>JASDFA010000019.1:65200000-75200000 GCA_035772735.1 Datura wrightii | reverse complement strand
ACAAGAATTCAGAATTAAGCTTCCATCATATTGAGTCAAATTCAAGAGCCTAAGTGTCTCAAACAAAGTTATACACTTGCATGCTTCACACTGAACATACTTGCATCTTACAACCATGTATAGCACATAAAAAGAACATCAAGCACCAATTAGTTATGGTTTCAAAACCCAACACCTACCGACTAATTTTTCCTCAAGACGGTCGTCATCCATCCATCGTCGGAAACAGTCCCTAGCTATGACTAAAAACCTTATATACAGACAAAGAAAAGAAAAAGAAAATTTTTATCTTTCGGTTCAAAGACCCCCCGTCGGAAAAGAACCGAAAAGAAAAACCAACAGGTGATGAATTCATGCTTAACTCACAAAATATTTTTCAATTTTTTCAATTTTGTCACAAGCATTACATTCACCAAAAATCGTTAAGCACAAAAATTTGAAATTTCCCTTGAAATTTCCCTCACCCCACACTTAAATCATGCTATGTCCTCATAGCATCAAATTAAAATTTAAAAAGGGTGAGAAATACTCCCTGAGGCCTGTAGGCCTAGATAACAACATGCCTTTCTTCAACTTTGCACAAGTGGGTGTTCGACCCCACACTTTTTCTCTTCCATGCTTGTTTGCTTCCTCCTCCACGGGTACTCAGACTTCCCCTCCATCCGTGCTTAACTTTCCACCAAAACAACACAAGATGAAAAATAAATAAAATCAACTTAAATGCAAGAAATTAAAATGGTACCCTTGGGTTGCCTCCCAAGCAGCGCCTAATTTTACGTCGCGGCACGACGTATCAAGTCTCACCGCTTTTTCCTCCACCTTGAGGATATGAATCTCACCCCTAATTTCTTCTCTAATTTCCTCTTATGCTCTAGGGGTGGTGGTGAAAAATTGTAAGGACCAAGCAATAGATCTTGCCTTTTGAACTTATTGGCCCTTAAGTAAGCGAAGTCATTTTGTCTCTCTGAGTTAGCAAATTTCAAAATATACGGAGCTTGGTCCTCCTCTAGACATTTCTCTATAAGCTTGGAAGGCTCTATGTCTATGTTGTCAACCAAACTTAATGTAGAATAATGCTTCGAGTGTGGTCCAATAAACCTCAACTCTGAAACTGCATTGTGCTTGACCTCCTTACTTGTAAACACCTTCTCAGCATCGACATATATCTCTCCATTAATGTCAAATGGGGGATACTCTATCTCTTCTTCCATGAATGGATTTTCCATAAGAGTGAGCCCATCACGGGGACACTCAAGAGATTCTAATTGTTGGGCTTCATCCAAAAATTCACCCTTGTCTTCCTTTTGTAGTTCCTCTTGAATATCGGCTAAAACTGTCACCTGCAATTTATCACAAGCTTCAGCCTCATCAATCATCTCCATGAGTTTGACGCTCATCCTTTCTAGAGCCTCTGCATTCTCTTCTTGCTGAATTCTCAATACTGCCATTGCCTCCTTCATTGCTCCCGATTGCTCCAGGAGTTGTTTCAGCATGTCTTCTATTCGAGCTTGGCATCCCAAGTCCTCATTTTCAACATGCCTATATTCAGAAAAAACAACAGAAGGATCATAGTAGGGGCTTGGGGGAGGGGAATATGCATTCGGACAGTCATCCCAATGGCCATCTTGAGCACCACATATATTGCACGTGTTACAGTGTTGCCACAAGTGGTGTCCTCCGCAATTCAGACAAGATTTGCTGAAATATGAGTATCCACCATTTAAAACATTTGTATTCCATGATGTCATGTCAATAAGGGTATCCGAAAAAGAAAAAAAAATAAAATGAAAAAGAATTAAAACAAACACTAAGACCAAGTTGTCAGCACTTAAGAAAAAAAGTATAGTAAATTTACACTTAAAACAAATTCACCAATTGCCAAGTCCCCGGCAACGGCGCCAAAAACTTGTTCGGGTGTGTTATATGGGTATATAAAACGACACGCAAGTGCACGTGGTCGAACAAGTAGTAAGTGGCTTTAGTAAGCCAAGTATCGATCCCATAGAGACTTGGGTTAAGTGCAATTTGCTCTAGTATACTATATTTTACTTCTAAATATGCTGACAACAATGTAACCAAAAAGTTAATATTTTGTTTTATAAATTTTATACTAAAACTAAGAACAATTATCTACTTTGAATTTGGACTATGGATAAAAGCATGCTGAGGTTAAACGAACATGTAATGAAAATGATTATCATCATAAATTGGTTAATCTTTTCTTCCAGTTGCTAGCCAAGAACATTTGCCAAGAGATTAAAACTCTCGTATTTAATCTCACTTAAGAATCATGAACCATCCGTCTACATTTCGGTAATCAAATGCAATTCATGTACTAGCCATACAATTCCGGTTCCTAAATTGACTAATACGACTTTCAGGTATATTTCTATCCTGAAGGTTCATCAAAACTCAATTTTCCCAAACCAAGTAAAGAACAATATCCTATTAATTCACAACTTTCCAATTTCGTGCTCTCTCGAGTGAAATCGGACTTTTTACATGTACATTAATGTAGGCCACACACCAATGCAGTAAGAACAAGAATTAATAGAACAACATGGAAGAAAAAGATGAAAAACCATATAATCGATAATCAAAATTCATCACAAGTGTTCATAACCTCGGCAAGGAAGGGAATTAGCCACTCATTTGTGGATTAATCATCATAAAACGAGTGTTAATCATACAAACAATTGAATTAGAGAAGAAAGAAAGAGAGAAAAAACCCTGAACTTTTCGTCCCTCACCTGCCTATAACCCACGTCCTTGCTCCACCAAGTCTGATTTATGAAAAATAAACCTAAGTGTGCTATTTATAGTAGTAGGAATCTTTCTTGGAATAACAAGCAACATGTCACAGAGTGCATCGCGGAGCACTGCCTCCGCGACACGCTACGAACGCGGAGGCTCTCTGGAAATCACCCGAACTTGTCCCCGGCAGCACCCTGCCGCGTTGGCAGCGTGTCACGCTGCTTGGGCAGCGCGTTGAAACCTCTTGGTCGCGCAGCCAACCTGCCGTGGCACGTTGCCAACACGCAGGTGGGCTGTTGTGGTCGGCCTGCCTGCCGTGGCACGTTGCCAACGCGCAGGTGGGCTGTTTTGTGCCTCCTCTTTGCCGACGTTCGCGTGTTAATTCCATTTCCAAGTCTCTACTTCACCCACTCATGGATTAGTTACTCAAAAGTCATCAAAACCTACAAAACAAAGGCTAATCATGTTGGTTAGCACATATCTTCACTTCATATAAAATTATATGAAAATGTATACAATAACTTAGATAAACAAGACTAATTTAAGTCATAAAGCGTATCTCGGGCATGCTATTTTTGCCCGTGATCACAACCCCACGCTTAAAGCCTTGTTCGTCCTCGAACAACCTTTTACATATCATGCATATGGAGACTCCCACATAACTAATTTAGCAAGATAATTCAAGTTACGGCTATAATGATTACGTAAGATAACAAGCTACAAATAGAGCATGCACAATTTAATCACATAAATGAAATACAACGATGTTAAGACCTCTTAACCTCAAGAATCGACTCTCAATCTTAGCAAACTCATGCAAATCAACTGATTAAGAAATCCCACATGAATTATATCCTTCATTCAACATGTGCCCCTCATGGGAAGAGAGTTACCCAATCACACGCAAAAACAATTTTTTACATCACAACATGTGTGGGTACATGAATAGAATTACGCTCACTCTCACAAAGAATTCACATGCATTATGTAATGACCCATAAGCTTGCCCTTAGTGTTTTACTCCACTAATTTAAGGATGTTTGAACATAAGATCAAGTAGGACTTAATGGGTTGTAATGTAACTCAGGTGCGGGTAGGTACTATTATGATCAGTAATAGTGACTATCTTTCCTAAGCGCTTATAATACATCACGCCTTCATTACAAACTTCCCTTCCCTCACTTCACCTTTTTCTCTTTTCATCTTTCTTTTTCCTCTTTTGTTCCCCCCTTTCCTTAGGCACTTTGAGCTTATTAGTAAGGAGTTCTATAAGCAACGTTTCATTTATTTATTTTCTTACTCCCTACTAATACTCACCCATATTCAAACAAGTGCACCCTCGACCTTTCTCAACTCCTACAATTGCTACTTTCCCTTCTTTTTCATTTTTCTCACTCCTTTACTCTTTCGAATGTTTCCTTTAAGCGCTTAGGAGTTTTGGTTCAATTTCAAGGCTAATGAAAGAAAAAGGATTAAGCTTATGTTGCAGCTGTCAAAGAATAGGCTCAAGGCTCAATGGGGTTAACTAGGATTAATTTTTCAAGGTAGGTATAATGAGGGATAAAAGTTTGGTTCATTCAAAGAAATGCCTAAATCATCTCCTACAATTCACATCCTTCATTTCATTTTATATACACACCAGGCAAGTTCTAGACATTTCATAATAGCACAGAATACTCAAAAACCTTACACTCATGGCACATGCTCAAATCAAGACACAATCAGTAGACTCTTACTCAGCTAATCACAAGAATTCAGAATTAAGCTTCCATCATATTGAGTCAAATTCAAGAGCCTAAGTGTCTCAAACAAAGTTATACACTTGCATGCTTCACACGAAACATACATGCATCTTACAACCATGTATAGAACATAAAAAGAAGTTCAAGCACCAATTAGTTATGGTTTCAAAACCCAACACCTACCAACTAATTTTTCCTCAAGACGGTCATCATCCATCCATCGTCGGAAACAGTCCCTAGCTATGACTAAAAACCTTATATACAGACAAAGAAAAGAAAAAGAAAATTTTTATCTTTCGGTTCAAAGACCCCCCATCAGAAAAGAACCGAAAATAAAAACCAACAGGTGATGAATTCATGCTTAACTCACAAAAAAATTTTCAACTTTTTCAATTTTCTCACAAGCATTACGTTCACCAAAAATTGTTAAGCACAAAAATTTGAAATTTCCCTTGAAATTTCCCTCACCCCACACTTAAATCATGCTATGTCCTCATAGCATCAAATTAAAATTTAAAAAGGGTGAGAAATACTCCCTGAGGCCTTTAGGCCTTGCTAACAACATGCCTTTCTTAAACTTTGCACAAGTGGGTGTTCGACCCCACACTTTTTCTCTTCCATGCTTGTTAGCTTCCTCCTCCACGGGTACTCAGACTTCCCCTCCATCTGTGCTTAACTTTCCACCAAAACAACACATGATGAAAAATAAATAAAATCAACTTAAATGCAAGAAATTAAAATGGTACCCATGGTACCCTTGGGTTGCCTCCCAAGCAGCGCCTAATTTTATGTCGCGGCACGACGTATCAAGTCTCACCGCTTTTTTCCTCCACCTTGAGGATATGAATCTCACCCCTAATTTCTTCTCTAATTTCCTCTTATGCTCCAGGGGTGGTGGTGAAAAATTGTAAGGACCAAGCAGTAGATCTTGCCTTTTGAACTTATTGGCCCTTAAGTAAGCGAAGTCATTTTGTCTCTCTGAGTTAGCAAATTTCAAAATATACGGAGCTTGGTCCTCCTCTAGACATTTCTCTATAAGCTTGGAAGGCTCTATGTCTATGTTGTCAACCAAACTTAATGTCGAATAATGCTTCGAGTGAGGTCCAATAAACCTCAACTCTGAAACTGCATTGTGCTTGACCTCCTTACTTGTAAACACCTTCTCAGCATCGACATCTATCTCTCCATTAATGTCAAATGGGGGATACTCTATCTCTTCTTCCATGAATGGATTTTCCATAAGTGTGAGCCCATCACGGGGACACTCAAGAGATTCTAATTGTTGGGCTTCATCCAAAAATTCACCCTTGTCTTACTTTTGTAGTTCCTCTTGAATATCGGCTAAAACTGTCACCTGCAATTTATCACAAGCTTCAGCCTCATCAATCATCTCCATGAGTTTGACGCTCATCCTTTCTAGAGCCTCTGCATTCTCTTCTTGCTGAATTCTCAATACTGCCATTGCCTCCTTCATTGCTCCCGATTGCTCCAGGAGTTGTTTAAGCATGTCTTCTATTCGAGCTTGGCGTCCCAAGTCCTCATTTTCAGCATGCCTATATTCAAAAAAAACAACAGAAGGATCATAGTAGGGGCTTGGGGGAGGGGAATATGCATTCGGACAGCCATCCCAATGGCCATCTTGACCACCACATATATTGCACGTGTTACAGTGTTGCCACAAGTGGTGTCCTCTGCAATTCAGACAAGATTTGCTAAAATATGAGTATTCCACCATTTAAAACATTTGTATTCCACGATGTCATGTCAATAAGGGTATCCGAAAAAGAAAAAAAAAATGAAAAAGAATTAAAACAAACACTAAGACCAAGTTGTCGGCACTTAAGAAAAAAAATATAGTAAATTTACAATTAAAACAAATTCACCAATTGCCAAGTCCCCGGCAACGGCGCCAAAAACTTGTTTGGGTGTGTTATATGGGTATATAAAACGACACGCAACCGCACGTGGTCGAACAAGTAGTAAGTGGCTTTAGTAAGCCAAGTATCGATCCCACAGAGACTTGGGTGAAGTGCATTTTGCTCTAGTATACTATATTTTACTTCTAAATATGCTGACAACAACGTAACCAAAAAGTTAATATTTTGTTTTATAAATTTTATACTAAAACTAAGAACAATTATCTACTTTGAATTTGGACTATGGATAAAAGCATGCTGAGGTTAAACGAACATGTAATGAAAATGATTATCATCATAAATTGGTTAATCTTTTCTTCCAGTTGCTAGCCAAGAACATTTGCCAAGAGATTAAAACTCTCGTATTTAATCTCACTTAAGAATCATGAACCATCCGTCTACATTTCGGTGATCAAATGCAATTCATGTTCTAGACATACAATTCCGGTTCCTAAATTGACTAATACGACTTTCAGGTATATTTCTCTACTGAAGGTTCATCAAAACTCAATTTTTCCAAACCAAGTAAAGAACAATATCCTATTAATTCACAACTTTCCAATTTCCTGCTCTCTCGAGTGAAATCAGACTTTTTAGATGTACATTAATGTAGGCCACACACCAATGCAGTAAGAACAAGAATTAATAGAACAACATGGAAGAAAAAGATGAAAAACCATATAATCAATAATCAAAATTCATCACAAGTGTTCATAACCTCAGCAAGGAAGGAAATTAGCCACTCATTTGTGGATTAATCATCATAAAACGAGTGTTAATCATAAAAACAATTGAATTAGAGAAGAAAGAAAGAGAGAAAAAACCCTGAACTTTTCATCCTTCAACTGCCTATAACCCACGTCCTTGCTCCACCAAGTCTGAATTGTGAAAAATAAACCTAAGTGTGCTATTTATAGTAGTAGGACTCTTTCCCGGAATAACAAGCAACGTGTCACGGAGTGCATCGCGGAGCACTGCCTCCGTGACACGCTACGAACGCGGAGGCTCTCTGGAAATCACCCGAACTTGGCCCCGGTAGCACCCTGCCGCGTTGGCAGCGCGTCACGCTGCTTGGGCAGCGCGTTGACACCTCTTAGTCGCGCAGCCAACCTGCCGTGGCACATTGCCAACGCACAGGTGGGTTGTTGTGGTCGGCCTGCCTGCCGTGGCACGTTGCCAACGCGCAGGTGGGCTGTTTTGTGCCTCCTCTTTGCCGACGTTCGCGTGTTAATTCCGTTTCCAAGCCTCTACTTCACCCACTCATGGATTAGTTACTCAAAAGTCATCAAAACCTACAATACAAAGGCTAATCATGTTGGTTAGCACATATCTTCACTTCATATAAAATTATATGAAAATGTATACAATAACTTAGATAAACAAGACTAATTTAAGTCATAAAGCGTATCTCGGGCATGCTATTTTTGCCCGTGATCAGTATCTTCTCTCAATCTGTAAATATGCTTGACTAATTTGCTAGCTAGAGGTATATTCATGGTGGGTTTGTTAATTTGATTGGGTTTTCATAAATATCTCTTGGATTCTTATTGAATTATAGATCTATTATCTCCTATAATTGATGGTTGCAAACATGAATTGTGCTTTACTTTTCTTGCTTTTGCTTGAGAGAGAAAAGTGAGAATTGGGTAAAAAGATAATAGTGAGGAATTGGAGTGTTTGTGTGTGGGATTAAGCTAGAAATAGTTAAAACTGACATTTTCAATCCATTGAACGTCAAGGCTAGAAATAGTTAGTCCTTCCGCAAGCTTGTGTGGTTGATTACTAGAATTGGATTTGGGCTTTTAAATAACCCAAGGCATAAACATTCTTATGGTTGAAAAACAAGAGAATGTGAATTATCCACTGCTATCTATGCTAATTTTGGGTCTAAGGCATTGAGGAAATTCCCGATTTAGTTGAGATCTCATCTATAGAATCCCCCTAGCCATATCACTTGTGATTGCTTCAATTGGAATTTCCCCCAGTTAGTCTTAGTTTAGAATTAGATAGTTATTTCCCTTTAATTTCCCCCCAATTTTACTTTTAAAATGTTGAACAATTATTCATTCTAGTTTGAATTAATTTATAACTCTTGAATTATAGACTCAATTCTCTGTGGATTCGACCTCAACATCCGTTGGGACATTTGCTTTGATACAACGACCGTTTACACTCTTTAGTAAAAGAGGAGTGTATTTTGGACGTTATCATCTACCCACTTGAGCGAGAGAGTTGGGGCATCATGTTCTCATTCATGATGGTGTCGGTTATGAAAATCTCCTATTGTTCCTCATGTTTAAGTTATTCATGTTCATGACTTATGATACTATGTTTAATAGTATGATTAACCCGTTGATCAGATTATGTGCTTTTACATACGTTTTCAAACATGATATACTATATGATTTACTTTCAAAAACATAGGTCATTATGTTATACCTTATGATGAACAACTCATGTCTATGACTATCTCACAATCATGATTTTAGCATGTTGTCCCTACTCCTATGTTTTATCTTATCCTATACCCTTGATCTTATTTTACGATTTTACTATCATGTTTTACTTACTTTACATACTCAGTACATTCAAAATACTGACCACATACTCTATGGTATATCATCTCAAGATATAGGTTCAGGTGGCCAATCTCAGCCCAGATGTTAGCTCCGCTCCCACTTCAGTCCAACTTAGCCCTAGTTTGGGTGAGTCCTCATCTTTTGAGGGAACTTGTTAGCTTGTTTTGTTTTGTTATGTCTTTCAGTTTCAGACTTGGTCGAGTTAGTTGGGGGTGTTGTCCCATTAGCTCATTTTATTGTTGGAGGCTTTTTAGAAAATTATGTGTAGATGTTCAGCGATGTTAACTTGTAGTCCCTCTTACGTACTTATGATATTTATACTTTCGCTCATGTTTTGGTTTATGCTTTACTTCAGCTTAGTTTTATGCTCTTGATTATGCTATGCATGTGTCATGGGTTAGCTTGGGCCATTCGTGGTTCTAGGCCGTACTGGGGTTTATGTGCGGGTCAAGACAAACTTGGTATCAGAGCATTAGGTTTAGAGTGTCCTAGGATGTCTGAAAGCCGCATTAAGTAGAGTCTTTTTTCATGGATTTAAAGCGTTCCACACCAATGAGGAAGAGGCTACGTGGCATTTTAGGAAACTTCCCTTCTTTCATGATTTTGTAACATGCGTAAAGTCCAAATGTCTATTCTTCTAACTCGTGTTATATGTGTTCACAGAGAATGCCTCATACAAGAGACATTGGAAGTGGAAATCCTCCAGCCCCACCAACTCCAGTAGGCCTCCTTAGTGGGCAAGTTACTGATGTGGAGCTCAGGGCTGCCTTTAGAATGTTGATGCAATCCATGGCCACTCAGCTTAACAAATAGGCAATCGCACCTACAAACTCTAATGGAGAGGCGGAAAATACCAGGGTTCGAGACTACACTAGGAAGGGCCCGTCTACGTTCCACCGCCCAAAAGAATATGGGAAGTTTAAGGGAAGAGACAAAGGGAACAAGAGACCCAAGACAGGCAACTTTGAGGTTTCATAGCATAGGACAAGTGGTGGACACCGATCACAGTCCCATCAAGGGTCATTAGTCCCGGCACGTTGATACCTAGTGTTCCATTTAGATCCATGGTAAGGGAGATTACGTATCCAGTTTGTAAGAGTTGTGGAAAAAACCACCTAGGAGAGTGCATGGCTGGTTCAAATACTTGTTTCTGGTGTGGCAAGCCAGGCCATAAGCTCGAAGATTTCCCAGTAACCAAATGAGGTGAAGGTAGTGCCCCAGCCTCCTCTTTAGTAGCTCTGGCAGCTCGCCCACCTCAGCAGGGAGCATCAACTGGTTCAGGAAGAGGACAACATCAGGACCACTTCTGTGCCATGTCATCACGCCACGATCAAGGAAACTCACCAAAAGTAGTCACAGGTATGTTATGAGAATTTCATGATTGATCCTTGCATGTATTAGGCCCAAGAGCCACAATATAGGGTATAAAATCCCTTTTAGTATTCTAGTATGATATTTAACCTGAGGATGGTATGGAATGGTTATAAGTATGGAACCTTCGTGATAGGTTTGGAGGTGTATGTGAAGTCAAGAGTTAGTGATGTTAGCCTAGTTTTAAGAAAGGATCCAAGGACCTTAGAATGATGACTCTTAAGTTGAAGGGGTGATAATAAGGTGAAGGAACAAGTCAAGTCTTGAGTTTACAATTGTGAAAGGTTCTAGAGAACTAATTATAAAGGTCGATCCATACTTATTCAGGTGTTTCCCTAGTGCTTTAGTCAATATGACACTCTACTCATGTCGTGTGTAATCATGACATGACCATGTCTAAGGCCCAAGTATTATATGCCCACGCCCATACTCAGATTTTCAGAATGAGAAACAAGCGCTTCAAACAGTGATCCCAGTCTTACTCCATGATTTGATAAATCTCAGCCTTATGTCATTAAACCAATTACGTATGTAAATTCATGCCTCCTAATATTCTTAGATCTATGAACTCAGTCCTTAGAATTTTCCTTAACGGCTAGGTAGATCATGCTATCTCATGTATGTGCTCAGTTTAGAATTCTGGAATGATTCATGCTTATGATGTCCTTACTCTAAGCCCTGTGTACATTCACCCATGACATAAATGATGGTTACAATGTGTACGTTGTAATAACTCTCTATCCATGCCTTAGGTGCCCAATATGTAGAAGTTCATAGAGTGTAGATTTTTAACCAATCCAGGGAGATGGGGAAATTTTTGGATAGTGTAAGCTATAGATGAGCCATGGGATAATTATAAGTGATAGGATTGAATGTTGTGATGATGTATGGGTGGAACATAGTATGGTGTGACTAGTAACTCCTTGATTAGAGCTCGAGGTTGAGTGATTTTCATGATAAGAAAAAGAAGTTGTATACTTGAGGGGTAAGGAGGTCATTTAGTGAAAGCCCTTTTGGAGGAGTTAGCTTGTTGTGAGGGCTACGTGGGAAGCCAAAAATAGGTATGATGACCAGTTCCATCACCTCATTCCTTCCATCTCATTTCTAGCATGAGGTAACAGTTTCCTCCTTCGTATTCCACTCAGTTTCATGTCCCTTAGTTACTCTCATGTCTTAGTATGCATGCATGTTTCATGAAATCAGTTTAGCAAATGTATCTCAATATGGATTTGGTTATCCGTCAGTATTTAGTGTTTAGCATTTAGTATTGGGGTTGTAGCTCTTTACCTATCTTTTCAACTTAATTAATCCTCATTAGAGGACAAATGATCCCAAGGGTGAGATAATGTAACACCTCAGACTTTCAGGATAAGTTTGAAGCCGTCTAGATATATAGATAGACCTGAACCTGTCTAATTTTTTATGGAATGTGTGAGAAGTGCATTGGATGTGAATTAAGGTCATAAGGAACCTCTAGTACAAAGTTGAGTTGAGAGCCTTCTCACCATTGAGATTTTGTATAAGTTCTTACAAGGATCAACATCAAACGACCATAACCCCTAATTTATGAAGTATTTTGGGTGATTACACCCTTCAAATTGAATCTCTTTGAGTCTTCTTTCCAACACATCTGACCTTGCGTCAATCAAAGTTTGAAATAAAAAGTTATAAGCAATTTAGGGGAGCACTTTCAGGTGTGATAGGAAGAGTGACGATCCGTCAACCACCCGATGGCCCGTCAAGATAGGTCTATCAATCTTAAACAGAAGATGCAAATTTCCACCCCAAAGTGGTGTGCGAGTTGACGGTCCATCGGGGGACTGATGGCCCATCACTTGGGGCGTCACTTGGGTGTTTCAAGGCTTTCAAAAGTCGCCTTAAATGATTTTTTATGTATTGTTCCGCCTACAGATCAATCCTATTAGTTCTAAGATCTCTCTTCAACCCTCCTAAGGCTAATTAAGCATTCTACAAACCATTACAACATAAATCCATGAATTTCTTCATGATTATAACATCAAAATCATCTTCCTATCCCTAGAAAGGTCAAGAACAACCTTTGAGTTCCAAAACTTGAAAGCTTGAGCACTCCTCCTTCCTCCAAGGTAAGAAACTCTCAAAAAACTTACATGAGTATTGTTTTATACTCCTTAGGGATGTTCTAAGGTCATAACTCATGGGACGGTGCTAGGAATCCATGAGTTCATGTGATGACCTGGGTTAGGGTTATGGGACTATTTTTGTTTGAGGATGGATGTTGTTGCTTTGGTTGGATTGTAATGTTATTCTTGTTATTAAAGGGCTGTAGAAAGAAGTGGGTCTTAGGAAACCCCACTCATAAGAGGCTTAAATTTTCTATGCTCTCCGGGTGTGCGATGAAATACCTCTATGACTTGGATTTCGTTGTTAAGCTATTGATTGTAGTTCCTATCTATATAATTGATGTAGATTGACATTATAAAAGTATTGTGGCTTCGTGTTGTTAGTTATGAGGACAAACATAAGATATGTATGGATATGAATGGGGGATTTCTTCCATCCTCATGCCCATTCTCAAGCTAATCTCGTGAATTCAAGTCTCCAAGCATGATTCTTTGAATATCTAGGGTTAGACTCAATATTGATGAATCTATCATGATCTCTTATGTTTTCACTTCTATTATGATTCAATCGATGTTTTATCACTAGGACAACATGTTTTCTACAAGGATCTCTCATGAATGTATGATTTTCAAGTGACGATGGCTTTATCAATTATGCATGATTTCATGAATTTCAAGCTTAAGTATCATGGAGAATAAGTAGCATTATTTTCATGGCTAATTCATGTATATCAAGTATGTTATGATTTTAATGCTTTCTAACTAGCCCATGTAAAATCAAGTATATTTTCATTATTATGACTATGAGCGATGTGCATGTGCTGGGAGTAGTATTTAGCACCGAGTAGGTCGAGGTTTCAGAAACCTAGGTCTTAAAACTACATGCCACTGTAGGTGTATATTCATGTTTGGGGCCTCGCAAAGAGTGTTCCCCCGCCCAATAGGGCTCACGAGTGATATCATGTCCTAATCATCCTCTGCCCTGGTAAGGCTTAAGACAGCTCTACCCACTTCAGAGAGATAGTTGAGCATTCATGTGCTAATTCATGATGGTGTCGATTAAAAAAATCTTCCATTGTTCCTCATGTTTAAGTTATTCATGTTCATGACTTATGATACTATGCTTTATAGTATGATTAACCCATTGATCAAATTATGAGCTTTTACGTACATTTTCAAACATGACAAACTATTGTCACGACATACACCCGGATCGTAGACATGGGATAAGGAGCCCCGAGAGACCCCAAGTCGACCTATGGCATGAGCATACATCTAATTCAATAACATGAACAGAAGACTTAACATAAAGAAAATGTAAGAATTTCATAAGAACGAAGAAACTACAATACATGATCCATACATAATAGCTGAGTACAATTTATAGTCTGAAAAGCCTCTAATCATGAAAGATGGGTTGATGGGACAACTCCCCAACTAACCCAGCAATTCCAAAACTAAAAGAAAAGCATAGAGTCTGAACATATGTCTCTCGGAACATAAGGACTCACCAATAAGCTGATAACAATCTCGGAAGCACTACTAAGGAGGGTGATCTTTAGAGTCGGGTCCTATATAATGAAACGATACAGCACAGAAAGTATGCGGTCAGTACGTGGAATGTACTGAGTATGCAAGGTAAGTAAAACGGACATCTAAAACATATCAAACTCATAAATGATTGTAAGAGTAGGGCATCATGCTCGTATCATAAACATCATAACATAACATAAGGCTCAAGGTTTTCAAACATTCGTAATGCAATCGTAATCATAATCATAAGAGGAAAGCTTTATTGGAAATGACGTGAGCCAATATACATAATCATAACATGCATAAATTGTGAGAATAGTAGGAGATTCTCTTAACCGACATACCCCATATGAGCAAACATGAAGCCCGACTTGTAACCCTAGTGAGGAGAGTGTTCGTACCTTGCCAAGGGTAAAACCATGAAAGTGTGATATCACCATGAGAAGGGCCATTTAGGTCAGGAACTAGCATGTAAGGGTCCCAACATACCTATAGTGGCACGTAGTTCATGAGATCCGGGGCTAGGAACCTACTTAGTGTTCATCATGAGACATGCATAATTAAGCCTAATTGTTTAAGGAATCGAAAATCAACAATATTATAATAAATTTAAATCTCAAAATATGATCAAAATCCATAGGTTATGATAATATTTCAAAATCACAAAACTCATAATTAAATTGTTAGTTTTCATTTAAATTGAATACAGAACCCCATGAGCTTTTAGTAAATTTTAAGTAAAATCATAGAGTAGGAGCATGGGTGTGGAAGGATTCACCCATTGATGACCTTACATACCTAGGATAGTTGATTCTAAACTTTCCTAGATTGCCCAAGAAGAAATTGAGGAAGAACACCTTGAAATCACCTAGATCACCCTTCTATCACCTTCCCAAACCTTTGCATGCATGAATGAGGGCTTAGGCTAGTCTATTCCCTCTTAAACTACCCTCTCTGTTGTTAAAATAACGTAGTATACGCCATACGAATTTAGGAATTATGAAAACATCCTAACTTAAATCGCAGAATTTTGCTGACTGCTAGTCCCTACAAGGGACTGGACAACTCGTCGCCAGGGACCATGACTCGTGGCCTTAAGTTGTTAGGTACACTGCCAGAATTCACTTTAGGGACACCACAAATCGTGGTGGGTGACCACGACTCGTGGTCACCATCCGTGGTCCACGAACCAAGATCAGGGGACCCCACTAGGGACCCCACAAATTGTGGTGGATGACCATGACTCATGGTCACCACCTGTGGTTCCTACTGCCTCAAATCCTTAGCCATGCATTCCATCCTCGCCACGGGTGACCTATTGAGTCGTGAGATCTGACCACGACTCGTGGTATCCCCATGGCCTCCCAAACTCTGCTAGGCCCAATCTTGACCATGAGTCACTTCAAGACTCGTGGTTCCACCTAACGAGCCACCTCATGAACCGTCTTGTGACCTGGTGCGAATTTCCAGTTTTTTCTCTATTTTGGCTCCCGGGTCTGACCCTTGGGTTCCCGGGGTATAACAATATCTCCCTCTTGGGAACATTCATCCTCGAATGTTAGAAACATGCAGAAATCTCAGAAACTAGTTATCACCATATACAAATACTGATCATTTAAGTCGAAAACTAACGGGATGACTACCTCTGAAAAGAACTACATAACTGAACTAGATTCAAAACCACATACATATAACATATCATAAAACAAACTTGTACGCATGAATTGAACATGAAAACTGATTAGAGAATTAGGGCAAAACTGATACCTCAAACTGAAACTGAGTTGGTAGAGAATAGGTGTGGGTATCTAGCCATCATATCTGCTTCGGCCTCCCATGTAGCTCCTTCAACATGCTGATTTCTCCATAATACTTTAACTGAAGCTACTTCTTTGTTCCTTAGCTTACGAATTTGACGATCTGATATTTCCGTGGGTACTTCTTCTTATCTGAGGCTATCTTTTACACCAATGTTGTCCACCAGGACTACTAAAGCTGGATCACCCAAACACTTTTTCAAAAGTGACACATGAAACATAGGATGAACTGAAGATAACTCCAAGGGCAAGTCCAACTCATACGCCACCTTACCAACTCTCCTCGCAACCGGTAGGGGCCAACATAGCAGGGACTAAGTTTCCCATTCTTTCCGAACCGCATGACTCCCTTCATGGGAGATACCTTTAGAAATACCCAATTGTCCTCCTCAAACTCCAAATCTCTCCCCATTACATCGGCATATGATTTCTGACTCTAAGCGGTTTTCAACCAATCCCTTATCAACTGAACCTTCACCATCGCCTCATGAACCGAATTTGGCCCTATCATAGCTGCCTCACCAACCTCAAACCATCCAATGGGAGATCTACACCTTCGCCCGTAAAGAGCATTGAACGGTGCCATCTAGATACTAGAGTGATAGTTGTTATTATAAGCAAAATAAATTAGGGGCAAATGATCATTCCAACTACATTAAAATCCATAACACATGCCCTCAACATGTCCTCAAGAGTCTGGATTGTCCGCTCCGCCTGGCCATCCATTTGCGGATGAAAGGTCGTGCTGAGCTTGACTTGGGTCCCAAGTCCCTTCTGAAAAGATCGCCAGAACTGGGAGGTAAACTGAGTTCCTTGGTCTAAAATAATAGACAAGGGCACTCCATGCAGTCGAACCAACTCCCGAATATACAATTTGGCACAATCATCCGCTGAATCTGTGGTCTTGACCGGTAGAAAGTGTGCAGCCTTGGTTAACCTGTCTACCACTACCCAAATGGAATCATAGTGTCGTCGAGTACTAGGTAGGCCTGTAATGAAATCCATGTTAATCTCTTCCCACGTCCATGTGGGAATGCTAATACCCTGAAGTACGCCTCCCGGAGTTTGATGCTCGACTTTCACTCGCTGACAGTTTGGACATTTGGTTACAAACTCTGCAATATCCTTCTTCATCCCATCCCACCAATAGATTTCTCGCAAGTCCTGATACATTTTTGTGGATCTCGGATGGATAGAGTATCTGGTACCATGTGCCTCATGCAATATCCGAACTCTCAAATTATTAATGTCCGAAAGACATAGCCGACCCTGGTATCGTAGAACACCATCTCCCCCTTGGTAGAAAACCTCCAACTTTTGACTCCGCACGACTTCTTTCAGCTTTCTCAAAATCAGATCCTCATCTTGCTTAGATTTGACATCAACCACCAAGGACGATTCTGACCCATTCTGCACAACAACGGCACCATCAGTCGAGTCGATCAATCTAACCCAACCTTGAGAGCCGGTATTTCCCTCCTCCATGGGGAACACACTCTCCATAGAGAGCCTACTGAGTGCATCCGCCACCACATTAGCCTTACCCGGGTGGTAGAGAACACTCATATCATAGTTCATTAATAAATCCAACCACCTTCCTTGCCAAAGATTGAGATCTTTCTGCTTGAACACATATTGCAGGCTCTTGTGATCTGTGAACACATCCATGTGGACCCCATACAAATAATGCCTCCATATCTTCAATGAAAACACCACTGCGGCAACTCGAGATCATGGGTCGGGTAATTCTTTTCGTGAACTTTCAGCTGTCGAGAGGCATATGTTATTACTTTCCCATGTTGCATCAACACACATCCCAGTCCGACTCTCGAAGCATCACAATATACAACAAAGACATTCATACCCTTGGGTAAAGTCAACACTGGTGCTGAAGTAAGTCGGGTCTTCAATTCCTGGAAACTTTTCTCACAAGCCTCCAACCATTGGAACTTTATCTTTTTTTGAGACAACTTGGTCAATGGGGCTACAGTTGATGTAAAGCCCTCAACAAATCTTATGTAGTAGCCTGCTAGTCCCAAGAAACTCCAAATTTTTGAAGGATTCACCGGCCTAGGAAAATTCTTTACCGCTTCGATTTTCTGAGAACCTACCTTTATGCCCTCACCTAACACCAGGTGGCCCAAAAATGCCACCAAGTCTAGCCAAAATTCACACTTGCTAAACTTTACATAAAACTGACAATCCTTGAGAGTTTGCAGCACTATCTTCAAATAAGCGGCATGCTCCTCTTCGATCCGGGAGTATATAAGGATATCATCAATGAACACAATCACGAACATGTCTAGATACGGCTTGAACACCCTGTTCATCAGATCCATAAAGGATACAGGAGCATTGGTTTGTACAAATGACATAACTACAAACTCATAATGTCCATACCGAGTCCTAAAGGCTGTCTTTGGGATATCACTCTCCCGGACTCTAAGCTGGTGATACCCAGACCTGAGATCTATCTTCGAGAATCACCTGGCACGCTGGAGCTGGTCAAATAAATCATCAATCTTGGGCAAGGGTACCTATTCTTGACAGCGACCTTATTTAGCTGTCGATAATCAATACACATTCGAAGGGATCCATCCTTCTTCCGAACAAATAGAACTGGTGCGCCCCATGGAGACTTTCTCGGTCTAATGAAACCCTTACCCAAAAAGTCTTTCAACTGATCTTTTAACTCTTTTAACTCAACTGGAGCCATCTTGTAAGGAGAAATAGAGATAGGCTGTGTATCGGGCAATAGATCAATTTCGAAATCAATTTCCCTTTTCGGAGGAACACCAACAAATCATTGGGGAAAACCTCCAGATACTCGCACACCTATGGAACTAACTAAATAGTCGAGGTCTCGGACTCTACATCCTTAACCCTAACTAGTTGGTACATGAAACCCTTAGAGATCATTTTCCTAGCCTTAAGATATGAAATAAATCGACTGGTTAGTACAGCTGAATTACCCTTCCATTCCAAAACTGACTCATCCAAAAACCGAAATTCCACCGCACGGTTCCTACAATTAATCAAAATGTAACATGCGAACAACCAGTCCATACCCAAAATGATGTCAAAGTAAGTCATGGTCAATTGTACTAAGTCCATGGAGGTAACCTTATGCAACACCGTAATGGGACAACCCCTATACACCCGCCTAGCTACCATTGATTCACTGACTGGAATAGATACAGAGAATGGTTCCGACAGAATTTCAGGACTAACTCCAAAACTACTAGAAATATAAGGGGTGACAAAAGATAAAGTAGCTCCTGGATTTAAAAAGGCATAAGAATCAATATGGAAGACTTACAACATACCCATGACCACATCTTGCGAAGCCTCCTGCTTCTGGCGAGGCACTAGGGCATAAAACCTATTTTGGCACTGATCACCTACTAAACTAGTGGAGGCACCCTGCTGAGGGGGTCGTGATGCTGGAGTGGCAGAATTGGCTGCAGGGCAATGTCTGATCCTGTGTCTGGGTTTGCCACACCCAAAACAAGCATCCACGCTGACCAGGCACCTCCCAGGATGATTCTTGTCGCATTTCGCACAAACTGGAGAGGTGAGCTCCACATGCATGCTACCATGATCCCTCGAGCCTGTATCCCTGCTCCTCTGGTCTCCCCTAAACCTCGATAGCGTGCTGGCCGATGATGGAGAAGGAGCAATGGACCAGTGTTGGGACTGCTGACATGATCCACCCCCTGTCCTAGCTTGAGAAACCCCATAGATGTCGATCTTGGACCTTTGGGCCTCTCTCTTCCTCCTTTAGACTGACTCCATCTGTTGTGCATGCAATACCATACGGGGAAAATCAACTTCCCAGTGAAGCATGGCTATTTGGCAATCTTTGTCCAAATAATCTGCTACACCATGCACAAAATGGCTCACCTGAGCCCGCTGATCTGCCACTAACTCCGGAGCATATTTAGATAATCGGGTGAACTTCGGAGGGCTCATCCACAAGAAATCCCTCACCCTAGCTGCCGCTGCATTCTCATTTTGGGGAAAGGTGCCACTGTCTGATTCTAGACCTGGGCATTCATGGCTTGTGCCAGCATCTGAATCGCTGGCCTAAACTTAGCATGGGAAGCTAGCTCTGGAACGTGCTCCTCATGAATGGGTGGAGCTTCCTGATGCTCACCATCATGGGGACCCTCATGATCATTACCATTACCTTTTCTCCTGACATTTACTCAGTGTGGAGGCATGATTCTACAAACGTGAATAGCACTATTAGAGAAGTAAAGGACGTTCACCGCACGATATAGATCATGAAAGAAGAGAACATTTCCTAAACGTCTAGAAGCCTCTCTGTCATAATTGTGGCGCGCTTCACACCCATGAAAAGACTCTACTTAATGCGGATTTTAGACTCCCTAGGACACTTCAAAACCAATGGCTCTAATACCAAGTTTTTCACGACCCAAATGTACACCCATATCATAAACATGGGACAAGGAGCCCTGAAAGACCCCAAGTTGACCCATGGCATGAGAATACATCTAATTCAATCACATGAGCAGAAAACTTAACATAAAGAAAATGCAAGCATGTCATAACAACAAAGAAAAGACAATACATGATCCATACATGATAGTTGAGTACAACTTATAGTCTCAAAAGCCTCTAATCATGAAAGATGGGTTGATGGGACAACTCCCCAACTAACCCAGCATTCTCGAAACTGAAGGAAAAGCATAGAGTCTGAACATATGGCCCTCATAGCATGAGGAATCATCAATAAGCTGATGAAAATCTCGGAAGCACTACTGAGAAGGGTGAGCCTGAGAGCCTGTTCCTGTATCATGAAATGATACAGCACAGGAAGTATGCGATCAGCACGTGAAATGTACTGAGTATGCAAGATAAGATAAAAGGACATTTAAAACATATAAAATTCATAAATGATCATAAGAGTAGGGCATCACGCTTGTATCATAAACATCATTACGTAACACAAGCCTCAAGATTTTCAAACATTCGTAATGCAATCGTAATTATAATCATAAGAGGAAAGTTTTATTGGACATGACTTCAGCCAATATACATAATCATAACATGCATAAATCATGAAGAACAGTGGGAGATTCTCTTAACCGACATACTCCATATGAGCACACATGAAGCCCGACTTGTTACCCTAGTCAGGAGGGTGTTCGTACCATGCCAAGGGTAGAACCATGAAAGTGTGATATCACCATCAAAAGAGCCATTTGGTCCAGGGACTAGCATGAATGGGTCCCAACATACCTACAGTGGCATGTAGTTCATGAGATTCGGGGCTTACCTGAGTCCTGAACCTACTCAGTGTTCGACACTACTCCCAAAACATATATATATTGCTCATAATAATACATACATGAGTTCATGGGCAAGTTAAATCATGTTAATCGTAAACATGTTTGAACATAAGTGATCTAGCCATGACATGAGGCCCGTGAGTTGGCCCAAAACATAATTCATGATTAATAGGATTCATACATACTTATAGATCATACATATAGCTTGAATTTCATAAAATCATAATAGGTAACATAATAATTTCTTAATTCACAATATAATTCATGTTGGGCTCGCAAAGAACATTGACGGTATAATGGATCGTAAATCGATTCATAATGGGGCATGCAT
Organism: Datura wrightii; assembly: GCA_035772735.1. Lineage (NCBI taxonomy): Eukaryota > Viridiplantae > Streptophyta > Magnoliopsida > Solanales > Solanaceae > Datura > Datura wrightii. Next base: position 75,178,540 of record JASDFA010000019.1, on the reverse strand, counting down.
AATTAAGCCTAATTGTCTAAGAAATCAAAAATCAACAATATTAAAATCAATTTAAATCTCCAAAGATGATCAAAATCCTTAGGTTATAATAATATTTCAAAATCACAAAATCCGTAATTAAATCATTAGTTTTCATATAAATCGAATACAAAACCCCATGAGTTTTTAGTAAATTTTATGTAAAATCATAGAGTAGGAGCATGGGTGTGGAAGAATTCACCCATTGATGACCTTACATACCTTGGATAGTTGATTCTCAACTTCCCTAGATTTCCCAAGAAGAAATTGAGGAAGAACACCTTGAAATCACCTAGATCACCCTTCTGTCACCTTCCCAAACCTTTGCATACATGAATGAGGGATTAGGCTAGTCTATTCCCTCTTAAACTACCCTCTTTAATGTTAAAACAACATAGTATAGGCCTTAGGAATTTAGGAATTACAAAAATACCCTTACTTAAATCACAGAATTTCGCTAACTGCTAGTCTCCACGAGGGACTGGACGACTCGTCTCCAAGGACCATGACTCGTGGCCTTGAGTCGTCAGGTACACTGCCAGAATTCACCTTAGGGACCCACGAAAGACACCATTAATCATGGTGGGTGACCAAGACTCGTGGTCACCATCCGTGGTCCACACTGCCCAACCAAGCTCAGGGGACCCCACGAGGGACCCCACGAATCGTGGTGGCTGACCATGACTCGGGGTCACCACCCATCATCTCTACTACCTCAAATCCTTAGACATGCATTCCATCCTCGCCACGGATAACCTCACGAGTCGTGGGGTTTGACCACGACTCAAGGTCACCCCCGTGGCCTCCAAAAACTATGCCAAGCCCAGTCCTAACAACTAGTCACTTCATGACTCGTGGTCCCACCTAAGAGCCACCTCACAAACCGTCCTGTGACTTGGTGCAAATTTCCAATTTTTTCTCCATTTTGTCTCTCAGGTCTGATCCTTGGGTTCCCGGGGTATAACACCTATATGATTTACTTTCAAAACCTTAGGTCATTATGCAATAGATGATAATGAATAACTCATGTTTACGACTATCTCCCAATCATGATTTTAGCATGTTGTCCTTATTCCTATGTTTTAGCTTATCCTATACCCTTCATCTTATTTTATAATTTTACTATCAAGTTTTACTTACTTTACATACTTAGTACATGAAAGTACTGACCACATACTCTATAGTATATCGTCTCATGATATAGGTTCAGGTGGCCAAACTCAACCCAGAAGTTAGTTTCGCTCCCACTTTTGTCCAGCTTATCCCTAGTTTGGGTGAGTCTTCATGTTCCGAGGACACTTGATAGCTTGTTATATTTTCTTGTATCTTTCAGTTTCAGACTTAGTTGAGCAAGTTAGGGGTATTGTCCTATCGGATCATCTTATGGTTAAAGGTTTTTCAGACAGTTCTATGTAGATGTTTGTGATGTAACTTATAGTCCCGCTTACGTCCTCATTATATTTAGACTTTTGCTCATGTTCTGGTTTATGCTTTAATTCCTCTTAGTTTTATTCACTTGATTATGCTATGCATGTGTCATGGGTTAGCTTGGAGTCATTCGTGATTTTAGATCCTATGTCACGGTCCAAGGTCTATGCTCGAGTCGTGACACACAACTATCTCAAGATCTACTAACAATAAACTATAACTGAAGTCCTCTAAAGAGTAAGAGGCCTCACTAAAAGCTGAGTGAATGAAATCCTACAAATGCATATGTTGCCAGTCTTGTCTACCTGTATCTGTATCATAATAAGATAGCGCCAAATGGTATCAGTATGATTGAATGTACAATATGTAGAATGGTTGAATGAAACAAAAGGTAAGCAAGAATCTCTGAACTAAAAGATAAACTGATTGAATTTTATACTCTAAATGATGCATAAAAACGCAAGTCTGAAAAATGTGTAAACAGTTATGCAACAAAAACTATGCAACAAAACAAGCTCTAAAAATACATGTATATATATGCATAATTTTAGTTGGAAGTTTTTTATAACAGACACATCATGAATGAGTGCATGATGTCCAACTTCTTGCCCAAGTTAGGAGTGATGTCCAAAGCCTTGACAGGGCAGAGGACGAGACTAAACTATGGATCCATACTAAGCCCTTACCAAGGATTGTCTGAGGAGTCATCCGAACCAACGGCACAATCCTAACCTACACTATATTATTGTAGTTTTGGGGCTTACGGGTTATATGAACCTTCACTAATATCGGTTCTAAATAATCCTTCCAAAACTATGCTCATATAAATATGCCTATATGAAGAAGCTGAAAACATCTTTTATAGAGCACTTTAGCTAAAGTTATAATAGATGTTTAGAAACTCTGTTGAGCCTTGTGCTCAAAATTTGTACTCTACTAATGAGCCTTCGCTCAAAATCTGTATAAAGACTTTACTTTAGTTTTTAAAAATCATGTTAGAAACTGATCTTTCTGTCTAAAAAACCCTTTTTGAAACTCTAAAAGAAAATCTGCTCAACTTTAGTGATGAAAACCATGCATATATCTCATAGTACAAATCTTTCAAAAATTATGACTTATCATACAATTGGGGTCTATGAGATAACAGGACATGAACCAAAATCAATAATAAAGAGAGTAAGGATAGCATCAATAATCAAGAGCAATAAGGATACAATGACATGAAATAAGAATCACAATGAATAGCTCAACTTGTGGGGAAGAAGTCTAAGTAATGAAATTGGGCAAAAACCCTAGATTTAATTTCTATGAATTCTTACAGATGTAGAGCATGAGGAAGAATGGAATTCCTCACTATAATTAGCCTTACATACCTAGAATGAAGGATTCATGATTCTATCTTGAGAATCTCTAGGTCGAAGATGAAGAACCCTAACTTCCTTGAGAGCTTTGAGAGCTAATGATTCTTAAACTTAGGATGTTATGTGACAGAATGAGAGTTTAGACTGATAATATCCCCCTTATAAAACCCAAAACGACTTGGTTTAGGTGGTAAAATTATAGGAAGCTACTAAAATACCCTTAAATTTGATTGAAAAACTGTCATGTGCTAATGAGTCATTCCACGAGTCGTTGTGTCTGACCATGATTCGTGGTGACCTCTCGTGGTCACCAAAGCCAATTTGGACACTTTCTAATTTTCATCCTACGACCAAACAGGATACTCGTCCTACTATACCACGGGACATGGTTTGCCTCTCATGGTCACTAGAAAAATTTGATCACTTATTGAACCTCTCACCATGCCCAGACAGGACGAGTCATACTATTGTACAAAGACTCATCCCTTCACTCATGGTATCTGGGAACATGGGAAGTATGGTTGCTCTCCATAAGCCACATCATGACTCATGATCCCTCACCACGACTCATGGTGTGAGTCATTCTGAAAATTATCCACTTTATGTTAGTTTCTGCTTCATATCTAGTATTTAATCTATAACACCCCAAAATTCCCTAAGATCAGTCCCAAGGACTAAAATGAAGAAAATAGGAAAATCTACACCAGGTCACAAGATGAGTCGTTCAGTGACCATCAAGTGACCTAACAGGTCATTGAGTTACTCGTTAGGTGGTACCAAGTTGGAGAAAATGTTATTTTTCGAAAGTTGTGATGGATGGGGTGACGAATCATTAGGTGTGATGGGTGATTGAAAAACTTGAGATTCAGAGAGTCGGGATGAGTAGTAAAGTGGTTTGTTAAGTATAACAATCAATCGTTAAGTGGAGGCATCAAATCAAGATCAGAAAGTTAGAATTCTGGCTAGTGACAACGGAAGGACTTGACGAGCCATCAAGTGACCTAACGAGTCGTTAGGTCACTCGTTAGGTCGGGTAGTGTTATTTTCCTATCAGATCATTAAGGGTTTTTTCATAATTTTTTAAGTTCCTAACTCCTTAACAAAATCATTTTGAGCATAAGAATGTTTTTTGAGGATTTTAATCATCCCAAGCCCTCATTCTACTCCTAACACTCTCATTAGAAGATCAAGCTCTCAAGTGAAGAAAATATTTCCCATCTTCATCCTCTTTAATGTCTCTTGGAAATCAAACCCTAGCAAGAATTCTTCAAGCCCAGGTATGTGGGGTTATCAATGAGGAATTCCTTCCACTCTTCTGCTACTTTTTAATTGAAAACATGATTTTCCCAAATCCCCATGCCCTAATTCGAAATTCTAGGGTTGGGATGGAAGTTGTCGAAATGTCTTCATGATCATCTTTGAAATTAGCTGCTACTTGATTTCCCAAATCCCCATATCCTAATTCAAAATTCTAGGGTTGGGTTGGAAGGTGTTGAAATTTCTTCATGATCATCTATGAAATTAGTTGCTCCTTAGTCCAATACATGTTTCCATGATTAGAGTTTTATGTTTCTATCAAGTATCTCATGAAATTATGATTTTAAGTTTCAAGCATGGTTGTGAACTCTTAGGGTTATATTTGAATTGAGTTAAAGTCTATGACTATCTTGTGGATTCAAGTCCCAAGTTTTATATTATGTTTAATGATGATGATGCATGATTTTCCCAAGAACCCTTCATGAATTTATGAATTTCAAGATATGGTGATTATCTCAAGTATGCATAGCTTTAATGAAAAGTAAAGTTTATGTATCATGGCCAATCGTGGAATTATTTTCCATGGTTAGTTCACGTATGTCAAGTATGATTAGGATTTCATAATTTTAAACTAGCCCATGCAAGATCAAGTATGTTCTCATGATAATAATTACAAGCCATGTGCATATTTTTGGGAGTAGTGTCTAGCACCTAGTAGGCTAGGGGTTCTAAAAAACCCCGAGTCTCATAACTACGTGCCTCCGAAAGTATATATTCATGTATGGGGCCTCACCAGAGAGTGTTCCCCCAGGCCGACGGAGCTCACGAGTGATATCATGCCTTATCATTCTTTACCCTAGCAAGGCTTAGGACAGCTCTGTCCACTTTAACGAGATAGTTGGGGCATCATGTAAGCTCTATCATTATGGTGTCGATTTTGACAAAGACTCCCATTGTTCCTCATGTTTTCAGTTACTCATGCTAATGTCTTATGATATTATGTCTTATAGCATACTTGACCTATTGATCATTTATGAGTTTCACTTATGTTTTCAAGTACAACACTCAATTTGACTTCTTTTTTTAAACCTTGGGTCATTATGTTCAGCTTGTGATGAATAGCTATGACTATGTATATTTTAGATATATGGCCTTTAACATATTATCTTTACTCTTATGATCTATCTTGATTTATATTCATTATTTCAAACTAACATTTTACTAGCGTGTTTTACTTTTCCTACATACTCTGTACTTTCAAAGTACTGAATGCGTACTCTATCCTATATCATATCAGCTCTATTCCCGAGCGGGTGAGTCCTCATTCTTCGAGAACATTATCAACTTTATGTTTTTATCATGTCTTTCAATTTCAAACATAGTGAACTTGTTGGGGGTGTTGTCCCATCAGCTCGTCATAGTAGCAAAGGCTTTTCAGACAATCATGTATAGACAGTTCAGCATCGTCGATTTGTGTTTACACTTTTGTCCTTATTTTCTCTTAGTGATCTGTTATCATACTATGTATGTGCCATGAGTTAGCTTAGAGTCATTCGTGGTTTTACATCTCGTGTCTCGATCTGGGGTTCCGCTTGAGCCGTGACAAACATGGTATCAGAGCAAAGATTTAGGTGTGTCCTAAGGTGTCTGAAATCCGCGTTAAGTAGAGTTTCTTCCATGGGTATGAAGTGCGCCACACTTATGGAGAAGAGGCTATGAGATATTTTAGGAAATGTCGCTTCTTTCATGATTTATGTCATGTGGTGAACTACATCTCTCTATTCCCCTAAATCGTGCTATACGCATTTTCAAAAATATGCCTCCACTCCGAGTAGAGGATAAGAAATGGCAACGAAAATGGCCATGGCAATAGCAATGGAGACAGGCATCAGCCAGCCCTACCATCTCCAGCAGATCCCTTGCCCGAGCAGGTTACTCTTTTTGAGTTCAGGGCCGCTTTTTAGATTTTGGCTCAAGCTATGACAGCCCAGGTCAACCAGCAGGCAGTGGCCCATGTCCACCAGAATGGCAATATGGCAGTAGCGAGATTGGTGAGACTTCCTCAAGATGAACCCACCTGAGTTTCTTGGGTTAAAGGTAGATGAAGACCCACATGAGATTCATAGAGGAGGTTCAGAAGATTGCCTAGATGGTGAATAGAGAGGAGAGTGTAGACTTAGCCTCCTATCAGCTGAAGGGGGTTGCTCATATATGGTACTGATAGTGGAAGGATATCATGGGAGTTGGTGTGGTTCCCATTGATTGGAATGAGTTTGTTATCGCTTTCTTGGATAGATTCTTTCATCGAGAATTGAGGGAGGCAAAGGCAACTGAGCTCATCAATCTGGAGCAGGACAACATGACTATCTAGAAGTATGCTTAGGATTTTACTCGGTTGTTCAAATATGCACTGGAGATAGTTGTTGATCCAAGGGCTCACATGAGCAGGTTCGTGAATGGGGTGGCAAATTCATTGGTCAATGAGTGTAGGATCACCATACTAATTAATGATATAGATATCTCCCGACTGATCATATATGCCCAGCAGATAGAGGTAGAGTAGATTAAGAAGAAGGAGAGAGAGACCAAGAGGGCCAGGATAGGGAGCTGGGGGCATTTCCAGCAGAGATCCGGTGGTGGACATCACCCTCAGTCCCACCAGAGTTCATCAATGTCACGACCCGAGTTCACACCCTAGCTGTAACACGGGACAAGGAACCCCGAAAGGCACCAAGTCGACCCATGGCATAATCATAGCATACATTTAACATCAGACATGAATAACAATATGAATAAGCGGAAGCTAACTACAAGAGTCAATTATAGAACCCATAACATGAATATAATAACACTAGATACAACGCTCCATCTAGACAAGTCTGTAAGCCTTCTACTAAATTGATGAGTTGTTGGGAAAAGCCCCCAGCTAACTCCTAAAATCTGAATACTGAAACATAAGAAAAATGAAACATTAATCATGTCCTCGGAAGATGAGGACTCACCACTATCAGCTGAGAGAGGATGAAGCGTATCTAACCACGAGGTTGATTCTAAAAACCTGAATTTATATCATGAAATGATATAGCAAAAGGAGGTGTGCGGTCAGTACTTGGAATGTACTGAGTATGCAGGAAGTGAAATCAACTAACTCATAAGCACATATAGAAAAAGGAAGTATATAAAACACAATAATAGTAATGTAACTGAAATGAGATACGACAACCTTATATGAGATTCACATATTCATATCAACATAACCACATCATAAGGACATACATCGTCATAAGATCAACTGATGCGCAAAAGTAATAATCGGAAATAATACAGAGGTACGATGTTGTGACTGATATCAAGAGGGTCCCTGACTATCCAAGGGGAGTTCCTGACTGTCAAAGGGAGCATCCCTGACTATCAAAGGGAAACATTCTTACTAACAAGAATTCGTGACTATCAAAGGGAGGAAATGCTCTGATATATAGAGTCACTAACTATCTAGGGATGTTAGTCCCGACAGACTAAGGAGACATATGCATGGCTAGTAGCTAGGGATGTGAGTCCCGACTGACTAGGGAAACATTCTTGCTAACGAGAATCCCGATTGACTAGGGAAACATTCTTACTAACGAGAATCCCATCTAACTAGGGAAACATTCTTACTAACAAGAATCCCGACTGACTAATGCTAATCTAAGTTTCAGCAGCTAATCAGAGACAAGTACATTTACTAATTTTCATCATGCAACATTTTTTTCGACAGGATTGGGGCTACTTTCTAATACCAACAAGCCCAATAGTTGCAATATCATTCTCATCAACATGTAGCATAAGATCATGCATGATTAATAGATTCCACTCATAATTTATCAAAGATTCATGGCTTCATTTATTTCAAAATATACCACGAGCTAACATTTATAAAATTTGGGAGTCTTCGCTCCAAACAATGTGGTAAGCTTATTGCAGAAAAATCATCATTTTAAATCGACATGTGGGCATTACCCAAAGTTTTGTCACACTTGGATCTAATCAATTCATTTTGAAAACAACGACATAATCATGGGTAGTTTTAGAGACATGCTTTTCATCTTCAACCTCATCATCATCTCACATTTATCATGAATCTCTTCTTTTATGAACTTTTCATCCATGGGCGTTTTAGATTCAAAAAGTTGGAAAATAATTTTTGTAAGGAAAAACAATTTACAATTCTCCCAAGCTTCATAACCCATCAATATAAATACAATCTAATCATACCCATTAAATTAAATTGAAAACATGGTGATAATACGTGATTTACTTTCAATTGCTCAAGCCCACAACTCCAACTCATCCCAACATAGTCATCAATGTCATAATCGGGTCATTAGGGTTAATCATACATATTTTCCACAATTTCATCATGTTCATGAAATACTACGATAATCAAATGAGTAATAAACACATCCCACTAAATACTCAAGCCAATTTATGAAGAACACGCTACACTTTTGCATTCCCAACTTATATTCCCCAATTCAAAACAACCCTTGGTTAATATAAAATTAATTTCATAATCACCGTAGATAATAGCATTTATGAGGAACGTAGAAGAAATTTACCCATAACACAAAACCCTAGATCATACCTTTCTAAATTCATTGAAATCAAGTTTTTTGATAAAGTTTTTGGGGTACAAGGATGGAAGAATATCCTTGTTGAAAGCCCGCATACCTGGTAGAAGAACCCTGCCCGAAATCTTCCTTGAAGCTTGATGAACACCTTGGTGAAACCCTTGAACTTGAGAGAGGGAAAGAAGAAAGGTTTGAGAGAGTATTTTGAGAGAATGAGAGATTAGGCTTAGGAAAACCCTTTAAAACATCCCGAATAATATACAAAATGATGTAGTTTAAAGGTTAAAAGCATAGGAGTTCACAAGAATGCCCCTGAACAAAACTAGAAATTTCCCCGAATCTGGAGTCACGACTCACGTAACGAGTCATCGTCCTATCAAACCTCTCGTCATCTTGCCCATTAAGCACACTAGAAAACTTACATAGGTCTAGCATCCTCTAAACCATGACCAACATAACGATTCATTACTCCACCCAACGACTCGTTAGACCCACTTGTCAGGTGCACTGGAAGGTTACCTCAGAACTTCATATTCTTCAACCCACGATCAACATGACGAGTCGTTGTTTCCTCTAACGACTCATCAAGTCCACCCATCAAGTACACTATATAATACTTCATGACTTCAACTCTTCACCACCCAGCGACCAACCTAACGAGTCGTTGCCAAGCAAGACGACTCGTTAGATCGTCTGTGGTGACTGGGCTTGCCATCCCCTCCCTACAGTTCTTCACAGGTCAAACCACGACCCATTAGGTCACTTAACTAGTCGTTACCTGACTCGTTCTGAGGAAAATTTCTGCTGAGTTTTCTGCTGAGCTTCATCTAACTTCGGAGTCTGATCACTAGGACTTCCGGGGTGTTACAATCATCCCCAGCCCCATCATCAGCCAGTGTTCCATCCAGACTCAAACATGATCAGAGGGGTAGAGCATCAGGCTATGGATGCCAAGGGAGCATGGAAGGGGAGTGCACTTTTCCAGTTTGTAGGAAATATGTTAAAAACCACCCAGGAGAGTGCTTGGTTGGGTTAGATGTTTGCTTTGGATGTGGAAAGCCCGGGAACATACGCAGGGATTATCTTGTGGCTAGGCAGGACGGCAATAGAGATTGTTCCCTAGCACAATTCAGTATCTCTCCCATCTCAGCAGGGCGCCTCTTCTAGTGCAGAGGGCGGACAGCGCCAGAACCGATTCTATGCACTATCATCTCGTCAGGAGTAGGAGTGCTCACCCAATGTAGTTAGCGGTATATTACGAGTATTCTAACTTGATGTGTTTGAATTGTTATATCCAGGGGCTACTTTATCTTTTGTGACTCCTTATGTTGCTGTTAGTTTCAGAGTCAGTCCCAAAATCCTATCAGAACCCTTATCAGTCTCTGTCCTATCGGTGAGTCAGCTATAGCTCGACGGTTATACAGAAATTACCCTATCATAATTCTTCAAGAAGTCACATTAGCCAACTTAGTGGAGTTAGATATGACCAATTTTGATGTTATATTCAGTATGGATTGGTTACATTCTTTTTATCCCTCAGTCAATTGTAGAACCCATATGGTAGAGTTCTGATTTCTAGGTGACCCAATCCTAGAGTGGAAGGGTAGTTTAGTTGTGCTTGTAGGTCGCTTTGTTTCCTATCTCAATTCAGGAAGATGATCTCCATGGATTGTGTGTACCATTTAGTTTGAGTTAAGGATGCTACAGACTCTGAGACACTGACTCTTCAGTCAGTTCCTATTGGATGTGAGTATCCGGAGGTGTTTCCAGATGATCTACCAAGAGGCCTTATCTAGCTAGAGATTAACTTTGGTATTGATCTTTATTATACCTCGGAAGCCCAAAGATCAGACCCGGGAGTTGAAATGGAGAAAATTTTAAAAACTGGCACTAGGCATAGGACAGGTCGTGAGGTGACCCGTGAGATCAACCCACGAGTCGTGATGTGACTCGTGGGGAGGCCAGGTGATGAGCTTTAGATGACTGGGAAATAGAATCACCACGGAGATGACCACGACTCGTGGTCAAGACCCACGAGTCATTGGGCCAGTCATGGGGAGTGATTCTTGAGTAAAGGGGAAAATGAAGACAGTGCACTTGGAGGGAGGCCCCCATGAGTCATGGTCAGTCCCCAAAATTCGTGGGGTGAGTCGTGATCAAGCATGGAATAAATTTTGTTGAGGCCAAGGTAGTGTACATCATGGATGGTGACCACGGGTCTTGGTCACCAGGAACAAGTCGTTATTTTGTACGTTATGATCCCCGAAGACTTGAAAAGCAGTGAACCTTATGAGCTAAGCCACGAGTCATGACCCTTGACGATGAGTCGTTAGGTCCCTCGTTGGGACCACCTAACAATTATTTTCTGTGAATTTAGTAAGAGCTATTTCATAATTCCTAAGCTTCTAAGGTCTAAACCACATCGTTTTGATTTATGAATAGTGAATTTTAAATGTGGTTAAGTTCATTTTAGGGTATTTTCATATTCGTGCATGCAAGAGTGATAGGCTAAAGAGGTGATCAAGGCAATACTTCAAGGTTTTCTTCAATTCCTTATTTTTCATTCAAGGGAGGATAAGAATCAGCCATTTACAAGTATGTAGGGTTATGAATAGGTGATTTCTTTTACACCCATGCCCAATCTCTCTCCAAATCATGAACGATCTATGACTAATCTATAGGGTTTAAATCCAATGCATGAATTTCCTAATTCTTCACATGGATATGGTTTAAATACGTTTCTACTATTGAATTATGAAGCATAGGCGAGTTTTATTATGTTTTCAATTAAAAATCATGTTTCTAGCTTATGAATGAAAAGCCCATTGATGAGAAGTTCATGAAAGATGAGATTTGTGATGAATGTATGATGATGATGAGATCATATGATGAAAAGTATGTTTTCAAGCTACCCATGTTTATAATCATATTTTCGATATGAATTGAGTATTTTGAAGAATGATAAAGCTTTGGGCAATGTCCACATGTTCAAAGTATAATTGATGATTTCTCGAAATAATCTTACCACATGGTTTTGGAGCAAAGGCTCCCACTTATATTTTCATCTTGTGGTATGTTTGAGTTAAGGCTTTTCATATGCATAGCTTACCACATAATTATTTTTTTCAGCTTATTGTACGGTTTGAGTTAAAGCTTCTCTTATGTATGATTTTCTCTTTGAGATGTATTTGATTTACGAGTTTCATCAATAGACGATATTGAACTTCGTTGAATAACAATGTAGAGCATATGCATGTTTTTGGGAGTAGTGTCTAGCACCGAGTAGAATAAGGTTCGACCACCCTATGCCTCAGAAGTACGCACCAACGTAGGATTATACATTATGATTTTGGGACCTCCCTTGTGAGTTATCCCCTTTCCTATTGGGCCATGAGCTTGATATCGATATCATGGTATCTTCCCTAGTCCTGGCAAGGCTTTGGATGGCTCTACCCACTTGAGTGTGATAGTTGGAACCATGTAAGCTCTATCATGGTATGTCGGTTAAAAGACGAGTCTCCTATTGTTCCTAATGATTTCAGTTATTCATGTTCATTACTGATGAGATTTACATATGTAAGCATGTTCTAAAGTAGGTTTGACTTAATGTTCAGCTTTACTTATGATATCAGATTTTAGCTTTGAGTCAATCAATTATGTTATGATATGTTATGTTATGATGAAGATTTTAGCTTTGAGTCAATCAATTATGTTATGATATGTTATGTTATGATGAGATCATGATTTCAGAAAGAATGCATGCAAGCCCTACTCTCATATTCTTATTGTTTAAGTTTTACATTATGCATTGTCTTTAAATGATTTTACTTAAGTAGTTTTGCTTACCCTGCATACTCGGTACATTCCATGTACTGACCGTATACTCTATATTGTATTGTTTCATGATATAGGATCTGGCTCTCAGGTTCAGCCCCATCCGTAGTCATCTTATCAAAGTTAGTCTTTGGATTATTGGTGAGTCCTCATCTCCCGAGGACTAGACTACTTAGATTTCCTTATGTATTTTCAGTTTCAGCTTGTTGAGTTAGTCTGGGGTCTTGTCCCAATAACTTGTCATGTTTAGAGGCTTTTCAGACATAAGTACGTAATTAGCTTCGAAGTGTGAATTCTAATGTTATGTTTAAATTTAGAATTTATCTATGATTATATTGTTGATTATTCAGTTTCATTGATTGAGTTAGATATATGCTTATGTCATAGGTCAACTTGAGGTCTCTCGAGGCTCCTTGTCCCGTGTTGCTATCCGAGCCTCCACTGGGGTCGTGACAAACTTGGTATCAGAGCCATAGGTTTGAAGTGTCCTATGGTTTCTGAATGTCGTATTAAGTAGACTCTTTTTCATGGGTGTGAAGCGCGACACACTTATGACAAAGAGGATACCAAACGTTTAGGAAATATTTCCTTCTTTCATGATCTATGTCATGCGATGAAATGTCTCCCTATCCTTCTAATTCGTGTTATTCGCGATTGCAGAATCATGGCTCCCCAAAGAATGAATGGTAGAAGGAATGGCAATGGTGAAGGCCACGAGGATGGCAATGGAAACGGGCACCAGCAAGACCCACCAGTTCAGGAGAACCAGGCACCGGAGCCGGTTGCCCATGTTGAGTTTCAGGAAGCTATTCAGATGCTTGCACAGGCCTTGACCACTCAGGTCAATTAGCAGGTTGTTGTGCATGTTCCGCAAAATGGAAATACAGCAGCAGCTCGAGTCAGAGACTTCTTGAGAATGAACCCACCAGAGTTTCTCGGGTCAAAAGTGGGTGAGGACCCGCATGAGTTCATAGATGAGATAGTGAAGATCACCCAAGTCATAGGGGTGAATGAGGTTGAGTGCGCAGAGTTGGCCTCGTATTAGTTGAAAGGGGTCACGCATATCTGGTTTCGCCAATGGAAGGATAGAAGGGTCACCGGAGCAGGCCCTGTCACTTGGGAAGAGTTCTATGTTGCATTCTTAGATTGGTTCTTCCCTCATGAGATGAGGGAGCTAAACGCAGCTGAGTTCGTAAACCTGAAGAAAGGGAGGATGAAGTTAAAGGAGTATGATCTAGAGTTCACTCGCTTGTCAAAGTACGCCCCAGAGATAGTGGTTGATCAGATGGCGCGGGTGAGTAGATTCATTCATGGAATAGCGGGCTATTTGGACAAGGATTGCAGGACCACTATACTCCATCAGGATATGCATTTCCCTCGGATAGTCTTGTACGCCCAGCAGATGGAGGCGACACATCTGAGAGAGAGAGAGGCCAAGAGGGCCAGGACCGATGACCACAAATTCTCACAGCTGAGGTTAGGTGGTGGGCATCGACAGTAGACCCACCAGAGATCATCAGCCCCAGCATCTTCAGCAATGAGTGTTCCATCTGTCCGGCTGGTTCGGTATATGTAAAACTGACACGCAAGTGCACGTGGTCAAACAAGTAATAAAGTGGCCAAGTAAGCCAAGTATTGATCCAAGGAGACTCTGGATAAGTAAAATTGCCTAAGTACACTATATTCTTATCTTACTTCTAATTATGCTAACAACAACGTAACCAACAGTTAAATAAGTTTTTGTTTATAAATTATATATACTAAAACTATTAACAATTATTTACTGTGAATTGAAACTATGGATATGAGCATGCCAAGGTTAAGAACAAGCAATGAATTTGATGATAATCACAATTTGGTTAATCTTTTCTTCATGTTGCTAGCCAAGAACATTAGCCTAGAAATTAAAACTCTCGTATTTAATTTCACTTTAGAATCATAAACCATTCGTCTACATTTCTGTGATCAAATGCAATTTATGACCTAGCACTACGATTCCGGTTCCTAAATTGACTAATACGGCTTTCAAGTATATTTCTATCAGGAAAGCACATCAAAACCCAATTTTCCCAAATAAAGTTAAGAACAATACCCTATTAATTCACAACTTTCCAATTTTGTGCTCTCTCGAGTGAAATTGGACTTTTTAGATGTACATTAGTATCGGCCACACACTAATGCAGTAAGAACAAGAATTAATAGAACAACATGGAAGAAGAAGAAGAAAACCATATAATTAACAATCAAAATTCATCACCATTATTCAAAACCTCAGCAAGGAAGAGAATTAGCCACTCATTTGTGGATTAATCATCCTAAAACAAGTGTAAATCATACATACAATTGATTGAAAGAAGAAAGGAAGAGAAGAAATCCCTTAGCTTTTTCGTCCCTCAACTGCTTCTAACCCACGTCCTTGCTCCACCAAGTCTGAATTATAAAAAATAAACCTAAGTGTGCTATTTATAGTAGTAAGACTCTTTCCTGGAATAACAAGCAACGTGTCACGGAGTGCATCGCGGAGCACGGCCTCCGTGACATGCTACGGACGCGGAGGCCCTCTGGAAAATCACCCGAAAATGGCCCAGGCAGCACCCTGCCGCATTGGCAGCGCGTTGGCAGCGCTTGGTCGCGGAGGCCACCTGTCGTGGCACGTTGCCAACACGTAGGTGGGCTGTTGTGAGCGGCCTGCCTGCTGTGGCACCTTGTCGACGTGCCGGTGGGCTGTTTTGTGCCTCTCTTTGCCGACGTTCGCGTGTTGATTCCTTTTCCAAGCCTCTACTTCCCCAACTCATGGATTAGTTACTCAAAAGTCTTCAAAACCTACAAAACAAAGGCTAATCATGTTGGTTAGCACATATCTTTACTTTATCTAAAATTACATGAAAATGTATACAATAATCTTAGATAAACAAGACTAATTTAAGTCGTAAAGCGTATCTCGGGCATATATTTTTGCCCGTGATCACAACCCCACACTTAAATCCTTGTTCTTCCTTGAACAACCTTTTACATATCATGCATATGGAGACTCCCACATAACTAATTTAGCAAAATAATTCAAGTTACGGCTATAATGATTACGTAAGATACAAGCTAAAAATAGAGCATGCCTGATTTGATCATTGAAATGAAGTACAACTATGTTAAGACTTCTTAACCTCAAGAATAGACTCTCAATCTTAGCAAACTCATGCAAATCAACTGATTAAGACATCTCACACGAATTATATCCTTCATTCAACATGTGCCCCTCACGGTAAGAGAGTTACCCAATCACACGCAAAAACAATTTTTATATCACCACATGTGTTGGTACATGCATAGAATTACACTCACTCTCACAAAGAATTCGCATGCATCATGTAATGACCCATAAGCTTGCCCTTAGTGTTTTATTCCACTAATTTAAGGATGTATGAATGTAAGATCAAGTAGGACTTTTTAGGTTGTAATGTAACTTAGGTGCGGGTAGGTACTATTATGATCAGTAATAGTGACTATCTTTCCTAAGCGCTTATAATACATCACGCCTTCGTTACAAACTTCCCTTCCCTCACTTCACCTTTTTCTCTTTTCATCTTTCTTTTTCCTCTTTTGTTTCCCCCTTTCTTCAGGCACTTTTAGCTTATTAGTAAGGAGTTCTATAAGTAACTTTTCATTTATTTATTTTCTTACTCCTTACTAATACTCACCCATATTCAAACAAGTGCACCCTCGCCCTTTCTCAACTTTTACAATTGCTACTTTCCCTTCTTTTTCATTCTTCTCACTCCTTTACTCTTTCGGATTTTTCCTTTAAGCGCTTAGGAGTTTTGGTTCAATTTCAAGGCTAATGAAAGAAAAAGGATTAAGCTTATGTTGCAGCTGTCAAAGAATAGGCTCAAGGCTCAATGGGGTTAACTAGGATTAATTTTTCAAGGAAGGTATAATGAGGGATAACATTTAAGTTCATTCAAAGAAATGCCTATATCATTTCTACAATTCACATCCTTCATTTCGTTTTATAAACACACCAGGCAAGTTCTAGACAATCCACAATAGCACGGAATACTCAAAAACCTTACACTCTTGGCACATGCTCAAATCAAGACACAATCAGTAGGCTCTTACTCAACTAATCACAAGAATTCAGAATTAAGCTTCAAACATATTGAGTCAAATTCAAGAGCCTAAGTGTCTCAAACAAAGTTATACACTTGCATGCTTCACACTGAACATACTTGCCTCTTACAACCATGTATAGCACATAACAAGAATATCAAGCCATCAATTAGCTACGGGTCCAAAAACCATCCTACTGACTAATTTTCCTCAAGACGGTCGTCATCCATCCATCGTTGGAAACAGTTTCTAACTACGACTAAAAACATTATATACAAACAAAGAAAAAATTTTATTCTTCGATTCAAAGACCCCCAGTCGGAAAAGAACCGAAAAGAAAAACCAACGGGTGATGAAGTCATGCTTAATTCACAAAAAAATTTCAAATTTTTCAAATTTCTCACCAACTTTTGCACAAGCATTACATTCACCAAAATCGTTAAGCACAGAAAATTTTGAAATTTCCCTTGAAATTTCCCTCACCCCACACTTAAATCATGCTATGTCCTCATAGCATCAAATTAAAATTTACAAAGGGTGAGGAATACTCCCTGAGTCCTTTAGGCCTAGCTAACAACATGCCTTCCTTCAACTTTGCACAAGTGGGTGTTCGACCCCACACTTTTTCTCTTCCAAGCTTGTAAGCTTCCTCTTCCACGGGTACTCAGACTTCCCCTCCATCTGCGCTTAACTTTCCACCAAAACACCACAAGATGAAAATAAACAAAAATTAACTCAATTGCAAGAAATTAAAATGGTGCCTCTGGTACCCTTGGGTTGCCTCCCAAGCAGCGCCTAATTTTACGTCGCGGCACGACGTACCAAGTTTCACCACTTTTTCCTCCACCTTGAGGATATGAATCTCACCCCTAATTTCTTTTCTAATTTCCACTTATGCTCCAGGGGTGGTGGTGAAAAATTGTAAGGACCCAACAGTAGGTGTTGCCTTTTTACTTTATTGGCCCTCAAGTAAGCGAAGTCATTTTGTCTCTCCGCGTTGGCAAATTTCAAAATATATGGTGCTTGGTCCTCCTCTAGACATTTCTCTATAAGCTTGGAAGACTCTCTTTCTATGTTGTCAACCAAATTTAACGTCGAAAAATGCGTAGAGGGTGGTCCAATAAACCTCAACTCTGAAAATGCATTGTGCTTGACCTCCTTACTTGTATACTCCTTTTTAGCATCGACATCTATCTCTTCATTAATGTCAAATGGGGGGTACTCTATCTCTTCTTCCATGAATGGATTTTCCATAAGTGTGAGCCCATCACGGGGACACTCAAGAGATTCTGATTGTTGGGATTCCTCCAAAAATTCACCCTTGTCTTCCTCTTGTAGTTCCTCTTGAATATCGGCTAAAACTGTCACCTGCAATTTATCACAAGCTTCAGCCTCATCAATCATCTCCATGAGTTTGACGCTCATCCTTTCTAGAGCCTCTGCATTCTCTTCTTGCTGAATTCTCAATACTGCCATCGCCTCCTTCATTGCTCCCGATTGCTCCAGGAGTTGTTTAAGCATGTCTTCTATTCGAGCTTGGCGTCCCAAGTCCTCATTTTCAGCATGCCTATATTCAAAAAAAACAACAGAAGGATCATAGTAGGGGCTTGGGGGAGGGGAATATGCATTCGGACAGCCATCCCAATGGCCATCTTGACCACCACATATATTACACGTGGTACAGTGTTGCCACGAGTGGTGTCCTCCGCAATTCAGACAAGATTCACTAAAATATGAGTATCCATCATTTATACCATTTGTATTCCACGATGTCATGTCAATAAGGGTATTCGAAAAAGAAAAAGTAAAATGCAAAAGAGTTAAAACAAACACTAAGACTAAGTTGTCAACACTTGAGAAAAATAAAAATACAGTAAATTACACTTAAAACAAATTCACCTATTGCCAAGTCTCCCCGGCAACGGCGCCAAAAACTTGTCCGGCTGGTTCGGTATATGTAAAACCGACACGTAAGTGCACGTGGTCAAACAAGTAATAAAGTGGCTAAGTAAGCCAAGTATCGATCCAAGGAGACTCTGGATAAGTCAAATTGCCTAAGTACACTATATTCTTATCTTACTTCTAATTATGCTAACAACAACGTAACCAACAGTTAAATAAGTTTTTGTTTATAAATTATATATACTAAAACTATTAACAATTATTTACTGTGAATTGAAACTATGGATATGAGCATGCCAAGGTTAAGAACAAGCAATGAATTTGATGATAATCACAATTTGGTTAATCTTTTCTTCATGTTGCTAGCCAAGAACATTAGCCTAGAAATTAAAACTCTCGTATTTAATTTCACTTTAGAATCATAAACCATTCGTCTACATTTCTGTGATCAAATGCAATTTATGACCTAGCACTACAATTCCGGTTCCTAAATTGACTAATACGGCTTTCAAGTATATTTCTATCAGGAAAGCACATCAAAACCCAATTTTCCCAAATCAAGTTAAGAACAATACCCTATTAATTCACAACTTTCCAATTTCGTGCTCTCTTGAGTGAAATTGGACTTTTTAGATGTACATTAGTATCGGCCACACACTAATGCAGTAAGAACAAGAATTAATAGAACAACATAGAAGAAGAAGAAGAAAACCATATAATTAACAATCAAAATTCATCACCATTATTCAAAACCTCAGCAAGGAAGAGAATTAGCCACTCATTTGTGGATTAATCATCCTAAAACAAGTGTAAATCATACATACAATTGATTGAAAGAAGAAAGGAAGAGAAGGAATCCCTTAGCTTTTTCGTCCCTCAACTGCTTCTAACCCACGTCCTTGCTCCACCAAGTCTGAATTATGAAAAATAAACCTAAGTGTGCTATTTATAGTAGTAAGACTCTTTCCTGGAATAACAAGCAACATGTCACGGAGTGCATCGCGGAGCACAGCCTCCGTGACACACTACGGACGCGGAGGCCCTCTGGAAAATCACCCGAAAATGGCCCAGGCAGCACCCTGCCACGTTGGCAGCATGTCACGCTGCTTGGGCAGCGCGTTGGCAGCCCTTGGTCGCGGAGGCCACCTGCCGTGGCACGTTGCCAACACGCAGGTGGGCTGTTGTGAGCGGCCTGCCTGCCGTGGCACCTTGTCGACGTGCCGGTGGGCTGTTTTGTGCCTCTCTTTGCCGACGTTCGCGTGTTGATTCCTTTTCCAAGCCTCTACTTCCTCAACTCATGGATTAGTTACTCAAAAGTCATCAAAACCTACAAAACAAAGGCTAATCATGTTGGTTAGCACATATCTTTACTTTATCTAAAATTACATGAAAATGTATACAATAATCTTAGATAAACAAGACTAATTTAAGTCGTAAAGCGTATCTCGGGCATATATTTTTGCCCGTGATCACCATCCGTACCAAGGCACGATCAGAGGGGGCAAGCATCAAGCGCTAGGGGTCAGAGCAGCAGACCCGCAGATTCTAGTGTTCCAGCTTGCCGCAGGTGTGGCCGAGGCCGCACGGGTTAGTTTTTAGCAGGTACAGGTGCTTGTTTCGGGTGTGGGAAGCCCAGAAACATGCTCAGATATTGCCTAGAAGTGAGGCCGGATTGTGATGGGGACCGAGGTCCAGCTTCTAGTTCTGTAACCCACCCGTACGCCCAGCACATTAGGGAGCATATGCTAGTACAGGTGACCGTCAGTGCTAGAATAGATTCTATGCTTTAGCATCCCGCCAGGAGCAGGAGGTCTCCCGGGATGTAGTCACTGGTATATTACAAGTTTTCCATCTTGATGTTTATGCTTTGTTAGATCTGAGGGCTACCTTGTCTTTTGTGACACCTTATGTGGCCAAAGCTTTGGAGTCAGTCTAGAAGTCTTGTCAAAGCCCTTCTCAGTTTCTACTCCAGTAGGTGACTCAGTTATAGCTAGACGGGTGTATAGAGGTTGTCCGGTCTCAGTCCTTCAGAAAGTCAACTCAGTAGATTTGATAGAGTTAGCCATGACTGATTTTGATGTTATCCTCAACATGGATTGGCTATTTGCATGTTATGCCTCAGTTGATTGTAGAACCTGGGAAGTAGAGCTCAGAATTCTGGGTGAGCCAATCTTAGAATGGAAGGGTAGTTCAACTGTGACTGTAGGTCATTTCATTTCCTACCTTAAGTCCAGAAAGATGATTTCTAAAGGTTGTGTGTACCATCTAGTTAGGTTTAGGGATGTTGAGTATGAGACCCTGACTGTTTAGTCTGTTCCAATAGTACGTGAGTATCTAGAGGGTACTAATGGGTTTGTGGTGTATTGTAATGCTTCAAGGATCGGACTTGGGTGTGTTTTGATGCAGCATGGGAAGGTTATAGCCTATGCCTCTAAATAGTTGAAAGTTCATAAGAGGAATTACCTAACCCATAATCTTTAATTAGCAGCAGTGGTATTCGCCTTGAAGATTTGGAGAAATTACTTGTATGGGGTCCACGTGGATGTATTTACGGACTATAAGAGCTTGCAATATGTGTTCACGCAAAAGGATCTCGATCTTCGGCAAAGGAGGTGGTTGGAGCTACTCAAGGACTACAACATGAGTATCCTTTACCATTTGGGTAAGGCCAACGTAGTAGCGGATGCACTTAGTAGAATCTCTATGGAGAGTGTGTCTCATGTAGATGAGGGTAAGAAGGAACTGGCGACTCGCAAGGTTGGGAGTTAGGTTGGTTGACTTGGCTGATGGCGGTGTTGTTGTTCAGAACGAATCAGAATCATCATTGGTGACTGAGGTAAAAGCTAGGCAAGATGAGGACTGTTCGGTGGTTTGGAATGCCTACACGCAAATGCACGTGGTCGAACAAGTAGTAAAATGGCTAGAGTAGCCAAGTATCGATCCCACAGGGACTGGACCAAGGTAATAATCGAATCAAGTGTTAATAAACTCTAACTCTAATAATGCAGACAATAGTTTCAAGAAGATTTTGGGAGTTTGTTTCCTAATTTATACTAATCTAAAACAAATGTACAAATTAAGTCTGAACTATAGTAATGAGCATACTGAGGCTAAAACGAACATGCAGGGAAGCAATTTATTGATACAAATTGGTTAATCTTTCCTTCGGTTACTAGTCAAGAATTATTGCCTATGGATTAAAACTCTCGTATTTAACTCAACTTAAGAATCATGAACCTTCCACCTACATTTCTGTGATAAGAAGAAATTCATGTTCTAGCCATACAAAACCGATTCCTTAATTGACAACTACAACTTTCAGATATATTTCTACTCTGAAGCTAAATCAATTCTCAATTTTCCCAAACCAAGAAGAGATCATATCCTACCAATTCACAACTTTCCCATTTCTTTCTCTTTCGAGCGCAAACCGGATTTTTTAGATATACATTAATATTGACCACACATTAATGCAGTCAGAACAAGAATTAATAGAACAACCATACAAGAAAATATGAAAAACCAAAATGATCAATAATTACATTCCACTACAAATGTTCTTAACCTCAGTAAGAAGTGAATTTAGTCACTCATTTGTGGATTAAACATCGTTAAATGAGTGTAAATCATACAAACAATTGAAATAAAGGAGAAAGAGATAGAGAACCCTAAGATTTTCATCCCCTCAACTACCTGTAACCCATGTCCTTGCTCAACTAAGTCAGAGTGATTAAAAATAAACCTAAGTGTGCTATTTATACTAGTGGGAATTTTTCCCGGAATAACAAGCACGTGTCACGGAGTGCAT
The DNA here is from genome assembly GCA_035772735.1 of Datura wrightii. Taxonomy (NCBI): domain Eukaryota; kingdom Viridiplantae; phylum Streptophyta; class Magnoliopsida; order Solanales; family Solanaceae; genus Datura; species Datura wrightii. The sequence continues at coordinate 75,156,218 of JASDFA010000019.1, read as the reverse complement.
TGCGGAGCACTGCCTCCGTGACACGCCACAAACGCGGACCCTCACTGGAATCCGTTCATCCAGTTAATTACACCCAACGTGCCACGGCGTGCAACGCGTGGCTTGGCCAACGTGCCACGGCACCAACGCGCACCTTCACTGGAACTTGGCCTATTTTAATCATCCGGGATAGAATGCCTCTGCGATGGCAGTGTGACACAGCTCCATCGCGGAGCCCCTTAATTTGCTGCATTTCCTTGGCCTTTTCCACTGCTCGCTTTCGAGTCCATTCCCGATTTCTCCCAACATTCATCTTAGCTTCCTAAAATTACATTTTTCCTGCAAAACAACACTAATCATGTTGGTTAGTATAAATTCACATTTTAACTACAAATCACATGAGAATGTACAAAATATAGATGGATAAACAAGACGAAATGAAGCATTTGAGTATCACTTGGGCATATAATTCTGCCCAAGATCACTTACCCCACACTTAAAACCTTGTTCGTCCGCGAACAAAAATCTCACATCTCATGCAATTGACACCCAATCATAGCTACTTTGGCTCGACAATTCAAGCTACGATTATACCGATTATTTACATAGCAAATCATCAAGAAAACATGCATAGTCTCATCAATACAATGACATCCAACACATTAAGACCTCCTAGACTCAAGAGTCGACTCTCGATCTCGGCAAACTCATGCAAATCAGCTGATCAAGAAATCCGACACGAAATTAAATCTCTCATCAAGCATGTGCCCTCACAACATAAGAGAATTTCCCCCTTTTCAATCATATGATCTCAAAAACATTATATGCAGGGGCATATGAACACGATTTCGCTCTCTCTCCCAAAGAATTCACATGCATCATGTCATGACCCATAAGCTTGCCTCTAGTGTATAACTCCACTAATATAAGGACGAGTGATGTAAGATCACGTAGGACTTAACGGGTTGTAATGTAAGATAAGGAACTAGTACATAGTGGGCTAACCAATAATAGCAACTAGCACCCTTAAGTGCTTTTCAATACATCCCACCACATTATGGGCATTGTTTCTTCCTTCATCCTCCCCTTTCTTGAAGTCTTTCTTTATTTTTGTTCCCATTTCTTTAAGCACACTCGACTTAATAACAAAGATTAGTTATACATCTTCGTTTCATTAAATTCAGCCAGTGCACCTTTGACCTTTTCTTTGCTTTCACCACTTCCGCTTTTCCTTTCTTTTTCACACTTTTCACTCCTTGAAACTGTGGAAAAATTATTTTTCTTGAGCGCTTAAGAGTTTGGATCAAATTCATGGATAATGAAAAGAAGGGGTAGTTAAGCTCAATTTGTACCTTTCCGACAAAAGAAAAAAATAGGCTAAAGGCTCAATGGGCTAACTAGGATGTACATTCAAGGTAGGTACGATAATGGAAAAAAAAATTCGGTTAAATCAAAGAAATGCCTACATCCTTTCCTACAATACACATCCTTCATTTCATTTCGTACACACACCAGGCAAGTTCTAGACACTTCACAATAGCATGGAAGAATCGAAACCTCACCACACACTCATTGCACAAGCTCAACTCAACATATTCACAGACTCTTCAATCAGCTAATTACAAGAATTCAAACATTAAGCCTCAATCACACCGAATCGAACTCTATGGTCTAGGTATCTCAACATGTTTACAAAGTTGCATGCTTTCATACGAATCACCTTTGCATTCTAAATATCATGTATAACACACAACAAGAATTCTGAACCATAAAGTAACGACATGTTTGGGATACAAACAAACAAAAGAAAAAAATTAAAAAGAACAAAAAATGTACTCCTATCGACTACATTTCCCTTAAGACGGTCGTATCCATCCATCATAGGGAACGGTCACTATTTACGACTTCAGTTCAATAGGACTATTCTCGGTAAAATCACCGAAAACAAACGCAGAGAAACCCAATCATAAAAATATTTCAATGAAAAAATTTTTAAAAATATCAATAATTTCGATAAAACACAAATATTTACACAACCAGCTAACAACAACTCCATACAGGACACAACAGATTCACATTAATTACAACACCGAATTACAATACAAAACATAAACACCAAAATCACAGGGTCACAATTTATTTCACAAGCATCACAACAAAACATAAACATAAACAATAAAAAAAAACCAGCACCTAACTACTCCCACCCCACACTTAAATCGAACATTGTCCCCAATGTTCACAAAATTCAGCATAGCACAAGAGTGGGTGGTGAAACTCCCTTATCAGTCGAAGTATTCCACTTCTTTGTCAGGTGCGGTTGCCTCGTCCCCCATATCCGAATCACCCCCGCTATCCTCCTCTAACTCAACATCTAAGTCATCACGGCGTGTCTCCTCGTCTGTGGGGACATCATCATCAATGGGCTCCACAAAAGCTGGCCCCACTTGGCATAGAGCCCTGGCATTTTCGCCGAAGGGGTAGTCCAACTCGAGCTGCCATAGCTCATCTTTTGTTGATGGCCTCCCGCCTATGCGCAACTGCAGCATCTGCATCCCGAACATGCGGGCCATATACTGATCATCCCGAGCATGTCGCTCGGCTAGTGTGAGAACTGGCCCGTGAGTGGTGTCGGGTGCCTTAGTTTTGGTGACGTCCAAGGCACGCCTCTCCATCTGCGGGATGTAATCCAGGGCCTCTTCCTCAATATCCAAGCCCCTCAGGAACGTGGTCAGCAACCCACCAAACCCATACCTGTGCCCTTGATGCAAACGGGCTCTCTTCATGGCGGAGATGATCACCGCCCCAACATTAATCTCCAGCCCTTTCATCAGGGCATAAACCAAGAACACACGATCTCGGGTGACATCTGTCATGTGCACCCCCAAAATCAGGCAGGAACGCACGATCTTAAGCCAAATTCTGGCTTCCTTGTTCATTTGAGAGTAGGGCAGCGTCTGATGGTAGCCCCTCTCCTTATGCCTACTCCACCGTGCTGTAGAATGGGCTCCACACAGAGTGCGTCTGATATCCGCATATGGTGGAGTGATGTTTAGCTGCCGGAGTACATGGGCGTCTGTGTCCCATGCCCCCAAAATGGCATTAAGGTGAGGGGGCTCAAAGGTGACTACCTGCCCCTTATCTTGACGGTGTGACTGCGGAGTGTCGGGTTCCAGTTGGCGTAGAACTCCCGAATCAGGTGGAGATTGCACTCCTTGGGCTCTTCAAAGATGAAGTTCAGCCCGGCAGCATCAATCCTGTGTACGATTCTGGGGAATTCCTATGCCAACGGCTCCCTTGCAATGTGCACCTCGGGGAAGTATTTGTTCTCCTTATGATTTGTGTACCATTTCTTCCCTTTGTCTGTCACCCATTGGGTTCCGTATTGACGGCGTTGGCCACGCGGAACCACTGGTGCTACTAGGACTGCTGTTCCCAGTCTAATTCTTTTCCTTCCGGCGCCCGATGTAGATGCGTCCTTTCCTTTGTCTTGCCTGCTTGCCATTATTCCTATCAAATCAAACAGACAGTCCCAATGTTATTCAAATCAAAATTAGCTTCGACTAAGGTTGGGTTAATCTAGGCCCCCCCACACTTAGTCTTTAGCCACAATTACGACATTACGGCAAGACGATTCTCACTTTCCCAGTTACAAAAAAATAACATGCCTCGTGCATTCAGAGAATTCGATGGAATAAATTCTACGTACTACTCATACTTCGTACAGTTAATCAAAATATCACCATCGATACCATTTCCTCACATAGCACTTAGCAAAAACTTCTCTCAACACAACCTATGCAATTCACCAATTTCTATGCAATTCAACAATTTTATTCTCCCGAAAATCCATCGTTTATTTAGCATATTCACATCAAGCACAACACAATTCACCTTATCCAACATGCCCAACCCATAATTTCCACATTTTCAATCACATTTAGTTTCTTCGCAATCAAATTCTAACCCTAGCTACATAGTTCACCAAAATTTGATCAAGCATGTATTTATCGAGTTCATACAATCAAAATGATACTACGAACATCAATCAACAATAACTTAAATGAATTCAAGCTCAATTTACAATTAGGGCAAGGTTTACTCACTTCACATGCTCAAAATCCAAAAATTTGTCAAGAATTGAGATAAAGTTAAAGAACATACCTTTAATTTGATGAAATCGAAGAAAAGTTGAAAAAAACTTGTGCCTAGGTCCGTGTCACATTGGGGAAGGGGGAATTTTTGGGTGTTTTTCGCGGAGGGGATGAGAAATGAGGGAAAAATAAGGGAAATCGGGGTTAAAAAGGGGGATTTTCACGCGGGTCACCTAGCGACCCGGTGTGACCCATCGTGATTAACGCCTCAACGTGTCACGGAGGGTAACACGGAGCACCCCCTCCGTGACACGGAGCCAAAGCAGAGGTGTTCTAGAATTTTAACAATTCCAGAATTACACCTCAACGTGTCACGGAGGTTAACGTGGAGGCCCTCCTCCGTGACACGGAGCCATCGCGCAGGCTCACTGTTTTGCCACTTTTTATTATTTTTCTCACCTCGATTTTTCATTTGCGATCCTTTGCATTTTTGCCCTCCGTTCAACCTGAAATTCATCTCACAACAAGAAATTGGTTAGAATACATAGGTTTCAACATAAAACACGATTTTTGTTTTTTTATTTTTATTTTTTCTATTTTTTTCTCTTTTTCTTTTTTTTCTTTCTTTTCTACTAATTCTACTCAATCATTACAACAATTTCACAGGTTTCCTCCCGTGCAACGCCTAGTTTACCGTCGCGGCTCGACGTCATTGAAGCTTAGTCATCCTCTAGGGTGACGGACGTCTTCTCTCGACTACCGTCCTCACCCCAGTAATGCTTACATCGCTGCCCATTGACTAAGAACGTGGCACTTCGATCTTCTTGCCACGATTCCAATTTTGGGGGGTCCTTCACCAGTGGTTTTCCCACTGGCTCTCGCGAATCAACACTTTGAGAAATATTCACTCGATCAAGCACGTTGATCACTGAGAGTTCCTCATACACGGCCGAAAGCTTCATGGCCTTGTACACATCAAATACCTCCACCTTGCTGTGTGCCCGCATGGTTAGCTACCCTGCAGCTACATCAATCAGTTCTTTCCCGGTCGCCAAGAAAGGACGTCCCAAAATAAATGGGACTTCCGCATCCGGCTCAAAATCCAGCACAACGAAGTCTACAGGGAAGATAAGGGAGCCCACTTGCACCAGCACGTCCTCCACAATGCCATCTGGTCTGGCCAAAGAATGATCCGCTAGTTGCAAGATCACTGTTGTTGGTCTAGAACTGCCTAGCCCCAATTTCTTGAATACCGATGTTGGCATCAAGTTAATGCTCGCTCCCAAATCACATAATCCACGAGCTCGGATACTCTGCCCGATTGTAAGTTGAATTGTAAAGCTCCAATGGTCTTTGAGCTTTGTGGGTAACCTATTTTGTATTCGGGAAATGCACTCCTCCGTAAGCGCCACCGTAGCGTACTCCGTCAACCTGCTTTTGTTCGCCATGATGTCCTTGATATATTTTGCATACTTCGGCACTCCTTGCAAAACATCAATAAGAGGTAAATTAATGTGTACCTGTTTAAGCACCTCCATGAACTTTTTGAAACACGCTTCCTCCTTGTGTTTATTTAATCTTTGAGGGAACGGGGGTGGTGGACTTTCTGGTTCAGCTTCCTTCTCCTTCCCCCTATCATCATTGTGTTCCCTCTCATTCTTCACTGCTCCCGACTGCTGCGGTGGTCTTTCTGGTTCCACCTCCTTGAGTTGTAAACCACTCCTTGTGGTCACTGCATTCACTTGCTTGGGGTTGGGGTCAGTGTCACTCAGAAGTCCTCCTCCAGCTAGTTGACCAAACTGGTACTCCAATGCCTTTGTAGCTAACTGATTGTTCTTTACATCGGCTGCCAATTTCACATAGTCAGCCTTCAATTGAGCTTGGTTAGCTATCATCATTTTGAACATTTCCTCGATGTTGGGTGATAGTGGTGGAGGAGGTGCATTGTTGCTTCTGTATTGCGACTGATAGTTCTGCTGCCCTCCTTGATTTCTCTGCCCCCCCGGACTGGAACTCTGCCCTTGATGGCTATTACTACCCCAAGAGAAATTCGGGTGACTCCTCCAATTAGATTTGTAGGTGTTGCCATATTGTTGGTGATTATTTCTCTGTACATTACCAACAAAGTTCACTGAATCAGGATTCGCACCACAACACTCAGCTGAGTGTTCATTACTGCCGCACACTTCACACCAAATCTGCTGCACTACATTCACTGGGGCTTGAGACTGATTCATGCTCATATTGCTGAAGTGGGTATTGAGTTGATTTTGTAACGCAGCTATTTGTGCAGCGATAGCTGTAAAACCATCCACTTCCAAGACTCCTGTCGCTTTCCTTGTTCCTCCTCTAGAAGAGTCTGCATTCCACTCTAGATTTCCCTGCGAAATACGGTTCAACAAAGTATACAGCTCCTCATAAGTTTTTTCTAATGCTTGTCCCCCTGCTACTGAGTCTAGCAAGATTTTTGTGTGGGGTTCCAAACCCTCTATGAAAGTATGCACCAGCACATCATTGGATTGGTGATGATAAGGACGATCCCGCAACATAGATTTGAATCGTTCCCAAGCTTGATATAGATTCTCCCCCTCTCTTTATTTAAAACTTAGAATTTGACTTCTAAGTGTTGCTGTTTTATAGATGGAAAGAACCATATCAAAAATTTCCGTGCAAGGTCATCCCAAGTAGTGATGTAATTAGGTGGTTCAGCTTTCAGCCACCTCTTTGCTTCTCCCAAAAGTGAAAATGGGAACAATGTAAGCCTAACATAATCGGGTGACACTCCAGCGGGGATGTAAGTGTCACTTATCTCCAAAAAGTTTTGGAGATGTTGTTGTGGATCCTCGTGAGGGAGACCTGTGAATTGCTTGCTGGTGTGCAGCAATTGCACCATATTCTGTTTAAGCTCGAACCTCCCTCCTAGCTCAGGTTTGCGAATGCTAGATGCAACGTTGTTAGAATGTGGGATTTCCACTTCGCGAACCGGCTTAGCTGCCATTTCCTCGGGCACTAACACTGCCCTTACAATGGGTGGATTCTGTTGTTGCTCCAGGATTGTCTGTCTGAGCAACTGCAGCTTTCTCTCTAGAGCTTCTCTCCTTTGACATTGGAATTGTTTTTCCGGCTCTAAGTGTGAATCCACCAGCTCCTTATCTCTTGCCAGTGTTCAATAGAATTCAATATCTGCAAAGACAGGCTAAGACCAAGTTGTCAGCACTAATAAGAAATCATAAATTAACACTTAAGAAAACAATTTTACCAATTTCCAGTCCCCGGCAACGGCGCCAAAAACATGTTCGGTGGTTTGGAATGCCTACACGCAAGTGCACGTGGTCAAACAAGTAGTAAAATGGCTAGAGTAGCCAAGTATCGATCCCACAGGGACTGGACCAAGGTAATAATCGAATCAAGTGTTAATAAACTCTAACTCTAATAGTGCAGACAACAGTTTCAATAAGATTTTGGGAGTTTGTTTCCTAATTTATACTAATCTAAAACAAATGTACAAATTCAGTCTGAACTATAGTAATGAGCATGCTGAGGCTAAAAGGAACATGCTGGGAAGCAATTTATTGATACAAATTGGTTAATCTTTCCTTCGGTTGCTAGTCAAGAATTATTGCCTATGGATTAAAACTCTCGTATTTAACCCAACTTAAGAATCATGAATCTTCCACCTACATTTCTATGATAAGAAGAAATTCATGTTCTAGCCATACGAAACCGATTCCTTAATTGATAAATACGACTTTCAGATATATTTCTATTCTGAAGGTAAATCAATTCTCAATTTTCCCAAACCAAGAAGAGATCATATCCTACCAATTCACAACTTTCCAATTTCTTTCTCTTTCAAGCGCAAACCGGATTTTTTAGATATACATTAATATTGACCACACATTAATGCAGTAAGAACAAGAATTAATAGAACAACCATAGAAGAAAATATGAAAAACCAAAATGATCAATAATTACATTCCACTACAAATGTTCTTAACCTCAGCAAGAAGTGAATTTAGCCACTCATTTGTGGATTAAACATCGTTAAATGAGTGTAAATCATACAAAAAATTGAAATAAAGGAGAAAGATATAGAGAAGAACCCTAAGATTTTTGTCCCCTCAACTGCCTGTAACCCACATCCTTGCTCAACTGAGTCAGAATGATTAAAAATAAACCTAAGTGTGCTATTTATACTAGTGGGAATTTTTCCCGAAATAACAAGCAACGTGTCACGGAGTGCATCGCGGAGCATTGCCTCCGTGACACGCCACAAACGCGGACCCTCACTGGAATCCGGTCGTCCAGTTAATTACGCCCAACGTGCCACAGCGTGCAACGCGTGGCTTGGCCAATGTGCCACGGCATCAACGCGCACCTTCACTGGAACTTGGCCTATTTTAATCATCCGGGGAAGAATGCCTCCGCGATGGAAGCGTGACACGACTCCATCGCGGAGCCCCTAAATTTGCTGCATTTCCTTGGCCTTTTCCACTGCCGCTTCCGAGTCCATTCCCGATTTCTCCCAACATGCATCTTAGCTTCCTAAAATTACATTTTTCCTGCAAAACAACACTAATCATGTTGGTTAGTATAAATTCACATTTTAACTACAAATCACATGAGAATGTACAAATATAGATGGATAAACAAGACGAAATGAAGCATTTGAGTATCACTTGGGCATATAATTCTGCCCAAGATCAAGGACCTGATTTTAGTAAAGTTAAAGGAGTCCGTTCAGAATCAGAAAGTGGAGGTCTTCTCTAAAGGGGCGATGGCGTGCTTCGGTACCAGGGTTGCCTATGTGTTCCAGATATTGATGATTTGAGGAACCGGATATTGCACGAAGATCATGGATCCAGGTATTCTATCCACCCAGGTGCCACCAATATGTACAGTGACCTATGGGAAATCTATTGGTGGAATGGCATAAAGAATATTGCAGAATTTGTAGCAAAGTGTCTGAACTATCAGCATGTAAAGGTCAAGCACCAAAGATCGGGGGTGTACTTCAGTATATCTCATTCCTACTTGGAAGTGGGAAGAAATTAATATGGACTTCATCACAAGTATGCCTCATACTAGTCAACAAGATGACTCCATTTGGGTTGTGGTAGACAGGTTGACCAAGGCCGCTCATTTTCTACAGTCAAAACTACGGATTCAGCAGAGGATTATGCCAAACTATATATCCGAGAGCTAGTTTGATTGTATGGACTACCCTTGTCCATCATTTCAAATAAAGGTACTCAATTCACCTCTCAATTTTGGAAGTCCTTTCAAAAAGGGCTTGGAACACATGTTAAGCTCAGCACAGCATTTCACCCGCAAATGGATGGCCAAGCAGAGCGGACAATCCAAACCCTCGAGGACATGTTGATAGCATGCATGATTGACTTCAAAGGTAGCTGGGAAGAGCATTTGCCTCTTATCGAGTTTGCATACAACGATAGTTATCATTCTAGTATCAAGATGGCACTGTTCGAGGCTCTCTATGGGCGGAGGTGTAGGTCACCTACTGGATGGTTTGAGGTTGGCGAAGCGGCAATGATAGGATCGGATTTGATTCATGAGGCTATGGAGAAGGTTCAGTTAACAAGGGACAGGTTGAAAACTGCCTAGAGTCGCCAAAAGTCCTATACCGACGTGAGACGGAGAGAATTAGAATTTGAGGTTGATGATTGGGTATTTCTGAAGGTGTCTCCCATGAAGGGAGTGATGCAGTTCAGAAAGAAGGAGAAACTTAGTCCCTGCTTGTCGTCCCATAAAGGATAGTGAGACGTGTTGGCAAGGAGGCCTATGAGTTGGAGTTTCCCTCAGAATTAGCTTCGGTGCATCCCGTATTCCATGTGTCACTCTTGAAGAAGTGTTTGCGTGATCCAGCTCTAGTTGTCCCCGTGAACAGTGTTGGTGTGAAGGACAACCTCAGTTATGAGAAGATTCAGTCGAAATACTGGATCATCAGGTTCGAAGGCTAAGGAACAAGGAAGTAGCTTCAGTTAAAGTGTTATGGAGGAATTAGCAGGTTGAGGGAGCAACTTGGAAGCCAAAGCGGATATGATGGCTAGATACCCACATTTATTCTCTACCGGCTCAGTTCCAGCTTGAGCTATCAGTTTTGACCTAAAACTCTATTTCCATTTAACGGATTGTAGAAAATGACTTGAAAATAAATTACAAAGGCTGGAGCAAAATAAAAGAAAATACTACAACAATAATAAAGTAGAAGAAAAAGATACTTACAAAGAGTTGTTTATTGATAAGAAGGAAAAACAGAGAACATAGAGGGAAAGAGAGATTTGGGCAATTTGGAAGTGAGTTAGTGTTTTCCGAATGCCTTTCCTAATACAAAGTGAAGGTATTAAATAGAACTCAATATGATGAGTCAACTAATTACTACCTGCTATCTATTTACATGTCTCCACACATGGCAGATTTAATTTTACATGGATCGTCTTCTTGAAACTTGGTTTTCTTGAAATTTGATATTTTTCCTGAAGTGACCTTGGAATTTGATGAAGATTCATCTGCATCTGCATGGGAGTTTATAGAGATTCCATTTTGTCCTTATGTGGCTTGTCTTTTTGTTGCATTGTTTTTGGGTGGATTCTTGAGGGGTCCACTGCTTTTGATTATAGCAGCTTTTCATTTTTCTAAAAGGGTAGTCTAGTTGTCTTCTTTAGTTGAGAAGATGAGCTTGACTTATTCCTTGCGGATCAAGCATGTCTCCATTACTTGGTTCACTTGTATGAGAGGATGCAGTATCTAATAATTCCATTATCTATTTTTGTTGGGTATCTTTTTTCAAATTTGACAAGGTCTGCTGGAGCCTTCTTTTTAATTCTTCCTTGGACAGTTGGGAATCCTGTCATAATGAAGAACTTGAAGTTTCCTTATCATCCTGGGGTGTTGGTGCCCAAACTTTGATTTTGATGGTCTTACTCAGATATTTAATCCTTTCAAATTCATGAATATCAAAGGACCAACTGATAATGTATGAAATTCTTTTTGCAATAAAAAACTTACACAATTTAATATTTTTTGGTAGGGTAGAAATATTCTACTCTACCTGGAATTTTTTTCAAACTGTGTCTGAAAATGTTTTGACAATACCTATTTATTTCCTCCGAATTGGTTCCACCATTCGTAAAACCATCTAGGGATGATCGCTCTTTTCATATCTTCTGAATACTTGACAAACCAAGAGTGCGTGTTGGGCCTTAGATACATAAAGTTATACCAGGCTACCTTATAGTCATACCAGTTGTATGTCTGGGGTCTATGGGTTCTTGATAGGGGAACAGGTGTATGTAGATGGTCTACAAACCATTCAAACAGACTTAAAATTCTTTTAATTGTGAACTTCAGTATTGAATACTATCAGGATTATCCGGACATTTTAATTTATGCTCAATTTTTACTGAATTAGTGTCTGTTAAAATGAACTCATAATACCTTTGGGTTTTAAGGGGATCATTTGTCTCCACATAATTCCAATTTGTGTAGCAGGGTTTTAGTAACTCGGATACTCCAAAACCTTCATATTTTTTATCGAGGGCCATGATCGGTAGTACCTGTAAAACTGTTAGCTCAAACTGCTGTTTATTTGGAATATTTTTCTCCATTTTCTTTTCAGGAGTCGTTGGTAGAACTGCCTGAGAGTATGTCTTTGGTGGCTTCATTTCATAGTTATACTTTGTTTGGATAGAGATAGTTTTGTCGTATGATGAAGAGTCTCCCTTAAAAACTGATTTTAATGGTTGTAATCTGGTCTGACTGGTTATGGGTTCCTTTAATGGGAACGGAATAGTAGCTTCTGGCAAAGATAGGAATTCCGCCAAAACTGAATATTTATTTTCTAGTTTTGATTTTTCCTCTTCTTTAAAGGGTCTTTTCATTATTTCTTCTGGTTTGAAGGGTTGAAATGGAGGCCTCAAGGGCCTTATACTTGGTGTTTCGGGTCTCATTTAGTTCCCTGTAGAAATTCCCTAGTCAAAAAATCTGGGAGAGAATTATTTTCTCCTTGTATAAATTTGATTTGAAAATCAAAGCTGGATAACAAAGCCTGCCATCTGGCAAATATTTTTTTAGAAACCAGATTTTTTACATCTTTTTGTAAAACATCTTTGGCTGCTTTGCATTCTACTCGTAGTAAAAATTCTTTATTTATTAAATCGTCTTGAAATTTTGTGATACATAGCACTATAGCCAGAATTTCCTTTTTAATGGTGATGTAATTTTTCTGAGTATTATTCTAGATTCTTGAAGTGAATCTTACTAATTGTTCGGGGTTTTCGAGGGAGATTTTTTATTTAAGGATGCCTCCATATCCTATGTCTGAGGCGTCAATTTCTACTATCATTAATGCCTCTGGATGTGGTATACCTATACATGGAAGTTTTTCAACTATTGATTTTATTTTTTGGACTGTCTCTGTTTGTTCTAATCCCCATGGGACTGGATCATTCCTAAGACGCTGATAAAGAGGCTTACAAACCTGTATAATATTTGTAATAAAATCTGCAACATAATTGAGACTTCCTAAGAATCTCTGAAGCTGAGTTTTATTAATTAATTCATTTGAAAATTTGGATAAGAACTTTATAGCTCTACAAATGGGTTTATAGGTTCCTTGATATAAGTCATGACCAAGGAATCTAATAGCAGTCTGGAATAACTTAATCTTTTTAGCGCTTACTACTAATCCATTTTGTTTAACAACCTTTAAAAAGGTTTGGATATGTTTGAAGTGTTGGTCAATATCTTCTAAGTATATTAAAACATCATCTATGTAAACTATAGAAATATGACTATGTGGATTAAATATGTTGTTCATTATATTCTGAAATTCAGACGGTGCATTTTTTAATCTAAATGGCATTACATTCCATTCATATTGTCCAAAAGGTACATTAAAAGTTGTTTTATATTTATCTTTTTCTGCTATCTGTATTTGCCAAAATCTCGATTTCATATCAAACTTACTATAAATGTTAGCTTTATAAGTCCTTTTAAGAGGATCTCTTTTATTGGGTATTGGGTACCTGATCCATTTTAAAACTTTGTTAAGGGACTTATAATTAATGACTAGCCTTGGGGCCCCTCTTTCTTTTTCCGCACTATTATTGACATAGAATGCTGAACAACTCCATGGTGACTTGGAAGGTCTAATAATCTTTTTATCAAGTAAATCATTGATTTCCTTTTTACAATATTCCATTAACTCTTGATTCATTTGAATAGGTGCCCTAGTAGGGATATTCTTTTCGTTGAATCACTCAATAAATATGGCATTTCCTATCCCAAAAGGCATTAGAAAATTCTGAACAGACTTCTCATTCTATGAATTCTTGTAGACTTTTAATTTTGGCTTCTACCTTCGAATGTTTTAAAGCGGATTCAATCCGGTTAAATTTTATCTCATTTTTAAATAGTTTATTTGTTGGAAAAGCAGATTTATTCTAAAGATAGCTTTTTCTTTTGTAAATTCACTTTCTTCTTTTGACATATTATTTAGGTAGGGAAAAATGATCTCTTTTCCTAGAGCAGTGGTGTGGATGCCATCTAAATCAGCGACATAGGGTTTTATTTGGGTTATAAAGGGGGTGCCTAATATTATTTCTTCATTTATATCCTTAGTTATTACAAAATCATTAATAAAGTAGATTCCATTATTCCATATGTGTGCCTTATGGAGTTTATAATTTATTTTGAGCCTTTCTCCTATCGCGGAGAATAACCGCATTGTACTTTTTTCAAGGTACTTAGTAGGGATTATTTCCTTCAATAATATTTCAATGGTCGGAGGCTTGTGAGAAGAGCTTCCAAGAATTGAAGACTCGACTTACTTCAACACCGGTATTAACTCTACCAGAGGGTACTGATGGGTTCGTGGTGTAATGTAATGCTTCAAGGATAAGACTTGGGTGTGTTTTGATGCAGCACGGGAAGGTTATAGCCTATGCCTCTATACAGTTGAAAGTTCATAAGAGGAATTACCCGACCAATAATCTTGAATTGGCCGCAGTGGTATTCTCCTTGAATATTTGGAGAGATTACTTGTATGGGGTCCATGTGGATGTATTTATGGACCATAAGAGCTTGCAATATGTGTTCACGCATAAGGATCTCAATCTTTGGGAAAGGAGGTGGTTAGAGCTACTCAAGGACTACAATATGAGTGTCCTTTACCATCCGAGTAAGGTCAACGTAGTAGCGAATGCACTTAGTAGAATCTCTACGAAGAGTGTGTCTCATGTGGATGAGGGTAAGAAGGAGCTGGTGAAAGATGTGCATCAACTCGCAAGGTTGGGAGTTAGGTTGGTTGACTCGACTGATGGCAGTGTTGTTGATCAGAATGAATCAGAATCATCATTGGTGACTGAGGTAAAATCTAGGCAAGATGAGGACTTGATTTTGCTAAAGTTAAAGGAGGTCGTTCAGAATCAGAAAGTGAAGGTCTTCTCTAAAAGGGGAGATGGTGTGCTTTGGTACCAAGGTCTCCTATGTGTTCTAGATATTGATGATTTGAGGAACCGGATGTTGCACGAAGATCATGGATGCAGGTATTCTATCCACCCAGGTTCCACCAAGATGTACCGTGACCTATGGGAAATCTATTGGTGGAATTTCATAAAGAAGAATATCGCAGAATTCGTAGCAAAGTGTCTGAACTATCAGCAAGTAAAGGTCAAGCACCAAAGACTGGGAGGTGTACTTTAGGCTATCAGCATTCCTACTTTGAAGTGGGAAGAAATTAATATGGACTTCATCACAAGTTTGCCTCACACTCATCGGCAATATGACTCCATTTGGGTTGTGGTAGATAGGTTGACCAAGGCCGCTCATTTTCTACCGGTCAAAACCACGGATTCAGTTGAGGATTATGCCAAACTATATATCTGAGAGCTAGTTCGATTTCATGGAGTGCCCTTGTCCATCATTTCAAACAGAGGTACTCAATTCACCTCTCAATTTTGGAAATCATTTCAAAAAGGGCTTGGAACACATGTTAAGCTCAGCACAGCGATACACCCGCAAACGGATGGTCAAGCAGAGTGGAAAATCCAGACCCTCGAGGACATGTTGAGAGCATGCATGATTGACTTCAAAGGTAGCTGGGATGAGCATTTGCCTATTATCGAGTTTGCATACAACAAAAATTATCATTCCAGTATCCAGATGGCACTATTTGAGGCTCTCTATGGGTGAGGTATAGGTCACCCAGTGGATGGTTTGAGGTTGGCGAAGCGGCAATGATAGGACCAGATTCAGTTCACGAGGCTATGGAGAAGGTTCAGTTAATAAGGGATAGGTTGAAAACTGCCCAGAGTCGCCAAAAGTCCTATGCTGACGTGAGAAGGAGAGAATTAGAATTTGAGGTCGATGATTGGGTATTTCTGAAGGTGTCTCCCATGAAGGGAGTGATGTGGTTCAAAAAGAAGGAGAAACTTAGTCCCCTCTTGTTGGCCCGTAAAGGATAGTGAGACGTGTTGGCAAGGTGGCCTATGAGTTGGAGTTTCCCTCAGAATTAGCTTATGTGCATCCCATATTCCATGTGTCACTCTTGAAGAAGTGTTTGGGTGATCCAGCTCTAGTTGTCCCGGTGAATAGTGTTGGTGTGAAGGACAGCCTCAGTTATGAGGAAATTCCGGTTGAAATATTGGATCTTCAAGTTCGAAGGCTAAGGAACAAGGAAGTAGCTTCATTTAAAGTGTTATGGAGGAATCAGTAGGTTGAGGGAGCTACATGGAAGCCGAAGCGGATATGATGGCTAGATACCCATATTTATTCTCTACCGGCTCAGTTCCAGCTTGAGCTATCAGTTTTGACCTAAAACCCTATTTAGCTTTCATGTTCAATTCATGTGTCCAAGTTTCTTTTATGTATATGGATGTGTGTATGGTTTGTGAAAATCAGTTCAGCTATGTAGTTGGATCAAAAATAGTCATTTCGTCGGTCTTTTGGCTTAAATGATCAGCATAAGAATATGATGATTGCATTTCTATGCTTTTTTGCATGTTTTCCAATATTCGGGGATGAATGTTCTCAAGGAGGAGATATTGTTATACCCCGGAAGTCCAAAGATTAGATTTGAGAGTTGAAACAGAGAAAAGATTAAAAACTGGCACCAGGCACAGGACGGGTCATAAGGTGACCCATGAGATCAACCCACGAGTCGTGATGTGACTCGTGGGGAGGCTAGGTCATGAGCTTTAGAAGACTGGGAAATTGAATCCCCACAGAGATGACCATAACTCATGGTCAAGCCCCACTATTCATTGGGTCAGTTGTGGGGAGTGATGCTTGAATAAAGGGGAAAATGAAGATAGTGTACTTGACGGGAGGCCCCCACGATTCGTGGGGTGAGTTTTGATCAAGCATGGAATAAATTTTGTTGAGGCCAAGGCAGTGTACATCACGGATGGTGACCACGAGTCATGATCTGCAGGAACAAGTTGTTATGTTGTCCGTTATGAGCCCCGAAGAATTGAGAAGCAGTGAACCTCACGAGCTAAGCCACGAGTCGGGACCCTTGACGATGAGTCGTTAGGTCCCTCATTGGGACCACCTGATAGTTATTTTCTGTGAATTTAGTAAGGTCTATTTCGTAATTCCTAAGCTTCTAAGGCCTAAACAACATCATTTTGAGTTATGAATAGTGACTTTTAAAGGGGTTAAGTTCATTTTAGGCCATTTTCATATTCATGCATGCAAGAGTGATAGGCTAAAGATGTGATCAAGGCAATACTTCAAGGTTTTCTTCAATTCCTTCTTGGGCATTCAAGGGAGGGTAAGAATCAGTCATTTACAGGTATGTACGGTTATGAATGGGTGATTTCTTTGACACCCATGCCTAATCCCTCTCTAAATCATGAATGATCTATGACTAATCTATAGGGTTTAAACCCAATGCATGAATGTCATGCCCCACGTTAGGAGGCATGACTACCTAGTTCCATATAGGAATTTGTCTGACCTGGCTAGGCTTATGCACATCTGGTGCAGGCCTGCAACTCGACTCAACAAAACAACGGGCTATATCTCGGCTATAAACATAGTCTCTGACTGAGAATGCCTTATAGCCACCTGTAAAAGAAAATAGTTGATCAGCAACAGACCATAATAGGGGATCCTATTCGGGCTAACAAGGCCGCCATGATATTAGTTATAATTGAAATGAAAATCAAGCGCTATACTAGGCCCCACATGGCCAACACATTAAAAAAGACACATGTGGGCCCCACATAGACAACGACACCCAACTAACTGACAGTTGTAGCCTGAAAGCTTCTAAGAATACAAATAGTGATCGGGACTGGGCCCAACTACCCAGATGTTATACAAAAGGAAGACTGCACTTGCTACAACCTGGCAACTCCGAATGAAGGGAGCTGGCCAACTTCTGACTCTAGATAGTTGTTATTGAGGATCTTGAATTTTGTCTATTTAAACCTGCAGTCAAGTAATTCAGCGCCCAAGGGTGGGCGTCAGTAAAATATGTATCGAATATGTAAGGCAATAGATAAGTTGATAAAGACTAGAAGTAAATAGGAGGAAGGGCAGAAAGATTAACCTATACGCCTGCTCATTTGTAATCTGCATCTATCCAACACTACATGTACGTAAGCTAAGACTGTATAATTACACATTCATAAACTATAACTAGCAGGCAAGAATACAAACAAGAACCTCACCTGGACCCCATAAGCCGGGACGTACAAGCAACACAGAAATAACTTACCCGTGCCACCATAAGCCCTAGCAAGTACACTTCAATCTATATACCCTTATCTAGGTTTATATGACTTACTGGTACTATATCCAACCTAGCGGTCCCCTAGGTCTACAACTGATCCCGCTTGGCCCCTAAACTATAGTTGTGTCTGAGTCCGGTGGACTCCTGTTGTCTGCACCCCGGGCACTAGGCTCGACAGGGGGTGTGGTGTAGTGCCGATCAGCATAAGAATAGTCCAACCATGGAATGGACTATATGAGGAACAGGGACCCCATCTTCATCTCTCGCAGATGGCATACCGCTCCTTGGAGCGACGTCATCTCTCCCTTGGCGGCGTCGACACAGCTAGTAACCCTGGGGTTGATCATAGAAGGCTCCTAAATGAGGGAAACCCCAACGGAGATGCTATACTGAAATCTTAATCTAGCCACTCAAAGGTGTATCTGGCCTTCTGGGCCTAATGCTACCACTGCTCTCCCCCTAGGATAGTCTATAAGGCTGCTAGCAGGCACACCATGCACCTGTATCTGATCAGAGGATCCTGGTAGTGATCATGATCTCTAATGGTTTAGACTAGATAGGGCGAGATCTGGAGTTGCCTAACAATACTCTGAATGTCCTATTCGGATAATTGTAACTCATAAATAACTGTGGGGTCAAGGATGACTAGTTATGGTCCCTCTTCTTGGAACCGTTGTAGGGTTGTTACTAACTAACATTCTTTTGGGCGATCGACCCCTAATCTTCCACAGGCAGCTTACTAACATTCTTAGCCTGAGAGTAATGTTATACTAACACGGTGTTGTTCCTTTAGACCCTATCTTGGTCTGGTCCACTCTTATATGACTTTTCTAGCGATTACAAACCTTAAAAACAAGTCTACATAAACTTAGTCGCTCATGGAAATTTGTACCTAAGTATCTTCTAAGAATAGGCTAGGGCACTGGCCCTATCTCTATCTTCTAATAAGGTCCCCTTCCTTAGGGTACCCACGGGTTTATTTGACCTGGACGACTGGACTGGATTCCTAGGTGATCTTTAGGATGATTGCTAAGTCAACTGGGACTAACAATTACTAGTTGCAGCTAACTAGATGGCAGGTTGTCACTCAGTCCACAAGACAACCCTAGGCTGCTGACTCTAAAGTATGGCCTTCCTATTTGAATTTCTGCCCCTAGAGCATAAAGGTACGCCAGTGGCCTCTGGCGTGCTTTTCTAGACAAAAGCGCCAAACTAGTAGTTATATCGTCTAGCTGCGCCTATATTGTTCACTTACTACTTCAGCCCCAATAACTATTCACGAACTTCTAAGGTCTGGGCCTGGCAATTAAACATACAATTCTACTAATATATTGAACTGGAGGATAGAGGAGTTTCTACGATGCTCTTGGCACGTATCTATGTACGTGTTCTAGCAGCTATCCACAACATACATACATTTTATAGTTTATAGAAACAGTTGACCACGATAATTTAATTCACAATCTACTAATAGCAGCTAGCCGTAACACATATATGTATACACTCGTTATATATTGGCATCAGCTAATTACTTTATATAGAATCACGGTCTTGCTTTAGAGGCATAAGTCGTATCGCTATACGAAGAGAATAACTTGACGAAGGGATAAGCCTTACATACCTCGACTGTCATTTCCCAAATAACCGACGAGTTTCAACTTGGACTCGTTAGCTCTTTCCGGCTGTAACCGTTATACTGAGAGAAGGAGACGAATTTCAATACCAAATTCGGTGAAAAAATGATAACTTTTAATATTAATAGCAACTATAGTTCAACTACATAAAATACGGCCGAAAACTTATAATTTCTCAAGGGTTCAGAATGGAGAAGTGCTTACTTAAAGCCTGTGGCCATATAGAAATCAATTTGGAGCAATTATGACAATTTTCGTTTGGCAGGACTAAAATTTTAAGGGAGAATTTTGTGAAAATAACTCTGTAATAATGCTCCCTGTGGGGTTAGAACTCCATACCCGAAGTTAATTTGAATTTGGACGGAGTTTGGCAGCGTAATCGGATGAAAGTTTGATAAAATTTGCGTGTTCCTCAGTTCTCAACCGTGTATGCTTGTTACAAATGATTTGAAATAAAGTGAGGGGAGTATATATATAACTTGAGGCCGGTGACAGAGGGGCCCCCCGCTCCTCTCAAATCAGCAACTTTCCCCTCGTGTCGCGCCCCTCAGTGCGCCATGGGCCTGGTGCGCCATGCCTCTTACGGCGCCGGCAGGCTTGGCACACCGCACTAGTCAGTGCGTTGCTGGCTAGCACGTGGTGCTAGCCTTGTGCGCTCTGGTCCTGTCCGACCCCACTTCCTAGGCTTCTCCCACATGCAACAAGCTCTTTTTACTCATCATAACCCATGCGTACACCTGCTAATCAATAACATTCTACGGGGTGTAATACCCTCCCCCGTTAGGAACATTCGTCCTCGAATGTCATTTCCAGGCTTAAAGGAGGTTAACTCTCTTAACTAGTATTCTAGAAAAAATTTGACAAAGTCTCCTTTATATTATGGACTATCCAGAAACCTGAAACATAGAAAAATCCAATACAGGTATCTCACATAGCACTATAACAACTATTCCACAATAGAATGGTAGTCAACTGAACTGTATAGATAGCATAAATAGTAAAATAATAGCTGATTAACAACTTTACCTTAATTGAATAGTCTGGATCAATTCTGGGACAGATGAGGATATCTGGAGCTCATATTGTCCTAGGCTTCCTAGGTCGTCTCTTCTTTATTCTTATTCTTCCACAGTACTTTAACTGAGGCTACATTTTTAAGTTTTCAACCTTCGAACTTGCGAATCTAGTATGGCCACTCGACCTCTTTATAAGTTAGTTCCTTAATAACTTGAACGTCCTCAACGGGACGCAACTTAGGATGGGTCTCTTAGATGTGTTCCAAAACATTGACATGCAAAAGACTGAATGGACCAATTTCAGTTCTGAAGGCAATTCTAGCCCCCATGCCACTTTGCCTATTCTCGGGATGATACAATATGGTCAATGAACCTAAGGCTAAGCTTGCCTTTTCTATCATTCTCGTAGTGCCCTTCATCGGCGAAGCTTTTAGGAATACTCAGTCGCTGCTTGAATCCTTAACTATCTATGATGTACATTAGGTAAGACTTCTGACGATCCTAGGCTATCGATACCCATTTGTTAATAAGTTTAACTTCTTCCGTCTGTCTGTTATAGTGTACCCTGGTTCACTACCTTTGATTTATCTACTTCAGGTCATCATATAGAGAGTCTACATCGCCACCCGCAATAGACTTCCAGCATTTGAACCGAGTGCTCTGCTTAGCTATTTGTTTAGGGAAGAGGAGTCATACTCAACTTAACATGCATCCCTACTTATTCTGGAAGCCTTTATACACTGACTCAAGTGAAGTCAATTTACACCTAGTACGAGGTAACCTTCTAACTATGATTAAACTAACTATTCTCCATTCCTTTTGCAGGCACTAACATCTCCTGGATTGGCTTGCTCGATTTCTGCTTTCCAGTCTTCCCTGGTTGGTCATTGAAGCTCTGCACTATAACTCAATAATGTCTTCCTCCTCTCAAGCCATCAGTAGGTCTTTCTTACAGCCTAATACATTTCATTAAACTCTGAATGAAGGGAATAACAGACATAATATACCTTAGCTAGAATCTGCTGACGAAGTTCCACCACCTTTAGGACACAGAGGCAGCCTCTAGGTCTTATGACTTATCCCCTTATTATCTTAAAGGCCAATAACTTCCTACTGGGCTTGGTCTCTGGATTGTACTAGGTTAGAGTCTTCCTGCCGACACTCCTCTACCTTCACAACAGGTGATGATATTGCAGTATTCCATATTACAACCTCATTATCTCTTAACTGCCAGCCCAATGCTCATTTCTCGACATTCGGCAGTGATCCTATGCTCTAGCCATTTACTCTTAGCCTGCGGTGATTTTATTTCCCTCCAGAGTTAGATATTTGTGCCCTTCCCTTTACTTCCATAGGCTGAGTTCTAGAGTTTGTGCCCTCTGCCTCATATTGTCAAAGACATTATTGATCAAGTCTGTTGACCTGTATCGTTCTGACCCATACTCCGGCCAAATTCGCTCATATGATCTTTTGTCCCTCGACATAACCAACTGGGGTCATAGCCATTATTCTGCAAGTACATCCTACTATCATTAACGTACTGTGGCAGAATCAACCTAATTATGACCTGAGCTTTACTGTTGCTAGGGGTTTATCACTTGTAGACTCTCACACGTACTTTGAGTCTTCCGGTAGTCTTACCTGCTTTTCTGAGTTACTACCGTGAAAGTCTAGACAATTTAATTAAATGCTAGGGGTCTCCACCACTTCCTAACACTTTCCAAAATCAACAAATCCAACCTTCCTTTGCCATTTACTAAGGGAGACATCGCCTCAATTCGTACACTCTTTGCTACATTGAAAACAAAACTGGGAGGCGGGAATAGCCATTTCTACTACAATGAGACTAAAATATGGAACTGTACAACATTCGAAGGGTTAGAGGTAAGAATCCTGCAATTCCCTCTGTTTTTCATACCCTTCAAGTAATCTAATGTTAACTTCCTTACCAGATCTTGTATATCTAATAGATAAGTCGACTCGTATATACGTTGTACTCCTGACCTCCTACTCTGAGGTTATAAAAAGAACTGGGGATGGTGCTTGCATATCCACTACCTTATGAGATTCCTAGTGCCCCAAGAAGATACTGAGAAAATTAAAAGACATTCACCTTCGTCCTCAAACTGGTTGTCCCCCAACTATGGTATCGCACTAGTACCCTTTCCTGTTGTTGCAGCTAACTGGCGGCTGGCTGGAGTCTATCTTATATTGAACCTTATCCTAGACAGACATACCAATGAAAGCTTAGGGACTTAACACGATACAACTTGGCTGCATAATCGGATGAAAGTTTGATAAAATTTGTGTGTTCCTCGGTTCTCAGCCGTGGGTGCTTGTTACAAATGATTTAAAATAAAGTGAGGGGAGTATATATATAACTTGAGGCCAGTGGCAGGGGGGCACCCCGCGCCTCTCAAAGTGGAAACTTTCCCCCTGCGTCGCGCCCCTTAGTGAGCCATGGGCCTGGTACGTCGCGCCTCTCAAGGCGCCAGCAGGCCTGGTGCACTATGCTAGCCAGCGAGTCGTGCTAGCCTTGTATGCTATGGTCCTATCCGACACCACTTCTGAGGCTTCTCCCACACGCAACAAGCTCTCTTTACTCGTCATAACCCACGCGTACACCTGCTAATCGATAACATTCTACGGGGTGTAACAATGAATTTCCTAATTCTTTACATGGGTATGGTTTAAATACATTTCTACTATTGAATTATGAAGCATGGGCAAGTTTTATAATGTTTTAAATTAAAACTCATGTTTCTAGCTTATGAATGAAAAGCCCATTAATGATGAATTCATGAAAGATGAGACTTGTAATGACTGTATGATGATGATGAGATAATATGATGAAAAGTATGTTTTAAAGCTACCCATGTTTATAATCATGTTTTCGATATGAATTGAGTATTTTCAAGAATGATAAAGCTTTGGCCAATGCCCACATGTTCAAAGTTTAATTGATGATTTCTCGAAGTAAGCTTACCACATGGTTTTGGAGCGAAGGCTCCCACTTATAAATTTAGCTTGTGGTATTTTTGAGTTAAAGCTTTTCATATGCATACCTTATTACATGGTTTCGAAGTGAAGACTCCCAATTATTTTTTTCAGCTTATGGTGTGGTTTGAGTTAAAGCTTCTCTTAAGCATGATTTCCGCTTTGAGATGTATTTGATTTATGAGCTTCGTTAATAGACCATGTTGAGCTTCATTGAATAACGATGTAGAGCATATGCATGTTTTTGGGAGTAGTGTCTAGCACCGAATAGGCTAAGGGTCGACGACCCTATGCCTCAAAACTATGCTCCAACGAAGGATTATACATTATGATTTTGGGACCTCCCTCATGAGCTATCCCCTGTCCTATTGGGCCATGAGCTTGATATCGATATCATGGTATCGTCCCTAGACCTGGTAAGGCTTTGGACGTCTCTACCCACTTAAGTGTGAGCTCTATCGTGGTATGTCGGTTAAAAGATGAGTCTCCCATTGTTCCTCATGATTTTAGTTATTCATGTTCATTACTCATGAGATTTACATATATAAGCTTGTCCTAAAGCAAGTTTGACTCAACGTTCAGCATTACTTATAATATCATATTTCAGCTTTGAGTCAATTGATTATGTTATGATATGTTATGTTATGATGAGATCATGATTTCAGAAAGAATGCATGCAAGCCCTACTCCCAGATTCTTATTGTTTAAGTTTTACATTATGCATTTTCTTTAAATGATTTTACTTACTTAAGCATTTTTACATACCCTGCATACGCAGTACATTCCACGTACTGACCATATACTCTATGTTGTATCGTTTCATTATACAGGATCCGGCTCTCAAGTTTAGCCACATTCGTAGTAAGCTTATCGGAGTTAGTCTTTGCGTTATTGGTGAGTCCTCATCTCCTGAGGACTAGACTACTCAGATTTCCTTATGTATATTCAGTTTCAGCTTGTTGAGTTAGTTTGGGGTCTTGTCCCAACAACTCGTCATGTTTAGAGGCTTTTCAGACATACGTACGTAATCAGCTTCAGAGTGTGAATTCTGATATTATGTTTAAATTTAGAATTCTGCTATGATTATATTGTTTATTATTCAGTTTCATTGATCGAGTTAGCTGTATGCTTATGCCATGGGTCAACTAGGGGTCTCTCGGGGCTCCTTGTCCCGTGTTGCGATCCGGCCCTCTGTTCGGGTCATGAGAATATTCTCCTAGATATGTAGCCCATACTCATTCCTCCTTATGGAATGGCTCAGCCGAGCTAAAGGAGTTGAAAGAGTAGTTGAAGGATCTCCTAGATAAGGGTTTCATAAGGCCTAGTAAATTCCCATGGGGTGCTCCAGTTCTTTTTGTTTGGAAGAAGGACATTTACCTTAGGATGTGCATTGATTATCAGCAGTTGAACAAGGTCACAATCAAGAATAAGTATCCTCTCCCAAGGATTGATAACCTGTTTGACCAAATTCAGAGTACAAAGTGTTTTTCGAAGATAGACCTCAGATCCGGCTATCACCAGCTCAGAGTTAGAGAGAGTGACATTCCGAAGAAAGCCTTCAGGACTCAGTATGATCACTATGAGTTCGTTATAATGTCTTTTTAATTGACGAATGCTCTTGCAGCTTTTATGCACTTGATGAACAGGGTGTTCAAGAAATATTTGTACATGTTCGTGACTGTCTTCATAGATGATATTCTCATATACCCTCGGAGTGAGGAAGAGCATTTCGCTCATTTGAGGAATGTGTTGCAGACTCTGAAGGAACTCTATTTGTTTGCTAAATTCAGCAAGTTTGAGTTTTGGCTAAACTCAGTAGAATTCTTGGGTCATGTGGTGTCTGGTGAGCGTGTGAGGGTGGACTCTTAAAAGATAGAAGCGGTAAAGAATTGGCCTAGACCCTTCAATCCTATAGATATTAGGAGCTTTTTAGGTTTAGCTGGCTACTATAGGAGGTTCGTAGAGGGATTTTCATCCATTGCAGTACCATTGACCAAGTTGACCCAGAAGAAAGTCAAATTTCCGTGGTCGGATGCTTGTGAGAAGAGTTTTTAGGAGGTAAAGACTCGACTCACCTCAGACCCAGTATTGACCCTACCAAAGGGCATAGATGGATATATTGTGTATTTTGATTGGCTACTATAGGAGGTTCGTAGAGGGATTTTCATCCATTGCAGTACCATTGACCAAGTTGACCCAGAAGAAAGTCAAATTTCCGTGGTCGGATGCTTGTGAGAAGATTTTTTAGGAGGTAAAGACTCGACTCACCTCAGACCCAGTATTGACCCTACCAAAGGGCATAGATGGATATGTTGTGTATTTTGATTCTTCTAGGGTTGGTCTCAATTGTGTGTTGATGAAGCATGGTAAGGTAATAGCATATACCTCCAGAAAGCTTAAGACTCATGAGAAGAACTATCTGATGCATGACCTAGAGTTAGCAGTTGTAGTGTTTGCTTTGAAGATTTGGAGACACTATTTTTGTGGGGTACATGTGGATGTGTTCACAGACCACAAGATCTTTTAGTGCGTGTTTACTCAGAAGGACTTGAATTTGCGGCAAAGGAGATGGCTAGAGCTTCTCAAGGACTATGACATGAGTGTCCTTTATCACCTGAGCAAGGCCAATGTAGTGTCGGATGCTCTTAGTAGGTTGTCCATGGGTAGTGTGTCTCATGTCGATGATGGGAGAAAGGAGTTGGTGAAGGATGTCCATATGCTTGCTCGTTTAGCGGTTCGCCTTACAGATTCAATGGTTGGTGGTGTTATTGTTAAAAATGGGTTGGAATCTTCATTGTTGACGGAAGTAAAGTCTAGGAAAGATGAGGATCCTATCCTAATGAAGTTGAATAAAGCGGTCCAGAATCATAGGGTAGAGGTTTTCTCCCAAGGGGGAGATGGTGTACTTCGATATCAAGGCCGACTATGTGTGCCGGCTGTAGATGACTTGAGAGCGGATGTTGAGTGACGCTCATGGATCTCGGTACTTTATCCATCCATATGCCACCAAGATGTACCATAATCTATGGGAAGTGTATTGGTGGAATGGCATAAAGAGGGACATAGCAGAGTTTGGGGCTAAGTGTCCGAATTGACAACAAGTAAAGGTTGAGCATCAGAGACCTGGAGGTATGCTTCAGGATATTAGCATTCCTACTTGGAAGTGGGAAGAGATCAATATGTACTTCATTATAGGTTTGCCTCGTACACGCCGATAGTATGACTCTATATAGGTGATTGTGGACAGGTTGACCAAATCAGCCCATTTTGTACCAGTCAAAACTACCGATTCAGCTAAAGATTATGCCAGATTGTACATTTGGAAGTTGGATCAATTGTATGGAGTTCCTTTGTCCATCGTCTCTGATAAGGGTGCTCAGTTCACCTCTTAGTTTTGGAGATCATTTCAGAAGGGCCTTGATACACAGGTGAAGCTTAGCACAGCTTTTCACCCACAAATAGATGGTCAGGCCGAACGAACCATTCATACTCTTGAGGACATGCTGATAGCGTGTGTGATTGATTTCAAAGGTAGTTGAGATGATCACTTGCCTCTCATCAAGTTTGCGTACAATAACCGCTATCACTCCAGCATTCAGATGGCTCCATTTGAGCCTCTTTACAGGCGGATGTGTAGATTGCCTATTGGATCATTCGAGGTAGGTGGAGCTACACTGATAGGGCCAGATTCAGTTCCTAAGGCTATGGAGAAAGTTTATCTCATTAGATTAAGGCTAAAAATAGCTCAGAGTCTTCAAAAATCTTATGTAGATGTTAGCGGAGAGAGCTTGAGTTTGAAGTTGACGATTGGATGTTTTTGAAGGTGGCTCTCATGAACGGAGTGATGAGATTCAATAATAAAGGGAAGATTAGTCCCCGATATGTTGGTCCTTATAGGATTTTGAGGCGAGTTGGTAAGGTGGCATATGAATTGGAGCTACCAACAGAGTTAGCTTTAGTGCATCTAGTTTTCCATATATCTCTGTTGAAAAATTGTATTGGTGATCCAGCTTTAGTTGTTCAGATAGAAAGCATTAGGGTGAAGGATATTCTAACCTATAAGGAAGTTTCGGTTGAGATCCTTCATCGTCAGGTTCAGAAGCTGAGGAACAAGGAGGAAATTCCAGTTGAGATCCTTGATCATCAGGTTTGGAAGCTGAGAAACAAGGAAGTAGCTTTAGTGAAGATTTTGTGGAGAAATTGGCTTGTTGAGAGAGCTACCTGGGAAGCCGAAGCAGATATGACAGCTAGATACCCGCATCTTTTCCCTTCCAACTTAGTTCAAGCATGAGTTACCAGTTTCCTCCTTAGTACTCTATTCAGTTTCATGTCAATTCATGCCTCTCAGTTTCTTTCATGTATAACAGGCATGTATGTTTCATGAATTCAGTTTAGTAATGTAAATCAGTCCGGAGTCAGCCACTCCATCAGTTTTCAGCTATGGTTGTTCAGTTTTGGGAATTGTAGTTCTTTCCCTAGCCTTCCAGTATGCTTAATCTACTTTCAAGGAAGAAATTTCCCAAGGAGGAGATAATGTAACACCCCAAAAGTCCCTAAGATCAGAACTAAGGACTTAAGCAAAAAAAATAGTATAATCTGCACTAGGTCACAAGATGAGTCATCCAGGGACCCGTCAAGTGACCTAACGGGTCATTGATGAACTTGTTAGGTGGTGCCAAGTTGGAGAAAATGTTATTTTTTAGAAGTCTCAATGGATGGGGTGACGAATCGTTAGGTATCCCCACGAGTCATGAAGTGACTCGTTAGGTGTGATGGGTGATTGAAAAACTCAAGATTCAAAGGATCAAGACGAGTAGTGAGGTGATTTGTTAAGTGAACAATTAATTGTTAAGTGGAGGCGTCAAAATCAAGATCAGGAAGTTGGAATTTTGGCCAGCGACAATGGGAGGACTTGACGAGCCATCAAGTGACCTAACGAGTCATTAGGTCACTCGTTGGGTCTGGCAGTGTTATTTTCCTATCGGATCATTAAGGGTATTTTCATAATTTTCTAAGTTTCTAACTCCTTAACTAAGTTGTTATGAGCATAAGAAGAAGGGTTTTGAGGGTTTTAATCATCCTAAGCCCTCATTCTACTCCTAACACTCTCATTAGTAGATCAAGCTCTCAATTGAAGAAAAGATTCCCCATCTTCATCCTCTTCAATCTCTCTTGGGTATCAAACCCTAGCAAGAATTCTTCAAGCCCAGTTATGTGGGGTTATCAATGAGGTATGCCTTCCACCCCCATGCCCCTCTTTAATTGAAAACATGATTTTTCCCAAATCCCCATGCCCTGATTCAAAATTCTAGGGTTGGATTGGAAGTTGTTGAAATTTCTTCATGATCATCTATGAAATTAGTTGCTCCTTAGTACAATACATGTTCTCATGAGTAGAGCTTCATATTTCTATCAAGTCTCTCATGAAATTATGATTTTAAGTTTCAAGCATGGTTATAAACTCCTAGAGTTATATTTGAATTGAGTTAGATTCGATGATTCTCTTGTGGATTCAAGTCCCTCAAGTTTTATATTATGTTTTATGATCATGATGCATAATTTTTACAATAACCCTTCATGAATTTATGAATTTCAAGGTATGGTGATTATCTCAAGTATGCATGGCTATCATGAAAAATCAAATTTATGTATCATGGCCAATTGTGGCATTATTTTCCATTGCTTGTTCACGTATGTCAAGTATGATTATGATTTTGTGATTTTAGACTAGCCCATGTAAGATCAAGTATGTTCTCATAATAATAATTAAGAGGCATGTGCATATTTTTGGGAGTATTGTCTAGTACCGAGTAGGATAGGGTAACTAGCAAACCCCGAGTCTCATAACTATGTTCCACCGTAAGTATATATTCATGTATAGGATCTCACCAGAGAGTGTTCCCCCAGCCCGACAGAGCTCACGACTGATATCACGCCTTATCGTTCTTTACCTTGGCAAGGCTTAGGATGGCTCTGCTCACTTGAGCGAGATAGTTGGGGATCATGTAAGCTTTATCATGATGTTGTCGATTATGATGAAGCCTCCCATTTTTTCTTATATTTTCAGTTACTCATGTTCATGTCTTGTGATATTATGTCTTATAGCATATTTGGCCCATTGATCAGTTATGAGTTTTCACTTATGTTTTCAAGTACGGCATGTTATATGATTTTTATTTATAAACATTGGGTCACTATGTTCAGCTTATGATGAATAGTTATGATTATGTATATTTCAGACATATGGCCTTTAACATATTATCTTTACTCTCACGGTCTATCTTGATTTATATTCAGATTTCAAAGTAACTTTTTACTAGCATATTTTACTTTCCCTACATACTCTGTACATTCAAAGTACTGAATGCATACTCTATATTATATCATATCATGATATAGGTTCAGGTGATCCATCTCAGTCTCGCTGATAGCTCACTCCCGATCAGTCCATCTCTATTCCTAAGTGGATGAGTCCTCATTCTCCGAGAACATTATCAGCTTTATGTTTTTATCATGTCTTTCATTTTCAAACTTAGTGAGTTAGTTGGGGTTGTTGTCCCATCAGCTCGTCGTAGTAGTAGAAGCTTTTAAGACAATCATGTATAGACAGTTCAGCATTGTTAATTTGTGTTTACGCTTTTGTCCTTATGATATGCAGACTTCCATTTACATCATGTTCGTGCTTTATTTTTGCTTAGTGATGCTCTTATCATGTTATGTATGTGCCATGGGTTAGTTTGGAGCCATTCGTGGTTCTAGATCTCATATCTCGATCCGAGGTCCCAGCTCGAGTCGTGACATGATCTTAGGGACTTTTGGGGGTGTTCCACAAGACAACACCAATTACTATCTAAAAAAGTAATAAAAATGTTGTCCTGGAACTACTCCAAAAAATTAGCTATTGCAAAATAAAGGAATTGTATATAAAACTTGATAGAAACAGGTTCTTTTTTGTAGTAGCAACTTCTTCTTGGAGACTCTTTGTGTAGAATTGGGAACAGTTTGAAGACTTTGTCTTTAGATGTGTTCAAACTTCAAAGGCTGGTTAACATGCAATTTATATAGGAGTAATTTTCCACCTTTCAACTCAGTAATCCTAGTTAGATTTGGTTTAAGAGTTTCCAAGAATCCAATTCTAATTTGACTTGGTCATTTTCTTATTTACGCACATGGGCTTCTTTGTCTCCCTATTTGAAACTATGTGCAAGTTTATGATAATTTTACTTGTATAGATTTTAAGTTCCTTGCTGAATTTCATTCGGAAGAATTGAAATTCTCAAAGGAATGTTGATGCACACATGAACACCCTCAATCTTCTATATTTGACAGTCTCCTTCTCTACTTAAAAGACCAGGTTCTCTTCCTATGGCAGTATTGCTTATATATTTACTTCTTCTTGGAGATACGTGAGGACCTGGATCTTGATACTTATTTTGTCAGTCTTCAGCATATGAATTGTCACTTATACATAGTTTATCAATCATCAAAACTTCATATGATCTTGAACACAGATCTATATATCATTGAGATTTACTAATAATGGATGATAACTTTTTTTGTATAGTATTTTTTGTTCCTTGTCGAATTGATTTCCCTCGTATTGAATTATCTAAGAATTTTTGGTGCACATTTGAAATAACTTCATCTTCACAATCTCGTGTTCTATTCGGAGGAACAAGCTCTCCTATGAGTTCCTCTAGTAGTGTTGCTAACTTTTTTACTTCTTCTTAATGATCTGTTTGGACCTGATTTTTGAATCTTCAATCTTTATTCTTCGATCCTATTTTCATATACATTCTCTCTTGTATATAGCTTGTTAATTAATAAAATAACACTTGATCTTGAATGTTATTCATAGATTATAGTGCTTCAAAATATTCTCCATTTTTCATAATGACAAACTGTTGTACCCCGGGAACCCAAGGATCAGACCCGAGAGTCAAAACGGTGAAAAACTGAAATTTCGCCATAGGTCACAGAATGAATCGTAAGGAGTGACCACGAATCGTGAAGTGAGTCGTGGTCCAGCAGGGTTGGCAAGGTGTGTTGAGAAGACCACGGGCATGACCACGATTCATGGTCATGCCTCACAACTTGTGAGGTCTCCCGTGGCCTAGACTGGTTGTTTAGCAAGGAGGCATTGGGCAGTAGAAGCCACGGATGGTGACCACGAGTCATGGTCACCCACCAAGAGTCGTGGTGCCTTCCGTGAGGTCCCCTAGTTGTTTTGAGAAGTGGACCAGATGACTCATGGCCACGAGTCGTGGCCTGTGAGCACGAGTCGTCCAGTCCCTCGTAGGAACTGGCAGTCAGCCAAATTCTACGATTTTAGTAAGGGCTTTTCCGTAATTCCAAAGTCCTAGGGGCCTATACTACATTGTTTAAGGCTCGTTTTACAGGGTTTTAAGAGGAGAAAACCTATTCTAATTCATTCATTTACATGCATGCAAGCTTGAGAGGTTGAAGAGGTGATTCGAGGTGATTCAAGGTTAGTATTCAAGGTTTTCATCCAATTTCCACTTGGGTAACCAAATATTTGGGGGAATCTCTCTTCCAAGTATGTAGGGCTATGAGTGGGTTTTTCCACACCCATGCCCAATATCTATCTAAGTATGAGAAATTCCTATGATCAAGTTATGGGGTCTCTACCCAATTGCATAATTCTTCAATTTCTAGACACGAGTACGATTAGATTATGCTCTTATTGATGAATTGTGAAGCTTGGGTGGATTTTCAATTGTTTTCAATCAAATTTGTGTTTTCTAAACTATGAAATTTAAATGCCCATGGATGAGAAATTTATGAAAGAAAAATAATAATGATGAATATATGATGATGATGAGATGTGATGATGAAAAGCATGTTTCTAAAGCTATCCATGATTATGATATTGTTTTCAAAATTAATTGAGTAGATCCAAGCATGATAACATTTTGGGAAAAGCCCTTAATATCGAATATGAAAATGTAGTAACTCTAAAGTGAGCTTACCACATGATTTTGGAGTAGATAATCCCACTTATCTTTGAGTTTGTGGTATGTATTAAACTAAATCTTCTCATATGCATGAATTCATAATTGAGATGTATGTTATTACTGAGCTTCATTTTCCTAGATTTCGGTTTTATGCATGATTTCATTATTGAGCTTCGTCAAATGACAATGTAGTATGATGTTGAGTTTATGCATGATTCCATTGTTGAGATTCGTCAATAGATGATGTTGAGCTTCGTTATATATGATGTAGAGCATTGCATGTTTTGGGAGAAGAGTCTAGCACCGCGCGGGCTAAGGGTCGATCACCCTATGCCCCAGAACTACGTGCCAATGTAGGTTGATACTATTATGTATTTGGGACCTCCTTTGTGAGATATCCCCAGCCCTAATGGCCCATGAGCTTGATATCAATATAATGGTAGCATCCTTATCCCTGGCAAGGTTTTGGACGGCTCTGCCCACTTGAGTGTAATAGCCAGGACCATATAAGCTCTATCGTGGTATGTCGATTAAGTGACGAGTCTCCCATTGTCTATATGGTTCAAATTTGCATATTCACTACTCATGATTATTAGTTTAAACATGCATGTACTAAAAGCAAGGTTTGACTCTTCGTTCAGCTTTTTTATGAATGTCATATTTTAGCTTTGAGTCATTCGAGTTAGTTATGATGTTATGAAACTATGCATGTACACTTTATGAAAAGATTATGATTTCAAAATGAACGCATGTAGTCCTTCCTCTCAGATTTGAAAGCTTATGATATTCTATGAAATGTTTTCAATGATTTACTTTACTTAAGTGATTTTACTTACTTTTCATACTCGTTACATTCCACGTACTGACCGTATACTTTCTATGTTGTATCATTTCATGATATAGGACCCAGCTCCCAGGCTCGGTCCCCGCTCGTAGTCGGTTGTCAGAGTTAGCACTTACTTGGTTGGTGAGTCCTCATCCTTCGAGGGCTAGACTTTTAGTTTCCTCATGTATATTCAGTTTCAGTGTTGTTGAGTTAGTTGGGATCTTGTCCCATTAACTCATCCAGATTAGAGGATTTTCAGACTTATGTATGTGTTTAGGTTCAGATGCTTATTCCGATGTTATGTTGAGCTAGACTTCCTCTGAGTTTATGTTCTTGATTCTTCAGTATGTATATACATATATATATATATATATATATATATATATATATATATATATATATATATTTGTGTGTGTCTGTGTGTGTGTGTGTGCAGTTAGATGTTTGCTTATGTCTTGGGTCGACTTGGAGTCTCTCGGGGTCCTTTGTCCTGTGTCTACGATCCGGGCCTCCGTTTGGGTTGTGACATACTTGGTATCAAAGAAATAGGCTTGAAGTTTCCTAGAGTGTCTGAAATCCACGTTAAGTTGAGTCTTTTTCATGGGTGTGAAGCGCGCCACACTTATGACGAAGAGGCTACGAGATGTTTAGGAAATGTTCCCTTCTTTCATGATCTATGTCGTGCGAAGAAAAGTCCTTCAATCCTTCTAATTCATGCTATTCGCGATTGCATAATCATGGCTCCTCGATGAATGAATGGAAGGAGGAATTGAGGTGGTGAAGGCCACGAGGATGGAAATGGTTATGGGCATCAGCCAGCCCCACCAGTTCAGGAGCCTCAGGCACCGGAGCCAGCCGCTCATGCTGAGTTCCGGACCTATATTTACATGCTAGTGCAGGCCTTGACCGCTCAGGTCAATTAGCAGGCCATTGCACATGTTTTGCAAAATGGCAATTCAGCGGCAGCTAGAGTCAAAGACTTCTTGAGGATGAACCCGCCAGAGTTCTTGGGGTCCAAGGTAGATGAGGACCCGTATGATTTCATTGATGATATTGTCAAGATCACCCAAGTCATAGGGGTGAGCAGTGTTGAGCGCGCAGAGTTGGCCTCCTACTAGTTGAAGGGGGTTTCGCACATCTAGTTTCGCCAATGGAAGGATAGCAAAGTCACAGGAGCAGGTCCGATCACATGGGAGGAGTTTCATGTTGCATTCCTAGATCGGTTCTTCCCTCGGGAGATGAGGGAGATGAGGGTAGCTGAGTTTGTAAACTTGAAGCAGGGAAGAATGACAGTGTAAGAGTATTCCCTTGAGTTCACTCACCTATCAAAATATGCCCCGGAGTTAGTGGCTGACCAGAGGACGCGGCTGAGCAGGTTTATGCATGGTATAGCAAGGTATTTGGACAAGGAGTGCCAGATTTCTATGCTTCACCAGGATATGGACTTCCCTCGCATAGTGTTGTACGCCAAGTAGATGGAGGCGACACATTCGAGAGAGAGGGAGGCCAAGAGGGTCAGGACCGAGGATCACACGTTCCCTTAACAGAGGTCCGGTGGTGGGCACCAACAGCAAACTCACCAGAGATCACCATCCCCAGCATCATCGGCATAAGTGTGCCATCCAGGCCTAGACATGATTGGATAGGGAGAGCATCAGCCTCGAGGGGTCAAAGTAGTAGACCCGCAGATTCTAGCATCCCAGCTTGCCGCATGTGTGGTTGGGGGCACACAGGTTAGTGCTTGGTAGGTTTAGGTGCTTGTTTCAGGTGTGGGAAGCCCAAACAGATGCTTAGAGATTGTCCAGCTGTGAGGCAAGATCAGGTTGGGGGTCGAGGCCCAGCTTCTACTTTAGCATCCCTTCCCGCACGCTCAGCACATCAGGGTCCATCTACTAGCACAACTGGCGCTCAGCGCCAGAACAGATTATATGCTTTAGCTTCCCGTCAGGAGCAGGAGGTCTCCCCGGATGTGGTCACTAGTAGGTTGCAAGTTTTCCATATTGATGTATATGCTTTGCTAGATCCAGGGGCTACCTTGTCTTTTGTGACACCATATGTGGCCAGTAACTTCGGAGTCAGTCCCGATGTCTTTTTAGAACCGTTCTTTGTTTCTACTCCTATAAGTGACTCAGTTATAGCTAGACGGGTGTATAGAGGTTTCCCAATCTCAGTCCTTCATAAGGTCACCTCAGCAGACTTGATAGAGTTAGCCATGACCGATTTTGATGTTATTCTCATCATGGATTGGCTATTTGCATGCTATGCTTCAGTTAATTGTAGAACCCGGGCAGTAGAGTTTAGATTTCTGGGTGAGCCAGTGTTAGAATGGAAGGGTAGTTCAGTTGTGCCTATAGGTCGATTCATTTCCTTCCTTAAGGCTAGGAAGATGATTTCTAAGGGTTGCATGTACCATCTAGTTAGGGTTAAGGATGTCGAGTTTAAAACCCCGACTATCCAGTTAGTTCCAGTAGTGCGTGAGTATCCAAAGGTCTTTCCTGATGATTTGCCCGGTGTCCCTCCCGAGCGGGAGATTGATTTCGGTATAGATCTTCTTCTCGACACACAGCCTATATCTATTTTGCCCTACAGACTGGATCCAAACAAGCTAAAAGATTTAAAGGATTAGTTGAAGGACCTGTTAGATAAGGGCTTTATTAGGTGAGTAAGTCTCCATGGGGTGCACCAGTGTTATTTGTCCGAAAGAAGGATGGTTCGCTTCGAATGTGCATTGACTATCGGCAGTTAAATAAGGTCACGTTAAGAACAGGTATATGTTATCCAGGATCGATGATTTGTTTGACTAGCTTTAGGGTGCCAAGTGTTTCTCCAAGATTGATCTCAGATCCGGGTATCACCAGCTCAGGGTTCGGGAGAATGACATCTCGAAAACCACTTTCAAGACTCGGTATGGTCACTACGAATTTGTTGTTATGTCTTTCGGACTAACCAATGCCCCTGCAAATTTTATGGATCTAATGAACAGGGTGTTCAAGGCATATTTGTACATGTTCGTGATTGTGTTCATTGACGACATACTTATATACTCTCGGAGTGATGAGGAGCATGCCGCTCACTTGAGAGTAGTGCCTCAGACCCTCAAGGATCGTCAGTTGTATGCAAAGTTTAGCAAATGTGAGTTTTGTTTAGACTTTATGGCAGTTTTAGGCCATGTGGTATCGAGTGAGGGCATAAGGGTAGATTCTCAAAAAATCGAGGCAGTGAAGAATTGGCCCAGACCGGTGAACCCATCAGATATCAGGAGTTTTTTGGTCTTAGCGGGTTACTATCGGAGATTTGTTGAGGGATTTTCATCTATTGCATTACCTTTGACCAAGTTGACTCAGAAGAAGGTAAAGTTCCAATGGTCAGAGGCTTGTGAGAGAAGCTTCCAAGAGTTGAAGACTCGACTCACTTCAGCACCAGTGTTGACCCTACCTGAGGGTACCGATGTTTTTGTGGTGTATTATGATGCTTTGAGAATTGGACTTGGGTGTGTATTGATGCAGCATGGGAAAGTGATAGCATACGCCTCAAGACAATTGAAAGTCCATGAGAAGAATTACTCGACCAACGACCTAGAGTTGGCAGCGATGGTATTTGCATTGAAGATATGGCGACATTATTTATATGGGGTCCATATGGTTGTATTCACTGATCACAAGAGCTTGCAATATGTGTTTATGCAGAATGATCTCAATCTTCGATAAAGGAGGTGCTTGGAGCTACTAAAGGACTACGACATAAGTGTCCTTTATCACCCAGGTAAGCCTAATGTGGTAGCGGACGCACTTAGTAGTCTCTCTATGGAGAGTGTGTCCCACGTGGATGAGGGAAAGAAGGAGCTGGTGAAAGATGTTCATCGACTTGCAAGGTTGGGAGTTAGGTTGGTCGACTCGACTGATGGCAACGTCGTTGTGCAAAATGGATTAGAATCGTCCTTGGTGACTGATGTGAAGGATGGACAAGATGAGGATCCGATTTTGGTAAAGCTGAAAGGAGTCGTTCGGAGTCAAAAGGTGGAGGTCTTCTCCCAAGTGGGAGATGGTATGTTGCGGTACCAGGGTCATTTGTGTGATCCAGATGTGGATGATTTGAGGAGTCGGATATTGCATGAGTCACACGGAACCAGGTATTCTATCCATCCAGGTTCAACTAAGATGTATCATGACTTGCGAGGAATATATTGGTGGAATGGCATGAAAAAGGATATTGCAGAATTCGTAGCCAAGTGCCCGAACTGTTAGTAAGTGAAAGTCGAGCATCAGAGGCCGGGAGGCGTACTTCAGGATATTGGCATCCCCACTTGGAAGTGGGAAGAGATTAATATGGATTTCATTACAGGCCTACCTCGTACTCACCAACAATATGATTCTATGGGTGGTGGTGGACAGGTTGAACAAGGCTGCACACTTTCTACCGGTCAAAACCACAGATTCGGCGAATGATTATGCCAAACTGTATATTGGGGAGTTGTTTCGATTACATGAAGTTCCCTTGTCTATTATCTCAGACCGAGGTACTCAGTTTATCTCTCAGTTTTGGCAGTCTATTCAAAAAGGGCTTGGGACTCAGGTTAAGCTCAGCACAGCATTTCATCCACAAATAGATGGTCAGGCGGAGCGGACAATCCAGACTCTCGAGGACATGTTGAGAGCATGCGTGATAGACTTCAAAGGTAGTTGGTATGATCATTTCCCTTTGATCGAGTTTTCTTAACAACAACTACCACTCCAGTATCCAAATGGCACCATTCAAGGCTCTCTATTGGCGGAGATGTAGATCGCCCATCAGATGGTTTGAGGTTGGTGAGGCAGCTAGGATAGGGCCAGATTCGGTTCATGAGGCTATGGTGAAGGTTCAGTTGATAAGGGACAGGCTGAAAAATGCTCAGAGTCGTCAGAAGTCATATGCTGATGTGAGGAGGAGAGAGTTGGAGTTTGAGGTGGACGATTGGGTATTTCTAAAGGTATCTCCCATGAAGGGAGTCATGTGGTTCGAAAAGAAGAAAAAACTCAGTCCCCGCTATGTTGGTCCCTACCGGGTTATGAGAAGAGTTGGTAAGGTAGTGTATGAGTTGGACTTGCCATCGGAGTTATCTTCAGTTCATCCCGTCTTTCATGTATTGCTCTTGAAAAAGTGCTTGGGTGATCCAGCTTTAGTTTTCCCGGTGGAAAGTGTGGGTGTGGGAGATACCTCAGTTATGAGGAAATTCCAGTTGCAATCTTGGATCGTCAGCTTCGGAAGCTGAGGATCAAGGAAGTAGCTTCGGTAGAAGTGTTATGGAGAAATCAACATGTTGAGGGAGCCACGTGGGAAGCCAAAATGGATATGATGGCAAGATACCCTCACCCGTTCCCTACTGGCTCAATTTCAGTTTGAGGTATCAGTTTTTGCCCTAATTCTCAAATCAGTTTCCATGTTCAGTTCATGTGCACAAGTTTGTTTCATGTTATGATAGATGTATGTCATATCTGAATTCAGTTTAACTTTATAGTTCTTTTCAGAGGTAGTCATTCCGTCAGTTTTCGGTTTAAATGATCAGTGTTTGCATATAATGATTTCATGTTTTTGAGTTTTGTATGTGTTTCTAATATTTGAGGATGAATGTGCCCAAGGGAGAGATATTGTTATACCCTGGGAACCCAAGGATCAGATCCGGGAGTCAAAACGGTGAAAAACTAAAATTTCACACCAGGTCACAGAAATGAATCGTGAGGAGTGACCACGAGTCATGAAGTGACTCGTGGTACAGCAGGGTTGGCAAGGTGTGTTGAGAAGACCACGAGCATGACCACGAGTCGTGGTCAGGCCTCACGACTCGTGAGGTCTCCCGTGGCCTAGACTGGTTGTTTGGCAAGGAGACATTGGGCAGTAGAAGCCAAGGATGGTGACCACGAGTCATGGTGTCTTCTGTGAGATCCCCTAGTTTTTTTGAGCAGTGGACTAGATGACTCATGGCCACAAGTCGTGGCCTATGAGCACGAGTCGTCCAGTCCCTCGTGGGGACTAGCAATCAGCCAAATTCTGCGATTTTAATAAGGGATTTTTCGTAATTCCTAAGTCCTAGGGGCCTATACTACGTCGTCTGAGGATCGTTTTACAAGGTTTTAAAAGGGGAAAATCTATTCTAAGTCATTCATTTACATGCATGCAAGCTTGAGAGGTTGAAGAGGTGATTCAAGGCTTCTATCCAATTTCCTCTTGGGTAATCAAATATTTGGTGGAATCAATCCCTTCCAGGTATGTAGGGTTATGAGTGGGTGTTTCCTTCCACACCCATTCCCAATCTATATCTAAATATGAGATATTCCTATGATCAAGTTATGGGGTTTCTACCCAATTGCATAATTCTTCAATTTCTAGACATGAGTATGATTAGATTATGCTCCTATTGTTGAATTGTGAAGCTTGGGCGAATTTTCAATTGTTTTCAATTAGAATTTTGTTTTCTAAACTATGAAATTTAAATGCCCATGGATGAGAAGCTCATGAAGGAAAAAGAATGATGATGAATATATGATGATGAGGAGATGTGATGATGAAAAACATGTTTCTAAATCTACCCATGATTATGATATTGTTTTCAAAATGAATTGAGTAGATCCAAGCATGATAAAGTTTTGGGAAAATCCCTTATATCAAGTATGAAGATGTAGTATCTCTAAAGTGAGCTTACCACATGATTTTGGAGTAGATACTCCTACTTATCATTGAGCCTGTGGTATGTATCGAAATAAAGCTTCTCATATGCATGAATTCATAATTGAGATGTATGTTATTATTGAGCTTCATTTTCATACAATTTCGGTTTTATGCATGATTTCATTATTGAGTTTTGTCAGAAGACAATGTTAAGCTTCGTTTCTACGATGTTGAGTTTATGCATGATTCCATTATTGAGCTTCATCAATAGATGATATTAAGCTTCGTTATATATAATGTAGAGCACTGCATGTTTTGGGAGAAGAGTCTAGCACCGCACGAGATAAGGGTCGATCACCCTATGCCCCAGAACTATGCACCAACGTAGGTTGATACTATTATATTTTTGGGACCTCCCTTGTGAACTATCCCCGGCCCTAATGGCCCATGAGCTTGATATCGATATCATAGTAGCGTCCTTAGCCCTGGCAAGGTCTTAGATGGCTCTGCCCACTTGAGTGTAATAGTCGGGATTATGTATGCTCTATCACAGTATGTCGGTTAAGTAACGAGTCTCCCATTGTCTATATGGTTCAGATTTGCATATTCATTACTCATGATTATTAGTTTAAACATGCATGTACTAAAAGCAAGGTTTGACTCATTGTTCAGCTTTTCTATGAATTTCATATTTCAGCTTTGAGTCATTCGAGTCAGTTATGATGTTACAAAACTATGCTTGTACATATTATGAAAAGATTACGATTTCATAATGAACGCATGCAGTCCTTCCTCTCAGATTTGAAAGATTATGATACGTTTGAAATGTTTTCAATGATTTACTTTACTTAAGCGATTTTACTTACCTTGCATACTCGGTACATTCCACGTACTGACCGCATACTTTCTATGTTGTATCATTTCATGATACAGGACCCAGCTCCCAGGCTCAGCCCCGCTCGTAGTCGATTGTCAGAGTTAGCACCTACTTGGTTGGTGAGTCCTCATCCTTCGAGGGCTAGACTTTCAATTTACTCATGTATATTCATTTTTAGTATTGTTGAGTTAGTTGGGGTCTTGTCCCATCAACTCGTCCAAATTAGAGGCTTCTCAGACTTATGTATGTGTTTAGCTTCAAATTCTTATTCCGATGTTATGTTGAGCTAGACTTCCGCTGAGTTTATGTTCTTGATTCTTCAGTGTGTGTGTGTGTGTGTGTGTGTGTGTGTGTTTATGTATGTATATATGTATGTATGTGGAGTTATATGTATGCTTATGCCTTGGGTCGACTTGGGGTCTCTTGTCCCGTGTCTATGATCCGGGCCTCCGTTCGGGTCGTGACACAAACCCATAGTAGCTTCATATGTCTTATGTGCACTTATATAACATTTTTAATATTTATGAGATCGTGACGCGCATCTTCCCTGTCAAGCTTAGATTTTATGTTTACAATCTTTCCCCTAAGAACCAACTTGTTTATTATATAACACTTACAACTCCATGTTGATACGAACAGGCTCACTACATAAGGTTTGTAAGCTTGCAGTAGTTCAACCTTGATATCGGTAAGGTTTGTAAGCTTCCTAAGTCAATAGGCTTTAGCAACTTTAGCCTTTATATTTTGTACAAGATATCTAGATTTGTATGACAAAGAAAGGTTTATAAACTTAATTAATAAGCTACAGGGACTGACCTTTTA
Organism: Datura wrightii; assembly: GCA_035772735.1. Classification (NCBI taxonomy): domain Eukaryota; kingdom Viridiplantae; phylum Streptophyta; class Magnoliopsida; order Solanales; family Solanaceae; genus Datura; species Datura wrightii. Next base: position 75,114,594 of record JASDFA010000019.1, on the reverse strand, counting down.
CTTATTTCAACACATTAGATGGCTAGGGTTGAGAACTTAATTATAATCATAGGTATTCTCATAAGAATATTCTCTTATATGTCTTCTTCAAAAACACTTCTTCAACTTCTTCATAAGAACTAGCTTTTTCAGATACAACTTTTGTCTTCAAGTGATCTGCAGTTAGTTGTATATTGTACAGTAGCCAATTTTTTCTTCTTTCTTCATGCCAAATAACTCAGGATATTGTATCTTCTTCAACATATCCAGTGCTTTTATACATAATCAGATTCATTCAAAAAGAAGAATATATTTCTTTACAATTCATTCTATAACGCATGAATAGATTGAGTTGATCTATGACTAGAATTTTTCTGTGAATAGAACAACTTTAAAAACTCTTCTTTTAGCATCATCAAAAAGTAATATGCCAATTATGATTCTTTTAGAACATAGAAATGCCAATTTTCAAACCAAATAGACAATTACATTATCTTACAATAGTACTATAGTAAGATTTGGTATGATTTTAGTATTTAAACGGGTGGCTCAAGAATATATTCTTTCTGTTAAGAAGGGAGGTTTTCTATGGAGTTCCCTAATATTTTGTCAAAGGAACCAAATTAGATCTTTTGATTTTCCCCTTATCTCCTAGATACTCTGTTTTTCTACTCCAAGAACTTATATTTTTTGTACCCATAAAAACACCAATATAAAGGTCTTTATCACACCTCTAAGTTCATCCATTCACATATATTATTAAGACAGATATCATAGGACTAGATTCATGAAGTCTCTTTCAAAGCTTTAGACATAGGTGATATTGAGGTATTGAGCTTTATCAATCCTTTAAATTTTTTTAGTTCTCCATCAACATTTAATGCAGAAGTTTACAAATGCCCTGCCACTTCATTTTGATTTTTTTCCTCACATCTCACATCGACAAACTCTCTTAATTTTCATTAGTCTTTGTGCTTCATAATCCTGAGCCTCATTCTTGTTCAAAGTCTTTCTATTATTTCTTCTGGGATACTACAACCCTGATCTATCATATTTATTGGGCTTTTGGCAAGTAAGAAATTTTTTGGAATTGCAAATCATTGAAAAACTCAAGCTCACAAAAACAGGTAAAGAAGAGTCTTCAGAGGTTAGTTTTTATGGAGATATGATGTGGTCAAGTATTTAAGTGGTTAGACAAAAAGGTTGATTATATATGACTTAGATAATATTGAAATATATTTAGAGAACTGGAGTATTGATTAGCAGTGTATAAGACTATGCAATTTAACTATAAGAAAAGGAGATGCATACTGACTAGTCATAAGAATCCAGTTTTTTGACTTTCTCTTTTGTGACTAATCATTCTTAAGAGTTGGATAGCATTGTCATTTCTCTTCTCTCATAGTGATTTACTGAGTAGTCTAGAATTTTCTTGATCTAATTCTTCTGCATCTTTGATCCTTCCTCTTCAACTGCTTCTTATATAATTTATGTGTCTTCATCACATGTGTCATACTCTTTGCTTTTTCTCTTCTTTTTTTGAACCTTGTCTTCTTCCTTTTCTTAGAGAACCATAGTCAAGTTTCTCAAGAAACTCATCCGTCAAAACTATACTTATTAGCATGAGCAAATCATAGCTATTTTTTCCTATAGTGTCACCTATAGGTGATTTTAGATAAGTTTCTTTTGAAGTGGATACCTGAATGTTTCTCTTTCTTGTCTCTATAGAATCTTCAACCTTTTGAACTAGATATAAGCCTTCATGATTTGGTCGATTGATCTATAATTTCAATTCATCTTTATGGTCTTAAGAGACTTTAGGCGTAACTTTCTTTGGAGGAGCTAAGATTTCTTTTGCTTCCTTTTGTTATTGTTTTGAATAATCTAAGAACCAGATTTATTGGTTCTATTGTAAATTGAAACTTAATGTAGACATCGAAATTTGGTAGGACTTTATAAGATAAGCTAAATCTCTATTAGGTTTGTAGATACTACTCTACCTAAATCCGATATAAAGGGTAGCATATTCCCTAGAAGATGCATCTCAAAAATTTCATAAATTCATAAAATATTCACAAAGACATCAAGATGTGAGCTAACTCTTATTGACAATTAAATACTTCAAGAAGATCCACAAATCCTCTCATAAAGATCAAATAATTTTTTAAGGAGGTCCACATCATCCTAATTTGAATAACACATTGCTTCAGCCCTCAAATCACGAAGAAGAATCAAGAGAATACACATATTTGTACTCATAATCTTGATAAATTAAATTACCTCTTTTTATTTATTTTGTGATTGTAGTTTATTTTTCATACTTTTGAAAATTTATTATGAACAAATTTGGCATGCCCAGTGGGACCAAATCTATCCTCCATCTCTTATCTCGCAGATTAGATCTGTAAATATCTGCCCCGAAATCACAAATATGAAAGCTCTATTGTTTTGAGTACTTCAAATCTTGTCTTTGAGTTTCATCAAGCCTACACTCTAACAAACTTTGATGTTGGAGGCATTTGTCGCCATCAAAATTTTGGCGGGAATCTACAGGATGAACCCAATCTCTGTTAGGATTCATGGAGGTTACTATACCTTAAATCCTCGCTTACGCCTATATAATAAATAACATATTCTCTTGAAGAAAAATCTCAAAAAGTTCATAAATTCATGAAATATTCACAAACAGATCAAGATGTGACCAAACTATTCTTGACAATCAAATACTTCAAGAAGATCCACAAATCTTTCCTATAGAGATCAAATAAATCTCAGGGAGGTCCGTATCACCCTAGTTAGAGAAACACATTGCTTCAATCCTCAAATCATGAGATAATTAAGAGAGAAGAATCAAGAAAAGACACAGATTTATACTCATAATCTTGATAAATAAAATTATTTTTTTATTTATTTTGTGATTGCAGTTTATTTTTCATACCTTTTCAAAAAAAATTGCGAATGTCTGCTTCTTCTATTGAATTTCTATGGCACACTTCTACTAATTTTTCTTCTCTTGTGTCACCGTCATGTTTTATCAGCTACCTCCCTTATTTTAAGAGGCCTTTGCTTATTCATATTTTCTGAATATTGGCAATTCAGAAGATAGGCTTGTGTTATCATTCTCTTTATTATTCAATCTTCAAAAGGGTCTGTAAGTCTAGATTTTTAAAATTTCTGGACCTTACATTAATTCATTTAGAGAGAATTTTTTATCTTTATCAGTCCTTTTCATGCTTCCTTTTCTATTAAGAACCAAGTTCCAAATAATAGTTCTTGGGATGATAGATCCTGGCTCTTTGTGTGTTGCTCAGTTCTTGATTTCTTTTTCTGAATGCATTTATGTATTAATTTCTATTTTCTCTATCTTCTGGGAGTGGGATTCTCTGATTTTGTGTGTCCTAAGCTTCATTTTCATGGGCTTTAAGTAGGAGAAAATAATACTCTTTTTTATATCATGTGTCAAGACCTTTACACACATCCTTGTTTCCTCTTACCTTGACTGTTTTTTTCGTCAGAGAGGAGTTGTGGGAACCCATATAGGTCTGGGTTCCTTTAGGTGAGAAGAAAGATGCTCTTTTCTTGATTGTTGTGGAGAGTCAAACCCTTCAATTCTTCTTTTATTCTTAGACTTATATCTACTATTATTGTGATTTTTGTGTCTCATGCTCGAGAGCATGGTCCATTGAAATAACTTCTTCAGCTTATCCCTGGCTCCTTCTAATTTCTCTGTGAGTGTACAGTTTCTTTTGTATTTATCACAACAAACTTTTTTTTTTCAATGGGAGAACCTAGAGAACTTTTAGCTTTGGCCCCTGCCTTCCGTTCAATAAAGGAACCCGTCTCTTCAAAAGTTGTATAATTTTTTATTAGTTTGTCCCTATCGTTATAAGCTTTTTGGAAGGCCTTGAGAGCAATACGAGTCATGATTTTCAGGAACATGCGAATCTTGTCTTCTCCCTCTCTGAATAATTTACCTTGTTAGATCTTCATCTGTCCTTGAGTTAAAATCTGAATCTGTTATTGTCTCCCTTCTTGCTTCTAAGTCTGATTCTTCTTGGTTTAGAATATACTTGTCGTCTCTTCCTTTTATACACTGAGTTTTTGAAGTCTCTGTCCCAAAAATATATTTGTTGTGTCACATGAAATGATTTAATCTTTTATATTGGCTCTAATGACCCACAGAAGAATCTTCTTAGCTTGGGTATTCACCTATAAATTTTTAACCCTGGATCTGTTTTGAGTGTAGATCTCTAATCTTGGAAACTGCTTTATTCCAGCTTCATTCTGATGTTTGGGCATCCTAGAACCATTCCAAATCGCATCCTAGAACCAGATTTTTAAATCTTCACCCATTATAAAATCTTGCATTCTTGATTTCCACTATTGATAGTTTTCTCTACTGAAATCCGATGGCTTTGTGATTGATAATCCTTCTTGTATTCTTTCAAGTTGTTCGCTTTCATTGAGAGATTTGGATCTGATACAAATTTTTATTGTTAGTTTGGTTGCGACTTTATGCACTCAAAGAACCAGGTTCTTTGAACAACTATGCAAGAAGGTAACATGCGAAATATAAATTATCACAAGTATTTGGTGTGGAAAACTTGTTGCTCAAGGGAGTCCAAAACCACAATGTATCTTTGTAGGACTTTTCCTCAAACTCTTCCACTAAATTCAAGCCCAAACTTTCAGATTTACAATCGCCCTTGCAACACCTGAGGAATTGTTCTCAACAATCTCAACCTCTAGCCTCACAATACAAGACAACACCCATTACAATCAACTAGAGAAGTAATCAATATATTGTTGTGGAACCAACACAAGAACATAAATATTTTTACTCAAGAATTGTATGGATAAATCTTGATAGGAACGAGTGCTTTCGTTGTAGCAGCAACTTCTTCTTTGAGACTTTTTGTGTAGAACTCTTCTCACTCTAAAGTCTCTATCATTGGGTGTGGTCTATGATGTTTATATAGGAATAAGTAATCGTCTTCTAATTTCTTCAATCCAACTTAGAATTGGTTCAAGTCTCTCAACTCTTATCCTAGTTTGACTTGGTTTCTTTTTTTCACCCGTCTGACTTCTCCTATCTTACAGTTAATTCAATGTGCATTATGGAAACTTTTCTTGTATAAAATTTCAGCTCCTTGTGGAATTGAATTCTTCTGTATTGCAATTCTCAAAGGATTCTTGATGCACATATGATACAACTTCATCTTGACAGTCTCCTATTCTACTCAGGCCTAAGAGGAATAGGTTCTCTAATGAGTTCCTCTAATAATGTTGCTAACTTCTTAACTTCTTCTTGGCGATCTGTGAGGACCTGATTCTAAAATCTTCAATCTTCGTTCTTCAATCTTATCTTCATATAGATTGTTTGTTATACATAATTTGTTAACCTTGCACATAGATAGATCATAGTGCTTTGCTTCAACTTACTTTTTTTCCGTTGGACAAAAAGCCAATATTGCCATAAACCCCATGGCCATCATCACCTCTATGACCACCATTCAGATTTAATTCAATTTGCATGTGTATGAAATGGAACTTACCGCCCATAAATGTTAGGCACGTAGGTGTCGCAACAGATATTTTGAAATTAGGATTTAAGTTATACTCCGTACGGTTAATTTAGGAACTTATCCCCACTGACCCTCGGAAAAAAGGGAAAAGGGAATACAAGACGAATGGAACAGAATAATAACAAACTGATGAATGAGATTTGGATGTTGATATTCTGGTAACATCACCTCAAGCAAATAGTCTATAATGGAAGACATGAACATCCAAAAGCTGGTGTTAGTTTCATTTTTCTTCTTCTATCTCAATGACCACTAGGAAGAAAGAATCACAAGAGATGTAAGAAAAAAACATTCAAGAATAATGGGCATTCACAGGGAGCAAGATCAAGAATTGATATCGAGGGGGGCGAAGATAATCTTTTAGAGTAGCAAGATGTCAGCAACTACTTCATCAATCAATGAATTTAGCAATCGTTTCTCGATCTGTGTTCCCAGTTCAAATGCTTCAACTTCAAAGTCCAGCCATCTTCCAAAGTAGCTGCTCATGTCCTTGTCAACAAGTTCATCGACCATGCAATTTCCCATGCCGTTCCACCCTGAAATTTCTCTATATACTTCTTCTGCTAGTCTCTCCTTGTTTCTAACCACCAGTAGACCTTTTGACCATGTGTCATATCCACCCTCCACATACTGCCTACATCTTAAGTCCAAGCATTCACCCACACAATCAAATACAACCTTTCGTCTTTGTTTTAGCTCATCATGTCCACGACCATTTACCCTTTCCAGTTGATCAAAAAGGTGTGGTTTGATGATCTCCTGAGACATACCCACTGCAAAATCCATGAACATCGACTCAATATTGCATAGTATGTCGTTCACATATTCCAGCTCCCAATTTGGTGATTTCCCAGGATCAATCATGTGGAAACTTTTTAGATGCTTCCCATCTTCCTTTTTACCAGAAGTTGAAGAGGCCGAGTCTAACAAATCTACATCAGGTTCCATAGAATGGAATTTCTTCCATGAGCCTATGCCAAACACTTCTTTAGCTTGTACGGATGTACTGTGCTTGCTAGCTGAAATTCATTAGATAATGTTCAGATATATAGATAATCTCAATCTATGTTCATGACACAAATTACCAGTGAATTTTTTCATGCATAAAATAAAAGGCACTAGGTCTGCTGATCTTACCGCCAGTATTGTTACTTTCTGCAGTATCTGAAGAATTGCAACTTTCAGTAAGAAAAGAATGCTCAAGAACAGACATAGGGCTTGGGAACCGACTGCCAAACACCTTCCTGCATTCAAATTCACTGCCGCCGTATTCACTCAGTTCTTCTTCAATCCCCTGAAATGATACAGATTAAATGATGAAATTGAAGGGTTTTCCGTCTGCTTTGTAAAGAGCAAGCTTTCTATAACACAATAAAAAGAAGAGTTCTTAAGAAAATAGAGCAAATACAATTACCAAAAAGTACATTGAATCAGGAAAGTAGGAGGACAGATTTACTTTCTGCAATGTGCTGAATTTTTTAGTCAAAGGAGTTCAAAACCATACGTCAAATCCAACTCAATTAAAAGCAGGAGGAAAACATTTTGGTCAAAGATGTCAAAGACCGCACAACATCAAATGATTAAAAGGCATAAAAGGACTAAACAAGAAATGCAGGTTAACATAGAGTCATCTGAATGGTTTAATTAAATTCTCATATGACAGGGAATACCGTAGAAGAATATCAATAGAGGTATCTGCAACCTACAAACAGAGTGGCAAACTTAATACAATAAAGATTCAAGTGCAAAAACACAATTCTGCAAAAACTATGATACACACCTGATGCTTGTCCTTCCCAGTGATTCCCAGAGGACCAGTAGAAGAAACGCCAGGGTTGCAGCGGCTGACTAAATCATCCACTTCCATGTTATCATGGTTCCTGTTACCATGCAACATGGTGGTCTTCGATAAGCCATTCAGAGCTGGTGACAGATCCTGGAAAATCGATGAGGAACTACTCGATGTTCCTGTTTTCTGGCGTGAAGACTCAACTACATAAGATAATTCTCTTAACTTTTGATCCAAAAGAGTACTCAAAGCATCCCCTCCACTCACATTATGCCCAAAAGGAGCCTTAAGACTATTCATACAATCTGAGGTGAGCTGCATCTTTTTACTTCGAAAATCTGCGCTAAACTCATGACTTTTCCCTACTACTTCTCTTGGGGGCTCAGGCGTGGGTATGGATCGTGTTAGGGGAGCATTGAAAGTAAAGGAAATAATGTCTGTCCCTTTCCGTTTACTGTTTTCACCCCAGCTTATTTCCCTATCCATGAATGTACCAGACTGAATCAGCTTTCCACTTTTATGAGTAGACATGCTCCCAGCAGCCTGACTTTTCTCATATTGGATATCACCATCACTAGGCCGTTTCTTGCGTGACACACTTTTAGTACAAGAATATGGTTCTTCCTTTTTATCGTCTGCCTCTCTGCTCAACCTCCTGGAACTAACTTTAGAGTTTTCAGCCATTTTACTTCTCTGTCGCGCAAAGGAAGAATCACCACTAAGTGTTCGTTTTCCTTGTGAGTTGGAAAGAAATTGCTTAGAAGGTGACTTCCCCCTGTCAGCTATGCTATTTTGTTTTTGATTATTCTGCCGCAGAACACTTGAACTATTATGTACAGATGGTTTCTTGTGTGTATTCTTTTCTGTACTAGGTTGGCTTGTAAACAACTGGTTTGAAATGACTTTACTTGGTGGTTCTTTCTGGACAAGTACACTTCTGCTACTGCCTGCATTTAGGCCCTCTCTTTTCTGGACATTAGCTTTTGCTTGCAGGGCTAGTGAAATAGATTTTCCTTTAGATTTGCCTCCAATAAAAGACTCATCAGAATCTGAGAATTCTTTCTTCCTGATTATATCTGCTGATCCATTCCAGCTCTTATTCATAGGTTGCCCTTTAAGGCACTTAGAAGCATTATATTCAGCTGGCCTTTGAGAAGCTTCAGCAATCTTGGTTACTTTTTGAGAAGCTTCAACCCTTTCTTTTAAATCTTTTACCTTCAAGGGAACTGAAGAAGATCCAATTAGGGGCAGTTTTGCTTTTGAAGTAGCTTGAGGTCCTGCCTCAAGTATTCTGGCGGCTGCTTCCATTATGTGAGCTGCATTCTGAGGTGGGATAAAATTGGCACTTTTGATAGGGGATAGAAGCTTATAATGAGTGATTGGGATTGATTTCGCAGACTTAGGAGGCAATATCTCTGTTTGAAACTTCTCGATGGGCCTGCTGATTATCTTCTGTTGCTTTGGCTCCAATGAGCTCCTGCCTAGAGCCTCCATCTTCTCATGGAGATTACTAGAATATACTGTTTGAAAATTTTGCTGGTATTCGAGGTTTCTCGAAAGGCAAGGAGTGCTTTTCAGAGACTGGGAATCGAAAAATGGAGTAGAGTAAGGCTCTGAAAAATTAGAGGATGGCAAGCAATCCAATCCCATAAGCCTTGCAACGACACCAGCAGGTTTGATTCCATAATATTCCTCATCAGTCACCGACGAGGCACAACTGTAATCACTGCTTCCTTTGACACTGGACCCAGCTGTAATGTCATCCTCATTGTTCTGCAAACGAAATAGCTTCAGTTGAAAAAGTACAACAAGAAAATGTATCTCCATGTAGGTGGGAAAGGAAAAGATGAGAAGGTTTAATTAACTATTGAATACAGACCAGATGAACCCGAGTCATAGGCAAGTTCCCATCACATCTCTTCTTCTGTTTGGATTGCTCTGCAAAAAGCATAGGAATTATGCTTGTTCAGCCATCATAACACTTAACAGCAAGTTCTCTTTAAGTTCTACCACTACATGCACCTGGAAGAATCAGTTGTTCTAACCATTGTTCATAGACATTTTCAGCGTTTACCTGGTATGTCAGACTTGCTAGAGAACAATTTCTTCCGTGATTTTGCATTCCAATCAAATAACTGCAGGAAGCCACCAACATAACCTCCATTTCTGGAACCCTGTTTCTCAGCACCCATATCCACCCCTGATCTCAAGCTCTCTTCAAAATTTGTGATCTGAAAAAAGAGCTATAACAGCAAGCATTGTTTCCAGACCCAAGCTCATCTGCAGAAAATTTTAGAAGCAAGACATACTGTTTAAAACAAACCTTGGGATAACTAAAAAGGGTGAGTTAAATGTAGATGCTTTGTAGCATCTTCTTTTATAGATTTGTTCCTTTAGGCTACTTTATTTGTCAGCGGAATTGTGAAATCCAGTAAATGGAAATGAGGAGATATGCTCCCCCCCCACCCTACCCCCCCACCCCACAGTTACTTTGAAGATCTTATCTTTTCTTCTTCTTAGTCTCCCATTTTGTCCGCCAACTTGCTCAACTCCTTTTCCTTGTCATTGAAAACAATCCTCTTTCAAGAATTCAAATGATTACACGTGAAAACTACTTTGCGTTATCCAAATCTTGATGTGACATCTTTCAAGCAAATTTCTCCATTTTCTAAATTCCGACCACTCAATCAATTTTTTAGCTAATTGTAACATCATAACCAACTCAAATTCCTTATCTTGAAATCGGCACTAGTCGAAGAAGGCCACCTACTGGGACCAGTTGGGGAATCACTACCCAGAACATGTTACAAGTTCTTCTCAGATTGTTTCTTCATCTTGGCTCAGTCTTTACTCTGTAGTGATGAAACCCCAGACGTTTGAGGAGCTCTAGTTGGCATTACATCATGACTTCAGACATGAAGTTAGCTTGCAAGAGTATTTTTAGTTGCTACAGAGTTTCGTTTATCAATCATTAAGACCCTCATTTATCTCTTCCTCTACCCCAAATCTCACCCTCCTCAGTGCTCGCTATAACACTAAGTCACTAATTCCTCCATCCAACTGTAAACCACCTAATCCTATTGCCCCACTTTCCCAACCCTGGAAAGATCCTCACTTCTCTCAAGTTGTCTACTTTCAGTTGATTACTGGTCTGCATTTTCCGAAGTTCACCTCTAGTATACCAAAGTGAGTAGCAATATGAACTTGTTAGTTCAAAGTTGTGTCTCCAGGACTAAGAGAGCTTATTAATTCAGTGTGAGAACAAAAGATGTCAGGACTAAAAATTTGATTTTAAAAAAAGAAGATTTTCAGGACCTTAATGTCATTAACACTTCACTAAAATCAGATTAGTTCCAACATCCTGCTTCCAGCTTTGACCTTGTTAGTTCAAAGGTGGAAGGAGTTGTTCCGTGACCTTTGAATTGGGACTCACTTTGTGACCTAATAACAGAAATCCATAGTCATAATCAGCACATTAAATCATTGCAAGATCAAATTGCATTGCAGACAAGCAGCCACAAACCCAGCTCTTGATTTCCCAAATCACTCCAATGCAATCACTGTCGTTTAAAGGTATAGTTAATCAAAGACCTCTAGTGCTTTTATAAAGAAAATGTGAACTGGAATATCATTAGTACCCTCCCCTAGTTGGTCTAGAAAATTCCAAACTGAATCATATCTAAAAGAGATTCTCAATGGGAAAATTTATTTTCCCCCTTCCCTTTCTCTTCTGCTTTGATATCAAGATCAAACCTCTTAACTTCTAATTCTAAAAAATAGGTCAAACGACAGTTAAACTAAACAATCTGCAAAGATAACAAATTGAAGACATTCAACCCCGTGAATAATCAAGTAAAAACACACCACTGAAACAAACATTCTCCAATGTAACAGTCATAAAAAGAGGAAAAACAACCCAATTGGCATCACCCATTTCAAAGATACAAACACAAAACAAACCCAAATCTGAAAAGGACTCAAGTGACTCAGAAGAAATCAGAACTCATTGAAGCTCCAGCCTTTACAACTTCCCGAGAATGATCAGGCAAAAATCAATCTTTCCCATGTTTAAACAATACCCCAATTGGTATCAGCAATCAGAAACGAAACAAAACAAACCTACATAAGAAAACTTACATGACCCAAAACAAATCGAATGCTAAAGCTCCTGGTAGCCAATCCTGTCCTTTCCCAGAACAGCAGTGCTTGTCCGTCTGAAAGATGAAGCAAAAAATAAGCATTCCCATGTATCAATTCATACAAGAGCACCAGTGAGAAAATAAACAAAAAAAGAAAAATATGAAAAGAACATACATGACCTAGGAAAAATCAAGTTTTTAACTCCTAACTTTCAATTCTTGTGGGTCTAAAAATTCTAGACTTGGAAAAAACTGTAGAAGTGAAGAGATGAGTGGGTTGTGGCTTGTAGGAAGTGAAAGCTGCAACCTTTAATTGGTCTCAAACAGAGGCCAGAGCATTGTTGAAGCATTAAATGAGGAAGAGATTATATTTTTGAAAAAAGTAAAATGGGATTTTAATATTTGAAAGAAGAAAATAATCAATGGTTTGTCCGCAAAAGGTTAAAAAAGCTTCTAACGTCTCTTTTGTGATGAGAGGGGAGGGATTTCAAATTCTCAAACGGGAGGCGCTCCGATTCCCTGCTTCGCGATCCACCCTTTCAACTTTTTGAGGAATAGAATTTGCTGATAAACAAACAGGAGTATTTTAAAATATAAGTCAACAAACCAAAGTTGCAAATCAGAGAGATGTTTTAAAACATTTACCACTCCTGTTAATAATTAAAGTCCTATCTTATGTAGGGCTGGACATAAAATATTCAAAATTAAATTATCCTATTGAGAATTTATGTAATTCAATATTTGATATGATATTCGAAATTAAAATTTTAAAATTACAATATTTATTTCAAATTTAACATAAGATATTAACATGTTTGATATTTGGTATTTCCCAGATATCAAATTATTTATTGAACAAAGGCCAATTATAACGTGTAACTCGCATATCAATAGGCCCATAAGTACAAGCTCAAAGAAAAAATTAAAGACTAAACATAAACAATCATATAGAAGGATTTTCCTCTTTTCTTTTTGCTGGCTTCTGATCAATTATATAGAATGATAACATATTGACAATGTAGCAGTGGATAGTATTTTCTGGTTATTACTTAAGAGTAAATTTCATCGTTTAACTTTACGGTCATTATTTAAAAATTATTATTTTTTATTTTGTTACATAAAAATTATTTAACTTTACCTCATATTTTATAAAAATAATTTTGACAAAATTTGATTAAAATCTTACCTAAAATATGAGAGAAAACAATAAAAATATCCCTTATGTTTAGAGGTAGATTTAAAATGGTCTCTTAAATATATTTTTTGAGCATTTTTGGTCCACTATTTTATTTAAAAAATGAGTCTTTTTTGTTTCATATATTTAACAAACTCTACTTACTAAATTTAATGAAAATTGAAAATCAAGTAAAATCAGAAAAAAAAAAACTTTAAATATTTAGTAATGTAAAATAATTACATTTTCATTTACTTACTTTTTACTAATATACTATTTTATTCAATTAATTTTTAGACACTTTTTTTTAAAAATAATAATAATTTGGGTGGGTCAGAGCCCATATGATTAATAATTCAAATCTAGTTACATTGTTTGAGGTCCAACAATATCTGGATAAGACCTGGCCCTATTACCAAATTTGCCTCTATACTATCTTCCTCTGTCCAAACAGACCCCGTGAAAGTAGGTTTCATTTGGTTTTGCTACCATGTTCCTCTTCAAGCATCCGCAATTCCTCCTTCTTCAGCTTTGGGAGATCAATCGTCCTCCATTGATGATTATGATCGAGCTTGATAATACATCTCAAAAGGTAGGTCACCATCTTCTTTGCTCCTTTTATGCTTCAATCTAACCTCTGCCCTTTTTTTTAGGTGGTCTATCTAGCGGTCTTCTCCGAGGTATCCAATCAATCCTTTGGAATTTTCTTCGATGAACCAAGAATAGAGAAGAAAATATTGCTCCTTTCCTCCTTCTTCGATATCTGTCTAGTGGGGCGAATAATAAACTCAATCTGACACAAGGAACCTTCTTTTTGTTGGTATCGCTTTTTGTTTGTTGTCGTAGCTTAGGCTAGGTAGTCTAATTCCCACAATAGATCTTTTGTTCTTATCTCTCTTGTACATATGTATAGTGGGACAATTTATGCTTCCATTTCTCCTGTTTGCGACTATGAACATGGATTTATCCGTTTCGTCTTAATCTTTAGTTGAGGAACTTGTGATTTATCCATGTTTAGTATCTTCCTGCATGTCACTGGTAGCTGATGAAACTCTGTATATGTTTGTTTTTCTCTCTTATTGAATGCATTTTTAGCTAGGGCATCTGCAAAATAATTGGCTTCTCTATAAATGTTATGTATTTCCATGTGTATGTGTTGTTTCATATTCAGTATCTCCTCCATAATATCTGCCAGTTCCCATGGAATCTTCCACTCTCTTACTATCATTTTCCTTAAGTTGAGTAAATTTATTTCCAATACAATGTTGTATTCACAGCTGATACAATATTGTAATGTCATCCTCACTGCTTTAGCTTTTGCCACCAAATTGCTTGCTTTTCCAATCTGTTGTGTCTCTGTATATATAAGGTTTCCTCTCTCTTCTCTTAGACAAAATCCAAAGGTACTTTTCCCTGGATTGCCCTTGCTAGCCCCATCAGTATTGCACTTCACCAAATTCCTCCTTGGAAAATCCCAACATACTTTCTTGTAGTACAACTTGGGTGTATACTGTTGTAAGTATAGTATAATTCCCTCCCAACTTGTAGGTACTACAATCCATGGGTTTTTTGACTTTAGAAACTATGTGATAATTTGTAAAGTCAGCTTACCCATCATAAATAAGGTCACATCTTTTTCACATCTTCTTGCATTCCTCCTCTTCCGCAACTGCCATATAATAATAGTTGGAATCACCTTTAGCACTTCATGTAGCTTTCTTGAAGATGGAATCACCTACCATTTAATAATTAATTATTGAAGATGCATTCTTGTTAGTTGAAAACCTGCACAAAGATCAAACTGCTCCCATAGTTTTATGGCTATAGGAGCTATTAGAAATAAGTGACTCATAGTCTCCTAACTATGCTTGTCACAGTAATGATATCTTGATACCAATTGAATATTCATTCTCCTTATATTATCAGCAGTTGGTATCCTCTTTTTCCATATCCTCTAGTGAAAAAATGCATTTTTGAAAGGCAGCCCCTTCACCCATATGTAAGATAGCCATGGAACCTCTTCCTTCTTCTTCCTCATTATCTGATATGCTGAACTTACTGTGAAAGTCCCTTTTATATTGCCTATCCACCATGCCATGTCTCCCCTTTCACCACTCACTGGTTTGATGGACCTCACTATGTGCTCTGTCATCTCCTCTGAGAGTAAGCTTCTCAATTTATCTCTATTCCAGTCTCCATTAGTAATAAACTTCTTCACCTCTAATTCCTTGTCACCTCTATTTATCTCCTCCACAAAATATAGTGCCCCTTGTTGTGTCCAGTTATCAAATTAGAAGTTCACTTCTCCTGTTCTCACCTGCCACAATATATCATGTTCAATTTCCTCCCTGGCTTGGATCATAGCTTTCTAGGTGTAAGATGCCCCCCTTCCTTGAGTTATTACTATATGCTTCTTTTTGTAATACTTGTTCGACATGTAATGAATCCACATGGAAGATGTTGAGGTCCTGAAGTTCCACCATAACTTAGCCACCTTTGATACATCATAAAGGGATTTAAATCTAAGTCCTCCTTCCCATTTTGGATAACATAACCCCTCCCAAGCTACCAAATGCTTGCCCTTGTTTCCCCCTGTTTTACTCTAAAAAAATTTTGCAAAGATTTTGTGAATTTGATTCACTACACCTTTAGGGGGATTCATTATAGACAATAAATATAGAGGCATAGATTGCAGGACATTTGATATGAGAATATATTTACCCTCATAAGAGAGGAACTTATTTTGCCATGCCAACAGTATTCTTAAAATCTTCCTTATCAACTCTTCAAAGTATGCTTTCCTCTTTCTGCCATAAAACACTAGACAACCCAAGTAGTCATAGGGAATATAGTCTGATTAATTCCATTCCACCTCTTCGGTCTCTGAGCCACCACTGTTGGAGTTTTTTCATGCAGGTAGAAGAAACTCTTATTTCTGTTAATTAGTTGTCCAGCACCCTTTCATACTCTGCCAAAACTCTCACCATGCTCTTCATTGTCTTTTTATCTCTAGAATAAAATAGAATGGTGACATATGTATAAGATAGATGATTAATTTCTGAGCTCCATTTAGGCATTCCAAACCCCCTATAATATGTTTCCCTGTGTAGGTTGTTCAATCCCCTTGCTAGCATGTCTGCAACAATAATAAAAAGAGTAGGTGGCAATGGATCTCTTTGCTTCACATCTCTGGATGACTGAAAAAAGCCTTTTGGTTGCCCATTAACTAGTACAGAGTACCAATTGTTAGAGATTAATCTCCATACTATATCAATTATGATTTCTGAGAATCCAAACTGTCTTAGCACCTTGGTGAGAAAAACCCAAGAGAGTCTATCATATGGCTTTGTCATGTCCAACTTGACCACAATATTATGACATTTCTTCCTGATTTTAGTATCCCTTATGATCTCCTGAGCTAATAACACATTTTCAGCAATACTTTTGCCCTTCAACAAAACCAGCTTGATTTTTGGATATAATATCAGGTAGATACTTTACCAGTCTATCATGGAGCATCCTTGATATTACCTTGTTGATAAAGTTGCTCAAGTTGATAGGTCTATAATCCACCAAACTCTCTGCCTTCCCCTTCTTTGGTATAAATATCAAATTTGTATGTGTAATGAATCTTGGTATCTCCTGCCCACAGAAAAAAGCCCTCACCATATTAGTAATGTTACTACCCACTATGTCCCAACATATCTAATAAATTTACCGGAGAAACCATCTAGCCCACTAGCACTATCCCCACAAAGCTCAAAAATTACTTGTTTCACCTCTTCCTGGTCTGGAAATCTTGTCATATCATCATTATATGCATTTGTTATCAATCTTGGAATGACATTGACCATATCAAAATTTTCTTTATGTCTCTCTTCTCCCTGAACTGGTGTTCAAAGAACTCACATGTTGCATCTCCTATCTCTTCTTGAGTTGAAATCATCCTTCCTTGAGAATCTTTTATCTCCCCCTATGTATAATTTCTTCCTCTTTCCTTTTACATAAGAATGGAAGAACTTGGTATTTTTATCACCTTCCGTGAATAATTTCATACCTGCCCTTTTCTTCTAAAAGTCTTCCCCCCTTCTTCCTGTATCTCTTAAGATCTGCTTCTACCTTGTTCAATTGCATCCAGTTCTCTGCTGTTGGAAGCATTTCTAACTGAGCTTCCTTGACTTTCAATTTATCTTCCAAAGTGTCAACCTGCTGAAAAATGTTACCAAAAGTCTGCTTGCTCCAAATTGCCAATGCTTGTTTAACCTTTTTGATTTTATCCCTATACATCAAAAATGGACTCCCCACAAAATTTGTCTACCAATGCTCTTCCACCACCTTTTGAACTGACTATGATTGGCTCAAAACTCTAAAAATTTGAAAGACTTCCTGAATGGCTACTCCTAAGAGTTATATATCACGTGCAAAGGGGCCTTGATCCGATCCCTATCTAATTAAGTGATGCACCTCACTTGTTGGCATTAAATCCATGAACTCCTAATTTACTAGAACTCTATCCAATCTTTTAGATATGCAATCCTTCTCAATTCTGTCATTCCACCAAGTGTATTTACTTTCCTTGAAGTTCAACTCCCAATTATTAATGCACTATGCAAAGTCCACTGCTTCCTCTTGAGTGAAAGTAGGCCCCCTTGCTTCTCCTCTTCATTCAATATAACATTATAGTCCCTTCCTATTACCCAAGGAAGACTACATCCTTCTGAAAGTCCCTCCAGATTCTCCCAAAGTTCTAGTCTTTCCTCTGGTAGACATCTATCATGAACAACTGTGATAATACATGATCTACCACCTGAATAGAATTGTACTGATAACTGTTATACCGTATCTGAAATCACCTGTCACTTCCATTCATCCCTCCAAAACCCCAAATCTTGGAAGAATAGTTGACAACACCACCCTGTACACCTAATCTTCTTTTAGAATGTTCTAACTCTCCTGGACTTTGAAAAGGTTCCATTAGAGCTATGTATCAGTATTGATGTCTCTTATTTAGTTCTATTAATCTCTCAAAGACATTTTGAGTATTAACAGACCTTATATCGAAAACAAGATTTTATCGATCAATGATCACTACTAGTAGTTTTATCCTTACTCCTCCTTGTTTGAACTTGTAAAGTTATAGCATTTTGTCCATGCCTATTCTTTTTCCCCCCTGCTTTTAACTCTAAACTATGTGTAGGGGATAAGTCTCCAGCCTTGATTACGTCATGAATAGTTGTATCAAGATCTTCATCCTCCTCTTGGTCCTGCCTGTGTAAGCATTGCTTATATTCCATCCCTTAAGTATCCAGTATTTCAGCATCCCCTGAGTATCCAGTATTTCATTCCTACTATCTGCATGGGCCACCATTCTTAATGGAATTAGTATATGCTTTTTGTTATCTGTCACGCCTCACTCTAGGAGGTATAATTGGAACCTGGTACCACATTGGACCCTAAGCTAACCTAACTGGACATATATACCTCCGGTGCACACCAACAACATATAATTAAGAAAAAATCAAGTATATCTTAGCTTAAAGAAGCCCTTGGCCGACAAGGCTGCATATAGATACCTGCACAGATATTTAGTTGACCCAACAGTTCACAATAATAATAACATCCTATACGGTTAGACAAGATCACCATATTATCTAAAGCAAATAAAGCTAAAGATAGACATATATACAAGGGCCATTAAGGCCACCAAACTGCTCAGTCAAAATAACAAAGCTAGCATAGACAACAATGTACTTCTATACAATCCCACTTTTTGCAAGCCTCTAAGGAGTATTTACTTGGCCGAGACAGGACCTCGAACTACCTAAAAGAATTATATTGCAAAAGACAGGAAAACCTCTAAAGTATGGAAGCTCCGAAAGAGAGGAGCTGACCAATGTGTTGAGCCTGAACTGCTACTGAGGAGGTCCTTGAATCTGTCTATCAAAACCTGCAGGCAAGAGTGCAGCGCCCCCAGGGTCGAGCATCAATATAATAATATACCAAGTATGTAAGGCAATAACAATAAGCTGGAATTAAACTGATAGTAAGAACAACATGTACAAAGCTAAGAGAATAAGAGAATAACCTGAAAGATCTTATTAAATTATACAGGAATTAAACAGGAAATAGTCAAACCACAACCTAACCTGGTCCCCATAAGTCTGGCAAGTACAAACAACAAGCAATAACCTACCTGAGCCCCCATAAGCCATGGCAGGTACAACTAAATATACATATCTCTATTCGTAACACAATATCCCCGCAGGCAAGCTGTAACTGTATCTTGAGCACACTTAGCTCCTGTGTCTATATCTTGAGCCTTCTGAGCTCCTGTAGCTGTATCTGAGCCTGCTGGGCTCTTGTAATTATATCTAAGTCTTCTGGGCTCCTATAACTACACCCCGAGCACATAAGGCTCTACTGAGGGCCAATGATGCCAACATAAGCATAAAGAAAGTCCATGAGTAAGTAAACTTAAACGTGGCTCTGCGGGCTTCAATATGGTTCTTCTAGATATTTTATAGCTCTTATAGGCAAAGTATAGCCCCATAGGCAAGGTGCATTTGTCAATAGCCTTTTTAGGAAACATTTTAGTGGACATCTATATGTATATGGATCAAATACTTATCCCCAAATACTAAAAGCAGACAAGATAGTCAATATAGGCATCAAACGATTTTCCAATTTATCAACAAGTAAGGTGACTTTGTAAGTGACCTACATAACCATTTGTATGTCGTATCGAAGTATAAGGCCTATAATAAATAGGTGGAACACCAACCAGCTCACCACCACTACTCAATAGGCAGCCATGATTCCATTTACCCGAAGGTAAAACTACAATTCTACTTCTTTTGATCTATAGGCGCCATGATATGCCAATGGCCTGTAGGCTAGCTATATAGTTATAGGCATTGAAATCACATAGCTTCTATGCAAAAATAATAGTTATGCTGCCAATATCTACTTGAAATTCTAAGAAGCTAATCACAAATCCCTTAAGGCATCGGCAAAACAATAAACTATCAATAGCGAACTAAGCGACAACTATTTAGACGAGAAGATTTCATGTCGCTTTTAACGGGAGGCAGCAGCTAATCAAGACAAATCCCGACAAGAGAAGCTCACATATACATATATATATATATATATATATATATATATATATATATATATATATATATATATATAAAATTCTAGTAGCCAACTTAATCAACAACTATTATGGGTTCGAGTACTATGGCGAATAAGAACAAGTCGTATCAACTAAACGACGAAAGAAACTTGCCAAAAAAAGGTTTTGCTTTAACATACCTTGTAAGAGATCTGATAGCTCAACTATTCTCAACCAATCCTTGAATTATATACAGCAGAATAATAATCACCAAGTTATACAACTCCAAAGCCACGTAAAATAGTCTCCAACACAACAAACGAAAAGAATTTCCAACATCGATAGCCTTCTTGATGTATGGCATAACCTTCAAATTAATGATGGAGGGAGGGTTAAGAACCCTTACCTTACAATATAAAAGAAAAAACAAGTCATAAATAGACTTCTCAATAATCTTCCGTTCAAAGAACTTGCAAACAAATCCAAGATCGACAAAACAAACGTGCGCTAGTTGTTCTTCACGACAACCCCAACTTCTACCTCGATTTTGGGAGAGTTTGGATGGTGGAATCACCTATAGTGAACCTTGTTACCCTAGGGGAACCATGGAAGAGATGACCTGAAGTTTTTGGAACTGTTTGGAATGAAAAAAATCACATCCAAGTCGTGAAGATATATTCCCGCCGACATAGGGGCCCACCTTCATGTGCCTGCTTGTGCAGTCTCACGAATATGCGAATATCTCTCTGTTCTCAAGTCGTATTGGTGAACTATTTTGTGCTTGGAAAACTAGACTCATAAACATTCAATTTGATGGGTAGTAGGCCTCCTAATGCTTTAAGATTGGGAGAAAAGCTCCGAGACATTTGACCCAAATTTCAAAGAATTTCTAAAAGTAACTTGCAATAAATTTGGCAGATTTTCGTTTTACAACTTCCTCGACTTCAAACCTTAATGTATGATCATGAGTAATATGAATACCTACACATCCTTCTTTTCATACTAAGCACCTTGGACATTGCTTGATAGTACGAGTTTATCACTTAAATTATATGAGGTGTTACATCCTTTCCCCTTTAGGAACATTTGTCCTCAAATGTAACTTAGATTCACGAATTCAAGCTTATAGAAGTAGACAAAAAAATTTGGCAAAGTCTCCCCTATAATATGGACTATTTGAAAACCTAAAATATAGAAAAGTCCAACCTATAAGTCTCATAGATAGCTAAACAGCATAGCTCTGCAACAATAACGTGCACAATATACAACAACAATAATAATAAGGAACAATATAAAGTCCGAATAGGTATCTCGCATAAATTGTAATAATATGAACTTATATGCCATCACCTTTAAGTCTGAAACAAGTGAGGATATCTGGATCTCATGTCATCCTCAACTTCCCAGGTCACTTCTTCCATATTCCTGCTTCTCTAGAGGACTTTAACGGAAGCCACATCTTTGGTCCTCAATCTATGGATTTGTCAATCTAATATGGCAACTGGAGTTTCTTCGTAGGACAACTCTATTGTGATTTGAACATCCTCAACTAGGAAAACCCGAGAAGGGTCTACTATGCAATTTCGTGGCATGGGCACATGGAAAACTGGATGAACAGATTCTAGCCCTGGAGGCAACTCTAGCTCATACGTAACTCAACCTATCTTCCTGAGGATTCCGTATGGACCAATGAATTTCAGGATAAAGTTGCCCTTCCTACCAAATCACATAATGCCCTTCATAGGCAAAACTTTCAGGAATATCTAGTCGTCAACAGACTCTAAATCTCTACGTCATACATTAGAGTAAGATTTATGATGACTTTGAGCTGTCAATAATCTCTCTCTAATGAGCTTAAATATCTCTTCAGACTGATGTATCAAGTCAGATCCAATCAGCCCTAGTTCACCTACCTCAAACCATCCAATGGAGGATCTGCATTTCGCCCATACAAGGCCTCATAAGGTGCCATCTCAATGCTAGAATGGTAACTGTTATTATATGCAAACTCAATATGAGATAGGTGATCATCCTAAATTCTCCTGAAATCTAGCACGCACGCTCATAATATATCTTCGAGTGTCTAAATTGTGCGCTCAGCCTGGCCATCTATCTAGGGATGAAAAGTTGTACTCAGATTAACATGTGTCCCTAAACATTTCTAGAATGACTTCTAGAAATTGGCTATAAATTGTGCCCCTCTGTTAGAAATAATAGATATTGGGACACCATGCAGTCTGACTATCTCTCTGATATCCAACTCCGCATAATCTTTAGCTGTAAACATAGTCCTAACTGGCAAGAAATGGGCTGATTTTGTCAGCCTACCCACAATGAACCAAATAGAATCAAATTTACGCATGGTACTAGGTAACCCTATAACAAAATCTATGTTGATTGCTTCCCATTTTAACATAGGCACATTTATCTCCTGTGTTAATCCACTGGCCTTCTGATGTTCAACCTTTACCTGCTGACAATTGGGACATTGTGCTACAAATTCAGCAATATCTTTCTTCATCCCACGCTACCAATAGATTTCTTTTATATCATGGTACATCTTTTTTGAACCCGGGTGAAGAGAATAGCAGGAATAATGTACCTCTACCATGATTTGTTGGCGAAGCCCTGCATCATTTGGAACACAGAGTTGACCTCTGAATCTTAAGAATCAATCTCCTGTTATGTCAAAGGCTAATGACTCTTCCTGCTAAGCCTTTCCTCTGAGTTGTACCGGGCTAGGATCTTCATATTGTCACTCTTTCACCTCCACAACTAGAGATGATATTGCAGTATTCTGAATCACGGCCCCACTATCATCTGAGTCCATCAATCGGACCCCTAAATTGGCCAACTGGTGTAGCTCTCAAGCCAATTCTCTTTTTTATATGCTCAGATATGACAAGTTTCCCATAGATCTTTGACTAAAGGCATCGGCTACAACATTAGCCTTCCGTGGGTGATATAAGATATCTACATCATAGTATTTCAGCAACTCAAGCCAATGACATTGTCGCAGGTTCAACTCTTTCTGTTTAAATATATACTGAAGACTTTGGTGATCTATAAAGATGTCGACATGAACACCATATAAATAATTTCTCCAGATCTTCAATGCATGCACAACTGCAGCCAACTCTAAATTATGGGTTGAGTAATTCTTGTCATGCTTCCTCAATTGCCTCGAAGCATAGAAAATCACATTACCATGCTACATCAAAATACACCCTAACCCAATGCCTGAAGTGTCACAATATATAGCATAGCCCTCTGAGCCTTCTGGTAAGGCTAATACTGGTGCAAATTTTAGTTTGTCTTTCAATCCCTGAAAACTCTACTCATACGTCTCGGTCCACTAGAACTTAGCTGCCTTCTGAGCCTCATCAATGGTGCTGATAGGGCAGAGAATCCTTCTATAAATCTTCTGTAATACCCAGCTAACCTCAGAAAGTTGCAAACTTCGGTTGGAGTTATGGGTCTAAGCCAAGTCTTCATGGCCTCTATTCTCTACGAATCAACTTGGATGTATACGTCTGACATAATGTGGCCTAATAAAGCCACAAAATTCAATAAGAATTTGCATTTACAGAACTTGGTGTATAACTCGTGATCTCTAAGTACCTGGAGTACTGCTCGCAGATAATCTCTATGCTCAGCCTTTGAACGTGAATATACAAGGATATCATCAATAAATACTATCACGAATAGATTTGAGAATGGATTGAATATACTGTTCATTAGGTTCATAAACACTGCTGGGGCATTTATCAATCCGAAGGACATCACCAAGAACTCAAAGTGGCCACATCCGGTTCTAAAAGTTGTAAGAACATCTTTCTCCTGAACTCGTACCTGATGGTACCCTGATCTCAAATCAATCTTTGAAAAATATTTGGCACCTTGTAGGTGATCAAACAATTCATTTATCCTAGGAAGGGGATATTTATTCTTAGTAGCGACTCTATTTAGCTGTCGGTAAGCTACACACATTCATAGGGAGCCATCTTTCTTTCTCACAAACAAGACTGGCGCCCCAAGGCGAAGTACTAGGCCTGATAAAGACTTTATCAAGCAAGTCTTTTAGTTGATCCTTCAACTTCTTTATCTCGATAGGAGCTATTCTGTAAGGGGGAATAGACATGGATTGTGTATTTGGTAGCATATCAATGGAAAAATCAATTTTACTTTCTGGAGGAATACCTAGGAGCTCATCTGAAAACACATCCAGGAATTCACTAACCACCGAAATGGAATGAAGAGTTGAGGATTCTACCTGCACGTACTGAATTCTAACAATATGATAGATACAAACCTTTGTTATTATCTTCCTTTTCCGGAGATAAGATATGAACCTACCTTTAGGTGTAGCTATAGTGCCCTTCCATTCCCGAATTGCTTCTTCGAGGAAATGGAATCTAACAATCTTTTTCCAGGACTCAACATTGGCATAACATGATGCTAGCCAATCCATGCCCATAATTACATCAGAATCATTCATCTTCAACTCTACCAAGTCTACAAAGGTCTGGCGATCAACAATTTCCCCCGTACAACCTCGATAAACTCTCCTAGCGATAATAGATTCACCAAGAGGTGTACACATAGAAAATAGTCGATGGAGTAATTCTAGTACTATACAAAACTTCCCTACTACTAGCGGAGTAATATAGGACAGAGTGGAGCCTAGATCTATCAAAGCATATATCAAGTGGGAACTAATATTTAGTGTACCTGTCACAACATCTGGTGATGACTCAGAGTCCGGTTGCCCTGCTAGTACATAAATACCATTCTGACCACTACCAGAACTGGATGCTCTGAATCAGCCTCTACCTCTGTCTGCTAAAGTCTAGGGCCCACTCCCTATAGAAGGTGTTGGCAAATGTGACCCTGCTTATGATCTAGTCTACTAACCCCTATCACCCTGACCTCTAGTCGGGTAGTCCCTCATCATGTGACCCTCTTGTCCACAAGAATAGCAAGTTGTGGAACCATATATGCATCCCCCAAAATGCCTCCTACCACATGTAGAACCACGCGGCGGGGCTGGCCTCGTTTGGTCAGAGCCTCTATACTGTTGTGAGCTTGATGCTAGTGAACTCTCACTTGGACCAGACTACCCGTGATGATCTGACCTGCTGCCTTGCTGCTGCTGGGGTGAAGGCCTAGGTGGCCTACCTGAAAATCAAGGTTTGGGTCCACCCTGGGACTCTGCATGTAAAATCAATTGGTCTGGCCCTTCTATGCTGCCCTCTATCTACCCTCTCGGCTATACGTTGTCGCTGTCTAACCTCTTCTATATTCTAGGAAAAGGCTTGAATCCATGATATATCCATGTCCTCTCATAGTGTAGCTGTAGTAAAGAGTCAACATACTCTAGATCAAGCCCTGCTATGAATTGGTGTACCCTGGCTGGCATAGTGGCGATAAAGGTTGGTGAATATCTATCCAAGGAATCAAATCTCAATGCATACTCTCAGACACTCATCCTACCCTGCTCCAGATGTAAGAACTATTTTGCTTTGGCCTGTTGGATCTCTCGAGGCAAGTAATGATCTATGAAGGCCTCAGAGAAACTAGGCCAATTAGGTGGAGGTGCATCTCGCCTCTGGACCTCACCCAACTCTCGTACCACAAAACTGTTATATCTCGCAGTCGGAGCACCACTAGCTCAACTAACTCTATGGATGAAGCATGCATTACCCAAAATATCCTCTACAACTGATCTAAGAAGTCCTGAGGGTCCTCCCTACGGTTTGTCCCCGTAAACTGCGGAGGACTCAAGGCAAGAAGCTCACGAACCCTCGAACTTTCGAGTCCCTCAATGGGCCCGACAACAACTGGTGCCATTGGCTGACGCTAAGCAGACATCATCTGTGTCAACATATATACTACACTTCTAACTCATGTTCTGAGGGTGTAGGAAGTACTTAAAGTGTTGCTGGCACGTTTGTAGCCCTGGGAGGTTCCTGGTGTAGTAGGGAATGCTGGGGAGATCGAGAAAATGTCTCCTTTTCAGTCTTAGGTTAGGTCGTCTCCGACTATAGGACCTTACTAGTACAGTCTCCTGCCGCTATATCCAGCTCTCATCCTTCTGCAGTCTGTCTTGCATCAGGCATCTCTGTGGACAGATATAACAATATGAACATAGGGACTCAACCTTACACAACTCAGCTCTATAGCATGATTTTAGCAGAAAAAGGGTAACCATACTATTCATACCTCGTAGCTTCCTGCTTATAAAAGTGGTACACAAAAAAATTATAAATAAGACACTACTAGGCATGGCTTGCAGATTTTCTAGGATATGATGTTGCTCTGATACTAAGTTTGCCATGCCCCACCCTGGGAGGCATAACTGGCACCTTGTGTCATACTGGACCCTGAGTTGACCTAGATGGACATATACACCTCTGGCGCACACCAGCAACACATAATCAAGAAAACAATCACGTATATCTTGACTTAAAGGAGCCCTTGGCCGATGAGGCGGCAATATAAATACCTGCACAGATATTCAGCTGACCCAACAGTTCACAATAATAATAACATCCTATGCGATTAGACAAGACGACCATATTGTCTAAATCAAATAAAGCGGAAGGTAGACATATATACAAGGGACATTAAGGCCACCAAACTGCTCAGTCAAAATAACAAAGCTAGCATAGACAACTACATACTTCTATACAATCCCACGGTTTGCAAGCCTCTAAGGAGTAAATACTTGGCCGGGACAGGGCCCCAACCTACCCAAAAAGAACTATACATCAAAAGGCTAGAAAAACTCTAAAGTATGGCAACTCCGAAAGAGAGGAGCTAACCAATGTGTTGAGCCTGAACAGCTACTGAGGAGGTCCCTAAACCTGTCTGTCAAAACCTGTAGGCAAGAGTGCAGCGCCCTCAGGCTCGAGCATTTGTACAACAATGCACCGAGCAATAACAATAAGCTGGAACTGAACTGATAGTAAGAACGGAATGTAAACAGCTAAGAGAATAACCTAAAAGATCTTATTAAATTATGCGGAAACTAAATAGGCAATAGTTAAACAAGAACCTAACCTTGCCCTCATAAGCCTGGCAGGTACAAACAACAAGCAATAACCTACCTGAGCCCCTATAAGCCCTGACAAGTATAACTCAATCTACATATCCCTATTCGTAACACTGTAGCCCCGTAGGCAAGCTGTAACTGTATCTTGAGCACACTTGGCTCATGTGTCTATATCTTGAGCCTTCTGGGCTCCTGTAACTACACCCCAAGAACATAAGGCTCTACTAAGGGCCAATGATGCGAACATAAGCATAAAAGAAGTTCATAAGTAAGTAAACTTAAACATGGCTTTGCGGGCTTCGATATGGTTCTTTTAGACATTTTATAGATCTTATAAGCAAAGTATAGCCCCATAGGCAAGGTACGCTTGTCAATATCCTTTTTAGGAAATATTTCAGTGGACATCTATATGTATATGGATCAAACAATTAGCCCCAAATACTAACAGCTGACGAGATAGTCAATATATGCATCAAACATTTTTTCAATTTATCAACAAGTAAGGTGGCTTTCTAAGCGACATACACAACCATATGTATATTGTATCAAAGTATATGATCTCTAATAAATAGGTGGAACACCTAGCAGCTCACCACCACAACTCAATAGGCAGCCACGATGCCATTTACCTGAAGGTAAAGCTACAATTCTACTTCTTTCGCTCTATAGGCGTCAAGATACACCAAAGGCCTGTAGGCTAGCTATATAGTTATAGGCATTGCAATCACATAGCTTCTATGTCAAAGTAATAGTTATGCTTCCAATATCTACTTGAAATTCTAAGAAGCTAATAACAAATACCTTAAGGCATCGGTAAAACAACAAACTATCAATAGCGAACTAAGCGACAACAATTTAGATGAGAAGATTGTCATGTCGCTTTTAACGGGCAGCAGCAGCTAATCAAGACTAATCCTGACAAGAGAATCGCACATATACACATATATATAATTCTAGCAGACAACTTAATCAACAACTATTATGGATTCGAGTACTATGGCGAATAAGAACAAGTCGTATCAACTAAGAGATGAAGGAAACTTGCCGAAAAAGATTTTGCCTTAACATACCTTGTAAGAGATCCGATATCTCAACTATTCTCAACTAATCCTTGAATTATATACTGCAGAAAAATAATCACCATGTTATACAATTCCAAAGCCACCTAAAATAGTCTCTAACACAACAAACGGAAAGAATTTCCAACATCGATAGCCGTTTCGATGTATGGCATATAACTTTTGAATTAACTATGGAGGGAGGGTTAAGAACCCTTACCTTACAATATAAAAGAGAAAACAAGTCATAAACAACCTTCTCAATAATCTGCCTCTTTGAAGAACTCGCAAACCAAGCCAAAATTATCGAAACAAACGTGTGCTAGTTGTTCTTCGCGATAACCCCAACTTCTACCTCGATTTTGGGAGAGTTTGGATGGTGGAATCACCTATAGTGAACCTTGTAACCCTAGGGGAACCATGGAAGAGACGAGATGAAGTTTTTGAAACTATTTGGAATGAAAAAAAATCACATCCAAGTTGTGAAGATCTATTCCCGCCGACATGGCGCCACCTCCACATGCCTACTTGCGCAGTCTCACAAAAACAAGAATATCTCTCTATTCTAAAATAATAATTGTGAACTATTTTATGCGTTGAAAACAAACTCATAGACCTTCAATATAATGGGTAGTAGGCCTCCTAACTCTTTATAGATTAGGATAAAATCTCTAAGAAATTTAACCTAAATTTCAAAGAATTTCTAAAGGTAACTTGCTATAACTTTTGCAGATTTTCATTTTACAACTTTCTCTACTTCAAACGTTAATGTACGATCATTGAGTAATATGAATACCTCGTAACACATCCTTCTTTTGATACTAAGCACTCTTGGACATAGCTCAAAAGTACGAGTTTATTGCTTAAATTATACGGGTGTTACATTATCCCCCTCAAATTCATCCAGTTGTCCTCCATTACTGGGTTTCCATATAATAAGATCTTTATTTTGTTGATAGTTAGTCTCATTTCTCCCCTATTTTTCCTGCATTGGTTCATCTTTCTCATGTGTGTCACTGTAACCTTATGTGGTATTTGTTTCTGTATCCCTTCATTATTTCCAGTGTGAATCTCCCCTTCTTCCTGTTCCTGCTGTGTCAATACCTCAAACTGATTTGCCGTACTGACATAAGTTTTTGTTGTGTTTGTTTCTGACTCCAAATGTGACTTCAAATCTATTTCTTCTCTTTGTACATTACTCCCCCTTTTCTTCCTTGATTCAAGCTTTATTTTTGTTTTTGTCTGGGTTGTCAGAAATCCTCTCCTCCTTTTGATTATTCTCCTTATTTCCTGCTTTTGATACCTTCTATGCTTCATTTTTTCCTCTCTGCACCTCTTTGTTCCTTCTCTTCCTTTGGATATAATTCTGAGTGAAGAATAAAGTGTTCTTACTTGTTATGACCCTGTATCCTGCATGTTTTGTAGTATCTTGGGACATGGTCATAATTGATTCTGATCCACTTCTCTGTATTTTCTCCATTCCGCTTTCTTACTATAATATTGATTCTTTTTGGCAATTCTCCTAAAAGATCAACCTCTATTTTTACTCTTGCGCAGCTTGACCTCGTCTGATTCCTTGTTGCCATATCCACTTGTAAGGGTTCCCCTACTGCAAAAGAAAGTGAGAAAACTGCCTCTCTCATGAAAATTTGGTGGCAATGATGAAAATGAAATACATGCTATGGCAGTAGTGGTCTCTTCCTCCGGATCAAATATTGGATCCCACTTAAGGGTTCACATTGGATATGTCCAATTCTGATGTATATGATAAAAAGCAGGCTTTGAGAGCAAACTAACATGATCCTCCATGATTGATGCCCTGATTAATACGTGTCTATTGCTGAGTAATCTATTGTATATTCTCCCTTCAGTTCACATTGTTTTGGGATAATCTTTCGTATTTCTTGGATCTCTGGCCATCCATATGCAAACTTTCCAATTACCGAAAATTGCACATTTTCCTTTTGCATTATATGATTCACTTCCTCTTCCTCCTACACAACTCTCGGTTCTCCATGTAGGTAGGTGATTGATTTTATAGGCAGTGACTTATAATTAATCACATTAGGGCGCAAAGTAGAAGCACAGCTCAGTTGATTTATGGGTTCCCCCCTCCGTTGGGGTTGTCCAACTAATGTGGTGGCCATGGCCACCCATGGATTGTAGGCAAACTTAGTTTTCCTATGATAGGCAAATTAGGTTTTCGATGATGGCGGTAAGAAGAAGTCTCAAATTACCATTCATCTCAGACACTTTTCCTTTCCTTTTTAATACTATTTTACTTTGTTCATACTATCTATACATCTATTAATTGAATAAATATGTTTTTTAAATTATTTTTGTAATAGTTTCTATAAATATTATTATCAACACATTAAATATGCGGCCTAAACTATAATAATTTTTAGTAAACAAAAGTGATTAAAAAATATTAACAAAATAAAATTATTTATTATTAAATTAAAAATTTTAAAATATTTTGTATGGGAGATTTTTTGGAGGGACTGAGGACGGAGCTGAAAAATTTGTTAAAAAGTTAAAGAGGGTGGCATGCTCAAAATTTTAAAAATTTATACACGGTATTTTACTTCTTGATATTTCAATTATTTCATAAACGAATTGATTCCAAATAAACCGTACTAGATTTTATATAGTTGATACCTTATAATTTTTGTGCAAAAATAATAAAAAGAGCAAACACCTATTCTTCATTTTTATTGAGCAGTAATAATAAAAATAAAATAAATAAAAGCGCGAAAACTAATCAAACATGTTTATAAAATTAATTAAATAGATAGTATTAGTATGAAAAAATAAATTTAGGTATGTAGTTTTGCATTAATGATAAATACGTTAAAGGAGTTGTTACAAAGAAATTCAAATAACAAAAGTAAGTTGGTATCATATGTCACATAAAAGGTCAACGTTACAAAGTAAAACTTGGGGAGAGATCTATGAAATTAGTCTAAAAATTGCACAAGTTATACCTAAAAGTTACAGCAAATCTTGCAATAAACTAAAAAAGTGAAAAGTACAAAGAAAATACATCTAATGTCAGTCCATATTAAATATTTTTTTTCATAGTTCTGTAAAATTTAACAACCAGAGTTTGTTAAGTATTTTATGGAGATTAAATTTGCTCAAATTTAGCAAGCTTAAAGTATCAAAATTGTTCAAAAGTATATGTAAAGGACCATTTTGAACTTACTTTCAAACATAAG
Source organism: Datura wrightii (assembly GCA_035772735.1). Taxonomy (NCBI): domain Eukaryota; kingdom Viridiplantae; phylum Streptophyta; class Magnoliopsida; order Solanales; family Solanaceae; genus Datura; species Datura wrightii. The sequence goes on along the minus strand of JASDFA010000019.1, from coordinate 75,083,481 downwards.
GGATATTTTGTTATATTCTCTCACATTTTAGGTAAGATTTTAACCAAATTTTGTCAAAGTTACTTTTGTGAAAGATGAGACAAAGTTAAATGACTTCTTATGTAATAACTAAAGAATAGTGACTTTTGAATAATGAACACAAAACTGAATGATCATCTATAAAATTTGTTCTTACTATTTACTACTACGTGGCACTAGTCAAAAGATTTGATCACAAAATATTAGAATCTAAAAAGAGAAGGCACAAATGCTTCAGCGACAATTCGCTTTTTTTTACCCCTCCCTAGGAGCTCCGACCACTTTTTGCTCCTTTGATAACTCGAATCTATAACTTCAAAATTGGAGGTGGAGAGTGTTTATTATCCGAAGAATCCTCTTGTCTCGCTTTGGTTGTTTTCCATTCATTTGAGGGCACTGATTTCTAATTCCTTGGTGCATATATCTTTTAATTGTACCAATTAGTTTTTTTTAAAATGTCCTTTTTCTGTTGATCTTCCATTATATTATGCCTTCACATTGAAGAAATAGAAATAATTAGAGAAACGAAATTAACATTATATAATATAACTGACTTTAATTTCAATGCGATATTACTGAATACCATATTAAATCGAAATTTTATCTATCAATTATTGAATTATCAATTCAAAATTAAAAAATTCAATATTTAATATTTACTATCAATTATCAAATGTTAAATTACCCAACTCGAATTTTAAAATGCCGAATGTCCCCCCCTCCCCCCCCCCCTAATCTAATGCAGAATCCTGTACTACTGAATAAAAGTAACTTTTATATCTAAAAAATATTGGCAATCAACTCTCCTCCTTTTCTCCTCCATGGTGACTGTGAGAAAATTGTAATTTTCAGTAGCCAATTAACTTCTCATGCCTGTTCAGCTGTTTTATTAGTCAGTACAAAAAAAAAATTTGTTTCCACGGCTAATTTTCTTTTCCTTCTCTCTTTTATTTATCCCAATAAACTAATTCAATTGCACCAACAAAAGGAAAATACAAAAACGACAACGAAGTTGTTTCTGCGGAAAAAAGTCAAATATACTCCATATATTATTATAAATGTTATAAATATATTTGTATTATAGTGAATATATATAAAGGTATTTGAATTGTAGTGGATATATGTGTTTATATTATAGTGAAAGTCTATCTTTTGGAGAAAAGTTAGAAGGAATTCCGTATAAATAGATGGGTTCTCTTTCATTGTGTTTCATCCCATCAAGAGAAATAAGAACTTCTCTCCTTCTCTCTTTCTCTACCATATTCTTGTTCTTTCTTTATTATTTCATAACACGTTATCAGCACGAGTCTCTGCCTTGAACGCTCACTTTGAAAGATCTGAGGTAAGAAAAATTAAAATTTCTTTTTTGAAAGATGTATTACTTAACCACAGGAGTGATATTCCTTTGGTGATATTGTTGCTCTACGACTCTATTGACTCAAAATTTGAAGGCCAAGGTATTATTTTTCTCTTTCTTTTAATATGGCTAACCTTACGAAACTTGATTTCATTACCCTTCAAAGTTCGGGCAAAAGAACTACCTTTCATGATTGTTGGATGCTGAAATCCATATGGATGCAATGGGTCTTGGAGACACCATTAAAAGTGAAAATAAAGCATCAAATCAAGATTGTGCTAAGGCTATGATATTCTTGCGTCATCATCTTGACGAAATTCTTAAAATTGAATATCTCACGGTTAAGGATCCACTTTGTTTGTGGAATAGCCTAAAAGAAAGGTATGACCACCTGAAGACAGTCATCCACCCAAAGGCACGATATGATTAGATCCATCAAGACTATAAGTCTGTTCATGAGTATAGCTCATCAATATTCAAAATTGTTTCTAAGTTGAAACTATGTGGAAAAACTATTAATGATGTTGATATGATTAAATATGTGGTAGTACACAAAATTAATTGAGAGCTCCGGAAGAGCTAATGTATTACTACCTGAAGGAATGAAATTATTATAGTAAGTCTCAAAAGGAAACTTATAAATTTCAAGGACATTGAAAAAAAATTGAGACTATAAATTATGGGAAGATCTAATATCTTCATGCTACTATAATTGAAGTGAGTTATAAATATTTATGTAAAAGATTACCCGCTATTTTTTTATTTGTAGTACATAAATATGGGTATGATGATAAAATCACATACGAAAGTAAACTAGAAGTTTACTGAAATAAATTGGCATAATTGGTTGCCTATCCCGGTTCAAATGTGATGCAAAAATAATTGAGAATTCACGTGGCTATATGTTGAAGAAATAAAAGATTCTTCAAGAATTCTCTTATGCTGCTTGTTCTCGTGATAGAATGATCTTGATCAGCTAAGATTGGAATTATATTCCCTGAAATTTTGGAACTTATAAAAGGGTGTATATGGGCTCATTCACCTACCATGTGAACCGTTTGCTAATAGATGCAACTATGGTATGGTCACATGTGTTTTGATATCAACTTGCAATTGATTTTTGTAAGGTTGTTGCTCGAATTATTAAATTAAGAGCATAGTACCAAATTATAAAATCATGTTGATAATGCTGATTCATATCTATGTTGGTTTAGCAAAAATTGTGTGCCTCCAATTATAGCTAAATCATTGGTTATGAGAATAAAACTCCCAAATAAAATTTGGTATGAGATATGTTTATTTAACATATAGCAACACTTGAATGCATCAAGCCAACAAGGTTCCCCTATCACAATTGGTTCAAGGTCAAGAACCAAATAATTTCATCTAAAAATTTGAATGTGCGAAAATATGATTCAATTACTCCATCACAACGCACAAAGATGGGTCCCCAAATGAGCTTGGGGGATAAATGTTAGTTTTTCTAACATTAGGGGGAGTAGTGATTAGCAGCTGAAAATTGAGTGTGGGATGAATTATCTAGATCCTCGGGAAAAAAAATGAACTTAAAAGTTCAATAGATAATTCACTTGCAAAATATTGCAAATCAATTGCCAGATATATTTTCTATCTTATAATTCAGTTGCAAATGTTCCAATGAAAGGTCCTTGAAGGACAGGATCTATGAGACGCTTGAAGCGTGATAGACCAAACGGTTCCAAATATAGAACTCCTTGAAGAAGGAGAGGATCAAATGATTAAGATGGTCATAATGATGAGGCAAGTGCTTTAAGAAAGCACCATGACATAACACTTCATAAAACCTTGGCAAAGGTTCAGGTACCTGAAAATGACGAAAAATGAAGAGATCTCAATAAGTTATGTCGCATTGGAACTGATATCAAAATGATCGTCGACGATACCTTTGATATAATGTAGCACTCAATATTATAAATATTGACGAGGATCTTGAATTCAAATCTATCAGAAAGTATGGACAGATAAATGATTGGCCAATTAAAAATACGTAATTCAAGTATAATGCCAGTGGATATAAATGAATTCTTGTGGCATATAGATTTTTCGTAAATTCTGACATTATTATATGGAGAGGTCCTCTTGTGGTGGATGCAATTGTTTTGAGGTTCCTCATAAGTCTGGCAATATATAAAAGACTTGATATGCGCATAATGAAATTATTTTCATGTCTAGAGAGATTGAAGGATATATGAAAATCCTTGAAGTATTTAAAAGAACGAGGAAATTCTTGGTCCTAAAGATATAGTCTGCTCCTACTAGGAGACATTGGAATGAGATCAAACACATAATGTGGTATCTAAAAGGGACTATGATATAAGTTTATATTATTCTAACAATTGCAGTCTCAATCTTGTTGGTTATGTTGATGCTGGGTATTATCTGACCTACACAAAGCTCGATCTCAAACTGGCTACGTGTTAGTATGTGGAGGTACTGCCATATCTTGGAGATATACAAAGCAGTCTCTCGTAGCTACTTCATCAAATCATATTGATATAATAGCTATTCATGAAGCCAAACGAGAATGTGTGTGGTTGAGGTCCAGATACATCTCATTAGAGAAAAATGTGGCTTGAAATGTGACAAATTATCCACAATTTTATATGAAGATAATGCAGCATGCATAGCACAACTAAAAGGAGGATTCATAAAAGGAGATAGAATGAAGCACATCTCGCCAAAGTTTTCTACACACATGAACTCCAAAAGAATGGTGATATCAATGTGCAACAGATTCGTTCAAGTGATAATATGGCTGATTTATTCACCAAATCTCTACCAACTACAACTTTCAAGAAGATGATGCACAAGATTGGGATGCAATGATTCAAGGATATTCTCATTAGGGGGAGTTAATACGCGTTGTACTCTTTTTCCCTTCACTAGATTTTTTTTCACCGGGTTTTTTCTAGTAAGGTTTTAACAAGGCACATTATCTATCAAATAGACATTCAAGGGGGGGTGTTATAAACATATTTGTATTATAGTGAATGTCTATAAAGGTATTTGTATTGTAGTGGATATATGTGTCTATATTATAGCGAAAGTCTATCTTTTGGAGAAAAATTAGGAGGAATTGTCCCTATAAATAGATGGATTCTCCTTCATTGTATTCCATCCCATCAAGAGAAATAAGAACGTCTCTCCTTCTCTCTTTCTCTACAATATTTTTGTTATTTCTTTATTATTTCATAACAAGAAATAGTTTAAATATATTTTTTTTTATATTTTTGATTTAAATATATCCTCATATTATATTTTCAGTTTAAATATACCACTCACTATATCTTGATATAAATTTATCCTTAATTTTAATGATGAAATATGTATCAAGTTCAAAATCAAAGCTCAATTTCAATTTTAAATATTTAATTTTACAAAAACTCATTCGTTTAATCTGATTCGACCTTTTTTTTTTCTTTTTTCTCTTTTTTTTTGACAATTTTTATGGAAAGAAGATAATGATGCATCCAAGAATTTTTATCCTATCGATTAGCTTCTCTTCTGTGGATAGCCTGAAAATGAGAGATGTTTTAAAACGTTTACCACTTCTGTTAACTAAAGTCCTATCTTATGTAGGATCCTATATTATTGAATAAAATAACATTTATATCTACAGAAATATCAGTAATCAATGCTTCTTCTTTTATCCCACGGTAACCATGAGAAAATTGTAATATCATATTCCAAATTTTAGTAGCCAATTAACTTCTCATACCCGTTCAACTATTTGATTAGTCAGTAGAAAAAAATACCTTTCCAAGAGTAGTATCCTTTTCCTTCTCTCTTTTATTTATTTTATTTATCTCAATAAACTTATTCAATTGTAACAACAAAAGAAAAATACAACAATAATGACATAATTAATGTAATCTTATAAGTGAAGTCTTGAGGAAGGGTAATGTGTATGTAGTTTTACCCTAAAAATATATAGACAATTTATTTTAAATAGGCCCTTAGCTCAGGTAAAAATGAATTAGAGAACTGCAACAGTAACAAATAATATGACAACATAAGCCAAGAAGACAACATGTAATGCTAAAGTTTGAAGAATAAGAAAGCAGGGGAGTAATAGTAACCATATTGATAAGGAAACTACACAATGTTCGACTACCTACTACTCTTATACTCTAATCTTCGACCTTTATATCTCCTATCTAGGGTCATGTCCTCGGTAAGCTGGAGATGGGTCATGTTCTATCTAATCACTTCTCCTCAATACTTTTTCACCTACTTATACCCCTCTTTATACCCACCATACCAACCTCTCACCCTCCTCACTAGAGCATCTATGCGTTTCCTCTTTACATACCCGAACCATCTTTGTCGTCTTTCTCATCTTGTCCACCGGGGAGGTTACTCCACTTTGTTCCAGATATACTCGTTCCTAATAATATCTCTCTAACTATGCCCACACATCCATCTTAACATTCTAATTTCCACTATGTTTATCTTCTGGACGTGCGACTTCTTGACCGGTCAACATTCTGTCTCATACAATATAGTTGATTGACCATCACTTTATTATAAAATGTACATTTGATTTGGTGGCACATTCTTATCACACAAGACACCAGATGTGAGTCTTCATTTCATCCACCCCGCTCCAATATGATGTGTAACATCCTCGTCAATCTCTCCATTTTTTTGAATTGCTTATCCTAGATACTTGAAACTTCCTCTCTTGGAGATGACTCGTGTATCAATCCTCACTTTCATATCTTCCATGTAAATTGTGTCACTAAACTTGCACTCCAAGCATTTTGTATTGATCTCGCTCAACCTGAACCCTTTGGCCTCCAAGATCTGTCGCTAAATCTCCAACCTATCATTGATTTTGTTGTGTGCCTCGTTGATCAAAATTATGTCATCTGCACATATCATACACTACAACACCTCTCCTTAGATACGTTATGTTAGTACATCCATCACTAAGACAAATTAAAATGAGCTAAGAGTTGATCTTTGGTGTAACCCCATCACGACAGAAAAGTGTTCCGAGTCTCCTCCCACCGTCCTCATTTGGATCTTGTATCCATAACATAAGCTATAGGTATATCTGTAGCCTCCAAGCATCTCCATAAAATCTTCGTATGGACTTTGTCATATGTTTTTCATGGTTAAATGAACACCATATGTAAGTGATAGCTTCCATGGCAACTCAACATCATTAAAGGACATGGACAAAACTTTGAAAGTTTCAAGAAGACCCATGACAAGATCTCAAACAAGAAAGTTTCAAGAAAAGCTCAATGGTTGCATTAACAATTAAAAAGTGTCTTATGATGGAAGAAGAGTATGTCCATGTCTTACATTTATCTGGAGGCCTAAATTAAAGTCCAAAATGAAGTGGAATGTGGCTCAAATCTACCCCAAAATGAAGAAAATACAGCAGCCCAAAACTATTATTCTTTTAGGTAGTTTCTAGATAAAATATTACAAAATCTATCAATAGTTTTCATTTTTCAAAAATAGCAGTAAAAAAATTACAATACTAACAAAATGATAAAAAGGTAAAAACAAGGGAACTAAAAAAACATAAAAATTATAGGCATAAATCACGGTAGTAGTGATTTATTATTTTTTTTCTTGATATTCATTTCATAAATTTCTCCAAAATTTTTCTCTTTCTCTATTCCATAAATTTCTCTTAGATTTTTATCTTTTTTTTTTTTACACATGTTTGTTTTTGTTTTGTTGATATTTATTTCATAAATTTCTCCTAGATTTTTGTCTTTCCTTATTTCATAAATTTCTCTTAAATTTTTGTCTTTTCGTATTTTTTCTATACACATTTTTTGCTCTATACACTATCCATACACTAAATCATTTTGTATATAACTGAGTATAAAAAGAATAACTCAATTTGTATTATCATATTTTATACATAATCTATACACTAAAATATGTAAAAATATCTTGCATACTAATATGTAAAAAAACAACAACATAAAAATGAAAGATACACTAGTTTTAATATAAATTTCAGACCCCAAAAAAATAAAAACACACTTAAACTAATCAAATATATCACATTTTATACACAATGCATTCACTAAAATATTTTTGTATATAATATGATATTCTCTTTAAAAATATTATGTAATTTTTCATGGTATTCACTTTTTAAAAAATCTGGCTAAAATAATGAAAGTATTTAAAAATTGATAGAGATTTAGGTTGCCTGTTTGCATATAGTTGCAATATTATTTTTAGTTTTTTTTCTTGCCTAAAGAATATGAATTAGTTTATGAAAAATGGTTGCATCTGTTTATATGTAAATTACTTTATCAACCAATATTATATGAATTATGTTTATGATCGAATATGCTTTCAGATTTTAAGTGATATATATTTAGTTTATAATACGGTAATTTTTAACCCTGTTCCCTTTTAAATTATTTGATTAGTATAACATAACTTTTTAAAAGTTGATAAGGATTTAGGGTATTAAGAAAGCTTAAAAATTGGTAGAAATTTAGAGTATTAAGGAGTATTGAGGAAGAAGGAGTTCTGGAGAAGAAGAGAGTTTTATTAAAGAAATTAGAAAATATTGAAGCAAGACAAAATATATTTTTGATAAATGTAATAAAGTAAAATTATTATTTTTCGTTGATAGGTGTGCTATAAAATAGAAAGTTTATCAATTAATTCAGATTTTATGATATTATTAGAAAAAATGTGTGTTATATTTAAATATATAATTTAGTAGTTTTGAAAATAATCTAATAATTTAATAAATTAAAAAAAAACTAGTAATTAAATGTCTTAAATTATTATTTTTATATAATTTTTTTTTAATTTTAATATATGTTGACTATATTAGGCCAAGTGAACATAATTCTCATTTAATTTTGTTTTGGACCAACCTCCTTCTTTATTACTATATTAATTTTAGTGCATATGCTTCACACATATAGCCTAACGACTATTATAAAATTTATATTTAAAATTAATAATCTCTTAATATAATTCATAACTTAAAAATATTTATTTAACTTTTAAATAAAGAGCAAATCTTACAATTGATCTTACTTAATATTTTAAAATTTATATGTTTAAAACTTATACAATTCACTTTTCGAATTCTTGTCAACTATATATATAGTTTAAAAGATAGTACCATGTGATTCTTAAGAAATTAAATTATAAGTACTTGAAAGTAATACTTCTCACGACTCATTGAGAGTTGAAAATGTAAATTTAACTCATGAGGGTTCATTTCATTTTATTTCTTATCCATCCATAGAGTTCCTTCAATATTTGATTTTCATATTTAAGATTATGTTAATTTTTATATAACTTATTTTTCCCGATCGATAAGACTTGTAATTCATATATTAAAAGATATTGTCTGCTCCTAAATAATGCAGTTACGTAAATTTGGTAAGTTTTTTATAATTCTTATTGCTGTGGTTATTTTACACAATACAAATAAAAAACTAAATTATATAAGTAAAATTTTACTGATCTTTAAATTCTTAAATGATAGAAGTTCTTATTAATTTAAATAAATTTTTTTTAAAAGTCACATTTAGTTAATTTTACAAATTTTAAATATAAAAACAATTAAATTATAATTTTATTCAATATAAACTTTATTTTTAAAGAATAAAAAAGCGAATAATGTTTCAGATACTTCATAAGTTGAAAGTAAATGAAACTTTTCTAATATGAATTATTCAAAATTTTAATCAACAAATAAAAAAAAATTAATACTCCGAAATGTAAAAATGAGTTCAAATTGAATTAGAAATTGATATGTTAATTATCTATTTTCTTGTCTCAATTTAAATAACAAATAACGAAATTTTGAATATCTAAACACAAATTCGAAAATGCATATTTAGATTATGATATTCTATTTTTGAATCATATATATTGGATACGAAATATATACTACCATTTTATAAATAAAATATAGTCGGTTTTCAATTTTTAAGTATTAGAATTTCTTACTTAGTTTTGATAAGAAAAAGATTATTAATCGAAATTTTAATTAATTTTAAAGTCTTAAATATTAAAAAAAATTGTTAAAATGATAATTTTATCCTTTTGTGAAATTTGAATATTAGAAAAGCTAGCATAGAAGATAATATAGTTATGCTACTTAGTTGAAAAGGATTTAAATCAAGTAATACATATTACTTAATGTTAAGACTTCTTACCTATTTTAAATAAGAGTTTTTAGTATACAAAATTTTAATTGATTTTAAGATTTTAAATATAAAAAAATAATTAAATGACAATTATATCTAGTATGAACTTTTTTGTTAAAAATAAAAAATAAAACGATATTTTGCTAAGTATTTTCGTGCTTTTAATATATATAGTATAGATTAAAAAAAAGTACTTTGTTTCTCCAATGAAACTTAGATTTTGAAGAATATTAATATTAAGATTTTTTTGAATCCTTGTGGTAGATTGATTTGAGATTTATCTTTCAACCAAACTAGCTCTTAATGCAAGGCAGTAAGATAACTTTTGCTTGGTATTCTTAGAAGGTGATTAGTACCCATACTAATTATTGTCTAACATAAATCATGAAGTGGTCAAGATCTGATTCTAAGTTTGATTCGTTTTTCAGGTAAAAGGCGTTTGGTTCATCCTATAATTATTTGTTGTTACTTGAATCTTGTCAAATCTTTGGAACTTTCATTCTTGGATGTTCTTGAAACTATTTTCTTGAATTTCCTATATCCTTTAATTCTTGTTTAGTTTTTCAAGTTTTATTCTAGTTTTAACTTTCGTGTTTATTTTACTTCACACTCTAGTTTTGGGACTTCAAGTTTTTGTATTATCTGTAAGTCTTTCTTCTTCTCCATCTATTGCTCCATCATTCTCCTTGCGAGATGTATGAATTTTGTAATCGAACTCTATGACATGAACTCAAACTGATTCCCGATAATAGGCATATCCATCCTTATCCTCATGTCCACCATCTTCTTCGAAATTCTCATAGCGTCATTTAAAAACTTATTAGCCTTATAGTTGTTGTAATTTTGAAATAAATGAATATCAGAATATAAATAGGGAAATCCTATTTCTGATCATAGAAATAATTTTCAAGATGTTCTTGACCAACTGTCCAGAATTGGTATAAAATTCAATGAAGAAGTACAGGGACTTTGACTTCTTAATGTTTTGCCAGACTCTTGGAAAATCCTTTGAGTCTCTTTGACTACTTCTGCTCTCAGCAGTGTTGTAACTATGAAATATGCTAAGAGTGGTGTCTTAAATGAAGAGATGAGAAGAAGATCTCAGACCTCATCTTCTTTAGTTTCACACTACGATATTTTGGTTACTGAAGATAGCAGGAGAAGCAAGTTCAGAGCTTAGAATAACAAAGATAAAAGTAGAAGTAAGTCAAAGTCGAAATACAAGAACTTTATATGTGACTATTGCAACCAGAAAGGACACATCAAGAAATATTATTACAGGTACAAGAGAGATAAGAGACAAATAAAAGAAAGATGGTGATAATGAAAATCGTGTTTCTATTGTTGTTAAAGATGATCTTCTTGTTGCATGTGGTGAAAATGTCATTAATCTTGTTTGTGGTGAGTCTAGTTGATTTGTGGATTCTGGTGTTACTTCTCATGTCACCCCAAAGAAGAAATTATTTTCTTCTTATAGTACTCCAGGTAATTTTGAAATATTGAAAATGAAAAATAATAATAAGGTTGAGGTAGTAATTGGCATTGGCACAATTTCTTTGAAAAGTAACAACTGTTCCAAATTAGTTCTTAACAATGTTAAGCATGCTTAAGATGTTTGCTTGAATGGTTATTATAATAACCTTGGTGATGGTCAGTGGAAGGTTATTAAAGGTTCAATGATAGTGGCTCGAGGTAAAAAATTGTCTAACTTGTACGTATTTCAGGGCTCCATTTCTAGAGGCTTAGTAAATTTGGTGGAGAATGATATTACATCGGAGTTATGGCATATGAAGGTGAGTCATATGAGTGAGAAGGGATTGATAGTGTGGCTAAGAAAAAATTTCTTTCTAGAGTGAAACAAGCAAAGTTGAAGATATGTGTTCATTGCTTAACTGGTAAACAGGAAAGAGTTTCTTTTCAGAGTCATCCGCCTTCAAGAAAGTTTGATTTGCTGGAGTTGGTATATTTTAATTTGTATGGTAATTTTAAGGTAAAGTCTCATAGTAGTGCACTTTACTTTGTGACTTTTGTTGATGATTATTATGGCAAACTTTGGGTATTTTCTTTAAAATCCAAATCAAGTACTTGATGTGTTCAAGAACTTTTAGGCTTTGATTGAGAGACAAATAGGGAAGAAATTAAAATGCATTTGCTCAGAAAATGATGGTGAATATATTGGTCCTTTTGATAAGTATTGTAGAAAGCAGGGTATACGACATCAAAAATCTCCTCCAAAAACTCCTCAGTTAAACGTTTTAGCAGAGAGGATGAACGAAACTCTAGTTGAGAGGGTTAGATGTTTGCTTTCCGATGCTAAGCTGTCAGATTTCTTTTGGGCAGAAGCATTTAGTAGACGTTTGGACATGTGATTTCATTTGGTAATTTGAAATCATGAGATGAAAGTAGTGTTTGGACATGCGATTTCATCTCATGATTTCAAATCATGAGATGAAATTTCAAATTCTCAAAAAAGCTTGATTAGGAATTTCAAATCATGAGATGGGCTTTTTCAAATACAAGATTTGACCCCCAAATTTAAATTTTGTAAGAAAAAATCCGTCATTTTATATTTACCAACCATTTATTTTATATGTAAATAAAATTTATTGTTGGTATTGTTACTCTTACCAACATTTGTGAACCATTTATATCGGATATAAGTTTGTCAACTATAGTGATTTCATATCACATGATAAAACGGCCTTTAATACAGTTGCTTGTGTTTTTAATTTATCCCATACTGTGGCTTTGAATGGTGATGTCCCTAGCAAAATGTAGTTTCATAAGAATATCCCTTATGATCACTTGAGAGTCTTTAGGTGCAAAGCGTTTGTGGACGTTTCTAAGGATTAGAAATCAAAACTGAATGTTAAAAAGGGTATTGACAAATTTCAAAGTGACGCTTTGCAGATTAAACTGGTTGATAACCCGCCATAGCAAATCACTAGGTTTTTCTTCTATTCATTTTTAAATCTTTATTTCGTTTTACTGTTTTTACTTCTTCACATTTACTCATTTATAATATGCTTTCTTTTGTTTACAGTGATTACAGAGTTTTCGTTATTGCCTTTACTGAATATTTTGTTCATAATAAAGCAATCCCAAAAGATATTGATATTGAGGTACTTCACATCAGGTATGGATCCCTTTGTGGAATTATGAAATAAAAAAAACGAGATTAGCGAAAACGAGTGGGGGTAAAAAATTACTAACAGATTTTCTAGGAAGAGAAAGAGGGGACGTCAAAAAGAAAAGAAAAGAAAGTAATTTAGTTTTTTTCAATATTAATGTAAAATCACTACATATCAAGTGTTTTTAAAATTGAATTAGTTATTTTAATGTGATAATATAAAGTACAGACAAGGCTATTTGAAATGGAATTAACTATTTTGGTGCGATAGTATAAAGTATAATGATGTTGTTAACCAATGAAATTAATTTTTATTTTACACCAATTGTGATGACCTGGTTACTCTACATTATTGATAATATGTCTTTGAGTGAAATGCTGCATTACTGGTGATATATCTTCTCATACTTAATTTTTTGGTATTAATGTGGTCATGAACTTTATAGTTTGGTATGTGCTCCGAAGTCCAATGTGTGCAGTTTGAACTAAGATTTACTGACACTGTTAGGTATATGCTCTGAAGTTCAATATATTACATCTCTGAGATGCTATTTTGAGGATTATTGTTGCACCCTTTGAGGGTTGATAGTTTTCTCTATTTTGATGCCCATTTTGGACCGATGCCTTGATAAACCATTATTATGAATGATGGAACAATTGCTGTCATATTGTCTCCTATGCTTTGTTGTTTTTGAGCGTAATAGCTGCTACATTCGTTGAAATTCATTTACTGCTAGAATTGCTAAATAGCTACTGCAAATTTTTAAACTCAAAGCTATGGAGAAATAAAAAATTGTGAAGATACAAGGGCTTACATTATAAGTATGTAATAATTTTATTTTGTTGATGGTGACAAATTTGATGATATTTTATTTTTTGTTTAAAGCTTTATCTTTCTTTTCATTTTGTAAGAAAATTAATTGTTGTGTTTAATTCGTTTTGAAGAGCTTCTATTTTATGATACAATTTTAATTAGAACAAATATTATATATGTCGATGAAATTAAATTTGAGACCACGTCCACGAAGTTTGGTCATCGAAAAAAATTATCTCTTTATTTAAATTTATCCTGTAAAATAAAATTTCATGCTATAACTTTGTTAATCGGGTGGTTCTTAATTAGTTTTAGTAATTTAACTGAAGATTTTGCTGCTACTACATACATTTATGTTTTTTTTTCCTTGAGAAAGTACTTTAGACATTTATATCTTATATATTTTTTCTAGGAAATTCTAGACTAGCTTTTTTACTAGTCTTATTATAATCTTAGCTTTTTACCCAACCTTAAAGATAACTCCTTTATATCCTTAAAAGATTAAAACTTATGATATCTATTACTATCATAGCAATGACATAAAGTAGGAGATAGCCCTTTTTTTCATAGTCATAGGGATCGTTTATCAACGAAATTAGGCAGTCACATTTTTTTTCTCCTAATTTTCAATGCAATAGTGTGTTATTCATTATCCAACTGCCAAAATAAAATGACAGAATATATATTTCATCTTGTCAATTTATATTTAGGCACCAATATTTCATTATTAAGTGTTAAAATATTTTATTTACCGTATCACAAGTTTGCATTATTTGCTAATCTTGAGCACTTTTTATCCTCTTTCCAAGTAATATATATAATTATATAATATTATACAAAAAAATATACGATCAAAGTTATACATACTTATACATGTATTGCATATTTTCTCAATCATTTTTGAAGTAAATATCTCAAATAGCCATTTTGCATAATTCAGTTGAATTTAATACCTTAATTTCTATCACTTTTCACCATAAATTTTCTTTTCAGGGGATATATATGATTATACAATATTATACAAAAATATACCAGCAAAGTTATGCACATTTATACATATGCAGTACTGCACTATCACATATTATTTCACCATTTTTAAGTGAATGCCTCAAATTTTTATTTTTTCACCATTTATATTGATTCAATTCTCCTCATTTTCATCACTTTTTATCAAAATCCCCCTTTTACAGAGATACACATGATTATATAATATTATACCAGCAAAGTTATACATTTTTATATATATGCAGTATTATACTACTACACATGTGCATTTAACACTGATATTTAGCATTATCAAAATATGTATAATGCAACATATGTAAAAGAATCATATATTATCTCAAGAGAAACACTTTTATTGACAAATGTAACACAATACAGAATGTTAGTGGCATAGGAGCAGCATTATTGATAAGGAAAACTCTTTCGTTAACTATTCAATATGGCAACAAATGTAATATGAAACCTACTATTTCAATCTATTATTTTCGATAGATTTATATATGGTTTTTCTATTGTCATCATTTTGACCACACACCGAACATAAAATTTTTTCCCCTCTTTTTCACTTCCCTAAAGATAGTATGGGTCCTTTTTTTTTTCTTTTTTTCTTTAATTTTTATTTTCCTATATTTTTTCTCTCTTTTGATGGTAAGATCACATTTTGTAGTACCTCTCTCGGGATGAATCATATACTTTCATTTGGAATAGGATATACTAGAATTTCAAAAGTTGCAAGCAGATAATATCTTTTATGGTTAAAAACGTAAAACTGTACTGACTTTAATATGTTAGGCTTCAAAATCGTCTAATCATGCTGACAAGAAAGTTTATCCATTTAAAATTTTTTACAGCTATATACTTCATCTTCAAAACACACTATGTCCCGCTTTACCTCTTTAAACGCTATATATAACTTCTCTATAGCAGTCCTGACCTGCAGCGTTTTTTTTAAAGAAAAACTATAGTATACATTTCATAAATTATTATCCAAACTGCAGAGATATGCGAGTCAATAGTGGAATATATTATTATACTAATTCTGTTTATCATCATTTGCTATGATGCAAGCAGATTGTCTCTGAGGAGTTTGTCGTTCTTTTGGCTAAGCGCGATGGATAACTTCATTGCTCTTTTTCGATTCTTGTAACTCTAATGTTGTATCATGTTTGTTATAAACTGCAACAAGCACATTATTGGCATGTCTCTAGCATCTTTGTTTGCTGAATTAATTGACTCTGTAGTATTGAACGTAATTAATTGACCTTTTCAATTTGGAGTGTACCCTAAATCATCTTTCATGGCCAATTTTAAGCAAGTAATTTGGAATCCTCAGATCTATTATGAATATCTCTATCATAAAATAGTCAAACTTTTGAATCGCATAAGCTTTAGCCAAAGCGAAGAAGAGGTCTTTCAATTGTTTCTTGAATTGGCTCTTAATATTATCCCATAAGCGGAACATGCAAAAATAATATGAAACTTCTGTGTATATAGTTGTTCTAGCATTTAAAATATCCTCATGTCTATCTGAAATAATACACATTCTTTCCTGAACCCCAAAAATTTCATTAATTGTATGAAGAACCACTCCCAAAATTTAATATTCTCGAAATCCATATTTTACATACGCAAGAGGCAAAATTTTTCCTATTTACCCAATTCAGATATTAGGTCTCAAACATACAATTTGATATAAATCCTTATGTAAAAATTTTATGTCACGCCCCAAAACTGGGGGAGGGCGTGACTTGCTCCAGATACCTGACTGACCGGGAAGCCGACTATATAACATCTGTAATGTAAAACCTAGGCCTTCCAAGCCACCTGTCACAATCAACTGGAGTAAACATCTGGACCCATAAGGTCTCAACTACCACAAATAAATAACTGAAATGCCGATAAGGTCATAACTATACTAAACCAAGCAACGGAAAGCCGACAAAGCCACAAACTGAATAATACTATACATACTATGTCCACAAAGCCTCTAATGAGTAAACTCAACTGATGGTCGGAACAGAGCTCTGACCTACCCGTAACTATAATTCAAAACTCAAGCAGAAATAACTAAGCCTTAGCTCTAGGAAGAAAGGAGCATACCAACACATCCGCTTATCTCACGAACCGCTACTGCAACTGGTAATCCCAGCCTCTACTTGCACTTGCGGCACAAATGCAGGTCCCCAGGTGAGGGGACGTTAGTACGAATGAAATGTACTGGTATGTAAGGCTGAAACTATAAACATGAGATAACAATCCTGTAATAACTGACTTAACACATAAATATATAAAGGATAGATATAACCTGGAACTCTGCAACCTGTAATTGATAACAATTCACTATAACATAAGTGAACTCAAGATAACTGAACCAGGAATATGGAAGAGTAATAACATGAAATCCTGAAAATCGAAATATGATAATAACTCTATAATGAGATGAAAATGCAATTAAGTAATGCACAATAAAGAAACTATAACTATAATGCTGCCGACCAGCCAACCATAAATCCATATATAAAACTCATCCAACCGTTGTACCACAACAAGGTAAAATAAAAATATCTCCAATCGGTGTACCATACCGGGATAAACTAAAAATATATCCATCCGGTGTACCACACCAGGGTAAAATAAAAATATCTTCATTCGGTGTACCAAACTGGGGTAAAATATAAAATATCTTCAAGCGGTGTACCACACTGGGGTAAAATAAAAATAAATCTCAATCTCAATCACAAATGGAGCCGATGGGGCTCATACAGAGTCTATCTGTATACTGACAACCATGAAACTTGCTGACTCAGTAACTATAACATGTGTAGGATCTAACCTCGCCCTGAATACTACAATTATTCCATACATATATAGGTCTTTCATTTAGCATTTAAATACATACATATACTGTGAATGAATTCTAGGGTAGTTCCTAGGACTGGAATATCGTAAGGCTGTGTAGACACACATGATTTTAAACATCTCCTAGCAACTCTAACACAAGGAGCAGGGTGGAATAACTTAACTTAATATTTTCTATTAACAATATTAACATTCATTTTGTGCTCGTTTAACTTTCATACTTTATATCAAGAATTGTGAGCATACCTCATTCGTTGTACATCATATCATATCTCAACGTAACTTGTGAACAGTAAGACATAACTCACGTATCTCAAACTTGGAGCTCTTTAATATGAAAACGCTAGGCAACTATCTAGGGGCTGCCTTAAGATAAATATAGATTTATTGTTGTGATCTAGACAACATAGGAATGACTCGTTTGAAACTTTATAATATATGAGGAGCTTAGGAAAGCTTAGCGGCATGATAATCAATTTAGAAACTTCCAGGAAAATCCTTTAAAACTTGAAAAAAAAATTCATCTCTTAGGACAAATAATCAAAGATAATTGTTTAAAAAGTACGATGAAGAACTTCTATTTAACTTGAGTTACTATCTCAAAAATATTCGATTCTAATCATATCAGAAGAAGTTAATACTTTACTAGCCTTTCATTAACTTAACACAAACTGAACATAAATAACTTTATTTATAACTCTTTTGCTAAATGTATTTAGAACAGGGTAAATCTTGCTAGCCATTTACCTAACTCATTCACAATTGTAACCCTTATTATCTAAGTTAACAACCTTTAGCTCTACTTACCGTATTCATCTTAACTTCTTTTTCAAACAGGATTCGTCATTCCCTACTTAATTATTTACTCTCGTGTTTACTATTCCATCAATTCTTATAAGCACTTACCTTGTTACCTAATTGCCAACCTTATCTCTTAAACTTCGTCCTGCTCATATTTTAATATCGTTCCAAGGTCCTTGAAATCAACTACGGACAGAGGGCATATAACTCACATATTACCTTAAAAGGTCTAATATTTACTCTTATCTCTCCTTTTCTACTAGCCCCACAACTTTTACACCTAGGTTAATTTCCTTACACATCTTCAACTTTCAAAGAACATGCCACGTGTCTACTTAAATCCTTAAACAATTCTCAGGAGGTCTAGATAACTTAAGAGCTCTAATAAACATGTAGCGACTTTCTATAGGCAATCCTTGCCGCCTTAGCGTGTAACATGAATGTAAGCATAAACGTATACATATATTATGATATTCGTATAACCTGTTAATATCAAGATATTGTGTATAACCTACCCATAAACATGGTTCCATAGAAATATCAATAGTCTACCCATTCGACTTCTATTTTTTAAGTTTAACGTATCGGTTAATTAAGAGAAGTGTTAATTAGTCCCTTAGCTTAAGGGAGAGGGATCGGGGGACCTTCTCATGGCCCCGGGTACCTTAAAACATGCATATAAGAGAGTAGGTAACTATTGTAAGGCAATTCCATTTTTTTACCCTCGTTAGCCCTTGTTGAGTTAAAACCGATTTCAAATATTAGGTTCGTCTGCACGTCGTTGTCTTGCCATGTTTACCAATTTCCTTAGCAACCATAATGTGAAACAACTTTGAAACTACAAATACATAGCATAATATAAAGGACCATCTCACAGTGCCCACGCCGAGGGGACTTCAGACTCAATCTACAACTATGACCATAATTGAAGGCAATTGCCTGTTCACTTTACATTCATGTGTTCCAACTCTTTATCAAATACATAACTTAATACCAAGTAATTCTAACAACTATGATGAATCATAATACGCTACTACATAAGCTTAAGTACAGGGAAATGCCAGATTCATCCTCAACACGAATTCGTGCTTGAAAATCAAGAAACAAAGAACGCCTTGCATACCTTTTTTTTGGCGAGCTTTCTTATGTCGTTTCTTTATTTCAAAAATTAGAACTTATCCCCTTAAATTACTTGAGTTTATCACCAAGTGACAAGGCTATTTCAAGACAATTTATCCAGCCAAAATATTACATCAATAGGCAGTCACAATACAAACAAATAAGACAACACTTAGCATTTCTTACTTCAACTTATTTCTACAACTTTGAGGGAAAATAGAAGTAGGAAATTACCTCACTTTTCTCATGAAAAACTCTCACAAATATAGAGTATATTCTAAAAAAAACAGCTATTCCAACCTTAAAAAATGAGCAGAACTTCAACTACAACATACCAACAACGGAAGCCAAACATAGCCTCCAGCTTCTAGGTTTAGCCAGGATTTTTAGGCAAGTTTTGCAATTAGAAACACTTATCCTTTGCATGAGAATATCCATGTATATAATAGGAGTATTTTACTCCAAATCACTTTCCAATAACGCAACAACATAACAACACAACAACTATAACAAGTCAACATACAAACCATAACTTTCTTCTAGTTTTCCTTCAAAACTTTCATAGACTTATTAGAGATTTCAAAAGAGGGAAGTTACTTACACTTTCTTATAAAAATTCCTACTAAGATGGAGTATAACTTTAGCTTAAAATAGTCCCAAACATGCAGCAAGAATAATGCCAAAATAAAGCTACAAGGCAGCAACAACTTCACCACAACGTTGCCTTCACTTTCATCCACTTTTACTTGAGTTTTGATGGTGTTTTATGAGGGATTCCTCTTGGTTTCTTAGGCTTTGTTACTGGAAAAGAGAGAGGATTTCAGAGGGTAAGCAAGCACCTCAAATCTGGAAAAGTTGAAAATGATCTCCTAGCACAAAACTTAAAATATAAAGGTGTTTGGACAGTGGCGGTTTTTAGGTTGGTGGCCACGTTACTGCCCGATACTGCCACCGTAAAATGCCTATAACTTTTTACTCCGAACATCGATTGATGAGCTGTTTGATTTTATGAAAACTAGATTCAAATACCTTTAATTTTATAGGTGTTAGGACTTCTAAATCATTATATATTTGGAGATATGTCTGTTTAAAATTTACCCTTACTTACAAACTTTACATACTCTTTTCTTTTCCCTTTGCACATATTTTCCTCCTCACCTACAATCAATATACAACCCATACTTCCCTTAACACGACATACAAACATTAAATAATCACAAAATTTTTTTTCGAGGTGTAATATCCTCCCCCCCCCCCCCCTTAAAATTATTCATCCTCGAATAAGGGTTATACTTGGTAGACATAGTTTGGACATAATACCTTTAGCTTTTCCTTGACTTTTGTCATAAATGTACTTTCCGTATATTCATAAAAACCTCATTCTCTCAACTCAATCTCTTTATCTAACATGAGGTAGGCATTCTTGACAACACATAATTGGTGAACTTTTCTAACCATAAGAAAATTTATACACTTCCACTGGAGTGATGATTAACTCCAATGTCACTTTTCCATTCACCACTTATGATATAGGATCAGAGTGAAGAATATATCAAACCTTAAGGTAATATCTTACCCTTGCCTTTACCGTGGCCTATTATTGTCGGTCTTGAAAACGAGTGCTAAAAAAACTAAATTTTGTTCTAGGGAAAAAAGTAGAAATTGAATATCGATACTTCAGAGATGTTGAATCAAATCTTCCTTCTAAGCAATAGTCACATCTCTTTAGGTAGTCACCTCCAAATATTGTCGAACTAGATGGATTCCTAAACCTGATACAATTCGATGGACATTATCCCTTATATTTCACACCTAGTTTGGAGCATATCAGGCCAAGGAATTGGACCTGAGGCTATATTCGTGAACACTCATGATGCCCTATTCTAGGTGCAAAAACAAGTTAGCTCGAATCTGTCGAAGTTCCTATGGCAAGTACTAATCCATGAAAACCTTTGAGGATTCCTCCCATTTAGTTGGAGGTGCATTAGCTCCCCTGGATCGCTCCCAATATTCAAACCATAGGATAACCACATTTCGTACACTAAATGATGCCAACTCCACTACCTCTTTTCCCGTAGCCCGAATAATACACAGTATTCCGTATATATGATCAATGAAAACCAGTAGGTCCTCGTCCTGGTTTGATCTAGTAAAGATTGTAGGACTTAAGCTCAAAAACTCAAGGGCCCTAGAATTGTCAAGGGTGCTTCCCCTGGATCCTGTTATGACTCCAACTACTAATTTTAAATCGCCACAACTCGGGTTACCATCTGAAATGCTTTCACAAAATCTCCCCTATCTCGTACACCTGAAGTTACAACAGGTTCTAGAGGATCAAAAACTCTATGTCCTCCCGGATCCACCATAACTAGGACAACAGGAGGGGTTGAATCCCTTTTTCCACAGTGGCTTCAACCTAAACTTGAAATAACTATGGTACGGGGAGTGGGAAATTCACTTTGACTCTCTAATCTATTTCTTTGATAGACAAGAGGACGATTGGAACCCTTTACTGTTACACCCCGTAAGTTTCTAGCATTTAGTCGACCTATTCACATGTTGGTTGAGAGTTTTAGAATGCCATACGTGCGAGAAAAGGGCCCGAGGAAAGGCCGAACGAGTGCCAAGTTGGAATTTCGCAAGAGGAGGCCGAATTGCACTGCCCAAAGGGGCAAAGTGGCACGGAGCTGGGACCTCCACGTTAGCCAACGTGGCATGGAGCCAAAACGGCGCATTGGCCAGCGTGCCACGTTGCCATGTATTTTGCTGCAAGTATATATAGGCCTCACCCTTAGATTATTATCATTTTCCATATATACCACGCGATCAATAGAGATAGGGACAAAGAGAATATATAATTTTCTTCCGATTACGCTGCCAAAAATCGTCCAAATTCAAATTAACTTCGGGTATCAAAGTATAAGGCTGCAGGGAGCATTTCTACGGAGTTAGTTTCGTGAAATTCGCCCGGTGAATCGTTGTCCTGCCGAGCCAAAGTGATTGGAATTGCTCCAAATTAGTGTTAATACATTCCCAGGCTTAAAGTAAGTACTTCTCCCTTTGAGACTCCCGAGAAATTATGAGTTTTCGACCGTTCTTCGATAAATTGAAGAATAGTCAGTAGATATATATCAAGTATCGTTTTCTTCAAGGATAGTAATGAAGTTAGTTCTATTCTTTTGTGAATATGATTACAGGTGGGGAGAACAGCTGAATACTAGCCGAACCTCGCCAGTTAATTGGTAAACCAACAGTCGAGGTATGTAAAGCCAGTTTCTTTCGGCAAGTTAGTTGTCTCAGTATAGTAAAACAATATATATTCCAGTAGAGTACTTCAGAAATAGTATAGTGTACTCAGTATGAAATTTAGTAAAGCACGTTAGAAATATTATATCGTGTTTAGCATGAAACTTAGTAAAACAGCATAAGTCCCAGCAGATTATTTTAGAAATGTTATATCATGCTTTAGTATGAGATTTAGTACAACATGTCAGAGATTATATTATTACTATCAGATTCAGTATGTATTATATGCAGTCATTGCTATCAGTTGAGACTTGTTTGTATTGTTTTGGGCTGGATTACCTAGCTTCCGTGACTGCCCCAGGGTTAATAGCTGTATCGACTCGTCCGCCAGAGGGCGAGGATACGTCGCTCTACGGAGTGGCATGCCGTCCGCTAGGGATGAATATGGGATGCCAGTTTCCCCATATTTTGCCGTGGTTGGCCTTTATACACCCCCGTCGAGCGCTTGCGCCCGGGGTGTTGATTTTAGGAGTCCTCCAAACTCAAGTACAATTATAGTCAGGGGCCCAGCATGCCCAAGTTGCATATTCAGGGGATCGGCAGGTTGCTTATAGTTACTAGGTGATGTGGTATGACCTGGGTAGGGGTAAATAGATTGTGATGATTGTACCTTCCGGCTTATGGGGGCCAGGTAATGCTTATGTTGTGTTATGTTATGTCATGTTATTTTAGTTATGGTTAGATAGATAGTAGGATGCCACGTTACCAGGTACGACTCCTACTCTTTTTAGAA
This sequence comes from Datura wrightii, assembly GCA_035772735.1. Classification (NCBI taxonomy): domain Eukaryota; kingdom Viridiplantae; phylum Streptophyta; class Magnoliopsida; order Solanales; family Solanaceae; genus Datura; species Datura wrightii. Next base: position 75,060,141 of record JASDFA010000019.1, on the reverse strand, counting down.
TAGTTAAGGTTAGTCCTGAACCCACTATTCCAGTCAGTTTCAGTCTGTCTTTCTTATTGCTTCAGTTACTATCAGTTTCATTATTTACTTTCAGTTATTTCCAGTTGTTGCTTTGCTTACTCAGTACCAGTGGTACTAACGCCCGTTTTGGGATGCTACATTACTTACCTGCAGGTACACATAGACGAGGAGCAGATCCCTCGTAGTCTCAGCCAGCGACACAGATCCTTCAGCTCCTTTCATCCGGAGCTTGAAATATAGAGGTTTACTTTCCTTTTGATTATGCAGTATGGGTAGGCCGGGGCCCTGTCCCGGCCATCTTATTATTCTTAGAGGCTTGTAGATTGTATTATATTCCCTGTGGTTAGATGTATTGGCCATGTGAGGCCATATATGTGTTTCAGATTGTATGTGATGGCCATGTGGGGCCTTGTTCAACTGTTAGTTAGTGACCTTGTCGGTCACAGATCAGTTTAGCGCCATATTTCATTTTTTAGATATAACTAGATAGCATGGTGGCCTTGTCGGCCCGCATAGGATCCCTTGTAGTTGGTTGTTCTGGTTAGCTGTTTATATCCTTACAGGTGGCTATAGGCATTTTCGGCCGGAGGCTGTGTTTATCGCCGTTGTATAGCCCGTCATTTTCTTGAATCCAGAGCTAGAGCCATCCTGGCACCAGAAGTGCTTAGACTCAGTTAGTCCAGCAGTCCAGATCCTAGTAGCACACCAGGTGCCAGTCATGCCTCCCAAGGTGGGGCGTGACAAACTTGGTATAAGAGCAGGTCGTATCCCAGGGAGTTTGCAAGCCGTGCTAAATAGAGTCTTGTCTATGGATGTGTTGTGCACCACATACTATAGACAGGAGGCTGCAAGGCATGATAGGATGGTTACTCTTTCTTCTTATTCAGTCGTGCTATAGAGCGGTATAGTATAGGGTTAGGTCCCTAAAGCTTACTATACTCTTTGGTTACAGATAAAATGTCAGATCAACGACATCCTATTGCAGGCAGAAGATTGGATACAACTGCAGAAGAGGGCACCAGCAGGATGCCTCTGCCTCGATTAGAATCAGCCCGATCCGAGGGCGATACAGAGGCATCATCTCGATCTTCCCAATAGTCTCCATCATATAAGGAGCCGCTTGGGAGGACACCACCTCCGGCAGTTCCTATACCTATACCATCTGACCAGGAGGTCAGGAGTGCAAAAGTCATGTTAGCACAGATGATGGCTGCGCAGCGTCAGTCGATGCCATCTACAGCTGTAGAATCATCAGGAGGACCTGGTAGTTCGAGGGTCCGAGAATTCCTGGCATTAAGTCCCCCGCAGTTTACAGGGACAGATCAGATAGAGGATCCCCAGGATTTCCTGGATCAGATGCAGAGGATTTTCAGAGTAATGCATGCTACACCCACAGAGTTAGTTGAATTGGTGGTATTCCGGCTACGGGACATCGCTGTACTGTGGTATGAGAGTTGGGAGAGGTCCCGAGGGAGAGATGTTTCCCCTATGACCTGGTCCAGCTTTTCAGAGGCTTTTCTGGATCATTATCTACCACAGGAGATTCGACAGGCCCGGGTTGATCAGTTTTTACACCTGGAGCAGGGGGCAATGAGTGTTCGAGAATACGCCCTGTAGTTTGATTCGTTGGCTCGATATGCGCCAACCTTTGTGGATACCATGCCATACAGAGTACACTGTTTCATTATGGGGCTAAATCCATAATATATTGAGACTTGTATTACGGCTACTCTGCGAGAGGACATGGATATTGCCCGAGTATAGGCATTTGCTCAAAATATTGAGGGCATTAGACAGCGGCAATGGGAGATCAGGAGAACTAGTCAGGAACAGTGCCGTAGAGACAGGCCAGATGATTTTCAGGGGGAGGCCCGGGGAGGACCCAGGCCACGGTTATCAGATAGGCCTCCTATACCCCCGCCTCCATCACAGCAACAGAGGGGCAGGTCCAGTCGTTGAGGGCAGTCAGAGCCCGGCGGTAGTTCACGAGCTGTAGATTCACCACAGTAGAAGAGGGCAGAGCAGAGCAGGTATACACTACCACTTTGCCCTATTTGTAGCCGCCGCCACTCTGGAGCTTATAGATATAGCTCCACAGGATGTTACATTTGTGGCCAGGAGGGTCATCTGATGAGAGATTGTCCGGCTAGGGGTCAGGGTGACCGGGATCAACAGGATAGGTCATCAGAAGGGTCACGAGCTCCAGCATCCCCGGCAGGGCGCAGACCCTAAGTTTCAGCAAGTAGAGGCCGAGGCAGATCAGGGGCCTCCAATTCAGGTTCGAGCCCAGACCGTACCTATGCATTATCGGGGAGATAGGATTTAGAGTCATCACCCGATGTTGTGACAGGTATGCTGACTATTTGTTCTTACCCTGCTTATGTGTTGATAGATTCGGGATCCACCTTTTCCTATGTTACACCATTAGTGGCTCGGAAGTTCAGTATTGTGCCAGAATTGCTTTGGCGACCTTTTTCAGTATCCACACCCGTTGGTGACTCTATTATAGCCAGAAGGGTCTATTGTGGGTGTACAATAGAGGTTGCCAGCCGTTAGACTATAGTAGATTTGGTAGAGCTAGAGATGGTTGATTTTGATGCCATCATGGGTATGGATTGGTTAGCTCCATGCTATGCCAATGTTGAGTGCTGGACCAAGATGGTCCGATTTCACTTTCCAGGGGAGGCAGTACGGGAGTGGAAAGGTAGTACAGTTACGCTAAAAGGTAGGTTTATTTCCTATCTTTGGGTGAGAAAGTTGATAGCAAAGGGGTGTATTTACCATATTGTCAGAGTTCAGGATATTCGGGCAGAGCCTCCGACTCTTCAGTCTGTTCCAGTGGTGAATGAGTTCCCTGATGTATTCCCAGATGAGCTCCCTGGTATTCCCCCCAAAAGGGAAATTGATTTTGCAATTGATCTATTACCAGACACTCAGCTTATATCAATTCACCCTTATCGGATGGCTCCTGCGAAACTCAGAGAACTAAAGGAGCAGTTGAAAGATTTGCTAGATAAGGGCTTTATTAGGCTGAGTACCTCACCTTGGGGTACGCCAGTTTTGTTTGTAAGAAAAAAGGATGGCTCCCTCCGTATGTGTATAGACTATCGGCAACTGAACAAAGTCACGGTCAAGAATAAGTACCCGCTTCCCAGAATAGATGATTTATTTGATCAGTTACAAGGAGAAAAGTATTTCTCCAAGATTGACTTAAGGTCCGGATATCATCAGGATCGGGTTCGTGAAAGAGATATTCCAAAGACTCCCTTCAGGACCAGATACGACCACTTTGAATTCTTAGTCATGTCCTTTGGGCTGATGAATGCTCCAGCAGTGTTTATGGACCTAATGAACAACATTTTCAGGCCATACCTGGACTTGTTCGTGATAGTGTTTATCGATGATATTCTGGTGTATTCTCGCTCAGAGGCAGACCACCAGGATCATCTGCGGACAGTGCTCCAGATTCTCAGAGAACGCCAGCTATATGCTAAGTTTTCTAGATGTGAGTTTTGGCTGAATTCAGTAGCCTTTTTGGGTAATATCATGTCGGACGCTGGTATACAAGTAGATACACAGAAGATAGAAGCAATAAAAACATGGCCCAGACCTACCACTCCGACCGAGGTACGCAGTTTCCCTAGATTAGCCGGGTATTACAGAAGGTTTGTGGAAGGATTTTCCACTTTAGCAGCACCTCTGACCAAACTAACGCAGAAGGCAGCAAAATTCCAGTGGACTGAGACTTGTGAGCAGAGCTTCCAGGCATTGAAAGACAGATTGACATCAGCACCAATATTAGCATTACTAGAAGGAACCTTTATGCAGTTTATTGTGACGCTTCGCGTGTTTGGTTAGGAAGTGTGTTGGTGCAGCATAGTAAAGTGATTGGTTATGCTTCCAGGCAGCTGAGGAAGCATGAAAAGAACTACCCTACCCATGACCTGGAATTAGCCGCAGTAATTCATGCCTTGAAGATATGGAGACATTACTTGTATGGCGTTCACGTGGATATTTTCACTGATCACAAAAGCCTATAGTATATCTTCACCCAGAAAGAGTTGAATTTGCGGCAGCGTCGCTGGTTAGAGCTGTTGAAAGACTATGATGTGAATATTTTGTATCACCCAGGTAGAGCCAATGTGGTAGCAGACGCCCTTAGCCGTAAATCTTTGGGGAGTTTGGCATACTTGCAGCCCGAGCAGCGGGAATTGGCCTGAGAACTACATCAGCTAGCCGGTTTAGCCGTTCACATAGCAGAAACAGGGGACAACAGAGCGGTAATACAGAACACCGCAGTATCATCATTAGTCGTGGAAGTGAAGAAACAGCAGTATGAAGACCCTATCCTGGTTCAGCTCAGAAACAAAGTTCAGCGAGGTAAGGTGACAGATTTTCAGGTAACCGAGGATGAAGTGTTGAGATATAAAGATCGCCTTTGTGTTCCAAAGGTTGTGGGGCTCCGCCAGAATATTATGGGTGAGGTACACTATGCCCGTTATTCTATCCATCCAGGTTCGACGAAAATGTACCACGATGTAAAAGAAATATACTGGTGGCCAGGAATGAAGAAGGGGATAGCAAAATTTGTAGCACGATGTCCCAATTGCCAACAGGTAAAATATGAACATTAGAAACTAGGCGGACTGACCTAGGATATAACTGTGCCTCTATGGAAATGGGAAGCAGTTAACATGGACTTTGTAGCAGGGTTACCTCGCACCAGGCGTAGATATGATTAGATTTGGGTAATTGTTGACAAGTTGACAAAATCAGATCATTTTCTGCCAGTAAGGGCTACCTTTTCAGCTGAAGATTATGCCGAGCTGTATATTAAAGAAATAGTCAAGCTTCATGGTGTTCCATTGTTAATTATTTCTGACAGAGGAGCGCAGTTTACAGCTAGGTTTTGGCAATCGTTTCAGAGAGGCTTGGGGATGCAGGTTAACCTGAGCATAACTTTTCATCCTCAGATAGATGGGTAGGCAGAACGTACCATTCAGACGCTCGAGGATATGTTGCGAGCATGTGTGTTAGATTTTGGAGGTAGCTGGGATGAACACCTACCGCTTATTGAGTTCTCCTATAATAATAGTTATCATTCAGCGATTCAGATGGCGCCTTATGAAGCGTTATATGGGCGGAAGTGCAAATCTCCAGCTGTTTGGTTTGAGGTAGGCGAATCAGCATTAATTGGGCCAGATATCATTCATCAATCAGAAGAGAACGTAAAGCTTATCAGGGAATGTCTGCTGACTACTCAGAGCCGCCAAAAATCTTATGCTGACATGCGGCGCAGAAACCTAGAATTTAATGTGGGTGACTGGGTATTCCTGAAAGTTTCATCGATGAAGGGTGTGATGAGATTTGGCAAGAAAAGCAAGCTTAGCCCAAGGTTTGTTGGGCCTTATCAAATCCGCCGAAGGATAGGCCAGGTGGCATATGAATTGGATTTACCTCCAGAATTAGAATCTGTCCACCCAGTTTTCCATGTATCAATGCTGAGAAAGTGTATAGGAGATCCTTCCAGAATTGTCCCAGTCCAAGATGTTCAGGTTACAGAAGAGTTAGCCTATGAAGAAGTTCCAGTAGCCATACTAGACCGACAGATCCGTAGACTAAGAGCTAAAGATGTTGCTTTTGTCAACGTGTTGTGGCGTAATAGGAACCGTGAGGAGATGACTTGGGAAGCAGAAAATGATATGAAAGTCAGATATCCTTAGTTATTCCAGACTTAGTCAGATTATGCAGCCAGAGGTATGTTGTTATTGTTGTTTCATGAGTTGCTTTATATTCATGTAAATGTGGAGTAGTTGACTCCAGTTTATTGTGAAATGAATACTATAGTATCGTGTGGAGTACCTGTATTGGACTTTTCTGCATTCAAGATTTTCAGATAGTCCATATTACAGCGGAGACTCTGCCGAAATTTCTCCATAATAAATAGTGGCAAGCTAAGATTCTTGCAAGTAGAAGGTAACATTCGAGGACGAATGTTCTTGGGGGGGGGGGAGAGGATGTTACACACCGTAAGTTTCTAGCATTGAGTCGACCTATTCGCATGTTGGTTTAGAGTTTTAGAATGCCATATGTGCGAGAAAAGGGCTCGGGGAAAGGCCTAACGAGTGCCAAGTTCAAATTTTGCAAGAGGAGGCCGAACCGCGCTGCCCCAAGGGGCAAAGTGGCACGGAGCCAAAATGGCGCGTTGGCCAGCGTGCCACGTTTCCATGTATTTTGCTGCAAGTATATATAGGCCTCACCCTTAGATTATTATCATTCTCCATATATACCACGCGATCAATAGAGATAGGGATGAAGAGAATATATAATTTTCTTCTGATTACGCTGCCAAACACTGTCCAAATTCAAATTAACTTCGGGTATCGAAGTATAAGGCTATAGGGAGCATTTCTACGGAGTTAGTTTCGTGAAATTCACCCGGCGAATCATTGTCCCGCCGAGCCAAAGTGATTGAAATTGCTCCAAACTAGTGTTAATACACTCCCAGGCTTAAAGTAAGTACTTCTCACTGCTAGACTCCCGAGAAATTATGAGTTTTCGACCGTTCTTCGATAAATTGAAGAATAGTCAGTAAATATATATCAAGTATCATTTTCTTTCAGGATAGTAATGAAGTTAGTTCTATTCTTTTGTGAATATGATTACAGTTGGGGATAACAACTTAATACTAGCCGAACCTCGCCAGTTAATCGGTAAACCAGCAGTCGAGGTATGTAAAGCCAGTTTCTTTCGGCAAGTTAGTTGTCTCAGTATAGTAAAACAATATATATTCCATTAGAGTATTTCAGAAATAGTATAGCGTACTCAGTATGAAATTTAGTAAAGCATGTCAGAAATATTATATCGTGTTTAGCATGAAACTTAGTAAAACAGCATAAGTCCCAACATATTATTTTAGAAATGTTATATCTTGCTTTAGTATGAGATTAAGTACAACATGTCAGAGATTATATTATTATTATTATCAGATTCAGTATGTATTATATGCAGTCATTGCTATTAGTTGATACTTGTTTGTATTGTTTTAGGCTGGATTACCTAGCTTCTGTGACCGCCCTAGGGTTAATAGATGTATCGACTTGTCTGCCAGAGGGAGAGGATACGTCGCTCTACGGAGTGGCATGCCATCCGCTAGGGACGAAGATGGGATGTCAGTTTCCCCATATTTTGCCGTGGTTGGCCTTTATACACCCCCGTCGAGCGCTTGCGCCTGGGTTGTTGATTTCAGGAGTCCTCCGGACTCAGGTACAGTTATAGTCAGGGGCCCAGCGGGCACAAGTTGCATACCCAGGGGATCGGTAGGTTGCTTATAGTTACTAGGTGATGTGGTATGACCTGGGTAGGGTAAATAGATTTTGATGATTGTACCTTCCGGCTTATGGGGGCCTGGTAAGGTTTTTTTGTGTTATGTTATGTCATGTTATTTTAGTTATGGTTAGATAGACAGTAGGACGCCACATTACCAGGTACGATTCCTACTCTTTTCAGAATAGTTAAGGTTAGTCCTGAACCCACTACTCTAGTCAGTTTCAGTCTGTCTTTCTTATTGCTCCAGTTACTATTAGTTTCATTATTTACTTTCAGTTATTTCCAGTTGTTGCTTTGCTTACTCAGTACCAGTGGTACTGACGCCCGTTTTGGGGCGCTGCATTACTTACCTGTAGGTACACATAGAGAAGGAACAGATCCCTCGTAGTCCCAGTCAGTGACACAGATCCTTCAGCTCCTTTCATCCGAAGCTTGAAAGACAGAGCTTTACTCTCCTTTTGATTATGCAATATGGGTAGGCCAGGGCCCTGTCCCGACCATCTTATTATTCTTAGAGGCTTGTAGATTGTATTATATTCCCTGTGGTTAGATGTATCGGCCATGTGGGGCCATATATGGGTTTTTCGAATTGTATGTGATGGCCGTGTGGGGCCTTGTTCAGTTGTTAGTTGGTGACCTTGTCGGTCATAGATCAGTTTAACGCCAGATTTCATTTTTCAGATATAACTAGACAACATGGTGTCCTTGTCGGCTCGCATAGGATCCCTTGTAGTTGGTTGTTCTGGTTAGCTGTTTATATCCTTACAGGTGGCTATAGGCCTTTTCGGTCGGAGGCTGTGTTTACAGCCGTTATATAGACCGTCATTTTCTTAAATCCAGAGCTAGAGCCAGCCTGGCACCAGAAGTGCTTAGACTCAGTTAGTCTAGCAGTCCAGATCCTAGTAGGGCACCAGGTGCCAGTCATGCCTCCCAAGGTGGGGCTTGACATGTTCAATATCAATGCTAATAAACCTCGCAGCCATCTACCTTACTGAAGGAGAATTCTAAAACATAGGCATGATTTATATTTAAACATCGATTACATCTTTTCACTATAGCATGATCTATTAATGAACAAAGTGAAACAACTCCTAAATTCCCTCTAGCCTCTTGATTATAAGTATGGTGCACAACATACCCATAAACAAGACTCTACTAGACACGAATTTGTGGACTCCCTTGGACACGACTTCGCTCTGATACCAAGTCTGTCACGCCTCAAAACTGGGGTAGGGTGCGAATGGCTCCCGATACCTGACTGACCGGGAAGCCGACTATATAACATTTCTAATGTAACACCTAGGCCTTCAAGGACACCTTTCACAATCATCTGGAGTAAACATCTGGACCCATAAAGTCTCAACCACCACAAATAAATAACTGAAAAACTGATAAGGCCATAACAATGCTAAACCAAGCAATGGAAAGCCGACAAGGCCACAAACTGAATAATATTATGTATACTATGTCCACAAAGCCTCTAGTGAGTAAACTGAACTGATGGCTCGAACAGGGTTCCGACCTACCAGTAACTATAACTCAAAACTCAAGCAGAAATAACTAAGACCTAGTTCTAGAAAGAAATGAGCATACCAACACTTCCACTGATCTCAAATCGCTACTGCAACTGGTAATCCCAGCTTCTACCTACACTTGTGACATGAACGTAGGTCCCTAGGTGAGGGGATGTCAGTACGAATGAAATGTACTGGTATGTAAGACTGAAACTGTAAACATGAGATAACAATCTTGTAATAACTGACTCAGCGAATAAATATATAAAGGATAGATATAACCTGGAACTCTGCAACCTGTAATTGATAACAACTCATTATAACATAGGTGAACTTAAGATAACTGAACTAGGAATATAGAATAGTAACAACCTGAAATCCTGGAAACCGAAACCTGATATAACTATATAATGAGATGAAAATGCAATTAAGTAATGCACAAGAAAGAACCTATAACTGTAATGTTGGCGACCAACCAACTGTAAATCCATATATGAAACTCGTCTAGCCGGTGTACCACACCGAGGCAAGTAAAAATATCTCCAGCCGGTGTGCCACACTAGAATAAAATAAAAATATCTCTAGCCGGTGTACCACACTGGGGTAAAATAAAAAATATCTCCAGCCGGTGTACCACACCGGGGTAAATTAAAAATAAATCTTAGTCACAATCATAAATGGAGCTGATGGGGTTCATACAGAGTCTATCTGTATACTGACAACCATGAAATATGCTGACTAAACTATAACATATGTAGAATCTAACCATGACCCCGAATACGACCATTATGCATTACACATATAGGTCTTTCATTTAGCATTTAAATACATACATATACTGTGAATGAATTCTAGGGTAGTTCCTAGGACTGGAATATTATAAAGGATGTGTAGGCACACATGATTTTAAACATCTCCTAGCAACTCTAACACGAGGAGCAGGGAGGAATAACTTAACTTAATATTTTCTATTAACAATATTAACATTCATTTCGTGCTTATACTCATTTGACTTTCATACTTTCATATCAAGAATTGTGAGCATATCTCATTCATTGCACATCATATCACATCTCAACGTAACTTGTGAACAGGAAGACATAGCTCGCATATCTCAAACTTGGATCTTTTTAACATGAAAATGCTAGACAACTATCTAGGGGCTGCCTTAAGATAAATATAGATTTATACTTGTGCTTTAGACAACATAGGAATGGCTCGTGTGAAATTTTATAATATATGAGGAGCTTAGGGAAGCTTAGCGGCATGATAATAAGATTAGAAACTTCCAGGAGAATTCTTTAAAACTTGAAAAAAATCCATCTCTTAGGATAAATAATCAAAGATAATTGTTTAAAAAGTACGATGAAGAACTTCTCTTTAACTTGAGTTACTATCTCAAAAATATTCGATTTTAATCATTTCATAAGAAGTTAATACTTTACCGGTCTTTCATTAACTTAACACAAACTGAACATAAACAACTTTATTTATAACTCTTTTGCTAAACGTCTTTAGAACAGGGTAAATCTTGCATGCCATTTGCCTAACTCATTCACAATTGTAACTCTTCTCATCTAAGTTAAGAACCTTTAGCTCTACTTTCTGTATTCATCTTAACTTCTTTTTCAAACAGGATTCGTTATTCCCTACTTAATTATTTACTCTTGTGTTAACTATTCCAGCAATTCTTATATGCACTTACCTTCTTACCTAATTTCCAACCTTATCTATTAAACTTCATCCTGCTCATATTTTAATCTCGTTCCAAGTTTCTTGAAATCAACTACGGACAGAGGGAATATAACTCACATATTACCTTAAAAGGTCTAACATTTACTCTTATCTCTCCTTTGCTACTAGTGCCTCAACTTTTACACTTAGGTTAATTTTCTTACACATATTCAACTTTCAAATAACATGCAACGTATCTACTTAAATACTTAAACAATTCTTAGGAGGTCTAGATAACTCAAAAGCTTTAATAAACATGTAGCGACTTTCTAAAAGCAATCCTTGCTGTCTTAGCGCGTAACATGAACGCAAGCATAAATGTATACATATATTATGATTTTTGTATAACCTGTTAACATCAAGATACTGTGTTTAACCTACCCATAAACATTGTTCCATAGAAATATCAATAGTCTATCCATTCGAGTTTTATTTTTCAAGTTTAACGTATCGATTAATTAAGAGACGTGTTAATTAGTTGCTTAGCTTAAGGAAGAAGAATCAGGGGACCTTCTCATGGACCCAGGTACCTTAAAACATTAATATAAGAGGATAGATAACTATTGTAAGCAATTCTTTTTTGTTACCCTCGTTAGCCCTTATTGAGTAAAACCGATTTCAAATATTAGGTTTGTCCACATGTTGTCATCTTGCCATATTTACCAATTTCCTAAGTAACAATAATGTGAAACACCTTTGACACCACAAATACATAACATAATGTAAAGGACCAGCTCTATTACGCCCTGAGCCTACACCCTGGACGTAACACGGTACTTAAAGCCACAAGTGACCCCAAGTCAACCCTTGGTCTATTATTCACTAGTATTCTGAGTAATAATGCACAACGGAAATTTAAAATAATAACATCAAAGCATTTTAAAGAAAATTTAAAGACTAAAAATAGAGAGTTAAAATATCTGAAAACAAATCTGAAACCAAGTCTGGTCTGAAAGCCATCTAATTGAGGAGTTGCTGGGAAAAGCCCCTAGATAACTCTAAGTCAAACTAAAATAATATCTCAACTGAAAAAAAGTAAAGCAAGGCCCTCAAATGATGAGAACTCACACTTCGACTGCAGCGGAGGAGGAACTGGATCGCAACGGCTAACGATGCTAAGTCTGGGAACCTGCAGCTGTATCATGAAATGATATAGAATAAAAGTATGCGTTAGTACTTTGAATGTGCCGAGTAAGTTAGAGAAACATGAATACTATGACAAAACTAGTAACTGAACTGATATGACATGAAATGACCAACTGAAATATTGAAAACTGATACAACTGGTATAGAATTGATATGGTCCAAAATGACCCCGGCTGATGGTCATAAACATGTCCTAAGTTTGAGATACTGCACTAAACTGAGAAATCTGAGAGTAAACTGAATTGACTAGTGGGAGAGGCTATAACCGACATATAACCACGTGAGCTAGACATGGAGTCCGATGTACACACCCCGTCGGTAGGACCCAATATACCTTGCCAGAGTATAAAGGCATGGACTGTGAAAATCACTGTTAGAGGGGGGCCGTTAGGCCAAGTAAATAAAACCTATGGTGGCAACGTAGTTCTGGAACTTGGGTGCGCTGGAACCCTAGCCCTTTCGGTGCTAAGTCCTACTCCTACTAGATAATCCAATTACAACTACTACTGACAAGCGGATAGCTCGATATTGGGGCCCAAGACTATACTGACCCAGGGATACTGTCAGAGAGTTCCCTGAGTGTCTTATAGGACCAGATTTGGAAATTGAGTTCTAAGACTGGTTAGAGCTGCTTATCTGAAAGCATCGTGATCGTCTAAAGAACAAACTGATAACTGAACTGGGGTCCTGGGGCTGGTTAGAGCTATAACAAGACTATCATGACCGCCTAATGGACCAAATAACTATAATTTGAGTCTGAGTCTGATAACTGAGAGGCACCACTAACACCTCGGGAAAAGACTATAACAAACTGATCAGCAGACATTTCTGAGTAACACTGAATATTCTAGTACTTTGTTTGAAGCTGAACTGACCATTCTGAGAAAATATATAGTATATGGACTTTCTGATTGAATCTGAATAACATACATGTAACTGAGTTTCTAACACATACAATTATTATAGGAGCCCCAGACCTTGAAAGATACAAGCAATTTTCGAGAATTCAATACTTATATAGGATTCTAGTTTCCGACTTTTTCAAGAGTTAGGGCTAAATTTCTAATTCACTAGAACAAGCATCATTTTAGTTACAAATGGGTGGAAAATAGCTGCAATTAACATAGGATAGGATTCTACATGAAATAATCCAAGAACAATAGCAATAATTTTGAATTCACAAACTCAGGGCTATGACTGAAAGTGATCAGGGAGAGTGCTTTGGGGAACGCAAGGGGAGAACAATCTCCTTGCTGAATTCTCACATACTTGTAGAAGAAAAACCTAGTGAAAATCCCTGAGAAAATTGAGAAGAAAATCAACCCTACCTCCTGCTCTGTGCTTCCAGAGAAGTTTTACGCTCTGTTCTTGAGGGAGTTGAGAAAAATGAGTGGAAAGGGTCGTTCTAACCCTTTAATTCCCTCCTATACAAACCCAAAACAACATGGTTTCAAGTTTAGAAAGCTGGGAAAGTACTAAAATACCCCTAGCAGAAAGAACTGAAAACTGCCCGATCCTGAACAACAGATCTTAGGATGGGTCGTTAGTAAAAACGACGGCTCGTTGAATCTTGCTGTGGTTTTTGGGTTCATAAACTAGGTTCACTGTAACTATTCCACGGTAGGGTACAATGATCCGTTGGCAGGAACAATGGACCGTGGATACCTTCTGTTGGTACTAGTAAGAAAATATGGCACGGGGACAACAAGTGATAACAACGACTCGTTGGTAGGACCAACGGGGCATTGTATCCACTTGTGGTTCACACTGCTGGGTTTTGGAACTGAACGACGATTAGTAGAAATGGCTCGTTTGTAGAAACAACGGGCCTTTGTTACCTCTCATTGTCTTAGGGAAAGGTCCGGTAGACCTCTGAACTCGGGATTCAACAAATGACAGGACGACTCATTGTTAGGAACGACGGGTCGTCCTGTGTCTCGTTGTTTCCCCTCTAAGGAAGGCTGCTACTAACCACAACCACTTACAACGGTCCGTTGGTTCCACCAACGGTCCGTTGTGGGGGTCTTCTAAGATAGAAAAATTTCTGGTTTCCTATGATTTTTTTCATGCAACGTCTGAATTTGGTCTAGGAAAGTTTCGGGGTGTTACAATATCTCCCCCTTGGGATCATTCGTCCTCGAATGAAGACCAAAACTAGGAAAAGAGCTAAGATTTCTAAAATTGAGGCTATGACTGATTTCTAAAGGAGTAACCGACTCTGAACTATCTTAACCGTACTAACAGAGCTGATGCAACAAGGATGCACATAGGAAATCGAAATAGAGTTGATGAGTATGGAACTGAATAGAATACTGAGAAGGGATTTAGTACCTAATTCTGGAACTGAACTGGAAGAGAACAATTTTGGGTATTTGGCTATCATATCTGCTTTGGCCTCCCATGTAGCTCCTTCAACCTGCTGAATTCTCTATAGGAACTTAACTGAAGCTATCTCCTTATTCCTCAACCTATGAACCTGACGGTCAAGGATCCAGACTGGTACCTCTTCATATGTGAGGCTATCCTTTATCTCCACACTGTCCAATGGCACTACTGAAGCTGGATCACCGATGCACTTCTTCAGAAGTGACACATGGAAAATTGGGTGTACTACTGCTAGTTCCGAAGGTAACTCTAGTTCATAGGACACCTTACCAATCCTTCTCAGAATCTTATAGGGCCCCACATATCATGGACTGAGCTTTCCCTTTTTCCTAAATCTCATCACCCCTTTCATGAGTGAAATCTTCAGGTACACCCAGTTGTCAACTGCAAACTCCAACTCTCTTCTCCGCATATCGGCATAAGATTTTTGACAGCACTGAGCTGTTTTTAACCTTTCTCGGATGAGCTGAACTTTCTGCATTGCCTCATGGACTGAGTCTGGCCCTATCAAGGTAGCTTCACCAACTTCAAACCACCCTATAGGCGATCTACACCTTCTACCATGTAATGCTTCAAATGGAGCCATCTGGATGCTGAAATGGTAGCTGTTGTTGTACGTGAACTCGATAAGATGCAAATGGTCATACCAATTATCCTTAAAATCGATTGCGCATGCGCTCAACATATCTTCTAGGGTCTGAATGGTCTGCTCAGCTTGACCATCAGTCTGCGGGTGAAAGGCCGTGCTGAGCTTGACTTGGGTACCTAGTCCTTTCACAAAGGACTTCCAGAAGTGAGAGGTGAATTGCGTTCCCCTGTATGAAATGATTGCCAAGGGAACTCCATGGAGTCTGACTAACTCTTGGATGTAAAGTTTGGCATAGTCCTTAGCTGAGTCTGTAGTTTTGACTGGGAGGAAGTGAGCTGATTTAGTCATCCGATCTATTACCACCCAAATTGAGTCATGTTGCCTCCGAGTCCGGGGTAGAGCTATAATGAAGTTCATATTTACTTAATCCCACTTCTATGTGGGTATACTGATATCTTGAGTCATGCCTCCAGGCCTCTGGTGTTCGACCTTGACTTGTTGGCAGTTTGGGCACTGTGCTACGAATTCGGCGATATCCCTTTTCATGCCGTTCCACCAATAAATATCCCGCAAGTCGTGGTACATTTTAGTAGCACCAGGGTGAATAGAGTATCTTGAGCTGTGTGCCTCGGACAGTATCTACTATCTCAACTTACCAACATCAGGTACACACAACCTGCCCTGGTAACGGAGCACCCCATCTCCCCCTTGGGAGAAAGCTTCTATCTCTTTTCTGAGGACTGCTTCCTTAAGCTTAAGTAAAATGGGATCCTCATCCTGTCTAGATTTGACTTCAACTACCAAGGATGAATCTGACCCACTTTGCATTACCATGCCACCTTTAGCTGAATCCACCAACTGCACCCCCAACCGGGCTAGCCTATGAACTTCTTTTGCTAGCTCCCTCAATGTGGGCCACACTTCCCATAGACCGTCTTCTTAGGGTGTCGGCCACCACATTGGCCTTACCTGGGTGATACGACACGCTCGTGTCATAATCCTTTAGCAGTTCCAACAATCGTCTCTAACACAGGTTTAGGTCCTTTTGGCTGAACACATACTGAAGGCTCTTGTGATCTGTGAATACATCCACATGAGCCCCGTACAAGTAGTGTCTCCATATTTTTAACGCGAATACCACTGCTGCCAACTCCAAGTCATTAGTTAGATAGTTCTTTCATGGACTTTGAGCTGTCTAGAGGCATAGGCTATCGCTTTGCCCCGCTTCATCAGAATGCAACCAAGTCCAACTTTGGAGGCGTAACAATATACAACAACCCATCTATTCCTTCTGGCAGGGTCAAAACTGGAGCGGTAGTGAGTCAAGTCCTTAACTCCTGAAAACTCTTCTCACACTCATTCGACCACTGAAATTTCACCTTCTTCTGGGTTAACTTGGCCAGAGGGGATGCTATGGAGGAGAAACCTTCCATAAACCGTCGCTATAGCCTGCTAAGCCCAGGAAACTCCTGATTTCGGTAGGAGAGGTAGGTCTGGGCCAATCCTTCACTGTTGCTATTTTATGAGGATCTACTTTTGTCCCCTCACCTTAGACCACATGATCTAAGAAATTCACAGACTTCAACTAGAATTCACACTTGCTGAACTTGGCGAATGACTGACAATTTTTGAGGGTCTGTAATGCTAACCTTAGGTAATTGGCATGCTCTTCCTCATTTCTGGAGTACACCAGAATGTCATCTATAAATACAATGATGAACATATTCAGGTACCGCTTGAAAACCCTGTTCATCAAGTCCATGAAGGCTGCTGGGACATTCGTTAATCCAAAGGACATTACCACAAACCCGTAATGACCATACCGAGTTTTGAGTACTGTTTTCTGTATGTCACACTCCCTAACCCTTAGTTGATGGTACCCTGACCTGAGATCGATCTTGGAGAAACAGATGGCTCCCTATAGTTGGTCAAACAGATCATCAATTATGGGTAGAGGGTACTTATTCTTAACTGTGACCTTGTTCAACTGATGGTAATCTATGCACATTTTGAGGGTACCATCTTTCTTACGCACGAATAACACTGGAGCACCCCAGGAAGAGATGTTGGGTCTGATAAAACCCTTATCAAGAAGATCCTTTAATTGCTCCTTCAGCTCCTTAAGCTCAGCTGGAGCCATTATGTAAGGAGGGATGGAGATTGGCTGAGTGTTTGAG
Organism: Datura wrightii; assembly: GCA_035772735.1. Taxonomy (NCBI): domain Eukaryota; kingdom Viridiplantae; phylum Streptophyta; class Magnoliopsida; order Solanales; family Solanaceae; genus Datura; species Datura wrightii. The sequence continues at coordinate 75,043,246 of JASDFA010000019.1, read as the reverse complement.
AGGAGATCTATTCTGATGTCTATCTCCCTTTCAGGGGGAACTCCGGGAAGATCTTCAGGAAATACATCTGGGAACTCGTTGACAACTGGAACTAACTGTATGGCTGGGGTCTCAGAGTTAGAATCCTTGACCCAAACCAGATGATATGGACATCCTTTGGAAATGAGCTTTTGGGCCTTAAGGAAGGAAATAAACCAGCGCTGAACTGCTGCCCGACCATTCTAACACTGGTTCATTCGGAAACTGGAACTTGACGACTCTAGTTTAGCAGTCGACTGAGGCATAGCAAGAATGTAACCTATCCATGCCGAGAATAAGGTCGAAGTCGACCATGTATAGCTCTACAAGATTAGCTGGAATTACTTTATTCAGCACTGAGACTGGGCAAGTTCTATACACCCGACTGACTCTAACTGACTCGTCAACTGGGGTGGAGACGGAGAATGGTTCTAAGAGGACCTCTGGACTTATATTGAACTGAACTGATATATATGGAGTCACGAACAAAAGAGTAGCTCCTGGACCTAAGAGGGCATATACGTCTAGATGGAAGAGATGTAACATACTAGTAACTAAGTCAGGTGAGCTTTCCTGATCCTGACGAGAAGATAGAGCATAGAAATAATTCTCGCGCTGACCGCCATCTGTACTTGAAGAGTTGACTTGCTGGAGCTGCTGAGGTATTGGATTGTGATCTCCCTCGCCCTGCTAACGGGCACTCTCAAAGTCGGTGCCCAAGCTGTCCACATCCAAAACAACCCTCCCTACCCTGTAAACACTCTCTAGGGTGATTCTTGCTGCACTTGGGGAAAACTGGATACCTGTTCCATGTACTGTGAGCTTGGGACTGAGTGCCAGTTGGCCCACCCCTCCGATCCCGGCGGGACCGAAAGGTTGGGGCGTTGGCTGATCTAGGTGCTGGGGCCCTCTGCTGTTGCTATTGCTTCTACTGTTGTTGCTGTGGGCAGCTACCACTACTATATCTCGGATGGCCGAAATCCCAATGGCCAGTTCTTGCCCGCTTGTCCTTTCTCTCTATATCCTTCAATTTTCAGCGTCAATTTGCCGAGCATAAACAATCAGGCTAGAAAGGTCCATGTCCTTGATCAACATCGTGGTCCTGCACTCCTTGAGGACCAGATTAGATACTCCATTGATGAACTTTAGCATGTGGAGCCCTTGGCTCGACTACCATCTTTGGAGCATACTTTGATAACTTGGTAAACTACAGAGCATACTCCTCCACTATCCTATTTCCCTGTCGCAGGTTCATAAACTCTGCCATCTTCGCCTCCCTTAGCTCCCTAGGGAAAAACCTATCCAAGAAAGCCATGCGGAACTCCTCCCACTCCACCAGTCCTGCTACCACTGGCCGCCCCTCCTTCCACTGCTCATATCAAACTTGGGCTACCCCTTTAAGCTGATAGGCAGGTAGGTCAGCACTCTCGGAGGATCTGACACCCATGATGCGGGTAATATTCCTAACCTCATCTACAAACTCTTAGGGATACTCCCCAACTTTAGATCCCTGAAACGATGAAGGGTTCATACGGTTGAAGTCCCGCACCCTTTCCGCTGCTGCAGACGCATTCGTGTTCATCGGTACCACCTGTTGATTCACTTAATTGGTCACGGTTTGAGCCAGTAACTGAATGGACGCTCTAAATTCTGCGATAGAAACCGAATCATCTTGAGGAGCTGCCGGGGCTGGTGGGGCAGGTCTGTTGACTATACCGGCTCTTCTTCCATTACTGCGTCTGGGAGGCATGGTTCACTAAAATGAAATAGAGCACGATATTACGACACTTTTGGAATTGAACTTTAACGCACGATAAAGAATATGAATAGAAGAGAATTTTTCTAATAACATCTCGTAGCCTCCTCGTCATAAGTGTGGCGCGCTTCACACCCATGAAAAAGACTCTACTCGATGCATCTTCAGACTTTCTGAGGATACTCTAAACCTAGGCTCTGATACCAAGTTTGTCACGCCCCGAGCCTACACCCTGGATGTAACACGGTACTTAAAGCCATAAGTGACCCCAAGTTAACTCCTGGTCTATCATTCACTAATATTCTGAGTAATCATGCACAATAGAAATTTAAAATAATAACATCAAAGCATTTTTAAGAAAATTTAAAGACTAAAAATAGAGAGTTAAAATATCCGAAAACAAATATGAAACCAAGTCTGGTCTGATAGCCATCTAACTGAGGAGTTGCTGGGACAAGCCTCCAGCTAACTCTAAGTCTAACTAAAATAATATCTCAACTGAAAGAAAGTAAAGCAAGGCCCTCGAATGATGAGGACTCACACTTCGGCTACAGCAGAGGAGGATTTGGATCGCAACGGCTAACGATGCTGAGTCTGGGAACCTGCAGCTGTATCATGAAATGATACAACATAAAAGTATGCGTCAGTACTTTAAATGTACTGAATAAGGGAGAGAAACATGAATACTATGATAGAACTAGTAACTGAACTGATACGACATGAAATGACCAATTGAAATGTTGAAACTGATACAACTGGTGTAGAATTGATATGGTCAAAAATGACCATGGCTGATGGTCATAAAGATGTCCTAAATCTGAGATACTGCACTGAACTGAGAAATCTAAGAGTAAACTGAACTGACTAGTATTCTCTCATCTCTTGAACCTATTCGTCGCAGACCCAAAACAGAAATGACCCCTCTAAATTTTCTTGGTTGTGAGACGCATTAAATTTGAATCTAAGTCCCAAAAGAAAATGCAAATAAAATAAAGAAAACAAAAAAATTAGAGGGGGGTCAAACTTCTTGAATAAAAATAATACAATTAAAAAATAATTGGAATCATAGCAGTTAATTCCCTAAGAGAAATTGACGATAAGTCTATTTGCATATCCTTAGTCCATAATCTCTTAGAAAACTCGATGGTTCCATTCTCGGATATTATCGATTTAGCTACAGAGATTGTTACCCCAAGTTTGTCCAGCAGACTACTATACTGCTCAACCACCTTTACATCGGTGATTAGGTATAACCATCTGATCTAGACGTGGAGTCCGATGTACACACCCCGTCGGTAGGACCCAATATACCTTGCCAGGGTATAAAGTCATGGACTGTGAAAATCACTGTCAGAGGGGGGCCGTTAGGCCAAGTAAATAAAACCTACGGTGGCAACGTAGTTTTGGAACCTGGGTGCTCTAAAACCCCGGCCCTTTCGGTGCTAAGTCCTACTCCCACTGGATAATCCTATTACTACTACACTGACAAGTGGATAGCTAGATATCGGGGCCCAGACTATACTGACCCAGGGATACTGTTAGAGAGTTCCCTGAGCGTCTTATAGGACCAGATTTGAAAATTGAGTTCTAAGACTGGTCAGAGCAGCTTATCTGGAAGCGTCGTAACCATCTAAAGAACAAACTGATAACTGAACTGGGGTCTTGGGGCTGGTCAGAGATATAACTAGAATGTCATGACCGTCTAATGGACCAAATAACTGTAATCTGAGTCTGAGTCTGATAACTGAGAGGCACCACTAACACCTCGGGAAAAGACTATAGTCAAACTGATCAGCTGACATTTCTGACTAACACTGAATATTCTAGTACTTTAATTGAAGCTGAACTGACAATTCTGAGAAAATATATAGTATATAGACTTTCTGACTGAATCTAAATAGCATGCAGGTAATTGAGTTTCTAACACATACAATTATTATAGGAGCCCCTGACCTCGAAGGATACAAGCAATTTTCGAGAATTCAATACTTATACAGGATTCTAGTTTCTGACTTTTACAAGAGTTAGGGCTAAATTTCTAATTCACTAGAACAAGCATCATTTTAGTTACAAACGGGTGAAAAATAACTACAATTAACATAGGATAGGATTCTACATGAAATAATCCAAGAACAATTGCAATAATTTTGAATTAACAAACTTAGGGCTATGACTGAAAGTGATCAAGGAGAGAGCTTTGGGGGACACAAAGGGAGAACAATCCCTTTGCTGAATTCCCACATACCTATAGAAGAAAACCCTGGTGAAAATCCCTGAGAAAACTGAGAAGAAAATAAACCCTAGCTCCTGCTCTGTGCTTCTACAAAAGTTTTACGCTATGTTCTTGAGGGAGTTGAGAAAAATGAGTGTAAAGGGTCGTTCTAACCCTTCAATTCCCTCCTATACGAACTCAAAACGACATGGTTTCAAGTTTAGAAAGCTGGGAAAATACTAAAATACCCCTAGCAGAAAGAACTAAAAACTGTCTGACCCTGAACAACGGATCTCTAGATGGGTCATTGGTAGAAATGACAACCTATTGTATCTGGCCGTGGTTTTTGGGTTCAAAAACTAGGTTTACTGGAACTGTTCCACTGTAGGGTACAACGATCCATTGGAAGGAACAATGGATCGTTGATACCTTTCGTTGGTACTGGTAAGAAAACAGGGCGGGGACAATAAGTGATAACAATGACTCATTGGTAGGACCAACGGGCCATTGTATCCACTCTTGGTTCACTGCTGGGTTTTGGAACTAAAGGATGGTTGGTAGCAATGGCTCGTTCGTAGAAACAACGGGCGTTGTTACCTCTCGTTGTCTCAAGGAAAGGTTCGGTAGACCTCTAAACTCGGGGTTCAACGGACGAAAGGACGGCTCGTTGTTAGGAACAAGGGGTCATCCTATGTCTCTTTGTTTCCCCTCGAAGGAAGGCTGCTACTAACCACGACCACTTACAATGGTCCGTTGGTTCCCCCAACAGTCCGTTGTGGGGATCGTCTGAGACAAAAAAATTTCTGGTTTCTTGTGATTTTTTTTATGCAACGTCTGAATTTGGTCTAGACAAATTTCTAGGTGTTACAAGCTCACAGTACCCACGCCGAGGGGCTTCAGACTCAATTTACAACTATAACCATAATCGAAGGCAATGGCCTCTTAACTTTAAATTCATGTATTCCAACTCTTTAACGAATACATAACTTAATACCAAGTAATTCTAACAACTGTGATGAACCATAATATGCTACTACATAAGCTTAAGTATGGGGGAATGCCGGATTCATCCTTGGCATGTATTCGTGCTTGAAAATCAAGAAAAAAAGAACGCCTTACATACATTTTTTTTCAGCGAGCATTCTTATGAAGTCCCGCACCCTTTCCGCTGCTGCAGACGCATTCGTGTTCATCGGTACCACCTGTTGATTCACTTAATTGGTCACGGTTTGAGCCAGTAACTGAATGGACGCTCTAAATTCTGCGATAGAAACCGAATCATCTTGAGGAGCTGCCGGGGCTGGTGGGGCAGGTCTGTTGACTATACCGGCTCTTCTTCCATTACTGCGTCTGGGAGGCATGGTTCACTAAAATGAAATAGAGCACGATATTACGACACTTTTGGAATTGAACTTTAACGCACGATAAAGAATATGAATAGAAGAGAATTTTTCTAATAACATCTCGTAGCCTCCTCGTCATAAGTGTGGCGCGCTTCACACCCATGAAAAAGACTCTACTCGATGCATCTTCAGACTTTCTGAGGATACTCTAAACCTAGGCTCTGATACCAAGTTTGTCACGCCCCGAGCCTACACCCTGGATGTAACACGGTACTTAAAGCCATAAGTGACCCCAAGTTAACTCCTGGTCTATCATTCACTAATATTCTGAGTAATCATGCACAATAGAAATTTAAAATAATAACATCAAAGCATTTTTAAGAAAATTTAAAGACTAAAAATAGAGAGTTAAAATATCCGAAAACAAATATGAAACCAAGTCTGGTCTGATAGCCATCTAACTGAGGAGTTGCTGGGACAAGCCTCCAGCTAACTCTAAGTCTAACTAAAATAATATCTCAACTGAAAGAAAGTAAAGCAAGGCCCTCGAATGATGAGGACTCACACTTCGGCTACAGCAGAGGAGGATTTGGATCGCAACGGCTAACGATGCTGAGTCTGGGAACCTGCAGCTGTATCATGAAATGATACAACATAAAAGTATGCGTCAGTACTTTAAATGTACTGAATAAGGGAGAGAAACATGAATACTATGATAGAACTAGTAACTGAACTGATACGACATGAAATGACCAATTGAAATGTTGAAACTGATACAACTGGTGTAGAATTGATATGGTCAAAAATGACCATGGCTGATGGTCATAAAGATGTCCTAAATCTGAGATACTGCACTGAACTGAGAAATCTAAGAGTAAACTGAACTGACTAGTATTCTCTCATCTCTTGAACCTATTCGTCGCAGACCCAAAACAGAAATGACCCCTCTAAATTTTCTTGGTTGTGAGACGCATTAAATTTGAATCTAAGTCCCAAAAGAAAATGCAAATAAAATAAAGAAAACAAAAAAATTAGAGGGGGGTCAAACTTCTTGAATAAAAATAATACAATTAAAAAATAATTGGAATCATAGCAGTTAATTCCCTAAGAGAAATTGACGATAAGTCTATTTGCATATCCTTAGTCCATAATCTCTTAGAAAACTCGATGGTTCCATTCTCGGATATTATCGATTTAGCTACAGAGATTGTTACCCCAAGTTTGTCCAGCAGACTACTATACTGCTCAACCACCTTTACATCGGTGATTAGGTATAACCATCTGATCTAGACGTGGAGTCCGATGTACACACCCCGTCGGTAGGACCCAATATACCTTGCCAGGGTATAAAGTCATGGACTGTGAAAATCACTGTCAGAGGGGGGCCGTTAGGCCAAGTAAATAAAACCTACGGTGGCAACGTAGTTTTGGAACCTGGGTGCTCTAAAACCCCGGCCCTTTCGGTGCTAAGTCCTACTCCCACTGGATAATCCTATTACTACTACACTGACAAGTGGATAGCTAGATATCGGGGCCCAGACTATACTGACCCAGGGATACTGTTAGAGAGTTCCCTGAGCGTCTTATAGGACCAGATTTGAAAATTGAGTTCTAAGACTGGTCAGAGCAGCTTATCTGGAAGCGTCGTAACCATCTAAAGAACAAACTGATAACTGAACTGGGGTCTTGGGGCTGGTCAGAGATATAACTAGAATGTCATGACCGTCTAATGGACCAAATAACTGTAATCTGAGTCTGAGTCTGATAACTGAGAGGCACCACTAACACCTCGGGAAAAGACTATAGTCAAACTGATCAGCTGACATTTCTGACTAACACTGAATATTCTAGTACTTTAATTGAAGCTGAACTGACAATTCTGAGAAAATATATAGTATATAGACTTTCTGACTGAATCTAAATAGCATGCAGGTAATTGAGTTTCTAACACATACAATTATTATAGGAGCCCCTGACCTCGAAGGATACAAGCAATTTTCGAGAATTCAATACTTATACAGGATTCTAGTTTCTGACTTTTTCAAGAGTTAGGGCTAAATTTCTAATTCACTAGAACAAGCATCATTTTAGTTACAAACGGGTGAAAAATAACTACAATTAACATAGGATAGGATTCTACATGAAATAATCCAAGAACAATTGCAATAATTTTGAATTAACAAACTTAGGGCTATGACTGAAAGTGATCAAGGAGAGAGCTTTGGGGGACACAAAGGGAGAACAATCCCTTTGCTGAATTCCCACATACCTATAGAAGAAAACCCTGGTGGAAATCCCTGAGAAAACTGAGAAGAAAATAAACCCTAGCTCCTGCTCTGTGCTTCTACAAAAGTTTTACGCTATGTTCTTGAGGGAGTTGAGAAAAATGAGTGTAAAGGGTCGTTCTAACCCTTCAATTCCCTCCTATACGAACTCAAAACGACATGGTTTCAAGTTTAGAAAGCTGGGAAAATACTAAAATACCCCTAGCAGAAAGAACTGAAAACTGTCCGACCCTGAACAACTGATCTCTAGATGGGTCATTGGTAGAAACGACAGCCTATTGTATCTGGCCGTGGTTTTTGGGTTCAAAAACTAGGTTTACTGGAACTGTTCCACTGTAGGGTACAACGATCCATTGGAAGGAACAATGGATCGTTGATACCTTTCGTTGGTACTGGTAAGAAAACAGGGCGGGGACAATAAGTGATAACAATGACTCATTGGTAGGACCAACGAGCCATTGTATCCACTCTTGGTTCACTGCTGGGTTTTGGAACTAAAGGATGGTTGGTAGCAATGGCTCGTTCGTAGAAACAACGGGCGTTGTTACCTCTCGTTGTCTCAGGGAAAGGTTCGGTAGACCTCTAAACTCAGGGTTCAACGGACGAAAGGACGGCTCGTTGTTAGGAACAAGGGGTCATCCTATGTCTCTTTGTTTCCCCTCGAAGGAAGGCTGCTACTAACCACGACCACTTACAATGGTCCGTTGGTTCCCCCAACAGTCCGTTGTGGGGATCGTCTGAGACAAAAAAATTTCTGGTTTCTTGTGATTTTTTTTATGCAACGTCTGAATTTGGTCTAGACAAATTTCTAGGTGTTACAAGCTCACAGTACCCACGCCGAGGGGCTTCAGACTCAATTTACAACTATAACCATAATCGAAGGCAATTGCCTCTTAACTTTAAATTCATGTATTCCAACTCTTTAACGAATACATAACTTAATACCAAGTAATTCTAACAACTGTGATGAACCATAATATGCTACTACATAAGCTTAAGTATAGGGGAATGCCGGATTCATCCTTGGCATGTATTCGTGCTTGAAAATCAAGAAAAAAAGAACGCCTTACATACATTTTTTTTCAGCGAGCATTCTTATGACGTTTCTTTCTTTCACAATCAGCACTTATCCCCTTAAATTACTTGAGTTTTTAAACAAGTGACAAGGCTGTTTCAAGCCAACTAATCCAGCCAAAACATTACATCAATAGGTAGTCACAATACAAATAAATAAGGCAAACACTTAACATTTCTTACTTCAACTTGTTTCTATAACTTTGAGGGAAAAATGAAGTAGGAAATTACCTCACTTTTATCATGAAAAACTCCCACAAATATAAAGTATATTCTAAGCAAAACTCAACTATTCTAACCTTAAAAAACGAGCAAAACTTCACCAACAACATACCAACAACGGAAGCCAAACATAGCCTCCAACTTCTAGCTTTAGCTAGAATTTTTAGGCAAGTTTACAAATTAGAAACGCTTACCCTTTGCATGAGAATATCCTTGGATATAATAAGAGTATTTTCCTCAAAATTACTTCCCAATAACTTAGTAATCTTGCTGTCCAAAATGCAGCAACATAACAACACAAAAACTACGACAAGTCAACATACAAACCATAACTTTCATCTAGTTTTCCTTCAAAAATTCCATATGCTTATTAGAGATTTCAAAAGGGGGAAGTTACTTACTATTTCTTATGAAATATTACTACTAAAATAAAGTATAACTTTAGCTTAAAATAGTCCTGAACATGCAGCAACAACACTGCTAAAATGAAGCTACAAGGCAGCAACAACTTCACCACGATATTGCCTTCACTTTCATCAACTTTTTCTTGAGTTTTGATGGTGTTTCCTAGAGGGATTCCTCTTGATTTCTTAGGCTTTTCTACTTGGAAAGAGAGAGGATTTTAGAGGGTACGCAAGAACCTTAAACCTTAAAAAGTTGAAAATGAACTCCTAGCACAAAATTTAAAATATAAAGGTGTTTGGGCGGTGGCCACGTCACTGCCTGATAATTCCACCATAAAATTCCTATCACTTTTTATTTCGAACTCCAATTGACGAGCCATTCAATGTTTTAAAAACTAGATTGAAATACCTTTAATTTGATTGGTTGTAGGACTTCTAACTTATTATATATTTGGAGATATATCTATTTAAAGTTGACCCTTACTTATAAACTTCACATACTCTTCTCTTTTCCCTTTGCACATGTTTCCCTCCTCACTTACGATCAATATACAAACCATACTTTCCTTAACACTACATAAAAATATCAAATAAAAAAAAAAAATTCTGGGTGTAATATCTTATACACAATTATATAATATTTTACAAAGTTGATACAGTCAACTTTCTATGTGTCCAGCGTGCAAGCAGTCAATATCATTCCCTTGTATACTACTTTAAGAAAGATTCATCAACTATCATTATTGGCCTGCAATATTTTCTTGATAATCATTTCTGAATTTAAGTACTCCAAAATATACAAGTACCTCATCACCTCCCTATAAGAATCATCTAGGTTTCCTCTTACCATTTTCAACATTTTTTCTTTATCCCTTCACGCTTTTGTATAGCTCAATTCAATCTCATATCACTTTTATAGGCCGATTATAATATCATTTGTTGTGTAAATTATTTTCAAATCAACACATTTGTCCATGATTATACTAGAAACTACATTAGAAATAACTTGACATTGTGTCAAGTATTTTCACTAAACGAGCATGTATGAACATTATTGAAATTTCTCACCTTAAATACTTTTTCCTTGCATAAGGCAGAAGATCTGAAAAACCAAGCACAATTTTCATTCACACAAGAAAAGAGATACCTATTATAAAGAACATTCAACTACTAAACACAAAATAAAAAATTTAAAAAACACATTTTGCTGTGCACAATCAGCATATATTGATATACAAGTTTATACACAAATAAAAAAAATATATTTACACAATCAATGAGCTATTCGGTCAATATATAAGAAAATATATAGGTATTACTTTACCTTGATTTTCTTGATCTCTTCACCTTAAACTGAAAATTATTTGCACAGCAGAAGTATCACACTAACAATAATCTCCTTGTTCTTATAAACCCGATCCTCCCCAATCTCTTTCTGTAACATATCATTTATCATGATCAAATTGTTATTTTTAATAGATTACCTATCACCTTCATCCTCAATAATATCTTTTGTATCTATTTATATAGCTCAAGGTTGTATCAACTAAACCATTATCAATTCTTTTTATTGTCACATAAAGCGTGTAGTCAATGAATTTTAAATTTTTTAATTCAATATAGGTCTAAACAAAGTATTATTGTAGATTAGGATATGAGTCAAACCACTCCTTGGAAGAAATTTAATTTCTAATGCACAATTAACTATTAACTCTGATATGCTTTTTAATTACATCAATTAAATTTCAAAATTGAAGATAAATCCAATAGTAATACAATCAACAATAAAATTGATAAATTTATTGTCATTATCTCATTGACCACTTATGAAGAAGGTACATAAGATAAATTTTCATTGAGCAGCAGTTGAAATCATGAATTGTGGTAAAATAAAATTGAAACAAGAATTGCAGTATGGAGATGTATATGAAGTTTATGAACGACAAATTGTCGAAAAAATTGAAAAGAACTTTTGATTTTTTAACTAATTGGTGATGTTTATAAAGTTTTTGAGCAGCATTTGATTTGACTTTGTGTGAGTAAGTATGTCTATGAAGTTTGAGAAGAGAGAATAAAAAGTACAGATATCGTCAAGGAGAAATATGCACCATCCTAATAATAAAAAAGAATCATTTTCTTCTTATTTTATTAGAAATGGGCCTATTATTTTATAATAAAACTTTTGCAATGTAAGTTATGAGCTATTTTTTTAAATTACAATATAAGTATGTGAATTATATTTGTCTGAAATTCTCTCTTTTTCTAATCACAGACTTTTAGATTGTGAAAATCTAATTTAAAAATACTGTAGTCTAGTTTTGATTTAAAATCAAGTAAAAGCAATGAATCAAGCATAAAAAGAATTATTGGCAATGAAAAATAATAGGCATACCCATTTGAGAAATTTTGGTAAATATCCTATTTTATTTGCTATTTACATAATATAGCAACACTTTTATTAATTACTGTCACGATCCGAGCATAGACCCCGGACATAACATGGGACCTAGAACTACGAATGGCTCCAAGATAACCCATGGTACATGCATAACGTAAGTATAAACCTACACTAATTCGAAACAATCATAATACATAGCATAAGCGGAATCCTATGATATCATAAAACGTATAAATTGGGATAAGTCAAAATGCTGAATATCTATACATCATTGTCTGAAAATGCCTCTAAAATAAGATGAGTTGATGGGACAGATCTCCAACTAGCTCTACTGAGTCTGGAACTGAAAAGACATAAAAGGTACATAAACCAGAACTGACAGCCTCGGATGATGAGGACTCACCAAAAGTTGATGCTGAGCTTGGAGTGAAATCTATCTAGCGACAAGGCTGAGATTGATCATCTGAACCTATATCATGAGACGATATAACATAAAAGTATGCGATCAGTACTTTGAATATACTGATTATGGAGGATAAGGAAAACATGAGAGTAAGTACAATATGCTAAAAAGTCATAAAATCGTGATAGTAATAAAACATAAGTTGTTCATCATAATCTGAAGTATAATGACCCAAGATTTTGAAAGTAAAATCATAAGGCCTATTATATTTGAAATCATAAGTAAAACTGGTAAAACTGATCAATAGGTCAAATATACTATAAAACATGACATCATAGATCCTAAACATGAAGAGACATGATACATGAGGAACAATGAGAGATTTTCATAACCGACATACTCCAAATGAGCATCATGGAGCTCGACTATACCTCTACTCGGGAGGGTGTCCCTACCTTGCTAAGGGTAAGAATCATGAAGGCATGATATCACTCATGAGCCCAGTAGCGTAAGAGAGACACTCTTTACTGTCGAGGACCCCTTAGGCTTGGGGTAAGGAAGACACTCTTTACTAGCGAGGACCCCTTATCCTATGAGGGCACGTAGTTCTGAGACCTGGGTGCACTGAACTCCAGCCTACTCGATATTAAATACTACTCTCAAAATCATACATAAACCATGGGTTTTGCATGGGCTAGTTTAAAATAAGGGAAAAGGCATAAGTACCCCTTTGCACTTCCGCCCATACAACGCTTCGTAAGGGGCCATCTGAATTACTGAATGATAACTGTTATTGTAGAAAAACTCAATGAGCGGTAGATGTTCATTCCATTTGCCTCGAAAATCTAGTACACACGCCCGTAACATATCCTCGAGTGTCTGGATTGTACGTTCTGCCTACCCGTCTGTTTGAGGATGAAAGGCTGTGCTCAGGTTAACCTGCATCCCCAGGCCCCTCTAAAAAGATTTCCAAAACATAGTTGTAAACTGTGCCCCTCCGTCGGAGATAATTGACAACGGAACACCATACAATCAAACTATTTCTATGATATACAACTAAGCATAATCTTCGGCTGAAAAGGTAGCCCTAACTGGAAGAAAGTGAGCTAATTTTGTCAACCTATCAACAATTACCCAGATAGAATCATGTTTACGCCTGGTATGAGGTAATCCTACTACAAAATCCATGTTAACTGCTTCCCATTTCCATAAAGAAAGGGCTATATCTTGTGTCGGTCCACCTGGTTTCTGATGTTCAACTTTCACCTGTTGACAATTTTGACATTGAGCCACAAATTCTGCTATCCCTTTCTTCATTCCTGGCCACCAGTAAGTCTCTTTTATATCATGGTACATCTTTGTCGAACCTGGATGGAGAGACTAACGGGCATAGTGTACCTCACCCATAATTTGCTGGCGAAGCCCTGCAACATCTGGAATGCAGAGGCCATCCCTATATCTCAAAACCCCATCCTCCGTTACTTGGAAATCTGTCACCTCCCCTTACTGAACTCTATTTCTGAGCTGAACCAGGCTAGGATCTTCATACTGCCGTTCCTTCACTTCCACAACCAATGATGACACTATTGTGTTCTGGATTACCGCTCCATTGTCTCCTGATTCTATTATACGAACAACCAAACTGGCCAACTGATGCAGTTCTCGGGCCTATTCTTGCTGCTCGGGCTGTAAATATGCCAAGCTTCCCATGGATTTACGGCTAAGAGCATCTGCTACAACATCGGCCCTTCCTGGATGATATAAAATATTCACATCGTAATCCTTTAACAACCCCAACAAGCGACGCTGCAGGCTCTTGTGATCTGTAAAAATATCCACGTGGACGCCATACAAGTAGTGTCTCCATATTTTCAAGACATGAATCACCGCGGCTGACTCCAGGTCATGGGTAGGGTAGTTCTTCTCATGCTTCCTCACCTGCTTGGAAGCATAGGCAATCACCTTACCATGCTGCATCAACACACATCCTAACCCAACACCCAAAGCATCGCAATAAACTGCATAACCCTCTGTTCCTTCTGGCAATGCTAGCACTGGTGCTGATGTCAATCTGTTTTTCAGTTCCTGAAAGCTCTGCTCAAATGCCTCAGTCCACTGGAATTTAGCTGCCTTCTGTGTCAATTTGGTTAAAGGTGCTGCTAAGGTGGAAAATCCTTCCCCAAACCTTCTGTAATACCCAGCTAACCCCAAGAAACTACGTACCTCAGTTAGAGTGGTAGGTCTAGGCCATGTTTTCACTGCCTCTATTTTCTGCTTATCTACCTGTATACCAGCATCTGACACAATATGACCCAAGAAAGCTACTGAATTCAGCCAAATTTCACATTTAGAAAATTTTGCATATAGCTGGCGGTCCTTGAGAATCTGGAGCACCGTCTGTAGATGATGCTGGTGGTCTGCCTCCAAATGGGAATACACCAGAATATCATCAATAAATACTATTACGAACAAGTCCAGGTACGGTCTGAAAACATTGCTCATCAGGTCCATAAACACTACTGGGGCATTTGTCAGTCTGAAAGACATGACTAGGAATTCAAAGTGGCCATATCTGGTCCTGAAGGCAGTCTTTGGAATATCCCTTTCCTGAACTCGAACGTGATGATATCAGGACCTTAAGTCAATCTTTTAAAAATACCTCACTCCCTGTAGCTGATCAAACAAATCATCTATTCTGGAAAGCGGGTACTTATTCTTGATAATGACTTTATTCAGCTGCTGATAATCTATACATATACGGAGGGAGCTATCCTTCTTCCTTACGAACAGAATTGGAGCACCCCCTGGTGAGGTACTCGGCATAATAAAGCCCTTATCTAACAAATCCCTCAACTGTTCCTTTAATTCTCTAATTCAGCAGGAGCCATACGATACGGGGGAATAGATATAGGCTGAGTGCCTGGTAATAGATCAATTGCAAAATCAATTTTCCTTTCTCAGGGAATACCAGGAAGCTCATTTGGGAATACATCAGGAAATTCATTAACCACTGGAATAGACTGAAGAGTCGGAGGTTCTTCCCAAACATCCTAAACTCTGACAATATGATAAATGCATCCTTTTGCTATCAATTTTCTCACCCGAAGATAGGAAATACACCTACCTTTTGGCGTGGTTGTACTACCTTTCCACTCCCGTACTGCCTCCCCTGGAAAGTGGAATTGGACAGTCTTGGTCCAACACTCGACATTGGACTAACATGGAGCTAACCAATCCATACCCATAATGGCATCAAAATCAACCATCTCTAGTTCGATAAAGTCTGATATATAGTTTGACGATTGTCAACTTCTACTGTACACCCCCGGTAGACCCTTCCTGCTATAATAGAGTCACCAACGGGTGTATACACTGAGAAAGGTCGCCGAAGCAATTCTGGTGTAATAATAAACTTTAGAGCCACTAGCGGTGTAACATAGGACAAGGTGGATCCCAGATCTATCAACACATAAGCAAGGTGAGAGAAAATAGTCAGCATACCTGTCACGACATCTGGTGATGACTCTGAGTCCTACCACCCTGGTAATGCATAAATACTGTCTGGGCCCATATCTGAACTGGAGGCCCCTGATCTGCCTTGGCCTCTACCTGCTGAAACTGAGGGCCTATGCCCTGCCGGGGATGTTGGAGCTCGTGATGCTGCTGCAGACCTATCCTGTCGTTCCCGGTCACCCCGACCCCTAGCTGGACAACTCCTCATCTGATGACCCTCCAGTCCACAAATGTAACATCAGGTGGAGCCATATCTGCACGCTCTAGAGTGGCGTCGACTGCAAATAGGGCAAAGTGGTATTGTAAACCCACTTTGCTCCGCCCTCCTCTGTTGCTGTGGACTTATTGCCCACGAACCTTCACCGGGATTTGACTGCCCTCGGCAACTGAACCTGCTCCTCTGACGCTGTGGTGGAGGCAAGGGTCTAGGCGTTCTATCTGATAATCGTGGCCTAGGTCCTCCCCGAGACTCCTCCAGTAACTCATCTGGTCTATCCCTACAGCGCTCCTCCTGACTTGTCCTCCTAATCTCTCGTTGCCACTATCTGATACCCTCAATATTCTGAGAAAAAGCCTGTACACGGGCAATATCCATATCCTTTCATAGTGTAGCTGTGATGCAGGTCTCAACATATTCTGGGTTCAACCCCATAATAAAACAGTGTACCCTCGATGGAATGGTATCCAAAAAGGTTGGCGCATATCGAGCCAAGGAATCAAACCGCATGGCATATTCTCGAAAACTCATCGACCCCTGCTCCAGGTGTAGGAACTAATCAACCCAGGCCTGTCGAATCTCCCGCGGTAAATAATGATCCATAAAAGCCCCTGAAAAGCTGGACCAGGTCGAAGGGGAAACGTCTCTCCCTCGGGACCTCTCCCAACTCTCATACCACAGTACAGTGATGTCCCATAGCCAGAATACCGCCAACTCGACTGACTCTGTGGGTGTAGCATGCATTACCCTGAAAATCCTCTACATCTTGTATAAAAAGTCTTGAGGGTCCTCTATCCAATCTGTCCCTATGAATTATGGGGGACTTAGTGCCAGGAACTCTCGAACCCTCGAACTACCAGGCCCTCCTAAAGATTTTGCAGTTGTAGGTGGCATTGACTGGCGCTGAGCAGCCATCATCTGTGCTAGCATGACCACCGCGCTCCTAACCTCTTGGTCAGATGGTACGGGTATAGAAACTGCAGGAGGTGGTATCATCACACCGGCCATCCCCAGCGGCTCCTGATGTGGTGGAGACTGCTGGGGAGGTCGAGATGACGGTTCCGTATCGCCCTCAGATCGGGCTGATTCTATCTGGGGCTGATGTATCCTGCTGGTGCCCTCTCCTGCTGCTATGTCTAACCTCCTGCCTGTCGTAGGATTTCGCTGGTCCGACATTTCTCTGTAGACAAAAGAATATGATGAACTTAGGGAATTAACCCTATACTGTACCGCTCTACAACATGACTGAATATGAAGAAGAGTAACCATCCTATCATGCCTTGCAACCTCCTGCCTATACTATGTGGTGCACAACACATCCATAGAAAAGACTCTACTTAGCATGGCTTGCAGACTCCCTGGGATACGACCTGCTCTGATACCAAGTTTGTCACGCCCCTCCTTGGGAGGCACGACTGGCACCTGGTGCCCTACTAGGATCTGAACTACTGAGCTGACTGAGCCTAACCACCTCTGGTGCAGGGATAACTCTAACTCTGGAATCAGGAAAATGATGGGCTATATAGAGGCTGTAAATACAGCCCCCGGCCGACAAGGCCTATAGCCACCTGTGAAAGTAAATAGCTAACCAGAGATACGCAAATATGGGGAGTCCTATGTGGGTCGACAAGGCCACCATGATATCTAGTTATAGCTGAAGAAAACAAAATCAATTACCAAACTGAAACATGACCGACAAGTTCATCAGCCAACAACTAACAAGGCCCCACACGGCCAACATACATCGTCTAAGCACATATGGCCTCACACGGCCAATATAAACTAACGTCAAGGAATAATACAATCTGCAAGCCTCTAGGAGTAATAAGATGGTCGGGACAGGGCCCCGGCCTACCCATACTGTACAACAAAAGAAAGTAAACATCTATCTCTCAAGCTCCGGAAGATAGGAGCTAAAGGCTCTGTACCGCTACTGGAACTCTGAGGGATACACTCCTTGTCTGAGTGTACTGAGTAGTAAAGTGATATTTGTATTGACTGAAAGTAAGTAACAGAGCTGACAATATCTGAAGTAAAGAGATGGACTGAAACTGACTGAAATAATAGAATCAGAACTAGACATAACTCTAAAGAAGAGTAGGAGTCATACCTGACAACGAGGCGTCCTACTGTCTAACTATCAGTAACTAATGCAACGTACATATCTTACCTGGCCCCCATAAGCCGGAAGGTATCATCAGCACAACACAACTCACTTGGGCCCCCATTAGCCCTAGTGAGTACATCTCAATCTATATATTCCTATCCAGGTCATACCAAATCACCTAGTAGCTATAAGCATCCTGCCGATCCCCTGGGTATGCAACATGGGCCCGTTGGGCCCCTGACTATAGCTGTGCCTGAGTCCGGAGGACTCCTGAAATCTACACCTCGGGCACAAGCGCTCGGCGGGGGTGTGCATAGGCCAACCACGACAAAAGATGAGGAGCTGGCTCCCCATCTTCATCCCTTGCGGACGACCTGCTACTTCGAAGAGCAACGTATCCTCGCCCTCTGGCGGATGAGTCGACAGAACTATTAACCCTGGGGTGGTCACGAAAGTTATACAGGTAATCCAGCCCAAAACAGCACAAATACAGGTCTCAACTGATAACAATGACTATACATGATAACATGCTGAACATGATATAATATTCCTGAAATACTTTACTGGGATTCATATTGGATTACTATACTGAAGAAACTAACTTGCCGAGAGAAACTGTCTTTACATACCTCGCTCGCTTTTTACCGATTAATGGCGAGGTTCAGTTGGTATTCAACTGTTCTCCCCAACTGTAATCACATAACGGAAGAATAGGGATAACTTCATTACTATAGTAGAAGAAAACAATACTTTATATGAATATATACTGACTATTCTTCAGCTTATCAAAGAACAATCGAAAACTCGTAATTTCTCGAGGATCTAGAAGGAAGAAATACTTACTTTAAGCCTGTGATTGTATTAACACTAGTTTGGAGCAATTCCAATCACTTTGGCGCAGCGGGATGACTATTCTCTGGGCAAATATCACGAAACTAACTCCGTAAAAATGCTCTCTGCAGCCTTATACTTTGATACCCGAAGTTAATTTGAATTTTGACGGTGTTTGGTGGCGTAAATGGAAGAAAATTATATATTCTCTTCGTCCTCCCTTTGTTTCTTGTCTTGTGTATAATGGAAAATGATATAAAGTTAAAGGGTGAGGCCTATATATACTTGCAGCAAAATACATGGCAATGTGGCACGCTGGCCAACGCGCCGTTTTGGCTCCGTGCCACGTTGGCTAACACGGAGGTCCCAGCTCCGTGCCACTTTGCCCCTCTGGGTTTCGCGGTTCGGCCTCCTTTTGCAAAATCCCAACTTGGCACTCATTCGGCCTTTCCCCGGGACCTTTCCTCGCACGTAAGGCATCCTAAAACTTCCAACCAATATGCGAATAGGCCAACTACATGCTAGAAACCTATGGGGTGTAACACAATGGAATTTTGGGAAGAACTGATGAATCCTAAGCTTGATCACCCATAGAAAGCACTAAGATTGCATTCATAGAATAGAATGGGTTTAGAATGAGCTTAACCCTCTTAAAACACCATTTTCTAAGCTTGAAATGACTTAGTATAGGTCTTACGAACTTAGGAATTATGAAACAACCCTTATTAAATTTGCTGGAAAATACTCATTGCTAGTCCCAACGAGGGACTGGACGTATCATGGTTTGTGGGGACGACTCGTTGTCTTCCTGTTGTTTCCATCACTAGAATCATCCCTCTAAGTTTCACCACGAGGGACACTACGACTCCTGGTGAACTTAATGACTGGTGGTGACCAAGTCGTGGCCTGGATTGTCCAAACTCTTTTCCTTTAAGCCCACCACTGACCACGAGAGACTTAATGACTTGTGGTCCTGACCATGAATTGTGTCCTCTCTCGTGGTCAACTCCTCGGCCCAAACATCTAACCAAGTCCACCCTCCTCCCCACGAGTCACTTAACAACTCGTGGTGTGTTGTGCCTCAGCGCACACGATCGTACAAGTAATATAGTGGCCTTTTTTCGAGTCGGATATCAAACCCACAGGGACTGGACTAATTCAGCGAATATTCAAGTTCAAGTGTTAAGTTAACCTTCACAAGTGTTGATTTAAGAGATTTTTGGATAATTATAATTAAATCTAGGGGTGATCACAAAATAATCGAGAAACAATAAAGAAGCAACCAGAGTTAAGGCTTGATAATCATGCAATGCTACAATTCATATTGGTTCGAGTATGAAAACATTAGTTGTTGTCTCACATAGTTAAAATGCAGTGTTCATGGTCTCTCGAGCCTCAAACACAAATAACTAGTCTCACACCTACATCGTTGAGCAGGGATGTGACGTCCTAATTCGTGAGCAATTTAACTACGTGGATGTGGTTTACGGGGTTTATGCCCTTGATTATGGACTTTCGTACCTCTAATCATTTAACCTAACTTAGATTTACAACTACTTCTACAAGTGGTGATGTGACAATTCTAAGTCGGTGTCTAGCTCTCATCCTATTTTACTAAACAAACAAGGCAAAGTAGGTATAATTTCTATCCTAACTGCGAATCTTATCATAAGACAAGAACTTGCTCCCTACATTCTTGTGTTCTAACCTAGGGTTACTCTATCAAGCTTTTAACTAAGCTTAACGAGTTTGTTTTCATGGTGATCAAGCATATAAACAATGGTAATTAAGAATGCAAGATAAAACAACAAGTAAAAACTCAACCTAAACATAAATTCATGCATTTACATTCATATCATGTGGCCTCAACCCTAAAGGAAGTGTTTTACCCACTCATGTTCCTACGATTACTCAAAAAATATAGTTAAAGTAATGTACTTACAAGAGTATTTAAAAGAGAATGAAAAATAATGAACCCTAGGTGGAGTTCTTCGTTTCTCCCTTCACTCCTCTTTGTTTTCCCCAAAATATTTTCATGATCAATGATTTTAGAAGCTAAGGGTTTAATTTATACTAATTGAGAAAATGAAATTTTTGACCGTGAGTGAACTGCCTCTGTGTCACGGACCTGGTCTCACTGATCTTGCTCCGTGACACGGAGTAATCGCGAATGCACCTTGGAAAGTTGGTCGAGGCATGTCATGGGCATTGGCCAAAGGGCGTGGCACGGAGGCAATTGCGCTGCATGCATGCCATGGAACGGCTTGGACGTGCAAGACGCCTTGCGTGGCACGTTGACATCACAGGGCGCCTGCCTTGTGGTATCTTCCGCGTGCACAGCCTGAAGCATGACACGGTGCTGGGCGCGGCACACGCCTAGCGTGGCATGCTGCCTGTCCGACCATTCGGCTGCATGTGCTGCCTCGTCCAACTCTGTTGCAATTTGTTTTGATCTTCCTCCTTTAACTTTAATCATCGTGTTTAGTCTGTCCTAGGCATTTTACACCTGCAACACAAAGACAAATCATATTGGCTAGTTCATACACAAAAATATACAAATTCACATAACAATGTAATTATTTAATTTGACAAACATGACTAATTTAAGATATAAAATAGTAGTTGGTCATGTAATTATGTTCAAGATTACTACCCCACACTTAAAGCCTTGTTCATCCTCGAACAACTCTATTACATCTCATGCACATGAAGAACTCACACATAGCTAATTGAAACAAGATGATTCAAGGTACAACTACACCGATTGTTTTAGATAGCAACTTTAAAATAGAGCATGAAATATCTCAGCATTAAAACCCCATATAACTATGTTAAAACTTCCTAGCCTCAAGAATCAACTCTTACACTCAGCAAATTCAAGCAAATCAACCAATTAAGACATCCGACATAAATTCTATCCTTTATCAAACATGTGCCCTCACAACAATAGAGTTACCCAATTTTTCACTCATAAGTTTTCACATTATAACATGTATGGGTATATGAATAAGAAATAAACTCACTCTCACAAAGAATTCACATGCGACATGTATTGACCTATGAACTTGCCTTTAGTGTTTTACTCCACTAATTTAGGAATATTTGAAAGTAAGATCAAGTAGGACTTAGTGGGTTGTATTGTATGTTAAGGGATAGGTAGGTACTATTTTGGCCAGTAATAGTGACTATCTTCCCTAAACTCTTTTAATACATCATACTTTTATTACGAATATCTATCCTCTTACTTCACCTTTATTCTTTTCAACTCCTATTTTCTTCTTTGTTTCCCCATTTCATCAGGCACACTTAAGCTATTAGTAAGGAGTACTCAAGCTATTTTTTTGCTGTTTTCTTCTTTTACTCCCTACTAACTATTATTCATTTCTAAACAAGTGCACCTCTAGTCTTTTCTTCAACTCCCACCACTACTATTTTCATTCTTCTTCCAACTTCTCACTCCTTACTTCTTTTGCATTTTCACTTAAGCGCTTTAGAGTTTTGGATCAAATTCAAGGCTATTGAAAAGATAGGATTAAACTCATTTTGTGGCTAGCATAGAATAGGCTAAAGTCTCAATGGGGCTAGCTAGGATCATATATTAAAGGTAGGTAAAGCAATGGATAAACATTGGGCTCATTCAAAGAAATGCCTAAATCATTTCCTACAATAGACATCCCTCATTTCGGTTTGTATACACACCAGGAAAGTTATAAACACTACATAATAGCATGGAATATTCAAAAACCTTACACTCACAGCACATGCTCAATTCAAGACAAATTCAGTAGACTCTTAACTCAGCTAATCACAAGAATTCGGGATTAAGCTTTAAGCACATAGAGTTATATTCAAGAGCCTAGGTGTCTTAAACAGCGTTATACAATTGCTAAACATACTTCAAAATTTACACCCCTTGCATCTCACAATCATATACAACACATAACAATAACATAAAGCCATCAATTAGCTAAGGCTTCAAAACACAAATCTATTTTAACTAATTTTCCCTCAACACGGTCGTCATTCATCCATCATCGCGAAAAGTACCTAACTAAGACTAACTCCACTTATATACAGAAAAAGAAAAAATTTATTCATTTGTTCAAGGTGGCCCCTTCAGAAAAGAACCAAAAAGAAAAACCAAAGCGTGGGTGAATTATGTTCAAATCAAACTTTTTCATTAAACAATATTGTACCAAGCACCAACTTCACCCAAATTCACTAAGCACAAAATTTTTGAAATCTCCCTCACCCCACACTTGAATTATGCTATGTCTCCAAAGCATCAATTAAAAGTAATACAAGTGTGAGAAATACTTCCTGAGGCCTCTAGGCCTAGCTAACAACATATTTTCCTCATTTTTGAACAAGTGGGTCATCGACCCCACATTCATTTTCATGTTAGGCTCCTTAGCTCTTACTTGTTCGGATACTCAGACTTCCCCTGAAGCTGTGCTTAACAACCAAAACACACAACAAAAGTGAAAAATAACAAAATACAACACAACTAGAAAGAAAGTGTGCCTGTGGTACTCTTGGGTTGTCTCCCAAGCAGCGCCTGATTTTACGTTGCGGCAAGATGTGGAAATTCATTTTTAGGATATCCTCAAATAGGTATTCCCTTTCAAGAACTATCTTCTTCTCTTTTTGTTTTTAGAGGGAATTGCCTCCACCCTGTCCCTCTTTTCTTCCATCTTCTTATTTATTTTTAGCCCTCCATCAGACTCGAGCTGAAATGTCATTATGTCCTACAGTAGTGGATCCATGGAATAGACAACCCCATACTTAGCATCTGACAACACACTAATCTTACAAAGATCTCTGTAGTGTGTGGGTAGGTTGATCTCTTGGTAGACTCTGAAGAGCTCTTCTTCCTCATTGACCCTCATTTTAAGGGTACCTGCTCTTACATTTTTTATTGCTCCTCTAGTTGCCAAGAATGGTTGTCCCAAGATTAAGGGTACCTTATCATCAACTTTAAAGTCAAGAATGATGAAATCAACAATTATAATGAACTTAGCCACTTTGATGAGAAAGTCCTTAATTATTCCCTCTGGTGTCACTGTGGACTTGTCTACTAGCTGCAGCATTACTCGTGTGGGCCTCGTCTTACCCAAGTGTTAAACAAAGATATGGGAATTAGATTTACTGTTGCCCCTAAGTTACAAAGGCCCATATAACTTCAGCTTCACCAATTTGTACAGGGAGGGTGAAACGCCCTAGGTCCTTGTGCTTTTTCGGTATCTTGCTCATCAACTTGTAGTTGCACTCCTCAGTAAGTGCCACCATTTTGAAATCCACCAACCTAACTTTGTTGGCCACCACATCTTTCAAGTACCACCATTTTGACATCCACCAACCTAACTTTGTTGGCCACCACATCTTTCAAGTACTTAGCGTACTTTGGCATTCCCTGTAGAACATTAAGTAACGGGAAAACTGATGTGAAGTTCTTTGAAAATATCAAAGAATATTTTAAAGCATTCTTCCTTTTTTCTCTTCTTGAGCCTTTTCGGGAATGGTTGTGGTGGTCTCTGTGCTGGCTGCAATGATGATTGTGCATTGTATTCTGCCGCACTCTAGTTATCTCCTCTATCAGTTGATGGGCCTTGTCCAACCAACTCTAGCTGCACCTCATTTCTCTTTATTTTTGGTGGTGCATCAGCCAATTGCTTACCACTCCTCAAACTGATGGCATTGACCTGTTGGGGGTTTGTATCTGTGTGACTGGGTATCCTTCCCTGAGGTCTGGTGTGTCGAGAAGCTGCTAATTGACCCATCTGCTTCTCTAGATTACGGTTGACCATCTGCTGATTTTTCAAATCTGAAGCCATCGTCGCCTGATTCTCTTCCATTTGGGTGTGAATAGCCATGATTTTCTGTAACATCCCCTCAATGTTGCTGCTGCGTGACTGGGCACTATTTTTCCTATTTTGCTGCTAATACTACTACTGCTAAGGCTGCTATATCTTTTACCCTGATTGCCACCCCAAGAGAAATTTGGGTTATTCTGCCAATTCTTATTGTAGGTGTTCCCATAAGTTTGATTGTTTCTCTGAAAATTCCCTACAAAGTTGACTGATTGAGGATTGGCCCCGCAAGATTATGAAATGTGCCCATTATTACCAAAAATTTCACACCAGCTAGGAGCCTACTGAATTGCATTCACATGTCCCTGCGGTTGCTTCATACTCAATTTGCTAAACTGAGCCATCATTTGGTGCTGCAATGATGCTAGTTGTTCTGCTAGGTATTGGCATTGTCCACTTCTATTAGCCCTACTGCTCTCTTTCCTACCCCTCTGGATGATTCACTATGCCACTCCGGGTCACCTTGAGCAATTCTGTTTAAGAGAGTGTACAACTCATCATATGTCTTCTCCAGTGCTTGCCCACCCGATGTAGAGTCTAATAGAATCTTTGTATGTGGGTCTAGACTGTCTACAAAGGTGTGAGCTAACACCTCATTGGACTGCTGGTGATAGAGGCAGTCTCTCAACAATGACTTGAATCTTTCCTAAGACAAATATAGGTTCTCCTCTAGCCTCTACTCGAAACTTAATATCTCACTTCTGAGCTTGGCAGTCTTGCCTGAAGGGAGGAATCTAATGAGGAACTTCCTTGCTAGGTCATCCCAGAAAGTAATGGATTTTGTTGTAACTTCTCCTGTAACCTTTTTAGATTCCTCTCTAGAGCATCTCTCCGGAGCAAATGTAATCGGCGTTCCATCTCCAACAAAGGTTCCACCAACTATCTATTCCTTGCCAGTTCTACAAGGACAACCTGTTACCTGCAATTGAACTGACTAAGACCAACTTTTCCAACACAGAAGAAATAAAAATCACACCAAAACTAAAAATTCACTAAACACTGCCAGTCCCTGGCAACAATGCCAAAAACTTATTGCGCCTCAGTGCACGCGGTCGTACAAATAGCATAGAGGCCCTTTTCAGAGCCGGAGGTCAAACCCATAGGGACTGGACTAATTCAGTGAATATTCAAGTTCAAGTGTTAAGTTAACCTTCAAAAGTGTTGATTTGAGAGATTTTTGGATACTTGTAATTAAATCTAGGGGTGATCATGAAATAATTGGGAAAAAATACAAGAAGAAACTAGAGTTAAGGCCTGATAATCATGCGATGCTACAATTCACATTGGTTAAAGTATGAAAACATCAGTTGTTGTCTCACATAGTTAAAATGCAGTGTTCATGGTCTCTCGAGCCTCTAAACACAACAAATTGGTCTAACACCTACATTGTTGAGCGGGGATGTGATGTTCTAATTCGTGAGCAATTTAATTATGTGGATGTGGTTTACGGGGTTTATGCCCTTGATTATGGACTTTCGTACCTCTAATCATTTAACCTAACTTAGCTTCACAACTACTTCTACAAGCGGTAATGTGACAATTCTAAGTCGATGTCTAGCTCTCATCCTGTTTTATTAATCAAGCAAGGCAAAATCGCGAATCTTATCTTAAGACAAGAACTTGTTCCCTACATTCTTGTGTTCTAACCAAGGGTTACTCTTTTGAGCTTTTACCTAAGCTTAAAGAGTTTGTTTTCATGGTGATCAAGCATATAAACAATGGTAATTAAGAATGAAAGACAAAGCAACAACCAAAAACTCAACCCAAAGATAAATTCATGCATTTACATTCATATCATGTGGCCTAAACCCTAGAGGAAGGGTTTAGCCAATCATGTTCGTAAAATTGCTCAAAAATATAGTTAAACTAATTTTAGATTCATATCATGTGGAGTTCTTTTCTTCTCCCTTCGCTACTCTCTGCTTTCCCAAAAATATTTTCGTGATCAATAATTTTAGAAGCTAAGGGTTTAATTTATACTAAGTGAGGATATGCAATTTTTGGTCGTGAGTGAACTGCCTCCGTGTCACGGACCTGGTCGCGCTGATCTTGTTCCATGACACGGAGCAATCGTGGATCGCGTTGGAAAGTTGGTTGAGGCATGTCATGGGCGCTGGCCAAAGTGCGTGGCACGGAGGCCATTGTGCTGCACACACGCCGTGGCACGGCTTGGACACATAGGACGCCTGGCGTGGCACGTTGCCATCATGCAGGGTGTCTGCCTTGTGGTATCTTCTGTGTACGTAGCCTGGGGCGTGGAACGGTGCGGGCGTGGCACACTCCTAGCATGGCATGCTGCCTGGCACGCCAGCCTGCAACATGTGCTACCTCGTGCGACTCTTTTGCAATTTGTTCCGATTTTCCTCCTTGAACTTTAATCATCATGTTTAGTCCTTCCTAGGCATTTTACACCTACAAAACAAAGACTAATCATGTTGGTTAGTTCATGCAACAAAATATAAAAATTCACATAAGAATGTAATTATTTAATTTGACAAACATGACTAAATTAAGATATAAAATAGTACTTGGGCGCGTAATTATGCCTAAGATTATGGTGCACCTCACGGGTCACTAGATGATTCGTCCTGTGACCTACTGCAGAAAATCCTATTTTCTCCGTTTCCACCTTCAGGTATGATCTTAGGGCTTTCGGGGTATTACTATATCTCCCCCTTGGGAACATTCGTCCTCAAATGTGAATAAACATACTGAAAAGCTGAGAAATGCAACTTTCATATCAAATACTAAACTTTTAGAGCTGAAAAATGATGGAGTGACTGACTCCAGTTGAAATACATATGAATCACACATACATACATTGACATGAAAGAAAATGAGGAATATGAATTGAACATGAGACTGAATAAAGTACTAAGGAGGAAACTTATACCTCAAGTTGAAACTGAGTCAGAAGGGAATAGATGCGGGTATTTAGCTATCATATCTTCTTCGGCTTCCCACTAGCTCCCTCAACATGCTGGTTCCTCCACAAAACCTTGATTGAGGCTACTTCTTTGTTTCTTAGCTTCCAACCTGAAGATCAATTATTTCAACTAGAACCTCCTCATAGATGGGGCTATCTGTCACACCTATACTCTCCATAGGAACAACTAAAGCCAAATCACCCAAGCACTTCTTTAAGTGCAATACATGGAAAACTAGATTAACTGAAGCTATTTCTAAGGGCAACTCCAACTCATAGGCCACCTTGCCAACATGTCTCACAATCTAGGACGAGCAACAATAACGGGGACTAAGTTTCCCTTTCTTTCTGCATCTCATCACTCCCTTCATGGGAGAAACCTTCAGAAACACCCAATCATCAACTTCAAACTCAAGTTCTCTCCTCCTCACATCAACATAAGACTTTTGATGACTCTAAGTTGTTTTCAGCCTTTCCCTTACGAGTTGAACCTTCTCCATAGCCTCATGAACCGAATCTGGACCTATCAATGTAGCTTCACCGACCTCAAACCAACCAATAACTGATCTACACCTCCACCCATAAAGAGCCTCAAATGGAGCCATCTGTATGCTGGAAAGGTAGCTGTTGTTATATGCAAACTACATGAGAGGCAAATGATCATCCCAATTACCCTTGAAATCAATCACATACACTCTCAACATATCCTCAAGAGTCTGTCCACTCTGCCTGACCATCCGTTTGTGGGTGAAGAGCTATGCTAAGCTTGACCAGACTACCAAGTCCCTTCTGAAACAATCTCCAAACTTAGGAGGTAAACTGAGTACCTCTATCTGATATGATGGACAAGGGTACTCCATGTAACCGAACTAACTCCCGAATGTACAATCTAGCATTATCTTCCGCTGAGTCGGTAGTTTTAATCGGTAGGAAATGAGCTCCTTTAGTCAACCTGTCCACGACCACAAAAATAGAGTCATATTGTCGACGAGTATGAGGCAACCCTTAATGAAGTCTATATTGGTTTCCTCCCACTTCCAAGTAGGGATACTAGTATCATGGAGCACACCTCCGTGTCTTTGATGCTCAACTTTCACCTATTGACAATTCGAACACTTATCCACAAACTCTACTATATCCTTCTTCATGTCGTTCCACCAATAGACTTCTTGTAGGTCATGATACATCTTGGTGGCGCCTGGGTAAATAGAATATCTGGAACCGTGAGCCTCATGGAACATTTGCTCCCTCAAGTCATCAACACCCAGTACAGACAAATGACCCTGGTATCATAGCACACATCTCCCCCTTGGGAGAAGACCTCCAATTTCTGATTCTAAATGGTTTCTTTCAAATTTACCAAAATAGGATCCTCATCTTTCCTAGCTTTGACCCCGGTCACCAAGGAAGATTCTGATCCATTCTGAACAATGACACCACCATCCGTCGAGTCAACAAGATAAACTCCTAGTCGTGCAAGCTGATGCACATCCTTCACTAACTCTTTCCTCCCCTCATCTACATGGGTCATGCTCTCCATAGAAATCCGTCTAAGAGCGTCTGCCACCACATTAGCTTTGTCTGAATGATAAAGGGCACTCATATCATAATCTTTTAAAGGCTCCAACCACCCCCTTTGACATAGATTCAAATTCTTTTAGGTAAACATGTACTGTAGGCTTTTGTGGTCCATAAAAACATCTATATGGACCCCTTACAGATAGTGTCTCCAAATCATCAAGGCAAATACTACCATTTCCAACTCGAGGTCGTGAGTTGGATAGTTCTTTTCATGGACCTTCAGCTGCTTGGAAGCATAGGTTATAGATTTCCCGTGCTGCATTAATACACAAGCAACGTCAATACTTGAGGCATCACAATATACCACAAACCCATCGGTACCCTCAGGTAGGGTCAACACTGGTGCTGAGGTGAGTCGAGTCTTCAACTCTTAGAAGCTATTCTCACAATCCTCCGACCATTGAAACTTTACTTTCTTCTGGATCAATTTAGTCAACAGTGTTGCATAGGATGAAAACCCTTCAAAAAACCTCTAGCACTAACCAAATAAACCCAAAAAACTCCTAATATTCGAAGGACTAACTGATCTAGGCCAATTCTTCACTGCTTCTATCTTTTGAAAGTCCATTTGTACACCCTCACTTGACACCACATGACCCAAAAATGCCACTGAGTTCAAGCAAAACTCACATTTGTTGAACTTATGCCATGTCCCGAGTCTACACCCTGGACGAAACACGGTACTTAGAGTCACAAGTAACCCCAAGTCAACCGTTGGTCTATCATACACTGGTATTCTGAGTAAAATATGCATAGCTGAAGCTATGAAATAATACATAATAACATTTATGAAAATTAAAATCTGAACATAGAGATTTAACATATTTGAGAATCTAAGATCAAGTCTGTGTCTGAAAGCCATCTAACTGAGTAGTTGCTGGGACAAGCCCCCAGCTAACTCTAGATCTAATAGAAAATGACAAAGAAAACTAAAATGAAT
The DNA here is from genome assembly GCA_035772735.1 of Datura wrightii. Classification (NCBI taxonomy): domain Eukaryota; kingdom Viridiplantae; phylum Streptophyta; class Magnoliopsida; order Solanales; family Solanaceae; genus Datura; species Datura wrightii. The sequence continues at coordinate 75,013,146 of JASDFA010000019.1, read as the reverse complement.
GAAATAATGCCCTCGGGATATGAGGACTCACACTGCTGCTACTGAATGAGAGATCCGAATGAATTGGCTAATGGCACTGGGTCTGAGAACCTACGGTTGTATCATGAAATGATATAGCATAAAAGTATGCGTCAGTACTTTGAATGTACTGAGTAAGTGAGAGAGGCATAATGATAAATATATAGATGACTGAACTGAAATAACATGCAGTGACCAACTGATAAATTGAACTAAGCAATCTGAAGTAAACTAAGATTGTCAAGATGACCCTGTCTAGTGGTCAAAGACGTGCCCTAAGTCTAAAAGTTATGAGTCTGAGATACAGTACTAAATTGAGCTGAGCTGCTAGAGCTGAAACTGAACTGAGCAACTTATTCTAAAATTGGACTAGACTAACTAGTGGGAGAGTCTATAACTAACATATAACCACGTGAGCTAGACGTGGAGTCTGATGTATACACCCTATCTGTAGGACCCAATATATCTTGCCAGGGTATAAAGGCATGAACTGGGTGATCACAAAAGTTTAGGGCCAATCAGGACAAGTAATACTGTAACCTACACTGGCAACGTAGTTCTGGGAACCTGGGTGCGCTGGAAACCCAACCCGCTCTATGCTAAGTCCTACTTCCATATAAAACATATACTAAAATGCTAGGATGAAAGCTCGGCACTGTGGTCCAAGGCTAGTCAGGGACATATAACTAAAAGTACCCTGAGAGTCTTAGCGGACCATATTCTGAAACTCTGCTTATCTGGAAGCGTCGTAACCGTCTAAGAACAAACTATAAACTGAACTGGGGTCCTACGGATGGTCAGAGCTATAAATGTATATAAATGAAATGTCATGATCCCCTAATGGACCAGTAAACTATAATCTGAGTCTGATTCTGATAATTGAGAGGCACCACTGACACCTCGAGAAATTCTATAGTCAAACTAATAAGCTGACATTTCTGACGAACACTAGATATTCTAGTATTTTGACTGAAATTGAACTGACAATTCTGAGTAATAAAGAGTATATAGACTTTCTGACTGAATCTAACTAACATATATGTAACTGAGTTTCTAACACTTACAATTATTATAGGATCCCCAAACTCGGACAGATGCAAGCAATTCTCAAGAATTCAATGCTTAAGCAGGATTCTAATTTCTGACTTTTCAATATCTAGGGATAAATTTCTAATTGACTGGAACAAGCATCATTTTAGTTACAAAATGGTGGAAAATAGATAAAATTAACATAGGATAGGATTCCACATGAATTAATCAAAGAATCATACCAATATATTCAAATTTTCAATCTCAGGGCTAGGACTGAAAGTGGAAAGAGAGAGAGTTTGGGGGACGCAAGGGGAGAACAATCTCCTTGCCAGATTCCCACATACTTGTAGAAGAAACCCTGGTGAAAATCCCTAAGAAGAACTGAGAAGAATATCAAACCCTTGCTCCTACTCTGTGATTTCAGAGAAGTTCACGTTCTGTTCTTGAGAGAGTTGAGAGAAACGAATGGAAAGGGTTGTTCTAACCCTTTAATTCCCTCCTATATGAACCGAAAATGACATGGTTTCAAGTTTAAAAAGCTGGGAAAACAAAAAAATACCCCTGGCATAAAGAACTGAAACGTGCCCGACCCTGAACAACGGATCTCAGAACGGGTTGCTGGTTCAAACAACGGCTCATTGAAAGTTGTCGCTAGTTCTGGATTCTGAATCTTACTTCATTGGAAAGACCCACGGGAGGATACAATGGTCCGTTGGAACAAAGAACGGGCCGTTGACACCTTGCATTAGAACAGGTAGGAAAATTGGGCATGGAGACAACGAGTCATCATAATGACTCGTTGGAATAACCAACGGGCCTTTGTATCCACTCGTGGTCCATATTGCTAGGGTCTAGAAATGGAAGAAAGGTGGTAGCAACAACTCCTTTTGTTGTCTCAAGGAAAGGGCTGGTATCCTCTGAACTCAGGATTCAATGGACGACAGGACGACTTATTGTTAGTTTCAACAGGTCGTCCTATGTCTTGTTGTTTCCCCCCTGAAAGAAACCTGCTGCAACCCACGACCCTCTACAATGGTGCGTTGGTCACACCAACGGTCCATTGTGTGGGTCATCTGAGATAGAGTCAAATTTTTTTTTCACATGGTTTTTCATGCAATGTCTGAATTTGGTCTAGAATAGTTTCGGGGTGTTACAATATCTCCCCCTTGAGATCATTCATCCTTAAATGAAGGCCAAAACTAGGAAAAGAGCTGTGATTCAAAATTTGATACTATGAACTGATTTCTAAAGGAGTAACCTACTCCAAACTGACTTAACCCTAACAGAGCTGATGCAACTAGATTGCACATAGGGAATCTTAATAGAGTTGATGAGTACGAAATTGAGTAGAGTACTGAGAAAGGATTTAGTACCTGATTCTGGAACTGAACTGGGAGAGAACAAGTGAGAGTATCTGGCCATCATGTCTAGTTCTGCTTCACATGTGGCTCCCTCAGCTAGCTAATTACTCCATAAAACTTTCACCAAAGTGATTTCTTTGTTTCTAAGCTTACGAACCTGATGGTCAAGGATCTGAACTGGAACTTCTTCATAAGATAGACTATCCTTTATCTCCACACTTTCCAATGGCACCACTGAAGTTGGATCACCAAGGCACTTTTTCAGTAGTGACACATGGAAGACTGGGTGCATGACTACTAATTATGAAGGTAGTTCTAACTCGTAGGCCACTTTGTCGATTCGCCTCAGAATTCTGTAGGGTCCCACATCCTTGGGACTGAGCTTTCCCTTTTTGCCAAACCTCATCACCCCTTTCATGGGAAAATTTTTTAGGTATACCCAGTCATCAACTGCAAACTCCAACTCTCTTCTCTGCACATCGGCATTAGATTTCTGACTGCTCTGAGCTGTTTCAACATTTCTCGAATGAGTTGAACTTTATGCATTGCCTCGTGAACTAAGTCTAGACCTATTAGAGTAGCTTCACCAACCTCAAACAACCCTATGGGAGATCTGCACCTCCCACCATATAATGCCTCAAATGGGGCCATATAAATGCTAGAGTCGTAGCTGTTGTTGTATGCAAACTCGATGAGAGGCAAGTGGTCATCCCAACTGCCCTTGAAATCGATCACGCAAGCCCTCAACATATCTTATACGGTCTGAATGGTCTGCTCAGCTTGTCCATCAGTCTACGGGTGAAAGGCTGTGCTGAGCTTGACCTGGGTACCTAGTCCTTTCTAAAAAGACTTCCAAAAGTGAGAGGTGAATTGGGTACCTCTGTCTGAGATAATGGATAATGGCACCCCATGAAGTCTAACCTGTTCCCGAATATAAAGCATAGCATAGTCCTCAGCTGAATTTGTGGTTTTGACTGGGAGGAAATGTGCTGGCTTAGTCATCCGGTCTACTATCACCCAGATTGAATTATGTTACCGATGAGTCCAAAGTAGACCCGTAATGAAGTCCATATTTACTTCTTCCCACTTCCATGTGGGTGTACCAATATTCAGAGTCATACCTCCTAGTCTCCAGTGTTCCACCTTAACTTGTTGGCAGTTCGGTCCTTTTGCTACAAATTCAGCAATGTCTCATTTCATGCTGTTCCACCAGTAAATATCCCATAGATCGCGGTACATTTTTTTCGCACCAGGGTGAATGGAGTATCTCGAGCTGTGTGCCTCAGCTAGTATCTGCTGTCTCAACTCACCAACATCTTGTACACACAATCTTCCTTGGTAACGGAGCACACCATCTCCCCCTTTGGAGAAAGCCTAAACCTCCTTTCTGAGAACTGCTTCCGTAAGTTTAAGTAGAACTGGATCTTCATATTGTCTGGACATAACTTCAACTACAAAGGATGAATCTGACCCACTTTATAATTCCACCCCACCTTTGGCTGAATCCACCAGTTGCACCCCTAACCGGGCTAGTCTGTGAACATCCCTTGTTAACTCCTTTTTGTCTTCCTCAATATGAGTCACACTCCCCATAGACCGTCTTCGTAGGGCGTTAGCCGGCACATCGTATTTTCTTGGTTGATATAGTACGCTCATGTCATAGTCTTTTAGCAACTCCAACCACCTTCTCTGACACAGATTTAGATCCTTCTGACTCAGCATGTACTGAAGACTCTTATGATCTGTAAATACATATACGTGAGCTCCATATAAGTAATGCCTCCATATTTTTAGGGCAAAACCATCGTTGCCAACTACAAGTCATGAGTTGGATAATTCTTCTCATGAACTTTGACCTGTTTGGAGGCATAGGCTATCACTTTACCCCGCTGCATCAAAACGCAGCCAAGTCCGACTATAGAAGCATCAGAATAAACAACCGACTCATCTGTTCCTTCCGGCAAGGTTAAAACTAGAGCGGTGGTGAGTTGAGTTTTTAACTGCTGGAAACTCTTCTGACACTCGTTTGACCACTGAAATTTTACCTTCTTCTGAATTAACTTAGTCAGAGGGGATGCTATAGAGGAGAAGCCTTCCACAAACAATCGGTAATAACCCGCTAAGCCCAGCAAACTCCTAATTTTAGTAGGAGAGGTAGGTCTTGGCCAATCCTTCACTGCTGCTATCTTGTGAGGGTCTACTTGTATTCCTTCACTTGAGACCACATGACCTAAGAAAGTCACGGACTTTAACCAAAATTTGCACTTGCTGAACTTGGCGAATAATTGGCGTCCCTGAGTGTCTGTAATGCTAATCTTATGTGATTGGCATGCTCTTCCTCATTTCTGGAGTATAGTAGAATGTTGTTGATAAATACAATGAAGAACATATCCAGATACTGCTTAAAGACCCTATTCAATTAATCCATGAATGCTGCTGGGGCGTTTGTGAGTCTAAAGGACATCACTACAAACTCGTAGTGAACATACCGAGTTCTGAAAATTGTTTTCAGTATGTCACACTCTCTGACTCTTAGCTGATGGTACCCTGACCTAAGATCGATCTTGGAGAAACAACTGTATCCCTGAAGGTTGTCAAATAGGTCGTCAATTCTGGGTAGGGAATACCTGTTCTTGACTGTTACTTTTTTCAGTTGGTGGTAATCTATGCACATTTTGAGGGTACCGTCTTTCTTACGCACGAATAGTACTGGAGCACCTCAGGGAGAGATGTTGGGGTCTGATAAAACCCTTGTAAAGAAGATCTTTCAATTGCTCCTTCAACTCCTTAAGCTCAGCTTGAGCCATTCTGTAAGGATGGATGGAGATGGCCTGAGTATCTGGAAGGAGATCTATCTCGAAATCTATTTCCCGTTCAGGGGGAACTATGGGAAGATCCTCAAGAAAAAGATCTGGGAACTCGCTGACTACTGGAACTGACTAGATAGATGGGGTCTCAAACTTGGAATCCTTGACCCGTACTAGATGATAAATACATCCCTTGGAGATGAGTTTCTGAGCCTTAAGTTAGGAAATAAACATACTCTTAGGCGCTGAACTGCGGCCTGTCCATTCTAACACTGGTTCGTTTGGAAATTGGAACTTGACAACTCTAGTTCTGCAATCAACTGAGGCATAGAAGGACTGTAACCAATACATGCCAAGGATAAGGTCAAAATCGACCATGTCTTACTCTACAAGGTCAGTTGGGATGACTTTATTCATGACTGAGACTGGGCAGTTTCTATACATCCGGCTGGCTCTAACTGACTCACCAACTAGGGTGAAGACTTAGAATGGTTTTGAGAGGACTTCTGGACTGATATTAAACTAGACTGCTATTTAGGGAGTAACAAATGATGGAGTGGCTCCGGGATCTAGGAGGGCATATACGTCTAGATGAAAGAGATGTAACATACCCGTGACTACATCAGGTGAGCTCTCCTGATTCTGATGGGAAAAACAAAGCATAGAAACGATTTTGGCACTAATCACCATCTATACCTGATATGTTGGCCTGCTGAGCTCGTCGGCCTACTGGAGTTGATGATGTGTTCGATTGTGATCTCTCTCGCCCTACAGATGGGTACTCCCTAAGCCAATGTCCAAGCTTCCCACAACCACAACAGCCCTCTCGACCCTGAAAGCACTCTCCAAGGTGGTACCTACCACACTTGGGACAAGATGGATACTTTTTCCCGTTACTGTGGGCCTGAGACTGAGCGCCAGATGATCCACCCCTCCGATCCTGGTGGTACTGAAAGTTTGGGGTGCTGGTTGACTGGGTGTGGGGCTCTCTACTACTGTGCCAGTGGGCGGCTACTATCGCTAGACCTATGATGGTCGAAATCTACTAGCCAGTCTTTGTCTGTTTGTTCTTTTGCTCCATATTCTTCAACTTTTTAGCCTCAATCTGCTGGGCATAGATGATCAAGCTAGAGAGGTCCATATCATTAATAAAAATTGTTGTCCTACACTCCTTGAGGACTAGATTCGACACCCCGTTCACAAATTTCAACATGCGAGCCCTTGGCTCGGCTACCATCTTTGGAGCGTACTTAGATAGCCTAGTAAACTCCAGAGCATACTCCTCCACATTTCTGTTGTCTTATCTCAAATTCATAAACTTCTACATCTTTGCCTCCCTCAGTTCCCGAGGGAAAAACCTATCTAAGAAAGCTATGTGGAACTCCTCCCACTCTACTAGTCCTGCTCTCGCTGGCCGCCCCTCTCTCCGCTGTTCATACCAGACCTGAGCTACCCCTTTTAACTGGTAGGCAGCCAAGTCAACACTCTCAGAAGAGCTAACACCCATAATGTGGGTGATCTTCCTGATCTCATCCACGAACTCCTGGGATCCTCCCCTACTTTGGATCCTTGGAAAGATGAAGGGTTCATACGGGTGAAGTCTCGCACCCTCGCAGCTGCTGTAGACCCATTGGTATTCATCGGAACCACCTGCTAGTTTTGCTGGTTGGTGACTGTTTGGGCCAGTAGTTGAATGGCCTCTCTGAATTCGGCAGTAGATACCAAATCATCTAAGGGGCTGGTGGAGCAGGTCTGTTGGCGTTACCAGCCCTTCTTCCGTTACCGCGTCTGGGAGACATGGTTCACTGAAACAAAATAGAGCATGAGTTAGAAGGGCGTTTCTACAATTGAACTTTTACGCATTATAAGGAGTATGAACAAAAGAGAGTTTTCCTAATAACATCTTGTAGCCTACTCGTCATAAGTATGGTGCGCTTCACACCCATGAAAAGGATTCTACTCGATGTGACTTTCAAACTTTCCGAGGATACTCTAAACCTAGTGCTCTGATACCAAGTTTGTCACACCCCGTGTCTAGACCCTGGACGAAACATGGAACTTGGAGTCATAAGTAACCCCAAGTCAACCCTTGCTCTATCATACACTGCTATTCTAAGTAAAACATGCATAGTGGAAGCTTTGAAATAATACATATTAGCATTTATGAAAATTAAAAACTGAACATAGAGATTTAAAATATTTGAGAATCTGAGATCAAGTCTGTGTCTGAAAGCCATCTAACTGAGGAGTTGCTGGGAAAAGTACCCAGCTAACTCTAGGTATAACTGAAAACGATAAAGAAACTGAAATGAATGAAATAACGCTCTTGGAATATGAGGACTCACACTGCTGCTGCTGATAGAGAGATCTAAACAAATCGGCTAACAGCGCTGGGTCTGAGAACCTGCGGCTGTATCATGAAATGATATAGCATAAAAGTATGCATCAGTACTTTGAATGTACTGAGTAAGTGAGAGAAGCATAATGATAAATATATAGATGACTGAACTAAAATGACATGTAGTGACCAACTGATAAACTGAACTGAACAATCTAAAGTAAATTGAGATGGTCAAGATGACCATGTCTGGTGGTCAAAGATATGACCTAAGTCTGAAAGTTCTGAGTCTAAGATACTATACTAAATAGAGCTGAGCTGATAGAGTTGAAACTGAACTGAGTTGCTTATTTCGAAACTAGACTGGACTGACTAGTGGAAGAGTCTATAACCGACATATAACCACATGAGCTAGACGTGGATTCCGATGTATACACCCCACCGGAAGTACCCAATATACCTTGTCAGGGTATAAAGGCATGAACTGGGTGATCACAAAAGTCTGGGGCCAATCAGGCCAAGTAATACTGTAACATACGCTGGCAACGTAGTTCTGGGAACCTGGGTGCACTGGAACTTCGGCCCGCTCGGTGCTAGGTCCTACTCCCACTAGAAACCTATACTAAATTGCTAGGCTGAAAGCTCAGAACTGGGGTCCAAGACTAAACAAGGACATATAATTGAAAGTACCCTGAGAGTCTTATCGGACCAGATCTAGAAACTGGGTTCTAGACTGGTCAGAGCTACTTATTTGGAAGCGTGTAACCATCTAAGAACAAACTATAAACTGAACTGGGGTCCTGGGGCTGGTCAATGCTATAAATATATATAAATGAAATGTCATGTCCGCCTAATCGACCAATAAACTATAATTTGAGTCTGATTCTGATAACTGAGAGGAACCATTGACACCTCGAGAAATTTTATAGTCAAACTGATTAGCTGGCATTTCTGACGAACACTAGATATTCTAGTATTTTGACTGAAACTGAACTAACAATTCTGAGTAATATAGAGTATATAGACTTTCTGACTGAATCTGACTAGCATACATATAATTGAGTTTCTAACACATACAATTATTATATAAGCTCCTAATTTTGACAGATGCAAGCAATTCTCAAGAATTTAATTCTTAAACAGGATTCTAATTTCTAACTTTACAAGATCTAGGGATAAATTTCTAATTCATTGGAACAAGCACCATTTTAGTTAAAAACTGATGGAGAATAGATACAATTAGCATAGGATAGGATTCCATATGAATTAATCAAAGTATGATAACAATATCTTAAAATTCGCAATCTCAGGAATAGGACTGAAAGTGGAAAGAGAGAGTGTTTTAGGGGATGAAAAGGGAGAACAATCTCCTTGATTGATTCCCACATACCTATATAAGAAACCCTGGTGAAAATCCTTGAGAAGGACTGAGAAGAATATCAAACCCTTGCTCCTTCTCTGTGCTTTCAGAGAAGTTCTTACATTCTATTCTTGAGGGAGTTGAGAGAAATAAATGGAAAGGGTTGTTCTAACCCTTTAATTCGCTCCTATACAAACCCAAAATGATGTGGTTTCAAGTTTAAAAACTAAGGAAAATACTAAAATATCCCTGGCAGAAAGAACTAAAAACTGCCCGACCCTGAACAACGGATTTCAGATTGGGTCGTTGGTTCAAACAACATCCCATTGAATGTTGTTGGTTCTGGATTTTGAAACTGACTTCACTGGAAAGACCCATGGAAGGATACAATGGTGTGTTGGAACAAAGAATAGGCCATTGACACCTTCCTTTAGAAGGCAGGAAAACTAGGCATGGAGACAACGAGTCATCACAACGACTCATTGGAAGAACCAACGGGTCGTTGTATCCACTCATGGTCCACACGGCTAGGGTCTAGAATTGGATGACGGATGGTAGGAATGGCTTGTTGGTAATAACCATGGGCTGTTGTTTCCTCTCGTTGTCTCAGGGAAAGGTCTGGTAATCCTCTAAACTCGATATTCAATGGACGATAGGATGGCTCATTGTTTGTTTCAACAGGTCATGCTATGTCTCATTGTTCCCCCCTAAAGGAAACCTGCTGTAACCCACGACCCTCTACAATGGTCCATTGGTCCCACCAACAGTCCGTTGTGTTGGTCATCTGAGATAGAAAAATTTTCTAGTTTTCCCATGATTTTTCATGAAACGTCTGAGATAAGAAAGTTTCGTGGTGTTACAACTTAGCGTACAACTAGTGATCATTAAGAGTCTATAGCACCACCCTCAAATAAGCGGCATGCTCCTCTTCACTCTGAGAGTATATGAGAATATCATCTATGAACACAATCACAAACATATCGAAACATGGCTTGAACACCCTATTCATTTAATCCATTAAAGCTGCAGCATCATTTGTTAGTCCAAAAGACATAACTACAAACTCATAGTGACCATACCGAGTCTTGAAGGCTGTCTTCGGGATGTCACTCTTTCTAACTCAGAGCTGATGGTATCCGGATCTGAGGTCTATCATCAAAAAACACTTAGCACCCTGAAGTCAGTCAAACATATCATCAATCCTGGGGAGGGGGTACCTGTTCTTGATGGTGACTTTATTCAGTCTCCAATAGTCAATGCACATCTGAGGAGAACCATCCTTCTTTCGAATAAAGAGAACTGGTGCACCTCATGGGGATTTGCTAGGTCTGATGAAACCCTTATGCAGAAGGTCCTTCAACTGCTCCTTCAACTCCTTTAGCTCAGTTGGGCCATTTTGTTAGGAGGAATAGATATAGTCTATGTATCGGGACGAAGATCAATACCAAAATCGATCTCCCACTCAGGAGGAACTCCTGATAAATCATCTGGAAGCACTTCTGGACACCCACGCACTACAAGAACTGACTGGATAGTCAGGGTTTCGAATGTAGCATCCTTAACCCTAACTAGATGGTACATGCAACTTTTAGAGATCATCTTCCTAGCCTTAAGATAGGAAATGAAGCGACCTACAGGCACAACTAAACTACCTTTCCATTCTAGGACTGGCTCGCCAGAAATCAAAACTCTATCGTATAGGTTCTACAATTTACTAAGGCATAACATCAATGTGCCAATCCATGCCAAAGGTAACATCAAAATATGTCATGGATAGCTCTATTACATTTACTGAGGTTACTTTCTTAATGACTGCGATAGGGAAATTTCGAGACTAAATTACTAACTGGAGTAGAGATTGAGAAGGGTTCTAATAGGATTTCGAGACTGACTTCGAAACTACCAGCAACATAGGGCTTCATGAAATATAATATAGCCCCTAGATATATCAATGCATATATAACAAGGTGGAATACTCGTAACATACCAGTGACTACATCTGGGGAGACCTCCTGCTCCTGACGAGATGCTAAGGCATAAAACCTGTTCTGGTGCTTACCATCACCTGCACTAGTGGATGCACCTTGCTGAGTTGAGCATGCTGGTGAGGTTGTTGAGCTAGTGGTTGGACCTTAGCCCCTATCATGGCCCTATCTGACTGCTGGACAATCTCTTAGCGTATGTCTGGGATTCCCACACCTGAATCAGCTAAACACTGACCAGTTTGTCTCTGACCACACCTGCCACACTCTAGAATGCTGGACTCTACAGTTCTGCTCCCCTGATGCTCGTCCCCTCTAGTCCCGCCTAGATATGGATTGAACATTGATGGATGATTGCGCTGGCGTTGAAGATCTCTGGTGGTACTACTGGCGGTGCCCACCACCAGGTCTCTGCTAGGAGAATCCAAAGTTATCAATCCTGGCCCTCTTGGCCTCTCTCTCCCACTCACTCAGCTGTACCACCTTTATTTTTTGGGGGTACAAAACTATCCGAGGAAAGTCAATGTTCGATTAAGCATCGCGGTCCGGCAATCTTTGACCAAATAGTCTACTATCCCATGCACGAACCGACTCACTCGGGCTCTCTGATCTACCACCATCTCAGGTGCATACTTATACAAGTGAGTGAACTCTAAAGCATACTCTTAGACTGTCATCTTACTTTGCTTCAGGTTCACAAACTTAGCTGCTTTAATCTCCCTCATCTTACAAGGCAAGAACTGATCCAAAAATGCGGTATGGAACTCATCCCAACCAATGGGACCTGCTCTAACTGTCTTGTTATCCTTCCATTGCCTGAACCAGATGTGCGCAACCCCTTTCAACTGATATGAGGCTAGATTTGTGCACTCCTCTCCAGTCACCCCCATGATATGGGTGATCTTTAAAACCTCATCAATAAACTTATGTAGATCCTCATCCACCCTTGACACAAGGAACTCCAAAGGGTCATCCTCAGAAAATCTCTAAATCTCGCCGCTGCCGCATTCCTATTTTAAGGGACATGCGCGGCTGCCTATTAGTTGACTCGAGTGGTTAAAGCCTGAGCTAGCATCTATACGGATGCGTTGAACTCTGTGTGGGCAACCTACTTGGGTACATGCTCCTAGTTAGCTGGTGGGGCCTGTTGGTGCCTATACCATTTTCATTCTCATTGCCATTTCTATTACCATTTCTTCCTCCGTTAACTTAGTGAGGAGGCATGATTCTGCAAATGCTCATAACACGAGTTAGAAGGAAAGAGAGACATTTCATCGCATGACATAGATCATAAAATAAGGGAACATTTCCGAAATATTTCGTAGCCTCTTCATCATAAGTGTGGCGTGCTTCACACCCATGAAAAAGACTCTACTTAACGCGGCTTTCGAACACCCTAGGACACTTCAAAACCTAATGCTCTGATACCAAGTTTTTCATGACCCGAACATAGGCCCAAATCGAGACACGGGACAAAGAATCCCGAGAGGCTCCAAGTCGACCCATGGAATGAACATGACATCTAAGCTCAACATAACAAATGTGGAATTCTAACATATAACATGCAGAAGTTTAAAAATCTGATAACATCAAATAACTTAATACATAGCACAATCTGAAACCGTATACATACTATGTCTGATAAGACTCTACTACTGACAAGTTGATGGGACAAGACCCCAACTAACTCATTATGGTCTGAAACTTAGAATACTGAAAAAAAAGGCCCTTGAAAGATGAGGACTCACCAACTCTTGTTGGAAAGTGCTAACACTGAAGATCTGGCTAACAACGGGACTGAACCTAAATATCTGAGCCTATATCATGAAACGATATAGCATAGAGTATGCGGTCAGTACGTGGAATGTATTGCGTATGGAAGGTAAGTAAAACCTCTATGTAAGTAAAATCAAAGATCATGCATATCATAAAACATTTCATCATAAGAGTCTGAGAGTAGGGCTTGCATGTTATTATCTATAAACATGATTTGAACATAACTAAATCGAATGACCTAAAGCTGAAAATTGATAATCATAGTAAAGATGAACATTGGGTCAAACATAGTATTATGACTGATGAACATGCATAACTGAAATCATGAGAAATAAAGGAAGACTCTTCATATAACCGACATAACCATGATAAATCTTACGGGGTCCCGACTATTACACTCAAGTGGGAAAAGCTGTCCAAAGCCTTGCTAGGGCTAAGGATGCTACCATGATATCAATATCGAGCTGAAGGCCCCTTAGGGGCAGGGAAAGCTCACAAGGAAGGTCCCAAGTAATATAAACATACCTACAATTGCACGTAGTTTTGAGGCATAGGGTTGACTGACCCTTAGCCTATTCGGTGCTAGAAACTACTCCCAAATATATGCATATGCTCTCTATCATTTTTCCACAAAGCTGATCATCATCTAGTGATAAAGCTAAATCATAACATACATGTATTGGCGGAAATTATAATATGAGGAGCCATGGCTCAAACCATGCCACAAGATGAAAATAGTGGGAGTTTAGACTCCAAAACCATGTGGTAAGCTAATAACACAAAGTTTAGATAAATCATTAGACATACTTGATCATATGGGCTTGCCCAATACTTAAACATACTTGATGTAGACTTGATTATTCCAAAACATGACCATGGACATGGGTAATTGAAAATCATACTTTCATCATATACATCTATCATAATCTCAACTTTCATGAACTTCCATGGGTGGGCATCATAATTTGTAAAAAAACTTAAAAACTTAATTTTTAATTGAAAGCATCATAAATATGCCCATGAATAATAATTCAACACTAGAAACACGTATAGATCATACCCATGATTGATACTTAGAGAATTCACATGTTGGGTTAAAACCCCATAGATTCATCAACTAGAATTTTGATTAAATTGATGAGAGAATGGGCGTGGGTGTGGATGAGTACACCCATTCATAACCCTACATACCTGGAAAAATTCTAATATCACAAACCCTCTTGAAAGCCCAATGGAATTTAGGGAAGAATTTGATGAATCCTAAGCTTGATCACCCATAGAAACCACTAAGTTTACATGCATGGAAGAGAATGGGCTTAGAATGAGCTTAAACCTCTTAAAACACCCTTTTCTGAGCTTAAAATGATGTAGTATAGGTCTTAGGAACTTAGAAATTATGAAAAAAACCCTTAATAAATTTGCAGGAAAATACTCACTGCCAGTCCAACCGAGGGACTGGATGAATCATCGTCTAGGGGAACCACTCGTTGTCTACCTGTCATTGCCATTACCGGGATCATCCCTTTGAGGGTCACCACAAGGGAAACCATGACTTGTGGTGTACCCAATGACTCGTCATGACTAATTCGTGGCCTTTACTCTCCAAACTCTTCACCTTCAAGCCCACCACTAACCAAAAGTGACATAAAGACTCATAGTCCTAACCATGATTCGTGGCCTCTCTCGTGGTCAACTCCCTTGCCCAAATATCTAACCAAGTCCACCCTTCTCCCCATGAGTCACTTAACGACTCGTGGTGCACCTCACAAGTCACTAGACGACTCGTCCTGTGACCTGGTGCAGAAAATCCTGTTTTCTCCATTTCAACCCTCGGGTCTGATCTTACGACTTTCGAGGTATTACAAAAGGTCTTCTAAAGTTATCAACAATCTCAAGTGTAAAACTCTTTCCAACTTTAGATGGTATAAGAATTCCTTTCTTACAAGAATCTATGAAAGACATAATGGTAATCTTACATACTGGAAAGATAAATTTCTAGATGGCTCGCCTAAGTCCCTTAGAGGTTTGCTCAAAGAAGAACTCCAAAAACTAGCACTCAAGTGATATTATTCCCTATCAGAAGATAATATACGGTCATCTCACAATCCTCATCCAATAGGTTGCTCTTAAAATCTACTATCAAGATAAGATATTAAGGCAATTAGCAAAAGATAGAGCACAGACACGCTGAGATTTAGAAAGTTTTTGTGAACAATTTGGTCTACCCCCTGTAGAAATAAAACTCATAGAAGATCAACTCCAAAAAAGAAAGTCTGTTCATCTAGACCTCATGTTTACGAGTCTAGAAAATCAAAACTCCTCCTCTAAAACACCATCGTACAACTAAGAAGCCAGCTCTTCCTGCTCCCAATGATGGAAAGTGTTACAGGTGTCAAAAACCTGGTCATATTGCCAAATACTGCAAGTTCTCCACAAGGGTTAGAAATCTTAATCTCGATGAACCAATCCTCAACCAAATACAACATCTCTTACTTTAAGAGGACTCTGATAGCGCTAGTGATGATTTCAAGCGCGATTATGTCCAAATCAAAAAGGATGACTTATAATCTGTCAGCCTGACCAAGAAGATGAAAGTAGCCAACTTGAGATCGATGTTCTCTCAAAAGAACAAGATCTTCTCCTAGAGATTATAAGCAGTCTACAGGATCCAGACCAAAAAAGACATTATCTAGAGCAACTTAAAAAGGCTCTAGATAAGCCCTCCATATCTTCCTCCAATATTTTTTCTCATCCCCACATAGAAAATACTTATAATATCACTAATGTTTTCAATAGGTTGCTACTAAAAAACTTAAGGTAGTAACAATTCAAGATCCCCAAACAGAAATAATGCTCTTTAAAGTGGAAATCCATTAAATCAAATGTAGACCGAATTGTCCTTTAGAAAATCTTTTCCATGACCGACCTTCCTAGGCAAACAGAGGTTGCACAACCGATCAAGAAACCGAATAAGAAGATTTTATCAATTATCTCTCATGAATGTCTATCCGGCGATGGCATACTAGAGTAACCTTAGCGGTCAACAAATCATTCATTTTAGACACAATTTCCCTATTCGATACTAGTCCAAACCTTAATTATTTCTAAGATGTTCTCATCTCAATCAAATACTTTGAAAATACCAAGGAGGCTGTTAGAGCTGCTAATGATAATAGATTAGGAATTAGCTACAAGCTTTCTCCTCTCTCAAGGATGACTTGCTTAGAGATTACTCCTTTGCTTGTAATACTTAAAGTTTATTTGATATTTAATATCAAAAGTTCAATTTTCCTAACCTTGCTTTTATAAATTTCCTAACTTGTCTTTTTCTTTATTTTCTTATGGTTGGAATCACCACCTATGTTTAATTATTGCATTAATTATTATTTAATTATATCATTATCTAGCATATGCTCGGCCCTACTTCCTAATTTATTTATTCCATTTACATTTACATTTTTATACTTATAATTGTTTTTGCATCTTTTCTTCCTATCCCCGTATCATTTCCCCATTTATTTTAGGGGGTTCACTTCTGGGTAGTTGGTGTGTGTGTATATATATAGTGTATGTCTGTGTGTGTGTTGAGGCACTATTTCCTCTATTGTGGTTAATACTATATATATACTGTGCGCTAAGGCACTATGGTGATTCATTGTGTGTTCAAAATCGTGTGTTACAACATGAGTTGAGACATGTGTTGTGTTCTATAAAGGAATAAGGAAGATAGCAGCTTAATGAGTCTTATAGATTTTAGTTTCTAGATTTCATATTATATCCTACTCTGCAGCTTATTTAAATAATATTTCTGCCATACATACTCGTACACTCTTTTGTACTAACGTCCCCATTGCTTGGGAGCGCTGCATTCTTTTCTGTAGGCCCAGACCAACCCAGATAAACCTCTACAATAGGAGTTACAAAATTTAGCTATTGTGCTAAGCTCTATTTCATAGAGCTGACAAGTTAGAGATCTAGCTTATCTTTTGAGTACGTATATAGCAGATGGTAGGTAAGGGTCCTGTCCCTACTATATAATAGTCAGATTACTCTTAGAGGCTTGTAGACTGAAAATATGAGTTGTCAGTGTATGATTTATGGCCTTGTCGGGTTTCTATTTAGTTGTTGAATAGTTTACAACCTTGTCGGCTTATTATTTATTAGATGAAGCATTCTATAACTCGTTGTTTATTAGCTGAAGTATTATGTGGCTTTGTTAGCCTTGCACTCACGTTTTGGGTTAACAGCTGTTTAGAAAATATATTTTATAATCTTAACACTTCTATTTGTTTTATATTGTAGTAGTGTTATTATAGTGGCTTTATGATGTTGGGCATATTTCTATGCCCATTTGTCATATTTTTACCCATATAGGATCATGTTTTGAGTACATAATCATTATTTTATGCTTAACTTCATGTACATGTGAGTGTGTGTTTTATGCTCTAACAAATAATTTGAGTTCATTTGAGCAGGTAACTAGGCAAAATTGGCTCAAAATGATGAAAGAAATAAAGATTTGAGGATCTGACAAGTTTGGTGCTATGGATGGTGCCCCGCACTAAGTCCCAAACTTTAGAGAATAAAACTTCAGGTTAGGTCTCACCATCCCTAAAACTTCAAAGAATTGTACTTCATAAATTTGGCGAGATGAGTGGTACCCTGCACCAGAGGTGTCTAAGAACTAGAGAAATTTGACGAACAGCTTGGTGAGATGAAGGGGGCACCGCGCCAGACCCTATTCGAAGCTAAAATTGCTAGAAATTTGACTAAGTCTGTGATGTGATAGGAGGGGCGGCACGCCAGAGTCATTCCATGATGAAAAATGTTGATTTTAATGCCAAGTCCTAAAGGGAAAAAAGGTCATTTAAGGGCTCATCTATAAATATAATCCTTAGGTCATTGTGACATAGTTTTAGGACTTCTTGAAGCAATCTTTACTCATTATTAATTTCGTAGGTCGTTTGTGAAAGCTTGTAAGCCGTTTGGAAGGAAGACAAGGTTTTACAACTAAGTTTTCTCTCTTATACTTTGTATTTTCGCATGATGATGACTAAGTATTTGTTTTTCTGATTGTCTATGAGTGGCTAAACTCATATTATTAGTTTGTGGCCATGGTGAATGGTTAATTATTTGACAGACTAAATAAACTTAGTTTTGATTCTTCTTTTATGGTTGTTTGTATTTATTTGTGTCAATTTATTATTTATGAGATTGATCACCTTGTAAGTAATTCGTTGGATTTCGATTAAACTTTGAAAAGGGAATCGAAAGGGTTAAATATAAATACATAAAAGGGATTCAAAGACCCTTGAATCCATTGGTGATAGGATAGAAGTTGTTGTTGATGATAGGGATACACCCTTCAACCCCGTTTAGTTGAAATACAAGTAGGCGTAATCGTCGTTTCATTATTCTCCTGCGACCATAGGGATATAGGCATTAGGGTTCATGTAATAGTTCTCGGATGCTAGGGATAGTGGCTATAAATCGGATCTTAACTTACAACTAACAACCGTAGGAAGAACCATGCTAGTTTAATTATGTCTAAAAAATTCAACTTGAAAGCAACTCGCAACTAACAACTGTAGGAAGAATCATGCTAGTTTAATTACATCTGGAAAACACAACTTGAAACCAACCAAGTGACATTGCCCTAGTCTATCATCATTATAGAAATACAATCAAGCTTCCATTCATTTTAGTTAACTTTTACATTTAAAATTTTAGTAGTTTAATTTTCCAAATCAATCTTCATTTTACTTGTTTTGTAGATTATTGAAATTAAAGCGACAACCTTATAATGATTAAATCGACCAGTCCATGTGGGTATTATATCTAGACTTAACAATCCTAGATTACTTGACGATCATGTGCGCTTGCGTGCGCTTGGGCGACATCAAATTCTTGGCGCTATTGCCGGGGACTTGAATATTGTTAAATCATTTGTCGATTAGAATTTTGTTTTGCTAGTCTGTATTTTAGGTTGTTTCTTATTTTTGTTGAAGTTCACAAGATTGTTTTCCTCTGTGTATGCCAAGAACTAGAAATGAAGGACCACCCTTAGCTTCTCTTGATCCTGAAATAGAGAAAATCTTTCGAAGGTTAGCTATGGAAAACATCGGGAAAGTAGGACGTGAAGAGAATGAGAGCGTTCTAGTGATGTAGTTTTCTAGGCCGAATGTGGAGAATGCTTCTAAAGCAATTGTCAAACTGACCATCACTAGGAACTTTAGGTTGAAAGGAGCGACTATGCGGTTGGTCCAAAACACTTGCCGGTTTTAGGGCAAGCCGCACGAGGATCCCCGCAGGTATCTGATGACGTTTGTAGAGCTGAGTGAAAACTTCCACTACCAGAACGTTTCCGACAAATATGTCAAGCTGACTCTATTTTCATTCTCACTAATCAGAGAGGCCAAGGAGTGGCTTCACAATGAGCCTGCAGGATCCATACCACTTAGGAGATCCTCACCAATAAGTTCATCAACTAGTTTTTCTCTTCGAGAAGAACTAAAGAACTGAGGGGAAAGATCTCTAGATTCATACAAAAAGATGGAGAAATGCTAGTTCAAGAAAAGGAACGTTACAAGGGTTACATGAGGGATTGTCCACACGACATGCAACCTAAGGAGATAATTGGGCATAACTTCATTGAGGGTATAAAGCTCGAGTCTAAGATACTCCTTGATGCTACTGCACAAGGAAGAAATTTGTCCAAAAGATATGATGAAATTGAGGCTCTCTTGAACCTCATATCTGCAGGGAGTCAGGATTATCAAGATTCATGCAGAGGATTTATAGCAGCAAAGGTGCCAGAAAAGCTTGAAGTTGATGGTGTAGTGGAAATCAGGGAAGACATTAGCCAGTTGGTGAATACGATTAGTAACTTGGTGACCACACCGGTAGGAGGCCACGTGCAGCAGGTACAAATTCCACCACCATTGTGTGAGGCGTGCGGACAAAGCCATGCCTATTCAGGGTGTCCTCTTAATCATGAGTCTATATATTTTGTGGGACAATAAGGTCATGGTAGAGGTTTTGCAGGTAATGGCTATAATTAGAGTTACCAGAATGGACCAAATCCCCCATAGGGAGGGAATCAAAAATTCCAAAGGCTCCAAAACACTTATCAAAGGCCACAGGATTAGCAGTGGAGCAATTCTCTTGAGGAGACAATGAAGCAATGGATAGTGTAGTAGAGACAAGTGGTCAATGAAATGCAGAAGTCCATCTATGAGCTTGAAAGGAAAATAGGGCAATTGGCCCTACAGTAGAACAACAGACCAAAGGGGGCACTTCCGGATAACACCGAGAAGAATCCCAAGGAAAATGTAAATGCTATTTTCTTGCGTAGTGGTAAGCATCTCGGTGAGGTTATCCCCAAAAAAGAAAAAGTTGATGAGGAATAGGCTGTGAAATCTAAGACTGTGGAAGGGGAGTCTAGCAAACCATAACTGAAAATTGCAGTAGCTAAATCACCTCCCCCATTTCCTCAATGGTTGAAGAAAAAGAAAAAGGAAACAGTTTGTAGTAAGTTTCTTGAGTTGTTGAAATAGGTTCATACAGTTTGTAGTAAGTTTCTTGAGTTGTTGAAATAGGTTCATGTGAATATTCCGTTGGTGGAGCTTCTGCAGGAAGTTCTAAAGTACGTCACATATATTAGGGATATCATGGACAATAAGAGGAGGCATACAAAGTTTGAAACTGTGGCTCTTACGGAAGAGTGTAGTTCCCAAATAAAGAACAAAATTCCAAAAAAATTAAAGGATCCGGGGAGTTTCACTGTTCCTATCACTATTGGAAACAAGGAAGTTGGTTTAGCTTTGTGTGATTAGGGTGCGAGCATAAATTAGATGCCTCCATCCCTATTCAGAACACTAGGACTAGGTGAACCACATCCTACCACAGTGATATTGTAGCTTGCGGATCGCTCTCTAGCCTATCCTGGAATCATTAAAGATGTCTTAATTAAGGTAGGACCTTTCATCCTGCCGGTGGACTTTATAATCTTAGACTATGAGGCAGATGCAATAGTTCCCCCCATTCTTAGTAGAGGATTTTTAGCCACCGCCGACGCAGTCATACATGTTCAGTCGAGCAAGATGTCTATGAGAGTAGATGGTCAGGAGGCAGTGTTTGAAGTGTTTACAGCAATCCAAATGCCACCTCATTATGAGGACTTCAAGGTGAAGCCAGCGGGAGAACCTGAAGGCTGTAATCAGTTAGTGGAGTAGCAAGTGCTTCATGAAAGTTTAGAAAATCTATGGTATGGTCACAAGTCTACCTCGATGAAGGAGTGAGGGGGACCATAGTTGTGCCGCGACGTTAAATCAGTCGCTGCATGGGAGACAACCCATGAATATCGTACCACGGCTATAACTAAGGCACTTGGTGGGAGGCAACCCATCCCTTTTAACATTTTGTATGTTTTTATTTGTTTTGTAGAGACAAACAGGGGCATAAGAGGCAAGAACGAGCTAGGACATTGAGCTAAAAAATGTAAGTATGGGGTAAGACGCCTGGCATAGGATGCCAGGAGTTGAATCCTTAAAAATGAAAATTTTGTAAGGTGAGGCTACAGGTGGCATGCCATGCTATCCCCTATCTCTAGAGAAAGTTTTTTATTTCTATGTCTGTGGTGAGATTAAGGGGGCGGCGCGCTAGGGGCTTGATGGACGAAAATTGTTGGTCAATTGGAGTCAATATTGACTCAAAAGACCTTAAATTACATAAAATCTCATTCTACACCTTTTATTTAAAGTCCATTCATCCTTTTCCCTCAAAAAGTTGAAAAACAAAAGACAAAAATTTCTCTCTATCTCTCTCTCACATTGGGCCGTAACTCCCATTCCCTCTCCCGTCCATCGTTGTCTTCTCTAACAAGTTGGTGAAGCTCTAATCTTCAACTCAAGTAAGTATATTTCATCTATATTGTTTGATTAATGATGCAAACATGCTCCCAAACCCTTTTTCCCCAAGATTTAGAACCCAAAATCACCATTGTTAGTGAAAAACTTGAATTTCATGTTTTGGGTTTTGTGAGCTTAAAGTCTTAAATTCTTCTATGATTGTATGTTATCTTTCTTGGGTAGCTTGATTATTTGTTGAATATAGTGATTTGAACATGTGGGGATGATGGTGGTTCGTGAATTGAATTCTTGAATGTTGGTGGATAGGTGCATTAATTTTAGAGAGAGAAAGTACATGAAGCTTTGAATTCTTGAATGTGATAAATGCTTGAGTCAGGGAAATGCTTGATTAGTTCATGTTGAATGGTAGTAAATTATTTATTGTTGGTTGATTGAATTGAATATTGTTACTCCATTACATGAATTACTTGAATTGCGAATTGGAGAAGGAAAGTGAGAGGGATATCCTAGATAGTGCATTCTTGATTAAAAAATAAAAGATAGAGGAGAGTTGAAAAGAAAGAAAAATTAATGAACTAGGTGTAGTATGGAGTATTGAATTAAATCAAATTGTTTAGATTGGATGATGATGGGGAAAGTCTTGAGTACCTTATTTGATGAATTCTCACATATATGCTAGCAAATTAAGTATGGGGTGGATTTTACACCTTCAACAATTAGTTAGTTGCCCATTTGGTTCACAAACT
This sequence comes from Datura wrightii, assembly GCA_035772735.1. Taxonomy (NCBI): domain Eukaryota; kingdom Viridiplantae; phylum Streptophyta; class Magnoliopsida; order Solanales; family Solanaceae; genus Datura; species Datura wrightii. The sequence continues at coordinate 74,990,856 of JASDFA010000019.1, read as the reverse complement.
AATTTTGTAAAGTCCTTGTATTTTTTGATTGTTAGGTACTATGGCACCAAAAATAAAGGAGGTGATTGTAGCGAAGCGAAGCCTAAATAGGGGTAGACCAGGAAAAATGGGAGATAGTTCTTCGGCTTATAAAGCAGGCCCCATAAGGAGATTCAGAGCAAAAGAGATAGAGCCTCATGGGTTTACTTGGTTTAACACTCAAAAGAAGCCAAGTATGCACCTAAGAACTGGATAGATGAGGGTTGTTTTACACTTGAATTCCTGGATATTCGGGACAAGATACGTGAGTTGGGAGCTGGTTATATCTTCAATGAGCCAGAGAGGTGCAACCTCACTTTGGTGAGGGAATTCTATGCAAATTGGGACACCTAATTCAGAGAGAGTACAAAGGTCAAGATTAGAGGACAGCTGGTGCAATTCACAGTTAAAAGGTTCAATTCCTTCTTAGAGACACCTGCACTAGACCCTTCAGAGTATTTCATCTTGTTGAAGAAGTCTCCATATAGAGACATCCGTCACACTGTGTGCGGTGAACACTCATCCTCCCGATGGGCGAGGGATCATAATGGAACCCAATCCACACTTGCGTTTGCCTATTTGAATAGGGAGGTAAAAGAGTGGGTGAAGCTGGTGTGTGCTTTCTTTCTCCCTGGGACACATATGACAAAGGTGACTCGTGAGCGGATTGTCTTGGTGTACAAGTTGATGAAGGGGATACCAGTTAATTATGGTAGTATGATTCATGGCAATATGAGGAGATGACGAGACAATTGTAGATGGAAATATTTTCATGGTAGTCTCATGACCATGTACTTGAGGGAGGTAGGTATCGAGGAAAAGGATACAAACCTTGTTTTACCTTTCGCAGGACACTTGGCTGGGAAGATGATAGACATCATAAAGGTGAAGGAGACTTCCCCTTCCATAGGCCCTCCTCTTACTATAACTAATCGGCAAGCCCGAGATGAGAATTGGCAGGATCATATGTTTGGGCTGTTGGAATTACAATAAAAGATAGTAAGCTGGCCAGCCACTTGCAAAGGAGATGACAACTTTGGAGGGATGGTACCCACTAAAAGAAAGTACTATGTTGATGTGCTGAGTGTGCCTAGCTTTTGAGGAGCCGCTCGATGATGATGAGGCTACAGTCCTTACTAATGGTGTTGATGATTTAGACATGGAGGAAGATGATGCTGCTGCTACAGGGACCATGCAGGTTGATGGAAAAGATGATGATTGAAGATGAGGATGATGCTTAGTGACCAAGAAGTTTCTTTTCTCTCCCTTTATGATATGATTGTGTGTGCATTGAGGACAGTGCACCTTTTTTAGTGTGGGATGGAGCAAAGTTAGATTTCTATTGTTTTTTAATTGCTATATTTGTAGGTCATAGCATTATTATGTCATTCCTCATAGCATTAGCTTGATGATTCATAGGTCATGGGTTGTAATAGCTAGTATGGTGATGTTGACTTGGATGCCTGGGAAGTTTGACTTGTTGTTCGTCTTGACTATGTTATGTTTGGTTGCTTTATTTTAGAGTAAATATTTAATTTTAATTTTGTTTTGTTTGAGTCTTTGTAGTCATAGAGTAATGATATTTCCCTATGATAGATGGATGACAACCATCTTAAGGGAAGTTTCATCATATTTTTTTTTTACTTTTTAGGATTGAGTCATAGGTCATCCACTTGTATGCTTGTTGATATTCTGCTTAGCCGCTATGCTAGAGTAAAATAGAGTGGTCATCTTGATTGCATGAGTTAGAATCATTGATAGATGCACATATCTCTTTAATTTGACTCGACATATCCTTAGGGCTTAATTATGAACTTAACTTGTCATTCAATATGATTGTTTGAATGTGTAGCTGTAGAAACTGATTAGATTCTTGTTGCTATGAGAGGTGAGTTGAATTGCTTTGCATGTATATATTGTAGTATCTAGAACTTGCCTTAGTGTATGTAAGATAACTAGTTGATAGAGAGTTGAGATATGATCAAGGCACTTCTTTAAAGAAACCATTTTTTCTTCAAGTTGTTTTACCTTCCTAGTCATTCTCCGTAGTTACCCTCTTTAGAGGTTAAAAGTCTTATTCTTTCTTAGCCTCAATAATATCTTAATCCCTCTTTTTGTGAGACCTCGGACTTATTAATCCAAAGTAGTCTTAGACACTTTGAGACATGAAAGTAAAGGTCCATCGAAGTATTATGAAAGGGAAAAAGAAAAGGTTGTGGTAAGAAAAGGAAAGTCAGAAGAAAGGGTGCCCATAAAAATTGTGTTATCTATTTTCTGCTAGGGAATTGAAAAAGAGAGCTTTAATTGCAAAATTCTTAGTCATTCTATGATTAGAAAGCTAGCAGTGAAGTAGTAAAAAAAGGGGCATGAAAAGAAAAGACAAGGGTGAGTAGATGAAATGTGAACAAGCAAGGAAAGAGGTGGCGGACAAGTAAAGTGAAATATGTCGTAAAAGTGCTTAGGATGGTAGTCACTATAAAATGAAATATTAATCCTACCCGTCCCTTACCCGACAGTAAAACCAAGAAAAGTCCTTACGATCTTAATCGTTTAAAGCAATTTGGTAGTCTAAATGTACATGAAGGGCAAGCCTATGGTATGTTGCATATGTGCATTACATCGTTTCTCAGAGTGAGTATGCCTTAGTTATTGTGTTCCATGTTTTATATTGATGAAGTTAAGAGAGGAATATCACTAAAAGTGAGGGGCACAAGAGGTCTAATTCGGTGTACTACTTGTTTCATGTGCCACACTTAATCATGTTGGACCTTTGTGTTGAAAATATGAGTCATTTATAGAGATTTTATGATCTTGATTGTGAAATATTTCTATATGCTTTGTTGAGAATTTTATTATGATGATAAACAACTTTATGTTTGCTCCATGCTAGTTGGTTGAGTATGAGTTGATAAAGGTATTAAGTGTGATGGTAAAGTATGAGATTAGGTGTGTTTTAAGGATTGTTCGAGGATAAACAATGATTTAAGTGTGGGGTGGTGATGTTGGGCATATTTCTATTTCCATTTGCCATGTTTTTACCCATACTTGATCTTGTTTTGAGTTCATAATCCTTAAAAAATTATTTGAGTTGTTTTGAGCAGGAAACTAAGAAAAATGGGCTCAAAATGTTGCAAGAAATGAAGATTTGAGGATCTAATTGGTTTGGTGCAATGGTTGGCACCCCACACCAAGTTCCAAACTTCAGAGAACAACACTTTAGGTTGGGGCGCGCTAGCCCTCAAACATTAGAGAATTGCACTTCAAAAATTTGGTGAGATGAGTGGCGCCCCGTGCCAGAGGTGTCCAAGACTTAGAAAAATTTGACAAACACCTTGGTGAGATGAAGGGGGTGATGTGCAAGACCCTATACGGAGCTGAAATTGCTGGATATTTGACAAAGTCTGTGAAGATATAGGAGGGGCCGCTAGAGCCATGTTGTGACAAAAATTGTTGATTTTAAAGCCAAGTCCTGAAGGGAAAAAAGGTCATTTAAAGGCTCATCTATGAATATAATCCTTAGGTCATTTGTTACGTAGTTTTGAGGCTTCTTGAAGCAGTCTTTACTCATTATTAATTTCGTAGTTCATTCATGAAATCTTGTAAGCCGTTTGGAAGGAAGATAAGGTTCTACAACTAGGTTTTCTCTCTTTTACTTCGTATTTTTGCATGATGAAGACTAAATATTCACTTTTTCGCTTGTCTATGAGTGGCTAACGCATATTATTGGATTATGGCCCTGGTGAATGGTTGATTATTTGACAGACTAAATAAACTTAGTTTTGATTCTTCTTTTATGGTTGTTTATATTTATTTGTGTCAATCACCTGGTCGTTTGTTACGTAGTTTTGAGGCTTCTTGAATCAGTCTTTACTCATTATTAATTTCATAGTTCGTTCATGAAATCTTGTAAGCCGTTTGGAAGGAAGATAAGGTTCTACATGTTCGGTGGGTATCTAAACCGACACGCAAGTGCACGTGGTCGAACAAGTAGTAAGTGGCTTTAGTAAGCCAAGTATCGATCCCTCAGAGACTCGGATTAAGTGAAGTTTGCCTAAGTATACTATACTATATTTAACTTCTAAATATGCTGACAACAACGTAACCAAAAAATGAATAATTTGTTTTATAAATTTTATACTAAACTACAAACAATTATCTACTTTGAATTTGGACTATGAATAAGAGCATGCTGAGGTTAAAGAACATGTAATGAAACTGATTATCATCATAAATTTGTTAATCTTTTCTTCCAGTTGCTAGCCAAGAAAATTAGCCAAGAGATTAAAACTCTCGTATTTAATCTCACTTAAGAATCATAAACCATCCGTCTACATTTCTGTGATCAAATGCAATTCATGACCTAGCAATACAATTCCGGTTCCTAAATTGACTAATATGGCTTTCAAGTATATTTCTATCAGGAAAGCACATCAAAACTCAATTTTCCCAAATCAAGTAAAGAACAATATCCTATTAATTCACAACTTTCCAATTTCGTGCTCTCTCGAGTGAAATCGGACTTTTTAGATGTACATTAATGTAGGCCACACACCAGTGTAGTAGAAACAAGAATTAATAGAACAACATGGAAGAAAAAGATGAAAAACCAAATAATTCAATAATCAAAATTCATCACAAGTGTTCATAACCTCAGCAAGGAAGGGAATTAGCCACTCATTTGTGGATTAATCATCCTAAAACAAGTGTTAATCATACAAACAATTGAATTAGAGAAGAAAGAAAGAGAGAAAAAACCCTGAACTTTTCGTCCCTCAACTGCCTGTAACCCACGTCCTTGCTCCACCAAGTCTGTATTATGGAAAAATGAACCTAAGTGTTCTATTTATACTAGTGGGAATTTTTCCCGGAATAACAAGCAACGTGTCACAGAGTGCATCGCGGAGCACTGCCTCCGTGACACGCCGTGGACGCGGACCCTCACTGGAATTGGGGGTCCGGGAATATAACACCAATGTGGCACGACGTGCAACGCGGAGGCTAGCCTCCGTGCCACTGAGCTGTCGCGAACCTCCACTGGAAATTGGTGAATTTTCACCCTCCAGGCAGAATGCCTCTGCGATGGCAGCGTGACACGGCTCCATCGCGGAGCCCCTTTAATTTGTGCAGTCCAATGCCTTTTCCCTTGCTCGCATCCAAGTCTAACTCCGATATCATCCAACATGCATTTTAGCTCCTCGAAATCACATGTTACCTACAAAACAATGCTAATCATGTTGGTTAGTATAAATTCACATTTTATTACCAATTACATGAAAATGTATACACATTGCTAGATAAACAAGGCGAAAATGATACTTTTGAGTATCACTTGGGCATATAAATCTGCCCAAGATCACTTACCCCACACTTAAATCCTTGTTCGTCCTCGAACAATAAACATACAATTCATGCAATTTACATCCCAACCTTCGCTACTATGGTGCGACAATTTAAGCTACGGTCATCCCGATCATTCAAGATTTCAAATCATCAAGAAAACATGCATGGTCTTAACCATGCAATGACCTTCAATATATTAAGACTTCCTAGACTTTAAGAATCGATTCTCGATATCGGCAAACTCATGCAAATCAGCTAATCAAGATATCCGACACAAAAATCAATCTTTCATCAAGCATGTGCCCTCACAACTCAAGAGAATCTACCCCCTTTTTGCTCATGTGACACACAAACATTCAAGTAGGGGCATGTAAAAACAATTTCACTCTCTCTCCCAAAAGAATTCACATGCATCATGTCATGACCCATAAGCTTGCCCTTAGTGTATTACTCCACTAATATAAAGAAATGCAATGCAAGATCACGTAGGACTTTAATGGGTTGTAATGGAAGCTATGGAACTAGTATATATTGAATTAGCCAATAATAACCACTAGCATCCTTAAGCGCCTTTGCAACACATTCCCATCAACTCATAGACATTGTTTCTCTCTTTCCTTTTTTCATCATCCCATTCTTGACGATTTACTTTAGTATGGCCCATCTCATTAAGCACACTTGACACAATAACAAAGGTTATTCATGCACCTTCATTAGCATTTATTTATAGCAAGTGCACCTTCAACCTTTTCTTTTCTTCCCTCACTCTGCTTTTCTTTTTCTTTTCACCATCATCACTCTTTTACACTTTGGGAAAATTATTTTCTCTTCTTAAGCGCTTAAGAGTTTTTTTTTCTAGACTTTACGGCTAATGAAAAGAAAGAATTAAGCTTGGTTTATACTTTTTGGACAAAAGAAGGAAATAATAGGCTAAAGGCTCAAAGGGCTGACTAGGGTATACAATCACATAAAGGGGGAGTATTACAAGAAAAAATTAGAAACTCTCGGTTAAAACAAAGAAATGCCTACATCCTTTCCAACAATACACCTCCTTCATTTCGTTTTGTACACACACCAGGCAAGTTCTAGACACTTCACAATAGCATGGAATAATGATACCTCACTTCACACTTTATGCACATGCTCGATTCAAGATGTATTCACAGATTCTTCAATCAGCTAATTACATGAATTCAAACATTAAGCCTCAATCACACCGAATCGAACTCTACAGCCTAGGTATCTCAACATATTTACAAGATTGCATGCTTTTATACGAATCACTTTTGCATTTTAAATATCAGGTACAACACGCAACCAACAATTCACAACCATATAGTAACTACAGGTTCCGGGATGCAATCCACCAAAGAAAAAACTGAAAATAACTACTCCTACCGACTACATTTCCCTTAAGACGGTCGTCATCCATCAATCATAGGGAACAATCACTAACTATGACGTCGGTTCAATGGGACCATTCTCGGTAAAAGAACCGAAAACAAACGCCGAGAAATCCAAAAATAAAAAAATTGAAAAATTTTGCAAAACATCGATCATTTCGATCGAAAAATTATTTACAACATATTTTAAATATGAACAAAATATTTTCACAAAATTTTAAAAATATCGATCATTTCGATAAGCAAAAATATTTACAAAAATTTTTACAGACTCAGCTGGCAACATTCCACAACACACATCAATTTCACAAATATGTACAGATACAGAACAATTTAAAAATTCACAAACACAAGGAAACATAACATACAAATATACAGAGGAAAAACATACAAGCAAACCAGCCCAGCCCAGCACCTAACTACTCCCACCCCACACTTAAACCGAACACTGTCCCCAGTGTTCACAAAAATCAAATAGCACAAAATCGGGTGGTGGAACTCCCTGATCAGTCAAAGTATTCCACTTATTCATCAGGTGCTGCTGCCTCATCTCCCATGTCCGAGTCGCCTCCATCGTCGTCATCAGACTCCACATCATAGTCCTCCTGACATGTCTCCTCGTCCGTGGGGACATCATCGTCTGTGGGCTCTACAAAGGCTGGCCCCACTCCGCATAGAGCCCTGGCGTTTTCGCCAAACGGGTAATCTAGCTCGAGTTGCCATAGCTCCTCCTCCGTGGCTTGTCTCCCACCGATCCTTAGCTGGAGCATTTGCATCCCATACATCCGCGCCATGTACTGGTCATCACGAGCATGTCGCTCGCCAAGTGTCAGCACTGGCCCGTGGGTGGTGTCTGGAGCCTTAGTTTTGGTCACATCCAAGGCCCGCCGCTCCAACTGTGGGATATAATCCAAAGCCTCCTCCTCGACGTCGAGGCCTCTGAGAAAGGTGGTGAGTAGTCCACCGAAACCATACCTGTGGCCCTGGAGAAATCGGGCTCGCTTCATGGCGGATATGATGACCGCCCCGACATTAATCTCCAGCCCTTTCATCAGGGCATACACCAGGCAAACACGGTACCGGGTCACATCAGTCATGTGTAACCCCGGGATTAGGCACGAGCAGACTATCTTCAGCCAGATTCGGGCTTCCCTGTTCATTTGAGAATAAGGCAGAGTCTGGTGGTAGCCCCTTTCTTTGTGTCTGCTCCATCTAGCTGTAGATCGAGCCCCACACAGTGTGCGTATGATGTCGGCATACGGTGGGGTAATGTTCAGCTGGCGGAGAACGTGGGTATCTGTGTCCCGCGCTCCGATGATGGCATTTAGCTGGTGGGGTTCCAGAGTGACTATCTGCCCTCTGATCTTGATGGTGTGGCTTCTGATGGACGGGTTCCAATTAGCATAGAACTCCCGGACCAGGTGCAAGTTGCATTCTTTGGGCTCCTGAAATATGAAACCGAGCCCAGCTGCCTCGATCCGGTTAACCATTCTGGGAAACTCCTGTGCCAATGGCTCCCGTGCTATATGCTCCTCGGGGAAATATTTATTCTCTTTGTGCTTGGCATACCACTTTTTCCCCTCGTCAGTCACCCATCTCATTCCGTATTGGCGGCGCTGGCCGCGTGGAACTGCTGGTGCAGCTGGGACTGCTGTGCCCAGTCTGAGTCTTTTCCTTTCGGTGCCTAAAGTTGATGCACCCTTACCTTTATCTTGCCTGCTTGCCATTTTACCTGTCAACACAAGTGAACAAGCTCAATGTCAAGCTAAATGAATATTAACTTCGGCTAAGGTCGGGTTATGATAAATTTACCCCACACTTAGTCCTTAGCTACAGTTACGATACTACAGCAAGAATAACTTTATTTACACCCAACAACCAACTATACAATCATGCTTAGTGCGTTCAAACGAAAATTCAACGGTATAACTTCTGCGTACTACTCAGACTTCGTACAACTAATCCCAATGACTACCGTCGCTAGCATTTTAACCATCGCACTTAGCAAAGAAAAACAACGAAACAAAAACAACAACAAAAATTCTATACACATGAACCTATACAACCAACCAAATTTGAACAAAATTTCAACATTTTCCCCAAACCCGAGAATTCATCGTCTATTAACATTCAAACAATTTTTACAACGATTCAACCCATTCACCACGTACACCCCGGCATAGAATTCACGAATTCAACACATTACCAACTTCAAATTCAACAACAAAGCCCTAGAATTGATTTCTTCCATCAAATTCGAATAATTCATGCAATCGACAAGTTCAAACAATCCTTACAACATTCCGAACATTTATCAATCAACAAATAACTCGAATTCATGCTTAATTTCGACTTAGGGCGCTTTATCTCACCTCCCATGCTTAATTTCGAATAAAATCGACAAAAACTTGAGAGAGAATCGGAAAACATACCTTGTAGTTGAGTAAGCGAAGAAAACTTGGTAATTTGTTGCCTTAAGCCGTGGCACATTGATGGGAGAGGGGTTTTGGGACGTTTGGTCGCGGAGGAAAATGAAAATGAGGGGAAAAAAGGGAGAAATCGAGGTTTAAAAGGTAGAAAACACGCCGGTCACCCCGCAACCCGATGTGACCCGTCGCGATATACACGGCGACGTGTCACGGAGTGCATCGCGGTGCACTGCCTCCGTGACACGGAGCCATTGTGACAGCATACTAGAAATTTTAAAATTTCCGGATTACACCTCAACGTGTCACGGAGGGTAACGCGGAGGTCCTCCTCCGTGACACGGAGCTATCGCCCCAGCTCACTGTCGTCTACATTTTATTAATTTTTCATACCTCGCCTTTCCCTTCATGATTCCGTGCACATTTTTCTCCGTTTGACCTGAAAATCATCTCGCTAAACAAAATTGGTTAGAATAATAGGTTTCACCTAACTAAAAATAAAAAATACTAACTAAAACGAAAAATTTTGTAATAAATCAAGAAAAAGAAAAAGTAAAATCTATTTACACTTTACAAAATGAAAGAAAATTTTTTTCACGGGTTGCCTCCCGTGCAGCGCCTGGTTTACCGTCGCGGCTCGACGTCATTTAAGCTCAATTTTTCACTAGGGTGATGGACGATTTCCCACGATCACTGTCCTCCCCCCAGTAGTGCTTACACCTATCCGGTGGTCTTCCCATTAACTCTCGGGGATGCTTCATCTGCTTAGCATTACCATGATCAATTACATTGATCACCGAGAGTTCTTCATGCACCATCGGGAGCTTTGGTGCTTTATACACATCGAACACCTCTACCTTGTCGTGTGCTCGCATTGTCAGTTGCCCTGCAGCTACATCGATTAATGCTTTCCCGATTGCCAAGAAGGGTCGTCCCAAAATAAATGGGACTTCCGTGTCTGGTTTAAAATCCAGAACAATAAAATCTACCGGAAAAATTAGGGAGCCAACTTGCACTAGAACATCCTCAACAATGCCATCCGGCCTAGCTAAGGATCGATCCGCCAACTGCAAGATTACGGTTGTGGGTCTAGGACTCCCTAGACCCAACTTTCTGAATACCGAAGATGGCATCAGATTTATGCTCGCCCCCAAGTCACACAATCCACGAGCTCGAATGCTTTGCCCAATAGTAAGCTGGATAGTAAAACTTCCAGGGTCTTTTAGCTTTGTGGGCAGTCTATTTTGGATCCGGGAAGTGCACTCCTCAGTTAAAGCCACCGTAGCATACTCAGTCAAACGACTTTTGTTGGCCACGATGTCCTTTATGTATTTGGCATATTTCGGCACTCCCTGCAAGACATCAACAAGAGGTAAGTTAACATGTACCTGTTTAAGCACCTCCATGAATTTCTTGAAACACGCCTCCTCCTTGTGTTTCTTGAGTCGTTGCGGGAACGGGGGTGGAGGTCTTTCTGATTCAGCTTCTTTGGTCTTCCCCCTTTCCGAACATTTCTCCCCCTCAACTTCTGCTACTCCCGAATTTTGAGGTGGTCTTTCTGGTTCCACCTCCTTCAGCTGAAAACCACTCCTTGTGGTCACTGCATTTACCTGCTTCAGATTCGGATCCGTGTCGCTCGGCAGTCCTCCTCTGGGCCTTGTATTCTGGGCACTAGCAAATTGCCCAAATTGATACTCAAGAGCCTTGGTCGCTAACTGGTTATTTTTCACTTCGGCTGCCAATTTAACATAGTTAGCCTGCAATTGCGCTTGGTTAGCGATCATGGTCTTGAACATCTCCTCAATGCTGGGTGATGGTGGTGGAGGAGGTGCATTGTTATTTCTGAATTGAGATTGGTAGTTCTGTTGCCCTCCTTGATTCCTTTGCATACCCTGACCCGAACTTTGGCCTTGATGGTTGTTGCTACCCCATGAAAAATTTGGATGATTCCTCCAATTTGAATTGTAGCCACTACTATACTGCTGGTGATTTCTTTGTGCATTACCCACAAAGCTTACCGAATCAGGATTTGCTCCACAACACTCAGCTGAGTGCTCACTGCTTCCACACACTTCACACCACAATTGCTGGACTGCATTAACTGGAGCTGACGGCTGGTTCAAAGTCATGTTGCTGAAGTGGTTGTTCAATTGATTTTGCAAGGCAGCTATCTGTGCAGCGATAACTGTAAATCCATCCACTTCAAGCACTCCTGCTGCTTTCCTTGTTCCACCTCGTGATGAATTAGCATTCCATTCTGGATTGCCCTGTGAAATCCGGTTTAGCAAGGTATACAGCTCCTCATAAGTCTTTTCCAGCGCCTGCCCATCTAGCAAAATTTTGGTATGGGGTTCCAAACCCTCAATAAATGTGTGCACCAACACCTCATTGGACTGATGATGATGAGGACAGTCCCGCAACATGGATTTAAATCTCTCCCAGGCTTGATATAAGTTTTCTCCCTCCCTCTATTTTAAACTTAGAATTTGACTTCTAAGTCTTGCTGTTTTGCCAGAGGGAAAAAACCATATCAAGAACTTTCGTGCAAGATCGTCCCACGTTGAAATAGAATTTGGTGGCTCAGCTTTCAACCACCTCTTGGATTCTCCGAGTAATGAGAACCGAAATAATGTAAGCCGAACATAATCAAGTGACACTCCAGCGGGTATATAAGTGTCACTTATCTCCAAAAAGTTTTGGAGATGCTGTTGTGGGTCTTCATGAGGGAGACCGGTAAATTGCCCGCTTGTGTGCAACAATTGCACCATATTTTGCTTGAGTTCAAATCTCCCTCCAGGCTCTGGTTTGCGGATATTGGATGTAACATTGTTGGCATGTGGATTGCCACCTCGCGAACCGGCCTAGCTGCTGCTTCTTCGGGCACTAACACTGCCCTTACTACCGGTGGATTTTGTTGCTCCATAATGGTCTGTCTGAGCAACTGTAGCTTCCTTTGTAGAGCTTCTCTCTGTTTACTGTGAAATATACGTTCAGGCTCTATATAAGATTCCACCAGCTCTTTGTCTCTTGCCAGTGTTCACAGCAATTAAGTCTGCAAAATACAGGCTAAGACCAAGTTGTCAACACTTAAGAAAATAAAATAAAAATACAGTAAATTGACACTTAAAACAATTTCACCAATTGCCAAGTCCCCGGCAACGACGCCAAAAACTTATTCGGTGGTTCGTTGGGTATCTAAACTGTTATACCCCGTAGAATTTATGGCACCTAGACGACCTATTCGCACGTTGGTTAAGCATATTAGAAGGCCATACATGCTAGAGAAAGGCCGGTAAAAAGATCGGACGAGAAACCCATCGAACCATCGCGGGAGGAGCTGAGGCAGAGCCCCTCCGCGATGGTAGCGTGTCACGGAGGTGAGGCCTCCGCGATGGCTCCGTGACACATTGCCCAAGTTCAGGCTCAAGTATATAAAGCCCCCACTACGGTTTAATATCATTTAACTCATTCTAATTTCCAGAACACGCAGCAAAACAGAGGAAGACGAAGGAGGGATTATAATTTTCGTCCGATTACGTTGCCAAACGCTGCCCAAACTCAAATTAATCCTAGATACCGAAGTATTTAGCATCAGAGAGCATTCCTACAGATTTAGTTTCGTGAAATATGGCCGACGAATCGGCGAGCCACCGAGCTAAGGTAAGTAGAATTGCTCTAAATTAATGTCTATGTGTTCCTAGCTGAGAAGTGAATATTTCTCCCTTCTGGACCGCTGAAAAATAACGAGTTTTCGACCGTTTTTCAAAAGGTTAAAGTTGGGATAAATATATATATCTAAAGTGATAATTTCTCGTGAATATTAATGTATTTAGTTCTAATTGACGTGTATATGAATGTAGTTGGGAGAAATAGCAGAAGTACCGACGGAAATCACACCGGTCAGTTGGATACTCAGAAACCAGGTATGTAAAGTTATTCTTTCGGCAAGCCAGGAAGTACAACTTAGAAAGTAAACAGAATAAAGGCTATTAACCGATACCCAGTGTATAGGAACGATTTTAGTATAATTTCCAACAAGCATGCTAGTACATTAATCACATATCATGCGATAATCAGAATAGTAGATATTCAGGCAATACGTAGTACATCTGTTGAGATTGTATCCAGTAGTAGATGGTACATTTTATGTTATTGAGCTATATCCAGATATAATCAGATAGACAGATAAAGGCCAGGTAGCAGTTAGTCCAGCAATCAGAAATAGTGTAAAACAGAATATAGTATCAGTTATTTAATACAAACTGGCCTTAAGATACAAGGAGAGAATATGATTAGTATTTTCATTTAAGTATGCTTGCTGTGTATATGTTTTGTATGTTGAGACTTGTTGTGGCATGTGGGCACCCTTTAGCATCCCCACCGCCCTTGGGTTATAGCTGTGTCGATACCAGATTCAGATACCGCCACTAGCTGGGCGATGCCGTCCGACTAAAGGACGATGATGGCCGACCACCATGATAATACGGTCCAGACCACCCTGCTTGCAGGGGTAGTTCAGTTTACTCTGCGCAGAGCTAGCACACCCTGTTTATAGGGGCAGACCACTCTGTGTGCACACCTGTGCCCAGAGGCAGGAGTCTTCGGACTCAGACACAGTTTATTGTCAGAGGCCAAGGCCTGAGCTACGTACCCAAGGGGGCCGGTAGGAGGAGCTCACAGTTATCAAATGAGTGGAGTGACTTGTTTTTGGTTGGTTTAGACCCGGGTAGGGGTAAATAGATTGCTTGCTTGGTTGGCACCTTCCGGCTTATGGGGGTCGATCAGGTATTGTATGTATTATTATGTATATTGATATGTGCTAGTAGATACTGATAGACAGAAGGACGACACGTCTTCAGGTACGCTCAGTTAGTTACAGAATGTATAAACTCTCCCCAGTTATCCTCAGCTAGATAGACTCAGCTACCTCTTGCTTAACTGTCATGTTATTGTGATATTCGTTTCAGTTGCATATTTCAGTTTGCTTTACATGCTCAGTACCTGTGGTACTGACGCCCAGCGGGGCGCTGTATTGCTTGCCTACAGGTACTCACAGACGAGGAGCCGATCCCTCGTGATTCCAGCCAGCCAGTGAGTCATCAGCTCCTGTCATCCGGAGTCTGATTCCCAGAGGTGTAGCTCCTTTTCTTTTGTTGTGCAGTATGGGTAGGTCGTGGCCCTGTCCCGATCATTTCTATTAGTTTCTTACAGTATTCGTAGAGGCTTGCAGTCTGTAAATATTCCCTGTGGTTATTTGAGCCGGCCGTGTGGGGCCTTAGTTTGACAGTAGTGGTGACCTTGTCGGTCACGTAGTTTTACAGCAGTCTTGTGTTGAGTTACAGATAACTAGACAGCATGGTGGCCTTGTCGGCCCGCATAGGTTCCTTGTTACAGGTCTATTTCTGGTTAGCTGTTGTTACATGTACAGATGGCTACAGGCTAGTTGGCCGGAGGCTGTAGTTACAGCCATTATATAGCCGATTTGTTTCTTGAAATAGAGCCAAAGCCAGCCAAAGCACCAGATGTGCTCAGGCTGGACCAGTTAGCAGTCCAGAGTCTAGCAGGCACCAAGTGTCGTCATACCCCCCAAGGTGGGGTGTGACAAACTTGGTATCAGAGCAGGTCGTATCCTAGGGAGTCTTCAAGCCGTGCTAAGTAGAGTCTTGTCTATGGATGTGTTGTGCACCACATACTATAGGCAGGAGGCTGCGAGGCATGTTAGGATTGTCACTCTTCTTTCTTATTCAATCGTGCTATAGAGCGGTACAGTATAGAGTTGACTTTTGAAACTCACCACCCTCTTTGCTCGCAGATATTATGGCAGACCAGTGGCACCCAGCTACAGGTAGGAGATTGGATACGGCAGCGGGCGAAGGCACCAGTAGGATGCCTCAGTTACAACCAGATTCCGCCCGATGTGAGAGCCATACGGAGGCGTCATCTCGGCCCTCCCAGCAGTCTCCGCCTCGCCAGACACCATTTGAGGCAGCACCGCCTCCCACAGCTCCTGCACCCATTTCGTCTGATCAGGAGCTACGTAGTGCGGTGGTTATGTTGACTCAGATGCTAGCTGCTCAGCGTCAGCCAGCACCACCTACAGCAGCAGAATCCCTAGGGGGCCGGGTAGTTCTAGGGTTAGAGAATTCTTGGCGTTGGGACCCCCTCAGTTTACTGGATCGGATTCAGCGGAGGACCCTCAGGACTTTTTGGACCAGATGCAGAGGATCTTTAGAGTCATGCACGTAACCCCAGCAGAATCAGTTGAGTTAGCAGTGTTCCGATTACGGGATATTACTGTTTTGTGGTACGAAGTTGGGAGAGGTCTCGGGGAAGAGATGCAGCCCCTCCTACTTGGTCCAGCTTTTCAGAGGCCTTCCTGGAGCACTACTTACCCTGGGAGGTTAGACAGGCTCGGGTGGACTAGTTCTTACATTTAGAGCAGGGGGCTAGGAGCGTCCGTGAATATTCCTTGCAATTCGACTCCTTAGCCCGCTATGCTCCAGCATTTGTGGACACCATGTCGTCCAGAGTCCACCGCTTTATTATGGGCCTGAATCCAGAGTACATAGAGACGTGCATGACAGCTACTTTGAGAGAGGACATGGACATAGCCAGGGTGCAGGCCTTCGCACAGACAATTGAGGGCCTGAGGCAGCGACAGTGGGGTGACAGACAGGCGACTTCAGAGCAGCGCCGTAGGAGCAGACCTGCTGAGATTCAGAGGGAAATTCCTAGGGGGCCAAGACCACGGTTTTCCGATAGGCCACCCAGACCTTTACCACCGGTACAGCAGCAGAGAGGCAGGTTTATTCGCCGGAGTCAGTCGGAGTCCGGTAGGAGTCAGACAGTAGCCTCACCTCAGCAGCGGAGGGTAGAACAGAGTAGATTTACATCCACCCCTTGTCCTATATGCCACCGACTACATTCTGGAGCCTGCAGGCAGGGCTTCCCAGGGTGTTATTACTGCGGACAGGAAGGGCATTTAATGAGAGATTGTCCAGCCAGGGGACAGGGTAGTCAGGATGATCTGGACAGAGCGTCAGCAGGGCCACGAGTTCCAGCAGCCTCAGCAGGGCGCAGACCCTTAGGTTCAGGGAATAGGGGCCGAGGTAGACCAGGAGCCTCTGGCTCAGGTGCAGGCCCCAGCCGTACCTATGCATTACCGGGGAGGCAGGATTCAGAGGCATCTCCCGACGTAGTCACAGGTACATTGATTATCTGTTCATATCCTGTTTATGTATTGATTGATCCAGGGTCTACATTGTCATATATCACACCATTTGTGGGCCGAAAGTTGGGTATCGAACCAGAATTGCTTCAGCAGCCCTTTTCAGTGCTTACACCGGTCGGTGACTCGATTACAGCTAAAAGAGTTTACCGAGGGTGTACGGTAGAGGTTGCTGATCGCCAGACCACAGTAGACTTAATAGAACTTGAGATGGTCGACTTCGACGCTATTATGGGTATGGACTGGTTAGTGCCATGCTATGCCAACTTAGAATGCTGGACCAAGACGGTCCGATTTCACTTTCCGGGGGAAGCAGTGCGAGAGTGGAAAGGGAGTACGCTTACGCCGAAAGGTAGGTTTATTTCCTACCTTCAGGCAAGAAAATTAATAGCAAAGGGATGTATTTGCCACCTAGTTAGAGTCCAGGACGTTCGGGTGGAACCTCCGACTCTTCAGTCTGTTCCAGTGGTCAATGAATTCCCTGACGTATTGCCGGATGAGTTGCCTGGTGTCCCTCCTGAAAGGGAGATAGATTTTGCGATTGACTTATTACCAGGTACTCAGCTGATATCGATTCCTCCTTATCGTATGGCTCCTGCAGAACTCAGAGAATTAAAGGAGCAGTTGAAAGATTTGTTAGATAAAGGTTTTATCAGGCCGAGTACTTCACCGTGGGGTGCGCCAGTTTTATTCGTGAGAAAGAAACATGGCTCGCTCCGAATGTGCATAGATTATCGGCAACTAAACAAAGTTACAGTGAAGAACAAATACCTGCTCCCGAGAATAGATGATTTGTTCGACCAGTTGCAGGGGGCCAAATGTTTCTCTAAGATAGATCTGAGGTCCGGATACCATCAGGTCCGGGTTCGTGAGAGAGACATTCCAAAGACTGCTTTCAGGACCAGGTATGGTCACTTTGAATTCTTAGTTATGTCTTTCGGGCTGACGAATGCTCCCGCAGTTTTTATGGACCTGATGAACAGCATATTCAGACCGTATTTGGATTTGTTCGTGATAGTATTTATTGATGATATTCTGGTATATTCTCGTTCAGAGAAAGATCACCAGAACCATTTACGAACAGTACTCCAGATCCTTAGAGAACGTCAGCTGTACGCCAAGTTTTCTAAGTGCGAGTTCTTGCTGAACTCAGTTGCCTTTTTGGGGCACATCGTGTCGGATGCTGGTATACAGGTAGACACACAGAAAATAGAGGCGGTCAAGACATGGCCCAGACCTACCACTCCGACCGAGGTCCGCAGTTTCTTGGGTTTAGCAGGATATTAATCGGAGATTTGTTGAAGGATTCTCCACTATAGCAGCACCTCTGACAAAGCTGACACAGAAAGCAGCAAAATTTCAGTGGACGGAGGCATGTGAGCAGAGTTTTCAAGAGTTGAAAGACCGATTGACCTCCGCCCCAGTACTAGCATTGCCAGAGGGAACATATGGGTATGCGGTGTATTGCGACGCTTCAGGTTTGGGACTGGGTTGTATGTTGATGCAGCATAGTAAGGTGATTGCTTATGCTTCCAAACAGCTGAGGAAACACGAAAAGAACTATCCGACCCATGACCTGGAACTGGCCGCAGTGATCCACGCTCTGAAAATTTGGAGGCATTATCTGTATGGCGTCCATGTAGACATTTTCACAGATCATAAAAGTCTGCAATACATTTTCACACAGAGGGAGTTAAATCTGCGGCAACGTCGCTGGTTAGAATTGTTGAAAGACTATGATGTAAATATTCTCTATCACCCAGGAAAAGCTAATGTAGTAGCAGATGCCCTGAGCCGTAAGTCGATGGGGAGTTTGGCGTATTTGCGGCCCGAGAAGCGGGAATTAGCTAAGGAAATTCATCAACTAGCTGGTTTAGCCGTTCGAGTAGTGGAGACAGAAAATAACAGAGCAGTAATTCAGAATTCTGCCGAGTCATCACTAGTTACAGAGGTAAAAGAACGGCAGTACGAGGACCCTGACTTAGTCCATCTCAGAGATAGAATTCAGGAAGGTAAAGAGTTAGATTTCCAAGTGACTGAAAATGAAGTACTACGTTGTGGGGGCCATTTATGTGTCCCCAATGTTTCAGGGCTTCGCCAGCAGATCATGCATGAGGTACATTACGCTCGTTATTCCCTCCATCCAGGAGCAACGAAAATGTACCACGATATCAGAGACATTTACTGGTGGCCAGGTATGAAATCTGAAATAGCTGAATTTGTATCTAGATGTCCTAACTGCCAGCAGGTGAAAGTGGAGCACCAGAAACCGGGCGGTCTGACGCAGGATATAGCTGTGCCTATGTGGAAATGGGAAGCGATAAATATGGATTTTGTAACAGGATTACCCCGTACCAGACGCAGAAATGATTCCATTTGGGTAATAGTAGACAGGCTAACAAAATCAGCTCATTTCCTACCAGTGAAGGCTACCTTCTCAGCTGAGGATTATGCCGAATTATATATCAGAGAAATAGTTAGATTACATGGAGTGCCGGTATCTATTATTTCAGACAGGGGAGCACAATTCACAACTAGATTTTGGCAGTCGTTCCAGAGGGGTCTGGGAACGCAGATCAATTTGAGCACAGCATTCCACCCTCAGACAGATGGAGAGGCTGAGCGAACTATCCAAACGCTCGAAGATATGCTACGGGCGTGCGTACTAGATTTTGGGGGTAGATGGTATGAACATCTATCGCTGATTGAATTTGCTTATAATAACAGCTACCATTCAACTATTCAGATGGTGCCTTTTGAGGCATTATACGGGCGATAATGTAGATTGCCGGTGGGCTGGTTTGAAATAGGAGAATCAGCATTAGTTGGCCCAGACATTGTTCGGCAGTCCGAGGAAAAGATAAAGCTAATCCGAGAACGTTTACTGACTGCTCAGAGCCGCCAGAAGTCGTATGCAGATATGCGGTGTAGAAATCTAGAATTTGCGGTAAGTGACTGGGTATACCTGAAGGTGTCTCCGATGAAAGGGGTGATGAGATTTGGCAAGAAAGGCAAGCTTAGCCCAAGATTCATTGGGCCATATCTGATTCAGCGAAGAATAGGTCGAGTTGCATACGAGTTGAACTTGCCTGCAGAGTTAGCATCTGTTCACCCAATGTTCCATGTTTCTATGTTAAGGAAGTTCGTAGGGGACCCTTCTACAGTAGTTCCGGTTCAAGATGTCCAGGTCACAGAAGAGTTAGCGTATGAAGAAGTTCCCATAGCTATCTTAGACAGACAGATTCGCAGGTTGAGAACTAAAGATGTTGCATCTGTCAAAGTATTGTGGCGTAACAGGAATCGTGAGGAAATGACATGGGAAGCAGAAGAAGATATGAAAGTCAGATACCCTCACCTATTTCAGGCCTAGTCAGGCGACAGGTATGTCCGTATTATTACTTATGCAGTACCTTATGGTTGTATGTCTGTGAATGATAAAGAGTGATATTTAGTTATCCAGTGGATCCTAGAATATTAGGTGCAGTGCCTGTGTTGGACTTTTCTGCATTTTAGGTTTTTGTTATAGTCCATGTTACAGGGGAACCTCTGCCAAAATTTTTTTCTAGAAAATAAAGTAAGTAGTCCTATAGATAACAGTGTACATTCGAGGACGAATGTTCTTAAGGGGGGGAGAATGTTATACCCTGTAGAATTTCCGGAACCTAGACGACCTATTCGCACGTTGGTTAAGCATATTAGAAGGCCATACATGCCAGAGAAACGCCGGGAAAAAGATCGGACGAGAAACCCGTCGAACCATCGCGGGAGGAGCTGAGGCAGAGCCCCTCCGTGATGGCAGCGTGTCACGGAGGTGAGGCCTCCGTGATGGCTCCGTGACACGTTGGCCAAATTCAGGCTCAAGTATATAAAGCCCCCACTTCGGTTTAATATCATTTAACTCATTCTAATTTCCAGAACACGCAGCAAAACAGAGGAAGACGAACGAGGGATTATAATTTTCGTCCGATTACGCTGCCAAACGCTGCCCAAACTCAAATTAATCCTATATACCGAAGTATTTAGCAGCAGAGAGCATTCCTACGGATTTAGTTTCGTGAAATACGGCCGACGAATCGGCGAGCCACCGAGCTAAGGTAAGTAGAATTGCTCTAAATTAATGTCTATGTGTTCCTAGCTGAGAAGTGAATATTTCTCCCTTCTGGACCGCTGAAAAATAACGAGTTTTCGACCGTTTTTCGAAAGGTTAAAGTTGGGATAAATATATATATCTAAAGTGATAATTTCTCCCAAATATTAATGTATTTAGTTCTAATTGACGTGTATATGAATGTAGTTGGGAGAAACAGCAGAAGTACCGACGGAAATCACACCAGTCAGTCGGATACTCAGAAACCAGGTATGTAAAGTTATTCTTTCGGCAAGCCAGGAAGTACAGCTTAGAAAGTAAATAGAATAAAGGCTATTAACCGATACCCAGTGTACAGGAATGATTTTAGTATAATTTCCAGCAAGCATGCTAGTACATTAATCACGTATCATGCGATAATCAGAATAGTAGATATTCAGGCAATACGTAGTACATCTGTTGAGATTGTATCAAGTAGTAGATGGTACATTTTATGTTCTTGAGCAATATCCAGATATAATCAGATAGACAGATAAAGGCCAGGTAGCAGTTAGTCCAGCAATCAGAAATAGTGTAAAATAGAATATAGTATCAGTTATTTAATACAAACTGGCCTTAAGATACAAGGAGAGAATATGATTAGTATTTCATTTAAGCATGCTTGCTGTGTATATGTTTTGTATGTTGAGACTTGTTGTGGCATGTGGGCACCCTTTAGCATCCCCACCGCCCCTGGGTTATAGCTGTGTCGATACCAGATTCAGATACCGCCACTAGCTGGGCGATGCCGTCCGACTAAAGGACGATGATGGCCGACCACCATGATAATACGGTCCAGACCACCCTGCTTGCAGGGGTAGTTCAGTTTACTCTGCGCAGAGCTAGCACACCCTGTTTATAGGGGCAGACCACTCTGTGTGCACACCTGTGCCCAGAGGCAGGAGTCTTCGGACTCAGACACAGTTTATTGTCAGAGGCCAAGGCCTGAGCTACGTACCCAAGGGGGCCGGTAGGAGGAGCTCACAGTTATCAGATGAGTGGAGTGACTTGTTTTTGGTTGGTTTAGACCCGGGTAGGGGTAAATAGATTGCTTGCTTGGTTGGCACCTTCCGGCTTATGGGGGTCGGTCAGGTATTGTATGTATTATTATGTATATTGATATGTGCTAGTAGATACTGATAGACAGAAGGACGACACGTCTTCAGGTACGCTCAGTTAGTTACAGAATATATAAACTCTCCCTAGTTATCCTCAGCTAGATAGACTCAGCTACCTCTTGCTTAACTGTCATGTTATTGTGCTATTCGTTTCAGTTGCATATTTCAGTTTGCTTTACATGCTCAGTACCTGTGGTACTGACGCCCAGCGGGGCGCTGTATTGCTTGCCTACAGGTACTCACGGACGAGGAGCCGATCCCTCGTGATTCCAGCCAGCCAGTGAGTCATCAGCTCCTGTCATCCGGAGTCTGATTCCCAGAGGTGTAGCTCCTTTTCTTTTGTTGTGCAGTATGGGTAGGTTGGGGCCCTATCCCGATCATTTCTATTAGTTTCTTACAGTATTCGCAGAGGCTTGTAGTCTGTAAATATTCCCTGTGGTTATTTGAGCCGGCCGTGTGGGGCCTTAGTTTGACAGTAGTGGTGACCTTGCCGGTCACGTAGTTTTATAGCAGTCTTGTGTTGAGTTACAGATAACTAGACAGCATGGTGTCCTTGTTGGCCCGCATAGGTTCCTTGTTACAGGTCTGTTTCTGGTTAGCTGTTGTTACAGGTACAGATGGCTACAGGCCAGTTGGCCGGAGGCTGTAGTTACAGTCGTTATATAGCCGATTTGTTTCTTGAAATAGAGCCAAAGCCAGCCAAAGCACCAGATGTGCTCAGGCTGGACCAGTTAGCAGTCCAGAGTCTAGCAGGCACCAAGTGCCGTCATACCGCCCAAGGTGGGGTGTGACATAAACCGACACGCAAGTGCACGTGGTCGAACAAGTAGTAAGTGGCTTTAGTAAGCCAAGTATCGATCCCTCAGAGACTCGGATTAAGTGAAGTTTGCTTAAGTATACTATACTATATTTAACTTCTAAATATGCTGACAACAACGTAACCAAAAAATGAATAATTTGTTTTATAAATTTTATACTAAACTACAAACAATTATCTACTTTGAATTTGGACTATGAATAAGAGCATGCTGAGGTTAAAGAACATGTAATGAAACTGATTATCATCATAAATTGGTTAATCTTTTCTTCCAGTTGCTAGCCAAGAACATTAGCCAAGAGATTAAAAATCTCGTATTTAATCTCACTTAAGAATCATAAACCATCCATCTACATTTCTGTGATCAAATGGAATTCATGACCTAGCAATACAATTCCGGTTCCTAAATTGACTAATACGGCTTTCAAGTATATTTCTATCAGGAAAGCACATCAAAACTCAATTTTCCCAAATCAAGTAAAGAACAATATCCTATTAATTCACAACTTTCCAATTTCGTGCTCTCTCGAGTGAAATCGGACTTTTTAGATGTACATTAATGTAGGCCACACACCAATGTAGTAGAAACAAGAATTAATAGAACAACATGGAAGAAAAAGATGAAAAACCAAATAATTCAATAATCAAAATTTATCACAAGTGTTCATAACCTCAGCAAGGAAGGGAATTAGCCACTCATTTGTGGATTAATCATCCTAAAACAAGTGTTAATCA
The DNA here is from genome assembly GCA_035772735.1 of Datura wrightii. Lineage (NCBI taxonomy): Eukaryota > Viridiplantae > Streptophyta > Magnoliopsida > Solanales > Solanaceae > Datura > Datura wrightii. Next base: position 74,967,645 of record JASDFA010000019.1, on the reverse strand, counting down.
TACAAACAATTGAATTAGAGAAGAAAGAAAGAGAGAAAAAACCCTAAACTTTTCGTCCCTCAACTGCCTGTAACCCACGTCCTTGCTCCACCAAGTCTGAATTATGGAAAAATGAACCTAAGTGTTCTATTTATACTAGTGGGAATTTTTCTCGGAATAACAAGCAACGTGTCACGGAGTGCATCGCGGAGCACTGCCTCCGTGACACGCCGTGGACGCGGACCCTCACTGGAATTGGGGGTCCAGGAATATAACACCAACGTGGCACGGCGTGCAACGCGGAGGCTAGCCTCCGTGCCACTGAGCTGTCGCGAACCTCCACTGGAAATTGGTGAATTTTCACCCTCCGGGAAGAATGCCTCCGCGATGGCAGCGTGACACGGCTCCATCGCGGAGCCCCTTTAGTTTGTGCAGTCCAAGGCCTTTTCCCTTGCTCGCATCCAAGTCTAACTCCGATATCATCCAACATGCATTTTAGCTCCTCGAAATCACATGTTACCTACAAAACAATGCTAATCATGTTGGTTAGTATAAATTCACATTTTATTACCAATTACATGAAAATGTATACACATTGCTAGATAAACAAGGCGAAAATGATACTTTTGAGTATCACTTGGGCATATAAATCTGCCCAAGATCACTACAACTAGGTTTTCTCTCTTTGAGGATAGAGACATACCCTTCAACCCCGTTTATTTGAAAGACAAGTAGGCATTATAATTGTTTCACTATTCTCCTACAACCATAGGGATATTGGTATTAGGGTTCTGGAATGGTTCTTGGTTGCTAGGGATAGTGACAATAAATGAGATAGTAACTTGCAACTAACAACCGTAGGAAGAATCATGCTAGTTCAATTACGTCTAAAAAACTCAACTTGAAATAAACCAAGTTCCATTTCCCTAGTGTGCCATGACTATTGGAATACAATCACGCTTGCATTTGTTTTAGCTAATTTTTACATTTGAAGTTCTTGTAGTTTAATTTTCCAAACTAATCTTCATTTTACTTGTTTCATAAATTAGTGAAATTAGAGTGAAAACCTTATAACTATTAAATTAACAAGTCCCTGTGGGTACGATATCTAGACTTAATAATCTTATATTACTTGACGACCATGTGCTCTTGGGCAACATCACTTTACCGTCCCAACTACTATCCAGATCGTTCAAGTTTCAATGGTTAGCTTGCTCAAGTAAGGCACTGTGTGCTGGTCATGTCTCTCCGTATTTGGAGCATAACAAGGACAACCAATTCTATTATCTAATTATGAAGATTTCTCTTGATGTATTGAATCTTGTGAGCTTTTAAAAGTGAACCATAGAGGTAGACCCTTTACTTGGTGGAATGAGAGGGCAACAAATGATTGTATCTTTGAAAAGTTAGATGGAGTTCTGGTAAACCAGGAGATGCAAAATTAGTTCAACCACTTAGAGGTTGAACACCTCTCTAGAATATGCTTTGACCATGCTCCAATATTTTTAACTTGTGGGGATGATTCTACTCAATACAAGAGACCTTTCAAATTTCTGAAGTTCTGGACAAAACATGAAACTTTTAAGGAGGTAGTGACAAAGAATTGGAAGGCTACCTCTCTAACAATCTTTTCCTAGAATTTAAATAGAAACTGGACATGAAATCAACACTATCTTAGAATAGTGTGATCACGCTCATTTTTAAGTAGTTGTTAAACAGAGAAGACATTGTTAAAATCAAAAAACAACTCTTTTAAAAGGAAACAACCATGCTAAACATAATAGTTATGAATAAGGCCCAGGTAGAATTCAAAAATACTTACACGTTTAAGAAGAATATTAAAAGCAAAACGATGGATAATTGATTGGTTTGATATAGGAGATAGGAACATCAAATTCTTCCACAGTTTAGTGAAGTGTAGAAGAAAATAGATACAACTTGAAAAGGTACAAAATGACCAGAGAGTATGGCTGGAGGATGAAGACCTAATTTCTACTGAAGCTATCAGATTTTACAATATCAATTCACTCAAGAAAGGGATGGTACTAATTTTTCATTACTGAAGCATATCCCTAAGGTGCTGAATGAGGAGGGGAAAATGGCACTATGCAGTGTCCCATCTTTGGAGGAAGTCAAGAGGGATGCATTTAATATGAATGGGGATAATGCAAGTGGTCTTGATGATTTCTATCACGCCCCGAGTCGGGGCCTAGGCGTGACCGGCACTCAAAGTCATTATTGACTCGAGCGACTGAATACATAGTGTACATTATAAGCATGCATCTAATCATAAGTGAAAAATAGCTAAACTTAAACTTCAAGGGTAAAAATATTCAATTTAAAGAGAAGACTTGCCAAGTTACATAACATGAGAAATAATCTATGAAGCCTCTAACATACTGGATTAATTATTTCACCAGGATAAGGCACCCGGCATACCTCTAAATCAACATCTAAATTGTTATAGATAAAAGACATAATCCCAAAACAAGTGGGGCTCACCAATAGTTGATTGAAGTGGAATCCTAGTGAGCAACTCGGTCGTCAGATGAGTACCTGAATCTACATTAGAATAATGCAATGCCCCAAGCCAAAGGGACACATTACATAGGATTGCACTATATGTAAAGCGACTAAAAGAAACATAACATAGTTGAACAATATAAATGAGCAACCAAGATAAAGACATAGCATAAAGAAAATCAAGGATATACAACAAATCAGTAAATAGACCCCTTTAAAAAATCATGTTTACATCGTCATTTATTAAGTTCGTCATGGGAGGCTCTTTTCTTAACCTATATAAATCACCATGTAAGCATGGAGTCTGATGATCTCGGCCCGATTAGCTAAGACATCTCATACCTTGCCGAGGTATGAGACATACATATCATAGTACTAGCAAGGATCCATAACTGTCCGTATTAGGGGCATATAGGAGTTTCTTGAACCAATGAAAATGATCCATCATCCTACGTTGGCATATGTAGTTTCTGGCATGAAACCTTCTAGGTTATTAATACTACTCCCTTTTTATTACGTAATATGATTTACTTAAAATCCTCATTAAGAAACCAAGCTTGTTATCATTAGTCATTATCATATCTTAATCATAGTTATTCATCATCTGAAGGCCTTTAAATTAATAAATCATCTAGTCACAGTGATTTTGCACAAAGATCATAGCAACTTTTCTTTTAGAGGAAAAGAAAATTCATAAATCACAGAGTTTGACACTTTTGAACAAAAGGATTCACAGAACTTATGAAAAGTCAAACATAATCATAATACATATGTAGGAACTCAAAGAGTTTTGAAAATCATTTATTATGGACATAATGTTCTTGACCTTACCCTAATAATTAAAGAAGAACGATTTTATGTAGAAATTTCATGAAGCATGGTATGGGGAATGAAATAAAGTGTTCTCGCACAAGAGTTAGCCATACATACCTTACTCATGGCCTCAAACTATCACAAAGAAGAAATAATCCTTTTATAATGTCAATGTACAATAATTATATAGATAGAAAGAACAATCAATAGCTAAATAATAAAATTCAAGTAATAAAGGCATTTCATCGAACACCCAGAGTGCATAGGAAATTCGAACCTCATATGGGTGGGGTGCATTAACACCCCCTATTTATGCAACCCCTTAATAACATTCATACTTATTACGAGTCAACCAAAACAACCACCTCCATCTTCAACAACAAAACAATCCTATAAACCCTAACCCTAGGTCATCACATGAACTCATGGCTTCCTAGCACCATCCCTTGAGTCCTGACCTTATAAAATCCCTAAGGAGTAGAAAACAATACTCATTTAAGGTTTTTGGAGAAGTTTTTAACTTGGAGGAAGGAGGAATGCTCAAGATTTTAAGTCTTGGAACTCAAAGATTGTGCTTGACCTTGCTAGAGATAAGTATATGATTTTGATGTTAGAATCATGAATAAATTCATGGATTTATGTTGTAATAGTTTGGAGAATATTTACCTAGCCTTAAGAGGGTTGAAGAGAGCTCTTGGAACTGATAGGGTTGATCTAGAGGCAGAATAATACTAAAAAATCATTTAAGGGGACTTTTAAAAGCCCTAAAACGTCCATGTGATTCACCAAGTAATGGGCCTTCAACTTTCCCGTCACTTTGGGGTGAAATTTCATAGCTTCTAGTTAAGGGTGATGGAGAAATCTTAATGGGTCGTTGGGTGGCTGATGGGTCATCACTCTTCCCATAACAGCTGATAGTGCTCCACTAATATTGCTCATAACTTCTTACTCCAAACTCCAATTGATACAAGGTTAGATGCATTGGAAAAAAGACTCAAAGGGCTTAAATTTGATGTGTTGAATCACCTATAAGCACTTCATAAATTAGGAGTTACGGTCTTTTGAAATTCACCCTTATAAGAACTTATACGAAAACTCAATCGATAAAAAGACTCTCAACTCAACTTTGTGTTAGAGGTTCCTTCTGACATTAATTACATCCAATACACTTCCTACATTTAAGAATTGATATTACAGATAAGTAAAACTATGCTCACTTGTTTAAGTAATTCACACGTCTAGTGGTCCCAACCATAGCCAAAAGTACGAGGTGCTATAATATCTCCCCTTTGTGATCATTCGTCCTCGAATGATGGTCACGGGGATGAATAGAATCTAACTCTGCAATTTTTCAAAATTTTGGCAGAGTTTTCTTTGTAAATGGGACTATCCCAAATTCTCAAAATGTGGCAGCTAACCAGAAACATTATCGTAAGCCTCACAGGGCATCAAAAGTGCATAGACATGAAGGAATACATAAGAAGCATAAACATAGTCATTTTATCGAAGCTAATCTTTCCCTTCGTTCATTATCATAACTCATCACTCTTGCTAGGAATTTCATAACCTTTTAAGAAAAGGAATCGTAGGCACTACTCATACAAGAAATATAGATTTTTGTATGGATGTAACATAACATAAAAGATAAATTGATAGAGTCTAGCATAATTTCATTTAAACATAAGAGGGCACAATGTAACATAGATTTTGAACCTTCATAGAGCATAAGTATAGACATGAGACATGCAATAATAAATTTCATATGGTGAGATAGAATCATTACCTCCCGCATCTTCTTCTTATTCGTGGAATAAGTGCGAATATTTAGCCTTCATGCCATTTTCGGCTTCCTAGGGGCCTCTTCAAAATTGTGGTTTCTCCATAGTATTTCAGATGTCACTCTTTTGTCCTTGGCGATCAAGAATGGCCACAAGTGTATCTTCATAAGTCAAACCTTCTTTGACACTGATATTCTCAATAGGGACCATAGGGGGTGGATCCCCCACGTAATTCTTTTACTTAGAAACATGGAATACTAGATGCACTGATGCCAGCTCTATAGGAAATTCCAGCTCATGGGCAACCAGCCCAATTCTTTGCAAAATCTTATATGGAATAATATATCTAGGACTAAGCTTTCTTTTCTTTACAAAGAGCATAATGCCCTTCATGGGTGAAACTCTCAAGAATGCCCAATCATTCATATTAAATCCTAGATCTCTGCGTCACACATCCGAATAGGATTTCTAATGCCTTTGGGCAGTTTGTAACCATTCTTGAATTGGTTTAACCTTTTTCAAAGCATGATGGACCAAGTCTGGTCCCAATAGTTCTGCTTCACCTAACTCAAACCAACCAATGGGTCATCTGCATCTTTTCCCATACAGAGCCTCATAGGGTGCCATCTTAATACTGGAATGGTAACTATTATTATATGCAAACTCAACCAATGGTAGGTGATCATCCCGACTTCCCTTAAAATCTAGAGGGCATTCTCTCAACATGTCTTCGAGTGTCTAAATGGTACGGTCGAACTATCCATCTATTTGCAGGTGAAAAGTAGTACGAAGGTTCACACATGTACCCAAACCTTTCTGAAAAGACTTCCAAAAGTGGGCACTGAACCATGCGCCTCTATTGGAGATAGTGGACACTGGGTTGCATGCAGCTTAACAATCTCCAAATGTAAAACTTGGCATAATCCTCTATGGAATAAGTCATCTGACTTGGTAAGCCGGTCCACAATCACCTACATTGAGTCATGTTTCCAAAAGGATCAAGGTAAACTATCATGACCCAAACATAGGCCCTGATTGTAACACTAGACGAGGAACCCCCAAAGGCCCCAAGTCGACCCATGGCATAAGCTTACATCTAAGTCCATTCATTATAAGCGGAGGATTGAACATAAGACATAGCGGGAAAGTAAACATAACATGACATATCATAACATAGGGATTCACTAGGCAATTGCACAAGCTGAGTACTACATACTGTCTGTAAGCCTCTATGACATATGATGGGTTGACAGGACAACACCCCCAGCTAACCCGAACAAGTATTGAAGCATAAAATAGCATAGATGTCTGTCAAATGGCCCTCAGAACATGAGGACTCACTAATAAGCTAAGAGTGAACTCTGAAGAACTACTGAGGATGGTGAGCCTGAGAGCCGGGTCCTGTACCATGAAATGATACAACATAGAAAGTATGCGTTCAGTACGTAGAATTTACCGAGTATGCAAGATAAGTAAAACGGACATTTAAAATGTATAAAAACTCATAAATGATCATAAGAGTAGGACATCATGCTCATATCATAAACATCGTAACATAACATTAGGCTCAAGGTATTCAAAAAACTTGTAATACAAACATAATCATAATCATAGGAGAAAAGCTTTACTTAACAAGACTTGAGCTAAAATACATAATCATAAGCATTCATAAATCATGAGGAATAGTGGGAGATTCTCTTAACCGACATACCCCATATGAGCACACATGAAGTCCGACTTGTAAACCTAGTCGGGAGGCCGTTCGTACCTTGCCAAGGGTAAAACCAAGAAGGGCGTGATATCACCATGAAAAAGGGGCCAATTGGGCCGGGGACAGTCACAAAGGAGGTCCCAACATACCTATGGTGGCTCGTAGTTTATGAGATCGGAGGCTTAACCTAAGCCACGAACCTACTCGGTGTTCGATACTACTCCCAAAACATATATAGTTCTCATAGTATAATATGCATAAATTCATGGGCTAGTTAAATCATGATAATCATAAACATACTTGTATATATGTGAACTAGCCATGAAACAAGGCCCGTGAGTTGGCCAAAACATAATTCATATATCATAAGGTTCCATGCATACTTTAAAATCATGCATATAACTTGTAAATCGTCAAATCGTAATAGGTATTTGAATAAAACCATACTTCAAATCATAAATCATGATGGGTTCCTAATATCAACAATTGAAGTGAATATTGTAAATGGATTCATCATAGATCATACATAATTAGGCTTAATTTCAAAAGAATTTAATAATCGACGACATTATAAGTAAATTAAATTACAAAATCTGATCAAAATCCCATAGAATACGATAAGGTTCAAAAATCACAAGACCCATTAACAATCATTAGATTTTTATATAAATCTACTTCAAAACCCCATAAATCTTTATAGGATCATCATGAAATCGTAGAGAATGGGCATAGGTGTGGAAGAAAATACCCATTGATAGCCTTACATACCTGAAAACAACTGATTCTTAATCTCCCTTGAATGCCCAAGAAGGAATTGGAAGAATTTGAAGAGAAAAGCCTTGAATCACCTTTGGTCACCTCCCTATACTCTTGCATGCATGAATGAAGACTTAGAATAAATTATTCCTCTAAAAACCCACCTTTCATAAGCTAAAACGACATAGTTTAGGGTCTCATAGCATGGAAAAGTCGAAAATGCCCTTAATGAATCTTCCCTGAAAACTAGTCCAATGGGCCGTACCAATGAGTCATTGGAAGGAACGATGACCCGTCGTATGGCCCGTCGTGAGCACTATTGAGACTAGCCTTCGGAACTGACCCACGGATAGACAGGACAACTCGTCCTTTAAACCAATGAGTCGTGAAGTCGACCGTTGTTTGCCCCTTCACAAAATTGGACCTCTTAACCACGGGCCTTACCATGACTCGTGGTTGCTTCCAATGAGTCGCGGTATTGATCTGTCACATGCATTGGAAATTTCACTCCTCAATCAATGACTATAAACGACCGTTTGTGGTAGCTCATGACGGGTCATGGGGTTACCAATTTTTCCCCAGATGCCAAGGTCCATATCCCACTATGACTGCAAAGGACGGCTCGTTGTATCCGACAATGAGTCATCACATCGGCCGTTGTCTCCACTACCACTATGATTTCCCCTCACCACGACAACGACCCGTGGTTTGATACCACAAGTGGTTACATGGCCCGTTCTGTGCTATTTTCTCAATTTCAGCAGTTTTCAACTTTTAACTCTTGGGTCTACTCTTAAGAATTTTTGGGGTATTACAATATCTCCCCCTTGGGAACATTCGTCCTCGAATGTAGGAAACAAGTAGAAAACAAAAACATGTAATTATCAAATTCAAATACTGATCATTTAAACCAAAACTCTACAGAATGACTACCTCTGATCTATATTACACAGCTAAACTGATCTCATGCTTCATATACACATCCATACATATAAAAGAAACTTGAACACATGAAATGAACATGAAAACTAAATAGAGTCATATAGCAAAACGGATACCTCAAGTCGGAACTGCGCCGGTAGAGAATAGGTGTGGGTATTTTGTCATCATATCCGCTTCGGCTTCCCATGTAGCTCCTTCAACATGTTGATTCCTCCATAAGACTAACTGAAGCTACTTCTTTGTTCCTTAGCCTCCAAACTTGACGATCTAATATTTACACCGAAACTTTCTCATAGATAAGGCTATCTTTTACACTGACACTGTCCACCAGAACAGCTAAAGCTGGATCTTCCAAACATTTCTTCAGAAGTGATACATGAAACACAGGATACAGGGAAGACAACTCCGAGGGAAAATCCAACTCATGCACTACCTTACCAACTCATCTCATAATCCGTTAAGGACCAACATAGCGGGGACTGAGTTTTCCTTTCTTTCCAAATCGCATCACTCCCTTCATTGGAGATACCTTTAGAAATACCCAATCATCTACCTCAAACTCCAAATCCCTTCTCCTCTCATCAGCATATGATTTCTGACAACTCTGAGCGGTTTTCAGCCTGTCCGTTGTCAACTGAACTTTCACCATAGCCTTGTGAACCAAATAAAGCCCTATCATAGTTGCCTCACCAACCTCAGACCACCCGACAATGATCTGCACTTCCGCCCATATAGTGCCTCGAACGGTGCCATCTGGATGATAGAGTGATAGCTGTTGTTGTAAGAAAACTCAATCAAGGGCAAATGATCATCCCAGCTACCCTTGATGTCCATCAAACATTCTCTCAACACGTCCTTGAGAGTCTGGATTGTTCACTCTGCCTGACCATCCGTTTGCGGATGAAAGGCTGTATTGAGCTTAACCTGAGTCCCAAGCCCTTTTTTAAAAGACCGCCAAACCAGAGAGGTAATGAGTACCTCGTTTCGAAATAATAGACGAGGGCACTCCATGTAACTGAACCAACTCCTGAATATATAGTTTGGCATAATCATCCGCTGAATTTGTGGTTTTGACCAGTAGAAAATGTGCATCCTTGGTCAGCCTGTCTACCACCACCCAAATAAAATCATAGTGTCAGCAAGTAGGAGGTAGGTCTATAATGAAATCCATATTAATCTCTTCCCACTTCTAGGTGGGAATGCTAATATCCTGAAGTACTCCTCCCGGCCTTTGATGTTCAACCTTTACTTGTTTACAATTTGGACATCTGGCTACAAACTTTGCAATATCCCTCTTCATACCATCCCACCAATAGATTTCTCATAAATCATGATACATCTTCATGGATCCCGGGTGGATAAAATATCTAGTACCATGGGCCTTATGCAATATCCAGACCCTCAAACCATCGACATCTGGAACACACAAATGACCCTGGTACCGAAGCACTCCATCTCTCCCTTGGGAGAAAACCCCCACCTTTTGACTTCGCACTGTTTCCTTTAACTTTACCAAAATCGAATCCTCATCTTGTCTAGCCTTCACATCACCAAGGACAATTCTTATCCGTTTTGCACAATGACGCCACCATCAGTCGAGTCAACCAATCTAACTCCCAACCTAGCAAATCGATGGACATCTTTCACCAACTCTTTATTTCCCTCATCCACGTGGGACACACTCTCCATAGAGAGCCTACTAACTGCGTCCGCTACCATATTAGCCCTACCCGGGTGGTAAAGGATACTCATGTCATAGTCCTTTAGTAGCTCCAACCACCTCCTTTGCCGAAGATTGAGATCTTTTTGCGAGAAAACACACCGCAAGCTCTTGTGATTCGTGAATACATCCACGTGGATCCCATACAAGTAATGCCACCATATCTTCAATGCGAATACCACCGCGGCCAACTCAAGGTCATGGGTTCGGTAATTCTTCTCATGGATCTTCAACTGTCTTGAGGCGTATGCTATCACCTTCCCATGCTGCATCAACACACACCCAAGATCGATTCTTAAAGCATCGCAATATACAACAAAACCATTTGTACCCTCAGGTAGTGTTAACACCGGTGCGGTAGTGAGTCAGGTCTTTAACTCTTGGAAGCTTTTCTCACAAGCCTCCGACCATTGAAACTTCACCTTATTCTGAGTCAACCTGGTCAATGGTGTTGCAATTGATGAAAATCCTTTAACAAATCTCCGGTAATAGTTGACTAAACCCAAGAAACTCCGAATATCCGAAGGATTTACTAGCCTAGGCCAATTCTTCACCTCCTCGATTTTTTGAGAATCTACCTTTACGCCTTCACCTACTACTACATGGCCCAAAAATTATTGAGTTCAACCAAAACTCACACTTGCTGAACTTTGAATACAATTGGCGGTCCTTGATAGTCTGCAGCACTACTCTCAAATGAACGACAAGCTCCTCCTTACTCCGAGAGTATATAAGAATATCGTTAATGAACATGATCATGAACATGTCTAGATATTGCTTGAACACCGTATTCATTAGGTCCATAAAAGATGTAGGAGCAATTGTTAGTCCAAAAGAACATAACTATGAACTCATAATATCCATACCGCGTCCTGAATGTTGTCTTCGGGATATCACTTTCCCGAACTCAGAGCTGATGATACCCGGACCTGAGATCTATCTAGGAGAAACACTTGGCACCCTGGAGCTGGTTAAACAAATCATCAATCCTGGGTAAGGGGTACCTGTTCTTGATGGTGACCTTGTTCAATTGCCGATAGTCAATGCACATCTGAAGTGATACATCCTTCTTCCAAATGAATAGGACTGGTGCACCCCATGGAGACTTGCTCGGTCTAATGAAACCCTTATCTAACAAGTTCTTCAACTGCTCTTTTAACTCTTTTAGCTCGACAGGATCCATCCTATAGGGAGGAATAGATATAGGATGTGTATCAGCTAAGAGTTCAATACCAAAATCAATTTCCCTCTAAGGAGGAACACCTGGAAAATCATCGTGAAAACCCTCCGGATACTCACACACCACCGAAACTGACTGGATAGTCGAGGTCTTGGACTCAACATCCTTAACTCTAACTAGGTGATACATGCAGCCTTTAAAAATAATTTTCCTGGCCTTAAGATATGAAATAAACCGACCGGCTGGTACAACTGAATTACCCTTCCACTCCAAAATTGACTCACCCGGAAATCGAAATTCCACCGCACAAGTCCTACAGATAATCGAGACTTAACATGCAAACAACCAATCCATGTGCAAAATTATATCAAAGTTAGCCATAGCTAACTTTACTAAGTTTGCGGAGGTGGCCTTATGCAATACTGTAATGGGGCAACCTCTATACACTCGCCTAGCTACAAATAAATCACCGACTGGAGTAGAGACTGAGAACGGTTCTGATAGGATTTTAGGGCTAACTCCAAAACTACTAGCAATATAAGGGGTCACAAAAGACAAAGTAGCTCCTGGATCTAACAAGGCATAAGCATCAATATGGAAGACTTGCAACATACCAGTGACAACATCTGGCAAAGCCTCCTGCTCCTGGCAGGGCACTAAAGCATAAAACCTATTTTGGAGCTGACTGCTTGCTGAACTAGTAGAGGCACCCGACTAAAGGGGACATGCTGCTGGAACGGTAGAACTGGCTGCTGTCACATGAGCTCCACCGACCCCTAATCTAGTTGAGGGGCAATCCTTAAGTCTGTGTCCTTGTTTTCCACACCCGAAGCAAGCATCCAAGCCAACTAAGCACCTCCCTAGTGATTCTTTCCGCACCCCATACAAACTAGAAAAGTGCGCTCCACCTGTATGCTACCCTAGCCTCTCGACTCTGCAGCTTTGCTCCTCCGATCTCCTTTGAATTTAGATGGTGTGCTGGCTGATGATGGAGATAGAGGGATAGACCTGTGCTGGGACTACTAACGCCGTCCACCCCCTGACCTGAACTGAGAAGCCCCGTAGCTGCCGGTCCTGGCCCCCTTGGCCTCCCTCTGCCTCTGGTAGACTGACTCTATCTGTTGTGCATGCAACATAATGCGGGGAATGTCAATGTCCCGATGTAGCATGGCAATCCTGCAATCCTTATCCAATTAATCCGCTTCTCCATGTAAAAAATGACTCACCCAAGCCCTCTAGTCCGCCACCAACTCAGGAGTATACTTGGATAATCGGGTGAACTCCAAAGCGTACTCCTAAACGGATATGTCACCCTATTTCAAATTAACAAACTCAACTGCCTTGAGATCCCTCATCTCCCAAGGGAAGAACCGGTCCAAATATATCGTGTGGAACTCTTCCCAACCTACCGGTCCTGCACCCACTGCCCTAGTATCTTTCCACTACTTGAACCATATGTGAGCCACCCTTTTAGCTAATAGGAGGTCAAATCAACACACTCCCCATTATTCACCCCCATAACGTGAGTGATTTTCAAAATCTCCTCAATAAAATCATGTGGATCCTCGCATACCTTCCAACTCATGAACTCGGGAGGGATCATCCTCAAGAAATCTCTCACTCCAGTTGCCGCCGCATTCCCATTCTGAGGGTAATGCACCACTATTTGGTTACAACCTGGGCAGCCATAGCCTGTGCTAACATCTAAATCGCTTCCCTAAACTCTAGCATGGACAGCTGGCTCCAGTGCGTGCTCCTCGTGAACGAGTGGGGATGGCTGACGCTCGTCACCATTGGCACCGTCATGATTATTACTGTTACAATTTCTTCTGGTGTTTACTCGACGTGGAGGCATGATTCTGCAAATGCGAATAACATGAATTAGGAGGATAGGAAACACTTTTCATCGCACGATATAGATCATGAAAGAAGGGAACATTTCCTAAACGTCTAGTAGCCTCTTCATCATAAGTGTGGTGCGCTTCACACCCATGAAAAGACTCTACTTAATGCGGCTTTCAGACACCCTAGGATACTTCAAACCTATGGCTTTGATACCAAGTTCGTCAAGACCCTAACATAGACCCAGATCGTAACATGGGACAAGGAACCCCGAGAGGCCCCAAGTCGACCCATGGCATAAGCTTTACATCTAAGTCCATTCATTATAAGCGCAAGATTGAACATAAGGCATAGAGGGAATGTAAACATAACATGACATATCATAACATAGGGAATCACTAGGAAATTACACAAGATGAGTACTACATATTATCTGAAAGCCTCTACGACATATGATGGGTTGATGGGACAACACCCCCAACTAATCCAAACAAGTATTGAAGAACAAAATAGAATAGATGTCTGTAAAATGACCCTCTAAACATGAGGACTCACCATTAAGCTGATAGCGAACTCTGAAGAACTCACTAATATGCTTAGGATCTTCGTGAAACCATATAGAATGGGTATGGGTGTGGAAGAAAACAGCCATTGATAGCCTTACATACCAGAAAACAATTGATTCTTAATCTCCCTTGGATGCCCAAGAAGGAATTGGAAGAATTTAAAGAGAAAACCCTTGAATCACCTTTGGTCACCTCCCTATACTCTTGCATGAATGAATGAGGACTTAGAATAAATTATCCCTCTAAAAACCCACCTATCATTAGCTAAAACGACGTAGTTTAGGGTCTCATAGCATGTAAAAGTCGAAAATTCCCTTAAAGAATCTTCCCTAAAAACTGTCCAGATCGGTCCAACGGGTCATAGCAATGTGTCATTGGAAAGAACAATGACCCGTCGTATGGCCTGTCGTGAGCGCTGCTGAGACTAGTCTCTGGAATTGACCCACGGATAGATAAGACGACTCGTCCTTTAAACCAGCGGTTCGTCAAGTCGACTGTTGTTTGCCCCTTCACAAAACTGGACCTCCTGACCACAAGCCTCACCATTACTCATGGTTGCTTCCAATGAGTCGCGGTCTTGATCCGTCACATGCACGGGAAATTTCACTCCCATATCAATGACTACAAACGATTATTTGTGGTAGCTCATGACGGGTCGTAGGGTTACCCATATTTTCCTAGATGCCAAGGTCCATATCCCACTACAACTGCAAAGGAAGGCTCGTTGTATCCTACAATAAGTATTCACATCAATTTATGTCTCCATTGCCACTAAGATTTCCCCTCACCACGACAACGACCCGTGCTTTGATACCATGAGTTGTTACATGGCCCGTTCTATGCTATTTTCTCAATTTCGGCAGTTTTCAAATTTTAACTCCTGGTCCTACTCCTAAGCATTTTTGGAGTATTACATAAACCTGTTATGAAGTTCATGCTGATCATTTTTCATTTCCGTATGAAAATTTCAATATTCTGTGATAAGCCATTGGGCCTCTGGTGCTCCACTTTAACTTGTTGATAATTTGATCACTCAACCACTTGGTCTGCTATGTTGTTCTTCATATTGTTCTACCAATAAATCACTTTTTAGGTCATGGTACATCTTAGTTGAACCTAGGTGGACAGAATACCTAGAGCTTTGTGCTCCAGCCATGACTCTCACGTAGATTGTCCATCTCTAGGACACATAATCTGCCCTGATACCTTAAAGTACCATCTCCCCTAGCTCAAAAGCCATACACTTTTGTTTGTGAATTCCCTCTTTCTACTTGAGCAAGGCCGGATCTTCATATTGCATCTCCTTCACTTCTACTACTAGGGATGATTCCGTCCTATTCTGAACAACAACGTTGCCATCCTTGGAGTCTAACAAACGGACCCCTAGGCTAGCTTATCTGTGAACATCTCTTGCTAAATCTCTTTTATCATCTTCAACATGCTCCATACTTCCCATGGACAGTCAGCTAAGAGAATTGGCTACTACATTAACCTTTCCAAGATTATAGAGGATATCAACATCATAGTCCTTAAGCAATTCAAGTCATCTTCGCTATATGAGGTTCAACACTTTCTTTTTGAAAATGTATTGAAGACTTTTTTGGTCTGTGATGATATCCATGTGAACTCCATATAAATAGTGATGCCACATCTTAAGTGCAAACACAACAATAGCCAATTCCAAATCATGTGTGGTATAGTTCATCTCATGGATCTTTAACTGCCTAATAGTGTAATACCCCGAAATTCCTTAAGATTAGACCTGAGGGTTCAAGCGGAGAAAGCAAGAAAATATTTCCCAGGTCATAGGACGAATTTTCTAGTGACACGTGAGGAGACTTCACAAATAATGAAGTGACTCGTGAAGTGGAGGTTGATTTAGGGGAACTCATGGTTAGGGGGTGACCACGGAAGGTGGCCATGAGTCGTGATGTGACTCCACGACTTGTGAAGTTGGTCGTGATTAGGAGCCTAGTTGAAGACCTGCATTTTTTCCAGTGGACTTCATGGTTTGGGCTTCATGATTCATCTAGTCCCCAACGAGTCGTGATGTCACTCGGGAGGACTGGTAGTGTCCAAATTTACTGCATTTAGTAAGGGTATTTTCATAATTTCTAAGCTCCTAGGTCCTAAAATATGTCATTTTATGCTCTGTTAGGAGGGTTTTAAGAGTTCTTAACCTATCCTAATTCATTTTATTCCATGCATTCATGATTAGAGCACTCCATTAGAGATCAAACTTAAGAATCCCCTTAGTTATTCCCCAAATCTCTTGTGCATTCAAGGAACGGTGTGAAATCCGATTTACCCTGGTAAGTAGGGTTATGAATAGGAGTTTATCTTCACTCTCATGTTCGAATCCCTTCTCAATACATGAATTCAAAGTGTATGGTTCCATGGCGTTCTAACCCAACCTATGAAATTCTCCATGTTTAATCATGGGTCAATTCTCTTAATGATTCTAATGATATTTTAAGAGTCATGGGCATGTTTTATAACTATTTTGATTACAAATTATGATTTCAATGTTTTAAAAATATGATGCCCAATTATGCAAGTTTTATTAAAGGTTGAGATTATGATCTATGTTTTCAAGCATGATGTGATGTCTAGTATGAAAGTATGATTATGATTTACCCATGCATGTATTTATGATTTTGACTACCAAGTCTATTTCAAGTATGTTTAAGTTTGGGCAGACCCACATAATCTAAGTATGTTACATGAATTATCTCTATTTTATGATATTAGCTTACCATATGTTTTTTTGGAGCTTAGACGCCCACTTTTCAGCTTGTGGTATGTTTTGAGCCTAGGATCCTTATATTCAGATTTTAGACTATGTATACAATCTCATGATCAGTTTTGTAGAAACACGATGGTTCAGCTTCATTGAAAAATGATGGAAGCATATGCATGTTTTTGGGAGTAGTGTCTAGCATCGAGTAGGCTAGGGGTTCAGGCAAACCCGGGCCTCAGAACTACGTGCTAACGTAGGTATGGAGCTCCCTTATGAGCTTTTCCTGCCCCAAGGGGCCTTCAGCTTGATATCGATATCATGATAACATCCTTAGCCCTGGCAAGGCTTTGGACAACTCTGCCCACTTGAGTGTAATAGTTGGGATCACGTAAGCTCTATCATGATTATGTCGGTTATATGACGAGTCTTCTACTATTCCTCACGATATCAGTTATGCATTTTTATCAGTTATAATATGATGTTTTCTATAGGTTTGACCCACTATCCAATCTATCAGTTTTCACTTATGAATATCAATTTTAGCTTTGGGTCATTAGATTTAATTATGAAATTTAGCTTATGTTTAATCATGTTTTCAAGATATCAATATGCAGTCCTTTCTCTCAGAATCTTTTAATGTTATGATTTATGTTATGCATGTTTTCAACTATACTTACTTAGCCTATTTTGACTTACCTTGCATACTTGGTATATTTCAAGTACTAACCGCATACTCTATGTTGTATCATTTTATGATACAGGCTCAGATGCTCAGATTCAGTCCCACCGCTAGTCAGTCTCCCGAGCTTGTCTTGTGCTCCAGTTGGTGAGTCCTCATCCTTCGAGGACCTTTAGTTAGCTTAGTTATTATCATCTTTCAGTTTTAGACTTGTAGTGTGCTATTTGGGGTATTGTCCCATTAGCTCGTTGGTATGTTAGAGGCTTTCCAGACATTGTGTTGTATTCAACATCAAATTTAGGCTTTTGATATTCTGTTGTTCAGATGCTATAATGTTCATACTTCCACAATTTCAGAACTCATTTACCCGCTTTAATTATGTTGATCCTTAGTATCATGTTCATGCCATGGGTCAGCTTGGAACCATTTGTGATTCTAGGTTCGGTGTCTCGATCTGGGCCTATGTTTTGGTCGTGATAAACTTGGTACCAGAGCAAAGGTTCAGTGTGTCCTTGGGTGTCTAGAAGCCACATTAAGTAGAGTCATTTTTATCGATGTGAAGAGAACCACACTTATGATGAAGAGGCTATGAAGCATTTTAGGAAATTTCCCTTCTTTCATGATCTATGTCATTCTATGAAATGTCTCTCTATCATGCTAACTCGTGCTATATGCATTTGCAGCATCATGCCTCCACGTCGAGTTAAGGATCATATGCCCGAGCAGGTAGCCCATGCTATGTTTAGGGCAGCCATCTAGATATTGGCATAGGCGTTGACCGCTCATATTAATCAGCAAGCGGTCACCTATGTTCCCCAGAATGGGAATGCGGCAGTGGCTAGAGTCGAGGACTTTCTCAAGACGAATCCCCCTGAGTTTCATGGGTAAAGAGTGGATGAGGACCCGCATGAGTTTATTAAGGAGATTCAGAAGATCATTCAGGTTATGGGAGTGATGGGGGAGGAGTGTGCAGAACTAGACTCTTATCAGTTGAAAGGGGTTGCTTAAATTTGGTACAAATAGTGGAAGGATGGCCGGGGAGTTGGAGCTGGTCCTATTGGTCGGGATGAGTTTCTCACCGCATTCTTGGATCTATTCTTTCCCCGAGAGATGAGGGAAATCAAGGAAGTAGAGTTTGAGAATCTGAGACAGAACAACATGACAGCCTAAGAGTATCCTTTGGAGTTCACCTGATTGTCCAAATACGCACCGAAAATGGTGGCCGATCAGAGGGCTCAATGAGCAGGTTTGTGAATATGGTAGCAGACTACTTGGTGAATTATTGTAGGACCTCTATTCTTCATTAGGATATTGACTTCTCCTGATTAGTCCTATATGCCCAGCAGGTAGAGGCGGTACAGATGCGGGAGAGAGAGAGAGGGAGAGAGGCCAAGACATCCAGGACCAATAGTTTCAGGTTCTCCCAACAGGGTTCTGGTGGTGGACATTGTTAGCAGTTCCACCAAAGATTACCAGCCCCAGCTCCATCAGCAGCAAGTGTGCCATCCAGATCTAGGCGCGATCATAGGGGACAAGCATCGGACTCTCAAGGTCAGGGGAGAAGGCCCGTACAACGTAGTATTCCAGGTTGTGCCAGATGTGGTAGGCGGCACGCTGGTTAGTACTTAGAGTGTATAAGTGCATGTTTCGGGTATGGATCGCCCGATCACACGCTTAGAGATAGCCTAGCATCTAGACAGGGCCATGGTAGAGATCGAGACCTAGCCACCAGTTCAGTAGCTCCACCAGCATGCTCAGCTCAGTAGGGTGCATCCACTAGTGCAGGTGGTGGTCAGCATTAGAACAGGTTTTATGCCCTCCCACTCGTCAGGAGGACGAGGTCTCCCCAGACATGGTCACTGGTATGTAGCGAGTATTTTATCTTGATGTATATGCATTGTTAGATCCAGGGGCTACTTTATCTTTTGTGACTCCTTATGTTGTTATTAGTTTTAGAGTCAGTCCCGAAATCCTATAAGAACCCTTCTCAATCTCTACTCTAGTCGGTGACTCCGTTATAGCTCAACAAGTATACAGAAATTTCCCTGTCGGTCCTTTAGAAAGTGACCTCAGCAAATTTTGTAGAGTTATACATGATAGATTTTGATGTTATCTTTGGCAAGTATTGGTTGCATGCATGTTATGCATAAGTAAATTGTAGAACCCGTGCAGTAGAATTTCGATTTTCGGGTGAGCCAATCCTAGTGTGGAAGGGTAGTTCAGTTGTGCTTGTAGGTCCCTTTATTTCCTTCCTTAAGGCTAGAAAGATGATCTCTAAGGGTTACGTGTACCATCTACTTCGAGTTAAGGATGTTACATCCGAGACCCTGACTCTCCAGTCAATTCTTATAGTATGTGAGTATCCGAAGGTGTTCCTAGATGATTTACCCAGAGTCCCTCCCAAACGATAGATTGACTTTGCTATTTGATGAGTTGGTGATTTACCCACTCATTAGGCTCTTAAGAATGAGATTTAGCTTAGTTTTCAAGTCATTTAGATGAATTTTATGCCTTTCCTGCATTTTTATGTTCATGTATCTAAGTTGATGAGAAAGAGCAAGAAGTTGAGTAAAAAGGATGAAATCAGGTGAAAATCGGTGCTCCACCATAAGACACTGGTGAAACGCTGGTCAAATGCAGGTAACCACTGGTTTGAGGAGAAAATGCAACCAGCGGACGCGGACATCAACCAGCGACTTCCCGATTCAATCGACGACAAGTGTTGGAATTTGCTTGATCGAGGAGGAAATTAATCGGTGGATCGTGGATAAAAGCCGGCGAACCACCGATAGCATCGCTGAATGGTCTTGGAACATCACCGAATTGCAGAATAAAATGAACGGTGATTCACAGAGTGCAACCCTTAACCGCCGGTTCCACTGTAAGTGAAAAAATGAGTGAACTGGGGAAATTATGTCAAGAACTGAAAAATGGAGATTTGTTGCCCTATTTTTGCATATAGTCTAGAAGAAAGTACTATGTACACACCTTTATCTTTTTGAACATTCCTTTTGCTTTTTAGAGAGAAGAACCCCATTGGAGCAGACTTTTGAATATTGCTTTTCCTATTTTCATCTTCTCCCTTAGCAAGGTATACCATCGTTGCATACATATTTTGAGTTAGATTTTTCTTGATCTTAGTAATGAAATCATTTTTAGTTTATTAATGAATATACTCTTTAGTTTCTTAATCATGAGTACCTAAATCATCTATCAGAGGTGTGTGATGATGGGTGCTTAATTAGATTAGGTAATGCTAGATTCATCTTAATATTGCTTAATTAGTGTAAATTTGTTGAATTCTCTCTAATTTATAATTGATGATCCATAGTTGCAAATGTGGGTTTAGTGTTCTTACTTAATTTCATCTTGAAATAGAAGAATTTAGTATTGGGAGAGAATTTGATGGTGGGAATGGATTTGATGGTGTGGTGTTGGGCTAGAAATAGCCAAAACGCATATTCACAATCCTAATTAGTAACTGATGGCTAGAAGTAGTTCAACTATTGACCCAAACTCTATTGGGCCGATTAAATTGTGTCTTTAGGTTAGGATGGACTCGAGAAAAAGATTCCCATGAGGTTGAAAAAACATAGGGCGCCATCTCATCCAAAATTATTTACACTTGGTTGCAATGATTTGATGGTCTAGCATATCCTTATTTGATTAACACCCTATCTACACCACACCTCTAGTCTTCACTCATCATTTTCTACTAATTTTTGTTATTATGCTATTTGGCTAGCCGATTTAGAATCCACAATAATGTTGACTTCTTTTTTTCCCAAAAATTTATTATTTTAGTTTCCTTGATTGGTGCGAGTTAATTCAAATTTCCTAAACAACGCTTGCACAAATCATTCACTAGTCTCTGTGGGATTCGACCCTGACATTCATCCGGATTATTTGTTTTGAGCAACGACCGTGTACACTCTTTTGTTATGTGAGGTGTAGCTTGGACATTATAAAAAATGACGTCGTTGCTGGGGACTAGCGTTTAATATCATTGTGTTGTTTGTTAATTTGAGTTGGTCTTGCATCTTAGTTGTTGACATTGATCTTGTTGTTGGTTATTATGGTAAATTAATATGAGCCAGCATTAACAAGAAGAAGAGAATTAGGTTGAAGGTATCATGGAGCATGAAGAGGATAACTTGATTATGCCTGAAGTTGTAGGGGCTATTCACCTACCAGCCACGGTCGGGAATGTATTCATGTCACGAGCACTATGTTACACTTGTTGCAGATGAAAGGTGTTACAACCCGTAAATTCTTGACATTTAGATGGACTATTTACGTGTTGGTTAAGATTTTTGAATGCCATACATGCAGGTGAAGGGCCCGGGGAAAGACCGAATAAGCGACACGTCGAACCATCACAAGATGAGGCTGGCAGACCTCCTCTACGATGGCCAATGTGCCCCGGAGGCTCACCTCTACGATGGCCAACGTGCCACGTAGGCTCCCCTCCGCGATGGCCAACGTGCCACGGAGGTGAGGTGCAACCCTAAGTATAAAAGCCCCAAACTTCGGTTTTAAGTGATAAAATTAATAAAATTTCTAGAGAATGACAGAGAGTACATAAGAAAACAGAGAGCACGAAGGTTTAATAGAAATTTGCTTCTGATTACGCCATTATACGCGGTCCAAACTCGAATTAATCCTAGATACCGGAGTACAAAGCTGTAGAGAGCATTCCTACGGATTTAGTTTTGTAAAATTTGGCCGGCGAATCATCGTGCTACCGAGCTAAGGTAAGTGGAATTGCTCCAAATTAGTGTCAATATACTTCTAGCCCTAAAGTGAGTATTTCTCCCTTCTGGACTTTTGAGAAATAGCGAGTTTTCGGATGTTTTCTGATAAGTCAAAGTTTGGGATATATATATATATTCAAAGTAGTATTTTCTTCCAGAATATTGATGAATTAGTTCTAATTGCTATGAATGTGAATACAGTTGGAAGAAATAGCTGAATATTGGTCGAGTTACGCCAGTTAGCCGAGAAGTCAGAGATCGAGTAATGTAAAGCTTTTCCCTTCGGCAAGTTAGTACTCCTAGTATAGCAAATAGAGTGAATTCTAAAAGAAAGAATCCAGAAGTTGAGTATTGAGTCCAGTATGAATCCAGCAAGCATGTTTTATGTTATTATGCTATATTCAGAATAAAAATCATGTCAGTATCAGACATCCATATATTATTTTAGATACAGTTAGCTCAGTAAAAGAATCAGTTTAATGCAGAAAAGAGGTTCAGAATACAATATCAAAACATGGATTGTATTTTTAGATTGAACATGCTTGGTATATGTGATTATGGTTTGTTGAGACCTGTTTGTGCTATGAGGGCACCCTTAGAGCGTCCTCGACGCCCCACGATTAATAGCTGTGTCGACTCGCCCACCAGAGGGTAGGGATTCGTCACTCCGAGGAGTGTCTTGCCGCCCACAGTAGGACGAACATGGGATGCAGCATTCCCCATATCAGGCTGATCAGCATTACAGTATACCCTGTCGAGCCCTTGCGCACAAGGCATAGATTACAGATACAGATACAGATATCAGATATAGTTACAGGAGTCTTCCAGACTCAGATACAGTTATAGTCAGTGGCCTAAAGATCCCAAGCTGCATACCCAAGGAGCCGGTAGAGGTGCTCGTAGTTAGTAGGCGAGTGGAGTGATTTATTTTTGGATGGTTTTGACCCGGGTAGGGGTATATAGATTGTGTGTTGGTTGGCACCTTCCGGCTTATGGGGGCTTGTGTAGGTCCTTGTGTGCTATATATATATATATATTATATATATATATATATATATATATATATGTATGTTGTTTACTAGATTAATAAATAGCAGGACGCCACAGCAATAGGTAGGACTTTCATCTGCTTTTCAGTATAGATAAGCTTATTTCAGATCCCATCAGCCCAGACAGTTCCAGCTACTTTTTGCTATTCAGAACTGCTAGTATTATTGCTTATATTCAGTTATGTTCAGTTTGCTTTACATACTCGGTACCAGTGGTACTGAAGCCCATTTGTGGCGCTGCATTACTTGCCTACAGGTACTCATAGACAAGGAGCCGACCCCTCGTGATTCCAGCTAGCACAGAGTCATCAGCTCCTATCATCTGGGGCTTGATATCTAGAGGTTTACTCTATTTTCTTTTGTTGTGCAGTACGGGTAGGCCGGGGCCCTGTCCTGACCATCTTATCAGTATTCTTAGAGGTTTGCAAACTATATATTCCCTTGGGTTAGTTGTACCGGTCATGTGAGGCCATGTGTATGTTTTAGTTTGTTTATGATGGTCGTGTGGGGCCTTATTCAGTTGGTAGTGGTGACCTTGTCGGTCACGTAGCAGTTTAGCACCTATTTTCTTGATTCAGAAGTAACTAGACAGCATGGTGGCCTTGTCGGCCCGCATAGGTTCCTTTAAGCTTTTGTTGTTCTACTTAGCTGTTGTGGTTGTACAGGTGGCTATAGGCCTAGTCGGACGGAGGCTGTATTTATAGCCGTTATATAGCCCGTCGTTTCTTGAATCCCGAATTAGAGCCAGCCTAGCACTAGAATGGCTTAGGCTCGGTAGTCCAGCAGTCCAGGTCTTAGTAGGGCACCAGGTGCCAGTCATGCCTCCCGAGGTGGGGCATGACAAACTTGGTATCAGAGCAGGTCGTATCCCAGGGAGTCTGCAAGGCGTGCTAAGTAGAGTCTTGTCTATGGATGTGTTGTGCACCACATACTATAGGCAGGAGGCTGCAAGGCATAATAGGATGGTTACTCTTTCTTCATATTCAGTCGTGCCATAGAGCAGTACAGTATAGGGTTGAGTCCCTAAAACTTACCACACTATTTGTTTACAGATAAAATGGCAGACCAGCGACATCCTGTCACAGGTAGAAGACTGGATATCGCAGCAGGAGAAGGCACCAGTAGGGTGCCTCAGCCTTACATAGAATCAACCCGATCTGAGGGCGATACAGAGGCCTCATCTCAACCTTCTCATCGGTCCCCGCCCCACCAGGAGCCACTCGAGGCGACACCGCCTCCGACAGTTCCTGTACCTACACCGTCCGACCAGGAAATTCGAAGCGCAGTAGTTATGCTGGCTCAAATGATGGCCACTCAGCGCCATCCAGTGCCACCCGTAACAACAGAGCCATCAGGTGGACCTGGCAGTTCAAGGGTCAGGGAATTTTTGGCACTAGGTCCCCCACAGTTCACAGGGTCAAATCAGGAAGAGGACCCCCAGGATTTGCTGGACCAGATGTAGAGAATCTTTCGGGTCATGCATGTGACATATACAAAATAAGTTGAGTTAGCAGTATTCCAGTTGTGAGATATTGTTGTGTTTTGGTACAAGAGTTGGGAAAGGTCTCGAGGGAGGGATGTTGCCCCCTCCGACCTGGTCCAGCTTTTCAGAGGCTTTCCTGGACCGTTATTTGCCATGGGAGATCCGGCAGGCCCGGATGGACCAGTTCTTGCACTTGGAGCAGGGAGCGAGGAACGTACGAGAATATGCCCTACAGTTTGATTCCTTAGCCCGCTATGCTCAATATTTTGTGGACACCATGTCATCTAGAGTCCACCGATTTATTATGGGTCTGAACCCGGAATATATTAAGGCATGCATGATAGCCACGTTGCGGGAAGATATGGACATTTCTCGGGTACAGGCTTTTGCCCAGACTATTGAGGGCCTTAGACAGCGGCAACAGGATATCACACGAGTTAACCAGGAACAACGCCGCAGAGATAGATCAGATAAGATTCAGGGGGAAATCCGGAGAGGGCCTAGGCCATGGTTATCAGATAGGCCACCTAGACCCCCACATCCATTTCAGCAGCAGAGGGGTAGATTAATCCGCCGGACATAGTCAGAGTCGGGCGGTAGTTCCCGAACGGTAGATTCACCTCAGCAGAGGAGGGTAGAGCAGAGAAGATACACACCCCCACCCTGCCCTATTTGCAGCCGGCCTCACACTGGAGCTTGTAGATATGGCTCCACAGTGTGTTACATATGCGGGCAGGAGGGGCACATGATGAAAGACTGTCCATCCAGGGGACAAGGCAGCCGAGATTGCCAGGACAGGGCATCAGCAGGGCTGCGAGCTCCGGCAGCCTCGGCAGGGCGTAGGCCCTCAGGTCCAGCAGGTAGAGGCTGAGGTAGATCAGGGGCCTCTAGTTCGGGTACGGGCCCAAGAAGTACCTATGCATTACTAGGGAGGCAAGACTTAGAGGCATCTCCAGATGTGGTAACAGGTATGATGACAATTTGCTCATACCCTGCTTATGTATTGATTGATCCAGGGTCTATTCTTTCCTACGTTACCCCATTTGTGGCTCGAAAGTTTAGTGTTGCACCAGAATTACTTCAGCATCCCTTTTCAGTATCTATGCCCGCCGGGGACTCCATTATAGCCAGAAGGGTTTATCGAGGGTGTACAGTAGAGGTTGCTGATCATCAGACTACAGTAGATCTGGTAGAACTAGAGATGATGATTTCAATGCCATTATGGGTATGGATTGGTTAGTGCCGTGCTATGCCAATGTAGAATGCTGGACCAAGATGGTTCGATTCCACTTTCCAGGGGAAGCAGTATGAGAGTGGAAGGGCAGTATAGCTACGCCGAAAGGTAGGTTTATTTTCTACCTTCAGGCAAGGAAGTTGATAGCTAAGGGATGTATTTACCACATAGTTAGAGTCCAGGATGTTCGAGTAGAGCCTCCGACTCTCCATCTATTCCAGTGGTTAATGAATTCCTTGACGTGTTCCTAGATGAGCTACCTCGTATTCCTCCATAAAGAGAGATAGATTTTGCAATTGATCTGCTACCAGGCACTCAACCCATATCAATTCCCCCATATCGTATGGCTCCTGCTGAACTCAGAGAATTAAAGGAGCAGCTGAAAGATCTGTTAGATAAGGGCTTCATCAGGCAAAGTACTTCACCTTGGGGTGCGCCAGTTCTATTTGTGAGAAGGAAGGATGGCTCACTCCGCATGTGTATAGATTACCGGCAGTTGAATAAGGTTACAGTCAAGAATAAGTATCCTCTTCCCAGAATAGATGATTTGTTTGATCAGTTACAGGGGCCAGATATTTCTCCAAGATTGATTTGAGGTCCGGATATCATCAGGTTCGAGTTCGTGAAAGGGACATTCCAAAGACTGCCTTCAGGATCAGATACAGACACTTTGAATTCCTAGTTATGTCTTTTTGGCTGACGAATGCTCTCGCAGTATTCATGGACCTGATGAACAACATCTTCAGACCGTACCTGGACCTGTTCGTGATAGTATTCATTGATGATATTCTGGTGTATTGGTAGATCACCAAGATCATTTGCGGACCGTGCATCAGATTCTCAGGGACCGTCAGTTATATGCCAAGTTCTCCAAATGTGAATTCTGGCTGAACTCAGTAGCTTTCTTAGGGAATATTGTGTCGGATACTGGTATACAGGTAGACACGCAGAAAATAGAAGCAGTAAAAACATGGCCCAGACCTACCATTCCGACCGAAGTTCGCAATTTTCTGGGATTAGCAGGGTACTATGGAGGATTTCTTGAAGGATTCTCCATCATAGCGGCACCTCTGACTAAGCTAACACAGAAAGCAGTAAAGTTTCAGTGGACAGAGGCATGTGAGCAGAGTTTCAAGAATTGAAAGACAAATTAACCTCCGCCGCAGTGTTAGCATTAACAGAAGGTACAGAGGGTTATTTAGTGTATTGCGATGCTTCGGGTGTTGGGTTAAGATGCGTGTTGATGCAGCATGGTAAAGTAATTGCTTATGCTTCCAGACATCTGAGGAAACATTAAAGGAATTATCCTACCCATGACCTGGAACTAGCTGCGGTAATCCACGCCCTAAAGATATGGAGACATTACTTGTATGGAATCCATATGGATATTTTCACTGACCATAAGAGCCTACAGTGTATCTTCACTCAGAGGGAGTTGAACTTGCGGCAGCGTCACTGGTTGGAGTTATTGAGAGATTATGATGTGAACATTTTGTATCATCCAGGAAGGGCCAACGTAGCAGCAGATGCCCTCAGCCGCAAATCTATGGGGAGTTTGGCGTACTTGCAGCCCGAGCAGTGGGAGTTGGCCAGAGAAATACACCAATTAACCAGTTTAGCCATTCATGTAGCAGAAACAGAGGACAACAGAGCGGTAATCAAGAACACCGCAGTGTCATCATTAGTTGTGGAGGTAAAGGAATGGAAGTATGAAGATCCTGACCTGGTTCAGCTTAAAGATAGAGTTCAGCAAGGGAAAGCGCCAGAATTTTAGGTCACTGAGGATGAAGTGTTGCAATGTAAAGGCCGCCTTTGTGTTCTAGATATTTCAGGGCTTCGCCAGCAGATTATGAGTGAGTTACATTACGCCTGTTATTCTTTCCACCCAGGCACGACGAAAATGTACCACGATATCAAAGAAATCTATTGGTGGCTAGGTATGAAGAGGGAAATAGCAGAATTTGTAGCCTAGTGTCCTAACTACCAACAAGTAAAAGAGGAACACCAGAAACCAGGTTGATTGACTCAGGACATAGCTGTGCCTCTTTGGAAGTGGGAAGAAATAAACATGGACTTTGTTGCAGGATTACCCCGTACCAGGCATAAACATGACTCAATTTGGGTTATTGTTGACAGACTGACGAAATCAGCCCATTTCCTGCCAGTAAAAGCCACTTTTTCTGCCGAAGATTACGCCGAATTGTATATCAGAGAAATAGTTAGATTACACGGTGTTCCAGTATCTATTATCTCTGACAGAGGAACACAATTTACAGCTAGATTTTGGTAGTCATTTCAGAGAGGTCTGGGGACGCAAATTAATTTGAGCACAGCGTTCCACCCTCAGATGGATGGACAGGCGGAACGCACTATTCAGACGCTCGAGGATATTCTACGGGCGTGTGTGTTGGACTTTAGAGGTAGCTGGAATGAGCATTTACCGCTGATTGAGTTTTTTTATAACAATAGTTACCACTCAGCTATCCAAATTACGCCCTTTGAAGCATTGTATGGGCAAAAATGTAGATCGCCAGTTGGATGGTTTGAAGTAGGAGAGTCAGCGCTGATTGGGCCAAATATCATTCATCAGTCAAAGGAGAAGGTAAAGATTATCAGAGAACACCTACTGACTGCTCAGAGCCGCCAGAAATCGTATGCTGATGTGCGGTGCAGAAACCTGGAATTTAATGTGAATGACTGGGTATTTTTGAAAGTATCTCCAATGAAAGGGGTGATGAGATTTTGCAAGAAAGGTAAGCTCAGTACGAGATTCATTGGGCCTTATCAGATTCGGCAGAGAGTAGGCGAAGTGGCATATGAGTTGAACTTGCCTCCAGAATTAGAGTCCGTTCATCCAGTTTTCCACGTATCTATGCTAAGAAAGTACATAGGAGACCCCTCCAGAGTTGTCCCAGTTCAGGATGTCCAGGTTACGGAAGGGCTAGACTATGAAGAGGTTCCAGTAGCCATACCAGACAGGCAGATTCGTAGATTGAGAACTAAAGATATTGCTTCGGTCGAGGTACTATGGCATAATATGAGTCGAGAAGAGATGACTTTGGGAAGCAGAGGAAGATATGAAAGTCAGATATCCTCACTTGTTTCAAGCCTAGTCAGTCAAGAGGTATGTTAGTATTGTTATCATATGAAATGACTTATATTATATGTATAAATTAGATAGTCGACTCTAGTCTTTCGACTGATAAATACTGTAGTATTGTGTGGAGTACCTGTATTGGACTTTTCTGCATTTCAGATTTTTGAGATAGTCCATATTACAGGGGAAACTCTGCCGAAATTTTTCCAGAATAAGCAGAGCAAGTTAAGCTCCTTACAAGCAAAAATTTGACATTCGAGGACGAATGTTCTTAAGGGGGGAGGATGTTACACCCCGTAAATTCTTGACATTTAGATGGCCTATTCGCGTGTTGGTTAAGAGTTTTTGAATGCCATACATGCAGGTGAAGGGCCCGGGGAAAGACCGGATAAGCGACACGTCGAACCATCTCAAGAGGAGGCTGGAAGACCTCCTCTACGATGGCCAATGTGCCCCGGAGGCTCACCTCTGCGATAGCCAACGTGCCACGGAGGTGAGGTGCAGCCCCAAGTATAAAAGCCCCAAACTTTAGTTTTAATTGATAAAATTCATAAAATTTCTAGAGAATGACAGAGAGTACATAAGAAAACAGAGGGCACAAAGGTTTAATAGAAATTTCCTTCCGATTACTCCGTTATACGCGGTCCAAACTCGAATTAATCCTAGATACCGGAGTATAAAGCTGTAGAGAGCATTCCTACGGATTTAGTTTCATAACATTCGGTCGGTGAACCAGCGTGCTACCGAGCTAAGGTAAGTGGAATTGCTCCAAATTAGTGTCAATATACTTCTAGCCCTAAAGTGAGTATTTCTCCCTTCTGGACTTTCGAGAAATAGCGAGTTTTCGGCCGTTTTTCGATAAGTCAAAGTTTGGGATATATATATATTCAAAGTAGTATTTTCTTCTAGAATATTGATTGAATTTAGCTCTAATTGCAATGAATGTGAATACAGTTGGAAGAAATAGCTGAATATTGGTCGAGTTAGGCCAGTAAGCCCAGAAGTCAGAGATCAAGGTATGTAAAGCTTGTTCATTCGGAAAGTTAGTACTCCTAGTATAGCAAATAGAGTGAATTCTAAAAGAAAGAATCCAGAAGTTGAGTATTGAGTCCAGTGTGAATCGATCAAGCATGTTTTATGTTATTATGCTATATTCAGAATAAAAATCATGTCAGTATCAGACAACCAGATATTATTTTAGATACAGTTAGCTCAGTCACAGAATCAGTTTAATCCAGAAAAGAGGTTCAGAATAGAATATCAAAACATGGATAGTATTTTCAGATTGAACATGCTTGCTATATGTGATTATTGTTTGTTGAGACCTGTTTGTGCTATGAGGGCACCCTTAGAGTGTCCTCACCACCCTAGGGTTAATAGCTGTGTCGACTCGCCCGATAGAGGGTGAGGATTCGTCACTCTGAGGGGTGGCATGCCATCCTCAGTAGGATGAAGATGGGATGCAGCATTCCCCATATCAGGCTGATCAGCATTACAGTATACCCTATCGAGCGCTTGCGCCCAGGGCACAAATTACAGATACAGATACAGATATCAGATATAGTTACAAAAGTCCTCCGAACTCAGATATGGTTATAGTCAGGGGCCTAGAGAGCCCAAGCTACATACCTAGGGGGCCGGTAGAGGTGCTCGTAGTTTGTAGGCAAGTGGAGTGATTTATTTTTGAATGGTTTTGACTCGGGTAGGGGTATATAGATTGTGTGTTGGTTGGCACCTTCCGAATTATGGGAGCTGGTGTTGGTCCTTGTATGCTATATATATATATATGTATGTCTTTTACTAGATTAATAAATAGCAGGACGCCGCAGCAACAGGTATGAGTTTCATCTGCTTTTCAGTACAGATAAGCCTATTTCAGATCCCGTCAGCCCAGACAGTTCCAGCTACTTTTTGCTATTTAGAACTACTAGTATTATTGCTTATATTCAGTTATGTTTAGTTTTCTTTACATACTCGGTACCAGTGGTACTGACGCCCGTCTGGGGCGCTGCATTACTTACTTGTAGGTAGTCATAGACGAGGAGCCGACCCCTCGTGATTTCGGCCAGCACAGAGTCATCAGCTCCTATCATCCAGAGCTTTATATCCAGAGGTTTACTCTATTTTCTTTTGTTGTGCAGTATGGGTAGGCCGAGGCCCTGTCCCGACCATCTTATCAGTATTCTTAGAGGCTTACAAACTATATATTCCCTATGGTTAGTTGTACCGGTCGTGTGAGGCCGTGTTTATGTTTTAGTTTGTTTATGATTGCCATGTGGGGCCTTATTCAGTTGGTAGTGGTGACCTTGTTGGTCACGTAGCAGTTTAGCACCTATTTTCTTGATTCAGAAATAACTAGACAGCATGGTGGCCTTGTCGGCCCGCATAGGTTCCTTTAAACTTCTGTTGTTCTGGTTAGTTGTTGTGGTTGTACAGGTGGCTATAGGCCTAGTCAGCTGGAGGCTGTATTTACAGCCGTTATATAGCCTGTCATTTCTTGAATCCGAATTAGAGCCAGAGGCAGCCCTTACAGCGTAGCACATCACCCTCGGTTATCTGAAAATCTGACTCCTTACCTCTCTGAATTCTATCTCTGAGCTGGGCTAAATCGGGATCCTCGTACTGTCGTTCTTTTACCTCTATAACTAATGATGACGCAGCAGAATTCTGAATTACTGCCCTATTATTTTCTGTTTCCATTACTCGAACGGCTAAACCAGCTAGCTGATGAATTTCTTTGGCCAACTTCCGCTTCTCAGGTCGCAAATACGCCAAACTCCCCATTGACTTACGGCTTAAGGCATCTGCTACAACATTAGCTTTTCTGGGGTGATATAAAATATTCACATCGTAATCTTTTAACAGCTCCAACCAGCGGCGTTGCCGTAGATTCAACTTCCTCTGAGTGAAAATGTACTGTAAGCTCTTATGATCTGTGTAAATATCAACATGGACACCGTACAGGTAATGCCTCCACATTTTTAAGGCGTGGATTACTGCGGCCAATTCCAGGTCGTGGGTAGGGTAATTCTTTTCGTGTTTCCTCAGCTGTCTGGAAGCATATGCAATTACTCTACCATACTGCATCAACACACAACCTAACCCAACACCTGACGCATCGCAATAGACTGAATAACCTTCTGTGCCTTCCGGCAATGCTAACATTGGAGCTGAGGTTAATCTGTCTTTCAATTCCTGGAAGCTCTGCTCGCATGCCTCTGTCCATTGAAACTTTGTTGCTTTCAGTGTTATTTTGGTCAGAGGTGCCGCAATGGTCGAGAACCCTTCAACGAACCTCCTGTAATACCCTGCCAATCCCAGAAAGCTACGAACTTCAGTTGGAGTGGTAGGCCTAGGCCATGACTTAACTGCTTTTATTTTCTGCTTGTCTACCTGTATACCAGTGTCTGAGACGATATGCCCTAAAAAGGCCACTGAGTTAAGCCAGAATTCACACTTAGAAAATTTAGCATACAGCTGACGGTCCCAGAGAATCTGGAGCACTGTCCGCAAATGAGTCCGGTGATCTACTTCAGAGCGAGAATACACCAGAATGTCATCAATGAATACTATCACGAACAAGTCCAGGAAAGGTCTGAAAATACTGTTCATCAGGTCCATGAAGACTGCCGGGGAATTCGTTAACCCGAAGGACATAACTAGAAATTCAAAATGTCCATATCGGGTCCTGAACACTGTCTTAGGAATATCTCTCTCACGTACTCGGACCTGGTGATATCCGGACCGCAAGTCAATATTAGAAAAGTATCTGGCTCCCTGCAACTGATCAAATAAGTCGTCAATTCTGGGGAGCGGGTACTTGTTCTTTACTGTAACTTTGTTTAGTTGCCGGTAATCTATACACATTCAGAGCGAGCCATCTTTCTTCCTCACAAACAAGACTGGCGCACCCCACGGTGAGGTACTCGGCCTGATAAAACCTTTATCCAATAAATCCTTCAACTGCTCCTTTAATTCTCTGAGTTCTGCAGGAGCCATACGATAGGGAGGTATTGATATTCGCTGAGTGCCTGGTAACAAGTCGATAGCAAAGTCTATTTCCCTTTCTGGGGGAATACCAGGTAACTTATCAGGAGACACATCAGGGAATTCATTCACCACTGGAACAGACTGGAGTGTCGGAGATTCTGTTTGGACATCCTAAACTCTGACCAGATGGTAAATACATCCCTTAGATATCAACTTCCTCGCCTGAAGGTAGGAAATAAACCTACCTTTTCGTAGCGATGCTGCCATTCCACTCCCGCACTGCTTCTCCTGGGAAGTGGAATCGGACCGTTTTGGTCCAACATTCAACATTGGAAAAGCACGGTACTAACCAATCCCTACCCATTATGGCATCGAAGTCTATCATTTCTAACTCGACCAGATCTACTGTGGTCGGACGGTCAGAAACCTCTACTGTAAATCCGCGGTAGATTCGGCTAGCTGTGATGGAGTCACCGACGGGCGTGGATACTAAGAAGGGCTGCTGTAATGATTCTAGTACAATACTAATCTTTCGTGCCACAAATGGAGTAATGTAGGACAAAGTAGACCCTGGATCAATCAACACATAAGCAGGGTGTGAGCAGATAGTTAGCATACCTGTCATACATTATGCGACACTTCCAAATCTTGCCTCCCTTGTAAAGCATATGTGCGGCTTGGGCCCGCACCTGTACTAGAGGCCCCTGATCTGCCCCGACCCTGCCTGCTGAAACTGAGGGCCTGCGCCCAGTCGAGGATGCTGTGGCTCGTGACCCTGCAAATGCCCTATCTTGTCTATCTCGGTCCTCTCGCCCTCTGGCTGGGCAATCTCTCATCAAATGGCCTTCTTGGCAACAAATATAGCATGCGGTGGAACCATACCTGCATGCTCCTGGATGGCGTCGACTGCATATAGGGCAAAGTGGTAGGGTATACCTGCTCTGCTTCGCCCTCCTCTACAATGGTGAATCTGCCATCTGCGAGCCTCTACCAGTCTCTGACTGCCCCCTACGGCTGAATCTACCCCCTGTGACTGTGGTGGAGGCGGGGGCCTGGGCGGCCTGTCTGACAATCGTGGCCTGGGTCCTCCCCGGGACTCCCTCTATAACTCAACTGGCCTGTCCCGGCGACGCTGTTCCTGATTGACCCTTCTGATCTCCCGATTTCGCTGTCTGATGCCCTTAATATTCTGGGCAAATGCCTGAATTTGAGCAATGTCCATGTCCTCTCGCAATGTGCCCGTAATACAAGTCTCAACATATTCTGGATTCAACCCCATAATAAAACGGTGCACTCTGGATGCCATGGTATCAACAAAGGCCGGTGCATATCGAGCCAAAGAATCAAACCGCAAGGAATATTCCCGAACACTCTTGGCCCCCTGCTCTAGATGTAGGAACTGATCTACCCGAGCCTGTCGAATCTCCCGCGGCAAATAGTGATCCAGAAAGGCTCCTGAAAAGCTGGACCAGGTGGGAGGGGAAACATCTCTCCCTCGGGACCTTTCCCAGCTTTCATACCATAACACAGCGATATCCCGTAACCGGAATGTTGCCAATTCAACTGATTCGGTAGGCGTGGCATGCATAACCCTGAAGATTCTCTGCATTTGATCCAGAAAATCCTGAGGGTCCTCTGTCCGATCCGTACCTGTAAACTGTGGGGGATTCAAAGCTAAGAACTCTCGGACCCTCGAACTACCGGGCCCTCCTGATGACTTCGCAACTGTAGACGGCATTGGCTGACGCTGAGCAGCCATCATCTGTGCTAACATAACTACAGCACTCCTAACCTCCTGGTCGGAAGGTGTTGGTATAGGGACTGCTGAAGGTAATGTCGCCCCAAGTGGCTCCTGACGTGGTGGAGACTGCTGAGGAGGCTGGGACGATGCCTCTATAGTGCCCTCTGATCGGGTTGTTTCTAAACGAGGGGGAGGCATCCTGCTGGTGCCTTCCCCTGCTGCAATATCTAAGCTCCGACCTGTGATAGGATATTGCCGGTCTGACATTATCTGTAACCAAAGAATATAGTAAGCTTTCAGGGACTCAACCCTATATTGCACCGCTCTACAGCACGACTGAATAAGAATAAAAGACAACCATCCTATCATGCCTTGCAGCCTCCTATCCATAGTATGTGGTGCACAACACATCCATGGACAGGACTCTACTTAGCACGGCTTGTAGACTCCCTGGGATACGACCTGCTCTGATACCAAGTTTGTCACACCCCGCCTTGGGGGGTATGACTGGCACCTGGTGCCCTACTGGGACCTGAACTGCTGGACTGCTAAGCCTGGGCACATCTGGTGCCTGGCTGGCTCTACTCATATTTCTGGGAACAAAGGGCTATATAACGGTTGTAAACACAGCCCCCGGCCCATTGGCCTATAGCCTCCTATACCTATACTAACAGCTGACCAGGAACATATCAATTCAGGGAAACCTATGCGGGCCGACAAGACCACCATGCTGTCTAGTTATCTGCAAATCAATCATGAAGTACTAAAAAGCTACGTGACCGGCAAGGTCACCACTACTGGCAAACTATGGCCCCACACGACCAACATAAAGAAAGAAAGAGTACTAACAGCTATACAACTGCACGGCCTCACACGACCGGCTCATCTGACCACAGGGAGACATATACCGACTGCAAGCCTCTAGGAATAGCAATAGAAATGATCGAGACAGGACCCTAACCTACCCGTACTATACAACAAAAAAGGAACTGAAATACACCTCTGAAATTCAGTATCCGGATGACAGGAGCTGAATACTCGATCGCTGACAGGAATCACGTAGTATCGCCTGCTCGTTGATCTTGGGCAGATTTATATGCCCAAGTGATACTCAAACGTATTATTTTCGCCTTGTTTGGGTGCAATATGTATATATTCTCATGTAATTGGTAATAAAATGTGAATTTATACTAACCAACATGATTAGCATTTGTTTTGCAGGAAAATATGATTTTTAGGAGCTAAAATGCATGTTGGAACTATATCGGAGTTGGACTTGGATACGAGCGTGGAAAAGACAGTGGAAGGCACAAATTATAGGGGCTCCGCGATGGAGTCGTGCCACGCTACCATCGTGGAGGCACACTACCTGGAGAGGCAATTAAATGGCAATTTCCAGTGAGGCCTCGCGACAGCTCCGTGGCACGGAGATAGGCCTCCGCGTTGGCCTTCGTGCCACGTTGAGGATAATTTACCGGACCCTGGATTTCTAGTGAAGGTCCGCGTCCACGCCGTGTCACGGAGGCAGTGCTCCGCGTTGACCTCCGTGACACGTTGCTTGTTATTCCGGGAAAAATTTCCCTCTAGTATAAATAGCACACTTAGGTTTATTTTAAGGAGGGCAGTTTTAGTTCAGACTTGGTGGAGCTAGGACGTGGGTTAGCAGTAGTTGAGGGACGAAAAAGCTAAGGGATTTCTTCTCTTCCTTGCTTCTTTCAATCAATTGTATGTATGATTTACACTTGTTTTAGGATGATCAATCCACAAATGAGTGGCTAATTCTCTTCCTTGCTAAGGTTTTGAACATGTGTAGTGAATTTTGATTGTAAATGATATGGTTTTCTTCTTCTTCTTTCATGTTGTTCTATTAATTCTTGTTTTTACTGCATTAGTGCTTGGCCAACATTAATGTACATCTAAAAAGTCCAATTTCACTCGAGAGAGCAAGAAATTGGAAAGTTGTGAATTAATAGGGTATTGTTCTTAACTTGATTTGGGAAAATTGGGTTTTGATGTGCTTTCCTGATAGAAATATACTTGAAAGCCGTATTAGTCAATTTAGGAACCGGAATTGTATTGCTAGGTCGTAAATTGCATTTGATCACAGAATTGTAGACGAATGGTTTATGATTCTTAAGTGAAATTAAATACGAGAGTTTTAATTTCTAGGCTAATGTTCTTGGCTAGCGACATGAAGAAGAGATTAACCGAATTATTATTACAATCGAATTCATTACTTGTTCTTAACCTTGGCATGCTCATATCCATAGTTTAAATTCATAGTAAATAATTGTTAATAGTTTTAGTATATATTTTATAAACAAAAACTCAATTAACTGTTGGTTACGTTGTTGTTAGCATAGTTAGAAGTAAAATAAGAATATAGTATACTTAGGCAATTTTTACATACCCTGAGCCTCCTTGGATCGATACTTGGCTTACTTAGCCACTTTATTACTTGTTTGACCACGTGCACTTGCGTGTCGGTTTATAATATATAACCCCAACAGAAATAGCACCGAACACTCGTCTATGAGTACCTGCAGGCAAGTAATGCAGCGCCCCACCGGGCGTCAGTACCGCTGGTACTGAGTATGTAAAGCAATAACTAAAAGCAAAATCTGAAGACAATAATGTAACTGATAAAACTGAAGTAGGAAGAAACAGATTGACTTGTCTGATAATGTACATCATACCTTCTCTCAATTATACTGGCTGGGATAGGAGTCATACCTGGAGACATATCCCTCTATTGCTGTTATACTCGTATCTATCATAACATGGCATGACATGAAATAACATAACATGGCACACACAAACCTTACCCGGCCCCCATAAGCCGGGAGGTACAACCAGCACAGAATCTACACCCCTACCCCGGTCATCCCATCTCCTATAATAGCTATAAGCATCCTGCCGGTCCCCTGACTATAACTGTACCTGAGTCCGGAGGACTCCTGAGTCAACACCCCAGGCGTATCCGCTCGACGGGGGTGTATAAGGGCCGACCAAGGCACAATATGGGGAAAACTGGCATCCCATCTTCGTCCCCTGTGGGACGGCATGCCACTCCGTAGAGCGACGTATCCTCGTCCTCTGGCAGACGAGTCGATACAGCTATTAACCCTGGGCGGTCATGGATGCTAGGTAATCCAACCCCAAACAATACAACGGTCTCAACTAGTAATACTGTCTGCATATCTCACATGCTAAGGCTAATAGGGGTAAAGTATCGTATATACTACATGCTGAACTAGTGATAGCAATCTGTACGTATTTAATTCGTGCTGAGGCTGGTAAATATGTATATATGAATATAGTCTCCTGCCAGACTGTACTGGGGCAAATGCTATACGAAATATAGTATTTCTGCTGCAACCTATGCTGTATACTGAGCTTCTGTATTAACGTGATTTACTATTCCTAACATGCGTTCTAAACTTTATTTTAGCCTGCCATTCTATTTTTGAGGTGCTTTACGGATATTGCATCGCTTTACGGGGTTTCAACTGAATACAATAATATCTTAACATTCATATTACATCACATACTGGGCATGCTGGGCAGTTTCTAACACTTGTGTTAGAATCTAGGCCGTACTAGTAAGTTTCACGCAAGTTACACCTCGATGCTTCTAATACCGTATCAACATTCACAATAAACGTAACACTCGACTTCTGAACATTCTACTGGTCTGTAAATTACTACATTGTACAGATATTACTTAACTTGCCGATGGAACTAGCTTTACATACCTTATCCTTGAACTATTCGTCTCGTCCGGCACTTCAACTCTTTTCTCCCAACTGCATTCATAAATATGTCAATTAATACTAAATACAGCTATATTGTAACGAGCAACGTCACTTTCGATATAGTTTATAGCCTAAACTTAGGCTTATCGAAAGACGGTCGAAAACTCGCTATTTTTCAGAGGTCCAGAAGGGAGAAATATTCACTTCACAGTTAGGAACACATAGACACTAATTTAGAGCAATTCCACTTACCTTATCTCGGTGGCTCGATGATTCGTCGGCCGTATTTTACGAAACTGAATCCGTAGGAATGCTCTCTGCTGCTAAATACCTCAGTATCTGGAGTTAATTTGAATTTGGACAACGTTTAGCAGCGTAATCGGACGAAAATTATATAATTTCTTCGTTCCTTTTTCTTTCTCTGTGTTTGCTCTCTGTTCTCTGGAAGTTATAAAATGTTTTTATCATTTAAAACCGAAGTGGGGCTTTATATACTTGGGCCTGGACAAGGCCAACGTGTCACAGAGCCAACGCGGAGGCCTCCCCTCTGTGACACGCTGCCATCGCGGAGGGGCTCTGCCTCGGCTCCTTCCGCGATGGTTCGATAGGTTTCTCGTCCGATCTTTTCCCGGGCCTTTCTCCAGCACGTATGGCCTTCAAATACGCTTGACCAACGTGCGAATAGGTCGTCTAGGTGCCGTGAATTCTACGGGGTATAACAATAGATTCCCTATTTTTCTTATGAATTCGCATACTTTAATGTCTTAAATCAAAATCTTGTGATGATAATGACTTTTGTGAACTCTTTAGGTGTGATACCTCATGTGGTAAGGGTTTTTGTGAATCTTATGCATCTTTTCTTGTCTAAAACTTTCCCTAAGTATGACTCTTAGGAGAAATCCTTGATGTAGCTGCACTTATAACATGATTTTAGGTTTTCATTACACTAGCCACTCTATCCAAAATGACCTCCAAAAATATCTTTCTTTGCTAGCCAATGTTGAGTCCTTTTGAACTGTTTATTCTTCGAAATCACATTACAAGCCAATGCCCCTTTTTGATCGCTTTTTCTTGGCACATCCTCCCTAATTGCTAGTGGTGAGAGAACGAGAAAAATGGGGGCTAAGAGACCAAAGACATAGGGAGAGATAAAATAACCAGTGAGAAAGAGGCAAAGATCCTAAGTTTCAGGGTTTTCAAAAAAAGGGGGATATATAAGAAGCCTAAATCTGAGGTAGCACCAATTTGTGAGAAAAAGTAATGAAATGATGAGCTGAGGAACCTTAAGGTATCAAAAGAGAAAAGAAAAGTGAAATGGTGTTACCTCTTTCTTAGACAAGGCTTAATGTGATAAACAAAGGAGCTTCGAGGAAGGTGTTTGAGCAAAAGAAGAGGGAAATAGTTGCAAAAGGAGGAATTAGGTGGAGTAATATAGAAGGTTAGATGAAAAGGTGAAAGTGTTCACGTAAAGGCATTAGGGAGGATCTAGTCACTAGAGCCAAATAATTGTCCTACCATTACCCCTAGCCTTCATCATGACCCGCAAGTCCTAATTTATTCTGAGTGTGGTTATTCTACATTAGTGGCGAATTACATGAAGAGAAAGCCTATGAGTCGAGTTGTGTGTGAAGATTTTTTTTGGCAGAGTGAGTGTGATTTTTTTTCTATAATCCCTTGTGTGTGCATTGATTTATGAAAAGGGGATTCTCTCATTGGTGAGTGGCATCATTCCCTTTTAAGGACCCAATTGCATTGAGGTAAATCGGTGATTGAGGCATGAGTAGTGTGAGCTCTAAGGCAAACTTTAAATGTGCAGCAAGTATGAATTGAGATGTTATGTATTTTTAATTGGATAAGTTGCAAAATGAAAGCATTTGTAAATCATGCCTTTGAATTGTGGTTGCCTCTTGAAACTTTTCCATATATTTTTTTGGGGGAATTTGCTTCTCTTTTTCTGTGAGTGCTGAGCATTTTTGGGTTGTCATGGATTAAGTGGTCATTGATGCATAAACTCTTGTGGAGTGGCATGTTTCTCAACTGATAAGAATTGCATTACTTGAGGACAAGAAATGGTTTAAGTTTGGGGGTTTGATGAGTTGGTAATTTACCAACTCATTAGGCTCTTAAGCATGAGCTTTATCTTAGTTTTCAAGTCATTTAGATAAATTTTATGTCCTTTTTGCCTTTATATGTACATGTATCTAAGTTGATGAGAAAGATCAGAAAGTAGAGTAAAAAGGATGAAATCAGGTGAAAATTGGCGCTCCACCGGAGGACACCGACGAAACGTCTGCTAGACGCAATTGACCAGTGGTTTGAGGAGAAAATTCAACTGGCGGTCGTGGACATCAACCGGCAACTCACCGGTTCAATCGCTGACAGGTGCTAGATTTTGCTGGATCGAGGAGGAAATTAATCGGTAGATCGCAGAAGCAATCCGGCGAACTACCGATGGCATCGCTTAATGGTCCTGGAACATACTGGACCACTGAATAAAATGAACGACGGTTCACGGAGTGCAACCGTCAAGCCGCCGGTTCCGCCATAAGTGAAAAAATGCCTGAACAGGGGCAATTATGTCAAGAACTGAAAAAAGGAGATTGGTTGCCCTATTTTGTATATAGTCTAGAAGAAAGTACTCTGTACACACCTTTAGCATTTTAAACATTATTATTTCTTTTTAGAGAGAAGAACCCCATTGGAGGAGATTTTTTAATATTGTTTTTCCTATTTTCATCTTCTCCCTTAGTAAGGTATAACCATTCTTGCAGACATATTTTGAGTTTGATTTTGCTTGCACTTTGTAATGAAATCATTGAGTTTATTAATGAATATACTCTTTAGTTTCTTAATCATGAGTAGCTAAATTA
Organism: Datura wrightii; assembly: GCA_035772735.1. NCBI lineage: Eukaryota > Viridiplantae > Streptophyta > Magnoliopsida > Solanales > Solanaceae > Datura > Datura wrightii. Next base: position 74,926,443 of record JASDFA010000019.1, on the reverse strand, counting down.
TCAACTAGAGGTGTGTAATGCTGGGTGCTTAATTAGATTGGGTATTGCTAAATTCATCTTAATATTGCTTAATTAGTGAAAAATATGTTGAATTCTCTCCAATTTATAATTGATAATCTATAGTTGCAAATGTAGGTTTAGTGTTCTTACTTAATTTTATCTTGAAAAAGAATAATTAAGTATTGAGAGAGAATTTAATGGTAGGAATGGATGTGATGGTGTGGTGTTGGGCTAGAAATAGCCAAAATCCATATTCACAATCCTAATTAGTAACTGATCGCTAGAAGTAGTTCAGCTATTGACCCAAACTCTATTGGGCTGATTGAATTGTGTCTTGAAGTTAGGATGGACTCATGAAAAAGATACCCATGAGGTTGAAAAACATAGGGCGCCATCTCATCCAAAGTTATTTACACTTATTTGTAATGATTTGATGGTCTAGCATACCCTTATTTGATTAACACCCCATTCACTAGTCTCTGTGGGATTTGATCCTGACATCTGTTGAGAATAATTGTTTTGAGCAACCACCCTGTATGCTCTCTCGTTAAGAGGGGTGTAGTTTAGACATTATCATTATTGAACTTCTTTTCGATTTGCAGCCTATATCTATTCCTCCTTATAAAATGGCTCCAGCTGAGCTAAAGGAGATGAAAGAGCAGTTGAAGGATCTCCTTGACAAGGGTTTCATCAGACCTAGCAAATCCCCGTGGGGTGCTCCAGTTCTCTTTGTTCGAAAGAAGGATGGTTCTCTTCATGTTTGTATGGGCTATCGACAATTGAATAAAGTTACCATCAAGAACAAGTATCCTCTTGCTAGAATTGATGACTTGTTTTACCAACTTCAGGGTGCCAAGTGTTTCTCAAAGATAGACCTTAGATCCGGGTATCATCAGCTCAAAGTTACATAGAGTGACATTCTGAAGATAACTTTCAGGACTCGGTATGGTCACTACGAGTTTGTGGATATTTATTTTTGACTAACGAATGCTCCTGCAGCTTTTATGGATTTGATGAACAGGGTTTTCAAGCCATATTTGGAAATGTTCATGATTGTATTCATAGATGACATTCTCAAATTCTCAAGGAGCAAGGAGGAGAGTGATATCCATTTGAGGATAGTTCTACAGACTCTCAAGGATCGTTAGTTGTTTGCTAAATTCAGCAAGTGTGAGTTTTTGTTGGACTCAATAGCATTTTTGGGCCATGTGGTGTCAAGTGAGGGTATATAGATAGACTCTCAAAGGATAGAAGCGGTGAAGAATTGGCCTAGACCAGTTAGTCCTTCAGAAATCAGGAGTTTCTTGGGTTTAGCTGGTTACTACAGAAGGTTTGTTGAGGGATTTTCGTCCATTGTGGCACTGTTGACTAAATTGATCCAGAAAAAAGTCAAATTTCGGTGGTTGGAGGCATGTGAGAAGAGTTTTGAAGAGTTAAAGACTTGACTCAATTCAGTCCCAGTGTTGACCCTACCCAAGGGCATAGATAGTTTGTAGTGTATTGTGATGCCTTTAAGGTTGGACTTGGTTGTGTGTTGATGCAGTATGGAAAAGTCATTGTGTATGTCTCTAGACAGCTTAAGACTCATGAGAAGAATTATCCAACACATGACCTGGAATTGGCAGTGATGGTGTTTGCATTGAAGATTTGGAGGCACTATTTGTATGGGGTCCATGTGGATGTGTTCACGGACCACAAGAGCCTATAGTATGTGTTTACCCAAAAGGACCTAAATTTGCAACAAAGGAGGTGGTTAAAGCTTCTTAAGGATTATGATATAAGTGTCCTTTACCATTCGGGAAAGGCCAACGTAGTGGCAGATGCTCTTAGCAGGCTATCCATGGAGAGTATTTCTCATGTGGAAATGGAAGGAAAGAGTTGGTTAAGGATGTCCATGGGCTTGCTCATTTAGGGGTTCGCCTTGTTGACTCGACAGATGGTGGCATAATTGTTCAAAATGAGTCATAATCTTCATTAGTAACTGAGGTAAAGTCTAGGAAAGATGAGGATCTAATCTTGGTAAAGTTGAAGGAAGCAGGTCAAAATCAGAAAGTGGAGGTCCTCTCTCGGGGGAGATGGTGTGCATCGATATCAGCGTCGTTTCTATGTTCCAAAAGTTGATGACTTGACAGATCGTATATTTCATGAGGCTCATGGTTCTAGTTATTATATACATACAAGTTCCACCAAGATGTATTCACCTATGGGATGTCTATTGGTGGAACGACATGAAGAAGGACAGTGCAGAGTTTGTGGCTAAGTGCCCGAATTATCAGCAAGTGAAGGTTGAGCATCAAAGACCTGGAGGTTTGCTTCAAGACATTAGTATCCCTACGTGGAAGTGGGAAGAGATCAATATGGACTTCATGATAGGGTTACCTTGTACTCGTCGATAGTATGACCCTATTTGGGTGGTGGTAGGCAAGTTGACTAAAGCAACTCATTTTCTATCGGTCAAAACTACCGACTCAGTGGAGGACTATGCCAAATTATACATTCAGGAGTTAGTTCTATTGCCTGAAGTACCCTTGTCCATCATATCAAATAGAGGTACTTAGTTTACCTCCCAATTTTGGAAGTCGTTTAAGAAGGGACTTTGTACTCGGGACAAGCATATCACAACATTTCACCCGCAGACAGATGGTCAGGCTGAAAGGACCATTCAGACTCTTGTGAGAATGTGTTATTGTCATGACCCGCACGTACACCCGGATCATAGGCACGGGAAAAGGAGACCCTAGAGACTCCAAGTCGACCTATGGCATGAGCATACATCTAATTCATTCACATAAGCGGAAGACTTAACATAAGAAAACTTAAACATGTCATAATAACAGAGAAAAGACAATACATGGTCCATACATGACGGCTGAATACAACTTATAGTCTGAAAAGCCTCTAATCATCAAAGACGGGTTGATGGGATAATACCCCAACTAACCCTATAACACTGAAACTGAAAGAGAATCAATAGAGTTTGAACATATGGCCCTCAAAACATGAGGACTCACCAAATAAGCTGATAGAGAACTTTAACGAGCTACTTAGGAAGGTGAGCTTGAGAGCCGGGTCTCGTATCATGAAAGGATACAACATACAAAGTATGCGGTCAGTATGTGAAATGTACTGAGTATGCAAGGTAAGTAAAATGGAAATTTAAAACATATAAAACTCATAAACGATCATGGGAGTAGGACATCATGCTCATATCATAAACATCGCAACATAACATAAGGCCCAAGGTTTTCAAAACATTCATAATGCTAACATAATCATAATCATAAGAGACAAGCTTCACATAACATGAAGTGAGACAAAATACATAGTCATAATATGCATAAATCATGAGAAACAGTGGGAGATTCTCTTAACCGACATACCCCATATGGGCACACATAAAGCCCGACTTGTGACCCTAGTCGGAGGGGTGTTCGTACCTTGCCAAGGGTAGAACCATGAAAGTGTGATATCACCATGAAAAATGGACATTTAGGCCAGGGATGGTCATGAAAGGGCTCTCAACATACCTACAGTGGGATGGAGTTTATGAGATTCGGGGCTTAACCTGAGCCTCGAACCTACTCGGTGTTTGATACTACTCTCAAACATATATAGTGCTCATAGTATAACTTGCATGAGTTCATGGGCTAGTTAAATCATGATAATCATAAACTTGCTTGTACATAAGTGAGCTGTTCAGTATTTTTCACAACTACACGCAAGTGCACGTGGTCGAACAAGTAATAAAGTGGCTCAAGTAAGCCAAGTATCGATCCCACAGGGACTGGACTAAGGTATCAATCTAATCAAGTGTCAATAAACTTTAACTCTGAAAATGCAGACAACAGTGTTAAGAAGAGTTTGATATTTTTGTTTCTAATTTTATACTAATTCTAAAACGAATATACAATTTGATTCTGAACTATAAGTATGAGCATGCTGAGGTTGAATGAACATGTAGAGAAATAAATTATCGATGCAATTTGATTTATCTTTCCTCCGGTTGCTAGTCAAGAATTATTGCCTATGGATTAAAAATCTCGTATTTAACCCAACTTAAGAAGCATGAACCTTCCACCTACATTTCTGTGATAAGACAAAATTCATGTTCTAGCCATACAAACCCGATTCCGTAATTGACTAATACGACTTTCAGGTATATCTCTATCCTGAAGGTAAATCAGTTCTCAATTTTCCCAAACTAAGAAAAGATCATATCCTATTAATTCACAACTTTCCAATTTCTTGCTCTCTCGAGTGAAACCGAACTTTTTAGATGTACATTAACGTTGGCCACACATTAATGCAGTAAGAATAAGAATCAATAGAACAACCATGGAAGAAAAGATGAAAAACCAACTTAACCAATAATTACATTTCAATACAATTGTTCTTAACCTCATCAAGAAGAGGATTTAGCCACTCATTTGTGGATTAAACATCATTAAATGAGTGTAAATCATACAAGCAATTGAAATAAAGAAGAAGGAGATAGAGAAAAACCCTGAGATTTTCGTCCCCTCAACTGCCTGTAACCCACGTTCTTGCTCCACCAAGTCAGTATATTAAAAATGAACCTAAGTGTTCTATTTATACTAGTGGGAATTTTTTCCGGGATAACAAGCAACGTGTCACCGAGTGCATTGTAGAGCACTGCCTCCGTGACACGCCACCGACACGGACCCTTACTGGAATTCAGATGTCCAGGTATTAAGTGGAACGCGGGGCTAGGTCAACGTGCCACGGCCCCAACGCGCACCTTCACTGGAATTTGGCAAAAATTCCATATCCAGGCAGAAGGCATCTGCGATGGCAGCGTGACACGGCTCCATCGCGGAGCCCCTTTAATTCATGTTGTCCTTGGCCTTTTCCTTGCTTGCTTCCGAGTCCACTCCCGATTTCTCCCAACATGCATTTTAGCTTCCCAAAATTATATTTCTCCTGCAAAACAACGCTAATCATGTTGGTTAGTATAAATTCACATTTTATTACAAATCACATGAGAATGTATAAACATCAATAGATAAACAAGGCAAAATTACACATTTGAGTATCACTTGGGCATACAAATTTGCCCAAGATCACTTACCCCACACTTAAATCCTTGTTCGTCCCCTAACAATAATCTTACACCTCATGCAGTTGACACCCCAACCTGGCTACTTTGGTTCGACAGTTCAAGCTACGGTTATACCGATTATTTAACACAGCAAATCCTCAAGAAAACATGCATAGTCTTATCAATACAATGACCTTCAACATATTAAGACCTCCTAGACTCAATAATCGACTCTCGATATCGGCAAACTCATGCAAATCAGCTGATCAAGATATCCGACACGAATTTTAATCTCTCGTCGAGCATGTGTCCTCACAACACAAGAGAATTTTCCCCTTTTTAATCACATGAACTCAAAACATTACATGCAGGGGCATATAAACACAATTTCTCTCTCTCTCCCAAAAGAATTCACATGCATCATGTCATGAACCATAGGCTTGCCCTTAGTGTATTACTCCACTAATATAAGGAAGTGTGATGTAAGATCACGTAGGACTTAACGGGTTGTAATGTAAGCTACGGAACTAGTAAATACTGGGCTAACCAATAATAACAACTAGCATCCTTAAGTGCTTTTCCAATACATCCCATCAACCTTATGGTCATTGTTTCTTCCTTCATCTTCCCATTCTTGAAGTCTGTCTTTATTTTTGACCCCATCTCTTTAAGCACACTTAACTCAATAACAAAGATTATTTATACATCTTCATTATATTTAATTTATAACAAGTGCACCTTCGGCCTTTTCTTTCCTTTCATCACTCTGCTTTGTCTTTTCTTTTCACCATTCTCACTCCTTGACACTTTGGGAAAATTCTTTTCTTTTCTTGAGCGCTTAAGAGTTTTGGATCAAATTCACAGATAATGAAAAGAAGGGGTTAAGCTTGGTTTACACCTTATTGACAAAAGAAAAATAATAGGCTAAAGGATCAATGGGCTAACTAGGGTGTACATTCAAGGTGGGTATGATAATAAAAGAAAAAAAACGTTCGGTTAAAGCAAAGAAATGCCTACATCCTTTCCTACAATAACATCCTTCATTTCATTTTGTACACACACAAAGCAAGTTCTAGACATTTCACAATAGCATGGAAGAAACGAAACCTCACTAAACGCTCATTTCACATGCTCAACTCAAGACATATTCATAGACTCTTCAATCAGCTAATTACAAGAATTCAAACATTAAGCCTCAATCACACTGAATCGACTCTATGGCCTAAGCATCTCAACATATTTACAAAGTTGCATGCTTTCATACGAATCACCTTTGCATTTCAAACATCATGTACAACACGCAACCAGAATTTCGCAACCATAAAGTAACTACAGGTTTTGGGATGCAAACCCACAAAAGAAAAAAAACTGAAAAATAAATGAAAAAAAATCTACTCCTAACACTACATTTCCCTTAAGACGGTCATCATCCATCCATCATAGGGAATGGTCACTAACTAAGACTTCAGTTCAATGGGACTATTCTCGGTAAAAGAATAAAAAACAAACGCCGAGAAACCCAAAAATTTGAAAATTCATGAAAAAATTTTCTTTTTGTTAAAAATATCGATCATTTCGATAAAACCAAAAAATATGTACAAAACTAGCTACCAACATTTAACAACACACAAAAGCTTCACCTTAATTACAATACAGACATACTCAAAAAATCACAGGGCCACAAGTTTATCCAAGCACAACAATAGATAGAAGCATTAAAAATAACAACAGCAACAAACACCTAACTACTCCCACCCCACACTTAAATCGAACACTGTCCCTAGTGTTCATAAAATTTAGCATAGCACAAAAATAGGTGGTGAAACTCCCTGATCAATCAAAATATTCCACTTCTTCGTCAGGTGCTGCTGGCTTATCTCCCATGTCTGAATTGCCCCCATCGTCATCATCGACTCCACATCGGAGTCATCACGATGTGTCTCCTCATCTGTGGGGACATCATCATCGGTGGGCTCCACAAAAGCTGGCCCCACTCGGCATAGAGCCCTGGCATTTTCACCAAAAGGGTAGTCTAGCTCGAGCTGCCACAGATCCTCTTCTGTTGCCGGCCTCCCGCCTATGTGCAGCTGGAGCATCTACATCCCAAACATGCGAGCCATGTACTGATCATCCTGAGCATGTCGCTTGGCTAGTGTAAGAACTGGCTCATGGGTGGTGTCGGGTGCCTTAGTTTTGGTGACATCTAAGGCCCGCCTTTCCATCTGCAGGATGTAATCAAGGGCCTCCTCCTCAACATCTAGGCCCCTCAGGAACATGGTCAGTAAGCCACCAAACCCGTACCTGTGCCCCTGATGCAAACGGGCTCTCTTCATGGCGGAGATGATCACCGCCCCGACATTTATCTCCAGCCCTTTCATCAGGGCGTATACCAAGCATACACGATCCCGGGTGACATCTGTCTTATGCACCCCCGGGATCAGGCAGGAACAAATAATCTTCAGCCATATCCTGGCTTCCCTATTCATCTGTGAGTAGGGCAAGGTCTGATGGTAGCCCCTCTCCTTATGCCTGCTCCAGCGTGTTGTAGACCGAGTTCCACACAAAGTGCGTTTGATATCCGCGTATGGTGGAGTGATTTTCAGCTGCCGAAGCACATGGGCATCTGTGTCCCACACCCCCAAGATGGCATTAAGGTGATGGGGCTCAAAAGTGACTATCTACCCCCTTATCTTGATGGTGTAACTTTTGAGAGTCGAGTTCCAATTGGCGTAGAATTCCCGAATCAGGTGCAGGTTGCACCCCTTGGGCTCTTCAAAGATGAAGTTCAGCCCGGCTGCCTCAATCCTGTGGACAATCCTGGGGAACTCCTGTGCCAATGGTTCCCTAGCAATGTGTTCCTCGGGGAAGTACTTGCTTTCCTTATGCTTCGCGTAACATTCTTCCCCTCCTCTGTCACCCATCTGGTTCCATATTGACGACATTGGCTGCGTGGAACCGCTGGTGCTGCTGGGACTGCTGTTTCCAGTCTAATTCTTTTCCTTCCGGCGCCTGATGTTGATGTGCCCTTCCCTTTATCTTGCCTTCTTGCCATTGTCCTGTCAAACCCAACAGATAGGTTCAATGTTAAGCCAAATCAAATTAGCTTCGGCTAAGGTTGGGTTAAGCTAGGCCACCCCACACTTAGTATTTAGCCACAGTCACAACATTACGGCAAGATCCTATTTATTTCCAATTTACAAAAAGAAAACAAAAACAAAAACACAACAAATATGCCTCGTGCATTTAGAGAATTCGACGGTCTATTCTTCTGTACTACTCAGACTTCTTACAGCTACCCACAGAATTACCATCGTTCCTATTTCATCACATAGCACTTAGAAAGGAGAAACAAAGAAAAGAATTCATCTACATGAACCTATACAATTCACCCATTTCTTGCAATTTCATTACCCCAAAAATCCGTCGGTCTTTTAGCATATTAACAGTTAGCACAACCAACTCATCTCACCCAATATACACAACCCAGCAAGAATTTCAAATTTCAACTAATTCTCCCTTTTTAAACTCAAATTCAAACTCTAGCTATCATTTCGCAAGAATTTCAATCAAACATGTATTTATCGAGTTCATACCATCTCAACGATACTCGAAACATCAATCAATAATTATTTACATGAATTCATGCTCAATTTACACTTAGGGAAAGTTTTCCTCACTTCCTAGGCTAAAAAATCAGAAAAATAAGGTAAGAAATGAGATGAAGTTAACAAACATACCTTAAATTCGATGATATCGAAGAAAAGTTGATAAAATTGAGCTACTAGGCCGTGTCACATTGGGGAAGGGGGCAATTTCGGGTTGTTTGTCGCGGAGGAGGTGAAGAATGGGAAAAAATAAGGGAAAACAGGGTTAAAAAAGGGGGGGGGTTTCGCGCGGGTCACCCGGCGACCCGGTGTGACCCGTCGCAAAATACACCTCAACGTGTCACGGAGGGTAACGCGGAGCATGCCCTTCGTGACACGAAGCCATCGCGCAGGTGTTCTGGAATTTGAAAAAATTCCAGAATTACCTTCAACATGTCACAGAGGGTAACGCGGAGGCCCTCCTCCAAGAAACGGAGCCATCGCGTAGGCTCACTGTTTTGCCACTTTTTATTAATTTTCTTACCTCGATTTTTCCTTTGCAATCCTTTGCACATTTATCCTCCGTTCAACCTGAAATTCATCTCACACAAAGAAATTGGTTAGAATTATAGGTTTCAATTAAAATACAAATTTTGTTTTTATTTTTCTCTTTTTCTTTTTTTTTCTTTTTTTTTCTACGAAATCTATTCACATTTTACAAAAATTTCACGGGTTGCCTCCCGTGCAGCGCCTGCTTTATCGTCGCGGCTCGACGTCATTTAGCTCAGTCATCCTCTAGGGTGATGGATGTTTTCTCTCGACCACCATCCTCTCCCTAGTAATGCTTACATCTTTCCGGTGGTTTCCCCAATAACTCTCGTGACTCAATTCTCTAAACAACATCAGCTTTATTAATCACGTTGATCACCGAGAGTTCCTCGTACACAGTTGGGAGCTTGGTGGCCTTGTATACATCAAACACCTCCACCTTGTCGTGCGGTCGCATAGTTAGCTGCCCTGAAACTACATCAATAAGTGCTTTCCTGGTAGCCAAGAAAGGACGTCCCAAAATAAATGGGACTTCCGCGTCTGGCTCAAAATCCAGCATGACGAAATCTACTGGGAAGATGAGGGAGCCCACTTGCACCAGCACGTCCTCCACAATGCCATCAGGTCTGGCTAAGGAACGATCCGCTAGTTGCAATATCACTATTGTTGGTCTAGGACTCCCTAGACCCAACTTCTTGAATATCGATGACGGCATCAAGTTAATGCTCGCTCCCAAATCACATAATTCGCGAGCTCGGATACTCTACCCAATTGTAATTTGTATTGTAAAGCTCCCAGGGTCCTTGAGCTTTGTGGGCAACCTGTTTTGTATTCGGGAAGTGCACTCCTCCGTAACAGCCACCGTAGCGTACTCAGTTAACCTGCTTTTGTTCGCCACGATGTCCTTAATATACTTTGCGTACTTCGGCACTCCCTGCAAAACATCAACAAGAGGTAAGTTAATATGTACCTGTTTAAGCACCTACATGAACTTTTTGAAACACGCCTCCTCCTTGTGTTTCTTTGATCTTTGAGGGAACGGGGGTGGTGGTCTTTCTGGTTCAGCCTCCTTTTTCTTCCCCCTCTCATCACTTTGCTCCCTCTCAGTTTCTACTGCTCCCGATTGTTGAGGTGGTCTTTCTGGTTCAACCTCTTTAAGCTGCAAACCACTCCTTGTGGTTACTGCATTGTCACTTGCTTGGGGTTGGGATCCGTGTCGCTCGGAAGTCCTCCTCTAGGCCTGGTGTTTTGGGCTCCAGCAAATTGCCCAAACTGGTACTCCAGCGCCTTTGTAGCTAACTGATTGTTCTTTACCTCGGCTGCCAATTTCACGTAGTCAGCCTGCAATTGAGCTTGGTTAGCTATCATTGTCTTGAACATTTCCTAAATGCTGGGTGATGGTGGTGGAGGAGGTGCATTGTTGCTTCTATATTGTGCCTGATAGTTCTGATGCCCTCCTTGATTTCTCTGCGCCCCCTGATTCGAACCTTGCCCTTGATGGTTATTGCTACCCCAAGAGAAATTTGGGTGATTCCTCCAGTTGGAATTGTAGTTGTTGCCATACTGTAGATGGTTGTTTCTCTATAAATTTCCCATAAAGTTCACCGAATCAGGATTTGCTCCACAACACTCAGCTGAGTGATCACTACTCCCGCATACTTCACACCAAATCTGTTGCACTACATTCACTGGGGCTTGAGACTAGTTCATGCTCATGTTACTGAAGTGGGTGTTGAGTTGATTCTGTAAAGCAGCTATCTGTGCAGCAATAGCTGTGAAACCATCCACTTCTAATACTCCTGCTGCTTTCCTCGTTCCTCCTCTTGACGAGTCCGCATTCCACTTCAGATTTCCCTGCGAAATACGATTCAACAAGGTATACAGCTCCTCATAAGTTTTCTCCAATGTTTTTCCCCCCAGCTGCTGAGTCTAGCAAGATTTTTGTGTGGGGTTCCAAACCCTCTATGAAAGTATGCACCAACACTTCATTGGATTGGTGATGATGAGGACAATCCCGCAACATAGATTTGAATCTCTCCCAGGCTTGATATAGATTCTCTCCCTCTCTCTGTTTAAAACTTAGAATTTGACTTCTAAGTCTTGCTATTTTACCGGATGGAAAAAACCATATAAAGAATTTCCTTGCAAGATCATCCCACGTAGTGATAGAATTAGGTGGCTCAGCTTTCAACCACCTCTTGGCTTATCCCAAAAGTGAAAATGGGAACAATGTAAGCCTGACATAATATGATGACACTCCAGCGGGGATGTAAGTGTCACTTATCTCCAAGAAATTTTGGAGATGTTGCTGTGGATCCTCATGAGGGAGACCTGTGAACTGCCCGCTGGTGTGCAGCAATTGCACCATGTTCTGCTTAAGTTAGAACCTCCCTCCTGGCTTAGGTTTGCGGATGCTAGATGTGACATTATTAGCATGTGGGATTGCCACCTCGCGAACTGGCCTGGCTGCCATGTCATCGGGCACTAACATTGCCCGTACAACTAGTGGATTCTGTTGTTGCTCCATAATTGTTTGTCTGAGAAACTGCAGCTTTTTCTCTAGAGCTTCCCTCCTTTGACGATGAAATTGTCGTTCCGGCTCTAAATATGAGTCCACCAGCTCCTTGTCTCTTGCCAGTGTTCACAGAAATAAGTTATCTGCAAAATACAGGCTAAGACCAGGTTGTCAACACTAAGAAGAAATAGTAAACTAACACTTAATAAAAATTTACCGATTGTCAGTCCCCGGCAAACGGCGCCAAAAACTTGTTCGGTGTTTTTCACAACTACACGCAAGTGCACGTGGTCGAACAAGTAATAAAGTGGCTCAAGTAAGCCAAGTATCGATCCCACAGGGACTGGAATGAGGTATCAATCTAATCAAGTGTCAATAAACTTTAACTCTAAAAATGCAGACAATAGTGTTAAAAAGAGTTTGATATTTTGGTTTCTAATTTTATACTAATTCTAAAACGAATATACAATTTGAGTCTGAACTATAAGTATGAGCATGCTGAGGTTGAAAGAACATGTAGAGAAATAAATTATCGATACAATTTGATTTATCTTTCCTCCGGTTGCTAGTCAAGAATTATTGCCTATGGATTAAAACTCTCGTATTTAACCCAACTTAAGAAACATGAACCTTCCACCTACATTTCTGTGATAAGACGAAATTCATGTTCTAGCCATACAAACCCGATTCCGTAATTGACTAATACGACTTTCAGGTATACCTCTATCCTGAAGGTAAATCAGTTCTCAATTTTCCCAAACTAAGAAAAGATCATATCCTATTAATTCACAACTTTCCAATTTCTTGCTCTCTCGAGTGAAATCGAACTTTTTAGATGTACATTAACGTTGGCCACACATTAATGTAGTAAGAACAAGAATCAATAGAACAACCATGGAAGAAAAGATGAAAAACCAATTTAACCAATAATTACATTTCAATACAATTGTTCTTAACCTCAGCAAGAAGAGGATTTAGCCACTCATTTGTGGATTAAACATCGTTAAATGAGTGTAAATTATACAAGCAATTGAAATAAAGAAGAAGGAGATAGAGAAAAACCCTGAGATTTTCTTCCCCTCAACTGCCTGTAACCCACGTTCTTGCTCCACCAAGTCAGTATATTAAAAATAAACCTAAGTGTTTTATTTATACTAGTGGGAATTTTTCCCGGGATAACAAGCAACGTGTCACGGAGTGCATCGCGGAGCACTACCTCCGTGACACTCCACTGATGCGGACCCTTACTGGAATTCAGATGTCCAGGTATTAAGGCCCAACGTGGCACGGCATGCAACGCGGGGTTAGGCCAACGTACCACGGCCCCAATGCGCACCTTCACTGGAATTTGACAAAAATTCCATATCCAGGCAGAAGGCATCCGCGATGGCAGCGTGACACGGCTCCATCGCGGAGCCCCTTTAATTCATGCTGACCTTGGCCTTTTCCTTGCTTGCTTCTGAGTCCACTCCCGATTTCTCCCAACATGCATTTTAGCTTCCCAAAATTATATTTCTCCTGCAAAATAACGCTAATCATGTTGGTTAGTATAGATTCACATTTTAGTACAAATCACATGAGAATGTATAAACATCGATAGATAAACAAGGCAAAATGACACATTTGAGTATCACTTGGGCATATAAATTTGCCCAAGATCATGAGCTAGCCATGAAACAAGGCCCGTGAGTCGGTCAAAACATAATTCATGATTCATAAGGTTCATACATACTTGTAAATCATGCATATAGCTGGAAATTCATAAAATCATGATAGGTAATATCATAAATCCATAATTTGATTCATAATTCATGATAGACTTGTAAATATCATCAATGGAAATAGTATATCATAAATCGATTTATCATGGGTCATGCATAATTAGGCTAAATTCAATAGAAATCAAGAAATCGATAATATTATGAATAATTTAAATCATAAGGTTGATCAAAACCCTTTAGAATAGGATAAGATTCAAAAATCACAAATCCCATTAGAAATCATTAGATTTTTATATAAGTCTACTTCAAATCCCCATAAGCATTTGATAGAATTTTCATAAAATCATAGAGAATTGGCATGGGCGAGGAAGGAAACACCTATTGACAGCCTTACATACCTAGGAATAACTAGTTCTAAACTTCTCCCGAATGCCCAAGAAGGAATTTGGAAGAATTGAAGAGAAAAGCCTTGAATCACCTTTGATTACCTCCCTATACTCTTGCATGCATGAATGGGGACCTAGAATAAACTATCCTCCTAAAAACCCACCTTCCATAAGTTAAAACGACGTAGTTTAGGGTCTCATAGCGTGGAAAAGTTGAAAATTCCCTTAATGAATCTACCCTGAAAATTGGCCAGGTTGAACTAACAGACGGAACCAACGAGTCGTTAGAGCTAACGATGACCCATTATGTCGCTCGTGGTTTGCAATGTTGTAGATTACTTCAAGAACTTACAAATGGATAGACATGATGACTCGTCCTCTGAAACAATGATCCGTTACATCATCCGTTGCTTGCTCACCACAAAATTTGAACCTGCTTACCACGGGACTCACCATGACTCGTGGTTTCTTCCAACGAGTCGTTGTCTTGATCCTTCATCTACACTGGAAATTCTTGCACCAAAACAACGACCAGTAATAATGACTCATTACAACCCACAATGAGTCTTTGGAAGGCCCATTGTATACCACCTGCTGAACCCAACCTCTTCCAACGCCTACTGACAATGGGTCATTGTTCCCAACAACGAGTCATTGTGTCGTCCATTGTCTCCGTTGCCACCCAGCCTTCCCTAACCAACGATTGCAACGATTCGTGGTTTGATACCACGAGTCGTTCCATGGTATATTTTGTGAAATTTTCCCCATTTCCATAGTTTTCAACTTTTAACTCCTGGGTCTATTCTCAAGAACTTTCGAGGTATTGCAATATCTCCCCTTGGGAACATTCGTCCTCAAATGTAGGAAACAAGAAGAAACAGAGACATGCAATTATCATATTGAATACTGATCGTTTAACTGAAACTTTACGGAATGACTACCTCCGATTCATAACACATAGATGAATGGATCTCATATTTCACATACACATCCATACACATAAAGGAAACTTGAACACATAAACTGAACATGAAAATTAAATAGAGTCATAGAGCACAACTGATACCTCAAGTCGAAAATAAGCCGGTAGAGAATAAATGTGGGTATCTAGCCATCATATCCGCTTTGGCTTCCCACGTAGCTCTTTCAACATGCTGATTTCTCCATAGGACCTTAATTGATGCTACTTCTTTGTCCTTAGTCTCCGAACTTGATGGTCCAATATTTCCACAAGAACTTCTTCATAGCTGAGGCTGTCCTTGACACCGACGCTGTCCACTGGAACTACTAGGGCTGGATCCCCCAAACATTTCTTCAAAAAGGATACATGAAACATGGGATATACAAAAGATAACTCTGAGGGTAGGTCCAACTCATACACTACCTTACCAACTCTTCTCGTAATCTGGTAGGGACCAACATAGTGGGGACTGAGTTTTCCTTTCTTCCCAACCCGCAGGACTCCCTTTATGGGAGATACCTTTAGAAATTCCCAATCATTTACCTCAAACTCCAGATCCCTTTTCCTCACATCAGCATATGATTTCGAACCTTTACCATGGCCTCATGAACCAAATCGTACCCTATCATAGCGGCCTCACCGACCTCAAACCATCCAATGGGTGATCTACACCTTCGCCCATAAAGAGCCTCGAATGGTGCCACTTGGATACTAGAGTGATAACTGTTACTATAAGAAAATTTGATCAAGGGAAAATGATCATCCTAGCTACCTTTGAAATCCATTACACATGCTCTCAACATGTCCTCGAGAGTATGGATTGTTCATTTGGCTTGACCATCCATTTGCGGATGAAAGGCTGTGCTGAGCTTAACTTGAGTCCCAAGCCTCTTTCGAAAAGACCACCAGAACTGGGAGGTAAACTGAGTACCTCGGTCTGAAATAATGACAAGTGCACCACATGTAACCAAACCAACTCCCGAATATACAACTTGGCTTAATCATCTGCTAAATCTATGGTTTTCACTGGTGAGATATGTGCCGCGTTGGTCAACCTGTCAACCACCACCCAAATGGAGTCATATTGTTGGCGAGTATAGGGTAATCCTGTTATAAAGTCCATATTAATCTCTTCCCACTTCCTAGTAGGAATGCTAATACCCTGAAGTATGCCTCCCGGCCTTTGGTGCTCAACCTTCACTTACTAATAATTCGGGCATTTGGCTACGAATTCTGCACTATCCCTCTCCATGCCATTCCACCAATATATTTCCCGCAAATCATGATACATCTTGGTGGCACCCAGATGGATAGATTACCTTGATCCATGTGCCTCATGCAATATCTGGTCCCTCAAATCATCTATGTCTAGAACACACAGACGACCCTGGTACCGCAATACACCATCTCCCCCTTGGGAGAAAACCTCCACCTTCTAACTCCGGACGGCTTCTTTCAGCTTTACCAACATCAAATCCTCATCTTTTCTAGCCTTCACATCCATCACCAAGGACAATTCAAATTCATTTTCCATTACAACGCTGCCATCGGTCGAGTCGACCAATCTAACTTCCAACCTTACAAGTTGATGGACGTCTTTTGCTAGCTCTTTCCTTCCTTCATCCACTTGGGACACACTCTCTATAGAGAGCCTACTAAGTGCGTCCGCTACCATATTAGCCTTACCCGGGTGGTAAAGAACACTCATATCGTAGTCCTTAAGTAGCTCCAACCACCTCCTTTGTCGAAGATTGAGATCATTCTGCGTAAACACATATTGCAAGCTCTTGTGGTCCGTAAATACATCCATGTGGACCCCATACACGTAGTGCCGCCATGTCTTCAATGCGAACACCACTACGGGCAACTCAAGATCATGGGTCGGGAAATTCTTCACATGGATTTTCAACTCTCTTGAGGAATACACTATCACTTTCCCATGCTGCATCAACAAAAACCCAAGTCTGATTCTCAAAGCATCACGATATTCTACAAAACCATCAGTACCCTCGGGTAGAGTCAATATTGGTGTTGAAGTGAGTCGGGTCTTCAACTATTGGAAGCTTTTCTCTCAAGCCTCTAACCATTGGAACCTTGCCTTTTTCCGAGTCAACCTGGTCAGTGGTGCTGCAATTGATGAAAAACCCTCCACAAACCTGTGATAGTGGCCTGCCAGGCCCAAGAAACTCTGAATTTCTGAAGGATTCACCGGTCTGGGCCAATTTTTTACAGCTTCAATCTTTTGAGAATCTACCTTTATGCCCTCACTCGATACCACATGGCCTAAGAATGCCACGGAGTCCAACCAAAATTCACACTTGCTAAACTTTGCACACAACTGATGATCCTTGAGAGTCTACAACACTACTCTCAAATGAGCAACATGCTCCTCCTTGCTCCGAGAGTATATAAGAATATCATCGATGAACACGATCACAAAAATGTCTAGATATTGCTTGAACACCCTATTCATCAGGTCCATAAAAGCTACAGGGGTGTTTGTTATTCCAAAAGACATAACTACAAACTCATAATGGTCATACCATGTCCTGAAGGATGTCTTCGGGATATCACACTCCCGAACCCTGAGCTGATGATACCCGGTCCTGAGATCTATCTTTGATAAACATCTAGCACCTTGTACCTAGTCAAAAAAATCATCAATCCTGGGTAAGGGGTACCTGTTGACGGTGACCTTGTTCAACTGTCAATAATCAATATACATGCGAAGGGAACCATCCTTCTTTCAGACAAAGAGAATCGGTGCACCCCATGGGGACTTGCTTGGTCTAATGAAACCCTTATCCAACAAGTCCTTCAACTTCTCCTTTAACTCTTTTAGCTCGGCTGGAGCCATCTTGTATGGAGGAATAGAGATATGCTATAGATCGGGTAAGAGATCAATACCGAAATCAATTTCCCTCTCAGGAGGAACACTTGGCAAATCATTGGGAAAAAACTCCGGATATTCACACACCACCAGAACTAACTGGATAGTCGAGGTCTCGGACTCAACATCCTTAACCCTCAATATGTGATATATGTAGCCCTTATAAATCATTTTTGTAGCCTTAATATAAGAAATAAACTGACCAGCTGCTACAGCTGAATTACCCTTCCACTCCAACACCGACTCACCTGGAAATCGGAATTCCACTGCACGAGTCCTACAATTAATTGAAGCATAACATGTAAACAACCAATCCATGCCCAAAATGATGTCAAACTCAGTTATATCCAAATCTACTAATTCTGCGGAGGTGACCTTATGCAACACTGTAATGGGGCAACCTCTATACACCCGCCTAGCTACAACTGAATCACCGACAGGAGTAGAGACCGAGAATGGTTCTGACAGGATTGCAGGCTAATTCCAAAACTACTAGAAATATAAGGGGTTACATAATACAAAGTAGCTCCTGGATCTAACAAGGCATAAGCATCAATATGGAAGACTTGTAACATACCAGTGACTACATCTAGCGAAGCCTCCTACTCCTGGCGGGGAACTAAAGCATAAAATCTGTTTTGGCGCTGACTGTCTGCTGAACTAGTAGAGGCACCCTGATAAGGGAGACGTGCTGCTGGAGAAGTAGAATTGGCTGCTTTCACATGGGCTCCACTGACCCCAGATCTGGCTGAAGGGCAATCTCTGAGTCTGTGTCCGGGTTTTCCACACACGAAACAAGCATTCGCACTTACTAGGCACCTCTGGGGATGATTCTTGTTGCACTTCACACAAACTAGAAAAGTGCACTCCACCTGCATGCTACCTTGATCCCTCGAGCCTGAAGCCTTGCTCCTCTGATCTCCCCTAAACCTAGATGGCGTGCTGGCCAATGATGGAGCTGGAGCTATAGAATTGTGTTGGAACTGCTGACGCTGTCCACCCCTGACCTGAGAAACCCCATAGTTTTCGGTCCTGGCCCTCTTGGACTCCCTGTGCCTCTAGTAGACCGACTCCATCTACTGAGTATGCAACACAATGCAGGGAAAGCCGATATCCTGATGTAGCATGGCGATCCTGTAATCGTTTTCCAAATAATCCGCCACCCCATACACAAAATGACTCACCCGAGCCCTCTGGTTTGCCACCAACTCTGGAGCATACTTAGATAATTGAATGAAATTTAATGCGTACTCCTAAACGGACATGTTACCATACTTCAAATTAACAAACTCAGCCACCTTGAGCTCCCTCATCTCCGTAGGGAAGAACCAATCCATAAATGTCGCGTGGAACTCCTCCCAACCTATCAAGCCTGCACCCACTGCCCTGGCATCTCTCCACTGCTTAAACCATATATGAACCACCCCCTTTAGCTAATAGGAGGTCAAGTCAACCACTCCGCGTTGTTCACCCCTATAACCTGGGTGATCTTCAGAATCTCCTCAATGAAATCATGTGGATCCTCGTCCACCTTCGACCCCGTGAACTCAGGAGGGCTCATCCTTAAGAAATCACTCACCCTAGCTACTACAGCATTCCCATTCTGAGGGTAATGCGCCACTGTTTGATTTTGAACCTGGGTTGTCATGGCATGCGCTAGCATCTGAATCACTGCTTTAAACTCAGTATGGGCAATTGGCTCTAGTGCGTGCTCCTTGTGAACGAGTGGGGCTAGCTGATGCTCACCATCATGGACACCCTTATGAACATTACCATTACCATTTCTTATGGTGTTCACTCAGCGTGGAGGCATGATGCTGCAAACGTGAATAGCATGAATTAGAAGAGTAGAGGACTTCCCATCGCATGACATAATCATGAAATAAGGGAACATTTCCTAAACGTCTCGTAGCCTCTCCGTCATAAGTGTGGCGCGCTTCACAGCCATGAAAAAGACTCTACTTAATGCGGCTTTCAGAAACCCTAGGACAACTCAAAACCTATGTCTCTAATACCAAGTTTGTCACGACCCGCACGTACACCCAGATCATAAACACGGGACAAAGAGCCCTCAGAGACCCCAAGTTGACCCATGGCATGAGCATACATATAATTCATTCACATATGTGGAATACTTAACATAAAAAAATGTAAACATGTCATAATAATGGAGAAAAGACAATACATGGTCCATACATGACGACTGAATACAACTTATAGTTTGAAAAGCCTCTAATCATAAAGACGGGTTGATGGGATAATACCCTAACTAACCCTATAATACTGAAACTGAAAGAGAAATAATAAAGTCTAAACATATGGCCCTCGGAACATGAGTACTCACAAAATAAGATGATACTGAACTCTGAGGACCTACTGAGGAGGGTGAGCCTGAGAAGCGGGTCCTGTATCACGAAATAATACAGCATAGAAAGTATGCGGTCAGTATGTGAAATGTACTGAGTATGCAAGGTAAGTAAAATGGACATTTAACACATATAAAACTTACAAAATGATCATGAGAGTAGGACATCATGCTCATATCATAAACATCGTAACATAACATAAGGCCCAAGGTTTTCAAAACATTCGTAATACTAACATAATCATAATCATAAGAAACGAGATTCACTTAACATGACTTGAGCCAAAATACATAATCATAACATGCATAAATCATGAGGAACAGTGGCAGATTCTCCTAACCGACATACCCTATATGAGCATATATGAAGCCCAACTTGTAACCCTAGTCAGGAGGGTTGTTACACCCCGTAAATTTCCGGCATATAGATGGCCTATTCGCGTGTTGGTTAAGAGTATTTGAAATACATACATGCTAGAAAAAGGCCCGGGAAAATATCAGACAAGCGCCAAGTCGGCGCGTCGCAAGGCAAAATGTGAGTTATAAATCGCATTCCAGGAATGCGACTTATAAATCGCATTCCCGGAATGCGACTTATAAATCCCAATTATATAAAGCCTCCAACTTTGGTTTATTTCATTAACTTCATATGATTTCCAGAAAAGTCGCAAGAAACAGAGGAGAGCGTGAGGTATTGATAATTTTCTTTCGATTATGTTGTCAAACGCGGTCCAAACTTAAATTAACCTTAGGTACCGAGGTATTTAGCAGTAGGGAGCATTCCTACGGATTTTGTTTCGCGAAATACGACTGATGAATCGTAGAGCTACCGGACTAAGGTAAGTAGAATTGCTCCAAACTAGTATCTATGTGCTCCTAGCCGTAAACTAGATACTTCTCCCTTCTGGACATCTGAAAAATAGCGAGTTTTCGACCGTCTTTCGATAGGCCTAAGTTTAGGCTACAATTATATCGAAAGTGATGTCGTTCTTTAGAATAAAGCTATATTTAGTATTAATTAGCGTATACATGAAAGCAGTTGGGAGAAATAGCTGGAGTATTGACCGAGCCTCGTCCGACAGACGGATAACTCGAGGTTAAGGTATGTAAAGCCAGTTTCTTCGGCAAGTTAGTAGTTTTAGCCTTGTATAGTACAATAAACTCCGTAGTAGAATCCCCGGAGTTGAATGTTAAGTATTGTGCGAAGTTCAGTAAACCTAGTTTGCGTTGTTATATCATATTCAGTCTGAACGTTAGAGCCAGCCAAGCACCAAATGTGCTTTGGCTCACCAGATAGAAGTCTAGGTCCTACTAGGGCACCAGGTGCCAGTCATACCCCCCAAGGCGGGGTGTGACAAGGGTGTTCGTAACTTGCCAAGGGTAGAACCATGAAAGTGTGATATCACCATGAAAAAGGGACATTTGGGTCAAGGACGGTCATGAAAGGGGTCCCAACACACCTACGGTGGCACGTAGTTTATGAGATCCGGGGCTTAACCTGAGCCATGAACCTACTCGGTGTTCGATAGTACTCCCAAAAAATATATAGTGCTCATAGTATAACTTGAATGAGTTCATGGGCTAGTAAAATTATGATAATCATAAACTTTCTTGTACATATGTGAGCTAGCCATGAAACAAGGATCGTGAGTTGGCCAATACATAATTCATGATTCATAAGGTTCATCCATGTTACACCCCGTAAATTCTCAATATGTAGATGGCCTATTCGCATGTTGGTTAAGAGTTTTTGAATGAAATACATGCTAGGAAAAGGCCCGGGGAAAACTGGATAAGAAATCCGTTGAACCATCATGGAAGGAGCCGGGGCAGAGCCCCTCCGCGATGCCAACATGCCACGGAGGGAGGGCCTCCGCGTTGGCTCCATGTCACGAGGCCCTGTCCAGGACTAAGTATATAAGCCTCCAAACTTCGGTTTTTTTGTTAAAATTCCTTATAATTTCCAGTGAAAAATAGAGAGTAATTAGAGAGAAGGGGGAACGAAGATCTCCTACTAATATTCGTCCGATTACGCTGCCAAACCCGGTCAAAACTCAAATTAACTCCAAATACTGAGGTATTAAGCAGTAAGGAGCATTCCTACGAATTTAGTTTCGTGAAATTCGGCCGGCGAATCATCGTACTACTGAACTAAGGTAAGTGGAATTGCTCCAAATTAGTGTCAATATACTCCTATCCCTAGAGTGAGTATTTCTCCCTTCTGGACTCTCGAGAAATAGTGAGTTTTTGACCGTTTTTCGATAAGCCAAACTTTGGGATATATATATATATTGAAAGTGATATTTTCTTCAAGAATATTAGCGTATTTAGTTCTAATTGATATATATATGAATGCAGTTGGGAGAAATAGCAGAAGTATTGACCGAGCTACGCTAGTTAGTCGGGAAATCCGAAGCGAAGGTATGTAACGCTAATTCCTTCGGCAAGTTAGTAATCTAGTACGGTAGCTAGCGTGATGTATAGAAGAAAGAACTCAGAAGTCGAGAATTGAGTCCAGTTTGCATTTAGCAAGCATGTTTTATGATATTATGATATATATTCAGAATAAAAGTTAGTAAAGCAATATCAGACAGTCAGATGATATCCCAGATACAGTATAGCCAGACAGTCAGATGATATCTCAGTTACAGTATAATTAGACAGTCAAATAATATCTCAAATACAATATAGTCAGTATGAGAATCAATATAACACAGAAAAAAGTTCAGAATGAGAAATTAGAGTACAGATAATATTTTCAGTTAAACATGCTTGCTATATGTGATTATTGTTTGTTGAGACCTGTTTGTGTTATGAGGGAACCCTTTAAGCGTCCTCGTCACCCCTAGGTTGGTAACTATGTCGACCCACCGTGAGGGTGGGGATATGCCACTCCAAGGAGTGGTATGCCGTTCGCAGTAGGACGAAGATGGGATGGAGCATTCCCCATATCAGGCTGATCAGCATAGCAGTATAACTTACCCTGTTGTGCGCTTGCGCCTAGGGGGCAGATTACAGATACAGATACAGCTACAGATTACAGTTTACAGTACAGGAGTCCTTTGGGCTCAAACACGGTTATTTATATCAGAGGCCATAGCCCGAGCTGGAGACCCAGGGGGGCCGGTAGAGGTGCTCGTAGTTAATAGATGAGTGGAGTGATTTATTTTTGGATGGTTTTGACCCGGGTAGGGGTATATAGATTTTGTGTTAGTTGGCACCTTCTGGCTTATGGGGGCTGGTATAGGTTCTTGTGTTATATATATATATATATATATATATATATATATGCATATACATGATATATATTAGTTGACAGACAGCAGGTCGCCATGACGACAGGTATGATTCTACCTTACCTTCAGTACAGATAAGCCTATTCCAGATCCTGCTAGTTCAGACAATTTTAGATACTTCCTGCTATTCAAAATTTACTAGCATTGTTGTTTACATTCAGTTATGTTTAGATTTCTTTGCATACTCGGTACCAGTGGTACTGACACCCGTTTGGGGCGCTGCATTACTTGCCTACAGGTACTCGTAGACGAGGAGCCGATCCCTCGTGATCCTAGCCAGCGTAGAGTCATCAGCTCCCGTCATCTGGAGCTTCATATTTTAGAGGTTTATATCATTTTATTTTATTGTAAAGTACGGGTAGGTCGGGGCCCTATCCCGACCATCTTATTAGTATTCCTAGAGGCTTGCAGATTATGTGTATATATCCCCCTGTGGTTAGTTGTGCCGGTCGTGTGGGGCCGTGCGTATGTTTAGCTATTTAGTGTTGTTGTTTATGATGGCTGTGTAGGGCCGTATCTAGTTAGTAGTGGTGACCTTGCCGGTCACGTAGTTGTTCAGCATTTGTTATACTGATTTGGAGATAACTAGACAGCATGGTGGCCTTGTCGGCCCGCATAGGCTTCCCTATATAAATGTGACTCTGGTTAGCTTATATTATAGTACAGGTGGCTATAGGCCTAGTCGGTCGTAGGTTGTGTTTACAGCCGGCATATAGCCCGTTTGTCCCGTGAATCTGAGTTAGAGCCAGCCAGGCACCAGATATGCTTAGGCTTAGTAGTCTAGTAGTTCATGTCCTAGCAGGGCACCAGGTGCAAGTCTTAACCCCCAAGGCGGGGAGTGACAAACTTGGTATCAGAGCAGGTCGCGTCCCAGGGAGTCTACAAGCTGTGCTAAGTAGAGTCTTATCTATGGATGTGTTGTGCACCACATACTATAGGCAGGAGGCTGCAAGGCATAATAGGATGGTTACTCTTTCTTCATATTCCATCGTGCCATAGAATAGTACAGTATAGGGTCGAGTTCTTAAAACTTATCATATTATTTGTCTACAGATAAAAAATGGCAGACCAGTGACACCCTGCCATAGGTAGAAGGTGGATACCGCAGCAGGAGAAGGCACCAGCAGGATACTGACGTGCCCGATTCGAGCGTCCGCAAGTGTACGGGTCGTGCAAGTAATATAGTGGCTCTTTTTAAGAACCGAATTGTCAAACCCACAGGGACAGGACCCATTTCTCTAACTATCCATTTCTAGTGTGATCTTAAATACCTCAAGTGTTGGTTATAGACATTTTCGATTGAGATTAATTAAGTCTAAGTTTGGGTCAACGAAATATTCTAAAATTACTCTAGTAGCAACATAGAGTTAAAACCAATTAATCATGCGATACTACGATTTTCAATGGATTAACCATGGAACTATCAACTGTTATTTCACATAATTAGAATTGCATGTTTATGGTCTTTCGAGCCTCCAAACACGGCAATCTAGCCTCACTGCATCATTGTGAGCGAGGAGTTCAATTTCTAGTCGCGGACAATCAATTATGTTGTGGTTTACGAGGAAACGATTAGGGACTTTCGTGCGTCAAACCATTTAACTCAACTTAGCCTCACAACTACTTCTTCGAGTGGTGATGTGACATCCCAAGTTGATCTTTCATAACCCCCGTGTGTCAACCAAGCATGGTGTTAGGTATATTTCTATCCTGACACAAAAATCTCTCCCGAGATACAAACATGCTCCTCACATTCTCATGTCCTGACCTAGGTAATGCTTTCTCAAGCTATTACTCAAGCTAACAAATATTCTTTCATGGTGATCAATCATAAAAACAACCAACAATCCATAATGCAAGACGAAAATAACAATCAATAACTTAATTCCAAAACAATATCATAAAATCACAATCATAATTCATGGCTTCAACCCTAGAGGAAGGGTTCTTGCCATTCATGTTCGTAAAACTACAACTAACTACTACTAAACTAACATACTTACATGAATTTGGTAGATGAAAAGGGAATTTTCCAAACCCTAGATGAGTTCTCCCACTTCTCCCTTCACTCCTAGGTAGTTTTCCAGACTAAAATCGTGACAAAGTGGAATTAGGAGCTAAGGGTCCTATTTATAGTAAATGGAGAACGTGCATAATTTGGCCTGTCGTGGAACGGCTCCGTGTCACGGAGTGTATCACGGAGCACTGCCTCCGTGACACGGAGGCAACGCGAAATCTCTCTGGAAATCACCCGAAATTTGGCCCCGGCAGCACCCTGCCGCGTTGGCAACGTGTCACGCTGCTTGGGTAGCGCGTTGACACCTCCATGTCGCGCAGCCAGCCTGTCGTGGCATGTTTCCAATGTGCAGGTGGGCTGTTGTGATCAGCCTGCCTGCCGTGGCAGGTTGCCGACGCGCAGGTGGGCTGTTTTATGCCTCCTCTTTGCCGACGTTCGCGGGTTAATTCCGTTTCCAAGCCTCTACTTCACCAACTCATGGATTAGTTACTCAAAAGTCATAAAAACCTACAAAACAAAGGCTAATCATGTTGGTTAGCACATATCTTCACTTCATATAAAATTACATGAAAATGTATACAATAACTTAGATAAATAAGACTAATTTAAGTCATAAAGCGTATCTCGGGCATGCTATTTTTGCCCGTGATCACAACCCCACACTTAAAGCCTTGTTCGTCCTCGAACAACCTTTTACATATCATGTATATGGAGACTCCCGCATAACTAATTTAGCAAGGAAATTCAAGGTACGACTATAATGATTACGTAAGATACAAGCTAAAAATAGAGCATGCACAATTTAATCACCGAAATGAAATACAACGATGTTAAGACTTATTAACCTCAACAATCGACTCTCGATCTTAGCAAACTCATGCAAATCAAGTAATTAAGAAATCCCACATGAATTTTATCCTTCATTAAACATGTGCCCCTCACGGAAAGAGAGTTACCCAATCACACGCAAAAATCATTTTTACATCACAACATGTGTGGGTACATAAATAAAATTTCACTCACTCTCACAAAGAATTCACATGCATCATGTAATGACCCATAAGCTTGCCCTTAGTGTTTTATTCCACTAATTTAAGGATGTGTGAATGTAAGATCAAGTAGGACTTAATGGGTTGTAATGTAACTCAGGTGCGGGTAGGTACTATTATGGCCAGTAATAGTGACTATCTTTCCTAAGCGCTTTTAATACATTACGCCTTCATTACGAACTTCCCTTCCCTTACTTCACCTTTTTCTCCTTTCAGCTTTCTTTTTCCTCTTTTGTTCCCCTTTTCTTTAAGCACTTTTGGCTAATTAGTAAGGAGTTCTATAAGTAACTTTTCATTAATTTATTTTCTTACTCCCTACTAATACTCAACCATATTCCAACAAGTGCACCCTTGACCTTTCTCAACTTCCATTTTTCCTTCTTTTTCATTTTTTTCTCACTCCTTTACTCTTTTGGATTATTCACTTAAGCACTTAGGAGTTTTGGATCAAATTCAAGGCTAATGAAAGAAAAAGGATTAAGCTTATGTTGCAGCTATCAAAGAATAGGCTCAAGGCTCAATGGGGCTAACGAGGATTAATTATTCAAGGTAGGTAGAATGAGGGATAAACATTTAGGTTCCTTCAAAGAAATGCCTAAATCATTTCCTACAATTCTCATCCTTCATTTCGTTTTATATACACACAAGGCAAGTTCTAGACATTCCACAATAGCACAGAATACTCAAAAACCTTACACTCATCGCACATGCTCAAATCAAGACACATTCAGCAGACTCTTACTCAGCTAATCACAAGAATTCAGAATTAAGCTTCAATCATATTGTGTCAAATTCAAGAACCTAAGTGTCTCACACAAAGTTATACACTTGCATGCTTCAACACCGAACACACTTGCATCTTACCATCACGTATAACACATAACAAGAACATCAAGCACCAATTAGTTATGGTTTTAAAAACCCGAAACCTATCGACTAATTTTCCTCAAGACGGTCGTCATCCATCCATCGTTGGAAACAGTCCCTAACTATGACTAAAAACACTATATACAGACAAAGGAAAGAAAAAGAAAATTTTTATTCTTCGGTTCAAATACCCCCCGTCGGAAAAGAACCGAAAAGAAAAACCAACGGGTGATGAAGTCATGCTTGACTCATGAAACAATTTTCAAAATTCTTCTCACAAGCATTACATTCAGCAAAAATCGTTAAGCACAAAAGTTGCAATTTTCAAGAAATTTCACTCACCCCACACTTAAATCATGTTATGTCCTCATAGGATCAAATTAACATTTAAAGGATGAGAAATACTCCCTGAGCCTCTATGCCAAGCTAAAAGCATGCTTTTCTTTCAAGTTTTTCGAGGTGGGTGTTCGACCCCACACTTCTTCTATTCCATGCTCTTTAGCTTCCACCTTCTCGATACTCAGACTTCCCTTCCATCTGTGCTTAACTTTCCACCAAAAACACAAAAAAAATGAAAATAACAAAATCAACCCAAAATCAAAATTACAAATTGTACCTGAGGTACCGTTGGGTTGCCTCCCAAGCAGCGCCTTATTTTACGTCGTGGCCCGACGTGGACTGTCCTTTTCAAGACATCCTCATACCTGTGTTCTCTTTCGAGAACCATCTCCTTTTCTTTTGCTGTTTAGAGGAAACAGCCTCCACCCTGTTCCTCTCTTTCTCCAATTTCTTCTCAATTTGAAGCCCTCTATCAGACTTGGGCTGAACACTTGTCATTACCTTTGGCCCTGCACCTGTGGAATCCTCCACCCCACACTCATCCTCTGCCAACACACTAACTTGACAAAGGTTTTTGTAGTCTGCAGATGGGTTCATTTCTTGGTAAACGCAGAAGATTTCTTCTTCATCCTCAACCCTCATTTTCAGGGTCCCTACTTTCAAGTCAATCACCGCTCCTCCGGTGGCCAAGAATGGTCGTCCCAAGATCAGGGGTACCTAGTCATCAACCTGAAAATATAAGACAATAAAATCAGCAGGTATAATAAACTTACCTACTTTGATGAGAAGGTCCTCTATTATTCCATCAGGTGTTACTCGCGACTTGTCAGCCAGCTGCAGCATCAACCTTGTCGGCCTCGGTTTTCCCTACCTCAGGGTGTTGAATTAGGATAGGGGCATTAGATTAACCTCTGCCTCTAAGTCACACAAAGCTCGTAGCACCTCAGCTTTACCAATTTGTATGGGGAGGGTAAAACTCCCTGGGTCTTTGAGCTTCTTTGGCATTTTGCTCAATACCCTGTGACTGCACTCCTCAGTCAGTGCTACAGTCTGGACATCCACCAATCTAACTTTGTTCGCCATCACGTCCTTCAAGTATTTAGCATATTTGGGCATTCCCTGCAAGACATCAATAAGAGGCAAATTTATGTGAAGTTCTTTGAAGCTCTCAACGAACTTTTTGAAGCATTCCTCCTGCTTGCTCTTTCTGAATTTCTGAGGGAATGGTGGTGGTGGTCTTTGTGCTGGCTGCAATGAAAGTTGCGCATTTAGTTGCCCAGCACTCTGATTCTCTCCCATGTTGATGGAAGGTCCTGGTCTAACCAACTTCGGTTGCACATCCTTTCTCAACTCTTTTGGCACTACATCAGCTAATTGCTTTCCGCTTCTAAGACTGATGGCATTGATTTGCCGGGGGTTAGGATCTCTGTCGCTTGGTAATCCCCCTTGCGACCTCATGTTTTGAGCAGCTTCTATCTGACCCACTTGTTTTTCAAGATTGTGGGTGGCTACTTGTTGATTTATTATGTCTGTCGCCATCCTCGCCTGATTTTCCGCTAACTGATTCTGGGTCTCCATAATCTTCTGCAGTGTTTCCTCAATGCTGCTACTCACTTGCCCATCATTCTGCCTATTCTGCTGATACTGCTGTTGTTGAGGTTGCATATAATTCTGCTTCTGGTTTCCACCCCAAGAAGAATTTGGGTGGCCCTGCCAATTTCTGTTGGAGTTGTTCCCAAAATTCTGATTCCTATGCACATTACCAACAAAATTGACTGATTCCGGATTGGCTCCACAAGATTCTACATTGTGCCCATTATTACCACAAATGTCACACCAACTCGGAGCTTGCTGAACTGCATTAACCTGGCCCTGTTGTTGGTTCATACTCAGTTTATTGAACTGAGTCATCATCTGATGTTGGAACGAAGCTAACTACGCTGCCAAGGTATTCAAACCATCTGCTTCTATCAACCCCGCTCTCTTTCCTACCCCTCTCAATGATGTGCCACTCTGGATTTCGTTGTGCAATTCTGTTCAACAACGTGTACAACTCATCATATGTCTTAACCAAGGCTTGCCCACCCGATGCAGAGTCTAGTAATATTTTTGTGTGTGGGTCTAGAGTTTCTACAAAGGTATGAGCCAGCACTTCATTTGATTGCTGGTGATGGGGGCAGTCTTTCAACAATGACTTTGAATCTTTCCCAAGCCATATATAAGTTCTCTTCAGGCCTCTGCTTGAAACTGAGTATTTCACTTCTCAACTTTGCAGTCTTGCCTGAAGGAAAGAATCTGATAAGGAACTTTTTAGCCAAGTCATTCCATGAAGTTATGGAGTTCGGTGGCTCAGCCTTCAGCTACATTTTTGCCTCTCCCAACAGTGAAAATGGGAAGAGGGTCAGTCGGACATAATCTGTGGACACGCCGGTGGGACAAACGTGTCACTAATCTCTAAAAAGCTCTGTAGGTGCTGCTGCGGGTCCTCATGTGCCATCCCAGTGAATTGACCACTAGAATGTAACAACTTCACCATGTTCTGTTTAATCTCAAAGTGCCCTCCAGGCTCCGGTTTATGAATGCTAGAGGTCACATTCGTCGCTAGTGGGATTGCCACTTCGCGAACTGGTCTTGCTGCCATTGCCTCTGATGAAAATTGTGCTTGTCCTGCGGGTGGTTGTTGTTTTACCTTTTCTTGAAGTCTCTTCAGCTTTTTCTCTAGAGCTACTCTCCTTTGCAAATGGATTTGACGTTCAGGTTCAAGCAACGGTTCCACAAGCTCTCTATTTCTAACCAGCTCGGCAGGACAGCCTGTCACCTGCAATAAGTAGACTAAGACCAAGTTTCTCAACACTTAAGGAAATTTAAAAAACACAAAAACAGATAAATTATCAAAACTTCGCCGAGTCCCCGGCAACGGCGCCAAAAACTTGACGTGCCCGATTCGCGCGTCCGCAAGTGTACGGGTCGTGCAAGTAATATAGTGGCTCTTTTTAAGAACCGGATTGTCAAACCCACAGGGACTGGACCCATTCCTCTAACTATCCATTTCTAGTGTGATCTTAAATACCTCAAGTGTTGGTTATAGACATTTTCGATTCAGATTAATTAAGTCTAAGTTTGGGTCAACGAAATATTCTTAAATTACTCTAGGAGCAACATAGAGTTCAAACCAATTAATCATGCGATACTACGATTTGCAATGGATTAAGCATGGAACTATCAATTGTTATTTCACATAATTAGAATTGCATGTTTTATGGTCTTTCGAGCCTCCAAACACGGCAATCTAGCCTCACTGCATCATTGTGAGCGAGGAGTTTAATTTCTAGTCACGGGCAATCAATTATGTTGTGGTTTACGAGGAAACGATTAGGGACTTTCGTGCATCTAACCATTTAACTCAACTTATCCTCACAACTACTTCTTCGAGTGGTGATGTGACATCCCAAGTTGGTCTTTCATAACCCCCGTGTGTCAACCAAGCATGGTGTTAGGTATATTTCTATCCTGACACAAAAATCTCTCCGGAGATACAAACATGCTCCTCACATTCTCATGTCCTGGCCTAGGTAATGCTTTCTCAAGCTATTACTCAAGCTAACAAATATGCTTTCATGGTGATCAATCATAAAAACAACCAACAATCCATAATGCAAGATGAAAACAACAATCAATAACTTAATTCCAAAACAATATCATAAAATCACAATCATAATTCATGGCTTCAACCCTAGAGGAAGGGTTCTTGCCATTCATGTTCCTAAAACTACAACTAACTACTACTAAACTAACATACTTACATGAATTTGGTAGATGAGAAGGGAATTTGCCAAACCCTAGATGAGTTCTCCCACTTCTCCCTTCACTCCTAGGTAGTTTTCCAGACTAAAATCATGACAAAGTGGAATTAGGAGCTAAGGCTCCTATTTATAGTAAATGGAGAACGTGCTTAATTTAGCCTGTCGTGGAATGGCTCTGTGTCACGAAGTGTATCGCGGAGCACTGCCTCCGTGACACGGAGGCAACGCGAAAGCTCTCTGCAAATCACCCGAAATTTGGCCCCGGCAGCACCCTGCCGCGTTGGCAGCGTGTCACGCCGCTTGGGCAGCGCATTGACACCTCCATGTCGCGCAGCCAGCCTGCCGTGGCACGTTGCCAACATGCAGGTGGGCTGTTGTGATCAGCCTGCCTGCCGTGGCACATTGCCGAGGCGCAGGTGGGCTATTTTGTGCCTCCTCTTTGCCGACGTTCGCGGGTTAATTCCGTTTCCAAGCCTCTACTTCACCAACTCATGGATTAGTTACTCAAAAGTCATCAAAACATACAAAACAAAGGCTAATCATGTTGGTTTGCACATATCTTCACTTCATATAAAATTACATGAAAATGTATACAATAACTTAGATAAACAAGACTAATTTAAGTCATAAAGCGTATCTCGAGCATGCTATTTTTGCCCGTGATCAGATACCTCAGCTTCATTTAGAATCAGCTCGATCTGAGGGTGATATAGAGGCATCATCACAGCCTTCTCATCAGTCCCCATATCACCAGGAACCATTCGGAATGACATCGCCTCCGATAGCTCCTGTACCTACACCATCCGACTAGGAGGTTCGCAGTGCAGTTGTTATGTTGGCATAAATGATGGCCACTCAACGCCAGTCAGTGCCACCTATAACAGCAGAGCCATCAGGTGGATCTAGCAGTTCGAGGGTCAGGGAATTTTTGGCATTGGGTCCCCTACAATTCACAGGGTCAGATCAGGCAGAGGACCCCCAGGATTTCCTAGATCAGATGTAGAGAATCTTCCGGGTCATGCATATGACACCTACAGAATTAGTTGAGTTAGCAGTATTCCGGTTGCGAGACGTAGCTGTATTATGGTACGAGAGCTAGGAAGGTCTCGAGGGAGAGATGTTGCCCCTCCTACCTGGTCCAGCTTCTCGGAGGCCTTCCTGGACCGTTATTTGCCACGGGAGATCTGGCAGGCCCGGATGGATCAGTTTTTGCACTTGGAGCAGGGAGCGAGGAGTGTACGAGAATATGCCTTATAGTTTGACTCCTTAGCTCGCTATGCTACAGCTTTTGTGGACACTATGCCATCCAAAGTCCACCGGTTTATTATGGTTTTGAACCCAGAATACGTTGAGGCATGCATGACAGCTACATTACAGGAAGATATGGACACTGCCCGGGTGCGGGCCTTTGCCCAGACTATTAAGGGCCTTAGACAGCGGCAACAGGACAGTAGACAGACAAATCAAGAGCAGCGCCACAGGAATAGATCAGATGATATACAGAGGGAGATTCAGAGAGGACCCAGGCCCCGGTTGTCAGACAGGCCCCCTAGACCCCCACCTCCACCACAACAGCAGAGGGGTAGATTTATTCGTTGAGGGCAGTCAGAGTCTGGTGGCAGTTCTCAAACGGTGGATTCACCTCAGCAGAGGAGGCTAGAGTAGAGCAGATACACACCCCCACCCTGCCCTATTTGCAACCGACCTCACATCGGAGCTTGTAGATATGGCTCCTCAGGATGTTATATATGTGGGCAGGAGGGGCACTTGATGAGGGATTGTCCGGCCAGGGGGCAAGGTAGAGGCCAAGGTAGATCAGGAGTCTCTAGTTCAAGTACAGGTTCAAGCCGTACCTATGCATTACCAGGGAGACAGGACTCAGAGGCGTCTCCAGATGTGGTAACAGGTATGATGATTATTTGCTCATGCCCTGCTTATGTACTGATTGATCCAGGGTCTACTTTGTCCTATGTTACCCCATTTGTGGCTTGAAAGTTTAGTGTTGCATCAGAATTGTTACAGCAGCCCTTCTCAATATCTACACCTGTCGGTGACTCCATTATAGCTAGTAGAATTTATCAAGGGTGTACAGTAGAGGTTGCTGATCGTCAGACTACAGTAGATCTTGTTGAACTAGAGATGATTGATTTCGATGCCATTATGGGTATGGATTGGTTGGTGCCATGCTATGCTAACATAGAATGTTGGACCAAGACGGTCTGATTCCACTTTCCAGGGGAAGCAGTGCGAGAGTGGAAAGGAAGCACAGCTACCCAAAAGGTAGGTTTATTTCCTACCTTCAGGCGAGGAAATTGATAGCGAAGGGATGTATTTACCACCTAGTCAGGGTTTAGGATGTTTAGGTAGAGTCTCCGACACTCCAGTCTATTCCAGTGGTGAATGAATTCCCTGATGTATTTCCAGACGAGCTACATGGTATTCCCCCAGAAAGGGAAATAGATTTTGCAATCGACTTGCTACCAGGCACTCAGCCTATATTAATTCCTCCGTATCATATGGCTCCTGCTGAACTAAGAGAATTAAAGGAGCAGCTGAAGGACCTGCTAGATAAGGGTTTTATCAGGCCGAGTACTTCACCGCGGGGTGCGCCAGTTCTATTTGTGAGAAAGAAGGATGGCTCGCTCCGCATGTGTATAGATTACCGGCAGCTGAATAAAGTTACAGTAAAGAATAAGTATCCGCTTCCCAGAATAGATGATTTGTTTGATCAGCTACAAGGGGCCAGATATTTCTCCAAGATTGACTTACGGTCCGGATATCATCAGGTTCGAGTTTGTGAAAGAGACATTCCTAAAACGGCCTTCAGGACCCGATATGGCCACTTTGAATTCTTAGTTATGTCCTTTGGGTTGACGAATGCCCCAGCAGTATTTATGGACCTGATGAATAGCACCTTCAGACCATACCTGGACCTATTCGTGATAGTATTTATCGATGATATTCTGGTGTATTCTCGCTCAGAGGCAGACCACCAGGCCCATTTACAGACAGTGCTCCAGATTCTCAGGGACCGTCAGTTGTATGCTAAATTCTCCAAATGTGAATTCTGGCTGAACTCAGTAACTTTCTTGGGGCATATTATGTTGTATGCTGGTATACAGGTTGACACGTAGAAAATAGAAGCAGTCAAAACATGGCCTAGACCTATCACTCCGACCGAAGTCTGCAGTTTTCTGGGATTTGTGGGATATTACAAAAGATTTGTTGAGGGATTCTCCACTATAGTGGCACCTCTGACTAAGCTGATGCAGAAAGTAGTAAAGTTTCAGTGGACGGAGGCATGTGAGCAGAGTTTCCAAGAATTATAAGACAGATTAACCTGCGCTCTAGTGTTAGCATTACCGGAAGGTACAGAGGGTTATTCAGTGTATTGTGACACATTAGGTATTGGGTTGGGCTGTGTGTTGATGCAACACGGTAAAGTGATTGCGTATGCTTCCAGACAGCTGAGGAAACACGAAAAGAATTATCCTACCCACGACCTGGAATTAGCCGCAGTAATCCACGCCTTAAAGATATGGAGACATTACTTGCATGGCAGCCATGTGGATATTTTCACAGATCATAAGAGCCTACAGTATATCTTCACTCAGAGGGAGTTGAATTTGCGACAGCGTCGCTGGTTGGAGTTATTGAAAGATTATGACGTGGACATTCTGTATCATCCGGGAAAAGCCAATGTAGTAGCAGATGCTCTCAGCCATAAATCAATGGGAAGTTTGGCATATTTGCAAGCCGAGCAGTGGGAGTTGGTCAGAGAAATACATCAATTAGCCAGCCTAGCTATTCGTGTAGAAGAAACAGCGGACGACAGAGCGGTAATTCAGAACATCGTTGTGTCGTCATTAGTTGTGGAGGTAAAGGAACGGCAATATGAAGATCCTGATCTAGTCCAGCTTAAGAACAGAATTCAGCAAGGAAAAGCGCCTGATTTTCAGATAACTGAGGATGAAGTGCTGCGATGTAAGGGTTGCCTCTGTGTTCCAGATGTTTCAAGGCTCCGCCAGCAGATTATGAATGAGGTACATTACGCCCGCTATTCTCTCCACCCAGGTGCGACGAAAATGTACCACGATATCAAGGAAATCTACTAGTGGCCAAGTATGAAGAGGGAAATAGCAGAATTTGTATCCCAATTTCCTAATTGCCAACAGATAAAAGCGGAACACCAGAAATCGGGCGAATTGATTCAGGACATAGTTGTGCCTCTTTGGAAATGGGAAGTAGTAAAAATGGATTTTGTGGAAGGATTACCCCGTACCAGGCATAGACATGATTCCATTTGGGTAATAGTTGACAGACTAACGAAATCAGCCCACTTCCTGCCAGTGAAAGCTACTTTCTCTGTCGAGGATTATGCCGAATTGTATATCAAAGAAATAGTTAGATTACATGGTGTTCCAGTATCTATTATCTCTGACAGAGGAGCACAATTTATAGCTAGATTTTGGCAGGCATTTCAGAGAGGTCTGGGAATGCATATTAATTTGAGCACAGCATTCCACCCTCAGACAGATGGACAGGCTGAACGCACTATTCAGACGCTCGAGGATATGTTACGGGCGTGTGTGCTAGATTTTGGAGGTAGCTGGGATGAGCATTTGCCACTAATTGAGTTTACTTATAATAATAGCTATCACTCAACCATCCAGATGGCGCCCTTTGAGGCACTGTATGGGCGAAAATGTAGATCGCCAGTTGGCTGGATTGAAGTTGGAGAGTCAGCACTGATTGGGCCAGATATTATTCATCAGTCAGAGGAGAAGGTAAAGCTTGTCAGAGAGCGCCTACTGACTGAACAGAGCCGCCAGAAATCGTATGTTGATGTGCAACGCAGAGACCTAGAATTTCATGTGAATGACTAGGTATTTTTGAAAGTATCTCCGATGAAAGGGCTAATGAGATTCGGTAAGAAAGTATCTCAGATTCGTCGAAGAATAGGCCAAGTGGCATATGAGTTGAACTTACCTCCAGAATTAGAATCCGTTCATCCAGTTTTCCACGTATCTATGCTAAGGAAATGCATAGGAGACCCATCTAGAGCAGTCCCAGTCCAGGATATCCAGGTTACGCAAGAGCTGGCCTATGAAGAGGTTCCAGTAGCCATCTTAGACAGAC
This sequence comes from Datura wrightii, assembly GCA_035772735.1. Taxonomy (NCBI): domain Eukaryota; kingdom Viridiplantae; phylum Streptophyta; class Magnoliopsida; order Solanales; family Solanaceae; genus Datura; species Datura wrightii. Next base: position 74,889,903 of record JASDFA010000019.1, on the reverse strand, counting down.
AGATTCGTAGATTGAGAATGAAAGATATTGCTTCTGTCAAGGTGCTGTGGTGTAATAGGAACCGAGAAGAGATGACCTTGGAAGCAGAGGAAGATATAAAAACCAGATATCCTCATTTGTTCAAAGCCTAGTCAGATAAAAGGTATGTTAGTATTGTTATTTTATATAGTGCCTTGTAGTATATGTATAAATGAGATAGTCGACTCTTGTCTTTTATGAGATGGATACTATAGTATTGTGTGGAGTACTTGTATTGGACTTTTCTGCATTTCAGGTTCTTGAGATAGTCCATATTACGGGGGAAACTCAGCCAAAATTTTTCTAGAAATAACTTGAATATGTCGAGAATTCTTATAAATAGAAGTTCACATTCGAGGACGAATGTTCTTAAGGAGGGGAGAATGTTACACCCCGTAAATTCTCGACATGTAGATGGCCTATTCGCATGTTCGTTAAGAGTTTTTGAATGCCATACATGCTAGGAAAAGGCCCGGGGAAAGACCGGATAAGAAATCCATCGAACCATCGTGGAAGGAGCCGGGGCAGAGCCCCTCCGCAATGGCAATATGCCACGGAGGGAGGTCCTCCGCGTTGGCTCCGTGTCACGGAGGCCCTGTCCAGGCCTAAGTATATAATCCTACAAACTTCAGTTTTTTTATTAAAATTCCTTATAATTTCCAGTGAAAAACAGAGAGTAATCAGAGAGAAGGGGGAACGAAGATCTCCTACTAATATTCGTCCTATTACGCCGCCAAACGCAGTCCAAACTCAAATTAACTCTAGATACCGAGGTATTAAGCAGTAAGGAGCATTCCTACGGATTTAGTTTCATGAAATTCGGTCGGCGAATCATCGTACTACCGAACAAAGGTAAGTGGAATTGCTCCAAATTAGTGTCAATATACTCCTACCCTCTAGAGTGAGTATTTCTCCCTTCTGGACTCTCGAGAAATAGCGAGTTTTTGACCGTTTTTTGATAAGCCAAAGTTTGGGATATATATATATTGAAAGTGATATTTTCTTCCAGAATATTAGCGTATTTAGTTCTAATTGATATATATATATATATGAATGCAGTCGGGAGAAATAGTAGAAGTACTGACCGAGCAACGCCAGTTAGTCGGGAAATCCGAAGCGAAGGTATGTAACGCTAAACCTTCGGCAAGTTAGTAATCCAGTACGGTAGCTAGTGTGATGTATAGAAGAAAGAACTCAGAACTCGAGAATTGAGTCCAGTTTGAATTTAGCAAGCATGTTTTATGATATTATGATATATATTCAAAATAAAAGTTAGTAAAGCAATATTAGACAGTCAGATGATATCCCAGATACAGTATAGCCAGACAGTCAGATGATATCTCAGTTACAGTATAATCAGACAGTCATATAATATCTAAGATACAGTATAGTCAGTATGAGAATCAGTGTAACACAGAAAAGAGTTCAGAATGAGAAATCAGAGTACAGATAGTATTTTCAGTTCAACATGCTTGCTATATGTGATTATTGTTTGTTGAGACCTGTTTGTGTTATGAGGGCACCCTTTGAGCGTCCTCGCTGCCCCTGGGTTTGTAACTGTGTTGACCCACCGTGAGGGTGGGGATACGCCACTCCAAGGAGTGGTATGCCGTCCGCAGTAGGACGAAGATGGGATGGAGCATTCCCCATATCAAGCTGATCAGCATAGCAGTATAGCTTACCCTATTGTGCGCTTGCGCCCAGGGGCCAGATTACAGATACAAATAGAGATACATATTATAGTTTACAGTACAGGAGTCCTTCGGGCTCAGACACAGTTATTTATATCAGAGGCCATAGCACGAGATGGAGACCCAGGGGGCCGGTAGAGGTGCTCGTAGTTAATAGACGAGTGGAGTGATTTATTTTTGGATGGTTTTGACCCGGGTAGGGGTATATAGATTGTGTGCTGGTTGGCGCCTTTCGGCTTATGGGGGATGGTATAGGCTCTTGTGTGTTATATATATATGTATATACATGATATCTATTAGTTGATGGACAGCAGGTCGCCATGACGATAGGTATGATTCTACCTTACCTTTAGTACAGAGAAGCCAATTCCAGATCCTGCTAGTTCAGACAGTTTTAGATACTTCCCGCTATTCAAAATTTACTAGCATTTTTTTTTACATTTAGTCATGTTCAGTTTGCTTTGCATACTTAGTACCAGTGGTACTGACGCCCGTTAGGGGCGCTGCATTACTTGCCTGCAGGTACTCGTAGATGAGGAGCCGATCCCTCGTGATCCTAGCCAGCACAGAGTCATCAGCTCCTGTCATCCGGAGCTTCATATTTCAGAGGTTTATATCATTTTCTTTTGTTGTACAGTACGGGTAGGTCGGGACATATCAGTATTCCTAGAGGCTTGCAGATTGTGTGTATATATCCCCCTGTGGTTATTTGTGCTGGTTGTGTGGGGCCGTGCGCATGTTTAACTGTTTAGTATTGTTGTTTATGTTGGCCGTGTGGGGCCGTATCTAACTAGTAGTAGTGACCTTGCCGGTCACGTAGTTGTTCAGCATTTGTTATACTAATGTGGAGATAACTAGATAGCATGGTGGCCTTTTTGGCCCGCATAGCCTTCCCTATATAAATGTGACTTTGGTTAGCTGATGTTATAGTACAGGTGGCTATAGGCCTAGTTGGCCGGAGGCTGTGTTTACAGCCGGCATATAGCCCGTTGGTCCCGTGAATCTGAGTTAGAGCCAGCCAGGCACCAGATGTGCTTAGGCTCAGTAGTCTAGCAGTTCAGGTCCTAGCAGGGCACCAGGTGCCAGTCATACCCCCAAGGTGGGGCGTGACAATCCATACTTGTAAATCATGCATATAGCTTGAAATTCATAAAATCATGATGGGTAATATCATAAATCCATAATTTGAATCATAATTCATTATAGACTTCTAAATATCATCAATAGAAATCATAGATCATAAATTAATTTATCTTGGGTCATGCATAATTAGGCTAAATTCAATAGAAATCAAGAAATCAATAATATTATAAATAATTTAAATCATAAAGTTGATCAAAACCCTTTAGAATATGATAAGATTCAAAAATCACAAAGCCCATTAGAAATCATTAGATTTTTATATAAATCTACTTCAAAACCCCTTAATCTTTTGATAGAATTTTCAGAAATCGTAGAGAATTGGCATGGGTGAGGAAGGAAACACCCATTGACAGCCTTATATACCTGGGAATAACTAGTTCTAAACTTCTCTTGAATGCCCAAGAAGGAATTTTGAAGAATTGAAGAGAAAAGCCTTGAATGACCTTTGATTACCTCCCTATACTCTTCCATGCATGAATGGGGACTTAGAATAAATTATCCCCCTAAACACCCACCTTCAATAAGTTAAAATGATGTATTTTAGAGTCTCATAGCATGGAAAAGTCAAAGATGCCCTTAATGAATCTGCCCTGAAAACTGCCTGGGTTGAATTAACAGACGAAACCAACAGGTCGTTAGAGCTAACGACGACCTATTCTATCGCTCGTGGTTTGAACTACTGTAGATTGCTTCCAGAACTAATCAACTGATGGACTGGATGACTCGTCCTCTGAAACAATGATCCATTACATCGTCCGTTGCTTACTCACCAAAAAATCTGAACCTACTTACCATGGGCCTCACCACAAGTCGTGGTCTCTTCCAATGAGTCGTGGTCTCGATCCGTCATCTACACTGGAAATTCTTGCACCAAAACAACAACTGGTAACAATGACTCGTTACAACCCACAACGAGTCATTGGAAGGCCCGTTGTGTGCCACCTACTGAACCCAACCTCTTCCAACGCTTGCTGACAATGGCTCATTGTTCCCAACAATAAGTCATTGTGTTGTCCATTGTCTCCACTGCCACCTAGCCTTCCCTAACCAACGACTGCATATAACGACCCGTGGTTTGATACACGAGTCATTCTATGGTTCGTTCTGTGAAATTTTCCCCATTTCAGCAGTTTTCAACTTTTAACTTCCTGATCTATTCTCAAGCACTTCGGGGTATTACAGTTATTAACTTCAAAAGTAGGTTGTATGATCAATTACCTCTTATCGAGTTTTCTTACAACAATAGCACCACTCTAGTATTCAGATGGCTTCGTTTGAGACTCTTTATGGGCGGAGATGTAGATCGCCTATTGGTTGGTTCGAAGTAGGTGAAGCTACGTTGATAGGGCCAGATTCAGTTGATGAGGCTATAGAGAAAGTTCAGCTTATAAGGGAAAGGCTGAAAACAGCTCAGAGTTGACAAAAGTCGTATGCGGATGTGAGGAGGAGAGAACTTGAATTTGAAATTGATGATTGGGTGTTTCTAAAGGTGTCCCTGATGAAGGGAGTAATGAAGTTTCGAAATAAAGCGAAGCTTAGTCCCCGATATATTAGCCCATACAAGATTGTGAGACATGTTGGCAAGGTGGCCTACGAGTTGGAGTTCCCCTCAAAGTTTGCTTTAGTACATTTATTTTTCCATGTATCGTTCCTAAAGAAGTGCATTGGTGACCCGACTTTGGTTTTTCTGGTGGAGAGTGTAGGTGGGAAGGATAACCTTAGCTATGAGGAGGTACCAGTTGAGATTCTTGATCATTAGGTTCGAAACTTGAGGAAAAATGAGTTAGCTTCAGTAAAGGTTTTGTGGAGGAATCAACATGTTGAGGGAGCTATGTGGGAAGCCAAAGCAGATATGATGGTTAAATGCCCATATCTTTTCCCTCCCAGCTCAGTTCCATCTTGAGGTATCAGTTTCCTCCCTAGTACTCTAGTCAGTTTCATGTCTAGTTCATGTATCCCGATTTCTTTCATGTTAGTGCATATATGTATGATTCATGAATTCAGTTCAGTCTCGTATTTCAGTTCGGAGTCAGTCACTTCGTCAGTTTTTAGCTTCAGATGTTCAATAATTGGGATGACAGTTCCATTCCCCAGTTTTTCAGTATATTTATCAACATTCGAGGATGAATGTTCCCAAGGGGGAGATATTATAATAACCCAAAAGTCCCTAAAATCAGACCCAAGGGTTCAAGCGAAGAAAGTAGGAAAATATTTCCCAAGTCATAGGATGAGTCGTCTAGTGACCTGTGAGGACACTCACGATTCATGAAGTGATTCGTGAAGTGACTCGTGAAGTGGAGGATGATTTGGGGGAACTCGTGGTCAGGGGGTGACCACGGAAGGTAGCCACACATTGTGATGTTATTCCACGACTCGTGAAGTTAGTCGTGATTAGGAGCTGAGTTGAAAACCTACATTTTTTCTAGTGGACTTCACGGTTTGGGATTCACGACTCATCCAGTACCCCACGAGTCGTGATGTCACTCGTGAGGACGGGCAGTGTCCAAATTTCTTGCATTTTAGTAAGGGTGTTTTCATAATTCCTAAGCTCCTAGGTCCTAAACTACATCATTTTAAGCTCTGTTAGGAGGATTTTAAGAGTGCTTAATCTATCCTAAGCCATTGTATGGATGCATGCAAGATTAGAGTACTCCATTGGAGATGAAGCTTGAGAATCCCCTTAGTTCTTGCCCAAATCTCTTAGGCATTCAAGGAATGGTGTGAAATCATATTTACCCAGGTATGTAGGGTTATGAATGGGAGTTTCTCTTCACTCTCATGCCCAAATCCCTTCTCAATTCACGAATTCAAACTGTATGGTTCCATGGGGTTCTAACCCAACCTATGAAATTCTCTATGCTTTAATCAGGGGTCAATTCTCTTTATGATTCTAATGATGTTTTAAGAGTCATAGGAATATTTTATAACTACTTTGACTACAATTTAGGATTTCAATGTTTAAAAATATGATGCCCAATTATGCAAGTTTCATGAAAGATAGAGATTATGATCTATGTTTTCAAGTATGATGAGATGTCGAGTATGAAAGTATGATTATGACTTACCCATGCATGTATTCATGATTTTGACTATCAAGTCTATTTCAAGTATGTTTAAGTTTGGGCAAGCCCACATGATCTAAGTATATTTCATGAATTAGCTCTATTTTATGATATTAGCTTACCACATGGTTTTTGGAGCCTAGACTCCCACATTTCATCTTTTGATATATTTTGGGCCAAGGCTCATTATATTCAGATTTCAAACTATGTATATAATCTCATGATCAGCTTCATCGAAAGACGATGATTCAGCTTCGTTGAAAAATGATGGAGAGCATATTCATGTTTTTGGAAGTAATGTCTAGCACCAAGTAGGCTAAGGGTTCAAGCAAACCTCGGGCCTCAGAACTACGCGCCAATTTAGGTTTATTTAGATTTATTGGGACCTCCCTTGTGAGCTTTCCCTTCCCCAAGGGGCCTTCAGTTTGATATCGATATCATGGTAGCACCCTTAGCCCTGGCAAGGCTTTGGACGACTCTGCCCACTTGATTGTAATAGTTGGGATCACATAAGCTCTATCATGATTATGTCGATTATATGATAAGTCTCCCATTATTCCTCATGATTTCAATTATGCATGTTTATCAGTGATGATATGATGTTTTCTATAGGTTTGACCCACTGTTCAGTCTATCAGTTTTAGCTTTGGGTCATTGATTCAGTTATGAAATTCAGCTTATGTTTAGTCATGTTTTCAAAATACCAGCATGAAGACCTTACTCTCAGAATCTTATAATATTATGATTTATGTTATGCATGTTTTCAACTATACTTAGCCTGTTTTGACTTACCTTGCATACTCGGTACAATCCAAGTTCAGACCGCATACTCTATATTTATCATTTTATAATACAGGCTCAGATGCTTAGATTAAGTCCCACTTCTAGAAAGTCTCCTGAGCTTGTCTTATGCTCCAGCTGGTGAGTCCTCATCCTTCGAGCACCTACAGTTAGCTTAGTCATTATCATATTTTAGTTTCAGACTTGTAGTGAGCTAGTTGGGGTGTTGTCCCATCAACTCGTTAGTATGTTATAGGCTTTCTAGACATTGTATTGTATTCAGCTTCAGATTTAGACTTTTGATATTCTGCTATTCAGATGCTATAATGTTCAGGCTTCTGCTATTTCAGAACTCAGTTATCCATTTTAATTATGTTGAGCCTTAGTTATCATGTTCATGCCATAGGTCAATTTGGAGCCATTTATAGTTCTAGGTTTTATTTTTCGATCCGGGCTTATATTCGGGTCGTGACAAGAAGAATAGGCTACAACATTCCCATGTTGCATCAAAACACAACCAAGACCAGTTCTTGATGCATCACAATAAACCACGAACCCGTCGGTTCCCTCTGGTAAAGTTAGGACTGGAGCAGTAGTCAATTTGGTCTTTAACTCTTGGAAACTCTTTTCGTGTCCATCTGACCATTGGAACTTTGCCTGTTTTTGAGTCAATTTAGTCAATGGGGAAAATATGGATGAGAATTCCCCTACAAATTACCAATAATAGCCTGCTAAACCTAAAAAGCTCCTCATCTCGGTAAGAGTTGTGTGTCTAGGTTAGTTCTTTACCGCTTTTATTTTCTGGGAATCAACCCTAATACCCTCACCAGATACTATGTAACCTAGGAATGCCACTGAGTCCAATCAAAACTCATACTTTGAGAATTTTGCATATAACTTATGGTCTCAAAGAGTTTGTTGTACTAACTTGAGATGGTATGCATGTTCAACCTTATTTCGGGACTACATTAATATGTCGCCAATAAAGACAATCACAAATAGGACAAGATAAGGTTTAAACACTCTATTCATGAGGTCCAGAAAAGCAACTGGGGCATTCATCAACCCAAAAGACATAATAAGGAACTCAAAATGTCCATATCAAGTCCTGAAAGCTGTTTTCAAAACATCTTTCTCTCTAACCTTCAATTGGTGTTAAAGTGATCGGAGGTCAATCTTAGAAAAACACTTGGCACCTTGTTGGTCGTCAAGAAAACCATCCATCCTTAGAAGTGGGTATTTGTTCTTTTTAGTTACCATGTTCAACTGTCGATAGTCAATACACATACTTAAAGACCCATCCTTCTTTCAGACAAACAAGACTGGTGTTCCCTATGGTGAGACACTGGGTCAAATGAACCCCTTATCAAGTAGGTCCTTCAATTGTTCCTTTAATTCTTTCAATTCTATTGGTGCCATTCTATATGGAGGAATAGATATTGGTTTGGTACCAGGAAGAACATCAATCCCGAAATTAATCTCCCTATCTGGAGAAATCCTTGTAAGTTCGTTTAGAGACACCTCCACCTCTTGATATTCATTAACTATAGGTACAAACTGAAGAGTCTGTGCATCAGCACTGATATCCACCATATGAACTAGATGATACAAGCATCCCTTGAAAATTAGCTTTCTGGCTCTAAGATAGGAAATGAACCTAACCTTTGGTGTAATATCATTACCCTTCCATTCTACAACCCCCTTCATAACATGCATACTTATTACAAGTCCAACCAAAACAATCACATCCATCCTCAACATCAGAACAATTCCAAAAAACCTAACCCTAGGTCATCACATGAATTTATGACTTCTTAGAACCGTTCATAAGTCCTAACCTTAGAACATACCTAAGGAGTAGAAAACAATACTCATGTAATGTTTTTTGAGATTTTCTTAACTTGGAGGAAGGAGGAGTGCGCAAGATTTCAAGTCTTGAAACTCAAAGATTGTGCTTGACCTTGCTAGAGATAGGAAGATGATTTTAATGTTAGAATCATAAAGAAATTCAGGAATTTATGTTTTAATATGTTGGAGAATACTTACCTAGCCTTAGGAGGATTGAATAGAGCTCTAAGAACCAATAGGGTTGATCTGGAGGCGGAACAATACCAAAAAAATCATTTAAGGCAACTTTTAAAAACACTTAAACCCCCATGTGACGCCCCAAAAGATGGGTCAGCAGTCCCCCAATGGACTGTCAACTTTCCCGTCAATTTGTGCTAAAATTTTGCATCTTTTGGATAAGGGTGACGGAGCAATCTTGATGAGTCGTTACTCTTTCCGTCATAGCTGACAGTGCTCCACTAAATTGCTCATAGTGTTTTACTCCGAACTTTGATTGATGCAAGGTTGGATGCATTGGACAGAAGACTCAAAGGGATTCAATTTGATATGTTGAATAACCTAGAAAAACTTCATAAATTAGGAGCTGTGGTAGTTTGAAGTTGGCTTTTATAAGAACTTATACGAAAACTCAATCGGTAAAAACACTCTCAACTCAACTTTGTGCTAGAGGCTCTTATGAACTTAATTCAAATCCAATGTACTTTTCACACTTAAAAATTTATCTTGCAAACTAAGTACAGCCATGTTCACTTGCTTAGGGTCTAATTCACACGTCTAATGATCTCAATCATAGCCAAAAGTATGAGGTGTTACAATATCTCCCCTTGGGATCATTCGTCCTCAAATGATGGTCATGGGCATGAATAGAATCTAACTCTGGAATTTTTTATGACCAATTCAGACCAAGTATTTAAAATCTTAATGGAAAAAGATGTACTTGATAGTATAAGGTCTAAACCATTCAGATTTAGACCTTCATTAAGTGCAAAAACATTAGGCCTAGACCACCCTCTATCATTAATTTGGAAATTACATGTTTTTCTCAAAAATGGCTATGATGCCTAATATTGTTCGTGTGGACTATTTTTGGTGGTATTTGAGTGTAATAATTGTGATATTAGCATTGTAATAGAGTATCAAGTTGTTCACTTGACCTTACGAGGTACGTTAGGCTTAATCTTCTTTGACAAGTTTTCTTCGTTATATAATTGATACAGCTTGTTCTTTATTGTTGTAGTTCTCTTAGCCATATATATGTTAAGGCTATATTTTTTTGTGCCCGCATGAAAGAGAGGGAGAGAGAGAGAAAGATAGAGAGCTTCCTTTGTCTGGATTAGTCTTGTTTAGCTATTGCCTCATTTGAATGCAAGATACAACTTATCTTATAAATCATTTGTCACTTAATAGGCAATTGTTCAATTGTTGCCTTTTTGATGCCTTGTGGGTTTTGTGATTAGCTTATTAGTGTGCATATTGATAATGGCATCTTGAAAACTAGTTTGGCATGTAAATCAAGTGATTGTGATGCCTAAAACTATATATATAGATCACCTTTGGATTATCAGGATGCCTTTAAGGCTATAATGATAGGCTTATAGTATGACCTTAGGGTTAATAATTGTTGTGGCTCCCTATTAGGATATGCTAGTTAGTAGTAGGGTGTGACACCCTATTGTTACCCATGCTATAGTTTGATACGATGTACATATTGTCGTATAGGTCTCTTAGAGCCACACTATTTGGTTCTAGGCTATCTGATTTTGTGTTGTCTACATGACTATGGGGTTAGCTGTGAAAACACGAGTTATGCCTATGAGATGTTATACAGGCTTGCAAAGGGGAAATAATAGTTGTGAAATGCTTACAAGGCTATGCTACAGTCTAGCGCAATATTATATCTAAGATGACTATGTTAAGGCTTACATAGCCCTATTGAAGTTTGTTCACTTAGAGAGTTCCAAATTGCATAAGGTGGCATTGTTGACCCTTAATGGATTCTCAGGTGGATGACTTACATATATTTAGGCCTAATGTTCCACGGGGTACATTTACAATAGCCTTGAGTGCTTGTATATAGAGTTCCTAAGGGCTACACATAGAAGTACGGATTGCCTAAAGGGGCCATTCATAGAAGTACAGATTACCTAAGAGGGCTATATATAAAAGTATAGGTCGCCTAAGAGGTCTATGTACAAATACATATAGATTTTCCAAGGGAGGCTAGGTATAGCAGAATACAAGATACCTACAGGCTACATTGCTACTTATATGGGTATATAGATTGTACGGTACCTTACAGGGTTTATGGGGGATCAACTAGGTTATTGTTTGTTGTTTGTACCTTGCAAGATTATGGGAGTCAAGTTAGGTTCTTTTGTTAAGTTAAAAGGACGGGTCATAAACCCTTCTATTAAATAAGAAAACAAACCAATAATATTAGGCCCAAATCTAATAAATCCAGCCTACAAAAACAAACCAAATAAGCAAAAATGAATTAGGCAACTTAAAGTACACTCAGTCTTTGTCTAGCTGATACCGCCTCCAGAATGTTCCAACACCGCTTTCACTGTGAAATGTCGTAGTCTTGTAACTCAATGGTATCCTCTTCTATATCAACAAAGCTTTTTGGATTTTCACCCAACCCAGTTAGATCCAAGATTTACTATGGTGATACAAACACCTTCATCTTGTTCTTCTCTACAATTGAGCTCCAGCGATGCTCATCTTTTTCTCCTTTGCTGGTTAATTCAGCTGACTTCTAATAACACATTTTTGTTCATTATTTGATTCTTCTCCACTTCTTTGCAAGATACTAGACCACATTGACCCTTGGTCTTCTCCCCTTTGTCTCATGTTCCTATCAGTAAGCTTCAGGAAAGGTTCCTGACGTCATTGGAGTCCATCTCTGGCTCAGAAGGTACGCATGCATTTAAACCTTTTATCCTTATTCAATTTTCTCCTTGCCTATTACTTTCTTCCAATAGTTTGAATCTCATATGAGATTAATACCACACATCAGATAGATAGTATTAGATAAAGTATTGAAAAATATATCTTAAGAAGTCAGATCCTAATTTTTCTTAACAAGTCTACAACTAACAAAGATATAAGTATAACCTTGTGATAGATCTTCAAATAGTGTTCCCTAATTACTTGATTTGATGCCACTATACACCCCAAATTAGCTCTCACAAGGTATTGTAGTAGTCAAACTAATTGAACTCTCCTCAGGCAAATGACACTTGTTATTCTATGTTTGAAACTTGTTCATTATAGTATCTTCTACAATTAGTGTTTCATACTTTATTAATGTAACTTGTATGGCCTTATGCTTATGCTTCAGTTGCCATTCCTCTATCCATCTTTGTGATTTTTCAAATTAGGGGTATCTACCTTGTCCAAGTTAACAATCCTTCTTACTAATGGTGGTATTTCATGAAAGTTGTTCATCTATAATGTACGTACAAAATCAATAGCTAGTTTAGCAAAATCGTCTGCTAGAGTGTTCCCCTCCCTCAAAGTATGTCGGATGAGTATAGGGACTCTTTCCATTATCTCTTAATTGCTTTAACCTCCAAATTCACACTCCGAGGGATCTATCAAAAACCATTTAGAAACTTGAACATAGCTGTGGAATCTATTTCAATTATTACAGGACAAAATTATCTGTGTATACAAAATTCCAACCCCTCTGTAATAGTTATAGCCTCAGTTATAATGTTTGTGTAGTCTGGTAACGTTCTTCCTTTTGCTCTCACCATATTGTCATCCTTATGCCTAACACCAAAGACTGTAGACCTTAGAACTGGATTACCCCTAGAGGCCCCAATTGTATTATGGGGCATATGCTACCTAACCACCTTGTAAAAAAATTTCGTTTGTAATTCTCCAAAAAGTTTACTAGATAAGGCCAAGAAATCGGAATACTTTGAAGTCTGGGAAATTTATCTTTTGTAAATTTATTGATTGTAGTGTTAATATCATATATCACCTTTCCGAATGTGAAAGTCCCACCATGTAGAATGATGTTTCTTCCTTTCCAAAGGATCCATAAAATAATGACAGAGACGCCTGGAACACATATTTGATCGTGGTACTTCCTAAGGCATTCCAGCATTTTAGCATAGTTTTCTTTACTTGTGTCCATAGTCCTAATAGACTGCTACATTAGTGTAATAATCCCATACCCTTGCTACAACATCTCATGTTAAGAATAGGTGCTCCATAATCTCAAATAAAGGGACAACACAACATTGACAAGTAGATTTAATAGAAGAATCCCATCTACTACCTCCATAACTACTAGTAGTTTAGCTTTACATAACCTCCAAACGAGAAAGAATATCTTGAAAAGTCAAACATTCACCCAGATATGTCTGTAAAATTCTGAAACTAAGTCTCTCTGCCTCAACAATTATCATGCACTACTCACTGTAAATTTCTCTATACTTGTTAACACCAACCATGGCCTATCATTTTGGTCTGTCTTCCCAAAATCATTCAAATTAAGTTAGATATGATTAACAACATTGCTAGGAATGATTTGCTGCATCAAGTCAAAATTTTAGCCCTCTTCATTCATAATATCGTGTAGATCTGAGCCTACATTAATCATTTGATTTCCTTTTGCAGATAAAAATATAGGACCTAGGTTATTCCAGTTATCATACCAAATGCTAGAATTTCCTTTGTTGGGTTCCCACTAAATATTCCATTCAATCTCCTCTCTATTAGCTAGTATCATTTTCCATATTCGTGATTCACCTTTCCATTGCACAAGAGTAGGAATTTATTTCTTGCAATATTTATTCCACATATAATCTATCCAATTAGGCCTCCCAGTTCTAAATGTCCACCATAATTTAGCACACATGTCTTGTGAGAAACCAAACATAGATCTAAATCCTATACCATCTTCCTTTTTAGGTAAACATATATCAATAAGTTGTCGAATGTTTACTTCTGCTTGTATCCTTATTACTCTAAAAGAATTTATAAAAAGTTTTATGTAGATCCTTGATAACACATTTAGGGGAACAATACTTGATAGTTGATATTGCCCAGAATCCACCTCACTATGAAAGTGTATATGATCAATACAAATATAATACTCAACAAGAAGTCTGGATTGCATCAGCAGAGACTTTGTGGATCCAAACTATCAAGCAATGAAAATTTACTTTGAATATTGAATATCTACTCACATTAGTGGAAAATGAGAAATTAAGCTAAAGTTAGAATGCTATGAGTGAAATCAATACAGAGAAGTACTAGGATGGGACCCCTTATTGGGTTGATCCCTATAGATCACTCAAATAGGAGTATTGAGAATGGAATATTAATGAATATACAAGAAATCAACTTAGTCAATCATTAGGTGTCTCTCAACAATCCTAACAACATAATCTAGATTAATTTTTTCAAATTAATAAGAACTTCATTCTACCAAATTTCAATTTGCCAATTAGATTCATCATGTGCCTACATGAATTCACTAAACAAGGTTTAGATCCTTGGATCATTATTTATTAATGCTACCCGAACCTTAATTGGCTTTCTCAAGCGCAATAGAGGCAATTTGGTATGATCGGATGACTTTCATCACCATTATCACCTTACAAAGCATAGATAAATAAAATATTTTCAAGTTCATACTCAATTTCACCCATTTGAGATTATTAGGGTTCACAAACTCATTGGATTCACAACCCTAGATCTAGGTTTAGCCACTCATAGAAGAAGAAGAGAAAAGAATGAATTAGAACATAATCACCTACTTAGCAATAAGGAGAGAGGAAAAACTTGAATTGATAAATTTAATCTTCAATCTTCAATGGGTATCTTCCATACAATGCTAAAACTATGAAAACTATAGAGAAATATTGAAAACTATCCAAACTATCTGAAACTAATCAAAATCTCTCTAAAAATTATTAAAAAAGACTATTTATGCTAAGTCCCAAAACCTTAAATAAAAATTCAAATTTAGAGGGCCAAGTCGAAGGGACAGACCGTCTTTTAGAAAGATAGTCTATTTCTTGAACTGTCGGTTGAAAACTTAGTCTTCTTGGATTTTTTTCGTCTTCTGATTGATAGACCATCTTTTGGAAAGATGTTCCGTACTTCCATCTATTCACAACTTCACCAAGAAAATTTGTTGGATCAAAATAGAGCCTTTGACGATCCATTTTTTGAGAGTGTGGACTGCATCTTAAGTTGTCTTTCGCATTCCACTTTGTAGTGTTCTTTGGATCAGCATGCGGTTGAATGGATGTGCGGTCTATGTTTTTCCTATTTTCTAGAAGACTTCAGTGAATATTTTGCCTCCCTTTATCAACTCATGGGATTCCTGAAATTAGCAAAATAAAGTTAGTATTGATTTAAATTATTAATTAAAATCATGCAAAACTCTATGAAATAAAGCACAAATGTGTCGCTAAATTCTGACACGTCAACACCCCCAAATTAAAGTTTTCGCTTGTCCTCAAGCAACTAAAATAAGATAATCTAACCTAGACCTAGACTCATGTTCCAACATAAAAAAGTGTAATGACTAGGGTGATTTTGGCAAATAGCTACAAGCACATAATTTTCAAGTAAGCCACCCCATCTATCATGCAAAATAGCTTTTTCACAGCCATTAATACTAAGCATGTAATCTCTATTCATGACATCAATTCAACATGCAAGACACCTAGATTGAGAAGTAATTCATGCTAGTCATTATCATCCACATGCCCTTATATTTAGACTTAGTCATTTTTAGAATTAATTATCACAAGAAACATGGTCAAGAAAGAAGAGAAAGACACTCAACTCTCACAAATATGCTCACAAGTTAGGTCACAACTGCCATATGATTGCCTTTATTCTCCAATGGCTTTTCTTTTGGAAATCTAGGTTGAGATCACATAAGGGCTTTTCTAAGCTTGTAATGTTGGTCCAAAGGGCTGGCAGGATGCAAATATGGTTTTTTAGTGGCTCGTTACCATCCTTGAATACTACATCACATTTTTATTTCTTTTTTTAACTTATTGATCCCTTCATTTCTTCCCTCTCCTTTCCTTCACAATTTTTCACAACCAAAAGTACTTTTTGTAATCTCAATTTTATTTACTTCTTTTCTTTTTTTCTCTCTCTGTTTCTTTCTTACCCAAGCTACCTCGAAAAGCGATCAAACTAATCATTTTTGTCCTTTTATTTCTTTTCCCCTTATCACCCCCCCCCCCACCTTGCACTCTTGCGCATTTTCCTCACATTTCATAGTGTCAACGAGGATAGGTTCAAAAGAGGATCAACTTGAGAATTTATTTTGGTTTCATTGTGCTTGATCAAGAAAAAGTGTCATAGACTCAAAAAGGGAGACTAGGGATAGATGCATCATTTGCTAGGTTCATTTAGGTAAAATGGGACTATTGGAACACAAAGAAGGCCTAAGTTGATCTCTACAATCTAAAGTCAATCCTAAGCTAAAGCATGAATAACCAGACAAGTTCTGCAGTGAGACTACAACAAGTGAACAAACATAATTTCCCTCACCACACAATGGCACATGAATATAAAATAGAATAATCAACTCTACTCCAACTAGGCAATCATTTCCACATTCAACACAATTAGATGTCAAAAACTGAGGTAAACATGTCAATATAAAATAGTTGTGGAAAAATTTTTAAGGGATGGCATTTTTTAAAGAATCCCAAAAGCATGTTATAATCTCATATGCAACCACCACCTAAGTCACAAAATACTTTATTCAACTAAAAATGACTCAACATGTAGGTTGGTATCCTTGAGAAAGTCATCTAACAATATATCATCGGGCCTTCAAACTATGACAGTTAACTACCTTTATTTTGCCAGATTGAATAGAAACTAAGACTCCCGAGAAAGAATCATGGCCAAAAAAACCCGAGAGGACTCTACACTATAAAAGAAATAAATATAGACAAATATCACAAATCATCATTAAACTCACAAAAATTAATTTTCCAATACAATCAAGAGTCACATCAAGCATCATAAATACAAGATAAAAATTCCCCAAGGGCCAAAAATGCAACCTTCACCCCCAACATAAAAATCATGCAATATCCCCAATGCACACAAAATTAAAGCAAAAAAAGATAGGAGATCCCTAAGGCGCGAAGACGGCGCTACTCTGAATCATGTGGCACGTGAGTAGGAATAACAGCTAGCGCACTCAACCTGGGTGTATATGAAGTGCTCGCCTCGCTATCTATGTGCTGTCTAATCCGTGCAAAGGCAAAGGACTCCAACGTTGCATCTCACAACTCTACAGCCTATCTAGGATCCATGTTAGGATCATCCTCCTCCTAGAGGTTCTTCTCATCAGACTCATCATCCTCCTCTAGCAGTGGCATATTACCTATAACATGTGGAGGAGTAAAACCTCTAGGCTGTGATAGGCTGGGTGACTGAGTTCATACAAGGAATATCTAGCACGTGAGGCTCTAGGTGGTGCAACTCGAGGAGTTGAGGCTCCCAGTGAGGATAATCTGGCATATGAAGTCCTAACCAGTGATACCACTAGGAGGAATCTCTGGCTAGTGGAGCTCTAGGAAGTGCATCCTCTGGGATCAACTCCATCAGACTAGAAATAAGCTAGGTACAATCTCAACCGGCAGATATATGGCAATCTCCTCAACCTAAGGCTCTCAAATCTATAAGTCCAATATTATAACACCTCAAAAGTCTCTAAGACCAGATCTAAGAACTGAAATAAGGAAATCAGGAAAAGTTGTATCAGGTCACATAACGAGTCGTGAAGTGACCTGTTATATGACCTGATGAGTCGTTAAGTGACCCATCGAGTGTACATCAGTTGGTAAAAAATAGGGATCTCCTAGGAACTTAACGAGTTGGGGGATGACTTGTGTTGTGATTTCACGACTCATCAAGTGAGTAATTGTTTGGGAGGGGTGAAAGGATGGAAAATGTCCAGTGGTGACAACGAGTCAAGTTAATGAGTTGTTAGAAGGAGTAACGACTCTACTTGTGAGTAGTTAGGTGGAGTAACGACTCTTCTTGTGAGTCTTTAGGTGGAATTCAGAAAAATTGTCCAAAATTCTTCTAGTGTCCATGAGCGGAACCAACGACTCATTGTCTCATCTAACGAGTCATTTTTCCCGTCCCTTGGTCAAGCCCGAAACCAAAAGTTTGAAAGCCTAGGACGAATGACTGGTCCCAATGAGTTGTGGTCACCACTAATGACTCGTTGTGTGACATGTTGGATCCCAACGGGCAGTTTTCCAAACATTTTCTTACAGGTATTTTTGGAACTTTTCGTTATTTTAATGCCTAAACTACGTCATTCGGGGGTGCATTTTGAAGGGGATTTAGGGAGTTGATTGAATATTTCCTCTCATTTTTCACCTTTCCCTCAAAGTCAGTATGTAGAAACTCAGTCAAAAAGTGCAGAGCAAGAACGAGGGTTTCATTTCCTTTTCAGATTTCTCAAGGATTTTTCTTAGGGATTCTACTACAGGTATGTGGGATTTCAACAAGGGAATTTCTTTCACCCTTGAGTCCCAAAATTTCAACATAAATACTATTAATTCTAGTCCTATAGAAAGTCAAAACTAGGGTTGTTCTTCAGACAGATTATGATTTTCCTCTTTTTTATAATTCCTGATGTTTTCTAAGGTTATTACCAGTTGTATTTCATGCTTGGTATCTCATTTCATGCAATATGTATTTTAGCCCTAACCTTTAAATGTGATTTTGAATGAGACTTGCACGAGTTAGAATGCAGATGTGAATATTGCTTTGTCACAATAGTTTCTGTAAAATTTTGAATGTTAGTACAGATGCATGAATAGAAGTTAGCCTTTTGGTATATTCAGTCTCAAAGTCTCAGTCAATACTCTATATACTTGGTATTCTACAAAAATGACAACTTATCAGTTTGACTATATTTAGTCTTTGAGAAACTCAGTAGTACTAGTTACTAGCTTGTTAATCATTCTTTAGACTGTTAAGACGCTTTCAGACAAAGAAGCTCTAACAAGTCTTAGACCACCAGTATTTTTAGTAATCAGGTCCTTCAAACTCTTAGGACACTTCCAGATAAGTAGTTCTGACATAAGCCTTAGGATATCAGTTTCAAGCTATCAGCCTAGTAAACACAATTAGGATTTCCAGTGGGAGTAGAACTTAGCACCAAGGGGGCTGGGGTTCAGCACACCCAGGTTCCCAAAACTACACTGCCACCATAGGTTATTAGCCCGAATGGGCCTCAAAAAGTGATCACCCAGCTCAACCACTATACCCTGGCAAGGTATAGTGGGCTTTCTTCGATGGGGTGTATACATCAGACTCCAAGTTTAGCTCACGTAGTTACATGTTAGTTATAGTCACTCTGACAATACATCATAGTCTATTAAATCATAGTCTTTAGTTCAGTTTAGCCTATCAGCTTTCAAGATCTGCTTATGACCTTCAGATAGTATTTATGTTATCAATATTTATGTTTCCAGTTATGGTCAATGCTTGTTCCGTCAGTACAGTTTGTGGATTTTTCAATATTCTTATGTATGTTTTAGTTTCTTCTCTTATATTTAGTATATTCAAAGTACTAATGCATACTTTTATGCTATATCATTTTATGATATAGGTTCATGTTCGTAGGCCCAACAACGTTGCTAGTTCCTCTTCGGGTTCAGCTCAGCAGTACAAATTTGGTGAGTCCTCCCTTTTCGGGGACTGTGGTTTCACTCTCCGTATTTGTTCTTTCAGTTTAGATTAGACTTAGAGTTAGCTGGAGGCTATTCCCAGCAACTCATCAGTTCTTTAGATGGCTTTCAGATAGAGTATGTAGTTCAGTTTGTTTAGACAACAGTTATAGTTTCAGCTAGACCTTTTTTCAGAATTTATTAGTTATTCAACAGTTATTTATTTATCACCTTATGCATTTGTTTTATCATTCTAGTAGATCAAATTTAGTAGAATATTCTATACCACGGTTTACTTGGGGTCACTTGTGACTCTAAGTATTGTGTTACATTCAAGGTGTAGACTCGGGTCATGACAAGTACAATAGCTCTAGTCTCCTACAGGTTTGTGCGAAGTCTCTAAATCACTGTCTAGTTGGAGCCCCGCTAAAGTAGTAAGTGAAGACGGATCGGTTGATTCCAGAAAGTGTTAGAAAGAGTAAGGAGCCCTATGATTACGTAAGTTGTGCAGACCCTCACGGTAACAAGTCATAAGAGCAAGTAAGACTACTAGCTTACTCGAAGTGGGCGTAGGAGATCCATTAGTGATGGACTTCGAGTAATAGTCAAGTTCAAGTCAGAAAAAAAAGCTGAATCCGCCGTAGCAAGCTAACGACGGCAGGGTATGTTTGCGAGATAATAGTTATAATCTTAGTTGTGATATCGAAAGACAGGGAGATTATATGAATAAGATGGGCCCAACTGCAATTCAGAAGAAGTATAGGTTGAAACCTGACTGGTAACCTTATTGACAATGTAAGGCAGGTACCTTGAACTCATAGCTCAGTTTAAGGAAGATGAGGGTGAAGAGCATGAATACCAGATTTTGAGGGGAAATTAGAATCACCTCCAGATTGATAGAACATCGTGTATTAAGGACTAAACCTTGCACTGACAGCTAAGAGACAGTAAGATTGTAGTTTAGAATGTTGCGGTACGTCCACCTAAGGAGAAGGTAAGAGGGTGCAGACCCAGAGACTCTAATCTAGTGTGGCCCAAAGACAAGGTCCAACAGACTGCACGGGCCTAAATATAATGCCAAGTAAGGCCACAAGGTTCGGATGTTGACCCCACGTTGTAAGAGTGGCGAAATTTCAAATAGCAGATCATAGCTAAAGTGCATGTGTTTGTTGCTTCCAGAATGGGATGAAAATCTGATGAAATGGTACGAGAGGATGGGAGATATCATTAAACTGTAGAAGCAGTATATCATGTGCAGTATGAAATTCAGTAAAGCATGCCAGAGATTACGTATTACTACAAAATTTAGTATGGATTGTATGTAGTTGTTGATATATATATATATATATATAGATATCAGATATGTAGTGAGTAGCTGTCAATAGGGGTTACAGTCACACAGATTCTGGTTAGCTACTAGGAAGTATACACAGATTGTACTGCAGGACCCCTCGCCAAAAGGGGGCAGGATCTAGACTTCAGAAGCTCACAAGAGTTAGTAGCCTGAATCAGGTGGTTAGATAATACGAGCGCAGTTAGATGGTCTAACGACCAGCTAGCGCCTGCATTAGTAGGAAAGCATCCCTAAAGAACAGTAACATTATCACATGTGCCAAAACTGGAAATAAAGACCGAATAAGCACACTCTAGAGGTTAGCAACACAGAATTCTCCAGTATGTTAAGTGATTGTACATCGGTTTTTCAGCCTTATAGGTGAGAGTCAGCCTTAGTCAACCTAGCAGTTATCATGTAGAACACCCCGCAAGTCATCCAGTCGTCCCTGTCAGACAAACCCGTGGGTACCCCAAGAAGGGGTCCACATAAGTAGTCTGTGACGGACTGGTACCCCAGCCGGTTCTCGTAAGATAGTCAGATACAGAGTCCTAAGAGAAGGCCAGTCTTTACAAAATTGTTCATAAGACCAAGAATTTATTAGAACAACAGTATAGATCCGAGTGGATGCGAACAAGTCATAAGGAATTGGTAGTACTCTGCTAGCATAGTGTCTACTAAGACAAGGAAATCGATAGGTTCCCTATGAAGATCCAGAGACTGGTCGCCTGAGGGTAAGTCTGACTAAGCCCAGCTCTACAGTTGTCCAATTAGAATAACAAAGCAGGTAGCTGTCCACAACTCCGCGGTTATGCATGAGCTGCAGATGCCCGAGTAGGACATTTAGAGCGTTGTTAGATTACTTCCGCCTTCGGGTCATTCAGCCCAGTTATTCCGTTATTCAGCCAGATTATTAGAGATCATGATCACTATCAGGATCCTCTGATCAGATACATGCACATGGTGTATAGACAGTCACACAAATTATTCCAGTAGCGAGTAGCATTATCATGGGGCCCAGAAGGCCAGATAATCTCTAGCTATACAAATAGATTACTTGTCAGTTTCTCAACCAATATGATCGTCAGTTACATGCCAACTTCTCTAAATGTGACTTCTAGATGAATTTAGTAGCCTTTTGGATCACATCATTTCGGAGGATAGTACACAAGTAGATACATAGAAAATAAAAGCAGTGAAAACATGGCCAGAACCACCACTCTGACCAAGGTACACAGTTTCCTGGGGTTAGCCGGGTACTACAGAAGATTTGTGGAAGGATTTTCCACCTTAGCAGCACCTTTGACTAAACTGACATAGAAGGAAGCAAAAAAAAATTCCAGTGGACTGAGGCATGAAAGTAGAGCTTCCAGGAGTTGAATTTGCGGCAGTGTCACTGGTTAGAGCTGTTGAAAGACTATGACGTGAATATTCTGTATCACCCAGTAAGGGCCAACGTAGTAGCAGTGCCCTCAACAGTGAATCTGTGAGGAGTTTAGCATACTTGCAGCCGACCAGCGGGAATTGGCCCAAGAGTTGCATCAGCTAGCCAGTCTACCCATTCATGTAGAAGAAACAGGGGACAACAAAGCGGTAATCCAAAATACCACAGTGTTGTCTTTAGTTGTGGAAGTAAAGGAACGGCAGTACGAAGATCCTAGCCTGGTTCAGCTCAAAAACAGAGTTCAGCGGGGAGAAATAATAAATTTTCAGATAACCGAGGATGGAGTATGGAGATATAAAGATCCCCTTGTGTTCCAGACGCTGCAGGGCTTCGGCAGTAGATTATGGGCGAGGTACATTATGCCCGTTATTCTCTCCAACCAGGTTTGACGAACATGTGCCATGATATAAAAGGAATTTACTGGTGGCCGGGAATAAAGAAGGGTATAGTAGAATTTGTAGCTCAGTGTTCCAACTGCCAGCAAGTAAAAGTGGAACACCAAAAACAAGGTGTACTGACACAAGATATAGTTGTGCCTCTATGAAAGTAGGAAGCAGTGAATATGGATCTTGTAGCAGGATTACCCCGCACTAAGCGTCGATATGACTTAATCTGGGCGATAGTTGACAGGCTGACAAGATCAGATCACTTTCTGTCAGTAAGAGCTACCTACTCAGTTGATGATTATGCTAAGCTGTATATTAAAGAAATAGTCAGGTTGCATGGTGTTCCATTGTCAATTATCTCCGACAGAGAGGCACAGTTTACAGCTAAATTCTGGCAATCATCTCAGAGAGGCTTGGGGGCGCAGGTTAACCTGAGCATAGCTGTTCATCCTCAGACAGATGGGCAGGTAGAACGCACCATTTAAATGCTCGAGGATATGTCGCGAGCATGTGTGTTGGATTTTGGAGGTAGCTGGGATAGACATCTACCGCTCATTGAGTTCACTAATAATAACAGTTACCATTCAACAATTCAGATGGCACCTTACGAAGCATTGTATGGGCAGAAGTGCTGGTCTTCGGCTGGTTGGTTTGAGGCAGGAGAATCAGCATTGATCAGGCCAAATATTATTCATTATTCAAAAGAAAAAGTAAAGCTTATCAGAGAACGCTTACTGACTACTTAGAGCCGCCAGAAATCGTATGCTGACGTGCGGCGCAGGAACTTGGGATTTAATGTGAATGACTGCGTATTCTTGAAAGTTTCACCTATGAAAGGTGTGATGAGATTTGGCAAGAAAGGTAAGCTCAGCCTGAGATTTTTTGGGCCTTATCAAATTCGCCGAAGAATATGCCAAGTGGCATATGAGTTAAACTTATCTCCAGAATTAGAATTTGTCCACCTAGTTTCCACATATCAATGCTGAGGAAATGCATAGGAGATCCCTCCAGAATTGTTCCAGCCTAAGATGTTTAGGTTACCGAAGAGCTGGCGTATGAAGAAGTTCCAGTAGCCATACTAGACCGACAGATTCGTAGATTGAGAACTAAATATGTGGCTTCGGTCAAAGTATTATGGTGTAACAGAGACCGAGCGGAAATGACTTGGGAAGCAGAAGAAGATATGAAAACTGGATATCCTCAGTTATTTCAGACTTAGTTAGCCAGAGGTATGTTGTTATTACTGTTGTTTTATATTTATGTGTATAAGTGAGATGTTAACTTCAGTTTAGTGAAATGAATGTTATAGTGTGGTGTGGAGTACTGGTATTGGACTTTTCTGAGTTTCAGGCTTTTTGAGATAGTCCATATTCAGGGGAAACTCTGCCAAAATATTTCTATAATAAGTCGAGATTGAGTTGTAAACGGTACCTTTGTTGGGAAAAAAAAGCAAGCGTCCTTCCTGCGAGCAGAAGTTTACATTTGAGGACAAATGTTCTTAAGGGGGGGAGGATGTTACACCCCTGTAAATTCTTGACATTTAGATGGCCTATTCGCATGTTGGTTAAGAGTTTTAGGGTGCCATACATGCTAGAAAAAGGCCCGGGGGAAGACCGGACAAGTGCCACATTGAAGCGTCGCAGAGGAGGCCGGGCAGACCCCCTCCACGATGGCGACGTGCCATGGAGGTTGTCCACCCGCGATGGCCAACGTGCCATGGAGGGGCTGTCCGTGCCCAAGTATATAAAGCCCCCACTTCATTTTAATTTCATTATTTTCATTTCTTTTCAGCAGTAAGGGACCAAAACAGAAAAGGGATGAGGGTTTGAGGTACAAATTCGTCCGATTACGCCATCAAACACGGTCCAAACTCAAATTAACTTCGTATACTGAATTATAAAGATGTAGAGAACATTCCTGTGGAGTTAGTTTCTCGAGAATCGTCCGGCGAAGCAGCGACCTGCCGAGTCAAGTAATTGGAACTACTCCAAACTAGTGTCAATACACTCCCAACACTAAAGTAAGTATTTCTCTCTTCTGGACCTCCGAGAAATAGCGAGTTTTCGGTCGTTCTTCAATAAGTTGAAGAATAGGCAGTAGGTATACAGCAAGTATGGTTTTATTTCTATATATTGATAGAATTAATTCTATTCCCTCGTGAATATGAATACAGTTGGGAGAAATAGCTAAATATTGGCCGAGCTACGCCAGTTGGTCAGAAAGTCAACAATTGAGGTATGTGAAGCTAGTTTCTTTCGGCAAGTTAGTAATTCAAGTAGAGCAAACTAATAAAAATTCTAGTAGAAAGTTTCAGAAACAGTATAGCATGCCCAGTATGTAATTTAGTAAAGTACGTCAAGATATTATCTTGTTCAGCCAAAACTTAGAAAAGCAATATAAGTTCCCGTAAAGTATTTCAGAAATAGAATAGTAGCTTAATATGAATTTTAGAAAACATTCTAGAAATAGTAAATCATGTTCACCATGAAACTTAGTTGTACAACATGATTTTCAGCTGAAATATTATATCTTGTTTCAGTATCAGATTCATCACAGTATGAAAGAAATTATATATATATGCCATTATCAGTTTCAGCATGTACTATATATATACACACATTACTATCATTAGTTTCAGCATGTAGCGTACGCAGTTAGTATTATCAATTGAGACTTAACTGTATTATTTTGGGCTGGATTACCTAGCATCCATGATCGCCCCAGGGTTAATAGTTGTATCAACTCATCCGTCAGAGGGCGAGGATATATCGCTCTATAGAGTGGCATACCGTCCCCTAGGGGACGAAGATGGGATGCCAGTTTCCCTATATTTTGCCTTGGTTGGCTTTTATACACCCCCGTACGCCTAGGGTGTTGATTTCAGGAGTCCTCCGGACTCAGGTACAGTTATGGTCAGGGGCTCAGCGGGCCCAAGTGCATACCCAGAGGACTGGCAGGATTCTTATAGTTACTAGGGGAGATGGGATGACCGGGGTAGGGGCATAGATTGCGTGTTGGTTGTACCTTCTGACTTATGGGGGCCAGGTAAGGTTTATGTGTGTTATGTTATGCTATGTTATGCTATATTATTCCATGTTATGTTAGTTTTAAATAGATAGATAGTAGAATGCCACGTTACCAGGTACGAATCCTACTCCTTTTCAGCATAGTTGAGGATAGTCTTGAACTCATACTTTCAGTCAGTTATAGTCTATTTCTTTCTAATTCAGTTCTATCAGTTATACTACTTATTGTCAGTTATTTCTAGTTGTTGCTTTGCATACTCTGTACCAGCGGTACTGACGCCCGTTTCGGGTGCTGCATTACTTGCCTGCAGGTACATCTAGACGAGGAGCAGACTCCTCGTAGTTCCAGTTAGCGATACAGAGCCTTCAGCTCCTTTCATCCGGAGCCTAAAAGACAGAGGTGTACTTTCTTTTGTTGTACTGTATGGGTAGGTAGGGGCCCTGTCCCGACCATCTTATCAATACTCTTAGAATCTTGCAGAATGTATACATTCCCTATGGTTAGTTGTGCCGGTCGTGTGAGGCCATGTGTATGTTTTAGTTTGTGTATGATGGCTGTGTGAGGCCTTATTCAGTTGGTAGTGGTGATCTTGTTGGTCACGTGGTAGTTTAACACTCATTTTCTTGATTCAGAAATAACTAGACAGCATGGTGGCCTTGTCGGCCCGCATAGGTTCCCTATTAATTCAGTTGTTCTGAGTTGCTATTGTTTTCTTACAGGTGGCTATAGGCCTAGTCGGCCGGAGGCTGAATTTACAGCCGTTATATAGCCTATCGTTTTCCTGAATCCAGAGTTAGAGCCAACCTGGCACCAGAAGTGCTTAGGCTCAGCTAGTCTAGCACTCCAGGTCCTAGTAGGGCACCAGGTGCCAGTCATGCCTCCCAAGGCAGGGCGTGACACTAAAAAGGTGGGAAATTATAAAAATATCCCTGGAAATAAAATCTGGAAACTAACCGGTAGGGACCCAATGGGTCACTCAATGAGTCGTTGGTTGTCATCACGACTCGTTAGGACCTCTATTGGTCCTACTGCTTGGGGGTTTGAAAACACTAGATTTGGCAATGGGATTCACTACGACTCGTTGGATGAACTAACGGATTGGATTCATGAAAATTCTCAAAGTTGACACGACGAGTGATGACAACGACTCATTGTGGGAAACAACGGGTCTTTGTTTCCACTCGTCATCACTGGAAGGTGGTTTCTAGATTTTCACCCAACGACTCTCACAAGGGGTCGTTGTTTCTGACAGTGACTCGTTGGTTGAATCGTGGAGTCCTTGAAAGGATTTTTGTGCTGGGGAAACAATGACTGACAGGATGACTCGTTGTTTGTCACAATGGATTATTCCTTGTCTCGTGGGTTCTCGAGGTACCAAATACTATTGACCACGACTGACACAATGATTAGTTGGAGCTGACCATGACTCGTTGTCTCAGTCAATTCTAAGGCATTTTTCTAGTTTTTCTTCTGGATTTTTCTTGCAAGTTCTACGCCTGGTCTAGGAAAATTTTGGGGTGTTACACTTACCCTTGGAAAAGTACGAACGCCCTTCCAACCGAGGTTACAGGTCGGGCTCCATGAGGCTCACATTGGAGTTTGTCGGTTAATAGGCTCTCCCAGAGTATAATTTTAGTTTCAGTTTAGTGCATTTATGTTAGTTACAACTTTTCATTTATAACTATAGATTCATTCTTCAGTACATGTATATGACCCTTAAAACTGGTTTTACTTCTATTTCATTAAATGTTTTCAAACTAGCATACCATGTCAGTGTTCATGCATCTCTGATAAGGTTATTGTATGTTACCTCGTCTTACGTAATCATCCATGTTTTTCGTACAATATTTTCTCATACTTACAGCATGTTCTTGGCTTCGGTTATATTTCCCATATACTCAATACATTTCAAGTACTGACCGCATTTTCTATTTGCTATATCATATTATGATATAGATCTAGGTATTCCGACTCAACCCCGCAGTTAGACATGTTCCAGAGTTCATCGGCTAGTAGTGGTGAGCCCTCATCTCACGAGGACAGGAGTATGTTTCTTTTATTTTAGTACTATTTTAGTTTAAGATTTTGGAGTTAGCTGTGGACTTATCCCAACAACTCATCAGACTAGTATTGGCTTTCAGATGGTGTGGTGTAGTATTAGTGTATGACTCAGAGTTGGTAACGAGCTATGTCCTTACGCATAATGAATGGTTTACATTTCAGTTAACTTTCTCTTAATTTTTTGTTTAAAGTCAGATTATGTTAGTTTTTATGCTATGCCAAGGGTTACCTTGGTGCCATTCGTGGTTCTTGTTCGGTGCGTTTGTTAGGGGTTAAAAACCGACACACAAGTGCACGTGGTCAAACAAGTAGTAAGTGGCTTAAGTAAGCCAAGTATCGAACCAAGGAGACTCTGGATAAGTAAAAATTGCTCAAGTATACTATATTCTATCTTACTTCTATATATGCTGACAACAAAGTAACCAAAAGTTAAATAATTTGTTTATAAATTATATACTAAAACTATTAACAACTATCTACTTTGAATTGAAACTATGGATATGAGCATGCCAAGGTTAAGAACATGTAATGAACTTGATTATAATCATAATTTTGGTTAATCTTCTCTTCCAGTTGCTAGCCAAGAACATTAGCCAAGAGATTAAAACTCTCGTATTTAATCTCACTTAAGAATCATAAACCATCCGTCTTCATTTCTGTGATCAAATGCAATTTATGACCTAGCAATACAATTCCGGTTCCTAAATTAACTAATACGGCTTTCAAGTATATTTCTATCAGGAAAGCACATCAAAACCCAATTTTCCCAAATCAAGTTAAGAACAATACCCTATTAATTCACAACTTTCCAATTTCGTGCTCTCTCGAGTGAAATCAGACTTTTTAGATGTACATTAATGTCGGCCACACACCAATGCAGTAGAAACAAGAATTAATAGAACAACATGGAAGAAGAAGATGAAAAACCATATAATTCAATAGTCAAAATTCATCACCATTGTTCATAACCTCAGCAAGGAAGAGAATTAGCCACTCATTTGTGGATTAATCATCCTAAAACAAGTGTTAATCGTACAAACAATTGATTGAAAGAAGAAAGAAAGAGAGAAAAACCCTGAGCTTTTTCGTCCCTCAACTGCCTGTAACCCACGTCCTTGCTCCACCAAGTCTGAATTTATTAAAAATAAGCCTAAGTGTTCTATTTATACTAATGGGAATTTTTCCCGGAATAACAAGCAACGTGTCACGGAAGGTAACGCGGAGCACTGCCTCCGTGACACGGCGTGGACGCGGACCCTCTCTGGAAATTTAGGGTCCGGGAATAAAGCTTCAACGTGGCACGGCATGCAACGCGGAGGCTTGCCTCCATGCCATGGAGCTGTCGCGAGGCTCCACTGGATATTGACAAATTATTCATCCTCCAGGCAGAATGCCTCCGCGATGGTAGCGTGACACGGCTCCATGCGGAGCCCCTTTATATTGTGCAGTCCAATGCCTTTTTCGTGCTCGAATCCAAGTCCAACTCCGATATTGTTCCAACATGCATTTTAGCTCCTCAAAATCACCTTTTACCTACAAAACAATGCTAATCATGTTGGTTAGTATAAATTCACATTTTATTACCAATTACATGAAAATGTATACACATTGCACAATAAACAAGGCGAAAATGATACGTTTGAGCATCACTTGGGCATATAAATCTGCCCAAGATCACTTACCCCACACTTAAATCCTTGTTCGTCCTCGAACAACAAATACACAATTCATGCAAATTACATCCCAACCTTCGCCACTATGGTGCGACAATTTACGCTACGGTCATACCGATCATTCAATATTGTAAATCATCAAGAAAACATGCATGATCTTACAATGCAATGACCTTTAATACATTAAGACTTCCTAGACTTTAAGAGTCGACCCTCGATATCGGCAAACTCATGCAAATCAGCTAATCAAGATATCCGACACGAAAATCAATCTTTCATCAAGCATGTGCCCTCACAACTCAAGAGAATCTTCCCCTTTATGCTCATGTGTCACACAAACATTCAAATAGGGGCATGTAAAAATTACTTTCACTCTCTCTCCCAAAAGAATTCACATGCATCATGTTATGACCCATAGGCTTGCCCTTAGTGTATTACTCCACTAATATAAAGAAATGTAATGTAAGATCACGTAGGACTTTAATGGGTTGTAATGGAAGCTATGGAACTAGTACATATTGGATTAGCCAATAATAGTCACTAGCATCCTTAAGCGCCTTTTCAACACATTCCCATCTACTCATGGACATTGTTTCTCTCTTTTCTTTTTTTCATCATCCCATTCATGCTGGTTTACATTCGTATGGCCCATTTCATCAAACACACTTGACACAACAACAAAGTTTTTTCATGCACCTTCATTATCCTTTAATTATAACAAGTGCACCCTCCACCTTTTTCTTTTCTTTCCTCACTCTGCTTTTCTTTTTTCTTTTCACCATTCTCACTCTTTGACACTTTGGGAAAAAAAAAATTCTTCTTAAGCGCTTAAGAGTTTTGGATAGACTTTACGGCTAATGAAAAGAAAGAATTAAGCTTAGTTTATACATTTTTGGACAAAAGAAAGAAATAATCGGCTAAAGGCTCAACGGGCTGACTAGGGTATACAATCACATAAAAAGATAGAGTATGACAAGAAAAAAAAATAGAAACTCTCGGTTAAAACAAAGAAATGCCTACATCCTTTCCAACACTACACCTCCTTCATTTCGTTTTGTACACACACCAGGCAAGTTCTAGACACTTCACAATAGCATGGAACAACAATACCTCACTTCACACTTCATGCACATGCTCGATTCAAGATGCATTCACAGACTCTTTAATTAGCCAATTACATGAATTCAAAATTAAGCCTCAATCACACCGAATCGAATTCTACAGCCTAGGTATCTCAACATATTTACAAAATTGCATGCTTTCATACGAATCACTTTTGCATTTTGAATATCAGTTACAACACGCAACCAACATTTTACAACCATATAGTAACTATAGGTTCCGTGATGCAATCCACCAAAGAAATAACTGAAAATAAATTGAAATCACTACTCCTACCGACTACATTTCCCTTAAGACGGTCGTCATCAATCCATCATAGGGAACGGTCACTAACTATGACTTCGGTTCAATGGGACTATTCTCGGTAAAAGAACCGAAAACAAACTCCGAGAAACCCAAAAATAAAAATTGAAAAATTTCGCAAACATCGATCATTTCGATGGAAAAATATTTACAAAATATTTTAATATGTACAAAATATTTTCGCAAAAAATTAAAAATATCGATCATTTCGATAAAGAAAAAAATTAAATGAAGAAAATATTTACAAAAATTTTTACAAACTTAGCTGGCAACCACAACATTTCACAACACACATCAATTACCACAAATATGTACAAATACAGAGCAGTTTGCACTTTGCACTTCACAACCACAGGGCAACATAAACATACAAAACAAATAGAGGAAAAACATACAGGCAAACCAGCCCAGCCCCAGCACCTAACTACTCCCCACCCCACACTTAAATCGAACACTGTCCCTAGTGTTCACAAAAATTAAAAAAATCACAAAATTGGGTGGTGGAACTCCCTGATCAGTCAAAATATTCGACTTCTTCATCAGGTGCTGCTGCCTCATCGCCCATGTCCGAGTCACCTCCATCGTCGTCATCGAACTCCACATCGGAGTCCTCCCGACGTGTCTCCTCGTCCGTGGGGACAACATCGTCAGTGGGCTCTACAAAGGCTGGCCCCACTCGGCATAGAGCCCTGGCGTTTTCGCCAAATGGGTAATCCAGCTCGAGCTGCCATAACTCCTCCTCCGTGGCTGGTCTCCCACCAATCCGAAGCTGGAGCATTTGCATTCCGAACATCCGTGCCATGTACTGGTCATCACGAGCATGTCGCTCGACAAGCGTCAGCACTGGCCCGTGTGTGGTGTCGGGGGCCTTAGTTTTGGTCACATCAAGGGCCCTCCGCTCCAACTGCGAGATGTAATCCAAAGCCTCTTCCTCGACGTCGAGGCCCCAGAGAAAGGTGGTGATAAGTCCTCCGAACCCATACCTGTGGCCCTGGTGTAGCCGGGCTCTCTTCATGGCGTATATGATGACCGCCCCAACATTAATCTCCAGCCCTTTCATCAGGGCATACACCAGGCAGACACAGTCCCGGGTCACATCAGTCATGTGCACCCCTGGGATTAGGCACGAACAGACTATCTTCAGCCAGATTCTGGCCTCCCTGTTCATTTGAGAATATGGGAAAGTCTAGTGGTAACCTCTCTCCTTATGTCTGCTCCATCTGGCTGTGGATCGAGCCCCACACAGTGTGCGTCTGATATCGGCATATGGTGGGGTGATGTTCAGCTGGCGGAGAACGTGGGCGTTTGTGTCCCGTGCTCCGATGATGGAATTTAATTGCTGGGGTTCCAGAGTGACAATCTGCCCTCTGATCTTGATTGTGTGGCTTCTGATTGCCGGGTTCCAATTTGCATAGAACTCCCGGACTAGATGTAGGTTGCATTCCTTGGGCTCCTGAAATATGAAGCTGAGCCCAGCTGCCTCGATCCTTTGCACTATGCGGGGGAACTCCTGTGCTAGTGGTTCCCGTGCAATATGCTCCTCGGTGAAGTATTTATTCTCCTTGTGTTTGGTGTACCACTTCTTCCCTTCATCGGTTACCCACCTCGTTCCGTATTAGCGGCGTTGGCCGCGTGGAACTGCTGGTGCAGCTGGGACTGCTGTGCCCAGTCTAAGTCATTTTCTCCCGGTGCCTGAAGTAGATGCACCTTTACCCTTATCCTGCCTACTTGCCATTGTACCTGTCAACACAAATAAACAAGCACAATGTCAAGTTAAATGAATATTAACTTTGGCTAAGGTCGGGTTAAGTTAAGTTTACCCCACACTTAGTTCTTAGCTACGGTTACGATACTACGACAAGAATAACTTTATTTACACAAAAAACAAACAACTATACAATTCATGCTTAGTGCGTTCTCAAAGAAAAATTCGACGGTATAACTTTAGCATACTACTCAGACTTCATACAGCTAATCCCAATCACTACCATCGCTAGAAATTCAACCATCGCACTTAGCAAAGAAAAACAACAAAACAAAAACAACAACAAAAATTCTATATATATATACATGAACCTAAATAATCAACCCAATTTGAACAATTTTCAACATTTTCCCAAAAACCCGAGAATTCATCGTCTATTCCATTCAAACAATTTTTACAACGACTTATCTCATTCAATACATACAACCCGGCATATAATTCACAAATTTACCAAGTTACCCATTTCGAATTCAACAACCAAGCCCTAGAATTGAATTTCGCAAGCAAATTCGAATCATTCACACAATCGACAAGTTCAAACTCTCGTTACAACATTCCGAACATTTATCAATCAAGGAATAACTCAATTTCATGCTAAATTTCAACTTAGGGTGATTTATCTCACCTCCCATGCTTAATTTCGAATAAATTCGACAAAAACTTGAGAGAGAATAGGAAAACATACCTCTTAGTTGAATAATCGAAGAAAACTCGGTAAATTGTTGCCTTAAGCCGTGACACGTTGGTGGGAGAGGAAATTTGGGTGTTTGGTCGCGGAGAAGTGTACAAAATGAGGGGAAAAGGGGTTTTTCGGGGTTTAAAATGAAGAAAAACATGCGGGTCACCCGGCTACCCGGTGTGACCCGTCACAAATTATAGGGCAACGTGTCACGGAGTGCATCGCGGTGCACTGCCTCCGTGACACGGAGCCATCGTGATAGTTCACTGGAATTTTTAGAAATTCCAGATTAAACCTCAATGTGTCACGGAGGGTAACGCGGAGGTTCTCCTCCGTGACACGGAGCTATCGCCCCAGCTCACTGTCTCTGCATTTTATTCATTTTTTCATACCTCGCCTTTTCCTTCACGATTCCGTGCACTTTTTTCTCCGTTTCAACTTAAAATCATTTCACTAAACAAACTTGGTTAGATTAATAAGTTTCACTAACTAAAATGAAAAAAAAAATACAACTAAAACGAAAAATTTGTACTAAATCAAGAAAAAGAAAATTAAAATAAAATCTATTTACACCTTTACAAAATAAAAGAAAAAATAAAAGAAAGAAAAAAATATATTTTTCACGGGTTGCCTCCCGTGCAGTGCCTGGTTTACCGTCGCGGCTCGACGTCCTTTATGCTCAATTGTCCACTAGGGTGATGGATGATTTATCACGATCCTTGTCCTCCCCCCAGTAGTGCTTACCCTTATCCGGTGGTCTTCCCATCAACTCTCGGGAATCATTCATTTGTTTAGCATTCCCATGATCAATTACATTGATCACCGAGAGTTCTTCATTCACCATCGGGAGCTTGGGTGCTTTGTACACATCGAACACCTTTACCTTGTCATGTGATCGCATTGTAAGTTGACCCGCAGCCACGTCGATTAATGCTTTCCCGGTTGCCAAGAAGGGTCGTCCCAAAATAAATGGGACTTCCGCGTCTGGTTCAAAATCCAGAACAATAAAATCTACCGGGAAAATGAGGGATCCTACTTGCACAAGCACATCCTCAACAATGCCATCCGGCCTAGCTAAGGATCTGTCTGCCAACTGCAAGATTACGATTGCAGGTCTAGGACTCCCTAGACCTAACTTTCTGAATACCGAAGATGGCATCAGATTTATGCTCACCCCCAAGTCACACAATCCACGAGCTCGGATACTCTGCCCAATAGTAAGCTGGATAGTAAAACTTCCAGGGTCTTTTAGCTTCGTGGGCAGTCTGTTTTGGATCCGGGAAGTGCATTCCTCCGTCAAAGCTACCGTGGCATACTCAGTCAGACGACTTTTGTTGGCCACGATGTCTTTAATATATTTGGCATATTTTGGCACTCCCTGCAAGACATCAACAAGAGGTAAATTAACATGTACCTGTTTAAGCACCTCCATAAATTTCTTGAAACACGCCTCCTCCTTGTGTTTCTTGAGTCGTTGAGGGAACGGGGGTGGAGGTCTTTCTGATTCTGCTTCTTTGGTCTTCCCCCTATCCGAAGTTTTCTCTCCCTCAACATCTGCTGCTCCTGACTTTTGAGGTGGTCTTTCTGGTTCCACCTCCTTCAGCTGCAAACCACTCCTTGTGGTCACTGCATTTACCTGCTTCGGATTAGGATCCGTGTCGCTAGGCAGTCCTCCTCTGGGCCTTGTGTTTTGGGCACTAGCAAATTGCCAAAATTGATACTCAAGAGCCTTGGTCGCTAATTGATTATTTTTCACTTCGGCTGCCAATTTAACATAGTTAGCCTGCAATTGCGCCTGATTAGCGATCATGGTCTTGAACATTTCCTCAATGTTAGGTGATGGTGGTGGAGGAGAGGCATTGTGATTTCTGAATTGAGATTGGTAGTTCTGTTGCCCTCCTTGATTCCTTTGCATACCCTGACCCGAACTTTGGCCTTGTTGGTTGTTGCTACCCCATGAAAAATTTGGATGGTTCCTCCAATTTGAGTTGTAGCCACTACCAAACTGCTGCTGATTTCTTTGTGCATTGCCCACAAAGTTAACAGAATCAGGATTTGCTCCAGAGCACTCAGCTGAGTGCTCACTGCTTCCACACACTTCACACCACATTTGCTGGACCGCATTGACTGAAGCTGAAGGCTGGTTCAAATTCATGTTGCTGAAGTGGTTGTTCAACTGATTCTGTAAGGCAGCTATCTGTGCAACGATAGCTATAAATCCATCCACTTCAAGCACTCCTGCTGCTTTCCTTGCTCCACCTCGTGATGAATCAGCATTCCATTCTGGATTGCCCTGTGAAATCCGGTTGAGCAAAGTGTACAGCTCCTCATAAGTCTTTTCCAGCACTTGCCCTCCAGCTGCTGAATCTAGCAAAATTTTAGTATGGGGTTCCAAACCCTCAATAAATGTGTGCACCAAAACCTCATTGGACTGATGATGATGAGGACAGTCCCGCAACATGGATTTAAATCTTTCCCAGGCTTGATATAAATTTTCTCCCTCCCTCTGTTTGAAACTTAGAATTTGACTTCTAAGTCTGGCTGTTTTACCAGAGGGAAAAAATCTTATCAAAAACTTTCGTGCTAGATCATCCCACATTGAGATAGAATTTGGTGGCTCAGCTTTTAACCACCTCTTGGCTTCACCAAGTAATAAGAACGGAAATAGTGTGAGCCGAACATAATCAGGTGACACTCCAACGGGTATATAAGTGTCACTTATCTCCGAAAAGTTTTGGAGATGTTGTTGTGGGTCTTCATGAGGGAGACCGGTAAATTGCCCGCTTGTGTGCAACAGTTGCACCATATTCTGTTTGAGTTCAAATCTCCCTCCAGACTCTGGTTTGCGGATACTTGAATGTACATTGTTGTCATGTGGGATTGCCACCTCGCGAACCGGCCTTGCTGCTGCTTCTTCGGGCACTAACACTGCCCTCACAACCGGTGGATTTTGTTGCTCCATAATAGTCTGTCTGAGCAACTGCAGCTTCTTTTGTAGAGCTTCTCTGCGTTTACTATGAAATTCACGTTCACGCTCTATATAAGATTCCACCAGCTCCTTGTCCTTTGCCAGTGTTCACAGAAATCAAGTCTGCAAAATACAGGCTGAGACCAAGTTGTCAACACTTAAGAAAATAAAATAAAAATACAGTAAATTTACAATTAACACAATTTCACCAATTGCCTAGTCTCCCCGGCAACGGCGCCAAAAACTTGTTCGGTGCGTTTGTTAGGGGTTAAAAACCGACACGCAAGTGCACGTGGTCAAACAAGTAGTAAGTGGCTTAAGTAAGCCAAGTATCGAACCAAGGAGATTCTGGATAAGTAAAAATTGCTCAAGTATACTATATTCTATCTTACTTCTATATATGCTGACAACAAAAGTAACCAAAAGTTAAATAATTTGTTTATAAATTATATACTAAAACTATTAACAAATATCTACTTTGAATTGAAACTATGGATATGAGCATGCCAAGGTTAAGAACATGTAATGAACTTGATTATAATCATAATTTTGGTTAATCTTCTCTTCCAGTTGCTAGCCAAGAACATTAGCCAAGAGATTAAAACTCTCTTATTTAATCTCACTTAAGAATCATAAACCATCCGTCTACATTTCTGTGATCAAATGCAATTTATGACCTAGCAATACAATTCCGGTTCCTAAATTGACTAATACGGCTTTCAAGTATATTTCTTTCAGGAAAGCACATCAAAACCCAATTTTCCCAAATCAAGTTAAGAACAATACCCTATTAATTCACAACTTTCCAATTTCGTGCTCTCTCGAGTGAAATCGGACTTTTTAGATGTACATTAATGTCGGCCACACACCAATGCAGTAGAAACAAGAATTAATAGAACAACATGGAAGAAGAAGATGAAAAACCATATAATTCAATAGTCAAAATTCATCACCATTGTTCATAACCTCAGCAAGGAAGAGAATTAGCCACTCATTTGTGGATTAATCATCCTAAAACAAGTGTTAATCATACAAACAATTGATTGAAAGAAGAAAGAAAGAGAGAAAAACCCTGAGCTTTTTCGTCCCTCAACTGCCTGTAACCCACGTCCTTGCTCCACCAAGTCTGAATTTATTAAAAATAAGCCTAAGTGTTCTATTTATACTAATGGGAATTTTTCCCGGAATAACAAGCAACGTGTCACGGAGGGTAACGCGGAGCACTGCCTCCGTGACACGGCGTGGACGCGGACCCTCTCTGGAAATTTAGGGTCCGGGAATAAAGCTTCAACGTGGCACGACATGCAACGCGGAGGCTTGCCTCCATGCCACGGTGCTGTCGCGAGGCTCCACTGGATATTGACAAATTATTCATCCTCCAAGCAGAATGCCTCCGCGATGGTAGCGTAACACAGCTCCATCGCGGAGCCCCTTTATATTGTGCAGTCCAATG
This sequence comes from Datura wrightii, assembly GCA_035772735.1. Classification (NCBI taxonomy): domain Eukaryota; kingdom Viridiplantae; phylum Streptophyta; class Magnoliopsida; order Solanales; family Solanaceae; genus Datura; species Datura wrightii. Next base: position 74,852,453 of record JASDFA010000019.1, on the reverse strand, counting down.
CCTTTTTCGTGCTCGAATCCAAGTCCAACTCCGATATTGTTCCAACATGCATTTTAGCTCCTCAAAATCACCTTTTACCTACAAAACAATGCTAATCATGTTGGTTAGTATAAATTCACATTTTATTACCAATTACATGAAAATGTATACACATTGCACAATAAACAAGGCGAAAATGATACGTTTGAGCATCACTTGGGCATATAAATCTGCCCAAGATCAGTTCTAAGTCCTATGTCGCATTCGGGTTCTATGCTCGGATCATGACAAAGGTTTTCCTTTCAAGATATCTTTTGTTTTTGTGTGTGTGGTACTACTAGTGGATGAAATAGGGGCTAGATGTGGCATTTTAGTGGTCTCCAAATGTTTATATTGTACAGCCCCTCAACTGTAGACAATGGGACATATGTTCCTAACAAGAGTACTTGCAACAAACATATGAAACTACTATATAAATATAGCAAAAATAAAGGATCCTTGATACAAGTGAAACAAGCAGCTTACAAATGGTGGGAAGCTTTTAGGAATGCTAAAATAAGGACCATATTTTAGGATGCACCAATTATTATATTATGATTTATTTAGATGAGAAGAAACAATTTTCATATAGTGGTGAATACTCTTATGGAAAGTTGATTCATGATATCAATTCTACTATTCACAAATTCACCAAATAGAGATATTCTTAACTTCAGAATACTCCAAAATCCTGGCCTCAACTTGTATTGTATTTGGAAAAATACAGGCAAAATATAAGATGTAAAAGTAGCAAAATGATACGGCCTTACCAGATGATTGATTCAAATGTAATACAAATGGTGTTTCTAAAGAAAATTCTAGTCCTAGCTCATCTATTTTTTGTATTAGAAATAGGAATGGATATCTTATAGGTGCGAAGGGGAGGAGAGTGCCAGATTCTACTGATATAGTAGCAGAAGTTATAACTATTAAAGAAGGACTAAAAATTCTGTTTTAACAAACAGTTTCTCCTCGTCATATAGATATATTCTCTAACTATGTTGAACATTCTTGAGGTATATGGAAAGTTTCATGGAGTGTGACAATGAAGGTAACTCCATAAACAAACTAAGGAAAGAGTGAATGTCCAAATTCAGTATGTCCTCAGGGAAGGGAACACCTTAGTTGACTATTTTCCTAACCTAGTTTTTATTTTGCTAGTACATTTTAGATGAATAATTTTCAAGAAGTCTCATCTGCTAAGAGAAGAATCATTAATCTAGACAAGAACCAAATGCCAAATATAAGGAAAAAAAAGTGCATTAGTTTAAAGAATAACTACTACATGATCTTTGAATAGAGTAAACAGTCCCAAAGTCCATACAAGTTAAAAAGCACAGATAGCAAAGAATACATTTAGGCAGAAGTAGATTTAGAAACTATACAGGCTATCTTCAATTGCCTAAAGATATTTCAGCTGGTTTACAATTTTATTGCATTTAATGAGAGTTTGAGGTGTTCAATAATAACATCATACCAAGGTAAATAGACATACTATGCTGCACCCAAAATCTGTTTCTTTTTATTCTTTGTTATCCTTCTCTAATGCTAAAAACTCTGGTCGTTAGGCTTACAAGTTACAAAAAGGTACAATTTTGCTCTTGACATCTCATTTAATGATTTTATATCCCTGGTATTAACTTTCATAAAAGTTCAACCGATCTGGAGAACATCAATAAACAAAATGTTCAATGATTACAACATCGATTAAGTTGAAAAAGAGATTATATGATGCAATGAATTTGTAAATCTATTAATTTTAAAGTGGGTGAACCTAGGGTCCCAATTTCAAACAAGTTGAAGCACCATATCTATTGTTTATCTTAGAAGCTTCCTGATCTTTGCTCCTATGGAGGGTCTAGTTCCCCTCCAACAAAAGAGCTCCTCACTAAGTTGTTGATGGCGTCCACCGAGACCTCTTTCCTATTTCACTTTAGTAGTAACTCTTTTCTTTATTTTCTTTTCGTGTTGGACCGGGTCTTGTTAACTTGCGCCAGTCGTTTATGCCTTTTGCTTTTTTTTTTAGTTTGTAACTTTGGTTTCTTTTGTTTTTAATTTTTTTAAGAAAAGGTGGTTGTTGTTGTTGTAGGTAAAAAGTTATTATAGAAAGATACAATATAACGTTAAAATAGATTCTAAAATATTTGACTTTTATAGTAAAGTGTTATTATATAAGGATCTTGTTATAGAAAGATCTAAATGTGTTTAAGTTTTAATCATGTGTACTAAATAATTACACTCCCTAAATCTTCCTTTTACTCTGGAAATGTCCTATATATTGATAATAATGCGTAAATGCAAGACAAAATTTTAATATTTCAATACTACCCTAACAAAAACAAGTATTAGATCATTACAAATCTTATTAAATAGAAAATTTAATGAGTTTTCTATTTTAGACATATATCCAATGAAAACTAGATGTTAACATTTATGGATCTTGAATTTCGTTAGATTGTCTTTGTCATATATTAAGATCAAATGAATATTGTTAGGCAATGATAACACAGACGCACAACAAAATAGTATATTTTAACGATATAATGGTAACACAAATGTACATTAAAGATATATTTATATAGTTTCTAGACCAAAAAAGGAAAATTTATCAATTATAATTTAACTTTAGTAATTAAAATGCACCAACTTTAGTTTTTCAAAAAATAAGTAGGAAAAGTAAAAATAAAATGGGACCAAAAACAAAAAAGAAAAACATGACGTTCTTTACAAAAGAAAATAGGAATCCAGTAATAAAATGAGACGCAACAAATGGCCTACCACGTTGCTGAAGGCAAAACCAGACAGTTTGGGGCCACACCTTGAACTTTATCATCTTTGGTTGGCTGGTCGTTCCAAATACAAAACCATACCAACCCCACAAACAAAATGTGTGGAAAAAAAAATACTTTATCGGTTTATTTTTATTTATTCGGTTAACTTAAATATTTCCTAGAAAATAATAAATAAAATAATAATTTTATTATATTATCATTTGAATATTAAATAAAAAGTGTATAAAAAATAACTATGAGAGTAAATTAGAAATTAAATGATAAATTATGTCTTGATTTTCAAATTGGACAAGTAAAAATGGACTATGTTTTTAGTATAGTGGACAAGTAAAAATAGACGGAGGGAGTAACTTTTTTTAATCCCTCCCACCAGGTTCTAAATGAGAGGATTGGATTAAATTTCAGTGGGTTAAAATGAGTTGAACTAATAAATAGATGTGTTATTGATCCGCCCAAAAATTATTTAGACAAAAATGAATTGGTTGAAACGGATTAAAATATGAGTCATAACTCAATCCGTCAAATTTTTTATAAGTTTTAATTACTTTATTTGTTCTTTTATTATTTTTTTGTACCTAATAAAACATATTTTTATTATGACTATATGTAATATATCAAATAAAAAAATTAAAAATATTTTGATAAGATTTCTTATGGGTCAATTTAGGCTGCATATCAAACTCATTTTTTATCATTGAAATGGACTGAACTAATAAATAAATAGATCACTAATCTGCCCAATATTGAATAGATCGAATGAATTGTATTTTCAGGATCTAATTTTGTCACTTCTACTTGCAATATTTAATATTTAAGACAAGTCACACATTCAATCGATCAATCATAAATAATTTTATTCGCTAGCCAAATATATTTTAAAAAACACATATCATTTTATATTATATATATATATATATATATAATATTTATTTATTAATTATTATTTTAACTAACGACTATTTATACCAATTTCCATTTAAAAAATTTTTATTTAAAAAAAAAAAGGATTTTCTTTGCATAAATTGTCGAGGTCGTGATTTGCTCAAAGACTTCAAGAAGTAAAGGATGTATCAACCAAGAATGTCTAAAGGGTCTGTTTGAAAAGTTACTCTGCAATTGTTTGAAAATTTATTGTGTAATTGAAATTAATGTAATTATTAGAGTAGTAATTATATAACCTAATAATTATATAGTATAATAATTACGATGACTTGTTTATTTGTCAAGATGTAATTACAAGTGTACTGTTTGGTTGCACAAGTGTAATTAACAGTTAGATTTAATTTTTAAAAATAAACGTTAATTATCAAAAATTAATATTTGACAAATATATGTCTTTATAAATGATATTAATTAGATATTTAAGATACATATTATCTCTAAAAAATATAATAATTAATAAATATATATTTTTCAATAATATGATTAAAAAAATAATAGTTAGATTAATTTTCGAAAGTAAAAATTAATTATTAAAAAATAATATTTTACAAATATATATCTTTATAGATTATATTAAATTAGTTATTTAAGATACATATTATCTCTAAAAAATATAATAATTAATAAATATATATTTTTAACTTATATGATTAAAAAAATATATACATATTTTTAAATTAAAATATTTTAATTTAATTAATTATAAAAACTAAAATTCATATTTCTTAATAACATCACAAAATGCATGTTTGAAAAAAATAATAATATTATAAAATTATTCAAATATTTGACAAATAATAATCTATCACTTCTAACTAAAAAATGAATGGCATGTGAAATAACAAGTCAACACTACTAAAACAAACAAATTAGAACCAAAAATATAATATAAATTCAAAAAAAAAAAAGTAAACATAATACTCTTGTGTCAAATTTCAACATAACTTAAAATAAATTCCAATATAACTTAAGTAGATATAATTAAAAAAAAATGAAAACAAGTCTATAACATAATTAAATAATAAAATTCTATATTAATTTAAAAATTAGAATAATAATGTATTTTTTTAAAATAAAAAAATAAATTTAAAAATAAAAATAAAAAATAAAAAATACGAGCAATTATATGGAATCACAAGAAGTAAAGGTTGGGAAATGAGAAGAAAGGAAATAAAAGATTAATAATATAAAATAAAAAATATTTTAAAATAAAATAATAAAATAATAAAAATAAATTAGAAATTAAAATGAAGAAATAAAGAAAATAAATTAAAATAATAACAAAAATGAATAAATTGATCAAAAAGTAACCTTGTAATTATACCATGTAATTACCTGCAATTCTCACCTCCCCCTAGGAATTGGAGAGTGTAATTACACCCTCCCAATTACACTCAATTCCCTGCTAACCATGTAATTATCTGGCCAAACAAATATGCCAAACTGTATAATTACACCTAATCACATTCAAATTTAATTATCAAGGGCCCTTCCAAACGGGATCCAAATGTATACATTTATCATCAGTTCCTTTATCTGACACATGACGGAAAACTAATTAAATATTATCAAGTCCTTTCAAAATAATTATCCAATATAATAAGATTTATTTTATTTTGTACAAACTTAAGAGATTAGATATGTCTCTTAATTTTGGATTTCAATTTTAATAATAAAACTTATCCCTCCCAATCTTTTCAATTTTTATCTCAAGTTCTTCTTGTCCACCCTCCTTTCTCTTCCCAATCTCAATTTGATCGATGCAACCTGTAATTTTGTTGCTGATGTGACGAAATGGGTAGAGGAAATGTAAAACTCCAGTTCACATCTTTGAAAAGTTTGAAACCTGAATATAGATTTTTGGTTATTTTTCAGTTCATTTAATAATTGCTGCAATTTAATTAGGTCTTGAATTAGTGATTTACAGAGACAATTAATTATAACTATAAATTTCAATTATTCTAATTTTTTTTTTCATCGAATATGATCTAAATTGATATTGTGTTTCTTCGGATCTTGATAGGGAAGCTGCTTTTTAAATTTCATATCATCTGGATAAGGTTTGAGCAATTTTGATTGAAAACCTAAGCTAAAAACTAAGAATGGTGAATACGGTTCGGGTGTTATACATATGACATGCCCTAATATACATATAATATACCAAGTAATCTTAATATCTTATATAGAATATAAGTGAAAGTAAAATTGTATTTTAAGTTATTGTTAACATGAATTTTATTCCATTTATTTTCGTAAAGATCCCAATAAAAATTTCACTGACTTTCCTCTCTCAAAAATAATAATAATCATAGAAGATCTCAGCTTCAACAGTTTAATTTCTACAAGTCAGTAGTCACATAATTAGGTTACGTAAAGGGTGATTCATTTAAAAGGTAATTCCTCATAGCCCTATATAATGTCGTTGAATGATATTCTGGAACAAATACTACTCTTTAATTTCATCCATATTGATTAGTCTTTTTAATATATATATATATATATATATATATATTATTTTTTATTTTATTAAATTAATCTTATGACTGATTGTGGTTTGAAAATATAAGTGTAACTATTAGTATTTTAAACAGTCACTTAATGATACAAATATTATTGAAAAAAAGATATTATATTTTTAGTATAAGAAAATGTCACGATCCAAGTGGTCGTGATTGACATCCACACTAATCCCTCTATTGGGCGAACCGCGTATCCCGATTAATCAACCCGTTTCAATATTGCTATTATAAAATAAGCACTATTAAAGGAAAATGTGGAAGTTTTTGAAATAAATAAAGAAAACACTAACAACATCTATCTATTACATCCCCAAAATCTAAAAGTTATTGTACAGAGGACTCGAACTTAAACATTCTCTAAAAGTAGTGGAAATAAAATAAGATAGAAATCAGTTTCTGAAATCAAGACATCTTCTAAGGAGAATCTGTAGTAACCAGGGAAGGTATCCAGCTCACCCTCAGATCGAATTACCGTTGGCCGCTAGAGGTGGGGTCGAGAAGAACTTTCTGGGACACAAACTGCACTTAGAAAATAAGTGCAGGAGTGGCATCAATATGATATAATGTACTGGTAGGTATCATCAGCCGACCTGAAATAATAACATATATACATGTAAAATAACAACATACATTCACTAAAACAGATAATCAACAGATGACACGAATTCTAGAATCATCCAGAGTAAGGTTTAAAGCTGACCTGCTCAATGGATTAGGCCTCACTGCAGCAGAGGTCTCGCCACTATAGCACTCCATACTCTCAGCTATGATTTGGACCATTAGATGTGTGAATTAGACCCTAAACAATTGAACATGGTTATACTTAGGTGTAAGATCAATTCTTAAGTGTGGAAAGTGCATTGAATGTGAATTAAGGTCGTAAGGAACCTCTAGCACAAAGTTGGGTTGAGAGGCTTTTTATCGATTGAGTTTTCTATAAGTTCTTACAAGGGTCAATTTCAAATGACGATAGCTCCTAATTTATGAAGTGCTTTTGGGTGATTCATACATCAAATTGAATCCCTTTGAGTCTTCTTTTCGATGCATCTGACTTTGCATCAATCGGAATTCGGAGTAAGAAGTTATGAGCAATTTATTGGAGCACTGTCAGGTGTGACGGGAAGAGCAACGACTCGTCAAGCACCTGACACCCCGTCAAGACTGCTCCATCAACCTAAACCAGAAGTAGCGAAATTCCACCCCAAAGTGACAGGCGAGTTGACGGTTCATCGGAGGACTGACGATCCTTCACTTGGGGCCTCACATGGGGGTTTTAGGGCTTTTAAAAGTCGCTCTAAATTATTTTTTTTGGCCCGCATCCAGATCAACCCTATTAGTTCCAAGAGCTTTCTTCAACCCTCCTAAAGTTAGGTAAGTATTCTCCAACCTATTGCAACATAAATCCATAAATTTCTTCATGATTCTAACATCAAAATCACCTTCCTATCTCTAGCAAGTTAAAGAACAATTTTTGAGTTTCAAGACTTAAAATTTTGAGCACTCCTCCTTCCTTCAAGATAAGTAAATATCCTTAAACCATACATGAGTATAATTTTCTACTCCTTCGGGATGTTCCAAGGTCAGTACTCATGGGACGATGCTAGGAAGCCATGAGTTCATGTGATGACCTAGGGTTAAGGTTAGAGGACTGTTTTGGCGTTGAAGATGGAGGTGGTTGTTTGGATGGACTTGTTGGTATCTATGCTATTAGGGGGCTATAGAAAGAGGCAGGTATTAGTACACCCTACCCATATGAGGCTCGAATTTTCTATGCACTTGGGGTGTTCGATGAAATGCCTCTATGACTTAAATTTTATTGTTAAGCTATTGATTGTAGTTTCTATCTATATAATTATTGTAGATTGACATTATAAGAGGATTGTTGCTTCGTGGTGATAGTTTTGAGGCAAAGAACAAGGTATGTAAGGCTAATCCTTGTGGGGGAACACTTTGTTTCATTCCCCACGCCATGTTTCATGGAAGTTTCACATAAAGTCCTTATTCTTAAATTCTTCAGGTCAAGGTCAATAACATTATTCCATAATAAATGATTTTCAAAATTCCTTAAATTCCTACATATGTATTATGATTATCCTTGATTTTCCATGAGTTCTATTGAAATCATTTTGTTGAAAAGAGCTTAACTCTATGATTTATGATTTTTCTTTTCCTCAAAAAGGAAGGTTACTATGATTTTTATGCAAAATAACTATGAATTGATGACTTATGAATTACGAGGCCTTATGATGATGAAGAACTATGATTTGGATATGATAATGTAACGACCCGCTTGGCCATTATAGTACCTCGACCACCTAAGAGCTAGCGAATTTAAAATTTTTGAAAAATGGGAACGATGCCTTGGAAAAATAAGGGGCGTTAGAAGAACAAGATAGAAAGAGATAAGTCACAATCGTTGGGCCAGGAACACGTCCGTCGTGGCGGGATTTTCTCCGCCATAGTGGAACCACTGCAGCGGTAGTTGGTCTCGCTGCAGTTGATGGCGCGGACCAGAATTCTGCAATCCTATTCCGGAAAGAATTTTAAAAAAATATTCTCTAAAAAGAAGAGATTAATAAAAACATCCAAAAACAGGAAATAAACTTTTGGAACAAGAAAAAAATAAGGAGGTCGAGGTTCATCCTCCATAGCTAGGATTTTTCAGCAAAAGCTCAGGAATAGGTGTAGGCATGCGATTGGAAACGTCTTGATGATAGCTTGGTGCCCAGGTAGGCTATGGTTTGCGCACTTTTGTGTTAGACTTTGGTTAGCTAAGCCTATACATGCATATAGTTTATGTGCTTTGATGGGTTGACTCAAAACTTGAATAAATTGTCATCGATTATTCAAAACTGTAAGATTCTGAGGAGAAAAGAAATAGAAAAGGTGTAGGCGAGAGCAATTTGATTGTATGTAGAATGACCTTCGGGTGTTGTTGTTGAATATATTTATATGTATATAGAATTATGTAGTTATATTTCCTGAGTTGTAACCTCAAATGGTTAGTCATACAAATCATGTTTATAAGACGCGGTAAGTGAGCATTTAAGGGTGGCTATGATTATTATTGGACGCGATGTGAAACTCGCAAATTAGAAGATTTATATTTTACATAATAACCTACATGTTCTATGAGTATAACATAATGTTTGGATCTGTAGATATTATTTGTGATGATGATTGCCCTATTAACAATTAATTGTTGAATAAACTTGTTATTTCCACCTCCAAGAGGTGGAACATATAGTGGATAGTATGAAATTGCAAAGAAAGATCTATGAGAAAACTAGAAAAAATTGGTCGAAGTACTGTTGAACAGTACCACTGCAGCGAGTCTGTTATGGCGGCAGTGATGCTGCTGCAGCGGAGCCCAATCAAGCGCGGTCCAGGTTGCATTTCCTTGTGATGTTATGGGTATATTAATATTATGAATGTTTGGGTATGAAATTTGGTTTGGAACTATGTGTTTGTTTATAACCGTTGATATATATATATATATATAACTCTTGTCGTGTGTGATTTATTACTTGTCGTGCTATGATGTGTCTCCCAGGATTAAGGGGAAAGTCGGTATTGATCGAATGTATGCATGGGATTAAAGTACATGCACATATCTGTCTCCATACCACGAATATTTGCATGTACTTTAATTTTGTGGTATGGAGACAGATATGTGCATGTACTTTAATTTTGTGGGAATTAACTCCCTCAATATGTTTGGATAACTCCTTGTGTGTGCTTGGACTATTTAATTCTTATTTGTGAATGAATTCTTGAACGAAGTGGTCCTTGGTGAGTCCTAGAAGGTAATTTAACGTAATTAACAAAAAGGTAGTGAGTTACCGGGAGACAGCAGGTACACTCTATTATCTAATGTACTAAAATTAAGGAGTGTCAGAAAAATCCAATAAGTAATGTTATCGGTCAATGAGTGGTAGAAACGGACTTAGGCAAGTTAGCGAAATTGTAAAAGAGATAGTTGTGCTATAAAAATTATATGGTGAATAGAACATAACTGGATTAGGAGAAATTGGTTGTTGTCTTGGGATGGTGCTGCCACGGGCACATCACTACGGTTGCCAGACCGCCGTAGCAAGCCAAGTATTCACCGCAGCGGAAGTAGAGAGAGGCAGATTGGTTGATTAAATAATGGCTAGGATTGTAGGGTAATTTCATGAATATTTATGGGCCATAAGAGATGATAATATAGGGAGTAAAGTTAGTGGGAGGTTGCATGAGTGCTGTAGTTGTTGAATTTATTAACGTCGCTTGTATGTTGATTATTATATTATTATGTTAACTAACTTTAGTCGGTCGATGATACCTACCGATACGTATGATGTACTGATACTACCTTGCTACGCTTTTTTGGTGTAGGTTGTGGCAGGTTGAAGTTCCTTGATTAATGTAGTATCCGGCATCAGCTTGTGTGATCTTCTCAGATGAAGCTGTGTCATTTGTTTTGTTATGTATTTCGTTAGAGCTCTTGTACCTATCTAGACTAGATCTTGGGAGAGTCGAGAATTTGAAAAATTTTATTTATATTTTCTAATTATTGTTGATTGGTGTAAATTAAAGAGAAATTTTGGGTATGTTATGCAATGTTCGGAAAGGGGTTCTCCTATCAAGTAGAGTTGATGTAGGTACCTGCACGACCCCCCTATTTGGGGGAAAAATGGTATCAGAGCATCTAGGTTACCAGTCTCACAAGTACAAGAGCAATGTTGAATAAACTCATGTGGATTAGTGTGTAGACGTCCACATTCAATCTTCAGGAAGCTATAAGCATCTAGGAAGTTTTCGCTTTATTTATTTTCCATCATGCTGTTCGAATATGTCGATCGCCTGGGTTGAGTCCAATTGGTATCTGAAAGATTTTAATTGGTATCTCACAGGATTAATTGGTATCTGACTATGCGTGATTTTTGAGAATATGCAATAAGACTAGTGGGTGGGATTGACCTGAGTGGATTGTTCGGTATATTTCACAACTACACGCAAGTGCACGTGGTCAAACAAGAAGTAAAATAGCTTAAGTAAGCCATGTATCGATCCCACAGGGACTGAACCAAGGTAATAATCGAATTAAGTGTATGAACTCTAACTCTAAAAATGCAGACAACAGTTTAAAGAAGATTTTGAAGAGTTTGTTTCCTAATTTATACTAATCTAAAACAAAATTATAAAGTGAGTCTGAACTATAGTAATGAGCAAGCTGAGGCTCAAACGAACATGCAGGGAAGTAATTTATCGATACAATTCGGTTCATCTTTCCTTCAGTTGCTAGTCAAGAATTATTGCCTATGGAGAGAAACTTTCGTATTCTACCCAACTTAAGAATCATGAACTTTCAACCTATATTTCTGTGATAACAGAATTACATGTTCAAGCCATACGAAACCGATTCCTTAATTGACTAATACGAATTTCAGATATATTTCTATTCTGAAGGTAAATCAATTCTCAATTTTCCCAAACTAAGAAGAGATCATATCCTACCAATTCACAACTTTCCAATTTCTTTCTCTTTCAAGATAAAATTGGATTTTTTAGATATACATAAACATTGGCCAGACATTAATGCAGTAAGAACAAGAATTGATAGAACAACCATGGAAGAAAAGATGAAAAACCAAAATGATCAACAATTACATTCCACAACAAATGTTCTTAACCTCAGCAAGAAGTGAATTTAGCCACTCATTTGTGGATTAAACATCATCAAATGAGTATAAATCATACAAACAATTGAAATAAAGGAGAAAGAGTTAGAGAAGAACCCTAAGAATTTCGTCTCCTCAACCGCTTGTAACCCACGTTCTTGCTCAACTAAGCCAGAATAATTAAAAATAAACCTAAGTGTGCTATTTATACTAGTGGAAATTTTTCCCGAAATAACAAGCAACATGTCACGAAGTGCATCGCGGAGCACTGCTCCGTGACACGGTGCAAACGCGGACCCTCATTGAAATTTCATGTTCCAGGTAAATATGGCCAACGTGCCACGGCGTGCAACGTGGGGCTTGGCCAACGTGCCACGGACCCTATGTGGACCTTCACTGGAATTTTTCCAAGTAACCCACCCGAGGCAGACTGCCTTCGCGATGGCAGCGTGACACGGCTCCATCACGAAGCCCCTTTATTTGCTGCTTGTCCTTGACCTTTTCCACTGCTCGCTTCTGAGTCCATTCTCGATTTTCACCAACATGTAACTTAGCTTTCTAAAATTACATATTTCCTGAAAAACAACACTAATCATGTTGGTTAGTATAAATTCACATTTTAACTACAAATCACATGAGAATATACAAATAACGATAGACAAACAAGACGAAATAGAGCATTTGAGCATCACTTGGGCATATAATTCTGCCCAAGATCACTTACCCCACACTTAAAACCTTGTTCGTCCTCGAACAATAATCTCATATCTCATGCAATTGACACCCACGTATGGCTACTTTGGCTTGCCAATTCAAGCTACGGTTATACCGATTATTTAATATAGCAAATCATCAAGAAAACATGCATAGTCTCATAAACACAATGACATTCACCACATTAAGACCTCCTAGATTCTAGAATCGACTCTCGATCTCGGCAAACTCATACAAATCAGCTGATCAAGACATTCGACACAAAATTCAATCTCTTGTCAAGCATGTGCCCTCACAACAAAGAGAATTACCCCTTTTTCAATCATAAGATTGCCAAAGCACTACATGTAGGGGTATATAAACACGATTTTTCTCTCTCTCCCAAAGAATTCACATGCATCATGTCATGAACCATAGGCTTGCCTCTAGTGTATTACTCCACTAATATAAGGAAGCATGATGTAAGATCACGTAGGACTTGACGGGTTGTAATGTAAGCTAAGGAACTAGTAAATACTGGGCTAACCAATAATAGAAACTAGCCTCCTTAAGCGATTTTCAATACATCCCACCATCATTATGGGCATTGTTTCTTCCTTCATCCTCCCATTCTTGAAGTCTTTCTTTATTTTTTTTCCCATTTCTTTAAGCACACTCGACTTAATAACAAAGATTAGTTATACATCTTTATTTTATTTATATTCGGCAAGTGCACCCTTGACCTTATCTTCACTTTCACCACTTCTGCTTTTCCTTTGTTTTTCACACTTTTCACTCCTTGACACTGTGGGAAAATTATTTTTTACTTGAGTGCATAAGAGTTTTGGATCAAATTCACGGCTAATGAAAAGAAGGGATTAAGCTCAGTTTCTACCTCTTCAGTGAAAGAAAGAAAAAATAGGCTAAAGGCTCAATGGGGCTGATTAGGATGTACATTCAAGGTAGGTTTGATAAAAAAACTTTCGGTGAAATCAAAGAAATGCCTACATCCTTTCCTACACTACACATCCTTCATTTCGTTCTGTACACACACCAGGCAAGTTCTAGACACTTCACAATAGCATGGAAGAATCGAAACCTCACTCACACTCATTGCGCATGCTCAACTCAAGACTTATTCACAGATTCTTCAATCAGTTTCTTACAAGAATTCAATATTAAGCCTCAATCACATCGAATCGAACTCTATGGCCTAGGTATCTCAACAGGTTTCACAATTGCATGCTTTCATACGAATCACCTTTGCATCTTTAATATCATGTACAACACGCAACAAGAATTCCGAACCATAAAGTAGTGACACGTTTGGGGAACAACCAAAAGAAAGAAAATAAAAGAAAGAAAAAAAACTACTCCTATCGACTACATTTCCCTTAAGACGATCGTCATCCATCCATCATAGGGAACGATTACTTTTACGACTTCAGTTCAATGGGACTATTCTCGGTAAAAGCACCGAAAATAAAGGCCGAGAAACCCAATCATAAAAAAATTCAACAAAAAATTTTATAAAATTTTAAAAATATCAACGATAATTTCGATAGAAAACAAAATATTTACACAACTAGCTAACAACAATTTAACACAGCACACAACAACTTAACATTCATTACACACCAAATTATAATACAAAACATACTCACAAAATCACAGGGTCACAATTTCTTCACAGGCACAACAACAAGACATGAACATAAACAACAACAAAACAAATGGCACCTAACTACTCCCACCCCACACTTAAACCGAACACTGTCCCCAGTGTTCATCAAATTCAACATAGCACAGAAGTAGGTGGTGAAGCTCCCTGATCAATCAAAGTATTCAACTTCTTCGTCAGGTGCCGTTGCCTCGTCCCCCATATTTGAATCTCCCCCGCTATCCTCATCTGACTCAACATCTGAGTCATCGCGGCGTGTCTCCTCATCTGTGGGGACATCATCATCAATAGGCTCCACAAAAGCAGGCCCCACTCGGCATAGAGCCCTGGCATTTTCACCAAATGGGTAATCTAGCTCGAGCTGCCACAGCTCATCTTCTGTTGCTGGCCTCCCGCCTATTCTCAATTGCAGCATCTGCATCCCGAACATGCGGGCCATATACTGATCATCCCGAGCATGTCGCTCGGCTAGTGTGAGAACTGGCTCGTGAGTGGTGTCGGGTGCCTTGGTTTTGGTGTCGTCCAAAGCACGCCTATCCATCTGCGGGATGTAGTCTAGGGCCTCCTCCTCGACGTCAAGGCCCCTAAAAAATGTGGTCAACAAACCACCAAACCCGTACCTGTGCCCTTGATGCAAACGGGCTCTCTTCATGGCGGAGATGATCACCTCCCCAACATTAATCTCCAGCCCTTTCATCAGGGCATACACCAAGCACACACGATACCAGGAGACATATGTCATGTGCACCCCCGGGATCAGGCAGGAACACACGATCTTAAGCCAAATCTTGGCTTCCCTGTTCATTTGAGAGTAAGGCAGCGTCTGATGATAGCCCCTCTCCTTGTGCCTGCTCCACCGTGCTATCGAATAGGCTCCACACAGAGTGCGTCTGATATCCGCATAGGGTGGAGTTATGTTCAGCTGTCGGAGTACATGGGCGTCTGTGTCCCGCGTCCCCAATATGGCATTCAGGTGATGGGGCTCAAAGCTGACAACCTGCCCCCTTATCTTGACGGTGTGACTGCGGAGTGTCGGGTTCCAGTTTGCGTAGAACTCCTAAATAAAATGGAGATTGCACTCCTTGGGCTCTCCAAAGATGAAGTTCAGCCCGACAACGTCAATCCAGTGTACAATTCTGGGGAATTCCTGTGCAAGTGGCTCCCTTGCAATGTGCTCCTCAGGGAAGTATTTGGTCTCCTTATGTTTGGCATACCATTTCTTCCCTTCGTCCGTCACCCATCGTGTTCTATATTGACGGCGTTGGCCGCGTGGAACGCTGGTGCTGCTGGAACTGTCGTTCCTAGTCTAATCCTTTTTCTCCCGGTGCATGATGTAGATGCGCCCTTTCCTTTGTCTTGCCTGCTTGACATCATTCCTGTCAAATCAAATAGACAGTCCCAATTTTATTCAAGTCAAACAATTTGCTTCGATTAAGGTTGGATTGAGTTAGGCCACCCCACACTTAATCTTTAGCCACAATGAAAACAATTCGGCAAGAAAATCATTCCATTCCATTTTTTGTCAACCAACATGCCTCGTGCATTTAGATAAGTCGATGGAATAATGACTAAGTACTACTCAGACTTCGTACAACTAATCACAATTTCACCATCGATTTCATTACATCACATAACACTTAGCCCAAAATTTTTCTCAACAACAACAACCTATACAATTCACCAATTTCATTTTCCCACAAATTCCCTTGTTTATTTAGCATATTCATCCATATTCACAACATCATTTACATCACCCAACATGCACAACCCAATCATTTTCAAATTTTCAACCAACTTTAGGTTCTTCCTATTCAAATTCCAACCCTAGCTACCAATTTCGCACAAATTCAATCAAACATGTATTTATCGAGTTCATACAATCATAACGATACTACGGACTTCAATCAACACTAACTTAAATGAATTCATGCTCAATTTACACTTAGGGCAAGCTTTAGTTACCTCAAATGCTCAAAAATTGAAAATTTCGGCAAAAATTGAGGTTAAGTTCAAGAACGTACCTTTAATTCGATGAACTTGAAGAAAAGTTGAAGAAATTTAGATCCTAGGTCCGTGTCACGTTAGGGGAGGGGGGATTTTGGGGAGTTTGTCATGGAGGGGAGTGAAAATGGGAAAAATTGGGTGTTTTCGGGGTTAAAAAGAAGGTTTTTCGCGTGGGTCACCCGGCGACCCAGTGTGACCCGTCGCGAATAACACTTCAACGTGTCTCGGAGGGTAATGCGGAGCACCCCCTCCGTGACACGGAGCCATCGCACGGGGGTTCTGGAATTTGTAAAAAAATTTCAAAACACCTTCAACGTGTCACGGAGGGTAACACGGAGGCCCTTCTCCGTGACACGGAGCCATCGCGCAGGCTCACTGTTTTGCCACTTTTAATTTCTACTCACCTCGATTTTTTTCCTTTGCGATCCTTTGCATTTTTGCCCTCCGTTACACCTGAAAATCATCTCACAACAAGAAATTGGTTAGAATTTATAGGTTTCAAACACTAATGAAAACAATATTTTTTTGTTTTTATTTTTATTTTTTATTTCTTTTCTTTTTTTTCTTTTTCTAAACTAATTCTACTCATCTATTACAACAATTTCACGGGTTGCCTCCCGTGCAGCGCCTGGTTTGCCATCGCGGCTCGACGTCATTAAAGCTCAATCATCAACTAGAGTGACGGACGTTTTCTCTCGAATAACGTCCTCACCCTAATAATGCTTACACGACTGCCCATTAACCACGAACGTGGCACTTCAATCTTCTTGCCACAACTCCACTGCCCCGTGCGGGGTGTCCTCAATCGGTGGTTTTCCCAATGGATCTCAAGAATTAACAATCTGAACATTATCTACTTGATCAAGCACGTTGTTTGCTGAAAGCTCCTCATATATGACCGGAAGCTTCGTGGCCTTGTACACGTCAAATACCTCCACCTTGTCATGCGCCTACATGGTTAGCCACCCTGCGGCTACATCAATCAAAGCTTTCCCGGTTTCCAAGAAAGGACGTCCCAAAATAAATAGGACTTCCGCATCCAGCTCAAAATCCAACACAACAAAATCTACCGGGAAGATAAGGGAGCCCACTTGCACCAACACGTCCTCCACAATGCCATATGGTCTGGACAAAGAATGATCCGCTAATTGCAAGATGACTGTAGTTGGTCTAGGACTGCCCAGCCCCAACTTCTTGAATACCGATGTCGGTATCAAGTTTATGCTCGCTCCCAAATCGCATAGTCCACGAGCTCGGATACTTTGCCCAATTGTGATTTGGATTGTAAAGCTCCCAGGGTCCTTGAGCTTTGTTGGCAACCTGTTCTGTATCCGGGAAGTGCACTCCTCCGTAAGCGCCACCGTAGCATACTCTGTCAATCTGCTTTTGTTTGCCATGACGTCCTTGATATATTTCGCATACTTCGGCACTCCCTGCAAAACATCAACCAGAGGTAAATTAATGTGTACCTGTTTAAGAACCTCCATGAACTTTTTGAAACACGCTTCCTCCTGTGTTTCTTTAATCTTTGAGGGAACGGGGGTGGTGGTCTTTCTGATTCAGCTTCCTTCTTCTTCCCCCTCTCATCATCGTGTTCCCTTTCTTTCTCAAAACTGCTCCCGACTGCTGAGGTGGTCTTTCTGGTTCCACCTCCTTGAGTTGTAAACCACTCCTTGTGGTCACTGCATTTACTTGCTTGGGATTCGGGTCAGTGTCACTTGGTAGTCCTCCTCTTGGCCTGGTGTTTTGAGCTCCAGCTAGTTGCCCAAACTGGTACTCCAACGCCTTTGTAGCTAACTGATTGTTCTTTACATCTACTGCTAATTTTACATAGTCATCCTGCAATTGAGCTTGGTTAGCTATCATTGTTTTAAACATTTCCTCAATGCTGGGTGATGGTGGTGGTGGAGGTGCATTGTTGCTTCTGTATTGAGTCTGATAGTTCTGCTGCCCTCCTTGATTTCTCTGTGCACCCTGATTCGAACTCTGCCCTTGATGGCTGTTACTACCCTAGGAAAAATTCGGATGATTCCTCCAATTAGAGTTGTAGTTGTTGCCATACTGTTGGTGATTATTTCTCTGTACATTACCAACAAAGTTCACTGAATCTGAATTTGCACCACAACACTCAGCTGAGTGTTCATTACTACCGCATACTTCACACCAAATCTGCTGCACTACATTAACTGGGGCTTGAGATTGATTTAAGCTCATGTTGCTGAAGTGGGTGTTGAGTTGATTTTGCAAAGCAGCTATCTGTGCAGCGATAGCTGTAAACCCATCTACTTCCAAGACTCCTGCCGCTTTCCTTGTTCCTCCTCTAGAAGAGTCCGCATTCCACTCTGAATTTCCTTGCGAAATACGATTTAACAAAGTGTACAACTCCTCATAAGTCTTTTCTAATGCTTGTCCCCCAGCTGCTGAGTCTAGCAAAATTTTTGTGTGGGGTTCCAAACCCTCTATGAATGTATGCACCAGCACATCATTGGACTGGTGATGGTGAGGAAAATCTCATAACATGGATTTGAATCTTTCCCAGGCTTGATACAGATTCTCCCCCTCTCTTTGTTTAAAACATAGAATCTGACTTCTAAGTCTTGCTGTTTTCCCAGATGGAAAGAACCGTATCAAGAATTTCCTTGCAAGATCATCCCACGTGGTGATGGAATTAGGTGGCCCAGCTTTCAACCACCTCTTTGCTTCTCCCAATAGAGAAAATGGGAACAATGTAAGCCTTACATAATCAGATGATACTCCAGCGGGGATGTAAGTGTCACTTATCTCCAAAAAGTTTTGGAGATGTTGTGGATCCTCGTGAGGGAGACCTGTGAATTGCCCGCTGGTGTGCAACAATTGCACCATATTCTATTTCAGCTCAAACCTCCCTCCTGGCTCAGGTTTGCGAATTCTTGATGTGACATTGTTAGCATGTGGGATTGCCACTTCGCGAACCGGCCTAGCTGCCATTTCGTCGGGCACTAACACTGCCCTTACAAGTGGTGGATTCTGTTATTGCTCCAGGATTGTTTGTCTGAGCAACTGCAGCTTCTTTTCTAGAGCTTCTCTTCTTTGACGATGAAATTGTCTTTCCGGCTCTAAGTATGAGTCCACCAGCTCCTTGTCTCTTGCCAGTGTTCAACAGAATTCAATATCTGCAAAAGACAGGCTAAGATCAAGTTGTCAGCACAATATAGAAATCATAAACTAACACTTAAGAAAACAATTTTACCAATCGCTAGTCCCTGGCAACGGCGCCAAAAACTTGTTTGGTGTATTTCACAACTACACACAAGTGCACGTGGTCAAACAAGTAGTAAAATAGCTTAAGTAAGCCAAGTATCGATCCCACAGGGACTGAACCAAGGTAATAATCGAATTAAGTGTTAATGAACTCTAACTCTAAAAATGCGGACAATAGTTTAAAGAAGATTTTGAAGAGTTTGTTTCCTAATTTATACTAATTTAAAACAAAATTATAAAGTGAGTCTGAACTATAGTAATGAGCAAGCTGAGGCTAAAACGAACATGCAGGGAAGAAATTTATCGATACAATTCGGTTCATCTTTCCTTCAGTTTCTAGTCAAGAACTATTGCCTATGTATAGAAACTTTTGTATTCTACCTAACTTAAGAATCATGAACCTTCAACCTACATTTCTGTGATAAAAGAATTTCATGTTCTAGCCATACGAAACCGATTCCTTAATTGACTACTACGACTTTCAGATATATTTCTATTCTGAAGGTAAATCAATTCTCAATTTTCCCAAATTAAGAAGAGATCATATCCTACAAATTCAGAAATTTCCAACTTCTTTCTCTTTCAAGATAAAATTGAATTTTTTAGGTATACATTAACACTGGCCAGACATTAATGCAGTAAGAACAAGAATTGATAGAACAACCATGGAAGAAAAGATGAAAAACCAAAATGATCAACAATTACATTCCACTACAAATGTTCTTAACCTCAACAAGAAGTGAATTTATCCACTCATTTGTGGATTAAACATCATCAAATGAGTACAAATCATACAAACAATTGAAATAAAGGAGAAAGAGTTAGAGAAGAACCCTAAGAATTTCGTCTCCTCAACTCCCTGTAACCCACGTTCTTGCTCAACTAAGTCAGAATAATTAAAAATAAACCTAAGTGTGCTATTTATACTAGTGGTAATTTTTCCCAGAATAACAAGCAACGTGTCACGGAGTGCATCGCGGAGCACTACCTCCGTGACACGGTGCAAACGCGGACCCTTACTGGAATTTCATGTTCCGGGTAAATATGGCCAACGTGCCACGGCGTGCAACGTGGGGCTTGGCCAACGTGCCACGGCCCCGACACGGACCTTCACTGGAATTTGTCCAAGTAACCCACCCGAGGCAGACTGCCTCCGCGATGGCAGCGTGACACGGCTCCATCATGGAGCCCCTTTATTTTCTGCTTGTCCTTGACCTTTTCCACTTCTCGCTTTCGAGTCCATTCTCGATTTTCACCAATATGCAACTTAGCTTCCTAAAATTACATTTTTCCTGCAAAACAACACTAATCATGTTGGTTAGTATAAATTCACATTTTAACTACAAATCACATGAGAATGTACAAATAATGATAGACAAACAAGATGAAATAGAGCATTTGAGCATCACTTGGGCATATAATTCTGCCCAAGATCACTGACTAGAGAGACAAGAACCCTGTAGATATTCGGCTTAGCGAGTTTCACTACAGCGAAGGCTATCTCGCTGCAGCGGACTCGATACAATGAGAGATGTACCACTGTAACGGATCCACTGTCGCAGAAGGACGACCGCTGCAGCGGACATGGCTAGACAGAATGTCAGGTTCCAGAAGTTCCAAGTTCCCCTATTTTGAATAGCAACTACAACCATTAAGCAATAAAACCATTCAAGCAATGCAATAATAGGAAAGCAACAACAATGTCATAAACAGGGGGGCCTAGCACGGCCACTGTCTGAAGATGCCAAATGGGCATCCGTACACCAT
Organism: Datura wrightii; assembly: GCA_035772735.1. Lineage (NCBI taxonomy): Eukaryota > Viridiplantae > Streptophyta > Magnoliopsida > Solanales > Solanaceae > Datura > Datura wrightii. The sequence continues at coordinate 74,831,134 of JASDFA010000019.1, read as the reverse complement.
AAGAGAACAAGTATCAACATTCAAAACAAGAAAGGGAAATAGAATTATTTTACAAGCCCCAAACGGGGGATACCCAAAAACAAGTTATAAAAGCTAATAACAGAGGGGATACTGCGACCTATCTAGTTGGAGGCCTCATCACTGTCGCTGCCTGTATCCTCGTCTGCTCCATCCTCGAACCTACTGAGGAAGGAGAACTCGGGGTGGTCCTGCTTGGTCGTTTGAGGTGTCCTAAAACCAGGAGAAAGGGTCTTCAGGATCTTCTTGATCCCATTCTACATTCGGAAAAACAGCTTGTCCCGAGAACGCCGCCTCCTCCTCTCTCGCTCTAAGTCCTCTCGGAGCTCCACATGGGCTTGAGCCAAGGCAGCGATTTCCCCCTACACCTCCCTGGTGTTGGAAACTGCAGCTCTGGAGGTCGACTGCTTGAAGGAGGTCTGGGAAATACCCCAAGTATCTCCCGCATGGGTGCCATCTCAACCTCAATTCGCTCGAATGGCTCGATGCGTCTAGAGGTGCTGGCCCCCACTCCCTCAGCTAATGTAGTATTCCTCTTCTTTCGGCCTCTCCTCTAGGCCCCCTTCACACTCTAGGGATTGAAGGGCCTGTCGCAATCCACTATGACATCCCCAGACTCCTAATGGACGTCGCCCACTTTCAAAGCCTAGTGATAAGAGAAGGAAACGACATGCCGGTGATAGGATTCGCAGAGAAATACCTCCACTCCTCAATAATCTAAGCCCCCACATTCACCCTCACCCCGCTCAAGACGCAGGCCGCTACCAGGGCACGGGGATTAGGTCACATCCGTGATATTGGAGGACTGGCGAATCCTCTGAGATACAAAGTTTAGCCATCTCCTAGCCTCCATAGAGAAATGAGAACTTTGGATGCCCATCCTAGTGATGCCCTAATTAGTTGAGTCCCTCTGCTCCTCTACCACCAGGGTATCCACCATCCGTTGCTCATTTCCATCCACATCTCTGGCCTTCAACTCGTCCTCTAGAGGGTTCGGCAAATCCAAAGCTTCATTGATGGCAGAGGGGGTCAAGGTGATCTGCATACCCCTAACATAAGACACCTGCTCATCTCAACTCCAAGCCATCGTAGGGAGGTTGCGTAAAACTCCCTCACCCAGACCTCATTAGCTTTACTCAGGTCCTCCACCAATGGACCCTAGCTGATCTCCTAGAGGAGGGCATAAAACTCCGGCACTTCTCCTCTACATCTTGCGTGACTGTCATGACCCATAGGTAGACCCGGATCGCAACACGGGACAAGGAACCCCGAGAGGCCCCAAGTCGACCCATGGCATAATCATACGTCGAACTTCATTCACTTTAAGCGGAAGGCTTAACATAAGGCATAGCGGAAATATAAGCATAAAATACCATATCATAACGTAAGAAATCTCTAGACATACACGCAAGTTGAGTACTGTATACTGTCTGAAAGCCTCTACTGCATGAGATGAGTTGATAGGGAAACACCCCCAACTAACCCGGCCAAGTACTGAAACATAAACTAGCATAAGATCTGGGATGGTCTAAAGATGAGGATGAGCTTAAGAGTCGGGTCTTATATCATGAAATGATACAACATAGAAAGTATGCGGTCAGTACGTGGAATGTACCAAGTATGTAAGGTAAGTAAAAAGGACATTCAAAATATGTAAAACTCATGAAACATCATAGGAGTAGGACATCATGCTCATATCATAAATATCGTAACATAACATGACATAAGGCTTAAGGTTTTCGAAGCATTTATAGTACATTCATAATCATAAGCAAGAGAGTAAAGTATATTGAACATAACATGAGCCAACATACGTAATCATAAACATGCATAAATCATGAGGAACAGTGGGAGATTCTCTTAACCGACATACCCTATATGGGCACACATGAAGCCCGACTTGTGACCCTAGCCGGGAGGGTGTCCGTACCTTGCCAAGGGTAGGACCATGAAAGTGTGGTATCACAATGAAAAGGACCATTTGGGCCGGGGACATTCGCATAGAAGGTCCCAATATACCTACGGTTGCACGTAGTTTATGAGATTCGGGGTAGAACCTAGGCCCCGAACCTACTCGGTGTTCAATACTACTCCCAAAACATATATAGTGCTCATATTATATCATGCATAAATTCATGGAATAGTTAAATTATGATATTCATCACCATATATGTACATACGTGAACTAGCCATGAATTACCAAGTAAATCAATAAGTTGTTCCTCAGATCCATAAATAAAATCGATATCGTTATTAACAAAGACATAAATATCAAGAAATTCTAATCTTCATCTTTCCAAAGGAACTTTGATTTTCTTACCTCAGATCTTTTCAAAGTGAGTGCTCAAGGCAGAAACTCGTTTTGATAACGTATTATAAAATACTAAAGAAAGAGGAAGAATATTATAGAGAACGAGAGAAGAGAGAAGAATTCTTATTTCTCTTGAGGGATGATTACAATGAAAGAAATCCATCTATTTATAGAAAAAAACTAACTTGGTCCCAAAGTTACTAACCATAACTTTCCTTTAAAGAAATAGACATTCACCACAATCAGAAAATATGTTTACAGCGTAACTCCTTATTTTAGCATTTTATTTAAGACCACATTGCTTGAATTATATAATCTAAAATATTATATACTTTGTATATATATAATATACTTTATAAATTATGTAATTTAGTTAATAGTTATAGACTATGAAATACTTTACTTATTTAGTGGTATTTATTTAATTTTTCTAAATATAATACTTTCTTTTTTAGGATTAAGCAACGCTTACTTCTTCATGCGTTGTCGACTCATCTCTCAGGTACAAGCTTAAATTAATATTCAAGTGTTGACTTAAGTATACAATACTTATCATATAATTTTTTTATGCTATCAATGTAAATTAATATGTTATTGCAAGTTACTTAATCTTTTTACTCCTTTTACTTTTTCTGTAATGATCCGTCCATCCTGACAAGGGGAATTAAGTCTAGAAAAACCTATTTTTCCCTAGGTACCTGGTGAGAAGTGTTGGGGAAGTTGGATTTAAGACTAGTATTTGATGAATGAAAAAAATGTAGGAAATTCCTAGCTGCTGGTTAACAAGGACCGTTGTAGCGATAGGAGTTCCGCTGCAGCGAGACCGTCATGACGGTCGGAGGTCTGCCATAGCGGAAAGTGAGAGTTAACCGTAAGATCCACCGTGTCGAGACCTGACTAACACAACAGTTCCACTACAATGGACGACGGGAGGCAGTCTGATGATTTAAATTAGAATTTTGGGGTTTTTCAGCCCATTACTCTAAGGCATGAACTTTGAGAGCAAAAAGGTGATTTTCAAAAGGCAAACTGGTTTCTTCTTCCCAAGGTAAGGTTTATGCAGTCGATTCCATAACACCCTAGAATCAAAGGGTAGGGTATAATGCCGAGTTATTGGCTAAGAACCCTAGGTTTGTGAAAATAGGGCTAAATGAATGGGAATGGTTGGGTGTTGATTTTATAGGACTAAAAACGACTAATTAACACTTCCTAGGGTGAATGTGGTTGTATAACTTTATCCATGTGATAGATGAGACTAGAACTAGGTGAAAATTGAGACCTTTACCCTTAAAAACTGCCTTAAAAGGATTTGAGGGACTAGAAATTCCATGAACTAGGTTTGAATGATTATTAATTAGTTTTGAAGACTTAAACCATGGGCAATGAAGTGGATCGTGATAACGAGTAGAATGAAGTGGGTTTGAATTTCCAAATCCTTGATTGTAGAAGTAGACTATTGAATTATTCTTTAATTTATTATTTCTAGACTTTGAATGTTTGGAGGCATTGAGAAAAGGCAAAACTCCAATAAAGTGGCCGCATATTTCAGTTCTTCGATTGATGGTAGGTTATGATTTTATAAGGAGATAGACTTTAGATAATGACTTGTATGTATATGAAATGTGAAACATGCTTAGTTGGTTTGGAACACTAATTGATGCTAAATTATGATGAAATTGTTGTATTGATAGCTCAAAACTTGAGTTGTTGATTGTTTGGAACTGTTTATATGAATGTATGGTACTTTGCAAAGTTCAATGTATTTCTCCCTTAATTATCCCATGAATGATTAATTGGTGATGAGTGAACCCAATAAGTTTGGGGTAGATTGATGCCCTGAATGGTCATGTGAATGGACTGATTAGAAGAATATAAAATAAGAAGATAAAAATGGATAACATATTTTGTCTTGAGTGAGAGGCTTGTGCCCGAAGTGGTATCCAGGTGAGTGATTATGGCATTATTGGATTATGTCCAAGGGAAACATTTGGACGAGCAGATGAGCGGAAGTTGTACTGCACTAGTACAATACATGAATTTCTAGAGTTCCCTCCAGGTCATGACTGAAAAAGCAGAAATAAGATCCTCTAGCATGTACAATGATATTCCATGTGAGTTTGTATAGTGATGTGATGGAGGCGTGTCTCTGGTATATTATCGATGGTATGATATCAAATGAGATCTGAAGAGTGAGGATTGGTTCAAAGATATAAGAATCGTGTGAAATTAAGATCTTGGATGCGTAGTTATATGTGGATTTTACTGTTGTTATATTTTTTTATGAATTGTCTTATGATTGCAAAGTTATGTATGAATCTGCGAAGAGTTGATGAATTGATTATTAAGGATATCAGTTTTATAACTCATGTGATATGTTTTTGCTACAAAGGTAACCTTATCGCTGCCGCTGTCACGCCCCATCTCAGGTCCTAGGTGTGACCGACACTCAAAGCCATTGTTGACTCGAGCGAACCACATACATGGTATACATCATGACCATGCATCTAATCATAAGTGAAAATAGTTAAACTTAAACTTTAAAGATCAAAATACTCAATTTAAAGAGAAACTTGCCAAGTTTACATAATATGAGAATTAATCTATGAAGCCTTTAACATACTGGATTAATTATTTACTAGGATAAGGCACCCGGCATACCTCTAAATCAACATGTAATAATTAAGGATAAAAGACTAAGCCCAAAATAAGTGGGGCTCACCAATAGCTGAATGAAGTAGAATCCTAACGAACAGCTCAATCGTCGGTATGAGTACTTAAATCTGTATTATAAACCAATGCAGCGCCCCCCGACCAAAGGGACGTAAGTACATAGGATCGTTATGAATGTAAAGCTGTTGAAGGAAATATAACATAGCTAAGAAATATAAAAAGAGCAACCAAGATAAAGATATAGAATAATGGGAATCAAGGATATAAAACAAATCAGTAAATAGACACCTTTAAAAAATCATGTTTTCATCGTCATTCATTAAATTTGTAATAGAATTTCTTCTCTTAACCGACATAAATCACTATGTAAACATGGTGTTTGATCTCTGCTCAATCAGCTAAGCCATCTCACACCTTGTTGGGGTTGAGACATGTTTGGGTGTTTGTTGGGGTTATATAAACCGACACACAAGTGCACGTGGTCGAACAAGTAGTAAGTGGCTTTAGTAAGCCAAGTATCGATCCCACAGAGACTTGGGTTAAGTGCAATTTGCTCAAGTATACTATATTTTACCTCTAAATATGCTGACAACAACGTAACCAAAAAGTTGATAGTTTGTTTGATAAATTTTATACTAAAACTAAGAACAATAATCTACTTTGAATCTGAACTATGGATAAGAGCATGCTAAGGTTAACCGAACATGTAATGAAACTGATTATCATCATAAATTGGTTAATCTTTTCTTCCTATTGCTAGCCAAGAACATTTGCCAAGAGATTAAAACTATCGTATTTAATCTCACTTAAGAATCATGAACTATCCGTCTACATTTCTGTGATCAAATGCAATTCATGTTCTAGCCATACAATTCCGATTCCTAAATTGACTAATACGACTTTCAGGTATATTTCTATCCTGAAAGCACATTGAAACTCAATTTTCCCAAACCAAGTAAAGAACAATATCCTATTAATTCACAACTTTCCAGTTTCATGCTCTCTCGAGTGAAATCGGACATTTTAGATGTACATTAATGTAGGCCACACACCAATGCAGTAAGAACAAGAATTAATAGAACAACATGGAAGAAAAGATGGAAAACCAGATAATTAATAATCAAATTTCATCACAATTGTTCATAACCTCAACAAGGAAAGGAATTAGCCACTCATTTGTGGATTAATCATCATAAAACGAGTGTTAATCATACAAGCAATTGAGTTAAAGAAGAAAGAAAGAGAGAAAAAACCCTGAACTTTTCGTCCCTCAACTGCCTGTAACCCACGTCCTTGCTCCACCAAGTCTGAATTATGAAAAATAAACTTAAGTGTTCTATTTATACTGCTGGAAATTTTTCCTGGAATAATGAGCAACGTGTCACGGAGTGCATTGCAGAGCACAGCCTCCGTGACACGCCATGAACGTGGACCCTCACTGGAACTGGGTGTCCGGGAATTCAAGCTCAACGTGGCATGGCATGCATCGCGGAGCACTAGCTCCGTGCCACGGAGCAGACGCGGCCCTTCACTAGAAATAGGGTGAATTTTCACCCTCCAGGCAGAATGCCTGCGCGATGGCAGCGTGACACAGCTCCATCGCGGAGCCCCTTTAATTCATGTTGTCCAATGCCTTTTCCCTTGCTCGCATCCAAGTCCAAATCCGATATCATCCAACATGCATTTTAGCTTCTCGAAATCACATGTTTCCTGCAAAACAATGCTAATCATGTTGGTTAGTATAAATTCACATTTTATTGCTTATTACATGAAAATGTATACACATTGCTAGATAAACAAGGCGAAAATGATACTTTTGAGTATCAGTTGGGCATATAAATCTGCCTAAGATCACTTACCCCACACTTAAATCCTTGTTCGTCCTCGAACAACAAACATACAATTCATGCAATTTACATCCCAACCTCGCTACTATGGTACGACAATTTAGCTACGGTCATACCGATTACTCAATACAACAAATCATCAAGAAACCATGCATGGTCTTATCAATACAATGACCTTTAATACATTAAGACTTCCTAGACTTTAAGAATTGACTCTCGATATCAGCAAACTCATGCAAATCAGCTAATCAAGATATCCGACACGAAAATCAATCTTTCATCAAGCATGTGCCCTCACAACTCAAGAGAATTTTCCCCTTTTTGCTCATATGACTCACAAACATTCAAGCAGGGGCATGTACACACAATTTCACTCTCTCTCCCAAAAGAATTCACATGCATCATGTCATGACCCATAAGCTTGCCCTTAGTGTATTACTCCACTAATATAAAGAAATGCAATGTAAGATCACGTAGGACTTGAATGGGTTGTAATGGAAGCTATGGAACTAGTAAATATTGGATTAGCCAATAATAGCCACTAGCATCCTTAAGCGCCTTTTCAACACATTCCCATCAACTAATGGACATTGTTTCTCTCTCTGTTTTTTTTCATCATCCCATTCTTGATGGTTTACTTTAGTATGACCCATTTCATTAAGCACACTTGACACAACAACAAAGATTATTCATGCACCTTCATTATCGTTTATTTATAACAAGTGCACCTTCAACCTTTTCTTTTCTTCCCTCACTCTGCTTTTCTTTTTCTTTTCACCTTTCTCACTCTTTGACACTTTGGGAAAATTATTTTCTCTTCTTAAGTGCTTAAGAGTTTTGTATAGAATTTACGGCTAATGAAAAGAAGGAATTAAGCTCGGTTTACACTTTTTGGACAAAAGAAAGAAAACAATCGGCTAAAGGCTCAAAGGGCTGACTAGGGTATACAATCACAGAAAGGGGGACATGACAAGAAAGAAAAATAGAAACTCTCGGTTAAAACAAAGAAATGCCTACATCCTTTCCTACAATACACCTCCTTCATTTCGTTTTGTACACACACCAGGCAAGTTCTAGACACTTCACAATAGCATGGAATATCAACACCTCACTTCACCCTTTATGCACATGCTCGATTCAAGATGTATTCACAGACTCTTCAATCAGCTAATTACATGAATTCAAACATTAATCCTCAATCACACTGAATCGAACTCTACAGCCTAGGTATCTCAACATATTTACAAATTGGCATGCTTTCATACGAATCACCTTTGCATTTTGATTATCATGTACACCACGCAACCAAAATTTCACAACCATATAGTAACTACAGGTTCCGGGATGAAATCCACCAAAGAGAAAAAAACTGAAAATTACTCGAAAAAGAACTACTCCTAACGACTATGTTTCCCTTAAGACGGTCGTCATCCATCCATCATAGGGAACAGTCACTAGCTATGACTTTGGTTCAATGGGACCATTCTCGGTAAAAGAACCGAAAACAAATACCGAGAAACCCAAAATTTAAAAGTTGAAAAATTTACAAAATATCGATCATTTCGATAAACAAAACTATTTACAGAATCAGCTGGCAACATTCAACAACACACATCAATTTCACATCAATTTACAAATACAGAACAATTTGAAAATTCACAAACACAGGGACACACAACATACACAATAACAGAGGAGAACATACAAACAAAACAGCCCAGCCCAGCACCTAACTACTCCCACCCCACACTTAATCCGAACACTATCCCCAGTGTTCACAAAAATTAAATAGCACAAAATCGGGTGGTGGAACTCCCTGATCAATCAAAGTATTCCACTTCTTCGTCGGGTGCTGCTGCTTCATCTCCCATATCCGAGTCGCCTCCGTCGTCATCATCAGACTCCACATCGGAGTCCTCCCGACGCGTCTCCTCGTTTGTGGGGACGTCATCATCAGCAGGCTCTACAAAGGCTGGCCCTACTCGGCATAGAGCCCTGGCGTTTTTGCCAAACGGGTAGTCTAGCTCAAGCTGCCATAGCTCCTCCTCCGTCGCTGGCCTCCCACCTATCCTTAGCTGGAGCATCTGCATCCCATACATCCGCGCCATATACTGGTCATCACGAGCGTGTTTCTCGCCAAGTGTCAACACTGGCCCGTGGTGGTGTCGGGAGCCTTAGTTTTGGTAACATCCAAGGCCCGCCGCTCCAACTGCGGGATATAATCGAGGGCCTCCTCCTCAACATCGAGGCCCCTGAGAAAGGTGGTGAGTAGTCCACCGAAGCCATACCTGTGCCCCTGGTGCAACCGGGCTCTCTTCATGGCGGATATAATAACCGCCCCGACATTTATCTCTAGCCCTTTCATCAGGGCGTACACCAGGCAAACACGATCCCGGGTTACATCAGTCATATGTATCCCCGGGATGAGGCATGAGCAGACTATCTTCAGCCAGATTCGGGCTTCCCTGTTCATTTGTGAATATGGCAGAGTCTGGTGGTAGCCCCTTTCTTTATGCCTGCTCCATCTAGCTGTAGATCGGGCCGCACACAATGTGCGTCTGATGTCAGCATACGGTGGGGTAATATTCAGCTGTCAGAGAACGTGGGCGTCAGTGTCCCGCGCTCCTATGATGGCATTGAGGTGGTGGGGCTCCAGAGTGACTATTTGCCCTCTGATCTTGATGGTGTGACTCCTGATCGACGGGTTCCAATTGGCATAGAACTCCCGAACCAAGTGCAGATTACATTCTTTGGGCTCCTCAAAGATGAACTTGAGCCCAGCTGCCTCAATCCGGTGAACCATTCTGGGGAACTCCTGTGCCAATGGCTCCCGTGCTATGTGCTCCTCGGGGAAATATTTGTTCTCTTTGTGCTTTGCATACCACTTTTTCCCCTCATCCGTCACCCATCTTGTTCCATATTGGCAGCGCTGGCCGCGTGGAACTGCTGGTGCAGCTGGGACTGCTGTGCCCAGTCTGAGTCTCTTCCTTCCGGTGCCTGAAGTTGATGCACCTTTCCCTTTCTCTTGCCGGCTTGCCATTTTACCTGTCAACCCAAGTAAACAAGCTCAACGTTAAGCTAAATAAATATTAACTTCGGCTAAGGTCGGGTTACGCTAAGTTACCCCACACTTAGTCCTTAGCTACAGTTACAACAATATGGCAAGAATAACTTTATTTACTCAAAACAACCAACTATAAAATCGTGCTTAGTGCATTCAAAAGAAAATTCGATGGTGTAACTTCTGCGTACTACTCAGACTTCGTACAGCTAATCTCAATCACTACCATCGCTAACATTTTAACTATCGCACTTAGCAAAGAAAAACAAAGAAACAAAAACACAATAAAAATTTATATACATGAACCTATCCAACCAACCAATTTCGAACAAATTTCAACATTTCCCCCCAAACCCGAGAATTCGTCGTCTATTAACATCCTAACAATTTCGTACAACGACTCATCTCATTCAACACGTACACCCTGGCATAGAATTCACGATTTCAACACATTTCCAACTTCAAATTCAACAACAAGCCCTAGAATTGATTCTATCAATTAAATTCGAATAATTTATGCAATCGACAAGTTCAAACAATCATAACGACATTCCGAACATTTATCAATCAACAAATACTCGAATTCATGCTTAATTTCGACTTAGGGCAATTTAGCTCACCTCCCATGCTTAATTTCGAAGAAAATCGACAAAAACTTGAGAGGGAATCGGAAAACATACCTTGAAGTTGAAGAATCGAAGAAAAGTTGGTAATTTGTTGCCTTAAGCCGTGGCACGTTGATGGGGGAGGGTTTTGGGATGTTTGGTCGCGGAGGAATTAGAAAATGAGGGGAAAAGGGGAGGTTTTGGGGTTAAAAGGGTAGAAAAACACGCGGGTCACCCGGCAACCCGGTGTGACCCGTCGCGATATATAAGGCAACGTGTCACGGAGTGCATCGCGTTGCACTGCCTCCGTGACACGGATCCATCGCGATAGCATTCTGAAATTTTTTTTAAAATTTTCGGGTTATATCTCAACGTGTCACAGAGGGTAACGCGGAGGTCCTCCTCCGTGACACGGAGCTATCGCCCCAGCTCACTGTTTTCTACTTTTTACTAATTTTTCTTACCTCGACTTTTCCTTCACGATTCCGTGCACATTTTCCTCCGTTTGACCTAAAAATCATCTCACTAAACAAAATTGGTTAGAATTATAGGTTTCACCTAACTAAGAATAAAAAAAATACTAACTAAAATGAAAAATTTTGTAATAAATCAAGAAAAAGAAAAAGAAAAATCTATTTACACTTTACAAAATGAAAGAAAAAAAAAATTTTCACGGGTTGCCTCCCGTGTAGCGCCTGATTTACCGTCGCGGCTCGACGTCATTTAAGCTCAATTGTCCGCTAGGGTGATGGACGATTTTTCTCGATCACCGTCCTCCCCCAGTAGTGCTTACACCTATCCGGTGGTCTTCCTATTAACTCTCGGGAATCCTTCATCAGCTTGTCATTACCATGATCAATCACATTGATCACCGAAAGTTCTTCATGCACCATCGGGAGCTTGGGTGCTTTATACACATCGAACACATCTACCTTGTCATGTGCTCGCATTGTGAGTTGCCTGCAGCTACGTCGATTAGTGCTTTCCCGGTTGCCAAGAAGGGACGTCCCAAAATAAATGGGACTTCCGCGTCTGGTTCAAAATCCAGCACGACAAAATCTACCAGGAAAATTAGGGAGCCAACTTGCACTAGAACATCCTCAACAATGCCATTCGGCCTAGCTAAGGATCGATCCGCCAACTGCAATATCACCGTTGTGGGTCTAGGACTCCCTAAACCCAACTTTCTGAATACCGAAGACGGCATCAGATTTATGCTCGCTCCCAAGTCACACAATCCATGAGCTCGGATGCTCTGCCCAATAGTAAGCTGGATAGTAAAACTTCTAGGGTCTTTTAGTTTTGCGGGCAGTCTATTTTGGATCCGGGAAGTGCACTCCTCCGTTAGAGCCACCGTAGCATACTCAGTCAACCGACTTTTGTTGGCCACGATGTCCTTTATGTACTTGGCATATTTAGGCACTCCCTACAATACATCAACAAGAGGTAAATTAACATGTACCTGTTTAAGCACCTCCATGAATTTCTTGAAACACGCCTCCTCCTTGTGTTTCTTGAGTCGTTGAGGGAACGGGGGTGGAGGTCTTTCTGATTCAGCTGCTCCCGAGTGTTGAGGTGATCTTTCTAGTTCCACCTCCTTCAGCTGCAAACCACTCCTTGTGGTTACTGCATTTACCTGCTTGGAATTCGGGTCCGTGTCGCTTGGCAGTCGTCCTTTAGGCCTTGTATTTTGGGCACTAACAAATTGCCCAAATTGATACTCAAGAGCCTTGGTAGCTAACTGATTATTTTTCACTTCGGCTGCCAATTTCACATAGTCAGCCTGCAATTGAGCTTGGTTAGCTATCATGGTCTTGAACATCTCCTCAATGCTGGGTGATGGTGGTGGAGGAGGTGCATTGTTGTTTCTGAATTGAGATTGGTAGTTCTGTTGCCCTCCTTGATTCCTTTGCATACCCTGACCCGAACTTTGGCCTTGATGGTTGTTGCTACCCCATGAGAAGTTAGGATGATTCCTCCAATTTGAATTGTAGCTACTACCATACGACTGGTGATTTCTTTATGCATTACCCACAAAGTTTACCGAGTCAGGATTGGCTCCACAGCACTCAGCTGAGTGCTCACTGCTTCCACACACTTCACACCACAATTACTGAACTGCATTAACTGGAGCTTGAGGCTGGTTCAAAGTAATGTTGCTGAAATGGTTGTTCAATTGATTTTGCAATGCAGCTATCTGTGCAGCGATAGCTGTAAACCCATCCACTTCGAGCACTCCTGCTGCTTTCCTTGTCCCACCTCGTGATGAATCAGCATTCCATTCTGGATTGCCCTGTGAAATCCGGTTTAACAAGGTATACAGCTCCTCATAAGTCTTTTCCAGCGCTTGCCCTCCAGCTACTGAATCTAGCAATATTTTGGTATGGGGTTCCAAACCCTCAATAAATGTGTGCACCAACACCTCATTGGACTGATGATGATGAGGACAGTCCCGCAACATGGATTTAAATCTCTCCCAGGCTTGATATAAATTTTCTCCCTCCCTCTGTTTGAAACTTAGAATTTGACTTCTAAGTCTTGCTGTTTTACCGGAGGGAAAAAACCTTATCAAGAATTTCCGTGCAAGATCATCCCATGTTGAACTAGAATTCGGTGGCTCAGCTTTCAACCACCTCTTGGCTTCTCCTAGTAAGGAGAATGGAAATAAGGTAAGCTGGACATAATCAGGTGACACTCCAGCGGGTATGTAAGTGTTACTTATCTCCAAAAAATTTTGGAGATGCTGTTGTGGATCTTCATGAGGGAGACCAGTAAATTGCCCGCTTGTGTGCAACAATTGCACCATATTTTGCTTGAGTTCAAATCTCCCTCCAGGCTCTGGTTTGCGGATACTTGATGTAACATTATTGGCATGTGGGATTGCCACCTCGAGAACCGGCCTTGCTGCTGCTTCTTCGGGCACTAACACTGGCCTCACAACCGGTGGATTCTGTTGTTGCTCCATGATTGTCTGTCTGAGCAACTGTAGCTTTCTTTGTAGAGCTTCTCTTCTCTTACTATGAAATATTCTTTCGGGCTCTATATAAGATTCCACCAGCTCTTTATCTCTTGCCAGTGTTCACAGCAATTAAGTCTGCAAAATACAGGCTAAGACCAAGTTGTCAACACTTAAGAAAATAAAAATACAGTAAATTAACACTTAAAACAAATTCACCAATTGCCAAGTCCCCCGCAACGGCGCCAAAAACTTGTTCGGGTGTTTGTTGGGGTTATATAAACCGACACGCAAGTGCACGTGGTCGAACAAGTAGTAAGTGGCTTTAGTAAGCCAAGTATCGATCCCACAGAGACTTGGGTTAAGTGCAATTTGCTCAAGTATACTATATTTTACCTCTAAATATGCTGACAACAATGTAACCAAAAAGATGATAGTTTGTTTGATAAATGTTATACTAAAACTAAGAATAATTATCTACTTTGAATCTGAACTATGGATAAGAGCATGCTAAGGTTAACCGAACATGTAATGAAACTGATTATCATCATAAATTGGTTAATCTTTTCTTCCTATTGCTAGCCAAGAACATTTTCCAAGAGATTAAAACTCTCGTATTTAATCTCACTTAAGAATCATGAACCATCCATCTACATTTCTGTGATCAAATGCAATTCATGTTCTAGCCATACAATTTCGGTTCCTAAATTGACTAATACGACTTTCAGGTATATTTCTATCCTGAAAGCACATCAAAACTCAATTTTCCCAAACCAAGTAAAGAAAAATATCCTATTAATTCACAACTTTCCAATTTCGTGCTCTCTCGAGTGAAATCGGACTTTTTAGATGTACATTAATGTAGGCCACACACCAATGTAGTAAGAACAAGAATTAATAGAACAACATGGAAGGAAAGATGGAAAACCAGATAATTAATAATCAAATTTCATCACAATTGTTCATAACCTCAGCAAGGAAAGGAATTAGCCACTCATTTGTGGATTAATCATCATAAAACGAGTGTTAATCATACAACAATTGAGTTAAAGAAGAAAGAAAGAGAGAAAAAACCCTGAACTTTTCGTCCCTCAACTGCCTGTAACCCACGTCCTTGCTCCACCAAGTCTGAATTATGAAAAATAAACTTAAGTGTTCTATTTATACTGCTGGGAATTTTTCCCGGAATAATGAGCAACGTGTCACGGAGTGCATCGCGGAGCACAGCCTCCGTGACACGCCATGAACGTGGACCCTCACTGGAACTGGGTGTCCGGGAATTCAAGCTCAACGTGGCATGGCATGCATCGCGGAGCACTAGCTCTGTGCCACGGAGCAAACGCGGCCCTTCACTGGAAATAGGGTGAATTTTCACCCTCCAGGCAGAATGCCTGCGCGATGGCAGCGTGACACAGCTCCATCGCGGAGCCCCTTTAATTCATGTTGTCCAATGCCTTTTCCCTTGCTCGCATCCAAGTCCAAATCCGATATCATCCAACATGCATTTTAGCTTCTCGAAATCACATGTTTCCTGCAAAACAATGCTAATCATGTTGGTTAGTATAAATTCCCATTTTATTGCCTATTACATGAAAATGTATACACATTGCTAGATAAACAAGGCGAAAATGGTACATTTGAGTATCACTTGGGCATATAAATCTGCCCAAGATCAAGACACATATATCATAGTGCTAGCAAGGATCAATAACAACCCATACTAGGGGCATATAGGAGTCGCCCAAACCAACGAAAATGATCCATCATCCTACATTGGCATACGTAGTTTCAGGCATGAAACCTTTTCGGTTATTAATACTACTTCTTTTTCATTACGTAACGTGATTTACTTAAAATCGTCACTAAGAAAGCAAGCTTGTCATCACATTCATTATCGTATCTAAATCATAGTTCTTCATTGTTATAAGGCCTTGAAATTTATAAGTCATCAAGCCATAGTCATTTTGCACAAAAATTATACTTTCCTCTTTGAGGAAAAACAAAATCATAAATCATAGAGTTTTACTCTATTCAACAAAACGATTTCAATAGAACTCATAGAAAGTCAAGGATAATCATAATACATATGTAGAAACTCAAGGAGTTTTGAAAATCATTTATTATGGACATAACATTCATGGCCTTGACCTTAACAATTCAAGAAAAAGGATTTTATCTGGAACTTTCATTAAACATGGTGTGGGAAATAAAATAAAGTGTTTCGACAAAAGAATTAGCCTTAAATACCTTATGCTTGGCCTAAAAACTATCACCATGAAGCAACAATCTTCTTACAACATCAATCTACAATAATTATATAGAT
Organism: Datura wrightii; assembly: GCA_035772735.1. Taxonomy (NCBI): domain Eukaryota; kingdom Viridiplantae; phylum Streptophyta; class Magnoliopsida; order Solanales; family Solanaceae; genus Datura; species Datura wrightii. The sequence goes on along the minus strand of JASDFA010000019.1, from coordinate 74,815,343 downwards.
AGGAACTACAATCAAAAGCTTAACGACAAAATTCAAGTCATAGAGGCATTCATCGTACACCCGAAGTGCATAGAAAGGTTGAGCCTCATATTGGTGGGGTGTACTAATACCCCTTAATAGCATAAATACAAATTACAAGTCCAGCCAAACAACCACCTCCATCCTCAACGCTAAAATAGTCCCCCTAAGCTTAACCCTAGGTCATCACATGAACTCATGGCTTCCTAGCACCGTCCCATGAGTCCTGACCTTAGAATATCCTGAAGGAGTAGAACATAATACTCATTTATGGCTTAAGGATATTTACTTACCTTGAAGGAAGGAGGAGTACTCAAAATTTCAAGTCTTGGAACTCAAAGATTGTTCTTTACCTTGCCAGAGAAAGGAAGATGATTTTGATGTTAGAATTATGAAGAAATTGATGGATTTATGTTACAATAGGTTGGAGAATGCAAACCTATCCTTAGGAGGGTTGAAGAAGCTCTTGGAACTCATAGGGTTGATCTGGATGCGGGACAATGCCAAAAAAATCATTTAGAGCGACTTTGAAAAGCCCCAAAACCCCTATGTGATGCCGCAAGTGAGGGACCATCAGTCCCCTGATGGACCGTCAACTTGCCAATCACTTAGGTTGAATTTTTTTGCTTCTGGTTAAGGTTGATGGGGCAGTCTTGAGGGTCATCAGGTGCTTGGTTCCATCACTCTTCCCGTCGCACCTGACAGTGCTCCACTAAATTGCTCATAACGTTTTACTCAAAACTCCAACTGATGCAAGGTTAGATGTATTGGAAATAAGATTCAAAGGGCTTCAAATGGATGTATTGAATAACCCAAATCACCTCAAAAATTAGGAGTTATGGTTGTTTGAATTTGACCCTTGAAAGAACTTATGTAAGAACTTATATAGAAACTCAATTGGTAAAAAGCCTTTCAACTTAACCTTGTGCTAGAGGTTCCTGATGACCTTAATTCACATCCAATGCACTTACCACACTTAATAATTGATCTTAAACCTAAATACAACCATTTCCACTTGTTTAGGGTCTAATTCACACGTTAATAGTCCAAATCATAGTCGAAAGTATGAGGTGTTACAGTATCTCCCCTTTGGGATCATTCGTCCTCGAATGATGGTCATGGGCATGAATAATATAACTCTGGAATTTTCCAAATATTTCAGTAGAGTTTCCTTTGTACATAAGACTATCCCAAATTCTCAAAAATGTGACTGCCAACTAGAAACATTATCGTAAGCCTTAAAGGGCATCAAAAGTGCATAGACATGAAGGAATACATAAAAAGCATAAACATAGTCATTTTTTCTCAAAGCTTACCTTTCTTTTCATTCATTATAATAACTCATCATTCTTGCTAGAAATTTCATAACCTTTAAAGGAAAGAAATCGTAGGCATAAGTCATACAAGACATGTAGATTTTTGTATGGACTTAACATAACACGAGTTCACTTAGACATGGAGCACATAAAATTCATAGAGTAGGATTAGGATCATTACCTCCTGCATCTTCTTCTCGTTCGCGGAACAAGTGAGGATATTTAGCCTTCATGTCACTTTCGGCTTTTCAGGTTGCCTTTTCAACATTGTGGTTTCTCCATAGTACTTTCACAGATGACACTTCTTTGGTCCTTAATTTATGAACTTGGCAATCAAGAATGGTCACAAGAGTTTCTTCATAAGTCAGACTTTCTTTGACACCTATATTCTCAATAGGGACCACAAGGAATTGATCCCCCATATATTTCTTCAACATAGAAACATGAAATACTGGACGCATTGATGCAAACTCTGCAGGCAATTCCAGCTCATAGTCTACCAACCCAATTCTTTGCAATATCTTATATAGAACAATATATTTAGGAATAAGATTTGCTTTCTTTCCAAAGCGCGTAATGCCCTTCATGGGTGAAACTTTCAGGAATACCCAATCATCCACATTAAATTCTAGATCTCTAGCTCACACATCCGAATAGGACTTTCGATGGCTTTGGGCAGTCTTTAACCATTCTTTAATTAGTTTGACCTTCTCCATAACCTAATGGACCAAGTCTGGTCCCAATAGTTCTGCTTCACCTACCTCTGTCATGACCCGAACAAAAGCCCAGATCGAGACACGGGACAAGGAACTCCGAGAGGCCCAAAGTCAACCCATGGCATAATCATAGCATAACACTATCATATTAACAACTAATAGAAATCATAACAGAACAAAAGCTAACTGAAAGAGTCTAATTAATATCCATAAGAACAAATCTAATAAAAACTCTAGTACAAAAGCTGAATCTGATATACAAGTCTAAAAGCCTCTACTAAACTGATGAGTTGCTGGGACAAGCCCCCAGCTAACTCCTAAAGTCTGAAAACTGAAACATAATTGAAATAGAAAATATAGATCGCGTCCTCGAAAGATGAGGACTCACCACAAGCAGCTGAGAAGGGAATAGAGCGTATCTAACCACATGGCTGAGTTTGGAAACTTTAATCTATATCATGAAATGATATAACATATAAAGTATGCGGTCAGTACTTGAAATGTACTGAATATGAGGGAAGCGTAAATAAACACAAACATGCAAGTATATAGGAAGTAAGTAAACTAAGTACATCACTGAACATATAACTGAACTGGAATACGACAACCCTGTCTGACATACACATATATTTACATGAAGCTTTTATTTGAAAATATTTACTGAGGTATAATCAAATCGATTCGTGATGGTCATGTATCGTACATATACTGAGAACTGAAGCTGTAATTGATATCATATAGTGTATTGATGATCTGCTGATAATTGAGACTGAATCTTGCAAAAACTGATTTTAACTGAAGTCTAAAACTATAATGAGCTGAGCTAAACTGATATCGTAGACTAAGGGAGACATGCTCTGCTATGGAGAGTCTGTGACTGACTAAGGGAAACATTCTCTTCTACTGAGAGTCCCTGACTGACTAAGGAAAACATTCTCTGCTACTAAGAGTCCCTGACTAACTAAGGGAAACATTCTCTGCTATTGAGAGTTGTTCGGTGGTTCGTTGGGTATCTAAACCGACACGCAAGTGCACGTGGTCGAACAAGTAGTAAGTGGCTTTAGTAAGCCAAGTATCAATCCCTCAGAGACTCGGATTAACTGAAGTTTGCGTAAGTATACTATACTATATTTAACTTCTAAATATGCTGACAACAACGTAACCAAAAAATGAATAATTTGTTTTATAAATTTTATACTAAACTACAAACAATTATCTACTTTGAATTTGGACTATGAATAAGAGCATGCTGAGGTTAAAGAACATGTAATGAAACTGATTATCATCATAAATTGGTTAATCTTTTCTTCCAGTTGCTAGCCAAGAACATTAGCCAAGAGATTAAAACTCTCGTATTTAATCTCACTTAAGAATCATAAACCATCCGTCTACATTTCTGTGATCAAATGCAATTCATGACCTAGCAATACAATTCGGGTTCCTAAATTGACTAATACGGCTTTCAAGTATATTTCTATCAGGAAAGCACATCAAAACTCAATTTTCCCAAATCAAGTAAAGAACAATATCCTATTAATTCACAACTTTCCAAGTGAAATCGGACTTTTTAGATGTACATTAATGTAGGCCACACACCAGTGTAGTAGAAACAAGAATTAATAGAACAACATGGAAGAAAAAGATGAAAAACCAAATAATTCAATAATCAAAATTCATCACAAGTGTTCATAACCTCAGCAAGGAAGGGAATTAGCCACTCATTTGTGGATTAATCATCCTAAAACAAGTGTTAATCATACAAACAATTGAATTAGAGAAGAAAGAAAGAGAGAAAAAACCCTGAACTTTTCGTCCCTCAACTGCCTGTAACCCACGTCCTTGCTCCACCAAGTCTGAATTATGGAAAAATGAACCTAAGTGTTCTATTTATACTAGTGGGAATTTTTCCCGGAATAACAAGCAATGTGTCACGGAGTGCATCGCGGAGCACTGCCTCCGTGACACGCCGTGGACGCGGACCCTCACTGGAATTGGGTGTCCGGGAATTCAAGCTCAACGTGGCATGGCATGCATCGCGGAGCACTAGCTCTGTGCCACGGAGCAAACGCGGCCCTTCACTGGAAATAGGGTGAATTTTCACCCTCCAGGCAGAATGCCTGCGCGATGGCAGCGTGACACGGCTCCATCGCGTAGCCCCTTTAATTTGTGCAGTCCAATGCCTTTTCCCTTGCTCGCATCCAAGTCTAACTCCGATATCATCCAACATGCATTTTAGCTCCTCGAAATCACATGTTACCTACAAAACAATGCTAATCATGTTGGTTAGTATAAATTCACATTTTATTACCAATTACATGAAAATGTATACACATTGCTAGATAAACAAGGCGAAAATGATACTTTTGAGTATCACTTGGGCATATAAATCTGCCCAAGATCAAGAGTCCCTGACTGACTAAGGGAAACATTCTCTTCTATTGAGAGTCCCTAACACACTAAGGGAAACATTCTCTGCTACGAAGAATCCCTGTCTGACTAAAAGAAACATTCTCTGCTATGGAGAATCCCCGACTGAGTAAGGGAAACATTCTCTGTTATGGAGAGTCCATGATTATACTAGAACATGGAGGACACTAATATGACGTCGTTCAATCTAGTCTAAGCTACTTTAGCTAATTCAGAGATCTAAGCGTTCAACTAATTACATCATGTTGAATTCATTTAGAGTTTGATCAAGGCTACTTTCTACTATCAATAAGCCAAAAGGACTGATAGATCATAATCGTGCTTTGTTCTCGAAGTTCATAACATTTCAATCCCAAATTCATAGCATATATCATATATTCTAGATTCATGTAAGATCCATAGGTCCAAGTCATACTTTAACATATATCGTAAATCATAGTGAAGGCATACACATACTTTATATTCACCTAAGCCTATAAGTTCTAATCATACCTCAACATATATACTAAATCATATATTCTAGATTTATGGAAAACCCATATGATCGACTCATGCTTTAAACATATATAATGAGATCATGTTAAGAGCATAAAAATATTTCATGAAACTCCATTTCGAAATTTACACTAAATCATGGTGAAAATTCTATAACCATGCTATTTCCATATCATGAACATAATTTGAGAACTTGAAGGTAATTTCGTAAGCATACATGGCTAATAATCATGATGGTTCTTATAATTCATAGAAGGCATATGAGAATTCATCTATAAATTGAAACCCTAGAAGATGCTTTCCTATAAAATCAAGGGATTAGGGTTTAAGTATATAAAATTGGGACACAAGGATGAAAGAAGATCCTTGTTGAAGTCCCACATACCTTATTAAAAGGATTACTTTATAGATCTTGAAGCTCGTAGCTCTTGAAAGAAACCCTAGATAATCATTAAGCTTGAGAGAAGAAGAAGAAAACCTTACAAATGATTTTGAGAATGAGGGGCTTAGGCTTGTGGAAACTTCTATATTTTGACCCCCTTTCAATACCCAAAATGATGTTATTTAAGAACTAGGAGCATAGGACTTTACCTAAATACCCCTGTCTTTAAAATTAAAAATATGCCCGTCAGTGACCACGACCCTCACCATGAGTCGTTGGTCCATTCCATGGCTCATGGTAACCGCCCATTACTTCAGGAGTCATTTCTTAAGATACTTCTTCCTCATCCCACGACCAATTGGATGAGTCATTACTTGATCCAATGACTCATCGGTGCCTTCTTTCGTCACCACTGGTCCAATCCTTGAATTCCTTCCATCAACCGACATGACGAGTCATTTCTTCACCTAACGGTTTGTGGTCTCTGTCTGTCGTCACTAAACCAAAAACCAACTCCTTTTTTTAGCTCCAACTAACGACTCCTCAGGATGACTCATCGCAGCAACCAATGGGTCGTCACTTGACTCATCGCATCCGGGAAGTTTGGACTACCGACTTACAACGGGTACAACTAACGGGTCATTTCTTCCCACAATGACTCATTCTTACCTCTCGTGGTATCAAACATACTTAGAACCTTTTCTTGAAATCCTTCCAACGGCTCCATCTAATGAGTCATTAGAGCAACCAACGACCCATTGGACGAGTCGTTCTGAGACAAATTTTTGCTGGTTTTTCCTGCTGAACTTCATCTAACTTTGGGGTCTGATTTGAGAAACTCTTAGGGTGTTACAATATATCCCCCTTGGGAACATTTATCCTCGAATGTAGGCAAAACATGCTAAAAAACTGGGAAAGAATTGATATCCCAAATATTGAAGATTTACAACTGAAACTGAGGGAGTATTTGACTCCGAGCTGATTTACATATCTGAATTGAATATCTAAATCGTAAATGCATGCTAAGGAATGAGAGGGACTGAAAGACATGAAACTATCATGGAACTAGATAGATCACTTAGAAGGATTCTTTTCCTTTAATTGGCATTGAGCTGATATGGACTAAGCCATCATTCTCAAAGCGCTTTCTGATACTGAACTAGAATTCATGATATCTGGTCTAACTAAAAGTAAGGGATTCATGAGCATAAATCATTCATGACATTTAAAATTGAGAACATACATGAGGTACCCTTATCTACTGAGCTACTAAAGCAACTTCTGAAGACTGAGTTCGAGCTAAACATACAGGAAGCATGAGTTAACACACATAGCTAGTCCATAATTTGAAGATGAGCCTTAAGGATTCATAGAGTAAGACTGGCATCGCTTTCTGAAGAGGTTATCTAGAGATTCTGGAAGTCTAAACATAATAATGGATAGAGCATAGCTTCAACTGAAATAAAAGAGGAATTGTCAATACTTGAAGGATTAACATACCGTAATTATTAGGGCTGGAACTCCCCTACTAGAATATTCAAGATTTGACTTGTCTCACAGACTTACCATCTCCCCCTTAACTTTAATCCATCATTCTAAGGATCCTGAATCTTCTTAAGGTTGGGGCTACACCCCTAATTCTTGACTCCTCCTCCCCCTCTAACATTCACTGCAAACCTCATACTCACAACTATTTCACACCTTACATTGACAATATCTTCCCGACAAAATCACAAAAGCTTCTTATTCAATATTAGGGTTCTGGGGCTAGCAACATGCAAAGAGTAACATGAGAAATTCATAACATACCTGTGACTATGTTCGGAGTTGTCTGCCACCTACACTAGATGTTGTGCCCAACTGAGATGGGCAAGCTATCAGAGCTGCTGCAATGGGGGACTGAGTCTTCCAACGTCTTGCTAGAGGACAGTTCTTTATTCTATGGCCCAACTGACCACATCCAAAATATCCTTCCTTACCAATCAAATAGTTTTCGAGGTGTCTCCTTCCACATTTCTCGCAAGGTGATCCACTTGACAAGGCTATAGAAGACATAGCTGAGGCTCTACCTTTGGCCTGTTTGGCTGTTGGGAAATCTCTGTGTTTATAGACGCACCGACCACAATAAAAGAAAACATCTAAACCCGCCAAGCACCTTCCTAGTTGGTTCTTTCTGCAACTCCTACAAATTGGATAAGTAATCTCTCTCACCCTGGGCTTATTTTACTAAATTTGAGCTAAAGACCTTTGCTGGGGTTGAGAGTGACTCCCACTACTTGTCCCTTTTTGGGAACTCTCCAAGTCTTTGGTCCTAGGCCTTTTCTTCCTCATTTCTCCCCCCTTAAACTCTCCATACATGTTCGAACTACCAAACTTACATGGGCTCCTCTTCGTGACGTCTTGAACCCTAGTAGCTGCCGCCTCCCCGATAGGGTTCGCTGATGTGATAGTCTGCCGGTTAGGCTGGGTGGTCGTGGATCATATCAACACTCGAAAAGCGGCCCCGAGCTCTGTATCCTTAACTTGCCCAAACATGTGATCTGTTAGAGTTGGTGGGGCTGGCTTACTCCTGTTAGCATTTGTTCTTCCATTCGCTCGTCTGAGAGGCATTATCTACGAGCACATAAAGCACGAGTCAAGAGAGGAACTGCTAGAGTTTCATACTCTACACATGATAAGAATCATGAAGAAAAGGGAACATTCCTAAAACGTCTTGTAGCATCTTTGTCATAAGTGTGGAACACTTCACAGCTATGAAAAAGACTCTACTTAATGTGGCTTTTAGACACCCTAGGACACTCTACACCTTTTCTCTGATACCAAGTTTTTTGTGACCCGAACATAGGCCCGGATCGAGACATGAGACAAGGAACCCTGAGAGGCCCCAAGTCGACCCATGGAATAATCATAGCATAACACTATCATAGTAACAACTAATAGAAATCATAACTGAGCGGAAGCTAACTGACAGAGTCTAATTAATATCCATAAGAACAAATCTAATAAATCCAAATGGTAGAGAAGTTTCCATATTTATACCTTTTCTTGTTGGAGGGGCGACCTTACATTAAACTACCAAAGAAACCAGGGTAAACTCTAGTACAAAAGTTGAAAATATACAAGTCTGAAAGCCTCTATTGAACTGATGACTTGCTGGGATAAGCCCCCAGCTAACTCCTAAAGTCTGAAAACTGAAACATAATTGAAATAGAAAACATAGATCGTGTCCTCAGAAGATAAGGACTCACCAAAAGTAGCTGAGAAGGGAATGGAGCATATCCAACCACGTGGCCGCGTATGGAAACCTAAATCTATATCATGAAATGATATATCATATAAAGTGTACGTTCAGTACTTGGAATGTACTAAGTATGCGGAAAGCGTAAATAAACTAAAACATGAAAGTATAGAGGAAGTTAGTAAACTGAGTACATCACTACACATATAACTGAACTGGAATACGACAACCCTATCTAAGATACATATATATTAACATGAAGCTTTTATTTGAAAATATTTAATGAAGTATAATCAAACCGATACATAAGTGTCATGTACCGTAACATACTGAGAACTAAAGCTGTAACTGATATCATACACTGTACTGACTATCTGTGATAATTGAGACTGAATCTAGCAAAAACTGAATTTAACTGAAGTTTGAAACTATACGGAGCTGAGTTGAACCAATATCGTAGACTAAGGGAGACATTCTCTGCTATGGAGAGTCTGTGACTGACTAAGGGAAACATTCTCTGCCATTGGGAGTGCCTGACTGACTAAGGGAAACATTCTCTACTATTGAGAGTCCCTGACTGACTAAGGGAAACATTCTAAGCTATTGAGAGTCCTTAATTGACTAAGGGAAACATTCTCTTCTATTGAGAGTCCCTGACTGACTATGGGAAACATTCTCTTCTATGGAGACACCCTAACTGACTAAGGGAAACATTCTCTGCTATGGAGAATCCCTGATTGAGTAAGGGAGACATTCTCTGATATGGAGAGTCCCTAATTATACTTGAACATGGAGGACACTAATCTGAGGTCATTCGTCTAGTATAAGCTACTTCAGCTAATTCATAGACCTGAGCATTCAACTAATTACATCATGTTGAATTCATTTAGAGTCTGATCAAGGCTACTTTCTACTATTAACAAGCCCGAAAGTCTGATAGATCATAATCATGTTTTGTCCTCGAAGTTCATAACATTTCAATCCTAAATTCATAGCATATGTCATATATTCTAGATTCATCTTAGATCCATAGGTCCAAGTCATACTATCACATATACCCTAAATCATAGTGAAGGCATACACATACTTTATATTCACCCAAGCCTATAAGTTCTAATCATACCTCAACACATATACTAAATCATATATTCCAGATTTACGGAAAACCCATATGATCGACTCATGCTTCAAATATATATAATGAGATCATGGTAAGAGCATGAGAATATTTCATAGAACTCCATTTCGAAATTTACACTAAATTATGGTGAAAATTCGATATTCATGCTATTTCCATATCATGAACATAATTTGAGAACTTGAAGGTAATTTTGTAAGCATACACGGCTAATAATCATGATGGGTCTTAGAACTCATAGAAGGCATATGAGAATTCATCTATAAATTGAAACCCTAGAACATACTCTCTAGAAAATCAAGGGATTAGGGTTTAAGTATAAAAATTGGGACAAAAAGATGAAAAAAAAACCTTGTTGAAGTCCCACATACCTGATTAAAAGGATTCCCTTATAGATATTGAAGCTCACAGCTCTTGAAAGAAACACTAGATAATCCTTGAGTTTGAGAGAAGAAGAAGAAGAGAACCTTACGGATGATTTTGAGAATGAGGTACTTAGGCTTGTGAAAACCCCTATATTTAGACCTCTTTTCAATACCCAAAACAAAGCAGTTTAAGAACCGGAAGTATAGGACTTTACTGAAATACCCCTGGGTTTAAAATTAAAAATTTTCCCGTCAGTAACCACGACCCTCCCCATGAGTCATTGGTCCTTACCACGACTCGAGGTGACCGTCTGCAACTTCAGGAGTCATTTCTCCAGATTCTGCTTCCTCATCCCATGACTAACAGGATGAGTTGTTACTTGATCGAATGACTCATCGGTGCCTTTCGTTGTCACCACTGGTCCAATCCTTGAATTCCTTCCAACGACCGACACGATGGGTCATTGCTTCACCTAATGGTTCAGGTCTCTTTCCATCATCACTAAACCAGAAACCAACTCCTTTTATGAGCTCCAACTAACGACTTCTTAGGATGACCCGTCACAACAACCAACGGGTCGTCACTTGACTCGTCGCATTTGGGAAGTATGGACTGCCGACTTACCACAGCGACAACTAATGGGTCGTTACTTCCCACAATGACTCATTTCTCCCTCTCGTGGTATCAAACATGCTTAGCACCTTTTCTTGAAATCCTTTCAATGGCTCCATCTAACAGGTCATTAGAGTAACTAATGAACCTTTGGACGAGTCATTCTGAGAAAAATATTTTCTGGTTTTCCTACTGAACTTCATCTAACTCTGGGGTCTGATCTGAGAAACTCTTGTGGTGTTACAACCTCAAACCAACCAATGGGTTTTATGTATCATTACCCATACAGAGCCTCATAGGGTGCCATCTTAATACCAGAATGGTAACTATTATTATATGCAAACTCAACGAATGGTAGGTGATCATCAAATTTTCCTCAAAATCCAAAGCACATGCTCTGTACATGTCTTTGAGCATCTGGATGGTGCGCTCGGCCTGTCCGTTTGTCTGCGGGTGCAAAATAGTACTAAGGTTCACACGTGCAATGCTTTTTGAAAAGACTTTCAAAAGTGGGATGTGAACTGAGCACCTATGTTAGAGATGATGGAAACTGGGGTCCCATGTAGCCTAACAATCTCTCGAATGTACAGCTTGGTATAATCCTCTATGGAATCAATCGTCTTGACAGGAAAAAAGTGTGCTGACTTGGTAAGCCAATCCACAATCACCCAAATTGAATCATATTTTCAAAAGGAGTAAGGTAACCCTATTATTAAGTCCATATTGATCATTTCTCATTTCTATACAGGAAGTTCAATATTCTGTGCTAGGCCACCGGGCCTCTGGTGCTCCACTTTAACCTGTTGGCAATTTGGACATTTGGCCACGTGGTCTGCTATGTTCTTCTTCTTATCATTCCACCAATAGATCTATTTTAGATCATGGTACATCTTACTTGAGCCTGGGTGGATAGAATACTCGGAGTTGTGTGCTTCATCAACGACTCTTTCACGTAGATTGTCCACATCTGGAACACATAATCTGCCTTGATACCTTAAAGTACCATCTCCTCCTAACTCAAAAGCCATGGTATTTTACTTGTGAATTCCCTCTTTAAACTTGAGCAAGGTCGGATCTTCATATTGCTTCTCCTTCAGTTCTATAACTAGGGACTACTTCGCCCTATTCTGAATGACCACGTTGTTATCCTCAGAGTCTAACAAACGAACCCCTAGGCTAGCCAATCTCTGAATGTCTCTAACCAATTATCTCTTTCCTTCTTCAACATGAGCCAGGCTTCCCATGGACAGTTGACTAAGAGAATCGGCTACTACATTAGCCTTCCCTATCGAGCGAATGGCATACATGGTGTATATCATGAGCATGCATCTAATCATAAGTGAAAAATAGCTAAAATTAAATATTAAAGTTCAAAATACTTTATTTAAAGAGAAGACTTGCCAAGTTTATATAATATGAGAAACAATCTATGAAGCCTCTAACATACTGGATTAACTATTTATCAGGAGAAGGTACCTGGCATGCCTCAAAATCAACATCTAATAATTAAGGATAAAAGACTAATTCCAAAACAAATGGGGCTCACCAACAGCTGAATGAAGTAGAATCCTAGCGAGTAGCTCGGTCGTCGGTATGAGTACCTGAATCTGCATTATAAAATAATGCAGCTTCCTTGACCAAAGGGACGTAAATACATAGGATCATACTGTATGTAAAACGATTGAAGGAAACATAACATAACTGAGTAATATAAAAAGAGAAACCAAGATAAAGACATAGAATAAAGGCACTCAAGGATATAAAACAAATCAGGAAATAGACCTGTTTACAAAATTATGTTTTCATCGTCATTCATTAAAGTCATTATGGGAGGTTCTTCTCTTAACCGACATAAACTACTATGTAAACATGGTGTCCAATATCTGCTCGATCAGCTAAGCCATCTCATACCTTGTTGGAGTATGATATATACATATCATAGTGCTAGCAAGGATCCATAACAGCCCGTACTAGGGGCATATAGAAGTTTCCCGGACCAGCAGAAACAATCCATCATCCTATATTGGCATACGTAGTTTCAGGCATGAAGCCTTCTTAGTTATGAATACTACTCCCTTTTTATTATGTAACGTGATTTACTTAAATTCATCATTAAGAAACCAAGATTGTCATCATCAGTCATTATCTGTCATGATCCAAATAGGCGAGTCGTGTGGGCACCTACATCGATTCTACTCGCTAGGAGAACCCCTTTCGGAACTGCATAACATACCCAAAATTTCTCTTTAATTTACACCAATCAACAATAATTATAAAATATAAATAAAATTTCCCAAAATCTTGACTCTCCCAAGATCTAGTATAGAAAGGTACAAGAGCTCTAATGGAATACATAAAAAAATAAATGACACAACTTTGTTTGAGAAGAAGATCACGGAAGCTGATGCTGAATACTCCACGTCAATTAAGGAACTTCAATCGCCACAACCTATACCAAAAAGGTGTAGCGAGGTAGTATTAGTTACACCACATGTACCAGTAGGCATCAGTGGCCGACCAAGTTTAGTTAACATAACAGCATAATAATCAATATACAATCGATGTTAATAAATTCAATGACTAAAGCACTCATACAACCTCCCCACTAACTTTATTCCCTATATTATCTTCTCTTATGGACCATCAATATTCATGCAATTACCCTACAATTCTATTCGTTATTTAATCAACCAATCTGCCTCTCTACTTCTGATGCGAAGAATACTTGGCCTGCTACGGCAGTCTTGTAGCTGCAGTGATGTGCCCGCTGCAGTGCCATCCCAAACAGATAATAACCAATTTCTCCTAATCCATTTATGTTCTATTCCACCTTATAATTTTTATAGCATGACTACCTCTCTTACAATTTCACTAACATTACCCAAGTTCGTTTTTACCACTTATTAACCTATTTCAATACTTGCCAGATTTTCCGGACCCTCCTTTATTTTAGTACATTAGATAATAAAGTCTACCTGCTGTCTCCCAGTAACTCAGTAGACTTTTGTTAATTACATTAAGTTACCTTGTAGGACTCACCAAGGACCACTTCGATCAGCATTCATTCGCAAATAAGAATTAAATAGTCCAAGCATACTTAAGGAGTTATCCAAACATATCAAAGGTATTAGTTTCCCCAAAATTAATGTACATGAACATACCTATTTCCATACCATAAATATGCCATATAATATCATACTTGTACCATATTGTCACATACTGCTTTTCTCACCTCAAACCCGAATCATGTCGGCATATCTTGTATCATACTTGTATACCTATACCCTTTTGTCACTATAATTGAATGTATATAAAACCATAATTGAAAAATCTCTATTTCACAATCATACCATCAATGATATATGGGGAACACGCCTCTGTCACATTACTCTACACATATATTAGAGGGATCTTTTGCTTGCCCTTCCAGTCATGACCTGTAGGGGACTCTAGAAATCAAAGTATTGTACACCCAACCATATGAAATCTTCATCATATATATCTGTATATTCATATTCATGCACCCAGCCGCATCGTCTTTTATCCATACCTATTTGTGTACTTCCTTATACGACTCGCCCAGATGGTCACCTTGGGCACGAGCCACTCATGTCTCCAACCCTCATTCAGAGTTTGATCGAACTAATATGCTCATCCAAGTTCTCTCATTTTGGCCCCAGGCCTCACATTCACCATCACATCAAGGATTTACATTTCCATATCATACAATACCCCACACACACAATCGATCAATACCGACTTGCCCCTCAATACTAGGACACACATCATAACACAACAAATAATAAATCACACATGACAAGAGTGTTATATATATATATATACACACACACACACATGTCAACGATTATAATCAAATGCATAGCTTCAAATCCAATTTCAAACCCAAAAATTCATAATATCAATTATACCCATAACATCACAAAGAAATGAAACCTAGCCTGTGCGTTAGATTGGGCTCTGCTGCAATGGCATTATTACCGCCATAACGGTCTCACTGCAGCGGTTCTATACCTGCTGCAACAGTACTATTCGACAGTACTTCAACCAGTTCTTTTCAATGTTTTCTCATAGATCGTTCTTCGCAATTTCATACTATCCACTATATCGTCCAGCCCTTGGAGGCAGCACCATAAAAAGTTTATTCAATAATTAATTGCTAATAGGGCAATCATAATCACAAATAATGTCCACTAACCCAAACATTATGTTATCACTTACAGAACATATAGGTTATTATGTAAAATCTAACTCTTCTAATTTGTGAGTCTTACATCATGTCCGATAATAATCTTAGAACCACCTTAAAAGCTCACTTACCGCATCCTATAAACATAATTTGTATGACTAACCATTTGAGGTTACAACTCAGGAAGTATAACTACATAACACTATATACATATAAATATATTCAACAACGATGTCTGAATGTCATTCTACATACAACCAAATCGCTCTCACCTACACCTTTTCTATTTCTTTCGTCCTTAGAATCTTACCAGGTTTGAATATTCTATGATAATTTATTTAAGTTTCGATCTTATCCATCAAAGCACATCAACTATACTCACGTATATGTTTAGATAACCAAAGTCTAATAGAAAAGTAAGTAAACCATAGCTTACCTGGGTGCCAAGATATCGTCAAGACATTCCCAATTGCATGCCTACACCTATTTCTGAGCTCTTGCAGAAAAATCCTCGCTATGGAGGATGAACCTCTACCTCCTTGTTTCCTTCTTGTTCCTAAAGTTTATTTCCTATTTTCGGGCATTTTTAGTAAGCCTTTTTTTTAGAGAATAGGTTTTTAAAATTCTACCAGGAACAGGATTGCAGAATTCTTTTCAGTGCCATCCACTACAATGAGACCAACTACCGCTGCAGTGGTTCCGCTATGGTGGAGAAAATCCTACCGTGGTGAATGCGTTCTTGGCCAACCGATTGTGACTTATCTCATTCTATCTTGTTCTTCTTATGCCCCTTTGTTTTTAGGGGCTTCGTTCCTATTTTACAAAAATTTCAAATTTGCCCGCTCATAGATGGTCGGGGTTCTATAATAGTTGGGCGGGTCGTTACATCAGATACCAATTAAGAATTTATTCTTTCCTTAACGGGTCAATGATGCATAGGCGGGTGTTTTTAGTCACCCCATATGGATCCCAACATTGGTCCTAGATTTTCCCACTTCTAGCCAGCACTTAGGCTTATAGATTCTGTGTCTTGGTCCTCGGACTAATTGTTGCAAGGCCCCGTTATTACGCCTTATACTACATCTTCCAAACATGAGCCAAACAATTTCTCGTGGAATTATAAACCTCTGTTGGGGTTGACAAAACTCGAGCGCCAAATCACACATTTACCCCTCCTTTGGGTTTTTTGGTTACTTATTCTCGGCTCAAGTGCTCTAGGTATTCCTGATTTGTCGGACTTCTCAGAGTGGGTGATTTTGAAATGATGGGGTTCTGCGGTGGAATCCGAACCGTCACTATTTTAACCGTCTGTCGCAGCAAAAAAATGGTCCACTATAGCGGATAATGGGATCAATTAAAGGGGCAAAATGGATGGTTTTGAATTCATTCTTAGCTTTTCACTTCACTTTTGTGCAAATGCTCTCAATTCCAGCGGCGCTTTCACCTCGATTTCATAGGTTACTTTTTCGAGTTCCTAGGCTAGATTGTCGAAGTATGCAAGAAGAATTTACATTCTGAAATGATCTCTACTGTTTCTGCGGGTTTTTGGTCAATTTTATGTGGTTGTGGGGTCGAAAATGAGGGCATTTGGGTAGGGTGGTGGTTTAATCCCTTCAAAGCTTTTGTGCTTGAATCATTACTATTGGGGTGGATAATGGTTATTAGGGCTTGGAAAAGTATTAACACTCAAACTCACACTCCTAATAAAGTATGAAACCGACGTTGTTAATAAAGAACCCAACAAAGGTTGGGGTCGATCCCACAGGGAATATGGTCAAGATATTGAATAATGCTAGTATTTAAGCTTTTAAGTGTGTTATCTCCAAAAAAAGGGGTTTTATAAAAGAAATTATATGACAATATTGAGAATTGATTGTTGTTTATCAAGATTATGCAATTAACTAGGGTAAGTGTTCCTATGGTTAATAACTACTTTGGGTTTTACACTTGTGACCTATCCCAATACTTACTTGTAGAACTTGATAACTAGAGTTCATCCAAATGACTGGTCCATACCTATTGGATGACTATACTCAATCACCGGGTGAGGTCTCATGAGCAATTTCACTTCAATAATTATCAATTTGTCCCACATTAGCCATTCTGCGATCGTAACTCAAGTCATAAAATGACCCATAAAGATCAAGGCTTCGTTGCAATTCTCTTTTCCTAATTTCTACTTCTCTAGGTTCAAGTAAGTAAAGAATTCGGGGAAGAACTAACGTTTGCACTCTGTTCAGAAATATTAAAGATGAAGAGTATACAATACAAGTGTTTAGGATTGGTTTACAATCGCTTTGTGCAACCCTAGTTTGTTAATTCACCACGATTCCCACAATCCTAGTTGTGGAGGTTTTAGCCTCTCATGATTGCAAGAGAATTATCAACATTCATAGAAAAACACATAAGTTAATACTTACAACCATTATTGGAATAAAACCCATTTGATTATCACAAGAATTTATGAAGAATTATTCAAGAACTATGAAGAAAATCAAAGCAACAAAATCTCCAAGACTTGAATAGAAAGCTAACAACAATATTCCTCAATGTATTTTGTGTGTTTTTCCAACTTCTTCATACTGGAAATAACCTAAAAAGTATTTATACAAATATTTAGAATATTTTCTTAAGTAAATAGGGAAACTACTAAAACTGGTGCCGACTTCACCTACGACCAGTAACAAGATTGTATGGGTCATACCTTGACTCATACGTTGGTTGGCATCTACTGAATCTTGCTAAGTGTAGTGAACTGGTATGACTCGTACCATGAACCTACAAGTTGTACAATCTGTCGTGGTTTAATACTGAGAATTCTGGCAATCTTTTTAACTTTATCACAAATAGCTTGGTACGACTCATACCTCAGTTCTACGACCCATGACTCCTTCTCGTACCTTTACTCCTTCCTTCACTTCTTCTGAACTTTTTCACGGCTCCTTAGTACGAGTCTTAGGTAAATCTCATGATTCATGGTTGCTACCCGTACCAAGACTCTTCGCCTGTGCAACATCTTTTGAAGTTTTCTACGACTGCCACGGTATAGCTCGTACCATGAGCCGCAAGTTGCCTTTGCCTCAACACTTTTGGCCTGGACTTTTCCATGACTATCGGTATGACTTATACTGAGGTCCGCACTTAGCCACTTTTTTGCAATTTTCTCCATCTTTTGTGCAATTCAACTCCAAAATCTATTTTACCTGAAAACAAAGTAAAAGTGCCTCATATCCATATAAACACACCAAAGTCCATGCTTATTTCCTCAATTTTAGGCGTCGAAAGTGCTGTAAACTCACAGCACATCAAGACTCTCAACTTAAAACTTTTGCATGTCCTCAAGAAAAGAAAACAAAACTAAAATTGACGCTTAACTAGAATGTAAACTTAGAATACCTACAGCCAACACAACAAAATTTGCACTATAAACCACAATTAGCTATTCACCTATTTTCAGTTCAAACTAAGTCAGCTATGCACACATATAACCACAACCAATGACATATAGGGATCAAGATATAACATCCAACTATAAGCATAGAATCAAGTTGTCACCAATGCTATTCACACAGATAATTGGTAAAATATAACACAAACCAAGTACCTTCACAGCAAATGAAGTCCCCAACACTAATAGATATATAAAATTATGAAAGTTGGTTCAAAAAAAAATGAGACTATCACTCTCACAAAGAAGTTCCAAATACTGCACATCGGATACCATAAGCTTGCCCTTATTTTCTCAACTTTGGCTCTTCGGACAGTTAAGCTAGGATCACTATAGGACTTTGTTCGACATGTAACATAGGCTTCATGCTAGGTATGGTAGATATGGAATTTAGTAATAAACCCTCCTTGGCACTAGATACTCATGGATTCACTTTTCAATTTTTACCCCATTTTTTACTTTTTCAACTTTTCCTCCCTTTTCTTCGTTTAAATGCAATATGTGGGTGTGGCGTGTTTTTCTCATCTTTTTCACTTTTTCTCTTTTCTTTTTTTTTCTTTTCATTTGTATTTCTCAACTCTTTTTGTTTCTTTTCTTTTCACACCAAACCTCTCCCTTGTTTAACTTTTTTTTTCTTTTCCACCTCCCCACAATCTACGCACCCCTACTATATCCACCCTCAACTTAGGTATTTTTCCTGAGTTGAGGTTCACAATGTCCAAGGAGGGACCAGGACCAAAACAGGTTCATTATAAAGAAAAAGGTGAAGGATTAATCAAAGAAAAATGGTGAATATTAGGCTCATAATCGAGATCAAGGGATTCATTTTATTTGATAGGGTAATTTAAGCTAAAGTGGATAAAATCAAAAATGGCCTATGATCATTTCCTAACCAACTATCCTATAACATATGTAAAGACCAACTAGGCAAGTTTTAGATCCTCAACGTAGTATTGAACTAAGTATGATTCTTCACTCACTCATGGTACCGGTTTGCATTGAATCTACCTATCCAGTTCATGCATGGCTAAGCTACAACTACACATGCTAATAATATAAATTCCATAAAAGATCCATAGAAGACATGAAATTGCAATTAACTACATAGGTAACATAAAATTTTTTAAACAGGGTCAATTTTTTTCAAAAACATCAAACTAGAGCATTTATTCGTTGTATATTAATCCTAAGCTACTTCTAATTAAACAAATAACAAAAACAACATAAACATGTCAGTTCTACTACACAACATGTCCAAGGGAAAAGAAACACGATAAGAAAAACCCTTGGATGAACAAGATACCCAAAAACTACAAGTACACCCCCCTCTTTCGAAAAACATGCTTCGTCCCTGAAGCATAAAATGTAAGAACAAGAGAAAGAGGCATACATGTGGCGCACTAAGCACTCCTGTCTTCCTATGGAGGTGGTACCTCCGCTAAAATAGCAGCACTAGCAGTGGCCGACATACTCAATGGGACGTCAATTGGGGGATTGGTTACCCCCTCCATAGTAGCAGTCGCCTCAACGACCCCAACCTTTAATCTGGCTGAATGTGGCTCCCTCAAAGGGTCCTCGCAACCCACAAGCACTCTCTAGGTAGTGGTGGAGCTCCCCACTCCTCTACCTCACTCCTGTAACTCTGACATATGTGCGTCATGAGTTCACATGCTCTCCAATCTCGCCCACTTGCTCTCCTTCTTCTCCTTATTTTTCCTCTTCTTTAAGAGCTCATCTCCAACCTCCTTCGAGACCCTCTTCTTACCCTTTCCTCTACTAGCCACAGATGGGACCCAATATTCATCTAAATCTAGCTCCACATCTAAGTCTAAAAGAGTGGGGCTGCTAGAATCACCAGTTGTCTAGACAATAACTCGGTCACTTGGCTTCGAAGATCCCCCAACTCCTCCTTAAGGTTGCCTATGTCTATATGCTCAACTAGGCACTCATTTAAGTGGCGCTCAAAGCTATCTATCCGTCCATGCACCCTCACGGCCTCCTCAATCTCCGCCTTCATCTAAGACTTGACATTCTCAATCATAAATTGAACCTTTCTATCAGTCACTATCAACCTTTTAGCCGTCTTCTGGAGGAACCCATGTGGAACTAATATATACCCAGTTGGGGTCTAGTTTGGAAATGCAGATGAAGTACTAGGAGCTGCCTCTGTGTGTACGACCTCTGTAGCTAACATCTCATCTTGCTCAACTGAGGTGGGGGCATCAATATGCTCACCCCTTGATATCTGTGGTACTGGGACTATGGTAGTAAGTGTAACCTAACTCATCAGGTTCATCTCATCCCGAATTAGACCTTTATCTGTCGTCCTCTAGCTTCCAATCATAGTATCAATCTCCATTTTTTCCTTAAGGCATGCTTCTACACATAATCTGAACACAAGACTCGGGAATGGGATGGTAGTGCTCAATCCTAAAGCCTGATCTTGAATCTCCTCTGCAATGACCCTTACAATATAAATGGCGTATCTAGAGATACATGCCACTAAGGGTGCTCTATCTACATTGAGGGTGTTGTCATTAACCATCGATGGCGGACTAGTGTCCAATAGGCCTTCACTATGAATTTCAGTGAGGCTTTGCTGACCTGCTTTCCACTAGATACACAGTCCATGTCCTCTTTGTCATCCGCTAGAACCCCATTTAATTTGGGTCTGCCTCTCCTCATAACCCAGCCGTGTTACCCTTTTCAGGGCATCCATTCTATAATCGAACTCAACTGTCATGTCTGGAGCTCTTAATTGTGGCCCACAGAGTACCCAAGAAATAGCACGCTCAGAGATATCAATCGTGAAACCTCACACTACCACACTCTTGATCTTGGGATGTTCTCCTAATTTCTGCCCTCCTTTTGCATTTTTCTCCATCGTGGCTAAATAATTGGTGTAGAACTCTCGAACTATTGTAGGACTATACATCTCTGGAGTTCTATCCATCTAGTCAAATTAGTAGAAACGGAACATCCACTTTATTTCCTCTACCTCATTCAAGGCACTGGTTAGGATCAATGGTTCTTTCGGTATGCTCCACCTCAGATTGTTCTTAGAGGTGAGAGAAAGACCTTGCTTGTATATCTCTTGAGCACAGGGTACTCTCTATCCAACGCTACGGTTCTCCTGAGGCAGAGTTTGGTCACCTTCTTCCTCTGTGGCTTCATTGCCCTCATATATGGATTGGGCCTCCTCGGACCCTTCTTCCTCATTAGAGCCACTCCCTGACTCTTGAACCTGTTCTTTTGCTTCCTCTTCAGACTGGGGAGTAGTGGCCGAAGCGGCAAAAGTAGCTTCCTCCTGTACCTTGGCTTGAGCCCTAGTGGTCCATGGCTCATCAATGTTAGAAGTCTTAACTTAGTACTCTTCCACTGAACCAGTAGGGGAGCTGCCTGGCTTAGGATAGTCACAACAGGCTTAGGATAGTCCAAATGAGCCTTCCTACAAGTCGTGGTATGAAACCACGAGTCATAAGAAGGCTTGTGAAGCCTGTCCTTACCTTGATTAGTTTAGTCATTTACGCAATTGGTTTGTTTAATATGGGTACTCAGACTTCCCCATTTTATACCATCAATGTCCATTATTTACATTTACCCAGTGTACCCTCAACATATAGCACATCCGGTAACTCATTATTAGTAATCAAGTTTAGTGTTTGGCATTTCAAATTCCTATCTCTTCAATAGAATCATAAAACCCTAATGATAATCTTCCTCAATCCATTTTTAGTGAGTTTAAGGAATCACTGAGTTCTATCCGTTCATATAGAGAAAGATTATGGTAAATCGAACATGTTTACTTGAATTTTCAAGGGTTTGCCCGACTTCTTGCTTGTTTCAGTGATTAGGGTAGGAATTGCAGCTGTGCAGATGTAGTCTTGCATGAATTCAAGCTTGAATTAATTAGAATTTTAAGTTACAGGTGTGAGAATCGTGGGAGAGACTCGTGGATTCAAAGTGTATGTTCGTATGGGAGTTAAACTTAGAAGAATTTTGATTTAAATAGGTTAGGGCAGAATTATGGGAATCCGGGTCGAGTCAGGTCAAGCTGATTAATTTAGCCTATCACAGCTCATACCATGAGTTGTAGGTAGGACCTACGACTCGTCCCTTAGACTCGTAGCAGAATACTTAGGAAACTTACCTGGGGACCTATGAGTGGATGTTATGACTCGTACCACAAAGGTATGATTCGTACATTGCCTCGTAAGTCAATGTCTCTGAAATTTTGCACTTAGCACAATTCATCTTTATAGTGAGTATTATGACCCATACAATCAAGGTATGAGTCGTAATGACCAACCATAACATGAATTCTGGATTTCGCTTTTTACCACGACTGCTACACGACCCGTAAAAAGCTCTTACGAGTCGTACTGAGACTCATAGCACTGGTCTGGTCTGCAATTTTTCGCCCATAAGTTTTGGTTTCACCTGCACGTTAAACACATAAAAGGTTAAGATACTTGGATTGCCTCCCAAGAAGAGCCTGATTTAACATCGTGGCACGACGCAAGTCTCTTCACTACTCAAAATTCATCAGGAAACTCAGAATCATCATCGATTGATGAGACAACCCTAAACTCATTGGGCTGCTTCACTGACCGACAAATGTTAAAAGTGACCTCCTCTTTATTTAGCTTGAATTTCAGTTGGCTAGCTTCAACATCCACCAAGGCTCTCCTAGTGGCCAGGAATGGTCACCCCAAGATAATGGGGATTTCAAAATCAACCTCGCAATCTAGCATTATGAAGTCCGCTATGAAGATGAAATGGTCTGTCTTGACAAGCACATCCACTAGGAACCCCACTGGCTTTTTTACCGTGCAGTCTACCATAAAAAGCCGCATTAACATTGGAGTAGGGGCTCCCAAGCCCAACTTCTTGAATACAGCTAAGGTATAAAATTGATGATTTCTCCTAAGTCACAAAGTGCCTTTGCAAACTCAAAATCAACAATCATACAAGGAATGGTGAAGGCACCTGGATCCTCATTCTTTTGAGCAAGGACCCACGAAGCTATGGTACTAAATGATACAAGTTACCTACCGGCTCGTAGTTCATGGACCTCTTATTGGTCACAAGGTCCTTCATGAACATGGCATATCCAGGCATTTGCTCCAATGCCTCGACCAATGGTATGTTAACAGATAACTATTTACGCATAGAGAGAAATTTTTGGAACTGACCATCTTTCACCTTTTTCTTCATCCTTTGGAGGAACGGTGGCGGTGGTCAAGGGATAGCCTTACAAATTTGTGTGACCCCTTGCTTCTTACCATTATCAGCTTCAGAATCCTTTTGATCAACTGGAGTCTCTATCAACTTAGCTTCACCTGTGAGCTCGTGCTCAGCAAACTCATCTTCCTCACCAAGCTCAATCTCCTTTCGGCTTTCCATCTCAACTAGAACTGGTAGAGGGGGATCAATTGTGGTCTTTCCATTCCTAGTCTTCATGGCCATACAGTGACTATAATTCTTTGTATTTGGCATTGTGTTTCTAGGAAATGTTCTCTTCTGCCTTTGGTTTAGGGAGGTTGACATCTGAACAAGCTGCTGCTCAATCTATTTGATCGCTGTGGCATGCGATTCAACTTTCTGGTTCATACCCGATATGTCCCCACAGATCTCCATCAACTGATCATCGGTGGACTTTACCTTCTTGAGCATTTCAGCAACCACGTTCTCCAATCTTAAGATTCCAGTCTCACCCTCTCGTGCATTTGAGGAACATACAAACCTATGCGATCATTGAAATATCCATCGTTCTTTCTCCATTCTCCCTCTTGCTCACGACCTCAACTCTTATCCCTATACCCATTTCGGTTGTAGTTGTCTCGTTACTAATTCTGACCTTGATTTACAGAACCTTGGTGCTAAGTATCCTGTCTAGACCCTTAGGTGTTTTCCCGAAAACCCCCCACCTGGTTATCCAAGAAGTTTGCCTCCTCCTCGAAATCTGAATGCTCCTATCCCAGTTCCTACCCTGAGCTCCCACTGCGTTTACCTTTCTAGAACCAGTGCCCATAACATGCTTTATGAGTAGTCTAATGATGTCTGAATATAAGCTAGTTCCTGATCATGCTCCTCATCCTTTCTGTGTTGATCCACAGACATACCAACAACATACGTACTTGCAGTTACTTCTGCTTCCCTGGTGTGCCAGACCCTGTTCATCTTAGTCACTCTGTTCAAAATAATGGCATCTTGTTCCCACGTGTGACTCATCAACGCTCCTCTCGCCAATATATCTGCTACAACTTTTGTCCTGCTATTTAAGGACTTATAATTTTTTTTTAACAAACTGTCATCTGGAATTTTATAGTTCGGGCACTTGGTCAGTTTCTTCTTAAATCTCAACCATGTCTCATGCAGTGCTTTAGTCTTCAATTGTCGAAAGTTATAAATTTCGTCCTTTAACTGTAGAATCTTGGAGGGTGGGAAGAACCTTTCTAGGAAAGCTTGTTTAAGCTCCCTCTAGTTGTTAATGGAGTCATTGGGAAACTCCAATAATCATAAAGTGGCCTCTCCAGAGAGAGAGAATGGGAAGAGTCGCAACCTAATCGCATCCTGGCTTACACCATGTAATCTGTACGCCTTGAATCTCCTGACAAAATTCATCAAGTTCGGGTTAGCATCGTCAGCTGCATGACCACTAAAAAGCCCTTTCATAGTTAACAATTGTATCATGGTGCTAGTGATGTCAAACTTTGCCCCAGCAGGTAAAGGTGGTGGTACGATGGCTCCATTTGACCCGACTTCATCAATATCCAGTTCATTCGCATCATAAATGTCACGCCCCACCTTGGGGGGGTATGACTGGCACCTGGTGCCCTAGTAGGACCTAGACTGCTATCTGGTGAGCCTAGGCACATCTGGTGCCTGGCTGGCTCTAACTCAAATTCCTGAAAACAAAGGGCTATATAACGGCTGTAAACACAACCTCCGGACAACAGGCCTATAGCCACCTGTACCTGAAAAAAAACAGCTAACCAGAAACATACTACTGTCAAGGGAACCTATGCGGGCCGGCAAGGCCACCATGCTGTCTAGTTCTCTGTAACTTAACAATAGCACGCTAAATAATTACGTGACCGGCAAGGTCACCACTACTGACTGGTTATGGCCACACACGGCCAATAGGAACAGAAATAACAAATAACTATAACAAGCTGCACGGCCTCACACGACCGGCTCAACTGACCATAGGGAAATATATACAGACTGCAACCCTCTAGGAATAGCAATAGAAATGATCGGGACAGGGCCCCGACCTACCCGTACTGTACAACAAAAGAAAACAAAATACACCTCTGGAATTCAGACTCCGGATGACAGGAGCTGAATACTCAATAGCTGGCTGGAATCACGAGGAATCACCTCCTCGTCTATGAGTACCTGCAGGCAAGTAATGCAGCGCCCCACTGGGCGTCAGTACCACTGGTACTGAGTATCCAAAGCAACTTAAATAGTACAACTGAAAACAACTGAATATAGATATCGTATCTAGCATTTCTGTATAGCAGGAGATAACTGAATCTGAAGAAGATGGTATGAACTAAATCAAGCTTTCTGTACTGATAAGGCAGAGGCGTACCTGTAGACGCGATGGCCTGCTGTCTAGTAGCTAGTATATAATATATAAAGCACATAAATGGATATACAAGTAGCAAGCAAGAGCCAATACCAACCCTCATAAGCCGGATGGCACCAAGCAAGCAAACAATCTATATACCCCTACCCGGGTCAAAACCAACCAAAAATAAGTCACTCCACTCATCTGATAACTGTGAGCTCCTCCTACCGGCCCCCTTGGGTACGTAGCTCAGCCCTTGGCCTCTGACAATAAACTGTGTCTGAGTCTGAAGACTCCTGCCTCTGGGCGCAAGTGCACACGGGGTAGTCTGCTGCTGTATCTGTAACTGAAACTGCCCCTGGGTGCAAGCATGCAACAGGGTAATTTTATAAAAATCTGTATCTGGAATTGCCCCCGGCCACAAGCGCACACAGAGTGTTCTGCCCCTGTAAACAGGGTGGACTGGCTCTGCGCAGAGTAAACTGAACTACCCCTGCAAGCAGGGTGGTCTGGACCGTATTATCATGGTGGTCGGCCATCATCGTCCTCTAGGCGGACGGCATCGCCCAGCTGGTGGCGGTATCTGAATCTGGTATCGACACAGCTATAACCCAGGGGCGGTGGGGATGCTAAAGGGGTGCCCATATGCCACAACAAGTCTCAACAAACAAATAGCACATAGAAATAGCAAGCATGTATAACTGAAAAGACTATCTGGAATCTAACTTCTTATTCTGATCTGTTTCTATACTGAACTGATTCTTACTAATTATACTGATTCTGTAACCTCTGTTTAACTGTATGGCTACTCTGTAGCCAAGATACTTTCTGTCTATCAGATCTTTCTTTACTGACTTTTATTATGAAAATCTGTTCCTTTTTATTCTACAATATGCTTGCTATTCACATAATAGGCTATACTGAATCTGAAATACTAACTTGCCCTTGGGCACATGCTTTTCTAACTTTCAGACTGAATACGATATAACAACGCAAACTAGGTTTACTGAACTTTGCACAATACTTATCATTCAACTCCGGGAATTCTACTACGGAGTTTATTGAACTATACAAGGCTAAAGCTACTAACTTGCCGAAGAAACTGACTTTACATACCTTAACCTCGAGTTATCCGTCTGTCGGATGAGGCTCAGTCAATACTCCAGCTATTTCTCCCAACTGCATTCATGTATACGCTAATTAATACTAAATATAGCTTTATTCTAAAGAACGACGTCACTTTTGATATAATTATAGCCTAAACTTAGACTTATCGAAAGACGGTCGAAAACTCGCTATTTTTCAGCGGTCTAGAAGGGAGAAATATTCACTTCTCAGCTAGGAACACATAGACACTAATTTAGAGCAATTCCACTTACCTTAGCTCGGTGGCTCGATGATTCGTCGGCCGTATTTCACGAAACTGAATCCGTAGGAATGCTCTCTGTTGCTAAATACTCCCGTATCTGGAGTTAATTTGAGTTTGGGCAGCGTTTAGCAGCGTAACCGGTCGAAAATTATAATCCCTCCTTCGTTCCTTTTTCCTTTCCTGCGGGTATACTCTGTTTTCTGGAAATTTTATAAGTTAATAATGAATTAAAACCGAAGTGGGAGCATAAATATAATTGGCACTATAAATCGCATTGATGGAATGCGATTTATAAGTCGCATTCCTCAAATGCGATTTATAAGTCGCATTTTGCCTTGCGACGCGCCGACTTGGCGCTTGTCCGATCTTTCTCCGGGCCTTTTTCTAGCATGTATGGCTTCCAAATATGCTCAACCAACGCACGAATAGGCCATCTAGGTGCCGGGAATCCTACGGGGTATAACATTCTCCCCCCCTTAAGAACATTCGTCCTCGAATGTAAACTTCTATCTAAAGGACTACTTACTTTACTTTCTAGGAAAAAAAAATTCGGCAGAGTTTCCCCTGTAATATGGACTATAGCAAAAACCTGAAATGCAGAAAAGTCCAACACAGGCACTGCATATAATATTCTAGGATCCACTGGATAACTAAATATTAACCGTTCTCATTCACCGACATACAACCATAAGGTACTGCATAAGTAATAATACGGACATACCTGTCGCCTGACTAGGCCTGAAATAGGTGAGGATATCTGACTTTCATATCTTTTTCGCTTCCCACGTCATCTCTTTTTGGTTCCTGTTACGCTACAATACTTTGACATACGCAATATCCTTAGTTCTGAATCTACGAATCTGTCTGTCTAAGATGGCTACCGGAATCTCTTCGTAGGCCAGCTCTTCTGTAACCTGGATATCCTGGACTGGGACTGTTCTGGATGGGTCTCCTATGCATTTCCTCAGCATAGACACATGAAAGACGGGATGAACGGACTCTAGCTCTGGAGGCAAGTTCAACTCATATGCTACTCGGCCTATCCTCCGGCGAATCTGATAAGGCCCAACAAATCTTGGACTGAGCTTACCTTTCTTGACGAATCTCATCACCCCTTTCATCAGTGATGCTTTTAAAAATACCCAGTCGTTCACCTCGAATTCTAGGTTTCTGCGCCGCACATCTGCATATGACTTCTGGTGGCTCTGTGCAGTCAGTAGGCGTTCTCTGATAAGTTTTACCTTCTCCTCTGACTGCTGAATAATGTCTGGCCCAATCAATGATGATTTTCCTATTTCGAACCAGCCAATCGGCGATCTGCACTTTCGCCCATATAAAGCCTCAAAAGGCACCATCTGGATAGCTGAGTGATATCTATTATTATAAGCAAACTCGATTAGGGGCAAATGCCCAACCCAGCTACCGCCGAAATCTAACACACACGCTCGCAACACATCTTCGAGCATCTGAATTGTGCGTTCCGCCTGTCCATCTGTCTGAGGGTGGAATATTGTGCTCAAATTAATCTGCGTTCTCAGACCTTTCTGAAACGACTGCCAGAATCTAGCCGTAAACTGTGCTCCTTTATCTGAAATAATGGATACTGGTACTCCGTGCAACCTGACTATTTCTCGGATATACAACTCCGCATAATCTGGCCGAGAAAGTAGTTTCCACTGGCAGGAAATGAGCTGATTCGGTCAATCTATCAACTATCACCCATATAGAGTCATGTCCATGTTTAGTACGGGGTAATCCTGCCACAAAATTCATATTTACTGCTTCCCACTTCCAAAGAGGCACAACTATGTCCTGAGTTAACCCACCTAGTTTCTGATGTTCTGCTTTCACCTGTTGGCAGTTAGGACACTGGCTACAAATTCAGCAATTTCCCTTTTCGTACCTCGTTCATAATCTGCTGGTGGAGGTCTGAAACATCTAGAACATATAGACGGCCTTTACAACGCAGCACTTCATCCTCTGTTACCTGGAAATATGGCACTTTCCCCTGTTAACCAGGTCAGGATTCTTATACTACCATACTTTTTTTTCCTTCACAACTGATAACGACACGGCGGTGTTCTAGATTACCGCTCTGTTGTCCTTCATTTCTATTACACGAACGACTAAATTGACCAATCGATGTTTCTCTCTGCCAACTTCCGTTGCTTGGGTTGCAAATACGCCACATTCCTAATAGATCTATAGCTAAGAGCGTTTGCTGCTCCATTATCGCCTCTTGACTGATATAACATATTCATACTTAGAGAGCTCGGCATATAATTGACGGTCATACTGGCTTGTCTTGCCGAAGAGATCGACAGGTAGTTTCAGGCGTAGCTAGAGCTTATCTGGCCTTCCGGTCACATGCTAAGGCTACTTGTTGCTGTGATAACCTGAACGACCGCCTGCGCACCTTGTGCCTTTATCAAATCAGAGGATCCTGATATTGATCATGACCTCTAATGATCTGGCGGCATAACCTTAAATAACTGAATAGTCGGGTTGAATGACCCGAATGTGGCAGTAGTCTAACAATGCTCTAACTGTTCTACTTGAGTACTTATAGTTCATGCATAACTGCAGACTTGTGGGCATCTAATTGCTTTCTTATTTTGCTTGAACCACTGTAAGGCTGGGCTTAATCAAACTTACTCCCAGGCGATCAATCTCTGGATCTTCACGGGGAGTCTACTGATCTCCTGATCTTAATAAACACTGTGCTAGCAGGGTACTATCAATTTCTTACGCCTTGTGTGTATCCACTTGGATTTATACTGCTATTCTGGGGAATTCTCGGTCTTATGAGCTATTCTGTAAATACTGGCCTTCTGCTAGGGCTCTGTATCTGAATATCTTACGAGAACCAGCTAAAGTACTAATCTGTCACTGACTGCTGATGTGGACCCCTTTCTTGGGGTGCCCACGGGCTTGTCTGACTTGCGGGGTATTCCTTGTAATAACTGCTCGGTTGACTAAGGTCGACTCTCACCTACAAGGCTGGGAAAATGATGTATGGCCACTTAACATACTGGAACAATTCTAGTATTGCTAATCTCTGAAGTATACCTATTCAGTCTCTAATTCTGGTTCTGGCACATGCGCTAGTGTTATTGATCTTTAGAGATGCTTCCATGCTAATACAGGCGCCAGCTGGTCGGTAGACCGTCTAACTGTGCCCTTATCATCTAATTACCTGATTCAGGTTACTAACTCTTATAAGCTTCTAAAACCTAGATCTGGAAACAACATATAAGTCTATTAACTTAATAACTAAGAGCTGAGACTGTTTCTATGGATTCATACGTAAATCACACTTAACTTGCCCCTTCTTTTAGCTTTTCTCTTTTTCTTCTCTCTCTTTTCTCTCTTTATTTTTTTTTTTGGCAAAGGGTTCTGCAATGCAATTTGTATATACTTCCCAGCACTAATATGCATCTGTGTGATTGTAACCCCTATTAGCAGCTGCTCACAGCATATTTATTATCTGCACAGATATATATTAATAAATACGTACAATACATACTGAATTCTGTGGTGATACGTAATCTCTGACACACCTTGCTAAATTTCATATTGTACATGATATACTGCTTCTATGGTCTAATAATACCTCCTGCCTTCTCTTAACATTTCATCGTATTGTCACCCCATTCTGAAAGTAACAAACATAAACTCCTTAGTTATTGTCTGCTATTTGAAATTCCGCCACTCCTGCGATGTGGGGTCAACGTTCGAATCTTGTGGCCTTACTTTGCTTATATTAAGAGCCCATGACTGTCTGCTGGGCCTTATCTCTAGGCCACACTAGATTAGAATTGCTGTATCAGTAATTTCTTAACTTCCCATGAACAGGCATACTGCGGTATTCCAAACCGCAATCTTACTGTCAGCCCGAGGCTTAATCCTTAAAACGATACTCTATCAATCTGGGGGGGTAATTCTAATTTTCCCCACAAGATCTGACATTCCTGCTTCTTCCCCTCATCTTACTTAAGCTGAACTCTGGGGTTCAAGGTACCTGCTCTTTATTGTTAACAAGATTACTTGTCAAGTATCAGTTCATACTTCCCCTGACTTGTAGTCAGACCTATCTGACTCACATGACCCCTCACCCTTTCGCTATCACAACTGGATCATAACTATCATCTTACAGGTATGTCTTGCTATCTGTTAGCATATATGGCGGACTTGGCCTTTTTCTGACTCGAACTTGACTATTACCTGGCATTCATCCCTAACAGGTCTTTTACCCCTACTCCGAGTAGGCTAACAGTCTTACTTTCTTTACTGGCTTGTTATCATAAGGGTCTGCACAACTTACGGAATCATAGGGGCTCTTTATACTTTCTAATACTTACTAGGATCAATCAGCCCAGCTTTACTTACTGCTTGATTTGACAACCCCATCTCAAGTCTTATGCCCCTTTACTATACTGGCATCAAAACCAAGAGGTGGCAATAACCCTTTTCTTATTGCAACACGTAAAAGCATTTAACTGTAACATATCCGAAAAGATGTATTTGGGATTCCTGCATTTCCCTCTCTTTTATACTTACCTGGTAGTCTGACCTTGTCTATAATCTTAATCAGATCTTATATAACGAATAAGTAACTCAACTCATATGTACATTATACTTCTGACTTCCTATTCTAACGTTATTGACATATACTGGGGATGATACCAATAAAAGAGATAACATTGGGAGGTCCCTGTTACCTCCCCCTGCTGCCGTAGTTACCTTGTAACTGGCTAATGCCTTCTTCTGTTGTTATATCTGATCTTCTGCCTGTAGTAGGGTAATGCTGATCTACCTTTGTATCTGTAATCAAAGAATACGGTAAGTTTTTTTTTTTTTTTTTTAGGGACTCAACCCTATACTGTACCGCTCTAAAGCACGACTGACTGAGAAGGAAGGGTAACCATCTTATCATGCCTCGCAGCCTCCTGCCTATAGTATGTGGTGCACAACACATCCATAGATAAGACTCTACTTAGCACGGCTTGCAGACTCCCTGGGATACGACCTGGCTCTGATACCAAGTTTGTCACGCCCCACCTTGGGGGGGTATGACTGGCACCTGGTGCCCTAGTAGGACCTAGACTGCTATCTGGTGAGCCTAGGCACATCTGGTGCCTGGCTGGCTCTAACTCAAATTCCTAGAAACAAAGGGCTATATAACAGCTGTAAACACAGCCCCCGGCCAACAGGCCTATAGCCACCTGTACCTGAAAAAAAAACAGCTAACCAGAAACATACTACTGTCAAGGGAACCTATGCGGGCCGGCAAGGCCACCATGCTGTCTAGTTCTCTGTAACTTAACAATAGCACACTAAATAATTACGTGACCGGCAAGGTCACCACTACTGACTGGTTATGGCCACACACGGCCAATAGGAACAGAAAAAACAAATAACTATAACAAGCTGCACGGCCTCACACGACCGGCTCAACTGACCACAGGGAAATATATACAGACTGCAAGCCTCTAGGAATAGCAATAGAAATGATCGGGACAGGGCCCCAACCTACCCTTTCTGTACAACAAAAGAAAACAAAATACACCTCTGGAATTCAGACTCCGGATGACAGGAGCTGAATACTCAATAGCTGGCTGGAATCTCGAGGAATCGCCTCCTCGTCTATGAGTACCTGCAGGCAAGTAATGCAGCGCCCCACTGGGCGTCAGTACCACTGGTACTGAGTATGCAAAGCAACTTAAATAGTACGACTGAAAATAACTGAATATAGATAGCGTATCTAGCATTTTTGTATAGCAGGAGATAACTGAATCTGAAGAAGCTGGTATGAACTAAATCAAGCTTTCTGTACTGATAAGGCAGAGGCGTACCTGTAGACGCGATGGCCTGCTGTCTAGTAGCTAGTATATAATATATAAAGCACATAAATGGATATACAAGTAGCAAGCAAGAGCCAATACCAACCCCCATAAGCCGGATGGCGCCAAGCAAGCAAACAATCTATATACCCCTACTCGGGTCAAAACCAACCAAAAATAAGTCACTCCACTCATCTGATAACTGTGAGCTCCTCCTACCAGCCCCCTTGGGTACGTAGCTCAGGCCTTGGCCTCTGACAATAAACTGTGTCTGAGTCCGAAGACTCCTGCCTCTGGGCGCAAGTGCACACGGGGTAGTCTGCTGCTGTATCTGTAACTGAAACTGCCCCTGGGTGCAAGCACGCAACAGGGTAATTTTATAAAAATCTGTATCTGGAACTGCCCCCGGCCACAAGCGCACACAGAGTGTTCTGCCCCTGTAAACAGGGTGGACTGGCTCTGTGCAGAGTAAACTGAACTACCCCTGCAAGCAGGGTGGTCTGGACCGTATTATCATGGTGGTCGGCCATCATCGTCCTCTAGGCAGACGACATCGCCCAGCTGGTGGCGGTATCTGAATCTGGTATCGACACAGCTATAACCCAGGGGCGGTGGGGATGCTAAAGGGGTGCCCACATGCCACAACAAGTCTCAACAAACAAATAGCACATAGAAATAGCAAGCATGTATAACTGAAAAGACTATCTGGAATCTAACTTCTTATTCTGATTTGTTTCTATACTGAACTGATTCTTACTAATTATACTGATTCTGTAACCTCTGTTTAACTGTATGGCTACTCTGTAGCCAAGATACTGTCTGTCTATCAGATCTTTCTTTACTGACTTTTATTATGAAAATCTGTTCCTTTTTATTCTACAATATGCTTGCCATTCACATAATAGGCTATACTGAATCTGAAATACTAACTTGCCCTTGGGCACATGCTTTTCTAACTTTCAGACTGAATACGATATAACAACACAAACTAGGTTTACTGTACTTTGCACAATACTTATCATTCAACTCCGGGAATTCTACTACGGAGTTTATTGAACTATACAGGCTAAAGCTACTAACTTGCCGAAGAAACTGACTTTACATACCTTAACCTCGAGTTATCCGTCTCTCGGACGAGGCTCGGTCAATACTCCAGCTATTTCTCCCAACTGCATTCATGTATACGCTAATTAATACTAAATATAGCTTTATTCTAAAGAACGACGTCACTTTTGATATAATTGTAGCCTAAACTTAGGCTTATCGAAAGACGGTCGAAAACTCGCTATTTTTCAGCGGTCTAGAAGGGAGAAATATTCACTTCTCAGCTAGGAACACATATACACTAATTTAGAGCAATTCCACTTACCTTAGCTCGGTGGCTCGACGATTCGTCGGCCGTATTTCACGAAACTGAATCCGTAGGAGTGCTCTCTGTTGCTAAATACTCCCGTATCTGGAGTTAATTTGAGTTTGGGCAGCGTTTAGCAGCGTAACCGGTCGAAAATTATAATCCCTCCTTCGTTCCTTTTTCCTTTCCTGCGGGTATACTCTATTTTCTGGAAATTTTATAAGTTAATAATGAATTAACACCGAAGTGGGAGCATAAATATAATTGGCACTATAAATCGCATTCCTCAAATGCG
This sequence comes from Datura wrightii, assembly GCA_035772735.1. NCBI lineage: Eukaryota > Viridiplantae > Streptophyta > Magnoliopsida > Solanales > Solanaceae > Datura > Datura wrightii. Next base: position 74,780,540 of record JASDFA010000019.1, on the reverse strand, counting down.
ATTTATAAGTTGCATTCCTGAAATGCAATTTATAAGTCGCATTTTGCCTTGCGACGCGCCGACTTGGCGCTTGTCCGATATTTCTCCGGGCCTTTTTCTAGCATGTATGGCTTCCAAATATGCTCAACCAACGCACGAATAGGCCATCTAGGTGCCGGGAATCCTACGGGGTATAACAATAAAATTGAGGAGCATATCTATGGCCTCTATTGCTCCTTCCATGGCACCCAACATTCACGACTTTCTCCCAAGCATCCTCGGCTTCTGGTAGTGCAGCTTGCCGAGCTTCTTTAGCAATATGAGCCTCTCTCTACTCAGGGTTCTCCATTCTCCGCAGAGTTCGCTCTAACTAAGATCAAGAAAAACCAGGGGGTTTCCGCTCAGTCGAGTACTTGACAATCATAAGAGACAACCTATGGGTGTCAAAAATAAAAATAAAAAGTAAATTAGGAAATAATAACTAAAACTTAAACACAACAATTACTCTAATCCTAAGTCGTATTCCTTTTTGATTACAATAAAACTCACACTCCTAATAAAGTCTGAAGCAGACGTTGTCAATAAAGAATCCAACAAAGGTTGGGGTCGATCTCATAGGGAATATGGTCAAGATATAGAATAACACTAGTATTTAAGCTTTTAAGTGTGTTATCTCCAAAAAATGGGGGTTTTACATGTCAATATTGAGAATTGATTATTGTTTATCAATATTATGCAATTAACTAGGGTAAGTGCTCCCCTTGGGTTTATAACTACCTCGGGTTTTACACTTGGGATCTATCACAATGCTTACTTGTAGAACTTGATAACTAGGGTTCATCCAACCGACTAGTTCGTCCTTATTGGATGACTATATTCAATCACCAGGTGAGTTCTCATAAGCAATTTCACTTCAACTGTTATAAATTTGTCCTAAATTAACTATCCCGCAATTGTAGCTCAAGTACTACAATGACCCATAAATATCAAGGCTTTATTGTAATTCTCTTTTCCTAATCTCTACTTCTCTAGGTTCAAGAAAGTAAAGAATTTTGTAAGTCCTAACGCTATGCTCCATTAAGAAATATTAAAGATGAAGAGAATACAATACAAGTGTTTAGCATTGGTTTAGAATCAGTTTGGGTAACCCTAGTCTGCTAATTCACCATGGTTTCCACAGCCCTAGTTGTGGAGGTTTTAGCCTCTCATGATTGTAAGAGAATTATAACCATTCATAGAAAAACACATAATTTAATACTTACAAAGGTGATTGGAAGAAAACCCACTTGGTTATTGCAAGAATTTATGAAGAATTATTCAAGAACAATGAAGAAAATCAAAGCAAGAAAATATCCAAGACATGAATAGAAAGCTAACAACAATTTTCCTCAATGTATGTCGTGTGCTTTCCCAACTTCTTCATACTTGAAATAACCTAGAATTTATACAAATATTTAGAACCTTTTCCTAAGAAACAAGGAAACTACTATAACTACCACTGACTTCACCTATAACCCATAACAAGATTGTATAGGTCGTACCTTGACTTGTACATTGGTTGGCATCTGCTAAATCTTACTATGTGTTGTGAAATGGTATGACTCTTACCATTAACCTATGATTTGTATAATCAGTCGTGGTTTAATACTGAGAATTCTAGTAATCTTCTTAACTTTATCACAAATGGCTTGGTACGACTTGTACCTCGGTTCTACGATCCGTGACTACTTCTCGTACCTTGAGACCTACTAGTCTTCAATTCTTTTGAAATTTTCATTGGCTCCTTGGTACGGGTCTTAGGTAGATCTCATTATTCATGGTTGATACCCTTACCAGGAGACTTAGCATGTGCAACATCTTCTGATGTTTTCTACGACTGCCATGGTACGACTCATACTAGGATAGTTCGACTCATACCATGAGCCGTAAGTTGCCTTTGCCTCAACACTTTTGGCCTAGACTTTTCCATGATTATCAGTACGACTCGTACTGAGGTCCGCTCTTAGCCACTTTTCTGCAATTTTCTCCATCTTTTCCATAATCAACTCCAACATCTATTTTCCCTGAAAACAAAGTAAAAGTGCCTCATATCCATATAAACACACCTAAAGCAATGCTTATTTCCTCAGTTTAGGCTTCGAAAGTGTTGTAAACTCACAACACCTCCGCAGGTTATTCCCTTGCCCGATATGTAGTTTTGAAGGAATATGGAGGTTGAAATTTCAAACTCTATTGATGGGTTTCGGACGTCTGGGGAAGATGATGTCTGCTACAGTAGAACAATGATCGCTGCTATGGCGAACTCACTGCGGTGAACACACGTCTGCTGTAGTGGTTTGCCTAGGCAATGACTTCCCCTTGAATCTTGATTTTATTTTCTCCCATTCTCCACTCTCCTAGTCATTTAGTCCCTCTGGTAATGTTTCTTATAAAGGCAGGTTTATCATTATGGCTTTCTTCAGCAGTATCATCTGCACCTGTGACTACATTCGCTTCATGAACGATCAGTGTTGATTCCGATAAAATGAAAAGGCTGTGAAGGAATTTCTACACAAAAGGGGGTTTGTCATTGTTATACCTCAAGAGCCAAAGATCAGACCTGGGAGTTGGAATGGGGAAAATGTGAAAATTGTCGCTGCAGACTCAGGATGACTCATGAGATGACTCGTGAGGATAGCCCACGAGTCGTCAGGTGACTCGTGGGGAATTTCTGTGTTTTGAGAGGAGTCCTAGAAGAGTTGAGACCCCAGGGGCGAGATCACGACTCATGGTCAGGACCCACGATTCGTGGGGTGAGTCTTTAGCAAGCATGGAGAAGATTGTTCAAAGTCAAAATAGTGTACTTCATGAATGGTGAACAGAGTCGTGGTCACCCATAACAAGTCGTGAAATGACCCGTTATGAGCCCAAGAGGATAGATGAGGCAGTGCACTTAATGAGCGAAGTAACGAGTCGTGCCCTCTAGTAATGACTCGTCAGGTCGTCCGTTAGGGCTACCTGGCAATTATTTTCTGTAAATTTAGTAAGGGCCTTTTCATAATTCCTAAGTTTCTAATGACTAAACTATGACGTTTTGGGGTATGAATAATGGCCTTTTATGGGGTTAAGATCAAATTACTCATTTTCCATCCATGCATGCAAAGTAAAGAGATTTGAGAGGAATCTTCAATCTCTTTCAACCTTCTTTTGGGCATTCAAGGGAAAGTAAGATTTAGCCTCCATCAGGTATGTAGGGTTATGAATGTGTGTTTTCGTTCATACCCATGCCCATTCCCTATTAATTATGAAAAATCTCTCAAAAATTTCCTAGGGTTTTAATTCAACTCTTGTGGAAATCTAATGATTTACTAATGGGTTTTTATGATTGGCGAATTACATTATATTTTATGAATTTTGATTTGATTTTACAACTATTTTTCTTATAAAATTATTGATTTCAATTTCTACTAACATAAGCCTATTTAAGCATGATCCATGATGAATCAATTTATGATCTTCTCTTCAATTGATGATATTTACAAGCCCAACATGATTTATGATTTTAAATATGGATTTATCCAAGTACCCATCATGATTTGATGATATAAAAGTTATATGTATGATCTATAAGTATGCATGAAACCTATGATTCATGAATTATGTTTTTGACCGACTCACAGGCCTTATGTCATAGCTAGTTCATGTATGTGCAAATATGATTATGATTATCATGATTTAACTAGCCTATGAATTCATGCATGATATACTATGAGCATTATATATGTTTTGGGAGTAGTATAGAACACCGAGTAGGTTTGGGACCTAGGTTTTGCCCCAAATCTCACACACTACGTGCTACCGTGGGCATGTTGGGACCTCTTATGCGACTTCCCGGCCCAAATGGTCCTTTTCATGATGATATCACACTTTTATGGTCCTATCCTTGGCAAGGTACGGACATCCTCCCGACTAGGGTCACAAGTGGGGCTTCATGTGTGCTCATGTTGGGTATGTCGTTTAAGAGAATCTCCCACTGTTCCTCATGATTTATGCATGTTTATGATTATTTTTGTTGGCTCGTGTTATGTTCAATATACTTTACTCTCATGCTTATGATTATGAATGTACTATAAATTCTTCGAAAACCTTGAGCCTTATGTTATGTTATGTTACGATATTTATGATATGAGCATGATGTCCTACTCCTATGATGTTCCATGAGTTTTACATATTTTGAATGTACGTTATACTTACCTTACATACTCGGTACATTCCACGTACTTACTGCATACTTTCTATGTTGTCTCATTTCATGATACAGGACCCTACTCTCAGGCTCATCCTCATCTTTAGACCATCCCAGACCTTACGTTAGTTTTTGTTTCAGTACTTGGCCGAGTTAGTTGGGGGTGTTGTTCCATCAACCCATCTTATGCAGTAGAGGCTTTCAAACAGTATGTAGTACTCAGCTTGCGTGTATGTCTAGAGATTTCTTACATTATGATATGTTATGTTATGCTTATGTTTCCTCTATGCCTTATGTTCATCCTTCTGCTTAAAGTGAATGAAGTTAGATGTATGCTTATGCCATGGGTCAACTTGGGGCCTCTCGGGTTCCCTTGTCTCGTGTTGCGATTCGGGTCTACGTCTGGGTCATGACAAACTCGGTATCAAAGCCATAGATTTTGAAGTGTCCTAGGGTGTCTGAAAGGTGCATTAAGTAGAGTCGTTTTCATGCGTATGAAGCTGTTATACCCCGAGAATTTAGGAATCAGACCCAGAAGTGAATCAGGAGAAAAATTGGAAAAAAATGTTGCAACAGTTGCAGAACGGGTCACTTAACGACTCGTGAAGAGGCCAAATGCGTCGTCAAGTGACTCATGGGGAAGGCCTGGGATGATGGAGGACCCGAGGTCCTCATCGGGCGACGTAACAAATCGTGGTCAGTCACCACAAGTCGTCATGTCAGTCGTGGAGAGGTCTTAGAGAAAGATGGTGAAGCTTATCCAATGTACTAGACGGATGGCACCTAACGAGTTGTCCCTAGTCCTAACGACCTGTTAAGTGGGCCGTTACCAAGCCCGTTGAGTTTTCATGAATGACGAGGCAGTGTACTTGACGGGTGAACAAACGAATTGTGTGCCCTAGTAACGAGTCATTAGGTCGTCCGTTAGGATCCCCTGACAGTTATTTTCAGCAATTTCAGTTAGGGCTTTTCCATATTTCCTAAGTTCTAAGGGCCTATACAATGTCGTTTTAAGCTCGTAATAGAGGATTTTAAGCAGAGAAAAATCCATCTTAGGCCATTTCTTCATGCATGCAAGGTTGAAGGCTTGAGGGGAGGAAATTGAGGAGAATTTCAAGGTTTACAAGGGGAATCTCAGCTGGGTAATTGGGAAGAGTTAGGATTCTTCAATCCCAGGTATGTAAGGCTATGAGTGGGTGCTTCCTTCCACACCCATGCCCACTCCCTATCAATTTGTGATTGGTTTGTGATGATCAAGTATGGGTCTTCATTTAATTGCATGATTATTACATTTCCACTCATGGGTATGATTAAATTGAGTTGATATTGGTGATTTCCTGAGCTTGGATGGATTCCATCTTAATTTCTTTTACAAAATTATTTTCTAAAATTGAATCTAAAACGTCCACGAGTGGGTAGTTCATGATAGTATGTGATGATCACGGAGTAGATGATGAAAAGCATGTTTCCAACTTACCCATGTTTTCAAATAAGATTAAATAGACCCATGTATGATGAAGCTTTGGTTAATGCCCAATGTTGAGCATGAATGACAATTTTCGTGAATTGACTTTATTACTTCATTTTGGAGTGAAATCTCCCAAATTATAATGTTTTAAAATGAATTTTATGAGTTCAAGCATGATAAGGTTTTGGGGAAAACCCTTATATTGATGATGATGAAGTGATATTCCTAAAGTAGGTTTACCACATGATTTTGGAGTAAAGTCTCCCATTATTCTTTGAGCTTGTGGTATATGTCATAGTAAAGCTTCTCATATGCATGAATTCATAATTGAGATGTATGTTGGTGTTAAGCTTCATTTCACATGATGTTGAGCCTAAGCATGATTCTATTCTAAGCTTTGTCGAGACGACATTGTTGAGCTTCATATTTATATAATGTCTAACGTATGCATGATTTCATAATGAGCTTTGTCAATAGACAATGTTAAGCTTCGTTTCACACGATATTGACCTTATGCATGATTTCATGTTGAGCTTTGTCACTAGACGATGTTGAGCTTTGTATTTATACGATGTAGAGCATTGTATATTTTAGGAGAAGAGTCTAGCATCGAGTGGGCTAAGGGTTGACTATCCTATCCCCTAGAAATACGCGCCAACATAGGTTGATTCTATTTTATTATTGGGACCTCCCTTGTGAGCTATCCCCGGCCCGGTTGGCCCTTTCAGCTTGATATCGATATCATGGTAGCGTCTTTAGCCCTAGCAAGGTTTTGGATGGCTCTGCCCACTTGAGTGTAATAGTCGGGACCACGTAAGCTCTATCATGGTATGTTAGTTAAGTGATGAGTCTCCCACTGTCTATATTATTAGACTTTGCATATACATTCCTCGTAATGATTATCTTGTGCATGCATGTTTGAAAAGCAAGGTTTGACTCATCGTTCAGCTTTTGATATAAATGTTATGATTTGGCTTGAGTAATTCAAATCAGTCATGATTTTCCAAATGCCATGCATGATCATATATAACATAAGGATGAGTTCATAATGAATGCATGTGATCATCATTGTCCTTAAAGGTTTATTCTCTATATGTATAACTTGTTTTAAAAGACTATTGCTCTAGCGGTTTTACTTACCTCGCATACTCGGTACATTTCATGTACTGACCGCATACTTTCTATGTTGCATCGTGTCATGATGCAGGATCGAGTTCTCAAGTTCAGTCACGTTTGTAGCTGCTTATCAGAGCTAGAACCTACTTGTTTTGGTGAATCCTCATCTTCCGAGGACTAGACTTTCAATTATCTTTAGCGTATTTTCAGTTTTAGTATTTTTGAGCTAGTTGGGGGTGTTGTCCCATCAGCTCGTCCATATTAGAGGCTTATCAGTCTTAGACATGTATTCAGCTTCAGATGTTCATTCTATTGTTGTGTTAAGTTAGACTTCTGCTAAGTTTATATTTGTGTATCTTTTATGTTTGTTTCATTAGTTAGTGAGTGCTTATGCCATGGGTTGACTTGGGGTCTCTCGGGGTCCCTTTTCCCATGTCTACGATCCGCGTGTACTCTCGAGTCGTGACAAACTTGGTATCAGAGAAATAGGTTTGAAGTGTCCTAGGGAGTCTGAAAGTCGCATTAAGTAAAGTCTTTTTCATGGGTGTGAAGCATGACACACTTATGACAAAGAGGCTACGAAACGTTCTAGGAAATGTTCCCATCTTTCATGACCTATGTCGTGCGATGAAAAGTCTTTCTATCCCTATAATTTGTGCTATTCGCGATTTCAGATTCATTGCTCCTCGAAGGATGAATGGAAGGAGAAATGGAGACGGTGAAGGCCACGAGGACGGCATGGGTCGTGGGCCTCAGCAGGTCCCACCGGTTCAGGAGCCTCAGGCACCGAAGCCAACCACCTACGCTGAGTTTCGGGCCGCTATCCAGATGCTTGCGCAGGCCTTGACCACTCAAGTCAATCAGCATGTTGTTGCGCATGTTCCACAAAATGGCAGTGCAGTGGTGGCTAGAGTCAGGGACTTCTTGAGGATGAACCTACCAAAGTTTCTTGGGTCCAAGGTAGATGAGGACCCACATGAGTTCATGGAAGAGTTTATCAAGATCACCCAGTTTATGGGGGTAAGCAGTGTAGAGTGCGCAGAGTTGGCCTCCTATCAGTTGAAGGGGTTTACATATATCTGGTTTCGTCAATGGAAGGATAGCAGGGTCGTCGGAGCTGGTCCGGTCACTTTGGAAGAGTTCCATATTGCATTCCTGGATTGATTCTTCCCTCGGGAGATGAGGGAGCTAAAGGTAGCTGAGTTCATAAATCTGAAGCAAGGGAGGATAATGGTACTAGAGTATTCCCTTAAGTTCACTCACCTATCGAAGTATGCTCCGGAGTTAGTGGCTGAATAGAGGGCGTGAGTGAGCAGGTTTGTGCATAGGATAGCAGGTTACCTGGATAAGGAATGTAGGATTGATATGCTCCATCATGATATGGACTTCCCTCTGATGGTGTTGTACGCCCAACAGATGGAGACGGCACATTCGAGAGAGAGAGACCAAGAGGGCCAGGACTGAGGACCATAGATTCTCCCAGCTGAGGTCTGGCGGTGGGCACCATCAGCAGACTCACCAAAGATCATCCGCCCCAGCTTCATCAGCCTTGAGTGTGCCATCTCGGCCTAGGCATGATCAAAGAGGGCGAGCATCAGAATCAAGGGGTCAGAGTAGCAGGCCCACAGATTCAGGTGTTTCAGCTTGTTGCAGATGTGGCCGAGGGCATACAAGCCAGTGCTTGGCAGGTTCGGGTGCGTGTTTTTGGTGCAGGAAACCCACACACATGCTTAGAGATTGTCCACAGCGAGACAGGATCAGGTTGGGGGCCGTGGCCCAACTTCTAGCTCAGCAGCCCCACCCCCTCGTGCAGCACATCAGAGGGCATCTACCAGTGTAGTTGGCGGTCAGCGCCAGAATAGATTCTATGCCCTAGCATCCCTTCAGGAGTAGGAGGTCTCCCCAGACATGGTTACTGGTATGTTATGAGTCTTTCATGTTGATGTTTATGCTCTGTTAGATCCAGGGGCTACCTTGTACTTTGTGAGACCTTATGTAGCTAGTTGCTTCGGAGTCAGTCCCGATGTCTTGTCAGAATCCTTCTTGATTGCTACTCCAGTAGGTGACTCAATTATAGCTAGACGGGTGTACAGAAATTGCCCGGTCTTGGTTCTCCATAAGGTCACCTCAGCAGATTTGATAGGGTTAGCCATGACCAATTTCGACATAGATTGGTTGTATTCTTGTTTTTGCTTCCATTTATTGCAGGACCCCGTCAGTAGAGTTCAGATTCCTGGGTGAGCTAGTCTTAGAATAGAAGGGTAGGTCAGCTGTGCCTGCAGGTTGCTTCGTTTCCTACCTTAAGGCCAGGAAGATGATTTCTAAGGTTTTTTGTACCATCTAGTTAGGGTTAAGGACGTGGAGTCTGAAACCCCAACTATCCAGTCAGTTCCAGTAGTATGTGAGTATCCAGAAGTCTTTCCTGATGATTTACCAGGTATTCCTCTCGAGCGAGAAATTGACTTCGGTATTGACCTCCTTCCCGATACGCAACCTATATCTATTCCTCCCTAAAGGATGGATCCAACCGAGCTAAAAGAGTTGAAGGATCAGTTAAAGGATTTGCTAGATAAGGGTTCATTAGATCAAGCCAGTCTCCATGGGGCGCACCAGTATTATTTGTTCGGAAGAAAGTTGGTTCCCTTCGTATGTGCATTGATTATCGACAGTTGAACAAAGTCACTATCAAGAAAAAGTATCCCCTACCAGGATCGATGATCTATTCGATCATCTTTAGGGTGCTAAGTGTTTCTCGAAGATAGATCTCAGATCTAGGTATCATCAGCTCAGAGTTCGGGAGAGTGATATCCTAAAGACGGCATTCAGTACATGGTATGGTCATTACGAGTTTGTAGTTATGTCTTTTGGACTAACGAATGCCCCTGCAGCTTTTATGGATCTGATGAACAGGGTGTTCGAGCAATATTTGGACATGTTCGTGATCTTGTTCATTGATGACATCTTGGTATACTCTCGGAGCGCGGAGGAGCAGGCCGCTCACTTGAGAGTAGTGATCTAGACCCTCAAGGATGGTCAATTGTATGCAAAGTTCAGCAAGTGTGAGTTTTGGTTGGACTCCGTGGCATTCTTGGGCCATGTGGTGTCTAGCGAAGTCATAAAAGTAGATTCGTAGAAGATTGAGACGGTGAAGAATTGACCCAGACCGGTGAATCCTTCGGATATTTGGAGTTTCTTGGGCTTAGCTAGCTACTACTAGAGGTTTGTGGAGGGTTTCTCATCCATTGCAGCGCCTTTGACTAAGTTGACTCAAAAGAAGGTGAAGTTTTAGTGGCCGGAGGCTTGTGAGAAAAGCTTCCAAGAGTTGAAGGCTCGACTTACCTCAACAATAGTATTGACCATACCCGAGCGTAACGATGGTTTCGTGGTGTATTTTGATGCTTCCAGAGTTGGACTTGGGTGCGTGTTGATGCAGCGTGAGAGGGTGATAGCTTATGCCTCTCGACAGCTGAAAGTGCATGAAAAGAATTATCCGACCCACGATATTGAATTGGCTGCGGTGGTGTTCGCATTGAAGATGCAACATTACTTATATGGGGTCCATGTGGATGTATTTCCGGATCACAAGATCTTGCAATATGTGTTCACATAGAAAGATCTAAATCTTTGACAAAGTAGGTGGTTGGAGTTACTTAAGGATTATGATATAGTGAGAGATGTTCACCGGCTTGCAAGGCTGGGATTTAGATTGATCGATTCAACCGATGGCGGTGTTGTTGTGCATAACGAGTCAAAATCATCCTTGGTAGTTGATTTTAAATCCAGGCAAGATGAGGATCCAATATTGAGGAAACTGAAGGAGGTAGTGCGGAGTCAGAAGATAGAGGTCTTCTCCCAAGGGGGAGATGGTGTGCTACGATACCAGGGTCGACTATGTGTACCGGATGTTGATAATTTGAGAGTTTGAATATTGCATGAGGCACATGGAACCAGATATTCTATTCATCCAGGATCCACAAAAATGTCGAGATTTGTAGGAAATCTATTGGTGGGATGGTATGAAAAGGGATATTGCGGAGTTCGTAGCAAGATGTCCAAACTGTCAGCAAGTAAAAGCCAAGCATAAAAGACCTAGAGGTGTACTTCATGTTACACCCCATAAGTTTCTATCATGTAGTTGGCCTATTCGCATGTTGGTTGAAAGTTTTAGAATGCCATATGTGTGAGGAAAGGGCCCGAGGAAAGGCCGAATGGATGCCAAGTTAGATTTTCGCAAGAGGAGGCCGAACCGTGCTACCCAGAGAAAAAGGAGTTGGTGGATTCATACATAGAGCCGGAAAGACAATTTCATCGTCAAAGAATGGAAGCTTTAGAGAAAAAGCTACAGTTGTTCAAACAGACAATCCTGGAGCAACAACAAAATCCACCACTTATGAGGGCAGTGTTAGTGCCCGAGGAAATGGCAGCTAGGCCGGTTCGCAAAGTGGCAATCCCACATGCTAAAAATGTTACATCAAATATTCGCAGACTAGAGCCAGGAGGGAGGTTTGAGCTTAAACAGAACATGGTGCAATTGCTGCACACCAGCGGGCAATTCACAGGTCTCCCTCACGAAGATCCACAACAACGTCTCCAAAACTTTTTGGAGATAAGTGACACTTACATCCCCGCTGGAGTATTGTCCGATTACGTAAGGCTTACATTATTCCCATTTTAATTATTGGGGGAAGCAAAGAGGTGGTTGAAAGCTGAACCACCTAACTCTATCACCACGTGGGATGATCTTGCAAGAAAATTTCTGATACGATTCTTACCATCCGGGAAAACAACAAGACTTAGAAGTCAGATTCTAAGTTTTAAGCAAAGAGAGGGGGAGAATCTGTATCAAGCTTGGGAAAGGTTCAAATCATTGCTAAGGGATTGCCCTCACCATCACCAGTCCAATGATGTGCTGGTGCATACTTTCATAGAGGGTTTGGAAGCTCACACAAAAATTTTGCTAGACTCAGCAGCCGGGGGACAAGCATTAGAAAAGACTTATGAGGAGCTATATACTTTGTTAAATCGTATTTCGCAGGGAAATCTAGAGTGGAATGCGGACTCTTCTAGAAAAGGAACAAGGAAAGCGGCACGAGTCTTTGAAGTGGATGGTTTTATAGCGATCACTGCACAGATAGCTGCATTGCAAAATCAACTCAACACCCACTTCAGCAATATGAGCTTGAATCAACCTCAAGCCCCAGTTAATGTAGTGCAGCAGATTTGGTGTGAAGTATGTGGTAGTAATGAACAGTCAACTGAGTGTTGTGGTGCAAATCTAGATTCAGTGAACTTTCTTGGGAATGTACAGAGAAATAATCACCAACAGTATGGAAATAATTACAACTCGAATTGGAGGAATCATCCGAATTTCTCTTGGGGTAGTAACAACCATCAAGGGCAGAGTTCGAATCAGGGTGCACAGAGAAATCAAGGAGGCAGCAGAATTATCAATCTCAATATAGAGGAAACAATGCACCTCCTCCACCACCCACCAACATTGAGGTAATGTTTAAAACAATGTTAGCTAACCAAGCTCAAATGCAGGCTAATTATGTGAAATTGGCAACAGATATAAAAAACAACCAGTTAGCTACAAAGGCGTTGGAGTACCAGTTTGGACAACTAGCTGGAGCTCAAAACACCAGGCCCAGAGGAGGACTACCGAGTGATACTGACCCGAATCCCAAGCAGGTGAATGCAGTGACCACAAGGAGTGGTTTACAACTCAAGGAGGTGGAACCAGAAAGACCACCTCAGCAGTCAGGAGCAGTGGAGAAAGATAGGGAACATGATGATGAGAGGGGGAAGGAGAAGGCAGCTGAAGCAGAAAGACCACCACCCCTGTTCCCTCAAAGATTAAAGAAACACAAGGAGGAAGCTTGTTTCAAAAGGTTCATGGAGGTTCTTAAACAGGTACACATTAATTCACCTTTGGTTGATGTTTTGCAGGGAGTGCCTAAATATGCAAAGTATATCAAGGACATCGTAGCTAACAAAAGCAGATTGACGGAGTATGCTACAGTCGCACTTACTGAGGAGTGCACTTCCCGGATATAGAATAGGTTGCCAACAAAGCTCAAGGACCCTAGGAGCTTTACAATTCAGATAACAATTGGGCAAAGTATCCGAGCTCGCAGATTATGCAATTTGGGAACGAGCATTAACTTGATGCCGACATCGGTGTTCAAGAAGTTGGGGCTAGGCAGTCCTAGACCAACTACAGTGATCTTGCAGTTAGCGGACTGCTCTTTGGCCATACCAGATGGCATTGTGGAGGACGTGCTAGTGCAAGTGGGCTCCCTTATCTTCCCGGTAGATTTCATTGTCTTAGATTTTGAGCCAGATGCGGAAGTCCCATTTATTTTGGGACGTCCTTTCTTGGCAACCAGGAGAGCTTTGATTGATGTAGCTGCAGGGCAGCTAACCATGCGAGCGCATGACAAAGTGGAGGTATTTGATGTATATAAGGCCATGAAGCTTCCGGCCATATATGAGGAGCTTTCAGCAATCAATGTGCTAGACCAAGCAGAAATTCTTTAGATTGTTGATTCTCGAGATCCATTGGAAAGAGAGTTGATGAGCTCCGATCATTTCAGAGATAAAGATACTTATGAGATGGTGCAAATGTCAAATGAACCAAAGTGGTATCTCAGGAAGCATGACTTTCATCCTTTAATGAGGTCCCTGGAACCATTGCCGAAACCATCTATTAAGGAAGCACCAAAACTGGAGTTGAAAACATTGCCTCCCCATTTAAAATATATCTTTTTGGGGGAAGATGACACTTTACCAGTCATCATCTCTGCAGAATTGACGGAGGCACAGGTAAAGGAAGCATTGGTGGTTCTCAAAAGAAGGAAGAAAGCGATGGGTTGGCAAATGTCAGATATTCAGGGTATCAATCCAGCTTTTTGCACACACAGAAATTTCATGGAGGAAGGAGAAAAGCCAACTGTACAGCCTCAGCGGAGGTTGAATCCGATGATGAAGGATGTGGTTAGGAAAGAAGTAATTAAGTGGCTTGATGCAGGTGTCGTCTATCCTATTTTGGACAGCGAATGGGTCAGCCCCGTTCAGTGTGTCCCAAAGAAGGGAGGAATGACCGTGGTCACCAATGAGAAAAATGAGTTGATCCCTACACGCACCTTCACAGGCTGGCTGATTTTCATGGACTACAGAAAGCTCAACGAAGCCACAAGGAAAGATCACTATCCTATCCCGTTCATTGATCAGATATTGGACAGATAGGGTGGACAACAATATTATTGTTTCCTTGATGTGTACTCTGGCTATAACCAAATAGCCATAGCACCGGAGGACCAGGAGAAGACTACTTTCACATGTCCTTATGAGACATATGCTTTTAGGCAGATGCCATTTGGTTTATGCAATGCACCCGCCACATTCCAGATATGCATGATAGCAATCTTTCATGACATGGTGGAATATTTCGTCGAGGTATTTATGTATGATTTTTCTATTTTCGGTAATTCATTTGCTACTTGTTTGTAGAATCTTGACAGGGTCCTAGCTCGCTAAGAAGAATCCAACCTTGTACTCAACTAGGAGAAATGTCATTTCTTAGTCAAGGAGTGTATCGTCCTTGGCCAGAAAGTGTCTTGCAAGGGGTTGGAGGTCGATCGTGCTAAGATCGAAGTTATTGAAAAGCTACCACCACCTGTGTCAGTGAAGGGTGTTCGGAGTTTTCTCGGGCATGCAGGGTTCTATAGATGGTTCATTAAGAACTACTCTCAAATTTCTAGACCAATATGTAGGTTGCTAGAAAAAGATGTGATGTTCGAGTTTGATGAAGATTGTGTCAAAGCATACGAGGTGTTGAAGCAGAAATTGATAGAAGCACTGCTTATTTCTCCGGATTGGGAACAACCGTTTGAACTGATGTGTGATGCAAGCGATGTGGCTGTGGGAGCTGTATTGGGGCAGCGGAGGAATAAAACTTTTCATTCTATTCATTATGCAAGCAAAACACTGGACGTTGCCCAAGTTAATTATACAGTCACAGAAAAGGAGATGCTAGCATTGGTATTTGCGTTTGACAAATTCAGGTCCTATTTGGTTGGTTCTAGAGTAGTGGTGTATACCGATCATGCAGCGATTCGGTATCTGTTTAACAAGAAGGATGCAAAGCCTAGGCTGATCAGATGGATGTTGTTGTTGCTAGAGTTTGACATAGAGATTAAGGATAGAAAGGGGAGCGAGAATCAAGTGGAAGATCACCTATCGCGATTGGAAAGCCGGTCGCATGTGAAGGAAGGTGACAGCATCAAAGAGAAGTTCCCAGATGAGCAGCTATTGGCAATAAGGGAAGCTGAGATCCCTTGGTATGCAGACATAGTGAATTTTCTAGTGAGTGGAGTCTATCCACCGGAGGCTACGGCTCAGCAGAGAAAAAAATTGAGATATGATTGTCGGTGTTTTATTTGGGATGAGCCGTACTTGTTTAAGCAGGGACCGGATCAGGTTATGAGAAGATGCTCCCGGAGAGCCAGATTGCAAAAGTTTTGAGGAGTTGTCACTCTTCATTGTATGGAGGGCACCACGGAGGCGAGCGGACAATGCACAAGGTGCTACAGTTAGGTTTCTTTTGGCCTACACTGTTTAGAGACTCTATGACATACGTAAAAATGTGTGATAGATGTCAAAGGACAGGCACAATTGGTAGGAGGCAAGAGATGCCGCTGCAACGTATATTAGAAGTGGAGATCTTTGATGTATGAGGTATTGATTTCATGGGCCCGTTCCCACCATTATTTGGTAATCGTTACATCTTGGTGGCCGTTGATTATGTATCAAGGTGGGTTGAGAGCAACAGCTTGCCCCAGGAATGACAACAAGGTGGTAACAAAATTTGTGAAAAAGCACATTTTCACCAGGTTTGGGACACCCCGAGCCATTATCAGTGATGGAGGGGCTCATTTTGTAAATGCAAGTTTCAAGAACTTTCTAGCTAAGTATGGGGTGCGCCACAAGGTGGCAACATCATATCATCCCCAAACTAGTGGGCAAGTGGAGGTGTCGAACAAAGAAGTGAAGCAGATTCTCCAGAAAATAGTGAATGCACAACGTAGTGATTGGTCAAGCAAACTCGACGATGTGTTGTGGGCTTATAGAACTGCTTAAAGACACCAATTGGGACTTCTCTGTATATATTGGTCTATGGAAAGGCATGTCATCTATTGGTGGAGCTAGAACACCGAGCTTTCTGGGCTGTGAGGAAATTGAAAATGGATCTAGAGCTAGTGGGTAAGAAGAGGTTGATGCAACTCAGCGAACTTGATGAGTTTCATTGGCATGCTTATGAAAGTGCCAAGTGCTACAAAGAGAAAACAAAGAGGTGGCACGATAAGCATATGGTGCATCGGATATTCGAGCCGGGGCAGAAAGTGTTGCTTTTCAATTCAAGATTGAGGCTGTTTCCAGGAAAATTACGGTCCAAATGGTCAGGGTCGTTTGAGGTAGTGAGAATGACTCCGCACGGGGCAGTAGAGTTATGGAAAGAAGATCGAAGTGCCACGTTCTTGGTTAATGGGCAGCATTGTAAGCATTACTGGGGTGAGGACGTTATTCGAGGGAAGACGTCCATCACTCTAGAGGATGATTGAGCGTAAATGACGTCGAGCCACGACGGTAAACCAGGAGCTGCACGGGAGGCAACCCGTGAAATTGTTGTAATAGATGAGAAACAAAAAGAGAAAAAAAAAGAGAAAAAGAAAAAAATAAATAGAAAAAATTATTGTTGCGTTGAAACCTATGAATTCTAACCAATTTCTTGTTGTGAAATGATTTTCAGGTGGAACGGATCAAAAATTCAAAGAAGCACAAAGGAAAAAAATCGAGGTGAGAAAAATAAAAAGTGGCATGACAGTGAGCCTATGCGTTGGCTCCGTGTCACGGAGGAGGTGCTCCGCGTTACCCTCCGTGACACGTTGAAGCCTATTCCGGAATTTTTAAAAATTCCAGAACAGGGGTGTGATTGCTCCGTGTCACGGAGGGGGTGCTCCGCGTTACCCTCCATGACATGTTGAAGCCTATTCCAGAATTTTTAAAAATTCCAGAACAGGGGCGCAATGGCTCCGTGTCACGGAGGGGGTGCTCTGCGTTACCCTCCGTGACACGTTGAGTGTTATTTCGCGTCGGGTCACACCCGGTCACTGGGTAACCTGCGTGAAAAACACTTTTAAAACCCCAATTCCCCTCAATTGTTTCCTCATTTTCCATTTCCTCCGCGACCAAAACCCCAAATTCCCTCCTCCCCCAACGTGACACGGACCTAGGCATCGATTTTCTTCAAGTTTTCTTCAATTTCATCTGAGAAAAGGTATGTTCTTGAACTTAACCTCATTTTTGCTTGAATTTTCGATTCTTGAGCATGGGTAGTGATTGAAACTTGCCTTGAGTGCAAATTAAGCTTCAATTCATTTAAGTTATGATTGATTGATGTTCATAGTATCGTTGTGAGTATATGAACTCGATGAATGCATGTTTTAGTGAATTTTGCCGAAATTGGTAGCTAGGGTTGGAATTTGAATAGGAAGAAGACTAAATTTGTTTGAAATGTGAAAAAAATTCGGTTGTGCATGTTGGGTGATGTGAATTATGTTGTGATTAATGTTGAATATGCTAAGTAGACAAGGGAATTTCGGAAAAATGAAATTGGTGAATTACATAGGTTGTTGAGAACAAAAATTTGGCTAAGTGCTATGATGATATAATAGAATCGATGGCGATATTGTTATTTGTTATACGAAGTCTGAGTAGTACATAGTAATTATTCCATCGAATTATATGAAGGAACTAACAATTTTGAATGTAAAGATTGTGAAATCATGAATGTCTTGCCGAATTGTTTTAATTGCGACTAAAGACTAAGTGTGGGGTGATTCAATTAAACCCAACCTTAGTCGTAGCTAGTTATGATTTGAATAACATTGGGATTGTATGGTTATATGTGCAGGAACAATGTCGGGCAGACAAGATAAGGGAAAGGGCGCATCTACATCGGGCGTCGACAGAAAAAGAATAAGATTGGGAATAGCAGTTCCAGCAGCACCAGCGGTTCCGAGAGGCCAACGCCGACAATACGGAACCCGATGGGTGACTGATGAAGGGAAGAAATGGTATGCAAAACACAAAGAAACCAAATACTTCCCGGAAGAGCATATATCAAGGGAGCCACTGGCACAGAAATTCCCGAGGATCGTACACCGGATTGACACCATTGGGATGAACTTCATCTTCGAAGAGCCCAAGGAGTGCAATCTCCATCTGATTCGGGAGTTCTATGCCAACTGGAACCCGACCCTCCGCAGTCACATCGTCAAGATAAGAGGGAAGGTTGTCACGTTTGAGCCCCATCACTTGAATGTTATATTGGGGGTGCGGGACACAGACGCCCATGTACTCCGGTAGCTGAACATAACTCCACCTTATGTATACATCAGACGCACTCTATGTGGAGCCCGTTCGACAGCACGGTAGAGCAGGCACAAAGAGAGGGGCTACCAACAGACACTGCCCTACTCTCAGATGAACAGGGAAGCCAGGATCTAGCTAAAGATTGTGTGTTCCTACTTGATCCCGAGGGTGCACATGACAGATGTCACCCTGGATCGAGTGTGCTTGGTGTATGCCCTGATGAAAGGGCTTAAGATAAATGTTGGGGCGGTGATCATCTCCGCCATGAAGAGAGCTCGCTTGCATCAAGGGCATAGGTACTGGTTCGGTGGTTTGCTTACCACGTTCCTGAGGGGCCATGATATCGAGGAGGAGGCCCCAGATTACATCCTATAGATTGACAAGCGTGCCTTGGATGTCACAAAAACCAAGGCACCTGACACTACTCACGGTCCTGTTCTCACACTAGCCGAGCAACATGCTTGGGATGATTAGTATATGGCTCACATGTACGGGATACAGATGTTGCAATTGCGCATTGGCGGGAGGCCAGCAACAGAAGATGAGCTTTGGCAGCTTAACTTGGATTACCCCTTCGGCGAAAATGCTCAGGCTCTTTGTAGAGTGGGGCCAGCATTTGTAGAGCCAGTAGATGATGATGTCCCCACCGATGAGGAGACCCGCCGTGAGGACTCAGATGTTGATTCAGATGAGGACAGCGGGGGCAATTCAGATATGGGAGACGAGGCAACGACACCTGATGAAGAAGTTGAATACTTCGATTGATCAGGGAGTTTCACCACCCACCTTTGTGATATGTTGAATTTTGTGAACACTGAGGACAGTGTTCTGTTTAAGTATGGGGTGGGAGTAGTTAGGTGCTAGTTGTTTCATTGTTGTTTTTGTTTATGTGGATGTGTTGTGTTGTTGCGCCTATGAAAAATGTGACCCTATGACTCTGTGTGATGTGTTCTGTAATTAAGTGGTGTTGTAATGAATGTTAAGTTGTTGTGTGTTGTGTGAGCTGTTGTTGAATGGTTGTTGTGTAAATATTTTTATTTACTATCAAAATTATCGAAAATTTTAAAGTTTTTCATTAAATTTCTTTTATTTTGGCTCGGCCTTTGTTTTCGGTGCTTTTATCGAGAATAGTCCCATTGAACCAAAGTTGTAATTAGTGATCGTTCCCTATGATGGATGGATGATGACCGTCTTAAGGGAAATGTAGTGATAGGAGTAGTTTTTCTTTATTTTCTTTCTTTTGTTTGTTTCCCAAATATGTCGCTACTTCATGGTTCGAAATTCTCGTTACGGTTGTACATGATATTTAGTCGCAGAGGTGATTCATATGAAAGCATGCAAATCCATAAACACGTTGAGATACCTAGGCCATAGAGTTTGATTCGGTGTGATCGAGGCTTAATAGTGAATTCTTGTAATTGGCTGATTGAAGAATCTGTGAATATGTCTTGAGTGAAGCATGTGCAATGAGTGTGAGGTGAGTTTTTGATTATTCCATGCTATTGTGAAGTGTCTAGAACTTGCCCGGTGTGTGTACGAAACAAAATGAAGGATGTGTATTGTAGGAAAGGATGTAGGCATTTCTTTTATTAAATCAAAAGTTTTTCCATTATCGTACCTACCTTGAATGTACATCCTAGTTAGCCCCATTGAGCCTTTAGCCTATTTTTTTATTTCTTTGAAGAGATACAAACCGAGCTTAATCCCTTCTTTTCATTAGCCTTGAATTTGATCCAAAGCTCTTAAGCGCTCAAGAAAAACAATTTTCCCACAGTGTAAAGGAGTAATAATTGTGAAAAGGAAGGAAAAGCGGAAGTGGTGAAAGTTAAAGAAAAGGTCAAAGGTGCACTTGCTGAAATTAAATAAAATAAAGATGTATAACTAATCTTGGTTATTAAGTCGAGTCTGCTTAAAGAAATGGGAACAAAAATAAAGAAAAATTTCAAGAATGAGAGGATGAAGGAAGAAACAATGCCCATAATAATGGTGGGATGTATTGAAAAGCGCTTAAGGAAGCTAGTTTCTATTATTGGTTAGCCCAGTGTTTACTAGTTCCCTAGCTTACATTACAACCCGTTAAGTCCTACGTGATCTTACATCACGCGTCCTTATATTAGTGGAGTAGTACACTAGAGGCAAGCCTATGGTTCATGACATGATGCATGTGAATTCTTTGGGAGAGAGAACAAAATCGTGTTCATATACCCCTACATGTAATGCTTTGGAAATTGTATGATTGCAAATGGGGAGATTCTCTTGTGTTGTGAGGGCACATGCTTGATGAGAGATTAAATTTCGCGTAGGATGTCTTGATCAGTTGATTTGCATGAATTTGCCGAGATCAAGAGTCGATTCTTGAGTCTAGGAGGTCTTAATGTGGGGTATGTCATTGTATTAATGAGACCATGCATGTTTTCTTGATGATTTGCTAGATTAAATAATCGGTATAGCCGTAGCTTGAATTGTCGAGCCAAAGTAGCTATGCGTGGGTATCAATTGCATGAGATGTGAGAGCATTGTTCGAGGATGAACAAGGTTTTAAGTGTGGGGTAAGTGATCTTGGGCATAATTATATGCCAAAGTGATACTCAAATGCTTCATTTCGTCTTTGTTATCTATCGTTATTTGTGCATTCTCATGTGATTTGTAGTTAAAATGTGAATTTATACTAACCAACATGATTAGTGTTGTTTTGCAGGTAAAATGGAATTTTGGGAAGCTAAGATACATGTTGGTAAAAATCGGGAATGGACTTGGAAGCAAGGAGTGGAAAAGGTCAAGGAAGAGCAGCAAAAATAAGGGCCAAGCCGTGTCACGCTACCATCGCGAGGCATTCTGCCTCAGGTAATTTAATTTTGGCCATTTCCAGTGAAGGCTCGCGTTACCTCCGTGACACGGAGGTAATGCCAAGCGATGCAAGTGGTGCCACATTGAGTACAATTACCTGGGACATCAATTTCCAGTGTAGGTGCGCGATAGCACCGTGGCACATTGGCCAGGCTCCGCGATGCAGGCAGTGGCATGCCAAGGTGAAAATTCTGAGGAGCCTAATTCCAGAGAGGGTCCGCGATACCCCCGTGGCACGGAGGGAGTGCTCCGTGATACACTACGTGCCACGTTTCTTGTTATTCCGGAAAAAATTCTCAATAGTATAAATAGCACACTTAGGTTTATTTTTAAACATTCTAACTTGGTTGAGCAAGAACGTGGGTTACAGGAAGTTGAGGGGACGAAAATTCTAGGGATCTTCTCTATCTCTTTCTCTTTTATCTCAATTGGTTGTATGATTTATACACATTTGATGATGTTTAATACACAAATGAGTGGCTAAATTCACTTCTTGCTGAGGTTAAGAACAATTGTAGTGGAATGTAATTGTTGATCATTTTAGTTTTCATCTTTTCTTCAATGGTTGTTCTATCAATTCTTGTTCTTACTGCATTAATGTTTGGCCAATGTTAATGTATATCTAAAAAATCCAATTTTGATTTTGAAAAGAAAAGAAATTGGAAAGATGTGAATTGGTAGGATATGATCTCTTCTTAGTTTGGACAATTGAGAATTGATTTACATTCAGAATAGAAATATATCTGAAAGTCTTATTAGTCAATTAAGGAATCGGGAATATATAACTAGAACATGAAATTCTTTTATCACAGAAATGTAGCTTAAGACTCATGATTCTTAAGTTGGATAGGAGTCGAAAGTTCCAATCCATAGGCAATAATTCTTGACTAGCAACCGAAGGAAAGACTAACTGAATTGTATTGATAAATTAATTCCCTGCATGTTCGTTAACCTCAGCTTGCTCATTACTATTGTTCAGACTCACTTTATAATTTTGCTTTAGATTCTTATAAATTAGTAACTCAAATTCTCAAAATATTATTTATTTGGTTGTCTGCATTCTTAAAGATATAGTTCATTAACACTTAAGTTAATTAGTACCGTAGCTTAGTCCCTGTGGGATTGATACTTGGCTTTACTTTAGCCACTTTACTACTTGTTCGACCACGTGCACTTGCGTGTAGTCACCACTGAAGCCGAACAACCCCCAGCTAACTCTAAGTCTAACTAAAAATAATAACTCAACTGAAAGAAAGTAACGCAAGGCCCTCGAATGATGAGGACTCACACTTCGGCTGGAGCGAAGGAGGATCTGAATCGCAACGGCTAATGATGCTGAGTCTGGGAACCTGCAGCTGTATCATGAAACAATACAACATAAAAGTATGCGTCAGTACTTTGAATGTACTGAGTAAGTGGGAGAAAACATATCTGAATATAAAGTATGAACTAAAATGACACGCAATGACCAACAGGTAAGCTGAACTGAACTACTGATGTAAGCTGAAATGGTCAAAGACATACCCTAAGTCTGAAATACTGAGTTTGAGAGACCCCACTGCCTACACCCTAGATGCAACACGGTACTCGAAGTCACAAGTGACCCCAAGTCAACCCTTGGTCTATCATACACTGGTATTCCGAGTAATTATGCTCAGTGGAAATTTGAAATAATACATAATAGCATTTATAAGAATTTATAAACTGAATATACAGATTTAAAGTATCTGAGAATCTGAAGTCAAGTCTAGTTTGAAAGTCATCTAACTGTGGAGTTGTTGGGACAAGCCTCCAGCTAACTCTAAGTCTAACTAAAAATAATAACTCAACTGAAAGAAAGTAACGCAAGGCCATCGAATGATGAGGACTCACACTTCAGCTGCAGCGGAGGAGGATCTGAATCGCAACAGCTAACGACTTGTTATGTCCCCTATTTCCAGCCCTAGCCAGTTTTTAGGCAGTGTACCTAACGAGTGTTACCACAAGTCGTCACCAGTGGCAATGACTCGTTGAGTGACTCGTTACCTAGTCTAGTGTTGGATCTTCAAAAGTGAGGCAGTGTGGTCCATGACTGGTGACCACAACTCATTAGGTCCCTCGTGGTGACCTATAGAGGATTCCAGGCAGTGTACCTGACGGGAGTGACCACGAGTCGTGGTCAGCCACCGAGACCCGTCAGGGGCACCTGACAGTTTTCCTAGTGTTTTTCTAAGGGCTATTTAGTAATTTCCTATTCTCCTAAGCTTTAAACTACATCGTTTTATACATAAATTCATACTTAGTAGAGAGTTTGGACGGTTCATCCCCTCATTCTCATGTTTACACTCAGAAAATTTATCAAAACTCCTCTCAAGAAAACTCTTTAGCAAGCTTATAGTGTTCCTTCATCGCAGCAGTTCAGGTCTTCTTCTTCAGGAAACTTTTAGTCAGGTATGTGGGAATTCAACAAGGAAATTGTCCTTCCCATGTGTCCCCCAATATCCTCCTATAATTTCCCTATCAATTTAGCCCTGAGATTTTCGAATATGAAGATATTTTCATGATGGTTTTTGTTAATTTCAATTGGGTTATTATCCATGTTTATTACTCATATGATCTTCGTTTATTCATAAGTAAATTGTTGTTGTTCTTGCCAAGATTATTCACAACCCAAAATTTCGAGTAAAGATTATTGCGTATTAAATTCCGTCTATTTATGTGAAGTATGTTTTTGGCTGAATATCCTAGTAATTCTTATTATATATATATGTGAGAAAACATTCCATTGACATTTCAGTCACAGTTACTGACAGTTCATTTAAGTTCAGATTAGTTCAATGTGGTCTCTTAGACTCAGAATTTTAGACTTAGGGCAAGTCTTTGACCATCAGACAGGGTCATCTTGACCATTTCAGTTTACATCAGTAGTTCAGTTCAGCTTACCTGTTGGTCATTGTGTGTCATATCAGTTCAGACTTTATATTTAGATATGTTTTCTCCCACTTACTCAGTACATTCAAAGTGCCGACACATACTTTTATGTTGTATCATTTCATGATACAGCTGCAGGTTCCCAGACTCAGCATCATTAGCTGTTGCGATTTAGATCCTCCTCCGCTCCAGCCGAAGTGTGAGTACTCATCATTTAAGGGCCTTGCATTACTTTCTTTCAGTTGAGTTATTATTTTTAGTTAGATTTATAGTTAGCTGGAGGCTTGTCCCAGAACTCCTCAGTTAGATGGCTTTCAGACCAGACTTGATTTCAGATTCTCAGATATTTTAAATCTCTATATTTAATTTTTAAATTCTTATAAATGCTATTATGTATTATTTCACATTACCGTTGTGCATGATTACTCAAAATACCAGTGCATGATAGACCAGAGGTTGACTTGTGGTCACTTGTGACTTTGAGTACCATGTTGCGTCTAGGGTGTAGGCTCGGGGCATGACAATAATACTGAGTGTACTAATAATCTGACTAAAACTGAACTAGCATGCATCTGACTAAGATTTCAACTTATTTTAACAACAAAGGAATTCCAAAACTGATAGAGTCAAGCAACAGGAATAACTAGCCCAATATGCAAGATTATAATTTACTGAACTTAGAAGTCAGGGATAAATCATTTTACAAGAAGCTATTTCCCACAGAATTTATAGGAATTGGGATAAATATAGCAGCTAATAACATGGATAATATTCCACTTGAAATTTATAGAATTCTGTCTATAAACTTTCCACATTTCGAAACCATAGGGCTATAACTGATAGAGAATATAGAAAGGGTTTTGGGGACACAAGGGAAGAACAATTTCCTTGTTGAATTCCCACATACTTAGTGAAGAAATTCTAGAGAAAATCCCTTGAGAACTTGAGAAGAAATTGACTGCCCTAGCTCCTGCTTTGAGTTTTTCTGAGAGAAATTTCTACCAACTGAATTTCTGAGTGTATGAGAGGGGTGAAGTAATCATCGATTACCCCTCTAAATTCCCTAAAATTATCCCAAAATGACGTAGTTTAGGAAATAAAAAGGTGGAAAATTACAAAAATAACCTTAGGGTAAATCTGGAAAAACTGCCAACAAGGACCAATGGGTCACTAAACGAGTCATTGGTTGAGACCACGACTCATTGGGACACGTTATTGGTCCTGAGGCTTGGGTTCTAGGCTCACTGGAGTTGGCAATGAGAGGAACCATGACTCGTTGGATGAACTAATGGGTTGTTAGTTCCTCCCGTGGCCACTAGAAGAAAAAATTGGGAAGCCTGATAACGGGCAACACAACGACTCGTTGGTAGACCCAACGGGTCATTGTGTCGAGTCATTACCTCTATTGGAAAGGTTCCTAAAATCCCTGAACTTGGCACTACAGGTGGTCATAATGACTTTTTGTGAGATACAACGGGTCATTGTTGCCACTCGTTGTTACTGAAGGAGGTTTCCGGGAATCCTAACAAACAACTCATACCATGAGTTGTTGTATCACACAAAGACTCGTTGGTTGAGTCGTGGGGTCCTAGAAGAGGGAATTCTAAGTTGGGGACCAAGGAGTGATATCAAAACTCGTTTTTCTCACAACAGGTCATTCCATGTCCCGTTGGTTCTTGAAGGACCTAGGTAGGGCTGACCCCGACCGAGACAACGGGTCGTTGGAGCTGACCACGACTAGTTGTCTCAGTTGTTCTGAGGCATTTTTATTTGATTTCTTCTAGATTTTTCTTGCATGGTCTAAGTTTGGTCTAGGAAAATTTTGGGGTGTTACAAGCGGTCACTTGACTGCTACCGCGGTCTCGCTATAGTGGAAATAAGTCCTACTGCTGCGGTACTGGCCTAAGCAGTAGCTCAACTTAGCTGCACCTTAAATATTTCACCAGCTTTTAGCCATTCACACATTATCGTGCTTAGTCAGATATAAATATAAGTTATTGACATCAATACACAAACTATTACATAACCATATGCGATATAAAGCAAATCATAACAAGATAGAACAATTCAACATCAATATTGATTTAACCATGTCACACATCAAGTCTTTTCAACTTTTCCACGTTCAGGTAACAATCACATGATCACAAGCTCAACTAAACTACATGGAACTTACTCATTTCAAGTCTTTAACACATTTACAACTATGTCGGAAAATAGATAGAATGGTGACATGTCAGGCACATGCCTCTTCCATATCACAATAAACACTCTGTCACCAATATCAATATACACACATTCTAGAGGGTCTTATTTCTACCCTTCAATTCATGGCCTATAGGGGACTCTAGAAATTCATGTACTATACTAGAGTGGTACCTGCTCCCACTCATATGCTTGTCCAAATTCTCCCATCGCATACGAGTCACTCAATCAATATTGCTCACCCAGATGCTCCCCTCGGGCATGAGCCTCTCATCTCAGGATATTCTTACTTATCCTTAACTATTCTCAAGATAATTATAACATAATAGATTTTGTACTAATACATTCAGGAGTTAAAATCTACCTCCCTCACGTGAAATAATTTAACACGTTATCAAGCACTTGAAAAACAATGCAAAAGAAATACATTTAATAGTTCAACACAGTTTCACATCGGTTCGGTGACCACATTATATCAAATTTACTTCAACAATTTAATTTAACCAGCAATCATCATAACAAGCAATGTCCATAGATCGAAACAACACAATATCATTGCACATACATATAGGCCATTATATAAGGTCTAACTCCTCAAAACCATAACCTACCTCAAATTGGGAAGGTCCGGGTGAAAATCAATTTGCTGGAGCCTTGCCCTTCCTTAGTGCTTCCGAATGTGCGAAGTATAACAAGAACATAATAGAATTTAGTAACCTACCACCCACACAAGAGTTTTAGAAATTGAAACCCTACCCTTCAGGGCAATTTTAAGAGTAAAACCCCAATTGTACCTAGTTCTAGGTCTCAATTCTTACATAAACCACATTCTTTAAAAACTAAACCTAGGGGAATGATCATTACCCCCTATAAACTCATAATTAAACCACCCCATAGTTCCCCATGATCCATCCCTAGTCTATCAACATTGGGCTTTTTGCTAGAAAAATCACCATTAGAGGTTCTCCTTGAATCCTAGGTGTTTCATAATAAATCTTAGTGGTAGAAATTCAAGAGACTTACCTTGAAAAAGAAATTCAATTGCTCTATGGGAGAGAATGACCTTTAGCCCTTGAACCTTTGTGTTTTGGAAATAATAGGTTATAACTCTAGAAATCCTA
Organism: Datura wrightii; assembly: GCA_035772735.1. Taxonomy (NCBI): domain Eukaryota; kingdom Viridiplantae; phylum Streptophyta; class Magnoliopsida; order Solanales; family Solanaceae; genus Datura; species Datura wrightii. The sequence goes on along the minus strand of JASDFA010000019.1, from coordinate 74,753,233 downwards.
CTTAAACCCACTTTCTGATTTCTGTCATCTACTGCAGCAGTCACCTTTTCATTATAATGGACCCACTATGGCGGATCCGATAGTTATTTCCCTGATCTATTATGGTGGGGCTCTGACCGTCACCATTGTCTCGCTGCAGTAGTCCCCCGAAACTAGTAGCTCCCCCAAAATCATCAATCTTCACTAGCTTACTCCGCAACACTTTTCTAACTTCTGTCTAGCCCCACATAGAGTATTCTAAGTTAGTTTCTCCATGTATTGACATATGGGTCATTACATCATATACCAATTAAAATAGTGTTCATCCCCGAACGGTCTACAAAGGCAGGAAAGAGGACGTACCAAATTCTATAAACAATTGAGTATATTTAATCCGTATATCATCCTTGGTCTCCTAAGTGGCTTCCTCTATGAGATGGTTCCTCCACTGGACCTTTACCGTCAAAATCTCTTTAGATCTCAGTTTGCGGACCTCCCTAGATAATACCATTACTGGCTCCTCCTCATAGGACAAGTTCTCATCTAGAATACAGAGTCCCATTTGATGACGTACAATCTATCCCCATGGTTTTTCTTCAACATAGAAACATAGAATGTTGGATGCACCCCTGACAACCCTAGCGGTAAGGCCAGCTCATAAGCTACTTCACCCATACATCGAAGGATTTCAAACGGCACAATGTACCTCGAGCTAAACTTTCCTCGCTTACCTAACCTCATTACCCCCTTTATGGGGGATACCTTGAGCAAGACTTGCTCTCCCTCCATAAACTCCATATTTCTCACTTTCTTGTATGCATACTATTCTTTTCTACTTTGAGAAGCCACCAGATGTTGTTAGATTACCCAAACTTAATCCAAGTATTCCTTCAGCAAATCGGTTCCCTAGGGTCTCACCTTAAATGTATCAAACCATCCAATTAGAGACCTACATTTCCTCCCATATAGAGCTTCAAATGGCACAATGCTAATTCTCAAGTGATAGATATTGTTGTAAGCGAACTCTGCCAAGAATAGAAATTTATTCCTATAGCCTTCAAAATATATAACACAGGCTCGGACCATGTCCTCTAACACCTGAATGGTCCTTTCTGACTGTCTGTCTGTCTAAGTATGGAAGGTTGTGCTCAAATCCAACCTGATGCCTAACTCTCCTGCAATATCCTCCAAAAATGAGAGGTGAATTGAGTACCCCTGTCAGACACAATCGACACTGGCACCCCATGCAATTGAATCACTTCCTTCACACACAACTTAGCTAACCTCTCTGCATTGTAAGTCACTTGGACCAGAAAGAAGTGAGCAGACTTGATCAATATGTCCACAATGACCCAAATGGAGTCAAACTTCCCCAATGTCTTTGGAAGACCAACTATGAAATCCATCGCTATTCTCTCCCATTTCCATTTGGGGATAGACATCCTTTGAATTACTCCCCAATATTTTCGTGCTAGTATTTCACTTGCTGACAGTTCAAACACTAGGTGACATAGTCAATGATGTCTCTCTTAATTCTTCCCCACCAATAGTACCGCTTGAATTCATGGTACATTTTCGTAATTCCAGGATGAATGGAGTACCTCGAGTTGTGAGCTTCTGCCAGGAGAGTCTTAATTAGCTCACTAACTAACTCGGGGAACACACTTGCATCCCTTTATTCTCAGGATCCCTTCTCCATCTAACACTGCTTTTTTAGCTTCTCCTTATAGAGCTTTATCTCATATTTTACCCAACTTCTCATCCTCAAACTTTCTTGTCTTTATTTCCTCTAATAGCGATGAATTAGCCACCATGCTAGCTAGTAACCTATTTATGTCAAAGAGAGCCTCATCAAACTATTTGCTAGTTTCTGAACTTCGTTGGCCATATGTCGTTGAGTGGCTTCCAGGCAACCAAACTGCCCATACATACTACTTTCCAACTCAACGCATCTTCCACCATATTAGCCTTCCGTGGGTGATACAAGATAGTGACGTCATAATCCTTGAGCAGTTCCATCCACCTCCTTTGCCTCAAATTGAGATCCATTTGAGAAAACACATATTGTAGGCTGCGATGGTCTGTGAATACCTCATAGTGAGCCCCATATAGGTAGTGCCTCCAGATTTTTAGGGAGAAGATGTCTCCCAAATTTCACCTCGCAATTGAGATATAAAGCGTCAACATTAAATATAGAACCCAACGAAGGTTGAGGTCGATCCTATAGGAAATATGGAAAGAACTTGAGTTAATGGGAATGGCTATTCCTATCGGATTACTTATTTCCTAGGGGAAAAGAAATAAAATACTAAACAAGAGTAAAAACTACTAAATGCTTAAGTCAAATTCGGTTTGTATTCAATCAACAATTGACTAGGATTGTGTTCCCCAAGACTACATAACCACAAGGCTTTTACACTAGTGATCTATTCCGGTGTTTAACATGCAATATCGATGAGTTAGGTTCACCTAAATGGTTGGTCCCCTATCTAGACGATTATCACCACGCAAGTTGGTTCGTATACGGGTATATGCTTAATTAACCCTTACCCTTAATATAGGATTAGCTATCCCCGGACAAGTTCAAGATATTAGATGAGGGTTGATAGCCTCAAATCTTCGTTGTTAATCCCTTTTTCCATTTAATACCCCCTTGATCCGGTAAGTAAGAAAAAGACAAGTTCCAACGTTTGCAACGTTAAGAAATAATTAAAACAAAGGGAAAAACAATACATGCATTAAACCCCGTTCAAGAATCACTGAGTGTTTCACCTACGTGTGTTAATTTATCATGGTTCCTGCAACCCTAGTTATGGGTTTAGCTACTCATGTTTGAATAATCACAATCACAAAATATTGGATAAATCATAATTGCAACTTACAAAAGTACGTTGAAGAAAACCAAGTAAATTGAATATAACAAACTTGATGAACAAAACTCCAATATTGATTGATTCCCAAAATGAAGAACAAAATTATAAACTTTGTTTCTTAATCCAAGAATGATTGTTAACAACACTAGAATTCACACGAAAGTTGGTAAAAATAACCGCGTAAGAAAAATAAACCTAAAAATTTTATTTATAGTTCCAAACAATTCTTCTCCTAACTAAATTTAGATTCCAGGTCGGCAGGGTAACGGGCCAGGTAACGACTCGTTGGGTCTCCCAACGAGTTGTGATCAGTGAAAAGTAGTCATCCTCAGCATTAGGCCCAGTCGTGGCAACGGGTTACCTAACGACTCATTGTGTGCGGACACGAGTCGTTAGGCCTCTCGTGGTCTTGCTTCTTCAAATATTCGGTGCACCCTACGATTCACTCCAGTGATCTCACAACTAGTCATGCAGTAAGACAACGACTTGTGATGTCTTCCATTACCTTCACTAGATGTTTCTTCAAGAATCCTCCTCCCAGTCTTCACAACTCGTTACTAGATGTAACGAGTCATTCCTTCAACCCGTGAAGTGCACCGGTTCTCAACTTCTTAAATCAATCTTATCCCACGACCTCAACAATGATTCGTACACAATGAAAATGACTCATGACTTGACTAGAAGCCTCCATTTCAGTCCTTTTATGCCTTGCTTTTCCCATTTCACGTTCTGAACCTGTTTCCCTTCAACACTTAACACAGACACATTATATCTACTTAACATACTTGAAATTTGCATAGTGTCTTGGTTTTAAGCATCGAAAGTTTCGTAAAATCACGGAACATCAACACCCTCAACTTAGAACTTTTGCATGTCCTTAGGGCAAAAAAAACAAAATAAAATAAACTACTTTGTTGCTTCAATAAAAAGAACTTTAGTAAATTTACGGCAGTCACATTTCTTTATCAAATTTAAATTTTGTAAACCCTCTTTTATCATACCAACTCAAATCAAAATGCATATGCAAAATTTTCAACCCTGACATAGAGGAATCAAAACATGGAAAAACACTATCACTTACAACCATGCACATAAATCTATAACACTGAGCCAAACAATTTGCAGATGATTTGGTTGACCAAATGCACTCACCTCAAAGAAGTCCCTCACTCACTCATGTGTATATGATTATATCAATGTATTTCTCTTGGGACTAGTTAAGATCACACTCGCTCTCCCAAAGAAATTCTAACTGTGTGCATGCAATGCCATAGGCTTTCCTTTACTTTTAATACCTCAATTTTCAGACAGGTAACTAGGATCACTATAGGACTTTTTAAGCTTGTAACGTAGGCTCGGGTTCGGGTATGGTACATATGGGATTAGTAGCTTAACCCTCCTTGGCACTACATACGCCTTGATTCTACTTTTAACCTTTTTCCATATTTTCTCCTCTTTTTTCTTTACTTGCTTCTTCTTCTATTTTCGTTTGTAACTACGAGTGTGGTTCCTCTTCTTTCAAGAATTCATTGATTTCACATTTTTCTTTTCTTTTCGTTTCTTTCTTTTTTTCTCTTTGACAACATTTTTGTTTCTCTCTTTTCTTTCATTACGTACACCGCACCCGCTCTTTCATTTTCATTACCCAATTTAATTCCACCCTACTCTTCTTAATCACCCCTATAACAGCCACCCTCAACTTAGGCTATTTGCCTGAGTTGAGGTTCACAGTGTCCAAGGAGGGACCAGGGCATACACAGGTTCATTTTTAATCAAAGCAGGGAGATGAATTGGTGGAAACAAAAAGAAAGTCAATTTAAGCTCAAAATTTTGGATCAAGGGATATTTATTTTCTTTTGGTAGGTCTTTTAAGGCTAAAGTGGGCTCATTAATCAAAAATGGCCTATGATCCTTTCCTAGTTTCCCATCCTCTATCTCAGTACGACTGAATAGGCAAGTTCTCGATTGACACACACAACCGAATTTAACTACGAAATATCACTCACACATAGCACTGGTCAACATCATCACTTCTACTAATTGCTAGTTCAGGTATAGCCATACAATGGTAATCATGTTCACAGTTTTAATGCCCCATGAAAAGATTCACAAAGGTCATACTTGTCAATTTTAACACACATAAAAAAATTAGGAGGGGTATCAAATTATCAGTTCAACTAAAATAAAAAATTCAAGCTCTTGACTGCCTTAAGTTCACCTAACTTTCTTTCGACTAACACAAACAAACATAAAAACATAAAACCCTAAACGTGCCGGTTCAACTAGATAAGGAACACTCAAGGGAAAAGATATCTGGCAAGAAAAATCCTCGGGTTATATTTAGCAAAAATACACAGGTATACCTCCCCACCCCCATCAATAAAAACATGTGTCGTCCTTGACGCACATATATATAAAACAAAACCATGGAAATAGGGAACATACCTGTGCGACCTAGGTGTCTTCTACATGATCGGTGGAGGGTACAGATACTCCGCCAATGTCCTCTCTGATATCAGTGGCTTGACCTGGTGCATTTTCAGACCCAACTGAGCTCGTGCCTTCTCCCTGAGCTCTTACTGCCTCAACTGTGGCCCTCTGCCGAGACTCCTCTCTAGATAAATGCATCACTCTCTCTATCTCTCTCCGCTCACGCTTCTGCTGACGTATCAGAAAGTCATCCTCCTTAAAACTTGCCTCCTCACAAGGCCTTTTTCCCTTATATTGTGCCACCGGCTCCTCAGTAATGAAGTCAAACATCGGTGGTAGCTCTTATTCACTCCAATCCTCTATCACGGGAAGCACATCTGGAGGGATCACAACTACCTGTCGTGCGGACAACTCCTGCCCCTCCGCTCTAAGTGTTGCTACCTCTGCATACCACTTTGCCAATTCAGGTGCCTATAACTATGCAAGGCGCTCGTCCATGTGTCTCTCAAAAGTGTCTAATCTGCCATGTACAAAGCTAGAGTGTGCCTCCAATTCTGTGGTAACCCAAGGCTTGACTTGCTTCATAATCACTTTTACCTACAAAGCTGTGTGTTATTGTTGTTTCTAAGCCTTTTCCAGCCGTCTAGCCATGTCGGTCAGGAATTCTTTGGAAATTGTGACTAAACCGATTGAAGGAGCACTTGACGGTGCTATAGGTGGATGAGATGTAGCTGTTGTGGATGATGACTCTAGAATCTCCACAGATGCGGCAATATCAGTTGCATCTGTAGCCTGAGGCTGGCTACACATCTCTCTGGCCCCCATGGGCTCTGTCGCCATCTTAGTAAATACAGTAGCCTCAGTCTATATCTCGCTGCTAAATGTCTCTGCTAATATAGTCGCTCCAGCTGATGCTGCAGCCTAATTCCTTGCTCTTGATAATGGGTTTATGTCATCTCGTATCAACCCAATATCGGTTATCTTGTGGACCACTATGTGTTGGTCGATGGATGGTAACTCTGGCACTTTTGTCTCCTGACAGATTCTATAAATAAGACATGGAAAGGGGATTGTAGTACCATCATTTATCGCCCGCTATCTAATTTCTTCAGCAATGTACCATGGGAAATTTATGGTGTATCCCTCCATAATGCTGGCTACCAATGTAATTCTGTCAGGTGAAAGAATATTATCATTGCTGGTTGGTACCAGCCTATGCTGCACCAGTGATCACTAAAATTTAGCGTGAAAATTTAATATGGCCTTCTTGATTTGGGACTCGGTGTCCTGCAACCATTCAACAAAACGGACCTCTTGTGGCAATGACCCGAGATAGCCAAGTGTGTTTCCTTATTCGCTCCTCACAATTCAGCTTCTTAGTCTTAACTTTCTTTAACTCGAATAGCCTGTGATCAAATTCGGCTGTGTTCATCGGGGCATGATAGTCTGGCCCATAAAATAGTTTGGAGATGGTCCTCTCAGATATGTACACAAGTGTCTCTTGAACCAACACCTGTGTCAAAGTAGGCCTCTTTTTCCAGTCTTGACCACCTAATGCCAGACGTTGTAGTGTGGCTGCGTAGGCTGCATAGAATTCTCTTACTAGGCAGGGGATATAGCTTCCTAATGGCTCGGTCAACCACTCGAACCTATACTTGTCGAACAAAGCCTGCAGCTTTGGGTGGTCCTTAAGCCTTGTGGTGACTATCCTGGGCTCCTCGTAGATGCTCCTCTTTGGATGTCCCTTATCATTTGGAGCAATGTCTCTGTTATATATAACCCTCATACCATGAACACACCATCTCCTCACATGCCTTGGTTAATCATTTCATGTGTTCGAGGTCTCAGTCAGTTCATCATCTGTGTTCCTATGCTGAGCACGTGATCCATCAGCTACTTCTACATTTTCCCCAGCTGTGGTGCCCTCAGGAGCACTTGCGGCTATAGCCCTGGCATTTTCATCAGTATGACTTAGCGTATCCCTTGCCAGTGGAGTAGGAGCATCAAGCAGGGCTGTTGAATTTGTAGTTCGTTGAGCCCTAGCCCTGGTTGATCTCCGCACCAGTTGTTCTTCTAACACTTCATATTCCTCCTCCGAGCAACTTGACTCTTCGGAGGAGGATGGCTCATCCCGAAGTCTGCGGTATGACAGTTGACTCCTCTCCGACAATTGTTTCTTTGCCTGACCTTTCTTTTGGTGTACCCGCCGGAGCACCTCATATTTATTCTAGAGGAACAATATTCTAAAAATATATTTTTTTCAGAAGAATAATATTGTGAAAATATATTTATTTCAATAGAATAATATTGTGAAAATATATAATGATTTTAATTTGATATCTATTAATGAGTAAGAATGAGAATTTGCAACAAATTTATGATCACTTGAATTGATAACGTCTTTATATGTTTGTTACAGTTACAACTGAAAGTATGTTAGAGAAATTCTCTATGTTATATGCATACCTCAATTTTCTACCGAAGTGGCAATATATTAAAAGAGATTTTGAGCTATTATAATTTAATATAATTAAGAAACATATAGATAATTATATTTCATTCCTGAAGAATGAGAACTTTTAATAACTTTTACAAATATAGATCTAATATAGATCCAGTCCTTGAAATGAATGTGACAATACTTAGAAAAATCTTGAAATTTACTTCAAAAGTAGTAAATTTGAAATTTACTCCCGATGCAGTAAATATGAAATTTACTCCTGAAGTAGTAAGAATTTAATATCTACTTCTAAAATAGTGTAACACTAAAACTTTACTCTTGAAGTAGTAAAACATTGAAACTTTACTCCTGAAGATTAAATCAGCATGAGTTTCTAACTCATCATCGTAATTATCACATTCAATGAGTTTGCATCGAGATGAAAAATCTCTGTGGGCTTGACTTCTATTAATGTGATATTCAGTCCTTGATAGATTTAGCGTATATAAAAATTAATAATTTATACCAGGTTAGTAAACCAATAGATGCTTCTTTGTTGAAGCTATATTAGATCTTTAACATATTGTCAATGCATGATACAAATTATTTCTTTTAATCTGTTCTTAATACTGTATTGAGTAATTTACTTTCTAACCTTTATTTGATTTTATGATTGATGCATTGAGAAACAATAGTTTTTTGAGAATATTCAAGCATCAGTTTAAAAATCAAATTCTAAATTTTCTTTCATGTTACAGAAGTATCTAAGAAATATTTGATAATATAAATTAATGATCAAGGTCTCCAGAAGAGCCTGATTGTTTTCCTACAGGAATCATGATACCAGTAGTGTCCAAATAATATTTTATTATAAAAAATAAATTGAAAGCTCCCGAAGAGTTTATTTGTTATTATGTCATTTATCCTATATTATAATATACAAAGTTGTTATGATCAAAACACAAGTTCTAGTAAATCTGAAGTTTACTAATAAAAATGGTCAAGACTACAAGATTGAAAGATTAAATATCTCCAAATTATTATAGGTAAGATATATTTATATGAAAGATTACCATATTTGTACTACAAATATCATTATGATGAAATTACATGCTACAAAAAACCAAAAGTTTATTGACGTAATATTCATGACATAGTAAACCAGAAGTTTATAAAATAAATAACACATACAATGGTAAACCTGAAGTTTATTACCACAAATAATTTTACCAGTTATATGACCATTTTGATTGTCCTGGTTTAAATATGATGTGCTAATTGAATATCAAAATATATTTAAGAACTACAAGATTCTTCAAAATCTTTTGTGTTGATTATACTAGCTTATGTTGGAACTAAATTCCTAAAAATTCTGAAAAATATAAAAGGTGAATATGGGTCTATTCACCTATTATGTGATATCTTAAATAGATGCATCTATAAGTTTGTCACATATGTGTTTATTCTCAATCTGCAGTTTGACATTCACAAAGTTGTTTGATCAATATTAATTTAGTTAAAAGCATAATTTTCAAATTGTGTGATCAAGACAATTCATCTTTATAATGCTGGTTTATATTAAAGATGATTTGATGTTGAATGCCATCGATTAATAGTTAAACCATTGCTTATGAGAACAAAGCTTAGTGGGTTGCTCTATGGTACAATATATTACATACAATAATATTTGTATGTTGACCAATAAATTATGATTAATTCCCCCTCCGCTCAATTGGCTCAGGATCAGAAACCAAATATTTTTCATCTAATAACTTTGATGTGTGATATATGATTAGTAAATCTATCAAGATGCACACAGATAAATTCCCAAAGAAGATCGGAGATGCATGTTAGTTTTTCTAACATGAGGGGGAGAAAATAGGCAGCTCAGAAATATATTGTGAATTATCATTAGTATGATCCTATTCCAAAATAATTCAAGTCAAATGCCCGAAGCGTTTTTTGACCCAAAATAATTTCATATTTCAACTGCAAAAACTTCTATTAAATTAATGTCCCTGAAGGAAAGTTTCTACAATATCAATGAAGCATTGTAGTTCAATCGATTATTATTGCAATAATTTTAGAAAAAAAAATGGAGAAAATTATTATAATAAGGAGGTAGTGTGCTCTTAAGAGCCTACACATAACACTTCATAAACCTCATGAAAGACTTAGCTACCTAAGGAAAACACTAAAAGTGATGAGATGAGTTATGTCCAATTGCAAATCGATACAAATGATATACTATTGATGATATGTTTGATACAATATAGCGTGCAAATTGTAAAAGATTGTGAGGATCTAAATTCTACATCTATTAAAGCATGCTGATGTAGAAATTATTATCAAGTGAAATAATGCATCTTCATAAGCGTAAAGTTTATTGGACCTATAGTCCAGACTTCAGAAGATGTCACGAATTTAAGTACTAATGAATGTTGTCACTTGACAAAATTTATATGAAAATCCTGAAGAATTCAAAATGCCTAAAGAATTTATAAGTTTCTATAAACTTGTTTATAATTCTTATATGAAGAAAATCAAATAAGAAAACAACAAAGGAGTTTGTTTTACTTATTGTTTATGTTGATGATATGAACATTATAAGAACACCAGCAAGGTTTCAAAAAGAAATTGATTATCTAAAGAAAGAACTTGAAATGAAAGATATGGGAAAGACAACTTTGTCTTGGTCTACAAATTGGACATTTAGCAGACAATATCTTTATACATCAATATGTCCATATTAAGAAGGTTTTGGAAAGATTTTATGTCCACTAAGTACTCCAATAGTTGTTCAATCACTTGTAGTGAGTAAAAATATGTTTCGACCTCAAGAAAAGAATGAGAATATTTTTTATCCTGACGTACCATATCTGAGTGTAATTGGTGCACTTATGTACCTCACTATGCTACAAGACCTGATATAGCATTTTCTGTTAATTTTCTAGCGTGATATGGTTCTTTCACTACACAAAGATATTAAAATAAAATTAAACATATATTGCAACATCTAAAGGGGACCATTGATATGTGTTTGTTTTATATTAACAAAAGTAGTGCAGATCTTATTGGTCATGTAGATGCAAGTTATTTATCTAACCCACATAAAGTTAGATCTCAAATAGGATATATATTTACATACAGAGATACTGCTATATCATGACGATGTACAAAGCAGTCCAATGTTGCTACTTCTTCAAATAATGTTGAGATAATAACTATTCATGAAGCAAGCTAAGAATGTGTGTGACTGAGGTCAACGATACATATTATTCGATAAAAATGTGGTTTGAAATGTGACAAAATACTCATGATCTTATACGAAGATAATGCAACATACATAGCACAATTAAAGGAAGGATTCATAAAAGAAGATAGAATGAAGCATATTTCACCAAAACTTTTCTTCGCACATAATCTCAAGAATAATGATGATATTTATATACAAAAAATTCTTTCAAGTGATAATCTAGTAGATTTATTCACCAAGTCTCTATCAGCTACAACTTTCAAGAATATGGTGCACAAAATTGAGACTGCGAGATTCAAGTATTTGGATTGATGTTTTCATCAGGGGGAGTTAATACGCGTTGTACCCTTTTTTCCTTGCAAGATTTTGTCCCACTGGGTTTTCCTTGTAAGTTTTTAAATGAGGCAACCGAAATGCATATTATTAGATATGTGTACTCTTTTTTCTTTACTAAATTTTCCACTGAATCTTTCTAGTACATTTTAACGAGGCATATTATCTATCAAATAGACAACCAAGAGGGAGTGTTATAAATATTTTTTTAATATGGTGAATGTATATTCTTTTAAAGAAAAGTTAGGGTTAGTAACTTTGTGGCCAAGTTAATTTTTCCCCTATAAATAAAGGGGTTTCCACTCATTATAATTCATCCCTCAAGAGAAATAAGAATTCTTCTCTCTTCTCTTTTCTCTACAATATTTTTCCTCTTACTTTATTATTTTATAACAAGTTCTTTCTATTAGTGATAAGAGAATTAAATACATATCAAAACACATTAATTACTTTTTTAAAACTCTCCGATATAATCAACTAGTATTTTAATTCATAAACAAGTATATTATTGCTTATATGGGATATATTACACTATTCTTTGAGCAAGTATACATATTATTATTCTTATATATTACGTATATTCCATTGTTGTCACGACCCAAATGGTCGTGATTGGCACCCACACTAACCCCCCAGTGAGTGAACCAACGATTCCAAACAATTATCTTGACATCAAAAATTCAAAAAGAAATAACACTTTTATAATGAAACAAAATGAAATATTCGAAATGATAGCAAGCATCCAAAAACAAACAACATTCTCAAGATCTAATTGTCATTGCACCAGATGTCTATGTACAAAGCTAGGAAGTATAAGTCTAGAAAATAAAGGATAAAAATGTACGAAGGAGAGACATATTCAACAGAGAAGTGGGACTACTCGTCTTGCGATCGCTCACCTTTCAAATGAAACTGCCACTTCTTTATAAGTGAGGGCAAGAGGAGCTTCCTAGGCCAAATTATGCACTTAGAAAAAAAGTACAGGAGTAGCATCAGTACGAAATAGAGTAGTGGTAGGTATCATCAGCCAACCTTATATAATAGCATATAAGCAATGCAACAACAATGTAAAACTATCCTAGAACATCATACATATGTACAGTAGACATTTCAAGAACTTAAGATTTACATAGGTGACAACTGGCCTGCTTAATGGATTAGGCCTATCACTGCAGCGGTCTCACGACCCAAGTCACTACCCTGGATGAGACACAGTACTTGGAGTCACAAGTAACCCCAAGCCAACCCATAGTCTATCATAACACCGGTAATCTGAGTAATCATAGAGGAATCTTAAATAATAAAACCAATTAAGAGAGCTAAATGATAAAAAAGTTTATACATCTGAAAGCAACACTAAATGTCTGAATCTATGTCTGAAAGCCATCTACAAAAGATGAGTTGTTGGGACAAGCCTCCAGCACACTCTAAAGTCTAACTGAAAAAGTAAATATTATCCTCGAAAGATGAGGAATCACCACTACTACTGCTAATATCACCTGAAGAAGATCTACTAACGGTGTTGAGGCTGAGAACCTACACCTGTATCATGATACGATACAACATAGAAGGTATGCATTAGTACATTGAATGTATTGAGTAAGTGAGAGAAAATATAACATAAAGAATAAATAACAGAACTGTAATGACATGTAATGACCAACTGAAATACTGAAACTGAACAAACCGAAATATAACTGAAATGGTCAAAATAACCCTGTCTGATGGTCATAGACATGCCCTGAATCTATGATACTGATCTGAGTTAACTGCACTAAACTGAACTGAGTAAATTGAAACTGTTCAAAGATGAGCTAAACTAAAACTGTGCTGACTAGTGGGAGAGGCTATAACCGACATATAACCACGTGAGGTAGATTTGGAGTCCAATGTATACACCCCATCGGTAGGACCCAATATACCTTGCCATGGTATAAAGGAATGAACTGGGCGATCACAAGTTTGGGTCCATAGGGCCAATAAAATAACCTATGATGGAAATGTAGTTTTGGGAACCTGGGTGCGCGGGAACCTCACTCCGCTTGGTGCTAAGTCCTAGTCTGACTACTAAGCTGATAGCTCGAAACTGGGATCCAAAACTAAGTCAAGAATGAATACCTATCTGGAAGTACCTTGAGAGTATTATCGGACCATATTCTGTAATTGGTGTTCTAAGACTAGCCATAGCTACTTATCTGGAAACGTCATAACCTCTAAAGAACAAACTAAAACTGAAGCTGGGGGTTCTAAGAATGGTTAGAGCTGCTTATTTGGAAGTGTCATAACCATCTAAATAACCACTAAAATCTGATTACAGATAACTGAGCCTAATAACTGATAACTGGGAGGCACCACTGACACCTCAAGAAAAGACTGTAGGCAAACTGATCAACTGACATTTCTGAATAATACTGATTATACTAATAATCTGACTGAAACTAGACTAGCATACATCTGACCGAGATTTCAACTTATTTTAACAACAAGGGAATCCCAAAACTGATATGATCAAGCTACAGGAATAACTAGTCCAATATGCAAGATTCTAATTTACTAAACTTACAAGTTAGGGATAAATCCTTTTACAAGAAGCTAGTTCCCACAAAATTTCTAGGAATTGGGATAAATATAGAAGCTAATAACATGGATAAAATTCCACTTGAAATTTATAGAATTCTGTCAGAAAAATTTCTACATTTTGAAACCACAAGACTATAACTAATAGAAAATTTAGAAAGTATTTTGGGAAAACAAGAGAAGAACAATTCCCTTGTTGAATTCCCACATACCTGGTGAAGAAATTATGGAGAAAATCCCTTGAGAACCTGAGAAGAAATTGACTGCCCTAGCTCTTTCTATGAGTTTTTCTGAGAGAAATTTCTACGAACTGATTTTCTAAGGGGATGAGAGGGGTAAAGTAATCGTCAATTACCCCTCTAAATTCCCTGAAATTATCCCAAAATGATGTAGTTTAGAAATTAAAAATATAGAAAATTACAAAGATATCCCTGGGGAAAAATTTGAAAACACTGCCGAGAGGGACCAACAGGTCACTCAATGAGTCATTGGTTGAGACCATGACTCATTGGGACCAGTCATTGGTACTGAGGCCTGGGTTCTAGGCTCACTAGAATTTGCAACGAGAGGGATCTTGACTCGTTGGATAAACCAATGGGTCATTAGTTCCTCCCATGGCCACTGGAAGAAAAAATTGGGAAGCCTGACAACGGGCAACACAACGACTCGTTGGTAGACCCAACGGGTCATTGTGTCGAGTCGTTACCTCTACTGGAAAGGTTCCAAAATAACTGAACTTGGCACCACGGGTGGTCACAATGACTCGTTGTGATATACAATGGGTTGTTGTTGCCACTCGTTGTTACTGAAGGAGGTTTTTAAGAATCCAATCTAACGACTCATGCCACAAGTTGTTGTATCACACAACGACTCATTGGTTGAGTCGTGGGGTCCTGGAAGAGGGAATTCTAAGATGAGGACTAACTAGTGAGAGGAAGACTCATTGTTTATCACAACGGGTTGTCCCATGTCCCGTTGGTTCATGAAGGACCAAGGTAGGGTTGACCACGACGGAGACAACAAGCCGTTGGAGTTGACCACAACTCGTTGTCTCGATCGTTCTGAGGCATTTTTTTGGTTTCTTTTGGATTTTTCTTGCAAGTTCTGAGTTTGTCTATTAATATTTTGGGGTGTTACAATATCTCCCCCTTGGGATTCATTGTCCTCAAATGAAGGCTAAAACTGCTGGAAAATAGGGAAAAGAGCTGCAATTTCCAAACTGAGGCTATGAACTGATTTTTGAAGGAGTAACTAACTCCGAACTAACTTTATCATTCTAAAAACGTTTATGCAGCTAGAAGTACATTGAAAATATTAATAGAGCAGATGAGTATAGAACTGAAC
The DNA here is from genome assembly GCA_035772735.1 of Datura wrightii. Lineage (NCBI taxonomy): Eukaryota > Viridiplantae > Streptophyta > Magnoliopsida > Solanales > Solanaceae > Datura > Datura wrightii. The sequence goes on along the minus strand of JASDFA010000019.1, from coordinate 74,738,001 downwards.
AGAGTATTGAGGAGGAATTTACTATCTGATGCTGGAACTAAACTGGAAGGGATTAAATGAGGGTATCTAAACATCATGTCTTCTTCTGCCTCCCATGTGGCTCCCTCAACTAGCTAGTTCCTCTACAAGACTTTCACCGAAGTGACTTCCTTGTGTATTAGCTTACGAACCTGACAATCAAGGATCTAAACTGAGACCTCTTCATAAGAGATACTATCTTTCACTCCCATACTATCTAGTGGAACAACTAAAGTTGGATCACCAATGCACTTCTACAATAGTGATACATGGAAGACTAGCTGCACATATGCTAACTTTGGAGGTAATTTTAATTCATATGCCACACTTCCAATTCGCTTTAGAATTTTGTAGGGTCCCACATATCTCAGACTAACTTTGCCTTTCTTCCCAAACCTCATCTCCCCCTTCATAGGTAAATTTTCAGATAAACTCAATCATCTACTGCAAATTCTAACTCTCTTCTCCTCACATCAACGTAGGATTTCTATCGCCTTTGTGCTGTTTTCAACCTCTCCCAAATAAGTTGCACCTTCTACATAGATTTATGTATTGAGTTTGACCCTATCAGGGTAGCTTCACCAACCTCAAACCACCTTATAGGAGACCTACACCTCCTACCATATAATGCATCAAACGAGGCCATCTAGATCTAGAGTGCTAGCTGTTGTTATATGCAAACTCGATGATAGGTGGGTAATCATCCCAACAACCCTTAAAATCGATCACACACGCTCTCAGCATATCTTCCAAGGTCTGGATAGTTTGCTTAACTTGTCCATCTATCTGCGGGTGAAAAGCAATGCTGAGCTTGACCTGGGTACCGAGTCCTTTTTGAAATGACTTCCAAAAATGCGAGGTGAACTGGGTACCTCTATCTGAAATAATGGAAAAGGGCACCCGATGCAATATGACCAACTCCCAGATATTTAGCCTCGCATAATCCTCAACTGAGTCTGTAGTTTTAACTAGGAGGAAATGTGTTGACCTAGTCATCTGGTCTACTATCACCCAGATTGAGTCATGCTGCCAACAAGTATGAAGTAGACCTGTAATAAAGTCCATATTCACTTCTTCCCACTTCCATGTGGGTATTCTAATATCCTAAGTCACACTCCCAGGTCTCTGATGTTCCACCTTAACCTGCTGAAATTTAGGGCACTTAGCCAAAAAATTTGCTATGTCTCTTTTCATGTCGTTCCACCAGTAAATATCTCGTAGATCATGGTACATCTTAGTGGCACCTAGGTGAATAGAATATCTCGAACTGCATGCTTTAGCAAGTATTTGCTATCTCAAGTTACCTATGTCTGGTACATATAGTCTACCCTTGTAACGGAGTACACCATCTCCCCCTTTTGAGAAAACCTCCACTTCTTTTCTGAGAACTGCTTCCTTTAGCTTAAGCAGTATGGGATCTTCATCCTGCCTTGACTTAACTTTAATGACTAATGAGGAATCTGATCCACTCTGCACTATTACTCTGCCATCAGCTGAATGACTTAACTTCAACGACTAAAAGGGAATCTGATCCACTCTACACTATTACTCTGCCCTCAGCTGAATCAACCAACTGCACTCCTAACTAAGATAACATGTGGATATCCTTTATTAGTTCTTTTTTGCTCTCTTCAATATAAGCCACGCTCCTCGTAAACATCTTGCTTAGGGCATTAACCACCACATTGGCTTTGCCCAGGTGGTACAACACATCATGTCGTAGTACTTCAATAGCTCCAACCACCTTCTCTGATGAAGATTTAAATCTTTCTGACTCAACATATACTGAAGGCTCTTGTGACGGTGAAAACATCCACGTGAACCCCGTAAAGGTAAAGCCTCCATATTTTCAACACAAACACCACTGCTGCCAACTCAAGGTCATGAGTCGGATAGTTCTTTTCATGAGCCGTGAGCTGTTTGGAGGCATAAGCTATCACCTTACTCCGCTGCATCAAAATGCAATCGATTTCAACTCTGGAAGCGTCACAATACACTAAGAACCCATTTGTTCCTTCTAGTAAGGTTAACACTTGAGTGGTAGAGAGTTGGGTCTTCAACTCCTGGAAACTCTTCTCACACGCATCTGACCACTAAAACTTCACCTTGTTCTGAGTCAACCTAGTCATAGGAGATGCAATGGAAGAAAATCCTTCCATAAAACATCGGTAATAACTGGCTAGACCCAAGAAACTTTTGATTTTGGTTGGGGAAGTAGGTCTTGGCCAGTCTTTCACAGCTGCTATCTTTTGAGGATCTACATGAATACCCTCACCCGAGACCACGTGACCAAGAAAAGTCATAAACTTCAACCAGAATTCACATTTGATGAACTTAGTTAACAACTGGAGGTCTTTGAGCATCTGTAGCACTATCCTTAGATGGTTAGCTTGTTCCTCCTCATTTCTGGAGTATACCAGAATGACATCAATGAAAACAATGAAGAACATGTCTAGATAAGGCTTGAAAACCTTGTTCATCAGGTCCATGAAAGCTTTTGGGGCATTAGTTAGTCTAAAGGACATAACCATGTATTCATAGTGCCAATACCGAGTTTTAAAAGCTTTTTTCGGTATGTCACACTCTCTGACTCTAAGATGATGATTCCCCGACCCGAGATCCACCTTGGAGAAACAACTGTCCCCTCGAAGCTGATTGGACAAGTTGTCAATCTTGGGTAGGGGATACCTATTCTTAACTGTGACCTTATTCAACTAACGGTAATCGATACACATTCTAAGAGTACTGTCTTTATTTTGCATGAATAATACTGGAGAACCCCATGGAGAGATGATGGGCCTGATGAAACCTTCATTTAGCTGCTCCTTCTGCTCCTTAAGCTCAGCTAGAGCCATTCTATAAGGAGGGATGGAGATGGGCTGAGTGTCTAGAAGAAGGTCTATACCGAAGTCTATTTCCCGCTCAAGAGGGACTCTGGGAAGATCTTTGGGAAACACGTCAGGGAATTCGTTGACAACTGGAATTGACTGGATAGTTGGGTTCTCAAAGCTGGAATCTTTAACCCGAACTAGATGATAAATGTATCCCTTAGAAATAAGCTTTCTTTCATTAAGTTAGGAAATAAACTGACCCTTAGGCACTGAACTACTGCCCATCCACTCTAAAACTGGCTCATTAGGGAACTAAAATCAGACAACTTTAGTTCTGTAGTCGACTGAGGCATAGCCGGAGTATAACCAATCCTTGCCAAGAATGAGATCGAAATCGACCATGTCAAACTCTACAAGATCAACTAGAATGATCTTAATCAAGATTGACACTAAGCAGTTTCTATACACCCGCCAAGCTCTAACTGACTCACCAACTAGAGTAGAGACTGATAATGGTTCTAAGACGACTTTTGGATTGATTTCAAGCTAGAGAGTTACATAGGGAGTCACAAACAATACTGTGGCTCCTGGATCTAGTAGGCCAACACTTCAGGTATGGATGGCAATCAATGCCAAAATTGTTTTTATTCTTTGTCCTCTCGTTAGGATCAGGAGAGCTCACCTGATGTGGTCATGGGTATGTTACATCTTTTCCATCTAGATGTGTATGTCCTACTAGATCCAAGAGCCACACTATTGTTTGTGACTCCCTATGTATCTCTCTAGCTTGAAATCAATCCAAAAGTTCTCTTAGAACCAGATGGAAAATACGTAACATACCGGTGACCACATCAGGTGAGCTCTCCTAATCTTGACGAGAGGACAAAGAATAAAAACAATTTTGGCATTGATCTCCATCCATACCTGAAGTGTTGTCCTGCTGGAGCTGCTAAAGTGGTAGATTTTGATCTCCCCCGTCCTACTGACGGGCATTCTCTAAGTCGGTGACCTAGCTGTCACACCCAAAGCAACCCTCTCGGCCCTGAAGGCATTCCCCTGGATAGTTATTCCCACACTTAGGGAAAGTTAGGTAATGGTTGCTAGCTCTGTGACTCTAGGACTGTGAGCTAGATGCTCTACCCTTTCCATCCTTGCGGGACTAAAAATTAGGGGTGCTGGCTGAAGTGGGTGTTGGAGTCCTCTACTACTGCTGCTGCTGTGGGCGGGTACTACCTCTAGACTTCTTGTGGCCATAATCTGATTGGCCAGTCCTAGCCCTCTTATTCTCCCGCTTCACGTCTTTCAAATTTTATACCTCAATCTGCTGGGCATGAATGTTGAGTCTAGAAAGGTCAATGTCTTTGATGAGCATCGCAGTCCTGCAGTCCTTAAGGACTAAGTTTAATACTCCATTAACTTAAGCATGCGAGCCCTTGGCTCGGCTACCATCTCCAGAGCATATATTAACAACCGTGTGAACTCCAGTGCATATTCTTCCACCATCCTATTGCCTTGTTTCCAATTCATGAATTCTACCACCTTAGCCTCCCTTAACTCCTAGGGAAAGAATCTGTCTAGGAAGGATGTTGTGAACTCTTCCCATTACCCCAGTTCCGCTCACACTGGTCTCTCTTCTTTCCACTGATCGTACCAGATCTGGCTACCCTTTTAACTGGTATACAACCAAGTCAACACTCCTAGCGAAGCTAACACCCATAATCCAAGTGATCTTCTGTATCTCATCCATGAACTCCTATGGGTCCTCTCCCACCTTATAACCTTTAGAGGTTTGAGGGTTCATTCGGGTGCATTCCCGAACTCAAGCAGCCGCTGCGGACCCATTTAAGTTAACTGGAACCACCTACTAGTTCACCTAGTTTGAGACTATCTGTGCCAGCAACTGGGTTGCTGCTCTGAACTCCATTGAAGACAGCTGGTCATCCTAAGTGGCTACTGGAGGTGGTGGGGCAGGTCGGTTGGTGTTGCCGACCCTTTTTTCATTTTCGCATCTTGGAGCCATGATTTCACTTTAGCGAAATAGAGCACGAGTTAGGAGAATGTTTCTGGAATTGAAATTCAATGCACGATAAAGTGTATGAAAAAAAGGGAGTTTTCTAATAACATCTCGTAGCCTCCCCATCGTAAGTGTTTCGCTCTTTACACCCACGAAAAGGACTCTATTTGACGTGACTTTCACACATCTTAGGATACTCTAAACCTAGGGCTCTGATACCAAGTTTGTCATGACTCGAATCTATACCCTGGATGAAATACGATACTTGGAGTCACAAGTAACCCCAAGCCAACCCATGGTCTATCATAACACTACTAATCTGAGTAATCATAGCAGAATTTTAAATAATAAAACCATTTAAGATAGCTAAATGATAAAAAGGTATATACATTTGAAAGCAACACTAAATGTCTAAATATATGTCGGAAAGCCATCTACAAAAGATGAGTTGCGGGGACAAGCCCCCAGCAAACTTTAAAAGTCTAACTAAATGAAAATAAAAGGAAAAGTAAATATCATCCTCGAAAGATAAGGACTCCCCACTGCTATTGTTGATATCACCTGAAGAAGATCTACTAATGGTGTTGAGGCTAAGAACCTGTGCCTGTATCATGATATGATACAACATACAAGGTATGCGTCAGTACTTTTAATGTACTGAGTAAGTGGGAGAAAATATAACATAAAGAATAAATAACAGAACTATAATGACATGTATGACCAACTGAAATACTGAAACTGAACAAACTAAAATATAACTGAAATGGTCAAAATGACCCTGTCTAATGGTCATAGACATGCCCTAAATCTTAGATACTAATCTAAGCTAACTATACTGAACTGAACTGAGTAAACTGAAACTGTTCTAAGCTAAGCTAAACTAAAACTGTGCTAACTAGTAGGAGAGGCTATAACTGACATATAAACATGTGAGCTAGATGTGGAGTCCGATGTATACACCCCATCGATAGGACCCAATATACATTTTCAGGGTATGAAGGCATGAACTGGGTGATCACAAGTCTGGGGCCATAGGGCCAATAAAATAACCTATGGTGGCAATTTAGTTTCTGGAACCTAGTTGCGTTAGAACCCCAGTCCACTCGGTGTTAAGTCCTACTCTGACTGGATAGTCCTAGTCTGACTACTAAGTTGAGAGCTCGAAAGTGGGGTCCAAGACTAAGTCACGAATACCTATATGGAAGTACCTTGAGAGTCTTATCAGATTGGATTTTGTAATTGGACTGGCCAGAGATGCTTATCTGTAAGCGTCAGAACCGTCTAAAGAAAAAACTAAAATTGAAGCTTGGGGTTCTATGAATAGTCAGAGATGCTTATCTAGAAGTGTCGTAACCGTCTAAAGAACCACTAAAATCTGATAACGGATAACTGAGTCTAATAAAAAATAACTGGGAGGCACCACTGACACCTTAAGAAAAGACTGTAGTTAAACTGATCAACTGACATTTTTGAGTAATTGTAATGCCCCAGAAACTCAAAATCCAATTCTGGGACTTTAAATCTAGAAATTTGGAAAAGCTGTAGAAAAGCTACAGGATGACCCACCTAACGAGTCATTAAGTGACCTCACGACTCGTTAGGTGAGCTGTGAGAAGGAGTTTTGCGGTTTTTGATAAGGGAGGAAGTGTACCCAATGAGGGAATTCACAGTCGTGGTCACTGACCATGACCCGTTGAGTCACTCGTGGTCAGGTCTGGGTTGAGGAGATTATCAGTGGAGCAGTGTAATTGACAGGTGGGGGCAACGAGTCATGGTCCCTAGTAAAAACTCTTTATGTCGCCTGTTGCCAACCCTAGCCAGTTTCTAGGCAGTGTACCTAAAGAGTGTTACCATGAATTGTCATCAGTGGCAATGACTCATTGAGTGACTCATTACCTAGTCTAGTATTGGATCTTCAGAAGTGAGGCAGTGTGGTCCACGACTGGTGACCATGAGTCGTGGTCATTGACCATGACTCGTTAAGTCCCTCGTGGTGACCTATAGAGGATTCCAGGCAGTGTACCTGATGGGAGTGACCGCGAGCAGTGGTCAGCCACCATGACCCGTTAGGTCACCCGTTAGGGTCACTTGGTAGTTTTCCCAATATTTTTCAAAGGGTTATTTATTAATTTCCTATTTTCCTAAGCTTTAAACTACGTCGTTTTGGACGTAAATTCAGACTTATTAGAGGGTTTGGATGGTTCCTCCCCTCATTCTCACGTTTACACTCAGAAAATTTATCGAAACTCCTCTCAAGAAAACTCTCTAGCAGGATTATGGTGTGCCTTCACCGCAACACTTCAGGTCTTCTTCTTCGGGAAACTTTCAATCAAGTATGTGGGAATTCAACAAGGGAATTGTCCTTCCCTTGTGTCCCCCAATATCCTCTCATAATTTCCCTATCAGTTTAGCCCTGAGATTTTCAAATATGAAGAGATTTTCATGATGGTTTTCGTTAATTTCAATTGGGTTATTATCCTTGTTTATTACTCATATGATCTTCATTAATTCATAAGTAAATTGTTGTTGTTCTTGCCAAGATGATTCACAACCCTAAATTTTCGAGTAAGATTATTGCGTAATAAATTCCTTCTATTTATGCAAACTATGTTTTGGGCTAAATATCATAGTAATTCTTTATATATATGTGAGCAAACATTCCATTGACAAGAATGAATTTAGCCTTTTCGGATGAGATTTCTTTAAATTCTTGAGATTTTGCTATATTATGAAATTCCCGTGTTGTTGGAATGAGTTGAGTTCTCTATTAGATGCTTAGTAATTCAGTTTAGTAGAACGTAGAAACTCTTCAGAACTATTCAAAAATTTTCAACTAATCAGTTTGACTTTAGTCTTTTTTCGAGATATCAGTGGTGCCTCTTAGTTATCAGAATCATACATAGATTATAGTTATTTGGTCCATTAGGCGGTCATGACATTCTAGTTATATAGCTCTGACCAGCCCCAGGACCCCAGTTTAGCTACAGTCTGTTCTTAGACGGTTACGATGCTTTCAGATAAGCAGCTCTGACCAGTGTAGAACCCAGTTTTAGAATCTGGTCCGATAAGACTCTCAAGGTACTTTCAGTTTATGTCCCTTACTAGTCTTGGGCCCCAATTTTGAATTATCCGCTTAGTAGTTCAGTATAAGTTTCCAGTGGGAGTAGGACTTAGCACCGAGCGTGTTGGGGTTCCAGGGCACCTAGGTTCCTAGAACTATGTTCCCAACGTAGGTTACAGTATTACTTGGACTGATTGGCCCTAGACTTATGTGATCACCCAGTTCATGCCTTTATACCCTGTCAAGGTATATTGGGTCCTACCGGTGGGGTGTATACATCGGACTCCACGTCTAGCTCATGTTGTTATATGTCGGTTAGAGACTCTCCCACTAGTCAGTTCAGTTCAGTCACAGTTATTGACAGTTAAGTTCAGTTCAGATCAATTCATTGTGGTCTCTCAGACTCAGTATTTCTGACTTAGGACATGTCTTTGAGCATCAGACAGGGTGATCTTGACCATTTCAGTTTACATTAGTAGTTCAGTTCAGCTTACCTATTGGTCATTGCATGTCATTTCAGTTCAGACTTTATATTCAGATATGTTTTCTCCCACTTACTCAGTATATTTAAAGTACTGATGCATACTTTTATGTTGTATCATTTCATGATACAGCTGCAGGTTCCCAGGCTCAGCATAGTTAACTGTTTCGATTTAGATCCTCCTCCACTACAGCCGAAGTGTGAGTCCTCATCAATCGAGGCCCTTGCATTACTTTCTTTAAATTGAGTTATTATTTTTAGGTAGACTTAGAGTTAGCTGGGAGCTTGTCCTAGAAATCCTCAGTTAGATTTCATACTAGACTTGATTTTAGATTCTCAGATATTTTAAATCTCTATATTTTGGTTTTAAATTCTTAAAAATTCTATAATGTATTATTTCAAATTTTCGATGTGCATGATTACTCAGAATACCAGTATAAGATAAACCAGAGGTTGAATTGGGGTCACTTGTGACTTCGAGTACCGTGTTGCATCCAGGGTGTAGGCTCGGAGTGTGACAAACTTGGTATCAGAGCCCAAGGTTTAGAGTATCCTCGAAAAGTTTGAAAGCCGCATTGAGTAGAGTCCTTTTCATGGGTGTGAAGCGCGCAACACTTATGAAAAGGAGGCCACAAAATGTTATTTGGAAAACTCCCTTTTGTTCATATTTCTTACCCTGTATTAAAGTTCAATTCCATAAATTCCCTTCTAATTCGTTCTTTGTTTCATTCAGTGAACCATGCCTCCTAGATGCGGTAATGGAAGAAGGGCCGGTAATGTCAACAAACCTGCCCCACCAGCCCCGACAGCTCCCCAGATGATTCCATATCTACCGCTGAATTTAGGGCTTCTATCCAACTACTATCCCAAACAGTCACCAACCAGGTGAACTAGCAGGTGGTGCCGATGAACACCAATGGGTCTGTAGCAGCTGCAAGGGTGCAGGACTTTACCCGTATGAACCCTCCAATTTGTTAGGGATCCAAGGTAGGGGAGGATCCCCAGGAGTTTGTGGATTAGATCAGCAAGACTACCCACATTATGGGTGTTAGCTCCTCAGAGAGTGCTGATCTGGCTGCCTACCAGCTCAAAGTGGTAGCTTAGGTTTGGCATGACCAGTAGAAAGAGGGGCGGCCGGTAGGAGCAGGACCAGTGGAGTGAGAAGAATTCCACACAGCATTCTTGGACAGATTTTTCCCTCAGGAGCTGAGAGAGGAAAAGATGGAGGAGTTTATGAATTTGCGACATGGCAACAGGACCGTGGAGGGGTATGCCTTGGAGTTTACTAGGCTTTCCAAGTTCGCTCCAGAGATGGTAACCGAGCCAAGGGCTCACATGTTGAAGTTTGTGATTGGAGTGTCAAATTTGGTCCTCAAGGAGTGCAGGACATCGATATTGATTAAAGATATGGACCTCCCCAGATTGATTGTTTATGCTCAGCAGATTGAGGCTTAAAAACTAAAGGATATGGAGGAAAAGAACAAACGGGCAAGGACTGGCCAGTCGGATTTGGGTCATCAAAGTTCTAGAGGTGGTAACCGCCTACAGCAATAGCAGCTAAGATTCACAACACCTAGCTCAGCCAGCGCCCCAACCTTTCGGTCCCACTAGGTTCGGAGGGGTGGGTCATCTGGCACTCAGTCTCAAGCCCACTATACCGAGAACAAGTATCCAGCTTGTCCCGAGTGTGGTAGGAATCACCCGGGAAAATGCCTTTAGGGACGAGAGGGTTGTTTTGGGTGTGGACAACTTCGACACCGACTTAGGGAGTGCCCATCAGAAGGATGATGGAGATCACAATCTACCACATCATCAGCTACAGCAGGCCAACCAGCTCACCAGGCCGACTAGGTCAGTAGGCTAACACATCAGGTACAAATGGAGGTCAACACCAAAATCGCTTCTATGCTCTATCTTCCCATCAGGATCAAGAAAGCTCACCTGATGTAGTTACTGGTATGTTATGTATCTTCCATCCAGACGTGTATGCCCTCTTAGATCCAGGAGCCATTCTTTCGTTTGTGACTCCCTATATAGCAGTCTCGTTCAACATCAGTCAAGAGGTCCTCTCAGAATCATTTTCAGTCTCCAGCCCGTTGGCGAATCAGTTAGAGCAAGCTAGGTATATAGAGAGTTTTTCACGCCCTAAGCCTGCACCCTGGACGCAACATGGCACTCGAAGTCACAAGTGACCCCAAGTCAACCTCTTGTCTATTATACACTGGTATTTTGAGTAAACTTGCACAACGAAAATTTGAAATAATACATAATAGCATTTATAATAATTTTAAAACTCAATATAGAGATTTAAATATCTGTGAATTTGAAATCAAGTATTGTATCTGTGGAAAATCAGTTAGTATACAAGATGAGATGAAACATAAGCACTTTTAAATTGAGTCTCAGTAGACCTGACAAGTGACTAACTTAGTCGTTGCCACTAGCCACGACTCATGATGTCAATCGTTGTCTCAGGATGTGTTTTCTTCTTGTTGGACCACTGGAATTAACGACTAGTCACAACGAGTTGTTACGTGAGGTGAAGACTCGTTAGGTACACTGGTCACCAGGTCTAATTTCCACTTAGGACGAGCCATATGATGAGTCTTGAGATGATACCATGACTCGTTACATGGCTCGCGCTCAAGAGTTTGACAAACAATTGTTCAAATAACTTCAATATCTAAATTAAAGATTGCAAAAGCACAGATCATCAGATTCTTCAAAGGTTCTGGAAAAAAATTTCACTCAATGTCTTACCACTAGGATTTAGTGAAATTCATGCTATTAGGTCAAATTTAAAATTATTATATGAGAAAACTGATGGAGAAGAGCATAGAAAATCAAATACTCACAATAATTTCTAGTTTATCAGGAAAGAGTTGAATTTGAAATTTGCAATCTTGTGTGGTACGTTGAGCAGGTGAGTGCGATCATGTGTGTATGAATTCTTTGATGTGGAGAAATATGATCTTTTAGTGGTGAATAACTGATTAATTTTTGAAGTTAAATTTCTAATTTTTAAGTTCAGGTGAGAGTTTAGGAGGGAAAGACAATCGGGTTATAAATGTTTAAAAACAGGGATTTACCCTAATTGTGTGTGGGTCGGGTCGGGTAGAAACTAACTAAAAACATATTATGACCCACGTAACGATTCGTTATATGGTTGAACGACTCATTTTGCCCTTCATGCAGTGACTTGAGCTTGAGAACTTACCTGGGACCTAACGACTCGTGGTGTAACCCAACGAGTCGTGGCCTGAGTCGTGGGCCATGTACTGTGGTAGCTTCATGACGGGTCACTTAATGAATCGTTTGGTTTCCTAACGATTCGTTAAGTCAGTCATTGTCACCTTTCTCAGTTTGATTTCACCTGTGATCCATCAGACTTGACAGAAGACTTCATGATCCATTACCAGTGGCAATGACTCATTTGGTCATCTGTTGTCTACACTTTTTTATACAACAAAGCTGACGCTCTAGTTAACGAGCCATTTGGTCTGATGATGACTCATTTTGTGCTTTTTGGCACCATAAAATAAATTTCAAATTTTCAGTTTTAACTTCAAATTTCCCATCTTAATCACCTGCACACATCAACACACATAAACACTATTGTTTTCTTACAATTACAACTTGGGTTGCCTCCCAGGAAGCACTTAATTTAACGTCGCAGCACGACTCGGGTGTTTTGACTACTCATAAATCACCAAATACCTCCATGGATTGCCTCCCATGCAGTGTCTGATTTAACTTCACGGCACGACACAACTCCCCGGGTTACTCAGATTTCACCCAGAGCCCAGAGATCCACCAGTTTTAATTCTTCACTTCTCCCAAGATATGCTTTTACCCGTTGATCGTTAAATTTAAAGAGCTTTCCTTCATGATTTTCCAATTCAATTGCCCTATGGGAGAATACATGAATCACTCGAAAAGGCCCCAACCATTTGGACTTCAACTTGCAAGGAAACAAGCGAAACCTTGAATTGAATAATAACACCATGTCACCTGGACTGAACTCTCGCTTCTCGATCTTCCAGTCATGATGAATTTTCATTCTTATTTTATAAATTTCAGATCTCTCATAGGCTTTGAAATGAAATTCATCTAGCTCATTCAACTGATCAAGCATCAAGTTCACAGCTTCATTCCAATCCAAATTCAGATTCTTGAGTACCCACATAGCTTTGTGCTCAAGTTCAACCAAAAGATGACATGATTTTCCATAAACAAGCTAATACAGAGACATATCTATAGGGGTCTTGAATGCAGTTCGATAAGCCCGTAAAGCATCATCTAGATTTCTTGCCCAGTCTATCCGGTTAGCATTCACAGTCTTTGCCAAGATGGTCTTAATCTTCCGGTTTGTCACTTCCACCTGCCCAATAGACTGCGAATGATAGGGTGTTGCCACCCTGTGTTTTACCCCATATTTCTCTAATAAAGAGCGAAACAACCGGTAACAGAAGTGTGAACCCCCATCACTAATGATGGCTCTGAGAGTCCCAAATCTAGCAAATATGTTCTGCTTCAAGAATGTTGTGACACTCTTCCCTTCATTATTTGGAAGCACAACTGCTTCCACCCATTTCTAAACATAGTCAATAGCAACAAGTATGTACTTCATCCCATTTGAGCTCAGAAATGGGCCCATTAAATCAATTCCCTATACATCAAATAGCTCAATGACCAGGATGGGAGTAAGAGGAAGCTCATGCCTCCATGGTATGCATCCTTGCCTTTAGCATGCATCACATGCCTTTGAGAAATCATGCAGATCCGGGTTAATGGTTGGCAAATAATACCCACATTACAGAATCTTGTGGGTTGTGCGAATCCCGTTGTGGTGACCCCCAACAGGGGATGAATTGTAGGCCTCCAGTACACTCATCATCTCTACCTCTGGCACACATCTTCGAATCACCCCATCAACATATATGCAAAATAAGTAGGGCTCGTCCCAGAAAAATTTCTACACGCCAAACGTAAACTTCTTTCTCTGGTGAAAAGATAAGTGCTCTTGTACAACATCACTAACTAGTAATTAGCAAAAGTCTACAAACCATGGGATGAGATCTTGTGAGGCTGCTAAAACCTGCTTGTCTGGGAATGCATCGTCTATGTCATGTTCATCTCGAAGTGCTGCATCGGGTTCCAAGATTGATAAGTGATCCTCCACCTGATTTTCAGTCCCTTTCCAGTCTTTTACTTTGAACTCGAACTCTTGTAGCAGCAGAACCCATCAAATCAATAGTGGCTTGGCATCCTTCTTTGCCATTAGATATCTCAAAGCTGCATGATCTACATGGACTATCACCTTAGTTCCAAAAAAGTATGCCCGAAACTTCTCAAATGCAAAAATAATAGCCAGCAGCTCCTGTTCTATCACGGTATAATTTTTCTGAGCTGCATTTAGAGCCTTGCAAGCATAATAAATCAGATGAAAAATCTTTTCACGCCTTTGACCCAACACAGCTCCTAGGGCCACACCGCTAGCATCATACATGACCTCAAAAGGCAAAGACCAGTCAGGTGCCACTATAATGGGAGTAGTGGTCAATCTTTATTTAAGGCATTCAAAAGCCTTCAGACATGCCTCATCAAAAACAAACTTCACCTTTTTCTCAAGTAGTTTACACAAAGGATGTGCAATCTTTGAGAAGTCCTTGATGAATCTTCTATAAAACCCTGCATCACCTAGAAAACTTCAAACACCTTTTACAGAAATTGGAGGTAGTAAACTAGCAATAACATCATTGTTAGCACTATCCACCTCAGTACCCTTACCAGAAATCTTGTGACCAAGCACTATACCTTCCTTGACCATGAAATGGCACTTTTCCCAGTTAAGCACCAAGTTGGTCTCTTCACATAACTGCAGCACCTTGCTCAAATGAGCCAAACAATCTTTGAATGAATCACCCACCACTGAAAAGTCATCCATAAAGACTTCAATGATGTCTTCCACCATTTCAGAAAATATGGACATCATGCAACGCTGAAAAGTGGTGGGTGCATTACATAACCCGAACGACATCCTCTTAAAAGAAAATGTACCATAAGGGCAAGTGAAAGTGGTATTATTTTGGTCTTCGGGGGATATAGAAATCTAATTGTACCCCGAATAACCGTCAAGGAAATATTAACATCCTCTGCCTGCAAGTCGGTCTAACACCTAATCCATGAATGGCATCGAAATTTGATATTTTCGCGTCCAACGATTCAACTTCCTGTAATCCATGCATACTCTCCAACCGGTAACTAGTCTACAGGAATGAGCTCATTGTTAGAATTTGGGACCACCGTGATTCCTCCCTTTTTTGGTACATACTGGACTAGGCTTACCCATTTGTTGTCTGCAATAGGATAAACGACACCCACATCTAACTACTTGATGATCTCCTTCTTGACCACCTCTTGAACAGGTGGATTCAACCTACACTGATGCTCAATACTCAGAATACAATTTGGCTCTAGATGGATCTTATGAGTGCAAATACCAGCTGGGATTCGAATAATATCTGCAATGGTCCACCCCATAGCTTTTTATATCTCTTCAAAATGGAGACCGAAGCCTCCACTTGCCATTCCTCCAAGTCAGCTGCAACAATGACCGATAAAGTGTTACTGGCTCCCAAAAATACATACTACAAATGAGACGAGAGTGCTTTGAGATCCAATACCGGAGGCTCCTCAATAGATGGTTTGGCTGGTGGGGTCACCTGATTCTTGAAGTCTAGATCAATATTCTTTGGAGCATAAGTGTATGACCCCATGCCAGCAAGTGCATTAATAGTCTCCTCACCCCTATGGATCTCCTGAGCACCAACATCCATCAAAACTACTTCTAAGTCATCAAGAATCAAAAACTCCTCCATGGGTATAATTGGGAACTCATGTTCCACAACATCAATTACTGAGACCACCCTCATATCATTTGGTTGTTTCATGGATCTACATACATTGAATGTTACTTCCTCATTGTTCAACCAGAATTTGAGTTGTCCAGTCTCCATATCTACAAGAGCACGTCCAGTGGCGAGGAATGGTTTCCCCAAGATAATGGGGACCTCAAAATCAACCTTAGTCCAAAATGACATAATCGGCTGGAAATATAAAGGACTCTACCTTCACTAGAACATTATATAGGATTCCCACCAGATTTTTCACTGTACGATCTGCCATCAAAATCCGCATTGTAGTCAGTTTGGGGGCTCCCAAGCCCGACTGTCTGAAAATTGCTAATGGTATCAAATTAATACTAGCACCAAGATCACATAATGCCTTAGACAAATTAAAGGCTCCAATAGTGCACAGTATGGTAAATGCCCCAGGGTCCTCCCTTTTCTGAATAAGAGAACGAGATGTTGTTGCACTACAATGGTGCAAATTTTTTTCCAGTTCAAAACTCATAATTCTCTTTCTGGTGACAAGGTCCTTCATGAATTTTGCATAGATAAGCATCTGCTCAAGTTCCTCGACTAATGGGATGTTCATAGACAATTATTTTAACATTGAGATGAACTTGTCATACTTTCCATCTTCAGCCTTTTTCTTCAACCTCTGTGGAAAAGGGGGAGGAGGTCTAGGAATAGGTGTGATATTTTTTTGTACCTCCTTCTCCTTTTCTTTGCCAGATCCATGCTCCTTTACATTACTAAGAATGGTCTTCTCAACTGATTCATTAGCCAAAATCTGATCCTCGAAATCTGCCACCCTATCATCATTAATCACTAAGGGCTCAACAGTCTCATCAATCACAACATACCTTGGCGGATCAACTATCGCTTTCCCGCTCCTAATAGTGACGGCCATGCAATGACTATTATTTTTCAAATTTTGAACAGTGTTGCTGGGAAGCGTGCCTTTCTGCCTCTGGTTCACCGCAACAGACATCTGACTTAACTGCTGCTCAATCTGCTTTATGGAAACAACATGTGATTCCACCTTTTGATTCATCCCAGAAATATCAGCCCGGAGTTCTTTGAAATGGCCATCTATTGCCTCCATCTTCTTAAGCACCTTGGATAACATATCTTCTACCCGTGAACCACTAACTCTTGCTCGCGGTTCCTTGGAGGAACATATAAACTACTTCTGTCATTCTTGTACTCATCACACTTCTTCCAATCACCATTATATCTGTATTAGCCTCGGTTATAATGGTTATCTCTGTAAAAGTTCCGACCTTGGTTCCCTTGACCTTGATGACAAGAGTTTTGATTAGACCCTTGTGCGTTGGTCCAAAAACCCGCCCCTTGACCATTGAGATAGTTGCTTCCTCCTCAAATTCAAATTCACCTCCATCATTCCTCAGGGCCTTGCCCTGTGAACCCACATCATTCACTTTTTCAATTCGGGCTCCTATCAAATGCTTAGCAAGTAGCCCCGTAATGGTCTTTATCTCAACAATGTCTTGATCTTGTTCTTCTTCCTTTCCTCTCTGTTCTATATTCATACCTACCGCATAAGAACCAGCCGGAGTCTCCGACTCTCTTGTGTTCCATGCGCTGTTGGTTTTAGTAATTCTGTTAAGTCACTCAGCAACTTAAGCATAAGTGTGGCTCATAAATGTTCTGCCAGACATGGTATCAGCCACCGCCTTGGTGTTAGCATTTAGTGATCTATAGAAAATTTCCAGCAATGTATCATATAGAGTCCTGTGGTTGGGCACCCTTTTAAGCTTCTTGTTGAATCTCAACCACGTCTCGTAAAGTGCCTCAGAATTTAACTGCCTGAAGTTATATATCTCATCTTTTAACTACAATGCTCTGGAAGGGGGGAAAAGTATTTCAAGAAAAGCTCTCTTCAACTCCCTCCCTGTAGTGATAGAATTATTGGGCAGTTCTGCCAACCAGAGCGTTGCCTCACTCCCTAATGAGAAGGGAAATAACCTCTGCTGAATTGCATCCTGACTTGCTCCCGGTTGTTTGTATGCCTTGCAGATACCCACAAAATTTGTCAAGATAGTATGGGTATCATTAGTTGTATGACCCACAAATATTCCCTTCATGTTGAGCGGTTGGATCATATCACTGGTAATATCAAACTTTGCCCCAACAGGCAAAGGGGGAGGGACAATAGCTCCAATGGAACCGACTTCGTCTATATTAGCATCATCATCCTCATCGAAATACAGGTGTCTCTGCTATTCTAGACCTCTGTGCCTTCTAGATCTCTCTGCTTCGGCAGCTAGACTTTTCTCTTCAGCAACCCTAACTAACCTACGATCTCTAGCCCGATCTTGTTCCTCAGCCAACATTCTCTTTGTAGCTTGGTCCACTATTTCTTGCTCTTGGAGGTTGGCCATTCTTATAAAGTTTCTTAGAGTCTGCTCAAGTTCGTGATAGATTTGAACCAGGGATTTTCCTTGGCTCCTAGTACTGGGCATGCACGAACCTAAGACCTATTAAAAACAAAAACAACAAAAGAAAAATAAAAAGGAAAAAAGAACCAATAGTAAAGAAAAAACAATTAACAAAAGCCTTAGCTGTATTCCCCAGCAATGGCACCAAAATTTAATGTCCCCCAAATTACACATCGCAATTGAGATATAAAGCGGTCGATGTCAAATATAGAACCCAACGAAGGTTAAGGTTGATCCCACAGGAAATATGGAAAGATCTTTAGTTAATGTGAATGGTTATTACTATCAGATTACTTATTTCCTGGGGGAAAGAAATAAACTACTAAACAAAAGTATAAACTACTAAATGCTTATGTCAAATTCTGTTTGTATTCAATCAACAAATTGACTAGGATTGTGTTCCCCAAGACTTCATAACCACAAGGCTTTTACACTAGTGATTTATTCCGGTGTTTAACACGCAATTTCGGTAAGTTAGGTTCACCTAAATGGTTGGTCCCCTATCTAGATGATTATCACCACACAACTTGGTTCATATACGGGTGTATTCTTAATTAACCATTACCCTTAATATCAGATTAGCTATCCCCAGACAAGTTTAAGCTATTAGATGAGGGTTGATAGCCACAAATCTCCATTGTTAATCCCTTTTCCCATTCAATACCCCCTTGATCCGGTAAGTAAAAATAAGGCAAGTTCCAATGTTTGCAACCGTTAAGAAATAATTAAAACGAAGGGAAATATAATACATGCATTAAACCCCGTTCAAGAATCACTAAGTGTTTCACCTATGTGTGTTAATTCATCATGGTTCCCACAACCCTAGTTATGGGTTTAGCTACTCATGTTTGAATAATCACAATCACAAAATATTGGATAAATCATAATTGTAACTTACAAAAATTCGAAGAAGAAAACCAAGTAAATTGAATATAACTCCAAACTTGATGAACAAAACTCCAATGTTGATTAATTCCCAAAATTAAGAAAAAAAATTTAGACTTTGTTTATTGACCTAAGAACGATTGTTAACAACACTAGAATTCACGTGAAAGTTGGTAAAAATAACTGCGTACGAAAAATAAACCTAAAAGTTGTATTTATAGTTCCAAACAAATCTTCTCCTAACTAAATTTGGATTCCAGGTCGGCAGGGGTAACGAGCCAAGTAACGACTCATTGGGTATCCCAAAAAGTCGCGATCAGTGAAAGTAGTCGTCCTCACCATTAGGCCCAGTCGTGGCAACGGGTCACCTAACGACTCGTCCTGTCTAGGAACGAGTCATTAGGCCTCTCATGGTCTTGATTCTTCAAATATCTAGTGCACCCTATGATTCACTCCAGTGATCTCACAATGAGTCGTGCAGTAAGCCAACGACTCATGATGTCTTCTGTTACCTTAACTGGATGTTTCTTCAGGAATCCTCCTCCCAATCTTCACGACTGGTTTGACGACTCGTTACCAGATGTAACAAATTGTTCCTTCAACTGGTGAAGTGCACTGGTTCTCAGCTTCTTAAATCAATCTTATCTCACGACCTGAACAACGAGCTATGCACAGTGACAACGACTCGTGATTTGACTAGTAGCCTTCATCAGTCCTTTTATGCCTTACTTTACCCATTTCACATTCTGAAACTGTTTTCCTACAACACTTAACACAAAAACATTATATCTACTTAAACATACCTAAAATTTGCATAGTTTCTTGGTTTTAAGCGTTGAAAGTGCCGTAAAATCACGGCACAACATTGAACACCACCTCTGCTTGCTCCAGCTCATGCATGGGATAATTCTTCTCATGCACCATCAATTGTCTCGAGGCATAAGCAATGACATGTCGTTCCTACATTAACATAGTACCCAACCCAGACTGTGAGGCATCACAATAAATAATAAAATCTTTACCTTCCACCAGTATTGCCAAGATAGGTGTTGTGGTTAGCAGGGTCTTGAGCTTCTGAAAACTCGCTTCGTATTCCTCAGACTACTAGAAAGGTACATCCTTTTGATTCAACCTGGTCAGTACCGAGGCAATAGTTGCAAACCCCTTTATAAATTGGCGGTAGTAGCAAGCCAGCCCAACAAAACTCTGAATCTCTATCACGATAGTTGGCCTCGACCAGTTTCTGACCACCTCCACCTACTACGGATCAACTTTGATTCCCTCTATGGAGACCACATGCCCCAGAAAAGATATCGAGTCCAACCAAAACTCACACTTAGTGAATTTGGCATACAACTGCTTCTCCTTCAGCAACTCCATCGATTCTCAAATGATTCTCATGCTCTTACTTAGTCTTAGAGTACACTAAGATATCATCAATAAAGAGTATCACAAAGAAATATACATAGGGTTTGAAGATACCATTCATCAAGCACATGAACGCAACTAGGGTATTAGTGAGTCCAAACGACATGACCAAAAACTCGTAATGCCCACACTTGGTCCGGAAGGCTATTTTGGGAATATCCTCAGCCCAAATCTTCAGCTACTGATAACCGACCCACGTCGATCATTGAGAACAAAGTTTCCCCTGTAACTGATCAAACAATCAGCTATTCGAGGAAGAGGGGAGTTGTTTCAAATAGTTACCTTATTCAACTTGTGGTAATCAATGCACATCTGCATGCTACCATCTTTTTTTTCACAAACAAGACCAGAGCACCGCACGGAGAGACACTTGGCTTAATGAACCCCTTATTAAGTAGCTCTTGCAACTATTCCTTGAATTCTCTTAACTTATCTAGTGCCATTCAGTACGACGGAATAGAAATGAGTCGAGTCCCTGGCTCTAAATCTTTGCATAAATCAATATCACGGTCTAGCGGCATGTCGGGTAGATCTACAGGGAATACCTTTAAGAACTCACAAACTACCGAGACCGACTCTATGGAAGGACCCTAGAAACTAGTATTTCAAATGTAATCTAGATACGCTGAACACCCCCACTCTATCAAATTACGAGCACGAATATAAGAAATGAATTTCTTAGGAGCAGGGTTACAATTTCCTTTCCAGTTCAACTTGGACGACCCTGGGCCCGATATAGTGACGTTCTTAGCATGGAAATCTAGAAGGGTATGGTAAGGAGATAACCAACTCATTCCCAGAATTACATCAAAATCTACCACATCCAAGATCACTAAGTCTACCAGAGTGTTAAACCCCATAAAATCAAAAATACAGTCCCGGCAAACCCTATCCACCACCACAGAATCCCCAATAGGAGTAGACCAATGGATAGAAGTATCATGTATATCACAAGCAAGATCCAATCCCAATGTGAATTAAGAGACATATAGGAAAAAGTAGAACCTAGATCAAACAAAGCCATAGCCATTTTGTCATACCCAAAGATCATACTTGTAAAACAGTGTCTGAAGCCTCTGATTCGGGCGTACTTGGAAAAGCATAAAAGTGAGCCTAGTTACTCTCCTACGAACCACCCCGCTTGGGCTGTGCCACCCCTCTATGTAAGATAAAGCATATACAGGCCCCACGCGGCCATCAATAGCTAACCATAGGGAATCTGAAATAATCTGAAAGCCTCTAAGAGTGATATACTGGTCGAGACAAGGCCCCCACCTACCCATAAACTGTACAAACAAAAAGAAGTAGACCCTGTAGCTATTGGCTCCAGAGGAATGGAGCTGACTGCCCTGCTAGCTCTGGCTGAAAGCTAAGAAGATCCTGGTCCACGTCTATCGGCACCTGCAGGCAAGTAATGCAGCGCCCAGAAGGGCGTCAGTACAATATGTACCGAATATGTAAGGCAGTAACTGTAATGAACTGAAATGAAACTGAAAGTAATTAAAAGGAAGGGATAAAAATACTACCTGAATAGCTGAACTTCCTGCTATCTAATCTATCAGTAACTACTACAAATAAGAACCTTACCTGGCCCCCATAAGCCGAAAGGTACAACCAACATAGTATTACCCACCCAGGGCCCCCATAATCCTGGTGAGTTCACTTTAATCTATACACCCCTAACAAGGTCAAAATAGGTCAGCTAGTGGCTATAACCGTCCTACCAGTCCCCTGGGTCTACAATTGAGCCCGCTCGGCCCCTGAACAGTAGTTGTGTTTGAGTCTGGTGGACTCTTGATGTTTGCACCCCGGGCACCAGGCATGACAGGGGGTGTAGTGTCGATACAACTTATAATATTACATCCATGGAATGGACTGTATGAGGACCTTGGACCCCATCTTCGTCCCTTGCGGACGGCATACCGCTCCTTGGAGCGACGTCATCTCACCCCTAGCGGGCGTCGACACATCTAGTAACCCTGGGGTTGGCTATGGAAGGCTATACAGGGAAAAGACAATCCCAAACTACACATAGGATACTGGCCTCAGCTAATAAGAACTACTAATCACAATACATCAACTTCTGGCTTTCTTATTGGAATTCGAACTGAATTATAATACTGAAGAAACTAACTTGCCGAACAAATTTTCCTTAACATACCTAGATCACCGATTCCTAATTAACTAGTGAGTTACAAACCGTACTCAGTAGCGTTTTCCAACTGTGATCGTATTAATGGGAGAATGAGATTAGTTTCAGTACTAAATTCGGCAAAAACGGTAACTTTTAATACAAATATTAACTATACTTTAACTTATCAAAACATGGTCAAAAACGTATAATTTCTCGAGCGTTCAAAAGGAAGAAATACTTACTTGAAGACTGTGATCTCATAGAAATTAGTTTGGAGCAATTCCGATAATTTTTACTCGGTGGGGTTATGATTCGTCGGGCGAATTTTGAGAAACTAACTCCGTAGTAATGCTCCTTGAAGGCTTATAACCCGATAACTGAAGTTAATTTGAGTTTGGGCGGTGTTTGACAGCGTAAATGGAGGAATTTAACTTAAAAATGTCGTAACCACTGCTTTTCGGATGAAGGTCTGGTATCTATATAATGTTTCAACAATAAAAGGGACCTTTTATATATATATATTTAGGCGATGGACATGGGGTCTGTGGCATGGACCCTATTGCGCCAATTCACGGGTGTTCCACGGTGCCCAACACAGAGGGAGGGGTTCCATGGCACACTACCCCTATTGCAGCTTGCTCCAACCTTCTCCCTCGCTTCCTCGATTCTGTGCTCGTTTGACCTTTTTCCGGGCCCCTTCCTCGTACGCGCTGAACTCTAAAACTCTTGAGTAACGTACAAATTGTCCAACTAAATGTTAGGAACTTATGGGGTGTAACATCCTCCCCCCTTAGGAACATTCGACCTCGAATTCCACTTTAGCTTACGGGAATCTAACCCTTTTAACTACTATTCTGGAAAAATTTTGGCAGAGTCTCCCCTATAATATCGACTACCTGATAATCTTGAAACACAGAAATGTCTAACACAGATACTTCACATAACACTATAACAACTATTTCACCAAGATTGTACTCAACAGAGCAGTATACGTAACATAAATCTTAAAACAACAACTGAATCATTAATTTACCTCAACTGCATAGTCTAGGCTAGGCATGGAACAAATGAGGATATCTAGATTTCATATCATCCTCATCTTCCTAGGTCATCTCTTCTCTATTCCTGTTTCTCTATAATACCTTAACAGAGGCGACATCTTTAGTTCTTAACCTGCGAACCTACGGGTCTAATATGGCTACTGGAACTTCTTTATAAGCCAACTCCTCAGTAATCTGAACATCCTTAATGGGCACAACTCGGGATGGATCCCCTATGCTCTTCCGTAACATTGACACATGGAAGACCGGGTGAACAGATTCCAATTCTGAAGGTTGATCTAGCTCATATGCAACCTGGCCTATTCTCCGGAGGATTCGATATGGCCCAATAAACCTCGGGCTAAGCTTGCCCTTTTTACTTAACCTCATCACACCCTTCATTGGCGGATCTTTCTGAAATACCCAGTCGTCTATATCGAATTCCAGATTCCTACGTCATACGTCAGCGTAAGATTTCTGGCGGCTCTGAGCTGTAAGCAGGTGTTCTCTGATAAGCTTTACTTTCTCTTCTGACTGGTGGATTATGTCTGGCCCAATTAACTCTGATTCTCCTACCTCGAACCAACCAACTAGGGACCTGCATTTCCATCCATATAAGGCCTCATAAGGCGCAATATGGATTGCCAAATGGTAACTTTTATTGTAAGCAAAATCGATAAGGGGTAAGTGCTCATCCCAACTACCTTCAAAGTCTAACACGCATGCCCGTAACATATCCTCGAGCATTTGGATGGTACGTTCTTCTTGTCTATCTATTTGAGGATGGAAAGTTGTACTCAGATTAACTTGTGTCCCCAGGCCCTTCTGAAAAGACTGCCAAAATTTAGTTGTGAACTGCACTCTTCTATCAGAAATGATCGATACAGGAACACCATGCAATCAAACTATCTCTCTAATATATAATTCAGCATAGTCGTCAGTTAAGAAGGTAGCCTTGACTGACAGAAAATGAGCTGACTTCGTCAATCTGTCAATAATCACCCAGATGGAATCAAATCTGCGCCTGGTACAAGGTAATCCTATCATAAAATCCATATTGATTGCCTCCCATTTACACATAGGAACTTCTATTTCCTGTGTCAATCGGTCGGGTTTTTGTTGTTCTGCCTTTACCTGCTGACAATTAGGGCATTGTGCTACAAATTCTGCTACACCCTTTTTCATTCCCGGCCACCAGTAAATCTCTTTTATTCATGATACATCTTTGTTGAACCTTTGTGAAGAGAATAACGAGAATAGTGTACCTCTGCCATGATCTACTAGCAAAGTCCTGCCACGTCTAGAATACAGAGGTGTCCCCTACATCTCAAAACCCCATCCTCAGCTACCTCGAAGGCCGGTACTTCTCCCTGTTGTACCTTATCTTTGAGCTGTGCTAAATGAGGATCTTCATGTTGTCGCTCTTTTACTTCTACAACAAGAGATGATACTGTAGTATTCTGAATCACTACCTCGTTATCTCCCGAATCTACTATTCGGATGGCTAGGCTAGCTAACTGATGCAATTCTTGGGCCAACTCTTACTGTTCTGCTTTCAAATATGCTAAACTCTTCATATATCTACGACTGAGGGCATCTACTACAATTTTAGCCTTCCTAAAATGATATAAAATATTCACATCACAGTCTTTCAATAATTCTAACAACAACGCTGCCATAGATTCAACTTGTGTAAAGATGTACTGGAGGCTCTTATGATCAGTAAAAATGTCCACGTGCACCCCATATAGGTAATGTCTCCAGATCTTTAAGGCATGGACTACTACCGCTAACTCCAAGTCGTGAGTGGGATAGGTCTTTTCATGCTTCCTCAGCTACCTTGAGGCATAAGCAATCACCTTACCATGCTGCATCAGACACATCCTAACCCAACACCTGATGTATTATAATACACCGCATAACCTTCTGATCCTTCTAGCAAAGCTAGTAATGGCGGTGACGTTAATTTGTTTTTCAACTCCTGGAAACTCTATTCACACGCTTCAGTCCAGTGGAATTTAGCTGCTTTTTGAGTTAACTTGGTCAAAGGCACTGATAAAGTAGAAAACCCCTTTACAAATCTCCTCTAATAACCAGCTAACCCTAGGAAACTACATACCTCAGCAGGAGTTGTAGGTCTGGGGCATGTCTTTACTGCCTCAATCTTCTGGGAGTCTACCTGAATACTAGCCTCTGACACAACATGGCCCAAAAAGGCCACTGAATTCAGCCAAAATGTACATTTAGAAAATTTCGCATAGAACTGAAGATCCTTGAGAATCTAGAGCACTATCTGCAGATGATCCCAATGTTCTAATTCTGAGCGGAAATATACCAAAATATCATCAATAAACACTATCACAAACAAGTCTATATAGGTCCTAAAGATGTTGTTCATCAGATCCATGAACAATGCTGGAGCATTCGTTAGTTCGAAAGACATGACTAGGAATTCAAAATGGCCATACCTGGTCCTAAAAACGGTTTTTGGAATGTCTCTCTCTCGAACCCAGACCTGATGATACCCAGATCTTAAGTCAATTTTTGAGAAATACTTTGCCCCTTGAAACTGATCAAACAAATCATCTATTCTGGGAAGTGGGTATTTGTTCTTGATAGTGACTTTATTTAGCTGCAGGTAGTCTATACACATGCGGAGGGAGACATCCTTCTTTCTTACAAACAAAACTAGCACACCCCACGGTGAAGTATGCAGCCCAATAAAGCCCTTATCTAATAGATCTTTTAGCTATTCCTTCAATTCTCTAAGCTCGGTATTTGGGGGAATACCAGGAAGTTCATCTGGAAATATATCTGGAAATTCATTAACTACTAGAATGGACTGAAGAGTCGGAGATTCTGCTTGAACATCCTTGACCCTAACAATATGATAAATGCACCCCCTCGCTGTCAACTTTCTCGCCCAAAGATAGGAAATAAACCTACCTTTTGTCATGCTTGCATTACCTTTCCACTCCCGTACTACCTCCCCTAGAAAGTGGAATCAGACAGTCTTATTCCAACATTCCATATTGGCATAACATGGTGCTAGCCAATCCATACCCATAATTTCATCAAAGTCAATCATTTCTATTCCACCAGATCTTCTAAGGTCTGGTGACTAGAAACCTCTACAAGTCACCCCCGGTAGACCCTCTTGGCTATAATGGAGTCACCAATGGGTGTAGACACTGAAAAAGGTCGCTGAAGTAATTCGGGCGTAATATCGAAGTTCTAAGCTACTAATGGTGTAACATAAGACAAAGTGGAGCCCGGATCTATCAAGACATACATAGAATTAGAGAAAATGTCCAGCATACCTGTCACAACATCTGGTGATGACTCTGACTCTTGTCGCCCCGGTAAAGCATAAGTGTGATCTGGACCCGTGCCTGAGCTAGATGCCCCTGATTTACCTAAGCCTCTGCCTGCTGAAGCTAAGGGCCTATGCCCTGCTATGAATGTTGTGGCACATAACCCTACTGAAGATATGTCCTGTCGGTCCTGATCACTCTTACCCTTTGCTGGACAGTCTCTCATCATGTGACCCTCCTGCCCATAGATGTAACACGCAGAGGAACCATACCTACATACCCCAGGATGGCGTCGACTGCAAATAGGGCAAGGTGGTCTGGTGAATCTATTTTGCTCTGACCCCCTCTGCTGCGCGAACTTGATGGTCGTGAACTCTCACCAGGTCCTAACTGCCCCCAACGGCCTGGTCTACTACCTTGCTGCTGCTGTGGAGGTGGGGGTCTGGGTGGTCTTCCTGACAGTCGTGGCCTAGGTTTGCCCTGAAACTCCACCCTAAGTGTCACTCATTCTAGCCCTGCGACGCTGCTCCTATTTTCCCTATCTATCTCTCATTGTCGCTGCCTGATCCCCTCGATATTTTGAGGAAATGCCTGAACACGGGCAATATCCATATCCTCTCACAGAGTAGCTGTATACAAGTTTCTACATATTCTGGATTCAGTCCCATGATAAACTGGTGCACCCTGGCTGTCATGGTATCAACAAAAGTCGGTGCATATCGAGCGAGGGAGTCGAATCTCATAGCATACACCCAAATGCTCATCAAACTCTGCTCTAGAATCAAAAACTGATCTACCTAGTCCTGTCAGATCTCCCAGGGAAAATAATGGTCCAAGAAAGCCTCTGAAAAGTTGGACCAAGTCGGAGGGGAAACATCTCTACCTCGGGACCTTTCCCAACTTGTACCATAATATTGCTATCTCAACTGAAATACCGCTAACTCAATCGACTATGCCAGTGTGGCCTGCATTACCCTAAAGATCTGCTACAGCTAGTCCAAAAAGTCTTGAGGGTCCTTATCCCAATCTGTCCCCGTGAACTGCGGGGGACTCAGTGCGAGGAACTCTCGAACCCTTGAACTACCGGGTCCTCCTGAAGACTCGGAAACCATGGGTGCTACTGGCTGACGCTGTGCAGCCGTCATCTGGGCTATCATAAAAACAGCAATCCTGACCTCCTGATCTGATGGCATCAGTATAGAGACTGTTGTAGGTGGTGTCGACACATCTGCCGCCCTAGACGGCTCCTGGTGTGGCGGAGAGTACTGGGGAGACCGAGAGGGAGTCTCCCTGTCTCCCTCAGATCGGGTTGACTCTGACTGAGGCATCCTGCTAGTGCCTTCCTCTGCTGCGACGTCTAACTTCCTGCCAATCGTGGTCTATCGCGTGTCCGACATTTCTCTATAGGAAAATAGATTACAATAAGCTTAAGGACTCAACCCTATACAACACAGCTCTATAGCATGACTAGAAGACAAAGAAGAGTAACCATCCTAACACACCTCGCAGCCTCCTGTCTATAGTATGTGGTGCACAACACATCCATAGACAAGACTCTACTTAGCACGGCTTGCAGTCTCCCTGGTATACGACCTTCTCTGATACCAAGTTTGTCATGCCCCACCTTGGGATGCATGACTAGCATGTGGTGCCCTACTAGGGAACGAACTGGTCTAACTGAGCTTGCGCACCTCTGGTTCATAACTAATGCCAATCCTCAAATCAAGAAGATAACGGGCTATATCTCGGCTGTAAACATAGCCCTCGGCCGACAAGGTCTTATAGCCACCTGTAAGAGAAAACAGCTAACCAAAAACAGGTAATAATGGGGAATCCTATGCGGGCCGACAAGAACACTATGATGTCTAGTTATGATTGTAAAGTAAATCCAATACTAAGCTAAGCTATGGCTAACAAGTCCGCTAACTAATAGCTAACAAAGGCCCCACATGGCCAACACGTAAGATAAAGCATACACAGGCCCCACACGACCATCAACAGCTAACCATAGGGAATCTGAAATAATCTGCAAGCCTCTAGGAGTGATATACTGGTTGAGATAGGGCCCTGACCTACCCATAAACTATACAAACAAAAAAAAGTAGACCTTATAGTTATTGGCTCTAGAGGAATGGAGCTAACTGCCCGACTAACTCTGGCTGGAAGCTAAGAAGATCCTGGTCCACATCAATCGGCACCTGCAGGCAAGTAATGCAGCAGCCCAAAAGGGCGTCAGTGTAATATGTACCGAATATGTAAGGCAGTAACTATAAATAATTGAATGAACTGAAATGAAACTAAAAGTAACTGAAAAGAAGGGATAGAAATACTACCTGAATAGTTGAACTTCCTGTTATCTAATCTATCAGTAACTACTGCAAACAACAACTTTACCTAGCCCCCATAAGCCGGAAGGTAAAACCAGCACAAAATAACCCACCCGGGGCCCCCATAAGCCCTGGTGAGTGCAGTTAAATCTATACACCCCTAACAAGGTCAAAACAGGTCAACTAGTGGCTATAGCCGTCCTACCAGTCCCCTGGGTCTACAATTAAGTGGGCTCGGCCCCTGAACTATAGCTGTGTCTGAGTCCGGTGGACTCCTAATATCTACACCCGGGGCACTAGGCCCGACAGGGGGGTGTGGTGTCGATACGACATATAATAGTCGAGCCATGGAATGGACTGTATGAGGACCTTGGACCCCATCTTCGTCCCTTACGAATGGCATACTACTCCTTGCAGCGACGTCATCTCACCCCTGGCGGGCATTGACACAGCTAGTAACCCTGGGGTTGGCTATGGAAGGCTATAAAGGGCAAAGACAATCCCAAACTACACATAGGATACTGGCCTCAGCTAATAACAACTACTAATCACAATACATCAGCTTCTGGCTTTCTTACTGGAATTCGAACTGAATTATTATACTAAAGAAACTAACATGCCAAATGAATTTTCCTTAACATACCTAGATTGTCGATTCCTGATTAACTGGTGAGTTACAAATTGTACTCAATAGCTCTTTCCAACAATGATCATATTACTGGGAGAATGAGACTAGTTTCAATACTAAATTCAGAAAAAATGGTAACTTTTAATACTAATATTAACTATACTTTAACTTATCAAAACACAGTCGAAAATGTATACTTTCTCAATGGTTCAAAAGGTAGAAATACTTACTCGAAGCCTGTGATCGCATAGAAATTAGTTTGGAGCAATTCCGACAACTTCTACTCGGCGGGTTACGATTCGCCGAGCGAATTTGAGAAACTATCTCCATAGTAATGCTCCCTGCAAACTTATAACCAGATACCTGAAGTTAATTTGAGTTTGCGCAGCATTTGGAAGCGTAAATGGAGGAATTTAACTTTAAAATGTCATAACCACTTCTTTTGGGACGAGGTCTGGTATCTATATAATGTTTCAACAATAAAAGGGACCTTTTATATATATACTTGGACGGTGGACACGGGGTCCATGGCACGGAACCTGTCGTGCCAATTCACGGGTGTGCCACGGTGCCCACGGTGCCCAACCCTGTTGGGCCCCTTCCTTGTCCGCGCCGAACTCTAAAACTCTTGACTAACGTACGAATAGGACAACTAAATGTTAGGAACTTATGGGGTGTAACAAAAAGTTTATATAAGATCTATGTGAAAACATAATATACCAGTAGCTTTAGAATTTGGAAATGTCTTATGGATTCATTATGCTTTTAATATCTTTTCTAATCTTTGGAATATTATTTGTTGTATCCTGTATTCATGCCTTTGGTACGCTCAATAAATCCTTAATAACAAATAGCCACATCGGTCCTTTGTACCTTCGGCACACTCAATAACATAAAATAAATACTAGCCACTTCAGGTCTTTGGCACGCACAATAAACTCGTAATAAATACTAGCCACATCTGGCCTTCCTGCCTTTGGCACACTCAATAAACTCATAATAAATACTATCTTCATTGGGCCTTTAGTCCTTTCGAACGCTTAATAACACTATAAATACCCTTTACCACTTTGGGGCCTTTGTTCAATAACATGAAATAAATAAACTCACTTGGTATATTAAAATTATTACACTTATATTTCATTTAGTTTTTAAGATTTGTTATGCATAATGCTTTTGTGATGTAGTACTTTGGAAAATAATCTGTTGTACGTGTCCATAATACTAGACTTCTTGATACAATTCTAAGATTAGATTCTGAAACTATGTATGAATAAGAGCTCAACTTGACATTAGACATCTCAATATAACTTCTAAGAATAGATTCAAGGACTATACTTGAATAAAAACTCAACTTTAAGCAAAACGTGTTCAAATAGGAATGCACTAAACTTCTCAATCAAAGTGAATAGAGTATCCACATAGGACATACATTTACATACTTTTGAAGGTTATCAATTCAGAAAGAAATTCATAAGAGACGTGATAAGCATAGAAAGATATAAATCTCAACTATGGAAGTACATATTTTCATATTTACAATAATGAATCTCAACTTAACCAATACGACACCAGATGGTAAACATACTAGACATCATGAGTAGGATAGCTATGCTAGGATGTTCATTTTAAGCTTACTTTCAAGATAACAACATCGTCGAGATTCATACCTTTAATGTTAGCTTCTTTAAGCTATGAGACATCTGCTCAGGCACATGCTCAACTGTAATACTCCAAAAGTTCCTAAGACTAGGTTCAGGGTTTGAAGTATGTTTCAGCAGGAAATCTAAAAGTTTTCTCTTAGTGCGACTTATTGTACGAGTCGTAAGATGGTTGAATGGGTCGTAGGATGACCCATGGTGGAGTGCCAAAAGTTAACCCTTCCAACCAAGAGTCCCCACTACTAGTCATGGTGTGTGTGTATGACTCGTGGTCAGGAGTCATAGTAGGTCATTAGATTTCTCAGGTACTATTATATGAGTGGTTGTATGATTCGTAGTATGGAGTTACGAGTCATGATAGGCGATCGTGAAAATTGATAATGCTCAAACTCACACTTTTGTAGACGTATGACGCGGACGTTGTCAATAAAGAACCGAATAAAGGTTGGGGTCGATCTCATAGGGAATATGGTCAAGATATAGAATAACGCTAGTATTTAAGCTTTTAAGTGAGTTATCTCCAAAAGGGGTATTATAAAAGCAATTATATGTCAATATTGAGAATTGATTTTTGTTTATCAAGATTATGAAATTAACTAGGGTAAGTGTTCCCCATGGTTTCATAACTATTTCGGGTTTTACACTTGTAATCTATCCCAATGCTTACTTATAGAACTTGATAACTAGAATTCATCCAAATGACTGGTTCGTCCCTATTGGATGACTATACTCAATCACCGGATTAGGTCTTATGAGCGATTTGACTTCAACCGTAATCAATTTGTCCTAAATTAACTATCCTGCAACCATAGCTCTAGACATACAATGAACCATAAAGATCAAGGCTTTGCTGTAATTCTCTTTTCCTAATCTTTACTTCTCTAGGTTCAAGCAAGTAAAGAATTCAGGCAAGTACTAACGTTGCACTCCATTAAGAAATATTAAAGATGATGAGAATACAATACAAGTGTTTAGCATTAGTTTAGAATTACTTTGTGCAATCCTAGTTTGTTAATTCACTATGATTCCCACAACCCTAGTTATGGAGGTTTTAGCTTCTCATGGTTGTGAGATAATCATAAGAATTTGTAGGAAAACACATAATTCAATACTTATAAAGATGATTGGAAGAAAATCAACTTGATTATTGCAAGAATTTATGAAGAACGATTCAAGAACAATGATGAAAATCAAAGCAAGAAAATCTCCAAGAATTGAATAGAAAGTTAACAACAATTACTCTTAATGTATTTTGTGTGCTCAGACTTATTCTGACTAAAAATAACCTAAAAAGTATTTATACAAAAATTTAGAACCTTTTCTGATGTAAATAGGAAAAACTGCTGAACTGCCGCCGACTTCACCTACGACCCATAACAAGATTGTATGGGTCGTACCTTGACTCGTACATTGGTTGGAATCTACTAAATTTATCTAAGTGTTGAGAAGTGGTACGACTCGTACCATGAACCTATAAGTCATACAATCAGTCATGGTTTGTTACTGAAAATTTTGGCAATCTTCTGAACTTTATCACGAGTGGCTCGATACAACTCGTACCTCAATTCTACAACCTGTGACTCCTTCTCGTACCTTGAGACCTGCTAGTCTTCACTTATTTTGAACTTTTCCACAGCTCCTTGGTACAGGTCTTAGGTAGATCTCATAATTCGTGGTCACTACTCGTACCATGAGACTTGGCCTGTGTAAATCTTCTGAAGTTTTCTATGACTGTTATAGTACGGCTCGTACCAAGATGGCACGACTCGTACCATGAGTTGTAAGTTGCCTTTGCCTCAACACTTTTGGCTTGTACCTTTTCAACACTCTTAGTACATCTTGTACTAGGATGGTACGGCTCGTACTAAGGTCCGTACTTAGCCACTTTCCTTCAATTTTCTCCATCTTTTGCACAATTCAACTCCAACATCTATTTTCTCTGAAAACAAAGTAAAAGTGCCTCATATCCATATAAACACACCTAAGTCCATACGTATTTCCTCAGTTTTAAGAGTCGAAAGTGTTGTAAACTCACAGCACATCAACACCCTCAACTTAAGACTTTTGCTTGTCCTCAGGCAAAAAAAGCAAAACTAACAACAATGCTTAACTAGAAAGTAAATTTAGAATACCTATAGCCAACACAACAAAATTTCCACTTTAAACCATAATCAACTATTGACCCCTTTTTCCTTCAAACTAAGTCAGCTATGCACACATATAACCACAACCAATGACACAAGGGGATCAAGATACAACATCCAACTATTAGTAGAAATTGAGTTATCACCAATGCTATTCACAATAACAATTGGTAAAATACAACACACATCATGTACCCTCACTACAAATGAAGTCCACAACACTCACAGATATATAAAATTATGAAACTTAGGACTAAACAAATTAGATACTTACTCTCACAAAGAAGTTCCAAATACTGCACATCGGATACCATAGGCTTGCCCTTATTTTCTCTACTTTCGCTCTTTGCAGTTAAGCTAGGATCACTATAGGACTTTGTTCATCTTGTAATGTAGACTTCGGGCTGGGTATGGTAGATATGGAATTTAGTGACTAAACCCTCCTTGGCACCACATACCCGTCGCTTCACTTTTCACTTTTTACCCCATTTTTACTTTTTCAACTTTTTCTCCCTTTTCTCCGTTTAAATGCAATATGTGGGTGTGGCGTATTTTTCTCATCTTTTTTATTTCTTTTTCTCTTTTATTTTTCTCTCTCATCTCTTTTTTCTTTCTTTTCTTTTCACACTACACCTCGCCCTTCTTTAACTTTTTTTCTTTATTTTCCACCTTTCCACAATCTACACATCCCTACTATAGCCACCCTCAACTTAGGCATTTTTCTCGTGTTGAGGTTCACAATGTCCAAAGAGGGACCACGGCCAAAATAGGTTCATTATAAATGATAGGAAGGTGAAGGGTTAATCAAAGAAAGATAGTCAATATTAGGCTCAAAATCAAGATCAAGGGATTTATTTTATTTGGTAGGATAATTTAAGCTAAAGTGGCTAAAATCAAAAATAGCCTATGACCATTTCCTAACCAACTATCCTAAAACCTACGTAAAGACCAACCGGACAAGTTCTAGATCTTCAACGCAGTATTGAACTAAGTATGAATCCTCACTCACTCATGGTACTGGTTTGCATTGAATCTACCTATCCAGTTCAGGCACAACTAAGCTACAACTACACATGCTAATAATATAAATGCCATAAAAATATCCACAAAAGTCATGCAATTGAAATTAACTACACAGCTAACATCAAAAAATTTAAATAGGGTCAATTATTTTCAAAAACATCAAACTAGTGCATTTATTGGTTGTAAAGTAATCCTAAGCTACTTCTAATTAAATGAATAAAAAAACAACCTAAATATGTAGGTTCTACTATATAGCATGTCCGAGGAAAAAAACACGGCAACAAAAATCCTCAGATGAACGAGATACCCAAACACTACAAGTACACCCCCTTTTGAGAAACACGTTTCCTCCCTGAAGCATAGAATATGAAAACAAGGGAAAGGGAAAAACATGTGGTGCACTAAGAACTCTTGTTATCCTGGGAGGCGGTACCTCTGCTACAATAGTGGCGCTAGTGGTGGCCGGTGTACTTGGTGGGATATCACAAGGGGAAGTGGTCACCCCCTCCATAGTAGCAATCAGCTTAGCGACATCAGTCTCCAATCTGGATGAATGTGGCTCCCCCAAAGGGTCCTTTCCACCCACAAGAACTCTCTGGGAAGTGGTGGAGCTTCTTACTCCTCTAGCTCGCTCCTGCAACTCCGAAATAAATGCGTCATGAGTTTGTTGGCTCTCCATTCTCTCCCGCTTGCTCTCCTTCTTCTCCTTCTTTTTCCTCTTCTTTGAGGGATTGTCTCCAACCTCCTCCGAGACCCTCTTCTTACCCTTTCCTCCACTATCCACTGACGGGACCCAATATGCCTCCAAA
This sequence comes from Datura wrightii, assembly GCA_035772735.1. Classification (NCBI taxonomy): domain Eukaryota; kingdom Viridiplantae; phylum Streptophyta; class Magnoliopsida; order Solanales; family Solanaceae; genus Datura; species Datura wrightii. The sequence continues at coordinate 74,702,833 of JASDFA010000019.1, read as the reverse complement.
TCTAGCTCCTCATCGAGCTTCACATCGAAGTTCGGAAGAATGTGGGATGTGAGAATCGACGGTTGTCTAGAAGAAAACTCAGTCACTTGGCTTTAAAGAGTCCCTAACTCCTCCCTAATGTTGCCTGTGTTCGACTGCTTAGCTAGGCGATCATTGAAGGTTAGGGCAGATTTTTAGGAATCCAGGTCAGGTCGGGTCAAGTTTATTAATTTAGCCTGTCATGACTCATTCCACAAGTCGTAGGGTAAACCTATGGACTCATCCCTTGGACTCATAGCAGAGGACTTAGTACCATGCAGGTACAATTCATACATTACCTCATAAGTCAATGTATATGAAATTATGCACTTAGCGTAATTCATCATTACAGTGAGTACTATGACCCGTACAATTAGGGTACAGGTTGTAATGACCAACTATAAAATGAATTCCAGCTTCTTCTTTTTACCATGACTAGTACTATGGCCCGTAGAAAGCTCTTACGAGTCGTACTGAGGCTCGTAGTATTGGTCTGGTCTGCAATTTTCTCCCACCAGTTTTTGTTTCACCTGCACACTAAACACGCCAAAGGTTAATATACTTAGGTTGCCTCCCAAGAAGCGCATGATTTAACATCACAGCATGACGCAGGTGGTCTGGTTACTCAGACTTCACTGAACCACCCATGGGTCGCCTCCCAAGAAGCATCTGATTTAACGTCGCAGCATGATGCAAGTCTTTTGACTACTCAGAATTCATCAAGAAACTCGGAATCATCATTTATTGCTAATACAATCCTAAACTCATTGGGCTACTCTATTGACCGGAAGACATTAAAAGTGACCTCCTCTTTATTTAGCCTAAATTTTAGTTGGCCGGCTTCAGCATCCATCAAGGCTCTCCCAGTGGCTAGAAATGGTCACCCAAGATAATGGGGACCTCAAAATCAACCTCGCAATCTAGGATTACAAAGTCCACTGGGAAGATGAAATGGTCCACCTTGATAAGCACATCCACTAAGATCCCCACTAGCTTTTTGACTATGCGAACTACCATCAATAGCTGCATTGATGTCGGTGTGTGGGCTCTCAAGCCCAACTGTTTGAATATAGCTAACAACATCAAGTTGATGCTTTCTCCTAAGTCACAAAGTGCCTTTGAAAACTCGAAATCACCAATGGTACATGGAATGGTGAAGGCACCTGGATCCTCCATCATTTGAGAAAGGACCCGTGAATCTATGGCACTGTAATGATGCAAGTCACCTACCGGCTCATAGCTCACGAACCTCTTCTTGGTCACAAAGTCCTTCATGAACTTGGCATATCCAGTCATCTACTCCAATGCCTCGACCAATGGCATGTTCACAGATAACTATTTAAGCATAGAGAGAAATTTTTGGAACTTACCATCTTCTGCCTTTTGCTTCATCCTTTGAGGGAACGGTGGCGGTGGTTGAAGGATAGCCTTAAAAATTGTTGTGACCCCTTGTTTCTTACCATTATTAGCTTCGGACACCTTTGCATCAACTAGAGTCTCTGTCAAATCAGCTTCACCTGTGAGCTCATGCTCAGCAACCTCATCTTCTTCTTCAAGCTCAATCTCCATCTGTCTTTCCATCTCAACTACAATCGGTAGAGGGGGATCAACTGTAGCCTTTCCAATCCTAATCATCATAGCCATACAGTGACTATCATTCTTTGGATTTTGCACTATGTTTCTAGGAAGTGCTCACTTCTACCTTTGGTTTAGGGAGGCCAACATCTGACCAAGTTGCTGCTCAATCTGTTTGATCGCTATAGCATGCGATTCAACTTTATGGCTCATACCGGATATCTCCCACCGAATATCCCTCAGCTGAACATTGGTGGACTTTACCTTCTTGAGCATTCCAACCATCATGTTCTCCAATAATGAGGGTCCAGTCTCCCCCTCATGTGCATTAGGAGGAACATACAAACCTGTGCAATCGTTGTGATATCCATCATTCTTTCTCTATTCTCCCTCTCACTCATGACCTCGACTTATATCGCTATACCCATTTCGATTATAGTTGTCCTGATACTAGTTCCAACTTTTATTTTCAAAACCTTAGCACCAAGTATCTTGTCCAGACCCTTGGGTACTGGCCTGAAACCCACCACCTGGTTGTCCAAGAAGTTTTCCTCCTCCTCGGAATCTGAATGCTCTTGACCCGGTTCCTGACCATAAGCTCCCAGTGCATTTACCTTTCTAGAACCAGCGCCCATGATATGCTTCATGAGCAGGTCTAATGATGTTCGAATATGAGCCACCTCCTGGTCACGCTTCTCCTCCTTTCTGTGTTGATCCGCAGACATATCGACAGCATACGTACCTGCAGCTGCTTATGCTTCCTTGGTGTGCCAGGCCCTATTCGTCTTAGTCACTCTGTCCAAAATAATGGCATCTTGTTCCCACATGTGACTCATCAGCACTCCTCCCACCACTGCATCTGCTATAACTTTTGTGTTGTTACTTAAAGACCTATAAAAAATTTCTGACAAACTCTCATCTGGAATTTTATGGTTCAAGCACTTGGTCAGCTTCATCTTAAATCTCAACCATATATCATGCAGTGCCTCAGTCTTCAATTTTCGGATGTTATAAACTTCATCCTTTAACTGTAACATCATGCAGGGTGGGAAGAACCTTTCTAGGAGAGCCTGTTTAAGATCCTTCTAGTTGGTAATGGAGTCGTTGGGCAACTCCGATAACCATAAAGTGGCCTCTCTAGAGAGAGAGAATGGGAAGAATCTCAACCTGATCGCATCCTGGCTTACACAAAGTAACATGTACACTTTGCATATCCCAATAAAATTCATCAAGTGTAGATTTGCATCGTCAGTTGTATGACCACTAAACACCCCTTTCATATTCAACAGTTGTATCATGGTGCTAGTGATATCAAACTCCCCCCCAGCAGGAAAAGGTGGTGGTACGATGGCTCCAGTTGACCCAACTTCATCAATATCTGGGTCATCCTCATCATAGAATTGAGGAGCATATCTCTAGCCTCCATTGCCTTCACTACTTCCTCCCGAGCATCCTTGGCATCCTGAAGTGCCGCTTGCCGAGCTAACTCAGCTTGTGAAGCTTCTTCAGCCATACGAACCTCTCTTTGCTTAGGGTTCTCCATTCTCCGCAAAGTTCGCTCTAATTCAAGATCAAGAGCAATCAGGGATTTTTCGCTCCACCGAGTACTTGGCATTCACCAAGAGATAACTTGGGAGTGTCAAAAACAAAAAGAAAATTTAAATAAGGAAATAACAATTAAAAATTAAACATAGCAATTACTCTAATCCTAAGTCGTATTCCCTGGTAACGGTGCCACTTTTGATAACGCTCAAACGCACACTCTTGTAGAAGTATGACGCGGATGCTGTCAATAAAGAACACAAAAAGTTTGGGGTCGATCCCATATAGAATATGGCCAAGATATAGTAATGCAAGTATTTAAGCTTTTAAGTGTGTTCTCTCCAAAAGGGGGTATTATAAAAGCAAATATATGATAATATTGAGAATTGATTTTTGTTTATCAATATTATGCAATTAACTAGGGTAAGTGTTCCCCATGGGTTCATAACCACTTCAGATTTTACACTTTTGATTTCTCCCAATGCTTACTTGTAGAACTTGATAACTAGGATTCATCCAAATGACTGGTACATCCCTATTGGATGGATATACTCAATCACCAGGTTAGATCTCATGAGTGATTTCACTTCAACCATTATCAATTTATCCCAAATTAACTATCCTGCGTTGCAGCTCATACAATGACCCATAAAGATTAAGGCTTTGTTGTAATTCTCTCCTCCTAATCTCTAGTTCTCTAGGCTCAAGCAAGTAAAGAATTTAGGCAAGTCCTAACATTGTGCTCCGTTAAGAAACATTAAATATGAAAAGAATACAATACAAGTGTTTAGAATCGGTTTAGAATCACTTTGTGCAACTCTAGTTTGTTAATTCACCATGGTTCCCACAACCCTAGATATGGAGGTTTTAGCCTCTCATGGTTGTAAGATAATCATAAGTGATTTCAAATTAGTCGTTATCAATTTGTTCCAAATTAGCTATCCTGCAACTGCAGCTCAAGTTATACAATGATCATAAAAATCAAGGCTTTGTTGTAATTCTCTTTTCCTAATCTCCACCTCTCTAGGTTCAAGTAAGTAAAGAGTTCGGGCAAGTCCTAATGTTGTTCTCCATTAAGAAGAATTAAAGATGAAGAGAATACAATACAAGTGTTTAGCATTGGATTCGAATCACTTTGTGTAACCCTAGTTCGTTAATCCATCATGGTTCCCATAAGCCTAATTGTGGAGGTTTTAGCCTCTCATGATTGTAAGATTGTGATTAGTATTCGTAGACAAACACATAATTAAATACTTAGAATGATGATTGAAAGAAAACCTGTTGTGAATATTGCAATAGAATATGATGAACAAAATCAAGAAAAATTGATAAATCCAAGTTTTTGATTCCCAAGAATTGCTCTCCAATGTTGTCAAAACTAATTACAAACTTAATAACAATCGTCAACGTACTAATTCTGACCTCCTCAAACCTAAAAGAAACATAAAATGTATTTATACAGACAATAAAAAACTTTTCCTAAGTTAATAGGGAAATAACTAAATCTGGTGCCGACACATCGTACGACTCATCATACAACCCATAACAAGATTGTATAGGTCGTGCCTTGCTCACATACATTCCTTGGCTTCTGCAGAATTGGCTAAGTGTTTTCATTTGGTACGACTTGTAACACGATCACACGAGTCATACAATCCAATCGTGGTTTGGCTTTGAGAACTTTGGCATCTTTTGAAGTTTTCTACGAGTGTCCTAGTACGCCTTGTACCTTCCTCCTATGACTTGTAACAGATTGTTGCATCATGAATTCTGCCAAGTCCTTAAAATCATTGAGGCTTTCCAAGACTCCTGATATGGGTCATATGAAGATGCTATGATCCATTAGTTCCACCCATATTAGGAGACTTCAATTGTGCAAATATCTCTGAAGTATTCCACGACTCCAGTTACAACTTGTACCATCTTAGTATGGCTCGTACTGAGAGTCATACTTTGCCTTTGCTTTATTGAAGTCTTCTGAGCTTTTTCACAAGTCTCAACATGGCTCATACAATCTAGGTATGGCTCGTACTGAAATCAGTACTTGGCTACTTTTCTACACTTTGCTGCATATTTTACACATTTTTGCTCCAACACTTATTTTCCTTAAAAATAAAGTAAAAGCACCTTATATCCGTATAAACATAACCAAATCCATGCTATTTTTTTTAGTTTGAAGCATCAAAAGTGTTGTAAACTCATAGCACATCAACACCCTCAAGTTAAGACTTTTGCATGTCCTCAGGTAAAGAAAACAAAAACAAAAAATGATACATAACTAGAAAATAAACCTAGGATACTACAGCCAACCCTAATCAAAATTTGCACCATAAACACAAACATGTTGACCCTTCTCCAGGTAAACCAAATTAGCATATGCACATCAAATAACTCCTAACCATGATAAGTTGGGATCAAGATATGTCATCTAGTTATTAGCTGAGAATCAAGTCATTACCAATTATTTCCATACGGACAGCTAGCAAAATAAAGCATAAACCATGTACCCTCACAGAAAATGAAGTCCCCAACCCATAGATATATAAAAATATGAAACGTGGGACTGAACAAATAAGACTCTCACTCTCACAAGGAAGTTCCAAATACTGCACATTGAATACCATAGGTTTTTCCTTATTTTTTCTACTTCGGTTCTTCGGACAGTCAAGCTAGGACCACTATAGGACTTTATTCGGCTTGTAATGTAGGCTTTCTGGCTGGGTATGGTAAATATACAATTTGTAGTGACTAAACCCTCCTTGGCACTACATATATGTGGCTCCACTTTTCACTTATTTCACCCTTTTCACTTTTTTGACTTTTTCCTCCCTTTTCTCCATTTTACGCAATGTATGGCTGTGGTGTGTTTTCTACTTTTCATTCATTTTTCTCTTTTGCATTTTCTTTTTCATCTCTTTTTTCTTTCTTCTTTTGTCAGATCACACCTTATTTTTAACCCTTTTTCCTTTCTTTTACTTTTTTACCTCACCATGATCTATGCACCCTTACTCTAGTCATCCTCAACTAAAGCATTTTTTTAGGGTTGAGGTTCACAATGTCCAAGGAGGGACTAGGGCCAAAAATAGGTTCATTACAAAAATGGGTAAGGTTAATCAGTTAATCAAAGAAAAATGGTTCATTTAAGGCTCAAAATGGGATCAAGGGAATCATATCATTTTGGTAGGGAAATTTAAGCTAAAATGGGCTAAAAACGGCCTATGATCCTTTCCTATCCAACCATCCTAATACCTATGTAAAGTCCAACCCGGCAAGTTCTAGATCCTCTACGCAGTATTGAACTAGGTATCCTCACTCACTCATGGTACATGTTTAGCGCTCATTCTACCTGTCCGGTTCATACATGGACAACTATAACTACTCATGCAAATACACTAAATGACACAAAAAGATCCACAAAAATCATGATTTGCAATCAATAAGTACACAACCATCCATCAAAAATTTTAAACAGGGTCAATTTTTTAAAACATCAAAACTAGTGCATTTTATTGGCTAAGTAATCCTAAGCTACTTCCTATTAAACAAGAACATCTTAAAAATGTCGGCTCTATTAGATAACATGCCCGAGGGGAAAGAAAAACCCTCGGAAGAATCCAAAAGTCCCAAAAATATACAAGTACACCCCCTCCCTTTTTGAAAATCATGCTTCGTCCCCAAAGTATAGAATATAAAACATAAGGAAGGGAACATACCTATGGTGCACTAATCGCTCCTATCATCCTGCGGTGCTAGCGGTAGCCGACGCACTCAATGGTATATCAACAGGGGGAATGGTCACCCCCTCTGTAGTGGTGGTCACTTCTGTGACCTCTGGAATAACTTGAGCTAAATGTGCCTCTATGGCGCACTAATCGCTCCTGTCATCCTACAGCACTAGCGGTGGCCGGCGCACTTAATGGTATATCAACAGGGGGAATGGTCACCCCCTCTGTAGTAGTGGTCACTTCTGTGACCTCTGGAATAACTTGAGCTAAATGTGCCTCTCCCAAAAGGTCCTTGCCACCTGCAAGCTTGGTATGTGTAGTGATGGAGCTACCCGCTCCTCTCACTCTTTCTTCTGCTTCTTCTTTATGGTATCATCTCCAACATCCTCCGAGATCCTTTTTTTCCTTTTTCCTCCATTTACTTCGGTTGGCTCCTAATATGCTGCCAAATTAAGCTTATCATCTATCCCGATATCGAGGTCAGAAAGAGTAGGGGCTACTAGATTTGCTGGCTGTCGAGATAATAGCTCGGTTACTTAGCTTCGAAGAGCCCCCAACTCCTCACAGAGGCTACCAATGGCAATCTTCTCGGTCGTGTGCTCATTGAAGCGATTCTCAAAACTGTCAAGTTATGCATGTAAAACCCGTGTAGTCACCTCAATCTCAACTTTCACCCAAGGCTTCACGTTCTTCATCATACACTGCACCTTTCTCTCAGTCACGGTCAGTCTTTTTGCCATCTTTTGGAGAAATTCCTGAGTCATGAGCATATATCCTGCTGAGGTCTGGCTCGGAAGGCTCACGGTGGTGTAGAAGAGGTGCTGGGAGCTACCTCTCAATGACCGGTGTTCGGGTCTGTTATATGTGGGTATATAAAATGACACACAAGTGCACGTGGTCGAACAAGTAGTAAGTGGCTTTAGTAAGCCAAGTATCGATCCCACAGGGACTTGGATGAAGGGCAATCTGCTCAAGTGTACTATATTTTACTTTTAAAAATGCAGACAACAGTGTAACCAAGAAGTTGATAGTTTGTTTTATAATTTTTATACTAAAGCTAAAAAAATTATCTACTTTGAGTCTGAACTATGAATGAGAGCATGCTGAGGTTAAACGAACATGTAATGAAATTAATTATCATCATAATTTGGTTAATCTTTTCCTCCAGTTGCTAGCCAAGAACTATTGCCAAGAGATTAAAACTCTCGTATTTAACCTCACTTAAGAATCATGAACCATCCACCTACATTTCTGTGATTAAATGCAATTCATGTTCTAGCCATACAAATCCGGTTCCTAAATTGACTAATACGACTTTCAGGTATATTTCTATCCTGAAAGTAAATCAATTCCCAATTTTCCCAAATCAAGTAAAGATCATATCCTATTAAATCACAACTTTCCAATTTCTTCCCTCAACTGCCTGTTACCCACGTTCTTGCTCCACCAAGTCAGAATATTAAAAATGAACCTAAGTGTTCTATTTATACTGGTGGGAATTTTTCCCGGAATAACAAGCAACGTGTCACAGAGTGTATCGCGGAGCACTGCCTTCGTGACACGCTACGGATGCGGACCCTCACTGGAACTGGGGGTCCAGGAATTAAAACTCAACGTGGCACGGCGTGCAACGCGGAGCCAAGCCACCGTGCCACGGACCGGACGCGGACCCTCTCTAGAATTTGGGTGAATTTTCCCTATCTAGGCAGAAGGCCTCCGCGATGGCAGCGTGACACGGCTCCATTGCGGAGCCCCTTTAATTCTTGTTGTCCAATGCTTTATCCCTTGCTCGCATCCAAGTCCAACCCCGATATCCTCCAACATGCATTTTAGCTTCCCGAAATTACATTTTACCTGCAATACACTGTTAATCATGTTGGTTAGTATAAATTCACATTTTATTACCAATTACATGAGAATGTATACACATTGGTAGATAAACAAGGCTAAAATGGTACTTTTGAGTATCACTTGGGCATATAAATTTGCCCAAGATCACTTACCCCACACTTAAATCCTTGTTCGTCCTCGAACAATAATCCTACACTTCATGCAATTTACATCCCAACCTCGCTACTTTGGTTCGACAATTTAGGCTACGGTCATACCGATTTTTCAATACAGCAAATCATCAAGAAAACATGCATGGTATTATCAATGCAATGACCTTCAATACATCAAGACCTCCTAGACTTTAAGAATTGACTCTCGATATTGGCAAACTCATGCAAACCAGCTGATCAAGATATCCGACACGAAAATTAATCTTTCATCAAACATGTGCCCTCACAACACCAGAGAATCTTCCCCTTTTTGCTCATATGACTCACAAGAATTCAAGCAGGGGCATGTAAACACAATTTCGCTCTCTCTCCCAAAAGAATTCACATGCATCATGTCATGACCCATAAGCTTGCCCTTAGTGTATTACTCCACTAATATAAAGAAGTGCGATGTAAGATCACGTAGGACTTTAACTGGTTGTAATGGAAGCTACGGAACTAGTAAATATTGGGTTAGCCAATAATAGCCACTAGCATCCTTAAGCACCTTTTCAACACATCCCATCAACTCATGGACATTGTTTCTTTTTTTTTTCATCATCCCATTCTTGATGTTTTTCTTTAGTATGGCCCATCGTATTAAGCACACTTGACACAACAACAAAGATTATTCATGCACCTTCATTATAGTTTATTTACAGCAAGTGCACCTTCAACCTTTTCTTTTCTTCTCTCACTCTGCTTTTCTTTTTCTTTTCACCATTCTCACTCTTCGACACTTCGGGAAAATGATTTTCTCTTCTTAAGCGCTTAAGAGTTTTGTACAGACTTTACGGCTAATGAAAAGAAGGGATTACGCTCGGTTTACAGTTTATGACAAAAGAAAAAAATAATAGGCTAAAGGCTCAACGGGCTGACTAGGGTATACAATCAAGGTGTGTGCGACAAGGAAAAATAGAAACTCTCGGTTAAAAAAAAGAAATGCCTACATCCTTTCCTACAATACACCTCCTTCATTTCGTTTTGTACACACACCAGGCAAGTTCTAGACACTTCACAATAGCATGGAATAACAACACCTCACTTCACACTTTTTTGCACATGCTCAATTCAAGATGTATTCACAAACTCTTCAATCAGCTAATTACAGGAATTCAAACATTAAGCCTCAATCACACTGAATCAAACTCTATGGCCTAGGTATCTCAACATATTTACAAAGTTGCATGCTTTCATACGAATCACCTTTGCATTTTAAATATCATGTACAACATGCAACCAGAATTTCGCAACCATACAGTAACTACAGGTTTTGGGATGCAACCCCCCAAAGAAAAAAACTGAAAAATAATTGAAAAAAACTACTCCTAACGACTACATTTCCCTTAAGACGGTCGTCATCCATCCATCATAGGGAACGGTCACTACTATGACTTCGGTTCAATGGGACCATTCTCGGTAAAAGAACCGAAAACAAACGCCGGGAAATCCAAGAGTAAAAAAATGTCGAAAATATCGATCATTTCGATAGAAAAAATATGTACAAAATATTTTGAAATTTTTTTAAAAAAATATCGATCATTTCGATAACAAAAATATGTACAGAATCAGCTAGCAACATTTAGCAACACACATCAATTTCACATAAATTTACAAATACAGAGCAAGAACTTAACAATTCACAACTCACAGGGAACACAAAATTTCACATGCACGACAACAAATTAGAGCATACATACAAAATAGCACAGCCCAGCACCTAACTACTCCCACCCCACACTTAGCTCGAACACTGTCCCCAGTGCTCACAAAAATTAACATAGCACAAAATCGGGTGGTGGAACTCCTTGATCAGTCAAAGTATTTCACTTCTTCATCGGGTGCTGCTGCTTCATCTCCCATGTCTTAATCGCCCCCATCGTCTTCATCGGACTCCATATCGGAGTCCTCCTGACGTGTCTCCTCGTCTGTGGGGACATCATCATCTGTGGGCTCTACAAATGCTGGCCCCACTCGGCATAGAGCCCTGGCGTTTTCGCCGAAGGGGTAGTCTAGCTCGAGCTACCATAGCTCCTCCTCTGTCGCCGACCTCTCGCCTATCCTCAGCTGGAGCATCTGCATCCCATACATTCGAGCCATATACTGATCATCACGAGCATGTCGCTCGCCAAGTGTAAGCACTGGCCCGTGGGTGGTGTCGGGAGCCTTAGTTTTAGTAACATCTGAGGCCCGCCGCTCCATCTGCGGGATATAGTCAAGGGCCTCCTTGACATCTAGGCCCCTGAGGAAGGTAGTGATTAGTCCACCAAAGCCATACATGTGCCCCTGATGCAACCGGGCTCTCTTCATGGCGGAGATAATTACTGCCCCCCACGTTGATCTCCAGGCCCCTTTCATCAGGGTGTACACCAGGAATACACGATCTCTGGTTATATCTGTCATATGTACCCCCGGGATGAGGCAGGAACATACAATCTTCAGCCATATTCTGGCTTCCCTGTTCATCTGTGAATAGGGCAGAGTCTGATGGTAGCCCCTCTCATTGTGTCTGCTCCATCTAGCTGTCGATCGAGTCCCACACAATGTGCGTCTGATGTCCGCATACGGTGGGGTAATGTTCAGCTGTCGGAGTACGTGGGCGTCTGTGTCCCACGCTCCTATGATGGCATTGAGGTGGTGGGGCTCCAAAGTGACTATTTGCCCTATAATTTTGATGGTGTGGCTTCTGATAGTCGGGTTCCAATTGGCATAGAACTCCCGAACCAGGTGCAAATTACATTCCTTGGGATCTTCAAAGATGAAATTGAGCCCAGCTGCCTCGATTCAGTGGACCATCCTAGGGAACTCCTGTGCCAATGGTTCCCGTGCTATATGCTCCTCGAGGAAATATTTGTTTTCTTTGTGCTTCGCATACCACTTTTTCCCCTCATCAGTCACCCATCTCGTTCCGTATTGGCGGCGTTGGCCGCGTGGAACTGCTGGTGCTGCTGGGACTTCTGTGCCCAGTCTGATTCGCTTCCTTCCGGCGCCCGAAGTTGATGCGCCTTTCCCTTTCTCTTGCCTGCTTGCCATTTTACCTATCAACCCAAGTAGACAAGATCAATGTTAAGCTAATGGATATTAACTTTGGCTAAGGTTGGGTTAAGCTAGGTTACCCCACACTTAGTCCTTAGCTATAGATACAACAATACGGCAAGATTATCTTTATTTACACACAATAACTAACTATACAATCATGCTTAGTGCGTTCGAAAAATTCGACGGTATATCTTCTGTGTACTACTCAGACTTCGTACAGCCAATCACAATCACTACCATCGCTAACAATTTACCCATCGCACTTAGCAAGGAAAAACAAAAGAAATGAAAACAACAACAAAAATTTATCTACACGAACCTATACAACCAACCAAATTCTTACAAATTTCAACATTCCCTTAACCCAAGAATCTGTCGTTCTATTAACATGCTAACAATTAGTACATCGACTCATCTCATTCAACATGTACATTCTAGCATGAAACTCACAAGTTCACTACATTTTCAACTTCAAATTCAAAAACAAGCCCTAGAATTGATATGATCAAGCAAATTCGATTAATTTATGCAATTGACAATTTCAAGCAATCATAACGACATTCCGAACATTCATCAATAACAATTTAAATTGAATTCATGATTAATTTCTACTTAGGGCAATTTAACTCACCTCACATGCTCAATATCGAAGAAAATCGACAAGAATTGAGGTGGAATTGAAGAACATATCTTGAAGTTGAAGAAATTGCGCAAATTTGATGATTTTCTTATCCAATGCCGCGTCACGTTGAAGGGGGATGGGTTTTGGGGGGTTTTGGTTGCGAAGTAATTGAAAAATAAGGAAAAGAAGGGGTTTTTCGGGGTTAAAAAGTAGGGCAATCGTGCGGGTCACCCAGCGACACGGTGCGACCCGTCGCGATTTACACGGCAACGTGTCACGGAGTGCATCGCGAGCCTGTTCTGGAAATTTTTAAAAAATCCAGATTGTACCTCAACGTGTCACGGAGGTAACGCGGAGGTCCACCTCTGTGACACGGAGCTGTCGCCCCAGCTCACTGTTTGCCACTTTTTGTTAATTTTCATACCTCGAATTTTCCTTTGCGATTCCGTGCATATTTTTCTCCGTTTGACCTGAAATTCATCTCACTGTACAAAATTGGTTAGAATTATATGTTTCACTCTAAATACAAATAAAACTAAAACTAAAACGAAAAAATTTTGTAGTAAATCAAGAAAAAGAAAAAGAAAAGAAAAATCTATTTACACTTTACAAAAAGAAAGAAAAATTTTTCACGGGTTGCCTCCCGTGCAGCGCCTGGTTTACCGTCGCGGCTCGACGTCGTTAAGCTCAGTTGTCCTCTAGGGTGATGGACGATTTCTCTCGATCACCGTCCTCCCCCTAGTAGTGCTTACACCTCTGGCCATTTACTAAGAACGTGGCACTCCGATCTTCTTGCCACAACTCTACTGCCCCGTGCGGGGTCATTCTTACCACTTCAAATGGTCCTGACCATTTAGACCTCAGCTTTCCTGGAAACAACTTCAATCTTGAATTGAAGAGCAAGACTTTCTGGCCCGGCTCGAAAATGCGATGCACCACATGCTTGTCATGCCATCTTTTCGTTCTTTCCTTGTAGTACTTGGCACTCTCATAGGCATGCCAGCGGAACTCTTCAAGTTCACTGAGCTGCATTAGTCTCTTCTTGCCCGCCAGCTCTAAGTCCATATTTAGCTTCCTGACAGCCCAGAAGGCTCGGTGCTCAAAATCCACCGGAAGATGACATGCTTTGCCATAGACCAGTCGGTATGGTGAGGTTCCAATCGGTGTCTTGTAAGCAGTTCTGTACGCCCACAACGCATCATCAAGTTTGCTTGACCAATCATTTCGTTGTGTATTTACCGTTTTCTGGAGAATCTGCTTCACTTCTCTATTTGACACCTCCACTTGCCCACTAGTTTGGGGGTGGTATGTTGTCGCCACTTTATGGCGCACCCCATACTTGGCTAGTAATTTCTTGAAACTTACATTGACAAAATGAGCCCCTCCATCACTGATAATGGCTCGGGGTGTTCCGAACCTGGTGAGGATGTGTTTCTTCACAAACTTCGTTACTACCTTGTTGTCATTCCTGGGACAAGCTATTGCTTCCACCCATTTTGATACATAATCTACGGCCACGAAGATGTAACAATTACCAAAGGACGGTGGGAATGGGCCCATGAAATCAATGCCCCATACCTCAAAGGGCTCAACTTCCAGTATATTCTGCAGCGGCATCTCTTGTCTTCTGCCAATTGCTCCTGTACGCTGACATCTATCACACATTTTGACATACGCCATAGAGTCTCTGAACAGTGTCGGCCAAAAGAAACCTGACTGTAGAACCTTGTGGGTTGTTCTCTCGCCTCCGTGATGACCCCCATACAATGAAGAATGACAGCCCCTTAACACCTCTGCAATCTGACTCTCTGGGATGCATCTTCTCATTACCTGATATGGTCCTTGTTTAAATAAGTATGGTTCATCCCAAACAAAGTACCGGCAATCATGCCTCAATTTCCTTCTCTGGTGGTCTGTTGCCTCAAGTGGGTAGACTCCGCTCACTAGCAAGTTGACTATGTCTGCGTACCAGGGAACTTCAGCTTCCCCAACTACCAAGAGTTACTCATCCGGGAACTCTTCATTTATTTTATCACTTTCCATCACATGCGACTGGCTTTCCAATCGTGATAGGTGATCTGCTACCTGATTCTCGCTCCCCTTTCTGTCTTTGATCTCAAGGTCGAACTCCTGCAACAACAAGATCCATCTGATCAACCTGGGCTTAGCATCCTTCTTGTTGAATAGGTACCAAATCGCTGCATGGTCTGTGTACACCACAACTTTCGAACCCACCAAATAGGACTTAAATTTGTCAAATGCAAACACCAAGGCTAGCATTTCCTTCTCTGTGACTGTGTAATTGCTTTGAGCCGTATTCAGCATTTTGCTTGCATAATGAATAGAATGAAAGATTCTATTTTTTCTTTGCCCCAATACGGCTCCCACGGCCACATAACTGGCATCACACATCAGCTCAAATGGTTGTTCCCAGTCCGGAGAAGTAAGGATAGGTGCTTCTATCAAATTCTGCTTCAACTCTTCGAATGCTTTAACACACTCATCATTCAACTCAAACTTTACCTCTTTTTCTAGCAATCTGCATAGTGGTCTAGAAATTTTGAAAAAGTTTTTGATGAATCGTCTGTAGAATCCTACATGCCCAAGAAAACTGCGCATACCTTTCACTGACACAGGTGGTGGTAACTTTTCAATAACCTCGATCTTCGCACGATCGACTTCCAACCCATTTCGAGACACTTTGTGGCCAAGGACAATACCCTCCTTCACTAAGAAGTGGCATTTCTCCCAGTTTAGTACAAGGTTGGATTCCTCACAATGAGCCAGCACCCTGTCAAGATTCTGCAAACAAGTAGCAAACGAATTACCGAAAACAGAAAAATCATCCATAAATACCTCAACAAAATCCTCCACCATGTCATGGAAAATAGCCATCATGCATCTCTGGAATGTGGCGAGTGCATTTCATAACCCAAACGGCATTCGCCTGAAAGCATACATCCCGTAAGGACAGGTAAAAGTAGTCTTCTCTTGATCCTCCGGAGCTATGGCTATTTGGTTATAACCTGAGTACCCATCAAGGAAGCAATAATATTCATGTCCCGCCAACCTATCCAATGTTTGATCAATAAACGGGATGGGGTAATGATTTTTCCTCGTGGCTTCATTAAGCTTCCTGTAATCCATGCAAATCCGTCAGCCTGTGACGGTTCGGGTAGGAATCAACTCATTTTTCTCATTGGTGACCACAGTCATCCCCCCTTTCTTTGGAACACACTGAACGGGGCTGACCCATTCACTGTCTAAAATCGGGTAGACCACACCTGCATCAAGCCACTTGATTATTTCTTTCCTCACCACATCCTTCATTGCTAGATTTAGTCTCCGTTGCGGTTGAACAGTTGGTTTGGCTCCTGTCTCCATGAATATCCTGTGTGTGCAAAAAGCTGGATTGATACCCTGAATGTCAGACATTTGCCAACCCATTGCTTTCTTCCTCTTTTTGAGGACACCCAATGCTTCCTTCTCCTGTGCCTCCGTCAAGTCTGCGGAGATGATGACTGGTAACGTCTCATCCTCCCCCAAAAAGATATATTTTAAATGGGGAGGCAATTCTTTCAGCTCCAGCTTCGGTGCCTCCTCAATGGATGGTTTCGGCAAAGGTTCTAGAGACCTCATCAATGATTTAAATTCCTGTCTCCTAGGATGATTCAGTGTTTCATTCAACATTTGGACCATTCCATACGCCTCTCTATCTCCAAACTGATCGGAGTGCGTCAACACTCTTTCCAATGGGTCTTGAGATTCAACAATCTGACGAATTTCTTCATGTTCAACCACATTGATTGCTGAAAGCTCCTCATGTATAGCTGGCAGGTTCATGGCTTTAAACACATCAAATACCTCTATTTTGTCATGTGCTTGCATTGTTAGCTGGCCTGTAGCTACGTCAATTAGTGCTTTCCCGGTTTCCAAGAAAGGACGTCCTAAAATAAATGGGACTTCTGCGTCTGGTTCAAAATCCAACACGACAAAATCTACCGAGAAAATTAGGGAGCCAACTTGCACCAGAACGTCCTCCACAATGCCATCAGGTCTGGCTAGGGATCGATCCGCCAATTGCAAGATTACCGTTGTGGGTCTAGGACTCCCTAGACCCAACTTTCTGAATACCGATGAAGGCATCAAATTTATGCTCACTCCCAAATCACACAATCCACGAGCTCGGATGCTCTGCCCAGTGGTAATCTGGATAATAAAGCTCCCAGGGTCTTTGAGCTTTGTGGGCAGTCTATTTTGAATCCGGGAAGTGCACTCCTCCGTTAGAGCCACCGTAGCATACTCAGTCAACCGACTTTTTTTTGCCACGATGTCCTTTATATACTTAGCATATTTTGGCACTCCCTGAAAAACATCAACAAGAGGTAAGTTAATATGTACCTGTTTCAACACCTCCATGAATTTCTTGAAACACGCCTCCTCCTTGTGTTTCTTTAATCATTGAGGGAACGGGGGTGGAGGTCTTTCTGATTCAGCTTCCTTAGTCTTCCCCCTTTCAGTACTTTGCTCCCTCTCAACTTCTGCTGCTCTCGACTGTTGAGGTGGTCTTTCTGGTTCCACCTCTTTCAACTGCAAACCACTCCTTGTGGTCACTGCATTTACCTGCTTGGGATTGGGATCCGTGTCGCTCGGCAGTCCTCCTCTAGGCCTTGTGTTTTGGGCACTAGCAAATTGCCCAAATTGATATTCAAGTGCCTTGGTAGCTAACTGGTTGTTTTTCACTTCGGCTTCCAATTTCACATAGTCAGCCTGCAATTGAGCTTGGTTAGCTATCATGGTCTTGAACATTTCCTCAATGCTGGGTGATGGTGGTGGAGGAGGTGCATTATTGTTTCTGAATTGTGCTTGATAATTCTGCTGCCCTCCTTGGTTCCATTGCACACCCTGACCCGAACTTTGCCCCTGATGGTTGTTGCTACCCCATGAGAAATTAGGGTGATTCCTCCAATTGGAATTGTAGCTATTACCATACTGTTGGTGGTTCCTTTGCGCATTACCCACAAAGTTTACCGAGTCAAGATTGGCTCCACAACACTCAGCTGAGTGCTCACTGCTTCCACACACTTCACACCACATTTGCTATACTGCATTAACTGTGGCTTGAGGCTGGTTCATTGTCATGTTGCCGAAGTGGGTGTTAAGTTGATTTTGCAATGTAGCTATCTGTGCAGCGATAGCTGTAAACCCATCCACTTCTAGCACTCTTGTTGCTTTCCTTATCCCGCCTCTTGATGAATCAGCATTCCATTCTGGATTGCCCTGCGAAATATGGTTCAACAAGGTATACAGCTCCTCATAAGTTTTCTCCAGCGCTTGTCCTCCAGCTGCCGAGTCTAGCAATATTTTGGTGTAGGGTTCCAAACCCTCTATAAAAGTGTGCACCAGCACATCATTGGACTGATGATGAGGAGGACAATCCCGCAACATGGACTTGAATCTCTCCCAGGCCTGATATAAATTCTCTCCCTCTCTTTGTTTGAAACTTAGAATTTGACTTCTAAGTCTTGTTTTTTTACCGGAGGGAAAAAATCGTGTCAAGAATATCCATGCAAGATCAGCCCACGTAGAAATAGAATTCGGTGGCTCAGCTTTCAACCACCTCTTGGCTTCTCCCAATAGTGAGAATGGGAATAATGTAAGCCGGACATAATCTGATGACACTCCAGCGGGGATGTAAGTGTCACTTATCTCCAAAAAATTTTGGAGATGCTGTTGTGGATCTTCATGAGGGAGACCGGTAAACTGCCCGCTAGTGTGCAGCAATTGCACCATATTCTGTTTAAGTTCAAACCTCCCTCCTAGCTTAGGTTTGCGGATGCTAGATGTGACATTATTAGCATGTGGGATTGCCACCTCGCGAACCGGCCGAGCTGCTACTTCTTCGGGCACTAACACTGCCCGTACTACTGGTGGATTCTGTTGTTGCTCCATGATCGTCTGTCTGAGCAACTGCAACTTTCTTTGTAGAGCTTCTCTCCGTTTACTGTGAAATATCCTTTCTGGCTCTATATACAATTCCACCAGCTCCTTGTCTCTTGCCAGTGTTCAACAGAAATTAAGTCTGCAAAATACAGGATAAGACCAAGTTGTCAACACTAAGAAAATAAAAATACAGTAAATTAACACTTAAAACAAATTCACCAATTGCCAAGTCCCCGACAACGGCGCCAAAAACTTGTTCGGGTCTGTTATATGTGGGTATATAAAACGACACACAAGTGCACATGGTCGAACAAGTAGTAAGTGGCTTTAGTAAGCCAAGTATCGATCCCACAGGGACTTGGATGAAGTGCAATCTGCTCAAGTGTACTATATTTTATTTCTAAAAAAGCAGACAACAGTGTAACCAAGAAATTGATAGTTTGTTTTATAATTTTTATACTAAAGCTAAAAAAATTATCTACTTTGAGTCTGAACTATGAATGAGAGCATGCTGAGGTTAAACGAACATGTAATGAAATTAATTATCATCATAATTTGGTTAATCTTTTCCTCCAGTTGCTAGCCAAGAACTATTGCCAAGAGATTAAAACTCTCGTATTTAACCTCACTTAAGAATCATGAACCATCCACCTACATTTCCGTGATTAAATGCAATTCATGTTCTAGCCATACAAATTCGGTTCCTAAATTAACTAATACGACTTTCAGGTATATTTCTATCCTGAAAGTAAATCAATTCCCAATTTTCCCAAATCAAGTAAAGATCATATCCTATTAATTCACAACTTTCCAATTTCTTGCTCTCTCGAGTGAAACCGGACTTTTTAGATGTACATTAACGTAGGCCGCACGTTAATGCAGTAAGAACAAGAATTAATAGAACAACATGGAAGAAAAGATGAAAAACCAAAGAATCAATGATCACATTTCATCACAATAGTTCATAACCTCAGCAAGAAGAGGAATTAGCCACTCATTTGTGGATTAAACATCTTTAAATGAGTGTTAATCATACAAGCAATTGAATTAAAGAAGAAAGAAAGAGAGAAAAAACCCTGATATTTTCGTCCCTCAACTGCCTGTTACCCACGTTCTTGCTCCACCAAGTCAGAATATTAAAAATGAACCTAAGTGTTCTATTTATACTGGTGGGAATTTTTCCCGGAATAACAAGCGACGTGTCACGGAGTGTATCGCGGAGCACTGCCTTCGTGACACGCTACGGACGCGGACCCTCACTGGAACTGGGGGTCCAGGAATTAAAACTCAACGTGGCACGGCATGCAACGCGGAGCCAAGCCACCGTGCCTTGGACCAGACGCGGACCCTCTCTAGAATTTGGGCGAATTTTCCCTATCCAGGCAGAAGGCCTCCGCGATGGTAGCGTGACACGGCTCCATCGCGGAGCCCCTTTAATTCATGATGTCCAATGCTTTATCCCTTGCTCGCATCCAAGTCTAACCCCGATATCCTCCAACATGCATTTTAGCTTCCCGAAATTACATTTTACCTGCAAAACATTGCTAATCATGTTGGTTAGTATAAATTCACATTTTATTACCAATTACATGAGAATGTATACACATTGGTAGATAAACAAGGCTAAAATGGTACTTTTGAGTATCACTTGGGCATATAAATTTGCCCAAGATCAACCGGCATCTGTAGCTAGTGTCTCATCATACTCTTCTGAGGTAAGAGCATTCACCTGCTTTCTCTCAACTGCTCGTGGTACTAGGACTGTGATAGAAATTCATGCTCGGCTCACTAGGTTTATTTAATCCTGGAACAACCCAATGTCTATTGTTCGTTGTCCTCCAATCAATATCTCCTCACCAGGATGCACCTTGAGACCTGCCTCCATACACAATCTGAATACGAGACTCGAGAATGAGATAGTAATGCTCAGTCCCATGGCCCGATCCCACATATCCTCTATAATGACCCTCGGAATGTTGATGGTGTATCGTGACATGATACATGCCACCATGCTGCTCTGTCTGCACTGAGGGTATTGTCGTTCATGGTCGGTGTCAACCTATGGCGAACTAGCGTCCAGCAGGCTTTTGCTATGAAATTCATTAAGTTATTGGTGACCTACTTTCCACTAGTTACCCATTTTGCCTCCTCCTTATCTTCAACAATGACTCCAGATAGCAACTTAATATGACTCTTCTTCTCCTCAAGGCCTAACTGCTTGATCTTCTTCATGGCGTCCACCCGGTAGTCAAACTCTAGTGTAGTGTGGGTTGGAATAAACTGAGGCCCATATAATGCCTGAGCAATAATACGCTCGAATATGTCAACAGTGAGGCCTCACACCATCACGCTCTTGATGTGCTGTGGATGCGCTCGAATATGTCAACAGTGCAGCCTCACACCATCACGCTCTTGATGTGTTGTGGATTTACAACACTATCAACGCTCAAAACTAAGAAAATAGCATGGACTTAGGTGTGTTTATGTGGATATAAGGCACTTTTCCTTTGATTACAGGATCAATTAGTGTTGACTCTAAAAATTGCAAAAGAAAACCTAAAAGATGCAAAATATACTCAGATTGCAGACCATATTACGAGTTGTAGGAAGGACCTATGAGTCATACTGATGGTCGTGAAAAGATGCAGAAGGATAAGTTGAGAAGATGCAATGTACAAGTCTCAGTACGGTGCGTACCAAATTGGTACGAGTCGTGGTGATGAAATCGTGACAACATCCAGAAAATTTGGATAAGGTGTTGACTCCTGCTACGGAAAGACAGTACGACCCGTGGGAAGAAGGTATGAGTCGTACCATGACGGTCGTAATGAACTTCAAAAGAATTCCAAAGTTTCATAATCAAATCATGGGAGCTCAGTACGGGTCGTATGATGGAGGTACGAATTGTACCACGATCCAACACTTAGCAAAATTTAGACAATAATGCAAGGTATGACAGGAAGCTATGGGTTGTTGGCAGCTACTACGGATCGTGACATGGCCCGTGATGACTGCGGCACCAGATATGGAAATTCATCCAGTTAGCCTAGAAAAAGGATTCTTGTGTCTATATAAATATGTTTTTAGGTTTTATTTTTCTAGGGAGAGCAGTAGATGTAAGAAAGACACAAAAAGACAAGAGAGGAGATTTTGGAGGGGAATTGAGTTGATTCAACTTGTGATCAACTGTTTCTTAAATTTATCTTGTTCTTGCTACTTGTTCTTCAAGATTTTGCTGAGTAATTAAAGGAAGTATTTTTCTCATTCATTCTTATACATATTGATTTATGTTCTTAATCATGAATACAATTAACAACCTTATAATATGAGAGGCTAAAACCTCCATATCTAGGGTTGTGGGAACCATGGTGAATTAACAAGCTAGGGTTACACAAAGTAATCTTAAAACCAATACAAAGACTTATATTGTATTCTCTTCATCTTTAATGATTCTTAATGGTGCGCAATGTTAGGAAGTGCTCGAATTCTTTACTTGCTTTGGTTGAAGAGGTAGTGATTAGGAACAGAGAATTAAAACGAAGCCTTGATCTTGATAATCATTGTATTAACTTGAGTTATGATCGCAGGATAGTTATATCTAGAGCTTAGTGATAACAGATAGTTTGAAACCGCTCATGAGACTTGGTCGAGTGATTGAGTATAGTCATTCAATAGGGACTGGTTGGTCATTTGACTGAACCTAATTGATCAGTTCTATAAGTAAGTATTGGTGATATTCACGAGTGTATCCCCAAAGCAGTTATGAACCCATCGGGAACACAAAACCCTAGTTATTCTTTAACATTGACTCAACATCAGAATTTTGATACTTGTTTTTATTATTGATTTCTTTTAGAATCCCCCTATTTTGAAGTAACTATCTCACAAATCCAATTACCGGCTATAATCCAGTTCTTCCTACTCCCTGTGGGTTCAACCCCAACCTCTAGTTGGGTTCTTTGTTGACAACGTCCGCTTCTCACTTCAGTAAGAGGTGTGGTTTTAGTGTTATCAAAAAGTGGCATGCCAAATAAGGGAGGAATTACAGTGGTGCCCAATGAAAAGAATGAGTTGATATCCACACGACCAGTCACAGGATGGCGTGTGCACATGGATTACAGGAAACTCAACCACTGTACCCAGAAAGATCATTTTTCGATGCCATTCTTGGATCATATGCTTGATAGACTCACAGGCAGGGGATGGTACTATTTTCTAAATGGATATTCAGGGTATAACCAGATTACTATTGCTCCAGAAGATCAGGAGAAGACAACTTTCACCTGTCCATATGGGACATTTGCCTTCAGAAGAATGCCATTTGGACTGTGTAATGCACCAGCCACTTTCCAGCGCTTTATGATGTCCATATTCTCAGACATGATGGAGGATACTATTGAAGTATTTATGAATGATTTTTCTGTGGTAGGCGATTCATTTGCATCATGCCTTAATCACCTGGGCAGAGTACTACAAAGATATGAAGAAACAAATCTGGTTCTAAATTGGGAAATATGTCATTTCATGGTTAAAGAGGGGATAGTGTTGGGCCATAAAATCTCAAGAAAGGGGATCGAGGTGGAAAAGGCTAAAAATCGAGGTTATAGAAAGATTACCACCCCCTATTTCTGTAAAAGGGGTCAGAAGTTTTTTAGGGCATGCAAGATTCTACCCAGCACTTTATCAAGGATTTTTCAAAAATTGCACAACCATTGTGCAAGTTACTGGAGAAAGAGGTAAAATTCGTGTTCGATGAGGCATGTATGAAGGCCTTTGAGTGTCTAAAGGAAAATCTCACCACTGCGCCTATCATCATAGCTCCAGATTGGTCTCTTCCCTTCGAGGTAATGTGTGATGCTAGTGGTGTTTCCTTTGGTGCTATTTTAGGCAAAAGGAGGGCCAAAATGTTTCATCCAATCTATTACACAAGTAGAACAGTCAACACAACCCAGAAAAATTATGCAGTCACAAAACAAGAACTACAGGCCGTGGTCTTTGCATTTGAAAAATTCCAAGCATATTTGCTGGGAACCAGAGTGATTCTTCATACCGACCATGTTGCGTTAAGGTACCTGATGTCCAAAAAGGATGCCAAGCCCAGATTGATTCGGTGGGTGCTCTTGCTCCAAGAATTTGAGTTCGAGGTGAAGGATCGAAAGGGAATAGAAAATCAGGTGGCAGATCATCTATCCAGGCTTGAGTCTGAAGAAAAGGAGTGGATGGAATAGGATATCAATGATTCCTTCCCAGATGAACAGGTACTAGTTGCATCGCAGGATCTGATTCCTTGTTTTGCTGACTTTGCAAATTACTTGGTTAGTGATGTGATGCCAGCAAACCTAACTCCTCAGCAAAAGAAGAAGTTCTTATTCAATGACCACAGATATTACTTGGATGAGCCATATTTATTTCTCATTTTTGTAGACGGTATCATTTGGAGGTGTGTCCCTAAAGTGGAGATGCTGAGCATTTTGGAGGCATGTCACTCATCTCCATTTGGGGGTCATCACAGTGGTATCAGAACGGCACATAAAATTTTACAATGTGGATATTTCTGTCCATCTATTCATCAAGATGCATATGACTTCGCCAGGTCTTGCGATCAATGCCAAAGGCAGGGCAATATCACCCGTAGACATCAGTTGCCACTAACCCCCATCTTGGAGGTAGAGTTGTTTGATGTGTGGGGGTTTAACTTTATGGGACCATTTGTCAGTTCATATGGAATGAAGTATATTCTGGTAGCTATGGACTATGTCTCCAAATAGGTGGAGGCAATCACCCTACCAAACAATGAAGGCAGGAGTGTGACAGCATTCCTTAGGAAACATATCTTTGCCAGGTTTGGCACTCCCATAGCTATTATTAGTGATGGTGGATCTCACTTCTATAATCACCTCTTCAAAACCTTGTTGGAAAAATATGCCTTCAAGCATAAGGTGGCAACGCCCTACCACCCTCAGTCGAGTGGACAAATGGAAGTTTCAAACAAGGAAACAAGACTATCCTAGCCAAGACAGTGAAAACTAGCCGGATAGATTGGTCAACGAAGCTCGATGACGCCCTGTGGGCTTACAGAACAACTTATAAGACTCCTATTGGTTCATCTTTGTACCAGCTAATTTACGAGAAAGCATGCCACTTACCAGTTGAACAAGAGCATAAGGCGTTATTGGCTCTGAAAAGGCTGAACATGAACTTGAACGAAGCTACCAAGTTAAGACTTAACCATATTAATGAGTTGGATGAATTCCAACTTAAGACTTATAAGAGTGCAGCCATCTTTAAAGAAAGAATGAAGATCTGCCATGAAAAAAAGATTGCAAGAAGGGAGTTCAGCCCAGGTGATTTGGTCCTACTGTTCAACTCAAGACTCCAGTTGTATCCTAGGAAGTTAAAATCTAGATGGATGGGACCTTACAAAGTAATGCAAGTATCTCTGTATGGTGCAGTGGAACTTGAGAACAAAGAAGGAAAAAGATTTAAAGTAAATGGGCAGAGAATAAAAGTGTATCTGAGGAAGAATTAAAAAGAATAGAGGAAATATACCTTGATGATGCTTGAGGAGTCACAAAAGTCACGTCATGCCGTGATGTTAAATCAGGCGCTGCATGGGAGACAACCCATGGATGGTTAAGTTTGAGTAGCCACAGGTATGTTCTCTTCCCCATGTGCTTTTAACTGATGCTTCGGGTATGAAGCTAACTTTTCAAAAAAGGGAGGGAGTGTACTTGTGATTTTTGGGATTTTTGGTTCATCTGAGGGTTTTTCTTGCCGAGTTTCTTTTCCCTCAGGCATGCTATCTAGTAGAACGGGCATGTGTAGGATTTTTTTTTAGTTTGTGATTTTTAGTTTTTGATTTTTGTTCAATTAGAAAGTAGCTTAGGAGTACTTAGCCAATAAAAATGCACTAGTTTTGGTTTTTGAAAAAAAGTGACCCTGTTTTAAAAAAAAATTGATGCATTAGCTATGTATTTGTAACAATATGCATGATTGTTGTGGATCTTTTGATGTCATTTAGTTTGTCAACATGAGTAGTTTTGTACCATGTCTGAGTAAGGTACAGTAGTCAGTTTGGTATTGTGTTGAAGATCTAGAACTTGTCTGGTTGGTCTTTGCATAAGCTAAGGATGGTTGATTAGGATATGATCATAGGCCATTTATTTGTTTAAACTAACTTTTAGTCTTTATTACCGTACCAAAAGTGCATGAATCTCTTCATCCCAAGTTTGAGCCTTAATAGACCATGATTTCTTTGATTTTACTGATTAACCGTACCCATTTTTCGTAATGAACCTATTTTGGCCCTAGTCCTTCCTTGGATATTGTGTACCTCAACATAAGCAAAATGCTTAAGTTTAGGGTGGCTAGAGTAGGGGTGCGTAAAAGGTGGGAACGGAAGAAAGGAAAAGAAAAGAAAAGAGAAAAAGTAATGGTGAAGAATGAAGTGGGGTGAGATGATGAAAAAAAGAGATGAAAAATGCTTAATATTTTGAAAAAAGAAATATGAAAATGCTGAAAAAGAAGTTGAAAATTCACCACACTCATGCAAATTGTATAAAAAGGGGAGAAAGGGAAGAAAAGGGAATTAAAGAATAAAAGGGTAAAATAGGTGAATGGTGTAGTTAATGCATGTAGTGCCAAGGAAGAAATAGTCACTTATAAAATCTTTCATCTTTACCATGTCCAACCCTGAGCCTACATTACAAGCAATATCAAGTCCTATAGTGATCCTAACCTGACCATCTGATAAACCAAAGCAAAGATAATAAGGGCAAGCCTATGGTATCTGATACATAATACTTGTAACTTCTTTGTGAGAGTGAGTGGTTTACTTGTTTAGTCCCATATCATATTTGACATCTCATATCTGAGTGGAGACTTCATTTGTGTGAGGGTACATGGATTATGTTTGCTTCTACCATTGGTCTGTGTGGAAAACATTGGGATGACTTGATTGCCTGTTGATAGATGAATGACATGTTTTGATCCCTCTTTATGATGTTTTGAGGTTGCTTAAAATACATTAGCTTATATTGTTCCATGAGAAAGGGTAAATAGAGTTTGTATAAAAAAGTGCAAGTTTGTTTAAGTATTGGCCGTAGTATCTTAAGTTTATTTTCTAGTTGAGCATCATGTTTTAGTTTTTCTTTTCTTTGCCTGAGGACATGCAAAAGTCTTAAGTTGAGGGTGTTGATGTGTTGTAGATTTACAGCACTATTGACGGTCAAAACTAAGAAAATAGCATGGACTTAGGTGTGTTTATATGGATATAAGGAACGTTTCCTTTTATTGCAGGATGAATTAGTGTTGACTCTAAAAATTGCAATAGAAAGCATGAAAGATGCAAAATATGCTCAGATTGTAGATCACAGTATGACCCGTAGGAAGGACCTTCGAGTCGTACTGATGGTCGTGAAAAGCTGCAGAAGGCTAAGCTAAGAAGATGCAATGTACAAGTCTCAGTACAGCGCGTACCAAATTGGTATGAGTCGTGGTGATGAAATCATGACAAGATCTAGAAAATTTGCATAAGGTGTTGACTCCTACCACGGAAAGACAGTACGACCCATGGGAAGAAGGTAGGAGTCATACCATGATGGTCGTAATGAACTTTAGAAGAATTCCAAAGTTTCATAATCAAATCATGGGAGCTCAGTACGGGTCGTATGATGGAGGTACGAATCATACCAGGATCCAACACTTTAGCAAATTTCAACCAACAATGCAAGGTACAATAGGAAACTACGGGCTGTAGGAAGCTACTACGGATCGTGACATAGCCCATGACGACTACGGCACCAGATATGGAAATTCATCCTGTTAGCCTAGGAAAAGGATTCCTGTGTGTATATAAATATGTTTTTAGGTTTTATTTTTCTAGGGAGAGCAGTAGATGTAAGAAAGATACAAAAAGACTAGGATAGAAGAGATTTTGGAGGGGAATTGAGTTGATTCAACTTGTGATCAACCTTTTCTTGAATTTATCTTGTTCTTGCTACTTGTTCTACAAGATTTTAGTGAGTAATTAAAGGAAGTGTTTTTCTCATTCATTCTTGTAAGTATTGATTTATGTTCTTAATAGTGAATACAATTAACAACCTTACAACTATGAGAGGCTAAAACCTCCATAGCTAGGGTTTTGGGAACCATGGTGAATTAACAAGCTAGGGTTACACAAAGTGATCTTAAAACCAATACAAACATTTATATTGTATTCTCTTCATCTTTAACGATTCTTAACGGTGTGCAATGTTAGGAAGTGCCCGAATTCTTTACTTACTTTGGTCGAAGAGGTAGAGATTAGGAAAAGAGAATTACAACGAAGCCTTGATCTTGATGATCATTGTATTAACTTGAGTTGTGGTCGCAGAATAGTTATATCTGGAACTTAGTGATAACGGATAGTTTGAAACTGCTCATGAGACTTGGTCGAGTGATTGAGTATGTCATTCAATAGGGACTGGTCGGTTGTTTGAATGAACCTAAGTTATCAGTTCTATAAGTAAGTATGGGTGATAATCATGAGTATATACCCAAAGCAGTTATGAACCCATGGGGAACACAAACCCTAGTTATTCTTTAACATTGACTCAACATCAGAATTTTGATACTTGTTTTTATTATTGATTTCTTTTAGAATCCCCCCCTATTTTGAAGTAACTACCTCACAAGTTCAATTATCATCTCTAATCCAGTTCTTCCTATTCCCTGTGGGTTCAACCCCAACCTCTAGTTGGATTATTTATTGACAACATCCGCTTCTCACTTCAATAAGAGGTGTGCTTTGAGCTTTATCATCTCTCTAACTTGGATTGGTCTTTAACCTTCTACCCCTCCTTTGCTTTCTATTCCATGGTAGCCAAATAATTGGCATCAAACTCTTGAATGATCTCTAAAGTGTATCAATCCGGGGTTCTATCCAGCTATTCAAACCGCAGTAGCTAAATATCTGTTTCATCTTCACCATCTCATTCAGTGCACTGGTGAGGATTCGTGGCTCTTCTTGAATACTCCACCTAGGGTTGTTCCTGGCGGTGAGAGCGAGACCCTGTTCATAGATCTCTTGTGCACCTGGTACTCTCCACTGAATAGGATGGTTCTCCTTGGGAGGAGTCTGCTCTTGCTCAGCATTGTTTGCCTCATCATCAAATTCGTACTCACTATCTCCATCACTGGATTGGGCCTCCTCAAACCCCTCATCATCATTAGAGCCACTACTGAACTCTTGGACTCTTTCCTCAGCTCCCTTCTCAAATTGGAGAGCATCAGCTGATGTGGTAATGGCCACCTCGACCTAGGCTTTAGCTTTTGCCCTAGTGGTGTGGGTCCCATTAGTGTCAGATTTATCGACCCTATATTCTTCCACCGAACCACTAGGGTAGGTGTATGCATGCTTTGAGTCGGAGGGGTCATCTCTCAATGCCCTCCAAGTGGTTATCTCTGCCTTGGAGTCTTTGTCTTTGGCAGATTTGGTCGCTTTCTTCTTCAAAGTCATTGTACTTATGAAGAAAAAGGATTGGAACTTCATATCTGAGGAAAATAAAACAAGAAACTATCCTCTATATTTTTTTCATGGGTATATAGTACGAGTCGTACCTAGAAGGTATGATCCATACTGAGACTTATAACATCTCAGGTCATAGTCATGACTCTGAGGTATGACTCATACCATGAAGGTATGATCCATACCACGAGTCATATAAGAATACTTCTTCAAACCCATTGTTCTGTATTTTCCCACAACTCATGGTACGACCCATAAGTCGATTCCACGAGTCGTAGGAAGGATCTTACTATTGCCTTTGGACTTGACCCTTTTCAGATTCCTGGTATGATTTCCAAGTATGACTCATAGTAGGATACCACAGGTCGTACTAGGTTCCGTACCAATTATTTGTCATACATTTGGCTTAGGAAAGTTCTGACGAGCCATCCTACGAGTCGTAGTGTGAAACCACGCGTAGTAGGAAGGCTTGTGAAGCCTTCCCTTGCCTTTTTTCATGTCAGTTTTGCAGGTAAATTCAATTTGTGTTGGGTACTCAGAATACCCTAATTCTAGGAATGTATTTTTCACAAATTTTCAACTACCCATTCCTCCCTTTTCGATTCACAACCCGTAATTCAGTAAATAGTAGTTTAAATTCATTTTTACATTCTCGAATCCTACCCAATCAATACAGTCATAATGCAAATTTCTGATCATTATCCTTATCTATTTTTCACAAATTTCGAGGACTCGCAGATGTTAAACATATTCATACAAGCACGAAGGTCATTTTTCCCGACTTGAAGCATAGTGACTTACTTGATTTTTGCAATCTCTTGCTCACTTCATGCGTGTGTTAGTGACTAGGATGGGAATTTGATTTTTGCAGTGTTAGTAGGGCACAATTTTTGCTCAATGATGTTTGTTCATGAGTTACAGGTGTGAGCTATGTTTTGGGAGTGTTCGTGTGTTGAGGTTTTGGGTGCGTGGGAGAAGGGTCTGAAGATTTTGAAGTTTAAATAGTTTTAGGGCAATTTTTAAAAAAATTAGGTCGAGTTGGGTCTACTTAAGTAATTTGACCCAACACGACTCGTATCACAAGTCATAGGAAGGACCTACGACTCATCCCTAGGACTCGTAGCAAAGGTTTAGGAAACTTACCTATGGACCTATGAGCACATGATAAGACTCATACCATGAAGGTACAAATTGTATGTTGCATAGTTCATAAGTATAGTGAGTACTACGACCCGTACAATGGAGTTATGAGTCGTGGGACCAACCGTACCATGAACTCATGCACTAGGCCATGTCTCTGCTTCTTACCATGACTCATACTATGGCCCGAAAAATGCTCTTACAAGTCTTACTGAGGCTCATAGTACCAGTCTTCACTACAATTCTTCTGCAACTTGTTTCTATTTCACCCACACATAATTCAATAAACTTGGGTTGTCTCCCAAGAAGCGCCTGATTTAACGTTGCGGCACGACACATGTGGTTCAGTTACTTAGATTTCACCGAACTACCTTATGTGTTGCCTCCCAAGAAGCGCCTAATTTAACGTCGTGGCATGGCACAAGTCTCTTGACATCACCAATAGTACATGTGTTATACCCCGGGAGCTTAAAGATTGGACCCCGGTGTTGAAACGGGGAAAAAGTGGAAATTTGTTGTTGCAGCCTCAGGATGAGTCATCTCACGACTTGTGAGGACGGCCCATGAGTCGTCATGTGAATCATGGGGAAGGATTGGGTTTTAAAAAATGTCCTGGAAGAGTTGAGACCCCACGAGCAAGACCACGACTCATGGTCAGGATCCACAAGTCATTGGGTCAGCCTTGGAGAGGGAAAATAGGTGGAGAAAGTAAAGTTAGGCGGTGTACTTAACAAGTGGTGACCACGACTATAACGAACTGTGAAGTGATCCATTACGATCCCAAGAGAACAAATAAGGCAGTGCACTTGATGATCGATATAATGAGTAGTGCCCTCTAGCAACGAGTCATCAGGTCGTCCATTAGGACCACGTGGCAGTTATTTTCTACGATTTAGTAAGGGCCTTTTTCGTAATTCCTAAGTTCCTAAAGCCTAAACTACATCATTTTTATTCTATGAAAGATGGGTTTTAGAGGGAGAAATTATCCTAAAGTCTTCATTCATGCATTCAAGAGAATAGAAAAGTGATAGAGAGGTGACCAAAGGGTGATTCAAGGTTTTCCTCTTCAATTTCTTTCAATTCCTTTTTGGGCATTCAAGGGAGGGTAAGATTCAGTCTCAATCAGGTATGTAGGTTCATGAATGGGTTGTTTCTTCCACACCCATGCCCAATACCTCTCTAAAAAGTATGAAATTCTATGATTGATCTATGGGGGTTTTACCCAAATGCATGAATTATCTATTTCTACACATGGGTATGAGTTGATTATGATTTTATTATCGAATTGTGAAGCATGGGCTAATTTTATACTGATTTCAATTAAAAATTGTGTTTCTAGCCTTATGAATGTGAAACCCATTTATGAGATGATCACGAAAAGTGAGATTTGTGAAGTCTATGTGATAATGATGAGATATTATGATGAAAATCATGATTTGAAGCTACCCATGTTTATAATTATATTTTCATTGAGAATTGAGTATTTCTAATTATGATAAAGCTTTGGACAATGCCCACATGTTATGTTTAAATGATGATTTCCCCGAACTAAGCTTACCACATTGTTTTGGAGCGAAGACTCCAAAATTTGTATTCTATCTTGTGGTATGGTTGAGTTAAGTCTTCCTATGCATATCTTACCACATGGTTTTGGAGCAAAGGATCCCAAGTATGTTTTCAGCTTGTGGTATGTTTTGAACTAAAGCTTCTCATATGCATGATTTCATATTTGAGATGTACTTGATCATTGAGCTTCATCAATAGACGATGTTGAGCTTCATTACATACGATGTAGAGCATATGCATGTTTTTGGGAGTATTTTCTAGCACCGAGTAGGCTATAGGTCGATCATCCTACGCCTCAAAACTACAAGCCAATGTACGATTATACTATTATATAACTTGGGACCTCCCTTGTGATCTTCCCCTTGCCCGAATGGGCCTTCATCTTGATATTGTTATCAAGGTAGAGTCCTTAGCCCTGGCAAGGTTTTGGACGGCTCTGACCACTTGAGTGTAATAGTCGGGACCACGTAAGCTCTATCGTGGTATGTTGGTTAAAAGACGAGTCTGCCATTGTTCCTCATGATTTTAGATATGCACATTCATTACTTACGAGATTTATGTAAATGCATGTTTTAAAGTAGGTCTGACTCAATGTTCATATTTTACTTATAAATTTCAGAATTAAGCTTTGAGTCAATCTATTCAGTTATGTTTTTATGAAGTATGTTATATCAAGTTATGAAGAGATCATGATTGTAAAAAGAATGCATGCAGGCCCTACTCTCAGTTTTCTGATGCTATGTTTTAATTAGTGTATTGTCTTTAAATAATTTTACATACTTTAGCTGTTTTACTTACCTTGCATACTCGGTACATTCCATGTACTGACTGCATATCTCTATGTTGTACCGATTCATGATACAAGACCCGGCTCTCAGCTTCAGCCCCCTCTTAGTTAGCTTATCGGAGTTAGCGTTGATTTATTGGTGAGTCCTCATCTTCTAGGACCAAACTATCCATCTTTTCTTTATGTATTTCAGTTTCAGCTTGTTGAGTTAGTTGGGGTATTGTCCCATCAACTCGTCATGATTTGAGGCTATTTAGACATATGTATGTATTAATCTTCAGATTTTATATTTTAATGTTATATTCAAGTTATACTTCCGCTATGATTGTATTGATGGTTATTCAATTCTTGATTGAGTTAGATGTATGCTCACGCCATGGGTTGTCTTGGGATCTCTTGGGTCTCCTTGTCCCGTGTCGCGATCTGGGCCTCCGTTCGGGTCATGACAAACTTGGTATCAAAGCCATAGGTGTAAAGTGTACTAGGGTGTCTAAAAGCCGTGTTAAGTAGATTCTTGTTCATGGATGTGAATCGCGCCACACTTATGACAAAGAAGCTACGAGACGTTTAGGAAATGTTCCCTTCTTTCATGATCAATGTCGTGCGAAGAAAAGTCTTTCTATCCTTCTAATTTGTTCTATTCGTGATTTCAGTATCATGGCTCCTTGAAGAATGAATGGAAGGAGGAATGGAGATGGTGAAGGCCACGAGGATGGCAATGGTCATGGGCATCAGCAAGCCCCACCAGTTTAGGAGCCCCAAGCACCGGAGCCAGCAGCCCATGCTGAGTTTCGAGCCGCTATTCAGATGCTTGCGCAGGCCTTGACCGCTTAGGTCAATCAGCAGGCCATTGCGCATGTTCTATAAAATGGCAACGCAGCAGCGGCTCGAGTTAGAAACTTCTTGCGGATAAACCCACTGGAGTTCCTTGGGTCCAAGGCAGATGAGAACCCACATGAGTTTGTAGATGAGATTGTCAAGATCACCCAAGTCATGGGGGTGAATGGGGTTGAGTGTGCAATTGGGCCTCTTATCAGCTAAAAGGGGTCGCGCACATCTGGTTTAGCCAATGGAAGGATAGCAGGATCGCAGGAGCAGGTTCGGTCACTTGGGAAGAGTTCCATGTTGCATTCCTAGACCAGTTCTTCCCTCGGGAGATGAGGGAGATGAAGATAGCTGAGTTCATGAATTTGAAGTAAAGAAGAATGACTATACAAGAGTATGTCCTTGACTTCACTTGGCTATCGAAATATGCCCCAAATTTGGTAGCCGATCAGAGGATGCGGGTGTGCAGATTCATCCATTGAGTAGCGGGCTATTTGGACAATGATTGTAGGACCACTATGCTCCACCAGGACATGGATTTCCCACGGATAGTGTTGTATGCCCAGCAGATGGAGGCGGCGCATTCGAGGGAGAGGGAAGCCAAGAGGGCCAGGCCGAGGACCACAAATTTTCTCAGTAGAGGTTCGGAGATGCGCACCGATAGTATACCTACCAGAGATCATCAACCCCGGCATCTTCGGCATTGAGTGTGCCATCCAGGTCCAGATATGATCATAGGGGATGGGAATCAGGCTCAAGGTGTCATAGCAATAGACCCGCAGATTCTAGCATCCTAGCTTGTCGCAGATGTGGTCGAGGACACACGGGTCAGTGTTTGGCAAGTTTAGGTGCTTGTTTTGGGTGTGGGTAGCCCAGACATATGCTTAGAGATTATCCGGCTGCGAGACAGGATCAGGCTGGGGGCCGAGGCCCAGCATCTAGTTCAGTAGCCCCTCCCGCATGCACTTCACATCAGGGGGCATCTACTAGCATAGCTGGCGGTCAGCGCAAGAATAGATTCTATGCTTTAGCATCCCGTCAGGAGTAGGAGTTCTCCCCGGATGTGGTCAGCAGTATGTTACAAGTTTTTCATATTGATGTTTATGCTTTGCTAGATCCGGGAGCTACCTTGTCTTTTGTGACACCTTATGTGGCCAGTAGCTTCGGAGTCAGTCCCAAAGTCTTGTCAGAACCCTTCTTAATCTTCACTCCAGTAGGTGACTCAGTTATAACTAGATGGGTGTATAGAGGTTGCCCAATCTCAGTCCTTCATAAGGTCACCTCAACAGATTTGATACAGTTAGCCATGACCCATTTTAATGTTATTCTCGACATGGATTGCCTATTTTCATGCTATGCTTCAATAAATTGTAGAACCCGGGCAGTAGAGTTCGAATTTCCGGGTGAGCCAGTCTTAGAATGGAAGGGTAGTTTAGCTATGCCTGTAGGTCATTTCATTTCCTACCTTAAGGCTAGGAAGATGATATCTAAGGGTTGCATGTACCATCTAGTTAGGGTTAAGGATGTCAAGTCCGAGGCCCCGACTATCCAATCAGTTCCAGTAGTACGTGAGTATCCAGAGGTCTTTCCTGATGATTTTCCAGGTGTTCCTCCTGAGCAGGAGATTGATTTCGATATTGACCTTCTTCCCAACACGCAACCTATATCTATTCCTCCATATAGAATGGCTCCAACCAAGCTAAAGGAGTTAAAAGAGAAGTTGAAGGACTTGTTAGATAAGGGTTTCATTAGACCGAGCAAGTCTCCATGGGGTGCACTAATTCTCTTTGTCTAAAAGAAGGATGGTTCTCTTCGCATGTGTATTGACTACCGATAATTGAACAAAGTGAGCATCAAGAACAGGTATCCTTTACCCAAGATTGATGATTTGTTTGACCAGGTGCCAAGTATTTCTCAAAAATAGATCTCAGGTCCGAGTATCATCAACTCAGAGTTCAGGAGAGTGATATCCCGAAGATAGCCTTCAGGATGCGGTATGGCCATTATGAGTTTGTAGTTATGTCTTTTGGACTAACGAATTCTCCTGCAGCTTTCATGGACTTGATGAATAGGATGTTCAAGCAATATCTGTACATGTTCGTGATTGTGTTCATTGATGACATCCTTATATACTCTCGGAGCGAGGAGGAGCATGGCTCTCATTTGAGAGTAGTGCTTCAGACTCTCAAGGATCACCAATTGTATGCCAAGTTTAGCAAGTGTGAGTTTTGGTTGGACTCCGTAGCATTTTTGGGCCATGTGGTATCGAGTGAGGGTATAACGGTATATTCTCAAAAAATTGAGGAGGTGAATAATTGGCCTACACCGGTGAATCCTTTAGATATTCGGAGTTTCTTGGGTTTAGATGGTTACTACTGGAGGTTTGTTGAGGGTTTCTCATCTATTGCAGCACCATTGACCAAGTTGACTCAAAAGAAGGTGAAATTCCAATGGTCGGAGGCTTGCAAGAGGAGCTTCCAAGAGTTGAAGACTCGACTCACTTCAGCACAGGTGTTGACCCTACCCGAGGGTACCGATGGTTTCGTGGTGTATTGTGATGCTTCAAGGATCGGACTTGGGTGTGTGTTGATGCAGCAAGGGAAATACATAGCATATGCCTCAAGATTGTCGAAAGTCCATAATAAGAATTACCCGACTCATGACCTTGAATTGGTTGCGGTGGTATTCGCTTTGAAGATATGGCGGCATTATTTCTATGGGGTCCATGTGGATGTATTTATGAATCACAAGAGTTTACAATATGTATTCACGTAGAAGGATCTTAATCTTCGGAAAAGGAGGTGGTTAGAGCTACTCAAGGACTAATGATATGAGTGTTCTTTACCATCTGGGGAAGGCTAATTTGGTGGCAGACGCACTTAGTAGACTCTATATGGGGAGTGTGTCCCATGTGGATAAAGGAAAGAAGGAGTTGGTGAAAGATGTACATCGACTCGCAAGGTTGGTAGTTAGGTTGATTGACTCGACCGATGACGGTGTTGTTATCCAGAACGGATCAGAATCTTCCTTGGTGACTGATGTGAAAGCTAAGCAAGATGAGGATTCAATTTTGGTAAAGCTAAAAGAGGCCATTTGAAGTCAAAAGGTGGAGGTTTTCTCCCAAGGGGGAGATGGTGTACTGCGGTACCAGGGTCGCCTATGTGTTCTGGATGTCGATGATTTAAGGAGTCGAACTTTGCATGAGGCTCATGGATTCAGATATTCTATCCATCTGGGTGCCACCAAGATGTATCATGACTTGTGAGAAATATATTGGTGGAACGACATGAAGAGGGATATTGCAGAATTCGTAGCCAAGTGCCCGAACTGTCAGCAAGTAAAGGTTGAGCATCAAAGGTCTAGAGGCGTACTTCAGGAAATTAGCATTCACACTTGGAAGTTGGAAGAGATTAATATGGATTTCATTACAGGCCTACCTCGTACTTGTCGACACTATGATTCTATTTGGGTGGTGGTGAAAGGTTGACCAAGGCTGCACTTTTTCTATCGATCAAGACCACGAACTTAGCAGAGGATTATGCCAAGCTATATATCCTGGAGTTGGTTCGATTGTATGGAGTTCCCTTGTCTATCATTTCAGATCGAGGTACTCAATTTACCTCTCAGTTTTCGCGGTCTTTGCAAAAAGGGCTTGGGACTCAGGTTAAGCTCAACACAGCGTTTCATCCGCAAATGGATGGTCAAATGGAGCGGACAATTCAAACTCTCGAAGATATGTTGAGAGCTTGCGTGATGGACTTTAAAGGTGGTTGGGATGATGACTTGCCCCTGATTGAGTTTTCTTACAATAACAGTTATCACTCCAATATCCAAATGGCACCATTCGAGGCTCTCTATGGGCGGAGATTTAGATCACCCATCGGATGGTTTGAGGTTGGTGAGGCAGCTATGATAGGGCCAGATTCGGTCCATGAGGCTATACTGAAGTTTCGGTTGATAAGGGACAGATTGAAAACCGTTCAGAGTCGTCAAAAGTCATATGCTGATGTGAGGAGGAGAGATTTGTAGTTCAAGGTGGACGATTGGGTATTTCTGAAGGTATCTCCCATGGAGTCATGCAATTGGGGAAGAAAGGAAAACTCAATCCCCGTTATGTTGGTCCCTACTGGATTATGAGAAGAGTTGGTAAGGTAGCGTATAAGTTGGACTTGTCCTCAGAGTTATCTTCCGTGCATCCAGTGTTTCATGTGTCGCTTTTGAAGAAATGTTTGGGAGATCCAGCTCTAGTAGTCCCGATGGATAGTGTTGGTGTAAAGGATAACCTTAGCTATGAGAAACATCCAGTTGAAATATTGGATCGTCAGGTTCGGAGGTTGAGGAACAAGGAAGTAGCTTCAGTAATGGTGTTATGGAGAAATCAACATGTTGAGGGAGTTACGTGGGAAGCCGAAACAGATATGATGGCTAAATACCCACACTTATTCTGTGCCATCTTAGTTCCTACTTGAGGCATCAGTTTTGCTCTATGACTCTATTTAGTTTTCATGTTCAAATCATGTATTTAAGTTTCTTTTATGTATGTGGATGTGTATGTGGAGCATGAAATCAGTTCAGCTATGTGATGTGAATCAGAGGTAGTCACTCTGTTAAATTTCGGTTTAAATGATCAGTGTGTGAATATGATAATCGCATGTTTCTATTTTCTGCTTGTTTCCTACATTCGAGGTCAAATGTTCCCAAGGGGGAGATATTGTATACCATCATACCCAGTAGTTGAAATGGGGAAAAAGTGGAAATTTGTTGTTGCAACCTCAGGACGAGTAATCTCACGACCCGTGAGGATAGCCCACGAGTCGTCAGGTGACTCGTGAGGAAGGCCTGGGTTTTGAGAAAAAGTCCTGGAAGACTTGAGACCCCACGGGTGAGACCACGACTCTTGGTTAGAACCCATGAGTCGTTGGGTCAGTCGTGGGTCAACCGTGATCACCCACAAAGAACCGTGAAGTGACCCGTTATGAGCCCAGGAGAATAAATAAGGCAGTGCACTTGACGACTGATATAACGAGTTGTGCCCTCTAGCAACGAGTCGTCAGGTCGTCCGTTAGGACCACTTGGCAGTTATTTTCTACGAATTAGTAAGGGCCTTTTTTGTAATTCCTAAGTTTCTAAAGCCTAAACTATGTCGTTTTAGCCTATGAAAGGTGGGTTTTAGAGGGGGAAACTATCCTAAAGTCATTATTC
Source organism: Datura wrightii (assembly GCA_035772735.1). Classification (NCBI taxonomy): domain Eukaryota; kingdom Viridiplantae; phylum Streptophyta; class Magnoliopsida; order Solanales; family Solanaceae; genus Datura; species Datura wrightii. The sequence continues at coordinate 74,664,300 of JASDFA010000019.1, read as the reverse complement.
ATGCATGCAAGAGAATAGAAGAGTGATAGAGAGGTGACCAAAGGGTGATTCAAGGTTTTCCTCATCAATTTCTTTCAATTCCTTTTGGGGCATTCAAGGGAGAGTAAGATTCAGTCTCCATCAGATATGTAGGGTCATGATTGGGTGGTTTCTTCCACACCCATGCCCAATTCCTCTAAAGAAAAGTACAAAATTCTATGATTGATCTATGGGGTTTTTACCTAAATGCATGAATTATCTATTTCTACACATGGGTATGAGTTGATTATGATTTTATTATCAAATTGTGAAGCATGGGCTAATTTATACTGATTTCAATTAGAAATTATGTTTCTAGCCTTATGAATGTGAAGCCCATTGATGGGATGATCATGAAAAGTGATATTTGTGAAGTATATATGATAATGATGAGATATTATTATTAAAATCATGATTTGAAGCTACCCATGTTTATAATTATTTTTTCGATAAGAATTGAGTATTTCTATGTATGATAAAGCTTTGGGCAATGCCCGCATGTTCAGTTTAAATGACGATTTCCCAAACTAAGGTTACCACATTGTTTTGGAGCGAAGACTCCCAAATTTATATTCTATCTTGTGGTATGTTTTGAGTTAAGTCTTCTTATGCATAACTTACCACAATGGTTTTGGAGCAAAGGCTCCCAAGTATGTTTTTACTTGTGGTATGTTTTGAACTAAAGCTTCTCATATGCATGATTTCATATTTGAGATGTACTTGATCATTGAGCTTTTTCAATAGACGATGTTAAGTTTCATTACATACGATGTAGAGCATATGCATATTTTTGAGAGTATTGTCTAGCACCGAGTAGGCTATGGGTCAACTACCCTATGCTTCAGAACTACGCGCCAACGTAGGATTATACTATTATATGACTTGGGACCTCCTTTGTGAGCTTCCCCTTGCCTGAATGGGCCTTCATCTTGATATCGATATCATGGTAGCGTCCTTAGCCCTGGAAAGGTTTTGAACGACTCTGCCATTTGAGTGTAATAGTCGGAACCACATAAGCTCTATCATGGTATGTCGGTTAAAAGACGAGTCTCCCATTATTCCTCATGATTTCAGATATGCACATTCATTACTTACAAGATTTATGTAAATGCATGTTTTTAAAGTAGGTTTGACTCAACATTCAGCTTTTACTTATAATTTTCAAAATTAATCTTTGAGTCAATCGATTCAGTTATGCTATTATGAAGTATGTTATATCATGTTATGAAGAGATCATGATTTCAGAAAGAATGCATACAAGCCCTACTCTCAGTTTTCTGATGTTATATTTTAATTAATGTATTGTCTTTAAAGGATTTTACATACTTTAGCGCTTTTAATTACCTTGCATACTCGGTACATTCCACGTATTGACTGCACACCTCTATGTTGTATCGTTTCATTATACAGGACCCGGCTCTCAGCTTCAGCCCCGGTCTTAGTCAGCTTATCTAAGTTAGCATTTCTTTATTGGTGAGTCTCAACTTCCGAGGACTATGCTATCCATCTTTTCTTTATGTATTTCAGTTTTATCTTTTTTAGTTAGTTGGGGTCTTGTCCCATCAAATCGTCGTGATGAGAGGCTATTCATACATATGTATGTATTCAGCTTCAGATTTTATATTCTGATGTTGTATTCAAGTTAGACTTCCACTATGATTGTATTGATGGTTATTCAGTTCTTGATTAAGTTAGATATATGCTTATGCCATGGGTTGACTTGGGGTCCCTCAAGGCTCCTTGTCCCATGTCACGATCCGAGCCTCCTTTCGAGTCATGAAAACATGGAATGGTGAAGGCACCTGGATCCTCCTTCATTTGAGAAAAGACCCGTGAATCTATGGCACTGTAATGATGCATGTTACCTACCGGCTCATAGCTCATGGACCTCTTCTTGGTCACAAAGTCCTTCATGAACTTGGCATATCCAGGCATCTACTCCAATGCCTCGACCAATGGCATGTTCACAAATAATTGTTTCAGCATAGACAGGAATTTTTGAAACTTACCATCTTCTGCCTTCTTCTTCATTCTTTGAGGGAACGGTGGCGGTGGTCGTGGGATAGCCTTATAAATCTGTGTGGCCCCTTGTTTCTTTCCTTGATCAGCTTCAGGCTTCTTCTCAACAACTGGTGCCTCAGTCAACTCAGCTTCTTCCTTAAGCTCTTGCTCAGCAACCTATCAATTATGATCTCTTTCTTCCTTTGCAGTTCAACTACAACTGACAGAGAGGGATCAACCATGGTCTTTCCACTCCTAGTCATCACAGCCATATAGTGGCTTTCATTTTTAGGGTTTTGAACTGTGTTGCTAGGTAGTGTTTCTTTTTGCCTAGGGTTTAGGGATGCTGACAGTTGACCCAGCTGCTGCTCTATTTGCTTGATGGTTATAGCATGTGACTTGACTCTCTAACCCATGCTAGATATATCTCCACGAACATCTCTAAGTTGCTCCTCCGTGGATCTCACCTTTTTGAGAACCTCAACCATCATGCTCTCTAACTTTGACTGTCCAACCTCTAACTCACATGCATTAGGAGGCACATATAATCCTGCTCAATCATTATGGTAACCATAATTCCTTCTCCATTCTCCCTCTTGCTCACGACCCCGGCTTCTTTCTCTGTACCTATTTGGGTAGTAGTTGTCTCGGTATTGGTTCCAACATTGATTTTCAGAACCTTGGCGCCAAGTGTCTTGTCCAGACCTTTGGGCGTTGGCCCGAAACCTACAACCTACTTGTCTAAGAAGTTTGCCTCCTCCTCAGAATCTAAATTCTCTGGCCTGGTTCCTGTCCCTGTGTTATCACTGCATTAACTTTTCTGGCTCCAACGCCCATGATATGCTTTGTGAGCAGGTCCATTGATGTACGCATGTGGGCCAATTCCTGATCACTTTCCTCCTCCTTCTTTTGTTGGTTTGCAGTCATACCTATAGCATATGTACCAGCAGCTGCTTTCGCTTCCCCGATGTTCCATTCCCTATTAGTTTTGGTCACTCTATCAAGAATAGTGGTCGCTTGTTCCCAAGTGTGACTCATCAGTGCTCCTCCTTCCACAGTATCTGCCAAAGCTTTAGTACTATTGTTCAATGACCTATAGAAATCTCTAACAAACTATCATGAGGAATTTTGTGGTTTGGGCACTTGGTCAACTTCTTAAATCGCAACTAGGTTTCATGAAGTGCCTCCATTTACGATTATCGAAAATTGTAGATCTCATCCGTAAGTTGCAGCATCTGGAGGGTGGGAAGAACCTCTCTAGAAAAGCTTTTTTGAGCTTGCTCCAGTTGATAATGGAGTTGTTGGGCAACTCCGATAACCATAAAGTGGCCTCCCCAAACAAAGAGAATGGGAAGAGTCTCAGCCTTATCGCATCCTGACTGACACTGGGCAACCTGTATTCCTTGCATATTCCAACGAACTTCATTATGTGTAGGTTGACATCATCAGCAACATGACCACTAAACACTCCTCTCATATTCAGCAATTGTATCATGGTGCTAGTGATGTGAAACTTTGCCCAGCAGGCAAAGGTCGTGGTATAATAGCTCCAGTTGACCCGAATTCATCAATATCTGGGTCATTTTCATCAGAGAATTAAGGAGCATATCTCTGGCCTCTGTTTCCCCTTCCATGGCAACCAGCGTTCACAACTTCATCTCGAGTATCATCGGCTTCTTGAAGTGAAACTTGACGAGCTGGCTCGTCTTGCCTAGCTTCTTCAGCAAGATGGGCATCACTCTGCTCTTGGTTCTCCATCCTTCACAGTGTTCTTTCAATTTCAAGATCCAAAACAATCAGGGGGTTTCCATTCCGTCAGGTACTTGGCATTCACCAAGAGACAACATATGGGTGTCAAAAACAAAAAAAGCGTAAATGAGGAAATAACAACCAAAAGTTAAATACAAGTAATTAATCTAATCTTAGTCGTATTTCCCAGCAAAGCGTCACTTTTTGATAACGCTCAAACTTACAATCCTGACAAAGTATAAAGCAGACGTTGTCAATAAAGAACCCAACAAAGAGGTTGGGATCGAATCCACGTGGAATATGGTAAGAACTAGAGTAATACTGGTATTTAAGCTTTTTGGTGGGTTTTCTCCAAATTGGGGGGTTTATAGAAAAACAATTGTAAAACAAACGTAAAAATCAAAGTGTTGTTAACAAATATTTGCAATTAACTTGGGTAAGTTTTCTCCATGGGTTCATAACTATTTCGGGTTTACACTTGTGCTCAATCCCAATGCCTACTTATAGAACTGATAAGTAGGGTTCATCCAAACGAATGGTTCGTCCCTATTGGATGACTATACTCAATTACCGGGTTAGGTCTCATGAGCGATTTCAAATTAACCGTTGTCAATTTGTTCCAAGTTATACTATAATCATAAAAATCAAGGTTTTGTTGTAATTCTCTTTTCCAAATCTCTATCTCTCTAGGTTCAAGCGAGTAAAGAATTCAGGCAAGTCCTAACGTTGATCTCCGTTAAGAAACATTAAAGATGAATAGAATACAATACAAGCGTTTAGCATTGGTTTCGAACACTTTGTATAACCCTCGTTCGTTAATCTATCATGGTTTCCAAAACCCTAGTTGTGGAGGTTTTAGCCTCTCATGATTGTAATATTGTGATTAGTATTCATAGAAAAACACATAATTAAATACTTACAACGATGATTGAAAGAGATCCTGCTGTGAATATTGAAATAGAATATGATGAACAAAATCAAGAACAATTGAGAAATCCAAGTTTTTTATTCTCAAGAATTGCTCTCCAATGTTGTCAAAAACTAATTACAAACTTGAAAAAAAATTTCAACCTACTAATTCTGACCTCCTCTAACCTAAAAGAAAAAACATATTTATACAAACAATAAAATCCTTTTCCTAATTTAACAGGAAAATAACCAAATCTGGTGCTGACACATCCTATGACTCATTATACGACTCGTAATAGGATTGTATGGCTCGCGCCTTTCTCTCGTACATTCCTTGGCTTCGGCAGAATTGGATAAGTGTGGGCATCTGGTACGACCCATGACATGATCACACGAGTCATACAATCCAATCGTCATTTGGCTTTTAGAACTTTGGCATCTTCTGATGTTTTCTATGAGTGTCCTGGTATGCCTCGTACCTTGCTCCTATGACTCGTAACAGCTAGTTGAATCATGAATTCATCCAAGTCCCTAAATCATTGAAGCTTTCAATGGCTCTTGGTACGGGTCGTCGGAAGATTCTACGATCCGTAAGTGCCACCTGTATCAGGAGACTTCAATTGTGCAAATATCTTTGAAGTATTCCACGACTCAAGTTACGGTTCATACTGAGAGTCGTACTTTGCCTTTGCTTTGTTCCAATCTTCTCAGCTTTTCCACGAGTCTCAGTACGGCTCGTACAATCTAGGTGTAGCTCGTACTGAGATCAGTACTTGGCTTCTTTTCTGCACCTTGCTGCATCTTTTGCACATTTTTTCTCCAACACTTATTTTCCCTAAAAACAAAGTAAAAACACCTCATATCCATATAAACATAACTAAGTCCATGCTATTTTTCTAGTTTTAAGCATTGAAAGTGTTGTAAACTCACAACACATCAAATACTTACAAAGATGATTGGAAGAAAATCCACTTGATTATTGCAAGAATTTATGAAGATTGATTCAAGAGCAAAGAAGAAAATCAAAGAAAGAAAATCTCCAAGACTTGAATAGAAAGTTAACAACAATTTTTCTTAATGTATTCTATGTGCTCAGACTTTTTCTAACTGAAAATAAGCTGAAAAATATTTATACAAATATTTAGAACCTTTTCCTAAGTAAACAGGGAAAATTGTTGAACTGTCGTCGACTTCACCTATGACCTGTAGCAAGATTGTACGGGTCATATCTTTACTAATACATTGGTTGGCATCTGCTAAATCTAGATAAGTTTTGGGAACTGGTACGACTCATACCAAGAACCTATGAGTCATACAATCAGTCATGGTTTGATACTGAGAATTCTGGCATCTTCTGAACTTTATCATGAATGGATTGGTACGACTCGTAGCTCAGTTCTAAGACCCATGACTGTTTCTCATACCTTGAGACCTGCCAGTCTTCACTTCTTCTAAACTTTTCCACAGTTCCTTAGTATGGGTCTTAGGTAAATCTCATGATTCGTGGTTGCTATCCGTACCAGGGGACTTGGCCTATGCAAATCTTTTGAAGTTTTCTACCACTTCTATCGTACAGATAGTACTAGAATGGTACGACTCATACCATGAGCCGTAAGTTGCCTTTGCCTTAACACTTTTGGCCTGGACCTTTCCACGACTCTCGGTACTGCTCGTACAGGATGGTACGACTCATACTGAGGTTCGTACTTATCCACTTTTCTGTAATTTTTCCATCTTTTGCACAATTAAACATCAATATCTAGTTTCCCTGAAAGCAAAGTAAAAGTGTCTCATATCCATATAAACACACCTAAGTCCATGCTTATTTCCTCAGTTTTAAGTGTCGAAGGTGTTGTAAACTCACAACATGTTATAAATCTTTGAAGAGTTAGAGAAAAATTAGAATGGATAGTTATGGGATCTAACCACGTGTCGTAGGATGATTGTATGACTTGTGGTATGAGTCGTAGCAACTGGAAGTGCAGTTTTTCCTGTGAAATCTTTAAGGATATTTTTATAAATCCTAAGCTCCTAAGTCCTAAACTACATCATTTTAAGCTCTGAAACGAGTGTTTTAAGAAGGTCAGCCTATTTCAAGTCATTAGGCTTTCCCATGCATGCAAAGTTTTGAATTCCTTTGAAAGATCAATCTAGAAGTTCCATCAATTCTTCCCCAATTCTTTTGGGCTTTCAAAGACAAGTTGAGAATCAGTTTATCCAGGTATGTAGGCTTATGAAAGAGAGTTTTTTTCACTCATGCCCAAATTTTCCCTCAAGTTCATGAATTCAATTCCTAATTCAAGTTTATGATATTATAGGGTTTTAACCCAATTTCATGAATTTCTCTATGATATGTCTATGGGTCAATTCTCCTCATGTTCCAAAGCATGTTTAAGATTGATGGACAGATTTTATATACAAATTGATTATAAATTCATGATTTCAAGTTTTAGAAAATTATTCCCTATTATGCAAGTTTTATGAAAAGTCAAGTTTATGAATCATGATTTCAAGTATGATGAGATATCTAGCTTGAATGAATGTTTATAAATTATTCTTGTATGAATCCATGATTTTGACTTTTGAAGTCTATTTCAAGTATGCATTATTTTAAGATTCGGGCAAGCACACACAAGTTAAGTATGTTTTCATGATTTATCCAGGGCTAATACGATCAGCTTATCATTATTTTTGAGTCAAGACTCCCACTATAGCTTATAATATGTTTCGGAGTCAAGAATCCCCATGTTCAAATTTTAGACTATGCATGTGATTATAATTTCAACTTCGTTGAAAATTGATGGGAGCATTGTGCATGTTATTAGGACTAATGTCTAGCACCGAGTAGGCCTAGGTTCCAAAGTTCCTCGGTCTTAGAACTAAGCGCCAATGTAGATTTATATGTTGTGATGGTAGCATCCCCCGCTTGGAAGGGGCCTTCAGCTTGATATCGATATTATGGTAGCATCCTTAGCCCTGACAAGGTTTTGGACAGCACTGCCCACTTGAGTGTGACAATTGGGGCATCACGTAAGCTCTATTGTGATGGTGTAGATTATGATGATTTCCCATTGTTCCTCATGATTTTAGTTATTCATGTTCAAGACTTATCATATTATATTTTTCAGCAGGTTTGACCTAATGATCAGTTTATGAGCTTTTACTTACGATTACATCTATGACAAGTCATATGATTTCTATTTTTAGCTTTGGGTCATTCCATTTAGATATGATATTCAACTTATAACTATATATGTCTCAGATTCATATTTCAGCATGCAGGGCTTACTATCATGATCTTATTATTTATGTTTATATGCATTTTCAATTAAGAGTTACTTTGCATGTTTTACTTACCTTTCATACTCAGTATATTCCAAGTAATGACTTCATACTCTATGTTGTATCGTTTCATGATACAGGTCCGGACAACCAGACTCAATTCCGTCATTAGTCCAGATTCCTATAGTTTAGCTCAGTTTACATCATTGGTGAATCCTCATCTTCCAAGTACCATCAACTTAGTGTTGTATTATGCTATTTCAGTTTCAGACTTTAGTGAGCTATTTGGGGGTGTTGTCCTATCATCTCATCAGACATTATGTAGATTTTCAGCTTTGTCGGGTGTTGACACTGTTTGTGATTGTCTATTTAATCAGAATTCCGCTTATTCATGTTTTAGTTTATCAAATTTCTCCTTATGATATGTTCTTTAGTTGCTATGTTCATGTCATTTGGATCCATTCATGGTTCTAGGTCCCGTGTCTCGGTCCGGGGTCCCAGCTCGGGTCATGACATCAACTACAACAAGGGAATAGGAATCCCCATATCAATTAGGGAAGAATACTAAACTTAATCGCCCGACACAATCGACTATCCGGTGCCATCCATACTTCATTATTTATAAACTTTTATAACTACAACAATCAATAAGACAACTATACAAGCTATCAAGGATCGATGAGCTCCCGATGCTAAGCCTTGATGGTGTACTCCACATCACCCTTCACAAATGACAAGCTTTCTCGCTCTGAGCTATGTGATCCTCTTTCTGACAACAAGAATAAAAAACAAACCCCTATCTTAATCACGTAATACTTCTATCTGGACTCACATCTTTCTAACACCATTATGTGAGTCGAAATCAAGATATCAACTCGAATACTTATATAATTCAATAAGGATCGAAGACAGAAAGTCTTACCTCAAAATACTCAAGCTCGGAGCTCCACTTCTAAACTCCTTTCATCAGAAACCTATGATTTGTGACAACTCGGAAGCTACACGGTGCAAGAATTGAGAGACTAGCGGGGGAATCATGGGATCTAAACTCAGGGATGATTCTCCTATATTCTTCAAGAATATACATATATTTCTAAAGTAAAAAGTTTTTGTCTCTTAGAGAACATATATCAAATGAATTGAAATGGCTATGTGATATATATATATATATATATATATATATATATAAGTCACAGGTGCCATATTTTACCTCATGGTGCGAGCCTTATTGCAAGCCCATGCCCCCTAACCGCGCGAGCTCTAGGGTAAGAAGTGGCACCTCACTTTGGGCCTTGCTCCATGAGTTGCTACCTATCTGGGCGGTAGTCTCATCTTTTAACTCATTGTTACACACACAACTTTACTTCCCAATATTCCCTCGGTGGACAATAAAAAAAACTAGAAGTACACTCATAAGATGTTGATGTGCTAAGTCAAACACTCCCGAACGTGAGGGATATTACATCCTTCCCCTCTTATGAACATTCATCCTTAAATAAAAATAATACATACAGGGCTAAGTCTTTCAAACTTTTGGCAGAGTGTCCTTTACATAAGGGTCGATCCCAAACCTTGAAACCAGTTAAATCCAACCTATGTGCCTCACGGGGTGATACTAAACATATCAACAAGATAGTGATCAACAAAAATATCTTTAATTATCACATAGCACAAAGTGCAACTTCACAAGAGAATTTCACCTATATCATTTATCTCCGGTTGGTAGGTATAAAATGACATGCCACATGTAAGCAAACACGTCGAAGAGAATTCATGGAATAAGAACAATTAGGCATGAAAGGACACTCATTGTCCATGTATGCTCTACCCTTATTGCCCATTAAGGAGGAGAGAATCAGGCGGTTTATTAAGGGCCTGAATGTGGGCCTTTAACTGTTAGCCCTCCAGATGGTCTCTGCAGGAAAGACCTTCCAACAGATAGTAGAGTTTATGAAGAATGTGGAAGGGGTGAAACTGGATAGGTATGCAAAGAACGCCGAGAACAAGGCTTAGAAAGTGGGTACTTTCAATGGTTCCTTCACTAGGACTCTGATTCCCCAAGGGCACTCAGGGCGCCCTGTTCATTCACCTATACAGGTTTCAATCGGAGACCTGCTAGGGACCACTCAGCGACCTTTAGGTGTGATGTTGGGATATTCTTATGCCCATTTTCCATACTTTTACCCATCTTTTACTTTGTTTTGAGATCATTATCCTAATGAAATGCATAAATTTCATGCTTGTGTGTGTTAAATGAGCTAACAAGTGTTTTTAGATGATTTTACCAGGTAATCAATGGAAAAGGACTCAAAAATTATCCAAGGTGTAAAGAAAGAAGAAAGAAAAGTTGGCCTCGTGAGATAGCTGGCATGGCGCCAGCCACCAAACTTTAAAGAAAATTACACTCAGGCTGGTGCATTAGGTGGTGCAGTGTGCTAGAGCCCAAACTTCAGAAGAATTTTGATCAACACCATGGTGAACTGAGTGGCACAGCGCGCCATAGGTACTTCGGACTTGAGAAATTTTCTAACACTTTGGTGCAGTGAGAGGTGCGGCACGCCAGGTCCATAATTTGCCAAATTTTACTAACACCTTGGCGAAATGGCTGGTGCAGCGCACCAGAGGCTAAACATCAAAGGAAATTCAAGCCACAGTCTAGCGAGAAAGGAAGGCGTATTTTAAAGTCTAAAAGTTGAACTTTTCAAGGGAAAAAGAGACACTTCATACCATGGTTATAAATATAACATCTAGGGCATTTTGTTAGGAGTCTTCAATCAGAAAGATCAGTTTGTACGAAGTTCTTGGGGAAGAGATAAGAAGTTCATTTTCTTCTAGGTTTTCTTCTTTACTTTATGCTTTTGATTCGAATGATGATTTCTTTAGTTTTCCGCTTGAACATGAGTGGCTAAAATCTTGTTCTAGGATTTTGGCCATAGCTAATGGTTGTAGTTTGAATACTCATTTATGATAGACTTAATTCTTCATTCAATATTATTTATGTTTACTTGTTTTCATTGATTATTCATTAGATTGATCACATGTGAATATTATCTATTGGCTCTTGGTTGAACTCGGGAGAGGGAACTAAGAGGGTTAAAAGCAATCATAGAATAGGTTTAAATTATCTTTTTCAATTAGTTCAAGAGTTGATTTCATTGTCAAGGATAGGAAAATCCCTTCAACCCTATTCAGTTGAACACAAGTGTCTTCAACCATTGTCTCATGTTTCTTCTGCAACCATAGGAATATAGGTGTTAGAGTTCATGATATAGTTCTTGCATATTTGGGAGAATAGTAAGAAATAGAATCGTAACTTGCAACTAGCAATCTTAGAAGAGTTTAGTTTAGTGTATCTGTCATGCCCCTCCTTGGGAGGCATGGCTAGCACCTAGTGCCACACAGGGATCTGACTGACCTGGCTAGGCTTCTGCATGTCTGGTGCATGCCTGAAACTTCATTCAAGAAAACAACGAGCTATATCTCGGTTGTAAACACAGCCTCCAGCCAACAAGGTCATATAGCCACCTATAAATAAAAACAGCTAACCAACAACAGATAACAAAAGGGATCCTATGAGGGCCGATAAGACCACCATGCTGTCTAGTTATAACATATATGAGAACAAGCTACTATACTAGGCCCCACACGGCCAACAACAACCAACTAACTGATGACGGTAGTCTGCAAGCCACTAAGATTACAAATAGTGGTTGGGACAGGGCCCCGACCTACCCAAATGTTATATAAATGAAAGAATGTAATCCCTACAACCTAGAAACTCTAAATGAAAGGAGCTGGCCAAACTGCTGACTCTGAATAGCTGCTACAGAAGATACTAAACCTTGTTTGTCTAAACCTGCAGGCAAGTAATGCAGTGCCCAGGGATGGGTGTCAGTACAATATATACCGAATATGTAAAGCAGTAAATAAGCTGTTAAAGACTGAAAGTAAGTAGAAAGAAGGGGCAGAAAGATTAACCTGTGAGCTTTCTTATTCGTAATCTAAATCTAGCAAAACACTACATGTACATGAGCTAAGACTATACAATTACACATTCATAAGCTATAACTAGCAGGCAAGAATGCAAATAAGAACCTAACTTGGCCCCCATAAGCCTGGAAGGTACAAGCAACACAGAAATAACCTACCGGGACCCCCATAAGCCTTGGCAAGTACACTTCAATCTATATACCCCTATCCAATTTTCTATGACTCTACTAGTGTTGTAGCAAACCTCTTGTCCCCCTGGATCTGCAACTGAACCCTCTTGGCTCATGATCTGTTGTTGTGTATGAGCCTGATGGACTCCTAATAACTGCACCCTGGGCACCAGACTCGATGATGGTGTAATGTCGATATGGCATAGAGCTAGTAGTCCACACATGGAATGGATTGTAATATGGCCCTTGGGCCTCTGCATCATCTTTGGAGATGGCATATCAATCCTTGGAGCGACGTCATATAGCCCCTTGTGGGTGACGACATAGCTAGTAACCCTGGGGTGGTCATGGAAGGCTCCTAAGTGAGGAAAATCCCAACCGATGTGGTATACTGAGGTCTCAAACTAGCCACTCAAAAGGAATATTTGGCCTCCAAAGCCTAATGCGATCGCTGCACGCCCTTAGAATATCTGTATGGTTGCTAGCAGGCACACCGTGTGCACCTGTATCTGATCAGAGGATCCTAATAGTGATCATAATCTCTAATGGTCTAGATCGGAGAGGGCTGCTACTGACCGGACATGCTTTTGAGCGGTCGGCCCCTAATCCTCAATAGGTAATCTACTGAAATTCTTAGCCTACGGGTAATACTATGCTAAGATGGTTCTAGCCCTCTAGACCCTAAGTTGGTCTGCTCAGATCTTATGACTCTTCTGGACGATTCCTAATCTTGTAGGTAATTTACATGGACTTAGCCACTCATGGCAACCTAGACCTGAACATCTTATAGGAGTAGGCTGGGGCGTTGGCCCCGCCTCTATCCGCCAATACAGTCCCCTTAGGGTACCCATGGGTCTATTTGACCTGAACAACTAGGATGGCTTCTTGAGCGACCTGTATGACGAGTACTAAGTCAATTGAAACTAACAGTCACTGATAGTAGCTAACTAGATGGCAGGCTATCACCCAGTCCATTAGACAACCTTAGTGTCGCTGACTCTAAAGTATAGCCACCCTATCTAAATTCTTGTCTCTAGGGCGTAAGCATATGCTAATAGCCTCTGGGCATGCTTCACTGATGATACAGGCACCAAACTGGTAGTTATATCACCTAGCGGTGCCTATGCAGCTCATCTTACTAACTCAAGCCCAATAACTATCCACGAACTTCTAAAGTCTAGGCCTGACAATAAAGCATCCAATTCTACTAGCACAATAGACTGAAGAACAGAGGAGTTCCTATGATGCCTTTAGTGTGTGTCACACTTAACGTGTTCTTTCTCGACTAGGGATACTGTGATATAACCTTTATATGCTTTCTAGCATCTAACCGCAACATACATATATTCATAGTCTACAGACATCAGCTAACCACAATATATCTAATCACAATCTACTGATAGCAACTATTTGCAACATATGGGACCGTTATTTGCATTCAAGAACATAGGTTGTATCATTATACAATGAGAATAACTTGTCGAAGGGATAAGCCTTACATACCTCGAATGCCAACTTTCATTCTGCTGGCAAGTTTCAACTTGCAATTGGTAGTTCTTTCCAACTGTAATCTTTATGGTGAGAGAATAGGACTAATTTCAATATTAAATTCAGCAATATACTATAACTTTCGACAATAAACTAACTAAAATTCAACTTTGGAATACTAAGCCGAAAACATATAATTTTCTGAGAGTTTAGAAAGGAGAAATGCTTACCTAATGCCTGTGGTCGCTTAGGAATTAATTTAGAGCAATTCTGACAATTTTTAGTCAGCGAAATTCTGATTTGCCGAGAATATTTTTGAGAAATAACTCCTTAAATTGCTTCTCGTAGGCTTAGGACTTGATACCTGAGGTTAATCTGCATTTGGACGGCATTTGGCGTAATTCGATGAAAATTGGATGAAATTTGCGTGTGCTCTCTATTCTTGGCCGAGGGTTCTTTTGAAAAATGAATTAAGTCTGCAAAGGAGGCTTTATATAGTGATAGGGCGGTGGCAGCGGGGGCGTGGCGCACCACCCATCATGCCAGGTTGGGGTGTATGGCACGCCGGCTATAGCTCCAACCCATGAGGCACGACGCACCGGCCGCAGCACCAGGCTGACTGGCGCGGCACACACCCGGTGAGCTGGGCCTCCGGTCTCAACCTCCTTCTCACTCACTATCGTACTCGTATACTCAACCCTCGGGCCCTTTTTCCACATGCGTCGTACTCTAAAACTCTCAACATATGTAAGCACGTGTCCGTTAAACGGTAGAAACTTACGGGGTGTAACTTCATCTCCCCCTTAGGAAAATTCATCCTCAAATGTAACCTGCAATCTCGAGGGACTCAATTTCTTGAACTACTATTGAAAATTTTCGATAGAGTCTCCTCTTAACTTGGACTATGTGGAAACCTGAAACACAGAAAAGTCCAACACTATCTTACAGGGCACTACTTGAAAATGAAACATAGCTCTATCACACATAACGTAATCAACTGATAATAATAGCAACAAAGTCAAATGTATAACATCTAAAACTATGTTGCCATAACTTAAATCATCCAGGTTTGTATACTATTTTCGTAGACCCTAAAACAACTGAAGTTGTCTAGACCTTGCGTCGTTCATTGTTTTTCAATCCAGTTCTCCAATATTTCTACTCCCCCATGATACTTAATGAGCTACAAATTTGGTTACCAAGATGGTTCTTATAACTATTGGAGTCTCTTTGCGGAACAATACTTCTATACTTTAGGTATCCCTAATTAGATTAATCTAAGACAAGGTCTTCTACGCGTTTGCGTAGTGTTGATGAATAGATCCTAGCCCCGAAGGCAACTTCATCTTGTAGGCCACTTGGCCAATATTGCAGAGGGTCTGGTATGGCTTAATGAATCTACGTCTTGGCTTGCTCTTCTTTCAGATTCCATGACGCCCTTCATTGGTGAAGTTTCTAGGAATACCTAATTTCCGCTTCAATTTTTAACTTCCTATGCCATGCGATAACCCTGGTTGTTGATACACCCTTTCTAAAAGGTTTAAGTTTCTTTGTTTGGCTAATGTATTAGTATGCCCGATTCCACTACCTCTAGTTTATCTATTTCGAGTAATCATTTAGGGTGCCTCCCCTTCTATTCATAGTAGATCTCCGGGCATCTGAATTGGGAGCTCTGCTTGGCTATTTACTTGGGGACGAGAAGCCACACTTAAGTTGACACACGCCCCAATCTGCTCCAACAGCTTCCCAGAGTCTAGCTGGGAATTGTGCCTCCCTGTCAGAGTTTATTAGATACTTGGGCTCCACGCAACCAAACTACTTCTTAAATATTTAACTCAACATAGCCTTTAGTTGCTGGACATGAGTTGATCTTGTTAGCCTTTCTATACTGACTCAAATGAGGTCAATTTACACTTGGTATGAGATAAGCCTATAACTGTATTCATATCAATTGCTTTCCACTTACTTGCAGGCACGATCATCTCCTTGATTGGCCTGCTCCATTCTTGCTATCCAGCCTCCCCTGGCTGGTCATTAGAGTTTTGTGCTACGACTCAATAATATCTTCCCTCTTCCCATTCCATCCATAGGTCTCTCTTTACGAACTGATGTGTCTTTTCATTAAACTCTGGGTGGAGGAGGTAATGGACATAGTGCACCTTGGCCATAGTCTGCTAATGAAGTTCTTCCACCTTTGGAACGCAGAGTCAACCTATGGATCTAATGACTCCGCCTCTTATTATCTCAAAGGCCAATAACTTCCTACTGGGCCACATCTCTAGATTGTACTAAGTTAGAATCTCTGTGTCACCATACCTTTACCTCCATAACTGGTGGTGATATTGCAGCATTCCAGGTCACAACCTCACTATCTCTTAACTGTCAGCCCGATGCTTATTTCTCGACATTCCACAGTGGTTCCATACTCTGTCAATTTACTTTTAGCTTGGAGGTTATTCTGTTTCCCTCTAGAGTTAAGTGCTCGTGCCTTTCCCCTTGCTCCCTTAGACTAAGCTCTGGGGTTCATCCCTTAGACTGAGCTCTGGGGTTCATGCTATCAAGGATTTTACTGACCAAGTCGACCGACTTGTATCCCTCTGACTCACACTCGGGCCCATTTTGTTCATATGATCTCTCTGTCCTTCGACGTAACAAACTAGGGCCATAGCCATTACCTTCCAGGTATGCTCTACGGTCATTAGCATACTGCGTCAAAATCGGCCTATTTCTGACCTGAACTTTACTATTGCTGGGAGTTTATCACTTATGGACTCTCACACGTACTTGGGTGCTACTGGCAGTCTTATCTGCTTTCCTGATTTACTATCGTAAAGCTCTAGAAAACTTACTTAAACACTAGGGGTCTCAACCACTTCCTAACACCTTCCAGGAGTCAACGGATCTAACCCTCCTTTACTATTTACTCTGGGCAACATCGCCTCAATTCTTACGCTCTTTGCTATACTGAAAACAAAATTGGGAGCCGAAAGATAGTTGTTTCTTACTATAATAGAACTGAGGTATGGAACTGTACAACTTCCGAATTGTTGGATGTAAGAATCACGCAATTCCCTCTTCTTTCGTACCCTCTAGGTAATCCAACATTAAATGTTGCCCCTGTCTGATCCTATATATCTAATGGGTAAGTCAACTCATGTATATACCATACTTCTAACCTCCTGTTCTGAGGCTGTAGAAAGAACTGGGGACAGTGCTGGTATATCTACTATCTTATAAGATTCCTAATGCCCCAGGAAGATACTGGGAAGATTAAAGACACCCGCCTTCATCCTTAGGTTGGTTGTCCCCCAACTATGGCATCACACTGGTACTTCCTCCTGCTGCTGTAGTTTTCTTGCGGCTAGCTGGAGCCTGTCTCATATAACATATTACTCTAGATAGACATAGCAATGAAAGCTTAGGGAGTTAACCCTATACAACTCGGCTCTATAGCACGATCTGGGAAGAAGAAAGGGTAACCACACTATTATGCCTCATAGCCACCTGCTTATAGAATGTGGTGCACAACACATTTATAGGCAAGATTCTACTAGACATGGCTTGGAGACTCCCTAAGATACGACCTGCTTTGATACCAAGTTTGTCACGCCCCTTCTTGGGATTCATGAATGGCACCTAGTGCTAAACTGGGATCTGACTGACCTTGCTGGACTTCTGCACATCGGGTGCTTGCCTGCAACTTGATTCAAGAAAAAAATGAGCTATATCTCGGCTGCAAACACAGCCTCCGTCCGACAAGGCCATATAACCACTTGTAAATGAAAACAGCTAACCAACAATAGACAACAAAAGGGATCCTATACGGGCGAAAAAGACCACCATGTTGTCTAGTTATAACAGAAATGAGAACAAGCTACTATACTAGGCCCCACACGGCCAACATACGAAACATAACTAACCTAGGCCCCACACAGACAACAACAACCAACTAACTGACGGCTGTAGGATGCAAGCCTCTAAGAATACAAATAGTGGTCGGGATAGGGCCCCAGCCTACCCAAATTTTATATAAATTAAAGACTGTAATCCTAACAACTTGGCAACTCTAAATGAAAGGACCCAGCGAAACTGTCGACTTTGAACAGATGCTACTGAAGATCCTGAACCCTGTCTATCTAAAGCTGCAGGAAAGTAATGCAGCACCCAGGGATGGGCATTAGTATAATATGTACCGAATATGTAAGGCAGTAAATAACCTGTTAAAGACTGAAAGTAAGTAGAAAGAATAGGCAGAAAGATTAACCTGTCACCTTGCTTATTTGTAATCTGCATCTAGAAAAACACTACACATACATGAGCTAAGACTTTATAATTACACATTCATAAGCTATAACTAGCAGGCAATAATGCAAGCAAGAACCTAACCTGGCCCCCATAAGCCTGAAAGGTACAAGCAACACAGAAATAACATACCGGGACCCCCATAAGCCCTGGAAAGTATACTTCAATCCATATACCCCTATCTAGGTTTCTATGACTGTACTGGTGCTATGGCCAACCTACCTGTCCCCCTGGGTCTGCAACTGAACCCGCTTTGCTCCTAATCCTTAGTTGTGTCTGATTCCGATGGACTCCTGATAACTGAACCCTGGGCACTAGGCTCAAAGAGGGTGTGATGTCGATACATCATAGAGCTAGTAGTCCATCCATGGAATGGACTGTAATATGGCCCTTGGGCCTCTGCATCATCTCTGGAGACGGCATATTGCTCCTTGGAGTGACTTCATATAGCCCCTTGTGGGCGACGACACAGCTAGTAACCCTGGGTTGGTCATGGAAGGCTCCTAGGTGAGGAAAATCCCAACCAATGTGCTATACTGGGGTCTCAAACTAGCCACTCAAAAGGCGTATCTAGCCTTCTGAGCCTAACGCGACCACTGCTCGCCCTTAGAATAGTCTGTATATTTTCTAGCAAGCACACCTCGTGCACCTATATCTAATCAAAGGATCCTGATAGTGATCATAATCTCTAATGGTCTAGATCGGATAGAGTGAGATATAGAGTGGCCTAATAAAACTCTAAATGTCCTACTCGTACATCTATAACTCACAAGAAATTGTAGGGTCGCAGAAGACCAATTACTTAGCCCCTTTACTTAGAACGACTGTAGGGCTGTTACTTACTGGACATGCTTTTGAGTGGTCGGCCCCTAATCCTCAACAGGTAGTCTACTGAAATTCTTAGCCTGAGGGTAATACTGTGCTAATATGGTACTAGCCCTCTAGACCCTAACTTGTTCTGCTCGGATCTTATATGACTCTTCTGGATGATTCCTAATCTTGTAGGTAATTTACATGGACTTAGCCACTCATGGAAACCTGTACCTGAACATCTTATAGGAGCAGGCTGGGGCATTGGCCCTGCCTCTATCCGCTAATAAGGTCCCCTTCCTTAGGGTACCTACGGGTCTATCTGACCTGAACAACTGGGATGGCTTCTTGAGCGACCTGTATGACGAGTACTAGTCAACTGGTCTAACATTCACTGGTAGTAGCTAACTAGATGGCAGGCTATCACACAGTCCACTAAACAACCTTAGTGTCGCTGACTCTAAAGTATAGCCACCCTATCTAAATTCCTGGCCCTATGGCGTAAGCGTGTGCTAATGGCCTCTGGGCGTGCTTCACTGACAATATAGGCGCCAAACGGTAGTTATATTGCCTAGCGGCGCCTATGCTGCTAAACTTACTAACTCAGGCCCAATAACTATCCACGAACTTCTAAAGTCTAGGCCTGATAATAAAGCATCCAATTCTTCTAGCACAATGGACTAAAGAATAGAGGAGTTCCTACGATGCCTCTAGCGTGTGTCACACTTAACGTGTTCTTTCCCGATAAGGGATACTGTGATATAATCTTTATATGCTTTCTAGCATCTAACCGCAACATACATATATTCATAGTCTACAGACATCAACTAACCACAATATATCTAATCACAATCTACTGATAGCAACTATTTGCAACATATGAGACCGTTATTTGCATTCAAGAACATAGGTTGTATCATAATACAATGAGAATAACTTGTCGAAGGGATAAGCCTTACATACCTCGAATGCCAACTTTCATTCTGCTGGCGAGTTTCAACTTGCAATTGGCAGTTCTTTTCAACTGTAATCTTTATGGTGAGAGAATAGGACTAATTTCAATGCTAAATTCGACAATTTACAATAACTTTCAATAATAAACCAACTACAATTCAACTTCAAAATACTCGTCTTAAAACCTATAATTTTCTGAGAGTTCAAAAGAGAGAAATGCTTACCTAATGCCCGTGGTCGCTTAGGAATCAATTTGGAGCAATTCTGAAAACTTTTACTCGGCGGAGTTCCATTTTGCTGAGCGTACTTCCAAGAAATAACTCCGTCGAAATGCTTCCCGTAGGCATAGGACTTGATACCGGAGGTTAATCTGCGTTTGGAAGGCATTTGATGACGTAATTCGACAAAAATTGGATGAAATTTGCGTGTGCTCTCTATTCTTGGTCGAGGGTTCTTTTGATAAATGAATTAAGTCAGCAAAGCAGTATTTATATAGTGATAGGGTGGTGGAAGGGGGGGCCATAGCGCTACCCATCGCGCCAGGCTGGGATGCGCGGCGCGCCGGCCATAGCGCCAGCCCAAGAGGCATGAAGCGCTGGCCGTAGCGCTGATGTGCTGTGATTTTACCGCACTTTCGATGCTTAAAACCATGAAACTATGCACATTCCGGGTATGTTTATATAGGTATGATGTGTTTTGTGTTTAATGATGCAAGAAATAGGTTCGGAAGTGAACTGGGCAAATTTATGCTGAAAACAACTAAAAGGGTGACTGCCAGGCACTTCACGAGTCATTGGCAAGAAGCACGACTCGTTGTTGAAGCCATGGGAAAAAGATGTATTCTGAAGATACAGAGGTAGTGTACTTGATTGGTTGAGGGGACGACTCATTACATATGGTAACGAGTCGTGAAGTCAATCGTAAAGACTGGGAGAGAAAGTATTAACAAAGTAACCAGTGGAGTTGATAAAAGACATAACGAGTCGTTGATGGAACGACTTGTTGGCAGAACACTGGAGCCAACCGTAAGGTGCACTGAAATTTTGAAAGAGTTAGACCACGAGGGGCCTAATGACTCATGCCCAGGCAGAACGAGTCGTTAGATGACCCATTGCTACAACTGGGTACGATGCTGAGGACGATTATTTTTAGCAACGCACGACTCATCAGAGGATCCAACGATTCGTCACCTAGCCCGTGGTCACTGCCGACCTGGTTTCCAGTTTTAGTTAGGAAAAGGTTTTCTCGGAACTATAAATACACTGTTTAGGTTTCTTTTCTTAGGAAGTTGATTATTATTATTTTTCACATAGGATTTTGGTGTTGTACTATTATTCTTAGGTCAAAAAACAAGGTTTAAAATTTTGTTCTTGAATTTGAGGATCAAAAGCAACATTGGAATTTATTCATCAACTTTGGAGTTTTATTCAATTTACTTGGTTTTCTTCTATGATAATTTGTAAGTTGCAATTATGACTTATTCAATATTTTTTGATTGTTATTGACTAGGGTGGTGAGAACCAAGATGAATTAACACATATAGGTGAAATACCTAGTGATTTTTGAATGGGGTTTAATGTATGTATTGTTTTTCCCTTCGTTTTTATTGATTCTTGACGGTTGCAAATGTTAGGACTTGCCTTATTCTTACTTACCGGACCAAGGAGGTATTGAATAGGAAAAAGGGATTAACAATGGATATTTGAGGCTATCAACCCTCATCTAATAGCTTGAACTTATCTGGGGATAGCTTATCCGATATTAAGGGTAAGGGTCAACTAAAAGTACACCCGTATATGGACCAAGTTGTGTGGTGATAATTATCTAGATAGGGGACCAACCATTTATGTGAACCTAACATACTAATATTGCATGTTAAACACCAAAATAGATCACTAGTATACAAGCCTTGTGGTTATGAAATCTTGGGGAACATAATCCTAGTCAAGTCATTAATTGAATAAAACTAAATTCGATATAAGCATTCGGTAGTTTTACTTTTGTTTATTATTCTATTTCCTTCCCCCCTGTAGGAAATAAGTAACTCTACAGTAGTAGCTATTCGCATTAACTTAAACTCTTTCCATATTCCCCATTGGATCGACCTCAACCTCTAGTTGGGTTCTATATTTGTCATCGACCACTTTATATCTCAATTGCGAGGTGTAATTAGGGAGACTTCAAATTTTGGTGTCGTTGCCGGGGAATACGGCGAAGGCTTTTGTTAATTGTGTTTGCTTTACTATTGGTTCTTATTTCTTTTTTTATTTTTCTTTTGTTGTTTTGGTTTCTTAACAGGTCATAGGTTTGTGCATGCCCGATACTAGAAGCCAAGGAAATCCCCTGGTTCCAATTGATCACGAACTTGAGCAGACGTTATGAAACCTGAGAAGAATGGCCAACAACCAAGAGCAGGAAACCATGGACCACGCCACAGCGAGAATGTTGGTTGAGGAAAAAGCTTGGGCTAGAGATCGTGAGTTAGCTAGAGTTGCTAAAGAGCAACGCCTAGCTGCAAAAGCAGAGCGAGCTAGATGACACAGAGGTCTAGAAAACAAGAGACATCAGTATTTTGATGAGGAGGAGGATGCCGATATAGACGAAGCCGGTGCCACTGGAGCTATAGCCCCTCCTCCTTTGCCTGCTGGGGCAAAGTTTGATATTACTAGTGCAATGATACAACTGCTCAATATGAAGGGAATATTTGCGAGTCATGCATTCGATAATGCCCACGCTCACTTGACAAATTTTGTGGGTATATGTAAGGCATACGAACAACCGGGAGTCAGCCAGGATGCAATCAGACTGAGGTTATTTCCCTTCTCACTAGGGAGTGAGGCAACAATGTGGTTGGCTGAGCTGCCGAATGATTCCATCACTACTTGGGGAGAACTTAAGAGAGCTTTTCTTGAAAGGTTCTTCCCACCTTCCAAAGTGTTGCAGTTGAAAAATGAAATATATAACTTCATACAACTGAATGCGGAGGCACTTCACGAGACCTGGTTGCATTTCAACAAAAAGCTCAAAAGGGTGTCAAATCATAGGATTCCTAATGATACATTGTTGGAGATCTTTTATAGGTCTCTGAATGCCAACACCAAGCCGGTGGTTGATACCGTCTCCGGAGGAACCTTTATGAGCCACACTTAGGAAGAGGCTGCGGAGCTGCTAGACAGGATCATCAAAACCAACCGAGCTTGGCACACTAGAGAATCGAAGATTCTGGCTGGTTCTTATGCGGTTGGTATGTCTGCAGAACATAGGACAAAAGATAAGGAGCGTGATCAAGATATTGTAGAGATAAAGACCACTATGGGGTTGATTGCCAAGCACTTGATGGGAGTTGGAGAAGAGAAAGTGAATGTTGTGGGTTCTCAGGGCAAGGCCCCGAGAAATGATAGATGTGAATCTGAGTCTAAAGAAGAAGCTAATTATTTAAATGATCAGAGGACAGGTTTCCGGATCAACACCCAAGGGTCTAACCAAGACTCTATGCGTCAAGGTCAAGGGAACTAAGGTTGCAACTTTTACAAGGATAATAATTACAACCGAGGCCAATACCAAGATAATGGAGACTGGAAGAAGCGTGAGGAGTTCAAAAATGATAGAAGCAGTATATATGTTCCCCCAAGAAATCGTGACTCGGAGTCCAGAGGTTCAAGGGTTGAGGACATGCTATCCAAAGTACTCAAGCAGATGGAGACACCGACTACTATGCAGCTACTAATGGCTGACAGAACCGTTAAAAAGCTGGTGGGGATTTTATTTGATGTGCTTGTCAAGGTAGACAAATATATATTCCCAGCAGACTTCGTGATTCTGGACTACGATGTCGATTTTGAGGTCCCCATAATTTTGGGGCTACCATTCCTTGCAACCGGTAGGGCCCTAGTAGATGTGGAGGCAGGCCAGTTAAAATTCAAGTTAAACAAATAATAGGTCACCTTCAATATTTTTCGGACCATGAAATAGCCAAAGGAATTCAGCATAGTCTCAGCACTGAAGGACGGGGACGAATTACTTGACGAATTTTGAGTAGTCAAGAGACTTGCGTCATGCCACAACGTTAAATCAGGCGTTGCATAGGAGGCAACCTATGGAGGTGTTTTGGTGAAGTCTGAGTAGACAAAATACCCACGTCGTGCCGCAATGTTAAATCAAGCACTTCTTGGGAGGCAACCCAAGTTGTAAATGTAAAAAATATATAATGTTGACGTTTGTTGATGGGTGCAGGTAATTAAGATGGAAAATTTGAAGTTGGAACAAAAATCTGGAACTTCAATTCTTGTGCAAAATGTCACAGAACAAGTCGTCGTTTCACCTGACGACTCGTTCAATTGTTAAGAGAACTGTAGAAAAACAAGGGAGCAACAGGTGACTCAACGATTCATTTCTATAAGAAACGAATCGTGAGGTCCTCCATCATGTACACTGGATAAAAGTCAGAATCAAAAGGAAAAGGGTGATAACAGCTCACTCAATGAATCGTTGGGAGACCAAACAATTTGTTACGCGACCCATCTTGAAGCTACACTAGTCCAAGGACAACGACTCAGGCCACAACTCAGAGTGATACCACGAGTCGTTGCTTGACTCGTTAGGCCCCAAGTAAGTTTGTTGAACTCAAGTCAAATAAGGAAGGGTCAAAATGAGTCGTTTCATCATGTAACAACTCATTTAGTCAATCGTCAGGTATTTTAATTAATTGACATTCGACCCGACCCAAGATGGAATTAGGGTAATTTTTAATTTAAAACACATAACAACCTAATTTCTTTTACTTTTCCAAATTCTCACCACTAAACTTAAAACCCAACAACATCAAATTTCCTTCATCCTCTTATTCTCTCATATCCATTGAAAACCCTTCGACCTTGCTTTCCCAACATTGGCACACACACGCGATTGCTCCATCTTCGATCAAGCATCTTGTGAGTACTTCTTCCCACTAAATTGTGAATATCTTTGCATTTAATCAAAAATTTGGCTGACCCATGTTTTGAATGGAATCAAATTTATTTCAAGTAATGTGAACTTGTTTCAATCGTTGCCTCATGATGATAATGAACCCTAGGAAGGTTGCAACAAAGAAATTGTGATTGAATACACTGGGTTGGTTTGAGAATGTGATGATTTTGTGTTTATGGAATTAAAATTGTGAGTTGTAGATGAAGATGAATGAATGGGTGAACTGAAACTCTTGAGCACGAGCTACATCACGAGTCGTTGGATCACCAAATGACTGATTGTGTAGCTCGTCTCGAGTGGAAAATTGACATCACTAAGGCAGTGTACCTACCAACTGACCTAACGACTCGTTGCCTTTAGTAACGAATCGTTGGGACCATTCGTCAAGTACACTGGCCCAACATGAAGGAAGTCTAGTTTGGGATAACGAGCGACCTCACGAGTCATTGCTAGTGGAAACGACTCGTTTAGTCACTCGTCAGGTCCACTGGGTAGCAGCTAAAAAAAAGTTTTTGTTTCGTCTCATCTTATAACTAACAATATTTCCACATGTACAATGGATCCAAGAGGTACACCAAGGAAAGGTCAGGCAAAGAAACAAACACCTGAGCGCAGTCAACCATCATACCGCAAATTGTGTGATGACCTGTCCTCCTCTGAAGAGTCAAGTGGCTCTGAGGAAGAATATGACATATCAGAGGAGTAGTTGGTGAGGAGATCAACCAGGTCTAGGGCTCAAAAAACTTCAAATCCAACAAGCATGGTCGATGCTCCCACTCCACTAGCAAGGGATCCGCCCAGCCGCACTGATGATAATGCCAGGGCTACAGCTGCACTTGCTCCTGAAACACAGAGATAGCTCAAGAGTCACATGCTCCGCGAGGGGACTCTGATAATGAACTGACTGAGACCTCGGACACATCAAACGAGAAACCAAGGAACGTGCAGAGATGGTGTGTTCATGGTATGAAAATGAGAAAGGAAATCCGAAGAGAAGCATATACGAGGAGCCAAGGCTGATCACTACAGGGCTGAAAGACCTTCCAGAGCTACAAGTTGTGTTCAACAAGTACAGGTTCGGGTGGTTGACCGAGCCATCATGAAGCTACAGCCCATGCTTAGTTAGAGAGTTCTATGCAACCTATGCGGCCACATTGTAGCGTTTGGCATTAGGGGGCCAGGACTGGAAAAAGAGGCCCGCCTTGAATCTTGTGTGGGTGCAAGAGACTCCGGTAGATATATCTAAGAGGACAATTTCCAGAATATTGTATGGGCCAGAGTATCATGCTCCGATGAACACGATCGAGTTTGAACACAGGCTATATGAGTTGAAGAAAGTCAAGACCAAAAAACTGAATAGCCAGGAGCGCTTCATGCAATATACTTGGCTGTTTTGGATCATTGCTACAAGAGGTCCGCTGGTTGAATGGCTGCACGGCATAGAGTCTCAGATAAAGAAGGCCACACTGAACTTTCAAGCTACATTTTGGTGGTCAGTAGTATGGCACAGGCTGGTACCAACCATCAATAATAACATCCTCTCACCTGACAGAGCAGCATTGGTAGCAAGTATAATGGAGGGATATGCCATCAATTTCCCATGGTACATTTCTAAGGAGATTAGAGAGCGGGCAATCAATGACGGTACTACAATTCCCTTCCCCTGTCTGATTGATAGACTCTGTCAGGAGTCAAAGGTGCTGGCATTTCTATCAGTTGACCAGAGTATAGTGGTCCAGAAGATAGTGGATATCGGGTTGATTCGAGATGACACAAACCCGGTATCGAGAGCAAGGACTCAGGTAGCTGCATCCACTAGAGATACGATATCAACAGAGGCATTTGGCAGTGGTATGCAGACCGATGCCACATAGTTCACTGAGTTGGCAGCTAACCTTATTGAGGGCAGAGAGACAGGTAGCCAGCCTGAGGCTACAGAGGCAACGGACACCTCCACACCTGCTGATGTTCCCGAGTCATCATCTACAGCAGCAGCTCCTAGACCACCAGTTGCTCCTCTACAAGCCACCACATATGGTCTAGTTACAATTTCGCAGTAGTTTTT
This sequence comes from Datura wrightii, assembly GCA_035772735.1. Classification (NCBI taxonomy): domain Eukaryota; kingdom Viridiplantae; phylum Streptophyta; class Magnoliopsida; order Solanales; family Solanaceae; genus Datura; species Datura wrightii. Next base: position 74,637,594 of record JASDFA010000019.1, on the reverse strand, counting down.
AGTTGATATGGCTAGGCGACTAGCTAAGGCTGAAAAGCAGCATGCGCACACTGCTCTACAGGTTAAAGTTCTGATGGAGCAGGTAAAGTTGTGGGTGTCGAAAGAGTTAGAGGCATTGTCCAGTTCTGTGCATGGCCGATTAGATTCTTTTGAGAAGAGAATGGATGAGCACCTTGCATAGTTATAGGCACCTGAGTTGTCAAAATGGTACTCAGAGCTAGGAGCACTTAGAGCCGAGGTACGGGATTTTCCCGCACGACAGGTAGCTGCAGTACCTCCACCGGTACTTCCTGTGATAGATGATGAGTTTGAATAAGAGTTACCACCGATTTTTTATTTTATCACGGAGGAGCCGGTGGCACATGATAAGGGAAAGAGGCCTCTGAGAAGGCAAGTTTCAAAGATGATGCTTCTATGCTCCATCAGTAAAAATCAGAGCGGAGTGAGGTGGAGAGAGCTCTGCATGAATCGAGAGAGGAGGCTTGATAGAGAGCCGAGACTGAGGTAGTGAGAGCTCGTGGAGAAGGCACGAGCTCATTTGGATTTGAAAATGCACCGAGTCAAGCCGGTAGTGTTGGAGATAACATTGGAGGCGTATCTACACCCTCCACCGACCAGGTAGCTAACACCTAGGTCGCACAGGTATGTTCCCTATTTCCCTAGTTTTGTTCGATACCTATATGCGTCGAGGATGATACATGCTTTTGCTTAAAATAACCCAAGGGTTTATCTTGCCGGATATCTTTTCCCTCGGGTGTTCCATATCTAGTAGAACCGGCATGTTTAGGATTTTATTTTATTTTTAGTGTTTGTTTGTGTCAGTCGGAAGAAATTTAGGTGAACTGAAGGCAGTCAAGAGCTTAAATTGTTGATTTTCGATTGATTGATAATTTGATACCCCTCAAAAATTTTTTGTATGTGTATGATAAAGTTGACAAGTATGACCTTTGTGAATCTTTGCATGGCATTGAAACTATGAACATGTTTACCATTGTATGGTTGTACCTGAACTAGCAGTTAGTAGAAGTGATGATGTTGACCTTTGCTATGTGTGAGTGAGGTTTAATAGCTAAATTCGGTTATGTGTGTCAATATAGAACTTGCCTGGTCAGTCATATTGAGATAGAGGATAGGAAACTAGGAAAGGATCATAGGCCATTTTTGATGTATGAGCCCACTTTAGCCTTAAAAGACCTACCAAAAGAGAATAAAATCCCTTGATCCAAATGTTTGAGCTTAAATTGACCTTTATTTTTTGTTTACACCAATTCACCTTCCTACTTTTATTAAGAATGAACCTATTTTGGCCCTGGTTCCTCCTTGGACATTGTGAACCTCAACTCAAGCAAATCACCTAAGTTGAGGGTGGCTATTATAGGGGTGATTAGGAAGAGTCGGGTGGAATGAAAATTGGGCAATGAAAAAGGAAAGAGTGGATGTGGTATGCATAATGAAAAGAATGAAAAAAAAAATTGTTGTCAAAAAGCAAGAAAAGAAAAGAAAAATGTGACATCAATGAAAGCTTGAATAAATATAAACAGCATCCATAGCTGCAAACGCAAATAAAAGAAGAAGCAAGTAAAGGAAAAAGGGAGAAAATAGAAAAAGGTGAAAAGTGGAGTAAAGAAGTGTGTAGTGCCAAGGAGGGTTAAGCTACTAATTCCATATGTACCATACCAGAGCCCAATCCTACGTTACAAGCCTAGAAAGTCCTATAATAATCCTGGTTACTTGTCTGAAAATCGAGGTATTGAAAGTAAAGGTGAGCCTATGGTATTGTGTGCATACAGTTAGAATTTCTTTGTGAGAGCGAGTGAATCTTACCTAGTCCTAGGAGGAATTTATTGAAATAATTATATACACATGTGTGAGTATGGAACTTTTTTTAGGTGAGAGCATTTGGTCAATAAAATCATCTGCAAATAATCTGGGTCAGTGTTATAGATTTATGTGCGTGGTTGCAAGTGACAGTGTTTTGCCATGTTTTGATTCCTCTATGTCATGGTTGGAAATTTTTCATATGCATTGTGATTTGAGTTGATATGATGAGGGAGGGGTTAGAAAAGTCGATTTGATGTATAAATGTGATTGTCATAATTTTCCTAGAGTTCTTTCGATTCAAGCGTCGAAGTAGTTTAGTTTAGTTTAGTTTGTTTTATTTTTTCCTAAGGACATGCAAAAGTTCTAAGTTGAGGGTGTTGATGTGCCGTGATTTTACAAAACTTTCGATGCTTAAAACCATGAAACTATGCACATTCAGGTATGTTTATATAGGTATGATGTGTTTTGTGCTTAATGTTGCAGGAAAATAGGTTCGGAAATGAACTAGGAAAATTTATGCTGAAAACAACTGAAAAGGTGACCCCCAGGCACTTCACGAGTCATTGGCAAGAAGCACGACTCGTTGCTGAAGCCGTGGCCAAAAGATGTATTCTGAAGATGAAGAGGCAGTGTACTTGATGAGTTGAGGGGACGACTCGTTACATATGGTAACGAGTCGTGAAGTCAGTCGTGAAGACTGGGAGAGAAAGTATTAACAAAGTAACCAGTGGAGTTGACAAAAGACATAATGAGTCATTACGTGATGAAACAACTCATTGGCAGAACACTGGAACCAACCGTAAGGTGCACTGGAATTTTGAAATAGTTAGACCACAAGGGGCCTAATGACTCATGCCTAGGCACAACGAGTCGTTAGGTGACCCATTGCCACAATTGGGTACGATGTTGAGGACGACTATTTTTAGCAAGGAACGACTCATCAGAGGATCCAACGATTCGTCACCAGCCCATGGTCACTGCCGACCTGGTTTCCAGTTTTAGTTAGTAAAAGGTTTTCTCGGAACTATAAATACACTGTTTAGGTTTATTTTTGTAGGAAGTTGATTATTATTATTTTTCACGTAGGAATTTGGTGTTGTACTATTATTCTTGGGTGAAATAAGGTTTACAATTTTGTTCTTGAATTTGAGGATCAAAAGCAACATTGGAATTTATTCATCAACTTTGGAGTTTTATTCAATTTACTTGGTTTTCTTCTACGATAATTTGTAAGTTGCAATTATGATTTATTCAATATTTTGTGATTGTGATTGTACAACCATGAGTAGCTAAACCCATAACTAGGATTGTGGGAACCAAGATAAATTAACACACATAGGTGAAATACTTAGTGATTCTTGAACGGGTTTTAATGCATGTATTGTTTTTCTCTTTGTTTTTGTTGATTCTTGACAGTTGCAAACGTTAGAACTTGCCTTATTCTTACTTACCGGACCCAGGAGGTATTAAATAGGTAAAAGGGATTAACAGTGGAGATTTGAGGTTATGAACCCTCATCTAATAGCTTGAACTTATCCGTGGATAGCTAATCCGATATTAAGGGTAAGGGTCAACTAAAAGTATGGACCAAGTTGCGTGGTGATAATCATCTAGATAAGGGACCAACCATTTATGTGAATCTAACTTACCAATATTGCATGTTAAACTCCAAAATAGATCACTAGTATACAAGCCTTGTGGTTATGAAATCTTTGGGAAGACAATCCTAGTCAAGTCGTTAATTGAATACAAACCGAATTTGATCTAAGCATTCAGTAGTTTTACTTTTGTTTATTATTCTATTTCTTCCCCCTTGTAGGAAATAAGTAACTCAATAGTAGCAGCTATTCGCATTAACTTAAGTTCTTTCCATATTCCCTGTGGGATCGACCTCAACCTCTAGTTGGGTTCTATATTTGGCATCAACCGCTTTATATCTCAATTGCGAGGTCTAATTTGGGCGACATCAAGCACCAGGATGAGTGGTGCGGCGTTGGGCGTCCGGTCCCGGCCTCCTGCTCACTCACTATCTTACTCGTATACTCAAGCCCTTGTCCCATTTCCCACATGCGTCGCACTCCAAAACTCTCAACATATGTACGCACGTGTCCGTTAAACGGTAGAAACTTATGGGGTGTAACAGTATTCGAGTCCTAAAAACTCAATATGAAAACAAAAGTGCCAAGACCCCAGATTCTCATCATAATTTGAATTACAAACACTTGTGAAAATGATTTTTGTTCATTAATTTAATTTACATTTCAAAGTAGTAGAATAATCTCCAAAATCATTTCTCCATTTTATGTGTGTTTATTTGAATAGTAAAATAAAATGTTAACCTTAAGCAATTAATCTGACAAGTCTCTGAGGGATCGATTTCGAGACTTCACCGTCCTATATCACCTGACGACCACGTGTGCTTGCATGCGCTTGGCGACATCAAATTTTTGGCACCAATGCGGGGACTTGAAAATTGATTATTTGTTTGTAGGTTAGGATTTTTATTCCGTTATTCTGTGATTCACGTTTGTTATTAGTTATTGAAAGTTTCAAGCGGTGTGTGGTTAGTGTATGCCAGCTACTAGAAATTAGGGACCTCCCTTGGCTCAATTTGATCCAGAAATTGGGTGAACTTTTCGCAGGTTAGCTATGGCAGAAAATCATGAGCAAGCACAGACAAACAACTAGGATAGGATTCCAGTTCTCAATTTTGCTCGGCCAAACTTGGAGAACGCTTCTAAAGCGATTATCAAGCCAGCCATCACTGGAAATTTTGAGTTGGAGGAGTGAATCGTGTGATTGGTTCAAAATACTTGTTAATATCAGGGCAAACTGTACGAGGATCCCCACAAGAATTTGATGTCATTCGTGGAACTTAGTAAAAATCTTCACTATCAAAATATGTTAGATGAATATTTGAAGCTCACTTTGTTTCCATTATTATTAATTGATGAAGCAAAGGAGTGGCTTCAGAATGAGCCAGTTGGGTCCATTTATAAATAGATTTTTCTCATCAAGGAGAACGAAGTAGTTGCAAAGAAAGATCCTAGAATTTGTGCAGAAAGATGGTGAGACCCTAGCTCAGGCTTGGGAAAGATACAAGGGATACATGAGAGATTGCCCGCACCATATGCAGCCAAAGGAGATCATTCATAAAAGGGCTGAAGCCAGAGCCTAAGATATTACTGGATGCTATAGCATAAGGGCAAAGCTTGTCCAAAAGCTATGATGAGATAAAGGCTCTGTTGAATCTCATGTCAGCTGGGAGCCAAGATTATCAAGATTTGGGTAGAGGTGTTACAGCATCCAAGATCCAAAGAAAGTTTGAGGTTGATGGTGTAGCAGTAATCAGGGCAGACATTAGCCAATTGGTGAATGTGATCAGCAAGCTAGTGACCACACCAGGTGCAAGCCAAATTCATCAGGTTCATCAAGCTTAGAATTCATCGCCATCATGTGAGGTGTGTGGAGAAGGCCATGCATATTCAAGTTGTCCACTAAACCTAGAGTCAATTTATTATGTGGGTCAACAAAGTCATGGTGGAGATTTTGCAGGAAATAGTTACAATTAGGGGTAGAGGAATGCAGCAAATCCCTCCTTGGGAGGAAATCAAAACTTTCAGAGACCCCTAAACAACTTCCAGAGACCTCAGAACCAACAGCATGGAAGTTCTTTAGAGGATACTATGAAGTAGTGGATGGTTCAGCAGATTTAGGTGGTTAATAAGATGCAGAAGCCAATCCGTGAGTTGAAAAGGCAAAATGGACAATTGGCCCTTCAGACTAACAGACCGCAAGAGGCACTTCCAAGCAATACTAAGAAGAACCCCAAGAAGAATGTCAGTCGATCTCTTTGTGCAGTGGAAAGGAGCTGGGTGAAGTGATACCCAGAGATAACAAAATAGAGGCAGAGTAGGTTTTCAAGTCTAAGCATGAGATTGGTAATTCAAGTAACTCACAGCAAAAAGTGGTAGAAGCTAGACCACCTCCTCAATTTCCATAAAGATTCATAAAGCAGAAGGAGGACGCAGCTCGTAAGAAGTTTTTTGATGTTCTAAAGTAGATACATGTGAATCTACCATGGTAGAACTATTGCAGCAGGTTCCAAAATACGCCAGGTATCTGAAGAATATTGTGGCAAAAAAAAAGGCTCAATGAGTTTGATACTGTAGCTCGTACGGAGGAGTACAATTCCCGGGTGTAGAATAAGATTTCGAAGAATCTAAAAGATCTCGTGAGCTTCACTACTCCATTGTCCTTTGGGAGTAGATAATTTGGTTTAGCATTGTATGATCTAGGTGCAAGCATCAATCTGATGCCTACATCGTCGTTTAGAACTTTATGATTAAGTAATAAACACGTCCCAACATAGTGACATTGTAGTTAGTCGATAGGTCCCTCGCTTATCCTGACGGTATTGTTGAGGATGTTCTAATCAAAGTGGGGCCATTCATCCTACTAGTGGACTTCATCATCCTTGATTATGAGGCAGACGAAGCAGTTCCCATCATTAGGAAGAGAATTCCTAGCCACCGCGGATTCAGTTATAAAGGTGAAGTCGGACATGATGTCAATGAATGTGGATGGCCAAGAGGCATTCTTTGATGTGCTCAGGACGGCAAGGTGGAGCCTGGAGGGTCTAAGCAGGTAGTCGAGCAGCATGTGTTTCAAGTTAACTTGGCAATAAGTCAGGGTTCCAATCATCTCACTCGAGTGAAGGAGTTAGTAGTATTGCATCATGCCATGACATTAAATCAGAAATTACATGGGAGGCAACCCGTGAATGTCATGCCACGACTTAACTAAGTCACTTGGTGGGAGGCAACCCATCTTGCTAACGTAATTTGTTGTTTTGTAGAGACGAACAGGGCATTTGAGGTGAAAAAGTAGAGAAAAGAAGATGAAAAAATTTTAAGTTTGGAGTGAGATACCTAGCATGGGACGCTAGGTATTAAACTTTAGAAGAAAAAAATTTCAAGTTGGGGCTATAGATGGCGTGTCGCGCTAGGAGCAATTCGCTAAGAAAAGAAATCACCAGGTGCAAGATGGGCAAAAATATTTTGGGTCCATGGGTCAAATTTGACCCAAGGACCCTAAAATTAATACAAACCCATGACCTACACCTTAATTTTAAATCCCCATTCATTTCTCTCTCTAAAAAGCCAAAGACTAAATAAAAGAATTTTCTTTCTCTTCTCTCTTCAAGCAGTAATTACCCTTCCCCTCTCCCTCATTGTTGTATTCTTCAAAAAGCTTGGTGAAGCAAACGTCCTCAACTCAAGTAATTTTCTTCTCTCTGTTGGTATTCAATGTTGTAAGCATGCTCCCATTACCCTTCTTCCCTAAGTTAAAAAATCCAAAATTACCATTGTTGGTTGAATATTTTGAACTTCATAATGTGGGTTTACATAGCTTAAATATCATGTGTTCTTCCATAATAATGTTATATCCTTATTTGGGTTGCTTATTTTGGTTGAATTTTGGTGATCTGAAGTTGTGGGTGTGAAGAGGTGATGAGTGGGTCGTAGAGAAATTCCATAAAAATTTGTTAATTGGAGTATGTTTGTAGAGAGAGAAATTTCTTGAATAATATGATTCTTGGATCGTTGAAAAATTCATGATAATTCATTGTGGAAAGTAGTAAAAGTTATGTTAATTGCTGGTTGAATTTATTGTGACTACTTACATACTTGGGTCAACGTGAATTTTGAATTAAAGGTTGGAGAAAATGAAGGGAGTGGCTAGCTTGAAGCACCCTTGTGAAAAAAGAAAAAACAATTTTAGAAGGGTGTGAGGTAAAATCATGAATATGGTTTGTAGTGTAAAGTTGGTAAATACTTGGAGTGATGAGATCTCTTGATAATGGGGGAAGTCTAAGTACCCTATTTGACAAACTCTCACGATTATGCTGGCAAATAAAGTGTGGGGTCATTTTGCACCTCTTACACCTAATTAATTGCCGATGGAAGTACGGTTATGGCATCCTTTTGACTCAGTTCTTGCAGGAGATTGGCAATGAAGAAGAGGAGGCAGACCTTCGTCTACCCCTGGCAGGGTATTGGCAGGTAAAATGATTGATATCGCAAAAGTCAAGGAGCCAACGAACTCATCGACACCATTTCTCACTCCAATTGAGCGCAATGCTCGGGATAACAGTTGGAGAGGTAACATGTTTGGGATGTTTAAGCTCCAATTGAATATTGGAGGTAGGCCAGCAATTGCTGAGGAGACAGAAGCACTAGAGGAGTGGTACCCATTCACTAAGAGTGCAATGATGATGTGTAAAGTGGGACCTGCGTTTGAGGAGCATTTGGATGATGTTGAACCTACAGTGCTGACTGATGTTGTCGATGATGATGATAAAGAGGAGGATGATGCCACCATGGGAGCCATGCAGGTTGATGATACAGATGCAAAGGATGATGATGATGATGATCAGAAGTATAATCCTGATGATGAGGACTTTGCTTAGAGGACCAGGAAGTTCTTTTTATCTCCCTACTGGATATGATTTGTTTGTGCACTAGGGACAGTGCACTATTTAAGTGTGGGGAGGAGGAAATAGATTTCCTATTATTCTATCTTTGCTAAATTTGTAGTGGATTGTAGAAATAGTTTTCAATCTTCTGTGGTAGTAGCTTGGTTGGTGACTAATTAACCTGGGTCTGTAATATCTAGTATTGTGGATGGTTGTGAACACCGATGTTGTGTGATGTAATTGTTTGTCTCTAGTTATTTTTGTTTTTTTAATTAAGAGTATAAAATAAATTTATATTCATCGTAGAGGTAGTGACCCTTCCCGATGATAGATGGATAATGATTGTCTTAAGGAAAAAATTAGTCACATTTGTTTTTCATTTTTAGGATGGAGTCAAAAACCACTACATGTGTGCTCTTGATATTCCACTTAGAAGCTAAGATAGAATGAAGTGGTCATCGTGAATGTATAAGGAGAGACTTCCATGTGAGACACATAGTGTCATGACCCGAGCATAGGCCTGGATCTAGACACGAAACCTAGAACCATAAATGGCTCCAAGTCGACCCATGGCATGAATATGATGACTAAAACTCAACATAAATAATACGGAAAACTAAATTCTGATATAGCAAAAGTATGAACATTTAATACATCTGAAAAATAGAATATCAAACACTGAATCCGAAGCTGAATACATAACTATGTCAGATAAGCCTCTACATACTGACGAGCTGATGGGACAAGGCCCCAACTAGCTCACTAAGAGACTGAAATTGAAAGACGATAATAACAAGGCTAACTGAAGCTCCTCGATGGATGAGGACTCACCACCAAGATTGGATATGCTAAACTCTGAGAACTGGCTAGCAGCGGGATTGATCCTGAACATCTGAGCTTGTATCATGAAATGATACAACATTGTGTGTGCGATTAGTACTTGGAATGTACTAATTATGCAAGATAAGTAAAACAGTTGAGTAAGTAAAACTGAAAACATGTATATCATAAATTATTACATCATAAGATTCTGAGAATTGAAAACATGATTAAACATAACTGAGTTTCATAACTGAATCGAATGACCCAAAGCTTAAACTAATAATCATAAGTAAAACTGAACATGGGTCAAACCTGCTGAAAATATAATATGATAATTGATGAACACGCATGATCGAAATCATGAGGAACAATCGGAGACTCGTCATATAACCAATATTACCATGATAGAACTTACGTGGTCCCAACAATTACACTCAAGTGGGAAGAGCCATCCAAAGCCTTGTCAAGGCTAAAGGTGATACCATGATATTGTTATCAAGCTGAAGGCCTCTTTGGAGCAGGGGAAGCTCACAAAGGGAGGTCCCAAAGAATCTAAAAAAATCTACGCTGGCACGTAGTTCTGAGGCCCGGGGTTATCTGAACCCCTAGCCTACTTGGTGCTAGACACAACTCTCAAAAACATGCATATGCTCTCCATCATCTTTCCACAAAGCTAGACCATAGTCTTTCAACGAAGCTGATCATAACAATGTGTACATAGTATGAAAACTGAACATGAGGAGCCTTGGCTCAAAACATACCACAAGCTGAAAAATGGAATTCTAGACTCCAAAAACCATGTGGTAAGCTAATATCATAAGATTAATCAAATCATGAAGTCATACTTAGATCATGTGGGCTTTCCCAAAATTTATCATGCTTCAAATAGACTTGGTAGTCAAAATCATGGATATATACATGGGTAATTCATAAACATTCTTAAATACTAGAAATCTCATCATACTTAGAAGTATAAATCATAAATCAAACTTTTCATGAAAATAGCATAATTGGGCATCATACACTTAAAACTTGAAATCATGAATTATAATCAACATAGGTTTAAAACTTTCCCATAATCTCAAAACATCATTTAAAACATGAAGGGAATTGACCCATAAGCAACTCTAAGAGAATTTCATGAATTTGGGTTAAAACCCCATAGGATCATAAACTTGACTCTAATACTTGAATTTATGATCATGAAGGGAAATTGGGCTTGAGAGTAAAGAGAAAATCCCATTCATAACCTTACATACTTGGTAATCTGCTTTTACACTCTTCTTTGAAAGTACAAAGGAATTGGAGAAGAATTTGAAGAGTTCTAGGCTTGATCTCCTTAGGAATCCTCTAGTCTTGCATCATGGAGAGGGAATAGGTTAAAATAGATTAAACCCTCTTAAAACCTTCCTAACTGAGCTTAAAACAACATAATTTTGGGCTTAGGAGCTTAGGAAATTATGAAATTGCCCTAATTAAAATGCAGGAAAATTACATACTGTTAGGTGCCACTACTCCTCCTACGGATCGTTCCTCGATCCTACGGGTCGTGGGTTCCTCCTATTGTAGCCTCTGCTAAAACCTGAGTTCTAAACATTTCCACGGGTCACACCATGACTCGTACCTAAATCCAACGAGTTGTGGGATCCATCCATTACCACGACTGGGAGAAATTCTCTTTCCTTCGTACGAGTGGGAGTAACCACTCGTTGTCCCTTACAACGGGTCATACCTTGACCCGTATCATTCAACTCCTCCGCCCTAGACCCTAACCAATGGGTCCTTACCACAATCAGTGTTTCCTCACCACGGGTCGTACCATGAGTCATACCTTCCCTCTTGATAATTTAGAACCAAAAAATGACTCTGGCCCATGACTCGTACCATCATTCCACGAGTCGTTGCTGGACTCATTGTTACCAACTTATCCACAGCAACTGCTGACCACGAGTGATCCTATGGTCCATTGGTCCTTCCTACGACTCATACCACAAGTTGTCCTGAGTCAAAATTTTAGATTTTTCTGCTGATCAAATTCCAAATCCCGAGTCTAGTCTAAGGCACTTTTGGGTTATTACAACATCTCCCCCTTGGGAACATTCACCCTCAAATGTGAGGTAAACTTACTGAATAACTGGGGGGAAATCTGTCATCCCAAATACTGAATATTTGAAGCTGAGAACTGACGGAGTAACCGACTCTAGACTGAAATACATGACTAAATTAAATTCATAAATCACAAATACATGCACTGTCATGAAAGAAACTGGAAGACATAAACTAGACAGGAGACTTAATAGAGTACTAAGGAGGAAACTAATACCTCAAGCTGGGACTGGGATAGAAGGGAAAGGATGCGGGTATTTATCCATCATATCTACCTCGGCTTCCCACATAGCTCCCTCAATATGTTGATTCCTCCACAAGACCTTTTCTGAAGCAACCTCTTTGTTCCTCAACTTCCGAACTTAACGATCAGGTATTTCAACGGAATCTCCTCATAACTAAGGCTATCATTCACACCTACTCTCTCCACCGGAACAACCAAATTCGAGTCACCCATGCACTTCTTCAAGAGTGATACATGAAAAATTGGATGTACTGAAGCTAATTTCGAGGACAACTCCAACTCATAGGCCACCTTACCAACACGTCTCACAATTTTGTATGTGCCAACATAGTGGGGACTAAGCTTCCCCTTCTTTTTGATTCTCATTACTCCCTTCATGGGAGATACCTTTAGAAACACTCAATCATCAACTTCAAATTCAAGTTTTCTCTTCCTCACATCTGCATAGGACTTTTGACGACTCTGAGATATTTTCAACCTTTTCCTTATAAGATGGACTTTCTCCATATCCTCATGAACTGATTCTGGCCCTATCAACGTAACTTCCCCGACTTTAAATCACCCAGTAGGCGATCTACACCACCACCCATAAAGAGCCTCAAATGGAGCCATTTGAATGCTGGAATGGTAGTTCTTGTTTTATGCAAACTCGATGAGAGGTAAATGATCATCCCAACTACCTTTGAAGTCAAATCATACATGCTCTCAACATATCCTTAAGATTGGGAATGGTCCTCCTGGCCTGACCATCTGTCTACGGGTGAAAAGTTGTGCTAAGCTTGACCTAAGTACCGAGTCCATTTTGAAACAACCTCCAAAACTGGGAGGTAAACTGAGTACCTCTATCTGATATGATGGACAAGGGAACTCCATGCAACAAAAATAAATCCCGAATATACAATTTGGAATAATCCTCCACTAAGTCGATAGTTTTCACCAGTAGAAAATGAGCTGCTTTAGTCAACTTATCTACAACCACCCAAATAGAGTCATACTATCAACAAGTACGAGGCAACCCTATAATGAAGTCCATGTTGATTTCCTTCCACTTCTAAATAGGGATACTAATATCTTGTAGCACACCTCCATGTCTTTGATGCTCAACTTTCACTTATTGACAATTCGGACACTTACCCACAAACTCCATTATGTCCATCTTCATGCCACTCCACCAATAGACTTCTTGTAGGTCACGGTACATCTTGGTGGCACCTGGATGTATAGAGTATCGTGAACCATGAGCCTCATGCAACATCCAATCTCTCAAGTCATTAACACCCGGAACACACAAATGACCCTGATATCAAAGTACACCATCTCCCCCTTGGAGAAGACCTCTACCTTCTTATTCTAAATTTCTTCCTTCAACTTTACCAAAATAGGATCCTCATCTTGCCTAGCTTTGACTTCAATCACCAAAGAGGATTCTGAACCGTTCTAAACAAGGACACCACCATCCATCGAGTCCATAAGGTGAACTCCTAATCGTGCAAGCCAATGCAGATCCTTCACCAACTATTTCCTTTCCTCTTCCATATGTGATACACTCTCCATAGAAAGTCTGCTAAGAGTGTCTTCCACCACATTGGCCTTACCTGGATGATAAAGCACACTCATGTCATAATCTTTAAGAAGTTCTAACCACCTTCTTTGTCGTAGGTTTTGGTCCTTATGAGTAAACACGTACTGTAGGCTCTTGTCGTCCGTAAACACATCCACATGGACCCCATATAGAAAGTGTCTCCAAATCTTCAAGGCAAATACTATTGCTGCTAACTCGAGGTCGTGAGTTGAATAGTTCTTCTCATGGATCTTAAATTGCCTAGAAGAATAGGCTATTACCTTATCATGTTGCATCAACAGACAACCAAGGTCGATCCTCGAGGCATCACAATATACCAAAAATCCATCTGTACCCTCAGGTAGGGTCAACATTAGTGTTGAGGTGAGTCGAGTCTTCAACTCCTGAAAACTCCTTTCACAGGCCTCCAACCATTGAAATTTCACTTTCTTCTAGGTCAACTTAGTTAAGGATGCTGCAATGGAAGAAAACCCTTCAACAAACCTCCCATAGTATCCAGCTAAAACCCAAGAAACTCCTGATATCTGAAGGACTAAATAGTCTAGGCCAATTCTTCACAGCTTCTATCTTTTGAGAGTCTACCTGTACACCCTCGCTTGACACCACATGACCCAAAAGTGCTACTAAATCCAACCAAAACTCACACTTGCTGAATTTAGCGAACAGCTGGGAATCCTTAAGAGTTTGTAGCACCACCCTCAAATGAGCGGCATGCTCCTCCTCGCTCCTAGAGTATATGAGGATGTCATCAATGAACATAATCATGAACATATCCAAATATGGCTTGAACACCCTGTTCATCAAATCCATAAAAGTTGTAAGAGCATTCGTTAGTCCAAAAGATATAACTACAAACTCATAGTGACCATACCGATTCCTGAAAGCTGTCTTTGGGATGTCACTTTCCCTAACTCTGAGTTTGTGATAACCAGACTTGAGATCAATCTTTGAGAAGCACTTAGCACCCTGAAGTCGGTCAAACAAATCATCATCTTGGGAAGAGGATACTTGTGCTTGATGGTAACTTTGTTCAACTACCGATAGTCAATGCACATATGAAGACAACCATCCTTATTTCGAACAAAGAACTAGTACAACCCACGGGGATTTACTAAGTCTGATGAAACCCTTGTCTAAGAGGTCCTTCAACTGCTCCTTTAACTCCTTTAGCTCAGTTGGAGCCATTTTATAAGAAGGGATACTTATAGGTTGCATATCAGGAAGAAGATCAATACCAAAGTCGATCTCCTTCTCGGGAGGGACTCCCGGTAAATCATCTAGAAACACCTTAGGATATTCACACACTATAGGAACTGACTGGATAGTCGGGGTCTTGGACGTAGTATCCTTAACCCAAAGTAGATGGTACACGCAACCTTTAGAGATCATCTTTCTGGCCTTAAGGTAGGAAACAAAGCGACCTACAGGCACATATGAACTACCCTTCCACTCTAGGACTGGCTCACCCGAAAACTGAAACTCTACTGCACAGGTTCTACAATTCACTGAAGCATAACATGCATGTAGCCAATCCATGCAAAGATAACATCGAAATCTGTCATGGCTAACTCTACTAAATCTACTGAGCTGACTTTCTGAAGGACTATGATAGGGCAATTTCAATATACCTGTCAAGTTACAATTAAATCATCGACTGGAATAGAGACTGAGAAGGATTCTGATAGGATTTCGGGACTGACTCTGAAACTACTAGCAACATAGGGCATCACAAATGATAAAGTAGCCCCTAGATCTAGTGCATAAACATTAAGATAGAATACTCGTAACATACCAGTAACCACATCTAGGGAGACCTCCTACTCCTGAAGAGTCGAGAGGGCATAGAACCTGTTCTGACATTGTCCACCACCTGCATTAATGGATGCACCCTACATAGCTGAGCTTGCGGGTGGAGTGCTGAACTAGAGACTGGGTCTCGGCCTTTACCATGGCCCTGTTTAGCTTCTAGACAATCTCTGAGCATATGTCCGGGCTTTTCACACCCAAAACATGCACCTGTACCAACTAAGCACTGACTAGTGTGCCTCCTACCACACTAGTCACAACCTAGAATGCTGGGCTCTACTAACTTGCTCCCCTGACCACGAGAGCCCGATGCTCGTTTGCTCTGATCGTGCCTAGATCTGGATGGCACACTCACTTCTAACAGCACTGTGGTTGATATCTCTGGTAGGTCTGCTGATGATGCCCACCACCAGGCCTCTACTGGGAGAACCCGAAATTGTCGGTCTTGGCCCTCTTAGCCTCTCTCTCTCTCTCTCTCACTCACTCACACACTCACTCACTTGTACCGCCTCTATCTGCTACACATATAGGACCAACCATAAGAAGTTAACATCTTGATGAAGCATAGCGGTCCTGCAATCCTTAACCAAATAGTCCATTATCCCATGCACAAACCTGCTCACCCGAGCCCTCTAATCAACCACCATCTCTGGTGCACACTTGGACAAATGGGTGAACTCCAAAGCATACTCTTGAACTATCATGTTGTTCTGTCGCAGGTTCACAAACTGTTGCCTTGATCTCCCTCATCTCTCAAGGAAATAATCAGTTCAAGAATGCGGTGAGAAACTCATCCCAACCAATGGGAACTGCTTCTACTCCCTTGCTATCCTTCCTCTGTCTGAACCAAATATGAGAAACACCCTTCAACTGATAAGAGGCTAGATCTGCACACTCCTCCCCCGTCAGCCCCATAATTTGGGTGATCTTCTAAATCTCATTAATAAACTCGTGTGGATCCTCGTCCACTCTCAATCTAAGGAACTTAGGGGGATTCACCCTGAGAAAGTCTCTGACTCTAGCTGTTGTCGCATTCCCGTTTTGGGGAACATGAGCCACCGCCTGCTGATTGACCTGAACGGTAATGCCTATGAAAACATCTGGATGGCTGCCCTAAACTCGGCATGGGCAATCTACTCAAGCACATGATCCTAGGGGGCAGGTGGGGCTTGCTGGTGCGCATCTCTTTTTCCATTCTCATGGCCATTTTTGATTATGTTCCTTCTTTCGTTAACTCGGCGAGGAAGCATGATTCTTCAAACGCATATAGGATGAGTTAGAAGGATAGAAAGACATTTCATCACACGACATAGATTATTAAAGAAGGGAAATTTCCTAAATGCTTCGTAGCCTCTTCATTATAAGTGAGGCTCCCTTCTCACTAATGAAAAAGACTCTACTTAACGAAACTTTCAACCACCCTAGGAAACTTCAAAACCTATTACTCTGAAACCAAGTTTGTCATGACCCAAGCATTGGCCCAGAGCTAGATAAGGAACCTAGAACCATAAATGGCTCCAAGTTGACCCATGGCATGAATATGATGAATAAACTCCATAAACAATATGGAAAACTGAATTCTGATATAGCAGAAGTCTAAACATTTAATACATCTAAACAAAAGAATATCAAACATTGAATTTGAAGCTAAATACATAACTATATCTGATAAGCCTCTATATACTAACGAGCTGATGGGAGAAGGCCCCAACTAGCTCACTAAAAAACTGAAACTGAAAGACAATAATAACAAGGCTAACTAAAGGTCCTCGATGGATGAGGACCTACCAACAAGACTGGATATGCTAAACTCTAAGAACTGGCTAGCGGCGGGACTGAGCCTGAACGTCTAAGCCTGTATCATGAAACGATACAACATAGAGTATGTGGTCAGTACTTGGAATGTATCAAGTATGCAAGGTGAGTAAAATAGTTGAGTAAGTAAAAACTGAAAACATGTATATCATAAATTATTACATCATAAGATTCTGAAAGTAAGGCTTGCATGCTATTAACTGAAAATATGATTAAACATAACTGAGTCTCATAACTAAATAGAATGACCCAAAGTTGAAACTGATAATCATAAGTAAAACTAAACATTTGGGTCAAACCTTCTGAAAACATAATATCATAACTGATGAACATGCATAACTGAAATCATGAGGAACAACAGGAGACTCATCATATAACCCACATTATCATGATAGAGCTTACGTGGTCCTGACTATTACAGTCAAGTGGGAAGAGTCATACAAAGCCTTGCCAGGGCTAAGGATGCTACCATGATATTGATATCTAGCTGAAGGCCACTTGGTGGTAGGGAAGCTCACAAGGGAGGTTCAAAAGAATCTGAATAAACCAAAGTTGGCACGTAGTTCTAAGGCTTGGGGTTATCTGAACCCCTAGACTACTCAATGCTAGACACTACTCCCAAAAACATGCATATACTCTCCATCATTTTTCATTGAAGCTGATCATAATAATGTGTACATAGTCTAAAAATTGAACATGAGGAGCCTTGGCTCAAAACATATCACAAGCTGAAAAATAGGAGTCTAGACTCCAAAAACCATGTGGTAAGTTAATATCATAAGATTTAGTCAAATCATGAAGTCATACTTAGATCATGTGGGCTTGCCCAAACTTTATTGTGCTTGAAATAGAACTGTTATTCAAAATCATGGATATATACATGGGTAATTCATAAACATTCTTAAATACTGGAAATCTCATCATACTTGGAAGCATAATTCCCACTTTTCATGAAAATAGTATAATTGGACATCATACTCTTAAAACTTGAAATCTTGAATTATAATAAACATACGTTTAAAACTTGCCCATAATCTCAAAACATCATTTAAAACATAAAGGGAATTGACCCATAAGCAACTCTAAGAGAATTTCATGAATATGGGTTAAAACCCCATAGGATCATAAACTTGACTCTAATACTTGAATTTATGATCATGAAGGGAAATTGGGCATGAGAGTGAAAAGAAACTCCCATTCATAACCCTAAATACCTGGTAATATAGTTTTATACTCTTCCTTGAAAGTCCAAAGGAATTGGAGAAGAATTTGAAGAGTTCTAGGCTTGATTTCCTTAGGAATCCTCTAGTGCATGCATGGAGAGGGAATAGGTTAGAATAGATTAAACCCTCTTAAAACCCTCCTAACTGAGCTTGAAATGACATAGTTTAGGGCTTAGGAGCTTAGAAAATTATGAAATTTCCCTAATTAAAACATAGGAAATTACACATTGCCAGGTGCCACGACTCGTCCTACGAATTATTCCTTGATCCTATGGGTCATGGTTTCTTCCTATTGTACCCTCTGCTAAAACCTGAGTTCTCAACTTTTCCATAGGTCACACCACCACTCGTGCCTAAATCCAACGAGTGGTGGGATCCATCCATTAGCATGACTGGGAGAAATTGTCTGTTCCTTCCTACGGGTGGGAGTAACGACTCATTTGCCCTTACAATAGGTCGTACCTTCACCATACCATTCAACTCTACCACCCTACACCCCAACCAACAGGTCCTTACCATGATCTGTGGTTCCTTGTTCCACCCCAGCGCGCGCGCAAGTGTACGCGATCGTACAAGTAATACAATGGCCCTTTTTAAGAGCCAAATGTCGAACCCACAGGGACTGAACTAATTCAGAAAATTATCAAGTTCAATTGCTAATTTAACCTTCACAAGTGTTGATGGTAGAAATTTTTAAATTTTCTAATTAAATCTAGAGGTGATCACAAAACAATCGAGAAACAATACAAGAAGCAACTAGAGTTAAGGCCTGATAATCATGCAATGCTACAATTCATAATGGTCCAAGTATGAAAACTTCAGTTGTTGTCTCACATAGTTAAAATGTGATGTTCATGGTCTCTCGAGCCTCTAAACACGACAAACTAGTCTCATACCTACATCGTTGAGTGGGGATGTGACATCCTAATTCATGAGCAATTTAACTACATGGATGTGGTTTGCGGGATTTATGCCCTTGATTATGGACTTTCATACCTCTAATCATTTAACCTAACTTAGCTTCACAACTACTTCTACGAGCGGTGATGTGACAATTCTAGGTCGGTGTCTAGCTATCATCCCGTTTTACTAACCAAGCAAGGCAAATTAGGTATAATTTCTATACTAACCACGAATCCTATTGTAAAGATAAGAACTTGCTCCCTACATTCTTGTGTTCAGCCTAGGGTTACTCTTTCAAGCTTTTACCTAAGCTTAACAAGTTTCTTTTCACGGTGATCAAGCATGAAAACAACAATAATGAAGACTGTAAGACAAAACAACAACTAAAAACTCAAACCAAAGAAGTCATGCAATTACAATCATATCATGTGACCTCAACCCTAGAGGAAGGGTTTTAGCCACTCATGTTCATACAAATACTCAAAAATATAATTAGAGTAAGATACTTACAAGAGTAGTTAAAGAGAATGAAAAATAATGAACCCTAGGTAGAGTTTTTCACTTCTCCCTTTGCTCCTTTACGATGTTCTCAAAATATTTCGTGATAATGATTTTAGAAGCTAAGGGTTCAACTTATAATAACTAGGAAATTTGCAGAACTTGTCCTATGGTGAAACAGCTTCGTGTCACGCTGGCTATCATGGAGATTTTCCTCCGTGACACTCTGCTATCAAGGATGCTCACTGTTTGGCATCCCCTGCTCATATAAATTAATTTTTTGTTTTGTGGCACGTTGTTAAATGCCCCAATGCTTATCTGTGGCATGGAGTTGACTCCAAATTTCCTTTTTAGCTTGTCTCATCATCCATAATCCATCCCTTCACATTTATCTTCAAGATTAGGACCATTATCTTCACATTGAGCTCCATACATTGGCAGTTTCAACCTACAAAGAGAGTTAATCATATTTGTTAGTCCATGGCCACAAATTACAAAAAATACATGAGATTATTCTTAAATTAAGGTACAACATGGGTAAAACATGGGTATAAAATAATATTTGGGCATGTAAATATGCCCAAGA
The DNA here is from genome assembly GCA_035772735.1 of Datura wrightii. Classification (NCBI taxonomy): domain Eukaryota; kingdom Viridiplantae; phylum Streptophyta; class Magnoliopsida; order Solanales; family Solanaceae; genus Datura; species Datura wrightii. The sequence goes on along the minus strand of JASDFA010000019.1, from coordinate 74,617,710 downwards.
TCATTCCTCACCACGGGTCATACCATGAGTCGTACCTTCCCTCCTGACAATCCAGAACCAAACAATGACTCTGACCCAAAACTCATACCATCATTCCATAAGTTGTTACTGTACTCGTTGCTACCAACTTATCCACAGCAACTGCTAACCACGAGTGATCCCACGGTCCGTTGGTACTTTCTATGACTCGTACCACGAGTCATCCTAAGTCCAAATTTTAGATTTTTCTATTGATCACATTCCAAATCCTGAGAACTTCTGGGTATTACACATAGGTTCTTTAACTTGACTTAAGAAAAAATCTTAGGGCTTAGTAATGAAAGAACTCATTCAATTTGATTGTGTGGATATGTGGCCATAGGAGACCGACTCAGACCATGATTCCATGATAAATAAGCTTGATTTGTTGTGTTTTGTACATAAACATCTAAAACTTGCCTAAGTGTGTATAGTATAGCTAATTGACAAAGAGGTGAGATGTGATTAAGGCATTTCTTTGAAAAACCCATCTTGTCCATTGTTGTTGTACCTTCCTTAACGCTATCCCTAGTCAAACCCCTTTGAGTCATAAGCCTTAATTTTCTTCTTAGCCACAAAACAAGCCTAATACCTTTATTGTATGACCTTTAGAATTTTTTATCCAAAGATAGTTTGAGGCACTTTGAGATTTAAGAATGAAGGTTTCACCGAAGTGGAAAAAGTCAAGGGAAAGGGAAAAAATAGTGATGGCAAGAGGAGATAATAGAAAGAGGGGTGCTCACACAAAATAACATGTCTGCTTGCTACTAGAACACAAATTAAAGATCTTCAATGGTTGATTATTCTTGTTGAACTTATAAGCAGAAACTAGCAGTCAAGTAGTATAAAGAGGGGCATGAGAAAAAGAGAAAAAAGATTAGGGAAGGGAAGGGTGAGCAGTGAAAGGAAAAAGTGGACAATAAATATGAAATAATGTCTAAAAAGTGCTTGGGACTGGTAGCTACTCTGAAAGAAAACCATTCCTACCCATCCCTTAGCCAATATTACAACCAGAAAAGTCCTCATGATCTTACTCTCTTTGACGTGATTAAGTAGTCTAATGGTACATGAGAGGCAAGCCTATGTATGTTACATATGTATGATATATCATATGTGAGAGTGAATGTGTCTTGCTTATTATGTTCCAAGTTTTGAATTGATAATATGTCTTGCTTATTATGTTCCAAGTTTTGTTCCAAGTGTCTTCCTATGTATGTTGCATATGTATGATACATCATTTGTGAGAATGAATGTGTCTTGCTTATTATGTTCCAAGTTTACATCAAGGAACATAACTAAATAAGTGAGGGCATAATATGGTCAGAGTCAGTGTACTATGTGTTGCATTTTTCATACTTAATCATATTGGCCTAGTTTTGAAAGGATGAGTCAGTTATAGAAGTTATGTAGTTTCAAATGTGAAAAATTATGTGTGTTCTTTATGTGAATTATATGAATTGATGAACCACTTATTCATATGCTCTGTGCTAGGTGCTTGAGTGAGAATTGATAGAGGTGACAAGTGGTGAGAAAAGATGTTTGTGCATATAAGTAAGGATTTTTCGAGGATGAACAATGGTTTAAGTGTGGAGTGATGACGTTGGGCATATTCTTATGCCCATTTGCCATATATTTACCCATCTTTTACTTTGTTTTGAGATCATTATCCTTATGAAATGCATAAATTCATGCTTGTGTGTGTTAAATGAGCTAACAAGTGTTTCTAGATGATTTTAGCAGGTAATCAGTGGAAAAGGACTCAAAAATGGCCCAATGTGTGAAGAAAGAAGAATTCGACTAAAGTTGTCCTAGTGAGATAGTTGGTGTGGCGCGCCAGCCACCAAACTTCAAGGAAAATTGCACCCAGGCTAGTGCATTGGGTGGTGCAGTGTACTAGAGCCTGAACTGCAGAAGAATTTTAATCAACAACATGGAGAACTGAGTGGCATGGCGCGGTAGAGGTATTTCTAAATTGAGAAATTTTCTAACACTTTGGTGCAGTGAGAGGTACAACACGCCAGGTCCTTTATTTGAAAATATTTACTAAAACCTAAGTGAAATGGTTGATGTGCTGCGCCAAAGGCTAAACTTCAGAGGAAATTCAATCCACAGTCTAGCGAGATGGAAGACGCGGCGTGCCAAGGCCTGTTCAGGGTGGAATTTCAAGTCTAAAAGCTGAACTTTTCAAGGGCAAAAGATTCATTTCATACCTTGCTTATAAATATAATATCTAGGGTATTCTGTTAGGAGTCTTCAATCAGAAAGGATCAGTTTGAACGTAGTTCTCGGGGGAAGAGAAAGTTTATCTTCTTCTAGGTTTTCTTCTTTACTCTATGATTTTGATTTGAATGATGATTTCTTTATATTTTCGCTTGAACATGAGTGGCTAAACTCTTGTTCTCGGGTTTTGGCCATAGCTGATGGTTGTAGTTTGAATACTCGTTTATGCTAGACTTTAATTCTTCATTCAAGATTGTTTATGCTTACTTGTTTTCATTGATTATTCATTAGATTGATCACCTTGAAAATATTATCTGTTGTCCCTTGGTTGAACTCGGGAGAGGGAACTAAGAGGGTTAAACGCAAGCAAAGAATAATTTTCAATTATCTTTTTCAATCAGTTCAAGAGTTGATTTCGTTGTCGAGGATAGCGATATACCCTTCAACCCTGTTCAATTAAACATAAGTATCTTTGACCGTCGTCTCATGTTTCTCCTACATCCATAGGGATATAGGTGTTAGGGTTCATGGGATGGTTCTTGCATATTCGGGAGAATAGTAAGAAATGGAATCGTAACTTGCAACTAGCAATCTTTGAAATATTTAGCCTTAGTGTATTAGAGTCCTAAAAACTCAATCTGAAAGCAAAAGCACGAAGACCCTAGATTCTCATCATCATTTGAATTATAAACACTTGTGAAAATAATTTTTGTTCATTAGTTTAATTTACATTTCAAAGTAGTAGAATAATCTCCAAAACCATTTCCTTAGTTTACTTGTGTTTATTTAAAGAGTGAAATAAAATGTTAACCTTAAGCAACTAATCTAAAAAGTCTCTGAGGGATCGATATAGGGACTTCACCGTCCTATGTTACTTGATGACCACGTGCGATTGCGTGTGTTTGGAGATATCATGGTGTAGTTGGGAGCGCCTGGATAGTTCGCTCAGATTTTGGCGCTCGTCCTATTTCCTCCATTGTCTCAGAAGTCGACGATTGATAAGGTGTGCCATGAGTATGAGGAGTATGACCACATTTGTAGATGGTGTCCCAGGTTTGGCCAGGGCAGGCAGATTGTTCCACACCTAGCTCTTCAACCTCCGGACCCTGCCGGGAGAGGATGTAGTGCATTCAGTAAGGATCGCCTAGAGCTTGGGCAGGGCAATCAGTACGCAGTTAGAGGGGGCACCCAGCTTGGCAGAGCAGGTGCTCAGACAGGAAAGGGTGGTACTCAGTCCGGTCGAGGGGTTGTAGAAACCAAAAGGGGCGGGTCTCAAGTAGGTAATCAAGCCCACTTCTATGCATTTCCTGGTTGACCCAAGGTAGAGGCTTCAGATGTTATTATCATAGGTAAAATTCTTGTATGTGACAAAATGGCTACGGCTTTATTTGATTCTAGTTCTACCTTTTCCTGTGTGTATGCATATTATTTTTGTGGGATTGGACCTTGCTTGTGATGTTCTTGATATTTTGATTCATGTGTCTACTCTTGTGGGGGATTCTGTGGTTGTGGATAGGGATTTACGTGCTTGTTCGGTATACTTGATAGGTTCTGACACGCGGGTAGACTTCGATGTGATTTTGGGGATGAGTTGGTTGTCTCCTTACCATGCCATTCTTGATTTCCATGCTAAGACAGTCACCATAGCGATGCCAGGGATGTCTAGGTTAGAGTGGATAGGGAGATGTAGTCGTGCTCCTAAAAAGCTTATCTTCTATATTTGTGCTCAAAAATTGATAGGGTGAGGGTGTTCGGCGTATCTAGCCCACATTCAGGATGTCAGTTTAGAGGGTCCCTACAATCTAGTCGGTCCCAGTAGTTTGTGAGTTCTTAAAGGTATTTGATGTTAAGCATATTCTTATGCCCATTTTCCATACTTTTACTTATACTATACCTTGTTTGGAGATGATTATCATTATGAAATGTATGAATTCATGATGATGTGTTAAATGAGCTAACAAGTATTTTGGATGGTTTTAGCAGGTAATCAATGGATAAGAACTCAAAAATGTCCCAAGCTATGAAGAAAGTAGAATTCAAGAAAAATCAGCCTGGTGAGATAGCTGGTGCAACGCACCAGTCTCCAAACTTCAGAGAAAATTTCACTCAGGCTGGTGCGACATGTCAAAGCCCCAACTTTAGAAGAATTTTGATCAACACCTTGGCAAGATGAGTAGCGGGCGCACCAGAGGCATTCCGTACTTGAAAAATTTTCTAACACTCTAGTGCACTGAGTGGTGCAGCGTGCCAGACCCTATAATGTATAGAATTTGACTAACATATTGGTGAAATAGTTGGTATTAGTGCACCAGAGGCTGAACTTCAGAGGAAATGCAAGCCACTGTCTGGTGCATTGGATGGTGTGGCTCACCAGGAGATGCCCTAGGCGGAAATCAAGTCTAAAAGTTGAACATTTCAAGGGCAAAAGAGTCATTTGATACCTTACTTATAAATATAACATCCACGACATTTTTTAAGAGAATCAATCAATCTTGGATCATTTTTGTACGTAGGCTTTGGGGGAAGAGACAGAAGTTTATTTTCTTCTAAGTTTTCTTCTTTACTCTATGCTTTTGTTAATTCGAATGATGATAACTTTTGTTTTCCTCTTGAACATGAGTGGCTAAACTCTCGTTCTAGGGTTTTGGTTATAGCTGATGGTTGTAGCTTATAAACTTTTTTATGCTAGACTTTAATTCTTGATTCAAGATTGTTTATGTTTACTTGTTTTAATATTCGTTATCCTGATCACCTTGCAAATATTATATGTTGTCTCTTGGTTGAACTTGGAAGAGAGAACTAATAGGGTTAAAAGCAAGCATAGAATAGGTTTCCATAATCTTGTTCCAAGAGTTCAAGAGTTGATTTCATTATCGAGGATAGGGATATACCCTTCAACCTTCTTCAGTTGAATACAAGTATATTCAACCGTCGTCTCATGTTTTTCCTGCAACCATAGGGATATAGGTATTAGGATTCATGAGATAGTTCTTTGATATTTGGGAGAATAGTAAGAAATGGGATTATAACTTGCAAATACCAATCTTAGAAGAGTCTAGTCTAGTGTAATCAAGTCCTAAAACTCAACCTAAAAGCAAAAGTACCAAGACCCTAGATTCTTATCATCATTTGAATTAAAAACACTTGTGAAAACGATTTTAGTGCATTAGTTAATTTACATTTCAAAGTTAGTAGAATAATATCCAAAACCATTCCCTATTTTACCTGTGTTTATTTGAATAGTGCAATAAAATGTTAACCTTGAGCAATTAATCTGACAAGTCTCTGAAGGATCGATATTGGGACTTCACCATCCATACGTCATGCAGGATGGTACCAACTGGGAGTTGAGGGAACTTACGGAGTAGTTGTAAGAGTTTCTTAGTAAAGCATTTATCAGGCCGAGTGTCTATCCGTGGAATTCCCCGTTGTTGTTTATGAAAAAGGACGATAGCATACGAATGTGCATTGATTACCGTCAGTTGAATAAGGTAACCATTCAGAATAAATATGTTCTTCCTCGAATAGATGACATGTTTAATCAGTTACAGGGGACAGCAGTGTATTCAAAGATTGACTTGAGATCGGGTTAACATCAACTGAAGATTTGTGCTGAGGATACTCCTAAGACAGCTTTTCGGATTAGGTACGTAAATTATGAGTTCTTATTCATGTCCTTCAGATTCATTAATGCTCTAGTACTATTCATGATCTTGATGAACGGTATCTTCAAACCCTATCTGGATTAATTTGTAATAAATTTCATTGATGATATTTTGGTGTACTCCAAGACTAAGTAGGAACATGAGAATCATTTGAGAATTGTGTTGGGGCTGCTGAAGGAGAAACAACTATACGCCAAGTTTACCATATATGAATTTTATCTGGTGATAACTTCAAACTACACTCCTCTTTTACGAAAGAGTGTTAACGGTCATTGTATCAAAAAAAATATCTCGACGGATGTCTGGGTCGAATCCCATAGAGAATTGAATCGATAATTCTAGAGTTATAATTTAATTCAAACTAGAACGCATAATTGTTCAATATTTGAAAAGTAATTTTGGGGGAAATTAAAGGGAAATAACTATCTAATTCAAAGCTAAGACTAATTGGGGAAAATTCCAATTGAAGCAATCATAAATGAGAGGCTAGGGGCATTTTATAGATGAGAGCACAATTTAATAGGGAATTTCTTCAATGCATGCGTTAGACTCAAAATTATCATAGATAGCATTGGGTAATTCACATTCTCTTATTTTTCAACCATAAGAATGTTTATGCCTTGGGTTCTTCCAAACTCCAAAGTCAATTCAAGTAATCAACCACACAAGCTTGAGGAAGGGCTAGCTATTTCTAGCCTTGACCTTTAATGGAGTGAAATGTGGGTTTTAACTATCTCTATCTTAATCCCACACACAAACACTCCAATTCCTCACTATTATCTTCTCACCAATTCTCACCTTTCTCTCTCAAGCAAAAGCAAGAAAAGTAAAGTACAATTCATGTTTGCAAACCATCAATTTTGGAAATTATAACTTGGGAGAAGATAATAGATCTACAATTTCAATAAGAATCCAAGAGAAATTTATCAAAACCCAATCAAATTAACAAACCCACCATGAATATACCTCTAGCTAGCAAATTAGTAAAGCATACTTAAAGGTAGAGAGAAGATACCAAGAGGATTCCCCTCACATTTATCACATTAGCTTCACAAATTTGTTTCATAAGATCTTACAAAAATGGTGGAATTTCCCCAATTTGGGTTAAATTAAAAGAAGAAGAAAGGTACTATCTAACTCTACAATCCTAGGGTGAAAAGATTCTACCAAAAATTCTATGAAAAAGATGAAGTCTAGATCCTTCAATGAATAGTGTGTAATGAAAGTTATGTAGATATCTGTACTTTCTTGTGTACAACATTTCCCAAATGCCCTTGAGGCTTTTAGATGCTTTGGAGACCTTTCTAGACCTTTTTACCCTTTCTTAGATGGCCTCTCCCGTGAAGAACTGGCGTTTAGCTGGTGTCAATTCGCGGAGCAGCAAACTGTAGCCAGTTGAAAACAGTCTCTTGGCATGGGAACCGGCAGTTCAATGGGCTTTTAACCAATGCCATTCCACGAACAGCCAGTTGAATAGCCGGTCTGGGCAGTAGCTTCGGCGTTTTGCCCACCCGGATCTGCATTTAGCCGATTTAAAGCATTTCTTTGCACCTCTTCTTGAGCTCAAATCTTCCATTATCTTTGGATCCTCTTGTTCATATGCCAATTCATCAAATTCCATCTCAAACTTCATGTATTTTGCTCGATTTTATGCTTTCTCCACTCACATGAAGTACCTACATAGAATTTAGGATAAAGGGCATAAAATCCACGTAAATGACTCAAAAACTAGCAAAAACTCATGCTTAGGAGCCTAGTTGGTAAATTTCCAACTCATCAAACCCCCAAACTTGAACCATTGTTTGTCCTGAAGTAATGGAATTCTTTACAGTTGAGCAAATGAACAACATGCTATATATATGAGTTTTTATATTAAGGTCCAATCAAGATATTCTTGCACAAGAGGACATTGCTAATTCTTAGAACACTACGGTAGTTGTACACAAAATCATCAAGCCTCAAGATAATCCAAATATTATACACCAATTTAAGAAAAAGAAAAGACTCAAACCATAATGCACAAGCTTCAATAGATGACCACAATCATTAAACATATCTTGCATGCATTTCTTTCACTCAAACAAGGGGCATAGTTCCTCAAAACAAAGTTCAAAGAGCATCTCAAGTCATTGTCAATTCACATTCAAATCTTGCCTTAAAGTTCGCTACCAGCTTACCTTAATCGTACCTCTCTTTGAAAACAATTTTAAGCATGTACTCCTAGGAAATGATGCCCCTCACAATAAGAGAGAATATGACACACATTTTTTAGCCTTTCACATAATGGTATTATAAGATAAGACAAGTGCATTCACTCTCACAAAATAATTCAAGTGCATAAAAATTGACCTATAGGCTTGCTCTTCATATATCTCGCCACTAATGTAGTGTTGATACACTCAAAATCAATTAGGACTTGTGGTTCATAATGACGGCTAGGGGTAAGGGTAGGATAAATGTTTAGCTTTAATGACTAAAGCCTCCCTAATACCTTTACAAATGCTTGTAACATCCCATCACCTTATTTAAACCACTCCACCTTATTTCTCCTTTTTTATCATCTTCATCTTTGTGTAACATGAGCCACCGTTGTAACATCTATGAATTTCACATTTAGCCTTATCTATGCAAGAGATAGAACCTATTAACTTATTCTTTCTCTTTTTATGATTCGAGGTCTTTCAACCCATCGATTCATTCATTTCATCATGATTTTGGTGCTACCTCACATTGAAGCTCTCATTTTCCCCTTCTCTTGCAAACCCCCAAACTTAGGCTTTTGCCGTATCTGACATCCATTTCCTTATTGCTCCCTATTTCATGGGCTTCAAGCCCCATTTTTTTCGTTATTTTGTCACTACCAACTAGGGAGGATGGGTGCCAAAGAGAAGGATTAAAAATGGTCATTAGGCTTGTAATGTGGGTTCCAAAGAAAGGGTCCAAGGCTCAAACATTGGCTATCAAAGATTAATGCTCAAGGAGGTCATTTTGGGTGAAGTGACTAACAAAAGAGGGCCTAAGATCATGTTCATAGTCCAGCCACATCTATCATTTCACCTTGAATCACACATAGGGCAAGTTCTAGACAATCATGTATACATAAGAATTAAGCCCAAAAACCTCACCACACAAGGCATCACAATCCAAGATTTGCACACACTTCCTTCATCACATTAAGAGGATGAATTTTAACAAGCTAGTTATAAATCAACAAGCCAAGCAAAGAATATATAATTCATGACAAGAGAGTGCTCATTTTCACATTTAGATATCCCTCTTTTCTTTTCAAAATTCATGCATAATGACAAGCAAGAAATGTTGGTGGTACCTCATCAAAGAAGTGCACAAAAGACTCTACAAGACTCTAGACTTGACATTTTCCATTAGGATAGTTGCCTCTCAATCTATCATTGGGAAATGCCAACCCGGTTCGACAATAAAAAAAAGACAAAGAAATTGCTCCTTGGGAAAGAACCATAGTATAAATAAAATTCTTGGAGTTTATTCAAATACTACTAACAAGTAATGATAGTTTACCCTTAAGAATGGTGTCACCCAATCTATCATAAGGCCATATCGTGCATTACATAACAAGTGGGCTGCTCAGACTTCACCCCCTAACACAAATAGAGAATTTTCCTCGATGTTCATGGTAGAACAAAGTAAGGAAGTAGTAGGTGAAAGAACTCTCTGGGCCTTCTGCTCATAACCGGTGTTCGACTGGCATTTCGTGCCTTTTAACCGGTGTTTCACCGACTAACACAGATGTGACACTGCTTAAGAAAGTTTCTTCGAGGCATGATACTTTACATCTGCGTTTTGCGTATTTGGACTTGCACTTCGCCAGTTTAGCGCCGGTGGCTCAATTTGAATTTGGCTTCTCTCACCTTTATCACATTTCATACCTGTTCCTTCCTTGCACAATCAAAGACAACACCAACATAAAGTAAAATAAAACGAAAGGTAAAGTAAGAACAAAAAGTAAAAGCACTTGGGTTGCCTCCTAAGAAGCACCTTAGTTAACATCGTGGCTCGACGATTTCAACTTCACCACTTTATTCTCCACTTTGAGCATTTGAACTGCACCCCAAGTTTCTTGTCCATTCTTTTACTCCGCTTGAGGGCTGGTGGTGTAAGCATCAAGGGGCCAAGAAATGGATATTGCATCTTGTATTTCTTGGCCCTTAGAGGAGGGATGTGCTTTGGCCTTGTTGGCATGGCATACTCTAAGATGAAGCCACTTTGATCATCCTCCTCAGTTCCCTTTATTGACTTGGTCTCCTCAGTTTTCATTTTGTCAACCAAGGTCAATGTTCAAAAATGATAAGAGGGTCGTTTAAGTCGCTCCCCTTTCAAGCATGCTTCTTTCTTGACATCCTCCCCTTCAAGTGCACTGTAGTCCTTGAGCATAATTTGTTGGATGCCACTTGGGGGCTCTAGTGTCACTTCTTCAACTTCAGCATCTTGCATTTTTTAAATGTTGGTTGGTTGGAATACCTCTATGATTTCTTGGAAGTTCACCTCGACTCCTTCTTTATCATCACTTAGAGCTTCCTCCCATAAGTCAAGTTGAGTTATGCCCCATTGTTCACTTGTTCTTGTTATGCTCCTCAATGTCTCATCCGCTTCTTCTTTTAGATATTTACATATTTCTTCTTGAGGAGTTGATGATTCCATGGGCATGGAGGGGTTGACCTTCTTTTCCGCATTATACTCCCGCTCCAAAAAGTCTTGGAGCATGGCTTCCATGTGCCCACATGTATTTCTCCTTCCATCACTTTCCATGGCTTCATTCCTATCAAGTTTAGGAGCACAACTTCTATCATATCCATTATTAACGAGAAGTGACCCCATTTGGGCATCCATCCTAATGCTCCCATGACTACCACATAATGTGCATCTATACCCATCATAGGAAGGAGAAGGTACACTCATCTCCCTTCCAGGGGCATAGTTGCAATCTTACCAATAGTGTGGTCCTCCACAATAGGGACATGGGTCATCATAATAAGGGTTTCCACCAACAAACCTCCTTTCATTTCATGATGCCATCATTCAACTACAAACAAACAAAAACAAAATAAAAATAAAAATAAAATCAAAACAAAATGTAAAATAAAAATGCAAAACTTATACGAATCAATAAATAACTAATGTCTTATCATAGCTCAGTTTCCCGACAACAATGCCATTTTTGATAATGTCCAAATTAAACTCCTCTTTTACGAAAGAGTGAAAATGGTCGTTGTATCAAAACAAATATTCCGATGGATGTCGGGGTTAATCCCACAGAGAATTGAGTCGATAATTCAAGAGTTATAAGCTAATTCAAACTAGAATGCATAATTGTTCAACATTTGAAAATTAAAATTGGGGGAAAATTAAAGGAAAATTACTATCTAAATCTAAACTAAGACTAATTGGGGGAAATTCCAATTGAAGCAACCACAAGTGAGAGGATAGGGGCATTTATAGATGAGAGAACAATTTAATCGGAAATTTCTTCAATGCCTTACACTCAAAATTATCATAGATAGCATTGGATAATTCACATTCTCTTGTTTTACAACCATAAGAATGTTTATGCATTGGGTTCTTTCAAACCCCAAAGCCAATTCAAGTAATTAACCATACAAGCATGAGAAAGGGCTAGCTATTTCTAGCCTTGACCTTCAATGGAGTGAAAATGTGGGTTTTAACTATCTCTAGCTTAATCCCACACAGAAACACTCCAATTCCTCACTGTTATCTTCTCACCTTTCTCTCTCAAGCAAAAGCAAGAAAAAAAAGCACAACTCATGTTTACAAATCATCAATTTTGGCAATTATAACTTAGTAGAAGATAATAGATCTACAATTTTAATAATAATCCAAGAGCAATTTATCAAAATCCAATCAAATTAACAAACCCACCATGAATATACCTCTAGCTAGCAAATTAGTAAAGCATACTTAACGGTAGAGAGAAGATACCAAGAGGATTCCCCTCACATTCATCACATTAGCTTCACAAATTTGCTTCACAGTCTCTTACAACAATGGTGGAATTCCCCCAATTTGGGTTAAATAAAAATAATAAGAAAAGTACTCTCTAACTCTACAATCCTATGGTGAAAAGATTCTACCAAAAATTCTATGAAAAAGATGAAGTCTAGATCCTTCAATGAATGGTGTACAATGAAAGTTATATAGATATCTGTACTTTCTTGTGTACAACTTTCCCCAAATTCCCTTGAGGCTTTTATATGCTTTGGAGACCTTTTACCCTTCCTTAGACGGCCTCTCTTGTGAAGAACTGACGTTTAGCCGGTGTCAATCCGCGGAGCACCAAACTGTAGCTGGTTGAAAATAGTGTCCTGGCAGGGGGGACCGGTGGTTCAATGCACTTTTAGCCGATGCCATTCCATGAACAACCAGTTGAATAGCTGGTATGGGTAGTAGCTTCGGCATTTCGCCCGCGTTTCACCCTTTTGGATCCGCATTTAGCCGATTTAAAGCATGTCTTTGCACCTCTTCTTGAGCTCAAATTTTTCATTATCTTTGTCTCCTCTCCTTCAGATTCCAACTCATAAAGTTCCATCTCAAACTTTATGTGTTTTGCTCTATTTCATTCTTTCTCTACTCACGTGAAGTACCTACACAGATGTTAAGAGAAAGGGCATAAAATCCACATAAATGACTCGAAAACTAGGCAATGAATTGGTAAATTTACAACTCATCAGCTGGAGTCGATGTCTTTTCTGGGGCATGTAGTCTCCAAGGAGGGGATTAAGGTAGATCCACAGAAGGTGGAGGTGGTCCAAAACTAGGCTAGACCTACTACAGTGATCGAGGTACAGGGTTTTATAGGGGCAACCCACTATTACCGCTAATTTATGGGGGGATTTGCAGCCATTTCTTTGGTGTTGACAAGGTTGACCAAAAGGATGTGCCTTTCCAGTGGTCCACGAAGTGTTAAGAGGGTTTTCAGAAGTTAAACACCTTGTTAACCACTGCACCTATTTTGGCACTACCGGTAGAAGGTAAAGATTTTCTAGTCTATTGTGATGCCTCACGGTCTGGGTTGGGTGTTGTGTCAATGCGGGAAGGGTGGGTCATTTCTTATGCTTTGATACAGCTGAAGGTGCATGAGAAGAACTACTCCACACGTGATCTGGAGTTGGCCGCGGTGGTGTTCGCCCTAGAAGTCAGGAGGCATTACTTGTATGGGGCCCGTTATGAGGTGTTCATCGACCATCATAGCTTGCAGTATGTGTTCTTCCAGAAAGATCTTAATCTGAGGTCGCGGAGATGGATAGAACTACTTAAGGACTATGATGTTACAATTTTGTATCACCCAGGGAAGGCAAATGTGGTGGCAGATGCCTTGAGCTAAAAGGTAGTGATCATGGGAAGTCTTGCTTGCTTGGAAGCTACCCGACGCCTGATTTCTAGAGAAGTTCAGACACTAGCAAATAGCCTAGTGAGACTTACATTGGCAGAGATGTGTGGGATATTAGCCAGTATAGAGGCTAAGCCATCCTTGCTAGAGGAGGCAAAATTCAGGCAGTTTGAAGATGCAAGCTGAGTAAGATTCGGCACCAGGTTTTATGAGGAGAGGCTAAGGAGGCAATAATAGATGATGAAGGGACTCTGAGAATAAGGGGGTGTGTATGTGTTCCCTAGGTTGATGAGCTGATTAAAACTATCCTGTCAAAAGCTCCCACTCGAGGTACTCTATCTATACTAGGGTTACTAAAATGTATCATAACCTGGAGCAACATTATTGGTGGGGCAGTATAAAGAGGGACATCATCGAGCATGTCACCCAGTGCCTAAACTGTCAGCAAGTGAAATATGAGCATTAGAAGCCCGGGGGAGTGCTCCAGAAGATACCTATCCCAGAGTGGAAGTGGGAGCGCATAGCGATGACTTCGTGGTTGGCCTTCTAAAGACATTGGGGTAGTTTGACTCCATTTGGGTCATTGTTGATAGACTGACTAAGTATGCCCACTTCTTACCTATTCAAGTGACTTACAATGTTGAGAGACTAGCAAAACTGTATGTGAAATAGGTGATTTGGTTACATGGGGTGCCAATTTTGATCATCTCAGATAGGGATACATAGTTAACCTCCCACTTTTAGAGGACCTTTTAGCTAAACTAGGTACTAGATTGTACTTAAGCATAGCCTTCCACCCGCAGACAGATGTGCAGTCGAAAAAGACAATTCAGGTGTTAATAGACGTGCTTTAGGCCTGTGTGATTGATTTTGGTGGCCATTGGGATAAGTTTTTACCTTTGGAAAAATTTTCTTACAATAACAATTATTACTTGAGCATTGGCATGGCATCATCAAAGCCCTATATGAGAGGAGATACAAGTCTCCCATCAATTGGTTTGATGCATTTGAGGTGAGACCTTGGGGTATCGACTTTCTCAAAGAGTCCTTGGAGAAGGTTAGGGTGATTCAGGAGCAACTGGTGGCAACTCAAAGCAAGAAGAAACAATATGCAGAAAAAAAGGTAAGATATACGGAGTTCATGGTGGAAGAGCAAGTATTGCTCAAGGTTTCCCCCATGAAGGGAGTGATGAGGTTTGGAAAGCGGGGCAAGCTATGCCCAATATACATTGGGTCATTCGAGATTCTTTGGCGTATGGGGGAGGTATCTTATGAGTTAGCTTTGCCACCAGAGCTGTCAGGAGTGAATTCAACATTTCATGTCTCCATGTTGAAGAAATACAATGGGGATGGGTCTTACATAATCTAATGGGATTCAGTGCTTCTTGATGAGAACCTAGGAGGAGCCGGTAGCTATATTAGATAGGGAGGTTCGCAAGATGAGGTCAAAAGAGATAGCAACGGTGAAGGTTTAGTGGAAGAAATGTCCTATAAAGGAAGAAACTTGGGAGAGACCAAGGCCGACATGCGGGATAGATACCCCCAATTGTTTATAGAATCTGGTATATCTATTTTCTCGCTTTTATAGTATGTTCGGTGACGAACGGTATTTTAATTGGTATCTAATGTAATGACCTATTCATCATTACAGGGGGAGGGGAAATAAGTCTGGAACACCCTCTTTGGCCTAAGTTGTTGGTGGGAAGGTGTTGGTGAGTGTTAGTTAAAACTTAAGGTTAAGAAATGGTTTGTGTGCAAGAAACGATAGCTACTGGTTACGGGAGACCACTGCAGCGTAGGAATAAATACTTCTGCGAGACCATTACCACGGTCAAAGGCCTGCCGTAATGGACTAAGTTGATTACCGTTGAATCCGTTATGGCGGTGTCTTGAGCGTTATAGCGGGCTTACTATAGCAAAAATGTAACCGCTGCAGCGGACGATGGGAATTAGTAAGTGGATTTTAAGTGGAATTTCATAGGGTTTACCCCATTATTTAAAGCACGACCTGTTAAGAAACTCAGAGCGATTTTCCAAGAGCAAAGAAATTTTCCTTCCCCAAGGTAAGGATTTCAGTCTATTCTCTATACTTTTGACTCCCTAGCCTCATAAAATTGAAAGGTAGACTTCTAATGGTGAAAATTCTAGTTGAACAGCGATAGAATGGTGAAACTAAGGCTACTTAATGAGAACTAGAAGGTGTTGATTCCTACGTCTAGAAGGGAGTAATGAGCATTATTTTTAGGGATTGTGAATGCTTGGTCATAAGGGTAGAGTAAGGGAGACCCAAAATTCTATAAGTAGTGCTATTAGCCCTAGTAAAGTCCTAATAAGTGGATGAGGAATGTGAACTCCATAAATCGTGTTAGTAATGATTACTATGTCAATAAGACAGAATGGGTTCTTTAGTAGGTAATGAGAGGGGACCATATCACTTAGTAGAATTGGGGGGCTTAAGTTTCCTAGACCCTTATTTGAAGAGTACATAATAGATAACTCTGAATTTGTTGTTGTAGATTTCGAACGTTCCGAGGCGCTGAGAAAAGGCAAGGCTCCAGTGGAGTAATTGATATCCTAATCCTCTAATCGTGGTAGGTTATGATTTAGAAGGAATTAAACTTTATATAATGGCATGTATATGTATGGAACGATAATGTGTTGTATTGGTCCCTGGATATTTATTTGTTGTATTAATTACCTTGTTGAATCCATTATTGAATGAATCTGATATGATGTCATTACTTATGTAATGTGGAATTGAATGTTTGAGAGGTTGTTCATGTTCTTTCATATTGTCTAGAAGTGCTATGAATTGTTTGAATATTCAAGTTGAGGGAGGTAAGATGAGGCCTCTCAAGGGTTAAATAAGTTGACTTAATGGTAAACTACTGAGATATGTGAATAAAAGTGAATAATGTATTTTGTCCTGAATGAGTGGCTCGTGCCCGAGGGAGCATCCGGGCGAGCAATTATAGTTGAGTGGCTCGTGCCCGAGGGGAGCATCTGGGCGAGCGATTATGATTGAGTGGCTCGTGTCCGAGGGGAGAATCCGGATGAGAAGATGAGTGGGAGTGGGTACCACGCCGGTACAATACATGAATTTCTAGAGTCCCCTGCAAGTCATGAATGGAAGGGTAGAAATAAGACCCTCTGGCATGCGTGTACAATGATGATAAGTTTTTGAGTGTTTATGGTGATGTGATGGGGGCGTGTATCCAGCATATCACCACTTGTTATGATATTTGATTGAGTGTAAAGAAACAAGATTGGTTCGCGAATGTGAGAACTTGAATGAACTAAATTTCTTGCTTATGTATTCTATGTTTTAGCAATGTCGATGTGTTTATGATGATTTGACATTAATTGTAAGATCACATAAGAATTCGTGATGAGTTGTGAAATCTATTGTGAGTAGTCCCTTGTATATCTCAGGTAGGTACTGTATATTGATTGTTGTATTGACAGTTGTGAGTAGCTTGTATGGTTCTGATGAGTAGAAGGTTGAACAAGAGTAAAAAAGGAACTATATATGTGCAGCGAAGTCGAGCTATTGCCAAGGCAGTATTGCTACAGCAGTACCTATACCGCCGCGGTGAGACTTGACCGCTACAGCAAGGCCCAATCCAGTGAGTAGGCCGGCCAAACACCCCACACATATTGATTTCTTGAATGAGTACTTTTTACTAAAATTGTGTTTTGGGATAATTGCATGTTGTTGTTTTACTTTATATGTGTTATTATTTAAGGTAGGTCGATGATGCCTACCAGTACTTTTTTTGTACTGGTGCTACTCCTGCACTTCTTTTTTGAGTACAGACCTCAATCCAGGGAGTTCATCTCAAACCCACCTCTAGAGCAGCGGCAACTAGTTGAAGGTGAGCGAACTAGGATGTGCTGTTATGATTTCACCGCTAAAGATGTCTTTCTTTTCCAGACATTATTTTGTTTTGAACTTTCTTAATTACTCCTTTTAGACAATATTAGGTAGATGTCTTCATGTACAATGACTTTCAGGTTCTGAGGATTGATAACTTCCAAACTACACTTTTCATTATAGAGCGTAAACAGTCGTCTTTCAAAACAAATAACCTGACGGGTGTCGAGGTCGAACCCCATAAGGAATGTCAGCTGATTACACAATAGCCGTCTATTAAATTGAACTAATTCACCCCAATATTGCAAGATAAATAAAAGAAAATTAGAATCATGAGTTATAAAATAAAATATGGATTTGCATACTAAAAACAGGGGCAAAGTATAGAAAAGACCAATGGAGAGACTACTAGGGGTGTGATATTTATAAGGTCTCCAATGAGTTGGAATTGTTAATTGCTCCTATCTTTACTAAACAGTATGATTAGTTGCGGATTAGGTGACATCTTAAGTTTCTCAACCAATTAGATGTCTTATTGTTATACCTCGGAAGCCCAAAGATCAGACCCAGGAGTTTAAAAGGAGAAAAGTTGAAATCTGGCACCAGGCAGCAAGACGGGTCATGAGGTTACCCGTGAGAGGAGCCCATGAGTCATGATGTGACTCATGGGGAGGCGAAGTGATAAACTTGAAACTTGAGAAATGAGACCCCACGGGCATGACCACGACTCGTGGTAAGGCCCCACGAGTTGTTAGATCAGTCGTGGGGTGGGTGAGTAAGAAAAGAGAAGGAAAAGAGGCAGTGCATTGGACAGGAGGACCCCACGAGTCGTGGTCAGTCCCCACAATTTGTGGGGTGAGTCGTGACCAAGAAGGGAAAAATATATCTGAGGCTAAGGCAATGTATATCACGGATGGTGACCATGAGTCGTGGTCACCTGGAACGAGTCGTTAAGTCATCCGTGATGAGCCCAGGAGACCTATTAAGCAGTGTACTTCACGGATCAAACCACGAGTCATTATCAGAGGGGACGTATCGTTAGGTCTCTCATTGGGACTACCTAGTAGTTATTTTCTGCATTTTTAGTAAGGGCTATTTTGTAATTCCTAAGTTCCTAAGGCCCAGACTACGTCATTTTGAGTTATGAATGATGACTTTTAAAGGGTTAAGTTCATTTTGGGCCTTATTCGTTCATGCATGCAAGGTAGAAAGGTTAGAGAGGGTGATCAAGCTAGTGTTCTTCAATTTCCCCTCAAATTCCTATTGGGCATCTAAAGAAGTGTATGAATCAGCTACCAACAGGTATGTAGGGTTATGAATGGGTAAATTCTTTCACACCCATGCCCAATCCCTCTCTAAATCATGAATGTTTTATGTCTAGACTATGGGGTTTTAGCCCAATGCATGAACTTCCTAATTCTTTACATGGGTATAATTTAAACATGTTTCTACCATTGAATTATGAAGCATGGGCAAGTTTTACAATATTTTCAACTAAAAATCATGTTTCTAGCTTTATGAATTAAAAGCCCATTGATGAATGTTCACTCCCAATCGCACGCAAGTGCACGTGGTCGTACAAGTAATAAAGTGGCTTTATTTCAAGCCAGGTATCGAACCCACAGGGACTGTAACATGGCAGTAATTTTTCCTAAGTGTTTAGTATACGCACTTCTTTATACAAGTAGAGAACCAAAACAAATGGTGATTTTTCAAGAATAATAGTTACTGTAACCTTAAGTAAAAATTGTAAATTAATAATCTGAACAATAACACGAACAAGCTGAGATTAAGGCAAAACATGCAGATATGTAATTTATTGATTAAATTACAGTCAACACTTCTCTTCGGTTGTTAGTCAGGAATTATTAACTGATGGATTGGGTCTTTCGAACTCCTCTCCAATTAAAGAATAATGAGACTTACATTACACATTTCTGTGATGCAAAAACCTCATATTCTAGTACACAACAAATTTCATAGATTACCGAATATGACATTATAGATATATCTCTATTCTGAACGTTAATCTTCTCTTAATTTCTCAACCAAGACAAGAACATATTCTACCAATTCACATCTATCCAATTAATCTTCCTTTCGGAAATAAAACTGGAATCTAGGATGTACATTAACAATGGCCAAGCATTAATGTAGTGAAAACAAGAATTAGTAGAACAACTGTTGTAGAGAAGATAAAAACTAAAATAACATCAATTACATACTACTGCAATCATCCTCAACCTCAGCCAAAGGTGAATTAGCCACTCATTTGATGATTAAACATCTTAAAACAAGTAGAAATCATACAAGCAATTGAAATTTAAGAGAAAAAGGAAGAAAATTGACTCTAGAACTTCTTCAGCTCAACTGCTTGATACCCACGTTCTAGCATGAAATGTCAGATAACTTAAAATAAAACCTAAGTGTGCTATTTATACAAGTGAGAAATTTCCTAGAATAAACTGGCAATGTGGCACGAAGGGTATCGCGGAGCATCAGCTCCGTGCCACAGCCCTGTCGTGGAGCTTCACTGGAACTTGGATGTGCAGATCTTAGCCTCAGCGTGGCACGGAAGCTATCGCGGAGCCTCAGCTCCGTGCCACGGACGTGTCGCGCACCTTCACTGGAATCCGGGTGTGCAACAAAGTCTTCCCACCGTGTCACTGAAGTGACCGCGGAGCATAGGCTCCGTGACACGGTGCCATCGTGCACCTTCATTGGAATTCAGCTCAAATTTCACTCTAGGCGGAATTCCTCCGCGATGGTAGCATGACACGGCCTCTATCGTGGAGCATCAAGTTTTTAGTATTTTCTTGCCGACTTTCGAGTTTTGCTTTCGAGACCATTCCTCCACTTCACCAACTTGTAGATTAGTTTCCAAAATTCATTTTAAACTGCAAAAACAATAGCTAATCATGTTGGTTAGTATAAATCCACATTTACATACAAATTACATGAGAATGCACACATAGAAGTAGATAAACAAGTCAAAATTAAGTAATAAATTATCACTTGGGCATGCAATTCTGCCCAAGATCACCTACCCAACACTTAAAACCTTGTTCTTCCTCGAACAATCTTTTCACATCTCATGTAATTGAAGACTCACGCATAGCTAATGTGGCAAGACCATTCAATCTACGGCTATAAGGATTATTTAAAATAGCAAGTTAAAAATAGGGCATGCATGATTTAATCATTGAAATGAATTACAACTATGTTAAGACTTCCTAACCTCAAGAATCGACTCTCAATCTTAGCAAACTCATGCAAATCAACCGATCAAGAAATTCACATGAATGTTATCTCTCATTAAACATGTGCCCTCACAACACACAAGAGTTACCCCATTTTTAGTTCAAAAGAATTTCAAATCACAAAAGGTATGGGCATATGAATAAAATTACACTCACTCTCTCAAAGAATTCACATGCATCATGTAGTGAACCATAAGCTTGTCCTTAGTGTTTTACTCTACTAATTTAAGGATGTATGAACGTAAGATCAAGTAGGACTTAATGGGTTGTAATGTAAGCTGTGGCATGGGTAGGTACTATTCTGGCCAGTAATAGTGACTATCTTCCCCCAAGCGCTTTTAATATATCCACATTCATTAAATACATCTCCTCTATACTTCCTCCTCACTCTTCTCACTCTTGAATATTCTCTTCTTGTTCCCCTTTTTTATAAGCACACTAAGCTTATTAGTCCAGAGTACTTAAACAAAAAAAAATTTCTTTCCTTCATTTATTTCCTTACTCCCTACTAATAATCAATCATTTTCACCAAGTGCACCTTTTTCCTTTTCTCAACTTTCACAACTTCCACTCTTCCTTCTGTTTCACGCTTCTCACTCCTTCACTCTTTGGAATTTTTCACTTAAGCGCTTAGGAGTTTTGGATCAAATTCAAGGCTAATGAAAGAAAAGGATTAAGCTTATGTTATATCTATGAAAGAATAGGCTTAAGGCTCAATGGGGATAACTAGGATTCAATATTCAAGGCAGGTAAAATGAGGAATAAAATTCAGGTTCATTCAACGAAACGCCTACATCCTTTCCTACCATCCACATCCTTCATTTAGTTTTATATACACACCAGGAAAGTTCTAGACACTTCACAGTAGCATGGAATATTAGAAAAACTCACACTCATTGCACATGATCAATTTAAGACATATTCACAGACTCTTAACTCAGTTAATTACAAGAATTCAAAATTAAGCTTTAATCACATCGAGTCGAATTCTAGAGCCTAGGTGTCTCAACATGTTTACAACACTTTCATGCTTCCATCCTAATCACACTTGAATCTTACAATATAGCACATAACAATAATGTTGAACCATTAATTAGCTATCTACTCAAAAAAATCTAAATCGACTGACTACATTTCCCTTAAGACGGTCGTCATCCATCCATTATAGGGAACAGTATCTTTCTGAGACTTCGGTTCAAAGGGACTATTCTCGAAAAAAGCACCAAAAACAAAAACCGAGAAACCCAAATCAAAAAAATAGAAAAAAATAAAAAAATAAAAATAGCAAATAACTTACACAAATAACTCCTTAACAATTTATTACATCACCAGCACCAACACACAAAATCATCAACAACATAACACGAAACACAATGCCACACATTAAACAGCCACAGAAGCACAAGCACAGCACAGCCTTACTACACCAGCACCTAACTACTCCCACCGCACACTTAGTCGGAACACTGTCCCCAATGTTCGCATATCTGCAATTAAAAACAAAGTTTGGGAGGTGTAACTCCCTGATCAATCAAAATGTTCAATCTCTTCATCAGGTGCCAATGCGTCATCTCCAAGATCAGAATCTTCTCCGCCGTCCTCCTCTGACTTAATGTTTGAGTCATCCCGGCGTGTTTCCTCATCAGTAGGGACGTTGTCATCAACTGGTTCTACAAATGTGGGCCCACTTTTTCATAATGCTCAGGCATGCTCATTAAATGGATAATCCATCTCGAGCTGCCACAATTCATCCTCTGCAGCGGGCCTTCCAGCCCTCCGCAGTTGTAGCATCTACATTTCATACATTCTGGCCATGTATTGGTCATCCCGAGCATGTCGCTCGGCTAGTATAAGCATCGGCCCAAATGTGGTATTGGGTGCTTTGGTCTTAGTGACATCCAAAGCACGACGATCAATTTGTGGAATGTAATCCAGGGCCTCTTCTTCAATACCATGGCCCCTGAGGAAAGTTGTTAGAAGACCACTGAAACCATACTGATGCCCTTAATGAAGTCTGGCTCTCTTCATGGCGGAAACAATCATTGCTCCAACATTTATCTCCAGTCTTTTCATCAATGCATATACCAAATAAACTCTGTCCCGGGTGACATCAGTCATGTGCACCCTTGGGATCAGGCAAGTACACACTATCTTCAACCAGATCCTCGCTTCTCTGTTCATTTGGGAGTATGGCAATGTCTAGTGATATCCTCTTTCCTTGTGACGAATCCACCTAGCTGTTGATCGTGCTCCACATAATGTGCGTCTTATATCTACATACAGTGGAGTGATGTTCAGCTGGCGGAGGACATGCACGTCTGTGTCCTGTGTCCCCAAGATGGCATTAAGATGCTGTGGTTCAAAAGTAACCACCTGTCCTCTGATCTTGACTGTGTGGCTGCGCACGGTGGGGTTCCAGTTAGCATATAATTCCCTTATGAGGTGGAGATTGAACTCTTTGGGTTCTTCAAAGATGAAGTTTAACCCAACAGTGTTTATCCTGTGTAGGATTCTTGGGAATTCAAGAGCTAGTGGTTCCTTTGCTATTTGTTCCTCTGGGAAATACTTGGTTTCCTTGTATTTGGAGTACCATTTCTTTCCCTCATCTGAAACCCATCGTGTTCCATATTGTCTACGTTGCCCCCTTGGAACAGGTGGTGTTGCTGGCACTGCTGCCCCAATTCTAAGTCTTTTTCTGCTGGCGTCAGATGTGGATGCCCCTTTTCCCTTATCTTGCCTTCCATACATTTGTCCTATCCATCAAAAGCATATATTTCAAATGTAATTCATGGTATATTTGGCTACTAGTAAGGTTGGGCTTAAATTTATCACCCCACACTTAGTTGTTAGCCGTAATCAATACAATTCGACAAGAACAACCACATATTTGCAGCTCTTATTTCTCAAAAGATTCAGTGCATTAATAAAAGTAGATGGAACAGTTTCATTGTACTACTCAGACTTCATACAATGCATTATTAAAGTTCATCCATCTATCCCTTTACAAAATCATGAGCAATTCTCAAGTTTGTGCACACAAACCTATGGGATTTTCCTACTTTCATTCCCCAAAAATCGATCTTCAACCTAACACATTCAAAGTTTAAGCACAAAAAAAATATTTTAACTCCAACAACAACCACTGCCCAAAATTTCTCTGTTTCTACCCTTTCTTCTTCTTCAAAACTCACTTTCTCAACCCTAGTTATCAACAATAGAAGATTTTCAACACAATTCATGTAATTATTGAGTTCAAAACACAATACTAGTACAAAATCAACATTCATCACTGACCCAAGCAATTACACATCTCGTTAATACCTTAGGGCAGAGTTTCCTCAGAAAACATGTTCAAGACTCGAACTATGCATCAAGAATGAGAGAAAATTCAAGAACATACCTTACTTGCAGAGTTTTTAGAAGACTTGAAGAAATTTCCCTAGCTAGAGTCGTGGCACATTGAGGGAGAAGGAGGAATGGGGGTTTGGTCACGGAGGATTTCAGAAAAAATGGGGAAAATAAGAATTTTGGGGTTAAAATTAGTGATTTCGCGCGGGTCAACCCGCTGCCCCAAACTGACCCATCGCGAAATTGGCCTAAACGTGTCACGGAGGCCATCGCGAAGGGTAAGCTCCGTGACACGGAGCCGACGCGGAGGCTCACTAGAAATTTTGACGTACCTGGATTTAGCCTCAACATGTCGCGGAGGTCAAGCTCTGTAACACGGAGCCAACGCGGAGGCTCGCTGTTTCTTGCCCCACTTTCCACTTTTTACATTTATTTTTCCACTTGCGATTTTGTATTTTTTTCCTCCATATTTCCTGAAAATCATCCTACAACAATAATTTATTAGAAAATCGTGGGTTGCCTCCCACCTAGTTCCAGCCTCTTTTTTTTTTCTTTTTTTTCGTTCTTTTTTTTTAATTAATTAGTTCCTAACTAGTCTAGTACATTACATCCACGGGATGCCTCCCGTCCAGCACCTGGTTTATCATCGCGGCTCGATGTTTGTCATCCTCATTCATCTACTAAGGTGATAGACGTCTTCTCTCGATTAACGCCTTAACCCCAGTAGTGCTTACACCTTTGTCCATTCACCAAAAATGTGGCACTTTTATCCTCTTTCCACAACTCAACCGCCCCGTGTGGGGTCATCCTTACTACTTCAAATGGCCATGACCACTTGGAGCGCAATTTCCCTGGGAAGAGTTTCAACCTAGAGTTGAATAGAAACACCTTTTGGCCCGGCTCAAAGATTCGATGCACCATGTGCCTGTCGTGCCACCTTTTCGTTTTTTCTTTGTAACATTTTGCACTTTCATATGCGTGCCATCGAAACTCGTCCAACTTAGTCAGCTGCATCAATCTCCTCTTTCCTACAAGCTCAGGATCCATGTTCAGCTTCCGCACAGCCCAATAAGCTCGATGTTCCAGCTCCACGGGTAGATGACATGCCTTCCCGTAAACCAATCTATAAGGTGAAGTCCCAATGGGTGTCTTATATGCAGTTCGATATGCCCACAATGCATCATCCAGTTTGCTTGCCTAATCCAATCGTTGTGCGTTCACCGTTTTCTGCAAAATCTGTTTAATTTCCCTGTTTGACACCTCTACTTGCCGCTAGTTTGGGGATGATATGTTGTAGCCACTTTATGCCGAACCTTGTATTTCGCTAGCAAATTCCTAAACCCTGCATTCACAAGATGTGCCCCTCCATCACTGATAATTGCTCGTGGCGTACAAAACCTGGTGAAAATCTGCTTCTTCACAAATCTAGTCACCACCTTGTTGTCGTTCCTGGGACAAGCTACTGCTTCAACCCACTTAGACACGTATTCCACTGCCACCAAGATGTATCGATCGCTAAACGATGGTGAAAACGGGCCCATAAAATCTATCCCCCACACATCGAACACCTCAACTTCCAATATGTGATGCAATGGCATTTCCTATCTTCTACCGATTGTTCCTGTTCTTTGACATCGATCACATACTTTGACATAAGCTGCAACATCTTTGAACAGTGTGGGCCAAAAGAACCCGGATTGCAGCACTTTGTGAGCAGTACGCTCTCCTCCATGATGACCTACGTACGGTGATGAATAACAACTCCTCAGCACCTCTACCATCTGACTTTCTAGAATGCATCGCCTCATCACTTGATCTGGTCCTTGCTTGAATAGATACGGCTCATCCCACATGTAGTACCAGGACTCATGCCTCAACTTCTTTCTTTGTTGAGTCGTTGCCTCAGGTGGGTATACTCCACTTACTAACAAGTTCACAATATCTGTATCCAAGGGAGTCAGCTTCCTTTATTGCCAAGAGTTGTTCATCGAGGAACTCTTCTCGGATGCGCTCACCTTCCTTCACATGTGAACAGTTCTCTAGTCGCGATAGGTGATCTACAACCTGATTTTCACTTCTCTTCCTGTCTCGAATCTCCAGATCAAACTCTTGTAGCAATAATATCCACTTGATTAGCCTGGGCTTCGCATCTTTCTTTCCAAATAAGTACTAAATTGCCACATGATCAGTGTGTACCACCACTTTCGACCCCACCAGATAGGATCTAAACTTTTCAAATGCAAACACTAGAGCCAGTATCTCCTTCTCAGTGACTGTATAATTAACTTGTGCAGCGTCAAGTGTTTTGCTTGCATAGTAGATGGAATGAAAAATCTTATTCCTTTGCTGCCCCAATACCGCTCCTACAGCCACATCACTTGCATCACACATTAACTCAAAAGGATATTCCTAATCAGGAGCAATGAGAATAGGAGCTTCCACCAGCTTCTTTTTTTGGCTCCTCAAATGCTTCTACACATTCCTTGTCAAATTCAAACTTCACCTCTTTTTCTAGCAACCGGCATATCAGTCTAGAAATTTTAGAGAAGTCTTGAATAAACTATCTGTAAAACCCAGCATTAACTAGAAAGTTGCGGATACCCTTAACTGATACTGGCGGTGGTAACTTTTCAATCACCTCTATCTTTTCACGGTCAACTTCCAACCCTCTGCATGACACCTTATGGCCAAGGACAATACCCTCCTTGACTAAAAAGTGACACTTTTCCCAGTTGAGCACCAAGTTTGAGTCTTCACATCTAGCTAACACCCTATCAAGATTCTACAAACACATAGCAAACGAGTTACCAAAAATAGAAAAGTCATCCATAAATACATCGACATAGTCTTCCACCATATCCGCTGGAATGTGGCTGGTACATTTCATAGACCAAAGGGCATCCGCCTGAAAGCATATGTCCCATAAGGACATGTAAACGTGGTCTTCTCCTGATCTTCTGGTGCTATGGCTATTTGATTATAGCCAGAGTAACCATCAAGAAAGCAATAATATTCCTGCCCTGCCAGCCTGTCCAACATCTGATCAATGAATGGAATCGGATAATGATATTTCTGAGTGGCCTCATTAAGCTTCCTATAATCCATGCAAATTCGCCAGCCTGTGACTGTGCGTGTGGGAATTAGATCATTTTTTTCATTTGTGACCACTGTCATTCCCCCTTTCTTGGGAACGCATTGAACTGGGCTAACCCATTCACTATCTGAGATGGGATATACCACTCCTGCATCCAGCCACTTGATCACTTCCTTTCTAACTACATCCTTCATCACCGGGTTCAATCTCAGTTGATGTTGGACGGTTGGCTTGGATCCCTCTTCCATAAATATCCTGTGCATGCAGAAAGCTGGACTAATCCCCTTAATGTCTGACATCTGCCATCCCATCGCTCTCTTTCGCCTCTTAAGGACCACCAATGCATCTTTCACTTGTGCATCTGTCAGTTCTGCTGAAATGATGACTGTTAAGGTGTCATCTTCACCCAAGAATACATACTGCAGATGTGGAGGCAATGTCTTTAACTCCAATTTAGGTGCCTCCTCTATTGATGGATTTGGGGATGGTTCTAAAGACCTCTTCAATGGTTCAAAATCTTGCTTCCTAAAGAACCATTTTGGCTCATTCAAAGTATGCACCATCTCATATGTCGCACTGTCCCCAAAATGATCAT
The DNA here is from genome assembly GCA_035772735.1 of Datura wrightii. Taxonomy (NCBI): domain Eukaryota; kingdom Viridiplantae; phylum Streptophyta; class Magnoliopsida; order Solanales; family Solanaceae; genus Datura; species Datura wrightii. The sequence goes on along the minus strand of JASDFA010000019.1, from coordinate 74,590,255 downwards.
ATCCCACCAAGGCTCTCTCCAAGGGATCCTGTGAGTCAATAATCTGAAGGATCGACTCCTGATTCAAAACACTGATTGCTGATAACTCTTCATAGATGGTCGGTAGCTTCATGGCCTTGTAGATATCAAAGACCTCTACCTTATCATGAGCTCTCATGGTTAACTGCCTAGTAGCTACATCAATTAAGGCTCGCCCAGTTGCCAAAAAGGGACGTCCCAAAGTAAATGGGACTTCCGCGTCTGGCTCAAAATCAAGAATTATAAAATCCACCAGGAAAATGAGGGAGCCTACTTGCACTAGCACATCCTCCACAATTCCATCAGGTCTGGCCAATGAACGGTCAGCTAACTGCAAGATCACAGTAGTGGGTCTAGGACTTGCCAGTCCCAACTTCTTGAATACTGATGTTGGCATCAAATTTATACTTGCTCCCAAATCACACAAACCACGAGCTCGAATAGACTGCCCAATTGTAATCTGAATCGTGAAGTTCCCAAGATCCTTGAGCTTTATCGGCAATCAATTCTGTATTCAGGAGGTGCACTCCTCAGTAAGTGCAACTGTAGCATACTCTGTCAGTCTGCTCTTGTTTGCTACAATATCTTTGATGTACTTAGCATATTTTGGCACTCCCTGCAACACATCAACTAAAGGAAGATTAATATGTACCTGCTTCAACACTTCCATGAACTTCTTGAAGCATGCTTCCTCCTTGTTATTTTTCAATCTTTGAGGAAACGGGGGCGGTGGTCTTTCCATCTCTGCTTCCTTTCCATTCCCCCTCACATCATCGTTTTCTTCATCCTTTTCTATTGCTCCAGATTTCTGAGGTGGCCTTTCAGGTTCCACCTCCCCGAGTTGCTTTCCACTCAGGGTAGAAACTGCATTCACCTGCTTAGGATTTGGGTCTGTATCACTTGGTAATCCTCCCCTCGGTCTAGTATTTTGGGCTCCATCTAACTGTACCAACTGATACTCCAATGCCTCTGTAGCTAACTGCTGATTTTTCATGTCAACTGTCAATTTTACCTGATCATCCTGCATTTGTGCCTGGTTAGCTATTATGGTTTTAAGCATATCCTCGATGTTGCTGGACTGAGGAGGTGCATTATTTCCTCTGAACTGCGGCTGAAAATTGTGATGACCTTCTTGATTTCTGTGCATGCCCTGATTTGAACTCTGTCCCTGATGACTATTACTCCCCCATGAAAAATTTAAATGATTCCTCCAATTTGGGTTGTAACTGTTTCCATACTGCTGATTACTGCTCCTCTAGGCGTTTCCAACAAAATTTACCGAATCTAGATTGGCACCACAACACTCAGCTAAGTGTTCACTACTTCCACAGACTTCACACCACACCTGATGAACTACATTGACTGGGGCTAGTGCCTGGCTCAAGCTCATACTGCTGAAATGAGTGGTAAGTTGATTTTGCAAAGCAGCTATCTGTGCAGCGATAGTTGTGAATCCATCTACCTCCAAGACCCCTACCGCTTTCTTCACTCCCCCTCGGGTTGTATCAGCATTCCATTCAGGATTACCTTGTGAAATATGGTTCAATAAGGTGTACAGCTCTTCGTATGTCTTTTCCAATGCCTTCCCCCCGGCTGCTGAGTCTAACAAAATCTTCATATGCAGTTCCAAGCCCTCAATGAATGTATGCACCAACACATCATTAGACTGGTGATGGTGAGGACAATCTCTTAGCATTGACTTGAATCTCTCAAACCTAATACAAATTCTCACTATCTCTCTGTTTGAAGCTTAGAATCTGACTTCTAAGCCTGGCAGCCTTCCCTGATGGAAAGAATCGTATCAAAAACTTTCTCGCTAGGTCATCCCAAGTAGTAATAGAATTTGGCGGTTCAGCCTTCAACCACCTCTTGGCTTCCCCCAGTAGTGAGAACGGGAATAGTGTAAGCCTCACATAATCAGATGATACTCCAGTGGGTATATATGTGTCACTTATCTATAAAAAGTTTTGGAGATGTTGTTGTGGATCTTTATGAGGGAGACCTGTAAATTGCTCGCTGGTGTGCAATAACTGCACCATATTCTGCTTAAGTTAAAATCTCCCTCCTGGTTCCAGCCTGCGAATGTTGGATGTTACATTATTCGCATGTGGGATTGCTACCTCGCGGACCAGTCTTGCTGCCATCTCTTCTGGCACTAAAACTGCCCTTACAATTGGTGGTTGTTGTTGTTGCTCCAGAATTGCTTTCCTTAATAACTGCAACTTCTTTTCTAGAGCTTCCCTCTTTTGTAGATGAAATTGTCTCTCCGGCTCTAAAAATGGATCCACCAACTCCTTATCTCTTTCCAGCATTCAGAAACAACTTAGTACCTGCAAGAGAAATCGCTAAGATCAAATTGTCAACACTTGTATCGAACTTGTAAAGCAACACTAAGAAAATTAAGTCACCAATTGCTAGTCCCCGGCAACAGCGCCAAAAACTTGTTCACTCCCAATCTCACGTAGGTGCACATGGTCGTACAAGTAATAAAGTGGCTTTATTTCAAGCTAGGTATCGAACCCACAGGGACTGTAACGTGGCAGTAATTTTTCCTAAGTGTTTAGTATACGCACTTCTTTATACAAGTAGACAACCAAAACAAATGGTGATTTTTCAAGAATAATAGTTACTGTAACCTTAAGTAAAAATTGTAAATTATAATCTGAACAACAACACGAACAAGCTGAGATTAAGGCAAAACATGCAGAGATGTAATTTATTGATTAAATTACAGTCAACACTTCTCTTCGGTTGTTAGTCAAGAATAATTAACCAATGGATTGGGTCTTTCGAACTCCTCTCCAATTAAAGAATCATGAGACTTACATTACACATTTCTGTGATGCAAAAACCTCATATTCTAGTAATACACAACAAATTCCATAGATGACCAAATATGACATTACAGATATATCTATATTCTGAACGTTAATCTTCTCTTAATTTCTCAACCAAGACAAGAACATATTCTACCAATTCACATCTATCAAATTAATCTTCCTTTTGGAAATAAAACTGGAATTCTAGGATGTACATTAACAATGGCCAAGCATTAATGTAGTGAAAACAAGAATTAGTAGAACAATCGTTGTAAAGAAGATAAAAACTAAAATAACATCAATTACATACTACTGCAATCATCCTCAACCTCAGCCAAAGGTGAATTAGCCACTCATTTGATGATTAAACATCTTCAAACAAGTAGAAATCATACAAGCAATTGAAATTTAAGAGAAAAAGGAAGAAAATTAACCCTAGAACTTCTTCAGCTCAACTGCTTGATACCCACGTTCTAGCATGAAATGTCAGATAACTTAAAATAAAACTTAAGTGTGCTATTTATACAAGTGAGAAATTTCCCGAAATAAACTGGCAATGTGGCACGGAGGGTATCGCAGAGCATCAGCTCCGTGCCACGGCCCTGTCGTGGAGCTTTCCTAAAACTTGGATGCGCAGATCTTAGCCTCAGCGTGGCACAGAGGCTATCGCGGAGCCTTAGCTCCATGCCACGGATGTATCGCGCACCTTCACTGGAATCCTGGTGTGCAGCAAAGTCTTCCCACCGTGTCACTGAAGTGAACGCGGAGCATAGGCTCCCTGACACGGTGCCATCGCGCACCTTCATTGGAATTCAGCTCAAAATTTCACTCTAGGTAGAATGCCTCCGCGATGGTAGCATGACACGGCCTCTATTGCGGAGCATCAAGTTTTTAGTATTTTCTTGTCGACTTCCGAGTTTTGCTTCCGAGTCTATTCCTCCACTTCACCAACTTGTAGATTAGTTTCCAAAATTCATTTTAAACTGCAAAAACAATAGCTAATCATGTTGATTAGTATAAATCCATATTTACATACAAATCACATGAGAATGCACACATAGAAGTAGATAAATAAGTCAAAATTAAGTAATAAAGTATCACTTGGGCATGCAATTCTGCCCAAGATCAATGAACAGTTCATGAAAGATGAGATTTGTGATGAATGTATGATGATGACGAGATATTATGATGAAAAGCATGTTTTCAAGATACCCATGTTTATAATCATGTTTTCGATACAAATTGAGTATTTTCAAGTATGATAAAGCTTTGGGCAATGCCCACATGTCCAAAGTATGATTGATGATTTCTCAAATTAAGCTTACCACATGATTTTGGAGCAAAGACTCGCAATTATCTTACAGCTTGTGGTATGTTTTGAGCTAAGGCTTCTCATATGCATGATTTTAGCTTTGAGATGTACTTGATGATTGGGATTCTTCAATAGACGATGTAGAGCATATGCATGTTTTTGGGAATAGTGTCTAGCACCGAGTAGGCTAAGGGTCGATCACCCTACGCCTCAAAACTATGCGTGAATGTAGGTTTATACTATTATATTACTTAGGGGCCTCCCTTGTGAGCTATCCCCGGCCCTATTGGCCCATGAGCTTGATATCGATATCTTGGTATCGTCCCTAGCTCTGGTAAGGCTTTGGATGGCTTTACCCACTTGAGTGTGATAGCTGGAACCATGTAAGCTCTATCGTAGTATATCAGTTATAGGACGAGTCTCCCATTATTCCTCATGTTTCAGTTATGCATGTTTATCATTCATGAGATTTCTATATCTATACATGCACTAAAGTAGGTTTGACCCAATATTCAATTTTACATACAAATAGCAGATTTCAGCTTTAAGTCAATCGATTCAGTTATGATGTATGTTATGTTATGATGAGATCATGATTTCAAAAAGAATGCATGCAAGCCCTACTCTCATATTCTTAAATGTTTCTGTTTTACATTATGCATTGTCTTTAAATGATTTTATGCACTTAAGCAGTTTTACTTACCCTGCGTACTTAGTACATTCCACGTACTGACCGCATACTCTATGTTGTATCATTTCATGATACAGGACCTGGCTCTCAGGTTCAGCCCCGCTCATAGTAAGTCTTCAGAGTTAGAACCTTCATTATTGGTGAGTCCTTATCTCCTGAGGACTATACTGTTCATATTTTCTTCATGTATTTTCAGTTTCAGCTTGTTGAGTTAGTTGAGGTCTTGTCCTATCAACTCATCATATTTAGAGGCTTATTAGACAAAAGATGTATTCAACTTCGGATTGTGTATTCTTATGTTATGCTTGATTTAGATTTCTGCTATGTTTATCTTGTCGATTTCACAGTTTTATTGATCGAGATAGATGTATGCTTATGTCATGGGTCGACTTGGGGTCTCTTAGGGCTCCTTGTTCCGTGTTACGCTTCGGGCCTTCGTTCGGGTCGTAACAAACTTGAAATCAGAGCAATAGGTTTGAAGAGTCCTAGGGTGTTTGAAAGCCATGTTAAGTAGGGTCTTTTTCATGGGTGTGAAGTGCACCACACTTATGACGAAGAGTCTACGAGACATTTAGGAAATGTTCCCTTCTTTCATGATCTATGTCGTGCGATCAAATGTCTTCCTATCCTTCTAATTCGTGTTATTCATGATTGAAGAAACATGGATCCCCGAGGAATGAATGGTAGAATGAATGGGAATGGAGAAGGCCACGAGGATGGCAATGATAATGGGCACCAGCAAGCCCCACCAGTTCAGGAGCACCGGGCACCAGAGCCAACTGCCCATGCTGAGTTCTATGTCGCTATTCAGATGCTCGTGAAGGCCTTGACCGCCTAGGTCAATTTGCAGGCAGTTGCGCATGTTCCGCAAAATGTCAATGTAGAGGCGCCTTGAGTCAGGGATTTCTTTAGAATGAACCCGCCAGAGTTCCTTGGATCAAAAGTGGATAAGGACCCACATGAGTTCCTAGATGAGATTGTGAAGATCACCCAAATCATGGGGGTGAATGGAATGGAATGTGCGGAGTTGGCCTCGTACCAGTTTAAAGGGGTTGCGCACATCTGGTTTCTCCAATGGAAAAAAAGCAGGATCGCCGGAGCGCGCCCTGTCACTTGGGAGGAGTTCCATGTTGCATTCTTAGATCGGTTCTTCCCTCGTGAGATGAGGGAGCTGAAGGCAGTTGAGTTTGTAAATCTGAAGAAAGGAAGAATGATGGTGCAGGAGTATGCCCTTGAGTTTACCTGCTTATCAAAGTACGCCCCAGAGTTAGTGGCTGATCAAAGGGCGTGGGCGAGCAGGTCCGTTCATGGATTAGCGGGCTATTTGGATAAGGATTGTAGGACAACTATGCTTCATCGAGACATGGACTTCCCTTGAATAGTTTTGTACGCCCAGCAGATGGAGGCGGCACATATGAAAGAGGGAGGCCAAGAGGGCTAGGACTGATAGTCACATATTCTCACAACCGGGGCTAGGTGGTGGGCACTAATAGTAGACCCACAAGAGATCATCAGCCCCAGCATCTTCAGCATTGAGTGTGCCATCCAGACCGAGGCACGATCATAGGGGGCGAACATCAGGCTCTAGGGGTCAGAGCAACAGACCCGCAGATTCTAGCATTCCAGCTTATCGCAGGTATGGCCGGGGTCATATAGGTTAGTGTTTAGCATGTACATATGCTTGTTTCAAGTGTGGGAAGCCCGAACACATGCTCAGAGATTGCCCATCCGCGAGGCAGGATCAAGTTGGGGGTCGAGGCCCAACTTCTAGTCTGCAGCCCCACCTGTATGCTCAGCATATCAGGGGGCATCTACTAGCACAGGTGGCGGTCAGTACCAGAATAGATTCTACGCCTTAACATCTCGTCAGGAGCAGGAGGCCTCCCCGAATGTGGTCACTGGTATGTTATGAGTTTTCCATCTTGATGTTTATGCTTTGTTATATCCGGGGGCTACCTTGTCTTTTGTGACACCTTATATGGCCAGTAGCTTCAGAGTCAGTCCCGAAGTCTTGTTAGCACTCTTCTCAGTCTCTACTCCAATAGGTGATTCAGTTATAGTTAGACAGGTATATAGAGGTTGTTCGATCTCAGTTCCTCAGAAAGTCACCTCAGTAGATTTGATAGAGTTAGCCATGACCGATTTTGATGTTATCCTCGGCATGGATTGGCTATTTTCGTGTTATACCTCAGTTAATTGTAGAACCCGGGCAGTAGAGTTCAGATTTCCGTGTGAGCCAGTCTTAGAATGGAAGGGTAGTTCAGTTGTGCCTGTAGGTCGTTTCATTTCCTACCTCAAGAAAGATGATTTCTAAAGATTATGTGTACAATCTAGTTAGGGTTAAGGATGTTGAGTCTGAGACCCCGACTATCCAGTTAGTTACAATAGTACATAAGTATCCAGAGGTCTTTCCAGATGATTTACTAGGAATCCCTCCCGAGCGAGACATTGATTTTGGTATTGACCTTCTTCCTGACACGCAGCCTATATCTATTTCTCCCTACATAATGGCTCCAACTGAGCTAAAAGAGTTGAAAGAGAAGTTGAAGGACCTATTAGATAAGGGTTTTATTAGACCGAGCAAGTCCCCATGGGGTGCACCAGTTCTCTTTGTCCGTAAGAAAGATGGTTCTTTTCGTATGTGCATCGATTATCGGCAATTGAACAAAGTCACTGTCAAGAATAGGTGTCCTTTACCCAGGATTGATGATTTATTTGACCAGCTTCAGGGTTCCAACGGTTTCTCAAAGATAGATCTCATATTCGGGTATCATCAGCTCAGAGTTCGGGAGAGTGACATCCCAAAGATACACTTCAGGAGTGGTATGGTCATTATGAGTTTGTAGTTATGTCTTTTGGACTAACAAATGCTCCTTCAGCTTTTATGGACTTGATGAACAGGGTGTCCAAGCCATACTTGAACATGTTTGTGATTGTGTTTATTAACGATATCTTGATATACTCTCGGAGCGAGAAGGATCATGCCGCTCATTTGAGTGTGGTGTTACAGACTCTCAAGGATAGCCAATTATATGCCAAATTCAGCAAGTGTGAGTTTTGGTTGAACTCCGTGGCGTTTTTAAGCCATGTGGTATCAAACGAAGGTGTAATGATGGACTCTCAGAAAATAGAGGCGGTGAAGAATTGGCCTAGACCGGTGAATCCTTTAGATATTCGGAGATTCTTGGGTTTAGCAGGCTATTATTGAAGGTTTATTGAAGGTTTCTCATCAATTGCAGAACCTTTGACCAAATTGACCCAGAAGAAGGTGAAATTCCAATGGTCAGAGGCTTGTGAGAAGATCTTCCAAGAGTTGAAGACTCGACTTACTTCAGCACCGGTGTTAACTCACCGGAGGGTACTGATGGGTTTGTGGTGTATTGACTCTACCAGAGAGTACTGATGGGTTTGTGGTGTATTGTGATGCTTCAAGGATTGGATTGGGTGTTGTTGATGCAGCACGGGAAAGTTATAGCATATGCCTCCAGACAGCTAAAGGTTCATGAGAAGAATTACCCGACCCATGATCTTGAATTGATCGCAGTAGTATTCGCCTTGAAGATATGGCGACATTACTTGTACGGGGTTCACCTGGACATGTTCACAGACCATAAGAGTTTACAATATGTGTTTACCCAGAAGGATCTCAATCTTCAACAAAGGAGGTGGTTGGAGCTACTCGAGGACTATGATATGAGTGTGCTCTACCATCCAGGTAAGGCCAATGTGGTAGCGAATGCACTTAGTAGACTCTCTATAGAGAGTGTGTCGCATGTGGATGAGGGGAAGAAAGAGCTGGTGAAGGATATGCACTGACTCACAAGGTTGGGAGTTAAGTTGGTCGACTCGATTGATGGCAGTGTTGTGATTCAAAACAGATCAGAATCGTCATTGATGACTTTTGTAACTAGGCAATATAAGGACCCTATTTTGGTTAAGTTAAAGGAAGCCGTGCAGAATCAGAAGGTACGGGTCTTCTCCTATGGGGGAGATGGGGTACTTCGATACCAGGGTCACTTATGTGTTCCGGATATTGATGATTTAAGAAGCCGAATGTTGCATGAGGCTCATGGATCCAGGTATTCTATCCATCCAGGTGCCACCAAGATGTACTGTGACTTAAAAGAAATTTATTGGTGGAATGGCGTGAAGAGGGATATTGCAAAATTCGTAGCTAAGTGTCCGAACTGTCAGCAAGTAAAGGTCGAGCACCAGAGGCCGGGAGGTGTGCTTCAGGTTATCAGCATTCCTACGTGGAAGTGGGAAGAAATTAATATGGACTTCATCACAGGTTTGTCTCGCACTCGCCGGCAATATGACTCCCTTTGGGTTGTGGTAGACAGGTTGACCAAGGCCACTCATTTTATACCGGTCTAGACCACGAATTCGATGGAGGATTATGCCAAACTATATATGTGGGAGCTAGTCCAATTGCATGGATTTCCCTTATCCATCATTTCTGACAGAGGTACTCAATTTAACCTTCCAGTTTTGGAGGTTGTTTCAGAAAGGACTTGGTACTCAGGTTAAGCTCAGCACAGCATTTCACCCGCAAACGGATGGTCAAGCGGAGTGGAAAATTCAGACTCTCGGAACATGTTGAGATCATAGGTGATTCACTTCAAAGGTAGTTGGGATGAACATTTGCCTCTTATCGAGTTTGCATACAACGACAGTTATCATTCTAGTATCCAGTTCACCTTTCGAGGCTCTCTATGGGCGGAGGTGTAGGTCTCCCATTGGATGGTTTTAGGTTGGCGAAGCAACAATGATAGGACCAGATTCGGTTCATGAGGCGATGGAGAAGGTTCAGTTGATAAGGGACAGGTTGAAAACTACGCAGAGTCGCCAAAAGTCCTACGAGGATGTGAGGAGGAGAGAATTAGAATTTGAAGTCGATGATTGGGTATTTTTGAAGGTGTCTCCTATGAAGGGAGTGATGAGGTTCGGAAAGAAGGGGAAACTTAGTCCCCACTATATTGGCCCGTACCCGATCGTGAGACGTGTTGGCAAGGTGGCTTATGAGTTGGAGTTGCCTTCAGAATTAGCTTCTGTGCATCCTGTTTTTCATGTATCGCTCTTGAAGAAGTGTCTGGGTGATCTAGCTCGTTCTAGTGGACAATGTTGGCGTAAAAGACAGCCTCAGTTATGAGGAGGTTCCGGTAGAAATACTGGATCATCCAGTTTGAAGGCTAAGGAACAAAGAAGTAGCTTCAGTTAAACTGTTATAGAGGAATCAGCATGTGTTGAGGGAGCTACGTAGGAAGCCGAAGCGGATATGATGGCTAGATACCCACATTTATTCTCTACCGGCTCAATTCCAGCTTGAGGTATAAGTTTTGACCTAAAACTCTATTTAGTTTTCATGTTCAACTCATGTGCCCAAGTTTCTTTTATGTATAGGGATGTATGTACGATTCGTGAATTCAGTTCAATTATGTATTTTGAATTGGAGGTAGTTATTCTGTTAGTTTTCAATTTAAATGATCAATATTTGAATTTGATAATTGCATTTCTCGGCTTTTCTGTATGTATTCCAACATTCGAGGATGAATGTTCCCAAGGGGGAGATATTGTTATACCCCGGAAGCCCAAAGATCAGACCTGGGAGTTTAAACGGAGAAAAGTTGAAATCTGGCACCAGGCAGCAGGACGGGTCATGAAGTTCTAACCCCACTGTCAGTGGATTCTACTTTCTTCAACACACGGGATAGCATGTCCTCAATCTTTAAGCTCCCTAAATCACTCACTCTGGGCTATCCTTGAGGTGCTTCTTTTGGAGGAGGTAAAAAGGAGTTAGAACTTCGGTGATATTGCTCTCTTTTGCGATTTTGCTCTCTATTCCCCCATCGATCATTTCTCTCCACGCATCTAGGATTATCATGATTTCTCCAACCTTGATTCTCCTCCTTTGGGCGCCAAGGGCCTTGGCACCTTGATACCCAGGGAGAGAACCCCCCAATTGGCCTGACATGTATTGATACTCCTCCTCATATCTCGGGGGTGAAGTATCATCATCAAACTGGGCATAGGGTTGAGCAGTTATAGTATTCACACTCTTTGTACCAGCTCCCATCACATGTTTTGTCATCAACTCTAGTTGGGTCATCATTTTGGCAAGAGTTTCATCTCTAGCCTTATCTCTCTTCCTCAATTCCGCACTCATAATATTTGGGGCAACACCACTAGAAGATTCCTCCGCTTCTTAGTATGCCATGCTCGATTGGTCTTCATCATTCTATCAAGTAATGCCTTGGCTACTCTATAGGGATGATCCATGATGGATTGCCCGGCCAAATTATTCTCCATAGACTTATTGATAGGATATAAGGATTGGTAGGAGCTTTGAAGTAGAACCCCATTGATTATGCCATGGTTTGGAAAAATGGCTACCTTTTTCTTAAACCTCAACCATGTTTCGTGGACTTGTTCCCCTGCAAGAATTAGTAATGTCATCCCTCAGCTACAAAATCCTCTTGGGAGGAAAGAACCTATCCAAAAATGCTTCTGTGAGTTTATTCCAAGAGGTAATAGACCCGGGAGGCAACTCCTCCAACCATGCGGTTGCTTCCCCTGTGAGTGAAAATGGAAAGAGTCTCAATCTGATTGACTCTTGAGTGATATTTGTAATGTTGACGGGTTGACAAATCTCCAAGAAGTTGCGGAGATTCCTATTTGCATCCTCATTGGGCATTCCTCCGAAGAGTCCCTTCATTTGAAGTAAGTGCAGTATTGTACTCGTCACATGAAAAATTGCATTCCCTACCGTAGGAGGTAGGCAAATTGCACCTGCTACATCGGGCATCACGGGGTTATCATCCTCAGAATCCATATGCCCATCCATCAAACCTTCTCCTTCTAGTGAGTGTTGGCACATATCAAATTCAACCTAGAAGGTACCAACCAAGATTGTAAAGTCAAACTATTTAAGATGCAAGATCAATTCAAAATAACAACAACTGGAGGCTATCAAACTACATTCCCTGGCAAAGGCACCATTTTTGAGTCCAAACTACACTCTTCTTTACGGAGGAGCGTAAACAGTCGTTGTTCAAAACAAATAAGCCGACGGGTGTCGGGGTTGAATTCCACAAGGAATGTCAGCTGATCACACAATAGTCATTTATTAAATTGAACTAATTTGCATCAATGTTGCAAGACAAATAATAGAAAATTGGGAGAATCACGAGTTATAAAATAAAATATGAATTTGCACACTAAATATAGGGGCAAAGTATAGAAAAGACCCATGGAGAGACTACTAGGGGTGTAATATCGATACGGGCTTCAATTGGTTGGAATTGTTAATTGCTCCTATGTTTACTCAACAATATAATTAGCTACGGATGAGGAAACATCTTAAGTTTCTCAACCAATTAGATGTCTTATACCTTGGATTTTCTCAAATTCCGAGGTTCCTCTTCACAACATCCACATCAACTTAGGTGTGGATTCACTATTTCTAGCTCCAATCCTTAATGGATGTGTAATAATGGGTTTTGTGTACGTCTACCCCAAACCCACATAATTACCACCCAAATACCTATTAGTGTTTCCTCACCCATACCTTAATTTCCTTTTTCAAACAAAATTAAAGTAGGAAAATGCAACCCACATTTACAACTATGAGTTTTCAACTTAAAATTCAGAGGAAACACTAAAATCATACTAATTGAGTAAATATAAGATCAAATACACAATACCCAACCCCAATCATTCACACACCCCTAGCAAAAAATTTATCTACTCATGCAAGTAAAATAAGACTTTGGGTTAAACAACAATTCAATATCCATCCACAAACTTGAGTAAGAGAAATTCAAGCCATGTATGAACTCCAATGGAGTTTTCTACCTTCTCAATGAAGAAGATGACTCTTTCTCTCTTTACTTTCAATACAAGCCAAAAGCAATAGAATGATCAATCTTTTCTAGAATGAAGTATTTAGTTCTTTTATGAGAGGTACACAAATAGGGTACAGATCTACTCCTCTTTTTTCGTGCTTGACATTTCTACCCCTGGCTTACGGGCCTCACTTGTGATTCACCAACGGTTCACCGGTGTAGGTTGACGAAATGCCGATCAGTTCTAGCTGGAGGATAGTGATGTTTTTGGCACTTCGGCGATTCGCCAATGCTGATTTGCGGACGGCCAATTTGTAACAGTTGATGGCAGTAAGCTCTTTAGCACTTCGGCGTTGGCATCAATATTTCACCGGTGTTGATCTACGGTCCTTTGGCCTCCAACCTTCTTCCATACAGTAGGCAACTGCGGTCAATCCGACATTTTGCTGGTTTCCTCCAGTGGAGCGTCGGTCATCAACTCTATTTTCATGGTTTTTACTCAATTTCATGTTTTTCTCCATTCAAGTCAAGTACCTGCAAGGATCAAGGATAAAAGACATAAAATCCAACTAATTAACTTGAAAACTAAGCAAAAACTCATGTTTAAGAGCCTAGTGAGTTGGTAAATTACCAACTAATCAGGGATGTATTAGACAGATTTGATGACTGTATTCTTTTAACTTAATTTAAGGCTTCCACTATTTATTTTTATAATGTGATTTACTTGTATTTTCTGTTGAGATTGGATATTTAGTTGGGAGTCGTTGGTCCGCCCACTGGAGGGGGTTAGTGTGGGTGCTAATCACGGTCACTAGGATCAAGAAAAATAATGGATCATAAGAATGTAATTTAACCATGAATGAATTGTCAACTTAGAAGATTGCATGTGAACCTATAAACACTAAAATATCTAGCAAATAGATACATAGCTTGTAACTTAGGACATGAAATCTATCGCGCAATCTTATAACAAGAGGGGTACAAAATTATTTAAAATATGAACTCTTATGTTATGAAAAATATACATATATGACACTTAACTATGAAATATAAGCATATGAGCATAACACTCAAACAGATAAACCTATAATCATCCTCTACACAACTAAACATGAATAGATTTTAGTTCAGTATACGATTTGTGAAACACATTCCATTTAAGCAAATAAGCTGGAAGATGTGTAACATGGAGTTAATTAGGTTTCAAGGCATATATTCTAATGATACAATATCAAAATGTGAAAATCAAAACCCTAACCTAAGAACAAAAACATAAAAATAGAAGAAAGACACAAGTAAAGAAATTATTTGATAATAATAGCTATAGAAAGCTGAAACCTTCAATTAATTGAACCAAAACAAGTACCAAATTTATGACATAACCCTCAAGAGGATGAATCCTTGGGCAAACAATCTATCACTAAGATACCCTCAAGAGGAATGTTTCCTCAAGAGCAATCCTATAAACATTTGATGACAACAAAGGCCCTATCCTCAACTCTCACAAGAGTATCACGTATTAATTTACCTAATAAAATGACATAATGTAATATTTATACTAGGTCAAACTAAGGCTCAAGACTAGTAATATTTATTACAAAAAAACCCTTAATGAAGTAAGAGCCTTTTTAGTCTTCTTAGACATGAGGGCTTATTGATCTTGGGCATAATTACGTGCCCAAGTGCTATTTTATAACTTAATTAAGTCATGTTTGTCCATTTAATTAATTATATTCTCATGTGATTTTGTATAATTTCGTGCATAAACTAACCAATGTCATTAGTTCTTTGTTTTGTAGGTGAAAAATGCTAAAGATGAGCTTAATATGATGATGCACTAAGTTAAAGGAATTTCAGGATTAAGTGTACAGAAGAGAGCATGAAGAAAATGTGGAAGTGCCTCGATCACACCCTGCAACGTGCCACAGCAAGAGACTGTCGCGACGGGCGTCATGTCATTCAGGCAGGAGTGCGCAAAAGGAGTGCTAGGCAGAGTGCCTGCGTGATAGTGTCGTGCCACAACGTGCAAGCTCCGCGCCAACAGGCGTGTCACGCCCCATGCCATGCGCGCGCGAGGGGATGTCAACTGCCGAGATTCCAGTGGTGCAGCGTGTCCAATCCGTGCCACGGCATGCAAGAGGCGCTATGGTCTCTATGCCACGCCCTATGCTCTCGCACATGCCTTGCCAAGGTCACCCGTCCAGTGCACCTACACGACTGCTCTGTGTCACGAAGCAAACTACCATGATAGGCAGCGTGCCATGGAGCATTTTCATGCACGGCTAAAAATTGTATTTTCCCAGTTAGTATAAATAGGATACTTAGCTCCTAGAATCATTTATCACGAAATATCTTTGGGAAACCGTAAAGGAGCGAAGGGAAAGTGAAGAACTCTACCTAGGGTTCATTGTTTTGCCTTCTCTTTTAATTATTCTTGTAAGTACGTTGCTTGAATTATGTTTTTGAGTAATTGTACGAACATGAATGGCTAAAACTCTTCCTCTAGGGTTGAGGCTACGTAATATGACTGTAAATGCATGAATTCTTCATTGATTTGAGTTTTAGCTGTTGTTTTGTCATGCATTCTTAATTATTAATGCCTTTATGCTTGATAACCATGAAAACAAACTCATTAAGCTTAGGTAAAAGCTCGAAAGAGTAACCCTAGTCTAGAACATGAGAATGGAGGGAGCAAGTTCTTATTTTTACGATAGGATTCGCGATTAGGATAGAAATTATACCTAATTTTCCATGCTTGGTTATTAAAACGGGATGAGCTAGACACCGACTTAGAATTATCACATCACCACTCGTAGAAGTAGTTGTGAAGCTAAATCCGGGTAAATGATTAGAGGTACGAAAGTCCATAATGAAGGGCACAAATTCCATAAACTACATCCATGTATTTAAATTACTCAGGAATTAGGACGGCACATCCCCTCTCAACGATGTAGGTGTGAGACTAGTTTGTCATATTTAGAGGCTCGAAAGACCATGAACATAGCAATTTGATTATGTGAGATGACAACTAGAGTTTTCATACTCGAACCATTGTGAACTGTAGCATTGCATGATTATTAAGCCTTAACTCTAGTTACTTCATATATTGCTTCTCGAGTATTTTATAATCACCCCGAGACTTAATTAGAATTTACCGAAAATTTCTTTAATCAACACTTGTGAAGTTAAGTTTAACACTTGAACTTAATAATTCACTGAATTGGTCCGCTCCCTGTGGGTTCGACATCCGTCTCTTAAAAAGGACCACTATATTACTTGTATGACTGCATACGCTTACGAGTGCGCTAGAGCGCAAACAAGTTTTTGGCGTCGTTGTCGGGGACTGGCGAAGTTTAGTGAATTTTTCTGTTTTTGTGTGATTTTTAATTTCCTTAAGTGTTGAGAAACTTGGTCTTAGTCTGCTATATTGCAGGTGACAGGTTGTCCTTGTAGAGCTGGCAAGGAATAGAGAGCTGGTGGAACCGTTGTTGGAACCTGAACGACAATTGCATTTACTAAGGAGGGAAGCTCTAGAGTGAAAGCTAAAGAGACTTCAGGAGCAATTACAACAACACCCACTAGTAGGGCAAGCAGATTTGTTACACGAAACTATGGCAGCCCGACTAGTTCGTGAAGTGGCAATCCCATTAGCAACAACTGTGACCTCTAGTATCCGCAAACCAGAGCCTGGAGGGAACTTTAATTGAAATAGAATATGGTGCAGCTGTTACATTCTAGTGGCCAGTTCACTGGGATGACTCATGAGGACCCACAGCAGCACTTATAGAACTTCTTGGAGATGAGTGACACCTTTGTCCCCACCGGAGTGTCAACTGATTATGTCCGACTCACACTCTTCCCATTTTCATTATTGGGAGAGGCAAACAGGTAGTTGAAAGCTGAGCCACCAAATTCCATAACTTCTTGGAACGATTTAGCAAAGAAGTTCCTCATCAGATTCTTTCCTTCAGGCAAGACTTCCATACTCAGAAGTGAAATTTTAAGCGTTAAGTAGAGAGGCCAGAGGAAAACCTTTATTTGGCTTGGGAGAGGTTCAATTCACTATTGAGAGACTGCCCCCATCACCAGCAGTCCAATGAAGTGCTAGCCCATACCTTTGTGGAAAGTCTAGACCCACACACCAAAATTTTACTAGACTCTGCATTGGGTGGGCAAGCATTAGAGAAGACCTATGATGAGTTGTACACTTTGTTGAATAGGATTGCTCAGGGAAATCAAGAGTGGCACAGCGAGTCATCAGGAGGGGCAGGAAAGAGAACAGCAGGGCTAATAAAGGTGGTTGGTGTAAATGCCTTAGCAGCACAGCTAGCATCATTTCAGCATCAGATGATGACTCAGTTCAACAAACTGAGTATGAACCAACAGCAGGGACAGGTGAATGCAGTTCAGCAGGCTCCTAGTTGGTGTGAGATATACGGTAATAATGGGCACAATGCAGAATCTTGCGGGGCCATTTCGGAATCGGTCAATTTTGTTGGGAATGTTCAGATAAACAATTAGAACTTTGGGAACGGTTACAACAAGAATTGGTAGAGCCACCTGAAATTTTCTTGAGGTGGAAATCAAAGTCAAAGCTACTAGCAACCTTAGCAGCAGCAGTATCAGTAGCAGAACAGGCAGAATGGTGGCCAGTTGAGCAGCAACATTGAGGTGACGTTGCAGAAGATTATGGCAACACAGACCCAACTAGCAGAGAATCAGGCGAGGATGGCATCAGATTTGAAAAATCAGCAGTTGGCCACCCGCAATCTAGAGAAGCAGATGGGTCAAATAGCATCTAATCAGCACACTAGACCTTAGGGATTTTTATCAAGTGACACATATACAAACCCCTGACAAGTCAACACCATTAGTTTGAGGAGTGGTAGGCAATTGGCTGATGCACCACCGAAAGAGAAGAGAAATAAGGTGCAGCCGGAGTTAGTTAAAAAGGGACCATCCACTGCAAAGGAAGATAATCAAAGTGTTATGCAACAAAATGCACAATCATCATTGCAGCCAGCACAGAGGCCACCACCACCATTCCCGCCAAGACTCAAAAAGAGCAAGGAGGAGGAATGCCTTAAAAAGTTCTTTGGTATTTTCAAAGAACTTCACATAAATTTTCCTTTGCTTGATGTTTTGTAGGGAATGCCCAAGTACGCTAAGTACTTGAAAGATGTGGTGGCCAACAAAGTTAGATTGGTAGATGTTCAGACAGTGGCATTGTTTGAAGAGTGCAACCACAGGATAATGAGCAAGATATCGAAAAAGCTCAAAAACCCAGGGAGTTTTACCCTCCCCATACAAATTGGTAAAGCAGAGGTGATAATAGCTCTATGTGATTTAGGGGAAGCAGTTAATTTAATTCCCCTATCTTTGTTTAACACCTTGGGGTTGGGTCAACCGAGACCAACACGAATGATGTTGTAGTTGGCAGACAAGTCTCAAGTGGCACCGGATGGAATAATCGAGACCTTCTCACAAAGTGGGTAAGTTCATTATACCCGCTGACTTCATCATACTTGATTTTAAAGTTGATGATAAGGTACCCCTGATCTTGGGACGGCCTTTCTTGGCCATTGGAGGAGCAATTATAAATGTAAGAGTAGGGACCTTGAAAATGAGGGTCGATGATGAAGAAGAACTCTTCTAGTTCTACCAAGAGATTAACCCACCCACACACTACAGAGACCTTTGTAAGGTCAGTGTGCTGTCAGAGGCTAAGTGTGGGGTGGCAGATATAGGTCCATGGCCACATGAGATGATCACTTTTAAGCCCGCATCTGATGGAGGGCTTTAGCTAGAGAAGGAGTTGGAAGAAGAGAGGGACAGAGTGGAGGTTGTTCCCTTGAAAAATAAAAAAAGAAGAAGATGGTTCTCAGAAGGAAACACTAGTTTGAGGATGTCCTGAGAAGGAGAGTCCACGTCGTGCCGTGACGTAAAATCAAGCGCTGCTTGGGAGGCAACCCAAGGACACCACAGATACAATTTTATTTTTCCTTTGTGCTGATTGTGTTTATGTTATCTTGTTGTTGTTTTGGGTGGTGAATTAAGCACAGATTGAGGGAAAGTCTGAGTACCCTTCGAAGAGGAAGCTAAGGATCATGGAGGAGAATGAGTGTGGGGTCGATATCCCACTTGTACAAAAGTAAATAAAAATATGTTGTTAGCTAGTCCTAGAGGCCTCAGGGAGTATTTCTCACCCTTGTATTACTCTTAGTTGATACTTTGGGGACATAGCACGATTCAAGTGTGGGGTGAGGGAAATTTCAAAATTTTGTGCTTAATGATTTTTGCTGGAATTAGTGCCTTGTAAGAAATTGTTGGATGAAAAAGTTGAGTTGAGCATGATTCACCCACCGTTGGTTTTTCTTTTCGGTTCTTTTCCGATGGGGGGCACTTCGAACCGCTGAATAAAATTTTTATTTGTCTATACATAGCTGTTTTTAGTCATATTTAGGGACTGTTCCCGACAATGGATGGATAACGATCGTCTTGAGGGAAAATTAGTCAATAGGTTTTTGTTTTTGAACCCTTAGTTGATTGATGGCTCGATGTTCTGGTTATGTGCTATGTATGGTTGTGAGATGCAAGTGTTGTAAATTTTGAAGCATGTGAGCAATTGTATAACTTTATTTGAGACACCTAGGCTCTTGAATGTGACTCGATGTGCTTAAAGCTAAATTTTGCATTCTTGTGATTAGCTGAGTTAAGAGTCTGCTGAATTTTTCTTGAATTGAGCATGTGTTGTGTGTGTAAGGTTTATGAATATTCCATGCTATGGTGTAGTGTCTAGAACTTGCCTGGTGTGTATAAAAAGAGAAATGAGGGATGTCAATTGTAGGAGATGATTTAGGCATTTCTTTGAATGAGCCTAATTTTTATCCCTTGCTTTAGCCCTATTGAGCGTTTAGCCTATTCTTTGCTAGCCACAAGATGAGCTTAACCTTTCTTTTCATTATCCTTGAATTTGATCCAAAACTCCTAAGCACTTATGTGAAAATACAAAAAAGAAGTTAAGGAGTGAGAAGTGAAATAAGAAGAAAAATAGTCATTGCGGGAGATGAAGAGAAGACTGGAGGTGCACTTGTGTAAAAATGAATAAGAGTGAGTAAGGAGTGAAGAAAAAGAAAAGAGTGAAAAATAATTGCTTAAGTACTCCTTACTAACAGCTCGAGAGTGCCTAATGAGATGGGGAAACAAAAGAGGGAAATGGGAGTTGAAAAGTATAAAGGTGAAGTAGGAGGATAGAAACTCCTAATGGAAGTGTTGTGTATTTAAAAGCGTTTAGGGAAGATAGTCACTATTACTGGCCATAATAGTACCTACCCGCCCCTTAGCTTATATTTCAACCCACGAAGTCCTACTTGATTTTACTTTCAAATATTCCTAAATTAGTGGAGTAAAACACTAAAAGCAAGCTTATGGGTCAATACATGTCGCATGTGAATTCTTTTTGAGAGTGAGAGTATTTCTTATTCATATACCCATGCATATTATAATTTGAAAACATATGAGTGAAAATGGGTAACTCTCTTGTTGTGAGTGCACATGTTTGATGAAGGATAAGATTCATGTCGAATTTCTTGATCGGTTGATTGGCATGAGGTTGTTGAGGTTGAGAGTCCATTCTTTAGGTTAGGAAGTCTTTACATAGTTATATTTGATTTTAAGGGTTAAATCTTACATGCTCTATTTTTAGCTTGCTATCTAAAACAATTGTTGTAGACTTAGCTTGAATTGTCTTGCTTCAATTAGCTATGTTTGAGTCTTCATGTGCATGAGATGTAAAAGAGTTGTTCAAGGACGAACAAGACTTTAAATGTGGGGTAGTGATCTTGGGCATAATTATGTGCCCAAGTGCTATTTATATCTTAATTAAGTCATGTTTGTCAATTTAATTAATTACATTCTCATGTGATTTTGTATAATTTCATGCATAAACTAATCAATGTGATTAGCTCTTTGTTTTGTAGGTGAAAAATGCTAAGGATTAGCTTAATATGATGATGCACGAAGTTAAAAGAATTTCGGGATTAAGTGCACGGAAGAGAGAATGAAGAAAATGTGGAAGTGCCTCGATCACACCCTGCAATGTGCCATGGCAAGAGACTGTCGCGACGGGCGCTGTGTCACGCAGGCAGGAGTGCGCGAGAGGAGTGCCAGACAGAGTGCCTGCGCGACAGTGACGTTCCACGGCGTGCGAGCTCCACGCCAACAGGCGTGTCACACCCCATGCCACGCGCGCACAAGGGGATTTCAACTGGCGAGATTTCAGTGGTGCAGCGCGTCCAGTCCATGCCATGGCATGCGAGAGGCACGATGGCCTTCGTGCCATGCCCTATGCTCTCGCCCATGCCTTGCCAAGGTCACCCGTCCAGTGCACCTGCGCGACTGCTCCGTGTCACGAAGAAAAACTACCACGATGGGCAGCGTGCCACGGAGCAGTTTCATGCACGGCCAAACATTGTATTTTCCCACTTAGTATAAATAGGATACTTAGCTCCTAGAATTATTTATCACGAAATATCTTTGGGAAATCGTAAAGGAGCGAAGGGAGAAGTGAAGAACTTTACCTAGGGTTCATTGTTTTGCCTTCTCTTTTAATTATTCTTGTAAGTACGTTGCTTGAATTATGTTTTTGAGTAATTTTACGAACATGAGTGTCTAAAACCCTTCCTCTAGGGTTGAGGCTACGTAATATGATTGTAAATGTATGAATTCTTCATTGGTTTGAGTTTTAGTTGTTGTTTTGTCTTGCATTCTTAATTATTGATGTTTTTATGCTTGATAACCATGAAAACAAACTCGTTAAGCTTAGGTAAAAGCTCAAAAGACTAACCCTAGGCTAGAACATGAGAATGGAGGGAGCAAGTTCTTATTTTTACGATAGGATTCGCGATTAGGATAGAAATTATACCTAATTTCCATGCTTGGTTATTAAAACGGGATGAGCTAGACACCGACTTAGAATTATCATATCACCACTCGTAGAAGTAGTTGTGAAGCTAAATCCGGGTAAATGTTTAGAGGTACGAAATTCCATAATGAAGGCACAAATTTCATAAACTACATCCATGTATATAAATTTCTCACGAATTAGGACGGCACATCCCCTCTCAACGATGTAGGTGTGAGACTAGTTTGTCGTGTTTAGAGGCTCGAAATACCATGAACATAGCAATTTAATTATGTGAGACGACAACTGAAGTTTTCATACTCGAACCATTGTGAACTGTAGACTGTATGATTATTAAGCCTTAACTCTAGTTGCTTCATATATTGCTTCTCGAGTATTTTGTGATCACCCCTAGACTTAATTAGAATTTACCAAAAAATTCTATAATCAACACTTGTGAAGTTACTTTAACACTTGAACTTGATAATTCGTTGAATTGGTCCAGTCCCTATGGGTTTGGCATCCTGCTCTTAAAAAGGGCCACTGTATTACTTGTACGACCGCGTACGCTTGCGAGTTATGTTTTAAGAATAGCCTCTTTGCATACATAGCCCATTTCTTTCTTCTCAAGTTGTCTTCCAATTGGAGCCTTGTACTTCCATTTTAGCATGTTCCCAAGCTTCAAGCCATCATTCCAAGCACCTTCTAAGCTTCCAATATAGCGACTTTCTTGGACGTCCTCGAACTCCTTTGGTCGAATTTGAATGCTTGTTCTTGAGGTAACTCAATTTGCATCATCAAGTATAAATAGTGACCAATAATGACTACTTCTGATGAAAAGGCCCTTTTGGAAGGAATATGACATAAAAAGAGAACAAAAATGCTTGAATATATATATATATGATTGAAATGTTCTTGATATAATGAGAAAACTAGTGAAATAATTGATGAAGAGATGGCTGAAAAAAATAAAGAGAAGAAAATAATAGGCGACGAAGTGTAAAATTGCAAAGTGCTTACGGAAGAGCAAGTCAATATTATGTAGTTTTCCTTCCCATCCCCTAGTCGACATTACAATCCATTAAGTTATGTTTGATTATATCGGAGCACACTTAATTAGTGGAGAAGCATATAATGGGCAAGGCTATGGTCCATTTTGCATACATGTGGATTTTGTTGTGAGTGCGAGAGTTGTTCTTTGATGCTAAGCCCCTTAATTTACATTTAATCTTTGATTTGAGTGTATTGACTATTTATTCTTGTGAAGAAACTTATTTCATTATAGATAGATGATGTTATTAGCTTTATTTGACAAAGTAGGTAAGTGAGCTTAAATTTGATGAGTTAGAGTCCACCTCTGAGATTAGGAGGTTAGAAATTTATTATTTTCTTGCATGTCTTTCGTGATGATCGTGAAGTGTACTTGATGTTTTGAATTTATACATAATCTAATTGTTTGTATCCAAAATGGTGGAGTTCCTAGGCTTGATTTATTCATCTGAGCTTTAAAGCTTGCTCAAGGACGACCAAGAGTCTAACTGTGAGTGTTGAACTGTTGATGAGAGGTCAAAATACGCATATTTTAGCCATTATTTGCCTCAGATTTTAGTGTTGTTGTAGTCTTGTTGGAATAAAATATTATAAATTAAAAAAATTTAAAATAAAAATAAATAAAGAGTGAAAAGTTATAGAAGAAAATTAAGCAGATAATTCAACAGAAGAAATTGAATAAAATAACAATATGTACTTAAAAGGACTCAAAATACAGAATGTAAAGAAAAAGCAAGTAACATGCAGGAGCAACACACATTGACATCGAAGGGAAATTCACAAAAAAGTTGCAATTGTTGCGATGAAGGTAGCCAAAGAAGTACATGTGTCTCTAAACTCAATTTTCCTTTTTGCGCCACTCCTTGCGATAAGGTGGTGCAAACACGTCGGGATTTTTGCCCTAGTCTGGCTTAAATTTAATATTTTTAAAAGTCAGTTTTTTTCAAACTCTATGAATACACTCTAAGTACGGTTTTAACACAACTTTTGACCTATGGAGAGCTAGGAGCAGTTGTGGAAGCCGGAGAATTTTGATTTTGTCTTTTCTTCTCTATATTATTTGTTTTACGTTTTTCTTTGAATGATTTATTGTGATTTCTACATATCTATGTGAACTAAACTTTTCGTTCTAGAATTATGATAGTTGCATGATTATTATTGTATAAACCTGAATTGACTTGTTAAAATAGTTATCGTCATGCTACATACTCGTGTGATTATTTGTTTTTTCTTGATCTTAATGATTTAACTACTTGATCACCATTCAAATACTATTTTTGGCTCGTTAATTGGATCAAAAGAGCAAATTGTGAGTATAACAAGAATAAGTAGAGCTTGTTCGTGAAGCTTATAGGGAAAAGAAATCATTTCGCTAATGAAGATAAATATATACCCTTCAATATTACTCATTTGATATAGAAATAATATATATAAACTTCATTATTATCTGATGGCCATAGAAATATAGGCGTTAAGTGTACTCAGGTAGTCTTAGAGTTATCAGCAAGATGGTCAACAAAGTAATATTAACCTGCAACTAATAAGTCGATAGAAAATCAAAGTCAGTTCAAGTGATTACTCAACATGATTGCTAGAGAATTCATAGCCCTAGATCGATTCATCTTATTAATTACGTAAAAATCTACTCTTTCTCTGGTTAATTATTCATTAGTTATTCTTTTATTTTTAGTTTAGTAATTCATAAATATATCTTTAGGTTTTATTGCTTGAATACATAATTAGCATTAGCTTAATTTAGTAAATACTTAATCGACAAATCTATATTGGTACGATATCTTAACTTAAAATTCTATATTGCTTGTATAACCGAGTGCGCTTGTGCATGCGTTTGGACGCAACAACATGCTACATACATATTGTCACACCCCGCCTTGGGGGGTATGACTGGCACCTGGTGCCCTACTAGGACCTAACCTGCTGGACTGTTAAGCCTGGGCGCATCTGGCGCCTGGCTGGCTCTAACTCACATTTCTGGAAACAAAGGGCTATATGACGGCTGTAAATACAGCCCCCGGCCCATTGGCCTATAGCCTCCTGTACCTGCACTAGCAGCTGACCAGAAACATAGTAATTCAGGGAAACCTATGCGGGCCGACAAGGCCACCATGCTGTCTGGTTATCTATAACTCAAACATAGCATACTAAGAAGCTACGTGACCGGCAAGGTCACCACTACTGGCAACTATGGCCCCACACGGCCATTACAAAAGGAAGAAAGAGTAAAGGCAACTATACAACTACACGGCCTCACACGACCGGCTCATCTGACCACAGGGGATATATACAGACTGCAAGCCTCTAGGAATAGTAATAGAACTGATCGGGACAGGGCCCCGACCTACCCATAATATACAACAAAAGAAACTGAACTACACCTCTGAAATTCAGCCTCCGAATGACTAGAGCTGAATACTCAACCGCTGACCGGGAGTCACGTAGAATCGCCTGCTCATCTATGAGTACCTGCAGGCAAGTAATGCAGCGCCCCACCGGGCGTCAGTACCGCTGGTACTGAGTATGTAAAGCAATGACTGAAAAAGATATCTGAAATCAATAACATAGCTGACGAACTGAAACAGAAAGGACTAAATTATCTGTCTGATGATATAAGTCGTACCTGTTCTCAATCATACCGGGAGGAGTAGGTGTCATATCTGGAGACGTATCATTCTACTACTAACCTACTCATGTCTAATATAACATAGCATAACATACATATCATAACATAGCACACACAAACCTTACCCGGCCCCCATAAGCCGGGAGGTACAATCAACACAGAATCTATGCCCCTACCCCGGTCATCCCATCTCCTATAGTGGCTGTAAGCATCCTGCCAGTCCCTGGGTATGCACTTGGGCTCGTTGAGCCCCTGACTATAACTGTACCTGAGTCCGAAGGACTCTAAATCAACACCCCGGGCGTACCCGCTCGACGGGGGTGTATAACGGCCGACCAAGGCACAATATGGGGAAACTGGCATCCCATCTTCGTCCCCTTGCGGGACGGCATATCACTCTATAGAGTGACGTATCCTCATCCTCTGGCAGACGAGTCGATACAGCTATTAACCCTGGGCGGTCAGGGATGCTAGGTAATCCAACCCCAATCAATACAACGGTCTCAACTAGTCATTTTGTCTGTGTATCTCATAAGCTAAGGCTAACAGGTGTAAGGTATCATATAAATCACATACTGAGCTAATAATAGCAATCTATAAGTGTCTGATACATGCTGAGACAGGTAAGTATAAATATGAATATAGCCTCCTGTCAAACTGTACTGGGGCAAAGGTTATACCAGAAGGTGTTTCTGCTGGAAGCTACACTGTTTACTGAGTTTCTGTATTAACATGATTTCCTATTTCTAACATGCTTTCTAAACTTTATTTAGTTACTATTCTATGTCTGGAATGCTTTATGGATACTGTACTACTTCACGAGGCTACAGCTAAACACAACAATATCTTAACATGGCATATTACATCATATACTGAATATACTGGGCAATCTTAATCACTTACGTCCGAATCCCTATCATACGGATAGATATCGTACACATTACAACCCAAAACTTCTCGTATTGCACCAATATTCATAATAACACAATAATCGACTTCTGAACATTCTACTGGTCTGTAAATTACCATACTGTCTCAATATTTCTTAACTTGCCGAGGAAACTAACTTTACATACCTTATCTTTGAATTATTCGTCCGTCGGACGAGGCTCGGCCGGTACTTCAACTATTTTCTCCCAACTGCATTCATAAATACGTCAATCAATACTAAATACAACTTTATTTCAAAAGGCAATGTCACTTTCGATATAGTTTATAGCCTAAACTTAGGCTTATCAAAAGACGGTCAAAAACTCGCTATTTTCCAGCAGCCCAGAAGGGAGAAATATTCACTTCTCAGCTAGGAACACATAGACATTAATTTAGAGCAATTCTACTTACTTCAGTTCGGTGGCTCGCCGATTCGTCGGCCGTATTTCGCGAAACTAATTCCGTAGAAATGCTCTCTGCTGCTAAATACCTTGGTATCTAGGATTAATTTGAGTTTGGGCAGCATTTGGCAGCGTAATCGGACAATAATTTATAATGTTCCTTCGTTTTCCCTCTGTTCACTGCGTTTCCTGGAAGTTTTATAAGTGTTAAATGATTTCCAACCGAAGTGGGGGCTTTATATACTTGGGCCTGGACTTGGGCAACGTGTCACGGAGCCATCGCGGAGGCCTCACCTCCGTGACACGCTGCCATCGCGGAGGGGCTCTTCCTCGGCTCCTCCCGCGATGGTTCGACGGGTTTCTCATCCGATCTTTTTCCCGGGCCTTTCCCTAGCACGTATGGCCTTCAAATATGCTTAACCAACGTGCGAATAGGTCATCTAAGTGCCGGGAATTCTACGGGTTATAACATTCTCCCCCCCTTAGGAACATTCGTCATCGAATGTATACTGTTATCTGGAGGACTTGCTTACTTTACTTTTCTAGAAAAATTTTGGCAGAGTTTCCCCTGTAATATAGACTATCGCAAAAACCTGAAATGCAGAAAAGTCCAACACAGGCACTGCACACAATATTCTAAGATTCACTGGACAACTAAATATCACTTCTTTCTTTATCATTTACAACGTACAACCATAAGGTACTGTATAAATAATGATACGGACATACTTGTCATTTTACTAGGCCTGAAATAGGTGAGGGTATCTGATTTTCATATCTTCTTCAGCCTCCCACGTCATTTCCTCCCGATTTCTGTTACGCCACAATACTTTGACAGATGCAACATCTTTAGTTCTCAGCCTGCGAATCTGTCTGTCTAGGATGACTACGGGAACCTCTTCATAGGCTAATTCTTCTGTGATCTTAACATCCTGAACTGGAACTACTGTAGAAGGGTCCCCTACGAACTTCCTTAGCATAGAAACATGGAATACTGGATGAACCGACGCTAACTCTGGAGGCAAGTTTAACTCGTATGCCACGCAGCCTATTCTTCGCCGAATCTGATACGGCTCAATGAATCTTGGGCTAAGCTTGCCTTTCTTGCCAAACCTCATTACCCCTTTCATCGGGGACACTTTCAGATATACCCAGTCGTCTACCGAAAATTCTAGATTTCTACGCCGCCTATCTGCATAAGACTTCTGGCGGCTCTGCGCGGTCAGTAAACGTTCTCGGACAAGCTTTATCTTTTCCTCGGACTGCCGAACGATGTCTGGGCCAACTAATGCTGATTCTCCTGTTTCAAACCAGCCCACCGGCGATCTACATTTTCGCCCGTACAATGCCTCGAAAGGCGCCATCTGAATAGCTGAATGGTAGCTGTTATTATAAGCAAATTCGATTAACGAGAGATGTTCATCCCAGCTACCCCCAAAATCTAACACACACGCTCGTAGCATATCTTCGAGCGTCTGAATCGTACGTTCAGCCTGCCCGTCTGTCTGAGGGTGGAATGCTGTGCTCAAATTAATCTGCGTCCCCAAACCTTTCTAAAACGACTGCCAGAACCTAGCTGTAAACTGCGCTCCCCTATCTGAAATAATAGATACCGGCACTCCATGCAACCTAACTATTTCTCTGATATATAATTCGGCATAATCCTCAGCTGAGAAAGTAGCCCTTACTGGCAGGAAATGAGCTGATTTTGTCAGCCTATCAACTATCACCCAAATGGAATCATTTCTGCGTCTAGTACGGGGTAACCCTGTTACAAAATCCATGTTTATCACTTCCCATTTCCACATAGGTATCATTATCTCTTGCATCAAACCACCCGGTTTCTGGTGCTCTGCTTTCACCTGCTGATAATTAGCACACCTAGATACAAATTCAGCTACCTCAGTTTTCATACCTGGCCACCAGTAGATGTCTCTAATGTCGTGGTACATTTTCGTCGCCCCTGGGTGAAGGGAATAGCGAGCGTAGTGTACCTCATGCATGATCTGCCCACGAAGTCCTGCGACATTCGGGACACAAAGGCGGCCCTTACAATGTAGCACACCATCCTCGGTCATCTGAAAATCTGGCTCCTTACCCTTCTGAACTCTATCTCTGAGCTGGACTAAATTGGGATCCTCATACTGTCGTTCTTTTACCTCTGTAACTAATGATGACACTGCAGAATTCTGAATTACTGCTCCATTATTTTCTGTTTCCATTATTCGAACGGCTAGATCAGCTAACTGATGAATTTCTTTAGCTAATTTCTGTTTCTCAGGTCGCAAATACGCCAAACTCCCCATTGACTTATGGCTCAGGGCGTCTGCTACAACGTTAGCTTTTCCCGGGTGATACAGGATGTTCACATCATAATCCTTCAACAATTCTAACCAGCGACGTTGCCGCAAATTCAACTCCCTCTGAGTAAAAATGTACTGTAAGCTCTTGTGATCGGTATAAATATCAACATGAACTCCGTACAGATAATGCCTCCACATCTTCAAGGCATGAATTACTGCGGCCAATTCTAGGTCATGGGTAGGGTAATTCTTTTCGTGTTTCCTCAGCTGTCTGGAAGCATATGCAATTACTCTACCATATTGCATCAACACACAGCCCAGCCCGACACCTGATGCGTCGCAATAAACTGAATACCCTTCTGTGCCTTCCGACAGTGCTAGTACTGGGGCGGAGGTTAACTTGTCTTTCAGTTCCTGGAAACTCTGCTCACATGCCTCCGTCCACTGAAACTTGGCTGCTTTCTGTGTCAATTTAGTTAAAGGTGCTGCAATGGTTGAGAATCCCTCAACGAACCTCCGATAGTATCCTGCCAACCCCAGAAAGCTACGAACTTCGGTCGGGGTGGTAGGTCTCGGCCATGACTTAACTGCTTCTATCTTCTGCTTATCTACCTGTATACCAGCGTCCGAGACAATATGCCCTAAAAAGGCTACTGAGTTAAGCCAAAATTCACACTTTGAAAATTTTGCGTACAACTGGCGGTCCCTGAGAATCTGGAGCACTGTCCGCAAATGAGTCCGGTGATCTGCCTCAGAGCGAGAATACACCAGAATATCATCAATAAATACTATCATGAACAAGTCCAGGAAAGGTCTGAAAATACTGTTCATCAGGTCCATAAAGACTGCTGGGGCATTCGTTAGCCCGAAGGACATAACCAAAAATTCAAAATGCCCATATCGGGTCCTGAATGCTGTCTTAGGAATATCCCTCTCACGTACTCGGACCTGGTGATAGCCGGACCGCAAGTCAATCTTAGAAAAGTATCTGGCTCCCTGTAGCTGATCAAATAAGTCATCGATTCTAGGAAGCGGATACTTGTTCTTTACTGTAACTTTGTTTAGCTGCCGATAATCTATACACATCCGGAGCGAGCCATCTTTCTTTCTCACGAACAAGACTGGCGCACCCCACGGGGAAGTACTCGGCCTGATAAAACCTTTATCTAACAAGTCTTTCAACTGCTCCTTTAATTCTCTGAGTTCTGCAGGAGCCATCCGATAAGGAGGTATTGATATTGGCTGAGTGCCTGGTAACAAATCGATGGCAAAATCTATTTCCCTTTCTGGGGGAATACCAGGTAACTCATCAGGAAATACATCTGGGAATTCATTTACCACCGGGACAGACTGGAGTGTCGGAAATTCTGTTTGGACATCCTGAACTCTGACTAGATGATAAATACATCCCTTAGATATCAACTTTCTCGCCTGAAGGTAGGAAATAAACCTACCTTTTGGCGTTGCGGTGCTGCCCTTCCACTCCCGTACTGCCTCCCCCGGGAAGTGGAATCGGACCATTTTGGTCCAACATTCAATATTAGCAAAACATGGTACTAACCAATCCATGCCCATTATGGCATCGAAGTCTATCATTTCTAGCTCGACCAGATCTACTGTGGTCTGACGATTAGCAACCTCTACTGTACACCCGCGGTAAATTCGGCTAGCTGTGATAGAGTCGCCAACGGGCGTAGATACTAGGAAGGGCTGCTGTAATGATTCTGGTACAATACTAAACTTCCGTGCCACAAATGGAGTAATATAGGACAAAGTAGACCCTGGATCAATTAGCACATAAGCAGGGTGTGAGCAGATAGTCAGCATACCTGTCACAACATCAGGTGATGCTTCTGAATCTTGCCTCCCTGGTAAGGCATATGTGTGGCTTGGGCCTGCACCTGTACTGGAGGCCCCTGATCTGCCCCGACCCCTGCCTGCTGAAACTAGGGGTCTGCGCCCAGTCGAGGATGCTGTAGCTCGTGATCCTGTTGATGCCCTATCCTGTCTGTCCCGGTCCTCACGACCTCTGGCAGGGAAATCTCTCATCAAATGGCCTTCTTGGCCACAAATATAGCATGCGGTGGAACCATACCTGCATGCTCCAGAATGGCGTCGACTGCATATAGGGCAAAGTGGTAGGGTATACCTACTTTGCTCCGCTCTCCTCTATAATGGTGAGTCTGCCGTCTGCGAGCCTCTACCAGCCTCTGACTGCCCCCTGCGGCTGAATCTGCCTCCCTGTGACTGTGGCGGAGGCGAGGGCCTGGGCGGCCTGTCTGATAATCGTGGCTTGGGTCCTCCCCGGGCCTCTCCCTGTAACTCAGCTGGCCTATCCCGGCGACGCTGCTCCTGGTTGACCCTTCTGATCTCCCGATGTCGCTGTCTGATGCCCTCAATATTCTGGGCAAATGCCTGGATTCGGGAAATATCCATGTCCTCTCGCAGTGTGGCCGTGATACAAGTCTCAACATATTCTGGGTTCAACCCCATAATAAAACGGTGCACTCTGGATGCCATGGTATCCACGAAGGCCGGTGCATATCGAGCCAAGGAGTCAAACTGCAAGGAATATTCCCGAACACTCATGGCCCCCTGTTCTAGATGTAGGAACTGGTCTACCCGGGCCTGTCGGATCTCCCGCGGCAAATAGTGATCCAGAAAGGCTCCTGAAAAGCTGGACCAGGTGGGAGGGGAAACATCTCTCCCTCGGGACCTCTCCCAGCTTTCATACCATAATACCGCAATATCTCGTAACCGGAATGCGGCCAATTCAACTGACTCAGTAGGCGTAGCATGCATAACCCTGAAGATTCTCTGCATCTGATCCAGAAAATCCTGAGGGTCCTCTGTTTGGTTCGTGCCTGTGAACTGTGGGGGATTCAGGGCTAAGAACTCTCGGACCCTCGAACTACCGGGCCCTCCTGATGCTTCTGCAACTGTGGATGGCATTTGCTGACGCTGAGCAGCCATCATCTGTGCTATCATAACTATAGCACTCCTAACCTCCTGGTCGGAAGGTGTCGGTATAGGGACTGCTGAAGGTACTGTTGCCCCAAATGGCTCCTGACGTGGTGGAGACTGCTGAGGAGGTTGAGACGAAGCCTTTGTAGGGCCCTCTGATCGGGCTATCTCCAAATGAGGAGGAGGCATCCTGCTGGTGCCCTCCCCTGCTGCAATGTCTAAGCTCCGACCTGTGGTAGGATGTTGCTGGTCTGACATTATCTGTAACCAAAGAATATGGTAAGCTCTTAGGGACTCAACCCTATACTGTACCGCTCTATAGCACGACTGAATCAGAATAAAAGACAACCATCCTATCATGCCTTGCAGTCTCCTACCCATAGTATGTGGTGCACAACACATCCATGGACAGGACTCTACTTAGCACGGCTTGCAGACTCCCTGGGATGCGACCTGCTCTGATACCAAGTTTGTCACACCCCACCTTGGAGGGTACGACTGGCACCTGGTGCCCTACTAGGACATAACCTGCTGGACTGTTAAGCCTGGGCGCATCTGGCGCCTAGCTGGCTCTAACTCACATTTCTGGAAACAAAGGGCTATATGACGGCTGTAAATACAGCCCCCGGCCCATTGGCCTATAGCCTCCTGTACCTGCACTAGCAGCTGACCAGAAACATAGTAATTCAGGGAAACCTATGCGGGCCGACAAGGCCACCATGCTGTCTAGTTATCTATAACTCAAACATAGCATACTAAGAAGCTACGTGACCGGCAAGGTCACCACTACTGGCAACTATGGCCCCACACGGCCATTACAAAAGGAAGAAAGAGTAAAGGCAACAATACAACTGCACGGCCTCACACGACCGGCTCATCTGACCACAGGGGATATATACAGACTGCAAGCCTCTAGGAATAGTAATAGAACTGATCGGGACAGGGCCCCGACCTACCCATAATATACAACAAAAGAAACTGAACTACAACTCTGAAATTCAGCCTCCGAATGACTGGAGCTGAATACTCAACCGCTGACGGGGAGTCACGTAGAATCGCCTGCTCGTCTATGAGTACCTGCAGGCAAGTAATGCAGCGCCCCACCGGGCATCAGTACCGCTGGTACTGAGTATGTGAAGCAATGACTGAAAAAGATATCTGAAATCAATAACATAGCTGACGAACTGAAACAGAAAGGACTAAATTATCTGTCTGATGATATAAGTCGTACCTGTTCTCAATCATACCGGGAGGAGTAGGTGTCATATCTGGAGACGTATCATTCTACTACTAACCTACTCATGTCTAATATAACATAGCATAACATACATATCATAACATAGCACACACAAACCTTACCCGGCCCCCATAAGCCGGGAAGTACAATCAACACAGAATCTATGCCCCTACCCCGGTCATCCCATCTCCTATAGTGGCTGTAAGCATCCTGCCGGTCCCTGGGTATGCACTTGGGCTCGCTGAGCCCCTGACTATAACTGTACCTGAGTCCGAAGAACTCTAAATCAACACCCCGGGCGTACCCGCTCGACGGGGGTGTATAACGGCCGACCAAGGCACAATATGGGGAAACTGGCATCCCATCTTCGTCCCCTTGCGGGACGGCATATCACTCTGTAGAGTGACGTATCCTCGTCCTCTGGCGGACGAGTCGATACAGCTATTAACCCTGGGCAGTCAGGGATGCTAGGTAATCCAACCCCAATCAATACAACGGTATCAACTAGTCATGCTGTCTGTGTATCTCATAAGCTAAGGCTAACAGGTGTAAGGTATCATATAAATCACATACTGAGCTAATAATAGCAATCTATAAGTGTCTGATACATGCTGAGACAGGTAAGTATAAATATGAATATAGCCTCCTGTCAAACTGTACTGGGGTAAAGGTTATACCAGAAGGTGTTTCTGCTGGAAGCTACACTGTTTACTGAGTTTCTGTATTAACATGATTTCCTATTTCTAACATGCTTTCTAAACTTTATTTAGTTACTATTCTATGTCTGGAATGCTCTACGGATACTGTACTACTTCACGAGGCTTCAGCTAAACACAACAATATCTTAACATGGCATATTACATCATATACTGAATATAATGGGCAATCTTAATCACATACGTCTGAATCCCTATCATACGGATAGATATCGTACACATTACAACCCAAAACTTCTCGTATTGCACCAATATTCATAATAACACAATAATCGACTTCTGAACATTCTACTGGTCTGTAAATTACCATACTGTCTCAATATTTCTTAACTTGCCGAGGAAACTAACTTTACATACCTTATCTTTGAATTATTCGTCCGTCGGACGAGGCTCGGCCGGTACTTCAACTATTTTCTCCCAACTGCATTCATAAATACGTCAATCAATACTAAATACAACTTTATTTCAAAAGGCAACGTCACTTTCGATATAGTTTATAGCCTAAACTTAGGCTTATCGAAAGACGGTTAAAAACTCGCTATTTTCCAGCGGCCCAGAAGGGAGAAGTATTCACTTCTCAGCTAGGAACACATAGACATTAATTTAGAGCAATTCTACTTACTTCAGTTCGGTGGCTCGCCGATTCGTCGGCCGTATTTCGTGAAACTAATTCCGTAGAAATGCTCTCTGCTGCTAAATACCTTGGTATCTAGGATTAATTTGAGTTTGGGCAGCGTTTGGCAGCGTAATCGGACGATAATTTATAATGTTCCTTCGTTTTCCCTCTGTTCTCTGCGTTTCCTGGAAGTTTTATAAGTGTTAAATGATTTCCAACCGAAGTGGGGGCTTTATATACTTGGGCCTGGACTTGGGCAACGTGTCACGGAGCCATCGCGGAGGCCTCACCTCCGTGACATGCTGCCATCGCGGAGGGGCTCTGCCTCGGCTCCTCCCGCGATGGTTCGATGGGTTTCTCGTCCGATCTTTTTCCCGGGCCTTTCCCTAGCACGTATGGCCTTCAAATATGCTTAACCAACGTGCGAATAGGTCATCTAAGTGCCGGGAATTCTACGGGGTATAACACATATATGTTAAAGGTTATACACCACCGAGTCATAGGTTAATGGTTGGTATGTTGCAAACATATAAATCACATGTTTTATATGATATATGCTTCATAGATCAATTGTTAAAAGTGTTATACGTTTCCAACGTTTATGTGATTAAAGTGCCAGAGTTAACCACTCAAATGATGTATAA
The DNA here is from genome assembly GCA_035772735.1 of Datura wrightii. Lineage (NCBI taxonomy): Eukaryota > Viridiplantae > Streptophyta > Magnoliopsida > Solanales > Solanaceae > Datura > Datura wrightii. The sequence goes on along the minus strand of JASDFA010000019.1, from coordinate 74,555,167 downwards.
TTTACTGTCTATAAGGCGTAAACATGTCTGTTTTAAAGACACAATTTATGTGCTTATATATTCCTTTGAGATTATTTATTTGTATCCAATTCATATTATAGGTCACTTGTTCATAAAATTCATGTTATCCATATTGAGTGCCTATATGTTATATGTTTTAGAAGGTTAGTACATATGTTATACGCCTGAGGCTTAGTTGTCCATTTGTTATTTACCTCACATAATATTTGTTCATATGTCTTACACCTACATATCAATTAAATTGCCTCCATGTGAAAAGTGTTACAAATTGTGTCACTCTTATGTTATAAGTACTACATAACAAAGATGGCTATCCATGGATAATGCAAGTCGAGTAGTCTCAAAAACAAGCATTCAAAGCCGATAAAGGGAGTTTGATGACGTTCAAGCAAGTCCATACATTAAAAGCTTAAAAGGTTCTTGGAATGATAGTTTGAAGCTCACGAACATGCTAAAATCAAAGTACAAGGCACCAAATGAAAGACTACCTGGAGAAGGAAGAAAGTGGATATGTATGCAAACAAGCTATTCTTGAAACAAAAGCCCTCATGGATAAGAAGACTAAGAAGGCCATTACTTCGTTAAGGGCATATTTATAATAAACATTATTTGTGTTTAGACTTAGGCTAGCCTAGTATAAATACTTCACTATATCATTTTATTAGGTAGATACTCTTGTGAGAGTTGAGGCTAGAAATTTTAGTTGTTATACAATGTTGATTGGATTGCTTGTGAGAATAAACTTTTCTCTTGAGGATTATAGTATTAATAGATTGCGTGCATGAGGATTTTATCATCTTGAGGTTTATCTCTTAGATTGGTGTTCGGTTTGGTTCAATTGATTGAAGATTTTAACTTTCTATAGCTATCATCGTCAATTAATTTCTTTACTTGTGACTGTCTTCTATCTTTATTTCTTGTTCTTAGATTTAGAGTTTTTTTCACATATTGATATTGTGACATTTGGTATCAGATCTTAGAATAAATTTTTCCTCCTTCAAATCTAGTCTTAGTTTGACAAAACAAATCCAAAAATTCCACCCAAAAAAATAAATTGAAAATATATTTCAATATAATTTCGTTTGTTGTTTTTGACCCTAGATTTGCATTTTCTAGAGTTATTAGAGTTTAGGTCCAAAATTTTAAGTCATTTGAGGGTGATTTGAAGATACTACCATTTGTTGGTTTGAAGGTTTGAAGAACTTGAAGAACATGGTAATGCATCTTAAAGATTCAGGTTAATTTGGAGCTTAAAAATTATTGGGATTTATTCTCTCTCTTGGGAAAGCTACTTCTAAAATTTGATACGATTCCGAAAAATTTGAAGGGTGTTGAAAATTTGAATATGCTAGTAATTTTTTAGGATCTTCATGTGTGCTTGGTGAAGGAGCAAAAAAGATACATTTGATCCAGAAGCCCAATTTAAAAAATGCAAAAAGTTTTTTTTTTAATACCACAAAGAGTAAATACTAAGTAAAGTGGGCTCAAAATACCCAAATTTCAGCATTTGTAGCTCAAAATCATGAAGAAGAATCCAAAAATAAAATAATGTCAATGTGTGTTCTTGGTGTTCTATGTGCAACATGGAAATACAACTTTCAGAGTTTCGAATTTACATATTTCACGTCCAAATCAGTTGTCATGCATTGTTAGAAGTTGAAAAATGAATTTTGTCCATTGAAGGAGAGCTAAAACACGTGAAAACAAAAGCATGAACACCATGAAAGCCATGAATGTAACCTCGAGTTTTAAATTTTGAATATTCAATGTGTTTTAAACGTGCGTCGAATCGCGTAGTTGTTATTGCATTTATTTGAAAACATGTTGAGGAGCTCGTAGACAAGATTTGAGCTGGTTTCAGAATAAGTTGAGCTGGACTCCATCGAATCCGCCACTAATGAAAGCTTGAGCTTCAAAATGTCAAAATCCATTAAATGGTCAAAATTCTGTCCATTCAGTAATCCTTTTAAAATCTTCCATTCTTTAAATTTTTTATTAGTCTGTTTTAAGAAAAATAAATGTTATCTATTTTCTACATTATCTTTGATTAGCTACTATGACTGATAAACTAATACTTTCACCTTTGAAATTTTTTCAATTTAAAGAGCTTATTTGTGTTGGTAATCAAATTTGCTCACTTCACATAGATCAAAGCAAAGAAGTTGTAAGTACTCATTAGCGAAACATCTATATTTTAGATGGTCTAGAGTGAAGAAAGTAATTACAGACTCACCACTCCCTATTTGGGCAATTAAAAAGAGTCATATTATGGACCCCAATTAAATCAACTTAGTCACTTAATATTACTCCCCATTTTATCTATCGTAACCGATCTTAGTACCTTGACAAGACCAGAAACAACCTCAAAGGTCATTGCTCATCTAGAGTAATAAATTATTAAACTAATTCAGATGGTGATGCAAAATAGAGAAACTTCTCAAATCCCACCAAACATGACCCCACCTCTTGATGTTTGCCAAAAAGGGCCCATGCCACCTCCATTTTTAATCTCGGATGAGCTTGACCAGGGAGATCATTTCACCACTTCTCAAAAAATTCAAAGCATGACTAGGGAGATCATTTCACCACTTTTCATCAAATTTAGAATATTTTGCTAACTCGTCCAACTCAGAATTCTCCTTTTAAGTATACATTTGCTCCTCCAAATACCCGATAATATATCACTGACACGCCGTACTTCACTAGTGTACACTTATTTCACTACTCCACTTATGAAACAAACCTAAGAGCTATGTCGCCAAAATATTAATCACTATGTTGAAACTAAAAATAAAGTAAGAGTAGTCAATGATGAAATGGTAAACAGGAAGTTAAAAAGTTTGAAAGGCGTTATGAGAGATCTGTGTAGGCTCGATAGTAACTAAAGCATGAGTATGAAGATTTATGTGTATTTTCTAAGGTGGAGTTGCCACAAGGTTATAAGATATCAAAGTTTTAAAAGTTTGATGGGTTAGGATACCCTTTTCTCCATTTAAAAGTCTATCACAAAAAGTTAATTGGTGTGGGTAAGAATGAAGGAATAAGAATCAAATTGTTCAATCGAAGTTTGGAAGAAAAATCTTAAAGCGATACTTCAAGCAAGATCAATCAAATCACATACTAAGGATGATTTGGAAAATGCTTTTGTGGATCATTATAAGTTTCATGTTGAGATCACTCCTAATAGAATTTTGATTTCAAAGATAAAGATGAAACCAACTGAATCCTTCTGAGAGTATGTTATATAGTGGAGTGAAGAAGAATCTAGGGTACACTCATCTATGGGGGGGGGGGGAAGGAGAGCAAAAACAATCACTTTCTTGATTCAGGCACAAGACTCACACTACTATGAATGAACGGTGTCAATAGGTGAAAACAATTTTGTTGAAGTTATCAAAGACAAAGAAATGATTAAATATGTCCTTAAGACTGGGAATAACAAACCTACCATCATTACAGTCCACTAGTAAGACCCTCCAGGCTGGTGTCTGCGAAGGTGGAAAGAAAAAAGAGAAAGAGTTATGAAAGTGATAACACAAGAAGGTAGCTCATATCACCGCCAACAACCTCCACAATACCAATCGAATGCTCAATATGTTTAGTATTTCTCACAGACATACTACCCTCAGACGCCCTAAATTTCATATTCGATCTGCAACAGACAGCCAACATATTATTCTCCATGACCACCAAATCCCCAAAATGATGCACCTCGTCTAAACTTCGTCGGGAAACCTATCAGGATTTTCACGCTATTAGGGGAATCACTGACTCGGATATATAAATGGATGAAAGTAGCAGGGATATTTCATCCAATAGAAGCGAAACTCGCAAATCCTTCGGCAAATTGGTATGATCTGGACAAGGGTGTATCTATCCTCTGAGTAGTTGGGCATGATACTGAGAAGTATATCACCCTCAAACACAAAATTTAATACTTGATTGATAACATGGTGATAAAGCTTGCAGAAGATCCACCAATGTGAATAACAATTTGTTGCCCAATCATGAGAAATAATTGTTGGCATGATCAGTTGCAAAAGATGAAGTTTTCTGGAAGTTGCACTTTTGACGTCCTTCGACCCTGCATTTGAAATTATTACTTTCTTTCTTTGCAATCACATTTTATGACTTCCTTTCATTTGTAATCTCACTTTATGACTTTCTTTACTTTGTAATCTCACTTTAGGGCTTTCTTTCCTTTGTAATCACATTTCATTACTTTATTTCCTTTGTAATCAAACTTTAAGACTTTCTTTCCTTTGTAATTGCACTTTGTTAACTTTTTTTCCTTTGTAATTGCACCTTTATTTGTAATATGAATTATGTTTGACCTTATTTCCTGGGTCAGATACGTAAGAGGACTAGATGGGCTTCGATCACGTCATTAAAAAATTTCTTTTTTTTTAATTTTGAATTACGTAATGACCCGATTCTTGTTTACGGCTTTCCTTGGATGATTTGCTTTCAAAAAAATAATTCTGATTATTCCTCTCAAAAAGTCTAGTTGACTATGAACTTTTTAAGGTACAGCGATTGTGTTTAAGTTCAAATACCATTTACGCTAAACAACTCTAGTTAAACACTATCTCTCTTAATTTATTTATTTAACTTGTATGTATTTTAAATCTTTAGTATTAAATTGGGGATGCCCTTAAGACCACTTGCTTGATTTAGTGTGAGCCTTCAAACCTTTGTTTGTTTTATACGCCGTTAGTCTAAATATTCTTAATGTGTCGTGAACCTCTAACGGTTAATATAAGGCTCACTGACTTAAGCTTGTTTTCTCGAGTACGCATTGACTTTACTTTAAGTGCGAAGGATTTTGGCACCTTGATTAATTTATCCAGTATTAGTTTACATTTTTTGAAAGTATTTACTTTGTTAAGGCATTACATATTTACATATATGAACTCTATTGGATGATTCTAATGGACTCCCTATCCCTTGCATAGTGGGTTATTGACATAAAAGTATAAGTTTAAGATAAAATTGATATTTTTATAATTCAAAAAATATTAACAAAATCCTAACCTCTAAATATTGGCAATTTATAGCCAAAATCATTAAACCACGCCTCAATATTAATAAATAATATTGTGGCTTTTTCGAAGGCATAAATTTGGGGATTTAATAACTGTATACATAAGAATTTTATGTAATTTTTTTTCCTTAAAAAAGGAATAGTTACCTACAAAATTGCATAAGCAATTTTTTTTAATTCTGCGTTGCAAAACAGATCCCAACATTAACGTTTCATTAGAAAACTTTTAGATACATTCAAAAATTTTAGTTAATCAGATTTATATGTTTATATATTTTAAACAAATAAAAAAACATTGAGTAACTAATATATTATAATATTTACCTTTAAATCTATTTGATGTATACATTTATAAAGTTTACATTCTAAAAATTATTGAATGTATATCTCAATATTTATTAAATGTATATATATTCTGAAATTATTTCAAAAAATTAATCAGATTTGTATTCATGGAACCTTTGTTAAAATTTATCTTGAATATTGTGTGTTTATTTTGTTATTGCCATGTATGTTTACGTATAATAATTGATGTATATATGTATACGTCATTATAGTATACATTGACTATAATCAGCTTTGAATTCAAAAATTTGTTTAGATTTGTATTTATGGAATTTTTTTTAATTATCTTAAATATTGCGTGTTTATTTCTTTCTCACCATTTTATTTTACATATAAAATTTGATGTATATATGTATACGTTATTATAGTATACATCGATTGTATTCATAATTATATCCAAAAATTATTCAAATTTGTACTCATGAATTTTTTTCTTTCTCGCCATGTACTTTTTACGTATAATAATTGATGTATATATGCATACGTTATTATTGTATACATCGACTATAATCAGATTTGTATTCAAAAACTTATTCAGATTTGTATTCATGGAACTTTTTTTAAAAAATTATCTTGAATACTGCGTGATTATTTCTTTCTCATCATATACTTTTACGTATAAATTTGATGTATATATATATATATATATGTTATTATAATCAATTCCCATAAAAAATAAATCATGTATAATTTTAAAAATATAATTGGTCATACAATTAATTAAAAGACAAAAAAAAAACTGTCACATTTTCATAACAATGTAAAGTTAATTACCTTCAATATTAAATTAAAAAAGACACTTTTAAATTCCCAATAAAGTAAAATACTTTGTCTTTTTTAAGATAATTGTGTTTGTTTAAAATAGATTTGCTGTAGAATTCTCTTTTAAATAAAATAAATTTGTCATTCTCAATAAAAACTAAATAAAAAATCTGTCAAGTTCCCATAAAAAGGTGAAAAACTTTCAAGTTTCTTCTAGTAAACTGTGTATTTATAAGAAAAAAAATTGTCATATAATATTAAATAAAGGTTAAGAAATAATGTCAATTTCCTGTTAAATAATGAAAAGGTTATAAATTTATTTTTTTAATAAAAAAAATTGGCCAAATAATATTTAAAAATATTTAAAAACAAGTTGTTCCATAAAAAAGTTAAACTTCAATCAAACAAAATTTTAATTTTTAATTAAATATAACTATTGCAATTATTTTTAGAAAAAAAAACTGTCAATTGCAATATAAACAAAAACTTCAGGATTTTTTAAAAATAACCATCTGTTATAAATATATTTGTATTATAGTGAATGTCTATAAAGGTATTTGTATTGTGGTGGATACATGTATTTATATTATAGTGAAAGTCTATCTTTTAGAGAAAAGTTAGGAGGAATTGTCCCTATAAATAAAGGGTTCTCCTTCATTGTATTTCATCCCATCAAGAGAAATAAGAACTTCTCTCCTTCTCTCTTTCTCTATAATATTCTTGTTCTTTCTTTATTATTTCATAACACGTTATCAGCACGAGTCTCTGCCTTGAGCACTCACTTTGAAAGATCTGAAGTAAGAAAGATTAAAATTTCTTTTTCGAAAGATGTATTACTTAACCACAGGAATGATATTCCTTTTGTGATATTGTTGCTCTACGACTCTACCGTTTCAAAATTTGAAGGCCGAGGTATTATTTTTTTTCTTTCTTTTAATATGGCTAACCTTACGAAACTTGATTTCGTTGCCCTTCAAAGTTTGGGCAAGAACTACCTTTCATGGGTGGTGGATGCAAAATCCATATGGATGCAATGGGTCTTGGAGACACCATTAAAAGTGAAAACAAAGCATCAAATCAAGATCGTGCTAAGGCTATGATATTCTTGCATCATCATATTGACGAAATTATGAAAATTGAATATCTCACGATCAAGGATCCACTTGTTTTGTGGAATAGCCTAAAAAAAGGTATGACCACCTGAAGATGGTCATCCACCCAAAGGCACGATATGATTGGACTCATCAAAACTATAAGTCTGTTCATGAGTATAGCTCATCAACATTCAAAATTATTTCTAAGTTGAAACTATGTGGAGAAATTATTAATGATGTTGATATAATTGAATATGTGGTAGTACACAAAATTAATTAAGAGCTCCAGAAGAGCTAATGTATTACTACTTAAAGGAATGAAATTATTGTAGTAAGTCTCAAAAGGAAACTTATAAGTTTCAAGGATATTGAAAAAAAAATTGAGACTATAAATTATGGGAAGATCTAATATTTTCATGCTACTACAATTGAAGCGGGTTATAAATATTTATGTAAAAGATTACCCGACGGTTTTTTTATTTGTAGTACATAAATATGGTATGATGATGAAATCACATATTAAAGTAAACTAGAAGTTTACTGAAATAAGTTGGCATAACCGGTTGGTCATCCCGGTTCAAATGTGATGCAAAAATAATTGAGAATTCACGTGGCTATATGTTGAAGAAATAAAAGATTCTTCAAGAATTCTCTTGTGTTGCTTGTTCTCGTGATAGAATGATCTTGATCAGCTAAGATTGGAATAGTATTCCCTGAAATTTTGGAACTTATAAAAAGGTGAATATGGGCCCATTCACCTACCATGTGAACTGTTTGCTAATAGATGCATCTATGGTATGGTCCCATGTGTTTTGCTATCAACTTGCAATTGATTTTTGTAAGGTTGTTGCTCGAATTATTAAATTACGAGCATAGTTTCAAATTATAAGATCATGTTGATAATGCTGATTCATATTTATGTTGGTCTAGAGAAAATTGTATGCCTCCAATTATAGCTAAATCATTGGTTATGAGAATAAAACTCCCAAATAAAATTTAGTATGAGATATGATTATTTAACATATAGCAACACTTGAATGCATCAAGCCAACAAGGTTTCCCCTATCACAATTGGTTCAGGATCAAGAACCAAATGATTCCATCTAAAAATTTAAATGTGCGATATATGATTCAATTACTCCACCACAACGCACAAAGATGGGTTCCCAAATGAGCTTGGGAAGTAAATGTTAGTTTTTCTAACATTAGGGGAGAACAGCTGGAAATTGAGTGTGGGATGAATTATCTAGATCCTCGGAAAAAAAAAGTGAACTTAAAGTTCAATAGAAAATTCACTTGCAAAATATTTTAAATCAATTGCCAGATATATTTGCTAACTCTATTTTATAATTCAATTGCAAATGCTCCAATGAAAGGTCCTTGAAGGACAGGGTCTAGGAGACGCCTGAAGCGTGATAGACCAAACGGTTCCAAATGTAGAACTTCTTGAAGAAGGAGAGGAGCAAGTGATTAAGATGGTCATAATGATGAGGCAAGTGCTTTAAGAAAGCACCACGACATAACACTTCACAAAACTTTGGCAAAGGTTCAAGTACCTGAAAATGATGAATAATTAAAAGATCTCAATAAGTTATGTCGCATTGGAACAGATATCAAAATGATCGTCGACGATAACTTTGATATAATTTAGCGCTCAATATTATAAATATTGACGAGGACCTTGAATTCAAATCTGTCAAAAAGTATGGACAGATAAATGATTGGCCAATTAAAAATACGCAATTCAAGTATAATGTCAGTGGATATAACTGGATTCTTGTGGCATAAAGATTTTTCGTAAATTCTGACATTATTATTGAGAGGTACTCTTGTGGTGGATGCAATTATTTTGAGGTTCCTCATAAGTCTGGCAATATATGAAAAACTTGATATGCATATAATGAAATTATTTTCATGTCTAGAGAGACTGAAGGATATATGAAAATCCTTGAAGGATTTAAAAGAACGAAGAAATTCTTGGTCCTGAAGATATAGTCTGCTCCTACTAGGAGACATTGGAATGGGATCAAACACATAATGTGGTATATAAAAGGGACTACCGATATGATCTTATATTATTCTAACAAATGCAGACCCGATCTTGTTGGTTATGCTGATGCTGGGTATTTATCTGACCCACATAAAATTCGATCTCAAACTGGCTACGTGTTCATATGTGGAGGTACTGCCATATCTTGGAGATGTACAAAGCAGTCTCTCGTAGCTACTTCATCAAATCATGATGAGATAATAATTATTCATGAAGCAAATCGAGAATGTGTGTGGTTGAGGTCTATGATACATCTCATTAGAGAAAAATGTGGTTTGAAATATGACAAATTACCCACAATTTTGTATGAAGATAATGCAGCATGCATAGCACAACTAAAGGGAGGATTCATAAAAGGAGATAGAACGAAGCACATCTCGCCAAAGTTTTTCTACACACATGAAATCCAAAAGAATGGTGATATTAACGTGCAACAGATTTGTTCAAGTGATAATGTGGATTATTTATTCACCAAATCTCTACCAACTGCAACTTTCAAGAAGATGGTTCACAAGATCGTGATGCAAAGATTCAAGGATGTTCTAAATAGGGGGAGTTAATACGTGTTGTACTCTTTTTCCCTTACGAGGTTTTGTCCCACTGGATTTTCCTTGTAAGGTTTTTAATGAGGCAGCCAAAATGCATATTATTAGATATGTGTACTCTTTTTCCTTCACTAGATTTTTTCCCACTAGATTTTTTCTAGTAAGGTTTTAACGAGGCATATTATCTATCAAATAGACATTACGGGGAGTGTTATAAATATATTTGTATTATAGTGAATGTCTATAAAGGTATTTGTATTGTAGTGGATACATGTATTTATATTATAGTGAAAGTTTATCTTTTGGAGAAAAGTTAGGAGGAATTGTCCCTATAAATAGAGGGTTCTCCTTCATTGTATTTCATCCCATCAAGAGAAATAAGAACTTCTCTCCTTCTCTCTTTCTCTATAATATTCTTGTTTTTTCTTTATTATTTCATAACACCGCCCCATTCTTCTCTCAACTTTTAGGACATTACAAATGGACAATTTTAACCCAATAATTATTAAAAACCTATCATATGCTAATTAATTAAAAGTGGGCTATTTTATGTCAATTTAAGAAGAAAGTTGACATACAGTGCCAATTTTCCTTGCATATTCTATGTTGGGCTGGAAGCCCAATGACATAATTGTAGCCCAGCAATCATCTGTCCATCCAAGCATAGAAGGTAATACTTTTTGGGCCTATAGCCCAATAAAAGCAGCAACAGATCGTAGCAGCAATCCAAAAGAAGCAGGAAATTGGTCCTGAAAGCCCAACTATTTGGACTTCTTTCATATTTATTGTTTGTGTCTATTTATTGAGCTTGTATCCAACTACTAACATTTTCATCTTGTTTCCTTTTCAACATGGTTGAATCCCAGCGAAGCGTGAAGACCATAATTGCCCTAAAATGATTGTGATGTTCTTGCACTAGTTTTTGTTATCATTTGCAAATGTTAAAATGAAACTGTTTTGGACAGATCTATAGCCCGAAACGATTTTGATTTTGGGGCTATTTTGAAGGAAAAATTATATAATATAGCATAATTATAAAATTATTTATTTATAATAGCCACGGTTTTAAAAAATTACATATTATGGTTTTATTTCATTTAATGTGTCACTTTTTTTAATTTGTATTTTGTTTTGTTGTACCCATATTCAATGCTTAAAAATCCTTCAATAACTATCCCATCCCCCCCCCCCCCCCCTTCCATCTTCTCACTCTCCCTCATTTTTCATCATCAACCAGATTTCTCCTCCTATCAAACTTATGATTCTCGCCATTCTCTCTTTTTTGTCTCTATAATCCATTCAAACCAGGTATGTTCCATTCATGATTTTCATTTATTTTTCAATTTAACATATATATCTTTTATACTATAGATAAAGTTCTTTAACCATGTAAATCATTGTTTCTTTTGTAATCAAATCTTCATGATATTTTGGAATCTCAAATAGATTTTAGAAAATCTCGTTAAGTGGGGTAAATTATTTTCTGATTTTGAAAATCATATTCGTGTATGTTTATAGTTTATATATTATATGTATTTGATACATTCAAATACATAATCATTTTTGTCATTTTTCGAATTTTACATATGCAGATATATATAAATACAAATATATGTTTTTGGTTTGAATGGTTATGTGTTCACCAGTAAACAACATTTATTTTAGTACTTGTATATGTGTTTTGTTGAATAGTTATGTATTTATCCATGAAAACTATTTATTTTAACAGAAATACATTTTAGTACATTTTGATACATTCAAATACATAATCCTTTAGGTAACTTTTTAAAATTTATATATATATATATATATATATATATATATATATATATATACATGTATAAGTATTTTGTTTGTATTTTATGATACAAACTATTCATTTATTATTTCTTTATTTTGATTTACCATTATGTAATAGGAAATAAAATATTTTCGTAACTTTTTTCTGTTTTTGTTTTACAAGTTGTTATGGTAAATAAGAATTCTATTTGTTATTAGAATTCTTTTATTTAAGGAACACAATAATTATCAGTTGATTAAAAAAGGTAACTGATTATTTATGTGAAACATAATCCCTAAAATCACTCACTTAACCAGATTTTGTATTTGTATTTAGATACATTTTACCAATGGTAAATACAACACATGACACATAAATATTATCATTTTATGTAAATAAGTAAATATTGCTACTAAAATCTATTTTCTTCCAAATTGTTGCCATTTCTGAAATTTTTGAATTAGCTAAGGCCCAATTACTTGTTAAATGACTTGGATATTTCTTTCTAAGGAAAATTATATCTGGTATTAATTATTAGACTAAAATTATCTTTCTTATCAAACTTAAAAATTATTACCAATAATACATATATTTATCAAAAATATTAGAATTTTCCTTTTTTTAATTTTTTTTGGTACTTGCAGTTTTAGGGAAAAAAAGAAATTAAAGTATTTTTTTTTGTATTCGCAGTTTTAGGAAGAAAAACAAAGCAGTTAATTTTTATTGCTTTTGGTATTCGCAGTACCGGAAAAAAAATTAAAATAAGTTAATTTTCTTTTAGGAATTGCAGTTTTAGGAAAAAAAGATTAAGGCAGTTAATTTTTATTTTTTTTTATATTCACAGTTTTAGGGAAAAAAATAAAGCAGTTAATTTTTATTTTTTTGTATTAGGAAAAATGACTTAAAACACACTTTAACTTTGTTTGAAATTGTTGTTACACACTCTAACTTTGTGGATATCCTATATCCCCTCTAAACTATTTTTAACTAAAATTACTAAACTCCTAACTGCTGAGGTGGCAAGGAAAGTGTAATACACTCTCCTTGAGAGAGTAAGAACAGAGAGATATGCTAAAATTTGATTTTTGTAATTTTTTTAAAAAATTTTCTCTTTCATATCTCTATCTATAATTTTTCATTCTCATCTTCTTCACTGCTCATTTTCCTCTATAACTGACTCTAACAACCTCTACTCCGGCCAAACTTTTATAGTTTAAAAATAATAATTTTTCTTTTAATGTTCTTTTCTTTTCTTTCTCTTTCAAGAATCACTTTCTCAAAATAGATCGTAAAACTCATAAAAGTTGAAGCAGCAAAACAATTGAACCAATTACATGGAGCAAAACTCAAAGAACCGAAAATAATATTTTTTAACATACCAATTATTCCATTAACAACACCATCAACAACTAGTAGAAATATATCTTATATCCCAAATTGGATCTATAGAATGTTCAATTTCTTCATTAAATACAGAAGTCTACCTCAAAATCAAAATAAAAGAGTATCCAGATAAAGATCACTAAATATAAAAGTCCACCTCAAAATCAAACCCTGATAAAGATCACTAAATATAAAAGTCCACCTCAAAATCAAAATAAAAAGGTACCCAGATAAAGAAAATTTAAGAATTCACAACCCCAAATCGGAATTAGAAAATAAACCCTAAAAATTAACTAATTCAACAAAATAAAGAAATTATTGAAACAATAAAAGAAAATAATTCCACAATTAATGGTTAATATTCCAAATCTAGTGAACAAAATGAGTTTTACCATCTACTTTTCTCATTGATTTGTTGAACCCTAAACTCTACTTAGCATTTGAAATTTCAGAAGAAATCCTTCCGTTTCTGTTCTTCGCGTAGCTATGACAAAAAATAAATACAAATAAGAAGAGAAATGGTCTAATTGTTATGAACACGAATCCCAAAAAAAAATAAAAATAAATGAAAAAAAATTAAAAAAAAAAAGAAGAAAAGATTAAGAAGCCATTTTAAAATAATAAAAAAAATTATGAAATTTACATGTGGCCGCGTGCATATCACCCATTAACACATATTTGAGTATGACCTTCTAAAGGAGTATATATTCTATTTTGAAGTACTCAAGGGGGGTTATAGAACCCCCGCAAAGTTGAAATGTGTAACAGCAATTTCATGCAAAGTTAAAGTATGTTTTAAGCCATTTTTTCTTTGTATTATTGATGTATATTTTGTTTTATTTTAAAATTAAAAAATCAGTTTATAAGTTTTTTTTTGTATTTCTGATGTATGCATTTTAATATTTTTTGTATTTCTGATTGTACAGTATATAATTTTAACATAATGATGATTTGTGAAGAAGAAGAAGAAATAATGTACAGGTTTACATATTGTGTTAGAGAATAACTGGAGAGTAATTTTAGCATAATCGTGGTTTGCGACGAAAAAGAAAAAAATGTACAGGTTTATGAAGGAACAAAAATACATGTTTCTGTAGGAGTAAATTTAGGATACATAATACCATATACCGCAATAAAAATTACAGTTATTAAGTGATCAAGTTTAATTAGAATTTATTATACGATTATTCATACTTATCAGATTTAATTGACCATATTTAATTAAAATTTATTATACAATTATTCATACTTATTAGGTAAATTAAATAATTAAAAATAATAATTTTAATAAACATAAAATTAATGATAATATAAGTAATTAATTTAATAATATTATATGGCCATGTAATTTTCTCTATGTCTCTTCTAGTTATAAACAAGAAAAATTCACGAAAGCTTGAGAAGTCGGACTAATCAACTTAATCCAAAGTCCAAGACAACGTGGATGATAACTCTTTTATGAATGAACCATTTGCAAATTTAGCCAAATATCATTAATTCATCACTTGAATTAAGGATATTAATGAGCGGTAAATAAATTATTTTGAAATAAACATCTTATCTAAAATTTCCACTATCCAAACAAGTTATATATTTTTAATCATAAATTATTTTAAAATTATATGTTAACTGCATTTGCGGATTTTGTCGGGTTTGAAAATGGATCATAACGATAACTAGGCTTCCGGAGACGTTGGAGAATGTCATAAGAAGCCTCTCGAAAGTAATGAGGCTCGGAGATCACTGGGGACTATCACACCTGGGATTCCATAAATCAAACTACAGAAAAGAGCAGTAAAGTCGGTTAGGCACGAAAGATGCCAACATGGTTATTAGAACTTTGTAATATACTCAGTTTTGCCAACATGGTTATTAGAACTTTGTAATATAGTCAGTTAGGCACGAAAGATGCCACTTCAGAATGTAGCCGATTAGATGTCCACGGCCGAAGCTCTCCTGTTATGTAATTTTTCTTATTATTTTATTTATTCCTTGTAATCGTTTATGTCAAAAGGAATTATAAATTCGAAATCTCCTAGTTCTGAAAAATTGGAAAAATAAGTTGATAGACCAGAACCAGTTGTATTGTTGGCTTTGTATAGTATCATCATCGCTATAAAAGAGTACCCAGAAGAAAAGAAAAAATGAGTTGTTCAATTATTACCTACAGAGCATAACATACCAATAGTTTCTTGATATACACTTTCTTTCACTTTTTTGTGTGAGAAAGAAGAAAGGGGTTGTAGAATTACAGTAGAACTGTATAAAAATAGGAAAAAGGAAAAAAAAGAAGTGGGTTTTATGAGCTGATGCTGAAATTGGGATCCTCCAATAGCATGGATCTTGGAAAATCTTGGAATATTAGTAGTAGTAGTAGTGTCAGCTCCCACAGTTTTTTATGTAGTTTTAATTTCAATTACTTCCATTCATCACCGTCAGCTGCCTTGTTTTTGTCTTTGGGGAGTTCAATTTAAGTTTCCAAGATGGCCTTATATAAATACTCCACCATTACACCTCCTTGTAACCGTTTATGTCAAAAGGAATTATAAATTCCAAATCTCCTATCCATTCTTATGTCCAACCTATATATATAATAAAGGAAAGATATGGAGCAGCTGGCATGTTCGGATGAACAGCGCATTCATTTATCTTTTTTCTGGTTTATTTGAGCATTCCCCTAAAAAAAAGAAAAACAAAAAAAATCTCATTTAAGTCTATCAGTTTATTTTTCTCAATAAATTCCTTTCAAACCCTTCGTCTTTCTTCTTCTCCTTCACCGGTTACTGCTAGAAAATAGGATTTCTCATCCACGGCTCCTCTAGCCTCGCCTCATCGTCCCCTTCCCCAAAATTCCGAAGCAGCTCTAACCTTTGCTTCCCAACATGGCCGTCAGCAAGAACAAGAGGATTTCCAAGGGAGAGAAGAGAGGAAAGAAGAAGGTGACGGGTCCCTATGCAAAGGTATTTGAACGTTGCCAGGTATACCTTTCTTTCAATTTTGCTATGAAGTTCTATTTGTGGCCTTTCGTTTTTTAAATTTTCAATTTACCTTTGTTAAATCTATTTTTAATTTTTGCTTTTCTGAAACTTTTATTTTGTCACTTTGTAATATACTGCATTATTTTCTATTAAAACTATCAAACCTAGAAGTACTGACATAAATCTAATTTAGAACTAATAGATAAAGTTATGAGTTTCTTTAATTTGATAAAATTTTAAGGTCGATCCATCTAATGCTAAAATAGTTGAATAGAAATTCCTTCTATATGTTTTGATTAAAAAAAACGGGTGGTTTAATTCTATTTTGACTTGTGAAAAATCAGAGACCAAATACAACCAATCTTGAGATTCAGTTGATGACAGCAAACGTCTGCAAAACCCATTTAGAATCTCAATAATTTAGTTAGAATTTACATTTCATGGTGATATAATTTGTATATACCAATCAACAAGTTGATTTGACCTTATAGATGCTAACACAAAAAAATCTAACCAAAAAAAAAATTCTCTTGATAATTTTCTATATCTGGAAAAAACCAAAAAATTAAAATTTATTCGACAGAGAAAGAGGCAGAGGGCAAAGAAACTGCAATAAAGGATAAGAAAATACAGAAGAAAACAATCGCTCATATAACTTCCACGACAGATCTTTTCCTTCCAATCTCCCTTGCCTACAAGGTAAATCATTCTCCTAATGGCATTTAATATTTAAAAAGATTATGTGTTGCCTGCATATACTTACAATTATGTGCAGATATTCTTATATGGGCTTTCAAAACGGAGAAGACTCTCAAATTTCTCTTGCAAAAAGTGCTGAAGCAATGTTGGCATCTGAGAAAATTGTGTTATATATCAAGGTACTTCTATTATATCATCATGGGTTGTGATCAACTTTTTATTTGATAATTAAATTATATGATTAAATGAATTCTTAAAAGAAAAATTATAAGAAGAAATTCATCTCCCACAACTTGAATCAACAGATGATATTTCAATTACCAAAGAAAACATTGGAACTTATCATGTAACTCAAAATAATCATCCGTGGTCAAGTTATTTCTTTATTATATTGCTCAACTCAATTGTTTTATTTTTATTTTATAATCATCTTGCATTTATAATTATCAGTGCTTTTTTGTCCTACCACATTTTAGCCAAACAATAAAAATAGGATGTATCTTCTTAAGAACGCAGGTGTGAGTACAATTGATCCCGCAACTCTTGTGTTGTTTTGCATAATTTATTTTACTATACTCAAGTAAGCAATTTTTGGTTGTATCTTTTTCCTAATTATTGAAGGTGATAATGTTCAATTCTAAAATATTTCAAGAAGATCGTTCCATTTTATATAGGCGAACATAAAGTGTGGAAAATGTGTATGCCAAAATTTATATTATAGTGCTTTATTTTGTTATCACTTTAAGCGCGTATATAAAACATCATCTATGTTAAAATTGTTGAATTATATTATATCAGTTGTTGCAAGGAGTAACTTTTGATAGGATGATCCAAATTTAGAAGGAAAAAGACCAACAAAGAAAAAACTTCGTAAGTTGTCATGTACAACTGTTATTAACTCATCTCCAGTTGCACAAGCACTTATATAATATAATTCAGAGGGCCTTGACATATATAAATTTGGAGCATCCTGTCATTTGGAGTGTTTCATCGAGGATCTCAAATGTAGGACCTGTGATATTAACTTTTGATCAAGATGAGTCTTAATTTGGTAGTCTTACGTATATTAGAAGCTTTGTCTAGATTAAGAGTAGTGTTACTAAAGCATTGTTCAAGGAATTTTAACATAATTAACTCACAATATTTAGGAGATCAATATACAATACTATTGAAGTTTTGGCTAAAGCAGGAAAAATATTAGTCCTGCTCATATGATATTTTGCCTCCTAGCTGACGTTCCATTATTGACGATTTTGATGTGTTGCATGGGTTATACAAATTCATGTTGCAATGGACAGTAATTGTTATTCAAGAAAGTAGTTTGAGGGTGACTCTCCTGATCCTCATGTTGTTAATATGCAAGTTCTTCTGGAATAGAACCAGAAAGCTTGTTGTCACGGAGAGACAAAGTTTGCAAGTTTTTCAAATTCCCCAACTCACTAGGAATGAGACCAGAAAGTTGGTTAGAAAAAAGTTTCAAATTTTTAGCTCACTTAAGTTTCCTAGAGTTATTGGAATTGAACCAAAAAGATCATTACTTTGCAAGGGTAAATCCTCAAGTGACTTCATCTTCCCTATTTCTGCAGGAATGGGACCAGAAAGTTGATTTTAAAAAAGGTACAAACCTTTGAGCTCACTTAAACTACCTAGAATTGTTGGAATTGAACCAGTAAGTTGATTTTCAAATAAATCTAGCTCTGTGAGGCTTTTCAGATTCCCCAACTCACTAGGAATGGAACCAGAAAGTTGGTTAGCATAAAGGTACAGTATTATAAGCTCAGTTAAGTCACCTAAGTTGTTGGAATTGAACCAGAAAGATTATTACCTTGCAAGGATAAATCCTTAAGTGACTTAATCTTCCCTATTTCTACAGGAATGAGACCAGAAAGTTGGTTAGAAAAAAGATGCATGCTTTTGAGCTCAGTTAAGTCACCTAGAGTTGTTGGAATTGAACCAGTAAGCTGACATTCAAAGAAATCTAGCTCTGTGAGATTCCTCAAATTCCCAAACTCACTAGGAATAGGACCAAAAAGTTGGTTAGAATAAAGGTATAAAATTTTGAGCTCAGTTAAGTCGCCTAAAACTTTTGAAATTCGACCAGAAAGATTATTTTTCTGTAAGCTTAAATACACAACTGACTTCATCTTTCCTATTTCTGCAGGAATGGGACCAAAAAGTTGGTTAGAAAAAAAAAGGACAGAACTTTGAGCACACTTAAATCACTTAGAATTGTGGAATTAAACCATTAAGTTGACATTCAAATAAATCTATCTCTGTGAGATTTTTCAGATTTCCAAACTCACTAGGAATGGAACCAGAAAGTTGATTAGAATAAAGGCACAGAAAAGTGAGCTCAGTTAAGTCACCTAAAGCTTTTGAAATTGGACCAGAAAGATTTTTTCTCCGTAAACTTAAATGCACAACTGACTTCATCTTCCCTATTTCTGCAGGAATGGAACCATTTAATTGGTTGTCAAAGATGAGGAGGGTCCAAGCTTTGTTAGTGAGCCGATTGTGGTGGGATTATGCCTGAAAACTGATTAGCCGACAAGTCGAGATAGACAAGATTAGTGAGGTTTCCTATTGCAGGGGATAATGCCAGAGAGCTGGTTGATGCTAAGACCAACATATTCAAGAAAAGATAAAGATGAAAATGAAAAATCATACAGTGTGCCAATAACACCGTCATTTGTAATATTCAACTTGTTTACACTACCATTAAAGCATTTGACTCCATACCAATCCCCGCATACATCACTATTCAGTATCCATGAAACCAATAAGGAATTATTCTGGTTTTGAAGAGTTGCTTTCCATTTGAGGAGAGCAGCTGCTTCCTCATCAGTGGAAGCAAAAGTAACTGTTAAGAGAGTGAAAAGCTGAAGGAAAGAAAATATTGTCGGAATCATCTTGAAGGTTAAAAGATTTCAGTTGATTGTTTTGGTTATTGAAGAACTTTTGCAGATAAAGTTTTAATTCTAAGCTTGTGAAATGCAAGTAGAATTAGAAAGACTTTGGGAGTCGATGAGTTAAATATTAATGATGGGAAAGGTAATTGGATTGGCCAATCTTATAGAGTAGTTGAAATAATTGTAATGGAAATGTCTTAGAAGAAAAAATCACAGAAAACACAAAAGTCCACCTCTAAATTGTATCTCTGTTCCTTGATTTGACATATAAATAACATATCACACATATAATTGATCTAAATTAACCATAAAACGCAAAACAACTTTACTTTGTTAGTTTTCCGAGTAAGGGTAAAAAATGTTCTCGAATTATTCGAAATAGCTTACATACTTTCGTTTGTTTTTAGTATTAAAAATACTTTTGTTATTTATCTTTTGGATCACAAATAACCTTAAAATATTAGGCTTGCCATTGAAACTAACACGGCCATCCAACATGGAAAAAAAGAATCAACTTGCCCTCGTGAACTATTGAAAATTAGTCAAATTTGCATTTCTATGATGGTGAATTTCATTCTATCAATAAGTGATTTTTATCTAACCTATTCTTGTCTAAGTGAGGTAGCTCGTGGTGTATATATGAGTTTATAACTTTTTTATTTTGACTTAGTATGAACACAATTTACTCTACTTTTATTTTACGATTTTTGTTCTTTCTGTAGAAGAAGTCAGGCAGGGAAAGGAGATATGGTTAAAGGGCAGGAAGAAAACTGAAGATGTATGTTAAGGGGATGCAAGATAAGATTCTATTGAAAATGTAGAAAAATATAATAACCAAAAGTACAAAAGACCAATAAAATAAAATCAAGTAAATAAGAACAACTAGCATCTTTGTACTATTAATATCAATAGTTGATAACTATGACTCATGAGATTGTATCTTAATATTTTTTATAGATAAAGATAACAATAAATATGATACGTAAATAAAGATTATTTTCTAAAATAAATTTAATTTTGGCATTAGAGAAAGAACGTCGGATATTTTTTAATCATAATATTTAATAAGTAATATTTTGTATCCTTAAGGAACTTATGTCTTGCTAGATATAAATTTCATTTATAAACAAAAAAATTAAAAACCAAACTCTTTAAATAATAAATCGTGAAATTAAATGATAAATGTATAGTTATATCATTTTCATGGGCCATATGCACAAAAATTAAAAATTAAAAATTAATCTATTTAAAATATTAATAGTGGAGTTAAATGATAAATATATAGTTGTATAATTTTCATCCAATTTTTGGATCATGTTTACCATTGACTCTAAGAAAAATTTCATTTACCTCCATTGCTTTAGATCTACAGATCTCACCTTAATTTTCTACGTGGCAACTTCGTAACATTTATGTGACATTTTGTTATCTAACTAAATCTACTAACTCATTTAAACTCATTTAACCCGCCCGCATGACCCAATAAAAAATTAAAATTAAAAACTTCTCTGTTCATCCATGGTGGATACGATTTCACCACTTAGATCTTGTCCAAAATTCAACTTTTGTTGTTGCGATAGAGTGATAGTTGTTTCAACAAATGTGTCAGTAGATTTCACTAAAAAAAAGTGTCATCTTGATGGCACATAAAAAAATTAAGGTGGAAAATGAGAATCAACACAATAGGAATAAATATGATTTTTTTCTTGTTTAGAGTACAAGAGCAAATATGGCCCCAAAGTTGAATGAAATGAGCAAATATATTGAAGACATGGGATCTAACAATGTACGAGTAGTATAACTTTTTTTAGTGTGTAAGGGCAAATATGACCCTTTTTAGTTAATTGTTTTCTTTCAAATTAGTAGTGTTTGGTTTTTGTCTTTCATTAGCATTTTAAGTAACAAAAAGAGTGATTGAAAATACTTTTGACATGAAAAAAAAAGAATCACAAGATACTATTTAATATTTTTCTATCATAATATAACACAAGTTATGTCTTATAAAATGCTTTGTAAGGCATATATGTGGGTTATAAACAGAGCTTATGCCGAAAGAGGCATGCATTCTATTTCAGAAACCACAAAGTTATGTCTCTTAATGCATAACTTAATTTCTACTGAACTTTTGTCGGACAAGGCAAAAGTTCTCTAAATTTACACCTTGCAAATTAGATACTACACAATTTATGTCGGATAAGGCAAAAGTTTTCTAAACATATACCTTAAAATTAGGTCATAGTTAAGGATACTGTAGCCCACAAATTTTTATTAAATCAGCCGAAGAAGCAAAATTTAAATACCACTAATTTAAAGCAAAAAATAAAGACCGCACTAAAAGAGAAACAGTTCATATAAAATACTTATCTGCATCGATTGTTTGCACCTAATTACACAAATAACCTTAAAAGTTAATAAATTAAAGTTAAAATGCATATTACGTTATTATGATAAGCGATAAAAAATATATATACAAAAGTTATATTTTATATTTATTGATTTGATATAAATATTTGATACAAATAAATTTTACCCGAACATATCCTTTCATTGCTCGATTGAATCGATTAATTTTCTCATAAAAGAAAACCAAACGATATGTCAGTTTTTCAATTTTGAAATTACATAAAACCAACTAAGTCAATTTTTCATGATTCCATTTTTGTCTGGTTTATTGGATTTTTTATGTTTTTTGTCTTCTTTTGTTTATAATTATGTTACATCAAGCACTTATTTTAATTAACTATACTGCAATATAACACTGTCAAATAATTGTTCTGTAAGAAGAATTGTCATTTATCAAAATATTTGAATGATAGTTAAATTAAATAATAATGAATAATCAATGACTCGATAAAAAGATATATTATTTTTCACATGAAATAATTTTTTAGACTTGTCAAAATAATTTCTATAAATCAAACTAGAATGTGAAGATAAGGAACTAAATTACTATAAAGGCAAGGAACTAGAGAAGTAAACAAGAGTGTAAAAGATTAAAGATGTATCATAAAAATTTAAAATTTATTTAATACATGCACACATCAAAAGTAGAAATTCTAAAAATTAGAAACTAAATTATCTAAATACCTCTATATTATTTATCAGAAATAATTTTTTTTGCTTCAGTACTCTAAATCAAAAATCAAAATCCATGACGCTTGGATTTATTTTGTTAAAGCTTCAGCAGGTTCGACTTATTTATAATCAGTTAAATTACGTTGATAGTATAAAAAGAATCTTTACACTAGCAATATCTACTAATTACGCCCTATTCAACGGAAGCTGAACTTTTATACCTTTATATCTTCTTCCTTTTGATGCTATTTACTTATACATAAATAGGGGTATGATTCTTCTCCGATGTGTACTAACAGTTTGTTGCTTCATTTGCATTATATCTTGCTAATTTGCTGATGAATTTTCTTGTATTCGTAGTTCGATAACTTCATGTTGTAGCAAAGATGAATTTTCTTTTATAGAATTATGACTCAAATATTGAATCATATTTTAATATTCTTTTACATACGCGCAAATACATTTACTAGTTAATGCATATAAGGAAATAAACTAATGCGCATAAATGAAGGGGAGATGTTCCCTTCCTAATTATCTGAATTGGCCAAGCGTGTCATTCTATTGGCAAGAGCAAATATATCAAGTAAAACAAGGGTATATGGACTTTGTGCGACATGTATACGTCTGGGAAATTCTGCTCTGGTATCACTTTCAACCTATACGAATTAGGAGGTGTACATTCCATTTCCTGATTTGATTTTGACTTTTCGACTTTGAAAATATTTAATTTTGATTTTTTGACTTTGAAAGTATTACAATCCAATACGAATTAAATAACTTTTGTTTGGTTCAGTTTGAATTTTCGATTATTGAGTTATATCATATAAGATGATGCAAATATAATTAATTAAATAGTTATATTTGAATGAACAAACGAAAATATAATTATTATGAAGCATTAGTAATTCCAACCTCCAGAAATATTCTTTTCTATATTCAATTCACATTATTGAAATAATAAACATCGTTAATGACTTGAGATAGTAGTGCATATTTGATGAAATAGTCATGGTGATATCTATATTGCCATTGCTAATGTAACTTGGAACTTGAGCAACCAAAAATAAGGGCAGAAACAACAGTCAAAATTGCTCAAACGTGTTCTATCACAATATGTTATAAGAAATGACTCATAAAGTATACACATTCACTCAGCATCTCAAAATAATATTAGACAGACTCAGACAGACTGCAGATACATCTCATGTGCTAACTGGAAAAAGGACTCCGCACTCTGAGATGCTAATTCACTGATAATAATAACTCTCATACTTTTCACCAAACAATACAAGCATGCATGGGAATCGTGTATCAAATCCCCAAGATGCCACTGCCTTTACCTCATAGACTCTTTCACGCAGTCTTATTTATGACTGTCATTTGGTATGACCCCTTTTCGGCACCTCCTCAACCACGACTGACTCTCTACCCGGACTGACCAGACTCAGGGAGGTGATCTGACTCGACCTGACATGACACCAGCACCAACATGTCATCTTTCAAACTGCACTTCTCATCCACCACACACAGCCTGCACATGTTAACACTTCAGGTGAGCATAGAATTAACAAATATATGCCTTCACGTTTTCCGAGATCCAAAAAGAGCATGCAGATTAAAGGTATCTGAAGACAATGTTTCGAGTACAATGTTAACCCACCTGTTAAGGGAGAAATTTGGTGGATGGATGTAACAGCTTTCAACCAAACTTGAATCCACCAGATGGAAGTTGAATATCATTTCCGCCAAAATTGAATTCGTTTTGTGTTCCATCACCTGCCGGCAATGTTTCATCATCCTCCTCCAACCAGTATGTCTCCAGTATTTTAACAGCCTTCTCATATATTTCATTGTTATCATGACTCTGAAGATTTTCAATCTTTTCCAATCCCTCAGCATCATCGGTCAGCTGAGCGTAGTAATTAATGCCTCCAGTGTTGGCTTTTTCTGCTTCCCCAACCTTCAATATGTTTTCTAATCCTTCTAGACAGACAGTGACAATCCTTGGGTCAGGGCACACAAGCAAATCACACAGAGGCTTAATGCAGTTTTGACTCACCAAGAACCTATAGCCAAAAGCACAAGAAAACACTGAATTCAGTAAGAGCATCAACAAAAAAGAGATGATTGCCCCCAAAGAAAGTGACATACTTGATCTGCTCATGAGTCCCACCGGAAGTAGCATTTGAAATAGCCCAGGCAGCCTCTTTTTTTATATCAAATTCTGCAGTTTGAAGCAAATTGACCAGAGGACCAATTAATCCAGCTTCAATTACAGCCTGCTCAAAAAATAAAAACTATTAGATAAATGGCAAATGCAGTGTGGTTTCTTCAAATGAGATGTCATAAAAACAAAAGAGAACTAGGGGGAGTGTCAGATGGTGGCGCTATGACAAAACATCTCCATGACTCAATTTCCAATCCTATTTCCAACTACTACATATACTATTATACTCTCATATTCACCAATTTAACCGCCCTTACATTTATATAACATGCTAGAACTCAGAATACATGCAGCAAACAATGTATCCAAGAGCTGACTATAAACCACATTTAGCTGTCCTTCAAATCTTGAGGACATACCTGTATCTGCTCCTTGTTCCCAGCAGTAATATTTGATATAGTCCAGCAGGCTTCTTTCTTGATGCTCTTTTTGTGATTGTGTGTCAACAAGCTCAGCAGGCAAGGAAGGGCACCATGTTCAATAATGCACTGGGTTGAGAAGATATTTGATATTAGTAATAAAGAAGGAAGTCATATGCATGACTACCTCAGTTACATTTCAGCAGAGGATTTAAAGAAGAAACCCAAAAAAAAAAAAACAATTTTCTAGTGTAGTCTTTGCACAATGCACTCATCCACACATTGAAGTATGATATTATAGAAGCTGAACAGGGCAGTAAAGGAATACAAATAATTCATGATCTCCAGCAAACCAATCCCAAGAAATTGGCAATTTACAAGGGTTATTCAAACTATTTTCCTTTTATGGGATATGCAAGAACTAGATGTGTAGAACATCAAAGGGAAGCACCCATCGACAAGACTGTTGCTGCAAAAGTCAACCTGCTAGAAGAAACTTTGCAAGTACCAACTGTATTCTCATTTCAAACAATATCGTAACTTCAAGATCATATATTGTAAAACAAACTCTGCTAGAAGCCCCTATCAAAAAACACACAGCTTGGGAAACACTTGTTGAGTAATTTAAGATTCTCGGAAACGTAACGTATAAGAACTCCATAGCACCTTATGATATTTTACAGACGCATAACGTCCCAAACGAGAGTGTAAAGCACATACTTTGAGCAATTGAAGATGCATTTCAGAATAAATCTAGACAACTTGAAATTTCTTATTACCAACTTACATGAAAAGATTATACTATCCTGCTGTCATCGAGATTTCAAGGGGTTAAGTTAGTGAAACACTAAAAAAAGTAAAAAAATGTACCAAAAAACCAGACCAACCAAGTGCTTTATTCAACCCAAAAAGAAAAGGAACACTAAAATTGCCTTAAAGATGATGTAACAAATACCCAACCAAGTGCCAGCAAATACTTCCCATAATTACTACTATTTGTTTTGAGAAAGTCCTGTAATTACTATTTCTAAAACAAACTACTTTAAAAAGGCAGTTTGGTACAAGATAGTAAAATCCAATACAATCCCAAATCTATTTACAACATTCCAATATCCTCTTCGCTATTCTTGTGGTAGTTCTACTTTGTGGGACACACATCAGTTAAAATGTTCCAAGTGCCAAAAATTATTTGGAACAGAATAATTAATATCTTCTGTGCGAAAAATTAAAGAGCCTCCTCTGATCAGTATACTCTTAATTTTGGGGAAAAAAAAAAGGGAATCAACAGTCAACAAATAGAATTGCCTGAAGAATTTAATTTGAACTACTTGAAAGTAATCCGACTTTCCCTTTGATAGACCAGAAAAAAAAATGGTTGTCGGGCCACAATACCATTGCATATGTCGGTGACATTCCATTATTGCACCAAGTAGGAAGTTGGAAGTTCTTTTAAATTTTCAACTTTATATCAGGCATATATATTAATTGAATTTAATGCTTATTTTTGGAATAACATGGAAATCACAACTGGCCCACAATTAGGTTAGATATTACATGCACACAGCTTATAAATCTTATTTTTCTGCCTCTATCGCATCCACCATGTCAAGTTAGGTGCCCCAACACACTAGCATTTTGTTCTGGTAATCTATACAAAGATACTCAACTGCCAAAAACTATAAATGTGGTAGTCTCATTTCAAGCACAAGATTGGATAGTCACTGATTTTGGATGTAAAGATTAAAATAATAATGGTCCATATGTCTTGCTCCACAGAGAAGTCCACTGTCTACCAGTAACACGGCCGCTTTCAATACTGCTATATTTACTTATGCTATTGATTATTCATAAGACAACAAATTTAAAATAAATTTATCTTGTGCATAAAATTGTAGACTAAGAGCAGCTGTGTAGGCAATAAAAATGACTGTTACAATTGGGTTTGTTCTAGATTGCTCAGATGCACAGAGGAATCAGACTGAGTCCAGATGAAACCAAGACAATGCTGTAAATTCAAGAATGGACTAAAAACACGAATCAAATTTGATGTTGATTCTAGGAATACTGATATCTTCTCAAAACATAATGTCTCATATGCTTCCACCTTTGAATCATTTCATGTTATTGTATTTTTTTACTTTTTTTCATTGGCTAATTCATAAAAGCGTTTGGATTCAACCTTGAAAGCTTCTAAGAGCTCATTAACCCCTACATACCTGAGTCTGGAGGTCATCTCCTGTAACAATGTTTCCTACTGTACGAAGGGCAGGGATGAGTACTGAAGGAGACGGATGCCTGGGGATCAATTGACATATACATCAGATTCAATCATAAGTTAGATATAATTAAAACTAGATCAAATGAGGAAAGTAGAACATTCACTCACATGAGGAGCTCAACCAGCCGTGGACAAACACCCGCGTCAATGACAGCTTGAATTTTGTCATTTGTGCCATCAGACAGGTAAGAAAGTGCCCAGCATGCATCTGTTAGCACCTCTTCATCATTTGAATGAACTAGTCGCTGAAGAGCTGAGAGTGCTGGCCTTACCTGACAAATGAATTGACATCAGTTATGCAGCGCATCCAATAAGTTCTTTCATTTTACCAAATTAGATGACCCTCAGTGTAGGTACTTTGAATGCTCAAAGAAAACGCAATATTTTGAATTAAACAATTGCAGGCATAAAAACATTGCAACACCGAATAACCAACCTGCTCAAATGGAGGTTGTGGCTTGCCTCTACAAAAGTTTGATAAAGTCCATGTAGCATTTCTCAGCATTGAAAGCTTTGCATGCTCATTCAACTGAGCCAGCAAAGGAATCAAGGCCCCATTACTAAGAACAAGATCACGGCACCTAGGAGAGTCACCAGCAACATTTCCCAGTGCCCAAACAGCCTATAGTTCGAAAGAAAACAGAATCAGCCTACTAACCAACATAACTTGAGTCTATACAGCACAGGGTTCTGCCAGTTTTTAAGGTTTAATCACACCTGCTCGCGAACATCATCGCTTGGTGAGCCCAGAAGCTTTACAAAAATCGGCACAGCCCCGTGGTCAATCACCACTCTGGTATTTTCCGAGGTACCAGACGCAATGTTTGTGAGAGCCCAAGCAGCTTCAAACTATGAAGCAAAATCACAAGGATAAAGTAAGTTGAATGAAGCTACAACAACAAAATGCCGCAGGCAGAAAAGAGTAATAAACACATCACTCTACCTGAAGCTGCGGAAAATCTTCCCTCATTAGAAACTCAACAAATCGAGGAACAACACCAGATTGTATAACTTCCTCAATAGGAGGACTCCTTTCTGTTGATCAAAAATTGCATGCAAGTGATGAGCAAATTGAATAAAATCAACAGAACAGAAGGTGGAGCAGGCTTAGTCATACCTATAGAGAGCAATTTACGAAATTGTGTGGTCGCCTCCAGCTGCAAATTGCTATCATTTGACCAAACACCAGCAACCATTGATGGAAGACTTTCCAACTGTAAACCAACAAATAATGAAAAACCAGATTCACAACTAAATCAGCACAAATCATAGAACAACCCAAAACCAAATCAAGTTCCGACTACCAGACAACTGACAGATTACTGATTAAAATCATTTTTAAAAATGAACTTTAAATCAGAAGCAAAGGAGCTTTATATCTGACCAAAGGTTCATCTATAAAGGAGGTTTAAAACAGAATCAGAGGAGCTTTACTCCTGATAAGATTTCATTATTTTAGACGGATGAAACATACGCACATATTCACACATCAGAAGCCGACTCAACCTTAAACATCAAACTGACCATGCCCTGATCAACCACAGTTATAACAAAACTAACATAGTCTGGGACTGATTGAACAAAGACTAACATATGGCCTACCAAAGAACACAAACGACTACAACTAGTAGATTCTAAGCTTACCAATCAAAAAGCTAAAATTCCACACGGGTATGCAGAATCCCAAATTGATATGAAAAGAATAACAACTAATAAGAAATTCACCTTCTTTTCAACGGTGGAAGTTTGAAGATTAGCAGGGAACTGTTGTTGTTGGGCTTGAAGGCCTTCACGACGCTTCTTGAGTAAGCTCTCTTCTCGCTTGTTCTTCCGGATCTCAACCATGTTATCCTCTCGCCGGCGGCGGCCTTCATCGGCGTCGACGGCAACCTTGTATCGGTTCCTACGAACCTCCGTCCTAGCACTTGGCCTCAGAGACATCTTGGTAAAAATCCTTTAGAAAGTGAAAACTGCAAAAGAGATACTAAAAGCTATTACAGAAAAACCTTGGAAGGACAATGATAATTGAATCGACGGAGAAAGCACATAGAGAGAGTATATACCAAATATTTTGGAGAGAAGACCGTGAATGACGAGGGTTTTGGAAAGAGTTCCTCTTTTAGTCTTCTTCTATTCATGGGCCGGGTCTTTATATATTTGGGCTTAAGCCCAAGATTTTGTGTTCAAATGTGTTCTTGAAAATCATACATTTCTTCTCCTTTTCTTCTTTTTTTTTTTCTTTTTTTTTTTGATAACTATCAGCTTTCATTAATTACCGAGTAAGATATTTACAACTCCAGCAGTACTCGACCACAGTCTACTGATTGATCTGATCCTTTACTCCCCATACACAATGAACTAGAATGTCCCCTTCAACAGAATGAACTTGATTCTCACACATGAGAATTTATTCTTGAAGGACCAAATTAAGGGAAGCATCAGCTCTAACATCGCAAGTGCACGCTATTTCTCTGACCAAGACATTCCAGTGTCTCTCCTTCTTCTCAAAGAGTTTAGTGTTTCTTTCAATCCAAATGGAGTGTATATACTCAGTATAAACCGTCTTGACGATTCTGAGTACGCTTCGATTTACTTCTAGTATGATGTAGAATTTAGGATTGTATTTGACCCAAACAGGAAGAAAAAGAAAAGGGAGGGGGAGCAGCTAAGTTGCAACGATTGTATTAACCTCATCCACAGCTCTCTGGTATAGACACATTCTGCAAATAGGTGTCTCTATCTTTATCAACAGCTTTACGTAAGATATATACAGAATCAACTTTCATTCTCCACTTTATCAATCTATTCACAGTTAATAACATGTCTTGTAGTTGAGCCATATTACAACAATAACTTTTGGTCGTGCAGGGTTCAGACATATTAGCCCTTTCCATGTCTCTTTAGGTAGCAATCCAAGTATTTGCAAGTATGTGAACTTGACCAGGCTCTTCTTTCTGGTTGCAAAATGTTTGTGCAGCATAAATGCTCTCTTAACTTAAAGAATCTTTCTTATCATTCAGCTTGCTTGTTGTGGGATAGGCATCTCTTTAATGTGTTGATCTTTGATATAAAAGGCATGAATCCATTTGATCCATAAAATATCTCTTATTTTCCAGTTTCCAGCATGTTTTAGTAACAGCAGCCTTATTCCAAAATTTGAGATTGAATAAGTTGAGCTCCAAGCAGCCTTTAGAAGACACATTCTGCTCCAAGAGACTCAATCTTTCTTGATTATTTCATTTGGTCCAGACCATATACAACTCCTACAGTAAGCTTCGATTGACTTCACCATCGTAGCTGGAATAATGAATAGTTGAGCCCAATAAGAATGTACCTCAAAGATCACTGACTTGACCAAGTGAACCCTGTCTGCATATGAGAGCTTCTTGGCTGTCCAAGATGATATTCTTGAGATAATCTTAGTGATTAGTTGTTGTCACTCTACTACTTTCAGTTTTCTAGTGGCCAGAGGTATCCCCGTGTACTAAAAGGTAAATCTCCTTAACTATATCCCAATTGTTGTTGGATTTCATCTTTGATTGAATCTAGTACTCTACCATAATAAATACACTCTTAGACAGGTTTGCTTGCAATCCAGAAGCTGTTGAGAATGCTTTAAATTGTTCATGTAGTAAAGCTTACTGATTTAGGCTCCGCTAAAGCAAACACTAATAAGTCATCTGCGACACACAAATATGCGGTGTTCAACTTAGGGGGTGCATGGTACGGTATTTAATATTTTGGTTCAATAATTTTGATTTTTGATTTTTAAAAGACGATATCGTTAACACACCAAATTAATTCGGTATGGTTCGATATTTTAAAATTTTTGATTTTGATATTTTGCGGTACGATAAACCGATAACCGTAATTTGTTCGACTTCGACTTACATATACACGTACAACAGAGAATTATGACTTTGTTTTTTCAAGAAACGTCACAATTATATCATACTAACACTTTACACATGTAAATATATTTTTAAAAAAGTATAAATAATTTTCTTCGTGAATCTACTGCACAAAAAAATATTTCAATCAAGATAGAGTAGTCAAATTAACAACGTCTAAATAACAAGTCCTATACTAATGTTATTTTATACATTTTCTAGTATTATAATAATGGTATGTATAAATTATATATGTACCTATATACTTCGATATAGTATTCAGTAGTTAAGTATTTTTTTACAAATATCGAATATTGTATCAAATATCAAAATATTTTTAAAATCATATCAAATATCATAATATCAAAATCATGATTTCAAAATTTTTAAATTTAATATGGTATTCGATATATATCATACTATGCCCGCCGCTAGTTCTAACTTGGAACACTAGGAGGTGATATTTGAATTGCATATTATCGTCATGAGTATGTAAGCTCCTACTTAGATATTCCAGATAACTGCAAAAAAGAATAGGGACATTAGGTCTCGTTTTATCAAACCTTTGTTTGCAATAAAGGGCTTAGTTGGTTCTCCACGAACAATAATAGAATAGTTAACTGTGCTAACACACTCCATCACCTGTCTGATGAAATACTTGAGGAAAATTAGTCATTCTAATACTTTCTCCAAGTAGTTCCAATCCACCATATCGTATGATTTTTGTAAGTTTATTTTAATCATACATCTAGCAGAATTGTGTTTTCTTATATAAGATTTGACCAGTTCATGTGTAAGGATCACATTATTTTCTACTTTCCTTTCAGAGATAAAACCAGACTGAGGGTCAGTGTTAATACTTTCAATTCTGTCTGCCAATATTTTAGCAATAATTTTATACAATATAATGCAGCATGCTAGAGACAAGATTAGGTACTCTAGGTACCAGAGTTATTGTTATACAGTTGATGCCCTATAAAGCTTCCCTAAAGTGAAGAACTACCTAATTGATTCAGTAACTTCTTACTTAATCACATGCCAATATTTCTTGAAGAAGAGTGATTATATCCGTATGTTGACATCCCTTGATAAGTTAGATATAATTGGCTAAAAAAATTGACATCTCTTTTAAATTAGGGTGGCTTTAACTATAAAGCAATTAAAATAACGGTTTGGGACTAGATTTATTTCCGCTGACTTTTTTATAATTTCAAGTCATGCAACAAACAATCATTATATTGAAGCAACGCAACGCTATTTCGATATTATTATATTAACTTATTAAATTCTTAAGCTAAAATTTATTGCTCTAACTTTATATTATTTTTTTATTAAAAATTTGCATTGTTGATGTTCTTACTTCATAGGTTATAAATATGACGATCATTTCTTGCAAAGAAATTTTTAGAACAAATTGATTATAAAATAATAATTAATGACTTCGCATCTAAAAAAAACTTAAAAAAAAGTAGACTTTAAATAAAATATATCTTTTGATGTTTCTTTAAAGAAATTAGAGTCTCTCTTTGAAGTTTGACCTTATGCCCCAACCTTATTGAGTCAATCCCATTTAAAAATTTAAAATTCATTAAACTAAGTGGGCATTTGGCCTAAAAATTAAATATTATTCACTTTATTTGTTTTTAAAGTTAGAGTTGGGTTGAAGTTGTGTTTGATCATACTTTTTTCAAAGAATATTTAGAATTTAAATGTACTTTTCCTAAATATGATTTAGATCTCCAATTTCAAAAAACTAGTAAAATCACCTAATTTGACTAATTTACCGGAAACATACAATTAAATCTGCTCTAAAAGAGTAATATTTCAAAATAGATAGTCAGATAATGTCATAGATTAGATTTCATATACGAGCTACAGAGATGGACTCGAGATTTGAAGGTGACGGCACCATCATCAAGGACATATGCACGGGTTAAAGCACGTCGTGTGATATCACTTTGTGCATAATTTTATTAAACGCACATATAACTATAGAATTAATGTATAAATTTGAATTAAATAACTTTATTTGATAAAACTTGCCCTATGAAGTGATGGTTGTGAACTCCACTTTACACCCGTGAGGTTATGTATTTGAAACTTGCTATCGATCTAAATTTTTAAAGTTTTTTATCAGCTAAAAACGAAAAAAATAGTAAAGAATGCCGAAAATGAGATTTGAGCCAAGTCCCTTTGAGTTGACAAGAGCAGTTAAGAAGCGTTTTCGGTCAGTGCACCAAAAACGGCTTTATGTCTTAGAATGCTTAATATAATATATGTTTATATCTCAAAGTGTATACACACACACACATTTTTTTCAAAGTTAATGTGGGCATGTGCTCCCCCATCCTTCCATATGAATCCGCCTCCAGAGCTCTACATATTACTATATAAATATTTTTTAAAATTTTGTTTGAAATTTTTGAAGTTAGAGTTGAAAATAAAATTGTGTTCGGTTATAAGTTTTGCAAATAATATTTAGTAGTTTGAATATATTTTTTTTAAAAAAATAAAATATAATTTAAATAGGGTCATTTTATAAAAATAAAATATTTAAGGTAAAATTTAAAAAAGAAAAATATAGTGAAAGTGAAAAAAGTGAAAACAAGATTTTAGGTGTTTTTCAAATTTCAAATCATGGCCAACTCTGATTTTCAAACAAAGTGGAATCTTTTTTTCGAAAAGAATGAATAATTCTCATGGTCAAACAGTAAGAATCCCCAAATCAAACTTAAAACAAAGAAAATAGTACTCCCTTCGTTTTAATTTATTTGCCTAATTTTGACTTGACACAATTTTTTAAAAAAAAAATTAAGAAATTTTTTTTGAATCTTGTAGTTTTAAACTAAAGATATGTAGAATGTATCAAAATGTTCTTTAATCTTGTGGTCATAAACATGTTTTATGTGGAAAGTTAAAATTAAATAGTAGCCAAGAAAAAAAGATATTCTTTTAAACGAACTAAAAAAAATAAGCAAAAAAATAAAACGGAGGGAGTAATATTTCTTTCCTTCCATATAATTTACAACGGATAGTAAGAATCTTTGTAATTCTATTTTTCATTTAGGATATGTTTGGAATGCCACCTAATAATTGAAATTGGTGTAATTATCAAGGTAGTAATCACATAATCTAGTAATTATATAGTATAGTAACTATGATGACCTATTTGTTTGTCACAATGTAATTAAAACATATTTACAAGTACACAATTTGGTTGCATAAGTGTAATTACACAGTTAGATTAAAATTTTAAAATAAAAGTTAATTATATAAAATTTAAGACTAATATTTAAGAAAGATGTAGTTTTATAAATAATATTAAATTATGTATTTAAGATACATATTATCTTGTGAAAATATATTAATTAAGAAAGATATATTTCAACAAATATTATAAAAGATAATTGATATTATATTTTCAAATTAATAATTTTAATTTAATTAATTATAAAAATCAAAAGTCACATTTTAAGAACATGATAGAATACATGTTGGACAAAAAAATTCATATTATAAAAATAATGCCATAAATTATTTAAATATTTGACAAAAAATAATCTATCAATTCTAACTGAAAAATAAATGATATGCAATGTATTGCAGTAGTATATCTATCTATATCATCATATTATTATATAAGTGGGAAGCCCCTAAATTGAAAGTTAGATTACCATTTTACCCCTCTACTACATTAAAATTTAATTAATACATAATTAAATATTAATATTTTATCATATTATATCATATATATATATTTATTACTATAATAAGTGAAAAGCCAAAAAGTAAAAAGTTAAAATAAATAAATAAATATTAATAATGATAATAAATAAACAATAAATAATAATAATAATAATAATTACTATTATTATTTTATACTAAAAGTGAAAAGCCCTTATCTTAACCGTTGGATTACCATTTTGCCCATTAAAATATAATAAAATATCTAATTAAATAGTAATATTTTACCATCAAATCTTTCTCTCTCTCTCTCTCTCTCTCTTTTTTCTCTTTCATAAAATTAAAATTTAATTAATAAGTAATTAAATATTAATATTTTATCATATCATATCATATTTATTACTATGATAAGTGGGAAGTCAAAAAGTGAAAAGTTAAAATAAATAAATAAATAAAAATAAATAATAATAATAACAAGAACAACAACAACAACAATAATAATAATAATAATTATTATTATTATTATTATTATATTATACTAAAATTGAAAAATCCTGATTTTAAAAGTTGAATTACCATTTTGCCCCTGTAGTAAATTAAAATTTAATAAAATATCTAATTAAATACTAATGTTTTACCATCAAATATCTAATATATATATATATATATATATATATATATATATATATATATATATACTACTTTTTTATCTTCTAAGCTTCTACCAGTTACAATAGTATTTATACATAATCCTCTAATGAAGATCTGTACTATTAAGCAGACTCAATATGAAAAATATATGTCTTTGTGTCATGATCATACTCTACACCTTTTAATAGGTAATATGAAGTTGTTGCATTCTTTCTTCTTCTTTTTGATAGTTTTTCAAATATTTTCTGATTTACCTTCTTGTTTTGTTGATGTTGGAATTTTGGGTTTGTATAAAATTTCCATAAACTTGATAGAAGCAGCCTCAAACCCGTAGATTAAATTTACTCTTGGCGCATAGCTTATATTATGTCCATCATGGTAACTTATATTTTATGTAATTATTGTACTTTTCTGCATAAATGTTGAAAAAAAATTAGTTTTTCATTTTATTAAGGTAATCTTGTCACGCTTTATACTTAATCATCATCAAAGCGTGATTTGTATGCTAAGGTAACCAAAACATCAGTTCAATCATTTTGAATTTACACTTATCCCAACTTTATATTTATTTATTTAATGTGAATGTCCAGAAACTAGTTATATTAAAAATGTAAAGGTCCTTAGAAATGTTGATTGAACTTTTTGTCCTTCATTAAAAGATTCTACAATAGACAAAATTGTCATTTACTATTTTTATTAAATTATTATTTAATTATCTTTATAATATTTTAAAATTAAATATAATTATAGTTATATATAAACCCTAATACTAATATATTTTCTATAAAACAAACTCTTTTCCCGCATGATTTTCCTTTTAACATTTCCTTGCGTGATATTTTTCAAAATTTTCTTTCCTTTTAACAATTCCGGGGGTGAGATTTTTCAAAGTTTTTTTTTAACGTACAGTTCCTTGCATAAAATTTTCCTCGACTAGCGTGGCAAAATTTTTCTTCCTCATATTCTTATACTTTTAATTTTTTTTTATTTATAAATTTTTCTATTTTTATAAAATAATTTATAATTGCATAATTTAACATCAATTATTCTACATAAATATCTTTAATTCAATCTCCAACATTGTATATTTTCGTGTTAATATATGTTTTTTTTCTTTTTATGTTATGAAATTTTTTTATGTTGTGCATTTGACAAAGACAATAGTAATTATTATGTCAACTCAAGTTGTTTATATTTAAAATAATTTATTTTAGATTATCTTCTTTAGCTGAGTCTAATATTGATATTGTGTTATCTCCTTTAATCGAGTCTTATATTGATATTATGTGATTTAGAACTTGTATTATTTATAGCTGACATTCTTCATCTACTCATACATATACAAGTTTCATCTATTCAGGTAAAGTAATCTCTTCATCTCATAAAATAATCTGTTTTATAAAATTATAAATTATTGTAATTATAACTCTTGCGCACAATAATTTATTTGTTATATTGATATTATGTGATTTAAAATTTATATTATTTATAGCTGACATTCTTCGTCTACTCATACATATACAAGTTTCATCTGTTCAGGTAAAGTAATCTCTTCATCTCATAAATTAATTTTTTCAATAAAATTATAAATTATTGTAATTATAACTCTTGTGCACAATAATTTGTTTGTTATATTGATATTATGTGATTTAAAATTTATATTATTTATAGTTGACATGCTTCATCTACTCAAACATATACAAGTAATTTCATCTATTCAGGTAAAGTAATCTCTTTATCTCATAAAATATTTTATAAATAAATTTATAAATTATTATAATTATAATTCTTGTGCACAATTTGTTTTAGATAATCTTGCAATAGAATCTGAAAAGTATTTTGTGAACAAATTGTGTCAATTAACAGCTAACAAAGAGGTAATAATTATTTTTGGTACTATATTTTGTATTTATATTTTATATCTTTACATATATGTTTGAATTCTTATATATTTTTATTATATTTTATATTTTATATATATATATATTTTGACCATTAAAAATTTAATTTTTGTATGGCACAAAAGTTCATGCCACACTTTTCAATAATTATATTGAAAAGTGAAAAAAATAATTAAAATGTACATGTTTATAGTGTTAATTCTAATTTTATATGAGTAAACAAGAAAATTTAGGTTGAATTCAATGATAACACTATAGTTTAGGAATTGAACAACCACTTTTCGACTATTATTTTTTTAAACAATTTTGTTTCGTTTGAAGATGCAAAATATAATCTATCGATGAAATAATTTTTGATAATTTTTTTAGATTTCATCAACTAATCTAACATTTAATATATGTATAATACTTTATTCCTATTTACTTAGCAAAATATTGTTTGTAGATATTAAGCATGAAGGTCCTTAAGAATGTTAATTGAACTTTTTGCCCTTCATTAAAAGATTTTACAATAGACAAATTTGTCATTTACGATTTTTCTCAATTGATTGTTATTTAATTTATTATATATCTTTACTAATTTTGTAAAAGGTAAAATTTCTAATATTTAGTATTTTAAAATTGACTAAAATTTTGCTTCTTAATCTTTTTTTATTTGAACTATATTAAAAGTCCTGGCATTTAAGACTTTAAAATCAATTACAATTCTGTTAACTTATATATCAATCCTTTATTTATTAAACGAGCTTATTATCCATCATAATATTTTAAAAAATAAATTAGAATATGTAATTTTATTATATATTAATACGTGAATTCCTTCTTCTTCTTTTTTTTTTTTAAAAAAAATTGTATAATCGAAAAAAATAAATATAGAAACACAACATACTTTAAGTTGTTTTAATTAATCAAGTGCTCTTGTTATTCACTCTCTTTAGTTGAATCTACACTATTTGTTCCGTTTCAATTTATGTGAAGTGTTTGACTAAATGCATAAATTAAGAGAAAGAGAAAAAAAATTAAGCTCAAATCATCTCATAAAGGGTATATTAAAAGTCTAAACTTAAATTATTACTAAATATTTAAAGTACGATGCCTCGTAACAAAATATCATTCACCTTTTTACCCTTTTAGAAATAGAGTTCATACTTGATAAAATAATTATTTTTTATTTTTCTAATATTTAGTATTTTAGAATTAACTAAATTTTATATAATAAATTCTTCCTTATTCGAAATTTATAGAAAATATTAATATTTATATACATACATATAATGCATGCATTTAAGTACTCATGTAAAATCAAATAAATTCTTTATCTTTAAATCAAACGTTATTTCTATAACATTTTTGGTTCATTGAAACAAGTATTAGAACAAATTGAAGAAAAAATTATTAGATTAATCAACTCTTAAACATAATAATTTATCAATTTGAAATTCATAATTTTCTTTCTAAATTCTTATATTATTACACAAACACATCTTTAAGTATTATTTATATTATTTTTATAAATTTATTCTTATTAATATGAGGGACCCTTGCGAGGCGCGTACATGTCATGACCTAGGTGACCGTGATTGACACCCATACTGCCCTTACCCCCTCCCGGAGGCCGAACCAATGAATCTCGATACTAACCCCCAAAAAGAGATGTTCAGAAAGAGATAGAGTTTATAAATAATAAAAGGCTTCACCAGAAGTAGTAAACAACCTCTTACAACCACCATAAATCATATCAAAACAAATAAAACAAATTTTCAGAAACTGATTGTCATTACACCTGACGTCTGTTCTACAAAACTAAGGAAACTAACACTCAAAATGAAACAAAATTTTCAAATGTCTGAAAGAAAGACATCTGCTATAGGGGAGTGAACTGTGTTCTCATTTGATCACCTTCTCAATCTCCAAAAACTGCTGCTCTATAGGTGAGGGCGTGAAGAACTGCCTGCCTCAAACTCTGCACTCAGAAAAGAATGCAGAAGTAGGGTCAGTACATAACACGATACTAGTAGGCATCATCGGCAGATCCTAATTAATAATACGTATCTGAGTAATAATAATATAAGACCAGTCTACAATGCTTAAGAAAGTACAGCACAATTCAGGTACATTAGTTCTACACAAGGGCACTGGATTGGGCCATTTTCGCTGTAGGGATCGCTTGACTGCTGCGATGGTCTCGCCTCAGCGGAAATGGTTCCGCTGTAGCGACACTGCTTAGACAGTAGCTCGACATGCTGCACTCCTCTCAGTTCATCCATCCCATAGTTTAACAGATCAACAGTTTAGCATTTCACATATTCCATAAATCCATCATACATGTATAATTAAACCACAATCATATCAACTATTAAAATCTATAAGTCCACAGTTAATCCTAGCAGCAATTACTCAATAATTACATACTGTGACAAAGTTACTCTTAGCACTAAAAACATGATCTTTGTTATCACTCACATCATATCAATGATACTTTGCACATTCTCTTAGCATGTTTCCCATCCCGTTTATGAATATAAATGAAATCACAAAACAACACGCAAACGACAAAACAAAGGGTAACATGACGGGCACACGCCTCTGCCATCTCCCTTTAACACTCAATCACACGAATCATGTACACACATGCCAGAACGTATTTCTTTTGCCCATCCAGTCATGACCTGCAGGGTACTCTAGAAATTCATGTACTATGCCGGCATGGCACCCACTCCCACTCATATGCTCATCCGGATGCTCTCCTCGGGGCCTCTCAATTCAGGATACAATCACTATCCTATTCGTTCTCTATTTTTGTAAAACAACAAGCATACAAGTTGTACACATTCACATGTACTCTAATTTTTTATTCTCCTTTCACATGATCAATCATGATAAGCAATTCATTTCTCAATTTCTTATCAACTTAACAACATATTAATTCATGACTTTCTATCAACGCGGTATCATACTTATTCGCAAGATAAACTTACAATAAGAGATGTCCGAAGACCAATCACATAAGATTATTACCTAAGCATGCAAATCATTAAGCAACGTCTAACCTTCCAATTATAACCTACCTCGATTACTTGAAAATACCGACTTCGCTACTCTGCAGGAGCTTTGACCTTCCTGATTGCTTCAGATCATTTGAAATCTACACACATATAGTAATTAATTAATCGTTCCTCAAGATAATGGTCTTGTACAGCTTTTTATGTTAATAAACATGCTGAACAAGAGCGAGGAGTACCAAGATTGGTCTTTAATTATAAACCCCTTAATAAGGTTTTGAAATGTATTCGCTATCAAATTCCTAATAAAAAGGATTTATTGGATAGATTGTATGATGCCATAGTCTTTTCAAAATTTGATTTAAAATCTAGCTATTGGCAAAATTCAAATTTTTGATAAATATAAAGCTGCTTTTATTGTCCCCATGGGACAATACGAATGGAACGTAATGGCTTTTGGTTTAGAAAACGCTCCATCTGAATTTCAGAAAATCATGAATGATATCTTTATACCTTTTAGCAATTTTATAATTATTTATATAGACGATATTTTGATGTTTTCAAAAATAATTGAAATGCATTTTAAACACCTTGATGTATTTTAAAAGAATATTATTCAAAATGGTTTAGTTAATATCTAAATAAAAAATGAACTTTTTCCAAACTAATGTTCATTTCTTGGACATTATATTGAAAAAGAAAAAATTATTCTAATACAAAGAAGCATTGATTTGCATCTAAATTTCCTGATATTACTACTGATAAAACCCAGCTACAAAGATTTCTGGGTAGCCTGAATTACATTGCCCTTTTTATAAAGGACTTGGAAAAAGACACGTCTATATTATATGATATACTGAAAAAGAATTCAAAAGCCTGGACTAATAGTCACACACAGGTAGTCAGAAATATCAAGACTAAGGTTAATAACCTTCCCTATCTCACCTTGGCTAATCCAAGTTAGCAAAAGATTGTAGAGACAGATGCATCCGATATCGGATATGATGAAATTCTTAAACAAATTTCTCTAGAAAAGAAACAGGAATACCTGGTCCAATTTTATTCTGAAAAATAGACTAACAAAAAGATTATGCTACTAGAGCTAAGGAAATCCTTGTTATAGTAAAATGTGTTCTTAAATTTCAAGGCGATCTTTATAATTAGAAGTTTTTAATAAATACTGATTGCCAAGCTGCAAAACTTTTTAATAAAGATGTGAAACATGATGTTTCTAAGCAAATGTTTGCCAGATGACAAGCTCTATTAGCACCATTTGATTTTGAAATTATTTATAAAAAAGGGTCAGAAAATAGACTGCCTGATTTTCTTACTAGAGAACATTTGAGTTAATAACTCTTCTGTGATATATTTCAGGATGCAAAGATCTATAGGTGGTTTTTCCTCTAATAGAGGAAGAGGAAGAGATCGTGGAGCGGTAAGTCATGGAAATATACTAGCTCAGCATGGAAATCAAAGGCTAATAGCCGCACCAAATTCAGAACCAATAATCTAATGTACCAACAGTTCTTGGAATTTATGAGAACCCAAGAAACAGGAGAAAGCAGTAGCAGGTCATACTCTACTGCTCTGACAGATGATGGTAATACCAACACAGAGGTTTTTAATAGAACCCCCAAGGAAGAAGTAATATTTCTTTTAAATCAATCTGATTTAAAATAAAAAAATAAGCCAATAGAGTTAATAACTCGATATTTTGATACGACATCGTATCCAACAGTATCTTATAAATATAGGATGCATTATGAAAAGGTGCTTGAATCCACAGGATATGCAGAATTCTATCATTTCCATAAGGCAGGTAATACCAAAGTTTATAGTTTTTCAAAAATTGTGATTAAGCGGATTTTTACTCCAGAAGAATGGGGTTTAAATACTCTTAAAGAAAAAAAATATATGCATCCTGATCAGAAAGCTTCAATGAAGTTTAATTATTGGGATTACATTGATGGCTTTAATAAAGTCTTATATATGAAAATAATGAACAGAAGCACACTTGGTTTATTAAAATTTGTTCAAATATATTTGATCAAAGCATTCCAAATTGATTTGCTAAATGGAGGACATTATATGGACCTCCAATAGAAATTTTGCCAGAGGAATTCAAAAGGTTATACAGTAAATTGGTAGATATATCTCCCAAATTAAAAAAATTACAAGAAGAAGATATTTTCTGTGAAGGAATGACAATAATGTATTTTTTTATTGAATTCTCTATTCCATGGATTATGAGATGGACTATGGAGGTGTCAAATGATGAAGATGGATTTCCACACTTAAAAAGAATTTTTTATACAAAATTTTAGAATAACATTGCGCAAAAAAATTAGGAAGGACAACTAATTGGTCAATAAATCCTGGATTCCATCAAAGGAACACTTGCTAAATAGAAAGCAAGCAGCACAGATAATTTCCCAGCAAGTAAAATCAATTTCCAGTCCTTTAAAGCAAATTGCGAGGAAATTGAAAATGAAGAAGGGAGTCCTTTCTAAATCAGAGCTCATAGCCTCTTACATGATGGAAGTCAAGAAAGATTTAATGAAAAATCTAGATATTGAAGAAGATGACACTTTAATGAAATCAGTTGGTAATACCACTGAGGAAGATCAAGCAACATGCTTAGCAGGAGAATCTCAAAGTGAAGATGACACAACAGAATTGTACAAAATGGACTTGGATGCTTATTTACAAAAAATCCAAGACGGAGTGGAAGAACCTTTTAAGTCAGAAAAATCCAAGGGCAAGAAATAATCAAGATTGATCCTACTGATAAGATAAGATTAGCCATATGACACCAATAATATAACCTACTTTAATAAAGCAGCAGGTCCATATGTTGGGCAATAATGAATCTGATAATGTAAGCTCTTACGTCAAAGTTGTTATCTTTTAGTCAGGATCCCTCCTATATAAGGATCCATATTTTCTTAGTGGAGGCAGGCTTGGGCCAACACCTTCTCTCTTTTCTCTCTAGCTACCCATATCTATTGTAAAAGGCTTTAACATAAATAAAATCTCTGAAGTTCTTTTCATATCTGGTACACAACTGTTGTAAGGTATTATTATTGTTTTACTTAAAGTTAAAAAAAATCACATATCTGAATTTAGCCTAAATGAAAGGATAAACACCTGTGTTGGACTAATAAAACACTAGACTTCTGTAACATGGTGATGATTTCTTAATTGAAAAAGTTTTGTTCCGATTATTTCGAGGTCGAGTCTGAGGTAGGGTTAGTGTAGCTCTGACTATGATAAAGTCTGTCCTTTGGACGATAGTTCCTGTAAGCCCATGTTAGCCGTGTGGAAGGTGTTGTTAGGGCATTATGGGATGATGTTAGGTTTTGTCATGGCCTGAGCTACTCAACTCGTAAAAGTACTCCAAGACTGTTATTATTATTATTATTATTATATTTTCAACTTAACATCGACCCCCAATTAATTTGTTGCTAAAGTTGAGAATCACAATTCATAATATCGTGTTGTCATTCCGATAAAGCAACAAATATTTTTTATATTTTAAAAATCTCATATTTTGTTTAACATTCTACATAAATTCTAGATTTTTGACGATTGATTGAAATTTGTAATGTCTCTCTTTTATTTCTGTTTTAGGCTGTTAGAATTTTTATCTAAGTTTTAAGTTGCAAAATTAAAAAAAATAATATGCAGTATATTTGTTAATATTGTTTTAATATTTTTTCTTCTCCTTGCTTATTTGAACACTTTAGCTTCTTTAATTAATAAATAAGTTGCGAATCAAACTGTTCTACCACTTAATATTTGTATTAATTAGTGCATTAATATGATCTATATTGAGATATTTATTTATTTTAAAAATAAATTTTTTATGTCTAATTTAAGAAATAGCTTAATTATTATCTCATCACATGACGCATGACTTAAATTATGTTTAATTTATTTATATTGTAATAAATAATCGATTTAATTGTCTAATGTAATTCATAAATTTTTTAATATTATTTTTCTGTTTTGATAAGTTTGCATGCCTAAAATCTCTTGTCA
Source organism: Datura wrightii (assembly GCA_035772735.1). Classification (NCBI taxonomy): domain Eukaryota; kingdom Viridiplantae; phylum Streptophyta; class Magnoliopsida; order Solanales; family Solanaceae; genus Datura; species Datura wrightii. The sequence continues at coordinate 74,510,449 of JASDFA010000019.1, read as the reverse complement.
CTTAGGTTTATGTTAACTATTAGTTAATTCATGCTTGAGTATTTAATTGGGTTGAGATAAGTCTTATGCGTTTGCTTAGTTTTCACATTAATTAGTAATCACTTAATTTATATTTAACTTATTTATTTTAACATAAGATTTCATTCTCCTAATCACATAGTTAAGTTAGTTTTTATAAATTTTAATAGACCTTTTTTGATCGCTTAGTACTGTCCCACATATTAATGAATCCGAAAGGAACCCACTTTTGTGGAACTCGAAAAATGTCTAACACCTTCCTTTTAAGATATCTTGAACTCTTACCCGACCTCTGGTGGCGTAGGCTAATTAAATAGGATTTTCTGTGTAATTAATTAAGTTTGGTGTCCTAACACACCTTAATTCGCTAGATGGCGACTCTTCTCTTTTAATAATCATAAAAGAGTTTCATATGTCAAGTTTTACTTTTCGCGAGAAAAATGGAGCGCGACAGCATCACAACTCTGCTGGCGACTTTAGGTTCTAACCATTACGGTTTAATTATGTGGGTTTTGCATGTTTTGAGTATTTTATTTATCCGTGCTTGTTTTTGAAATTTCCATTTTTTGCTTTCGTTATTGTTTGCTTTAAATAACTTATCTTCTTTCATAACTTATTTTTTCCTTCTTCTGCTTTATTTTGCTTCCTTAATTGATAAAAATTTATTTCATCTTTTAGAGATTTTTTGGTCTTTTTTATGCATGACCTTAAATGTTTGATTGCCTTCAAATTTTAAATTTTAGGAAGAATTAACTTTTTCCATATTTTGATTTCCTTAACTAATTAATTTCCTTTTATGTTTACATGTTTTTCTTAAATGATTTAGTTTCCTTACATATTCATCCATTTCCTTAGTTCCAATTATCTGTTTCCTTCCACGAATTATACATTTCATTTTTTTTTTAGAAAATATAATTAATGACAAATGAGCTTGTTTTGTTACCTTGTTTATTACTTTTTGTTCTTGTTATCGCTTTTCTTATGAACAACATATTTTTTTAATAGCTGCCACATGTTTATCTTTATTTATAAATTGTTATTTTATTCTTCAACTCCTGAAAAGTTCACGATTACACACTTGATAACAGTTGCGTGGTTTCACAGTCGTTCACTTTTAACTCCCGTGTCGAGGAATGCCTCATGATTTGGTCGATGAGTAGTGCATCGACGGTCATGAGCTTTCTCACTCTCAAGTTGTCCACTTGAGGGAACCTTTTCTAACACTATTATCTTGTCTATTTTCTTGTTTTATAAATTATACTTTAGTTTCTTGCATATTTCTTTTTCCTTATTCCCCATTATTTGCTTATTTGACATATCTATAATTTGTTATGTTTTAACTTATCACTGGGATAATTATTTATCATTTTCTATAATTGTTCATTGTATTATTGCTTTTATGTGTTACTTGTTATAGCTTTATATATTTGTTATTCTGTTCATATCCTCCCACGTCTAGAATCTCCTTTTCTTATTTCTTTAGAACGATTGTGTGGTCGCACAGATGTTCATTTCTAAAATACCCATGTCGAAAATTTTTTTGTGGATTAGTCGATCAGCGGTGCGTCGATGGTCATAAGCTTTTCCACTCTCAAGTTATCCGCTTGAGAGAACCGTGTCTATACCCACTGCATAGTCTCTAGAACTTGACCATGTGTCCTTGGCTAAGGAATACATATCTTCTTATATCCTGAGAAGGACGCCATGCATAAATTGTGGGCATTCTTTTATATATTATTTTTAGAATAAGTTGTTTTCTTTCATATTTGACCATTTTCCTTATTTGCTTCCTTATTTAAAATATTTTTTTTACATAATTAATATATTTACTTAATCCCTTTATATGTTTTCATGTTCATTGTTTAATTCTTTTCAATTATTTCTTTATTTGTCTCCTAAAGTAAGTTACTTTTCTTCCATGTCTAACCCTTTTTTCATATTTCCTTTATTCGATTCCTTATTTAAATTTTTTTATGTGATCGATCCCCTTACTTATGTTTCCTTGTTTATGTTAAGTAATTTTCAATTATTTCATATTTATTGGTTTCTTATTGCTTATGTGTTACCATGCTTCATTATGTTCTAATTATTGTAGCTTTATATAATTGTCATTCCATTCATACTTCCGCCACTTGGGAACTTCTCACTATTATACACTGTACACACGAGCTGTGCTTTGCACTTCTCTGAAATATTTTCAAAAACCCGTTTAGAGAGTTGGCATATACGTGGAGTGAATGGATAGTTTTGCTACCATGTGACCACCAACCTTCTCGTATAAGAAAATCTTTCAATATGTGTCTACCCAATTCTTAGAACTCTAGGTTATATCATGCATGCATTATTTCGAGGAGGTTTTGATACTTTTGGTGTATTAAGATCGATAGTTTGACCTTTAACAATGTCCAAAGGGGTTTACGACCTTAAAACGGATATTATCATGCTTATTTGCATTTCGTTTTTGAGAGGTAAATATACCTAAATATGTAGATTATTTTCTCCTTAGGAGGAAATGGTAAAACTAACATTTTTATAATGCGGCTTATAAAAGACTAATTCATGTCGTGTCAGCTGTGATGAATCCAAAGGAAGGAGGAGTATTTTTATTTAGACTATAACTTTATTTTTTTTTGTAATTTTTCATTCTTGTAATATTTCATTATGTAAAATAAAGCAAAAATTATTTATATCATTATTATATTGAGTACTTTAGTGGAAACAAATAGGATGATACATTATGGCATGTTTATCTCTCAGAATTCGCTAGGCCTACCTCTGGCACAAAGAGGTCACAATTCATTAGGACGCGTGAATTATTTGCTACATGTTAATTTGAGATATATTTGTGTCTTTTTTTATTTCCCTTCGTCCTTCGAGCTCTAATCTTTAGATAATTATAAAATCATTTCGTGCTTAAACTCTATCGATCTTATATTCCGTATACCTTACATTCTTAGGCTCAAATCATATAATCTCGGAGCCTAGTCTAAATTATTCTTCTTCCATCAATATTATTGACCATGTGCCTCCAAAAGTATCTCTTTAGCATGTGATTATTCTAAAAGGTGCATCCTTTTTTATTTGATCAAATTAAGTTCAAACTCCGCTTTAGTTTATTTTCTTACCATTAAGGTTTCAATATTCCCATAAATCTGTCATAACTTGGATTCATGTTGAATGAGCATAACTCATTATATTACTTAGCAGTACGTATCTCCTTTTTCTTCAAAATCAAGAATCTGATGTTCAACACAAGTCGGTCTTTCTCATTCCATTGACTTGCTAATTTCTTTAGCACTGTCACCATCTGCTTGCTCTAATTTTTATTCTCTAGCATTTGTCAACATCACTCATTTGAAATCACGGTTTTCATCACTTTCATCCACGACATCCCTTGAATTTTGCATTATGTTAGAATTTAAAATTTTGCTTATTTGGCTTAAAACTCTTTAACGAGTTTATCATTTGGATGTTATTAATATTATTATTATTCGTGTTATGAGTTAACTGGTGTTTGCATTTAATTTGCTTATTTTTAAAATGTTGTCAGATATTTGAACATCAACTCAGTTGAGAATCCGCAATTTGACAAAATGTCCAACATCTCAAACAATTCTAGTCCCATTTCTTGCGCAAACTTTGGTCCTCTCCTGACACAAATTATCTTCTCAATGGTACCTCTCCATCCAATCCCATCTCAGACAGTCCGTCACCATATTCCTTCATTACACACCCATTTTGGCACTTTGCAAGACATGACAACATCCGAAGGCGAGATCATGACACTACGAAAAAAGTTCAATAACTTGGAGAAGATTGTGGATGAGAAGCTACGCTCTAGAAATATTTCAGATTTAAGGTATAAAAAATTGTGTCTACATTCAAGTGTTAAGTTTCCGCCGGGATACAAGATCCCACAATTCAACATCTTCGATGGGCATGGAGATCCAATCGAACATCTGAAGGGCTATTACGGCAGATTAGTCGGAATTGGACATGATGAAACTCTCCTAATGAGTTTATTTATGCAGAGTCTACCAGGAATGACATTCACTTGGTATGTCAAGCAAGATTTCAACAAATGACATACTTGGGAAGATATGGCTCGAGATTTTGTAGAACAATACAAGTTTAACACCAAGGATGATCCAACATTTCTGGATTTGCTTGAAGTAAGGAAAATGGTTCACGAATCTTTTGAGGAATATGTGATACAATGGAGGGAGAAGCTTCTAAGATACGTCACTCACTATCTAAAGAGGAATTAATCCAATGTTTCATCAAGTCACTAGACGGTATATACCGTAAATACTTATATTTCACAATCATTCATAGCTTCGCAAGTCTGATTCAGATTGGAAAAAAATTGGAATATGGTATTAGAACAGGAAAAATTATTGATATTGCCACAACACAAAGTATTTCTCAAGCACGAGGAAGTCCTCCAAATAAAAGGAAAAAGGTATCTCAACCACTATACCTCCACCACAACACCATCAGGATATACAACAAGTATGCAGTATTTTTGATTCTTGCAATGCGCAGAATTCTCAACACCAAGTTTATCAGATGCCACCCGATTATAACCAAGACGATTCTCAATACCAGGCTCATCCAGTGCAATCTAAAGAAGTGAGGTCTCGCACCTTTACCTCTCTAACTGAATCTTTGACCAACATATTTGAAGGGTTGAGGGCCCAAGGAGTTTTGAAACCAGAGAGAGGATGGATTCCTAAATATCCTTCCCCTAATTTTGACCCATCCAAAAGATGCGCATACTATTTAGATATTCAAAGCTATGATATTGAAGAATGTGCAACATTAAGGTATAAAATTCAAGATTTGATTAAAAAGATCAAGATAATAGTGCATCAAGGATCAATGAATTAAGACTCCATCACTCTTGGAGTGATCGTTGTCCAAGGTGATCTGACAAAAGTAGTTTCAAGGCGTTTGACAAGAAAGCATAAAAGGAACTGACAAAAACGAGACTATCATGAGCAAAGGCAGCAAAGTGCCTTCATTGTCCACTTTTCCGCTCCTTAACTTTTCCATCTTTATTCATTTCTTTGTAATTTGAATTACGTGAGACATGATTTTCTTTATGGATACGTAGACAATCCATTTGGGTTCGGTCTCAATTAAATAAAAAAATTTTCCCATAGACAAATCAAATATCCTGCTCACGTTCGAATATGAAATCCATGACAATTTCGTTCGACCCTTAAACGACAAATATGGATTCAAAACTGAATCTTGATGTTCAAATATAATACAACCATTTCTTTTGGACTGATAATTTTGTTTGAGTGAAGTAGGAATACAAAGTCCTTAAGTCAAACTGGGTAGAATTTTTTAGGAAACCTCAAAAATTTCAGAAGTAGGCAACAAAGAGGCGTGCAAAGCATTTTACGCTCTAAACCGGGGCAGAAATTTTTGAGGGTCACTCAAAAATTTCACCAAGACAAAGTGCAAAGTCTAAGAGGTTGAACCAACGATAAGGAGAAAAGGTACATACCAATCTTACATTTTAAAACTCATAACTTTTCTTTGAGTGTAAGTGTAACAGGCACACAACGCTAGAGACACGTATTCCACTTCTTTCAAGCCATTATTATGTCTCAATATTCAAGCTATTATGTTACCATATCAAGCTATTGTCATCAAATTACTATTGTGCTACTTGCAAGCTATTATACCTCCAGATTCGAATTATTATCGTGCCTTCAAAATCAAGTTGTTATCATCAGACTACTATTATACCACTCCATCAAGTCACTATTTTGCTTCTATCACGCCACTATTTTACTCCTATCAAGCTACTATTATACTGCCCTCAGCCACTGCCACCATTATGCTACTTTCAAACTACTATTCAAGTTATTATCTTGTCGTATTGTGCCACTATTACAATCAGGTCAGTATTATGCCACTATTATGTTATTCAATCAGGCTCGTGTTTGCCACTATTATGTTATTCACTCAGGCCCGTATTATGCTACTTCAAGTTGTTATTATATTATTCAGTCTGGCCCATATTATGTTATGATTACTCAATCATGTTAGTATCATACTTTTATTATGTTATCATTATTTGGGTTCGTCTGCCCTAAAAATGGACATTTTGGGCTCGTCCACCCTAAAAATGGATAATAGGGCTCGTTCATCCTAAAATAGGACGATTAGGATCGTCCCCCCTAAAAATAGACATTTTAGGTTCTTCCGCTCTATAAGTGGATATTTTGGGTTCGTCCGCTAAATGGACGTTTTGGGTTCCTCCGCCATATAAATAGACATTTTGAGTTCGTCCGCTCTATAAATGGACATCTTGGGTTCGTCCACCCTACAAATGGATGTTTTGGGTTCATCGGCCCTATAAAGGGACATTTTGGGCTCATCCACCCTATAAATGGACAATCGAGTTGGAGTATTGTATTTTGAAGCCCTATAATTGTATTCGAGACCTGTGATTAATATTTTTGAGCCCACAAACTAATTTTGAGCCCTCTGATTTATATATTTGAGCCTTGTGATTTACATTTTGAGCCCGTTATTTGTATTCGAGCCCGTTAGTTCTGAAATAAGATGATTGAGTTTATTCACCCTATGACAGGATATCAATTCTAAATAGTTTTAGATGTGTGTTAGAGTACCAATAAGCTCATCTAAGTTTTGCAGGTATCCTCCTTGAAAAATTAAAATCGGGGCAGATTTTCTGAGGTTCCTCAGAAAATTATATATTTTCCCCTCATTGCTATTTCTTCTGGCATTACTTTTTTATTAGTCCATATTTTATATATATTATCGATCATTTTATCTAGTAGTGTTAAAGTTTGCATATACAAATGCAGTACTAGATCTTTCATCAAAGGGAAAGCAGTTCTCGCTTCCATTTCGCTTTTTAACCTTCTGTCCTCGAATAACTCTCATTTCGATATCATCATACACCTCTCTCATCTCTCCATTCTTATCACCTAGTACTACTTCTATCTTTATTCAAGCCTCGTTCTATCAATTTCTTTTATGGATCCATTTTGTCCCTAAATCTAGAACTACACACGACTTGATTCTCGTGAAACTCGAGATATGTAGGAGATTTGAAACTGAAGTCTAGGCCACAACATCTTCATAATTCCATTTTCTTTCATTCAGTCCTACCGAAATTCTTTCTTTTGGTTGGACAAAATTGTCTACTAAGTCAACGTTCTTTGCTCGACAATTCATCCTTCATTACCGAGCAAAGAAGGAGTAGTTGTTGACACCTAATTTTGGCCTCCCTATGCCTCATCTAAGCTGCTTATATATATATATATGCATATTTTAAAATTACTCTTTTAACGTAATTATTTAATTTACATCCGTCATATTTTAGTATTAATTATCATATATAATTAGTTATTTATTTATACATCTTTCAAGTTATTTTTTTAAAAAAAATATTTTATTAATTTCATAATAATATATACATACATTTGTCAATGAAATAAGTTTTTATTTTAAAATGTAATTTTACTTAATTTTTATAAATTATTTATAATTAATTCATAGCAATAATATTTATATAGTTTATCGTGAATTACGCTATTATGTTACCTATTTATACTAAATTATATATAAGTATAGTACTTTTATTAATTTAATAGCAGCTAAATCATTTTTTCTCCAACTTATTTAAAATCTAGCCACTTTCTATCTAATTGATACCAATTTTAGCCATTTTGATTTAAATTCTGGCCACATTTTAATTTCCAATCCAAATCAATTTAGTTTCTAACTCATGACCCGTCTGCAACCCATTTAAACGACCCGCGACCCGACCTATTTCACAACTCTCCATCACAGTCGTTTGATTAATCTAAAATAACAGATACGATTAAACCCTACATCATTTTCCATTCGCCTAACCTAAAACTCCTCACTCTCACAAACTACAACAGCGTCGCACTCTTTTCCCTCCTCTCCTCTCGCCGCCACTACAAAAAATCCAGCCACCACTTCAACCAGAGACTGCCACACCTCTCTCTCCCTCTCTCCTCGACCTCTATTCTTCCTCGGTGAAACCAATCACCAGCTACCGTCGCACACCCTTCCTCTCCTCATGTTTTTCTCCTCTTCGTCATCCCTGTCTCTCTGTTCATCTTAGGCCGGCAAACAATTACCACCACCATTGTTTCGCCCGAAACCAAAAGCAAAACAGACCCAAGCTCTCCCCTCTTCGTTCTTCTTCAACTTCCATTAATTCTAGCCGCTGCACCACCAAGCTTCGCCTCTATTTCACCTTCTTTAGTGAAACCAGACCATCGGAACGCTGCCTCCATCTAATAGACAACCAGCCGCAACCCCGGCTACCTGATCCAACCATCTCCAATCGTAAGCCACAAACACCTCTAACCAAAACCCCCAATTTCTTCTCGCTGCCTTCACCTTCATCTGTCTCTGTCTCTCTCCTTATCATCACTAATGGGACCACTACAACACAACAGCCGACAGACCAGAGAACCACACCGTTGTTGGCCTGCTCCCATCGATAGGCAGAAACCACCCTATCTCCCTCTTTCTCTTTTCCTTATCGTTTCCCCGATGGAACACATGCCGCGGATCCAAGAAATGATGTCAAATAGGGTTACAAATTTAAGTGTGAATACGTCGATTATTTCTTTGTTGTTCTATGTGTTATTACACATGGTGAATTTAAATTTTATATTCTGCCTAGAGCTCTTCAAGTGGATATCTAGATCTGCTCTTTTCTGTGATATGTATCTTGACTTAATTTTATTTTCATCATGTTTAATCCATTACGTATCTTTACCCGATTATGATTATTGACATATTCGTAGTTCTGTATATTCTAGACTCTATAATTCTCTATCTTTGCTATGTAATTACAGTAGCTTTGGTATTTGCAAGCTTCAAAGTCGTATTCTTGATTTCGTATTCAAGTGATCCATAATTTTTGTACCTACTCCATCGATCTGGTTAAGTGAATCACTTTGAATAATATGGTTGTAGCATTCAAAACTGCTCCTTTTCTTTATCAAACCCAACGTGTGCTATTAACTTTCACTATTGCATCCTTAAGCAATGTTCTTTAAATACTCTTAGTACCTGTTTATTCATGGCAAGCTCTATTTGATTTCAAGTATCAATAGTTGTCTATGTGAAAGTTATAATCTATTTGATTTCTTTTCCCTAACTGATTAGGAACAACTATAGCATATGTTGACTTATGATATTTTTGGTTAAGTTTTCCTTCTAATCACGTCGTTAACTTAGGAGATTCTTTTTTTCCCTCTCATTGATACTGCTAAATATCTCCCTTCCCTTATTTGATTAGATATAACTTTAGGACTTGGTTAATCTTTTTGCTATTATATATATATATATATATATATATATATATATATATATATATATATATATATATATATGATTGATCGCGTCTATTTCTAATTAAGGAAAAGATTTCATGTGATTGATTCCCCATCCTTTCCTTCACGTGGGTTATGTTTATTCATACTAATTTATTCTTTTAACTTCCATTATAAAGGAAGATTGTTCATTTAAGGTAAATTGTAGTAATATTAATTATGTTGCTAAAGGAAAATATTTCTTTGATTGATTTTTTCATATTTTTCATTCCTTTATTCCCTAACTGATTTCGTACATGGTAATTAAGGTAAAGATTCGTGTAATTGATCTGGCAGAATATTTTTCTACTTTTTTTTTTTGCATTTCAACATGACAATTTTAATATATGAATATTTTGGTAATTGATATGATTTAGCCCCTAATTGATTTCACTTGTTCTGTTAAGGAAGCTCTGCATGACTTTTTGGCTAATTATAGATATGTTTATTATCACATATGTAAGGTAAAATTGTGATATTCAAGTTAGCTGGTTTTCTTTCCTTTTCAGTCCTTTAATTATATGGTAACTCTGAATATTCTGACCATTTATGATAGTCTGACTTGTTAACAATCTAGTATTTATTTATTTTTGGTAAACTTTGAATTATTTTATGTTTAATTGATTCTGACCATGTCTATTAGGAAAAGCTTTGGATTAATTGATTTCCAAGTATTTATTTTCCCCCTTCGCCTTTTATTCATTGACTATATAAGTAGGACCTTCCCCTCACTTTTGGGAGGACGGGAACATTCATATTCCTTTGCTCCTTCTCTGGACATCAAAAATAATCTCACTCTCCCTCTCTAGCAATAAAATATTACCTTCCTCTCTTGTCGTACTGGCTGAAAATTAAGTCCTCATCACTTTGCAAAGATGATTTTTGGTCTTAAGCCATATTTTTCTTGATTGGTTAGTCATTCAATTAGGTGACTCCTATTTATCTTGTTAATTCAACTATTATCTAGTAATTCATGACTAATACGTATTTATACTTGATTAATTGTCTGTTAGTCTGCTTTACATCTACATAAAATTTACTAATATTTGAGTTTTTATTTATAACCGTGAAGCTAATATTTTATCTAGATGTACATGTTATGTGCATTTTTGTTTTTGTGTTTGTTTAGTCTTTTTAAAACAGGAATCCTTTACAAGGGCATTTGGGATAAGAAGAAGAGTCGTTTGTGTCACATCCCACCTTGGGGGGTATGACGGGCACCTGGTGCCTGCTAGACTCTGGACTGCTAAATGGTCCAGCCTGAGCACATCGGGTGCTTTGGCTGGCTCTGGCTCTGTTCCAAGAAACAAACCGGCTATATAACGGCTGTAAACACAGCCTCCGGCCAACTGGCCTATAGCCACCTGTACCTGTAATAACAGCTAACCAGAACACACTCATAACAAGGAACCTATGCGGGCCGACAAGGCCACCATGCTGTCTAGTCATCTGTAATATCAACACAAGACTACTGTAAGACTACGTGATCGACAAGGTCACCACTACTGTCAAACTAAGGCCTCACATGGCCAACATAAACTGAAATGCTAAACAGCTACAGCAAACTGCACGGCCTCACACGACCGGCTCAACTGACCACAGGGAAATATATACAGACTGCAAGCCTCTAGGAATAACAATAGAAATGATTGGGACAGGGCCCCGACCTACCCGTACTGTACAAAAAGGAAAAGAAGCTACACCTCTGGAAATCAGACTCCGGATGATAGGAGCTGAATACTCAATAGCTGGCTGGAATCACGAGGGATCGCCTCCTTGTCTATGAGTACCTGCAGGCAAGTAATGCAGCGCCCCACTGGGCGTCAGTACCACTGGTATTGAGTATGCAAAGCAACTGAAATAGTACAACTGAAAACAACTTAATAAAGATAGCCTAACTAGCATTTCTGTATAGCAGGAGATAACTGAATCTGAAGAAGCTAACATAAACTGGATCGGGCTTTCTGTACTGATAAGGCAGAGACGTACCTGTAGATGCAACGGCCTGCTGTCTAGTAGCTAGTATACAATATATATAGCACATAAATAGCTATACAAGTAGCAAGCAAGAGCCAATACCAACCCCCATAAGCCGGATGGCGCCAAGCAAGCAAACAATCTATATACCCCTACCCGGGTCAAAACCAATCAAAAATAAGTGACTCCACTCATCTACTCACTTCGGAGCTCCTCTACCGGCCCCCTGGGTCTCCGGCTCGGGCCGTAGCCTCCGATATAAGCAACCGTGTCTGGGTCCGGAGGACTCCTGTGTAGACAGTAACAGATAGGGTCTGGATCCCCGGACACACTCAACGGGGCTACCTGAAACCGGAGCTACACCTGTAACAACTGAATGTACAGACAGTAACAGATAGGGTCTGATTTCCTGGACACTGCTCAACAGGGCTATCTGATACCGGAGCTGTACCTGTAATGCTGATCAGACTGCTATGGGGAAAGCTTCATCCCATCTTCGTCCAAGCTGGGGACGCCATGTCACTCCTTGGAGTGACGTAAACCCACCCGCTCAGTGGGTGACACGATTACCAACCCAGGGGCGGCGAGGACGCTTAATAAGGTGCCCTCACGCCACAACAAGTCTCAATAAACAAATAGCACATATAAATAGCAAGCATGTATAGCTGAAAAGACTATCTAAAATTTAGCTTCTTGTTCTGATTTGTTTCTATACTAAACTGATTCTTTTACTGATTATACTGATTCTGAAATCTCTGTTAACTGTATGGCTAATCTGTAGCCAAGATACTATCTGTCTGGATGACTAATCTGTAGCCATAACTGTCTGTCCATCTGATCTTTCTTTACTGACTTTTATTATGAAAATCTGTTTCTTTTTATTCTTACAACATGCTTGCTAATTACATAATAGACTATACTGGATCTGAACTACTAACTTGCCCTTGGGCGCATGCTTTTCTAACTTTCAGACTAGATACGATATAACAACGCAAACTAGGTTTACTGAACTTGCACAATACTTAACATTTGACTCCGGGATTTCTATTACGGAGTCTATGTACTATATAGCGCTAAAACTACTAACTTGCTGAAGGAACTAATTTTACATACCTTAACCTCGGGTTATCCGACTGTCGGACGAGGCTCGGTCAATACTCCAGCTATTTCTCCCAACTGCATTCATATATACGTCAATTAATACTAAATATAGCTTTATTCTAAAGAACAACGTCACTTTCGATATAATTATAGCCTAAATTTAGGCTTATCGAAAGACGGTCAAAAACTCGCTATTTTTCAGAAGTCCAGAAGGGAGAAGTATTCACTTCACATCTAGGAGCACATAGACACTAATTTGGAGTAATTTTACTTACTTTGGTTCGGTAGCTCGACGATTCGCCGGCCGTATTTCGCGAAACAAAAACCGTAGAAATGCTCTCTGCTGCTAAATACCTCGGTACCTGAGGTTAATTTGGGTTTGGACTACGTTTGGCAGCGTAATCGAACGATTATTTTCCAATTTCTCCGTCTTCTCTCCTCTCTGCGTTTTCATGGAATTTCCAAGGGAAATTATCACTAATCAAAGGGAAGACTTATCCTTAGTAAAGGAGGTGGTCACTAATTAAAGAAAATTATTATTATTTAAAGGAGGTTATCATTAATTAAAGGAAATTATTATTAATTAAAAGAAATTATTATTAATTAAAGAAAATTATCTTATGGGAATTATTATTAATTAAAGGAAATTACATTACAAACCGAGCTCCATATACTTGGACACTATAAATCGCATTTTGCCTTGCGACGCGCCGACTTGGCGCTTGTCCGATCTTTTCCCGGGCCTTTTTCTAGCATGCATGGCTTTCAAATATTCTTAACCAACACGTGAATAGGCCATCTATGTGCCGAAATTTTACGGGATATAACAGTTTGGGACCAACAATAGGAGACATGAGTTACAATCAATTTAGTTTAGATTTTCTTACTTTTCATTTACTTGATTTGTAATAATGTAATAGACGCTGATATATAGTGAAAAGGGTACTTCTTCTTCTTTCTTTTGATCTCTTTCTAACTTGCATTTTTCTTACAAAATTATTGTTATTTTAAAAAAATATTTTTATTAGTGTTATTGCTTATTCTCTCTTTTCAACTGAAATGTGTTTTATAAATTATTAACTATATATGAATATTATCCCTTAACATATAGTTATTGGAAAAGTAAAATAAATTACGAGGTCTAATTTCAAAATTTCTTAAACTAAACCGACCAGTTCCCGGGAAGCAACATCAACCTAAGATTTTCAAAGGAATGTGTGTATGTGTCTATGTGTAGACATTCATGTGTTTCGAAAATTCAAATCTTCTTAAAATATGTCATTATATGTCATTAAAATATGTCATCATCATCATCATCATCATCATCATCATCATCATCATCATCATCATCATCATCATCATCATCATCATCATCATTATTATTATTATTATTATTATTATTATTATTATTATTATTATCAATTTAAGACCGACCTCCAATCAATTTGTTGCTAAGGTTGAGAATCACGATTCATAATATCGCGTTGTCATCCCGATAAAGCAACAAACATTTTTTATATTTAAAAAAGTCTGATATTTTGTTTAACGTTCTACATACATTCTAGACTTTTGACGATTGATTTAAATTTGTAATGACTCTCTTTTATTTTTGTTTTAGGATGTTAGAATTTTTATCTAAATTTTAAGTTGCAAAATTTAAAAAATTAATATGCAGTATATTTGTTAATACTGTTTTAATGTTTTTTTCTTCTCCTTTCTTGTTTAAACACTTTAGCTTCTTTAATTAATAAATAAGTTGCCCAGGTGGCTCGCAGCCTCCCTCTCGCCCAAATAAATGAAATGGGATGAGAGAATCAAACTGCTCTACCACTTAAATTTTGTATTAATCGGTGCGTTAATATGATCTATATTAAGATATTTATTTGTTTTAAAAATAAAATTTTTATATGTCTAATTTAAAAAATAGCTTAATTATTATTTTATCACATGATGCATGACTTAATTTATGTTTAATTTATTTATGTTGTAATAAATAATCGATTTCATTATCTAATGTAATTTATAAGTTTTTGAATGTTACCTTTTTGTTTTTATAAGTTTGCATGCCTAAAATCTCGTCACTTAGGTTTATGTTAACTATGAATTAATTCATGCTTGAGTATTTAATTGGGTTGAGATAAGTCTTATTTGTTTGCTTAGTTTTCACATTAATTAGTAATGACTTAATTTATATTTAACTTATTTATTTTAAAATAAGATTCCATTCGCTTAATCACATAGTTAAGTTAGTTTTAATAAATTAATAGACTTTTTTTGATCATTTAGTAATTTCCCCATATATTAATGTATCCAGAAGGGGCCCACTTTTGTAGACCTTAAAAGGTGTCTAACACCTTCCTTTTGAGGTAACTTGAACTCTTACCCGATCTCTAATGGGTTAGGCTAATTAAATAGGATTTTCTGTGTAATTAATTAAGTTTGGTGCCCTAACGCACCTTAATTCGTTAGATGACGACTCTTCTTTTTTAATAATCCTAAAAGAGTTGTCACAAGTCGAGTTTCGCTTTTCATTATAAAAATGGGAGTGACACCTGTGATAACTGTATCTAAAGCCTCTGCCTTTGGTCTAACAGGAAAAGCATTAAATTGAGCCTAATTTCCCATATGAGAATCGCCCCAGTTCGGCTATGCCACCCCTCTACCTGCCTGGGTGTCATCCCTACCTACCTGAGCACGTCCCCTATCCTGCTGAACACCACCTCTAACAGTTGGCTGACCACCTCGTCCAAGCTTTGGACGATTCGGACTGAATGCACTACCTCCCCTTTCAGCTAGGGCCGGAGCTCGAGGAGCTGGGTGAGGAATAATCTGTTTGCCCTATCCGAACCTGGGGCACCATCTGCGGATAAGGCCATACTCACCAAACTCATGGCATACCTTCTCAATAACTGGTCTTTGAGCTGGAATAAAAGAAATAAGACGAGCCCCAAAATCAGAACGAACCATCTGAGTACCCCCAATTGCACCTGACGGTTGCGGAGCTGTCCCTAATGGACCTCCGACTGACACTTGCATAGAAGACTGAATAGGGCGCCCAGAGAAACCTGTGGTGCAAGCCTTCGCATAGGAACCACTGAAAGAACCCACTCTCCCAACCTTCTTGTCGGCATTTCTTGCATAACTCTCCTATCTCACCCCTTTAACCGACTTCACATACTCTACCACCTCCTGAAAGGTCTTACTGAGGAGACCATCTGGTAGAGATGGTACCTGAAGACCCACATTCAGGACTTTAACAAACCGCCTAATCCTCTCTTCCTTAGTGGGTAGTAAAGTGTCATGCCCTGAGTCTACACCCTAGACGTAACGCGCTACTTGAAGTCACAGATGACCCCAAACCCCTGGTCTATCATTCACTAGCATTCTGAGTAAATATGCACAAAGAAACTTTAAAATATCACATCAAGGCAGTTTAAGAAATTGTAAAGACTGAAAATAGAGAAGCTAAAATATCTGAAATAAAATTCTGAAATAAAATTCTGAAATCAAGTCTGGTCTGAATGCCATCTACGGAGGAGTTGCTGGGACAAGCCCCTAGCTAACTCTAAGTCTAACTAAAAATAAAATCACAACTGGAAGAAAGTAAAGCAAGGCCCTCGAATGATGAGGACTCACACTACTGCTGCTGATAGAGAGACCCGAACGTAATAGGCTAACGGTGCTAGGTCTGAGAACCTGCGGCTGTATCATGAAACGATACAACATAAAAGTATGTGTCAGTACTTCGAATGTACCGAGTAAGTGAGAGAAACATGACTAATATGGTAGAATTAATAAATGAACTGATACGACATGAAATGACCAACTAAAATGCTGAAAAACTGGTGCAACTGGTAATAAACTGATATGGTCAAAAATGACCCTGACTAATGGTCATAAACATGTCCTAAGTCTGAGATACTGAGTCTTAAATACTGCACTGAACTGATCTGGACTGAAGAATTTGAGAGTAACTGTACTGACTAGTGGAGAGCCTATAACTGACATGTAATCACGTGAGCTAGACGTGGAGTTTGATGTACACACCCCGTCCGTAGGACCCAATATCCTTGCCAGGGTATAAAGGCATGGACTGTGAAAATCACTGTCAAAAAGGGGGCCGTTCGGACCAGTAAATAAAATCTACGGTGACAACGTAGTTCTTGAACCTAGGTGCGCTGGAATCCCGGCCCTTTCGGTGCTAAGTCCTACTCCTACTGGAAAATCTTATTACTACTACTACTGATAAACGGATAGCTTGATACTGGGGTCCAAGACTATACTGACCCAGGGATACTGTCAGAGAGTTCCCTGAGCGTCTTATAGGACCAGATTTCGAAACTGAGCTCTAAGACTGGTCAGAGCTGCTTATCGGGAAGCGTCGCAACCGTTTAGAGAACAAACTAATAACTGAACTGGGGTTCGGGGGCTGGTCAGAGCTACAACTGCAATGTCATAATCGCCCAATGGACCAAATAACTAAAATCTGAGTCTGAGTCTAATAATTGAGAGGCACCACTAACACCTCGGGAAAAGCTTATAGTCAAACTGATCAGCTGACATTTCTAACTAACACTGAATATTCTAGTACTTTGACTGAAGCTGAACTAACAATTCTAAGAAAATACAAAGCATATAGGCTTTTTGCCTGAATCTGAATATCATTCAAGTAACTGAGTTTTTAACACATACAAGTATCATAGAAGCTCCTAACTCTGAATGATGTTAACAATTTTCAAGAATTCAAAGCTTAAGTAGGATTCTAATTTCTGATTTTTCAAAAGTCAGGGCTGAATTTCTAGATTGATGGAACTAGCATCATTTTGATTAGAAGCTGATGGAAAATAGCTACAATTAACATAGGGATAGTATTCTACAAGAATTAATCAAGAACAGTAATAATATCTTCAATTTCGTAAGTTTAGGGCTAGGACCGAAAGTTAACAGAGAGAGAGTTTTGGGGGATGCAAGGGGAGAACAATCTCCTTGATGAATTCCCACATACCTGAAGAAGAAAACCCTGGTGAAAAATCCCCGAGAAAACTGAGAAGAAAAATCAACCCTAGCTCCTAGTCTGTACTTCCAGAGAAGTTTCACGCTCTGTTCTTGAGGGAGTTGAGAAAAATGAATGGAAAGGGTCGTTCTAACCCTTTAATTCCCTCCTATACGAACCTAAAACGTCATGGTTTCAAGTTTGGAAAGTTGGGAAAATACTGAAATACCCCTAGCAGAAAGAACTGAAAACTGCCTGACCTTGAACAACGAATCTCAGAACGGGTCGTTGGTTCAAACAATGGCCCGTTGAAAGCTGTCATTGGTTTTGGTTCTGAAGTCAGACCTACAGGACTGAAACAACGAGAGGATCCAATGGTCCACTAGAAGCTTCAACGAGCCGTTGGTTCTTGTCGTGGTCTGGGAGAAGGAAACTCGGGCCCTAAGAAAACGAGTGATACAACAACTCGTTGGTAGAAACAACGGGTTGTTGAACCCACTCGTTGTCAACACTGGTGAGGTCTGGGTCCTAACGACGAGTGGAAAGGACGACCCGTTTGTACCAACAACGGGCTGTTGATTCCACTCCTTGCTTCCTAGCACAAACCCAACCCTCATTGGAAGTCTAACAACGGCTGCCTATAACGGGTCATTGGAACTACCAACGACTCGTTGGTCGGCTCGTTGTTTCTGGGAGGAATTTGCTGAGAAAACCATGACCCCTTACAACGGCCCGTAGGTTCCACCAACGGTCCATTGTTTGGGTTGTCTGAGATAGAAATTTTTCTAATGTTTTCCTTGGTTTTTCGTGCAATGTCTGAATTTGGTCTAGGAAAGTTTAGGGTGTTACATAAAGGCAGAGCATACCTAGATAGGGAGTGAAATTGAGCCTCATATGCAGCAACAGATGAGCTCCCCTGCTCAATGGTGGTGAACTCATCCCATATCCTATCCCTCAGAGTACGGGGAACATATTTCTCCAGGAACGTAGGGTAGAACTGAGTCCAAGTCAACGGTGGTAACCTTGCTGGTCTGCACTCCACTAAAGCCCTCCACCAGAGCGTTGCATTCCCCATCAACTGGAAGGTGACAAACTCTACACCGTATTTTTCCACCGCCTCCATCTTATGTAGCCTCTCATAACAATCTATGATAAACTCATAAGCATCCTCCAACTCTATGCCGTAGAGATGGGAGGCTTCATCTTGTTGAACCTCCAAAACAAGTCGTACTCCTCCCCTGTTATCACCAATCTTACTACCGTCCTTTGAAACATAACAGCCTCAGATATATCATCAATCCACTAAGTCATAGCAGTTACATGATGTATCCCTTACTGCTACCCTGCTTGCGTTGCTGGCGCTACCTCATTGCCCACCAGGCCGCTCAGAAGGTTGAAGGCCTAAGCTAGAATCTCCGAAGATGCTGGCATGGCAGGAGATTCTCCCTGCGTCGGGACCTCAACCTCAATAGTCACTCGCTTCTGCACTGCTGGTGGCATAGGAGGTGCAGACCTCTCCTTGACTAGAGCAGGAGCACGACCCCTCCTCTAACCACAGCGGGTCTCCGGCCACGACCTTTGTCCCTTCCTCTACCGCGAACCGCAGCTGCCACTACTGGTTCGGGTGTTATGTCTCTATTGTCGTTAGCGCGTGTTCTCAACATCTGAGAAGGAAGGAAAAGAAATTATTAGATACTAATTTAAATCATCAAATACCAATTAGAATTAAGTAATCGCACGAAAGGAAAGAAAAAGGGAGTTTTTCTAAAGTCCGGCAGCCTCTCGAAGATAAGCTACGGACGTCTCCGCACCGATTCACGAGACTCTACTAGACACATCTTAGTGCAATGAAATCAATGAACCTAAAGCTCTGATACTAATTTTGTCACGATCTAGGTGGCTGTGATTGGCACCCACACTACCCCCTCCCTCCTCCCGATGGGCGAAACAACAAATCCCGATACTAACCCCCAAAACGAGACGTTCAGAAAAAGATAAAGTTTATATATAATAAAAGGCTTTACCAGAAATAGTAAACAACCTCTTACAACCACCAGAAATCATATCAAAACTAATAAAACAAATTCCCAGAAACTGATTGTCATTGTATCAGACCTCTGTTCTACAAAACTAAGGAAACTAACACTCAAAATGAAAAAAGTTTTCAAATGTCTGAAAGAAAGACATCTGCTACGGGGGAGTGAACTGTGTCCTCATCTGCTCACCTTCTCAATCTCCGAAAACTGCTGCTCTATAAGTGAGGGCGTGAAGAATTGTCTGGCTCAAACTCTGCACTCAGAAAACAATGCAGGGGTAGGTTCAGTACATAACATGGTACTAGTAGGTATCATCGGCCGACCCTAATTAATAACACGTATACCGAGTAATAATAATATAAGACCAGTCTACAATGTTTAAGAAAGTACAACACAATTCAGGCACACTAGTTCTACACAAGGGACAGACGGCCTGCTCACTGGATTGGACCATTTTCGCTGCAGCGATCGCTTGACTGCTGCAGTGGTCTCGCCGCAACTGAAATGGTTCCGCTACAGCGACATTTCTTAGGTAGTAGCTCGACATGCTGCACTCGTCTCAGTTCATCCATCCCACAGTTCAACAGATCAACAGTTTAGCATTTCACATATTCCATAAAGCTATCAGACATGTATAATTAAATCACAATCATATCAGCTATTAAGATCTATAAGGTTAATCATAGCAGCAATTACTCAAAAATTACACACGGTGACAAAGTCACTCTTAACACTAAAAACATGATCTTCGTTATCAACTCACATCATATCAACGATACTTTGCACATTCTCTTAGCACGTTCTTCATCCACTTCATGAATATAAATAAAATCACAAAACAACACGCAAAAGACAAAACCAAGGGTAACATGACGTTCACACACCTTTGACATCTCCCTTTAACACTTAATCACACGAATCATGTACACACATGCCAGAGGATCTTACTTTTTTCCCTACAATCATGACTTGCAGGGGACTCTAGAAATTCATATATTGTGCCGACGTGTTACCCGCTCCCACTCAAATGCTCATCCAAATGCCCCTCTCGGACACGAGCCATTCGATAATAATATTCACTCGCCCGGATGCTCTCCTCGGGCTCAAGTTTCTCAAATCAGGATACAGTCACTATCCTATTCATTCTCAATTTTTGTAAAACAACAAGTACACAAGTCGTACACATTCACGTGTACTTTACTTTTTTATTCACCTTTCACATGATAAATCATGACAAGCAATTCACTTCACAATTTCTCATCAACTTAACAACATATTAATTCATGACTTTCTATCAACATGATAATCATACTCATTCGCAAGACAAACTTAACAAAGGATGTCCAAGACCAATCACATAAGATTGTTACCTAAGCATACAAATTATTAAGCAGGGTCTAAGCCTCCAACCATAACCTACCTCGCTTACTCGAAGATACCGACTTGCTACTTTGCAAGAGCTTTGCCCTTCCTGATTACTTCGGATCGTTCGAAATCTACACACATGTAGTAATTAATTAATCACTCCTCAAGATATGACCTAATTAGATCAAACCCCTCTCTCTTTAGGATAATTTAACATAAAACCCTTCCTTTCTACCTAGTTCTAGGTCGCCACCTTGTCTAACCCGTCAATATTGACAAGAGGAACCTTAGGAAGTAAACATTACTCAAAATTCCACAATCAAAACCTTCCCTTACTCCTCCACAATCTCAGCCCTAGTTCATCAACCAAGGGTTCTCTAATTCAGATTTTTCACCATTAATGAGTCCCCCTTAAGCTTTTACAATAAATAATACTCATTAAAGAGGCTAGAGGACGAGAAACTTACCTTTTCACTACCACTTTCTACTTTGGGGAAGAAATCGCTCTCAACCTTGCTATTTCACATTTTGGAAATAATGAGACTTAATCCCAGAAATGCCACTTAAACTCTTTTTCTGATTTTCGTCATTCGATGCAATGGACCCGCTACAGCGGCCATAATGTCGCTGCAGCGGTTCCAATGGTTACTTCTCAATTTCTCCACGGCGAGACTCCGACCGCTACCACATTCTCGATTCAGCGGTCCCCTGAACCAGTAGCTACCCGAAAATGCCCAATTTCATAGTTAGCTTATTTCACAACCTCCCTATCTCTTCATTAGTCTATTTTCTGTATTCTATGCCCTTAATCATCCCATAACAACGTCTGGGTCGTTACAACACGCTTAAACTAGTGTTATATTAAAAGCATGAAGGTCTTTAAAATTGTTGATTGAACATTTTGTCCTTCATTAAAAGATTCTACAATAGACAAAATTATCATTTACTATTTTTCTTAAAATAATTATCATTTAATTATTATCCTAATATTTAGGACTTTAAAATTAATTAAAGTTATAGCTATTAAATATTTATTTATTTGTAAAAGGTATGAACTTCTAATATTTAGTATTTTTAAATTGACTAAAATTTTGCTCCTTAAATTTTCTTTTGGGAACTATATTAATAACTTGTTTGGCCAAGCTTTTAAAATCAGCTTATTTTAGAAAATGCTTATCAAAAAATTACTTTTGGTGAAATGCATTTTGTGTCTAGCTAATAAATTTAAAAAGTACTTTTGAGCAGTAATTAGTGTATGGCCAAACTTTTGAAAAGTATTTCTAGATGTATTTTTCTTAAAAGTGTTTTTTAAATAAGTGCTTTTGAGGAGAAGCTACTTTTTTTAGCTTATGAAAAACAACTTCTACTACTCCCTAAAAGCACTTATTTTCTCTCAAAAGCTTGGCGAAACACTTTTTTTTTTTTAAAATAAGCACGTTTGGCCTCCCAAAAGTTTGGCCAAACAGGCTATAAAAGTCCTAACATTTAAGACTTTAAAATCAATACAATTTTGCTAAGTTATATTAATCCTTTATTTATTAAACTAACTGATTATCCATCACGATTTTTTAACACACAGTACGAGAAAAGAAATTAAAGAATGTAATTCTATTATACATTAATACGTTGAATTCCTCCTCCTCCTCCTCCTCCTCCTCCTCCTTCTAAAAAAGAAATTTGTATAATCGAGAAAAAAAATATAGAAACACAACGTACTTTAAGCTATTTCAATTAATCGATTGCTCTTGTTATTCACTCTCTTTAGTTAAATCTACATTATTTCTTCTGTTTTAATTTACGTGAAGATGTTTGACTACACACTTAGATTAAGAGAGAGAGAGAGAGAGAGAGAGAGAGAGAGAGAAAATTAAGTTAAAATCGTCTCATAAGGGGTAAATGAAAAGTTTAAAATTAAGTTATTACTAAATATTTAAAGTACGAAATCTCACAGTAAAATATCATTCACCTGTTTACCATTTTTAAAATAGAGTTCACACTTGACAAGATAGTTATTTAATTATTTTTTTAAGATTTAAGATTTTAAATTAATTAAATTTTATGTATTATAATTTTTTCTGATTTGAAATATATAGAAAATATTAATATTTAGAAATTTAAAAGAGATTAAGATTTTATCTTTCAAGAAATAATCACAAATTGGTACTTATAATGCAATTCAATCTTATGTTTAGAACTTCTGAAAATACAATTTGAAAAAATGGCAACTATAATCAATCTTATATTTAGGATTTTTGAAAATACAATTTGAGAAAAGGGCAGGCTAGTGCACAAATCATCCTATGTTAATAGAGTCCGGAGAAAGATCGCACCCCGAGGAGTGTGATATAGACAATCTACCCAAATGCAAACATTAGTAGATGTTTTCACTAATTTTGATGAGTGTTTCTTAATTTGAACGACCAATTACAAAAATAAAAAATAAAAATAAATGTGTGTGATATGATATCAATTTGTTAGTGTCAAAACAAGCCAATAATAACTCACAATATGTTTTTGTAAGTGCTAATTGTTTAAACTAATAACTTATACTATATGTTTATTCTACTATACAACTTGTATTAGAATTATTTTCGTAATGATAATATTTATATTAAATGTTAATATGTTAATAGTGTAGTAATAGAAATTTTTATAATAATTAACATAAAATATACATATAATGCATTCATTTGTAAAAGCGAACTATTTTTTAACTTTTTAATCAAATGTTATTTCTACGACGTATTTGTTCA
Source organism: Datura wrightii (assembly GCA_035772735.1). Taxonomy (NCBI): domain Eukaryota; kingdom Viridiplantae; phylum Streptophyta; class Magnoliopsida; order Solanales; family Solanaceae; genus Datura; species Datura wrightii. The sequence goes on along the minus strand of JASDFA010000019.1, from coordinate 74,486,799 downwards.
CTGAAACAGGTATTAGAAGAACCTGAGGAAAGAACCATTGAATTGAATCTGTTATACCCCATAGGATTTCCAGCACCTAGATGACCTATTCGCACGTTGGTTAAGCGTATTTGAAGGTCATACGTGCTAAAGGAAGGCCCGGGAAAAGGTCGAACGAGAAACCTGTCGAACCATCGCGGAAGGAGCCGAGGCAGAGCCCCTCCGCGATGGCAGCATGTCACGGAGGTGAAGCCTCCGCGTTGGCTCCGTGACACGTTGGCCTTGTCCAGGCCCAAGTATATAAAACCCCACTTCGGTTTTAATTCATTTAAACTTATAAAATTTCCAGTGAATCAGAGAGGAAAAACCAGAGGAGAGAAAAGAACGAAGGGGTAATATAATTTCGTCCGATTACGCTGCCAAATGTTGTCCAAACTCAAATTAACCTCAGATACTGAGGTATTTAGCAGCAGAGAGCATTCCTACGGATTTAGTTTCGTGAAATACAGCCGATGAATCGTCGAGCTACCAAGCTAAGGTAAGTAGAATTGCTCCAAACTAGTGTCTATGTGTTCCTAGCTGTGAAGTGAATATTTCTCCCTTCTGGACCTTTGAAAAATAGCGAGTTTTCGACCGTCTTTCGATAAGCCTAAGTTTAGGGTATAAATTATATCGAAAGTGACGTTGTTCTTTAAAATAAAGCTATATTTAGTATTAATTGACATATTTATGAATGCAGTTGGGAGAAATAGTTGAAGTATTGCCCGAGCCTCGTCCGACAGACGGATAGTTCGAGGATAAGGTATGTAAAGGTAGTTTCCACGGCAAGTTAGTAACCTCGGTATAGTAAAGTAATTTAAAGGCCAGTAGAATGTTCAGAAGTCATGTGTTATATTTATTACGAATGTTGGTACGATATTAGAAGCATCATGTTGTAATTAGTGCGAAAACTTGCTAGCACGATATAGATTTTAATACAAGTATTAGGAACTGCACAACATGCTCAGTATGTGATATAGTACAGAATGTTAGGACATTATCGGATTCAGCTGAAACCCAGTAAAACAATGTGATATCTGTAAGGCATCTCAGAAGTAGAATGATAGGCTAAAATGAAGTTTAGAAAGCATATTAGCAATAGTAAATCATGTTATTATAGAAACTCAGTATACAACATGGTTTTCAGCAGAAAAACTATATCTTGTTCAACGTTAGACTCAGCACAGTATGACAGAAGATTATATTTATACATATATACTATCATCAGTCTCAGCATGTGTTAAGTACGTATACATTACCATTACTAGTCCAGCACACAGTATGTACGGATACTTTATTACTATTAGTTTCAGTATGTGGGATATGCAGATAGTATTACTAGTTGAGACCGTTGTATTGTTTTGGGGTTGGATTACCTAGCATCCATTACCGCCCCAGGGTTGATAGCTGTATCGACTCGTCCGCCAGAGGACGAGGATACGTCGCTCTACCGAGTGGCATGCCGTCCCACAAGGGACGAAGATGGGATGCCAGTTTTCCCCATATTGTGCCTTGGTCGGCCCTTACACACCCCTGTCGAGCGGATACGCCTGGGTGTTGATTCAGGAGTCCTCCGGACTCAGGTACAGTTATAGTCAGGGGCTCAGCGAGCCCAAGTGCATACCCAGGGGACCGGCAGGATGCCTATAGCTATTATAGGAGATGGGATGATCGGGGTAGGGGTATAGATTTTGTGCTGGTTGTACCTCCCGGCTTATGGGGGCCGGGTAAGGTTTGTGTGTGCTATGTTATGTTATGTTATGTTATGCCATGTTACATTAGATACGAGTAGATCGACAGTAGAACGATACATCTCCAGGTATGACTCCTACTCCTTCCAGTATAGTTAAGAGTAGGCATAGTTTTTCATTATCAGACAGTTAATCTTTTCCTTCCTATTTCAGTTTCATCAGTTGTATTGTTGTTTTCAGATATTCCTTTCAGTTATTGCTTTACATACTCAGTACCAGCGGTACTGACGCCCGGTGGGGCGCTGCATTACTTGCCTACAGGTACTCATAGACGAGGAGGCGACCCCTCGTGATTCCTGTCAGCGATCGAGTATTCAGCTCCTGTCATCCGAAGACTGAATTCCAGAGGTGTATTTCGTTTTCTTTTGTTGTACAGTACGGGTAGGTCGGGGCCCTGTCCCGATCATTTCTATTGTTATTCCTAGAGGCTTGCAGTCTGTATATATTTCCCTGTGGTCAGCTGAGCCGGTCGTGTGGGGCCGTGCAGTTATATAGCTGTTAGTACTTTATTTCTTTTATGCTGGCCGTGTGGGGCCATAGCTTGACAGTAGTGGTGACCTTGTCGGTCACGTAGCTTTCCAATACTTCATTGTTGAATTACAGATAACTAGACAGCATGGTGGCCTTGTCGGCCCGCATAGGCTCCCCTATATTGAATGTGTTCTGGTTAGCTGATAGTACAGGTACAGGTGACTATAGGCCAGTTGGCCGGAGGCTGTGTTTACAGCCGTTATATAGCCGGTTGGTTTCTTGGAATAGAGCCAGGGCCAGCCAAAAGCACCAGACGTGCTTAGGCTGGACCATCTAGCAGTTCAGAGTCTAGCAGGCACCAGGTGCCCGTCATACCCTCCAAGGTGGGGTGTGACAGAATCAAACTCTTAAACATAATTATTTATCAATTTGAAATTCATAATTTTCTTTCTAAATTCTTAATTATACAAACACATCTTTTAGATATTATTTATGTTATTTTTAAAGATATATTCTTATTAATATAAGGGACATGCGCGAGCCGCATACACTAAGACCAATAATATTCTAAAAGTGAAAAGTGCCATAATTAAAAATTAAATCACAAAAATACCCTTCAAAAATTGATATACCCTTGATTCAAACAATCAAAACCTCTCTCCTTGTTACATGACCAAAGATGCAAATTAAAGTTTGTGTTATAAGTAATAATTTAAACAACTTTGAGTGGTGGGGTTATGAATTTATTATAGGTATTAAGATTTTTAACTGTGAAAATTATTTGTTTCCTACTTCACTTTTTTTCATTTTTTGCGCTTTTTTAGCTTCCATCAATTAAACAACTTTTGATATTCTTTATCAAATTTAATAAATTGCACAGAACATTCAAGTTACTCAATTATATTTTTTTATCAACTCATTATTTATTTTAATTTTTTTCCTCTTACCATCTTTCTGCATGCAACAATTTAAGGTACACTGCTTTTTTATATTTTCTTTTATTTTCTCTTTTGATATTTTTTATATGTTATTATCATTATATTATAAATAAGAAACTAAAGAAATTTGTGGCTTTGTGCAGAAAATAACAAAAAAGAAAAAAAACATAATCCCAAAAAGGTTTGTCATATTTATGACATAATTAGATTTATCTTTATTTGAGAATGATATTATTTGTATTGAACAACTTTGATTTCTTTTTAATTATTTGATATGATTAGATTGAAAAATTGTTATTAAACTTCAAGTATTTTTTACATTCCTAAGAAATTACTGGAGTATCATCACGAAATTGATAAGATTTATTTAGTTTTATAATGACAAATTATATAAATGATAACTGATAGAGGTAATATATTTGAGTTATATTTGTATTTGATTCAATTAATATTTTTTTAAATTTAATTTACATATGAAAGGACTTATTTTTTTGAACAAGATAAAAGACTATCTATCCATGCAATTGTGATTTATATATATTATTAAGTTATTTTATATCATTAATATTATTATGTAACTCTAACAATAATATTATTTATTATTTATGTAACACGTACATTATGAATTTGACAATAATTTACTGTCCATTCTCACGAAGATACATGTTAATTAAATTTATATACAACTTTTATAAATAACTATTTTCATTCGATAACAAACGCAAACTTTAATACGTAAAATATTTGTAACTAAAATCATCATTACACATATTTAACTACGTGTTGATATCAAGAACTATATTAGAAAATGTAATATCAATTCGATGATTGTATACTACAAACTATGATAGTAACTAAATTAATAAAAAAATAGGATTGTAAAGAAACATTACTTTCCCTCTTGAAAATGATAAAAGAACATTCTTTCAACTTCATGTGATAACAGTTTTTTTAATAAAATCGAATTTTGTAATAACAATTAATATTGATCATAGGCTATTTATTCATCAATTTGAACTTTGTATTTTTTCCTTTCAAATTTCGTGTAATCATCACACATTTATTCTAATATTATATAGATCAATTTAAAAAGTTTCGATTGATAAGGAATTAACGTGCAAATCACATGTCGAAAATTAGTAATTTAAAATAAGATCTAACATAATTATATAATTCAAAAGAAAAAAAAACATAAATTGTCTATAATATCATTCACCAATGAAATTCTACTTTGACTCACAAATTAGAACGATAATGCATTTATATTAAATAAAGAAAATAAAAAATAAAAATACACACAATTATGTGGAATCACAAGAAGTAAAGGTTGGGAAATGAGAAGAAAGGAAATGAAAGATAATAATGTAAATGAAAAAAAAATAATTAAAAAAATTTAAAAAAAGTAATAATAGAAATAAAAGAAAGAAAAAAATTAAAAAGTAACCTTTAAATTACACTACGTAATATTATAATTACTTATAGTTCTCACCTCTTTGAGAATTGAAGAGTGTAATTTCCCCTTATAATTACACTCAATTCCCTCCTAACTTATTAATAACTAGTATTTGGGTACGCGCGTTGCGCGTGTATTCCATATAAAATATAAGTATAAAATTTTGTTAAATCACATAAATATTATGAGTACCAAATTTGTGTTCGAGTTGGCAATTTAATTTTTTTTGTTTGAAGATCAAAAATAGAGTTGTTCATTGACTTAACAAAAGAAAAACAGTATACATATGTGCTTGAATAGAATAAATGCAAATCAGATCTATAAAAAAACAGATAAAAAGTTGTCGACCATACTAAATTCTCAAAAAATAATTCTAAAAGATGTGCGATTTGTAAATCTCAAAGTTTAAATTTTTGGTATCGCCGTCATTCATTCAATTGACTTTCTTCCATATGCCGACTCTTTCTTGACATGCATTTCTGTTTTTATGCCCTGGACGTGGATACATTAAATTGTAAATTAGAGAACCTAATAAATTAATAAAAATATATTAATCATGAAATAAATATTCTCCGATAAAAGTGATCGTTTTAGTCGCGATAAAACAAATATGGTATAACAGGGCAAAATATACATTGTTTAGCAAATAAATGAAGACAATGGAGAAATAATTAAATAGAAAAAGTAATTAAAACACAACTTAGAATACTTCACAGGCTCAGGATCAATGACTTGATTACATCACAATATCAACAGACCTCCATTGCATCATCTAAACAAAATGTCACCAATTAAAATAACGAAAGAGAAGACTAACCATCACCAACAGGGACACACTTTGAGCACGAAAATATGTCATTGAGTTTTTTCTTTAAGTAATTAATGAATTAAAATACTTCCCATAAGGAAGTTGAAAGATGAAGGAACTAAATATTGAATAGACATATTAAAGATTGATATTTATCGGACATTTGTAATAGATAGGGAAGATTAAAGTAATTTTAAATTTAATTGATTACAACAAATGACATTAATTTTAAAAATATGAACCATCTTCATATTATTCATCTTTTACATTTATTATGTACTATCACTTTATTATTTTTTGAAATGTAAATTATATTTTCGTAGATGAATAGGTTTGAAGTAAAGGATAAATATGGTCGTTCAAACTTTTATGAATATTTTGGTCTTTTAACTTTAGACTTAGGCGCTTCCCACTTGTAGTATAATCATATTATTATATAAGTGAAAAGTCAAAAAGTGAAAAGTTAGATTACCATGAAAGTAAATTAAAGATATATGATATATAAGCAAGTATTCATGAAATATTGAATGACTATTTTATCTTTCAATCTAAAACTATTCCGATAATATTATATATACTAAAAGCTAAAATTTACATAAAAATAAATATTATTAGACCATTAAATATTTCACAATGAATTATTTAGATGATGATGAAGGACTAAATCTATTTATTTAATTAAATTTTAATTTAGTGAGGGGACAAAATTGTAATCTAACTTATCACTTTTTGGCTTCCCACTTATATAATAATATGATATGATGATGATTTTTACATATTATATTTATTTTTATTTTTATTTTATTTATTTATTTTATTTAGAGGGTAAAAATGGTAATGCAACTTTGAACTTAGGAATTTTTCACTTTTATTATATTTTAATTTAATTTATTTTTATTATTATTTATTTATTTTATTTAGTGGAGCTTGTTTAATGACATAATATTAAATGACATTAGTTAAATAAATAAAATAAAAAAATAATTTGAGAATAGAAAAAAAATTTGAAAATATAAGAAAAAAGAAAAATAAGAATGGAGGCCTTAGAAACATGTCATATCAGCATGCCTCTAAGTTGTCACGCCCCACCCTGGGGGTATGACTGGCACCTGGTGCCCTAGTGGGACCTAGACTGCTATCTGGTGAGCCAAAGCACATCTGGTGCCTGGCTGGCTCTAACTCAAATTCCTGGAAACAAAGGGCTATATAACGGCTGTAAACACAGCCTCCGGCCAACAGGCCTATAGCCACATGTACCTGAAAAACAGCTAACCAGAAACATACTACTATAGGGGAATCCTATGCGGGCCGGCAAGGCCACCATGCTGTCTAGTTCTCTATAACTCAATAATAGCACGCTAAATAATTACGTGACCGGCAAGGTCACCACTACTGACTGGTTATGTCCACACACGGCCAACAGGAACAGAAATAACAAATAACTATAACAAGCTGCACGGCCGCGGCCGACCGGCTCGACTGACCACAGGAAAATATATACAGACTGCAAACCTCTAGGAATAACAATAGAAATGATCGGGACAGGGCCCCGACCTAACCGTACTGTACGACAAAAGAAAATGAAATACACCTCTGGAAATCAGACTCCGGATGACAGGAGCTGATCACTCAATAGCTGACTGGAATCACGAGGGATCGCCTCCTCGTCTATGAGTACCTGCAGGCAAGTAATGCAGCGCCCCACTGGGCGTCAGTACCACAGGTACTGAGCATGTAAAGCAACTGAAATACACAACTGAAATGAATAACAACAGTAACATGACACGGAAGCAGGAAGTAGCTGAGTCTATCTAGCTGAGAATAACTAGGGGGAGTTTAATTATTCTATATCTAAACTGAGCGTACCTGGAGCCGTGCCGTCCTACTGTCTATCAGTATCTAATAGCACATATAGGTATACATATAAATACACACAATACCTAACCGACCCCCATAAGCCGGAAGGTGCCAACCAACACACAATCTATTTACCCCTACCCGGGTCTAAACCAACCAAAAATAAGTCACTCCACTCATCTGATAATTGTGAGCTCCTCCTATCGGTCCCCTTGGGTACGTAGCTCAGGCCTTGGCCTCTGACAATAAACTGTGTCTGAGTCCGAAGACTCCTGCCTCTGGGCGCAAGTGCACACGGGGTGTGTAATTAAAACTGCCCCTGGGTGCAAGCACGCAACAGGGTAATTTTATAAAAATCTGTATCTGAAACTGCCCACGGCCACAAGCGCACGCAGAGTAATCTGCCCTTGTAAACAGGGTAATCTGGATCTGCGCAGAGTAAACTGAACTACCCCTGCAAGCAAGGTGGTCTGGACCGTATTATCATGGTGGTCGGCCATCATCGTCCTCTAGGCGGACGGCATCACCCAGCTGGTGGCGGTATCTGAATCTGGTATCGACATAGCTATAACCCAGGGGCGGCGGGGATGCTAAAGGGACACCCACATGCCATAGCAAGTCTCAACAAACAAATAGCACATATAAATAGCAAGCATGTATAACTGAAAAGACTATCTGAAATCTAACTTCTTATTCTGATTTGTCTCTACACTGAACTGATTCTTACTAATTATACTGATTCTGTAATCTTTGTTTAACTGTACGGCTAATCTGTAGCCATGATACTATCTGTCTGAATGGCTAATCTGTAGCCATAACTGTCTGTCTATCTGATCTTTCTTTACTGACTTTTATTATGAAAATTTGTTTCTTTTATTCTATTACATGTTTGCTAATCACGTAATAGGCTATACTGAATCTGAAATACTAACTTGCCCTCGGGCGCATGCTCTTCTAACTTTCAGACTGAATACGATATAACAACGCAAACTAGGTTTACTGAACTTTGCACAATACTTAACATTCAACTCCGGGAATTCTACTATGGAGTTTATTGTACTATACAAGGCTAAAGCTACTAACTTGCCGAAGGAACTAGCTTTACATACCTTAACCTCGAGTTATCTGTCTGTCGGACGAGGCTCGGTCAATACTCCAGCTATTTCTCCCAACTGCATTGATGTATACGCTAATTAATACTAAATATAGCTTTATTCTAAAGAACAATGTCACTTTCGATATAATTATAGCCTAAAATTAGGCTTATCAAAAGACGGTCAAAAACTCGCTATTTTCCAGAAGTCCAGAAGGGAGAAGTATTCACTTCACAGCTAGGAGCACATAGACACTAGTTTGGAACAATTCTACTTACCTTAGCTCGGTAGCTCGACGATTCGTCGGCCGTATTTCGCGAAACTAAATCCGTAGAAATGCTCTCTGCTGCTAAATACCTCAGTACCTGAGGTTAATTTAGGTTTGGACTACGTTTGGCAGCGTAATCGGACGAAATTATATTACCCTCTTCGTTCTTTTCCTTTCTCTGGTTTTTCCTATCTGTTTTCTGGAAATTTTTATGATTTAAAACCAAAATAAACCGAAGTGGGGCTTTATATACTTGAGCCTGAACAAGGCCAACGTGTCACGGAGCCAACGCGGAGGCTTCACCTCCGTGACACGCTGCCATCGCGGAAGGGCTCTGCCTCGGCTCCTCCCGCGATGGTTCGACAGGTTACTCGTCCGGTTTTTTCCCGGGTCTTTCTCTAGCACGTATGGCTTCCAAATATGCTTGACCAACGCACGAATAGGCCATCTAGGTGCCGGAAATCCTACGGGGTATAACATAAGTCTCCTTTATATATATATATATATACACAAATAGATTAAATTATGTAATTACATTCAAATTTAATTTTCAAGTGACTTCCAATGATACCCTTAGACTTGCCAGAAAAATATAATGTAATTAGCAAATTATGAAATTACTAATCTAGTAATTATATGTAATACAATAATAACATGATTACTTGTAATTTTTAAAATCATATTTGTTTGTACAAGTATTACATAGTGTTTTTTTTTTAAAACTAACTATAAAAAATTAAATGAATTTTTTATAAATAAATTTTAACATGTGAAAAATATATATGTATATAAAAACTATTATAACTAATTAAATAAATAATTTGGAAATCCATCTCGTAATTTGTATAATTGTCATTATATATATATATATATATATTAAAATTTTTTATAAAAATATATAGATGAATATAAAATATTATATTCACATAACACATATTTTTATATTACACCTCGCATAATTTTTTTCGCAACAGTATTTATACACGGTATATGATATTATACAATATTATACACTTACTGTACATAATGTAAATCTTGTATAATAGTGTATAAGAAGTGCTAATATACACTTTACATTGTTATACAAAATTACATAACTTATACAAAAAAAATTATTTGATCTCCTGCGAACTTCAACTACGAAACTCCATTTGAAATGGGTCAATTTTTTTCAAATGACTTCAATTTTAACCAGAATTTTAAAATGACACCACCAACGAATCACAATCATCAATTTGTTAAAATTTTCAACAAATTCAAAATCCATCTGTGAGTTTTCAAGCTTTTAAAAACTCTAATAATAGAGTTCTAAATTTTCAATTCAATTCACCTAAGAATCAATATCTAAATTCATAATGATAAAAAATATCAAATTTATACATAATATCTATATATCTGAATATAAAAATTATGAAAGAAGAAGAAGAAAAGAAAGAAAGAAAGAAGCAATACAAAAAAAAAAGTAGAAAGAAAAAAGAACAAGAAAGAAAGAAGGCGGAACCGTCGGTGGCTCCCCTTATGTTGACACCAACTTTTACTTATATACCTTACAAGTAGATTTCGTCTATTTTAAATACCTCAAATAGGGTTCTACTATGTCATTTGATTTTGAGCATGTGAAAGGCTTAAAGTTTATAATTTTTTATTTCTTCTTTTTCCTTCTCTCTCCTTCCAACACTTCTTCCACCCCTATCCCCATCTCCACTCTCCTCAAAATCAAATTTTTTCTTATTTTTAGATTGCGGGTATTCTTAATTTTTTGAATTTTATTAAATATTCATACAATAGAAATTGGGCATTTGCCACAATTGAGTGAGAAAATCTTTAAATAATATATTTTTTATTTCTTGAAGATGTTCTCTTTCTTTTTTTCTTTTTTTTTGCATTTAGATGGGTTCTTTTTTTTTTTTTGACTTCTTCTGTGTTGTTTTGCAGAAAGAAGGGGGGAGGGGGGAAGAATATAATAGGTGAACATTAGTATCCTTTTTTTGATAAAAAGGGTGGAGAAGGTGATGGTAGATCTGGAAAACAATACAATGAATAACGTATTTTTTTTTTAAAAAAAAAGAAATTATCTTGAGAATAAATTTGAATCGAAAAATTTGACCTCTAGTGAAGAAGTTTAAGCTTGAAAAAATTGTGAAACGTAGTGGCTTAAGAAAGCCACGGAGAAGACATTTGGGGGGGTGGGGGTGGGGGGGGGGACTTTAAAAGAAATATTTTTTTTTGTCTTTTTTAAATGCCATGTGAAATTATCTAATTAGCTATTTTTCCATATTATCGTGAGTGTATAGTACTCTTCTTCTTAGTTTTGTTGATTGTAGAAAGTGTCAAAACGACACATGGAATCTCTACTTGAGGTGTTAAAAAAGAACAAGGTCTACTTGAGATGTCTAAGTAAAAGTTTGTGCCAACATAAAGGGGTCACCGATGGATTTTTCCAAGAAAGAAGTAATAGAAAGAAAAAAAAGGAGAGAGAGAGAGAAAGAAATAACAGGAAAAAAAATAATATAAAAAGAAGAATGAAGAAGCAAAAAAATAAATTAGTGAAAAAGAATAGGCTAAAAAAAAAAACTAAAATATAGGATAAAGTGAGTAATTATTTTACCCTAACTATTATTGAGTGTAATTTTCTTTTTCTTTCATAAAGAATTGTTGAATATAGTTACTTTTTTAAATTACACTTAGCTTCATAATGATAAAATTTCTTGCCTTAATTTCATTCTGACCAAAAATTACTCCTTCGTATTAAATTATAGTATGAACACGTGTGTTGTACGTGATGCCATGTTAATCGATATAAATATTTTAAAATAATATCAATAAAGCAAAATTAGCCTCGATGAGTTACTTAAAATTTAAAAGAGAAAATGCAACTCAAATGGATGAATAGTGATCTTGTTTGATGTTATTGCAACGTACAATTTTAATTATTGAAATTGCTATTGTATGAAGTTGAAAGGATATTCTTTATTTTCAAGGAGAAAGAAACACTTCTTTAGCAATTTATTTTCATTACTTTGGTCAATAATGTTATAGTTTGTAGTTCTACACAATCAATGAATTGGTATAAACACTTTCTTATGCATTTCTTGACAATTCAACAATACATAGTTTAAATCTTAGCTTGATCAACAGTAGCTATGGTTTCAATGTCTCAAGTCTTAAAGTTTATGCGTTGTTTTAAATAACTGCAATCTCCACCTCTTTATCGCATACATATCAAGAAGTTGTTTCGAATAAAATTAATATTTTAAAAAAATTGTGCAAATTTAATTAATATACGTCTTCATTAAGATGGATAGTAGATCATTATTAATTTTATGGTGGGCTCCTGCAAAGATTAATGATTATTTTTTCTATACATACTTAACATCTATTGATATTAAAAAAAATCAATTGATGTATATAAATTACATGCACTCTTTATCTGATTCAATCGTATGAATCCTTATAAATTTAACAAAAGAATATTAATTAAATAATATACATAATTATATTATGAAATATAACACAATAATTAATCATTTTCCTCTTGTCATGACAATAAATTGCAACCAATTTAAAAATTTTATATTCTTGTGGGAATTCATTAAGAAATAGCTAAGCTATTTTTAAGTGTGTTTTTATATCAGTGTTTAACATGAACGATCTTAAATTTTTTTTTTATATTTGAATGTAGTGACAAATTAAACTAAAAAAATTTAAAAATAAAAAGTAGACTATGTTAATTGTAGCCTATATCGCAATACCTACTTGCTAAGCGTATTATGATTAAAATATATATATATATATAATAATAATAAGTGATTGAATAAACTTGGTAAAATAAGCTATTGAGAAAAAAATCTTTTCTTTTATATTGTAAATTTAAGATTGAAAAAGATAAAGATTGAGACTAAACCTTAAAATTCAGAAAGAAAAAAAAACATAACCCCAAGCCCAAATTCGAAGAACAATAATTTAATTTTTTTTTATTTTCAGTTAGTTCACTAATAAAAAATATTTTTTATTCAAACTAAGGTTGAAAGAAATATGAAGAACTTAAAAAAGAGATTGAAAATAACACTTAACACTATCAATAATATGAGACATGAAACAAAATATATCCAAACACAATAATCCATAACTCCACACTCTAACATATAGAAAAGAAGACATAAGTGAATAAAGAGAAGTAAAAGAGGAAAAAGCAAAAATTTTACGTGTTGTAGCAGAAAAATCTCTGAGTCTTTTGGAAAAGAAATAAATATAATGCTTTTGTAATTGGCGTGCACTTTTATAGGTTAAATTAAAACATGAAAAAGAATATAAAAATATTACTTGTAGAGTGCAAGATAAAAGAAATAACACTTAGATATGTAATTGAAAACAATTATAATTGAGAATTTAAAGGTCATTTTAAAGCCTACAAAATGTCATTATTCAAATGTTAAATTAAATATTTTAAAAAAGAGATTCAAGTTTTCAAATTTAGATAAATTTACTTCAAAATTTATTAGTTTCTTTTGCCTCATTGAAAATTTTAAACGTAATTAAATATTTTTATTAACTTTTCTACGTGAAACTGCATTTCTATAACTTTTTTTGACTTTTATAGAAAGAAGAGAAACATCATTTTTTTTATTTTTGTAAATAGGTAGTTTATTAGTTTGTATTTATATTTATTTTTTTCTTGACGAGGTAGTTAGATTTTGGTTCATAAATATTATTTAGAAAGAACTCAAAATTAAAATGAAAAGATCACATTGAATAATAATTAAAAAGAACTTCAGATACAACTTCTAATTCAATTAAAATACTTATTTTCTCCTAGGTAGTATATTAAGTCCTCTTCTCCTCTTACAGGTCCTCCATGTTTGTTCGAGAAGGAAAGAAAAAATGCAATAATTTAAAACTGCAGTCATACAAAATTCTACTGAATAACCTATAATAAATCAAATCTGAATAATATTACAACTGAGATAACAATATAGAAAACTATAATCCCAATAGAAAATAAATAGTATTACTCCCTCAAATCACTGGACGAATAAAACTACAAAAGAACATAGTATTGCTTAATATGCAAAATTTAATTGGGCGAAGAAAATGAAGTGGGAGATCACCTCAACCTTCTGCTTTCACATTTATATAGAAAAAATATTAATTTACTTTATTGATTAAGAGAACCAAAAGTTATCAGTGAGTTTTCTGGGGGAAATAAACAAACAAACATAAACGACTACTATTATTATTAATAACTTAATAAGAATAAGGGAAAGCAAATAGGAAAAAAAACGGCTGTCAATGAATTAATCAAATATAATTACACTTGATTTAACTATTAGAAAAAATAATTGACTAAGGCAATCAAATATTTATAAAATAAATTGAATATATATTAAATAATCATTAATTTAATGAGAATGACTTTTGGGCTTTCTAAATCTAAAAAGAGATACATAAGTAAGAAAATATAATTAATAAATAATTAAATATTTTTCTATTTATAAATAGGAAAAATGTCAAAAAATTGAATTTTTTTTTAGAAATGATGGCTTTAGAAGCATGTCACATCAGCACATTCATATTCTTCATATATATATATATAGAGAGAGAGAGAGAGAGGGGAGGGGGGGGGGGAGGGAGGGAGATATTCATTATTGGTTATTACTAAACGGAAGATGTAAAAAAAAAAAAACTGAAATGTAAATTCAAAGACATTTTCACATAGAACATGAAAGATGAGAGGAAAAAAGTTAAACTATCAATTAAAGTTCAAAAGTAATTTTTTTATTTCTCATCTAAATAACTTATTATAAAATAACTAATGGCATATTTATTGTAATATAAATTTATTTTTGGTACATAAAATATTATATGAATAGTTTTAGATTAAAAAGTAAAATGGTCGTTCATATTGTCGCGCCCCATTTTTCTCGCGAAAAATTGGAACTCGACATGTGACAACTCTTAAAGAATAATAGAAGAGAAAGAGTCGTGAGGTGTGTTACGGTACTGTACTAAGCTAAAAGTCTAATTAACTAGCCTATGTTAACAGAGTCGAGTAGGGTTCAAATTACCTCGCAAGAAAGGTGTCTTGAGGTCCACAAATATGAGTCCCTTCCGGATTCATTAATTATGTAGGGAATGACTAAATGATAAAAAAGATAATTAATTTTAACCTATGTTATTTAGGTTTAGACTAAATTGATAAAAAAATAAATAAACAAAATTGTAGACAAGCGAGAAGAAAGAAATTTGAACAGAATGCACTTAGAAAACTATTATTATTAAAAATTTACAACAATTGACAATTCAATTAAGAAAGTTGACCAAAAAATACAGCATGTTACAAATACAAAAAATTATCATAATAGCATTGACAAATAAATACAAAAATACAATGAACAAATAAATGAATTTTAAAACTAAGGGGTTGAACCTCATAGAGGCGCCTACGTATCCCCGAGGGGAATTTTAGCCTAAAGGGATCACCCCCTGCAACTTAAATAATACTTCGCAACCATTTAGATTGCTCGTATTATTCAGCGAAGACTATCATATCCCATCTACCCATCTAATTAATTATTATCCCTAAGGCATTCCTAGGCGAAAAAGACTAACGTCCTAGTATTTGCCTACCCGTCCCAAGCCTAATGTTCAAGTGGCATTGGACGACTAACTCGGATTTTGGATTTGAAACTCTAGGGGTTTAAAAAATGAATAAATGCATACAGATGAATCAAGACATATAGCAAGTTCAGGTTTTAAATAGGCCTCTAAATTAAAAAAGCAATGATTATTAAAACACAATATCTAAGCAGATGCAAACCATATTTATTAGAAAATGGCAGATTCTATGGGTATGATTAATATGTGAGAGATAAACATTTATAAACAAGTAATTAGTGACAAATTAGGTTATAGACAGGGTACCATATTGACAGGAACATGTTCAGATTGCATCTTGTTACATTTTAATTGTACAGTCATGATCCCGAACATTCATAAAATGCACGTATTATTAAACATAGGGGTAGGCTCTTATCCACACAATATCAGATAAAATGATGCAAAATCGTTAATAAATTTCCTATGAGCGTGGTGTCTAAGTTAAATGAGATGCATATTTCGTATCAAATTTTTATGAGCATGACATCTAGGGACAAATTTGAACAGATTCAGGATAACGCAGACAACATTAGGCATGTTTTTAACATATTAATCAACAAAACTTTTAGGCATAGCTCCGATTTACGAATCTGGTTCAACATATGAAAAGACTACGAATATATAGGCGCAATTTCTAATTAATAAATATGCATGATTTAATATATGCAGGATTTCTAATTAATATATATGTGAGTTCTAAATATGCCTGATTTCTAATTAATCGTTCTCATGGCTTCCTCGTCAGTGTAGAACAATCCTGTAGGCAAAAGGTAATATCTAAACAAATAAATTGCAATGACAATGATTTGACAGGATTTATTTGCATACTAAATCAATTAAAGTCCTACAAACATAAATTCTGATTGTAACAATTAGAAAATTCTTTCATGACATGACTTAATAAATTGTTCTAAAAAACCATAGGCATATTCAGTCACATTGTTATTATCACATGGCTAAGTTATTAGAATTTAAACCTAAAATACACCTTAAATAAAATCTTTAAAGACCCTATAGGCATGATTTCTATGTCACAAATAATTAATTAAATTAATTTGTATGAGCTTGATTTGCATGGGTTATAAAAATCCTATAGACATGCTTTCTATGCGGGTTTAATAGTTGAGAAAAATGCAATTCCCACCCCCCAAAAGACCCCTTTTTTACTATTATCCGTGTTCATTTACAATTTAATACAAACCGAATGGAGAAAAACAAATAAATACGACAGGGTATGAAAATAATGCTACATCTAATGAAATTCCAAGCCTTATTCGTCCTAGCGACTCTCTATGTCATTCTTAAGAGGGAACCTATTAAATAAATAACACCACAAAAGAACATGGTGCAAATACATTTTCGGAAATTCATAAATCACTACCTTTAGTTAAAACTTTTACAAAATAATTATACAAATAAGTTAGGTCACAAAATCTAGGTGCACATCATGAGACATAAAAACACACCAGGATATCTAAAATTCACATGATGCAAGTAAGCAGGTTCGCACATTGTATCATAGAAAAAGAGAAATAGCGTAGAGGATTAGACTAACCAGATAATCAATACAATAAGGTAATAAACATCAGCAGTTGCAAAAGAAGCCTTGGCAACAATTATAATCCGAACCTCAACACGTCAAGATCACAGGAATCTCTTGGATTCCGAGTAGTGCTCGTGTTTAAATGGTGTAAAGGTGTTTGTGAATAAAAGGTGAAGAACAAAGAAGAGAAAGAGTAGTTGAAGTATTTTTTTTCTTTTTTTTTTCCTGTTCGACCCATGAAGGGAAGAGACTCCTTTATATAGTCAAATAAAATAGGGCTTAAGGAAAGGAATATGCAAGTATCAATTAAAGGAACGAAATAATTTACAACTAAACCAAATATTTCCTTATACCAGTTATTTGTCCTAATTTCTCATTCGAAACAAATCAGG
The DNA here is from genome assembly GCA_035772735.1 of Datura wrightii. NCBI lineage: Eukaryota > Viridiplantae > Streptophyta > Magnoliopsida > Solanales > Solanaceae > Datura > Datura wrightii. The sequence goes on along the minus strand of JASDFA010000019.1, from coordinate 74,469,549 downwards.
AATCTGACTATAATTACACACAATAATTTAAGGAAAAGGGAAGAAGATATTCAACAAATCGCTTAAGGAAATAGAGAAATGAGAAAAACAGATGATTATGGAGATTTTTCCTTAATTAAAATAAAGCTTAAAATCATATAAAATGTTATAAATCACAAATGATTTATCTTAAATAACCAAGATATCCAATCAAAGCAATTTTAAGCTTATACTAGGAAGAAGCATAAACCGTAAATCATGTACAAAACATATTTTCCTTAGTTAAAAATCAAGGTTTTAATGATTTTGATTCACCGTATAAAAAATAAGGATTTCATCATTAAAAATCCTCTTTAAATAAGGCAAGTCCTACGGGACAAAGTTTACCAATAATTTGTTAAACAGATTGTAATGAAAATAAAGTGAATAAATGCATACTTAACATAATAAATGAATAAATAAATACATGTTGCCAGCCTAATATTTGAGTAGAAATCTCTTAAACAAATAAATTAGGTAAAGAGATTTGCTATATTATTTAAGCACAAAACTTATTCTGTAATGCACAAAATGATTCCACACTACCATGTTTAGCAATAAACAAATTTATTGAAGCATACAAATAAGAATTACCAACTGAATCACGGGATTTCATTTGATCACAAAATTTCGAGACCATAATAAATATGTGTTATACCTTAATCCGAAATCAATTAGCAAAATTTAATTCTACCTGTTTTTACCAAGGACCAAGCGAGCAGGGGCAAACCTATCAAATATGTACCGGACGAATAACAAACGATTCTTCAAAATATTTAACAAGAGAAGTGTGCATACCTAAAGCTTTGTAGAAACAGAATAAACATTTTTTCATGAGGATATTAGGTTAGATTATTATAGCAGAAACGAAAATCACATAAATAATCAGATACTCTTAGGTGATATTCTAAGAACAAACACGACTAGTAACATACCATTCTTAGGCGGACATAAATAATTTAATCTAGATTAGCAGAGGCAATGTTGACACCCAATTTTGACCTCCATGCGCCTTAATATGCTGCTTATACATACATATATTTATTTATTTATTTTACTTACTTTTCTATTTATAAAATAATTTATTATCATAATGTTGTGAAAATTATCTCAAGTTACATATATATGATTCATATTAATTTTAAGTTCTGATATTAAATAATTACGCCGTGTATAATTCATTTCATTTTAATATGCGCCCTTATCCTTAAATGTGCATATATTTAATAAACTATTTACATAATTTTACTAAATTTTATAAATTTATTTGACTAATAATATTACTCGAATTTATAAATTATTTATGTTAATAATATGATTTTTATAATATTTGATAACTTGATTTTATATTTTAGTCATTAAATTATTCATAAATATAATAATTTAATTATATGATATTTACATAGGTATACTATAATTTATGATTTTATTTATTAATAATAATATTTAAATAATTTTCTATAAATTTAAACTATTTTTTATTATTTATTATTTATTTATCTATAAATTTAGTATATTTATTAATTTAATAGCAGCTAAATCCAATTTCATTCAATTTATTTAAATTATAGTCATTTTCTATTCAATTCATTCAATTTATTTCAAATCTGGTCACTTTCTATTTAATTTATGTCAATTTTAGCCACTTTTGAATCAATTTTTGCTATTAGTTAAATTCAATTCTAGCCTAATTTAATTCCTACCATTTGTCCTAATCCGGACGATCCAATTAACCCGCGACCTGACCCATCTATCCTAAAATCTAATCCTAACCGTCCATCCCATCTAATCTAACGGTCCTGATAAAACCCTACCAACTTCCTTTAATATCCCCTCACACCCCAAACCCTACCATTTTTCACATTTTCCATTCTTCCACCTCTTCCTCCAAAGCCGCCGACACCCTTCTCCTTCATTCTCCCTTCTCCCCATTTTTTCCGGCGACACACTCGCCGAAAACCTACGCCGCAGCCATCTTCACTTCCTTCTCCCTCTCTTTCTTTCACCGGCCACCACCGTCAAACCACCAGTCGTCCCACCCAAACAACACCACCAGATTTCTCTTCCTCCATCTCCGGTCATCCCTCTATTTATTCCGGCAAAACCCCATAACTCTCGATTGCCTTCCTTCTCCCTCGTCTTCTCCGGCGAACACCCACCGCCGGACCTCCCTCCTCTTTCTTTTCTCTTCACTGCCGGCGATGGCAGTGGCAGCACCACCGCTTCGACAGTGAAACCACCAGCCGCACTACACCACTACCAGTCGCCGGACACTCACACCCACCAGACCCTCTCCCCTTCCCACTGAAACAGTCGCCCTTTCTTTCTCCTCTCATTTCTCCGGCGGCCACCACACTCCCACCATTAACTCCGGCGAGCAACCATGAACAACCACCTGTCGCTCCTCTCGCCGCTAGACCACCGGAAAACCACCAAAACAAATCCCAAATCTCTACAATGAATATGATAACTTTTTCGAGTAGGTTAATTCTTCGTCGGATTCAAAATATTTTGGGTTTTACAGGGGATTGAATCCACCTCAAGTATGAAAATTCTAGTTTGCATTCGCACCCATTTTCGGTTCGCTCGCGTAAGCTATGACTTTGTGCAAGTGTATGTCCTGGTTTTCAATCATTAGTTTCCGGTTAATATTTGCGATTGTCATATATAAAATCCCTGAATTCTGCAAATTTTGATTTATGTCAGCCCTAATGTGTTATGCAGTTTCGTTCCTATCACGCCCTTGTTTGGCCTATTGCTCTAGTGAAAATCTTTTGTTCTGATTGAAAATTCTTAGGAAAATCATATAGTTGATTTCTTTTCTTTGATTTGATATGTTAAAATAGATCTAAATGACTTCAATTTTGATTTTAACATAAGCCTTAATGGTCTCTAACGATTTTGATGTTCTTGTTTTGATGTTTTAATAATATCCACAATAACTCCACCGGTATTGTATCAGCCTCGTTTGTTGAATTGTTTGGATAGATTTGATTTGGTGTCGAATGAAGTAATCTTGACAGTTGTATGTTTAAACAATGTTGCATAACTCATATTGTATGAACACAAACTGCCTTTCCTTCACTTCTATGTGTATTTCTGTTCAAAATTTGAATACTTACCAAACTATAAGTTTTTCTCTTGTAATCGATTTCTTTTTCTGATTTGTTTTGGGATAGCTGCTGTATATGTTTGTCTATGGAGATTTCTGATTAGTCTTACGCTTAAGTTATTTCATAAGAGAATGATAAGGAAATGGTTGTTTCTCTTCTTACTTTGATCAATTTATTGCTTGTCTGAATTTGATAATTTCAAATTTTCTCTATTATAAGGAATGAAATAGCAAGTCTATTTGGTAAAATGTAATTGATGCTAAATTACGTGATTTGACCACTAAATTAAAGTCTTTCCTTTGCATTCTTTTGATAATTGAATGATTTTTGGTATTTGGCCACTATGGTAAAATTTCTATATATGGTGGTTTCATATTTTGAATATAACTTTATATTCTTTAATATATATGAAAATTTGGGGACTTTATTTGATTTAGCTATCCGTGTATGGTAAGCTCCCTTTTCGTTTTACTCGTTTTCCTTCTCTGTTTAGTTTTGGGATTGATCTACTATTATGATTACTATGATTTGATAAAATTACTTTTATAATTTTTATATATGCATAAATTAGGATAACTTAATATGCATTTTAATTATTTCTTCAAAGCATAATTGGTGCTAGCTCATTTGGCAAGATTATTATGAGCATTTGTTTGTCGGCTGATTTTTGTTTTTCCTTTCCTTAATTAATTTATTAATTATGGTAAAGTAGGTTTATTTTTATATCTTGATATGAGTTTATTAATTAAGGTAAATATCCCTTGATTGCTTCTATTGAATATTCTTTTCCGCTTTATTACTTAATTTACCTACATTCAGCTACCATAAATTGGTACCTCTCATTTGAAGGGGGCGGGCGTTGAGAAAAGGATTTTTATTTTTGACAAATATTGTTATGCTCCTTAAAAAATTCTTTATCCTTCTTTACACCTCAATACGAGCACTGCTCGGAATCCTCGAGATTCTCGTGATCTTGACGTGTTGAGTGTGGGTAACAACTGTGGTATCCGTGACCTTTTGATTTTCTTTTGCTTTTGTTATTTTACCAATTATTGTTGCATCTATGATTGTACTAACCTTTAAACAGGTATCATCTTATTCCGACATTCAATGGAGAGTCGCCGGGACGAAAGAAGGCTACCGGAATTATTTTAATTATTTTAATATGTCATAATTATTCATTCTATTTTGTTTTTCTTTTTGTAATATTTATAATAAAACTCTCACAATAGTGAAAAGGGGTTTATGGGCGGGGGTTCGTATGTTCTTTACCGTTCTTACTTTTGATGCTTAGTTAGGCAATCTCGTATAGAAAGCATGCCGATAGGATTAACACACACATAGAAATCATGCCTATAGGTCTTAAATAATTTACTTTAAATTATGTTTTATGTTTAGACTTCTTAAACACTGCTTGTAGCTATTAAGATCGATCTATAAATAATGCTTATAGGATTTAAATAATGCGTGCAAGATCTCCCTCTTAAAAAATATAGAAATCATGCCTCTAGGTTAAGATATTAATTAAAATCATACTTCTTGTTTAAACATCACATCATATTTATCTATATTTAAATTGCTTATACCTATATGTTAAATTTTGTTTTTTCATTAATCTACATTTCTGCATTCATTTTTAGGCTTGTATTACGCTTACATTAAGTTTCATTTCATTAAATCTGCATTTCTGAGACTGTTTTGAAATTAGCTCTTTTACATTAAATTCTGTTTTCTTTAATTTACGGTTCCGCATTTATTTCAAATGGGCGCTATACATGAAGTCTGCATATTCGTGTTAGAGATCATGTTTTATAAGATCCCATGCCCCATTTTAGAAATCATGTTCATAGGTTTAAAAGAGGCCTATCTGGAACCTTATATGCTAAGTGTTATTTACTTATTTACTTGTTTGTATTTCGTTTAAATCACATTTAATAAAGCCTTAGGAATTTTAGACCCAAAATCCAAATTTAGTAGTCCATCGCCTCTTGGACATTAGGATTGGGGCGGGTAGGCATTTGTTAGGGCGTTAGTCTTCTCCACTTAGATCGCTTAGGCTTAACAATAATTAAATTAATTAGGCGGGTAGATGGGATATGATGAAACAGACAGGCTATAACTGACTTCTTGTATGAAGCACATATCTGCTTTGTAAATACAAAGCAACTTGTTACTCCCATCTTTTCTAATTTCATGTCATTTTTTTAAGAAGCTTTCAAAGACTTTAAAATTTCTCTTATTATGTTGAAATATTGACATACTTTCATTATAAAAAAAATTGTTAAAAATACACACACACACACACACACACACACACACACACACACACACACACACACACACACAGATATATATATATATATATATATATATATATATATATATATATATTATTCTTTTCATACTATCTTGATTTAGAAAAAAATAGAATAGACGGGAGTAATATCGCATTGGGCCCATTTTCAGCCTTGTCAAAATCTGATCCCACTCTTAATTTTAGCTTTATAAATTGCTAATTTAGTATTTGTGTTAGTATTCTATTTAGGCTTAATAATTCATCAACTTTAATTGGTCATTTAGCTTATTTTCCCATTTAATGAATTCGGCCGGAAACCACTTTTGTGGACCTCGAAAGGTGCCTAACACCTTCCTTTCGAGGTAATTTAATCCCTTGCCCGACTCTGGTGACCTAAGTAATAAAAATAAAATTTAGTTTAGAATGGTGCCCTAACGCACCTCAACCCGTTAGGTGGCGACTCTTCTATCATTCACCCTTAAGAGTTGTCACATGTTGTATCCCGCTTTTCCGCGAAGAAAAATGGGGCGCGACAGAATGACGACTCTGCTGGGGATTTTTAGGCTTAAAACCAATACGTGTTCATTTCAATGGGGTTTAGTTAAGTTTTAATTTGCTAAATGTTCAATTTATTTTCTTATTTTTGACTTCTGACATGAAGTTACTAACCGTTTTCTTTGTTTTCTTATTGTTTATTATTATTTTTATATATAATTGTTAATATATAAATGTTGTAATTTTCTTTTATTTAATTGACATATCGTTCATATTTCCCCCACTTGGGAACTTTACACTATCACACACAACAACGGTTGCGTGGTTTCACGGCCGTTCACCATTAAAACACCTCGAGGATTGTCTTGTGATTTGGTCGATCAGCGGTGCGTTGACGGTCATAAGTTTCCTCACTCTTGAGTTGTCCGATCGAGGAAACCGTGTCATACCTACTCTTATTCCTAGAACGTGATCATGTACGTCTTTAGTAAGGCATGCACATCCATCAAACTTAGAAAAATCGAAACGTCCATGGTACGTCAAGATTAAATAGAAAACTTGCCCAAAGTCTAAAGAGATTTACAATCTCGAGAAGGACATTACCATTTGCATTTTTTTTATTTGTGAAATCAATATATTTAAAATGTTGACCATTTGCTCTTTAAGTTGGAGGGGTAAACTAACTTTTCATTATGCAGGTTGATAAAATACCGATCCGCGTCATATAAGCAAAGAAGTGACCAAAAATGGAAAAACATTTCCATTTAGATTATATATTTGTTTTCTTTGTAATCTTCATTTTCTCATAATATCTTATTATATAAATGCAGCAAATAATTTATTTTATGTATTTGGGATTTTAATAGAGCAAATGTAATGACACATTATGATATATTTGATTTTCAAAAATGCGCTAGGCCTACCTCTGGCACAAAAAGAGGCCCCCCAAATTAGGAAGACGTATAAATGTGTTTCATCTTTTATTTACAATGTGACGCGTATTAATGTGTTTTTTCATCTACAACATGCCATGCTTCAATTTCTTTACTAATTTTATTTTTCTCTTTATTGTTTATCTTGGTTATTCCCCTTTCTATGATCATGCTTTTACCAAGCCTCACGTTACTTTCATAAGTTTTCCTTCGACATACCATCAAGCCTCATATCTTCGAAACAATCTTCTCTTTCTCAAAATAAACAACATTCGCATAATGCCTATGCAACCCCTTCAAATCAAGCCATACCACAAATACCGCCCACCATGTTTCATTACTTACCTCCTACAGTTACATCCAACATGTCCCTTTCACAGCCTAATAGGATTCCTGAGAACAAGAATGTAAACGAGGTGAATGTCGTAGCACCTATAGAAGGATCGAAAACTCTGTGGGGATACCAAGCACCTGCGCTTCAATACCAATTGCCTACGTGCCATCAGTCGATGCCGTTCTATAACCCTGCTACCTATCATGCACAATATGCACATTTTCAACCTCCTCCACTTGCACTCCAAAGACCACCACCTTTTTTCAAAATCCACCGAGTCAACAATCTCACAAGCCCGTGAGACCCCGAACAAGTTCATCTGAGCAGTACTCTTTTGGGTGAATCTATAATCCAATTGAAAGACAGGATTCAAGCACTAATTGATGTCAAGGTGATCCACCCAAGTTAAAACTTGATACCCAAAGCTATCCTCAACTTGATCTATTCTTTATTCGAAAACCTTTCATTTCTTGCAATCTGAACTACGTTGGACCTGATTCCCGTTTAAGAGGGATACGTAGGCGCCATTACGGGGTTCGGTCTAAATCTTAATAAAATTTCCTTTCCCTTTTTCCGTACCAACTGGGGCAAAATTTTGAGAGGACCTCGAAAATTCACAACTTTGCGTCATTTGCAACAGAAGTCTACGTCATGTTATACACTGGGGCAGAAATTTTGAGAAGGATCTCAAAATTTCATCAAAGCTCAATCGAACCAAGGAGTTGATTCCCAAAAAAGGACTTGACATCCAGTCTGATCATCAAGCTCATGAGATCGGGATAGCAACGGACGAATAAAGGCACAAATCAGCCTTTCCCATTTTAATCTTATGATTTTTTTCTTTGAGCACAGGATGCAATAGGTACCAAATTTGCAATCATGCTATACATCATCTGGATTGTTATCAACTGCAACGTTAAGCTCCTTGAAGTTTGTCCACGAACGGGGTTAAGCGCTACCCTCTTAGTAAGTTTCTCAAAGTTGAACGCTCTTTATTTGAAAATAGTTATTAATACTTTGATTCCTAAGGGTTAAGCACTACCCTAAATTTTTATTTTAAAGGCTAAGCATTGTCCTAGGGTTAAGCACTACCCTAAAATTTTTCTTTTAAGGGCTAAGCTCTGTCCTAGGGTTAAGCACTACCCTACATTTTTCTTTTAAGGGCAAAGCACTGTCCTAGGGTTAAGCACTACCCTAAATTTTTCTTTCAAGGGCTAAGCATTGTCCTAAGGGTTAAGCACTACCCCAAAATTTCTTTCAAGGGCTAAGCAATGTCCTAGGGTTAAACACTACCCTAAATTTTCTTTTCCAGGGCTATGTATTGTCCTAGGGTTAAGCACTACCCTAAATTTTTCTTTCAAGGGCTAAGCATTATCCTAGGGTTAGACACTACCCTAAATTTTTCTTTTAAGAACTTATCATTGTCCTACAGGATAAGCACTACCCTCTGATTGTAAAAGCTAAACATTGTTCCCTAAATTTTGATCTGATTAAACGCTTATGTTTCAAATTTATTTGAGCTAATTATTAGTTACATTATGCTTATTGACTAATCAATTTTATCCAGTTTTTGAAGCTTGCAGGCTACTATTGCGTTCTTCTCATGCTATTTAATCGAATGACTATTATGTCATTTTCAAGCTCTCATACTCTTTGTTATTCTTATGCTACTTTTAATCTATTATCATCGTGTTACTCTCATTCCTGTGATTTTAGATGGGTCAAGCTTTACCCGCCAAGCTTTTAAGGGTTAAGCATAGTCCTACCATTTTACGTCGTCTGGGTAAAGCACTACCCTGCCAAAATTATCTGAGCCACGATTTGTTCTCGAAGTCTATACGTTATGATAGATACCTCCGCCCATCACTATTTATTTAGTTTTCCACTTTTGAGTCTATATTCGCATTTTAAGCCCGTGATATACATCTTATACATGTTTGAGCCCGTGATTATTTATTTACATACATTTGAGACTGTGATATACATACATATGAGCCCGGATATACATTTTACATATGCATTTGAGCCCTTGATATACATTCATATGTGCATTTGAGCCCGGATATACATTTTACGTATGCATTTGAGCCCTTGATATACATTCATATGTGCATCTGAGCCCGGATATACATTTTACGTATGCATTTGAGCCCTTGATATACATTTATATGTGCATTTGAGCCCGGATATACATTTTACGTATGCATTTGAGCCCTATACATTTATATATGCATTTGAGCCCGGATATACATTTTACATATGCATTTGAGCCCTTTAAGTCTTTTTATGCATTTGAGCCTTTGATATACATTCATATATGCATTTGAGCCTTGATATACATTTATATAGCTTGAGCCCCGATATACATTTATATATACATATGAGCCTATGATATACATTTATATATGCACTTGAGCCCTTGATATACATTTTATAAATGCATTCGAGCCCTTGATATACATTTACATATGCATTTTAAGCTTGTGGTATGCATTTTATATCATTTTGAGCCCGTATTCACATATTGAGCCAGTGATATATATCATAACATATTGAGCTCGTGATGCACGTGATATATGCAGTTTGATATACGATTGAGCTCGCACCTGCATCTCGAGCCCGTTATTTGCATTTCAAGCCCGTTTATGCATTTCGAGCCCGCTTATGCATTTTGAGCCCGTTATTTGCTTTGAGCCCGTTATTCACATTTGAGCCCGTTAAGCCCGTTTATGCATTTTGAGCCCGTTTATGCATTTGCGTTTCAAGCCCGTTATTTGCATTTTAAGCCCGTTTATGCATTTTCAAGTCCGTTCATGCATTTCGAGCCCGTTATTTGTATTTGAGCCCGTTATTCGCATTTGAGCCCGTTAAGCGCGTTATGCAATTTGAGCCCGTTATTCGCATTTGAGCCCGTTAAGCCGGTTTATGCATTTCGAGATCGTTAAGCCCATTTATGCATTTGAGCCCGTTATTCGCATTTCGATCCCGTTGTTGCATTCTAATCCCTATGACTTATTTGCATTGAGCCCGAATAAAACAAAGCTCTCGATTGAATTATTGAGGCTCTCGAACAATTTACTTTCTTCGAATTAGCATTTCTTCCACTCACCCAAAGGCATCATAGTTTGAAGGCATCGTTTCATGGCCTGTGGACATTATGTCATAGCCTGAGGATTTACTCTTCAGTTTATCATGCCCTAAGGCGTCATAGTCTAAAGGTGTCATTGCTCATGGCCTGCAGACATCATGTCAAGGCCTATGGAATTTTACTTTCCAGTTTATCATGCCCTAAGGCGTCATAGTCTAAAGGCGTCATTTTTCATGGCCTGCAGATCATTTCATGGCATAGGGAATTTATTTTTCTGCGTATCATGCTCCTAAGGCGTTATAGTCTAAAGGCGTCATTTTTCATGGCCTGCAGACATCATTTCATGGCCTAAGGAATTTATTTTGCGTATCATGGCCCAAGACATCATGGTTCAGAGAACATCATCCGTTATCTCTAAACAAACTTTCATTGTCTAAAGGAAACTTGCATCATGTTTAATTTTCGCATCCGTTTATTTTACTTAATATTTGATGCACATGCTTTAGTATTTATGCGAACACTGAAGAAATCGCAAGCTACGAATGATAGTGCCTCCCTACTATTTTCTTTCGAACCGTATCCCCACCTGTCTATTTTTGCGATGCATTCTAAATCGTGTCGATTCGTGCTACCCCATCCTTATTCAAGCCACGTGTTGTAGATTTTTAGGGATCTCGTTCATCCCTAAAACCAGAACTACGCGCGGCCTGATTCTCGTGAAACCCGAGATAGGTAGGCGACTTGAAACTAAAGTCTCGGCCGCAATATCTTCATTACTTTATATCCTTTTATTTGGCCCCACCGAAATTTTTTTTATTCGGTCGGACAAAATTGGCTACTAAGTCAACGTTTTTTGCTCAACAATTCATTTTTCATTCTCGAGCAAAGAAGGGGCAGCTGTTGACACCCAATTTTGACCACCCTGCGCCTTAATATGCTGCTTATACATATATTTATTTATTTATTTATTTTACTTACTTTTATATTTATAAAATAATTTATTATCATAATGTTTTGAAAATTATCTCAAGTTACATATATATGATTCATATTATTTTAAGTTCTGATATTAAATAATTACGCCGTGTATAATTTATTTCGTTTTAATATGCGCCCTTATCCTTAAATGTGCATATATTTAATAAACTATTTACATAATTTTACTAAATTTTATAAATTTATTTGACTAATAATATTACTCAAATTTATAAATTATTTATGTTAATAATATGATTTTTATAATGTTTGATAACTTGATTTTATATTTTAGTCATTAAATTATTCATAAATATAATAATTTAATTATATGATATTTACATAGGTATACTATGATTTATGATTTTATTTATTATTAATAATATTTAAATAATTTTCTATAAATTTAAACTATTTATTATTATTTATTATTTATTTATATACAAATTTAGTATCTTTATTAATTTAATAGCAGCTAAATCCAAATTCATTTAATTTATTTAAATTATAGCCATTTTATATTCAATTCATTCAATTTATTTCAAATCTGGTCACTTTCTATTTAATTTATGTCAATTTTAGCCACTTTTGAATCAATTTTGGCTATTAGTTAAATTCAATTCTAGCCTAATTTAATTCCTACCATTTGTCCTAATCCGGACGATCCAATTAACCCGCGACCCGACCCATCTATCCTAAAATCTAATCCTAACCGTCCATCCCATCTAATCTAACGGTCCTGATAAAACCCTACCAACTTCCTTTAATATCCCCTCACACCCCAAACCCTACCATTTTTCACATTTTCCATTCTTTCACCTCTTCCTCCAAAGTCGCCGACACCCTTCTGCTTCATTCTCCCTTCTCCCCATCTTATTCGGCGACACACTCGCCGGAAACCTACGCCGCAGCCATCTTCACTTCCTTCTCCCTCTCTTTCTTTCACCGGCCACCACCGTCAAACCACCAGTCGTCCCACCCAAACAACACCACCAGATTTCTCTTCCTCCATCTCCGGTCATCCCTCTATTTATTCCAGCAAAACCCCATAACTCTCGACTGCCTTCCTTCTCCCTCGTCTTCTCCGGCGAACACCCACCGCCGGACCTCCCTCCTCTTTCTTTTCTCTCCACTGCCGGCGATGGCAGTGGCACACCACCGCTTCGACAGTGAAACCACCAGCCGCACTACACCACTGCCAGTCGCCGGACACTCACACCCACCAGACCCTCTCCCCTTCCCACTGAAACAGTCGCCCTTTCTTTCTCCTCTCATTTCTCCGGCGGCCACCACACTCCCACCATTAACTCCAGCGAGCAACCATGAACAACCACCCGTCGCTCCTCTCGTCGCTAGACCACCGGAAAACCACCAAAACAAATCCCAAATCTCTACAATGAATATGATAACTTTTTCGAGTAGGTTAATTCTTCGTCGGATTCAAAATATTTTGGGTTTTACAGGGGATTGAATCCACCTCAAGTATGAAAATTCTAGTTTGCATTCGCACCCATTTTCGGTTCGCTCGCGTAAGCTATGACTTTGTGCAAGTGTATGTCCTGGTTTTCAATCATTAGTTTCCGGTTAATATTTGCGATTGTCATATATAAAATCCCTGAATTCTGCAAATTTTGATTTATGTCAGCCCTAATGTGTTATGCAGTTTCGTTCCTATCACGCCCTTGTTTGGCCTATTGCTCTAGTGAAAATCTTTTGTTCTGATTGAAAATTCTTAGGAAAATCATATAGTTGATTTCTTTTCTTTGATTTGATATGTTAAAATAGATCTAAATGACTTCAATTTTGATTTTAACATAAGTCTTAATGGTCTCTAACGATTTTGATGTTCTTGTTTTGATGTTTTAATAATATCCACAATAACTCCACCGGTATTGTATCAGCCTCATTAGTTGAATTGTTTGGATAGATTTGATTTGGTGTCGAATGAAGTAATCTTGACAGTTGTATGTTTAAACAATGTTGCATAACTCATATTGTATGAACACAAACTTCCTTTCCTTCACTTCTATGTGTATTTCGGTTCAAAATTTGAATACTTACCAAACTATAAGTTTTTCTCTTGTAATCGATTTCTTTTTCTGATTTGTTTTGGGATAGCTGTTGTATATGTTTGTCTATGGAGATTTCTGATTAGTCTTACGCTTAAGTTATTTCATAAGAGAATGATAAGGAAATGGTTGTTTCTCTTCTTACTTTGATCAATTTATTGCTTGTCTGAATTTGATAATTTCAAATTTTCTCCATTATAAGGAATGAAATAGCAAGTCTATTTGGTAAAATGTAATTCATGCTAAATTACGTGATTTGACCACTAAATTAAAGTCTTTCCTTTGCATTCTTTTGATAATTGAATGATTTTTGGTATTTGGCCACTATGGTAAAATTTCTATATATGGTGGTTTCATATTTTGAATATAACTTTATATTCTTTAATATATATGAAAATTTGGGGACTTTATTTGATTTAGCTATCCGTGTATGGTAAGCTCCCTTTTTGTTTTACTCGTTTTCCTTCTCTGTTTATTTTTGGGATTGATCTACTATTATGATTACTATGATTTGATAAAATTACTTTTATAATTTTTATATATGCATAAATTAGGATAACTTAATATGCATTTTAATTATTTCTTCAAAGCATAATTGGTGATAGCTCATTTGGCAAGATTATTATGAGCATTTGTTTGTCGGCTGATTTTTGTTTTTCCTTTCCTTAATTAATTTATTAATTATGGTAAAGTAGGTTTATTTTTATATCTTGATATGAGTTTATTAATTAAGGTAAATATCCCTTGATTGCTTCTATTGAATATTCCTTTCCCCTTTATTACTTAATTTACCTACATTCAGCTACCATAAATTGGTACCTCTCATTTGAAGGGGGCGGGCGTTGAGAAAAGGATTTTTATTTTTGACAAATATTGTTATGCTCCTTAAAAAATTCTTTATCCTTCTTTACACCTCAATACGAGCACTGCTCGGAATCCTCGAGATTCTCGTGATCTTGACGTGTTGAGTGTGGGTAACAACTGTGGTATCCGTGACCTTTTGATTTTCTTTTGCTTTTGTTATTTTACCGATTATTATTGCATCTATGATTGTACTAACCTTTAAACAAGTATCATCTTATTCCGACATTCAACGGAGAGTCGCCGGGACGAAAGAAGGCTACCGAAATTATTTTAATTATTTTAATATACCATAATTATTCATTCTATTTTTTTTTTGTAATATTTGTAATAAAACTCTCACAATAGTGAAAAGGGGTTTATGGGCGGGGGTTCGTATGTTCTTTACCGTTCTTACTTTTGATGCTTAGTTAGGCAATCTCGTATAGAAAGCATGCCTATAGGATTAACACACACATAGAAATCATGCCTATAGGTCTTAAATAATTTACTTTAAATTATGTTTTATGTTTAGACTTCTTAAACACTGCTTGTAGCTATTAAGATCGATCTATAAATAATGCTTATAGGATTTAAATAATGCGTGCAAGATCTCCCTCTTAAAAAACATAGAAATCATGCCTCTAGGTGAAGATATTAATTAAAATCATACTTCTTGTTTAAACATCACATCATATTTATCTATATTTAAATTGCTTATACCTTTATGTTAAATTTTGTTTTTTCATTAATCTACATTTCTGCATTCATTTTTAGGCTTGTATTACGTTTACATTAAGTTTCATTTCATTAAATCTGCATTTCTGAGTCTGTTTTGAAATTAGCTCTTTTACATTAAATTCTGTTTTCTTTAATTTACGGTTCCGCATTTATTTCAAATGGGCGCTATACATGAAGTTTGCATATTCGTGTTAGAGATCATGTTTTATAAGATCCCATGCCCCATTTTAGAAATCATGTTCATAGGTTTAAAAGAGGCCTATCTGGAACCTTATATGCTAAGTGTTATTTACTTATTTACTTGTTTGTATTTCGTTTAAATCACATTTAATAAAGCCTTAGGAATTTTAGACCCAAAATCCAAATTTAGTAGTCCATCGCCTCTTGGACATTAGGATTGGGGCGGGTAGGCATTTGTTAGGGCGTTAGTCTTCTCCACTTAGATTGCTTAGGCTTAACAATAATTAAATTAATTAGGGGGGTAGATGGGATATGATGAAACAGACAGGCTATAACTGACTTCTTGTATGAAGCACATATCTGCTTTGTAAATACAAAGCAACTTGTTACTCCCATCTTTTCTAATTTCATGTCATTTTTTTAAGAAGCTTTCAAAGACTTTAAAATTTCTCTTATTATGTTGAAATATTGACATACTTTCATTAAGAAAAAAATTGTTAAAAATACACACACACACACACACACACACACATATATATATATATATGTTTGTATATATATATATATATATATATATATACATGATTTTCTTAAAAATGCATTTTTATTCAAGTTATATATATATATATATTATTCTTTTCATACTATCTTGATTTAGAAAAAAATAGAATAGACGGGAGTAATATCGCATTGGGCCCATTTTCAGTCTTGTCAAAACCTGATCCCACTCTTAATTTTAGCTTTATAAATTGTTAATTTAGTATTTGTGTTAGTATTCTATTTAGGCTTAATAATTCATCAACTTTAATTGGTCATTTAGCTAATTTCCCCATTTAATGAATTCGGGTGGGAACCACTTTTGTGGACCTCGAAAGGTGCCTAACACCTTGCTTTCGAGGTAATTTAAGCCCTTTCCCGACTCTGGTGACCTAAGTAATAAAAATAAAATTTAGTTTAGAATGGTGCCCTAACGCACCTCAACCCGTTAGGTGGCGACTCTTCTATCATTCACCTTTAAGAGTTGTCACATGTTGTATCCCGCTTTTCCGCGAGGAAAAATGGGGCTCGACAAGCAAGAACAAATGAGAGAGAGAAGAAGAATGTTTCAAAAATAACAAGGAATGGCGTCACGGACAGATTTGTCCAGATCCGCAGCAATCAAACATAATCTTACTATGACATCGTCGGTTTTATTCCGTTTTGTATTCAGGTGGTCTAGTGGGTGCACAGTTTCGAGATGACCAGCGAGGCGAGATTTTTCGGTGGATCTGACGTTAATGGTGAAAGGAAGGTGAGAAAGGAGATGTAGAGGCAAAATCTGGCGGTGGTTGCTGGTTTGAGCAATGAGAGGAGTGAGTGTCTAAGGCTGCTGAGATTTTCTCCGGCGGCCGTTTGCTAGGGCGACTGGTTTCTGTTGGTTTCTGGTCGCGGCAGCATTAATGGAGGGAGAAGAGAACAATATGACAGCTGCTGGTTGTTCTCGGTCAAGTGAGGCAGCGGGAGGTGGGAAAATGATGAAGGAAAGGAGTCTAGCGGCTATGGAGAAGAAGGACGAGAGGGAGAGGACCAACGGTGACCGAAAATGGAGGAGACGGAGGGCTGTGATTTTCTCCGGTGGTTGCTGGTCGGAGAAATGAGGGAGAGAAGAGGTGGGGCGGCGGCTTAGGTAAGTTAGAGGTGAGAGGAGGAAAATGAGTTAGTTTTTAGGGTTTTGGGGGAAATGAAGACAAATATGAAAAATAGCGTAGGGTTTATTTATGGCCATTGGATCATTTGTGATGTACGGCTGAGATCACAACTCACAAAAATGGGTCGGGTTAGTGGGTAAATTAAATGGGTTGTGGATGGGTTAAATGGATTGAAATTGAATTTAATTTAAAAAGTGGCCATATTTTGATTAAATTGGCTAAAATTGACATAAAATAGATAAAAAGTGGCCAAAATTAGTATGAATTGGATTGAAAGTGGATAGAATTTAAATGAGTTGGAGAAAATTTAAATTAGCTTCTATTAAATTAATAAAAACACTAGATTTGTAAATGAGTTAGTAAATAAGTAATATAATAGTTTAATTTACGATAAACCATATAAATATTATTATTACAAAATTAAATAATTTATAAAAATTAAGTAAATCATATTTTATAAATAAACCTCATTTAATTGAAATTATGTATGTGTGTATATTATTATGCAATATGTTATGTATGACATAATTAAATAACAATAGAAAATCACTAAATAGAAACTAAATGTAAGTAAACATTTTAAAACTATAATTTGGAATAACTATACTCTTTTAAAAAAAAATTATGATAATTAATTGCTAAAATATTATGAATGTGAATTGAATAATTACGTAAAAAGATAATTTAAAAATATGTGTATATACATACACATACATACATATATATATATATATATATATATATATATATATATATATATATATATATATATATATATATATATATATATATATATATATATTAATAAGCAGCTTAGACGGAGCGTAGGGAAGTCAAAATTTGGTGTCAACACATATTTAATGGATAAATTAGTCTTTCAACACTTAACTTTGAGGTTTATCGTTTAGAATAATATGGGTAGATATTGTGTTTTTCTTTCACATGCCCCTTAAAAAACATTAATTAGTGAAACTTTTTTACTATTTTATTCTTATTTTTATTTTAAGAAAACATTAATTAGTGAAACTCTTTTTGCTATTTTATTCTTATTTATATCTTAAGAAAAGATTAATTAGTGAAATATTTTTTTACTATTTTACACTTATTTATATATTAAGATATAATTTCTTTTCATTAAATATTTATTCTATTGAGGTATTTATAGTTCTTAAGAAAAATTACTACTAAGGATAAAATGAGAAAAAATAATTAATTTTGTCTTGAACTTCTAAAATGATAAATACTGGCTCTGTTCTCTTTTACTTGTTTAGTTTAAACTTTGCATGTTTTAAAAAATAATAATTGATATGAGTATTTTCTCATAATATCATATTAATTAATGTTTAGTTTTAGATTTTAAAAAATAATACGAGGAATGAGTAATTAATGAGAAGGATAAAACATAAGAAAAATATTTCTTGTTTAATATGGTTAAAATAATAAGTAAAAGTGAAAATATATTATTAGTACAATCATCAATCAATCAATATATATATATATATATATATATATATACACACACACACACACATACATAAAGGAGACTTAGAGGCACGCTGATGTGACATGCCTTTAAGGTCTCCATTCTTATTTTTATTTTTTCTTATTTTTTAGAATTTTTTTTCTATTTTAAAATTATTTTTTTATTTTATTTATTTAATTAATATCATTTAATGTTATGTCATTAAACAACATCCACTAAATAAAATAAATAAATAATAATAATAATAAATTAAATTAAAATATATAAAAGTGAAAAAATTCTAATTTCAAAGTTGCATTACCATTTTAACCTTCACTAAATAAAATAAATATAAATATAATATGTAAAAATCATCATCATATCATATTATTATATAAGTGGGAAGCCAAAAAGTGAAAAGTTAGATTACCATTTTGCTCCTTCACTAAATTAAAATTTAATTAAATATTAATATTTTATCATATCATATCATATCATAATTATATATTTATTATTATATAAGTGAGAAGCCAAAAAGTGAATTAAAATAAATAAATAAATATAACTAATAAATTTTAATAATAATAATAATAAATAAGAATAAGAATAAATAAAAAAAATAAATATAAATAATAATTAACTAACTAACTAACTAACTAACTAAATAATAATAATAATAATAATAATAATAATAATAATAATAATAATAATAATAATAATAATATTACTACGTGGGAAGGCAAAAAGTGAAAAGTTAAAATACTAAAATAACCTCCAAATATTGAGAGATTAATATACCCTTCAAATAATAAATAGATTTAGTCCTTCATCGTCATCTAAATAATTCATTGTGAAATATTTAATGGTCTAATAATATTTATTTTTATGTAATTTTAGCTTTTAGTATTTATAATATTATCAAAATAGTTTTAGATTGAAGGATAAAATAGTCATTCAATATTTCATGAATACTTGCTTATATATCATATATCTTTAATTTACTTTCATGGTAATCTAACTTTTTACTTTTTGGCTTTCCACTTATATAATAATATGATTATACTACAAGTGGTAAGCGCCTAAGTCTAAAGTTAAAAGACCAAAATATCCATAAAAGTTTGAACGACCATATTTACCCTTTACTTCAAACCTATTCATCTACGAAAATATAATTTACATTTCAAAAAATAATAAAGTGATAGTACATAATAAATGTAAAAGATGAATAATATGAAGATGGTTCATATTTTTAAAATTAATGTCATTTGTTGTAATCAATTAAATTTAAAATTACTTTAATCTTCCCTATCTATTACAAATGTCGATAAATATCAATCTTTTTAATATGTCTATTTAATATTTAGTTCCTTCATCTTTCAACTTCCTTATGGGAAATATTTTAATTCATTAATTACCTAAACAAAAAACTCAATGACATATTTTCGTGCTCAAAGTGTGTCCCTGTTGGTGATGGTTAGTCTTCTCTTTCGTTATTTTAATTGGTGATATTTTGTTTAGATGATGCAATGGAGGTCTGTTGATATTGTGATGTAATCAAGTCATTGATCCTGAGCCTGTGAAGTATTCTAAGTTGTGTTTTAATTACTTTTTCTATTTAACTATTTCTCCATTGTCTTCATTTATTTGCTAAACAATGTATATTTTGCCCTGTTATACTATATTTGTTTTATCGCGACTAAAATGATCACTTTTATCGGAGAATATTTGTTCCATGATTAATATATTTTTATTAATTTATTAGGTTCTCTAATTTATAATTTAATATATCCATGTCCAGGGCATAAAAACAGAAATGCATGTCAAGAAAGAGCCGGCATATGGAAGAAAGTCAATTGAATGAATGACGGCGATGCCAAAAATTTAAACTTTGAGATTTACAAACCGCACATTTTTTAGAATTATTTTTTGAGAATTTAGTAAGGTCGACAACTTTTTATCTGTTTTTTTATAGATCTGATTTGCATTTATTCTATTCAAGCACATATGTATACTGTTTTGCTTTTGTTAAGTCAATGAACAACTCTATTTTTGGTCTTCAAACAAAAAAAATTAAATTGCCAACTCGAACACAAATTTGGTACTCATAATATTTATGTGATTTAACAAAATTTTATATTTATATTTTATATAGAATACACGCGCAACGCGCGTACCCAAATACTAGTATGTATATATATATATATATATATATATATATATATATATATATATATATATATGAAGGAGACTTAGAGGCATGCCGATGTCGCATGTCTTTGAGGCCTCTATTCTTATTTTTCTTTTTTCTTGTTTTTTTGAATTTTCTTTTCTATTTTAAAATTACTTTTATTTCATTTATTTAATTAATGTCATTTAATGTTATGTCATTAAAAAAACTCCACTAAATAAAATAAATAAATAATAATAAAAATAAATTAAATTAAAATATAATAAAAGTGAAAAATTCCTAACTTCAAAGTTGCATTACCATTTTAACCCTCCAATAAAATAAATAATAAAATAAAAATAAATATACTATGTAAAAATCATCATCACATCATATTATATTATTATATAAGTGGGAAGCCAAAAAGTAAAAAATTAGATTATCATTTTGCCCCTTCACTAAATTAAAATTTAATTAAATATATAATTAAATATTTATATTTTATCATATCATAATTATATATTTATTACTATATAAGTGAGAAGCCAAAAAGCGAAAAGTTAAAATAAATAAATAAATAATAATAAATAAATAAATAATAATAAATAAATATAACTAATAAATAATAATAATAATAATAATAATAATAATAATAAATAAATAAACAAGAATAAAAATAAATGTAAATAATAAAAAATAAAAAAATAAATGTAAATAATAAATAACTAACTAACTAAATAATAACAACAACAACAACAACAACAACAATAGTAATAATAATAATAATAAGTGAGAAGGCAAAAAGTGAAAAGTTAAAATACTAAAATAACTTTCAAATATTGAGAGACTAATATACCTTCAAATAATAAATAGGTTTAGTCCTTCATCATCATCCAAATAATTCATTGTTAAATAGTTAATGGAAACTAATAATATTTAAGTTTATGCAATTTTAGCTTTTGATAAATATAATATTATATGAATAGTTTTAGATTGAAGGGTAAAATAGTCATTCAATATTACATGATCACTTGCTTATATATCATATATCTTTAATTTACTTTTATGGTAATCTAGCTTTTCACTTTTGGCTTTCCACTTATATAATAATATGATTATACTAAAAGTGGGAAGCACCTATGTCTAAAGTTAAAAAACTAAAATATCCATAAAAAATTGAACGATCATATTTACCCTTTACTTCAAACTTATTCATCTACTAAAATGTAAAAAAATAAATAATATGAAGATGGTTCATGTTTCTAAAATTAATGTCATTTATTGTAATCAACTAAATTTAAAATTACTTTAATCTTCTCTATCTATTATAAATGTCCGTTAATATCAATCTTTAATATGTTTATTCAATATTTAGTTTCTTCATCTTTCAACTTCCTGATGGAAAGTATATTAATTCATTCATTACTTAAAGGAAAAGTTCAATGACATATTTTCGTGTTCAAGGTGTGTCCCTGTTGGTGATGGTTAGTCTTCTCTTTTGTTATTTTAATTGGTGACATTTTATTTAGATAATGCAATATTGGTTGTTGATGTTGTGATGTAATCAAGTCATTGATCCTAAGCCTATGAAGTCTTCTAAGTTGTGTTTTAATTACTTTTTTCTATTTAATTATTTCTCAATTGTCTTCATTTATTTGCTAAACAATAAATATTTTGCCATGTTACATCATATTTATTTAATCGCGACTAAAAATGATCACTTTTATCAAAAAATATTTGTTCCATGATTAATATATTTTTATTAACTTACTATATTCTCTAATTTACATTTTAATGTATCCACGTCCAGGGCACAAATACAGAAATGCATGTCAAGAAAGAGCAGCATATGAAAGAAAGTCAATTGTATGAATGGCGGCGATGCCAACAATAAACTTTGAGATTTACAAACCATACATTTTTTAGAATTACTTTTTGAGGAATTTAGTAAGGTCGACAACTTTTCATTTATTTCTTTTATAAATCTGATTTGTTTATATTCTATTCAAGCATATATGTATATTGTTTTGCTTTAGCTAAGTCAATGAACAACTCTATTTTTGGTCTTCAAACAAAAAAAATTAAATTGCCAATTCGAACACAAATTTAGTACTCATAATATTTATGTGATTTAACAAAATTTTCTATTTATATTTGATATGGAATACACACGCAACGCGCATACCCAAATACTAATATATATATATATATATATATAAAGAAGACTTAGAGGCATGATGATGTGGCGTGCCTCTAAGAGCTCCATTCTTATTTTTCTTTTTTATGTTTTTTTGAGTAATTTTTTCATTTTAAATTTATTTTTTTAACTCATTTATCATATTATTATTATTATTATTATTATTATTATTATTATTATTATTATTATTATTATTATTATTATTAATTAATTAATTAATTAATTAATTAAATACCGTTTTGCTCCTCCACTAAATAAAATTTAATTAAATATTAATATTTTATCATGTCATATCATATTTATATATTTATTTCTATATAAGTGGGAAATAAATAAATATAAATAATAATAAATAATAATAATTAATAAATAAATAATAAATAATAAAGTCAAAAAGTAAAAAATTAGATTACTATTTTTTTCTGCCACTAAATTAAAATTTAATTAAATATATAATTAAATATTAATATTTTATCATATCATATTTATATATTTGTTACTATATAAGTAGAAAATAAATAAATAAATAAAAATAAAAATAAATAAATAACAATAATAATAATAACAACAACAATAATAATATAATATAATTATAAAATAATATATAAGTGGGAAGGCAAAAAGTGAAAAGTTAAAATACTAAAATAACCTCCAATTGTGAGACAAATATATTCTTCAAATAATAAATAGGTTTACTCTTTCATCATCATCTAAATAATTCATTGTGAAATATTTAATGGTCTAATAATATCTATTGCAATAATATATTTATTTTCATGCAATTTTAGCTTTTACTATATATATATATTATACTAGTCTATGCGTAGACGTCTCGCGCGTGCCCCTCATATTAATAGGAATAAATTTATAAAAATAGCATGAATAATATTTAAAAGATGTGTTTGTATAACAATATAAGAATTTAGAAAGAGCATTATGAATTTCAAATTGATAAATGATTATGTTTAAGAGTTTGATCCAATCTGGTAGTTGTTTCTTCAGTTTGTTCTAATACTTGTTTCAATAAACAAAAAGGTCATAGAAATAGCATTTGATTGAAAATCTTAAATGTTAGGACTTTTAATATAGTTCAAATAAGAAAAGATTTAAGAAGCAAAATTTTAGTCAATTTTAAAATACTAAATATTAGGAGTTTTACCTTTTACAAATTAGTAAAGATGTATAATAATTAAATAACAACTAATTATGGAAAATAATAAATGACAATTTTCTCTATTGCAGAATCTTTTATATTGAAGGGCAAAAAGTTCAATCAACATTATTAAGTACCTTCGTGCTTATATCTACATAGCATTTTTTTGTTAAGTAAATAAGAGTAAAATATCATGCATATATTGAATGTTAGATTAGTTGATAAAATCTAAAGAAATTATCAAAGATTGTTCCATCGGAAGATTGTATTGCATCTTCAAACGAAACAAAATTGTTTGAAGAAGTAACAATAGAAAAGTGACTGTTGTATTCCTCAACTATACTATTGTCACCAATACAACATCAATCTCCTTGTTGTAAATATCTTTTTTTCACTTTTTGATATAATTATTGAAAAGTATAGCATTGACTTTTGTGCCCTGCAAAAAATTAAACTTTAATGGTCAAAAAATTGTATATATGTAAAAATATAAAATATTACTATAGAATATAATACGTAAAAGAATTATTACCTCTTCGTCAACTAATGTTATATTCATTCATGTGCTTTTCTATGTTTCCTTTTTATACTCTTTTACTAAATGAACTCCAATTACTAAGACTTTTATTATTCAACGGGAATCATATTGCCTTAAATTGTTAATTGACACAATTTCGTTCATGAAATCTTTTTTAGATTCCTTATTATTTAAAACAAATTGTGCCCAAGAGTTATAATTATAATAATTTATAATTTTATAAAAATATTTATTTTATGAGATGAAGAGATTACTTTACCTGAATAAATGAAACTTGTGAATGTATGCATAGATGAAGAATGTCAATTGCAAATAACACAAAATTCAAATCATATGATATCAATATAAGACCCAATTAAAGAGATAACATAATATCTATATTAGACTCAACTAAAGGAGACAATTTAAGTTAAATTATCTTGAATATAAACAACTTGAGATGACATAAAAGTTACTATTGTCTTTTTCAAATTCACAACATAAAAATAATAATTCATAACATGAAAAAAGAAGAAGAAGATAGATTAACACGATAATATATCAGGTTAGAGGTTGAATCAAATATGTTGATGTAGAAGAGTTGATGAATTAAATTATACAATTCCAAGTCCTTTTATATAAGTGGAAGAATTTATGAATAAATTTTTTTAAAAAGTATAAGAATATTGAGACATTATTATTATTATTATTATATTTAAAAATGGGAAATTTTTTTATCAAAAAGGAAAAGAAAATTTGTTTATGAAAAAAAAAGAGAAGGAAGTTTATGTATCAAATCAAAAAGGAAAAAAATTATCGTGGAAGTTGTTTGTTTTTTATTTATTTAATTTATTTTTAAAAAAAGTTTGCACTATAAATAGAGTTATGCCAAAAATAAATAATTAAATATAATAAAATTAGGAAGAAAAAAAATCATGACTATCAAAAAGGAAAAAAAAGATGATTTTTATTTTTATTTTTTTAGGTTTACACCACAAATAGAAATAAAATAAGGTGATGAAAATAATTTAAAATAATAATTATGTAAAAGTAGTAAATGACAATTTTGTCTATTGCGATGTCTTTTAATGAAGGACAAAAAATTCAATTAACATTTTTAAGAGCCTTCACACTTTTAATATAATATAAATTATAAAAATAGTTTTAGATTGAAAGGTAAAATAGTCGTTTAATATTCCATAGACACTTACTTATATATACGTACATACATACATACATACATACATATATATACACACTCATACATACACTATTTTAAAAGTGAGAACAACCTAAGTTGAAAAGTTGAATTACCAAAATATCCATTAAATATTTAATGATCATTTTATCCTTCAAAAAATAAAACTAATTATTCTTCGTCAATGTATAAAAAGATAATTTTAAATAATTTTTTTTTGGTAAAAAAATATAAATATAGGAGTTATACTAATGCTCGATTCATTTAATCTAATGATAGGTGATGTCTTTTTTATTTCAAAAACTTTTTACATTATTATCATGGATAGTATTAAGTTATTTTTAAAATATGATCCAAGGAATTAATTATCTCATCAATCTAATTTACTACGATTATAAATTATACATTCTAAATGTAAATTTTAACAATGTTATTTTTTTGTTCAATAGTTTAAATTAGTATAAAATCTTGCGTGATATTTCTTGAATTTATTATTCAGTTGTTAATAATATATCATTGAGTACCACGATAATCAAAATTATATATATATTTTTAAAAAAATACTCACCATTAATTTTGCAAAAAATTAATTTTTTTAATAACTCTTCTCTCTGTTAATTGTTGATATTACAAAAATTTTCTAATAATTTATTACATACCACCCACGTCTCCAGCAAAGCATTCTTTTCAATTTATTATTATTTTAATTAAAATAAATTTAATGGTGAAATACATGTGGTCTTGTGACAATATCTTTTTGTTATGTTATAAATCCCAAAAACTACTTTTTAATCCTCTTAATCATACTTCAATCCTTTCTTCTTTTTTATGAGTTGACACCTTTCTTTAGCTAATAATCTCTTTTTTAAAATTATTATTATTATTATTATTATTTATGTCTTTTCCCCTTTTAATTTTATTAATTTTTTATGTTATATTTAACAAAAGCTCAACAGCCACCTCTATGAATTTTTAGTTCAACCAACAAAAAATAGACAGGATGGGACAATTACACAAACAAGCAATTAAGAAACATTTTAGTTACAATTTCTAACTCCTCTTCAATTTTTTTTAAATACAATTTGCTTTCAATTAATGCTAATTACTCACAAGTATCTGTTATACATTACAATATTATAAATGAAGCATTTGAGTCACTCAAGAGGATCATGAGCAATCACACGATTTATTTCCTTTTCGCTAAAAAAATTCAATTGCCAAGGAAATAGTCGAATGATTAATATTTAATTTCCTTTGTTATCTAAGATTAATTGCTTTACTTTTGACGCTTTCATTCTCATGTCGGGTTGATATTACTATTATTTTGTTGATAGAGATTTTACAAGAAGTTTCAATTTTTCATTAGATTCCGACTTTTGATCAAAGGGCATGAGAATCTAGTAAGTTTTAATTGTAACAAACATTTATAACATCTTGTATTTCTTTATGTTAGCATTACACTATTTTTTTTTGTTATTATTAATTTGCCGTTTTGATTGTTATTGAGTTTATAATGATGAAATAAAATTGCGTTTTAAAATTTTGAGATTTGTAGTATTTAGATTTAGTTTTGCTAATCAAAATTTATAATTAATTAATATGAAGTTGTCGTTGTTTGGTTATCCTGCTTTCTTTATAGAATTTTGAATGAAATTGTGTGTTGCATCTATAATTTATATTCATTACTTTAATTTTTTGAACCATTTACCTGCTTACTCTCTTTGTATTTTATTCATCTCCCATCAACATAAATTAAATGTGTCAAGGTAATTAACTTTTCAATCCAAGTTGAAAGGTGATAGGATAGAAATTTTTCAACACGTAATTAAACATTAATATAATATTGATCTCTCAAGTAATAATATTATTTTTATCATTAGAAATTAGCACAATGTGGTTATTTTTAGCAAATATTGATAACATGAAGACAACATGCACTAAAACTCCACCAAAAGTAAGGTATGATTTACTTTGTTTCATTAGTTGAATCTCTTCTCAATTCTTCCATGCTATAACTTTTTTCCTTAAATTAAAAAGGACTAGAAGAAACATGTAAGGTGTTCTTCATTTTAAATAAAATTGTTTGACGATTAGTTTGAAAAGAGTTGTTATATTAGTATGAAAAGGGGTTAGGTATTATTCTTCTCATATAATAACTTTTTCGTTTTATATTCATTCATTTTTTCAGATAACCTATTTAAGACTTGAGTATAGAAATGATACGGAGTTGAAGACTGAAATAATAGTCCAATACTCAGAGAAAACAAAAGAAATGTGATTAAATTAAAGTTAGAATAAGAAGAGAAAAACTCCTAGAACATTTTGAACTTTATCAGAGAATTTGTTAAGGATTTGATAACATTTTTATTAAGTATTTTAGGAGTATCATGTATGCTTTAATAATTATTATTTTTGTTAAATGATTTTATATATAAAGTATAGAGTATAATACCATCATTTAATTTAATTTTACTCTCTTTGTATCTTTCATATTATATATGTCTTTTGTATAGAATTGGAGATATGAAATACATGTGATTTTTAAAAAATTATTATTATATGCGTATTTCGTAATAAATTTATCTTCATTATTTATTTATTTTTCGCGCGGATAAATTTTCTAGTGAATAAGTAAAAGCAAACAAAGAAAGTAATTTGAGACAATTAATTTTAAAAAATTACGATAGATAATTTAAAGGTATTATAAAATAATAAAGAAAGAACAAGAATATTATAGAGAAAGAGAGAAGGAGAGAAGTTTTTATTTCTCTTGATGGGATGATATACAATGAAGGAGAACCCCCCTATTTATAGGGATAATTCCTCCTAACTTTTCTCTAAAAGATAAATTTTCACTATAATATAAACACGCGAATCCACTACAATACAAATACCTTTATAGACATTCACTATAATACAAATATATTTATAACACTCCCCCTTGAATGTCTATTTGATAGATAATGTGCCTCGTTAAAACCTTACTAGAAAAAACCCAGTGGGAAAAAATCTAGTGAAGGAAAAAGAGTACACATATCTAATAATACACATTTTGGCCGCCTCATTAAAAACCTTACAAGGAAAACCTAGTGGGATAAAACCTCGTAAGGGAAAAAGAGTACAACGTGTATTAACTCCCCCTATTTAGAACATCCTTGAATCTTTACATACCGATCTTGTGCACCATCTTCTTGAAAGTTGCAGTTGATAGACATTTGGTGAATAAATCAACCACGTTATTAGTTGAACAAATCTGTTGCACGTTAATATCACCATTCTCTTGGAACTCATATGTGTAGAAGAACTTTGGCAAGATGTGCTTCTTCTATCTCCTTTTATGAATCCTCCTTTTAGTTGTGTTATGCATGCCGCATTATCTTCATATAAAATTATTGGTAATTTGTTATATATCAAACCACATTTTTTTCTACTGAGATGTATCATGGACCTCAACCACACACATTCTCGGTATGCTTCATGAATATCTATTATCTCAACATGATTTGATGAAGTAGCTACGAGAGACTGCTTTATACATCTCCAAGATATGGCAGTACCTCCATATATGAACACGTCGCCAGTTTGAGATCGAGTTTTGTGTGGGTCAGATAAATACCAAGCATCAGCATAACCAACAAGATCGGGACTGCAATTGTTAGAATAATATAAGCTCATACCGGTAGTCCCTTTTAGATAATGCATTATGTGTTTGATCCCATTCTAATGTCTCCTAGTAGAAGCAGACTATATCTTCAGGACCAAGAATTTCCTCGTTCTTTTAAATCCTTCAAGGATTTTCATATATCCTTCAATCTCTCTAGGCATGAAAATAATTTCATTATGCGCATATAAAGTTTTTCATATATTGCCAGACTTGTGAAGAACCTCAAAATAATTGCATCCACCACAAGAGGACCTCTCCATATAATAATGTCAGAATTTACGAAAAATCTTTATGCCATAAGAATTCATTTATATCCACTAGCATTATACTTGAATTGCGTATTTTTAATTGGCCAATCATTTATCTGTCCATACTTTTTGACAGATTTGAATTCAAGATCCTCGTCAATATTTATAATATTGAGTGCTACATTATATCAAAGGTATCGTCGACGATCATTTTGATATCAGTTCCAATGCGACATAACTTATTGAGATCTCTTAATTTTTCGTCATTTTCAGGTACCTGAACCTTTGCCAAGATTTTATGAAGTGTTATGTCGTGGTGCTTTCTTAAAGCACTTGCCTCATCATTATGACTATCTTAATCATTTGCTCCTCTCCTTCTTCAAGGAGTTCTATATTTGGAATCGTTTGGTCTATCACGCTTCAGGCGTCTCATAGACCCTGTCCTTCAAGGACCTTTCATTGGAGCATTTGCAACTGAATTATAAAATAGAGTTAGCAAATATATCTTGCAATTGATTTGCAATATTTTGCAAGTGAATTATCTATTGAACTTTAAGTTCACTTTTTTTTTCCCGAGGATCTAGATAATTCATCCCAACTCAATGTTCAGCTGCTAATCACTTCTCCCCCTAATGTTAGAAAAACTAACATTTACCCCCCAAGTTCATTTGGGGACCCATCTTTGTGTGTTGTGGTGGAGCAATTGAATCATATATCGCACATTCAAATTTTTAGATGGAATTATTAGGTTCCTGACCCTGAACCAATTGTGATAGGGAACCTTGTTGGCTTGATGCATTCAAGTGTTGCTATATGTTAAATAAACATATCTCATACCAAATTTTATTTGGGAGTTTTATTCTCATAACTAATGATTTAGCTATAATTGGAGGCATACAATTTTTGCTAAACCAACATAGATATGAATCGGCATTATTAACATGATTTTATAATTTAAAACTATGCTCTTTATTTAATAATTCGAGCAACAACCTTACAAAAATCAATTGCAAGTTGATATCAAAACACATGTGAACATACCATACATGTATCTATTAGCAAACGGTTCACGTGGTAGGTGAATGAGCCCATATTCACCCTTTTATAAGTTCCAAAATTTCAGGAAATATAATTCCAATCTTAGCTGATTAAGATCATTCTATCACGAGAACAAGTAACACAAGAGAATTCTTGAAGAATCTTTTATTTCTTCAACATATAGCCACGTGAATTCTCAATTATTTTTGCATCACATTTGAACCGGGATGACCAACCAGTTATGCCAACTTATTTCAGTAAACTTCTAGTTTACTTTCGTATGTGATTTCATCGTCATACCCATATTTATGTACTACAAATAAGAAAAAACGTCGGGTAATCTTTTACATAAATATTTATAACCCGCTTCAATTGTAGTAGCATGAAAATATTAGATCTTCCCATAATTTATAGTTTCAATATTTTTTTTCAATGTCCTTGAAACTTATAAGTTTCCTTTTGAGACTTACTACAATAATTTCATTCCTTCAAGTAGTAATACATTTGCTCTTCGGGAGCTCTCAATTAATTTTGTGTACTACCACATATTCAATTATATCAACATCATTAATAGTTTCAACTTAGAAACAATTTTGAATGTTGATGAGCTATACTCATAAACAGACTTATAGTCTTGATGGATTCAATCATATCGTGCCTTTGGATGTATGACTATTTTCAGGTGGTCATACCTTTCTTTTAGGCTATTCCACAAAACAAGTGGATCCTTAATCGTGAGATATTCAATTTTAAGAATTTCGTTAAGATGATGACGCAGGAATATCATAGTCTTAGCACGATCTTGATTTGATGCTTCGTTTTTACTTTTAATGGTGTCTCCAAGACCCATTGCATCCATATGGATTTCAGCATCCAAGACCCATCAAAGGTAGTTCTTGCCCGAACTTTGAAGGGCAACGAAATCAAGTTTCGTAAGGTTAGCCATATTAAAAGAAAAAGAAAAATAATACCTTTGCCTTCAAATTTTGAGACAGTAGAGTCGTAGAACAACAATATCACAAAAGGAATATCACTCATGTGGTTAAGTAATACATCTTTTGAAAAAAAAATTTTAATTTTTCTTACCTCAGATCTTATCTTTCAAAGTGAGTGCTCAAGACAGAGACTCGTGCTGATAACGTATTATAAAATAATAAAGAAAGAACAAGAATATTATAGAGAAAGAGAGAGAAATTCTTATTTCTCTTGATGAGATGATATATAATGAAGGAGAACCCCCCTATTTATAGGGATAATTCCTCCTAATTTTTCTCTAAAAGATAAATTTTCACTATAATATAAACAAACGAATCCACTACAATACAAATATCTTTATAGATTTTCACTATAATACAAATATATTTATAACAGAGAAAAGTTTTCTAGCCCTTTACATTTTTTTAAAATTTTATGGTCTTTCTACAAGAGATCTTTATTTTTACACATAAAAAATTATTATTTTTACATATAAAAAATATAAAAAAAATAATTTTCTCCTATTCAAATTGAAGAAAAAAAAATTTCATTTCCTCATATAAATAAATAAATATATATATAAATTTTTTTTTAAAGGAGAGGGAGTAATTGGCAGTACAAATATGTCTGCTTTACACCCAATTCCAATTGAAGATAATTTTTCAAACAAGCTGTTACTACTCCCGTGTTTTCTTTTATTTGATAGATATATTAAAAATATTTATTGTAAAATAGTTATTAATTTAAAAACTGAAAAAATTATTAATTTTTTAAATTTTATTCTTAATAGTTAAATCACTTTAAAATGTAAAAAAAGTGATCATTATATATTTTCAAAAAATATCTATTAATTAATAAAATTATAGTCTCTATTAATTTTTTTTAAAAAAATATATAAATTTTATTCACGAATTTTGGAAAAAGAAGTCGTTGTTAATTTACTTTCCCTAGGTTGTAAACAAACCCAAAACCTAAATCAGTGATCTATAACCTACGAAAAAGATGATTAAGCTACTCTGTAACCTACCAAATATGAATAACTATTTTACAAAACCAAAAACACCTCCCATCGGCGCCCTAGAAGGTTTGTCTCGCTCCTTTTTGTTTCTCTTTCTCTATCACATTCTATATTCTTCTCTGCATTCAAAATAATTTTTTAAACTCTATTTGATCAATCCCTGTTTCTCTCTTTTTACAGTTCTGGAGTTTCAAGAATTCAACGCTCTCGTTTCTGCAGGTGAGTGTTTGTTTGGTTTGTAAAAAAGTTGTGATTGTGAAGAATGTCTAAGATATGTATATGCATGTGCCTGATTTTTCTTTTGGGTGGGTTTAGTTTTCTCTGGTGTGCTAGTGCTTGAGAATTTTGATCGAGACAATTGTGTATTTTGACCCAGGTGCAGTCTTCTAGAAGATGGATTCAGGCGACGCCTCTGTTCCAAAGAGGAGGACTAGACAACAGTTTTTAAAATACTGTGTCGACTTTATTGAGAAGAGGAACAGGTCGAGTAAACGTGGTAATCCTTTTTCAGTCTTCTAGTACTTGTTCTGTGAATATTGAAGAGGATGTGAGTTGTGGGAGGAAAAGAAAAAATCTGGAAGAAAAAACAGCTTGTGGAGGTGACAAAAGAAAAATGGGAAAATGGTCAGAAGATGGATGTATGGTGAGAAGTTTGGAGAAAGCGAAAAAGAAGGTGGACAATGGGAAGAGGAAGTTCAGTCCAGGAACTTGTGAGTCCATCACGAAACGGTCTGTGGTGGTGGAAATATCTGATTCTGATGATTCGGAGGAGGAGGAGGAAGTGGAGGAGAGTGATTCCAATGTTATTGTTGGAGAGGTTGCCACAGGCTCTATTGTAAATACTGGATCAGGTTCAGGATCTTGGTCCAATGTGGGCTCTGTTGGGTTAAGCAGTCCTATGTTAAATGCGGCAGACGAGGTTGTTTCATCTACCTCAAGCATGTGTAGGGCGACGGGGCCTAGTGAACAGCGGAAATCCGAGGAGCCGATTGATCTTGAGAAATTGGAGGACTTCGTTGATCCTTTAAAATCAAAACAAGAGTTTGCTGATACAACAGAATCTTCTCAGTCAGAATCTGAAGCTTCAAGTGATGAGGATAATGATGATCCTGAAGACAAGGATTACTGGGGGAATGAATCATCAAGTTCTAGCCAATCTGATGATATAAAAAGTTATTTTGATGATTACTATGATGGAAGAAAGGAATCAGAAGAGGATGATCTGAGTTCTCCTGCAGAGAATCAACACAATGAAGAAGGAAAAGGATCTGATGTTATCAGAAATGGTTCTGATGATGACTATAATGGAAAAAGGAACCAGAAGATGATGATCTGAATTGTCTCGCAGAACAGAACAATGAAAAGGGAAAAGGATCTGATTATATCAGAAGTGGTTTTGATAAGGACTATAATGGAAGAATGGAATCAGAAGATGATGATCTGAGCTGTCCTACAAAGAAAGAAAACAACTAAGAAAGAAAAGACGAGTCAAATGGGGGCTTAGTACCTCAACTTGCTGTTGAGGGCGAAAAGCACAGAGGCCGAGCATATCTTCTTCGGCCACACTCACTTTCTAAGTCCATGAAGAAGAAGTTAAACCATGGAAATTGTAGCAGCCCGATTCTTCTTAGTGATGATGAGGAGTCTAAATCCTCGTCTGAAGAGGAATGCGAGGCTGATGAGTCAGTGCAAAATGATGTTCAAAAGGATAGAAAGACTCGGGAGAAGATTCTTAAAGATTCTGAATTTATGAAGTTTGTTGTTGATTCCATAATAAATATTGATGATCCTGATAAACTTACTTCTCCTGAAGAGAAGGAACAGGTTACTGTTAAAGAAACACTTCCTTTAATATTCTGGTTTGAGAACGAGGAACCTCTTCCCCAGGAGAAACAAGAATGGGAAAAAGAAATTGAAGATCTTTTTGCTGAAATAGACATGTGTACCTTAGAATCATATATTGGCTTCACAAATCCATCTGTTTTGCCGATGCAGGGATCAAAAGTTAGTGGCTGTCAGATGGGGAATCACCATCTGGTTCTAGATGAACAAATTGGACTCATCTGTAGAGTTTGTTCACATGTGCATTTGGAGAGCAAGTACATCCTCCCTCCTTTTGTAAGTATATGAGTTTTGTCCTGTCAAGCACTTTTCTTTTCAATTAGGAACACAATTTACAAGATCTGTTGTTATTAGTTTAATAGATTCCATCTATTATCTTAATGACTATATGTAGTAGTTTTTGCTCTATTTATGCATACCAAAATTTTTATTTTATTCTGCTGCACACATGTTCTTCTAAATCTAAATTCATGGCAGTTTCTTCTATAGCTTTGCCATGCCAAGCTGTGGAGGTACTGATGCTTTTTGGCTGTTAGGGTAATTGAGGATGGAAGTACGCTTGACATAGTGAATAGGGGCAATGCAGCTGGTTCTATGCCTAAGAGATTTCTAATAAGTTCTTGGATGTGGAACTTTTGGCAGTTGCTACATCCTAATATTTCTCTTTCAGTTAAATGGACATGCTTAAAATTTACAGCACTAAATGGAATTAGTTCAGTAAATTAGTTTGTGATGTTTCTTAGTCCATACAGTTATATTTATACTCGATAATCCTGGTTACATGTTCTTTTGCCATCCTTGTATTTGATTTTATAAACTCTGCTCTCCAATTTATTTTTTTGGTCACTCTTAAAATTCTTAAACTTCTATCATCTGCAGGCTAAGAGAACCCGAGAGAGGCATGAAATAAAGTATTTTGAAGAGTCGTCATCGCTCTTGGATGTTGACGGCTTTAGATTTTATGATTTTTCTGTAGTCCATGATTCTGCTGTTTATGTGGAAGGAACTGTGTGGGATTTAGTTCCCATGAATGCTAAAGCAACAATGTATCCTCATCAACGTGAAGGATTTGAGTTCATGTGGAAAAATATTGCTGGAGATATAATTCTTGAGAAGCTAAGAGAGCCTCTATCTGGTAGTAAGGGAGGATGCATAATCTCACATCCACCTGGCACAGGAAAAACCCGTCTGACCATAGTATTTCTTCAGGCATTTCTGAAGCAGTTTCCAAAGTGTCGGCCTGTAATCATAGCTCCATCCAATTTGCTTATTAACTGGGAAGCCGAGTTCCAGAAATGGGAGGTGGACATTCCCTTCCACAACTTGAACATCAAAGATTTCTCTTTCCAGGAAGATGAAGCTACTCTTAGTGTCTTCCACTGTTTATCCCGTGCTGGAAAAAAAAACCCACACCTTATACGTATGGTGAAGCTCAGGTCCTGGGCTAAAAGTAAGAGTGTTTTGGGAATCAGCTATGACTTGTTCAGGATTCTGACGGGAGAAGATGGAGACGGTTACGCCAAAGAGATTAGAGAAATACTTATAAAATTACCTGGGCTTCTGATCCTTGAAGAAGGGCACACTGCTAGGAATGAACAAAGCCTTGTGTCGAAAGCTTTGAACAAGGTTGAAACAGAGAGGCGTATACTTTTGTCTGGAACTCCCTTCCAGAATAACATCAAAGAGTTATACAACACCCTCTGTGTAGTTAGTCCAAAGTTTGCTGCAGATTTGGAGCAGAAATGGGCTTCTCTTAGCAGTTCCATTGACAAGAATGTCCGGGCGTTGGAAGAGCTTAGGGATATGATTGCACCACTAGTCCATAGATGTAGTGAAATTGTAAAGAAGGAAAGTCTTCCGGGTATAACGGACACTGTGATACACTTGAAGCCCACAGATTTGCAGAAGCAGCTGCTTAAGAGAATTCCAGAGAACCCAGACTCCTTTTACGAACAAAATCTGTTATCTCTAATCTCTGTTCATCCTTCATTAGTGGCAAAGAGGAACAAGTTCTCTGATTTACAAAGTCAGCTAAAAGAAAGAGGATGTCGTTTGGATCCAAATACTGGAGTTAAAATGAAATTTGTTGTTGAACTAATCAGACTTTGTGATGGCTTGAAGGAGAGGGTTATAATATTCAGCCAGTTACTTGATCCTCTAAACCTGATCAAGGAGCAACTCACTTCTCTCTTTGACTGGACTTTAGGCCGAGAGATTCTCTATATGGATGGGAAACTTGATGTAAAGCAGCGGCAGATATCAATAAATTCTCTTAATGACCCTAAGAGCAATGTAAAAGTGCTGCTTGCGTCGATAAAAGTCTGTTCAGAAGGAATAAGTCTTCTAGGGGCCTCAAGAGTGGTTTTGCTTGACGTTCTCTGGAGAACAGCAAGCCATCAGTCGAGCTTACAGGAATGGTCAGACTAAATTTGTGCATGTGTACTGTCCAGTAACATCAGAATGGGAGGTTGACAAGATCAAACAGCAGACGAGAAAAAGGTATCATTCGGATATACTTTTGTCTAGGAATGAAGTGAATACTTGCAAGACAAATCCTTCATGTTCTGTGTCAGGATAATATCCTAGAAGCAATGGTTCAGCATGAGAGCCTCCGTCATATGTTTGAAAAACTATCTCATGCACCACTGTGGTGCCTACTGCATGCTTTAATTCTTGTAACCAACCTTCAAAAGCAAGCATTTAGTTAGTTTTGGGAACTTCAGGAAGTACGATGAAGGTATGTTTTCTTCTAGTTTGCCGGTACATGAAGCAATCAGACTTGCTTAGTATATTTTTAACTGCCTGTTTTTGAAAAATGTCTCAAATCCTTTTATCTCTTTCTTGTCAGATCACTTGGAGCTTCTTTTGGGTTGCGAATGAGGACATACAGCTGAGCCTAAAGGAATTTTTGAAACCATCTCCGGTGAGGTGCTTTATGACAGGTACACTACCATACTATCAGTAAGCATTTTTCTGAGAGGCCAACTGATGTATTCGCAACAACTACTGTAATTATTTCCTTGTTATTGATATGGATGAATGATCGCAGGACATTGGGAAACTTTATTAGTACATAATGCCTTGCCAAACAAGTTATAATTCATATTACTATTATTACCTGGAGACACTCAACCGAATTATCACTACTACAGTTTCATTTGATACTTACTACATTGCATATGAGTTGTTTATACGGAATAAAAACATTATGAATGCTGCATTTTTAGACATGAAAGAAGAGTTTTTTTTTAAAAACATTTTTATCCTTTTCTTCTGGTTTCAGGCACATTTATGCAATTCTATGGTTTTGGTAAAATGAAGAAGAATGCAACAATGTGCAGATTCACACCTGGTTAAGCTGATTCTCAAGTTGCATATACTAGTTTTCATCCCCCACATGTTCTTGTAACGGTAAAATCATTGTTTTGCCAGTCAATGTTTTGTTTCAGATCAAGCTGTGAAAAATCTCTTGCTTCTTTATCTGTGAAGCCTATCCTTTAACGGAATTGTATTTGGCTCAAGCCTCTTCGTACATATGTCTCAAGTTGAAGATAGTAGTAATGAGTTGATTCCATGATGGAAAATTGGAATTATAGGTTGGCAAATTGGAATATACACCATTAATTTTTACATTATCAAGTCTTCATTATCTGTTGTAGCCTTCATATCTTATTTTCAGGATATTAAATGTCAAAGAATATCTACAAACAATATCAAGATATATATATATCTATATATCTATATCTATCTATATATATATATATTACTCTACAATAAGGAAGTAATGGTATAAAAATTGTTTACATTATCGCTACAGTTTATCTCGAGGGGTAGACGGGAAAATGAATTAGAATTAAAGTCCCCCAAAATAGAATTGATCTTTTGATATCAACATCAAGAATGTGTGGTGGTTACACTTATAGAAACAGTTACATCCATAACAAAAAAGGGTAGGTAAAAATAATATACAAATCAATCTTGTTAGGAAACAGAAAAAACATGTGCTAGATGTTTTTTCCTCAGCTACATGATGAATTGCAGTGAAATCAAGATTTTTTTTCTCTCACTACATTCAAGATTACATATATAGGCATTTACAATCTAGAAATTGTTGTGGTTTGGTTTCCCTCAAACCAAGTACAAGTACTTATCAAAGTCAGATAGATACTGTGCTAATGAAGTAGTATCATGTTCATGAATATTACTCTGAGCTGTTCTTGAAATGGGATTTTCATTAGGAACAGGTCTAATGATTGTTGGAGGAGATGTTGGTGGATATGCAAAGAGCATAGAGGTTTCCAGGACTTGACGACTAATGCTTTCTTGATGTAGTAAGAGTCTTTGTGCACGAAGAGCTGTGATGTATAAACCAGCAGCCAAGAAAACTGTCAGTAGGCCAAAAACTCCAGCAGCAGAGAACAATCCCTGTCCAAGTACTAAGCAACTTTCTCTTGGTGTTTCCCAGTGTCTTAGATGTCCAGACTCCACACTTAGCCCTATTAATAATAATATCTCCCCAACAGCAAATGAAACCCTGTGTAAGATTGAAACCCAGCAATGCATGCATTAATCAAATACTCCTATAAAGCTTTTCTTTTAACACAAGCTATATTCATGTACAATATAATACTATAGTCCAAAATTTTGGATTTATCGGTTCTAAATTTAAAGAAAGTTAGTTTATTGGGTTTTGAGAAAATTATCATTTATACATATTAAATAAATTCCTTAACATAAATATAAGATTTTAGACAAAGTTAGTGAATTTCGC
The DNA here is from genome assembly GCA_035772735.1 of Datura wrightii. NCBI lineage: Eukaryota > Viridiplantae > Streptophyta > Magnoliopsida > Solanales > Solanaceae > Datura > Datura wrightii. The sequence continues at coordinate 74,430,530 of JASDFA010000019.1, read as the reverse complement.
TGAACCGGTACTTAGAACTACTCTTGCTCTGCCCTTGACTATAAAATGTTGGATATTTGCATATATAATGGAAAATTTAGATCGAAAATAGAGGAGGATCTAATAGGTTTAGGTCAGATGATGTGAAGCACCACCACACTATTTTCTTTGTTGGCAACAAGTGCAAACTTTATATATACATATATATTATGAAATATTATATATGTACTTCTGTAGTTTAGATTGAAGGTAGTAAGTGTGACTGGACATGGCCTAAGCATACTTTTGGCCAAAGTCCCTTCTATTTTTTATGGTACCCGTGGAGAAAAAGAGTTATTCCCCTCAAACTTTTACACTAACATTTGCTTATGTAATACTTTTGAAATCTATTTGGAAATTAATAAATTAGACATGTTTGGTGTCTCATTCCCTCCTTAGTTCCGAACTAGTTACTTGATGCTTTAGTTCTCTTTCAATAAATAATGGCCAAATACATATACACCCTCTTAAATTTGGCTTCATTTTTCATTTTGGCACTTCAACTGAGCCTTGTTATATTTTAACCCTCCAACTCTATTTTTCATGTTTCATTTAGACACAAAGTTCTAATTTTTATATTTTTATTATTTTTATTTATACTCTTCAACTGTAATTTTATATTTTAAAAATCGACGGATGTTTGTTAGTTTTCATAAAAACAAATAAAAAATTGAGTGTAAGTACCGAATATTATTATGTGTAAACTATTCAATGCATGCTGATAAATATTTTTAAAAAAGTACAATGTATTCAATCAAATAATGCAACGTATTTTTTTTATATCATCCAACTCATCTGGCTTTAACCCAAATACCCTACTTTCAAATTTTTAACTCGCTTCAATACGACTAAAAAAAACTCATCTTCAATATGGGTAAGAAAAACTTCAACTTATTGTTAATAACACCACTAAAAAACACTAAAATTCAACAGACATCGTCGGGTTGTCAATAATTTTTTTTTAAAAAGAAAACTAACAGACATTAAAAATCGACGTATGTTCATCAATTATTTTATCCACAAAGATGCGTAGAAACTCAAAAAAAATATTATTTAAAAAAAAGATTGACGGATGTCCGTCAATTTTTTATTTATTTTATGAAAATTGACGAATGTCTGTCGATTTTTAAAATATAAAATTACAATTGAAGAGTATAAACAAAAATAATAAAAATATAAAAATTAGTACTTTGTGTTTAAATAGAACATGAAAAATAGAGTTGGAAAGATAAAATGGAATAAGATTGAGTTGGAGTGCCAAAATGAAAAATGAATTCAAGTTTAAGTGGTTGCGTATGTATTGACATAAATAAATAAATAAATTAGACATGTCATACATTTTTTTAAAAGATTATTTAACAAAAAAAGAAAAGTTACCATATATATATACTTACCATGTAGAAACAAAGAAGAAGCCAGCTTGCCAAACAAGAGTCTTGACAGGTTGGGAATGAGGATCCCAATAAAGTATAGGAGGAGGAGTTGATTTGCTCACAACAATCAACAAGTAAGTGTGCTCAATGACCATGGCAATAGCCAGAGCCAAAAATGCAGCGGAAGCACACAACAGAGGTGTCTTTCCACTACCACTATATGTGCATTCATCTTTACCACTCAATGTTACCTGCAAACCTCAATCACATTATACAACATTAATTCACTCTTCTAAACTGGTGTGACATTACAAATTCTTTTATACTGTTAATGGATAACAGTTAAATTTGAACAAAAATTAACTTCAAAGGTTTGGTGACTCATCCAAACTTAGGTTTTTTCAACAAAATTGGTACATATTTTTGATAATTTTTTTTTAATGTCTAACTTAACTTCTATATACATTGACGATGATAGCGTAAACAAAGTTTTATAACTATCAGATCATCTAATGCGTGCATGATTTTATTGACCGGGAACATTAAGGTAAGTTTTCCTCTAAAACAGGTTAAAAATACACTAATTGTATATGTTAAATCCAAAAAAGGAAATCAAAACGCACCTGAGAACGTGTAGCCTCAGCAGTGAGGGAGAGAATGAAGCAGAAGAGGCCAAGAAGTATTGACAATACCATAAGAAATGCACCCATTTTGCTACCTAAATTGGTGCTAGGGGGACTTGGTGCAAGATCAGCATGAGTCACAGCCATTCTAGCTGCAGCTATAGCCCTGTGGAACAACGTAACAGGAAGATCAATTTGAGTTGGCTGGTACATAAAGATACAACTTTTTCACAATTACCCATAAAAAGATGAGAGTTTTAGAATTGCTTGGAACAAAGGTTGCTTAAAGGTCAAATATTCCTTTGTTCTTGGGCTTCCATGCATGTAAGTTTTCACACATAAGGTTGTCATTATTCAAATTAAAAGCTTTTTAAGCTTAATCTAAACACAAAAAAAGTAGTACTAATTTTATTCCGATCCAAAAAAAAAAGGGAAAGAACGTCTAGTGTAAAGAAGCTTTCTTTCAAAGTGATTAAGGCATGGGCTTTTCGACACATTAATTATTTGAATGATTTAGCTATTGTATATATTATATTATATGTACAATAAAGAACTTGAAGTGGAACCTATATTGACTTAAGTACTACTGCAATTCTTGAATGATTATATATACACATATAAAATAGCATCTTAATTTTGCACTCAAGGAATAGTTAATTTATCTTTGGGAGAATAAGTTCTTGTCTTAAATAATGCATATTAAAAACGTTGAATTTAAAACATTTGAAACTCTTAAACCTCTTCTCCACGTTTCTATTGCCTATCGAGAGGATGGTATACTACTGAATATTGAATAAAAATGTTTGGCATCCTAAAATTTAACTAATTGTGTCAACTTGTATAATGCCTTAAATAAAAGCCATCTCCTAATTATAATTTTTAGGGCATATGGAAAAACTCAGAAGAAGACATTACAACATCAAAATTCCCCAGAAGCAGATTTCCTGTTAAGATGTTCAGCACCATTAGTGAAAATCTCCTAAACGTGGGAGATAAATGTGGGAGACAAATTCAAGATTTAAAGTTGATATATATACATACATTTGTTGGACTCATCAAAGTGATGCATCTTTTCTCTCTCTTTTTAATTTTTGGATAAGAGAAAGGTTCAAAAATACCCCTAATCTATGATAAATGGCTCATAAATACCCTTCTTTTACTTTTTGATCTAAAAATACCCTCAACCTTTAGTTTTGGCTGAAGAATACCCCTCCCCTTCTATTTTTGGTTTAAAATTACCCTCAACCTTGAAAATTTAATATTTAAAGATTTGAAATTTCATTTTCTTTATTTTTTATTTTAAGAATTAATAAAATCGATATAATTCATACATACAATTAAAAATTTTAAAACATTTAAAATATTATTTTAATATATATTTTCATCATTAAAAATATTATTCTCTTGATAATCTTGTATAAAATTGAGAAAAAGTGCTAATATTTAGGATAATGTATCAACTTTTTATTTTTAATTAGTGAAAATGCATATATTTTGAGACTTTAAATTTAAATAATTTTTTAAATTTTTATATGAGATTAAGAAATGATGCAACAATTAAATATTATTTAAATATTAAATATTATTATAAGTATATAACTGTTATTCACTGTATAAACAAAAAAAAGTTAAAATATTATTATTATTATTATTATTATTATTATTATTATTATTATTATTATTATTATTATTATTATTATTGAGAAATTTGATCATACATACACTACTAAAGACGGAAATGGAAGAAGTCAGTAAATAATTAAAAATAAGTACTATGTTAGTCTGCCTACAAATAATAGAAAACAATTTTAGTAATAAATAAATTGAAAAAGGGCCAAAAATACCTTTAACCTATTTCTAGCTAAGTATTTAATATTAAAACAAAGAAAATGTCAAAATTTAAATAGAAAATTCTCATTTTTACATATAAGAGATCGTCATTTTTCTATATAAAGTGTCTAGAAATATCCTCAACCTTGAAAATTTTAGTATGTAGAGATTTGAAAATTTTATTTTCTTTACGTTTTATTTTAGAAATTAATAAAATCGATATAATTTACACATACAATCAAAAATTTAAAATAAAAAAATTAAAAATTAAAAAAACATATTATAATGAGTACCTTTCTTGATCACTTTGATTAGAAATTTATTTTATTAATTCTTAAAATAAAAAATAAGGAATATAAAATTTCAAACTTTTAAATATTATATTTTTAAAATTGAGGGGTATTTTTAGATCAAAAGGTGGAAGGGGAGGGTATTCTTGAGCTAAAAATAAAGGTTGAAGTATTTTTAGATCAAAAGGTAAAAGAAGGATATTTATGAGTCATTTTTCATAAATTAAAAATATTTTTGATTTTTTTCTTTAATTAATAATGTGAAATTATGGTCCAAGTTAATCTGATGGAGTATATATAAATATATGTGTGTATTTGCCATGAATAAAGTTCATGAGTAACTATATACATTAAATGGTCGGGTTAGGCTGAAATTGAGCATGTTAATAGGGGAAGTTACATAAATACAATTTTTAAAAATGATTATTACAAAAACTATAACTATTTTCTAAATTACATAATATACACAATAAATATCTTTTAAATGAGTAAAAAGATAAATACTTTAAATATGGTATTGTTCCTATAAATGAGATACCTAATTATTTCTTCCATAATTTAAGTAAACTAAATATGAGAAATATTTAAGGAAAAATGGTCAAAGTATCCATCTACTTTCATTTAGCTAAGTTTGCCCCTAGTTATACTATAAGGTCAAATATGCCCATGTCTTTATGAAACTTAACAAATATGCACCTTGATTGGATGGATTTCCTCAAATTGAATAAAATTATCCGATTTCACTTAGATAACCTGTTATCTCTTTAAATCCGACCCAAATCCACCTAACTAATTTAACCCATACAAAATAAACCCCAACTATACTCATCCCAAACCATTCTTCCTTCTCTCTCATATTATCTCCTTCACATCCACAAACAATTTGAGATCTTTCTATTATTAAAAAAAAGAAGAAAAAGAGTACAAGATCTCTACTGCCTTAGTCTTCTTCTTCAGGATGATGATGGTGAAGGGGATTTCCCCATTTAAGAACACCATTACTGAAAGGGAAGGGAATGGGTTGTTGGATCCGAGTATGAGTTTCAGTTTCAGCTTTTGAAATTTTGACAGCTGATGAGGTAATCGTAGTTGTTGTTGTGTCGGTGGTTAAGTCCATTGCTGAAACATCTACTACGTTTCTTAACTTTTCCCTCTTTTCCTCTTAAGAGTTGATGATTAGATTTAGGGCCAAGATTTCATAGAAGGAAAAAAAAAAAAAAACTTTAGAAGGAAGAAAAGAAGAAGACACTTTAGTTAAGTTGGGATGAGTATATTTGGGATTTATTTTGTATGCGTTAAGTTAATTAGGTGTGTTTGGGTCGGATTTAAAGAGATAACGAGTTATTTAAGTAAAATCGGGTAATTTTATTCAATTTGGGAAAATCCGTTCAATTGAAGGGCATATTTGTTAAGTTTCATAATGGCAGGGGCATATTTGGTTCTATAATATAACTAGACGCCAATTTAGCTAATAAATGAAAATAGAAGGATATTTTTGATCATTTCTTCAATATTTAATATTTAATAAAATTATTCCATATTAATTCTTTATTCTTACCTTTTAATAAGCAAACATTAATATCAGATCCTGCAAATATTTCATTAGTGTACAATATATACCTTATATAATATTATTTGTTATATATTAACTAATATATATACCATTTATAATATTATCCTTATGTATATTATACACAAGTATTATATATATTTTTTAATATATATATATATATATTCCTATGTATATTATACAATAAGTATTTTATTTGTTATTAATATATATTTATATTTGAACATACATTATTGTATTCATATATTGTATATTGAATAAGCAAATACATTATATATATATATATATATATATATTATTTATATATTGTATTTTATATATCAAATTTGAATTTACATTGAGTTTCTAAAAATATACAATAGTGATGGTGGAGATATTCTTGAGATTTTTGAAAAAAAATAAAAATGGAGAAGAGAGAGAAATTTTTGAAAAAATAAAAATGTAGAAAACAGGAATTCAAAAGATAGCTCATGTGCGGTTCGGGAGTTGAGCCTTTTGGGATTTTTAGAAAATTAAATATGGAGAACAGAGAGAAATTTTTGGAGTCCTAAACTAAATTAGTAAAAAATATGAAGAGAAATGCCAAAGGGGTAACTGGTTTTGGACATGTATCAAAAAGGCGTGGAAAGACCAACACCCAAATTAGCATGTCATGACGCCGTTAGTTTTGGCCTTGTTAATTTTTTTTCCTTTCCTCTTCTTGGTCGTAGTTGCCCCAATGCCCCACTAGTTTCCTTTATTATTTCTTTTTCTCTTCCTTTTTTTAAACACCTCTTTCCTCTTCTTGGTCGTGATTGCCCCAGTGCCCCACTTAATTTTTTTTTGGATATATTTTATTAATTGACTGAACATTTTTCATGTAAATGATTTTATAAAGTGTGCAGAAATATAAACATAGTGATAAAAGCTTTTTTGAAGTATTTTCTTAATTAAGTATATTTGTTATTCTGTTAGTTTTGGTCATGCCAGTTCCCTGGTCTTTTTATTTTATTATTTTTTTATGTTTTGGTCGCATGGGGTTACACGATTCAAATGAAATTTTCTATGATTAAGAAAATAAAAGGAAAATAAGTGGGCGCTGGGGCAATCACGATCAAGAAGAGGAAAGAAAAAAACAAGTGGGGTGCTGGGGCAATCACGACCAAGAAGAGGAAAAGAAAAAAAAAATTAACAATGAGGGAGGGCCGAACTAACTGTGTCACGGCATGCCAATTTGGGCTTTGCATTTTCCACGTCTTACCCATTTTGGTACATTCCTAAAACCAGTTACCCCTTTGGCATTTCTCTTTATATTTTTTACTGATTTTGCTACGGACTCGAAATTTTTGAGAGAACAAAAATGGAGAAGAGAGAGAGATTCTAGAAAAATAAATATAGAAAAAAGAGAGGGGTCCTTGGTATTTTTGACTGAACAAATATGGAGAAGATATTTCTGAAAAAAATGGAGAAGATGGAGTGTTTTATAGGATTTTCTATATTTGAATTCTTATATCAGATTTATAATCTTTTCTTTATATTTGATTAGAAAAGATATTTTAGAAAAGTAAAAGTTGTATAAATGTAATTAAAAAGATAAAATTTTAGATAATTTATATTTATGTAATTTTTTCAAAGTAGTTGTAATTTTTGTAATAAACATTTTTAAAAGTAGTATTTATGTAAGAAACTCAAGTTAAAATGGGTTGAGTTAACAAATTGGTTGACCTAAAATTAGTCCAAGACCTCTACATGAGCTGAAATGAATTGGGCTAAAATGGGCTAGACCGTAATCTGCCCAATTTAACTTAATGCTTTTGAGCAAAGGTCCAAAATAGTTCCATATCTTTCGCTATAGAGTTAACATAGTTCCTTATCTTTCGTAAAGATTCAAAAGGGTCATTTGCACAAATACTCTTATTTTAGGGCGTTCTTTAATTTTTGCCTCTCAAATTAATTATTTTTAATTTTTATCTTTCAATATTTTAAGTAATAAAAAAATTGTCAAAAATATCCTCGACATCAAAAAACAAGAACAAAATATCACTAGGCAAAAATAATTAAGAGAGCTCAAAAGGAGATCGCTCTGCAACTGTGATGTAATGAAAAAGGGAACATGAAGCTTTGATAGGAGGAGGAATAAGACCCACGTCGTGTTAGGTGCAGAAGGCTGAGCTTCCATCTGCTCTTCTTGTGCTTAGACTGCTGCCCACAAAAAGACTTACAACTGGGTGTGAAGCAGCTCCAAGGATAAAGGCCACAACTTCTTCTTGAGGACTTTGAGATAGTTACTTGAAAGCTGAGGGGCTATTGTTGGTAGTTTCATTTGATATTTCAAAGTGCTAGAGCATGTAGAATTTTGGAAAACCTTCTATCGTAGGTTTTATTTTCCTTTAAAAGATTAATGTGCTTAAAATTTTTAAAGTATATATTCCAACTTGATATTTTTATTAAGAAGGATATCGAGACTTTCATAAAAAAAAAAAAAAAAAGAAATTATGCTGAAGTCATAAGTTTAATGACATAAATTATGCCTTAGGACATAGTTTAGTGGCATAAATTATGCCTAAGACAAAGAAATTATGTCTCAAGGCACAATTTATGCCTCAAGGCATGAGTTCAGCAGCATAAGTTATGCCCCAAGGTATAAGTTCAGTGATTATGCCACAGGGCAAAAGAAATTATGTTAAGACACAAGTTAGCTCTAAGACATGATTTCAATGGTGCAAGTTTTGCCTCAAGACAAGAAATTATGCTCAAACCATAAGTTCAGTGGCAAAAGTTATGCCTCAGGGGAAAAAAATTTAGTAACATAAGTTATGCCCAATTACTTATGCCTTATATTACAAGACAAAAGAAATTTTACCCCAATGCACAAATTATGCCTTATAAGATATAAGTTTAGTTTTAGAATATTATACCTTAAAAAGTTTATAACACACAAATTATACCTTAAAAGCAAAAGAAATTATGGCCTAATTAGACATAAGTTAATTTTTGCATGTAATTGCATCCTCATGGGGTTGGTCATCTCCAAAATCACAGTCACCACTACTTCCGTGTGAATCTATTTTGTTTTCTATCTATTACTATAATTTCAAAAGTTATTTTTAAAATTTTAAACATAATTAGCTTTATAGAATCGGGAAGATTTCATCTTTTTTCTCGGGTGATAAGATTATGACACTATCAAACAAGTGAGAGGAGAGAGCCCAGGTAGCATACAAGAGGAGAAACTCAGGGTTAAGGCTGAGAAAGTTGCTGAGGAGAAGCGTGGCCCTGAACTTGCAGTTGTCGAACCCATCAAGTATTACAGTGTAAACTTAGTTATCTGAGGTGAAATTTTGCTGGAGATTGAGTTTTAAGCTTATCTGGTTTTTAAATATGCTACCGCATAATTCAGTTTTTGCTTCTACTAATATTTGAGCAGACTCAATCATTTTAATCATCTTTTTGAAGTTATTTGGTATATATTATTAAAAATAAAAGAAAGGATAAAATGTAAATGTGTTGGTGAGTTAATATGAAGTGATGAAGATTTATAATTGAGTAGCGGTGAACTAGATTGAAAAGGATGAGAAAATTAATTAGGAGATAAGGGTAATATCGTTCATAAATTATCATTAAATGAGTATTAGTGATTCGGATTATTGGTTTAACGGTTTGATTATCGGTTTACTATTTGAAATTATTGGGTTATTGGTTCGATTATCAGTTTGATCACTTTTTTTAACGGGTGAATCAATAACCCAATAATAATTTATTAAATTATAATTTTAGCCTTTAATGTATAAAGTATCCAAACGAGAAGATGAAATGAGTGTCGATGAAAAGTGAAGGGGATGGTGTTTTAATCTAAATTAAAGTTGATTGCTTTAGATGAGCTAGTTCTATATATTTTTTCTCTCTTCACCCACTTTTTTCTAGCTAAACATACTTATGACGAGATTTTTCATGTGAGATCTTAACGGTTAACCCGATAACAGAACCATAACGATCAATAATCGATTAATCAATAACCGATATCTTGATGGTTCTTTAAAGGTTTAGCATGTCTACAAACTGATAACTTTCAAAACCGGTTCGACCGATACGCATCCCTAATAAAAAGTAAAAGTTAAAGACCACTGCATATAGTGGTATTCAGTCCAAAAACTTGAATTCAAAACAGTCCACTATCTTTAGATTTTAGCCCAATAATCAATTATCTTCGGACTTTGGCCCGTAATAGTTCCATATCTTTTAGGTGGAATACTAATAGTTTATACTCTTTGACAGAGTGGTACTTTTTTAGTACAATCCCAAACTTTCATTATATTTTAACGGAGAAAACCTCTCATGCCCAAACTTAAACCCCCGTTCTTCGATTTTCTTTTCCGCAATCAAAGATCAACCTTTTACTTTGTTTCTTGTCAATTCAAAATTTCTATATCATTATCTTATCAATAACATAATCTTAAAACAATGACTCTAAAGATTTTCTCGATACTTTATTGCTGCAATTTTAATGTTTTAGTCATTTTTCTTTAACATTTTTGCTGCAATATTCTGCTTTTCTAATTTGATTCCACAATTTATAAAATATGATTTTGATAATTTCAAAAAAGAATAAATTTTGTCGGGTTCTTATTTAACAAAATGAGAAAGAAAAATAATATTTCTAATAAAGCAGGAACAGAAAGAATATTGAAGAAGTGAAAGTTGTCAATAAGAGAAACACTATGTAAAAAAGAATACTAATAAGAGGATTGAAGTAGATATCATGTAGTTGCTAATCACTTTTTTTTTTCTTTTTGATAAGTTTATTAGATGTCAATTACTTCCAAAGAAAGCACATGACAAATATTTGTTGGCCTCTTCTATTAGGCATCAATTGAGAAAATCATCTTCTTGTCTGGCAGTTAGCTAAGCGAGAAGCTGTGATCGAGGAAGCCCCGCCCAGTAGTGCCTCTACTCTACTAGGACTAGGACTAGATTTCGTCGACCAATCCTTCCTAATTCACATCTTTGGTGAAAGAATTTCTTTTGTAATTCCTTATATAAGGATTCAGAAAATACCGGATCGCCACCTACACAAGCAAATTGTTGATCGAGAGGGGCCCGAAAGCCCCCAAAGAACGAAAATGGAATTCGATTCACTCCCCATTCTCTCTTTCACCCTTATTTTCTTTCTTTTACTTTTATTGACATAGGGTACCAGAGAAATCTTTATTTAAATCAACTTTGTTTTTACTCTTGTTCGTTCTTTATCTGGAAGATGATAAACAAAAAGAAAATAAAAAGGAACAAACAGGTATTAAAGCTATAATTGTAAACCACAATCGAAGTCCAGGCAGACAGGTCAAAAGCTGTTGATAACCGGGCAGCTAGGCAAACCCGGAAAGAGAGATCGGGATGATGGAAACTTAAAGAAGTATAGTATAAATCAAATAGAAGGCTCGTTCGTAGATCAGCACAAAGCTATTAATCCAATCTGATCCAAGATGAGTAACCGAGTTCTTCTTCCTATGGTTGGCACGAGAATCCCTCTCAAAGGAGAAGAATCTGATTCGATCTCCGGGCTTATAACCAACCTATGAACAATGGTCTGTCTCAGATATATAAAAGAATTAAGGACCATTGTTTTATCTGAAATATCGATCACAATTGAAAAATATATTTTATCTTCTCTTTTTGTTGTAAAACTTTTGATAATAATCTTATTATGTGAAGTCATATAATTAAGTTTTATGAATCCTCTTTAATAACCGAGGGCAAATAAATATTTTCTCCATAAAAATATAAAGGAAGTTTCGGTCGGTACTAAAAAGGTACCACTTTATCGAAAAATATAGACTATTAGTGTTTCATTTGAAAGATATAGAATTATTTTGGATCGAAATCTAAAGACAGTGAACTGTTTTGGATCTTTGCAAAAGATAAGAAATCATTTTAAGTCTAAAGCCAAAAATATGAGACTATTTTGGATCTTTCATCTAATTTGTTTTGAATGGTCCATCTTCCGCCTATCCCATCCTTTAGTCAGGTATATTCTTCTCCTACCCTCCACCCTAACTCAGGATTCGACCTTGACTAGAGACCCGAGCCCTGACTCTCATCCTCAATTCGAGTGTTAAGACTTAACCTCGATCTAACCCTGACTTGAGACTTGATAATCGAGCCTCAATCTGGAACTCGGGGCATGAGACTAGAGACCCGACTCAAAATTCGATCCGAGAATCAACATCCAATCCTAATCCAACACTACTAAAAATGAAAAAAACTAACCTGAGGAAGTTGGTTTTTATTCTCTTTAAATTTATATTTTCGTGAAAAAAAGGAACTCCGAGGTTTTTTTTTTTTGCAAAAGCGACCTTCGAAGGTCATCTTTTGCATTAAAAATTTTTTTAAAACAAACCTTCCGAAGTTGATTTTTGCCCAATTTTTAAAAGAAATTGACCTAAGAGATTGATTTGCATTTTTAAAAAAAATTTTTGGCGCTAAGAAAACAGACCTTCGAAGGTCACTCTTGTTAAAAAAAGAAAAAAAATATTTTTTAAAAATCGACCTTGGAACGCCTATTTTCATTTTTTCAATTTTTTGAGGTCCGTTTTAAAAGTTATTTAGTAGTGTGAGATCCAAGCCTGACCTAAGACTCATGACCTAACCCGACCACAGTTTGGGACCAGAGGCCCCGCCCACAAAAAAAAGAAGAAGAAGTAAATCTCAAATAGTAAATACAAATTAAAGTTGATTTTAAATATGGGCTAAATTGCATATCACTTAAAAATGGATTCTCTGTATGGAAAAAATTCATATATATACATAAATAGTACTCAATACTACAAAATATATCAAGATTTTTCAGTTTACAAAACATAACATTAGTTATTTGTTTTAAAAAAATTCGCTCAAATTTTCGCTCAAAATTTTGTGTATAAAAAAGATATAAAATGTATATATCTTGCTCAAAATTCTATGTATGAGAACTATATAAAATCAGTATAAAATGTGTATATCTTGCTCAAGGCTTACAAAATTGGCCAAATTCGATGAAATATGTATATACTAATATAAAATTTATATAAATATTGATATTATATTTTTAAAAATTTCATACATCTACAACAAATATTGTATACAACTTTCATACAAATTAATACTACCACAACAACATAAACTTAAATTCATATAATTTTATTCATAACCACATCAAATCTACATCAAATCATCCTAAATTTGAGATATAAGCTCCCCAAAGTGTTCTCTAATTTTGAAACCGCACCCATTTTAAAATTATTTTAATTTTTCAAACTCAAATTTCAATTTTGAAGCTTCAAGCATCATCCATGGTGGAATTCGAGATAGAATCTGAAATTTTATTCAAAACATCATCAGATCTACACTCAATCATCCTAAATTTAAGATATAAACTCCTCAAGACGTTCTCAAAATTCTAAAATCGCACCCAATCTGAAATTATTTTAATTTTTCAAAATTAAATTTTAACTTTGAAGCTTCAAAAATTTCATCAATCGTGGAATTTGAGATTTTAATTTACAAAGAAAAATTTGATAAATTGAAAAAATAAAGAAGAAGAAATAAAGTAGAAGGAAGAAATAAAGGAGGAGGAGACGGAGAGGGAAAATAGTTTTTTTCTTCTAAATTCATCAATGGTGGAATTCGAAATTTTAATTTAAAAAGAAAAAATTAGTAAATTGAAAAAATAAAGAAAAAGGAAAAAAAGAAAAACAAGAAGGAGGAGGAGAAAGGATATATATATTTTAAAAATATGATATATTTTGTAATATATTTGTTATATTTTTTAAATAGAGAAAAATATTGTTATGTTTAATAATTATGGGAGGTAAATTTTTCTATATTGAATTGAGCCAAGATCAATCCAATATGAAATTGAAAGATTTACTAGAACACTCAATATTATAGTATTAGTTATCTATAATACCAACAATATTACATTTTCATAAAATACCTTTACTTTAATTATTAAAAATATTGAAATGGGTAAAATCTGCTATTAATTGATCCCTAATTTAATGTAAAATTAAAATATCTTATTTTAATTACTAAAGGGTAGTATGGTCATTTTATGTATTCAGCTGTTAGTAATGGATTAATTAAAGTTGGTTAATTAAGAATTAGTTAGTGTTGTCAATACTAGTTAACCAATCAAATCAGTTTGTATATAAACTTTCATTACCGTAACTTGAAATTACACATTGAATAAATACTAGTCAGACTTACAATAATTGGTGAATATCTTCTCATAGTAAAATGACGATGTTAGAATGTGAAATACTTTGGTGTCGGAAATACGGAGAGTATACATAAGTACATAAAAATTGTTATGAAATAATTATGTTGGACGTTCATTATTTTGAAAATAAATTTCAAAGGCTTAATATCACGTCTCTCACTTTTTTCATAATATCTTCCATAATTTTTATGGTTAATGCAATGTCTACGGCGATCTTTTGTATGTCTCTATGTAACACTATAATTAAATAGAGGCATAAGAATTCATATTGTATACTTAAAAACTTGTGAAACACTTGAAAAAAAAGAAAAGCTCTCTTCTCTAACTCTCTATATTTCTTATCTATTTTCTTGTTTAATATTATTACTTATTTTCTTTTATTTTATAAGACGTTATCAACGCGAAACTCTATAAACTCTAACTTGCTATAAATTTCAGTTTTTTCTATAGCGAGGTATGCTTACTAATAATTCTTCTTACAGTGAAATACCATTTACATACTCCCTCTGTTCCATTTTAATTATTAGTATATGATTTGTATACCTATTAAGAAAAAATTAATAAGGATGATAATTTGACTAATATAACCCTATTAATTTTTTAAAAATATACATTAATAATTATTTTAAATTTGAGGATGACTTTAAGTACTACAGGTTGAATTAAAAAAACCTGCTTAATTATCTTTTTAATTTTAAAATTAATAATTTTTTTAAAAACAACTACTTTTAATATATTTAATAATTAAAATAAAATGATGAAAGTACTATTTAATCCTACACATATACTCTGTATGGATAATAGTATACATGTTGTTGGTACATGTTATAGGTTGACCGTTCACTGCCTGCAAAATCCTTTAATGTTACTTTTTTTCCCCCATTAATTATACAGTTATGCTTTACTTCTTTAAATTTTATGGTCTTTTTTATTTGGAGATTTAGTTTTAGATTGTTAAAAGACTCTCGAAAGATGTGCTAAGTTTCTTTTTTTCCCCCCACTATAATTGACGCTTATATATGTGGTTACTCTTTTAAATGATAATAAAATGACTTCCACTTTCCCATGATCTTCATAGTTAATGCAATATTTATAACTATTTTTTATAAGTTTTTATATAACATTATAAATAGAGGCATAAGGATTCGTATTATATATTTAAATACTTGTGAAAATTTGAAAGAGATAAGACAGTTCTCTTTTCTTGCTTTATGTATTTTTTGTCTATTTTCTTGTATAATATTATTACTTGTTACTCTTATTTTAGAAGACTCATTTTTACTCATATATATAAAGATATGACATCTGGGCCTAACTCAACCTCAAAAGCTAGCTCAAAAAGCTAGCTCATGAGGGGAGGATTGCCCAAATCCATATAAACAAACCATCAGTCCATTCCCCAACCAATGTGGGACTTTAACCAACTAACAATATATATTCATATTTATATGAATTAAATATGGATTAAAGTTCAAATTTTACTCATTTAAAAATCACTCATTAATCCACTAAAATATAGTTAGATTGGATGGGTTGATAAAATATATATGAATTTATTTTATCAACACTACTTGTGAAGTTGTGATAGTGGTGGATTGAGTATATGATTAAAAGATAATTTCATGCTAAGTTCACTCATGTAATGCATGTTCGGAACAAGAATATCCTGAGATTGTGACACTGAAATTATAATCCAACATCTAATATGAGCGAAATAGATAATATCAGTATTCTTTTATAAAATTTATATCAATTTTAGCTAATATCAATAATTAAATACAGAATAAATATAAATGACCCAGCTAACTACAACAAAGAGAAGAGAAACCTGTAGATAGTGTGCATTATTTTGTGCAACATGGTATTACATGGGTGTAAATCCATGCGTGACAGTGACAAGAAAGTCGTAAATAAGCGGAGCGCATTTCTTTTGATTCTGCAATCTTCTATTAATCATAAGCATATCATGATGCCAAATTATGAAAATACCCTTTCCTTCTACTCCAAACAGAGTAATATTATAAAATCAACTAAATGTCAAATCCTTTATGGAGTTTTTGTGCACCAAATTAATTAAAATGATCTCTACAAACTCCGATCCCCTTAATAAGTAATTTAAATACGACAGAGGTTGAGTGATTAGTTGGTAACACCTACCCTCTTACTTTTGCTCGATATGTAGAAAGTTAAGAGTCACACGATCGATAAATAATTGAGAATCACGTTCCCTATTGATCAACACGGTTATTATTATTATTATTATTATTATTTATTAAGATAAACGAAGCTGCAAAGGACAAAAGTTGTTATTAACAAAAAGGAGAAACCTTCAATTAAGGGAACACTAAATGAAAGGCAGAGGGTACGGTACGGGTGGTGGCAAAACGACAAGAGATAGTAGAATTATGATTCAACAATATTGTACTTGAGAAGGACAAAAGAAAGAAAGAAAGATAGAAGTTGAGGTAGTCCCAGCTTTGTGAATCAATGGACAATATAATTCGTCAACCTTAAGGTCATGTCTTAATTCACTGTATCTGTTTTACACTAGTTAGTGCTAGTATTCCTCGGATGAGGCTGACAACTTTCACACACCACCATGCACTGTCTCCTTTCATTATGTTGTGTCTTGTTCAAACAATAAAGTGTCTTCTTGCCTACACCTACCTATCTTCACTGCCTAACGAAAACAAAAAAGAAAAAAAAAGAATAAAGAATAAAACATAACACACAAAAGAAATATGCCCTACCAAAATATTCTCAATCTAATAAGCTTAGTGGGTGAAACTTGCAAAATGATAAGACCTACAAAAGCTTATTTGGATAACGTTGGAAAAGACCCGCACATAAGACCACTTCAACTCTATTACAACAAATTTATAAACAGCAAACTCATTAACTATGATTTTTTTTTTAAATTTCTGTGGTACCTAATTTCTTTTTCAATGCCTATGCAATAGTTTCCTTCATAGATCAATAAGCTATGTTAGGAGGATTTGCTCCATTTTATTTATTTATTTTATTTTCTTACACCTTAATAGGATTTTTTAAAATAATTTCTTTTCTGGAAAGAAAATGCTTTCTATTTTTATTAATTGAAGATCCTTCCTTTTCACAAAATAACACATATGTAGTCATTAAAAAATTTTTGTTCAAGGGGAGATAATTATTCTCTCAATAATTTTTATATTTTCTTTTATAATACACTATTAAAAAATTATTATTTTTCCATTAAAATTTTTCACCGAAAAATATTAGTGGCTATTCCCATTGATTATCAGTGGAGAAAGCAAAAATAATAGTGTTTTTACATGAAAAAATCATGAAACTTTCCACGATTTTAGTGAGAATTTGTTTCCTACCATACATTTTGCTGTGAGAAAAATCTCTATTTCTAGTAGTGATATTAGTTTTCTCATATGTAGGGTAATTGACTAAACCATATTAGTCTTCTGTTGGTTTTTTTAAATGACGGTGCAACTAAAAGGATTGAAAATATTTCTCTGTGATTTTATTAAACAAAAGATGGCTTTAAACAACCAACTTAAAATAAAAATCTGCATAATTCAAAATTCAAAAATCTAAAATATCTCAACAACTTAAACAACCTAATACAAATTTAAATTTATCCTACACTTAGAAAATTTATTATGCTAAAAGTTATTGCAGTAACTGAAAGTAAACTTCAACACTCCTCCTTTGATTCAGTTCCTGCAATTTTAAAAAGTTGCTTCTCCTCAATTTCTGTTTTTGTTGTTTGTACTTGCTTTGGGCGTCTTTGAATATAATCACTTTTGTAACATGAATCTTTCTTCTTCTTCTTTCTTTTTCTTCTTTTGGGTTTGTGCATAAAAACATTCTCAATAGCATTGTTTTCTCTAATCAAATCTGATAATTTTTGCCAATAAAAATTTGTGGGCGTTGAAAGAGAGACTTCTGCTTTCCATGTTCGAATATAGGTTAAAATTGTTATTGGTTTAGAATCGGTATTAGTTAAAAATAGCCTTGCACATTGAAAATAAGCACAGGTTAAAAATGAATTTGAAAATGGTTCTTTAGATGAACTCACAGATCCCATAAGATCAATGAAGACTCTGATACCATTGTTGTGTTTTTGAAAAGATGGTGCAGCTAAAGAGATTGAAAATATCTCTCTATGATTTTTTCAAGCAGAGACCTTTAAATAACCAACTTAAAGCAAAAAATCTACGTAATTCAAATTTTTAAAACCTAAAATATTTCAACAACTCAAATAATCTAATACAAATTTAAAATTCTAAAATTATTTTAAACCCAGTAACTTATTATGCTAAAAATTACTATAGCAATTGAAAACAAACTTCATTATCTAATCTTTTAATGTGTTTTTAAATTTATAATTTATCGTCATTCAAAAATTAAAATATTTCACTTTCACATGACATCCTGTTATTTCAATCCCACACCATCTTTAAAATCTAAAAAAAGCAGAAGATATCCAATGTGATCTCATCACCTCAAGTCCATATTTAAGAGAATGCTTATAATGTTTAGGTGAGAGACCAATTCCAAGAAGCACCTTTATAAACCACTGAATATAAGCTGATTAGCAGCTAAAAATAAAACAACATAAAGAGAAATTGCACAGTAATTTACATAATCGGAAATTGCTAAAAGCAAAGAGAACGGAAAAGTAAAGAGATAAGACTTTTTTTGGGACTTTTTTTCGTCAATGTATTCATAATACAATCTTCTTATATACAAGTATATAGTAGTCTTTCCATTAATCCTATTCTAATAGGACTATAATATTCCTTAATCGCAACAGCATTACAATTTCTATAACATCATAAATTACCATAATTACATAATTATCATATTTACATTCATTATTCCCTCAAGTTGGAACATGAGGATCTCGAATGTCCAACTTGTAAAGTAAATATTATACTGCGACTTGCCCAACACATCATAAAAATATTAGTAAGTTTTTCATGCGTTCGAACATGGCTCAGAGAGATACTACTAGATTGCAGCTCATCCCGAACATAATGATAATCCACTTCATTGTGTTTAGTTCATTCACGAAAAATCGAATTCAGAGCAATATACAATACTTCTTGTCTGTCACAATACATTTTAACTAAACATTCATGGTCCATGACCTAACTTTTCAGACTCCTTTCAACCATATCAATTCACAAACGTCCATCTCCATCGATCAGTATTCTGCTTCCTCTGAGGAGGGAGATATAACAAGTTGCTTTTTGGTCTTTCAAGACATGGGTGAATTTTCAAGTGTAATATACCATGCGATAAGAGATCTTGGGGTCAATAGGCATCTCACCTAGTTTAACTCACATCATTCATACAATCGCAAGTGTAATACCCCAAAAGTCCCTAAAATCAGATCCGAGGGTTAAAGCGAAGAAATCATAAAAACTGCACCAGAGTCACATAACAACTCAAGGGACGAGTTGTTGTGGGGAACAATGACCCGTTGTGTTCCCCGTTGTACATTTCCAGTCAAGATTCCCAGCAGACAACGAGCCAAGTAATGACCCATTGTTTCACATAATGGGTCATCTTAGGTGGTCGTTGAATGGGGTTTAGAGTAGGTTTAAGTCCGAGTCAGTAAAGACAGAAGGGTGCAATGACCCGTTGTCACAAGTAATGACCTGTGGTAAGTGTCCGTTGGAAGGATTCCAGAAGCTATGCTAGGTGTCAGTGGTGACGATAAAAGAGAATGACGAGTCATTGTTTCAAGTAATGAATTGTCCTGTCTAGCCATTTTTTGAAGATATGAGAATTAGGGAAAGAGGTAGGCTTGTGACGGGTTGATAGGATGACTAATGGTACGATAGGACGACTCATGGTATGAGTCGTTGTGTCGGGTATTCAGGGTTTTAATACGATTGTCCAGGGGTATTTTAGTAAAATATCAAGCTCTTAACTTCTAAACTACGTCGTTTTTAAGCACCCTAAGGAGTTCTTTAAGGGGGTTTAATTAGCCTAAGTCATTATGCTCTCACTAATGCTTTGAATTGAAACCCTCTTCCAAGATCAAGCAAGGATTCCTCTTCAATTTCACTCTCATCTTCTCAAAGTTCTCTTTGGGTCTCAAGCCAAGCTAAAAATTCAGTGAACCCAGGTATGTGGGGTTATCAATGAAGGATTTCTTTCTCTCTCATGTCCTTCTTCAATCAAAAATCATGATCATCCAATTCCTTTGCCCTAATTTTGAGATTTCTAGGGCTAAGTAAGGTATTGTTAATTTCCTCGATTCAATTATGGGATTTGCTATCTTGATTGAACTGATGATTCTATGATTGGGGCTTTATGTTCCTATTAAGCCTTTCATGAAAATTATGATTTCTAAGTTACAAGTATAGTTTTGGTTTCTAGGGTTAATTCCTCTACCATGAAATCTTATGATTCTCTTATAATCTCAATTTTCTCAAGTCCTAATTTATGTTTTATGATTTGGATGCATGATTTATATAAGGACTTTTTCATGAATTTATGAAAAATAAAGTATGATGGTTTTCTCAAGTATGCATGATTTTCATGAATATCAAGTTTATGGTTATGGCTGACTCACGGGCCCCTCTTTCATGGCTAGTCCACGTATTTCATGATTTCTAACTAGACCATGTACTTCAAGCATATTTCATGATTACAATATGAGCTATGTGCATATTTTTGAGAGTTGTATCTAGCACCGAGTAGATCAGGGGTTCCGAGAATTCAGGCCTCAAAACTATGTGCCACCATAGGTATATATTCATGTTTAAGCCTATGGGGTCTCACGAGTGATATCACGCCTTTTATCGTTCCTTGCCTTGGCAAGCTTAGAATGGCTCTGCTCACTTGAGCGAGATAGTTGGGGCATCATATAAGCGCTATCATGATGGTGTCGGTTATGATGAATCCTCCCATTGTTCCTTATATTTTATGCATGTTCATGATATGATATTTTGGCTCATATTATGTTTTTACAGGTTTTCCCTTATGACTATATTTATGACTAACTTATGAATGATTTTGAAATTCTTGAGCCCTCATGTTTACATTATGATTATCACTTCATGTTTTGAAAAGTCCTACTCTCATGAAATCTTATGTATCTTATTAGCCCATTTTACTTACCTCGGATACTTGGTACATTCAAAGTATTGATCGCATACTCTATGCTATATCATTTCATGATATAGGTCCGGGTGTTCAGACTCAGCCGTGCCGTTAGTCCTGCCCCCATATCAGTCCAGTTCAATCCCTGGTTTGGTGATTCCTCATCTTCTGAGGACATTTGTTTAGTTTTTGGTTGATTATGTCTTTTGAGTTTCAGACTTAACGGGCTAGTTGGGGGAGTTGTCCCATCGTCCATCTATGATTAGAGGCTTTCAAACTATTATGTAGTATTTGAATTAGCGAGTTGTTTTATCACTCTTGTTTATGTTTTAATGTTATTCAAACTTTCGCTGGTTCATGATATGTTTTAAATTCTTGCTTTAGTTATACTCTTGAATTGCTTAGCATGTTCCATTGGCTAGCTTAGAGTTATTCATGGCTCTAGGTCCCTTGTCTCGGTCCAGGGTCCATGCTCAGGTCATAACAGGAAGTCACAGTCTTTTTGCATCACTAATTCTTGTCTTAGGTTCTTCTTCAAAAAGCACACCATCTATATAGTCATGTCCCAATGCACCTTCTTTAGGTGTTGAATGAACTAAGACAATACATGCACATAGTATGATAACTCAATCTAGGTGAAACAAAAATATATAAGCCGATCGACCAATCAATGATATTGCTCCAAATCCGTAAGGTTTGTTCCACTGGCCAGTGCCAACTGATGATTCTGCTCTAAGGGAGTGTTGATTGTCTTTTCTCCTAATAACATTTCCTTATATATTATTTTCAAAGCATATTTGCATTGACACAAAAATATCCGAGTAGGACCCCTCGCAATCTTAACACCTAGAAAATACTTCAATTGACCTAAATCCTTCATATGGAAACAATTGTGCAGATACACTTTATACCGTCCAATGGCACCATGGTCATTTTCAAAAATAATCAAGTCACATAAATCAGAACATGGATTTGCACATTACCCTAGTGTAAGATAAATAGAGAATAATCCAAGTACAACTTCTTAAAACCATGCTTATCACGTGATTGGCTGCCCCTAAGTCAATGATCTAGGATAAATTATTTGTCTTACCCTCGATCTTATCATTCGTGTTCAATCATTGACACTTCAATATTACAAGCACATTTTTCCAATCATCTAAACTCAATTTGGGGACTTTAGAGGGGTCTAGTGTTGCATATGTCATCAGACCTAGCTCCGAGGGATTTCTATCTTTGGTCATTACAATATTTACCCAGTAGTTGATTATTCCCCTTCCAGATCCCAAGCTGCATATTTTTATTGTGTTTGTCCTCTTCCCCAGCCACTTGTCTTCTTATCTACCCTTGGATTTGTCATCCACCACTTCGGGTAACCAATGAGCCGATAGCATCCTTCAACAACATTTCCAGATTTCTTGAAATACGAATAAATATCATTGTTCTTTCTTTTTTTACTTTGATCTTGGTAAGAATATCTTCCCTGGATAGGAAAATCCATGGTTTCAATCTAGTCATTCACTCTACGTGAAACCCTTTCCCAACTTTTCTTGACCTAGCTTCGAAGAAACCTTATTCAAAGATGGAAATGAGTCATATGCTAGCAAGTGCAATCTCATTGTTTCGTACGCTATCTCATCCAATTTCATCGAAATAGATGCACATTTCTTCTTCTCTCTTGGTCTCTAGGATTTCTTCTAGGTTGCATGTGCACTTACCATATGTACCCGTTGAATATATTTTTAGTTTGTCAATTCCTAACACAACTGCATCACTTTCCTATAGTAATCAACTATGGTCTTACCCTTTTGTTTGCACTATGCCAGATTTTCCTGTAGTTGCAT
The DNA here is from genome assembly GCA_035772735.1 of Datura wrightii. NCBI lineage: Eukaryota > Viridiplantae > Streptophyta > Magnoliopsida > Solanales > Solanaceae > Datura > Datura wrightii. The sequence continues at coordinate 74,407,639 of JASDFA010000019.1, read as the reverse complement.
CAGAGGACCATTAACAACCATAAAATAATCTTGGATACTTGTCCACAATCCCATCCTTCTCTCTATGAGATATAGTCCAGCGAAGCATCGATTTAATGGTGTTGTGAATCCACAACACCAACAACGAGTTTATAGTTCACTAGTCTTCTAGATCTGGTAGCTCCTAATATCTGTAGGACTGACAGGTGTAGGCCAATTCTTTATCGCTTCTATCTTTTGAGAGTCCACCTGCACACCCTCACTAGATACTACATGGCCCAAAAATGCTACTGAGTTCAGCCAAAACTCACACTTGCTGAATTTAGCAAACAACTGACGATCCTTGAGAGTTTGCAACATAATCCTCAAATGAGCGGCATGCTCCTCTTCGCTCCGAGAGCATATGAGGATATCATATATAAAGACAGTCATGAACATATCCAGATACTACTTGAACACCCTGTTCATCAATTCCATTAAAGTTGCGGGAGCATTCGTTAGTCCAAAATACATAACTACAAACTCATAGTGACCATACCGAGTCTTGAAGGCTGTCTTTGGATGTCACTCTCCCTAACTCTAAGCTGGTGATAACCGGATTTGAGGTCTATCTTTGAAAAGCACTTGGCACCCTAAAGCTAGTCAAATAGGTCATCAATCCTAGGGAGGGGATACTTATTCTTAATTGTGACCTTGTGCAACTGCTGATAATCAATGTACATACAAAGAGAACCATCCTTTTTCTGGACAGAGAACTGGAGCACCCCATGGGGATTTGCTAGCACTGATGAAACCCTTATTTAGGAGATCCTTCAATTGTTTTTTCAACTCCTTTAGCTCGGATGGAGCCATTCTGTAAGGAGGAATGGATATGGGCTGTATATTAGGGAGAAAGTCAATACCAAAGTCAATTTCCCGCTCGGGAGGGGCTTCTGGTAGATCATGTGGAAACACCTCCGGATACTCACACACAATCGAAATAGACTGAAGAGTCGGGGTCTTGGATGTAGAATCCTTGACTGGACTAGATGATACACATAACCCTTAGAGATCATATTTCTGGCCTTAAGGTAGAAAATAAAACATCCTACAGGCACAACTGGACTACCCTTCCACTCTAGGACTGGTTCACCCGAAAACCAAAACTCTACCGCACGGGTTCTACATTGACTGAGGCATAACATGTATGTAACCAATACATATTGAATATAACATCGAAATCGGTCATATCTAACTCTATGAAATTGGCTAAGGTGACTTTTTGAAGAATCGTGACAGGACAATTTTTGTATACTCGTCAAGCTAAGACTGATGCACCTACAAGAGTATAGACTGAGAAGGGTTCTGACAAGATCTTGAGACTGGCTCCGAAACTAACAACAACATATGGAGTCACGAAAGATAAAATAGCCCCTGGATCTAACAATCATACATATCAAGATGGAAAACTTGTAACATATCAGTGATGACATCGGGAGAGACCTCCTGCACCCGACGAGATGATAACACATAGAACCCGTTCTGGCACCACCACTAAAAGAGGTGCCCTGCTGAGATGGGCGAGCTGTTGGAGCTGCTGAAGTGGTAGCTAGGGCACGACCTATACTATCACCTCGCATAGCTAAAGGACAATCTATGAGTATATCTCGAGCTTCCCACACCTAAAACAACCATCAGTACAAACCAAACACTCGCAAGGGTGCTTCCTGCCACACTTCCTACAAGCCAGAAAATTGTTCTCCCTTGACATGCTCCTCTGTCCCTTATAGATGGACGCTTTGCCTCTCTAATTCCTTGAGGTCTGGATGAAATGCTGGCTAATGATGGAGCTGGGGCTGATGAGCTCTGGTAGAACTAAGGGTGATGTCCACTACTGGATCTTTGCTGAAAATGCCCATGACCCCCTATCCTGGCCCTCTTGGCCTCTCTCTCCTTCTCCTTCATCTGCTGGGCATATATGATCAGTCTAGAGATATCTATGTCATTGATCAACATGGATATCCTGCACACATTGACCAAAGAATGCGCTACCCCATTCACGAACCTGCTCATACGTTCCCTCAAATCAGCAACCATATCCGGTGCGTACTTGGACAACCGGGTAAACTCCAAGGCATACTCCTGGATAGTCTTGTGTTCTACTTTAGATTGATAAATTCAGCCGCCTTTGCCTCTCTCAACTCCCTAGGAAAGAACCTGTCCAAGAAAGCAGTCACCAACTCATCCAACCCACCGGAATTGCGCCTTCTCCCTTACTCTTCTTCCACTGTCGGAATCATATGTGAGCAAACCCTTTTAGCTGATAGGAGTCTAAGTCTACACTCTCCTCTCCAGTCACCCCATAATCTGGGTGATTTTATGCACCTCCTCAATAAACTCATGTGGGTTCTCATCCACCTTCGACCCAAGAAACTCAAGTGGGTTCATCCTGAGGAGGTCTCACACTCTTGCCGCTGCCGTATTCCCATTATGGGGAATGTGGGCCGTTGCCTGCTGGTTGAGCTGAGTGATCATGGATTATGCTAACAACTGAAATGCTGCCCTAAACTCGGTGAGTAACCTACTTGGGCAAGGGATCCGCTGGAGTTGGTGGGGCTGGATGATGCCTATCTCCATTGCCATTTTTTCTAACATTGACTCGATGTGGAGACATATTTCTGCAAATGCGTATAGCACGAGTTAGAAGAATAGAGAGAGGTACTTCATCGCACAACATAAATCATGAAAGAAGGAAAATTTCCTAAAACTTTTTGTAGCCTCTTCCCCAAAAGTGTGGCACGCTTCACACCTATGGAAAAGACTCCACTTAACGCTGCTTTCAGACACCTCAGGACACACCTACACATTTGCTTTGATGCCAAGTTTGTCACGATCCAAGATAAGACCCCAAATTGAGACACGGGGTCTAGAACCACGAATGACTCCAAGCTAACCCATGGTACATACATAGCATGACTTAAGAGCATAATCAAGCAGAAATTAACATAAGCATGGATAAGAGGAAGTCTAAATATCACAAAGAGTAAACAAAAGCGGTAGTATCATAACACTGGGTCATAAAACTATATATACTAAATCTATATTTGAAAGCCTTTACTATCAGATGAGATGTTGGGACGAGCCCCCAGCTAACTCAAAGTATGAAACTAAAACAAAACATAACAAGCGTGAATTGATTGATGTCTTCGGATGATGAGGACTTACCCAAAGTGGGATGGAGCTGTTCTGAGCGAGTGTGAGCTAGTGATGAGACTGGGAGGGATGACTCAAACCTATATCATGAGATGATATAGCGAGTATGTGGTCAAAGATGTACTGAGTATGTAAGAAAGTAAAACACACTTTGTAAAACGTTAACTGAAATCATGAATATAAATAAAAATAGATCATGAGAGTAAAGACTGCATGTTAAAAGCCATAAATATGTCATATACATATTCATAAGCTACTCATCATAATCTAAACATAATGGCCCAAAGTTTAGAAATAAAAATCATATAACTTGTTATGCTTGAAATCGTAAACGAAAGCTCATAAACTTATTTGTAAGTCAAATATGCTATAAAACATAATATCACGAGTCATGACTATGAGTAACTAAAATCATTAGGAACAATGGGAGACTCGTTATAACTAACAACCACCATGTATGAGCGGATAATGATCCCAAATCTTGCCCACGTGGAGGGAGAGCCATGTTATGCCTTGTCAGGGCAAAGGACGAATAAGGTGTGATATCATTGGTGTGCCCTTGGGGGGGGGGAGCACTCTCTTGAGAGGTCCCTATAAGAATATATCCTACATTGGTGCATAATTTAGAGACCGGGGTCCTCGAAATCCCTGGCATACTCGGTGCTAGACTCTCCCAAAACATGCATATTGCTCATATAATCATATTCTCAAAGCATATCTCTAATCTGAATAATTGGGGAGTCTTGACTCCAATATCTCTTTAAAAACTGATCTTATAGGCCTTGGCCAAAAATCATGATAAACATACTTAACTTGCAGGGGCTTGCCCAACTCATGATATCATACATACTTGAAATAGACTTATAATTCAAAATCATGGAGTCATAAGTTAATGATTCATAAACATTCATGCATACTAAATAACTCATCATGCTTGAAATCATGGATTCATAAACTTGAGCTTCATAAAACATGCATAATAGGGCATAATTTCTAATAACTTGAAACCATGAATCTATAATTAAATTAAAGGCAAAATCTGTCCCAATTAGTCTCAAATCATACATTGAAACATGAGGAAATTGGACCCATAGACATAACATTGATATTTACATAGAATTGGGTTAAAACCCTAGAAATTTCAATACACTTGGTTGGAGACTTGAATTCATGAATTAGAGAAGAAATTGGGCATGAGGGTGGAAAAAATCCTCCATTCATGGCCCAACATACCTGGGTAGATTGATTTCTAAGCTGGTCTTGAAAGCCCAAGAGGATTGAGAGTGAAATTGATAAGGAATCTTAGCTTGATTTTGGAGGAGAATTTCAAATTCAAAGCATGAATGAGAGCATAATTACTTAGGCTAGGTCAAACCCTCTTAAAACACTCTTTAGAAAGCTTAAAACTACATAGTTTTAAAATTTAAGAGCTTAGGAATTACGAAAGCACCCTTAATGATTCGACAGAAAATTTCACACTACCAGACCTAAAGAGTTACAGGACGACTTGTTGAAATACTTGACGGGGTCATTCCTTGACCCGTTGCTACTAGCAACTTCTTCTCAATTCTCTAATCTTTTCACTCGATGAGTCACTTAACGAATCGTCAGGGACTTGACAACTTGTTCCCTCAGTCCATTAAGTACACTGGAATTTCACATTTTCTCCACCACTGCCCACTTAACGGGTCACACCACGACTCGTGGGGTGTCCTAATGACTCCTTACCCAATCCGTCATAACTTTTGGGAAGTAATATTTATTACAACTTAGCACCACTTAACGGGTCACTCAATGATTCCTCAAGTGACTTGATGAGTCACCTGACAAGTTGTTTTGTGAACATATGCAGATTTTTCTATTTTCTTTGTTTTAACCCTCGGGTCTAATCTTAAAAACTTTTGGGGTGTTATATTGACACTTAACTAGGATCATTATAACATTTTTGGATTGTAATGTAGGCTTAGGGACGACTATGGTACATATGGACAAAGTGACTTAACCCTTCTTGGCACTACACTATATTTTTTTGCTCCACTCCTATTTTCTCTCCCTTAGTCTCCTTTATTTATTTTTATTTTCAACTCAAGAGTGTGGTTTTCACTTTGATTCTCTTTTTCCTCTTCAATATGCCACTATTTTTCTTTTCTTTTCTTTTTCCTTTTAATTTGCACTTTGTTTTTCTTTTCTTTTCTTTTGTTTTTCATTTTCAACCATACTACACCCGCTTCTTTTCAACTATCAACTTTTAATTTCTAGATCCAACTTTTTTATGAACCCCTACAGTAGCCACTCTCAACTTAGGCGATTTTCCTTAGTTGAGGTACACAATGTGCCACGACTCGAGCATAGACCTCGGACGCAATGCGAGACCTAAAACTACAAATGACTCTAAGCTAACCCATGGTACATGCATAACATAAGCATACACTAAGCAAAATGAATCATAACACAAAGCATAAGTGGAAGTCTAAGAAATCATAAAACGTAAATAGGACTACAAGTCAATACCGCTGAGAATCTATACATAAATGTCTCCTCTAAGCATAAGAGGAACTGTTGTGACAAGCCCCCAACTAGCTCAGCTAAGTCTGAAACTAAAAGACATAAAAGAAAAACATAAGGCTAAACTGATATCCTTGGATGATGAGAACTCACCCAAAGTTGAGACTGGGTTGAACTGGGTCAAGAACGAATTTAATGATGGGAATGAGACTTTAAATATGATCAGTACTTTGATGTACTAAGTATGTAGGATAAGAAAACCATGATAGTAAAATAATATTCTGAAATCATGATTATGAGGAGTCTAAAACATGAGATTTTTATGATAAACTGAATATAATGACTCAAGATTTTCAAAACTGAATAATAAAGCTGGACATGACTGAAATCATAAGTAAAATCTCATAAAGTGTATATTAATCCAAATTATCATAAGTCATAATATCGTGAAGCATAAACATGAACATCTGTAGAAAATTATAGAATAGTGAGAGATTCTCGTAACCGACATACTCCAAGTGAGCATACATGGAGCCCAACTTTTAACCCTAGCTGGGAGGTGTGTCCATGCCTTACCAAGGGTATAAACCATGAAGGCGTGATATCACTCATGGGCCTATTCATGCATGGGAGACTCTCTCAAGGAGGATCCCATCATGCTATGATGGTACAAAGTTCTGAGACCTGGGTGTGCTGGAACCCTGACCTTCTCGGTGTTAAATACTACTCTCAAAACATACATAGGGCTCATATCATAATCATGAAACGTACTTAGTTTTGCATGGGCTAGCTAGAAATCATGAAATTCATAAATCGCTTAACATATGTGAACTAACAATGAAACAATGTTGAGAAATCAACCACGATATATAAGCTTGATATTAATGAGATTCATACACACTTGAGTAAGATCACGCTAACTTGAAAATAGAGAATTATGAGAGTTTTGAATAGAGACTATGTATAATCATAATACATAAATAGAATTATGAGAGAATCAATTTCATAATAGATCATGGAGTTTTTCATCAAAAAGGGTCTAAACCTAGAAATTCATGAAAAGCATAGTTGGAGACTTGAAGGAATTGAAATCATGTAATTGAGCATGAGGGTTGAAGAAATACCTCATTCACGACCCCACATACCTGGGCTTTAATGGATTCTTTCTTAGACTTGAGACCCAAGAGAGTTGAGAAGAAGAAGAACCCTAATTGCTTGAGAGTCTTGAGAGGTTTGATCTCCAATCTATGGTTTTTGAATAGAATGAGGGTTTAGGATAAGTATAATCCCCTAATAAGCCCCTTAGAAAACCTAAAATGACCTCACTTGGGAGTTAAAAGCATAATAAGTTACGAAAATACCCCTAGGAATTCACACTTAAAAAGAGACTGCCCAGTGGTATGACCAATATCAGAATTGTTACCACCCTGCTACTACTCTTACTGAGTCTCATAGCTATGGATCCGACCTTGGATAATTCTCTGAACCCCCTTCCTACGACCCCCTCAGTATGAATTATACCATCTTGGTATGAATTGTAGGATCTAGTCGTGATTTCCCGACCAATTTCTGCTACTTCTCTGAACCCCATCTCATGAGTCTTGGTACGACTCATACCACCTCATCATGAGTCATACTGAGGGAAAGTTTCAGTTTTTCTGCTGGTTTATACTCCATATCTAGGATGTAGTCTTAGGGACTTTTAGGGTGTTACACAATTTCCAAGGAGGGACCAGGGCTAAAGCAGGTTCATTATAAAAATAGTGGGAAGGTAAATAGGCTAATGAAATGAATGAGTTAATTAGGATCAAAATTAGGGATCAAGGACTGATTGACATTATTTGGGTAGTCATATAGGCTCAATGAACTGATCAAACAAAATAGTCTATGATCCTTTCCTAGTCAATTAGCCTACGACCTTAGCAAGAAAAACCAGGCAAGTTCTAGATACATGTACAAGGTAAGAGCAATAGCAAATTAGCTCACACACACTTAACACAAAATTACACTATTAACCACTAATTATTAGAATATGATTTAGCTTAAGAACAATTCTACATCTATATACAACTAATGTCATGCACAGATCTAACATGGTCAATATGTTACAAATATACACACATGCCATATCAAAATTTGTAGGGGTTTCTATTTTCCAACAATTTAATCAAAAGAGATTATTGCTGACAACTGCTCTAAGTTTACCAAATTTTCTTTCATAGACAACCACAAAACAACACAAAAAACCTAAACATGCCAGTTCTATTAGAATAGCACACTTGAGGAAAAAGAAACATGACAACAAAAACACTCAGGTGGTTTGATAGACTTATAGGTACCCCACTCCCCATAAAAAAGTTTGCATTATCCCCAATGCATATATCCAAAATCAAAGGATGGAAGTTGGGAATACCTGTGAAGCTCTATTGTTGTGAGTTTGGCACAACTGTTTGGGGTGTAGTGATGTCGTTCAAATTCACTCCCAATATCGGATAGTGTAAATGATCGATGCAAATATAGAACCCAATAAGAAGTTGGGATAGAATCCTAGAGAGACTAGTCGAAGACCAGACTAGTACTAAACAGTAAAGTGTTGCAAGATTAGAATCTAGTCGAATTAAGCGTAATGGAAATTAATTACGACTACGTATTGTAATAAGCTAGGGTTGTACACAATGAAAGATAATTATACAAAAGTGACCCCAATTTTAGATCGATCCCCTTAAATCACCCAATATGAAAGAATAGAGAGTGGGCTAGGGCTGAACATGCAAGCACTTTACTTTGGCAACCTAGGGGTATCTTTCAATAGCACCATAGGTGTAAATCTACTTTAATTTTGTCAAATTGAAGAGGACTCCATTTTACCCAATTGATTGTTTGTCAATTTGGAATTCAACCTATGTCTAGGAGAACCCATTAAACAAAGGTTATGCATTGAGTCATTATTTATTGATGCTAGACCAACCTAAATTTGCTCTTTCAAGCCTCATAGAGGTAATTGAGAAGGATTGGATGACTCTCATCACCAATCATACATTACAAAGCAAAAATCAATCAAATGTTCATAAGCCCAAACTCAATTTTGATAAATTGGGATCATTAGGGTTCACAACCTTAGATTTGAGTTTAGTTACCCATAACTTGATGAACAAGAAAAGCAAAGTAATTAGACATTCTTATCAAAAGGAATTGAAATCTTTAATAGATTAATGAGAATCTTCAATTACAATCTAGATCTACTATCTACTTTGAAACTAGGGGTAAAACTAGCTAAGTTCTACTCTCTACACTAAGTATGAACTGAATAATAAAAAAGCTCCCTAAAAATTTCAAGAAAAATGTATTATACTATGTCCCAAAAAGCTGATTTAATTCAAACATTGGAGTGCCAAGTGTGCAGGGATGGACTGTCCTTTGAACTGTCTTTTACTTTTCTACTTCTTTCTCTTAACTTGTCGTCCTTTGAAAGATGGACTATCCTTTGGAAGGATGGTCTGTACATTGCTTCATATTTTAGAAACCCCATTCTACCAAGCTTGGGGTCAAATATTTTGTAGATGGGCCGTTCTTTTTGAAGATGGTTTGTCCTTCCAACCGTACTTTACAGACCTATTTTGCTGGCTTTCTGGAAACTGCAGCTGGGAAGGGACGTATTGAGGTGTGGACAATCTTTCAAACAGATGGTCTGTATATTGCTTCATCTTTTTGAGTAGTTTTATGGCCTATTGTAACACCCCGAAACTTTTCTAGACCAGGCCCAGACCTTGCAAGAAAAATCCAAAAGAAAAATCAGAAAAATGCCTCAGAACGACTGAGACAACGAGTTGTTGTCAACTTTGCTTGATCGGTCGAGAATCCACGGGACAAGAAATGACCCATTGTGAGAAACAATGAGTCGTTCTATCACTCGTTGGTTCCCCAGCCCAGAACCTCTTTCCAGGACCACAAAACTCAACCAACGAGTCATAGTCAGAAACAACGACCCATTGTGTGAGTCGTTGGGTAAGGACCCCAGAAACCTATTCCAGTGACGATGAGTGGAAACAACGACCCATTGTTTCCCACAACGAGTCGTTGTAACCACCAGTCATTTCAGCTTTGAGAATTTTCAGAAATCCTTCTAGTGAATATAATGACTAGACACAACGACCCATTGGGTCCACTAACGAGTCATTGTATCACCTGTTGTCAAGCCTTCTAAATTTCCTCGTCCAGTGACCACGGGAGGAACCAACGAACCATTGGTTCATCCAATGAGTCGTAGTGTCCCCCATTTCCAAATCCAGTGTTTTCAACCCCTAGCAGTAGGACCAACGAGAGGTCCCAATGAGTCATGTTCACAACCGATGACTCATTAAGTGAACCGTTGGGTGATAACTCTCAAATCATACCTCCTACTGAAGTATGAAGCGGACGTTGTCAATAAAGAATCCAACTAAGAGGTTGGGGTCAAAACCACAGGGAATAGGGAAGAGCTAGACTAAAGCCGGTAAGTGAACTTGTTAGGTAGTTACTATAAATTGGGGGTTTAAAGAGGAAACAATAATTAAAAGCATAATTAAAATTATGGATAAAATTAAGATTTGAAGATAACTAGGGTTTTTTATTCCCCATAGGTTCATAACTGCTTTGGGTATACATATGTGATCATCACCAATGCTTACTTATAGAACTAATAACTAGAGTTCATTCAAACGACCGACCAGTCCCTATTGAATGACTATACTCAATCACCCGATCAGGTCTTATGAACAATTAAAATCTAACCATTATCAATATGTCCCAAATTTAACTATCTTTCAACCACAACTCAAGTTAATAATATGATCATCAATATCAAAGCTTTGTTGTAATTCGCTTGTCCTAATCTCTACCTCTTAGACCTAAGCAAGTAAAGAATTCGGACAAGTCCTAATGTTGTACACCATTAAGAAATGTTTAAGCATGGAAAGAATACAATACAAGTGTTTTGCATTGGTTTTGAATCACTTTTATGTAACCCTAGCTTGTTAATCCACCATGGTTCCCACAACCCTAGCTATGGAGGTTTTAGCCTCTCATAGTTGCAAGATTATGATTTATTTGCATAATTAAAGACATAAATCAGTACTTACTATTATGGTTGAGAGAAAAACTTCCTTGAATTAATCAGAAAAATCCTTAAGAACAATATGAAGATCAAGAAAAGGTTGATCACAAGTTGAACAACTCAATTCTCACGTCTCTCTCCTTAATTTCGTTGCTAATCAGTTCCATGCTATTTTTGTCAGTTTTGAGCGTCGAAAGTGCTGTAAATCCAGAACACATCAACACCCTCAACTTAAGACTTTTGCATCTCCTCAGGAAAAGAAAAGAAAAACTTAAATACGACGCTCAACTAGAAAATAAACCTAAGATACTGTAGCCAATACTTACACAAAATTTGCATTTTACATACAACAACTTCTGACCCTTTTCCATTAACCAACATCAGCTACTGTATTATAAGCAACCTCAAAACATAATAAATAGGGATCAAGTCATGTCATCTAGCTATCAATAGAAAATCAAGTCATCACCAATATTTTTCACACAGACCAACGAGTAAAAAGTAACATAATCCATGTACCCTCACAACAAATGAAGTCCCCACTCATAGATATAATATCAAATATGTATGGGACTATACAAATGAAACACTCACCCTCACAAAGAAGTTTCAAGTACCATGTATCAGATACCATAGGATTGTCTTTATTTTCTCTGCTTCAGTTTGTCGGATGGTCAAATTAGGATCACTATAGGACTTGATATGGCTTGTAATGTAGGCTTAGGGCTGGACATGATAAACATGAGAGATTTTTAAGTGACTATCCCTCCCTTGGGACTACATACATTGCTTCACCTCTCACCTATTTCACTATTTATTCCTTTCATTCCTTTTCTTCCCTTTTCACCTCTTTTGTACACATTTGCATGGGTGTGGTGTATTTTTAACTTTTTCAGCATTTTTATTTTCTTTTGAACTTTCTTTTTCAAGATTCTCAATATTTTTCATCTCTTTTATTTTCACCACACCACACCTCATTTTTCACCTTTCTTTTCTTTTTTTTCCTTTTTCTTGTTCCCACCATTTACGCACCCCTACTCTAGCCACCCTCAACTTAGGCATTTTGCCTATGTTGAGGTTCACGATATCCAAGGAAGGACCAGGGCAAAAATAGATTTATTATAAATAAATGGGTACTGTTCATTGGTTAATCAAAGAAAAAAATATGGGCCAATTAGGGCTCAAAATTGGGATCAAGGGATTAATGTGATTTTGGTAGGGTTATATAGGCTAAAAGTGAGCTAAACAAAAATAGCCTATGATCATATCCTAACCAACCATCCTTAGCCTATGCAAAGACCAACCAGGCAAGTTCTAGATCTTCTACACAATACTGAACTAAGTACTTCACCTCACTCTCATGGAACATTAACTATATTCACCTCACCTGTCTGTTTTATACATTGCTTAACAAGACTACTCATGTTAATAAACTAGATGACATCAAAAGATCCACACAAATCATGCATGCATTTACAAATACATAACTAATGCATCAAATTTTTTTCTAAACAGGGTCAATTTTTTTTCAAACATCAAACTTGTGCATTTTTATTAGCTGAGTACTCCTAAGTTATTTTCTAATTAAACAAAAATCACGAACTAAAAATAACAAATAAAAATTCTAAACATGTCGGTTCTTTTAGATAGCATGTCTGAGGAAAAAGAAACCCGACAAGAAAAAGCCTCGGACGTATCAAAAATTCCAAAAATAACAAGTACACCCCCTCCCCTTTTTGAAAGTTTAGATTCGTCCCTGAAGCATGAGATAGGAAATCCTAGGGAAGGGAACATTCCTGGGGCTACTCAGACTTCGCCTTGTGGAGGAGGTACCTCCACTATTACCGTGGCGCTAGCGGTGGCCGACACTCCTTGAAGTATCAATAGGGGGAGTGGTTACATCCTCAGTAGTCTTGGATGCTTCAACCACCTCAGTGTTAATCGAGGCTGAGGTATGGTGGAGCTGCCCGCTCCTCTAGCTCGCTCCTGCAGCTCTGACATATGTGCGTCATGAAACTGCAAGCTCTCTGCTCTGGCCCGCTTACATTCTCTCCTTTATTTATTCCTATGACTTTCCTCTTCATCATCCTCAGTAGCTCTCTTTTTCCCTTGTCTCCAGCAAATACTGTCGGCTCCTAGTAAGCCGCAAAATTAATCTCCTCATCAAATTCTGCATCTAAGTCTAGAAGGGTGGGAGCTGCTATAACTGTTGATTGTCATGATAACAACTCGACTACTTGACTCCGAAGAGCCTCCAACTCCACACGGAGACTGCTGGTGTCTGCCTGCTCTGCCATCTATACATTGAATCGGCTCTCAAATCCATCTAGGCGTGCATGTAGAGCTTGAGGTGCTGCATCTATCTCTGACTTGACCCATGCCTTTACATTTTCCATCATGGCCTGAATCTTTCTCTTTTCCATGGTCAACCATTTAGCTAGCCTCTGAAGGAAGTCCTGTGGCACCAAAACATGCCCTTCCGGAGTCTGAGTATGTAAGCTAGGTGGTGGTGTGGCAGATGTGCTAGGAGCCGCCTCCGAATGACCGACATCTGTAGCCGGTATCTCGCTCTACTCGTGGGTAATAACGACATTCACCTGTGCACCCTCTGCTGGCTGGCTCTGGGGAGTAACTGTGGGAAGTCGTGCATGACTTACTGGGTTCATCTCATCCCAAATAAGTCCTATGTCTGCTATGCTCTGGCCTCCAATCAGCCGCTCCTCACCCCGTCTTATTGGCACCTACGTGTAATACCCCGAAAAGGCCTAAGAATAGACCCGGGAGTTAAAATTGAAAAGTGCAGAAAACTGGAAAAAATATCATAGAACGGATGACCCTACACTCATGGTAGGATAGCACGGGTCATCATATACAGTCGCGATTTGGGAAGTCCGGGAAGTAGTGGGTGAATACAGACGGTGTAATGACTCGTTGTCAGGAATAATGAGTCATTGTTACCAGTTGTTAGAAGGATTGAACTTAGGCTGAGGAGGAAACAACGGGCCATCCCATGATTCGTGGTGAGAGACAATGACCTGTTGTTTCAAGTCGTTGCTTGTTGGTTGAAGTTTCCAATGCATTCAACGGATGGAGACCATGACTCATTGGATGCCACCACGAGTCGTGGTGAGGCTCGTGGAAAGAGAGGTCAGATTTGGTCAAGGGGATAGCGATTGTCGATTCAATGACCCATGGTTTGTTGTAACGACTCGTCCTTTCATGTCGTGGGAAGGATCTAAGACATGTCTTGAGGCAGTGGACTCGACGACTCAATACCGTGAGTTATCGTATGATGCCACGACCTGTTGGGTCGGTCGTTGGTCTGTCCGGGCCAGATTTCAGGGAAATTATTTTAAGGGTATTTTGGACCTCTCCTCATTTTTAGCCCCTAAACTACGTCGTTTCTGTTTTTTTCTGAGTGTAATAAGAGGAGTTAAGTCCCTATTGCATTCCCATTCTCATGTAAGGATTCTATAGAGGTTTTGGGAGATTCAAGGCCTTCTTCCCCAAATTTTCTTCAAATTTCTTTGTGGGTGTTCAAGGAGCTTCAAGTTCATCTATTCCCAGGTATGTAAGGTTTTAAAATGGGTAGAATTCTTCCTCACCCGTGCCCAATTTCGATTAAAGTTCATGGAAATTATGAGTTATGATGACTATTCATTATTTTAAGTTTATTGATTTTGGAAATGCATGAATCCAAGTTACCCATGTCTATGAGCATATTTTGAAAGAATTGAGTATGAGGAAGCATTGGGCAATGCCAATATGATGAAGAATGATTTATGATTTACGAAGCGAATTTCATGATTTATCGATTTATGATGTTGGCCGATAAAAAGATCCTTGATTCTTGGCTAAGAATGTTTTAAAAGGGGATCAATGATGATGAATGTTATATCTTAGAAAATGAACTTTTATGCATGATGTTAATAATTTATGCTTATATGCTTGTTTTTGGGAGCCATGTCTAGCACCGAGCAGCCCGACGTTTAAAGGACTACGCCAGTGTCCCATAACCACGTGCCACCATGGGTTTCTAATGATATATGGTATTGATAATGATCCCCTAAAATGTGATATCACACCTTATGCATGACCCTCGCCTGGCAAGCCAAGGTCGGCTCTGCCCATTTGAACGAGATAGTGGGGCATCATGAAAGGCTCTACCATGATGGTGTTGGTTATGACGAGTCCTCCCATTGTTCCACATGTTTATGCATTATTATATTTATGTTATTGGCTCAAGTTATATTATGATAAAGTTATTTACGATTATGATAATGAATGATTATGAATGATTTGAAAGTCTTGAGCCCTATGTTTTATTATGAAGATTTTGATGCAAACATGACGTCCTTCTCTTATGTCTATTTTTGAGTTTTACTTTATTTTTTTAAAATGTCCATTTTACTTACCCTGCATACTCAGTACATTCCACGTAATGACCGCATACTTTCTATGCTGTATCATTTCATGATACAGGGTCCGGATATCAGGCTCATCCTTATCCTTAGTCATCTCAGTTTTCGCCTTCAACTTGTTGGTGAGTCCTCATATTCCTTGGGCTGTTTTATATACTTTCTTATTGTTTATGTTTCCTTATTGGTTGGGTTAGTTGGGGATGTTGTCCCATCAACCATCTTATGTATTAGAGGCTTCCAGACAAGTATGTAGTACTCCGCTATGTAGACATTGGTATTTCTTAATGCCATGTTATGATTATATTTCTGCTATATCATTATGATTATCATTCTGCTTATGTGAATGAGATTAGTTGTATACATGAGCCATGGGTCGACTTTGGGTCCCTCGGGGTCCCTTGTCCTGTATCTACGATCCGGGTGTACGTTCGGGTCATGACACTATGCCTCTATACATAGTCTGAATACAAGACTCAGGAATGGATGGTAGTGCTTACTCCCACTGCCCGGTCTCGTATCTCATCTGCAATGATCCTCGGGATGTTGATTGGATAGCAGCACATGAAGCATGCCTCCAAAGCTGCCCTTTCAGCATGGAGGGTATTGTAATTGACGGTGGGTGCTAGTCAGTGGCATACTAGTGTCCAGCAGGCCTTGGAAGTAAAATTCAACGAACTCTTGGTAACCTGCTTTCCTCCAGCAACCCACTCAACTCCCTCCTTGTCCTCAGCTAAGACACCCGCCAACCATTGCAACTGCCTTTGGCGTTCCTCAAAACCTAGCTGCCAGAGTTGTTTAAGAGCCTCCACTCTATACTCATACTCTGGCATAGCTCGTGGAGGTATGAACTGTGGCCCATACAAAACCCGGGATATGGTGCGCTCGGATATGTGTATCTCTCTTCCTTGGACCAACACACTCTCGAGTCGGGGCTGGTCTTTTATTTTCTGCCCCTCCTTCGCCTTTTGCTCCATGGTGGCCAAGTAGTTGGTGTAGAACTCCCGGGCTATTTCTGCTGTATATCGGGCTGGAGTCCTTGCCATCCACTCAAAACCATAGAAGCTGAAGATCCGCTTCATCTCCTCCAATTCATTCAGGGAGTTAGTGAGGATCCGCGGTTCTTCCTGAATGCTCCACCTCAACTTGTTTTTGACGGTGAGAGAGATGCCCTGCTTATATATTTCTCTAACTCCCATCACTCCCCACCGGACTGTGCCGTTCTCTCTAGGTGGGGTCTGTTCTTGTGTAGCATCTAGGGACTCCTCCTCTGATTCATCACTACCACTTTCTTCCTCGGACACTTCTTCTGCATTTGAGTCGTTTCCCGACTCCTGATCATGTCTTCTAGCTCCCTCCTCAGACTGGGGAGCTTGGGCAGATGTGGAAGTGGCTACTTCAGTTTATGCTCTTGCTTTCACCCTAGTGGTTCTAGTTCCGTCTGTGCCTGAAATGTCTATCCAGTACTCCTCAACCGAACCACTAGGGGAGTTTCCTACTTGCCCAACCTCGGACTCACATGTTTCATCAATTAATGTTCTTCGGGCTGTTTCTTTGGATGCCTTTCGCTTCTGTGTCATTGTACCTGTAGAGAAAAGAGTTAGAATTCCATATTTGAGAAAGAAGAATTAGAAGAGAAAGTTTCAGATTCTCATCACGGGTCGATAGTACGAGTCGTACCCAGACAGTATGGCTCATATGAAGACCCATCAACCCTTAATGTATGTTACGGCTCACAGGTATGATTCGTACCATGAAGGTACGACTCGTACACTGAGTCGTCTGATGAATCTTTAGTTATGGTATCTTCTGTAATTTTCCATGACTCGTGGTACGACCCGTAGGTTGATTCCACGAATCGTAAGAAGGACTTTTCTATTACACTTTGTTCAGTTATTTGGTACGAATGCTTACTACAACTCGTAGTGACAAACTACGACCCGTACTGTGCTTCATACCACTTTCAGGCCTTAGTCGATTTTTGTTTAGCTTGCAGGGGTTCTCTTTTTCACAATTTGGGTACTCATATTTCCCCCAGGTCTAGGCAAGTCATTCATCAGTTAAACACTACTCTTCCCTCCCCTTTTTAATCGTAACCCATAACCCAAAATTTTAAAAAAAAAATTAAATTTACAAGCTCAACCCAACAATGAACAAAAATATGGTGTTTCCCAGTCGTTCATGGTTTATTTTCATCCCTTATCATTGCATTTTTCAAATTTTTTGAACAAATTCAATACTCCCAGGGGTTCCGATAGTGGAAGCTTCAAGTAAGCTAAAAGTTTTCAATATTCAATGCACTACTTACTTGTTGCTTCCTCCTTCAACTGAAAAATAACAGATGTGGGTTGAGAGGAACTTTGGTTGAGCAAGAAATTGCTCGATTCTTCTTTAGCTTTTGAGTTATGGGATAGAGAGTTTGGGAGATAGGGTCGTCGGTTTGTTTTGTTTGCGTGGGAGAAGGGTCGGTTTTGGTATGAAGTTTAAATAGATAAGGGGGCATATTTAAAAATCTGGGCCGAGTCGGGTAATTTTGAAGTTTCTGACCCATCACGAGTAGTACCACAAGTCATAGGAAGAACCCACGACTGTCCCCTGGACCCATGCTTCAGAAATTTAGAAACTTACTTGGGGGCCTACAAGTGCATTCTACGATTCGTACAATGTGGGTACGGTTCATATTATGACTCGTAGGTTGATACTTTGAATAACTTTTCTAAACCTCACCACGACTGCTACTACGGCTCATAGGATGCCATCACGAGTCGTACTGAGAACCGTAGCAGTTGCTGTTTCAGCAGTTTTTTTAGCCTTCTATTTTTGTTTTTCCTGCACACTGAGCACATATTAGTTTAATAACTTGGGTTGCCTTCCAAGAAGCGCTTGATTTAACATTGCGAAATGACGTAGATGGCCCGGTTACTCAGACTTCACCAAGCCACCACTTGGGTTTCCTCCTAAAAAGCGCCTGATTTAACATCGAGGCGTGATGCAAGTCTCTTGACTACTTAGAATTTGTCAAGTGACTCATATCCATCCTCTAGTGCTGAGACTACGCTGAATTCCTTTGGTTGCTGCATTGACTAGCAGATGTTAAAGGTGACCTCTTCTTTGTTCAGTTTGAATTTCGACTGGCGCACCTCAACATATACTAGGGCCCTCCCAGTTGCAAGGAATAGTCACCCCAAAATGATGGGGACCTCATATTCCACCTCGTAGTCCAGAATCACGAGGTCCATTGGGAATATAAATTTGTCCACCTTGACAAGCACATCAAATAGGATACCCACTGGTTTTTTAACAGTTCTGTTAGCCATTAGTAGCCGCATAGTGGTCGGCGTGGGGGCTCCGAAACCCAATTTCTTGAACACTACTAGGGCATCAAATTTATGTTAGCTCCTAGATCACAAAGTGCCCTTGCAAACTCGACATTCCCAATGGTGCAAGGTATGGGGAAAGCACCTGGTTCTTCCTTCTTCTGAGCTAGGACCCTTGTAGCTATGACACTACAGTGATGTACATTGTCAATCGGTTCATAGCTCACAGATCTCTTCTTAGTCACCCAGTCCTTCATAAACTTTGCATATCCGGGCATTTGTTCCAGTGCCTCAACCAATGGTATGTTCATAGATAATTGTTTAAGCATTGAAAGGAATTTATGGAACTTACCATTTTTTGCCTTTTTCTTCATCCTTTGAGGGAAAGGTGGCAGTGGGCACGGGATAGCTTTGTAGATTTGTAGTGCTCCTTGGTCATTGTCAGGTTCTTCTTCATCTCTTGGGGCCTCAGCATGCTCAGCGCCCTTTGTCTCAATAATTCTCATTCTCATCCATTATGCTTTCTTTCATCCATTCAACTACAACTAGAAACGGGGGGTCAACTGTGGTCTTACCACTCCTAGTCATCACCTCCATGCAATGGACATCGTTCTTTGGGTTTTGGATGGTGTTGCTAGGTAGTGTACTCTTTTGTCTAGGGATCAGTGATTTTGACAGTTGCCCAAGTTGATGTTCGATCTTCTTGATGGCTGTAGCATGAGATTCCACTTTTTGGCCCATACTCTATAAGTCACTTCGGATCTCCTTTAACTGCTCATTAGTGGACCTCACCTTCTTCAACATCTCAGCCATCATGCTCTCCAGCTTTAATTGCCTAGCCTCTCCTTCTCGTGCATTGGGAGGCATATAAACTCCAGCCCGGTCATTGCAGTATCCATCGTTTCTTCTGCATTCTCCTTCACGCTCACGGCCTCGGCTCTTGTCTCTGAACCTGTTTCTATTGTAGTTGTCTCTATATTGGTTCCAACCTTGATTTCCATAACCTTGGCGCCAATTGTCTTGTCCAGATGCTTGGGCGTTGGCTCGGAAACCCGCCACTTGGCTATCCAGGAAGTTTGCCTCTTCCTTAAAATCAGAGTGATCGACTCCTTTCTCCATTCCTTGAGTTCCCACTGTGTTTACCTTTTTGGCTCCAGCTCCCATAATATGCTTTGTCATCAAGTCCAATGATGTGCGCATATGAGCCAACTCCTGGTCGCGTTCTTCTTCTTTCCTTCGTTGGTCTGTAGTCAAACCAACAACATATATACCGACAATGCATCAGCCTTCCTCATATGCCAAGCCCTGTTCGTCTTAGTCACCTTGTCAAGAATAGTGGCAGCTTGCTCCCAGGTGTGACTCGTTAATGCTCCTCCTGTCACCTTGTCCGCTACAACTTTGGTGCTTTTATTCAAAGACTTGTAAAAGATTTCTGACAAACTTTCATCTGGGATCTTGTGGTTCGGGAACTTTGTCAACTTCTTTTTGAACCTCAACCAGGTTTCATGAAGTGCGCCTGTCTTAATTTGTCGGAAGTTGTAGATCTTGTATTTTAGCTACAACATTCTGGAGGGGGGAAAGAATCTCTCCAAAATGGCCTGTTTGAGCTCTCTCCAGTTGGTTATGGAGTCGATGGGCAACTCCGATAACCATAATGTGGCTTCCCCTGATAGAGAGAAGGGAAAGAGTTTGAGCCGTATAGCATCCTGGCTTACTCTGGGAAACCTATACGGCTTGCATATTCCTACAAAGTTCATCAAGTGCAGGTTGGAGTCATACGCTACATGACCACTGAACACCCCTTTCATGTTTAGCAATTGAATCATGGTGCTCGTGATATCGAATTTGGCCCCAGCAGGCAGTGGTGGTGGCACAATTGCTCCGGTAGACCCAACTTCATCAATGTCTGGGTCCTCCTCATCGAAGAAGTGAGTGGAAAGTCTGTAACCTCTGTTGCCCTCCCTTGTTGACAAACATTCACTACTTATTCTCTAACATCATTCACATCTTGAAGTGAAGCTTGCTGAGCAAGCTCGGCTTGCCTAGCTTCTTCAGCTACACGGGCTTCTCTTTGATCTTGGTTCTCCATTCTGTGCAATGCTCATTTGACTTCTGGATTTAATGGAATAAGGGGATCTCCGCTACTCCGAGTGCTTGGTATTCACCGGAGAACAACCTGTGGGTATCAAGAAAAACAAAAATAAAATGTAATTAAGGAAATAACTACCAAAAAGTCAAATACAAGCCAATAATCTAGTCTCAACCATAATCCCCAACAACGAAACCACGTTTTAATAGATCAAACCATACCTCCTACCGAAGTATGAAGCGGACGTTGTCAATAAAGAACCCGACTAGGAGGTTGGGTCAAACTCACAGGGAATAGGGAAGAGCTAGACTAAAGCCAGTAAGTGAACTTGTTAGGTAGTCACTCCAAATTGGGGGTTTAAATAGGATACAATAATTAAAAGCACAATTAAAATTATGGATAAAATCAAGATTTGAAGATAACAAGGGTTTTGTGTTCCCCATGGGTTCATAACTGCTTTGGGTATACATATTTGATCATCACCAATGCTTACTTGTAGAACTGATAACTAGGGTTCATTCAAACGACTGATCAGTCCCTATTGAATGACTATACTCAATCACTCGACTAGGTCTCATGAGAGATTACAATTTAACCGTTATCAATATGTCCCAAATTTAACTATCCTTCGACCACAGCTCAAGTTAATACGATGATCATCAAGATCAAAGCTTTGTTGTAATTCTCTTTTCCTAATCTCTACCTCTTAAACCTAAGCAAGTAAATAATTTGGACAAGTCCTAATGTTGTACACCATTAAGAAATGTTTAAGCATGAAGATAATATAATACAAGTGTTTTTCGTTGGTTTTGAATCACTTTTATGTAACTCTAGCTTGTTAATCCACCATGGTTCCCACAACCCTAGCTATAGAGATTTTAGCCTCTCATAGTCGCAAGATTGTGATTTGTTTGCATAATTGAAGACATAAATCAATACTTACAATTATGATTGAGAGAAAAACTTCCTTGAATTAATCAGAAAAATCCTTAAGAACAATATGAAGATCAAGAAAAGGTTGATCACAAGTTGAACAACTCAATTCTCACGTCTCTCTCTCTCCTTAATTTCGTTGCTAATCAGTTCCAAACACACTCCTAATTACTTCTCTACTTCACTTATTTTTATGAAAATAAAACATAAAATGTATTTATATAGACATAAAAATCCTTTTCCTATGCTAACAGGGTAAACTTCCATATCTGCTGCAGCTCGTGCCACGATCAGACCTACGACCCGTGACAGCTTGTACGGGTCGTACCTGTCATCCCCACGATCAGACCTACGACCCGTGATAGGCTTGTATGGGTCGTACCTGTCATCCCTAAGTTAGTTGCTTGCTAAAATCCGGCTAAGTGTTGGTGCTTTGGTATGACTCATACCATCTTCCTACGAGTCGTATTGTGCATTCATGGTTTAAATCTGAAGACTCTGAATTTTTTGGAAGTTTCTCACGAGTGCCTTGGTATGACTCGTACCTTGCCATCACAACTCATACTATACTCATCCGTACCCAGAGTCAACCTTTGTGCAATTTCTCTGATTCTTTCCACGACCTGAAGTTACGAATCATACAATGATCATACGGCCCGTACTGTGAGTTGTGGGTCTTTTATTTCTCAGCTCATTCTTCTGAATAATTCCACGAGTCTTGGTATTATTTTGTGCCATCATTGTACGACTCGTACTGAGACTGTCAGTTTGGCTCATTTTCTACTCTTTTAAGCTTCTTTTGCACAATATTGTTCCAACACCAAAGTTTACCTGAAAGCACAAGAAAAATACCTCATATCCATATAAACACACCTAAGTCCTTGCTATTTTCGTCAGTTTTGAGCATCGAAAGTGCTGTAAATCCACAACACATCATTGGGTCCTTGTTGGTAAGTTTACAGATTTTTATTCCTGGGATATTTTTTTAATTTACGACCTATTTAGTCCCTAAGCTACATCATTTTAAGTATTATTCCAAATATATATTAGAGGGATTGAACGATTTTCCCCCTCATTCCCCACGTACACTTTCAGAAATCAATCATTGAACCCAGGCACTTCTCTCAAGCAGAATCTAGGGCTCCTCATCAGTTGTAGGTATTCAAGCTTGCTTCTTTAGGGATTTCTAAGCCAGGTATGTGGGAATTCAACAAGGGAATAGTTCTCCCCTTGTGTCCCGAAAATCTCCTCTATTTTTCTCTATCAGTTCAGCCTGTGGATTCGAAATATAGAACAATTGTCAGACTAAATTCTTTGAGATTTCAGGTGGAGTATTTCTCATGATTTTTAAATGCTTATTATTCCCTATTTCTCTAAATTTGTGAAGATTTTATCTTGTGGAATAATTTATCCCTAGTTCTCAGTTCAGTAGAAATTAAAATCTTGCGTGTTGGACTAGTTTCCCTGTAGCTTGATTCTAACAGATTTGGGATCCCCATATTGTTAGTGTATGGGGAAATTTTAGTCAGATATATACATGTGCAGTCTCAGTTAGATTATTACACTTAGTGTTGTCCAGAAATGTCAGCTGATCAGTTTGACTACAGTTAATTCTTGAGGTGTCACTGGTGCCTCCCAATTATCAGTATTAGACTCAGTTATCAAATTTTAGTAGTTCTTTAAGAGGTCATGAAACTTCTAGATAAGCAGCTTTGACCATCCTTAGGACCCAAACTTTATATTAGAGATTGTTCTTTAGATGGTTACGACGCTTCTAGATAAGCCGCTCTGACCAGTCTTAGAACACTAGTTACGGAATCCAGTCCGATAAGACTCTCAGGGTACTTCCAGATAGGTATTCCTGACTTATCTTGGGCCCCTCTTTTGAGCTATCAGCTTAGTAGTCAGTCTAGGACTATCCAGTGGGAGTAGGACTTAGCACTGAGCGGACCGGGGTTCCAGCGCACACAGGTCCCCAGAAGTACATTGCCACCGTAGGTTAGTTTTAATGGCCTCATGGCCCCATACTTGTGATTATCCAGTTCATGCTTTTATACTCTGCAAGGTATATTGGAAGAGTGGAAGAGTATGCATTGGAGTTAACAAGGTTGTCTAAATATGCTCCAAAGATGGTAACCGAGCCAAGGGCTTGCATGCTTAAGTTCATTAATGGAGTATTGAACTTGGTCCTCAAGGATTGCAGGACTACAATGCTTATTAAATATATCGATCTCTCCATCCTCATAGTTGATGCCCAGCAGATTGAGGAAGAAAAAGTAAAAGACTTAGAGCGGGAGAATAAGCTGGCGAGGACTGGCCAGTAAAATTATGGCCACCAGAGATCTGGTGGTAGTAGCCGCCCACAACAGCAGCAGTAGAGGGCTCCAACACCCACTTTAGCCAGTGCCCATACCTTTCGGACCCGCAAGGATCGGAGGGCTGGAGCATCTGGCTTACAGTCCCAGAGTTACAGTGGCAGTAATCGCTATCCAACTTGCCGTAACTATGGCAAGAACCATCCAGGGGAATGCCTTCAGGGCCTAGAGGGTTGCTTTGGGTGTGGAGAGCTTGGTTATCGGCTCAAAGAATGCCCGTCAGCAGGACGGAGGAGATCACAATCCACCACTTCAGCAGCTCCAACAAGCCGACCAGCTCAGCAGGCCAACACTTCAGGTACAAATGGAAGCCAGCGCTAAAATCATTTTTATGCTTTGTCCTTTCGTCAGGATCAGGAGAGCTCACCTGACGTGGTCACAGGTATGTTACGCCTTTTCATCTAGATGTGTATGCCCTACTAGATCCAGGAGCCACACTATTGTTCATGACTCCCTATGTAGCTTTCCAGTTTGATTCAGCCCAGAAGTCATCTCAAAACCATTTTTAGTATTCACCCCTGTTGGTGAGTCAGTTAGACCCAGCCGAGTGTATAGAAACTGCCCAATCTCGATCCTGAATAAGGTCATTCCAGCTGATCTTGTAGAGTTAGACATGGTTGACTTTGACCTCATTCTTGGCATGGATTGGTTACACTCTGGTTATGCCTCAGTCGACTATAGAATTAGGGTCGTCGGGTTTCAATTCCCTAATGAGCCAATTTCAGAGTGGACAGGCAGTAGTTTAGCACCTAAGGGTCGGTTTATTTCCTAACTTAAGGCTAGAAAGCTTATTTCCAAATGGTGTATTTATCATCTAGTTCGGGTCAAAGATTCCAGCGCCAAGACCCCAACTATTCAGTCAATTCTAGTTGTCTGTGACTTCCCTGATGTGTTTCCTGAAGAACTTCTAGGAGTTCCTCCTGGGCGGGAAATAGACTTCGGCATAAACCTCCTCCCAAACACTCAGCCCATCTCCACCCTTTGTTACAGAATGGCTCCGGCTGAGCTTAAGGATTTGAAAGAGCAGCTAAAGACCTCGATAAAGGCTTCATCAGGCCCAGCATCTCTCCATAGGGTGCTCCAGTATTATTCATGCGGAAGAAAGACGGTACCCTCAGCAGGTGTATCGACTACCGTAATTTGAATAAGGCCACATTCAAGAATAGGTATCCCCTACCCAGGATTGGCGACTTATTCGATTAGCTTCAGGGAGCCAGTTTTTTCTCCAAGATAGATCTCAGGTCGAGGTACCATCAGCTAAGGCTCAAAGAGTGACATAGCGAAATAGCTTTTAGAACTCGGTATGATCACTATGAATTTGTGGTTATGTCCTTCAAACTGAATAATGCCCCTACAACTTTCATGGACCTGATGAACAAGGTTGTCAAGCCATACCTAGACATGTTCGTCATTGTATTTATTGATGACATTCTGGTATACTCCAGAAGTGAAGAAGATCACGCTAACCATATGAGGATTGTGCTACAGACACTCAAAGACCACCAATTATTCGCTAAGTTCAGCAAATGCTAATTCTGGTTGAAGTCTGTGACTTTCCTTGGTCACGTGGTCTCGACTGAGGGTATTCAGGTGGATCCTCAAAAGATAGTAGTCGTGAAAGACTGGCCCAGACCTACTTCCCCAACCAAAATTAGAAGCTTCTTGGGTCTAGCCGGTTATTACCGAAATTTTGTGGAAGGTTTCTCCTTTATTGCATGACGTCTGACTTGGTTGAGTGACTCGTTGGGTCCCTGTCGGTCAGTTTCTAGATTCTTATTTCAAGGATATTTTTGTAATTTCCCACCTATTTAGTCCCTAATCTATGTCGTTTTAAGTATTATTCCAGAGATTGTTAGAGGTATTGAACGGTTTTCCCTTTATTCCCCACGTACACTTTCAGAAATCAATCATAGAACCCAGGTCAGTTCTCTCAAGCAGAATCTAGGGCTCCTCATTAGTTGCAGAGATTCAAGCTTTTTTCTTCAGAGATTTCTAAGCTAGGTATGTAGGTATTCAACAAGGGAATAGTTCTTTCCTTGTGTCCACAAAATCTCCTCTATTTTTCTCTATCAGTTTTCAGCCCTTTGGATTCGAAATATAGAACAATTGTCAGAATAAATTCTTTGAGATTTCAAATGGAGTATTTCTCATTATTTTTAACTGCTTATTATTCCCTATTTATCGAAATTTGTGAAGATTGTATCTAGTGGAATGATTTAGCCCTAGTTCTCAGTTCAGTAGAATTTAGAATCTTGCGTGTTGGACTAGTTTTCCTGTAGCTTGATTCTAATAGATTTAGGATCCCCATATTGTTAGTGTATGTGGAAATTTAAGTCAGATAGATACATGTCCAGTATCAGTCATATTATTACATTCAGTATTGTCCAGAAATGTCAGCTGATCAGTTTGACTACAGTTAATTCTTGAGGTTTCAGTGGTGCCTCCCAGTTATCAGTATTAGACTCAGTTATCAGATTTTAGTAGTTCTTTAGGCGGTCATGACACTTATAGATAAGTAGCTCTGACCATCCTTAGGACCCCAACTTTATATTAGAGATTGTTCTTTAGACGGTTATGACGCTTCTAGATAAGCAGCTCTAACCAGTCTTAGAACACCAGTTACAGAATCCAGTACGATAAGACTCCTAAGGTACTTCTAGATAGGTATTCCTGATTTAGTATTGGGCCCCTTTTTTGAGCTTTCAGCTTAGTAGTCAATCTGGGACTATCCAGTGGGAGTAGGACTTAGCACCGAGCGGACCGGGGTTCCAGCGCACACAGGTTCCCAGAACTACGTTGCCACCGTAGGTTATTTCTAATGGCCTCATGGCCCCGGACTTGTGATCAATCAGTTCATGCCTTTATACCATGGCAAGATATATGGGGTCCTACCAATGTGGTGTATACATCGGACTCCATGTCTAGCTCACATGGTTATATGTCGGTTATAGACTCTCCCACTAGTTAGTTCAGTTCAGTCTTAGATTAGCTCAGTTCAGAACAATTTCAGATTACTTAGTTCAGATTAGTTCAGTACAGTATTTCATATCAGTATCTCAGATTTAGGGCATGTCTTTGACCATCAGACAGGGTCATTTTGACCATCTCAGTATATTGTAGTTTATTCCATTTCAGCATTTAAGTTGGTCATTGCATGTCTTTGCAGTTCAGTTATTTTTATTCTCAGTGTTTTGGTTTCTCCTACTTACTCAGTACATTTAAAGTACTGACACATACCTTTTATGCTGTATCGTTTTATGATATAACTACAGGTTCTCAGTCTCAGCACTGTTAGCAGATCACATTTAGGAGTTTTCAGCTGCACCAGTGGTGGGTTCTCATCTTTTGAGGACAATGATTATTTTTCTTCAGTTGTTTTTCTTTTAGTTAGACTTAGAGTTAGATGGGGGCTTGTCCCAGTAACTCATCAGATAGATGGCCTTCAGACACAGACACAGATTCAATGGGTTGACTTAGGGTTACTTGTGACTCCAAGTACCCTGTATCATCCAGGGTATGGACTCGGTCGTGACACCTAAACTCCTTTGTTCTTTCAAATGCTGGAGTTCCTGAAACATAGAATAATAAGGTTAGTTTCTACTTAATTTAACTCCTAAAGACATGCAAAATTCTATGAAAAGAAGTACAGATGTGTCGCTAATCCCCCCCACATAATGTGATAACTTAAGGCATTAACAAACCAAGAAGAGAAACTACCCTACACCTCACTATTTTCCCGGATTCATAAATTATCATGACTCTAGTTGTCAACAACAACTACCAACACAAAAAATTCAACCAACCACCCCCTCCATCAATCAAAACACAGTTTTCTCGCAATCAGTTGAACTAAGCATGCAACCTCCATTATGACATTATCTTAACTTGCACAAACCCAACTCAGAGAATTGAGACATGCTAGCCATTCAAATCCACATGCCCTCACAATTAGATCAAGGAAAATGTCCTTTTTCTAAAGTAATACAACACACATGACAAGGACACACAAGATTAAGAGAGAAGAGAAGTGCACTCATTTTCACAAAGAATTTCACAAGATAAGTCACAACTGCCATATGCTTTCCCATTTACTCAAGTGCCTCTCTTTTTGTATATTCTGGTTGAGATCACATAAGAGATTTTCTAAGCTTGTAATGAGGGTTTAATGGTTGGTAGGGTACAATTTAGGCTTTTAGTGACTCACTTATCCTCCTTGACCACTTCATCACTTTTCACAATCTTTTCACCTTTTTGATCCCTTCTTTTCAATCCATCTTTGCGACATTTTTCACACCCCAAGGTGTTTTTATAAGCTCAACTTCATTTATCTCTTTTTCTTTCTTTTATTTTTCTTCTTTTTAGCTCATACTTCACCACACCTTGGGATATGATCACACCACATCTTTTTGGCTTATTTCTTTCTTCCCTTCCTTATCACTCCCAACTTACACTTTTTCCTCATTTTTCGTTTCTTTTCTTTTAAATGTCAAGGAGGATGGGTTCAAAAGAGAGTCAACTTCATAATTGGATTTATTGATCAAGAAAAAGGTCAAAAGGCTCAAGTAGGGAGACTAAATATTTATGTATCATTTGGTAAGTCTCTTTAGTCATAGGTGGCTTGTGAAGCACAAAGAAGGCCTAAGTTCATCTCTACAACCCATAGTGTATCCTAGATTCAGGTACAAGTTGCAAAGCAAGTTTTAGAGTGTGATCAAATCAAGTGAACAAATAATTTTCCTCTCCACACATTGTCACATGGATATAAGAATGACTAACACACCATTCTCACTTAAGAACTTATGTCACAAATAGAGATATACGACTCAATGTCAAACAACTACAACAAAAAATTTTGAGAGGGAGGGGTATTGTTTTTAAAAATCACCTCAAGTGTGCAAGTAGCTAAATTTTCACCACCTCCTAAGTCAAAAATAATTTATTTATCCTAACAAGACTCAACATAGTAGGCTGGTACCCTTAAGAATGTCACCTAGTAATCCATCATCAGGCCCATGTACTATGACACTTAGCTACTTTTATTGTGCCAGATTCAACAAAAAGTAAGCCTCTCGGGAAAGAACTATGTCTAAGAAAACCAAGGAGGGCTCTACACTATAAAAGCAAAAAGAAGTTAATCTAAGAAAGAAAAAGAAGAGGCTATACTAAGAAATTTGTAAAAATAGACCAACTTGGATCATAAACACACATCAATAACTCATCACATGCATACAACTATATGAATCAGAGTTTTTTTGACAATTAAAAATTATACACACATCCAACATCCAAAATATCCACCCCCACCTAAAAAGCATGCAGTATCCTCAATGCATATGCAAAACAAAGTAAACGGGGTAAAAGGTAGCAAAAACTTCATGTAACGCTCAGATCGCACTACTGCTCATCATCCTGCGGTGGTAAAGAGGTGCCAGCTTTCCACATCATGAGCACGACCTTGGGTGTGCAACTGTGATTACACTATTGCTCTCTTGAGGGCCTCTAGTTAGATAGTGGATAACTCTAAGTCTGCCAAATGGAGTTCCAGGGCTAAGGCCTTGCCCTTATCTACTGCTGGGGCCTGAACCTCGATCTGGGCCTGAGTTTGAGCAGGAACCTGCTCCTATGTAGTACCGACCTGGTAACTAGGATTGCTGGTGGTGGTATGGGCTGAGTTTGAGCTGGTGGGACAGGCACCTCTCGTGGAATAAAATCTATAATGTTGGCAATAGGCAGTGTCCTATCCACCAGATGTCACAATCTGCGCTGAGACTCCGAACCAAGACATGGAACCTAGACCACCAATGACTCCAAGTCGACCCATGGCATAAACATGACAACTAAATAACATTCATCAAAGAAAAATATGATAACTTAAACATGAATAAGCAGAAGTTTGAATAATATAAAAATCATAAATAGAGTCTATACTGACAAAGCTGAAGTCTACATTAATGTCTGATAAGCCTTTAACTGTCTGATGAGCTGATGGGACAACACCCCCAACTAGCTCTCTAAAGTCTGAAACTAGAATAACATAAACATAAAGCTAAACTGATTGTCCTCGCAGATGAGGACTCACCAACTAGGGGCACTGAACTGAACTACTGAAAACTGGACTAACACCGGGCTGGGTCTAATCACACGGACCTGTATTATGAAACGATACAACATAGAGTATGCGGTCAATACTTAAAATTTACTGAGTATGCGAGGTAAGTAAAATGGACCAATAAAATACATAAAAGTACATAGGAGTAGGACAACTCAAAACATGAAGCGATAATCATAACATAAACATAAGGGCTCAAGGTTTTTAAGACTATTCATAAATTAGTCATAATCATAAGCATAAGGGAAAAATTGTAAATTTTAACTTGATCCACAATATCATAAACATGACAATGCATAAATCATAGGGAACAATGGGAGGACTCGTTATAACTGACACCATCATGAGAGAGCTTAGGAAATGTTCCTTTCTTTCATGTCTCTATCTCGTGCCATGAGTTTGACTCTCTCCATTCCTCTAACTCATGCTATACGCATGTGAGTGGTACGCAGATGACTCTGATACCAAATATGGGGTAAGACAGGGCGAGGAAACGGGGGGCAAGGCGGCGAGATTGCAGGCACAAAGTTTTCCTACGAAGGGGGACTGAGCTTCAACATCCCGAAGGATGGCTTGCTACAAAACCTAGCTTCAACATCTCGGAGGACGACTTGCCAAGTCAGTCGAACAGTAAATTTCATCATAGACATAAAAGAATTTTCCTACAAAAAGGGGCTGGCTTCTACATCCATCTGGAGGGTTTGCCAAGCTACACACTCGGGAAATCTTTTACTCTACTTATAAATTTATCTGTTTATAAACTTTCGAAAACTGTTGTACTTGTAACAAGCTTTCTTACCCGACGTGTCGAGGCCCTATACTACTTCAAAAGGATCAGCCATACCATGCCTTTTGAAAGGAAGTACAAGATAAAAATTAGCAAACACTCATATTATTGAACATAGGAAATTTTTTACAAGACTCAACTAGCTGCATTCTACTCTGATCTACAATGGACAACCTAGTATCCTTTATATAGAGTTTAGGAGACTACAAGATAAGACTCCATACAAGATAGACTTGGCACACCTTTCTAGAAAGCCTAACAAAACGAAAACGACACACTTGTTTACATGGCCCGATAAAGACAAATCTAGCACGCTTATTTAAACAAACTCATCTACAAAGCATAATAACAATAGATGCCTAATAAACCAAATGGCCTAATAAAACAACCATCCTAATATGCACAAGGAAGCCCATGTGAAAAGCATGTGAAGTGGGTCCCGCTTTCATCCTCATATGGGTAGTAAATTTCGGCTGGTGTACTGAGGCAGTAAGCCTCCAGATTTTCGCACACTGAGCTTGGGCAAATTTATATGCCCAAGTGATACTCAAAAGTGTCATTTTAGCCTTGTTTATCTATCAATGTGTATACATTCTCATGTAATTGGTAATAAAATGTGAATTTATACTAACCAACATGATTAGCATTGTTTTGCAGGTAAAATGTAATTTTGGGAAGCTTAAATGCATGTTGGGAGATATCGGGGTTGAACTCGGACTTGAGCACGGGACAAGGCATTGGAAAGCACAAAATAAAGGGGCTCCGCGATGGAGCCGTGTCACGCTGCCATCGCGGAGGCCTTCTGCCTGGATGGGAATTTTCAGCCAAATTCCAGTGTGGGTTCGCGATGGGTCCGTGGCATGGTGGCTTGGCTCCGCGTTGCACGCCGTGCCACGTTGGGCTTTATTTCTTGGACCCCCAGTTCCAGTGAAGGTCCGCGTCCGTAGCGTGTCACGGAGGTAGTGCTCCGCGATGCACTCGAAGTGAAAAATGTAGTGAACTTGTGAATTTATGCCGGGATGTAGTGAACTTGTGAAATTCATTCCGGGATGTACATGTTGAGTGAGATGAGTCAGTGTGCTAGTTGTTATCATGTTAAAAGACCAACGGATTCTCGGGTTAGGGGAATATTGAAATTTGCAAGAATTGGGTTGGTTGTATAGGTTCGTGTAGATAAATTCTTGTTGTTGTTTTCGTTTCTTTGTTTTTTCTTGCTAAGTGTGATGGATTAAAAGGTTATCGATGGTAATGATTGTAGTTAGATGTACGAAGTCTGAGTAGTACATAGAATATATACCGTCGAATTCTTCGTATGCACTAAGCATGTCTCTATAGTTGGTTGTTTATTTGTGTAAATAAAGATGATCTTGCCGGTATGTTGTAACTGTAGCTAAGGACTAAGTGTGGGGTAACCTAGCTTAACCCGACCTTAGTCGAAGTTAATATTCATTGGCTTAACATTGATCTTGTCTACTTGGGTTGACAGGTAAAATGGCAAGCAGGAAAGAAAAAGGGAAAGGCGCATCAACATCTGGCGCCGGAAGGAAGCGAATCAGACTGGGCACAGCAGTCCCAGCAGCACCAGCAGTTCCACGCGGCCAACGCCGCCAATACGGAACAAGGTGGGTGACGGATGAGGGGAAGAAGTGGTACGCAAAGCACAAAGAAAACAAATACTTCCCCGAGGAGCATATAACACGGGAACTGTTGGCACAGGAGTTCCCTAGGATTGTACACTGGATCGAGGCAGCTGGGCTCAAGTTCATCTTTGAAGAGCCCAAGGAATGTAACTTGCACCTGATTTAGGAATTTTATGCCAACTGGAACCCGACGCTCAGAAGTCACACCATAAAAATCAGAGGGAAAATAGTCACATTTGAGCCCCACCACCTCAATGCCATCATAGGGGCGCGGGACACAGACGCCCACGTGCTCCGACAACTGAACATTACCCCACCGTATGTGGACATCAGACGTACCTTGTGTGGGACCCGATCGACAGCTAGATGGAGCAGACACAAGGAGAGGGGCTACCATCAGACTTTGTCGTATTCACAGATGAACAGGGAAGCCAGAATATGGCTGAAGATTGTCTGTTCCTGCCTAATCCCGGGGTTACATATGATAGATGTGACCTGGGATCGTGTATGCCTGGTGTACACCCTGATGAAAGGGCTGGAGATCAACGTGGGGGCGGTGATTATCTCCGCCATGAAGAGAGCCCGGTTGCATCAGGGGCACAGGTACGGCTTTGGTGGACTACTCACCACCTTCCTCAGGGGCCTAGATGTCAAGGAAGAGGCCCTTGACTACATCCCGCAGATGGAGCGGCGGGCCTTAGATGTTACTAAAACTAAAGCACCAGACACCACCCACGGGCCAGTGCTTACACTTGGCGAGCGACATGCTCGTGATGATCAGTATATGGCTCGCATGTATGGTATGCAGATGCTCCAGCTGAGGATAGGCGGGAGGCTGGCGACAGAGGAGGAGCTATGGCAGCTCGAGCTAGACTACCCCTTCGGCGAGAACGCCAGGGCTCTATGCCGAGTGGGGCATTTGTAGAGCCCACGGATGATGATGTCCCCACAGACGAGAAGACACATCGGGAGGACTCCGATGTGGAGTCCGATGATGACGACGGGGGTGATTCAGACATGGGAGATGAAGCAGCAGCACCTGACAAAGAAGTGGAGTACTTTGATTGATCAGGGAGTTCCACCACCCAATTTTTATGCTATTTTAATTTTTGTGAACACTGGGGACAGTGTTCGAGCTAAGTGTGGGGTGGGAGTAGTTAGGTGCTGGTTGTGCTGTTATGTATGTATGCTCTAATCTGTTGTCGGGCCTGTGAAATTTTGTTGTTCCCTGTGATTTGTGAATTGTTAAGTTGCTATTCTGTATTGTAAATTTATGTGAAATTGTTGTGTGTTGCTGAATGTTGCTAGCTGATTTTGTACATATTTTGGTTATCAAAATGATCGATTTTTTTAAAATATTTTTTTAATTCTTGGGTTTCTCGGCGTTTGTTTTCGGTTCTTTTACCGAGAATGGTCCCATTGAACTGAAGTCATAGTAGTGACCATTCCCTATGATGGATGGATGACGACCGTCTTAAGGGAAATGTAGTCGTTAGGAGTAGTTTTTTTCAATTATTTTTTAGTTTTTTTCTTTGGTAGGTTGCATCCCAAAACCTGTAGTTACTTTATGGTTGCGGAATTCTGGTTGCGTGTTGTACATGATATTTAAAATGCAAAGGTGATTCATATGAAAGCATGCAACTTTGTAAATATGTTGAGATACCTAGGCCATAGAGTTCGATTAAGTGTTATTGAGGCTTAATTTTGAATTCCTGTAATTAGCTGATTGAAGAGTCTGTGAATACATCTTGAGTTGAGCATGTGCAATAAGTGTGAAGTGAGGTGTTGTTATTCCATGCTGTTGTGAATTGTCTAGAACTTGCCTGGTGTGTGTACAAAACGAAATGAAGGAGGTGTATTATAGGAAAGGATGTAGGCATTTCTTCGTTTTAACCGAAAGTTTCTATATTTCATTGTCGTACCCACCTTGATTGTCTACCCTAGTCAGCCCGTTGAGCCTTTAGCCTATTATTTTTTTTCTTTTGTCAAAAAGTGTAAACCGAGCTTAATCCCTTCTTCTCATTAGCCGTAAAGTCTATACAAAACTCTCAAGCGCTTAAGAAGAGAAAATCATTTTCCCAAAGTGTCAAAGAGTGAGAATGGTGAAAAGAAAAGAAAAGCAGAGTGATAGAAGAAAAGAAAAGGTTGAAGGTGCACTTGTTATAAATAAACTATAATGAAGGTGCATGAATAATCTTTGTTGTTGTGTCAAGTGTGCTTAATAAGATGGGCCAAACTAAAGAAAAACATCAAGAATGGGAGGATGAAAGAAGAAACAATGTCCATGAGTTGATGGGATGCGTTGAAAAGGCGCTTAAGGATGCTAGTGGCTATTATTGGCTAACCAATATTTACTAGTTCCGTAGCTTCCATTACAACCAGTTAAAGTCCTACGTGATCTTGCATCGCACTTCTTTATATTAGTGGAGTAATACACTAAGGGCAAGCTTATGGGTCATGACATGATGCATGTGAATTCTTTTGGGAGAGAGAGCGAAATTGTGTTTACATGCCCCTGCTTGAAATTTTGTGAGTCATATGAGCAAAAAGGGGAAGATTCTCTTGTGTTGTGAGGGCACATGCTTGATGAGAAATTAATTTTCGTGTCAGATAGCTTGATCAGCTGATTTGCATGAGTTTGCCAATATCGAGAGTCGATTCTTAAGTCTAGGAGGTCTTGATGTATTGAAGGTCATTGCATTAATAGGACCATGCATGTTTTCTTGATGATTTGCTGTATTGAATAATCGGTATGACCATGGCCTAAATTGTCGCACCAAAGTAGCGAGGTTGGGATGTAAATTGCATGAGGTATGGGATTGTTGTTCGAGGACGAACAAGGATTTAAGTGTGGGGTAAGTGATCTTGGGCAAATTTATATGCCCAAGTGATACTCAAAAGTGTCATTTTAGCCTTGTTTATCTATCAATGTGCATACATTCTCATATAATTGGTAATAAAATGTGAATTTATACTAACCAACATGATTAGCATTGTTTTGTAGGTAAAATGTAATTTTGGGAAGCTTAAATGCATGTTGGAAGATATGGGGGTTGAACTCGGACGTGAGCATGGGACAAGGCATTGGAAAGCACAAAATAAAGGGGCTCCGCGATGGAGCTGTGTCACGCTGCCATCGCGGAGGCCTTCTGCCTGGATGGGAATTTTCAGCCAAATTCAAGTGTGGGTTCGTGATGGGTCCATGGCACGGTGGCTTGGCTCCGCATTGCACGCCGTGCCACGTTGGGCTTTATTTCCTGGACCCCCAGTTCCAGTGAAGGTCTGCGTCCGTAGCGTGTCACGGAGGCAGTGCTCCGCGATGTACTCCGTGACACGTTGCTCGTTATTCCGGGAAAAGTTCCCACCAGTATAAATAGAACTAGGTTCATTTTTCAATATTCTGACTTGGTGGAGCAAGAACGTGGGTTACAGGCAGTTGAGGGGACGAAATTATCAGGGTTTTTCTCTCTTTCCTTATCCTTGTCTTCAATTGCTTGTATCTTTAACACTCATTTAACGATGTTTAATCCACAAATGAGTGGCTAATTCATCTTCTTGCTGAGGTTAATAACACTTGTAATGAAATGTGATCATTGATTCTTTGGTTTTTCATCTTTTCTTCCATGGTTGTTCTATTAATTCTTGTTCTTACTGCATTAATGTGTGGCCTACGTTAATGTACATCTAAAAAGTCCGGTTTCACTCGAGAGAGCAAGAAATTGGAAAGTTGTGAATTAATAGGATATGATCTTTTCTTAGTTTGGGAAAATTGAGAATTGATTTACTTTCAGGATAGAAATATACCTGAAAGTCGTATTAGTCAATTTAGGAACCAGGTTTGAATGGCTAGAACATGAATTGCATTTAATCACAGAAATGTAGGTGGATGGTTCATGATTCTTAAGTGGGGTTAAATACGAGAGTTTTAATTCCTTGGCAATAGTTCTTGACTAGCAACCGGAGGAAAAGATTAACCAAATTATGTTGATAATTAATTTCATTACATGTTCGTTTAACCTCAGCATGCTCTCATTCATAGTTCAGACTCACATTAGATAGTTGTTTTAGATTTAGCATAAAAATTATAAATCAAAATATCAAACTTTTGGTTACACTGTTGTCTACATTTTTAGAATTAAAATATAGTACACTTGAGCAGATTGCACTTCATCCCAGTCCCTGTGGGATCGATACTTGGCTTACTTAAGCCACTTTACTACTTGTTCGACCACGTGAACTTGCGTGTAGTTTTATACCCAACAAAAGACCGAACACACACATCTTGCATACATCATTATCCCTTATCTGGTGGGGCAACACGTGAAGGTTCCATTAGTGGGTTTGAGCATTCTCCACCTGGATTCCATCAGAGTCCATGTTTGCCGTCGAAGAAGCTCATATCATGCAAGCTCCATTTTAACGATCTCGTAAAGTAGCATTTCTTGCTCGACATTTCTGCGACGGCTTGTTCCATATTTTTAGAGTCATGTGATAAAGTATTGATGGGTGTTCAGCCTGATCCGTGTAATGGCTTGAGTGATTTCATCCCTGGTGATCTCGTAGGGTGCCTGATACTCCTTTTTTGCTTTTCGGACTTCTTCCCAGTGAGGATGTGAATCAGTGTGGTTGAATGGTGCCCATTCTTTCGGCCAAACCTCTTCCAGAATGCACTTATTTTGCTGGAAGATAAACCTTTGTGCTTCGTAGTATTCTTCTTCCAAGGACATAATAGAGATTGGAAATCACCAACAGAAAGAGAATTCTGGCTCGACATGGACTTTCCCGTCAATTAACTTTATTGGTCGATGCAGCATTAATATCTTTGCATCGTATGAATTCTTGAAGCATTGAACCTAGTATTTCCGAGGTTTGAACCATTGTAGAAATATTTTCAAAGCTGGTTCAATCTTGTCAAAATCCCTTAATACGTTGCATTTGAATTCCATCAGGATGTAATACTAGCGACATAAGTACCATAAGAACCATTAGAGTTCCTGTGGGAAATCATTAGCAAGTGGAATGAACACATGATAGAACGGGTATTCCGGGTTGACTCCATCAGGTTTTAGGATGGATCCTCCATATTTTCTAAAACGTTGTAGCTCACAGAAAGTCTGTCTTTTGATTAGGATGGATGGATCGAATGGGTCCACATATTGACTGAGAAAGTATGGTGGATGGCTTAGCAGCATTGATGAACTGGGACCTGGTGGGTTAGTAATCATGAACACATGGCGGACTAGTTCCTTCATCTTCTTAGGCTTCTCTGGTGAAAACCTTTTTGTGAATTCATCCGGTTGGTATAGGAAGTCTGCCAGGAAATTATTTTCCCTTTTAGGTGCTTCACTTGGAATTTGTAGGGTGAGAACCATTATGCCCATCTAAGAATTTGTGGGTGTGGAAGTATCTTTGGATTTAACTGGATCATCTTCGGGAACGCCTCATATCCATCTTGATTAGGATTTCATTGTGAATTATGAAGAAGTTAAACTTCTTGATTCCATTCTTCACAATTAGAATTTCCTTGAAGGTGGAAGGGTAGAGCTACTCTGAATCCTTGAATTTTACGCTAGCATATCTACATATCCTTCTATGGCCATCTTTTTCTTCCATAAGGACTGTACTCCAGTATTTGTTGCTGGCATCGGTCTACAATATCTTCTTTCTATCTGAAGGAATATGGAGAGTCTTCACTTGTTGGGACATCTGCTTGATTCTTTGGATATCTTTATCCTGCTCTTGACCCCATTGCTTGAGCATTCTTTTTGAGTATCTTTGTAAGTGGAGAAATATATGTAAAGACTTCAGGAATAAAATCTCTAATATAATTTATAATCCCTAAAAATTGTTGAAGCTATTTTGTGGTGAAGTTGGTGTCTGGAAATCTGAGTAATTCCTGACATATGTGCGGACCTGGACTATATGCTCCATTACTAAAATGCATCCCCAAGAAAACAATTTCTTTTTGAACAAGGACTATTTTCTTCGCAGAGAGCATAACTCTATTTTCTCTTACTATATCATGAAAATGACGGAGTCAGGCAAAGTGTTCCTCCAAAGTATCACTGAACAATAGGATATCATCAATGTATACTAGTGAGGTGTGGAGGATAGGCTAAAAGATTTTGATTATGGCTTTTTGGAATAGAGAGGGTGTAGGTTTCAACCCAAATGGCATAACCTTCCATTGGAAGTGTTGATCAGGAATGCAAAATCCTATTTTTGTTCTTTCCTCAAGATGTATCCCCAATTGCCAAAATCCAGATTTGAGATCAAACTTGGAAAAATATCTAGCTTTGGCTAAGTGTGAAAATAAGGTAAGCCTATTT
This sequence comes from Datura wrightii, assembly GCA_035772735.1. Taxonomy (NCBI): domain Eukaryota; kingdom Viridiplantae; phylum Streptophyta; class Magnoliopsida; order Solanales; family Solanaceae; genus Datura; species Datura wrightii. The sequence goes on along the minus strand of JASDFA010000019.1, from coordinate 74,368,874 downwards.
CGTATAGGGAATTTATCATCTTGGAGGAAATAGTTGAGTGGCTGGTAGTTTATGACTAATCTGAGTTTACCTCTTTTCTGCTCAGCTCTCTTGTTGACATAGAAAGCTTCACATGCCCATTGAGAATCAGACGGCTCGATCAGTCCAAACTCCATGAGTTCAGTGCACTCCTTCTTTGCAAGCTGAAGGTTCTCTGGATTCATGCCAGAATAGCTTGCCTTAGTTGGGTTGATGTTCCCATTCTTCTTGAATGGGAGTTTGATGAAGAATTCTTCATTCAGTCAGAGTGGGTTGCGATATTTCTTCATGAAGTCCTTATGAGATTCAGCACATGAATGTTCCATCAACTGTTGCTCGATTTCTCTGATCTGTTCATCTTCAGTAATCTTGAATAAGCGTGAGACTTCTGAGTATGGCTTGAACTGCTTTTTGAACTCTATTCGAAAGGATCCAATGTGGATTATATCCTTGAGTTGTTTGAAGATATCAAATCCGATTATGAGATCCTTTCCCTGGGACATCTAATCCGAACAACTTTGTTTTGAATTTTAGTCCTGGGAAGAACTCGATTGTTATCGGATGTTTTGTGATGATCGTGGTTGTCAGGATTCCATTTGATGCAGTATTGAAGTCATTGAAATGAGCGATCCACTGATCCTCAGGAAGTACTACTGGATTCATCAATAATGAGGCCGCACCCGTATTCATGAATGCAATGACCTGAATTGGCTTATCCTATTTAGACAGATAAACATTTTGCTGGACCTGAGGAATATTGATAATGCCGTTGATTTCCTCAGCCTCTGAGATCTGGTAATGGTCATGCCCATGTTCTTCATATACTTCCATGGAGAAAAAGGTGTCTTCTGATGGCTCATCTTCTGCAGAAAGGACTGATTCGAGATCATTGTCTTTGACATCAGCGTATTCTTCTATTTTCGTGAGAAGCCGGATAGACTTTTTAGCTTGAGGACAGTTCTTTGCGAAGTGTCCAATCTTGTGGCAGATGAAGCATTTGTCATTCTTCTGCAACCTGCCTGGATGCTTTCTCCTGAAGTATTTTGTTCATCTGGTGTATTTGGATCTTCCTCTAGTGGGCTTTGGCCATTTGAACTTCTTGTATTTCTTGTATCTGCTTTGCCTTTGAGCATGGCAAGAGCAACTGGATCCGGTGATTAGGTCAGTCTTGCTGCAAGCTTTATCAAGGGCTGGATTGTTGTGCATGATCTGCTTTAGAACAAATCTTTTTGTACAGATATCTTCTAGCGCCATGAAAATTGCTTTCCTTTTGTAGCCAACTTGAGGAATTGTGATTGACTGGAACTTTTCCCCAATAATCGTCATGGTTCGTCCTGCTAACATCTTTGGCAAGGATGAAATGAAGGCTTGCTTCAAACTGGCGTCTCCACCAAGTTCAAAGTATATTTTTGCCAGTTTTTGGAAATGAATATCAAGGACATCTCTGTTGAATGATACACATTTCATCTCGAAGAATTGTCTTTGTAGCTTTTCTTGCCTTTGGACTATATCTCCACAAAAGACTTCATGCAGGATTCTGATGTTGAAAGCAAAGTCTTGGGACGTGAGGAAAGTATTCTTGTCATACATTCCCAGTGCGATCCACCAATCTCTAAGGATGCCGGAGAACCTTGATGTGAACTCTGACAGGGTTAGATATTTCTCTCGCTCTACCAAGTGTTTCATTACCATCCAAGTGAGGAAATCTTTGATCATTTGTGGCCATTTTGAAACCTTGACATCATCGAGAGTGAAAGTGTGGAATCCAGTTCCAACCGATTTTGGCGTTGTTGTTCTGGTCTCCTTTCTTGAATTGGGTCTTCTGTTATCCCATCTTGATCATCACCGACTTCAGAGACTTCTAGTTCTCTTGGTCGGTTCATTTATAACGGTTGATTATCTTCCTCGAAGGTGTCTAGTAAGAGATCCTCACTTGACTCGATCTCCTTTTCTTCAGTTTCATCAGTTGGATTGCTGTTGTTGTCTCTTTAGTGCTGGATCCTATGCTATCATTCTCGTCTACGCCATAGAGTTCTGGAACAACTTGATCTGAGATCATCAAGTTTTCTTGATCTGGCTCCTTTGAATTTCTCCAACCTCTTTCCTTCTTTTTGCTTGTTTTTCTGCTGCAAGGGAATCTTTACTTTCCCAAACCCATTTTTCAATATCAAACTCAGTTTCCCTTTGGGTTTTTGAGGATAAGGTGTGGGTTCATATGGATTGAAAGGAGAGGTAGTACCTGGATAGGCCAATTTAGGTGGTGAGTATGTCTATGACGACATAGGAAAAAGGAGGATTTTGGAGAGTGGCTTTGGGTTTTCTGTGGCTCAAAAGGTCCATGTTTTAGTAGTTTGATTTGTTCATTGATGTCAGCCATTTCCTTTTGTCGCTGTGAAAAGAACTGGAAAAGTGAAGTGCTTGGTGGACAGATCTCATACTGCATATTCTATAGTCGTAGTTCCAAGACTCGGATATGATCGGCATGTTGATTAGATGTCTGTTCCACTTTCTTCTCAATGCTTTCCACCTTGCTCATCATCTTAGTATGGGTGTGAGCAACGTTTTTGAGGGAAGTGCTGATGTTGGTCAGCACCTTGTTCTGGCAAATTGCATTCTCTGATTGCCAGTTGATGATAACCTCAATATCACTGTTAGGTGACTTTTCTCCAGTTGGCAACACAACATCTTTCTTTGGTATTTTTTGTGCATGGATTACACCATCTTTTTCAAAGGGTTATTGTGATGGGAATTCTGGAGTATGGCTAGAGCTAGATGGATTCATCATGAAGATTTGAGGGTTGTGAGGTTTTTTAGCTGGAGTATGTAGAGTTGGTCAATCTTGGGGTTTGTAGGAGACAAGGAATGCATATTTTCCTGGACGGCTAAGGGAACCGACAGATGGTTCCCCATCTTCGTATCGCTTAGGGAATTCCTTTTCAAAGCGTCTCCCCTTCTTCTTCTTGGATTTGGCCTTCTTCTCTATATATTCAACTTCATCCTCCAGACATTCTTGGCAGTCGCATTCAATATCCCAAGGACAGTACCCGGTGAAGGGATATTTGAACCATCTTGTGTCACGACCTTCATGATTGAATTGTTTGATACAATCATGTTCACTCATGACAACTGGAAGGCTCCAATCAAATAGATCCTCTTCATCTTCGGGCAGAGGTTCGGAGGTAGGATGGTACATCTGAAGAGAAAAGGTTGTGCTATTTGGTTTTTTGAGATGAGAGTGGTCAAAGCTTATGGCTACAGTTTTAACATGTTTTTTTTACAAAGATTGGTTCTGTGGATCTAAGAGGTTAAACAGGAGGTTCTCTCATTCGCACATAATTGTTAACCCATGAGTTATGAAGAATTTTGACAAGCTCTTCCTTTGGTATTTTTCTGGGTATTTGGGTGCATGTGGTAGTTCCGTTGGTGGCATCTCTATGTAGCAGTAAAGCATCATCTCCACCAAGAAATGAAGGATCCATAACATGGTTCTGAACTCGCCAATCTATTTGGCAGTGAAGAGTTGCCTTGATAGCATCTCTGTCTTGTGGAGCTCCCTATATTTGGACTTGGATCTTTAAGGCTTCTATAAGACATGGGTCACTTAGGGACATGTTGAAGTTTGGATATAAAGTGACAGAAACTTTCCCAGCATTCAAGGTGACCTCAGTTGTACCCAAATTTGCATGTTGGTACTCCTGGTATCGTGTATCAAAGAGTGAAAGGCGCACAATAACAGGATGGCCTTTTCTTTCATGATATGACAGGTGATTCGAACAACACCAAAATGAATATGGGTGAATTCGTGACTTTTCCATTACTTTGGAAAATCATCGGGAATCTGCAAGGTGACAAACTGTTCTTCTTGAGTAGAAAGAATAAGATGCTGATTGAGTTTCGAAGAAGCAACATATTCCTTTACTCCTTTTGGTTTATGTTGGACCAAAGAACGAATTTGTAACCATGGATTGGTTTTCTTTTTGGCAAAGGCGGAATGAGGATTTAGGAGAGGCAAGTATGTACTGGACACTTTGTTTTCATCTGGAAGTATATCTACTTCCAAAAAGATAGTCATATTTACAATATAGAGTTTTACTAAGTGTAGTAGACATAGGGACTTTGGTGATAGATTTACAAAGACTCGCCGAAGAAGAAGAAGAATATTTATAAAGACTGGACGTAGACTCACTCATAGTTATTCAAATTGCTCCTCCCTCCAAAAGGACATGGTTCTGGCTCTGATACCACGTGGTACGTAGATGGCTCTGATACCAAGTGGTATGCAGATGGATCTGATACCAAATATGGGGTAAGACAGGGTGAGGAAACAGTGGGCAAGGCAGCGAGATTGCAAGAACAATAGTTGTCTTCTCAGAACAACTATGGGAGTCAGTCAGCCCCACTTACTTCAATGGGTCCCATTCAAGTTACGGATGTAGAACTCGGGGCTGCCCTCAGAGTGTTGATACAGGCCATGATCACCCAGCCTAACCAGTAGACTATCGCATTAGTAAACCCTACCTGAGATGCGACAGCTAGTAAGGTTTAAGAACTCATGAAGAGGAGACCGTCTAAGTTTGGTGATTCAAATATAGGTGGAGAGTGCAAGGGGAAATAAAGGAGGAATAAGATGCCCAGGACCGAAAACCTTTAGAGTTCCAAGCAAGGGTCGAGTAGTGGGAGTCACTCTTAACCCCGTCAGAAGTCTCTAGATCAAGTTCGGGGATACAAGCCCAGGGTGAGGGAGATTACTTACCCAGTTTGTGAACGTTGCAGGAAGAACCACCTAGGAAAGTGTTTGGAAGTTTAGATGTTTGCTTCTATTGTGGCCAACCCAGTCATAAACACAAACATTGCCCTTTATCCAAGCGAGATGGCTAGAGAGGCCATGCCCCGGCCGCCCCTTCAGCAACCCCGTCTAGTTGGACATCTTGCCAAAGGTGTGGTAGAAACCATCCGACAAGGTGTTTGATCGACAAGGATGCTTGCTTTGGGTGCGTTAAGCCCGGAAACAGACTCACAGATTGCCTTTCCATTAGACCAGGTGATGGTGGAGCCCATGCCCCAGCTATCAAGTCTACAACCCACCCATCTCAGCAGCACAGGTTACCAAGAGTAAGTGGCAGTCAGCCTCAGATTTAGTCTTAGGTATGTTATAGGCCTTCCTATCGAACCTACCATGATTGCTGGTCTCAAGAACTACTGTACAAGGTACAAGATCCCTTTGTGCATTTAAATATGAGATTTATTTCGTGGAAGGTAGGAAAATAGTAAGTGAAGGGCCAAGTCAGGTCTTAAGTTTTCTAGTAAAGGAGTTCTGTAAATAATGTTTGGCCGTAATCAACCCATCCTCATTTAGATGTTTCCCTTATGTTTCGCTCGATGCTACGCTTAACTCATGCTTATGTTTAGAACCCTAAGATGATAGGTAACCCCGTCAGTCTCCGATCCCAGTGTTACCCATTCAGCTTTATGTCATGACCCTCGTTATGTATTTGAACTCATGTCTCTTAGAACACTCAACTCTATGAACTCAATCCCTAAGATTTGCCCTATCGACTTATAAAATCGTGCTATATCAGGTATATGCCCAGCTTAGATTTCTAAAATGATTTGTGCTCATGATTCCCTTACTCTAAACCCTATAGATATTCCCCTTGATGGAGATGATGGTTAAAATGGGTACGTTCAAGGTAAGTCCCTATCCCTGCCTTAGGTGCCGGGTATGTAGAAGTCCAGGAAGTGCAGTTATTAGCCAAGCTTAGAAGTGTAACAGACCTCATGGTCATTTTGTGATTTTTGATCCATTTTCCTAGGTTGAACCTTTTCGTATCTTTATTCTATTATTTCATGACTTGTGGAGGTGGATGATGTCATTTCCTAAATGATCTAATGAAGATCGGGTGAGATTTTCGATTTTGGAGAGTTTGAGGTTTGAGGGGTTTGACCAACGTCAACATTTCAGGTTAACAAGCTCGAATTTGGGTTTTGGAAGCTTTGTTAGTTCTGAATGGTGATTTATGACTTAGTTGGGTAGTTTGCATGGATCCCGAGGTGATTCAGGAGTAATTTGAACTCTTGGTTGAAGTTATGAGCTTCGAGGAGGCTAAGTTTGACCACGGTCAATTTCCAAACAAAACAACCTGTTATTAGTAATTTGATGATCCCAACAGGTCTGGAATGGGTTTTATGATTGAATGGAATATTTAGGTTGTGACTGGGGGATTGCGATGAGTTTCATTGGGGGGGGGGGGGGATTCGAACGTTTTGTGTGTCATTGTTCAGATGGATCAGAATTTTCCTTGGTGACCGATGTGAAAGCTAGGTAAGACGAGGATCCTATCTTGGTGAAGTTGAAGGAGGTCATTAAGGAGCAGAAGGTAGAGGTCGTCTGCAAAGGGGGAGATGGTGTTCTTCGATATCAGGGTAGTTGGTGTGTTCTGGACGTTGATGATTCAAGAGCAAGTTCGGTTGCATGAGCTTCCCTTGTCCATCATATTAGACAGAGGTACTCAGTTTACTTCCCAGTTTTGGAGGTCGTTTCAAAAGGGACTTGGTACTCAAGTTAAGATCAGTACAACATTTCATCCGCAAACCAATTGTCAGGCGGAGCAGACGATTTAGACTCTCGAGGACATATTGAGAGCATGCGTGACTGAATTCAAGGGTAGTTGGGATAAGCATTTTCCTCTCATTGAGTTTGGGTATAACAACAACTATCATTCCAGCATTTAGCTGGTCCATTTGAGGCTCTCTATTGGCGGAGATGTGGATCGCCAATTAGTTGGTTTGAAGTCGGGGAAGATGCGATGATAGGTCCAGATTCAGTCCATGAGGCCATGGAGAAGGTTCAACATATAAGAGACAAGTTGAAAACAGCTCAGAGTCACCAAAAGTCCTATGCGAATGTGAGAATGAGAGAACTTGAGTTTGAAGTCGACGATTGGGTATTTATAAAGGTGTCTCACCATGAAGGGGGTGGGGAGGTTCGAAAAGAAAGGGAAACTCAGTCCCCATTATTGTTGGCCCATACCAGATTGTGCAACGAGTTGGCAAGGTAGCATATGAGTTGGAGTTGCCCTCAGAAGTAGTTTCAGTCCATCCAATTTTCCATGTATCACTCTTAAAGAAGTGTTTGGGTAATCCAGCTCTAGTTATTCCAGTGGACAGTGTCTGTGTGAGAGACAACCTTAGTTATGAAGAGGTTTCGGTGGAAAATATTGGATCATCAGGTTCGAAGGTTAAGGATCAAAAAGTAGCCTCAGTTAAGGTTTCATGGAGGAATCAACATGTTGAAGGAGCTACGTGGGGAGCCGAGGTAGATATAATGACTAAATACCCGTATGTATTCTCTTCTGGCTCAGTTTCAACTTAAGGTGTCAGTTTCCTCCTTAATACTATATTCAGTTTTCATGTTCAGTTCATGTGCCCCAATTCCTTTTTTATCAAAGTATGTATGCATGGTTCGTGAATTGAGTTCAACCATGTAGTTCAGTTCAGAGGTAGTCATTCCGTCAGTTTTTAGCTTATATGATTTGTATTTGAATATGACGATTTCATTTCTATACTTTTTTGTATGTTTTCCAATATTCAAGGATGGATGTTTCCAAGGAGGAGAAATTGTAATGCCCCGAAAATCCTAAGATCAGACTCGGGAGTTGAAACAGAGAAAGCTAGAAATTCCGCACCAGGTCACAAAATGAGTCGTTCTGTGACCCGTGGGGTAGACCACGATTCATGAAGTGACTCATGATGAGGTGCTGGACTTGAGTTTGGAAATTTGTAATATGTGGTCACCATGGGCATGACCACAAGTCGTGGTCAGACCCCACGACTCGTTGAGTCAGCCGTGGTCAAGATTGGCTAAGAGTTGATGATTTTTGGGCGGTGAGGACCACGAAAGGTGACTACAAATCGTGGTCACCAGTAACGACCCGTGAGGCCCCCCGTGACGAGCCCTAGATAAATTTTGGCAGTGCACATGATGATAGGAGACCACGAGTCGTGGTCTGTGGTAACGACTTGTCCAATCCCTCGTGAGGACTGATAGTCTGTTTTTCCCTGCGAGTTTATTAAGAGCTTTTTCGTAATTCCTATGACCCTAAGCCTAAACTATGTCGTTTTAAGGTATGAATTATGAGTTATAAGAGGGGTAAGTTCATTCTACGCTATTCCTATTCATGCATGCAAAATTAGAAGCCAATAGAAGTGATCAAGCTTAATTCCTTCAAGTTTTTCATTAATTCTTCATTGAGCAATTAAGGGAGTTGTAGAATATGTTTTTCTTAGGTATGTAGGGTTATGAATGAGTGAATTTGTTCACACCTGTGCCCAATCTCTCCCTTATTCATGAAATTCTATTGATAATTTAATAAGGTTTTATCCCAATTCTTATGAAATCCTTATGATCTATCTATGGGTTAATCTCCTTGATGTATCAATTTATATTCTATGAATCATGGGCAGATTTTACAACTATTTCAATTATAAACTTACGGATTTAAATCTTTACAAAACTATGCGCAGTTATGCTTGTTTTATGGAAGTTCAAGTTATGATTCTACTTCGATTATGATTTTCATTAAACCATTATGATTTATGACTTATATGATTTCTCTTAAATACTCATCATGAATTTATAAATATCAAATATATACATGTTTTACAAGTATGAATGAACTTCATGATTTATCATTTATGATTATAACCGACTCACGGGCGTTACTTTCATGGCTAGATCATGTATTTCAAGCATGCTTATGATTTTCATAATTTTAACTAGCCTATGAATCTCGTGTATATTATCCTATGAGCATTATATATATTTTCGAAGTAGTATTTAACACCGAGTAGACCTGGGGTCCAAATATACCCCGAGTCTCAGAACTACACGCCAACGTAGCCATGATGTGACCTCCATGTTACTGTCCCCTTTGCCCAAATGGGCCCTCTGTTGTAATATCACACCTCTTTTATGGTTCTACCCTTGGCTAGGTACAAATTCCCTCCTGACTAGGGGTTACGGGTCGGGTTCCATGTGTGCTCATATGAGGTATGTCGGTTATAAGAATCTCCCACTATTCCTCATGATTTATGTGTTATTATGATTATATACTTTGGCTCAAGTCATGTTAAATAAAGCTTTTCTCTCGTGAGTATGATTATAAATGATTTACAAATGTTTTAGAAATCCTTGAGCCTTATGTTGCATTATGATATTTATGTTATGATCAATTTATCCTACTCTTATGAATTTTTATGTATTTTAAATGTCCGTTTTACTTATTTTGCATACTCAGTACATTCCACGTACTGACCGCATACTCTATGCTGTATCATTTCATGATACAGGCTCCGATCATCAGACTCAACCCCGTCACTAGCCAGTTCTCCGAAGTTAGCATTCGGCTTCAGTGTTGAGTCCTCATCTCTCGAGGACTACTCATTATCAGTTATCTTGTATTTTCTGTTTTCAGACTTGTCGGGTTAGTTGGGGGCATTGTCCCATCAACCCATCAGATATGTTAGAGGCTTTCAGACTATATGTAGTAATAAGTTTGTCATGTATGAAGTGAACCCCGGTTTCGATGTCATGTTATTAATAGGCTCCCATTATGTTTACTATGTTAAGTTTTCCACTTTATTGATTGAGTTAGATGTATGTTCATGGCATGGATCGACTTGGAGTCTCTCGGGGCTCTTTATCTCGTGTCTCGATCTGGGCCTATGTTTGGGTCGTGACATAAGTGGGACCTTATGGATGTACTCGACTTGCCTCCTCGGGGTAATGCTCTTTTGTGTTCCATTTACGTGTGATCATGCATAAATTTTTTAGAGCATAGACTCGGGGTATCATGGAAATAACAAAAAATTAGTACAGGATAGTTGAAGGGACGGGCCGTACGTTTAAAGGATGGACCCTACCCTGTATCATCAAGGGAGTTCAAAAGTCCCAACTTAATGCTTCAATGTACAGTTCAAGGTGCAGTCCATCCTTTGAATGGATGGTCCATCCATTGAGTCATAATTTGACTTAGAGGGTTGGTATTTACGGGTTCAATTGACGGAACGAAAGATGGTCTGTCTTTGTGAAAGATGGTCCCTCTATTCTTCCGTTGATTAGGGTACACAGTTATTCTTCACTTGGGAACTTTTAATTGGGAACAAATATTAGACAAGGGACGGGGCTAATCCAGATTCAAGTTCAAGAAACAATTATCAAGCATGGAAGCACATTCACACATCTTCTTAAGCCCTATCCAATCAGACTAGCAATTTAAACCCAAGTTCTCCCCCAATTTGATACTCCAAGCAAAGTTATTCCATAACCCCACTTCAATACATGGTGCAACATCACATTAGGCATGAAATTTAAAGCTCAAGGTAAAGAAAATTACCTAAGTGTTTGTGTGCTTATGTTGTTAAAAAGACACATGAAAATAGGTTAGAAACCCTAGAACCTTTCGTCAGTGTGTGTGCTTGTGAGGAAGGAGTGAAGCAAAGCATGTTGATGAAGCACAAAATAACAGTAATGGAGGAATTCAAAGTAAGGAATAATAGAGAAATGGAGAAGAGGAGAAAGATAGGTCATGCATATCGTCGGACTGAATAGCCTTAGATCACATACCCAAATTCCTGTAAAAGTCAACTAGGTCAGGTCAGTCAAGCATATAGGTGGCTAATTAAAGACTGACCTAGCCCATTTAAACAATCCCTAACCCTAAATTCCATTCTCCATGTGGACCCATTCATTTATTTCATAATAAGTGATTCTAAGACTAAAACAACTATACCCAATCCATTCTAAACCCCTATCAGGCACACACCCCTAGCAATGAAATTAGCTACTCATGAATGGGGATAAGGAGATTATACCAACGAAAGATTCATTAACATTTCATTGAGTAAAAAATTTAAGCTTCAAAGTATGCTCCAATGGTGGGTTCTTACCCTAACAACTTGAAGAAGAAGAAGAAGACAAGCTTTCACTTCTCTCTATGTTTTTCTCTCTACAAAACATTGATATTCAAAAGTTCTCTTTTTCTAATATCAAGGTGTCTACAAATTAGTGAAAGTCTTCTCCTGTTTCCTTATGCACGGATTCACATTTTTCCTTGAGAACCATCCAAAATATCCTTGTGCCAGAGCTGGACAATTTTACCTTTTTCAGCATGGACCTCACTTGCGTGGCACCTGCATCTCGCAAGTGCCCATCTATGAGACACAAGTCTCTCACAGTTCTGAGTCAGAGGAGCCTAGACGTGTCCTGTAGTTGCACCTACATTTCACAGGTGCTCTTCAGCATCCGACCAGTGTGATCTTGTAAGGGGCTTACATTTCACAAGTGTCAACCTGTGAACCGCAGGTCTTCTTCTTCCAACACTTTGTTTTCAGGTTAATTCCTCAGCTTTCTCTATTTAAGTTCAATACCTGCAAAATCAAAGTGAAAGGGCATAAAATCATCCTAAATGAAATCAAAGCATTAAATCACTCTTTAACTGAAGAAAACATGAATATAATCTCAGCGGAAGTCTAATTCAAAATCCCATAAGAATAACATCCGAAGCTGCACATACATAAGTATGAAAGCCTCTAATCTGGACGAGTTGATGGGACAAGACCCCAACTAATTCAACAATACTGAAACTAGAAATATAGAAAGGAACATGATAGTCTAGTCCTTGAAGGATGAGGACTTACCAATCCGAGCAGATACTAACTCCGGAAAGCTGTCTAAGAACAGGGCTGATGCTGCGAGCTGGGTCCTGTATCATGAAACAATACAACATAGAAAGTATGTGGTCAGTATATGGAATATATCGAGTATGAAAGGTAAGTTCAACCACTCTAGCAAAGTAAATCATTTAAACCACTTCATAACATATCATAAGCTTTCAAGCACAAGTAGATGGGTTACATGCATTCATTCTGAAATTGCAATCTCATCACAACATGACCATGCATAGATTTATAACATCATGACTGACTCGAATGACTCAAAGCTGAAACATAACATTTATATTGAAAAACTGAACAATGAGTCAAACCTTGCTTTTAGAACATGCACGCGTAAAGTAATCATCATGAGTAATGAATACGAAAATCTGAATGATATAGACAGTGGGAGACTCGTCACTTAATCGACATACCAAGATAGAGCTTACACGGTCCCGACTATCACACTCAAGTGGGAAGAGCCATCCAAAACCTTGCCAGAGCTAAGGACGCTACCATGATATCGATATCAAGCTGAAGGGCCAATCGACCGGGTATAGCTCACATGGGAGGTCCGAATAATATAGTAGTGTCAACCTACATTAGCGCGCGTAGTTCTAGGGCATAGGGTGATCGATCCTTAGCCCACTCGGGGCTAGACTCTTCTCCCAAAAACATGCAATGCTCTACATTGTATATAATAAATCTCAACATCGTCTATTATTGAAGCTCAACATCGTCTATTGATGAAGCTCAAGATAAAATTATGCATAACTCAACATCGTATAAAACGAAGCTCAACATTGCCCTTTGACAAAGCTCAATATTGAAATCATGCATAGACTCGACATCATATCAGAATGAAACTCAACATTGTCCTTCGACAAAGCTCAATAACGACATATGTCTCAATTATGAATTTTTGCATATGAGAAGCTTTATTTCAAACATAGCACAAGCTCAAATATAGGTGGGAGCATCTACTCCAAATCATGTGGTAAGATACATGTAGGAATATTTAACTCAACATACCACAAGCTAGAAATCATAAGAATTTGGGAGGCTTCAACCCAAATAATGCAGTAAGCTTATTTCGGAAAATAATCATTTCAAATAACACATATGGGCATTGCCCAGAGCTTTATCATACTTGGATCTACTCAATTCATTTTGAAAACAACTTCATAATCATGGGTAGCTTTAGAAACATGCCTTTCATCATCAAATCTCATCATCATCATACATTCATCATCATTTACTTCTTTTATGAACTTTTCATCCATGGGCATTTAGATTTCATAACTTAGAAAATATGATTTGTCTTGAAAATAATTTAAAATCTTCCCAAGCTCCATAATTCATCAATATAAATAGAATCTAATCATGTCCATTTATATAGATTGAATAATTATGCAATTGGGTGAAAGCCCCATACTTGATCATAGGAGATTTATCATGATTGCTAGAAATTAGGCATGGGTTTGGAAGGGGACACCCATTCATAGCCTTACATACCTGGGAATGGTGAATTCTAACACCTTCTAATTGCCCAAGCTGAGATTCCTATGGAAGCCTTGAGATTTTGCCTTGAATCACCTCTTCAATCCTTCAAACTTGCATGCATGGAAAGAATGACTTAGAGTAGGTCTTCCCCTGCAAAAAACCTACTAAAACGAGCCTTAAACGATGTAGTATAGGCCCCTAGGATTTAGGAATTACGGAAAATCCCTTACTAAAATTGCTAAAAATAACTGCCAGGGGGTCCCAACGAGGGACCTAACGACCCGTCGAGTCGTCCGTCAGGTTCACTGGTTATCTGATCTCTTTGGGCTCGTAAGGGGTAACGTAGCGATCCATTGTCACTGACCACGACTCGTGGACACCTCCCATCATGCACACTACCTCACTAACTTCAACTTGCTTAAATTTCACCCAACGGCTCATACCACGGCTCGTTTCCAGTCCTAACAAGTTGTGGTCGCCTCCTGTCAAGTGCACTGGGGGACTTCGCCTACTCTTTCCCTTTTCTCTCACCCACGGCTGACCTAACGACTTGTGGTGTCTGACCACGAGTCATTTCCATGCCTGTGCGGACTCCTTCTCCTTCAGGCCGCCCCACAAGTCACCTGGCGACTCATGGGGTCTCCTCACGAGTCGTCCAACGACTTGTCCTGCAACTGAAGCACCCAATTCCAGTTTTTTTCCCATTTCAACTTTCGGGTCCGATATTTGAATTCTCGGGGTATAACACGTGGTAACCCCAAACTTAAAATTTTCAACCAAGTCCCAGCCTCTCCCCACGAACCACTTAATGACTCATGGGATTCCTGACGGGTCACTGGATGACTCATCCTGTGACCTGGTGAAAAATTTCTATTTCTTCGTTTCAACTCCCAAGTTTGATCTTAGGGTTTTTGGGGCATTACAAGTCATTAATCCATATATCATGAAATCCATGAATTCTTGTAAAACATGTATATACTTGACATTTCATAAATCCATGATAAGTACTTGAGAGAAATCATATCATAAAGCATAAATTATAATTGGGTAATTTAAGATCAAGATCATAATGGAATCATAAATTGACTTTTCATGAACATACATAATTGGGCATAGTTTAATTTAAAATTCGAAACTATAAATTAATAATCATAGTTATAAAATATACCCATAGATCATCAAACATGAATTTCACAAGAATTGGAATAAACCCCATAATATCATGAAAAATTGAATCTAGAATTTAAATCCACAGGATTGAGAAGAATCTAGAATATGGGAATAAAAGGAACTCCCATTCATAGCTTTACATACCTAGGTAAATCTATTTCACACTCCCACTTGAAAGCTCAAAGAAAATTGGAGAGAATTTGATGAATATCTTCAAACTTGATCTTCAAGGAAGGTTCTAGGTTGCATGCATGGAGTGGGGATTCTTAGAATAGGTTTATCCCCTTTAAAACCCTGCTAACTAAGATTAAAACGACGTAGTTTAGGACCATAGGGCTTAGGAATTATGAAAATACCCTTAATGAAAACCTAGAAAATCTGCACTGCCAGTGACCACGACTGATCCAACGGATCGTACCTCGATCCAACGGGTCGTGGTTTCCTCTCATTGGAACCAGTCCTCACCTATGAGTTCCGAAGTTCCCACATACCACACAACGACTCGTACCACCTACAAAAAGATCGTTGTATCCTTCCCTTACCACGACTGGGAGAAAATCCCTGCTCCTTCCTATGGGTGCAAGTAACGACCCGTCGTCACTCACCACGGGTCATACCTTGACTCGGACCATCCAGCTCTGCCAACCTAGCCCCTAAACAATGGGTCCTTACCACGATCCATGGTTCCTCACCACGGGTCGTACCACCAGTCGTACCTTCCCTCCTCATAATCCAGAACCAAATAACGACCCTGACCCACGATCCGTTACTTCAACCAACGGCTCATCCTGAGACCTGTTGCTTCCCAACCTACTCTACAATTCTCACCACGAGCACCTCCAACGAGTCATTTGTCCCACCAACGACCCGTACAACAAGTTGTTCTGAGTTTTTTTTTTAGATTTTTGCTATTTTTCATTTCAAATCGAGTCTAATCTTAGGCACTTCTGGGGTATTACAATATCTCCCCCTTGGGAACATTCGTCTTCGAATGTGGGTAAACATACTGAAAAACTGGGAAAATGCAACTACCATGCCAAATATTGAACACTTAAGTTGAAAACTGACGGAGTAACTAACTCTGGACTAGAATACATGCCTGAACTAAATTCATAAATCACACATACATACATTATCATGAAGGAAACTGGGAAAACATGACATGAACATGAAGCTGAATAGGATAATAAAGAGGAAACTGATACCTCAAGCTGTAACTGAGCCGGAAGGGGATAGATACGGGTATTTCACCATCTTATCTGCTTCAGCTTCCCACATAGTGTCACGACCCAAACGATGGCCCGGATTGCAACATAGGACAAGGAGCCCTGAGAGACCCAAAGTCGATCCATGGCCTAAGCATACATCTAACTCGATCAATGAAACTTAAGCATAACATCAGAATACACAATCTGAAGCTGAGTACAACCATATGTATGAAAAGCCTCTAAACATTATGAGTTGATGGAACAAGACCTCAACTAACTCAACAAGCTGAAACTGAATGTACATAAGAAATCTGATTAGTCTAGTCGTCGGGAGATGAGGACTCACCAACAGTAAAGGTGCTAACTTTGAAGCCGAACTATGAGCGGGGCTGAATCTGAGAGCCGAATCTTGTATCATAAAACAATACAACATAGAGTATGCAATCAATATGTGGAATGTACCGAGTATGCAAGGTAAGTAAAACTGCTTAAATAAGTAAAATCAGTTAAAGACATGCATAACGTAAAACATAAATGTTGAGAATTTGAGGGTAGGGCTTGCATGCATTCTTTCAGAAATCATGATCTCATCATAGCATAACATATCATAACATAATCGATTGACTAAAAGCTGAAAGCTGATGTTTGTAAGCAAAGCTAAACATTGAGTCAAACCTGTTTTAGAACATGCTTACATATGTAAATCTCTTGAGTAATGATAATGCATAACTGAAATCATGAGGAATAATGGGAGACTCATCTTAACCGATATACCACGATAGAGCTTACATGGTCCCAACTATCACACTCAAGTGAGCAGAGCCGTCCAAAGCCTCGCCAGGTCTAGGGACGATACCATGATATCGATATCAAGCTTGTGGACCAATAAGGCGGGGGATAGCTCACAAAGGAGGTCCCAAAGCCATAATGTATAAACCTACATTGGCTCGTTGTTTTGAGGCATAGGGTGATGGACCATTAGCCTGCTCGGTGCTAGACAATACTCCGCAAAACATACATAAGCTCTACATCATTCTTCAATGAAGCTCAACATCATCTATTGATGAAGCTCATAAATCAAATACATCTCAAAGCGGAAATCATGCATAAGAGAAGCTTTAACTCAAATCATACCCCAAGTTGAAAGATAATTGGGAGTCTCGCTCAAAAACCATGTGGTAAGCTATGCAAATGAAAAACCTTAACTCAAACATACCACAAGCTGAAAATATAAGTGGGAGCCTTCACTCCAAAATCATGTGGTAAGCTTAATTCGGAAAATCATCAATCATACTTTGAACATGTGGGCATTGCAAAAGCTTGACCAGTCTTGAAAATAATCAATTTATATCAAAAATATGATTATAAATATGGGTAGCTTGAAAACATACTTTTAATCATAATATCTCATAATCATCATACATTTATCACAAATCTCATCTTTCGTGAATTTCTCATCAATGGACTTTTTCATTCATAAAGTTAGAAACATGATTTTAATTGAAAACATTATAAAACTCGCCCATGCTTCATAATTCCATAGTAAAACGTATTTAAATCATACCCATATAAAGAATTAGGAAATTCATGCATTGGGTTATAACCCCATAGATTGGTCATAGATCATTCATGATTTAGAGAGGGATTGGGCATGGGTGTGAAAGGAATCACCCATTCATAACCCTACATACCTGTTGGTAGCTTATTCTTACACTTGTTCAGATGCTCAATAGGAAATTGAAGAGAAATTGATGAATGATAGGCTTGATCACCCTCTTTAGCATTCTACCTTACATGCATGAATGAAGAAGGATTAAAATGAACTTAACCCCTTTAAAAGTCATTATTCATAACTCAAAACGACGTAGTTTAGGCCTTAGAAGCTTTGAAATTACAAAATAACCCTTACTAAATTCGCAGAAAATAACTGTCAGGTGGTCCCAACGAGGGACCTAACAACTTATCGTCAAGGGTCATGACTCGCGGATTAGCTCATAAGGTTCATTGCTTCTGAAGTCTTCAGGGCTCATAACAGACGACATAACGACTTGTTCCTGGTGACCATGACTTGTGGTCACCATCCGTGATGTACACTGCCTTGGCCTCAACAAAATTTATTCCTTTCTTGATCATGACTCACCCTACTAATCGTGGGGACTGACCACGACTTGTGGGGACCTTCCATCGTGTACACTACCCTTTTTCCTTCTCACCCACCCCAAGACTGGCCTAGCGACTCGTGGGGCTTTACCACGAGTCGTGGTCATGCCCGTGGGGTCTCATTTCTCAAGTTTCACATTAAATCCCTAGGACTCCCCACGAGTCACATCATAACTCGTGGGTTGATCTCACGGGTCACCTCACGACCCGTCCTGTGCTGGGTGCCAGTTTTTAATCTTTTCTCCGTTTCAACTCTCGGGTTTGATCTTTGGGATTTTGGGGTATCACAATATCTCCCCCTTGGGAACATTCATCCTCGAATGTTGGAAAACATACAGAAAAGTTGAGAAATGCAGTTATCATATCACAAACTAATCTTTTAAACTAAAAACTGACGGTATGACTATCTCCGATTCAAACTACATAGCTGAACTGATTTCATAAACCATACACACATCCATACACATAAAAGAAACTTGGGCACTTGAATTGAACATGAAAACTAAATTGAGTTTTAAGTCAAAACTGATACCTCAAGCTGGAACTGAGCCGATAGAGAATCAATGTGGGTATCTAGCCATCATATCTGCTTCGACTTCCCACATAGCTCCCTCAACATGCTAATTTCTCCATAATACTTTAACTGAAGCTACTTCCTTGTTCCTTATCCTTCGAACCTGAAGATCTAGTATTTCTACTAGAACCTCCTCATAACTAAGGCTATCCTTTGCACCAACACTGTCTACTGGGACGACTAGAGCTGGGTGACCCAAACACTTTTTCAAGAGCAACACATGGAATACAGGATTCCCAAAAGCTAATTTTGAGGGCAACTCTAATTCATAAGCCACCTTGCCAACACGTCTCACTATCCTATACAGGCCGACATAGCGGGGACTAAGTTTCCCCTTCTTTCAAATCTCATCACTCCCTTCATGGGAGACACCTTTAGAAATACCCAATCGTAGACCTCAAATTCTAATTCTCTCCTTCTCACGTCGGCATAGGACTTTTGGTGACTCTAGGAAGTTTTCAAGCTATCCCTTATCAACTGAACCTTCTCCATAGCCTCATGAACCGAATTTGGTCATATCATCACCGCTTCACCAACCTCAAACCATCCAATGGGTGACCTACATCTCCTCCCATAGAGAGCCTCGAATGGCGCCATTTGGATACTGGAATGATAACTGTTATTGTATGCAAACTAAATAAGTGGCAAATGCTCATCCCAGCTACCTCTGAAATCAATTACGTATGCTATCAACATGTCCTCAGAGTCTGGATTGTCTACTCCGCTTTGCCATCCGTTTGCGGGTGAAATTCTGTGTTGAGCTTAACCTGTGTACCTAATCCTTTTTGCAACGACCCCCAAAATTGAGAGGTAAATTGAGTACCTCTATCTAAAATGATGGAAAAGCGCACTCCATGCAATCGAACTAGCTCCGGATATATAATTTGGCATAATCCTCTGCCAAATACGTTGTTTTAACCGATAAAAAATGAGCAGCCTTGGTCAATCTATCTACCACAACCCAAATGGAGTCATATTGTCGATGAGTACGGGGTAAACCTGTGATGAAGTACATGTTGATCTCTTCCCACTTCCAAGTAGGAATACTGATATCCTGAAGTACACCTCCCTATCTCTGGTGCTAAACCTTTACTTTTTGACAGTTCGGACACTTAGCCACGAATTTTGCGATATCCTTCTTCATGCCATTCCACCAATAGACTTCCTTTAAGTCACTGTACATCTTTGTGGCACCTGGTTGGATAGAGTACCTGGATCCATGAGCCTCGTGCAATATCTGACTCCTCAAATCATCTACATTCGGAACACATAGGTGACCCTGGTACCTAAGAACACCATCTCCCCCTTTGGAGAAGACCTCTACCTTCTGATTCTGAATGACTTCCTTCAACTTTACAAAAATCAGGTCCTCATCTTGCCTAGCTTCTACATCAGTCACCAAGGATGATTCTGATACATTCTAGACCACAACACCGCCATCGGGTCGAGTCAACCAACCAAACTCCCAACCTTGCGAGTCGATGCACATCCTTCACCAACTCCTTATTGCCCTCCTCCACATGGGACACACTCTCCATAGAGAGCCTACTAAGTGTGTCCGCTACCACATTGGCCTTACCCGGATGGTAAAGCACACTCATATCATATTATTTGAGTAGCTCCAACCACCTCCTTTGCTGAAGATGAGATCCTTCTACGTGAACACATATTGTAAGCTCTTATGGTCCGTAATTATGTGGAACCCATACAAATAATGTCACCATATCTTCAACGTGAACACCACCGCAGCCAATTCCAGATCATGGGTCGGGTAGTTCTTCTCATGGATTGTTAGCTGTCTAGAGGTATATGCTATAACCTTCCAGTGCTGCGTCAATACAGACCCAAGTCCGATCTTTGAAGCATCACAATACACCATGAGCCCATCGGTACCCTTCGGTAGAGTTAGCACCGGTGCTGAAGTAAGTCGAGTCTTCAACTCTTGGAAGCTCTTCTCATAAGCCTCTGACCATTGGAATTTCACCTTCTTCTGGGTAAATTTGATGAAAGGTGTTGCAATCGATGATAAACCTTCCACGAAACTTCGATAGTAGCCATATAAACCCAAGAAGCTCTGAATATCTGAAGGATTCACCGGTCTAGGCCAATTCCTCACCACCTCTATATTTTGAGAGTCCATCATTATGCCTTCGCTTGATACCACATGGCCCAAAAATGCTACGGAATTCAACCAAAACTCACACTTGCTGAGTTTTGTCATATAATTGGACGTTCCTTGAGAGTCTGTAGCACCACCTTCGAATGAGCGACATGCTCTTCCTCGCTCCAAGAGTATATCAAGATGTCATCAATGAACACAATCATGAATATATCCAAGTATAGAGAACACCCTGTTCATTAGGTCCATAAAAGCTGCAGGAGCATTCGTTAGTCCAAAAGACATAACTACAAACTCATAATGACCATACCGCGTCCTGAAGCTATCTTCGGGATGTCACTCTCCTAAAATCTGAGCTGAATAACCAGATCTGAGATTTATCTTTGAGAAACACTTGGAACCCTAAAGCTGATCAAATAAATCATCAATCTTGGGTAAAGGATACCTATTCTTGATGGTGACTTTGTTCAATTGTCGATACTCAATACACATTCGAAGAGAACCATCTTTCTTATGGACAAAGAGAACTGCTGCACCCCATGGGGACTTGCTCGGCCCAATAAAACCCTTATCTAACAAGTCCTTCAACTGCTCTTTCAACTCCTTTAGCTCGTCTAGAGCCATCCTGTAGGAAGGGATAGATATATGCTGCGTATCGGGAAGGAGGTCAATACCAAAATCAATTTCCCTCTAGGGAGGAAACCTTGGTAAATCATCAGGGAATACTTTTGGGTACTCAGGCACTACCGGAACTGACTGAATTATCGGGGTATTAGAATCGACATCCTTAACTCTAACTAGATGATACATGCAATCCTTAGAAATCATCTTTATGTCCTTAAGGGAGGAAATGAAACGACCTACAGGCACAACTAAACTACCTTTCCATTCTAAGACTGGATCACCTAGAAATCTGAATTCTACTGCCCGGGTTCAACAATTAATTGAGGCATAACATGCAAATAGCCAATCCATGCCGAAGATAACATCAAAATTGGTCATGGCTAACTCTATCAAATCTGTTCAGGTGACTTTCAGAAGGACTGAGACTGGGTAACCTCTATACACCCGTCTAGCTATAACTGAGTCACCTACTAGAGTAGAAACTAAGAAGGGTTCTGACCAGACTTCGGGACTGACTCCGACGTTACTGGCCACATAAGGTGTCACAAAAGACAAGGTAGCCCCCGAATCTAACAAAGCATAAACATCAAGATGGAAAACTCGTAACATACCAATGACCACATTTGGGGAGACCTCCTGCTCCTAGCAGGATGCTAAAACATAGAATCTATTCTGGCGCTGACCGCCACCTGTGCTAGTAGATGCTCCCTGATGTGCTGAGCATACGGATGGGGCTGCGGAACTAGAAGCTGGGCCTCAGGCCCCATCATGATCCTGACTCGCTGTTGTGTAGTCTCTGAGCATGTGTCCAGGCTTCCCACACCCGAAACATGCACTTGTAACTGCTAGACACTAGCCCATGTGACCCTGGTCACATCTGCAGCAAGCTGGAACACTAGAATTTTCTGGTCTGCTGCTCTGAACTATAGAGTGTGATGCTCGCCCCCGCTGATCGTGCCTTAATCTAGATGGAAACCTCAAATGCTGAAGGTGCTGAGGCTGATGATCTTTGGTGGGTCTGCTGTTGGTGCCCACCACCTAACCTCGGCTGTGAGAATCTGTGGTCATCGGTCCTGGCCCTCTTGGCCTCCCTCTCTCTCAGATATGCTGCCTCCATTTGTTGGGCGTACAAGACTATCCGAGGAAAATCCATATCCTGATGGAGCATAGCGGTCCTGCAATCCTTGTCCAAATAGCCCACTACTCTATGAATGAATCTACTTACCCGCGCCCTCTGATCAGCCACTAACTCTAAGGCATACTTTGATAGGCGGGTGAACTCAAAGGCATACTCCTGCACCGCCATTCTCCCTTGCTTCAAATTTACGAACTCAGTGGCCTTCAGCTCACTCATTTCACGAGGGAAGAACCGATCTAAGAAGGCAACATGAAACTCTTCCCAAGTGACAGGGCTTGCTCTAGTGACCCTACTATCTTTCCATTGGTGAAACCAGATATGCGCAACCCCTTTCAACTAATATGAGGCCAACTCTACACACTCAACCCCATTGACCCCCATGACTTGGGTGATCTTCACTATGTCATCTATGAACTCATGTGGGTCCTCATCCACTTTTGACCCGAGGAACTCTGGCGGGTTTATTCTGAAGAGGTCTTGGACTCGAGCCGTTGCTGCATTGCCATTTTACGGAACATGCACAAAGACCTACTGATTGACCTGGGCGGTCAAGGCCTGCGCAAGCATCTGAATAACTGCCCAAAATTTAGCATGGGCAACTGGCTCTGCTGCTTGGTGCTTCTGAACTGGTGGGGCCTGCTGGTGCCCATTTCCATTGCCATTTTCGTGGCCTTCACCATTCTTATTTCTTTACCATTAATTGTTTGAGGAGCCATGATTCTGAAATCGCGAATAACACGAATTAGAAGGATAGGAAGATATTTCATTGCACGACATAGATCATGAAATAATGGAACATTTACTAAATGTCTCATAGCCTCTTCGTCATAAGTGTGGCGCGCTTCACACCCATGAAAAAGACTCCACTTAACGCGGCTTTCAAACACTCTAGGACACTTAAAACCTATTGCTCTGATACCAACTTTGTCAAAACCCAAACAGAGGTCGGAATCGCAATAGGGGACAAGGAGCCCCGGAAGACCCCAAGTCGACCCATGTCCTAAGCATACATCTAACTCGATCAATGAAACTGAATGACCAACAATATAATAATAGCAGAGGTCCAAACTTAAGCATAACATCAGAATACACAATCTGAAGCTGAGTACAACCATATATCTGAAAATCCTCTAAACATGACGATTTGATGGGACAAGACCCCAACTAACTCAATAATCTGAAACTGAAGGTACATAAGAAATCTGATTAGTCCAATCCTCGGGAGATGAGGACTCACCAACAACGAAGGTGCTAAATCTGAAGTCGAACTATGAGCGGGGTTTAATCTGTGAGCCAAATCCTGTATTATAAAATAATACAGCATAGAGTATGCAGTCAGTACGTGGAATGTACCGGGTATACAAGGTCAGAAAACTGATGAAATAGGTAAAATCAATTAAAGACATGCATAACATAAACATAAATGTTAAGAATATGAGAGTAGGGCTTGCATGCATTCTTTCTGAAACCATGATCTCATCATAGCATAACAAATCATCTTAACATATCATAAACTAATCAATTGACTCAAAGCTGAAATCTGATGTTTGTAAGTAAAGCTGAACATTGAGTCAAACCTACTTTAGAACATGCTTACATATGTAAATCTCATGAGTGATGAACATGCATAACTGAAATCATGAGGAATAATGGGAGACTCATCTTTTAACCGACATACCATGATAGAGTTTACGTGGTCCCAACTATCACACTCAAATGGGTAGAGCCGTCCAAAGTCTTGCCAGGGCTAGGGATGATAGCATGATATTGATATCAAGCTCGTGGCCCAATAGGGAAGGGGATAGCTCATAAGGGAGGTCCCAATTCATAATATATAAACCTACGTTGGCGCGTATTTCTGAGGCATACGGTGATCGACCATTAACCTGCTCGGTGCTAGACACTACTCTCAAAAATATGCATATGCTCTACATCATTTTCAATGGAACTCAACATTGTCTATTGACGAAGCTCATAAATCAAATACATATCAAAGCGGAAATCATACATAAGAGAAGCTTTAACTCAAACCATACCACAACCTGAAAGATAATTGGGAGTCTTCGCTCCAAAACCATGTGGTAAGCTATGCATATGAAAAGCCTTAACTCAAACATACCAGTAGCTGAAAATATAAGTAGGAGCCTTCTCTCCAAAACCATTTGGTAAGTTTAATTCGGAAAATCATCAATCATACTTTGAACATATGGGCAATGATCAAAGCTTGATCTTTCTTGAAAATACTCAATTCATATCGAAAACATGATTATAAACATGGGTAGTTCGAAAACATTCTTTTAATCATAATATCTCATCATCATCATACATTCATCACAAATCTCATCTTCCGTGAACTTCTCATCAATGGGTTTTTTCATTCATAAAGTTAGAAACATGATTTTAATTGAAAACATTATAAAACTCGCCCAAGCTTCATAATTCCATAGTAAAACGTATTTAAATCATACCCATATAAAGAATTAGGAAATTCATGCATTGGGTTATAACCCCATAGATTGGTCATAGATCATTCATGATTTAGAGAGGGATTGGGCATGGGTGTGAAAGGAATCACCCATTCATAACCCTACATACCTGTTGGTAGCTGATTCTTACACTTCTTTAGATGCCCAATAGGAAATTGAAGAGAAATTGATGAATGATAGGCTTGATCACCCTCTTTAGCATTCTACCTTACATGCATGAACAAAGAAGGATTAAAATGAACTTAACCCCTTTAAAAGTCATTATTCATAACTCAAAACGACGTAGTTTAGGCCTTAGAAGCTTAAATATTATGAAATAACCCTTACTAAATTCGTAGAAAATAACTTTCAGGTGGTCCCAACGAGGGACCTAACAACTTATCGTCAAGGGTCACGACTCGTGGATTAACTCATGAGGTTCATTGCTTCTGAAGTCTTCGGGGCTCATAACGGACGACATAACAACTCATTCCTGGTTACCACGACTTGTGGTCACCATCCGTGATGTACACTGCCTTGGCCTCAACAAAATTTATTCCTTTCTTGATCACGACTCACCCCACTAATCATGGGGACTGACCATGACTCGTGGGGTCCTTTCGTCGAGTACACTTCCCTTCTTCCTTCTCTTTTCCTTCTCACCCATCCCATGACTGACCTAACAACTCGTGGGGCCTGACCACGACTCGTGGGATATCATTTATCAAGTTTCACATTAAATACCTGGGCCTCCCCACGAGTCACATCACGACTCATGGGTATCTCACGGGTCACCTCACGACCCGTCCTGTGCCCGGTGCCAGGTTTTAATCTTTTCTCCATTTCAACTTCTGGGTCTGATCTTTGGGCTTCCAGGGTATAATATATAGCCCCTTCAACATGCTGATTCCTCCAAAAAACCTTAATTGAGGCTACTTCCTTGTTTCTTAGCTTTCAAACCTAATGATCAAGTATTTCTACCGGAACCTCCTTATAGCTAAGGCTATCTTTCACACCGACATTGTCCAACGGAACAACCAGAGCTGGATCACCCAAATGCTTCTTCAAGAGCGATACATGGAAAACTGGATGAACTGAAGCTAATTCTGAGGGCCACTCCAACTCATATGCTACCTTGCCAACCCATTTCACAATCCAGTACAGACCAACATAATGGGGACTGCATTTCTCTTTCTTTCTGAACCTCATCACTCCCTTTATGGGAGACACCTTTAGAAACACCTAATAACCGACTTCAAACTCAAGTTTTGTCCTCCTCACATTTGAATAGGACCTTTGGAAACTCTGAGTTGGTTTCAACGTGTCCCTTATAAGCTAAACCTTCTCTATTGCCTCATGGATTAAATCGGGTCCTATCATCCCAGCTTTACTGACTTTTAACCAACCAATAGGTGATCTACACCTCTGCCCATAAAGAGCCTCAAATGTAGCCATTTGAATGCTGGAATGGTAGCTGTTGTTATATGCAAACTCAATGAGAGACAATTGATCATCCTAACTTTCACACCCCGCCTTGGGGGGTATGTCTGGCACCTGGTGCCCTACTAGGACCTGAACTGCTACACTGCTGAGCCTGAGCACGTCTGGTGCCTGGCTTGCTCTAACTCAGATTCAGGGAAACAACGGGCTATATGACGGCTGTAAATACAGCCTTCGGCCGACTAGGCCTATAGCCACCTGTACCTGTGCTGACAGCTAACCAGAAACATATCAATATAGGGAAACCTATGCGGGCCGACAAGGCCACCATGCTGTCTAGTTATCTGTAACTCAACAATGAAATACTGGATAGCTACGTGACCGGCAAGGTCACCACTACTGTCAAGCTATGGCCCCACACGGCCAACACAAAGGAAACAGAAGTACTAACAGCTAAACAATTGCACGGCCTCACACGACCGGCTCATCTGACCACAGGGAAATACATACAGACTGCAAGCCTCTAGGAATAGCAATAAAAATGATCGGGATAGGGCCCCGACCTACCCGTACTGTACAACAAAAGAAAACGAAATACACCTCTGGGATTCAGTCTCCGGATGACAGGAGCTGAATACTCGATCACTGACAGGAATCACGAGGTATCACCTGCTCGTCTATGAGTACCTGCAGGCAAGTAATGCAGCGCCCCACCGGGAGTCAGTACCACTGGTACTGAGTATGTAAAGCAATAACTGAAGGAAATATCTGAAAACAACAATACAACTGATGAAACTGAAGTAGGAGGGAATAGATTAACTGTCTGATAATGTAAATCATACCTTCTCTTAATTATACTGGAAGGAATAGGAGTCATACCTGGAGATGTATCGTTCTACTGCCGAACTACTCATGTCTAATGTAACATGGCATAACATAACATAACATAATATAGCACACACAAACCTTACCCGGCCCCCATAAGCTATGAGGTACAACCAGCACAGAATCTATACCCCTACCCCGGTCATCCCATCTCCTATAATCACTGTAAGCATCCTGCCGGTCCCCTGGGTATGCACTTGGGCTCGCTGAGCCCCTGACTATAACTGTATCTGAGTCCAAAGGACTCCTGAATCAACACCCGGGCGTATCCGCTCGACAGGGGTGTGTAAGGGCCGACCAAGGCACAATATGGGGAAAACTGGCATCCCATCTTCGTCCCCTGTGGGACGGCATGCCACTCTGTAGAGCGACGTATCCTCGTCCTCTGGCGGATGAGTCGATACAGCTATTAACCCTGGGGCGGTCATGGATGCTAGGTAATCCAACCCCAAAATAATGCAACGGTCTCAACTGGTAATACTATCTGCATATCCCATATACTGAAGCTAATAGTATAAAGTATTTGTACATACTATATGCTGAGCTAATAATATTAATATGTACATAATTAACACATGTTGAGACTAACAATAGTATGCATATATAATATATAATCTTCTGCCATACCGTACTGAGTCTAATGCTGGACAAGATATAGTCTTTCTGCTGAAAACCATGCTGTATGCTGAGTTTCTATAGTAGCATGATTTGCTATTTCTAAAATGCTTTCTAAACTTCATGTTAACCTATCATTCTACTTTTGAGATGTCCTACAGATATTACATTGCTTTACTGGGTTTCAACTGAATACGATAATATCCTAACATTTTGTACTACATCATATACTGAGCATGCCGTGCAGTTCTTAACACTTGTATTAGAATCTATATCGTGCTAACAAGTTTCATGCTAATTATAACCTGACGCTTCTAATATCGTACCAACATTCGTAATAAACACAACACATGATTTCTAAACATTCTACTGGCCTTTGTAATACTTTACTATACTGATATTACTAACTTGCCGAGGAAACTATCTTTACATACCTTATCCTCGAACTATCCGTCTGTCGGACGAGGCTTGGCCGGTACTTCAACTATTTTCTCCCAACTGCAATCATAAATATATCAATTAATACCAAATATAACTTTATTTTAAATGAACAACGTCACTTCGATGTAATTTGTAGCCTAAACTTAGGCTTATTGAAAGACGGTCGAAAACCCGCTATTTTTCAGAAGTCCAGAAGGGAGAAATGTTTACTTCACAGCTAGGAACACATAGACACTAATTTGGAGCAATTCTACTTACCTTAGCTCGGTAGCTCGATGATTCGTTGGCCGTATTTTACGAAACTAAATCTGTAGGAATGCTCTCTCCTGCTAAATACCTCAGTATCTGAGGTTAATTTGAGATTGGACAACGTTTAGCAGCGTAATCGGATGAAAATTATATTACCCCCTTCGTCTTTTCTCTTCTCTGCTGTTTCCTCTCTGTTTCACTGGAAATTATAAGTTTTAATGAATTTAAAACCGAAGTGGGGCTTTATATACTTGGGCCTGGACAAGGCCAACGTGTCACAAAGCTAACGCGGAGGCTCCACCTCCGTGACACGTTGCCATCGCGGAGGGGCTCTGCCTCGGCTCCTTCCGCGATGGTTCGACAGGTTTCTCGTCCGATCTTTTCCCGGGTCTTTCTCTAGCACGTAGGGCTTTCAAATATGCTTAACCAATGTACGACTAGGTCATCTAGGTGCCGAGAATCCTACGTGGTATAACATTCTCCCCCCCTTAAGAACATTCGTCCTCGAATGTATACTGCTACCTAGAGGACTACTTAACTAACTTGTTTAGAAAAAATTTCGCCAGAGTCTCCCCTGTAATATGGACTATACCTTAAACCTGAAATGCAGATAATTCCAATACAGGTACTGTACACAATACTCTAGGATTCACTGGATGGCTAAGTATCAATCTTTCTCACTTATACATATACAATTATAAGATACTACATA
Source organism: Datura wrightii (assembly GCA_035772735.1). NCBI lineage: Eukaryota > Viridiplantae > Streptophyta > Magnoliopsida > Solanales > Solanaceae > Datura > Datura wrightii. The sequence goes on along the minus strand of JASDFA010000019.1, from coordinate 74,339,841 downwards.
AGCAATAATACGGACATACCTGTCGCCTGACTAGGCCTGGAATAGGTGAGGGTACCTAGCTTTCATATCTTCTTCAGCTTCCCATGTCATTTCCTCACGGTTCCTGTTACGCCACAATACTTTGACAGACGCAACATCTTTAGTCCTCAACCTGCGAATCTGTCTGTCTAAAATAGCTACTGGAACCTCTTCATATACTAACTCTTCTGTGACCTGGACATCCTGAATGGGAACTACTGTAGAAGGGTCCCCTACGAACTTCCTCAACATAGAGACATGGAATACTGGGTGAACAAATGCTAACTCCGGAGGCAAGTTCAATTCATATGCAACTCGGCCTATTCTTCGCCGAATTTGATATGGCCCAATGAATCTCGGGCTAAGCTTGCCTTTCTTGACAAATCTCATCACCCCTTTCATCGGAGACACTTTCAGATATACCAAGTCATTTATCGCAAATTCTAGATTTCTGCGCCGCATATCTGCATATGGCTTCTGGCGGCTCTGATCAGTCAGTAAACGTTCTCGGATAAGCTTTATCTTTTCCTCTGACTGCCGAACAATGTCTGGGCCAACCAATGCTGATTCCCCCACTTCAAACCAGCCCACCGGCGATCTACATTTTTTCCCATATAATGCTTCAAAGGGCGCCATCTGGATAGCTGAATGATAACTGTTATTATAAGAAAATTCAATCAATGAAAGATGCTCATCCCAGCTACCTCGAAAATCTAGCACACAGGCTCGTAGCATATCTTCGAGCGTTTGGATAGTCCGCTCAGCTTGCCCATCTGTCTGGGGGTGGAATGCTTTGCTCAAATTGATTTGCGTTCCCAAACCCCTCTGGAACGACTGCCAGAATCTAGCTGTAAACTGTGCTCCCCTATCTGAAATAATGGATACCGACACTCCATGGAATCTAACTATTTCTCTGATATATAATTCGGCATAATTCTCAGCTGAGAAGGTAGCCTTCACCGGCAGGAAATGAGCTGATTTTGTCAGCCTGTCAACTAATACCCAAATGGAATCATTTCTGCGTCTGGTACGGGGTAACCCTGTTACAAAATCCATGTTTATCGTTTCCCATTTCCACGTAGGCACCGTTATATCTTGCGTCAAACCGCCTGACTTCTGGTGCTCCGCTTTCACCTGCTGACAGTTAGAACATCTAGATACAAATTCAGCTATCTCAGCTTTCATACCTGGCCACCAGTAGATGTCTCTAATGTCATGGTACATTTTCGTCGCTCCTGGATGGAGGGAATAGCGAGCATAATGTACCTCATGCATGATCCGCCCCCGAAGCCCTGAAATATTCAGGACACAGAGGCGGCCCTTACAGCGTAGCACATCATCCTCAGTCATTTGGAAATCTGACTCCTTACCTTTCTGAACTCTATCTCTGAGCTGGACCAAGTCAGGGTCCTCGTACTGTCGTTCTTTTACCTCCGTAACTAATGATGACACAGCAGAATTCTGAATTACCGCTCAATTATTTTCTGTTTCCATTACTCGAACGGCCAAACCTGCTAACTAATGGATTTCTTTAGCTAACTCCCGCTTCTCAGGTCGCAAATACGCCAAACTCCCCATTGACTTACGGCTCAGGGCATCTGCCACTACATTAGCTTTTCTGGGGTGATAGAGAATATTTACATCATAATCTTTCAACAATTCTAACCAGCGGCGTTGCCGTAGATTCAACTCCCTCTGAGTGAAGATGTACTGTAGGCTCTTGTGATCTGTGTAAATATCAACATGGACGCCGTACAGGTAATGCCTCCATATTTTCAAGGCGTGGATCACTGCGGCTAGTTCCAGGTCGTGGGTAGGGTAGTTCTTTTCGTGTTTCCTCAGCTGTCTGGAAGCATATGCAATCACTTTACCATGCTGCATCAACACACAACCTAACCCGACGCCTGATGCGTTGCAGTACACCGAATAACCTTCTGTCCCTTCCGGCAATGCTAACACTGGGGCGGAGGTTAATCTGTCTTTCAGTTTTTGGAAGCTCTGCTCGCATGCCTCTGTCCACTGAAACTTTGCTGCTTTCTGTGTCAATTTGGTTAGAGGTGCCGCAATGGTCGAGAACCCTTCAACGAACCTCCTGTAATATCCTGCCAACCCCATAAAACTACGAACTTCAGTCGGAGTGGTAGGCCTAGGCCAGGACTTAACTGCTTCTATTTTGTGCTTGTCAACTTGTATACCAGCATCCGACACGATATGCCCTAAAAAGGCCACTAAGTTAAGCCAGAATTCACACTTAGAAAATTAGCATACAACTGGCGGTCCCTGAGGATCTGGAGCACTGTCCGCAAATGAGTCCGGTGATCTACTTCAGAGCGAGAATACACCAGAATGTCATCAATGAATACTATCACGAACAAGTCCAGGAAAGGTCTGAAAAAATTGTTCATCAAGTCCATGAAGACTGCCGGGGCATTCGTTAACCCGAAGGACATGACTAGAAATTCAAAATGTCCATATCGAGTCCTGAACGCTGTCTTAGGAATATCCCTCTCACGTACTCGAACCTGGTGATATCCGGACCGCAGGTCAATCTTAGAAAAGTATCTGGCTCCCTGCAACTGATCAAATAAGTCATCAATTCTGGGAAGCGGGTACTTGTTCTTTATTGTAACTTTGTTTAATTGACGATAATCTATGCACATTCGGAGCGAGCCATCTTTCTTTCTCATAAATAGAACTGGCGCACCCCACGGTGAAGTACTCCGCCTGATAAAACCTTTATCCAATAAATCTTTCAACTGCTCCTTTAATTCTCTGAGTTCTGCAGGAGCCATACGATAGGGAGGAATTGATATCGGCTGAGTGCCTGGTAACAAGTCAATAGCAAAGCCTATTTCCCTTTGTGGGGGAATACCAGGTAACTCATCCGGAAACACATCAGGGAATTCATTCACTACCGGAACAGACTGGAGTGTCGGAGATCCTGCTTGGACATCCTGAACTCTGACCAGATGGTAAATACATCCCTTAGATATCAACTTTCTCGCCTGAAGGTAGGAAATAAAGCTACCTTTTGGCGTAGCGGTGCTGCCCTTCCACTCTCGCACTGCTTCTCTTGGGAAGTGGAATTGGACAGTCTTGGTCCAACATTCAACGTTGGCAAAACACGGTATTAGCCAATCCATACCCATTATGGCATCGAAGTCTATCATTTCTAACTCGACCAGATCTACTGTGGTCTGACGGTCAGCAACCTCTACTGTACACCCTCGGTAAATTTTGCTAGCCACAATAGAGTCACCGACGGGTGTGGATACTAAAAAGGGCTGCTGCAATAATTCTGGTGCAATACTAAACTTTCGTGCCACAAATGGAGTAATGTAGGAAAAAGTAGACCCTGGATCAATCAATACATAAGCAGGGTGTGAGCAGATAGTTAGCATACCTGTCACAACATCCGGTGACGCTTCTGAATCTTATCTCCCTGGTAAGGCATATGTGCGGCTTGGACCCGCACCTGTACTGGAGGCCTCTGATCTGCCCCGACCCTTGCCTGCTGAAACTGAGGGCCTGCGCCCTACCGAGGATGCTGTGGCTCGTGACCTTGTAGATGCCCTATCCTGTCTATCCCGGTCCTCTCGACCTCTGGCTGGGCAATCTTTCATCAAATGGCCTTCTTGGCCACAAATATAACATGCAGTGGAACCATACCTGCATGCTCCAGGATGGCGTCGACTGCATATAGGGCAAAGTTGTAGGGTATACCTACTCTGCTCCGCCCTCCTTTGTAATGGTGAATCTGCCATCTGCGAGCCTCTACCAGTCTCTGACTGCCCCCTGCGGCTGAATCTACCCCCCTGTGGCTGTGGCAGAGGTGGGGGCCTGGGCGGCCTATCTAACAATCGTGGCCTGGGTCCTCCCCGAGCCTCCCTCTGTAACTCAACTGGCCTGTCCCGGCGACGCTGTTCCTGATTGGCCCTTCTGATCTCCCGATGCCGCTGTCTGATGCCCTCAATATTCTGGGCGAATGCCTGAACTCGAGCAATGTCCATGTCCTCTCGCAGTGTACCGTAATGCAAGTCTCAACATATTCTGGATTCAACCCCATGATAAAGCGGTGTACTCTGGATGCCATAGTATCAACAAAGGCCGGTGCATACCGAGCCAAGGAATCAAACCGCAAGGAATATTCCCGAACACTCATGGCCCCCTGCTCCAGATGTAGGAATTGGTCTACCCGAGCCTGTCGAATCTCTCACGTTAAATAGTGATCCAGAAAAGCTCCTGAGAAGCTGGACCAGGTTGGAGGGGAAACATCTCTCCCTCGGGACCTTTCCCAGCTTTCATACCACAATACGGCGATGTCCCGTAACCGGAATGCTGCCAACTCAACTAATTCTGTAGGCGTGGCATGCATAACCCTGAAAATTCTCTGCATTTGATCCAGAAAATCCTGAGGGTCCTCTGTCCGGTCCGTACCTGTGAACTGTGGGGGATTCAGAGCCAAGAACTCTCGGACCCTCGAACTACCGGGCCCTTCTGACGACTCCACAATTGTAGACGGCATCGGCTGACGCTGAGCAGCCATCATCTGTGCTAACATAACTACCACACTCCTAACCTCCTGATCGGAAGGTGTCAGTATAGGGACTGCTAGAGGTAGTGTCGCCCCAAGTGGCTCCTGATGTGGTGGAGACTGCTGAGAAGGCTGGGACGATGCCTCTGTAGTGCTCTCTGATTGGGCTGTTTCTAAACGAGGGTGAGGCATCCTGCTAGTGCCTTCCCCTGCTGCAATATCTAAGCTCCGACCTGTGATAGGATGTCGCTGGTCTGACATTATCTGTAACCAAAGAATATAGTAAGCTTTTAGGGACTCAACCCTATATTATACCGCTCTAAAGCACGACTGAATAAGAATAAAAGACAACCATCCTATCATGCCTTGCAGCCCCCTACCCATAGTATGTGGTGCACAACACATCCATGGGCAGGACTCTACTTAGCACGGCTTGCAGACTCCCTGGGATATGACCTGCTCTGATACCAAGTTTGTCACACCCCGCCTTGGGGGGTATGACTGGCACCTGGTGCCCTACTACGACCTGAACTGCTAGACTGCTGAGCCTGAGCACGTCTGGTGCCTGGCTGGCTCTAACTCAGATTCAGGGAAACAACGGGCTATATGACGGCTGTAAATACAGCCTCCGGCCGACTAGGCCTATAGCCACCTGTACCTGTGCTGACAGCTAACCAGAAACATATAAATATAGGGAAACCTATGCGGGCCGACAAGGCCACCATGCTGTCTAGTTATCTGTAACTCAACAATGAAATACTGGATAGCTACGTGACCGGAAAGGTCACCACTACTGTCAAGCTATGGCCCCACACGGCCAACACAAAGGAAACATAAGTACTAACAGCTAAACAATTGCACGGCCTCACACGACCGGTTCATCTGACCACAGGGAAATATATACAGACTGCAAGCCTCTAGGAATAGCAATAGAAATGATCGGGATAGGGCCCCGACCTACCCGTACTGTACAACAAAAGAAAACGAAATACACCTCTGGGATTCAGTCTCCGGATGACAGGAGTTGAATACTCGATCACTGACAGGAATCACGAGGTATCGCCTGCTCGTCTATGAGTACCTGCAGACAAGTAATGCCGCGCCCCACCGGGTGTCAGTACCACTGGTACTGAGTATGTAAAGCAATAACTGAAGGAAATATCTGAAAACAACAATACAACTGATGAAACTGAAGTAGGAGGGAATAGATTAACTGTCTAATAATGTAAATCATACCTTCTCTTAATTATACTGGAAGGAGTAGGAGTCATACCTGGAGATGTATCATTCTATTGCCGAACTACTCGTGTCTAATGTAACATGGCATAACATAACATAACATAATATAGCACACACAAACCTTACCCGGCCCCCATAAGCCGGGAGGTACAACCAGCACAGAATCTATACCCTTACCCCGGTCATCCCATCTCCTATAATCGCTGTAAGCATCCTGCTGGTCCCCTTGGTATGCACTTGGGCTCGCTGAGCCCCTGACTATAACTGCATCTGAGTCTGGAGGACTCCTGAATCAACACCCGGGCGTATCCGCTCGACAGGGGTGTGTAAGGGCCGACCAAGGCACAATATGGGGAAAACTGGCATCCCATCTTCGTCCCCTGTGGGACGGCATGCCACTCCGTAGAGCGACGTATCCTCGTCCTCTGGCGGACGAGTCGATACAGCTTTTAACCCTGGGGCGGTCATGGATGCTAGGTAATCCAACCCCAAAACAATACAACGGTCTCAACTGGTAATACTATCTGCATATCCCATATACTGAAGCTAATAGTAGTAAAGTATTTGTACATACTATATGCTGAGCTAGTAATAGTAATATGTACATACTTAACACATGTTGAGACTAACAATAGTATGCATATATAATATATAATCTTCTGCCATACCGTACTGAGTCTAATGCTGGACAAGATATAGTCTTTCTGCTGAAAACCGTGCTGTATGCTGAGTTTCTATAGTAACATGATTTGCTATTTCTAATATGCTTTATAAACCTCATGTTAACCTATCATTCTACTTCTGAGATGTCCTACAGATATTACATTGCTTTACTGGGTTTCACCTGAATACGATAATATCCTGACATTTTGTACTACATCATATACTGAGCATGCCATGCAGTTCTTAACACTTGTATTAGAATCTATATCGTGCTAACAAGTTTCATGCTAATTATAACCTGACGCTTCTAATATCGTACCAACATTCGTAATAAACACAACACATGATTTCTGAATATTCTACTGGCCTTTGTAATACTTTACTATACCAAGATTACTAACTTGCCGAGGAAACTATCTTTACATACCTTATCCTCGAACTATCCGTCTGTCGGACGAGGCTTGGCCGGTACTTCAACTATTTTCTCCCAACTGCATTCATAAATATATCAATTAATACCAAATATAACTTTATTTTAAATGAACAACGTCACTTCGATGTAATTTGTAGCCTAAACTTAGGCTTATCGAAAGACGGTCGAAAACCCGCTATTTTTCAGAAGTCCAGAAGGGAGAAATATTCACTTCACAGCTAGGAACACATAGACACTAATTTGGAGCAATTCTACTTACCTTAGCTCGGTAGCTCGATGATTCGTCGACCGTATTTTACGAAACTAAATCCGTAGGAATGCTCTCTGCTGCTAAATACCTCAGTATCTGAGGTTAATTTGAGTTTGGACAACGTTTAGCAGCGTAATCGGATGAAAATTATATTACCCCCTTCTTGTTTTTCTCTTCTCTGCTGTTTCCTCTCTGTTTCACTGGAAATTATAAGTTTTAATGAATTTAAAACCGAAGTGGGGCTTTATATACTTGGGCCTGGACAAGGCCAACGTGTCACGGAGCTAACGCGGAGGCTCCACCTCTGTGACACGTTGCCATCGCGGAGGGGCTCTGCCTCGGCTCCTTCCGCGATGGTTTGGCAGGTTTCTCGTCCGATCTTTTCCCGGGTCTTTCTCTAGCACGTAGGGCTTTCAAATATGCTTAACCAACGTGCGAATAGGTCATCTAGGTGCCGGGAATCCTACGGGGTATAACACCAACTACCCTTGAAATCAATCACACATGCTCTCAACATATCTTCCAGAGTCTGAATGGTCCGCTCTGCCTGACCATCTATTTTCGGGTGAAATGCTGTGCTAAGCTTTACTTGTACCAAGTTCCTTCTGAAATAATCTCCAAAAATAGGAGGTAAACTGAGTATCTCTATCTGATATGATTGACAAGGGCACTCCATGCAACCGTACTAACTCCCGAATGTATAACATAGCATAATCCTTCGCTAAATCGATAGTTTTGACTGATAGGAAATGAGCTTCTTTAGTCAACCTGTCCACAACCACCCAAATGACGTCATACTGTCGGTGTGTACGAGGTAACCCCATAATGAAGTCCATATTGATTTCCTCCCACTTCCAAGTAGGGATACCAATGTCCTGAAGTGTACCTCCTGGTCTTTGATGCTCAACCTTCACTTGTTTACAATTCGAACACTTAGCCACAAACTCTGGAATGTCCTTCTTCATGCCACTCCACCAATAGAGTTCCCGTAGGTCATGATACATCTTAGTGGAACCTGGATGTATTGAGTATCTGGAACCATGAGCCTCGTGTAACATCCAATCTCTCAAATCATCAACACTCAGAACACACAAGTGACCCTGATATCGAAGCACCCTATCTCCCCATTTGGAGTAGACTTCTACCTTCTGATTCTGAACGACTTCCTTCAACTTCACCAAAATAGGATCCTTGTCTTCTCTAGCTTTAACTTCGGTCAATAAGAATGATTCTGACCCATTTTGAATAATGACACCACCATCCATCGAGTCAACAAAACAAAATCCTAGTCGTGCAAGTCGGTGCACATCCTTTACTAACTCTTGCCACCATATTTGGTTTACCCGAATGATAAATGACACTCATATCATAGTCCTTTAACAGCTCCAACCACCTCCTCTGGCGCAGATTCAGATCCTTTTGGGTAGACATACACTGTAGGCTTTTGTTGTCCGTAAACACATCTACATGAACCCCGTACAGATAGTATCTTTAAATCTTCAAGGAAAATACTACTGCCGCCAACTCGAGGTCGTGAGTCGGATAGTTCTTTTCATGGACCTTCAGCTATCTAGAAGCATAGGCTATAGCTTTACCATGTTGCATCAATACACAACCAAGGCTGATCCTCGAGGCGTCACAATATACCACAAACCCATCTGTGCCCTTAGGTAGGGTCAACACTGGTGCTGAGGTGAGTCGGGTCTTAAACTCTTGGAAGCTCGTCTCACAAGCCTCCGACCATTGAAACTTCACTTTCTTTTGGGTCAAATTAGTCAATGGGGCTGCAATGGATGAAACCCCCTCAACAAATCTCCGATAATAACCAGCTACCCAAGAAACTCATGATATCTGAAGGATTCACCTGTTTAGGCCAATTCTTCACCACTTCTATCTTTTGAGAGTCCATATGTAAACCCTCACTTGAGACCACATGACCTAAAAGGCCACAGAGTTCAACCAAAACTCGCATTTACATAATTTAGCATACAACTGGCGATCCTTAAGAGTTTGTAACACCACCCTCAAATGAGTGGCATGCTCCTCTTCTCTCTAGGAGTATATCAGAATATCATCTATGAACACGATCACGAACATATCCAAGTATGGATTGAGCATTCGATAGTCCAAAAGACATAACTACAAACTCACAGTGACCATACCGAGTCCTGAAGGCTATCTTCGGAATGTCACTCCCTCGAACCCTGAGTTGATGATATCTTGATCTAAGGTTTATCTTTGAAAAACACTTAACACCCTGAAGCTGATCAAATAGGCCATCAATCCTGGGGAGGGGATACCTATTCTTGATGGTGACCTTGTTCAATTGTAGATAATCAATACACATACAAAGAGAACCATCCTTATTTCGGACAAAGAGAACTGGTGCACCCCATGGGGATTTGCTAGGTCTGATGAAACCATTGTCTAGTAGATCCTTCAACTGCTCCTCAACTCCTTTAGTTCAGCTGGAGCCATTCTGTAAGGAGGAATAGATATAGGCTGTGTATCGGGAAGAAGGTTAATACCAAAATTGATCTCCCACTCGGGAGGGATTCCTAGTAAACTATCTGGAAACACTTTTAGGTACTCACACACTATAGGGACTGACTGGATACGTAGCATCCTTAATCCTAACTAGATGGTACACGCAACCCTTAGAAATCATCTTTCTGGCCTTAAGGTAGGAAATGATGCGACCTACAGGCATAGATGAACTACCCTTCCACTCTAGAATTGGCTCACCCGAAAATCTGAACTCTACTGCACAGGTTCTATAATTGACTGAGGCATAACATTCATATAACCAATCCATGCCGAAGATAACATCAAAATATGTCTTTTATAGCTCTATTATGTCTTCTAGGTGACTTTTGTGGGACTGTAACAGAGCAATTTCTATATACCCATCGAGCTATAACGGAATTGCTGACTAAAGTAGAGATTGAGAAGGGTTCTGATAAAACCTCGGGACTGATTACGAAACTACTAGCAACATAGGGCATCACAAAAGAATAAGTAGCGCTTAGATCTAACTGTATATACATCAAGGTGAAATTCTCGTAATATGCCGGTAACCACATCTAGTGAAGTCTCCTACTCATAGCGGGATGCAAGGGCATAAAACCTATTCTAGCATTGGCTGCCACCTGCACTGGTGGATGTGCCCTGCTGGGTTGGGCGTGCTGGTGCTGGTGCTGCTGCGGATCTGGTAGTCTGAGTATGGCCTGTACCATCGCCCTATCTAGCTAAGGGACACTCCCAGCGTATGTGGCCGGATCTACCACGCCTAAAATAGATAGCAGATCCCATTAAGCACTCTACATGCCACACTTCTCGTAGGCCAGAAAGGTGCGCTCTATCTGCATGCTTAGCTAGTCCCTCGAACCTGAGGCCCTGCTCCTCTAATCACCTCGCGTTCTGGAATGGGCACTGGCTGATGATGGCACTGGAGCTAATGACCTATGATCAGACTGCTGGCGATGTCCACTTCCCGATCTCTACTGAGAGAACCCTTACTGTTTGTCTTGGCCCGCTTGGCCTCTCTCTCTCTCTCAGATGCACCGCCTCCATTTGCTGGGTGTGCAAAACCATCCAGGGAAAATCAATATCCTGATGAAGCATGGAGATCCTACAATCCTTGTCCAGGTAGTCCGCCATTCCATGTAATAACCTGCTCACCCGAGCTCCCTGAACAACAACTAGGTCTAGTGCATACTTGGACAAACGAATGAACTACAAAGCATACTCCTAGACTGTCATGTTACCCTGCTTCAGGTTCACAAACTCTGCTGCTTTAATATCCCTTATCTCACGAGGGAAGAACTGATCCAGAAATGCAGTGTGGAACTCATCCCAACCAATGGGCCCCGCTCTAACTGCCTTGCTATCCTTCCATTGCTTGAACCAGATGTGCGTGACCCCTTTCAACTGATATGAGGCTAGGTCTACGCATTCCTCTCCGGTCACCCCCGTGATCTGCGTGATCTTCAGAACCTCATCAATGAACTCATGTGGATCCTCGTCCACCTTCGATCCAAGGAATTCGGGAGGGTTCATCCTCAGAAAATCTCTAAGACTCACCACCACCGCATTCCCATTCTGAGGGACATGCGCTACCGCTTGTTGATTGGTTTGGGCGGTAAAGGCCTGAGCTAGCATCTGTTGGCTACCCTAAACTCAGCGTCGGCAACCTGCTCGGGCACATGCTCCTAATGGGATAGTGGGGCATGCTGGTGCCCATCTATATTGCCATTCTCGTGACCATTTCTGTTCTTGTTTCTTCTTTCGTTAAATCGATGCGGAGGCATATTTTACAAACATGTATAGCACGAGTTAGAAGGATAGAGACACATTTCATCGCATGACATAGATCATGAAAGAAGGGAACATTTCCTAAAAGTCCCGTAGCCTCTTTTTATAAGTGCGACATGCTTCACACCCATGAAAAAGACTCTACTTAATGCGGCTTTCAGACACCCTAGGACACTTCAAAACCTAGTGCTCTAATACTAAGTTTGTCACGATCCGAACGTAGACCCGGATCGAGACACGAGATAAGAAATCCCGAGAGGCTTAGAGTTGACCCATGGCATGAACAAACATCTAACTCAACACCGTAAAGCGGAAGTATGCATAAATATAAATATCAAGATAAAGTTTAATCAACAATGACAAGCTGATTTCTGCATAATGTCTAGAAAGCCTCTAACATAACTGATGAGCTGATGGGACAACACCCCCAACTAGCTCAACAAAGTCTGAAACTGAAATAACATAGAAAACTATAGATGTCTAAATATCCTCAAAAGATGAGGATTCACCAACATCGGCTGGACAGGTCTGAGAGGGAAGCAGGGGCTAATGATTCGATTGAGACTGATCCCTCAGTCCTGTATCATGAAATGATACAACATAGAGTATGCGGTAAGTACTTGGAATATACTAAGTATGTAATGTAAGTAAAAACAGACAACTAAAAAACATAAGAGTTCATAAGAGCAGGACAATGATCTCGGGCAAAAATAGCATGCCCGAGTGATGCTTTATAACTTAATTTAGTCTTGTTTATCTTATTTATTTTATACATTTTCATGTAATTTTATATAAATGTGAATACATGTACTAACCAACGTGATTGGTCTTTGTTTTATAGGTTTTAATGAATTTGAGGAACTAATTCATAAGTTGGTGAAGTAGAGGAATGGAGTCGGGAGCAATTGGCGAAAGTTGGCAAGGAGCATGCCATGGTAAGGCTCCAGCGCGCCATCGCCGTGCCACGCTAGGCCAGCTGCGCGACAGAGCAAGGCCAACACGCTGCATGAGTAGCGTGTCACGTTGGCAGCGCGGTGACACTCGACAATTTTGGTATCCGGAGGCAATTTCCAAAGAGCCTTCACGTCACCTCCGTGTCACCGAGGCAATGCTCCGCGATACACTCCATGACACGGAGCCATTCCACGATAGGCTAAATTGTGCACGTTTCTCAGTTATTATAAATAGGTCTCTTAGCTCCTAAAACCACTTGGTCACGATTTTATTCCGGAAAACCACCTAGGAGTGAAGGGAAAAGTGGGAGAACTCATCTAGGGTTTGGTAAATTCCCTTCTCATATACCAATTCTTGTAAGTATGTTAATTTAGTTGTAGTTTCTTGTAGTTTTATGAACATGAATGGCTAGAACCGTTCCTCTAGGGTTGAAGCCATGAATTATGATTGTGTTTTTATGAAATTGTGTGGAATTAAGTTATTGATTATTGTTTTTTCTTGCATTCTGGATTATTGGTTGTTTTTATGATTGATCACCATGAAAACATACACATTAACTTGGTCATTTGCTTGAGAAAGCATTTACCTAGGTCAGAACATGAGAATGTGAGGAGCATGATTGTATCTCACGATATAATTTGTGTTAGGACAGAAATATACCTAATGCCTTGCTTGGTTGATAAAACGGGACTATTTGGAGACAGACTTAGGTTTATCACATCACCACTCAAAGAAGTAGTTGTGAGGCTAAGTTGAGTTAAATGATTAGGTGCACGAGAGTCCCTACTTATTTCCACGTAAACCACATCCACGTAATTAATTGCCCATGAACTAGAAGTAGCATCCTCACTCACAATGATGCAGTGAGGCTAGTTTGTCGTGTTTAGAGGCTCGAAAGGCCCTGAGCATGCAATTCTAATTATGTGAGACAACAATTGATAGTTTCATACTTAACCCATTGTAATTCGTAATAGCACATGATTATCTGGTTTTAAATCTATGTTGCTCCTAGAGTGAATTCAGAATGTGTCGTTGACCAAAAATTAGACTTAATTAAACCTCCCTCGAAAACTTTTATAATCGACATTTTCGGTGTCTAATATCACACTTGGAATAGATAATTAGAGGAATGGGTCCAGTCCCTGTGGGTTCGACATTCCGGTTCTTAAAAAGAGCCACTATATTACTTGCACGACCCGTACGCTTGCGGGACGTGCTCAACAGACAACATGATCATAAAGTAAATATCATAATATGAACTTAGGGATCAAGGTTTTCAAAACATTCATATATCAGTCATAATCATAATCATAATCATACGAGAAAAGCACCATTTAAACATGACTTTAGCCAAAGTGACATAAACATAACTATGCATAAATTATGAGGAACAAGGGGAGGACTCGTCATAACCAACACCATCATGATAGAGCCTTACATGATGCTCCAACTATCTCACTCAAGTGGGCAGAGCCATCCCAGGCTTGCCAAAAAAGGGACGTGCAGTATGTGATATCATGAAGAGGAGATACATTAATATTTGGATATATATAAACCTATGGAGACATGTAGTTTTGAGACGTTGGCGTAGTCTTTGAACGCCAAGCGACTTAGTGCTAGACACTGCTCCTAAAAACATACACATTAGGGCTGGTAATTGTAATCGTAAAATCATTCATGAAGTTCATGGCTAAATAAATAATAACATGATGGATCTCACGTGAAATACATGATTAGCTATGAATAAGGGCCTGTGAATCAGCCAAGAATCATAAATCCATAAATCATGAAATCCATGCATTCTTGTAAAATATGTATAAACTTGGCATTTCATAAATTCATGATAAGTACTTGAGAGAAATCATATCATAAATAATAAATCATGATTGGGATAATTAAGATCAAGATCATAATGGAATCATAAATTGACTTTTAATGAACAAATATAATTGGGCATAGTTTAATATAAAATTCGAAACTATAAATAAATAATCAAAATAGTTATAAAATCTTTCCATAGATCATAAAACACTTTTTAATACGTGAAAGGAATTGACCCATAGATTGATAATAGAGAATTTCACAAGAATTGGAATAAACCCCATAATATCATGAAATTTGAATCTAGAATTGAAATCCATATAATTGAGAAGAATCTCGGGCATGGGAATGAAAGGAACTCCCATTCATAGTCTCACATACCTGGGTAAATCGATTTCACACTCCCACTTGAAAGCCCAAAGGAAATTGGAGAGAATTTGATGAATATCTTCAAACTTAATCTTCAAGGAAGGTTCTAGGTTGCATGCATGGAGTGATGATTCTTAGAATAGGTTTATCCCCCTTAAAACCCCGCTAGCTGAGCTTAAAGTGACATAGTTTAGGACCTTAGGGCTTTGGAATAATGAAAATACCCTTAATGAAAAACCTTGGAAAATCTGCACTGCTAGTGACCATGACTGACCCAACGGATCATACCTAGATCCAACAAGTCGCGGTTTCCTCTCGTCAGAACCACTACTCACCTATGAGTTCTGAAGTTCCCACGTACCACACCATGACTCGTACGACCTACCAATGGATCGTAGTATCCTTCTGTTACCACGACTGGGAGAAAATCCCTGCTCCTTCCTAGGTGTTTAAGTAACGACATGTCGTCGCTCACCATGGGTTGTACCTTGACTCGTACCATCCATGTCCGCCACCCTATCCCCTAATGAACAGGTCCTTAGCACGATCCGTGGTTCCTCACCATGGGTTGTACCTTCCCTCTTGGAAATCTAGAACCAAATAACGACCCTGACCCATGATCCGTTACTTCAACCAACGGGTCATCCTGAGACCCATTACTTCCCAGCCTACTCTGCAGATTCTCACCACGAGCACGTCCAACGGGTCATTAGTCCCACCAACGGCCTGTACAACGAGTTGTCCCGAGAAAAAATTTCAGATTTCTCCTATTTTTCATTTCAAATTTCTAGTCTAATCTTTGGCACTTTCGGGGTATTACAAATATTTATAAAATATAATAGGTCACCAAAACTTAAGTGAGTATAAATAAAATTTCTATCAAATCTATCTTTTAATTTTATCTTGACCTTTTAGGCAAATAATATTGGTAAACTACTTATGAATTTTGTTTCCAATAATTATGACCATAACCTTATTGAGGAAAACATCCATATACCGTCTAAAATTATCTAACTTTGGGCAAGATAGATTAGAAAATATTTCTAAACTTCTATCTTGGAAAAGTTGGGGTTCTCCAATAAAATGTTTGGTTATACTATAAGTTAAGTAACAGTGGCGTTGATTTTTAAAAGTTTGTCGTATAGATTCAGTTTTATTAATTTGAGTGATGGTTGTAGCACTTGTTACACTATATATATTATCTTCAATGATATAATTGTCCGACCAATATTTTAATTTCCTCGTGAATTTAGATATAATTAAAGTGACAGCTTATTTATCTGTGTAGTTTTTCATTTTATAGGTCATGATTGTCATGCCCATTTCATGTAATATATTGTATATTTGATGTTCCTCAAGTCCATCAATATTTTGTACAACAATTTCATTTTAAGAGTGTGAAGTATGAGATAGAAATTCATTTTCATCATATTGCATATCTGGGAACGGGGGTTTATTATAGTAGTATTTTTTTGATGAAGTATTTAGAGATTCACTTGTTAATGCATTATCAAATTTTTCGAATATTGCTCTTATGACCTTTTCACATTTTTATTTTAATTCCTCCTTTAATTTTAGTTTATACTTTAATTTTAATTTATTTTTAAATTTTCTATTAATCTTTTCTATAAGATCATCGCGATTTTAAACTTTTCTTGAAATTTGGGAAAATTATCTTTTAAAAATTCTGATAGTTTAAATATTGGACGGGTTTCTAATTTTTTATTATTATTATGGGAAGATATTAGTTTATTTTTAAAATTAATTTGTTATCAGTCTTAAGGATTTGATTTTAGACTACGTATAGTAGTTGATTAGTATAATTATTTGTTTGAATTAATTTATTTATGTTTTTGTTCTTAGGATCACCTTGGGTATGTAATATCCCAGAAGTGCTTAGGACTTGTCACGACCCGAATGGAGGCCCGAGTCGTAACGCGGGACAAGGAGCCCCGAGAGACTCCAAGTCGACCCATGACATAAGAATACATCTAACTCAATTAAGAAAATGAA
Source organism: Datura wrightii (assembly GCA_035772735.1). Taxonomy (NCBI): domain Eukaryota; kingdom Viridiplantae; phylum Streptophyta; class Magnoliopsida; order Solanales; family Solanaceae; genus Datura; species Datura wrightii. The sequence goes on along the minus strand of JASDFA010000019.1, from coordinate 74,323,233 downwards.
TAGTCAACAGTATACTCATAGCGGAAGTCTAAACTTAAACATAACATTAGAAAACATAATCTGAAGCTGAGTACATACATATGTCTAAAAAGCCTCTAAACGTGACGAGTTGATGGGAGAAGACCCCAACTAACTCAACAAAACTGAAACAGAAATACATATAAGAAATCTGAATAGTCTAATCCTCACGAGATGATGACTCACCAACACAAACAATGCAATCTCAGAAGACGGGCTGTGAGCGGGGTTGAACGTGAGAGCCGGGTCCTGTATCATGAAATGAAACATCATAAAGTATGCGGTCAGTACGTGGAATGTACCGAGTATCCAAGGTAAGTAAAATCGCTTAAGTAAAGAAAACCATTTAAAGACAACGCATAATATAAACATAAACACTAAGAATCTGAGAGTAGGGCTTGCATGAATTCTTTCTGAAATCATGATCTCATCATAACATGACATAACATAACTTCATAACATCATAACTGAATCAATTGACTCAAAGCTAAATTCTGATATTTATAAGTAAAGCTAAACATTGAGTCAAACCTGCTTTAGTACATGCACATATATATATAAATCTCACGAGTAATGAAATATGCATATCTAAAATCATGAGGAACAATGGGAAACTCGTCTTTTAACCAGCATACCACAATAGAACTTACGTGGTCCCAACTATCACACTCAAGTGGGTGAGCCGTCCAAAGCCTTGTCGAGGCTAGGGACGATACCATGATATCGATATCAAGCTGAAGGCCCATTCGAATAGGAGAAGCTCACAAGGGAGGTCCCAGAGTCATAATGTATAAATCTACATTGGCGCGTAGTTCCGAGGCATAGGGTGATCAATCCTTAACCTGCTCGGTGCTAGACACTACTCCCAAAAATATACATATGCTCTACATCGTTATTCAATGAAGCTCAACATCACCCATTGACAAAGCTCATGAATCAAATACATCTCAAAGCTGAAATCATGCATAAGAGAAGCTTTAACTCAAACATACCACAAGCTGAAAGATAATTGAGAGTCTTCGCTCCAAATCCATGTGGTAAACTATGAATATGAAAACTTCAACTCATGACATACCACAAGCTAAAAATATAATTGGGAGTCTTCACTCCAAAACAATGTGGTAAGCTTAACTTGGGAAAATCATCATTCATACATAACATGTGGATTGCCCAAAGCTTTATCATACTTAGAAATACTCGATTCTCATTAAAAATGTAATGGTAAACATGGGTAGCTTCAAAACATTCTTTTCATCATACTATCTCATCATCATCATATATTCATCACAAATCTCATCTTTCATGAACATGTCATCATTGGGCTTTTAATTTATAAAACTAGAAAGATGATTTTAAGTTTAAAACATTATAAAAGATGCCCATGCTTTATAATTCCACAGTGGAATCATAATTAAATCATACCCATGTATAGAAATAGGAGATTCATGCATTTGGGTTAAAACCCCATAGAGTATACATAGGAATTTCATACTTTAGAGCGGGATTTGGCATGGGTGTGAAGGAAATCACTCATTCATAACCTTACATACTTGTTGGTAGCTGATTCTAACACTTCTTTAGATGCCCAATAGGAAATTGAATAGAAATTGATGAATGTTAGGCTTGATCACCCTCTCAAGTCTTCTACCTTGCATGCATGAACGAATAAGGCCTAAAATGAACTTAACCCCTTTAAAAGTAACTATGTTAGGCCCTAGGATCTCAGAAATTACGGAAAAGCCCTTGCTAATTTCGCAGAAAATAACTGTCAGGTGGTCCCAATGAGGGACCTAATGACCCGTCGTCAAGGGTCATGACTCATGGCCTGATTCGTCTAGCACACTGCTCATCTGATTAGCTGGGCTCGTCATGGGAAACCTTACATCTCGTTACTGTTGACCATGACTTGTGGTCACCATCCGTTATGTACATTGCCTCCATGCCAAGTATTTTCTCAACTAGTTGACCATGACCCTCCCCACGAATTGTAGGGACTGACCACGACTAGTGGGGTCCTTCCTTCGAGTGCTCTACCTCCCTTCTTGTCTTTTCTTTCCTTACCCACCCCATGACTAACCTAACAACTCGTGGGGTATGACCATGAGTTGTTGTCACACCCATGGAGATCCTTTTTCTTAAACTTCCAAACTCCTCACAGGCCTCCCCACAAGTCACATCACAACTCATGGGCTGCACCAACGAGTCATCCCACGACTCATTTTGTGCCTAATACCAGTTTTTAAGCTTTTATCCATTTCAAATCCTGGGTGTGATCTTTGGGCTTCCGGTGTATTAAATATCTCCCCCTTGGGGAAATTCGTCCCCAAATGTTGGAAAACACACAAAAACGCAGAGAGATGCAATTATCATATTCAAATACTGTTCATTTAAACTGAAAATTAACAGCATGACTATCTCCGATTCAAACTATACAACTGAACTAAATTCAAGAATCATACCTACATTCACATACATAAAAGAAACTTTCACACATGAACTGAACATGAAAACTAAATAGAGTTTGAGTGCAAAACTGATGCCTCAAGCTAAAACTAAGTCAGTAGAGAATAAATATGGGTACCTAGCCATCATATCTGCTTCAGCCTCCCACGTAGCTCCTTCAACATGCTGATTCCTCCATAACACTATAACTGAAGCTACTTTCTTGTTCCTTAGCCTTCAAACCTGTCGATCCAATATTTACACATGATCCTCCTCATAGCTAAGGCTTTCATTCACACCAACACTGTCCACCGGGACAACTAGAGTTGGATCACCTAAACACTTCTTCAAGAGCGACACATGAAAAGGATGAACAGAAGCTAATTCTGAAGGCAACTCCAACTCATAAGCCACCTTGGCAACACGTATCACTATCCGGTACGGGCCGATATATCGGGGACTAGGTTTCCCTTTCTTCCCTAACCTCATCACTCCCTTCATGGGAGACACTCTCAGAAATACCAAGTCATCAACCTCAAATGCTAATTCTCTTCTTTTCACATCAGCATAAGACTTTTGGCGATTCTGGGCAGTTTTCAACCTGTCCCTTATCAATTGAACCTTATCCATTGCCTCATGAACTGAATCTGGCCCAATCATCACCACCTTACCAACCTCAAACCAACCGATGGCCGACCTACATCTCCACCCATAGAGAGGCTCGAACGGTGCCATATGGATACTGGAGCGATAACTGTTATTGTAGGCAAACTCGATCAGGGGAAAGTGATCATCCCAACCACCTTCTAAGTCAATCAAGCATTCCCTCAACATGTCCTTGAGGGTTTGAATTGTCCACTATGCTTGACCATCCGTTTGCGGGTGAAATGCTATGTTGAGCTTAACCCATGTACTAATCCCCTTTTGAAATGACTTTTAAAACTGAGAGGTGAATTGAGTACCTTGATCTGAAATGATGGATAAGGGCACTCCATGCAATCAGACTAACTCCAGGATATATAGTTTGGAAAAATCCTCCGTCATGTCTGTGGTTTTAACCGGTAGAAAATGAGTAGCCTTGGTCAATCTGTCTACCAAAACCCAAATGGAGTCATATTGTCGATGAGTACGAGGCAACCCTGTGATGAAATCCATATTAATTTCTTCCCACTTCCAAGTGGGAATGCTGATATCCTGAAGTATACCTCCCGGTCTCTGATGCTCAACCTTTACTTGCTGATAGTTCAGACATTTGGCTACGAATTCTGCAGTATCCCTCTTCATGCCATTCCACCAATAGATTTCCCGTAAGTCATGGTAAATCTTGGTGGAACCCAGAGCGATAGAATACCTAGATCCATGAGCCTCATGCAACATCCGGCTCCTCAGATCATCGACATCTAGAACACATGGGCGACCCTGGTACCGAAGCATACCATCTCCCTCTTGGGAGAAAACCTCCACCTTCTGACTTCGAACGACTTCCTTCAACTTTACTAAAATCGGGTCCTCATCTTGTCTATCCTTTGCATCAGTCACCAAGGACGATTTTGATCCATTCTGGACAACAACACTACCATTGGAGGAGCCAACCAACCTAACACCCAACCTAGCTAGTCGATATACGTCTTTCACCAGCTCCTTCTTCCCCTTATCCACATGGGACACACTCTCCATAGAGAGTCTACTAAGTGCGTCCGCTACCATATTAGCCTTACCCAAATGGTAAAGAACACTCATATCATAGTCCTCGAGCAGCTCCTCCTTTGCAAAAGATTGAGATCTTTCTGCGTGAACTCATATTGTAAGATATTATGGTCCATAAACACATCCACGTGGACACCGTACAAATAATGTCACCATATCTTCAAGGAGAATACCACTGCGACCAATTCAAGATCATGGGTTGGATAATTCCTCTCATGAACTTTCAACTGTCTAGAGGGGTATGCTATAACTCTCCCGTGCTACATCAACACACACCCAAGTCCGATCCTTGAAGAATCACAATACACCACGAACCCATCGGTACCCTCCGATAGTGTTAACACTGTTGCTGAAGTGAGTCGAGACTTCAACTCTTGGAAGCTCTTCTCACAAGCCTCCGACCATCGGAATTTCACCTTCTTATGAGTCAATTTGGTCAAAGGTGCTGCAATAGATGAGAAACCCTCAAAAAAATCAAGAAACTCCGAATACTGAAGGATTCACCGATCTAGGCCAATTCTTCACCTCCTCGATTTTTTGAGAATCTACCCTTATGCCCTCACTTGATACCACATGGCCCAAAAATGCTACGGAGTTTAACCAAAACTCACACTTGCTGAATTTGGCATATAACTGACGATCCTGGAGTCTGAAGCACTACACTAAAATGAGCGACATGCTCCTACTCGCTCGAGAGTATATCAAGATGTCATCAATAAACACTATCACGAACATGTCAAGGTATGGCTTGAACACCCTGTTCATCAGGTCCATAAAAGCTGCAGGGGCATTCGTTAGTCCAAAAGACATAACTACAAACTCATAATGACCATATCGTATCCTGAAGGCTGTCTTCGGGATGTCACTCTCCCGAACTCTTAACTGACTGTATCTGGATCTTAGATCTATCTTCGAGAAACACTTGGCACCCTGAAGTTGGTCAAATAAATCATCAATACTGGGTAGAGGATACCTATTCTCGACATTCACTTTGTTCAATTGCCGATAGTCAATACACATGCAAAGAGAACCATCTTTCTTTCGGACAAAAAGAACTGGTGCACCCCATGGGGACTTGCTCGGTCTAATGAAACCCTTATCTAACAAGTCCTTCAATTGCTCTTTCAACTCTTTTAGCTCTGTTGGAGCCATTCTTTAAGGAGGATTAGATATAGGCTGCATGTCGGGAAGAAGATCAATACCAAAATCGATCTCCCACTCGGGAGGGATTCCCGGTAAATCATTTGGAAAGACCTCTGGATACTCACGTACAATGGAACTGACTAGATCGTCAGAGTCTCGAATTCAATATCCTTAACCCTAACTAGATGGTACACACAGCCCTTAGATATCATCTTTCTGGCCTTAAGGTAGGAAATGAAACAACCTACAGGTACAACTGAACTACCCTTCCATTCTAAAACTGGTTCACCTAGAAATCTAAAATTTACTGCCCGAGTTCTACAATTAACTGAAGCATATTAGTTCTACAATTAACTTAAGCATATCATGCAAATAATCAATCCATGTTGAGAATCACATCAAAATTGGTCATGGATAACTCTATCAAATCTGCTGAAGGACTGAGACTGGGCAACCTCTATACACCTGTCTAGCTATAACTGAGTCACCTAATGGAGTAGAAATTAAGAAGGCTCTGACAAGACTTCGGGACTAACTCTAAAGCTACTGGCCACATAAGGTGTCATACAAGACAAGGTAGCCCCCAGATCAAACAAAGAATAAACATCAATATGGAAATCTTGTAACATACTAGTGACCACATCTGGGAGACCTCCTACTCCAGATGGGATGCTAAGGCATAGAATTTGTTCTGATGCTGACTGCAAGCTATACTGGTAGATGCCCCTTGATGTGCTGAGCGTGCGGGAGCGGCTGCTGAACTAGAAGTTGGGCCTTGGCCCCCAACCTAATCCTCTCCCGCATCTGGGCAATCTCTAAGCATGTGTCCAGGCTTCCCACACCCGAAACAAGAACTTGAACCTGCCAAGCACTGGCCTGTGTACCCCCGACCACATCTGTGACAAGCTGGGACACTAGAATCTGCGGGTCTGCTGCTCTGACCCCTCGAGTTTGATGCTTGTCCTCTCTGATCATGCCTAGGCATTGATGGTAGACTCAATGCTGAAGATACCGCGACTGATGATCTCTAGTGGGTCTGCTGTTGGTACCCACCACCTGGCCTCGCTGAGAGAATCTATTGTAAACGGTCCTGGCCCTCTTTGCCTCCCTTTCTCTCGAATGCGCCGCCTCCATCTGTTGGGCGTACAAAACCATATGATAGAAGTCCATGTCCTGATAGAGCATAGAGGTCCTATAATCATTGTCCAAATAGCCTGCTACTCCATGAACGAACCTACTCACTCGCGCCAGCTAATCAGCCACTAACTCTGGGGAGTACTTCGATAGGTGAGGGAACTCAAAGGCATACTCTTGCACCATCATCCTCCCTTTCTTCAGATTTACGAACTCAGCTGCCTTTAGCTCCCTCATATCATGAGAGAAGAATCGATCCAAGAATGCAACATGAAACTCTTCCCAAGTGATATGACCTACTCCGAAGACCCTGCTATCCTTCCATTGGCTATATCAGATATGCATGAATCCTTTCAAGTAGTAAGAGGCCAACTCTAAGCACTCAGCCCCATTCACCCCAATGACTTGGGTGATCTTGACAATCTCATCTATGAACTCATGCGGGTCTTCATCTAGTTTGGACCCAAGGAACTCTGGCGGATTCATCCTTAAGAAGTCTCTAACTCAAGCCGCCGTTGTATTGCCATTTTGTGAAACATACGCAACGACCTGCTGATTGATCTTAGTGATCAAGGCCATCACAAACATCTAAATGGTGGCTCGAAACTGAGCATGAGCAACTGGCTCTAGTACCTGGGGCTCCTGAACTGGTTGGGCTTGCTGGTGCCCATTACCGTAGCCATCCTCGTGGCATTCACCATTCCAATTTATCCTTCCATTCATTCTTCGGGGAGCCATGATTCTGCAATCACGAATAACATGCATTAGAAGGATAGAAAGACTTTTTATCACATGACATAGATCATGAAAGAAGGGAACATTTCCTAAATGTCTCGTAGCCTCTTCGTCATAAGTGTGGGACACTTCACACCCATGAAAAAGACTTTACTTAACGCAGCTTTCGGACACCCTAGGACACTTCAAACCTATTGCTCTGCTACCAAGTTTGTCATGACCCGAATAGAGGCCCGGGTCATAACACGGGACAAGGAGCCCGAGAGATCCCAAGTCGACCCATGGCATAAGCATACATCTAATTCAATCAAGCAATTGAATAGTCAACAATATACTCATATTGGAACTCTAAACTTAAACATAACATCATAAAACATAATCTGAAGCTAAGTACATTCATATGTCTGAAAAGGCTCTAAACATGATGAGTTGATGGAACAAGACCCCAACTAACTCAATGAAACTAAAACTGAAATACATATAAGAAATCTGACTAGTCTAGTCCTCGGAAGATGAGGACTCACCAACACGAACAATGCAATCTCAGAAGACGGACTATGAGCGGGGCTGAACCTAAAAGCCGGGTCTTGTATCATGAAACGATACAGCATAAAGTATGCGGTTAGTACGTGGAATGTACCAAGTATGCAACGTAAGTAAAAGTGCTTAAGTAAAGAAAACCATTTAAAGACAATGCATAATATAAACATAAACATTAAGAATCTGAAAGTAGTGCTTGCATGCATTCTTTCTAAAATCATGATCTTTTCATAACATGACATAACATGACTTCATAACATCATAACTGAATTGATTGACTCCAAGATAAATTCTGACATTTATAAGTAAAGCTGAAGATTGAGCCAAACCTTCTTTAGTAAAAGCATTTATATATGAATCTGATGTGTAATGAAATATGCATATCTAAAATCATGAGGAACAATGGAAGACTCTTCTTTTAACCGACATACCATGATAGAGCTTACGTGGTCCCAACTATCACACTCAAGTGGGTAGAGCCATCCAAAGCCTTGCGGGGGGCTAGGGATGATAACATGATATCGATATCAAGCTGAAGGCCCATTTGGGAAGGGGAAGCTCACAAGGTAGGTCCCAGAGTCATAATGTATAAACCTACGTTGACACGTAGTTCTGAGGTATAGGGTGATCAATCCTTAACCTTCTCTGTGCTAGACACTACTCCCAAAAAATATACATATGCTCCACATCGTTATTCAACGAAGCTCAACATCGTCCATTGACGAAGCTCATAAATCAAATACATCTCAAAGATGAAATCATGCATAAGGGAATCTTTAAATCAAACATACCACAAGATGAAAGATAATTGGGAGCCTTCGCTCCAAAACCACGTGGTAAGCTATGCATATGAAAACTTCAACTTGAAACATACAAAAAGCTGAAAATATAATTAGGAGTCTTCTCTCCAAAACAATGTGGTAAGCTTAACTCAGGAAAATCATCATTCATAAATAATATATGGGCATTGCCCAAAGCTTTATCATACATAGAAATACTCAATTCTCATCGAAAACGTAATTATGAACATAGGTAGCTTCAAAACATGCTTTTCATCATACTATCTCATCATCATATATTCATCAATAATCTCATCTTTCATGAACATCTCATCAATGGGCTTTTAATTTATAAAACTAGAAATATGATTTTAAATTTTAAACATTATAAAAATTGCCCATGCTTTATAATTCAATAGTGGAATCATAATTAAATCATACCCATGTATAGAAATAGCAGATTCATGCATATGGGTTAAAACCCCATAGAGTAGACATATGAATTTCATACTTTAGAGAGGGATTGGGAATGGGTGCGAAGGAAATCACCCATTCATAAACTTACATACCTGTTGATAGCTGATTCTTACACTTCATTAGATGCCTAATAGGAAATTGAAGAGAAATTGATGAATGTTAGGCTTGATCACCCTCTAAGTGTTCTACCTTACATGCATGAATGAATAAGTCCAAAAATGAACTTAACCCCTTTAAAAGTAACAATTCATAACTCAAAACGTCGTAGTTTAGGACCTAGGAACTCAGGAATTATGGAAAATACCTTACAAAATTCGCAGGAAATAATTGTCAGGTGGTCCCAACGAGGGACCTAACGACTCATCGTGAAAAGTCATGACTCGTGGCCTGATCCGTCTAGCACACTGCTCATTTGATCACCTAGGCTCGTCATGGGCAACCTCACGAATCGTTATTGGTGACCACGACTCGTTGTTACCATCCGTTATGTACACTACCTCCATGCTAAGTATTTTTTCAACTAGTTGACCACGACCCTCCCCACGAAACGTGAGGACTGACCACGACTTGTGGGGTCCTTTTGTCGTGTGCGCTGCCTCCCTTCTTCTCTTTTCTTTCCTTATCCACTCGACCACTGACCTAACGACTTGTGGGGTCTGACCACAAGTTTTTTCACGCCTGTGGGGATCCTTTTTCTCAAACTTCCAAACTCCTCACTGGCCTCCCCACGAGTCACATCACAACTCATGGGCTGCACCAACGAGTCATCCCACGACTTGTTCTGTGCCTGGTGCTAGTTTTTAAGCTTTTATCCATTTCAACTCCCGGGTTTGATCTTTAGGCTTTCGAGTAAAATAGGACTATACTCGGGATTTAAAATGAAAAGTAGCATAAATTTAAGGTTTCTTCTTAGAACGAGTCATTGTACGTGTCGTTGGTGGGACTAACGACCCGTTGGAGATGCTCGTGGTGGGAATATGCAGAGTAGGCTAGAAGTAATGGGTCTTACGACAACCTATTGGTTTAAGTAACAAATCATAGGGCAAATTTGTTATTTTATTCTGGATTTTCAGGAGGGAAGGAACAACTCATGGTATGACCCATGATGAGGAACCACGGATTGAGGTAAAGACCCATTGGTTGGGGGCTAGGTTGGCAGAGCTAGATGGTATGGGTCAAGGTACGACGTGTGGTGAGTGACGATGGGTCATTACTTCCACCCATAGGAAGGAGCAGGAATTTTCTCCCAGTCATGGTAATAGAAGGATACAATTATTTGTTGGAAGATGGTATGAATTATGGTGTGGTACGTTGGAACCTGAGAACTCAGACGTGAGCAGTGGCTCTGATGAGAGGAAACTACGAGCCATCGAATCGAGGTACGATCCGTTAGATCAATCGTGGTCACTGGCAGTGCAGATTTTCCAGGTTTTTCATTAAGGGTATTTTCATCATTCCTAAGCCCTAAGGTCCTAAACTACTTCATTTTAAGCTAATTTAGTGGGGTTTTAAGGGGGACAAACCAATTACATGAATCCCCACTCCATGCATGCAACATAGAGCCTTTCTTGAAGATCAAGTTTATTCCAATTCTTTTGAAATTCTCCATGATCTGTATATGGGTCAATATCCTTTATGTATCAAATCATGTTTTATGATCTATGGGAAGATTTTATGACTATTTTGCATATAAATTTTATAAATTTTCATTTAAATCCAATTATGCCCAATTATGCATGTTTTATGAAAAGTCGAGTTATGATTTCATTATGATCTTGATTTTAATTATCCCAATTATGATTTATGATTTGTATTCTCTCAAGTACTTATCATGGATTTATGAAATGGCAAGTTTATACATGTTTTACAAGTATGCATGGATTTCATGATTGTTGGATTTATGACTCTTGGCCAATTCATGGGCCCTTGTTCATGACTAATTATGTATTTCAAATGGGGACCAATGATGTTATTATTTATTTTGGCCATGAACTTTATGAACGATTTTATGGTTACTATATGAGCCCTAATTTGCATGTTTTTGGGAGGACTCGTGTAATACCCCGAAAGAGCCTAAGACTAGATCCGAAAGGTGGAAATGAAATCAATATAAAAAGAAGGAATTTCCCCTCAGACGACCCGTGGTATGGGTCTTTAGAAGAAAGAATGGGCCATTAGAAGTGCCCGTAGAGAAAGGTTGCAGATTTGGACTGGAGAATAGCGAGTCTCAAAACAATTTGTTGGAGGTTGTAACGAGTCATTGTAAGGGGAGTCATGGTGAGGCTGGTCTTGATCAGGGAGGAAGTGTCGGGTCTTGGAATGGCTTGTTGTTGGTTAGAATGGGTCATTGTATGTGTTCGTTCGGAGGATTTCCAAGATAGTGATAGTGGTGACAATGGCTGGTAACCACGAGTCATTGGAGGTTGGAATGACTCATCCTGTTCAGTCGTGGTGGGGGATCTGAGACCTGAATTTAGGGTGCAGCAACAAGGGATAGTAACAGGCCGTGGGAGCTAGCAACAGACCATTCTGACGTCCGTTTTCACTAGAAGATCAGTTTTTTCAGGAAATTCATTAAGGGTATTTTCATCATTCCTAAGCTCTAGGGTCCTCAACTACGTCATTTTAAGCTTGAAATAGGGAGTTCTAATAGGGGTAAATTCATTCTATGCTCATTCACATTCATGCATGCATGTGTATAAGTCTAGAGAGATAATCAAGCTCAAATTCTTCCAAGTTTTCATCAATTCTTCATTGGGCAATAAAAGGGAGTTGCAGAATCTGATTCTCTCAGGTATGTAAGGTCATGAATGGATGAATTTGTTCACACCCATGCCCAATCCCTCTCTAATTCATGAAAATTTATAAGTTGGTCCTATGGGGTTTTAACCAAATGCATGAATTTCCTAAGTTTCTACCATGGGTATAATCTAAGTATGTTTCTATTATCAAATTATGATTCATGGGCAAGTTTTATGATGTTTTCAATTATAAATCATATTATCAAGTTTTATAAATTATAATGCCCATCCATGAAAGTTCATGAAAGTTGAGATTTATGATAAATGTTCAAGTATGATGATACATTATTGATGAAAAACATGTTTTCAAATTACCCATGTCTAGAATCATGTTTTCAAGTGAATTAAGTATTTTCAAGCATGTTTATGTATTGGGCAAGCCTATATGTTCAAGTATGATATATGATTTTCATGAATTAGCTTACCACATGGTTTTGGAGTTAAGACTCCCATTTATGTTCATCTTGTGGTATAGTTTGAGCCAGGGCTCCTCATGTATGATTTCAGATTTTAAATGTATATGATTATTCAGCTTCGTCAATAGATGATGGCCAGCTTCATTTAAAAACGACGGAGAGCATATGCATGTTTTTTGTGGGAGTAGTGTCTAGCACCGAGTAGGCTAAGGGTCAGTCAACCCTATGCTTCAGAATTATACGCCAACATAGGTATGATCAGATTATTTTGGGACCTTGTATGTGAGCTTTCCCCTACCCCAAGGGGGGCCTTGAGCTTGATATCGAAATCATGATAGCGTCTTTAGCCCTGACAAGGCTTTAGAAGGCTCTTGCCCACTTGAGTGTGATAGTCGGGATGACGTAAGCTCTATCGTGGTAATGTCTATTATATGACGAGTCTCCCATTTTTCCTCATGATTTCAGTTATACATGTTTATCATTCATGATATCTATATATGTTTTAAAGCTGGTTTGACCAAATGTTTAGTTTTATTTATGATTATCAGATTTCAGCTTTGGGTTATTTGATTCCATTATGATGTTCAGTTATGTTTAGATCATGATTTTGGAAAAAAAGAGCATGCTAGCATTGATCTCAAATTCTTATCTTAATTGTGTTTTATATTATGCATGTTTAAATAATTTTACTTATTTAAGTGGCTTTACTTACCTTGCATACTCGGTACATTCCATGTACTGACCACATACTCTATCTTGTATCATTTTATTATATAGGCTTCGATCTTTAGACTCAGCCCCTTCACTAGCCAGTCTCTAAAGTTAGCATCCGTCTTCTGTGGTGAGTCCTCATCTTCCGAGGATCATTCCTTTTTAATTTATCATGGTATTTTTAGTTTTTAGACTTGTCGGGTTAGTTGGGGATGTTATCCCATCAACCCATCAGTTATGTAGAGGCTTTCAGACTGTATGTAGTAATCCGCTCATTATGTATTATGTGAATTCCGATTTCGATGTTATGTCATGATTAAATTTTCGTTATGCTCATTATGTTAAGTTTTCCACTTTTATTGATCGATCTAGATGTATGTTCATGCCATGGGTCGACTTGGAGTCTCTGGGGCTCCTTGTCCCGTGTCTCTATTCGAGCTTATGTTTGGGTCGTGAGAAACTTGGTATAAGAGCCACAAGTTTTGAAGTGTCCTAGGGTGTCTGAAAGCTGCATTAAGTAAAGTCTTTTTCATGGGTGTGAAGCGTGGCACACTTATGATGAAGAAGCTATGATACATTTAATAAATGTTCCCTATTTTCATGATCTGTGTCGTGCAGTGAAATATTTCTCTATCCTTCTAACTCGTGCTATTCACAATTGCAGAATCATTCCTCTCCGCAGAGTTAATGGTAGAAGAAATGAGAGTGGAAATCGCCATGAGGATGGCAATGGAGACAGGCACCAACAAGCCCCACCAGTCCATGAGCACCATGCACCGAAGCCGGTTGCCTAAGATGAATTCAGGGCAGCCATTCAGATGCTAACGCACTCCTTAACCGCCCAGGTCAACCAGCAGGCAGTGGCGCATGTCTCGTAGAACGGGAATGCGGTGGTAGCATGAGTCAGAGATTTCCTAAGGATAAACCCACCAAAGTTTCTGGGGTCAAAGGTGGACATGGATCCATATGAGTTTATTAATGGGATTTTGAAGATTACCCAAGTCATGGGGGTGAATGGAGAACAGTGTGCTGATTTGGCCTCGTATTAGTTGAAGGGGGTCGCACACATTTGTTTAGATAGTGGAAGGATAGTAGGGCAACCGGAGCAGGCCTTATCAGTTGGGAGTAGTTTCATGCCGTGTTCCTATATCCGTTCTTCCCTCTGGAAATGAGAGAGTTGAAGACGGCTAGTTCATGAATCTAAAACAGGGGAAGATAACGGTACAGGAAAATTCCCTAGAGTTCACTCGTCTATCAAAGTACGCCCCAGAGTTAATGGTTGATCAGAGGGCGCGAGTGAGCAAGTTTGTCCATGGGGGTGGCGGACTATCTAGACAAGGATTGCAGAACCGCCATGCTCTATCAAGATATGGATTTCCCTCGGATAGTCTTGTACGCCCAACAGATAGAGGTGGTACATCTCAAGAAGAGAGAGGTCAAGAGGGCTAGGACATACAGCTATAGGTTCTCTTCGCCAAGGCTAGATGGTGGGCACCGACAACCTTCCCATCAGAGATCTTCAGCCCCAACATCTTAAGTAATGAGTGTTCCATCCAGACCTAGGTACGATCAGAAAGGATGAGCATCAGGCTCTAGGGGTCAGAGCAGCAGGCCCCCAGACTCCAGTATCCTAGTTTGCGGCAGGTGTGGTCGGGGGCACACGGGTCAGTGTTTGGCGAGTACAGGTGCTTTCTTCGAGTGTGAAAAGCCCGTACATATGCTCAGATATTTCCAGTAGCTAGACAGGGCCATGATAGGGGCCGAGGCCCAACTTCTAGTTCAGCAGCTCCACCCGCATGCCTAGGCCGGCAGGGGGCATCTACTAGCACAGGTGGCAGTTAACGCCAAAATAGATTATATGCCTTAGAATCCCACCAGTAGCAGGAGGCCTCCCCGGATGTAGTCACTAGTATATTATGGGTTTTCCATCTTGATGTATATGCTTTATTAGATCCAGGGGATGCCTTGTCTTTTTTGACACCTTATGTGGCTAGTGGTTTTGGAGTCAGTCCCGAAATCTTGTCATAACCGTTCTCAATCTCTACTCTAGTGGATGATTCAGTTGTAACTATACGGGTATATAGAAGTTGCCTGGCCACGATCCTTCAAAAAGTCACCTCAGCAGATCTAGTAGAGTTAGCCATGACCGATTTTGATGTTATCCTCGGTATGGATTGGCTATTTGCATGTTATGCCTTAGTTAATGGTAGAATCCGTGTGGTAGATCTCCGATTTCTGGGTGAGCCATCCTTAAAATGGAAGGGTAGTTCAACTATGCTTGTAGGTCATTTCATTTCCTACCTTAAGGCTAGAAAGATGATCTCCAAGGTTTGCGTGTGCCATTTAGTTAGGGTTAAGGATGCTACATCCAAGACCCCGACTATCCAGTCAGTCCCAGTAGTATGTGAGCATCCAGAAGTCTTCCTAGATGATATACCCGGTATCCCTCCCGAGGGGGAGATTGATTTTTGTATTGACCTTCTTCTAGATACACAACCATTCCTACTTACAAAATGGCTCCAGCTGAGTTAAAGGAATTAAAGGAGAAGTTGAAATACCTTTTAGATAAGGGGTTCATCAAACCGAGCAAATCCCCATGGGGT
Organism: Datura wrightii; assembly: GCA_035772735.1. Lineage (NCBI taxonomy): Eukaryota > Viridiplantae > Streptophyta > Magnoliopsida > Solanales > Solanaceae > Datura > Datura wrightii. Next base: position 74,307,727 of record JASDFA010000019.1, on the reverse strand, counting down.
GCACCAGTTCTCTTTTTCCGAAAGAAAGATGGCTCTTTTCGTATGTGTATCGATTATCGGCAATTGAAAAAGGTCACCATCAAGAACATGTATCCTCTTCCAAGGATTGATGATTTGTTTGACCAGCTCCATAGTGCCAAGTTGTTTTCGAAGATAGACCTCAAATCCAGATACCATCAGCTTAGGGTTCAGGAGAGTGACATCCCGAAGACAGCCTTCAGGACGTGGTATGGTCATTATGAGTTTCTAATTATGTCTTTTGTACTAACGAATACTCCTACAACTTTTATGGATTTGATGAACAGGGTGTTCAAGGATACATGGATATGTTTGTGATCATATTTATTGATGACATCTTGATATACTCTCAGAGCGAGGAAGAGCATGCTGCTTATTTTGAGGGTGGTGCTATAGACTCTCAAAGATCGTCAACTATATGCTAAATTTAGCAAGTGCGAGTTTTGGTTGAACTCAGTGGCCTTTTTGGGCCATGTTGTTTCAAGTGAGGGCATAAAAGTGGACTCCTAGAAAATAGAAGCAGTAAAGAATTGGCCAAGGCTGGTGAATCCTTTCGATATCAGGAGCTTCTTGGGATTAGCTAGGTACTATCGGAGATTTGTTGAAATTTTTTTATCTATCATAGCACCATTAACCAAATTGACCCAAAAAAAAGTGAAATTCCAATGGTCAGATGCTTGTGAGAGGAACTTTCAGGAGTTCAAGACTCGACTCACCTCAGCACTGGTGTTAACTCTACCGGAGGGTACCGATAGGTTTGTGGTGTATTGTGATGCTTCTAGAATCGGCCTTTGTTGTGTGTTGGTGCAGCATGGTAAAGTCATCACATACGCGTCCAGGTAGTTGAAGGTTTATGAAAGGAATTACCCGATCCATGATCTTGAATTAGCAGCAGTGGTATTTGCCTTGAATATATGGAGACACTATTTGTACGGGTTCCATGTAGATGTGTTTATAGACCAAAAAAACCTACAATATGTTTTTACATAGAAGGACCAAAATCTGCGTCAAAGTAGGTGGTTGGAGTTACTCAAGGATTATGATATGAGTATCCTTTACCATCAAGGTAAGGCCAATGTAGTAGCGGATGCACTTAGTAGAACTTCTATAGAGAGTGTGTGCCATGTGGATGAGGGGAGGAAGAAGCTGGTGAAGGATGTGAATTAGCTTGCAAGATTGGGAGTTCATTTGGTCGACTCGACCGATAGCGGTGTTATCATTCAAAACAGATCAGAATCTTCATTGGTGGCTGATGTAAAAGATACACAAGATGAGGATCCCATTTTGGTAAAGTTAAAGAAAGATGTTCAGAATCAGAAGTTAGAGGTCTTCTCCAAAGAGGGAGATGGGGTGCTTCAATATCAGGGTCGCTTGTGTGTCCTGGACGTTGATGACTTGAGAAATCGGATGTTGCATGAAGCTCACAGTTCCAGGTATTCGATACATCCAGGTGCCACCAAGATGTAGCGTGACTTACGGGAAGTCTTTTGGTGGAATGGCATGAAGAAGGACATCGCCGAATTCGTAGCTAAGTGTCCAAACTGTCAGCAAGTGAAGGTTTAGAACTAAAGACTGGGAGGTGTGCTTTAGGATATCAGTATCCCCACTTTGAAGTGAGAGGAAATCAACATGGACTTCTTCACAGGGTTCCCTCACACTCATCGACAGTATGACTACATTTGGGTGGTCGTGGACAGGTTGACCAAAGCCGCTCATTTTCTACTAGTCAAAACCACTGATTCAACGGAAGATTATGCCAAACTATACATCCATGAGCTAGTATGGTAGCATGGAGTGCCTTTTTCCATCATATTAGATAGAGGTACTCTGTTTACCTCTTAGTTTTGGAGGTCGTTTCAAAAAGGACCGGGTACTCAGGTTAAGCTCAGTACAGTATTTCACCCGCAAATGGATGGTCAAGTGGAGCGAACAATTTAGACACTTGAGGACATGTTGAGAGCATGTATGATTGAATTCAAGGGTAGTTGGTGATCTTGGGCAAATTTATATGCCCAAGTGATACTCAAATGTGGAATTTTAGCCTTGTTTATCTATCAATGTGTATACATTCTCATGTAATTGGTAATAAAATGTGAATTTATACTAACCAACATGATTAGCATTGTTTTACAGGTAAAATATAATTTTGGAAAGCTCAAATGCATGTTGGAAGAGATCGGGGTTGGACTCGGACGTGAGCAAGGGACAAGGCATTGGAAAGCACAAAATAAAGGGGCTCCGCGATGGAGCCGTGTCACGCTGCCATCGCGGAGGCCTTCTGCCTGGATAGGAATTTTCAGCCAATTTCCAGTGAGGGTTCGCGATGGGTCCGTGGCACGGTGGCATGGCTCCGCGTTGCACGCCGTGCCACGTTGGGCCTTATTTCCTGGACCCCCAGTTCCAGTGAAGGTCCGCGTCGGTAGCGTGTCACTGAGGCAGTGCTCGGCGATGCACTCCGTGACACGTTGCTTGTTATTCTGGGAAAAATTCCCACTAGTACAAATAGAACACTTAGGTTCATTTTTCAATATTTTGACTTGGTGGAGCAAGAACGTGGGTTACAGGCAGTTGAGGGGACGAAATTATCAGGGTTTTTCTCTCTTTCCTCCTCCTTGTATTCAATTGCTTGTATGTTTAACACTCATTTAACGATGTTTAATCCACAAATGAGTGGCTAATTCATCTTCTTGCTGAGGTTATGAACACTTGTAATGAAATGTGATCATTGATTCTTTGGTTTTTCATCTTTTCTTCCATGGTTGTTCTATTAATTCTTGTTCTTACTGCATTAATGTGTGGCCTACGTTAATGTACATCTAAAAAATCCGGTTTCACTTGAGAGAGCAAGAAATTGGAAAGTTGTGAATTAATAGGATATGATCTTTTCTTAGTTTGGGAAAATTGAGAATTGATTTACTTTCAGGATAGAAATATACCTGAAAGTCGTATTAGTCAATTTAGGAACCGGGTTTGTATGGCTAGAACATGAATTGCATTTAATCACAGAAATGTAGGTGGATGGTTCATGATTCTTAAGTGGGGTTAAATACGAGAGTTTTAATCTCTTGGCAGTAGTTCTTGACTAGCAACCGGAGGAAAAGACTAACCAAATTATGTCGATAATTAATTTCATTACATGTCCGTTTAACCTCAGCATGCTCTCATTCATAGTTCAGACTCACATTAGATAGTTGTTTTAGATTTAGCATAAAAATTATAAATCAAAATATCAAACTTTTAGTTACGCTGTTGTCTGCATTTTTAGAATTAGAATATAGTACACTTGAGCAGATTGCACTTCATCCCAGTCCCTGTGGGATCGATACTTGGCTTACTCAAGCCACTTTACTACTTGTTCGACCACGTGCACTTGCGTGTAGTTATATACCCATATAACGCGAAGCCGAACAAGTTTTTGGCGCCGTTGCCGGGGACTGGCAATTGGTGAATTTGTTTTAAGTGTTAATTTACTATATTTTTATTTTCTTGCAGATTTAATTTCTGTTGAGCACTAGCAAGAGACAAGGAGCTGGTGGACTCGAATTTGGAGCCAGAAAGATTATTCATCGACAGCGGAGAGAAGCTCTAGAAAGAAAGCTGCAGTTGCTCAGACATACGATCATGGAGCAACAACAGAATCCACCGGTAGTACGGGCAATGTTAGTGCCCGAAGAAGTAGCAGCTCGGCCGGTTCGCGAGGTGGCAATCCCACATGCTAATAATGTCACATCTAGCATCCGCAAACCTGAGCCAGGAGGGAGGTTCCAACTTAAGCAGAATATGGTGCAATTGTTGCACACTAGCGGGCAGTTTACAGGTCTCCCTCATGAAGATCCACAACAGCATCTCCAAAATTTTTTGGAGATAAGTGACACTTACATCCCCGCTGGAGTGTCATCAGATTATGTCCGGCTTACATTGTTCCCATTTTCACTATTGGTAGAAGCCAAGAGGTGGTTGAAAGATGAGCCACCGAATTCTATTTGTACGTGGGATGATCTTGCGAGGAAATTCTTGATACGATTTTTTCCCTCCGGTAAAACAGCAAGACTTAGAAGTCAAATTCTAAGTTTCGAACAGAGGGAGGGAGAGAATTTATATCAGGCTTGGGAGAGATTCAAGTCCATGTTGCGGGATTGTCCTCATCATCATCAATCCAATGATGTGTTGGCGCACACTTTTATAGAGGGTTTGGAACCCCATACAAAAATATTGCTAGACTCAGTAGCTGGAGGACAAGCGCTGGAGAAAACTTATGAGGAGCTGTATACCTTGTTGAACAGTATTTCGCAGGGCAATACGGAATGGAATAATGATTCGTCAAGAGGCGGGACAAGGAAAGCAGCAGGAGTGCTAGAAGTGGATGGGTTTACAGCTATTGCTGCACAGATAGCTGTATTACAAAATCAACTTAACACCCACTTCAGCAACATGACAATGAACCAGCCCCAAGCCCCAGTGAATGCAGTGCAGCATATGTGGTGTGAAGTGTGCGGAAGCAGTGAGCACTCAGCTGAGTGTTGTAGAGAAAATCCTGACTCAGTGAACTTTGTGGGAAATGTACAAAGGAACAACCATCAACAGTATGGCAACAGATACAATTCCAATTGGAGGAATCACCCGAATTTCTCCTGGGGTAGCAACAACCATCAGGGGCAGAGTTCAAGTCAGGGTGTGCAAAGGAACCAAGGAGGGCAGCAGAATTATCAAGCATAATTCAGAAACAACAATGCACCTCCTCCGCCACCATCACCCAGCATTAAGGAGATGTTCAAGACCATGATAGCTAACCAAGCTCAATTGCAGGCTGACTGTGTGAAATTGGCAGCCGAAGTGAAAAACAACCAGTTAGCTACCAAGGCACTTGAATATCAATTTAGGCAATTTGCTGGAGCCCAAAACACCAGGCCTAGAGGATGGCTTCCGAGCGACACAGATCCCAATTCCAAGCAGGTGAATGTAGTGACCACAAGGAGTGGTTTGCAGCTGAAAGAGGTGGAACCAAAAAGACCACCTCAACAATCGGGAGCAGCAGAAGTCAAGAGGGAGCAAAGTACTGAGAGGGGGAAGACTAAGGAAGCTGAGTTAGAAAGACCACCACCCCCGTTCCCTCAACGATTAAAGAATCACAGGAAGAGGCGTGTTTCAAGAAATTCATGGAGGTGCTGAAATAGGTACATATTAACTTACCTCTTGTTGATGTTTTGCAGGAAGTGCCGAAATATGCCTAGTATATAAAGGACATCGTGGCAATCAAAAGTCGGTTGACTGAGTATGCTACGGTGGCTCTAACGGAGGAGTGCACTTCCCGGATTCAAAACCGACTGCCCACAAAGCTCAAAGACCCTGGGAGCTTTACTATACAGATTACTATTGGGCAGAGTATCCGAGCTCGTGGATTGTGTGATTTGGGAGAGAGCATAAATTTGATGCCGTCATCGGTATTCAAAAAGATGGGTCTAGCTAACTAGACCCACAACAGTGATCTTGCAATTGGCGGATCGGTCCTTAGCCAGACCTGATGGCATTGTGGAGGACGTTCTGGTGCAAGTTGGCTCCCTGATCTTCCCGGTAGATTTTGTCGTGCTGGATTTTTAACCAGACGCAGAAGTCCTATTTATTTTGGGACGTCCTTAATTGGCGACCAGGAAAGCGCTGATTGATGTAGCTGCGGGGCAGCTAAGCATGCGAGAACATGATAAGATTGAGGTATTTGATGTGTTTAAAGACATGAAGCTGCCGGCAATACAAGAGGAACTTTCAGCAATTAGTGTGGTTGAACTTGAAGAAATTCGTCAGATTGTTGAATCTCAAGACCCACTGGAAAGAGTGTTGATGCACTCCGATCATTTTGGAGATAAAGACGCCTATGAGGTGGTCCAAATGTTGAATGAGGCATAAAGGCATCCACGAAAACAGGAATTCCAATCATTGATGAGGTCCCTAGAACCGTTGCCGAAACCATCCATTGAGGAGGCACCAAAGCTGGAATTGAAAGAATTGACTCCCTATTTAAAATATGTCTTTTTGGGGGAAAATGAAACGTTACCAGTCATCATCTCCACAGAATTGATCGAGGCACAGGAGAAAGAAGCTTTGGGTGTTCTTAGGAAAAGGAAGAAAGCAATGGGTTGGCAAATGTCAGATATTCAAGGTATAAATCCAGATTTTTGCACACACAGGATTTTCATGGAGACTGGAGCAAAACCAACCGTTCAGCCGCAACGAAGGCTAAATCCAGAAATGAAGGATGTGGTGTGGAAAGAAATAATCAAGTGGCTTGATGCAGGTATGGTCTACCCGATTTCAGACAGCGAATGGGTCAGCCCCGTTCAGTGCGTTCCAAAGAAAGGAGGATGACCGTTGTCACCAATGAGAGAAATGAGTTGATTCTTACACGAACCGTCACAGGCTGGCGGATCTGCATGGACTATAGAAAGCTGAATGAAGCACAAGGAAGGATCATTATCCCATCCCGTTCATTGATCAAATACTAGATAGGTTGGCTGGACAGGAATATTATTGCTTCCATGATGGGTACTTCGGGTACAACCAAATAGCCATAGCTTCGGACGATCAAGAGAAGACTACTTTTACCTGTCCTTATGGGACATATGCTTTTAGGCGGATGCCATTTGGGTTATGCAATGCACCTACCACATTCCAGAGATGCATGATGGCTATTTTCCACGACATGGTGGAGGATTTTGTTGATGTATTTATGGATGATTTTTCTATTTTCGGTAATTCGTTTGCTACTTGTTTGCAGAATCTTGACAGGGTGCTGGCTCGCTGTGAGGAATCCAACCTTGTACTGAACTGGGAGAAATGTCACTTCTTAGTCAAGGAGGGTATTGTCCTTGGCCACAAAGTGTCTAAAAAGGGTTGGAAGTCGATCGTGCTAAGATCGAGGTTATTGAGAAGTTTCCACCACCTGTGTCAGTGAAAGGTGTTCGTAGTTTTCTTGGGCATGCAGGATTCTACAGACGGTTCATCAGAAACTTTTCCAAAATTTCTAGACCACTATACAGATTGCTAGAAAAAGAGGTAAAGTTAGAGTTAAATGATGAGTGGGTGGTAGCATTCGAGGAATTGAAGCAGAAATTTATAGAAGCACCTATCCTTACTTCTCCGGATTGGGAACAACCATTTGAGTTGATGTGTGATGCAAGTGATGTGGCTGTGGGAGCTGTGTTGGAGCAAAGGAAAAATAAAATCTTTCATTCTATTTATTATGCAAGCAAAACGCTGAATACTGCCCAAAGCAATTACACAGTCACAGAGAAAGAAATGCTAGCGTTGGTGTTTGCATTTGACAAATTCAGATCCTATTTGGTGGGTTCAAAAGTAGTGGTGTACACAGATCATGCAGCGATTCGGTACCTATTTAACAAGAAGGATGCTAAGCCCAGACTAATCAGATGGATCCTATTGTTGCAAGAGTTTGATCTTGAGATCAAGGACAGAAAGGGGAGCGAGAATTAGGTGGCAGATCACTTATCGCGATTGGAGAGCCGTTCGCATGTGATGGAAAGTGACACCATCAATGAGGAGTTCTCGGATGAGCAACTCTTGGCAGTAGGGAAAGCTGAAGTTCCTTGGTACGCAGATATAGTCAATTTGCTAGTGAGTGGAGTCTACCCTCCTGAGGCAACAGACCAACAGAGAAGGAAATTGAGGCATGATTGCCGGCATTTTATTTGGGATGAACCATACTTATTTAAACGGGGACCGAATCAGGTGATGAGAAGATGTATCCCGGAGAGTCAGATTGCAGAGGTGTTGAGGAGCTGTCACTCTTTGTTGTATGGGGGTCAGCATGGAGGCGAGCGAACAGCAAACAAGGTTCTACAGTCAGGATTATTTTGGCCTACACTGTTCAGAGACTCTATGGCATATGTCAAAATGTGTGACAGATGTCAGCGTACAGGAACAATTGGTAGAAGACAAGAGATGCCGCTGCAGAATATATTGGAAGTAGAGACCTTTGATGTATGGGGCATTGATTTTATGGGCCCGTTCCCACCGTCATTTGGTAATCGTTACATGTTGGTGGCTGTAGACTATGTATAAAAATGGGTGGAAACAATAGCTTGCCCCAGGAATGACAACAAGGTAGTAACGAAGTTTGTGAAAAAACACATTCTCACCAGGTTTGGGACACCCCAAGCCATTATCAGCGATGGAGGGGCTCATTTTGTCAATGCAAGTTTCAAGAAACTACTAGCCAAGTATGGGGTGCGCCATAAAGTGGCAACAGCATACCACCCCAAAACTAGTGGGCAAGTAGAGGTGTCAAATAGAGAAGTGAAGCAGATTCTCCAGAAAACAGTAAACACACAACGGAACAACTGGTCAATAAAACTTGATGATGCGTTGTGGGCGTACAGAACTGCTTACAAGACACCGATAGGAACCTCACCATACCGGTTGGTCTATGGGAAAGCATGTCATCAACCTGTGGAGCTAGAGCACCGAGCCTTCTGGGCCGTGAGGAAATTAAATATGGACTTGGAGCTGGCGGGCAAGAAGAGATTAATGCAACTCAGTGAACTCGAAAAGTTCCGCTGGCATGCTTATGAGAGCGCTAAGTACTATAAGGAAAGAACAAAAAGGTGGCATGACAAGCATGTGGTGCACTGCATTTTTGAACTAGGACAGAAGGTATTGCTTTTCAATTCAAGGTTGAAGTTGTTTCCGAGAAAGCTGATGTCCAAATGGTCGGGGCCATTTGAAGTGGTGAGAATGACCCCGCATGGAGCAGTAAAGTTGTGGCAAGAAGATCAGAGTGCCACATTCTTAGTCAATGGACAGAGGTGTAAGCACTACTGGGGGGAGGACGGTGATCGAGAGAAATCGTCCATCACCCTAGAGGATAACTGACCTTAACGACATCGAGCCGCGACGGTAAACCAGGCGCTGTACGGGAGGCAACCCGTGAAAAGTTTTTCTCTTTGTAAAGTGTGAATAGATTTTTCTTTTTCTTTTTCTTGATTAACAACAAAATTTTTAGTTTTTGTTTTTGTTTTTATTTTTATTTAGAGTGAAACCTATAATTCCAACCAATTTCGTGTAGTGAGATGAATTTCAGGTCAAACAGAGGAAAATATGCAAGGAATCGCAAAGGAAAATTCGAGGTATGAAAATCAATAAAAAGTGGAAAAACAGTGAGCTAGGGCGATAGCTCTGTGTCACGGAGGAGGACCTCCGCGTTACCCTCCGTGACACGTTGAGGTATAAATCCGAAATTTTTAAAAAATTCCAGAGTACCCTCACGACAGCTCCGTGTCACGGAGGCAGTGCTCCGCGATGCACTCCGTGACACGTTGCTATGTATATCGCGACGGGTCACACCGGGTCGCCGGGTGACCCACGCGATTTTCCCACTTTTAAACCCCGAAACCCCCTCTCTTTTCCTTATTTTTCACTCAATCCGTGACCAAACTCCCTAAAACCCATACCCCTTCAACGTGACATGGAATAGGCCAAGCAAATCATTGAGTTTTCTTCAATTCTTCAACTTTAAGGTATGTTCTTCGATTCCATCTCATTTCTTGTCGATTTTCTTCGATATTGAGCATGTGAGGTGAGCTAAGTTTGCCCTAAGTAGAAATTAATCATGAATTCAATTGAATTGTTGTTGATGAATGTTCGGAATATCATTATGATTGCTTGAACTCGTTAATTACATAATTTAATCGAATTTTCTTGATATCATCATTTCTAGGGCTTGTTTTGAATTTGAAGTGGAAAAATGTAGTGAACTTGTGAAATTCATGCCGGGATGTACATGTTGAGTGAGATGAGTCGATGTGCTAGTTGTTATCATGTTAAAAGACCGACGGATTCTCGGGTTAGGGGAATATTGAAATTTGCAAAAATTGGGTTGGTTGTATAGGTTCGTGTAGATAAATTCTTATTGTTGTTTTCGTTTCTTTGTTTTTTCTTGCTAAGTGCGATGGATTAAAAGGTTATCAATGGTAATGATTGTAGTTAGCTGTACAAAGTCTGAGTAGTACATAGAATATATACCGTCGAATTCTTCGTATGCACTAAGCATGTTTGTATAGTTGGTTGTTTATGTGTGTAAATAAAGATGATCTTGCCGGAATGTTGTAAATTTGGCTAAGGACTAAGTGTGGGGTAGCCTAGCTTAACCCGACCTTAGTCGGAGTTAATATTCATTGGCTAAACATTGATCTTGTCTACTTGGGTTGACAGGTAAAATGGCAAGCAGGCAAGAAAAAGGGAAAGGCGCATCAACATTTGGCACCAGAAGAAAGCGAATCATACTGGGCACAGCAGTCCCAGCAGCACCAGCGGTTCCATGCGGCCAACGCCGCCAATACGGAACCAGGTGGGTGACGGATGAGGGGAAGAAGTGGTATGCCAAGCACAAGGAAAACAAATACTTCCCCGAGGAACACATAGCACGGGAACCATTGGCACAGGAGTTCCCTAGGATTGTCCACCGGATCGTGGCAGCTGGGCTCAACTTCATCTTTGAAGAGCCCAAGGAATGCAACCTGCACCTGATTTGGGAATTCTATGCCAACTGGAACCCGACACTTAGAAGTCACACCATAAAAATCAGAGGGCAAATAGTCACATTTGAGCCCCACCACCTCAATACTATCATAGGGGCGCGGGACAGAGACGCCCACATGCTTCGACAGCTGAACATTACCCCACCGTATGCGGACATCAGACGCACCTTGTGTGGGACCCGATCGACAACTAGATGGAGCAGACACAAGGAGAAGGGCTACCATCAGACTTTGCCTTATTCACAGATGAATAGGGAAGCCAGAATATGGCTAAAGATCGTCTGTTCCTGCCTAATCCCGGGGGTACATATGACAGATGTAACATGGGATTGTGTATGCCTGGTGTACGCCCTGATGAAAGGGCTGGAGATCAACGTGGGGGCGGTGATTATCTCCGCCATGAAGAGAGCCCGGTTGCATCATGGGCACAGATACGGATTTGGTGGGCTACTCACCACATTCCTGAGGGGCCTAGATGTTGAGGAAGAGGCCCTTGATTATATCCCGCAGATGGAGCGGCGGGCCTTACATGTTACTAAAACTAAGGCACCCGACACCACCCACGGGCCAGTGCTTACACTTGGCGAGCGACATGCTCGTGATGATCAGTATATGGATCGCATGTATGGGATGCAAATGCTCCAGCTGAGGATAGACGGGAGGCCGGCAACAGAGGAGGAGCTATGGCAGCTCGAGCTAGACTACCCTTTTGGCAAAAATGCCAGGGCTCTATGCCGAGTGGGGCCAGCATTTGTAGAGCCCACAGATGATGATGTCCCCACAGATGAGGAGACATGTCAGGAGGACTCCGATGTGGAGTCCGATGATGATGACGGGGGTGATTCAGACACGGGAGATGAAGCAGCAGTACCTGATGAAGAAGTGGAGTACTTTGATTGATCAGGGAGTTCCACCACCCGATTTTTGTGCTATTTTAATTTTTGTGAACACTGGGGACAGTGTTCGAGCTAAGTGTGGGGTGGGAGTAGTTAGGTGCTGGGTGTGCTGTTATGTATATATTCTAATCTGTTGTCATGCCTGTGAAATTTTTTTGTTCCCTGTGATTTGTGAATTGTTAAGTTGTTGTTCTGTATTGTAAATATATGTGAAATCGATGTGTGTTGCTTTGCTGAGTGTTGCTAGCTGATTTTGTACATATTTTTGTTATCGAATTGATCGATATTTGTTAATCGAAATGATCGATATTGTTAAAATTTTTTCAATTCTTGGGTTTCTCAGCGTTTGTTTTCGGTTCTTTTACCGAGAATGGTCCCATTGAACCGAAGTCCTAGTTAGTGACCGTTCCCTATGATGGATGGATGAAAATCGTCTTAAGGGAAATGTAGTCATTAGGAGTAGATGTTTTTCAAGTATTTTTCAGTCGTTTTCTACTGTGGGTTGCATCCCAAAACCTGTAGTTACTTTATGGTTGCAAAATTCTGGTTGCGTGTTGTACATGATATTTAAAATGCAAAGGTGATTCATATGAAAGCATGCAACTTTGTAAATATATTGAGATACCTAGGCCATAGAGTTTGATTCAGTGTGATTGAGGCTTAATGTTTGAATTCCTGTAATTAGCTGATTGAAGAGTCTGTGAATACATCTTGAATTGAGCATGTGCAATAAGTGTGAAGTGAGGTTTTGTTATTCCATGCTATTGTGAAGTGTCTAGAACTTGCCTGGTGTGTGTACAAAACGAAACGAAGGAGGTGTATTGTAGGAGAGGATGTAGGCATTTCGTTGTTTTAACCGAAAGTTTCTATTTTTCATTGTCGTACCCACCTTGATTGTATACCCTAGTCAGCCCGTTGAGCCTTTAGCCTATTATTTTTTTCTTTTGTCAAAAAGTGTAAACCGAGCTTAATCCTTTTTTTTTCATTAGTCGTAAAGTCTATACAAAACTTTTAAGTGCTTAAGAAGAGAAAATCATTTTCCCGAGGTGTCAAAAGAGTGAGAATGGTGAAAAGAAAAGAAAAGCCGAGAGATGGAAGAAAAGAAAAGGTTGAAGGTGCACTTGTTATAAATAAACTATAATGAAGGTGCATGAATAATATTTGTTGTTGTGTCAAGTGTGCTTAATAAGATGGGCCAAACTAAAGAAAAACGTCAAGAATGGGAGGATGAAAAAGAAAAAAAGAAACAATGTCCATGAGTTGATGGGATGTGTTGAAAAGGCGCTTAAGGATGCTAATGGCTATTATTGGCTAACCCAATATTTACTAGTTTCGTAGCTTCCATTACAACCAGTTAAAGTCCTACGTGATCTTACATCGCGCTTCTTTATATTAGTGGAGTAATACACTAAGGGCAGGCTTATGGGTCATGACATGATGCATATGAATTCTTTTGGGAGAGAGAGCGAAATTGTGTTTACATGCCCCTGCTTGAAATTTTGTGAGTTCATATGAGCAAAAAAGGGAAGACTCTCTTGTGTTGTGAGGCCACATGCTTGATGAGAGATTAATTTTCGTGTCGGATATCTTGATCAGCTGATTTGCATGAGTTTGCCAATATCGAGAGTCGATTCTTAAGTCTAGGAGGTCTTGATGTATTGAAGGTCATTGCATTGACAGGACCATGCATGTTTTCTTGATGATTTGCTGTATTGAATAATCGGTATGACCGTAGCCTAAATTGTCGAACCAAAGTAGCGAGGTTGGGATGTAAATTGCATGAGGTGTAGGATTGTTGTTCGAGGACGAACAAGGCTTTAAGTGTGGGGTAAGTGATCTTGGGCAAATTTATATGCCCAAGTGATACTCAAATGTGGAATTTTAGCCTTGTTTATCTATCAATGTGTATACATTCTCATGTAATTGGTAATAAAATGTGAATTTATACTAACCAACATGATTAGCATTGTTTTGCAGGTAAAATGTAATTTTGGGAAGCTTAAATGCATGTTGGAAGAGATCAGGGTTGGACTCGGAAGTGAGCAAGGGACAAGGCATTGGAAAGCACAAAATAAAGAGGCTCCGCGATGGAGCCGTGTCACGCTGCCATCGCGGAGGCCTTCTGCGTGGATAGGAATTTTCAGCCAATTTCCAGTGAGGGTTCGCGATGGGTCCGTGGCACGGTGGCCTGGCTCCGCGTTGCACGTCGTGCCACGTTGGGCCTTATTTCCTGGACCCCCAGTTCCAGTGAAGGTCCGCGTCGGTAGCGTGTCACGGAGGCAGTGCTCGGCGATGCACTCCGTGACACGTTGCTTGTTATTCCGGGAAAAATTCCCACTAGTATAAATAGAACACTTAGGTTCATTTTTCAATATTCTGACTTGGTGGAGCAAGAACGTGGGTTACAGGCAGTTGAGGGGACGAAATTATCAGGGTTTTTCTCTCTTTCCTTCTCCTTGTATTCAATTGCTTGTATGTTTAACACTCATTTAACGATGTTTAATCCATAAATGAGTGGCTAATTCATCTTCTTGCTGAGGTTATGAACACTTGTAATGAAATGTGATCATTGATTCTTTGGTTTTTCATCTTTTCTTCCATGGTTGTTCTATTAATTCTTGTTCTTACTGCATTAATGTGTGGCCTACGTTAATGTACATATGTTTCACTCGAGAGAGAAAGAAATTGGAAAGTTGTGAATTAATAGGATATGGTCTTTTCTTTGTTTGGGAAAATTGAGAATTGATTTACTTTCAGGATAGAAATATACCTGAAAGTCATATTAGTCAATTTAGGAACCGGGTTTGTATGGCTAGAACATGAATTGCATTTAATCACAGAAATGTAGGTGCATGGTTCATGATTCTTAAGTGGGGCTAAATACGATAGTTTTAATCTCTTGGAAATAGTTCTTGACTAGCAACCGGAGGAAAAGACTAACCAAATTATGTTGATAATTAATTTCATTACATGTTCGTTTAACCTCAGCATGCTCTCATTCATAGTTCAAACTCACATTAGATAGTTGTTTTAGATTTAGCATAAAAATTATAAATCAAAATATCAAACTTTTGGTTACGCTGTTGTCTGCATTTTTAGAATTAGAATATATGTTCTAAAGTAGGTTTGAACCAATGTTCAGTTTTACTTATGATTATCAGATTTCAGCTTTGGGTCATTCGATTCCGTTATGATATTCAATTATGTTTAGATCATGATTTTAGAAAAAAAAACATGTAATCCTTACTCTCAGATTCTTATCTTAATTGTGTATTATATTATGCATGTTTAAATGATTTTACTTATTTAAATGGTATTACTTACCTCTCATACTCGGTACATTCCACGTACTGACCGCATACTCTTGATGTATCAGATCTTCAGACTCACCCCCATCACTAGCCAGTCTCCGGAGTTAGCATCCAACTTCTGTGCTGAGTCCTCATCTTCCAAGGACCATTCCTTTATCCGTTATCTTGGTATTTCCAGTTTTCAGACTTGTTGGGTTAGTTGGGGGTGTTGTCCCATCAACCCATCAGTTATGTAGAGGCTTTCAGACTGTATGTAGTAATCCGCTCGTTATGTATTATGTGAATTCCAATTTCGATGTATGTCATAATTAGACTTCTGTTATGCTCATTATGTTATGTCTTTTGCTTTTATTGATCGAGTTAGATGTATGTTCATTCCATGGATCGACTTGGAGCCTCTCGGGGCTCCTTGTCCCATGTCTCGATCCGGGTCTATGTTCGGATCATGACAAATCATCATAACTGACACCATCGTGATAGAGCTTACATGATGCCCCAATGATCTCGCTCAACTGGGCTGAGCCCAACTAGGCTTTCCAGGCAAGGGACGTGCAGTATGTGATATCACAAAAGGGGGATCCATTAACATTTTAATATATATAAATCTACGGTAGCATGTAGTTTTGAGACACCGACGTAGTCCTTTGAATGTCGGGATACTCGATGCTAGAAACATGCACATTAGGGCTCATATAGTAACCGTAAAATCATTCATGAAGTTCATGGCCAAAATAAATAATAACATCATTGATCCCCATTTGAAATACATGATTAGCCATGAACAAGGGCCCATGAATTGGCCAAGAGTCATAAATCCATCAATCATGAAATCCTTGAATACTTGTAAAACATGTATAAACTTATCATGTCATTAATCCATGATAAGTACTTGAGAGAGTACAAATCATAAAGCATAAAACATATTTGGCCTAATGAAGATCAAGATCATAATGAAATCATAACTTGACTTTCATAAAACATACATAATTGGGCATAATTGGATTTAAATTCAAATTTATAAATTAATATTCAAAATAGTCAAAAAATCTATCCCTAGATGATAAAACACGATTTGATACATAAAGGAGATTGACCCATAGATAGATCATAGAGAATTTTACAAGAATTGAAATAAACCCCATAAGATCATGAAACTTGAATCTAGAATTGAAATTCAGGGAAATTGAGAAGAGTTTTTGAGCATGAGAGTCAAAGGAACCCTCATTCATAGCCTCACATACCTGGGTAAATCAATTTCACACTCCCACTTGAAAGTACAAAGGAAATTGAAGAGAATTTGATGAAATTCCTCAAACTTGATCTTCAAGGAAGGCTCTAGGTTGCATGCATGGAGTAGGGATTCTTAGAATAGGTTTATCCTCCTTATACCTTGTTAGCTGAGCTTAAAACGACGTAGTTTAGGACCTGAGGGCTTTGAAATGACAAAAATACCCTTAACGAAAAACCTAGAAAATTTGCACTGCTAGTGACCACGACTGATCCAACGGATCGTACCTCGATCCGACGGGTCGTAGTTTTCTCTCATCAGAGCCACTGCTCACGGCTGAGTTCTGAGGTTCCCACATACTATAAAACGATTCATACAATCTTCCAATGGATCGTTGTTTCCTTCCAATACTACGACTGGGAGAAAATCCCTGCCTCTTCCTACGGGTGGAAGTAATGACTCGTGCGAATCTAGCTCTGCCAACCTAGCCCCCAACCAACAGGTCCTTACCATGATCCGTGGTTCCTCACCACGGGTCGTACCACGAGTCTTACCTTCCTTCCTGACAATACAGAACCAAACAATGACTCTTCCCCACGATCCATTACTTTAACCAACAGGTCATCCAGAGACCCGTAACTTCTTGCCTACTCTACAGATTCTCACCACGAGAACCTCCAACAGGTCGTTAGTCCCACCAACGACCCCTACAATGACTCATCCTCAGATTTCTGCTACTTTTCATTTCAAATCCCAAGTCTAGTCCTAGGTACTTATGGGTTATTACAATATCTCCCCCTTGGGAACATTCATCCTCGAATGTGGGTAAATATACTAAAAAACTGGGAAATGCAACTACCATGCCAAATACTGAACGTTTAAGCTGAAAGTGGGCGGAGTAACTATCTCTTGACTAGAATACCCGACTGAATTGAATTTATAAATCACACATAAATACATTGACATGACGGAAACTGGGGAACGTGAATTGAACACGAAAAAGAGTAGGATACTAAGGAGGAAACTGATATCTCAAGCTGAAATTGAGCCGGAAGGGAATAAATGAAGGTATTTAGCCATCATATCTTCTTCGACTTCCCACGTGGCCCCCTCAACATGTTGATCCCTCTACAAAACCTTGATTGAGGATACTTCTTTGTTTCTTAGCTTACGAACCTGACGATCAAGTATTTCTACCACAACCTCCTCAAAACTAAGGCTATCTTTCACACCGACACTGTCCACTGGAACAACTAGAGCTGGATCACCCAAACACTTCTTCAAGAGCGATAAATGGAATGCTGAATGAACTGAAGCTAATTCTGAGGGAAGCTTAACCTCATATGCTACCTTGCCAACCCGTTTCACAATTTGATATGGACCAACATAACGGGGACTAAGTTTCCCTTTCTTTCCGAAACTCATCACTCCATTCATGGGAGATGCCTTCAGAAACACCCAATCATCAACTTCAAAGTCAAGCTCCCTCCTCCTCACATCCGCATAGGACCTTTGGTGACTCTGAGCTGTCTTCAACCTGTCCCTTATATGCTGAACTTTCTCCATAGCCTCATAGACTGAATTTGGTCCTATCATCGCAGCTTCACCGATTTCGAACTAACCAATAGGTGATCTACACCTCCGCCGATAAAAAGCCTCAACCAGAGTCATCTGTGTCATGCCCTGCCTTGGGAGGCATGACTAGCACCTGGTGCCCTACTAGGAGGTTGACTGCTGGATTAGTTGAGCCTAAGCACCTCTGATGCCAGGCTGGCTCTAACTCTGGATTCAAGAAAATGATGGGCTATATAACGGCTGTAAATACAGCCTCCGACCAACTAAGCCTATATCCACATGTAAGAAAGCAACAGCTACCCAAAACAATTGAATCAATAGGGAACCTATGCGGGCCGACAAGGCCACCATGCTATTTAGTTATTTCTGAATCAAGAAAACAAGTGCTAAACTGCTACGTGACCAACAAGATCACCACTACAAATTGAATAAGGCCCCACACGACCATCATAAATGATCTAAAACATATACACGACCTCACACGACCGGTACAGCTAACCACAGAGAATATACAATCTGCAAGCCTCTAAGAATACTGATAAGATGGTCG
Source organism: Datura wrightii (assembly GCA_035772735.1). Lineage (NCBI taxonomy): Eukaryota > Viridiplantae > Streptophyta > Magnoliopsida > Solanales > Solanaceae > Datura > Datura wrightii. Next base: position 74,289,602 of record JASDFA010000019.1, on the reverse strand, counting down.
GGATAGGGCCCCGACCTACCCATACTATACAACAAAGAAAAGAAATAAACCTCTAGCTATCTAGCTCCGGATGACCGGAGCTGATGACTCTGTGTGCTGGCTGGAATTACAAGGGATCGTCTCCTCGTCTATGAGTGCCTGCATGCAAGTAATGCAACAGCCCAAAACGGGCATCAGTACCACTGGTACCGAGTATGCAAAGCAAACTGAACATAACTGAAGATAAACAGTAAACTGGTAGTTACTGAAATGACAGAGGATAGCTAAAACTATTTGGAATAACAGAATCTGTATCGAGCATAACTGTACTGGAAAGAAGATAAGAATAATACCTGTCGATACATCGCCCTTTTATTTATCAACTTAATACGTTACATATATATATATATATAGATTACAAGAACCTATACTAGCCCCCATAAGCCGGAAGGTGCCAATCAACCCGCAATCTATATACCCCTACCCGGGTCAAACCATCCAAAAATAAATTCACTCCACTCACCTAATAACTACGAGCACCCCGCCGGCCCCCTGGGTATGCAACTTGGGCTCTCTGGGCCCCTTACTATAACTATATGTAAGTTTGGAGGACTCCTGTAACTGTAATCTGAGATCTGTATCTGTAATCTGTAATCTGTGCCCTGGGCGCAAGCACTCGACAGGGTATGCTATAATGCTGATCAGCCTGCTATGGGGAATGCTGCATCCCATCTTTGTCCTACTGCGGACGGCATGCCACTCCTTGGAGTGATGTATCCTCATCCTCTGGCGGGCGAGTTGACACAACTATTAACCTTGGGGTGGCAACGAAGCTCTAAGGGTGCCCACATAACACAATCAGGTCTCAACAAACAACAATAATCACATATAACGTGTATAATAAATCTGATAATACTGTTCATGTTTTGATATTCTATTCTACTTCTCTCTCTAAATTAAACTGAATCTGGTACTAAGTCTGAAATAATATCTCGCGGTTTAGTACTGATTTACTGGCTTTTATTTTGAATATGACATAATAATACAAAACATATCTACTGAATTCACACTTAGCTTAATACTCGGCTTCTGAAAAATTCTTCTAGAATTTATTATATTTTACTATACGAGAATTACTAACTTACCGAAGAAACTAGCTTTCCATACCTCAGTTTTCGTCTTTCAATGCTAACTAGCGTAACTCGACCAATATTCAGCTATTTCTTCCAACTGTATTCACATTCATAGCAATTTGAACTAAATTCATCAATATTCTGGAAGAAAATGCTACTTTGAATATATATATAACCCAAAATTCGACTTATCAAAAAACAGCCGAAAACTCGCAATTTCTCGGAAGTCCAGAAGGGAGAAATACTCACTTTAGGGCTAGGAGTATATTGACACTAATTTGGAGCAGTTCCACTTACCTTAGCTCTGTAGGACGACGGTTCGCCAGCCGAGTTTCATGAAACTAACTCTGCAGGAATGCTCCCTGTAGCTTAATACTTGACTACCCAAGATTAATTCGAGTTTGGACCGCATTTGACGGCGTAATCGGATGAATATTTATAAGAAATCCTCGTTCTCCCCTGTTCCCCTATCTTTTCTGCTGGAAATTATAAGTTAAGATGATATAAAACCGAAGTGGAGGGGTTTATATACTTGAGCCTGTACAGCCCCTCCGTGGCACGTTGGCCATCAAGGAGGGATGGCCTCCGTGGCACGTTGCCATCGCTGAGGGGGTCTGCCCGACCTCCTCTTGCTACGGTTCGATGCGACGCTTGTACGGTCTTCCCCCGGGCCTTTTTCTAGCATGTATGGCATCCTAAAACTCTTAACCAACATGCAAATAGGCCATCTAAATGTCAAGAATTACGGGGTATAACATCCTCCCTCCCTTAAGAACATTTGTCCTCGAATGTAAACTTCTACTTACAAGAATTTCAACTTACTTGACTTATTCTAGAAACCTTTTGGCAGAGTTTCCCCTGTAATATGGACTACCTCAAAAATCCTGAAACGTAGAAAAGTCCAATACAGGTACTCCACACAACACTAGTATTCATCACAAAAGCCAGCTTTTTCATTTATTAACACAATATAAGGAAATTCATAAAACAACAATACTAACATACCTCTGGCTGATTAAGTCTGGCACAGTTCAGGATATCTTACTTTCATATCTTGCTCTACTTCCCAAGTCATCTCCTCTCGGTTCCTGTTACGCCATAATACTTTGACAGAAGCAATATCTTTAGTTGTTAATCTGCGAATCTGTCGGTCTAGTATGGCTACTGGAACTTTTTCATGAGCCAGCTCTTCGGTAACCTGGATATACTGAACTGGGACAACTCTAGAGAGGTCTCCTATATACTTCCTCAGCATGGACACGTGGAAAACTAGATGGACAGACTCTAATTCTGGAGGCAAGTTCAACTCGTATGCCACTTGGCCTATTCTTCGATGAATCTGATAAGTCCCAACAAACCTTGGGCTGAGCTTACCTCTCTTGCCAAATCTCATCACCCCTTTCATAGCAGAAACTTTCAAAAACACCAAGTCATTCACATTAAATTCCAGGTTTCTGCGTCGCACATCAGCATACGATTTCTAGTGGCTCTGAGCAGTCAGTAGGCGTTGTCTGATAAGCTTTACCTTCTCCTCTGACTGATGAATAATATCCAGCCCAATCAATGCTGACTCTCCTACTTCAAACCAGCCAACTGGCGATCTGCATTTTCGCCCATACTACACCTCATAGGGCACCATCTGGATAGCTGAGTGGTAACTATTGTTATGGTAGATGCTCATCCCAGCTAGATGCTCATCCCAGCTACCTCCAAAGTCCAATACACACGCTCGTAACATATCCTCGAGCGTCTGAATAGTGCATTCTGTCTGTCCATCTGTCTGAGCGTGGAAAGCTGTGCTCAGATTAATCTGTGTTCCCAGGCCTCTCTGAAATGATTGCCAAAATTTAGCTGTAAATTGTGCCTCACTATCAGAGATAATGGACACTGGAACACCGTGCAGTCTGACTATTTCTCTGATATACAACTCAACATAATCTTCGGCAAAGAAAGTAGCCCTTACTGGCATGAAATGGGCTGATTTTGTCAGTCTGTCAACAATTACCAAAATCGAGTCATTTCTATGTCTGGTCGGGGTAATCCTGCTACAAAATCCATATTTACTGCTTTCCACTTTCAAAGAGGCACGGCTATGTCTTGAGTCAATCCGCCTGGTTTCTAGTGTTCCGCTTTTACTTGCTGGCAGTTAGGACACTGGGCTACAAATTCTGCTATTTCCCTCTTCATACCTGGCCACCAGTAGATTTCTTTAATATCGTGGTACATTTTCATCGTGCCTGGGTGGAGAGAATAGCGGGCATAATGTACCTCGCTCATAATCTGTTGGCAAAGCCCTGCAATATCTGGAACACAAAGGCGGCCTTTACATCGCAACACATCATCCTCAGTTACCTGAAAATCCGGCGCTTTTCCTTGCTGAACTCTGTCTTTAAGCTGAACCAGGTCAGAATCTTCATACTGCCATTCCTTTACTTCCACCACTAACGGTGACACTGCGGTATTCTGAATTACCGCTCTGTTGTCCTCGGTTTCTGCTACACGAACGGCTAAACTGGCTAACTGGTGTATTTCTCTGGCCAATTCCCGCTGCTCAGGCTGCAAGTATGCCAAACTCCCCATAGATTTGCTACTAAGGGCATCTGCTACCACGTTGGCTCTTCCTGGGTGGTACAAAATATTTACATCATAATCTTTCAACAATTCCAACCAGCGGCGCTGCCGCAAATTCAACTCTCTCTGAGTGAAGATATATTGTAGGCTCTTATGATCAGTGAAAATATCCATATGGACTCCATACAAGTAATGTCTCCATATCTTTAGAGCATGGATCACTGCTGCTAGTTCTAGGTCGTGGGTAAGATAATTCTTTTCGTGTTTCCTCAGCTATTTGGAAGCATAAACAATTACTTTATCATGCTGCATCAACACACATCCTAACCCAATACCCGAAGCGTCACAATAAACTGCATAACCCTTTGTACCTTCTAGCAATGCTAATACCGGGGCGGAGGTCAACCTATCTTTCAATTCCTGGAAACTCTGCTCACATGCCTCCGTCCACTGAAACTTTACTGCTTTTTGCATCAACTTAGTCAGAGGTGCCGCTATGGTGGAGAATCCCTCAAAAAATCTTCTGTAGTACCCTGCTAAACCCAGAAAACTGCGTACTTCGGTCGGAGTTGTAGGTCTGGGCCACGTTTTTACTGCTTCTATTTTCTGTGTGTCTACCTGTATACCAGCTATGCCCCAAGAAAGCTACTGAATTTAGCCAGAATTCGCATTTAGAAATCTTGGTGTACAGCTGACAGTCCCTGAGAATCTGGAGCAATGTCCGTAAATGATCCTGGTGGTCTACCTCTAAGCGAGAATACACCAGAATATCATTAATGAACACTATCACGAACAGGTCCAGGTATGGTCTGAAGCTGCTGTTCATCAGGTCCATGAATACTGCTAGGGCATTCGTCCGCCCAAAGGACATGACTAGGAATTCAAAATGGCCGTATTTGGTCCTGTAGGCAGTCTTTGGAATGTCCCTTTCTCGAACTCGAACCTGATGGTATCCGGACCGTAAGTCGATCTTGGAAAAATATCTGGCCCCCTGTAACTGATCAAACAAATCATCTATTCTTGGAAGCGGATACTTATTCTTGACTGTAACCTTATTCAACTACCAGTAGTCTATACACATGCGGAGTGAGCCATCCTTCTTCCTCACAAATAGAACTGGCGCACCCCAAGGTGAAGTACTCGGCTTGATAAAGCCCTTATCTAACAGATCTTTCAGCTGCTCCTTTAATTCTCTGAGTTCAGCAGGAGCCATACGATACAGAGGGATTGATATGGGCTGAGTGCCTGGTGGTAAATCAATTGCAAACTCTATTTCTCTTTCTGGGGGAATACCAGGTACCTCATCTAGGAATACGTTAGGGAATTCATTAACTACTAGAACAGACTGGAGAGTCGGAGGCTCTACCCGAACATCTTTGACTCTAACTATGTGGTAAATGCATCCCTTAGCTATCAACTTCCTCGCCTGAAGGTAGGAAATAAACCTACCTTTTGGCGTAGTTGTACTGCCCTCCCACTCTCGTACTGCCTCCCCTGGAAAGTGGAACTAGACCGTCTTTGTCCAGTATTCTACATTGGCATAACACGACACTAACCAATCCATACCCATAATGGCATCGAAATCAATCATCTCTAACTCTACCAGATCTACTGTAGTCTGATGATCAGCAACCTCTACTTTACACACTCGATAAACCCTTCTGGCTATAATGGAGTCACTGACGGGTGTAGATAACGATGGGTTGTTGAAGCAACTTTGGTACAATACTGAACTTTCAAGCCACAAATGGGGTAACTGCTCGGTGCTTTGGTAGGGGTTAAAACCGACACGCAAGTGCACGTGGTCAAACAAGTAATAAAGTGGCTAAGTAAGCCAAGTATCGATCCAAGGAGACTCTGGATAAGTAAAATTGCTTAAGTATACTATATTCTAGTTTACTTCTAATTATGTTGACAACAATGTAACCAAAAGTTAAATAATTTTATTTATAAACTATATACTAAAACTATTAACAAATATTTACTTGAATTGAAACTATGGATAAGAGCATGCCAAGGTTAAGAACACGTAATGAATTCGATAGTAATCATAATTCGGTTATTCTTCTCTTCATGTTGCTAGCCAAGAACATTAGCCTAGAGATTAAAACTCTCGTATTTAATCTCACTTTAGAATCATAAACCATTCGTCTACATTTCTGTGATCAAATGCAATTTATGACCTAGCAATACAATTCTGGTTCCTAAATTGACTAATACGGCTTTCAAGTATATTTCTATCAGGAAAGCACATCAAAACCCAATTTTCCCAAATCAAGTTAAGAACAATACCCTATTAATTCACAACTTTCCAATTTCTTGCTCTCTCGAGTGAAATTGGACTTTTTAGATGTACATTAATGTTGGCCACACACTAATGCAGTAAGAACAAGAATTAATAGAACAACATGAAAGAAGAAGATGAAAAACCATATAATTCACAATCAAAATTCAATACACATGTTCAAAACCTTAGCAAGGAAGAGAATTAGCCACTCATTTGTGGATTGATCATCCTCAAATGAGTGTAAATCATACGTACAATTGATTGAAAGAAGAAAGAAAGAGAGAAAAACCCTTAGCTTTTTCGTCCCTCAACTGCTCCAAACCCACGTCCTTGCTCCAACAAGTCTGAATTCTGAAAAATAAACCTAAGTGTTCTATTTATATTAGTAGGAATCTTTCCCGGATTAACAAGCAACGTGTCACAGAGTGCATCGTGGAGCACGGCCTCCGTGACACGCTACGAACGCGGAGGCTCTCTGGAAAATCACCCGAAATCGGCCTAGGAAGCACCTTGCCGCGTTGGCAACGTGTCACGCTGCCTGGGCAACGCGTTGTAGCCCCATGGTCGCGGAGTCCACCTGCCGTGGCACGTTGCCAATGCGCAGGTGGGCTGTTTTGAGCGGCCTGCCTGCCGTGGCACCTTGTCGACGCACCGGTGGGCAGTTTTGTGCCTCTTCCTTGCCGACGTTCGCGTGTTAATTCCGTTTCCAAGCTTCTACTTCACCAACTCATGGATTAGTTACTCAAACATCATCAAAACATACAAAACAAAGGCTAATCATGTTGGTTAGCACATATCTTTATTTTATCTAAAATTACATGAAAATGTATATGATAACTTAGATAAACAAGACTAATTTAAGTAATAAAGAGTATCTCGGGCATATATTTTTCCCCGTTATCACAACCCACACTTAAAGCCTTGTTCGTCCTCGAACAACCTTTTACATATCATGCAAATGGAGACTCCTACATAACTAATTTAGCAAGATAATTCAGGTTACGGCTATAATGATTACGTAAGATACAAGCTAAAAATAGAGCATGCCTGATTTGATCATTGAAATGAAACACAACCATGTTAAGACTTCTTAACCTCAAGAATCGACTCTCAATTTTAGCAAACTCATGCAAATCAACTGATCAAGAAATCCCACATGAATTATATCCTTCATTCAACATGTGCCCCTCATGGAAAGAGAGTTACCCAATTTCACACGCAAAAACAATTTTTATATCACAACATGTGTGGGTACATGAATAGAATTACGCTCACTCTCACAAAGAATTCACATGCATTATGTAATGAACCATAAGCTTGCCCTTAGTGTTTTATTCCACTAATATAAGGATGTGTGAATGTAAGATCAAGTAGGACTTTTTAGGTTGTAATGTAACTCAGGTGCGGGTAGGTACTATTATGATCAGTAATAGTGACTATCTTTCCTAAGCGCTTTTAATACATCACGCCTTCATTACAAACTTCCCTTCCCTCACTTCACCTTTTTTTCTCCTTTTAGTTTTCTTTTTCCTCTTTTGTTCCCCCATTTCTTTCGACACTTTTAGCTTATTAGTAAGGAGTACTTAAGCAATATGTTTCATTCATTCCTTTTCTTACTCCCTACTAATAACCAACCATTTTCACACAAATGCACCTTTTTCCTTTTCTCAACTATTTACAACTTGTTATTTTTTCCTTCTTTTCCATTCTTCTCACTCCTTTACCCTTTCGAATTTTTCCTTTAAGCGCTTCGGAGTTTTGGATCAAATTCAAGGCTAATGAAAGAAAAAGGATTAAGCTTATGTTGCAGCTGTCAAAGAATAGGCTCAAGGCTCAATGGGGTTAACTAGGATTAATTTTTCAAGGTAGGTATAATGAGGGATAAAAAGTTGGTTCATTCAAAGAAATGCCTATATCATTTCCTCCAATTCACATCCTTCATTTCGTTTTATATACACACCAGGCAAGTTCTAGACATTCCACAATAGCATAGAATACTCAAAAACCTTACACTCATGGCACATGCTCAAATCAAGACACAATCAGTAGACTCTTACTCAGCTAATCACAAGAATTCAGAATTAAGCTTCAATCATATTGAGTCAAATTCAAGAGCCTAAGTGTCTCAAACAAAGTTATACACTTGCATACTTCACACTAAACATACTTGCATCTTACAACCATGTATAGCACATAAAAAGAACATCAAGCCCCAATTAGTTATGGTTTCAAAAACCCAAAACCTATCGACTAATTTTCCTCAAGACAGTCGTCATCCATCCATCGTCGGAAACAGTCCCTAGCTATGACTAAAAACTTTATATACAGACCAAGGAAAAAAAAAAGAAAAATTTTATTCTTCGGTTCAAATACCCCCCGTCGGAAAAGAACCGAAAAGAAAAACCAACGGGTGATGAAGTCATGCTTAATCCACAAAAATTTTTCAAATTTTTCAAATTTTCTCACCAACTTTTGCACAAGCATTACATTCACCAAAATCGTTAAGCACAGAAAATTCTGAAATTTCCCTTGAAATTTCCCTCACCCCACACTTAAATCATGCTATGTCCTCATAGCATCAAATTAAAATTTACAAAGGGTGAGAAATACTCCCTGAGGCCTTTAGGCCTAGCTGACAGCATGGTTTTCTTCAACTATGGACAAGTGGGTGTTCGACCCCACACTTTTTCTTTTCCATGCTTGTTAGCTTCCTCCTCCACGGGTACTCAGACTTCCCCTCCATCTGTGCTTAACTTTCCATCAAAACAACACAAGATGAAAAATAAATAAAATAAACATAAATGCAAGAAATTAAAATGGTACCCACGGTACCCTTGGGTTGCCTCCCAAGCAGCGCCTAATTTTACGTCGCGGCACGACGTACCAAGTTTCACCACTTTTTCCTCCACCTTGAGGATATGAATCTCACCCCTAATTTCTTCTCTAATTTCCTCTTATGCTCCAGGGGTGGTGGTGAAAAATTGTAAGGACCAAACAGTAGATGTTGCCTTTTGCATTTATTGGTCCTTAAGTAAGCGAAGTCATTTTGTCTTTCTGAGTTAGCAACTTTCAAAATATATGGTGCTTGGTCCTCCTCTAGACATTTCTCTACAAACTTGGAAGACTCTATTTCTATGTTGTCAACCAAATTTAATGTTGAAAAATGCGTAGAGTGTGGTCCAATACACCTCAACTCTGAAACTGCATTTTGCTTGACCTCCTTACTTGTATATACCTTCTCGACATCGACATCTATCTCACCATTAAAGTCGACTGGGGGATACGCTACCTCTTCTTACAAGAATGGATTTTCCATAAGTGTGAGCCCATCACGGGGACACTCAAGAGATTCGAATTGTTGGGCTTCATCCAAAAATTCACCCTTGTCGTCCTCTTGTAGTTCCTCTTGAATATCGGCTAAAACTGTTGTCTGTGATTTATCACACGCTTCAGCTTCAGCGATCATCTCTGTGAATTTGATGGTCATCCTTTCTAGAGCCTCTGCATTCTCTTCTTGCTGATTTCTCAATACTGCCATCGCCTCCTTCATTGCTTCTGATTGCTCCAAGAGTTGTTTCAACATGTCTTCTATTCGAGCTTGGCGTCCCAAGTCCTCATTTTCAGCATGCCTATATTCAGAAAAAACAACAGAAGGACCATAGTAGGGGCTTGGGGGAGGGGAATATGCCTTTGGACAATCACCCCCATGGCCATATTGACACCCACATATATTGCACGTATTACAGTTTTGCCACAAGTGGGGTCCTCCACAGTTCAGACAAGATTTACTAAAATATGAGTATCCACCATTGAAACCATTTATATTCCACGATGTCATGTCAATAAGGGTATACGAACAAGCAGAAAAATAAAATAAAATAAAGAAGAATTAAAACAAACACTAGACCAAGTTGTCAACACTTAAGAAAATAAAACAAAAATACAGTAAATTTATACTTAAAACAATTTCACCAATTGCCAAGTCTCCCCGGCAACGGCGCCAAAAACTTGCTCGGTGCTTTGGTAGGGGTTAAAACCGACACGCAAGTGCACGTGGTCAAACAAGTAATAAAGTGGCTAAGTAAGCCAAGTATCGATCCAAGGAGACTCTGGATAAGTAAAATTGCTTAAGTATAGTATATTCTAGTTTACTTCTAATTATGTTGACAACAATGTAACCAAAAGTTAAATAATTTTGTTTATAAACTATATACTAAAACTATTAACAAATATTTACTTGAATTGAAACTATGGATAAGAGCATGCCAAGGTTAAGAACACGTAATGAATTCGATAGTAATCATAATTCGGTTATTCTTTTCTTCATGTTGCTAGCCAAGAACATTAGCCTAGAGATTAAAACTCTCGTATTTAATCTCACTTTAGAATCATAAACCATTCGTCTACATTTCTGTGATCAAATGCAATTTATGATCTAGCAATACAATTCTGGTTCCTAAATTGACTAATACGGCTTTCAAGTATATTTCTATCAGGAAAGCACATCAAAACCCAATTTTACCAAATCAAGTTAAGAACAATACCCTATTAATTCACAACTTTCCAATTTCTTGCTCTCTCGAGTGAAATTGGACTTTTTAGATGTACATTAATGTTGGCCACACACTAATGCAGTAAGAACAAGAATTAATAGAACAACATGAAAGAAGAAGATGAAAAACCATATAATTCACAATCAAAATTCAATACACATGTTCAAAACCTTAGCAAGGAAGAGAATTAGCCACTCATTTGTGGATTGATCATCCTCAAATGAGTGTAAATCATACGTACAATTGATTGAAAGAAGAAAGAAAGAGAGAAAAACCCTTAGCTTTTTCGTCCCTCAACTGCTCCTAACCCACGTCCTTGCTCCAACAAGTCTGAATTCTGAAAAATAAACCTAAGTGTGCTATTTATATTAGTAGGAATCTTTCCCTGATTAACAAGCAACGTGTCACGGAGTGCATCGCGGAGCACGGCCTCCGTGACACGCTACGAACGCGGAGGCTCTCTGGAAAATCACCCAAAATCGGCCCAGGAAGCACCTTGCCGCGTTGGCAACGTGTCACGCTGCCTAGGCAGCGCGTTGTAGCCCCATGGTTGCGGAGTCCACCTGCCGTGGCACGTTGCCAACGCGCAGGTGGGCTGTTTTGAGCGGCCTGCCTGCCGTGGCACCTTGTCGACGCACCGGTGGGCTGTTTTGTGCCTCTTCCTTGCCGACGTTCGCGTGTTAATTCCGTTTCCAAGCTTCTACTTCACCAACTCATGGATTAGTTACTCAAACATCATCAAAACCTACAAAACAAAGGCTAATCATGTTGGTTAGCACATATCTTTATTTTATCTAAAATTACATGAAAATGTATATGATAACTTAGATAAACAAGACTAATTTAAGTAATAAAGAGTATCTCGGGCATATATTTTTGCCCGTTATCAGTAACGTAGGACAAAGTATATCCTAGATCAATCAATACATAAGCAGGGTGTGAGAAAATAGTCATCATACCTCTTACCACATCTGGAGATGCCTCTGAGTCCTGTCTCCCTGGTAATGCATAGCTACGGCTAGGGCCCGTACCTAAAGTAGAGGCTCCTGATCTACCTCGGCCTCTACCTGCTGGACCTGAGGGCCTACACCCTGCCGAGGCTGCTGGAGCTCGGGACCTTGCCGATGCACTATCCTGACTATCTCGGCTACCCTGACCCCTGGCTGGACAGTCTCTCATCATGTGACCCTCCTGCACGCATATATAACACCCTGTGGAGCCATATCTGCAAGCTCCAGTGTGGGGTCGACTGCAAATAGGGCAAGGTGGGGGTGTATACCTGCTCTGCTCTGCCCTTCCCTGCTGAGGTGAATCTACCGTTCGAGATCTGCCACCGGACTCTGGCTTCCCTCGGCGAATGAACCTACCTCTCTACTATTGTGATAGAGGTGAGGGTCTAGGTGGCCTAGCCTGGGTCCTCTCTAAATCTCCCTCTGTATTTCATCTGATCTATCCCACGGCTCTGCTCCTGATTCATTCATCTACTATCCTGTTGCCGCTGTCTAAGGCCCTCAATAGTCTGGGCAAAGACCTGTACCCGTGCAATATCCAAATCTTCTCGCAGTGTAGCTGTCATGCACGCCTCTATGTACTCTGGGTTCAGACCCATGATAAACTGGTGGACTCTAGATGGCATGTTGTCCATAAAACTTGAGCATAGAGGGCTAAGGAATTGAACTGTAGGGCGTATTCCCGTACACTCCTCGCCCCCTGCTCCAAATGTAAAACCTGATCCATCCAGGCCTGTCGGATTTCCCGTGGAAGATAACGGTCCAGGAAGGCCTCTGAACTGGACCAGGTCGGAGGGGCAACATCCCTCCCTAGGGACCTTTCCCAACTCTCATACCACAACATAGCAATATCCCGCAACCAGAATACCGCTAACTCAACTAATTCTGTAGATGTCACGTGCATGACCGGGAAGATTCTCTACATCTGATCCAGGAAGTCCTGGGGGTCCTTTGCCTAATCCGACCCTGTGAACTGCGGGGGGCCTAGTGCTAAGAATTCTCGAACCCTCGAACTGCCAGGCCCACCTGACGACTCTGCTATTACAGGTGGCACTGACTGGCGCTGAGTAGCCATCACTTATGCCAACATAACTACTGCACTTTGAATTTCCTGGTCGGATGGTATGGGTACAGGAACTGTCAAATGCGGTGTCGTTCTGAGTGGCTCCTAGTGGGGTGGAGACTGTTGAGAAGGTCGAGATGATGCCTCTGTATCGCCCTCAGATCGGGCTGATTCTAAATGAAGCTGAGGCATCCTACTGGTGCCTTCTCCTACTGCGGTATCCAGTCTTCTACCTGTGGCAGGGTGTCGCTGGTCTGCCATTTTAATTTGTAAACAAGGCGTATTATAAGCTTTAGGGAGTCAACCCTATACTGTACTGCTCTATAGCACGACTGAATAAGAAGAAAAAGTAACCATTCTATTATGCCTTGCAGCCTCCTGCCTATGGTATGTGGTGCACAATACATCCATAGACAAGACTCTACTTAGCACAACTTGCAGACTCCCTGGGAAACGACCTGCTCTGATACCAAGTTTGTCATGCCCCGCCTTGGGAGGCATGACTGGCACCTGGTGCCCTACTAGGACTTGGACTGCTGGACTAGCTGAGCCTAAGTAACTCTGATGCCAGGCTGACTCTAACTCTAGATTCAAGAAAATGACGGGCTATATAACAACAGTAAATACAGCCTCCGACCGACTAGGCCTGTAGCCACCTGTAAGAAAGCAACAGCTGCCCAGAACAACTGAATCAATAGGGAACCTATGCGGGCCAACAAGGCCACCATGCTGTCTAGTTATTTCGGAATCAAGAAAACAAGTGCTAAACTGCTACGTGACCAACAAGATCACCACTACCAACTGAATAAGGCCCCACACGACCATCATAAATGATCTAAAACATACACACGGCCTCACACGACCGGTACAGCTAACCACAGGGAATATACAATCTGCAAGCCTCTAAGAATACTGATAAGATGGTCGAGATAGGGCCCCGACCTACCCATACTATACAACAAAGAAAAGGAATAAACCTCTAGCTGTCTATCTCCGGATGACAGGAGCTGATGACTCTGTGTGTTGGCTGGAATTACGAGGGATTGACTCCTCGTCTATGAGTACCTGCATGCAAGTAATGCAGCGCCCCAAGACGGGCGTCAGTACCACTGGTACCGAGTATGAAAAGCAAACTAAACATAACTGAAGACAAACAGTAAACTGGTAGTTACTGAAATGACAGAGGATAGCTGAAACTGTCTGGAATAGCAGAATTTGTACCGAGCTTAACTGTACTGGAAAGAAGATAAGAATCTTACCTCTCGATGCGGCGCCCTACTATTTATCAACTTAATAAGTAACATATATATATATATATATATAGCATACAAGAACCTATACCAGCCCCCATAAGTCGGAAGGTGCCAATCAACATGCAATCTATATACCCCTACCCAGGTCAAACCATCCAAAAATAAATTCATTCCACTCACCTAATAACTACGAGCACCCCGCCGGCCCCCTGGGTATGCAACTTGGGCTCTCTAGTCCCCTGACTATAACTTTATCTAAGTCCGGAGGACTCCTATAACTGTAATTTGAGATCTGTATCTGTAATCTATAATCTGTGCCCTGGGATCAAGCGCTCGATAGGGTATGCTATAATGCTGATCAGCCTATTATGGGGAATGCTACATCCCATCTTCTTCCTACTACGGACCCCATGCCACTCCTTGGAGTGACGTATCCTCACCCTTTGGCGGGCGAGTCGACACAACTATTAACCTTGGGGCGGCAAGGAAGCTCTAAGGGTGCCCACATAACACAATCATGTCTTAACAAACAACAATAATCACATATAATGTGTATAATAAATTTGGTAATACTGTTCATGTTTTGATATTCTATTCTGATTCTCTAGCTGAATTAAACTGAATCTGGTACTGAGTCTGAAATAATATCTCGCGGTTTAATACTGATTTACTGACTTTTATTTTGAATACGACATAATAATACAAAACATATCTATTGAATTCACACTGAGCTTAATACTCGGCTTCTGAAACTTTCTTCTTGAATTTATTCTATTTTACTATACCAGAATTACTAACTTGCCGAAGAAACTGGCTTTACATACCTCAGTTGTCGGCTTTCTGGCTAACTGGCGTAACTCGGCCAATATTCAGCTATTTCTTCCAACTGTATTCACATTCATAGCAATCAGAACTAAATTCATAAATATTCCTGAAGAAAATGCTACTTTGAATATATATACAGCCCAAACTATGACTTATCGAAAAACAACCGAAAAGTCGCTATTTCTCGGAAGTTCAGAAGGGAGAAATACCCACTTTAGGGCTAGGAGTATATTGATACTAATTTGGAGCAGTTCCACTTACCTTAGCTTTGTAGGACGACGGTTCGCCGGCTGAATTTCACGAAACTAACTCTGTAGGAATGCTCCCTGCAGCTTAATACTTCAGTACCCAAGATTAATTTGAGTTTGGACCGCGTTTGACGGTGTAATCGGATGAATATTTATAAGAAATCCTCTTTCTCCCTTGTTCCCCTACGTTTTCTGCTGGAAATTATAAGTTAAGATGATATAAAACCTAAGTGGAGGGGTTTATATACTTGAGCCTGGACAGCCCTCCGTGGCACGTTGGCCATCGCGGAGGGATGGCCTCCATGGCACGTTGCCATCGCGGAGGGGGTCTGCCCGGTCTCCTCTTGTGACGGTTCACTGCGGCACTTGTCCTGTCTTCCCCCGGGCCTTTTCCTAACATGTATGGCATCCTAAAACTCTTAACCAACATGCTAATAGGCCATCTAAATGTTAAGAATTTACGGGGTATAACATTCTGAATGATGGAATGGTAGCTGTTGTTATATGAAAAGTCAATGAGAGGAAAATGATCATTCCAACTACCCTTAAAATCCATCACACATGCTCTCAACATATCCTCTAGAGTCTGAATGGTCCGCTCCGCCTGACCATCTGTTTGCGGGTGAAATATTATGCTAAGCTTAACATGGGTACCAAGGCCCTTCTGAAATGATCTCCAAAATTGGGAGGTGAATTGAGTACTTCTATCTGATATGATGGACAAGGGCACTCCATGCAACTGAACTAACTCCCAAATATACAACTTAGCATAATCCTCCGCTTAATCGGTAGTTTTGACTAGTAGGAAATGAGCTGCTTTAGTCAACCTGTCCACAACCACCCAAATAGAGTCATACTGTCGGCTTATACGAGGCAACCTAGTAACGAAGTCCATATTGATTTCCTCCCACTTCCATGTAGGGATACCAATTTCCTAAAGCACACCTCCTCAGTCTCTGATGCTCAACCTTCACCTGTCGACAATTCGGACACTTAGCCACAAACTCTGCTATGTCCTTCTTCATGCCATTCCACCGATGGAGTTCCCGTAGGTCACGGTACATCTTAGTGGCACCTAGATGTATAGAGTATCTAGAACCATGAGCTTCATGCAACATCCGCTCCCTTAAGTCACCAACATTCAGCACACACAACCGACCTTGATATCGGAGCACATTATCTCCCCCTTTGGAGAAGACCTTGACCTACTGATTTTGAGCCGCTTCCTTCAACTTAACAAAAATAGGATCCTCATCCTGCCTAGCCTTAATATTGGTCACTAAAGATGATTCTAATCCATTCTGAACAATGACACCACTATCTATCAAGTCAACCAAAAATCTCCTAATCATGCAAATCAGTGCACACATCCTTTACTAACACTTTTCTCTCCTCGTCTACATGAGATATACTCTCTATGGAAAGCCTGCTAAGAGCGTTTGCCACTATATTTTCCTTTCTCAGATGATAAAGGACACTCATCTCATAGTCCTTCAATAGCTCCAACCACCTCCTCTGGCGTAGATTTAGATCCTTCTAGGTAAACACGTATTGTAGCTTTTGTGGTCCGTAAACACATCCACACGGACCCCGTACAGGTAGTGTCTCCAAATCGTCAAGGCAAATACTACCGCTGCCAACTCAAGATCATGAGTCAGGTAGTACTTTTCATGGACCTTCAACTACCTAGAAGCATAGGATTTAACTTTACCGTGCCACATCAATACACAACCAAGGCAAATCCTTGAGGTGTCACAATATACCACAAACCCCTTGGTACCCTCAGGTAGGGTCAACACTGGTGCTAAAGTGAATCGAGTCTTCAACTCTTGAAAGCTCTTCTCACAAGATTTCGACCCTTGAAACTTCACTTTCTTCTGGGTCAACCTAGTCAATGGGGCTGCAATGGATGAAAACCCCTCAACAAGTCTCTGATAATAACTAGCTAAACCCAAGAAACTCCCGATATATGAAGGATTCACCAGTTTAGGCCAATTCTTCAATGCTTCTATCTTTTGAGAGTCTACCTGTACACTGTCACTTTAAACCACATGAACCAAAAATTCCACTGAGTTCAACCAGAACTTGCATTTACTGAATTCAGTATACAACTGGCGATCCTTAATAGTCTGTAGAAAATCGTCTATAAAGACAATAATGAACAAGTCCATGTACAACCTAAATACCCTATTCATCACATCCATACAAGCTGCAAGGAGAATTGGTTAGTACAAAAGACATAACTACAAATTCATAGTGACCATACCGTGTTCTGAAGGCTGTTCTCAGAATGTCACATTCTCTGACCCTGAGATGATGGTATCCTGATCTAGCTTGGAAAAATAACTAGCTCACTGAAGCTGATCGAATAAGTCATCAATTTTGGGTAGAGGATAGCTATTCTTTATTGTCACCTTGTTTAGCTAATGGTAGTCAATGCACATTTTGAGTGTACCATCTCTCTTTCGCACGAATAGGATTAGGGCATCCCACAGAGAGATACTGGTCCTGATAAAGCCCTTATCTAGAAGGTCTTTCAACTGTTTCTTCAACTTCTCAAGCTTAGCTTGAGCCATTCTTTAAGGAGGACTAGAGATATGCTTGGTATCTAGAAAAAAGTCTATGCCGAAGTCTATTTCCCACTCGGGAGGGACTCCGAGAAGATCTTCGAGAAACACATCAGGAAACTCATTCACAACCAAAACTTACTGGAGTATTGGGGTATCAAAAATAGAATATTTAACCTTAACTAGGTGGTAGACGTACCCCTTAGAGATCATCTTCTTAGCCTTACGATATGAAATGAAATGATCCTTAGGCGTTGAAGTACTAGTTCCATTCTAGGACTGGTTTGTTAGGAAACTGAAGCATAACAAGAATGAAACCATATGCAAAGAATAAGGTCAAAGTCGACCATATTTAGCTCTACTAGATCAACTGAGGTGACTTTATGCAACATTGTGACCGGACAACCCCTATGCACCCGGCCAGCTCTAACTATCTCACCAACCGGAGTATAGACTGAAAATGGCTTTGAGAGGATTTCTAGACTTATATCAAACAGACAACAATGTTAAGAGTCACGAAGGAAAGTGTGGCTCCTGGATCTAGGAAAATGTACACATTTATTTGAAAGAGACGTAGCATACCAGTTACTATGTAAGATGAGTTCTCTTGGTCCTGTTGGGAGGATAAAGAATAGAAGCAGTTTTGGTGCTGACCACCAACCATACCTGAGGTGGTACCCTACTAAGATGGATGTCCTGGCAGATCTGCTGACGTGGTGGACTAGGCCTTCCCCCACCTTGTTGATGGGAAATCCCTGACCTAGCTGGCACACCCAACACAACCATCCTTTGCTAGACAGCACTCCCCCGAATTGTTCTTGCCACCCTTCAGACAGGATAGAAAAGTGCGGCTGCTGGAGACATGGCTCTGGGACTGGAAGCTTGATGTCCCAACCCTCCTATCCTTACGGGGCCTGGGAGACGGAGCACTAGACAAGGAAGGTGCTGAAGTCCTTGATGAGTTGATAATTTACTAACCCATTAGGCTCTTAAGAATAAGCTTTAGCTTAGTTTTCAAGTCATTTAGATGAATTTTATGTCCTTTTTTCCTTTTTATGTGTAGGTATCTGAGTTGAAGAGAAAGAGCATGAATTCAAGTAAAAAGGATGAATTCAGGTGAAACCCGGTGCTTCACCGGAGGACACCGGTAAAACGCTGGTTAATTGCAAGCAACCACTAGTTTTTCACGACCTGAACATAGCCCAGATCGAGACATGGGACAGGGAGCCTCGAGAGACTCAAAGTCAACCTATGAAAAGAACATACATCTAACTCAATCAAATAAAGCGGAGGGATTAACATAATAAACTTAGAGGAAATAAGTACACATGAATATGAAGCTAATTACATTCTATGTCTGAAAAGCCTCTAAAACTGATGAGTTAATGGGACAAGACTCCAACAAACTCTCTAAGTATGATATTGAATACATTAAAAAAAATTATAAGGCATGTTTCTCGGGAGATGAGGACTCACCAACAAAGACTGGATGCTAGCTCCGGAACTGGCTAAGAATAGGGCTAAGTCTGAAGAGCGGAGCCTGTATCACAAAATGATACAACATAAAGTATGCGGTCAGTACGTTGTATGTACCGAGTATGAAAGGTAAGTAAAACCGCTTAAATAAGTAAAATCATTCAAAACATACATAATGTAAAACAAAATCAAGATAAGAATCTGAAAGTATGGCTTGTATGCTATTTTTCTGAAATCATGATCTCATCACAACTGAACATCATAACTGAATCGAATGACCCAAAGCTGAAATATGATAATCATAAGTAAAACTGAACATTGGGTCAAACCTGCTTTAGAACATATATATATATATATATCATGAATTATAAACATGTATAATTGAAATCATGAGGAACAATGGGAGACTCGTCTTATAACCGATATCACCACGATAGAGATTACGTGGTCCCCACTATTATAGTCAAGAGGATAGAGCCGTCTAAAGCCTTTCCAGGGCTAAAGATGCTACAATGATATCGATATCAAGATGAAGGCCCCTTGGGGCAAGGGAGAGCTCCCAAAGGAGGTCCAGAATAATCTGAACATACCTACATTGGCTCATAGTTCTGAGGCTTAGGGTTGACTGACCCTTAGCCTACTCAGTGCTAGACACTACTCCCAAAAACATGCATATGCTCACCATCGTTTTTCAACGAAGCTGACCATCGTCTAGAGACGAAGCTGAATAATCATATATTTAATAAATCTGAAATCATACATAAGGAGCCTTGCTCAAATCATACCACAAGCTGAGTAAAATTGGGAGTCTTGACTAGAAAACCATGTGGTAAGCTAATTAACTTGAAATCATACATCATACTTGAACATATGGTCTTGCCCAATACTTAAAAATGCTTGAAAATAACTTGATTTACTTGAAAACATAATCATAAACATGAGTAGCTTTAAAACATGCTTTTCTCATCAACAATTCATCATACATGAACATATTTCGTAAATCTCATCTTCTTGTAAGCTTTCATGAATCAGAATCATAATTTGTAAAACAAGTAAACATGATTAGTAATTGAAAACATGATAAAACTTTACCATGAACCGTAATTCATCAATTAAAACATACTTACATCATACCCATGACATTGACTTAGAGAATTCATGCATTGGGAAAAAATACCATAGAATCAACTCATAAATTTTCATGAATTAGAGAGGGATTGGTGATGGGTGTGAACAAATTCACCCATTCATAACCCTATACACCTGATATGATATGATATTATAATTTCTCTGATTGCCCAAAGAAGAATTGAGGAAAACTTGAAGGAGAATGAGCTTGATCACCTCTCCAGACCTCTAACTTTGCTTGCATGAGTTAGAATGGTCGAAAATGAACTTACCCCTCTTAAAACTCCTCATTTATAGCTTAAAATGATGTAGTTTAGGCCTTAGGATCATAGGAATTACTGAAAAGCCCTTAATAAATTTACAAAAAATAACTGACTGCCAGTCCCAACGAGGGTCTGGACGAGTCATCACCTTGGACCACGACTCGTGGCCTTCAGTCGTCGAGTGCATTGCCTATAATTTTTCTGGGGATCACCACGGGGAGCCCCACAAGTCGTTACTGGTGACCAGGACTCGTGGTCACCACTCGTGACCTTTACTGCCCACAATCTCAAATCATTAGCAACTGGCTGACCACAACTCATCCTACGAATCGTGGGGACTGACCACGAGTCGTGGTCATGTCTGTGGTGACATCAAAACTCCAAAATTTCTACTCAAGTGAGGTACCTCACCACGATTTACTTCAAGACTCATATTCTACCCCACGGGTCATAGAACTACTCATTCTGTGACCTGGTGCCCAATTTTCTAATTTTCTCCAATTCCACTCCCGAGTCTGATCTTTTTGCTTTTAGGGTATAACAATATCTCTCCCTTGGGAACATTCATCCTTGAATGTTGGAAAACCATACAGAAAAGTAGAGAAGTGCGATCATCATACTCAAATAGTGATTATTTAAGTTGAAAACTGACGGAATAACTACCTCTGAACTGAACTACATGGCTGAACTGAATTCACAAACAATACACACATCCATATACATGAAAGAAATTGGAATACATGGACTGAACATGAAAACTGAATAGAATTTTAGGGCAAAAGTTGATACCTCAAGATGGAATTGAGGCGGTAGGGAATAAATGTGGGTATCTTACCATCATGTCTGCTTCGGCTTCCCACCTAGCTCCCTCAACATGCTGATTCCTCCATAGAACTTTAACTGAAGATACTTCCTTTTTTCTTATCCTTCGAACATGATGATCTAGTATTTCCATCGGAACCTCCTCATAACTAATGCTTTCTCTCACACCGACACTGTCCACCGGGACAACTAGAGCTGGATCACCCAAACATTTCTTTAAAAGTGATACATGGAAAACAGGATGCATGGAAGCTAATTCTAAGGGTAACTCCAACTTATAGGCCACCTTGCCAACAGGTCTCATAATCCGATTGGGGCCAACATAATGAGGACTGAGTTTTCCTTTCTTCCGGAACCTCATCAATCCCTTCATGGGAGACACCTTCAAAAACACCCAATAATCAACTTCAAACTCAAGTTCTCTCCTCCTCACATCGGTATTGGACTTTTTGCGACTTTGAGCTATTTTCAACCTCTCCCTTATCATCTGAACTTTCTCCATAGCCTCCACATTTCCTCCCAGTCAAAACCACAGATTCAGCTGAGCATTATGCTAAACTTTATATTCGGGAGCTGGTTAGACTTCATGGGGTGCCATTGGCTATTATTTCAGACAGGAGTACCCAGTTCACCTCCCAGTTTTGGAAGTCTTTTCAGAAAGGACTTGGCACTCAGGTCAAGCTCAGTACATCTTTTCACCCGCAGATAGATGGGAAAGCTGAGCGGACTATTCATACTCTAGAGGATATGCTAAGAGCATGTGCGATCGATTTTAAGGGTAATTAGGATGACCATCTACCTCTTATCGAATTTGCTGATCGTGGGCAAAATAGCATGCTCGAGTGATGCTTTATAACTTAGTTTTGTCTTGTTTATCGAATTAATCATATGCATTCTCATGTGATTTTATGTAAATGTGAATATATACTAACCAACATGATTAGTCCTTATTTTTGAAGGTTAATAATGTATTTGAGGAACTAATTCATGATTGGGTGAAGTGGAGGAATGGAATCAAGAGCAAAACATGAAAGTCAACAAGAAAACATGCAATAACCGGCACCCTGCGCGATAGGGGCCGTGGCACGCTGCCAACGCAGCAACACTTGGCCAAAAATTGCATTTTTTGGCACATTCCAGTGAGGGTACGCGTTACCTCCGTGTCACGGAGGTCAAGTAGGGCGTTCAGCTCCGTGACACGTTGCTGTTCCACCACAGGCCAAATTTTGCATTTTTTCAGCATAGTATAAATTGAACCCTTAGCTCCTAAAATCAGATTCTCATGATTTTCTTCTGAAAACCCACCTAGGAGTGAAGGGAGAAGTGGGAGAACTCACCTAGGGTTCATCAATTTCATCTTCCCATCTACCAATTCTTGTAAGTATGTTAGTTTAACAATGTTTTCTTGTAATTTTACGAACTTGAATGGCTAGAACCCTTGCTCTAGGGTTGAAGCCATGAGTTATGAGTGTGTTTTTACAAATTTGCTTTGGAATTAAGTTATTGATTGTTGTTTTGTCTTGCATTCTTAATTATGGTTGTTTTTATGATTGATCACCATGAAAACACACATGTTAAACTTAGGCAAATGCTTGAGAAAGCAAACCTAGGGAAGAACATAAGAATGTAGAAAGCAAGTTCTTATCTTTTGATAAGATTTTGTGGTTAGGATAGAAATATACCTTATACCTTGCTTGGTTGATAAAATGGGAAGAGAGAAAGACACCGGCTTAGATTTGTCAGTCCACCACTCGCAGAAGTAGTCGTGAAGCTAAGTTTGGTGAAACGGTTGTAGGTACAAAAGTACCCTAATCAATGGCATAACCCCGTAAACCACATCCACGTAGTTAATTGCCCACGAACTAGAATTAGCATCCTCGATCACAATGACGCAGTGAGGCTACTTTGTCGTGTTTAGAGGCTCAAAAGACCATGAACATGCAATTCTAATTATGTGAGACGACAATCGATAGGTTCATACTTAAACCATTGCAAATTGTAGTATCGCATGATTATCTGGTTTTAACTCTATGTTGCTCCTAGAGTGAATTCAGAATATTTCATTGACCATATTTAGACTTAATTAAACCTTCTCAAAAACCTCTAGAATTAACACTTGTGAAAGTTAATATCACACTTGAACTTGATAGTTAGCTGAATTGGTCCAGTCCCTGTGGGTTCGACATCCGGCTCTTAAAAAGGGCCAATATATTACTTGTACGACCCGTACACTTGCGGGGCGCACCAAGTTTTTGGCGCCGTTGCCGGGGACTCGACGAAGTTTTGATAATTTATCTGTTTTTGTGTGATTTTTAAATTTCTTTAAGTGTTGAGAAACATGGTCTTCGTCTGACTTATTGCAGGTGACAGGTTGTCTTGCCAAGCTAGCTAAGAATAGAGAGCTTGTGGAACCGTTGCTTGAACCTGAACGTCAACTGCATTTGCAAAGGAGAGTAGCTCTTGAGCAAAAGCTGAAAAGACTTCAAGAAAAGGTACAACAACAACCACCCGCGGGACAAGCACAATTGTCACCGGAAGCAATGGTAACCAGACCAGTTCGCGAAGTGGCAATCCCACAAGCGACTAATGTGAACTCTAGTATCTGTAAACCGGAGCCTGGAGGGAACTTTGAATTGAAGCAGAACATGGTGTAACTGTTAAATTCTAGTGGTCAATTCACTGGGATGGCACAGGAGGACCCACAGCAGCACTTACAGAACTTTCTTGAGATTAGTCACACGTTTGTCCCTACCGGCGTGTCCACAAATTATGTCTGACTTACCCTCTTCCCATTTTCATTGTTGGGAGAGGCAAAAAAGTGGTTGAAGACTGAGCCACCGAAATCCATAACTTCGTGGAATGACTTGGCTAAGAAGTTCCTTATCAGATTCTTTCCTTCAGGCAAGACTGCAAAGTTGAGAAGTGAAATACTGAGTTTCAAGCAGAGGCCTGATGAGAATTTATATTTGGATTGGGAAAGATTCAAGTCCTTATTGAGAGATTGACCCCACCACCAGCAATTGATTGAATTGCTGGCTCATACCTTTGTAGAAAGTCTAGACCCACACACGAAAATATTCTTAGACTCTGCATCGGGTGGGCAAGCCTTGGAGAAGACTTATGATGAGTTGTATACTTTGTTGAACAGAATTGCTCAAGGAAATCCAGAGTGGTACAGCGAGTCATCGAGAAGGGCAGGAAAGAGATTAGAGCTAATAGAGGTAGATGGTATGAATGCCTTGGTAGCACAGTTAGCTTCGTTCCAGCATCAGATGATGACTTAGTTCAATAAACTGAGTATGAACCAACAACAGGGACAGGTTAATGTAGTTCAGCAAGCTCCGAGTTAGTGTGAAATTTATGGTAATAATGGGCACAATGCAGAATCTTATGGAGCCAATACGGAATCAGTCAATTTTGTTGGTAATGTGCATAGGAATCAGAATTTTGGGAACAACTTCAACAGAAATTGGCAGGGCCACCCGAATTTTTCTTGGGGTGGAAACCAAAAGCAGAATTCTATGCAACCTCAACAAGAGTAGTATCAGCAAAATAGGCAGAATGATGGGCAATTGAGTAGCAGCATTGAGGAAACACTGCAGAAAATTATGGAGACCCAAAATCAGTTAGCAGAAAATCAGGCAAGGATGGCAACAGACTTAATGAATCAGCAAGTAGCCACCCGCAATCTTGAAAAACAAGTGGGTCAGATAGAAGCTGCTCAGAACATGAGGTCGTAGAGGGGATTACCAAGCGATGCAGATCCTAACCCCTGGCAAATCAATGCTATCAGTCTTAGAAGCAGAAAACAATTAGCTGATGCAGTGCCTAAAGAGTTGAGAAAGGAGGTGCAGCTGGAGTTGGTTAGACCAGGACCATCCACCAACACTGGAGCGAATCAGAGTGTTGGGAAACAAAATGCACAACCTACATTGCAGCCAGTAGAAAGACCACCACCACCATTCTCTCAGAAAGTCAGAAAGAACAAGGAGGAGGAATGCTTCAAAAAGTTCTTTGAAAGTTTCAAAGAACATCACATAAATTTGCCTCTTATTGATGTTTTGCAGGGAATGCCTAAGTATGCTAGATACTTGAAGGATGTGATGGCGAACAAAGTTAGGTTGGTGGACATCCAGACTGTAGCACTGACTGAGGAGTGCAGTCACATGGTATTGAGCAAGATTCCAAAGAAGCTCAAAAGACCCAGGGAGTTTTACTCTCCCCATACAAATTGGTAAAGCTGAGGTGCTACGTGCTTTGTGTGATCTAAGGGCAGTAGTTAACCTAATGCCCCTATCCTTATTCAACACCCTGGAGTTAGGAAAACCGAGGCCGACAAGGTTGATGCTGCAGCTAGCTGACAAGTCGCGAGTGACACCTGATGGAATAATAGAGGACCTTCTCGTCAAAGTAGGTAAGTTTATTATACCTGCTGGTTTTGTTATTCTAGATTTTAAGGTCGATGACCAGGTACCCTTAATCTTGGGACGACCATTCATGGCCATCGGAGGAGCGGTGATTGATTTGAGAGCAAGGACCCTAAAAATGAGGGTCGAAGATGAAGAAGAATTCTTCCGCGTTTACGAAGAAATGAACCCATCCGCACACTACAGAAACCTTTGTCAGGTTAGTGTGTTGTCTGAGGATGAGTGTGGGTGGAGGATTCCACAGGTGCAGGGCCAAAGGCAATGACAAGTGTTCAGCCCGAGTCTGATAAAGGGCTTCAAATTGAGAAGAAGTTGGAGGAAGAGAGGAACAGAGCGGAGGCTGTTTCCTCTAAAAATCAAAAGAAAAGGAGATGGTTCTCGAACGGGAACCTAGGTATGAGGATGTCCTGAAAAGGACAGTCCACGTCGTGTCGCGACGGAAAATTAGGCGCTGCTTGGGAGGTAACTCAAGGGTACCACAGGTACCATTTTAATTTCTTGCATTTGTGTTGATTTTATTTATTTTTCATCTTGTGTTGTTTTTCGTGGAAAGTTAAGCACGGATGGAAGGGAAGTATGAATACCGAGAAGGAGGAAGCTAAGAAGCAGGAAATAGAAGAAGTGTGGGGTCAAACACCCACCTAGGAGAACTTGAAGAAAAGCATGCTTTTAGCTTGGGATAGAGGCTCAGGGAGTAGTTCTTGTCCTTTGAATTTTAATTTGATGCTATGAGGACATAGCATGATTTAAGTGTGAGGTGAGAAAAATATCAAAATTTTTGTGCTTAACAATTTTTTTTTTGGTGAATGTAATGCTTGTGAGGAATTTGTGAGAAATTTGAAAAATGTTTATGAGTCAAGCATGAATTCAGCACCCGTTGGTTTTTCTTTTCGGTTCTTTACCGACGGGGGGTCTTTGAACCGAAGAATAAAAATTTTCTTTTTATTTTCTTTGTATGTATATAATGTTTTTAGTCATAGCTAGGGACTGTTTCCGACGATGGATGGATGACGACCGTCTTGAGGAAAAATTAGTCGATAGGTTGTGGGTTTGTGAACCCGTAGCTAATCGATGCTTGAAGTTCTTATTATGGGATATAAATGATTGTAAGATGAAAGTATGTTCAATATTGAAGCATGCAAGTGTATAACTTTGTGTGAGACACTTAGGTTCTTGAATTTGACTCAATATGATTGAAGCTTAATTCTGAATTCTTGTGATTAGCTGAGTAAGGGTCTGTTAAATGTGTCTTGATTTGAGCATGTGCCATGCGTGTAAGGTTTTTGAGTATTCTGTGCTATTGTGGAATGTCTAGAACTTGCCTTGTGTGTATATAAAACAAAATGAAGGATGAGAATTGTAGGAAATGATTTAGGCATTTCTTTGAAGGAACCTAAATGTTATCCCTCATTTTACCTACCTTGAATAACTAATCCTAGTTAGCCCCATTGAGCCTTGAGCCTATTCTTTGGTAGCTGCAACACAAGCTTAATCCTTTTTCTTTCATTAGCCTTGAATTTGATCCAAAACTCCTAAGCGCTTAAGTGAATAATCCAAAAGAGTCAAGGAGTGAGAAAAAAATGAAAAAGAAGGAAAAATGGAAGTTGTGGAAGTTGAGAAAGGTCAAGGGTGCACTTGTTGGAATATGGTTGAGTATTAATAGGGAGTAAGAAAATAAATTAATGAAAAGTTACTTATAGAACTCCTTACTAATAAGCCAAAAGTGCCTAAAGAAAAGGGGAACAAAAGAGGAAAAAGAAAGCTGAAAGGAGAAAAAGGTGAAGTAAGGGAAGGGAAGTTAGTGATGAGGGAGTGATGTATTAAAAGCGCTTAGGGCAGATAGTCACTATTACTGGCCATAATAGTACCTACCCGTCCCTTTGCTACATTACAACCTAAGAAGTCCTACTTGATCTTAAATTCTACATCCTCAAATTAGTGGAATAAAACACTAAGGGCAAGCTTATGGGTCATTACATGATGGATGTGAATTGTTTGTGAGAGTGAGCGTAATTCTATTCATGTACCCACACATGTTGTGATTTAAAAAGTTTTTGCATGTGAAAATGGGTAACTCTCATTCCGTGAGGGCACATGTTGAATGAAGGATATAATTCATGTGGGATTTCTTAATCAGTTGATTTGCATGAGTTTGCTAAGATTAAGAGTCGCTTCTTGAGATTAAGAAGTCTTAGCGGAGTTGTATTTCATTTCAATAATTAAATCGTGCATGCTCTATTGTTAACTTGCTATCTTAAATAATCAGTACAAACGTAGCCTGAATTCTCTTACTTAATTAGCTATGGGTGAGTCTCCATAGGCATGAGATGTAAAAGGTTTGTTCGAGGACGAACAAGGCTTTAAGAGTGGGGTAGGTGATCCTGGGCAAAATAGCATGCCAGAGTGATGCTTTATAACTTAGTTTTGTCTTGTTTATCGAATTAATTATATGCATTCTCATGTGATTTTATGTAAATGTGAATATATACAAACCAACATGATTAGTCCTTGTTTTTGAAGGTTAATAATGCATTTAAGGAACTAATTCATGATTTGGTGAAGTGGAGGAATGGAATCAAGAGCAAAACGTGAAAGTCAACAAGAAAACATGCAATAACTGGCACCCTGTGCGATAGGGGCCGTGGCACGCTGCCAACGCGGAAACACTTGGCCAAAAATTGCATTTTTTGGCACATTCCAGTGAGGGTACGCGTTACCTCCGTGTCACGGAGGTCAAGTAGGGCGTTCAGCTCCGTGACACGTTGTTGTTCCACCACAGGCCAAATTTTGCATTTTTTCAGCATAGTATAAATTGAACCCTTAGCTCCTAAAATCAGATTGTCATGATTTTATTCTGAAAACCCACCTAGGAGTGAAGGGATAAGTGGGAGAACTCACCTAGGGTTCATCAATTTCATCTTCTCATCTACCAATTCTTGTAAGTATGTTAGTTTAACAATGTTTTCTTGTAATTTTACGAACTTGAATGGCTAGAACCCTTCCTCTAGGGTTGAAGCCATGAGTTATGAGTGTGTTTTTACAAATTTGGTTTGGAATTAAGTTATTGATTGCTGTTTTGTCTTGCATTCTTAATTATGGTTGTTTTTATGAGTGATCACCATGAAAACACACATGTTAAACTTAGGCAAATGCTTGAGAAAGCAAACCTAGGGAAGAACATAAGAATGTAGAATGCAAGTTCTTATCTTTTGATAAGATTTTGTGGTTAGGATAGAAATATACCTAATTCCTTGCTTGGTTGATAAAATGGGAAGAGAGAACGACACTGGCTTAGATTTGTCAGTCCATCACTCGCAGAAGTAGTTGTGAAGCTAAGTTTGGTTAAACGGTTGGAGGTACGAAAGTACCCTAATCAATGGAATAACCCCATAAACCACATCCACGTAGTTAATTGCCCACGAACTAGAATTAGCATCCTCGCTCACAATGATGCAGTGAGGCTAGTTTGTCGTGTTTAGAGGCTATAAAGACCATGAACATGCAATCTCTAATTATGTGAGACGACAATCGCTAGGTTCATATTTAAACCATTGCAAATTGTAGTATCGCATGTGTTGTACCCCGTAGGATTCCCGGCACCTAGATGACCTATTCGCACGTTGGTTAAGCATATTTGAAGGCCATACGTGCTAGAGAAAGGCCCGAGAAAAGATCGGACGAGAAACCTGTCGAACCATCGCGGAAGGAGCCGAGGCAGAGCCCCTCCGCGATGGCAGCGTGTCACGGAGGAGGAGCCTCCGTGTTCGCTCCGTGACACGTTGGCCTTGTGCAGGCCCAAGTATATAAAGCCCCACTTCGGTTTATTTTAGAATTAAATCATTTAAATCTAAGAAAACAGAGAGCAAACGCCGGAGAAGGAAAAAGGAGCGAAGTAGTAATATAATTGTTGTCCGATTACGCTGCTAAACGTTGTCCGAACTCAAATTAACCTCAGATACCGAGGTATTTAGCAGCAGAGAGCATTCCTACGGATTTAGTTTCGTGAAATACGGCCGACGAACCGTCGAGCTACCGAGCTAAGGTAAGTGGAATTGCTCTAAATTAGTGTCTATGTGTTCCTAGCTGGGAAGTGAATATTTCTCCCTTCTGGACCGCTGAAAAATAGCGAGTTTCCGACCGTCTTTCGATAAGCCTAAGTTTAGGCTATAAACTATATCGAAAGCGACGTTACTCTTTAAAGTAAAGTTGTATTTAGTATTAATTGACATATTTATGAATGCAGTTGGGAGTAAACAGTTGAAGTACCGGCTGATCCTCGTCCGACAGACGAATAGTTCAAGGATAAGGTATGTAAAATTAGTTCCCTCGGCAAGTTAAGTAATATCGGTACAGTATAGTAATTTACAGGCCAGTAGAATGTTCAGAAGTCAAGTGTTACGTTTATTGTGAATGTTGATACGATATTAGAAGCATCGAGTTGTATCCTGCGTGGAACATACTAGTACGACATAGATTTTAATACAAATGTTAGAAACTGCACAGCATGCTCAGTTTGTGATGTAATGCGAAATGTTGAGATATTATTGTATTCAGTTGAAACCCCGCAAAGCGATGCAATATCTGTAAGACATTTCAGAAATAGAATGGCAGGCTAAAATAAAGTTTAGAACGCATGTTAGGAATAGTAAATCACGTTAATACAGAAACTCAGTATACAACATGGTTTTCAGCAGAAACACTATATCCTGTTCAGTATTAGCCCAGAACAGTCTGGCAGAAGATTATATATATATATATATTTACCAGCCTCAGCATGTATTAAATACGTACAGATTACTATCACTAGTTCAGCAAGTAATATATACAATACTTTACCCCTATTAGCCTCAGCATGTGAGATACGCAGATAGTATTGCTAGTTGAGACCGTTGTGTTGTTTCGGGTTGGATTACCTAGCATCCATTACCGCCCAGGCTTAATAGCTGTATCGACTCGTCCGCCAGAGGATGAGGATACGTCGCTCTACGGAGTGGCATGCCGTCCCACAGGGGACGAAGATGGGATGCCAGTTTTCCCCATATTGTGCCTTGGTCGGCCCTTATACACCCCCGTCGAGCGGATACGCCCGGGGTGTTGATTCAGGAGTCCTCCGGACTCAGATGCAGTTATAGTCAGGGGCTCAGCGAGCCCAAGTGCTTACCCAGGGGACCGGCAGGATGCTTACAGGGTTTATAGGAGATGGGATGACCCGGGTAGGGGTATAGATTCTGTGCTGGTTGTACCTCCCGGTTTATGGGGGCCGGGTAAGGTTTGTGTGTGCTATGTTATGTTATGCCATGTTATGTTAGATACGAGTAGATCAGCAGTAGAACGATACGTCTCCAGGTATGAATCCTATCCCTTCCAGTAAAGATTGAGAGAAGGTATGACTTACATTATCAGACAATTAATCTATTCTCTCTACTTCAGTTTCACCAGTTATATTATTGTTTTCAGATATTTCTTTCAGTTATTGCTTTACATACTCAGTACCAGCGGTACTGACGCCCGGTGGGGCGCTGCATTACTTGCCTGCAGGTACTCGTAGACGAGCAGGCGATACCACGTGATTCTTGTCAGCGATCGAGTATTCAGCTCCTGTCATCCGGAGACTGAATTCCAGAGGTGTATTTCAGTTTCTTTTGTTGTATAGTACGGGTAGGTTGGTGCCCTGTCCCGATCATTTCTATTGCTATTCCTAGTGGCTTGCAGTCTGTATATATCTCCCTGTGGTCAGATGAGCCGGTCGTGTGAGGCCGTGCAGTTGTTAGCTATTAGTACTTTTTCTTCTTTTATGTTGGCCATGTGGGGCCATAGGTTTGGCAGTAGTGGTGACCTTGCCGGTCACGTAGCCTTCTAGTATGTTATTGCTGAGTTGCAGATAACTAGACAGCATGGTGGCCTTGTCGGCCCGCATAGGTTTCCCTATAGTTGCATGTTCTGGTCAGCTGTTATTACAGGTACAGGAGGCTATAGGCCAATGGGTCGGGGGCTGTGTTTACAACCGTTATATAGCCCTTTATTTCCAGAAATGTGAGTTAGAGCCAGTCAGGCACCAGATGTGCCTAGGCTTAGCAGTCCAGTAGTTCAGGTCCTAGTAGGGCACCAGGTGCAAGTCATAGCCCCCAAGGCAGGGTGCGACAAACTTGGTATCAGAGCAGGTCGTATCCCAGGGAGTCTGCAAGCCGTGCTAAGTAGAGTCTTGTCTATGGATGTGTTGTGCACCACATACTATAGGCAGGAGGCTGCGAGGCATGATAGGATGGTTACCCTTCCTTCTCAGTCAGTCGTGCTTTAGAGCGGTACAGTATAGGGTTGAGTCCCTAAAAACTTACCGTATTCTTTGATTACAGATACAAAGGTAGAGCAGTATTACCCTACTACAGGTAGAAGATCAGATATAACAACAGAAGAAGGCATTAGCCAGTTACCAGGTAACTATAGCAGCATGAGGAGGTAACAGGGACCTTCCAATGTTATCTCTTTTATTGGTACCATCCCCAGTATATGTCGATAACGTCAGAATAGGAAGTCAGGAATGTAATGTGCATATGAGTTGATTTATTTATTAGCTATATATGATCTGATTAAGATTTCAGACAAGGTCAGACCACCAGGTAAGTATAAGAAAGAGAGGGAAATGCAGGAATCCCAAACACATCTTTTCAGATGTGGTACAGTTATATGTTTCTATCTGTTCCAACAAGAAAAGGGGCGTAAGATTTGAGATGGGGTTGCCAAACCATGCAGTAAGTAAAGATGGGCTGATTGATCCTAGTAAGTATTAGAAAGTATAAAGAGCTCCTATGATTATGTAAGCTGTGCAGACCCTTATGATAACAAGCCAGTAAAGAAAGTAAGACTATTTAGCTTACCCGAAGTAGGGGTAAAAGATCTGTTAGTAATGAATGCTTAGTAATAGTCAATTTCGAGTCAGAAAAAGGCTAAGTCTGTCACATATGCTAACAGATAGTAAGACATACCTGTAAGATTGTGGTTATGATCCAGTTGTGATATCAAAAGGGTGAGGGATCATGTGAATCAGATAGGTCTGACTGCAAATCAGGGGAAGAATGAACTGATGCAGGACCAATAATCTTGTTAACGGTGAAGAGCAGGTACTTTGAACCTCAAAGTTCAGCTTAAGTAAAATGAAGGAAAGAAGCAGGAATGTCAGATCTTGTGGGGAAATTAGAACTACCCCGGATTGATAAAATATCGTATTAAGGATTAAGCCTCGGGCTGACAGTAGGATTGCGGTTCAGAATACCGCGGTATGTCCGCTATGGAAAAGTTAAGAAGTTACCGATACAGTAATTCTAATCTAGTGTAGCCTAGAGATAAGGCCCAGCAGACAGTCATGGGCTCTCAATATATGCCTAGTAAGGCTACAAGATTCGAACGTCGACCCCATATCGTAAGAGTGGTGGAATTTCAAACAGCAGACAATAACCAGAGTGTTTATGTTTCTTACTTTCAAAATTGGGTGACAATGCAATAAAATGATAAGTTAGGGCAGGAGATGTTATTAGGCCGTAGAAGTGATGTATCATGTACGGTATGAGACACAGCAGAGTATGTCAGAGATTATGTATTACCGCAGAACTCAGTATATATTGTACGTAGCCATTGATATATATATATATATATATATACAAATAATAGATATGCTGTGAGTGGCTGCCTATAAGGGCTACAATCACAGATGCCGATTAGTAATAGAAAGCATATACAAATTGCATTGCAGGACAAAAAAAAGAAGAAAGAGGGAGAAGAAAGAAAGAAAAGAAGAAGAGAAAGGGCGGATTAAGTGTGAATTACGTATGAAGTCATAGAAACTATCTCAGTTTTCAGTTATTTGGTTAACAGACTTATGTGTTGTTGTCAGATCTAGGCTCTAGGAGCTTACCAGAGTTATTGGCCTAAAACAGATGGCTAGATGATAAGGGCGCAGTTAGACGGTCTACCGACCAGCTGGCGCCTGCATTAGCAGGGAGGCGTCCCTGAAGATCGGTAACAGTAGTGTATATGCTAGATCCAGGATTAGAGGCCGAATAGGCAAATTTCAGAGATTAGCAATACCAAATTGTTCTAGTATGTCAAGTGGTCATACGTCATTTTTCCAGTCTTGTAGGTGAGAGTCGGCCTTAACCAACTTAGCAGTTATTATGTGGAACACCCCATGAGACAGCCTGCCGCCCCAGTCAGAATACCCGTGGGTACCCCAAGGAAGGGTCCACATCAGTAGTCAGCGACAGACTAGTAATTCAGTTGGTTTTCGTAAGATATTTAGATACAGAGCCCTAGCAGAAGGCCAGTATTTACAGAATAGCTCATAAGACCGAGAATTCCCCAAAATAGCAGTATAAATCCAAGTGGATATACACAAGGCGTAAGAAATTGATAGTACCCTGCTAGCACAGTGTTTATTAAGACTAGGGGATCAGTAGACTCCTCGTGAAGATCCAGAGATCAATCACCTGGGAGCAAGTTTGATTAAGCCTAGCCTTACAGTGGTTTAAGTAAAATAACAGAGCAATTAGATGCCCACAAGTCTGCGGTTATGCACAAACTATAAGCACTCAAGTAGAACGATTAGAGCATTGTTAGACTACTGCCACATTCGGGTCATTCAACCCGACTATTTAGTTATTTAAGGTTATGCAGCCAGATCATTAGAGGTCATGGTCAATATCAGGACCCCCTGATCAGATATGGGCGCATGGTGTGCAGATAGTCGTTCAAGGTTACTTTAGCAACAAGTAGCCTTAGCATGCGGCCAGAAGGCCAGATAAGCTCTAGTTATACCGGTAGCCTACTTGTCAGATTCTCCGGTATAATAAACCAGTATGACTGTCAGTTATATGTCAATTTTTGTAAATGTGAATTTTAGTTGAGTTTAGTAGCCTTTTTGGCTACATTGTGTCGGAGGCTGGTGTACAAATAGATACACAGAAAAATCGAAACAATGAAGACATAGCCTAGACCTACCACTCCGATCAAAGTACGCAATCCCTGCGGTTAGCCGGGTATTACAGAGGGTTTGTGGAAGGATTTTCCACCTTAGCAGCACCTCTGACTAAATTGACACAGAAGGCCGTAAAGTTCCAGTAGGCTGAGGCGTGTGAGCAGAACTTCCAAGAGTTAAAAGTCAGGTTAACATTAGCTCCAGTGTTAGTATCGCGAGAAGGTACAGAGGGTTGATGCAGCATGGTAAAGTAATAGCTTATGCTTTCAGGCAGTTGAAGAAACGTGAAAAGAATTATTTTACCCATGACCTGGAGTTAGCTGCAGTAGTTTATGCCTTAAGGAGCGATAATACAGAATGTCGCAGTGTTGTCGTTAGTGGTGGAAGTAAAGGAATGGCGGTATGGAGACCCTAGCCAGGTCCAACTTGAACACAAGGTTCAGTAAGGAAAGGTGGCATATTTTCAGATAACCAGGGATGAAGTGTTACGATATAAAGGCCGCATTTGTGTTCCAGATATTTTAGGGCATCGCCAGCAGCTTATGAGCGAGGCGCATTACGCCCGCTATTCTCTTTAACCAGGCGCGACGAAAATGTGCCATGATATCAAAGAAAACTACTTGTGGCCAAGTATGAAAAGGGAAATTGCTGAGTTTGTAGCCCAGCATCCTAACTGCCAGCGGGTGAAAGCAGAATATCAGAAACCAGGCGGTAATTCAGGACATAACTGTACCTCTCTGAAAATGGGAAGCAGTAAATATGGATTTTGTGGCAGAATCACCCCGTACTGAACATGGATATGATTCCATTTGGGTAATAGTTGACAGGCTGACAAAATCAGCTCATTTCCTACTAGTAAGGGCTACCTTCTCGGCTGAGGATTATGCCGAATTGTATATCATAGAAATAGTTAGATTGCGTGGAATGCCGGTATCCATTATTTCAGATAGGGGAGCACAGTTTACAGCTAGATTTTGGCATAGGTCTGAAACGTAGATTAATCTAAGCACAGCTTCCCACCCTTAGACAGATGAGCAGGTTGAGCGCAAAATTCAGACGCTCGAAGATATGTTGCGAGCGTGTGTGCTAGATTTCGGTAGTAGCCAAAGTGAGCATTTACCGTTAATTGAATTTGCCTACAATAATAGCTATCATTCAGCCATCCAGATGGCGCCTTTTGAGGCATTATACGAGCGAAAATGCAGATCGCCGAACGGTGTTTGAAATCGGAGAATCACTGTTGGTTGGCCCAGACATTGTTCAGCAGTCAAAGGAAAAGGTAAAGCTTATCCGAAGAATGCTTACTAACTGCACAGAGCCGCCAGAAATCATATGCAGATGTGCGGCGCAGAAAAATTGGAGTTTGATAGGTTACGAAAAAGCTGGCCTATGAAGAGGTTCCAATAACTATCTTAAACAGACAGATTCGCAGATTGAGGACTAAAGATATTACGTCTATCAAGGTATTGAGGCGTAACAAGAACCGAGAGGAGATGACTTGGGAAGCGGAGGAAGATATGAGGACCAGATATCCTCACCTATTCTAGGCCTAGTCAGGCGACAGGTATGTCCGTATTATTGCTTATGTAGTATCTTATGGTTGTATGTGTATAAATGAGGAAAATTGATACGTAACCATCCAGTGAATCCTACAGTATTGTGTACAGTACCTGTATTGGACTTTTCTGCATTTCAGGTTTTTGGTATAGTCCATATTACAGGGGAAACTCTACCGAAATTTTTCTAAACAAGTAAGTTAAGTAGTCCTCTAGATGGCAGTATACATTCGAGGACGAATGTTCTTAAGGGGGGGAGAATGTTATACCCCGTAGGATTCCCGGCACCTAGATGACCTATTCGCACGTTGTTTAAGCATATTTGAAGGCCATACGTGCTAGAGAAAGGCCCGGGAAAAGATCGGACGAGAAACCTGTCGAACCATCGCGGAAGGAGCCGAGGCAGAGCCTCTCCGCGATGGCAGCGTGTCACGGAGGAGGAGCCTCCGCGTTGGCTCCGTGACACGATGGCCTTGTCCAGGCCCAAGTATATAAAGCCCCACTTCGGTTTATTTTAGAATTAAATCATTTAAACCTCAGAAAACAGAGAGCAAACGCAGGAGAAGGAAAAAGGAGCGAAGTAGTAATATAATTTTTGTCCGATTATGCTGCTAAACGTTGTCCAAACTCAAATTAACCTCAGATACCGAGGTATTTAGCAGCACAGAGCATTCCTACGGATTTAGTTTCGTGGAATACGGCCGACGAACCGTTAAGCTACCGAGCTAAGGTAAGTGGAATTGCTCTAAATTAGTGTCTATGTGTTCCTAGCTGGGAAGTGAATATTTCTCCCTTCTGGACCGCTGAAAAATAGCGAGTTTTCGACCGTCTTTCGATAAGCCTAAGTTTAGGCTATAAACTATATCGAAAGCGACGTTACTCTTTAAAGTAAAGTTGTATTTAGTATTGATTGACATATTTATGAATGCAGTTGGGAGTAAACAGTTGAAGTACCGGCCGAGCCTCATCCGACAGATGAATAGTTCAAGGATAAGGTATGTAAAGCTAGTTCCCTCGGCAAGTTAAGTAATATCGGTACAATATAGTAATTGTAGAATGTTCAGAAGTAAAGTGTTACGTTTATTGTGAATGTTGATACGATATTAGAAGCATCGAGTTGTATCCTGCGTGGAACATACTAGTATGACATAGATTTTAATACAAATGTTAGAAACTGCACAGCATGCTCAGTTTGTGATGTAATGCGAAATGTTGAGATATTATTGTATTCAGTTGAAACCCCGCAAAGCGATGCAATATCTGTAAGACATTTCAGAAATAGAATGGCAGGCTAAAATAAAGTTTAGAACGCATGTTAGGAATAGTAAATCACGTTAATACAGAAACTCAGTATACAACATGGTTTTCAGCAGAAACACTATATCCTGTTCAGTATTAGCCCAGAACAGTCTCGCAGAAGATTATATTTATATATATATATATTTACCAGCCTCAGCATGTATTAAATACTTACAGATTACTATCACTAGTTCAGCAAGTAATATATACAATACTTTACCCCTATTAGCCTCAGCATGTGAGATACGCAGACAATATTGCTAGTTGAGACCGTTGTGTTGTTTGGGGTTGGATTACCTAGCATCCATGACCGCCCAGGGTTAATAGTTGTATCGACTCGTCCGCTAGAGGACGAGGATACGTCGCTCTACGGAGTGGCATGCCGTCCCACAGGGGACAAAGATGGGATGCCAGTTTTCCCCATATTGTGCCTTGGTCGGCCCTTATACACCCCCGTCGAGCGGATACGCCCGGGGTGTTGATTCAGGAGTCCTCCGGACTCAGATGCAGTTATAGTCAGGGGCTCAGCGAGCCCAAGTGCTTACCCAGGGGACCGGTAGGATGCTTACAAGGTTTATAGGAGATGGGATGACCGGGGTAGGGGTATAGATTCTGTGCTGGTTGTACCTCCCGGTTTATGGGGGCCGGGTAAAGTTTGTGTGTGCTATGTTATGTTATGCCATGTTATGTTAGATACGAGTAGATCAGCAGTAGGAAGATACGTCTCCAGGTATGACTCCTATCCCTTCCAGTAAAGATTGAGAGAAGGTATGCCTTACATTATCAGACAATTAATCTATTCTCTCTACTTCAGTTTCACCAGTTATATTATTGTTTTCAGATATTTCTTTCAGTTATTGCTTTACATACTCAGTACCAGCGGTACTGATGCCCGGTATGGCGCTGCATTACTTGCCTGCAGGTACTCATAGACGAGCAGGCGATACCACGTGATTCCTGTCAGCGATCGAGTATTCAGCTCCTGTCATCCGGAGACTGAATTCCAGAGGTGTATTTCAGTTTCTTTTGTTGTATAGTATGGGTAGGTCGGGGCCCTGTCCCGATCATTTCTATTGCTATTCCTAGAGTCTTACAGTCTGTATATATCTCCCTGTGGTCAGATGAGCCGGTCGTGTGAGGCTGTGCAGTTGTTAGCTATTAGTACTTTTGCTTCTTTTATGTTGGTCGTGTGGGGCCATAGGTTTGACAGTAGTGGTGACCTTGCCGGTCACGTAGCCTTCTAGTATGTTATTGCTGAGTTGCAGATAACTAGACAGCATGGTGGCCTTTTCGGCCCGCATAGGTTTCCCTATAGTTGCATGT
Organism: Datura wrightii; assembly: GCA_035772735.1. Lineage (NCBI taxonomy): Eukaryota > Viridiplantae > Streptophyta > Magnoliopsida > Solanales > Solanaceae > Datura > Datura wrightii. The sequence goes on along the minus strand of JASDFA010000019.1, from coordinate 74,250,851 downwards.
TCTGGTCAGCTGTTATTACAGGTACAGGAGGCTATAGGCCAATGGGTCGGGGGCTGTGTTTACAGCCGTTATATAGCCCTTTATTTCCAGAAATGTGAGTTATAGCCAGCCAGGCACCAGATGTGTCTAGGCTTAGCAGTCAAGTAGTTCTGGTCCTAGTAGGGCACTAGGTGCCAGTTATACCCCCCAAGGCGGGGTGTGACATTATGATTATCTGGTTTTAACTCTATGTTGCTCCTAGAGTGAATTCAGAATATGTCGTTGACCATATTTAGACTTAATTAAACCTTCTCAAAAACCTCTAGAATCAACACTTGCAAAAGTTAATATCACACTTGAACTTGATAGTTAGCTGAATTGGTCCAGTCCCTGTGGGTTCGACATCCGGCTCTTAAAAAGGGCCACTATATCACTTGTACGACCCGTACACTTGCGGGGCACACCATTTGCGTACAATAACAGCTACCATTCCACCATTCAGATGGCCCCGTTTGAGCCATTGTGTGGTAGGAGGTGTATATCTCCTATAGGATGGTTTGAAGTCGGTGAAGCTACTTTGATAGGGCCAGACTCGGTTCATGAGGCACGTTTTGGGTTGAAAACCCAAGGGGACAAAACCGTGCGGGGTCGAAACCCAAAAGAGGATAATACTTCACAGTGGTGGGCCGGGGTCATTACAAGTTAAAAACAACTTAGAGCTGCCATATATCTTATGCCGATGTGCGGAGAAGAGAGTTGGAGTTTGCTGTTGATGATTGGGTGTACCTGAAAATTTCATCCATGAAAGGGTGATGAGGTCTGGCCCTATCATTGCAGCTTCACCGACTTCAAACCATTCAATAGGCGATCTACACCTCCGCCATAGAGAGCCTCAAACAGAGCCATCTGAATACTGGAATGGTAGCTGTTATTGTATGCAAACTCGATAAGAGGCAAATGATTATCCTAACTACCCTTGAAATCAATAACATAGGATTTCAACATATCCTCAAGAGCCTGAATAGTACGCTCTGCCTGACCATCTATTTACAGGTGAATTGCGGTACTAAGCTTGACTTGAGTGCCAAGTCCCTTTTGAAACAATCTCTGAAACTAAGAGGTAAACTAAGTACCTCTATCTGATATGATGGACGAGGGAACTCCATGCAACTGAACCAACTCCCGAATGTATAACTTAGCATAATCCTCCACTGAATTAGTAGTTTTGACTGGTAAGAAATGTGCTACTTTGGTCAACCAGTCCACAACAACCCAAATGGAGTCATATTGTCTGCGAGTGCGAGGCAAACCTATAATGAAGTCCATGTTGATCTCTTTCCATTTACATGTAGGAATGCTATTATCTTGGAGCACACCTCCGGGTCTTTGGTGCTCAATCTTCACATGTTGACAGTTTGGACACTTAGCCACAAATTCTGCTATGTCCTTCTTCATACCATTCCACCAATAGACTTCCCGTCGGTCACGTTACATCTTGGTGGCACCTAAATGTATAGAATAGTTGGATCTATGAGCATCTTGGAACATCCAGTTCCTCAAATAATAAACATCCGAAACACATAAGCAACCCTGGTATCGAAGCACACCATCTCCCCCTTTGGAGAAGACCTCTACCTTCTGATTCTGAAGGACTTCCTTTAACATTACCAAAATCAGGTCCTCGTCTTGTCTAGCTTTTTCATCAGTCACCAAGGACGATTCTGATCCATTCTAAACAATAACACCGCCATCGGTCGAGTCAACCAATCGAACTCCAAACCTTGCAAGTTGATGCGCATCCTTCAACAGCTCCTTTCTCCGCTCATCCATATGGGACACACCTCCATAGTGAGTCTGCTAAGTGCGTCTGCTACTACATTGGCCTTGCCCAGATGGTAAAGGACATTGATGTCATAATCCTTAAGTAGCTTCAACCACCTTCTTTTCCGTAGATTGAGATCTTTCTAGGTAAACACATATTGTAGGCTCTTGTGGTCCGTGAACACATCTACGCTGACCCCATATAAATAGTGTCTCCATATTTTTAAGACAAATACCACCGCTGCCAATTCAAGATTATGAGTCGGGTAGTTCTTTTCATTCAGTTTCAGCTGTCTAGAAGTGTAAGCTATAACCTTTTCGTGCTGCATCTATTTAAAATAAAGCCCTATCCTTGAAGCGTCACAATACACCACAAACCCATCGGTGCCCTTGAGTAGGGTCAACACCGGTGCGGAGGTGAATTGAGCCTACAACTCTTGGAAGCTCTTCCCACAAGCCTCCAACCATTGGAACTTTACCTTCTTCTGGGTAAATTTAGTCAATGGTGCTGAAACAGATGAAAACCGCTCAACAAATCTCCAATAGTAGCCAACTAAGCCCAAGAAACTCCTGATATCTGAAGGATTCACCGGTCTGGGCCAATTCTTCAGCGCCTCAATCTTCTGCGAATCTACTTACACACCCTCGTTAGACACCACACGACCCAAGAACACCATATAATTTAATCAAAACTCACATTTGCTAAATTTTTCATACAATTGATGATCCTTCAAAGTCTGCAACACCACCCTCATATGAGCGGCATGCTCCTCCTTGCTCCGAGAGTATATAAGGATGTCATCAATGAACACGATCAAGAACATGTTTAGATATGGATTGAAAACCCTATTCATCAGGTCTATAGAAGCTACAGGAGCATTCGTTAGTTTAAAAGACATAACTACAAACTCATAGTGACCATACCGAGTTCTAAAAGTTGTTTTCAGAATGTCACTCTCTCGAACCTTGAGCTGATGGTACCTGAATTTGAGGTCTATCTTGGAAAAGCACTTGGCACCCTAAAGATGGTCAAATAAGTAATCAATCCTGGGGAGAGGATACCTGTTCTTGATAGTGACCTTGTTCAATTGCTGATAATTAATGTACATACAAAGAAAACTATCTTTTTTGCGGTCAAAGAGAATTGGTACACCCTATGGAGACTTGCTAAGTCTGATGAAACCCTTTTCTAGAAGGTCCTTCAATTGATCTTTCAACTCCTTTAGCTCAGCTAGAGCCATTCTGTAAGAAGGAATAGATATAGGCTGCATGTTGTGTAGGAGGTCAATACCAATGTCGATTTCCCTCTCGGGAGGAATACCCAGTAGATCATCTGGGAAGACTTATGGATACTTGCATACTACTGGGACTGACTGGATAGAGGGGGTATCGAATGTAGAATCCTTAACCCTAACTAGATGGTACACACAACCTTTGAAAATCATCTTTATGGCCTTAGGTAGGAAATGAAGTGACCTACAGGCACAACTGAACTCTCCTTCCATTCTAAGACTGGCTCACTTGGAAATCGGAACTCTATCACACGGGTTCTACAATTGACTGAGGCTAACATGAAAATAGCCAATCCATGCCAAGAATAACATCAAAATCATTCATGTCCAACTCTACTAGATCTGCTGAGGTGATTTTCTGAAGGACTGAGACCGGGCAATTTCTATACACCCTCTAGCTATAACTGAATCACCTACTGGAGTAGAGACTGTGAAGGGTTCAGATGAAATTTTGGGACTGACTCTGAAGCTACTAGCAACATAGGGCGTAATAAAGGACAAACAGCCCCTAGATCTAACAAAGCATAAACATCGAGGTGGAAAACTCATAACATACCAATAACTATGTCCGGGGAGAACTCTTGCTCTTGGCGAGATGCTGAGGCATAGAATCGATATTTGCACTAACCACCACATGTGCTAGTAGATGTCCCCTATTAGGATGGGGATGTTGGTGGAGCAGCTGAACTGGAAGCTGGGCCTCAGCCTCTATCATGGCCCTATCTAGCTGCTGGGCAATCTCTAAGTATATGTCCGAGCTTCCCACACCCGAAGCAAATGACTGTACCCACCAAGCACTGACCCGTGTGCTCCCGACCACACCTGGCACAAACTAGGATACTAGAATCCGTGAGCCCGCTGCTGTAACCCCTAGAGCCTGATGCTCGCCCCCTCTGGTTGGACCTAGGTATGGATGGCACACTCAACGCTGAAGATGGTGGGGTTAAAGATCTCTGGTAGGTCTGCTGTCGGCGCCCACCACCTGGCCTCGACTGAGAGAATCCAAAGCTGTCTGTCCTAGTCCTCTTGGCCTATCTCTCCCTCAGATTTTCCGCCTCCATCTACTAGGTGTACAAGACTATCAAAGGGAAATTCATATCCTAATGGAGCATAGCGGTCCTACAATCCTTGTCCAGATAGTCCGCCACCCCATGAACTTACTCGCGCCCTCTAATCAACCACTAACTTTGGGGTGTACTTTGACAAACGAGTGAACTCAAGGGAAAACTCCTGCACTATCCTCTCCCCCTACTTAAGATTCACAAACTCGGCTGCCTTCAACTCCCTCATCTCACGAGGGAAAAATCGATCTAGAAAAGTAACTTGGAACTCCTCCTAATTGATAGGGCTTGCTCCGACTGCCCTGCTATCTTTACACTGTCTAAGCTAAATGTGTACAACCCCCTTCAAGTAATATAAGGCCAAATCAACACCCTATACTCCATTCACCCCCATGATCTAGGTAATCTTCACAATCTCATCAATAAACTCATGTGGATCCTTGTCCACCCTTGACCCAAGAAACTTTGTTGGGTTCGCACTTAGGAAATCTCTGACTCGTGTTGCCGCGGCATTTCCATTTTGTGGGATATGCGCCAATGCCTGCTGGTTGACCTGAGCGGTCAAGGATTATGCTAGAATTTGAATGCTCGCCCTGAATTTAGGGTGAGTAACCAGCTCCGGTGCATGGTGCTCATGGTCTGGTGGGGCTTGTTGGTGCCCATCCCTATTGCCATCCTCGTGGCCATTCCCATTTGCATTCCTTCTACTGTTTACTCTGCAGGGAGGCATGATTTCTGCAAATGCATATAACATAAGTTAGAAGGATAGAGAGACATTTCATCGCACTACAAAGATCATGAAAGAAGGGAACATTTCCTAAACGTTTCGTAGCCTCTTCTTCATAAGTGTGGTGGGCTTCAGACCCATGAAAAAGACTATACTTAATACGGCTTTTAGACACCCTAGGACACTTCAAAACCTAATGCTCTGATACCAAGTTTTTCAAGAACCGAACATAGGCCCAGATGAAACACGAGACAGAGAGCCCCGAGAGATTCCAAGTCGACCCATAGAAAAAACATACATCTAACTCAATCAAATAAAGCGGAGGGATTAACATAATAGACTTAGTGGAAGTCTGAAATAATCATAAAATTAGAAATACACACAAATCTAAAGCTTATTACATTCGATGTCTGAAAAGCCTCTAAAACTGATGAGTTTATTGGAAAAGAGCCAAACTAACTCTCTAAGTCTGATATTGAATACATAAAGAAAAATTATAAGGCATGGTCCTCAGGAGATGAGGACTCACCAACAGAGACTGGATGCTAGTTCTGGAACTGGCCAAGGATGGGGCTGAGTCTGAAGAGCAGAGCCAGTATTATAAAATGATACAACATAGAGTATGCTGCCAGTACATGGAATGTACCGAGTATGCAAGGTAAGTTAAACCACTTAAATAAGTAAAATCATTTAAAACATGCATAATGTAAAACAACATCAAGATAAAAATCTGAGAGTAGGGCTTGCATGCTATTTTTTTGAAATCATGATCTCATCATAACTAAATCGAATGACCCAAAGCTGAAATCTGATAATCATAAGTAAAACTGAACATTGGGTCAAACCTGATTTAGAACATATATATATATATATATGTATGTATATATATATATATATATATATATATATCATGAATGATAAACATGCATAACTGAAATCATGAGGAACAATGGGAGACTCATCTTATAACCAACATTACCACAATAGAGCTTACGTGGTCCCAACTATTACGCTCAAGTGGGTAGAGCCGCCTAAAACCTTGTCAGGGCTAAAGATGCTACCATGATATCGATATCAAGCTAAAGGCCCCTTGCAGCAGGGGAAGGCTCACAAAGGAGGTCCCTAATAATCTTTACATACCTACGCTGACTCGTAGTTCTGAGGCATAGGGTTTACTTATCCTTAGCCTACTCGGTGCTAGACACTACTCCTAAAAACATGCATATTCTCTCCATCGTTTTTCAACGAAGCTGACCATTATCTAGAGACGAAACTGAAAAATCATATACTTAATAAATCTGAAATCATACATGACGAGCCTTGGCTCAAACCATACCATAAACTGAGTAAAATTGGGAGTCTTGACTCAAAAACCATGTGGTAAGCTAATTAAGTTTAAATCATACATCATACTTGAACATATGGGCTTGACCAATACTTAAACATTCTTAAAAATAACTTGATTTACTTGAAAACATAATCATAAACACGGGTAGCTTTAAAACATGCTGTTCCTAACAACAATTCATCATACATGAACATACTTTGCAAATCTCATCTTCTCATAAGCTTTCATGAATGGGCATCATAATTTGTAAAACTAGTAAACATGATTAGTAATTGAAAATATGATAAAATTTGCCCATGAACTGTAATTCATCAATTAAAACATACTTAGGTCATACCCATGGCATTGACTTAGAGAATTCATGCATTGGGTTAAAACCCCATAGAATAAACTCTTAGATTTTCATGAATTATAGAGGGATTGGGCATGGGTGTGAACAAATTCACCCATTCATAACCCTACATACCTGATATGATTTGATTCCATAACTTTTCTGATTGCCCATGGAAGAATTGAAGAAAACTTGAAGGAGAATGAGCTTGATCACCTCTCTAGACCTCTAACTTTGTATGCATGAGTAAAAATGACCCAAAATGAACTTACCCCTCTTTAAACTCCTCATTCATAACTTAAAATGATGTAGTTTAGGCCTTAGGATTATAGAATTATGGAAAAGCCCTTAATAAATATGCAGAAAATAACTGACTACCAGTCCCAACGAGGGACTGGATGAGTCATCACCTTGGACCATGACTCGTGGCCTTCAGTCGTTGAGTGCACTGCCTATAATTTTTCTAGTGCTCGCCACGGGGAACCCTACGAGTCGTTACTGGTGGCCATGAATCGTGATCATCATCATCACCTTTATTGTCAAAAATCTCAAATCATTAGTATCGACTGAACACGACTCATCCCACGAATCGCTAGGACTGACCACTACTCATGGTTATTTCTGTGGTGAATTCAGAACTCCAAAATTTCAACTCAAGTCCAGTACCTCACCATGAGTCACTTCACGACTTGTGGTCTACCCCACGATCGTTTTGTGACCTGGTGCCAAATTTTCCTATTTTCTCCATTTCAACTCCAGGGTATGATCTTTGGGCTTTCAGGGTATAACATGGTTTGATTATAAAATGCAACGAGTGGTCTACGGACATCAACTGGTGACTCACCAGTTTATCACCGATAGGTGCTAGATCTTGCTGGACCAAAGAGGAAATTAACCGGCGGATCGCGGATGAAAATAGGCAAACCACTTAAGGCATCACCGAAAGGTCCTGGAACAGCACTGGATCGCAGAACAAAATGAATGGTCACTCGCGAATTGCAACTGGAAAATCATCATTCCATCGCAAGTAAAAAAATTCCTAAACAGGGGCAATTACGTCTAGCATTGAAAAGGAGGAGATTGGTTGCCCTATTTTTGTACATATTCTAGATGAAATTACTCTATACATATCATTTGAATATGACTCTCTCCTATTTTCACATTCTTCCTTAGCAAGGTATAACTATTGTTGCAGACATATTTTGATTTGATTTTGCTTGTTCTTAGTAATGAAATCATTGAGTTTATTAATAAATATGGTCTTTAGTTTCTTAATTATGAGTAGCTAAATCATTTGCTAGAGGTGTGTGATGATGGGCATTTAATTAGATTGGGTATTGCTATATTCATCTTAATATTTCTTAATTAGTGTAATTCTGTTGAATTCTCTTCAAATTATAATTGATTGCCCATAATTGCAAATATGGGTTTGGTTTTCTTAGTTGATTTTAGCTTGAAAAAGAAGAATTAAGTATTGGGGGCAAATTTGATAGTGGTAATAGATGTGACTATGTAGGGGTTTGTTATACCCCGTAGGATTCCCGGCACCTAGATGGCCTATTCGCACGTTGGTTAAGCATATTTGAAGGCCATATGTGCTAAAGAAAGGCCCGAGAAAAAAAGATCGGACGAGAAACCTACCGAACCATCGCGGGAGGAGCCGAGGCAGAGCCCCTCCGTGATGGCAGCGTGTCACGGAGGTGGAGCCTCCGCGTTGGATCCGTGACACGTTGGCCCTGTCCAGGCTCAAGTATATAAAGCCTCACTTCGGTTTATTTCATTTAAAACTTATGAAAATTTCCAGAAAACGCAGAGGGCAGAGAGGGACGAAGGAAGGTAATATATTATCGTCCGATTACACTGCCAAACGTTGTCCAAACTCAAATTAACCTCAGATACTGAGGTATTTAGCAGTAGAGAGCATTCCTACGGATTTAGTTTCGTGAAATATGGCAGACGAATCGTCGAGCTACCGAGCTAAAGTAAGTGGAATTGCTCTAAATTAGTGTCTATGTGTTCCTGGCTGTGAAGTGAATATTTCTCCCTTCTAGACCTCTGGAAAATAGCGAGTTTTTGACCGTCTTTCGATAAGCCTAAGTTTAGGCTATAAACTATATCGGAAGTGACGTTGCTCTTTAAAAATAAAGTTGTATTTAGTATTAATTGACATATTTATGAATGCAGTTGGGAGGAAATAGTTGAAGTGCTGGCCGAGTCTCGTTCGACAGACGAATAGTTCAAGGATAAGGTATGTAAAGTTAGTTTCCTGGGCAAGTTAGTAATCTTGGCACAGTACAGTAATTTAAAGGCCAGTAGAATATTCAGAAGCCATGTTTGACGTTTATTATGAATGATGGTACGATACTAGAAACGTTATGTTATGATCAGCGCGAGACTTGCTAGCACGATATAGATTCTAATATAAGTGTTGAGAACTGCACAGCATGCTCAGTATGTGATGTGACACAGAATGTTAGGATATCATTGTATTCAGTTGAAACCCAGTAAAGTAATGTAATATCTATAAGACATCTCAGAAATAGAACAATAAGTCAAAGTGAAGCTAGAAAGCATATCAGAACTAGTAAATCATGTTACTATAGAAGCTCAGTAAACATTTCATCAGAAATACTATATCATGTTCAGCATTAGACTCAGTACAGTATGGCGGGAGATTATATCTACATATATATACTATTATCAGTTTCATCATGTATTAAATACGTACATATCGCTATCACCAGCTCAGCCTGCAGTATGTACAGACACTTTATTATCATTAGCTTCAGTATGTGGTATATGCAGATAGTATTACTAGTGAGACTGTTGTATTGTTTGGGGTTGGACTACCTAGCATCCATGACCGCCCCAGGGTTGATAGCTGTATCGACTCGTCCGCCAGAGGACGAGGATACGTCACTCTATGGAGTGGTATGCCGTCCCACAGGGGACGAAGATGGGATGCCAGTTTTTCCCCATATTGTGCCTTGGTCGGCCCTTATACACCCCGGTCGAGTGGATACGCCCGGGGTGTTGATTCAGGAGTCCCCCGGACTCAGGTACAGTTATAGTCAGGGGCTCAGTGAGCCCAAGTGCATACCCAGGGGACCGGTAGGATGCTTACAGGGTTTATAGGAGATGGGATGACCGGGGTAGGGGTATAGATTGCATGTTGGTTGTACCTCCCGGCTTATGGGGGCCGGGTAAGGTTTGTGTGTGCTATGTATGTTATGATATGGCATGCGGTGTTATAGTAGATACGAGTAGATCAGCAGTAGAACGATAAATCTTCAGGTATGACTCCTGCTCCTTCCAGTATAATTACAAGAAGGTATGATTTACATTATCAGACAGTTAATCCATTCCTTTTTACTTCAGTTTCATCAGTTGTATTGTTATTTCAGATATTTCTTTCAGTCATTACTTTACATACTCAGTACCAGTGGTACTGACGCCCGCTGGGGTACTGCATTACTTGCCTGCAGGTACTCATAGACGAGCAGGCGATACCACGTGATTCCTGTCAGTGATCGAGCATTCAACTCCTGTAATCCGGAGACTGAATTCCAGAGGTGTATTTCATTTTCTTTTGTTGTATAGTACGGGTAGGTCGGGGCCCTGTCCCGATCATTTCTATTGTTATTTTTACAGGCTTGCAGTCTGTATATATTTCCCTGTGGTCAGATGAGCCGGTCGTGTGAGGCCGTGCGTTTTGTTAGCTGTTTAGCATTGTTGATTATGTTGGTCGTGTGGGGCCATAGTCTGATAGTAGTGGTGACCTTGGCGGTCACGTAGTTATTCAGTATTTTATTGTTGAGATACAGATAACTAGACAGCATGGTGGCCTTGTCGGCCCGCATAGGTTTCCCTATATCGGCATGTTTCTGGTCAGCTGTTAGTGCAGGTACAGGAGGCTATAGGCCAATGGGCCGGAGGCAGTGTTTACAGCTGTTATATAGCCCTTTGTTTCCAGAAATGTGAGTTAGAGCCAGCCAGGCACCAGATGTGCCCAGGCTTAGCAGTCCAGCAGTTCAAGTCTTAGTAGGGCACCAGGTGCCAGTCATACCCCCCAAGGAGGGGTGTGACAAACTTGGTATCAGAGCAGGTCGTGTCCCAGGGAGTCTGCAAGCCGTGCTAAGTAGAGTCTTGTCTATGGATGTGTTGTGCACCACATACTATAGATAGGAGGCTGCGAGGCATGATAGGATGGTTACCCTTCCTTCTCAGTCAGTCGTGCTTTAGAGCGGTACAGTATAGGGTGGAGTCCCTAAAAACTTACTGTATTCTTTGATTACAGATACAAAGGCAGATCAGCAATACTCTATTACAGGCAGAAGATCAGACATAGCAACAGAAGAGAGCATCAGCCAGTTATATGATAACTACAGTAGCAGGAGGAGGTATCAGAGACCTCCCAGCATGATACCTTTATCGGTACTATCCCAGTATACGTTGATAACATCAGAATAGGAAGTCAGAAGTATAATGTGTATACGAGTTGATTTATTTATTAGCTATATAAGATCTGATTAAGATTACAGACAAGGTTAGACTACCAGGTAAGTATAAGAAAGAGAGGGAGATGCAGGAATCCCAAATACATCTTTTTGGATATGGTACAGTTAAATGCTTTTATTTGTTGCAATAAGAAAAGGGGCTATTCCTACCTCTTGATTTTGATGCCAGTATAGTAAAGGGGCATAAGACTTGAGATGGGGTTGCTAAATCAAGCAGTAAGTAAATATGGGCTGATTGATCCTAGTAAGTATTAGAAAGTATAAAGAGCCCCTATGATTACGTAAGCTGTGCAGACCCTTATGACAACAAGCCAGTAAAGAAAGTAAGACTGTTAGCTTACCCGAAGCAGGGGTAAAAGATTTGTTAGTAATAAATTCTTAGTAATAGTCAAATTTGAGTCAGAAAAAGGCTAAGTCCGCCATATACGTTAATAGACAGTAAGATATACCTGTAAGATTATAGATATGATTCAGTTGTGATATCGAAGGGGTGAGAGGTCATGTGAATCAGATAGGTCTGATTGCAAGTCAGGGGAACTATGAACTGATACTTGACCAGTAATCTTATTAATAATGAAGAGCAGGTACCTTGAACCCCAGAGTTCAGTTTAAGTAAGATGAGGGAAAGAAGCAGGAATGTCAGATCTTGTGGGGAAATTAGAATTACCCCCGGATTGATAAAATATCGTATTAAGGATTAAGCTTCGGGCTGACAGTAAGATTGCGGTTCAGAATACCGCAGTATGCCCGCTATGGAGAAGTTAAAGAAGTTACCGATACAACAATTCTAATCTAGTGTAGCCTAGAGATAAGGCCCAGCAGACAGTCATGGGCTCTCAATATATGCCTAGTAAGGCCACAAGATTCAAACGTTGGCCCCAAATTGCAAGAGTGGCGGAATTTCAAACAGCAGACAATAACTAAAGTGTTTATGTTTGTTACTTCAGAATGGGGTGACAATACAATGAAATGATAAGTCAGGGCAGGAGATATTATTAGGCCGTAGAAGTGGTGTATCATGTACGACATGAGATTCAGCAGAGCATGTCAGAGATTATGTATTACCGCAGAATTCAGTACATATTGTACGTAGCTATTGATATATATATATATATATATATATATATATATATATATATACAGATAATAGATATGTTGTGAGTAGTTGCCTATAAGGGCTACAATCACAGATGCTGATTAGTAATAGAAAGCATGTACAAATTGCATTGCAGGACACCCCCCCCTTGCCAAAAAAAAAGAAAGAGGGAGAAGGAAGAAAGAAAAGGAGAAGGGAAAGGGCAGGTTAAGTGTGAATTACGTATGAAATCATAGAAACTATCTCAGTTATTAAGTTAATAGACTTATTTGTTGTTTCCAGATCTAGGCTCTAGGAGCTTACCAGAGTTAATGGCCTAAAACAGATAGCTAGATGATAAGGGCACAGTTAGACGGTCTACCGACCAACTGGCGCCTGCATTAGCAGAGAAGCATCCCTGAAGATCGGTAACAGTAGTGCATGTGGTAGAACCAGGATTAGAGGCCGAATAGGCAAATTTTAGAGATTAGCAATACCAGAATTGTTCTAGTATGTTAGGTGGTCGTACGTCATTTTCCCAGCCTTGTAGGTGAGAGTCGGCCTTAGCCAACCTAGCAGTTATTATGTGGAACACCCCATAGGTCAGCCGGCCGTCCCAGTCAGAATACCCGTGGGTACCCCAAGGAAGAGTCCACATCAGTAGTCAGCGACAGACTAGTACTTCAGTTGGTTCTCGTAAGATATTTAGATACAGAGCTCTAGCAAAAGGCCAGTATTTACAGAATAGCTCATAAGACCGAGAATACCCCAGAATAGCAGTATAAATCCAAGTGGATACACACAAGGCATAAGAAATTGATAGTACCCTTCTAGCATAGTGTTTATTAAGACTAGGGGATCAGTAGACTCCCCGTGAAGATCCAGAGATTGATTGCCTGGGAGTAAGTTTGATTAAGCCCAGCCTTACAGTGGTTTAAGCAAAATAACAGAGCAATTAGATGCCCACAAGTCTGCGGTTATGCACGAACTATAAGCACTCAAGTAGAACAGTTAGAGTATTGTTAGACTACTGCCACATTCGGGTCATTCAACCCGACTATTCAGTTATTTAAGGTTATGCAGCCAGATCATTGGAGGTCATGGTCGATATCAGGACCCTCTGATCAAAAAAAGGCACAAGGTGCGCAGACGGTCGTTCAGGTTATCCCAGCAACAAGTAGCCTTAGCATGTGGCCGGAGGGCCAGATAAGCTTTAGTTACGCCTGTAAACTACCTGTCGATCTCTTCGGCAGGACAAGTCAGTATAACCGTCAATTATATGCCGAGCTCTCTAAGTATGAAAATGTTACATCAGCCAAGAAGAGGTAATGGAGCAACAACCGCTCTTAGCTATAGATCTATCAGAAGTGTGGTGTATGGGCAGCCCGAGCAACGGGAGTTGGTCAAAAAGATACATCAATTGGTCAATTTAGCCGTTCGTGTGATAGAAATGAAGGACAACAGAGCTGTAATCGAGAACATCGCCGTGTCGTCATCAGTTGTGAAAATAAAAAGAACGGTAGTATAAGAATCCTGACCTGGTTAGCAGGGGAAAACGCCAGGTTTTCAGGTAACAGAGGGTGGAGTGCTGCGTTGTAAAGGCCGTCTATATGTTCCAGATGTTTCACGGCTCCACCAGTAGATTCTGAACGAGGTAAATTACGCCCGCTATTCTCTCCACCCAGGTACGACAAAAATGTACCATGGCATCAAAGGGAACTACTGGTGGCCAGATATGAAAAGAGGAATTATTGAATTTGTAGCCCAGTGTCCTAACTGCCAACAGGCGAAAGCAGAACATCAGAAACCAGGCGGGTTAACTCAGGATATAGCTGTGCCTCTCTGGAAATGGGAAGCGGTGAATATGGATATTGTGGTAGGATTACCACGTGCCAGACACAAACATGACTCTATATGGGTAATAGTTGACAGATTGACTAAATCAGCTCATTCCTTGCCAGTTAGAACTACTTTCTCGGTTGGAGATTATGCGGAGTGGTATATCCGAGAGATAGTTAGACAGAGGAGCGCAGTTCACGACTAGGTTTCGGAAATTGTTCCCGAAGGGGCTGGGGACGTAGATTAATCTAAGCACAACTTCCCACCCTCAGACAGATGAGCAGGCTGAGCGCACAATTCAGACGCTCGAAGACATGTTGCGAGCGTGTATGCTAGATTTCGGTAGTAGCCAAATTGAGCATTTACCGTTAATTGAATTTGCCTACAATAATAGCTATCATTCAGCCATCCAGATGGTGCCTTTTGAGGCATTATATGAGCGAAAATGCAGATCGCCGAACGGTGTTTGAAATTGGAGAGTCAGTGTTGGTTGGCCCAGACATTGTTCAGCAGTCGAAGGAAAAGGTAAAGCTTATCCAAAGAATGCTTACTGACTACACAAAGCCGCCAGAAATAATATGCAGATGTGCGACGCAGAAAATTGATGTGTATGACTGGGTATTTCTGAAGTATCCCCAATGAAAGAGGTAATAAGGTCCGGCAAGAAAGATAAGCTCAGCCCAAGGTTTGTTGGGCCTTATTGGATTTGTCGAAGGACAGGCCGGTTTGAGTTGAATTTGCGTCCGGAATTAGAATCCGTTCATCCAGTCTTTCGTGTACCTGTGCTAAGGAAATGCATAGGAGACCCGTCCAGAACAGTCCCAGTCCAGAATATCCAGGTTACAAAAAAACTTGCCTATGAAGAGGTTCCAATAACTATCTTAAACAGACAGATTCGCAGGACTAAAGATGTTGCGTCTGTCAAAATATTATGGCATAACAGGAACCGTGAGGAAATGACGGGGGAAGCTGAAGAAGATATGAAAGCTAGATACCCTCACCTATTTCAGGCCTAGTCAGGCTACAGGTATGTCCGTATTATTACTTATGCAGTACCTTATAGTTGTATGTGTGTGAATGAGAAAGATTGATGCTTAGTAATCCAGCGGATCCTAAAATATTACGTGCAGTTCCTGTGTTGGACTTTTCTGCATTTCAGGTTTTTGGTATAGTCCATATTACAGGGGAGACTCTGGCGAAATTTTTCTAAACAAATAAGTTAAGTAGTCCTCTAGATAGCAGTGTACATTCGAGGATGAATGTTCTTAAGGGGGGGAGAATGTTATACCCCGTAGGATTCCCGACACCTAGATGGCCTATTCACACGTTGGTTAAGCATATTTGAAGGCCATACGTGCTAAAGAAAGGCCTGGGAAAAAAAAGATCGGACGAGAAAACTGCCGAACCATCGCGGGAGGAGCCGAGGCAGAGCCCCTCCGCAATGGCAGCGTGTCACGGAGGTGGAGCCTCCGCGTTGGCTCCGTGACACGTTGGCCCTATCCAGGCTCAATTATATAAAGCCGCACTTCGGTTTATTTCATTTAAAACTTATGAAAATTTCCAGAAAACACAGAGGGCAGAGAGGGACGAAGGAATGTAATATATTATCGTCTGATTACGCTGCCAAACGTTGTCCAAACTCAAATTAACCTCAGATACTGAGGTATTTAGCAGCAGAGAGCATTCCTACAGATTTAGTTTCGTGAAATATGGCCAACGAATCGTCGAGCTACCGAGCTAAGGTAAGTGGAATTGCTCTAAATTAGTGTCTATGTGTTCCTGGCTGTGAAGTGAATATTTCTCCCTTCTGGACCTCTGGAAAATAGCGAGTTTTTGACCGTCTTTCGATAAGCCTAAGTTTAGGCTATAAACTATATCGGAAGTGATGTTGCTCATTAAAAATAAAGTTGTATTTAGTATTAATTGACATATTTATGAATGTAGTTGGGAGGAAATAGTTGAAGTGCTAGCCGAGTCTCATTCGACAGACGAATAGTTCAAGGATAAGGTATGTAAAGTTAGTTTCCTCGGCAAGTTAGTAATCTTGGCACAGTACAGTAATTTAAAGGCCAGTAGAATATTCAGAAGCCATGTTTGACGTTTATTATGAATGATGGTACGATACTAGAAATGTTATGTTATGATCAGCGCGAGACTTGCTAGCACGATATAGATTCTAATATAAGTGTTGAGAACTGCACAGCATGCTCAGTATGTGATGTGACTCAGAATGTTAGGATATCATTGTATTCAGTTGAAACCCAGTAAAGCAATGTAATATCTATAAGACATCTCAGAAATAGAACGATAAGTCAAAGTGAAGCTAGAAAGCATATCAGAACTAGTAAATCATGTTACTATAGAAGCTCAATATACAGCATAGTTTTCAGCAGAAATACTATATCATGTTCAGCATTAGACTCAGTACAGTATGGCAGGATATTATATCTACATATATATACTATTATTAGTTTCAACATGTATTAAATACGTACATATCGCTATCACCAGTTCAGCATGCAGTATGTGCAGACACTTTATTATCATTAACTTCAGTATGTGGTATATGCAGATAGTATTACTAGTGAGACTGTTGTATTGTTTGGGGTTGGACTACCTAGCATCCATGACCGCCCCAGGGTTGATAGCTGTATCGACTCGTCCGCCAGAGGACGAGGATACGTCACTCTATGGAGTGGTATGCCGTCCCACAGGGGACGAAGATGGGATGCCAGTTTTTCCCCATATTATGCCTTGGTTGGCCCTTATACACCCCCGTCGAGCGGATACGCCCGGGGTGTTGATTCAGGAGTCCCCCGGAATCAGGTACAGTTATAGTCAGGGGCTCAGTGAGCCCAAGTGCATACCCAGGGGACCGACAGGATGATTACAGGGTTTATAGGAGATGGGATGACCGGGGTAGGGGTATAGATTGCGTGTTGGTTGTACCTCCTGGCTTATGGGGGCCGGGTAAGGTTTGTGTGTGCTATGTATGTTATGATATGGTATGCGGTGTTATAGTAGATACGAGTAGATCAGCAGTAGAATGATAAATCTTCAGGTATGACTCCTGCTCCTTCTAGTATAATTACAAGAAGGTATGATTTACATTATCAGACAGTTAATCCATTCCTTTTTACTTCAGTTTCATCAGTTGTATTGTTATTTTCAAATATTTCTTTCAGTCATTACTTTACATACTCAGTACCAGCGGTACTGACACCCAGTGGGGTGCTGCATTACTTGCCTGCAGGTACTCATAGACGAGCAGGCGATACCACGTGATTCCTGTCAGTGATCGAGCATTCAGCTCCTGTAATCCGGAGACTGAATTCCAGAGGTGTATTTCATTTTTTGTTGTTGTATAGTATGGGTAGGTCGGGGCCCTGTCCCGATCATTTCTATTGTTATTCTTAGAGGCTCGCAGTCTGTATATATTTCCCTATGGTCAGATGAGCCGGTCGTGTGAGGCCGTGCGTTTTGTTAGCTGTTTAGCATTGTTGATTATGTTGGTCGTGTGGGGCCATAGTCTGATAGTAGTGGTGACCTTGCCGGTCACGTAGTTATTCAGTATTTTATTGTTGAGATATAGATAACAAGACAGCATGGTGGCCTTCTTGGCCCGCATAGGTTTCCTATATCGGCATGTTTCTGGTCAGCTGTTAGTGCAGGTACAGGAGGCTATAGGCCAATGGGCCGGAGGCTGTGTTTACAACCGTTATATAGCCCTTTGTTTCCAGAAATGTGAGTTAGAGCCAGCCAAGCACCAGATGTGCCCAGGCTTAGCAGTCCAGCAGTTCAAGTCTTAGTAGGGCACCAGGTGCCAGTCATACCCCCCAAGGCAGGGTGTGATAGGGTTGGGCTGGGAATAGCCAAAATCCATATTCATAATCCTAATCGGTAGTTGATGGCTAGAAATAACTCAGCTAATAACCTAAACTATATTGGGCTAATTGAATGATGTGTTGAGGTTCGAAAGGACTCGATAAAAAGGCACCCAAAAAGTTGAAAAACATCGGGCGCCATCTCGTCCAAAGTTATTTACACTTACTCGCAATCATTTGAAGGTCTAGCATATCCTGATCTGATTAGCACCCCATCTACACCACACCTCTTATCCTCACTATCTCTTAATTTTGGTTATTTTGCTATATTGGCTAGTTGACTTAGAATCCACAATATTATTGACTTCATTTCCCTAAATAATTTACTATTTCATTTTGCTTGATTTGGTGTGAATTAATTCAAATTTCCTAAATAACGCTTGCACAAATCATTCACTAGTCTCTATGGGATTCGACCCCTACATCTGTTGGAAATAGTTGTCTTGAGCAGCGACCGTTTATGGACACTCATTAAGAGGGGTGTAGTTTGGATGTTATTAAAAATGGTGTTGTTGTTGGGGACTAGCGCTTGATATCCTTGAGTTGTTTTCTAATTTTAGTTGATCTTGTATCTTAGTGGTTTGACTTTGTTCTTGTTGTTGGACATTAGGGTGAATTCATATGAGCTAACATTCTCAAGTAGGAGATAGTTCAGTTGAAGGAAATATGGAGCATGATGAAGATAACCCTGTTATGCCAGAGCTTGCAGGGGCCATTCGCCTACCAGCTACGGAGGGGAATGCAGTGTTTCACGTCACTAGTACGATGATACACTTATTGCAGATGAGTGTGGATGCATATCGCCATTTGAGAAATTTCTTATAGATTTTCCAGCCTTTTAACATAACAAATATAAGTCAGGAGTCTATCAAGTTGAGGGTCTTTCCATTCTCCGTAACTGGAGAAGAAACTATGTGGTTGGAGGATGTCATGACTCGAACATAGGCACGGATCGAGACACAGTTCAAGGAGCCCCGAGAGACTCCAAGACGACCTATGGTATGAACATACATCTAACTCAATCAATAACGACAGAAGAATTAACATAATAATTATAGCGGAAGTCTAAACATAACATAACATCAGAACCGAAATTCACATCATACATGACAAGCTGATTACTATGTACAGTCTTAAAGCCTCTAACAAATCCAATGGGTTGATGGGAAAATAACTCCAACTAACCCAACAAGTCTGAAACTGAAGAAAGACATAACAATCACGAATACTGAATGTCCTGAGAGGATGAGGACGCACCGATGCTAGCTGGACAGGTCTGACTGGGATAGAAGGGGCTAAGGATGCTGCTGAGAAAGATCCCTTGGACCTATATCATGAGAAGTTAGAGCATATAGTATGTGATTAGTACGTGGAATGTACCAAGTATGCAAGGTAAGTATATCGGACAATTAAATTACATAAAAGTTCATAAGAGTAGGACAAAATGACCGTAACATAAATATCATAATGCAAACATAAGGCTCAAAGTTTTCAAAGTATTTGTAAATCATTTATAGTCATACTCATAAACATGACTTGAGACAAAGTATATAATCATAATCATATAGAAATCTTGAGAAACAATGAGAGATTCTTATAACCGACATACCCCATACGAGCACACATGGAACCCAACTTGTAAACCCATAGTCGGGAGGGCGTTCTTACCTTGCCAAGGGCAGAACCGTGAAAGAGGCATGATATCATAACTGAGGGACCATTTGGGCGAAGGGGAAAGTATTATGGAGGTCCCATCGTGGCTATGTTGGCTCGTAGTTCTAAGACTCGGGGTATGCTTGGACCCTGGGTCTATTCGGTGTTAAATACTACTCCAAAAACATATATAGTTCTTATAGGATATTATACATGAGATTCATAGGCTAGTTTAAATCATGATAATAATAAACAAGCTATAAATACGTGAATTAACCATGAAAGTAAGGCCCGTGAGTCGGCCATAATCATAAATCATAAATCATGAAGTTCATGCATACTTGTAAAACATGTCTATACCTGATATTCATAAATTTATGATGAGAATTTTTAAGAAATCATATGGTAAGTCATAAATCATAATGGGTTAATGAACATCAAAATCAAGGTAGAATCATAACTTGATTTATCATGAAACATACATAATTGGACATAGTTTGGTAGAAAATTTAAATGTAAATAGTTATAAAATCTTACCATGATTCATAAAACATGAAGGTATACAAGAGAGGAATTAACCCATAGGTAGATCATAAGGATTTCATAACAATTAGGATAAAACCTCATAGAACTATCAATAGTATTTCAAGAATTAGAGATAGATTGGATATGGGTGTGGACAAATTCACCCATTCATAACCCTACATACCTGAGAGAACCTGATTCTACAACTTCTCTGAGTTCCTAAAGAAGAATTGGAAAGAACTTGGAAGAAATTGAGCTTGATCACCTCTCTAATCTTCTACAATTGCATGCATGGATAGGAATATCCTAGAATAAACATATCCCTCTTAAAACTCACTATTCATAGCTTAAAACAATGTAATTTAGGCCTTAGGATCATAGAAATTACGGATAAGCCCTTAACAAATTTGTATAGGAAAACAGACTTCTAGTCCCAATGAGGGACTGGATGAGTCATTTCCTATGACCACGAGTCGTCGCCACAATCGTCAAGTGCACTGCGAAAGCTTCTACTGGAACTCACCACGGGAAACATCATGAATCGTTACTGGTGACCATGACTCATGGTCACCACTCATCCTCTACATTGCCTGAAAACCAACCGGGGTCACCATGGGCGATACCACGACTCGTGGTGCTATGCAACGAGTTGTGGTGAGGACCTGTTAAATGTACTTCCCTATGCATCCTCTTCCTTCAGCCATCCCTGACCACGGTGACCTAATGGCTCGTGGGTTTGACCACGGGTCACACCTGTGGTTACCCCAACTTGAAAATTTCCAACAAGTCAACACTTTTCACCACGAGTCACTTAATGACTCGTGCTCAACCTAATGGGTCTCATGACGAGTCATTCTGTTACCTGGTGCAGAAAATCCTGATTTCTCCATTTCAACTCCTGGGTCTGATCTATCATGCCCCACCTTGGGAGGCATGACTGGTACCTAATGATCTTGGGCAAATTTATATGCCCAAGTGATACTCAAAGGTGTCATTTTAGCCTTGTTTATCTATCAATGTTTATACATTCTCATGTAATTGGTAATAAAATGTGAATTTATACTAACCAACATGATTAGCATTGTTTTGCAGGAAAAATGTAATTTCGGGAAGCTAAAATGCATGTTGGAAGATATTAGGGTTGGACTCGGATGTGAGCAAGGGACAAGGCAGTGGAAAGCACAAAATAAAGGGGCTCCGGGATGGAGCCGTGTCATGCTGCCATCGCGGAGGCCTTCTGCTTGGATAGGGAATTTTCAGCCTATTTCCAGTGAGGGTTCGCGATGGGTCCGTGGCACGGTGGCCTGGCTCCGCGTTGCACGCCGTGCCACGTTGGGCCTTATTCCCTGGACCCCCAGTTTCTAGTGAGGGTCCGTGTCGGTGGCGTGTCACGGAGGCAGTGCTCTGCGATGCACTCCGTGACACGTTGCTTATTATTCCGGGAAAAATTCCCACTAGTATAAATAGAACACTTAGGTTCATTTTTCAATATTCTGACTTGGTGGAGCAAGAACGTGGGTTACAGGCAGTTGAGGGGACGAAATTATCAGGGTTTTTCTCTCTTTCCTTCTCCTTGAATTCAATTGCTGTATGTTTAACACTCATTTAACGATGTTTAATCCACAAATGAGTGGCTAATTCATCTTTTTGCTGAGGTTAAGAACAATTGTAATGAAATGTGATTATTGATTCTTTGGTTTTTCATCTTTTCTTCCATGGTTGTTCTATTGATTCTTGTTCTTACTGCATTAATGTGTGGCCTATGTTAATGTATATCTAAAAAGTCCGGTTTCACTCGAGAGAGCAAGAAATTGGAAAGTTGTGAATTAATAGGATATGATCCTTTCTTAGTTTAGGAAAATTGAGAGTTGATTTACCTTCAGGATAGAAATATACCTGAAAGTCGTATTAGTCAATTTAGGAATCAGTTTTGTATGGCTAGAACATGAATTGCATTTAATCACAGAAATGTAGGTGGATGGTTCATGATTCTTAAGTGGGGTTAAATACAAGAGTTTTAATCCCTTGGCTATAATTCTTGACTAGCAACCGGAGGAAAAGGCTAACCAAATTATATCGACACTTAATTTCATTACATGTTCGTTTAACCTCAGCATGCTGACATTCATAGTTCAGACTCACATTAGATAATTGTTTTAGACTTAGCATAATTATTAAAAATCAAAAATATCAAACTCTTGGTTACACTGTTGTCTGCATTTTTAGAATTGAAATATAGTACACTTGAGCAGATTGCACTTTATCCCAGTCCCTGTGGGATCGATATATGGCTTACTTAAGTGACTTTACCACTTGTTCGACTACGTGCACTTGCGTGTAGTTTTATACCCAACAAACGACCGAACAAGTTTTTGGCGCCGTTTCCGGGGATTGGCAATTGGTGAATTTGTCTTAAGTGTTAATTTACTATATTTTTATTTTCTAAGTGTTGACAACTTGGTCTTAGCCTGTATTTTGCATATTTAATCTCTGTTGAACACTGGCAAGAGACAAGGAGCTGGTGGACACGTATTTGGAGCCAGATATATTATTTCATCGTCAGCGGAGAGAAGCTCTAGAAAGAAAGCTGCAGTTGCTCAGACAGACAATCATGGAGCAACAACAGAATCCACCTCTAGTACGGGCAATGTTTGTGCCCGAAGAAGTAGCAGCTCGGCCAGTTCACGAGGTGGCAATCCCACATGCTAATAATGTCACATCTAGCATCCGCAAGCCTGAGCCAGGAGGGAGGTTCGAACTTAAGCAGAACATGGTGCAATTGCTGCACACTAGCGGCCAGTTTACAGGTCTCCCTCATGAAGATCCACAGCAGCATCTCCAAAATTTTTTGGAGGTAAGTGACACTTATATCCCCGCTGGAGTGTCATCAGATTACGTCCGGCTTACATTGTTCCCATTTTCACTATTGGGAGAAGCCAAGCAGTGGTTGAAAGTTGAGCCACCTAATTCTATTTCTACGTGGGATGATCTTGCAAGGAAGTTCTTGATACAATTTTTTCCCTCTGGTAAAACAGCAAGACTTAGAAGTCAAATTTTAAGTTTCAAACAGAGAGAGGGAGAGAATCTATATTAGGCTTGGGAGAGATTCAAGTCCATGTTGAGGGATTGTCCTCCTCATCATCAATCGAATGATGTGTTGGTTCACACTTTTATAGAGGGTTTGGAACCCCATACAAAAATATTGCTAGACTCAACAGCTGGGGGACAAGCGCTGGAGAAAACTTATGAGGAGCTGTATACCTTGTTGAACCGTATTTCGTAGGGCAATCCAGAATGGAATGCTAATTCGTCAAGAGGAGGGACAAGGAAAGCAGCAAGAGTTCTAGAAGTGGATGGGTTTACAGCTATTGCTGCACAGATAGCTGCTTTACAGAATCAACTCAACACCCACTTCAGTAACATGACAATGAACCAGCCTCAAGCCCCAGTAAATGCAGTGCAACAGATTTGGTGTGAAGTGTGCGGAAGCAGTGAGCACTCAGCTAAGTGTTGTGGAGCAAATCCTGACTCGGTGAACTTTGTGGGAAATATACAAAGGAACAACCACCAACAGTATAGCAACAGCTACAATTCCAATTGGAGGAATCACCCGAATTTCTCCTAGGGTAGCAACAACCATCAGGGGCAGAGTTTGAGTTAGGGTGTGCAAAGGAACTAAGGAGGGCAGCAAAATTATCAAGCACAATTCAGAAACAACAATGCACCCCCTACACCACCACCACCCAGCATTGAGGAGATGTTGAAGACTATGATAGCTAATCAAGCTCAATTGTAGGCTGACTATGTGAAATTGGCAGCCGAGGAGAAAAACAACCAGTTAGCTACCAAGGCACTTGAATATCAATTTGGGCAATTTGCTGGAGCCCAAAATACCAGACCTAGAGGAGGACTTCCGAGCGACACAGATCCCAACCCCAAGCAGGTAAATGCGGTGACCACAAGGAGTGGTTTGCAGCTGAATGAGGTGGAACCAGAAAGACCACCTCAACAATCGGGAGCAGCAGAAGTCGAGAGGGAGCAAAGTGATGAGAGGAGGAAGACAAAGGAAGCTGAATCAGAAAGACCACCACCCCCGTTCCCTCAACGATTAAAGAAACACAAGGAGGAGATGTGTTTCAAGAAATTCATGGAGGTGTTAAAACAGGTACATATTAACTTACCTCTTGTTGATGTTTTGCAGGGAGTGCCGAAATATGCCAAGTATATAAAGGACATTGTGGCAAACAAAGGTCGGTTGAATGAGTATGCTACGGTGGCTCTCACGGAGGAGTGCACTTCCCGGATACAAAAACTGACTGCCCACAAAGCTCAAAGACCCTGGGAGCTTATTATACAAATTACTAATGGACAAAGTATCCGAGCTCCTGGATTGTGTGATTTGGGAGCAAGCATTAATTTGATGCCGTCATCGGTATACCAAAAGATGGGTCTAGGGGTCCTAGACCCACAACAGTGATCATGCAATTGGCAGATCGGTCCTTAGCCAGACTTGATGGAATTGTGGAGGACGTTCTGGTGCAAGTTGGCTCCCTGATCTTCCCGGTAGATTTCATCGTGCTGGATTTTGAACCAGACGTAGAAGTCCCATTTATTTTGGGACGTCCTTTCTTGGCGACCGTGAAAGCGCTAATTGATGTAGCTTCAGGGCAGCTAACCATGCGAGCACATGATAAGATTGAGGTATTTGATGTGTTTAAAGCCATGAAGCTGCCGTCAATACAAGTGGAGCTTTCAGTAATTAGTGTGGTTGAACCTGAAGAAATTCGTTAGATTGTCGAATCTCAAGACCCACTGGAAAGAGTGTTGATGCACTCCGATCATTTTGGAGATAAAGACGCCTATGAGGTGGTCCAATTGTTGAATGAGGCACAAAGGCATCCACGGAAACAGGAATTCCAATCATTGATGAGGTCCCTAGAACCAATGCCGAAACCATCCATTGAGGAGGCACCAAAGCTGGAATTGAAAGAATTGTCTCCCCATTTAAAATATGTCTTTTTTGGGGGAAAATGAAACGTTACCAGTCATCATCTCCGCAGAATTGACAGAGGCACAGGAGAAAGAAGCTTTGGGTGTCCTCAGAAAAAGGAAGAAAGCAATGGGTTGGCAAATGTCAGATATTTAGGGTATAAATCCAGCTTTTTGCACACACAGGATTTTCATGGAGACTGGAGCAAAACCAACCGTTCAGCCGCAATGAAGGCTAAATCCAGCAATGAAGGATGTGGTGAGGAAAGAAATAATCAAGTGGCTTGATACAGGTGTGGTCTACCCGATCTCAGACAATGAATGGGTCAGCCCCGTTCAGTGCGTTCCAAAGAAAGGAGGGATGATCGTTGTCACCAATGAGAAAAATGAGTTGATTCCTACACGAACAGTCACAGGCTGGCGGATTTGCATGGACTATAGAAAGCTGAATGAAGCCACAAGGAAGGATCATTATCCCATCCTGTTCATTTATCAAATACTAGATAGGTTGGCTGGACAGGAATATTATTGCTTCCTTGATGGGTACTCTGGGTATAACCAAATAGCCATAGCTCCGGAGGACCAAGAGAAGACTACTTTTACCTGTCCTTATGGGACATATGCTTTTAGGCGGATGCCATTTGGGTTATGCAATGCACCCGCCACATTCCAGAGATGCATGATGGCTATTTTCCACGACATGGTGGAGGATTTTGTTGAGGTATTTATGGATGATTTTTCTATTTTCGGTAATTCATTTGCTACTTGTTTGCAGAATCTTGACAAGGTGCTGGCTCGCTGTGAGGAATCCAACCTTGTACTGAACTGGGAGAAATGTCACTTCTTAGTCAAGGGGGGTATTGTCCTTGGCCAGAAAGTGTCTAAAAAGGGGTTGGAAGTCGATCGTGCTAAGATTGAGGTTATTGAGAAGTTGCCACCACCTGTGTCAGTGAAAGGTGTTCACAGTTTTCTTGGGCATGCAGGATTTTACAGACGGTTCATCAGAAACTTTTCCAAAATTTCTAGACCACTATGCAGATTGCTAGAAAAAGAGGTAAAGTTTGAGTTAAATGATGAGTGTGTGGAAGAATTCGAGGAGTTGAAGCAGAAATTGATAGAAGCACCTATCCTTACTTCTCCGGATTGGGAACAACCATTTGAGTTGATGTGTGATGCCAGTGATATGGGTGTGGGAGCTGTGTTGGGCCAAAGGAAAAATAAAATCTGTGATTCTATTTATTATGCAAGCAAAACGCTGAATACTGCCCAAAGCAATTACACAGTCACAGAGAAAGAAATGCTAGCGTTGGTGTTTGCATTTGACAAATTCAGGTCCTATTTGGTGGGTTCAAAAGTAGTGGTGTAGACAGATCATGCAGCGATTTGGTACCTATTTAACAAGAAGGATTCTAAGCCCAGACAAATCATATTGATCCTGTTGTTGCAAGAGTTCGATCTTGAGATCAAGGACAGAAAGGGGAGCGAGAATTAGGTAGCAGATCACTTATCGCGATTGGAGAGCCGTTCGCATGTGATGGAAAGTGACACCGTCAATGAGGAGTTCCCGGATGAGCAACTCTTGGCAGTAGGGGAAGCTGAAGTTCCTTGTTATGCAGATATAGTCAATTTGATAGTGAGTGGAGTCTACCCACCTGAGGCAATAGCCCAACAGAGAAGGAAATTGAGGCATGATTGCCGGTATTTTGTTTGGGATGAACCATACTTATTTAAACATGGACCGGATCAGGTGATGAGAAGATGCATCCCAGAGAGTTAGATTGCAGAGGTGTTGAGGAGCTGTCACTCTTCGTTGTATGGGGGTCACCATGGAGGCGAGCGAACAGCACACAAGGTTCTACAGTCAGGATTCTTTTGGCCTACACTGTTCAGAGACTCTATGGCATACGTCAAAATGTGTGACAAATGTCAGCGTACAGAAACAATTGGTAGAAGACAAGAGATGCCACTGCAGAATATACTGGAAGTAGAGACCTTTGATGTATGGGGTATTGATTTTATGGGCCCATTTCCACCTTCATTTGGTAATCGTTACATCTTGGTAGTTGTAGACTATGTATCAAAATGGGTGGAAGCAATAGCTTGCCCCAGGAATGACAACAAGGTGGTAACAAAATTTGTGAAAAAACATATTCTTACTAGGTTCGGGACACCCCGAGCCATTATCAGTGATGGAGGGGCTCATTTTGTCAACGCAAGTTTCAAGAAACTACTAGCCAAGTATGGGGTGCTCCACAAGGTGGCAACAGCATACCACCCCCAAACTAGCGGGCAAGTAGAGGTGTCAAATAGAGAAGTGAAAGCAGATTCTTCAGAAAACGGTAAATACACAACGGAATGATTGGTCAAGCAAACTTGATGATGCATTGTGGGCGAACAGAACTGCTTACAAGACACCGATTGGAACCTCACCATACCGATTGGTCTATGGAAAAGCATGTCATCTGCTGGTGGAGCTAGAGCACCGACCCTTCTGGGCAGTGAGGAAATTGAATATGGATGTGGAGCTAGCGGGCAAGAAGAGATTAATGCAACTCAGTGAACTTGAAGAGTTCCGCTGGCATGCTTATGAGAGCGCTAAGTACTACATGGAAAGAACAAAAAGGTGGCATGACAAGCATGTGGTGCACTGCATTTTTGAACCAGGACAGAAGGTATTGCTCTTCTATTCAAGGTTGAAGTTGTTTCCGGGAAAGCTGAGGTCCAAATGGTCGGGGCCATTTGAAGTGGTGAGAATGACCCCGCATGGGGCAGTAGAGTTGTGGCAAGAAGATCGGAGTGCCACGTTCTTAGTCAATGGGCAGAGATGTAAGCACTACTGAGGGGAGGAGGTTTTCGAGAGAAAACGTCCATCACCCCAGAGGACAACTGAGCTGAATGACGTCGAGCCGCGACGGTAAACCAGGCGCTGCACGGGAGGCATCCCGTGGAAAAGTTTTCTTTGTAAATTGTGAATAGATTTTTCTTTTTCTTTTTTTTTCTTGATTAACAACAAAATTTTTAGTTTGTATTTTTTATTTTTATTTTTATTTTAAGTGAAACCTATAATTCTAACCAATTGTTTGTAGTAGAATGAATTTCAGGTCGAACGGAGGAAAATATACAAGGAATCGCAAAGGAAAATTCGAGGTATGAAAATTAAGAAAAAGTGGCAAAACAGTGAGCTAGGGCGATAGCTCCATGTCACGGAGGAGGGCCTCCGCGTTACCCTCCGTGACACGTTGAGGTATAAATCCGAAAATTTTAAAAAAAATCCAGAACACCCTCGCGACAGCTCCGTGTCAAGGAGGCAGTGCTCCGCGATGCACTCCGTGACACATTGCTATGTATATCGCGACGGGTCACACCGGGTCGCCGGGTGACCCGCGCGATTTTTTCCACTTTTAAACCCCGAATCCCCCTCAATTTTCTTTATTTCTCACACACTCCAAGACCAAACTCCCTAAAACCCCTCCCCCTTCAACGTGACACAGAATATGCCATCAAATTCATCGAGTTTTCTTCAATTTTTCAATTTCAAGGTATGTTCATTGATTCCATCTCATTTCTTATCAATTTTCTTCGATATTGAGCATGTGATGTGAGATAACTTTGCCCTAAGTAGAAATTAAGCGTGAATTCAATTGAATTAGTGTTGATGGATGTTCGGAGTATCATTGTGATTGCTTGAACTCGTTAATTGCATAATTTAATCAAATTTTGTTGATACAATCATATCTAGGGCTTGTTTTTGCATTTGAAGTGGAAAAATGTAGTGAACCTGTGAAATTCATGCCGGGTTGTACATGTTGAGAGAGATGAGTCAATGTGCTAATTGTTATGATGTTGAAAGACCGACGGATTCTCCAGTTAGGGGAATATTGAAATTTGCAAGAATTGGGTGAGTTGTATATGTTCGTGTAGATAAATTCTTGTTGTTTTCATTTCCTTGTTTTTCCTTGCTAAGTGTGATAAGATGAAATGTTATCATTGGTAATGATTGTGGTTACCTGTACGAAGTCTGAGTAGTACATAGAATACATACTGTCGAATTCTTCGAATGCACTAAGCATGGTTGTATATTTGGTAGTTTGTTTGTGTAAATAGGTATGATCTTGCCATGATGTTGTAATTTTAGCTAAAGACTAAGTGTGGGGTAGCCTAGCTTAACCTGACCTTAGTCAAAGTTAATATTCATTGGCTTAACATTGATCTTGTCTACTTGGATTGACAGGTAAAATGGCAAGCAGGCAAGAAAAAGGGAAAGGCGCATCAACATCTGGCGCCGAAAGAAAGCGAATCAGACTGGGCACAGCAGTTCCAGCAACACCAGCAGTTCCGCGCGGCCAACGCCGCCAATACGGAACCAGGTGGGTGACGAAAGAGGCGAAGAAGTGGTATGCCAAGCACAAGGAGAGCAAGTAGTTCCCCGAGGAACACATAGCACCGGAACCGTTGTCACAAGAGTTCCCTTGGATAGTACACCGAATCGAGGCAGCCGGGCTCAATTTCATCTTTTAAGAGCCCAAGGAATGCAAATTGCACCTGATTCGGGAATTCTATGCCAACTGGAACCCGACTATCAGAAGTCACACCATCAAAATCAGAGGGCAAATAGTCACCTTGGAGCCCCACCACCTCAATGCTATCATAGGGGCGCGGGACACAGATGTCCACGTGCTTCGACAGCGGAACATCACTCCACTGTATGCGGACATCAGACGCACCTTCTGTGGGACCCGATCGACAACTAGATGGAGTAGACACAAGGAGAGGGGCTACCATCAGACTTTGCCCTATTCACAGATGAACAGGGAAGCCAGAATATGGCAAAAGATCGTCTGTTCCTGCCTAATCCCAGGGGTACATATGAAGGATGTTACTCGAGATTGTGTATGCCTGGTGTACGCCCTGATGAAAGGGTTGGAGATCAACGTGGGGGCAGTGATTATCTCCGCCATGAAGATAGCCCGGTTGCATCAGGGGCACAGATACAGATTTGGTGGGCTACTCACCACATTCTTGCGGGGCCTAGAAGTTGAGGAAGAGTCCCTTGATTATATCCCGCAGATGGAGCGGCGGGCCTTAGATGTCACTAAAACTAAGGCTCCCGACACCGCCCACGGGCCAGTGCTTACACTAGGCGAGCGACATGCTCGTGATGATCAGTACATGGCTTGCATGTACAGGATGCAGATGCTCCAGTTGAGGATAGGCGGGAGGCCGGCAACAGAGGAGGAGCTATGGCAGCTCGAGCTGGACTACCCTTTTGGCGAAAACGCCAGGGCTCTATGCCGAGTGGGGCCAGCATTTGTAGAGCCCACGGATGATGATGTCCCCACGGATGAGGAGACACGTGGGGAGGACTCCGATGTGGAGTCCGAGGATGACGATGGGGGTGATTCAGACATGGGAGATGAAGCAGCAGCACCCGATGAAGAAGTGGAGTACTTTGATTGATCAGGGAGTTCCACCACCCAATTTTTATGCTATTTTAATTTTTTGTGAACACTGGGGACAGTGTTCGAGATAAGTGTGGGGTGGGAGTAGTTAGGTGCTGGTTGTGCTGTTTTGTATGTCCTAATCTGTTGTTGTGCTGTGAACAAAATTTTCTGACCCGGTGATTTGTGATTGTATGTTGTTGTTCTGTATTGTAAATATATGTGAAACTGTGGTGTGTTGCTGAATGTTGCTAGCTTATTTTGTACATATTTTGGTTATCGAAATGATCGATATTTTTAAATTTTTTTCACTTCTTGGGTTTCTCGGAGTTTGTTTTCGGTTCTTTAACCGAGAATGGTCCCATTGAACCGAAGTCCTAGTTAGTGACCGTTCCCTATGATGGATGGATGACGACCGTCTTAAGGGAAATGTAGTCGTTAGGAGTAGATTTTTTATTTATTTTCCACTTGTTTTTCTTTTGTGGGTTGCATCCCAAAACTTGTAGTTACTTTATGGTTGTGAAATTATGGTTGCGTGTCGTACGTGATATTTGAAATGCAAAGGTGATTCGTATGAAAGCATGCAATGTTGTAAATATGTTGAGATACCTAGGCCATAGAGTTCGATTTAGTGTAATTGAGGCTTAATGTTTGAATTCCTGCAATTAGCTGATTGAAGAGTCTGTGAATAGATCTTGAATTGAGCATGTGCAATAAGTGTGAAGTGAGGTTTTGTTATTTCGTGCTATTGTGAAGTGTCTAGAACTTGCCTGGTGTGTGTACAAAACGAAATGAAGGAGGTATATTGTAGGAAAGGATGTAGGCATTTCTTTGTTTTTAACTGAAAGTTTCTAATTTTCATTATCGTACCCACCTTGATCGTATACCATAGTCAGGTCGTTGAGCCTTTAGCCTATTATTTTTTTCTTTTGTCAAAAAGTGTAAACCAAGCTTAATCCCTTCTTTTCATTAGCCGTAAAGTCGATCCAAAACTCTTAATCGCTTAAGAAGAGAAAATAATTTTCCCAAAGTGTCAAAAGAGTGAGAATGGTGAAAAGAAAAGAAAAGCAGAGAGATGGAAGGAAAGAGAAGGTTGAAGGTGCACTTGTTATAAATAAACTATAATGAAGGTGTATGAATAATCTTTGTTGTGGTGTCAAGTGTGCTTAATAAGATGGGTCAAATTAAAGAAAAAAAGAAAAAACTTCAAGAATGAGAGGATGAAGAAAGAAACAAAGTCCATGAGTTTGATGGGATGTGTTGAAAAGGCGCTTAAGGATGCTAGTGGCTATTATTGGCGAGCCCAATATTTACTAGTTCCGTAGCTTCCATTAGAACCCGTTAAAGTCCTACGTGATCTTACATCACACTTCTTTATATTAGTGGAGTAGTACACTAAAGGCAAGCTTATGGGTCATGACATGATGCATGTGAGTTCTTTTGGGAGAGAGAGCGAAATTGTGTTTATATGCCCCTGCTTGAAATTTTGTGAGTTCATATAATCAAAAAGGGGAAAATTCTCTTGTGTTGCGAGGGCACATGCTTGATGAGAGATTAATTTTTCGTGTCGGATGTCTTGATCAGCTAATTTGCATGAGTTTGCCAATATCGAGAGTCGATTCTTAAGTCTAGGAGGTCTTGATGTATTGAAGGTCATTGCATTGATAGGACCATGCATGTTTTCTTGATGATTTGCTGTATTGAATAATCGGTATGACCGTAACCTAAATTATCGAACCAAAGTAGCGAGGGTGGGATGTAAAGTGCATGAGGTGTAAGATTGTTGTTCGAGGACGAACAAGGATTTAAGTGTGGGGTAAGTGATCTTGGGCAAATTTATATGCCCAAGTGATACTCAAAGGTGTCATTTTAGCCTTGTTTATCTATCAATGTTTATACATTCTCATGTAATTGGTAATAAAATGTGAATTTATACTAACCAACATGATTAGCATTGTTTTGCAGGAAAAATGTAATTTCGGGAAGCTAAAATGCATGTTGGAAGATATTGGGGTTGGACTCGGATGTGAGCAAGGGACAAGGCAGTGGAAAACACAAAATAAAGGGGCTCCGCGATGGAGCCGTGTCACGGTGCCATCGCGGAGGCCTTCTTCTTGGATAGGGAATTTTCAGCCTATTTCCAGTGAGGTTTCGCGATGGGTCCGTGGCACAGTGGCCTGGCTCCGCGTTGCACGCCGTGCCACGTTGGGCCTTATTCCCTGGACCCCCAGTTTCCAGTGAGGGTCCGCGTCGGTGGCGTGTCACGGAGGCAGTGCTCCGCGATGCACTCCATGACACGTTGCTTGTTATTCCGGGAAAAATTCCCACTAGTATAAATAGAACACTTAGGTTCATTTTTCAATGTTCTGACTTGGTGGAGAAAGAACGTGAGTTACAGGCAGTTGAGGGGACGAAATTATCAGGGTTTTTCTCTCTTTCCTTCTCCTTGAATTCAATTGCTTGTATGTTAATTCGTTATGTATGGATGATGACATTCCATTGATACAGAGCCAATTCCAATAGACTTAATGGAGGGTCCCATTGGCGTGCATCCCGTAGGAATTGAACCTACGAATTCGCCAATTATGAGTTGGGCGCTTTAACCATTCAGCCATGGATGCTTAGCGGGGATCCTCGTACATGGTGAATAACCAAATTCCAATTGAAATGAAATCTTTAGGATAAATCAATGCAATTTAGGAGGAACCAATGAGAGGACATCAATTCAAATCCTGGTTTAACAATGTTTAATCCACAAATGAGTGGCTAATTCATCTTCTTGCTGAGGTTAAGAACAATTGTAATGAAATATGATTATTGATTCTTTGGTTTTTCATCTTTTCTTCCATGGTTGTTCTATTGATTCTTGTTCTTACTGCATTAATGTGTGGCCTACGTTAATGTATATCTAAAAAGTCCGGTTTAACTCGAGAGAGCAAGAAATTGGAAAGTTGTGAATTAATAGGATATGATCCTTTCTTAGTTTGGGAAAATTGAGAGTTGATTTACCTTCAGGATAGAAATATACCTGAAAGTCGTATTAGTCAATTTAGGAATCGGTTTTGTATGGCTAGAACATGAATTGCATTTAATCACAGAAATGTAGGTGGATGGTTCATGATTCTTAAGTGGGGTTAAATACGACAGTTTTAATCCCTTGGCAATAATTCTTGACTAGCAACCAGAGGAAAAGGCTAACCAAATTATATCGACACTTAATTTCATTACATGTTCGTTTAACCTCAGCATGCTCACATTCATAGTTCAGACTCACATTAGATAATTGTTTTAGACTTAGCATAATTATTAGAAATAAAAAATATCAAACTCTTGGTTACACTGTTGTCTGCATTTTTAGAATTGAAATATAGTACACTTGAGCAGATTGCACATTATCCCAGTCCCTGTGGGATCGATACTTGGCTTACTTAAGTCACTTTACTACTTGTTCGACCATGTGCACTTGCATGTAGTTTTATACCCAACAAACAACCGAACACCTAATGCCATGCTAGGATCTGGGATGACCTAGCTGGGCATAGGAACCTCTGGGGCCTACCAGCAACTCAAAATCATGAAAACAAACTGCTATATCTCGGCTGTAAACATAACCTCGGGCCGACAAGACCACGAAGCACCTGTAAAAGAAAACAACTAACCCAACTAGCATAATAGTAAAAGGGATCCTATGTGGGCTGACAAGACCACCATGCTGTCTAGCTATAATGGAAATGAAAACAAGTAGCTATACTAGGCCCCATAGGGCCAAAGCATAAAATAAGACATACATGGGCCCCACACTGCCATCAACAACCAACTAACTGAATACCGTCGTCTGCAAGTCTCTAGGAGTGAAAATATTGGTCAGGACAGGGCCCCGGCCTACCCAAATGCTATACAAATAAAAGATAGATAAAACTCTACAACCTGGCAACTCCGAATAAAAGGAGCTGTCCAAACTGCTGACTCTGAATAGCTGCTAAGATGTCTCACAATCTGTCTGTCCAAACCTGCAGGCAAGTATGCAGCGCCCCATAGTTGGGTGTCAGTACAATATGTACCGAACTTGTAAGACAGTAATTAAAAAGCTAAATAGAAGATGATAAAGACTGAAGCAAGCAGTAAGAAGGGGAAGAAGATAACCTATAAACTTTCTTATTCATAACTTGCATCCAGTGAATCACTACACGTATATGAGCTGAGACTCTACAACTATACATTCTGAGGATATAGCATGTAAGCAAGTATTCAAACAAGAACCTAACATAGCCCTATAAGCCTGGAAGGTACAAGCAACACAACAATAACCTATCGGGGCCCCCATAAGCCTTGGTAAGTACAATTCAATCTATATACCCCTGCCCAGGTTCTTATGATTCTACTGGTACTATAGCCAATCTACTTGGCT
The DNA here is from genome assembly GCA_035772735.1 of Datura wrightii. NCBI lineage: Eukaryota > Viridiplantae > Streptophyta > Magnoliopsida > Solanales > Solanaceae > Datura > Datura wrightii. Next base: position 74,215,964 of record JASDFA010000019.1, on the reverse strand, counting down.
TCTGGGTCTGCATCTGAGCCCGCTGGACTCCTGTAATTGTGTCTAGGCTCATTGGGCCCTTGTAACTGCACCCTGGGCACACAAGGTTTGACGGAGGGTTAGTGATGCCGATACGACATAAAAGAGGTCCATACATGGATGGACGTAAATATGGTCTAGGCTTGAATGTGGTCCCGTTGGACATTCTATAGCTCCTTGGAGCGATCAATAGCCCCGTAGGAGATGACATTATCATATTGCTCCTCTGAGAGATCAATAGCCATATAGGCGATGACACAGTTAGCAATCTTGATGTTGGTTAACGTAAGGCTATCCTAGGTGGGGTCAATCCCAACTGATATACTACATATTAGTCTCAATCTAGCAAAAGGCTTATTTGGCTCTGAAGGCCTAACGTGACCGCTACTCGCCCCTAGAATAGTTTGTATAGCTGCCAACAGGCATACCCTATGTGCCTACACTAGAACACAGGATCCTGTTAGTGTGCATAATCGCTAATGGTCTAGACTGGATAGGGTGAGATTTAGAGTGGCCTACCCAATACTCTGGATGTCATTCTAGAATGACGATAGCTCATAACCGAACGGTAAGGTTGTAGATGACACACTACTTAGTTTCTTTGCTTAGGATAACTGTAGGGCTGCTACTGATCGGACATGCTCCTGAGCAGTCAACCCCTAACCTTCCATAGATAGCTTACTCTAATTCTAAGCCTGAAGGTAATACTGTACTAATAGGGTTCTAGTCCCTTAGACCTTAACCTAGTCCGTTCAGAGTTCTTATGTCTTTCTGGATGATTCCTAACATAGGTAATTCTATTTGGACTTGTCCACTCACGGCAACTTGTACCTGATATCTTATAAGAGCAAGCTGGGGCGATGTCCTCGCATTCAATTACTGATAAGGTTTCCTCCTTAGGGTACTCACGGGTCTATCTGACATGTACATCTAGAGTAACTTCCTGGTGACCAATATGTCAAGAATTAAGTCGACTGCAACTAACAGTCACCGACGGTGACTAACTAGATGCCAAACTGCCATTCAGTTCACTAGGCAACCCTAGTGCCGCTGACTCTAAGTTGTAATACTGCATGTGTGCCTAAGAGTAGACCCAGGGGTTAAAAGTTGAAAACTGCTGAATTGGGAAAAATTTCTTGCAGAACGGCTGACTCTACAAATCATTGGTCCAACCAACGACCCGTTGGGACGAGTTATGGAAAGTGTCTGGTCTGGGGGCAGTGGAAGCAACGGCCGATTCATCGACTCATTGTGGGAAACAATTAGTCATCATTTGAAGCCGTAGTAGGAGATAGACTTAAGTTCTGGGAAGTCACGAGTCAACCCACGACCCGTGGTGAGTTATCATGGACCGTGTTTAGCAGCCATTGTTTGGATGGTGAAATGTCCAGTGTATTCGGCGGAAGTAGACCACGACTCATTGGTGGGTGGAACGAATCATGGTGAGGCTCGTTGTTTGAGGAGGTGTCAAAGTTGCCAAAGGAAACAATGGTCGATTGAATGACCCGTTTTAAGTGACGACGACCCATCTTTTCTAGTCGTGGTTTGAGCCGAGACCAATCCTGGATAGTGTATAGCATGGATTGTCACCACGGGTCGTGGTATCCTCCAATGACCCATTGGAGCGTCCGTTGGTTTGTCTAGTGAAGAAATTTTTGCGTAATCAGTAAGGGTATTTTTGTCATTCCAACATCCTAAGGCCCCGTACTACGTCGTTTAAGGCTCATTTTAGTGGGTTTTAGGAGGGGAAAACCTATTCTAAGTTATTTTCTTCCATGCATGCAAACTTGAGAGGCTAAGGAGGTGATCTAGAGCTAGTTTCAAGGTTTCCATCCAAATTTCATCTTGGGCAATCATAGAAGTGGTGGAATCAATCCCTTCCAGGTATGTAGGGTTATGAGTGGGTGTTTCATTCCACACCCATGCCCAATTTCTACCTACGTATGAAAATTTCCTATGATCAAGTTATGGGGTTTTTACCCAAATGCATGAATCTTTGATTTCTATACATGGGTATGATTAAATTGTGTTTACATTATTGAATTATGAAGTATGGGAAGATTTTAAATTATTTTCAATCAAAAAATTATGTTTTTTAGTTTTATGAAATTTAAGGCCAATGATAAGAAGTTCATAAAAGAAGAGATTTGTGATGAATGTATGATGATGATGAGATATGATGATGAAAAGCATATTTCAAAGATACCCATGATTATTATATTGTTTCAAAAAATTTGAGTTGTTCCAAGCATGATAAAGGTTTGGGCAAAGCCCTTATGTCAAGTATATATGATGTAGTGTCTCTAAAATAAGCTTACCACATGGTTTTGGAGCGAAGACTCTCAATTATCTTTGAGCTTTTGGTATGTTTTTAACTAAAGCTTACCATATGCATGATTACATAATTGAGATGTATTTCATTATTGAGCTTTGTCAATAGACAATGTTGAGCTTCGTTATTACACAATATCGAGCCTATGCATGATTTCATTTTTGAGATATACTCCATTACTGATCTTTGTCAATAGACAATGTTAAGCTTCATTATAAAACGATGTAGATCATATACATGTTTTTGGGAGAAGAGTCTAGAACCAAGCGGGCTGAGGGTCGATCGCCCTATGCCCTAGAACTACGCCCCAACATAGGTTTACACTATTATATATTATATTGGGACCTCCCATGCTAGATATCCCCTGCCCCTATTGGGCCCCGAGCTTGATATCAATATCATGGTGTCGTCCTTAGCCCCAGCAAGGCTTTGGGCGGCTCTACCCACTAAAGTGTGATAATTGGGACCATGTAAGCTCTATCGTGGTATGTCAGTTAAGTGATAAGTCTCCCAGTGTTCCTCATGATACAGTTATGCATATTTATTATTCATGGTTATTATATACATATGCATGTTCTAAAAGCAAGGTTTGACTCAATGTTCAGCTTTCTATAGATGTCCTATTTTAGCTTTGAGTCATTCGAGTCAGCTTGATATTATAAAGCTATGTTTTGTCATGTTACGAAAAGATCATGATTTCAGAAAGAATGCATGAAAGTCCTCCCCTCAAATTTTGAAAGCTTATGTTATGTTATGAAATGCTTTAAATGATTTACCTTACTTAAGAAGTTTTACTTACCTTGCATACTCGGTACATTCCACATACTGATTGCATACTTTTTATGCTGTATCATTTTATGATACAGGACCCAACTCTTAGGTTCAGCCCCACTCTTAGTCAGCTTATCAGAGTTGGCGTGTGCTTGTTGGTGAGTCCTCATCTTTCGAGGGCTAGACTTTCAATTTTTCTTATGTATTTCAGTTTTAGTATTGTTGAGTTAGTTGGGGGTCTTGTCCTATCAACTCATCATGTTTAGAGGTTTTTCAGACATAGAATGTAATCAACTTTAGAATTGTGTGTATTTCTGATGTTAATCTTATTTCAAACTTCTGCTAAGATTATCATTTTGTTACTTCCACTTTATTGTTTGAGTTAGATGAATGTTCATACCATGGGTTGACATGGAGTCCCTCAGGGTTCCTTGTCCCGTGTCGCGATCCGAGCCTCTGTTCGGGTCATGACAAACTTGGTATCAAATCCATAGTTTTGAAGTATCCTAGGGTGTCTGAAAGCCGCGATAAGTAGAGTCTTTTTCATGGGTGTAAAGCGCTCCACACTTATGACGAAGAGGCTACGAGACATTTAGGGAATGTTCCCTTCTTTCATGATCTATGTCATGCGATGAAAAGTCTTTCTGTCCTTCTAATTCGTGCTATTCGCGATTGCAGAATCATGGCTCCTCAAAGAATGAATCATAGGAGAAATGGAAATGGAGAAGGCCACGACAATGGCAACAATGATAGGCATCAACTAGCCCCACCGGCTCAGGACCCTCAGGCACTGGTGCTAGTTTCTCATGTTGAGTACTGAGCCACTATTCAGATGCTTTCACAAGCCTTGAACGCTCAGGTCAATCAGCAGGCCGTTGCGCATGTTCCGCAAAATGGCAACGTAGCGGTGGCTCAAGTTAGAGACTTCTTAAGGATGAACCCACTGGAGTTCCTTGGGTTGAAGGTAGATGAGGAGCCGCATGATTTCATAGATGGTATTGTCAAGATCAGCCAAGTCATGGGGGTGAATGGGGCTGAGTGCGCCGAGTTGGCCTCTTATCAGCTAAAAAGGGTCGCGCACGTTTGGTTTCTCCATTGGAAGGATAGTAGGGTCTCAGTAGTGGGTCTGGTCACTTGGCAAGAGTTCCATGTTGCATTTCTAGATTGGTTCTTCACACGAGATGAGGGAGTTGAAGACAGTTGAGTTCGTGAATTTGAAACAAGGGAGAATGATTGTACAAGAGTATGCCTTTGAGTTCACTCGCCTATCGAAATATGCCCCAGAGTTGGTAGCCGATCAGAGAATGCGGGAGAGTAGATTAATCCATGGGATAGTAGGCTACTTGGACAAGGAATGTAGGATTGCTATGCTCGATCAGGACATAGACTTCCCTCGGATGGTGTTGTGCACCCAGTAGATGGAGGCGACATATTCTCAAGAGAGAGAGGGTAAGAGGGCCAGGACCGATGACCACAGATTTTCTCAACTGAGGTCATGAGGTGGGCACCGTTAGCAGACCCCCCAAAGATCATCCGCCCCGGCTTCTTCAGCATTGAGTGTACCATCCCGACCTAGACATGATCAGAGAGGGAGAGCATCAGTCTCGAGGGGTTAGAGAAGTAAACTGACAGATTAAAGCATCCCATCTTGTCACAGATGTGGTCGGGGGAAGTCATGAAAGTGCTTGGCAGTTTCAGGAGCTTGTTTCAGGTGTGGACAGCCCGAACATATGCTCAGAGATTATCCAGTAGCGAGACAGGATCAAGTTGGGGGCCGTGGCCCAGATTCTAGTTCGGAAGCCCCTCCGTCATACTCAGCACATCAGGGGAATCTACTAGTACTGCCAACGGTCAAGGCCAAAATAGATTCTATGCTTTAGCATCCTGACAGGAGCAGGAGGTCTCCCCGAATGTTGTCACTGACATGTTACGAGTCTTCCATATTGATGTTTATGCTTTATCAGATTTGGGAGCAACCTTGTCATTCTTGACACCTTATGTGGCCAGTAGCTTCAAAGTCAGTCTCGAAATCTTGTTAGAACCTTTCTCAGTTTCTGCTCTAGTAGGTGACTCATTTATAGCTAGATGGGTATATAGAGGTTGCCCGGTGTTAGTCCTTCAGAAGGTCACCTCAGCAAATTTGACAGAGTTAGCCATGACCGATTTCGATGTTATTCTTGGGATGGATTGGCTATTTTCATGCTATGCTTTAGTTAATTGTAGAACTCGGGCAATAAAGTTCATATTTTCGGGTGAGCCAGTCTTAGAATGGAGAGGTAGTTAAGCTATGCCTGTAGGTCGTTTCATCTCTTACCTAAAGGCCAGGAGGATGATTTCTATGGGGTGTATGTATCATCTAGTTAGGGTTAGGGATGTTGAGTCCAAGACCCTGACTATCTCGTCCGTACCAGTATTATGCGAGTATCCAAAGGTCTTTCCTGATGATATATCAAGAATTCATCCCAAGCGTGAGATTGATTATTATATAGATCTTCTTTCTGACACCCAACCTATATCTATTCCACGCTATCAGATGGTTCCAGCTGATCTAAAAGAGTTAAAAGAGCAGTTGAAAGACTTGTTAGATAAGGGTTTCGTTAGACCGAGCAAGTCTCCATGGAGTGCATCAGTTCTATTTGTCCGAAAGAAGGATGGTTCTCTTCGCATGTATATCGACTATCGACAATTGAAAAAATTCACTATCCGAAATAGGTATCCTTTACCCAGGATAGATGATTTGTGACCAGCTTCAGGGTGCCAAGTGCTTCTCAAAGATAGATCTCAGGTCCGGGAATCACCAGCTCAGTGTTCGGGAAAGTGATATCCCGAAGACAGCCTTCAGGATGCGGTATGGCCATTATGAGTTTGCGTTATGTCTTTTGGACTAACGAATGCTCCTGAAGCTTTCATGGACTTGATGAATAGGATGTTCAAGCAATATCTGTACATGTTTGTGATCGTGTTCATTGATGACATCCTTATATACTCTCGGAGTGAGGAGGAGCACGTCACTCATTTGAGAGTAGTGCTTCAGACTCTCAAGGATTGCCAATTGTATGCCAAGTTTAGCAAGTGCGAGTTTTAGTTAGACTCCATAGCATTTTTGGGCCATCTGGTATCGAATGAGGGAATAAAGGTGGATTCTCAGAAAATCGAGGCGTTGAAAAATTGGCTTAGAATGGTGAACCCTTCAGATATTCAGAGTTTCTTGGGTTTAGCTGGCTACTATCGGAGGTTTTTTTGAGGGTTTCTCATCCATTATAGCACCCTTGACCAAATTGACTCAGAAGAAGGTAAAGTTCTAATGGTCGAAGGTTTGTGAGAAGAGCTTCGAAGAGTTGAAGACTCGACTCACTTCAACACTGGGGTTGACCGTACCCGAGGGTATCGATGGTTTTGTGGTATATTGTGATGCTTCGAGAATCGGACTCGAGTGTGTGTTCATGCAGCATAGGAAAGTGATAGCATATGCCTCAAGACAGTTGAAAGTCCATGAGAAGAATTACCCAACCCATGATCTTGAATTGGCCCTGGTGGTATTCACCTTGAAAATATAGCAACATTATTTGTATGGGGTCCATGTGGATGTATTTATGGATCACAAGAGTTTACAATATGTGTTCACTCAAAAGGATCTCAATCATTGGCAAAGGAGGTGATTGGAGCTACTCAAGGACTACGATATGAGTGTCCTTTACCATCCGGGTAAGGCTAATGTGGTAGCGAATGCACTTAATCGGCTCTTTATGGAGAGTGTGTGCCATGTGGATGAAGGAAATAAGGAGTTGGTGAAAGATGTACATCGACTCGCAAGGTTGGGAGTCAGGTTGATTGACTCGACCGATGGCGGTGTTGTTGTCCAGAACGGGACAAAATCGTCCTTGGTGACTAAAGTGAAAACTAAACAAGATGAGGATCCGACTTTGGTAAAGCTAAAAGAAGCGGTTCGAAGTCAGAAGGTGGAAGTCTTCTCCCAAGGTCGCCTATGTGTTCCGGATGTCGATGATTTGAGGATTCGGATAATGCATGAGGCTCATGAATCCAGGTATTCTATCCATCGAGTTTCCACCAAGATGTACTACGACTTGCGGGAAATCTATTGGTGGAATGGCATGAAGAAGGATATTGCATAATCTGTAGCCAAGTATTTGAACTGTCAGCAGGTAAAGATTGAGCATCAGAGACCGGGAGGTCTGCTTCAGGATATTAGCATTCCTACTTGGAAGTGGGAAGACATCAACATGGACTTCATCATAGGTTTTCCCCGCACTCGTAGAAAGTATGACTCTATTTGGGTTGTGGTGGACAGGTTGACCAAGGCTGCACATTTTCTACCAATCAACACTATGGATTCGGCGGAGGATTATGCCGAACTGTACATTTGGGAGTTGGTTCGGTTGCATGGAATGCCCTTTTCCATCATATCGGATAAGGGTACTCAGTTTACCTCTCAGTTTTGGAAGTCTTTTCAGAAAGGACATGGTACTCAGGTTAAACTCAGCACAACATTTAATCCCCAAATGGATGGTCAAGTCGAGAGGACAATTCAGACTCTCGAAGACATGTTGAGAGACTGCGTGATGGACTTTAAAGGTAGTTGGGATGATCACTTTCCCCTGATCAAGTTCGCTCACAATAATAGCTATCACTCCAGTATCCAAATGGCACCGTTCGAGGCTCTCTATGGGCGGAGATGTAGATCGTCCATCGGATGATTTGAGGTTGGTGAGAAAACTTTGATAGGGCGATTCGGTTCATGAGGCTATGGTGAAGATTTAGTTGATAAGAGGTAGGCTGAAAACTGCTTAGAATTATCAAAAGTCCTATGCGGATGTAAGGAGAAAGGAGTTGGAGTTCGAGGTGGACGATTGGGTGCTCTTGAAGGTATCTCCCATGAAGGGAGTAATGCGGTTTTGGAAGAAAGGAAAACTTAGTCCCCATTATGTTGGTCCTTACTGGATTGTGAGAAGAGTTGGCAAGGTGGCGTATGAGTTGGAGTTTCCCTCAGAGTTATCTTCCGTGCATCCTCTGTTTCATGTGTCATTGTTGAAGAAGTGTTTGGGTGACCCAGCTCTAGTTGTTCTAGTTGACAGTGTTGGTGTGAGAGACAACCTTAACTATGAGAAGGTTCCGGTGGAAATATTAGATCGACAGGTTCAGAGGCTAAGGAAGAAGGAAGTAGCTTCAATTAAAGTATTATGGAGGAATCAGGATGTTGAAGGAGCTAAGTGGGAGGCCGAAGCAGATATGATGGCTAGATACCCACATTTGTTCTCTACCGGCTTAGTTCCAACGTGAGGTATCAGTTTTTGCACTCCGAATCTACTTTGTTTTCATGTTCAGTTCATTTGTTCAAGTTTCTTTTATGTATATGGATGTGTATGTGAATCATGACATCATATCAGCTATGGGGTTTGAATTGGAGGTAGTCATTCCGTTTGTTTTCGGGTTAAATGATCAGTATCTGAATATGATAATTGCATGTTCTGTTTTCTGCTTGTTTCCAACATTCAAGAACGGATGTTCCCAAGGGGGAGTGTCACGACTCGAACGTACACCCGGATCATATACATGTGACAAGGGACCCCGAGGGACCCCAAGTCTACCCATAGCTTATGCATATAACTAATTTCATTCAAATAAGCGGAACGATAATCATAAAGATATAGCGGAAACATAATCATTACATAGCATCAAGAAATACCAACGTTTAAATAGTTGAGTACTACATACTTGTCTAAAAGCCTCTAATACATAAGATGGGTTGATGGGATAACATCCATAACTAACCCAACCAATACGGAAACACAAACAACATGAAAGTCTATAAAATAGCCCTCAGAATATGAGGACTCACCAACAAGCTGAAAACGTAAGCTGAGATGGCCTAAGGGTGAGGATGAGCCTGAGATTCGGACCCTATATCATGAAACAATATATTATAGAGAGTATGCGGTCAGTACATGGAATTACTGTGTATGCAAGGTAAGTAAAACAGACATTTTAAAAAGCAACATAAAACTCATAAGTGGACATGGGAGAGGGACATCAAGCTTACATCAAAATCTTCATAATAACCATAAGGCTCAAGACTTTCAAATCATTCATAATCATAAGAAAACTTTATCAAAACATAACTTTAGTGAATAACATAGACATAACAATGCATAAAACATGTGGAACAATGGGAGGACTCATCATAACCGACACCATCATGGTAGAGCCTTTCATGATGCCCCACTATCTCGCTCAAGTGGGCAGAGCTGACCCTGGCTTGCCAGGCGAGGGTCGTGCATAAGGTGTGATATCACATTTTATGGGATCATTATCATAATATCATAACATGTACATCCTACGGTGGCACGTGGTTTTGAGACACTGGCGTAGTCCTTTGAACGACGGGTTGCTCGGTGCTAGACACAACTCCCAAAAATATGCATATAGGCTCATACTTAAATCATTAACATAATGCATAAAATTCATTGGCTAAGATATAACATTTATCATCATTGATCCCCTTTAAAACATGCTTAGCCAAGAGTCAAGGCCCTTTTTATCGGCCAACATCATAAATCGATAAATCATGAAATTTGTTTCGTAAATCATAAATCATTCTTCATCATATGGGCATTGCCTAATGCTTCATCATGCTCAATTCTTTCAAATTATGCTCATAACCATGGGTAACTTGGATTCATGAATTTTCATAATCAACAAACTTAAAATAATGAATATTCATCATAAATCAGGATTTCCATGAACTTCCATAAATGGGCAATTTAGATTTAAAAGATTGAAACATGACTTTGAAGAGAATAATACTAAACCTGCCCAACATGCATAATTCAATAAATAAAACTCAATTAAAACATACCCATAAGGAGAAATCACATTGACATGCTTTAGGTAAAACCACATGGAATTTGAGTAAGAGAATTGATGACTCTAATCGAAACTGGGCATGGGTGAGGAAGAATTCCACCAATTTTTAAACCCTACATACCTGGGAATCAAGAGACTCGAAGTTCCTTGAACACCCACAAAGAATTTTGAAGAAAATTTGGGGAAGAAGGCCTTGAATCTCCCAAAAACCTCTCTAGAATCCTTGCATGAGAATGGGCATGCCTAAAGGACTTAAATCATATTATCATACTCAGAAAACATCCAAAACAACATAGTTTAGGGGCTAAAAATGTGGAAAGGTTGAAAATACCCTTAAAATATTTCCCTCAAAACTGTCCCGGACGGACCAACGACTGACCCAACGAGTCGTGGCAATATACCATGGCTCGTGTATCGAGTCGTCGGGTGCACTGCCTCATAACACATCTCAGATCCCTTCCCATGACTCAATAGGACGATTTGTTACTTCAAACCACGGGTCGTTGAATCGATCGTCGTCAACTCCTTGACCAATCTGACTCCCCTTTCCCCGAGCCTCACCACTACTCATTGTGACTTCCAACGAGTTGTGGTTTCCATCCGTTGAATGCTATGGAAAGCTCAACCAACCAACCAGTAATGACTTGAAACAATGGGTCGTTTTCTCTCACCACAGATCATGGGATGGCCCATTGCTTCCTCCTCAGCCTAAGTCCAAACCTCCCAACAACTGGTGACAACGGGTCATTGTACCGTCCGTTGTTTCCTCTGATTGGCTGACTTCCCAAACCACGACTGCATATGATGACTCATGGTATCCTACCACGAGTCATAGGGTCGTCCGTCCTATGATATTCTTGTTAGTTTTCTGCACTTTTAGATTTCATCTCTTGGGTCTATTCTTAGGCCTTTCCGAGGTATCACAATATCTCCCCCTTAGGAACATTCGTCCTTGAATGTAGGAAACAAGCAGCAAATAGGAACATATAATTTATCGTAGCTTTATACTGATCATTTTAACCAAAATTTTCACGGAATGACTACCTCCAAATAAAACCACATAGTTGAACTGATCTCATGCTTCACATATGCATTCGTACACATAAAAGAAACTTGCACACATAAACTGAACATGAAAACTAAATAGAGTCATAGGGCAAAACTGATACCTCAAGTCGGAACTAAGCTAGTAGAGAACAAATATGGGTATTTAGCCATCAAATTTGCTTTGTATTGCCATGTAGCTCCCTCAACATGTTGATTCCTCCATAATACTTTAACTGAAGCTACTTATTTGTTCCTTAGCTTACGGACTTGACGATCTAAGATTTCCACTAGAATTTCTTCATAGCTGAGGCTGTCTTCATCCCAATGCTGTCTACCGAGACTACCAAGGCTATATCACCCAAGAACTTCTTCAAAAGTGACACTTAAAAGACGGGTTGAATAGAAGATAGCTCCGAGGGAAACACCAACTCATACGCCACCTTACCAACTCTTCTCACAACCCGATGACCAATATAGCAGGGACTCAGTTTACCTTTCTTTCTGAACTGCATGACTCCCTTCATGGGAGACACCTTTAGGAATACCCAGCCATCCACATCAAACTCTAGCTCTCTTCTCCTCACACCGGCATATGATTTCTGACGACTCTGAGTGGTTTTCAAACGGTCCCTTATCAACTGAACCTTCACCATTGCCTCGTGAACAGAATCTGGTCCTATCATAGCTACCTCACCAACCTCAAACCATCCGATGGGAGATCTACACCTCCGCCCTTAAAGAGCCTTGAACGGTGCCATTTGGATACTGGAGTGGTAACTATTATTATAAGCAAACTCGATCAAGGGTAAATACTCATTCCCACTACCTTTGAAATCCATAACACATACCCTCAACATATCCTCTGGGGTTTGAATGGTTCGTTCTACTTGGTCGTCTGTTTGCGAATGGAAGGTTGTACTGAGCTTAACTTGTGTCCCAAGTCCCTTTTAAAATGAACGCCATAATTGAGAAAAAAACTGAGTACCTCAGTCTTAGATAATAGAAAAGGGAACTCCATGAAGTCGAACTAATTCCGGAATATACTGTTATACCCCGTAGAATTCCCGACACTTAGATGACCTATTCGCACGTTGGTTAAGCATATTTGGAAGCCATACGCGCTACGTAAAGGCCCGGGAAAAGATCAGACGAGAAACCCGTCAAACCATCGCGGGAGGAGCCGAGGCAGAGCCCCTCCGCGATGGCAGCGTGTCACGGAGGTGAGGTCTCCGCGATGGCTCCGTGACACGTTTCCCTTGTCCAGGCCCAAGTATATAAAGCCCACTTCGATTTTAAATCAGTATATACTTAGAAATTTCCAGGAAAACAGAGAGAGAAATCAGAGAAAGACGAAAAACGAAGAAAAATTAAATATTTTCGTCCGATTACGCTGCCAAACGCTGCCCAAACTCAAATTAATCGTAGATACCAAGGTATTTAGCAGCAGAGAGCATTTCTACGGAGTTAGTTTCGCAAAATACGGCCGACGAATCAGCGAGCCACCGAACTAAAGTAAGTAGAATTGCTCTAAATTAATGTCTATGTGTTCCTAGCTGAGAAGTGAATACTTCTCCCTTCTGGGCCGCTGAAAAATAGCGAGTTTTCGACCGTCTTTCGATAAGCCTAAGTTTAGGCTATAAATTAAATCGAAAGTAACGTCGCTCTTTACAATAACGTTGTATTTAGTATTGATTGACGTATTTATGAATGCAGTTGGGAGAAAATAGTTGAAGTACCAGCCGAGCCTCGTCCGACGGACGAATATTCAAAGATAAGGTATGTAAAGTTAAGTTTCCTCGGCAAGTCGAGTAACCTCGAAGCAATATAGTAATTTACAGACCAGTTGCATGTTTAGAAATCGGGTATCGTGTTATTTTGAATATTGGTGCAATATGAGAAGTTTTGGGTTGTAGCGTGTACGATACCTATCCGTACGATTTAGATTCGGGCGTGAGTGGTTAAGGTTGCCCAGTATATTCAGTATGTGATGTAATATGCCATGTTAAGATATTGTTGTGTTTAGTTGAAACCTCGCAAGGTAGTACAGTATCAGTAAAGCATTCCAGATATAGAATAGTAACTGTATATGGTTTAGAAAGCATGTTAGAAATAGGAAATTATGTTACCACAGAAACTTAGTAAACAGTATAGCTTTCAGTAGAAACACCTCCTCGTATAACTTTTACCCCAGTACAGTTTGACAGGAGGCTATATTCACACTTACACTTACCTGTCTCAGCATGTATCAGACACTTACAGATTACTATTATTAGCTTAGTATGTGATTTATACGATACCCTGCACCTGTTAATCTTAGCTTATGAGATACACAGACAGCATGATTAGTTGAGACCATTGTATTGATTGGGGTTGGATTACCAGCATCCCTGACCGCCCAGGGTTAATAGCTGTATCGACTCGTCCGCTAGAGGACGAGGATACGTCGCTCTACAGAGTGATATGCCGTCCCGCAAAGGGACGAAGATGGGATGCCAGTTTCCCCATATTGTGCCTTGGTCAGCCCTTATACACCCCCGTCGAGCGGGTACGCCCGGGGTGTTGATTTAGAGTCCTTCGGACTCAGATACAGTTATAGTCAGGGGCTCAGCGAGCCCAAGTGCATACCCAGGGACCGGCAGGATGCTTACAGCCACTATAGGAGATGGGATGACCGGGGTAGGGGCATAGATTCTGTGTTGATTGTACCTCCCGGCTTATGGGGGCCGGGTAAGGTTTGTGTGTGCTATGTTATGTTATGTATACTATGCTATGTTATATTAGACACGAGTGGGTTGGTAGTAGAATGATACGCCTCCAGGTATGATTCCTACTTCCTTCAGTATCAGTAAGAACAGGTACGATCTACTTCATCAGACAGTTAAGTTATTCCTCCTGCTTCTGCTTCATCAGTCATATTATTACTTTCAGATGTTGTTTTCATTTATACTATTTTAGTTGCTTTACATACTCAGTACCGGTGGTACTGACGCCCAGTGGGGCGCTGCATTACTTGCCTGCAGGTACTCCTAGACGAGCAGGCGATTCTACGTGACTCCCTGTCAGCGGTTGAGTATTCAGCTCCAGTCATCCGAAGGCTGAATTTTAGAGGTGTAGTTCAGTTCCTTTTGTTGTATATAGCATGGGTAGGTCGGGGCCCTGTCCCGATCAGTTCTATTACTATTCCTAGAGGCTTGCATTCTGTATGGAATCCCTGTGGTCAGCTGAGCCGGTCGTGTGGGGCCGTGCAGTTGTATAGTTGTCTTCACTCTTTCTTACTTTTGTAATGGTCGTGTGGGGCCATAGTTGCCAGTAGTGGTGACCTTGCCGGTCACGTAGCTTCTTTTTGTGCTGTATGATTATGTTGCAGATAACTAGACAGCATGGTGGCCTTGTCGGCCTGTATAGGTTTCCCTGAATTACTATGTTTCTGGCTAGCTGCTAAGACAGGTACAGAAGGCTATAGGCCAATAGGCCGGGGGCTGTATTTACAGCCGTTATATAGCCCTTTGTTTCTAGAAATGTGAGTTAGAGCCAGCCAGGCGCCAGATGCGCCCAGGCTTAGCAGTCTAGCAGGTTAGGTCTTAGTAGGGCACCGGGTGCCAGTCATGCCCCCTCCCCAGGTGGGGTGTGACAAACTTGGTATCAGAGCAGGTCGTATTCCAGGGAGTCTGCAAGCCGTGCTAAGTAGAGTCCTGTCCATGGATGTGTTGTGCACCACATACTATGGGTAGGAGGCTGCAAGGCATGATAGGATGGTTGTCTTTTATTCTGATTCAGTCGTGCTATAGAGCTGTACAGTATAGGGTTGAATTCCAAAAATCTTACCATATTCTTTGGCTACAGATAATGTCAGACCAGCGCCATCCCGTCACAGGTCGGAGCTTAGACATTGCAGTAGGGGAGGGCACCAGCAGGATGCCTCCCCCTCATTTGGAGATAGCCCGACCAGAGAGCCCTACAGAGGCTTCATCTCTGCCTCCTCAGCAGTCTCCACCACGTCAGGAGCCACTTGGGGCGACATTACCTTCCGCAGCCCCTATATTGACACCCTCCGACCAGGAGGTTAGGAGTGCTGTAGTTCTGTTAGCACAGATGATGGCTGCTCAGCGTCAGCAAATGCCATCTACAGTTGCAGAAGCATCAGGAGGGCCCGGTAGTTCGAGGGTCCGAGAGTTTTTAGCCCTGAATCCCCTACAGTTCACACGCACGGACCGCACAGAGGACCCCCAGGATTTTCTGG
This sequence comes from Datura wrightii, assembly GCA_035772735.1. Lineage (NCBI taxonomy): Eukaryota > Viridiplantae > Streptophyta > Magnoliopsida > Solanales > Solanaceae > Datura > Datura wrightii. The sequence continues at coordinate 74,200,674 of JASDFA010000019.1, read as the reverse complement.
ATCAGATGCAGAGAATCTTCAGGGTTATGCATGCTACACCTACTGAGTCAGTTGAATTGGCCGCATTCCGGTTGCGAGATATTACGGTGTTATGGTATGAAAGCTGGGAGAGGTCCCGAGGGAGAGATGTCCCCCCTCCCACCTGGTCCAGCTTTTCAGGAGCCTTTCTAGATCACTATTTGCCGCGGGAGATTCGACAGGCCCGGGTAGACCAGTTCCTACATCTGGAACAGGGGGCCATGAGTGTTTGGGAATATTCCTTGCGGTTTGATTCTTTGGCTCGATATGCACCAGCTTTTGTTGATACCATGGCATCTAGAGTGCACCGTTTTATTATGGGGTTGAACCCAGAGTATGTCGAGACTTGTATCACGGCCACACTGCGAGAAGATATGGATATTTCCCGAATCCAGGCATTTGCCCGGAATATTGAGGGCATCAGACAGCGACACCGGGAAATCAGAAGGGTTAATCAGGAGCAGCGTCGTCGGGATAGGCCAGCCGAGTTACAAAGATAGGCCCGGGGAGGACCCAGGCCACGATTGTCAAACAGGCCGCCCAGGCCCCCGCCTCCGCCACAGTCACAGGGAGGTAGATCCAACCGCAGGGGGCAGACAGAGGCTGGTAGAGGTTCGCAGACGGCAGACTCACCGTCACAGAGGAGGGCGGAGCAGAGTAGGTATACCCTACCACTTTGCCCTATATGCAGTCGACGCCATCCTGGAGCATGCAGATATGGCTCTACCGCATGTTATAATTGTGGCCAAGAAGGCCATTTGATGAAAGATTGCCCAGCCAGAGGTCGTGAGGACCGGGACAGACAGGATAGGGCATCAACAGGATCACGAGCTACAACATCCTCGACTGGGCGTAGGCCCCCAGTTTCAGCAGGCAGGGGTTGAGGCAGATCAGGGGCCTCCAGTACAGGTGCGGGTCCAAGCCGCACATATGCCTTACCAGGGAGGCAAGATTCAGAGGCATCGCCTGATGTTGTGACAGGTATGCTAACTATCTGCTCACACCCTGCTTATGTGCTAATTGATCCAGGGTCTACTTTGTCCTATATTACTCCATTTGTGGCACGGGAGTTTAGTATTGTACCAGAATCATTACAGCAGCCCTTCTTAGTATCTACGCCCGTCGGTGACTCTATCACAGCTAGCCGAATTTACCGCGGGTGTACAGTAGAGGTTGCTGATCGTCAGACCACAGTAGATCTGGTCGAGTTAGAGATGATAGATTTCGATGCCATAATGGGTATGGACTGGTTAGTACCATGTTTTGCTAATGTTGAATGTTGGACCAAAACGGTCCGATTCCACTTCCCGGGGGAGGCAGAACGGGAGTGGAAGGGCAGCACCGCGACGCCAAAAGGTAGGTTTATTTCCTACCTTCGGGCGAGAAAGTTGATATCTAAGGGGTGCATTTACCATCTTGTCAGAGTTCAGGATGTCCAAGTAGAATCTCTGACACTCCAATCTGTTCCAGTGGTAAATGAATTCCCAGATGTATTTCCTGATGAGTTACCTGGTATTCCCCCAGAAAGGGAAATAGACTTCGCTATTGACTTGCTACCAGGCACTTAGCCAATATCAATACCTCCTTATCGTATGACTCCTGCAGAACTCAGAGAATTAAAGGAGCAGTTGAAAGACCTGTTAGATAAAGGTTTTATCAGGCCGAGTACTTCCCCGTGGGGTGCGCCAGTCTTGTTTGTGAGAAAGAAAGATGGCTCGCTCCGAATGTGCATAGATTATCGGCAGCTAAACAAAGTTACAGTAAAGAACAAGTATCCGCTCCCCAGGATCGATGACTTATTTGATCAGCTACAGGGAGCCAGATACTTTTCTAAGATTGACTTGCGGTCCGGATATCACCAGGTCTGAGTACGTGAAAGGGATATTCCTAAGACAGCATTCAGGACCCGATATGGGCATTTCGAATTTCTGGTTATGTCCTTCGGACTAACGAATGCCCCAGCAGTCTTTATGGACCTGATGAACAGTATTTTCAGACCTTTCCTGGTCTTGTTCGTGATAGTATTTATTGATGACATTCTGGTGTATTCTCGCTCTGAAGCAGATCACCGGACTCATTTGCGGACAGTGCTCCAGATTCTTAGGGACCGCCAGTTGTATGCTAAGTTTTCGAAATGTGAATTCTGGCTTAACTCAGTAGCCTTTTTAGGGCATATTGTCTCAGACGCTGGTATACAGGTAGACAAGCAGAAGATAGAAGCAGTTAAGTCATGGCCTAGGCCTACCACCCCGACTGAAGTTCGTAGCTTTCTGGGGTTGGCAAGATACTATCGGAGGTTCGTTGTGGGATTCTCAACCATTGCAGCACCTTTAACCAAATTGACACAGAAGGCAGCAAAGTTCCAGTGGACGGAGGCATGCGAGCAGAGTTTCCAGGAACTGAAAGACAGATTAACCTCCGCCCCAGTACTAGCACTGCCGAAAGGCACAGAAGGTTATTCAGTCTATTACGATGCGTTAGGTGTCGGATTGGGTTGTGTGTTGATGCAGCATGGTAGAGTAATTGCATATGCTTCCAGGCAGCTGAGGTAACACGAAAAGAATTACCCCACCCATGATCTAGAATTGGCCGGAGTAATTCATGCCTTGAAGATGTGGAGGCATTACCTGTACGGCGTCCATGTTGATATATATACAGATCATAAGAGCTTGCAGTACATTTTTACTCAGAGGGAGTTAAATCTATGGCAACGTCGCTGGTTAGAATTGTTGAAGGATTATGATGTGAACATCCTGTACCATCTGGGAAAAGCCAATGTTGTGGCAGACGCCCTGAGCCGTAAGTTAATGGGGAGTTTGGCGTACTTGCGATCCGAGAAACAGAAATTAGCTAAAGAAATTCATCAGTTAGCTGGGCTAGCCGTTCGAGTAATGGAAACAGAAAATAATGGGGCCGTAATTCAGAATTCTGCAGTGTCATCGTTGGCTACAGAGGTAAAAGAACGACAATACGAGGATCCCGATTTAGTCCAGCTCAGAGATAGAGTTCAGAAGGGTAAGGAGCCAAATTTTCAGATAACCGAGGATGGTGTGCTACGTTGTAAGGGTCGCCTTTGTGTCCCGAACCTCTCAGGCCTTCGTGGGCAGATTATGCACGAGGTACATTACGCTCGCTATTCCCTTCATCCAGGGGCGACGAAAATGTACCACGACATCAGAAACATCTACTGGTGGCCAGGTATGAAAACTGAGGTAGCTGAATTTGTATCTAGATGTGCTAATTGTCAGCAGGTGAAAGCAGAGCACCAGAAACCGGGTGGTTTGACGCAAGAGATAACGGTACCCACGAGGAAATGGGAAGCAATAAACATGGATTTTGTAACAGGGTTACCCCGTACTAGACGCAGAAATGATTCCATTTGGGTAATAGTTGATAGGCTGACAAAATCAGCTCATTTCCTGCCAGTAAGGGCTACCTTCTCAGCTGAGGATTATGCCGAATTGTATATCAAGGAAATAGTTAGATTACATGGAGTGCCGGCATCTATCATTTCAGACAGAGGGGCACAGTTTACAACTAGGTTCTGGCAGTCATTTCAGAAAGGTCTGGGGACGCATATTAATCTAAGTACAGCATTCCATCCTTAGACAGACGGGCAAGCTGAACGTACGATTCAGACGCTCGAAGATATGCTACGAGAATGTGTGTTAGATTTTGGGGGTAGCTGGGATGAACATCTTTCGTTAATCGAATTTGCTTATAATAACAGCTACCATTCAGCTATTCAGATGGCGCCTTTCGAGGCATTGTACGGGCGAAGATGTAGATCGCCGGTGGGCTGGTTTGAAACAGGAGAATCAGCATTAGTTGGCCCAGACATCGTTCGGCAGTCTGAGGAAAAGATAAAGCTTGTCCGAGAACGTTTACTGACCGCTCAGAGCCGCCAGAAGTCATATGCAGATAGATGGCACAGAAATCTAGAATTTTCGGTAAACGACTGGGTATATCTGAAAGTGTCCCCGATGAAAGGGGTAACGAGGTTTGGCAAGAAAGGTAAGCTTAGCCCAAGATTTATTGGGCCGTATCAAATTCGGCGAAGAATAGGCCGCGTGGCATATGAGTTAAACTTGCCTCCAGAATTAGCATCTGTTCACCCAGTATTCCACGTTTCCATGTTAAGAAAGTTCGTAGGGGAGCCTTCTACAGTAGTTCCAGTCCAGGATGTTCAGGTCACAGAGGAGTTAGCCTATGAAGAGGTTCCCGTAGCCATTTTAGACAGACAGATTCGCAGGCTGAGAACTAAAGACGTTGCATCTGTCAAGGTATTGTGGCGTAACAGAAATCGGGAAGAAATGACGTGGGAGGCTGAAGAAGACATGAAAATCATATATCCTCACTTATTTCAGGCCTAGTCAGACGACAGGTATGTCCGTATCATTACTTATACAGTACTTTATGATATGTATGTTGTAAATGATAAAGAGAGAAGTAATACTTAGTTGTCCAGTGGATTGTAGAACATTGTGTGTAGTGCCTGTGTTGGACTTTTTTGCATTTCAGGTTTTTTGCGATAGTCCATGTTACAGGGGAAACTCTGCCAAAATTTTCCCAGAAAGTAAGTAAGCAGTCCTCTAGATAGCAGTATACATTCGAGGACGAATGTTCCTAAGGGGGGGAGAATGTTATACCCCGTAGAATTCCCAGCACTTAGATGACCTATTCGCACATTGGTTAAGCATATTTGGAAGCCATACGCGCTAGGGAAAGGCCCGGGAAAAGATCGGACGAGAAACCCGTTGAACCATCGTGGGAGGAGCCGAGGCAGAGCCCCTCCGCGATGGCAGCGTGTCACGGAGGTGAGGCCTCCGCGATGGCTCCGTGACACGTTGCCCTTGTCCAGGCCCAAGTATATAAAGCCCACTTCGATTTTAAATCAGTATATACTTAGAAATTTCCAGGAAAACAGAGAGAGAAATCAGAGAAAGAGGAAAAACGAAGAAAAATTAAATATTTTCGTCCGATTACGCTGCCAAACGCTGCCCAAACTCAAATTAATCCTAGATACCAAGGTATTTAGCAGCAGAGAGCATTTCTACGGAGTTAGTTTCGCAAAATATGGCCGACGAATCGGCGAGCCACCGAACTAAAGTAAGTAGAATTGCTCTAAATCAATGTCTATGTGTTCCTAGCTGAGAAGTGAATACTTCTCCCTTCTGGGCCGCTGAAAAACAGCGAGTTTTCGACCGTCTTTCGATAAGCCTAAGTTTAGGATATAAATTAAATCGAAAGTAACGTCGCTCTTTACAATAACGTTGTATTTATTATAGATTGACGTATTTATGAATGCAGTTGGGAGAAAATAGTTGAAGTACCAGCCGAGCCTCGTCCGACAGACGAATATTCAAAGATAAGGTATGTAAAGTTAAGTTTCCTCGGCAAGTCGAGTAACCTCGAAGCAATATAGAAATTTACAAACCAGTTGCATGTTTAGAAATCGGGTATCGTGTTATTTTGAATATTGGTGCAATATGAGAAGTTTTGGATTGTAGCGTGTACGATACCTATCCGTACGATTTAGATTCGGGCGTGAGTGGTTAAGGTTGCCCAGTATATTCAGTATGTGATGTAATATGCCATGTTAAGATGTTGTTGTGTTTAGTTGAAACCTCGCAAGGTAGTACAGTATCAGTAAAGCATTCCAGATATAGAATAGTAACTGTATATGGTTTAGAAAGCATGTTAGAAATAGGAAATTATGTTACCACAGAAACTTAGTAAACAGTATAGCTTTCAGCAGAAACACCTCCTCATATAACTTTTACCCCAGTACAGTTTGACAGGAGGCTATATTCACACTTACACTTACCTGTCTCAGCGTGTATCAGACACTTACAGATTACTATTATTAGCTTAGTATGTGATTTATACGATACCCTGCACCTGTTAATCTTAGCTTATGAGATACACAGACAGCATGATTAGTTGAGACCATTGTATTGATTGGGGTTGGATTACCTAGCATCCCTGACCGCCCAAGGTTAATAGCTGTATCAACTCGTCTGCCAGAGGACGAGGATACGTCGCTCTACGGAGTGATATGCCGTCCCGCAAAGGGACGAAGATGGGATGCCAGTTTCCCCATATTGTGCCTTGGTCGGCCCTTACACACCCCCGTCGAGCGGGTACGCCCGGGGTGTTGATTTAGAGTCCTTCGGACTCAGATACAGTTATAGTCAGGGGCTCAGCGAGCCCAAGTGCATACCCAGGGACCGGCAGGATGCTTACAGCCACTATAGGAGATGGGATGACCGGGGTAGGGGCATAGATTCTGTGTTGATTGTACCTCCCGGCTTATGGGGGCCAGGTAAGGTTTGTGTGTGCTATGTTATGTTATGTATACTATGCTATGTTATATTAGACGTGAGTGGGTTGGTAGTAGAATGATACGCCTCCAGGTATGATTCCTACTTACTTCGGTATCAGTAAGAACAGGTACGATCTACTTCATCAGACAGTTAAGTTATTCCTCCTGCTTCTGCTTCATCAGTCATATTATTACTTTCAGATGTTGTTTTCAGTTATAATATTTCAGTTGCTTTACATACTCAGTACCAGTGGTACTGACACCCAGTGGGGCGCTGCATTACTTGCCTGCAGGTACTCCTAGACGAGCAGGCGATTCTACGTGACTCCCTGTCAGCGGTTGAGTATTCAACTCCAGTCATCCAGAGGCTGAATTTTAGAGGTGTAGTTCAGTTCCTTTTGTTGTATATAGCATGGGTAGGTCGGGGCCCTGTCCAGATCAGTTCTATTACTATTCCTAGAGGCTTGCATTCTGTGTGGAATCCCTGTGGTCAGCTGAGCCGGTCGTGTGGGGCCGTGCAGTTGTATAGTTGTCTTCACTCTTTCTTACTTTTGTAATGGTCGTGTGGGGCCATAGTTGCCAGTAGTGGTGACCTTGCCAGTCACGTAGCTTCTTTTTGTGCTGTATGATTAAGTTGCAGATAACTAGACAGCATGGTGTCCTTGTCGGCCCGTATAGGTTTCCCTGAATTACTATGTTTCTGGCTAGCTGCTAAGACAGGTACAGAAGGCTATAGGCCAATAGGCCGGGGGCTGTATTTACAGCCGTTATATAGCCCTTTGTTTCCAGAAATGTGAGTTAGAGCCAGCCAGGCGCCAGATGCGCCCAGCCTTAGCAGTCTAGCAGGTTAGGTCTTAGTAGGGCACTGGGTGCCAGTCATGCCCCCTCCCCAGGTGGGGTGTGACATATACAACTTAGCATAATCCTCCGCTGAATATGTGGTATTGATCGGTAAGAAGTGTGCCATCTTAGTCAGCCTATCCACCATCAACCAAATGGAGTCATAGTGTCGGCAAGTATGAGGTAGGCCTGTAACAAAGTCCATATTAATGTCCTCCCACTTCCAGGTGGGGATGTTTAATCCCAAAGTACGCCTCCCGGCCTTTGATGTTCAACTTTCATTTGCTGGCATTTTGGGCATTTTGCTACGAATTCCGCAATATCTTTCTTCATACCATCCCACCAATAGGTTTCTCGCAAATCCCGATACATTTTCGTGGATCCTTGATTAATAGAATATCTGGTACCATGTTGTTACACCCCGTAAATTCTTGACATGTAGATGGCCTATTCGCATGTTGGTTAAGAGTTTTAGAATGCCATACATGCTAAAAAGGCCAGGGGGAAGATCGGACAAGTGCCAAGTCGGCGCGTCGCAAGGAAAATGCGACTTATAAATCGCATTCGACGAATGCGACTTATAGGTCCCCAACTGTATAAAGCCTCCAACTTCGGTTTTTAACTTCATTTCATCATTTTATTTCCAGAACATGAAGTGAAACAGAGGGTGAGAATGGTTTGAGCAAATTTCCTTCCGATTACCCCATTATACGCGGTCCAAACTCGGTATAACCTTGGGTAGTGAGGTATTAAGCAGCGAGGAGCATTCCTACGGGTTTAGTTTCGTGAAATTCGGCTAGCGAATCGTCGTGCTACCGAGCTAAGGTAAGTAGAATTGCTCCAAATTAGTGTCAATGTACTCCTAGCCCTAAAGTGAGTATTTCTCCCTTCTGGACATTCGAGAAATAGCGAGTTTTCGACCGTTTTTCGATAAGCCAAAGTTTGGGCTATATATATATATTAAAACGTATATTTTCTTCATGAATATTAGCGTATTTAGTTCTAATTGATATATATATATGAATGCAGTTGGGAGAAATAGTAGAAGTACTGACCGAGCTACGCAAGTTAGTCGGAAAATCCGAAGCGAAGGTATGTAAAGCTAGTTCCTTCGGCAAGTTAGTATTTCAGTATAGCAAATAGCGTGAACTATAGAAGAAAGAGTTCAGAAATTGAGAATTGAGTCCAATATTAATCTAGCAAGCATGTTTTATAATATTATGATATATTCAGAATAAAAGTTAGTAAAGCAATATCAGTCAGTCAGATAATATCTCAGATACAGTATAGCTTAGTATGAGAATCTGTTTCATGCAGAAAAGAGTTCAGAATAAGAAATCAGAATACAGATAGTATTTTCAGATCGAACATGCTTGCTATATGTGATTATTGTTTGTTGAGACCTATTTGTGCTATGAGGGCACCCCTAGAGTTTTCTTGCCACCCCAGGGTTAATAGCTGTGTCGACTTGCCCGCTAGAGGGTGAGATTACGTCACTCCAAGGAGTGGCATGCTGTCCGCAGTAGGAAGAAGATGGGATGCAGCATTCCCCATATCAGGATGATCAGCATTGCAGTAAAGCTTACCCTGTCGAGCGCTTGCGCCCTGGGGGCAGTTTACAGTTTACAGATACAGATTACAGTTTACTGATACAAGTGTCCTCTGAACTAAGATACACTTATAGTCAGGGGCCCAAAGAGCCCAAGCTGCATACCAAAGGGGCCGGTAAAGGTGCTCGTAGTTAGTAGGTGAGTGGAGTGATTTATTTTTGGATGGTTTTGACCCGGGTAGGGGTATATAGATTGTGTGTTGGTTGGCACCTTTCGGCTTATGGGGGCTAGTATAAGTCCTTGTATGTTATATGTATGTATATACATGATATCTATTAGCTGATAGACAACAGGTCGCCATGACGACAGGTATGATTCTACCTTACCTTCAGTACCAATAAGCTTATTCCAGATCCTACTAGTCCAGACAGTTTCAGATACTTTCTGCTATTCAGCATTTACTAGCATTGTTGTTTATATTCAGTTATGTTCAGTTTGCTTTACATACTTTGTACCAGTGGTACTGACGCCCGTTTGGGGCGCTGCATTACTTGCCTGCAGGTACCTATAGATGAGGAGTCGATACCTCATGATCCTAGCCAGCGCAGAGTCATCAGCTCTTGTCTTCCGGAGCTTGATATTCAGAGGTGTATATCATTTTATTTTATTTTATAGTAGGGGTAGGTCGGGACCCTGTCCCGACCATCTTATCAATATTCTTAGAGGCTTGTAGATTGTGTTTATATCTCCCTATAGTTAGTTGTGCTGGTCATGTGGGGCCGTGCGTATGTTTAGTTATTTATGTTGGCCGTGTGGGGCCTAAACTAGTTAGTAGTGGTGACCTTGTCGATCTCGTAGCCGTTTAGCATCTGTTATTTTGATTCAGAAGTAACTAGTCAGCATGGTGGCCTTGTCGGCCCGTATAGGCTCCCTTATATTGATATGATTCTGGTTAGCTGTTATTGTACAGGTGGCTATAGGCCTAGTCGGCCGGAGGCTGTATTTACAGCTGCTATATAGCCCGTTGATTTCGTGAATTATAGTTAGAGCCATCCAGGCACCAGATGTGCTTAGGCTCAGTAGTCTAGCAGTTCAGGTCCTAATAGGGCACCAGGTGCCAGTCATACCCCCCAAGGCGGGGTGTGACAAACTTTTTATCAGAGCAGGTCGTGTCCCAGGGATTCTACAAGCTGTGCTAAGTAGAGTCTTGTCTATGGATGTGTTGTGCACTACATACTATAGGCAGGAGGCTGCAAGGCATAATAGGATGGTCACTCTTCCTTCATATTCAATCGTGCCATAGAGCAATACAGTATAGGGTTGAGTTCCAAAAACTTATCATACTCTTTGTTTATAGATAAAATGGCAGACCAGCGACACCCTGCCACAGGTAGAAGGCTAGATACCGCTGCAGGAGAAGGCACCAGCAGGATGCCTCAACTTCATTTAGAATCAGCCCGATCTTAGGGCAACATAGAGGCATCATCACAGCCTTCTCAGCAGTCCCCATCTCATCAGGAGCCATTCGGAACGATACAGCCTCCGATAGCTCCTGTACCTACACCATCTGACCATGAAGTTCGCAGTGCTATACTTATGCTGACACAAATGATGGCTACTCAGCACCAGTTAGTGCCACCTGTAACAGTAGAGCCATCAGGTGGATCTGGCAGTTTGAGTGTCAGGGAATTTTTGGCATTAGGTCCCCCACAGTTCACAGGGTTAGATCAGGCAGAGGACCCCAGGATTTCCTAGATCAAATGCAGAGAATCTTCCGGGTCATGCATGTAACGACTATAGAATCAGTTGAGTTAGCAGTATTCCGGTTGCGAGACATAGCTGTGTTATGGTACAAGAGCTAGGAAAGGTCTCGAGGGAGAGATGTTGCCCCTCCAACCTGGTCCAGCTTCTCGGAGGCCTTCCTGGATCGTTATTTGCCACGGGAGATCTGGCAGGCCCGGATGGATCCGTTTTTGCACTTGGAGCAGGGGGCAAGGAGTGTACGAGAATATGCTCTACATTTTGACTCCTTAGCCCGCTATGCTCCAGCTTTTGTGGACACCACGCCATCTAGAGTCCATCAGTTCATTATGGGTCTGAACCCAAAATACATTGAAGCATGCATGACCACTACATTACGGGAAGATATGGACATTGCCCGGGTGCAGGCCTTTGCCCAGACTATTGAGGGCCTTAGACAGCGGCAACAGGACAGTAGACGTATAGATCAGGAGCAGCGCCGCAGGGATGTATTAGATGAAATACAGAGGGAGATTTAGAGAGGACCCAGGCCCCAGTTGTCAGACAGGCCCCCTAGACCCCCACCTCCATCACAATAGCAAAGGGGTAGATTTATTCATCGAGGGAAGTTAGAGTCTGGTGGCAGTTCTCAAATGGTGGATTCACCTTAGCAGAGGAGGGTAGAGCAGAGCAGATACACACCCCCACCCTGCCCTATTTGCAGTCGGCCTCACACCGGAGCTCGTATATATGGCTCCACAGGGTGTTATATATGCGGGCAGGAGGGGCACATGATGAGAGATTGTCCGTCCAGGGGGAAAGGTAGCAGAGATAGCCAGGATAGGACATCAACAGAGCCACGAGCTCCAGCAGCCTCGGCAGGGCGTAGGCCCTCAGGTTCAGCAGGTAGAGGCCGAGGTAGATCAGGAGCCTCTAGTTCAGGTACGGGCTCAAGCCGTACTTATGCATTACAAGGGAGACAGGACTTAGAGGCGTCTCCAGATGTGGTAACAGGTATGATGACTATTTGCTCATACCCTGCTTATGTATTGATTGATCCAGGTCCACTTTGTCCTACGTTACCCCAATTGTGGCTCCAAAGTTTAGTGTTGCACCAGAATTGCTACAACAGCCCTTTTTAGTAGCCACACCTGTTGGTGACTCCGTTATAGCTAGATCGAGGGTGTACAGTAGAGGTTGCTGATCGTCAGACTACAGTAGATCTGGTAGAACTAGAGATGATTGATTTCGATGCCATTATGGGTATGGATTGGTTGGTGCCATGCTATGCTAACGTAGAATGTTGGACCAAGACGGTCCGATTCCACTTTTCAGGGGAGGCAGTGCGAGAGTGGAAGGGCAGCACAGCTACACCAAAAGGTAGGTTTATTTCCTACCTTCAGGCGAGGAAGTTGATAGCTAAGGGATGTATTTACCACCTAGTCAGAGTTTAGGATGTTCGGGTAGAGTCTCCGACACTCCAGTCTATTTCAGTGGTGAATGAATTACCTGATGTATTTCTAGATGAGCTACCTGGTATTCCCCCAGAAAGGGAAATAGATTTTGCAATCGACTTGATACCAGGCACGCAACCCATATCAATTCCTCCGTATTGTATGGCTCCTGCTGAACTCAGAGAATTAAAGGAGAAGCTGAAGGACCTGCTAGATAAGGGTTTTATCAGGCCAAGTACTTCATAGTGGGGTGCGCCATTTCTATTTGTGAGAAAGAAGGATGGCTTGCTCCGCATGTGTATAGACTACCGGCAGCTGAATAAGGTTACAGTCAAGAATAAGTATCCGCTTCCCAGAATAGATGATTTGTTTGATCAGTTACATGGGGCCAAATATTTCTCCAAGATTGACTTACGGTCCAGATACCATCAGGTTCGAGTCCGTGGAAGAGACATTCCCAAAACAGCCTTCAGAACCCGATATGGCCACTTTGAATTCCTAGTTATGTCCTTTGGGTTTGACGAATGCCCCAGCAGTATTTATGGACCTGATGAATAGTACCTTCAGACCATACTTGGACCTGTTCGTGATAGTATTTATCGATGATATTCTGGTGTATTCTCATTCAGAGGTAGACCACCAGGCTCATTTACGGTCAGTGCTCCAAATTCTCAAGGACCGTCAGTTGTATGCTAAGTTCTCCAAATGTGAATTCTGGCTGAACTCAGTAGCTTTCTTGGGGCATATTGTGTCGGATGCTGGTATACAGGTTGACACGTAGAAAATAGAAGCAGTCAAAACATGGCCTAGACCTACCACTCTGACCGAAGTCCGTAGTTTTCTGGGATTAGCAGGATACTACAAAATATTTGTTGAGGGATTCTCCACTATAGCGGCACCTCTGACTAAGCTGACACAGAAAGCAGTAAAGTTTCAGTGGACAGAGGCATGTGACCAGAGTTTCCAAGAATTAAAAAACAGATTAACCTCCGCTCCAGTGTTATCATTACTGGAAGGTACAGAGGATTATTTAGTGTATTGTGACGCATCAGGTATTGGGTTGGGTTGTGTGTTGATGCAGCACGGTAAAGTGATTGCGTATGCTTCCAGATAGCTGAGGAAACACGAAAAGAATTATCCTACCCACGACCTGGAGTTAGCCGTAGTGATCCATGCCTTAAAGATATGGAGACATTACTTGTATGGAGTCCATGTGGATATTTTCAAAGATCATAAGAGCCTACAGTATATATTCACTCAGAGGGAGTTGAAGTTGCGACAACGTCACTAGTTGGAGTTATTGAAAGATTATGACGTGGACATTCTGTATCATCCGGGAAAAACCAATGTAGTAGCAGATGCTCTCAGCCGTAAATTGATGGGGAGTTTGGCGTATTTGCAGCCCGAGGAGCGGGAGTTGGTCAGAGAAATACATCAATTAGCTAGCCTAGTCGTTCGTGTAGCAGAAACAGAGGACAACAGAGCGGTAATTCAAAAAACTGTTGTGTCGTCATTAGTTGTGGAGGTAAAAGAACGACAATATGAAGATCCTGACCTGGTCCAGCTTAAGGACAGGATTCAGCAAGGTAAAGCGCCAGATTTTCAGGTAACTGAGGATGAAGTGCTGCGATGTAAGGGCCGTCTCTATGTTTCAAATATTTCAGGGCTTCACTAGTAGATTATGAATGAGGTACAGTACGCCCGCTATTCTCTCCACCCAGGCACGACAAAAATGTACCACAATATCAAGGAGATCTACTGGTGGCCAGGTATGAAAAGGGAAATAGCAGAATTTGTAGCCCAATGTCCTAACTGCCAACAGGTAAAAGTGGAACACCAGAAATCAGGTGGGTTAACTCAAGACATAGTTGTGCCTCTTTGGAAGTGGGAAGTAGTAAACATGGATTTTGTAGCAGGATTACCCCGTACCAGGCATAGACATGATTCCATTTGGGTAATTGTTGATAGACTGACGAAATTAGCCCATTTCCTGCCAGTAAAAGCTACTTTCTCTGCCAAAGATTACGCCAAATTGTATACCAGAGAAATAGTTAAATTACACGGTGTTCTAGTATCTATTATCTATGACAGAGGAGCACAATTTACAACTAGATTTTGGCAGTCATTTCAGAGAGGCCTGGGGATGCAGATTAATTTGAACACAACATTCCACCCTCAGACAGATGGACAGGTTGAGTGCACGATTCAAACGCTCGAGGATATGCTATGGGAGTGTGTGTTAGAGTTTGGAGGTAGCTGGGACGAGCATTTGCCACTGACTGAGTTTGCTTATGATAATAGTTATCACTCAGCTATCCAGATGGCGCCCTTTGAGGAACTGTATGGGCGAAAATGTAGATCACCAGTTGGCTGGTTTGAAGTGGAAGAGTCAGTGCTGATTGGGCCATATATTATTCATTAGTCAAAGGAGAAGGTAAAACTTATCAGAGAACGCCTACTGACTGCACAGAGCCGCTAGAAATCATATGCCAATGTGCGGCACAGGGACCTGGAATTTGATGTGAAGGACTGGGTATTTCTGAAAGTATCTCCAATGAAAGGGGTGATGAGATTCGACAAGAAAGGTAAGCTCAGTCCGAGATTCGTTGGGCCTTATCAAATTCGGCGGAGAGTAGGCTGAGTGGCATACAAATTGAACTTTCCTCCAGAATTAGAATCCGTTCATCCAGTTTTCCACGTATCTATGCTAAGGAAGTGCATAGGAGACCGTTACAGAGTTTTCCTGGTCCAGGACATCCAGGATATGGAAGAGATGGCCTATGAAGAGGTTCCAGTAGCTATCTTAGACAGACAGATTCATAGATTGAAAACTAAAGATATTGCGTCTGTCAAGGTACTGTGGCGTAACAAGGACCGAGAGGAGATGACTTGGGAGGCAGAGGAAGATATGAAAACAAGATATCCTCACTTGTTTCAAGCCTAGTCAATCAAGAGGTATGTTAGTATTGTTATTTTATGCAGTGCCTTATAGTATATGTATAAATGTGATAATCGACTCCAATCTTTTGTCTGATGAATGCTATAGTATTGTGAGGAGAACCTGTATTGGACTCTTCTGTATTTTAGGTTTTCAAGATAGTCCATATTACAGGGGAATTTCTGCCAAAATTTATCTAAGAATAAGTTGACTAAGTCGAGAATTCCCATAAATAGAAATTTACAATCGAGGACGAATATTCTTAAGGGGGGAGGATGTTACACCACGTAAATTCTTGACATGTAGATGGCCTATTCGCATGTTGGTTAAGAGTTTCAGAATGCCATATATGCTAGAAAAAGGCCCGGGTGAAGATCGGACAAGCACCGAGTCGGCGCGTCGCAAGGCAAATGCGACTTATAAATCGCATTCGATGAATGCGACTTATAGGTCCCAACTATATAAAGCCTCCAACTTTAGTTTTTAACTTCATTTCAACATTTTATTTCTAAAACACGAAGAGAAATAGAGGGTGCGAAGGGTTTGAGGAAATTTCCTTCCGATTATGCCATTATACGCGGTCTAAACTCGGTATAACCTTGGGTAGTGAGGTATTAAGCAGCGAGGAGCATTCCTACGGGTTTAGTTTCGTGAAATTCAGCCAGCGAATCATCGTGCTACCAAGCTAAGGTAAGTAGAATTGCTCCAAATTAGTGTCAATATACTCCTAGCCCTAAAGTAAGTATTTCTCCCTTCTGGACTTTCGAGAAATAGCGAGTTTTAGACCGTTTTTCGATATGCCAAAGTTTGGGCTATATATATATTAAAAGTGATATTTTCTTCCAGAATATTAGCGTATTTAGTTCTAAATGATATATATATGAATGAAGTTGGGAGAAATAGTAGAAGTACTAACCGAGCTATGCCAGTTATTCAGGAAATCCGAAGCAAAGGTATGTAAAGCTAGTTCCTTCGGCAAGTTAGTAATTCAGTATAGCAAATAGCGTGAACTATAGAAGAAAGAGTTCAGAAGTCGAGAATTGAGTCCAGTATGAATCTAGCAAGCATGTTTTATAATATTATGATATATTCAGAATAAAAGTTAGTAAAGCAATATCAGTCAGTCAGATAATATCTCAGATACAGTATAGCTCAGTATGAGAATCCGTTTCATGCAGAAAAGAGTTCAGAATAAGAAAATAGAATACAGATAGTATTTTCAGATCGAACATGCTTGCTATATGTGATTATTGTTTGTTGAGACCTGTTTCTGCTATGAGGGCACCCCTAGAGTTTCCTTGCCACCCCAGGGTTAATAGTTGTGTCGACTCGCCCGCCAGAGGGTGAGAATACGTCACTCCAAGGAGTGGCATGCCATTAGCAGTAGGACGAAGATGGGATGCAGCATTCCTATATCAGGCTGATTAGTATAGCAGTACAACTTACCTTGTCGAGCGCTTGCGCCTAGGGGGAAGTTTACAGTTTACAGAAACAGATTACAGTTTACAGATGCAGGAGTCCTCTGGACTCAGATACAGTTATAGTCAGGGCCCACGGAGCCCGAGCTGCATACCCAAGGGGCCAGTAAAGGTGCTCGTAGTTAGTAGGTGATTGGAGTGATTTATTTTTGGATGGTTTTGACCAAGGTAGGGGTATATAGATTGTGTGTTGGTTGGAACCTTCTGGCTTATGGGGGCTGGTATTGGTCCTTGTATGTGTTATATATGTATATACATGATATCTATTAGCTGATAGACAGCAGGTCGCCATGACGACAAGTATGATTCTACCTTACCTTCAGTACAAATAAGCTTATTCCAGATCCTGCTAGTCCAGATAGTTTCAGATACTTTCTGCTATTCAGAATTTACTAGCATTTGTCACGCCCCGCCTTGGGGGGTATGACTGGCACCTGATGCCCTACTAGGACCTGAACTACTAGACTATTGAGCCTAAGCACATCTGGCGCCTGGCTGGCTCTAACTCATATTCAGGGAATCGACGGGCTATATAACGGCTGTAAATACAGCCTCCAGCCAACTGGCCTATAGCCACCTGTACCTGTAATAGCAGCTAACCAGAAACATACTCGTAACAAGGAACCTATGCGGGCTGACAAGGCCACCATGCTGTCTAGTCATCTGGGACTCAACAACAAAATGCAGAATAACTACGTGACCGGCAAGGTCACCACTACTATCAAACTAAGGCCTCACACGGGCAACATAAACTGAAATGCTAAACATCTATAACAAACTGCACGGCCTCACACGACCGGCTCAACTGACCACAGAGAAATATATACAGATTGCAAGCCTCTACGAACACTGATAAGATGGTCGGGACAGGGCCCCGGCCTACCCATGCTTACAACAAAAGAAAAGGAATAAGCCTCTAGCTATCTAGCTCCGGATGACTGGAGCTGATGACCCTGTGAGCTGACTGGAATCACGAGGTATCGGCCCCCCGTCTATGAGTACCTACAGGCAAGTAATGCAGCGCCCCTAAGGGGTGTTAGTACCGTTGGTACAGAGTATGTAAAACAATAACTGAAAAATATCTGAAAACAGGAATACAACTGATGGAACTGAAATAGGAAGGAATAAACTAAACTGACTGAAAATGTAAAGCTAAGCCTACTCTTAACCATGCTGGAAGGAGTAGGAGTCATTCCTGAAGATGTATCGCTCTATTGTCCATCTACTCGTATCTAGTCTAACATGGCATAACACAACATAACATAGCATAGCACCCACAAACCTTACCTGGCCCGCATAAGCCGGGAGGTACAATCAATACGCAATCTATACCCCTACCCCGGTCGTCCCATCTCCTATAATAACTATAAGCATCCTGTCGATCCCCTGGGTATGCACTTGGGCTCGCTGAGCCCCTGACTATAATTGTACCTGAGTCCGGAGGACTCCTGAATTAACACCCCGGGCGTACCCGCTTGACGGGGGTGTATAAGGGCCGACCAAGGCACAATATGTGGAAACCGACATCCCATCTTCGTCCCCTGTGGGACGGAATGCCACTCCATAGAGCGACGTATCCTCGCCCTCTGGCGGACGAGTCGATACAGCTACTAACCCTGAGGCGATCGTGGATGCTAGGTAATCCAACCCCAAGACAATACAGTGGTCTCAACTAGTAATACTATCTGCATATACCACATGCTGAAACTAGTGATGATAATGTATCTGTACATACTGTATGTTGAACTAGTGATGGTGATATGTATGTATTTAATATATGCTGAGACTTATAATGGTATATATATATAATCTTTTTTCATACTGTGCTGATTCTAATGTTGAACAAGATATAGTTTTTCTGCTGGAAATCAGGCTGTATAACTGAGTTTTTTAGTAACATGATTTACTTTTTTTAACATGCTCTCTAAACTTCATTTTAATCTACCCTTCTACTTCCAAGATACCTTACAGATACTTATATTTCTTTACTAAGTTTCAACTGAATACAATAATATCCTAACATACTTTACTAAATCACATACTGGGCATGCTGTACAGTTCCTAACACTTTGTATTAGAATTTATATCATGCCAGCAAGTTTCACGCTATACATAACATGATGCTTCCAATATCGTACCAATATTCATAATAAACATAACATACGACTTCTAAACATTCTACTGGCCTTTAAACTATTTCACTATACCGAGACTACTAACTTGCCGAGGAAACTAGCTTTACATACCTTCACTTTTGATTTCCCGACTAACTGGCGTAGCTCGGTCAGTATTTTCGCTATTTCTCCCAACTGCACTCATATATACGTCAATTAGCACTAAATACAGCAACATTCTAAACTACAACCTTACTGTCTCTTAGCTGTTCGTCTAAGGTTTAGTCCTTAATACACGATGTTCTATCAATCTAGAGGTGATTCTGATTTCCCCTCAAAATCTAGTATTCATGCTCTTCACCTTCATCTTCCTTAAACTGGGTTATGGGGTTCAAGGTACCTGCCTTACACTGTCAATAAGGTTGCCAGTCAAGTTCCAACCTATACTTCTTCTGACTTGCAGTCGGACCCATCTTATTAATATAATCTCCCTGTCTTTTGATATCACAGCTAAGATTATAAATATTATCTTGCAGACCTACCCTGCCGTCGTTAGCATGCCACGGCGGATTCAACCCTTTCCTGACTTGAACTTTACTCTTACTGGGAGTCCATCATTGACGGATCTCCTACATCCACTTCAAGTAAACTAGTAGTCTTATTTGCTCTTCTGACTTATTACCGTGAGGGTCTGCACAACCTACATAATCATAAGGGCTCCTTACTCTTTCTAACACTTTATGGAATCAACCAATCCACCTTTCACTTACTGCCTTCTTTGGGCAACATCGTCTCAATCCTTATGCCCTTTGCTACACTAGGATCAAAACTAAGGGGTAGGAATGACTTTTTCTTACTGCAACGAAACGAAGACATGGAACTGTACCACACCTGAAAGAATGGAGGTGGGAATCCTACATTTCCCTCTCTTTCTCCCACTTATCTGATAATCTAATATTGTCTACTATCTCAATCAGGTCTTATGTATATATATCTAACAAATAAATTGACTCATTTATACGTTATGCTTATGACTTCCTTTTCTGAAGTTATCGACATATACTGGGGATGGTACCAATAAAAAGATAACATTGGGAGGTCCCTATTATCTCCTCCTGCTGTTGTATTTACCTTGTAACTGGCTGATGTTCTCTCCTGTTGCTATATCTGATCTTCTGCCTGGGATAGGATTTCGCTGGTCTGACTTGTATCTGTATTCAAAGAATATGATAAGTTTTAAAAGGACCAACCCTATACTGTACTATGCTATGGCACGACTGAGTATGAAAGAAGGGTAACTATCCTATTATGCCTCGCAGCCTACTGCCTATAGTATGTGGTGCACAACACATCCATAGACAAGACTCTACTTAGCACGGCTTGCAGACTACCTGGGACATGACTTGCTCTGATACCAAGTTCGTCACGCCCTGCCTTGGGGAGTATGACTGGCACCTGGTGCCTTACTAGGACCTGAACTACTAGACTACTGAGCCTAAGCACATCTGGTGCCTGGCTGGCTCTAACTCAGATTCAGGGAATCGACGGGCTATATAACGGCTATATATATAGCCTCCGACCAACTGGTCTATAGCCACATGTACCTGTAATAGCAGATAACCAGAAATATACTCGTAATAAGGAACCTATGCGGGCCGATAAGGCCACCATGCTGTCTAGTCATCTAGGACTCAACAACAAAATGCAGAATAACTACGTGACCGGCAAGGTCACCACTGTCGATCATGAAGATGTGGTAGGAGTAGGAGTCATACCTGAAGATGTATCGCTCTACTGTCAATCTACTCGTATCTAGTGTAACATGGCATAACACAACATAACATAGCATAGCACACACAAACCTTACCCGGCCCCCATAAGTCGGGAGGTACAATCAACACGCAATCTATACCCTTACCCCGGTCGTCCCATCTCCTATAATAACTATAAACATCCTGACGATCCCCTGGGTATGCACTTGGGCTCGCTGAGCCCCTGACTATAATTGTACCTGAGTCCGGAGGACTCCTGAATCAACACCCCGGGCGTACCACTCGACGGGGGTGTATAAGGGCTGACCAAGGCACAATATGGAGAAACCGACATCCCATCTTCGTCCCTTTTGGGACGGCATGCCACTCCGTAGAGTGATGTATCCTTGCCCTCCGGCGGACGAGTCGATATAGCTATTAACCCTGGGGCGGTCGTGGAAGCTAGGTAATCCAACCCCAAGACAATACAATGGTCTCAACTAGTAATACTATCTGCATATACCACATGCTGAAGCTAGTGATGATATTGTATCTGTACGTACTGTATGCTGAACTAGTGATAATGATATGTATGTATTTAATATATTCTGAGACTGATAATGGTATATATATATAATCTTTTGTCATACTGTGCTGAGTCTAATGTTGAACAAGATATAGTTTTTCTGCTGGAAATTAGGCTGTATAACTGAGTTTTTATAGTAACATGATTTACTATTTTTAACATGCTTTCTAAACTTCATTTTAATCTACCCTTCTACTTCTGAGATACCTTACAAATACTTATATTGCTTTACTAAGTTTCAACTAAATACGATAATATCCTAACATACTTTACTAAATCACATACTGGGCATGTTGTATAGTTCCTAACACTTTGTGTTAGAATTTATATCATGCCGGCAAGTTTCATGCTATACATAACATGATGCTTCCAATATCGTACCAATATTCATAATAAACATAACACACGACTTCTGAACATTCTACTGGTCTTTAAACTATTTTACTATACCGAGACTACTAACTTGCTGAGGAAACTATCTTTACATACCTTCGCTTTTGATTTCCCGACTAACTGGCGTAGCTCGGTCAGTATTTTCGCTATTTCTCCCAACTGCACTCATATATACGTCAATTAGCACTAAATACAGCATTATTATGAAAGATGATGTCACTTTCGATATAATTATGGCCTAAACTTAGGCCTATCAAAAGACGGTCGAAAACTCACTATTTTTCAGAAGCCCAGAAGGGAGAAGTATTCACTTCACAGCTAGGAACACATAGACACTAGTTTGGAGCAATTTTACTTACCTTAGCCTGGTAGCACGACGATTCGTCGGCTGCATTTCACAAAACAAAATCGGTAGGAATGCTCCCTGCTACTAAATACCTTAGTATCTGGAGTTAATTTAAGTTTAGACTACGTTTGGCAGCGTAATCGAACGATAATATCTTCACCCTCTTCGTCTCTCTCTGTTTGCTGGGAACTCTCTGGAAATTATAATGATTTTAATGAAAATAAACCGAAGTGGGGCTTTATATACTTGGGCCTGGACAGGCCCAACGTGTCACGGAGCTAACGCGGAGGCTCCACCTGCGTGACACATTGCCATCGCGGAGGGGCTCTACTCCGGCTCCTTTCATGATGGTTCGATAGGTTTCTCGTCCGATCCTTTCCTAGGCCTTTCCCTAGCATGTATGGCTTTCAAATATGCTTGACCAACGCGCGAATAGGCCATCTAGGTGCCGGGAATCTTACGGGGTATAACAGCATTGTTGTTTATATTCGGTTATGTTCAGTTTGCTTTACATACTCGGTACCAGTGGTACTGACGGCCGTTTGGCACGCTGCATTACTCTCCTGCAGGTACCTATAGACGAGGAGCCGATGCCTCGTGATCCTAGCCAGCGCAGAGTCATCAGCTCCTGTCATTCGGAGCTTGATATTCAGAGGTGTATATCATTTTCTTTTGTTGTATAGTACGGGTAGGTCGGGGCCCTGTCCCGACCATCTTATCAGTATTCTTAGAAGCTTGTAGATTGTGTTTATATCTCCCTGTGGTTAGTTTTGTTGGTCGTGTGGGACCGTGCGTATATTTAGTTATTTATGTTGGCTGTGTAGGGCCCAATCCAGTTAGTAGTGGTGACCTTGTCGGTCACGTAGCTGTTTAGCATCTGTTATTTTGATTCAGAAGTAACTAGTCAGCATGGTGGCCTTGTTGGCCCGCGTAGGCTCCCTTATATTGATATGATTCTGGTTAGTTGTTGTTGTTGTACAGGTGGCTATAGGCCTAGTCGGCCGGAGGCTGTATTTACAGCCGCTATATAGCCCGTTGATTCTGTGAATTAGAGTTAGAGCCATCCAGGCACCAGATGTGCTTAGGCTCAGTAGTCTAGCAGTTTAGGTCCTAATAGGGCACCAGGTGCCAGTCATACCCCCTAGGCGGGGTGTGACACACATGCCTCATGCAATATCCGAACTCTCAAATAATCGACGTCCGGAACACATAGTTGACCTTGGTATTATAGCACACCATCTCCCCTTTGGGAGAAGACCTCCACCTTCTGACTCCGCAACGCCTCATTCAGCTTCCTCAATATTAGATCCTCATCTTTCTTGGATTTAACATCAACCACCAAGGACGATTCTGACCCGTTATGTACAACAACACTGCCATCGGCCGCATCGATCAATCTAACTCCTAGTCTTGCAAGTCGGTGGACATCCTTCACCTACTCCTTCTTTTCCTTATCCACATGGGATACACTTTCCATGGAGAGCCTACTAAACGCATCCCCAACCACA
Organism: Datura wrightii; assembly: GCA_035772735.1. Lineage (NCBI taxonomy): Eukaryota > Viridiplantae > Streptophyta > Magnoliopsida > Solanales > Solanaceae > Datura > Datura wrightii. The sequence goes on along the minus strand of JASDFA010000019.1, from coordinate 74,177,633 downwards.
TTAGCCTTGCCTGGGTGGTAAAGGACACTCATGTCATAGTCCTTAAGTAACTCCAACCACCTCCTTTGCTGAAGATTTAGGTCTTTCTGTGTGAACAGATATTGCAAAATCTTGTGATCCGTGAATACATCCATGTGGACCCCATTTAAGTAATGCCACCATATCTTTAATGTGAACACCATCGCAACCAACTCAAGATCATTGGTTGGGTAATTCTTTTCATGGACCTTCGCTGTCTCGAGGAATATGCTATTACCTTCCCACGCTGCATCAACACACATCCCAGTTCAACTCTCGAAGCATCACAATAGACAACAAAGCCATCGGTACCCTCGGGTAATGTCAACACTAATGCTGAAGTGGGTCGGGTCTTTAACTCTTAGAAGCTTTTCTCACAAGCATCCGACAATTGGAATTTCACCTTTTTCTGAGTCAACTTAGTCAAAGATGCCGCAATAGATGAGAAACCCTCCAGAAACCTTATGTAATAACCTGCTAGGCCCAACAAACGCTGAATTTCTAAAGGATTCACCAGTTTGGGCCAATTCTTCACTACCTCTATCTTATGGGAATCTACCCTTATGCCTTCTCTTGATACCACATCACCCAGAAATGCTACTGAGTTCAGCTGAAATTCACACTTGCTAGACTTTGCATACAGTTGACGATCCTTGAGGGTTTGCAACACTATTCTCAAATGAGTGGCATGCTCCTCCTCACTTTGGGAGTAGATAAGAATGTCATCGATGAACATGATAACGAACATATCCAAATATTTCTTGAGCACCCTATTCATCAGGTCCATAAAAGCTACAGGAGCATTGGTTAGCCCAAAAGACATAACAACAAATTCGTAATGACCATACCGAGTCCTAAAAGCAGTCTTCAGGATGTCACTTTCCCAAACTCTGAGCTAATGATACCCGGACCTGAGGTCAATCTTGGAGAAGCACTTCGCACCCTGAAGCCAGTCAAACAAATCATCGATCCTAGGTAAGGGGTACCTGTTCTTGACGGTAACCTTGTTCAACTGCCGGTAGTCAATACACATGCGAAGGGAACCATCCTTCTTTCGAACAAATAGAACTGGTGCATCCCATGGAGACTAGCTCGATCTAATGAAGCCCTTGTACAACAGATTCTTTAACTGATCCTTCAATTCCTTTAGCTTGACTAGAGCCATCCTATAAGGAGGGATAGAAATAGGCTGCGTATCTGGCAATAGATTAATATCGAAATCAATTTCCCTTTCCGGAGGAACACTTGGCAAATCCTCAGAAAACTCCTCTGGGTATTCGCACACCATCGGAACTGACTGAATAGTCGGGATCTCGGACTCCACATCATTAACCCTAACTAGGTGGTACATGCACCCCTTAGAGATCATCTTCCTAGCCTTAAGATAGGAAATAAACCAACCTGCTGGCACCGCTGAACTACCCTTCCACTCCATAACTGACTCACTCGGAAAATGAAACTCCATGGTTCGGGTCCTCCAATTAATCGAAGCATAACATGCAAACAACAAATCCATACCCAAAATGATGTAAAAATCAGTCATGGACAATTCTACTAAGTCTGCGGAGGTAACCTTATGCAACACAGTGACTGGGAAACATCTATATACCCGTCTAGCTACAATTGAATCACCGACAGGGGTAGAAATTAAAAACGGTTATGACAAGGTCTCAAGACTAACTCCAAGGCTACTAGAAATTTAAGGAGTCATGAAAGAAAATGAAGCTCCTGGATTTAGCAATGCATAAACATCAATATGAAAGACACGCCACATACTAGTGGCCACGTCTGGCAAAGTCTCCTGATCCTAGCGTAAGGCAAGGACATAGAATTAGTTCTGGCACTATCCGCCACCTCCACTAGTCGATGCTCCTTGCGGGGTGGAATGGGCTGGAGGTGTTGCTGTCCTGGTGGTCTGTGCACGACCCCTATCATCACCCTATCTAGCATATGGGCACGCTTGGCACATGTGCCTAGGTCTACCACACCTAAAATAGACATCTAAAATGAGCAGGCACTCCCCAGTGTGACTATTGCGGCACTTCCCGCAGGCTGGAGAGGTATACTCTGACTGGGTGCCCCTCTGATTCCTGAACCCTGAAGCCTTGTTCCTCTGATCACCCCTGGGTCTAGATGGAACACTAGCTGCGGATGGTGCTGGGGCAAGTGACCTCTGCTGAAACTGTGGACGATAGCCACCGCCGGACCTTTGATGTGAAAACCCACGACTATCTGTTCGATTCGTCTTTTCCTCCCTTTTCCTTGCATGAGCCGCCTCCATCTGCTGGGTGTATAACACTATGCGAGGAAAGTCCATATCCTAGTGGAGCATAGCAGTCATGCAGTCCTTGTATAAATAATAGGCCACACCATGAACAAATCGGCTCACCCGCACCCTTTGATCCATCACCTACTCTGGGGAATATTTCGACAAGGGAGTGAACTCAAGCGAATACTCCAACACTGACAAATTTCCTCTCTTGATCTTAACAAACTCAAATGCTTTCAAATCCCTCCTTTCTCGAGGGAAGAATCTGTCAAGAAAAGCCTTGTGGAACTCATCCCAACTGGTTGGGCCCGCTCCCGCTGCCTTGCTGTCCTTCCATTGGTTGTGCCAAATATAAGCGACCTCCTTTAGCTGATAAGAGGCCAAGTCCACACACTCCCCATTTGTCACTCCCATGACCTGAGTGACCTTCAGGATCCTTTCAATGAACTCGTGTGGATCCTTATCCACCTTCGATCCCGTGAACTCCGGAGGGTTCATCCTCAAGAAGTCTCTAATCCAAGCCGCCGCCGCATTCCCATTCTGTGGAACCTGCGCAACAGCCTGCTAATTGACCTGAGTGGTCAAGGCCTGCGCCAATATCTGAATTGCCACCCAAAACTCGGCATGGGTAGCTGGCTCTAGTGCCTGGGGCTCCGAAACAGGTGGGGCTTGCTGATGCCCATGATCATTGCCATCTCCATGGCCTTCATCATTTCCATTCCTCCTTTCTTTCATTCTTCTAGGAGCCATAATTCTATAATCGCGAATCACACGAATTAGAAGGATGGAAAAGCTTTTCATCGCATGACATAGAACATGAATAAAGGGAACATTTCCGAAAACGTTTAGTAGCCTCTTCGTCATAGGTGTGACACGCTTCACACCCATGAAAAAGACTCTACCATACGTGGCTTTCCGACATCCTAGGAGACTTCAAACCTGTGGCTCTGATACCAAGTTTGTCATGACCCGGACGTACACCCGGATTGTAGACACGGGACAAAGGACCCCGAATAGACCCATGGCTCATGCATACAACTAATCTCATTCAAATAAGCGGAACGATAATCATAAATATATAGCGGAAATGTAATCATAACATAGCATTAAGAAATACCAATGTTTACATAGATGAGTACTACATACTTGTCTGAAAGCCTCTAATATATAAGATGGGTTGATGGGACAACATCCCCAACTAACCCGACCAATAGGGAAACATAAACAACATGAAAGTCTATAAAACAACCCTTAGAATATGAGGACTCACCAACAAGCTGAAAGCGTAAGCTGAGATGGCCTAAGGGTGAGGATGAGCCTGAGAGCCGGACCCTATATCATGAAATGATACAACATAGAGAGTATGCGGTCAGTACGTGGAATGTACTGTGTATGCAAGGTAAGTAAAACGGACATTTTTAAAAGCAACACAAAACTCATAAATGGACGGGAGAGGGAAATCATGCTTACATCAAAATATTCATAATAACTATAAGGCTCAAGGCTTTCAAATCATCCATTATCGTTCATTTCATAATTGTAAGAAAACTTAATCAAAACATAACTTGAGCCAATAACATAGACATAACAATGCATAAAACATGTGGAACAATAGGAGGACTCGTCATAACCTACAACATCATGGTAGAGCCTTTCATGATGCCCCACTGTCTCGCTCAAGTGGACAGAGTCAACCCTGGCTTGCCAGGCGAGGGTCATGCATAAAGCGTGATATCACATTTGAAGGGATCATTATAATAACACCATAACATTTACAACCCATGGTGGCACGTGGTTATGAGACATCGGCATAGTCCTATGAATGCCGGGCTGCTCGGTGCTAGACACAGCTCCCGAAAACATGCATATAGGCTCATACATAAATCATTAACATCATTCATAATGTTCATTGGCTAAGATATAACATTTATCATCACTGATCCCCTTTAAAACATTCTTAGCCAAGAATCAAGGCCCTTTTTATGGGCCAACATTATAAATCGATAAATCATGAAATTCATTTCGTAAATCATAAATCATTATTCATCATATGGGCATTTCCCAATGCTTCATCATGCTCAATTCTTTCAAAATATGATCATAACCATGGGTAGCTTGGATTCATGCATTTCCATTATCAATAAACTTAAAATAATGAATATTCATCATAAATCATGATTTCCATGAACTTTTGTAAATGGGCAATTTAGATTTAAAAAGATTGAAACATGATTTTGAAGAGAATAATACTAAACCTGCCCAACATGTATATTCAATAAATAAAACTCAATTAAAACATACCCATAAGGGCAAATCACATTGACATGTTTTTGGTAAAACCCCATGGAATTTGAGTAAGAGTTCATGATTCTAATCGAAATTGGGCATGGGTGAGGAAGAATTCCACCCATTTTAAGAGACTAGATGTTCCTTGAACACCTACAAAGAATTTTGAAGAAAATTCGAGGAAGAAATCCTTGAATCTCCCAAAAATCCCTCTAGAATCCTTGCATGAGAATGGGCATGCCTAAAGGACTTAACTCATATTATCTTACTAAGAAAACATCAAAAATGACGTATTTTAGGGGCTAAAAATGTGGAAAGGTCGAAAATACCCTTATAATAATTTTCCTTAAAACTGTCCTGGACGGTCCAACGATTGACCCAACGGGTTTTGGCAAGATACCATGGCTCGGGTTATCGAGTCGTCGGGTGCACTACCTCATAGAACATCTCAGATCCCTTCCCACGACTCATCAGGATGAGTCGTTACTTCAAACCATTGGTCATTGAATCAACTGTCGTCAACTCCTTGACCAATCTGACTCCCCTTTCCACGAGCCTCACCACAACTCGTTTTGCTTCCAACGAGTGGTGAGGCTCGTTGTTTGTGGAGGTGTCAAAGTTGTCAAAGGAAAAAAAGGTCGATTTAATGACCTATTTTAAGTGAAGATGACCCATCTTTTCTAGCCGTGGTTTGAGCCGAGACCAACCACATTGATAAGAAGTTCATAAAAGAAGAGATTTGTGATAAATGTATGATGATGATGAGATATGATGATGAAAAACATATTTCAAAGCTACCCACGATTATGATATTGTTTCAAAAAGATTTGAGTAGTTCCAAGCATGATAAAGTTTTGGGCAAAGCCATTATGTCAAGTATGTATGATGTAGTGTTTCTAAAGTAAGCTTACCACATGGTTTTGGAGCAAAGGCTCCCAATTATCTTTGAGCTTGTGGTATGTTTTGAACTAAAGCTTCCCATATGCATGATTACTTAATTGAGATGTATTTCATTATTGAGCTTTCTCAATAGACAATGTTGAGCTTCATCAATAGACAATGTTGAGCTTCGTTATTATACGATGTCGAGCCTATGCATGACTTCATTTTCAGATATACTGCATTATTGAGCTTTGTCAATAGACAATGTTGAGATTTATTATAAAATGATGTAGAGCATATGCATGTTTTTGAGAGAAGAGTATAGCACCGAGCGGGCTAAGGGTCGATCGCCCTATGCCCTAGAACTACGCGCCAACGTAGGTTTACACTATTATATATTATATTGGGACCTCCCTTGTGCGCTATCCCCTGGCCAGATTGGGCCCCGAGCTTGATTTCGATATCATGGTATTGTCCTTAGCCATGACAAATCTTTGGGCAGCTCTACCCACTTGAGTGTGATAGTTGGGACCACGTAAGCTCTATCGTTGTATGTCAGTTAAGTGATGAGTCTCCCAGTATTCCTCATGATAAAGTTATGCATATTCATTATTCATGGTTATTATATACACATGCATGTTCTAAAACAAAGGTTTTACTAAATGTTCAGCTTTCTATAGATGTCCTATTTCAGCTTTGAGCCATTCGCGTCATCTTGATGTTATAAAGCTATGTGTTGTCATGTTACAAAAAGATCATAATTTCATAAAGAATGCATGCAAGCCCTCCCCTCAGATTCTGAAAGCTTATGTTATGTTATGAAATGCTTTAAATGATTTACCTTACTTAAGCGTTTTACTTACCTTGCATACTCGGTACATTCCACGTATGGACCGCACACTTTCTATGCTGTATCATTTCATGATACAGGACCCAACTCTCAGGTTCAGCCCCACTCTTAGTCAGCTTATCAGAGTTAGCGTGTGCTTGCTAGTGAGACCTCATCATTCGAGGGTTAGACTTTCAGTTTTTATTATATATTTCAATTTTAGTATTGTTGAGTTAGTTGGGGGTCTTGTCCCATCAACTCATCATGTTTAGAGGCTTTTAAGACATAGAATGTAATCAACTTTAGAATTGCCTGTATTTTTTATGTTATTCTTATTTTAGACTTCCGCTAAGATTATCATGTTGTTTCTTCTACTTTATTTTTTGAGTTAGATGAATGTTCATGCCATGGGTCGACTTGGAGTTCCTCGGGGTTCCTTGTCCCGTGTCGCAATTCAGGCCTTTGTTCGGGTCGTCACATAAGGTATGAGCATCCTATCCAAATTTCTTGCCCTGGAGGCATTAAGGTATGCCAATGGCCTCTGGGTGAGCTTTACTGTCTATACATGCGTTAATCGAAAAGTTACATCACCCGGCTACACCCTAAACTATCCAAATCACTGAGCCAGGCCCCATAGCTAAACCTAGACCTCTAGGGCCTTGGAATGACAACAAAACTTCAGGATGCTTCTAAATAGTAAATAATTAAATTGGGGAAATCTCTACGATACTCCTAGCATTAGTAACACTGAACATACCCTTTCCAGACGAGGGATACTGCAGTATATTCTCAATACGTCTTTTAGCAGCTAACCACAACTTATATACTCTTAATCTACTGACAACAGCTAATCCCAACATACATATAATCATAATCTACTGACAGTAGCTAGTTACAACATATAAACTTTTTATCTCTGTTCAGGGACATAATTCATATCATTATACGACTAGAATAACTTGCCGAAAGGATAAGCCGCCTTACGTACCTCAAATGCTGACTTTCATTCACCCAACCAGTTTCCAATCTGAAGCCTGCAATTCCACTAATTTGTAGGCTTTACGCTGAGAGAATAAAGTTTTTCTAATAGTAGGAGTCGACAAACAGCGATATCTTTCGATATTAATATTAACTATAATTCAACTCTATTTAGCTCGACCAAAAACTCACAATTTCTCGAGAGTTTAGAAGGAAGAAATGCTAACCTGTTGCTTGTGGCCGTTCAAGACTCAATTTGAAGTAATTTTGACAACCTTTACTCGGCGGGGTTCCAATACACCAAGCGAATTTTCAAGAAATAACTTTGTAGAGATTCTTTCCGTAGGCCTAGGACTTGTTACCCAAAGTTAATTTACATTTGGACTGAGTTTGGCAGTGTAATTTGATGAAAAACGGAAGAAAACATTCGTTCCTTTCACTTCTTTGCCGAGGGGATATTTTGAAATGAACCTTCAATCACTTAATCTCATATATATAGGTGGGGGTTCGGTAGCCTGGGGGGGTGGCGCGCTGCCCATAGCGCCAGCTGAGAGGCGCGATGCGCCGGCCATAGCGCCAGGCTAGCTAGCGCTGAGCGGCGCCCAGTGTGCCTAGCCTCCATCCCCGGCCTCCTACTCGCTCGATGCCATGCTTGTATATTCATCCCCCGAGCCCTTCCTCACACACGTCATACTTCGAAACTGTCAACATACGTATGCACACGTCCATTAGATGATAGAAACTTATGGGGTGCAACATGATCTTAGGGTTTTGGGGGTATAACAATATCTCCCCCTTGGGAACATTCGTCTTCGAATGTTGAAGATCATATAGAAAAGCAGAGAAATGCAACCATCATAGTCAAATACTAATCATATAAGCTGAAAACTGACGGAGTAACTGACTCTGATTTGAACTACACGAGTGAACTGAATTCATGAATCATACATACATACTTTTACATGAAGGAAACTAAGGTACCTAAACAGAATAGAGTTTTAGGGTAAAAATTGATACCTCAAGCTAAAACTGGGCCAGAAGGAAATAGATGTGGGTATCTAGCCATCATATCTGCTTCGGCTTCCCATGTAGCTCCCTCAACATGCTGATTCCTCCATAAAACTTTAACTGAAGCTACTTCTTTGTTTCTTAGCCTTCGAACCTGATGATCCAGCATTTCCACTGGAACCTCCTCATAACTAAGGTTTTCTTTCACACCTACAGTCTCAACTGGAACAATTAGAGCTAGATCCCCCAAACACTTCTTTAAGAGTGATACATGGAATACTGGATGGATTGAAGCTAATTCTGAGGGAAACTCCAATTCATATGCTACCTTGCCAACTCGTTTAACAATACGGTACGGGCCAACATAATGGGGACTAATATTCCCTTTCTTTTTGAATCTCATCACTCCCTTCATTAGAGACACCTTCAAAAACACCCATCATCCACTTCGAACTTGAGTTCTCTCCTGCTCATATCCGCATAGGACTTTTGGTGACTTTGAGCAATTTTCAACTTGTCCCGTATAAGCTGAACCTTCTCCATGGCCTCATGAACTGAATCTGGTCCTGTCATTGCAACTTCACTGACTTCAAACCAACTAATAGGCGAGCTACATCTCTGCCCATAGAGAGCCTCAAACGGAGCCATCTGAATGCTGGAATGGTAGTTGTTTTTATACACAAACTCGATAAGTGGCAAATGATCATCCCAACTACCCTTGAGGCTAATCACACACGCTCTTAGCATGTCCTCGAGAGTCTATATAGTCTGCTCTGCCTAACCATTGATATGCGGAAGAAACAATGTATTGAGCTTGACCTAAGTACTAAGTCCATTTTGAAATGATCTCCAAAACTGAGAGGTAAACTGAGTACCTCAGTCTGATATTATAGACAAGGGCACTCCATGCAACCAAAATATCTCTCGATTGTATAGTTTGGAATAATCCTCTATTGAATCAATGGATTTGACCGGTAGAAAATGAGCGGCTTTGGTCAACCTGTCCACAACCACCCAAATGGAGTCATACCATCGACGAGTGTGAGGCAACCCAGTGATGAAGTCCATATTGATTTCCACCCAATTCCATGTAGGAACGCTAATCTCTTGAAGTACACCCCTGGTATCTAGTGCTAAACCTTCACTTACTGACGATTCGGGCACTTAGCCACAAATTCTGCAATGTCCTTCTTCATGCCATTCCACCAATGGACTTCCCATTGGTCATTGTAAATCTTGGTGTCAAATGGATGTATCAAATATCTTGAACCATGAGCGTGATGCAACATCTGATTTCTCAAATCATCAAGGTTCGGACACACAAATGACACTGATATCGAAGCACACCATCTCCCCCTTTGGAGAAGACGTCTACCTTCTGATTTTGAAAGGCTTCCTTTAACTTTACCAAAATAGGGTCCTCATCTTTTCTAGATTTCACATCAATCCCAAGGATGATTCTGATCCATTCTGGGCAATAACACCGCCATCGGTCTAGTCAACCAAGCGAACTCCCAACCTTGCAAGTCGATGCACATCCTTCACCAGCTCCTTCCTTCCTTCGTCCACATGAGAAATACTCTCAATAGAGAGCTATCAAGTGCATCTTCAACTACATTAGCCTTTCCTGGATGGTAAAGGATACTCATATCATAATCCTTGAGTAGCTCCAACCACCTCCTTTGGCGTAGATTTTGGTCCTTCTTAGTAGACACATATTGTAGGCTCTTGTGGTCCGTAAACACATCCACATGGACTCCGTAAAAATAGTGTCTCCAAATCTTCAAGGAAAATTCCACCACTGCCAATTCGAGATCATGGGTCGGGTAATTGTTATCATGAACCTTCAGCTGGCTGGAAGCATATGCTATAACTTTACCATGCTACATCAATAAACAAGCAATGCCAATTCTAGAAGCATTGTTATACACCACAAACCCATTGGTACCCTCAAGTAGGGTTAAAACCGGTTTTGAGGTGAGTCGAGTCTTTAACTCCTGAAAGCTCCTCTCACAAGCATTCGACCATTAGAATTTCACTTTCTTTTGGGTCAATTTGGTCAATGGCAATGCAATGGATGAAAATCCTTAAACAAATCTCTAATAATAACCAACTAAGCCCAGGAAGCTCCTGATATCTGAAGGATTCACTGGTTTAGCCCAATTCTTCACCACTTCTATCTTTTGAGAGTCCACCTTTATGCCCTCACTTGATACCACATGGACCAAAAATGCCACTGACTTCAACCAAAACTTGAACTTGCTGAATTTTGCATATAGTTGGCGTCCTTGAGAGTCTGTAGTACCACTCTCAAATGAGCGGTATGTTTCTCCTCGCTCCAAGAGTATATCAAGATATCATCAATAAACACGATCACAAGCATATTCAAGTATGGCATGAACACCCTGTTCAACAAGTCCGTAAAAGATAGAGGAGCATTCGTTAGTCCAACTGACATAACTACAATGTCATAATGAACATATCGCCGCCCTGAAGGCTATTTTGGGATGTCACTCTCCCAAACACTGAGCTGATGGTATCCGGATCTGAGATCTATCTTTGAAAAGCACTTAGCACCCTGAAGCAGGTCAAACAAATCATAGATCCTGGGAAGAGGATACAAGTTCTTGATGGTGACCATCTTCAAGTGCCGATAATCAATATGCATACGAAGAGAACCATCTTTTTTCTAGACAAAGAGAACTGGTGCACCCCATGGGAATTTGCTCGGTCTGATGAAACCTTTGTCTAATAGGTTTTTCAACTGCTCCTTTAACTCGACTGGGGCCATTTTGGAAGGAGGAATAGATATAGGATACGTATGGGGAAGAAGGTCAATACTAAAATCGATCTCCCGCTCGGGAGGGATTCCTAGTAAATCATCTGGGAACACTTCCTGATACTCACCTACTAGTGAAACGGAAAGGATAATCGGGGTCTCAGACGTAGCATCCTTAACCCTAACTAAATGGTTCACGCAACCCTTAGAGATCATCTTTCTAGCCTTAAGGTAGGAAATGAAACGACCTACAAGCACAGTTGAACTATCCTTCCATTCTAACACTAGCTCACCGGTAAATCAGAACTCTACTTCATGGGTTCTACAATTAACTAAGGCATAACTTGCAAGAACCAAATCCATGTCGAGAATAACATCAAAACCGATCATGGCTAACTTTACTAAATCCACTGAAGTGACTTTATGAAGGACTGTGATTGGGCAACTTCTATACACCCGCCTAGCTATAATTGATTCACCCACTGGAGTAGAGACTGAGAAGGATTCTGATAAGATTTTGGAACTGACTCTAAAACTACTAGCCACATAAGGAGTCACAAACGACAAGGTATCCCCTAGATCTAGCAATGCATATACATCAAGGTGGAAAACTCATAACATACCAGTGACTACGTTCAGGGAGACCTCCTACTCCTGGAGGGATGCTAGGGAATAAAATCTGTTTTGGCACTGTCTGCCACCTATGCTAGTAGAAGGCCCCTACTGAGCGGGGTGTGCTGGTGGAGTTGTTGGACTAGAAGCAGGAGTACAGGCTCCACTATCTCTTGATCTGGCTGAAGGTCTATCTCTGAGCCTGTGTCCGAGTTTTCCACACCCGAAACAAGCTTATGACCTAACTAAACACCTCCCTATGTGGTTCTTGCCATAATTCGCACAGGCTAGAAAAGTGTGATCTCCTGAAATGCTTCCCCAACCCATCGAGCCTGACGCCCTACTTCTATGATCACGTCTAGTTCCGAACGGGACACTAGCTGATGATGGTGCTGGGGCTAAAGATCTCTGGTGGGACTGCTGACGGTGCCTAATAGGCCTCTACTAGAAGAATCCAATGTTTTCAGTCCTGGCCCTCTTGGCCTCCCTCTCCCACTTACTCATCTATACAGCCTCCTTCTATTGGACATACAGGACTATCTGAGCAAAGTCAATATCCTGGAGAAGCATCGTCATCTGGCAATCCCTGAACAAGGAGTCTGCTATCCCATGTACAAATTTTCTCACACGGGCTCTATGATTCGCCACCAACTCGGGTGCATACCTAGACAGATGTGTGAACTCCAAGGCATACTCTTGAACTGTCATCTTTCCCTATTTAAGATTCACAAACTCAGCCTTTTTCATCTCCCTCATCTCCTGAGGGAAAAAACGATCAAGAAAAGTGACAAGAAATTCATCCCAACTGATAGGGCCTGCTCCAACCGCCCTACTATCCTTTCAATGTTTGAACCAAATATGTGCGACCCCTTTTAACTGATATGAGGCCAAATTGGTACACTCCTCTCTAGTCACCCCTATAATCTGGGTGATCTTCAGAATCTCCTTAATGAAATCATGTGATCCTCACCCACCTTCAATCCAAGGAACTCAGGAGGGTTCAGCCTTAGAAAGTCTCTAACCCTCCACGTCACCGCATTCCCGTTCTGCGAGACATGTGCTACTGCCTACTGGTTGACCTGGACGGTCAAAGCCTGTCCTAGCATCTGAATGGCTACCCTGAATTCAGCATGGGAAACCAGCTCTGGTGCATGGTGCTCATGGACTGGTGGGGCTTTTTAGTGCTCGTCTCCACTTCCATCCTCGTGGCAATTTCCATTTCGTCTGTTGTTAACTCTGCGGGGAAGCATGATTCTGCAAACGCGAATAGCACGAATTATAAGAATAGAGCGACATTTCACTGCACAACAAAGATCATGAAAGAAGGGAACATTTCCTAAACGTCTCGCAGCCTCTTCATCATATGTGTGGCGCGCTTCACACTAATGAAAAAGACTCTACTTAACGCGGCTTTTAGATACCCTAGGACACTTAAAAACCTATTGATCAGATGCCAAGTTTGTCACGACCCGAAGATAGGCCTGGATTGAGTCACAGGACAAGGAGCTCCCAGAGACTCCAAGTCGACCCATGGCATGAACATACATCAAACTAAATCAATAACGGTGGAAGAATTAACATAATAATTTTAGAGGAAGTCTAAACATAACCTAACATTAGAACTGGAATTCACTTCATACATGACAAGATTAAAGCCTCTAACATATATCATGGGTTGATGGGACAACACCCTCGACTAACCTGACAAGTCTGAAACTTAAGAAAGACATAACAACCACAAATACTGAATGTCCTCAGAAGATGAGGACTCATTTATGCTAGCTGGATGGGTCCGAGTGGGATAGAAAGGGCTAAGGATGCTGTTGAGAAAGATCCCTTGTACCTATATCATGAGATGATACAACATAGAGTATGCAGCCAGTACATGGAATTTACCGACTATGCAAGGTAAGTAAAATGGACAATTAAAATACATAAAATTTCATAAGAGTAGGACAACATGATCGTAACATAAATATCATAATGCAAACATAAGGATCAAGGTTTTCAAAAAGTTCGTAAATCATTTATAATCATATTCATGAGAGAAAAGATTTATTAAACATGACTTGAGCCAAAGTATATAATCATAATCATATATAAATCATGAGGAACAAGGGGAGATTCTTATAACCGATATACCCCATATGAGCACACATAGAGCTTGACCTGTAAACCCATAGTCGGGATAGCGTTCGTACCTTTCCTAGGGAAGAACCATGAAAGATGTGTGATATCACAGTAAAGGGCCCATTTGGGCAAATGGGACAGTATCATGGAGGTCCCATCGTGGCTATGTTAGCGCGTAGTTCTGAGACTCAAGGTATGCTTGGACCCCTGGTCTACTTTGTGTTAAATACTACTACCAAAACATATATAGTTCTCATAGTATAATATACATGAGATTCATAGGCTAGTTTAAATCATGATAATCATAAGCATACTTGAAATACGTGAGCAAGCCATAAAAGTAAGGCCCGTGAGTCGGCCATAATCATAAATCATAAATCATTTAGTTCATGCATAATTGTAAAACATGTATATACTTGTTATTCATAAATTCATGATGAACATTTGAGAGAAATCATATTATAAGTCATAAATCATAATGGGTTAATGAACATCAAAATAAAGGTAGAATCATAACTTGATTTATCATGAAGCTTACATAATTAGGCATAGTTTTGTAGAAAATTTAAATATTAATAGTTATAAAATCTGCCCATGATTCATAAAACATGAAGGTATACATGAGAGGAATTAATCCATAGGTAGAATATAAGGATTTCATAAGAATTGGGATAAAACTCCATAGAATTATCAATAGAATTTGATGAATTATAGAGGGATTGCGCATGGCTGTGAACAAATTCACCCATTCGTAGCCCTACATACCAGAGAGAACCTGATTTGGCAACTTCTATGAGTGCCCAAATAAGAATTGAAAAGAACTTGAAAGAAATAGAGCTTGATCACCTCTCTAGTATTCTACACTTACATACATGGATAGGAATATCCTAGAATGAGCTTACCCCTCTTAAAACTCACAATTAATAGCTTAAAATGACATAGTTTAGGCCTTAGGATCATAGGAATTATGAATAAGCCCTTATTAAATTCACAGTGGAAAACAGACTACCAGTCCCAACAAGGGACTGGACGAGTCGTTACCTCTGACCACGACTCGTCGCCACTATCATCAAGTGCGCTGCCTAAGATTCACCTGGAACTCACCATGGGCAACATCATGAATTATTACTGGTAACCACGACTCATTGTCACCACTCGTTCTCTACACTGCTAGAAAACCAACTGGGGTCACCACGGGCGATACCACTACTCGTGGTGCGACCCAACGAGTCATGGTGAGGACCTGTTAAGTGTACTACCCCATGCATCCTCTTCCTTCAGCCATCCCTGACCATGGGTGATCTAACAGCTCATGGGGCTGACCACAACTCGTGGTCACCCCAACTTGAAAATTTCCAACAAGTCAACACACCTCACCACGAGTCACTTAATAACTTGTGGTCAACCTAAGGGGTCACATGACAACTCGTTCTGTGATCTGGTGCATAAAATTCAAGTTTCTCCATTTCAACTCCCGGATTTGATCTTAGGGCTTTCGGGATATAATAGAGGAGCTACCTCCGGGTTGTATTACCTCATGGAAATAGTTGAAAAAAGCACTTTTGGATCATTTCTTCCCTCCCTCAATGATGTTGCAGCTGGGGGATGATATTACAAACTTTAGGCAAGAGCCGGGTGAGCCTTTACATGAAGCATGACTGATATTCAAGAAGAAAGTGTCTCTTTGTCCTAACCATGGTCTCCCTAATAGAGTGCTCCTTCAAAGATTTTATCAAGCTCAGAACTCCATCAAAAATCTGTTGCCAACAATCTAGCTGGAGGATCAATCATGGATTAGACGTATGGTTTAGCTAAAGCCCTCTTGGATAGAGTGACGAAGATGAATACGGTGATATGTCAGTAATTTACCAACTCATTAGCCTCTTAAACTTGAGTTTTTGCTTAGTTCTTGAGTTGATTATATGGATTTTATGCCTTTTTTTCTTTTGTTGTGTTCAAATGATTATATATGAAGAAAAGAGTAAAAATGGAGCAAAAACAAGGAAGAAAGAGAAAATTGGCGATGAAGACCGACAAAACACCAAACAAAGGCCGATTATCACTTCCTCTGACGAATAACGCCATCGGTGAATCGTGAGTTGCCAACGGTGACTCTCCGGTCCATTTTTTTAAAAAAATGCCCATGTTTCGGGATAATAGCATGAAGATCCGACGGATCATGGATTGGTATCGGTTAAACACCGGGTGAACCGTCAATGCTTACTGGATTTGAGTGAGGGCCCAAATAAGACACTTGGCAGTTCTCGAATTGGGACCGGCAAATCGTCAGTGTCTCCACCGATTTCAGAATGGTGCTCAGGGGTATAATTGTCCAACACGGGAAAAGAGATAAAAAATACCCTAGTTTTCAATATATAAATAGAAGATAAAGTACTGTGTGCTAATATATACAGAGATAGATAGAAAGATAGAGAGATATATCGAGAGAGAAAAGCACATATCACATCATTGTTTCTCTTTTGAGCTGGAGACCATTCTCTTAGCAGAGATTGGGAGATCTTGATTGGTAAACTTGGAAAAGATACTTCTCTCTATTTCTTCTTTGTAGTAGTAAGTTTCAGCCATTGTTGGAGACTATTTAGTGAATTTAATTTTACTACTCTTGCTATTAAATTCAATGAATTTATTGATGAATATGTTTTTGAATTTCTAAATCATGAGTAGCTAAATCATTAACTAGAGGTGTGTGATGATGAATACTTAATTAGACTGGGTATTGCTAGAGTCATCTTCATATTGTCCAAATAAGTGTAAATCTGTTAGATTCTCTTCATTTTATAAAGGAAGATCTACTGATTATGATATGGGTCTATTTCTTCTTGCTTGATTGTTGCTTGTAAAAGAATAATTAAGTATTGGAAGAGAACTTAATATTGGGCATGAATAAGAGATTGTGAACTTGGGCTAGAAATAGCTAAAATTGCAGTCTCATTCCTTATTAGCACCTAATAGCAAGAAATTAGTGCAATTTCTAATCCAAATCTAACCAGGTTGAGCTAAATCATGGCTATAGGTTTGACAAAACTCTAGTAAGAGGCACATAGAAGGCTAAAAAGCTGTAATTACCCACTTTCGGAGATGATTTACACTTGTTGAACTCATAAGATGACCTAGCATGTCCTGATCTAGTTAGTATATCATCTACACAACACCTCTAGTCTTTCATGCTTGTGTTGAAAACTTTGCTGATCTTGCTATGTTATTCCTCTAATCACCAAATACAATTCACTGCAAATTTTAATCCCCCCAATTTTATTTGTTTTATTGTTAACTCTACGTGGTGCAAGCTAACTTCAATTTCTCAACCGACACTTATAACTATCATTCACTAGTCTTTGTAGGATTCGACCTCGCACTCGTCGGGTTACATGTTCTGATACTTCGGCCATGTATATTCTTTGCATGAAGGATATATTTTGGACGTTATCAAAAATGGCGCCGTTGTCGAGGACTAGCGCTTGATATTCTTGTATTGATTGCTAAGTTGAAATAGTTTTCCATCGTAGCTACTTGATGTGAGTTTGATGTGTTTGTTAGGATCTCAAAACCACATGATTCATCACTCCCAAGCAGGGGATAGCTCAGTGGAAGGTAACATGGAACACAACGAGCATAATCCGGTGATGCCGGGAATTGCGAGAGCCATTCACCTACCACCGATGGTAGGGAATGCGGTATTTCATGTCACAAGCACCATGCTGCATCTATTTCAAATGCAGGGACTCTTTGGTAGGAAACCAAGTTAGGATGCAAATCGATATTTGAGAAACGTCTTGGAGATATGCCAGCCCTTCAATATTACAAATATTAATCAAGAGTCAATCAGGTTGAGACTCTTTCCTTTCTTACTGATAGGGGAGGCAACAATGTGGCTAGAGGAACTCCCTCCGGGTTGTATTACTTCTTGGCAAGAGTTATGAGGCTTTCTTGGATCATTTTTTCCCTCCATCAAAGATGCTGCAGCTGAGGAATGACATCACAAATTTCAGGCAAGAACTAAGAGAGCCTTTGCACGAGGCATGGTTAAGGTTTAAAAAGAAGGTTGCTCTTTGCCCAAATCATTGACTATTGAATAGAGTGCTCCTCCAAAGCTTCTACAGGGCCCTTGACTCCATCAACAAGTCCATGGCCAACAACCTAGCCGGTGGTTCTATTATGGATCAAACATGTGGGTTGGCCAAAGCCCTTTTAGACATAATGACAAATATCAATAGGGCTTGGCATACAAGAGAAACAAATGTGTCCAGCCATGAGATCAGCTCAAGTGCATTGACGGCTGAATTGTGAAAAAGGGACGAAGAGCGGGATGAAAATCTTTCCAAGATGATGACACAGCTGGAATTGATGACAAAACATGTAATGGGAGCAGGGCCTAAGGTGGTAAATGCAGTGGGAATGCAAAGTCCCTTGCAATATGATGGAGAATCGTCAGCGCCAAGATATGAAGAAGAATGTCAATACATGGCCAACAAAATAGGAGGTCCTCGACTTGGATTCCAAGGAGCAAAGCAAGGCCCATGGCGCCCAAGGTATGAAAATCAAGGCTGGAGAAATCGTGAACCGCAGGGATGGCCCGAAAGAAATGAAAGGTGGGGTAATAGGGAGCCAAATCAAAAGGGTGATAACTATCACTAGAGTTCGAACCCATATGTTCCCCCTCCAAAAGTTGGGAACTCCCACAGTCAGTAAGGTGTTCGCGGCTCTGCTGCTCGGTATATATTATACACCGACACGCAAGTGTACGTGGTCAAACAAGTAATAAAGTGGCTAAGTAGCCAAGTATCGATCCAAGGAGGCTGCTCTAGATATGCAAAACTGCCTAGTTTACTATATCTCTATTCTATTTCTAACTATGTTAACAACAATCGAACCAAGAATTGAGTGAGTTTTGTTTCTAAACTAATTATCTACTAAAATTAATAACTACTATTTACGTTGAGTTTGGACAATGGATATGCACATGCCAAGGTTAAGAACGAGTAATGAACTTGATAATCATGATAATTTGGTCATCTTCTTCTTCATATTGCTAGCCAAGAACGTTTGCCTAGAAATTAAAACTTCCGTATTTAATTTCACTTTAGATTCATAAACCATTCGTCTACATTTCTGTGATCAAATGCAATTTATGACCTAACACTACAATTTCGGTTCCTAAATTGACTAATACGGCTTTCAAGTATATTTCTATCAAGGAAGCACATCAAAACCCGATTTTCCCAAATCAAGTTATGAACAATACCCTATTAATTCACAACTTTCCAATTTCATGCTCTCTCGAGTGAAATTGGACTTTTTAGATATACATTAATGGTGGCCAATCAAGAATGTAATAAGCACAAGAATTAATAGAACAACATGCAAGAAGAAGAAGAAACCATATCAATTATTACCAACATTCATTACACAAGTTCAAAACCTCAGCAAGAAAGGAATTAGCCACTCATTCTTGGATTAATCATCCTAGAATGAGTGTGAATCATGCATACAATTGAAGGAAAGAAGAAGGGAAGAGAAGAAAACTCTTATCTTTACTATTCTTCAACTGCCACAAAACCACGTTCCTGCTCCCACTTCTGAACTCAGGCTAAAAAAAACTAAAACTAAAAAACTCCTTTAAAAAATAACCTAAGTGTGCTATTTATACTAGTGGGAAATTTTTTCCGGAATAACAAGCAACGTGTCACGGAGGCCAACGCGGAGCACTGCCTCCGTGACACGGTGTGGACGCGGACCCTCTCTGGAAATTGCATGGTCCGGATAATTAGCCTCAACGTGGCACGGAGGCCATCGCGGAGGCCTGTCTCCGTGCCACGGAGCTGACGCGCAGGCACACTGGAAATTGCCAATTTTATTTCTGCCCAGGCAGTGTGCTACCGCGATGGCAGCGTGGCACGGCACCATCGCGGAGCCACTGCAAAATATGCCATCCGAGGTCTTTTCCACGCTCGCATCCAAGTCCAACTCCGACATAGTTCCAACACGCATTTTAGCTCTTAAAAATCACATTATCCTGCAAAACAAATGCTAATCATGTTGGTTAGTATAAATTCGCATTTTATTACCAAATACATGATATTATATACACATTGCACAACAAACAAGGTAAAAATGATACGTTTGAGTATCACTTGGGCATATAAATCTGCTCAAGATCACTTACCCCGCACTTAAATCCTTGTTCGTCCTCGAACAACACATACACAAATCATGCACATCACATCTCAACCTTTGTCACTATGGTGCAACCATTTACGTTACGGTCATACCGATTATTCAATTTTTGCAAATCATCAAGAAAACATGCTTGGTCGTACAAGACAATGACCTTAATACATCGAGGCTTCCTAGACTTTTAAGAATTGATTCTTGATATCGGCAAACTCATGCAAATCAACTAATCAAGAAATCCGACACGAAAATCAATCTTTCATCAAGCATGTACCCTCACAACTCAAGAGAAACTTCCCCTTTTATGCTCGTGCAGCACACAAACATGCAAGTAGGGGCATATAGAAATTAATTTCACTCTCTCTCCCAAAAGAATTCACATGCATCATGTCATGACCCATAGGCTTGCCCTTAGTGTATTACTCCACTAATATAAAGAAATGCAGTGTAGGACCAAATAGGACTTTTAATGGGTTGTAACTGGGCTATGGATCTAGTATATATATATATTGGATTAGCCAATAATAGTCGCTAGCATCCTTAAGCGCCTTTTCAACTCATTCCCATCGACTCATGGACATTGTTCCTCTCTTTTCTCTTTTTCTCCCATTCATGCTGGTTTACTTTCATACAGCCCATTTCATCAGGCACACTTGACCCCAAACGGAAGGTTTTCATGTACCCTCAATTTCATTTAATTACAACTAGTGCCTCTTCAACATCATCTTTTCTTTCCTCACTTTGCTTTTCTTTTCTTTTCACTCTTTTCACTCTTTAACACTTTGGGAAACAATTTTCTGTTCTTTGTAAGCGCTTAAGAGCTTCTTATAGACTTTAAGGCTAATGAAAAGAAGGAATAAAGCTTAGTTCATACAATTCTGGACAAAAGAAAGAAATCGGCTAAAGGCTCAACGGGCTGACTAGGGTATACAACATATAAAAAGGTAGAATTTGACAAGAAAAAAATGGAAACTAATGGTTAAAACAAAGAAATGCCTACATCCTTTCCGACACTACACCTCCTTCATTTCGCTTTGTATACACGCCAGGCAAGTTCTAGACAATTCACAATGACATGGAATAGCAAAACCTCACTCACACTTCATGCACATGCTCGAATCAAGATGCATTCACAGACTCTTTAATTAGTCAAGTACATGAATTCAAGATTAAGCCTCAATCATAATGAACCAAATTCTATAGCCTAGGTAACTCAACATATTTACACAATTACATGCTTTCAAACGAATCACTTTCACATTTCGAACATCAATTACACACGCAACAAAATTTTAGCAACCATAAGCAACTACAGTTTATTGATGCAATCCACCAAAGAAACTAAAAACAAAACATCTACTCCTACCGACTACATTTCCCTTAAGATGGTCGTCATCCATCCATCATAGGGAATGTTCACTAACTATGACATCGGTTCAATGGGACTATTCTCGGTAAAAGAACCGAAAACAAACTCCGAGAAACCCAAAAATAAAACTTCAAAATTTTTGCAACACATCGATCATTTCGATGAAAAAATAGTATTTACAAAATATGTTGCTAAGTGCAACATCTTTTCGCAAAAATTTTGAAATCGATCATATCGATAGAGAAAAAATATTTACAAAATTTACAAAATATTTACAAAGGCAACCATAACTTTTTAAAGACACACATCATTAGCCACAAACAAATATATACACATCATTCACAAATCAGTTCACAACAACAGGGAAAGCACAGACATACATAAACGTCAAGGAAGAATATACAGCAGATTTAGAGCCTATGACCCAGCACCTAACTACTCCCCACCCCACACTTAAATCGAACACTGTCCCCAGTGTTCACAATAATACAAAGCACAAAATTTTGGGTGGTGAAACTCCCTGCTCAGTCGAAGTATTCGACCTCCTCATCCGGTGCTGCGGCCTCGTCGCCCATATCTGAATCAGCTCCCTCGCCGTCATCGGACTCCACATCAGAGTCCTCACGACGTGTCTCCTCATTAATAGGGACGTTGTCGTCAGTCGCCTCCACAAAGGCTGGCCCCACCTTGCATAAAGCTCTGGCGTTCTCGCCAAAAAGGTAGTCCAGCTCCAGCTGCCATAATTCATCCTCGGTGGCTGGTCTCCCACCTATCCGTAGCTGCAGCATCTGCATACCAAACATACGGGCCATATACTGGTCGTCACGAGCATGTCGCTCGCCCAGAGTCAGCACAGGTCCGTGTGTAGTGTCGGGGGCCTTGGTCTTTGTCACATCAAGGGCCCGCCGCTCCAACTGCGGAATGTAATCCAAGGCTTCTTCCTCAACGTCGAGGCCTCGGAGGAAGGTGGTGATGAGTCCGCCAAACCCGTATCTGTGGCCCTGGTGTAGTTTGGCTCTCTTCATGGCGGATATTATAACTGCCCCCACATTAATCTCAAGCCCTTTCATAAGGGCATACACCAGGCAGACACGGTCCCGGGTCACGTCTGTCATATGTACTCCCGGGATCAAACACGAACATACAATTTTTAGCCAGATTCTGGCCTCCCTGTTCATCTGCGAATAAGGCAGAGTCTGGTGGTAACCCCTCTCTTTGTGTCTACTCCATCGGGCTATGGATCGAGCCCCACACAACGTACGTCTGATGTCGGCGTACGGTGGGGTGATGTTGAGCTGGCGGAGAACGTGGGCGTCTGTGTCCCGCGCTCCAACGATGGCATTCAGCTGCTGGGGTTCCAGAGTGACAATCTGCCCTCTGATTTTAATAGTGTGGCTTCTGATGGCCGGGTTCCAGTTGGCATAAAATTCCCGAACGAAGTGAAGGTTGCACTCCTTGGGCTCCTGAAAAATAAAGTTGAGCCCAGCTGCTTCAATCCTCTGTACGATGCGAGGGAACTCCTGTGCGAGTGGTTCCCTTGCAATATATTCCTCTGGGAAGTACTTGTTCTCCTTATGCTTTGCGTACCATTTCTTCCCTTCATCGGTGACCCATCGTGTTCCGTATCGGCGGTGTTGACCGCGTGGAACAGCAGGTGCAGCTAGGACAGCAGTGCCCAGTCTCATTCTCTTTCTGCCGGTGCCTGAGGTTGAAGCACCCTTGCCTTTATCTTGTCGGCTGGCCATTGTACCTGTCAATTTACACAGACAAGCACAACGTTAAGCTAAAAACTTGTTAGTTTTGGCTAAGGTCGGGTTAAACAAAATTTACCCCACACTTAGTCTTTAACAATATTTACAACATGTTAGCAAGGATAGATCTATTTACACCCCAAGCACAATCACTATAAACATATTGCTTAGTGCGTTCACAAAAATTCGACAGCATAACGGCTAGCGAACTACTCAGACTTCATACAGCTAACCCAATCCTACTATCGACAGCTATTCACCCATAGCACTTAGCAACAATAACAACAACAAAATAGAAACAACAATACAAACATTTTATATACACTAATCTAAGAAATTCAACCAATTCACATATTACGCAATGTCCCACAAAAAATCGAGAATTAGTCGTCTTTCACCAATTATACAATATTTACCACGATTTATCTCAAATAATAAACACACCACGACATCAATTTCGTCAAACTATCAAGTTACCCAAGTTAAAATTCAACAACCCCAAGCTCTAGAACTCAATTCGACAATCAACAATGAATTATTCAATCAATCGATAAGTTCACACGTCAACTACAACAATCCGAACACAATCAATCGCAAAATAATTCAAGTCATGTTTAATTTCTACCTAGGGTGATATATCTCACCTCACATGCTCAAAATCGACAAAAATCGCCAAAAATTTGAGATAGACGATGAAAACATACCTTGGAATTGAAGAATCGACGAAAACTTGACGTTTTCCTTGCCTCTTAACGTGGCAAGGAGCTTGGGGGTAGGGGAATGGTTGTTTGGTCGCGGAGGGAAGAGGGAATGGGGAAAATAGGGGCGAAATCGGGGGTTTTTATTAAGAAAACACGCGGGTCACCCGGAAACCCGGTGTGACCCGGCACTGGGATAAGGGCAACGTGTTACGGAGGGTAACGCGGAGGCCCTCCCCCGTGACACGGAGCCAACGCGTTGGCTTACTGGAAGTTTAAAAAATTCCAGATTTGCCTTCAACGTGTCACGGAGGCCAACGCGGAGCATTGCCTCCGTGACACGGCGCCAACGCGCCAGTGCTCTGTTTCACTATCAAATTTTATTTTTCATACCTCACCTCGTTTTCTCGATTCCACGTATTTTTCCTCCGGTATACCTGAAAATCACCTCACTAAACAAAAATTGGTTAAATGACTAGATTCCCTACTAAAGAAATAAAAATTACTAATTAAAATGCACATCTAAACCTAGTCAAGAAAAAGAAAAGAAAAGAAAATAAAAGAAAAACTTTACACTAAGGAAAAAGAAAGAAAAATATTTTTCACGGGTTGCCTCCCGTGCAGCGCCTGGTTTAACGTCGTGGCTCGACAGCCTTTACACTCAATTTTCTACTAGGGAGATGGACGATTTGACCCGATCATGGTCATCTCCCCAGTAGTTCTCAACCTTGTCTGGTGGCCTACCTAGTAACTCTCGGGAAGCACTCAATCCATTTGCATTCCCATGATCAATCACGCTGATCACCTAGAGTTCCTTATAGACAGTCGGGAGCTTAGGTGCCTTGTACACGTCGAACACCTCAACCTTGTCGTGTGCTCGCATCGTGAGTTGACCCGCAGCTACATCGATCAATGCCTTTCCGGTTGCCAAAAATGGTCGTCCCAAAATAAATGGGACTTCTGCATCTGGCTCAAAATCCAGAACAATGAAATCTACCGGAAAAATGAGGGAGCCTACCTGCACTAGCACATCCTCCACAATGCCATCCGGCTTAGCTAAAGACCTGTCTGCTAGCTGCAAGATCACTGTTGTAGGTCTAGGACTCCCTAGCCCTAACTTTCTGAATACCGAAGATGGCATCAGATTTATACTTTCCCCCAAGTCGCATAACCCACGAGCTCGGATACTTTTCCCAATCGTCAGCTGGATAGTAAAACTTCCTGGATCCTTCAGTTTAGTGGGCAACCTGTTCTGAATACGGGATGTGCATTCCTCCGTTAAAGCCACCGTGGCATACTCGGTCAAGCGACTTTTGTTGGCCACGATGTCTTTGATATACTTTGCATATTTTGGCACACCCTGCAAGACATCAACAAGAGGTAAGTTAACATGTACCTGTTTAAGTACCTCCATGAATTTCTGGAAACACGCCTCCTCCTTGTGTTTCTTAAGTCGTTGAGGGAACGGGGGTGGAGGCCTTGTTGGTTCAGCTTCTTTGGTCTTCCCCGTATCTGAGGCTTGTTCTCCCTCAACATCTGCTGCTCCTGACTTCTGAGGCGGTCTTTCCGGTTCCACCTCCTTTAATTGTAAACCACTCCTCGTGGTCACTGCATTTACCTGCTTAGGATTGGGATCCGTGTCGCTAGGTAGTCCTCCCTTTGGTCTAGTATTTTGGGCACTGGCAAATTGCCCAAACTGATATTCAAGAGCCTTGGTTGCCAATTGATTGTTCTTTACTTCGGCCGCCAGTTTGACATAGTCAGCCTGCAATTGTGCTTGGTTGGCAATCATGGTCTTGAACATTTCCTCAATAGTCGGTGATGGTGGTGGAGGAGGGGCATTGTGATTTCTGAACTGATTCTGATAGCCTTGTTGCCCTCCTTGGTTTCTGTGCATACCCTGCCCAGAACCCTGGCCTTGTTGATTGTTGCTACCCCACGAAAAATTTGGATGATTCCTCCAATTCGAGTTGTAGCCGCCACCAAACTGCTGTTGATTCCTCTGTGCATTGCCCACAAAGTTGACAGAATCAGGATTTGCACCACAGCATTCAGCTGAATGCTCACTACTACCACACACTTCACACCACATCTGTTGGACTGCATTAACTGAGGCTGACGGCTGGTTCAAATTCATATTGCTGAAGTGAGTGTTTAACTGATTTTGCAAAGCAGCTATCTGTGCAGCGATAGCTGTGAATCCATCCACTTCAAGCACTCCCGCTGCTTTCCTTGCTCCACCTCTTGAAGAATCTGCATTCCATTCCGGATTGCCTTTTGAAATTCGGTTGAGCAAAGTGTACAGCTCCTCATAAGTCTTCTCCAGCGGTTGCCCTCCAGCTGCTGAGTCTAACAAAATTTTAGTGTGGGGTTCCAAACCCTCAATAAAAGTGTGGACCAACACCTCATATGACTGATGATGATGAGGACAGTCCCGCAACATGGACTTGAATCTTTCCCAGGATTTATAAAGATTTTCTCCTTCCCTCTGTTTAAAACTTAGAATCTGACTTCTAAGTTTAGCTGTTTTACCTGAAGGGAAAAATCTGATCAAGAACTTCTTTGCAAGATCATCCCACGTTGATATAGAGTTGGGTGGTTCAGCTTTTAACCACCTCTTGGCTTCACCAGGTAAGGAAAATGGAAATAAGGTGAGCCGAACATAATCAGGTGACACTCCAGCGGGGATGTAAGTGTCACTTATCTCCAAAAAGTTCTGGAGATGTTGTTGCGGATCTTCGTGAGGGAGACCGGTAAACTGCCCGCTAGTGTGCAAAAGTTGCACCATATTTTTCTTTAACTCAAATCTCCCCCCAGGCTCTGGTTTGTGGATGCTGGAGTGTACATTATTAGCGTGTGGGATTGCCACCTCGCGAACCGGCCTGGCTGCTACTTCCTCGGGCACTAACACTGCCCGCACAACTGGTGGATCGGGTTGCTCCATTATAGACTGTTTCAGCAACTGCAACTTCTTCCGAAGAGCTTCTCTACGTTGACTATGCAATTCACGTTCTGGCTCTAAGTAAGATTCCACCAGCTCCTTGTCCCTTGCCAGTGTTCACAGAAATAAAAATCTGCAAAATACAGGCTAAGACCAAGTTGTTAACACTTAAGAAAATAAAAATACAAATACAGTAAATTTACACTAAACAAAATCTTACAAATCGCCTAGCCTCCCCGGCAACGGCGCCAAAAACTTGTTCGCGGCTCTGCTGCTCGGTATATATTATACACCGACACGCAAGTGTACGTGGTCAAACAAGTAATAAAGTGGCTAAGTAGCCAAGTATCGATCCAAGGAGGCTGCTCTAGATATGCAAAACTGGCTAGTTTACTATATCTCTATTCTATTTCTAACTATGTTAACAACAATCCAACCAAGAATTGAGTGAGTTTTGTTTCTAAACTAATTATCTACTAAAATTAATAACTACTATTTACGTTGAGTTTAGACAATGGATATGCACATGCCAAGGTTAAGAACGAGTAATGAACTTGATAATCATGATAATTTGGTCATCTTCTTCTTCATATTGCTAGCCAGGAACGTTTGTCTAGAAATTAAAACTTCCGTATTTAATTTCACTTTAAATTCATAAACCATTCGTCTACATTTCTGTGATCAAATGCAATTTATGACCTAACACTACAATTCATGTTCCTAAATTGACTAATACAGCTTTCAAGTATATTTCTATCAAGGAAGCACATCAAAACCCAATTTTCCCAAATCAAGTTAACAACAATACACTATTAATTCACAACTTTCCAATTTCATGCTCTCTCGAGTGAAATTGGACTTTTTAGATATACATTAATGGTGGCCAATCAAGAATGTAATAAGCACAAGAATTAATAGAACAACATGCAAGAGGAAGAAGAAACCATATCAATTATTACCAACATTCATTACACAAGTTCAAAACCTCAGCAAGAAAGGAATTAGCCACTCATTCTTGGATTAATCATCCTAGAATGAGTGTGAATCATGCATACAATTGAAGGAAAGAAGAAGGGAAGAGAAGAAAACTCTTATCTTTTCTATTCTTCAACTGCCACAAAACCACGTTCCTGCTCCCACTTCTGAACTCAGGCTAAAAAAAACTAAAACTAAAAAACTCCTTTAAAAAATAACTTAAGTGTGCTATTTATACTAGTGGGAATTTTTTCCCGGAATAACAAGCAACGTGTCACGGAGGCCAACGCGGAGCACTGCCTTCGTGACACGGCGTGGACGCGGACCCTCTCTGGAAATTGCATGGTCCAGATAAATAGCCTCAACGTGGCACGGAGGCCATCGCGGAGGCCTGTCTCCGTGCCACGGAGCTGACGCGCAGGCACACTGGAAATTGCCAATTTTATTTCTGCCCAGGCAGTGTGCTACCGCGATGGCAGCGTGGCACGACACCATCGCGGAGCCACTGCAAAATATGCCATCCGAGGTCTTTTCCACGCTCGCATCCAAGTCCAACTCCGACATAGTTCCAACACGCATTTTAGCTCTTAAAAATCACATTATCCTGCAAAACAAATGCTAATCATGTTGGTTAGTATAAATTCGCATTTTATTACCAAATACATGATATTATATACACATTGCACAACAAACAAGGTAAAAATGATACGTTTGAGTATCACTTGGGCATATAAATCTGCCCAAGATCATAAGGCATGAGTGACGCGGGTAGCTCGAAAATTGAAGAAATGCTATCTAGAGTTCTATAGAAAGTGGAGTCAACTGAGAGCGGGGTTAAAGAATTAAGAGAGGAGGTGTCTAACCTTGCCCAAACAGTAAGTTCACATTCAGCCTCCATCAAGCATTTGGAGGTCCAAATGAATCACTTGTCGGCTCAAATGAACCCCCGAATGAAGGGAACACTCCCTAGTGACACAATGTCCAATCCAAAGAAAGATAGTCAATGCATGACTATTGTCACTAGGAGTGGCAAGGTGATTGGAGATGCACCGGTGAAGCCCAAAGATGTTAATGACCGGAAATTGGATGAAGAAGATGAAGTTGACAAAATGCCAATGACTCCGGGTGAGGAAAAGATTGAAGAGATAGGAGAAGGGAAGGAGGATGAAATTCTCTCACATGCTAATAATTATGAGGTGGACATGAAGGGCCCAATTGATGACAAGGTTGAATCAAGAATCTCACCTACTTATCCACAACGTTTGGCCAAGAAAAAGAAGGATGACCAGTTCAAAAAGTTTGTTGACATGTTTAGCAAGTTGTCCATAAATATATTGTTAGTGGATGCTCGGCTTCAAATGCTAGGTTATGCAATGTTTATGAAAGAACCGTTGAAGAAGAAAAACATGGTTGATGCAGGTAGTGGGGAGAAAATGCACCATCGTAGTGCGGTGATGATGAGTAACCTTGCCCCCAAATGGGAAGACCTAGGAGCTTTCACAATCCCCTGTGCAATTGGTATATGTGTGTCTAAAAAGGCTCTATGTGATATTGGCGCTAGCATAAATTTAATGCGCCTGCTCATTTTCAAGAAATTGGGACTTGAAAGCACAAAGCAGACATCAATGAGGCTCCTCATGGAAGATCGGTCCATAAAAAGCCCAGTGGGGGTGTTAGAAGATGTGTTGGTAAGAGTGGACATGTTTATTCTACCTGCTGATTTTGTTATCCTTGATTGCGCAATAGATGTGGAGGTTCCCATTAGTTTGGGAAGACCATTGTTAGCTACGGGGAGAGCTATGGTGGATGTAGAGATTAGGGAGCTAAAATTCTAAGTTGAAAGTGAGGAAGTAACCTTCAAGGTGTGTCCACTAGATGAAACTCCTCCCTAATGCAAGGTGATAGGATTCTTGCAAAATGAGGAGGAGGACAAGGGATTGGAGCTGAAGGAGATGGAGTCGAATGACGACCCGTTGGAAAATAGGTGTTGAATGAGATCTACATTGTGCCACGACTTTAACTAAGGCGCTTCTTAGGAGTCAACCCAAGTGTTAGTGAATTATTTTATGTCTTTGTTGTTTTTGTTTTTGTAGGAGCTATGAAGTGAGGAACAAAGGAAGGAAAAAACCACATAGAGGAATGGAACTGAACCGGTGGGTGGCCTATCCAGAAGCGCAAACCGCCGTTCAAGATGAGTGCAAAACATAAGGCTGGAGCTTGGATCAAAGGACCGGCAGACCCATCGGCAAACCACCGAAGCAAAATCGTGGACCGTCGGTGTGTTACCGATGTAACACAGAGGACCTGAAGCTTTGGCACCTAAGAGGCAGATCACCGGCGGATCGCTAATTAGATCCGTGAACTGCTGGTGGATTGCCGACTGAGAAATAGAGAACCGGGAACAAATACATGCCATAGGAAAATTAAAGTGGTGGAACGCCGGTGTGATTCGGTGAACTGCCGATGTAGCACCGGTCGAGGTATCAATTTGTTTCAAAATGGTATTAAAGAGCGAACCCACCAAATCTCAAATACCTGATAAGCCACCCTATTATGCAAATATTCCCTTAGTTCCACTTTTTCACCATTTTTTCATTTCATTATTGTCTCTCAATTACCCAACATTCCACTTCCCCATATTTCTCTCTTTTCAACCGTTCCACTTTCCCACCTTTACATCTTCCCACTTCCCACCAACACACCAACATTAAATCTCCACCTTCCCCTCAACCTACCAATCTTCCACCTCTCACCTATAAAACCCTCTCCATCCCTTCACTAACACACTCACTTCACTCATAATTTCTTCTTCCACTACACATCTCTTGAAGTGCCATTGTTGAGAATTCTCTAAGCTTTTGATGTGCAAGTGTGCAAGCAGTCCTACATTGTGGTAAAAATTTTCTTTCCCTTGTCTTGATTTTCTCATTGGTGCTTCATTTTTTAGTGTCAATACTTTGTTTCCCTTTCTTATTAAACTCATGAATATACTCTAGTTGTTGAACAGAATGGGGAATATGTGCTTATGTGCGTGAAATTTTGAAATGGGTGAGGTCTGAGTAACCCAATCGAAACAAAATGCAATGTTTTGCCCGATGATAGATCGGGTTATTCCATTCTTAAGGGAAAACCATCATGCGATTGTTTTTAAATGTAGAAATGGTGATTTTATCATGTTGTGTGTGGGTGTGTGTTAATGGGTACCATTGATTTTTTTAAATTTGAATTGGGGACGATGGGGTCCGGCATTTGGCTGGTCAGGTTCAGCGAATTGCCGATGGAACGCCAGTTCATTCTAAAAATTGGCTTCAAGCCACTAAGTGGATCCTGCGTTACATTGGCGGTTCACGAATTTAGAACGATGATTCAGTGCCTAATTGCTGATATACCCTTAGTTTCCTAGTTTTCTGTTACGCATCGGTGGGAAAGCGATAGTCCGAGAATTTCTCCTGCGACTTGCCGGTGCCTCGCCGTAACTGTTGGTTCTTTAAATGATATTTTCTCAGCCTTGTTTCTCACTTCACCCTTAGATTAGTTTTTTTTAATTTTAATTTCCTCTTGGAATCGCTGTCACTAACATCATCCTTGTAGAAAAACCATGTCTTCATCCAGGAATAAAAGAAAAGGAAAGTACCCCACCTCATCTTGTAGTAAGAAAAAGGGTAAAACAAAGGCCGCTCCACCACATGCCAACACTAAAGAAGCAATAATCATTTGCGTCCCTAATATGCAAAAGCACTATGTCATCTGCCAAGGCCGATCCATCACAGTGGAGAAGCGGTTTGATTTGGCGGGATTGATGGGTGATCTTCCCAACATTACCACCCAATTCACATAAAGGTAATTGCATGCATTTGCAAACCCTCTCTTGCCTTACTACCCCAGCTTGGTGACAAAATTCTATGCCTCATATCAGGCCCGACAAGATAGCATGCAGTACAGGGGAAAGGTCGATGACTTTCCATGCCTGCCTTTGGTGATGATAAGGGGTGTGAAAGTTGAAATTACCCCAGCGGCCATCAACTCCTTGTTTAGGGAAGACGAAGTTGAATCTGGAATGGAGTATATGGCCCGGGTAGCTGATATGAAGAATTAGTTTGCTTGGGTAGCTTGCGTTGTTGCTGTTGACACTCCTCTCTAGGCCTCAATGGGTGGCAAAATTTATCGCCAAGATTTAAAGTTCGAGGCCAAACTGTGGCTAGATTTTAGTTGTGTCCGGATCATCCCCTCCAAAAATAAGCAGATGGTCAGCTTAGAAACTGCTATTCTTATTGCCTGCATCATGACGGGAGTCCCTATTAACTTCAAGGAAATTGTTGCTCAGCAGATGAAGAAAAATTCTCAGCATTCCAGCACTTTAATGCCCTATGCCTTTCTGATTTCCCAGCTTTGCTCACATGCTGGAGTTCCTCTGTTCACTGATGAAACCCCTTCTACTGCTCTAGAAGTGATAGCCATCAGTCGAAAGAGAGATGCCGAGGCACTGGCGATAAAAAGAAAGAGACTGCAAGCCTTTGAAATGCAGGAAGCATCCCTTTCCCGTGGATCAGACCAATCACCACAAGACCCAGAGTCAAACATGCCCCAACCAGAAATGTCAAGCCAAGCGTCAGGCGACATGCCTAGTGGAGCATCTCCCCCTCTGCAATCCTCTCAACCAAGTGGTCTCCACATACCCGTGGAGATGAAAAACTCTCATGAAATCCAACTTCAGAGATTGTCTAAGATCCTCCACGCATTCATTGCCCAAACATTCAAAAAGGAGCTCAAGTCGTTATACAAGAGTGTCACCATGCTATGCAAGAGGGCGAATGTGGGTGAAGGGGCAGTCACCTCCCTACAAATTGAGGTACATGAGTGGAAGAATCGGCTTCAACAGAAGTGCTGGATAAGAGCGCCTTGGATGTTGCAATGGCTTCTCCTTTCTTAGTTCGTGGTCCAATTGATGATCTCTTCGAGGGCCTAGGAGATGATTTTGCTAGGATAGGTGAGGCCAGTGGCGGTGGAGCAGGTGATGCAGAGGCTGATGATGGAGAAGAATGACCCACTCAGGGAGTTTCTTGTCTCTTTCCCTTTTGCATATTTACATTGGGGACAATGTACTCACTTATGTGGGGAAGGGATGAGCCCAGTTGATGATGGGGTAGGGATACATGTTTCTTTGGCTGTTTTTATGTTTATTTTAAATGATTGAGTAGAGCCTTTGTTGGGATGTTGTTCTCTTTTGATGATTGATGATTGCCCTTGTTGGACGTGTTTTGTTTTGAAAAAAATGAATGAATTACTTGGTTTAGTTTTGATGGTTGACAGTTAGTGATTAAATGGGGTCTTTATTTTGAATTGCAAAACTTTGCATGAAATGACCCAAAGTCTTTTTCCTTTTTCTCCTTTTTAAATAGTAGTGTAGTAATTAAAACTTCGAGGATTTTCTTTAGACCACGGTTCTTTCCCGAGGAGAATTATTTTGTTTTTGTTTAAAATTTTCATTGCCAAATTGGGTTGGCATGTCTCGATGATAGATTGAGTGGCGACATTCTTAAGGGAAAATACCATGTTGTTTTGAGTCTTTTATGAAGTTGTTTTGAGAGGCACCACCGAAAATAAAATTTAAATGGAATTTTAAAATGAGAGCATGAAAATGAAGATAATGAGCAACTGTTGGCACCGTAGCGTAGCATTCTTTTTCATATGTTGTAAATTTTTTGCTTGACTTATGATGTTTGCCCACTTTGATGTCCTAACTTGATATCTTGTGTTGAGTATGACTCTTGTAGACCCTTTAAGGGTGATGCCTTGTGTAGTGAGGAAATTTTTGATGAATATCATGGATAACATCTTTTCTAGAACTTGCCCCAAATGTGATTCAAGGCGAAATCCTAGATGTAGTTGCACCAAGAACATGAGTTTAGGCTTTCCTTTGCCTAGTCACTTCACCCATATACCCTCCTTGAGCATTGATCCTTGTTAGCCAAAGTTATACCTTAGACCCTTTCTTGGCAACCACATTACAATCCTTAAGACCGTTCTTAATACCTCTCTTTGGCACCTATTCTCCCTAAAATGTAGTGACAAGATAGTGATTAAATGAGGCTTTAAGCCTAATAAACAGGGAGTGAAAACAAATGAGAAATGAGGAAAAAGCCTAAGTTTGGGGGTGTGCAAAAAGGGAAGATAAGAATTTCAGTTAAGGGGGGCACCACATTGTGTCAAAATGCACCAAAGGATAAATCAAAAAGAGAAAAATAATTTGTGTGATACGATGCTTCCTCTTAAGGTGGTAAGACTAGTTGTGAAAGCCAAAGGGGTTATAAAGAGGGTTGTTAAAGAAATGAAAGGTAGAAACAAGGAAAGAAGTGAAACAAAGTGAAATGAGTGGAATGAGTTGATGTAAGGTATGTCCACAAAAAGCATTAGGGAGGATCTAGTCACTACAACCAAAATTTTATCCTACCCTTACCCCGGGCCTGCATCATAACCCGCAAGATATAAATGATTCTAAGTGCATCTACTCTACATTAGTGGAGAATTACATGAAGGGCAAGCCTATGGGTCAAGTGTGTGCATGAAAATTTCTTTGGGGAGGGTGAGTGTGAGTGTCTCCTCCAATCAATCCCTTATGTGCATTAAAATTATCACATGACAAAAAAAAGAAGAGGGATTCTTATTTTGATGAATGGCATCATTCCTTTTTTGGGGCACAAGAGCATTCAGAGTTAATGTGGGAATAGGACATGAGGAGTGTAAACGCTAAGGCAAGATTGAATGTGCACTGATTATTACTTGAGATGCTATGTGTGTTTCACGGTTGAGCAATGCCATTGTTTTACTAAATGAATCCTTTCATGAGCTTTGTTGGTGGAAAGTGGTAGCTTTCTTGAAACATCTTCATTGTTTTGGTCTCTAGGGGTATTTTCTTCTCTTTTTCGGTGAGCTTGGTAAGCATATTTTTGGATTGTCATAGTTCAAGTGATTGGTGGTGTTTATGTTTGAATAGAGGTGGCATATATTTTCAATGAATGAGCATTGCATTACTTGAGGATAAACAATGGCTCAAGTTTGGGGATTTGATGAGTCGGTAATTTACCAACTCATTAGGCTCTTAAACTTGAGTTTTTGCTTAGTTCTTGAGTTGATTAAATGGATTTTATGCCCTTTTTACTTTTGTTGTGTGCAGATGACTAAATGTAAAGAAAATATCAAAAATGGAGAAAAAAGAAGAAAGTGAGAGCAAATCGAGGGTCCACTGACACTTGTAAGTATCATTCACTAGTCCTTTCACACTTGTGTTGACAACTTTGCTGACCTTGCTATTTTATTCCACTAAATCACCAAATACAATTCACTGCAAATTCTAATCCCCCCAATTTTATTTTTTATTGTTAATTCTATGTGGTGCAAGCTAACTTCAATTTCTCAGTCGACACTTGTAACTATCATTCACTAGTCCTTGTGGGATTCGAACCTGACACTCGTTGGGTTACTTGTTTTTATACTTCGGCTGTGTATATTCTTTTCATGAAAGGATATATTTTGGACGTTATCATAGGGCGTGGCATATGTG
This sequence comes from Datura wrightii, assembly GCA_035772735.1. Classification (NCBI taxonomy): domain Eukaryota; kingdom Viridiplantae; phylum Streptophyta; class Magnoliopsida; order Solanales; family Solanaceae; genus Datura; species Datura wrightii. The sequence continues at coordinate 74,142,355 of JASDFA010000019.1, read as the reverse complement.
GAAGACTAATGTATCGTCACATGATGTTGGTTCTAGTGTGCTAACAATTGAAATGAGAAAAAAAGGTGTAGAGCAAGATGAAAATCTTGCTAAAATAATGACTCAACTAGAGTTAATGACTAAGTATGTTATGGGAGTTTGGCCTAAAGTTATATATGTTTTGGAAATGCAAGGTCCAATGCATTTTGAAGGGGAGTCATCGCCACCAAGATACAAAGAGGAGTGACAATATATGGAAAATCAGATGGGAAGTTCTCGACCCAGGTATCAAGGGACTAATCAAGGCCCTTGGTGCCCACGGGAAGAGAACTAAGGTTGGAGGAACCATGATGCACTGGAGTGGCCCGACGAAATGAGAGATGGGGCAATAGAGAGAAAAATCATGAGGGGGACCGCTATCATCAAAGCTTGAATCCATATATTCCCCCTCCTAAAGCTAAGAGCGCCCAAGCTTAGCTGGGTGTGATCAATGTAGGGAACTCACAGAGTGAAGAAATTTTGGAAAGGGTTCTCAAGAAAGTTAAATCAATTGACGGTAGGGTCAAGGAACTAAAACGGGAGGTGTCTAACCTTGGCCAAATGGTGTATTCACACTCAGCTTCCATCAAGCATTTGGAAGCCCAAATTCACCTCTTATCCTCTCAAATGAACCCCTGAATGAAGGGAACACTTCCTAGTGACACAATGTCAAATCCTAAGAAGGATAGTCAATGCATGGCCATTGTCACGAGGAGTGGAAAGATGCTTGGAGATGCGGGTGTTAAGCCCAAGGAAGTTGTTTCTCCTAAGGTAAGTGATGCAAAAGAATCATATGTGGTGCCACAAGCACCAATTGGTTATGATAATGTTTGAAGATGAAGGTGAGGGAGATGTTGATGAGATTCCCTCAAATGATGAAGAAGGAGATGCAAGCATGACGACCTCAAGTGAGAAAGAACAAGAACCTAGAGTTCCACCTCCTTATCCATAGTGGTTTTCCAAGAAGAAAAAGGATGATCAATTCAGCAAGTTTATCGACATGTTCAACAAATTGTCCATAAATATACCATTGGTGGATGCTTTACTTCAAATGCCTGGAAATGCAAAGTTCATGAAAGAATTATTGAAGACGAAGATGGTTGTAGATATGGGCACCAGAGAGACATCACATCATTGTAGTGCTATGATGATGAGCAACCTGGCCCAAAAACGGGAGGATCCAGGAGCCTTCACAATCCCTTGCACTATTGGATTGTGTGTGTTCAAGAAAGCCCTTTGTGATCTTGGGGTGAATATAAATCTGATGTCCCTCATAATATTCAAGAAGTTGGTGCTTGGGAACACCAAACCTAACTCAATGAGATTGTTAATGGCTGATCGCTTTATCAAGAAACTGGTGGGTGTTTTGGAGGATGTATTATGGGAGTAGATAAGTTTATTCTACCAGCTGACTTTGTAGTTCTCGATTGTTAGATAGATGTGGAAGTTCCAATCATTTTAGGGAGATAAATGCTTGCCACAAGTAGACTCTTGGTAGATGAGGAGCTAGGTGAGCTCAAGTTTTAGGTTGGAGGTGAAGAGGTTACCTTCAAGGTGTGCCAATTCACTGAACTTCTTGATGAATGCAATATGATTGGAGTGTTGAATGACGAGAATAAGTATGGAGGAGGTTGAGTCGGAGGATGATGCTCCGGAGAATGAATTTTCAATGAGAGATATGTCGTGCCACGATGTTAACTAAGGAGCTTCTTGGGAGGCAACCCAAGTGTTTTCTTTTGAATGTTCTAATATCATTGTTGTTTTTACTTTTATAGGACTAAGTAGGTGAGAAGCAAGGATGAGGAGCACAAAACAAGCTAGGCACCACACTAGACTGGTGAATCGCCAGTCCAGATGCGCGAACTGCGCCCCCTTGAGTCATGGAAATAGAAACCTAGGAACAAATTGGTTAAACCAGCGAGTCATCGGCAGAACACTAACACTAGTTTGCGAACCGCCGCTTGACCACCGACCTAAGTAAGAACACCTGAGAAGTGGGGACACAAACGATGATCCACCAGCGGAACGCAGAACCCAATCTGCCAACTACAGGTCACAAAGTAGAGAACTGGGCATAAATTCAGGTCAGTAATGGTAAGGTGGCGAACCGCCGCTTCCAATCGGCGACCACTCGTAAAACGCCGGTGTAGGTATATGCCTTGTTCTAAAATCTTGACCAACCCATTGACCCACCCGACCCAGATTTCATTTTCAGCTGCCCAAACCTAATCAATTCCCTTTTCCCATTTTTAACACTTCCCCATACACCTTTTCATCTTCCCAACACCCCACCTTTCCATATTTTAACAATCCTATTTTCCTAATCCTTCTATATTTAAATCACCATTAAACCCCCACCTTTTCCTCAACCAATACCATTCATCCCCCTTCACCTATAAAAACCCTTATTTCTTTCACCTAATTCTCACTACAGTCTCACTCTCTACTAGAAAAGGTCAAATTTCTACCATGGTTGAGCAAGTTCAAGCTTCCGCATCTCTCATCCATTATCATTATTGTGTTGTGGTAAAGTACTTCTAACACTATGCTATTATTGCAAGTTGTATTCTTGGTGCATATGAATGTTGTTATAGAATGTATCTCCCTTCTTTTTACTGCCCTTTCCCCCCTAACATTTCCATTTTTGAGAACATACTTGTTGAATGTTGTTGATTGATATGCAATGTGAAATTAGTGGGGAAGTAGGGGTTTGATGCTTAAATGGGCATGGGAAATTATTGCTATTGTTTAGATGAGTTAGGGTGTAGTCTGAGTAACCCAAGGGATATAATGGACCAGATTTGCCTAATGAGAGATTGGGTGACACCGTTCTTAAGGGTAAATCATCATTTTATCCATTTTTAATTATGTAGGTAATTCTTGTATAAGATGTGAATACATTTTTTGAGATTTGATGTTGGAATGCTTTTTGAGGATATGGGGACGACGACCATCAGCTACTCGCCAGTCAGGTCTAGTGAAATGTCGATGAAACGCTGGTTCGGGTGAAAATGGCTTCAGGCCACAGCCTCAACTAGCGTCCCATCAACGCTTGGTGGATCATTGTCTCACCCAAAAACTGGGGTAGGGCACAACTGGTACTCGATTCATGATTGACCAAGAAGCCGGCTATATAGCATCTATAAATATAGCACTAAGGTTGGCCAAGCCACCTATCACAACTAACCAAGATAAATATTTGACCCATAATGTCTTGATAATAATAAATATACAACCTGGAAAGCCGACAAGGCTATAATAAAGTTAAACAGAGCAATGGAAAACCAACATGACTACACAAACAAAACTACTATACAAAAGAGTCCACATCAACCTCTACAGAGTAAAAAAACTGAAATGCACGGGACTGGGGTCTAGCCTACTCATGTTGTACAGAAAACCCAAAATAGTCAAAAATAGGACATGCGAGCATACCACTATTCCACTGCAATCTGGCTCTTACTACATCTGATGATCTGAGCCTCGACCTGTACCTCCAGCATGATTGCAGGAAGGGTCCCCAGATGAAGGACGTCAGTACGAATAGAATGTACTGGTATGTAACGCTAAAAACTATAAACATATCATATAACAATAATAATTGAGCCAAACATAAGGAATCGTAACAACCTGAAATCCTGAAAATCGAAACCTCACAATAACTCAATATTGAAGTGTAAATGCAAACATCTAATGCAAAAAAAACTATAACTCAAATACCAGTGGCCAGCCGACCATAAAACCCATATAAAATTCGTCCAACAAGTGTACCACACCGGGAAAAAATAAAAATGCCTCCAGCCGGTGTTCCATATCGGGATAAAAATCCATCTAGCCGGTGTACCACACCGGCGTAAAATAAAAGTACCTCTAGCCGATGTACCACACTGGGGTAAAATTAATAAATCTTAAAAGAAATCATAAATGGAGCCGATATGGCTTATATTGTACCAACTTAACACGTATAGCATAGAAATGACGAATACTAAATATGTGTCTTGCATAGGCCTCCTTCGTAATGCATAACTACAAGTGAGCACATATAACATGTAAATCTAGAAATTAGAACTTAAATGCATGTATTCAAATCTTTTTTAAATCATATGGATCTACGGATGGCCTAAGAGTTTCAACAAGATTTATAGATCGTATTCAAGGGACATTATAGCTCAGAGACTTGCTAGCATGTCGTTTAGCTTAAGGGAAAGGGATTATGAAATCTCCCCTTGGCCTGGCATATTTCATAACATACACATATGATAAAGGACAACGATAACCAGGCAATCCTAATTTAATAAGCTTGTTCACCCTTAATAGCTTGCGAAGACTTTACTTGACTTAAAATCATTTACACGTCATCGTCTTGGCTCTTTTATCAATTTCAGTTAACAACCAGACCTTTAAACAGATTTAATATCACACACACACACACACACACATATAATAGAGAGTAAGGACCAGCTAACAACGCCCACGTTGAGGGGTCTCCAACTCAATGTACAATTATGACAACAATCAACATAATATCACACTTTCGATGCCTCACTTCATCTAGGCATAATCTTAATATTTAACCTCAATGAAACATGAAACTTTTAAAGATTAAATAAATCTTAACATACTTCATCAATACTTGTAAAGAGGTCGCCGGCTCATTCAAATCACAACACACAAATCATGCTTAAAAGAACGATGGACGGGGCGCCTTACACACCTTTCTCCGATGAACTTTTCTTTAGCCGATTTCCTATTTCAATGATCAGCCTTCAACCTCCATAATCCAGTGGTTTTATAGGCCAACAACAATCTTAGTTTGTATGAGAAAATGCAGCCCAAAATAACTAACCAATGGCAGTCACAATGACAACAACAACACACGGCAACATCAACAATATTTAGCCATTTTCTCAACTAATTTTCACTAACTTTTGAGGAAGAAACAAGAGTATATTTGACCATAGTTATGCTGTAATTCTTCCCCTCAATATGAAGTATAATTCCAGAAAAGGATACTTCCAAAAAGCCTAAGGAAAATGAGCAAAACTCAGCTCGCAAACAGTCCATTGGCAGCTCACTTACCTGCCAATTTTCAGCTTTTCACTTTGCAATTTGAGAGGTTTAAAAGGGGTGAAATCCTTAACTTTTTCTGGGTGGTTGTTGCTGGTTAAAAATAGGATCCATTGACCTCAAATTCTTATCAACAAAATATGGCAACCTTTCTGTCCAAAATGCAATAGAAGCAGTTCACAAACACACCAAATACACCTCTAACTTCTAGCTTTCTACTCATGAATTCAAGCAAGTTTAGTAGTAGAATTCTCACCTTTCACACTTGTGTATAATCCCTACCGATAGGGAGCATATATGTGTCTTCTAAATTCTTCATAAACGCAGCAAGTCACCACAACAACACTGCGAAAAATGCAGCTACAAGGAAGCAACTTCACCACAAAGTTGCCTTCACTTCCGTGGATTTTTTCTTGAGTTTTGATGCCGTTTTCTTGAGGTATTCCTCTTGGTTTGTTAGGATTTTCTACTGGAAAAGAGTGAGGATTTTAGAGAGTAAGAAATCACCTCATATTTGTAAATGTTTAAAATGATTTCATAACACATAACTTAAAATATAAAGGCTTTTGGGCGGTGGCCGTTTTTAAGGTAGTGGCCACCTTACTGTCCGATAGTGCCATGGTAAAACATCTATAAATTTTTTGCTCAGAACTCCGATTGATGAGAGGTTTGATGTTTTGAAAACTAGACTCAAATACCATTAATGTAGTAGGTCGTGGGGCTTCTAATTCATTATATATGGGGAGATATTATCGTTTAAGATTGACCCTTACTTATGAACTTCACATACTCTTTGCTTTTTCGTACACATTTCCCTTGTCATATATGACCAATATACAACCCGTACTTCCCTTAACCTAGTATACAAACATCAAATAATCATCAAAAAATTTCCTGGGTGTAATATTCTCCCTGCCTTAGGAAAATGCGTCCCCGAATGAAAATTAATTTCACTTAATATGCTTCAAAATATATACTCAGTAACTTAGGTATTAAAACACATACATTAATATCACATCGGCATCATAAATAGGTGAGGATATTTCTTTTTCATTTCCTCCTCCACCTCCAAAGTCACTTCCTCGATGTTATTACTTCCCACAATATTTTAACAAGGAAGCGACTTCTTTGGTCCGAAGGTTCCTAACTTGCCGGTCAAGTATAACAACTGGGACCCCAGTGTAGGTCATCTCCTCAGGAATCTGGACATCATCGAAATGCATAATATGGGTTGGATCTCCTATACACTTCTACAACATCGATACATGAAATACTGGTTGGACAGTCACTACCTATGGTGGCAACCCCAACTCATAGGCTACATTGCCTATCCTGCGGATTACTCTGTAATGCCCAACATATCTAGGGCTCAACTTGACCTTTTGGCCAAATCGCATGACGCCTTCCATAGGCGACACTTTCAGGAAGACTCAATCATTAATAGAAAACTTCAGCGCTCTATAATGTACATCCGCATAAGATTTCTTCCTTCTCTGGGCCGTCTGAGGACGATCTCTAATAAGTTTCACCTTGTCAATAGCCTGCTATACTAATTCTGGCCCTAATAACTCTGCCTCACTAAGCTCAAACTAGTCCATTGGTAACTTGCACTTTTGCCCATATAAAGCTTCATATGGGGCCATTTGAATACTTGCCTGGTAGCTGTTATTATAGGCGAACTCAATCAAGGAAACATGATCATCCCAGCTTCCGCCAAAATCTAAAACACAAGCATGCAACATATCTTTAAGCGTCTGAATGGTGCGTTCAGCCTGTCCATCTGTCTGAGGATGAAATGCGGTGCTGAGGCTTACCTAAGTACCTAGACCTTTCTAGAAAGACTTCCAGAAGTTTTCTGTGAACTCAACACCTCTATCAGAAATAATGGATAAGGGGACGCCATGTAGGAGAACTATCTCCCATATATAAAGCCTAGCATAATCCTATGCAGCATATGTAGTCCTAACTGGTAAGAAGTGAGCTGATTTAATAAATCTATCAACTATTACCCATATTGAATCATGCTTCCTGCTCGTTCGAGGCAATCCTATAATAAAATCTATATTAATCACCTCCCATTTCTAGGCTGGAATTTCTATATCCTGCATCAGACCTTCAGGCCTCCGGTGCTCAACCTTTACCTACTTGCAATTAGGACACTGAGTCACAGGACCTGTGATGTCCTTTTTTATGCCGTTCCACCAATATAGTAGCCTTAGGTCACGATACATCTTTTTCGCACCTGGGTGTACTGAATATCGAGAGTAATGAGCTTCATTCATAATCTGTTCTCGTAGCTCACCCACATTTGGTACACATAGACAACCCTGGTATCTAAGAACTCCATCAGGTCCACAATCAAATAGGCTCTACTTCTGCTATGGTACATTGTCTCTTAGTAAGACTAACTCTGCATCATCATATTGTCATTGCTTAACTTCCACTACCAAGGACAATTCTGCTTTGTTTTTGACAATAAAACCCCCATCTTCGGCATCTAGTAACTGAATCTGTAAGTCAACCAATTGTTGTAGATTATTTGTCATTTCAATCCTGTCAACCAAAATATGGCTTAAACTACCCATAGACTTGCGACTTAGCGCATCAGCTACAACATTTTCCTTGCCCAGATGATACAAAATACTCACATCATAGTATTTCAGCAATTCTAACAACCCTCTCTAGCGTAAATTCAACTCCTTCTTCTGGAATAGGTACTGAAGGATCTTATGATCTGTAAAAATATCAACATGTAGCCCATATAGGTACTGGTGCCAAGAAGCATAGGCAATGACTTTGTCGTGTTGCATCAAAACATAGCCTAAGACAATCCTGGAGGCATCGCAATAAACCACATAACCCTCTATACCTTTTGGAAGAGTCAAGACAGGTGCTGAGGTCAACCTATCTTTCAACTCTTGAAAATTGCGCTCACACGCCTTTGACCACTAAAACTTTGTTGCTTTATGAGTCAGCTTTGTCAATGGCTCGGAGATAGTAGAAAAACCTTTTACAAATCTGTGATAATAACCTGCCAATCCATGAAAAGTATGAGCCTCTATGGGACTCAAGGGTCTAGGCCAACTATTTATTATCTCTATCTTCTGACTATCCACTCTGATACATTCAGCTGTAATTACATGACCAAGAAAAGCTACAGATGTCAGCCAGAACTCACATTTAGAAAATTTAGCATATAACTTGTGTTCCTAGAGAGTCTGTAATACTGCTCTCAAATGATATGCATGCTCAGCCTTTGATCGCGAGTAAATCAGAATATCATCAATGAAGACGATCACAAATTGTCACACCCCACCTTGGGGGGTATGACGGCACTTGGTGCCTGCTAGACTCTTGACTGCTAACTGGTCCAGCCTGAGCACATCTGGTGCTTTGGCTGGCTTTGGCTCTATTTCAAGAAACAAATCGGCTATATAACGGCTGTAACTACAGCCTCCGGCCAACTGGCCTGTAGCCATCTGTACCTGTAACAACAGCTAACCAGAAACAGACCTGTAACAAGGAACCTATGCGGGCCGACAAGGCCACCATGCTGTCTAGTTATCTGTAACTCAACACAAGACTGCTGTAAAATTTCGTGACCGGCAAAGTCACCACTACTGTCAAACTAAGGCCCCACACGGCCAACATAAACTGGAATACAAGACAGCTACAGCAGACTGCACGGCCCCACACGACCGGCTCAAATAACCACAGGGAATATATACAGACTGCAAGCCTCTACGAATACTGTAAGGAACTGATAGAAATGATCGGGACAGGGCCCCGACCTTCCCATATTGCACAACAAAAGAAAAGGAGCTACACCTCTGGGAATTAGACTTCGGATAACAGGAGCTGATGACTCACTGGCTGGCTGGAATCACGAGAGATCGGCTCCTCATCCGTGAGTACCTGTAGGCAAGCAATACAGCGCCCCGCTGGGCGTCATTACCACAGGTACTGAGCATGTAAAGCAAACTGAGATATGCAACTGAAACGAATAGCACAATAACATGACATTTAAGCAAGAAGTAGCTGAGTCTATCTGGCTGAGGATAACTGGGGAGAGTTTATACATTCTGTAACTAACTGAGCATACCTGAAGACGTGTCGTCCTTCTGTCTATCAGTATCTACTAGCACATATCAATATACATAATAATACACACAATACCTGACCGATCCCCATAAGTCGAAAGGTGCCAACCAAGCAAGCAATCTATTTACCCCTACCCGGGTCTAAACCAACCAAAAACAAGTCACTCCACTCATCCGATAACTGTGAGCTCCTCCTACCGGCCCCCTTGGGTACGTAGCTCAGGCCTTGGCCTCTGACAATAAACTGTGTCTGAGTCCGAAGACACCTGCCTCTGGGCACAGGTGTGCACACATAGTGGTCTGCCCCTGTAAAAAGGGTGTGCTAGCTCTACGCAGAGTAAACTGAACTACCCCTGCAAGCAGGGTGGTCTGGACCGTATTATCATGGTGGTCGGCCATCATCGTCCTTAAGTCGGACGGCATCGCCCAGCTGGTGGCGGTATCTGAATCTGGTATCGACACAGCTATAACCCAGGGGCGGTGGGGATGCTAAAGGGTGCCCACATGCCACAACAAGTCTCAACATACAAAACACATACACAGCAAGCATGCTTAAATGAAAAACACTAATCATATTCTCTTCTTGTATCTCAAGGCCAGTTTGTATTAAATAACTGATACTATATTCTGTTTTACACTATTTCTGATTGCTGGACTAACTGCTACCTGGCCTTTATCTGCCTATCTGATTATATCTGGATATAGCTCAATAACATAAAATGTACCATCTACTACTGGATACAATCTCAACAGATGTACTCCGTATTGCCTGAATATCTACTATTCTGATTATCGCATGATACGTGATTAATATACTAGCATGCTTGCTGGAAACTGTACTAAAATCGTTCCTGTACGATGGGTATCGGTTAATAGCCTTTATTCTATTTACTTTCTAAGCTGTACTTCCTGGCTTGCCGAAAGAATAACTTTACATACCTGGTTTCTGAGTACCCGACTGACCGGTGTGATTTTCGTCGGTACTTCTGCTGTTTCTCCCAACTACATTCATATAGACGTCAATTAGAACTAAATACATTAATATTCGGGAGAAATTGTCACTTTAGATATATATATTTATCCCAACTTTAACCTTTCGAAAAATGGTCGAAAACTCGTTACTTTTCAGCGGTCCAGAAGGGAGAAATATTCACTTCTCAGCTAGGAACACATAGACATTAATTTAGAGCAATTCTACTTACCTTAGCTCGGTGGCTCGCCGATTCGTCGGCCGTATTTCACGAAAATAAATCCGTAGGAATGCTCTCTGCTGCTAAATACTTCGGTATCTAGGATTAATTTGAGTTTTGGCAGCGTTTGGCAGCGTAATCGGACGAAAATTATAATCCCTCCTTCGTCTTCCTCTGTTTTGCTGCGTGTTCTGGAAATTAAAATGAGTTAAATGATATTAAACCGAAGTGGGGGCTTTATATACTTGGGCCTGAACTTGGGCAACGTGTCACGGAGCCATCGCGGAGGCCTCACCTCCGTGACACGCTGCCATCGCGGAGGGGCTCTGCCTCAGCTCCTCCCGCGATGGTTCGACGGGTTTCTCGTCCGATCTTTTTCCCGGCCTTTCTCTAGCACGTATGGCCTTCTAATATGCTTAACCAACGTGCGAATAGGTCATCTAGGTGCCGGGAATTCTACGGGGTATAACACAAATACATCAAGAAAAGGCCTAAATACCTTATTCATCAGGTCCATAAAAGCCACTGGGGCATTAGCCAGCCCAAATTACATTACTAGAAACTCATAATGGTCATATCTTGTTTTGAAGGCATTCTTAGGGATATCAATTTCCCTAACTCGTAACTGATGGTACCTAGATATCAAGTCAATCTTTGAGAAGCATATGGCACCTTGTAGTTGATCAAACAGGTCATCAATCCTGGGAAGTGGGTACTTTTTCTTAATCGTAACCTTATTCCTCTGCTTGTAGTCAATGCGCATTCTTAGCGACCCATCTTTCATTCGCACAAACAACATCGATGCACCCCACAACGACACACTAGGCCAGATAAAACCCTTTTGGAGCAAATCTGTCAACTGCTCCTTTAATTCTTTTAGTTCTGCTGGGGCCATTCTGTATGGATGGATTGATATAGGATGAGTACCTGGAAGTAGATCAATAGCAAAATCTATCTCCCTTTCAGGAGGAATTCTAAGAAAATCCTCTGGAATGACCTTGGGGAACTCATTTATAATAGGAATTGACTGGAGAGACGTACGCTCACATTCCAAGTTTCTTACCCGAACCAAGTGAAAAATACAACCTTTGGATATCAACTTTTGTGCCTTAAGATATGAATAAACTTACCTTTAGGCGTAGCGGCATTAACTTGCCATTCCCGGACTTCTCGTCGGGAAAATGGAATCTGACCACCTTGGCTATGCAATCAACATTAACATAACATGCCGCCAACCAATCCAGACCCATAATGACATCAAAATCAACCATTTCAAGCACAAATAGATTAGCTAAGTTTGATCTATCACATACCAATACTACACAGTTCTGGTAAACTCGTCTAGCTAACATAGATTCGCCAATTAGCGTAGAAATAACAAATGGTATAGATAATAACTCAAGGACTGTCTCAAACTAACTCGCAACCAATGGTGTAACATAAGAGAGTATAGAACTAGGATGAAGCAAGACATATACTGCACGAGAATAAATAATCAAAGTACCTGTAACAACATCAGGTGAGGCCTTCTGGTCCCGTTGACCGCCCAAAGAATAAAATCAATTCTAGGTTTCCACAAAACTAGAAGCCTCTCTCCCTCTGCCTCTTCCACGACCTGCTGCCAACTGAGGATCGAGTCTAGGAGGTCGATGGAGGATGAGAAAGCAACTTTTGATCGCGCCTTATCTGCCTCGACCCTATTTGAACAATCTTTCATAAAGTGCCCTAGCAGCCTACAACAATAGCATACATTCTACCCCTGACGACACTGACCTGAATGAGATTTCCCACAATAAGGACAATACGGCAATGGTGATCGCCTCTGCCCTGCCCACTCCTGTTGTCGAGAGCTAGACGGAGTTCGGCCTTGGCCTCTTCTCTGTCAACTGAAATTGAGGTGGGGCACTCCCTATAGGCCTAACTATCTTCTTGGATGACTGAGCTCCTGGATCACCCTACGGCCCTTTGTAAGGACCCAGAGTCCTAGCTCTCTTTCATTCCTCCTATTGTCTCCAAGTATCCCGTAATTGATGAACAAAATCCTCCGCCCTCTGGGTGAAAGCTTGAATTCATGCAATGTCCATGTGCTCCTGAGTAGATACCCCCAAACAATCGCGAGCTACATGAAGCCCCAACCCTAACACGAATCGATGAACTCTATCCTCCATCGTCTGAACTATGTCTGGAGCATACCTAGATAGAGAATTAAACCAAAGACAATGCTCATGCATACTCATACTTCCCTGCTCTAGTTGAAAAAAATGCTCAGCTCGAGCCTATTGAAGCTTCCGAGGTAGATAGTGGTGCATAAAGGCCTCGGAGAACTCTTCCCACTCAACTAGAGGTGCATCGATTCCTCTGGAATGAGCCCAAGCCTCATACAACAATATGGCCATATCACGTAGTCTGAAGGCTGCCAACTCTACTTCCTCAGTCGTTGTAGCTCGCATCACCTTCAACACCCTACAAGTGAAATCAATAAAGTCTTGAGGATCCTTGCTCGGGTATGATCCATTGAATATAAGAAGGCTCAAACTCAAGAACTCACGGGCCCTGGAACTCTCAATTTCCTGGCCTCTATATCTCTCTATCTCCTCCAATTGCCGCTCCTGACCTGCGGAGATACGAGCCATCTACTGAACAGCTCCCTCAAGACCTTGTCCTTCCGGAACAACTAGAAGTACCATAGGCGCGGGAGGGTCTGCCACTCTACTACCCTCAGGTATTGCTGGTGTGGGATGAGCTGGAGTTCTATCTACCACTACTCTAATTGATGTTGGAGGAACTGTAATACCTGGGGCAGGAGCAGTCTGAGCCTTTGACCTGTCTCTCTAATCCTCTGGAGGGCGATTAGTACCCTCTCAAATAGTTGTGCCAATCAACCTCATAGTCATCTTCCTTGTCACAGGCATATTCTGAAACAATAACATGATTTAGATATCTCCGTATTTATTACCTCGCCCTATAGCACGAACTATTAGTAAAAGAAGTGAAACAATTCCTAGATGTCCTGCAGCATCCCGATTATAAGTATGGTGCACAACATACCAATAAATGATACTCTACTAGACATGGCTTTGTGGACTCCCTAGGACACGACTTCGCTTTGATACCAAGCTTGTCACGCTCAAAAACTAGGGTAGGGTGCAACTGACACTGGATTCATGATTAATCGAGAAGACGACTATATAGCATCTATAAATGTAACACTAAGGGTGACCAAGCCACCTGTCACAACCAACCAAGAAAAATACTGGACCGATAATGTCTCGATAAAAATGATATGCATCTTGAAAAGCCGACAAGGCTATAATAAAGCTAAACAGAGTAATGGAAAACCAACATGGCAAGACAGTCAAAACTACTATACAAACTAGAACACATCAGCCTCTACAGAGTAAAAAAACTGAAATGCACGGGACAGGGCCTCGACCTACCCATGGTGTACACAAAACTCAAAATAGTCAAAACTAGGACATGGCTCTTGGAAAAGAGGAGCATACCACTATTCCGCTGAAATCTGGCTGCTACTGCGTCTAGTGATCTGAGCCTTGGCCTGTACCAGCAGCACGATTGCAAGAAGGGTCCCCTGATGAAGGGACATCACTAAGAATGAAATGTACTAGTATGTAAGGCTAAAAACTATAAACATATAAGATAATAATAATAACTGAGCCAAAAATAAGGAATAGTAAAAATCCAGAATCCTAAAAATAGAAACCTGACAATAACTCAATATTGAAGTGTAAATGCAATAATCTAATGCACAACAAAAACTATAACTAAAATTCCAGTGGCCAGTCGACCATAAAACTGATATAAAATTTGTCCAGCCAGTGTACCACCCTGCGATAAAATAAAAATGCCTCCAGCTGGAAATCCATCCAACCGGTGGACCACTCTGGGTAAAATAAAAATACCTCCAACCGGTGTACCACACTGGTCTAAAATTAATAAATCTTAAACAAAATAATAAATGGAGCTGATATGGCTTATGCTGGACCAACTTAACACATATAGCATAGAAATTGTGAATACTAAATATGCGGCCTGTATACACCTCCTTCGTATTGCATAACATCAAGTGAGCACATATAACATGTAAAGCTAGAAAATAGAACTTAAATACATGTATTCAAAACTTGTTTAAATCATAAGGAACAACAGATGAGCTAAGAGTTTCAAAAATATTTATAGATTGTGTTCAAGGGATTGTAGAGCTCGGAGACTCGCTAGTTTGTCATTCGACTTAAGGGAAAGGGATTATGAAATCTCCCCTTAGCCTGAAATATTTTATAACATTCACATAAGATAAAGGACAGCCATAACCAAGCAATCCTAATTCAATAAGCTTGTTTACCCTTAATAGCTTGCAACATCTTTACATTGCTTCAAATAGTTTACACGTTATCGTCTTGGCTCTTTCGCCAATTTCAGTTAGCAACTAGACCTTTAAACACATTTAATATCACAGACATACACACACACACACATATATATACACAGACTATAAGGACCAGCTAACAGTGCCCACACTGAGGGGTCTCCAACTTGATGTAAAACTACGACCACAATCAACACAATATCACACTTTTGATGCCTCGCTTCGGCTAGGCATAATCTTAATATTTATCCTCAATAAACATGAAACCTTAAAGCTTAAACGAATCATAACATAATGCCTCAAGACTTGTAAAGAGGTCGCTGGCTCATTCAATTCACAATGCACGAATCGTGCTTAAAAGAACGATGGACGGGGCGCCTTACATACCATTCTCCGATGAACTTTTCTTTAGCCAATTTCCTATTTCAATGATCAGCCTTCAATCTCTTTAATCTAGTGGTTTTATAGGCCAACAATAAGCTTAAGCTGTAGCACAAAATGCATCCCAAAATAACTAACTAATGGCAGTCACAATAACAACAACAACACACGACAACATCAACAATATTTAGCCATTTTCTCAACTACTTTTCACTAACTTTTGAGGAGAAACAAGAGGAAATTTTACCTTACTTCTTTTGTAATTCTTCCCATCATGATGAAGTATAATCTAGCAAAAGAAACAGCGAGAAAGCCTAAGGAAAATGAGCATAAAAGGAATTCTCACCATTTATACTTGTGTATAATCCCTACCAAGAGGGAGCATAGATGTGGCTTAGAAATTCTCCAGAAACGCAGCAAGTCACCACAACAACACTGGCCAAAACGCAGCTACAAGGCAGCAACAACTTCACCACAAAGATTCCTTCACTTCCATGGACTTTTGCTTGAGTTTTGATGGTTTTTTCTTGAGGGATTCCTCTTGGTTTCTTAGGCTTTTCTGCTGGAAAAGAGAGAGGATTTTAGAGAGTAAGCAAGAACCTCATATCTGGAAATGTTGAAAATGATTTCATAACACAACTTAAAATATAAAGGTTGTTGGGCGGTGGCCGTTTTTAAGGCGGTGGCCACTTCACTATTTGATGGTACCAGAGTAAAACATCTATAGCATTTTACCCCGAACTCCGATTGATGAGAGGTATGATGTTCTGAAAACTAGACTCAAAGATCTTTAATTTGATAGGTTGTGGAGCCTCTAATTCCTTATATATTGGGAGATATGGTTGTATAAATTTGACCCTTAATTATGAACTTCACATACTCTTTGCTTTTCCATTCGTACACATTTTCCTTGTCATCTATGATCAATATAAACCCGTACTTCCCTTAACCTAGCATACAAACATCAAATAATCACAAAAATTCTTTGGGGTGTAATAATTGCGACCAATGGCTCGTTGATGAGTGGCCAGTGGAAACTTCCCTGCCTAGTGTTCTGCTCACTATCGACGGTCCACGGATCACCTCTTGCGGTTCGACAAAGTTTCATCGGTGTTACTAGTTCTATCAGGATAATTCTTTCTCTTGTTTCTCATTTAAATTTTAGAGTAGTTTTTGGTTGTTTTCATTTTATCGTTAGAAAAATACAAAAAGAAACATTGTTGGTGTCACTAACATCATGTTTGTAGAAAATGTCTTCTTCTAGGGACCTAAGAATAGAAAAGGCCATCACCACTTCAAAGACAAAGGGCAAAGGAAAAGCCAAAGCCACCTCAGCTCCCGCTAACACTAGAGAGGTGATAATATTTTGTGTGCCCCAACATGAAGAGCACTATGCTATCTATGAAGGCCGCTCCATCACTATGGAGAAGCGCTTCAATTTAACAGGGATGAGGGGTGACTTCCCCAACATTACTATCCAATTCACCGACCGCTAGAGGCATGTCTTCACCAACCCTCTCCCAGATTTTTACAAGAGCCTAGCCCCGAAATTCTATTCTTTGTATCAGGCCAAGCAGGAGAGTATGAATCACAAAAAAAAGTTGAGGACTTTCCATGCCTGTCCTCAGTGTTAGTAAGGGTGTTGAGGTTGACATAAATCTAGCAGCCATAAATTAACTATTCTAGGAGGATGAGATTAATGAGGGTACCAAATATTTGGTCCGTCTCACCAATAAATATGCCCAATTCAATGTTATAGCTCTAGTTATCACCATGGGCACACCTCTCTGGGCATCTATGGGTGGTGAGATATCTCTTCATGACCTACGCTTCGAGGCCAAGTTGTGGCTCGATTTAATTTGTGGAAGAATCATGCCATCCAAGAATGAATAGTAGGTGAACTTGGAAGCTGTCATCCTGATTTATTGCATCATGACAGGGGTCCCAATTAACTTTGGGGAGATAGTGGCTAATCAAATGTGTAGAAAGGCTAGAAAAGCTGGCACTTCAATGCCATATGCAGTGTTGCTATCGTAGCTATGCTTAAGAGCGGGAGTACCCTTTTTCGCGGATTAGACCCATAGAGCTACCTCCGGTGTGATCTTCATTACCAACAAGAGGGATGCTGATTCTTCCAAGAACAAGAGGCGGCGGATGCAGGCCTTTTAGGTCCTAAATGAGCCCATCACCCCTAGTTAAGAGACATGCCCTCGATGTCATCCTGAAGCATCAGGGTAAGCTTCTGGAGGTGCATCAATTCTAGGCTGCTCACCTCCTCCTACTTCCTCAAACCCCACTAGTCTTCAAAATCTTGTAGAAATTACCCAATCCGATTAGAGCTAACTCCAATGACTAGCTAAGAGCCTCTTGGAACTCATCATGAAAATAGTCAAAAAGGAGTTGAAGTCAATCAAGGACAGCTTGAGTAAGTTGTGTGATCATGTGGATGTGGTGGAGGTGGTTGTCACCTCTCTCTGAGCTGAGGTTCAAAAATGAAAGAGTCAGACACCTATGGAAGCATCCGACATGAGTGCTCTTGATACCACTATGGCTGCCACTTCCACAGTTCGAGGCCCTATCGATGATTTGTTTGAGGGTTTAGGTGGAGAGAAGGATGATGGGTATGAGGTTGGCCAAGTTGGAGATTATGATGTGATGAAGTTGATGATGAGTGACTACACCAGGAAGTTCCTTTCCCCTTTTTAATTGTCATGAATACATCAAGGACAATGTACATTATTTTTATTGGGGATGGGTTGAGTGTGGTGGTTTGTAATGAATTTGTTTTGATGAATTTATGGCCTTGTCGGGCTAGTTAGTTGATGGTCTGAAAGCCTTTGTCGGGCTTAACATGAAATGCATTGTTGATGTTAGTGCTTTTGGAATGGGTCTTTGTTTGAAGTTGCCAAATATTGCATTGTGACCCATATTTTGGTTTCATACCATGATTCTTTCCCAAGGAGCACTTTTTTCTTTTTTCTTTTTCTTTTCTTGTTGATTGTCGAACCGGATTGACATTTTTCAATGCTAGATTGTGAGGCGACTCTCTTAAGGGAATATACCATGTCTTTATTTGAGTCTTTTGTGGAGCTATTTTGAGAGGTACCACCAAAAATTTTGGGATGTGGCATGAAAATGGAAAAAAATGGGCATTTGAAATTAGAAATGTAGCATTCTCTTGTAATTCATTATAGATTCCCTATTTGGCTTGTGAATTTGCATGCTCTAGTGTCTTGAATCAAAATCTTGTGACGGTAATGACTTGTGTGGACTCTTTGGGTGTGATGCCTTGTGTGATAAGGATCTTTGTGAATCTCATGCATCTATTCTTGTCTAGAACTCGCCCTATGTGTGACTCAAGGCGAAATCCTAGATGTAGCAGCACTTAGAATATGATTTTAGTCTTTCATTTGACTAGTCACTCTACCCAAAATGACCTCCGAAAATGTATTCTTTTGCTAGCTAATTTTGAGCCTTTTGGACTATTTATTCTTGGAAACTACATTACAAAAAAATGTCCCTTTTTGATCCCCTCTTCTTGGCACCCATCCTCCCTGCTAGTGGTGAGAGAATGAGAATAATGGGTGCTTAAATCCTAAAAACATAGGGAGAGATAAGGAAATCAGTGAGAAAGAGGCAAAGAGCCTATGTTTGGGGGTTTTTAAGAAAGGGGGAAATATGAGAATCCTAAATTTGAGGTAGCACCAAATTGTGAGAAAAAGGAATGAAACGATGAGTTGAGAAACCTTAAGGTACCAAAAGTGAAAAGAAAAGTGAAATGGTGTTATCTCTTGCTTAGACAAGGCTTAATCTGATAGACAAAGGAGCTACAAGGAATGTCCTTGAGAAATAGAAGATGAAAATGGTTGCGAAATGAGGAATAAGGTGGAGTGATATAAAAAGTTAGATGGGAAGGGTTAAAGTGTTCACATAAAGGCATTAGGGAGGTTCTAGGCACTTTAGCCAAATAATTTTCCTACCATTAACCCTAGCCTTCATCATGACCCGTACGTCCTAACTGATTTTGAGTGTAGTTGCTCTACATTAGTGGCGAATTACATGAAGGGCAAGCCCGTGAGTCAAGTTGTGTGCATAAAGATTTCTTTTGGGAGAGTGAGTTTGATCATCTTTTTCTATAATTCCTTATGTGTGCATTGATTCATAATAAAGAAAAGGGATTCTCTTTTGTAGTGAATGGCATCATTCCCTTTTGAGGACGCACTTGCATTGAGGTAAAGGTGTGGTTGAGGCATCAGTAGTGTGAGATCTAAGTAAAACTTTTGAATGTGCAATGATTATGAATTTAGATACTAGGTGTATTTGATTGGATAAGTCATGCTTTTGTTTTTCAAAATGAAAGCATTTTTAAATCATGCCTTTGAATTGTGGTTGCCTCTTGAAACTTTTCCACATTTTTAGGGGGGAAACTACTTCTCCTTTTCATTGAGTTAATGATCATTTTTGGATTTTTATAGATTAAGTGGTCATTGATGCATAAACTCTTGTGGAGTGGCACGTCATTCCTGTTGCTCGACTGATAAGAATTGCATTACTTGAGGACAAACAATTGTTCAAGTTTCGGGAGTTTGATAAGTTGGTAATTTACCAACTCATTAGGCTCTTAAGAATGAGCTTTAGCTTAGTTTTAGAGTCATTTATATTAATTTTATACCTTTTTTTCCTTTTTATGTGCAGGTATTTGAGTTAAATAGAAAGAGCATGAATTGGAGTAAAAAGGATGAATTAAGGTGAAAACCAGTGCTCCACCCGATGACACCGACGAAACACCGGACAATTGCAGGAAACCATTGGCTTGAGGAGAAAATGCAACTGACGGCCTGTGGACATCAACTGGTGACTCGCTGGTTCCATCACCAACAAGTGCTTCCATCTTGCTGGACCAAATAGGAAATTAACCGGCGGATCGCAGATAGAAACAGATGAACTACCGAAAGGTCCTGGAATGACACTAGATTGCATAAGAAAATGAACGGCGCTCGCGGATTTCAACCGGTGAACCATCGGTTCCATCGCAAGTGGAAAATGCCTGAACAGAGGCAATTATGTCTAGCACTAAAAAAGAGGAGATTGCTTGCCCTATTTTTGTATATAGTCTAGAAGAAAGTACTCTATACATATCTTTTGAACATTCCTTTTGCTTTGGAAAGAGAAAAAACCCTATTGGAGAAGAAATTTGAATATGGCTCCCTCCTATTTTCATCTTCTTCCTTAGCAAGGTATAACCATTGTTGCAGACATATTTTGAGTTTTATTTTGATTGTTCTTAGTAATGAAATCATTAAGTTTTTTAATGAATATGCTCTTTAGTTTATTAATTATGAGTAGCTAAATCATTAGCTAGAAGTGTGTGATGATGGGTGTTTAATTAGATTGGGTATTGCTAGATTCATCTTAACATTGCTTAATTAGTGTAAATCTATTGAATTCTCTTAAAATTATAATTGATTGCCCATAGTTGAAAATATGGGTTTGGTTTTCTTACATGATTTTGCCTTGAAAAAGAATAATTGGGAGAGAATTTGATAGTGGGAATGGATGTGATTGTGTGGGGGTTGGGCTTGAAATGGCCAGAATCCATATTCATAATCCTAATTAGGGGTTGATGGCTAGAAATAGCTCAGCTACTAACCCAAACTACATTGGGCTAATTGAATTGTGTCTTGAGTTTTGAAAGGACTCGAGGTTGAAAAACATCGGGCACCATCTTGTCCAAAATTATTTACACTTATTCGCAATAATTTGAAGATATAGCATATCCTCATCTAATTAGAACCCCATCTACGTCACACCTCTAATCTTCACTCATCATTGTCTCTCAATTTTAGTTATTTTGCTATCTTGATTAATTGAGTTAGAATCCACAATTTTATTGACTTCATTTTCCCCCAAAAATTTATTGTTTCATTTCTCTTGATTTGGTGTGAATTAATTCAAATTTCCAAATCAATGCTTGTGCAAATCATTCACTAGTCTCTATGGGATTCGACCCCGACATCCGTCGGGAATATTTATTTTGAGAAATGATAGTTTATGCTCTCTCATTAAGAGGGGTGTTGTTTGGACGTTATCAGACCTCTGATGCTGTTTCTGGAGGCGATAACCACCGCCTGAATTTTGTTGGGAATACTCAAATTGACTTGTTCTGCCCATTTATTCTCTATCTATCTCCTTCAACTTCTCTTCCTCTATCTGTTGTGCATGAATCATAAGACTGGAGAGGTCTATGTCTTTAATAAGTATAGTGGTCCTTCATTCCTTGACTAGCAAGTCTGAGACTCCATAAACGAACTTGAGCATGTGAGGCCTCGGCTCAGCAACCATTTCTAGAGCATATCTCGATAGCTGAGTGAACTTCAGTGTGTAATCCTATATTGTCATGTTGTTTTGCCTCAAGTTCATAAATTCAGCATCCTTAGCTTCCCTTAAATCCTGAGGAAAGAACCTATCTAGGAATTCCATAAAAAACTCATCCCACTCCACCGGACCTACACCATCCTGCCTTCCCTCCTTTCGTTACTTGTACCAAATTTGAGCCACCCCTTTCAATTGATAGGCAGCCAAATCAACACTTTCTGCAGATGTGACACCCATGATTTGGGTGATCTTCTGAATCTCATCAATGAATTCCTGCGGTTCATCATCCACTTTGGACCTGTGAAATGCTGGGGGGTTCATCCGAGTGAAATCCTGAACTCTGGTAGCAGCTGGTGACCCATTTGTATTAACTAGTAAAATGACCTGCTGATTAACCTGGTTGGTCATTTCCTAGGCCAGCATTTGAATAGTAGCCCAGAATTCTGCATAAGACACCTGGTCATCCTAAGGGGCTGCGGGAGCTGATGGGGCTAGCCGGTTGGCATTTTCGATGCTCCTTCCATTTCCCTTTATGGATAAAGCACGAGTTAGGAGGATAATTTCAGAGATCAAACTCCACACACGATAAGAATCATGAAGAAAGGGAATTTTTCTAAAAATGCCTCGTAGCCTCCCTCATAAGTGTGGCGCACTTCACACCCATGAAAAGGACTCTACTTGACATGGCTTTCTGACATCCTAGGATACTCTAAACCAGATGCTCTGATACCAAGTTCGTCAGGGCCTGAGTTCACACCTGGACACGACATGTTACTTAGGATCACAAGTGACCCTAAGCAAACCCATGGTAAAACATACATCTACTAAGACTGATTTGCTAAAAATAATCATAGCAAAGCAGACGCTAACTAATGAAATAAGCTAATACTGAATAATGACATGATCTAAACAAAATTTGAAACCCAAGCTAAAACTATAATTATTTTCTGAAAGCCTTTTAAAATGAACTGATGAGTTGCTAGGAAAAGCCCCCCGCTAACTCTAATGTCTAAAACTAAATAAGGAAATACAACTTAATTACAACCCCGACCCTCGGCCATAATCATATTCGTGAGAAAACATGAAAGTCATCATACATACTTGAAAATAATCGTCATAATTCGAATCATAGCTTTATAGATGGTACTTATAAGAAATCATGCATTAATGAATATAAATCATAAAGTAGAACTTATGAAATTAAAATTCATAAGAGAATCAAAGGAATTCATGAAGGGGAACTAAATCCTAAAATTTTATAATCATGCTTAAATCATGAGATATTCTAATTTCACAAAATATTTGAAGAAATCATAAACCCTATCATAGAAATCATGTTTTTATAATAATTCAGCTTTACCAATAAATAAATCATGGATAAATTTCATAACCCAATCATAGAATCATGATTTCTGAAATTTAGACTTTGGGAAAATTGGGTGATCATGCTTTGATTGAGAAGGGATATGGGATTGAGAGAAAACCCCATTGAATCAACCCTTGATACCTGATTTGATCAAATCCCACGTGTAATCGAACCCCGATTGATCCTTTAGAAATCTTGAGGAAGAACCCTAGGGAAAACTTGAGAGGTCTTAAGGATGTTCTTAAAGTTTGAGGAAGTGTTATGAGAGTAATGGGTAATCTAGGGTGAATAATACCCTTAATACACTCTTTTCCATGCTTAAAACGACGTAGTTTAGGATCTTAGAGCTTAGGATTTATGAAAATAGCCTTAATGAAATTTTTTGAAAATAGGCACTGCCAAGTACCATGGATCGTACCAAGCACCCATGATTCGTGGTTTCCTCCCGTTTGTCCAAGTCTACAGACCACCAGCATTCTAATGTTTTTCCCATGGGAACAACCAACAACTCGTAGGTACATCTTACGGGTCATACCTATGGTCATCTGATCCTTACCTGAGACCCACCTTACCTGCCATGATCTTGACCATGAGTCGTAGCCCCATCCTATGACTCGTGGTTTGCTCCCATAGCTCACCAGTTGGACTCCTCCAACTTCCATCGACTGCCTACCATGACCTGTGGTTTCCCACGATGGATCGTACCACGACCCCTACCATCTATCCTGACCAGCCTTATATCAAACAATGGCTCCATCCTATGACCTGTCGAACCAACCTATGACTCGTGGTGCCGTCCTATGATAAAAAATCATATTTTTCTGCTGATGTCCTTTACCAATCGCAAACGTAGTCTTAGAAACTTTCGAGGTATTACAATATCTCCCCCTTAGGAACATTCATCCTCGAATGCGAGCTATGCATACCGAAAGAAAAGGGAAGGAACTGAAATCTCAAAACTGAACAACTGCAGTATAACTGATGGAGTGACTGACTCTGAACATGAAGCAGATGACTGAACTGAATTCATGAAATATACATACAAGATAAAACATAAAAGGAATCTATGTTCACGGACTAGTCATGAAACTGAATAGAATACTACGGATGAGATGTATACCTCAAGCTGGACCAAAACTGGAAGGAAATAGATGTGGATATCTAGCCATCATATCTTCTTTGGCCACCCACGTAGCTCCCTCAACAAGATGATTCCTCCACAAAACCTTCACCGAGGCTACTTACTTGTTCCATAACTTATGAACCTAACGATCAAAGATCTCGACTGGTACCTCCTCATAGGTAATATTGTCCCTCACACCAATGCTCTATAATGGAACAACTAGATTTGGGTCTCTGATGCATTTCTTTAACAAAGACACATAAAACATCGGATGCACCAAAGCTAACTCAGCTGGTAACTCCAACTCATAAGCCACATTGCCGACCCGCTTCACAATCAGGTATGGCCCAATGTACTAGGGACTAAGCTTTCCATTCTTCCCTAACCTCATCACTCCCTTCATGGGAGACACCTTTAGGAACACCCAATAATCAATGGCAAACTCAAGATCTCTCCGCCTCACAT
This sequence comes from Datura wrightii, assembly GCA_035772735.1. Classification (NCBI taxonomy): domain Eukaryota; kingdom Viridiplantae; phylum Streptophyta; class Magnoliopsida; order Solanales; family Solanaceae; genus Datura; species Datura wrightii. The sequence goes on along the minus strand of JASDFA010000019.1, from coordinate 74,117,886 downwards.
CCGTATAACAATTTTGATGACTCTAAGCAGTTTTTAATGTAGCCCTAATAAGCTGAACCTTCTCCATAGACACATGAACTGAATTGGATCCTATCAAGTCACCCTCTCCTACCTCAAACCAACCAATAGGCGATCTACACCTCCGACCATAAATAGACTCGAATAGAGCCATATGAATGTTGGAATGGTAGTTGTTGTTATATTCAAACTCGATGAGAGGTAAATTATCATCCCAACTACTAATGAAATCAATCACACACGCTCTCAACACATCCTAAAAAATCTGAATGGTCCACTCTGCCTGGACATTTGTCTGTCAGTGAAAAGTTGTGTTAAGCTTGACCTAAGTACCGAGTCCCTTCTGAAATTATCTCCAAAAATAGGAGGTAAACTGAGTACCTTTATCTGATATGATGGACAAAGACACTCCATGCAACCAAACTAACTCTCGAACATACAATTTAGCATAATCCTTCGCTGAATTGGTAGTTTTAACTGGTAAGAAATGAGCTGCTTTGGTCAATCTATCCACAATCACCTATATGGAGTCATACTGTCGATGAGTACGAGGCAACCCTTTAATAAAGTCCATGTTAATTTCCTCCCACTTACAAGTAGGAATACTAACGTCTTGAAGCACACCTCTGGGTTTTTGATGTTCACATTCACTTGTTGACAATTCGGACACTTAGCCACAAACTATTCTATGTCCTTCTTCATGCCACTCCACTAATAGAATTCCTTAGGTCATGGTACATCTTTGTGGCACCTGGATGTATAGAATATCTGGAACTAGGAGCCTCATGCAACATCTGATCTCTCAAATCATCAACACCCAAAACACATAAACGACCCTAATATCATAGTATACCATCTCCTCCTTGGGAGAAAACCTCCACCTTCTGAGTTCGGACCGCTTCCTTCAACTTAACCAAAATAGGATCCTTATCTTGCCTAGCCTTGAGTTCAGTCACCAAGGAGGATTCTGATTCGTTCTAAACAATGACACCACCATTTGCCGAGTCAACAAGGTGAACACCTAGCCGTGCAAGTCAATACACATCCTTCACCAACTTTCTCCTGCTCTCATCCACATGAGATACACTCTGCATAGAAAGTTTGCTAAGGGAGTCTTCCACCATATTAGCCTTGCCCCGATGATAGAAAACACTCATATCATAATCTTTAAGAAGCTCTAACAACCTTTTTTATCGTAAGTTCAAATCCTTCTGGGTAAACACATATTGCAGTCTCTGGTAGTCTGTAATCACATCCACATGGACCCTGTATAGATAGTGCCTCCAAATCTTTAAGAAAATAGTATCGCTGCCAACTCAAAGTCGTGAGTCAGATAGTTCTTTTGATGGAACTTAAGCTGCCTTGATGCATAGGCTATAAACTTACCATGTTGCATTAATATATAACCAGGGCCGATCTTAGAGGCATCACAATATACCATAAATCCATCGGTAGCCTCAGGTAGGGTTAACACTGGAGCTGAGGTGAGTCGAGTCTTCAACTCTTGGAAGCTCTTCTCACAGGCCTCCGACCATTGAAACTTCACTTTCTTTTGGGTCAACATAGTCTACAGTGCCACAATGGATAAAAACCCTTCGACAAACCTCCGGTAGTAGCCAGCTATCCCCAAGAAACTCCAAAAATCTGAAGGACTAACTAGCCTTGGCCAATTCTTCAAAGCTTCTATCTTTTGAGAGTCTACCTGCACAACCTCATTTGACACTGCATGACCCAAAAATGATACTAAGTTTATCCAAAACTCACAATTATTGAATTTAGCAAACAGCTGACGATCCTTGAGAGTCTATAGCAACACTCTTAGATGAGCGACATGCTCTTCCTCGCAATCATAAACATGTCCAAATATGGCTTGAAAACCCTGTTCATCAAATCCATAAAAGCTACAGGGACTTTCATTATCCCAAAAGACATAATTATAAACTCATAGTGACCATACCGAGTCTGAAAAGCTGTCTTTGGGATGTCATTCTCTCTAACTCTAAGTAGATGATATCCAGATCTGAGGTCTATCTTTGAAAAACACTTGGCACGCTGAAGTTGGTAAAACAAGTCATCAATTTTGGGCAGAGGATACCTATTCTTGATTGTAATCTTGTTCAAATGTCGATATTCAATACATATACAAAGGGAACCATCCTTCTTTCAAACAAAGATAACTAGTGCACCCTACAGGGATTTGCTAGGTCTGATGAAACCCTTGTCAAGGAGGTCCTTCAACTGTTCTTTTAACTCCTTTAGCTCAGCTGGAGCCATTATGTACAGATGAATAGATATGGGTTGTGTTTCAGGAAAAAGGTTAATACCAAAATTGGTCTCTCGCTAGGGAGGAACTCCCGGTAGATCATCTAGGAACACCTCCGGGTACTCACACACTATAGGAAGTAACTGGATAGTCGGGGTCCCAGAAGCAGCATCCTTAAATTAAACTATATGGTACATGCAACCCTTAGAGATCATCATCCTGGACTTAAGGTAGAAAATGAAGCGACCTACAGGCACAACTGAACTACCTTTCCACTCTAGGACTGGCTCACCCCAAAATTGAAACTCTACCGCATGAGTTCTATAATTTACTGAGGTATAACATGCATGTAGTCAATCCACGCCAAAGATAACACTAAAATCTATGATATCTAACTCTACTAGGTCGGTTGAGGTGACTTTCTGAAAGATCATGATAGGGAAATTTCTATACACCCGTCGAGCAATAACTGAGTCACCGACTGGAGTAGAGACTGAGAAGGGTTCTAATAGGATTTCGAGAATGACACCGAAACTAATAGAAACATTGGGAATCACAAAATAAAGGGTATCCCCTGGATCAAACAATGCATAAACATCAAGATGAAATACTCGCAATATACCAGTCATCACATCGAGTGATGTCTCCTGCTCCAATCGTGAAGAGAGTGCATAGAACATGTTTTGGCACTGACCGCCAGCTGAACTAGTAGAAGCACCCTGCTAGAAGGGACGTGCTGCTGGAGCTGCTAAACTAGTGGCTGGGGTAACGGCCCCACCATCGCCCGGTCTAGCTGAAGGGCAATCTCTACAACTGCGTCTGGGTTTTCCACACCCAAAACAAGTGTCGGAGCCAACTAAACACTGCCCTGGGTGATTCTTTCCACACTTCACATAGGTTGGAAAAGTGCGATCTCCTGTAGTGCTCCCCTGGACCTTCGAGCCTGACACTCTACCCGTTTGATCACGTTTGGGTATGGATGAAACACTAGCGGATGATGGTGTCAGAGCTAATGACCTCTAACGGTGACCGCCATCGGATCTCTGTTGGGTGAACCCAACATTGCCCGTCCTGGCCCTCTTGGCCTCCCTCTCTCTCTACCTCATATGCACTGCCTCCATCTATTGGGCGTACAAAACTAGTCGAAAGAAGTCAATATCCTGATGTAGCATAGCGGTCCTGCAGTCCTTGACCAAGTAATATGCTATTCTATTCACAAACTGGCCTCCCGAGCCCTCTGACCGGCCACCACCTCCGCCGCATATTTGGACAACCAGGTGAACTCTAGAGTATACTGCTAGACTGTCATGTTGTCTAGCCTCAAGTTCATGAACTCAGCTGCTTTTATTTCCCTAATCTCTCGGGGAAAGAACAAGTCCAAGAACGCGTTGAGAAACTAATCCCTAATAATGGGACCCGCTCCATCTGCTCTGCTATCCTTCTACTGTCTGAATCATAATGGGCAACCCCTTTCAATTGATAAGAGGCCAGGTCTACATAGTCCGCTCCTGTTACCCCCATAATCTAGGTGATCTTCTAAATCTCACAATAAAATCGTGTGGACCCTCGTCCACCTTTGACCCAAGGAACTCAGGGGGATTCATTTTGAGGAATTCTTTGACTCTTGCCGCATTCTGGGGAACCTGAGCCACCGCCTTCTAGTTGACTTGGGTAGTCAATGCCTATGCCAACATCTGAATGGCTGCCCTAACCTCAGCATGGGCAACTTGCTCGAGCACATGATCCTCATGAGCTGGTGGGGATTGCTAATGCCCAGCTCTATTGCGATCACCATGGCCATTTCCATTTCCATTTCTTCTCCCCTTTACTCAACGTGGAGGCATGATTCTGCAAATGCATAAAGCTAGAGTTAGAGGAATGGATAGATATTTTATTGCACGATTTAAATCATTAAAGAAAGAAAATTTCCTAAAATGTTTTATAGCCTCTTCATCGTAAGTGTGGTGTACTTCACACTTATGAAAAGGCTCTACCCAACGCGGATTTTAGGCACCCTAGGATACTATAAGCCTTTGCTTTTATACCAAGTTTTTCATGACCCGAGCTAGGACCTTGGATCGAGACACAGGACAAAGAACCCCAAGAGGCTCCAAGTCAACCCATTGAATGAGCATAGCGTCTAAAGAGCATAACAGAAACAGAAATCACCCAAATAATTAATAAAGAGGAAATATGAATAGAGAACCTTTGAAGATTCAAGTATTTAACATCTGGAAAAAGAACTGAACATAACCATATAATGTCTGAAAAAGCCTTTAGTAATGACGAGCTGATGGGACAACACCCCCAACTAGCTTTCTAAGTATGAAAACTAAATAGTAAACATAACAATAAGGATAACTGCAGGTTCTCTATAGATGAGGACTCACCAAGTAGGATAGGTTTAGGGGATTGGAGCGGGAGCGGCTAAGGGCGAGGTTGAACCTGATCACTCGAACCTGTATCATGGGACAATAGAGCATAGAGTATGCGGTCTATATTTGGACTGTACCAAGTATGTGAATTAAGTAAAGAATGAATAATTTAAAATATTTAAGTGTTCATAAGAGTAGGACAGTTCCAAACATGAAATAGTAATCATAATGTAACCGTGAGGGCTCAAGGTTTTCAAAGTTATTCATAAACTGGTCATATTGTTAATCCAAACGGAACCTTGTAAAAACCTAGCTTTAGCCAAAATATCATAAAACATAATTATGTGTAAACATAAGGAACAATGGGAGACTCTTATAACCGACATGCCCCACATGAGTACACATGAAGCCCGACCTATAAATCCTTAGTCGGGAGGGTGTTGATACCTTGCCAAGGTTAGAACCATAAGAAAGAGGTGTGATATCACAAAGGAAGGCCCATTTGGGAAAAAATGGGGGACAGTCTCAAGGGAGGTCCCATCATGGCTATGTTGCCACGAAATTCTGAGAATCGGCGTATGCTCAGAACCCGGGTCTACTCGGTATTAAATACTACTCCCAAAACATATATAGTCCTCATATTATAGTAGGAAAAACAAGTACATTCATGGGCTAGTTTAAAATCATGATAATCATAAACATGCTTTAAATATGTGAACTAGCCATAAAATAAGGCTCGTGAGTTAGCCATATTCATAATCATGAGAAAATATGAAAGTCATCATACATACTTGACAATAATTCTCATAATTCGCACCATAGCTTCATAGAGGGTACTTGTAAGAAATCGTGCATTAATGAATATAACTCATAAAGTAGGACTTAAGAGATTAAAATGCATAAGATAATCAAAGGAATTCATGAAGGGGAACTAAACCCTAAAATTTCATAATCATGCTTAAATAATGCGATCTTCTAATTTCACAAAATACTTGAAGAAATCATAAACCCTATCATGTAAATCATGTTTTAATAAAAATTCAGCTTTACCCATAAAGAAATCATGGACGAATTTCAAAACCCAATCATAGAATCATGATTTTTTAAATTTGGACTTTGGGGAAAATGGGTGATCATTCTTTGATTGAGAAGGGACATCGGAATGATAGAAAATCCCATTGAATCGACTCCACACATGATTTTATCAAATCCCACATGCAATCGAACCCCAATTGATCCTTGAGAAATCTTGAGGAAGAACCCTAGGGAAAACTAGGTGATCTAGGTGAGTAATACTCTTAATACACTCTTCTCCATACTTAAAACAATGTAGTATAGGATCTTAGATCTAAGGATTTACGAAATACTCTTAATGAAATTTCTCGAAAATAGGCAATGTCAGGTACCACAGATCGTACCAAGAGTCATCCGATCTTTACTTGAGAGCCACCTTACCTGTCAAGACTCATGGTTTGCTTTAGTAGCTCACCAGTTCAAATCCTCAAACTTTCAATGACCGCCTACCACGACTCGTGGTTTCCCACGATGAATCGTATCATGACCCATACCATCTATTCTGACCAACCCTATATCAAACAGTGGCTCCATCCTATGGCCCGTCGGACCAACCTACGACTCATACCATGAGTCGTCCTATGATAAAATTGTAGATTTTTCTGCCGATCTCCTTTTCAAATCCCAAACATAGTCTTAGGAACTTTTGGGGTATTAAAAATATGTGATCACTACTTTGAATGTACTGAGTATTTGAAAAGGAACTAAAACATACATATACTGATTGTTAGTAAATTATAGTGTAACATTGTATAAATAAAATGAAATCTGAAGAAACTAGACTGAATTGAAAATCATAACTCAACTGGACTGAATTGTACTGTGCTATGGAGAAAAATAGTCGACATGTAACCATGTTAGCTAAACATGGAGTCCAATGTATGACCCTTCATCGGAAAAGGCCCACTGTAACCTTGTCAGGGTATAGTGGCTGAACCGAGTAATCACTATGTGGAGCCCATTTAGGATAATAACCTACGATGGAAATGTAGTTCTTGGAACCTAGGTATGCTGAACCCCGACCCACTCGATGCTAAGTGTTACTCCCATTGGAGATCCTAAATGTGTCTAATTGTTGATAACTCGAAACTGCTATCCTAAGACTTAAATTAGAACTACTTATCAGGAAGTGTTCTGAGCTTCTAAAGACCTAAAAGAAACTATGTTATAAGAGTTATCAAAGCTTCTTTATCTGAAAGTATCGTAATAGTTCAAAGAACGACTATTAAGCTAATAAATTGATATAACTGAATATGATTAAATACTGATAAAGAGTCAAACTGATTACCTATCATTTCTGGGAAATCCTAAGTATGTTTGAAGTCTAGGAATTTCTGACTTTAATTTAAATCATACATGCTGAGGATTATACGCAATTAACATTCCACAGAAAATATAGCATTTTAGACTACTAACTAGATCATACAATAATCAACCCAAGAATCACAATTCAAAACATAGTATCTCAGTTATAACATGTTACTATACATGAAAACTTAAAAACATTGGAATGACAAGGAATTTCAGCAACTAGGGAGAAAGTCCTAGGGTAAGATTTCTAAAATTTTAGACTAGGGTTACTGAAAAATCTCGGGACACAAATGTGTGAGGAAAACTTTATTTAAGTCCGACATACCTGAATGAGAATTCCCAGAGAAAATCCTTGAGAATATGAGAAGAATATTGAAACCCTTATTCTTTCTGGAGAGACACCCTGAGCTTTTATGTTCTAGTTCTGAGAGATTTAGTTATAAATGAGGGGGAAGAATCGACTAACTCCCCCTGATAATTTACCCCAAAACAACGTAGTTTAGGAACTAATAGCTAGAAGTTACAAAAATATCCTTGAATAACCGTTTGAAAATCTTCCCGTCCAGGTTCAACGGGTCACATAACAAGTCGTTGGTTAAGACCACGACTTATTGGGACCAGTCATTGGTCTTAGGTCTGGAAATTTTCCTTTTCTAGATTCTCATGATAGATGACACAATTACTCATTGGTTGGAACAACAGGTCATTGTCACTACTCATCGTCATTATTGGATATTCTAAATAGATTCTAGACTTTGACCCATGGACAGGAACAATGACTCATTAGATGGGAGAATGAGTCGTTGGTTCCACTTGTTACTACTAGAAAAGTTTGGAACAGTTTTTGGATTCCCCCAATGGACGAACAGAATGACCTGTCATTTGAAACAACGAGTCATAGTTAGCAACCATTATCACTGGAGGGATTTCTAACTTTCTTCCAATAGACCCTACGACGAGTCATTGTACCCAACAATAGCTCGTCATCTGTCTCATTGTTTGGAGGAATGGTTTGACTGGTTTTTGGACTTTTACCAATTGATCCAAACAGCGCCTCGTTACTTGAAGAAATGGGTCATTGTATTGCTCGCTGAATCTGGCGAAGAAATATACAGAGGCTGACAATGACTCACACAATAGGTCATCATTACTGAGAACAACTTGTTGGTTGAGTCATTCTGAGGCAAAAATTTCTGGTTCCTTTTTTGGTTTTTCATGCTATGTCTAGGTTTTGTCTAAGAAACTTTTGGGGTGTAATAGACATGGACCTCACTCCAATCTTTTTTTAATATTGTACTTGGTTGATGATTGTAAATTGAGGCAACCAAATCTATGGAGGATTTTGAAGAGGAAAATATAAGTAACTTTATTTTAATGTTTGGCTGGTCAACAGGTTTATATCACATCTCCCATTTATGGGCCAAGAAGTGCAAGATGCAACATCTATTTCTTGGTGCTTCTACTTTTACACCACCACCCCTCGAGCGGAGTAGAAAATTTGAAATGAAATTAGGGGTGCAATTCATAAGTTCAAAGTGAAAAAAATAACTTAACACGAGCTACCTTAGCAAATGTCTGGAGGGCATATGCGGAGCACATTCAAGAAACATGTATGTTTTTATGGCACGCATGTCTAGGAAATATGCCAACCAGAATACCTAAAAGAATATATTCATGCACCATATATGAAACGCAGGCCCCAATATGCTACACGCAGGTCCAACACATGTCCTCGGACAGATCATTGAAGCTTTCGATGCACAAATTGCCCTTCACACCTGCTTTTTGAATGCTACAGCAGAAACCAACCTACATCATATAGTGACGGTCCATGGAGTTCGTTCACCCATTCTTCCCTTATTTTGTTTAATCTTACGCATTAGAGATAATGCATTATTTTTATTGGGTGTGAAGTCTAAGTAATCCACTTGTTAGTGATGCATGGGTTGGCCCTATGATAGAGTGGGTGGCCTTCATTGCTTGCTATTATGCAATCACCTTTGTAAATAGTAGTTAGTGAATAAAGTCTGAGAGTTTTCTTTATACCACTAATCTTTCCCAAGGAGCATATTTTTTTCTTATCTTTATTTTTGTGTCGAACCAGGTGGCATTTCCCAATGATGGATTGACAGACGACTTTCTTAAGGGAAAATTCCATATTTTTAGTTGTCATTTTGAGTTCTTGTTGCACTTATTTTGAGTGGCACCACCAAATTTTTTTTACTTGGCATAAGAAATGTGATTTTTGAAGAAAAAGGGGAAAATGAATTTGAAAAAGAGCATTCTCTTATCAAGAGGTCTACATTCTTTGTTTGGCTAGTGATTCTTAAAATGATTATGCAAAAGTCAGAATAGCTTGTCAGAATTTATCCCCTTTTACTGATATTGAGAATAGCTAAACTCCTTGGAGTTGTGATGCCATGTGTGGTAAGATTTTTGTTTGATTCTTGTGTATGCATATCATATAGAACTTGCCCCAAATATGGTTCAAGGTGAAATCCTAGATGTGGCTGAGCTTGGTAAATGACCTTAGGCCTTTTTTGAATAGTCACTTTACCGCAAAATTCCCTTCTTTAAACATTGATCTTAGCTAGCCATTTTTTGAGCTTTAAATCCTTGTTCTTGGAAACCATGTTAGACACCTTGACCCTTCTTGAATCCTCATATTTGGCACCCGTTCCTTCGTAATTGCTAGTGATAAAAGAAAATTGGGGCTAAAAGCCCATGATGTGGGGGAAATTGAAGAAAAATGAAATGTTGATGTATGAAAGAGCCTAACTTTGGGGGTATGTGCATTAAGGAAGAAAATAAGAATGAGCTTCATTGCGAGGTAGCACCAAATGCTTAGCATATGAATGTTAAACCTTGATAAAAAGATGAAAGAAAACAATCGAGTGGTAATATCTCTTGTATAAGTGGATGCTTAATAAAGAAAATAAAGGTAAAATAAAAGATGGCTCTTGAACGAAATTTAATTGTGAAAAGTAGAAATAAGGTGGAGTTGACTCTTTGTTGTGAGTAGGAAGTTTGATTTGTGTCACAAAGGCGTTAGGGAGGTTCGAGTCACTTGAACTAAATAATGTCCTACCCTTACCCCTAGCCTAAATTACGACCCCCAAATCCTTAGTCATTCCAAGCTTTGCAACTCTACATTAGTTGTGAGTAACATGAAGGGCAAGCCTATGGTTCAACGTGTGTACACTTGAATGTATTTGAGAGAGTGAGTGTAGTTGCATCATTTTATAATCTATATTTTTGATGAATTACATGATTGTGTGTGCGATTCTCTTTTTTGGTGAGTGGAATTACACCCTTGTAGTGAATGTTAAAATTGTGATTTCAATTGAGAGGTAAGAGTGCGACAAGTTGTGCAGTGAACTTCTAGGCAAACTTTGAATGTGAATGTCAATAACTTGAGTTGCTTGTTGATATTACTTTGAATGAAAATTTTCCCTATTTTTAATTGAAAGATTTATGGTGATCTTTGCTGAGGGCTCATGGTGGTTCAAATTGAAATTTGTGCACTTGTCAAAGTCTTTTTAAATTTTTGAGTTTGCGTGTGACTTTGGGGTTGTCTTGAGTTTTAATGACCTTGTGTGAAATCTCTCATCTTGTGTCATGCTTAACTCAATTCCACTTGTGAAGTGAATGTTTTATTTGAGGATAAGTAATGGTTCAAGTTTGGGGGTCGATGAGATGGTAATTTAGCAACTCATTTGGCTCTTAAGCATGAGTTATTGCATTGTTTTCATATAATTTAGAAAGGTTATATGCCCTTTCTCTTCATTTATGCAGGCATTTGAGGGAACAATGAAAATAAAGGAATTGAAAAAAGCAATCTTCTTAAAGAAGGAGGACATGTGTGTCACACGCCTGCACTTGCGAAATGCAGGTGCCATGTAGAAGAACATAGAGATTTGGTGAATTAGACCTAAGAGCCACATATTGGCATCTGCGGACCACATATTCCAGCGGAAATAACATGCAATAGACACTACCTAGTCCTAAGAAGTGACCTGAAAACCACAGATTTTTACCTATGGAACACAGGTGCCACGTAAGTGATCCGCGTCGTTTGCTGAAGGGAAAAATCATTAAAAATGCACAAGTATACCTGAGAAGATTCCAAGGGAATTTTTGGATAGCTTTGCAAAGAACGTATGCTGATTTTACCCCAATTGTACATATCATGAAAACACATCAAATAGAGAATATATCACAGAGATAGATAGAGTATATTTTTACTTTCTTTTTCATTGGGAATACAAACATTATTGCAGACCATGAGCTGGAAATGAACTTATTTACTTAATATGACGAGTTTGGAGAAATTCACTATTGGTATAATTTCTCTCTCTTTGACTTTGAACTGCTAAATTTCTTGCTAGGGGTGTGGGTGCCTGATGAGTGTCTAAATTAGCATGGGTATTGATTCATTGTTCTTAGATTCTATTAGAAAGCATGAATCTATTGTTTTCATCAAGTTTACTTTAAAATTGATGGATTCAAACATTGATTAATCTTTCTAACTTTGTTTTTGCTTGAAAGAGGGACTTAAGGCTGGGTAAGGATTCAATACTGGGAAATTGGATTGTCTGATGTATGGGTTGGAGCTAGAGATATTCCTAACCCAAATTCACACTCCATTAATGGGTTAGAGCTAGAAATAGGCTACCCATCCTCAAGCATCGTTGGTTGTTTAGTTTTTTGTGGCTTTGGTGTTTGAGAAAACCCAAGGTAGGCACACCTTTTTTGGTTTAAAAATATAGGATGTAGCCAAATCCATGGCTATTCATGCACAAATCGGATTTAAGGGTTTTAATCAATCCCTATCAAGTCGACGCCCTATCAAATGCACACCTCTAGTTCCTCTAATTTTCTAAACAAATCATTTCCTCAATTTTGCATTTACTCTTGAAGTTGATCCTTTCTTACATTATTGAGACATGATGCTTACTTGTGTGAGTTGATTTATGACATTTGGATAATCTAAACCCAATCCTCGTGGAATTCGACCTCGATACTTGTAGAGAAATTTATTTTCAATCAACGAGCATAGCCACCTCCTTTATTGGAGATGTTTTTTTGGATGGTATCAGGGCCTATACTAGGAGTAACAAGCAATCTATTCAAAGTAGTGGGCGTAAAATTGATGTTAGGCATCTTTTCATGCCCATTTTCCTTGTTCTTACCCATATTTGATCATATTTTGATTTCATAATCCTTAATTTATGCAAAAATTCATGTATGTGTGTGTTTTATGCGCTAACAAATGATTTGAGTTGATTTAAGCAGGAAACTAGGTAAAATGGCCTCAAAATGATGCAAGAAATGAAGATTTGAGGATCTGACGTTTTGGTGCTATGGTTGGCGACCCGCACCAGGTCCCAAACATCAGAGAAAAAAATATCAGTCTGGTGCTATCGCTGGGACGGTATGCCAGACCCTATTCAGAGTTGAAATTACTGGAAATTAGACTATGTATGTGGCGAGATAGAGGGGAAGGCACATTAGGTTCATTCTGGGGCAAAAAATGCTGATTTTATAGCCAAGTCTTGAAGGGCAGAAGCGTCATTTGAAGGCTCATCGATAAATATAAGCCTTAAGTTGTTTGTTATGTCATCTTTGACTTCTCGGAGTAGTTTTGGACTGCTTTAAAGCAGTCTTTACTCTATTTTTATTCCGCAGTTCTTTCATGAAAGCTTGTAAGCTGTTTGGAAGGAAGACAAGGTTCTACAACTAGGTTTTCTCTTCTTTACTTCGTATTTTCACATGATGATGAAGTATTTTTTTTCCACTTGACTATAAGTGGCTAATCTCATATTCTAGGGTTGTGGCCATGGTGAATAGTTTGATTATTTGATAGACTAAATAAACTTAGTTTAGATTCTTCTTTTATGGTTGTTTGTATTTATTTGTGTTAATTTATTATTTATGAGATTAATCACCTTGTAAGTAATTTGTTGGCTTTCGATTGACCTTGGTAAAGGGGATCGAAAGGGTTAAAAATAAGTATAGAACGGGAATTCAAAGACCCTTGAACCCATTGGTGATAAGATAGAAGTTGTTGTAGAGGATAGGGATATATCCTTCAACCCCGTTTAGTTGAAATTCAAGTAGGTAATAATCTTTGTTTCATTGTTCTCCTGCGACCATAGGGATATAGGTATTAGGGTTCATGAAACGGTTATTTTATGTTAGGGATAGTGGCAAGAAATAGGATAGTAACTTGCAACTAACAACCATAGGAAGAATCATGCTAGTTTAATTCGTCCAGAAATCTCAACTTGAAACCAACCAAGTGCCATTGCACTAGTCTGTCGTTATTATCGAAATAAAATCAAGCTTGCATTCATTTTAGTTAATTTTCACATTTGAAGTTTTAGTAGTTTAGTTTTATAAACCAATCTTCATTTTTATTTGTTTCATAGATTAGTGAAATCAAAGTGAAAACCTTATAATGATTAAATTGATAAGCCCCTGTGGGTACGATATTTGAACTTAACAATCCAATATTACTTGACGAACACTTGCGCTTGGGTGGCATCAAGTTTTTGGCGCCGTTGCCGAGGACTTGAATATTATTTAATCATTTGTAGGTTAGAATTTTATTTCACTAGTCTGTATATATTGTATAGATTTTTATTTTTCCTTTTTAGCATTATACCACTCTTCTTAACATGACATCCTAGTATATAAATGAGTTGAATGATGGGTATTCATATTTTAGTGATCCTTGTCTGAATTATGGAGGACACCACTGGTGGAAACAATGCCATACTTATGGTGTTGTGGTGGTCTAGATGGTCATTAGAATGGTTGTCCAAATTTTTAATCTTCTTCCCCAAGACCCAATACGATCTTCCTGTTGTTTTTTATGCTTACAGGATTAATGAAGAGGAGGAACATCAATCTCATATAAGCAATAAGAAAAACTGATCCTAGAGCATATGGAAATAATGAGGGAGCAACATACTAAACAGGGAGGATCCTAAAAAAGAATGAGTGCTAATCTCACAGAGATGATGGCTGAGACTACAACTTGCAATGATTTGCAAGTCGCAGTCTTAGCCACTACACAAGAGGAACCTCAAGTGGAAGGGAGAATAGAGCCCAGACAAGAGATAGACCAATTTAGCTCAAGTATCCATGACTTGCAGGGTCTTTCGAATGAAAAAGTTGAGGCATTTGAGGCCCAACTACAATGTGTTGTGGATACTAGCCAATTCGGGGGACAGGAAGAAGAATCCCAACCATTAAACTATTTTGTGTTGGCTGATGATGATGTTGAGAAGATGAATAAAAGTGAGGATGTCAAGCATAATGCAATCATGGAGTTAGGGCGTATTGGTCCTTATTCTAAACATTTTTTGACATTGTGTTTGTTGGAAACCTAGAAATTGAGCCTTCCAAACCTATGGAGAGAGGTGTAGATGAGGAAAGATGCCCCTATATTTTAAAATTCATTATACCAAAGACACACAACGACATTCCTTACTTAAGGGCCAAGAATGGAAAGATGCAAATATCTATTACTTGGTCTCTTCAGGTTCACACCACCGCTCCGTGATCATAATAGAAAATTGGAAAAAGAAACTAGGGGTGAAATTCATAAGCTCAAAGTGGAAGGGAAAGTGTTGAAACTTGATAGCATCGTGCCTGTTAAATCAGGCGCTTGTTGGGAGGCAACCCAACTTGTAATAATGTAGTTTTTATTATTTTTATATATAGTGTCACTTTTTTGTTTTATGTTTTATGTTTTCTGTGCAGAGAGAGGAAGTCTGAGTACCCGAAATCAAAGCTAAGGAGCATGGTATGTGCTTAAGTCTGGGGTCATGTGATCCACGAATCCAAGAGACACGCTACTAGCTAGGCCCTAGAGGTCCTCAGGGGGTATTTTTCACCCTTATATGATTTTTACATTTTAGTTGCTCTGAGGATAGAGCTTGATTTTAAGTTTGGGGTGAGGGGATATCCCCTAAATTTTGAGGTTGACAGTGAGCATGCCAGCAAGATTAGTGTTATACCCCGGAAGCCCGAAGATCAGACTCAAGAGTTTAAACGGAAAAAATTAAATTTTTGCAACAAGTCACAAAATGAGTCATGTTATGACCCATGGGGGAAGGACCACAAGTGGTGAGGTGACTCGTGGTGAAGGAATGGATTGAGTTGAAGGAAGTAGTGGAAGGGGGTCCTCACGAGCGAGACCATGAGTCGTGGCGAGGCCCCACGACTCGTCAGGTCAGCCGTAGCCATGAGAATGAAGAAGTGGAAAACCATAAGCCAATGCATCTAACAGATAGACCCCACAAATCGTGGTCAGACACCATGACTCGTGGGGAGGGTTGTGGTCAGTAGGATAGGTTTTATTGAAATTAGGATAGTGATGATGATGAGTCATGGTCACCTGTGATGACTCGTGAACTCCCCCGTGATGAGACCAGGTGATCTGATAGACAGTGTACCTAACGACTGAGATGACGACTCGTGGGTGGTGGCAATGACTCGTTAGGTCCCTCGTGGGGGCTAACGAGCAGTTAATTCCTGCAAAATTATTAAGGGTATTCTCATCATTCCTATGCTCTAAGGTCCTAAACTACGTCGTTTCATGTATTTTTATAGGGATAATAAGATAGGTTAAGTCCCTTTTTCTTAAGTCATTCCCATGCATGTAAACTGAGAGAATTCTAGAGAAGTCAAGCATATATTCAAGCTTTTCCCTATTAATTCTCCTTTGAGCATTTAAGAAGTTTAGAATCTGATCTTACCCAGGTATATAGGGTTATAAATGGGTGTTTCCGTTCACACCCATGCCCATTCTCTATTAATTTAAGGAAATCTACCAAAACTCTATTGGGGGTTTGATTCAATTTTTGTGAAAAATCTAATGATTTACTAATGGGTTGTTATGATTTATGATTTACATCATATTTTTATGAATTTTGATCAGATTTCAGAACTATTTTACATATAAAATTGTTGATTTCAATTTCTACTAAATTAAACCTATTTAAGCATGATCTATGATGAATCGATTTATGATCTTCAGTTCAATTGATGATATTTACAAGACCAACATGAATTATGATTTGAAATATGAATTTTTTCAATTACCCATCTTTATTTGATGATTTTCAAACTATATGTATGATCTACAAGTATGCATGAAACTTATGATTCATGAATTCTGTTTTTGGCCTACTAACGGGCCCCATGTCATGGCTAGTTCACGTATGTACAAATAATTTTGTGATTATCATGATTTAGCTAGCCCATGAATTCATGCATGTTATACTATCAACACTATATATGTTTTGGGCGCAGTATCGAACTCCAAGTAGGTTCGGGGCCCAGGTTCTTCCCCGGATCTCATAAACTACGTGCCACCGTAGGTATGTTGGGACATCCTTTGTGACTGTCCCCAGCTCAATTGGCCCTTTTCATGGTGATATCACACATTCATGGTTCTACCCTTAACAAGTTACGAACGGCCTCCAGACTAGGTTTACAAATCGGGCTCCATGTGTGCTCATATGGGGTATGTTGGTTATGAGAATCTCCCACTGTTCCTCATGATTTATGCATGACTATGATTATGTATATTATCTCAAGTTATGTTCATTATCGCTTTCCTCTCATGCTTATGATTATGAATGTTTTATGAATGATTTGAAAACCTTGAGCCTTACGTTATGTTACGATGTTTATGATATAAGCATGATGTCCTACTCTTATGATGTTTTATGAGATTTTACATATTTTAAAATGTCCTTTTTACTTACCTTGCATACTTGGTACATTCCACATACTGAACGCATACTTTTTATGTTGTAGTTTTTCATGATACAGGACCCAGCTCTCAGGCTCATCCTCATGTTCCGAGGGCCATTTGACAGACATTTATGTTATTTTATGTTTCAGTACTTGGCCGGGTTAGTTGGGGGTGTTGTCCCATCAACCCATCATATGTAGTAGAGGCTTTTAGACAGTATATAGTACTCAGCTTGCGTGTATGTCTAGCGACTCCCTACGTTATGTTATGTTATGATATGTTTACATTTCCGCTATGCCTTATGTTCAGCCTTCCGCTTAAAGTGAATGAAGTTAGATGTACGTTTATGCCATGGGTTTACTTGGAGCCTTTCGGGTGTTCTTGTCCCGTGTTACGATCCGGGTCTATGTTCGGGTCGTGACAAACTTGGTATTAGAGAAATAGATTTTTAAGTGTCCTAGGGTCTCTAAAAGTCGCGTTGAGTAGAGTCTTTTTCATGGGTGTGAAGTGCGCCAAACTTATGACAAAGAGGCTACAAGACATTTAGGAAATATTTCATTCTTTCATGATCCATGTCGTGCGATGAAAAGTCTTTCTATCCTTCTAATTCATGCTATTCGCGATTGCAGAATTATGGCTCCCAGAAGAATGAACGGAAGAAGAAATGGAAATGGTGAAGGCCATGGAGATGAAAATAATCATGGGAATCAGCAAGCTCCACTTGTTCAGGAGCCCCAGACACGGGAGCTAGTTGCCCACGAAGAGTTTCGGGCGACTATCCAGATGCTGGCACAGGCCTTAACCGCTCATGTCAACTAGCAGGATGTTGCGCGTATCCCACATAATGGCAATGCGGTAGTGAACTGGGTTAGAGATTTCTTGAGAATGAACCCTCTGGAGTTCCTTGGGTCCAAGGTGGATGAGGATCCGCACGATTTCATTGAAGAGATTCTAAAGATCACCCAAGTTATGGGGGTGGACCAATGGAGATTGTGTTGATTTGGCCTCCTATCAGCTAAAGGGGGTGGCTCACATATGGTTCAATAAGTGATAGAAGCTAGGGAAGTGGGTGCAGGTGTTGTTGTGCCCGCAAGTGTACGGGTCGTACAAGTAATACAGTGGCTCTTTTTAAGAGCCGGATGTCGAATCCACAGGGACTAGACAAATTTAGCTAATTATCAAGTTCAAGTGTGATGTTAAATGCCTCAAGTGTTGATTATAGACATTATCGAGAAATTTAATTAAGTCTAGATGTGGTCAACGAAATACTCTGAATTCATTCAAGGAGAAACCAGAGTTAAAGCCGAATAATCATGTTATACTACGATTTGCAATGGATTAAGTATGAAACTATCAATTGTCGTCTCACATAATTAGAATTTCATGTTCATGGTCTTCCGAACCTCTAAACACGACAAACTAGCCTCACTACTACATTGTTGAGCGTGGATGTTATTTCTAGTTCATGGGAAATTCACTACGTGGATGTGGTTTATGGGGTTTATGACATTGATTTGGGTACCCCCAACCATTTAACCAATCTTATCTTCACAACTACTCCTTCAAGTGGTGGAATATGATTCTAAGTTGGTGTCTTTCTATCTTCCCATTTTATCAACCAAGCAAGGTATTAGGTATATTCCTATCCTAACCACAAATTATATCGTGAGATACAATCTTGCTCCCCACATTCTCTTGTTCATGCCTAGGTCATCTTTCTCAAGAATTTACCTAAGCTTAACGCGTGTGTTTTCATGATGGTCAATCACTAAAACAACAATAATTAAGAATGCAAGACAAAACAACAATCAATAACTTAATTCCAAAATAAATTCGTAAAAACACAATCATAACTCATGGATTCAACCCTAGAGGAAGGGGTCTAGCCACTCAAGTTCATAAAATTACAATAAAACATTGTTAAAGTAACATACTTACAAGAATTGGTAGAAGAGAAGATTAAATTGATGAACCCTAGGTGAGTTCTCCCACTTCTCCCTTCACTCCTAGGTGGTTTTTCAGAATAAAATCGTGACAAAATGATTTTAGGAGCTAAGGGAACAATTTATAGTAAATGAGAGATGTATAAAATTATGCCCAACATGGAATAGCTCTGTGTCACGGAGGTTATCACACCAATATGCCTCTGTGACACAGAGGCATCGCGGACGCACACTGGAAACTTACAAAACAGTCGCTAGGTAGCCCCTTGCCGCGTTGGCAGCGTGTCACGCTGCTTGTGCAGCGTGCTAGGTGGCGTGTCACGGCCTTGGTCGTGCAGCCTGCCTGCCGTGGCACGTTGCCAACGCGCAGGTGGGCTGTTTCGCGCATACTCCTCACCGACGTTCGCGTTTTAATTCCGATTCCATGTCTCCACTTCACCAACTCATGGATTAGTCCCTCAAATTCATTTTAAACCTCAAAAAACAAGAACTAATCATGTTGGTTAGTGTATATATTCACATTTACATAAAATTACATGATAATTCATATAATTAAGTCGATAAACAAGACAAAACAAAGTTATAAAGCATCACTCGGGCATGCTATTTTGCCCGAGATAACCTACCCCACACTTAAAGCCTTGTTCGTCCTCGAACAACCCTTTTACATCTCATGTAAATGAAGACTCACACATAACTAATTTAGCAAGACAATTCAAGCTATGACTATAATGATTATTTAAGATAGCAAGTTAAAAATAGAGCATGCACGATTTAATCAATGAAATGATATACAACTCCGTTAAGACTTCCTAACCTCAAGAATCGACTCTCAATCTTAGCAAACTCATGCAAATCAACCAATCAAGAAATCCGACATGAATGTTATCTCTCATTAAACATGTGCCCTCACAACAAGCGAGTTACCCATTTTTACTCACAAATTTTCAAATCACAACTAGTATGGGTATATGAATAAAATTACACTCGCTCTCTCGAAGAATTCATATGCTTCATGTAGAGACCAATAAGCTTGCCCTTAGTGTTTTACTCCACTAATTTAAGGATGTATGAACGTAATATCAAGTACTACTTAATGGGTTGTAATGTAAGCTAAGGGACAGGTAGGTACTATTCTGGACAGTAATAGTGGCTATCTTTCCCAAGCGCTTTTAATAACTTCAACCTTCATTAAGGACATCTCTTCTCTTACTTCACCCTCATTCTTTTCAATCTTGAATATTTTTTTCTTCTTGTTCCCATTTCTTTAAGAACACTTAGCTTATTAGTAAGGAGTACTTACGCAACTTTTTCATTCATTTATTTTCTTACTCCCTACCAATAATCAAGCATTTTCAAACACGTGCACCCTTGACCTTTCTCAACTTTTACAACTGCTACTTTTCCTTCTTTTTCATGCTTCTCACTCCTTCACTCTTTCGGATTTTTCTCTTAAGCGCTTAGGAGTTTTGGATCAAATTCAAGGCTAATGAAAGAAAAAGGATTAAACTTATATTATAACTATCAAAAAATAGGCTTAAGGCTCAATGGGGCTAACTAGGATTAAATATTCAAGGTAGGTAAAGTGAGGATTAAATATTTGGCTCATTCCAAGAAATGCCTAAATCATTTCCCACTCTCTACATCCTTCATTTCGTTTTATATACACACCAGGCAAGTTCTAGACATTCCACAATAGCACGAAATATTCAAAAAACTTACACTGACAGCACATGCTCAATTCAAGACACATTCCGCAAACTCTTAACTCAGCTAATCACAAGAATTCAAAATTAAGCTTCAATCACATTGAGTCGAATTCAAGAGCGTAAATGTCTCACACAAAGTTATACACTTCTTACATGCTTCAATACTAACCACAACTTGCAGCTTACCATCATGTATAGCACATAACAAGAACATCAAGCCATCAATTAGCTACGGGTTCAAAAACCAAAACCTATTGACGAATTTTCCATAAGACGGTTGTCATCCATCCATCGTCGGAAATAGTCTCTATCTATGAATAAAAATTTATATACAGACAAAGAAAATTTTTATTCTTCGATTGAAAGACCCCATGTTGGAAAAGAACCGAAAAGAAAAACCAACAGGTGGTGAAGTCACGCTCAACTCACAAAAGAAAATTTTTTTTCAAATATTTTTAAAATATTTCTCACACGCATTACATTCACCATAAATCGTTAAGCACAAAATTTTTTGAAATTTTCCTCACCCCACACTTGAATCATGCTATGTCCCCATAACATCAAATTAAAATTAAAAGGGATGAGAAATACTCCCTGAGCCTCTATGCCTTGGTAACAACACGTTTTCCTTCAAGTTTTCATAAGTGGGTGTTTGACCCCACACTTTTTATTGTTCATGCTTCTTATCTTCCTCCTCCATGAGTACTCAGACTTCCCCTCCATCTGTGCTTAACTTTCCACCAAAACAACACAAGATGAAAAATAAATAAAATCAACTTAAATGCAAGAAATTAAAATGGTACCCTTGGGTTGCCTCCCAAGCAGCGCCTAATTTTACGTCGCGGCACGACGTGGACTATCCTTTTCAGGATATCCTCATACTTGGGTTCCCTTTCGAGAACCATCTCTTTTTCTTTTGATTTTTAGAGGAAACAGCCTCCACTCCGTTCCTCTCTTCCTCCAACTTCTTCACACTCTGAAGCCCTTTATCAGACTCGGGCTGAACATTTATCATTACCTTTGGCTATGGACCTTTGGAATCCCCCACCCCACACTCATCCTCTAACAACTCACTAACCTTACAAAGGTTTCTGTAGTGTGTGGATGGGTTAATTTCTTGGTATACTCGGAAGAGTTCTTCTTCATCTTCGACCCTCATTTTCAGGGTCCCTGCTCTCAAGTTAATTACCGCTCCTCCGGTGGCCAAGAATGGCCTTCCCAAGATTAAGGGTACCTATTCATCAACATGAAATTCTAAGATAATAAAATTATCAGGTATAATAAACTTACCCACTTTGATGAGAAGGTCCTCTATTATTCCATCAGGTGCCACTCGCGACTTATTCGCCAGCTGCAGCATCAACCTTGTTGGCCTCGATTTTCCTAACCCCAGGGTGTTAAATAAGATAGGGGCATTAGGTTAACTGCTGCCCCTAGATCACACAAAGTTCGTAGCATCTCAACTTTACCAATTTGTATGGGGAGGGTAAAACTCCCTGGGTCTTTGAGCTTTTTTGGAATTTTGCTCAATACCCTGCGACTGCACTCCTCAGTCAGTGCTATCGTCTGGACATCCACCAATCTGACTTTGTTAGCCATCACATCTTTCAAGTATTTAGCATACTTGGGCATTCCCTGCAAAACATCAATAAGAGGCAAATTTATGTGAAGTTCTTTGAAAATTTCAAAGAACTTTTTGAAGCATTCCACCTCCTTGCTCTTTCTGAATCTCTGGGGGAATGGTGGTGGTGGTCTTTGTGCTGGATGCAATGAAGATTGTGCATTTTGTTGCACAACACTCTGCTTTTCTCCCTTGTCATTGGATTGTCCTGGTCTAACCAACTCCGGCTGCACCTCATTTCTCTTCTCTTTAGGCACTACATCAGCTAATTGCTTGTCGTTTCTCAGACTAATGGCATTGACCTGCTAGGGGTTAGGATTTGTGTCACTTGGTAGTCCTCCCTGCAGTCTCATGTTTTGAGCAACTTCTATCTGACCCATCTGCTTTTCTAGATTGCAGGTGGCCACTTGCTAATTCTTCAAGTCTGATGCCATCGTCGCCTGATTTTCTACTAACTGAGTCTGGGTCTCCATGATTTTCTGCAATTTTTCCTCAATGTTGCTTCTCAACTGGTCATCATTCTGCCTATTATGCTGATACTGTTGTTGTTGAGGTTGCTGATAACTTTGCTTTTTATTTCCACCCCAAGAAAAATTCGGGTGGCTCTACCAATTCTTGTTGTAGTTGTGTCTAAAATTTCGATTGTTCCTCTGCACATTCCCAACAAAATTGACTGATTCCGGATTGGCTCCACAAGATTCTGCATTATGCCCATTATTTCCACAAATTTCACACCAACTTGGAGCTTGCTGAACTGCATTAACCAGACCCTGCTGTTGGTTCATACTCAGTTTATTGAACTGAGTCATCATCTGATGCTGGAACGAAGCTAACTTTGTCGCCAAGGGATTCATACTATCTGCCTCTATCAACCCTGCTTTCTTTCCTTCCCCTCTTGATGATTCACTGTGCCACTCTGGATTTCCCTATGCAATTCTGTTCAACAGTGTGTATAACTCATCATAACTCTTCTCTAAGGCTTGCCCACCCGATGTAGAGTCTAGTAAAATTTTAGTTTGTGGGTCTAGACTTTCTACAAAGGTATGAGCCAGCACTTCATTCGATTGCTGGTGATGGGGATAGTCTCTCAATAATGACTTGAATCTTTCCCAAGCCAAATATAAATTCTAATCAGGCCTCTGCTTGAAACTCAGTATTTTACTTCTCAACTTTGTTGTCTTGCCTAAAGGAAAAAATCTGATAATGAACTTCTTTGCCAAATCATTACACGATGTTATGGAGTTCGGTGGCTCAGCTTTCAACAACTTCTTTGCCTCTTCAAACAATGAAAATGGGAAGAGGGTAAGTCGGACATAATCTGTGGACACGTCGGTGGGGAAAAACGTGTCACTAATCTCCAGAAAGTTCTGTAAGTTCTGCTGTGGGTCCTCATGTTCCATCCCAGTGAATTGACCACTAGAATGTAACAGCTGCACCATGTTCTGCTTCAATTCAAAGTTTCCTCCAGCCTCCGGTTTACGGATACTAGAGTTCACATTAGTCGCTTGTGGGATTGCCACTTCGCGAACTGTTCTGGCTGCCATTGCTTCTGGTGATAATTGTGCTTGTCCTGTCGGTGGTTGTTTTTGTACCTTTTCTTGAAGTCTTTACAACTTTTTCTCCAGAGCTACTCTCCTTCGAAAATGGATTTGACGTTCAGGTTCAAGCAATGGTTCCACAAGCTCTCTATTCTTAGCCAGCTCGGCAAGACAACCTGTCACCTACAATAAGTCAGACTGAGACCAAGTTTCTCAACACTTAAGGAAATTTAAAAATCACACGAAAACAGACGCATTTACTAAACTTTGCTGAGTCTCCGGCAACGGCGCCAAAAACTTTTTGTTGTGCCCGCAAGTGTACGGGTCGTACAAGTGATACAGTGGCCCTTTTTAAGAGTCGGATGTCGAACCCACAGGGACTGGACCAATTCATCTAATTATCAAGTTCAAGTGTGATATTAAATGCCGCAAGTGTTGATTATAGACATTTTCGAGAAATTTAATTAAGTCTTGATGTGGTCAACGAAATACTCTAAATTCATTCAAGGAGCAGCCAGAGTTAAAGCTGGATAATCATGCGATACTACAATTTGCAATGGTTTAAGTATGAAACTAATAATTGTCGTCTCACATAATTAGAATTGCATGTTCATGGTCTTCCGAACCTCTAAACACGACAAACTAGCCTCACTACTACATTGTTGAGCGAGGATGATATTTCTAGTTCATGGGCAATTCACTACGTGGATGTGGTTTATGGGGTTTATGCCATTGATTTGGGTATTTTCGTACCCCCAACCATTTAACCAATCTTAGCGTCACAACTACTCCTTCGAGTGGTGGAATACGATTCTAAGTTGGTGTCTTTCTATCTTCCCATTTTATCAACCAAGCAAGGTATTAGGTATATTCCAATCCTAACCACAAATTATATCGTGAGATACAATCTTGCTCCCTACATTCTCTTGTTCTCGCCTAGGTTATCTTTCTCAAGCATTTACCTAAGCTTAACGCGTGTGTTTTCATGGTGATCAATCATAAAAACAACCATAATTAAGAATGCAAGACAAAACAACAATCAATAACTTAATTTCAAAACAAATTCGTTAAAACACAATCATAACTCATGGCTTCAACCCTAGAGGAAGGGGTCTAGCAACTCAAGTTCATAAAATTATAAGAAAACATTGTTAAAGTAACATACTTACAAGAATAGGTAGAAGAGACGATTAAATTGATGAACCCTAGGTGAGTTCTCCCACTTCTCCCTTCACTCCTAGGTGGTTTTTCAGAATAAAATCGTGACAAAATGATTTTAGGAGCTAAGGGACCTATTTATAGTAAATGAGAGATGTATAAAATTATGCCCGACATGTAATAGCTCCGTGTCATGGAGGTTATCGCGGCAACATGCCTCCGTGACACGGAGGCATCGCAGACGCACACTGGAAACTCACAAAACAGTCGCCAGGCAGCCCCTTGCCGCGTTGGCAGCGTGTTACGCTGCTTGTGCAGGGTGCTAGGTGGCGTGTCACGGCCTTGGGCGTGCAGCCTGCCTGACATGTCACATTGCCAACGCGCATGTGGGCTGTTTCGTGCATCCTGCTTGCCGACGTTCGCGTTTTAATTCTGATTCCACGCCTCCACTTCACCAACTCATGGATTAGTCCCTCAAATTCATTTTAAACCTACAAAAACAAGAACTAATCATGTTGGTTAGTGTATATATTCACATTTACATAAAATTACATGGGAATGCATATAATTAAGTCGATAAACAAGACAAAACTAAGTTATAAAGCATCACCCCGGCATGCTATTTTTCCCTAGATCAGCAGGCCCTATAGCTTTGGAAGAGTTCCATGTGGCATTGTTGGATCGGTTTTTCCCTCTAGAGATGAGGGAGCTTAAGGTGGCAGAGTTTGTTAACTTGAAGCAGGGTGACATGTCCGTTCAGGAGTACGCATTGGAGTTCACCCATCTATCCAAGTATGCAGCGGACCAGAGGGCTCAGATGAGCCGTTTCGTACATGGAGTGGCGGACTTTCTGGATAAGGACAGCAGGATCACCATGTCGCATCGGGATATAGACTTTTACCGCATTGTGTTGCATGCTCAATAGATAGAGTCAGTATATCGGAGGTAGATAGAGGCCAAGAAGGCCAGGACTGATAGTTACAGGACATCTCAAGTCATATCAGGGGGTCGACAACATTAGAGTCCCAGCATAGGTCTATCTCTCCAGCACCATCATTGACCAGTATGCCATCTAGATTCGGAGGGATCGGAGGAGCATAGCTTCAGATTCCAGAAGCATGGGTAGCATGCAGATAGAGCACACTTTCCCAGTTTTTGCAGGATATGGAAAGAATCATCCCGGTAGGTGTCTAGTCAACTCAGATTCTTGTTTCGGGTATGGCAAACCCGGACACAGACTCAGGGTTTGTCATTAAGCCAGATCAGGGGCGGTGGATCCCTTATGCCAATGATAACGCTCAAACCACACCTCCGTATGAAGTATGAAGTAGATGCTATCAATAAAGAACCCAACTAGAGGTTGGGTTCAATCCCATAAAGAACACAGAAGGATCTGGAAGAATGCTATTGCTTAAACTTTTCAGATAATTATTTCCTAAGAGGGGGGATTTGTAAAAGTAATAAATAACAATGTTGAGAAATTGTTTGTTGTTTCCAAATTAATGCAATTATCTAAGGTAAGTGTTCCCCATGACTTCATAACTACAAGGCATTTTATACTAGTGATCTATTCCGGTGCTTAGCATGCAATATTGGTAAGTTAATTTCACCAAAAGGGTTGGTCCCCTATTTAGGTGATTATCACCACGCAACTTGGTCCATCTACGGGTATATGCTCTACTAACCCTTACCCTTGATATCGGATTAGCAATTCATAAACAAGGTCAAGCTATTAGATGAGGATTGATAGCCTTAAATCTCTGTTGTTAATCCCTTTTCCCATTCAGTACCTCCTTGGTCCAGTAAGTAATAATAAGGCAAGTTCTAACGTTTGCAACCGTTAAAAATAAATTAAAATGTAGGAAGAAACAATACATGTATAAACTCCGTTCAAGAATCAGTAAGTATTTTACCTGTGTGTGTTAATTTGTCATGGTTCCCATAACCCTAGTTGTGGTGATTTTAGCCTATCATGTATATAAGTAAATTAATAGAATTCATAAATAAAAGCAAAAATTACTAATTACAATAATGATAGAAAGAACTGACTTGATTAATGCAAAATTCGTAAGATCGACATTACAATCGTATCTCAAATATGTCTTCTAACATGTCTTAAATTTTACTCTAGAAACTTGTTGTGAAACTTCAACTTTTGAAGACATGCTTATTACATGAAAATAAAGGGGTATTTTATAGTAGTAGATTTATATTTTCCTTGTTCCTTGATGAATTTGACTTGGGATTTAAATTTTTGCTTTTCCTAGTTGAAGTAGGAAAGCCAATTTTTACGGTTTTGGGAGCATTGCACATCGCCCTAACTACTGCCACGTTTCCATTTGTGGCAAAAGGTCACCTAGCGACTCGTTTTTCATGGGCATGAGTCATTAGGCCCCTCATGGTCTAACTCCTTCAAATTTCCAGTGTACCTTACGGTTGGTTCCAGTGATCTGCCAACGAGTCATTTAGTCAACTAACAACTCGTTATGTCTTTCTTCATATGGTTACTTTGTCAATGATTTATCTCTCAGTTGTCATGACTGACTTCACAACTCGTTACAAGATTTAACGAGTCATTCCCGCAACCCGTCAGGTACACTGTTTCTGCATCTTGCAAACTCAACCTTTGCCCACGACTTCATCTTCTTGTCATCTTCATTCCATAAGCCTTAAATACATTAAAATCCATCCTTTTTAGACCTTAAAATATCTAATCACATGTGTTAGCTAATTTTCATAAACATTTAACATAAACACATGCAAACACACATAAATTTGTTCTTAAAATATATTAAAGTACAGGCAAAATATGGATATGATGTGTGTGAGTATGCCCTTCATCAACACCCCACACTTAAACTATTGTTCGTCCTCGAAAAATCTACTACTTCCCTTCTAACAATTAAGCACAAAATTTATCCTACGAACAGGTCTACTTACACTTAGGATCATGAGACAAATCAATGAAGCTCAAACAATTCACTCGCATGCATATAGGATCAACATTAAAATGTCAAAGTTTGAAATCACTTAGCTATTGAAAACTAACTCATGAAGACATATTTTGGGCCAACATGAATCATATGTAATTTAGCAATCAAGATAAACCAAAGTCTTACCATTGTGCCCCTCACAATATGGAGAGATGCCCTTTCACACACAAGATATAAGTCAATATAAACTTAGGCATAAATAAAACAATTTCCGCTCACTCTCCCAAAAAACTCAACATTCATGCAAAAGACGACCCATAGGCTTGCCCTTAGTGTAATACTCTGCTAATATTGAATTTTTAATCAAGGATCAATAAGGACTTTAATTTGGTTGTAATGTAGGCTATGGGACGGGTAGAAACTATTTGGCCAAGATAGTGACTAATCTCCCTAATCACTTTAATACTTCACAACACTTTGATTTTTAGCTCATTCTTCAATTTCCAAGATTTTCTCCTTATACCTCCTTATTTTTAAATTTTTCAACTTAGGTGACTAGTGGAGATTTTTCTTTTCATCATTGAGCTCATTCACACTTTTTTTTTCTTTTTTTTTCCTTTCTTCGTTCCCACCCTTTACGCACCCCTACTCTAGCCACCCTCAACTTAAGCATTGCTTTTATGTTGAGGTTCACAATATCCAAGGAATGACCAGGGCCAAAATAAGTTCATTGTAAACAAATGGGTACGGTTACTCGGTAAATCATGATTTTTTTTCATCTTCAATTTTTCAAAGCTCTTTCTTCTTTTTGTTTTCCCACTAAAAATCACCCTCCTTGTTTAGCAAAATTTAACCTTTTTCTTTTCTTCCAATTCACCACACTTTTTAGATTTTCCCTTCACTCTCCAGTTATACTCCTTTCCTACAAAACAATTTCATTAAAGTGCTCTAGGAGTCATTTGGATCAAATAGAAGTCACTATAACAAAAAGGGATTCAAGCTTATAATATGTCTATAAAAAGAATAGGCTAAGGCTCAACATGGCTAACTAGGATAATTACAATCAAGGTAGGTAAAATAGGATAAAAAAATGGTTACCAAAAAATGCCTATATCACTTCCTAAATCCATCATTCTTATTTCTCTTTGCACGCACACCGGGAAAGTTCTAGACATCAATTTACAAGCATGGAGTATATCAAAAATAATTCCTCACACATTGGCACAAGATGGTTTAACAATGGAAATCAAGATCACATAAACATATATATTCATATTGCATGCATAACATAATTAAGCCCATTTTTCTCTTTTCAAGAACATGAGTCAAGTTCCCAAAAGACTAAGTGTTTCTACCTTTTTCATGCATTCTTGAGTGAATTTAATAAAGTCTCAATGATACCTAGAGTGAAGCACCTAGCATTCATATGATCCAAGTTCTTGTTCTTCCTAATGACTAATTTACCCTAAAAAAGGTTGTCATCCATCCATCATCGGGCAAAGTCATGAATCAATGACTAAAAAAAATAAAAAAAAAAAATCTAGACTCTCTAGTCGGTTTTAAGGGACTATCCATCGAAAAAGTACCGAAAATAAAAATTGGAGGAACCCAAAATAAAATAAAAGTAAAAGATACTACAACCCTACAAACGTGTATGATAAGTCATAAATCCCAAATAAACTAGTCCTACCATGTATAAATTTAGCAATTAAGGTATGCATGATACTATGGAGTTCACTTCTCCCACCCCACACTTAATTGGTTTCACTATCCCTAGTGCTTCAACAAATAAGCATAAAATAATAGAGTGTAAGAATAACTCCCTGGGACTCCACTCCTCGTCGTCCGTGGGGATAAGAACAACTTCCCCCATCTATGTATTTCATGCTCAAATTGTTTTGTTGAAAATTATGAGCTATCACCTACACACTGGAACAAACACATAAAAGCAAAAAATTTATCTTGGGTTGTCTCCCAAGTAGCGGCTGATTTAACATCGCGACACGACACATGTAACTTGATTACTCATGCTTCATCAAGATACCTGTTGAGACTGTGGTCACATCTTAGCCACTTGTTTTACCACGCTAACCTGTGACGCGTCATAAGATAAAAGAAAAACATAAAAAATAGGAAATAAAGACTAAAAGTTAAAAACAAGAAATTAATCTAATCCTAAACCGTATTCCCCAGCAATGGCGCCACTTTTTGATAATGCTCAAACCACACCTCCTTACGAAGTATGAATCGGACGTTGCCAATAAAGAACCCAACTAGAGTTTGGGGTCGATCCACAGAGAATACATAAGGATGTAGAAGAACACTAGTGCTTAAACTTTTTAGTTAATTATTTCCTAAGAGGGGGGAATTTGTAAAAGTAATAAATAACAATGTTGAGAAATTGTTTGTTATTTCCAAATTAATGCAACTAACTAAAGTAAGTGTTCCCCATGGCTTAATAACCACAAGGCATTTTATACTAGTGATCTATTACAGTGCTTAGCATGCAATATCAGTAAGTTAATTTCACCGAAATGGTTGGTCCCCTATTTAGATGATTATCACCACACAACTTGGTCCGTCTACGGGTGTGTGCTTTACTAACCCTTACCCTTGATATTGGATTAGCTATTCCTGGACAAGGTCAAGCTATTAGATGAGTGTTGATAGCCTCAAATCTCCGTTGTTAATCCCTTTTCCCATTCACTACCTCCTTGGTCCGGTAAGTAAGAATAAGGCAAGTTCTAACGTTTGCAATCATTAAAAATCAATTAAAACGAAGGAAGAAACAATACATGGATAAACTCCGTTCAAGATTCACTAAGTATTTTACCTATGTGTGTTAATTTTTCATGGTTCCCACAACCCAAGTTGTGGTGGTTTTAGCCTATCATGTTTATAAGTAAATTAATAGAATTCATAAATAAAAGCAAAAATTAATACTTACAACAATGATAGGAAGAACTCATTTGATTAATGCAAAATTCGAAAGAACAACATTACAATCAAATCTCAAATGTCTTCTAACATGTCTTAAAATTTACTCTAGAAACTTGTTGTGAAACTTCAACATTTGAAGACATGCTTATTACATGAAAATAAAGGGGTATTTATAATACCAGATTTATGTTTTCCTTGTTCCTTGATGAACTTGACTTGGGATTTAAATTTTTCCTTTTCCTAGTTGAAGTAGGAAAGCCATTTTTTGTCGTTTTGGAAGCCTTATGTGTCGCCCCAACCACTGCCGCATTGCCAGTTGTGGAAACGGGTCACCTAACGACTCGTTTTGCATGTGTACGAGTCATTAAGCCCCTCGTGGTCTAACTCCTTCAAATTTCTAGCGTACCTTACGGTTGGTTCCAGTGATCTGCCAACGAGTCGTTTAGTCAACTAATGACTCATTATGTCTTTCGTCATCTCCACTGGTTACTTTGTCAATAATTTTCTATCACAGTTTTCATGACTAACTTCATGACTCATTAGCAGATGTAACGAGTCGTTCCCTCAACCCGTTATGTACATTGTTTCTATATCTTCCATACTCAACTTTTTCCCACGACTTCAGGTTCTTTTCATCTTCAGTCCATAAGCCTCAAATACATTCAAATCCATCCTTTTTAGCCCTGAAAACATCTAATCACATTCGTTAGCTAATTTCCAAAAATATATAACATAAACACATGCAAACACACATTAATTTATTCTCAAAACATAGTAAAGTACAGGCAAAATATGTCTATGAAGTGCATGAATACGCCCTTCATCAGCCAGCAGCTAGTTCAGCCACTCCAGCAGCACGTCCCGCTCAGCAGGCTGCCTCGACTAGTTCTGCCGACAATCAACGTCAAAATAGGTTTTACGCTTTAGCACCCCGCCAGGAGCAGGAGGTCTCATCGGATGTGGTCACTGGTATGTTGCATGTTTTTCATATTGATGTTTATACTTTGCTAGATTAGGGAGCTACCTTGTCTTTTATGGCTCCTTATATCGCTAGTAACTTTGGAGTTAGTCCCGAGACTCTGTCAGAACCATTTTTAGTTTCTACTTATGTTGGTGATTCGGTGTTAGGTAAGCGAGTGTATAGAGGATGCCCGATCGCTATCCTGTATAAAGTCACCTCCGCAAACCTTGTAGAGTTAACCATGACTGACTTTGACATTATTCTTTTCATTGATTGGTTATATGCATGTTATGCTTCTGTAAATTGTAGAACCCGTGCGGTGGAATTTCATATTCTGGGTGAATCAGTCCTAGAGTGGAATGGTAGTTCGGTTGTACCAGTAGGTCGGTTTATTTCATATCTTAAGGCCAGGAAGATGATTACTAAGGGGTGCATGTATAATTTAGTTAGGGTTAAGGATTTTGAGTCCGAGACCCCGACTATCCAGTCAATTCCGGTGGTGAGTACCCAGAAGTATTTCCAGATAACTTACTAGATGTTCCTCATGAGAGGAAAATCGATTTTAGTATTGATCTTCTACCCGATATGGAGCCTATCTCTATCCCTCCTTACAGGATTGCTCCACCCGAGCTAAAGGAGTTGAAGGATCAATTGAAGGACCTACTAGATAAGGGCTTCATTAGACCGAGCAAGTCTCCATGGGGTGCTCCAGTCTTATTTGTTTGAAAGAAGGATGGTTTGCTTCAGATGTACATTGATTATCGGCAATTGAACAAAGACACCATTAAGAACAGGTATCCTCTAGCCAGTATCGATGTTTTGTTTGACCAGCTACAGGGTGCAAGGTGTTTCTCAAAAATAGATCTCAGGTTCGAGTATCATCAACTCAGGGTTTGGGAATGTGCTATCCCGAATACAGCCTTTAACACGTGGTATGGTCATTATGAATTTGTAGTTATGTATTTTGGACTACCAAATGCTCCTGCAACTTTTATGGTCCTAATGAACAGGGTGTTCAAGCCATACCTGGACATGTTCGTCATCGTTTTAATTGATGACATCCTTATATACTCTCGGAGCGAGGAGGAGCATGCCGCTCATTTGAGAGTAGTGCTTCAGACTCTCAAGGATTGCAAATTATATGCCAAGTTCATCAAGTGGAAATTTTGGTTGAACTCAGTAGCATTTTTGGGCCATGTGGTATCAAGCAAGGGCATAAAAGTAGACTCTTAGAAAATCGAGGCAATGAAGAATTGGCCTAGACTAGTGAATCCTTTGGATATTCAGAGTTTCTTGGACCTAGCTGGTTATTACCACAGATTTGTTAAAGGCTTTTCATCAATTGCACCACCATTGACCAAGTTGACTCAAAAGAAGGTAAAGTTCCAATGGTCGGAGGCTTGTGAGAAGAGATTCCAAGAGTTGAAGACTCGACTCACTACCGCACCAGTATTGACCCTACCCGAGGGTACGAATGGTTTTGTGGTGTATGGTGATGCTTTGAGAATTGAACTAGGGTGTGTATTGATGCAGTGAGGGAAAGTAATCACATATTCGTCTAGACAGTTAAAGATCCATGAGAAGAATTACCTGATTTATGATCTAGAGTTGGCCGCGGGGGTATTCGCATTGAAGATATGGAGACATTACTTGTATGGGGTCCATGTGGATGTGTTTACGGACCATAAAAGCTCACAATATGTGTTCAAAGGAGGTGGTTAGAGCTACTCATGGACTATGATATGAGTGTTCTTTACCACCTGGATAAGGCTAATGTTGTGGAAGACGCACTTAGTAGGCTCTCAATGGAGAGTGTGTCCCATGTGGATGAAGGGAAAAAGGAGTTGGTGAAGGATGTATATCGACTCGCAAGGTTGGGGGTTAGACTGGTTGACTCCATTGATGGCAGTATTGTCATTCAAAGCGGATCAATATCGTCCTTGGTGACTGATGTAAAATCTAAACAAGATGAGGACCCAATTTTGGTAAGGTTGAAGGAAGTCGTTTGGAGTTAGAAGGTGGAGGCTTTCTCCCAAGGGGATGATGGTGTGCTTCTGTTTTAGGACAGCCTATGTGTTCTAGATGTTGATGATTTTGAGGAGCCGTATATTGCATGAGGCCCATGGATATAGGTATTCCATCCATCCGGGTGCCACTAAGATGTATCGTGATTTACCAGAAATCTATTGGTGGGATGGCATGAAGAAGGATATTGCAGAATTCATAGATAAGTGCCCAAACTGTCAACAAGTAAAGATTGAGCATCAAAGGCCGGGAGGAGTACTTCAATATATCAGCATCCCTACTTGGAAGTAGGAAGAAATTAACATACATTTCATAACAGGATTACCTCTACTCACCGATAATATGATTCTATATGGGTAGTGGTAGACAAACTGACTAAAGCTGCTCATTTTCTACTGGTCAAAACCACGGACTTAGCGAAGGATTATGCCAAGATATATATCTGGGAGTTGGTTTGATTGCATGGAGTTCCCTTGTCCATTATTTCAGACCAAGGTACTCAATTTACCTCTTAGTTTTGGCGGTCTTTTCAGAAGGGGCTTGTGACTCAAGTTAAGCTCAGCACATCCCTTCATTCACAAATGGATGGCCAAGCGGAATGAACAATACAGAATCTCAAGGATATGTTGAGAGCATGTGTGATGGACTTTAAAGGTAGTTGGGATGATCGCTTGTCCTTGATCGAGTTTGCTTACAATAACAGTTGTCACTCCAGTATCCAAATGGCACTGTTCGAGGCTCTCTATAGGCGTAGATATCGATCGCCCATCGGATGGTTTGGGGTTGGTGAGACAGCCATGATAGGGCCAGATTCTATACATAAGGCTGTGGTAAAGGTTCAGTTGATAAGGGATAGGCTGAAAACCGCTCAGAGTCATCAAAAGTCCTATATGGATGTGAGGAGGAGAGAGCTGGAGTTCAAGGTGGACGATTAGGTATTTCTGAAGGTGTCTCCTATGAAGGGAGTGATGCGATTTGGGAAGAAAGGAAAACTCAGTCCCCATTATGTTGGTCCCTACTAGATTGTGAGAAAAGTTGGTAAGGTAGCATATGAGTTGGAATTGCCCTCAAAGTTGTCTTCTGTGCATCTTGTATTTCATGTATCGCTTTTGAAGAAATGTTTGGGAGATCCAGCTCTAGTATTTCAAATGGACAACCTTGGTGTAAAAGATATCCTTAGCTATGAGGAAGTTCCGGTTGAAATATTAGATTGTTAGGTTTGTAAGCTAAGGAATAAAGAAGTAGTTTTAGTTAAAGTATTATAGAGGAATCAACATATTGAAGGAGCTACGTGGGAAGCCGAAGTGAATATGATGGCTAAATACCCACGTTTATTATCTGTCGGCTTAGTTCAGACTTGAGGTATCAGTTTTTCCCTATAATTCTATGTAGTTTTCATGTTCAGTTCATGTGTTCAAGTTTCTTTGATATGTATGAATGTGTATGTGAATCATGAAATTAGTTCAGCTATGTGGTTTGAATCAGAGGTAGTCATTCCATTAGTTTTCATTAAATGATTAGTATTCGGGTGTAAGGATTGCATGTCTTCACTTTTTTTCTTTTTTCCAATATTTGAGGATGAATGTTCGCAAAGGGGAGATATTGTTATACCCCGGAAGCTCGAAGATCAGACCCGGGAGTTAAATGGAGAAAAGTGAAATTTTTGCACCAGGTCACAGAACCTGTGGGGGGAGGACTGCGAGTCTTGAGGTGATTCGTAGTGAAGGATTGAGTTGAGTTGAAGGAAGTAGTGGAAGGGAGTCCTCACAGGCATGACCACGAGTTGTAGTCAGGCCCACGACTTGTCAGGTCAGCCGTGGCCAAGAGAATAAAGAAGGGGAAAAGTGTAAGGCAGTGCACCTAACGGATAAGGTTTATTGAAATCAGGATAGTGAGGGTGATGAATGGTAACCACGAGTCGTGGTCACCTACGACAACTCATGAAGTCCCCCGTGACGAGCCCAGTGATGTGATAGACAGACTTAACGACTGAGATGACGATTCATGGGTGGTGGCAACGACTCATTAGGTCCCTCGTGGGGGCTGACGAGCAGTTAGTTACTGCAAAATTATTAAGGGTATTCTCATCATTCCTATGCTCTAAGGTTCTAAACTATCTCGTTTCATGTATTTTTCTGGGCATAATAAGATAGGTTAAGTCCTTTTTTCTTAAGCCATTCCCATACATGCAAACTGAGACAATTCTAGAGAGGTCAAGCATAGATTCAAGATTTTCCCTATCAATTCTACTTTGGGCATTCAAGAACTTTAGAATCTAATCTTACCCAGGTATGTAGGGTTATGAATAGGTGTTTCCATTCAAACCCATGCCCATTCTCTATTAATTTATGGAAATCTACCAAAAATCTATTGGGGTTTTAATTCAATTTTTGTGAAAATTCTAATGATTTACTAATGGGTTGTTATGATTTATGATTTACATCATATTTCATGAATTTTAATCAGATTTCACAACTATTTTACTTATAAAATTGTTGATTTCAATTTCTGCTAAATCATGACTATTTAAGCATGATCTATGATGAATGGATTTATGATATTCATTTCAATTGATGATATTTACAAGCCCAGCATGAATTATGATTTGAAATATGAATTTATTCAATTACCCATCATGATTTGATGATTTTCAAGCTATATATATGGTCTACAAGTATGCATGAAACCTATGATTCATGAATTATATTTTTGGCCGACTCATGGGTCCCATGTCATGGCTAGTTCGCGCATGTAAAAATAAGTTTATGATTATCATGATTTAAGTAGCCCATGAATTCATGCATGTTATACCATGAGCTCTATATATGTTTTGGGAGCAATATTGAACACCGAGTAAGTTTGTGGCCCAGGTTCATCCCCGAATCTCATAAAGTACATGCCACCATAGGTATGTTGGGACCTCCATTGTGACTGTCCCCAGCCCAATTGTCCTTTTTCATGGTGATATGACACTTTCATGGTTCTACCCTTTGCAAGGTACGAACGGCTAGGTTTACAAGTTGGGCTCCGTGTGTGCTCATATGGGGTATGTCGGTTAAGAGAATCTCCCATTGTTCCTCAGGTTTTATGAATGACTATGATTATGTATATTGGCTCAAGTTATGTTCATTATCGCTTTCCTCTCATGCTTATGATTATGAATTTTTTATGAATGATTTGAAAACCTTGAGCCTTACGTTATGTTACGATGTATACTATATAACCATGATGTCCTACTCTTATGATGTTTTATGAGATTTTACATATTTTAAAATGTCTGTTTTACTTACCTTGCATACTCGGTACATTCCACGTACTGACCGCATACTTTCTATGTTGTATCGTTTCATGATACAAGACCCTGCTCTCAGGCTCATCCTTATCTATAGATCATCTCAGAGTTCACTTTCATCTTTTTGGTGAGTCCTCATGTTCCAAGGGCCGTTTGATAGACATTTATGTTATTTGATGTTTCAGTACTTGGCCGGGTTAGTTGGGAGTGTTGTCCCATCAACCCATCATACGTAGTAGATGCTTTCATACAGCATGTAATATCCATCTTGCGTGTATGTCTAGTGACTCTCTATGTTATCTTATGTTATGATATGTTTACGTTTTCGCTATGCCTTATGTTCAGCCTTCCGCTTAGAGTGAATGAAGTTAGATGTATGCTTATGTCATGGGTCTACTTGGAGCCTCTCGGGGTTCCTTGTCCCGTGTTACGATCCGGCTTTGTGTTTGGGTCGTGACATTTAGTTGAATTTTTTTGAAAATAGCATGTCTCATCCACCCTTCGATTTTTTTATGGCGTCGGTTCTTTTCCTAAGGGAAACCCTTTGAACTAGGTAATTTTTTCATTTTTAAGAGTCATTATAGTCATAGAGTAATGGCATTTCCCTATGATAGATGGATAATGACTGTCTTAAGGAAATTTATGCACATGTTTTATTTTTTAGAATTGAGTCGTAGGTCATCCACTTGTATGCTTGTTGATATTCTGCTTAGCTGCTATGCTGGAGTAAATAGAGTGATTATCTTAATTGCATGAGTGAGGATCCATTAGAGACACACATATCTCTTTAATTTGACTCAACATATCCTTAGGGCTCAGTTATGATAAACTTGTCATTCAATATGATTGTGTGAATGTGTAGCTGTAGATTCTGATTAGATTCTTGTTACCATGAGAGGTGAGCTGAATTGCTTTATATATATATATATATATATATATATATATATATATTGTAGCATCTAGAACCTGCCTCAATGTATGTAGCATAACTAGTTGGTAGGGATTTGAGAGATGATCAAAGCATTTCTTTGAAAAGCCATGTTTTCCCACATTTGTTTTACCTTCCTGTACATGCTCCCTAGTTACCTCCTTTGAGCCTAAAAGCCTTATTCTTTTTTAGCTTCAATAGTAGCTTAATCTCTCTTTTTGTGAGACCTCAAACTTATTGATTGAAAGTAGTCTTAGGCACTTTGAGACTTGAAAGTAAAGGTCCACTGAAGTATAATGTTAAGGAAAAAGAAAAAGTGGCGGTAAGAAAAGAAAAGTGAGAGAAGGGGTATCCATAAAAATTTTATTGTTTACTTGCTGCTCGAAAATTGAAAAAGAGAGATTTAATTACAAAATTCTTAGTAATTCTATGAGTAGAAAACTAGCAGCTAAGTAATGAAAAAATGTGTCACGCCCCAAAACTGGGGTAGGGCGCAACTGGCACCCGATTCATGATTGATCTAGAAGCCGGCTATATGACATCTATAACTGTAATACTTAGGCCATCCAGGCCATCTGTCACAATCAACTGAAGTATAAACTGGACCCATAAGGTCTCAACAATACGGGTAAACAATCAAAAAGAAATCAAGGCAATTAGTGTGCTAACCAAGAAACAATAAGCCGACGAGGCCACAAACTGAATAACACTGTACACACTAAGTCCACAAAGCCTCTAAAGAGTAAGCTAACTGATAGTCGGAACAAGGCTCCGACCTACCCATACCTGCATCTCAAAACTCAAGCATAAATAACTAAGCCCTAGCTCTAGGAAGATAGGAGCATACCAACCATCTGTTGATCTCACAAACTGCTACTCAACTTGCCATCCTGACCTCTACCTGCACCTGCGACACGAATGCAGGTCCCCAAGCAAGGGGACGTCAGTACGAATGAAATGTACTGGTATGTAAGGCTGAAACTATAACCATGAGATAGCAATCCTGTAATAACTGACTTAACACATAAACATATAGAGGATAAATATAACCTGGAACTCTGCAACCTGTAATTGATAACAACTTACTATAAGGTAACTGAACTCAAGATTATTGAACAAGGAATAAGGAATGGTAACAACCTGGAATCCTGGAAACTGAAACCTGATAATAACTCTATAAAGAGATGAAAATGCAATTAAGAAATACACAAGAAAGAAACTATAACTGTAATGCCAGCCACCAGCCAACCATAAATCCATATATCAAATTCGTCCAGCCGGTGTACTACACTGGGGTAAATAAAAATATCTCCAGCGGATGTACCACACCGAGGTAAAATAAAAAGATCTCCAGCCTGTGTACCACACCGAGGTAAAATAAAAATATCTCCAGCCGATGTACCACACCGGGGTAAAACAAAAATATCTCCAGCGGATGTACTACACCGGGGTAAAAATAAAAAGATCTCTAGCCGATGTACCACACCTGGGTAAAATAAAAATAAATCTTAATCACCATCATAAATGGAGCTAACAAAGCTCATAAAAATTATTTGAATACTGGAAACCATAAAATATGCTGATCAGTAACTATAACATGTGTAGGATCTTATCACGACCCCTAATACTATAATTATTCCCTACACATATAGGTCTTTCATTTAGCATTTAAATACATACATGCTGTGAATGAATTCTAGGGAAGTTCCTAAAATTGGAATATCATAAAGACATGTGTAGACTCAAATTCATAATTTTAAACATCTCCTAGCAATTCTAACACGAGGAGTAGAGAGGAATCACTTAACCTAATATTTTCTATTAACAATCTTAGCATTCATTTCGTGCTTATACTCGTTTGACTTTTCTACTTTCATATAAAGAATTGTGAGCATACCTCATTCATTGCACATCATATCACATCTCGAGGTAACTTATGAACAGGAAGACATAACTTGTGTATCTCAAACTTGGAGCTCTTTAATATACAAATTCTAGGCAACTGTCTAGGGGCTGCCTTAAAATAAATAAAGACTTATAGTCGTGCTTTAGACAACATAGGAAAAGCTCATGTGAAACATTACAATATATGTGGAGCTTAGAGAAGCTTAGCAGCATTATAAACAGTTTAGAAACCCCAATAAAAATAAAATCCTTTAAAACTTGAAAAAGTTAATCCAACTCTTAGAACAAATATTCAAAGATAATTGTTTAAAGTACAATGAAGAACTTCACTTTAACTTGAGTCACTATCTCAAAATATTTGATCCTAATTATTTCTTAAGGAGTTAACACTTTACTGACCTTTCATTACCTTAACACAACTAAACATAAACAACTTTATTTGTAACTCTTTTGCTAAACGTCTTTAAAAAAGGGTAAATCTTGCTAGCTATTTGCCTAATTCATTAACAATCGTAACACTTATCATCAAATTTAACAACCTTTAGCTCTACTTTACGTATTCATCTTAAATTCTTTTCCAAACAGGATTCGTCATTCCCTATCTAATTATTTACTCTCGTGTTCACTATTCCAGCAATTCTTGTATGCACTTACCTTCTTACCTAATTACCAACCTTGTCTCTTAAAATCGTCTTGCTCATATTTTAACGTCACTCAAAGGTTCTTGAAATCAACTATGGACAGAAGGCATATACCTCACATATTACCTTAAAAAGGTCTAACATTTACTCTTATCTCTCCTTTGCTACTAGCTCCTCAACTTTTACACTTAGGTTAATTTCCTTACACATCTACAACTTTCAAAGAACATGCGACGTGTCTACTTAAAGCCTTAAGCAATTCTCAGGAGGTCTAGACAACTCAAGAGCTCTAATAAACATATAGCGACTTTCTAAAGGCAATCCTTGCTGCTTTAGCACGTAATTTGAATGTAAGCGTAAACATATATATATTATGACTTTCGTCTAACACGTTAAAATCAAGATATTTTGCATAACCTGCCAATAAAGATGGTCCCATAGAAATATCAATAGTTTACCCATTCGGGTTCTATCTTCCAAGTTTAACATATCGGTTAATTAAGAAACATATTAATTAGTCTATTAGCTTAAGGAAGAGGGATCGGGATATCACCTCATGGACCTAGGTACCTTAAAAAATTAATATGAGAGGGTAGGTAACTGTCATAAGGAAATTCCATTTCGTTACCCTCGTTAGCCCTTATTTAGTTAAAACCCAAATTCAATTATTAGGTTTGTCTACGCGTCGTCGTCTTGCCTTGCTTACCAAATTTCTTAGCAACCATAATGTGAAACAACTTTGAAACCAGAAATACATAACATGATGTAAAGGACCAGCTTACAGAGCCCACACCGAAGGGACTTCAGACTCAATTTAAAACTATGACCATAATAGAAGGCAATTGCTCTCTCTGCTTCACATTCGTGCGTTCCAACTCTTTAGCAAATACACACCTTAATACCAAATAATCATGAAAATTGGGAGGAACCATAATATGCTACGACAGAAGCTCAAGTACAGGGGAATGCCAGATTAATCCTCGGCATGAATTCGTGCTTGAAAATAAAGAGTCAAAGAACGCCTCACATACCTTTTTTTTCCGGTGAGCTTTCTTATGTCGTTTCTTTCTTTCAACAACCAGAACTTTAGCCTCTTAAATTAATTGAGTTTATCACCAAGTGACAAGGCTGTTTTAAGCCAATTTATCCAGCCAAAATGTTACATCAAGAGGCAGTTACAACACAAACAAATAAGGCAACACTTAGCATTTCTTATTTCAACTTGTTTCTACAACTTTGGGGGAAAATAGAGGTAGGAAATTACCTCACTTTTCTCATGAAAAACTAACACAAATATAGAGTATATTCTCATAAAAACACAGCTATTCCAACTTTCAAAAATGAGCAGAACTTGAACAACAACATACCAACAACGGCAGCCCAACATAACCTCCAACTTCTAGCTTTAGCTAGGATTGTTAGACAAGTTAAGAAATTAGAAACACTTACCCTTGGAATGAGAATATTGTAGGATATAATAGGAGTATTTTACTCCAAAAAACTTCCCAATAATGTGAAATATTGCTGCCCAAAACGCAGCAACATAACAGCACAACAACTACAACAAGTCAACATACAAACCATAACTTTCTTCTAGTTTTCCTTCAAAAATTCATACACTTATTAGAGATTTCAAAAGAGGGAAGTGACTTACTATTTCTTAGGAACAATTCCTACTAAGATGGAGTAAAACATTAGCTCAAAATAGTCCCAAACACGCAGCAACAACACTGTCAAAATGAAGCTACAAGGCAGCAACAACTTCACCACAATGTTGCCTTCACTTCCATCAACTTTTGCTTGTGTTTTGATGGTGTTTCCTTGAGGGATTTCCTGTTGGTTTCTAAGGCTTTGCTACTGGAAAAGAGAGAGGATTTCGTAGGATAAGCAAGCACCTCAAACCTGGAAAATTTGAAAATGATTTCATAACCAAAAACATAAAATATAAAGGTGTTTGACTGGTGGCCGTTTTTAGGGCGGTGGCCATGTCACTGCCCGATAGTACTACCGTAAAACACCTATAACTTTTTATTCCTAACTCCAATTAATGATCCGTTTGATGTTCTGAAACGTAGTCGCAAAGACATTTAATTTGATAGGTCGTGGGGCTTCTAATTCATTGTATAGTTGGAGATATGGTCATTTAAAGTTGACCCTAATTTATAAACTTTACATACTCTTTGTTTTTTCCATTCGTACATATTTCCCTTATCATCTACGATTAATATACAACCTGTACTTTCCTTAACATAGCATACAAACATCAAATAATTTCCAATAGTTTTTCAGGGTGTAACAAAATGGGGCAAGAAAAGAAAAGACAAGGGTGAGTACAGGAAAGGTGAACAAGCATGGAAAGAGGTGGTGGACATGTAAAGTGAAATATGTCTTAAAAGTTCTTAGGGTGGTAGTCACTGTAAAATGAAATATCAATCCTACCCGTCCTTCAGTCGATATTACAATAAAGAAAAGTCCTTCTGATATTAATCTCTTAAAGCAATTAGGTAGTCTTAACATACATGAAGGGAAAGCCTATGGTATGTTGATTTTGAACATTACATCATTTGTGAGTGTGATTAGGACTTACTTATTATGTTCCATGTCTTATATTGATGAATTTGAGAGAGGAACATAACTAAAAGTAAGGGGCACAAGAGGTATAATTCGTTGTACTACTTGTTCCATGTGTCACATTTAATCATGTTGGCCCTTTGTGTTAAAAGATTAGTCATTTACAGAGGTTGTGTGTTCTTGATTGTGAAATCTTTCTATGTGCTTTGTTGAGAATTGTTGTATGATGATAAACCACTTTATGTTTGCTCCATGCTAGTTGGCCAAGTAAGAGTTGATAGAGTTGTCAAGTCTGA
This sequence comes from Datura wrightii, assembly GCA_035772735.1. Classification (NCBI taxonomy): domain Eukaryota; kingdom Viridiplantae; phylum Streptophyta; class Magnoliopsida; order Solanales; family Solanaceae; genus Datura; species Datura wrightii. Next base: position 74,074,612 of record JASDFA010000019.1, on the reverse strand, counting down.
TGGTGAAACATGATTTTAGGTATGTTTTAAGGATTGTTCAAGGACGAACAATGGTTTAAGTGTGGGGTGATGATGTTGGGCATATTTTCAAGCCCATTTTCCATGTTCCTACCCATATTTGATCATATTTTGAGTTCCTAATTCTTAATTTATGCTTAAATTCATTTATGTGTGTGTTTATGCACTAACAAATGATTTGAGTTGGTTTCAGCAGGAAACTAGGTAAAATGGGCTCAAAATGATGCAAGGAATGAAGATTTGAGGATTTGATGGGTTGGTGCTATGGTTGGCACCCCGCACTAGGTCCAAAACTTCATTGAGAAAAATCTTAGCCTGGTGCTATGGCTGGGGGCGGCGCACCAGACCCTAACCGGAGCTGAAATTGCTGGAGATTTGACTAAGTCTATGGAGAGATAGAGCGGGCGGCGTGCCAGGGTCATTACGGGGTGAAAGATGCTTATTTTAAAGCAAGTCTTGAAGGGAAGAAGCGTCATTTGAAGGCTCATATATAAATTTAATCCTTATGTCATTTGTTATATAGTTTTTGACTTTTGGGTAGTTTTGGACTGCTTTGAAGCAGTCTTTACTCAATTTTTATTCCGTAGTTCATTCATAAAAGCTTGTAAGTTGTTTGGAAGGAAGACAAGGTTCTACAACTAGGCTTTCTCTTCTTTACTTTGTCTTTTCGCATGATGATGACCAAGTATTTGTTTTTCCACTTGTCTATGAGTGGCTAAACTCATATTCTAGGGTTATGGCCATGGTGAATGGTTGATTGTTAGACAAACTAAATAAACTTAGTTTTGATTCCTTTTTTATGGGTTTTTGTATTTATTTGTGTTAATTTATTATTTATGAGATTGATCACCTTGTAAGTAATTTGTTGGCTTTCGATTGAACTTGGGAAAGAGAATTGTAAAGGTTAAATATAAATATAGAACAGAAATTCAAAGACCCTTGAACCCATTGGTGATAGGATAGAAGTTGTTGTTGAGGATACGGATATACCCTTCAACCTCATTTAGTTGAAATACAAGTAGGCATAATCGTTGTTTCATTGTTCTCCTGCGACCATAGGGATATAGGCGTTAGAGTTCATAAAATAGTTCTTGGATGCTAGGGATAGTGGTAAGAAATGGGATAGTAACTTGCAACTGTAGGAAGAATAATGCTGGTTTAGTTATATCTGAAAAACTCAACCAAAAACCAATAGCGCCATTTCCCTAGTCTGTCATCATTATCGCAATACAATCTAGCTTTCATTCATTTTAGTTAATTTTCACATTTGAAGTTTTAGTACTTTAATTTTCCAAACCAATCTTCGTTTTACTTGTTTCATAGATTAGTCAAATCAATGTACAAACCTTATAACGATTAAATTGATAAGTCCCTTGGGTACAATATCTAGGCTTAATAATTCTATATTACTTGACGACCATGTGCGCTTGGGCAACATCAAAATTCACAATTTTCCCTCTAATCTTCTCTTGCTTAGTCCTTTCTTTAGGTTACAATTTGCCAAAAATTCCCTTACCATATTTAAATCATATTCTCCTGGATCATTAAACACAAAATCCAACCCGAGAATATGTATTCTATCAATAATATTATGAAATTCAAATGTTGAGATATCTCTATCAACAAAGTAATTCATGAGAATATTTTGATTCTTTATGACCGTTGAACCACTTTTAACCTTCTTGCTCCGTGACCCAACGGAGTCCATAACGCCATAGTGTTTGTTGTAACATGCTAGAATTCTCATTTTGTGCTTCTTGACCCATTCTTGATATTTTTGGTGTCGTGGCTTGAAAAAGCCACACCTTCTGTTTGCTAGATTTTGGAGCCAACAACAACAATAATAACAATAACAAAATTCTATATTACTTGACGGCCACGTGTGCTTGGGCAATATAAAAATTCACAATTTTCCCTCTAATCTTCACTTGCTTAATCCTTTCTTTAGGTTCTAATTTGCCAAAAATTCCCTCACCATATTTAAATTTGTTGTTGTTGTTGTCGTTGTTGTTGTTGTTGTTGTTGTTGTAAAAAGCTACCCATATCTATTGTAAAAAGCTTTAAGATAAATAAAATCTCTGAAGTTCTTGTCATATCTGGTACACTACTGGTGGCATCCTCGTGTTATCCTCGTGTTAAGGTATTATTATTGTTTTACTTAAAATTTAAAAAAAAAAATTCACATATCTGAATTTAGCCTAAATGAAAGGTTAAACACCTGTGTTGGACTAATAACACACTAGACTTCTATAACATGGTGATGATTTCTTAATTGAAAAAGTTTTTTTTTCGATGACTCCGAGGTCGAGTCTGAGGTAGGATTTCTGTAGCTCTGACTATAATAAATAATAATAATAATAATAATAATAATAATAATAATAATGATAATAATAATAATAATAATAATAATAATAATAAAGGCCAACTAAAGACTTAAAAATCAAAAATTTTCTGGATGGAAAGCTACAGAAAAAAATATAACACAGAAGAGAAAACAGAAAAGAGAAGAAAGGGAGAAAAGGAGAAGAAAATAGGAGAGACAAAATAAGAATTTTCAATCCAAAGCATCAAGGTGATGAATTTAATCTTTTATTTAAGTTTATTATGTGATTATGTGATTATGAGTGAATTTTTATGATGAAAATATGGAAAAATTTTGAAGAATTGAGAAAGTTTAGCCCTAGGATTCTTCAACCTTAATCATCAATTTGAAAGCGAAAACATTATCAAAATTCGATTTTGATTAATGTTCTAGAATCCTCTCTTCAAGGAGAATTTATTGGTGGTTATAGTTTGGGAATTTTGCTCTGTGGACCAGAGTTGACTTTTTTGGTCAAACATTTGACAACGAATTTGACTTTTGTTAAAAATTAAGAAAACATCTATCAAAAGGGTTTTCGACCATTTTACATCCAATTTTGTGCAGTTTGAGGTGATACTGAGACCTGAGAGCATAGTTCTAAATTATAAAAAAATGTGCTTGAGTTGTGAATTCGAGGTAAGTGAGGCTTTAAGCGTTGGTGCTTGCTTTTCTAATCTGTTTTAAAATTGTGTTTTCTCTGCCTAGTTCATGTGTTAGGACAAGTGTATACTTGGTAGAATTGATGTTTTTTGACCAATTGCATATATGTTATTTTAAGAAAAATATATATATTTTTTTAAAATTATTTAATAATTCATCTGGTGTGGTGCGGTCGCGTACCAGATATCTTTCCTTCTCTGCCATGATATAGATACTATAGGAATACATGCGTTGTCGTAACATGTTAGGGGCCTTGTACATACTGGCGTACTATACAATTGGGCATTATACATGCTGTCGAGGACTAGTGGGGGTATTAGGTTGATCTCTTTCACTACTGTAAGAAAAGTCCTGAGTGTGAGTTATGTTGATATATATATATATATATATATATATATATATATATATATATATAGTGATCATGTTAAACATTTATTTGGACTTTATTGAGTATAATATTTTGAAATATATTTTTGTGCATATTATTATTGTGCTCATTGTGGTTGCATTTTCTAACACTTGTTCTAAGGGTATTAAAATGCTAGGCCGAGGATCTTACTGAGTTATATTTATATATAGCTCACTCTTTACTTGTATGTCTATGCAGATAATGTTGTGGGACATGAGACTAGTCGCTGACGAGTCTGTTCACATAGATTTTGTTGCTGAGGTGAGCCTTTGCATTAATTCTTGGAGGGTATTGTTTCAACTTTATCTACTTTATATATATTTTTTCTTGCTTGGTGTTTGCATGTCTGATAGCTAAATTCATGTAACTCTATTAGATACCCCAAGGTTGTAGTGTGGGATTTGGGATAGGGATACACTACATAAATATTCATGTTCTTTCTTATAAATTGAAACTTGATTTTTGTAGGATAATAATTTCATTTTTACAACTATTGATGTGTTTGGAGTTACACTTATTTTATTTCAATTCTTAGAGAAAAGGTTAAGTGTGTGAAAAATAGGTTCGCCTGGTGAGTGGCGTTAGTGAGTGCCAGTCACATCTAGGGGATATTTTGGGACGTGACAAAGTTGATATCACAGCTAGGCTTTAAGTCCCGGGTCATGGAGCAGTATTTACTAGAGTCCTATTCATCCTCGAGGCTACCAAATATTTAGGATGTTTTCTCTTTTTTCATTCTTTATTCATGTGTTGAATTGATTTAAGTCTAATCTTAAAATATTTATTTTGCAAATGATAAAGAAACACAAGTCTTCATCTGCTAGTCGATCAAAGGCACCAGTTGGATAGGGTGCAGGGCATGGTTCTACCCCCGGTGGTAGTCGAGCTGGTGCCTATAAAACAAGGTCTCAGATTTGGGCACAGGCCAATCATCAACCTGAAGTTGTAAATGTGGGTCAACCCTGAGTTGCTGCTCTGGAGTGAGTACATGAACAAGCTATTTGGGATGCTCCATCAACAGTACCATCTGTTGTACCTACAGTTCTTCCCTTGCCTACTGATGTATTGATGAGATTTTTCAATGAGTGAAAGTCATTGGTTCCTACTCATGGTGGACTTCCAGTTCCTCAAAATACTTTGCAAGCGCAGACAAAAGTTCAGTTGAATGTTATTTCTACAAAGACACCTCAAATGACCCCTCAGCTGACTGTTCATTCAGTTGCAACTAATTGGCAATCCAAAGATCTTAAGAATTTCATGGATCATAAGCCACTAGAGTTCGATTCCACGCAAATTTCTATTGAGCCTCAGAAGTTCATTGATCATGAAAAGATACTAACTATGTTGAGGCTAAAGGAGACTTGTGGTGTGGAATTTACCACTTTTCTATTCTTAGTTTCTGCAGAGGCATGGTGTACTTAAGTTGGGAGAGGTAGACAAGCAGGGTTACCACGTATCACCTGGTTGGAGTTTTCAAAAATATTTAAGGGCAGGTTTATTCCCTAGAGCAAACAAGATGACATGAGACGTTAGTTTAATAACCTGCACCAGGGTTCTATGACAACTATAGAGTTTGAGACTAAGTTCACTGATTTATCCAAGTATGTTCTATTTTTAGTTGAAGACCCACGGGAGAAGGTGAGATGATTCATGGATGGAGTTGAACGTTGCTATCGTGGTTTTGTGATACAAGATGTGCAAGGTGGTACCTATTCAGATATAATTAACACTACTCTCTGTTATGAGTCCTATTTAGAAATGGAAAGAGCTGAGTGAGAAAGAAAAAGGGCATGTAACACGGGCAGGTTCAGTGGTGCTCCATCTGGGGGGAAATTGGTCACCACTGTGTGCAGTCAAGGCCTACATAGTAGAGTTAGTGGTACAATCATCAGGGGTGATTATCCAGCTAGACAAGGTCAATAACAGATGCAGAGAAAGGGACATAACTCATATCAGTCAAGTGTATATCGGAAGTTTCCTAATGTAATATCTCAAAAGGTTCCTAAGATCAAACCCGAGACATATAGTAGAAAATAATAGGAAAAAAACACTAGGACCAAACAACGACTCTTAGAAAGAGTCATCCAATGGACCAACAGGTCGTTGGATTAATCATTGTTTTTATTTCTAGAGAACTATAAAACTAATTTGCCTAGATCCATTGGATTATCCTCAGAACGGCTCGTCATATGAAGCAATGAGCCGTTGGTTATGGCCGTTGAATCAATTCTAGTAAACTGCCAAAAATTGGCCTAGAACCCACGGGGGGATAGTATGGACCATTATTTTGTTATACGGGTCATCGTTTTAGGTTGTTGAAGCAGATTCAGAGGTAATTTAGAGGCAACATGAGAAACCACGACAAGACCATGACTTGTACCAGGGTATTAAGGGTCGTAGGAATGGAGTTCAGAGAATCTCTCAAGGGAGGATTAGTAGCTACACAGACCTAGTACGGGTTATAATATGATGGTACAAATCATTATTTTTATCGTTAGTTGAGATATTATAATGCCTCGGACTTTCAGGCTAACTTTGGAACCGTTCTAGGTATGTCACGACCTGAATATAGGCATAGATAAAGACACGGGACAAGGAACCCCGAGGGACTCCAAGTTGACCCATGGTATGAACGTACATCTAACTCAATCAAATAAAGTGGAAATCAACATGAATAACATAGCGGAATTCTAAACATAATATGAAATCTGAGATACATCACATGAGTTTAAAGTTGAATATAAACTATGTTCAATAAAGCCTCTAACGCTAATGAGTTTATTGGACAAAACCCCAATTAACTCCTTAAAACTGAAACTAAAAATCCAACATGGCTAATAATAGATGGTCCTCGGGAGATGAGGACTCACTAACTAAGACATGCTACTAACTCCGGAAAAGCTGGCAAGGGCCGAGGCTGAGTCTGAGTACCGGAGCCTGTTTCATGAAACCATACAACATAGAGTATGCGGTCAGTATGTGGAATATACTGAGTATGCAAGGGAAGTAAAATGGATAATTTAAAATACATAAAGGTTCATAAAAGTAGGACAACATGATCATGATGTAAATACTATAATGTAAACATAAGGCTCAAGGTTTTTAAAACATTCATAAATTAACCATAATCATAAGAGAAAATCCTTATTGAACATGAGTTGAGCTAAAGTGCATAATCATAAACATGCTAAATCATGAGAAACAATGGGAGATTCTTATAACCGATATACCCTATATGAGCATACATGGAGCCCGACCTATAAACCCCTAGTAGGGAGGGTGTTCATACCTTGCCAAGGGTAGAACCATGAAAAAGGTGTGATATCACTCATTAAAGGCCATTGGGTCAAACGGGACTATCACGACCCAAACATAGGTCTGGATTGAGACACGGGACAAGGAGACCTGAGAGACTCCAAGTCGGCCCATGGCATGAACATACATCGAACTCAATCAAATAAAAATGGAAGACTTAACATAATAAACATAGAGGAAGTCTAAGAATAACATACAATCTAAATATACAACATGATTCCGAAGCTGAATACAATCTATTGTCTGAAAATCCTCTATATCTGATGAGTTGATGGGACAAGACCCAAACTAACTCTCTAAATCTGAAACTGAAATTACGTAAACATAACTAAATGGAAGAGGGGCCCTCAACAGATGAGGACTCACCAATAGAGACTGGATGCTAACTCCGGAAGCTGGCTAATGACGAGGCTAGACCAAAAGATCGGAGCCTATAACATAAAATGATACAACATAGAGTATCCGATCAGTATGTGGAATTGACCGAGTATGCAAGGTAAGAAAAAATGGATGTTTAAAATACATAAAAGTTCATAAGAGTAGGACGACATGATCGCAACATAAATATCATAATGCAAATGTATGGCTCAAGGTTTTCAAAAACATCGTAAATCATTCATAATCATAATCATAATAAAAAAGCTTTACGAAACATGATTTGAGCCAAAGTAGATAATCATAATCATACATAATCATGAGGAACAGTGGGAGATTCTTATAACCGACATACCCCATATGAGCACACATGGAGCCCGACCTGTAAATCCCTAGTCGAGAGGGCATTTGTACCTTGCCAAGGGTATAACTATGAAAGATGTGTGATATTAGAACAGAGGGCCCATTTGGGCAAAGGGGACAGTAACATAAAGGTCTCATCGTGGCTACGTTGGCATGTAGTTCTGAGACTCGGGCATGCTTGGACCTCGGGTCTATTCGGTGTTAAATACTATTCCCAAAACATATAAAGTGCTCATTGGATAATATATATGAGATTCATAGGCTAGTTAAAGTCTTGATAATCATAAGCATGCTTGAAATATGTGAACTAGCCATGAATGTAAAGCCCGTGAATCGGCCATAAACATAAATCATGAGGTTCATGCATACTCGTAAAACATGTATATACTTGATATTCATAAATTCATGATGAGAATTTGAGAGAAATCATATCATAAGTCATAAATCATAATGGGTTAAAGAACCTCAAAATCAAAGTAGAATCATAACTTGATTTATCACGAAACATACATAATTTGGCATAGTTTTTGTAGAAATTTAAATCCATAAATTTGTAATTGAAATAGTTGTAAAAATCTGCCTATGATTCATAAAGCATGAATTTATACATGAGAGCAATTAACCCACAGGCAGATCATAAGAATTGGGATAAAACCCCGTGGAATCATCAATAGAATTTCATGAGTTAGAGAGAGATTGGGTATGAGTTTGATCAAAGTCACCCATTAATAACCCTACATACCTGAGAGAATTAGATTCTACCACTCCCTTATTTTCCCAATGAAGAATTGAAGAAAAACTTGAAGGAATTAAGCTTGATCACCTCTCTAGCTCTCTAAGTTTGCATGCATGAGTAGGAATAGTCTAGAATGAACTTGACCCTCTTAAGACTCACTATTCATAGCTTAAAACGACTAGTTTAGGACTTAGTACTATAGAAATTTACACCCTTACTAAATTCGCAGAAAATAACTGACTGTCAGTCCCCACGAGGGACTGGACGAGTCATTACCAGGGGAACAAGTCGTCATCTGTTGTCGTGAAGTGCACTGCCACCTTTTTCTCCAAGGGTCCCCACGAGGGACCTAACTGAATGCCATTGGTGACCACAACTCAGGATCACCACTCGTTACCTCCACTGCCCAACTCCTCGAGTCCTTAATCAATCATTGGTCGCGACCAACCTAACGAATCATGGTGTCTGACCATTACTCTTGGGTCAAATCGTGAGATACACTGCCATCTCCTCCTTCACCTTCCAATTACCCTTGACCACAGGTGACCTGACGACTCATGGGTATGACCAAGACTCGCGGTTACACTCGTGGTCACCCCAACTTTGAATTTTCCAAGTAAGTCAACACCCCTCACCACGAGTCACTTAACGACTCGTGGTCAACCTAACATGTCAAATAATGACATGTTCTATGACTTGGTGCAGAGAATCTTATTTCCTCCATTTCAACTCTCGAGTCTGATCTTAGGTCTTTAGGTGTATAACAATATCTCCTCCGTGGGAATATTCATCCTCAAATGTTGAAAATCAAATAGAAAAGCAGAGAAATGCAATCATCATATTCAAATACTGATCATATAAGCTGAAAACTAACAGAACGACTAACTCCGATTCAAACTACATGGTTGAACTGAATTCATGATTCATATATACATCCATATACATGAAAGAAACTGGGGCACTTGAACTGAACATGAAACTGAATAGATTTTTGGGGAAAAAACTGATACCTCGAGCTGGAGTTGAGTCGGTAGGGAATAAATGTGGGTATCAAGCCATCATATCTACTTCAGCTTCCCACGTAGCTCCCTCAACATGCTGATTCCTCCATAGAACTTTAACTTAAGCTACTTCTTTGTTTCATAGCTTGCGAACCTGCCGATCCAGTATTTCCACCAGAACCTTCTCATGACTAAGGTTGTCTTTCACACCTACTCTCCACCGGAAAAACTAGAGCTGGATATCCCAAACACTTCTTTAAGAGCGATACATGAAAAATAGGGTGAACGAAATAATTCTCAGGGAAGCTCCAATTCATATGCCACCTTGCCAACCCGCTTCACAATACGGTAGGGGCCAACATAATGAGGACTTAGTTTTTCTTTCTTTCCAAACCTCATCACTCCCTTCATGGGATACATCTTTAGGAACACCCAATCATCAACTTCAAACTCAAGTTCCCTCCTTCTCACATTATCATAGGACTTTTGGTGACTTTGAGCTATTTTCAACTTTTCTTGTATGAGCTAAACTTTCTCCAAGGCCTCGTTGGCCGAATTCGGTCCTATCATCACAGCTTCACTGACTTCAAACCAATGAATAGGCGTTCTACATCTCCACCCATAGAGAGCCTCAAACGGAGCCATCTGAATGTTGGAATGGTAGTTGTTATATGCAAACTCAATAACAGGGAAATGATCATCCTAACTACCCTCGAAGTCAATCACACATGTTCTCAATATGTCCTCGAGATTCTGAATTGTCCGCTCCGCTTGACCAACCTTTTGAGGGTTAAATGTTGTATTGAGCTTGACCTGAGTACCAAGTCCCTTTTGAAATGCCTCGAAAACAAAGAGGTAAATTGGGTACCTCTATCTGATATGATAGACAAAGGCACTCCATGTAATCGAACTAGCTCTTAGAATGTATAATTTGGCATAATCCTCTGCAAAATCAGTGGTTTTTACCGGTAGAAAATGTAATGCCCTGGAAACCCAAAGACCAGACCCAAGAGTTTAAATGGAGGAAATAGAAATTTCTGCAACAGGTCACAGAACGAGTTATCCTGTGACCCATCAGCATGACCACGAGTCGTTAAGTGACTCGTGGTAAGGAGTATGACTTAAGTTGGAAATTTAAGATTTTGGGTGACACCGAACGTGACCACGACTTGTTAGGTCATTTGTGGTCACGGATGAGGTGAAGAAAAGGGAAAATTGGCAGTGTACCCAATGTATGGGTCACCACGAATCATCGGGTACACCATGACTCGTGGTGTCCCCCGTGGTGAACAGTGTTTATTTTTGTGGTAGTGCACATGACGGTTGGTGGCCACGAGTCATAACCTTGGAGGACGACTTGTCCGGTCCCTCATTGGGACTAGCAGTCAGTTTTTAACTGTGAATTTGTTAAGGGTATTAACGTCATTGCTAAGCCCTAGGGTCCTATACTACGTCATTTTAAGCTATTTTCAGGGTGTATTAAGATAGGTTAAGTCATTGTAGCCTATTCAAAACTCATGCATGCAAAGTTCAAGGGTGTAGAGAGTGATCAAGCATAAAACCACAAGGTTCTTCATCAATTCTTCTTCAATTCCTCTTGGGCAAGTAAGGGAGTGATAGAATCCAAGTCTCTCAGGTATGTAGGGTTATGAGTGGGTGAATTTTTCCACACTCATGCCCAATCTCTTCTAATTCATAAAATTCTATTTGAAAATCTTATGGGGTCTTATCCCAAATTCTTATGATATCCTAATGATCTCTCTATGGGTTAATATCTCTCATGTATCACGTCATATTTTATGAATCATGGGAAGATTTTACAACTAATTCAATTATGAATTTATTGTTTTAAATTTCTATAAAATTATGCCCAATAATGCATGTTCTATGATAAATTGAGTTATGATTTTACCTTGATATTATGTTCCTTAACCTATCATGATTTATGATTTATGATATGGATTTACTCAAATGCTCATCATGAATTTATTATTATTAAGTATATACATGTTTATAAGTATGCATGGATTTCATGATTGATCGATTTATGACGTTGGCTGATTGATGTGCCCTTGATTCATGTCTAAACATGTATTTAAAATGGGGATCAATGATGTTAATATTTATTTGGCCATGAATCTCATGAATGATGTTTATGATTTATATACGAGCCTAATGTGCATATTTTTGAGAGCAGCGTCTAGCACCGAGTAGCCGGGCATCCAAAGGACTACGCCGGTGTCTCATATCTATGTGCCACCGTATATTCATATTGATACATTACAATGTTAATGGATCCCCTCTTTCGTGATATCAGATACTGCACATCCTTTGCCTGGCAAGCCTGGGATGACTCTACCCACTTGATTGAGATAGTTGGGACATCATGTAAGGCTAAGCCATGATGGTGTTGGTTATGACGAGTCCTTCCAATGTTCCTCATTCTTTATGCATGAATATGATTATGTACTTGGCTCAAGTTATGTTTGATGAAGCTTTCTCTTACAAGTATGAAAATGATTAATTTATAAATGTTTGAAAACCTTGAGCCTTATGTTCCATTATGATATTTATGTTATGATCATGTTGTCCTACTCTTATGAACTTTTGCATATTTTAAATATCCGCTTTACTTACCTTGCATACTCGGTACATTCCACGTACTGACCGCATTCTTTATGTTGTATCATTTTATGGTACAGGCCCCGACCTTCAGACCCAGCACCATCATTAGCTTATTACCCAGAGTTAGCATATAGTTCAGCGGTGGGTCCTCATATCCCGAGGACCAGTTGATATTAGTTATCCTTTCTGTTCAGTTTTCCAGACTTGTTGGTTAGTTGGGGTGTTGTCCTATCAACCCATCAGATATGTTAGAGGCTTTCAGACTATATGTAGTGTTCAGTTGTCATCTATGAAATGCATTTTATTTTCTATGTTATGTCAAGATTAAGCTTCCACTATGTTATTATGTTAAGTATTCCGCTTTATTTGATTGAGTTAGATGTATGTTCATGCCATGGGTAGACTTGAAATCTCTCGGGGCTCCTTGTCCTATGTTGCAACTCGGGTCTACGTTTTAGTCATGACAAACTTAGTATCAAAGCAATAGGTTTGGAAGTGTCCTAGGGTATCTGAATGTCGCATTGAGTAGAGTCTTTTTCATGTGTGTGAAGCGCGCCACACTTATGACGAACAGGCTACGAAACCTTTAGGAAATTTTCCCTTCTTTCATAGTTTATATCGTGCGATTAAATGTGTCCTTATCCTTCTAACTTGTGCTATTCGTGATTGCAGAATCATGGCTCCCCATAGAGTTAATGATAGAAGGAATGGAAATGTAAATTGCCATGAGGATGGCAATGGAGGTGGGCACCAACAAGCCCCACTAGTCCAGGAGCACCATGCATCAGAGTCGGTAGCCTATGCTGAATTTCGGGAAGCCATTTAGATGCTAGCGCAGGCCTTGACTGCTCAGGTCGACTAGGAGGCAGTGGCACATAGCTCAAAAAATGTAAATAATGCAGAAGCACAGGTTAGAGATTTCTTAAGGATGAACCCTCCTGAATTCCTTCGATCGAAGATGGACGAGGATCCACATGAGTTTATCGATGAGATTCTGAAGATCACCCAAATAATAGGGGTGACTGGGGAGGAGTGTGCTGATTTGGCCTCATATCAGTTAAAGGGGGTCACGCGCATCTGGTTTATGAAATGGAAGGATAGTAGGGCCATGGGAGCAGGTCCTATTGGTTAGGAGGAGTTTTACATCGCTTTTCAAGATTGGTTCTTCCCTCAGGAATTGAGGGAGATTAAAGCAGTAGAGTTCGTGAATCTGAAGTAAGGGAGGATGATGGTTGAGGAGTATGCTTTGGAGTTCACCCATTTGTCTAGATACGCCATAGAGTTAGTGGCTGACCAGAGGGCTCGGGTGAGCAGGTTCGTATATGGAGTGGTGAACTATTTGGAAAAGGATTGTAGGATTTCCATGCTTCATTGGAATATTGACTTTCCCTGGATAGTGTTGCACGCCCAACAAATGGAGGCGGTGCATCTAAGAGAGAGAGAGCCAAGAAGGACCGAATAGACAACTATGGGTTCACTTAGTAGAGATCCAACAGAGGTCACCGCCATTGAATTCAACAAAGGTCATTAGCTCCAACACCATCATAAGCTAGTATTCCATCTAGACCTAAGGGTGATCAGAGGAGGAGGGACTTAGGTTCGAGGGACCAGAGGGGCATGCTGGAAGAACGCACATTTCCGTCCTTCAAGAAGTATGGCAAGAGTCATGCTAGAGAGTGCTTGTTCGACTCAGATATCTGTTATGGGTGCAGTAGATTTGGCCACATACATCGTGCATGTCCATTGGCTAGATAGGGTGATGATAGAGGTTGTGATTAAACTACTAGGTCAGCAGCAGCTCCAACACACTTAGTTCCGCAGGGGGCATCCACTAGTGGAGGTGGCGGGTAGCGCCAAAATAGATTCTATGCCCTTGCCTCATGTCAGGAACAGGAGACTTCACTGGATGTGGTTACTAGTATGTTAAGAGTGTTTCACCTTGATGCTTATGCTTTGTTAGATCTAGGGGCTACCTTACTTTTGTGACACCTTATATATCTAGTAGTTTTGGAATCAGTCCCGAAATTCTATCAGAGCCATTCTCATTCTCTACTCATGTTGGTGATTCAGTTGTAGCTAGGCGGGTGTATAGAAGTTGTCCGATCACAGTATTGCAGAAAGTCACCCCCGCAGATCTAGTAGAGTTATCCATGACTGATTTTGATATTATTCTCGGCATGGATTGGTTGTATGCATGTTATGCTTTTGTTAAATGTAGAACCCGTACGGTGGAGTTCTGCTTTCTGGGTGAGTCAGTTTTAGAGTGAAAGGGTAGTTCAGTCGTGCTTGTAGGTCATTTTATTTCTTATCTTAAGGTCAGGAAGATGATTTCTAAGGGTTATGTACACCATCTAGTTAGGGTGAAGGATGTTGAGTTCGAGACCCCGACTATCTAGTCAATCTCGGTAGTAAGTGAGTTCCTAGAGGTCTTTCCAGATGATTTGCCATGAGTTCCTCCCAGGTGGGAGATTGATTTTTGTATCGACCTTCACCCTAATACGCAGCCTATATCTATTCCTCCCTTGAATGGCTCGAACCGATCTAAAGGAGTTGAAGGAACAGTTGAAAGATCTTTGGATAAGGGTTTCATTAGATCGAGCAAGTCCCTATGGGGTGCACCAGTTATCTTTTTTAGGAAGAAATATGGTTCTCTTCGTATGAGTATTGATTATTAGCAATTGAACAAGGTCACCATCAAGAACAAGTATCCTTTACCCAGGATTGATGATTTGTTTGACCATCTTGAGGGTGCAGAGTGCTTTTCCAAGATAGATCGTAGGTCCGGGTACCATCAACTCAGAGTTCAGGAGAGCAACATCTCGAAGACAGCCTTCACTACGCGGTATGGTCATTATGAGTTTGTAGTTATGTCTTTTGGACTAACAAATGCTCCTGCAACTTTTATGGACTTGATGAACATGGTGTTCAAGCCATACTTGGATATGTTCATGATTGTGTTTATTGATGACATCATGATATACTCTCTGAGTAATGAAGAGCATGCCGCTCATTTGAGGGTGGTGCTACATACTCTCAAAGATCACCAACTATAAGCTAAATTCAGCAAGTGCAAGTTTTGGTTGAACTCAGTGGCATTTTTGGGCCATGTGGTATTAAGTGAGGGCATAAAGGTTGACTATCAGAAAATAGAAGCGGTAAAGAACTAGCCCAGATGAATCCTTCGGATATTAGGAGTTTTTTGGTCTTAGCCGGCTACAATTGGAGATTTGTTGAGGGCTTGTCATCTATTGCAGAACTATTGACTAAACTGACCCATAAGAAGGTAAAGTTCCAATGGTTGGAGGCTTGTGAGAAGAGCTTCCAAGAGTTGAAGGCTCGACTCACCTTAGAAACGGTGTTAACCCTACTTAAGGGTACCGCTGGGTTTGTAGTATATTGCGATTCTTCGAGAATCATACTTGGTTGTGTATTGATGCAGCACGACAAGGTTATAACTTATGCTTCTAAAAAACTAAAATTGCATGAAAAGAACTACCCGACTCATGATCTCGAATTGGCAGCGGTGGTATTTGCCTTGAAGATATGGAGACATTATTTGTACGGGGTTCTTGTAGATGTATTTATAGACCATAAGAGTTTACAATATGTGTTTACGTAGAAGGATCTCAATCTTCTGGGAAGGAGGTGGTTGGAGCTACTTAAGGATTACAATATGAGTGTCCTTTAACATCCGGGTAAGGCCAATGTAGTAGAAGAAGCATTTTGAATCTCTATGGAGAGTGTGTCCCATGTAGATGAGGGAAAGAAGGTGTTGGTGAAAGATGTGCATCGACTTGCAAGGTTGGGAGTTCGGTTGGTTGACACAACCGATGGCGGCGTTATTGTTTAGAACAGATCTGAATCGTCCTTGGTGACTGATGTAAAAGCTAGACAATATGAGGACCCTATTTTGGTAAGGTTAAAGGAAGCCGTTCAGAATTAGAAGGTAGAGATCTTCTCCAAAGGGAGAGATGGTGTGCTTCGATACCAGGGTCACTTATGTGTTCCGGATGTTGATGATTTGAGAGACCTGATGTTGCACGAGGCTCAAGGATCTAGATATTCTATACATCCAGGTGCCACCAAGATGTACCGTGACCTACAGGAAGTCACCTTGGTGGAATGGCATGAAGAAGGACATAGAGGAACTGTGGCTAAGTGTCCAAACTGTCAACAGGTGAAGGTTGAGCATCAAACACCCGAAGATGTGCTCCAAGATATTATCTTCCCTACTTGGAAGTGGAAAGAGATCAACATGGACTTCATTACAGATTTTCCTCGCACTTGCAAACAGTATGCCTCCATTTGGATTGTGGTGGACAGGTTGACCAAAGCAGCTTATTTCTTACTGGTCAAAACTATCGATTCAGCGGAGGATTATGCTAAGATATACATTCGGGAGTTGGTTCGGTTGCATGGGGTGCCCTTTTCCATCATATCAAATAGAGGCACTCAGTTTTAGAGATCGTTTTGAAAGGGGCTTGGGAGTCAGGTCAAGCTTAGCAAACTTTTCACCCGTAAACAGATGGTCGAGCAGAGCGGATAATTCAGACTCTTGAAGATATGTTGAGAGCCTGTGTTATTGATTTTAAGGGTAGTTGGGATGACCATTTGCCTCTTATCGAGTAGCATTCAGGTGGCTCTATTTGAGGCTCTTTATGGGCAGAGATGTAGATCGCCTATTGGTTGGTTTGAAGTTAGTGAGGCTACATTGATAGGTCCGGATTCAGTCTATGAGGTTATGGAGAAAGTTTAGTTGATAAGGTAAAACTTGAAAATAGCTCAAAGTCACCAAAAGTCCCATGTCGATGCGAGAAGGAGAGAACTAGAGTTCGAAGTAGATGATTGGGTATTCCTGAATGTGTCTCCCATGAAGGATGTGATGAGGTGTGGAAAGAAAGGAAAACTCAACCCTCTTTATGTTGGCCCCTACTAGATTGTGAAATGGGTTGGTAAGGTGGCATATGAGTTGGAGCTGCCCCCAGAATTAGCTTCTACGCATCCTATTTTCCATGTATCGCTCTTAAAGAAGTATTTGGGTGATCCAGCTTTAGTTGTCCCAGTGGGCAGTATTGGTGTAAAAGACAGCCTTAGTTATGAAGAGGTTCCAATGGAAATGCTGGATCATCAGATTCGAAGGAGAAGAAATAACGCGATAGCTTCAGTTAAAGTTTTATGGAGAAATCAGCATGTTGAGGGAGCTGCGTGGGAAGCCAAACTAGATATGATGGATAGATACCTACATTTATTCTCTACTGGCTCAATTCCAGCTTGAGTTATCAATTTTTGGCCCCAAAACCCCATTCAGTTTCGTGTTCAACTCGTGGGCCCCAGTTTCTTTCATGCATATGGATGTATGCATGATTCATGAATTCAGTTCAGCCATGTAGTTTAAATCGAAGTTAGTCATTTCGTCGGGTTGCAACTTATACGACCAGTATTTGTGAATGGTGACTGCAATTCTCTATTTTTTTTGTATGTTTTCCAACATTCAAGGATGAACGTTCCCAAGGGAGAGATATTATAATGCCCCGGATATCCAAAGACTAGACCTAGGATTGAAATAGAGAAAATAGTAATTTCTGTAGCAGGTCATAGAACGAGTCATCCTGTGACCCATCAGCATAACCACGAGTCGTTAAGTCACTCATTGTGAGGAGTGTGACTTATGTTGGAAATTTACGATTTTGTGTGACCACAGACGTGACCACGACTCATGTTCAGCACCAAGACTCATTAGGTCAGTCATGGTCAAGGATGAGGTGAAGGAAAGGGACAGTGGGCAATGTACCCAATGGATGGGTCACCATGACTCGTCGGGTACACCATGACTCGTGGTGTCCCACATGGTGACTAGTGTTGATTTTTGTGGAAGTGCACATAATGGTTGGTGGCCACGAGTCGTGACCTTGGACGACTACTCCTCCTGTTCCTCATTGGGCCTAGCAGTAAATTTTTAACTGCGAATTTGTTAAGGGTATTAACGTCATTGCTAAGCCCTAGGGTCCTATACTACATCATTTTATGCTATTTCTAGGGTATATTAAGATAAGATAAGTCATTCTAGTCTATTCAAAACTCATGCATGCAAAGTTCAGGGGTTTAGAGGGTGATCACGCATAAAACCCAAGGTTCTTAATCCATTGTTCTTCAATACCTCTTGGGCAAGTAAGAAAGTGATAGAATCCAAGTCTCTCAGGTATGTAGGGTTATGAGTGGGTGAATTCGTCCGCACCCATGCCCAATCTCTTCTAATTCATGGAAACTTCTATTTGAAAATCTTATGGGGTCTTATCCCAAATTCTTATGAAATCCTAATGATCTATCTATGGGTTAATATCTTTCATGTATCACATCATATTTTACGAATCATGGTAAGATTTTACAACTAATTCGATTATGAATTTATTGTTTTAAATTTCTATAAAATTATGCCTAATCATGCATGTTCTATGATAAATCGAGCTATGACTTTACCTTTATTTTGATGTTCTTTAACCTATCATGATATATTATTCATGATATGGATTTACTCAAATTCTCATCATGAATTTATGATTACTAACAATATACATGTTTTACAAGTATGCATGGACTTCATGATTGATCGATTTATGGCGTTGGCCGATTCATAGGTCCTTGATTCGTGGCTAAACATGTATTTAAATGTGGATCAATGAAGTTAATGTTTATTTGGCCATGAATCACATGAATGATTTTTATGATTTACATACGAGCCTAATGTGCATGTTTTTGGGAGCTGCGTCTAGCACCGAGTAGCCCGCATTCAAAGGACTACGCCGGTGACTCATAACTACGTGCTACCGTTGGTTCATATTGATACATTACAATGTTAATGGATTCTCTCTTTCGTGATATCAAATATTGCACGTCCCTTTCCTTGCAAGCCTGGGATGACTCTACCCACTTGATTGAGATAGTTGGGGCATCATGTAAAGCTCTACCATGATGGTGTCGGTTATAACGATTCCTCCCAGTGTTCCTCATTCTTTATGAATGAATATGATTATGTACTTGTCTCAACTTATGTTTGATGAAGCTTTCTCTTACAAGTATGAAAATGATTGATTTATAAATGTTTGAAAACCTTGAGCCTTATGTTCCATTATGATATTTATGTTATGATCATGTTGTCTTATTCTTATGAACTTTCCTGTATTTTAAATGTCCTCTTTACTTACCTTTCATACTCAGTACATTCCACGTACTGACCTCATACTTTATGTTGTATCATTTTATGATACAGGCCCCGACCTTCAGACCCAACACCGTTATTAGCTCATTTCCCGGAGTTAGCATCTAGTTCAGTGGTGAGTCCTCATCTCCCGAGGACCAATTGATATTAACTATCCTTTATGTTCAGTTTTCCAGACTTTTCGGTTTAGTTGGGGTGTTGTCCCATCAACCCATCAGATATGTTAGAGGCTTTCACACTATATGTAATGTTCAACTGTCATGTATGAAATGCGTTTCATTTTCTATGTTATGTCATGATTATGCTTCAGCTATGTTATTATGTTGAGTATTCTGCTTTATTTTATTGAGTTGGATGTATGTTAATTCCATGGGTCAACTTGGAGTCTCTCGGGGCTCCTTGTCTAGTGTTGCGACTCGGTCTACGTTCGAGTCGTGACAGAAAATGAGCTGGTTTTGGTCAACCTGTCTACAACATTCCAAATGTAGTCATATTGCCGACGAGTGCGAGGCAACCCTGTGATGAAGTCCATATTAATTTCTTCTCAATTCCAAGTAGGGATACTGATGTCCTGAAGCACACCATCCGGTCTCTGGTGCTCAACCTTCACTTTCTGACAGTTTGGACACTTAGCTACAAATTCTGCGATATCCTTCTTCATGCCATTCCACCAATAGAATTCCCATAGGTCACAGTACATCTTGGTGGAACCTAGATATATCAAATATATCTGGAACCATGAGCCTCGTGCAACATTCTATTTCTCAAATCACCAACATTCGGGACACACAAGCGACCCTGATATTGAAGCACACAATCTCCCCCTTTGGAGAAGACCTCTACCTTCTAATTCTGAATGGCTTCCTTTAACTTTACCAAAATAGGGTCCTCGTCCTTTCTAGATTTAACATCAATCACCAAGGATGATTCTGATCCGTTATGAACTATAACACTGCCATCGGTTGAGTCAACCAAACGAACTCCCAACCTTGCTAGTTGATGCACATCCTTCACCTGCTCCTTCCTCCCCTCATCCACATAGGACACACTCTCTATAGAGAGTCTACTAAGTGTGTCTGCTACTACATTGGCCTTTTTCAGATGGTAAAGGATGCTCATATCATAATCCTTGAGTAGCTCCAACCACCTCCTTTGATGAAGATTCAAATCCTTTTGAGTAAACACATATTGTTGGCTTTTGTGGTTCATAAACACATCTACATGGACCCCATACAAATAGTGTCTCCATATCCTCAAGGCAAATACCACTGCCGCCAATTCAAGCTCATGGGTCGGGTAATTCCTTTCATGAACTTTAAGCTGCCTAGAAGTGGATGCTATGAATTTACCATGCTGCATCAATACACAACCAAGGCTGATCCTAGAAGCATTGCAATACACCACAAACCCATCGGTACCCTCAGGTAGGGTTAACACCGGTGCTGAGGTGAGTCGAGTCTTCAACTGTTGAAAGCTCTTCTCACAAGCATCTGACCATTAGAATTTCACTTTATTTTGGATCAATTTGGTTAATGGTGCTGCGATAGATGAAAACCCCTCAAAAAATCTCCGATAATAACTACCTAAGCCTAAGAAACTCTTAATGTCTGAAGGATTCACTGGTCTAGGCCAATTCTTCACCCTTCTATTTTCTGGGAGTCCACCTTTATGCCCTCACTTTACACCACATGGCCCAAAAATACCACTGAGTTCAAACAAAATTAACACTTGTTGAATTTAACATATAATTTACGATCCTTGAGAGTCTATAGCACCAGCCTCAAATGAGAGGCATGCTCCTCCTTGCTTTGAGAGTAAATCAAGATGTCATCAATAAACACGATCATGAACATATCCAAGTATGACTTGAACACCCTGTTCATAAAATCCGTAAAAGCTATAGGATCATTCGTTAGTCCAAAAGACATAACTACAAACTCATAATGACCATACCGCATCCTGAAGGCTGTCTTCGGGATGTCACCCTCCCAAACCCTGAGCTGATGGTATCCGAACCTGAGATCTATCTTCCAAAAGCATTTGGAAGTGTGAATGTGGTCAAACAAATCATCAATCATGGGAAGAGGATACCTATTCTTGATAGTGATCTTGTTCAATTGCCAATAATCAATACACATCCGAAGAGAATCATCCTTCCTTCGGAAAAATAGCATTGGTGCACCCCATTGAGACTTACTAGGTCTGATGAAACCCTTGTCTAGTAGGTCCTTCAAATGCTCCTTCAACTCCTTTAGCTCGGCTGGATCCCCTCTGTAAGGAGGAATAGATATAGGCTGCGTGTCGGGAAGAAGGTCAATACCAAAATTGATTTTCCTTTCGGGAGGAATACCCAATAGATCATCAGGGAGCACGTCTGGATACTCACATACTATTACAACTGACAGGATAGTCGGGGTTTCAGATGTAACATCCTTAAACCTAACTAAATAGTACACACAACCTTTGGACATCATCTTTATGGCCTTAAGGTAGGAAATGAAATGACCTACAGGCATATCTGAACTATCCTTGCTCACCCGAAAATCGAAATTCTATCACACGGTTTCTACAATTAATTGAGGCATAACATATAAATAGCCGATCCATGCCAAGGATAACATCAAAATCAGTCATGGCGAACTCTACTAAATCTGCTGAGGTAACTTTCTAAAGGACTATGATCGGGCAACTTCTATACCCCTACCTAGCACAACTGAATCACCCACTGGGGTAGAGACTGAGAAGGGTTCGGACAAGACTTCGGGGCTGACTTTGAAACTTCTAGCCACATAAGGTCTCAGAAAAGACAAGGTAGCCCCTGGACCTAGCAATGCATATATATCAGGGTGGAAAACTCGTAACATACCAGTGACTACGTCAGGGGAGACCTCCTTCTCCTTGCGAGATAATAGGGAATAAAATCTATTTTGGCACTGTCTGCCACCTATGCTAGTAGAAGCCTCATTCTAAGTGGGGCGTGCTGGTGGAGCTGTTGAACTAGAGGCTGGAATACGTGCTCCACAATCACCTGATCTGGCTAAAGGATATCTTTGAGCCTGTGTTCGGGTTTGACACACCCGAAACAAGTATTTGACCCAACTAAACACCTCCCTAGTTGGTTCTTGCCACAGTTCGCATAGGCTGGGAAAGTGCGATCTCCTGAAATGCTACCCTGGCTCCTCGAGCCTAATGCTCTACCCTTCCGATCATGTTTGGTTCAGGACGGAACACTAGTCGATGATGGTGCTGGGGATGAAGACCTCTGGTGGGATTGTTGATGATGCCCACTACTCCTCAGCTGGGAGAATCCGATGCTATCAGTGCTAGCCCTCTTGCCCTCCCTCTCCCGCTAACTCATCTGTACTGCCTCCATCTGCTGGGCGTACAGGACAATTCGAGCAAAGTCAATATCCTGGAGAAGCATCACATTCTAGCAATCCTTGACCAAGGAGTTTGCTATCGCATGTATGAACCTGCTCACACAGGCTCTCTAATCTGCCACTAACTTGGGTGTATACTTGGAGAGACGTGTGAACTCCAAGGCATACTCCTGAACCATCATCTTTCCATGCTTGAGATCCATAAACCCGGTCGCTTTCAGCTCCCTCATCTCCCAGGGGAAGAACCGATCCAGAAAAGTGGTGTGGAACTCGTCCCAACTGATAGGGCCTGCTCCGACTACCCTACTCTCCTTCCACTATTTGAACCAAATGTGTGCGACCCCCTTTAAATGATATGAGGCAAAAATTGGCACACTCCTCTCCAAACACCCTCATAATCTGGGTGATCTTCAGAATATCCTCAGTGAAATCATATGGATCCTCGTCCACCTTCGATCCAAGTAAATCGACCCTCACTGCCGCCGCATTCCTATTCTACGGGATATGTGATACTGCCTGTTGGTTGACTCAGTCAAGGCCTGTGCTGTCATCTGAATGGCTGCCCTGAACTCAGCATGGGAGACCAGCTGCGATGCATAGTGCTCATAGGCTGGTGGGGCTTGTTGGTGCCTGTCTCCATTGCCATCCTCGTATCCATTTCCATTCCCATTTCTTTTGCCATTAAGTCTACGGGAAGGCATGATTCTATAATCGCGAATAGCACGAGTTAGAAGGATAGAGAGACATTTCATCGCACGACATAAATCATGAAAGAAGGGAACATTTCTTAAACGTCTCGCAGCCTCTTCATCATAAGTGTGTCAAGCTTCGCACCTGTGTTAAAGACTCTACTTAACACGACTTTCAGACACCCTAGGACACTTCAAAACACTAATGCTCTAATACCAGTTTGTCATGACCCGAACATAGGCCTGGATTGAGACACGGGACAAGGAGCCCTGAGAGACTCCAAGTCGACCCATGGAATGAACATACATCTAACTCAATTAAATAAAAACAGAAGACTTAACATAATAAACATAGCGTAAGTCTAAGCATAATATACAATCTGAATATATAACACGATTCTGAAGCTGAATATAATCTATTATCTGAAAAGCCTCTACATTTGATGAGTTGATGGGACAAGACCCCAACTAACTCTCTAAATCTAAAACTGAAATTATGTAAACATAACTGAATGGAAGAAGGGCCCTCGATAGAAATAAGGACTCACCAATAGAGACTGGATGCTAACTCAGGAAGCTGGCTAGTGACGAGGCTGAGCCTGAAGATCGGAGCCTATATCGTAAAAGGATACAACATAGAGTATGCGTTCAATACGTGGCATGTACCGAGTATGCAAGGCAACTAAAACAGATGTTTAAAATATATAAAAGTTCATAAGAGTAGGACAACATGATAGTCGCAACAAAAATATCATAATGCAAATGTACGGCTCAAGGTTTTCAAAAACATCGTAAATCATTCATAATCATAATCATAAGATAAAAGCTTTATGAAACAAGACTTAAGCCAAAGTAGATAATCATAATCATACATAAATCATAAGGAACAGTGGCAGATTCTTATAATCGACATACCCCATATGAGCACACATAGAGCTCGACCAGTAAACACCTAGTAAGGAGGGAGTTTATACCTTGCCAAGGGTATAACCATGAAACAAGTGTGATATCACAATAGAGGGCCCAATTGAGCAAAGGGGATCACAATATGAAGGTCCCATCGTGGCTACGTTGGCGCGTATTTCTGAGACTCAGAGCATGCTTGGACCTCAGGTCTACTTAGAATTATATACTACTCCCAAAACATATATAGTGCTCATACGATAATATACATGAGATTCATAGGCTAGTTAAAATCATGATAATCATAAGCATGCTTGAAATACGTGAACTATCCATGAAAGTAAGGCTCGTGAGTCAGTCATAATCATAAACCATAAATCATGAGGTTCATGCATACTTGTAAAAATGTATATACTTGATATTCATAAATTCATGATGAGCATTTGAGAGAAGTTATATCATAAGTCATAAATCACAATGGGTTAAAGAACATCAAAATCAAAGTAGAATTATAACTTGATTTATCATGAAACATACATAATTGGGCATAGTTTTTGTAGAAATTTAATTCCATAAATTTGTAATTGAAATAGTTGTAAAAATATTCCTATGATTCATAAAGCATGAATTTATACATGAGAGGAATTAACCCATAGATAGATCATAAGAATTGGGATAAAACCCCATGGAATCATCAATAGGATTTCATGAATTAGAGAGATATTGGGCATGAGTTTGATCAATTCACCCATTAATAACCCCACATACCTAAGAGAATTAGATTCTACCACTCCCTCATTTTCCCAATGAAGAATTGAAGAAAAACTTGAAGGAATTAAGCTTGATCACCTCTCTAGCTGTCTAAGTTTTTATGCGTTAGTAGGAACAGTCTGGAATGAACTTGACCCTCTTAAAACTCACTATTCATAGCTAAAAACGACATAGTTTAGGCCTTAGGATCATAGGAATTATGGATAAGCCCTTACTAAATTCGCAGAAAATAACTGATTGCTAGTCCCCTCGAGGAACTGGATGAGTCATTACCACGAGAAACGAGTCTTCATCTATTGTTGTGAAGTGCACTGTCACCTTTTTCTCTAAGGGTCCCCACGAGGGACCTAATAGACCATCATTGATGACCACGACTCATGGTCACCACTCGTTACCTTCACTGCCAACTCCTAGAGTCCTTAATCAATCGTTGGCCATGACCAACCTAACAACTCGTGGTTTCTGAATACGACTCGTGGGTTCAAATCGTGAGTACACTATCAACTCCTCCTTCACCTTCCAATTGCCCTTGACCACGGGTGACCAGACGACTCATGGGTTGACCACCACTCATGGTCATACCTTTGGTCACCCCAACTCTGAATTTTCTAGGTAAGTCAACACCTGTCACCATGAGTCACTTAACAACTCGTGGTCAACCTGATGAGTCATATGATGACTCGTTCTGTGACCTGGTGCCAAAAATTCTAATTTCTCCATTTCAACTCCTAGGTATAATCTTAGGGCTTCCGTGTTATAATAGGGACAGTCTTAAGGGAGGTCCCATCGTGACCTATGGTGGCACATAGTTCTGAGACTCGGGGAAAAACCTTAACCCTAAACCTACTCGGTGTTAAATACTACTCCCAAAATATATATAGTGCTCATAGGATAATATACATGAAATTCATAGACTAGTTAAATCATGATAATCATAAGCTTGCTTGAAAATACATGAACTAGCCATGAAATAAGGCCCGTGAGTCGGCCATAATCATAAATTCATAAATCATGAGATGCATACATGCTTGTAAATTATTTGTACTTGATAGTCATAAATAATGATGAGCATTTAAGAGAAATCATATCATAAATCATAAATCATAATGGGTTAATGAACATCAAGATCAAAGTAGAATCATAACTTGATTTATCAAGAAACATACATAATTGAGCGTAACTTTATAGAAATTTAAACCCATAAGCTTATAATTGAAATAGTTGTAAAATCTGTCCATGATCCATAGAATATGAATTTATACATGAAAGAGGTTAATCCATATATAGGTCATAAGGATTTCATAAGAATTGGGACAAAACCCCATAGAATTTCCAATAGAACTTCATGAATTAGAGAGAGATTGGGCATGGGTGTGAACAATTTCACCCATTCATAACCCTACATACCTGAAGGGATCTGAGTTTTATCACTTCCTTGATAGACTAAAGAGAATTGAGGAAAAACTTGGAGAAGCTAGACTTGATCACCTCCTAAAACCGCTAAGCTTGCATGCATGAATTAGGATGGGTTTGAATGAGTTAAACTCTCTTAAAACACCCCATTCTAAGCTTAAAACGTAGTGGTTTAGGACCCTAGGGCTTTGGAATGACAAAAATACCCTTAATGAATTTCATGGAAAACTATTCTGTCAGTGACCGCGGGTGTAACAACGGACCGTTACTAGCTCCAATGGTCTGTTGTACCCTTCATTTTTTTACCCTGAACACCGAACCCCTAAAATGATACCATGAGAGATTCCACGAGTCGTACCCTGCTCTAACGACTCGTGGTGACCATTTGTTGTTACCACTGCTCATCTCCTGAAAATCCTCCCATGGACTCTTACAATGACTCGTGGTTTCCAACGATAACTCATCACCTGGCTTGTTACTTCCTCTCTGAATCATACCCATCTCACCATGGGTCACAACCAACGACCGGTTACATCAAACAATAGTTCATTCCTAGACCCATTATTCCCAAGTCCAAACTGCCGCATCTCTCCACAGACATATACAACTAATCATTAGTCCAACCAATGACCGTATAATGACCCGTTCTGTCCCAGATTTCTTCTACTTTTATTTTCAAATCCCGAGTCTAGTCCAAGGCACTTCCATGTTATTACAAGGTACCTGGATATACCCGAACCCAATGAATTTTATGAAAATAAGGTGTTAAGATCAATTACCAAGTGTAAGAAGTGCATTGGATGAAAATTAAGGTCATAAGGAACCTCTAGCACAAAGTTGAGTTGAGAGTCTTCTTACCGATTGAGTTTTGGTATAAGTTCTTACAAGGGTCAACTTCAAATGACCATAGATCCAATTTTACAAGATGTTTTTGGGTGATTACACGCATCAAATTGAAGCCCTTTGGGTCTTATTTCCAATACATCTAGCCTTTCATCAATCGAAATTCGGAGTAAAATGTTATGAGTAGTTTAGTAAATCAGCACTAGGCATTGGACAAACCTCAGTACGAGTCATCCTATCAAACAACAACCCGTCCATTTCGTCGTTGTTTCTACCAGTTTCAAGTTTTATTTCGGCAGTTTGGGGATATTTTGGTAAAATCATATGCTCCTAGCTCTTAAATGACATCATTTTGGGACTCCTAAAGGATGAATTAAAGGGGTTTTCCTAGTCTAACCTCATAGTCCTTCCTAATAAACTCAGAGACAGATCGTAAGCAGACCATAGAAACTCTAGACTCCTCTCTCTCAAGTCAAGAAATAGTGTTCTACTTTCTCCTCAGAATTCAAGGTTCTTCTTCGGGATTTCTTCTATGGGTATGCGGGACTTCAACAAGGGTCTCGTTACACCCTTGTGTCCCAAAGGTTTCAGAAAACCCTAGCTATTAGTTTTTCCTTAGAAATGATGATTTAGGGTATTTCTTCAAGTTGTTTAGTTTTTCTACCTCTCCTATGTCTCATGCTTCAAGACTAGAATTATGATATTAGATATATATATATATATATATGTTATTATTTTAGTCTTTATAGTATCTTGACAGTGACTTTGATTTTAAATTGTTGTTTTAGAGAAGTTGCTCATAAACTAGCTTTACCTTAATATTGCATGATTTGCCAAAGTGGATATGATGGTCATGAATTTCTCTCCATTTCATAATGTATTTCCATGACTTCGTGCTAGCATTATTTTAAAGGTTTAGTCCCCCCACAATTCAACACTATTGTAAAAATATAGTTTGTTTTGAATATATTATTCTACCACGATCTCAGGATGCATGATTCTCAATATGAATTAATCCTAAGATTTTGCTCATTATTTTAGTATGATCTGCATGTTCAGTGTTCTTTAGAATGTAATGACCTTTTCAGATAAAGCAGATGTGACATGTTTTATGTCATACCCTAGAAGCCCAAAGATCAGACCCGGGAGTTAAAATGAAGAAAATTAGAAATTTGGCATCAGGCACCAGAACAGGTCGTGAAGTGACTTGTTGGAGTAGCCCACGAGTCATGATGTGACTCACAGTGAGGTTCAAGAGATGAATATGAAATTTGTGAAGTTGACTCCCCACGGACATGACCACAAGTTGTGGTCAGGCCCCACGACTCGTTAGGTCAGTCGTGGGTAGTGGTGGGTGAGAAAAGTGAAGGAGGTAGTGCACCTAATGAAGGGACCCCACGAGTCGTCATCAATCACCATGATTCATGGGATAAGTCGTGGTCAACTGATGGAGGTTATTTGAAAAATCATAGGTAGTGTACCTGATGAATGGTTACCACGAGTCGTGGTCACCAGGAACGAGTCATTAAGTCTCCCATTACGAGCCCCAGACGATCGCTATATAGTGTACTTGATGGATGACCCACAAGTCATGGCCTACGATGATGAGTCATTAGGTCCCTCATGGGGACCAACTGGCAGTTATTTTCTGTGAATTTAGTAAGGGCTTTTCCATAACTTCTAAGATCCTAAGGCCTAAACTACGTCCTTTTGAGTTATGAATAATGACTTTTAAATGGGTTAAGTTCATTTTAGGCCATTTTCATATTCACGCTTGCAAGAGTGATAGTCTAGAGAGGTGATTAAGGCAATCCTTCAAAGTTTTCTTCAATTTCTTCTTGGGCATTCTAGGGAGTGTAAGAATCAACCATTTACAGGTATGTAGGGTTATGAGTGGGTGTTTTCTTCACACCAATGCCCAATCTCTCCTAATTCATGAAGCGTTGTTCAAAAATCTTATGGGGTTTTATCTTAAATCTTGTGGAATTCTAATTATCTATCCATAGGTTATTACTTTTCATGTTTTACATCATATTTTATGAATAATGACTAAATTTTACAACTAATTTGATTATAAATTTATTGGTTTCAATCCCTAATAAATTATGTCTAATTATGCATATTCTATGATGAATTGAGTTATGATATTTACCTCTAATGTGGATATTCATAAATCCATCATGATTTAAGAGTCATAATATGGATATATTCAAATGCCCATTATGAATTTATGTTTTACAAAGCCTATACATGACTTACAAGTATGCATGAATCTCATGATTTACTAATTATATTTTTGGCCGACTCACGGGCCTTACCCTCATGGCTAATTTCACGTATTTACGAGAATGCTCATGATTATCATGATTTAACTAGCCCATGAATCTCATGTATATTACCCTATGAGCACTATATATGTTTTGGGAATAGTATTTAACACCGAGTAGGTTTTGGGGCCCAGGTTTTGCCCTGAATATCAGAACTACGTGCCACCATAGGACATGATGAGACCTCCCATGTTACTGTCCCCTTTGCCCAAATGGACCCTTTCATGTGTGATATCATGCCATTCGTGGTTCTACCTTTGGCAAGGTACGAACACCCTCCCAACTAGGGATTTACAGGTCGGGCTCCACGTGTGCTCATATGGGGCATGTCGGTTATAAGAATCTCCCATTGTTTCGCATGTTTTATGCATTATTATGTTTATGTTAAATTGTCACAAGTGATGATTTATATGGTTTCTCTTATGACTATGGCATTGAAAGGATTACAAATGATTTTAAAATTTTGAGCCTTATTGTATGATATTCATGTTATGAGCATGTTGTCCCACTCTTATGATTTCTTATGAGTTTTATGTATTTATAAATGTCTGTTTTACTTACCTTGCATACTCGGTACATTCCATGTACTGACTGCATACTCTATGTTGTATTGTTTCATGATACAGGATCTGGCTCTCAGGCTCAGCCCCGTTCGTAGTCGGTATTCAGAGTTAGCATCTTACATTGTTGGTGAGTCCTCATCTCCCAAGGACTAGACTTATTCAGACTTCCTCTATGTATTTTCAGTTTCAGCTTTGTTGAGTTAGTTGGGGGTCTTGTCCCATCAACTCGTCATGTTTATAAGCTTTTCAAACAAAGAATGTATTCAGCTTCAGATTATGTATTCTGTTGTTATGTTTAATTTAGTCTTCGGCTAAGTTTATCATGTTGATTCTCCAGTTTTATTGATTGAGATAGCTATATGCTTATTCCATAGGTTGTCTTGGAGTCTCTCGGGGCTCCTTGTCCCGTGTATCAATCCGAGCCTCCGCTTGGGTCCTGACATTTTAGAATACCAGTTTCCTACATAGTTCTTTAGACTGTCAAGACACTTTTAGATAATGAAGTTGTGCCAAGTCTTACTACACCAGTATTTTCAGTCCTTTAGACTCTCAAGATGCTTCTATATAAGTAGTTCTGGCTTAACCAAAGGACATCAGTTTCGAGCTAACAATATAGTTAGGTATAATTAGGTTTTCACTTGAGAGCATTACTTAGCACCGAGCCGGCCGGGGTTGCAACGCACCCAGGTTCCTAGAACTACATGCCACCATAGGTATTTAGCCCGAATGGGCCTCAGTTAGTGATGACACAAACCAGCCACTATACCATGGCAGGGTATAGTGGGCTTTATTCGATGGAGTGTATACATAAAACTCCACATCTAGCTCATATGGTTATATTTCAGTTAACAGGCTCTCCCATAGTACAGTATCAGACAATTTAGTACATTTTTCAGTTACAGTTATAGCTTCAGTTTTAATACATGTACATGATCCTTAAATCAGGTTTACTTGCATTTTTATTAGCTGTTTTACAACTAGCATATCATGTAAGTATTTATGCATCTTAGATAGGGTCATTGTACTTCATCTCAGTTCATGTATCCAGTTATATATATAATACTATCTCTTTTCAAATTAATAACATGTTTCAGTTTTAGTTGAACACCTCACATACTCAATACACTCAAAGTACAGTCCACATACTCTCTATATGCTATATCTTTTATGATATAGGCGCAGGTACCCAACCTCAGCATCGCAGCTAGCTTAACCAGCGATATCCAACAGTTGATAGTGGTGAGTCATTATCTTTCAAGGACTGGTGTCTTTATTTTAGTAATCATCATTTTTAGTTTACTGACTTTAGAGTTAGCTGGGGCCTTGTTCCAAAAACTCATCATTTAGTAGAGGCTTTCAGACAACGTAGTATCAATTTTAGCTTATTATTATTAGTGTTGTTTAAAACTCCAATATTTACCAGATTTTATCTTTTCTCATAAAATAGTATTTTTACACTTTAGTAGCTTCCACTTAGCTTTCTATTTAAATTCTAATATATTAGTTATATGCTATTCTGTGGGTTAGCAAGGGGTCACTTATTACTCTAAGTGCCGTGTGGCATCCAGGGTATAGACTTGGGTTGTGAAAAATTTGGTACCAGCGCACTAGGTTTAGAGTGCCCTAGGATGTCTAAATTTCTCGTCAAGTAGAGTTTTTTTCATGGGTGTGAAGCATGCCACACTTATAAGCTACAAGGTGTTTTTAGGAAATTTTCCATTCTTTCATTATTCTTATCGTGCGATAGAGTGTAAACTCTAAAGTTTTCCTTTTAGCTCGTGATATACGAATTTGTAGACGATGTCTCCCAGAGAATTAGATGGAAGGAGAAACGATAACAAAAACCAACAAGCTCCACTAACTCTAATAGACCCCTCGAGTGAGCAAGTTACTAATGCGGAGTTCAGGGTTACCTTTAGTATGTTGGAATAGGCCGTGACCGCTCAGCTTAACCACTAGGCAATCGCACCTACGAATCCAAATGGAAAAGCGGCAGCTACTATGGCTTGAAACCTCACTAGAATGAACCCATCTAAGCTCCACTATTCGAAGATTGACAAAAAGTTAAAGGAAAGGGAAAGGGAGA
Source organism: Datura wrightii (assembly GCA_035772735.1). Classification (NCBI taxonomy): domain Eukaryota; kingdom Viridiplantae; phylum Streptophyta; class Magnoliopsida; order Solanales; family Solanaceae; genus Datura; species Datura wrightii. The sequence continues at coordinate 74,042,557 of JASDFA010000019.1, read as the reverse complement.
ATAAGAGAGCTAGGACTGGCAACTTTGAGTTTTCTCAGTAGACGTTAGGTAGTAGGAATCACTCACAGTTCCACCAAGGGTCATCAGCTCTAATATCTTCATTAGCCAATATTCCACCTCCTAGATTCAGGGGGAGCAGAGGAGTAGAGCACCGGGCTCTAGGTCTCAAGTTGGCGGTCGTACCATTCCAGTTTGCAAGAAATATGGAAAAAAACCATCCTGGAAACTATTTGATCGGTAGAGATATTTACTTTAGGTGTAGGGAGCCCGGTCATAGACTTTGAGATTGTCCATCAACCATGCAAAGCGACGTTGGTGGTCGTACCTTCCCAGGTGATGAGTTGGTAATTTACCAACTCATTAGGCTCTTAAGCATTAGCTTTAGCTTAGTTTTCAAGTCATTTAAATGTATTTTATGCCCTTTTTTCCTTTTTGTGTGCAGATATCTAAATTGTAGAAAAGAGAAAGAAAGGAAGCAAAAAGAAGGGAATTAGCTGAAAACCGACACTTCACCAAAGAAGATCGGGGAAGCGTCGGCCAAACCCCGAAGACCACTACCCTAGGGAACTAAAGCAACTGGCGATCCCAGACACCAATCGGCGACTCACCGGTTGAATCACCTACCAACGCCTGAGAGTGTTGGATCATAGTGAAATTAATCAGTGGAGCATAGTTGGAGACCGATGAGTCACCGAAGGATACTAGAATTCCCTGTAGGAGCATCCAGTTATAGCCAGAAATTCATAGAATGCAATCGGTGAACCGTCGGTATTCTCGCAAGTACCAGAACTCCAGAACAGGGGCAAATGTGTCCAACACTAAAAAATAGTGTTTGGAGTACCCTACTTTTGGATATATTCTAGAGAGAAGTACTCTATGCCCATCAGATCTTAACTTTTGGCTTTTGAGAACATTCTCTTTGTAGAAGAAGAAAGTAGAATTCTATTAGTGGAAATTGTTTTTTTTCTTTTCTTACTCTATAGCAAGGTACTACCATTGTTGAAGACTTATTGCTGAATTTGATTTTGCTACTCTTATTATTGAAATCAATGAGTTCCCTGTTAAATATGCTTTTGAATTGCTTAACTATGAGTAGCTAAATCATTAACTAGAGGTGTGTGGTGATGAATTCTTAATTAGATTGGGTATTGCTAGATTCATCTCAATATTACTTAATTAGCATAAATCTATTAAGTTCTCTCCAATTTATAATTGAAGATCCATGGTTGTAGATGTAGGTCTATTTTTCTTACTTGATTTTTGCTTGAAAGAGAAGAACTAAGTATTGGGAGAGAATTTAATGGTGGACATGGATGTGATGCTGTGGAATAGGGATAGAAAGAGTCAAAACCACATTCTCACTCCTAATTGATAGCTAATAGCTAGAGATTAGTGCAGCTATATATCCAAACTTGATTGGGTTAATTGAATTGTGTCTAGTTGTTTGAAAGAACTCTAGTAAGAGGCATTTATGAGGTTGAAAAACATCAAATGCCCACTTGCCCAAGGTTATTTACACAATTTGAAATTATGAGATGATCTAGCATGACCCTATTTAATTACCACATCATCTACACCACACCTCTAGTCCTTCTCATTATTGTTGACAACCTTGATTATTTTGCTATCTTAATCAACCGAATTAGAATTCATACCTTGTTGTTAACCTCAAATATCCCCCAAAATGTTTATTTCTTTGTTGTTTTTGAGTGATACTAAATAAATTCAATTTCCCAAACAACACTCGTGCATATCATTTGCTAGTCTCTATGGGATTCGACCCTAACATCCGTTGGGATATTTATTTTGATACAATGACCGTTTATGCTCTTTTGTAATAAAGAGTATATTTTTAACGTTATCACTAGGTTGTAAGAACTGTGGAAAGAAACATCTCGGGGAGCATTTGCTCGATAAGGAAGGTTGTTTTGGATGTGGTCAGTTAGGCCATAAAATAAAGAATTGCCCTCTAGTCGGACGTGGGAAGACTCAGTCCACCATTTCAGCAGCTCCGGCAGCTTTCCTATCTCAGAAGGGCACATCATCTAGTGAAGGTGGCGGATAATCCCAGAAATAGTCAAAGGTATGTTGTGAGATTTTCAGGTTGATCCTTGTTGTTAGTCACAAGAATCATAGAATAAGGCATAAGACCCCTTTTGGCATTCTAGGATGATATTTATCCCGTGGATGGTATGAAATGGTTATAAGTATAAAGCCTTCAGTGATAGCTTTAGAGGTGAATAGTAAGTCAAGAGTTAGTGATGTTAGCCTAGCCTTAAGAAAGGATCAAAGAGCCTTAGAATGATGAACTTAAGCTAAGGAGGAGATGATAAGTTGCAAGGCCATATTAAGTCTTGGGTGTTCTAGTAGGAAAGTTCTAGAAACTGTATCTACGGGATGTCGATCCATTCCTACACAGGTTGTCTTCCCCTATGTTGTAGTCAACATTAAACTCTACTCATGCCTATGTCTAGATTTCCAAAATGATAGGTAGCCAATTTATACAGTGATCCAAGTCTCACTCCATTTTTTCATAAATCTCAGCCTCATGTCATGAAACCAATGATGTATGTAAGCTCATGCCTCCTAGTATGCTTAGCTCTATGAACTTAGTCTTTAGAATTTGCCTTAACGACTCATAAGAATCGGCTACTTTATGTATGTGCTCAGTTTAGATCTCTCGAATGATTCGTGCTTACGATCTCCTTACTCTCAGGTCAATGTATGTTCACCCACACAAGAGATGACGGTTGCAGTGAGTATGTCAAGAATTTACTCCCCATTCATGCCTTAGATGCTTGGTAGGTAGAAGTTTATGAAGTGCGGTTGTTAGTTAGCTCAGGGAGTTTGAGGAGCTTATGGGATGGCATAAGCTACAACACAGCCGGGAGATGAGTTTAGTGATAGGCTTGAATTATGTGTTGGTATTCAGGAAAGTAGGTGCAATTCATAGAGTGTATATATGAGGAGACAAAGGGTGGGGTGATGAGGTGTTGGTGTGTATAACAGTCTCTAATAGAAATAGGTCCCAGTTGAAACCTTGGTCCCATAGGCTCGTAAGTTAGGAGAGACAAGGAATCTGACCTCAGTAAAGTCTTTACAGAGAAAATAACTAGTGGATGGAGATACTTTGGGGAAAGGATTTAGTTAAGTCATCCTCACAGCTAGACAGAATACCATAACAACTAGTCCAATATCAGAAAGCAATTCAGGATTGATAACTCCCTCCTTACAAGCTCAGTTCCAGTTTGAGGGAATAGTTCCTCCTCAGTACTCTATTCAACTCCATGTCAAGTTTATGTTTCTCAGTTCCTTTCATGTCTTAGTGTGCATGCATTTTTCATGAATTCAGTTCAGCTACATACTTCATGTTCTCAATCATTCACTCTATCAGTTTTAGTATAGTCATTCAGTTTTGGGATTCCAGCTCTTTCCCTAGCCTTTCAGCTTAGGTAGCCCACATTTGAGGATGAATATTTCCAAGGGGGAGATATGGTAATATCCTAAAAAGTTCCTTTGATCAGACCCGAGGCTTATAGCAAAAAAGGTAGGAAAACAACACGAGGATCAAACAACGACTCTCAGAACAAGTCATCTAATGGACCAACGAACCCTTGGTTTGGTCGTTGTTTTGAGTTCCAAAGAACTATTAAAAAAATTGGACCAGATCTATTGGATTACCCTCAGAACATCTCATCCTTTGAACCAACGAGCCGTTATTTGTGGTTATTAAATCAATTCTAGCAAACTGTCAAAATTTAGCGTAGAACCCATGAGGGGATTGTACGGAATGTTGTTTAGTTTTATGGGTTGCCATTTGGTGTTGTTGAAGCAGATTTAGAGGTAATTCAGAGACAACATTAGAAACCACAACAGGATCCGGCGACTCATACCAGGGTAGTACGGGTCATACTGAAGTGTCCTAGGAAGGGATTCAGAGAATTTTTAAGGGAGGATTAGTATCTACAAAGACTTAGTACGAGTAGTAGTATGATGGTACAAATCATTGTTTCAGTCGTTAGTTGAGATATTATAATGCCTCATACTTTCAGGCTAAGTTTGGATTCATTCTAGATATGTGGATGGACCCGAACCTGATGAACTTATGAAAATAAGGTGTTAAGATCAATTATCAAGTGTAATAAGTGCATTGGATGTAAATTAAGGTCATAAGGAACCTCTAGCACAAAGTTGAGTTGAGAGCCTTCTTCTGATTGAGTTTTGGTATAAGTTCTTAAAAGGGTCAACTTCAAATGACCATATATCCCATTTTACAAGGTACTTTTGGGTGATTCCACACATCAAATTGAAGCCCTTTGAGTCTTCTTTCCAATGCATCTGACCTAGCGTCAATCGAAGTTCAGAGTAAAACATTATGAGCAGTTTAGTAGAACAACGCCAAGCATTGGATGAACCTCATTACAGGTCATCCTATCAAACAATGACCCATCCCTTTGGTCGTTGTTTCTACCTGTTCAGGCTTTATTTCAGCAGTTTGGGGGTGTTTTGGTAAACTCCTATGCTCCTAGCTCCTAAATGACATCATTTTGGGACTCCTAAAGGACGAATTAAAGGGATTTTCCTAGTCTAACCTCTCAGTCTTTCCTAATAAACTTTAGAAACTCTAGACTCCTCTCTCCCAAGTCAAGAACTAGGGTTCTACTTTCTCCTCAGAATTCAAGATTCTTCTTCAGTATTTATTCTACAGGTATGTGGGACTTCAACAAGGGTCTCCTTCCACCCTTGTGTCCCAAAGGTTTCAGAAAACTCTAGCTATTAGTTTTTCCTTAGAAAACATGATTTAGGATATATCTTCAAGTTGTTGAGTTTTTCTACGTCTCCTATGTTTAAAGTATTAGGACTAGAATTATGAAATATAGATAATCCATGTTATTGTTGTAGTCTTTACAATACCTTGACCATGACTTTGATTTTAAATTGATGTTTTACAAAATTTGCTCATAAACTAGTTTTACCTTAATATTGCATGATTTGCCAAAGTTTATATGATGGTCATGAATTACTCTCAATTTCATAATGCATTTCCATGATTTCATACTAGCATTATTTAAATGGTTTATCCCCCCCACCCCCCCCCCCCCCCCCCGCCAATTCAGCATTGTTATCGAAAATATAGTTTATTTTGAATATATTATTCTACCATGATCTCAGTATGCATTATTTTCAATATGAATTATTCCTAAGATTTTACTCATGATTTTAGTATGATCTACATGTTCAGTGTTTGTTAGACTGTTATGACCCTTTTAGATAAAGCAGCTCTGACAAGTCTTAGAATACTAGTTTCCTGCATAGTTCTTTAGACGGTCATGACACTTTCAGATAAAAAGATCTAATAAGTCTTAGTATACCAGTATTTTCAGTTATTAGGTACTTTAGACTCTTATGAGGCTTCTAGATAAGTAGTTTTGACTTAGTTATAGGACATCAGTTTTGAGCTATCAATATAGTTAGGTATAATAGGTTTTCAGTTAAGAGCAGTAGTTAGCACCGAGCCGGTTGGGGTTTCGGTGCACCCAGATTCTCAAAAGTACGTGCCATCATAGATCTTTAGTCTGAATGGGCCTCAGTTAGTGATCACTCAAACCAGCCACTATACCCTGGCAAGGTGAAGTAGGTTTTATTCGATGGGGTGTATACATCAAACTCCAAATCTAGTTCACGCGGTTATATATCGGTTAACAGGCTTTCCCACGGTATAGTTTTAGATTCGATTTCTTGCAGATTTTAGTTACAATTATAACTTCAGTGTTAGTACATGTACATGATCCTTAAATCAGGTCTTACTAGCATTTTTATTAGTTGTTTTTCAACTAGAATATCATGTCAGTATATAGGCATCTCAGATAGGGTCCTTGTACTCCATCTCAGTTCATGTATCCAGTTATGTATATACTACAGTATCTTCTTAGATTAATAACATGTTTTAGTTTCAATTGCATTTTTCACATACTCGATACATTCAAAGTACTGACCGCATACTCTCTATATGTTATATCTTTTTATGTTATAGGCTCAGGTACCCAACCTCAGCATCATAACTTGCTTCATCGGTGATATCCAACACTTGATAATGGTAAATCCTCATCTTTGAAAGATCGGAGTCTTTATTTCAATTATCGTCATTTCCAATTTACAGACTTTAGAGTTAGTTAGGGGCTTGTCCAAGAAACTCATCAGTTAGTAGAGGCTTTCAGATAGCGTAATATCAGTTTCGACTTATTATTTTCAATGTTGTTTAACATGCCAGTATTTACAAGATTTTATCTTTTCCCATAAAAGATTTTTTTATACTTCATTAGTTTCCACTCAGTTTTCTATTTAAATTCTAGTATGTTAGTAATATTCTATGTCATAGGTTAGCTTGGAGCCACTTGTGACTCTAAGTACCGTGTCACGTCCAGGGTATAGGCTCGGGTCATGACACAAAATTGTGGTAGGCATCATGGTGGTTGTTTCTATAGGAGTGCTAGTCCTTGTTTTACTTGTGGTGAAAAGGGGCATATCGCTAAATACTATCCTAAGGGGAATTCTTGTACTATTCAGGCTACGACACATCTACAGGGAACTGCCAAAGGTACACCTGCTCAGACTCAGCCAGCTAGGACTGCTCAACAAAGTGCTCATGGATAGGATCAATAGGGTGCACAGGTTTCTTAGGGAGCGGGCAAACCACCGAGATTGTTTTCTATGTCCAGACAGGATATTGAGGCATCTAATGCCATAGACATTGGCATTATCACTATCAATTCTCATGGGCCACATGCTCTTATTGATCCTGGTTCTATGTATCCATATGTATTTTATTTTTTACTATATTCTTAGAAGGAAGAGTTGAATCTCTTATTGTTCCATATATGGTTATGACCCCGGTAGGGGAGACTTTGAGAGTGGATAGAGTTTATAGGGACTGTGTAATATCTATTTAGGACAGGGTCACCGTAGTTGATCTACTAGGGTTAGCGATGTCTAAATTTGATGTGATTATGGGAATGGATTGGTTTTCATCATGTTATGCTTTAGTTAATTGCTATGCTAAGCTTATACATTTTAATTTCCCCGGAGAACCACCATTAGTGTGGAAAGGCATGACTCCTATTTCCCAAGGAAAGATAATATCTTATGTAAAGGCACATCGAATGATTAATCATGGGTATTTGAGTTTTATTACTACCATTCATGATACTCGAGTGGAGGATGTTACTATTGATAGTGTTCCTATTATTTGAGAATTGTTGATGTGTTTCCAGAAGATTTACCTGGGCTAACCCCAATAAAAGAAATTGAGTTTGACATTGATTTAGTCCCAAAGACTCAACCTATTTTTATTCCTCCATACCATGTGGCTCCAGCTAAGTTGAGAGAACTAAAGTTTCAACTCCAATAGCTACTTGATAAGGGATTCATCAGGCCTAGTGCATCTCCTTGGGGTGCACCTATGTTATTTGTGAAAAAGAAAGATGGTACAATGAGAATATGCATTGACTACAGACAGTTGAATAAGGCGACGATCAAGAATAAATATATATTTCCTTGAATTGATGATTTATTTGATCAACTACAGGGTGCTAATCACTTTTCCAAAATTGACTTAAGATCGGGTTACCTTCAGTTGAGAATCAAGACCAAGGATATCTCTAAGACAGCTTTTTGGACTAGATATGGGCACTTTGAATTTTTTGTGTTGTTTTTCAGGTTGACTAATGCACCTGGAGCATTTGTAGATCTCATGAATAGGGTATTCAAGACATACTTAGATCATTTATTTATTGTGTTCATTGATGACATTCTGGTCTACTCTCAGAGTGACGCAGAACATGAACAACACTTAAGAGTTATGCCACAAACACTTAGAAAATGACAGCTTTATGCCAAGTTCTCGAAATGTGAGTTCTGGTTGGGCACAATTTCCTCTTTGGGATACGTAGTGTCACAGGATGGAATCCAAGTTGATCCAAAGAAGATTGAAGCAGTTCGAGATTGGTCTCAACCTAGTACTCCTATAGAGATACACAACCGCTTAGGACTAGCTGGATATTGTAGAAGGTTTGTGGAGGGCTTCTCAAAGATAGTCGATCCACTAACGCGTTTAACTCAGAAAGATGTAGTATTGCAGTGGTCTGATGGATGTGAAGAAGGTTTTCAAAAATTACAGACTTTGTTGACTACTGCTCTGATTTTGGCCTTACATATGGTGAAGGGTTATTTTACCATTTATTGTGATGCATCTCAAGTCGAGTTGGGTTATGTCTTAATGAAAGAATGGCAAAATGGTGGCATATGCATCTCTATAACTAAAGAATCATAAGAAGAATTATCCGACTCACGACATAGAATTGGTCAAAGTCATGTTAGCACTGAAGATCTGGCATCACTATCTTTATGGTGAGCCATGTGAAATCTATACTGATCGTAAGAGTCTATAATGCTTCAAGAAAAAAGATTTGAATCTGAGACAATAATGGTGGTTAGAGTTACTTAAAGATTACGATCTTACCATTTTGTATCACCCTGGGAAGGCAAATGTGGTGGAAAACACTTTGAGTAGAAAGTCTATGGGTAGTTTCGCCTCGTTCATAGTTGAAAAGTGATCTACGGTTGTGGATATTCATGAATTTTCCAACCGGCGAGTTCAAATTGATCATACAGTGCCGAGCAGATTACTAGCGGGTGTGGTGGTACAATCGTCCTTAGTTGGACAAGTCAAGACTTACCAATATGAAGATCCCTATCTTGATAGACTACAACATTGAGTGTGGAATGGAGGCATTAAGTCTTTCTCTATTGATGGTGATGGCGTGCTTCATCGACATGTCAGGCTGTGTATTACCATTGTGAGTGATGTGAAATAAGTAATTCTTGAAGAGGCTCATAGCTTGTGATACTCCATCCACCCGGGTGCTACTAAAATGTATTAAGAATTTTATGGATTGTACTAGTGGAAAGGTATGAAGGATGATATCTTCAAGCATGTGACTAGTTGCTTAAACTATTAACAAGTCAAGTATGAACAACAAAAACCCGATGGAGTAATGCAAATCTTGATTATTCTAGAGTGGAAATGGGAAAGGGTTAAAATGGACTTCATTGTTAGGCTTCCAAAACTTTCAAGAAACATGACTTAGTTTGGGTGATTGTGGATAGACTCACAAAGTCAGCATATTTCATACCAATTTGGGATACTCATACCGCAAAGCAGTTAGCAGATATTTACCTTCATGAGATAGTTCGGCTTTATAGTGTGCCTATTTCAATAATATATGATCGAGGTGCAAAATTCACTGTTGAGTTTTAAAAGTCTTTTTAGGTGTCATTGGGTTTGCAAGTCAAGTTGAGTACAAGTTTTCATCCGCAAACTGATGGACAGTCTGAATGGGTTATTTAGATCTTCGAGGACATGCTTAGAGCTTGTGCGATTGATTTTGGTAACCATTGGCACAATTAGTTGCCTTTGGCAAAGTTTTCTTATAATAGTAGCTACCAATCGAGTATCTAGATGGCATCGTTTGAAGCTCTATATAGTCACAAGTGTCATTCACCAGTTAGATGGTTTGAACCTGGAGAATCACAATTCTTAGGTGTAGATTTAGTTCAGCAATATTTGGAGAAAGTTGCACTAATAAGGGAATGACTTAAGACAACACAAAGCAAACAAAAGTCCTATGCAGATAAGAAAGTCTGTGATATGGAGTTCATGAAGGGTGAGAAAACCTTTCTAAAAGTTTCCACTATGAAAGGAGTTATGAGATTTTTCTAGAAAGGTAAGTTAAGTCTTAGATACATTGGTCCTTATGATATTTTGGATTGGATTGGGGTTGGTAGCGTACAGACTTGCTTTACCCTCAGATTGTTCACTGCTCATCCTGTGTTTCACGTGTCCATGCTTAGATGATATGTTCATGATGATATTCATAAGATCCAGCCAGAGGATGTAGAACTTGATGAGAATTTAACTTACGAGGAAAGTACGATATTTATTCTTGATAGGCAAGTGCGACAATTGAGGTCGAAGAAGGTAGCTTTTCAGTCAAAGTGTTTTGGCACTATTATCCAACCGAGAAGGCTACTTGGGAGTCCAAGATAGACATGTGAGATAGATATCCTTACCTATTTGACACTACAGTATGATTCTAGACCCGTTCAAGGACGAATGCTATCTTCAAAAGGGGAGAATGTAATAACCCTAATTTAAATAACAACAACAACAACAACAACAACAACTACAACAACAACAACGACGACAACAACGACGACAACAACGACGATGACAACAACGACGACGACAACAACGACGACAACAATGACGACAACAACGACAACAACAATGACAACAACAACAACGACAACAACAACGACAACAACGACGACAACAACGACGACAACAACGACAACAACAACAACAACAATGACAACAACAACAACAAGAATAGCCAAAGCCCAATTGAACTAAAGACTTAAAAATCAGAAATTTGTTGGTTGAAAAGCTATAGAAAAAAATTTAACGCAAAAGAGAAAAGAGAAGAAAAGAGGAGAGGAAAATAAGGATTTTTGATCCAAAACATCAAGGTAGTGACTTTAATCTTTTATTTAAGTCTATTAAGTGATTATGAGTGAATTTTTATGGTGAAAACAAAGAAAAACTTTGAAGAATTGAGAAAGTTTAGCCCTAGGGTTCTTCAACCTAAATCATCAATTTGAAAGGGAAAATGTTACCAAAATTTAATTTTAATTAATGTTCTGAAATCCTCTTGTCAAGGAGAATCTATTGGTGTTCATAGTTTGAGAATTTTATCCCATTGATCAAAGTTAACTTTTTTGGTCAAATCTTTGACTGTGAATTTGACTTTTGTTAAAAATTAAGAAAATATCTACCAAAGGGTTTTGACAATTCTAAATTTTTTGTGTAGTTTGAGGTGATTCGAAGACTTGAGAGCATAATTCTAAATTATTGAAAAGTGTACTAGAGATGTGAAATTGAGGTAAGTAAGACTTTAAGCTTTCGTGCTTGCTTTTCAAACTTGTTTTAAAAATAGATTTTGAATGTCTGGTCCATGTGTTGGGACAAGCGTATACTTGGTAGAATTGAAGGCCTTTGATCAACCGCATTAATGTTACTTTGAAAAAAATATATTTTAAAAAATTATTTAACAATTGATCTTTGGTGCGGTGTGGTCACATACCATGGCGTTGGGACGTTGGATATTTTTCCTTCACTGCCGTGTTATCGTTACTAGGGGCATACATGTGTTGTCATAACATGTTAGGGAACATGTACTTGCTTTCGTAGTATACTATTGGGGCATTATATATTCTGCCAAGGACTAGTCGGGGTGTTACGTTGATCTCTTTCACTACCATAAGACAAGTCCTGAGTGTGAGTTGTGTTAATATATATATATATATATATATATATATATATATATATATATAGTGATCTCGTTGAACATTTATTTGGACTTTATTGAGTATTGTTTTTTGAATATATTTTGGTGCATATAATTTTTGTGCTCATTTTGGTTGCATTTTCTAACATTTGTTCCATAGGTATTAAAGTGGAAGGTTGAGAATCTTACTGAGATATATTTATATATAGCTCACTTCTTACTTGCATGTCTATGCATATACTGTTATGGGACGTGAGACTAGTGGCTGACGAGTTCATTCACATAAATTTTGTTGTTGAGGTGAGCCTTCGCATTGATTCGTGGAGGCTATTATTTCAACTTTATCTACTTTATATGTTTTCTTTCTTGGGGTTTGCATGACAGACAACTAAACTCATGTAACTCTATTAGATACTCCATGGTCTTAGTATATGATTTGGGATAGAGATACACTAGTTAAACGGTCGTGTGCTTTCTTATCAACTGAAACTTGATTTTGGTAGGATAATCATTTCATTTTTATGACTATTGATGGATTCGTAGTTGCACATATTTTATTTTTGTGCTTATAGAAAAGGTTAAGTGTATGAAAAATAGGATCGCCTGGCGGGTGGTATTAGTGTGTGCCAGTCATGGCTTGGGAATATTTTGGGATGTGACAAGAAATTTGGATGATTTTTGGAAGAAAATGAAGTTTTTGAGAGAAATCTTGAGAGAGAATGGGGTGTATCATGCGAATTAGAAGAAAAGTGGGAGAAAATTAGGTATTTACACTTTAAAATATCCACTTTTTCGGGTTTGACATAACTATAAAAATTTTGCTTGACAAGCCTCGCTGCATCGCGCCCTTCATGCGCTAGATGGGCTCTGCGTCACATCTGTTCCTGCGTAGGCTGGCCTTTGCATCGTGTCTGTCTGTATGGCATTGGCCCTACGTATCACACCTATGTGTGTGGCACGGGGATGTGTTTTCACGCACCCCATTTTTAATTGTTATGCTTAAAATTCTTTCGTGGTTTATGACTCAAATCCAGCACACTTGAACAACTAAATCAACTCTAAAATTAAATAACTCAATCAATCAGAAATACCTTGGGTTGCCTCCTAAGTAGTGCTTGATTTAACATCGCAACACAATGCAGGTATCTTAACTACTTAGACTTCATCAAGACACCTATTTGGGTCATGATCACATGCACTGACCCTCATTTCGAGGGTTAGGATTGGTATCGCTAGGAAAGGTTCCTTTTTGTCTCTAATTAAGAATTATCGAGTTTTCCCTACCTGCTGCTCTAGTTGCTTTATGGAGGTCAAATATGTGCCTACCAGCTAACTCAAGCTTGATAGCTCACCCCTCATATCTTTAACTCCCACTTCATTTGAATCAGCTTTTTTCATCATTTGACTCATCATGTACTCCAACCTTATTGTATCAAAGTCATTTGCAACCGGCTCTCTAGCTCTTTGAGGTATATAAACTCCATTCCTATCATTTTTGGGAGAATCTCTATTTTTCCATGCACCTTGGTCCCTATCTCTGACCCTAGACCTGTCATAATTATTGTTCTCATAGTAGTTTTGACCTTGATTTCCTTGGCCTTGATGCCAAGAGTCTTGGTTAGATCCTTAGGTGTTGGCCCAAAAATCTCTTTGATTATTGACAAAATTATCTTCCTCTTCCATATCAGGGTAGTGATCTGCATACTTGGGCCCCTTTATTTCCGCATTCACCACATGCACCTTTTGTTTGTTCATTGTTGTTAGATTCTTGGTGATCAGTTCTAATTGGATCTTGAGATGGGCCGTATCTTGGTCTCATTCTTCTTCCTTCTTCCGCAGCTCTGCCGCCATGCCTCTAGAATAGTTTATTACAGTGGCCTCAGATTCTCTAGTGTGCCATGCGTTGTTGGTCTTTGTCATCTTATCCAGTATTTCACTGACTTCTGCAAAAGTGTGAGCCATCATGGACCCCTCTGCTATCCCATCTATTACATCTTTACTTGACGCGCTAAGTGGCTTGCAGAATACTTCCAAAAGAACTTCTTCTGTAAGGTTGTGATTAGGACGTTGTTTAAGCTTCTTTTTAATTCTTAGCCATGCCTCATGTAAGGCTTCCTAGGCAATTGTCTAAAGTTATTGATTTCATCTCTTGACTGGATCATCCGTGATTGTGAGAAAAATCTCTCCATGAAAGCTGCAGTCAACTCTGCCCAGGTAGTAATAAACTCACCTGGAAGCTCATTCAACCACAAAGTAGCTTCCTCTGTGAGTCTGAAAGGGAATAACCTAAGTCTAATGGACTCTTAAGAAACCCCTGTAGTTTTTAGGCATTGCAGATCCTAGTGAAATTTATCAAGTGGTGGTTTAGATCTTCACTAGACAAACCATTGAACAACCCCTTCATACTTAGCAATTGCATCATTATACTTGTGACATCGAATTTGGGAGTAGCTAGAAAAGGGGGTGGAACAATGGCTCTAGTGTAACCAACTTCTTCTTACTCGTACTCCCTCTCGAAGAGCATATTCATACAACATTACGTCAATGATGATGAGGGAGTTTTGTTTGTTCCTCTCTGCTAAGGCGGTAGAAAATCGGGCAGCATCAGCTAGTTGAGCTTCCTCTATCTGTTGCATAGCTTCTTCTCGATATGCTTCAGTCATCACCTCCGGTGGGAGATTAAGCTACGCCACAGGGCTTGCCTAGCTATCTTGTGAAAAATCAAAAAAAAAATGTAAATTATGAAATAAAGTCTACAAGCTAAATTTAAACAACAATTAACTATTCAAACACCATATTCCCTAGCAACGGGGCCAAAATTTGATCACGCTCAAATTACACCTTGTAATGAAATATAAAGCGGTTATCATCAAATATAGTAACCCAACTAGGATGGGATCGATCCCACTAGGAACAAAAAAGAAATAATATGTTTATGATGAGTAAATCAACCGGTAGTCAATATTTTGGAAGGGGGTTTTGCAAATAAAAGAAAAAGTAATTCTAAATAATGATTAAGTTGTTATCAAATTAATGAGACAAAACTAGAATTGTAATCCCCATCATTTTATAACTTAGTAGGCTTATTTTATTAGTGATCTATCTGGGTGAATTTTATGTAAGACTCGACCTACATAGATGAATTTCATCTAAATCCTCTCGTACTTTAGGTGCATATATATTTCCCTCTCCATAGGTCTTGGATTAACTATCCTCGGTAAGAGCTCAAGTTAATTAAATGAGGGTTGGTAGCCTCAAATTTTTTGTTGTTACTCTCTTTTCCTAGTTTCAACCTCTTTGGTCAAGTAAGTTGATGATACATGCATATTTCAAAGTTTGCAACTGCTAAAACTCATTAAAATGAAGGGAATAACTATCCACTCAATTCACCATTCAAGAATCACTATTTTATTTTTCCTACTTCCGTTAATCTAATCATGGTTCCCACATCCTAGCTCAAGAGATTTAGCGGCTCCTTTTTGAAGCAACAATAACATAAAATTTATAAGAAGTCATAATGAAATACTTACAATAATATGAAATTGTTTGACAAATCTCCAAAGCTAATTAGAATCACAAGAACTTGATAAATTCTCAAATAATATCTTTTACAATTGTAACACTAATTCTCAATCTAATGAAAACTATTGTATGTTGTGAAAGACTTCTCTATGTTGTGCCTTGTAAACATCCTAAGAAGGGGTATATATAGTAGTAGATTAAGTCTTCATTGTTCCTAATTGGATTGGGATTGGGTTTTGCAGCTTTTGTTTCTACTTGAACTAGGATTGAACTTTTGCAAATTTTGAGTCGGCCAAAACTACTGTGTTCCGCGCCTCTCCCTCTGCCAGAATGGTGCTGAGTCGCGCCAGTGGGAGCATGGGTCTGCACATAGGCCCTTTCATAGGTGTGCCCACGCAATTCCAACTTCTATCATGCTCTGGCACTTGCTCCTTTTGAGTTTGTCTTGGCAACTCTTGCTCTTTTAAGCCTCAAATAAGTCCAAATCTATTATTTTAATCCCTTAAAATATCTAATTATGTGTGTTATCTCTTTTTCACAAATATCATATAAAATCAAAGAAAAAACACATAATTTATTCTCAAAATATAGTTAAGCGTGGGCAAAATATGACGAATAAGTGCGTAAATACGCCCAACATCACATGGCACGACGCTTGGATTGCCAATGTTCCTCCGTGACACGTTCCAATCACGGCAACCCCTACTTTGGGCATTGACATGTCTTCAAATTTGAGCTTCACTCCATGCCTCCTCCTTGATTATTAACACACACATTAAACTCCATTAATTAGCATTTTTCACCTACAAAGAGGTCATTTTTGTTTGTCCATGTCCCTATATTTAACATAATACATGAGATTATAGTCAAATTAAGATGCAAATAAGGCTACATCATGGGCATAAAATAGTACTTGAGCTTGTAAATACACCCAAGATCATATGTATTATTCTAGCAACAGTCATACTAGAATTGTCTCTCCTTTATGGAGTTGGCACAGAGGTGGGAGTAGATGTATGTTGTAAGGAGTATCTCATGGACTGGCTTCGCATAGCCACGCTCCCCATTGATGGTGATTTCCATATCAAAGATCAGTTCTGACATTAAATATTTCTTATATGAGTTAATCTTTTTTGGTTTAATTTTTCTAGAATAACTAGTATTACCAAAGTCAAATTTTCAATAAAAGTAATTATGATTTTATGTGTAGTGAGTTAAGTCATCATCCCTCAATGTAGTAGAAGATTCAGAGAAATGATAATTTCGCTAAGTAAAAATAAATTTAACTAAGTGGATTATAAAATTATTATAGTCATTTCTCAAGCGAATCTTGTGCCTAATATGTGAGAGTGGATGTTAGACTTAGATGTTATTAAATATATTTGTGTGAATAAAGTTAATCTTGTGTCTTATACCTAAGTTGAAAAAGAAGAAGAATGATTTATTTATGTTGGTGATTGTAGAACTACTCAAGTTCTTGGAATAAAAAACATTCTTCTAAAATTCACATCTAAAAAATATTGGCATTATATGAGGTGGTACATGATTTTAATAATCGAGTCAATTTGATTCTTGTGCAATTCTGAGAAAAAGCTAGGTGAAGATTATATTTGAGTTTGATAAGGTATTAACAAAAATAATATTTTTGTGTGTGATGAGTATTGTAACCAAAATTTATTTGTGCTTAATATTTTTCAAGATAAATATGTTAGTACTTATATTTACTTGATTGACTCATATCACTTATGGCATTTTAGACTTATAGCCTACTTGGTTTATCTTACATTAAGAAAATGCAAGATCTTATTTTTAATATTAGTTTTTAAAGTATTTTAATTGTGAGATTTGTGTTGAAACTAAGCATATTAAGAATTTATATGCTTGTTTCTGGGAGTATGTAAATTGTTAGAATTAATTCTTACTAAATTTTTGAGATTTGAATAAATAATGACTAGAGGTAGAAAATGTTATTGTGTTTACATTTGTATATAATTTCTCTAAATATATAAAAGTATTTTTATCGATAAATAAAGATAAAGGATTTGATATATTTTTATATATAAATCTCTTACAAAATTATAAAACCTTATGAACTGTGGAAAGTTATCTCACTATCCTGAAATATTTGAAAGGGGTGGAGGGGAGAGGGGGTGTATTTTGCTAAAGTTGCACTACATGATCCTACAAAAAGAATAATGTAGTCTAAAATTTTGATAGTTTATTAGTAAATATTTTATAATTTATGATAATCAATAGTAATGTGATTGATTTATTTGTTGAAGTATATTTTTATTGAGAAGAGTGAAACAATTTGTCATGTTTTCGTTGTTTGTAATGATTTTGAAAAATAATTATGTCAAGAAAAAGAAATTCTTTTTGATGATTTTGCATTTTTGTTGGTAATACCTCAATTATGTGGTGATATTAGGATTGTTCGTATATTAATGAAGGATAAAATAACGTAAAAAAATTTCTAATTAATGCTTCTTAAGAGGCATGTAAAAGATAACTATAGCAGTTAATTTGAGACGGAAGGAGTAGGTCCATGTTTTTATTAAATTTAGTTAAATTTTTTGTTGTATAAGAATTGTATAGTAATGCAAATTGGATCCCAGATTCAGATGATATGAAATTCACTACTATCATACCCCAAACTCAGGGAGGTGTGACTAGCACCTAGTGACGCGCTTCACCGAGTAAACCCTATAGCTAACCAACTACAACAAGCCAAAGACGAACGAGACTCGGCATCACAAAGATTATATAATCAGAGTTAAGAAAATTATGAAAGAAAGCTTGCTCATAGACCAACCAAAAGATATACAATAAGCCGATGAGGCGATAGAATGAAATACAAATTGTACAATATCCTTTCGGGCCTACAACATTAATACTACAACTATAGTGAACATCTATGATCCTCTTATGAATACAACAATTATTAAATGATCGAGATAGAACCCCAAACTACCCATAGTAAAAACAAAGGGAAATTCCAAAAGACTTGGGGCTTACCAACCTAGTTGAAACTCCTCTACGCGACTCAACAACTCAATTTATATACCGATTAGCACCTACAAGCATAAAAGCAGTGCCCCAACTAGGGAGTCAAAACATAAATGTACCGAATATGCAAGGTGAAAAGGACAATATGATATTGAGTTTAGATCCATAAGTATGCAGGAGAATAACAAGATGTACAAAGGATATCAACATAAAGGAAATCAACAATGAAGTAAAGAAAATAGAACCTACCTCGCCCATACAAGCCTGACAAGTCAAAAAACAACAAAAACAGACGAACAAATGGCACTTAGCCAACACAACTCACTTATCTTTACATGATCCATCTAACCATCTTACTTGGCCCAACTCTAGGCCCCTTACCGAGCTCATCCATCACCAATTCACATGTTCAATCCACAGCTAACAGAAAAAATCAATTCAAGCAAAACAATCCATACAATAATCAATCACAACACCACAAATTATAATCCACCTTGCCGGGGTAAATACCTCATAGTCTTATAGGTCTAACACACATATAAGCCAGGTGCGTAGAACTAAATATTAACAGCCATAGAAATACACTCGCATATGATTACTAGTGCGCCGGAGCAACTCTATAACCATATACTAGTGTAAGAACAAGTTGTATAAGACCCAAGTATCCCAGAGTAACTGTGAAGCCATAAAATCGCATGTACAATGCCAACACGGGCTGGAAACAATCCAACAATCAATCACAAGCTCAATAATTTCAGAGTCATCTTTCACAGCCACTTTGATTGCTAAGTCCCGGGCCAGACTCCTATGCTAGAGCAAATCGACGATTGTGGGTACAGTTGAGCCTCTAGGGAAATCATTTACACAATCACAATTACAAATACAGCAGCAAGATTATATATAACATATAGCATACAAAACAACCAAACAAAGCCAATTCTATCAACGAAATCAACGTGATTATCATCTCAAGTCTAACAATAATACCGTCACAACCATGAAGCCTAACCAAGCTATACCATCAACCATAGATAACCCTCAATGTCCATCCACACAATCAGCCATTATACCCAACCCATAAGCATTCCAAGACAAACCAAAGTTCAAAAAAATAAGGTCACAACCAACATCATCAAATACGTTAAATTCTAAGTGTTTTATCATCCCACCAGCTCACGACAACCAAACAAGTTAACACCCAAAATACGACCTCAAATGATAAGGAAAAGAAAACAACCTAGAATCCCCACCACAAGATTTTAGACCATATTTTTCAACCACTAGCTTCGTACAACAGCACAAAAGTTCAAATTGAACGAAAATCATGTTAAAAAGAGAAAAAAAGGAAGCCTTAGCATATCTTTACAACTTTGAATTGTACTTAGTTGAAACCCATGCCAACAACACCATGAACTACTGTCCCCAAAAAGTCTCCTCTCCCCCAAAATACAGCTATAAGGATTCAACAAAAAAACAAGATAAATAAATCTTAATTTGTAAAATTTTATAGATGCAATGATAGAAACTCTAAATCAAGGATCTAATGACCATCACAACCTCACTTCTAGGATAACAACATAAAAATCAAGAGAAAAAAAGACTTACCAAGTTTTTCGACATGAAACGGCCACCACAAAATCAACACGATGAATATGACACGAGCTAAATGGGAGGCTCAACTTCCTAACCTTAGATTTCAAGTTGGATTATGTTATCTAAGCCCAAAATCATCAAGAACATGTTGGGGTGCCCTTAGAGAGAGTTTTTAGTCGAGAAAAATTTCCAAAAATAAGAAATGGATATGAACAATCAACCAAAGGGACTTATATAGTCCTCCACTAACTTGGTCCGCTTTTGACTTGCCTGCTTGTGTAGTCTCACAAAAATATGAATATCTCTCTATTTCAAATTCGTATTGGTAAACAGTTTAATGCTTTATAAATTAGGATCATAGAACTTTAATTTTATAGGTACTAGGCCCCTAACTCCTTATAAATTGGGAGAAAAGCTCTGAGACATCTAATCTAAATTTAAGAGCATTTAAGAAAGAAAGTTGCGATAACTTTGCTGATTTTTGTATTTCAACTTGATTGACGTTAAATCTTAACATACGATCATAGAGTGATTTGAATACCTCATAACACTTCCTTCTTACCATATTAAGTAGTCTTCGTCCTACCTCAATAGAACGAATTTATTGCTTAAATTATACGGGATGTTACATCTTTCCCCTCTTAAAAAACATTCATCCTTGAATATTGGACGATTCGCATGATTCAAGTTTGAGTTCTATCACAACAAGAATGAGCTCACACAATCATGGAACTCTTGGGTCTATCACAAAAAACTCCAAACAAGATGATCCTACACCCTACCAAGGGGCAAAATACAACTCTAATAAAAATCAGGATAAGGATCTTACCTACCGCCACGTCTAGCCACTGGCCGAGCATAATCCATCATAATTACAAGCATTTCCTGCACAAGTCCATAAATGTGATTCTAGACTCAACTCTTACCATATCTAACTTCTCGCACGATTTGATTCAGAGAAAGAAGGGTAACAATTCTGAATGTCTTATAGCCTCCTATTTATAAGTATGTTGTGCAACGCATAAATAAATAGGACTCTACTAGACACAGCTTATAGATTCCCTAGGAAATGAACTACTCTGATGTCAAGTTTATCACATCCCAAAACTGAGGAGGTGTGACAGGAAACCGATGTTGCATTTGACCGAGTGAACACTATAACTAACCAACTACAACAAGCTTGAGCTGAAGAGGCTCTACATCACAATAATTATATAATCAGAGTTAAGGACAGTATGAACAGAAGTAAGCTGATAGACTAACCAATGGATATAAAATAGGTCATCGAGACCACAAAATGGAATATAACCTGTACAATAAGGCTTTTTAGGCCTACAACCCCAATGAGTGCCAATGAGCCTCTTATAAATGCAACAATAATTAAATAATTGGGACAATGAACCAAATTACCCTCAGTTAAAACAAACACAACTCCAAAAGACCTAGAGTTGACCAGCTATGTTGGAACACATCTTAACAACTCAAGGAGTCAATCTACCTTCTAGTCAACATCTGTAGGCATAAATACAGAGCCCCAACTAGGGCTTCAGTATGAAAATATTCCAAGTACGTAAGGTGTAAAGAACAATATGATACATATTTTAGATCCACAAGTATGTAGGACGATAACAAGATGTATAAAGGATATCAATAGAAAGGAAATCATAAATCAAGTAATAAAGAAAATAGAACCTACCTGACCCCATATGCCTAGAAAGTCAGAAAACAACAAACAACATATGAACAAATGATACATAGCTGACACAACTCACTAGTCTCCACATGGACCACATAAGATCCATCTAACCGTCTTACTTGGCTGAACTCTAGGCCCCTTACCAACCTCATCCATCACCAATTCGCATGTTTAATCCCCATCCAACTGTAACACCCCAAAAGTTCCTAAGACTGAATTTGGGATTGGAAATATGATAAGCATAAAAAGTTTAAAAAAAATATCTCAAAACAGCTCATTATATAAGTTGTGGTGTGGAGTAAGGGGTCGTGAGATTGAGTTGTGGTGAGATTCTAGTTGATTGGTCCTAGACCAATGAGCCAAGGTATGACTCGTTGGTTAATGCAACAACTCCTAGTCACGAGCCATGGTCAATATCTGCAAGGAAAAGGCCTGGGATGATGAGTCAAAGTATGACTCCTAGGTCTCTATAATGGGCCATTGTTAAGAGTTGTTCTTTGATTTTGGTGTGCCTAAGCTGGGTAGTACGTGTCATGGTACGACCCATTTTAGGAAACAAGAAGTTGTGGTAAGTAGCCAAGGTGAGAATAAGTAAAGTTGGGAAGTTTGGTCCAATGTCAACGGAAGAGTGCAACGACCTATTGTACTTATCCCTCAGGAAGATTTCTAAGAAGTAAGGATGGAAGGCAGTGGGGATGACGGAAGAAAACCATGGGTCATTGTTTCAACGTATGAACTGTAATGACTGGCAGTGAGATTTTTTCTACAAAATAATTAAGGGTATTTTCATAAATTCTAAGCTCCTAAGTCATAAATTGTATTATTTTAAGACTGGGAAAGACTGTTTTTAGAGTAGTAGCCACTAGATCATTTATTCCTCTCCTAACACTCCGTCACGACCCGAGTCTATATCTTGGATGAGACACGGTACTTGGAGTCACAAGTAACCCCAAGTCGACCCATGGACTATCATAACACTAGTAATATGAGTAATATCATAAAGTAAGCTTTAAAAATAATAAAATAAAATATTTATTAAGAAGAACTAAATCATAAAACTTTAATACAACTGAAAACAGAACTAAAAAACTGGATCTGTGTTTGTGTCTGAAAGCCATCTATCTAATGACATACTGGGAGAAGTCCCCAGCTAACTCTAAGTCTAAATAAAAGAAAAACAACTGAAGAAAAATAATTACCGTCCTCAAAAGATGAGGACTCACCACTGGTGCAGCTGAAAACTCTTGGATGCGTTCTGCTAACGGTGCTGAGACTGAGAACCTGCAGCTGTATCATAAAACGATACAACATAAAAGATATGCGCCAGTACTTTGAATGTACTGAGTAAGTAGGAGAAATCATAACATGGAGAATAAAATAATTGAACTGTAAAGACATGCAATGACCAACTACAATGCTAAAACTGAATAAACTGAACTATACTAAGATGGTCAAAATGACCTTGTCTGATGGTCAAAGACATGCCCTAAATCTGAGATAATGATTTGAATTACTATATTGAACTGATCTGAACTGTTCTGAGCTAAGCTAATATGAGACTAAACTGACTAGTGGGAGAGTCTATAACTGACATATAACAACATGAGCAAGACGTGGAGTCCGATGTATACACCCCATCGGTAGGACCCAATATACCTTGCCACAGTATAAAGGCATGAACTGGGTAATCACAAGTTTGGGGCCATGAGGCCAATAAAAATAACCTATGGTGGCAACGTTGTTTTGGGAACCTGAATAGGCTAAAATACCCGGTCCACTCGGTGCTAAGTCTTACTCCCTCTAGATAATCCTAGACTGACTAATAAGCTGATAGCTCGAAACTGGGACCCAAGACTAAGTCAGGAATACCTATTTGGAAGTACCCTGAGAGTCTTATCAGATCGAATTCTATAACTGGTGTTCTAAGACCGGTTAGAGCTGCTTATCTGGAAGCGTCGTAACTGTCTAAAGAACAAAATGTAATCCGAAGTTGGGGTCTTAAGGCTTGTTAGAGCTGCTTATCTAGGAGTGTCATGAACACCTAAATAACCACTAAGATCTGATACTAAGTCTAATACTGATAATTGGGAGGCACCACTGACACCTCAAAATTTAACTGTAGTCAAACTGATCAGCTGACATTTCTGGACAACACTAAGTGTAATAATACGACTGAAAGTGGACATGTATATATCTGACTAAAATTTCCACATACACTAATAATATGGGGATCTCAAATCTGATAGAATCAAGTTACAGGGAAGCTAGTCCAACAAGCAAGATTCTAAATTCAACTGAACTATGAACTAGGGATAAATCATTCCGCTAGATACAATTCTCACAAATTTATAGAAAGAGGGAATAACAAAGAAGTTAAAAATCATGAGAAATACTCCACTTCAAGTCTCAAAGAAATTAGTCTGACAATTGTTCTATATTTTGAATCCACAGGGCTAAACTGATACATAAAAAATTTAGAAGATTTTTAGGGACACAAGGGAAGAACTATTCCCTTGTTGAATTCCCACATACTTGGATAATAAATCCCTGAAGAATAAAGATTGAATTTCTGCAACTGATGAGGAGCCCTAGTTCTTTCTTGAGAGAAGAAGTATGGATTCTACGATCATTTTCTGAGAGTCTACGTGGGGAATGAGGGGGAAGACCATTCAATCCCTCTAATATCTTTGAAATTATACTTAAAATGATGTAGTTTAGGGACTAAATAGGTGGAAAATTACAAAAATATCCCTGGAATAAAAATCTATAAATTGAGCGACAAGGACCCAACGGGTCACTTAATGAGTCATTGGTTGAGACCACGACTCGTTGGTCCTACTATTTGGGTCCTAAGTTCATTGGATCTGGCAATGCGGGAAACCATGACTCATTGGGTGAACCAACGAGCCATTGGTTCCTCCCATGGTCACTGTACGAGGAAATCTGGAAGGCTTGACGATGGGTGACACAATGACTCATTGGTTTACCCAATGGATCATTGTGTCCAATCGTTACTTTCACTGGACAATTTCTAAAAATTCTCAAATTTGACACAACAGATGGTGACAACAACTTGTTGTGGGAAACAATGGGTCATGTTTCCACTCGTCGTCACTAGAATAGGTTTCTGGGGTTCTCACCCAATGACTCCCACAACGGGTCATTTCTGACGATGACTTGTTGTTTGAGTCGTTGTGTTCTGGAGAAGGGATTATGAGTTGGGGGACTAACGAGTGACAGGACGACTCGTTGTTTCTCACAATGGGTCATTCCTTGTCACAAGGGTTCTCGGCTGATCAAGCAGGGCTGACCACGACTGACACAATGAGTCGTTGGAGCTGACCATGACTTGTTGTCTCAATCATTCTGAGGCAGATTTTTCAAATTTTCTTCTGAAATTTTCTTGCAAGGCCTGAATCTGGTCTAGGAAAGTTTCGAGGTGTTACAATATCTTCCCCTTGGGATCATTCATCCTCGAATGAAGACTAAAGCTGCTGAAAAACTGGAGAAGAGCTTTAATTCCTACATTGAGACTACGAGATGGTTTCTAAAGGAGTAATTGACTCCGAACTAACTTAACCATGCTAGCAGAGTTGATGCAACTATTATACACATAGAAAATATGAAGAGAGCTGATGAGTACGGAACTAAATAGAGTACTGACGAGGGGTTTAGTACCTGATGTTGGAACTGAGTTGGAAGGAAATAAGTGAGGGAATCTAGCCATCATTTCTGCCTTTGCTTCCCATGTGGCTCCCTCAACTAGCGGGTTCCTCCACAAAACTTTCACCGAAGTGACTTTCTTGTTTTTCAGCTTATGAACCTGACAGTCAAGGATCTGAACTGGGACCTATTTGTAAGAGAGACTAACTTTTTTCCCACACTATCTAGTGGCACACCTAAATTTGGATCACCGATGCACTTCTTCAATAGTAACACATGGAAGACTAGGTGCACTGATGCTAACTTTGGAGGTAGTTCTAACTCATACGCCACACTGCCAATTCATTTCAAAATTCTATTGGGTACCACATATCTCGAACTGAGTTTTCCCTTCTTCCTAAATCTCATCACCCCTTTCATGGGTGAAATTTTCAGGTAAACCCAATCATCCACTGCAAACTCTAACTCTCTTCTCCTCACATCAGCATAAGATTTCTGACAACTTTGCGTTGTTTTCAACCTCTCCCTAATAAGTTGTACCTTCTACATAGCCTCATGAACTAAGCCTGGCCCTATCAGGGTAGCTTTACCAACCTCAAACCACCCTATAGGAGATCTATACCTCCTATCATGTAATGCCTCAAACTGGGCCATCAGGATACTGGAGTGGTAGCTGTTGTTGTACGCAAACTCGATGAGAGGTAGGTGATCATCCTAACTGCCCTTGAAATCGATCACACACACTCTCAGCATATCCTCTAAGGTCTGTATAGTCCCGTTAGCTTGTCCATTTGTCTGCGGGTGAAAAGTTGTGCTGATCTTGACCTGGGTACCAAGTTCCATCTGGAATGACTTCCAAAAAAGGGAGGTGAACTGGGTACCTCTATCTAAAATAATGGACAAGGGCAGCCCATGCAGTATGACCAACTCCCGAATATAAAGCCTAGCATAATGCTCGACTGAGTCTGTAGTTTTACCTGGGAGGAAATGTTCTGACTTGGTAATCCGGTCTACTATCACCCATATTGAGTCATCCTGCCGATGAGTATGAGGTAGACTTGTAATAAAATCCATATCTACTTCTTCCAACTTCTATGTGGGTATGCTTATATCCCTAGTCATACCTCCCAATCTCTAATGTTCCACCTTAACTTGATGGCAGTTTGGGTACTTAGCTACAAATTCTGCAATGTCTTTTCATGCCATTCCACTAGTAAATATCTCATAGATCACTATGCATCTTAGTAGCTCCAGGGTGTGATAACGCTCAAACCACACCTCTTACTGAAGTGAGAAGCAGACATTGTCGATAAACAACCCAACTAGAGGTTGGGGTCGATCCCACAGGGAATAGGGTGACTGGATTATAGCTGGTAATTGAACTTGTAAGGTAGTTACTTCAAAATAGGGGGATTCTAAAGGAAATCAATAATAAAAACAAGTATCAAAATTCTGATGTTAAGTCAATATCAAAGGATAACTAGGGTTTGTGTTCCCCGTGGGTTCATAACTACTTCGAGTATACACTCAGATTATCACCAATACTTACTTATAGAACTGATAACTTAGGTTCATTGAAACGATCGAGCAGTCCCTATTGAATGACTATACTCAATCACTCGACCAAGTCTCATGAGCGAGTTAAAACTATCTGTTATCACTAAGTTCCAGATTTAACTATCCTGCGACCGCAGTTGAAGTTAATACAATGATTATCAAAATCAAGGCTCTGTTGTAATTTTCTTTTCCTAATCTCTACCTCTTCGACCAAAGCAAGTAAAGAATTCAGGCAAGTCCTAACGTTGCGCACCATTAAGAAACGTTTAAGCATGAAGAAAATACAATATAAGTATTTGTACTGGTTTTAAGATCACTTTGTGTAACCCTAGATTGTTAATCCACCATGGTTCTAACCAACAACCCTAGCTATGGAGGTTTTAGCCTTTCATAGTTGTAAGGTTGTGAATTACATTCATGATTAAAGACATCAAACAATACTTACAAGTATGGATGAGAAAAAACACTTCCTTTGACTACTCCACAAAATCTTGAAAAACAAGTAGTAAGAACAAGAAGAATTCAAGAACAGGTTGATCACAAGTTAAGACCAACTCAATCCTCTCTTTCTCAATGTTTTTTTTCTAAAACTATCAAAACTAGCATCTCCTATAAAATAAAACCTAAAACATATTTATACAGACCAAGAATCCTTTTCCTAAGCCAACAAGGTGAATTTCCATATCTATCTCTACCAGTGCCATGACTTAACCTACGATCCGTATCATGCTCCTACAATTCGTAGCTTCCTCCCGTACAATCTCGGCTGGCTAAATTATGGCTAAGTGTTGGATCTAGGTACGACTCGTACCATCAACTCATGACTCGTACTGAGCTTCCGTACTTCGAATCAGAGATTTTAAAGTTTTTCTGATGTTTATCGCGACCAGAATGGTACGACTCGTACCTTCATCTCACAGGTCGTACTTGCTTCTCGTAGCCGGAGTCAGACTCAAAATACAATTCTTCTAGATTTCATCATGACTTTCTCATCACGACTTGTACAACCCTGCTACTAATCGTAATGGGACTCGTGGGTCACATCTGCTTAACCTTAACTTTCAGCAACTTCTCATGGCCATCAGTACGACTCGTAGGTCCTTCATACGATCCGTACTGTGATCTGCACGTTTTACCCATTTTGCACTTTTTTAAAGCTATCTTTTGAAATTTTTAGTTCCAACACCTGTTTTGCCTATAACAAAAGGAAAAGTACTTCATATCCATATATATACACCCAAATCCATGCTATTTTCTTAGTTTTGAGCGTCCAATGTGTTGTAAACCCACAACACATCAACACCCTCAACTTATGACTTTTGCATGTCCTCAGGCAAATAAAAGAAAAACTAAAACACGATGTTCAACTAGAAAATAGACTTAAGATACTACAGCCAATACTCAAACAAACCTGCACTTTCTCTACAAACTCTATTAACCCTTTCTCATGGAATCACATCGGCTAATGTATTACAACCAACCTCAAAACATCATAAACAGGGATCAAAACATGTCATCTAGCTATCAACATGCAGTCAAGTCATCACTAATGTTTTTCACATAGACCAACAGTACAAGCAAGCATAATCCATGTACCCTCACACAAATAAGGTCCCCACTCAAATGTGAAATGTCAAACATGATATGGGACTAAGAAAGTGAGGCGCTCACTCTCTCAGATAAGTTACGAGAATTATGTGTCAGATACCATAGGCTTGCCATAATTTTCTCTGTGTTGGTTTTTCAAATGGTCAAGTTAAGATAACTATACGACTTGGTATGGTTTGTAATGTAGGCTCAGGGCTATACATGATAAAGATGGAAGATTTTATAGGTCACTATTCCTTCCTTGGCACTACATACATTAGCTACACCATTCACCTAATTCACCCTTTTATTCATTCATTCCCCCTTTTTCCCTTTTTCTCCCTTTTATTCACTTTTGCATGGGTGTGGTGAGTTTTCGCTTTTCAGCATATTTCAAAATTTCTTTGAGCTTTTTTTTTTCAACATTTACATCATAATTTTTGTCACGCCCCATAATTGGGGGGATGGCGCGACTGGCTCCCTATACCTGACTGACTGGGAAGCCGGTTGTATGACATCTGTAACTGTAACACTTAGGCCGTCCAGGCACCTGTCACAATCAACTGGAGCACAAACTGAACCCATAATGTCTCAACAATATAGGGTAAACAAATGAAATGCAAACAATGCTATGAGTATGCTAAACTAAACAATAAAAAGCCGACAAGGCCACAAATTGAATACCATTGTACACACTATGTCCACAAAGCCTATAAATAGTAAACTGACTGATGGTCAGAACAGGGCTCCGACCTACCCATAACTGCATCTCAAAACTCTAACTAAAACAAAACCAGTCTTAGCTCTAGAAAGAAAGGAGCATACCAACACATCCGCTAATCTCACGAACTGCTACTGCAACTGGCAATCCTGACCTTTACTTGCACCTACGGCACGAACGCAGGTCCCCAGGCGAAGGGACATCAGTACGAATGAAATATACTGGTATGTAAGGCAGAAAACTGTAAACATGTAAGATAGCAATGATAACTAAGCCAAAAATAAGGAATAGTAATAACCTGGAATCTTGGAAACTGAAACCTGACAATAAGTCAATATTGAAGTGCAAATGCAACTAATTAATGCACAATAAAAACCATAATTGTAACGTTGGCAACCAACCGACCATAAAAACCATATAAAAATGCCTCCAGCCGGTGTACCATACTAGGGTAAAATAAAATATCTCCATATGGTGTACCATATTGGGGTAAAAATAAAAATATCTCCAACATGTGTACCATACCAGGGTAAAAATAAAAATATCTCCAGCCGGTGTGCCATACCGAGGTAAAATAAAATATCTCCATCCGGTGTATCAAACCGGGGTAAAAATAAAAATATCTCCAGCCGGTGTGCCATACCTGGGAAAAATAAAAACATCTCCACCCGGTGTGCCATACCGGGGTAAAAATAAAAATATACTCAACAATAATCATGTATGGAATCGATAAAGCTTATACTGAGTCAATTTAACACATGTAGCATTGAAATGACAAATGCTTAATCTGTGGTCGTAATAGGTCTCTTTCCTAACATATAAATGCAAGTGAGCACATATACCACGTAAAATTAGAAAATATGCACATATATCACGTAAAGATGTAAAACTATATACAAACATGTCAACTCAGTGACTCGATGGACCTTCAGGATATTTAGCCAACATAAGAATTTTAGTAGGCTTGCAAGAAATGTCCTATAAATAGTCTTACAAATTTAACATATCGCTTGAGTAGAAGAACATAGATTCCTATTTCTATACAATCCTTTTACATCTGGGAACTACATATGTAGACTTCCCACAGGGTGGTTCCTTTACATGTATCAACGACTATACATTGGAATTTCATTGCAAAAATTATCACGTCGATGAGCACATACAGTTCTCAATTCATTTTCCTTATTTGCAGGAAAACATGAGACGAATAACTTTGAGCTTGGAGTTATTTGTCATAACGCTTAACATATACGTAGAGATGAGAGTTGAATTACAAACATACAACGTATGAGACTCCTGTATAAAGTATAAACTCATATTTAGTTAGCTGAGTGACCTCTAGGTGACCTCCTGGGATTAGAAGTTCTAAGCTTAACTGATTATTTTCATATCTTGTGCCTATACTTACTTAGACATTAGAAACATTGGTATATGGGAGAATCTCTCCACTGAATTAGGAAATTCAAATAATAATTCAGAAAGAGCTAAACATATAGGTGTATGAATTAAATATAACTAAAAGAGTTAACTTATATGTTATAATATGAAAATCATATTCATTAAGACTTCTTACTGGAAAGACATATAAAGACTTAAGTTCTTAGACCTGTACACAACTTCAAATACTTGATCTAGACATTAGCATCATTCTCAGAATATGATCTCTTGAAAACTTCTTAGCATAACACACTTCAACATAACTTAGGGACTGGAAGTCATTACTTAAGAATCTGAGATTTGGATTTGTTCAACTTGAGAATTCATAAGCAACTCTCGAAGTGCTTCCTTATAGGCAAATAAAGACTTATAACCATAATTCGGACGCCGCTGAATTGACTTTCACAACTTCTTAATTACCCGAGGAGCTCAAGAGAGCTTACATCATTATAAATAGATTAGAAGCTCCTAGGATCACCCTTTTCAGTCATGGAAGACAATTTCAACACTTAGAATCGATAACTTAACATAAACATCTAGGGGTATAGCAGATATCTCTCTTCCACTTAAGTTACTATTTTACTAACGTTCAACTCTAGCTAATTTATAGAAGGTCGTCACCTAATATTCATTATATCATTACCACATAATGTATTTATATCACTTATTTAAATTAATGCCTTGGAGACTCTCAGGAGTTTCAGATAGAACAAGAGTTACAGTAAATGTACGGCGATATTCTAAAGACAAATTTTATTACCCTAGCGTGTAACTTGAACGTAAGCATAAGCGTAAATATATACTTATTTTTGTATGACCTGCTAACATTAAAATATTGTGTATAACCTGCCCATAAAGATGGTTTCATAGATATATCAATAATTTACTCATTCAAGTTCTATCTTTCAAGTTCAACGTATCAGTTGGTTCAAAAACTCGTTAACTAGTCACTTAGATAAAGGGAGAGAAATCAAGGAATCTCCTCTTGGACTTATATACCTTAGAACATGTTCATAAGAGGGTGGATAACTATTGTAAGGCAGTTTCATTTCATTGTTGTCATTTACCCTTATTTATCTCAAAATTGTTTTCTAGCGTTAAGTTCGTTCGCGTGTCGTCTTCTTGCCTTTTTACCAATTTCACATAGCAACTAGAATTTTGAACACATTTGATATCACATGCATGAAATAATATAAAGGACCAGCTCATGGTGCCCATGCTGAGGGGACTTCAGACTCGATTTACAACTACAACAATAAAGTGGTAAACAATACGCTTTTCACTTCTCATTTGTTCACTTCAAGCATTTTTAATTCTTCAAGCTTTCTATGAAGTATTTCTAATACTTTGGGCAGAATCATGTATGTCTCAATAGGAACACAAAACATAGGAACATTGGCCCGATCAACAACAAGATTCCGTGCTTGGAAAATAAGAATAGGGACGCCTTTACATACCTCACTTCGTCGCGTCTTTTTAGCCAATTTCTTCCGCTTGCTAGAAACTCCGATCAACTTCCTTACTTACACTACATGAAATGAGGACTTAGGCGTCTTAAACTTGAGGCAATTCAAGAGAGTTTCGCTTACGTTCTTTTGGTGTTTAACCTCCCCAAAGGTGTGTTGTATTCCTTCCATCTTTTGGATAACTTCCAGCATCTATATAGTTGTAACAACTTTCCAAAAAGGGGAAAAAGCCTCAGTCAAATATCACCTAAAACACATATTGACTTTATTTCATTTCCTTACTTTAGCTTGGGAATTTGAGCGGATAAACCAAGTAGGAAAACTTACCTTTCACTTGTGTATAACCCCTGCCCATATGGAGTTCCTCTTCAGCCAAATATTGTTCCAAAAATGTAGCAACTATGCTGCCAAACTGCAGCAACAACACACACCCAAGCAACACATAAGTTCCAACTTCACCTCCAATATAACTTGTTAATTCATGATAATTTAAAGAGTAAAAACATCTACCTCCTTTAATACTCAACTCTTACCAATATGGAGGTAGAACTTCACCTCCCTACTGCCCAAAAACGCAGCAACTCGACGATTAGAAGCTCACAATATAAGAATCCCTTTCAAGCTTGGACTATAAGGAAATTTGACCTATCCACACAATTTCTTACCTGGGATTTGTTTTCACCATTGGATAGAGCTCTTAATTTTGTGAATTTTTTTAAAAAATGAGGTAAAACGGAGTAGAAATAAGCTTTTCTGCTCGAAATTACTTCATATAGGCGGGCTAGGCGGTGCCCGCGTGCAGAACCCGTGTGACGTGCCCTCGCGCGTGCGCGCGCGCGCCTGCTGCCTGCCTGTCTCGGTGCCCGCGCGCATGTGGGCTTTTCCAGCCGACAGTGCTGTCTTCAAATGAGCATAACTTTTTACTCCGAACTCCGATTGTCGAGCGATTCTTTTCACTGTAAACTAGACTAAACTACGTTTTATTTGTTAGGCTATAGGACCTCTGAATCATTATTTATTTGGAGATATATCCATTTAAAGTTGACCCTTATTTACAAACTTCACATACTCTTCGCTTTTCCCTTTGCACATGTTTTCCTCCTCACCTATGGACAACCTACAACCCATAATTCCCTTAATATGACATGTAAACATCAAATAATCATAAAATATAAATAAATAAGATTTTTGGGGTGTAACATCCTTCCCTCCTTAAAATAATTCGTCCTTGAATTAGGGTTATACCTTGGTAGCCGTAACTTTAGTCATAACATCTTTAACTTTTCCTTTCCTTGTGTCATAAACATACATTCCATTTTTCTTAAGCACATCCTCTTTCTATTGCCGCTTCTTATCAAACTGTACTTACTCAACTCATCCATTTGTCTGACGTATATAGGCATGCTTTAGTACCATAAAATCAGTAACTTTTCTAACCCTAAGCAAATTAATACACTACCATTGGAGTTATAATTTACTCAAATACTGCCTTTCCATTCACACCATTAGGAAATATCACAGAAAAAAAGTGAAAATCACAACTTAACCACTTAACATATAGAATCAGTGTCAAACCTGAAATTGCTCTTTTACCTTTGCTTTTACCATGACCTATCACTGCCTACCTTGGAAATGGGGGCTAAAAGAAATTGTAGTCTAATCTAGGGACAAAGTAGAGACTGAATCTCAAGGAGAAATTGAATTTCTGGCTGGCCGGGGTCTCCAAGCACTAAGAGGGTCCTTAAATAGTCTTATCGACCTAGTTTCCTCACTCTTTTCCACTACCTTGTCATTACTTGGGAGACTGTGAATCAGATCATCCGTCTTTTGAGAAAATACTAGCATCCAAGCATTATATATTTTTGTCAGGGTAGACATTCCCAAACACTCTCGGACCAAATTGGGTCCTAAACCTAATACAATCGATATGCTCTATCCCTCGTATTCCGCACCCTATCTGAAACATATTGGGCCAAAGAATTAAACCTGAGACTATATTCGCGAATACTCATGCCTCCTTTCTCTAGGTACAAAACCTTATTAGCTTGAACTCATCGAAGTTCCCCTGGTAAGTACTGATTCGCGAAGGCTAGGGGATTTAGGCTCAAAACCTATGGGCACTAGAGCTCTCAAAAGTCCCCCTGGACCATACCATTAAGTTTAACTATTTATTTTGAAACGTCACTACTCGAGCTAACATCTGAAATGATTTCTCAAAGCTCGTCCCTTTTGATATACCTGAAGATACAACAGGTGCTGAAGGATCAATAACTCTACATTCTCTTAGCTCTACCGAATCGGAAACAACAGGAGGGGCTGAATTCCTTCCCGCACTAATTTCGACTAGAACTTGGAGGAACTATGGTACGAGGAATGGGAAACTCACTTCGAGCCTCTAATATATTTCTCGGATCAGTAGAAAGGCATTGGGACCCTTTCAAACATCAATGACGATAAATCTCATAGAAATTTGCCTTACTCCAGGCGAATTTTAAAACATAAGCACGATTTTGATTTAACACACCTCTTACATCTTTGCTCTATAGCACGATCTATTAATGAAAAAAGTGAAACAACTCCTAAATGCCCTGTAGCCTCCTGATTATAAGTATGGTGCACAACATACCCATAAGCAAGACTCTATTAGACATGGCTTGTGGACTCCCTAGGATACGACTTCGCTCTAATACCAAGCCTGTCACGCCCCATAGCTGGGGGGAGGGCGCGACTGGCTCCCCATACCTGACTGACGGTAACCTGGCTATATGACATCTATAACTGTAACACATAGGCTATCCAGGCCACCTGTTAGAATCCACTGGAGCACAAACTGGACCAATAAAGTCTCAAAAATACAGGGTAAACAAATGAAATGCAAACAAGGCTATGAGTATGCTAAACTAAACAACAAAAAGCCGACAACACCACAAATTGAATACTATTGTACACACTAAATCCACAAAGCCTCTAAATAGTAAACTGACTGATGGTCAGAATAGGGCTTCGACCTACCCATAACTGCATCTCAAAACTCTAACTAAAACAAAACCAGTCTTACCTCCAGAAAGAAAGGAGCATACCAACACATCCGCTAATCTCACGAACTGCTACTACAACTGGCAATCCCGACCTCTACCTCTACCTGCACCTGCGGCACGAACGCAGGTCCCCAGGTGAAGGGACATCAGTACGAATGAAATGTACTAGTATGTAAGGTAGAAAATTGTAAACATGTAAGATAGCAATGATAACTGAGCCAGAAATAAGGAATAGTTACAACCTGGAATCTTGGAAACTGAAACCTGAGAATAAGTCAATACTGAAGTGCAAATGCAACCAAGTAATGCACAAGAAGAACTATAACTGTAATATTGGCAGCCAACCGACCATAAAAAACATATAAAAATGTTTCTAGTCGGTGTACCATACCAGGATAAAATAAAATATCTCCATCTAGAGTACCATACCGGGATAAAAATAAAAATATCTCTAGCCGGTATACCATACCGGGGTAAAAATAAAACTATCTCCAATCGGTGTGCCATTTTGGGGTAAAATAAAATATCTCCAGCCGGTGCGCCACACCGGGGAAAAATAAAAACATCTCCAGCCGGTGTGTCATACCAGGGTAAAAATAAAAATATTCTCAATCATAATTGTGAATGGAACCGATAAAGCTTATACTGAGTCAATTTAACACATTTAGCATTGAAATTACAAATGCTTAATCTGTGGCCGTAATAGGTCTCTTTCGTAACATAAAAATGCAAGTGAGCACATATACCACGTAAAATTAGAAAATATGCACATATATCACGTAAAGATATCAAATTATATACAAACATGTCAACTGAGTGACTCGACGGACCTTCAAGATATTTAGCCAACATAAGAATTTTAGTAGGCTCACAAGAAATGTCCTATAAATAGTCTTACCAATATAACGTATCGCTTGAGTAGAAGCACATAGATTCTTATTTCTATATAATCCTTTGACATTTGGGAACTACATATGTAGACTTCCCACTAGGTGGTTCCTTTACATGTGTCGACAACTATACATTGGAATTTCACTGCCAAACTTATCACATCGATGAGCACATACAATTCTAAATTCATTTGCCTTAGTTGCAGGAAAACATGAGACTTATAACTTGGAGCTTGGAGTTATTTGTCAGAACGCTTAACATATACGTAGAGATGAGAGCTGAATTACAAACATACAACGTATGAGACTCCTGTATAACGTATAAACTCATATTTAGTTAGCTGAGTGACCTCCAGGTGACTTCCTAGGATTAGAAGTTCTAAGCTTAACCGATCATTTTCATAGCTTGAGCTCATACTTACTTAGACATTAGGAACATTAGTATATGGGAGAATCTCTTCGCTGAATTTGGGAAATTCAAATGATAACTCAAAAAGAGGGATTGAATATAACTAAAAGAATTCAACTATATGTTATAATATGAAAATCATATACATTAAGACTTATTACTGGAAAGACATATAAAAACTTAAGTTCTTAGGCCGGTACGCAACTTCAAATACTTGATCGAGACATTAGCATGATTCTCGGAATATGATCTCTTGAAAACTTCTTAG
The DNA here is from genome assembly GCA_035772735.1 of Datura wrightii. Lineage (NCBI taxonomy): Eukaryota > Viridiplantae > Streptophyta > Magnoliopsida > Solanales > Solanaceae > Datura > Datura wrightii. Next base: position 74,006,299 of record JASDFA010000019.1, on the reverse strand, counting down.
CATAACACACTTCAACATAACTTAGGGACTGGAAGACATTACTTACGAATCTGAGATTTGGATTTTTTCAACTTGAGAATTCATACGAAACTCTCGAAGTGCTTCCTTATAGGCAAATAAAGACTTATAACCATAATTCAGACGCTGTTGGATTGACTTTCACAACTTCTTAATTACCCGAGGAGCTCAAGAGAGCTTACATTGTTATAAATGGATTAGAAGCTCCTAGGATCACCCTTTTCAGTCATGGAAGACAATTTCAACACTTAGAATCGATAACTTAACCTAAACATCTAGGGGTATAGCAGATAGCTCTCTTCCACTTAAGTTATTATTTTACTAACGTTCAACTCTAGCTAATTTATAGAAGGTCTCCACCCAATATTCATTATATCATTACCACATAATGTATTTATATCACTTATTTAAATTAATTCCTTGGAGACTCTCAGGAGTTTAATATTGAACAAGATTTACAGTAAATTTATGGCGACACTCTGAAGACAAATTTTATTACCCTAGCGTGTAACTTGAACGTAAGCATAAGCGTAAATATATAATTATTTTTGTATAACCTGCTAACATTAAAATATTGTGTATAACCTACCCATAAAGATGGTTTCATAGATATATCAATCATTTACTTATTCGAGTTCTATCTTTCAAGTTAAACGTATTGGTTGGTTTGAAAACTCGTTAACTAGTAAGTTAGATAAAGGGAAAGAAATCAAGGAATCTCCTCTTGGCCTTATATACCTTAGAACATGTTCATAAGAGGGTGGATAACTATTGTAAGGCATTTTCATTTTGTTGTTCTCATTTACCCTTATTTAGCTTAATATTGTTTTCTAGCGTTAAGTTTGTTCGCGTGTCGTCTTCTTGCTTTTTTATCAATATCACATAGCAACTAGAATTTTGAACACATTTGATATCACATGCATGAAATAATATAAAGGACCAGCTCATGGTGCCCTTGATGAGGGGACTTCAGACTCGATTTACAACAACAACAATAAAATCGTAAACAATACGTCTTTCACTTCACATTTGTTCAGTTCAAGCATATTTAACTCTTCAAGCCTTCTATTAAGTATTTCTAATACTTTGGGCAGAATCATGTATGCCTCAATAGGAACACAAAACATAGGAACATTGGCCCGATCAACAACAAGATTTCGTGCTCGGAAAATAAGAACAGGGACGCCTTTACATACCTCACTTCGTCATCTTTTTAGCCGATTTCTTCCGCTTGCTAGAAACTCCGATCAACTTCCTTACTTACACTACATGGAATGAGGAATTAGGAGTCTTAAACTTGAGGCAATTCAAGAGAGTTTATCTTATGTGCTTTTGGTGTTTAACCTCTCCAAAGGTGTGGTGTATTCCTTCCATCTTTTGTATAAATTCCAGCATCTATATAGTTGTAACAACCTTCCGAAAATATGCAAAAACCTCATTCAAATATCACCTAAAACACATATTGACTTTATTTCATTTACTTACATTAGCTTGGGAATTTGAGCAGATAAACCAAGTAGGAACAGTTACCTTTCACTTGTGTATAACCCCTGCCCATATGGAGTTCCTCTTCAGCCAAATACTGTTCCAAAAATGTAGCAACCATGCTGCCAAACCGCAGCAAGAACACACACCGAAGCAACACATAAGTTCCAACTTCACCTCCAACATAACTTGTTATTTCATGATAATTTAAAGAGTAAAAACACCTACCTCCATTTGTACTCAACTCTCACCAATATGGAGGTAGAACTTCACCTCCGTACTGCCCAAAAATGCAGCTACTCGACGATTAGAAGTTCACGACATAATAAGCCGTTTCCAAGCTTGGACTATAAGGAAATTTGACCTATCCATACAATTACTTACCTGGGATTTGTTTTCACCATTGGATAGAGCTCTTTATTCTGTGAATTTTTTAAAAGACTGAGCTAAAACGGAGTAGAAATGAGCTTTCTAGCTATAAATTACTTCATATTGGCGGGCTAGGCAGGCTAGGCGGTGCGCGCGTGCGGCGCCCTTGCAACGTGCCCTAGCGCGTGCATGCGCGCGCCTCTACCTGCCTGTATCTGTGCCCGCATGCATGGGGGCTTTTCTAGCCGACAGTGCTGTCTTCAAATGAGCATAACTTTTTACTCCAAACTCCAATTGAAGAGCGATTTTTTTCACTGTAAACTAGACTCAAATAATTTTAATTTGATAGGCTATAGGACCTATGAATCATTATATATTTGGAGATATGTCCATTTAAAATTGACCCTTATTTACAAATTTCACATACTCTTTGCTTTTCCCTTTGCACGTGTTTTCTTACTCACCTATGGAAAATTTACAACCCATAATTCCCTTAATATGACATATAAACATCAAATAATCATTAAAAAAATAAATTAGATTATCGGGATGTAGTAATTTTTTTTCTTTTCATCTCACCACACCTCATATTCCACCATTTGTTTCTTTTATTTTCTTTTTCTTTCTTCCATTCCCACCTTTTATACACCCCTACTCTAGCCACCCTCAACTTAAGCATTTTTCTTATGTTGAAGGTCACGATATCCAAGGAAGGACCAGGGCCAAAACAGGTTTATTGCAAAAAAATGGGTACGGTTAATCGGTAAATCAAAGAAACATAGTCTATTAAAGCTCAAACATGGGATCATGGGATTCATGGAACATTTGGTAGGGAAATATAGGCTAAAAGGTTATCTAAACAAACAATGGACTATGATCATATCCTAACCAACCATCCTTAGCCTCTGTAGAGACCAACCAGGCAAGTTCTAGATGTACACCACAATACCGAATTGACTAATATACCTCACTCACATGTGGTACATGAAATAGTTTCACCTCACCTATCTAGTTTATACATGTCTTAACAAGACTACTCATGCTAACAATATAAATGACATCCAAATATGCACAACAATCATGCATGTTGTCACAAATACATAGCTACTGTATCAGAAAATTTTCAAATAGGGTTAATTTTTTACAAAAAATAAAACTAGTGCAATTTCCTCGGCTGAGTACTCCTAAGCTACTTTCTAATTAAACAAAAATCACAAACTAAAAATTTCTACACATGCTGGTTCCAATAGATAGCAAGTTTGAGGGAAAAGAAACACGGCAAGAAAAACCCTCAAAAGGAACAAAAATCCTAAAAATCACAAGTACACCCCTTCCCCTTTTTTGAAAAGTTAGCTTCGTCCCTAAAGCATTATCTAGAATATCATAGGGAAGAGAATATACTTGTGGCGCACTAGGACCTCTTGTCATCTCGCGGAGGTTGTACCTCCACTGCAATAGTGGCGCTAGCAGTTGCCAGCCCGCTCAATTGTGTGTCAATAGGGGGAGTGGTCCCCCCAACAATCTTGGCCGCTTGGACGGCCTCTGAAAATGTCTGGGCTGAATGTGGCTCTCCTGAAAGGTCATGTACACAGGCAAGCTTGAACTGGGGTGCAGTGGAGCTGCCTGCTCCTCTAGCTCTCTCATGCAGCTCAGTCATATGTGTGTCATGAGTCTGCATGCTCGCTGCTCTAGCCCGCTTGCGCTCTTTCCTCTCCTTCTTTATTCTTTTCCTCAAACTCTCCTCACTAGCATCGTCAGCAGCTCTCTTCATTCCCTTATCACCAGTTGCAGTCGGCTCCCAGTATGCTGCCAAATCAATATCCTCATTAAGCTCGACATCTAGGTTTGGAGGAGTGGGGGCTGCTAAAACTGTTGGTTGTCGTGATGACAACTCAACTACTTGGCTCCCAAGAGCCCCCAACTCCACACATAGACTTCTGGTATTGGTCTTCTCTGCCATTCTCTCATTGAAACAACTTTCAAAACTATCTAGGCGAGCATGTAGAACCTCAGCTACTGCTTCTATCGCTGACTTGACCCATGGTTTGACATTATCCATCATAGCCTAAATCTTACGCTCTGCCATGGTCAATCTCTTAGCTAGCTTTTGAAGGAAGTCCTGTGGTACCAAGATGTACCCCGCTAGTGTCAGAGCATGCATGCTGGGTAGTGGTGTAGCTGAGGTGCTAGGGACTGACTCTGAATGACCAGTGTCTGTAGCCGATATCTCTCTTTGCTCCTGTGTCATGGGGACATTTACCTGTACGTCCCCTGCTGGCTAGGCTGCTAGGATAGCTGTAGGAATCTTGGATCTACTTACCAGGTTCATCTCATACCCGATAAGGCCTATGTCTATAATCCTTTAGCCTCCAATCAACTACTCATCACCCTGTGGAACTTCTGCCTCTATGCATAATCTGAATACCAGACTTGGGAATGGGATAGTAGTGCTTACTTCCACTGTCTGGTCTCATATCTCATCGGCTATGATCCTCGGAATATTAATGGGGTAACAAGACATGAGGCATACAACCAAGGCCGCTCTGTCAGCACTCAGTGTGTTGTCGTTGACCGTAGGTGCTAACCGATGGCGCACTAGTGTCCAACAATCTTTTGTAATGAAGTTTAGTGAATTCTTTGTCACCTGCTTTCCTCCTGTAACCAATTCAGCCTCATCCTTGTTCTTAGCAGTCACCTCAACTAGCCATTGCAGCTGCCTCTGTCTCTCCTGCACACTCAAGGATCTGATCTTCTTCATCGCCTCCACCCTATAATCATACTCTGGCATCATCCTTGTAGGCAAGAACGGTGGGTCATACAACAATCGAGCAATGGCCCGCTCGGATATATCAACTTCTCGACCTCGGACCATAACACTCTCCAGACGCGGCTGGTCTTTTATTTTCTGCCCTTCTTTTGCCTTTACCTCCATTGGGTCCAAGTAGTTTGCATAGAACTCCTGAACTATGTTTTCTGTGTATTGTGTTGGAGTCTTGCCATCGATTCAAAATCATAAAAGCCAAAAATTTGCTTCATCTCCTCAACTTCATTCAATGCGGTTGTGAGGATCTATAGTTCTTCTTGAATACTCCTCTGTGGCTTATTTTTGGCAGTGAGAGAGATGCCTTGTTCATAGATTTCTTTAGCTCCCGGCACTCTTAACCGAATTGCGTAGTTTTCCCTAGGTGGGGTCTAATCTTGTGCAGCAACAGGAGCATCTTCCTCCAACTCATCATTGTTGCTTTCCTCTTCACTTTGGGTTTCTCCTGACCCTTCCTCAGCATTGGAGTCACTCCCTGACTTTTGACGTTCCTCTCTAACTCCCTCTTCAGATGGGGAGCTTGAGCGGATGTGGCAGTGGTTGCTTCAACTTGGGCCTTTTCTCTCACCCTAGTGGTTCTGGTTCCATCGATGTCCGAGGTGTCTATTTTATATTCCTCAACCGAACCACTAGGTGAGTCTCCAGCCTTTTCAGACACCGAGTCAGTCGGTTCATCAATCAATCTCCTTTGGGTAGCTGATTTATCTACCCTGCGTTTGTATGTCATTGTACCTATAGGGAAAGAAGTTTTCAATCCATTTTTGAAAAATAGAAGTTAGAAAAGAAAGTTGCAGCTTTTCACCATAGGTCAACAGTACGAGTCGCAACACAAAGGTATGGCTCGTAGGAGATACCAAATTCTGAGTTATCTAAGCTACGACTCGTACCATGAAGGTATGGTCCGTACATTGAGTCGTCTAATGTATCTCCAATTTAATGTTCTTCTAAATTTTTCTACGACTCATGGTACGACCTATAGGTCGATTCCATGAGTTGTACTGATAGATTTGCTATGTCACATTGTTCAGTTTTGGGGTACGATTGCTCAGTACGACTCGTAGTGTCTAACTACGATCCGTACTGTGCCTCGTACCCTTTCCAACCTTATTTTTTTTCTTTTCTCAGTATGCATTGGTCCTTTTTGGCACATTTTGGGTACTCAGTATCCCCCCTAGGTTTAGGCATGTTTAGCACTTATTTCAACAATGTTCAACCCTTCCCTTATTCTTTTAGACATAACCCGTAGCACAGAACCCCTAAAAAAAAATTAAAAGTTTCAACTCAACTCAACAATCAACATTCATTCAAGTTTTCATGAGTATCACAGTTTCAACCCGATAAAATTGTATTTCCTTTTGAACCCATTTTTGACTTCACAAAAGCTTGAGTTTCGGCCCCTTCCACTTTTATTCATGAGTGATTGAAGCAATTCAAAATGGAATACTTACTTGTTTTCTTCTTCATGGACCAAAAATTAACTTCTAGGGATTTGCAATCTTAGTGGGAGCAAGGATTTTTCTCGATTCCTTGGTGATGCGAAGCTACCGATGTGGGGGAGGTTACTTTGCTCGTGGGTTTGTGTTGTTTGCATGGGAGAGGGGTGTAATTTGAAGTTTAAATAGGTTCGGATAGATTAAAAAAAATCTGGGTTGAATCGGGTTATTTTGACCCATCACGACTTGTACCATGAGTCATAGGTAGATCCTACGACTCGTCTCCTGGACTCGTGGACAACTTTTTAAAGGAGACTTACCTGACAACCTACAAATACATCATACAACGCGTAACACTGAGGTACGACCCGCAGGATGATTCGTAGGTCAGGGCTTGGGATCTTTTTTTTCTGAAACTCATCACAACTGCTGCTACGGCTCGTGGGATCTTATTACGGGTCATACTGAGCTGATGTTTCACCCTCCTGTTTTTCAACTCTCCCTGCACACTGAGCACACATTAGTTTATTAACTTGGGTTTCCTCCCAAGAAGCTCTTTATTTAACGTCACGACACGATGTAGGTAGGCTGATTACTCAGACTTCACTAGTTTACCACTTGGGTTCCCTACCACGAAGCACCTGATTTAACGTCGCGGCACAACGCAAATCTCTTGACTGCTCAGAATTCGTCAAGTGATTCATACTCATCCTCCAGTGCTGAGATCACACTAAATTCTTTGGGTTGCTTCATTGTCTTGCAGATGTTGAATGTGACCTCCTCTTGATTTAGCCTAAACTTCAACAGGCCAACTTCTACATCTACTAGAGGTCTCCCGGTCATAAGGAATGGTCACCTCAAAATGATGGGGACCTCATCATCAACCTCGCAATCAAAAATCACGAAGTCTGCTGGGAATATAAATTTATCTACCTTGACAAGCACATCGATTAGGATCCCCACCGGTTTCTTAATTGTTCTGTCGGCCATCAGTAGCCGCATGTTGGTTAGTGTAGGAGTTCCCAATCCTAACTTCTTGAATATAGCCAAGGGCATCAAATTAATGCTAGCTCCTAGATCACTGAGTGCCCTTGCGAACTCCACATACCAATCATGCATGGTATAATGAAGGCACCTGGGTCCTCCTTTTTCTATGCTAAGACCCTTGTAGCTATGGCACTGCAGTGATGCACATTGTCAATAGGCTCATAGCTCACAGATCTTTTCTTTGTCACCAGGTCCTTCATAAACTTTACATATCCTGGCATCTACTCTAAATATTTGACCAATGGTATGTTCACAGACAGCTGCTTAAGCATTGAAAGGAATTTCTGGAACTTACCGTTCTCCACCTTCTTATTCATCCTTTGGGGGAATGGTGGTGGTGGTCGTGGGATAGGATTTTGCACTTGCGTTGCCCTTGATCCTTGGCAGGTTCCTTCTCACCTCTAGGGGCCTCTTGCAACTCACCAATCTCATTCTCAGCACTTGTGTCATCATCCTCCATTATGCTTTCTATCTTCCATTAAACTTCAACTGGAAACGGGGGATCAACTGTGGTTTTACCAATCCTAGTCATTACCTCCATACAATGTGCATCGTTCTTAAGATTTTGGATAGTATTTCTAGGCAGTGAACCCTTTGGTCTAGGGTTCATTGATTCTGACAGTTGCCCATGTTGGTGTTTAATTTGCTTGATGGAAGTAGCATGTGATTCCACCTTTTGACCCATACTGGACAAATCTCCTCGGATCTCCTTCAGTTGTTCATCAGTGGACCTCACCTTCTTCAACATCTCAGCCATCATGCCCTCCAACTTTGATTGACCAGCCTCCCCTTCTCCTTCATTGGGAGGCACATAGAATCTAGCCCAGTCATTGCAATAGCCATCATTGCGCCTCCAATCACCTTTGCACTCACGACCTCGGCTCCTATCTCTGAACCCGTTTTTGTTGTAGTTGTCTCTATATTGGTTCCGACCTTGATTTCTAGAACCTTGGTGCCAATTGTTTTGTCTTGACGCTTGGGCGTTGGTTTGGAAACCCTCCACCTGGCTATCCAAAAAGTTTGCCTCCTCCTCAAAATCAGAGTGATCACCTCCTTGCTCCCTTCCTTGAGTACCCACTGCATTAACCTTCTTAGCTCCATCTCCCATAATATGCTTTGTCAGCAAGTCCAATGATGTGCGCATGTGAGCCAACTCCTGGTCGCGCTCTTCTTCTTTTCTTCATTGGTCTGCAATCAAACCAATAGCATATGTGCCTGCCACTGCATCAGCCTCCCTCGTATGCCAGGCCCTGTTTGTCTTAGTCACCCTGTCAAGAATTGTAGCAGCTTGCTCCCAGGTGTGACTCATCAATGCTCCTCCAACTACCGTGTCTACTACAGCCTTGGTGCTATTTTTCAGAGACCTGTAAAAAATTTCCAACAAACTATCATCTGGAATTTTATGGTTGGGGCACTTTGTCAACTTTTTTTTGAATCTCAACCAAGTTTCATGAAGTGCCTTAGTCTTCATCTATCGAAAATTATAGATCTCATCTTTTAGCTGTAACATCCTAGATGGGGGGAAGAATCTCTCCAAAAAGTCCTGTTTAATCTCCCTCCAGTTTGTTATGGAGTCATTGGGCAACTCCGACAACCATAAAGTAGCTTCCCCAGATAGAGAAAAAGGGAAGAGTCTGATCCGTATTGCATCCTGGATTACTCCGGGCAACCTATACGCCTTGCATATGCCTACAACGTCCATTAGGTGCAGGTAGGCGTCATCCGATGCGTGACCACTAAACACCCCTTTCATATTTAATAATTGAATCATGGTGCTTGTAATGTCGAATTCGGCCCCAACAGACGACTTGACCTATGATCTGTATCATGCTCCTACGATCCGTAACTTCCTCTTGTACTATCTTGGCTAGCTAAGTATTGGATCTAGGTATGACTCATACCATCAACTCACGGCTCATACTGAGCTCCCATACTTTGAATCAGAGATTTTGAAGTTTTTCCAAAGTTCGTCATGACCAGAATGGTATGACTCATACCTTTGTCTCACAGGTCGTACTTGCTTCTCATAGTAGGAGACAGACTCAAAGGCAATTCTTCTGGATTTCACCACAACTTCCTCATCAGGACTCGTACAAGCCTGCAACTAATCGTACTGGGACTCTTGGGTCACATCTGCTCAACCTTAACTTTCAGCAACTTCTCACGGCCATCAGTACGACTGGTAGGTCCTTCCTACGGTCTGTACTGCGGTCTGCACTTTTTGCCCATTTTGCACTTTTTAAAGCTATCATTTGCAATTTTTAGTTCCAACACCCGTTTACCCTATAACAAAAGGAAAAGTACATCATATCCACATAAATACACCCAAATCTATGCTATTTTCTTAGTTTTGAGCGTCGAATGTGTTGTAAACCCACAACACATTAGGGTGGATAGAATATCTCACACTGTGGACTTCAGCCAGTATCTGCTATCTCAGGTCACCCACATCCGGCATATAGAGTCTACCCTAGTAACAGAGTACACCATCTCCTACTTGGGAGAAAGCCTCCACTTCTTTTCTAAGAACCACCTCCTTCAGCTTAAGCAGTATGGGATCTTCATCTTACCTTGACTTAACTTCAACTACCAACGAGGAATCTGATCCACTCTACACAACTACTTTGCCCTCAACTGTATCAACCAACTGCACTCACAATCGAGCTAACCTGTGGATATCCTTTGCAAATTCCTTTTTTCCCTCTTCAACATGAGCCACGCTCCCCATAGACATCCTGCTTAGATCATCAGCCACCATATTGGCTTTGCCCGAGTGGTAAACACACTCATGTCATAGTCCTTCAGTAGCTCCAACCACCTTCTCTGAAAAAGATTTAGATCTTTCTGATCGACCACGTACTGAAGGCTCTTGTGATCGGTGAAAACATCCACCTGAGCCCCATTAAGGTAGTGCCTCCATATTTTAAACGCAATCACCACCGCTGCCAACTCCAGGTCATGAGTCGGATAGTTCTTCTCATGAACCTTGAGCTGTCTGGACGCGTAAGCTATCACCTTACCCCGCTGCATAAGAACACAACCAATGACAACTTTAGAAGCGTCACAATACACCACAAACCCATTTCTTCCTTCTGGCAAGGTTAACACCAGAGTGGTAGTGAGTCGAGTCTTCAACTCCTGGAAACTATTCTCACATGCATCTGACCACTGGAATTTCATCTTTTTCTAGGTTAACTTGGTTTGAGGAGATGCGATAGAGGAAAATCCTTTTACAAAACATCAGTAATAACCATCTAGACACAAGAAACTTTTGATTTCGATTAGGGAAGTAGGTCTAGGCCAGTCTTTCAATGCTTCTATCTTTTGAGGATCCACCTGAATACCTTCACCCAAGACCATGTGACCAAGAAAAGTCGCATACTTCAACAAGAATTCTCATTTGCTGAACCTAGCAGACAACTGGCGGTCTCTAAGTGTCTGTAGCACAATCCTCATATGGTTAGCATGATCTTCTTCACTTCTGGAGTATACCAATATGTCGTCGATAAATACAATGACGATCATGTCCAGATATGGCTTGAAAACCATGTTCATCAGGTCCATGAAAGTTGTAGGGGAATTAGTCAGTCCGAAGCACGTAACCACAAATATTTAGTGACCATATCGAGTTTTGAAAGCTATTTTTGGTATGCCACATTCTCTGACCCTTAGCTAATTGTACCTCGACTTGAGATCTACCTTGGAGAAACAACCGACTCCCTGAAGCTAATCAAACAAGTCGTCGATCCTGGGTGGGGGTACCTGTTCTTGACTGTGACCTTATTCAACTGACGGAAGTCGATACGCATCCTAAGGGTACAGTCTTTCTTACTCACAAATAATACTGGAGCACCCCATGGAGAGATGTTGGACCTGATAAATCCCTTATGAAGGAGGTATTTTAGCTGCTCCTTAAGCTTAGTTGGAGCCATTATGTTAGGAGGGATGGAGATGGGATGAGTATTTGGGAGGAGGTCTATGCTGAAGTTTATTTCCCGCACAAGAGGGACTGCAAGAAGATCTTCGAGAAACACATCAGGTAACTCGCTGACAAGTAAAACTGACCGAATAGTCGAGGTCCCGAGCTAGAATCTTTAACCCGAACTAGATGATAAATACACCCTTTAGAAATAATATTTCTGGCCTTAAGGTAGGAAATAAACTGACCCTTAGGTGCTGAACTACTGTCCATCCACTCTAAAGCTGGCTCATTATGGAATTGAAACCTAACGACCCTAGTTCTGCAGTCAATTGAGGAATAACCGGAGTGTAACCAATCCATGTCAAGAATGAGGTCAAAGTCAACCATGTATAACTCTACAAGATCAGCTAGAATGACCTTATTCAAGATTGAGACTGGGCAGTTTCTATACACCTGTGTCATGACCCGAACATAGGCCTAGATCGAGACACGGGACAAGGAACCCTGAGGGACTCCAAGTCGTACCATGTCATGAACATAACATCTAAATCAATCATAAAAGCGGAAGATCTACATGATAACTTAGCGGAAGTCTGAAATAAGCATAACATCAGAAATACACACAAATATGAAGCTGATTACATACTATGTCTGAAAAGCCTCTAATACTGATGAGTTGATGGGACAAGACCCCAACTAACTCTCTAAGCTTGAAACTGAATACACAAAAATAAATGAGGACTCACCAACAGAGACATGATGCTAGCTCCCGAACTAGCTAAGGATGGGGCTGAGTCTGAAGAGCGGAGCCTATATCATAAACTGATACATCATAGAGTATGTGGTTAGTACGTGGAATGTACCGAGTATGCAAGGTAAGTAAAATTTCTTATATTAAATAAAATCATTTAAAACATGCATAATATGAAATATAATCAAATCAAGAATCTGAGAGTACAGTTTGCATGCTATTTTCTGAAATCATGACCTCAACAGAACTGAACATAATAACTTAATAGAATGACCCAAAGCTGAAATTTGATAATCATAAGTAAAACTAAACATTGGGTCAAACCTTCTTTAGAACATATATATATATATATATATATATATATATATATATATATATCATGAATGATAAACATGCATAACTGAAATCATGTGGAATAATGGGATACTCATCTTATAACCGAAATTACTACGATAGAGCTTACATGGTCCCGACTATCACACTCAAGTGAGCAGAGCCATCCAAAGCCTTGTCAAAGCTAAGGACACTACCATGATATCGATATCAAGCTGAAGGCACCTTGGGGCAGGGGAAAGCTCATATAGGAGGTCCCAAAATAATCAGATCCTACCTGCATTTGCGCGTAGTTCTGAGGCATAGGGTTGACTGACCATTAGCCTACTCGGTGCTAGACACTACTCCCAAAAACATACATATTCTCTCCGTCATTTTTCAACAAAGCTGACCATCGTCTATTTATGAAGTTGAATAATCATGAATATACATAAATCTGAATCATACATGAGGAGCCTTGGCTCAAACAATACCACAAGCTGAGTAAAATTTGGAGTCTAGACTCCAAAGTCATGTGGTAAGCTAATTAACATGAATCGTAAATCATACTCCAACATATGGGCTTTCCCAATACTTTAACATGCTTGAAAATGCTTAATTCACTTGAAGTCATGCTCATAGACATGGGTGACTTGAAAACATGCTTTTCATCATAAATATCTTATCATACTTAAACATACATCATAAATCTCATCTTTAATAAATCCTTCATGAATGGGCATCAAAATTTATAAAACTAGTAAACATGATTAGCAATTGAAAAGATGATAAAACATGCCCATGAATCATAATTCATCATTTAAAACATACTTATATCATACCTATGATATTGACTTAGAGAATTCATGCATCGGGTTAAAACCCCAAAGAATCAACTCATAGATTTTCATGAATTAGAGAGGGATTGGGCATGGGTGTGAACGGAATCAGCCATTCATAACCCTAAATACCTAATAGGATCTGATTCTACCACTTTTCTGATTGCCCAAGAAAGAATTGGATGGAAAACCTTGAAGAATTAGCCTTGATCACCTCTCTAGACTTCTACTCTTGCATGCATGAGTAAGAATGGCCTAAAATAAACTTACCCCTCTTAAAACTCATCATTCATAGCTTAAAACGACGTAGTTTCGGCCTTAGGATCATAGGAATTATGAAAAAGTTCTTACTAAATGCGCAGAAATCAATTGACTATCAGTCCCCATGAAGGACTGGACGAATCGTTACCAAGGACCACGACTCGTGGTCTTAGTGGTCATGTGCACTGTCCAAAATTCATCTGGGGCTTGTCATGAGGGACCCTATGAGTCATTACTAGTGACCACGACCCGTGGTCACCCTTCGACACCTACACTGCACAAAGTCTCAAGTCATTAGCAAACGGCTGAGCATGACTCATTAAACGAATCATGGTGTCCAACCATAGGGTACACTGCCAACTTCTTCTTCACCTTCCCATAATCCTTGACCACGACTGACTCAACGAGTCGTGGGGACTGACCACGACTCATGGTCATGTCCATGAGGACATAAAAACTTAAAATTTCAACTCAAGTCCAACATCCCTCCACGAGTCACTTCACGACTCGTGGTCTACCCCATGAGTAACTGAAAGACCCATTCTGTGACCTAGTGCCAAATTTCCATCTTTCTCCATTTCAACTCTCTGGTATGATCTTTGGGCTTTAGGGGTATAACAACCCAGCTGGCTCTAACTGACTCGCCAACTAGGTTGGAGACTGAGAATGGTTCTGATAGAACTTTTGGACTGATATCAAACACGATAGCTACATAGGGAGTCACGAATGATAGTGTGGCTCCTACATCTAGTAGGGTATACACATCTTGATGGAAAAGGCGTAACATACCTGTGACCACGTCATTTGAGCTCTCTTGATCTTGACGACAGGATAAAGCATAAAAATGATTTTGGCACTGGCCGCCATCCGTACCTGAAATGTTGGTCTGCTGAGCTGGTCGGCCTGCTAGAGCTACTAAAGCGGTGGATTGTGATCTCCCCTGTCCTACTGATGGGCATTCTTTGAGCCTATGACCAAGTTGTCCACACCTAAAGCAACCCTCTCAGACTTGAAGGCATTCTCTTGGATGGTTCTTGCCACACTTAGGGCAAGATGGGTAGTGGTTGCTGGCATTGTGACTCCAGGACTGTGAACCAGATGCTCCACCCCTCCGATCCTTGCGGGACCGAAAAGTAGGGGCACTGGTTGAGGTGGGTACTGGAGCCCTCTATTGTTGCTGCTGCTACTGTGGGCGGCTACTACCGCTATACCTCTGGTGGCCATAATCTGACTAGCCAGTCTTTGCCCGCTTGTTCTCCTGCTCCAAGTCTTTTAGTTTTTCTACCTCAATCTGTTGGGGATGAACTATGAGGATGGATAAATCGATATCTTTAATAAAAATTGCAGTCCTACAATCCTTGAGGACCAAGTTCGATACTCCATTGACAAACTTCAACATGCGAGCCCTTGGCTCGGCTACCATCTCTGTTGCATATTTAGACAACCTTGTGAACTCCAGTGTATACTCTTCCACCATCTGATTTCCCTATTTCAGATTCATAAATTCAGCAAACTTAGCCTCCCTGAGCTCCCAGGGGAAGAATCTACCTAAGAGGGTTGTAATGAACTCCTTCCACTCCATAGGTTCTGCTCCTACTGGTCTACCGTCCTTCAACTGATCGTACCAGATCTGGGCTACCCCTTTCAGCTAGTAGGCAGCCAGTTCGGCACTCTCCGAGGAGCTAACACCCATAATTTGAGTGATCTTCCTGATCTCATCCACGAACTCCTCTAGATCCTCTCCAACCTTAGATCTATGGAAAGCTGGAGGGCTCATTTGGGTGAAGTCCCGAACTCGGGCAGCTGCTGTGGACCTATTAGTATTGACCGAAACCACCTGTTGGTTTACCTGATTCGTGACTATCTGTGTGAGCATCTTGATAGCCACTCTGAACTCTGCGAAGGACACTGGGTCGTTCTGACGGGATACTAGAGTTGGTGGGGCAGGTTGGTGAGTGTTGTAGGCCCTTCTTCTGTTACAATGTCGTGGAGGCATGATGTCGCTAAAATGAAATAGAGCATGAGTTAGGAGAGCGTTTTTGGAATTGAACTTAAATGCATGAGAAAGAGTATGAACAAAAGGGAGTTTTCCTAATAACATCTAGTAGCCTCCCTGTCATAAGTGTGGCACGCTTCACACCCAGGAAAGGACTCTACCCGACGCGGCTTTCGAACATCCTAGGATACTCTAAACCTAGTGCTCTGATACCAAGTTTGTCACGACCTAAATCTATACCCTGGACGACACACGGTACTTGGAGTCACAAGTAATCCCAAGTCAACCCATGGTCTATCATAAGATTGGTAATCTAAGTAATATCATAGCGGAAGCTTTAAAAATAATAAAATAAAACATTTATGAAGAAGAACTAAATCATAAAACTTTATTACAACTGAAAACAAAACTGAAAATCTGGATCTGTGTCTGTGTCTAAAAACCATCTATCTGATAAGTTGCTGGGACAAGCCCCCAGCTAACTCTAAGTCTAATTGAAAGAAAAACAACTGAAGAAAAATAATCACCGTCCTCGAAAGATGAGGACTCACCACTAGTGTAGTTGAAAACTCTTGGATGTGTTCTGCTAATGGTGCTAAGACTGAGAACCTGCGGCTATATCATAAAACGATACAACATAAAAGGTATGCGTCAGTACTTTGAATGTACTAAGTAAGTAGGAGAAATCATAACACAGAGAATAAAATAACTAAACTGTAAAGACATGCAATAACCAATTGAAATGCTGAAACTGAATAAACTAAACTATATTGAGATGGTCAAAATGACCCTGTCTGATGGTCAAAGACATGCCCTAAATTTGA
This sequence comes from Datura wrightii, assembly GCA_035772735.1. Taxonomy (NCBI): domain Eukaryota; kingdom Viridiplantae; phylum Streptophyta; class Magnoliopsida; order Solanales; family Solanaceae; genus Datura; species Datura wrightii. The sequence goes on along the minus strand of JASDFA010000019.1, from coordinate 73,990,221 downwards.
GATAATGATCTGAATTACTGCACTAAACTGACCTGAACTGTTCTTAGCTGAGTTAATTTGAGACTGAACTGACTAGTGGAAGAGTCTATAACCGATATATAACCACGTGAGCTAGATGTGGAGTCCGATGTATACACCCCATCAATAAAACCCAATATACTAGATGTGCTATGAATTTACAGAACTATTAACGCTCAAAACTACGAAAATAGCATGGACTTAGGGTATTTATATGGATATGAGGAACTTTTCCTTTGATTTAAGGATAAATGGGTGTTGGAACAATAAATTGCAAAAGGAAGCTAAAAGTGTGCAAAACAGGGAAAAAAGTGCAAACCATAGTACGATCCGTAGGATGGACCTACGAGTCGTACTGAGGGCCTTGATCAAAAGCTAACAGTTTAAACCTGGAGGACTGAACTTATGAGACTTGTCATGGATCATACCATGGTGGTACAAGTCGTGGTAAGCCAGTCATGATGAAATCCAGAAGAATTGAACAAGAGGCTGATTCTCAATACGAGAGCACCCTACGACCGGTGAGATGAAGGTATGAGTCGTACCATACCGGTCGTGGTGAAGTTCCGAAAAAGTTCAAAAGATAAGGATCAAGCCATGAGTGTCAATGTACGAGTCATAGCATGCAAGTACGAATTGTACCTTGACCCAACACTTAGCCAAAATTCAACCAACACTCCAAGCCACGAGTGGATGTCACGATCCGTGAGAATCCCCTACGAGTCGTAGGTGGACCCGTGACGAGGTCGGCAGCAGATATGGAAAGCAGTCCTATTGGTTTAGGAAAAGGATTCTTGTGTCTCTATAAATATTTTTTATGTTTTATTTTTAATTGAGGATGACGAATAGACATAATTCTAGTAGAAAAACATTGTAGTAGGCAATTTTACATCAGTGGAATAAAGAATTGAGTTGGTTCAACTGCGTGACCAACCTTTTCTTGAATTCATCGTGTTCTTGCTACTTGTTATTTAAGATTTCGTGGTTTAATTGAAGGAATTATTTGTCTCAATCATCTTTGTAAGTATTGTTATATGTTTTCAATCATGAACACAAATCACAACCTTGCAACTATGAGAGGCTAAAACCTTCATAGCTAGGGTTGTGGGAACCATGGTGGATTAACTAGTTAGGGTTGCACAAAGTGAGTCTAAAACTAATACTAAATACTTATATTTTATTCTCTTCATCTTTAATGATTCTTAACAGTGTACAACATTAGGAAGTGCCTGAATTCTTTACTTTCTTTTGTCGAAGAGGTAGAGATTAGGAAAAGAGAATTACAACGGAGCCTTTATCTTGATGATCATTGTATTAACTTGAGTTGTGGTCATAGGATAGTTATATCTGGAACTTAGTGATAATGAGTAGTTTGCAAAACTCATGAGACTTGGTCGAGTAATTGAGGATAGTCATTCAGTAGGGATTGGTCGATCATTTGAATGAATCTAAGTTATCAGTTCTGTAAGTAAGTATTGGTAAAAATTACGAGTGTATACTTAAAGCTGTTATGAACCCATGGGGAACACAAACCCTAGTTATCCTTTAATTATTGATTTACGAATATAATCTTGACTACTTTTTATTTTTATTATTGCTTTTTATTAGAATTCCCCTATTGTGAAGTAAGTACCATACAAGTTCATTTACCGGCTGCAATTTAGATCTTTCATATTCCTTGTGGGTTCGACACCAACCTCTAGTTGGGTTCTTTATTGACAACGTCTGCTCCATACTTTTGTTAGAAGTATGGTTTGAGCGTTACCAAAAAGTGGCGTCATTGCTGGCGACTACGACAAGACTTGGTTATTTGCTTGTATTTGACTTTTTGGTAATTATTTCCTTAATTATGTTTATTTTCGTATTTTTCTTTGATACCCATAGGCTGTCCTCCAGTGGATACCAAGAACTCGGAGTAGAGGAGACCCCCTTGTTCCACTCAATCTTGAAATCGAACGAACACTTCATAGAATGGAAAACCCTGAGCAGAGAGAAGCCCACTTAGCTGAAAAAGCTAGGCAAGCTGAGCTAGCTCGGTTAGCTGCACTTCAGCAAGCTGGTGAAGATAGAGATGAGGTGGTAAACGTTGGTCGACATGGGAAGGGCAACCGAGCTCAGAGATTTGCCCCTCAGTTCTTCGATGATGATGACTCAGATATTGATGAGGTTGGGTCAACTGGAGAAATTATGCCACCACCACTGCCTGCTAGGGCCAAATTCGACATTATGTGCACCATGATTCAATTTCTAAACATGAAAAGGGTGTTCAGCGGCCATGCAGTGGATGACGCCAACCTACACTTAATGAGTTTTGTAGGAATATGCAAGGCATATAATTTTCCCAGAGAAAGCCAGGATGTGATAAGACTCGAACTCTTCTCTTTCTCTCTATTAGGGGAAGCTACTTTGTAGTTATCGGAGTTGCCCAATGACTCCATAACCAAATGGAGGGAGATGAAACAAGCCTTATTGGAAAGATTCTTTCCCCCATCAAGGATGTTATGCTTAAAAGATGAGATGTATAATTTTTGGCAGAGTAAGACGGAGGCACTTCATGAAACCTGGTTGAGGTTCAAAAAGAAGTTGAATAAGTGCTCGAACCATAAAATCCCATATGACAGCTTTTTGGAAATCTTTTACAGGTCTATTAATAATAGCACCAAGCTATAGCATACACGGTGGCGGGTGAAGCATTGATGAGCCACACCTGGGAGGAAGCAGCCATTATCCTTAACAAGGTGACAAAGACAAACAGGGTCTGGCATACGAGGGAGGCTGATGCAGTGACAGGTACATATGTTGTTGGGTTTGACAGCAGACCAACGAAGGAAGGAGAAAGAACGCGATCATGAGTTAGCTCACATGCGCACATCATTGGATTTGATGACAAACCATATCATGGGAGCAGGATCCAAAAAGGTAAATGCAGTGGGAACATACGGAAAGGAGCAAGGAGTAGATCACTCTAATTCTGAGGAGGAGGCAAACTTCCTAGATAGCCAGGTGGCAGTTTTCCAAGCCAACTCCCAAGCGTCTAGACAAGACAATTCATGCCAAGGCTCTGGAAATCAATGTTCGAACCAATACAAAGACAACTACAACAGGAATGGGTTTAGAGGTAGGAGTCGTGGTCATGAGCAAGAGAGAGAATGGAGAAGGAATGATGGATATCGCAACGACTGGGTTGGAGTCTATGTGCCTCCTAACGCACGAGAAGGGGAGGCCGGACAATCAAAGTTGGAGAGTATGATGGCCGAAATGCTGAAAACGGTGAGGTCCATAGATGATCGGTTAAAAGAAATTCGAAGAGACTTATCTAGCATGGGTCAGAAAGTGGAATCTCATGACACCGCCATCAAGCAGATAGAACACCAACTTGGGCAACTGTCGGCATCAATGAACCCTAGACATAAGGGTACACTCCCTAGCAACACTGTCCAGAATCTAAAGAATGATGCTCATTGCATGGAAGTGATGACTAAGAGTGGTAAAACAACAGTTGACCCCTCGTTCCCTGTTGAAGTTTAAGGGAGGAAAGAGAGCGTGACGGAGGAAGAAGAGATTAGTTATGAGACACAATACGATGGGTTGAAAAAGGCCCCTAGGAGTGAGAAGGAATGCGACATGGATCAAGGGGCAACTCTAGTGATAAAGGCTATCCCAAGAACCCCGCCCCATTCTCGCAAAGTATGAAGAAAAAGGCGGATAACTGTAATTTCCAAAAATTTCTTTCAATGCTCAAACAACTTTCTGTGAATATACCGTTGGTCGAAGAACTAGAACAGATGTCGGGATATGCAAAATTCATGAAGGACCTGGTGATAAAGAAAAGATCTGTAAGTTATGAGCCAGTTGACAATGTCCATCACTGTAGTGCCATAGCAACAAGGGTCTTAGCTTAGAAAAAGGAAGACCCGGGTGCCTTCACGATTCCTTGCACCATTGGTAATGTTGAGTTTGCAAGGGCACTCTATGATCTGGGAGCTAGAACTAATCTAATTCCCTTGGTAGTCTTCAAGAAGCTAGGATTGGTGATCTTGGGCAGATTTATATGCCCAAGTGATACTCAAACGTATCATTTTCGTCTTGTTTATTGTGCAATGTGTATACATTTTCATGTAATTGGTAATAAAATGTGGATTTATACTAACCAACATGATTAGCATTGTTTTGTAGGTAAAACATGATTTTGAGGAGCTAAAATGCATGTTGGAACAATATCGGAGTTGGACTTGGATGCGAGCACGGAAAAGACATTGGACTGCACAATGTAAAGGGGCTCCGCGATGGAGCCATGCCACGCTACCATCGCGGAGGCACACTGCCTGGAGGGTGATTTAATTGTCAAATTCCAGTGGAGCCTCGCGACAGCTCCGTGGCACGGAGGCAAGCCTCCGCGTTGCATGTCGTGCCACATTGAGGCTATATTCCCGGACCCCAGATTTCCAGTGAGGGTCCGCGTCCACGCCGTGTCACGGAGGCAGTGCTCCGCGTTGGCCTCCGTGACACGTTGCTTGTTATTCCGGGAAAAATTCCCACTAGTATAAATAGAACACTTAGGCTTATTTTGAAGAAAATTCAGACTTGGTGGAGCAAGGACGTGGGTTACAGGCAGTTGAGGGATGAAAAAGCTAAGGGTTTTTCTCACTTTCTTTCTTCTTTCAATCAATTGTTTGTATGATTAACACTTGTTTTAGGATGATTAATCCACAAATGAGTGGCTAATTCTCTTCCTTGCTGAGGTTATGAACAATGGTGATGAATTTTGATTATTGAATTGTATGGTTTTTCATCTTCTTCTTCCATGTTGTTCTATTAATTCTTGTTTCTACTGCATTAGTGTGTGGCCGACATTATTGTACATCTAAAAATTCCAATTTCACTCGAGAGAGCACGAAATTGGAAAGTTGTGAATTAATAGGGTATTGTTCTTAACTTGATTTGGGAAAATTGGGTTTTGATGTGCTTTCCTGATAGAAATATACTTGAAAGTCGTATTAGTCAATTTAGGAACCGGAATTGTATTGCTAGGTCATAAATTGCATTTGATCACAGAAATGTAGACGGATGGTTTATGATTCTTAAGTGAGATTAAATACGAGAGTTTTAATATCTAGGCTAATGTTCTTGGCTAGCAACAGGAAGAGAAGAATAACCAAATTATGATTATAATCAAGTTCATTACTTGTTCTTAACCTTGGCATGCTCATATCCATAGTTTCAATTCAAAGTAAATATTTGTTGATAGTTTTAGTATCTAATTTATAAACAAAAATTATTTAACTTTTGGTTACGTTGTTGTCAGCATATTTAGAAGTAAGATAGAATATAGTATACTTGAGCAATTTTACTTATCCAGAGTCTCCTTGGTTCGATATTTGGCTTACTTAGCCACTTTATTACTTGTTTGACCACGTGCACTTGCGTGTCGGTTTTTAACCCTATAGCAAAGCACCGGACAAGTTTTTGGCGCCATTGCCGGGGAGACTAGGCAATTGGTGAAATTGTGTTAAGTGTAAATTTACTGTATTTTTGTTTTATTTTCTTAAGTGTTGACAACTTGGTCTTAGCCTGTATTTTGCAGACTTGATTTCTGTGAACACTGGCAAAGGACAAAGAGCTGGTGGAATCTTATATAGAGCCTGAACGTGAATTTCATAGTAAACGCAGAGAAGCTCTACAAAAGAAGCTGCAGTTGCTCAGACATACTATTATGGAGCAACAAAATCCACCGGTTGTGAGGGCAGTGTTAGTGCCCGATGAAGTAGCAGCAAGGCCGGTTCGCGAGGTGGCAATCCCACATGCCAACAATGTACATTCAAGTATCCGCAAACCAGAGCCTGGAGGGAGATTTGAACTAAAGCAGAACATGGTGCAACTATTGCACACAAGCGGGCAATTTACCGGTCTCCCTCATGAAGACCCACAACAACATCTCCAAAACTTTTTGGAGATAAGTGACACTAATATACCCGCTGGAGTGTCACCTGATTATGTTCGGCTCACACTATTTCCGTTTTCCTTACTTGGTGAAGCCAAGAGGTGGTTAAAAGCTGAACCACCAAATTCTATAGCAACGTGGGATGATCTAGCACGGAAGTTCTTGATAAGATTTTTTCCCTCTGGTAAAACAGCCAGACTTAGAAGTCAAATTCTAAGTTTCAAACAGAGGGAGGGAGAAAATTTATATCAAGCCTGGGAAAGATTTAAATCCATGTTGCGGGACTGTCCTCATCATCATCAGTCCAATGAGGTGTTGGTACACACATTTATTGAGGGTTTGGAACCCCATACTAAAATTTTGCTAGACTCAGCGGCTGGAGGGCAAGCGCTGGAAAAGACTTATGAGGAGCTGTACACTTTGCTCAACCGGATTTCACAGGGCAATCCAGAATGGAATGCTGATTCATCTCGAGGTGGAGCAAGGAAAGCAGCAGGAGTGCTTGAAGTGGATGGATTTACAGCTATCGCTGCACAGATAGCTGCCTTGCGGAATCAGTTGAAAAACCACTTCAGCAATATGAACTTGAACCAGCCTTCAGCTTCAGTCAATCCGGTCCAGCAAATGTGGTGTGAAGTGTGTTGAAGCAGTGAGCACTTAGCTGAGTGCTGTGGAGCAAACCCAGATTCGGTTAACTTTGTGGGCAATGCACAAAGAAATCAGCAGCAGTTCAGTAGTGGCTACAACTCAAATTGGAGGAACCATCCAAATTTTTCGTGGGGTAGCAACAACCAACAAGGCCAAAGTTCGGGTCAGGGTATGCATAGGAATCAAGGAGGGCAACAGAACTACCAATCTCAATTCAGAAATCACAATGCCCCTCCTCCACCACCATCACCTACCATTGAAGAAATGTTCAAGATCATGATCGCTAATCAGGCGCAATTGCAGGCTGACTATGTTAAATTGGCAGCCGAAGTGAAGAATAATCAATTAGCGACCAAGGCTCTTGAGTATCAATTTGGGCAATTTGCTAGTACCTAAAACACAAGGCCCAGAGGAGGACTGCCTAGCGACACGGATCCTAATCCAAAGCAGGTAAATGCGGTGACCACAAGGAGTGGTTTGCCGCTAAAGGAGGTGGAACCGGAGAGATCACCTCAAAAGTCAGGAGCAGCAGATGTTGAGGAAGAACAAAGTTCGGATAGGGGGAAGACCAAAGAAGCAGAATCAGAAAGGCCTCCACCCCCGTTCCCTCAACGACTCAAGAAACACAAGGAGGAGGCGTGTTTCAAGAAATTTATGGAGGTGCTTAAACAGGTACATGTTAATTTACCTCTTGTTGATGTCTTGCAGGGAGTGCCAAAATATGCCAAATATATTAAAGACATCGTGGCCAACAAAAGCCGTCTGACTGAGTATGCCACGGTGGCTTTGACGGAGGAATGCACTTCCCGGATCCAAAATAGACTGCCTACGAAGCTAAAAGACCCTGGAAGTTTTACTATCCAGCTTACTATTGGGCAGAGTATCCGAGCTCGTGGATTGTGTGACTTGCGGGCGAGCATAAATCTGATGCCATCTTCGGTATTCAGAAAGTTAGGTCTAGGGAGTCCTAGACCTACAACCGTAATCTTGCAGCTAGCAGACAGATCCTTAGCTAGGCCGGATGGCATTGTTGAGGATGTGCTTGTGCAAGTGGGATCCCTCATTTTCCCGGTTGATTTTATTGTTCTAGATTTTGAACCAGACGCTGAAGTCCCATTTATTTTGGGACGACCCTTCTTGGCAACCGGAAAAGCATTAATTGACGTGGCTGCTGGTCAACTTACAATGCGAGCACATGACAAGGTAGAGTTGTTCGATGTGTACAAAGCACCCAATCTCCCGATGGTAAATGAAGAACTTTCGGTGATCAATGTAATTGATCATGGGAATGCTAAGCACATGAGTGATTCCCGAGAGTTTACTGGAAGACCACCAGATAAGGGTGAGCACTACTGGGGGGAGGACAATGATTGTGAAAAATTGTCCATCACCCTAGTGGATAATTGAGCATAAAGGACGTCGAGTCGCGACGGTAAACCAGGCGCTGCACGGGAGGCAACCCGTGAAAAATATTTTGTTTTCTTTTGTTTAGTAAAGTGTAAATAGTTTTTATTTTAATTTTTCTTTTTCTTGATTTAGTACAAATTTTTCGTTTTAGTTAGGGAAATCTATTAATCTAACCAATTTTGTTTAGTAAGGTGATTTTCAGGTCAACCGGGGAAAAATGTGCATGGAATCGGGAAGGAAAAGGCAAGGTATGAAAAAATGAATAAAATGAAGAGACAGTGCACAGGGGCAATGGCTCCGTGTCACGGAGGTGGACCACCGCGTTACCCTCCGTGACACGTTGAGGTTTAATCTGGAATTTTAAAAAAAAAATTCCAGAGGACCATCGCGATAGCTCCGTGTCACGGAGGAGGGGCTCCGCGTTACCCTCCGTGACACGTTGCCCTATATTTTGTGACGGGTCACACCGGGTTGCCGGGTGACCCGCGTATTCCCTTCATTTTAAACCCCGATTTTAGGCCCCTTTTCCTCATTTTCTCTCTTCTCCACGACCAAACACCCATATTTCCCTCTCCCAACCAACGTGCCACGGTAGTAAGCAAAGAAATTGTCGAGTTTCTTCGATTATTCAACTTAAAGGTATGTTTTCCTCTTCTCTCTCAAGTTTTTGTCGATTTTAGTCGAATTTGAGCATGGGAGGTGAGATAAATCACCCTAAGTAGAAATGTAGCATGAAATTGAGTTATTCTTTGATTGATAAATGTTCGGAATGTTGTAATACGCGTTTGAACTTGTCGATTGTGTGAATGATTCGAATTCGATTGTGAAATTCAATTCTAGGGCTTGGGTTGTTGAAATCGAATTGGGTAACTTGGTAAATGTGTGAATTATATGCCGGGGTGTGCTTGTACATTGAGAATAACTCGTTGTAAATATTGTGTGAATGTAATAGACGACGAATTCTCGGGTTTTTGGGAAAAATGTGAAAAGTGTTCGAATTGGTTGGTTACATAAATTCATGTGTATATAGAATTTTGGTTGTTGTTTTTTTTGTTTTGTTGTTTTCGTTGCTAAGTGCGAAGGTTGAATTGATAGCGATGGTAGGATTGGGATTAGCTGTATGAAGTCTGAGTAGTACGCTAAAGTTATACTGTCGAAATTTTTTTGTGAACGCACTAAGCATAAATTGTATAGTTGTTTGTTTTTGGTGTAAATAAAGTGATCCTTGCCGTAGTATCGTAACCGTAGCTAAGGACTAAGTGTGGGGTAAACTTAGCTTAACCCGACCTTAGCCGAAGCTAATATGCATTTAGCTTAACATGGTGCTTGTTTATTTGTATTGACAGGTACAATGGCAAGTAGGCAGGATAAGGGTAAAGGTGCTTCTACTTCAGGCACCGGGAGAAAACGACTTAGACTGGGCACAGCAGTCCCAGCTGCACCAGCTGTTCCGCGCGGCCAACGCCGCCAGTACAGAACAAGGTGGGTAACCGATGAAGGGAAGAAGTGGTATGCTAAACACAAGGAAAATAAATACTTCCCTGAGGAGCATATTGAACGGGAACCACTAGCACAGGAGTTCCCCCGTATTGTGCAGAGGATCGAGGCAGCTGGGCTCAGCTTCATATTTCAAGAGCCCAAGGAGTGCAACTTACATCTAGTCTGGGAGTTCTATGCAAATTGGAACCCAGCAATCAGAAGCCACACAATAAAGATCAGAGGGCAGATTGTCACTCTGGAACCCCAGCAATTAAATGCCATCATCGGACCGCGGGACACAGACGCCCACGTTCTCCGCCAGCTGAATATCACCCCACCATATGCCGATATTAGACGCACTTTGTGTGGGACTCGATCCACAGCCCGATGGAGCAGACATAAGGAGAGGGGTTACACCAGACTCTGCCGTATTCTCAAATGAACAGGGAGGCAAGAATTTGGCTGAAAATAGTTTGTTCGTGCCTGATCCCGGGGGTGCACATGACTGATGTGACCCGGGACCGTGTGTGCCTGGTGTATGCCCTGATGAAAGGGCTAGAGATTAATGTTGGGGCGGTCATCATATCCGCCATGAAGAGAGCCCGACTACACCAGGGCCACAGGTATGGGTTCGGAGGACTTATCACCACCTTTCTCCGGGGCCTCGATGTCGAGGAAGAGGCTTTGGACTACATCCCGCAGTTGGAGCGGAGGGCCCTTGATGTGACCAAAACTAAGGCCCCCGACACCACACACGGGCCAGTGCTGACACTTGGCGAGCGACATGCTCGCGACGACCAGTACATGGCACGGATGTTTGGTATGCAAATGCTTCAGCTTCGGATAGGTGGGAGACCAGCCACGGAGGATGAGTTATGGCAGCTGGAGCTGGATTACCCATTTGGCAAAAACGCCAGAGCTTTGTGCCGAGTGGGGCCAGCCTTCATTGAGCCCACTGACGATGATGTCCCCACGGACGAGGTGACACGTCGGGAGGACTCCGATGTGGAGTCCGATGACGACGATGGAGGTGACTCGGACATGGGCGATGAGGCAGCAGCACCGGATGAAGAAGTCGAATATTTCGACTGATCAGGGAGTTCCACCACCTGAAATTTTGTGATTTTTAATTTTTGTGAACACTGGGGACAATGTTCGATTTAAGTGTGGGGTGGGAAGTAGTTAGGTGCTGGGGGCTGGGCTGATTTGCTGTATGTTCTTCCTCTGTTCTGTATTTATGTTTATGCTTCCATGTGTGCAAACTAGTCTGTATAAGTATATATTTGTGGTAATTGATGATGTGGGTTGTGTGAAATGTTGTGGTTTGCCAGCTAAGTCTGTAAATTTTTTTTTTTTTGTAAATATTTTCTTATGTTTTTTTCTCTATCGAAATGATCGATATTTTTAAAATTTTGTGAAAATACTTTGTACATATTAAAATATTTTGTAAATATTTTTCCATCGAAATGATCGATGTTTTGCAAAAAAATTTCGATTTTTATTTTTGGGTTTCTCGGAGTTTGTTTTTGGTTCTTTTACCGAGAATAGTCCCATTGAACTGATGTCATAGTTAGTGACCGTTCCCTATGATGGATGGATGACGACCATCTTAAGGGAAATGTAGTCGGTAGGAGTAGTGATTTTAATTTATTCTTAGTTTTTTTTTCTTTGGTGGATTGCATCACGGAACCTGTAGTTACTATATGGTTGTGATATTATGGTTGTGTGTTGTAACTGATATTCGAAAAGTAAAAGTGATTCGTTTGAAAGCATGCAATTTTGTAAATATGTTGAGTTACCTTGGCTGTAGAATTCGATTCGGTGTGATTGAGACTTAATTTTTGAATTCATGTAATTGGTTAATTGAAGAGTCTGTGAATGCATCTTGAATCGAGCATGTGCATGAAGTGTGAAGTGAGGTGTTGTTATTCCATGCTATTGTGAAGTGTCTAGAACTTGCCTGGTGTGTCTACAAAACGAAATGAAGGAGGTGTAGTGTTGGAAAGGATGTAGGCATTTCTTTGTTTTAACCGAGAGTTTCTATTTTTCTCTTGTCATACACTACCTTTTTATGTGATTGTATACCCTAGTCAGCCCATTGAGCCTTTAGCCGATTATTTCTTTCTTTTGTCCAAAATTGTATAAACTGAGCTTAATTCTTTCTTTTCATTAGCCGTAAAGTCTATACAAAACTCTTAAGCGCTTAAGAAAAGAAAATTTTTCCCAAAGTGTCAAAGAGTGAGAATAGTGGAAAGAAAAAGAAAAGCAGAGTGAGGAAAGAAAAGAAAAGGTTGAAGAGGCACTTGTTATAATGAAATGATAATGAAGGTGCATGAAAAACCTTTGTGTCATGTCAAGTGTGTTTGATGAAATATGCCATACGAAAGTAAACCAGCGTGAATGGGATGATGAAAAAGAAAAGAGAGAAACAATGTCATGAGTTGAGGGGAATGTGTTGAAAAGGCGCTTAAGGATGCTAGTGACTATTATTGGCTAATCCAATACATACTAGTTCCATAGCCTCCATTACAACAAGTTAAAGTCCTACGTGATCTTACATTGCATTTCCTTATATTAGTGGAGTAATACACTAAGGGCAAGCCTATGGGTCATGACATGATGCATGTGAATTCTTTTGGGAGAGAGAGTGAAATTAATGTTTACATGCCCCTACTTGAATGTTTGTGTGTCGCATGAACATAAAGGGGAAGATTCTCTTGAGTTGTGAGGGCACATGCTTGATGAAAGATTGATTTTCGTGTCGGATATCTTGATTAGCTGATTTGCATGAGTTTGCCGATATCGAGGGTCGATTCTTAAAGTCTAGGAAGTCTTGATGTATTAAAGGTCGTTGCATTGTTAAGACCATGCATGTTTTCTTGATGATTTACAATATTGAATGATCGGTATGACCGTAACTTAAATTGTCGCACCATAGTGGCGAAGGTTGGGATGTAAGTTGCATGAATTGTGTATATGTTGTTCGAGGATGAACAAGGATTTAAGTGTGGGGTAAGTGATCTTGGGCAGATTTATATGCCCAAGTGATACTCAAACGTATCATTTTCGTCTTGTTTATTGTGCAATGAGTATACATTTTCATGTAATTGCTAATAAAATGTGGATTTATACTAACCAACATGATTAGCATTGTTTTGTAGGTAAAACATGATTTTGAGGAGCTAAAATGCATGTTGGAACAATATCGGAGTTGGACTTGGATGCGAGCACGGAAAAGACATTGGACTGCACAATGTAAAGGGGCTCCGCGATGAAGCATTGCCACGCTACCATCGCGGAGGCACACTGCCTGGAGGGTGATTTAATTGTCAAATTCCAGTGGAGCCTCGCGACAGCTCCGTGGCACGGAGGCAAGCCTCCGCGTTGCATGTCGTGCCACGTTGAGGCTATATTCCTGGACCCCAGATTTCCAGTGAGGGTCCGCGTCCACTCCGTGTCACGGAGGTAGTGCTCCGCGTTGGCCTCCGTGACACGTTGCTTGTTATTCCGGGAAAAATTCCCACTAGTATAAATAGAACACTTAGGCTTATTTTTATGAAAATTCAGACTTGGTGGAGCAAGGACGTGGGTTACAGGCAGTTGAGGGACGAAAAAGCTAAGGGTTTTTCTCTCTTTCTTTCTTCTTTCAATCAATTGTTTGTATGATTAACACTTGTTTTAGGATGATTAATCCACAAATGAGTGGCTAATTCTCTTCCTTGCTGAGGTTATGAACAATGGTGATGAATTTTGATTATTGAATTGTATGGTTTTTCATCTTCTTCTTCCATGTTGTTCTATTAATTCTTGTTTCTACTGCATTAGTGTGTGGCCGACATTAATGTACATCTAAAAAGTCCAATTTCACTCGAGAGAGCACGAAATTGGAATGTTGTGAATTAATAGGGTATTGTTCTTAACTTGATTTGGGAAAATTGGGTTTTGATGTGCTTTCCTGATAGAAATATACTTGAAAGCCGTATTAGTCAATTTAGGAACCGGAATTATATTACTAGGTCATAAATTGCATTTGATCACAGAAATGTAGACGGATGGTTTATGATTCTTAAGTGAGATTAAATACGAGAGTTTTAATCTCTAGGCTAATGTTCTTGGCTAGCAACAGGAAGAGAAGAATAACCAAATTGTGATTATAATCAAGTTCATTACTTGTTCTTAACCTTGGCATGCTCATATCCATAGTTTTAATTCAAAGTAAATATTTGTTAATAGTTTTAGTAGCTAATTTATAAACAAAAATTATTTAACTTTTGGTTACGTTGTTGTCAGCATATTTAGAAGTAAGATAGAATATAGTATACTTGAGCAATTTTACTTATCCAGAGTCTCCTTGGTTCGATACTTGGCTTACTTAGCCACTTTATTACTTGTTTGACCACGTGCACTTGCGTGTCGGGTTTTAACCCTATAGCAAACCACCGGACAATTGGGAGCCCCCACACTAACCAACATATGGCTACTGATGGCTGATAGAACAGTAAAGAGACCAGTGGGCATCCTAGTTGATGTTCTTGTCAAGGTTGACAAGTTTATATTCCCAGCAAATTTCATGATCTTGCATTCCGAGGTCGATTATGAGGTCCCCATCATTCTTGGGTGACCATTCCTTGCTACTGGGAGAGCTCTAGTGGATGTGGAAGCTGGCCTGTTAAAATTCAGGGCTAAACAAAGAAGAGGTCACTTTCAACATCTGTCGGACTATGAAGCAACCAAAGGAATTTAGTGTGATCTCAGCACTTGAGGATGAGTATGAGTCACTTGACGAATTCTGAGTAGTCAAGAGACTTGCGTCGTGCCGTGACGTTAAATCAGGCGCTTCTTGGGAGGCAACCTAAGTGGTGGTTTGGTGAAATCTGAGTAACCAGACCACCTGCGTCGTGTCGCGACGTTAAATCAAGTGCTTCTTGGGAAGCAACCCAAGTTATTAATCTAATGTGTGTTTAGTGTGTAGGGAAACAAAAACAGGCGGCTGAAAAAGATGCTGCTACAGGATCTCAATACAACTTTTGGTGAGGTCCTATGAGTCGTGGTAGCAATGGTGTTGACAAGCAGAGAAAATTCTGAGCTATGTCTGACCTACGACTCATCCTACGATTCGTACCTCGATGGTACGAGTCGTAGGATGCTCTTGTAGGTTACCAGGTGAGTCCTCTGTAACTAAAGTCATTACAGGCCAGGGACGAGTCATAGGTTGCCCCTACGACTCGCAGTACGAGTCGTGACGAGTTAAATTGACCTGATTCGGCCCAGATATTTAAATTTAACCCCACCTACTTGAACTTCAACATCAACCATCTTCCCGCGCTAACACCTCGAAACCCCAAAACCCACGACTTGAGAACTTTCTTCCCAACACCCGCAGCTTCCCAAACATCAAGAAATTTAGCTAAAAATTCGTGCTTTAGCTGAGAGTGCAAAGTCCTCGCATTTGATTTCCAGCCTATGAATCACGAATCAAGTGGTTTACATTCTAAGTTCTTAATGCTTGAAAGTGAACTTGAGGGAGTCAAAAACCCATAAGACTCATTGGGTACGCTTGAAAATCAATGGGTATGAGTGAACAACTCCAAATCGACCGAAAATCCACTAGAAATTGATTGAATTTCGGCCCTAGAACACCTAGAGGGAGTTACAGGTAGGGGAGGATTAAGTGGGGTAAAAAGGAAGGGTACCTAATGCTAGACCTGGGGGAAATCTGAATACCCAAAAATGTGAAAAACAAATACTACACACTGATCAAAAAGAATCTTAAAACTGGGCTAAAATAGGGTATGTAGCACAGTATTGGTCGTAGGTTGACACTACAAATTGTACTGAGTGCTCGTACCACTTATCTTGAAAAATCAATTTGGGAAGCCCATCCTACGACTCGTGGAATCAACCTACGGGTCGTACCACGAGTCGTGCTGAAAATCAGAATTTGTGCAAAATGGGACTTCATCAGACGACTCAAGGTACGGATCGTACCTTCATGGTACGAGTCATACCTGCGAGTCGTGGGGCACCATCAAGGCTTCTCACAAGTCGTACCTTCAAGGTACGACTCGTACTGAGGACCGTGATGAGATACTGAATTTCTTCTATCTGATTTTTCTTTTTCAATAATGGAATGCTAACCTCTTTCTCACCAGGTACAATGACATACAAACACAGGGCAAACAAAACACAAGCCCGCAGGCAAATGATTGATGAAACAATGGACTCAGAGTCAGATCAGGCTAGAGATTCACCTAGTGGTTCACTTGAGGATTATCAAGTGGACACCTCAGACACTAATGGAACAAGAACCACTAGGGCAATAGCAAAGGCCCAAGTCGAAGCAACCACGAGCACATCCGCTCAAGCTCCCCAGTCTAAAGGGGGAGCTAGAGAGGAACAACAAAGGTCGGGAACCGATTCCAACACTGAGGAAGGGTCAAAAGGGACCCATGATGATGCAAAAATTAGTGAAGAAGCAGTGGAGGAGGAGACCCCTGCCAGAGAGAACAGAACAATGTGATGGAGAGAGCCGGGTGCTAAAGAGATATATGAACAAGGTTAAGCTCTCACTGCTAAGAATAAACCAAAGAGAAGCATCCAAGAAGAACCGCGGATCCTCACTAATTCCTTGAATAAAGTTGAGGAGATGAAGCATATTTTTAACTTCTATGGGTTAGATTGGATGTCCAAGACCCCTTCACAATACACAAAGGAGATCGTCAGGGAGTTCTACACCAACTACCTAGCCACAATGGAGGAGAAAGCAAAGGAGGGGCAAAAGATAAAGGAGCAGCCTTTCTTGGAGAGTGTTCTAGTCCTAGGGAGAGTAGTTGATGCATCCGACCGGACTATTTCATGGATGTTATATGGACCTCATTTCACACCAACAAGGTTAACACCCGAGTATGATTACAGGGTGGCAGCAATGAAGCAGATTAGGAGTCTGAGCAGGGGTGAGCGATAGAGGCAGCTGCAATGGCTGGCAGAGGTGATAGTTGAGAATAAAGATGAGGATGAGTGGGTGGCTGGTGGCAAGCAGGTGGCAAAGAATTCATTGAATTTCATCGCAAAGGCCTGTTGGACATTGGTGAGACATCGATTAGCGCCCACAGCCAATGATAACACGCTGAGTGCTGATAGAGAGGGGTTGTTGGCATGCCTCATGTCCCGCTACCCTCTTAACATATCAAGGATCATAGCTACCAAGATACGAGACAGGGCAGTGGAAGTAAGCACTACTATTCCATTCCCAAGCCTTGTATACAGTTTGTGCAGGGAGGCTAGAGCACAGTGGGGTGATGAGAGATTGATCGAAGGCCAAAGAATTGCTGATATATGCCTTATCCGGGATGAGATGAACCCGATAAGAAGATCCAGAATGCACACAGCCATCTCAATAGCTCAGCCAGCAGGAGATGTACAAGTGAATGCCCCCAGTACTCAGGAGCAGAGCGAAACACCGGCTACAAATGTCGGTCATTCAGAGTCAGCTCCCAGCACCTCAGCTACACCGCTTCCTAGTGTATAGACTCAGACTCCAGGAGGGTACATCTTCGTGCTGTAGGATTTCCTCTAGAAGCTGGAAAAGAGATTGACCATGGCTGAGTGCAAAATTCAGGCAATGATGGAGAATGTAAAGCCATGGGTCAAATCCTAGATAGATGCAGCAGCTCAGGCCCTTCATGCCCACCTGGATAGTTTTGAGAGCAAATTTAACTTGAGTACGGCGGAGCAGTCAGACACCGGAAGTCTCCGTGTGGAGTTCGGGGCTCTTCGGAGCCAAGTGGTTGAGTTGTCTTTATGGCAACAAACTGTTAAAGCAACCCCAACTCTTCTGGACCTGGATGCAGAGCTTGAGGAGGATATTGAATTGGCAGCATATTGAGGGCCAACTGCAGCCGGTGATAAAGGAAAAAAGAGAGTTGTTGATGATGCTAGTGAGGAGAGTGTGAAAAAGAAGAGAAAGAAGGAGAAGAAAAAGCGCAAGAGGGCTAGAGTGGAGAGCATGCAATCTCATGAGGAGCATATGATTGTGTTGCATGAGAGAGTTAGAGGAGCGGGAAGCTCCACCATAGCTCAGCCCGAGCTTGCTAGTGGACATGACCCTTCAGGTGAGCCACGTTCACCCCCAGTTTCCACAGAGGCCGTTCAAACGGCTACAGTCACTGAGGGGGTACCACTACCCCCATTGTTACACCATTGAGTGCGCCGGCCACTGCTAGCGCCACTACTACTGCGGAGGTACCACCTTCGCGAAATGACAGAGGCGAAGTCAGAATAGCCACAGGTATGTCCCTTTTCCTTTCAAGCTTATATTTTGTGCTTTGGGGACGAAGCTTATTCTTTAAAAAAGGGGAGTTGTACTTGTATTTTTGGGATATTTTTTGTTTGCTTGAGGGTTTTTCTTGTCGTGTTTCTTTTCCCTCAAACATGCGATCTAGTAGAACCGACATGTGTTAGGATTTTTTTGTTTTTAGTTGTGATTTTTGTTTGATTAAAAAGTAACTTAGGAATACTCAGCCATTGAATATGCACTACTTTTGTTGTTTTTGAAAAATTGACCCTGTTTAAAAATTTTTGCTATCTATTTGTGACAATAATGCATGATTTATGTGGATCAGTTTATGTCATATAGTTATTGATAATGCTAGTCTTGTTTAGCCATGTATGAACTAGACAGGTAAAGTGAAAATAGTTCATGTACCATGTGTGAATAAGGTCTTAGTATTTGTTGCGGCATGTTGTTAAAGATCTAGAACTTGCCTGGTTGGTCTCTGCATAGGTTGAGGATTGTTGGTTAGGAGATAATGATAGGCCATTTTTGTGTTAGCTCACATTTTTCCTATATTAACCTACCAAAGTGTCATGAATCCTTTGATCCCAAGTTTGAGCCTTAATTGACCATATTTCTTTAATTTACCTGCTAATCGTACCCAATTATTTATAATGAACCTGTTTGGACCTGGTCCTTCCTTGGATATTGTGAACCTCAACATAATCAAAATGCTTAAGTTGAGGGTGGCTAAAGTAGGGGTGCATAAATGGTGGGAGCAGGTAAAAAGGAAAGAAAAGAAAAAGAAAAA
This sequence comes from Datura wrightii, assembly GCA_035772735.1. Classification (NCBI taxonomy): domain Eukaryota; kingdom Viridiplantae; phylum Streptophyta; class Magnoliopsida; order Solanales; family Solanaceae; genus Datura; species Datura wrightii. Next base: position 73,971,645 of record JASDFA010000019.1, on the reverse strand, counting down.
AAATAGTGAAAAATAAGGTGTGGTGAGGTGAAAAAGTGAAAAGCTGAAAATTTGAGAATATTGAAAATAGAAGAGAAATTCAAAATAGCTTGAAAGTGTTGAAAAATGTGAAAGATCACCTCACCCATGCAAATGTTCATAAAATGGGAAAAAGGGAAGAAAAGCAGAAGAATGAAGGGTGAAATAGGAGAATGGTGTAGCCAATGAATGTAGTGCCAAGGAAGGAATAGTCACTAATAAAATCTTTCATCTTTATCATGTACAGCCCTAAGCCTATATTACAAGCCATATCAAGTTCTATAGTGATCATATTTTGACCATCTAACACACCGAAGCAGAGAAAATAAAGGCAAGTCTATGGTATCTGATGCATAATACTTGCAGTTCTTTGAGAGAGTAAGTGCTTCATTTTCCTAGTCCCATGTTTCAGTTGATACTTCATACTAGAGTGGGGACTTCATTTTTTGTGAGGGTACATGGATTATGTTTGCTTTTACCATTGGTCTGTGTGAAACACATAGGTGATGACTTGATTGCTTTTTGATAGCTAGACGACATTTCTTGATCCCTGAATATGATGTTTTGAGGTTGTGTGCAATACATTAGCTGATGATGTTTCAAGAGGAAGGGTTAATAGAGTTTGTATATAGAGTGCACAAATTTGTTTTGAGTTTTGGCTGTAGTATCTTGAGTTTATTTTCTGGTTGAGCGCTGTGTTTAGTTTTTCTTTTTCTTTGTCTGAGGACATGCAAAAGTCTTAAGTTGAGGGTGTTGATGTGCTGTGAATTTACAGCACCTGACGCTCAAACTTAAGAAAATAGCATGGACTTAGGTGTATTTATGTGGATATGAGGCACTTTTCCTTTGATTTCAGGGTAAAAGGGCGTTGGAACAATAAATTTCAAAATAAAGCTAAAAGTGTGAAAAATAGGGCAAAAAGTGCGGACCACAGTACGATCCGTAGGATTAACCTACGAGTCGTACTGAGGGCCTTAATCAAAAGTTGATAGTTTAAACCTAGAAGGCTGAACTTATGAGACTTGTGACGGATCGTACCATGGTGGTACGAGTCGTGGTAAGCCAGTCATGATGAAATCCAGAAGAATTGTACAGGAGGTTGATTCTCAGTACGAGAGCACCCTACGACCGGTGAGATGAAGGTACGAGTCGTACCATACCAGTCGTGGTGAAGTTCAGAAAAAGTTCAAAAGATCAGGATCAAGCCACAAGTGTCAATGTATGAGTCATAGCATGTTAATATGAATCGTACCTTGATCCAACGCTTAGCCAAAATTCAGCCAACACTCCAAGCCATGAGTGTATGTCACGATCTGTGAGAAACCCCTACGAGTAGTAGGTGGACCCGTGACGAGGTTGGCAGCAGATATGGAAAGCAGTCATGTTGGTTTAGGAAAAGGATTCTTGTGTCTCTATAAATATTTTTTATGTTTTATTTTTAATGGAAGATGACGAATATACATAATTCTAGTAGGAAAACATTGTAGTAGGCAATTTTACATCATTGGAAGAGAGAATTGAGTTGGTTCAACCGCGTGATCAACCTTTTCTTGAATTCATTGTGTTCGTGCTACTTGTTATTCAAGATTTTGTGATTTAATTGAAAGAATTATTTTTCTCAATCATCTTTGTAAGTATTGTTATATGTTTTCAATCATGAACACAAATCACAACCTTGCAACTATGAGAGACTAAAACCTCCATAGCTAGGGTTGTGGGAACCATGGTAGATTAACTAGTTAGGGTTGCACAAAGTGAGTCTAAAACCAATATTAAATACTTATATTGTATTCTCTTCATCTTTAATGATTCTTAACGGTGTACAATGTTAGGAAGTGCCTAAATTCTTTACTTTCTTTGGTCGAAAAGGTAGAGATTAGGAAAAGAGAATTACAACGGAGCCTTGATCTTGATGATCATTGTATTAACTTGAGTTGTGGTCGCAGGATAGTTATATCTGAAACTTAGTGATAACGGGTAGTTTGAAAAACTCATGAGACTTGGTTGAGTAATTGAGGATAGTCATTCAATAGGGATTGGTCGATCGTTTGAATGAATTTAAGTTATTAGTTCTGTATGTAAGTATTGGCAAAGATCACGAATATATACCTAAAGCTGTTATGAACCCATGGGGAACACAAATCCTAGTTATCCTTTAATTATTGATTTATGAATATAATCATGACTGCTGTTTATTTTTATTATTGCTTTTTATTAGATTTCCCCCATTGTGAAGTAATTACCATATAAGTTCATCTACCGGCTGTAATCTAGATCTTCCGTATTCCCTGTGAGATTGACCCCAACCTCTACTTGGATTCTTCATTGAAAACGTCTGCTTCATACTTCAGTTAAAAGTGTGGTTTGAGTTTTATCAATACCTTGCCATGGTATAAAGGCATAAACTGGGTGATCACAAGTTTGGGGACATAAGGCCAATAAAAATAACCTATGGTGGCAACGTAGTTTTGGGAATCTAGGTGCGCTAGAACCTCAATTCACTCGGTGCTAAATATTTCTCCCACTTAATAATTCTAGACTGACTGCTAAGATTATAACTCAAAATTGGGGCCCACGACTAAGTCAGGAATACCTGTCTGGAAGTACCTTCAGAGTCTTATCGGGCCGATTTTTGTAACTGGTGTTCTAAGACTGGTCAGAGTTGCTTATCTGAAAGCGTCGTAACCATCTAAAGAACAAATTGTAATCTGAAGTTGGGGTCCTAAGGCTGGTCAGAACTTCTTATCTAGGAGTGTCATGACCGCCTAAAGAACCACTAAGATCTATTACTGAGTCTTATACTGATAACTGGGAGGCAGCACTAACACCTCAAAAATTAACTGTAGTCAAACTGATCAGCTGACATTTGCGGACAACACTGAGTGTAATAATCTGACTGAGACTGGACATGTATATATCTAACTAAAATTTCCACATACACTAACAATATGGGGATCTCAAATCTAATAGAATCAAGCTACCAGGAAGCTAGTCCAATACGCAAGATTCTAAATTCTACTGTACTGAGAACTAGGGCTAAATCATTCCACTAGATACAATTCTCACAAATTTCTAGAAATAGGGAATAACAAAGCAGTTAAAAATCATGAGAAACACTCCACTTGAAATCTCAAAGAAATTAGTCTGACAATTGTTTTATATTTCGAATCCACAGGGCTGAACTGATAGACAAAAAATAAAAAAGTGTTTTGGGGACACAAGGGAAGAACTATTCTCTTGTTGAATTTTCACATACCTGGATAAGAAATCCCTGAAGAAGAAAGCTTTGATTTCTGCAACTGATAAGGAGACCTAATTCTTTCTTGAGAGAAGAAGTCTGGATTCTATGATCATTTTCTAAGAGTCTACATGGGGAATGAGGGGGAAAACCGTTCAATCCCTCTAATATCTATAAAATTATATGTTACACCCAGTAAGTTTCTAGCACTTAGTTGGCCTATTCGGATGGTGGTTGAGAGTTTTAGAATGTCGTACGTGTGAGAAAAGGACCCGGGGAAAGGCTGAACGAATGCCATGTCGGATTTTCGCAAGAGGAGGCCGAACCAAGCTGCCCAAAGGGGCAACGTGGCATGGAGGCCCCTCCTCCGCGATGGCCATCGTGGCACGGAGCTAGATTGGCGCGATGGCCAGCGTGCCACGTTGCCATGGTTCGGCCTCCAAGTATATAAAGGCCTCACCCTTCATTTTCATGTTATTTTCATAAGTACACGACCAGAAAACATAGAGGGCAAAGGGTTTGAATAAATTTCCGTTCGATTAATCCATCAAACGTTGTCCAAAGTTAAATTAACTTCAGATATCGAAGTATAAAGCTAAAGGGAGTATTCCTACGGAGTTAGTTTCGCGAAATTCGCTCGGCAAATCCTCGTCCCGCCGAGCCAAAGTAATTGGAATTGCTCCAAACTAGTGTTAATACAATTCCAGGCTCAAAGTAAGTATTTCTCTCTTCTAGATTCCCGAGAAATTTCGAGTTTTTGATCGTGATTTGATGAGTTGAAGAATAGTCAGTATATATATATATATATATATATATATATATATAAAAAGTTATGGTTTTCTTTGAATTTAGTAATGAAGATAGCTCTATTCTTTCGTTAATGTGATTACAATTGGGAAGAACAGTTGAATACCAGCCGAACCTCGCCAGTTAATCAGTAAACGGCGAACGAGGTTTGTAAGGCTTAACTCTCGGCAAGTATCCTAGTCGTGTAGTGTTATGACTGGTGTTTCTCGAATAGAAATAACGATCTCAGATGCTGCAGACGGTTTCTACCATTAGATTGTAATTCGATACGTTGTAATTAGCTATTACTGATATACATGTATAAATATAAGATATGTGGCGATTAGCTGCTAACAGGGATTACAGTTACATAGATTCTGGTTAGCTGCTAAAAAGTATATACAAATCATACTGCAGGACCCCTCGTTAAAAGGGAAGCTGGTTAAATGTGATTCACATATGACGCTATAGAAACTCTCTTATTCTAAACTTTTTGGGATGGTACACTTATATATTTTTTTCCAGACCTAGAGTTTAGAGGCTCGTAAGAGTTAGTAGCTTGAATTAGTTGGATAAACAGTATGGGCGCAGTTAGGCAATCTAATGACCAGTTGGCACCTATATTAGCCAAAAAACATCCTTAGAGGTCATTAACGTTATCGCACGTTCCAGAACCAGAAATAGAGATGGAATAAGTATATTCCAGAGTTAGCGACACTAGGGTCCTCCAGTGTATTGAGTGATCGCATGTCATCCCTTTAGCCTTATCAGTGATGGTCAGTCTTAGTCGATTTAACGACTATCATGTGGAATGCCCAGCAACCTAGCCTAGTCATCCAAGTCAGATAAACCAGTGGGTACCCCAAGGAGTGGTCCACATCAGTAGCAAGTAATGGACCAGTCTATATAGAATTGCCCATGAGACTGGGAATTGCCCAAAATAGCAATATAGATCCGAGTGGATTCAGGCAAAGCCTAAGGAGTCAGTAGCACTCTTCTAGTACAGTGTTTACCAAGTTAAGGAGATCGGTAAGCTCCCTATGAAGAACCAAGGACCTATCGCCTAGAAGCAAGTTTGACCAAGCCCAGCTCTACAGTTGTTTAAATAGAAGAATAAAGTAGTTAGCCGTTCGTAACTCCTCAGTTATGCATGGTCTACAGATGTCCGAGTAGGACATTTAGAGTATTGTTAGACTACTTCAGACCTCACTCTATTCAGCCCAGATTATTAGAGATCATGATCACTATAAGGATCCTCTAATCCAATACGTTCACATGGTGTGCCTGTAGACAGTCTTATAGATTATCCCAGAGGCGAGTAGCATTAGCATGAGGCCCAGAAGGCCAGATACGCCCTGGCTACACAAATAGATTTATTTTTCAGTTTCTCCAGTATAGTAATCCAGTATGACCCTCAGTACAGCGTGTCATGAATATGTGATTGTGTGCAGTTATTGTTATCAGTTAAGACCCATATTTGCATTGTTTGGGCTGGATTACCTGTAAAGCTTCTGTGACCGCCCCAGTTTTAATAGTTGTGTTGACTCATCTGCTAGAGGGCAAGGATACATCGCTCTACGGAGCAGCACGTCGTCCATAAGGGACGAAGATGGGGAGCCAGCTCCTCATATTTTGCCTTGGTTGGCCTATACACACCCCCGCCGAGCGCTTGCACCCGAGGTGTAGATTTCAAGAGTCCTCTAGACTTAGGCAAAGCTATAGTCAGGGGCCCAGCGGGCCCAAGTTGCATACCCAGGGGACCGGCAGGATGCTTATAGCTAGTAGGTGGTGGGGTATGACCTGGATAGGGGTAAATAGATTGAAGTGTACTCACTAGGGCTAATGGGGGCCCGTGTGGGTTATTATATGTTGTTTGCACCTTCCGGCTTATGGGAGCTAGGTAAGGTTTATGTTTATGTTGCTAGTTACTGATAGTTAGGCAGTAGGACATCTCGTAGTCAGGTATTACTCCTACTCCTCTCATTATAGTTATGTATAGTCCTGATTTTACTACTTTAGTCAGCTTCAATCCGTTTCCTTTACTTCAGCTATGGTCAGCTTTACTCTTTACTTTCAGTCATTTATAGCTATTGCTCTACATACTCGGTGCATATTGCACTGTCGCCCTTCCCGGGGCGCTGCATTACTTGCCTGCAGGTACAAATAGATGAGGAGGTATAGCCATCAGCTCCTTTCTTCCGGAGCTGTGTGTCATAGGTTTATTTCTTTTGTTTGTATAGTATGGGTAGACCGGGTCCCTGTTCGGACCATCTTATTACTCCTAGAGGCTTGCAGATTATATCTTTTCCTTGTGGTTAGATGTATCGGCCGTGTGGTGCCGTATGTGTTTCATATTGTATGTGATGGCCGTGAGGGGCCTTGTTCAGTTGTTAGTTGGTGACCTTGTCGGTCACAGATCAGTTTAACGCCAGATTTCATTTTTTAGTTATAACTACACATCATGGTGGCCTTGTTGGCCTGCATAGGACTCCTTATAGTTGGTTGTTCTAGTTAGCTGTTTATCTTTTACAGGTGGCTATAGGCCTTATCGGCCTGGAGCTGTAATTACAGTCCCTATATAGCCCGTCGGTTTCTTGAATCCAGAGTTAGAACCAGCCTTTCACCAGAGGTGCTTAGGCTCAGTTAGTTCAGCAGTCCAGATCCTAGTAGGGCACCAGGTGCCAGTCATGCCTCCCAAGGTGGGGCGTGACAAACTTGGTATCAGAGCAGGTTGTATCCGAGGGAGTCTGCAAGCTGTGCTAGGTAGAGTTTTGTCTATAGATGTGTTGTGCACCACTTACAATAGGTAGGAGGCTGCAAGGTATGATAGGATGGTTACCCTTTCTTCCTCTAAGATCGTGCTATAGAGCAAAGTTGTATAGGGTTAAGTCCCTAAGTTTTCTTTGTTATGTCTGTCTAGAGTAACGATTAATATAAGACAGACACCAGCCAGTTGCAAGCTAACTACAACAGTAGCAGGAGGTATCATTAAGACACCTCAATTGGGAGATAGTTATCCTAAGGACGAGAGCGGACTTCCTTGATCTCCCTAACATCCTCCCGAGGTACCAGGAACCTCCCAATGTGATACATCGACTAGCACCGTCCCCAGTTCATTTTTATAACCTCAGAGTAGAAAGTTAGGAGCATAGCATATACAAGAGTCGACTTATCTATTGGATATACAAGATCTGATCAAGATGACAGTTAATACTAGATTACCTGAGGGATGTGAGAAAGAGAGGGAAATGCAAGATTCCCACCTTCATCCTTTCGAATGTTGTACAGTTCCATATTCCCGTTTCATTGCGATAAGAAAAGGGCTATTCCTACCTCATAGTTTTGTTTCCAGAATAGCAAAGGGCGTAACAATTGAGGCGATGTTGGCCGGAGTAAATAGTAAGAGAAGGTTGGATTTGTTAGCTCCAGAAAGTGTTTGGAAAAGGTAGAGATCCCCAATGTTTATGTAAGTTGTCCAGACCTTCCCAATAATAAGTCAGAAGAGCGAGTAAGACTAGCAGCTTACTCGAAGTGTGCGTAAGAAATCCATCAGTGATAAACTCCCAGTAATAGTCAAGTTCAAGTCAGAGAAAAAGGCTGAATCGGCTGTAGCATGCTAATGACGGCAGGATATGCCTGCAAGATAATGGTTATTATCTTAGTAATGATATCGAAAGATAGGGAGGTCATATGAATAAAGGAGGTCTGACTATAAGTCAGAAGAAGTATAGGCCGAGGCCTGGCCAGTAACCTTATTGACAGTGTAAGGCAGGTACCATGAACCCCATAGCTCAGACTAAGGAAGGTAAGGAGGAAAAGCACGAATATCAGACCTTGGGCGAAATCAGAATCACCTCCAGGATGTTATAACATCGCATATTGAGGACCAAGCCTCGGGCTAACAGTTAAGAGACAGTAAGACTGTAGCCTAGAATGTTGCGGTAAGCCCGCCTAAGGGGAAGATAAGGGAGTGCCAACACGGAGACTCTAATCTAGTGCAGCTTGGAAATGAGGCCCAGCGAAGAGTTACGAACCTTCAATATAACAAAAAAGCAAGGTCAGAAGGTTTGGATGTTGACCTCACGCTCCAAGGGTGGTGGAACTTCAAGTAGCAGTCCATAGTTAAGGTGCATGTGTTCGTTGCTCCCAGAATTTAACGAAAAATGCAATGAGATAGTACGAGGGGACAGGAGGTATCATTACATTATAGAAGCAGAGCCTTAGTGACAGGCCAGAAAAGGTGTAATAGTAGGGACCGAGTTATTTAATATAAGAGATGGTCGTGTCTGCAAGGGAGTGGAGAATAGTTAATATGAATACAGTCACAGGGTTATCTCACACCAGGTGCAGTCTGACCTTATTTGAGTCAGTATAATAAGACCAATGAGGTCAATTCATGCCTCGCTAGATGAAGTTATGTTGCCATTAAGACTTATGCCAAGTTAAATACCCCAGAAGTAGATGGAGCACGTGGAGCCTCAGTGTTTGATAAACTCCGACAGAGGGGCGCAATCTACGACTAAATTTTAGAAAAGGATGTTAGAACAAACGGTGACATATGTCAACTTAAGCACAGTTCCTTGCACCCTAATTGGTGGTCAAGTGGAATATACAACTCAGACTCTTGAGGCTCACTATAAATGGAAGTGGAAGCCTTCTGAATAATAACTTTAGGCATATAGAGAAAACATGTACATGTTAAAATGGGCATAAGAAAAAAGTAAAGCTTATCAAGGAACGTCTGCTGACTGCTCAGAGCCGCCAGAAATCTTATGCTGATATGCAGCGAAGGAACTTAGAATTTGATGTGGGTGATTTGGTATCCCTGAAGGTTTCACCGACGAAGGGCATGATGAGATTTGATAAGAAAGGCAAGATCAACCCGAGGTTTGTTAGGCCTTATCAGATTTGCCGAAGGATAGGCCAGGTGGCATATGAATTGGACCTACCTCCAGAATTAGAATCTGTTCACCCAGTTTTTCATGTATCAATGCTGAGGAAGTGCATAGGAGATCCCTCCCGAATTGTCCCAGTGCAAGATGTTCAGGTCACAAAAGAGTTAGCTTATGAGGAAGTTCCAGTAGCCATACTAGACCGACAGATCCGTAGGTTGAGAACTAAAGATGTTGCTTTTGTTAAGGTGTTGTGGCGTAACAGGAACCGAGAGAAGATGATTTGGGAAGAAGAAGATGATATGAAAATCAGATATCCTCACTTGTTTCAGACTTAGTCGGATTACGCAGCTAGAGGTATGTTGTTATTGTTGTTTCATGAGTTGCTTTATATTCATGTATATGTGGAGTAGTTGAATCAAGTTTATTGTGAAGATGAATGTTATAGTATCGTGTGGAGTACCCGTATTGGACTTTTCTGCCTTTCAGGATTTTCGGATAGTCCATATTACAGGGGAGACTCTGCCGAGATTTATCCAAAATAAATAGTGGCAAGTTAAGAGTCTTGCAAGCAGAAGGTAACATTCGAGGATGAATGTTCTTAAGGGGTGGAGGATGTTACACCCTGTAAGTTGATATCACTTAGTTGGCCTATTCACATGTTGGTTGAGAGTTTTAGAATGCCATACGTGCGAGAAAAAGGCCCGGGAAAAGGCCGAACGAGTGCCAAGTTGAATTTTTGCAAGAGGAGGATGAACTGCGCTGCCTAGAGGGGCAACGTAGCACGGAGGCCCCTCCTCCGCTATGGAAAACGTGGCACGGAGCTAGATTGGCGCGATGACCAGCGTGCCACGTTGCCATGGTTCGAGCTCCAAGTATATAAAGGCCTTACCCTTCATTTTCATATTATTTTCGTAAGTACACGACCAAAAAACAGAGAGGGTGAAGGGCTTGAATAAATTTACATTCGATTACGCCGTCAAACATTGTCCAAAGTTAAATTAACTTCAGTTATCGAAGTATAAAGCTACAGGGAGCATTCCTATGGAGTTAGTTTCGTGAAATTCGCCTGGCGAATCATCGTCCCGCCGAGCCAAAGTGATTGGAATTGCTCCAAACTAGTGTTAATACAATCCCAGGCTCAAAGTAAGTATTTCTCTCTTCTAGATTACCAAGAAATTACGAGTTTTCGATCGTTCTTTAATGAGTTGAAGAATAGTCCATATATATATATATAAAGTTATGGTTTTCTTTGAATTTAATAATGAAGATAGCTCTATTCTTATGTTAATGTGATTACAGTTGGGAAGAACAGCTAAATACCAGCCGAACCTCGCCAATTATTCGGTAAACGGCGAACGAGTTATGTAAGGTTTAACTCTCGACAAGTATCCTAGTCGTATAGTGTTACGACTGGTGTTTCTCGAATAGAAATAACGATCTCAGACACTACAGACGGTTTCTACCATTAGATTGTAATTCGATAAGTTGTAATTAGCTGTTATTGATATACGTGTATAAATATCATATATGTGGCGATTAGCTGCTAACAGGGATTATAGTTACATAGATTCTGGCTAGCTGCTAGAGAGTATATACAGATCGTACTGCAGGACCCCTCATTAAAAGGGAAGCAGGTTAAATATGATTCACATATGACGCTATAGAAACTCTCTTATTCTCATCTTTTTGGGATGGTAGACTTATATATTTGTTTCCGGACCTAGACTTCAGAGGCTCGTAAGAGTTAGTAGCCTGAATCAGTTGGTTAAACAATATGGGTACAGTTAGGCAGTCTAACGACCAGTTGGCACATGTATTAGCGGGAAAGCATCCTTAGAGGTCATTAACGTTATCACACGTTCCACAACCCGAAATAGAGACAGAATAGGGATATTCCAGAGTTAGCGACACCAGGGTCCTCCAGCGTATTGAGTGATCGCATGTCGTCCCTTTAGCCTTATCAGTGATTGTCAGTCTTAGTCGATTTAATGGCTATCATGTAGAATGCCCAACAAGACAGCCTAGTTTTTCAAGTCAGATAAACCCGTGGGTACCCCAAGGAGGGGTCCATATCAGTAGTCAGTGATGGACCACTCTATATTGAATTTCCCATGAGACAGGGAATTGCCCAAAATAGAAATATAGATCCGAGTGGATTCAGACAAGGCCTAAGGAGTCAGTAGCACTCTGCTAGTATAGGGTTTACCAAAGTTAAGGAGATTGGTACAGCTTCCTTGACCACCCCAGGGTTAATAATTGTGTCGACTCGCCCGCCAGAGGGCGAGGATACGTCGCTCTACACAGCGGCATACCGTCCGCAAGGGACGAAGACGGGGAGCCAGCTCCTCATATTTTGCCGTGGTTGGCCTATACACACCCCCGCCGAGCGCTTGCGCCCGGGATGTAGATTTCAGGAGTCGTCCGGACTCAGGCACAGCTATAGTTAGGGGCCCAGCGGGCCAAAGTTGCATACCCAGGGGACCGGCAGGATGCTTATAGCTAGTAGGTGGTGGGGTATGACCTGGATAGGGGTAAATAGATTGAAGTATACTCACTAGGGCTAATGGAGGCCCGTGTGTGTTGTTATGTGTTGATTGCACCTTTCGGCTTATGGGAGCCAGGTAAGGTTTATGTTTATGTTGCTAGTTACTGATAGTTAGGAAGTAGGACGTCTCGTAGTCAGGTACGACTTCTACTCCTCTCATTATAGTTATGTATAGTCCTGATTTTACTACTTCAGTCAGCTTCAATCTGTTTCCTTTACTTCAGCTATGGTCAGCTTTACTCTTTACTTTCAGTCATTTACAGCTATTGCTTTACATACTCGGTACATATTGTACTGTCGCCCTTCCCGGGGCGCTGCATTACATGCCTGCAGGTACAGATAGACGAGGAGGTATAGCCATCAGCTCCTTTCTTTCGGAGTTGTGTGTCAGAGGTTTACTTCTTTTGTTTATACAGTACGGGTAGGTAGGGGCCTTATCCCGACAATCTTATTACTCCTAGAGGCTTTCAGATTGTATCTTTTCCCTGTGGTTAGATGTATCGGCCGTGTGGGGCCGTATGTGTTTCATATTGTAAGTGATGGTCGTGAGGGGCCTTGTTCAGTTGTTAGTTGGTGACCTTGTCGGTCACAGATCAGTTTAGCGCCAAATTTCATTTTTCAGTTATAACTAGACATCATGGTGGCCTTGTCGGCCCGTATAGGACTCCTTATAGTTGGTTGTTCTGGTTAGCTGTTTATCTTTTATAGGTGGCTATAGGCCTTATAGGTCGGGGACTATAATTACAGCCACTATATATCCCGTCATTTTCTTGAATCCAGATTTAGAACCAGCCTTGCACCAGAGGTGCTTAGGCTCAATTAGTTCAGCAATCCAGATCCTAGTAGGGCACCAGGTGCCAGTCATGCCTCCCAAAGTGGAGCGTGACATTATACTTGAAAAAACATAGTTTAGGGACTAAATAGGTGAGAAATTACAAAAATATCCCTGTAATAAAAATTTGGAAACTGATCGATAGGGACCCAATGGGTCACTCAACGAGTCATTGGTTGAGACCACAACTCATTGGCACCACTCGTTGGTCCTACTATCCGGGTCCTAAGTTCACTGTATCTGGCAATGGGGGACACCATGACTTGTTGGGTGAACCAACGAGTCTTTGGTTACTCCTGTGGTCACTGTACGAGGAAACCTAGAAGTCTTGACGATGGGTGACACAACGACTCATTGGTTGACCCAACGGGTCATTGTGTCAAGTCATTACTTTCACTGGAAAATTTCTAAAAATTCTCAAAGTTTACACAATGGATGGTGACAACGAATCATTGTGGGAAACAACGGGTTGTTGTTTCCACTCGTCGTCAATAGAATAGGTTTTTGTGGTTCTCACCTAATGACTCCCATAAGGGGTCGTTGTTTTTTACGACAACTCATTGGTTGAGTCGTAGGGTCCTAGAGAAGGGATTTTGAGCGGGGAACCAACGAGTGACAAGGCGACTCATTATTTCTCACAATAGGTTGTTCCTTGTCCTATGGGTTCTCGGTTGATCAAGCAGGGCTGGCCACGACTGACACAACGAGTCATTGGAGTTGACCACGACTCCTTGTCTCAGTCGTTTTGAGGCAGGTTCTTTCTATTTTTCTTCTGAGTTTATCTTGCAAGGCCTGAGTCTGGTCTAGAAAATTTTCGGGGTGTTACACACTCTTATTTAAAGATCAATCTCTCAAAACCCTCTCAAGATTTTCTAGGATTCTTGCTTAAGTTCCTCCTAAATTCAATTAAGGTTTCAAGGCTAGTTATTGATTATCAATTCCAAGCATTTGGGCTTATTAATGATGGGTTATTTGACCCTCATACCCCTTCTTCAATTAAATTCATGATCACCCATTCCCCAAGCCCCATTTTCAAAATTCTAGAGTTTATGTTAAGTTATGAAATTCCTCCATGATTTCTCTTATGGGTATTGCTAAATTGATAAGAATTTATGATTTTCATGATTGGGATTTTAAGATTCCTTCAAGTTTCTCATGAAATTGTGGTCCCTAATTTTACTAGTATGATTATGAACTCTTAGTGCTAAACTCCTCTTTATGAGTTTTCATGATCCTTTTATGATTGAAATTCTCTCAATCCCTAATTTATGTTTTATGAATTATGATACACGATTTCTTACAAGGATTCTACATGAATTTATTAACTTCAAGTATGGAGATTTTCTCATGAATATTAAGATTATGATTATAGTTGTCTCACTAATAATGCTCAAACTCACATTACTGACAAAGTATGAAGCGGACATTGTCAATAAAGAACCCAATAAAGAGGTTGGGGTTGAATCCACAAGGAGTATGATAAGAACTAGACTAATGCCGGTATTTAAGCTTTTTTTTTTTGTTATCCCAAAATTGAGTGGTTAATTAAAAAAATAGTAATAAAACAAGTGGTGAAAACCAGTTGTTATTAATCAATATTTGCAACTAACTAGGATAAGTATTCCCCATGGGTTCATAACTACTTCGGGTTTACACTCGTGATCAATCCCAATGCTTACTTGTAGAACTGATAACTAGAGTTCATCCAAACGACTGGTTCGTCCTTGTGGGATAACTATACTCAATCACCAGGTTAGGTCTCATGAGCGATTTCAATTGAATTGTTATCAATTTATTTCAAATTAACTATTCTGCAACCGCAGCTCAAGTTATACAATAATTATAAAAATCAAGGCTTTGTTGTAATTCAATTTTCCTAATCTCTACCTCTCTAGGTTTAAGAAAGTAAAGAATTTGGGCAAGTCTTAATGTTGCATTTCGTTAAGAAACATTAAAGACAAAGAGAATACAATACAACCATTTAGCATTGGTTTTGAATCACTTTATGTAACCTACTTCGTTAATCCATCACGGTTCCCACAACACTAGTTGTGGAGGTTTTAGCCTCTCATGAGTGTAAGACTACGATTAGTATTCATATACAAACATATAATTAAATGCTTAGAACAATGATTGAAAGAAAACCTGCTTTGAATATTGCAATAAAATATGAACAAACTCAAGAACAATTGAGAAATCCAAGTTTTGATTCTAAAGAATTGCTCTCTAATATTTTCAAAAACTAATTAAAAACTTAATAACCATCAAGTCTAACTAATTATGGTCGTCTCCCTACTAAAAGAAACTTAAAAAGTATTTATACAGATAATAAAATCCTTTTCTTAAGTTAACAGGAAAATACCAAATCCGGTGCCGACATATCTTACGACTCCTATGGTTCGTGCCTTTTCTCGTACATTCCTTGACTTCTGCAGAATTGGCTAAGAGTTAGCATCTGGAATGACTCGTAACATGATCCCATGAGTCATATAATCCAGTCGTGGTTTGGCTCTGAGAACTTTTACATCTTCTGAAGATTTCTACATGTGTCTTGGTACGCCTCGTACTTGCTCCTATGACTCGTAAAAACCTGTCATATCATAAGAATTGCCAAGTCCAGAAAATAACTAAAGCTATCCCACAGCTCCTGGTATGGGTCCTAGGTAGATGCTATGGTCTGTAGGTGCTACTCATGTTAGGAGACTTACATTGTGCAAATATATTTGAAGTATTCTACGACTCAAGTTACAAATTATACTAGGATGGTACAGCTTGTACTGAGAGTCGTACTTTACCTTTGCCCTGCACCAATCTTCTGAGCTTATCCACGAGTCTCAGTCTGGCTCATACAATCTTTGTATGGCTCGTATTGAGATCAGTACTTGGCTGCTTTTCTGCACTTTCATGCAACTTTTGCATGTTTTCACTCCAACACCTATTTTCCCTATAAACAATGTAAAAACACCTCATATCCGTATTAAAATACCTAAATCTATGCTATTTTTAAGTGCTATATACTCACAGCACATCAACACCCTCAACTTAAGACTTTTTCATGTCCTCAGGCAAAGATAACAAAAGTAAAAAATGATGCTTAACTAAAAAATAAACCTAGGATACTACAGACAATACCAATCAAAATTTGCACTATGAACACAAATAGATGTTGACCCTTCTCCAGGTAAACCAAATTAGCTATGATAAACAAGGATAAAGATCTGTCATCTAGTTATTAGTAGAGAATCAAGTTATTACCAATGTTTTTCACACAGACAACTGTCAGAATAAAACACAAACCATGTACCCTCACAGCAAATAAGTCCTCAACATACAAATATATGAAAATATGAAACTTGGGACTACACGAGTAAGACTCTCACTCTCACAAGGAAGTTTCAAATACTACAAATCGGATACCAAAGTCTTTCCCTTTTCTCTACTTCGGCTCCTTCGACAGTCAGGCTAGGATCACTATAGGACTTTATTCGACTTGTAATGTAGGCTTCAGGATGGGTATGGTAAATATGGAATTTTAGTGACTAAAACCTTCTTGGCACTACATACTCGTGGCTCCACTTTTTACTTATTTCACCCTCTTCGCTTTTTCAACTTTTTCCTCCCTTTTCTCCATTTATATGCAATATATGTGTGTGGTGTGTTTTCAACTTTTTCATTCATTTTTTTCTTTTGTATTTTCTTTTCAATTTTCTTTTTTAACTCTTCTTTTTCTTTTCTGTCATACCACACCTTATTTTTGACCCTTTTTCCTTTCTTTTCCTTCTTCACCTCCCCACAATCTATGCACCCCTACTCTAGCCACCCTCAACTTAGGCATTTTGCCTAGGTAGAGGTTCACAATGTCCAAGGAGGGATCAAGACCAAAACAGGTTCATTATAAAAAATGGGTAAGGTTAATCAGCTAATCAAAGAAACATGGTCCATTTAAGGCTCAAAATAGGAATCAAAGGAATCATATCATTTTGGTAGGGAAATTTAAGCTAAAATGATCTAAACAAAAACAGCCTATGATAGTTTCCTAACCAGCTATCATAAAATCTATGTAAAGACCAACCGGGCAAGTTCTAGATCCTCTATGCAGTATTGAACTAGGTATATGACCTCACTCACTCATAGTACATGTTCTGCATTCATTCTACCTATCTAGTTCATACATGGCTAACTATAACTACTCATACTAATACACTAAATCACATAAAAAGATCCACAGAAATCATGCTTTGAAATCAAGTAGTAACAACTAACATCCAAAAATTTTTGAACAGGGTCATTTTTTCAAAACTTCAAAACTAGTGCATTCTATTGGCTGAGTAATCCTAAGCTACTTTCTAATTAAACAAAACATCATAAACATGCCAGTTCTACTAGATAGCATGCCTAGGGAAAAGAATCAAGGCAAGAAAAATCCTCAGACATATCAAAAATCCCAAAAAATATACAAGTACACCCCGTCCCCTTTTGAAAAGCATGCTTCATCTCTGAAGCATAGAATAGAAAAACACAAGGGAAGGAGACATACCTGTAGCGCACTAAGCGCTCTTGTCATCCCACGGAGGTGGTACCTCCGTTGCATCCATGGCGCTAGCGGTGGTTGGCACACTCAATGGTATATCCACGGGGCGAATGGTCACCCCCTTAGCAGTAGTGGTCGCCTCTGCGACCTCGATAAAAACTAGGGCTATATATGGCTCACCCAAATGCCACCTGCAAGCTCGACATGGGTAGTGGTGGAGCTACCCACTCCTCTATCTCTCCCAAGCAGCTCCAACCTATGCTCATTGTGAATCTACTGGGCTTCCAATCTTGTTTGCTTGCGCTCTTTATTTTCCTTCTTTCTCTTCTTCTTTAGGTTCTCATCTCTAACAGAATCCAAGACCCTCTTCTTTCCTTTACTTGCCTCTTCTCTAGTTGGCTCCGAATATGCCGCCAAGTAAAGCTCATCGTCCAACCCAATATCGAGGTCAGAAGAGTGGGGGCTACTAGAATTGATGGCTATCTAGATGATAGCTCGGTCACTTGGCTTCGAAGAGACCGCAACACCTCACGAGGCTACCAATGTCAGTCTGATCCACCATGCACTCATTGAAGATGCTCTCAAAGTTGTCAAATCTTGCATTTAAGACCCGTGCAGCTGCCTCAATCTCAGCCTTCATCCAAGGCTTCACATTCTCCATCATAGACTGCACCTTTCTCTCAGTCATGGGAAGTCTTTTTGCCATCTTTTGTAGAAATTCCTGAGGCAAAAGCATTTATCTTATTGGTGTCTAGCTCGAAAGGCCTATAAGTTCTACACTAGAGGTGCTAGGAGCTACCTCCGAATGACCAGCCTTTGTAGCTGGTGTCTCATCCTACTCCTATGAGGTGAGGGCATTAACCTGCTCTCCCCCAAATACTCGTGGTATCAAGACTGCGGTAGAAAGCCGTGCTCGGATCACAAGGTTCATTTCATCTCGGATCAACCCAATTTCCTCTTTCCTCTGTCCTCCAATCAACTACTCCTCACTAGGAATGCACCTTGATACCTGCCTCCATACATAGTTTGAATATGAAACTCAAGAATGGGATAGTAGTGCTCAATCCCATAGCTCGATCCCAAGACCTCCTCCGCATAACCCTCGAGATGTTGATGGCATATCTTGACATGATACATGCCACCAATGCTGCTCTGCCTGCACTAAGGGTGTTATTGTTCATAGTCGGTACCAACTTGTGGTGAACTAGCATCCAACAGGCTTTTGCTATGAAATTTAGTGAATTTTTGGTGACCTGCTTTCCACTAGTCACCCATTCTACATTCTCCTTATCCTCAATAATGACCCCAGACAGCCACTTGATCTGATTCTTTCTCTCCTCAATACCTAACTACTTAATCTTCTTCATGGCGTCCACCCCATAGTCAAACTTTGGTGTAGTAAATGGTGGTATGAACTGATGTACATATAATACCCGAGAAATAGTATGCTCGGATATGTAAAAAGTGCGACCTCTCGCCATTACACTTTCCAACATGAGTTGATCTTTCAAATTTTGCCCATCCTTTGCTTTCTACTCCATGGTAGCCAAATAATTGGCATAGAAATCTCAAACAATCTCTAAAGTGTATCAATCCGGGGTTCTAGCCATCCAATCGAATCCATAGAAGTTGAATATCCATTTTATATCCTCAACCACACTTTGTGAATTGGTAAGGATCCACGGATCTTCTTGAATACTTTGCTTATGGTGGTGGTTCTTGGCGGTGAGAGAGAGACCCTGCTCGTAGATCTCTTACGCATTGGGTACTCTCCATCGAATAGTATGGTTCTTCCTAGGCGAAGTTTGCTCTCCCTCAACATTGGCTACCTCATCTTCATATCTGGACTCACTATCTCCATCTCTGGATTGGGCCTCCTCGGACCCCTCATCATCATTAGGGCCACTATCGGACTCTTGGACTCGTTCCTCCGCTCCCTCCTCAGACTGGGGAGCATCAGCAGATGTGGCAGTGGTCGTGTTGTCCTGGGCTTTAGCTTTTTCCCGAGTGGTTTAGGTCCCATCAGTGTCAGATGTATCGGCCCTGTATTCTTCAACTGAACCACTAGGAGAGGTGTCTGCATATTCAGAGTCAGAGGGCTCATCTCAATTCCCTTCAAGTAGCTATGTCTAGCCTGGCGGCTTTGGTTTCTTTCTTCTTTAAAGTCATTGTACCTATAGAGAAAAAGGGTTATAACTTCATATCTGAGAAAAAGAAAACAAGAAAATGTCCTTTGGAATTTTTCACGAGTCTTCAGTGCGAGTCGTACCTAGAAGGTATGATCCATACTAAGACTCGTCACATCTTAGGACACTGTCACGACTCTGAGGTACGACTCGTACCATAAAGGTGTGATCCGTACCACGAGTCATATGAGGATACCCCTTGAAAACCGTTATTCTTTATTTTTTCACAACTCATGGTACAACCCATAAGTCAATTCCATGATTCATAGTAAGGGTTGTATAGTTGCCTTTGGACTTGACCCTTTTTAGAATCCTGGTACGATTTGCTAGGTGCGGCTCGTAGTAGGATACCACGGCTCATACTAGGTTCCGTACTAATTAATTGTCATACATTTGGCTTAGGACAGTCCCAACGATCCATCCTATAAGTCCTAGTATGAAACACGAGTCGTAGGAAGGCTTGTGAAGCCCCTCCTTGCCTTTATTCATGTCAGTTTTGTAGGTAAATTCAATTTTGTGTTGGGTACTAAGAATTCGCCAATTCTAGTCATGCGTTTTTCACATTTTTATAACTATCCAGTCCTCCATTTTTGATTCAAA
The DNA here is from genome assembly GCA_035772735.1 of Datura wrightii. Classification (NCBI taxonomy): domain Eukaryota; kingdom Viridiplantae; phylum Streptophyta; class Magnoliopsida; order Solanales; family Solanaceae; genus Datura; species Datura wrightii. The sequence continues at coordinate 73,952,014 of JASDFA010000019.1, read as the reverse complement.
ACCCGTAACTTAGTTCGTAATATTTTAATTTTGATACTAAGCATGTTCCAAATCCTAACCAATCAACACAGTCATATTGCAAGTTACTGATCATTATCCTCATCTATTTTCATTCATTTTGAGGACTCCTAACTGTTAAACAAGTTCATACAAGCACGAAGGTATTTTTAATCAACCCAAAGCATAGTTACTTACTTGATTGTTGCAAACTCTCACTCACTTCATGTGTGTTTCAGTTACTAGGGTTGGAACTCAATTTGAGCAGTGTTAATCAAGCACAAATTTTGCTCAAATGATCATTTTACTTGATGTTACTGGTATGAGGGAGTTGTGGGAGGTGTTCATGAGTTTGGGTTTGATTTCGTGGGAGAAGGGTCCGAGTGATTTGGAATTTAAATACTTTAGGGAAAAATTTAAAAAATTCAGATTGAATCGGGTTGACTTAACCAATTTGGCCCGTCTCGACTCGTACCACGAGTCGTAGGTTGGACCTATGACTCATCCCTTATACTCATAGTAGAGGTTTAAGAAAACTTACCTTTGGACCTATGAGCACGTCATATGACTCGTACCATGGAGGTACGACCCATACCACGACTCGAAGGTCACTCTAAAATTGAGTTCCATACTTAGCATAGTTCATAATTATAGTGGGTACTATGACCTGTACAATGGAGTTACAAGTAGTAAGACCAACCATACCATGAATTGATGCACTAGGCCATATCACTGCTTCTCACCTTGACTCATACTACAGCCTGTATAATGCTCTTATGAGTTGTACAGAGGCTCGTAGTACTAGTCTGTGTTGTATTTTTTATGCAACCTATTTCTGTTTCATTTACACATTGAGCACACATAAGTCATTAAACTTGGGTTGCCTCCCAAGAAGCGTTTGATTTAACGTCGCAGCACGATGCATATGGTTCAGTTACTCAGACTTCACCAAACCACCTCATGGGTTGCCTCCCATAATCGCCTGATTTATCACCGCAGCACGACATAAGTCCTTTGACTACTCAAACTTGGTCAAGAAACTCCAACTCATCCTCGATTGCTGAGACCACTCTAATCTCATTCGGTTGCTTCATTGACCGGTAGAGATTGAAAGTGACCTCCTCTTTATTAAGCCTGAATTTTAGTTGGCCATCCTCCACATCTACTAAAGCCCTCCTAGTGGAAGGGAATAATCACCCCAAAATGATAGGGACCTCAAAGTCCACCTCGCAATAAAGGATCATGAAGTTCATTGGGAATATGAATCTATCCACCTCGACAAGCACATCAAACAGGATCCCCACAGGCTTCTTCATAGTTTGGTCAGCCATCACTAGCTGCATAGTAGTTGATATTGGGGCTCCCAAGCCCATCTTCTTGAACATAGCTAACGGCATCAGATTGATGCTTGCTCCCAAGTCGCAGAGTGCCTTCGCGAACTCAACGTCATCAATAGTACATGGGATGGTGAAGGCACTTGGATACTCCTTTTTTTCGGCAAGGACCCGTGAGGATATGGTGCTACAATGATGCAAGTTACCTATAGGCTCATAGCTCACGGACCTTTTCTTGGTAACAAGGTCCTTTATACCCCGCATCTACTCCAATGCCTCGACCAATGGTATGGTTACAGATGCTTGTTTAAGCATGGACAGAAATTTTTGAAACTTACTATCTTCTACCTTCTTTTTCATTCTTTGAGGGAACAATGGTAGTGGTTGTGGCATAGTCTTATAGATTTGTGTGGCTCCTTGTTTCTTACCTTGTTCAATTTCAGGATCCTTCTTAACAACTGGAGCCTCAATTAACTCAGCCTGCTCCTTAATCTCTTGCTTAGCAACCTCTTCATCATCATCACTTATGATCTCTTTATGCCTTGGAAATTTAACTACAACCAGCAAAGGGGGATCTACCGTGGTCTTTCTACTCCTAGTCATCACAGCCATATAGTCACTCTCATTCTTTGAATTTTGGACTATGTTTCTAGGTAGTGTTCCTTTTGCTTAAGGTTCAGGGATGCCGATAGTAGACCTAGTTGTTGCTCTATTTTCTTGATAGTCGTGGCATGTGACTCAATAATCTGGCCCATGTCAGATATATCTCCACGAATGTCTTTCTGCTAGTACTTCGTGGATCTCACCTTCTTGACCATCTCGGCCATTATGCTCTCCAATTTTAACTGTCCACCCTCCCTCTCATGTGCATTAGGAGGCAAATACAATCTTTCTTGATCATTGCAGTAACCATCATTCCTTCTCCGTTCTCCCTCTCACTCACTACCTCAACTTCTGTCTCTGTATCCATTTCGATTATAGTTGTCTCAATATTAGTCCCGACCTTGATTTCTAGAGCCTTGGTACCAAGTGTCCTATCCAGACCCTTGGGCGTTGGCCCAAAAACCCATCACTTGGTTGTCTAAGAAGTTTGCCTCCTCTTTAGAATCTGATTGTTTTGACCCTAGTTCCTGTCCCTGTATTTCCACTGCATTAACTTTTCTGGCCCCAACACCCATGGTATGCTTCGTGGCAGGTCTAACGATGTACGCATGTGGGTCAATTCCTGATCGCATTCCTCATCATTCTTTCATTGGTCTACAGTCATACCAATAGCATATGCACCAGCAGCTGCTTCCATTTCTCGGGTGTGTCAGGCCCTATTGGTTTTAGTCACTCTGTCAAGAATAGTGGCAGCTTGTTCCAACGTATGACTCATTAGTGCTCCTCCTGCTATAGTATCCACTAAGCTTTAGTACTATTGTTCAATGACCTGTAAAAAATATCCAACAAACTATCATCAGGAATTTTATGGTTTGGGCACTTGGTCAACTTCTTCTTAAATCTCAACCAGGTTTCATGAAGTGCCTCCGTTTTCAGTTGTCGGAAATTGTAGATCTCATCCTTAAGTTGTAGAATCCTAGAGGGTGGGAAGAATCTCTATAGAAAAGCTTGTTTGATATCCCTCCAGTTGGTAATGGAGTCATTGGGCAACTCTAATAACCATAAAGTGGCCTCCCCAGACAGAAAATGAGAACAATTTCAATCTTATTGCGTCCTGATTGACAACAGGCAACCTGTACGCCTTGCATATTCCAAAAAAGCTTATTTAGTGTAGATTGGCATCATCATCTACATGAACACTAAACACCCCCTTTCATATTCAGCAAATGTATCATGGTTCTAGTGTTGTCAAACTTTTCCTTAGTAGGCAAATGTGGTGGTATGATAGCTCCAGTTGACTCGACTTCATCAATATCCGGGTCATCCTTATCAAAAAACTAAGGGGAATATCTCTGGCCTCTGTTGCCCCTTCCGTGGAGACCAGCGTTTACAACTTCATCGCGAGCATCATCAGCTTCTTGATGTGCATCTTCTCGAGCTAGCTCATCTTGCTAGCTTCTTCAGCAAGACGGTCATCTCTTTGATCTTGGTTCTCCATTCGTCGCAGTGTTCTTTCTATTTCAAGATCCAAAGGAATTAAGGGGTTTCTTCTCCGTCGAATACTTGGCATTCACCAAGAGACAACCTGTGGGTGTCAAAAACAAAAAGAAAACATAAATGTGAAAATAACAACTAAAAGTTAAACACAAGCAATTAATCTAATCTTAGTCGTATTCCCCGGCAATGGCGCCACTTTTTTATAACACTCAAACTCACACTTCTTACAAAGTATGAAGCGGACATTATCAATAAAGAACCCAACAAAGAGGTTGGGGTAGAACCCACAGGGAATATGGTAAGATCTAGACTAATGCCGGTATTTAAGCCTTTTGGTGTGTTATCTCCAAATTGGGGGGTTTATAAAAAAACAGTAATAAAACAAGCGTGAAAATCAATTGTTGTTAATCAAGATTTGAAAATAACTATGGTATGTTTTCTCCATGGGTTTATAACTAGTTTGATACTCGTGATTCCCAATGATTACTTGTAGAACTAATAAATAGGGTTCATCCAAATGACTGGTTCGTCCCTATTGAAAAACTATACTCAATCACTGTATTAGGTCTCATGAGTGATTCCAATTGAACCATTATCAATTTGTTCCAAATTAACTATCCTCCGACCACAGCTCAAGGTATACAATGATCATAAAAATCAAGACTTTATTGTAATTCTCTTTTCCTAATCTCTACCTCTCTTGGTTCAAGCAAGTAAAGAATTTGGAAAAGTCTTAACTTTGGGCTTAGTTAAGAAATATTAAAAATGATGAGAATACAATACAAGCATTTAGCATTGGTTTCGAATCACTTTGTCTTACCCTAGTTCGTTAATCCACCATGGTTTTCACAACCCTATTTGTGGAGGTTTTAACCTCTCAGGATTGTAATATTATGATTATTATTCATAGAAAAACACATAATTAAATACTTACAACGATGATTGAAAGAAAACCTTCTTTGAATATTGCAATAAAATATGAACAAACTCAAGAACAATTGAGAAATCCAAGTTTTAATTCTCAAGAATTGCTCTCCAATATTGTCAGAAACTAATTACAAACATGATAACAATCACCTCTAACTATTTCTGACCATCTCTCTTCTAAAATAAACCTAAAACGTATTTATACGGATAATAAAATTCTTTTCCTAAGTTAACAGGGAAATAACCAAATCTGGCTCCGACACATCTTACAACTCCTCCTGCGGCTCGTAATAGGATTGTATGGGTCATGCCTTGTCTCGTAAATTCCTTGACATCTACAGAATTTACTAACTATTGGCATCTGGTACAACTCATAACACGATCTCACGAGTCGTACAATCCAGTTGTGGTTTAGCTCTGAGAACTTTGGCATATTCTAAAGATTTCTACGAGTGTCTTGGTATGTCTTATACCTTGATCCTATGACTCATAACAGCCTATCATATCATGAGAACTGCCAAGTCCAAAAACTTACTGAAGCTAAGTCCCAAAAATCACTGAAGCTTTCCACGGCTCCTAGTACTGGGCGTAGGTAGATGCTACAATTCGTAGGTTCTACTCATATCAGGAGACTTCCATTGTGCTATCTCTGAAGTATTCTACAACTCAAGTTACGGATTGTACCAGGATGGTATGGCTAGTACTGAGAGTCGTACTTTTCCTTTGCCCTGCACCAATCTTCTAAGCTTTTCTATAAGTCTCAGTACGGCTTGTACTGAGATCAGTACTAGGCTGCTTTTCTACAACTATTGCATATTTTCACTCTAACACCTATTTTCCCTATAAACAAAGTGAAAACACCTCATATCCGTATAAACATACCTAAGTCCATACTATTTTTCTAGTTTTAAGCATCAAAAGTGTTGTAAACTCACAACGCATCACTCACAAGCCCTTATTTCATGGCTAATTCACGTATTACAAGTATGTTCACGATTATCATGATTTAAAATATCCCATGAACTTCATATATGATTTTGTGATATTTATTATGACCCATGTGCATGTTTTTGGGAGTAATTTCTAGCATCGAGTAGGCCCAGGGTTTAGGAAAATCCCAAGTCTCAGAACTATGTGTCAATGTAGGTATATACATATTCCTTGCCTTGGAAAGCTTTTGACGGCTCTACCCACTTGAGCGAGATAGTTGGGGAATCATGTAAGCTCTCTCATGATGGTGTCGGTTATGATGAGTCCTCCCATTGTTCCTTATATTTTATGAATGATCATGTTTATGATAGTTTGGCTCAAGCTATAATTTACAAGGTTTTTCTTATGATTACGATTATGACTAGTTTATGAATAGTTTTGAAATCTTGAGCCCTCTAATCTAAATTACAATTATTACATCAAGTTTTAGAAATGTTCTCCTCTCATGGAGTTTTATGTATTTTACCATCCATTTTTACTTATCTCGCATACTCAGGACATTCCTACTACTAACCACATACTCTATGTTGTATCGTTTCATAATATAGGTCAAAGCGATTAGACTTAGCCTCGTCGTTAGTCCTGCTCTCACCTCTGTCCAGCTCAATCACCATTGTTGGTGAGACCTCATATTTTGAGGATGTTTAATTTAGTTTGTTGATTATGCTATTTCATTTTTTGACTTTAGCGAGCTAGTTGGGGATGTTATCCCATCAGCTCATCAGATTGTTTAAAGGATTATCAGATATTATGTAGACTATTCAGCTTTATCAAGTGTTGACTTTGTTTATGATCGTTGATATATGTCAGACTTCCACTTAAAGATGTTTTTCTTTAATTTCCGCTTTAATTATGCTCTTAGGTTTGTTATGCATGTGCCATAGGTTAGCTTGGAGTCATTTGTGGCTCTAGGTCTAGTGTCTCAATCCGGGGTCTATGCTCGGGTCGTGACAAACATTATATCAGAGTATTAGGTTTTGAAGTGTCCAAGGGTGTCTTAAATCCATGTTAAGTAGAGTCCTTTTCATGGGTGTGAAGCGCGCCACACTTATGACGAAGAGACTACAAGATGTTTTAGTGAACTTCCCTACTTTCATGATTCTACCTCGTGCTATGAGTTCAAATCTCTCTTTATTCCTCTAACTATAACTTTATGTATTTGTAGAATCAAGCCTCATCGCTGAGTTAATAGTAGAATAAATGGCAATGGAAATGACCATGGCAATGGCAATGGAGATGGACATTAGCAGGCCCCACCAGCTCCAACAGATCCTTTTCCTGAGCGGGTTACTCATGCCAAGTTTAGGGAAGCCTTGCAGATGTTTGCATAGGCCATGAACACTCAGATCAACTAGCAGGAGGTGACTCATGTTCCCCAAAATTGGAATGCAGCAGTGGCGATAGTGCGAGATTTCCTCAAGATGAACCTACTTGAGTTTCTTGGGTCGAAGGTGGATGAGGATCCGCATGTGTTCCTTGAGGAGGTGCATAAGATCACCCATATTATGGGGGTGATGGGAGAGAAGAGTGTATACTTAGCCTCCTATCAACTGAAGGGGGTTCCTCACATATGGTTTCGTCAGTGGAAGGATAGCAGGGGAGTTGGAGCAGTTCCCATAGGTTGGGAAGAGTTTATGACTACTTTCTTGGACAAGTTCTTCCCTAGGGTTTTAATGGAGGCAAAGGCGGTAGAATTCATCAACTTGAGGCATATGACTGTCCAAGAGTATGCTTTGGAGTTTACGCAGTTGTCCAAGTATGTGCCGGAGATGGTAGCCAATTAGAGAGACCATGTGGGTAGGTTCGTGAGCGGGGTTGCAAACTCTTTGGTCAAGGAGTGCAGGACCACCATATTGTGCAATGACATAGACTTCCCCCGATTGTTCATATATGCCCAGCAGATAGAGGTGAAGGAAAAGGAGAGAGAGGCCAAGAGGGCCAAGGCAGGCAGCTTTAGGTTATCCCAGAAGAGGTTCGGTGGTGGACATCGTCCCTAGCCCTACCATAGGTCATCAGCCCCAGCTTCTTCATCAGCCAGTGTTCCATCCAAGCCTCGAGGTGATTAGAGGAGTAAGGAGTTAGGTTCTAAGGGACAGAGGAGCACGCCGATAGAGCTCACTTTCCCTGTTTGCATGAAATGTAGTAAGAACCACATATGAGAGTGCCTAGTTGGATAAGATATTTGCTTCGAGTGTGGGAAGCTCGGGCACATGCGTAGAGAGTGTGCTTTAGCTAGGTAGGGTGATAGGTAAGGTCTTTCCCAGGCCACCAGTTCAGTAGTCACTCCAGCAGCACGTCCTCTCCAGCAAGGTGCTTCTACTAGTGCAGCTGGCGGTCAGTGCCTGAACAAATTTTATGCACTCTCATCTCATCAAGAGCAGGAGAATTCACCCGATGTGGTTACTAGTATGTTATGAGTATTTCATCTTGATGTGTATACATTGCTATATCCTGGAGCCACATTATCCTTTATGACTCCTATGTTGCAGTCCATTTCGGTGTCAATCCCAAAATCCTGTCAAAGTCCTTCTCAGTCTCTACTCCAGTTAGTGTGTCAGCTATAGCTCGATGGCTATATAGAAATTTCCCTGTCACAATCCTCCAAAAAGTCTCCTCAGCCGACCTAGTAGAGTTAGACATGACCGATTTTTAGGTCATATTCGGTATGGATTGGTTACATGCATGTTTTACTTCAGTTGATTGTAAAACTCGTACAGTAGAGTTTCGATTTTCGGGTGAACATGTCCAAGAGTGAAAGAGTAGTTCAGTTGTGTCTGTAGGTCTCTTTGTTTTCTTTCTTAAGGCAAGAAAGATGATCTCCAAGGTTTGCGTGTACCATCTAGTTCGAGTTAAGGATGCAACATCCCAGAACTCGACTCTTCAGTCAGTTCCTGTTGTATGTGAGTATCCAGAGGTGTTTCCAAATGATCTACTAAGAGTCCCTCCCGAGCGAGAGATTGAATTTGGTATAGACCTTCTTCCCAATATGAAGCCTATATCTACTCCTTCTTACAGAATGGCTCCAACTGAGCTAAAGGAGTTGAAGGAGCAATTGTGTAATGCCGCAGAAGCCCTAAGATCAGACCCGGGAGTTGAAATGGAGAAAACTAGAAAATCTGTACAAGGTCACAGAACAGGTTGTTACTAGACCCGTGGGGTTGACCATGAGTCGTTAGGTGACTCGTGGTAAGGTTCTTGTCTTAAGTTTTGGAAATGTTAAGTGGAAGCCATCACGGGCTTGACCACGAGAAATGTCAGATCCCACGACTGGTTGAGTCTGTCATGGTAAAGGGCTATGGAAAGGAGAAGAAAACTTGGTAGTGTACCCTACGGTTGGTCACCACGAGTCGTAGTCAGACACCACGATTTGTGGGATGGGTCGGGGTTAGCCGATTGCTTATGATTTGTAAATTTGGGAAATAAGGATGACGAGTGGTGACCACAAGTTGTGGTCACCAGTAATGACTTGTAGTGTCCCCCGTGGCAAGCCCCAAATGAATTATTGGACAGTGCACTCGACGACTGATGCCACGAGTCGTGGTCTTGGGTAATGACTCGTCCAGTCCCTCGTTCGGACAGGTAATCAGTTTTTAACTGAGAATTTATTAAGGGTATCATCATCATTCCTAAGCCCTAGGGTCCTATACTACATAGTTTTAAGCTATTTTCAGGATTTACTAAGATAGGTTAAGTCATTCTAGCTGATTCAAAACTCATGCATGCAAAGTTCAAGGGTGTAGAGGGTGATCAAGCATAAAACCCCAAGGCTCTTCATCAATTGTTCTTCAATTCCTCTTGGACAAGTAAGGTAGTGATAGAATCCAAGTCTCTCAGGTATGTAGGGTTATGAGTGGATGAATTCATCCACAACCATGCCCAATCTCTTCTAATTCATGAAATTCTATTTGAAAATCTTATGGGGTCTTATCCCAAATTCTTATGAAATTATAACGATCTATCTATGGGTTAATATCTCTCATATATCACATCATATTTTATGAATCATGGGAAGATTTTATAACTAATTCAATTATGAATTTATTGTTTTAAATTTCTAAAATATTATGCCCAATCATGCATGTTCTATGATAAATTGAGTTATGACTTTACCTTGATTTTTATGTTCTTTAACCTATCATGATTTATGATTTATGATATAGATTTACTCAAATTTTCATCATGAATTTATGATTATTAAGTATATACATGTTTTACAAGTATGCATGGACTTCATGATTGATTGATTTATGACGTTGGCCGATTCATGGGCCCTTGACTCATGGCTAAACATTTATTTAAATGGGCATCAATGATGTTAATGTTTATTTGTACATGAATCTCATGAATGATGTTTATGATTTACATACAAGCCTAATGTGCATATTTTTGGGAGAAGTGTCTAGTATCAAGTAGCCCGACATTCAAAGGACTACGTCGATGTCTCATAACTACGTGTCATAATAGGTTCATATTGATATATTACAATGTTAATGGATCCCCTCTTTCGTGATATCACATATTGCACATCCCTTACCTAGCAAGTCGGGGACGACTTTGCCCACTTAAGTGAGATAGTTGGGGCATTATGTAAGGCTCTACCATGATGGTGTCGTTTATGATGAGTCCTCCTAGTGTTCCTCATCATTCTGCATGAATATGATTATGTACTTGGCTTAGGCTATGTTTGATGAAGCTTTCTGTTACAATTATGAAAATGATTGACTTACAAATGTTTGAAAACCTTGAGCCTTATGTTCCATTATGATATTTATGTTATGATCATGTTGTCCTACTCTTATGAACTTTTTTGTATTTTAAATGTCCTCTTTACTTACCTTTCGTACTCGATATATTCCACATACTGACCGCATACTTTATGTTGTATCATTTTATGATACGGGCTCCGACCTTCAGAATCAGCAACATCGTTAGCTCATTTCCCTGAGTTAGCATCCAGTTCAGTGGTGAGTCCTCATCTCCGGAGGACCAGTTGATATTAGTTGTCCTTTATGTTCAGATTTCTAGAACTGTCGGGTTAGTTGGGGGTGTTTTCCCATCAACCCATCAGATATGTTAGAGGCTTTCAGACTATATGTAGTGTTCAGTTGTCATGTATGAAGTGCGTTTTGTTTTTTATGTTATGTCATGATTATGCTTCTGCTATGTTATTATGTTGAGTGTTTCATTTTATTTGCTTGAGTTAGATGTATATTCATGTCATGGGTCGACTTGGAGTCTCTCGGGGCTCCTTGTCTGGTGTTGTGACTCGAATCTATGTTTGGGTTGTGACAAGTAGAAAGATCTTTTAGATAAGGGGTTTATCAGGCCTAGAAATTCTCCATGGGGTGCTCCAATTCTCTTTATTCGAAAAAAGGATGGTTCTCTTCATATGTGCTTTGATTATTGGCAATTGAATAAGGTCACAATCAAGAATAAGTATCCCGTTCCCAAAATTGATAACTTGTTAGACCAGCTTCAGGGTGTCAAGTGCTTTTCAAAGATATATCTCCAATCCGGCTATCACCAGCTCAAAGTTAGGGAGACTGACATTCTGAAGACAGCCTTGAAGACTCGGTATGGTCATTATGAGTTTGTAGTTATGTATTTTGGGCTTACGAATGCCCCTACAGCTTTCATGGATTTGATGAACAGGGTGTTCAAGCAGTACTTGGATATGTTTGTGATTGTCTTTATAGATGATATCCTCATATGCTTTCGGAGCGAGGAGGAGCATATCACTCACTTGAGGGTTGTGTTGTAGACTCTTAAATTCTGTCAGTTGTTTGCTAAGTTTAGAAAATTGAGTTTTGGATTGACTCAGTGACGTTCTTAGGTCACGTGGTGTCTAGTGAGGGTGTGCAGGGGGACTCTCAAAAGATAGAGGAGGCAAAATATTGGTCTAGACCAGTCACTCCTATGAATATTCGGAGCTTTTGGGGTTTAGCTGGCTATTACCGAATGTTTATAGAGGATTTTTCCTTCATTGCAGTATCATTTACTAAGCTAACTCAGAAAAAGGCCAAGTTCTAGTGGTTCGATGCTTGTGAGAATAGCTTCTAGTAGTTGAATACTCGACTCACTCGACCTTGGGTGTGTATTGATGCTGGGGGACAAGGTTATTGCATATGCTTCTCGTTAGCTTAAGACCCATGAGAAGAATTATCCAACTCATGATCTCGAGTTGGAGGCGGTGGTTTTTTCCTTGATGATTTGGAGGCATTATTTGTATGGGGTGGATATGGATGTGTTCATGGATCACAAGAGCCTACAATATGTGTTCACTTAGAAGGACTTGAACTTGCGACAAAGGAGATGGCTAGAGCTTCTCAAGGATTATGATATAAGTGTCCTTTACCATCCAAGCAAGGACAATGTAGTGGCGATGCCCTTAGCTCGCGTGATCGACTTCAAAGGTATTTAGGATGATCACTTGCCTCTCATTAAGTTTTCCTACAATAAGAGTTACCACTCCAACATTCAAATGGCTCCATTTAAGGCTCTCTATAGATAGAGGTGTAGATCACCTATTGGTTGGTTCGAGGTAGGTGAGGGTACCTTGATAGGTCCAGATTCAGTTCATGAGGCCATGGGGAAGGTTCAGCTTATTAGAGAAGGGCTGAAAATAGCTCAGAGTCGATAGAAATCCTATGCGGATGTGAGGAGGAGAGAACTTGAGTTTGAGGTTGACGATTGCGTATTTTAGAAGGTGTCTCCCATGAAGGGAGTTATGAGGTTTGGAAAGAAGAGGAAGCTTAGTCCATGTTATGTTGGGCCATATAGAATTGTGAGACATGTTGGCAAGATAGCCTATGAGTTGGAGCTACCAGCGGAGTTAGCTTCAGTGCATATGGTGTTCCATGTGTCCTTATTGAAGAAGTGCATCAGTGATCCATCTCTAGTGATTCTGGTAGAGAACATTAGAGTGAGGGACAACCTTACCTATAAGGAGGTACTAGTTGAGATCCTTGATCGTCCGGTTCATAAGTTGAGGAATAAGGAGGTAGCTTTAGTAAAGGTTTTCTAGAGGAATCAACTTGTCGAGGGAGCTACATGTGAAGCCGAAGCACATATGATGACTAGATACTCTCTTTTATCCCTTCCCGTTCCATTCCATCTTGAAGTATTGGCTTCCTCCCTAACACTATATTCAGTTTTATGTCAAATTCATGTCTCTAAGTTTCTTTCATGTCATTGCATATATGTATGTTTCATGAATCCTATTCAGTTATGTTTTCCATGTTTGGAGTTAGTCACTCCGTCAGTTTTCAGCTTTAGTTGTTTAGTTTTTGGATTGAAGCTCCTTTCCCTAACGTTTCAACATGCTTAATCTACATTCAAGGACGAATGTTCCCAAGGAGGAGATAATGTAACACCCCAAAAGTTCTTAAGGCTAGATTCAATATTGGAAGTATGATCAGTAGAAAAAGTTTGAAAAAATATCTTAGATTAACTCGTTGTACGAGTTGTGGTGTGGAGTAACGGCTGGTGGGATTGAGTCGTGGAGAGCTTCTGGTTGATAGGTCCTAGACCAATAAGCCAAGGTACGACTCATGGTCACGAGCTGTGGTTAGTATCTGCAGGGAAAGAGCTTAGAACAATGAGTCAAAGTATGACTCGTTGGTCCCTGTAATGGGCCGCTGTAGAAATCTTTATTTGATTTTTGTATGCCTAGGCTAGGTAGTTCGAGCCATGGTAAGTGGCCATGGTGAGAATCAATAAAGTTGGGAAGTTTGGTCCAGTGGTAACAGAAGGGTGTAACAACCAGTGGTGTGCTTATGATTGACAGGTCCTAGACCGATGAGCCAAGGTACCACTTGTTGGTTGATGTAACGACTCATGGTCACAAGTTGTGGTCAGTATCACAGGGAAACAGCTTGGGATGATGAGTCATAGTACGACTCGTAGGTTCCTATTATGGGTTGCTGTCAGAAATAATTGTTTGATTTTTGTATGCCTAGGCTAGGTAGTACGAGTCATGGTATGAATCGTAGTGAGAAACAACGAGTCATGGTAAGTGGCCGTGGTGAGAATAAGTAAAGTTGGGAAGTTTGGTCCAATGGAAATGGAAGGGTGAAACGACCCGTTGTCACCCGTAATGACTCGTTGTATTGGTCCATCAGGAAGATTTCTAGGAAGTAAGGTTGGAAGGCAGTGGGGACGATGAGAGGAAACCAATGGTGAGCTTCTAATTGACAGGTCCTGGACCAACGAGCCAAGGTACTTCTCGTTGGTTGATTTAACGACTCGTGGTCACAAGTTGTGGTCAGTATCTGCAGGGAAAGAGCTTGGGATGATGAGTCATAGTACGATTCATAGGTCCCTATAATGGGCTGCTGTCGGAAACCGTTGTTTGATTTTGTTATGCCTAGGCGTGGTGAGAAACAACGAGTCATGGTAAGTGGTCGTGGTGAAAATAAGTAAAGTTGGAAAGTTTGGTCCAGTGGAAATGGAAGGGTGCAATGACCCGTTGTCACCAGTAACGACTCGTTGTATTGGTCCATCAGGAAGATTTCTAGGAAGTAAGGTTGGAAGGAAGTAGGGATGATGAGAGGAACCATGGGTCATTGTTTCAAGGTACGACCCGTGGTACGAACTTGTTGTGACTGGTAGTGAGGTTTTTCTTGTGAAATCATTAAGGGTATTTTCATAAATTCTAAGTTCCTAAGTCCAAAACTGCATCATTTTAATCTTGGAAAATAGTGTTTTAAGGGTATTAGTCACCCTAGATCATCCATTCCTCCCCTAACACTCTTAATTAAAGATCAATCTCTCAAAACCCTCTCAAGATTTTCTAGGGTTCGTCCTCTAGTTCCTCCTAAATTCAATTGGGATTTCAATGATAGTTATTAATTGCCAATTCTTGGTATGTGGACTTATTAATGATAGCTTCTTTTACCCTCATGCCCCTTTTTCAATCGAATTCATGATCACCCATTCCCCAAGTCCTATTTTCAAAATTATAGGGTTTATGTTGGGTTATGAATTCCTCCATGATTTATCTTATGGGTATAGTTGAATTGCTAAGAATTTATGATTTCCATGATTGTGGTTTTAAGATTCCTTCAAGTTTCTCATGAAATTGTGGTCCCTTGTGTTACAAGTATGACTGTGAACTCTTAGGGATAAATTCCTCTTTATGAGTTTTTATGATCCTTTTATTATTTAAATTCTCTCAAGCACTAATTTATGCTTTATGACGTATGATACATGATTTCCTACAAGGATTCTACATGAATATATGAATTTCAAGTATGGGGATTTTCTCAAGTATGTATGATTATCTCATGATTATCAGGATTATGATTATCGCCAACTCACGGTCCCTTTATAAGCATGTTCACGATTATCATGATTTAAACTAGCCCATGAAATTTATGTATATTTCATGATACTTTTATGAGTCATATGCATGATTTTGGGAGTAGTGTCTAGTATCGAGTAGGCCCGGGGTTCTGAAAAATTTCGAGTCTCAGAACTACGTGCCTTACATAGGTGTGTGTATATATTATATATATTCAGGTTTAATCCTACGGGGTCCCTACTAGTGATATCATGCCACATATCGTTTCTTTCCTTGGCAAGCTTAGGACGGCTCTGACCATTTGAGCAAGATAGTTGAGGCATCATGTAAGCTCTCTCATGATGATGTCGGCTATGATGAGTCCCCCCATTGTTCCTTATGTTTTATGCATGATCATGTTTACAATACTTTGGCTCAAGTTATGATTTACAAGGTTTCTCTTGTTACAATTATGACTAGTTTATGAACAGTTTTGAAAACCTTGAGCTCTCGTGTCTAAATTACAATCATTACATCATGTTTCAAAAATGTTCCACTCTCATTGCATTTTATGTATTTTATTGTCCATTTTTACTTATCTCGCATAATCAGTAAATTTCAAGTACTGACCGCATACTCTATGCTATATCATTTCATGATACAGGTTCGAGCGATCATACTCTGCCTCGCCATTATGCCTGCTCTCACCTAAGTTCTGCTCAGTCCCCGTTGTTGGTGAGTCCTCATCTTCCAGGAATGTTTAGTTTAATTTTTTGATTTTGCTATTTCAGTTTCTAACTTTAGCGAGCTAGTTGGGGGTGTTGTCCCATCAGCTTATCAAACAGTCTAAAGGCTTATCAGAATTATGTATACTTTTCAGCTTTGCCGAATATTGACTCCATTTATGATCATTTATATATGTCAGAATTCTGCTTAAAGATGTTTTTCTTTAATTTCCACTTTAATTATGCTCTTGGGTTTGTTATTCATGTGTCATGTGTTAGCTTGGAGTCATTTGTGGCTCTAAGTCCCGTGTCTCAATCTGGAATCCATGCTCGCAGGTCATGACACTACCAGAATAATATCAACTCAAGCATCACAGGTCATACAACAATCATTAACATCACTAACAATAACAACACCACAATTTGCAATCCACTTTGCTAGGGTAAACACCTCATAGTCTTATAGGTCTAACAGTACATACAAGCCAAGTGTGTCAGAGTAAATATCAATAGCCATACACTTGTCGTATGATCACTAGTGCACCAGAGTAACTCTACAATTATACACTAGTCTTAAAACAAGTTGTACAAGCCCCGAGTGCGCCGGAGTAACTTCACAGTCATACACTCACATGTGCAATTCCAACACAGGCTGGAAGCAATCTAATAGGCAATCACAAGCTCAATGATTTCAAAGCCGGCTTTCACAATTACTCTGGTCGAAAGTCCTGGGCTTGACCCTATGCTAGAGAAACTTGAAAGCCATGGGTTCTGTTGAGCCTCCAAGAAAATCAGTTAACACAATCATAATCGTAAACACACAACAAGATTATATATCCAAAATATCTCGTAACACAACCAAACAAAGCAAATTTTATTTACAAAACCAACACGATTATACTCAAGTCTAACATACAACCGTCACAAGTATCAAGCCTAACCATGCTATACCATCAATCGTAGATCACCCTTAATCTCCATCCAAGTAACCAACCATAATACAAACCTATAACCATTCAAAGAAAGCCCCAAGTTCAAACAAACAAGGTCACAACCAACGTCACAAAATACATTAAATTCTATGTGTTTTATCGTCACACTAACTCATGATAACCGACCAATTTCACCTCAGAATACACAGCCTCGATTGATGAGGCAAAGACCATAACCCATCAGTCCCACCATAAGATTTTCAACCATATTTTTCAGCCACCAGAATAGTAACTTTGCAATAACATAAGAGTTCGAATTCAACAAAAATCATATCTGAAAGAGAGAAAAAGGAAGCCTTAACATACCTCTATAATGCTGAATTGAACTTAGCTGAAACCCATGCCAACAACACCATAAACTACTGACCCAAAAAAGTATCCTTTCTATATAAATGCAGCTATAGGAATTCAATAAGAAAATAATACGAAACAAAGATTAATCTGTAAGATTCTATGGATTCAATGATAGAAACTCCAAATCAAGAATCTAACGACCATCACAAGCTCACTCTAAGATAACAAGATAAAATCAAGAGAAGCAAAGACTTACCAAAATTTTCAACTTGAAATAGCCACCACGAAATCAACATGATGAAGATGACACGAGCTAGATGGGAGATTCAACTTCCTAACCTTGGATTTCAAGTTGGATTATATTTTCTAGGCACAAAATAATCAAGAACATGTTGAGGTACCTCTAGGGAGAGTTTTTGACATAGAAAATTTTCAGAAATGAGAAATGGATATGAACAACCGTTCAAAGGGACTTATATATTCCTCTACCGTCTTGGACTATGTTGACATGCCTGCTTATGCAGTCTCATGAAAACACAAATATCTTTCTATTTCAAAGTTGTATTAGCGAACGATTTAATGTGTTGAAAATTAGACTTATGGACCTTCAATTTAATAGGTAGTAGGATTCCTAACTCCTTATATATTGGGATAAAAGTTTTGAGACATCTGACCCAAATTTTAGAGAATTTAAGAAAGAAATTTGCGATAACTTTTGCTGAGTTTTGTTTTACAACTTAACTGATGTTAAATCTTAACATACCATCATAGAGTGATTTGAATAGATCATAACACGTCCTTCTTAGCATATTAAGTACTCCTAATCCTACCTCTAAAGAATAAATTTATTGCTTAGATTATACAGAGTGTTACAACTACTATGAGATCTGAATTTATTATTTTAGAGTTGATTGGTAACGAGACTTAGTGATTAAGAGAAATGCTAGTGAGTGTTCCAACTTAAATCAAATCATTATTTTTTGTGTTTACAAATAGTTGTTATGAAGCAGTAACAGTAGTAGCGAAAAATATATATTTCATTAGAAAAAATTATACATTCATTTGAGAGATAATGTGATAAAACAATTGTTGTGTGATGAAATTATTTATTTAATTATGTGTAGTCAAAAGAAAATATGATCAATTTTAGGCTAAAAAAAACATCAAGAGGAGTGAGACTTTATCAATTTGAGAAAATCAACAATGATGATAACCCAATCTATATGATTGGAGATCCCATGAATTAAATTTATATGGGTTGTAACAAGTCATTAATTATTAATCAAGTATGCACTATGAAATTATGTCTCTCCTAGGTATGTGAATATATTGCAAAACTGCAAGGTAAGTAGGTTGAGTTAAACTCTTAATCCAATTTATATCCTCATAGGTGGTGTATTGCTCTGTAGAATATAATTGATGATTGGATCTATTTGAGTGTGGACCAGTGCGCTCCTAGGAAATCATGACAAAAAAATTTTGGAGCATTCATGAAATATCAGGACATGTGCATGGCCTATTAGTGCAAACCCGTGAAAACAACAAAGATTGTGCGAGTATAATGTGATAGAATAAGACCATGAACTTACAAAAGAATTCTCGGTTCATTGAAGTTTTAAACTTTACCAATTGTTATGTACATATAATCTTATTTATATAAATTTAGTTCATAATCTACGAGATACTAGATTCGACGTATTGTACTCATATGTGAAAATCCAGTAAACCGTCTTATTTTATTTTATTCTTGAATCTTCTTTTTAAGATATGTGGGGATTTGTTTAAAAAAATAATTGATATCTCAAAAAGAAGTGCTCAAAACTCTGATCTAGATTCATTCTATTAAAGTCTTGTTAATGGCCTTTAATAGATTTATTGTGATTAAATGCCTAGCCTTGATTAGCCATAATTCTAGTACATGTAGTACTTTGAGGCTTATGGCAAGATATATTTTCTCTTTATTAATATCTATCCTTCTTTATTGATATTAATCCTTCTTAACGTTGCAGGAAGCGAATAGCCTTGAAATTCTATTGTGATCATTTGAATTCTACACATCTATATATACTTTTATTCCTTCTCTTTTGAGAAAAAGAGATAAAAGCAAATTCTTCCTTCCATATCATATTATGTTGAATTTTCTTTTTAAATAAATTTTGTTAGTTTCTGTGTTCCTAATTTATGCTAAAAAAGTTTGTTGAATTTTGAAAATACACCTGTACGGAATGAATATTCTTGAGGATAGCGTCTTTGATTTGTCTCAAGCTTTATCAAATATTTTCCTTATGGTTTTCAACAAAGCCTAAATTTTTGGCAGCCAATATTTGAGAAAAACACCAATAGCAAAGCTTGTTTGATTTTCTTTTTCAAAAAATGAAAAGCACGTCGTCTTTCCAACATGTATGAAAAGGGGGCCTAAATATGAGCAACAACTGTTATGAGAAATTTATGGGATGATATCATGCATGTGGTATATATTTAATATCAATGACAATACTGTTTATCATAATTTTCACAGGTCTCCCTCTACTTTAGATACAACACATCATATTAACCAGACTTGAAGGTCCAAATAACAAGTTGGTGTCTCTAGTGCTAACTTTAAAACATTTATCACCAATTCAACATCAACTTCATGTGCCTTAGCTTTTCATGTACTTATCATGATTAGAGCTAACAAAATCAATCTATTATTACAGTAACTCATCTAGTTTTAAACGGGTTGAGTTATGAGAGCCGATGAGAAATTTAATTATAATAATTTGACCGTTTTGATCATTTTGAACAACCCAATGAATTTACTATATCATTATGGAAAGCATTACTGATTATAAATTAAACTTTAATGATCAATTTATTGATTTGATCCAACGAGTTGAACCTTAAATGACTTATCCAAGTGCTGAGTCAAAATTCATCAACATAATGTAATGCAACGAGTTAAAATGCAACTCAAGTCCAAACACATGAAGTCAAATTTGGTGATTTATAATCAAGTAAATTTGAAAGAATTTAAGTCAATATAATTTAACAAAAATACATTAATTATCTTTTTTGTTCTTCCTAAAAAGTAAAATAAAAAGGTGAAAAATTGGATCATATCAGATGAGTTTACGACATATTATTTGATTCACCTTACACACATACATATAGATTCAAACAAACTTTAAACGAATTGAATCATGATCCATTTACCTATGTGATCACTAATTTTGATTCTTCTGAATTTAATTCAACCTGTTCATTTTCCACACAACGAGCTGTGGACCCAAACCTATTTACAAAAGCAAGTTAGAAAAAAGAAGACATTTTAAGGATTTAGTTATACCTTAAACACCAAGAATTATTTGTATAGTTTCGAAGGGTACTTTCATACAGAAAGAGCAGATGCAACTTATAAAGTGTGCAATAATAGAGTTAAAAATACATGCAGGTACTCACAACTTGAACCTAATCAAAAGATTACTCCTAAAACTCGGGAAAAGTTCGATGTCACTCTTTTGTGCGATATATTGGTGACACATAACAGATATTCACGTGACATTATTTGTGATGTGACTATGATTAAAAAAGAAATTCACTAAAGAATTAATTTTAGTCCTAACTTTTACAGGTACAAACTTATTGCTAGGTACTACCTTTGACATGATCTTTAAGAAACACAATAACATTTTGTCTCAAAAACAACAAAAGAGTATATATCATCATCAATTATTGTAGGCATATATCATTCTGGTTCATATTGGTTTTTGAGGTCCATGGTGGAAAGGCAGAAGCCAAGAAGACAAATGATCGCAAAATCTACGGTAAATCTTATCTGGACATGGAAAGGCCCCATCCTTATTCCTACAATGTTCAAATTAATTATCCACGGGGCGGACGCACTTTATAAAAAATTTATATTATATATATAAAGTTAAATTTTAAATTTACGCATGCAAATAGTATAATGAACATCGTTGACTCAAATGAGAAGCTTAGCTCAATGACCGAGGGATTCATTTATTTTTTGGCTTCGCTGGTCTAATTCCAACTAACAACATTTTTTAGCCGTCTATTGAGGGTCATAGGGTAAAGCTCTATTGAAGGTCAAGTATGTACAATTATTTATTTTAAATTGTAATTTTGCAGGCCTCTTATAAAAATATAGTTGTATTAATATCATAATATTTGAATTATTTTTATAGTAGCGTATTTTTACAATTAACGTAGCATATTTTGAATAAGAAAATAAGTTGAAAAATACCTTTAAACTATAGAAAATTGAATTAAAATACTTTGCATTAACAGTTTTGTCCAAAAGTAATCTTGTTGTCAATACTTTGGTCAAAAAATGCTAATATTGTTAATAATTTGGTTTTAAAATATCTCTATTCACTTTTGAATAAAAAATATCTTTTTCCTAATAAACATATTGTTTCTTTTCTTTTTAAACACATTTTTTAATAAAATATTATTTTTAAAGAACCATTTTCTTATTTCTTTTATTTTAAAATCTCTTTAACTAATAAAAAAGTGAGAAGTAATATTTTTCTTCTTAATTTCATTTTATCAATTAAAATAGAATAACCTGGTGTACTTTTCAAAACTGATAGTATAGGTAATATATATAAATCATAGTAAACTCATCATTAATTTTTACTTAAATAATAAAAAACTTTCTAATAAAATAGAAAATATTTTCATATTTCTTGATTTTAAAGTTAAAATGAAAAAAGATGATAAAAAATAACTCTATCTATGATATTTTGAAGATATTTTGTGATTTGAAGCAAGATAATAGATTTTCGTATTTTATGAAATTATGATTGTTGTATCTTAACTTTATAACAATGATTATATATATTAGCAAATGCTTAGCCTTCTTTAATTCAAAAAGATATATTAAGAAATAAAAATATTTTCTATTTTATTAGAATTTGTTTTAATCGTACCTAAACAAAAAATTAATGATGAATTATTGTAATCTTATATATATAAAAAGTTAATGATGAGTATATTTTGATTAGAAAATAATGTGTTTAAAAAACACAGTATGTTTATTAGAAAAAGAGCATTTTGAGCCAAAAATAATAGGGATGTTATGAAATAATAAAGAAAGAACAATAATATTATAGAGAAAGAGAGAAGCAGAGAAGTTCGTATTTCTCTTGATGAGATGAAATACAATGAAAGAGAACCCATTGTTACACCCCGTAAGTTCTTGACACTTAATTGGCCTATTCGCATGTTGGTTAAGAGTTTTAGAATGTCATACGTGCAAGAAAAAGGCCCGGGGAGAGACCGGACAAGCGCCAACTCGGAGTGTCGCAAGGTAAAGCGACTTATAAATCGCATTCGACAATTGCGACTTATAAATCGCATTCGACCAATGCGACTTAAAGGCCCCAAGTATATAAGGCTCCCACTTCGTTTTAAATTATTTTCCCTTCATATAATTTCCAGTAAACGAACAGAAACAGAGGGGAACGAATGGTTTGATTAAATTTCCTTCCGTTTACACCGTCAAACGCAGCCCAAACTCGAATTAACTTCGGGTAGAGAAGTATAAAGCTGTCAGGAGCATTCCTGCGGAGTTAGTTTCACGAAATTCGGCTGGCGAATCGTCGTCACGCCGAGATAAGGTAAGTGGAATTTCTCCAAACTAGTGTTAATATACGCCCATCATTAAAGTGAGTATTTCTCACTTCTAGACCCCCGAGAAATAGCGAGTTTTCGATCGTTCTTCGATAAGTCGAAGAATAGGCAATAGGTATAGCCATAATATGGTTTCTTTCCAAAATAATAGTAGAATTAATTCTATTCTTTCATGAATATGAATACAGTTGGGAGAAATAGCTGAATACTAGCCGAGCTACGCCAGTTAATCAGAAAGTCGGCAGTTGAGGTATGTAAAGCAAGTTTCTTTCGGCAAGCTGGTATTTCTAGTATAGCAAAATAGTACGAATTTTAGTAGAGTGTTTCAGAAGTCGTATATTATGTTCAGTATGAAATTTAGTAAGCATGTTAGAAATATAATATAGTGCTCAGCATGAAATTCAGTAAAACAGTATATGTCCCAGCAGAATATTCCAGAAATATTATTACAAATTCAGTATATTTCAGTATCAGATTCAGTACATTCCAATATAAGATTCAGAACAGAATACCAGAACATAAATATTATTATCAGATCCAGTATATATATTACATGTGCCTATTGCTATCTATGGAGACATGATTGTTCTGTGTTGGGCACCCTTAGAGCTTCCTTAACCGCCCCAGGGTTAATAGCTGTGTCGACTCGCCCGCCAGAGGGTTAGGATACGTCGCTCTACGGAGTGGCATGCCGTCCGCCAACGGGCGAAGATGGGATGCAGATTCCCCATAGTAGGCTGCTCAGCACTATACCACACCCCCTGTCGAGCGCTTGCGCCCGGGATGCAGATTTCAGATTTCAGATTTCAGGAGTCCTCCGGACTCATATACAACTATAGTCAGGGGCCCAACGAGCCCAAGTTGCATACCCAGGTAGCCGGTAGGATGCTCATAGTTACTAGGTGGATGGTATGACCTGGGTAGGGGTATATAAATTGTGTGTTGATTGGTACCTTACGGCTTATGGGGGCTGGTAAGGTTCTTGTATGCTATGTTGTGTTAGTTATTGATAGATAGAAAGTAGACCACCATGCTATCAGGTATGACTCTTACTCTCTTCAGTAAAGTTACGCTCTTTTCAGTCAGTCTCAGCTCGTCTCTTATTACTTCAATATCTATCAGTATTATTGTTTGCTTTCAGTTATTTTCAGTTATTGCTTTGCATACTCAGTACAAGTGGTACTGACGCCCGTTTTGGGGCACTGCATTACTTGCCTGCAGGTACTCATAAATGAGGAGCAGATCCCTCATAGTTCCAGCCAGCGCACAGAGTCTTCAGCTCCTATCATCCGGAGCTTGATAGCTAAAGGTTTACTTCCCTTTTTGTTTGTACAGTATGGGTAGGCCGGGGCCCTGTCCCGACCATCTTATTATTCTTCGAGGCTTGCGGATTGTATATTCCCCGTGGTTAGTTATACCGATCATGTGCGGCTGTGTGTATGTTTTTAGTTTGCATGTGATGGCCATGTGGGGCCTTGTTCAGTTGTCAGTTGGTGACCTTGTCAGTCACAGATCAATTTAGCACTTGATTCTACTTTTCAGTGATAACTAGTCAGCATGGTGGCCTTGTCGGCCCTCATAGTTTCCCTTATGTTCAGTTTTTCTGGGTAGCTGTTATATTCCTATAGGTGGCTATAGGCCTTGTCGGGCGGAGGCTGTACTTGCAGCCATTATATAGCTCGTTGTTTTCATAAATCCAGAATTAGAGCCATCCTGGCACCAGAAGTTCTTAAGCTCAGTAGTCCAGCAGTCTAGGTCCTAGTAGGGCATCAGGTGCCAGTCATGCCTCCCAAGGCGGGGCGTGACAAATTTGGTATCAGAGCAGGTCGTATCATAGGGAGTTTGCAAACCGTGCTAAGTAGAGTCTTGTCTATGGATGTGTTGTGCACCACATACCATAGGCAGGAGGCTAAAAGGCATGATAGGATGGTTACTTTTTCTTCACATTCAGTCGTGCCATAGAGCAGTACAGTATAGGGTTGAGTCCCTAAAGCTTACTATACTCTTTGTTTATAGATAAAATGTCAGATCAGCAACATCCTATCACAGGCCGAAGATAGGATACAGCAGTAGGAGAGGGCACCAGCAGGATGCCCCAGTTTCGATTAGAATCAGCTCGATCTGAGGGCGATACAGAGGCATCGTCCCGACCTTCTCAGTAGTCTCCACCCCATCAGGAGTCACTCGGGATGACACCACCTCTGACAGTTCCTATACCTACACTATCTGACCAGAAGGTCAGGAGTGTCGTACTTATGTTAGCGCAAATGATGGCTACTCAGTGTCAGTCAATGCCACCTACAGCTGTAGAGTTATTAGGTGGCCCTGGTAGTTCGAGGGTCCGAGAATTCCTGGCACTAGGTCCCCCGCAGTTCATAGGGTCGGATTGGACAGAGGGCCCCCAGGACTTCCTGGATCAGATGCAGAGGATTTTTCGGGTAATGCATGTTACATCTACAGAGTTGGTTGAATTTGCGGTATTTCGATTGTGGGATATTGCTGTGTTGTGGTATGAGAGTTGGGAAAGGTCTCGAGGGAGAGATGTTGCCCCTTCGACCTGGTCCATCTTTTCAGAGGCTTTCCTGGACCATTACCTACCACAAGAGATCCGACATGCCCGGATGGACCAGTTTTTACACCTGGAGCAGGGGGCGATGAGTGTTCGAGAATACGCCCTGCAGTTTGATTCTTTGGCCCTCTATGCTCCGGCCTTTGTAAACACCACGCCATCCAGAGTCCACCGGTTTATTATGGGGCTGAACCCAGAGTATATTGAGGCCTGTATGACAGCTACTTCGCAGGAAGATATGGATATTGCTCGAGTACAGGCTTTTGCTCAGACTATTGAGGGCCTCAAACAGAGGGAACAGGATAGCAGACGAACAAGTCAGGAACAGCGCCGCAGGGACAGGTCAGATGAGTTACAGGGGGAGATTCGGAGAGGGCCTAGGCCACGGTTGTCAGATAGGCCACCTAGACCCCCGCCTCCATCACAACAGCACAGGGGTAGATTTAGTCACCGAGGACAGTCAGAGTCTGACGGAAGTTCTCAAACAATAGATTCACCCCAATAGAGGAGAGTAGAGCAGAGTAGGTATACACCACCATTTTGCCCTATTTGCAACCGATGCCACTCTGGAGCTTGCAGATATGGATCCACAGGGTGTTATATATGTGGACAGGAGGGTCATGTGATGAGAGATTGTCCATCCATGGGTCAGGGTGACCGGGATAGACAGGAAAGGGCATCAGCAGGGTCGTGAGCTCCAGCAGCCCCGGCAGAGCGCAGGCCCTCAGTTTCAACAGGCAGAGGCCGAGGCAGATCAGGGGCCTCTAGTTTAGGTAAGGGCCCAAGCCGTACCTATGCATTACCAAGGAGACAGGATGCAGAGGCGTCTCTAGATGTTGTGACAGGTATGATGACTATTTGCTCTCACCCTGCTTATGTATTAATCGATCCGGGATCTACCTTGTCCTATGTTACCCCATTAGTGGCTCGAAAGTTTAGTATTGTACCATAATTACTTTGGCAACCCTTTTCAGTATCTACACCCGTCGGTGACTCTATCATAGCCAAAAGGGTTTATCAAGGGTGTACAGTAGAGGTTGCTAGCCGTCAGACCACAACAAATTTGGTAGAGTTAGAAATGGTTGATTTTGACGCCATTATGGGTATGGATTCGTTAGCTTCATGCAATGCCAATGTAGAATGCTGGACTAAGACGGTCCAATTCCACTTTCCATGGGAGGCAGTATGAGAGTGGAAGGGCAGTACAACTACGCCAAAAGGTAGGTTTATTTCCTATCTTCGGGCGTGAAAGTTGATAGCCAAGGGGTGCATTTAGCACATTGTCAGAGTTCAGGATGTTCGGGTAGAGCCTCCGACTCTCCAGTCTGTTCCAGTGGTGAATGAATTCCCCGATGTATTTCCAGATGAGTTACCTGGTACTCCCCCAGAAAGGGAAATAGACTTTGCAATTGATTTATTGCCGGGCACTCAGCCCATATCAATTCCCCCTTATCGCGTGGCTCCTGCTGAACTCAGAGAACTAAAGGAGCAGTTGAAAGATTTGTTAGATAAGGGATTTATCAGGCCGAGTACTTCACCTTGGGTTGCACTAGTTTTGTTTGTGAGAAAGAAGGATGGTTCCCTCTGAATGTGTCTAGACTATTGGCAACTGAATAAAGTCACAATCAAGAATAAGTATCTGCTTCCCAGAATAGATGATTTATTTGATCAGTTACACAGAGCCAGATATTTCTCCAAAATCGATTTAAGGTCCGTATATCATCAAGTTCGGGTTCGTGAAAGGGACATTCCAAAGACTACCTTCAGGACCAGATACGACCATTTTGAATTCTTAGTCATGTCCTTTGGGCTGACGAATGCTCCAGTCGTGTTTATAGACCTGATGAACAGTATTTTCAGACCATACCTGGACTTGTTCGTGATAGTATTTATTGACGATATTCTGGTGTATTCTCGCTCAGAGGCAAACCACCAGGATCATTTGCGGATAGTGCTCCATATTCTCAGAGACCGTCAGCTATATGCCAAGTTCTCTAAATGTGAATTTTGGCTGAATTCAGTAGCCTTTTTGGGTCATATCGTGTCGGATGCTGGTATACAGGTAGATACACAGAAGATAGAAGTAGTAAAAGCATGGCCCAGACCTACCACTCCGATCGAGGTATGCAGTTTCCTGGGGTTAGCAGGGTACTATAGAAGGTTTGTTGAAGGATATTCCACCTTAGCAGCACCTCTAACTAAATTGACGCAGAAGGCAACAAAATTTCAGTGGAGTGAGGCATGTGAGCAGAGCTTCCAGGAAATGAAAGACAGGTTAACATCATCTCCAGTGTTAGCACTGCCAGAAGGTACAGAAGGTTATGCAATTTATTGTGACGCTTCGGGTGTTGGGTTAGGATGTGTGTTGATGCAGCGCATGGTAAAGTAATTGCTTATGCTTTCAGACAGCTGAGGAAACATGAAAAGAACTATCCTACCCATGATCTGGAATTGGCTGCGGTGATTCATGCCTTAAAGATATGGAGACATTACTTGTATGGCGTCCACGTGGGTATTTTCACTAATCATAAGAGCCTACAGTATATCTTCACCCAGAAAGAGTTGAATTTGCGGCAGCGTCACTGGTTAGAGCTGTTGAAAGACTATGATGTGAATATTCTGTATCACCCAGGGAGAGCTAATGTGGTGGCAGATGCCCTTAGCCGTAAATCTATGGGAAGTCTAGCACACTTACAGCTTGAGCAGCAGGAATTAGCCCGGGAATTGCATCAGTTAGCCAATTTAGCCGTTCGTGTAGCAGAAATAGAGGACAACAGAGCGGTAATCCAGAACACTGCAGTGTCATCTTTAGTCGTGGAAGTAAAGGAACGACAGTGTGAAGATCCTAGCCTGGTGCAGCTTAGAAACAGAGTTCAGTAAGGAGAGGTGACAGATTTTCAGACAACCGAGGATGGGGTATTGCAATATAAAGATCGCCTTTGTGTTCTAGACGTTGCAGGGCTTCGCCGGCAGATTATGGGCGAGGTACATTATGCCCATTATTCTCTCTACCCAGGTTCGACAAAAATGTACCACGATATAAAAGAAATCTACTAGTGGCCAGGAATGAAGAAGGGGATAGAAGAATTCGTAGCTTAGTGTCCCAACTGCTAGCAGGTAAAAGCTGAACATTAGAAATCAGGCGGACTGACTCAGGATATAGCTGTGCTTCTATGGAAATGAGAAGCAGTAAATATGGATTTTGTAGAAGGATTACCCCGCACCAGGCGTAGATATGATTCGATCTGGTTGATTGTTGACAGACTGATCAGCTCATTTTCTGCCATTAAGGGCTACCTTTTCCACCGAAGATTATGCTGAGTTGTATATCAGAGAAATAGTCAGGTTGCAAGGTGTTCCAGTGCCCATTATCTCCGACAGAGGGGCGTAGTTTACAGCTAAATTCTGGCAATCATTTCAGAGAGGCTTGGGGATGCAGGTTAACCTGAGAACATCTTTTCATCCTCAGACAGATGGGAAGGCAGAACGCACCATTCAAACGCTCGAGGATATGTTGCGATCATGTGTGTTGGATTTCGGAGGTAGCTGGGATGAACATTTACCACTCATTGAGTTCACCTGTAATAACAGTTACCATTCAGCTATTCAGATGGTGCCTTATGAGGCATTATATGGGCGAAAGTGCAGATCTCCAGTTGGTTGGTTTGAGGTAGGAGAATCAGCATTAATTGGGTCAGATATCATTCATCAGTCAGAGAAAAAAGTAAAGCTTATCAGAGAATGTTACTGACTGCTCAGAGCCGCCAGAAATCTTATGCTGACATGCGGCGCAGAAACTTGGAATTTAATGTGGGCTATTGGGTGTTTCTGAAAGTTTCGCCGATGAAAGGTGTAATGAGATTTGGAAAGAGAGGCAAGCTCATCCCGAGGTTTTTTGGGCCTTATCAGATTTGTCGAAGAATAGGCCAAGTGGCATATGAGTTAGACTTACCTCCTGAGTTAGAATTTGTCCACCCAGTTTTCCATGTATCAATGCTGAGAAAGTGCATAGGAGATCCCTCCAGAATTGTCCCAGTCCATGATGTTCAGGTTACAGAGGAGTTGGCCTATGAAGAAGTTCCAGTAGCCATACTAGACCGGCAGATCCGCAGATTAAGAACTAAAGATGTTGCTTCTGTCAAAGTGTTATGGCGTAACAGGAACCGAGAGGAAATGACTCGAGAAGCAAAAGAAGATATGAAAGCCAGATACCCTCAGTTATTTCAGACTTAGTTAGTCAGAGGTATGTTGATATTGCTATTTTATGAGTTGCTTTATATTAATGTGTATGAGTGAGATGTTGACTTCAGTTTATTATATAATGGATGGTATATTATTATATTGAGTACCTGTATTGGACTTTTCTGCATTTCAGAATTTTTGAGATAGTCCATATTACAGGGGAAACTCTGCCGAAATTTTTCCAGAAAAGGTAGAGCAAGTTAACATTCGAGGACGAATGTTCTTAAGGGGGGGAGGATGTTACACCCCGTAAGTTCTTGACACTTAGTTGGCCTATTCGAATGTTGGTTAAGAGTTTTAGAATGTCATACGTGCGAGAAAAGAGCCCGGGGAGAGACCGGACAAGCGCCAAGTCGGAGCGTCGCAAGGCAAATGCGACTTATAAATCGCATTCGACAAATGCGACTTATAAATCACATTCGACAAATGCGTCTTAAAGGTCCCAAGTATATAGGCTCCCACTTCATTTTAAATCATTTTCCCTTTATATAATTTTTAGTAAACGAACAGAAATAGAGGGGAACGAAGGGTTTGATTAAATTTCCTTCCGTTTACACCGTCAAACGCAGTCCAAACTCGAATTAACTTCGGGTAGCCAAGTATAAAGCTGCCGGGAGCATTCCTGCGGAGTTAGTTTCGCGAAATTCGGCCGACGAATCGTCGTCACGGCGAGCTAAGGTAAGTGTAATTGCTCCAAACTAGTGTTAACATACTTCCAGAATTAAAGTGAGTATTTCTCCCTTCTAGACCCCCGAGAAATAACGAGTTTTCGGCCGTTCTTCGATAAGTCGAAAAATAGGCAGTAGGTATAGCCATAATATGGTTTGTTTCCAAAATAATAGTAGAATTAATTATATTATTTTGTGAATATGAATACAGTTGGGAGAAATAGTTGAATACTAGCCGAGCTACGTCAGTTAATCAGAAAGTCGGCAGTTGAGGTATGTAAAGCCAGTTTCTTTTGGCAAGCTAGTAGTTCTAGTATAGAAAAATAGTACGAATTTTAGTAGAGTGTTTCAGAAGTCGTATTTTATGTTCAGTATGAAATTTAGTAAGCATGTTAGAAATATAATACAATGTTCAGCATGAAATTCAGTAAAACAATATAAGTCCCAACAGAATATTCCAGAAATATTATTACAGATTCAGTATATTTCAGTATAAGATTCAGTACATTCAAATATGAGATTCAAAACAGAATACCAGAATATAAATATTATTATCAGATCCAATATATATATTACATGTGCCTATTGCTATCTGTGGAGACATGATTGTTCTATGTTGGGAACCCTTAGAGCTTCCTTGACCGCCACAGGGTTAATAGCTGTGTCGACTTGCCCGCCAGAGGGTGAGGATACGTCGCTCTACGGAGTGACATGCCGTCTGCCAGAGGACGAAGATGCGGATTCCCCATAGTAGGCTGATCAGCACTATACCACACCCCTTGTCGAGCGCTTGCGCCCGGGGTGCAGATTTTAGATTTTAGATTATAGATTACAAATTTCAGATTTCAGGAGTCCTCCGGACTCAGATACAGCTATAGTCAACGGCCCAGTGAGCCCAAGTTGCAATCCCAGGGGGCCGGCAGGATGCTCACAGTTACTAGGTGAATGGTATGACCTAGGTAGGGGTATATAGATTGTGTGTTGGTTGGTACCTTACGGTTTATTGGGGCTGGTAAGGTTCTTGTATGCTATGTTGTGTTAGTTATTAATAGATAGAAAGTAGACTGCTATGTTATCAGGTATGACTCTTACTCTCTTCAGTAATGTTGCGCTTTTTTCAGTCAGTCTCAGCCCGTCTCCTATTACTTAAGTATCTATCAGTATTGTTGTTTGCTTTCAGTTATTTTCAGTTATTGCTTTGCATACTCAGTATTAGTGGTACTGACGCCTGTTTTGGGACGCTGCATTACGTGCCTGCAGGTACTCATGGACGAGGAGCAGATCTCTCGTAGTTCCAGCCAGCGTACAAAGTCTTCAGCTCCTATCATCCGGAGCTTGACAGGTAAAGGTTTACTTCCCTTTTTGTTTGTACAGTATGGGTAGGCTAGGGCCCTATCCCGATCATCTTATTATTCTTAGAGGCTTGCGGATTGTATATTCCCCGTGCTTAGTTGTACCAGTCGTGTGTGGCCGTGTGTATGTTTTTAGTTTGCATGTGATGGCTGTATGAGGCCTTGTTCAGTTGTCAGTTGGTGACCTTGTCGGTCACAGATCAGTTTAGCACTTGATTCTACTTTTCAGTGATAACTAGTCAGCATAGTGGCCTTGTCGGCCCACATAGGTTCCATTATGTTCAGTTGTTCTGGGTGGCCGTTATATTCCTACAGGTGGCTATAGGCCTTGTCGGCCGGAGGCTATATTTACAGCCATTATACAGCCTGTTGTTTTCATAAATCCAGAATTAGAGCCAGCCTAACACCAGAAGTGCTTAGGCTTAGTAGTCCAGCAGTCCAGGTCCTAGTAGGGCACCAGGTGCCAGTCATGCCTCCCAAGGCGGGACGTGACACCCATCTATTCATATGGGATTCCTCCTAACTTTTCTCCAAAAGATAGACTTTCACTATAATATAAACACATATATCCACTACAATATAAATACCTTTATGGACATTCACTATAATACAAATATATTTATAACACTCCCTCTTGAACGTCTAATTGATAGATAATGTGCTTCATTAAAACCTTACTAGAAAAAATCCAGTGGGAAAAAATCTAGTGAAGGAAAAAGAGTACACATATCTAATAATACGCATTTTGGATGCCTCATTAAAAACCTTACAAGGAAAACCCAGTGGGACAAAACCTCATAAGGGAAAAAGATTCAAGGCGCCTACACGCCAGCGTCCATGCCACGCTAGGCACTGCTGCGCGCCGCAGGCCGTGTCACGCTGGCCATCGCGCGAGAGGAGCTTCATGCCACGCCGTGTGTCGCGCAGGCATGTCACGCAAGACCTGCCGAGGATGCAATTTCCAATGGGCTTTTGCGTTACCTCAGTGGCAGGGAGGCAAATTGGCGCGTTCACCTCCATGCCACGGAGCCATTCCATGACATGCCAAAAATTGCAAATCTTCTATTTACTATAAATTAAACCTTTTGCTTCTAAAATCATTTGTCATGAAATATTTTCTGAAAACCATATAGGAACGAAGGGAGAAGTGAAGAACTCACTTAGGGTTCACTAATTGTACATTCTCTTTTACCTATTCTTGTAAGTACTCTACTTTACCGATGTTTTTAAGTTATTGTACGAGCATGAGTAGCTAAAACCCTTCCCCTAGGTTTGAGGCCACGTGATATGATTGTAATTCATGAATTCGTTTTGGTTTGAGTTGTTAATTGTTGTTTTGTCTTACACTCTTTATTATGGTTGTTTTATGCTTGATATCCATGAAAACATACATGTTAATCTAGGTAAAATCTTGAAAGAGTAACCCTAGGCAATAACATAGGAATGTAGTGAGCAAGTTCCTATCTTTCGATATGATTCGCAATTAGGATAAATAATATACCTAAATTACCTTGCTTGATTGATAAAACGGGATGATAGTAAGACACCGACTTAGAATGTCACTCCACCACTCATAGAAGTAAGTGTGAAGCTAAGTTAGGTTAAATGATTAGAGGTATGAAAGTCCCTAATCAAGAGCACAAACCCCGTAAACCACATCCATGTAGTTGAATTGCCCACGAACTAGAATGTCACATCCCCTCTCACGATGTAGTTGTGAGGCTAGTTTGTCGTGTTTAGAGGCTTGAGAGACCATGAACATCGCATTTCCAACTATGTGAGAAAACAATTGATAATTTCATACGTGAACCATTACAAAGTGTAGCATTGCATGATTATCCGGCCTTAGCTCTAGTTTCTTATTATATCGTTTCTAGATTGTTTTGTGACCACCCCAAAACTTAATTATAATTTACAAAAACTTCTATATCAACACTTGTGAAGGTTAATCTTATACTTGAACTTCATAATTTGTTGAATTGGTCCAGTCCCTATGGGT
Organism: Datura wrightii; assembly: GCA_035772735.1. Classification (NCBI taxonomy): domain Eukaryota; kingdom Viridiplantae; phylum Streptophyta; class Magnoliopsida; order Solanales; family Solanaceae; genus Datura; species Datura wrightii. The sequence continues at coordinate 73,918,908 of JASDFA010000019.1, read as the reverse complement.
TCAACATCCATCTCTTAAAAAGGGTCACTGTATTACTTGTACGACCGCGCATGCTTGCGAGTGCGCTGGAGCGCAACACTCCTTCTCATGAAGTGATGTACTCACAAGTATATTAATGAGGCTCATAATTTGATTATTCGTACTTTGCCTATTCTTATTTGTTGGGATCTTTAGAAGATCATATTATAGTGCTATGTATGATGGCAAAAGATCTTTCTATTTTAGAGTTGTTCAAGTCATTAATAATGATCTTTAGATGCTCTCTAGGGCCACCTTTTCTACTATTAGCTGGTCCTATACGGAACTAATCTGTACCCTTTTGTTGAAGATGCAAAGCAATTCACTAATACTATCATGGTATGTTACATTGGACCAAACTTGAGGATGGTTTTGTAAAGATTAATAGTGATGGAAAATTTATTTTCTCCAATTGTTTAGCTAATTTGATGATAATTATTCATTTGTTTTTTTAAAAGGGAATTGGCTAGCAGGCTGTTACACCCCCTAAATTCTTGACATTTAGATGGCCTATTCGCATGTTGGTTAAGAGTTTTAGAATGTCATACGTGCTAGAAAAAGGGACGGGGGAGAGACCAGACAAGCACCAAGTCGGAGTGTAGCAAGGCAAATGCGACTTATAAATCGTATTCGACAAATGCAACTTATAAATCACATTCGACAAATGTGACTTAAAGGCCCCAAGTATATAAAGCCTTTCCACTTTGTTTTAAATAATTTCCCATCTTTTAATTTCCAGTAAGCGACCAAAAACAGAGGAAGACGAGGATTCAATACAAATATTCATCCGATTACGCCGCCAAACGCAGTCCAAACTCAAATTAACTTCGGATATCGAAGTATAAAACTGCAGGGAGAATTCCTATGGAGTTAGTTTCGTGAAATTCAGCTGGCAAATCGTCGTCCTACCGAGCTAAGGTATGTGGAATTGCTCCAAATTAGTGTCAATATACTCCTATCCCTAAAGTGAGTATTTCTCCCTTCTGGACTTTCGAGCAATAGCGAGTTTTCGGCTGTTTTTCGATAAGTAAAAGTTTGGGCAGTATATATATTCAAAGTAGTGTTTTCTTCCAGAATATTGATGAATTTAGTTTTATTTTCTATGAATATGAATGCAGTTAGAAGAAATAGCTGGATATTGGCCGAGTTACGCCAGTTAGTCAAGAAGCCGACAACTGAGGTATGTAAAGCCAGTTTCTTCGGCAAGATAGTAATTCTAGTATAGTAAAATAGAATAAATTCCACAAGAACGTTTCAAAGCTGAGTATTATGCCCAGTGTGAATTCAGTAAGTATGCTTGAATAATTATTATGTCATATTCAGAATAAAAGTCAGTAAATTAGTATCAGACAACGAGATATTATTCCAAACTCAGTATAACTTAGTATCAGATTCAGTATAATTCAGCAAGGGATTCAGAATAGAATATCAGAACATGGATAGTATTATCAGATTTAATATATATGTTATATGTGATTATTGTTGTTTGTAGGGACCTGATTATTCTATGTTGGCCACCCTTAGAGCTTTCTTGCCGCCCCAGGGTTAATAGCTGTGTCGACTCGCCCGCCTGAGGGTGAAGATATGTCACTCCAAGGAGTGGCATGCCGTCCGCTAGAGGACGAAGATAGGAGGCAGCATTCCCCATAGCAGGTTGATCAGCATTATAGCACACCCCCGTCGAGCGTTTGCGCCCGGGGTACAGATTACAGATTACAGATACAAATCTCAGATCACAGTTTACAGGAGTCCTCCAGACTCAAATACAGCTATACTCAGGGGCTTAGAGAGCCCAAGTTGCATACCCAGGGGGCCGGTGGGATGCTCGTGTTTACTAGGTGAGTGGTGTGAATAGTTACTAGGTGGATGGCGACCCAGGTAGGGGTATATAGATTGCATGTTGATTGGTACCTTCCGGCTTATGGGGGTTGGTATAGGTTCTTGTATTCTGTATGTTTTATTTATTAAATTGATAGATAGTAGGACATCGCACTGACAGGTATGATTCTCACCTTCTCTCCAGTACAGTTAAGCTCATTTCAGATTCTGCTATCCCAGGCAGTCTTAGCCATCTCCTATACTTCAGTAACTATCAGTATTACTGTTTATCTTCAGTTATGTTCTAGTTATTGCTTTGCATACTCGGTACCTGTGGTACTGACGCTCGTTTAGGGGCACTGCATTACTTGCTTGCAGGTACTCATAGACGAGGAGCCGATCCCTCGTAATTCTAGCCAGCACACAGAGTCATTAGCTCCTGTCATTCGGAGCTTGAAAAAGCTAGAGGTTTATTTCTCTTTTTGTTGTACAGTATGGGTAGGCCGGGGGCCCTGTCCCGACCATCTTCTTATCATTCTTAGAGTATTGCAGATTGTATATTCCCTATGGTTAGTCGTACCGGTCGTGTGAGGTCGTGTGTATGTTTTAGTTTGTTTATGATGGTCGTGTGGGGCCTTGTATAGTTGATAGTTGGTGACCTTGTCGGTCACAGAGCAGTTTAGCATTTAGTTCAGCTTTTCAGTGAAACTAGTCAGCATTTTGGCCTTGTCGGCCCACATAGGTTCCTTTATACTCCTGTGGTTCTGGTCAACTGTTATTTTCTTACAGGAGGCTATAGGCCTAATCGGCAGAGGTTGTATTTACAGTCATTATATAGTCTGTTGGTTCCATGAATCCAAGGTTAGAGCCAGCCTGGCACCAAAAGTGCTTAGGCTCAGTAGTCCAGCAGTCCAGGTCTTAGTAGGGCACCAGGTGCCAGTTATGCCTCCTAAGGTGGGGTGTGACACAGGCATTCTTATATTAAACTGATGCAAAATTATTCTTTTAACAAATCAAGAATTTGAAGTTTGAAGAACATATGCCATTGACCAAGTTGAAGAGCAAGTTAAAGAGCAATATTTTTATTATTTTTGTTAGTGATGGTGCAAATATGTTGTGTATACATATGCTACAGTTTCATTTTTTTCAATTTTTTTAGGACTACAATTTCATTTTTTCTAATTTTTAGGATTTGGTAGATATTATACCGAACATGTTATTTTTCAGATAGTATGTCAAACATGTATATTTTTCATATATTATGTCGAACATGTATGTCTTTTAGTAATTACTTTTATATTTAAGTTCTTCGTTAACAATGAACTTTTATATGAATATCAATTATTTTGTATATTCTCTATTGCATGTGAAAAGAATATGAAATAATACTACTTTGGTACTACATGGAAATATAATTATGTACCTATTTTAATCAAATTTTGCAAAAGAAAATATTAACTCCCCCTAATTAGAACATCCTTGAATTTTTGCATCCCGATCTTGTGCACCATCTTCTTTAAAGTTGCAGTTAGTAGAGATTTGGTGAATAAATCAACCACATTATTACTTGAACGAATCTATTGCATGTTAATATCACCATTCTTTTGGAGCTCATGTGTGTAGAAGAACTTTGGCAAGATGTGCTTCTTCTATCTCCTTTTATGAATCCTCCTTTTAGTTGTGCTATGCATGTTGCATTATCTTCATATAAAATTGTGGGTAATTTGTCAAATTTCAAACCATATTTTTCCCTAATGAGATGTATCATGGACCTCAACCACACACATTCTGGGTTTGCTTCATGAATAGTTATTATCTCAACATGATTTGATGAAGTAGCTAAGAGACTGCTTTGTAGATCTCCAAGATATGGCAGTACCTCCACATAAGAACACGTATCTAGTTTGAGATCGAGTTTTGTGTGGGCCAGATAAATACCCAATATCAGCATAACCAACAAGATTGGGACTGCAATTGTTAGAATAATATAAGCTCATATTGGTAGTCCCTTTTAGATTCCGCTTTATGTGTTTGATCCCATTCCAATGTCTCCTAGTAGGAGTAGACTATATCTTCAGGACCAAGAATTTCCTCTTTCTTTTAAATCCTTCAAGAATTTTCATATATCCTTCAGTCTCTCTAGACATGAAAATAATTTTATTATGTGTATATCAAGTTTTTCATATATTGCCATACTTATGAGGAACCTCAAAATAATTGCATCCACCACAAGAGGACCTCTCCATATAATAATGTCAGAATTTATGAAAAATTTTTATGCCATAAGAATTCATTTATATCTATTGGCATTATACTTGAATTGCGTGTTTTTAATTGGCCAATCATTTTTTTGACAGATTTGAATTCAAGATCCTCGTCAATATTTATAATATTCAGTGCTACATTATATCAAAGGTATCATCGACGATAATTTTGATATCAGTTCCAATGCGACATAACTTATTGAGATCTCTTCATTTTTCATCATTTTCAGGTACCTTAACCTTTCCCAAGGTTTTATGAAGTGTTATGTCATGGTGCTTTCTTAAAGCACTTGTCTCATCATTATGACCATCTTAATCATTTTCTCCTCTCCTTCTTCAAGGAGTTCTATATTTGGAACCGTTTGGTCTATCACACTTCAGGCATCTCATAGACCATGTCCTTCAAGGACCTTTCATTGGAGCATTTGCAACTGAATTATAAAATAGAATTAACAAATATATCTGGCAATTGATTTGCAATATTTTGCAAGTGAATTATCTATTGAACTTTAAGTTCACTTTTTTTTCCTGAGGATCTAGATAATTCATCTCACCCTCAATTTTCAGCTGCTAATTACTTCTCCCCCTAATGTTAGAAAAACTAACATTTACCCCCAAACTCATTTTGGGAACCCATCTTTGTGCGTTGTGGTGGAGAAATTGAATCATATATCGCACATTCAAAATTTTAGATGGAATTATTTGGTTCCTAACCCTGAACCAATTGTGATAGGGAAAACTTTGTTGGCTTGATGCATTCAAGTGTTGCTATATGTTAAATAAACATATCTCATACCAAATTTTATTTGAGAGTTTTATTCTCATAACCAATGATTTAGCTATAATTGAAGGCATATAATTTTTGCTAAACCAACATAGATATGAATCAACATTATCAACATGATTTTTATAATTTGAAACTATGCTCTTAATTTAATAATTCGAGCAACAACCTTAAAAAAATCAATTGCAAGTTGATATCAAAACACATGTGACCATACCATAGATGCATCTATTAGTAAACGGTTCACATGGTAGGTGAACGTACCCATATTTACTCCTTTATAAGTTTCAAAATTTCAGGGAATATAATTTCAATCTTAGCTGATCAAGATCATTCTATCACAAGAACAAGCAACACAAGAGAATTCTTGAAGAATCTTTTATTTCTTCAACATATAGCCACGTGAATTCTCAATTATTTTTGCATCACATTTGAACCGGGATGGCCAACCAGTTATGCCAACTTATTTCCGTAAACTTCTAATTTACTTTGTATGTGATTTCATCATTATACCCATATTTATGTACTACAAATAAAAAAACGGTAGGTGATCTTTTACATAAATATTTATAACCCGCTTCAATTGTAGTAGCATGAAGATATTAGATCTTTCCATAATTTCTAGTCTCAATTTTTTTCAATGTCCTTGAAACTTATAAGTTTCCTTTTGAAACTTACTACAATAATTTCATTCCTTTAGATAGTAATACATTAGCTCTTCCGGAGCTCTCAATTAATTTTGTGTACTACCACATATTCAATCATATCAACATCATTAATAGTTTCTCCATATAGTTTCAACTTTGAAACAATTTTGAATGTTGATGAGCTATACTCATGAATAGACTTATAGTCTTGATGGATCCAATCATATCGTTCCTTTGGGTGGATGCTCATCTTCAGGTGGTCATACCTTTCTTTAGGCTATTCCATAAAACAAGTGGATCCTTAATCGTGAGATATTCAATTTTAAGAATTTCGTCAAGATGATGACGCAATAATATCATAGTCTTAGCACGATCTTGATTTGATGCTTTATTTTCACTTTTCATGGTGTCTCCAAGACCCATTGCATCAATATGCATTTCAGCATCCAACACCCGTAAAAGGTAGTTCTTGCCCGAACTCTGAAGGGCAACGAAATCAAGTTTCATAAGGTTAGCCATATTAAAGGAAAGAGAAAAATAATACCCTGGTCTTCAAATTTTGAGATAGTAGAGTCGTAGAGAAACAATATCACCAATGGAATATTACTCCTATGATTAAGTAATACATCTTTCGGAAAAGAAATTTTAATTTTTCTTACCTCAAATTTTTTAAAGTGAGTGCTCAAGGCAGAGACTCGTGCTGATAACATGTTATGAAATAATAAAGAAAGAACAAGAATATTATAGAGAAAGAGAGAAATAGAGAAGTTCTTATTTCTCTTGATGAGATGAAATACAATGAACGAGAACCCATCTATTTATAGGGACAATTCCTCCTAACTTTTCTTCAAAAGATAGACTTTCACTATAATATAAACACATGTATCCACTACAATACAAATATCTTTATAGACATTCACTATAATACAAATAAATTTATAACAAGGGACATTTTTTAATCAAAATATTGAAGACAAAGATATTTTTGGGCCAAACTCTTAATGAATGACATATTTATTAATTTCAAAAAGTTTAAGAATATTTAAACTCTTTTCCCTTTAAATGAAATACTATCAATTCTATTAGTATATTCTCTACTTTTTTCCAAATAAATAGGAATTACATTCATATTTTTTTTTAATTTTATTTTTCCTTGTCTCTTATTCACAATTTATAAATCATATTAACTTCTTTGTCCTACAAGAATTTGATAATTTCAAAAATAATATATAATTAAAGGGGCATTAAAAAAAATATAAAGCTCAAATAAAAAAGAATATTGCAAAAAAATTTAAAACAAAATGAAAGGAGTTTAAAGAAAGAATTCGATGGAACAGAACAAAAATTTAAAATAAATATTAAATAAAAATATGACAAATTAAAACAAGCTAAATTTTAATGAGTCAATATTAATTCCCCCCTCCCCCTCCCACAGCCCTTTTTATCTTTCTACAATGTTTACGACTTTAAATATTATTTTCTATTTTAAATTTTCTTATTAAAAATTTTGCCTTCACCATTTATTATGGAATCGGGTGTTTAGCGATTCTAATATCATACTAGTATCTCTTTATCATATTTCTATTTTTATTAGGTATTTTAGTATGTAATTTCATCTCGTAATTTGAAATTATAAGATTAAATCACCATATTTTATAATTTCAAATCATGAGATAAAATTTCAAATTTTTAAAAAACTTTGATTTCTACAATGAATTTCTAACACATTGTATATACTTTGTCATTAATTTTTACTTATTTGATAAGATTGTATAATAATTAAAAAATTTTAAATGATTTTCACAATTTATAAAATTTTTATGTTCATAAAAAAAATAATTTAAAAATTTAAATTACATATCAAATAAAATTTTAATTTTAACTTATATGATTTAAATCACATTTTATTTTACCTGACCAAACATATGCTTGGTATATTGAAAGTAAGGGGGCAGGACGATCACGAACAATTTGGTCAAAGCACTGATCATTGAATAATTTTATAGGTTAAAAGGAGAATCTCACTGCAACTTGTTATTGAATACTTTTACACCTTCACTATTTTGCCCTACTCTTTAGTACTACAACAGATGATGTTATGCCAAGTGGCATGTAATAATATTTATGCTGACAATTTTGTCTGTTTTACTTTTGCTTTTCACTTTTTTCTTTGTGCCAACATGATCTCGCTTTTATTTGTTTTCATCAAAGGTTAAATAGTTTTTTTATATACACAATTTTATTATGGCACAACTTTTTTGATATCCAAATCATAAGCTACACCCTTTCAGTAATTACGGTTTCACCCGTTTTAATGAATTAAATCACCATTGGTATGTCACTCTTCTGCAAAATGTTTCGATCATATAATTAAGAAGAAACTAATCTAACTTAAGTAAAAGAATTATATAAAAGCGTATTTAACATAAAACAATAGAGTAATAACTCAAAATTCAAGAGCTTAGTTATTCAAAAAGTTCCTTTAATGGAGTGCAACTCTGTCCTAGCATGAAAAGTTCTAGTGTATCCTTCCCATGTTATGTGTCTCTGTGTGTATGTGTGTGTCTATATATATATATTGTTTATTCTGAAATTAGTACAGTTAAATTTATAAGGGGTCAAAAACATGTGTTATGATTTAACCTTGTATTAAATTCGATTTACTAGTAGGTTGGTTAGTAGTATGTGATGAAAACAAGTAAAGCGTGGTGTAAACTAGTAAGACAACGTAAGAGAAGTGAATCTGAGCGTTTTCAATGATAGCATAGGCGAGTTTTAGAACAGATACTTTAAAACATCTTCAACTAAGTCACAACAAAGTAAAGAAAAAAATGCTTGGAGTGCACGAAAATAGTGTATTGTCAATAATATACTTGCTTTCTAGAGAATGGACTTTGAATCCCCTTACAAGCGAAGAGGGTCGATTATTTATAGACTATATATTTAGGCCTAAGCAAATAGGGGAATGCCATGAGCGCCCTAAAGTACTACACCCTGTGTCCTTGCGTCACACATCTAAACTATTTGGGAGGTGCCAACCAATACTCCTGCCTTATGCAAATTCGTACGATTTCGTCCACGCACCTGAGCACTCTGACCCTCTTTTCCTATGCTTGTCTTTTATGTTATGACAGCAGGGGTGATGGCTCTCCAATCCTTATCATGTACGATATGGTAACCCCTACGTTACTATCTCGGGAAAAGTTTCTTCCGCAGGGTCCTCGGGTCCTCGTGGTCTCGATATCCTTATTCAGGACCCGTCGATGGTTTCATATGTTCTCACTCTCATTTTTCCCTATATAGATAGTCCCTCCATCTTTCGGGCATGGTGCTCAGCCACTCTCGAAAGACAAAAAGAAAACAAAAAGAAGCTCCCTGCAGACTTATCCTTCCTTCATACTTAAGGGAGCGAAGTGTTGCACCCTTATGTGACTTACTTTCGTGCCACATATATGGTCCGTATGCAGCGCTCTGCCATAGGCGACGCTCGATAAACCTCCCTTTCCCATAGATGCCACAACCGCTCTTCTTTTTATACATTCCCGTTTCATAGCAATTACCTATGATCTTTGATAATCTTAATTGCCCAAACTCCTTCACTTGTAGCTTATTCTGCTCCATGTCTGCCTCTTCCACTAGTTCCGCCTCTTTGACTTCAAACACTGGGGGAAACTCAACAAAGAAATAGAATTAGAAACCCCCTCCTGAACCTTTTTGTTGATAAACTCATTCCCTTCTTTCAACTTCAATGAAGATTTCAAGATCCAACCCTGCAGCGATAAGAGGAGACGACCTGTGGGTGAATTAGGTTCTTTGATACGATAGGCTAACATCGATACAGTTCGGACGAATTGTGACTGGCCCCTAAAGAGTTTCGTGTGGAGGATGTATCACAACAATGACTCCTAAATTAGACCTAAGAAGGGGGGGGGGTTGAATTGGGTCTATTGCTGTTTTTGCCTAATTAAAAAACTTAAATTTTCTTTTCATGACAAGTACAGACTTGAACTTTGTTCCTTCAGACAGGACTAAAATTAAGCAGAATTAACAAGTGCAGGAAATAAAATATGAGACAAGGATTTTTACGTGGAAAACCATCCAGGCTCGAATGGGTGTAAAAACCACGACCTACTCCCTAGTAGGATTTCAACTTAACTCCACTAAAACACCAAGCTAAATTTGGATTATAACCCCCACAATCCATGGACCTACCTCTAAGCCCTTACAAAGTTCTTAACCTGTGTAAACTACCCTTAGTAACAAGAAGAACTTTAAACATAATTACAAGTAATTGAAAACAGAATTGAAACAGACTCAAAATTATAGTTTCACTACACGTTGACACTTATACCTAGACTGCAATGGAACAAGACTAGAAAGCTATCTCTAGCACCGATCAACTCTTTTCAACTTGAATGCCAATTGAATGCTCAGGAATGATGAATTTGCTTAAGAGTATTTGTGTGTGAATGCTTCAACTTGACGTGGTGACCTCTCCTTTTATAGTTACTAGAACACATGCCACCTCTCTTTTTCTTCTACTAGGAAAAGGAATATTTAACTTAAGAGCGCTTGCCTTATTTGGAAGATCTTGTAGACTCCTTGTTGAATTCTACAATCTCTTACCAAATATTTTCTTTTCTTATTAGCCCATGATTTCTTTCTTTCCTTATCAACAAATATTCCTATCTCTTTTCTCCTTTTTCCTGCGAATATCAAAGCACTAGAACTCCACAAACCAGTTAGTGACACATGACTTAAAATTAACACACAACTTATCATTAAGTAACCAATAAAATTATTTTCCATTTTCACAAAGAACTCGACAAGCATAGTCTTGTTTAGTGATCTTTAAAATTAATATCTAACATGTTCCTCCTTTTTAATGATGACAAATAAGACTATGCATTGACCTTAACTTCATATCAACAAACATGATTAGTTAGAACTCAAGCTAACGCAAATTACCACAGCACTGGAGTCAAGCCTAGTAAATTCCCCCTTTTGGCATCAGTGAAAAGGAATAGACTAAACTAAGAAAGAAAAGAAAAAAACACAGACAATAGTAATCAACACATCAAGCAATCAGTGATTCAAATGTAACAGTAGCCACCACTAGAATTAACATAATCAAAACAAGATACAGTCAGACTACCCAAAAACTTAACCAACATACAATTAAAACAGTTCATGACATAGGCAAAACAAGCTAAGGAGAAGGGGCAGGTGAAAAAACGGTAGTAGCAATATCTGGAGAGGACAAAGGCACTGGAGACAGAGCCTTAATAAGAGTCAAGAATTTAGAATGACGTGAAGATGCCATCTACTCATTATGAGTCATTTGAGCCCTCAAGTCACCATTCTCCTAACGAAGCTGAGATTCTCAAACAACAATCTCTCATTTTCAACAGAAACCTAAGATTGAGCAGTTGGAGGTGCAACAACTAGATCCTCCAAATTACCTCCTTGACAAGATCCCCGAGTCTCATAATAATCCAAAGCATCATAAATTGAGTAGGACTCGAGAGTAGTGAGCTTAACTTGGAGTTTATCAAACACCTTCGTCAAGAGAAACCCATACAGAGGAGCAAGATTTTGCTTAACACATTTGCAACCTTAACCAAGTAGGAGATCATCAACCTAGGTAAGTTTATAGGAATCTCCCTACCCAAAAGCTCCATGAGAGTTAAATCAAGATAAGAAGCAGCATCACGATGCTCTTGGCGCGAAATCAAATTCTTGATAACAAAGGAGAATACATATTTGTGATAGTCAGACATGGAGTGCTTGTTGACCTTCAAATAAGACATCCCAAAGGGGTGTTAGGGAACTTCTGAACAATGTCCAAGGGTTTTAGGTAGGGAGGAAGATCCGACCATCAATTCTTTTGATAAGAGGAGAATCCTCACTCAAAATTTTTAACACAAAACTCAGAGTATGAGAGTTAATTGCTACCATAACATCCCCAATTTGACTGGTAATACAATCATAAGAAAAAGTAAAATGGCGAAAGAAGGTAACCATCTCTGAGAGAGCACAGTAAAATGGTGAAAGAAGGTAACCATCTCTGAGAGAGCATACACCGCCTCTGTATCGGTGCATAGCCTTAACCACCCTTGAGCTTGAATCTTGGACCAAAGGGTCACCATATGCACTTTATCATATGGAATTAACATTTTACATTTAAGAAGCTTGTGCTTACAAAATTCCTTCACCTTGACCTTATGTACGGGGGCTGAGGGTAAGGGTAAAGAGCATGTAGAGACCCCTTGATTATGACGACAGGCCGGGAGCGAGAAGCTACTCCAAGAGGACAAGATTTCTTTATCGCGGAAGAAGAAGAGAAGGCTTTGACCAGAGTGTGCTTACGGGCACCTCTCTTTAGAGCGGCAAGGGGAACCATATCACTAATACTGTCAGAATCAAAAAATGATGGATGTTTTTTAGCGACTTCATCATCAGAACTCTCTTCCTCAGATACATCAAGAGAGTTAACCAGAGAGGAAGACAGAGAGGGATTTTTAGAGCTAGTGTATCGACCCCGTATGTCAAAAGGAGGGTTTCTAGCTCGATTTTGGAGAAAATGTCGACCCAGGGGAACCAACTGTCGGGCTCTGAGGAGATGGTGAGTTTGGAGCGGTGACCATGGAGGTATCCGGCAAACCAGATGTCTGTGTCTCCATAGGGTGAGGGGAAGTGGGTTTGGGGTTGGTGTTGAGTGTAGGGTTAGGTGTAGACTCGTTGGTAACCATGGTGAAAGAAGGAGGATGAATCTTGGGAATGTTGCACTTTGAGACATAAAGCTTCGGTTGAGAAATAAAAAGAAATATAGAGAGTTGAGTATGAGGAAGATAAAGAAACACAAAGGGAACCAAAGAGTCATAGTGGGAATAGGAGAGGAAAATCGGGAAAAAAATTAAATGACTCTCGGGTGGTGAGATTGACGTAATTTCTGACACTTGGATGTGACGTGAAGGGTTATGTCATGAGTATTAGTAATACATGGTCAGCTTCGGAGCCATACCTGACTGTGTTCCTTGTAGTGGTCAGGTTCGTTCTAGTCTATTCCTGAAGAACAATGAGCTTTTAATATCAAGAAAAAGACCTGATGTGAGAAACTATAGCCAATAAAAATAAAAAATGATGAAAAATATACCTCAAGATGATAGTCATCCATCCATCGTGGTGAGGTCTCCTTTTTTTTTTTTTGTATAATGCCAAATAGAACAACTTATGACCCAAGTGTTACTCTATCCTAATCTTTTCAAACTGGTCTCTTCCCAGAGCTTTAGTGAAAATATCAGCAATCTGATCCTCCATTTTACAAAATTGCATAGATATAAGACCTTTTTCAACATTATCTCTTATGAAGTGATGTCTAATATCTATGTGTTTTATCCTCTTATGCTGACAAGGATTTTTTTGTAACATTTATAGCACTTGTGTTATCACAGAAGATAGGCACAGTGCCCATGTCTAACCCATAATCCCTCATTTACTATTTTATCCATAGTAGCTGAGCACAACAAGATGCAACAACTACATATTCAGCTTCAGCTGTGGACAGGGCTATGAAATTTTGTTTCTTTGTAGCCTAAGAAAATAAATATGAACCAAGGAAGTGAGCCATGCCTGATGTGTTTTTCCTGTCTGTAATGGAACCTGCATAGTCAGCATCTGCATAAGCTACTAGATCAAGATTATCTCCTTTTGGATACCACAATCATAGATTATCTGATCCTCTCAAGTATCTTAGGATACGATTAACTAAATTCATGTGAGATTCTCTAGGAGAAGATTGAATCCTTGCACATAATCCAACACTAAACATAATATCTCATCTGCTGGCAGTTAAATACAAAAGGGATCCAATCATACCCCTATAGCTTTTGTCACTTACTAGATTTCCATGTTCATCTTTATCTAGTCTAATGGCAACAGCAATAGGTGTATCAATTAGTTTAGAAGAGTCCATGTCATATTTCTTAAGCAATTCCTTAATATATTTTTGTTGATGGATCATTGTTCCATTCGAAATTTTTTTGATTTGTAAGCCTAGAAGAAACTAAGCTCACCTATCATACTCATCCCGAATTCACTACTCATCAACAAAGCAAATTCATTACACAAGGTTTCATTTGTTGCACCAAAGATAATATCATCTACATAAACTTGTACAACCAACAATGAATCCTTTGTTTTGCTTTGTAGAAATAGAGTGTTGTGAATTTTCCCCCTAGAAAAATCATTTTCCATCAAAAATTTTGAAAGACGCTCATACCAGGCTCTAGGAGCTTGTTTCGATCCATATAAGGCCTCATCCAATTTTAAAATATAATCACGAAATTTAGGATTTTCAAAGACAGGAGGTTGATGGACATATACCTTTTCCTTCAGTTCCCCATTTAGGAAAGCACTTTTAGCATTCATTTGGTAGAGGGTGAATTCCATGTGAGCAGCAAAGGCATTAGCAATCTTATTGCCTCCATCCTTGCAAATGGTGCAAGGGTTTCTTCATAATCGATAACTTCTTCTTAGTTATAGCCTTGGACCACCAAACGGGCTTTGTTCTTGGTGACTGTTTTCATATTCATCAAGTTTATTTTAAAATACCCACTTTGTTCCAATTACAGTGCACCTTGTCGGTGGTGGTTTCAGGTTCCATACCTTGCTTCTTTGAAACTGGTTGAGCTCCTCTTGCATAACTATTATCCAATCTGGATCCTGTAAGACTTCATGATAATTCTTAGGCTCAATGTAATATAAGAAGGTTGAATAAGCACAAAAATTTCTCATGGAGGCCCTGGTTTGAATTCACTTATTAAGATAAATTATTATTAGATCAAGGGGATGAGAACTTTGGTGCTTCTAGGGTCTCAAAATCAATTCTTGTGAATTGTAATTTTGTGTTTCTGGAAAAAGATTAGGTGATGTTTGTTCCTTCTGCTGGACTTACCACTGTCTCAAGGATTCTTCCCCCTGAATTTTCCAACTCCTGCCCTGGTCTAAGAGAACATTCAAGGAGTCTGTCTCCAACACTGTTCCTTTATTTAGGGCTGGAGCACTTACCTGTTTAGTTGAATATGGAACTAGACCAATTTCTAGTTCGTCTTCATTTTCCTGCAAATCTGTCTCAACAAAGATATTAGACTTATCAAAAATCACATGAATGCTTTCTTCTACACACTTTGTCCTTTTATTGAATACTTTATAAGCCTTGCTATTTTAGGAGTATCCAAGAAACACTCCTTCTTCACTCCTTCTTCACTCCTTGCATCAAACTTTTCTAAGGAGATTTTTCCATTGTTGAGAATAAAATATTTGCTACCAAAGGTTCGCAAGTGTTTGATACTCGGTTTCCTGTCCTTAAAAAGTTCATAAAGAGTTTTATTCAGAAGCAATCTAATCATGCATCGGTTAATTATATAACAAGATGTATTTACTTCTTCATCCAAAAACCCTTAGGAAGTCCACTAGTGATAAGCATTGTTCGTGCCATATCTTCTAGTGTTCTATTTTTTCTTTCCACAACCCCGTTTTGTTGGGAGTTCTTGGGGCTGAAAAGTTATGATCAATTCCATATTTGAAACAAAAAGCAGTAAATTTGGCATTCTTAAATTCTGTGCCACAATCAGATCGAATACTTATTACATCCAGACCAAGAGTTCATTGAATCCTTTTTGCAAACACTTTAAACATGTCGAATGCTTCATCCATAGAAGATAGAAACAATATACATGTAAAGCGAGAGAAATCATCAACAATCACAAGAACAAATTTCTTACCTCCACGCCTAACTACTTGCATGGGCCCACAGAGATCCATGTGTAGTAATTTATTACCTTTTTGGACTTAAAAGATGATCTAATTTGTTTCCTTTAGCACAAGCATCACACACCTTGTCATCTTTAAATTGTATTTTAGGGAGACCAAGGACAGGGTTTTTTGAAACAAGTTTATTGAGTAATGAAAGGCTAACATGACCCTATCGCTTGTTCCATAGGAGAACACCATCATCTAGAACACTCAAACAAGTTAATTCATTTTTAGAAAGAGACATGATACAAGCTTTATAAATATTATTGTGTCTCTTTTCAGTCAAGTCAATTTCCCCAAACTTGTCGTTAATGATTGTGCAATTAAAGGAGGAAAAGAAAACTGTGTTCCCTCAATAAAAAAGTTGAGAGATGCTGACCAAGTTGGGTTTCAACCCATCAACCAAATACACATTATCAATAGGGTTAGAGAGTGACTTACCAATCTTACCTATTCCCACAACTGTGCCTTTCTTTCCTCTACCAAAGGACATAGTTCCTCCATTGAAGGTTGTTAGTGAGAGAAAGAGTTTTTTGTTACCTATCATGTGCCTGGAACAACCACTGTCAAGATACCATTTTTTGTTGTTCCCTCTCACTTCGGCCTGCACACACAATTAAGGGTTAGATTTGGGAACCCACACTAGTTTGATTCCCTTTCTTTTGAAAACTTGAGCAATCAAATCTTTTCTAATTCATCTAATAGCGTTTTTTTTTTCAAGAGATTTTATCCTGGATAAACATTCATATCTGACATGTCCAGTATGTCCACAATGGCTACAAAGTTTATATTCTGCCAAACCAACATATTTTCTTTTACGATCCCATTTGACAGGTTTGTTCTTGTAGCCAAGACCAGTTCGAGCTCTGTTGTAATACTCATTTAGCCTGATTAAAGTTTCAGATGATTTGTTCCATTTTTTTAATCAAAGCAATGCCATAATTTGCTTGATTCAAGGTTACTTGAAGCTCAGAGCTTTTCTTTTTCTCTTTGCACAGTTCCTTTTTCAAGGAAGTAATTTCAGCTTCATGAAAACCTTGGTCATTGATAATTATTTCACTGTCCTTCCTTGATGGTGTTTATTCAGCTTTTAGAGATGAGACTGTTTTCGTCAGCTTACTATTTTCAGTTTTCTGAACAGAGACAGTCTTCTTGAATTTGCTAATTTCAGCATTGAGTGTTTTGATTGTATTTTCAGACTCAATTTTCTCCCTTTTTAAAATTTTGTAATCAGTTTTCAAATTAGAGAAAAATTTTGACACTTCAATTTTTTCAACACTCATTTGCTGACATTCATCCATCAAGGAAAGTAATAATTCAACTACTTTTTTTTTGATATGCTGTGAACTTGAGGTTTTAGATCAGAGAAACTTTCCTCGAAGGAATCACTGTCTGAGTTTGTGTTTCTTTTGGCCATGAGAGCCAAATTGTCATTTTCACCATCCTCGCCTTCTGATTCCTCATCAGAAGTTTCACCCCAAGTAGCTTTCATGACTTTCTTGAAGGCTTTTGGGGCCAGTTGTTGCTCTCTTTTTGAGGTTTTTCTTTGATCTTCCTTCAAAAGGGGACAGTCCTTTATCACATGATCCATCTTACCATACTTGAAAATCCCTGAAATTGTCCCTTCTTAGAGGACTTGCCTTTATTGCGTGACTCCCTCTTTTTTGAATTTTCTTTTCTGAACAACTTTTTTAACCTTTGAACAAATATTGGCATCTTTTCATCATCAGATTCTGATTCATCTTTTAGGATGAGACTGGTACCATCTTGGGTTCTTCAGCCACCTTGTCAATATTTTTAAGTTCATAAGTTTGCAAATTTTCAATGATCTCATCCATTTGCATTGTGCTCATTTTTTTCTTCCTCAATGGTAGTAACTTTAGGTTCCCAAGAGGTAGGCATGATCCTCAGAATTTTTCTGGCGTTTTCTTCAGTCGAAAATTCCTTCCCAAGATATTTGAGTGTGTTCGTGATGTGTGTGAACCTGGTAGACATATCCTTGACTGAATCCTTTTCGCCCATGGAAAAGAGTTCATACTTCTGTATAAGCATGTCAATTCTAGATCATTTTATCTGATTTGTACCTTCATGTGCAAGAGTGAGAGAGTCCCAAATCTCCTTTGCACTGGAGCATCTAGAGATACGGTTGTATTCGTCAATGCCCAGTCCAAAGTAAAGTATTTTTATAGCCTTAGCATTCTTTTCCATCATCCTATAATCATAAGCATCAAATTCATCTTCAGTCTTTGGCACCTTTGTTCCGTTAAATTTTACTTTAGTATGAACTATAGGTCCCTTCAAGGTAATTAGCCATAGTTGATAGTCCTAAACTTTCATGTAGATTTCCATTTGATACTTCTAAAGACTGTAATACTGGCCATTAAAGAGAGGAGGTTGAGTGCTAGATTATCCCTCGGGCAAAGTTATTTCAGAAATCATTTTGACAAATCTGTCTCAAAGGGTTTAACCTAGAATAGAGCAACCTGCTCTGATACCAATTCTTATAACAATGACACCTAAATTAGACCTAAGAGGGGGGTGAATTGGGTCTATTGCTGTTTTTGCCTAACCAAAAAAACATAACTTAAATTTTCTTTTGACGATAGAACAGACTTGAACCTTGTTCCTTTGGACAAGACTAAAATTAAGCAGAATTAACAAGTGCAGGAAATAAAATATGAGACAAGAATTTTTACATGGAAAACCACTCAGGCTCGAATGGGTGTAAAAACTACGACCTCTCCTTATTAGGCTTTTAACTTAACTCCATTAAAACACCGGCCAAATTTGGATTGTAACCTCCACAATCCAAGGACATACCTCTAAGACCTTACAAAGTTCCTAACCTATGTAAACTACCCTTAGTTTAACAAGAAGGACTTTAAACACAATTACAAGTAATTGAAAATAGAATTGAAATAGATTTAAGATTACAGTTTCACTACATGTTGACACTTAGACCTAGACTGCAATGGAACAAGAATAGGGAACTGTCTCTAGCACTGGTCAACTCTCTTCAACTTGAATGCCAATTGAATGCTCCAAGAACGATGAATTTGATGAAGAGTATTTGTGTGTGCATGCTTCAACTTGACGTGGTGGCTTCTCCTTTTATAGTTACTATAATTCACACCACCTCTATTTTCCTTCTACTAGGAAAAAGAATCTTTAACTTAAGAGTCCTTGCCTTAATTGGAAGATCTTGTAGACTCCTTATTGAATCCTATAATCTCTAACCAAATATTTTCTTTCCTTATCAACCCATGATTTCTGTCTTTCCTTATCAACAAATATTCCTATTTGTTTTCTCCTTTTTCTTGAGAATATCAAAGCACTAGAACTCCACAAACCAACTGGTAACACACGACTTAAAATTAACACACAACTTATCATTAAGTAACCAATAAAATTATTCTCCATTTTCACAAAGAACTCGACAAGAATAGCCTTGTTTACTCATCTTTAAAATAGATATCTAGTAGGCTCCTAGTGGCTTTGAGAGCAACATATCTTCATGACTCAGCTACATCTTTTTGTTATGCTTACTCATTCAGTATGGGTCTTGGTAACCCTATTGATGAGGTGATCGTCTCATTCTACGACACCTTTCAAATATGTTGAGGTCAACTTGACCTTGAGTATGGAGAGTCATTAATTGCCTTCGTGTACTGACCACCTTAGTTGGCGAGGGATTTTCGATGAAGCACCTGCTTTTGCTTTATTCCCTGCATCTAGTCTGGGGAGGATAATTCACCTGAATTATCTAGGAAGAAGTTGTTGTTGGATGATTTGGATGACATACTCGATTGGGGCTGGATTGATTGGTAGACTTATCCCAAACGTTCCTAAGATTAGTTGAGGGAATTTGAAATGAGTTCAGTAGAACAATATTTATTTTCTCCTCAAAATGACTCATGGTACGAGTCATGGTGAGAAGTAACGGATTGTGGGAGGAGTCGTAGTGAAATATTGAAGTTGGATGCCCATACCATGAGTCATACCATGAGTCATGGTGAATAGGCACGACTCGTTGTCAGGAGTCGTGGTGAGGCACAGGAAATGCCAGGGTCGGAAAGGACAGATTGTGGTACGAATCATTGTGGGAAAAAATGAGTCCTGATAAGGATCATGGTTTAGAGGTTGTGTATGGATGGGTTGTCACGAGAGGAGTTATGACCTGTGGTAGGTAACCACGAGTCGTGGTTTGTAACCCATGGAAGAATCTAGAGAAGGTAAGAACTGAGGTTCAGTGACAATGAAAGGTGGTACGACCCGTGATGACATGTAATGATTCATTGCAAGCACCCATGATATGATCTTTAGGAACTAGTCTTAGGACAATGGTGACAACGGGAGGTGATCACGAGTTGCCACTTTATGGTATGGCTCATGGTGAGAATCGTGACGACTGGCAATGCCTATTTTTTTATAATTTTTATTAAGGATATTTTCATAAATTCTAAGTTCCTAGGTCCTAAAATATGTTGTTTTAAGGCTTGAAAGAAGTGTATTAAGGGAGTTTAACTTATTCTAATTCATTCAACTCCCATTCATGCAAGTTTAGAAGGTTCCATTAAAGATCAAGCCTAGAATCCTCCAATTCTCCTCCAAATCTCTTGGGTTTTCAAAGTCAAGTTGAGAATCAGTTTACCTTGGTATGTAGGGATAAAAATGAGAGTTTCCTTTCACTTTCATTCCCAAATTTCTCCTCAACTTCGTGAATTCAAGTGTATGATCCTATGGGATTTTATCCCAATTTTATGAAATTCTCTATGATTCATTTATGGGTCAATTTACTTCAAGTTTCAAAGAATATTTTAAGATCTATGGGTAGATTTTATACCCATTTGATTATTAATTCATGGTTTCAAGTTTTTAGAAATTATGCCCAATTATGCAAGTTTTATGAAAAGTCAAGTTTATGATTCTAGTATGTTTTTGATTCTCCTAAGCCCTAATTTATGGTTTATGAGTTATTATATGATTTCCTACAAGTATTCTTCATGAATTTATGAATTTCAAGTATGATGATTTTCTCAAGTATGTATGTTCTTCATTATTTTGGCCGACTCACGGGCTCTTATTTCATAGCTAATCATGTATTTCAAGTATGATCAAGTATGTTATGATTTAACTAGCCATGAACTTGGTGTATGATTTCACGATATTTATATAGGCCCTCAGGTGCATGTTTTTGGGAGCAGTGTCTAGCACCTAGTAGGTCCAGTGTTCAGGTAAAGTCCAAGGTCTCAAAACTACATGCCACCATAGGTATATATTCATGGTTAACCCTACGGGGTCCATATTAGTGATATCATGCCATTTACGTCCCTTTCCTGGAAAGCTTGGGACAACTCTGCCCATTTGAGTGAGATAGCTAGGGCATCATGTAAGCTCTGTCATGATGGTGTCAGTTTAGACGAGTCCTCCCATTGTTTCCTCATGATTTATGCATTGTCACGTTTATGACTTGGGCTCAAGCTATGATTTACAAGGTTCCTCTTATGATTACGATTATGACTAGTTTACAAACATTTTTGAAAACCTTGAGTCCTCATGTTTATGTTATGATTATCACTTCATGCTTTGAAATATCCTACTTTTATGAACTCTTATGTATTTTATTAGTCTATTTTACTTACCTTTCATACTCAGTACATTCAAAGTACTGACCGCATACTCTATCCTGTATTGTTTCATGATACAGGTCCGAGAGATCAAACTCAACCGCGCCATTAGTCTTGCTTCCAAATCAGTCATGTTTATCCAGTGTTGGTGAGTCCTCATCTTCCGAGGAAATTCAGTTTAGTTTGTTGTTTTGTTATTTTAGTTACTGACTTTTTAGCTCATCAGTTATGTTAGAAGCTTTCCAAACAATATGTAGAATCTCAGTTTGTTGATGTTGAATTAGTTTATGATTATTATGCGTGTGGACTTTCCTTATTCATGTTTAGTTTATTAGTTTCCATTAATTTATGTTCTTTAGCCTCTATGTTCATGCTATGGATTGACTTGGAGCCTTTTGTGGTTCTAGGTTCCGTGTCTCGATACGAACCTATGTTTGGATCAAGACAAACTTGGTATCAGAGCAAAGGTTTAGAGTGTCCTAGGGTGTCTAAAAGCCACTTTAAGTAGAGTGTTTTTCATGGGTGTGAAGCGCACCACCCTTATGGGGTAGAGGCTACAAGACGTTTTAGGAAATTTCCCTTTTTTCATGATCTGCGTCGTGCGACAAAGTATCTCTCTATCCTTCTAACTCGTGCTATACATGTTTGCAGAATTATGCCTCCATGTTGTATGAATGGAAGAATAAATGGGAATGGAAATGGCCATGAGAATGGCAACGGGGATGAGCATCAACAGGCGCCGCTAGTAGCAGCAGGTCCTTTGCCCGAGCAGGTCTCTCATGCTAAGTTTAGGGCATTGTTGGCTCAGGCCTTGACTGCTCTGGTCAACCAGTAGTCGGTAGCCTATATCCCTCAGCATGGGAATACAGCGGTGGCTTGAGTTCAAGATTTCCTTAGGATAAATCCCCCAGAGTTCATTGGGTCGAGAGTGGATGAGGACCCACATGAGTTTCTGGAAAAGATATAGAAGATCACCCAAATTATGGGGGTGACGGTAAAAGAGAGCGTGGACTTAGCCTCCTATCAGCTAAAGGGTTTTTTTTATATTTAGTACCATAATTAGAGGGATGGTAGAGCAGTGGGTGCCATTCCCGTGAGCTGGAAGGAGTTTATGATAACCTTCTTAGATAGATTGTTCCTTAGGGAGTTGAGGGAGGCAAAGGCGGTGAAGTTCATCAATTTGAGGTAAAATGATATGACTGTCCAAGATTACGCCTTGGACTTCACTCGTCCAAGTATGCACCGGAGATGGTTGAGATCAGAGAGCCCATATGAACAGGTTTGTGTATGGGGTGTCAGATTCACCGGTCAAGGAGTGTAAGATCGTTATGTTAAACAGTGATCTTGATTTCTCCCGATTGGTGATATACACCCAGCAGATTAAAACGAATCAAATGAAGGAAAGGGAGAGAGAGGCTAAAAGGTCTGGACATGTAGCTTTGGGTTTCCCAACAGAGGCCCAGTAACGGACATCATCAGCAGTCCCACCGTAGGTCATCATCCTGTCTCCCAACCAGACCTCGAGGTGATCGAAGGAGCAGCGCATCAGGTTTGAGGGGGCAGAGGGACATGCCAGTAAAGTGCACCTTTCCAGTCTGTAGAAATGTGGCAAGAATCAAATAGGAGATTGCCTAGTTAGATTATATATTTTCTTTGAGTGTGGTAAACCCGAGAACATATGCATGGAGTGTCCTTTGTCTAGACAAGACGATAGTAGAGGTTGTGCCCAGACTACCATTTTATTAGCAGCTCCAGCAACACATCCTTCTCAACAAGGTACATCCACTAGTGTAGGTGGAGGTTAGTGTCAGAACAAATTTTATGCCCTCTCATCTCGTCAGGAGCAAGAGGTCTCTCCAAATTCGGTCACTAGTATGTTGCGAGTATTTCATCTTGATATGTAATCATTGTTAGATCCACGGGCTACTTTATCTTTTGTGACTCCTTATGTTGCCATTAGTTTTGGAGTTATTCCCGAAATCCTATCTGAACCCTTCTCAGTCTCTACCCTAGTTAGTGGCTCAGTTATAGCTTGACGGGAATATAGAAATTACCATGTCACAGTCATTTAGAAAGTCACCTCAGCTGATCTAGTAGAGTTAATGTTATCTTTGGTATGGATTGGTTGCATGCATGTTATGCCTTAGTGAATTGTAGAACCTGTATGGTAGATTTTCAATTTTCAGGTGAGCTAGTCTTGGAATGGAAGGGTAACTCAGCTATGCTTGTAGGTCACTTTGTTTCCTACCTTAAGACCTGAAAGATGATTTCCAAGGGTTGTATGTACCATCTAGTTCAGGTTAAGGATGCAACGTTCAAAACCCCGACTCTCCAATTAGTTCCTGTAGTGTGTGAGTATCCGAAGGGCTTTCCATATGATCTACCAAGAGTCCCTCCCAAGCATGATATTGATTTTGGTATTGACCTTCTTCCCGTTATGCAGCCTATATATATATTCCTCCATACAAAGTGGCTCCAGCCGAGCTGAAAGAGTTGAAGGAGAAATTGAATGATCATTTAGATAAGGGATTCATTAGACCTAGAAAGTCCCCATGGGTGCACCAATTCTCTTTGTTCGGAAAAAAGATGAGTCTCTTCGTATGTGCATTGACTATCAACAATTGAATAAGATTACAATCAAGAGCAAGTATCCCCTCCCCAGAATTGATGACTTGTTTGACCAAATTTAGGGTGTTAAGTGCTTCTCAAGGATAGACCTCAAATCTGGGTATCATCAACTAAGACTTAGGGAGAGTGACATTCCAAAGACAAATTTCAGGACTCGATATTGTCTCTATGAGTTTGTCGTTATATATTTTGGATTAACGAATGCTCTTATAGCATTTTTGAATTTGATGAATAGGGTGTTCAAGCCATATTTGGATATGTTCGTGATTATCTTCATAGACAACATTCTCATATACTCTTGGAGCGAGGAGGAGCATGCTGCTCATTTGAGGATTGTGCTATAGACCCTGAAGGATCGCCAACTATTGGCTAAATTCAGCACGTGTGAGTTTTGGTTGGACTAAGTAGCATTTTTGGGTCACGTGGTGCCAAGTGAGGGTGTGCAAGTAGACTCTCAAAAGATATAAGCTGTGAAAAATTGGCCTAGACCAGTTAGTCCTTCGGATATCAGGAGTTTCTTGGGTTTAGCTGTCTATTACAGGAGGTTTGTTGAAGGACTTTCACCAATTTTTGCATCATTGACTAAGCTGACCCTGAAGAAAGTTAAATTTCGTTGTCGGATGCCTATTAGAAGAGTTTTCAGGAGTTAAAGACTCAACTCATTTCAGCCCCAGTGTTGATCCTACTGAGGGTACAAATGGATCCATTGTGTATTGTGATGCCTCTAGGGTTGGTCTTGGGTGTGTCTTGATTCAGCATGGTAAGGTCATAGAGTATGACTCTAGACAACTTAAGACTCATGAGAAGAATTAGCCGACACATGACCTAGAGTTGGCAATGGTGGTGGTCACATTGAAGATTTGGAGACATTATTTGTATGGGGTCCATATGGATGTGTCTAAGACCAAAAGATTCTACAGTATGTGTTCACCTAGAAGGATTTGAACTTGCGACAAAGGAGATGGTTAGAGCTGCTCAAGGATTATGACATGAGTGTCTTTTATCATTCAGGCAAGACCAATGTAGTGGAGGATGACCTTAGTAGGCTATCCATGGAGAGTGTTTTCCATGTAGAATATGGAAGGAAAGAGTTGGTAAAGGATGTGCATCCGCTTTCACAATACGGGTTCGCCTTGTTAATTCGACAGATGGTGGGGTCATTGTTCAAAACGGTTCAAAATCTTATTTGGTGATTGAGGTCAAGGCTAGGCAAGATGAGAATCCTATTTTGGTAAAGTTGAGGGAGGCGGTTCAGAATCAGAAGTTAGAGGTCTTCTCCCAAGGCGGAGATAGTATATTTTGATATTAGGGTCATTTATGTGTTTCAGATGTCAATGATTTAAGACAACAAATGTTGCACGAGGCTCTTGGTTTACGGTATTCTATCTATCCAGGTGCCACCATGATGTACCATGATCTATGGGAAGTATACTAGAGGAATGGCATGAAGAAGAACATAACGTAGTTCGTGGCCAAGTGTCTGAACTGTCAGCAAGTGAAAGTGGAGAATCAAATATCAGGAGGTGTTCTGCAAGATATCAGTATCCCCACTTGGAAGTGGGAAGAGATTAGTATGGATTTCATCATAGGGTTACCTCGCACACGTCGATAGCATGACTCTATTTAGGTATTTGTAGACAGGATGACTAAAGAAGCCCATTTTCTACTACTCAAAACTATCGACTCAGTGAAAGATTATGCTAAATTTTACATCCAGGAGTTAGTTAAGTTGCATAGAGTCCCTTTTTCCATTATTTCGGATATAGGTACTTAGTTCACATTGCAGTTTTGGAGATCATTTCAAAAGAGACTTAGTACTCAAGTCAAGCTTAGCACAACTTTTCACCCACAGATGGATTGTCAGGCTGAGTGGACCATTCAGACTCTTGAAGATATGTTGAGAGAATGTGTGATTGACATCAAAGATATTTGGTATGATCATTTACCTCTTATCGAGTTTGCTTACAACAACAGCTACCACTCTAGTATTCAGATGGCTTCGTTTGAGGCTCTTTATGGGTAGAGATATAGATTTATTATTAGTTGGTTTGAGGTAGGTGAGACTACATTGATAGGTCCAGATTTAGTTCATGAGGCTATGGAGAAAGTTCAGCTTATAAGGAAAAGGCTGAAAATAGCTCAGAGTCGTCAAAAGTCCTATGCCGATGTGAGGAGGAGAGAACTGGAGTTTGAAGTTGGTGATTGGGTGTTTTTGAAGGTGTCTCCAATGAATGGAATGATGATGTTCGGAAAGAAAGGGAAGCTTAGTCCCTGATATATTGGTCCCTACAAGATTGTGAGACGTGTTGGCAAGGTGGCCTATGAGTTGGAGCTACCAGCGGAGTTGGCTTCAGTACATCTAGTTTTTCATGTATCATTGTTAATGCAGTTAATTGGTAACCCATATTTGGTTGTCCCAGTGTAGAGAATAGGTGTGAAGGATAAACTTATCTATGAGGAGGTTCCTGTTGAGATACTTGATCATCAGGTTCGGAAGTTGAGGAACAAAGAAGTAGCTTCAGTGAAAGTCTTGTGGAGGGATCAACTTGTTGAAGGAGCTACGTGGGAGGCAGAAGCAGAGATGATAGATAGATACCCGCATTTATTCCCTACTGACTCAGTTCCACTATGAGGTATCAGTTCCTCTCTAATACTCTATTCAGTTTTGTGTTTAGCTCATGTCTCTCAATTTCCTTTATGTCAGAGCATGTGTGTGATTCATGATTCAGTTCAATCATATATATCAGTACAGAGTCAATTACTCTGCCAGTTTTCAGCTCTAAATGATCAGTATTTGAGATTTCAATTCCTTTCCCTAGTTTTTCAGTATGTTTAGTCTACATTCAAGGACGAATTAATCCCAAGAGGGAGATATTGTAATTGTTATACCCCGTAAGTTCCCGGCACCTAGATGGCCTATTCGCGCGTTGATTGAGCATATTTGAAAACCATACGTGCTAGAGAAAGGCCCGGGAAAGGATCGGCCGGTAGCCTGTCGAACCATCGCGGAAGGAGCGGGGGCAGAGCCCCTCCGTGATGGCAGCGTGTCACAGAGGCGGGGCCACTGCGTTGGCTCCGTGACACGTTGGGCCTGTCCAGGCCCAAGTATATAAAGCCCCACTTCGGTTTATTTTCATTTAATACCTTGATAAATTCCAGAAAAACGTAGTAAATAGAGAGGGACGAAGAGGGTTAGTATACTATCATTCGATTACGCTACCAAACGTAGTCCAAATCTAAATTAACTCCAGATACCGAGGTATTTAGCAATACGAAGCATTCCTATGGATTTTGTTTCGCAAAATACGGCCGACGAATCGTCGAGCTACCGGACTAAGGTAAGTAGAATTTCTCCAAATTAGTGTCCTTGTGCTCCTAGCCGTAAAGTGAATACTTCTCCCTTCTGGACTTCTAAAAAATAGCAAGTTTTCGACCGTCTTTCGATAGGCCTAAGTTTGGGCTATAATTATATCGAAAGTGACGTCGTCTTTCATAGTAGTGCTGTATTTAGTGCTAATTGACGTATATATGAATGCAGCTGGGAGAAATAGCGAAAATACTAACCGAGCTACGCCAGTTAGTCGGGAAATCAGAAGCGAAGGTATGTAAAGCTAGTTTCCTCGGCAAGTTAGTAGTTTCGGAGTAGTAAGATAGTTGAAAGGCCAGTAGAATGTTTCAGAAGTCGTGGGTTATGTTTAGTATGAATATTAGTACAATATTGGAAACATCATATCATATATAGCATGAAACTTGCTAGCATGGTATAAATTCTAATATAAAGTGTTAGGACCTGTACAACATGCCCAGTATGTGATCTAGTAAAGTATGTTAGGATATTATCGTATTCAGTTGAAACTTAGTAAAGCAATGTCAGTATCTGGAAGGTATCTCAAAAGTAGAGTGGTAGATTAAAATGAAGTTTAGAAAGCATGTTAGAAATAGTAAACCATGTTACTATGAAACTCAATTATACAACATGATTCCCAGCAGAAAAACTATATCTTGTTCAACATTAGATGCAGCACAGTATGACAACATGATTATATACATACCATTATCACTCTCAGTATGTATTAAATACATACATATCACTATCACTAGTCAGCATATAGTATGTACAGATACATTATCATCACTAGCTTCAGCATGCGGTATACGTAGTTAGTATTACTATTTGAGACCACTATATTGTCTTGGGATGGATTACCTAGCATTCATGACCGCCCCAGGGTTAATAGCTGTATCGACTCGTCCGCCAGAGGGCGAGGATACGCCGCTCTACAGAGTGGCATGCCATCCCACAAGGGACGAAGATGGGATGTCGATTTCCCCATATTGTGCCTTTGTCGACCTTTATACACCCCCATCGAGCGGATACGCCCGGGGTGTTGATTCAGGAATCCTCCAGACTCAGGTACAGTTATAGTCAATGGCTTAGCGAGCCCAAGTGCATACCCAGGGGATTGGCAGGATGTTTATAGTTATTATAGGAGATGGGACGACCGGGGTAGGGGTATAGATTGCGTGTTGATTGTACCTCCCGGCTTATGGGGGCTGGGTAAGGTTTGTGTGTGCTATGCTATGTTATATTATGTTATGCCATGTTACACTAGATACAAGTAGATTGACAATAGAGCGATACATTTCCAGGTATGATTCCTACCCCTTCCAGCATAGTTAAGAGTAGGCATAGTTTTACATTTTCAGATAGTTTAGTCTATTCCTTTCTATTTCAGTTCCATCAGTTGTAATGTTGTTTTCATATATCTTTCAGTTGTTGTTTTACATACTCAGTACCAGCGGTACTGACGCCCATTGGGGATGCTGCATTACTTGCCTGCAGGTACTTATAGGCGAGGGGCCGATACCTCATGATTCTAGCCAGCTCACAGGGTCATCAGCTCCAGTCATCCGGAGCTAGATAGCTAGAGGTTTATCCCTTTTCTTTTGTTGTACAACATAGGTAGGCCGGGGCCCTGTCCCAACCATCTTGTCAGTATTCTTAGAGGCTTGCAGTCTGTATATATTTCCTTGTGGTTAGCTGTGCCGGTCGTGTGGGGCCGTGCGTATGTTTAGTTGATTATGTTGGCCGTGTGAGGCCTTATCCAGTCAGTAGTGGTGACCTTGCTGGTCACGTAGCTGTTCAACATTTGTTATATTGATTTAGAGTTAACTAGACAGCATGGTGGCCTTGTCGGCCCGCATAGGCTCCCTTATATTGACATGATTCTGGTTAGCTGTCGTTATGGTGCAGGTGGCTATAGGCCTAGTCGGCCGGAGGCTGTATTTACAGCTGTTATATAGCACGTTGATTCCTTGAATCTAAGTTAGAGCTAGCCAGGCACCAGATGTGCTTAGGCCCACCAGTTAGTAGTCTAGGTCCTACTAGGGCACTAGGTGCCAGTCTTACCCCCCAAGGCGGGGCGTGACAGTAATACCCCGAAAGTTTCTAAGATTTGATGAGGGAATTTGAAATGAGTTTAGCAGAAAAATCTTTATTTTTACTTCAGAAAGACTCATGGTACGAGTTGTGGTGAGAGGTAACGAACCATGGGAGGAGTCATAGTGAAATGCTGAAGTTGGATACCCAGACCACGAGTCGTGGTGTGTGGGTACGACTCTTGGTTAAGAGTCATGGTGAGGCATAGGGAACGCCAGGGTTGGAAAGGACGGATCGTGGTACGACTCATTGTAGGAAACAACGAGTCATGATAAGGGTCGTGGTTTGGAGGTTCTGGATAGGTTGTCATGAGTGGTGTTACGACCCATGGTAGGTAACCATGAGTCGTGGTTTGTAACCCATGGAAAAATCCAAAGAAGGTAAGAACTGAGGCTCAGTGACAATGGAAGTTGCTATGACCCGTGATGACATGTGGCGACTCGTAAAAGGCACCCGTGATGTGATCTTCAGGAACCAGTCTTACGACCAATGGTGACAACGGGAGGTGACCAGAGTCGTCACTTCATGGTATTACTCATGGTGAGAGTTGTGACGATTGGCAGTGCCTATTTTCTAGAATTTTCATTAATGGTATTTTCGTAAATCCTAAGGTCCTAGGTCCTAAACTACGTCCTCTTAAGCCCTGAAAGATGTGTATTAAGGGAGTTTCACCTCTTTCAATTCAATCAACTCCCACGCATGCAAGTTTAGAGGGTTTTGAAGATCAATCCTAGAATCCTCTAATTCTCCTCCAAATCTCTGGGTTTTCAAAGTCAAATTGAGAATCAGTTTACGCAGGTATGTAGGGACAATTATGAGAGTTTCCTTTCACTCCCATGCCCAAATTTCTCCTCAAGTTCATAAATTCAAGTGTATGTTCCTATGGGGTTTTATTCCAATTTTATTAATTTCTCTATAATTCATTTATGGGTCAATTCCCTTCATGTTTCAAAACATATTTTAAGATCTATGGGCAGATTTTACACCCATTTGATTATAATGCATGGTTTCAAGTTTTTAGAAAATTTTGCCCAATTATGCAAGTTTCATGGAAAAGTCAACTTTATGATTCTAGTATGATTTTGATTCTCTTAAGCCCTAATTTATGATTTATGAGTTATGATGTGATGTCGTACAAGTATTCTTCATGAATCTATGAATTTCAAGTATGGTGATTTTCTCAAGTATGTATGTTCTTCATGATTTATGAGTTTATAATTTTGGCCGACTCATGGGCCCTTATTTCATGGATAATCATGTTCAAATATGATCAAGTATGTTATTATTTAACTTTCCATGAACTTCATGTATGATTTCACGATAATTATATTGGCCCTCATGTGCATGTTTTTGGGAGTAGTGTTTAGCACCAGTAGGACCGACGTGTAGGTAAACTCCAAGGTCTCAAAACTACGTGCCACCATAGGTATATATTCATGGTTAACCCTACGATGTCCCTATTAGTCACATTTACGTCCAATGCCTGACAAGCTTGGGATGGCTCCGCTCACTTAAGTGAGATAGCTGTGCAATCATGTAAGCTCTATGATGATGGTGTTAGTTAAGACGAGTCCCCCCGTTGTTCCCTCATGATTTATGCATTATCATATTTATGATACTTTAGCTCAAGTTATGATTTACAAGGTTCCTATTATGATTACGATTATGACTAGTTTATGAACATTTTTGAAAACCTTGAGCCCTCATGTTTATGTTATGACTATCACTTCATGTTTTGAAATGTCCTACTCTTATGAACTGTGTGTATTTTATTAGTACCTTTTACTTATCTTGCATACTCAGTACATTCAAAGTACTGACCATATATTCTATCATGTATCATTTCATGATACAGGTGTTCGGTGCGTTTGTTAGGGGTTAAGAACCGACACGCAAGTGCACGTGGTCAAACAAGTAATAAAGTGGCTAAGTAAGCCAAGTATCGAACCAAGGAGACTCTGGATAAGTAAAAATTGCTCAAGTATACTATATTCTATCTTACTTCTATATATGCTGACAACAATGTAACCAAAAGTTAAATAATTTTTTGTTTATAAATTATATACTAAAACTATTAACAAATATCTACTTTGAATTGAAACTATGAATATGAGCATGCCAAGGTTAAGAACAAGTAATGAACTCGATTATAATCATAATTTGGTTAATCTTCTCTTCCTGTTGCTAGCCAAGAACATTAGCCTAGAGATTAAAACTCTCGTATTTAATCTCACTTAAGAATCATAAACCATCCGTCTACATTTCTGTGATCAAATGCAATTTATGACCTAGCCATACAATTCTGGTTCCTAAATTGACTAATACGGCTTTCAAGTATATTTCTATCAGGAAAGCACATCAAAACTCAATTTTCCCAAATCAAGTTAAGAACAATACCCTATTAATTCACAACTTTCCAATTTTGTGCTCTCTCGAGTGAAATCGGACTTTTTAGATATACATTAATGTCGGCCACACACCAATGCAGTAGAAACAAGAATTAATAGAACAACATAGAAGAAGAAGATGAAAAACCATATAATTCAATAATCAAAATTCATCACCATTGTTCATAACCTCAGCAAGGAAGAGAATTAGCCACTCATTTGTGGATTAATCATCCTAAAACAAGTGTTAATCATACAAACAATTGATTGAAAGAAGAAAGAAAGAGAGAAAAACCCTGAGCTTTTTCGTCCCTCAACTGCCTGTAACCCATGTCCTTGCTCCACTAAGTCTGAATTTATTAAAAATAAGCCTAAGTGTTCTATTTATACTAATGGAAATTTTTCCCGGAATAACAAGCAACGTGTCACGGAGGCCAACGCGGAGCACTGCCTCCGTGACACGGCGTGGACGTGGACCCTCATTGGAAATCTGGGGTCCGGGAATAAAGCCTCAACGTGGCACGACATGCAATGCGGAGGCTTGCCTCCGTGCCACGGAGCTGTCACGAGGCTTCACTGGAACTTGACAAATTAATCACCCTCCAGGCAGTGTGCCTCCACGATGGTAGCGTGGCACGGCTCCATCGCGGAGCCCCTTTACATTGTGCAGTCCAATGTCTTTTTCGTGCTCGCATCCAAGTCCAACTTCGATATTGTTCCAACATGCATTTTAGCTCCTCAAAATCATGTTTTACCTACAAAACAATGCTAATCATGTTGGTTAGTATAAATTCACATTTTATTACCAATTACATGAAAATGTATACACATTGCACAATAAACAAGGCGAAAATGATACATTTGAGTATCACTTGGGCATATAAATCTTCCCAAGATCACTTACCCCACACTTAAATCCTTGTTCGTCCTCGAACAACAAATACACAATTCATGCAAATTACATCCCAACCTTCGCCACTATGGTGCGACAATTTACGCTACGGTCATACCGATCATTCAATAATGTTAATCATCAAGAAAACATGCATGGCCTTAAGAGTGCAATGACCTTTAATACATTAAGACTTCCTAGACTTTAAGAATCGACCCTCGATATCGGCAAACTCATGCAAATCAGCTAATCAAGATATCCGACACGAAAATCAATCTTTCATCAAGCATGTGCCCTCACAACTCAAGAGAATCTTCCCCTTTATGTTCATGTGACACACAAACATTCAAGCAGGGGCATGTAAAAATTAATTTCACTCTCTCTCCCAAAAGAATTCACATGCATCATGTCATGACCCATAGGCTAGCCCTTAGTGTATTACTCCACTAATATAAAGAAATGCAATGTAAGATCACGTAGGACTTTAATGGGTTGTAATGGAAGCAATGGAACTAGTATATATTGGATTAGCCAATAATAGTCACTAGCATCATTAAGCGCCTTTTCAACACATTCCGATCAACTCATGTACATTGTTTCTCTCTTTTCTTTATTTCCATCATCCATTTCATGCTGGTTTACTTTTGTATGGCCCATTTCATCAAACACACTTGACACAACAATAAAGGTTTTTCTTGCACCTTCATTATCATTTCATTATAACAAGTGCCTCTTCAACCTTTTCTTTTCTTTCCTCACTCTGCTTTTCTTTTTCTTTTCACCATCCTCACTCTTTGACACTTTGGGAAAATTTTTCTGTTCTTCTTAAGCGCTTAAGAGTTTTGTATGGACTTTACGGCTAATGAAAAGAAAGAATTAAGCTCAGTTTATACAATTTTGGACAAAAGAAAAAAATAATAGGCTAAAGGCTCAACGAGCTGACTAGGGTATACAATCACATAAAAAGGTAGAGTATGACAAGAAAAAAATAGAAACTCTCGGTTAATAACAAAGAAATGCCTACATCCTTTCCAACACTACACCTCCTTCATTTCGTTTTGTACACACACCAGGCAAGTTCTAGACACTTCACAATAGCATGGAATAACAACACCTCACTTCACACTTCATGCACATGCTCGATTCAAGATGCATTCATAGACTCTTTAATTAGCCAATTACATGAATTCAATATTAAGCCTCAATCACACCGAATCGAATTCTACAGCCTAGGTATCTCAACATATTTACAAAATTGCATGCTTTCATACGAATCACTTTTACATTTTGAATATCAGTTACAACAGGCAACCATAATTTCACAACCATATAGTAACTACAGGTTCCGTGATGCAATCCACCAAAGAAAAAAACTGAAAACAAATTAAAATCACTACTCCTACAGACTACATTTCCCTTAAGACGGTCGTCATCCATCCATCATAGGGAACGGTCACTAACTATGACATCGGTTCAATGGGACTATTCTCGGTAAAAGAACCGAAAACAAACTCCGAGAAACCCAAAAATAAAAATTGAAGAAATTTCTGCAAACACCGATCATTTCGATGGACAAATATTTACAAAATTTTTAATATGTACAAAATATTTTCGCAAAATTTTAAAAATATCGATCATTTCGATAGAGAAAAAAAAGAAAATAAATTAAGAAAATATTTACAAATTTTTTTTTCTACAGACTTAGCTGGAAAACCACAACATTTCACAACACACATCATCAATTACCACAAATATATACAGATACAAACCAGTTTGCACTTCACAAACACAGGGAAACATACGCATACATACAAAACAGAGGAAAGAACATACAAGCAAACCAGCCCAGCCCCAGCACCTAGCTACTCCCCACCCCACACATAATTCGAACAGTGTCCCCAGTGTTCACAAAAATTAAAAATCACAAAATTGGGTGGTGGCACTCCCTGATCAGTCGAAATATTCGACTTCTTCATCCGGTGCTGCTGCCTCATCGCCCATGTCCGAGTCACCTCCGTCGTCGTCATCGGACTCCACATCGGAGTCCTCCCGACGTGTCTCCTCGTCCGTGGGGACATCATCGTCAGTGGGCTCTACAAAGGCTGGCCCCACTCGGCATAAAGCCCTGGCGTTTTCGCCAAATGGGTAATCCAGCTCCAGCTGCCATAGCTCCTCCTCCGTGGCTGGTCTCCCACCAATCCGAAGCTGAAGCATTTGCATACCAAACATCCGTGCCATGTACTGGTCGTCGTGAGCATGTCGCTCGCCAAGTGTCAGCACTGGCCCGTGTGTGGTGTCGGGGGCCTTAGTTTTGGTCACATCAAGGGCCCTCCGCTCCAACTGCGGGATGTAGTCCAAAGCCTCTTCCTCGATGTCGAGGCCCCGAAGAAAGGTGGTGATAAGTCCTCCGAACCATACCTGTGGCCCTGGTGTAGTCGGGCTCTCTTCATGGCGGATATGATGACCGCCCCAACATTAATCTCCAGCCCTTTCATTAGGGCATACACCAGGCAGACATGGTCCCGGGTCACATAAGTCATGTGCACCCCCGGGTTTAGGCACGAACAGACTATCTTCAGCCAGATTCTTGCCTCCCTGTTCATTTGAGAATACGGCAGAGTCTGGTGGTAACACCTCTCCTTATGTCTGCTCCATCTGGCTGTGGATCGAGCCCCACACAATGTGCGTCTGATATCGGCATATGGTGGGGTGATGTTTAGCTGGCGGAGAACGTGGGCGTCTGTGTCCCGCACTCCGATGATGGCATTTAATTGCTGGGGTTCCAAAGTGACAATCTTCCCTCTGATTTTTATTGTGTGGCTTCTGATTGCCGGGTTCCAATTTGCATAGAACTCCCAGACTAGATGTAAGTTGCACTCCTTGGGCTCCTGAAATATGAAGCTGAGCCCAGCTGCCTCGATCCTTTGCACTATACGGGGGAACTCCTGTGCTAGTGGTTCCCGTGCAATATGCTCCTCGGGGAAGTATTTGTTTTCCTTGTGTTTAGCGTACCACTTCTTCCCTTCATCGGTTACCCACCTCATTCCGTATTGGCAGCGTTGGCCGCGTGGAACAGCTGGTGCAGCTGGGACTGCTGTGCCCAGTCTAAGTCGTTTTCTCCCGGTGCCTGAAGTAGATGCACCCTTACCCTTATCCTGCCTACTTGCCATTGTACCTGTCAATACAAATAAACAAGCGCAATGTCAAGCTAAATGCATATTAGCTTCAGCTAAGGTCGGGTTAAGCTAAGTTTACCCCACACTTAGTCCTTAGCTACGGTTACGATACTACGACAAGGATCACTTTATTTACACCAAAAACAAACAACTATACAATTTAGGCTTAGTGCGTTCGCAAAGAAAATTTTCGACGGTATACTTTAGCGTACTACTCAGACTTCATACAGCTAATCCCAATCCTACCATCGCTAGCAATTCAACCATCGCACTTAGCAAAGAAAACAACAAACAAAAACAACAACAAAAATTCTATATACATATGAACCTATATAACCAACCAATTCGAACAATTTTCACATTTTCCCAAAATCCCGACAATTCGTCGTCTATTACATTCAAACAATATTTACAACGACTTATCTCAATTCACAAGCATACCCCGGCATATAATTCACAAATTTACCAAGTTACCAATTCGATTTCAACAACCAAGCCCTAGAATTGAATTTCACAATCAAACTCGAATCATTCACGCAATCGACATGTTCAAACGCGTATTACAACATTCCGAACATTTATCAATCAAGGAATAACTCAATTTCATGCTAAATTTCGACTTAGGGTGATATATCTCACCTCCCATGCTCAAATTCGACTAAAACTTGAGACAGAATAGGAAAACATACCTCGTAGTTGAAAAACCGAAGAAAACTCGATAATTTCTTAGCTTTATACCGTGGCACGTTGATGGGAGAGGGAAATTTGGGTGTTTGGTCGCGGAGAAGTGAGAAAATGAGGGAAAAGGGAATAAAATCGGGGTTTAAAATGAAGGGAAACACGCGGGTCACCCGGCAACCCGGTGTGACCTGTCACAAATTATAGGGCAACGTGTCACGGAGTGCATCGCGGTGCACTGCCTCCGTGACACGGAGCCATCGCGATGGCTCACTGGAATTTTTAAAAATTTCAGATTTAACCTCAACGTGTCATGGAGGGTAACGCGGAGGTCCTCTTCCGTGACACGGAGCCATCGCCCCAGCTCACTGTCTCTTCATTTTATTCATTTTTTCATACCTTGCCTTTTCCTTCACGATTCCGTGCACATTTTTCTCCATTTGACCTGAAAATCACCTCACTAAATAAAATTGGTTAGATTAATAGATTGCCCTAACTAAAATGAAAAATACTAACTAAAACAAAAATTTTGTACTAAATCAAGAAAAAGAAAAATAAAATAAAATCTATTTACACTTTACAAAATAAAAGAAAAAATATTTTTCACGGGTTGCCTCCCGTGCAGCGCCTGGTTTACCGTCGCAGCTCGACGTCCTTTATGCTCAATTGTCCACTAGGGTGATGGACGATTTCTCACGATCATTGTCCTCCCCCCAGTAGTGCTCACCCTTATCTGGTGGTCTTCCCATCAACTCTCGGGAATCATTCATTTGTTTAGCATTCCCATGATCAATTACATTGATCACCGAGAGTTCTTCATTTACCATCGGGAGCTTGGGTGGTTTGTACACATCAAACACCTCTACCTTGTCATGTGCTCGCATTGTAAGTTGACCCGCAGCCATATCGATTAATGCTTTCCCGGTTGCCAAGAAGGGTCGTCCCAAAATAAATGGGACTTCAGCATCTGGTTCAAAATCCAGAACAATAAAATCAACCGGAAAAATGGGGGATCCCACTTGCACAAGCACATCCTCAACAATGCCATCCGGCCTAGCTAAGGATCTGTCTGCCAACTGTAAGATTACGGTTGTAGGTCTAGGACTCCCTAGACCTAACTTTCTGAATACCGAAGATGGCATCATATTTATGCTCCCCCCAAGTCACACAATCCACGAGCTCGGATGCTCTGCCCAATAGTAAGCTGGATAGTAAAACTTCCAGGGTCTTTTAGCTTCGTGGGCAGTCTATTTTGGATTCGGGAAGTGCATTCCTCCGTCAAAGCTACCGTGGCATACTCAGTCAAACGACTTTTGTTGGCCACGATGTCTTTAATATATTTGGCATATTTTGGCACTCCCTGCAAGACATCAACAAGAGGTAAATTAATATGCACCTGTTTAAGCACCCCCATAAATTTCTTGAAACACGCCTCCTCCTTGTGTTTCTTGAGTCGTTGAGGGAACAGGGGTGGAGGTCTTTCTGATTCTGCTTCTTTGTTCTTCCCCCTATCTGAACTTTGTTCTTCCTCAACATCTGCTGCTCCTGACTTTTGAGGTGGTCTTTTCGGTTCCACCTCCTTCAGCTGCAAACCACTCCTTGTGGTCACTGCATTTACCTGCTTCGGATTTGGATCCGTGTCGCTAGGTAGTCCTCCTCTGGGCCTTGTGTTTTGGGCACTAGCAAATTGCCCAAATTGATACTCAAGAGCCTTGGTCACTAATTGATTATTCTTCACTTCGACTGCCAATTTAACATAGTCAGCCTGCAATTGCGCCTGATTAGCGATCATGGTCTTGAACATCTCCTCAATGGTAGGTGATGGTGGTGGAGGAGGGGCATTGTGATTTCTGAATTGAGATTGGTAGTTCTGTTGCCCTCCTTAATTTCTCTGCATACCCTAACCCGAACTTTGGCCTTGTTGGTTGTTGCTACCCTACGAAAAATTTGGATGGTTCCTCCAATTTGAGTTGTAGCCACTACCAAACTGCTACTGATTTCTTTGTGCACTGCCCACAAAGTTAACCGAATCTGGGTTTGCTCCACAGCACTAAGCTGAGTGCTCACTGCTTTCACACACTTCACACCATATTTGCCGGACCGCATTGACTGAAGCTGAAGGCTGGTTCAAATTTATGTTGCTGAAGTGGTTGTTCAACTGATTCTGTAAGGCAGCTATCTGTGCAGCGATAGCTATAAATCCATCCACTTCCAGCACTCCTGCTGCTTTCCTTGCTCCACCTCGAGATGAATCAGCATTCCATTCTGGATTGCCCTGTGAAATCCGGTTGAGCAAAGTGTACAGCTCCTCATAAGTCTTTTCCAGCGCTTGCCCTCCCGCTGCTGAATCTAGCAGAATTTTAGTATGGGGTTCCAAACCCTCAATAAATGTGTGTACCAACACTTCATTGGACTGATGATGATGAGGACAGTCCCGCAACATGGATTTAAATCTTTCCCAGGCTTGATACAAATTTTCTCCCTCCCTCTGTTTGAAACTTAGAATTTGACTTCTAAGTCTGGCTGTTTTACCAGAGGGAAAAAATCCTATCAAGAACTTTCGTGCAAGATCATCCCACGTTGATATAGAATTTGGTGGTTCAGCTTTTAACCACCTCTTGGCTTCACCAAGTAATGAGAACGGAAATAGTGTGAGCCGAACATAATCAGGTGACACTCCAGCGGGTATATAAGTGTCACTTATCTCCAAAAAGTTCTGGAGATGTTGTTGTGGGTCTTCATGAGGGAGACCGGTAAATTGCCCGCTTGTGTGCAATAGTTGCACCATGTTCTACTTAAGTTCAAATCTCCCTCCAGGCTATGGTTTGCGGATACTTCAATGTACATTATTGGCATGTGGGATTGCCACCTCGCGAACCGGCCTTGTTGCTACTTCGTCGGGCACTAACACTGCCCTCACAACCAGTGTATTTTGTTGCTCCATAATAGTCTGTCTGAGCAACTGCAGCTTCTTTTGTAGAGCTTCTCTGCGTTTACAATGATATTCACGTTCAGGCTCTATATAAGATTCCACCAGCTCCTTGTCCCTTGCCAGTGTTCACAGAAATCAAGTCTGCAAAATACAGTATAAGACCAAGTTGTCAACACTTAAGAAAATAAAATAAAAATACAGTAAATTTACACTCAACACAATTTCACCAATTGCCTAGTCTCCCCGGCAACGACGCCAAAAACTTGTTCGGTGCATTTGTTAGGGGTTAAGAACCGACACGCAAGTGCATGTGGTCAAACAAGTAATAAAGTGGCTAAGTAAGCCAAGTATCGAACCAAGGAGACTCTGGATAAGTAAAAATTGCTCAAGTATACTATATTCTATCTTACTTCTATATATGCTGACAACAATGTAACCAAAAGTTAAATAATTTTTTGTTTATAAATTATATACTAAAACTATTAACAAATATCTACTTTGAATTGAAACTATGGATATGAGCATGCCAAGGTTAAGAACAAGTAATGAACTCGATTATAATCATAATTTGGTTAATCTTCTCTTCCTGTTGCTAGCCAAGAACATTAGCCTAGAGATTAAAACTCTCGTATTTAATCTCACTTAAGAATCATAAACCATCCGTCTACATTTCTGTGATCAAATGCAATTTATGACCTAGCAATACAATTCCGGTTCCTAAATTGACTAATACGGCTTTCAAGTATATTTTTATCAGGAAAGCACATCAAAACTCAATTTTCCCAAATCAAGTTAAGAACAATACCCTATTAATTCACAACTTTCCAATTTCGTGCTCTCTCGAGTGAAATCAGACTTTTTAGATATACATTAATGTCGGCCACACACCAATGCAGTAGAAACAAGAATTAATAGAACAACATAGAAGAAGAAGATGAAAAACCATATAATTCAATAATCAAAATTCATCACCATTGTTCATAACCTCAGCA
The DNA here is from genome assembly GCA_035772735.1 of Datura wrightii. Lineage (NCBI taxonomy): Eukaryota > Viridiplantae > Streptophyta > Magnoliopsida > Solanales > Solanaceae > Datura > Datura wrightii. Next base: position 73,878,809 of record JASDFA010000019.1, on the reverse strand, counting down.
AGGAAGAGAATTAGCCACTCATTTGTGGATTAATCATCCTAAAACAAGTGTTAATCATACAAACAATTGATTGAAAGAAGAAAGAAAGAGAGAAAAACCCTGAGCTTTTTCATCCCTCAACTGCTTGTAACCCACGTCCTTGCTCCACCAAGTATGAATTTATTAAAAATAAGCCTAAGTGTTCTATTTATACTAATGGGAATTTTTCCCGAAATAACAAGCAACGTGTCACGGAGGCCAACGCGGAGCACTGCCTCCGTGACACGGCGTGGACGCTGACCCTCACTGGAAATCTGGGGTCCGGGAATAAAGCCTCAACGTGGCACGACATGCAACGCGGAGGCTTGCCTCCGTGCCACGGAGCTGTCGCGAGGCTTCACTGGAAGTTGACAAATTAATCACCCTCCTGGCAGTGTGCCTCCGCGATGGTAGCGTGGCACGGCTCCATCGCGGAGCCCCTTTACATTGTGCAGTCCAATGTCTTTTTTGTGCTCACATCCAAGTCCAACTCCGATATTGTTCCAACATGCATTTTAGCTCCTCAAAATCATGTTTTACCTACAAAACAATGCTAATCATGTTGGATAGTATAAATTCACATTTTATTACCAATTACATGAAAATGTATACACATTGCACAATAAACAAGGAGAAAATGATACGTTTGAGTATCACTTGGGCATATAAATCTGCCCAAGATCAACAGGTCCGAGAGATCAGACTCAACCGCGCCATTAGTCCTGCTTCTGTATCAGTCCTGCTTCTGTATCAGTCCTGTTTAGCCAGTGTTGGTGACTCCTCATCTTCCGAGGGCATTTAGTGTAGTTTTTTATTTTGTTATTTCAGTTATAGACTTTTGTCGAGCTAGTTGGGGATATCAACTCATCAGTTATGTTAGAGGCTTTTCAGATAATATGTAGAATCTCAGCTTTTTGGTGTTGACTTGATTTATGATTATTATGCATGTAGAATTCCGCTTATTAATATTTAGTTTATCAGTTTCCATTAATTTATGTTCTTTAGTCGCTATGTTCATGCCATGGGTCTACTTGAAGCCATTCGTGGTTCTAGATTCTGTGTCTCGGTCCAGACCTATGTTCGGGTCATGACATAGACCAACTGATTTGTAGCCATAGCCATTGGGGATCTATACAATATTCCTCTTTTCAAATCTTGAAATACATATCGTGAGTGACCATACAGACTTACTCTTTCTCTTAACTTTGTTCCTTATCTTACCGATTTACATCTTTGACTCTCTCCTCCCTCTTTTTGTAGCATGTATCTCCTAAGTGGTTTTCCTTCATGGGAGTTCGCTTCTTGTGCCAGTTCGGGGAACTTTTAAGGTGGACTATAAAACTTTTAGACTTTACCACCGCCGAGAGACGTCTCTGGGTGGAAATTACCTAGCAATTAGAGTGTAAGACAAAAGACCATGGCTAGTTTCTACTACTAGCTAATATTGCTTCTATCTGTCTATGATCCCTCATTCTTATTTTATTTATTCATAGGTCTATCGACAATTCCTTTGCTCCTACAATTTCTCCCACTGCAAATAATTTAACTACTTGACTTGTCAATTTATGCTCCCATTCCTCCTACCTTCGAGTCGTGGCGCGTAACAAGGAGAGTCACTTCCTAGTAGGGCAAAAAGAAAAATTATCGAAGACTCGACCTTTTTATAGGGAGGGTCCAAAGGTTTGCTTCAAGTCTGGACTCTTCAAAATGGGAATCTAAAAGGGTCAAACTATGAGCCCCTAAGTAGAAAATCAAAGAAGTCTGGCATTCCCATCCACGGGGCTATTCAGGCATCTCTTATCATGGAAGATGTTATACCCCGTAGAATTCCCGGCACTTAGATGACCTATTCGCACGTTGGTTAAGCATATTTGAAAGCCATACGTGCTAGGGAAAGGCCCGGGAAAAGATCGGACGAGAAACCCATCGAACCATCGCGGGAGGAGCTGAGGCAGAGCCCCTCCGCGATGGCAGCGTGTCACGGAGGTGAGGCCTCCGCGATGGCTCCGTGACACGTTGCCCAGGTTCTGGCCCAAGTATATAAGCCTCCACTTCGGTTTAAAATCATTTCATTACTTAATAACTTCTAGAGAACGTAGTGAACAGAGGGAAAACGAAGGGAGATTATAAATTATCGTCCGATTACGCTGCCAAACGCTGCCCAAACCCAAATTAATCCTAGATACCAAGGTATTTAGCAGCAGAGAGCATTTCTACGGAGTTAGTTTCGTGAAATACGGCCGACGAATCGGCGAGTCGCCGAACTAAAGTAAGTAGAATTGCTCTAAATTAATGTCTATGTGTTCCTAGCTGAGAAGTAAATAATTCTCCCTTCCGGGCCGCTGAAAAATAGCGAGTTTTCGACCGTCTTTCGATAAGCCTAAGTTTAGGCTATAAATTAAATCGAAAGTAACGTCGCTCTTTACAATAACGTTGTATTTAGTATTGATTGACGTATTTATGAATGCAGTTGGGAGAAAATAGCTGAAGTACCGGCCGAGCCTCGTCCGACGGACGAATATTCAAAGATAAGGTATGTAAAGTTAAGTTTCCTCGGCAAGTTGAGTAACCCCCAAAGCAGTATAGTAATTTACAGACCAGTTGCATGTTTAGAAATCGATTATCACGTCATTTTGAATATTGGTGCAATATGAGAAGTTTCGGGTTGTAATGTGTACGATACCTATCCGTACGATATAGATTCGGGCGTAAGTGGTTAAGGTTGCCCAGTATATTCAGTATGTGAGGTAATATGCCATGTTAAGATATTGTTGTGTTTAGCTGAAACCTCGCAAGGTAGTACAGTATCAGTAAAGCATTCCAGATATAGAATAGTAACTGTATATGGTTTAGAAAGCATGTTAGAAATAGAAAATTATGTTAACATAGAAACTTAGTAAACAGTATAGCTTTCAGCAGAAACACCTCCTCGTATAACTTTTACCCCAGTACAGTTTGACAGGAGGCTATATTTACATTTATACTTACCTGTCTTAGCATGTATCAGACACTTACAGATTACTATTATTAGCCCAGTATGTGATTTATACGATACCGTGCACCTGTTAATCTTAGCTTATGAGATACACAGACAGCATGACTAGTTGGGACCGTTGTATTGATTGGGGTTGGATTACCTAGCATCCCTGACCGCCCAGGGTTAATAGCTGTATCGACTCATCCGCCAGAGGACGAGGATACGTCGCTCTACGGAGTGATATGCCGTCCCGCAAGGGGACGAAGATGGGATGCCAGTTTCCCCATATTGTGCCTTGGTCGGGCCTTATACACCCCCGTCGAGCGGGTACGCCCGGGGTGTTCATTTAGAGTCCTTCGGACTCAGATATAGTTATAGTCAGGGGATCAGCGAGCCCAAGTGCATACCCAGGGACCGGCAGGATGCTTACAGCCACTATAGGAGATGGGATGACCGGGGTAGGGGCATAGATTCTGTGTTGATTGTACCTCCCGGCTTATGGGGGCCGGGTAAGGTTTGTGTGTGCTATGTTATGTTATGTATGCTATGCTATGTTATATTAGGCGCGAGTGGGTTGGTAGTAGAATGATACGCCTCCAGGTATGATTCCTACTTCCTTCGGTATCAGTAAGAACAGGTATGGTCTACTTCATCAGACAGTTAAGTTATTCCTCCTACTTTTGCTTCACCAGTCATATTATTGCTTTCAGATGTTGTTTTCAGTTATATTATTTCAGTTGCTTTACATACTCAGTACCAGTGGTACTGACGCCCAGTGGGGCGCTGCATTACTTGCCTGCAGGTACTCCTAGACGAGCAGGCGATTCTACGTGACTCCCTGTCAGCGGTTGAGTATTCAGCTCCAGTCATCCGGAGGCTGAATTTCAGAGGTGTAGTCCAGTTCCTTTTGTTGTGTATAGCATGGGTAGGTCGGGGCCCTGTCCCGATCAGTTCTATTACTATTCCTAGAGGCTTGCATTCTGTGTGAAATCCCTGTGGTCAGATGAGCCGGTCGTGTGGGGCCGTGCAGTTGTATAGTTGTCTTTACTCTTTCTTACTTCTGTGATGGTCGTGAGGGGCCATAATTGTCAGTAGTGGTGACCTTGCCGGTCACGTAGCTTCTTTTTATGCTTTATGATTAAGTTGCAGATAACTAGACAGCATGGTGGCCTTGTCGGCCCGTATAGGTTTCCCTGAATTACTATGTTTCTGGTTAGCTGCTAATACAGGTACAGAAGGCTATAGGCTAATGCGCCGGGGGCTGTATTTACAGCCGTTATATAGCCCTTTGTTTCCAGAAATGTGAGTTAGAGCCAGCCAGGCGCCAGATGCGCCCAGGCTTAACAGTCTAGCAGGTCAGGTCTTAGTAGGGCACCAGGTGCCAGTCATACCCCCCCAAGGTGGGGTGTGACAAAATTGGTATCAGAGCAGGTCGTATCACAGGGAGTCTGCAAGCCGTGCTAAGTAGAGTCCTGTCCATGGATGTGTTGTGCACCACATACTATGGGTAGGAGGCTGCAAGGCATGATAGGATGGTTGTGTTTTATTCTGATTCAGTCGTGCTATAGAGCGGTACAGTATAGGGTTGAATTCCTAAAATCTTACCATATTCTTTGGCTACAGATAATGTCAGACCAGCGCCATCCCGTCACAGGTCAGAGCTTAGACATTGCAGCAGGTGAGGGCACCAGCAGGATGCCTCCCCCTCATTTGGAGACAGCCCAATCAGAGGGCCCTACAGAGGCTTCATCTCAGCCTCCTCAGCAGTCTCCACCACGTCAGGAGCCGTGTGGAGCGACAGTATCTTCAGCAGTCCCTACACCGACACCTTCCGACCAGGAGGTTAGGAGTGCTGTAGTTATGATAGCACAGATGATGGCTGCTCAGCATCAACAAATGCCATCCACAGTTGCAGAAGTATCAGGAGGGCCCGGTAGTTCGAGGGTCCGAGAGTTCTTAGCCCTGAATCCCCCATAGTTCACAGGCACGGACCGAACAGAGGACCCCCAGGATTTTCTAGATCAGATGCAGAGAATCTTCAGGGTTATGCATGCTACGCCTACTGAGTCAGTTGAATTGGCCGCATTCCAGTTGCGAGATATTGCGGTGTTATGGTATGAAAGCTGGGAGAGGTCCCGAGGGAGAGATGTTCCCCCTCCCACCTGGTCCAGCTTTTCAGGAGCCTTTCTTGATCACTATTTGCCGCGGGAGATCCGACAGGCCCGGGTAGACCAGTTCCTACATCTGGAACAGGGGGCCATGAGTGTTCGGGAATATTCCTTGCGGTTTGACTCCTTGGCTCGATATGCACCGGCTTTCGTGGATACCATGGCATCCAGAGTGCACCGTTTTATTATGGGGTTGAACCCAGAATATGTCGAGACTTGTATCACGGCCACACTGCGAGAGGACATGGATATTTCCCGAATCCAGGCATTTGCCCAGAATATTGAGGGCATCAGACAGCGGCATCGGGAGATTAGAAGGGTCAATCAAGAGCAGCATCGCCGGGATAGGCCAGCCGAGTTACAGAGAGAGGCCCGGGGAGGACCCAGGCCACGATTGTCAGACAGGCCGCCCAGGCCCCCGCCTCCGCCACAGGCACAGGGAGGAAGATTCAGCCGCAGGGGGCAGTCTGAGGCTGGTAGAGGTTCGCAGACGGCAGATTCACCGTCACAGAGGAGGGCAGAGCAGAGTAGGTATACCCTACCACTTTGCCCTATATGCAGTCGATGTCATTCTGGAGCATGCAGGTATGGTTCCACCGCATGCTATATTTGTGGCCAAGAAGGCCATTTGATGAGAGATTGCCCAGCCAGAGGTCGTGAGGACCGGGACAGACAGGATAGGGCATCAACAGGATCACGAGCTACAACATCCTCGACTGGGCGTAGGCCCTCAGTTTCAGCAGGCAGGGGTCGAGGCAGATCAGGGGCCTCCAGTACAGGTGCGGGTCCAAGCCGCACATATGCCTTACTAGGGAGGCGAGATTCAGAGGCATCGCCTGATGTTGTGACAGGTATGCTAACTATCTGCTCACACCCTGCTTATGTGCTAATTGATCCAGGGTCTACTTTGTCCTATATTACTCCATTTGTGGCACGAAAGTTTAGTATTGTACCATAATCATTACAGAAGCCCTTCCTAGTATCTACGCCCGTTGGTGACTCTATCACAACTAGTCAAATCTACCGCGGGTGTACAGTAGAGGTTGCTTATTGTCAGACCACAGTAGATCTGATCGAGTTAGAAATGATAGACTTCGATGCCATAATGGGTATGGATTGGTTAGTACCATGTTTTGCTAACGTTGAATGTTGGACCAAAACTGTCCGATTCCACTTCCCGGGGGAGGCAGTACGGGAGTGGAAGGGCAGCACCGCGACGCCAAAAGGTAGGTTTATTTCCTACCTTCGGGCGAGAAAGTTGATATCTACGGGGTGCATTTACCATCTTGTCAGAGTTCAGGATGTCCAAGCAGAATCTCCGACACTCCAGTCTGTTCCAGTGGTAAATGAATTCCCAGATGTATTTCCTGATGAGTTACCTGGTATTCCCCCAGAAAGGGAAATAGACTTTGCTATTGATTTGCTACCAGGCACTCAGCCAATATCAATACCTCCTTATCGTATGGCTCCTGCAGAACTCAGAGAATTAAAGGAGCAGTTGAAAGACTTGTTAGACAAAGGATTTATCAGGCCGAGTACTTCACCGTGGGGTGCGCCAGTCTTGTTTGTGAGAAAGAAAGATGGCTCGCTCCGAATGTGCATAGATTATCGGCAGCTAAACAAAGTTACAGTAAAGAATAAGTACCCGCTTCCTAGGATTGATGACCTATTTGATCAGTTACAGGGAGCCAGATACTTTTCTAAGATTGACTTGTGGTCCGGATATCACCAGGTCCGAGCACGTGAGAGGGACATCCCTAAGACAGCATTCAGGACCCGATATGGACATTTTGAATTTCTGGTTATGTCCTTCGGGCTGACAAATGCCCCAGTAGTCTTTATGGACCTGATGAACAGTATTTTCAGACCCTTCCTGGACTTGTTCGTGATAGTATTCATTGATGATATTCTGGTGTATTCTCGCTCTGAAGCAGATCACCGGACTCATTTGCGGACAGTGCTCCAAATTCTTAGGGACCGCCAGTTGTATGCTAAATTTTCGAAGTGTGAATTCTGGCTTAACTCAGTAGCCTTTTTAGGTCATATTGTCTCAGACGCTGGTATACAGGTAGACAAGCAGAAGATAGAAGCAGTGAAGTCATGGCCCAGGCCTACCACCCCGACTGAAGTTCGTAGCTTTCTGGGGTTGGCAGGATACTATCGGAGGTTTGTTGAGGGATTCTCAACCATTGCAGCACCCTTAACTAAATTGACACAGAAAGCAGCAAAGTTTCAGTGGACGGAGGCAAGTGAGCAGAGTTTCCAGGAACTGAAAGACAGGTTAACCTCCGCCCCAGTACTAGCACTGCCGGAAGGCACAGAAGGGTATTCAGTTTATTGCGATGCATCAGGTGTCGGGCTGGGCTGTGTGTTAATGCAGTATGGTAGAGTTATTGCATATGCTTCCAGAAAGCTGAGGAAACACGAAAAGAATTACCCTACCCATGACCTAGAATTGGCCGCAGTAATTCATGCCTTGAAGATGTGGAGGCATTATCTGTACGGAGTTCATGTTGATATTTACACAGATCATAAGAGCCTACAGTACATTTTCACTCAGAGGGAGTTGAATCTGCGGCAACGCCGCTGGTTGGAGTTGTTAAAAGACTATGATGTGAATATTCTATACCACCCCGGAAAAGCTAATGTTGTAGCAGATGCCCTGAGCCGTAAGTCAATGGGGAGTTTAGCGTATTTGAGACCTGAGAAGCAGAAGTTAGCCAAAGAAATTCATCAGTTAGTTGGGCTAGCCGTTCGGGTAATGGAAACAGGAGATAATGGGGCCGTAATTTAGAATTCTGCAGTATCATCGTTATTTGCAGAGGTAAAAGAACGACAGTATGAGGATCCCGATTTAGTCCAGCTCAGAGTTAGAGTTCAGAAGGGTAAGGAGCCAGATTTTCAGACAACCGAGGATGGTGTGCTACGCTGTAAGGGCCGCCTTTGTGTCCCGAATGTCTAGTATATTGTCACACCCCACCTTGGGGGGGGGGGGTATGACTGGCACCTGGTGCCCTACTAAGACCTGACCTGCTAGACTGTTAAGCCTGGGCGCATCTGGCGCCTGGCTGGCTCTAACTCACATTACTGGAAACAAAGGGCTATATAACGGCTGTAAATACAGCCCCCGGCCCATTGGCCTATAGCCTTCTGTACCTGTATTAGCAGCTAACCAGAAACATAGTAATTCAGGGAAACCTATACGGGCCGACAAGGCCACCATGCTGTCTAGTTATCTGAAACTTAATCATAAAGCACAAAAAGAAGCTACGTGACCGGCAAGGTCACCACTACTGACAATTATGGCCCCTCACGACCATCACAGAAGTAAGAAAGAGTAAAGACAACTATACAACTACACGGCCCCACACGACCGGCTCATCTGACCACAGGGATTTCACACAGAATGCAAGCCTCTAGGAATAGTAATAGAACTGATCGGGACAGGGCCCCGACCTACCCATGCTATACACAACAAAAGGAACTGGACTACACCTCTGAAATTTAGCCTCCGGATGACTGGAGCTGAATACTCAACCGCTGACAGGGAGTCACGTAGAATCGCCTGCTCGTCTAGGAGTACCTGCAGGCAAGTAATGCAGCGCCCCACTGGGCGTCAGTACCACTGGTACTGAGTATGTAAAGCAACTGAAATAATATAACTAAAAACAACATCTGAAAGCAATAATATGACTGGTGAAGTAGAAGTAGGAGGAATAACTTAACTGTCTGATGAAGTAGACCGTACCTGTTCTTACTGATACCGAAGGAAGTAGGAATCATACCTGGAGGCGTATCATTCTACTACCAACCCACTCGCGCCTAATATAACATAGCATAGCATACATAACATAACATAGCACACAAAACCTTACCCGGCCCCCATAAGCCGGGAGGTACAATCAACACAGAATCTATGCCCCTACCCCGGTCATCCCATCTCCTATAGTGGCTGTAAGCATCCTGTCGGTCCCTGGGTATGCACTTGGGCTCGCTGAGCCCCTGACTATAACTGTATCTGAGTCCGAAGGACTCTAAATCAACATCCCGGGCGTACCCGCTAGACGGGGGTGTATAAGGGCCGACCAAGGCACAATATGGGGAAACTGGCATCCCATCTTCGTCCCCTTGCGGGATGGCATATCACTCCGTAGAGCGACGTATCCTCGTCCTCTGGCGGACGAGTCGATACAGCTATTAACCCTGGGCGGTCAGGGATGCTAGGTAATCCAACCCCAATCAATACAATGGTCTCAACTAATCATGCTGTCTGTGTATCTCATAAGCTAAGATTAATAGGTGCAGGGTATCGTATAAATCACATACTGGGCTAATAATAGTAATTTGTAAGTGTCTGATACATGCTGAGACAGGTAAGTATAAATGTAAATATAGCCTCCTGTCAAACTGTACTGGGGTAAAAGTTATACGAGGAGGTGTTTCTGCTGAAAGCTATACTGTTTACTAAGTTTCTGTGTTAACATAATTTTCTATTTCTAACATGCTTTCTAAACCATATACAGTTACTATTCTATATCTGGAATGCTTTACTGATACTGTACTACCTTGCGAGGTTTCAGCTAAACACAACAATATCTTAACATGGCATATTACCTCACATACTGAATATACTGGGCAACCTTAACCACTTACGCCCGAATCTATATCGTACGGATAGGTATCGTACACATTACAACCCGAAACTTCTCATATTGCACCAATATTCAAAATAACGCGATAATCGATTTCTAAACATGCAACTGGTCTGTAAATTACTATACTGCTTTGGGGGTTACTCAACTTGCCGAGGAAACTTAACTTTACATACCTTATCTTTGAATATTCGTCCGTCGGACGAGGCTCGGCCGGTACTTCAGCTATTTTCTCCCAACTGCATTCATAAATACGTCAATCAATACTAAATACAACTTTATTGTAAAGAGCGACGTTACTTTCGATTTAATTTATAGCCTAAACTTAGGCTTATCGAAAGACAGTCGAAAACTCGCTATTTTTCAGCGGCCCAGAAGGGAGAATTATTTACTTCTCAGCTAGGAACACATAGACATTAATTTAGAGCAATTCTACTAACTTTAGTTCGGAGACTCGCCGATTCGTCGGCCGTATTTCGCGAAACTAACTCCGTAGAAATGCTCTCTGCTGCTAAATACCTTGGTATCTAGGATTAATTTGGGTTTGGGCAGCGTTTGGCAGCGTAATCGGACGATAATTTATAATCTCCCTTCGTTTTCCCTCTGTTCACTACGTTCTCTGGAAGTTATTAAGTAATGAAATGATTTTAAACCGAAGTGGAGGCTTATATACTTGGGCCTGAACGTGGGCAACGTGTCACGGAGCCATCGCGGAGGCCTCACCTCCGTGACACGCTGCCATCGCGGAGGGGCTCTGCCTCGGCTCCTCCCGCGATGGTTTGACAGGTTTCTCGTCCGATCTTTTCCCAGGCCTTTCCCTAGCACGTATGGCTTTCAAATATGCTTAACCAACGTGCGAATAGGTCATCTAAGTGCCGGGAATTCTACGGGGTATAACATTCTCCTCCCCTTAGGAACATTCGTCCTCGAATGTATACTGTTATCTAGAGGACTACTTACCTTACTTTCTGGAAAAATTTTGGCAGAGTTTCCCCTGTAATATGGACTATCGCAAAAACCTGAAATGCAGAAAAGTCCAACACAGGCACCGCACACAATATTCCAAGATTCACTAACCACTAAATATCACTTCTTTCTTTATCATTTACAAACATACAATCATAAGGTACTGTATAAGTAATGATACGGACATACCTGTCGTCTGACTAGGCCTGAAATAGGTGAGGATCTCTGATTTTCATGTCTTCTTCAGCCTCCGACGTCATTTCTTCCCGATTTCTGTTACGCCACAATACCTTGACAGATGCAACATCTTTAGTTCTCAATATGCGAATATGTCTGTCTAAAATGGCTACGGGAACCTCTTCATAGGCTAACTCCTCTGTGACCTGAACATCCTGGACTGGAACTACTATAGAAGGGTCCCCTACGAACTTTCTTAACATAGAAACATGGAATACTGGGTGAACAGATGCTAATTCTGGAGGCAAGTTTAACTCATATGCCACGCGGCCTATTCTTCGCCGAACCTGATACGGCCCAATGAATCTTGGGCTAAGCTTGCCTTTCCTGCCAAACCTCATTACCCTTTTCATCGGGGACACTTTCAGATATACCCAGTCATTTACCGAAAATTCTAGATTTCTGCGCCGTCTATCTGCATATGACTTCTGACGGCTCTGAGCGGTCAGTAAACGTTCTCGGATAAGCTTTATCTTTTCCTCGGACTGCCGAACAATGTATGGGCCAACTAATGCTGATTCTCCTATCTCAAACTAGCCCACCGGCAATCTACATTTCCGCCCGTACAATGCCTCGAAAGGCGCCATCTGAATAGCTGAATGGTAGCTGTTATTATAAGCAAATTCGATTAACGAAATATGTTCATCCCAGCTACCCCCAAAATCTAACACACACGCTCGTAGCATATCTTCGAGCGTCTGAATTGTACGTTCAGCTTGCCCGTCTGTCTGAGGATGGAATGCTGTACTCAGATTAATCTGCGTCCCCAGACCTTTCTGAAATGACTGCCACAACCTAGCTGTAAACTGTGCCCCTCTGTCTGAAATGATAGATGCCGGCACTCCATGTAATCTAACTATTTCTCTGATATACAATTCGGCATAATCCTCAGCTGAGAAGGTAGCCCTTACTGGCAGGAAATGAGCTGATTTTGTCAGCCTATCAACTATTACCCAAATGTAATCATTTCTGCGTCTGGTACGGGGTAACCCTATTACAAAATCCATATTTATTGCTTCCCATTTCCACATAGGTATCGATATCTCTTGAGTCAAACCACCCGGTTTCTGGTGCTCTGCTTTCACCTGCTGACAATTAGCACATCTAGATACAAATTCGGCTATTTCAGTTTTCATACCTGGCCACCAATAGATGTCTCTGATGTCGTGGTACATTTTCGTCGCCCCTGGGTGAAGGGAATAGCGAGCGTAATGTACCTCGTGCATAATCTGTCCACGAAGGCCTGAGATATTCGGGACACAAAGGCGGCCCTTACAGCGTAGCACATCATCCCCGGCTATCTGAAAATCTGGTTCCTTACCTTTCTGAATTCTATCTCTGAGCTGGACTAAATCGGGATCCTCGTACTGTCGTTCTTTTACCTCTGCAACCAATGATGATACTGCAGAATTCTGAATTACGGCCCCATTATCTCCTGTTTCCATTACCCGAATGGCTAGCCCAGCTAACTGATGAATTTCTTTGGCTAACTTCTGCTTCTCAGGTCGCAAATACGCTAAACTCCCCATTGACTTACGGCTCAGGGCATCTGCTACAACATTAGCTTTTCCGGGGTGGTATAGAATATTCACATCATAGTTTTTTAACAACTCCAACCAGCGGCGTTGCCGCAGATTCAACTCCCTCTGAGTGAAAATGTACTGTAGGCTCTTATGATCTGTGTAAATATCAACATGAACTCCGTACAGATAATGCCTCCACATCTTCAAGGCATGAATTACTGTGGCCAATTCTAGGTCATGGGTAGGGTAATTCTTTTCGTGTTTCCTCAGCTGTCTGGAAGCATATGCAATTACTCTACCATACTGCATCAACACACAGCCCAGCCCGACACCTGACGCGTCGCAATAAACTGAATACCCTTCTGTGCCTTCCGGCAGTGCTAGTACTGGGGCGGAGGTTAACCTGTCTTTCAGTTCCTGGAAACTCTACTCACATGCCTCCGTCCACTGAAACTTTGCTGCTTTCTGTGTCAATTTAGTTAAGGGTGCTGCAATGGTTGAGAATCCCTCAACGAACCTCCGATAGTATCCTGCCAACCCCAGAAAGCTCCGAACTTCAGTCGGGGTGGTAGGCCTGGGCCATGACTTAACTGCTTCTATCTTCTGCTTGTCTACCTGTATACCAGCGTCTGAGACAATATGTCCTAAAAAGGCTACTGAGTTAAGCCAGAATTCACACTTCGAAAATTTAGCATACAACTGGCGGTCCCTAAGAATTTGGAGCACTATCCGCAAATGAGGGTGATCTGCTTCAGAGCGAGAATACACCAGAATATTATCAATGAATACTATCACGAACAAGTCCAGGAAGGGTCTGAAAATACTGTTCATCAGGTCCATAAAGACTGCTGGGGCATTTGTCATCCCGAAGGACATAACCAGAAATTCAAAATGTCCATATCGGGTCCTGAATGCTGTCTTAGGGATGTCCCTCTCACGTACTCGGACCTGGTGATATCCGGACCGCAAGTCAATCTTAGAAAAGTATCTGGCTCCCTGTAACTGATCAAATAGGTCATCAATCCTAGGAAGCGGGTACTTATTCTTTACTGTAACTTTGTTTAGCTGCCGATAATCTATGCACATTCGGAGCGAGCCATCTTTCTTTCTCACAAACAAGACTGGCGCACCCCACGGTGAAGTACTCGACCTGATAAATCCTTTGTCTAACAAGTCTTTCAACTGCTCCTTTAATTCTCTGAGTTCTACAGGAGCCATACGATAAGGAGATATTGATATTGGCTGAGTGCCTGGTAGCAAATCAATAGCAAAGTCTATTTCCCTTTCTGGGGGAATACCAGGTAACTCATCAGGAAATACATCTGGGAATTCATTTACCACTGGAACAGACTGGAGTGTCGGAGATTCTGTTTGGACATCCTGAACTCTGACAAGATGGTAAATGCACCCCGTAGATATCAACTTTCTCAGCCGAAGGTAGGAAATAAACCTACCTTTTGGCGTCGCGGTGCTGCCCTTCCACTCCCGTACTGCCTCCCCAGGGAAGTGGAATCGGACCGTTTTGGTCCAACATTCAATGTTAGCAAAACATGGTACTAACCAATCCATACCCATTATGGCATCGAAGTCTATCATTTCTAACTCGACCAGATCTACTGTGATCTGACAATCAGCAACCTCTACTGTACACCCGCGGTAGATTCGACTAGCTGTGATAGAGTCACCAATGGGCGTAGATACTAGGAAGGGCTGCTGTAATGATTCTGGTACAATACTAAACTTCCGTGCCACAAATGGAGTAATATAGGACAAAGTAGACCCTGGATCAATTAGCACATAAGCAGGGTGTGAGCAGATAGTTAGCATACCTGTCACAACATCAGGCGATGCCTCTGAATCTCGCCTCCCTGGTAAGGCATATGTGCGGCTTGGACACGCACCTGTACTGGAGGCCCCTGATCTGCCTCGACCCCTGCCTGCTGAAACTGAGGGCTTACGCCCAGTCGAGGATGTTGTAGCTCGTGATCTTGTTGATGCCCTATCCTGTCTGTCTCGGTCCTCACGACCTCTGGCTGGGCAATCTCTCATCAAATGGCCTTCTTGGCCACAAATATAGCATGCGGTGGAACCATACCTGCATGCTCCAGAATGACGTCGACTGCATATAGGGCAAAGTGGTAGGGTATACCTACTCTGCTCCGCCCTCCTCTGTGACGGTGAATCTGCTGTTTGCGAACCTCTACTAGCCTCTGACTGCTCCCTGCGGCTGAATCTACCTCCCTGTGACTGTGGCGGAGGCGGGGGCTTGGGCGGCCTGTCTGACAATCGTGGCCTGGGTCCTCCCCGGGCCTCTCTCTGTAACTCGGCTGGCCTATCCCGGCGACGCTGCTCCTGATTGACCCTTCTAATCTCCCGATGCCGCTGTCTAATGCCCTCAATATTTTGGGCAAATGCCTGGATTCGGGAAATATCCATGTCCTCTCGCAGTGTGGCCGTGATACAAGTCTCGACATATTCTGGGTTCAACCCCATAATAAAACGGTGCACTATGGATGCCATGGTATCCACGAAAGCCGGTGCATATCGAGCCAAGGAGTCAAACCGCAAGGAATATTCCCGAACACTCATGGCCCGCTGTTCCAGATGTAGGAACTGGTCTACCCGGGCCTGTCGGATCTCCCACGCCAAATAGTGATCTAGAAAGGCTCCTGAAAAGCTGGACCAGGTGGGAGGGGGAACATATCTCCCTCGGGACCTCTCCCAGCTTTCATACCATAACACCGCAATATCTCGCAACCGGAATGCGGCCAATTCAACTGACTCAGTAGGCGTAGCATGCATAACCCTGAAGATTCTCTGCATCTGATCCAGAAAATCCTGGGGGTCCTCTGTTCGATCCGTGCCTATGAACTGTGGGGGATTCAGGGCTAAGAACTCTCGGACCCTCGAACTACTGGGCCCTCCTGATACTTCTGCAACTGTGGATGGCATTTGCTGACGCTGAGCAGCCATCATCTGTGCTATCATAACTACAGCACTCCTAACCTCCTGGTCGGAAGGTGTCGGTATAGGGACTGCTGAAGATACTGTCGCTCCAAACGGCTCCTGACGTGGTGGAGACTGCTGAGGAGGCTGAGATGAAGCCTCTGTAGGGCCCTCTGATCGGGCTGTCTCCAAATGAGGGGGAGGCATCCTGCTGGTGCCCTCCCCTGCTGCAATGTCTAAGCTCCGACCTGTGACGGGATGGCGCTGGTCTGACATTATCTGTAGCCAAAGAATATGGTAAGATTTTAGTAATTCAACCCTATACTGTACCGCTCTATAGAACGACTGAATCAGAATAAAAGAAAACCATCCTATCAAGCCTTGCAGCCTCCTACCCATAGTATGTGGTGCACAACACATCCATGGACAGGACTCTACTTAGCACGGCTTGCAGACTCCCTGGGATACGACCTGCTCTGATACCAAGTTTGTCAGACCCCACCTTGGGGGGGGGGGGGTATGACTGGCACCTGTTGCCCTACTAAGACCTGACCTGCTAGACTGTTAAGCCTGGGCGCATCTGGCGCCTGACTGGCTCTAACTCACATTTCTGGAAACAAAGGGCTATATAACGGCTATAAATACAGCCCCCGACCCATTGGCCTATAGCCTTCTGTACCTGTATTAGCAGCTAACTAGAAACATAGTAATTCAGGGAAACCTATACGGGCTGACAAGGCCACCATGCTGTCTAGTTATCTGCAACTTAATCATAAAGCACAAAAAGAAGCTACGTGACCGACAAGGTCACCACTACTGACAATTATGGCCCCTCACGACCATCACAGAAGTAAGAAAGAGTAAAGACAACTATACGACTGCACGACCCCACACGACCGGCTCATCTGACCACAGGGATTTCACACAGAATGCAAGCCTCTAGGAATAGTAATAGAACTGATCGGGACAGGGCCCCGACCTACCCATGCTATACACAACAAAAGGAACTGGACTACACCTCTGAAATTCAGCCTACGGATGACTGGAGCTGAATACTCAACCGCTGATAGGGAGTCACGTAGAATCGCCTGCTCGTCTAGGAGTACCTGCAGGCAAGTAATGCAGCGCCCCACTGGGCGTCAGTACCACTGGTACTGAGTATGTAAAGCAACTGAAATAATATAACTGAAAACAACATCTGAAAGCAATAATATGAGGCCATCGTTGTCAGTAGTGGTGACCTTGCCGGTCACGTAGCTTCTTTTTGTGGTTTTTGATTAAGCAGCAGATAACTAGACAGCATGGTGGCCTTGTCAACCCGTATAGGTTTCCCTGAGTTACTAAGATCTGACCTGCTAGACTGTTAAGCCTGGGCGCGTCTGGCGCCTGGCTGGCTCTAACTCAGATTTCTGGAAACAAAGGGCTATATAACGGCTGTAAATATAGCCAATATGAGGCCATCGTTGTCAGTAGTGGTGACCTTGCCGGTCACGTAGCTTCTTTTTGTGGTTTTTGATTAAGCAGCAGATAACTAGACAGCATGGTGGCCTTGTCGGCCCGTATAGGTTTCCCTGAGTTACTAAGATCTGACCTGCTAGACTGTTAAGCCTGGGCGCGTCTGGCGCCTGGCTGGCTCTAACTCAGATTTCTGGAAACAAAGGGCTATATAACGGCTGTAAATATAGCCCCCAACACATTGGCCTATCGCCTGCTGTACCTGTCTTGGCAGCTAACCAGAAATATAGTAACTCAGGGAAACCTATACGGGCCGACAAGGCCACCATGCTGTCTAGTTATCTGCTGCTTAATTAAAAAGCACAAAAAGAAGCTACGTGACCGGCAAGGTCACCACTACTGACAACTATGGCCTCACACGACCATCACAGAAGTAAGAAAGAGTAAAGACAACTATACAACTGCACGACCTCACACGACCGGCTCATCTGACCACAGGGATTTCATACAGAATGCAAGCCTCTAGGAATAGTAATAGAACTGATCGGGACAGGGCCCTGACCTACCCATGCTATATACAACAAAAGGAACTGAACTACACCTCTGAAATTCAGTCTCCGGATGACTGGAGCTGAATACTCAACCTCTGACAGGGAGTCACGTAGAATTACCTGCTCGTCTAGGAGTACCTGCAGGCAAGTAATGCAGCACCCCACTGGGCGTCAGTACCACTGGTACTGAGTATGTAAATCAACTGAAATAATATAACTGAAAACAACATCTGAAAGCAATAATATGACTGATGAAGCAGAAGTAGGAGGAATAACTTAACTGTCTGATGAAGTAGATCGTACCTGTTCTTACTAATACCGAAGGAAGTAGGAATCATACCTGGAGGCGTATCATTCTACTACCAACCCACTCGCGTCTAATATAACATAGCATAGCACACATAACATAACATAGCACACACAAACCTTACCCGGCCCCCATAAGCCGGGAGGTACAATCAACACAGAATCTAAGCCCCTACCCCGGTCATCCCATCTCCTATAATAGCTGTAAGCATCCTGCTGGTCCCTGGGTATGCACTTGGGCTCGCTGAGCCCCTGACTATAACTGTATCTGAGTCCGAAGGACTCTAAATCAACACCCCGGGCGTACCCGCTCGACGGGGGTGTATAAGGGTCGACCAAGGCACAATATGGAGAAACTGGCATCCCATCTTCATCCCCTTGCGGGACGGCATATCACTCCGTAGAGCAACGTATCCTCGTCCTCTGGCGAACGAGTCAATATAGCTATTAACCCTGGGCGGTCAGGGATGCTAGGTAATCCAACCCCAATCAATACAACGGTCCCAACTAGTCATGCTGTCTGTGTATCTCATAAGCTAAGATTAACAGGTGCAGGGTATCGTATAAATCACATACCGGGCTAATAATAGTAATCTGTAAGTGTCTGATACATGCTGAGATAGGTAAGTATAAATGTAAATATAGCCTCCTGACAAACTGTACTGGGGTAAAAGTTATACGAGGAGGTGTTTCTGCTGAAAGCTATACTGTTTACTAAGTTTCTATGTTAACATAATTTTCTATTTCTAACATGCTTTCTAAACCATATACAGTTACTATTCTATATCTGGAATGCTTTACTGATACTGTACTACCTTGCGAGGTTTCAGCTAAACACAACAATATCTTAACATGGCATATTACCTCACATACTGAATATACTGGGCAACCTTAACCACTTACACCTGAATCTATATCGTACGGATAGGTATCGTACACATTACAACCCGAAACTTCTCATATTGCACCAATATTCAAAATAACGCGATAATCGATTTCTAAACATGCCACTGGTCTGTAAATTACTATACTGCTTTGGGGGTTACTCAACTTGCCGAGGAAACTTAACTTTACATACCTTATCTTTTAATATTCGTCCGTCGGACGAGGCTCGGCCGATACTTCAGCTATTTTCTCCCAACTGCATTCATAAATACGTCAATCAATACTAAATACAATGTTATTGTAAAGAGCGACGTTACTTTCGATTTAATTTATAGCCTAAACTTAGGCTTATCGAAAGACGGTCGAAAACTCGCTATTTTTCAGCGGCCCAGAAGGGAGAATTATTTACTTCTCAGCTAGGAACACATAGACATTAATTTAGAGCAATTCTACTTACTTTAGTTCGGCGACTCGCCGATTCGTCGGCCGTATTTCGCGAAACTAACTCCGTAGAAATGCTCTCTGCTGCTAAATACCTTGGTATCTAGGATTAATTTGGGTTTGGGCAGCGTTTGGCAGCGTAATCGGACGATAATTTATAATCTCCCTTCGTTTTCCCTCTGTTCACTACGTTCTCTGGAAGTTATTAAGTAATGAAATGATTTTAAACCAAAGTGGAGGCTTATATACTTGGGCCTGAACCTGGGCAACGTGTCACGGAGCCATCGCGGAGGCCTCACCTCCGTGACACGCTGCCATCGCGGAGGGGCTCTGCCTCGGCTCCTCCCGCGATGGTTCAACAGGTTTCTCGTCCGATCTTTTCCCGGGCCTTTCCCTAGCACGTATGGCTTTCAAAAATGCTTACCCAACGTGCGAATAGGTCATCTAAGTGCTGGGAATTCTACGGGGTATAACATTCTCCCCCCCTTAGGAACATTCGTCCTCGAATGTATACTGTTATCTAGAGGACTGCTTACCTTACTTTCTGGAAAAATTTTGGCAGAGTTTCCCCTGTAATATGGACTATCGCAAAAACCTGAAATGCAGAAAAGTCCAACACAGGCACCGCACACAATATTCCAAGATTCACTAACCACTAAATATCACTTCTTTCTTTATCATTTACAAACATACAATCATAAGGTACTGTATAAGTAATGATACGGACATACCTGTCGTCTAACTAGGCCTGAAATAGGTGAGAATATCTGATTTTCATGTCTTCTTCAGCCTCCCACATCATTTCTTCCCGATTTCTGTTACGCCACAATACCTTGACAGATGCAACATCTTTAGTTCTCAATCTGCGAATCTGTCTGTCTAAAATGGCTACGGGAACCTCTTCATAGGCTAACTCCTCTGTGACCTGAACATCCTGGACTGGAACTACTGTAGAAGGGTCCCCTACGAACTTTCTTAACATAGAAACATGGAATACTGGGTGAACAGATGCTAATTCTGGAGGAAAGTTTAACTCATATGCCACGCGGCCTATTCTTCGCCGAATCTGATACGGCCCAATGAATCTTGGGCTAAGCTTGCCTTTCCTGCCAAACCTCATTACCCCTTTCATCGGGGACACTTTCAGATATACCCAGTCGTTTATCGAAAATTCTAGATTTCTGCGTCGTCTATCTGCATATGACTTCTGACGGCTCTGAGCGGTCAGTAAACGTTCTCGGATAAGCTTTATCTTTTCCTCGGACTGCCGAACAATGTCTGGGCCAACTAATGCTGATTCTCCTATCTCAAACCAGCCCACCGGCGATCTACATTTCCGCCTGTACAATGCCTCGAAAGGCGCCATCTGAATAGCTGAATGGTAGCTGTTATTATAAGAAAATTTGATTAACGAAAGATGTTCATCCCAGCTACCCCCAAAATCTAACACACACGCTCGTAGCATATCTTCGAGCGTCTGAATTGTACGTTCAGCTTGCCCGTCTGTCTGAGGTTGGAATGCTGTGCTCAGATTAATCTGCGTCCCCAGACCTTTCTGAAATGACTGCCAGAACCTAGCTGTAAACTGTGCCCCTCTGTCTGAAATGATAGATGCTGGCACTCCGTGTAATCTAACTATTTCTCTGATATACAATTCGGCATAATCCTCAGCTGAGAAGGTAGCCCTTACTGGCAGGAAATGAGCTGATTTTGTCAGCCTATCAACTATTACCCAAATGGAATCATTTCTGCGTCTGGTACGGGGTAACCCTGTTACAAAATCCATATTTATTGCTTCCCATTTCCACATAGGTATCGATATCTCTTGAGTCAAGCCACCCGGTTTCTGGTGCTCTGCTTTCACCTACTGACAATTAGCACATCTAGATACAAATTCGACTATTTCAGTTTTCATACCTGGCCACCAGTAGATGTCTCTGATGTCGTGGTACATTTACGTCGCCCCTGGGTGAAGGGAATAGCGAGCGTAATGTACCTCGTGCATAATCTGCCCATGAAGGCCTGAGATATTCGGGACACAAAGGCGGCCCTTACAGCGTAGCACATCATCCCCGGCTATCTGAAAATCTGGTTCCTTACCTTTCTGAATTCTATCTCTGAGCTGGACTAAATCGGGATCCTCGTACTGTCGTTCTTTTACCTCTGCAACCAATGATGACACTATAGAATTTTGAATTACGGCCCCATTATTTTCTGTTTCCATTACTCGAACGGCTAGCCCAGCTAACTGATGAATTTCTTTAGCTAATTTCTGTCTCTCGGGTCGCAAATACGCCAAGCTCCCCATTGACTTTCGACTCAGAGCATCTGCTACAACATTAGCTTTCCCTGGATGGTACAGGATGCTCACATCATAATCCTTCAACAATTCTAACCAGCGACGTTGCCGCAGATTCAACTCCCTCTGAGTGAAAATGTACTGCAAGCTCTTATGATCTGTATAAATATCAACATGAACGCCGTACAGATAATGCCTCCACATCTTCAAGGCATGAATTACTGCGGCCAACTCTAGATCATGGGTGGGGTAATTCTTCTCGTGTTTCCTCAGCTGCCTGGAAGCATATGCAATTACTCTACCATGCTGCATCAACACACAACCCAATCCGACACCTGACGCGTCATAATAGACTGAATAACCTTCTGTGCCTTCCGGCAGTGCTAGTACTGGGGCGGAGGTTAATCTGTTTTTCAGTTCCTGGAAACTCTGCTCGCATGCCTCCGTCCACTGAAACTTTGTTGTTTTCTGTGTCAATTTCGTTAAAGGTGCTGCAATAGTTGAGAATCCATCAACGAACCTCCGATAGTATCCTGCCAACCCCAGAAAGCTACGAACTTCAGTCGGGGTGGTAGGCCTAGGCCATGACTTAACTGCTTCTATCTTCTGTTTGTCTACTGAGTTAAGCCAGAATTCACACTTCGAAAATTTAGCATACAACTGGTGGTCCCTAAGAATTTGGAGCACTGTCCGCAAATGAGTCCGGTGATCTGCTTCAGAGCGAGAATACACCAGAATATCATCAATGAATACTATCACGAATACGTCCAGGAAAGGTCTGAAAATACTGTTCATCAGGTCCATAAAAACTGCTGGGGCATTTGTTAGTCCGAAGGACATAACCAGAAATTCAAAATGTCCATATCGGGTCCTGAATGCTGTCTTAGGGATGTCCCTCTCACGTACTCGGACCTGGTGATATCCGGAATGCAAGTCAATCTTAGAAAAGTATCTGGCTCCCTGTAACTGATCAAATAGGTCATCAATCCTAGGAAGCGGGTACTTGTTCTTTACTGTAACTTTATTGAGCTGCCGATAATCTATACACATCCGGAGCGAGCCATCTTTCTTTCTCACGAACAAGACTGGCGCACCCCACGGGGAAGTACTCGGCCTGATAAAACCTTTATCTAACAAGTCTTTCAACTGCTCCTTTAATTCTCTGAGTTCTGCAGGAGCCATACGATAAGGAGGCATTGATATTGGCTGAGTGCCTGGTAGCAAGTCAATAGCAAAGTCTATTTCCCTTTCTGGGGGAAGACCAGGTAACTCATCGGGAAATACATCTGGAAATTCATTTACCACTGGAACAGACTGGAGTGTCAGAGTTTCTGCTTGGACATCCTGAACTCTGACAAGATGGTAAATGCACCCCTTAGATATCAACTTTCTCACCCGAAGGTAGGAAATAAACCTACCTTTTGGCGTCGCGGTGCTGCCCTTCCACTCCCGTACTGCCTCCCCCGGAAAGTGGAATCGGACCATTTTGGTCCAACATTCAACATTAGCAAAACATGGTACTAACCAGTCCATACCCATTATGGCATCAAAATCTATCATCTCTAACTCAACCAGATCTACTGTGGTCTGACAATCAGCAACCTCTACTGTACACACGCGGTAAATTCAGCTAGCTGTGATGGAGTCACTGACGGGCGTAGATACTAAGAAGGGCTGCTGTAATGATTCTGGTACAATACTAAACTTTTGTGCCACAAATGGAGTAATATAGGACAAAGTAGACCCTGGATCAATTAGCACATAAGCAGGGTGTGAGCAGATAGTTAGCATACCTGTCACAACATCAGGTGATGCCTCTGAATCTTGCCTCCCTGGTAAGGCATATGTGCGGCTTGGACCCGCACCTGTACTGGAGGCCCCTGATCTGCCTCGACCCCTGCCTGCTGAAACTGGGGGCCTGCGCCCAGTCGAGGATGCTGTAGCTCGTGATCCTGTTGATGCCCTATCCTGTCTGTCCCGGTCCTCACGACCTCTGGCTGGGCAATCTCTCATCAAATGGCCTTCTTGGCCACAACTATAGCATGCGGTAGAACCATACCTGCATGCTCCAGAATGGCGTCGGCTGCATATAGGGCTAAGTGGTAGGGTATACCTACTCTGCTCCACCCTCCTCTGTGACGGTGAGTCTGCCGTCTACGAACCTCTACCAGCCTCTAACTGCCCCCTGCGGTTGGATCTACCTCCCTGTGACTGTGGCGGAGGCGGGGGCCTGGGCGGCCTGTCTGACAATCGTGGCCTGGGTCCTCCCCGGGCCTCTCTTTGTAACTCAGCTGGCCTATCCCGGCGACGCTGCTCCTGATTAACCCTTCTGATTTCCTGATGTCACTGTCTGATGCCCTCAATATTCTGGGCAAATGCCTGAATTCGGGAAATATCCATATCTTCTCGCAGTGTGGCCGTGATACAAGTCTCGACATACTCTGGGTTCAACCCCATAATAAAATGGTGCACTCTGGATGCCATGGTATCAGCAAAAGCTGGTGCATATCGAGCCAAAGAATCAAACCGCAAGGAATATTCCTGAACGCTCATGGCCCCCTGTTCCAGATGTAGGAACTGGTCTACCCGGGCCTGTCGAATCTCCCACGGCAAATAGTGATCCAGAAAGGCTCCTGAAAAGCTAGACCAGGTGGGAGGGGGAACATCTCTCCCTCGGGACCTCTCCCAGCTTTCATACCATAACACCGCAATATCTCGCAACCGAAATGCGGCCAATTCAACTGACTCAGTAGGTGTAGCATGCATAACCCTGAAGATTCTCTGCATCTGATCCAGAAAATCCTGGGGGTCCTCTGTGCGGTCCGTGCCTGTAAACTGTGGGGGATTCAAGGCTAAGAACTCTCGGACCCTCGAACTACCGGGCCCTCCTGATGCTTCTCCAACTGTGGATGGCATTTGCTGACGCTGAGCAGCCATCATCTGTGCTATCATAACTACCGCACTCCTAACCTCCTGGTCGGAAGGTGTTGGTATAGGGATTGCTGAAGATACTGTCGCTCCAAACGGCTCCTGACGTGGTGGAGACTGCTGAGGAGGCTGAGATGAAGCCTCTGTAGGGCCCTCTGATCGGGCTGTCTCCAAATGAGGGGGAGGTATCCTACTGGTGCCTTCCCCTGCTGAAATGTCTAAGCTCCGACCTGTGACGGGATGACGCTGGTCTGACATTATCTGTAGCCAAAGAATATGGTAAGATTTTTGGAATTCAACCCTATACTGTACAACTCTATAGCACGACTGAATCAGAATAAGAGACAACCATCCTATCATGCCTTGCAGCCTCCTACCCATAGTATGTGGTGCATAACACATCCATGGACAGGACTCTACTTAGCACGGCTTGCACACTCCCTGGGATACGACCTGCTCTGATACCAAGTTTGTCACACCCCGCCTTGGGGGGGGGGGTACGACTGGCACCTGGTGCCCTACTAAGATCTGACCTGCTAGACTGTTAAGCCTGGGCGCGTCTGGCGCCTGGCTGGCTCTAACTCAGATTTCTGGAAACAAAGGGCTATATAACAGCTGTAAATATAGCCCCCGGCCCATTGGCCTATCGCCTGCTGTACCTGTCTTGGCAGCTAACCAGAAATATAGTAACTCAGGGAAACCTATACGGGCCGACAAGGCCACCATGCTGTCTAGTTATCTGCTGCTTAATCAAAAAGCACAAAAAGAAGCTACGTGACCGGCAAGGTCACCACTACTGACAACTATGGCCTCACACAACCATCACAGAAGTAAGAAAGAGTAAAGACAACTATACAACTGCACGGCCCCACACGACCGGCTCATCTGACCACAGGGATTTCATACAGAATGCAAGCCTCTAGGAATAGTAATAGAACTGATCGGGACAGGGCCCCGACCTACCCATGCTATATACAACAAAAGGAACTGAACTACACCTCTGAAATTCAGTCTCCGGATGACTGGAGCTGAATACTCAACCGCTGACAGGGAGTCACGTAGAATCACCTGCTCGTCTAGGAGTACCTGCAGGCAAGTAATGCAGTGCCCCACTGGGTGTCAGTACCACTGGTACTGAGTATGTAAAGCAACTGAAATAATATAACTAAAAACAACATCTGAAAGCAATAATATGACTGATGAAGCAGAAGTAGGAGGAATAACTTAACTGTCTGATGAAGTAGATCGTACCTGTTCTTACTGATACCGAAGGAAGTAGGAATCATACCTGGAGGCGTATCATTCTACTACCAACCCACTCGCGTCTATAACATAGCATAGCATACATAACATAACATAGCACACACAAACCTTACCCAGCCCCCATAAGCCGGGAGGTACAATCAACACAGAATCTAAGCCCCTACCCCGGTCATCCCATCTCCTATAATAGCTGTAAGCATCCTGCCGGTCCCTGGGCATGCACTTGGGCTCGCTGAGCCCCTGACTATAACTGTATATGAGTCCGAAGGACTCTAAATCAACACCCCGGGCGTACCCGCTCGACGGGGGTGTATAAGGGCCGACCAAGGCACAATATGGGGAAACTGGCATCCCATCTTCGTCCCCTTGCGGGACGGCATATCACTCCGTAGAGCGACGTATCCTCGTCCTCTGGCGGACGAGTCGATACAGCTATTAACCCTGGCGGTCAGGGATGCTAGGTAATCCAACCCCAATCAATACAATAGTCCCAACTAGTCATGCTGTCTGTGTATCTCATAAGCTAAGATTAACAGGTGCAGGGTATCGTATAAATCACATACTGGGCTAATAATAGTAATCTGTAAGTGTCTGATACATGCTGAGACAGGTAAGTATAAATGTAAATATAGCCTCCTGTCAAACTATACTGGGGTAAAAGTTATACGAGGAGGTGTTTCTGCTGAAAGCTATACTGTTTACTAAGTTTCTATGTTAACATAATTTTCTATTTCTAACATGCTTTCAAAACCATATACAGTTACTATTCTATATCTGGAATGCTTTACTGATATTGTACTACCTTGCGAGGTTTTAGCTAAACACAACAATATCTTAACATGGCATATTACCTCACATACTGAATATACTGGGCAACCTTAACCACTTACGCCCGAATCTATATCGTATGGATAGGTATCGTACACATTACAACCCGAAACTTCTCATATTGCACCAATATTCAAAATAACGCGATAATCAATTTCTAAACATGCAACTGGTCTGTAAATTACTATACTACTTTGGGGGTTACTCAACTTGCCGAGGAAACTTAACTTTACATACCTTATCTTTGAATATTCGTCCGTCGGACGAGGCTCGGCCGGTACTTCAGCTATTTTCTCCCAACTGCATTCATAAATACGTCAATCAATACTAAATACAACGTTATTGTAAAGAGCGACGTTACTTTCGATTTAATTTATAGCCTAAACTTAGGCTTATCGAAAGACGGTCGAAAACTCGCTATTTTTCAGTGGCCCAGAAGGGAGAATTATTTACTTCTCAGCTAGGAACACATAGACATTAATTTAGAGCAATTCTACTTACTTTAGTTCGGCGACTCGCCGATTCGTCGGCCGTATTTCGCGAAATTAACTCCATAAAAATGCTCTCTGCTGCTAAATACCTTGGTATCTAGGATTAATTTGGGTTTGGGCAGCGTTTGGCAGCGTAATCGGACGATAATTTATAATCTCCCTTCGTTTTCCCTCTGTTCACTACGTTCTCTGGAAGTTATTAAGTAATGAAATGATTTTAAACCGAAGTGGAGGCTTATATACTTGGGCCTGAACCTGGGCATCGTGTCACGGAGCCATCGCGGAGGCCTCACCTCCGTGACACGCTGCCATCGCGGAGGGGCTCTGCCTCGGCTCCTCCCGCGATGGTTCGACGGGTTTCTCGTCCGATCTTTTCCCGGGCCTTTCCCTAGCACGTATGGCTTTCAAATATGCTTAACCAACCTGTGAATAGGTCATTGTAGAGTAATTGCATATGCTTCTAGGCAGCTGAGGAAACACGAGAAGAATTACCCCACCCATAATCTAGAGTTGGCCGCAGTAATTCATGCCTTGAAGATGTGGAGGCATTATCTGTACGGCGTTCATGTTGATATTTATACAGATCATAAGAGCTTGCAGTACATTTTCACTCAGAGGGAGTTGAATCTGCGGCAACGTCGCTGGTTAGAATTGTTGAAGGATTATGATGTGAACATCCTGTACCATCCAGGGAAAGCTAATGTTGTAGCAGATGCTCTGAGTCGAAAGTCAATGGGGAGCTTGGCGTATTTGCGACCCGAGAGACAGAAATTAGCTAAAGAAATTCATCAGTTAGCTGGGCTAGCCGTTCGAGTAATGGAAATAGAAAATAATGGGGCCGTAATTCAGAATTCTGCAGTGTCATCATTGGTTGCAGAGGTAAAAGAACGACAGTACGAGGATCCCGATTTAGTCCAGCTCAGAGATAGAATTCAGAAAGGTAAGGAACCAGATTTTCAGATAGCCGGGGATGATGTGCTACGCTGTAAGGGCCGCCTTTGTGTCCCGAATATCTCAGGCCTTCGTGGGCAGATTATGCATGAGGTACATTACGCTCGCTATTCCCTTCACCCAGGGGCGACGAAAATGTACCACGACATCAGAGACATCTATTGGTGGCCAGGTATGAAAACTGAAATAGCCAAATTTGTATCTAGATGTGCTAATTGTCAGCAGGTGAAAGCAGAGCACCAGAAACCGGGTGGTTTGACTCAAGAGATATCGATACCTATGTGGAAATGGGAAGCAATAAATATGGATTTTGTAACAGGGTTACCCCATACCAGATGCAGAAATGATTCCATTTGGGTAATAGTTGATAGGCTGACAAAATCAGCTCATTTCCTGCCAGTAAGGGCTACCTTCTCAGCTGAGGATTATGCCGAATTGTATATCAGAGAAATAGTTAGATTACATGGAGTGCCGGCATCTATCATTTCAGACAGAGGGGCACAGTTTACAGCTAGGTTCTGGCAGTCATTTCAGAAAGGTCTGGGGACGCAGATTAATCTGAGTACAGCATTCCATCCTCAGACAGACGGGCAAGCTGAACGTACAATTCAGACGCTCGAAGATATGCTACGAGCGTGTGTGTTAGATTTTGGGGGTAGCTGGGATGAACATCTTTCGTTAATCAAATTTTCTTATAATAACAGCTACCATTCAGCTATTCAGATGGCGCCTTTCGAGGCATTGTACGGGCGGAAATGTAGATCGCCGGTGGGCTGGTTTGAGATAGGAGAATCAGCATTAGTTGTCCCAGACATTGTTCGGCAGTCCGAGGAAAAGATAAAGCTTATCCGAGAACGTTTACTGACCGCTCAGAGCCGTCAGAAGTCATATGCAGATAGACGACGCAGAAATCTAGAATTTTCGGTAAACGACTGGGTATATCTGAAAGTGTCCCCGATGAAAGGGGTAATGAGGTTTGGCAGGAAAGGCAAGCTTAGCCCAAGATTCATTGGGCCGTATCAGATTCGGCGAAGAATAGGCCGCGTGGCATATGAGTTAAACTTGCCTCCAGAATTAGCATCTGTTCACCCAGTATTCCATGTTTCTATGTTAAGAAAGTTCGTAGGGGACCCTTCTACAGTAGTTCCAGTCCAGGATGTTCAGGTCACAGAGGAGTTAGCCTATGAAGAGGTTCCCGTAGCCATTTTAGACAGACAGATTCGCAGATTGAGAACTAAAGATGTTGCATCTGTCAAGGTATTGTGGCATAACAGAAATCGGGAAGAAATGACGTGGGAGGCTGAAGAAGATATGAAAATCAGATATCCTGACCTATTTCAGGCCTAGTCAGATGACAGGTATGTCCGTATCATTACTTATACAGTACCTTATGATTGTATGTTTGTAAATGATAAAGAAAGAAGTGATATTTAATGGTTAGTGAATGTTGGAATATTGTGTGCGGTGCCTGTGTTGGACTTTTCTGCATTTCAGGTTTTTGCGATAGTCCATATTACAGGGGAAACTCTGTCAAAATTTTTCCAGAAAGTAAGGTAAGCAGTCCTCTAGATAACAGTATACATTCGAGGACGAATGTTCCTAAGGGGGGGAGAATGTTATACCCCGTAGAATTCCCGGCACTTAGATGACCTATTCGCACGTTGGTTAAGCATATTTGAAAGCCATACGTGCTAGGGAAAGGCCCGGGAAAAGATCGGACGAGAAACCCGTCAAACCATCGCGGGAGGAGCCGAGGCAGAGCCCCTCCGCGATGGCAGCGTGTCACGGAGGTGAGGCCTCCGCGATGGCTCCGTGACACGTTGCCCAGGTTCAGGCCCAAGTATATAAGCCTCCACTTCGGTTTAAAATCATTTCATTACTTAATAACTTCCAGAGAACGTAGTGAACAGAGGGAAAACGAAGGGAGATTATAAATTATCGTCCGATTACGCTGCCAAACGCTGCCCAAACCCAAATTAATCCTAGATACCAAGGTATTTAGCAGCAGAGAGCATTTCTACGGAGTTAGTTTTGCGAAATACGGCCGATGAATCGGCGACTCGCCGAACTAAAGTAAGTAGAATTGCTCTAAATTAATGTCTATGTGTTCCTAGCTGAGAAGTAAATAATTCTCCCTTCTGGGCCGCTGAAAAATAGCGAGTTTTCGACCGTCTTTCGATAAGCCTAAGTTTAGGCTATAAATTAAATCGAAAGTAACGTCTCTCTTTACAATAACATTGTATTTAGTATTGATTGACGTATTTATGAATGCAGTTGGGAGAAAATAGCTGAAGTACCGGCCGAGCCTCATCCGACGGACGAATATTCAAAGATAAGGTATGTAAAGTTAAGTTTCCTCGGCAAGTTGAGTAACCCCCAAAGCAGTATAGTAATTTACAGACCAGTTGCATGTTTAGAAATCGATTATCGCATTATTTTGAATATTGGTGCAATATGAGAAGTTTCGGGTTGTAATGTGTACGATACCTATCCGTACGATATAGATTCGGGCGTAAGTGGTTAAGGTTGCCCAGTATATTCAGTATGTGAGGTAATATGCCATGTTAAGATATTGTTGTGTTTAGCTGAAACCTCGCAAGGTAGTACAGTATCAGTAAAGCATTCCAGATATAGAATAGTAACTGTATATGGTTTAGAAAGCATGTTAGAAATAGAAAATTATGTTAACATAGAAACTTAGTAAACAGTATAGCTTTCAGCAGAAACACCTCATCGTATAACTTTTACCCCAGTACAGTTTGACAGGAGGCTATATTTACATTTATACTTACCTGTCTCAGCATGTATCAGACACTTACAGATTACTATTATTAGCCCAGTATGTGATTTATACGATACCCTGCACCTGTTAATCTTAGCTTATGAGATACACAGACAGCATGACTAGTTGGGACCGTTGTATTGATTGGGGTTGGATTACCTAGCATCCCTGACCGCCCAGGGTTAATAGCTGTATCGACTCGTCCGCCAGAGGACGAGGATACGTCGCTCTATGGAGTGATATGGCGTCCCGCAAGGGGACGAAGATGGGATGCCAATTTCCCCATATTGTTCCTTGGTCGGCCCTTATACGCCCCCGTCGAGCGGGTACGCCCGGGGTGTTGATTTAGAGTCCTTCGGACTCAGATACAGTTATAGTCAGGGGCTCAGCGAGCCCAAGTGCATACCCAGGGACCGGCAGGATGCTTACAGCCACTATAGGAGATGGGATGACCGGGGAAGGGGCATAGATTCTGTGTTGATTGTACCTCCCGGCTTATGGGGGCCGGGTAAGGTTTGTGTGTGCTATGTTATGTTATGTATGCTATGCTATGTTATATTAGGCACGAGTGGGTTGGCAGTAGAATGATACGCCTCCAGGTATGATTCCTACTTCCTTCGGTATCAGTAAGAACAGGTACGGTCTACTTCATCAGACAGTTAAGTTATTCCTCCTACTTTTGCTTCACCAGTCATATTATTGCTTTTAGATGTTGTTTTCAGTTATATTATTTCAGTTGCTTTACATACTCAGTACCAGTGGTACTGACGCCCAGTGGGGCGCTGCATTACTTGCCTGCAGGTACTCCTAGACGAGCAGGCAATTCTACGTGACTCCCTGTCAGCGGTTGAGTATTCAGCTCAAGTCATCCGGAGGCTGAATTTCAGAGGTGTAGTCCAGTTCCTTTTGTTGTGTATAGCATGGGTAGGTCGGGGCCCTGTCCCGATCAGTTCTATTACTATTCCTAGAGGCTTGCATGCTGTGTGAAATCCCTGTGGTCAGATGAGCCGGTCGTGTGGGGCCGTGCAGTTGTATAGTTGTCTTTACTCTTTCTTACTTCTGTGATGGTCGTGAGGGGCCATAATTGTCAGTAGTGGTGACCTTGCCGGTCACGTAGCTTCTTTTTGTGCTTTATGATTAAGTTGCAGATAACAAGACAGCATGGTGGCCTTGTCGGCCCCTATAGGTTTCCCTGAATTACTATGTTTCTGGTTAGCTGCTAATACAGGTATAGAAGGCTATAGGCCAATGGGCCGGGGGCTGTATTTATAGTCGTTATATAGCCCTTTGTTTCCAGAAATGTGAGTTAGAGCCAGCCAGGCGCCAGATGCGCCCAGGCTTAACAGTCTAGCAGGTCAGGTCCTAGTAGGGCACCAGGTGCCAGTCATACCCCCCCCAAGGTGGGGTGTGACAGAAGATGTCAGACCGTCCACCACATAGGAGTGGGTTTACTAGATTTCTCCCAAAACCAATGGGTGTGGAATCACCAAGGGTGAGGTATAACGCTCAAATTACATCCCTGTAAAAGTATGACGCATATGTTGTTAATAAAGAACCCAACTAGGTTGGGGTCAATCCTATATAAAATATGGTCGGGATGTAGAATAACACTAGTATTTGTGGTTTAGTACAGTTATTTCCTAATGGAGGGTTTAAGGAAATAATCAAGTAAGAAAGTGGTAAGTTGTTGTTGTGATCAAGTTTATGTAATTAACTAGGAAAGTGTTCCCCATGGATTCATAACAACTTTGGGTTATTAAACTAGTGATTTATCCCAATAGTTAGCCTGCAGAACTAATAATATATATTCATCCAAATGACTGATTCATCCCTATTGGCTGACTATACTCAATCACCGGATTAGGTCTCTTGAGTGTTTTCACTTTAACCGTTATCAATTATTCCAAATTAACTATCCTGTGACAGCAGCTCAAGTTATTCAATTAAACTTAAAGTTCAAGGCTTTGTTGTTCTTCTCTTTTCCTGATCTGTACTTCTCTAGGTCCAAGCAAGTAGGAAATTTAGGCATGTCCTAATGTTGTGCACTATTAAGAAATGTTTATGATGAAGAGATGAACAATACCAACATGTGTATTGGTTTATTATCACCTTTTGTTAACCCTAGTTAGTTAATTCACCATGGTTCCCACAATCCTAGCTGTGGAGGTTTTAGCTATTCATGATTCCAAGAGAAGAATTATATTTCATGGAAGAAAACATAATTAACAACTTACAACGATGATTGAAGAAAAATCCAATTGATTATTACATAATAAGTATGATCCAGTCAAGAACAATGAAGAGATCTCAAAAGTAATTCATGTATTTGATCTCCAAGTAGTGTTACAAAAATCAAAAATCATGATTTCACAATAATGAATCAGTCTCTCTAAAGAGTATTACATAAAAAATATTCATACAAATAATTGAAAACCTTTCCTAAATTAACATGGAACTGCCGCCGACCTAACCTACGAGTGGTAGCACAGAGCTACGAGTCGTGGTTTCCATCTGTACTATGTAAAGTAGTCTTGAAATTGGTTAAGTCCTGAGAATTGGTATGACTCGTACAATGACACTACAAGTCGTATATTTCCTGTCGTGGTCTGATATTGTGAAGTTTGACATCCTATAAAATTTTCCACGAGTCATGGTACGATTCGTATATTGATGTTACGACTCGTGGTCTCTAGTCGAACCTTGGGGTCTGCCAACTTCACATGCTCACTAGAGTTCACCACGGCTCCTTGGTATGGGTCTTATGAGGCCATCACGACCATGCATTCCATTCGTACCACGAAATCAGGCAAGTGCATTGCTTCTGACTTTTTCCATGACTCCTTGGTATGACTCATACCATGACTGTATGGCTCGTACCAAGAGTTGTATTTGGCCTCAACACTTTTGCATCTCCTCTGGATTTCATCACGACGGAAAGGTACGACTCGTACTACCAAGGTATGACTCGTATTGAGAACAACCCTTGGCCCATTTTCTGCACTTTTTCCTCTTTATTTTTTTTCCAGAATTTAACTCCAAAAAATGATTTCCCTGGAAATAAGGTAAAAAGACCTCATATCTGTATAAACATACCTAAGACCATGAACCTTTCCTATGCTTTAAACATCGTGAGTGTTGTAAATCTATAGCACATCAACACTCTCAACTTAAAACTTTTGCATGTGCTTAGGCAAACAAAATTCAACTATAAGACAATACTTAACTAGAAAGCAAAATAGAAGGCCTACAACCAACACTATCAAAATTTGCACACATGAGTACTTATCAAGTACTGACTCTTTTCCATTCAAAACCAGCTAGGTATGTATACATGCAACTAAAACTCATGACACCAAGGGATCTAGAGATGGCACTCAATCATTAACAGGCAGCCGAGCTATCACTAATGCTAGTTACACAAAATATTGGCAGAATGCAGTGCAACCCATGTACCCTCATAGCAAAAGAAGTCCCAAACACACTCAAAATGATTTATATATAAGATCGGGACTACAAACCAAAACTCTCTCTCTCTCACAAAGAAGTTTAAATACTGCACAGGTGATACCATAGGCTTGCCCTTATTTTCTCTACTCTGGCTTTTCGGATAGTTAAGCTAGGATCACTACATTACTTTTATCGGCTTGAAATGTAGGTATCGGATTGGGTATGGCAGATATAGATATAGTAACTAACTCTCCTTGACACTACACAATTTTGGCTCCACTTTTTGACCTTTTCCTTTTTCTTCATTTTTGTCCTCCTTTTTCTCCATTTCATTCCTCTTCAACTAGTGGGTGTGGTTTATTTTTCACTTTTCTCTTATTTCTCTTTTCTTTTCTTTTTTGTTTTTAAGATTTTTCTTTTCTTTTTTCTTTTTTCTTTCTTCCACACCACAACCACTTTTCACTGACTAACCTTTTCTCCTTTTATTTCCCCCACACAGTTTACGCACCCCTACAATAGCTAATCTCAACTCAGGCATTTTGCCTGAGTTGAGGTTCACAATTTTCAAGGAGTGACCAGGGCCAAAACAGGTTGAATATAAACAAGTGGAAAGGTGAATGGGATAATCAAAGAAAAATGGTCAATTAAGGCTCAAACATCAAGGGATATGTATTAATTTGATTGCGCAATTTAGGCTAAAAGTGAGCTAATTCAAAAAATGGCCTATGATCCTTTCCTAACTAACTATCCTATAACCTAAGCAAAGACTAACCAGGCAAGTTTTATATCACCTGCACGACATTGAACTAGGTAAGAACTTCACTCACACCTGGTACAGGTTTGCATCATATACTACCTTTTTGTTTCATACATCGCTAAGCTATAGTTAATCATGCTAATCATTTAATTGCCACAAAAAGATCCACATTTTTCATGCTTCATAGTTAACAAACACAACTAACTATACAATAATATTTTTAAAAAGGGTCATTTTTTCAATAATTTCAAAACATCAAACACATATGCGTTTATTGGTTGTAAAGTACTCCTAATCTACTTCTAGTTAAGCAAAAACAAAACATCCTAGAAATGTTGGTTCTGCTAGCTAACATGTTCGTGGGATAAGAAACACGACAACAAGAATGCTCAGAAGAATCAAAATCAAAAAAATAGATACATCCCCCTTTTTTGAAAAACATTCTTTGTCCCCAAAGTAAGGAAATAAAAACTAAGGGAGGAACATACCTATGACGCTCTAAGTGCTCCTGTCATCCTGTGGAAGCGGGTATGAAGGTATACTTCCCTCCGCTACAATTCTGGCACCAACAGTGTTCGGCACACTCAATGATGTGGTTTCATGGGATGTGGTCACCCCCTCAGCATCTCTCTATCTATTTGGGCGGAATGTGGCTCACCTAAAGGGTCCTTGCCACCCGCAAGCTCACCGGGTACAACAGCTGAGCTCCCGACTCCTCTAGCTCTCTCCTGCAGATTAGACATGTGCTCTTCATGAGTCTGCAGGCTAGCTGTTTGCCACTCTCTTGCGCTCCTTTCTTTCACTTCTTTCCTCTTCTTGGAGGTTTCCTCATCAACTACCTCTGCAGCTCTCTTTCCCTTCTATCCACCAGCTAGCTTAGGAGCCTAGAATGCCCCTAGATCAAGCTCCTCCTCTGGCTTATCCTTAAACAATGATATAGTTGTGGTTGGCAATATGGTCGGCTGCCTAGACGACAACTTAGCTTTATGACTCCGTAGTGATCCAATCGCATTTCCCAATCTCTCCACATATGGCTGCTTAACTAGCTGCTCATTGAGCCGTAGCTCAAACCTATACAATCTACTATGTAGCGCTCTCATAGGCTCCTCAATTTCAGCCTTGACCCAAGGCTTGACCTACCTCATCGTCACATTGACCTTTTACTTAGTCAATGTCAGCCTGCTGTAGGAAATCATAGGCCACTAGTATGTATTCGGAAGGAACCTGCCCCACTAGTGGAAGTGCGTAGGAAGTGCTGGAGGCAACTTTAGTGTGGCCGGCTTCAGTGGCCAGTGTCTCGCTCTACTCAACTGAGGTGGGGGCATCTACCTGATCACTCCCAACTGGCTGCGGTGGTGGAACTGCTGCTGGTAATCTAACCCAGCTTACCAGATACATCTCGTCTCGGATTTGCCCAATGTCAGTTGTCTAGTTGTATCCAATCCTAGTATAAACCTCAGCTATCACTCGCACGCCAGACTCTATGCAAAGTATACATATGAGACTCAGGAATGGAATCATCATGCTCAATACTAGAGCTCAATCCCGGATCTCCTCTTCTATCACCCTTGGGATGTTAATGGAATATCTAGATATAATGCATGCCATTAACACTGCTCTGTCAGTGCTTAGGGTGTTATCATTTGATGTCAGTGCCAACTCATGGAGAGCCAGTGTCCAACAGGCCTTCACTATGAAGTTAAGCAAAGCTTTAGTGACCTGCTATCCGTCTGATTACCCATTCGACCTCCTCTTTCTCCTCAACAATAACCCGAGCCAACCACCTCACCCGCCTCTGTCTCTCCTCTAGACTCAGCTGCTTAAACTTTTTCAAGGCATCAAACCGGTAGTCAAACTCTGTTGTAGCAGCTGGGGCCCTGTAATCCGGCCCACAAAACATTAGGGCAATGAACCTTCCAGAGCAATCAACTTT
Organism: Datura wrightii; assembly: GCA_035772735.1. Taxonomy (NCBI): domain Eukaryota; kingdom Viridiplantae; phylum Streptophyta; class Magnoliopsida; order Solanales; family Solanaceae; genus Datura; species Datura wrightii. The sequence goes on along the minus strand of JASDFA010000019.1, from coordinate 73,842,005 downwards.
TGAAACCCTGGACCCTCACATTATCCAACCTAGTCTGCTTCTTCACTTTCACCCCGTCGAAGTTGGCTGCTCTAGAGTGGCCAAGTAGTTGGCATAGAACTCCCAAACCGTGTTACCACTGTAGCTGTTAGGGGTTATTGCCATCCACTAGAACCCGTTCAACACAAATAGTCGCTTCATCTCCATGACCTCATTTAAGGCACTAGGCAGGATCTGCGGCACCTCCTGAATGCTCTTCTTGGTGTTCTATTTGGAGGTGATAGTGAGGCCTCGCTCATAAGTATTTTGAGTATTGGGCACACTCAACTTGATAGTGCGGATCTTTGGAGGTGGGGTTTGATCATCCTCATCTTCTTGTTCCCCCTCCTCAGAGTCAGCCTCTTCTGACCCTTCTTCCTCATTTGAGCCACTCCTAGACACTTGAGGCTGCTCCTCATCTCCCTCCTTAGACTGGGGAGCTTCTACTGGTGTGGTTGAAACAACTATGGCATGATCCTTGGCCTATGCCCTGGTGGTTTATGGTTCATCAGTGTATACTTGATATTCCTCCACCGAACCATTAGGGGTGCCTTTCTCCTTCCTAGATGCGGAGGCCTCATCCCTCAGGGCCCCTCGAGCTACTATCTTAGCTCTGGCCTCCTTGTCCTGGGCCTTCTTTGAGGCTCTTTTCTTGATTGTCATTGTACCTATGGAGAGAAAGATTAGTACTCGTGATCTCAGAGAAAGGAAGAAAGATAATTATGTTTGGTATCATACTACAATTCATCAGTATGAGTCGTACCTAAGTGGTATGATCCGTACTGTGACTCGTAGTGCATTTTTGTCCCATTCATGACTTATTTTAGTACTCGTACCTTGATTGTTCCATTTGTACTAATGATCGTATGATGAACATTTGAAAATTATTCTTCGTTTTTTAGTACGACTCATTATCACGGTTCATAGTATGATTATATGAGTCATACCAGAGGTCATAGTTTTTGATGTGCTATGAGTTTACAGCTTTTTTTATGCTTAAAACTGAGAAAATAGCATGGACTTAGGTATATTTATATGGATATGAGGTACTTTTACTTTGTTTTTAGGGAAAATAAGTATTGGAACAAAAATGTGTAGAAGATCAACCAAGTACAAGACTCAGTACAAGCAGTACCTTGAATGTACGAATTGTATTGAGAATCGTGGTAAAAGTCAGAAGGCTGGAATAAGGTGAAGGCAAAGTACGACTCTTAGTACGAGTCATACCAAGATGGTACAAGCCGTAATTTGAGTCATGAAAATCTTCAGAGAAATTTTCACAAGACAGTCTCTTAGTACTGGTGGAACCTACAGATTGTAGCAACCACTTACGACCCGTATTATGAGCCGTGGTGAGCTTCAAGTGATTCTTCAAGACTTGGCAGAACTTTAGATACAACAAGCATTATGAGTAATAGGAGGAAGGTACAAGGCGTACCACAACACTCATTGAAAACTTCAGAAGATGTTAGAGTTCTCAGGACCAAGCCACAGATGCATTGTACGACTCGTAGGACCATGGTACAAATTGTACCAGCTGCCAACACATAGACAAATCTGTAGCAGCCAAGGACGACGGAAGGAGCAACGAGTCATCATGAGACTCAACGAGTCATCATGATACTCAACGACTCATCCTGAACAAGCAGGAGTAGTCGTCTAGAACATTGGAAGTTGTAGGGATTAGAAGCAACAAGGGACCTCACGACTCGTACATCACTTAACGAGTCATTAAGTAACCCATCATCCATAAGGACTTATATGATGAGCACGAGTCATCACTTTTTCCACGACTCCTTAGGATACCTAACGAGTCGTTTCCACTACCGACCTGCATTCTTTTTTAAATTAGGAAAGGATTTGTCTAAGTCTATAAACACTTTATGTAGGTTTCTTTTTACAGTTTATGCATTTTTACGACTTTTGACAATATTGTTCATAGTTGTTAATTAACATTAAGGTTCAAGAAACAAGTTTCATAATTTTGTTCTTGAAATCGAGGGTTCAAACAACTTTGGATTATTAATCTTAGATTCTTATTGGTTTATTCAAGACTAATTGTTTCTTCTACGAAGTATTGTAAGTTGAAATTATGATTTATTCTCCAATTTCTAATTGTAATATTTCAAGCATGAGTAGCTAAATCCATAACTAGGGTTGTGGGAACCATGATGAATTAACACACATAGGTAAAAATACTTAGTGAATCTTGAATGGGGTTTATGCATGTATTATTTTTCCCTTCGTTTTAATTGTTTCTTAATGGTTGCAAACGTTAGAATTTGCCTTCTTCTTACTCACTGGATCAAGGAGGAAATGAATGGGAGAAGGGATTAACAACGGAGATTTGATGCTATAAACCCTTATCTAATAGCTTCACCTTGTCTGGGAATAGCTAATCTGATATCAACGGTAAGGGGAAATCAAGTATACATCCGCGTATTGATCAAGTTGCGTGGTGATAATCATTTAAGTAGGAGACCAACCATTTACATGAAGTTAACTTACCAATATTGCATGTTAGATATCAAAATAGATCACTAGTATAAAACGCCTTGTGGTTACGAAGTCATGGGGAACACAATCCTAGTCAACTCACTCTTTAGAATTCAATCAATTTTAGTTCAAGGACCTAATCATTATTCTTTACTGTTTTCTAGTATTTCTTGCTACAATTTCCCCTCATAGGAAATAAATAAGCCAATAGTAGTAGCTAAACGTATTAGCTAAGGTCCTCTTCATATTCATTGTGGAATTGGACCCCAACCCTGATTGCGTTCTATATTTAAACATCGACCTCTTTATATCTCATTACGAGGTGTAATTTAGGCGACATCCAATTTTGGCACTGTTATCGGGAAATATGGCTTGGGCCTTTGCTAATTGTGTTTTCTTTGTTGTTGATCCTTATTTCCTTTTTATTTTTCTTTGTTGTTTTTTCTTCTTTATAGGTCTCAGGTTTGTGTATGCCCGGTACTAGGAGCCAAGGAAAATCCCGGTTCCAATTGATCACGAATTTGAGTGAACACTACGGAGTTTAAGGAACATGTCCAACACACATGGGCAAGAAACAGTGGAAGAAGCAACAACCAGATTGTTGGCTGAGGAACAAGCTCGAGCAAGAGATAGAGAGGCAGCGAGGCTTGCTGAAGAGCAACGCCAAGCTGCCGAAGCTAAGCGAGCTAGAAGGAACAGAGGTCCAGACCAGCAGAGGAACCGATACTTTGATGATGACGATCATGCTGATATTGATGAGGCCGGTGGCACTAGAGCTATTGTCCCTCCCTCTTTGCATGCTGGGTAAAGTTTAATATTTCCAGTGCGATGATCCAATTGCTCAACATGAAGGGGATATTTGTGGGTCATTGCTACTGATGATGCACATATTCACCTGAAAAATTTTGTGGGTATTTGCAAAGAATACAAACAATCGAGGTGAGTCAGGATGCGATAAGGCTGAGGTTATTTCCCTTTTCCCTAGGGAGTGAGGCAACACTTTGGTTGGCTGAACTGCCAAATGATTCTATCACTACTTGGAGGGAGCTTAAAAGAGCTTTTCTTGAGAGATTCTTTCCACCTTCCAGAGCATTGCAGCTAAAAGATGAAATTTATAACTTTGGGCAGTTGAATTCTGAAGCACTTCATGAGACATGGTTGCAGTTCAACAAGAAGCTGAAAAAGGTGCCCAACCACAGGATTCTAGATGATACAATCTTGAAAATATTTTATAGGTCTCTAAATGCTAATACCAAGACAATGATAGATACTGTCTCTGGCGGAACATTCATGAGTCATACATATGCTGTGGCTGCTGAGGTCCTTGATAGGATCACCAAAACCAACCGCGCATGGCACACAAGAGAGTTAGAAGTCCCAGCTAGTACTTATGTGGTGAGTATGTTTGCGGAGCAGAGAAGAAAAAGATGAAGAGCGAGATCATGATATTATTGAGATCAAAACCATAATGGGCCTTCTTGCTAAACATGTTATGGAAGCCAGGATAGAAAAGGTGAATACAGTTTGTTCCCAGGGCAACGCCCCAAGAAATAATGGAGACAAGTCAGAGTCTGAGGAGGAAGCCAATTATTTGAATGATCAAGAGGCGGGTTTCTAGACCAACACACAAGGGTCTAACTAAGAATCTTGGTGTCAAGGTTAGGAGAACCAAGGTCGGAACTATTACAAAGTCTACAACAACAATTGGGCCAATACAGGGACAGGAGTAGAGGCAGAGATAATGGTGACCAGAAAAAATGTGAAGAGTACCAAAATGATAGAAGCGGTCTCTATATTCCTCCAAGGAACCGTGAACCAGAGTCTAGCGAGTCGAGGGTGGAAGATATGTTCTCTAAGGTACTAAAGTAGATGGAGGTGATAATGGCCATTTTAAGGAACTCTGCATTGATATTTCCGGTATGAACCAAAAGGTGGAGTCACACGCCATTGCCATTAAGCAGATCGAGCAGCAACTTGGTCAGATGTCTGTTGCTATGAACTAGAGGCAAAAGGGCACACTTCCCAGTAACATAGTTTAGAATCTGAAAAATGACAGTCATTGCATGGATGTCATTACTAGGAGTGGAAAGGCTACAGTTGATCCTCCCATACCGATTGTGACTGATGAGATAGTCGATCCCTCAATAATTGATCGTGATAGCGTGGTGGACTCCGAAGAACAGGTTTTGATTGATCATGCAGTTGAGAAGATAGCTCCTAGTAATGCAGAGGAGCATAGGTCTGGAAAAGGGAAAGAGAAGGAGGTAACTCGAAAGATAACACTCATTCCTAGATCTCCGCCCCCTTTCCCGTAAAGGCTGAAGAAGAAGGTCAAAGATGGGAAGTATCACAAATTTATGTCAATGCTGAAGCAATTGTCTGTGAACATCCCATTAGTTGAGGCACCTGAGAAGATGCCTGGATATGATAAATTTATGAAGGATCTTGTCACTATAAAGAGGACCGTGAGCTTTGAGCTTGTTGATAATCTGCACAACTTTAGTGCAATAGCATCTCGGTATCTCGTGCAAAAGAAAGAAAACCCTGGAGCTTTCACCATACCATGCACTATTGGAGCCTTTAGCTTTGCTAAGGACTTATGGGATCTAGGTTCTAGTATTAATCTAATGCGGTTGGCAGTGTTTAGACAGTTGGGCTTGGGAGCCCCTAAACCGACTACAATGAGGATATTGATAGCAGATCGCATGGTGAAAAATCTGGTGGGGATTCTTCATGATGTGCTAGTGAAGGTAGAGTCCTTTATATTTCTGGCCATCTTTGCTATTCTGGACTGTGAGGTTGATATCAAATTCCCCATTATCCTTGGGCAACCATTCCTCACCGTCGGTCATGCTCTTGTAGACATGGAGACCAGACAACTAAAATTCTAGTTGAACAATGAAGAGGTGACATTTAATGTGTACCAATCCATGAAACAGCCAAACGACATGCGGGTGGTCTCAGTGATTGCTTTTGTGAAGGCTGAGCTTCCAATCATGCCTATTGATGAGAGGGTGAGTATTGAGGACTTAGCAACAGTGTTGATGAATGTTGATGCAGAAGAGACCAATGGGGGTGATGAGATCATTAATGCACTTACATGTATTAGATTGTACACTTATGCTCCAAAGAAGATTGATATTGATTTGAAAAATCGTGTGACCCCACTGGCCAAACCATCTATTGAGGCGCCTCCAATATTGGAGCTCAAGGAACTCCCATCTCACTTACTATATGTATTTCTGGGGATCGGAAACACATTACCGATCATAGTTTCAGTTGACTTGGTGGAATGGCAAGTGGATGCTTTGGTCTCCATTCTAGAGAGGTATAAAAAGTCCATTGGGTGGACCATAACTGAGATTATTGGGATCCGATCAGGTATTTACACACATAAGATCTATCTTTAGCCAGATTGTATTCTTCTCATTGAGCATTAGCGTAGTTTGAATCTGCCTATGCAAAAGGTGGTCAAGAAGGAAATTATTAAGTGGTTGGATGTAGGTGTTGTTTACCCAATTGCGGACAACAAATGGGTGAGCACAGTTCAGTACATACCAAAGAAGGGAGGAATCACTATGGTCCTGAATGCTAATAATGAGCTCATTCCATTGAGACCAGTCATAGGTTGGAGAGTATGCATGGACTATCAGAAGCTAAACCACTGGACGCAGAAAGATCATTTTCCGATGCCATTTATAGATTAGATGCTAGAACGACTTGCAGGAAAAGGGTGACACTACTTTTTTGATGGTTATTTGGGGTACAATCAGATCTCTATATCCCTCGAAGACCAAGGGAAAACCTCTTTCACCTGCACATTTGGTTTAAAGAGGATGTTGTTCGGGTTATGTAATGCACTCGCCACTTTTCTGCGCTTCATGATGTCCATAATCTCTGACATGGTGAAGCACAACATTGAAGTCTTTATGGATGATTGTTTGGTGGTGGATGACTCATTTGATGATTGTTTGGCTCACTTGAGCAAGGTGCTGCAGCGGTGCAAAGAGACCAACTTGGTGCTTAAGTGGGAAAAGTGCCATTTTATGGTCAAAGAGGGTATAGTGCTAGGGCACAAAATTTTAGGAAATAGTATTGAGGTAGAGAGAGAAAAAATTGATGTAATTGCTAGTCTACCACCTCCAATTGATGTAAAGGGTGTTCGAAGCTTTTTGGATCATGCAAAATTTTACGAGAGATTCATCAAGGATTTCTCAAAGATTGCACATCCCTTGTGCAAGCTACTTGAGAAAGAGGTGAAGTTTGTGTTTGATGATGTGTGTTTGAAGGCTTTTGAATGCCTGAAGAAAAGATTGACTGCTGCCCCGATCATTGTGGCACCTGAATGGTCCTTACTGTTTGAGGTTATGGGTGATGCTAGTGGAGTGGCCATGGGAGCTCTTTTGGACCAAAGGCGTGAAAAGATTTTTCATCCTATTTATTATGCTAGCAAGGTGCTTAATGTAGTTTAAAATAATTATACTGTTCGGCAATTTCGGTATAAATACACGCAAGTGCATGTGGCCGAACAAGTAGTAAAGTGGCTCAAGTAAGCCAAGTATCGATCCCACAGGGACTGGACTAAGGTATTAATCTAATAAAGTGTCAATGAACGTTATCTCTAAAATGCAGACAACAGTGTGAAGAAGATTTTGATATTTTGTTTCCTACTTTTATACTAAGTCTAAAATGAATATACAATTTGAGTCTGAACTATAAGTGTGAGCATGCTAAGGCTAAAATAAACATGTAGAGAAATAAATTATCGATACAATTTGATTAATCTTTCCTTCGGTTGCTAGTCAAGAATTACTGCCTATGGATTAAAACTCTCGTATTTAACCCAACTTAAGAATCATGAACCTTCCACCTACATCTCTGTGACAAAAAGAAATTCATGTTCTATCCATACAAACCCGATTCCTCAATTGACTAATACGACTTTTAAGTATATCTCTATCCTGAAGGTAAATCAATTCTCAATTTTCTCAAAGTAAGAAAAGATCATATCCTATCAATTCACAACTTTCCAATTTCTTGCTCTCTCGAGTGAAACCGGACTTTTTAGATATACATTAACATTGGCCACACATTAATGCAGTAAGAACAAGAATCAATAGAACAACCATGGAAGAAAAGATGAAAAACCAATTGATCAATAATTACATTTCAATGCAAATGTTCTTAACCTCAGCAACAAGTGAAATTAGCCACTCATTTGTGGATTAAACATCGTTAAATGAGTGTAAATCGTACAAGCAATTGAATTAAAGAAGAAGGAGATAGAGAAAAACCCTGAGATTTTCGTCCCCTCAACTGCCTGTAACCCACGTTCTTGCTCCACCAAGTCAGAATTATTAAAAATGAACCTAAGTGTTCTATTTATACTAGTGGGAATTTTTTCCGGAATAACAAACTATGTGTCATGGAGTGCATCGCGGAGCACTGCCTCCGTGACACGCCACCAACACGAACCCTCACTGGAATCCGGTCGTCCAGGTATTAAGGCCCAACGTGGTACGACATGCAACGCGGGGCTAGGCCAACGTTCCACGGCCCCAACGCACACCTTCACTGGAATTTGGCATAATTTCAGCATCCAGGCAGAATGCATCCGCGATGGCAGCGTGACACGGCTCCATCGCGGAGCCCCTTTAATTCGTGGTTTCCTTGTGCTTTTTCCCTTGCTAGCTTTTGAGTCCAATCCCGATCTCTCCCAACATGCATCTTAGCTCCATAACTTTATATTTTTCCTACAAAACAATTCTAATCATGTTAGTTAGTATAAATTCACATTTTATTACAATTCACATGAGAATGTACAAACATCGATAGATAAACAAGGCAAAATGACACATTTGAGTATCACTTGGGAATATTAATTTGCCCAAGATCACTTACCCCACACTTAAATCCTTGTTCGTCCCCGAACAATAATCTTACACCTCATGCAATTGACACCCCATCCTGGCTACTTTGGCTCGACAATTCAAGCTACGGTTATACCGATTATTTAATATAGCAAATCATCAAGAAAACATGCATAGTCTTATCAATACGATGACCTTCAATACATTAAGACCTACTAGACTCAAGAATTGACTCTCGATATCGGCAAACTCATGAAAATCAACTAATCAAGATATCCGACACGAAATTCAATCTCTCGTCGAGCATGTGCCCTCACCACATAAGAGAATTTTTCCCTTTTTAATCACATGAACTCAAAACATTACATGCAGGGGCATATAAACAAGATTTCGCTCTCTCTCCAAAAGAATTCACATGCATCATGTCATGAACCATAGGCTTGCCTTTAGTGTATTACTCCACTAATATAAGGACACATGATGTAAGATCACGTAGGACTTAATGGGTTGTAATGTAAGCTACGGAACTAGCAAATACTGGGCTAACCAATAATAACAACTAGCCTCCTCAAGCGCTTTTTCAATACATCCCATCAACCTTATGAGCATTGTTTCTTCCTTCCTCCTCCCATTCTTGAAGTTTGTCTTTATTTTTGACCCCATATCTTTAAGAACACTTGACTTAATAACAAAGATTATTTATATATCTTCATTATATTTAATTTATAGCAAGTGCACCTTTGACCCTTTTCTTTCCTTTCGTCACTTTGCTTTTTTCTTTTCTTTTCACCATTCTCACTCCTTGACACTGTGGGAAAATTATTTTTTTCTTGAGTGCTTAAGAGGTTTGGATCAAATTCACGTATAATGAAAAGAAGGGGATAAGTTCGGTCTACACCTTTTTGACAAAAGAAAGAAATAGGCTAAAGGCTTAATGGGCTAACTAGGATGTACATTCAAGGTGGGTAGAAAAGAAAAAAAAAACTTTCGGTTAGAGCAAAGAAATGCCTACATCCTTTCCTTCAACACACATCCTTCATTTCGTTTTGTACACACACCAGGCAAGTTCTAGACACTTCACAATAGCATGGAAGAAACGAAACCTCACCATACACTCATTGCACATGCTCAACTCAAGACATATTCACAGACTCTTCAATCAGCTAATTACAAGAATTCAAACATTAAGCCTCAATCACACCGAATCGAACTTTATGGCCTAGGTATCTCAACATATTTACAAAGTTTCATGCTTTCAGATGAATCACCTTTGCATTTTAAATATCATGTACAACGCACCACAAGAATGTCGCAACCATAAAGTAACAACACGTTTGGGATACAAACAAACAAAAGAAAAAAATTAAAAAGAACTACTCCTATCGACTATATTTCCCTTAAGACGGTCGTCATCCATCCATCATAGGGAACGGTCACTAATTACGACTTCGGTTCAATGAGACTATTCTCGGTAAAAGAACCGAAAACAAACGCCGAGAAACCCAAAAATAAAAATTTCACGAAATTTTTTAAAAATATCGATAATTTCGATAAAACATATTTACACAACCAGCTAACAACATTCAACAGCACACAACAGCTTCACATTAATTACAATACAGACATACACACAAAAATCACAAGGTCACAACTTTTTCCAAGAACAACAACAAAACAGAGACATTAATAACAACAGCAACCAGCACCTAACTACTCCCACCCCACACTTAAATCGAACACTGTCCCCAGTGTTCACAAAATTCAGCATAGTACGAAAGTGGGTGGTGAAACTCCCTGATCAATCGAAGTATTCCACTTCTTCGTCAGGTGCCGCTGCCTCGTCTCCCATGCCTGAATCGCCCCCGTCGTCATCATCTAACTCAACATTAGAGTCTTCATGACATGTCTCCTCATCTGTGGGGACGTCATCATCAGTGGGCTCTACAAAAGCTGGCCCCACTCGGCATAAAGCCCTGGCATTTTCGCCGAAGGGGTAGTCCAACTCTAGCTTCCACAGCTCATCTTCTGTCGCTGACCTCCCACCTATGCACAGCTGGAGCATCTGCATCCCGAACATGCGAGCCATGTACTGATCATCCCGAGCATGTCGCTCAGCTAGTGTAAGAACTGGCCCATGTGTGGTGTCGGGTGCCTTAGTTTTGGTGACATCTAAGGCCCGCCTCTCCATCCGCGGGATGTAGTCAAGGGCCTCTTCCTCAATATCCAGGCCCCTCAGGAACGTGGTTAGTAATCCACCAAACCCGTACCTGTGCCCTTGATGCAAACGGGCTCTCTTCATGGCGGAGATAATCACCGCCCCAACATTGATCTCCAGCCCTTTCATTAAGGCATAGACCAAGCATACACGATCCCGGGTGACATCTATCATATGCACCCCCAGGATCAGGCAGGAACAAACAATCTTAAGCCATATCCTGACTTCCTTGTTCATCTGTGAGTAGGGCAATGTCTGATGGTAGCCCCTCTCCTTATGCCTGCTCCACCGTGCTGTAGACCGGGGTCCACATAAAGTGCGTCTGATGTCCTCATATGGTGGAGTGATATTCAGCTGCCGAAGCACATGGGCGTCTGTGTCCCGCGCCCCCAATATGGAATTAAGGTGATGGGGCTCAAAAGTGACTATCTGCCCTCTTATCTTTATGGTGTGACTTCTGAGTGTCGGATTCCAGTTGGCGTAGAATTCCCGAATTAGGTGCAGATTGCACTCCTTGGGCTCGTCAAAGATAAAATTCAGCCCGGCTGCCTCAATCCTGTGGACAATCCTGAGGAATTCCTGTGCCAATGGTTCCCTAGCAATGTGTTCCTCGAGGAAGTATTTGCTTTCCTTATGCTTTGCCTACCATTTCTTCCCCTCGTCTGTCACCCATCGGGTTCCAAATTGACGATGTTGGCCGCGTGGAATCGCTGGTGCTGCTGAGACTGCTGTTCCCAGTCTAATTCTTGTCCTTCCGGCGCTTGATGTTGATGTGCCCTTCCCTTTGTCTTGCCTGCTTGCCATCGTTCCTGTCAAATCAAACAGACAGTCCCAATGTTATTCAAAGTAAAATTAGCTTCGACTAAGGTTGGGTTAATCTAGGCCACCCCACACTTAGTCTTTAGCCACAATCACAACGTTCCGGCAAGACAATTCGCACTTCCCAATTTAAAATAAGAAACAACAACATGCCTTGTGCATTCAGAGAATTTGATGGAATATATCCTACGTACTACTCAGACTTCATACAGGAATTCAACATATGACCCTCAATACCATTTCATCCCATAGCACTTAGCATAGAAAAAAAAAACTCTTAACACAACCTATGCAACCCACCAAGTTCTTTGTGATTCGCAATTTCATTCTCCCAACAGTCCATCATTTACTCAACATATTCATAACGAGCATCACATAATTCACCTTACTCAACATGAACATCCCAATCATTTTCAAATTTTCAACCAAATTTAACTTCTTCCTATTCAAATTCCAACCCTAGCTACAAATTTCGCACACATTCAAATAAACATGTATTTATCGAGTTCACACAATCACAACAACACTGCAAACATCAATCAATAATAATTTAATTGAATTCATGCTCACTATGCTCTTAGGGCTAGTTTTCCTCACTTCTTATGCTCAAAATCGGAAAAATAAGACAAGAAATGAGATGAAGTTAACAAACATACCTTAAATTCGATGATATCAAAGAAAAGTTGAAGAAAATTCGATCCTTGGTCCGTGTCACGTTGGGGGAGGGTGGATTTTGGGTTGTTTGTCGCAGAGGGGAGTGAAAAAACTGGGAAAAATGAGGAAAAAAGGGGTTAAAAAGAAGGTTTTTCGCGCGGGTCACCCGGCGACCCGGTGTGACCCGTCGCGAAATTGCCTTCAACGTGTGACGGAGGGTAACACGGAGCATGCCCTCCATGACACGGAGCCATCACGCCAGTACTCTAGAATTTTCCAAAAATTCCAGATTACACTTCAATGTGTCATGGAGGGTAACGCGGAGCATGCCCTCCGTGATACGGAGCCATCGCGTAGGCTCACTGTTTTGCCACTTTTTATTATTTCTCTTACCTCGATTTTTTCTTTGCGATCCTTTGCATATTTATCATCCATTCAACCTGAAATTCATCTCACAACAAGAAATTGATTAGAATTTATAGGTTTCACATAAAATACAATTTTTTTTTATTTTTATTTTTCTCAATTCTTTTTCTTTTCTCTTTTTTTTTGCTTTCTACGAAATCTATTAAAATATTATAAAAATTTTCATGGGTTGCCTCCCGTGCAGCGCCTGGTTTACCGTCGCGGCTCAACGTCATTAAGCTTAATCATCCTCTAGGGTGACAGACGTTTTCTCTCGACCACCGTCCTCACCCCAGTGATGCTTACACCTCTCCGGTGGTTTCCCAATAACTCCCGTGACTCAATGCTCTAGACAACATCAGCTCGATCAATCACGTTGATCACTGAGAGTTCCTTGTACACAGCAGGGAGCTTGGTGGCCTTGTACACAACAAACACCTCCACCTTGTCGTGTGCTCGCGTGGTTTGCTGCCCTGCAGCTACACCAATCAGCGCTTTCCCGGTTTCCAAGAAAGGACGTCCCAAAATAAATAGGACTTCTGCGTCTAGCTCGAAGTCCAGCAGAACGAAGTCTACCGAGAAGATGAGGGAGCCCATTTGCACCAGCACGTCCTCCAGAATGCCATCAGGTTTTGCCAAGGAACGATCTGCTAGTTGCAAGATCATTTTTGTTGGTCTAGGACTCCCTAGTCCCAACTTCTTGAATACCGATGTCAGCATCAAGTTAATGCTCGCTCCCAAATCACATAATCTGCGAGCTCGGATACTCTGCCCAATTGTAATTTGTATTGTAAAGTTCCCAGGGACTTTGAGGTTTGTGGGCAACCTATTTTGTATCCGTGAAGTGCATTCCTCCGTATGCGCCACCGTAGCGTACTCAGTCAACCTGCTTTTGTTCACCACGATGTCCGTAATATACTTTGCGTACTTCGGCACTCCCTGCAAAACATCAACAAGAGGTAAGTTAATGTGTTCCTATTTAAGAACCTCCATGAACTTTTTGAAACACGCCTCCTCCTTGTATTTCTTTAATCTTTGAGGGAACGGGGGTGGTGGTCTTTCTGGTTCAGCACCCTTTTTCTTCCCCCTCTCATCACTTTGCTCCCTCTCAGTTTCTGCTGCTCCCGACTGTTGAGGTGGTCTTTCTGGTTCCACCTCTTTAAGCTGTAAACCACTCCTTGTGGTCACTGCATTCACTTGCTTGGGGTTGGGATCAGTGTCACTCGGAAGTCCTCCTCTAGGCCTGGTGTTTTGGGCTCCAGCAAATTGCCCAAATTGGTACTCCAGCGCCTTGGTAGCTAACTGATTGTTCTTTACCTCGGCTGCCAATTTCACATAATCAGCCTGCAATTGAGCTTGGTTAGCTATCATTGTCTTGAACATCTCCTCGATGCTGGGTGATGGTGGTGGAGGAGGTGCATTATTACTTCTATATTGCGACTGATAGTTCTGCTGTCCTCCTTGATTTCTCTGCGCCCCCGGACTCGAACTTTGCCGTTGATGGTTATTGCTACCCCAAGAGAAATTTGGGTGATTCCTCCTGTTGGAATTATAGCTGTTGCCATATTGTAGGTGGTTGTTTCTCTGTACATTACCAACAAAGTTCACCGAATCAGGATTTGCTCCACAACACTGAGCTGAGTGTTCACTACTCCCGCACACTTCACACCAAATCTGGTGGACTACATTTATTGGGGCTTGAGACTGGTTCATGCTCATGTTACTGAAGTGGGTGTTGAGTTGATTCTGTAACGCAGCTATCTGTGCAGCAATAGCTCTAAAACCATCCACTTCTAGGACTCCTGTTGCTTTCCTTATTCCTCCTCTTAACGAATCCGCGTTCCACTCCGGATTTCCCTGCGAAATACGATTTAACAAGGTATACAACTCTTCATAAGTCTTCTCTAATGCTTGTCCCCCAGCTGCTGAGTCTAGCAAGATTTTTGTGTGGGGTTCCAAACCCTCTATCAAAGTATGCACCAGCACATCATTGGATTGGTGATGATGAGGACAATCCCGCAACATAGATTTGAATCTCTCCCAGGCTTGATACAGAATCTCTCCCTCTCTCTGTTTAAAACTTAGAGTTTGACTTCTAAGTCTTGCTGTTTTACCGAATGGAAAGAACCGTATCAAGAATTTCTTTGCAAGATCATCCCACGTGGTGATGGAATTAGGTGGCTCAGCTTTCAACCACCTCTTAGCTTCTCCCAAAAGTGAAAATGGGAACAATGTAAGCCTGACATAATCTGATGACACTCCAGCAGGGATGTAAGTGTCACTTATCTCCAAAAAATTTTGGAGATGTTGCTGTGGATCCTCATGAGGGAGACCTGTGAATTGCCCGCTGGTGTGCAGCTATTGCACCATATTTTGTTTAAGCTCGAACCTCCGTCCTGGCTCAGGTTTGCGGATGCTAGATGTGACATTGTTAGCATGTGGGATTGCCACCTCGTGAACCAGCCTAGCTGCCATTTCCTCGTGCACTAACATTGCCGTTACAACTGGTGGATTCTGTTGTTGCTCTAGGATTGTTTGTCTGAGTAACTGCAGCTTTTTCTCTAGAGCTTCTCTCCTTTGACGATGAAATTGTCTTTCCGGCTCTAAATATGAGTCCACCAGCTCCTTGTCTCTTTCTAGTGTTCAACATAAATTAGTATCTGCAAAATACAGGCTAAGACCAAGTTGTCAACACTAAGAAGAAATAGTAAACTAACACTTAAGAAAAATTTACCAATTGCCAGTCCCCGGCACCGGCGCCAAAAACTTGTTCGGCGATTTCGGTATAACTACCCACAAGTGCACGTGGTCGAACAAGTAGTAAAGTGGCTCAAGTAAGCCAAGTATCAATCCCACAGGGACTGGACTTAGGTATTAATCTAATCAAGTGTCAATGAATGTTACCTCTAAAATGCAGACAACAGTGTGAAAAAGATTTTGATATTTTGTTTCCTACTTTTATACTAAGTCTAGAACGAATATACAATTTGAGTCTGAACTATAAGTGTGAGCATGCTGAGGCTCAAATGAACATGTAGAGAAATAAATTATCGATACAATTTGATTAATCTTTCCTCCGGTTGCTAGTCAAGAATTATTGCCTATGGATTAAAACTCTCGTATTTAACCCAACTTAAGAATCATGAACCTTCCACCTACATCTCTGTGATAAAAAGAAATTCATGTTCTAGCCATACAAACTCGATTCCTCAATTGACTAATACGACTTTCAAGTATATCTCTATCCTGAAGGTAAATCAATTCTCAATTTTCCCAAAGTAAGAAAAGATCATATCCTATCAATTCACAACTTTCCAATTTCTTGCTCTCTCGAGTGAAACCGGACTTTTTAGATATACATTAACATTGGCCACACATTAATGCAGTAAGAACAAGAATCAATAGAACAACCATGGAAGAAAAGATGAAAAACCAATTGATCAATAATTACATTTCAATACAAATGTTCTTAACCTCAGCAAGAAGTGAAATTAGCCACTCATTTGTGGATTAAACATCGTTAAATGAGTGTAAATTGTACAAGCAATTGAATTAAAGAAGAAGGAGATAGAGAAAAACCCTGAGATTTTCGTCCCCTCAACTGCCTGTAACCCACGTTCTTGCTCCACCAAGTCAAAATTATTAAAAATGAACCTAAGTGTTCTATTTATACTAGTGGGAATTTTTTCCGGAATAACAAGCAACGTGTCATGGAGTGCATCGCGGAGCACTGCCTCCGTGACACGCCACCAACACGAACCCTCACTGGAATCTGGTCGTCCAGGTATTAAGGCCCAACGTGGTACGACGTGCAACGCGGGGCTAGGCCAACGTGCCACGGCCCCAACACGCACCTTCACTGGAATTTGGCATAATTTCAGCATCCAGGCAGAATGCATCCACGATGGCAGCGTGACACGGCTCCATCGCGGAGCCCCTTTAATTTGTGCTTTCCTTGTGCTTTTCCCCTTGCTAGCTTCCGAGTCCAATCCCGATCTCTCCCAACATGCATCTTAGCTCCATAACTTTATATTTTTCCTGCAAAACAACGTTAATCATGTTGGTTAGTATAAATTCATATTTTATTATAATTCACATGAGAATGTACAAACATCGATACATAAACAAGGCAAAATGACACATTTGAGTATCACTTGGGCATATAAATCTGCCCAAGATCATATACCATGACGGAACAAGAGTTGTTGGATGTGGTATTTGCATTCGAGAAGTTTCGGTCATTCTTTCTTGGAACTAAGGTGATAGTTCATACAAACGATGCAACTCTACATTATTTGATGGAAAAGAAGGATGCCAAACCACGATTGATTAGACGGGTTCTATTAATGCAAGAGTTCGAGTTTGAGGTTAAGGACCGGAACGGGACAGAAAATTAGGGGGTGCATCACTTGTTGAGATTAAAGGTAGATGTAACACTTACAGATGAGCTTGATATTGATGACACATTTCATGACGAGAAGGTTTTGGAAGCTTCCCATGAGCTCATCCCATGGTTTGCGGACTTCGCTAATTATCTGGTGAGTGATGAGGTACCGAAAGATTTATCTTTTCACCAGTGAAAGAAATTCATGTTTGATGTGCGGAAGTTTTCTGGGATGAGCCTTACTTATTCTGCGTATGTGTTGATGGGGTAATTTGGAGACGTGTGCCCGAGGCTGAAATGTTGAGCATATTAGAGGCAGAACTCAAGCTATCTAGAGATGAGGCTTGAGAGAGGGCCGAGATTGATACTGCTAGAGCTCGTGGTGAGGGTACGAGCTCTTTTGGTTTAGAGAGTGCGCTGGGTATCCCGGTGCCACAGGAGAGGAGATTGGGTGTGCATCTGCGCCTTTCACCGACCAAGACACAAGCATCTAGGCCGCACGGGTATTTTCCTTATTCCCATGTTTTACTTTTTATATGCGTTGAGGACGTTGCATGATTTTTTTGATGGGAGTGGGTTGTGGTACCAGGATTTTTGCTGAACATAACCTGAGGATTTGTCTTGCCGAATATCTTTTCCCTTGGGGGTACCTTATCTAGTAGGACCGACATGTTTGATTTTTTGTTGTCCATGTTTTTTTGTGTCAATTGAAAGGAAAATAGGTCAAGTTAGGGCAGTCAAATAAAATGGAATTTTTTTAATAAGTTTGTCCAGTTAAGGCAAGTGAATCATACCCCTCCTAAATTTTATGTGTATGCGTGCTAAGTATACAAGAATGACCGTTGTGAATCTTTTTGCATGACATTGATACTGTGAATGTGTTTACCATTTTGTAACTGTGCATTAGCTAGCAATTGGTAGTGATGACGTTGTCCTGTGCATTGTGTGGTAAGGTATTTAGTGTTAGTTCCACAGTGTGTACACAATCTAGAACTTGTCCGATTAGACATACCAAGGTTATAAGATAGTTGATGAGGAGATGGTTCATAGGTTGTTTTTCAAAATAGTCCAGTTAGCCTAAATGATTGACCAACTGAGTATGAATATCCCTTGATCTTGAGTTTGAGCCGAAATTGACCATTTTTGTTGTTTAACCAATTCGCCTTCCTGCTTTAATTGTAATGAACCTGTCTTGGCCCTGGTCCCTCCTTGGATACTGTGAACCTCAACTCAGGCAAATTGCCTAAGTTGAGGGTGGCTACTATAGGGGTTAATAAGAGGAGTAGAAAAAAAAGAAGATTGAATAATGAGAACAAGAGGGAAGGTACGGTGTGTTTAGATACAAAAGAGAAACAAATATGTATACTTGATGAAGAATTCACAAAAGAAAAAAAAAGAGAAAAAAGAGAAAGTGAAAAAGAATAGCCCACACCCGTGGTTTTGAAAAAAAATAAAGAAAACAAAGGAGAAAGGGAGAAGAGTGAAAAGAAGGTTAATTGGAGCCAATGCTAGTGTAGTGCCAAGGAGGGTTGAATCACTATGTCCATATCTACCAAACCCATTCCCAAGCCTACATTACAAGCCTATGCAAGTCCTATCGTGATCCGAATGCTTTTCTCTGACCAACTGAGGTATAGAAAATAAGGGCAAACTATTATTTTGTATGCACACTGTGTGAATTGCTTTTTGAGTATGAATGTACTTGACACAGTCCCTTCATGAAATTGTAGTGATTGAGAGTTCTGAATGAGTGGGAGTGCTTTGTAGTGAGGGCATATGGGCAACAACATCGTCTGCTAATTGTCTGGGTTAGTGTCATAGGATTGTGTGCATGGTTACAGGTTGATAGTGTAATGCCATTCTTTGATTCCTTTGTGTCATGGTGAAAAACTTTGCATAAGCACTATGATTTGGTTTTTGATTATATAGGAGGAGTTGGAAAGTTTGAGTTGATTATTCTATGAGCTTGTGACTATCATAGGTTCCCTAGATTTCTTTTAGTTGAAGCATCAGGCTAGTTTTGTTTTTATTGTTTTTTCCTGAAGACATGCAAAAGTTCTAAGTTGAGGGTGTTGATGTGTCGTGAGTTTACAACACTTTCGACGCTTAAAATTTAGAAAATATGCTAATCTCGGGTATGTTTATATAGATATAATGTGTTTTTATTGAGTGTTGCAGTAAAATAGGTTTGGACAATGAAATGGGCATAACAAGGCTAAAATGGGCTAAGTGTGGATTGCCAGCAAGGCAACGAGTCGTCGTGTCACTAGATGACTGGTTCCTTGAGCGATTAGGTGAAGATGATTTTGAAGGCACATCACCCAGGCTGGAAACAGTGATGACCACGAGTTAACATCACGACTCGTCATGTTTGACAAAGAGTTGTTGGAAGGTCGTGAGGACTGCGAGTTGAAATTGATCAAAAGAGCTGGGAGTCAGAATGGAAGGATTAACGAGTTTTTGTATGATTTCATGACACATTGGGAGCACTCATCAGGTAAAACTCAGAAGTTAAGCATCATAGGATAAGTGTCAGGACAGAAGGAGCAACGAGTTGTCATGAGACTTAATGACTCGTCGTGAGTGAGCAGGAGAAGTCATCCAGAACACTGGAAGTTTTAGAGCTCAGAAGAAATGAGAGACCTCATGACTCGTCCATACACTTAACGAGTCGTTAGGTGACCAGTCTTCTAGAGGAGATGTATGTTGAGAACGAGACATCACTGTTTTCCACGACTCCTCCGGATACCGAATGAGTCATTGTCACTGCCGACTTGCATTCCTTTTTAAATTAGGAAAGGATTTGTCTAAGTCTATAAATACTTTATGTAGGTTTCTTTTTGAATTTTATGCATTATTACAACTTTTGACCATATTGTTCATAGTTGTTAATTAACATTAAGGTTCAAGAAACAAGTCTCATAATTTTGTTCTTGAATTTAGGGATTCAAACAACATAGGATTATTAATCATAGATTCTTATTGATTTATGCAAGACGAGTTCTTCTATGAAGTATTGTAAGTTGCAATTATGATTTCTTCTCTAATTTATAATTGTAATCTTTCGAGCATGAGTAGCTAAAGCCATAACTAGGGTTGTGGGAACTATGATGAATTAACACACATAGGTAAAAATACTTAGTGAATCTTGAACGGGGTTTATGCATGTATTATTTTTCCCTTCTTTTTGATTGTTTCTTAACGGTTGAAAACGTCAAAATTTTCCTTCTTCTTACTCACTGAATCCAGGGGTTAATGAATGGGAAGGGATTAACAATGGAGATTTGAGGCTATCAACCCTCATCTAATAGCTTTACCTTGTCCAGGAATAGCTAATTCGATATCAAGGGTAAGGGGAAATCAAGTATACATCCGCATACAGATCAAGTTGTGTGGTGATAATCATATATGTAGGGGGCCAACCATTTAGGTGAAGTTCATTTACTGATATTGCATGTTAGACATCGGAATAGATCACTAGTGTAAAACACCTTGTGGTTATGAAGTCATGGGGATCACAATCCTTGTCAACTCACTCTTTTAATTCAATCAATTTAAATCAAGGCTCTACTCATTATTCTCTACTGTTTTCTATTATTTCTTGCCATAATTTCCCCCATAGGAAATAAGTAAGCCAATAGTAGTAGCTAGATGCATTAACTAAGGTCCTCGCGATATTCCTCATAGGATTCGACCCCAACCCTTGTTTGGTTCTATATTTGAACATCGACCTCTTTATATCTCATTACGAGGTGTAATTTGGGTGACATCAATACCCGAAGTAGTTATGAACCCATGGGGAACACTTACCCTAGTTATTTGCAAATCTTGATATCAACCACAATTATAATCTTGCTTTAATATTTTTTTTCTTTGAAACCCCCCAATTTGGAGATAATTTACCAACAAGTTCAAGTACCGGCACTAGTCTACATCTTACCTTATTCCCTAAGGGTTCGACCCCAACCTCTTTGTTGGGTTTTTTATTGACAACATCCGCTTCATACTTTGCCAGGAAGTGTGAGTTTGAGCGTTATCAAAAAGTGGCGCCGTTATCGGGGATTACAACTAAGATTAGATTAATTGCTTGTATTTGACTTTTGGTTGTTATTTCCTGAATTACGTTTTCTTTTTGTTTTTGTATATCCAAAGGTTGTCTCTTGGTGAATACCAAGTACTCTTTGGAGTGGAAACCCTCTGATTCCTTTGGATCTCAAACTTGAAAAAACACTATGAAGAATGGAGAATGAAGAGCAGAGAGATACCCGAATTACTGAAGAAGCTAGGCAAGCCGAGCTAGCTTGGCCAGCTGCACTTCAAGATGCGGAGGATGCTTGAGATGAGGTTGTTAACGCTGGTCACTATGGAAGGGGCAACAAAGCTCAAATATATGCCCCTCAATTCTTTAATGAGGATGACTCAAACATTGATGAATTCGGGTCAACTAGAGCTATTGTACCACCACCATTGCCTGCTGGGGAAAAATTTGACATTATTAGCACCATGATCCAATTATTTAACATGAAGGGGATTTAGTGGTCACGCAGCTGATGATGCCAACTTGCCCTTAATGAATTTTGTGGGAATATGCAAGGCGTACAGGTTGCCTGGAGTCAGCCAGGACACTATAAGGCTAAGACTCTTCCCCTTTTCTCTGTATGGGGAGGCCATTTTATGGTTATCGGAGTTGCCCAACGACTCTATTACCAATTGGAGGGAGCTTAAGCAAGCTTTACTAGAGAGATTCTTTCCACCTCCCAGGATGCTTGAGCTTAAGGATGAAATCAATAATTTTCGCCAACTAAAGACTGAGGCACTTCATAAAACCTAGTTGAGGTTCAAGAAGAAGTTGAACAAGTGCCAGAACCACAAAGTTCCTGATGACAGTTTGTTGGAGATTTTCTATAGATCCTTGAACAACAGTACTAAAGATGTAGCAGACCCACTGGCGGGAGGAGCACTGATGAGCCACATCTGGGAGAAAGCTATCACTACTCTAGACAGAGTGACCAAAATAAATAGACCATGGCACACTCAGAAAGCAGAAGCGGCAGCTGGTACATATGTTGTTGGTTTGACTGCAGACCAATGTAGGAAGGAAGAAGAACGTGACCAGGAATTGGCTCATATGCGTACATCACTGGACTTGGTCAATAAATATATCATAGACACTGGAGCAAGAAAAGTTAATGCAGTGGGGACATAGGGATAGGAGCCAGGGCCAAAGCACTCAGATTCCAAAGAGGAGGCAAACTTCTTGGACAACCAGGTGGAAAGTTTCCGAGCCAACGCTCAAGGGTCTGGACAAGACACTTAGCACCAAGGTTTTGGAAACAAAGGTCGGAACCAATACAGAGACAATTATAATCGAAATGGATACAGAGACAGAAGATGAGGTCGTGAGCGCGAGGGAGATTGAAGAAGGAATGACAGTTACCGCAACGACCGAGCAGGTTTGTATGTGCCTCCAAATGAACATGAGGGGGAGGATGGATAGACAAAGTTGGAGAGAATGATGGCTGAGATGCTAAAGAATGTGAGATCCACAGATGATTAGCTGAAAGACATCCATAGTAATCTATCGAGCATAGGTCAAAGAGTTGAGTCACATGCTACGGCTATCAAATAGAATGAACAATAGCTAGGGCAACTGTTAGCATCTATGAACCCTAGGAAAAAGGAACACTACCTAGAAACATAGTCCAGAATCTAAAGAAGGATGGTCACTGCATGGTTGTGATGATTATAAATGGAAAGACCACGATTAATCCCCCTTTGTCGGTTGTGGTTGAACTTCAAAGGAAGAAAGAAAGCATAAATAACGATGAGGAAGATGTTGTTGAGAATGAGAATAATGAGAATGCTAAGTTGACTGAGGCTCCAATTATTCAAAGGGGCCTGAAGCTTAACAAGGAGCGACACAAAATTACAAGGCTATTTCACGACCACTGCCACTGTTCCCTCAAAGAATGAAGAAGAAGGTGGAGAATGGTATGTTTCAAAAATTTCTATCAATGCTAAAATAGTTATCTGTAAACATACCATTGGTCGTGGCATTGGAACATATGTCGGGATATGCCAAGTTTATGAAGGAGCTTGTTACGAAGAAAAGGTCTGTGACCTATGAGCTAGTGGATAATGTGCATCATTATAGTGCTATAGCCTCATGGGTCAGCAAGATCAAGGTGCATTTACCATTCCATGCACAATTGTTGATGTTGAGTTCGTGAGGGCACTCTGCGACTTGGGAGCAAGCATCAATATGATGTTGTTAGCTGTGTTTAAGCAGCTGGGCTTCGGAACCCCCACACTGACTACTATGCGGATACTGATGGCCGACCGAACTGTGAAGAAGCCTATAGGAATCCTATTTGATGTGCTTGTTGAAGTGGATATATTCATATTCCCAGCAGACTTTGTGATCCTCGATATTGAGGTTGATTTTGAGGTCCCCATCATTTTGGGGCGGCCATTCCTTGCCAATAGAAGGGCTTTATGTGGAGTCTGGCCAGTTGAAATTCAGACTCAAGAAAGAAGAGGTCACCTTCAATGTCTATCAGTCAATGAAGCAACCAAAGGAGTACAAAGTTGTCTCAACAATAGAGGATGAATTCGAGTTCCTTGACGAAGTCTGAGTAGTCAAGAGACTTGCATCGTGCCGCGACGTTAAATTAGACGCTTCTTGGGAGGCAACCCATGTGGTGGTTTGGTGAATTCTGAGTAACCAAGCCACCTACGTCGTGCTGCGATACTAAATCAAGCGCTTCTTGGTAGGCAACCCAAGTTGATTGACTTATGTCTGTTCAGTGTATAGGGGAAATAAAAATAGGTGGCAGAAGAATTACTAAACAAACTGGTGCTATGATTCTCAATACAACTCATAAGACGATTGTATGGGTCATAGTACAAGTCGTCGTGTGAAACAGAGATGTATCTCAGCGCATGAGTTCAGGGTACGGTTGGTCCTACTATTCGTAACTTCATTGTACAGGTCATAGTACTCACTGTGGTTATGAACTATGAAAGGCATGGACCTAAAAGTAAGAGATACCTACGAGTCATAGTACCGGTCGTACCTTCATAGTACGAGTCGTAAGATATACTCGTAGGTCCACAAGTAAATTTCTCAACCTCTCTGTTATGAGTCCAAGGGACGAGTCGTAGGGCCTTCCTACGATTTGTGGTACGAGTCATGACGGGTCAAAAAGCATAAAATTACCCGACTCAACCCAAAATTTTCAAATTTCCCCTACAACCTATTTAAATTTCAAACAAACCGTACTCTCCTCCCACACGCTCAAAACCAAATTCACGAAATATAACTCACGACTCTCTCACACCTGTAACTCAGAATCAAGATCGATTGAGCAAGATTTTTGCTTAGATAACACTGTTGAAATCCAATTCCAACCCTAGTTCCTGATTCCCAGTTGAAGTAAGCAACATTCAAGTAAGTGTTATGATTTAAATTTGGTAATAAAGACATATTGTTCTTAAAGAAAACTTACTCAATCCTTGAGAGTCCTCTCAATGCTTGAAAAAAATAAAAAGGACAATGACCAGGGATGTGAACAAGCTGGTGTGTGACTAGGTAAGGATTTAAAATGTAAAAATCGCACAATGAACTATTAAACTTGAGTTATGGTTGTGATTAAAAATGGAGGAATGGGTAACTGTAAAACATGATGAATGCATTCCTAGACTTGGGGAATTCTGAGTACCTAACACCAAATTAAAACCACCTACGAACTGAATCAAAATAAAGCAAGGACTGGCTTCACAAGCCTTTCTACGACTTGTGATTTCATACTACGACTTGTATGATGGCTCATTGGGACTGTCCCAAGCCAAACTTGTAAAAACAACGAAGTACGAAATCAAGTACGGCTCGTAGTATCCTGCTACAAGTCGTACCTGGCAAGCATACCAAGGGCTAGAAAAGGGTTAAGTCCAAAAGTGACAGTACGACCCTTCCTACGACTCATGGAAGTGACTTATGGGTCATACCATGAGTCGTGGAAAAATACAGAACATTTGTTTTTAATGGGAGTCCTCATATGACTCGTGGTATGGACCATACCTTCATGGTACGAGTCAGACCTCAGAGGCGTAACATTGACCTGACACATGACGAGTCTCAGTACGAATCGTACCTCCAAGGTACGACTCTACTGTAGACCCGTGATAAAATACAGAGGACTTTTTTTCTCGCTTTCTTTTTCTCAGGTTTGGAATTCTAACACTTTTCCTCCACAAGTACAACGATGAAAAAAAGAAAAGCATCCCAAGCAACTACTCGGAGGGCACTGATAGATGAAACCTCCGAATCCAACAAGATGGCAACACTCCTAGTGGTTCAGTGGAGGAATATCGATTAGAAACATCTGATACTTATGAGACCCAAACCACTAAGGCGAAGGCTAAAGCCCAGGTTGTGGTAGCCACTGCCACATCTGCTGGTGCTCCCCAGTATGAGAAGGGAGCTGAGGAAAGAGCCCAAGAGTCCGAAAGCCACTCTAATGAAGAAGAGGTGTCCAAGGAGGCCCAATCTGGTGATGCAAATAGTGAGTTCGGATCAGCGGAGGAGGCACCTAATGCCGAGCAGGAGCAGACTTCACCTAGGGAGAATTGTACCATTCAGTGGAGAGTACTAGAATCCCAGGGAATATGTGAACAGTCTATTGCTCTCACCACCAAGAAAAAACCGAGGCGGAGAATTCAAGAAGAACCGCGGATCCTCACCAATTCAATTAATGCGGTGGAGGAGATGAAGAAGATACTTAGCTTCTATGGATTCGACTGGATGGTTAGGGCCCAATATCGATACACTTCACAGATCATCCGAGAGTTCTATGCCAATTATTTGGTGACCATGGAGTAGAAAGCTAAAGAGGGGAAAAATTGAAAGATTAGCCCAAGCTCGAGAGCGTCATGGTAAGAGGCCAAAATATGGATATATCCGAGTGCATTATTGCTCGGGTTTTATATGGGCCCCAATTCATTATACCACATGCTACACCGCAGTGTGACTATTAGGCGGAGGCCTTGAATCAACTAGTTGGGTTTTGATGAGAGAGAGGCAAATTCAGTGGTTTTCTGGAGTTATTGCCGAGGACAAAGAAGAGGAATAATGGGTTACTAGCGGCAAGTAGGTCACAAAGAATTCTCTAAACTTCATAGCAAAAGCCTGCTGGACGTTAGAGCTCACGGGTTGGCCCCGACAATAAATGATAATACCCTCAATGCAGACAGAGCAGCTTTGGTGGCATGTATTATGTCAAAATACCCCACCAATATCCCGAGGGTCATTACAGAGGAGATCTACGATCAAGCTATGGGATTGAGCACTACCATCCTATTTCTGAATCTTGTATTCAGACTATGCACAGAGGCGGGTATCAAGGTGCATCGTGGTGAGGAGCACTTGATCAGAGGACAATAGATTGTTGATAGTGGCCTAATCATGGATGATATTAACCCAGTAAGCCGAGCACGACTTTCTACCGCAGTCCCAGTATCACAGACAATTGGAGGCGCACAGGTGAATGTCCTCACTTCACAGGAGCAGGGCGAGACAATAGCTAAAAATGTCGGTCATTCGGACGCAGCTCCTAGCACGTCCGCCGCACCACCTATGAACCTCCCGAGCCAGATTCCAGCCCGATACATGCTAGTGCCTCAGGAATTTCTCCAGAAGCTAGCCAAGAGACTGACCATAATTGAGAAAAAGGTTCAGTCGATAATGAAGAACATCAAGCCTTGGGTTAAGGCCGAGATTGAGATAGTTGCACAGGCCATACACGCTAGGAGAAATGTCTTTGAGAGTAGATTTCAATGCACGTATGGACAACCAGACTGACTCGAGCAGCCTCCGTGAGGAGTTGAGGGCTCCTCAGAGTCAAGTGGTCGAGCTGTCATCATAGCAACTAGAAATCATAGAAGCCCTCACTCTTCCTTACCTCGACATTAGCATTGACGAGGACCTTGTTCTAGTGGCTTATTGGGAGCCTACAGGAGCCAAGAAGGAGAAAAAGAAAAATAGGGTCTTCAAGGATATTGGAGATGATACACTGAAGAAGAAGAGAAAGAGAGGAAAGTGAGAGTACAAGCGGGCAAGATTGGAGAATCAGCATACTCATGACGAGCATCAGTCGGAGCTGCTTGAGAGAGCAAGAGGAGCGGGTAGCTCCACCAAGACCCATGCAGAGCTTGCAGGTAGTAAGGACCCTTCGTGCAACCCATCCTCAGCCCCAGTGATTCCAGAAGTTGTAGAGGCAACCGTTACTACTGAGGGTAGATCCATTCCCCCTAATGGCATACCAAGGAGTGCGCCGATGATTGCAACGTAGGTACCACCTCCACGGGATGACAGGTGCAGTTAGTGTGCCGCAGGTATGTTCCCTTCCTTTTGTTTTATATTTGTTGCTTCGGGGATGAAGAATTATATTTAAAAGGGGCGGGGTGTACTTATATTTTTAAGATTTTGTTGGATTCGTCTGAGGGTTTTTCTTGCCATATTTTTTTTCCTCGGGCATGCTATCTAGTAAAACTGACATGTTTAGGATTTTATTTTATTTTTGTATTCTTGTTTAATTAGAAAGTAGCTTAGGAGTACTCAGCCTATAAAGTGCACTAGTTTTGAAGTTTTGAAAAATTGACCCTGTGTCACGACCCGAACATAGGCTCGAATAGAGATACTTGACAAGAAACTCCGAGAGGCTCCAAGTCGACCCATGGCATGAGCATAGCGACTAAGAGCATTACAAAAAGCAGAAATTGATAAAATAAAACATGATTAGGTGAAAGTTTGCATACATATCAATCTAAAATAGAATCAACATTGACAAGCTAATTTTCTAAATATTGTCTGAAAAGCCTCTAATATAACAGATGAGCTGATGGGACAACATCCCTAATTAGCTCGACAAAATCTATAACTAAAATAACATAACAATGGATAACTTAATGTCCTCAAAGGATGAGGACTCACCAACACTAGCTAAACAGGTCCGAGAGGAAAGCAGGACTAATGATGTGGCTGAGACTGATCCCTCGGACCTGTATCATTAAACAATACAACATAGAATATGTGATCAGTACATGAAATGTTCTGAGTATGCAAGGTTAGTAAAAATGGACTAATAAAATACATAAGATTTCATAAAAGTAGGACAATGTAACATGAAGTGAGTATCATAATATAAACATGAGGGCTCAAGGTTTTCAAACCATCCGTAATCTAGTCATAATCATAGTCATAAGAGAAACCTTATAAAAACATAACTTGAGCAAAAATAACATAAATATGACAATGCATAAATCATGAGGAGCAATGGAAAAACTCGTCTTAATCGACACCATCATGATAGAGCTTACATGATGCCCCAACTATTTCGATCAAGTGGGAAGAGCCATCCCAGGCTTTCTAGGCAAGGGACGTGCATGATGTGATATCACAAAGGGATCCAAATACACAAACACACACACACACACACACACACACACACACCATGGTGACACGTAGTTCTGAGATAACGGAGTTTACCTGAACACCAGGTCTACTCGATGCTAGACACTGCTCCCAGAAACATGCAATGAGGGCTCAAATAGTAATCGTGAAATCATTCATGAAGTTCATGAACAAATAAATCATAACATACTTGATCATACATGGATAACATGATTAGCCATGAATAAAGGGCCCATGAGTCGGCCAAAAGTCATAAATTCATAAATCATGAAGAGCATGCATATTTGTGAAAATTCATACACTTGACATCCATAAATCCATGAAGAGTAATTTAAGAGATATTATCTCATAAATCATAATTTCATAATTTAGTCTTAGTGAGATCAAAATCATAATGGAATCTTAACTTGATTTTTCATGAAAGTTTACATAATTGGGCATAGATTGACTTGGATTTGAAATCATAAAAATTATAATCAATTTAAATATAAAATCTGGCCATATATCTTAAAACAACATTTAAAATGTAAAGGGTATTGACCCATAATCAAATCAAATAGAATTCCATGTATTTGGGGTTAAAACCCCATAAGATCGTCAAATTTACTTTAATAGTTGATTCATGAACATAGAGAGAAATTGGGGCGTGAGAATAAAAAGGGACTCTCATTCATAACCCTACATACCTGGGTAATCTGATCTTACACTCTCCCTTCAAATCCTAAAGGAATTAGTGAATAAATTGGAGAGTTCTAGCCTTGATTTTCAAAGAGAGGCCTCTACTCTTGCATGCATAGGAGTTGAATAAATTAGAATAGGTTAAGCCCTATTAAAATCCTCCTAACAGAGCTTAAAATGATATAATTTAGGACTTAGGGGCTTAGGAATTACTAATTTACTGTTACTAACTTAGCAGGAAAAATACAACTGCCAGGGGTTACGACTCAACTCACGATTCGTGCCATGATGCCATGACTCATGGTGAGATCTGTTGCAACTACTACCTTGCTCTCCAATCATACCTGGAATTTCCCAACGGGTCATGCAATGACTCGTGCCATCATTCCATGAGTCGTTGGAATCATCTGTCACCAACCCTGCCTCATCCCTCCTACGGTCACAATCTATGACTCGTTGTTTCCTACACAGGTCGTAACATCACTCTTGTCTTCTCCTCCTTGCACCAAAATTTCCCCATCTTACGACCCTTATCAAGACTCATCATCTTTCACAAGAGTCATACCAGGACTCATGTCTTTCAAAGTCAGCCATCCCCATATCCTCCCCACGACCCTGGCCACGAGTCGTACCTACATACTATGACTCGTGGTCTAGACACTTAGACTCCAGGTCTTCTTCACGACTCCTCGTATGACTTGTTACTTAGTCTCACAACTCATACTATAAGTTGTTCTGGTGCAAAAGTGCAGATTTTTCCTATTCTCTAGTTCAACCCTCGGGTCTAAAATTAGGGTCTTCCGAGGTATTACACCTTTTAAAAAAAATTTATGGTTAGCTATGTACTTGTTGACTACAAAACATGATTTCTATGGATCTTTTTGTGACATTTAGTGTATTAGCATGAATAGTTTTTGTTATCCATGTATAAATCGGATAGGTAGAGTGAATATAAGAGATGTATCGTGAGTGAGTGATGTCTAACACCTAGTTCAATAATTCTTAGAGGATCTAACACTTGTCTGGTTGGTCTTTACATGGATTTTAGGATGGTTGGTTAGGAAAGGATCATAAGCCATTTTGTTTAGCCCATTTTTTGCTTAAATGACCCTACCAAAATGATATGATTCCCTTGATCCTGATTTTGAGCCTTAAATGAACCATCTTTTTGATTAATTAATTAACTATACCCATTTTTTTTATAATGCACCTATTTTGGCCCTGATCCCTCCCTGGATATTGTGAACCTCAACATATGCAAAATGTCTAAGTTGAGGGTGGCTAGAGTAGGGGTACATAAATCGTTGAAAGGTGAAAAAGGAAGAGAAAAGGAAAAGGTGAAAAATGAGGTGTGGTGTGACAAAAGAAAAATAAAAATTAAAAAAGAAAATACATAAAGAGAAAGATGCATAAAAATTTTAAAAAACACACCCCACTCATACAAGTGCACAAAGAATGGTGAAAAGGGAGAAAAAGTTGAAAAAGCAAAAAAGGTAAGAAAAAGTTAAAAAAAATGGAGCCACGTGTATGTAGCGCCAAGGAGGGTTTAATCAATAAAATGATTTCACATCTACCATATCCAGCCTGAAAGCCCAACTTACAAGCCGAATCAAGTCATATAGTGATCCTAGCTTGACAATCTGACAAACCGAAGTAGAGAAAATAAGGGCAAAGCCTATGGTATCTGATATGCAGTATTTGGAACTTCTTTGTTAGAATGAAAGTCTTACTTTTTCAGTCCCATGTTTCATATTTTCCTATATTTGTGAGTGGGGGACTTCATTTGCTGTGAGGGTACGTGGTCTGTTTTTAATTCTACCAATTGTCTGTGTGAAAAAGCATTGGTGATGACTTGACTATATGTTAATAGCTAGATGACAAATCTTGATCCCTGTTTATTGGGTTCTTTATTGACAACATTCACTTCATACTTTTCCAGGAAGTGTGAGTTTGAGCGTTATCAGTTTTGCTTTTTTATTTTGACCCCTATTGTTTCTTGGTCCAACTCGTAGTGAGATACCACAAATCGTACAAAGTTCCATACAATTTTTTTCATTTTTATGAACTGGGACAGTCCCAAGAAATTATCCTATGAGTCATAGTAGAAATCACGAGTCGTAGGATGACTAGTAAAGCATGTCCTCTCCTTGTGCTTTACCAGATGTGCAGGCAAACATGTTTTGAGATGGGTACTCAAAATTCCCCACACCATTGATTTGAAATACACTATTTTCAACTACCCACTAAATCCCCATCATGCATTATTCCCATTAACTCACAACCCAAAAATTAATTTAAGTCTTTGAGCACTTTTAACTCCTAAACCCGCCAATCCATAGTCATACTTAGCCTCTGATCACATTCCTCTTTCTTATTTTCATGAGTGGAGGAATCATATTAGAAATGCGGCTAATGCTAGAAAGAATTTAAGATGAAGACTTATCACTTACTTGTTATTCTCAAGTTCTTTTAAAGATTCTTTCTTGCTTCGGGTTGGGGCTAGGAGTTCAACTTGCTTGTGCAAATTTAATTTCACAGATTCGAGCTCAACCAGGTTTTTTTGCATGAGTTATGGATGATTTCGGATTGATGGTAGATGATCGTGGTTTGTGTTTGTGATTTTGTGAGAAGTTTAGGTCAAATTTTTTGATTTAAAATAGGTTAGAGGCAGATATAAAAATTTGGGTCAAGTCGGGTTAGCCTGGTTTTTTCATTTAAATTTCTCTTCACAACTCATACCACAAGTCATAGGTCATACCTATGAATTGTCCCACGGACTCGTACCAAGAGACTGAGAATACTCACCTTGGGGCCTACGAGAGGATGGTACGAGTCATACCAAAATGCCGCGATCTGTACCATGACTCATAGGTCATACTTTAGTACTTTGGCACTTTTAGGGAAGTTCATCACTATGGTGAGTGTCCGGTCAATTTGGTATAACTACACGCAAGTGCACGTGGTCGAACAAATAGTAAAGTGGCTGGACTAAGGTAACAATCTACTCAAGTGTCAATAAACTTTAACTCTAAATTGCAGACAACAATCTGAAGAAGAGTTTAATATTTTGTTTCCTAATTTTGTACTAAGTCTAAAAAGAATATATAATGTGAGTCTGAACTATAAGTATGAGCATGCTGAGTCTAAAATGAACATGTAGAGAAATAAATTATCGATACAATTTGGTTAATCTTTCCTCCGGTTGCTAGTCAAGAATTGTTGCCTATGGATTAAAACTCTCGTATTTAACCCAACTTAAGAATCATGAACCTTCCACCTACATCTCTGTGATAAAAAGAAATTCATGTTCTAGCCATACACAACCGATTCCTTAATTGACTAATACGACTTTCAAGTATATCTCTATCCTGAAGGTAAATCAATTCTCAATTTTCCCAAACTAAGAAAAGATCATATCCTATCAATTCACAACTTTCCAATTTCTTGGTCTCTCGAGTGAAACCGGACTTTTTAGATATACATTAAAGTTGGCCACACATTGACGCAGTAAGAACAAGAATCAATAGAAAAACCATGGAAGAAAAGATGAAAAACCAATTTATCAATAATCACATTAGAATACAAATGTTCTTAACCTCAACAAGAAGGGAATTTAGCCACTCATTTGTGGATTAAACATCGTTAAATGAGTGTTAATCATAAAAGAAATTGAAATCAAGAAGAAGGAGATAGAGAAAAACCCTGAGATTTTCGTCCCCTCAACTTCCTGTAACCCATGTTCTTGCTCCACCAAGTCATAATTTCTAAAATAAAACCTAAGTGTGCTATTTATACTAGTGGAATTTTTCCCGGAATAACAAGCAACGTGTCACGGAGTGTATCGCGGAGCACTTCCTCTGTGACACGGTGTGTACCGCGGAGCACTGCCTCCGTGACACGTTGTTGTTCCACCACAGGCCAAATTTTGCATTTTTTCTTGTTGACTTTCACGTTTTGCTCTTGATTCCATTCCTCCACTTCACCAAATCATGAATTAGTTCCTCAAATGCATTATTAACCTTCAAAAACAAGGACTAATCATGTTGGTTAGTATATATTCACATTTACATAAAATCATATGAGAATGTATATAAATAATTAGATAAACAAGACTAAATTGAATTATAAAGTAGCACCTGGGCATGCAATTATGCTCAAGATCACAACCCCACACTTAAAGTCTTGTTCTTCCTCGAACAAACCTTTTACATCTCATGCACATGAAGACTTACACATAGCTAATTTTAGCAAGACAATTCAAGCTATGGCTATAATGACTGTTTAAGATAGCAAGCTAAAAATAGAGCATGCACGATTTAATCATTGAAATGAAATACAATTATGTTAAGACTTCCTAACCTCAAGAATTGACTCTCTATCTTAGCAAACTCATGCAAATCAACTAATCAAGAAATCCAACATGAATTATATCCTTCATTAAACATGTTCCCTCACAACAAGAGAGTTACCCATTTTCACACGCAACGTTTTAAATCACAACATGTATGGGTAAATGAATAGAATTACGCTCACTCTCACAAAGAATTCACATGCATCATGTAATGACCCATAAGCTTGCCCTTAGTGTTTTACTCCACTAATTTAAGGATGTTTGAACGTAAGATCAAGTAGGACTTAATGGGTTGTAATGTAAGCTAAGGAACGGGTAGGTACTATTCTGGCCAGTAATAGTGACTATCTCCCCCAAGCGCTTTTAATACATCCAACATTCATTAAGGACATCTCTTTTCTTACTTCTTCCTCATTCATCTCAATCCTGAATTTTCTCTTCTTGTTCCCATTTCTTTAAGCACACTCAGCTTAGTAGTAAGGAGTACTTAAGGAAAAAAAAAATTTCATTCATTTATTTTCTTACTCCCTATTAATAATCAACCATTTTTACACAAGTGCACATTTGTCCTTTTCTCAACTTCCACAACTTCTACTTTTCCTTCTTTTTCACACTTCTCACTCCTTCACTCTTTGGAATTTTTTCACTTACGCGCTTAGGAGTTTTGGATCAAATTCAAGGCTAATGAAAGAAAAAGGATTAAGCTTTTGTTGTAGCTATCAAAGAATAGGCTTAAGGCACAATGGGGCTCACTAGGACTCAATATTCAAGGTAGGTAAAGTGAGGGATAAAAATTAGGTTCATTCAAAGAAATGCCTAAATTATCTCCTACAGTCCACATCCTTCATTTTGTTTTATATACACACCAGGCAAGTTCTAGACACTCCACAATAGCATGGAATAATCAAAAATCTTACACCCATGGCACATGCTCAATTCAAGACATACTCAGCAGATTTTTTTCTTTTTTAACTCAGCTAATCACAAGAATTCAAACATTAAGCTTTGATCACGGGTAAAAATAACTTGCCCGAGATACGCTTTATGACTTAAATTAGTCTTGTTTATCTAAGTTATTGTATACATTTTCATGTAATTTTATATGAAGTGAAGATATGTGCTAACCAACATGATTAGCCTTTGTTTTGTAGGTTTTGATTGAGTAACTAATCCATGAGTTGGTGAAGAAGAGGCTTGGAAACGGAATTAACACGCGAACGTCGGTGAAGAGGAGGCACAAAATAACCCACCTGCGCGTTGGCAACGTGCCACGGCAGGCAGGCCACTCACAACAGCCCACCTGCGCGTTGGCAATGTGCCACGGCAGGTGGCCTCCGCGACCAAGGGTTGCCAACGCACTGCCCAAGAGCGTGACACGCTGCCAACGCGGCAGGGTGCTGCCCAGGCCAATTTCGGGTGATTTCCAGAGGGCTTCCGCGTTCGTAGCGTGTCACGGAGGCCGTGCTCCGCGATGCACTCCGTGACACGTTGCTTGTTATTCCGGGAAAGAGTCCTACTACTATAAATAGCACACTTAGGTTTATTTCTCATAATTCAGACTTGGTGGAGCAAGGACGTGGGTTACATGCAGTTGAGGGACGAAAAAGCTCAGGGTTTTTCTCTCTTTCTGTCTTCTTTCAATCAATTGTTTGTATGATTAACACTTGTTTTAGGATGATTAATCCACAAATGAGTGGCTAATTCCCTTCCTTGCTGAGGTTATGAAAATTTGTGATGAATTTTGATTATTTAATTATATGGTTTTTCATCTTCTTCTTCCATGTTGTTCTATTAATTCTTGTTTCTACTGCATTGGTGTGTGGCCGACATTAATGTACATCTAAAAAGTCCGATTTCACTCGAGAGAGCACGAAATTAGAAAGTTGTGAATTAATAGGGTATTGTTCTTAACTTGATTTGGGAAAACTGGGTTTTGATGTGCTTTCCTAATAGAAATATACTTGAAAGTCGTATTAGTCAATTTAGGAACCAGAATTGTATTCCTAGGTCATAAATTGCATTTGATCACAGAAATGTAGACGGATGGTTTATGATTCTTAAGTGAGATTAAATACGAGAGTTTTAATCTCTAGGCTAATGTTCTCGGCTAGCAACTGGAAGAGAAAGATTAACCAATTTATGATTATAATCAAGTTCATTACATGTTCTTAACCTTGGCATGCTCATATCCATAGTTTCAATTCAAAGTAGATATTTGTTAATAGTTTTAGTATATAATTTATAAACAAATTATTTAACTTTTGGTTACTTTGTTGTCAGCATATATAGAAGTAAGATAGAATATAGTATACTTGAGCAATTTTTACTTATCCAGAGTCTCCTTGGATCGATACATGGCTTACTTAAGCCACTTACTACTTGTTTGACCACGTGCACTTGCGTGTCGGTTTTATATAACCCATATAGCAAACACCCGAACAAACTTCAATCATATCAAGTCAAATTCAAGAGCCTAGGTGTCTCAAACATAGGTATACCACTTACATGCTTCAACACAAAACATACTTGCATCTTACAATCATTTATAACACATAACAAGAATATCAAGCCATCAATTAGCTACGGGTTCAAAAATCAAAACCTATTGACTAATATTCCTCAAAGAAAAACTTTTATTCTTCGATTCAATGACCCCCCGTCAGAAAAGAACCGAAAGGAAAAACCAACAGGTGATGAAGTCATGCTTGACTCACAAAAAAAAAAAATTTCAAATATTTCTCACAAGCATTACATTCACCAAAAATCGTTAAGCACAAAAATTTTAAAATTTTCCTCACCCCACACTTGAATCATGCTATGTCCCCATAGCATCAACTTAACATTTGAAGAGGGTGAGAAATACTCCCTAAGGCCTTTAGACCTAGCTAACAACATGCCTTTCTTCAACTTTGCACAAGTGGGTGTTCGACCCCACACTTTTTCTCTTCCATGCTTGTTAGCTTTCTCCTCCACGGGTACTCAGACTTCCCCTCCATCTGTGCTTAACTATCCACCAAAACAACACAAGATGAAAAATATATAAAATCAACTTAAATGCAAGAAATTAAAATGGTACCCATGGTACCCTTGGGTTGCCTCCCAAGCAGCGCCTAATTTTACGTCGCGGCACGACGTATCAAGTTTCACCGCTTTTTCCTCCACCTTGAGGATATGAATCTCACCCCTAATTTATTCTCTAATTTCCTCTTATGCTCCAGGGGTGGTGGTGAAAAATTTTAAGGACCAAGCAGTAGATGTTGCCTTTTGAACTTATTGGCCCTTAAGTAAGTGAAGTAATTTTGTCTCTCCGAGTTAGCAAATTTGAAAATATACGGGGCTTGGTCCTCCTATAGACATTTCTCCATAAGCTTGGAAGACTCTATTTCTATGTTGTCAACCAAACTTAATGTCGAAAAATGCTTCGAGTATGGTCCAATAAACCTCAACTCTGAAACTGCATTGTGCTTGACCTCCTTACTTGTATACACCTTCTCATCATCGACATCTATCTCTCCATTAATGTCAACTGGGGTATACTCTATCTCTTCTTCCATGAATGAATTTTCCATAAGTGTGAGCCCATCACGGGGACACTCAAGAGATTCTAATTGCTGGGCTTCATCCAAAAATTCACCCTTGTCTTCCTCTTGTAGTTCCTATTGAATATCGGCTAAAACTGTTACCTACAATTTATCACAAGCTTCAGACTCAACAATCATCTCCGTGAATTTGACGCTCATCCTTTCTAGATCCTCTCCATTCTCTTCTTGCTGAATTCTCAATACTGCCATCGCCTCCTTCATTGCTTCTGATTGGTCCAGGAGTTGTTTCAACATGTCTTCTATTTGAGCTTGGCGTCCCAAGTCCTCATTTTCAGCATGCCTATATTCAGCAAAAACAACAGAAGGATCATAGGCGGGGCTTGGGGGAGGGGAATATGCATTCGAACAGCCATCCCAATGGCCATCTTGACCACCACATATATTGCACGTGTTACACTGTTTCCACGAGTGGTGTCCTCCGCAATTTAGACAAGATTCGCCAAAATATGAGTATCCACCATTTAAACCATTTGTATTCCACGATGTCATGTCAATAAGGGTATCCGAAAAGAAAAAAAAGAATTAAAACAAACACTAAGACCAAGTTGTCAGCACTTATATAGAATTTGTAAACTAACACTAACAAAACAATTTTACCAATTGCTAGTCCCCGGCAACGGCGCCAAAAACTTGTCTGATCAGTTTTGTATAACTACACACAAGTGCACGTGGTCAAACAAGTAGCAAAGTGGCTCAAATAAGTCAAGTATCGATCCCACAGGGACTGGACTAAGGTAACAATCTACTCAAGTGTCAGTAAACTTTAACTCTAAATTGCAGACAACAGTGTGAAGAAGAGTTTGATATTTTGTTTCCTAATTTTGTACTAAGTCTAAAAAGAATATATAATATGAGTCTGAACTATAAGTATGAGCATGCTGAGGCCAAAATGAACATGTAGAGAAATAAATTATCGATACAATTTGGTTAATCTTTCCTCCGGTTGCTAGTCAAGAATTATTGCCTATGGATTAAAACTTTCGTATTTAACCCAACTTAAGAATCATGAACCTTCCACCTACATCTCTGTGATAAAAAGAAATTAATGTTCTAGCCATACAAAACCGATTCTTTAATTGACTAATACGACTTTCAGGTATATCTCTATCCTGAAGGTAAATCAATTTTCAATTTTCCCAAACTAAGAAAAGATCATATCCTATCAATTCACAACTTTCCAATTTCTTGCTCTCTCGAGTGAAACCGGACTTTTTTGATATACATTAAAGTTGGCCACACATTAACGCAGTAAGAACAAGAATCAATAGAATAACCATGGAAGAAAAGATGAAAAACCAATTTATCAATAATCCCATTTCATTAATTGGGCATAATTGCATGCCCAGGTGCTACTTTATAATTCAATTTAGTCTTGTTTATCAATAATCACATTTCATTAGGTTGCTTCATTGACCTGCAGATGTTGAAGGTGACCTCTTCTTTGTTCAATGTAAACTTTAGTTGGCCCGCTTCAACATCCACTAGGGCTCTCCCAGTGGCAAGGAATGGTCGTCCCAAGATGATTGGACCTCAAAATCCACCTCGCAATCCAAGATCACGAAGTCAGCTGAGAAGATAAACCTGTCCACCTTTACTAGCACATCCTATAGGATCACTAGTGGCTTCTTCACTATATGGTCTACCATCAATAGTCACATCGTAGTTAGTGTGGGGGTTCCCAAGCCTAGTTGTTTGAACACAGTTAGAGGAATCTAGTTGATACTATCACCCAAGTCACAAAGTACCCTTGCAAACTCGAAATCTCCAATCATGCACAGGATAGTGAAGGAACCTGGGTCTTCCTTCTTCTGAGAAAGGACCCGTGAGGCTATGACACCGCAATAATCCAAGTTACCAACTGGATCATAGCTCACATACCACTTCCTAATTACCAAGTCCTTTATGAACTTAGCATACCTAGGCATCTGTTCCAATGCCTCAACCAATGGATGTTTATAGACAACTGTTTCGGCATTGACAAGAACTTCTAGAACTTCCCATCATCTGCCTTCTTTTTCATCGTCTGAGGGAATGATAAGGTGGTTGAGAGATAGGCTTGAGAATTTGTATGGCCTCTTTTCCCTTCCCTTTGTCAGCTCTAGATTCCATTGCATTACCTAGAGCCTTAGTCAAATCAGCCTCACCTGCAATAACCTATTCAGCAATTTCATCCTCATTATCTAGCTCAATCTCCTTCTATCTTTCCATCTCAACTATCAACTAGTAAGTAAGGGTCAATGGCGGTCTTCCTTGGCAACGACACCAGTTTTGATAACGCTCAAATCACACCCCTGTAAAAATATGCCGCGATTGTCAATAAAGAACCAACTTGGTTGTGGTTGATTCCACAGGAAATATGAAATGGATGTAGAATAACGCTAGTATTTATGCTTTTAGTATAGTTATTTTGATAATGGGGTATTTAAAGAAATAATCAAGTAAGAAAGTGGTAAATTGTTGTTATGGTCAATTTTATGCAATTAACTAGGGAAGTGTTCACCATTGATTCATAACAACTTTGGGCTTTGGACTTTGTTTCTAGGAAGTGTACCCTTCTAGAGTTGGTTTAGCGTTGCAAACATCTGCCCCAACTGCTACTCAATCTACTTGATCGCTGTGGCATGAAATTCAACTTCTGGCTTATGCCAGATATGTCTTCCCGAATGTCCTTTAGTTAATCATTTGTGGAATTTTCCTTCTTTAGCAGCTTAGCCATCATGTTCTCCAACTTTAAGGGTCCAGTATCACCCTTTCGAGCCTTTGGATGTATAAGCATGCCTAGGTGCTACTTTATAATTCAATTTAGTCTTGTTTATCAATAATCACATTTCATTAGGTTGCTTCATTGACCTGCAGATGTTGAAGGTGACCTCTTCTTTGTTCAATGTAAACTTTAGCTGGCCCGCTTCAACATCCACTAGGGCTCTCCCAGTGGCAAGGAATGGTCATCCCAAGATGATTGGACCTCAAAATCCACCTCGCAATCCAAGATCACGAAGTCAGCTGAGAAGATAAACCTGTCCACCTTTACTAGCACATCCTATAGGATCACTAGTGGCTTCTTCACTATATGGTCTACCATCAATAGTCACATCGTAGTCAGTGTGGGGGTTCCCAAGCCCAGTTGTTTGAACACAGTTAGAGGAATCTAGTTGATACTATCACCCAAGTCACAAAGTACCCTTGCAAACTCGAAATCTCCAATCATGCACAGGATAGTGAAGGAACCTGGGTC
Organism: Datura wrightii; assembly: GCA_035772735.1. Taxonomy (NCBI): domain Eukaryota; kingdom Viridiplantae; phylum Streptophyta; class Magnoliopsida; order Solanales; family Solanaceae; genus Datura; species Datura wrightii. Next base: position 73,801,808 of record JASDFA010000019.1, on the reverse strand, counting down.
TTCCTTCTTCTGAGCAAGGACCTGTGAGGCTATGATACCACAATAATCCAAGTTACCAACTGGATCATAGCTCACACACCACTTCCTAATTACCAAGTCCTTTATGAACTTAGCATACCTAGGCATCTGTTCCAATGCCTCAACCAATGGATGTTTATAGACAACTGTTTCAGCATTGACAAGACTTCTAGAACTTCCCATCATCTGCCTTCTTTTTCATCATCTGAGGGAATGGTAAGGTGGTTGAGAGATAGGCCTGAGAATCTGTATGGCCTCTTTTCCCTTCCCTTTGTCAGCTCTAGATTCCATTGCATTATGTAGAACCTTAGTCAAATCAGCCTCAACTGCAATAACCTAGTCAGCAATTTCATCCTCATTATCTAGCTCAATCTCCTTCTATCTTTCCATCTCAACTATCAACTAGTAAGGAAGGGTCAATGGCGGTCTTCCTTGGCAACGACACCAGTTTTGATAATGCTCAAATCACACCCCTGTAAAAATATGCCGCGATTGTCAATAAGGAACCAACTTGGTTGTGGTTGATTCCACAGGAAATATGAAATGGATGTAGAATAACGCTAGTATTTATGCTGTTAGTATAGTTATTTTCATAATGGGGGATTTAAAGAAATAATCAAGTAAGAAAGTGGTAAATTGTTGTTATGGTCAATTTTATGCAATTAACTAGGGAAGTGTTCACCATTGATTCATAACAACTTTGGGCTTTGGACTTTGTTTCTAGGAAGTGTACCCTTCTAGAGTTGGTTTAGGGTTGCAAACATCTGCCCCAACTGCTACTCAATCTAGTTGATCGCTGTGGCATGAAATTCAACTTTCTGGCTTATGCTAGATATGTCTCCCCGAATGTCCTTTAGTTAATCATTTGTGGAATTTTCCTTCTTTAGCAGCTTAGCCATCATGTTCTCCAACTTTAAGGGTCCAGTATCACCCTTTCGAGCCTTTGGAGGAACGTATAAGCATGTGAAGTCGTTGTGGTAGCCATTATTCTTCCTCCACTCACTTTCTCACTTATGACCTCTGCTCCTATCCTTGTACCTATTCCTGTTGTAGTTTTCTCTATACTGGTTCCGACCTTGATTTTCGAAACCTTAGTGCCAAGTGTCCCAACCAGATCCTTGGGTGTTGGCCCGAAAACTCACCACCTAGTTATCCAAGAAGTTTGCCTCCTCCCCAGAATTAGAATGCTCAAACCCCAATTCCTGACCCTAGCTCCCACTGAATTTACCTTTTGAGCTCTAAAACCCATGATATGCTTCGTGAGCAGGTCTAAAGATGTACTAATATGAGCCAACTCCTGATCACACTCTGTGTTGCTCTGCAGTAATCCCTATGGCATATGTACATGTAGTTGCTTCAACATCTCTTGTGTGCCAGGCTCTGTTTGTTTTAGTCACTCGGTCTAGTATGGATACTACTTTCTCCCATGAGTGACTCATTAACACTCCTCCTGCCATTATATCTGCCACAACCTTAGTGTTGTTGTTCAAAGACCTGTAAAAAATCTCCAACAAACTCTCATATGGAATTCTATGATTCGGGCACTTGGTCAGCCTCTTCTTGAATCTCAACCATGTCTCATGCAAGGCCTCTATCCTGAGCTACCGAAAATTCTAAATCTCTTCTTTGAGCTGGAGTAACCTGGACGGTGGGAAGAACCTTTCCAAAAAGTCCTATTTAATCTCCCTCTAGTTAGTGATGGAGTCGTTTGGTAACTCCAATAATCATAGAGTGGCCTCCCCAGATAGAGAGAATGGAAAGAGCCTCAACCTGATCACATCTTGTCTCACACCTGGCAACCTGTATACCTTGCAAATCCTTACAAAATGCATCAGGTACAAATTTGCATCATCAACTGTATTACCACTAAACACCCTATTCATGTTGAGAAATTGGATTATGGTGCTAGTGATGTCAAACTTTTCCCCAGAAGGCAAAGGTAGAGGTACAATTTCTCCTATTGATCCAACTTCATCAATATTCGAATCCTCATCAGCATCATACTGAGGACCAAATCGCTAGAACTCGTGTGGCCCATGGCCTTTTTTACCCCTTCTGTGATGGCCTACATTAACTACCCCTTCCTCAACATCCTCTTCCTCTTGCAGGGTAGCTTGCCAAGCTAACTTCCCCTGGTGAGCTTCAACAGCTAATCTAGTTTGTATCTGCACAGGGGTTTCATTGCTATCTGCCCGGTGAGCTTCGGTTGCTAATCTGGCTTGCATCTGCTTAGGGGTTTCATTGTGGTCCATTTTTCTCAGAACTCATTCAAGCTCAAGATCAAGGGGAAACAAAGGTTCTCTACTCCTCCAAGTACTTGGCATTCACCAAGTATAACTTGTGGGTGTCAAAAACAAAAGAAAATATAAATGAGGAAATAAAGACTAAAATATAAACACAAGAAACTAATCTAATCCTAAGCCATATTTTCCAGCAACGTCACCATTTTTTTCATAACGCTCAAATCACATCCCTATAAAAGTATGACGCGGATGTTGTCAATAGAGAACCCAACTAGGTTAGGGTAGATCCCACAGGGAATATGGTCAGGATGTAGAATAATGCTAGTATTTATGCTTTTAGTACAGTAGTAAATAATCCAGTAAGAAAGTAGTGAATTGATATTGTGATCAAGTTTATGCCATTAACTAGGGAAGTGTTCCCTATGGATTTATAACACTTCAGGTTATTAAACTAGTGATCTATCCTAATATTTAGCCTACAAAATCGATAACATAGATTCATCAAAACGACTGATTCGTCCATATTGGATGACTATACTCAATCACAGGATTAGGTCTCTTGAGTGTTTTAACTTTAACTATTATCATCTATTCTAAATTAAATATCCTTCAACCGTAGCTCAAGTTATTGAATGAAACTTAAAGTTCAAGGCTTTGTTGTTCTTCTCTTCTCCTAATCTCTACTTCTCTAAGTTCAAGCAAGTAAGGAATTCGGGCAAGTCTCAATGTTGTGCACTGTTAAGAAACATTTATGATGAAGAGATGAATAATACAAACACACGTATTGGTTTAGAATCACCTTATGTTAATCCTAGTTAGTTAATTCACCATTGTATCCACAACCCTAGTTGTGGAGGTTTTAGGTATTCATGATTGCAAGAAAAGAATTAGATTCACAAAAGAAAATACAAATTAACAACTTACAATGATGATTGAAGAAAAACCCAATTGATTATTGCACAATCAAAGTATGATCCAGTCAAGAACAATGAAAGAGATCTCAGAAGTAATTCGTTATTTGATCTCCAAGTAGTGTTAGGAAAACCAAAAATCACAATTTCACAATAATGAATCGGTCTCCCTAAATAAAATAACCTAAAAAGTATTTATACAAATAATTAAAAATCTTTCCTTAATTAATAGGGAACTACCATCGACCTATCTTACGAGTGGTAGCATGAAGTTATGACTCATGGTTTCCATCCCTACAATGCCAAGCAGTATTGAAATCATTTAAGTCCTGGGAGTTGGTACCACTCATGTAATGACACTACGAGTCATACATTACCTGTTGTGGTTTGATCTTGTGATGTGTGGCATCTTCTAAAGTTTCCACGAGTCATGGTATGGTTCGTATATTGATGTTATAACTCATGGTCTCTATTCACACCTTGGGGTCTACCAACTTGACATGCTCATTGGAGTTCACCACAACTCCTTGGTTTAGGTCATATGAGGCCATCACGGCTCGTGCATTCCATACGTACCAGGAACTCAGGCAAATGGATTGCTTCTAACTTCTTCCATGACACCTTGGTATAGCTCGTACCATGATTGTATGGCTCATACCAAGAGTCGTAGTTGGCCCCAACACTTGTGCATCTCCTCTGAATTTTATCACGAGTGCGAGGTATGGCTCGTACCACCAAGGTGTTGCTCGTGTTGAGAACTGCCCTTGGCCTATTTTCTATACTTTTTCCTCTTATTTTTCTATAATTCAACTCCAAAACATGATTTCCCCAAAAACAAGGTAAAAAGACCTTATATCTGTATAACCATACCTAAGACCATTCATCTTTCCTAAGTTTTAAGCATCAAAAGTGTTATAAACCCATAATACATCAATGAGGATCCTCGACTCCCCCATAATATTCCTGCTAGAGAATGCTCCTTGAGTTCTGATAGCCTTATGACGTGTAGATCACGATTGTTTGCAGAGCACGCCAACCTTTATGCCTTGACTGATACCTTTGTAGCTCCAATCAGAGATTCAACATAGGGAGGTGACTTTGTTAGTTGTTGAGTGAATTTTCATCTAATAAAATTAGCTAATTATATAAATCCTATGATCTTGACGGAGGATCACTAGAGGATGGCTGAGGTTCCCACCTAATGCCAATGATAGTGCGCATGCCACTGGGCAGGTTGGTAATTCATCTTATGTTTGCACACTTCTTTTTCTTTTAAAAATCTTGAAATATGCACGAACTTTCTCACCTCTGACCTTCCTCTTCAGGCTAGCGTGTTAGCTGCCAAAAATCTTCATAGATGGCTGAAGGAGAAGAAGGAGTTGAAGTTGAGGTACGAGAAGACTGAGAGTAGTTTAGCCTCTATCCAAGGGCAGTCTACATCTGCTGAGACTTTGGATTATCCAGATTATAAAATCAAAGCATTAAGAACCAATGTAGAAGAGTTCTTGTCCTAGAGGGACACATATCGTGAGGTTGCCCTTTAACAATACAATAAGACGAAAGCCCTGCTACGACAGAATGTTGTGCAGTCTGAGTTGATCGAGGGTTTTTTATTTGGAAAAGCCAAACTTGATGAAACGTTACACTCATTGAACTCCAGGGCACTTGTGATTCCATAGCTCCATTCCCTCGGCTTTCACCAGTGTCTCCCCAAGATGAGGTATGTTGTTTGTAGAAAAAAGTGAACTCTTACATCAGAAAGCAATGTTTTCATAAAACAAACATTCTTGGGAAAAAGCATGGGACACTCAAATCATGCGGATCCAAATTCTAAAGGAAGTGGAGTTAAGATTCTTGAATTTTGATGCCAAAATTATGATGTCCCAAGCCTTGATCAACCTATTAGGGGCCCCTAGATCGTGTGCCCTAAGAGTACTAGTCTGTCTTAGAGGAGGATCTTTTTAGTGATAGATCAAACAACAGTATTTCTAATGGCAACGAATGCAATTAAGCTTCCTTTTTCACGCCCCACCTTGGGAGGAATGACTGGCACCTGGTGCCCTACTAAGACCTGGACTGCTGGACTAGCTGAGCCTAAGTACTTCTGGGCTAGGCTGGCTCTAACTCTAGATTCAAGAAAACGATGAGCTATATAATGGCTGTAAATACAGCCTCCGGCTGACTAGACCTATAGCCACCTGAAAGAAACATCAGCTACCCAGAACGACTGACTCAATAGGGAACCTATGCGGGCTGACAAGGCCACCATGTTGTCTAGTTATTTCTGAATCAAGAAAACAAGTGCTAAACTGCTACGTGACCGACAAGGTCACCACTACCAACTGAATAAGGCCCCATATGGCCATTATAAGCAAGATAAAACATACACACGGCCTCACACAACCGGTACAGCTAACCACAGGGAATACACAATCGGCAAGCCTCTAAGAATACTAATAAGATGGTCAGGACAGGGCCTCGGCCTACCCATACTGTACAACAAAAGAAAAGAAATAAACCTCTAGTTGTCTAGCTCCGTATGACAGGAGCTGATGACTCTGTGTGCTGGCTGCAATTACAAGAGATCGACTCCTCATCTCTGAGTACCTGCAGGCAAGTAATGCAGCGCCCCCAACAGGCGTCAGTACCACTGGTACCGAGTATGCAAAGCAAACTGAACATAACTGAAGATAAATAGTAAACTGGTAGTTACTGAAATGACATAGGATAGCTAAGACTATCTAGCATAGCAGAATCTGTACCGAGCTTAACTGTACTGGAAAGAAGATAAGAATCATACCTGTCGATGTCGCGTCCTGCTATTTATCAGCTTAATAAGTAACATATATATATATATATATATATCATACAAGAACCTATACCAGCCCCCATAAGCTGGAAGGTGCCAATCAATACACAATCTATATACCCCTACCTGGGTCAAACCATCCAAAAAATAAATTCACTCCACTCACCTAATAACTACGAGCATCCCGTCGGCCCCCTAGGTAAGCAACTTGGGCTGTCTGGGCCCCTGACTATAACTGTATTTGAGTCTGAAGGACTCCTATAACTGTAATCTGGGATCTGTATCTGTAATCCGTAATCTGTGCCTTGGGCGCAAGTGCTCGACAGTGTATGCTATAATGCCGATCAGCCTGCTATGGGGAATGCTGCATCCCATCTTCGTCCTACTGCAGATGGCATACCAATCCTTGGATTGATGTATCCTCACCCTCTAGCAGGCAAGTCGACATAGCTATTAACCCTGGGGCGGCAAGGAAGCTCTAAGGGTGCCCACATATCACAAATAAGTCTCAACAAGAAATAGTAATCACATATAACATGTAATTAATCTGAAAATACTATCCATGTTCTAATATTCTATTCTGAATCTCTTGCTGAATTAAACTGAATCTGATACTGAGTTATACTAAGTCTGGAATGATATCTCATTGTTTGATACTAATTTACTGACTTTTATTCTACATATTGTATAATAACTCATACATGCTTACTGAATTCACATTGGAATAACACTCAGCTTCTGAAGCTTTCTTCTAGAATTTACTCTATTTTACTATGGTAGAATTACTAGCTTGCCGAAGAAACTAGCTTTACATACCTCAGTTGTCGGCTTTCCGGCTAACTGACGTGACTCGACCAATATTCAGCTATTTCTTCCAACTGTATTCACATTCATAGCAATTAGAACTAAATTCATCAATATTTCGGAAGAAAATACTACTTTGAATATATATATAGCCCAAACTTTGAATTATCGAAAAACAGCCGAAAACTCACTATTTCTCGGAAGTCCAGAAGGGAGAAATACTGACTTTAGGGCTAGGAGCATATTGACACTAATTTGGAGAAATCCACTTACCTTAGCTCGGTAGGGCAACGATTCGCCGGCCAAATTTCACGAAACTAACTCCGCAGGAGTGCTCCCAGTAGCTTAATACTTCACTATCCAAGATTAATTTGAGTTTGGACCATGTTTAATAGCGTAAACGGATGAACTTTTATGTTGAACCCTCGTTCTCCCCTGTTTTGGTCGTGTTCTGGAAATTTAATTGTGTCAAATAAAGTTAAAAATCGAAGTGGGCTTTATATACTTGGACCTGAACCCCCCCTCCGTGGCACGCTGGCCATCGCGGAGGGGAAGCCTCCGTGACACGCTGCCTGTCGCGGAGGAGCTTTTCCCGACTTCCTCTTTAAGTTGCATTTGTCGAATGTGATTTATAAGTCGCATTCTCCTTGCGATGCTTCGACTTCGCAACATAGTCCTAGCAACATAGTCCAGAATCGAAAGAATGATGGTCATTGCTTGGTTGTGATGACTAGGGGTGGAAGAAAGAAAGCATGTTTGAAAGGAAGAAGATGTTGCTGAGAAGGAGCATAATGAGGATGCGAAGTTGACTGAGGCTCCAAATGTTGTAAACGGGCCTGAAGCTGAACAAGGAGAAAAACAAGGAACTACACAAATTTATAAGTCTATTCCATGAACACTACTACCGTTCCCTCAAATAATGAAGAAGAAGGCAGAAAATGGTAAGTTTCAGAAATTCTTGTCAATGCTCAAATAGTTATCTCTAAACATACCATTGGTCAAGGCATTAGAACAAATGTCGGGATATGCCAAGTTTATGAAGGACTTTGTTACGAAGAAAAGGTCCGTGAGCTATGAGCCTGTAGATAATGTGCATTATTATAGTGTTATAGCCTCATGGGTCCTTACCTTAAAAAATGAAAATCCATGTGCTTTCACTATTCCATGCGCAATTGGCGATGTTGAGTTCGCAAGGGCACGCTGTGATTTGGGAGCAAGCATCGATCTGATTCTGTTGGCTACGTTTAAGTAGTTGGGCTTGGGAGACCCCCACATAGTCTACTATGCAGCTACTGATCGCCTACAGACCTGTGAAGAAGCCTATGGGGATCCTGATTGATGTGCTTGTTAAAGTTGATAGATATATATTCCCAGCGGACTTCGTGATCCTTGATTGCGAGGTTGATTTTTCATTTCCCCATCATTTTGGGGTGACCATTCCTTGCCATTGGGAGAGACTTAGTAGATATGGAGGCTGTTCAGTTGAAGTTCAGACAATAAAAGAGAGGTCACCTTCGACATTTGTCGGTCAATGAAGCAGCCGAAGGAATACAGAGTTGTCTCAACAACAGAGGATGAATTAGACTTCCTTGACGAAGCCTGAGTAGTTAATAGACTTTCTCGTGTCGCAACATTAAATCATGCGCTTCTTGGGAGGAAACCCAAGTGGTGGTTTGGTGAATTCTAAGTAATCAAATCACCTGCATCGTGCCGCGATGTTAAATCAAGGCCTCCTAAAACCCAAGTTAATTAACATATGTTTGTTTAGTGTGCAGGGGAAACAAAAATAGGTGGCAGAAAAAAGGATGAATAGACAGGTGTTACGGTTATCAGTATGACTTATAAGAGTGTTGTACGAGCCGTAGCATGAGCCATGCTGAGAAGCAGAGATGTTCTGTCCATGTGATCAGGGTATAGTTGGTCCTACGACGTGTAACCTCATTGTACAGGTCGTAGCACTCACTGTAGCTATGAACTATTCAAGGCATGGACCATAAGGGAAGAAAGACCTACGAGTCATAGTACTAATCATACCCCTATAGTACGAGTCATAAGTTGTGCTCGTAGGTCCATAGGTAAGTTTCTCAATCTCTCTGGTATGGGTCCAAGGGACGATTTGTAGGGCCTTCCTACCACTCGTGGTACAAGTCGTGATGGGTCAATAATTTTAAAATTTCTCGACTCAGCCCAGATTTTTCAAATCTACCCTAAAACCTATTTAAACCCAACACAATTCGTTCCCTTCTCCTACACTATCAAAACCGTTGTCACGACCGTAACCCATGAATCCCTCACACCGGTAACTCAACATCAAAGATCAATTGAACAAGTTCTTTCTTAGATTACACTGAGAATCTCAATCCCAAGCCTAGTTCTAAGTGACAGTCGAAGTTATCAGCATTCAAGTAAGTGTGTTTCTTTGAAAATGATAAAGGTGACTTTTGTGCTTTACACAAACCTGCTAAATCCCTGAGAAGTCCTCTCAATGATTGAAAAATTAAAAAGGACATGACTAAGGATGTGAACAAGTTGTGTGCAACTCAGTAGGGGCTTGAACTTGTAAAAATTATTCATTGAACTACTAAAATTGAAGTTATGGGTCGTGATTAAAAAGGGAAGGAATGGGTAACTATAAAACATGTCAACTCCATGCCTGGACTTGGGGAATTCTGAGTACCCAACACTAAATTGAAACCTCTTGCAAGCTAAACCAAAATAAGGTAGGGATAGGCTTCACAAGCCTTTCTACGACTCGTGGTTTCATACTACGACTCGTAGGATGGCTCGTTGGGATTGTCCCAAAACAACTTTGTAATAATTTCAAGGTACAAATCCTAGTACGTCTCGTGGTTTAATGCTACGAGTCATACCTGACAATCATACCAAGAACCTGAAAAGGGTCGAGTCCACAAGTGACAGTACGATCCTTCCTAGGACTCGTGGAATTGACTTACATGTTGTGCCATGAGTTGTGGAAAACTATAGAACAATTATTTTAAATGGGAATCCTCGTAGGACTTGTGGTACGGATCGTACTTCATTGTACGAGTCATAACATTGACTTAAGATATTACGGGTCTCAGTAAGAATCGTACCTCCAAGGTATGGCCCGTACTGACGACCCATGATAAATTAAAAAGGAATTTTTCTTGCTTTCTTTTTATCAAATTTAGAATTCTAACATTTTCTCCATAGGTACAATGACGATGAAATGTAAAGCATCAAAGGCAACTGCTCGGAGGACATTGCTTGATGAGACCTCTGAATCCGAATAAAAGGGAAACTCCCCTAGTGGTTCATTAGAGGATTATAGGGTAGATACATTGGGTACTGACAGGACTCGAACCACTAGGGTGAAGGCCAAATCCCAGGTCGTGGCGGCCACTGCCACATCTGTCGGTGCTCCCCGATCTGAGGAGGGAGCAGAGGAAAGAGCCCAAGAGTCTCGAAGAATATTAAGAGGGGTCTGAGGAGGCCCAATATGGAGATGCAAGTACTGATACAGGATCAGAGGAGGAGGCACCAAATGTCGAGCAGGAGCATACTCCGCTTAGGGAGAACCGCACCATTTGATGGAGAGTACCAGGATCGCAAGCAATATATGAACAAGGTATTGCTCTCACCACTAAGAACAAACCTAGGGGGATCATTTAGGAAGAGCCAAAGATCCTCATAGTTCATTGAACGAGGTGGAGGAGATGAAGCGGATATTCAACTTCTACGGATTTGAGTCTATGACTAGGTGTTACACCCCGTAAATTTCTATCATTTAACTGACACATGCATACATATGATGAGAGTTTTGGAGTACAACTCATACGAAAAAGGGCTCGGGGGTGAGTACACGAGCACGATATCGAGCAAGAAGGAGGTCAGGTGCACTAGGTGCCATACCGCGCTGCCAGCCCGACGAGTCACGCCCCTATCTTGGCACAATGGGCGGTGTGCTTCGCCCCCTATCCACCGCCCTTATATATATATATGTGTGTGTGTGTGTGTGTGTTTTAAAGTGTAAGTTCATTTCATGTTCAAATATTTCCCAAATCAGACCCATGACCAACAAAGTGTGCTCTCAACTTTTAATCCATTTTTTGCTGATTTATGCTGCTAAACTTAGTCCAAACGCAAATTTATCTAGAATAACAAGTTTAAGGCCTATGAGGTACGTCCCTGCAGAGTTATTTCTTGAACATTCACTCGGAGTATCAGAACCTCGCCGAGTAAAAGTTTTAAAAATCACTTCTAGTTAAGTCCTAAGCGGCTACAAGTGATAGGTAAGAACTTCTACCTTGTAAACTCTCGGAAATTTATAAGTTTGCAGCCGAATTAAATGAAGTTGAGTTGTAGTCAATGTTTTTGAAAGATATTGTTATTTGCCGATTCCTAGTATTGAAAATAACCTTATTCTCTCAACATACGTGGTGTAATTTGGTGGAATTACTGGCTATAGTTTGGGACTATTTGGGTGAACGACAATCAGCGTTTGATGTATGTTAAGGCTAACCTCTTCATCAAGTTATTCCTGTCATATAGTAATATGACCTATGTCCTTGTAATAAAGTCGTAAGTATGTATATTGTGATTAGCTACTACAGATAGTTTGAGATTAAAGTTGATTATTTTGGCTGGGACTGACCCCACCTAATATAGCCTTCCATCAACTAACCTCAGGGTTTCTAGTTGTTTCATTGCCTACAGGGCTATAGATCGCTTAAAGGAACTATATGATATCTAACAGGACTATAAGGCCTTATTACAGTCCATCCTTGAATGGACTTCTTCTTATGTCGTATTGGCATCACTGACCCTCCATCAAGCCTTGTGTGCCTAGGGTGCAGTCACAGGAGTCCAGAGGGCTCAAACACAACTTCAAGAGACTAACAAGCTCAGTTGCAAACCTAGAGGCCAGGTAGGTTGGCTATAGTTACCCATTGAATCATATTGACCATATTAAGGGTATATAGATTGAGTTGTACTTGGCAGGGTTTCCTAGGTAGGTTATTTTGTGTTGATTGTACCTTCCAGGCTTATGTGGGCCAGGTAAGTTCCTTGTTTAAATTCTTACTTGTTATCTATACTTCAAGTTGTAAGGTTGTTCATACTATAACTCTTATCCTTCTTATTGATTACTTTCAGTTCTATTCAGTCGTTTTCATTGCCTTACAAATTCGGTACATATTGTATTGATGCCCATCTATGGGGCGCTGCATGCTTGCTTGTAGGTATGGATAGACGTGGTTCAGGACCTTCTTAACTATCATCCAGGGTTAGCAGTTCAATCAACTCCTTTTCTCCGGAGTTGATAGTTAGAAAGGTTTGCTCTTTTTGTTGTACATCTTTTGGTTAGGTTGGGGTCTTGTTCCGACAAATATTCCACTCTTGGAGGCTTGCAGGCTAAAGTTTTCAGTTGTTGGTTGTTATTGGCCGTGTGTGGCCTATGTATGTTATATTTTGCGTGTTGGCCATGTGGGGCCTAGTTTAGCTAGTTAGTCAACAACCTTGTCGGCTATAATATGATATGACTGTCTGCTTTTCTTCCATTATGACTAAATAGCATGGTGGTTTTGTCGGCCTTCATAGAATCCCTTTATTGTACTATTTTCTGGGTTAGCTATTTTCTTTTATAGGTTTGATGCGTGGCCTTGTCGACCCGAGGCTGTGTTTACAACTGAGATATAGTTGTTTGTTTTCTTAATTTATAGTTGTTGGCAGGCACTAGAGGTGCATATGCCTAGCCAGGTCAGCCCAGGTCCCAGTATGGCATTAGGTGCCAGTTATGCCCCCAAGGTGAGGCGTGACAAACTTGGTATTAGAGCAACGTCGTATCCTAGGGAGTCTACAAGCTGTGTCTAGTAGAGTCTTGTCTATGGATGTGTTGTGCACCACATTCTATAGGCAGGAGGCTACGAAGCATTATAGTGTGGTTACTATCCTTTCTTCAACATTCGTGCTATAGAGCTATGTTGTATAGGGTGAATCCCTAAGCTTACATTATTCTTCTTATCTACAGAGAAAATGTCTGACGCATGATAGACTATAGCAGGTCGGGAATTGGATACTACAGCAGGAGAGGGCACTAGTAGGGTACCCCAGTCAGAGCCAGCCTAATCTAAGGGTGATAGGGAGACATCATCTAGGTCTCCCCAAAATTCTCTGCCACGCCAGGAGCCCCCTAGGGTAGCAGATATGTAAGCACTATCCCTAGCAATTCCTATACCTATACCATCGGACCAGGAGGTTAGGAGCACGGTTTATATGTTGTCTCAGATGATGGTTGCTCAATGCCAGCCCATGGCATCAGATGTTGCTAAATCTACTGAAGTTTGAGTGTCCGAGAGTTTCTTGCCCTGGGTCCTTCACAATTTATAGGGATAGACCATGCAGAGGATCCTCAGGACTTTCTGGATCAGTTGTAGTGGATATTCAGGGTGATGCATGCTACGCCCACGGAGTCAATTGAGTTGGCAGTATTTCGTCTACAAGACATAGTGGTATTGTGATACGAGAGTTGGGAGAGGTCTTGAGGCAGACACGTACCCCCTCCGACTTGGTCCAATTTTTCAGAGGACTTCATAGATCACTATTTACCTTGAGAAATCTGACAGGCATGAGTGGATTAGTTCTTGCACCTGGATTAAGGTACGATGAGCGTTCGAGAGTACATAATAAGGTTTGACTCTTTGGCCAAATATGCGCTAGAATTTATGGATACCATGCCAGCCAGGGTACATCAATTCATCATGGGGCTACTTGCAGAGTATGTGGAAACTTGTGTTACAACTACCTAATAGGAGGATATGGACATTGCCCACTTTTAGGCTTTTGCTCATAATATCCAAGAGATTTGGCACCGTCAGCATGAGGTAGAAATAACAAACCAGGAGAAGCATTGAAGGGCCAGGCCCACTGATATGCAGACAGAATTTCAGAGCGGACCCAAGCATTGAATATTAGGTAGGCCACCTAGACCTCCACCCTAGTAGAAGCAAAGTGGTAGATCAGATCATCGCGAACAGTCAGGTCTTGGCGAGAGCTCGCGAGCGTCAGGTTCCCTGTAGTAGATGGGTTCAGATCAAAGCAGGCCCGCTATATGCATTGTAGCATTTACGGTCAAAGGCATTTTGGGAGGTGTAGGTATGGCTCTAATGCTTGTTATACTTGTGGGTAAGAGGGTCATATGATAAGGAATTTTCCATCCAGAGATTAGGGTGATTAGGCCCAGTAGAACAAGTCCTCAACAGGATCACATGTTCTAGTACCTTCGGCAGGGAAAAAACCCTCAGCTCCAGCCGACAGAGGTAGAGGTAGATCAGGGGCATCCAGTTTTGGCAGTGGTCCAGGTCGCACTTACGCCTTACCAGGGAAACAGGAGGTAGAGTTGCTCGGTGCTTTGGTTAGGGTTATAAACCGACACGCAAGTGCACGTGGTCAAACAAGTAGTAAGTGGATTAAGTAAGCCAAGTATCGATCCAAGGAGACTCTGGATAAGTAAAAATTGCTTAACTATACTATATTCTATCTCACTTCTAAATATGCTGACACAACGTAACCAACAGTTGAATAATTTGTTTTATAATTTCTACACTAAAACTATTAACAATTATTTACTTTGAATTTAAACTATGGATATGAGCATGCCAAGGTTAAGAACATGTAATGAACTGATTATCATCATAAATTGGTTAATACCTTCTTCTAGTTGCTAGCCAAGAACATTAGCCAAGAGATTAAAACTCTCATATTTAATCTCACTTAAGAATCATAAACCATCCGTCTACATTTCTATGATCAAATGCAATTCATGACCTAGCAATACAATTCCGGTTCCTAAATTGACTAATACGGCTTTCAAATATATTTCTATCAGGAAAGCACATCAAAACTCAATTTTCCCAAATCAAGTTAAGAACAATACCCTATTAATTCACAGCTTTCCAATTTCGTGCTCTCTCGAGTGAAATCAGACTTTTTAGATATACATTAATGTCGTCCACACACCAATGCAGTAAGAACAAGAATTAATAGAACAACATGGAAGAAGAAGATGAAAAACCATATAATTCAATAATCAAAATTCATCACAAATGTTCATAACCTTAGCAAGGAAGGGAATTAGCCACTCATTTGTGGATTAATCATCCTAAAACAAGTGTTAATCATACAAACAATTGAGTTAAAGAAGAAAGAAAGAGAGAAAAAACCCTGAACTTTTCGTCCCTCAACTACCTGTAACCCACGTCCTTGCTCCACCAAGTCTGAATTATGAAAAATACATTCAAGTGTTCCATTTATACTAGTGAGAATTTTTCCCGGAATAACAAGCAACGTGTCACGGAGTGCATCGCGGAGCACTGCCTCCGTGACACGGCGTGGACGCGGACCCTCACTAGAATTTTGGGGTCCGAGTATATAGCATCAACGTGGCACGGCATGCAACGCGGAGGCTTGCCACCGTGCCACGGAGCTGTCGCGAGGCTCCACTGGAATTTGACTAATTTTTCACCCTCCAGGCAGAATGCCTCCGCGATGGCAGCGTGACACGGCTCCATCGCGGAGCCCCTTTATATTGTGCAGTCCAACGCCTTTTTCGTGCTAGATTCCAAGTCCAACTCCGATATTGTTCCAACATGCATTTTAGCTCCTCAAAATCACATTTTACCTACAAAACAATGCTAATCATGTTGGTTAGTGTAAATTCACATTTTATTACCAATTACATGAAAATGTATACACATTGCACGATAAACAAGGCGAAAATGATACGTTTGAGTATCACTTGGGCATATAAATCTGCCCAAGATAAAGAGTCATCACCAGATGTTGTGATAGGTATGCTGGATGTTTGCTCTCACCCGATTTATGCTTTAATAGATCCAGGTTCTACCTTGTGTTATGTTACTCCGTTAGTGGGATGGAAATTTGGTATAACACCAAAATTTCTTCAGCTAACATTCTCAGTGTCTACACCCAACGGTGACTCTATTATTGCTAAGCGAATTTACTGAGGTTGTACAGTAGAGATAGTCAGTTGCCAAACCTTAGCCAATTTAGTAGAGCTGGAAATGATTGATTTTGATGTAATTATGGGTATGGATTGGCTAGCACCATGTTATGCCAATGTGGAGTGTTGGACCAGGACCGTCCGATTCACTTTCCAGTGGATGTAGTGCGAGAATGGAAAGGAAATGCGGCTATGCCAAAAGGTAGGTTCATATCCTCTCTTTGGGAAAGGAAGGTGATAGCAAAGGTTTGTATTTACCATATTGTTAGGGTTTGAGATATGCAAGCAAAATCCCCGACTCTTCAGTCCATTCCTATGGTTAGTGAGTTTTCGGATGTATTTCCAGCGAGCTTCCTGGTATTCCCCCAGAGCGTGAGATCAATTTTTCTATTGTCCTGCCACCAGGCTCGCAGCCTATATCCATCCCTCCGTATCGAATGGCTCCTGCCGAGCTGAAGGAATGAAAGAAAAGTTGAAAGATCTGCTAGAAAAAGGTTTTATCAGGCCTAGTGCTTTATCGTGGGATGCGCTAGTTCTGTTTGAGGAAGAAGGACGTCTCCCTAAGAATGTGTATAGATTATCGCAGTTGAATAAAGTTACTATTAAGAATATATATCCCCTTTCAAGGATAGATGATTTTTTTGACAACCTGGCTCTGATACCACTCGGGGTGGTGGACAGAAGGCTCTGAAGCGAAGTGGTTCGCACAGGGTGAGGAAACAGTAGGCAAGGCCGCGAGATCGCAGGCACAATAGTTTTCCATACCATGCCTTTTGAAATGAAAAACAAGAGAAAATTTAGCAAACACTCATATTATTGAACATACGAAATATTTACAAGACTCTTCTAGTTGGGCTCTACTCTTATCTACAATGTACAACCTAGCCTCCTTTATATAGGGGTTAGGAGACTACAAAATAGACTCAATACAATATAGACTCGGCACACCTTTCTAGACTACCTAACAAAACGAAAATGGCACACCTATTTACATTGCCTAATAAAAAAAATCTGGCATGCGTATTTATGCACACTCATCTACAGAGCCTAATAACAAAAGACACCTAGTAAAACAAATAGCCTAATAAAATGGCTAGTCTAGTATGTCCAAGGAAGCCCATGCGATGGCATGTGAAGTGGGGTCTGCTTTCGTCTTCATATATGTAGTAAATTTCGGCTGGTAATCTGAGGCGG
Organism: Datura wrightii; assembly: GCA_035772735.1. Classification (NCBI taxonomy): domain Eukaryota; kingdom Viridiplantae; phylum Streptophyta; class Magnoliopsida; order Solanales; family Solanaceae; genus Datura; species Datura wrightii. The sequence continues at coordinate 73,784,828 of JASDFA010000019.1, read as the reverse complement.
TGAGCTTCTAGAATCAGCACACATAATCAACTATTATCCGATAGGACAATGTTTGGAGGTGTCACTAGTGGGTCTGAGCATCCTTCACCTGGATTCCATTGGAAGCCATGTTTGCCGTCGGAGAAGCTCTATCGTTCAAGCTCCGTTTGAACGATCTTGTGAAGTAACATCTTCTGCTTGACGTTCCTACCATGGCTTGCTCCATATTTTGACAGCTTTGTGATGGATTATTTGATGGAACGTTTAGTCTTATCCGTGTGATGGCCTGAGTGATCTCATCTGTGGTGATCTCGTAGGGTGCTTGATATTCCTTTGCTACTTGTCGGGCTTCTTCCCAGTGAGGATATTTGTCAGTGTGGTTCCACGACACCCATTCTTTTGGCCAAACCTCTTTCAAAATGAATTTATTTTGTTGGAAGATAAATCTTTGTGCTTCATAATATTCATCTTCCAAGGACAAAATAGAGACTGGAAATCTCCAATAGAATGAGAACTCTGGCTCATCATGGACTTTCTCATTGATTAACTTTATCGGTCGACGTAGCATGAATACCTTTGCATCATATGAATTCTTGAAACATTGAACCCAGTACTTCTGCGACTTAAACCATTGTAGGGATATTTTCAAGGCTGGTTCAATCTTGTCAAAGTCCCTGAATACGTTGCACTTGAACTCCATCAGGATGTAATACTGGTGACATAAGTGCTAGAAGAACCATAAGAGTTCCTGCAGAAAATCATTGGCAAGTGGTATGAAAACATGACAGAACGGGTATATCGGGTTCACTCCATTCGACTTTAGGATGGATCCTCCTTAGTATCTAAAAATATGTAGCTCATAGAAAGTCTGTCGTTCGATCAGGATGGATGGATCGAATGGGTCTACATATTAACTGAACAAGTTCGGTGGATGGGTTTGGTAGCTTCGATGACCTGGGACCTGGTGGATTGGTAATCATGAATACCTGGCCAGCTGGTTCTTTCATCTTCTTAGGTTCCTCTGGCAAAGACCTTTTTACGAATTCATCTGGTGGGGATAGGAAATCTGCCAGGAAATTATCTTTCCCTTTCAGGTGTCTCACCTGGAATTTATAGGGGGAGAACTATTGTGCCCATCTAAGAATTTGCGAATGTGGAAGTATCTTTGGATTTATGTGGATCATCTTTAGAAATGCTTTCATATCCATGTTTATTAGGAATTCAGTGTGAATTAAGAACAAATTGAACTTCTTGATCCCATTCTTCACAGCAAGAATTTCCTTGAAGGTGGAATGATAATGTTGTTCTGCATCTTTGAATCTTCCGCTAGCATATCCGCATATCTTCCTATGGCCATCTTTTTCCTCTAGAAGAACTTCACTCCAGTATTCATTGCTGGCATCAGTCTACAATATCTTCTTTCCATATGAAGGAATATGGAGAGTCTTCACCTGTTGGGACACCTGTTTTATTTTTTGGACAGCTTCATCCTGCTCCTTACCCAAAGCTTGGGTATTCTTCTTGAGTATCTTTTTAAGTGGAGAGATATATGTAGAGACTTTAGGTATAAAATCTCTAACATAATTTAACACCCCTAAAAATTGTTAAAGCTGCTTTGTGGTGAAGTTGGTGTCTGGAAATCTAAGTAGTTTCTGACATATGTGCAAACCTGGACTATATGCTCCATAGCTAAAATCCATCCCAAAGAAATCAATCTCTTTGCAAGCTGAAGGTGCTCTGGATTCATGCTAGAGTGTCTTGCCTTAGTTGGGTTGATGTTTTCATTCTTCTTGAATGCGAGTTTGATGAAAAACTCTTCATTCAGCCATAGTGGATTTCTGCACTTCTTCATAAACTCCTTTCGATATCCAGCACATGAATGTTCCATCAGCTGTTGTTCGATCTCTCTGATCTGCTTGTCCTCAGTGATCTGGAATAGGTGTAACATTTTTTAGTATGGTTTGAATTGATTTTTGAATGCTATGACATAGGCTCCAATGTGGAGTCTATCCTTGAGATTTTTGTAGATGTCAAACCCAATTATGGGATCCTTTCCTGGGACATCTGATCCGAACAGCTTTGTTCTGAATTTTAATCTTGGGAAGAACTCAACTGTTATCAGGGGTTTTGTGATAAATGTGGTCATCAGGATTCCATTTGATGCAGTGTAGAAGTTTTTGTAATGGTAAATCCATTGATCATTGAGAAGGACTGCGGGATTCATCAGCGATAATGCTGCACCAATATCCATGAAGGCAATAACCTGAATCGGCTTATCCTATTTGGATGGATAAATGTTCAGTTGGACTTGAGGAATATTGATAATGCTGTTGATTTCTTCCTCAGCCTTTGAAATCTGGTAATGGTCATGGTCATGTTCTTCATATACATCCATGGAGAAAAAAGTTTTCTCTGATGGTTCATCTTCTGCTGAAAGAACTGATTCAAGAACATTGTCTTTGACATCATCATACTCTTCTATCTCGGTAAGAAGTTAGATAGATCTTCTAGCTTGAGGACAGTTCTTTGCAAAGTGTCCGATCTTTTGGAAGATAAAGCATCTGTCATTCTTCTAGAACCTACCTAGACGCTTTCTCCTAAAGTATTTTGTTCACCTGGTAAGTTTGGATCTCTTGCCAGTAGGCTTTGGCCATTTGAACTTTTTGTATTTCTTGAATCTGCTTTGCCTTCTGGGGCCGTCGCAAGAGCAACTGTACCTGGTGATTAGGTCAATTCTATTTCAAGCTTTATCAAGTATTGGATATTATACATGATCTGCTTCAGAAAAGATCTCTTTGTACAGATGTCTTCCAGTTCCATGAAAATTTATTACCTTATATAACTGACTTAGGGGATTATGATTGACTGAAACTTTTCCTCGACAATCGTCATGGTTCGTCCTGCTAACATCTTTGGCAAGGGTGAAATGAATGACTGCTTCGAACTGGCGTCTCCACCAAGTTTGAAGTATATTTTTGCCATCTTCTGGAAATGAATATCAATGACATCTCTGTCAAATGATATGCATTTCATCTCGAAGAATTATCTTCTTAGCTTTTCTTGCCTCTGGCTTGTATCTCCACAAAAGACTTCATGTAGAATTTTGATGTTGAAAGCAAAGTCTTGGGACGTGAGAAAAGTATTTTTATCATATATCCTAGTCAGGTCCACCAATCTCTAAGGATGCCAGAGCACCTTGATGTGAACTCTGACAGGATTAGATACTTCTCTTTCTCTACCAAGTGTATCGTCACCATCCAAGTAAGGACATCTTGGATTCTTTGAGGCCATTTTGAAACCTTCAGATCATCGAGAGTGAAAGTATGGAAACCATTTCCAACCAATTTTGGTGTTGGTTGTTCTAGTCTTCTTTCTGAAATCGCGTCATCTGTCATCCCATATCGATCATCATCGACTTTAGAAACTTCTGGTTATCTTGGTCGGTTCATGTACATTAGTGGATTGTCTTCCTCGGAGGTGTCTAGTGAGAGATTCTCACTTGTCTAAGTCTTCGCTTCTTCAGTTTCATCAATAGGATCGCTACCTATTGTCTCTTCAGTACTAGATCCTGTGCTATCATTTCTTTCAAACCATAGATGTTCGGAACAACTTGATCTGAGATCATCAATTTTTTTGGATCTGGCTCTTTAAAACTTTCTTCAAAGTTTTTCAAGAATGCTCAAAGATCCGACCCGGGAGTTAAAATGAAAATATTGTGGAATTGATGTTGCAGGCACAGGACAAGTCTTGGGACGACTCGGAAGGAGACCCCACGAGTCGTCAAGTGACTCCTCGGCAAGCCTGGGGTACTTGAAGAATCGGGGTCCCCACAAGGGAGAGAACAACTAGTTGTTAGCCACCATGAGTCGTCATGTCACTTGTAGGGTGATGTTGGAATTAAAATGGAGGGAGTAACCAGTGTACCTAATGGATGGAACTCCACGAGTCGTGGCCAGTCCTAATGACCCATGTGGTAAGTCATGATCAAGCAGAATGGTTTTTCACAAATGTTAAGGCAGTGTACATGATGGAAGGTGACCATGAGTCGTGGCCTCAAGGAACAAGTCGTTAACTCATCCGTTATGAGCCCCAGTAGGTATGTCATCCAGTGTATTTGACAGGCGACTCGACAAGTCGTTGCCCGTCATGTCAAATTATCAGGTCACCCGTTAGGGTCACCTGGCAGTTAGTTTCAGCGAAATAGTAAGGGCCTTCTCATAATTTCCTAAGTTCCTAAGACCTATACTATATCGTTTAAGGCTCATTTTAGTGGGTTTTAAGAAGGGCCTATCCTAAGCCATTATTCTCATGCATGCAAGTTTGAAGGTTTGAAGATGAGATTCAAGGAAAAATCTCAAGGTTTCCATTGGAATCTCATCTTGGGCTATTAGAGGGTGTTAGAATTCACCATTCCCGGGTATGTAAGGCTATGAGTGGGTGTTTTCTTCCACACCCATGCCCAATCCCTATCAAGATGTGACAAATTGTCTATGATCAAGTATGGGGTTTTTACTGAATTTCATGATTCTTCAATATCTACACATGGGAATGATTAGATTGTATTTATATTTATGATTTATGAAGCTTGTGCAGATTCAAAATTGTTTTTCCCTTATAAAGATTATTTTCTAAAATTTGAATCTAAAATGCCTATGGATGAAGAGCTCATAAAAGAGGTGATTTATGGTAAATGTGTGTAGATGATGAAGTTGATGATGAAAAGCTTGTTTTCGAAACTACCCATGATTATGTTGATGTTTTCAAAATGAAATGATTAGACCCAAGTATGATAAAGCTATGGGTGATGCCCATATGCTGATTTAAAGTGATGATTTTCCCAAAATAAGATTACTACATTGTTTAAAGTGAAATTTTCCAATTCTTATTATAAATTCTAGCTTGTGGTATGTTGAGTAAATATTTCTACATGTAGCTTACCGCATGATTTGGGGTAGATTCTCCCACCTATGATTGAGCTCGTGGTATGTTTCGAAGTAAAGCTTCTCGTATGCATGAATTTATTATTGAGATGTATGTCATTATTGAGCTTTTTCAAAGGACAATGTTTATCTTCATTTTCATATGATGTCGAGTCTACGCATGATTTCGTTATGAGCTTGGTCAATAGACAATGTTGAGCTTCACTTCATACGATGTTGAGTTATGAACGATTTCATATTGAGCTTCATCACTAGACGATGTTGAGCTTCGTCAATAGACGATGTTGAGCTTCATTATATTCGATGTAGAGCATTTCATATTTTTGGGAGAAGAGTCTAGCACCGAGCGTGTTAAGGGTCGATTACCCTATGCCCCAGAACTACGCGCCAACATAGGTTGATACTATCATATTAATGGGACCTCCCTTGTGAGCTATCCCTGCCCGATTGGCCCTTTAGGTTGATATCAATATCATGGTTTGGTCCCTCGCTCTAGAAAGGTTATGGGTGGCTCTACCCACTTGAGTGTGATAGTTGGGACCACGTAAGCTCTATCATGGTATGTCGGTTAAGTGACGAGTCTCCCATTGTCTATATCGTTCAGATTTGCGTATTCATTTCTCATGATGATAATTACCTTATGCATGAATGTTGTAAAAGTAATGTTGGACTCATTGTTCATCTTTGATGTAAATGTTAGGTTTAGCTTTGAGTCATTCTAGTCAGTCATGACGTTGTACAGCTAAGCATGGTCATGTCATGATAAGATTTCGATTTCAGAATGAATGCATGTAGCCCTTCTAACAATACTTGTAAAATTATGATATGTTATGATTGTGTTAAATGATTTACTTTACTGGAGTGGTTTACTTACCTTTCATGCTCGGTACATTCCACGTATTGACCGCATACTTTCTGTGCTGCATCATTTCATGATGCAGGACCCAAATCTCAGTCTCAGCCGTGTTCATAGTCGCTGTTCAGAGTTAACACCTGCTTATTTGGTGAGTCCTCATCTTTCGAGGACTAGACCTTCATTTGATTTGGATGTCCTTTCAGTTTTAGTATTGTCGAGCTAGTTAGGGGTGCTGTCCCTTCAACTCATCCAGATTAGAGGCTTATCAGAATTAGACGTGTATTCAGCTTCAGATATTTATTCTGTTGTTATATTAAGTTTGACTTACGCTGAGTTTATAATTACGTTTTCTTCATGTCCATTGAATGAGTTAGTTGAATTCTTATGCCATTGGTCGACTTGGGGTCTTTTAGGGTCCCTTGTCCCATGTCTACAATCTGGGCCTCCATTCGAGTCGTGACAAACTTGGTATCAGAGCCATTAGTTTGATGTGTCCTAGGTAGTCTGAAAGGCGCGTTAGGTAGAGTATTTTTCATGGATGTGAAGCGCGCCACACATATGGCAAAGAGGCTACTAGACATTTTAGGAAATGTTCTCTTCTTTCATGATCTATGTCGTGCGATGAAAAGCCTTTCTACCCTTCTAATTAATGCTATTTGCGATTGCAGAATCATGGCTCCTTGAAGGATGAATGGAAGGAGGAATGGAGGTGTTGAGGGTCACGAGGATGGAAACAGTCACGAGCATCAACCAGCCCCACCAGTTCAGGAGCCTTAAGCACCGGAGCCAGCCGCTCATGCTGAGTTTTGAGCTGCCATTCGATGCTTGCAAAGGCCTTAATAACTCAGGTCAATCAGTAGGTCATTTTGCATATCCCCCAAAATGGTAATTCCGCGGCGGCCAGAGTCCAAGACTTCTTAAGAATGAGCCCGCCGAAGTTTCTGGGGTCCAAGGTAGATGAGGACCCAAATGATTTCATTGATGAGATTGTCAAGATCACCCAGGTTATGGGGGTGAGTAGTGTTGAGTGCGCAGAGTTGGCCTCCTACCAGCTGAAAGGGGTTCCGTATATTTGGTTCCGCGAGTGGAAGGACAGCAGGGTCGCTGGAGTAGGTGTGGTCACATGGAAGGAGTTTCAGGTTGCATTCCTCAATCGGTTCTTCCCTCAGAGATGAGTGAGTTGAAAGCAGCTGAATTTGTGAATTTGAAGCAAGGAAGGATGACTGTTCAGGAGTACGCCCTTGATATCACCCGCCTATCTAAGTATGCCCCGGAGTTAGTAACCGACCAGCAGGCGCCGGTGAGCATATTTATGTATGGCATAGCAGGATATTTGGACAAGGACTGCAGCACAGCTATGCTTAATCAGTACATGGACTTCCCTCGCATTGTGTTGTGCACTCAATAGATGGAGGCGACACATTCAAGAGGCTAAGAGGGCCAGGATTGAGGACCACAAATTCTCTTAGCAAAAGTCCGGTGGTGGGCACCGACAGCAGACCCACCAAAGATCATCAGCCCCAATATCTTTAGCATTGAGTGTGTCATATAGGCCCAAACATGATCAAAGAGGGTGAGCGTCAGGCTCGAGGGGTCATAACAATAGGACCGTAGACTCTAGGATTCCAGCTTGTCGTAGGTACGGCCGAGGACACATAGGCCAGTGCTTGGCAGGGTCGGGATCTTGTTTTGGATGTGGGCAGCCCAGACATATGCTCAGAGATTGTCCCATTGTGAGAAAGGATCAAGTTGGGGGCTAAGGCCCAGCTTCTAGTTTAGCAGCCCCTCCCTCACGCGCAACACATCAGGGGCGTCTACTAGCACAGCTGGCGGACAGTGCCAGAATAGATTCTATGCCTTAGCCACTCGTCAGGAGAAGGAGGCCTCACCAGATGTAGTCACCGGTATGTTGAGAGTCTTTCACGTTGATGTATATGCACTGCTAGATCCGGGGGATACCCTATCTTTTGTAATACCATATATAGCTAGTAGCTTTGGAGTCAGTCCCCATGTCTTATCAGAGCCCTTCTCAGTTTCTACTCTAGTAGGTGACTCAGTTATACCTAGATGGGTGTATAGAGATGCCCGATCTTGGTTCTTCATAAGGTCATCTCGGCAAACTTTATAGAGTTTGCCATGACCGATTTTGATATTATTGTCGGCATGGATTGTCTATTTGCATGCTATGCTTCAGTTAATTGTAGAACCTGATCGGTAGAGTTCAGATTTCTGGAGGAGCCTGTCTTCGAATAGGAGCGTAGTTCAACTATGCCTGTAGGTCGATTTATTCCTACCTTAAGGCCAGAAAGATGATTTCAAAGGGTTGCATGTACCATTTAGTTAGTGTTAAGGACGTGGAGTCCTAAACCTCGACTATACAGTCCATACTAGTAGTACGTGAGTATCCAGAGGTCTTCCCTGATGATTTGCCAGGTGTCCCTCCCAAGCAGGAGATTGATTTCGATATAGATCTTCTTCCCAACACGCAGCCTATATCTATTCCGCCTTAAAGAATGGCTCCAACTGAGCTAAAAGAGTTGAAGGAAGGATCGATTGAAGGACCTGTTAGATAAGGGCTTTATTAGGCCGAGTAAGTCTCCATAGGGTGCACTACTATTATTTGTTCGGAAGAAAGATGGTACGCTTCAAATGTGCATTGATTATCGGTAGTTGAACAAGGTCACCATTAAGAACAAGTATCCTTTACCCAGGATCAATGATTTGTTTGACCAGCTTTAGGGTGCCAAGTGTTTCTCCAAGATCGATCTTAGGTCCGGTATCACCAGCTCAGGGTTCGGGAGAGTGACATCCCGAAAACCACCTTCAAAACTCTGTATGGTCGCTACGAATTTGTTGTTATGTCTTTTGGACTAACCAATTCCCCTGCAGCTTTTATGGATCTAATGAACAGGGTGTTCAAGGCATATTTGGACATGTTCGTGATTGTGTTTATTGATGACATCCTCATATACTCTCGGAGTTAGGAGGAGCATGTTGCTCACTTGAGAGTAGTGCTTCAGACCTCAAGGATCGCCAGTTGTATGTAAAGTTCAGCAAATGTGATTTTTGGTTGGACTTAGTGGCATTTCTAGGCCATGTGGTATCAGGTGAGGGCATAAAAGTAGATTCTCAGAAGATCGAGGCGGTAAAGAACTGGCCCAGACCAGTGAACCCATCAGATATCAGGAGCTTTTTGGGCTTAGCAGGTTACTATCAGAGATTTGTGGAGGGTTTTTTCATCTATTGCCGCACCATTGACTAAGTTGACTCAAAATAAGGTGAAGCTTGTGAGAAAAGATTCCAAGAGTTGAAGACTCGACTCAATTCAGCACCAGTGCTGACCCTACCTGAGGGTGCCGATGCTTTTGTGGTGTATTGTGATGCTTCACGAGTCGGACTCGGTGTGTGTTGATGCAGCATGGGAAAGTGATAGCTTATTCCTCGAGACAGCTAAAGATCCACAAAAAGAATTACTCGACCTATGATCTTGAATTGGTCGCAATGGTGTTTGTCGTTGAAGATATGGCGACATTACTTGTATGGGTTCCACGTGGATATATTCATGGATCACAATAGCTTTCAATATGTGTTCAATCAGAAAGACCTCAATCTTCGGCAAAGGAGATGGTCGGAGCTACTTAAGGACTATGATATGAGTGTCTTTTACCACTCAGGTAAGGCTAATATTGTAGCGGACGCACTTAGTAGATTCTTTATGGAGAGTGTGTCCCACGTGGATGAGGGAAAGAAAGATTTGGTGAAAGATGTCCATCGAAGTGCGAGGTTGGGAGTTAGATTGGTCGACTCGACTGATGGCAGCATTATTGTGCAAAACAAACCAAAATCGTCCTTGGTTGTTGATGTCAAATCTAGACAAAATGAGGGTTTGATTTCAATAAAGCTGAAGGAAGTCGTTCTAAGTCAAAAGGAGGAGGTTTTCTCCCAATGGGGAGATGGTGTACTGCGGTACCAGGGTCGTCTATGTGTTCTAGATGTCAATAATTTGAGGGACCGAATATTGCATGAGGCACATAGATCCAAGTATTCTATCCCTCCGGTACTACCAATATGTATCATGACTTGCGAGAAATATATTGGTGGAACGGATAAAGAAGGATATTGCAGAATTCGTAGTCAAATGCCCGAACAGTCATCAAGTGTTGGTGTGGGAGATACCTCAGTTAAGAGGAAATTCCGATTGCAATCTTGGATCATCAGGTTCGGAGGCTGAGGAACAAAGAAGTAGCTTCAGTGAAGGTGTTGTGGAGATACCAGAATGTTGACGGAGCTACATGGGAAGCTGAAGTGGCTATGATGGTTAAATACCCCTACCTGTTCCCTACTGGCTCAGTTTCAGTTTGAGGTATCAATTTTTTTTCCCTAATTATCTAATCAGTTTCCATGTTCAATTCATGTGCGCAAGTTTGAATTATGTTATGATAAATGTATGTGATGCCTGAATTCAGTTCAACTATGTAGTTCTTTTCAGAGGTAGTCAGTCCATCCTTTTTCGATTTTAATAATCAGTATTTGTATATGATAATTGCATGTTTCTGTGTTATCTCTGTATTTCTAACATTTGAGGAAAAATGTTCCCAAGGGAGAGATATTGTTATACCCCAGAGGCTAAGATCAGACCCGGGAGTTGAAATAGGAAAATTGTGGGATTGATGTTATAGGCACAGGACAAGTCATGGGATGACTCGTGAGGAGACCCCACGAGTCTTCAAGTGACTCGTGAGCAGACCTGGGGTACTTGAAGAATTCGGGTCCCCACGAGGGAAAGAACAACTCATGGTCAGCCACCACAAGTCTTCATGTCACTACTGCGGTGATGTTGGAATTAAAATGGAGGGAGTAACCAGTCTACCTAATGGATGAGACCCCATGAGTCGTGGCCAATCCCAACGACTCGTGAGGTGAGTTGTGAGCAAGCAGAATGGTTTTTCACAAATGTTTAGGTAGTGTACATGACGGAAGGTGACCACGAGTCGTGGTATTGAGGCAAGTCATTAAGTCATCTGTTGCGAGCCCCAGTAGGCATGTCATCCAGTGTACTTGACAGGCCACTCGATGAGTTGTTGCCCGTCCTGACGAATCATCAGGTCACCCGTTAGGGTCACCTGGCAGTTAGTTTCTGCGAAATAGTAAGGGCATTCTCACAATTTCCTAAGTTCCTAAGACCTATACTATGTCTTTTAAGGCTCATTTTAGTGGGTTTTAAGCAGGGTAACCTATCCTAAGCCATTATTCTCATGCATGCAAGTTTGAAGGTTTAAAGTGGAGATTCAAGGAAAAATCTCAGGCTTTCCATTGGAATCTCAGCTTGGGCTATTAGAGGGAGTTAGAATTCACCATTCACAGGTATGTAAGTCTATGAGTTGACATTTTCTTCCATACCCATGCCCAATCCCTATCAAAATGCAACAAATTGTCTATGATCAAGTATGGGGTTTTTACGCAATTGCATGATTCTTCAATCTCTACACATGGGCATGATTAGATTGTATTTATATTGATGATTTTTGAAGCTTGAGCAGATTCTAAATTATTTTTCCCTTATAAAGATTGTTTTCTAAAATTTGAATCTAAAACGCCCATGGGTGAAGAGCTCTTAAAAGATTGATTTACGGTAAATGTGTGAAGATGATGAAGTTGACGATGAAAAACATGTTTCCAAAACTACACATGATTATGTTTGTGTTTTCAAAATGAAATGATTAGACCCAAGTATGATAAAGCTATGGGTGATGCCCACATGTTGATTTAAAGTGATGATTTTCCCAAAATAAACTTACCACATTATTTAAAGTGAAATTTCCCAATTCTTATTATAAATTCTAGCTTGTGGTATGTTGAGTAAATATTTGTACATGTATCTTACCACATGATTTGGAGTAGATGCTCCCACCTATGATTGAGCTTGTGGTATGTTTCGAAGTAACGCTTCTCATATGCAAGAATTTATAATTGAGATGTATGTCATTATTGAGCTTTGTCAAAGGACAATGTTGAGCTTTATTTTCATATGATGTCAAGTCTATGCATGATTTCATTATGAGCTTCGTCAATAGACAATGTTGATCTTCGTTTCATACGATATTGAGTTATGCACGATTTTATACTGAGCTTCGTCATTAGACAATGTTGAGCTTTGTCAATAGATGATGTTGAGCTTTGTTATATATGATGTAGAGCATTGTATGTTTTGGGGAGAAGAGTCTAGCACTGAGCGGGTTAAGGGTCGATTACCGTATGCCCCAGAACTACACGCCAACATAGGTTGATACTATCATATTAATGGGACCTCCCTTGTGAGCTATTCTTGGCCTAATTGGCCCTTCAGCTTGATATCGCTATCATGGTATCGTCCATCGCCCTGGTAAGGTTATGGACGACTCTACCTACTTGAGTGTGATAGTTGGGACCATGTAACCTCTATCATGGTATGTCGGTTAAGTGACGAGTCTCCCACTGTCTATATCGTTCAGATTTGCATATTTATTTCTCATGATGATGATTACCTTATGCATGGATGTTCTAAAAGTAAGGTTTGACTCATTGTTCAACTTTGATATAAATGTTATGTGCAGCTTTGAGTCATTCGAGTCAGTCTTGATATTGTAAAGCTAAGCATGGTCATGTCATGATAAGATTTCGATTTTGAAATTAATGCATGTAGCCCTTCTATCAATACTTGAAAGATTATGTTATGTTATGAATGTTTTAAATGATTTACTTTACTGAAGCAGTTTACTTACCTTGCATGCTCGGTAAATTCCACGTACTTACCACATACTTTTTATGGTGCATCGTTTCATGATGCAGGACTCAGATCTCAGGCTCAGCCCCGTTCGTAGTCGTTGTTTAGAGTTAGCACCTGCTTATTTGGTGAGTCGTCATATTTCGGGGACTATACCTTAAATTGTTTTGGATGTCCTTTCAGTTTCAGTATTGTCGAGCTAGTTGGGGGTGTTGTCCCTTCGGCTCGTCCAGATTAGAGGCTTATCAGACTTAGATGTGTATTCAACTTCAGATATTTATTTATGTTCTTATATTAAGTTTGACTTCCACTGAGTTTATAATTATGTTTTATTCATGCTCATTGAATGAGTTAGTTGATGCTTATGCAATGGGTCGACTTGGGGTGTGTCGGGGTCCCTTGTCCCGTGTCTACGATCCGAGCCTCCGTTCGGGTTGTGATATGGACAAATCTTATACTGCATATTCTACAAACGCAATTCCAGAGCTCGGATAAGGCCTCCACTTTCTTCTCAATGTTCTCTACCTTGTTGTCATGATCCGAGTTCACACCCTAGTCGTAACACGGGACAAGGAACCCCAAAAGGCTCCAAATTGACCCATGGCCTAATCATAGCATCACAGTTAACATAAGAGAAAACTAACAACATGAATAAGCGGAAGCTAATTCCAAGAATCTAATATAAACCATAAGAATTATTTTAACAACACTTAGATACAACGCTGAATCTGTCTAAACAAGTTTGACAGCCTTCTACTAAACTGATGAGTTGCTGGGAGAAGTCCCCAGCTAACTCCTAAAATTCTAAAACTAAAACATAAGAAAATATTAACCTAATCACGTTCTCGGAAGATGAGGACTCACCACTAGTAGTTGAGAGAGGGCGGAGCGTATTTAACCACGACGCTGAGTCTAATGAAATTAATCTATATCATGAAAAGATATAGAACAAGCAGGCGTGTGGTCAGTACTTGGAATGTACTGAGCATGTAGGATAACATAAATGATTAAATAACAAATATATGATAAGGAATTAATCAAAGACATCAAGATAACTAATTCAACAATGCCACTACCCTCTTATGATTCACATACACATATATATACATGAAACTTTCGTTTCGGATCTCATTTTTATGCAACATCATTGAACTCATTCATAAGGGTCACGTTTTTAACATTTAATAAGTGCCGAAATCTAAATTTAGCATCACACCCAGAAGTGGATCACTATTGATAACTGAGATTGATTTCCATTACTTTAAGTCTATCATAAACATAAAGTCTGGACCATTCAGGACTGATTTATGCTAATAACATTATTTGGAGAGTCATCCTCTACTGTGGGGAGTCCCAACTGAGCTAAGGAATCACTAACTAATCAAGGACTCAACTAATAAGGGTTCCGACTAATTAGGGAAACATTCTCGGCTAATGAGAATCCCGACTGACTAGGGAAACGTTCTCGGCTAATGAGAGTCCCGAATGACTAGGGAAACGTTCTCGCTAATGAGAATCTCGACTGACTAGGGAAACGTTCTCGCTAATGAGAGTTCTGACTAACTAGGGAAATGTTCTCGGCTAATGAGAATCCCGACTAACTAATGCTAATCTAAATTGCAACAGCTAATCAAAGACAAGGAAATTAACTGATTTTCATCATACAACATTCTTTCCGACAGGATAGGGCTACTTTCTAATAACCACAAGCCCAACAGCTGAAACATCATACTCATGCTTTACCATCATAATTCACCTCATCATAAAGTCAAATCAACAATTTTTTCAGGCACATTACACTAACGAGCATTCTATAGGTTCACATCATGCATTATACTTTCACAATATCACAAAATTCCGAGTTCACCTCATTCATCATGTAGCATAGGGTCATGCATGGTTTATGGGCCCAATTCATACTTTATCAAAGATATATGGATTCATTTATTTCGATTTATGAACAACCCGCACGTTCAACTCATACTTCACCATTTACAACATAAATCAGGGGAGGAGCACACATATTCATTTCATAATTTACTCCAATTCATGAGAAAGATGCAATACTTAGGCCATTATCATCGATTCACCTCATACCCAATCAATTCCATCATAAAAGTAGTGATAATACATGATTTACTTTTAATTGTTCAAGACCATAAACTCCAACTCATCTCAATATAGCTATTAATGGCATAATCGGGATATTAGGGATAATCATACAATTTTCACACAATTTAATCAAGTTCATGAATTACTACGATAATTAAGTGAACAATCAACAAGTTCCATTCAATACTCAAGAAAATGTATGGAGGATATTCCACACCCATGCATTTCCATCATCTAATCCACAATTCAAGAAAACCCATTCATTTATATCCCAATGAAATTCATAATAGTAGTAGATTTTGGCATTTAAGAAAATGTAGAAGAAATTACCCATCACACAAACCCTAGATCATTGTTTTCTACATTAATCGAAAACAGGTTTTTAATAAAACATTTTGGGGCACAAGGATGGAAGAATATCTTTGTTGAAGAGCCCGCATACCTGGTAGAAGAATACCCACTTGAAATAACACCTTGAAGCTTTGGAGGAAAAACCTTGGGGAACCTTGATATTGAGAGGAGAAGAAGGAGAGTTGAGAGAATGAGGGTTTAGGAATGAAAATGTTATACCCCGTAGAATTCTCGGCACCTAGACGACCTATTCGCACATTGGTTAAGCACATCTGAAGGCCATACGTGCTGTAGAAAGGCCCGGGGAAAAGATCGGACGAGAAACCCGTCGAACCATCGCGGGAGGAGCCAGGCAGAGCCCCTCCGCGATGGCAGCGTGTCAAGGAGGTGAGGCCTCCGCGATGGCTCCGTGACACGTTGCCCTTGTCCAGGCCCAAGTATATAAAGGCCACTTCGGTTTTAAATCATTTAATCACATATAATTTTCCAGAGAACAGAGCAAAGCGGCAGAGAGAAGGTAAGAACGAAGGAAATTATATAATTTCCGTCCGATTACGCTACTAAACGCTGCCCAAACTCAAATTAATCCCAGATACCGAAGTATTTAGCAGCAGAGAGCATTCCTACGGATTCAGTTTCGTAAAATACGGCCGACGAATCATCGAGCCACCGAGCTAAGGTAAGTGGAATTGCTCTAAATTAGTGTCTATGTGTTCCTAGCTGAGAAGTGAATATTTCTCCCTTCTGGGCCGCTGAAAAATAGCGAGTTTCTGGCCGTCTTTCGATAAGCCTAAGTTTAAGCTATAAAATATATCGAAAGTGATGTTGCCTTTTGAAATAAAGCTGTATTTAGTATTAATTGACGTATTTATGAATGCAGTTGGGAGAAAATAGTTGAAGTACCGGCCGAGCCTCGTCCGACGGACGAATAGTCAAAGATAAGGTATGTAAAGTTAGTTTCCTCGGCAAGTTAAGTAATATTGAGATAATATAGCAATTTTTAGACCAGTAGAATGTTCAGAAGTCGAGTATTGCGTTATTATGAATATTGGTACAATGTGAGAAGCATGGGGTTGTAATGTGTATGAAACCTATCAGTATGATATAGATTCTAACGCAATTGTTAGAGATTGCCTAGTATACTCAGTATGTGATGTGATATGCTATGTTAAGATATTGTCGTGTTCAGTTGAAACCCCGTGAAGCAGTACAGTATCCGTAAAGCACTTCAGAAATAGAATAGCAGACTAAAATGAAGTTTAGAAAGCATGTCAGGAATAGTAAATCATGTTACTATAGAAAATCAGTATACAACATAGTTCAGCAGAAAAACTATATTCGTACATACATATATAGTACTTCCAGCCTCAGCATGTATTAAGTATGTACATATTTCTATCACTAGTCCAGCATATAGTGTATACAGAAACTTAGTAAACAGCAGAGTTTTCAGCAGAAACATCATCTTATATAGCATTTGCCCAGTACAGCCCGGCAGGAGACTATATTTCATATTTATACATCTTTACCTGCCTCAGCACGTATTAAATACGTACAGATTACTATCATTAGCTAAGCATGTAATATATATGATACTTTACCCCTAGTAGCCTCAGCATGTGAGATACACAGATAGTATTACCAGTTGAGATTGTTGTATTGTTTGGGGTTGGATTACCTAGCATCCATGACCGCCCAGGGTTAATAGCTGTATCGACTCGTCCGCTAGAGAATGAGGATACGTCACTCTACGGAGTGGCATGCCGTCCCGCCAGGGGACGAAGATGGGATGCCAGTTTTTCCCATATTTGTGCCTTGATCGGCCCTTACACACCCCAGTCGAGCGGATACGCCCGGGTGCAGATTCAGGAGTCCTCCGGACTCAGATGCAGTTATAGTCAGGGGCTTAGCGAGCCCAAGTGCATACCCAGGGGACCGGTAGGATGCTTACAGCCATTATAGGAGAGGGGATGACCGGGGTAGGGGTATAGATTCTGTGCTGATTGTACCTCCCGGCTTATGGGGGTCGGGTAAGGTTTGTGTATGCTATGTATGTTATAACATGTTATACTGTGTCACAGTAGATACGAGTAGATCGACAGTAGAACGATCAATCCTCAGGTATGACTCCTACACCTTCCAGTATGATTAAGAGAAGGTATGACTTACATTATCAGATAGTTAAGCTATCCTTCTATTTCAGTTTCATCAGTTATGTTATTGATTTCAGATATCTCTTTCAGTTATTGCTTTACATACTCAGTACCAGCAGTACTGATGCCCGGTGGGGCGCTGCATTACTTGCCTGCAGGTACTCATAGACGAGATGGTGACACCACGTGATTCCTGTCAGCGTTGAGCATTCAGCTCCTGTCATCCGGAGACTGAATTCCAGAGGTGTACTTCAGTTTCTGTTGTTATATAGTATGGGTAGGTCGGGGCCCTGTCCCGATCATTTCTATTGCTATTCCTAGAGGCTTGCAGTCTGTATATTCCCCTGTGGTCAGTTGAGCCAGTCATGTGAGGCCGTGCAGTTGTTAGCTGTTAGTGCTTTTGCTTTCTTTTATGATGGTCGTGTGGGGCCATAGTTTATCAGTAGTGGTGACCTTGCCGGTCACGTAGCTTTTCAGTACGTTGTGATTGAGTTATAGACAGCTAGACAGCATGGTGGCCTTGTCGGCCCGTGTAAGTTCCCTATAGTTGCATGTTCTGGTCAGCTGTTGTTGCAGGTACAGGAGGCTATAGGCCAATGGGCCGGGGGCTGTGTTTACAGCCGTTATATAGCCCTTTGTTTCCAGAAATGAGGGTTAGCGCTAGCCAGGCACCAGATGTGCCTAGGCTTACCAGTCTAGCAGTCAGTTCCTCGTAGGGCACCAGGTGCCAGTCATACCCCCCAAGGCGGGGTGTGACAAACTTGGTATCAGAGCCAGGTTGTATCCCAGGGAGTCTGTAAGCCGTGCTAAGTAGAGTCTTGTCTATGGATGTGTTGTGCACCACATACTATAGGTAGGAGGCTGCGAGGCATGATATGATGGTTACCTTTCCTTCTCAGTCAGTCGTGCTTTAGAGCGGTACAGTATAGGGTTGAGTCCCTGAAAACTTACCGTATTCTTTGATTACAGATACAAAGGTAGATTAGCATTTCCCTATCACAGGCAGAAGATCGGAGATAGCAACAGAAAAGGACCTCAGTCAGTTACATGATAACTATAGCAGCAGGAGGGGGTATCAGAGACCTCCCAGCGTAATACCTTTATTGGCATTATTCCTAGTATACGTTGATAACGTCAGAATAGGAAGTCAAAAGTATAATGTACATATGAGTTGATTTACTTATTAGTTATATAAGATCTGATTATGATTACAGATAAGGTCAAACCACCAGATAAGTATGAAAAAGAGAGGAAAATGCAACAATCCCGAATACATCTTTTTGGATATGGTACAGTTGACCGCTTTTATTTGTTGCAATAAGAAAAGGGCTATCTCTACCTCCTGATTTTGATGCCAGTATAGTAAAGGGGCATAAGACTTGAGATGGGGTTGCCAGATCAAGCAGTAAGTAAAGATGGGCTGATTGATCCTAGTACGTATTAGAAAATATAAAAAAAGCCCTTATGATTACGTAAGTTGTGCAGACCCTTATGGTAACTAGCCAGTAAAGAAAGTAAGACTGTTAGCTTACCCGAAGTAGGGGTAATAGACCTGCTAGTTATGAATGCCTAATAATAGTCAAGTTTGAGTCAGAAAAAGGCCAAGTCCGCCATATACGCTAGAAGAAGTATAGGCCGAGGCTTGATGAGTAATCTCATTAGCAATGAAAGGCAGGTACATTGAACCCCAGAGTTCAGTCTAAGCCAGAAGAGAGGAAGAAGCAGGAATGTCAGATCTTGTTGGGAAATTAGAACTACCCCAGATTGATAAAGTATCGTATTAAGGATTAAGCCTCGGGCTGACAGTAGGACTACGAGTCAGAATACCACAGCATGTCCGCTATGGAAAAGTTAAGAAGTTACCGATACAGCAATTCTAATCTAGTGTAGCCTAGAGATAAGGCCCAGCAGACAGTTATGGGCTCTCAATATATGCCTAGTAAGGCTACAGGATTCGAACGTCGATCCCCACATCGCAAGAGTGGCGGAATTTCAAACAGCAGACAATAACTAGAATGTTTATGTTGTTACTTTCAGAATGGGGTGACAATGCAATGAAATGATGAGTCAGGGCCGGAGATATTATTAGGCCGTAGAAGAAATGTATCATGTACGACGTGAGACTCAGCAGAACATGTCAGAGGTTATGAATTACCGCAGGAATCAGTACATATTGTACGTGGCCAGCGATATATAGATATATAGATAATAGATAGGTTGTGAGTGGCTGCCTATAAGGGCTACAATCACAAATGCTGATTAGTAATAGAAAGCCTATACAAATTGCATTGTGGGACAAAAAAAAAAGAGAAGAAAGAGGGAGAAGAAAGAAAGAAAAGAAGAAGAGAAAGGGCGGATTAAGTGTGAGTGTGAGTTACGTATGAAGTCATAGAAACTATCTCAGTTCTCAGTTATTAGATTAACCGATTTATGTGTTGTTGTCAGATCTAGGTTCTAGGAGCTTACCAGAGTTATTGGCCTAAGACAGATGGCCAGATGATAGGGGCGCAGTTAGACGGTCTACCGACCAGCTGGCGCCTGCATTAGCAGGGAGGCATCCCTGAAGATCGGTAACAGTAGTGCATGTGCCAGAACCAGGATTAGAGACCGAGTAGGCAAATTTCAGAGATTAGCAATACCAGAATTGTTCTAGCATGTTAAGTGGTCATACGTTGTTTTCCCAGCCTTGTGGGCGACAGTCGGCCTTAGTCAACCTAGCAGTTGTTATGTAGAACGCCCCCCAGAAGTCAGCCGGCCGTCCCAGTCAGAATACCCGTGGGTACCCCAAGGAAGGGTCCACATCAGTAGTTAGTGACAGACTGGTACTTCAGCTGGGTTTCGTAAGATATTCAGATACAGAGCCCTAGCGGAAGGCCAGTAGTTACAGAATAGCCTATAAGACCGAGAATTCCTCAGAACAGCAGTATAGATCCAAGTGGATACACACAAGGCATAAGTAATTGATAGTACCCTGCTAGCACAGTGTTTATTAAGATCGGGGGATCAGTAGACTCCCCGTGAAGATCCAGAGATTGATCGCCTGGGAGTAAGTTGAATAAGTCCAGCCTTCCAGTGGGTTAAGCAAAATAACAAAGCAATTAGATTCCCACGAGTTTGCGATTATGCACAAACTATAAGCACTCAAGTAGCACGGGTAGAGTATGGTGGGACTACTGCCACATTCGGGTCATTCAACCAGACTATTCAGTTATTTAAGGTTATGCAGCCAGATCATTAGAGGTCATGGTCGATATCAGGACCCCCTGATCAGATACGGGCACATGGTGTGCAGATAGTCGTTCAAGGGTACCTTAGCAACAAGCAGCTTTAGCATGCGGCCAGAAGGCCATATAAGCTCTAGTTATACCGGTAGACTACTTGTCGGATTCTCTGGTATAATAAACCAGTATGACCGTCAGTTATATGTCGAATTTTGTAAATGTGAATTTTGGTTGAGTTTAGTAGCCTTTTTGGTCACATTGTGTCGGAGGCTGGGGTACAGATAGATACAAAAAAAAAATTGAAGTGGTGGAAACATAGCCTAGACCTACCACTCCGATCGAAGTACGCAGTCCCTGCGGTTAGCCGAGTACTGCATAGGGTCTGTGGAAGGATTTTCCACCTTAGCTGCACCTCTGGCTAAGTTGACACAGAAGGCAGCAAAAGTTCCAGTAGACTGAGACGTGTGAGCAGAACTTCCAAGAGTTAACGGCTAGGTTAACCTCAGCCCCAGTGTTAGCATCGCCAGAAGGTACAGAGGGTTGGAGCAGCATGGTAAGGTAACAGTTTATGCTTTCAGGCAATTGAAGAAACGTGAAAAGAATTGTCTTACCCATGACCTGGAGGTAGTTGCAGTAGTTTATACTTGAAAAATCAAGAATTTTGTGTCACCCGGGGAGGGCTAATACGGTAGTAGATGCCCTTAGCCATAGATCTACGGGGAGTTGGCATACTTGCCGCCTGAACAGCGGGAATAGACCCGAGAATTTTACTAGTTAGCCGGTCTAGCCGTTCACATAGCAGAAATAAAGGATAACAGAACGATAACACAGAATATCGAGCATTGCGGTTAGAGGTGGAAGTAAAGGAACGGCAGTATAGAAACCCTAGCCAGGTTTAACTTGAACACAAGATTCAGTAAGGAGAGATGACATACTTTCAGATAACCGGGGATGAAATGTGGTGATATAAAGGTCGCATTGCGCTCTAGATATTTTGGGCCATTGTCAGCAGTCTATGAGCAAGGCGCATTACGCCCGCTATTCTCTTCATCCCGATATGACAAAGAGGTAACATGACATTAAAGAAAACTACTGGTAGCCCAGTGTCCTAACTGCCAACAGTTGAAGGCAGAATATCAGAAACCAGGCAGGTTACTTAGAACATAGCTGTGCCTCTTTGGAAATGAGAAGCGGTGAAGATGAATTTTGTAGCAAGATTACCCCGTACTAAACACATACATGACTCTATATGAGTGATAAATGACAGATTGACAAAAATCAGCTCATTTCTCGCCAGTAAGAACTACTTTCTTGGCCAAAGATTATGCTGAGTTGCAAAGCAGAAAGATAGTCAGATTACATGGAATACCAGTATCCATTATTTTAAACAGAGGAGCATAGCTTACAGCCAGATTCTGGCAGTCGTTCCAAAAAAAGTTTGGGAACGCAGAGTAATCTAAGCACAGCATTTCATTCTCAGACAGATGGGCAGGCCGAGCGCACAATTCAAGCGCTCGAAGACATGTTGCGAGCATATGTCCTAGATTTCGGTGGTAGCCGAAATGAGCATGTGCCGTTAATTAATCTACTTATAGGAGAGTCAGCGTTGGTTAGCCCAAACATTGTTCAACAGTCAAAGGAAAGGGTAAAGCTTATCTGAGGGCGCTTACTGACTGCACAGAGTCGCCAGAAAATTATATGCAGATGTCCGGGGCAGAAATTTAGAGTTTGACGTAAATGACTGGGTATTTCGGAAGTATCCCCAATAAGAAAGGTAAGTTCAGCCCGAGATTTGTT
Organism: Datura wrightii; assembly: GCA_035772735.1. NCBI lineage: Eukaryota > Viridiplantae > Streptophyta > Magnoliopsida > Solanales > Solanaceae > Datura > Datura wrightii. The sequence continues at coordinate 73,762,656 of JASDFA010000019.1, read as the reverse complement.
GGGCCAGATCAGATTCGGCAAAGGATAGGCCGAGTTGCAGACGAATTGAACTTGCTTACAGAGTTAGTATCCTTTCACCCAGTATTCCATATATTCATGTTGAGGAAATTCGTAGGAGACTCTTCTACGGTTGTCCCAGTCCAGAATAGGTTACGAAAAAGCCCGCCTATGAAGAGGTCCCAGTAGCTATCCTAGACAGACAGATTCGCTGATGACGGACTAAAGATATTACGTCTATTAAGATATGAGGACCAGATATCCTCACCTATTTCAGGCCTAGCCAGGCGACAGGTATGTCCGTACTATTATTTATGCAGTATCTTAAGGTTGTATGTCTGTAAATGATAAAGAAAGATTGATATCTAGTTATCCAGTGGATCCTAGAATATTATGCGCAGTGCCTATGTTGGACTTTTCTGCATTTCAGGTTTTTGCGATAGTCCATGTTACAGGGGAAACCCTGCAGAAATTTTTCTAGAAAGTAAAGTAAGTAGTCCTCTAGATAACAGTGTACATTCGAGGACGAATGTTCTTAAGGGGGGGAGAATGTTATACCCCGTAGAATTCCCGGCACCTAGACGACCTATTCGCACGTTGGTTAAGCACATCTGAAGGCCATACGTGCTGTAGAAAGGCCCGGGGAAAAGATCGGACGAGAAACCCGTCGAACCATCGCGGGAGGAGCCAGGCAGAGCCCCTCCGCGATGGCAGCGTGTCACGGAGGTGAGGCCTCCGCGATGGCTCCGTGACACGTTGCCCTTGTCCAGGCCCAAGTATATAAAGGCCACTTCGGTTTTAAATCATTTAATCACATATAATTTTCCAGAGAACATAGCAAAGCGGCAGAGAGAAGGTAAGAACGAAGGAAATTATATAATTTCCGTCCAATTACGCTATTAAACGCTGCCCAAACTCAAATTAATCCCAGATACCGAAGTATTTAGCAGCAGAGAGCATTCCTACGGATTCAGTTTCGTAAAATACGGCCGACGAATCGTCGAGCCACCGAGCTAAGGTAAGTGGAATTGCTCTAAATTAGTGTCTATGTGTTCCTAGCTGAGAAGTGAATATTTCTCCCTTCTGGGCTGCTGAAAAATAGCGAGTTTCTGGCCGTCTTTCGATAAGCCTAAGTTTAGGCTATAAACTATATCGAAAGTGACGTTGCCTTTTGAAATAAAGCTGTATTTAGTATTAATTGACGTATTTATGAATGCAGTTGGGAGAAAATAGTTGAAGTACCGGCCGAGCCTCGTCCGACGGACGAATAGTCAAAGATAAGGTATGTAAAGTTAGTTTCCTCGGCAAGTTAAGTAATATTGAGATAATATAGCAATTTTCAGACCAGTAGAATATTCAGAAGTCGAGTATTGCGTTATTATGAATATTGGTACAATGTGAGAAGCATGGGGTTGTAATGTGTATGAAACCTATCAGTATGATATAGATTCTAACGCAAGTGTTAGAGATTGCCCAATATACTCAGTATGTGATGTGATATGCCATGTTAAGATATTGTCGTGTTCAGTTGAAACCCCGTGAAGCAGTACAGTATCCGTAAAGCACTTCAGAAATAAAATAGTAGACTAAAATGAAGTTTAGAAAGCATGTCAGAAATAGTAAATCATGTTACTACAGAAAATCAGTATACAGCATAGTTCAGCAGAAAAACTATATTCGTACATACATATATAGTACTTCCAGCCTCAGCATGTATTAAGTATGTACATATTTCTATCACTAGTCCAGGATATAGTGTATACAGAAACTTAGTAAATAGCAGAGTTTTCAGCAGAAACATCATCTTATATAGCATTTGCCCAGTACAGCCCGGCAGGAGACTATATTTCATATTTATACATCTTTACCTGCCTCAGCACATATTAAATACGTACAGATTACTATCATTAGCTCAGCATGTAATATATATGATACTTTATCCCTTGTAGCCTCAGCATGTGAGATACACAGATAGTATTACCAGTTGAGATCGTTGTATTATTTAGGGTTGGATTACCTAGCATCCATGACCGCCCAGGGTTAATAGCTGTATCGACTCGTCCGCCAGAGGACGAGGATACGTCACTCTACGGAGTGGCATGCCGTCCCGCCAGGGGACGAAGATGGGATGCCAGTTTTTCCCCATATTTGTGCCTTGATCGGCCCTTACACACCCCAGTCGAGCGGATACGCCCGGGTGCAGATTCAGGAGTCCTCCGGACTCAGATGCAGTTATAGTCAGGGGCTCAGCGAGCCCAAGTGCATACCCAGGGGACCGGCAGGATGCTTACAGCCATTATAGGAGAGGGGATGACCGGGGTAGGGGTATAGATTCTGTGCTGATTGTACCTCCCGGCTTATGGGGGCCGGGTAAGGTTTGTGTATGCTATGTATGTTATAACATGTTATACTGTGTCACAGTAGATACGAGTAGATCGACAGTAGAATGATCAATCCTCATGTATGACTCCCACTCCTTCCAGTATGATTAAGAGAAGGTATGACTTACATTATCAGACAGTTAAGTTATCCTTCTATTTCAGTTTCATTAGTTATGTTATTGATTTCAGATATCTCTTTCAGTTATTGCTTTACATACTCAGTACCAGCGGTACTGACGCCCGGGGGGGCGCTGCATTACTTGCCTGCAGGTACTCGTAGACGAGCAGGTGACACCACGTGATTCCTGTCAGCGTTGAGCATTCAGCTCCTGTCATCCGGAGACTGAATTCTAGAGGTGTACTTCAGTTTCTATTGTTATATAGTATGGGTAGGTCGGGGCCCTGTCCCGATCATTTCTATTGCTATTCCTAGAGGCTTGCAGTGTGTATATTCCCCTCTGGTCAGTTGAGCCGGTCGTGTGAGGCCGTGCAGTTGTTAGCTGTTAGTGCTTTTGCTTTCTTTTATGATGGCCGTGTGGGGCCATAGTTTATCAGTAGTGGTGACCTTGCCGGTCACGTAGCTTTTCAGTACGTTGTGATTGAGTTATAGACAGCTAAACAGCATGGTGGCCTTGTCGGCCCGTGTAAGTTCCCTATAGTTGCATGTTCTGGTCAGCTGTTGTTGCAGGTACAGGAGGCTATAGGCCAATGGGCTGGGGGCTGTGTTTACAGCCGTTATATAGCCCTTTGTTTCCAGAAATGTGGGTTAGAGCTAGCCAGGCACCAGATGTGCCTAGGCTTACCAGTCTAGCAGTCAGTTCCTCGTAGGGCACCAGGTGCCATTCATACCCCCCAAGGCGGGGTGTGACAGAAAACCCCTTGAAAGCATCCCAAACAATACTTCAAATGATGTTACGTTAAAGCTGGAAGGTTGGGATTTTACCAAACAACCCCTGAGAAAAGCCTGAAAATTTCTCGAACTGAGGCCAAGACTCACGTGACGAGTTGTCGTCCACTCAAACGACTCATCGTCAAAGCCATTAGGTACACTGGATCTACCTAAAGACCACAACTTCTCCCATCTAATGACCGACAGGACGAGTCATTGCCACATCTAACGACTCGTCACCTCCTTCTGTCAACCACACTATTTAAGACTTAACCCAGGGTCCCTATCTTCCACCCAACGACCAACCTAACGAGTCGTTGCCAGGTAAGACGACTCGTCAGGTTGTCTGTGGCCACTGGTCTTGCCATCCCTTCCTTACAGTACCTCACAGGGTCAGACCATGACCTGTTAGGTCTCCCAATGAGTCGTTTCCTGACTCGTTCTGAGGCAAGTTCAGCTGGTTTTTCTGTTGAGCTTCATCCAACACCAGGGTCTGATCTCAAGGCCTTTTGGGGTGTTAACATTCATCCTCGAATGTTGGCTGAACATACTGAAAAGATAGAGAAGAAACTAAAATCCCAAAATCAATCAATCACAGTTAACTCCAACAAAATACATGACTGTGGACCAACCTTATGCACCATAATCGAATATCCACATCGAACATGCATACCATGTCACAGGAGAAACCGAAGGAGATGAAACCAACATAGAGCTAGGTAGAACACCAAAAAGGATTCTTCCCCCTTTATCAGGCACTTAACTTGTACGGACTAGACCTTCATTCTCAAATCGCTTCTCGATACTAAGCTAGGATTCACAGTATCCAATCTAACTGAGGGTAAGGATTTATGAGCACTACTCATTCCTGTCATTTGAAACTGAGAACATACATGAGATAGTTTGGTTCTACTAAAATTACTAAGCAACTTATATAGACTGAGTTCGAGCTGACAACACCGGGAAAACATGAATTAACATACATAACTTATTCATAACATGAAAATGAGCATAAAGGACTCATAGAGCAAAACTAGCATCACTTTCTGAAGCGGTTACTGATAAACCTCGGGAATTTGCACATAGGAATAGACACCATCTTAACGTCAACAGAAACACAAGGGAAATTATCTGAACCTCGAATAGATCGATATACTACAACTGCTAAGGCTGAAACTTCTTTATGAGCATTCTCAAGGTCCGACTTAATACGCATACTCACTATCTCCTCTTTAGCTTAAAGTCATCATTCTAAGGCCCCCGAATCTTCCTTAAGGTCAGGCCAATTTACAAACCCCTAGCTTCTCTTTCACCGCTAACCTTCACTACAAACCTTACACTAACAGCTATTCATATTACCCATCGATAATCTCTTCTTGCAACTGCAGCAGGGCTTTTTATTCAATATTTGGCTAACATGATATAAGGGGTAATACAAGATTCACAACATACCTGGGGCCACTACTAGTGCCTTGCCCTTATCTTGATGTGTTGCTACTGCGTAAGAGCGATTTTGACTGTGTCTGCCCCCTGGGTTAGAGGATGCACCATGCTGAAATTGGTGGGCTATTGGAGCTGCTGAAGAGGTGGTCGAGAATCTACTCTCGCCTTGCTTAGCCGTTGTGCAATCTCGGTGCTTATGACCTACCCTGCCGCACCAAAAACAAGCATCCTAGCCAGCCATGCATACTCCCAATTGGTGCTTTTCACAGCTCATACATAATGGGTACGTAATCTACCTTACTCTGGGCTTATACGGAACACTGGCTGTCGAAAATGCTAGGGCTGATGATTTCTGCTGGTAACGTGAGCGGTGTCCGCCACAATTGAAGACTTAATCCAGGGTCCCTATCCTCTACCCAACAACCAACCTAACAAGTCATTACCAGGCAATACGACTCGTCAGGTCATCCGTGGCAACTGGTCTTGCCATCCCTTCCTTACAGTTTCTCACGGGTTAGACCACGACACGTTTGGTCTCCCAATGAGTCGTTCCCTGACTTGTTCTGAGGCAAGTTCTTCTTGTTTTCTATTGAGGTTCATCCAACACCGGGATCTGATCTCAAGGACTTTCGAGGTGTTACACTTGCTCATCATCTTGTTCTGTGTGTGATCAACGTTCTTGAGGGAAGTGTCGATTTTGGTCATGTTCTAGCAGATTGCATTTTCTGATTGCAGTTGATGGTAGTCTCAATATCACTTATTGGTGGCTTTTCTCTAGTGGGTAACACAACATTTTTCTTTGGTATTTTTAATGCATGGTCTACACCATCTTTTACAAAAGGTTGTTGTGAGGGGAATTATGGAGTATGACTAGAGCTGGATGGACTCATCTTAAGGATTTGAGGATTATGAGTTTTTTGGCTTAAGTAGGTAAAGTTGGCCAATCTTGAGGTTTGTAGGAGACAAGGAATTCATACTTTCCAAGGAGGCTCAGGGAACCGATAGATGGATCCCCATCTTCATATCATTTACATAATTCATTTTCTAAGCATCTCCCCTTCTTCTTTTTGGGTTTGGCTCTCTTCCTATGTAGCTCGTCATATTCAACTTCATCCTCCAGACATTCTTGGCAGTCACATTTGATATCCCAAGGGCAGTGCCCGGTGAAGGGACATTTGTACCACCATATGTCATGACCTTCATGATTGAACAGTTTGATCAAATCATGTTCACTCATGATAGCTGGAAGGCTCCAATTGAATGTATCCTCTTTATCTTCGGGAAAGGGTCAAACCCCATTCATGAAGAATGAATACATCAACCCAACTAAGAAAAACCACTCTGGTATTAACCCAGAGCACCTTCAGCTTGCAAAGGAGTGTGCTGAACTCATGGAGTTTGGACTGATCGAACCATCTGATTCTCAATGGGCATACGAAGCTTTCTATGTCAACAGAAGAGCTGAGAAGACAAGAGGTAAACTCAGATTAGTCATAAACTACCAACCTCTTAACCATTTCCTCCAAGATGATAAATTCCCTATCCCAAATACGCTCACCCTATTTTCACACTTAGCCAAAGCTAGATATTTTTCCAAGTTTGATCTTAAATCTGAATTTTGGCAATTGGGAATACATCTTGAGGATAGACCAAAAACTGGATTTTACATTTCTGACCAACATTTCCAATGAAAGGTTATTCCATTTGGGCTGAAACCTGCAACCCCTCTATTTTGAAAGGTCATGATCAAAATCTTTCAACCTATCTCCACACCTCACTAGTATACATTGACAATATCCCATTGTTCAATGATACTTTGGAGGAACACCTTGCCTTACTCCATCATTTTCATGATATAGTAAGAGAAAATGGATTCATGCTCTCTGCAAAGAAAATGGTCCTTGTTCAGAAAGAGATTGATTTCTTAGGGATGCATTTTAGCAATGGAGCATACAATCCAGGTCCGTACATATGTCAGGAACTACTCAGATTTCCAAATACCAACTTCACCACAAAGCAGCTTCAACAATTTTTAGGGGTGATAAATTAGGTTAGAGATTTTATTTCTTAAGTCTCTCTATATATCTCTCCACTTACAAAGATTCTCAAGAAGAATGCGCAAGATTGGGGTAAGGAGTAGGATGAAGTTGTCCAAAAAATAAAACAAGTCTCCCAACAGGTGAAGACTCTCCATATTCCTTTAGATGGAAAGAAGATATTGCAGACTGATGCTAGTAATGAATACTTGAGTGCAGTTCTTCTAGAGGAAAAAGATGGTTGTAGGAAGATATGTGGATATTCTAGCGGAATATTCAAAGATGCAGAACAACACTATGATTCCACCTTCCAGGAAATTCTTGCTATGAAGAATGGAATCAAGAAATTCAATTTCTTCTTAGTTCACACTGAATTCCTAGTCGAAATGGATATGAAGGCCTTTTCAAAGATCTTCTAGATAAACCCAAAGATACTTCCACATCCGCAAATTCTCAGATGGGCACAATGGTTCTCCCCCTACAAATTCCAAGTAAAGCACCTGAAAGGCAAAGATAATTTTCTGGCAGATTTCCTATCCCAACCAGATGAATTCGTAAAACGATTTTTGCTAGAGAAACCCAAGAATATGAAAGAACCAATCGGCCAGGTATTTCTGACTACCAACCCACCAGGTCCCAGGTCATCGAGGCTGCCAAGCCATCCACCCGACTTTTTAGTCAATATGTAGACCCATTCAATCCATCCATCTTGAGTGAATGACAAACTTTCTATGAGCTACAGGTTTTTAGAAAGTATGGAGGATCCATTCTAAATTCGTATAGAGTCAATCTGGAATACCCGTTCTATCATGTGCTCATACCACTTGCCAATTATTTTCCATGGGAACTCTTATGGTTCTTCTAGTACTTATGTCACCAGTATTACATCCTGATGGGATTCAAGTGCAATGTATTTAGGGAATTTGATAAGATTGAACCTTCCTTGAAAATATTCCTACAGTGGATTAGGCTGCGGAAGTACAGGGTTCAATGTTTCAAGAATTAATACGATGCTTAGGTATTCATACTATGTCGACCAATAAAGTTAATCGATAGGAAATTCCATGCTGAGCCAAGACTCTCATTATGTTGGAGATTTACAGTCTCTATTTTGTCCTTGGAAGATGAATATTAAGAAGCACAAAGATTTATCTTCCAGCAAAATAAATGCATTCCAAAAGAGGCTTGGACAAAAGAATGGGTGCCATGGAACCACACTGATAAACATCCTCACTGGGAAGAAGTCCGACAAGGAGCAAAGGAATATCAAGCACCCTATGAGATCACCAGAGATAAGATCACTCAGGCCATCACACGGATAAGACTAAGCATTCCATCAAATACTCCATCACAGAGCTGTCAAAATATGGAGCAAGCCATGGAAGGAACGTCAAGTGAAAAATGTTACTTCGCAAGATCGTTGAAATGGAGCTTGAAAGATAAAAGCTTCTTCGACGGCAAACATGGCTTTCGATGGAATCCGGGTGAAGGATGCTCAAATCCACTAGTGACACCTCCAAACATTGACCCAATGGATAATGGTTGATGATGCATGCATAATCTGGAAGCTGACCACCTCAGATCACCTGTCGAAACTTACTACCCATATAAAGACGAAAGCGGGTCCCACTTCACGTGCCATCACATGGGCTTCCTTGGACATTTTAGGCTAACCGTTTTATTAGGCTATTTGTTTTATTAGGTGTCTGTTGTTATTAGGCTGTGTAGATGAATGTGCCTAGATAAATGTGCCAGATTTGTCTTATTAAGCTATGTAAATAGGTGTGCTATTTCATTTTGTTAGGCTATCTAGAAAGGCATATCGAGTCTATCTTGTATTAAGTCTATCTTGTAGTCTCCTAACCCCTATATAAAGGAGGCTAGGTTGTACATTGTAGATAAGAGCAGATCACAACTAGAAGAGTCTTGTAAAACTTTCCTATGTTCAATACTATGAGTGTTTGCTAAATTCTCTCTTGTTCTTCCATTCAAATATGACTGATCCTTGAAGTAGTATAGGGCCTCGACATGTTGGGTAAGCAAGCTTCTTACAAGTATAATAATTTTTCAAAGTTTATAACAGCTCAATTTATAAGTAGAGTGAAAGATTTCCTAAGTTGAGTAGCTTGGCAAACCGTCCGGGTGGATGTAGGAGCCAGCCTATTTTGTAATGAAAATCTTTTATTTCTATGAGGAAATTTACTATTCGACTGACTTGGAAAGCCATCCTCTGGGATGTTGAAACCGAGTTTTGTGGCAAGCCGTCCTTCAGGATGTTGAAGCCCATTCCCCCTTTGTAGGAAAACTATTTTTCCTGCAATCTCGTCACCTTGCCTGTTGTTTCCTCGCCCTGTGCCCAACTTCTATGCATCATAGCCCTTTGTTCACCCCTGTGGTATCAAATCTAGCCCATCCTTTTGGAGGGAGGAGCATTTTGAATAGCTATGAGTGAGTCTACGTCCAGTCCTTGTAAAAATTCTTCCTCGTGTAATCTTTGTAAAGCCATCACCAAAGTACCTATGTCTCCAACACTTAGTAAAACTCTTTCTAATATATATGACTATCTTTATGAAGTGGATATTCTCCCAGATGAAAATAAAGTGTCTTCTACCTACTTACCTCTCCTAAATCCTTACTTTGCCTTTGCTAAAAAGAACACCCATCCATGGTTACAAATACATTCCTTAGTACAACATAGACCTAAAGGGGTAAAGGAATATGTTGCTGCCTCGAAACTCGATTAGCATCCTATTCTGGCTACTCAAGAAGAAAAATTTGTCACCCTGCACATTCCCGATGATTTTCCAAAGCAATGGAAAAATTAAGGATCACCCATATTTATTTTGGTGTTGTCTGAATCACCTTGTCATATCATGGAAGAAAGGGCCAACCTGTTGTTGCACACCTTTCACTCCTTGATACTCAATATCAAGAGTACCAACATGATAATTTGGGTACAACTAAGGTCAACTTGAACGCAGGGACAGTCTTTGTCACGTTATATCCAAATTTCAACATGTCCCTAAGCGACCCATATCTGAAAAAAGCTCTAAAGATCCAAGTCCAAATACAGGGAGCTCCACAGGCTATAGATGCTATCCAGGAAACTCTTCACTATCAGATAGCTTGGCGAGTTCAAAACTATCCCATGGATCTTTCATTTTTTAGTGGAGATGATGCTTTATTGCTACATGTAGATGCCACCAGTGGAGCTACCACATGCACCCAAATACCTAGAAAGATACGAAAGGAAGAACTTGTCAAAATTTTTCCTAAGTAATGGGTTACTAACTATGAGCGGATGAGAGAACCTCCTATAGAACTTCTTCGATCCACAGAACCAATCTTTGTCAAAAAACAGGATAAAACTGTAGTCATCAGCTTTGACCACTTTTCATCTCTAAAAACCAAATTGCACAACCTTTTCTCTTTAGATGTACCAGCCTACATTCTTGCCCTTGCCTGATGATGAAGAGGATGCATTCGATTGGAGCCTTCCAACTGTTATGAGTGAACATGATTGGATCAGACAGTTCAATCATGAAGGTCGTGACATATTGTGGCTCAAATATTCCTTCACTGGGCACTGCCCTAGGGATATTGAATGTGACTTCCAAGAATGTCTGGAGGATGAAGTTGAATATGAAGAGCTACATGGGAAGAGAGCCAAACCCAAAAAGAAGGAGGCGGGATGCTCAAAAAATAAATTCCATAAATGATCTCAAGATGGGGACCCATCTATCGGTTCCCTGAGCCACCCTGGAAAGTATGAATTCCTTGTCTCCTACAAACCTCAAGATTGCCCAACTCTGCCTACTCCAGCCAAAAAACCTCACAATCCTCAAATCCTTATGATGAGTCCATCCAGCTCCAGTCGTACTCCAAAATTTCCCTTACAACAACCTTTTGAAAAAGATGGTGTAAACCATACACCAAAAATACCCAAAAAAATATTGTGTTACCCACTAGAGAAAAGCCACCAACAAGTGATATTGAGGCTACTATCAACTAGCAATCAGAATATGCAATCTGCCAGAACAAGGTGCTGACCAACATCAGCACTTCCCTCAAGAATGTTGCTCACACACAGAACAAGATGATGAGCAAGGTGGAGAACATTGATAAGAAAGTTGTATAGACTTCCAATCAACATGCCAGCCTTATTCGAGCTTTGGAATTGCAACTGCAGAATATGCAGTATGAGATTTGTCCACCAGGCACCTCACTTTTCCACTTCTTTTTAGAGTAACAAAAAGAGATGGCTGATATCAAAGAGCAAATAAGAAAATTGAGACATGGACCTTTTGAGCCACAAAGAATCTAAAGCCACTCTCTAAAGTCCTCCTTTTTCCCCATCTCGTCATAGACATATTCACCACCTAAATTGAAAGTCCAGGTACTACCTCTCCTTTCAATCCACATGATCTCATATCCTACACTCAAAATTCCATAGAGGAAATCGAGTTTGACATTGCCAAATAGGTATGGGAAAACAAAGATGCTCTTGCAGCAGAAAAGCAGGCCAAACAAAGGAAAGAAGTTGGAGAAAGTTCTAAAGAGCCAAATCCAGAAAACTTGATGATCTCAGATCAAGTTGTTCCGTAACTCTATGGCTTGGAAGAAGATGATTGCACAGGATCCACTACCGAAAAGCAACAGGTAGCGATCCTACTAATGAAACTAAAGAAGCGGAGATTGAGTCAAGTGAGAATCTCTCACTAAACACCTCCGAGGAAGAAAATCCACCGATATACATAAACCGATCAAGAGAACTAGAAGTTTCTGAAGTCAATGACAATTAAGATGGGATGACAGATGACCCAATTTTGGAAAGAACACCAGAACAACCAATGCAAAATTTGGTTGGAATTGGGTTCCATACTTTCACTCTCGATGATGTCAAGGTTTCAAAATGGCCTAAAAGGATTGAAGATTTCCTTACTTAGATGGTGACGAAACACTTGGTAGAGCAAGAGAAGTATTTAATCCTGTCAGAATTCATGTCAAGGGTCTCCGACATCCTTAGTGATTGGTGGACCTTACTGGGGATATACAATAAAAATACTTTCCTCATGTCCCAAGACTTTGCTTTCAACATCAAAATTCTACATGAAGTCTTTTGTGGAGATACAAGCCAGAGGCAAGAAAAGCTACGAAGACAATTCTTCGAGATAAAATGTGTATCATTTGACAGAGATGTCATTGATATTCATTTCTAGAAGATGGCAAAAATATTCTTCATACTTGGTAGAGATGCCAGTTTGATGCAGGCCTTTATTTCATCCTTGCAAAAGATGTTAGCAGGACGAACCATGACGATTGTCGAGGAAAAATTCCAATCAATTAAAATCCCCCAAGTCGGTTATATAAGGGAAGCAATTTATGGCACTGGAAGACATCTATACAAAGAGATCTGTTCTGAAAAAGATCATGCATAATAATCTAGCATTTGATAAAGTTTGCACAGAGCTGACCTAATCACCGAATCTAGTTGCTCTTATCACGCCCCCTAGAAGGAAAAGAAGATTGAAGAAATACAAGAAATTCAAGTGGCCAAAGCCTACTAGAAGAAGAGCCAAATGCACCAAGCGAATAAAATACTTCAGGAGAAAGCGTCCAGGCAGTTTCCAGAAGAATGAAAGATGCTTTATCTGCCACAAGATCGGACACTTTACAAAGAACTGTCCTCAAGCTAGAAGATCTATCTGACTTCTTACTGAGATAGAAGAGTATGCTAATGTCAAAGACAATGATCTTGAATCAGTTCTTTCAGTAGAAGATGAACTATTAGAGGACACTCTTTTCTCCATGGATGTATATTAAGAACATGGGCATGACCATTACCAGATTTCAGAGGCTAAGGATGAAATCAACAGCATTATCAATATTCCTCAAGTCCAACTGAACGTTTATCCATCCAAATGGGATAAGCCGATTCAGGTTATTACCTTCATGGATACTACTGTAGCATCATCGCTGATGAATCCCGCAGTCCTGCTAGATGATTAATGGATTTCCCATTTCAAGAACTTTAACACTGCATCAAATGGAATCCTGATGACCACAGTCATCAAAAAACAACCGATAACAATTGAGTTCTTCCCAGGAAAAAAGTTCAGAATAAAGCTATTTGGATCAGATGTCCCAGGAAAGGGTCTCATAATTGGGATCTCCAAGGTTGAGTTAAGTTCAGGGTATCATCAAGTATGGGTCCAGGAGAAAGATATCCCGAAGACGACCTTCAGGAACAGGTATGGTCATTTTGAATTCTTGGTGATGTCCTTTGGATTGACGAATGCTCCAGTAGTTTTTATGAATCTAATGAACAACATTTTCAGGCCTTATTTAGACCTATTTGTGATAGTATTTATTGAAGATATTATGGTATATTCCATCTCTGAAGTTGAACACAGAGATCATTTGCGAATGGTACTCCAAATCCTCAAAGATCGTCAGTTATATGTGAAGTTCTTGAAATGTGAGTTCTGGTTGAATTCTGTAGATTTTTTGGGCCATATTGTGTCGAATGCAAGTATCTAGGTTCACTCACAAAAACCTGATGCAATAAATACATGGCCCAGTCCCACAACTCCAACTGAGGTTCTTAGTTTCCTGGAGTTAGCTAGGAATTACAAAAGGTTCATTGAAGGATTGTCTACCTTATCAGCACCGTTGACCGGATTGACTCAGAAAGCAGCTAAATTCCACTGGACTTAATCTTGTGAGCAGAGTTTCTAGGAGCTGAAAAATAGATTGACATCTGCACTAGTACTAGCCTTATTGGAAGGTTCAGAGGGTTACCCCATATACTATGATGCTTCAGCCATTGGGTGATCTTGGGCATAATTACGTGCCCAAGTGCTATTTTATAACTTAGTTTAGCTGTGTTTGTCAATTTAATTGATTATATTCTCATGTTATTTTGAATGATTTCGTGCATAAATTAAGCAATGTGATTAGCTCTTTATTTTGTAGGTGAAAAATGCAAAGGATGAGATTAATATGATCATGCATGAAGATAAAGGAAGTTCAGGATTAAGTGCAAGGAAGATGGCATGAAGAAAACATGGAAGTGCCTTGATCACACCCTGCAGCGTGCCATGACAAGAAATTACTGCGATGGGCACCGTTTCACACAGGCAGGAGTGCGCGCGAGAAGCTATCAGGTAGTGCGCCTGTGCGTTTGTGTCGTTCCATGCCAGGCCATGCGACGCGCCAGTGTCCGTGTCACGCCGTGTGTCGCATGCGAGATAGGCCGTGCCACACTAGGTGACACGCACCAGCACATGACATGACCTATCGAGGTGCCATTCCAATGACATGCCATGATGGCTCCGTGTCATGCCACAGCATTACCGTGATGGGCTGCGTGGCACGAAGTTGTTTCACCATAGGCCAATTTTTAAAAATTTCCCACTTATTATAAATTGAACACTTAGCTTCTAAAATCATTATCACACAAATATTTTGGGAAAACAGAAAGGAGCGAAGGGAGAAGTAAAGAACTCTACCTAGGGTTCATTAGTTTTCATTCTCTTTTGACTACTCTTTTAAGTATCTTACTCTAATTATGTTTTTGAGTATTTGAATGAACATGAGTGGCTAAAACCCTCCCTCTAGGATTGAGGCAACATGATATGAGTGTAAATGCATGATTTCTTCTTTGGTTTGAGTTTTTAGGTATTGTTTTTTCTTACATTCTTAATTGTTATTGTTTTTATGCTTGATCACCATGAAAACAAACTCGTTAAGTTTAGGTAAAAGCTCGAAAGAGTAACCCTAGGCTAGAACACAAGAATGTAGGGAGCAAGTTCTTATCTTTACGATAAGATTTGCAGTTAGGATAGAAATTATACCTAATTTTCCTTGCTTGGTTAGTAAAACGGGATGATAGAAAGACACCGACTTAGAATTGTCACATCACCGCTCATAGAAGTAGTTTTGAAGCTAAGTCAGGTTAAAAGATTAGAGGTAGAAAGTCCATAATCAAGGCCATAAACCCCATAAACCACATCCATGTAGTTAAATTGCTCAAAAATGAGGACGTCACATCCCTACTCAACGATGTAGGTGTGAGACTAGTTTGTTTTGTTTAGAGGCTCGAAAGACCATGAACACCGCATTTTAATTTTGGGAGACAACAACTAAAGTTTTCATACTCGAACCATTGTGCATTGTAGCATTGCATGATTATCAGGCCTTAACTCTAGTTGCTTCTTGTAATGTTTCTCGATTGTTTTGTGATCACCTCTAGATTTAATTAAAATTATCCAAAATCTCTTCTATCAACACGTGTGAAGGTTAAATTAACACTTGAACTTGAATATTCACTGAATTAGTCCAGTCTTTGTGGGTTCGATATTCTGGCTCTTAAAAAGGGACACTGTATTACTTGTACGACCGCGTACACTTGCGCGTGCGCTGGGGCACAACATTGGGTGATGGTGTGTTCTGATTCAACATAGAAAGGTGATTGCCTATGCTTCGATGAAGCTAAGGAAACACGAAAAGAACTACCCCGCCCATGATTTAGAGCTAGTTGTAGTGGTTTATGCTTTGAAATATGGAGGCATTACTTGTATGGTGTGCAGGTGGACATCTTTTCTAATCATAAAAGCCTCCAATATATCTTCAGAAAAAAAGAGTTGAATTTGCAACAACGTCATTGGCTAGAGTTGCTCAAAGACTACGATGTGAATATCTCATATCACCCAGGGAAAGTTAATATTGTAGCTGATGACCTTAGACACATATCAATGGGCAACCTAGCATATTTGAGTCTAGAACAATGAGAAATGGCTTGAGAACTGCACTAGTTAGCCAATCAAGCACTCTGGGTAGTAGATTCAGAGGATAATGGGTTTGTGATTCAGAATACAGCAGTGTCATCTATAGTTGTAGAGGTAAAGGAGCGACAGTACAAGGACCATAGTCTAGTATAGCTCAGAGATAAGGTTCAATAGGGTGAACTATTGTCCTTTGAGTTAACAAGAGATGGTGTTTTTAGGTTCAGAGGTCAACTCTGCGTTCCAGGTGTAGTAGGGCTTCGCTAGCAGATCATGGTAGAGGTATATTATTCTCGTTACTCCCTTCATCCAGGTTTGATGAAGATGTACCATGATATAAAAGTGATATCCTGGTGGCCTAGAATGAAGAAGGGTGTAGCTGAGTTTGTAGCACAGTGTCTTAATTACCACCAGGTAAAAGGAAAACATCAGAAACCTGGCAGACTGACTCAGGAGGTAGTTGTACCTATGTGGAAATGGGAAGCAATTAATATGGACTTTGTCACAGGGCTACCTTGCACCAGGCATAAATTCGACTCCATTTGGGTCATTGTTGACAGGTTGATGAAATCAGCCCATTTTTTGCCAGTCAAGACTATTTCTTCAGCCAAAGATTTATGATGAGTTGTATATTAAGGAAGTAGTCCGATTGCATGGTGTCCCAGCATCTATTATTTCTGATAGAGGGAAATAATTTACAACTAGGTTTTGGAAGTCATTTCAGAAAGGTTTGGAAATACAGGTTAATCTAAGTACAGCTTTCCATCCCCAAACAGACGGTCAGGAAGAGCGCACCATTCAGAAGCTCGAGGACATGCTACGAGCGTGTGTGCTAGACTTTGGAGGGAGTTGGGATGAGCATCTACCCCTTATTGAATTTTCATACAATAACAGTTATCATTCTGCTATTCAGATGGTGCCTTATGAGGCTTTATATGGGCGGAAAAGTAGGTACCCCATAGGATGGTTTGAAGTGGGGGAATCAGGATTAATCAGACCTGATATGATCCATCAGTCAGAACAAAAAGTAATACTTATCAGAGAACGGCTGTTAACAGCCCAGAGTCATCAGAAGTCCTATTTTGATGTCCGGCGTAGAGACTTGGAGTTTGATGTTGATGATTGGGTAGTTCTTAAGGTTTCGCCAATGAAGGGCACGATTAGATTTTGCAAGAAGGGAAAGCTTAGCCCTAGGTTCATTGCATCGTATCGAATCCTTTGCATGATAGGTCAAGTAGCATATGACTTCAGTTGTTGGTTGTTGTTGGCCATGTGAGTCCTATGTATATTATATTTTGGGTGTTGGTCATGTGGGGCCTAGTTTAGCTAGTTAGTTAGTAGCCTTGTTAGCTATAGTATGAATACGACAATCTGTTTTCCTTCCATTATGACTAAACAACATAGTGGTCTTGTCAGCCCGTATAGGATCCCTTTGTTGTTATGTTTGTTAGGTTAGCTATTTTCTTTTACAAGTCTACTTCATGGACTTGTCAGCCAGAGGCTGTGTTTACAGCCAAGATATAGCTATTTGTTTTCTTAATTTTGAGTTGTTGGCAGGCATCAGAGGTGCATATGCCTAGCCAGGTCAGCCCAGGTCCCAGTATGGCATTAGGTGCCAGTCATGCCCCCTAAGGTAGGGCGTGACACTAGGGCCCTAGACCGATAAACTTCAGAAATCATCCGGGAGTTTTCACCAATTATTTGTCAACCAGGGAGTAGAAAGTGAAAGAGGGGCAGAAGTTGAAAGATTGGCCCAAGCAGGAGAGCATCCTGGTTAGAGGCCGAGAGGTTGATATATCCTAGTGCACTATTTCTCGGGTATTATATGGTCACCAATTCATACCATGACATGCTACGCAAAAATATGACTATCGGGTGGAGGCTTTGAAACAAATCAAGCAACTCGATTTTGATGGGAGGCAGAGGCAGATTCAATGGTTATCCTGCGTGATCTCTGAGGACAAAGAAGAAGCAGAGTGGGTCACTAGCAGCAAGCAAGTCACAAAAAACACTCTAAATTTCATAGAAAAGGCCTACTGGACATTAGTGCACCACCAATTGGCCCCGACTATTAATGATAATACCCTCAGTGCAAAAAGAGTAGCTTTGGTGGCTTGTATCATTTCCAGATACCCTATCAATATCTCGAGGGTCATTGTAGAAGAAATGCGGGATCGAGCTATCAAATTGAGCACTACCATCCCATTTTCAAGCCTCATTTTCATATTGTGCATAGAGGCGGGCATTAAGGTGAGTCATGGTGAGAAGCACCTAATCGAAGGATAGCGGATTGCTAACATTGGCCTAATCCAGGATAAGATGAACTCGGTAAGTCAGGCCCGACTTTTCATCGCAGTCCCACTATCACGAGCAGTTAGGGGCGCACAGGTGAATGCCTCCACTTTACAGGAGCAGGGAAAGACACCGGCTACAGATGTCGATCATTATGATGTAGCTCCTAGCACCTCTGTTGCACCACCTATGAGCCTCCCAAGCCAAACTCTAGCAGGGTACATCCTAGTGCCTTAGGAATTTCTCCCAAAGCTGGCCAAAAGATTGACCATAGCTGAGAAAAAGGTTCAGTCGATGATGGAGAATGTCAAGCCTTGGGTAAAGGCTGAGATAGAGACAGTTGTGCAGGCCCTACACGCCAGATTAAATGGGTTTGAGAGCAGATTCAACACGCATATGGCTGAGCAGACTGACACAGGCAGCCCCAGTGAGTAGCTGGGGGCTCTTCGGAGTCCAATGCCGAGCTGTCATCATAGCAGCTAACAATCATAGCATCCCCTACTCTTCCTAACCTCACTGTCGGTATTGACGAGGATCTCCAAGGATGTTGGAGACGAGGCCTCAAAGAAGAAGAGGAAAAGAGAGAAGAGAGAGCACAAGTAGGCAAGATTATAGAGAATCAGTAGACTCACAACGTGCATCAGTTGGAGCTTCTTGATAGAGCTAGAGGAGTGGGTAGCTCCACCATAGACTAAGAAGAGCTTTCGAGTGGCAGGGACCCTTCGGGCAAGCCACGTTCTGCCTCAATGATTCCAGAGGCCGTAGAGACGGCTGATACTACTGAGGGGGTAGCCACTCCCCCCTATTGATACACCAATGAGTGCACCGGTCACCGCGCCAGCACCACGATTGCAGCGGAGGTACCTCCTCTGCAAGATAACAGGAGCACTTAGTGCGCTATAAGTATGTTCCCTTCACTCAGCTACATTCTATGCTTCGGGGATGAAACATGCCTTTTAAATAGGGGAGGGGGTGTACTTGTATTTTGGGTTTTTGATTCGTCTGAGGGTTTCTCATGTAGTGTTTCTTTTCCCTCGGGCATGCTATCTCGTAGAATCGACATATTTAGGATTTTATTTTTGTGATTTATGTTTAATTAGAAAGCAGTTTAGGAGTACTAAGCCAATAAATTGCACTAGTTTTGGATTTGTAAAAAATTGACCCTGTTTTAAAATTTTTTGATGATTAGCTGTGTACTTGTGATTGCAAGCATGATTTCTGTGGATCTTTTTATGTCATTTAGTATATTAGCATGAATAGTTATTGTTAAGCCATGAATAAACCAGACAGGTAGAGTGAATGCAAGACATGTACCATGAGTGAGTGAGGACTCATACCTAGTTCAACACTGCATAGAGGATCTAAAACTTGCCCAGTTGGTCTTTACGTAGTTTATAGAATTGTTGGTTAGGAAAGGATCAAAGGACATTTTTTGTTTGTCCCATTTTTATATTACATAACCCTACCAAAATAATATGATTCCCTTAATCCTGATTTTAAGCCTCAAATAAACTATTTTTCTTTGATTAACCAATTAACCGTACTCATTTTTTATAATGAACATATTTTAGCCCTGGTCCCTTCTTGGACATTGTGAACCTCTACATAAGCAAAATGTCTAAGTTGAGGGTGGCTAGAGTAGGGGTGCATAAATATTGGGAAGGTGAAAAAGGAAGAGAAAAGAGAAAAAGGCAAAAAAGGAAGTGTGGTGTGATGAAAGAAAAAGAAAAAGAAAAGAAAAATTGAAAAAGAAAATACAAAAGGAGAGTGATGTATGAAAAGCTTGAATAAACAAACCACACTCATACAAGTGCATAAAAAGGGTGAAAAGGGAGAAAAAAGTGGAAAAAGCCAAAAAAAAGGTGAAAAAGTGAAAAAATGGAGCCACATGAATGTAGTGCCAAGGAAGGGTTTAGTCACTCAAAAATATCCCATATCTATCATACCTAGCCCGAAAGCCTACATTACAAGCCAAAGTAATTCCTATAGTGATCCTAGCCTGACCATTTGACAAACCAAAGTAGAGTAAATAAGGGCAAGCCTATGGTATATGATATGCAGTATTTGAAAATTCTTTGTTAGAGTGAGAGTCTTACTCGATCAGTCTCATGTTTTATATTTTACTATATCTGTGAGTGCGGGACTTCATTAGCTATGAGGGTAATGGTTTGTGTTTAACTCTACCATTTGTCTATGTAAAAAGCATTTGTGATGACTTGACTATCTGTTAATAGCTAGATGACATATCTTGATCCCAGCTTATCATGTTTTGTAGTTTCTTGTAGTGCATGTGCTGATTTGGTTCATTGGAAAAAGGGTCAAAATCATTTTGAGTTTATAGTGCGAATTTTGTTTGATGTTGGTTACAGTATCCTAGGTTTATTTCTAGTTAAGCGTCGTGTTTAGTTTTTTATTTTCTTTGCCTGAGGACATGAAAAAGTCTTAAGTTGAGGGTGTTGTTGTGCTATGCGTTTACAGCACTTTCGACACTTAAAATTGAGAAAATAACATAGAATTAGGTATGTTTATATAGATATAAGGCACTTTTACTTTTATTTTAGGTAAAATAAGTGTTAGAGCAAGAATGTGCAAAAGAAGCCTAAAATGCAGAAAAACATCCAATTACAAGTCTCAGTACAAGCCATACCTTGATTGCACGAGCCGTACTGAGAATCATGGTGAAAGTCATAAGGCTGAATTAAGAGAAAGTCACCATACAAATCTTAGCATGAGCCATACAAAGATGGTATGAGCCCTAACTGGAGTCTTGGAATTTTTCAGAGAAAATTAAACAAAGGTCGTCTCTTGGTACGGATGGACTCACGGATCGTAGAACCAACATACGACCCAAACCATGAGCCATGGTGAACTTCAGAAGATTCTGCAATACTTTGAAGAACTTCATACACAACAAATAGTATGAGTCATAGGAGGGAGGTATGAGTCATACCACAATACTCATGGAAATTTCAAAAGATGTCAAAGTTCTCATGGACAAACCACAGAAACATGTACGACTCGTAGGACTGTGGTACGAGTATTACTAGCCTGCCAACACATAGATGAATCTGCAGCTTCCAGGGACGTACAAGAAGCAGGTTCGACTCGTACAATCCAACTACGAGTCGTAGGTCTAGTTGTGACATAGTCGGCGCCAGATACGGAAAATTCCGTATTAGCTTAGGAAAAGGTTTCTAATCTCTGTATAAATAGCTTTTATGTTTTATTTTAGTAAGAAAGAAGATAGAAATGAAGTAGTAGACGTGTGAAGAATATTTTTTGTGAATTTTTGTCATGTTTTGGAGAACAATTCTTGGATCAAATTCTTGAACTCCTACATTGTTTTTGAGATTGTTCTTCGATATTCAAATCTAGTTTTCTTCCAATTATTGTTGTAAGTATTTAATTATGTTTTTGTTTATTAATGCAAATTGTTATATTACAACCATGAGAGGCTAAAACCTCCACAATTAGGGGTTGTGGGAACCATGATAGATTAACGAAATAGGGTTACACAAAAGTGATTCAAAACCAATGCTAAATGCTTGTATTGTATTCTCTTCATCTTTAAATATTTCTTAATGGTGTACAACATTTGGACTTGCCCGAATTCTTTAATTTCTTGAACCTAGGAAAGTAGAGATAAGGAAAAGAGTATTACAACAAAGCCTTGGTCTTTATGATCATTGTATTAACTTGAGTTCTGATCGCAAGATAGTTAAATTTGAAACATATTGATAATGGTTAGTTTGAAACCACTCACGATACCTAACTCGATGATTGAGTAGAGTCATCCAATAGGGACGAACTAGTCGTTTGGATTAACCATAGTTACCAATTCTACAAGTAAGCATTGGGATTGATCACGTGTGTATACTCGAAGTAGTTATGAACCCATGGGGAACACTTACCCTAGTTGTTTGCAAATCTTGATTTAAATCACAAATATAATCTTGTTTTAATATTGTTTTCTTTAAAACCCCTCAATTTGGAAATAACTCTCCAACAAATTCAACTACTGGCATCAGTCTAGATCTTACCCTATTCCCTGTGGGTTTGACCCCAACCTCTTAGTTGGATTCTTTATTGACAATGACCGCTTCATACTTTGTCGGAAAGTGTAAGTTTGACCATTATCAGTGGGTCAGATCCGGGTTAGCAGAGTTAGGTTGGATCAGGTAAGGCTTTTTATGGCATTACTTACTTGGTTAGATGATAGAGCAATTGATGGTCCGTCGGATATATGAAGTTCCTTCAACTTAATCGTCATGCTACCAGTATCGATGCCTTCAGCTATCCGCAAGTGACGAAGGTATTGACGGTCCGTCACATGTGTCGTTGCATTTATCTAGATTCCATGTTGTTGCGACTACTTTTGACAACACCACTGATAGCTCATCAGACATCTATCAGCTCGTCAACTTAGCCATCGAGCTTATCCAGAACACCCGTTATTTTATTTTATCTTGATGGCTCATCAAGTTCCTGATGGCCTGTCAATAATGGTCGTGACCAGTTTTAGGAGTACCTATACCTGCACATTTAACACCCCTCTCAAACAAATACAATCTCAAAATCAAACAAGAATTATATACAAAATACAAAAAATCTTGGGTTGCCTCTCAAGTTGCGCCTGGTATAACGTTGCGGCACGACTTGGGTACCTTGATTACTCAGACTTCATGAAGGTACACCAGTTCCAACACCTTTACCTCCTTTGGTACTCCATTGTACTTCTTCACACATTGGCCATTAACTTTGAAGCATTCCTCTTTTTGATTTTGAAGCTCAATAGCTCCAGATTGGAATACTTATGTCACTTTGAATGGGCTAGACCATTTTGATCGGAGTTTGCCCGAAAATAGCCGGAGTCTAGAGTTGAACAACAACACAAGATCTATGGGGCTGAACTCCCTCTTTTCAATCCTCTGGTCATGATACTTCTTCATCTTTTCCTTGTACAAAGCAGCCCTCTCATATGCCCTTAGACAGAACTCATCCATCTTATTAATCTCATCTAACCTCTAGTGTGCAGCCTCTCTCCAACTCAAGGTGGGCTTCTTTAGCACCCACAGAGTCTTATGCTCTAGCTCAAATAATAAATGACAAGATTTTCCAAACACTAACTGATATGGAGACAACCCAATAGGTGTTTTGAATGTTGTTCGGTATGCCCATAATGCATCATCAAGTTTTCAAGACCAATCTGTTCAATTAGCATTCACCATTTTGGCCAGAATAGCTTTAGTCTCCCAGTTTGACACTTTCACTTGCCCACTCAACTGCGAATGATGGGGGTAGCCAATTTGTGCTACATAACCCCATACGTTGCCAACAAAGAACTGAAAACTTTGTCACAAAAATGAGACCCCCCATCGCTGATAATAACTCTCATAGTTCCAAACATTGAGAAAATTTTCTTCTTCAGGAAAGTTGCAACACTTTTGTCATTATTATCTGCCAATGCCACAGCTTCTACCCACTTTGAGACGTAATACACTGCTACTAAGATGTACTTCAGGCTATATGAGCTCACAAACAGACCCATGAAGTATATGCCTCATACATCAAACAGTTCCACTTCCAAAATAGGGGTCATAGGTAACTCATGCCTTCTAGATATATCATGCTGTCTTTGGCATTGATCACATGTTTTCAAAAAGTCATGAGCATTTTGATATATCGTAGGCCAGTAGTATCCACATTGAAAAATTTTTTGGGCTATCCGAGCGACCCCATGGTGTCCTCCAATAGGAGATAAATGGAATGCCTCCAAGATACTCAACATTTCTGCTTCTGGAACATGCCTCCTTATTAGGTTATAAGCATAGACTCGGAATAAGTATGACTCATCCCAAAAGTATTCATTCACATCATGAAGGAACTTTTTCTGTTGGTGGAAAGTTAAGTCTTTCGGCATTATATCACTGATAATGTAATTGGAAAAGTCTGTAAACCATGAAATGAGATTGAGTGTTGCCGTTAATACCTACTCATCAGGTAAGGACTCATCAATCTCCTCATCATTTGGTACTCTCCCCTCTTCTTCAAGTCGGGACAAGTGGTCTGCTACTTGATTTTCACATCCTTTACAGTCCTTGACTTCAAAGTAAAATTCTTGCAGAAAAAGGACCCATATAATCAGCCTTGTTTTTGCATCTTTCTTTTCCATGAAATATCTCAAGGCGGCATGATCAGTGTGCACAATAACTCTGGTGCCAAGCAAATACGCCCTGAATTTTTCAAAGGCATATACCACCGCCAACAACTCTTGTCCAGTCACTATGTAGTTCTTTTGTGCCCCAATTAATACTCCACTAGCATAATATATGGGGTGGAATATCTTGTCTCTCTACTACCCTAACATAGCTCTGAGTGCAAACCAATTAGCATCACACATCACTTCAAAAGGTTGCGACCAATCTGGTGCAACTATTATTGGGACAACCACTAACTTATCCTTCAAGTTCTCGAAAACTTTCAGGCATTCCTCGTCAAACACAAATTTGGTCTCATTCTATAACAGCTTGCACAATGGATTAGCTATTTTCGAGAAGTCCTTTATGAATCTTCAGTAAAATCCTGCATGACCCAAAAAACTTCTCACTCCCTTCACAGAAATTGGTGGAGGCAACTTCTCAATCACCTCAATCTTTGCCCTATCCACTTCTAAGCCCTTTTTTGATATCTTATGGCCTAGAACAATGCCTTTTTTCACCATATAATGGCATTTTTCCTAATTCAACACCAAATTTTCTTCCTCACATCGCTCTAAGGCTTTGCTGAGATTGGCCAAGCAGTCTATAAAGGTGTCACTAACAACTAAAAAGTCATCCATAAAAACTTCTAAGGTATCCTCCACCATATCAGAGGATATTGACATTATACACCTCTAAATAGTTGCAAGTGCATTACATAACCCAATTGGCATAGGTCGGAAAACAAAGGTCCCATAGGGACAACTAAAAGTTGTCTTCTCCTGATCCTCTGGTGCTATTGGTATATTTTTATATCCAGAATAAAAATCTAAGAAGCAATACCATCCTCTGCCTGCCAACCTATCTAGCATTTGATCCACGAACAACTTTGGGAAGTGATCTTTGAGCATCCATGTATTCAACTTCTGATAGTCCATACAGACACGCCAGCCCATGATGGGTCTCAATGGAATCAAATTATTCCACTAATTTGCCACCACAGTCATGCCTCTCTTTTTGGGGATGCATTGCACCAGACTCACCCACTTGCTATTAGAGATTGGGTATATAACACCTGCATCCAGCCATTTAATTATCTCTTTTTTGACCACCTTATGCATTGGTGGATTGAGTCTGCGTTGATGTTCTCTGCTTGGGATACAATTTTCTTCTAGGTGAAATTTGTGAGTACATAATCCTGGGGGAATCCCGATAATGTCAGTAATTGTCCACCTAAATGCCCTCTTATATTTTTTTTAGCACGGAAACTAGAGCATCAACTTGTCATTCGACTAGATCAGTTGTTGCGATGACTGGGAGTGTGTTGTTATCTCCCAAGAACACATATTGTAGATGAATAGGTAGTTCTTTCAACTCCAACACTTGGGTTTTTCAATAGAGGGTTTCGCTGGAGGAGTGGATCTATTCTTCAAATCTAAATCCAACTTCTTTGGAGCATAAGAATAAGACCCCATCCCTGCTAATGCATTCATGACCTCTTCATACTCCTGAATATGATCATCAGCAAAATTCATCATCACCGCAGCTAAAATTTCAACTGCATAGTTCTCTTCTCCGGGTTCTTCAACCATCCCTTCTTCGATAACATCAATAACGAAGACTACATTCATGTCTCTCAATTGTTTCATGGACTTGCAGAATATCGAACCTTACCTCTTCATTGTTCAGTCTGAACTTCAACTCTCCACTCTCCATATCCACTAACGCTCTTCTAGTTGCTAAGAATGGCCTACCCAAAATGATAGGAACTTCAAAGTCCATGTTGCAGTCCAAGATTACAAAATCTGCTGGAAATATAAATTGTTCCACCTTAACCAGGACATCATGTAGAATACTCACAGGCTTCTTAACTGACCAGTCTGCCATTAACAACCTAATAGTAGTCGATTTGGGGGCTCCCAAGCCCAACTGCTTGTATATGGTCAGCGGCAACAGGTTGATGCTGGCTCCAAAATCATATAGAGCTTTGGAAAAGTTGAACGCTCTAATGCTGCATAGAATTGTGATTGCACCTAGATCTTCTTTCTTCTGAACCAGTGAACGTGAAGAGATGAAGATATAATGATGAATGTTATCCATTGGTTCATAGCTGGTAGTTCTCTTCTTTGTGACCAAGTCATTCATGAACTTGGCATAACCTAGCATCTGCTCAAGGGCTTCTACCAATGGGGTGTTACCGATAATTGCTTCATCATGGAGATGAACTTGTGGAATTTTCGATCTTCCACCTTTTTCAACTTTTAAGGGAATGGAGGTGGAGGTATCAAAATTTGAGTCAAAGTCTCAACCACCTCCTTTTCTTTTGCTTGGTTTTCATCTCCCTGATCATACTCTGCGACTTCTATTCTTACAGGCTTAACTGGATTCAGCTTCTTCTCCCTCATCCTCAACTGTAGGCTCTATTTCTTAAGCTAACTCCTCAACTTGCTCTGCACCAATAGGAATTGTCTCAGAAAATTTCCTGCCACTTCTAATTATAATAGCCATGCAATGGCTATCCTTTCTTAGATTCTGCACTGCATCACTTGGCAGGGTGTTATACCCCAAAAGCCCTAAGAGCAAACTCGGGAGTTGAATGGAGAAAACAGAAATTTATACACCAGGTCACAGGATGAGTCATCCAGTGATCCGTCAGGGAAACCACGAGTCATTAAGTGACTCGTGGAGAGAGGCTTGAACTTGTTGGAAATTTTGGTTTTTGGGTGACCACGAGTCATGGTCAGCATCACGACTTGTCAGGTCAGCTGTGGTGAAGGATGATGTGAAGGGAGAAGAAAAAATGGATAGTGCACCTAACGGTTCATCACCACGACTCATCGGGTACACCACAAGTCATGGTGTCACTCGTGGTGACCCCTAGGTGATTTTTGGCAGTGAAAAGGACGGGAGATGACCATGAGTCCTGGTCACCGATAACGACCCATTAAGTCCCTCGTGGAAACCTTCAGTAGATTTTTGGCAGTGTTCATGATGACTGCATATCACGAGTCGTAGCTAGGGATGATGACTCATCCAATCCCTCATTGGTACTGGCAGTCTATTTTTCTCTGTGAATTTAGTAAGGGCTCTTTCGTAATTTCTATGTTCCTAAACCTAAAGTACATTGTTTTAAGGTTGGAATGGAGTATTTTAAGAAGGGTTAAGTCATTCTAAGCCCCTCCTAATTCATGCATGCAAGTTTAGAAGTTTGAGAGGTGATCAAGGCTAGTTCTTCCTCAATTCTCTTTGGACTATCAAGGAAGTGTGAAAATACGATCCCTTCGGGTATGTAAGTCTATGAATGGGTGCAATTATCCACAACCATGCCCAATTCCTTCTCAATTCATGATGTTCTAGTTGATGATTCCATGAGGTTTTTACCCAATGCATGAATTCCAAAGTTTTATTCATGGGTATGATCTAAGCATATTTTAAATGATGAATTATGATTAATGGTTGATTTTACAATATTTTACATTACAAATTATCTTTTCAAGTTTTCTAAACTATGATGCCCGTCTATGAATGTTCATGAAAGTTGAGATCTATGAGTTATGAGTTCAAGTACGATGAGATGTTTATGAATAACATATGATTTCGATATACCCATGTTATGTTCATCTTTTCAAAGTGAATCAAGTCGATTTCAAGCATGTTTATGTATTGGGAAAGCCCATATGATCAAGTATGTTTTATGATTTCATGAATTAGCTTACCACATGGTTTTGGAGTCAAGACTCCCATTATTTTCATCTTGTGGTATGGTCTGAGCCAAGGCTTCTTATGTTATTATTTAAGATTATGCATATATGTTATTTATTTAGCTTCGTCATTAGATGATGGTCAGCTTCATTGAAAAATACTGGAGAATATATGCATGTTTTTGGGAGTAGTGTCTAGTATCGAATAGGCTAAGGGTCAGTCAACCCGATGCCTCAGAACTATACACCAACATAGGTTTACTTATTTACACAGGGATCTCCCTCATAAGCTTCCCTTAGGGGCCTTGAGCTTTATATCGATATCATGATAGCGTCGTTAACCCTGGCAAAGCTTTGGACGGCTCTAACCACTTGAATGTGATGGTCGGACAACATAAGCTCTATCGTGGTAATGTCGGTTATATGACGAGTCTCCCATTGTTCCTCATGATTTCATTCATGCATGTACATCAGTCATGATATTATGTTTTCTATAGGTTTGACCTAATGTTCAATTTTACTTATGATTATCAGTTTTCTGCTTTGGGTCATTCGATTCAGTTATGTTCAGATCATGATTTCAAATAATAGCATGTAAGCCCTACTATTAGAATCTTATCTTAATTATGTTTTATATTATGAATGTTAATGATTTTACTTACTTAGAGGTTTTACCTACCTTGCATATTCGGTACATTCCACGTACTGACCGCATACTCTATGTTGTATCATTTCATGATACAGGATCCGATATTCAAGTTCAGTCCCGCCACTAGTCAGATTCCTGAAATTAGCTTTCCTCAGCCTCAGCTGGTGAGTCCTCATCTTGCGAGGACCCTTCTTATCAGTTGTATGTCGTATTTTTAGTTTTTAGATTTTAGTGAGTTAGCTGGGGTCTTGTCCCACTAACTCATCAGTGTTAGAGGCTTTTTCAGACATAGTTTGTATTCAGTTTTAGACTTAGGTATGTATCCAGATGTTAAGTTTTCTTAGACTTCCTCTAGGCTATTAATGATGATCTTCTGCTTACCTATGATTGAGTTAGATGTATTTTTATTTCATGGGTCAACTTAGAGCTCTCAGGGTTTCTTGTTCCGCGTCTCGATTCGGGCCTATGTTCGGGTCGTGACACAGGGCTCCACTCTTCCTTTTATTAAGGGCTACACACATTCAACCCATTTAGTACTCTAGATGTTTAATGGCAGTTGATTGTGAGTCTACAGCTGACTCATATTAGAGAGGTCACTCTTCATCTCTTTAACTCCCGATTCAGAAGATTCGAATCTTTAGAGTACTTTTACTAACATTTCCTCCACCTTTGAACTTCCTGCATCATTACTGCTCCATTCTCAATTTCTAGGAGGCACATATACTCCACTACGGTCATTTCTGTAGCTTTCTTTGTTCTTCTGGTTACCCTGTTCTCTATCTCTATAACTAGTTCTATCATAATAGTTATCCTTTTGTTAGTTCCGACCTTGGTTTCCTTGGCCATTAGCCCCAAAACCCCCCATGTTGTTCAAGTACTTAGCTTCTTCTTCTGAGTTTGATCCAGGTTCCTCTTTTCTGGTACCTTTACCCACAGCATTCACTTTCTCGGCACCCCCTGCAAGCAAATGCTTAGTATTCAACTCCAATTGAGTTTTCGTATATGCCATATCTTGATCTCTCTCTTCTTCTTTTTGGCGTTGCTCAGTAGTTGACCACGCTTCATAGGAGTTATCAGAGACATTAGAGTCTCTAGTGTGCCAAGCCCTATTAGTCTTAGTGACTCTATCTAGTACAGTTGTTGCCTCGGTGCATGTGCGGGACATGAACGACCCTCCAATCACAGTATCAACAATCAGCTTAGTTGTCGAATTTACGGTCCTGTAAAAAGTCCCCATCAAATGTTCATCAGACAATTTATGGTTGGGGCATTACTTGAGTTTCTTGTTGAATCACAACCATGCCTCATGTAATGCCTCACTAGATAGCTACCTGAAATTATTTTATCTTATCTCTTTGTTGCGGCATTTTGGAAGGTGGAAAGAATCTCTCCAAGAAAGCATCTTTCAGCTCTCTCTAGTTCATAATTGAGTCATGTGGCAAATCATTCAGCCACATTATTGCCTCCCTAGATATTGACAACGGGAACAACCTCAACCAAATAGCATTCTGACTAACCCCTAGCAGTTTGAATGATTTGAAGATGCCCATGAAGTTCATCAGATGCAGATTTGGGTCATCACCAGCTACTCCTCTAAACAAGCCTTTAAGTTCAACAAGTGGATCACAATGCTTGTGATATTGAATTTTTCTCCTGGAGCTAATGGGGGGAACGATGGCCCTAATGGTGCCAACTCCATCCAAATTAACGTCATTGTTGTCTTCATAATCAAATGGAATTTCTTGCCAACACTTCCCTCTAGCTCTCTAAGGCTAGCGATGATATTCAGGTGCTACATCCTCAATATTTTGCTCATTTAGCTCATTCCTAACAATATCATCATTCTCGTTGTTAGAACCATGTTTGTTATTGCCCCTGGCTTGAGCATTAGTAAGTTGTTGTAACCTTGATGCTTCATGCTCTTGTGCATTCATAGCTCTCCTCAAAGTTCTCTCTAACTGGGGATTATGAGAAGTTAACAGTTCACCCTGTCTTCGGGTATTTAGCATGCACTACTTGTACCTCGTATAGACAGAAACAACAAATAAAAGTAAAATTAGGGAATAAGACTAAAGTCAAGTAAGCACACTTGACTTAATCTAATACCATATTTCTGGTAGGCACCAAAATTTGATACACCCAAATTACACCTCTATGATAAGAAGTATAACGCAGTTGTTGTCAAATATAGTGTTACGCCCCGGAATCTCCTAACGTTCAATCATCATATTCATATGTTAGTCATGAGTTTTACAGTGCGACGCGTATAATAAAGGGCCCGAGGAAAGGTCGAACGAGCGTGGAATCGAGGTTGCAAAGCAGAAAGCCAGACAAGCTGCCAAAAGGGTAATGTGTCATGGACCCTCTCCCTCCGGGATGGGCTCCATGAGACACCCGTAAAATGGCCTATTGGCGTCCGTGACATGGACCCCCTATCCACCACCCAAAGTTATATATATTTAGCCCTTCTCAATTGAATTCACTTCATAATATAAGTCCCTCTGCTAGAGAAGTAAGGAACTCCATTTTCAAGTTATTTTCTTCCGATTACGCTGCCAAACATCGTACAAATTCAAATTAATTTCAGGTATTGAGTTATAAGCCTACAGATAGCATTACTGTGGAGTTTATTTCTCGAAATACGCTCGGCAAATTGGAACTCCGCTGAGTAGCAGTTGTCAGAATTGCTCCAACTGATTCCTAAATGGTCATAGGCTCAAGTAAGCATTTCTCCCTTCTGAATTTCTAGGAAATTATACGTTTTCGACCGTACTTTGTGAAGTTGAAGTATAGTTGTTTAAAAGTTATTGTTTCTGCTGAATTTAGTACTGAAACTAATCTCATTCTCCTAGTAATACAGTCATAGTTGGAAAGAGCTGTTGAATATGAATTGAAACTCGCCAGTTAATCAGGAATCAGCAATCGAGGTATGTTAAGGAGAATTCCTTCATGCAAGTTAGTTTCTATAGCATTATGATACAGTTTGAATCCCAGTAAGAGATCCAGAAGTCTTATTCTTGTGAATGTCTATTATTGTTAGCTGAGATCAGTACTTATGTTTAGTTTAGGATTGACTTTTCCATGTATAGCCTTCCACAACCAACCCCAGGGTTACTAGCTATCTCAGCGCCCTCCAGGAGCTAGATGAGGTCACTCCAAGGAGCGATATGTCGTCTGTTAGGGATAAAGATGAGGTCTGAGGGCCTCATACAGTACATTCCATGACTGGACTATTTTATGTTTCATCGACACCACACCCTCATCTATTTTGGTACCCCAGGTGCAGACATCAAGAGTCCACTAGACTCAGACACAACTACAGTTCAGGGGCCGAGAGGGCTCAGTTTTAGACCCAAGGACTAGTTGGACGGCTATAGTTATTAGTTGATTCGCTTTGACCTTGTTAGGGGTATATAGATTGAAGTGTGCTCGCCAGTGCTTATGGGAGCCCTGAGTGGGTTATTCTGTGTTGGTTGTACCTTTCGGCTTATGGGGTCAGGTAAGGTTCTTGTTTGCACTATTTACTATTATATTAGACAGCAGGAAGTTAAGGTATTCAGGTCATACCTTTATCTCTTGCACTCAGTTACTTTCAGCTTCATTCTAAGTTTTATTTAGTTATTGTCTTACATATTCAGTACATATTGTACTGATGCCCATCTTGGGGAGCTGCATTACTTGCTTGCAGGTGCGGATATACATGAATCAGGACCTTCTTGGCTTTCAGCCAGAGTTAGAAGAACAATCGGCTCCTTTCCTCTAGAGCTAACAATTAAAAGGTTTACTATTTTTGATTGTACAGTTTATGGGTAGGTCGGGGCCCTATCTCAACCATTATTCTGCTCCTAGAGGCTTGTAGATTTACAATTTTCCTGTGGTTAGTTGTTGTTGGTTGTGTGGAGCCGATATATGTTTTATCTCATGTGTTGGTCGTGTGGGGTCTTGTTTAGCTGCTAGTTAGTGGCCTTGTCAGCCTTAGCATAGTTTAGTGCCTGATTTACATTTCACGTATAACTAGACATCATGGTAGTCTTGTCGCTCCGCATAGGATTCCCTTTATTTTCCTGTTGCTGGTTAGCTATTTTTTTTACAGGTGGCTATAAGGCCTTGTCGATCGGAGGTTGTGTTTACAGCCAAAATATAGCCCGTTGTTTTCTTGAGATGAGTTGCAGGCTCACACTAGATGTGCTTAAGCCTAGCCAGGTCATTCAGATTCTAGTATGGCACTAGGTGCCAGTCATGCCTCCTAAGGTGGGGCGTGATACATTTGGTATCAGAGCAGGTCATATCCTAGGGAGTCTGCAAGCCGTGCCAAGAAGAGTCTTATCTAGGGACGTGTTGTGCACCACATTCTATAGGCAGGAGGCTTCGAAGCATGTTAGGATGGTCACTCTTCCTTATCTTTCGGTTGTGCTATAGAGCAGTATTGTATAGGGTTGAGTCCCTAAGCTTAATGTGTTCTGCTTGTCTACAGAGAATCACGGTAGGAGAAGGCACTAGCAGGGTGCCTCAATCAGAGTCAGTCCGATCTGAGGACGATAGGGAGACTTCATCTCGATCTCCCCAGCAATCTTCACCCCGGAAGGACCCATCTAGGGCGGCAAATGCGTTGGCACCACCTCCAGCAACTCCTATACCGACACCATCAGACCAAGAGGTCAGGAGCACTGTCTTTATGCTAGCTCAGATGATGGTTGCGCAATGTCAGCTAATGGCACCCGTGGTTGCTGAATCTTCAGGAGGACCTGGTAGTTCGAGGGTCCGAGATTTCCTCGCTCTGAGTCCCCCGCAGTTCACAAAAACGGATCAAGATGAGGACTCTCAAGACTTTTTGGATAAGCTACAGTGGATCTTCAGGGTAATGCATGCCACAAACTTGCAGAGTCAGTTGAGTTAGCAGTATTCCAGCTGCGGGACATAGCAGTGCTATGGTATGAGAGTTGGGAGAGGTCCCGAGGTAGAGATGTTCCTCCTCCGACTTGGTCCAGCTTCTCAGAGGACTTTCTGGACCACTATCTACCGCGAGAAATCTGATAGGCTTGGGTAGATCAGTTTCTACGTCTGGAGCAGGGCTCGATAAGTGTTCGGGAGTATGCTATGAGATTTGACTCCTTGGTCTGATATGCACCAGCTTTTGTAGATACAATGCCAGTAAGAGTGCACCAATTTATTATGGGGCTGCTTCTAGAGTACAGAGACTCTTGTATTATGTCTACTCTACGAGAGGACATGGATATTGCCTGTGTTCAGGCATTTGCTCATAATATTGAGGAGATCAGGCAGCGGCAGCAGGAGATAGAGAGGGAAAATCAGGAACAGCGTCGCAGGGCTAGACCTAGTGACACTCAGGCTGAGTCACAGGGCAGACCCAGGCCATGATTATCAGACAGGCCAACCAGACCCCCACCCCCACAGCAGTAGCAGGGTGGTAAACCTGGCTGTCAGGGGCAGTTAAGACCCGACAGCCAGTTAAGACCCGGCGAGAGCTCACGGCCATTGGGTTCGTAGACGTAAAGAGAGCCATAGCAGAGTAGACTTATGGTGTTGCCTTGTCCTCTAGTCGACGTCACCTTAGTGCATGCAGGTATGGTCTACTACGTGTTACACCTGTGGACAAGAGGGTCACTTGATGAGGGACTGTCCAGCCAGGGGTCAGAGTGATTGGGACCAACAGGACAAGTCTTCAGTAGGGTCATGTGCCCTAGCATCTCAAGCAGGGCGTACGCCCTTAGTTCCAGCCAGCAGAGGCTGAGGCAAGTCAGAGGCATCGAATTCAGGTATTATTCCGGATCGCACCTATGCTTTACTCGAGCAACAGGAATCATAGTCGTCATTGGATGTTGTGACAGGTATTGTTATACCCCGAGAACTCAAAGATCGAACCTAGGATTTTAAATGGGGAAAAGATTAAAATATGAGTTGCAGGCACAGAACGAGTCGTTGGACGACTTGTGAGACCATCCCACGAGTCATCAGGTGGCTCATAGGGAAGGCTAGTGAAGAACAGGAAGGTCGAAGGATAAGGGGTCCCCACAGGTGAGGGAACGACTCATGGTCAGACACCACGAGTCATAGACCAGCCATGGTGTGAGAGAGAAGGAAAAATAGAAGAGGTCAACCAGTCTACTTAATGAGAGGAGGCCACAACTTGTTATGTCAGGCAACAGGTCGTGATGTGCGCGTTAGAGGATATACAAGGAAAATGATATGGTAGGGGCAGTGTACTTAATGATTGGTAACCACGAGTCGTGTTCACCCCCGATGAACCGTTAAGTGATCCGTTACAAGCCCAGGAGTTTTGACTAACAGTGTACCTAACGAGCGAAATATTGAGTCATTTGGGCCAATGACAATCCGTCAGGTCGTCTGTTAGGACCACCTGCCAGTGTTTTCCTGTGAATTCAGTAAGGGTTTTCTCGTAATTTCTAAGTTCCTAAGACCTATACTATGTTGTTTAAGGCTTGTTTTACAGGGTTTTAAGAGGGTTAAATCTATTCTAATATAGTTCATGCCATGCATGAAAATTTAAGAGCTTGAAGAGAGGATTTACAGAAAGTTTTGAAGGTTTTCATTGGAATCTCAGCTTAGGAAATTAGAGAGGTCTTAAAATCATCCATCCCAGTTATGTAAGGTTATGAGTGGGTGACTCCTTCCACACCCATGCATAATTTCTATTAGATCATGATAAATCTCCTATGATCAAGTATGTGATTTTTACCCAATTGTATAATTCTTAAATCTGTATACATAGGCATGATTAGATTCTATTTATATTGATGAATTGTGAAGCATGGGAAGATTTTAAATTATTTTCAATACAAATCATATTTTCCAAGTTATCAAATTTAAATGCCCGTAGATGAAAAGTTCATAAAAGAGGTGAATGATTATGAATGCATGATGATAATGAGATTTGATGATGAAAGGCATGTTTCTAAAGCTACCCATGATTATGAAGTTGTTTTCAAAATGAATTGAGTAGATCCAAGTATGATAAAGCCTTGGGCAATGCCCACATGTTGATTTAAAATGATGATTTTCCCGAAATAAGCTTACCACATTGTTTGGAGCGAAATCTCCCCAATTTCATAATTTCTAGCTTATGGTATCTTGAGTTAAATATTCCTACATATATCTTACCGCATGATTTGGAGTAGATGCTCCTACTTATGCTTGAGCTTGTGGTTTTTTTCAAAATAAAGCTTCTCATATGCATAAATTCATAATTGAGATGTATTTCATTATTGAGCTTTGTCAAGGGACAATGTCGAGCTTCATTTTCACATGATATCGAGTGTATGCATGATTTCAGTAATGAGCTTTGTCAATAGACAATGTTGAGCTTCGTTTCATATGATGTTGAGATATGCATGATTTCATCTTGAACTTCATCAACAGACGATATTGAGCTTCGTTATATACGATGTAGAGCATTACATGTTTTTGGGAGAAGAGTCTAGCACCAAGCGGGTTAAGGGTCGATCACCCTATGCCCCAGAACTATGCACCAACATAGGTTGATACTATTATATTATTGGGACCTCCCTTGTGAGCTATCCCCGGCCCGATTGGCCCTTCACTTGATATCGATATCATGGTAGTGTTCTTAGTCTTGGCAAGGTTTTGGATGGTTCTGCCCACTTGAGTGTGACAGTCGGGACCACGTAAGCTCTATCGTGGTATGTTAGTTAAGTGATGAGTCTCCCACTGTCTATATTATTCAGATTTATGTATTCATTACTCATAATGATTACCTTACGCATGCATGTTATAAAAGAAAGGTTTGACTCATTGTTCAGCTTTTTAATATAAATGTTATGTTTTAGCTTTGAGTCATTTGAGTCATTCATGATGTTATAAAGCTATGCATGGTCATGTTACAACAAGATTACGATTTCCGAATGAATGCATGTAGCCCATCTACTTATACTTGAAAGCTTATGATATGTTATGAAATGTTTTAAATGATTTACTCTACTTGAGCGATTCTACTTACCTTGCATACTTTGTATATTTCACGTACTGACCGCATACTTTCTATGCTATATCATTTCATGATAAAAGACCCGGCTCGCAGCTTCAGCCCCGTTCTTAGACAGCATTCTAGAGTTAGTGTCTACTCGAATTGGTGAGTCCTCATCCTTCTAGGACTAGACTATCATTTTCATTTATGTATTTCCAGTTTCCGTATTGTTGAGTTAGTTGGGGTCTTGTCCCATCAACTCGTCCAGATTAGAGGATTTCAGACTTATGTATGTGCAGCTTCGGATGTTATTGTGATATGATGTTGAATTAGACTTCCGCTGAGATTATATTCATGTTTTCTTCAGTTTAATGAGTTAGTTAGTTGTATTCTTATTCCATGGGTCGACTTGGGGACTGATCTTGGGCAAATTTACATACCCAAGTGATACTCAAAAGTGTCATTTTAGCCTTGTTTATCTATCAATGTGTATACATTCTCATGTAATTAGTAATAAAATGTGAATTTATACTAACCAACATGATTAGCATTGTTTTGCAGGTAAAATGTAATTTTGGGAAGCTTAAATGCATGTTGGAAGAGATCGGGGTTGAACTCGGAAGTGAGCACGGGACAAGGCATTGGAAAGAACAAAATAAAGGGGCTCCGCGATGGAGTCGTGTCACGCTGCCATCGCGGAGGCCTTCTGCCTGGATGGAAATTTTCAGCCAAATTCCAGTGTGGTTCGCGATGGGTCCGTGGCACGGTGGCTTGGCTCCGCGTTGCACGTCGTGCCATGTTGGGCTTTATTTCCTGGACCCCAGTTCCAGTGAAGGTCCGCATCTGTAGCGTGTCACGGAGGCACTGCTCCGCGATGCACTCCGTGACACGTTGCTCGTTATTCCAGGAAAAATTCCCACTAGTATAAATAGAACACTTAGGTTCATTTTTCAATATTCTGACTTGGTGGAGCAAGAACGTGGGTTACAGGCAGTTGAGGGGACGAAATTATCAGGGTTTTTCTCTCTTTCCTTCTTCTTGTATTCAATTGCTTGTATGTTTAACACTCATTTAACGATGTTTAATCCACAAATGAGTGGCTAATTCCTCTTCTTGCTGAGGTTATGAACAATTGTAGTGAAATGTGATTGTTGATCATATTGGTTTTTCATCTTTTCTTCCATGGTTGTTCTATTAACTCTTGTTCTTACTACATTAATGTGTGGCCTACGTTAATGTATATCTAAAAAGTCCGGTTTCACTCGAGAGAACAAGAAATTGGAAAGTTGTGAATTAATAGGATATGATCTTTTCTTAGTTTGGGAAAATTGAGAATCGATTTACCTTCAGGATAGAAATATACCTGAAAGTCGTATTAGTCAATTTAGGAACCGGGTTTGTATGGCTAGAACATGAATTGCATTTAATCACAGAAATGTAGGTGGATGGTTCATGATTCTTAAGTGGGGTTAAATACGAGAGTTTTAATCCCTTGGCAATAGTTCTTGACTAGCAACCGGAGGAAAAGACTAACCAAATTATGTCGATATAATTTCATTACATGTTCGTTTAGCCTCAGCATGCTCTCATTCATAGTTCAGACTCACATTAGATAATTGTTCTAGCTTTAGCATAAAAATTATAAAATAAAATATCAAACTCTTGGTTACACTGTTGTCTGCATTTTTAGAATTGAAATATAGTATACTTGAGCAGATTGCACTTCATCCCAGTCCCTGTGGGATCAATACTTGGCTTACTTAAGCCACTTTACTACTTGTTCGACCACGTGCACTTGCGTGTAGCTTTATACCCATAGCAAACAACCAAACAAGTTTTTGGCGCCGTTGCCGGGGACTGGCAATTGGTGAATTTGTTTTAAGTGTTAATTTACTATATTTTTGTTCTCTTAGTGTTGACAACTTGGTCTTAGCCTGTATTTTGCAGATTTAATCTCTGTTGAATGCTGGCAAGAGACAAGGAGCTGGTGGACTCGTATTTAGAGCCAGAAAGAATATTTCAGAGTAAGCGGAGAGAAACTCTTGAAAGAAAGCTGCAGTTGCTCAGACAGACGATCATGGAGCAACAACAGAATCCACCGGTAGTACGGGCAGTGTTAGTGCCCGAAGAAGTAGTAGCTCGGCCGGTTCGCGATGTGGCAATCCCACATGCTAATAATGTCACATTTAGCATTCGCAAACCTGAGCCAGGAGGGAGGTTCGAACTTAAGCAGAATATGGTGCAATTGTTGCACACTAGTGGGCAGTTTACAGGTCTCCCTAATGAAGATCCACAGCAGCATCTCCAAAATTTTTTGGAGGTAAGTGACACTTACATCCCCGCTGGAGTGTCATCAGATTATGTCCGGCTTACATTGTTCCTATTTTCACTATTGGGAGAAGCCAAGAGGTGGTTGAAAGCTGAGCCACCGAATTCTATTTCTACGTGGGATGATCTTGCAAGGAAATGTTTGATACGGTTTTTTCCCTCCGGTAAAATAGCAAGACTTAGAAGTCAGACTCTAAGTTTCAAACAGAGAGAGGGAGAGAATCTATATCAAGCCTGGGAGAGATTCAAGTCCATGTTGCGGGATTGTCCTCATCATCATCAGTCCAATGATGTGCTGGTGCACACTTCTATAGAGGGTTTGGAACCCCATACAAAAATATTGCTAGACTCAGCAGCTGGAGGACAAGCGCTGGAGAAAACTTATGAGGAGTTGTATACCTTGTTGAACCGTATTTCGTAGGGCAATCCGAAATGGAATGCTGATTCGTCCAGAAGAGGAACAAGGAAAGCAGCAGGAGTGCTAGAAGTGGATGGGTTTACAGCTATTGCTGCACAGATAGCTGCATTGCAAAATCAACTTGACACACACTTCAGCAACATGACAATGAACGATCCTCAAGCCCCAGTGAATGCAGTGCAGCAGATTTGGTGTGAAGTGTGCGGAAGCAGTGAGCACTCAGCTGAGTGTTGTGGAGCAAATCCTGACTCGGTAAACTTTGTGTGAAATGTGCAAAGGAACAACCACCAACAGTATGGTAATAGCTACAATTCCAATTGGAGGAATCACCCGAATTTCTCCTGGGGTAGCAACAACCATCAGGGGCAAAGTTCGGGTCAAGGTGTGCAAAGGAACCAAGGAGGGCAGCAGAATTATCAAGCACAATTCAGAAACAACAATGCACCTCCTCCACCACCATCACCCAGCATTGAGGAGATGTTCAAGACCATGATAGCTAACCAAGCTCAATTGCAGGCTGACTATGTGAAATTGGCAGCCGAAGTGAAAAACAACCAGTTAGCTACCAAGGCACTTGAATATCAATTTGGGCAATTTGCTGGAGCCCAAAACACAAGCCCTAGAGGAGGACTTCGGAGCGACACAGATCCCAATCCCAAGCAGGTGAATGTAGTGACCACAAGGAGTGGTTTGCAGCTGAAAGAGGTGGAACCAGAAAGACCACCTCAATAATCGGGAGCAGCAGAAGTTGAGAGGGAGCAAAGTGATGAGAGGGGGAAGACTAAGGAAGCTGAATCAGAAAGACCACCACCCCCGTTCCCTCAACAATTAAAGAAACACAAAGAGGAGGCGTGTTTCAAGAAATTCATGGAGGTGCTGAAACAGGTACATATTAACTTACCTCTTATTGATGTTTTGCAGGGAGTGCCGAAATATGCCAAGTATATAAAGGACATCGTGGCAAATAAAAGTGGGTTGAATGAGTATGCTACGGTGGCTCTAACGGAGGAGTGCACTTCCCGGATTCAAAACAGACTGCCCACAAAGCTCAAAGACCTTGGGAGCTTTACTATACAGATTACTATTGGGCAGAGCATCCGAGCTCGTGGATTGTGTGATTTGGGAGCGAGCATAAATTTGATGCCGTCATCGGTATTCAAAAAGCTGGGTCTAGGGAGTCCTAGACCCACAATAGTAATCTTGCAATTGGCGGATCGGTCCTTAGCCAGACCTGATGGCATTGTGGAGGACATTCTGGTGCAAGTTGGCTCCCTAATTTTCCCGGTAGATTTTGTCGTGCTGGATTTTGAACCAGACGCTGAAGCCCCATTTATTTTGGGACGCCCTTTCTTGGCGACCGGGAAAGCACTAATTGACGTAGCTGCGGGGCAGCTAACAATGCGAGCACACGACAAGGTGGAGGTGTTCGATGTGTACAAGGCACCCAAGCTCCCGATGGTGCACGAAGAACTCTCGGTGATCAATGTGATTGATCAAGGCGATAATGAGCAGCTTAAGGATTCATGAGAGTTATTGGGAAAACCACCAGACAGAGGTGTAAGCACTACTGGGGGGAGGACGGTGATCGAGAGAAGTCATCCATCACCCTAGAGGACAACTGAGCTTAACGACGTCGAGCCGCGATGGTAAACTAGGCGCTGCACGGGAGGCAACCCGTGAAAAAAAAAATTCTCTCTCTTTTTAAATTGTGAATAGATTTTTCTTTTTCTTTTTCTTGATTAACAACAAAAATTTTAGTTTTTTTTTTGTTTTTATTTTTATTTAGAGTGAAACCTATAATTCTAACCAATTTTGTATAGTGAGATGAATTTCAGGTCAAACGGAGGAAAATATGCACGGAATCACAAAGGAAAATTCGAGGTATGAAAATTAACAAAAAGTGGCAAAACAGTGAGCTAGGGCGATAGCTCCGTGTCACGGAGGTGGACCTTCGTGTTACCCTCCGTGACACGCTGAGGTATAATCCGGAATTTTTACAAAATTTCCAAAATAGGCTCGCGACAGCTCCGTGTCACGGAGGCAGTGCACCGCGATGCACTCCGTGACACGTTGCCGTGTATATCGCGACGGGTCACACCGGGTCGCCGGGTGACCCGCGGGATTTTTATACTTTTTAACCCCGAAAACCCCTCCCTTTTCCTTATTTTTCACTCACTCTTCGACTAAACTCCCCAAAACCCATCCCCCTTCAACCTGACACGGAGTAGGCCAAGAAAATCATTGAGTTTGCTTCAATTCTTCAACTTCAAAGTATGTTCTTCAATTTCATCTCATTTCTGGTCGATTTTCTTCGATATTGAGCATGTGAGGTGAGCTAAGTTTGCCCTAAGTAGAAATTAATAATGAATTCAATTGAATTGTTGTTGATGAATGTTCAAAATGTCATTATGATTGCTTGAACTCGTTAATTGCATAATTTAATCGAATTTTCTTGATATCATCATTTCTAGGGCTTGTTTTTGAATTTGAAGCGAAAAATGTAGTGAACTTGTGAAATTAATGCCGGGATGTACATTATGAGTGAGATGAGTCGATGGGCTAGTTGTTATCATGTTAAAAGACCGACGGATTCTCGGGTTAGGGGAATATTGAAATTTGCAAGAATTGGGTTGGTTGTATAGGTTCGTGTAGATAAATTCTTGTTGTTGTTTTCATTTCTTTGTTTTTCCTTGCTAAGTGCGATGGATTAAAAGGTTATTGATGGTAATGATTGTAGTTAGCTATACAAAGTCTGAGTAGTACATAGTATATATATACCATCGAATTCTTCATATGCACTAAGCATGTTTGTATAGTTGGTTGTTGATTTATGCAAATAAGCATGATCTTGCCGGTATGTTGTAACTGTAGCTAAGGACTAAGTCTGGGGTAGCTCAGCTTAACCCGACTTTAGCCGAAGTTAATACTCATTGGCTTAACATTGATCTTGTCTACTCGGGTTGACAGGTAAAATGGCGAGTAGGCAAGAAAAAGGGAAAGGCGCATCAACATCTGGCGCCGGAAGGAAGCGAATCAGACTGGGCACAGCAGTCCCAGCAGCACCAGCAGTTCCACGCGGCCAACGCCGCCAATACGGATCAAGGTAGGTGACAGATGAGGGGAAGAAATGGTACGCAAAGCACAAAGAAAACAAGTACTTCCCCGAGGAACATATCGCACGGGAACCATTGGCACAGGAGTTCCCTAGGATTGTCCACCGGATCGAGGCAGCTGGGCTCAACTTCATCTTTGAAGAGCCCAAGGAATGTAACTTGCACCTGATTCGGGAATTCTATGCCAATTAGAACCCGACCCTAAGAAGTCACACCATAAAAATCAGAGGGCAAATAGTCACATTTGAGCCCCACCACCTCAATGCCATCATAGGGGCGCGGGACACAGACGCCCACGTGCTCCGACAGCTGAACATTACCCCACCGTATGCGGACATCAGACGCACCTTGTGTGGGACCCGATCTACAGCTAGATGGAGCATACACAAAGAGAGGGGCTACCATCAGACTTTGCCCTATTCACAGATGAACAGGGAAGCCAGAATATGGCTAATGATCATCTGTTCCTGCCTAATCCCAGGGGTATATATGACAGATGTAACCCGGGATCGTGTCTGCCTTGTCTATGCCCTGATGAAAGGGCTAGAGATCAACGTGGGGCGGCGATTATATCCGCCATGAAGAGATCCCGGTTGCATCAAGGCCACAAGTACGGCTTTGGTGGACTACTCACCACCTTCCTCAGGGGCCTAGATGTCGAGGAAGAGGCCCTTGACTACATCCCGCAGATGGAGCGGCGGGCCTTAGATGTTACTAAAACTAAGGCACCCGACACTACCCACGGGCCAGTGCTTACACTTGGCGAGCGACATGCTCGTGATAATCAGTATATGGCTCGCATGTATGGGATGCAGATGCTCCAGCTGAGGATAGGCGGGAGGCCGGCGACAGAGGAGGAGCTATGGCAGCTCAAGCTAGACTACCCCTTCGGCGAGAACGCCAGGGCTCTATGCCGAGTGGGGCCAGCATTGTAGAGCCCACGAATGATGATGTCCCCACAGACGAGGAGACACGTCGGGAGGACTCCAATGTGGAGTCCGATGATGACGACGGGGGTGATTCAGACATGGGAGATGAAGCAGCAGTACCTGATGAAGAAGTGGAGTACTTTGATTGATCAAGGAGTTCCACCACCCAATTTTTGTGCTATTTTGATTTTTGTGAACATTGGGGACATTGTTCGAGTTAAGTGTGGGGCGGGAGTAGTTAGGTGATGGCTGTGTGGTTATGTATGTACGCTCTAATCTGTTGTCGTGCCTGTGAAATTTTGTTGTTCCCTGTGATTTGTGAATTGTTAAGTTGTTGTTCTGTATTGTAAATTTATGTGAAATTGACGTGTGTTGCTGAATGTTGCTAGCTTATTTTGTACATATTTTTGTTTATCGAAATGATCGATATTTTCAAAATTTTTTACTTCTTGGGTTTCTCGGCGTTTGTTTTCAGTTCTTTTACCGAGAATGGTCCCATTGAACCGAAGTCTTAGTTAGTGACCGTTCCCTATGATGGATGGATGACGACTGTCTTAAGGGAAATGTAGTCGTTAGGAGTAGATTTTTTTTTGTTGTTTTTTTTCTTTGGTGGGTTGCATCCCAAAACCTGTAGTTACTGTATGGTTGCGAAATTCTGGTTGCGTGTTGCACATGATATTTAAAATGCAAAGGTGATTCGTATGAAAGCATGCAACTTTATAAAATATCTTGAGATACCTAGACCATAGAGTCGATTCAGTGTGATTGAGGCTTAATGTTTGAATTCCTGTAATTAGCTGATTGAAGAGTCTGTGAATACATCTTGAATTGAGCATGTGCAATAAGTGTGAAGTGAGGTTTTGTTATTCCGTGCTATTGTGAAGTGTCTAGAACTTGCCTGGTGTGTGTACAAAACAAAATGAAGGAGGTGTATTGTAGGGAAGGATGTAGGCATTTCTTTGTTTTAACCAAAAGTTTTTATTTTTCATTGTCG
Organism: Datura wrightii; assembly: GCA_035772735.1. Taxonomy (NCBI): domain Eukaryota; kingdom Viridiplantae; phylum Streptophyta; class Magnoliopsida; order Solanales; family Solanaceae; genus Datura; species Datura wrightii. The sequence continues at coordinate 73,718,540 of JASDFA010000019.1, read as the reverse complement.
TACCCACCTTGATTGTATACCCTAGTCAGCCCGTTGAGCCTTTAGCCTATTATTTTTTTTCTTTCTTTCTTTTGTCGAAAAGTGTAAACCGAGCTTAATCCTTTCTTTTCATTAGCCGTAAAGTCGTTACAAAACTCTTAAGCGCTTAAGAAGAGAAAATAATTTTCCCAAAGTGTCAAAAGAGTGAGAGTGGTGAAAAGAAAAGAAAAGCAGAGTGATAGAAGAAAAGAAAAGGTTGAAGGTGCACTTGTTGTAAATCAACTTTAATGAAGGTGCATGAATAATCTTTGTTGTTGTGTCAAGTGTGCTTAATAAGATGGGCTAAACTAAAGAAAAACGTCAAGAATGGGAGGATGAAAAAGAAAAAAAAGAAACAATGTTCATGAGTTGATGGGATGTGTTGAAAAGGCGCTTAAGGATGCTAGTGGCTATTATTGGCCAACCCAATATTTACTAGTTCTGTAGCTTCCATTACAACCAGTTAAAGTCCTACGTGATCTTACATCGCACTTCTTTATATTAGTGGAGTAATACACTAAGGGCAAGCTTATGGGTCATGACATGATGCATGTGAATTCTTTTGGGAGAGAGAGCGAAATTGTGTTTACATGCCCCTACCTGAAATTTTGTGAGTTCATATGAGCAAAAAGGGGAAGACTCTCTTGTGTTGTGAGGGCACATGCTTGATGAGAGATTAATTTTCGTGTCGTATATCTTGATCAGTTGATTTGCATGAGTTTGCCCATATCGAGAGTCGATTCTTAAGTCTAGGAGGTCTTGAGGTATTGAAGGTCATTGCATTGATAGGACCATGCATGTTTTCTTGATGATTTGTTGTATTGAATAATCGGTATGACCGTAGCCTAAATTGTCGAACCAAAATAGCGAGGTTGGGACGTAAATTGCATGAGGTGTGTGATTGTAGTTCGAGGAAGAACAAGGATTTAAGTGTGGGGTAAGTGATCTTGGGCAAATTTATATGCCCAAGTGATACTCAAAAGTGTCATTTTAGCCTTTTTTATCTATCAATGTGTATACATTCTCATTTAATTGGTAATAAAATGTGAATTTATACTAACCAACATGATTAGCATTGTTTTGCAGGTAAAATGTAATTTTGGGAAGCTTAAATAGATGTTGGAAGAGATCGGGGTTGAACTCGGAAGTGAGCACGGGACAAGGAATTGGTAAGCACAAAATAAAGGGGCTCCGCGATGGAGCCGTGTCACGCTGCCATCGCGGAGGCCTTCGGCCTGGATGGAAATTTTCAGCCAAATTCCAGTGTGGGTTCGCGATGGGTCCGTGGCACGGTGGCTTGGCTCCACGTTGCACGTCGTGCCACATTGGGCTTTATTTCCTGGACCCCCAGTTCCAGTGAAGGTACACGTCCGTAGCATGTCACGGAGGCAGTGCTCCGCGATGCACTCCGTGACACGTTGCTCGTTATTCCGGGAAAAATTCCCACTAGTATAAATACAACACTTAGGTTCATTTTTCAATATTCTGACTTGGTGGAGCAAGAACGTGGGTTACAGGCAGTTGAGGGGATGAAATTATCAGGGTTTTTCTCTCTTTCCTTCTTCCTGTATTCAATTGCTTGTATGTTTAACACTCATTTAACGATGTTTAATCCACAAATGAGTGGCTAATCCCTCTTCTTGCTGAGGTTATGAACAATTGTAGTGAAATGTGATTGTTGATCATATTGGTTTTTCATCTTTTCTTCCATGGTTGTTCTATTAACTCTTGTTCTTACTGCATTAATGTGTGGCCTACGTTAATGTATATCTAAAAAGTCCGGTTTCACTCAAGAGAGCAAGAAATTGGAAAGTTGTGAATTAATAGGATATGATCTTTTCTTAGTTTGGGAAAATTGAGAATTGATTTACCTTCAGGATAGAAATATACCTGAAAGTCATATTAGTCAAATTAGGAAACGGGTTTGTATGGCTAGAACATGAATTGCATTTAATCACAGAAATATAGGTGGATGGTTCATGATTCTTAAGTGGGGTTAAATACGAGAGTTTTAATCCCTTGGCAATAGTTCTTGACTAGCAACCGGAGGAAAAGACTAACCAAATTATGTCGATAATTAATTTCATTACATGTTCGTTTAGCCTCAGCATGCTCTCATTCATAGTTCAGACTCACATTAGATAATTGTTTTAGCTTTAGCATAATAATTATAGAACAAAATATCAAACTCTTGGTTACACTGTTGTCTGCATTTTTAGAATTGAAATATAGTACACTTAAGCAGATTACACTTCATCCCAGTCCCTGTGGGATTGATACTTGGCTTACTTAAGCCACTTTACTACTTGTTCGACCACGTGCACTTGCGTGTAGCTTTATACCCATAGAAAACAACCGAACAGGGTCTCTCGGGGTCCCTTGTCTCGTATCTACGATCCGGGCCTCCGTTCGGGTCGTGACAAACTTGGTATCAGAGCGATAGGTTTGAAGTGTCCTAGGGAGTCTGAAAGCCACGTTATGTAGGGTCTTTTCATGGGTATGAAGTGCGCCACACTTATGACGAAGATCCGCAGGCTATCCCGCATGTTACTCAAAATGGTAATGCAGCAGCAGCCAAAGTCCGAGACTTCTTGAGAATGAACCTACCGGAGTTTCTAGGGTCCAAGGTAGATGAGGATCCTCATGATTTCATTGATGAGATTGTCAAGATCACCCAGGTTATGGGGGTGAGTAGTGTTATGTGCACAGAGTTGGCCTCCTACAAGTTGAAGGGGGTCGCGCATATCTGGTTTCACCATTGGAAGGATAGCAGGTTCACAGGAGCAGGTCCGATCACGTGGGGGAGTTTCAGGTTGCATTCCTAGATTGGTTCTTCCCTTGGGAGATGAGGGAGCTCAAGGCTTTTGAGTTTGTAAACTTGAAGCAGGGAAGGATGACAGTGTTGGAGTATTCCCTTGAGTTCACTCGCCTATCGAAATATACCCCGGAGTTAGTGATTGACCAGAGGGCGCGGGTGAGTAGATTTGTGCATGGTATAGCAGGATATTTGGACATGGATTGCCGAATTTCTATGCTTCACCAGGATATGGATTTCCCTCGCATGGTTTTGTACACCCAGTAGATGGAGGTGGCACATTCGAGGGAGAGGGTGGCCAAGAGGGCCAGGACCAAGGGTCACAGATTCTCTCAACAGAGGTCCGGAGATAACCCCGACAGCAGACTCAGCAGAGGTCATCAACCCCAACATCTTCGGCATTAAGTGTGCCATCCAGGCCCAGAGATGATCAGAGAGGGCGAGCGTCAGGCTCGAGGGGTCAGAGCAGTAGACCCGCAGATTCCAGCATCCCAACTTGTCGCAAATGTGGTCGGGGGCACACAGGCTAGTATTTGGAAGGTTCAAGAGCTTGTTTTGGTTGTGGGTAGCCCGGACACATGCTTAGAGATTGTCCATCTGCGAGATAGGACCAGGTTGGGGGCCGAAGCCTAGCTTCTAATTCATCAGCCCCTCCCCCATGCACAGCACATCAGGAGGCATCTACTAGCATAGCTGGCGGGCAGCGCCAGAACAGATTCTATGCCTTAGCCACTCTTTAGGAGAAGGAGTCCTCACTAGATATGGTCACCAGTATGTTGAGTGTTTTTCATGTTGATGTGTATGCTTTGCTAGATTCGGGGGCTACTCTATCTTTTGTGACACCATATGTAGCCAGTAGCTTCGAAGTCAGTCCTGATGTTTTATCAGAGCCCTTCTCAGTTTCTGCTCCAGTAGGTGACTCAATTATAGCTAGACGAGTCTACATAGATTGCCCAATCTTAGTTCTTCATAAGATCACCTCAGCAGATTTGATAGAGTTGTCCACGACCGATTTCGATGTTATTCTCATCATGAATTGGCTATTTGCATGCTATTATTCAATTAATTGAAGAACCCAGGCAGTAAAGTTCCAATTTTTGGGTGAGATGATTTTAGAATGGAAGGGTAGTTCAGCTGTGCTTGTAGGTCGATTCATTTTCTACCTTAAGGCCAGGAAGATGATTTCTAAGGGTTGCATGTACCATCTAGTAAGGGTTAAGGACGTGGAGTCCCAGACCCAGACCATCCAGTCTGTACCAGTAGTATGTGAGTATCCATAGGTCTTTCCTGATGATTTGCTAGGTGTCCCTCCCGAGCGGGAGATTGATTTCGGTATAGATCTTCTTCTCGACACGCAGCCTATATCAATCCCTCCCTACAGAATGGCTCTAGACGAGCTAAAAGAGGTGAAGTTTCAGTTAGATAAGGACTTTATTAGGTCGAGTAAGTCCCCATGGGGTGCATCAGTCCTATTCATTCAGAAGAAGGATGGTTCTCTCCGGATGTGCATTGATTATAGGCAGTTAAACTATTAAGAACATATATCCTTTACCTAGGATCGATGATTTGTTTTACCAACTTTAGGGTGCCAAGTGTTTCTCCAAGATTGATCTCAGATCCGGGTATCACCAGCTTAGGGTTTGGGAGAGTGACATTCGGAAAACTGCTTTCAAGACTCGGTATGGTCACTACGAATTCGTTTTTATGTCTTTTGGACTAACCAATGCCCCTACAGCTTTTATGTATCTAATGAACAGGGTGTTTAAGGGATATTTTGACATGTTCGTGATTATATTCATTGATGACATCCTTATATATTCTCGGAGCGGGGAGGAGCATGCCGCTCACTTGAGAGTAGTGCTCTAGACCCTCAAGGATCGTCAATTGTATGCAAAGTTCATCAAATGTGAGTTTTGGTTGGACTCTGTGTCATTTTGGGTCATGTAGTATCGAGTGAGGGCATAAAGGTAGATTCTCAGAAAATTGAGGTGGTGAAGAACTAGCCCAGACCGGTGAATCCATCAGATATCAGGAGCTTCTTGGGCTTAGTAGGTTACTATCGGAGATTTGTTGAGGGATTTTCATCAATTGCAGCACCATTGACCAAGTTGACTTAGAAAAAGGTAAAGTTCCAATGGTCGGATGCTTGTGAGAAAAGCTTCCAGGAATTGAAGACTCGACTCACTTCAGCACCAGTGTTGACTCTACCCGAGGGTACCGATGATTTTATGGTATATTGTGATGCTTTGAGAATCGTACTTGGGTGTGTGTTGATGCAGCATGGGAAGTTGATAGAATATGCCTCAAGATAGTTGAAAATCCATGAGAAGAATTACCTGACTCATGATCTTGAGTTGGCCGCAGTGGTGTATGCCTTGAATTATGGCGGAATTACATGTATGGGGTTCATGTGGATGCATTCACGGATCACAAGAGATTGCAATATGTGTTCACACAGAAAGATCTCAATCTTCAGCAAAGGAGGTAGTTGGAACTACTAAAGGATTACAAAATGAGTGTCCTTTACCACCCGGGTAAGACTAATATAGTAGAGGATGCACTTAGCAGGCTCTCTATGGAGAGTGTGTCCCACGTTGATGAGGGAAAGAAGGAGTTGGTAAAAGATGTCCATCGACTTGAAAGGCTGGGAATTAGATTGGTCTACTCTATTGATGGAGGTCTTTCCAAAAAGGGCTTAGGACCCAGGTTAAGCTCAGCACAGCATTCCATCTACAAACGGATGGTCAGGCAAAGCGGATAATTCAAACTCTTGAGGACATGTTGAGAGCTTGAGTGATGGACTTTAAAGATAGTTGGGATGATCACTTGCCTTTGATCGTGTTTTCTTACAATAACAGTTATCACTCCAACATCCAGATGGCACCGTTCAAGGCTCTTTATGGGCGGAGATGTAGATTGCCCATCGGATGGTTTGAAGTTGGTGAGGTAGCTATGATAGGACCTGATTCAGTTCATGAGGCCATGGTGAAAGTTTAGACGATCAGGGATAGGTTGAAAACCGCTCAGAGTCGTCAAAAATCATATGTGGATGTGAGAAGAAGAGATTTGGAGTTTGAGGTACACAATTGGGTGTTTCTGAAGGTATCTCCCATGAAGGGACTCATGCCGTTCGGAAGGAAAGGAAAGCTCATTCCTCGCTATATTAGTCCCTACCGGGTTATGAGAAGAGTTGGTAAGGTAGCATATGAGTTGGACTTGCCGTCAGAGTTATCTTCAGTTCATCCCGTCTTTCATGTATCGCTCTTGAAAATCTGCTTGTGTGATCCGTCTTTAGTTGTCCCGGTGGAAAGTGTTGGTGTGGGAGATAGCCTCAGTTATGAGGAAATTCAAGTTGCAATCTTGGATCGTCAGGTGCGGAGGCTGAGGAAAAAAGAAGTAGCTTTGGTGAAGGTGTTGTGGAGAAATCAGCATGTTGAGGGAGCTACGTGGGAAGTTGAAGCGACTATGATGGCTAAATGCCCCCACCTGTTCCCTACTGGCTCATTTTCAGTTTGAGATATCAGTTTTTACCATAATTCTCTAATTAGTTTCCATGTTCAGTGATCTTGGGCAGATTTATATGCCCAAGTGATACTCAAACGTATCATTTTCGCCTTTTTTATCGTGCAATGTGTATACATTTTCATGTAATTGGTAATAAAATGTGAATTTATACTAACCAACATGATTAGCATTGTTTTGTAGGTAAAATGTGATTTCGAGAAGCTAAAATGCATGTTGGAGGATATCGGAGTTGGACTTGGAAGCGAGCAAAGGAACAAGGCAGTGGACTGTACAATATAAAGGGGCTCCGCGATGGAGCCGTGTCACGCTGCCATCGCGGAGGCATTCTGCCGGGAGGATGAAAAATTAGTCAAATTCCAGTGGATCCTCACGACAGCTCCGTGGCACGGTGGCAAGCCTCCGCGTTGCATGCCGTGCCACGTTGATGCTTTATACCTGGACCCCCAATTTCCAGAGAGGGTCCGCGTTCACGCCGTGTCACGGAGGCAGTGCTCCGCGATGCACTCCGTGACACGTTGCTTGTTATTCGAGGAAAAATTCCCACTAGTATAAATAGAACACTTAGGCTCATTTTTTCATAATTCAGACTTGGTGGGGCAAGGACGTAGGTTACAGGCAGTGGAGGGACGAAAAGTTCAGGGTTTCTTCTCTCCTTCATTCTTCTTTCACTCAATTGTTTGTATGATTAACACTTGTTTTAGGATGATTAATCCACAAATGAGTGGCTAATTCCCTTCCTTGCTGAGGTTATGAACATTTGTGATGAAGTTTGATTGTTGAATTATATGGTTTTTCATCTTCTTCTTCTATGTTGTTCTATTAATTCTTGTTTCTACTGCATTGGTGTGTGGCCGACATTAATGTATATCTAAAAAGTCCGATTTCACTCGAGAGAGCACGAAATTGGAAAGTTGTGAATTAATAGGGTATTGTTCATTACTTGATTTGGGAAAATTGAGTTTTGATGTGCTTTCCTAATAGAAATATACTTGAAAGCCGTATTAGTCAATTTGGGAACTGGAATTGTATTTCTAGGTCATGAATTGCATTTGATCACAGAAATGTAGACGGATGGTTTATGATTCTTAAGTGAGATTAAATACGAGAGTTTTAATCTCTTGGCTAATGTTCTTGGCTAGCAACTGGAAGAAAGGATTAACCATTGTATGATGATAATCAGTTCATTACATGTTCTTAACCTTGGCATGCTCATATCCATAGTTTAAATTCAAAGTAAATAATTGTTAGTAGTTTTAGTATAGAAGTTATAAAACAAATTATTCACTTTTGGTTACGTTGTTGTCAGCATATTTAGAAGTGAGATAGAATATAGTATACTTAAGCAATTTTCACTTATCCAGAGTCTCCTTGGATCGATACTTGGCTTACTTAAGCCACTTACTACTTGTTTGACCACGTGCACTTGTGTGTCGGTTTATAACCCCAACCAAAGCACCGAACAAGTTTTTGGTGCCGTTGCCGGGGAGACTAGGCAATTGGTGAAATTGTGTTAAGTGTAAATTTACTGTATTTTTATTTTATTTTCTTAAGTGTTGACAACTTGGTCTTAGCCTGTATTTTGCATACTTAATCTCTGTGAACACTGGCAAGAGACAAAGAGCTGGTGGAATCTTATATAGAGCCTGAACGTATATTTCATAGTAAACGGAGAGAAGCTCTACAAAGAAAGCTGAGTTGCTCAGACAGACTATTATGGAGCGACAAAATCTACCGGTTGTAAGGTCAGTGTTAGTGCCCGAAGAAGAAGCAGCAAGGTCGGTTCGCGAGGTGGCAATCCCACATGCCAACAATGTAACATCCAGTATCCACAAACCAGAGCCTGGAGGGAGATTTGAACTCAAGCAAAATTAGGTGCAACTGTTGCACACAAGCGGGCAATTTACCGGTCTCCCTCATGAAGACCCACAACAACATCTCCAAAACTTTTTGGAGATAAGTGACACTTATATACCCGCTGGAGTGTCACCTGATTATGTTCGGCTTACATTATTTCCGTTCTCATTACTTGGTGAAGCCAAGAGGTGGTTGAAAGCTGAGCCACCAAATTCTATTTCAACGTGGGATGATCTTGCACGAAAGTTCTTGATAAGATTTTTTTCCCTCTGGTAAAACAGCCAGACTTAGAAGTCAAATTCTAAGTTTGAAACAGAGGGAGGGGGAAAATTTGTATCAAGCCTGGGAAAGATTTAAATCCAATGTTGCGGGACTGTCCTCATCATCATCAGTCTAATGAGGTGTTGGTGCACACATTTATTGAGGGTTTGGAACCCCATACCAAAACTTTGCTAGACTCAGCAGCTGGAGGGCAAGCGCTGGAAAAGACTTATGAGGAGCTGTACACTTTGCTAAAGCGGATTTCACAGGGCAATCCAGAATGGAATGCTGATTCATCACGAGGTGGAGCAAGGAAAGCAGCAGGAGTGCTTGAAGTTGATGGATTTACGGTTATCGCTGCACAGATAGCTGCCTTGCAGAATTAGTTGAACAACCACTTTAGCAACATGACTTTGAACCAGCCGGCAGCTCCAGTCAATGCGGTCCAGTAAATGTGGTGTGAAGTGTGTGGAAGCAGTGAGCACTCAGCTGAGTGCCGTGGAGCAAACCCAGATTCGGTTAACTTTGTGGGCAATGCACAAAGAAATCAGCAGCAGTATGGTAGTGGCTACAATTCAAATTGGAGGAACCATCCAAATTTTTCATGGGGTAGCAACAGCCATCAGGGCCAAAGTTCGGGTCAGGGTATGCAAAGAAATCAAGGAGGGCAACAGAACTACCAATCTCAATTCAGAAATCACAATGCCCCTCCTCCACCACCATCACCTAGCATTGAGGAGATGTTCAAGACCATGATCGCTAACCAGGCGCAATTGCAGGCTGACTATGTTAAATTGGCAGCCGAAGTGAAAAATAATCAGTTAGCGACCAAGGCTCTTGAGTATCAATTTGGGCAATTTGCTAGTGCCCAGAATACAAGGCCCAGAGGAGGACTGCCTAGCGACACGGATCCGAATCCGAAGCAGGTAAATGCAGTGACCACACGGAGTGGTTTGCAGCTGAAGGAGGTGGAACCAGAAAGACCACCTCAAAAGTCAGGAGCAGCAGAAGTTTAGTGGGAGCAGAGTTCGGAAAGGGGGAAGACCAATGAAGCTGAATCAAAAAGACCTCCACCCCGTTCCCTCAACGACTTAAGAAACACAAGGAGGAGGCATGTTTCAATAAATTCATGGAGGTGCTTAAACAGGTACATGTTAATTTACCTCTTGTTGATGTCTTGCAGGGAGTGCCTAAATATGCCAAATACATTAAAGACATCATGGCCAACAAAAGTCGTTTGACCGAGTATGCCACGGTGGCTATGACGGAGGAATGCACTTCCCGGATCCAAAATAGACTGCCCACAAAGCTAAAAGACCCTGGAAGTTTTACTATCCAGCTTACTATTGGGCAGAGCATCCGAGCTCGTGGATTGTGTGACTTGGGGGCGAGCATAAATCTGATGCCATCTTCGGTATTCAGAAAGTTGGGTCTAGGGAGTCCTAGACCTACAACTGTAATCTTGCAGTTGGCAGACCGATCCTTAGCTAGGCCGGATGGCATTTTTGAGGATGTTCTAGTGCAAGTGGGCTCCCTAATTGTTTCGGTAGATTTTATTGTTCTGGATTTTGAAACAGACGCAGAAGTCCCATTTATTTTGGGACGACCCTTCTTGCCAACCGGGAAAGCATTAATCGACGTAGCTGCGGGTCAACTTACTATGCGAGCACATGACAAGGTAGAGGTGTTCGATGTGTACAAAGCACCCAAGATCCCAATGGTGAATGAAGAACTCTCGGTGATCAATGTAATTGATCATGGTAATGCTAAGCAGATGAATGATTCCCGAGAGTTGATGGGAAGACCACTGGATAGGTGTGAGCACTACTGGGGGGAGGACAATGATCGTGAGAAATCGTCCATCACCCTAGCGGACAATTGAGCATAAATGACGTCGAGCCGCGACGGTAAACCAGGCGCTGCACGGGAGGCAACCCGTGAAAAAAATTTTCTTTCATTTTGTAAAGTGTACATAGATTTTATTTTTCTTTTTCTTGATTGAGTACAAATTTTTTGCGTTTTAGTTAGTATTTTTTTTTATTTTAGTTAGGTGAAACCTATTAATCTAACCAATTTTGTTTAGTGAGATGATTTTCAGGTCAAACAGAGAAAAATGTGCACGGAATCGTGAAGGAAAAGTGAGGTATGAAAAAAATTTAAAAATGTTGAAGACAGTGAGCTGGGGCGATAGCTCCGTGTCACGGAGGAGGACCTCCGCGTTACCCTCCATGACACGTTGAAGTGTAATCTGGAAATTTTAAAATTTCCAGAGGGATATCGCGATGGCTCTGTGTCACGGAGGCAGTGCACCGCGATGCACTCCGTGACACGTTGCCATATAAATTGTGACGGGTCACACCGGGTTGCCGGGTGACCCGCGTGTTTTCTACATTTTAAACCCCCGATTTCGCCCCTTTTTCCCTCATTTTTAATTCCCTCCGCGACCAAACTTCCTAAAATCCCTTCCCCATCAACGTGCCACGGCCTAAGGCAAAGAATTACCAAGTTTTCTTCGGTTCTTCAACTTTAAGGTATGTTTTCCAATTATCTCTCAAGTTTTTGTCGATTTTATTCGAATTTAAGCATGGGAGGTGAGATAAATCACCCTAAATCGAATTTTAGCATGAAGTTGAGTTATTTATTGATTGATAAATGTTCGGAATGTTGTAATGAGCGTTTGAACTTGTCGATTGCATGAATTATTCGAATTTGCTTGCGAAAATCAATTCTAGGGCTGTGTTGTTGAATTTGAAATTGGTAATGTGTTGAATTTGTGAATTATATGCCGGGGTGTGCTTGTGAAATGAGATAAGTCGTTGTAACCATTGTTGAATACTAATAGACGACGAATTCTCGGGTTTTGGGGAAAATGTTGAAAATTGTTCAAATTGGGTTGGTTGTATAGGTTCATGTATATATTTTTTTTGTTGTGTTTTTGTTTTGTTGTTTTTCTTTTCTAAGTGCGATGGTTGAATTGCTAGAGATGGTAGTGATTAGGATTAGTTGTACGAAGTCTGAGCAGTACGCAAAAGTTCTACCGTCAAAGTTCTCTTGTTGAACGCACTAAGCATGAATTGTATAGCTGGTTATTTTGGTGTAAATAAAGTTATTCTTGCCGAATTGTTATCACTGTAGCTAATGACTAAGTGTGGGGTAAACGTAGATTAACCCGACCTTAGCCGAAGCTAATATTCATTTAGCTTGACATTGCGTTTGTTTATTTGTGTTGACAGACAAAATGGCGAGCAGGCAAGATAAAGGTAAGGGTGCATCAACTTCAGGCACTGGGAGGAAAAGACTTAGGCTGGGCACAGCAGTCCCAGCTGCACCAGCAGTTCCACGCGGCCAGCGCCGCCAATCCGGAACGAGGTGGGTAACTGATGAGGGGAAGAAGTGGCACACAAAGCACAAAGAGAACAAATACTTCCCCGAGGAGCATATTGCACGAGAACCATTAGCACAGGAGTTCCCCAGAATAGTTCAAAGGATCGAGGCAGCTGGGCTCAGCTTCATATTTCAGGAGCCCAAGGAATGCAACCTACACTTGGTCTCAGAGTTCTATGCTAATTGGAACCCGGCAATCAGAAGCCACACAATCAAGATCAGAGGGCAGATAGTCACTCTGGAACCCCAACAACTAAATGCCATCATCGGAGCGCGGGACACAGACGCCCACGTTCTCCGCCAGCTGAACATCACCCCACCGTATGCCGACATCAGACGCACACTTTATGGGGCTAGATCCACAGCTAGATGGAGCAAACACAAGGAAAGGGGTTACCACCAGACTCTGTCGTATTCTCAAATGAACAGGGAGGCCCGAATCTGGCTGAAGATAGTCTGCTCGTGCCAAATCCCGGGGGTACACATGACTGATGTGACCCAGGATCGTGTTTGCCTGGTGTATGCCCTGATGAAAGGGCTGGAGATTAATGTTGGGGCGGTCATCATATCCGCCATGAAGAGAGCCCGACTGCACCAGGGCCACAGGTATGGGTTCGGTGAACTAATCACCACCTTTCTCCGGGGCCTCGACGTCAAGGAGGAGGCTTTGGATTACATCCCGCAGTTGGAGCGGCGAGCCTTGGACGTGACCAAAACTAAGGCTCCCGACACCACCCACGGGCCAGTGCTGACGCTTGGCGAGCGACATGCTCGTGATGACCAGTACATGGCACGGATGTTTGGAATGCAAAAGCTCCAGCTCAAGATTGGTGGGAGACCAGCCACGGAGGAGGAGCTATGGCAGCTCGAGCTGGATTACCCGTTTGGCTAAAACGCCAGGGCTCTATGCCGAGTGGGGCCAGCCTTTGTAGAGCCCACTGACGATGATGTCCCCACGGACGAGGAGACACGTCAGGAGGACTCCGATGTGGAGTCCGATGACGACGACGGAGGCGACTCGGACATGGGCGATGAGGCAGCAGCACCTGATGAAGAAGTGGAATACTTTGACTGATCAGGGAGTTCTGACGTGCCAGCAAGTGTATAGGTCGTGCAAGTAATATAGTGGCTCTTTTTAAGAACCGGATTGTCGAACCCACAGGGACGGACCCATTCCTCTAACTATCCATTTCTAGTGTGATCTTAAATACCTCAAGTGTTGGTTATATACATTTTCGATCGTGATTAATTAAGTCTAAGTTTGGGTCAACGAAATATTCTGAAATTACTCTAGGAGTAACATAGAGTTAAAACCAATTAATCATGTGATCCTACGATTTGCAATGGGTTAAGCATGGAACTATCAATTGTTATTTCACATAATTAGAATTGCATGTTTATGGTCTTTCGAGCCTCTAAACATGGCAATCTAGCCTCACTGCATCATTGTGAGCGAGGAGTTTAATTTCTAGTCGCGGGCAATCAATTATGTTGTGGTTTACGGGGAAACGATTAGGGACTTCCGTGCGTCTAACCATTTAACTCAACTTAGCCTCACAACTACTTCTTCGAGTGGTGATGTGACATCCCAAGTTGGTCTTTCATAACCCCCGTGTGTCAACCAAGCCCGGTGTTAGGTATATTTCTATCCTGACACAAAATATCTCCCGAGATACAAACATGCTCCTTACATTCTCATGTCCTGACCTAGGTAATGCTTTCTCAAGCTATTACTCAAGCTAACAAATATGCTTTCATGGTGATCAATCATAAAAACAACCAACAATCTAGAATGCAAGACGAAAACAACAATCAATAACTTAATTCCAAAACAATGTCATAAAATCACAATCATAATTCATGGCTTCAACCCTAGAGGAAGGGTTCTTGCCATTCATGTTCGTAAAACTACAATTAACTAATACTAAACTAACATACTTACATGAATTTGGTAGATGAGAAGGGAATTTGATAAACCCTAGATGAGTTCTCCCACTTCTCCCTTCACTCCTAGGTGGTTTTTCAGAATAAAATCGTGACCAAATGATTTTAGGAACTAAGGGTCCTATTTATAGTAAATGGAAAACGTGCATAATTTAGCCTGAAATGGAACGGCTCCGTGTCACGGAGTGTATCGCGGAGCACTGCCTCCGTGACACGGAGGCAACGCGAAAGCTCTCTGGAAAGTGCCTCAGGAACCCAAGCTGCCGAGGGTCACCACGCTGGCCAACATGACACGCTGCTCATGCAGCGCGATGGCATGCTGCTGTCGCGCAGCTGGCCTAGCGCGGCAAGGCGCTGGCGCGCTGGTTCTCTGCCTACTGCTGCCTTTTGCTGCCTTCTCTCGTGCGCCTGGCAGAGGCGTGGCACAACACTGGGCGCGGCACACGCACAGCGTGGCACGCTGCCTGGCGCGGCCAGCCTTGCCAAGGCATGCTCCTTGCCGACTTTCGCCACTTGCTTCCACTCCATTCCTTCCTATTCACCAACTTGTGAATTAGTTCCTCAAAATCCTTGAAACCTACAAAACAAGGACTAATCATGTTAGTTAGCACATATATTCACATTTATATAAAATCACATGAAAGTATGTAAAATAACTTAGATAAACAAGACTACATTAAGGTATAAAGCGTATCTCGGGCATGCTATTTTTCCCGTGATCACAACCCCACACTTTAAAGCCTTGTTCGTCCTCGAACATCCTTTTACATATCATACATATGGAGACTCCCACATAACTAATTTGGCAAGATAATTCAAGCTACGGCTATAATGATTACGTAAGATAACAAGCTAAAGATAGAGCATACACAATTTAATCACCGAGATGAAATACAACGATGCTAAGACTTCTTAACCTCAAGAATCGACTCTCAATCTTAGCAAACTCGTGCAAATCAACTAGTTAAGAAATCCCACATGTATTATATCCTTCATTCAACATGTGCCCCTCACAGAAATAGAGTTACCCAATCACACGCAAAAATCATTTGTACATCATAACATGTGTGGGTGAATAAATAGAATTTCACTCTCTCTCACAAAGAATTCACATGCATCATGTAATGGCCCATAAGCTTGCCCTTAGTGTTTTATTCCACTCATTTAAGGATGTGTGAATGTAAGATCAAGTAGGACTTAATGGGTTGTAATGTAGGCTAAGGGACAGGTAGGTATTATTATGGCCAGTAATAGTGACTATCTTTCCTAAGCGCTTTTAATACATTATGTCCTCCTTACGAACTTCCCTTCCCTTACTTTACCTTTTTCTCCTTCCATCTTTCTTGTTCCTCTTATGTTCCCCCATTTCTTTAGGCACTTTTAACTTATTAGTAAGGAGCTCTATAAATAATTTTTCATTAATTTGTTTTCTTGCTCCTTACTAATACTCAACCATTTTCACGCATGTGCACCTTTGTCCTTTTCTCACTTCTACAGCTTGCTACTTTTCCTTTCTTTTCATTCTTCTCACTCCTTTACTCCTTCGGATTTTTTCACTCAAGCGCTTAGGAGTTTTGGATCAAGTTGAAGGCTAATGAAAGAAAAAGGATTAAGCTTATGTTGTAGCTGTCAAAGAATAGGCTCAAGGCTCAATGGAGCTAACTAGGATTAATTTTTCAAGGTAGGTAAAATGAGGGATAAAAATTTGGTTCATTCAAAGAATTGCCTAAATCATCTCCTACAATTCACATCCTTCATTTCATTTTATACACACACCAGGCAAGTTATAGACAATCCACAATAGCACAGAATACTCAAAAACCTTACACTCATGGCACATGCTCAAATCAAGACATATTCATCAGACTCTTACTCAGCTAATCACAAGAATTCAGAATTAAGCTTCAATCATATTGAGTCAAATGCCAGAGCCTAAGTGTCTCAAACAAAGTTATACATTTGCATGCTTCACACTGAACATACTTGCATCTTACAATCATGCATTGCACATAACAAGAACATCAAGCCATTAACTAGTTATGGTTTCGAAACCCAACACCTACCGACTAATTTTTCCTCAAGACGGTCGTCATCCATCCATCGTTGGAAATAGTCCCTAACTATGACTAAAACACTATCTACAAACAAAGGAAATAAAAAAAATTATTCTTCGGTTCAAAGACCCCCCATCGGAAAAGAACCGAAAAGAAAAACCAACGGGTGATGAAGTCATGCTTACTTCACAAAAATTTTCAAATTTTTCAAATTTTTCAAATTTCTCAAGAATTAGCATTACCTTCACCACAAACTTGTTAAGCACAAAATTTTTTTGAAATTTCCCTTGAAGTTTCCCTCACCCCACACTTAAATAATGCTATGTCCTCATAACATCAAATCAAAATTTAAAAAGGGTGAGAAATACTCCCTGAGGCATTTAGGCCTAGCTAATAGTATGATTTTCTTCAACTTTGCCCAAGTGTGTGTCGACCCCACACTTTTTATCGTCCATGCTTTTTAGCCTGCTCCTCCACGGGTACTCAGACTTCCCGTCCATCTGTGCTTAACTTTCCACCAAAAACAACACAAGATGAAAAATAAATAAAATCAACACAAATGCAAGAAATTAAAATGGTACCTGTGGTACCCTTGGGTTGCCTCCCAAGTAGCGCCTTATTTTATGTCGTGGCCCGATGTGGACTATCCTTTTCAGGACATCCTCATACCTGGGTTCTCTTTCGAGAACCATCTCCTTTTCTTTTGCTGTTTAGAGGAAACAGCCTCCACTCTGTTCCTCTCTTTCTCCAACTTCTTCTCAATTTGAAGCCCTTTATCAGACTCGGGCTGAACACCTGTAATTGCCTTTGGCCCTGCACCTGTGGAATCCTCCACCCCACACTTATCCTCTGCCAACACACTAACCTGACTAAGGTTTCTATAGTGTGCAGATGGGTTCATTTCTTGGTAAACGCGGAAGATTTCTTCTTCATCCTCAACCCTCATTTTCAGGGTCCCTGCTTTCAAATCAATCACCTCTCCTCCAGTGGCCAAGAATGGCCGCCCCAAGATCAGGGGTACCTGGTCATCAACCTAAAAATCTAAGACAATAAAATCAGCAGGTATAATGAACTTACCTACTTTGATGAGAAGGTCCTCTATTATTCCATCAGGTGTCACTCGCGACTTGTCAGCCAGCTGCAGCATCAACCTTGTTGGCCTCGGTTTTCCCAACCCCAGGGTGTTGAATAAGGATAGGGGCATTAGATTAACTGCTGCCCCCAAGTCACACAAAGCTCGTAGCACCTCAGCTTTACTAATTTGTATGGGGAGGGTAAAACTCCCTGGGTCTTTGAGCTTCTTTGGTAGTTTGCTCAATACCCTGTGACTGCACTCCTCAGTCTGTGCTACAGTCTGGACGTCCACCAATCTCACTTTGTTCGCCGTCACGTCCTTCAAGTATTTAGCATACTTGGGCATTCCCTGCAAGACATCAATAAGAGGCAAATTTATGTGAAGTTTTTTGAAGCTCTCAAAGAACTTTTTGAAGCATTCCTCTTCCTTGCTCTTTCTGAATTTCTGAGGGAATGGTCGTGGTGGTCTTTGTGCTGGCTGCAATGGAAGTTATGCATTTTGTTGCCCAGCACTCTAATTATCTCCTATGTTGATGGATGGTCCTAGTCTAACCAACTCCGGCTGCACCTCCTTCCTCAACTCTTTTGGCACTGCATCAGCTAATTGCTTACCGCTTCTTAGACTGATGGCATTGATCTGCTGGGGGTTTGGATCTGTGTCGTTTGGTAATCCCCCTTGTGGTCTTATGTTTTGAGCAGCTGCTATCTGACCCACTTGTTTTTCAAGATTGCGGGTGGCCATTTGCTGATTCTTTAAGTCTGTTGCCATCCTCGCCTGATTTTCCGCTAACTGATTCTGGGTCTCCAAAATTTTCTGCAGTGTTTCCTCAATGCTGCTACTCAATTGCCCATCATCCTGCCTATTCTACTGATACTGCTGTTGTTGAGGTTGCATATAATTCTGCTTTTGGTTTCCACCCCAAGAAAAATTCGGGTGGCCCTGCCAATTTCTGTTGTAACTAGTTTCAAAATTTTGATTGTTGCGCTGCACATTACTAACAAAATTGACTAACTCCGGATTGGCTCCACAAGATTCCGCATAGTGCCCATTATTACCACAAACTCTACACCAACTCGGAGCTTGCTGAACTGCATTAACCTGACCCTGGCGTTGGTTCATACTCAGTTTATCGAACTGAGTCATCATTTGATGCTGGAACGAACCTAACTTTGCTGCCAAGGCATTCAAACCATCTACTTCTATCAACCCCGATCTCTTTCCTGCCCCTATCGATGACTCGTTGTGCCACTCTGGATTTCCTTGTGCAATTCTATTCAACAAAGTGTACAACTCATCATATGTCTTATCCAAGGCTTGCCCACCCGATGCAGAGTCTAGTAATATTTTTGTGTGTGGGTCTAGACTTTCTACAAAGGTATGAGCCAGCACTTCATTTGATTGCTGGTGATGGGGGCAATCTCTTAACAATGACTTGAATCTTTCCCAAGCCATATATAAGTTCTCATCAGGCCTCTGATTGAAACTGAGTATTTCACTTCTCAACCTTGCAGTTTTGCCTGAGGGGAAGAATCTGATAAGGAACTTCTTAGCCAAGTCATTCCATAAAGTTATGGAGTTCGGTGGCTCAGCCTTCAGCCACTTTTTCGCCTCTCTCAACAGTGAAAATGGGAAGAGGGTCATTCAGACATAATCTGTGGACACGCCGGTGGGGACAAACGTGTCACTAATCTCTAAAAAGCACTGTAGGTGCTGCTGCGGGTCCTCATGTGCCATCCCAGTCAATTGACCACTAGAATGTAACAGCTGCACCATGTTCCGTTTAAGCTCAAAGTGCCCTCCAGGCTCCGGTTTATGAATGCTTGAGGTCACATTCGTCGCTAGTGGGATTGCCACTTCGCGAACTGGTCTTGCTGCCATTGCTGCTGATGACAAATGTGCTTGTCCCGCGGGTGGTTGTTGTTGTACCTTTTCTTGAAGTCTCTTCAGCTTTTGCTCTAGAGCTACTCTCCTTCGCAAATGGATTTGACGTTTAGGCTCCAGCAACTGTTCCACAAGCTCTCTATTTCTAGCCAGCTCGGTAGGACAACCTGTCACCTGCAAATAAACAGACTAAGACCAAGTTTTTCAACACTTTAGGAAATTCAAAAATCACACAAAAACAGATAAATTATCAAAACTTCGCCGAGTCCCCGGCAACGGCGCCAAAAACTTGACGTGCCCGCAAGTGTACGGGTCATGCAAGTAATATAGTGGCTCTTTTTAAGAACCGGTTTGTCGAACCCACAGGGACTGGACCCATTCCTCTAACTATCCATTTCTAGTGTGATCTTAAATACCTCAAGTGTTGGTTATAGACATTTTCGATCGAGATTAATTAAGTCTAAGTTTGGGTCAACGAAATATTCTGAAATTACTCTAGGAGCAACATAGAGTTAAAACCAATTAATCATGTGATCCTACGATTTGCAATGGGTTAAGCATGGAACTATCAATTGTTTTTTCACATAATTAGAATTGCATGTTTATGGTCTTTCGAGCCTCTAAACACGGCAATCTAGCCTCACTGCATCATTGTGAGCGAGGAGTTTAATTTCTAGTCACGGGCAATCAATTATGTTGTGGTTTACGGGGAAACGATTAGGGACTTTCATGCGTCTAACCATTTAACTCAACTTAGCCTCACAACTACTTCTTCGAGTGGTGATGTGACAGTCCAAGTTGGTCTTTCATAACCCCCGTGGGTCAACCAAGCACGGTGTTAGGTATATTTCTATCCTGACACAAAATATCTCCCGAGATACAAACATGCTCCTTACATTCTCATGTCCTGACCTAGGTAATGCTTTCTCAAGCTATTACTCAAGCTAACAAATATGCTTTCATGGTGATCAATCATAAAAACAACCAACAATCCAGAATGCAAGACGAAAACAACAATCAATAACTTAATTCCAAAACAATGTCATAAAATCACAATCATAATTCATGGCTTCAACCCTAGAGGAAGGGTTCTTGCCATTCATGTTCGTAAAACTACAATTAACTAATACTAAACTAACATAATTACATGAATTTGGTAGATGAGAAGGGAATTTGATAAACCCTAGATGAGTTCTCCCACTTCTCCCTTCACTCCTAGGTGGTTTTTCAGAATAAAATCGTGACCAAATGATTTTAGGAACTAAGGGTCCTATTTATAGTAAATGGAAAACGTGCATAATTTAGCCTAAAATGGAACGGCTCCGTGTCACGGAGTGTATCGCGGAGCACTGCCTCCGTGACACGGAGGCAACGCGAAAGCTCTCTGGAAAGTGCCTCAGGAACCCAAGTTGCCGAGGGTCACCGCGCTGGCCAACGTGACACGCTGCTCATGCAGCGCGATGGCATGCTGTTGTCGCGCAGCTGGCGTAGCGTGGCACGGTGCTGGCGCACTGGTTCTCTGCCTACTACTACCTTTTGCTGCCTTCTCTCGTGCGCCTGGCAGAGGCGTGGCACGGTGCTGGGCGCGGCACACGCACAGCGTGGCACGCTGCCTGGCGTGGCCAGCCTTGCCATGGCATGCTCCTTGCCGACTTTCGCCACTTGCTTCCACTCCATTCCTTCCTATTCACCAACTTGTGAATTAGTTCCTCAAAATCCTTGAAACCTACAAAACAAGGACTAATCATGTTGGTTAGCACATATATTCACATTTATATAAAATCACATGAAAGTATGTAAAATAACTTAGATAAACAAGACTACATTAAGGTATAAAGCGTATCTCGGGCATGCTATTTTTCCCGTGATCACGTTCCACCACCCAATTTTGTTATTTTTAATTTTTGTGAACACTAGGGATAGTGTTCGGTTTAATTGTGGGGTGGGGAGTAGTTAGGTGCTGGGGCTGGGCTGGTTTCCTTGTATGCCTTCCTCTGTATTTTTGTATGTATGTTTCCCTGTGTTTGTGAATTGCAAATTGTTCTGTATTTGTACATATTTGTGGTATTGATGTGTGTTGTGGAATGTTGATGTTGCCAGCTGAGTCTGTAAAATTTTTGTAAATATTTTTTTTTCTATCGAAATGATCGATATTTTTAAAATTTTGCGAAAATATTTTGTTCATATTAAAATATTTTGTAAATAATTTTTCCATCGAAATGATCGATGTGTTGCAAAATTTTTCAAGTTTTATTTTTTTTGGGTTTCTCGGCGTTTGTTTTCAGTTCTTTTACCGAGAATAGTCCCATTGAACCGACGTCATAGTTAGTGATTGTTCCCTATGATGGATGGATGACGACCGTCTTAAGGGAAATGTAGTCGGTAGGAGTAGTTATTTTAAATTTATTTTCAATTTTTTTCTTTGGTGGATTGCATCACGGAACCTGTAGTTACTATATGGTTGTGAAATTTTGGTTGCGTGTTGTAACTGGTATTCAAAATGCAAAAGTGATTCGTATGAAAGCATGCAGTATTGTAAATATGTTGAGATACCTAGGCTGTAGAATTCGATTCGGTGTGATTGAGGCTTAATTTTGAATTCATGTAATTAGCTGATTGAAGAGTTTGTGAATGCATCTTGAATCGAGCATGTGCATAAAGTGTGAAGTGAGGTATTGTTGTTCCATGCTATTGTGAACTGTCTAGAACTTGCCTGGTGTGTGTGCAAAACGAAATGAAGGAGGTGTAGTGTTGGAAAGGATGTAGGCATTTCTTTGTTTTAACCGAGAGTTTCTATTTTTTTCTTGTCATACTCCCCTTTTGATGTGATTGTATACCCTAGTCAGCCCGTTCAGCCTTTAGCCTATTATTTCTTTCTTTTGTCCAAAAAGCTTAAACTGAGCTTAAGTCTTTCTTTTCATTAGCCGTAAAGTCTATACACAACTCTTAAGCGCTTAAGAAAAGAAAATAATTTTCCCAAAGTGTCAAAGAGTGAGAAGGGTGAAAAGAAAAAGAAAAGCAGAGTGAGGAAAGAAAAGAAAAGGGTGAAGTTGCACTTGCGATAAACAAATGCTAATGAAGGTACATGAATAACCTTTGTTATTGTGTCAAGTGTGCTGAATGAAATGGGCCGTACTAAGGTAAATCATCAAGAATGGGATGAAAGAAAAAAAAGAAAAGAGAGAAACAATGTCCATGAGTTGATGGGAATGTGTTGCAAAGGCGCTTAAGGATGCTAGTGGCTATTATTGGCTCATCCAATATATACTAGTTCCATAGCTTCCATTACAACCCATTAAAGTCCTATGTGATCTTACGTTGCATTTCTTTATATTAGTGGAGTAATACACTAAGGGCAAGTTTATGGGTCATGACATGATGCATGTGAATTCTTTTGGGAGAGAGAGTGAAATTAATTTTTACAGGCCCCTACTTGAATGTTTGTGTGTCACATGAGTAAAAAGGGGAAGATTCTCTTGAGTTGTGAGGCACATGCTTGATGAAAGATTGATTTTCGTGTCGGATATCTTGATTAGCTGATTTGCATGAGTCTGCCGATATCGAGAGTCGATTCTTAAAGTCTAGGAAGTCTTAATGTATTAAAGGTCATTGCATTGTTAAGACCATGCATGTTTTCTTGATGATTCGCAATATTGAATGATCGGTATGACCGTAGCTCAAATTGTCGCACCATAGTGGCGAAGGTTGGGATGTAATTTGCATGAATTGTGTGTTTGTTGTTCGAGGACGAACAAGGATTTAAGTGTGGGGTAAGTGATCTTGGGCATATTTATATGCCCAAGTGATACTCAAACGTAGTATTTTCGCCTTGTTTATCGTGCAATGTGTATACATTTTCATGTAATTGGTAATAAAATGTGAATTTATACTAACCAACATGATTAGCATTGTTTTGTGGGTAAAATGTGATTTCGAGAAGCTAAAATGCATGTTGGAGGATATCGGAGTTAGACTTGGAAGCGAGCAAAGGAACAAGGCAGTGGACTGCACAATATAAAGGGGCTCCGCGATGGAGCCGTATCACGCTGCCATCGCGGAGGCATTCTGCCTGGAGGGTGAAAAATTAGTCAAATTCCAGTGGAGCCTCGCGACAGCTCCGTGGCACGGTGGCAAGCCTCCGCGTTGCATGTCGTGCCACGTTGATGCTTTATACCTAGACCCCCAATTTCCAGAGAGGGTCCGCGTTCACGCCGTGTCACGGAGGCAGTGCTCCGCGATGCACTCCGTGACACGTTGCTTGTTATTCTGGGAAAAATTCCCACTAGTATAAATAGAACACTTAGGCTCATTTTTTCATAATTCAGACTTGGTGGAGCAAGGACGTGGGTTATAGGCAGTTGAGGGACGAAAAGTTCAGGGTTTTTTCTCTCCTTCTTTCTTCTTTCACTCAATTGTTGTTATGATTAACACTTGTTTTAGGATGATTAATCCACAAATGAGTGGCTAATTCCCTTCCTTGCTGAGGTTATGAACATTTGTGATGAAGTTTGATTGTTGAATTATATGGTTTTTCATCTTCTTCTTCTATGTTGTTATATTAATTCTTGTTTCTACTGCATTGGTGTGTGGCCGACATTAATGTATATCTAAAAAGTCCGATTTCACTCGAGAGAGCACGAAATTGGAAAGTTTTGAATTAATAGGGTATTGTTCATTACTTGATTTGGGAAAATTGAGTTTTGATGTGCTTTCCTGATAGAAATATACTTGAAAGCCATATTAGTCAATTTAGGAACCGGAATTGTATTGCTAGGTCATGAATTCCATTTGATCACAGAAATGTAGACGGATGGTTTATGATTCTTAAGTGAGATTAAATACGAGAGTTTTAATCTCTTGGCTAATGTTCTTGGCTAGCAACTTGAAGAAAGGATTAACCAATGTATGATGATAATCAGTTCATTACATGTTCTTAACCTTGGCATGCTCATATCCATAGTTTAAATTCAAAGTAAATAATTGTTAGTAGTTTTAGTATAGAAGTTATAAAACAAATTATTCACTTTTGGTTACGTTGTTGTCAGCATATTTAGAAGTGAGATAGAATATAGTATACTTAAGCAATTTTCACTTATCCAGAGTCTCCTTGGATCGATACTTGGCTTCCTTAAGCCACTTACTACTTGTTTGACCACGTGCACTTGCGTGTCGGTTTATAACCCCAACCAAAGCACCGAACATTCAGTTCATGTGTGCAAGTTAGATTTACGTTATGATAGATGTATGTGATGTCTGAATTCAGTTCAACTATGTAGTTCTTTTCAAAGGTAGTCATTCCGTCAATTTTTTGTTTTAATAATCAGTATTTGCATATGAGGATTTCTTGTTTCTGAGTTTTCTATGTGTTTCTAACATTCAAGGACGAATTTTCC
Source organism: Datura wrightii (assembly GCA_035772735.1). NCBI lineage: Eukaryota > Viridiplantae > Streptophyta > Magnoliopsida > Solanales > Solanaceae > Datura > Datura wrightii. The sequence goes on along the minus strand of JASDFA010000019.1, from coordinate 73,694,336 downwards.
CAAGGAGATGATATTGTTATACCCCAAGAACTCAAAGATCGGACCCGAGAGTTTAAATGGGGAAAAGACGAAAATCTGAGTTGTAGGCACAAAATAAGTCATTGGATGACTCGTGAGACCAGCCCATGAGTCGTCAGGTGGCTCATTGGGAAGGCTACTGAAGAACCGAAAGGTCGAAGGATAAGGGGTCCCCATGAGTGAGGGAACGACTCGTGGTCAGACACCATGAGTCGTTAGGCCAATCGTGGGGTGAGAGAGAAGGAAAAATAAAAGATGTCAACCAGTGTACTTAACGAGAGGAGGCAACGACTCGTCATGTCAAGCAACAAGTCGTGATGTGCGTTGTTATAGGATATACAAGGAAAGTGATATGGTAGGGGCAGTGTCCCGACGAACCGTTAAGTGATCCGTTACGAGCCCAGGAGTTTTGACTAACAGTGTACCCGACGAGCGACATAACGAGTCGTTTAGGCCAGTGACGATTCGCCAGGTCGTCTGTTAGGACCACCTGGCAGTGTTTTCCTGCGAATTCAGTAAGGGTTTTCTCATAATATCTAAGTTCCTAAGACCTATACTACATCGTTTAAGGCTCGTTTTACAAGGTTTTAAGAGGGGAAAACCTATTCTAAGCTAGTTCATTCCATGCATCAAACTTGAGAGCTTGAAGAGAGGATTTGGAGAAAGTTTTGAAGGTTTCCATTGGAATCTCATCTTGGGGAATTAGAGAAGTGGTAAAATCATTCCTCCCAAGTATTTAAAGGTTATGTGTGGGTTTCTCCTTCCACACCCATACTCAATTTTTATCAAATCATGATAAATCTCCTATGATCAAATGTGTGATTTTTACCTAAATGCGTAATTCTTAAATCTATATACATGGGCATGATTAGATTCTATTTATATTGATGAATTTTGAAGCTTGGGAAGATTTTAAATTATTTTCAATACAAATCATATTTTCTAAGTTATGAAATTTAAATGCCCATGGATGAAAAGTTCATAAAAGAGGTGAATGATGATGAATGTATGATGATGATGAGAATTGATGATGAAAGACATGTTTCTAAATCTACCCATGATTATGAAGTTTTTTTCAAAATGAATTAAGTAGATCCAAGTATGATAAAGCCTTGGGCAGTGCCCAAATGTTGATTTAAAATGATGATTTTCCCGAACTAAGCTTACCACATTATTTGGAGCGAAATCTCCCCAATTTCATAATTTCTAGCTTGTGGTATGTTGAGCTAAATATTCCTACATATAGCTTACCGCATGATTTGGAGTAGATTCTCTTACTTATACTTGTGCTTATGGTATGTTTCAAAATAAAGCTTCACATATGCATAAATTCATAATTGAGATGTATGTCATTATTGAGCTTTGTCAAGGGACAATGTCGAGCTTCATTTTCACATGATGTCGAGTCTATGCATGATTTCATTAATGAGTTTTATCAATAGACAATGTTGAGCTTCGTTTCATACGATGTTGAGTTATGCATGATTTCATCTTGAGCTTCTTCAATAGATGATGTTGAGCTTCGTTATATACGATGTAGAGCATTACACGTTTTTGGGAGAAGAGTCTAGCACCGAGCGGGTTAAGGGTCGATCACCCTATGCCCCAGAACTACGCGCCAATCGTAGGCTGATACTATTATATTATTGGGACCTCCCTTGTGAGCTATCCCCGGCACGATTGGCTCTTCAACTTGATATCGATATGATGGTAGCGTCCTTAGCCCTTGCAAGGTTTTGGATGGCTCTGTCCACTTGAGTGTGACAGTCGGGACAATGTAAGCTCTATTGTGGTATGTCGGTTAAGTGACGAGTCTCCCACTGTCTATATTATTCAGATTTGCATATTCATTACTCATTATGATTACCTTACGCATGCATGTTCTAAAATAAAGGTTTGACTCATTGTTCAGCTTTTCAATATAAATGTTATGTTTCATCTTTTAGCGAGTCAGTCATGATGTTATAAAGCTATGCATGGTCATGTTACAACAAGATTACGATTTTAGAATGAATGCATGTAGCCCATCTACTTATACTTGAAAGCTTATGATATGTTATGAAATGTTTTAAATGATTTACTCTACTTGAGCGGTTCTACTTACCTTTGCATACTCGGTACATTTCAGGTACTAACCACATACTTTCTATGTTGTACCATTTCATGATACAGGACCCGGTTCGCAGCTTCAGCCCCGTTCTTAGACAACTTTCTGGAGTTAGTGTCTGCTCGGATTGGTGAGTCCTCATCCTTCAAGGACTATACAATCATTTTCCTTTATGTATTTCCAGTTTCAGTATTGTTGAGTTAGTTGGGGTCTTATCCTATCAACTCATCCATATTAGAGGCTTTCAAACTTATGTATGCGCAGCTTCGGATGTTACTTTGATGTGATGTTGAATTAGACTTCCGTTGAGATTATATTCATGTTTTCTTCAGTTTAATGAGTGAGTTAGTTGTATGCTTATGCCATGGGTTGACTTGGGGTCTCTCGGGGTCCCTAGTCCCGTGTCTATGATCCGGGCCTCCGTTCAGGTCATGACAGGTATGCTGGACATTTATTCTCATTCAACTTATGTTTTGATAGTACCAGGTTCCACCTTGTCTTATATTACACCATTAGTGGCCTGTAAGTTTGGTGTTACGCTAGAATTGCTTCAGTGACGCTTTTCAGTGTCAACGCCCACCAGTGATTCTATTATAGCTAAAAGAATCTACGAGGGCTGCACGGTAGAGGTTGTTGGTCACCAAACTTCGGCAGATTTAGTGGAACTAGACATGATTGATTTTGATGCAATTATGGGTATGGATTGGCTAGTGCCATGTTATGCCAATGTAGAATGTTGGACCAAGACTGTTCGATTCCACTCTCCAGGGGAGGTAATATGGGAGTGGAAAGGCAATGCAGCCACGCCAAAAGGTAGGTTTATATCCTATCTTCGCCTGAGAAAGTTGATAGCAAAGGGTTGCATTTATCATATTGTCAGGGTTCAAGATGTTCAAGCAGAATCCCCGACTCTTCAGTTTATTTTAGTAGTCAATGAATTTCCAAATGAACTTCCTGGTATTCCCCCAGAATGGGAAATCGATTTTGCTATCGACCTATTACTAGGTACTCAGCCTATGTCCATCCCTCTTTACCGATGGTTCCTGCTAAGCTCAGAGAATTGAAGGAACAGATGAAAGATCTGTTAGATAAAGGCTTCATCAGGCCAAGCACTTCATCGTGGAGTGCGCCAGTTCTATTTGTAAGAAAGAAAGATTGCTCCCTCCGCATGTGTATAGATTACCGACAGCTAAATAAAGTCACTATTAAGAATAAATACCCGATTCCCAGGATATAGATGACTTGTTCGATCAGCTATAGGGGGCAAAGTATTTCTATAAGATCGACATAAGGTCTGGGTACCATCGGGTTCAGGTTCGAGAGAGAGATATCCCGAAAATGGATTTCAGGACCAGGTATGGCTATTTTGAATTCCTAATCATGTCCTTCGGGTTGATGAATGCTCCTGCAGTCTTCACGCATCTGATGAATAGCTTCTTCAGGACGTATCTGGATTTGTTTGAGATAGTATTCATTGATGACATTCTGGTGTATTCCCTCTCAGAGGTAGAACACCAAGATCATCTGTAAATAGTGCTCCAGAGTTAGAAAGGTTTGCTCTTTTTATTGTACAACTTTTGGGTAGGTTGGGGCCCTTTCCCGACCACTATTCCACTCTTAGTCTACAATTTAGCCCGCTGTGCTCCTGTAGCTGTATCTGAACTATCTGGGCTCCTGTGACTGCACCTTGGGCGCACAAGGCTCAACGGAGGGTCAGTGATGTCGATACGGCATAAGAAGAAGTCCATTCATTGATGGACAGTAATACGACCTTATAGTCCTGAATATAGTCCTATTTTAGACTTCATATAGATCTGCTCTGTAGGCAATGACACAACTAGCAACCCTGAGGTTGGTCAACGAAAGGTTATATTAGGTAGAGTTAGTCCCAGCTGAAATAATCAACTTTAAAACTATCTGTAGCAGCTAATCACAATATACATACTTATGACTTTCTTACAAGGACATAGGTCATATTACTATATGATAGGAATAACTTGCCAAAGAGGTTAGCTTGGAACTCGTTATCGAAGACGAATTTGCATTTGGTTGGAGTTTATACGCGTAAATTGGCAAGAAACGGATGAAAAGTTGAGAGCACACTTAAATATTTGAACTTGAAATGAACTTACACTTTAAAACATATATATATAAGGGCTATGGAAAGGGGACGCGGCGCGCCGCCCATCGCACCATGCCAGGGGTGCAACACGTCGGGCTGGCAGCGATACGGCGCCCAGTGCGCGTGGCCTCCTGCTTGCTCGATACTGTGCTCGTATTCACTCTCCAAGCCCTTCCTTGAATGCGTCGTACTCCAAAACTCTCAACATACATATGCATGTGTTGGTTAAATGATAGAAACTTACGGGATGTAACATCATCCCCTCCTTAGGAACATTCATCCTCAAATGTAATCTTAAACTCAAGAGACTCAACTTCTTTAACTACTGATAGAAAAATTTTGACAGAGTCGACTATCCGGAAACGTAAAACGTGGAAAAGTCCAATATAGGCACCTCATAGGACACTACAAGCAACAATACAACATAGTTTCATATCATAAAAGCAAATAACTAAACAATACTGATAATATAAGTAACAACACAATAATTGAACAACAATCTCACCTCAATTGTACAATCTAGGTCAAGCCTGAAATAAGTGAGGATATTTAGACCTCATGTCAAACTCAACTTCCCAAGTCATCTCTTTTATATTTTTGTTCCTCTATAGGACTTTAATAGAGGCTACATCTTTAGTTCTTAATCTGTGAACCTGCCGATCTGGTATAGCAACTGGAGTTTCTTCGTAGGAGAACTCTTCATTAACTTAAACATCCTCAACTGGAACAACCCGAGTAAGGGATCGCCAGTTATATGCAAAATTTTCTAAATGTGAATTCTGGCTAAATTCCGATAGCTTTTTGGGGTCATATTGTGTCAGATGTTCGTATTCAGGTTGACTTGCAGAAGATTAAGGCAGTAAAGACGTGGCCTTGACCTACAACTCCAACTGAGGTACGCATTTTCCTAGGGTTAGCTAGGTATTACAGTAGATTTGTATCAGCACCTTTGACCAAGTTAACGCAGATTTGTATCTCCTTAATGGGAATACATTATTCCAATTATTCTCTTCACCCAGGTTCAATAAAGATGTATCATGACATAAAAGAGATTTACTAGTGGCCGAGAATGAAAAAGGATGTAGCGAATTTGTATCACAATGCCCTAACTGCCAGCAAGTAAAAGCGGAACATCAAAAACTCGTCGGATTGACACAAGAGATAGCGGTACCTATGTGGAAATAGGAAGTGATTAACATGGATTTTGTAATAGGGTTACCTCATACCAGACGCAGATTTGATTCCATTTGGGTAATTGTTGATAGATTGACGAAGTCAGCTCATTTTCTGCTAGTCAGGACCACTTTCTCAGCCGAGGACTATATACATTAGGTAAATAGTTAGACTACACGGGGTCCCGACATCTATCATTTCTGATAGGGGGCACAATTCGCAAATAGATTTTGGCAGTCATTTTAGAAAGGTTTGGGAACACAAGTTAACCTGAGTACGGCCATCCATCCTCAAATAGATGGGCGGGCAGAACGTACAATTTAGACTCTTGAGGATATGTTGCGAGCATGCATGTTAGACTTTGGAGGCAGTTGGGATGAGCATTTACCCCTTATTGAATTTGCTTACAATAACAGTTATCATTCAGCAATCCAGATGGTGCCTTATGAGGCCTTATATGGGCGAAAATGCAGGTCCCTAGTTGGTTGGTTCGAGGTTGGAGAATCAGACTTAATTGGACCAAACATGATCCACCAGTCAGAGGAGAAAGTAAAGCTTATTAGAGAGCGCTTGTGGACAGCTTAGAGTCACCAGAAATAGTTGTTATAGTGTCATGTGAGGTACCTGTTGTCGCGCTCCACCTTGGGAGGCATGACTGGCACCTGGTGCCCTACTAGGATCTGAACTGGCCTGACTGAGCTTATGCACCTATGGTGCTTGCCTAACCTTTAAATCAAGACAATGAAAAGCTATATCTTAGTTGTAAACACAGCCCCCCGCCGACAAGGCCTTATAGCCACCTATAAAAGAAAATAGCTAACCAGAAATAGATAATAACGGGGAATCCTATAAGGGCCGACAAGATCACCATGATGTCCAGTTATAATTGTAAAGTAAATTCAGTACTGAACTAAGCTATGGCCGACAAGGCCGCTAACTAACAGCTAAACAAGGCCCCACATGGCCAACACGTAAGATAAAACATATATGACCCCACACGGCCAACAACAACTAACCACACGGAATCTAAAACAATTTGAAAGCCTCTAGGAGTGATATAATGGTCGAGACAGGGCCCCTACCTACCCATAAAGTGCACAACCAAAAATATAGTAAACCTTCTAACTTATTAGCTCTGGAAGAAAGGAGCCGACCGCCCTGCTAATTCTGGCTGAAAGCTAAAAAGACCCTAGTCCGCATCTATTGGAACCTGCAGGCAAGTAATGTAGAGCCCTAGGAAGGGCGTCAGTACAATATGTACCAAATATGTAAAGCAGTAACTATAAATAACTTAATGAACTGAAAGGAAACTAAAAGTAACTGAATGAAAGGGATGTAGATACTACAAGTAGATGAACTTCCTACTGTCTAATCTATCAGTAACTAATGCACACAAGAACCTTACTTGGGCTCCATAAGCCAGAAGGTACAACCAGCACAGAATAACCCCACCCAGGACCCCCATAAGCCCTGGTGAGTACACTTCAATCTATATACCCCTAACAAGGTCACACTGAGTCATCTAATAACTATAGCCATCCTACCAGTCCCCTGGGTCTGCAACTGAGCCCGCTCAGCCCCTGAACTGTAGCCATGTCTAAGTCCAATGAACTCCTGATATCTGCACCCCAGGCACCAGGCTTGGCAGGGGTGTGGTACCGATACGGCATATAATAGTCTAGCCATGGAATGGACTATATGAGGACCTTAGACCTCATCTTTGTCCCTTGCGGACGGTATACCACTCCTTGAAGCGACATCATCTCACCCCTGGCGGGCGTCGACACAGCTAGTAACCCTGGGGTTGGCCACAGAGGGCTATACAGGGCAAAGTCAATCCAAACTACACATAAGATACTGGTCTCGTCTAATAACAACTGCTAATCACAATAAATATACTTCTGGCTTTCTACTGGAATTCAAACTAAATTATAATACTGAAGAAACTAACTTGCGGAATGAATTTTCCTTAACGTACCTAGATCGCCGATTTCTGATTCACTGGTGAGTTTCAATCCGTATTAAAAAGCTCTTTCCAACTGTAATTGTATTACTAGGAGTATGAGACTTATTTCGATACTAAATTCGGCAAAAATGATAACTTTTTATATTAATATTAACTATACTTTAACTTAACAAAACATGATCGAAAACGTATTATTTCTCGAGAGTTCAGAAGGTAGAAATACTTACTTGAAGCCTGTGATCGTATAGAAATTATTTTGGAGCAATTTTACGATTTGTCGAGTGAATTTCAAGAAAATAACTTTGTAGTAATGCTATCTACAGGCTTATAATTCGATACCTGAATTTAATTTGAATTTGGACAGCATTTGGCAGCATAAACGGCAGGAAATTACCTTTAAAATGGCGGAATATACTCTCTCTGGTTGAGGGTGTTTTATTTGATATATTATATCAAATGATCAACTCAATATATATAACATTTTGGGCGGTGGACAGGGGGTCTGTGTCACAGAGCCCATCAGGGAGGGGGAGGGACCGTGCCACGTTACCCCTATTTGGCAGCCTATCCGACCTTCTCCCGTGCAATCCCGGTTTCGCGCTCAATTGACCTTTTTCCGGGCCCTTCCTCGATGCCTCATACTCCAAAACTCTTGAGTAACATACAAATAGGCCAACTAAATGGTAGAAACTTACGGGGTGTAACACTTGTATTGGACTTTTCTGCATTTCAGGGTTTTTAGATAGTCCATATAATAGGGAAAGTTTGCTAAAAAAATTTCAGAATAATAGTTGAAAGAGTTAAAATCCTGTAATTTGAAGTTGACATTCAAGGATGAATGTTCCTAAGGGGGGAGGATGTTACATCCCCTAAGCTCCTAACGTTCAATCAGCATATTTGTACGTAAGTCAAGAGTTTTAGAGTGCGACGCATATGAGAAAGGTCCCGGGGAAAGGTCGAACGAGCATGAAATTGAGGTTGCAAGGCCGGACAAGCTTCCAAAATGGAAACGTGTTACGGACCCTCTCCCTCCATGATGGGTTTTGTGACACGCCCGTAAAATGGCGCGTTGGGGTCCGTGACACGGACCCCCTGTCCACCGGCCAAAGTTATATATATATATATATTAAGCCCTTCTCAATTGAATTCATTTCATAATATAAGTCCCACGACCAGAGAAGTAAGGAATTCCATTTTCAAGTTATTTTCTTCCGATTACACTGCCAAACGCCGCCCAAATTCAAATCAACTTTAAGTATCGGGTTATAAGCCTGTAGGGAGCATTACTACGGAGTTAGTTTCTCAAAATACGCCCAGCAAATCGGAACTCCACCGAGTAGAACTTGTTAGAATTGCTCCAAATTGATTACTAAATGGTCACAGGCTTCAAGTAAGCATTTCTCCCTTCTGAATTTTCGGGAAATTATACATTTCTTTTTGTACTTTATGAAGTTAAAGTATAGTTTCTTGTAGTATTAAAAGTTATCATTTCTGCCGAATTTTGTACTAAAACTAATCTCATTCTCCCAATAATACAATCACAGTTGGAAATAGCTGTTGAATACAAATTGAAACTCACCAGCTAATCAGGAATCGACAATCGAGGTACGTTAAGGCGAATTCGTTCGACAAGTTAGTTTCTATTGCATTATGATACAGTTTGAATCCCAGTAAGAGAGCCAGAAGTCTTGTTGTTGTGAATGGATGTTGTTGTTAGTTTAGATCGGTACTTATGTTTAGTTTGGGATTAACTTTTCCCTGTATAGACTTCCACAACCAACCCCAGGGTTACTAGCTATGTCAACGCCCGCCAGGGGCTAGATAACGTCACTCTAAGGAGTGGTATGCCGTCCGCGAGGGATGAAGATGAAGTCCGAGGGCCCCATATAGTTCATTCCATGGCTGGACTATTTTATGCCATATCGGCACCACACCCCCGTCGAGCCTAGTGCCCGGGGTGCAGATATCAGGAGTTCGCTGGACTCAGACACAGCTATTGTTCAGGGGCCGAGCGGGCTCAGTTGCAGACCCAGGGGAATGGTAGGATGGCTATAGTTATTAGTTGACTCTCTTTGACCTTGTTATGGGTATATAGATTGAAGTATGCTTGTCAGGGCTTATGGGGGGCCCGAGCGGGTTATTCTGTGTTGGTTATACCTTCCGGCTTATGGGGGCCAGATAAGGTTCTTATTTGCACTATTTATTGTTAGATTAGACAACAAGAAGTTAAGTTATTTAGGTCATACTTCTATCTCTTTCACTTAATTACTTTCAGCTTAATTCTAAGTTTTATTCAGTTATTTTCAGTTATTGCCTTACATATTCGGTACATATTGTACTGATGCCCATCTTGGGTGCTGCATTACTTGCCTACAGGTGTGGATAGATGCAGATCAGGACCTTCTTAGCTTTCAGCCAGAATTAGTAGTGTAGTCGGCTCCTTTCCTCCGGAGCTAATAGTTAGAAGGTTTACTCTTTTTGTTTGTACAATTTATGGGTATGTCAGGGCCCTATCTTGACCATTATGCCACTCCTAGAGGCTTGTATATTTACAGTTTTCCTGTGGTTAGTTTGTTGTTGGCTTTGTGGGGCCTATATATGTGTTATCTCATGTGTTGACCGTGTGGGGCCTTGTTTAGCTGCTAGTTAGTGGCCTTGTCAGCCTTAGCATAGTTTAGTGTCTGATTTACATTTCAGTTATAACTAGACATCATAGTGGTCTTGTCATCCCGCATAGGATTTCCTTTATTTGCCTGTTGTTGGTTAGCTGTTTTCTTTACATGTGGCTATAAGGCCTTGTTGGCCGGAGGTTGTGTTTACAGCTGAGATATAGCCCGTTGTTCTGTTGAGATGAGTTATAGGCTCGCACCAAATATGCTTAAGCCTAGCCAGGTCAGTCAAATTTCAGTATGGCACCAGGTGCCAGTCATGCCTCCCAATGTGGGGAGCGACATATATAACCCAACAAGGTTGGGTTCGAATCCAATAGGGAATATGGTGAAACTAAGTGTTATATGGTTATTTGCTTTTAATCAAATATTTTCATAACATTGGGGGTATGCGCATTATGCTTCACTCCACTATTTGTCAAATACAAGAAGTACCAATTACGATCTATTACTATTGAACTCAAGAAGAAAATAAACTAGGGTTATGATCATCATGGTTTTCCTATCAATATTTCGTGAATGACAACAACTCATTTAATGCTAAGAGTGTAGGTTTCTGACTCGATTATCCTATCCAAGAGTTTATCAATCTATTCATACAGGTATCACACTTATCCTCTCAAACTAAGAGTGATAATAAATGAAGTGCAAGAATTAACCTAGGTTGATTAATCTTATTATAGAATTAATCATCAGTCAAGGTTTAATGCCTTGAATCCCTAATACTAATCCCTTTTTATCCAGATTTATACACCTTACTCAAGCATGTCAAATCTAGGGTTTGTTCTAATGTTTGCACCCATTAGAAATTATTCAAAATGAAGACACTAGTAATACGCACATTTATATTAAATTAGGCCCTGCATCATTCACCATCAGTATATCATCCTACCATGAATCACACAACCCTAGTAATGAAACTTACCCACACATGGTCATTGCATTCATAATAGCGACCACATTCATCAAAGAAAGTTTATCTTACAAAGAAGAGAAGAAATCTTTATTGTGATTCCAAAAACTCAACAATAGTTTTTCAATATTCTCTCAAAAGTAGCATACAGAGTTGGTATATTTTCTCTCTCAATGTAACATCTCAGATCGTTCTTTTCTCTCCTAAAAAATCTGATACCAAACCTAGTATCTACTATTTATAGCCTAAAATAATCTAAAAATTGTACTGAAAATTAGAGTCCCTATTCTCAGGTGAAGCCCAAGTTGACGTCTCGTCGGCTACATGACGGTCCGTCATTTGGGTCGTGACTCCTTATCTAGTGTATCAGCAAATCTGCATCTTGTTGATGGTACACTTGACAGTCTGTCACATAGGTGACGGTTTGTCGCAGAGGTGACAGTCCATCGCAGAGATGATGGTCCATCACTTGATCCATCGCTTCATATCCAGTATGCCCTTAATTCTTCATCTTTGTGATGGTGATCGTGAAGGTCTATCGGAGAGGTGACGGTCCGTCACTTGGACCATCACTTTCACTTCTTTTTCATCTGCTTCTGTTTAGGCCCGACAGTGAAGGTGACGGTCCGTCGCACTGATGATAGCTTATCAGATAGGCTGTTACGTTGTTGTTTCAGCCTGTTCCACAACATTTATTTGCTTTGCTTTGTGTTCCTGTATAATACACACAAAACAATCAAAATACCCAAAAGTTGCTCAAGAACATACATCAATCATAGTTAAAAGCATCCAATGTGTCGTCAATATGTCGATGCATCAAAGGGAATGACAGTGGAAGATTTTTCCCTATTCATAACCCTACATACCAGGGTAATTGATTCCTAGACTTGCCTTGAAAAGCCCAAGAATATTTGAAAAGGTTTGATGAAGAACCCTAGATTTGATCTTGAGAAGAAATTCCAACTATCATTCTTTTGGAGAGGGTGAGGATTTAGTCTTGGTTAATCCCTTTAATCTGACCTTTAAGAAGCCCAAGATGATGTCATTTTGGAGTTAAAAGTATAGGAGTTTATCAAAATACCCCCAAACTACTGAAAAAGTCATGAAACTAGTAGAAACAACGACCAAATGAATAGGTCGTTGTTTGATAGGACGACCCTTACTGAGGTTCATCTAATGCCTAGTGTTGCTTTATTAAACTGCTCATAACCTTTTACTCCGAACTTTGATTTAGAACTGCTTTACTAAATCTGCTGAGGTGACTTTTTGAAGGACTGTGACAGGGCAATTTCTATATACCCGTCGAGCTATAACCGAATCACCAATTGGAGTAGAGACCGAGAAGGGTTTTGATAGGAATTTACTACTGACTCCAAAACTACCATTAACGTAGGGCATTATAAAAGATAAAGTAGCCCTTGGATCTAACAATGCATATACATTAAAGTGGAATACTCGTAACATACCAATGACCATATCTGGTGAAGTCTCATGCTCCTGACAAGATGCAAGGGCATAAAACCGATTCTGGCGTTGACCATCACCTGCATGATGGACTCACCCTGCTGTGCTGGGCATGTTGGTGTTGCTGCAAAACTGGTAGCCTGAGCACGGCCTCTTCCATCATCCTGCCTAGCCAAAGGACACTCCCGTCTCCTGTGCCCGAGTCTACCACACCCAAAATAGATATCTGACCCAATCAAGCACTTTCGTATGTGATTATTTCCACACTTCTCGCAGATCAAAAAGGTACACTCTTCCTGTATCCTCATCTATCTCCTCGAGCCTGATACTCTATTCCTCTGGTCACCTCGGGGTCAAGTCGGAGCACTGGCCGATAATAGCGCTGGAGCTAATGACCTCTGATGGGACTGCTAATGATGTCCGCATCCCAATCTCTATTGGGAGAATCCATAACTGTCTGTCCTAGTGTCACACCCCGCCTTGGGGGGTATGACTGGCACCTGGTGCCCTACTAAGACTTGAACTGCTGCACTACTAAGCCTGGGCACATCTGGTGCCTGGCTGGCTCTAACTCACATTTCTGAAAACAAAGGGCTATATAGCGGCTGTAAACACAGCCTCCGGCCCATTGGCCTATAGCCTCCTGTACCTGCACTAACAGCTGTCCAGAAATATGCCGATATAGGGAAACCTATGCGGGCCGACAAGGCCACCAAGCTATCTAGTTATCTATAACTTAATCATAGAATATTAGAAAGCTACGTGACCAGCAAGGTCACCAATACTGTCAAGCTATGGCCCCACACGGCCAACATGAAAGAAACGGAAGTACTAAAAGCTAAACAACTGCACGGCCTCACACGACCGGCTCATCTGACCACAGGGAAATATATATACAGACTGCAAGCCCCTAGGAATAGCAATAGAAATGATCGGGACAGGGCCCCGACCTACCCGTACTATACAACAAAAGAAACTGAAATACACCTCTGAAATTCAGTCTCCGGATGACAGGAGCTGAATACTCGATCGCTGACAGGAATCACGTAGTATTGCCTGCTCGTCTATGGGTACCTGCAGGCAAGTAATGCAGCGCCCCACCGGGCGTCAGTACCGCTGGTACTGAGTATGTAAACAATAACTGAAAGAAATATCTGAAAGCAACAATATAACTGATGAAACTGAAGTAGGGAGAAATAGATTAACTGTCTGATAACGTAAGTCATACCTTTTCTTAATTATACTAGAAGGAATAGGAGTCGTACCTAGAGACGTATCACTCTACTGCTGGTCTACTCGTATCCAACGTAACATGGCATAACATAACATAACATAACATAGCACACACAAACCTTACCCGGACCCCATAAGCCGGGAGGTACAACCAGCACAGAATCTACACCCCTACCCCGGTCATCCCATCTCCTATAACCCTGTAAGCGTCCTGCCGATCCCCTGGGTATGCACTTGGGCTCGTTGAGCTCCTGACTATAACTGCATCTGAGTCCGAAGGACTCCTGAATCAACACCCGGGCGTATCCGCTCGACAGGGGTGTGTAAAAGCCGACCAAGGCATAATATGGGGAAAACTGGCATCCCATCTTTGTCCAGTGTGGGACGGCATGCCACTCCATAGAGTGACGTATCCTCGTCCTCTGGCGGACGAGTCGATACAGCTATCAACCCTGGGGCGGTCATGGATGCTAGGTAGTCCAACCCCAAACAATACAACGGTCTCAACTAGTAATACTATCTGCATATCTCACATGCTGAGGCTAATAGGGGTAAAGTATCGTATATATTACATGCTGAACTAGTGATAGTAATCTATATGTATTTAATACGCGCTGAGGCTGGTAAATATATATATATGAATATAGTCTCCTGCCAGACTGTTCTGGGGCTAATACTGAACAGGATATAATATTTCTGCTGAAAACCATGTTGTATACTGAGTTTCTATAGTAACATGATTTACTAGTTCTAATATGCTTTCTAGCTTCACTTGAACTTGTCGTTCTATTTCTGAGATGTCTTACAGATATTACATTGTTTTACTGGGTTTCAACTGAATACAATGATATCCTAACATTTTGTGTCACATCACATACTGAGCATACTGTGCGGATTCTAACACTTGTATTAGGATCTATATCGGGCTAGCAAGTTTTGCGCAAATTATAACTCGATACTTCTAATACCGTACCAACATTCATAATAAGCATAACACATGACTTCTGAACATTCTACTGGCCTTTAAATTACTGTACCGTACCAAGATTACTAACTTGCCGAGGAAACTAGCTTTACATACCTTATCCTCGAACTATTCATCTGTCGGACGAGGCTCGGCCGGTACTTCAACTATTTTCTCCCAACTGCACTCATAAATATGACAATTGATACTAAATACAGCTTTATTTTAAAGAGCAACATCACTTTCGATATAGTTTATAGCCTAAACTTAGGCTTATCGAAAGACGGTCGAAAACTCGCTATTTTTCAGAGGTCCAGAAGGGAGAAATACTCACTTCACAGCTAGGAACACATAGACACTAATTTAGAGCAATTCCACTTACCTTAGCTCGGTGGCTCGACGATTCGTCGGCCGTATTTCACGAAACTGAATCCGTAGGAATACTCTCTGCTGCTAAATACCTTAGTATCTGA
This sequence comes from Datura wrightii, assembly GCA_035772735.1. Classification (NCBI taxonomy): domain Eukaryota; kingdom Viridiplantae; phylum Streptophyta; class Magnoliopsida; order Solanales; family Solanaceae; genus Datura; species Datura wrightii. The sequence continues at coordinate 73,679,234 of JASDFA010000019.1, read as the reverse complement.
GGTTAATTTGAGTTTGGACAACGTTTAGCAGCGTAATCGTATGAAAATTATATTATCTCCTTCGTTCCTTTTCTCCCTCTACTGGCTTGCTCTGTTTTCTGGAAGTTTATAAATGTTTTTATCATTTAAAACTGAAGTGGGGCTTTATATACTTGGGCCTGGACAAGGCCAATGTGTCACGGAGCCAACGCGGAGGCCTCTCCTCCGTGACACACTGCCATCGCGGAGGGGCTCTGCCTCGGCTCCTTCCGCGATGGTTCGACAGGTTTCTCGTCCGATCTTTTCCTGGGCCTTTCTCCAGCACGTATGGCCTTCAAATATGCTTAACCAACGTGCGAATAGGTCGTCTAGGTGCCGGGAATTCTACGGGGTATAACATTCCCCCCCCCTTAAGAACATTCGGCCTCGAATGTACACTGCTATCTGGGGGACTACTTAACTTACTTTCTAGAAAAATTTCGGCAGAGTTTCCCCTGTAATATGGACTATAGCAAAAACCTGAAATGCAGAAAAGTCCAATACAGGTACTGCACGCAATATTTTAAGATCCACTGGATAACTAAGTATTAATCTTTCTCATTCACACACATACAACTCTAAAGTACTGCTTAAGTAATAATACGAACATACATGTCGCCTGACTAGGCCTGAAATAGGTGAGGGTATCTAGCTTTCATATCTTCTTCAGCTTCCCACGTCATTTCCTCTCGGTTCCTGTTACGCCACAATACTTTGATAGACGCAACATCTTTAGTCCTCAACCTGCGAATCTGTCTATTTAAGATAGTTATTGGAACCTCTTCATAGGCCAGTTTTTCTTATAACCTGGATATTCTGGACTGGGACTGCTCTGGACGGGTCTCCTATGCATTTCCTTAGCATAGATACATGAAAGGCCGGATGAACAGATTCTAATTCTGGAGGCAAATTCAACTCATATGCTACTCGGCCTGTCCTTTGAAGAATCCGATAAGGCCCAACAAACCTCGGGCTGAGCTTATCTTTCTTGCCGGACCTTATTACCTCTTTCGTTGGGGGTACTTTAGAAATACCCAGTCATGCACATCAAACTCCAATTTTCTGCACCGCACACCTGCATATGATTTCTGGCGGCTCTGTGCAGTCAGTAAGCACTCTTCGGATAAGCTTTACCCTTTCCTTTGACTGCTGAACAATGTCTGGGCCAACCAACACTGACTCTCAGATTTCAAACACCGTTCGGCGATCTGCATTTCCGCTCGTATAATGCCTCAAAAGGTGCCATCTGGATGGCTGGATGATAGCTATTATTATAAGCAAATTCTTCCCATTTCCAGAGAGGCACAGCTATGTCCTAAGTTAACCCGCCTGGTTTCTGATGTTCTGCCTTCGCCTGTTGGTAGTTAGGACACTGGGCTACAAATTCAGCAATTCCTCTTTTCATATCTGGCCACCAGTAGTTCCCTTTGATGTCATGGTACATTTTTGTCGTACCTGGGTGGAGAGAATAGCGGCCTTTATATCGTGACACCTCATCCCCGGTTATCTGAGAATATGTCACCTCTCCTTACTGAACCTTGTGTTCAAGTTGAACCTGGCTAGGGTCTCTATACTGCCATTCCTTTACTTCCACCACTAGCGACAATACTGCGACATTCTGTATTATCGCTCTGTTATCCTTTATTTCTGCTATGTGAACGGCTAAGCCGGCTAACTAGTGTAATCCTCAGGTCTATTCTCGCTTGTTCAGGCTGCAAGTATGCCAGCTCCCCATAGATTTATGGCTAAGGGCATCTGCTACCATATTAGCCCTTCCTGGGTGATGCAAAATTTTCACTCTTTAAGGCATAAACTACTGCAGCTAACTCCAGGTCATGGGTAAAATAATTCTTTTCACGTTTCTTCAACTACCTGAAAGCATAAGCTATTACTTTATCATGTTGCATCAACCCTCTGTGTCCCCTGACGATACTAACACTGGAGCTGATGTTAACCTGGCTTTTAACTCTTGAAAGTTCTACTCACATGCCTCAGTCTACTGGAACTTTGCTGCCTTCTGTGTCAATTTAGTCAGAGGTGCTACTAAGATGGAAAATCCTTCCACAAACCCTCTGCAGTACCCGGCTAACCGCAGGGATTGCGTACTTCAATCGAAGTGGTAGGTCTAGGCTATGTCTTCACTATTTTGATTTTCTATATACCTATCTGTACACCAGCCTCCGACACAATGTGACCAACAAGGCTACTAAGCTCAACCAAAATCCACATTTACAAAGAATTGGTATATAACTAACGGTCATACTAGTTTATTATGCCGGAGAATCTGACAAGTAATCTACCGGTATAGCTAGAGCTTATCTAGCCTTCTGGCCGTATGCTAAGGCTACTTGTTGCTAAGGTAACCTTGAACGACTATCTGCACACCTTGTGCCCATATCTGATCAGGGGGTCCTGATATTGACCATGACCTCTAATGATCTGGCTGCATAACCTTAATAACTGAATAGTCGGGTTGAATGACCTGAATGTGGCAATAGTCTAACAATGCTCTAACTGTTCTACTCGAGTACATATAGTTCATGCACGACTGCAGACTTGTGGACATCTAATTGCTTTCTTATTTTGCTTGAACCACTGTAAGGCTGGGCTTAATCAAACTTACTCCCAGGCGATCAATCTCTGGATCTTCGCGGGGAGTCTACTGATCCCCTAGTCTTACTAAACACTGTGCTAGCAGGGTACTATTCGGTTAGTTCGGTAGGGGTTAAAAACCGACACGCAAGTGCACGTGGTCAAACAAGTAATAAAGTGGCTAAGTAAGCCAAGTATCGAACCAAGGAGACTCTGGATAAGTAAAATTGCTCAAGTATACTATATTCTATCTTACTTTTATATATGCTAACAACAACGTAACCAAAAGTTAAATAATTTTGTTTATTAATTATATACTAAAACTATTAACAAATATCTACTTTGAATTGAAACTATGGATATGAGCATGCCAAGGTTAAGAACAAGTAATGAACTTGATTATAATCATAATTTGGTTATTCTTCTCTTCCTGTTGCTAGCCAAGAACATTAGCCTAGAGATTAAAACTCTCGTATTTAATCTCACTTAAGAATCATAAACCATCCGTCTACATTTCTGTGATCAAATGCAATTTATGACCTAGCAATACAATTCCGGTTCCTAAATTGACTAATACGGCTTTCAAGTATATTTCTATCAGGAAAGCACATCAAAACCCAATTTTCCCAAATCAAGTTAAGAACAATACCCTATTAATTCACAAATTTCCAATTTCGTGCTCTCTCGAGTGAAATTGGACTTTTTAGATGTACATTAATGTCGGCCACACACTAATGCAGTAGAAACAAGAATTAATAGAACAACATAGAAGAAGAAGATGAAAAACCATACAATTCAATAATCAAAATTCATCACCATTGTTCATAACCTCAGCAAGGAAGAGAATTAGCCACTCATTTGTGGATTAATCATCCTAAAAAAAGTGTTAATCATACAAACAATTGATTGAAAGAAGAAAGAAAGAGAGAAAAACCCTTAGCTTTTTCGTCCCTCAACTGCCTGTAACCCACGTCCTTGCTCCACCAAGTCTGAATTCTGAAAAATAAACCTAAGTGTGCTATTTATAGTAGTAGGACTCTTTCCCGGAAAAACAAGCAACGTGTCACGGAGTGCATCGCGGAGCACGGCCTCCGTGACACGCTGCGGACACGGAGGCTCTTTGGAAATCACCCGAAATTGGCCCGGGCAGCCCCCTGCCGCGTTGGCAGCGTGTCACGCTGCTTGGGCAGCGCGTTGGCAGCCCTTGGTCGCGGAGGCCACCTGCTGTGGCACGTTGCCAATGCACAGGTGGGCTGTTGTGAGCGGCCTGCCTGCCGTGGCACCTTGTCGACGCGCCGGTGGGCTGTTTTGTGCCTCCTCTTTGCCGACGTTCGCGTGTTGATTCCGTTTCCAAGCCTCTACTTCACCAACTCATGGATTAGTTGCTCAAAAGTCATCAAAACCTACAAAACAAAGGCTAATCATGTTGGTTAGCACATATCTTTACTTTATCTAAAATTACATGAAAATGTATACAATAATCTTAGATAAACAAGACTAATTTAAGTCGTAAAGCATATCTCGCGCTTATATTTTTGCCCCTGATCACAACCCCACACTTAAAGCCTTGTTCGTCCTCGAACATCCTTCTACATATCATGCATATGGAGACTCCCACATAACTAATTTAGCAAGAGAATTCAAGTTACGACTATAATGATTACGTAAGATACAAGCTAAAAATAGAGCTTGCCTGATTTGTTCATTGAAATGAAGTACAACTATGTTAAGACTTCTTAACCTCAAGAATCGACTCTCAATCTTAGCAAACTCATGCAAATTAACTGATTAAGAAATCCCACATGAATTATATCCTTCATTCAACATGTGCCCCTCACGGGAAGAGAGTTACCCAATCACACGCAAAAACAATTTTTTACATCATAACATGTGTGGGTACATGAATAGAATTACGCTCACTCTCACAAAGAATTCACATGCATTATGTAATGACCCATAAGCTTGCCCTTAGTGTTCTATTCCACTAATTTAAGGATGCATGAATGTAAGATCAAGTAGGACTTTTTAGGTTGTAATGTAACTCAGGTGCGGGTAGGTACTATTATGATCAGTAATAGTGACTATCTTTCCTAAGCGCTTATAATACATCACACCTTCATTATAAACTTCCTTTCCCTCACTTCACCTTTTTCTCTTTTCATCTTTCTTTTTCCTCTTTTGTTCCCCCATTTCTTTCGGCACTTTTAGCATATTAGTAAGGAGTTCTATAAGTAACTTTTCATTTATTTATTTTCTTTCTCCTTACTAATACTCACCCATATTCAAACAAGTGCACCCTTGACCTTTCTCAACTTTTACAATTGCTACTTTCCCTTCTTTTTCATTCTTCTCACTCCTTTACTCTTTCGGATTTTTCCTTTAAGCGCTTCGGAGTTTTGGATCAAATTCAAGGCTAATGAAAGAAAAAGGATTAAGTATGTTGCAGCTGTCAAAGAATAGGCTCAAGGCTCAATGGTTAACTAGGATTAATTTTTCAAGGTAGGTATAATGAGGGATAAAAGTTTGGTTCATTCAAAGAAATGCCTAAATAATCTCCTACAATTCACATCCTTCATTTCATTTTATAAACACACCAGGCAAGTTCTAGACAATCCACAATAGCACAGAATACTCAAAAACCTTACACTCATGGCACATGCTCAAATCGAGACACATTCAGCAGACTCTTACTCAGCTAATCACAAGAATTCAGGATTAAGCTTCAATCATATTGAGTCAAATTCAAGAACCTAAGTGTCTCACACAAAGTTATACACTTTCATGCTTCCACACTGAACATACTTGCATCTTACCATCACGTATCGCACATAACAAGAATATCAAGCACCAATTAGTTATGGTTTCAAAATCCCAAAGCCTATCGACCAATTTTTCCTCAAGACGGCCGTCATCCATCCATCGTCGGAAACAGTCCCTAACTATGACTAAAAACACTATATACAGACAAAGGAAAGAAAGAAAAAGAAACTTTTTATTCTTCGGTTCAAAGACCCCCTGTCGGAAAAGAACCGAAAAGAAAAACCAATGGGTGATGAATTCATGCTTAACTCACAAAAAATATTTTTAATTTTCTCACAAGCATTACTTTCACCAAAAATCGTTAAGCACAAAAATTTGAAAAATTTGAAATTTCCCTTGAAATTTCCCTCACCCCACACTTAAATCATGCTATGTACTCATAGCATCAAATTAAAAATTTAAACAGGGTGAGAAATACTCCCTGAGGCCTTTAGGCCTAGCTAATAGCATGCCTTCCTTCAACTTTGCACAAGTGGGTGTTCGACCCCACACTTTTTCTCTTCCATGCTTGTTAGCTTCCTCCTCCACGGGTACTCAGACTTCCCCTCCGTCTGTGCTTAACTTTCCACCAAAACAACACAAGATGAAAATAAACAAAAATTAACTCAATTGCAAGAAATTAAAATGGTACCTGTGGTGCCCTTGGGTTGCCTCCCAAGAAGCGCCTAATTTTACGTCGCAGCACGACGTACCAAGTTTCACCACTTTTTCCTCCATCTTGAGGATATGAATCTCACCCCTAATTTCTTTTCTAATTTCCTCTTATGCTCCAGGGGTGGTGGTGAAAAATTGTAAGGACCAAACAGCAGATGTTGCCTTTTGAACCTATTGGCCCTTAAGTAAGCGAAGTTATTTTGTCTCTCCGCGTTGGCACATTTCAAAATATATGGTGCTTGGTCCTCCTCTAGACATTTCTCTATAAGCTTGGAAGACTCTCTCTCTATGTTGTCAACCAAATTTAACGTCGAAAAATGCGTAGAGTGTGGTCCAATACACCTCAACTCTGAAACTGCATTTTGCTTGACCTCCTTACTTGTATACTCCTTCTCAGCATCGACATCTATCTCTTCATTAATGTCAAATGGGGGATACTCTATCTCTTCTTCCGAGGATGGATTTTCCATGAGTGTGAGCCCATCACGGGGACACTCAAGAGGTTCTAATTGTTGGGCTTCATCCATAAATTCACCCTTGTCTTCCTCTTGTAGTTCCTCTTGAATATCGGCTAAAACTGTTGCCTGCGATTTATCACACGCTTCAGCTTCAGCGACCATCTCCATAAATTTGATGCTCATCCTTTCTAGAGTCTCTGCATTCTCTTCTTGCTGAATTCTCAATACTGCCATTGCCTCCTTCATTGCTTCTGATTGCTCCAAGAGTTGTTTCAGCATGTCTTCTATTCGAGCTTGGCGTCCCAAGTCCTCATTTTCAGCATGCCTATATTCAGGAAAAACAACAGAAGGATCATAGTAGGGGCTTGGGGGAGGGGAATATGCATTCGGACAGCCATCCCAATGGCCATCTTGACCACCACATATATTACACGTGTTACATTGTTGCCACGAGTGGTGTCCTCCGCAATTCAGACAAGATTCACTAAAATATGAGTATCCACCATTGATACCATTTATATTCCACGATGTCATGTCAATAAAGGTATACGAAAAAAGAAAATATATATATATATATATAAAATGAAAAAGAATTAAAACAAACACTAAGACCAAGTTGTCAACACTAAGAAAATAAAATAAAAATATAGTAAATTTACACTTAATACAATTTCACCAATTGCCTAGTCTCCCCGGCAACGGCGCCAAAAACTTGTTCGGTTAGTTCGGTAGGGGTTAAATACCGACACGCAAGTGCACGTGGTCAAACAAGTAATAAAGTGGCTAAGTAAGCCAAGTATCGAACCAAGGAGACTCTGGATAAGTAAAATTGCTCAAGTATACTATATTCTATCTTACTTTTATATATGCTAACAACAACGTAACCAAAAGTTAAATAATTTTGTTTATTAATTATATACTAAAACTATTAACAAATATCTGCTTTGAATTGAAATTATGGATATGAGCATGCCAAGGTTAAGAACAAGTAATGAACTTGATTATAATCATAATTTGGTTATTCTTCTCTTCCTGTTGCTAGCCAAGAACATTAGCCTAGAGATTAAAACTCTCGTATTTAATCTCACTTAAGAATCATAAACCATCCGTCTACATTTCTGTGATCAAATGCAATTTATGACCTAGCAATACAATTCCTGTTCCTAAATTGACTAATACGGCTTTCAAGTATATTTCTATCAGGAAAGCACATCAAAACCCAATTTTCCCAAATCAAGTTAAGAACAATACCCTATTAATTCACAACTTTCCAATTTCGTGCTCTCTCGAGTGAAATTGGACTTTTTAGATGTACATTAATGTCGGCCACACACTAATGCAGTAGAAACAAGAATTAATAGAACAACATAGAAGAAGAAGATGAAAAACCATACAATTCAATAATCAAAATTCATCACCATTGTTCATAACCTCAGCAAGGAAGAGAATTAGCCACTCATTTGTGGATTAATCATCCTAAAAAAAGTGTTAATCATATAAACAATTGATTGAAAGAAGAAAGAAAGAGAGAAAAACCCTTAGCTTTTTTGTCCCTCAACTGCCTGTAACCCACGTCCTTGCTCCACCAAGTCTGAATTCTGAAAAATAAACCTAAGTGTGCTATTTATAGTAGTAGGACTCTTTCCCAGATTAACAAGCAACGTGTCACGGAGTGTATCGCGGAGCACGGCCTCCGTGACACGCTGCGGACGCGGAGGCTCTCTGGAAATCACCCGAAATTGGCCCGGGCAGCCCCCTGTCGCGTTCGCATCGTGTCACGCTGCTTGGGCAGCGCGTTGGAAGCCCTTGGTCGCGGAGGCCACCTACCGTGGCACGTTACCAACGCACAGGTGGGCTATTGTGAGCGGCCTGCCTGCCGTGGCACCTTGTCGACGCGCCGGTAGGCTGTTTTGTGCCTCCTCTTTGCCGACGTTCGCGTGTTGATTCCGTTTCCAAGCCTCTACTCCACCAACTCATGGATTAGTTGCTCAAAAGTCATCAAAACCTACAAAACAAAGGCTAATCATGTTGGTTAGCACATATCTTTATTTTATCTAAAATTACATGAAAATGTATACAATAATCTTAGATAAACAAGACTAATTTAAGTCGTAAAGCATATCTCGGGCATATATTTTTGCCTGTGATCAGGTACTATCAATTTCTTACGCCTTGTGTGTATCCACTTGGATTTATACTGCTATTCTGGGGAATTCTCGGTCTTATGAGCTATTCTGTAAATACTAGCCTTCTGCTAGGGCTCTGTATCTAATTATCTTACGAGAACCAACTGAAGTACTAGTCTATCGCTGACTACTGATGTGGACCCTTCTTTGGGGTACCCACGGGTATTCTGACTGGGGCGGCCGGCTAACTTATGGGGTGTTTCACATAATAAATGCTAGGTTGACTAAGGCCGACTCTCACCTACAAGGCTGGGAAAATAACGTACGACCACTTAACATACTAGAACAATTCTGGTATTGCTAATCTCCGAAATTTGCCTATTCGGCCTCTAGTCGTGGTACTAGCATATGCACTAATGTTACCGATCTTCAGGGATACTTCCCTGCTAATGCAGGCACCAGCTGGTCGGTAGACCGTCTAACTGCGCCCTTATCATCTAGCCATCTGGTTTAGGTCATTAACTCTAGTAAGCTCCTAGAGCCTAGATCTGGCAACAACACGTAAGTCTATTAACTTAATAACTGAGAACTGAGATAGTTTCTATGACTTCATACGTAATTCACACTTAATTTGCCCTTTCCCTTCTCCTTTTCTTTCTTCCTTCTCCTTTTTTTTGGCAGGGGGGAGCCATGCAATGCAATTTGTACATGCTTTCTATTACTAATCAACATCTGTAATTGTACCCCTTATAGGCGGCTACTCACAGCATATCTATTATCTGTATATATATATATATATATATATATATATCAATAGCTACGTACGATACGTACTAAATTCTGCGGTAATACATAATCTCTGACATGCTCTGCTGAGTCTCATCCCGTACATGATACACCGCTTCTACGGCCTAATAATATCTCCTGCCCTGACTTATCATTCCATTGTATTGTCACCCCATTCTGAAAGTAACAAACATAAATACTTTAGTTATTGTCTGCTGTTTGAAATTCCGCCACTCTTGCGATGTGGGATCAACGTTCGAATCTTGTGGCTTTACTAGGCATATATTAAGAGCCCATGACTGTCTGCTGGGCCTTATCTCTAGGCTACACTAGATTAGAATTGTTGTAACGGTAACTTCTTTAACTTCTCCATAGCGGGCATACTGCGGTATTCTGAACCGCAATCTTACTGTCAGCCCGAGGCTTAATCCTTAATATGATATTTTATGAATCCGGGGGTAATTCTAATTTCCCCACAAGATCTGACATTCCTGCTTCTTTCCCTCATCTTACTTAAGCTGAACTCTGGGGTTCAAGGTACCTGCTCTTCATTATTAATAAGATTACTGGTCAAGTATTAGTTCATAGTTCCCCTGACTTACAATCAAACCTATCTGATTCACATGACCTCTCACCCTTTCGATATCACAACTGAATCATATCTATAATCTTACAGGTATATCTTACTGTCTATTAGCGTATATGGCGGACTTAGCCTTTTTCTGACTCAAATTTGACCATTACTAAGCATTCATTACTAACAAGTCTTTTACCCCTGCTTCGGGTAAACTAACAGTCTTACTTTCTTTACTGGCTTGTTGTCATAAGGGTCTGCACAGCTTACGTAATCATAAGGGCTCTTTATACTTTCTAATACTTACTAGGATCAATCAGCCCATCTTTATTTACTGCTTGATTTGGCAACCCCATCTCAAGTCTTATGCCCCTTTACTATACTTGCATCAAAATCAAGAGGTAGGAATAGCCCTTTTTTTTTATTGCAACAAATAAAAACATTTAACTGTACCATATCAAAAAAGATGTATTTGGGATTCCTGCATTTCCCTCTCTTTCTTATACTTACCTGGTAGTCTAACCTTGTCTGTAATCTTAATCAGATCTTATACAGCTAATAAATAAATCAACCCGTATGCACATTATACTTCTGACTTCCTATTCTGACGTTATCAACGTATACTGGGAATTGTGCCAATAAAGGTGTTCGGTGCTGATTCAGTTAGTATTAAAAATTATCAATCGACACGCAAGTGCACGTGGTCAAACAAGTAATAAAGTGGCTAAGTAGCCAAGTATCGATCCAAGGAGGCTGCTCAAGATACGTAAAATTGCCTAGTTTACTATATCTCTATTCTATTCCTAATTATGTTAGCAACAATGCAACCAAGAGTTATTTTGAGTTTTTGTTTCTAAACTATATGTATACTACAATTAATCACAACTAATTACTTTTGAATTTAGACAATGGATATGAACATGCCAAGGTTAAGAACGAGTAATGAACTTGATAATCATGATAATTTGGTTATCCTCTTCCTCATGTTGCTAGCCAAGAACGTTTGCCTAGAAATTAAAACTTTCGTATTTAATTTCACTTTAGAACATAAACCATCCGTCTACATTTCTGTGATCAAATGCAATTTATGACCTAGCACTACAATTCCGGTTCCTAAGTTGACTAATACGGCTTTCAAGTATATTTCTATCAAGAAAGCACATCAAAACCCAATTTTCCCAAATCAAGTTAAGAACAATACCCTATTAATTCACAACTTTCCAATTTCGTGCTCTCTCGAGTGAAATTGGACTTTTTAGATATACATTAATGGTGGCCAATCAATAATGTAGTAAGCACAAGAATTAATAGAACAACATGCAAGAAGAAGAAGAAACTATATCAATTATCACCAAAATTCATTACACAAGTTCAAAACCTCAGCAAACAAGGGAATTAGCCACTCATTCTTGGATTAATCATCCTAAAATGAGTGTAAATCATGCATACAATTGAAGGAAAGAAGAAAGGAAGAGAAGAAAACTCTTAGCTTTTCTATTCTTCAACTGCCACAAACCCACGTTCCTACTCTCCACTTCTGAACTCAGTCTAAAAACTAAACACTGATTAAAAATAAACCTAAGTGTGCTATTTATATTAGTGGGAAATTTTTCCCGGAATAACAAGCAACGTGTCACAGAGGCCAACGCGGAGCACTGCCTCCGTGACACGGCGTGGACGCGGACCCTCTCTGGAAATTGCAGGGTCCGGATAATTGGCCTCAACGTGGCACGGAGGCCATCGCGGAGGCCTATCTCCGTGCCACGGAACTGACGCGCAGGCACACTGGAAATTGCCTAATTAATTCCTGCCCAGGCAGTGTGCTACCGCGATGGCAGCGTGGCACGGCTCCATCGCGGAGCCAGTGTAAAATGTGCCATCCAAGGTCTTTTCCAAGCTCGCATCCAAGTCCAACTCCGACATAGTTCCAACACGCATTTTAGCTCCTAAAAATCACATTATCCTGGAAAACAAATGCTAATCATGTTGGTTAGTATAAATTCGCATTTTATTACCAAATACATGATATTATATACACATTGCACAACAAATAAGGTAAAAATGATATGTTTGAGTATCACTTGGGCATATAAATCTGCCCAAGATCACTTACCCCACACTTAAATCCTTGTTCGTCCTCGAACAACACATACACAACTCATGCAAATTACATCCCAACCTTCATCACTATGGTGCAACATTTTACGCTACGGTCATACCGATTATTCAATTCTTGCAAATCATCAAGAAAACATGCTTGGTCGTACAAGACAATGACCTTAATACATCGAGGCTTCCTAAACTTTTAAGAATTGATTCTTGATATCGGCAAACTCATGCAAATCAACTAATCAAGAAATCCGACACGAAAATCAATCTTTCATCAAGCATGTACCCTCACAACTCGAGAGAAACTTCCCCTTTTATGTTCGTGCAGCACACAAACATGCAAGTAGGGGCATATAAAAATTAATTTCACTCTCTCTCCCAAAAGAATTCACATGCATCATGTCATGACCCATAGGCTTGCCCTTAGTGTATTACTCCACTAATATAAAGAAATGCAATGTAGGATCAAATAGGACTTTTAATGGGTTGTAACTGGGCTATGGATCTAGTATATATATATTGGATTAGCCAATAATAGTCGCTAGCATCCTTAAGCGCCTTTTCAACTCATTCCCATCGACTCATGGACATTGTTCCTCTCTTTTCTCTTTTCCTCCCATTCATGCTGGTTTACTTTCATACAGCCCATTTCATCAGGCACACTTGACACAAAACAGAGGGTTTTCATGTACCCTCCCTATCATTTAATTACAACTAGTGCCTCTTCAACATCATCTTTTCTTTCCTTACTTTGCTTTTCTTTTTCTTTTCACTCTTTTCACTCTTTAACACTTTGGGAAACATTTTCTGTTCTTTGTAAGGGCTTAAGAGCTTCTTTTAGACTTTAAGGCTAATGAAAAGAAGGAATAAAGCTTAGTTCATACAATTTTGGACCAAAGAAAGAAATCGGCTAAAGGCTCAACGGGCTGACTAGGGTATACAACATATAAAAAGGTAGAATTTGACAAGAAAAAAATGGAAACTAACGGTTAAAACAAAGAAATGCCTACATCCTTTCCGACACTACACCTCCTTCATTTCGTTTTGTATACACGCCAGGCAAGTTCTAGACAATTTACAATGACATGGAATAGCAAAACCTCACTCACACTTCATGCACATGCTCGAATCAAGATGCATTCACAGACTCTTTAATTAGTCAATTACATGAATTCAAGATTAAGCCTCAATCATAATGAACCAAATTCTATAGCCTAGGTAACTCAACATATTTACAAAATTGCATGCTTTCAAACGAATCATTTTCACGTTTTGAACATCAATTACAACACGCAACGAAATTTTAGCAACCATAAGCAACTACAGTTTATTGATTCAATCCACCAAAGAAAACTAAAAAAAAACAATTAAAAATCCTACTCCTACCGACTACATTTCCCTAAAGACGGTCGTCATCCATCCATCATAGGGAATGGTCACTAACTATGACATCGGTTCAATGGGACTATTCTCGGTAAAAGAACTGAAAACAAACTCCAAGAAGCCCAAAAATAAAAATCGCAAAAAATTTTGCAACACATCAATCATTTCGATAGAAAGGAAATATTTACAAGTGCAATATATTTTCGCAAAAAAATTGAAAAATATCGATCATGTCGATAGAGAAAAAAAAAATATTTACAAAATTCACAAAATATTTACACTAGCAACCATAACTTTCAAAGCACACACATCATTAGCCATAAACAAATATATACACATAACTCGCAAATCAGTTCACCACAACAGGGAAAGCACAACATACATAAACAGCAAGGAAACATTATACAGCAATTTAGAGCCTTGACCTAGCACCTAACTACTCCCCACCCCACACTTAAATCGAACACTGTCCCCAGTGTTCTTAACAATACAAAGCACAAAATTTTTGGGTGGTGGAACTCCCTGCTTAGTCGAAATATTCGACTTCCTCATCCGGTGCTGCAGCCTCGTCGCCCATGTCTGAATCAGCTCTATCGTCGTCATCGGAGTCCTCACGACGTGTCTCCTCATCAATAGGGACGTCGTCATCAGTCGGCTCAACAAAGGCTGGCCCCACCTTGCATAAAGCTCTGGCATTCTCGCCAAAGGGGCAGTCCAGCTCCAACTGCCATAATTCATCCTCGGTGGCTGGTCTCCCACCTATCCGTAGCTGCAGCATCTGCATGCCGAACATACGGGCCATATACTGGTCGTCACGAGCATGTCGCTCGCCCAGAGTCAGCACAGGTCCGTGTGTAGTGTCGGGGGCCTTGGTCTTTGTCACATCGAGGGCCCTCCGCTCCAACTGCGGAATGTAATCCAAGGCTTCTTCCTCAACGTCGAGGCCTCGGAGGAAGGTGGTGATGAGTCCGCCAAACCCGTATCTGTGCCCCTGGTGTAGTCTGGCTCTCTTCATGGCGGATATTATGACCGCCCCCACATTAATCTCAAGCCCTTTCATAAGGGCATACACCAAGCAGACACGGTCCGGGGTCACGTCTGTCATATGAACTCCCGGGATCAAACACGAACATACAATTTTTAGCCAGATTCTGGCCTCCCTGTTCATCTGCGAATAAGGCAGAGTCTGGTGGTAACCCCTCTCTTTGTGTCTACTCCATCGGGCCTATGGATCGAGCCCCACACAACGTACGTCTGATGTCGGCGTACGGTAGGGTGATGTTTAGCTGGCGGAGGACGTGGACGTCTGTGTCCCATGCTCCCACGATGGCATTAAACTACTGGGGTTCCAGAGTGACAATCTGCCCTCTGATTTTAATAGTATGGCTCCTGATGGCCGGGTTCCAGTTGCCGTAGAATTCCCGGACCAAGTGAAGGTTGCACTCCTTGGGCTCCTGAAAGATAAAGCTGAGCCTAGCTGCCTCAATCCTCTGTACGATGCGAGGGAACTCCTGTGCAAGTGGTTCCCTTGCAATATGTTCCTCCGAGAAGTATTTGTTCTCCTTATGCTTTGCGTACCACTTCTTCCCTTCCTCGGTAACCCATCGTGTTCCGTATCGGCGGTGTTGACCGCGTGGAACAGCAGGTGCAGCTGGGACAGCCATGCCCAGTCTCATTCTCTTTCTGCCGGTGCCTGAGGTTGAAGCACCCTTGCCTTTATCTTGTCGGCTGGCCATTGTACCTGTCAATTTACACAAACAAGCACAACGTTAAGCTAAAAACTTGTTAGCTTCGGCTAAGGTCGGGTTAAACAAAATTTACCCCACACTTAGTCTTTAACAATATTTACAACATTTTAGCAAGGATAGCTCTATTTACACCCCAAACACAATCAACTATAAACATATTGCTTAGTGCGTTCACAGAAATTCGACAGCATAACGACTAGCGAACTACTCAGACTTCATACAGCTAACCCAATCCTACTATCGACAGCTATTCACCCATAGCACTTAGCAACAATAACAACAACAAAATAGAAACAACAATACAAACATTTTATATACAACTAATATAAGCAATTCAACCAATTCACATATTACGCAATTTCCCACAAATATTCGAGAATTAGTCGTCTTTCAACAATTATACAATATTTACCACGACTTATCTCAAATAATAAACACACCCCGACATCAATTTCGTCAAACTATCAAGATACCCAAGTTAAAATTCAACAACCCCAAGCCCTAGAATACAATTCGACAATCAAAATCGAATTATTCAATTAATCGATATGTTCAAACGTCAACTACAACAATCTGAACATAATCAATCACAAAATAATTCATGTCATGTTTAATTTCTACCTAGGGTGATATATCTCACCTCACATGCTCAAAATTGACAAAAATTGCCAAAAATTTGAGATAGACGATGAAAACATACCTTGGAATTGAAGAATCGACGAAAACTTGACGTTTTCCTTGCCTATTAACGTGGCACGGAGCTTGGGGGTAGGGGAATGGGTGTTTGGTCGCGGAGGGAAGAGGGAATGGGGAAAATAGGGGCGAAATCGGGGGTTTTTATTAAGAAAACACGCGGATCACCCGGAAACCCGGTGTGACCCGGCACTGGGATAAGGGCAACGTGTCACGGAGGTTAACGCGGAGGCCCTCCTCCGTGACACGGAGCCAACGCGTTGGCTTACTGGAATTTTGAAAAATCCAGATTTGCCTTCAACGTGTCACGGAGGCCAACGCGGAGCATTGCCTCCGTGACACGGCGCCAACGCGCCAGTGCTCTGTTTCACCATCAAATTTTATTTTTCATACCTCGCCTCGTTTCCTCGATTCCAAGTATTTTTCCTCCAATATACCTGAAAATCACCTCACTAAACAAAAATTGGTTAAATTAATAAATTTCCCTACTAAAAAATAAAAATTACTAATTAAAATGCAAATCTAAACCTAGTCAAGAAAAAGAAAATAAAATAAAATAAAATAAAATTTACACTAAAGAAATAGAAAAAAAGAAAAAGTATATTTTTCACGGGTTGCCTCCCGTGCAGCGCCTGGTTTAACGTTGCGGCTCGACATCCTTTAAGCTCATTTACCTACTAGGGAGATGGACAATTTGTCCCGATCATGATCATCCCCCCAGTAGTGCTCTACCTTGTCCGGTGGCCTACCTAGTAACTCTCGGGAATCACTCAATCTGTTAGCCTTCCCATGATCAATTACGTTGATCACCGAGAGATCCTTATAAATAGTCGGGAGCTTAGGTACCTTGTACATGTCGAATACTTCGACCTTGTCATGTGCTCGCATCGTGAGTTGACCCGCAGCTACATCAATTAATGCCTTTCCGGTTGCCAAAAAGGGTCGTCCCAAAATAAATGGGACTTCAGCATCTGGTTCAAAGTCCAGAACAATAAAATCGACCAGAAAAATGGCATCAGATTTATGCTTGCCCCTAAGTCGCATAACCCACGAGCTCGGATACTTTGCCCAATAGTCAGCTGGATAGTGAAACTTCCAGGGTCTTTCAGTTTTGTGGGCAATCTATTCTGAATACGGGATGTGCATTCCTCCGTTAAAGCTACCGTGGCATACTCAGTCAAGCGACTTTTGTTGGCCACGATGTCTTTGATATACTTCGCATATTTTGGCACACCCTGCAAGACATCAATAAGAGGTAAGTTAACATGTACCTGTTTAAGTACCTCCATGAATTTCTGGAAACACGCCTCCTCCTTGTGTTTCTTGAGTCGTTGAGGGAACGGGGGTGGAGGCCTTGTTGGTTCAGCTTCTTTAGACTTCCCCTTATCTGAGATTTTCTCTCCCTCAACATCTGCTGCTCCTGACTTCTGAGGCGGTCTTTCCGGTTCCACCTCCTTTAATTGTAAACCACTCCTCGTGGTCACTGCATTCACCTGCTTAGGATTGGGATCCGTGTCGCTAGGTAGTCCTCCTCTTGGTCTAGTATTTTGGGCACTAGAAAATTGCCCAAACTGATATTCAAGAGCCTTGGTTGCCAATTGATTGTTCTTTACTTCGGCTGCCAATTTGACATAGTCAGCCTGCAATTGTGCCTGGTTGGCAATCATGGTTTTGAACATCTCCTCAATAGTCGGTGATGGTGGTGGAGGAGGGGCATTGTGATTTCTGAAATGCATCTGATAGCCTTGTTGCCCTCCTTGGTTTCTGTGCATACCCTGCCCTGAACCTTGGCCTTGTTGATTGTTGCTACCCCACGAAAAATTAGGATGGTTCCTCCAATTCGAGTTGTAGCCACTACCCAACTGCTGTTGATTCCTTTGTTCATTGCCCACAAAGTTAACAGAATCAGGATTTGCACCACAGCATTCAGCTGAATGCTCACTGCTACCGCACACTTCACACCACATCTGTTGGACTGCATTGACGGAGGCTGAAGGCTGGTTCAAATTCATATTGCTGAAGTGAGTGTTTAACTGATTTTGCAAAGCAGCTATCTGTGCAGCGATAGCTGTGAATCCATCCACTTCAAGCACTCCCGCTGCTTTCCTTGCTCCACCTCTTGAAGAATCTGCATTCCATTCCGGATTGCCTTGTGAAATTCGGTTGAGCAAAGTGTACAGCTCCTCATAAGTCTTCTCCAGCGCTTGCCCTCCAGCTGCTGAATCCAATAGAATTTTAGTGTGGGGTTCCAAACCCTCAATAAAAGTGTGTACCAACACCTCATTGGACTGATGATGATGAGGACAGTCCCGCAACATGGACTTGAATCTTTCCCAAGCTTGATAAAGATTTTCTCCTTCCCTCTGTTTAAAACTTAGAATCTGACTTCTAAGTTTAGCTGTTTTACCCGAAGGGAAAAATCTGATCAAAAACTTCCTTGCAAGATCATCCCACGTTGATATAGAGTTGGGTGGTTCAGCTTTTAACCACCTCTTGGCTTCACCAAGTAAGGAAAAAGGAAATAAGGTGAGCCGAACATAATCAGGTGACACTCCAGCGGGTATATAAGTGTCACTTATCTCCAAAAAAGTTCTGGAGATGTTGCGGATCTTCGTGAGGGAGATCGGTAAACTGCCCGCTAGTGTGCAAAAGTTGCACCATATTTTGCTTTAACTCAAATCTCCCTCCAGGCTCTGGTTTGCGGATGCTGGAATGTACATTATTCGCGTGTGGGATTGCCACCTCGCGAACTGGCCTGGCTGCTACTTCCTCGGGCACTAACACTGCCCGCACAACTGGTGGATTTGGTTGCTCCATCATAGACTGTTTAAGCAACTGCAGCTTCTTCCGAAGAGCTTCTCTACGTTGACTGTGCAATTCACGTTCTGGCTCTAAGTAAGATTCCACCAGCTCCTTGTCCCTTGCCAGTGTTCACAGAAATAAAAATCTGCAAAATACAGGCTAAGACCAAGTTGTTAACACTTAAGAAAATAAAAATACAAATACAGTAAATTTACACTAAACACAATTTTACAAATCGCCTAGCCTCCCCGGCAACGGCGCCAAAAACTTGTTCGGTGCTGATTCAGTTAGTATTAAATATTATCAACCGACACGCAAGTGCACGTGGTCAAACAAGTAATAAAGTGGCTAAGTAGCCAAGTATCGATCCAAGGAGGCTGCTCAAGATACGTAAAATTGCCTAGTTTACTATATCTCTATTCTATTCCTAATTATGTTAGCAACAATGCAACCAAGAGTTATTTTGAGTTTTTGTTTCTAAACTATATGTATACTACAATTAATCACAACTAATTACTTTTGAATTTAGACAATGGATATGAACATGCCAAGGTTAAGAACGAGTAATGAACTTGATAATCAT
Organism: Datura wrightii; assembly: GCA_035772735.1. Classification (NCBI taxonomy): domain Eukaryota; kingdom Viridiplantae; phylum Streptophyta; class Magnoliopsida; order Solanales; family Solanaceae; genus Datura; species Datura wrightii. The sequence goes on along the minus strand of JASDFA010000019.1, from coordinate 73,659,888 downwards.
GATAATTTGGTTATCCTCTTCCTCATGTTGCTAGCCAAGAACGTTTGCCTAGAAATTAAAACTTTCGTATTTAATTTCACTTTAGAACATAAACCATCCGTCTACATTTCTGTGATCAAATGCAATTTATGACCTAGCACTACAATTCCGGTTCCTAAGTTGACTAATACGGCTTTCAAGTATATTTCTATCAAGAAAGCACATCAAAACCCAATTTTCCCAAATCAAGTTAAGAACAATACCCTATTAATTCACAACTTTCCAATTTCGTGCTCTCTCGAGTGAAATTGGACTTCTTAGATATACATTAATGATAGCCAATCAATAATGTAGTAAGCACATGAATTAATAGAACAACATGCAAGAAGAAGAAGAAACCATATCAATTATCACCAAAATTCATTACACAAGTTCAAAACCTCAGCAAAGAAGGGAATTAGCCACTCATTCTTGGATTAATCATCCTAAAATGAGTGTAAATCATGCATACAATTGAAGGAAAGAAGAAAGGAAGAGAAGAAAACTCTTAGCTTTTCTATTCTTCAACTGCCACAAACCCACGTTCCTGCTCTCCACTTCTGAACTCAGTCTAAAAACTAAAAACTGATTAAAAATAAACATAAGTGTGCTATTTATACTAGTGGGAAATTTTTCCCGGAATAACAAGCAACGTGTCACGGAGGCCAACGCGGAGCACTGCCTCCGTGACACGGCGTGGACGCGGACCATTTCTGGAAATTGCAGGGTCCGGATAATTGGCCTCAACGTGGCACGGAGGCCATCGCGGAGGCCTATCTCCGTGCCACGGAATTGACGCGCAGGCACACTGGAAATTGCCTAATTAATTCCTGCCCAGGCAGTGTGCTACCGCGATGGCAGCGTGGCACGGCTCCATCGCGGAGCCAGTGTAAAATGTGCCATCCAAGGTCTTTTCCATGCTCGCATCCAAGTCCAACTCTGACATAGTTCCAACACGCATTTTAGCTCCTAAAAATCACATTATCCTGCAAAATAAATGTTAATCATGTTGGTTAGTATAAATTCGCATTTTATTACCAAATACATGATATTATATACACATTGCACAACAAACAAGGTAAAAATGATACGTTTGAGTATCACTTGGGCATATAAATCTGCCCAAGATCACAAGGTATCACGCTAGGAGGTCTCTGATACCTCCTCCTGCTGCTGTAGTTACCATATAAATGGCTGATGCTCTCTTCTGTTGCTATATCTGATCTTCTGCCTGTAATAGGGTAATGCTGATCTGCCTTTGTGTCTGTAATCAAAGAATACGGTAAGTTTTTTTTTAGGGACTCAACCCTATATTGTACCGCTCTAAAGCACGACTGACTGGGAAGGAAGGGTAACCATCCAATCATGCCTCGCAGCCTCCTGCCTATAGTATGTGGTGCACAACACATCCATAGACAAGACTCTACTTAGCACGGCTTGCAGACTCCCTGGGACACGACCTGCTCTGATACCAAGTTTGTCACACCCCGCCTTGGGGGTATGACTATCACCTGGTGCCCTACTAAGACTTGAACTGCTGGACTGCTAAGCCTGGGCACATCTGGTGCCTGGCTAGCTCTAACTCACATTTCTTCAAACAAAGGGCTATATAGCGGCTGTAAACACAGCCTCTGGCCCATTAGCCTATAGCCTCCTGTACCTGCACTAACAGCTAACCAGAAATATGCCGATATAGGGACACCTATGTGGGCCGACAAGGCCACCAAGCTGTCTAGTTATCTGTAACTTAATCATAGAATATTAGAAAGCTACGTGACCAGCAAGGTCACCACTACTGTCAAGCTATGGCCCCACACAGCCAACATGAAAGAAACAGAAGTACTAACAGCTAAACAACTGCACGGCCTCACACGACCGGCTCATCTGACCACAGGGAAATATATATACAGACTGCAAGCCTCTAGGAATAGCAATAGAAATGATCGTGACAGGGCCCCGACCTACCCGTACTATACAACAAAAGAAACTGAAATACACCTCTGAAAGTCAGTCTTCGGATGACAGGAGCTGAATACTCGATCGCTGATAGGAATCACGTAGTATTGCCTGCTCGTCTATGGGTACCTGCAGGCAAGTAATGCAGCGCCCCACCGGGTGTCAGTACGGCTGGTACTGAGTATGTAAAGCAATAACTGAAAGAAATATCTGAAAGCAACAATATAACTGATGAAACTGAAGTAGGGAGAAATAGATTAAATGTCTGATAACGTAAGTCATACCTTTTCTTAATTTTACTGGAAGGAATAGGAGTCGTACCTGGAGACGTATCACTCTACTGCTGGTCTACTCGTATCCAATGTAACATGGCATAACATAACATAACATAACATAACATAGCACACACAAACCTTACTCGGCCCCCATAAGCCGGGAGGTACAACCAGCACAGAATCTACACCCCTACCCCGGTCATCCCATCTCCTATAACCCTGTAAGCGTCCTGCCGATCCCCTGGGTATGCACTTGGGCTCGCTGAGCCCCTGACTATAACTGCATCTAAGTCCGAAGGACTCCTGAATCAACACCCGAGCGTATCCGCTCGACAGAGGTGTGTAAAAGCCGACCAAGGCATAATATAGGGAAAATTGGCATCCCATCTTCGTCCCCTGTGGGACGGCATGCCACTCCGTAGAGTGACGTATCCTCATCCTCTGGCGGACGAGTTGATACAGCTATCAACCCTGGGGCGGTCATGGATGTTAGGTAGTCCAACCCCAAACAATACAACGGTCTCAACTAGTAATACTATTTGCATATCTCACATGCTGAGGCTAATAGGGGTAAAGTATCATATATATTACATGCTGAACTAGTGATAGTAATCTGTACGTATTTAATACGCGCTGAGGCTGGTAAATATATATATATATGAATATAGTCTCCTGCCAGACTGTTTTGGGGCTAATACTGAACAGGATATAATATTTCTGCTGAAAACCATGTTGTATACTGAGTTTCTATAGTAACATGATTTACTAGTTCTAATATGCTTTCTAGCTTCACTTGAACTTGTCGTTCTATTTCAGAGATGTCTTACAGATATTACATTGCTTTACTGGGTTTCAACTGAATATAATGATATCCTAACATTTTGTGTCACATCACATACTGAGCATACTGTGCGGATTCTAACACTTGTATTAGGATCTATATTGGGCTAGCAAGTTTTGCGCAAATTATAACTCGATACTTCTAATACCGTACCAACATTCATAATAAGCATAACACATGACTTCTGAACATTCTACTAGCCATTAAATTACTGTACTGTACCAAGATTACTAACTTGCCGAGGAAACTAGCTTTACATACCTTATCCTCGAATTATTCGTCTGTCGGACGAGGCTCGGCCGGTACTTCAACTATTTTCTCCCAACTGCACTCATAAATATGACAATTAATACTAAATACAGCTTTATTTTAAAGAGCAACATCACTTTCGATATAGTTTATAGCCTAAACTTAGGCTTATCGAAAGACGGTCGAAAACTCGCTATTTTTCAGAGGTCCAGAAGGGAGAAATACTCACTTCACAGCTAGGAACACATAGACACTAATTTAGAGCAATTCCACTTACCTTAGCTCGGTTGCTCGACGATTCGTCGGCCATATTTCATGAAACTGAATCCGTAGGAATACTCTCTGCTGCTAAATACCTCAGTATCTGAGGTTAATTTGAGTTTGGACAACGTTTAGCAGCGTAATCGGACGAAAATTATATTATCTCCTTCGTTCCTTTTCTCCCTCTACTGGCTTGCTCTATTTTCTGGAAGTTTATAAATGTTTTTATCATTTAAAACCGAAGTGGGGCTTTATATTCTTGGGCCTGGACAAGGCCAACGTGTCACGGAGCCAACGCGGAGGCCTCTCCTCCGTGACACGCTGCCATCGCGGAGGGGCTCTGCCTCGGCTCCTTCCGCGATGGTTCGACAGGTTTCTCGTCCGATCTTTTCCCGGGCCTTTCTCCAGCACGTATGGCCTTCAAATATGCTTAACCAACGTGCGAATAGGTCATCTAGGTGCCGGGAATTCTACGGGGTATAACACCTAGCCCTCTTGGCATCTCTCTCTCAAATGCACCTCGTCTATTTGTTTGGCGTACAAAACCAATCGAGTAAAGTCAATGTCCTGATGAAGCATAGCGGTCCTACAATCCTTGACCAGGTAGTCTACCACTCATGTACAATTCTCGGGGAAAGAACCATCCAAAAATATAGTACGGAACTCATCCCAACCAATGGGGCCTGCTCCAACTGCCCTACCATCCTTCCACTGTCTGAACAAGATATGCGCAACCCCTTTCAACTGATATGAGGCTAGTTCTACGCACTCCTCCCCCGTCACCCCCATAATCTAGGTGATCTTCAGAATCTCATCAATAAACTCATGTGGATCCTCGCCCACCTTCGATACAAGAAACTCCAAAGGGTTCATCCTAAGAAAGTCCCTAACTCTTGCTGCCGCCGCATTCCCATTCTGAGGAACATGCGTTACCGTTTGCTGGTTAAACTGGGCGGTCAATGCATATGTCAACATCTAAATGGCTGCCCTAAACTCTGCATGGGCAACCTGCTCGGGCACATGACCCTCGGGGACTGGTAGGGCCTACTGGTGCCCATCCCCATTTTCATTCTTGTGGCCATTTCCATGAAAATGACTCCACTTAACGCGGCTTTCAGATACCCTAAGACACTTCAAAAATCTAATGCTCTGATACCAAGTTTGTCATGACCTGAACATAGGCCTAGATAGAGAAACGGGACACGGAACCCCGAGAGGCTCCCAGTCAACCCATGGCATAATCATAGTAGCTAAGAGCATACAACAACTGGAAACTGAAATAATAAAACATACTTAAGCAGAAGTCTGCGTACATAGCAATCTAAAACTGAATCAACACTGACAAGCTGAATTTCTACATATTGTCTGAAAAGCCTCTAAAATAACTGATGAGCTAATGGGACAGCATCCCCAACTAGCTCAACAAGAGTTTATAACTGAAATAAACATAACAATGGATAACTAAATGTCCTCGAAGGATGAGGACTCACCAAAGCTGACTAAGCAGGTTTGAGAGGAAAGTAGGACTAATGATGCAGCTGAGACTCATCTCTCAGACCTGTATCATGAAACGATACAACATAGAGTATGCGGTCAATAGTTGGAATGTACTGAGTATGCAAGGTAACTAAAAACAAATAGTTAAAATACATAAAAGTTCATAAGAGTAGGACAGCATAATCGTGAAGTAAATATCATAATGCAAACATAAGGGCTCAAGGTCTTCAAGCCATTCTTAGTCCTATCATAATTATAATCATAATAGGATCTTTATAGAACATAACTTGAGCCAAAGTAACATTAACATAACCATGCATAAATCATGAGAAATAATGGGAGGACTCGTCTTAACCGACACAATCATGATAGAGCTTAGATAATGCCCCACTATTTCTCCCAAGTGGTCAGGACCATCCCAGGCTTTCCACGAAAGGGACGTGCATGATGTGATATTATAGGGGATCCAAATGTATGTATATACCTACGGCGGTACATAGTTTCGAGACCACGGGGTTTACCTGAACAGCGGTCTACTCGGTGCTACACTACTCCCAAAAACATGCATATGAGGCTCATATCGTAATCATGAATCATTCATGAAGTTCACGGCCAATTAAAACATAACATATTTGATCATACTTGAAATACATGATTAGCTATGAGTAAGGGCCCTTGGGTCGGCCAATAGTCATAAATTCATAAATCATGAAAACGTGCATACTTGTGAAATATACATATACTTGATATTCATAAATTCATGAAGAGTACTTGAGAGAAATAATATCCATAATCATAAATCATAATTTAGGGTGTAGGAAGATCAAGTTCATAATGAAATCATAACTTGACTTTTCATGAAACTTACATAAGTGGACATAATTTAATTAATATTTGAAACTATGAATTTATAATCAAATTAGGTATAAAATCTGCCTATAGATCCTAAAATATGATTTGATACATGAAGGAAATTGACCCTTTAGATAGATCATAGAGAATTTCACAAAATTTGGAATAAACCCCATAAGATCACGAACTTGAATCTAGAATTGAAATCCATGGAATTGAGAATAATTTTGAGCATGAGAATGGAAGGAACTCTCATTCATAGCCTTACATTCCTAGGTAAATCTGATTTACACTCCCTCTTGAAAGACCAAAGGAAATTCGAGAAAAATTAGAGAATTTCTCAAGCTTGAGGAAGAACTCTAAACTTGCATGCATGGAATGGTAAGGCTTAGGATAAGTTTAACACTCTTAAAACCCTTTTAATTAAGCTTAAAATGACATAAATTAGGTCCTTAGAGCTTAGTAATTATGAAAATACCCTTAATGAAAAATCTAAAAATTTAATACTACCAGTGACCACGACCAATACCACGAGTCATCCCTTGATACCATGACTCATGGTATCCATCCATTACTTCTTTCCTTCATTTTCTTAAATTCTCAGGTCCTGGTACAACGACTTGATAGAATGGTTCGTTAGTTACTAGAAATAGTGACCTGTTGTGTCCTCTCATCGTCACCACTGACTCCTCACCAACATTTTTTTCTGAGACTTCCAGTACGAGTCAACCAACGACTCGTACATCCAAACAACGGATCGTTACTTCTCTCATTATTTTACTAAATTCCAAACTCAGGTCTTCAACCACGACTGGATAGGATTAGTAGTTACAAGTCTCAACGACTCATCGTTTCCGTCCGTTGCCACCACTGCCCGAAACTTCTCACCTTTTGGAGGTCCTCCTAACGAAGACATACCACGACTCGTTGTCTCATACAATGAGTCATACCATAACTCATGTCAGTCACCTTGACAAGGACCACTCTCATAACAACTTCGTGCCACGACCATTACACTGACCAACGATTCGTTCCATGGATCGTTGGTCCTAGACCTACTGACCACATTCTTACCATGAAAGGGACCAACAATCCATGGGAGCTTCCCACGACTCATACAATGAGTTGTCTTGTGATATTTTTCCCAACTTTGCTGCTAATCTCATTCCCAAATTCGAGTCTAGTCTTAGGCAATTCTGGGGTATTCGATGTGCCGTGATTTTACGGAACTTTCAACGCTTAAAACCAACAAATTAAGCACATTCCAGGTAGGTTTATATAGGTATGATGTATATTGTGCTTAATGTTGCAGGAAAATAGGTTCGGAAGTGACTTGGGCAAATAAATGCTGAAAATAACTGAAAGGGTAACTGTCAGGCACTTAACAAGTCATTGGAAGGAGGCACGACTTGTTGTTGAAGCTGTGGGCAAAAGATAAAGTTTGAAGATGCTGTGACAGTGTACCTAACGGGTTGAAGGAACGACTCATTACACCTGGTAACGAGTCGTGAAGTCATTTGTGCGAACTGGAGAAGAAATATTGCCAAAGTAGCTAGTGGAGTTGATAATAGACTTAAAAAGTCGTTAGTTGATTAAATGACTCATTGGCAGATCACTGGAACCAATCGTAAGGTGCAGTAGAAGTTTGAAGAAGTTAGGCCATGAGGGACCTAACGACTCATGCCCAGGCATGATGAGTCGTTAAGTGACCTGTTGCCACAACTGAGTACGATGCTGAGGACGACTATCTGAAGCAAGGCACGACTCGTCAAAAGGCCTAACAATTCGTCACCAAGCCCGTTGCCACTGCCGACCTAGCTTCCAGTTTTAGTTAGGAAAAGGTTTTCTTGGAACTATAAATACACAGTTCAGGTTTATTTTTGAAAAAGAATTCGAAGAAGTCCATTATTATTAGTTTTCAAGTAGGATTTTGGTGTAGAACAATTATTTTTGAGTCAAGAAACAAGGTTTATAATTTTGTTCTTGAATTTAAGGATCAAAAGTAACATTGGAATTTATTCATCAATTTTGGAGTTTTATTCAATCTACTTGGTTTTTCTTCTACGATAATTTGTAAGTTGCAATTATGATTTATTCAATAATTTGTGATTGTGATTTTATGAACATGAGTAGCTAAACTCATAACTAGGGTTGTGGGAACCAAGATGAATTAACACACATAGGTAAAATACTTAATGATTCTTGAATGGGATTTTATGCATGTATTGTTTTTCCCTTCATTTTGATTGATTCTTGACAGTTGCAAACATTAGGACTTAACTTATTCTTACTTACCGGACCAAGGAGGTAATGAAAGAGAAAAGGGATTAACAACGGAGATTCGAGGCTATCAACCCTCATCTAATAGCTTGAACTTGTCTGGGGATAGCTAATCTGATATTAAGGGTAAGGATTAACTAAAGTACACCCGTATATGGACCAAGTTGCGTGGTGATAATCATCTAAATAGGGGACCAACCATTTAGGTGAACCTAACTTACCGAATTACATGTTAAACACCGGAATAGATCACTAGTGTATAAGCCCTGTGGTTATGAAATCTTGGGGAACACAATCCTAGTCAAGTCGTTAATTGAATACAAACTGAATTTGATCTAAGCATTCAGTAGTTTTACTTTTGTTTATTATTCTATTTCTTTCCCCCTTCGAAAATAAGTAACACAATAGTAACAGCTATTCGCATCAACTTAAGTTCTTACCATATTCCCCGTGGGATCGACCTTAACCTTTGTTGGGTTCTATATTTGAAAATCGACCTTTTATATCTCAATTGCGAGGTGCAATTTGGGTGACATCAAATTTTGGCGCTGTTGCCGGGGAATACGGCTAAGGCTTCTGTTAATTGTGTTTGCTTTACTATTGGTTCTTATTTATTTTTTTATTTTTCTTTTGTTGTTATTGTGGTTGCTTGACAGGTCTTAGGTTTGTGCATGCCCGATACTAGGAGCCAAGGAAATCCCTTAGTTCCAATTGATCACGAACTTGAGCAGACTTTAAGAAACCTGAGAAGAATGGCCAACATCCAAGAGAAGGAAACCGTGGATCAAGCCATAGTAAGAATGTTGGCTGAAGAGCAAGCTCGGGCTAGAGATTGTGAGTTAGCTAGAGTTGCTGAAGAGCAACGTCCAGCTACAAAAGCAGAGTGAGCTAGACGACATAGAGATCCAGAACACTAGAGGTATCGATATTTCAATGAGGAGGATGATGTTGATATAGATGATCTTGGGCAGAATTATATGCCCAAGTCATGCTCAAATGCTCTATTTTGTCTTGTTTATCTATCGTTATTTGTACATTCTCATGTGATTTGTAGTTAAAATGTGAATTTATACTAACCAACATCATTAGTGTTGTTTTGCAGGAAAAATGTAATTTTAGGAAGCTAAGTTGCATGTTGGTGAAAATCGGGAATGGACTCGGAAGCGAGCAGTGGAAAAGGTCAAGGAAAAGCAGCAAATAAAGGGGCTCTGTGATGGAGCCGTGTCACGCTGCCATCGCGGAGGCAGTCTGCCTCGGATGTGTTATTTTTTCAAATTCTAGTAAGGGTTCTCGACGGCATCGTGGCACGTTGGCCAAGCCCCACGTTACATGTCGTGGAACATTGCCTATATTTACCTGGAACATAAAATTCCAGTGAGGGTCCACGTTTGCACCGTATCACGGAGGCAGTGCTCCGCGATGCACTCCGTGACACGTTTCTTGTTATTCCGGAAAAAATTCCCACTAGTATAAATAGCACACTTAGGTTTATTTTTAATTATTCTGACTTAGTTGAGCAAGAACGTGGGTTACAGGCAGTTGAGGAGACGAAAATCTTAGGGTTCTTCTCTAACTCTTTCTCTTTTGTTTCAATTGTTTGTAAGATTTATACTCATTTGATGATGTTTAATCCAAAAATGAGTGGCTAAATTCACTTCTTGTTGAGGTTAAGAACATTTGTAGTGGAATGTAATTGTTGATCATTTCGGTTTTTCATCTTTTCTTCCATGGTTGTTCTATCAATTCTTATTCTTACTGCATTAATGTCTAGCCAATGTTAATGTATATCTAAAAAATCCAATTTTATCTTGAAAAGGAAAGAAATTGGAAAGTTGTGAATTGGTAGGATATGATATCTTCTTAGTTTGGAAAAATTGAGAATTGATTTACCTTCAGAATAGAAATATATCTGAAAGTCATATTAGTCAATTAAGGAATCGGTTTCATATGGCTAGAACATGAAATTCTTTTATCATAGAAATGTAGGTTGAAGGTTCATGATTCTTAAGTTGGGTAGAATATGAAAGTTTCTCTCCATAGGCAATAATTCTTGACTAGCAACCAAAGGAAAGATTAACCGAATTGTATCGATAAATTACTTCTCTGCATGTTCATTTTAGCCTCAGCTTGCTCATTACTATAGTTCAGACTCACTTTATAATTTTGTTTTAGATTAGTATAAATTAGGAAACCAACTCTCAAAATCTTCTTTAAATTGTTGTCTGCATTTTTAGAGTTAGAGTTCATTAACACTTAATTCGATTACTACCTTGGTTCAGTCCCTATGGGATCGATACTTGGCTTACTTTAGCCATTTTACTACTTGTTCAACCATGTGCACTTGCGTGTAGTTGCGAAACAGACCGAACAATAGATGAAGTCAGTGACACTGGAGCTATAGTCCCTCCTCCTTTGCCTGCTGGGGAAAAGCTTGACATTACCAGTGCAATGATCCAACTGCTTAATATGAAGGGAATATTCGCGGGTCATGCAACTGATGATGCCCACGCTCACTTGAAAATTTTCGTGGGTATATGTAAGGCATACAAACAACTGGGGGTGAGCCAGGACGCAATCATACTAAGGTTATTTCCATTCTCACTAGGGAGTGAGGCAACGATGTGGTTGGCTAAGCTGCCGAATGATTCCATCACTACTTGGGGAGAGCTTAAGAGAGCTTTTCTTGAAAGGTTTTTCCCACCATCCAAAGCGTTGCAGTTGAAGGATGAAATATATAACTTCAGACAGCTAAATTCTGAGGCACTCCATGAGACCTGGCTGCATTTCAACAAAAAGCTCAAAAGGGTGCCAAATCACAGGATTTCGGATGATACATTGTTGGAGATCTTTTATAGTTTATCTAAATGCCAACACCAAGGCACTATCTGATACCGTCTCCGAAGGAACCTTTATGTGTCACACTTATGTAGAGGCTACAGAGCTGCTAGACCGGATCACCAAAAAAACATAGCTTGGCACACTAGAGAGTCAGAGATTCTGGTTGGTTCTTATGCGGTTAGCATGTCTACAGAACAAAGGAGAAAGGATGAGGAGCGTGATCAAGATATTGTAGAGATAAAGACCACAATGGGGTTTCTTGGCAAGCACTTGATGGGAGTCGGAGCAGAAAAGGTAAATGTTGTGGGTTCTCAGGGCAAGACCCCAAGAAATGATGGATGTGAATCTGAGTTTGAAGAGGAAGCTAATTATTTGAATGATCAGAGGGTGGGTTTTCAGAAAAACACCCAAGGGTATAACCAAGAATCTTGGAATCAAGGTCAAGGGAACCAAGGTCGGAACTTTTACAAGGATAAAAATTACAACCGGGACCAATACCGAATAATGGAGACTGGAAGAAGCACGAGGGGTCCAAAAATGATAGTGGCAGTCTATATGTTCCCCCAAGAAACCGTGAGCCAGAGGCCAGTGGTTCAACGGTTGAGGACATTCTCTCCAAAGTACTCAAGAAGATGGAGACAACAAATGGCCACTTTAAGGAGCTCCAGCTAATAATTTCGGTTTAAATCGAAAGGTGGATTCACATGTTATGGAGATCAGGCAGATTGAGCAGTAGATGAGTCAGATGTCTATTGCAGTGAACCAGAGGCAGAAAGGCACACTTTCCAGCAACACAGTGCAAAATCCAAAAAATGACAATCACTGCATGGCGTTCACTACTAGAAGCGGGAAGGCCACAGTTGATCCTCCGAGGTCAGTTGTAAATAAGGAGTCAGAAAAGCCCATCTTGATGAATGATGACAGTGTAGCAGATTTGGAAAAACCAACTTTGGTTGGGGACTCAGATGTGCAAACTACTCCAAGTAATGCAAAGGAGCAAGAAGCTGCCTATGGGAAGGAAAAGGAGGCACAACAAAAACTTACATCGATCCTAGACCTCCTCCTCCTTATCCACAGCAGTTGAAGAAGAAAGCCGAAGATGGGAAGTACCAAAAGTTTATCTCTATGCTTAAGCAGTTGTCGGTGAACATCCCATTAGTCGATTCACTTGAGAAGATGCCCGGATATGCCAAATTCATGAAGGACCTCGTCACCAGAAAAAGGACTGTGACTTAAAACCTGCCGATAATTTGCACCATTGTGGTGCCATAACTACACGGGTTCTAGCTCAAAAGAAGGAAGACCCAAGTGCTTTTACTATACCTTGCACCATTGGGGATGTTGAGTTTGTAAGGGCACTTTGTGACTTGGGAGCTAACATAAATTTGATGCCGCTGACTGTGTTCAAAAAGTTAGGCCTGGGAACCCCCACACTGACTAATATGTGGCTACTGATGGCTGATAGAACCGTTAAAAAGCCGGTGGGGATTTTATTTGATGTACTTGTCAAGGTGGACAAATTTATATTCCTAGCAGACTTCGGGATTCTGTACTGCAAAGTCGATTTTGAGGTCCCCATCATTTTGGGGTGACCATTTCTTGCAACAGGTAGGGCCCTAGTAGATGTGGAGCCAGGACAGTTGAAATTCAGGTTGAACAAATAAGAGGTCACCTTCAACATTAGCCGGACCACAAAACAGCCAAAGGAATTCGGTATAGTCTTAGCACTAGAGGATGGACACGAATTACTTGACGAATTTTGAGTAGTCAAGAGACTTGCGTCGTGCCGCGACGTTAAATCAGGCGTTGCATGGGAGGCAACCCATGGAGGTGTTTTTTGGTGAAGTCTGAGTAGCCAAAACACCCACGTCGTACTGTGACATTAAATCAAGCGCTTCTTTGGAAGGCAGCCCAAGGTGTAAATGTAAGAAATATATAGTGTTTATGTTTGTTGATGGTGCAGGTGATCAAGATGGAAAATTTGAAGTTGGAACCAAAATTTGGAACTTTAGTTCTGGTGCAAAAAGTCACAGAATGAGTTGTCGTTTGACCTGACGAATCATTTAGACAAATCGTGAAGAGAACTGCAGAAAATAGGGGAGCAATGGGTGACTTAATGATTCATTTCTCTAAGAAACAAATCATGAGGTCCCCCATCATGTACACTGCATAAAAGTTAGAATCAAAAGAAAAAGGGTGCGAACGGCTCATTCAACAAATCATTGGGAGACCAAACAATTCGTTAAGTGGCCCATCTTGAAGCTACACCAGTCCAAGGACCATGACTCAGGACACGACTCGTTGGGTGACACCACGAGTTGTTGCTTGACTCATTAGGTCCCAAGTAAGTTTGTTGAACTTAAGTCAAAGAACGAAGGGTCAAAACGAGTCATCTCATTTCGTAACAACTCATTTAGTCAGGCGTCAGGTATTTCAATTAATTAACATCCGACCAAACCCAGGATTGGAATTGGGGTAATTTTTAATTTAAAACACCTAAACCCGATTCTTTTTCCTTTTCCAAATTCTCACCATTAAACCCAATACCCTCAACAACTTTGAGTTTCCCTCTTCTTCTTTTTCTACTCAAACCCCATTGAAAGAAATCTTCGACACTGTAATTCTAATCATTCAAATGCACACACAATTGCACACAATTGCACTCAATCTTTGATCAAGCATCTTGTGAATAATCTTTCCCATTAATCATTTGAATATCTTTGCATTTAAATAAGAATTTTGAGGACCTGTGTTTTGAATGAAATTTAATGTATTTTGAGTAATGGTGTTCTTGTGTCAAATCTATGCCTCTTGATGTCAATGAACCCTAAGAAGGTTTAAACAAATGAATTTCGATTGTATATACACTTGGGTTGGTTTTAGAACGTGAAGTCTGTGTTTGTGGAGCTGAACAATAGGAAGAAGATGAAGATAAATGTATGGGTGAACTGAAACTCTTGAGCACGAGCTACATCACGAGTCGTTGGATCACCAAACGACTCATTATGTAGCTCATCTTGAGTGGAAGAATTAAACCAAGGAGGCAGTGTACCTAACGACTGGCCTAACGACCCATTGCCTTCGGTAACGGCTCATTGGGTCACTCGTCAAGTACACTAGCCCAACATAAAGGAAGTCCAGTATGTGGCAACGAGCGACCTCACGAGTCGTTGCCAGTGGTAACGACTCGTTTAGTCACTCGTCAGGACCACTGGGCACCAGCTCAAAAATGTTTTTTGTTTCATCTCATCTTGCATACTAACAATGTTCCCGCAGGTACAATGGCTCCAAGAGGTACACCGAAGAAGGGCCCAACAAAGAAGCAAGCACCTGAGCGCAGTCAACCTTCATACCAAAGACTGGGTGATGATCCGTCCTCCTCTGAAGAGTCGAGTAGCTCTGAGGAAGAATATGACATATCAGAGGAGTTAGTGAGGAAATACACCAGGGCTAGGGCTCAACAAACTTCAAATCCAATAGCCCTGGTTGATGCTCCCACTCCATTGGCAAGGGATCTACCCAGCCGCACCGATGATAATGCCAGAGCTGCAACTGCACTTGTTCCCGAGGCTCCCACAGCTGGACAAAACATAGAGAGAGTTGATGAATCACATGCTCAGCGATGGGACTCTGATAATGAGCTGACTGAGACCTCGGACACATCAAATGAGCAACCAAGGAATGTGCAAAGATGGTGTGTTCATGGTATGAGGGCCATATACAACAGAGATATTGCTCCAAATGACAAAGGGAATCCGAAGAGGAGCATATACTAGGAGCCAAGGTTGGTCACTACAAGGCTGAAAGATCTTCCTGAGCTACAAGCGGTGTTCGACAAATACAGGTTCGGGTGGTTGATCGAGCCATTAGGTATCTATAACCCATGCTTAGTTCGAGAATTCTATGAAGCTTATGCAGCCACATTGTAGCGGTTGGCATTAGGGGGTCAGGATTGGAAAAGAAGCCCATCTTAAATTAGGTGTTGGTGCGAGAGACTCCGATAGATATATCTGAGCGGAAAATTTCTAGAATGTTGTATGGGCCAAAGTATCATTCTCCAATGAACACGGCAGAGTTTGACCACAGGCTATATGAGTTGAAGAAAGTCCGAACCAAAACTTGAATACCCAGGTGCGCATCCAGCAGTATACTTGGTTGTCTTGGTTAATTGTTACGAGAGGTCCGCTAGTTAAATGGCTTCATGGCACAGAGTCTCAAATAAAGAAGGCCACATTGAACTTTCAGGCAAATTTTTGGTGGTCACTGGTGCGGCACAGGCTAGTACCAACCAGCAATGACAACATTCTCTCACCTGACAGAGCAGCATTCGTAGAAAGTATAATGGAGGGGTATGCCATCAATTTCCCATGGTACATTGCTGAGGAGATTAGAGAGCAGGCAATCAATGACAGCACTACAATTCCTTTCCCAGGTTTGATTGATAGACTCTGTCGGGATTCAAAGGTGCCTGAGCTTCCATCAGTTGACCAGAGAATAGTTGTCCAGAAGATAACTGATATCAGGTTGATTCAAGATGACATAAACCCGGTATCGAGGGAGAGGACTCAAGAAGCTGCATCCTCTGGAGAGACTATATTAGCAGAGGCATTTGGCAGCGGGATGCAGACTGATGCAGCACAGTTCGCTGAGTTGGCAGCTAAGCCTATGGAGGGCAGAGAGACAGGTAGCCAGGCTGAGGCTACAGATGCAGCGGATACCTCCACACCTGTTGATGTTCCCGAGTCATCATATAGAGCAGCTGCTCTCAGACCACCAGTTGCGCCTCCACGAGCCACTACAGCTGGCCTAGTTACAGTTTCACAGGAGTTCTTAGTTGATATTGCTAGGTGGCTGGCTAAGGCAGAAAAGCAGCAGGCACACACAGCTCTACAGGTTAAAGTTCTGATGGAGCAGGTAAAGTCGTAGGTGTCGAAGGAGTTGGAGACATTGTCTAGTTTTGTACATGGCCGATTGGACACATTCGAAAAGAGAATGGATGAGCGCCTTGCACAGTTACAGGCGTCGGAGTTGTCAAGATGGTACTCAGAGGTAGGAGCTCTCCGATCCGAGGTGAGGGATTTGGCTGCACAACAGGTAGTTGTAGTACCTCCACCGGTACTTCCTATGATAGATAATGAGTTTGAAGAAGAATTACCACCGACTTTTGACTTTATCACGGAGGAGCCAGTGGCATAGGATAAGGGGAAGAAGCCTCGCGAGGAGGTAAGTTTTGATGAGGATGCTTCTCTGCTCCGTCAGCAAAAATGAGAGTGGAGTGAGATGGAGAGAGCACTGCATGAATCGAGAGAGGAGGCTCGACATAGAGTCGAGACTAAGGAAGCGAGAGCTCGTGGAGAAGGCACGAGCTCTATTGGATCTGAAAATGCACCGGGTCAAGCCGATAATGTTGGAGATAACATTAAAGGCGTATCTACACCCTCCACCGACCAGGTAGCTGACACCTAGGTCACACAGGTATGTTCCCTATTTCCCTAGTTTTGTCGTATATATATATGCGTTGAGGACGACGCATGCTTTCTTGATGGGGGTGGGGAGGGATACCTGTGCATGCTTTTGCTGAACGTAACCCGAGGGTTTTTCTTACCGGATATCTTTTTCCTTGGGTGTTCCATATCTAGTAGAACCGGCATGTTTAGGATTTTTTTCTTTTGTGTTTTTGTGTCAGTCAAAATAAAGTTAGGTAAACTAAAGGCAGTCAAGAGCTTAAAAGGTTTATTTTTGTTGATTGATAATTTGATACCCCTCCAAAAAATTGTTTATATGTATATGTGAAAGTTGACAAGTATGACCTTTGTGAATCTTTGCATGGCATTAAAACTGTGAACATGTTTACCATTGTATGGTTGTACCTGAACTAGCAATTAATAGAAGTGATGATGTTGACCTGTGCTATGTGTGAGTGAGGTTTAATAGTTGAATTCAGTTGTATGTCAATCTAGAACTTGCTTGGTCAGTCGTACCGAGATAGAGGATAGGAAACTAGGAAAGTATCATAGGCCGTTTTTGATTTATGAGCCCATTTTAGCCTTAAAAGACCTACCAAAAGAGAATAAAAATCCCTCGATCCAAATGTTTGAGCTTAAATTGACCTTTCTTTTTGTTTACACCAATTCACCTTCTTGCTTTTATTAAGAATGAACCTGTTTTGGCCCTGGTCCCTCCTTGGATATTGTGAACCTCAACTCAGGCAAATCACCTAAGTTAAGGGTGACTACTATAGGGGTGATTAAGAAGAGTTGGGAGGAATGAAAATTGGGTAATGAAAAAGGAGAAGAGCGGGTGCGGTTTGCATAATGAAAAGAAAAGAAAGAAGTAAAAATTGTTGTCAAAAAGCAAGAAAAGAAAAGAAAAGAAAAATGTGACATCAATGAGTGCTTGAATAAAGAGAAATCGCATCGATAGTTGCAAAAGAAAAGAAAAGAAGAAGTAGTTAAAAAAGAAAGAGAGAAAATAGGAAGAAAGGTGAAAAATGGAGCCAAGAGGTGTGTAGTGCCAAGGAGGGTTGAGTTACTAATTCCATATGTACCATACCCGAGCCTGAGCCTGCGCTACAAGCCTAGAAATTCCTATAGTGATCCTGGTTACTTGTTCGAAAATCGAGGTATTGAAGTAAAGGCAAGCCTATGGTATTGTATGCACACAGTTCGAATTTCTTTGTGAGAGTGAGTGAATCTTACCTAGTCCCAAGAGAAATATATCAAATTAATCATATACACATGTGTGAGCATGGGAATTCTTTGAGGTGAGGGCATTTGGTCGACAAAGTCGTCTGCAAATTGTCTGGGTCAGTGATATAGATTAATGTGTGTGGTTGCAAGTGACAGTGTTTTGCCATGTTTTAATTCCTCTATGTTGTGGTTGGAAATTTTGCATATGCATTGTGATTTGAGTTGATACGATGAGGGAGGGGTTAGAAAATTTTGATTTGATGAATGAATGTGACTGTCGTAAGTTTCCTAGAGTTCTTTCAATTGAAGTGTCGAAATAGTTTAGTTTATTTTATTTTGTTTTGATTTTTCCTAAGGACATGCAAAAGTTCTAAGTTTAGGGTGTTGATGTGCCGTGATTTTACGGAACTTTCTATGCTTAAAACCAAGAAATTATGCACATTCCAGGTAGGTTTATATAGGTATGATGTGTTTTGTGCTTAATGTTGTAGGAAAATAGGTTCAGAAGTGACTTGGGAAAATTAATGCTGAAAATAACTGAAAGGGTGACAGCCAAGCACTTCATAAGTCGTTGGCAGGAGGCAGGACTCATTGTTGAAGCCGTGGGCAAAAGATAAAGTTTGAAGATGCTGAGACAGTGTACCTGACGGGTTGAGGAATGACTCGTTACACCTGGTAACGAGTCGTGAAGTCAGTCATGCGGACTGAAGAAGAAATATTACTAAAGTAGCCAGTGGAGTTGATGACAGACTTAACGAGTCATTGGTTAACTAAATGACTCGTTGGCATATCATTGGAACCAACTGTAAGGTGCACTGGAAGTTTGAAGAAGTTAGGCCACGAGGGACCTAAGGACTCATGCCCAGGCACGATGAGTCGTTAGGTGACCCGTTGCCACAAAATAAGTACGATGTTGAGGACGACTATTTAAAGCAAGGCACGACTCGTCAGAAGGACTAACAATTCATCACCAAGCCCGTTGCCACTGCCGACCTGGTTTTCCGTTTTAGTTAGAAAAAGGTTTTCTTGGAACTATAAATACACAATTTAGGTTTATTTTTGAAAAAGAATTCGAAGAATTCGATTATTTTTAGTTTTCAAGTAGGACTTTGGTGTTGAAACATTATTCTTGAATCAAGAAACAAGGTTTATAATTTTGTTCTTGAATTTGAGAATCAAAAGCAACATTGGAATTTATTCATCAATTTTGGAGTTTTATTCAATCTACTTGATTTTTCTTCTATGATAATTTGTAAGTTGCAATTATGATTTATTCAATAATTTGTGATTGTGATTATTGTTCGCGGTCTGCTGCTCGGTATATATTATAAACCGACACGCAAGTGTACGTGGTCAAACAAGTAATAAAGTGGCTAAGTAGCCAAGTATCGATCCAAGGAGGCTGCTCTAGATATGCAAAATTTCCTAGTTCACGATATTTCTATTCTATTTCTACTATGCTAATAACTATCCAATCAAGATTTGAGGGAGTTTTGTTCTAGACTAATTATATACTAAAATTAATAACTACTATTTACGTTGAATTTAGACAATGGATAAGCACATGCCAAGGTTAAGAACGAGTAATGAACTTGATAATCATGATAATTTGGTCATCTTCTTCTTTATATTGCTAGCCAAGAACATTTTCCTAGAAATTAAAACTTCCGTATTTAATTTCACTTTAGCTTCATAAACCATTCGTCTACATTTCTGTGATCAAATGCAATTTATGACCTAACACTACAATTCCGGTTCCTAAACTGACTAATACGGCTTTCAAGTATATTTCTATCAAGAAAGCACATCAAAACCCAATTTTCCCAAATCAAGTTAAGAACAATACCCTATTAATTCACAACTTTCCAATTTCATGCTCTCTCGAGTGAAATTGGACTTTTTAGATATACATTAACGGTGGCCAATCAAGAATGTAATAAGCACAAGAATTAATAGAACAACATGCAAGAAGAAGAAGAAACCATATCAATTATTACCAAGAATCATTACACAAGTTCAAAACCTCAGCAAGAAAGGAATTAGCCACTCATTCTTGGATTAATCATCCTAGAATGAGTGTAAATCATGCATACAATTGAAGGAAAAGAAGAAGGGAAGAGAAGAAAACTCTTATCTTTTCTATTCTTCAACTGCCACAAAACCACGTTCCTCTCTCCACTTCTGAACTCCACTAAAAAAACTAAAACTAAAAGAAGACTCTTTTAAAAATAACCTAAGTGTGCTATTTATACTAGTGGGAAATATTTCCCGGAATAACGAGCAACGTGTCACGGAGGCCAACGCGGAGCACTGCCTCTGTGACACGGCGTGGACGCGGACCCTCTCTGGAAATTTCAAGGTCCGGATAATTGGCTTCAACGTGGCACGGAGGCCATCGCGGAACCCTGTCTCCGTGCCACAGAGCTGTCGCGATGCCTCACTGGAATCTGCCAATTAATTTCCTCTCCAGGCAGTGTGCTACCGCGATGGCAGCGTGGCACGGCGCCATCGCGGAGCCAGTATAAAATGTGCCATCCGAGGTCTTTTCCATGCTCGCATCCAAGTCCAACTCCGACATAAGTCCAACACGCATTTTTGCTCCTAAAAATCACATTATCTTGCAAAACAAATGCTAATCATGTTGGTTAGTATAAATTCGCATTTTATTGCCAAATACATGATATTATATACACATTGCACAACAAACAAGGTAAAAATGGTACGTTTGAGTATCACTTGGGCATATAAATCTGCCCAAGATCACTTACCCCACACTTAAATCCTTGTTCGTCCTCGAACAACACATACACAAATCATGCACATCACATCTCAACCTTTGTCACTATGGTGCAACCATTTACGTTACGGTCATACCGATTATTCGATTTTTTTTTTTTTGCAAATCATCAAGAAAACATGCTTGGTCGTACAAGACAATGACCTTAATACATCGAGGCTTCCTAGACTTTTAAGAATTGATTCTTGATATCGGCAAACTCATGCAAATC
This sequence comes from Datura wrightii, assembly GCA_035772735.1. NCBI lineage: Eukaryota > Viridiplantae > Streptophyta > Magnoliopsida > Solanales > Solanaceae > Datura > Datura wrightii. The sequence continues at coordinate 73,639,124 of JASDFA010000019.1, read as the reverse complement.
AACTAATCAAGAAATCCGACCCGAAAATCAATCTTTAATCAAGCATGTACCCTCACAACTCGAGAGAAACTTCCCCTTTTATGCTCGTGCAGCACACAAACATGCACGTAGGGGCATATAGAAATTAATTTCACTCTCTCTCCCAAAAGAATTCACATGCATCATGTCATGACCCATAAGCTTGCCCTTAGTGTATTACTCCACTAATATAAAGAAATGCAGTGTAGGATCAAATAGGACTTTTAATGGGTTGTAACTGGGCTATGGATCTAGTATATATATATTTTATTAGCCAATAATAGTTGCTAGCATCCTTAAGCGCCTTGTCAACTCATTCCCCTCGACTCATGGACATTGTTCCTCTCTTTTCTCTTTTTCTCCCCTTCATGCTGGTTTACTTTCATACAGCCCATTTCATCAGGCACACTTGACACAAAACAGAGGGTTTTCATGTACCCTCAATTTCATTTAATTACAACTAGTGCCTCTTCAACATCATCTTTTCTTTCTTCACTCTGCTTTTCTTTTTCTTTTCACTCTTTAACACTTTGGGAAACAATTTTCTGTTCTTTATAAGCGCTTAAGAGTTTCTTATAGACTTCAAGGCTAATGAAAAGAAGGAATAAAGCTTAGTTCATACAATTCTGGACAAAAGAAAGAAATCGGCTAAAGGCTCAACGGGCTGACTAGGGTATACAACATATAGAAAGGTAGAATTTAACAAGAAAAAAATGGAAACTAACGGTTAAAACGAAGAAATGCCTACATCCTTTCCAACACTACCCCTGCTTCATTTCGCTTTGTATACACGCCAGGCAAGTTCTAGACAATTCACAATGACATGGAATAGCAAAACCTCACTCACACTTCATGCACATGCTCGAATCAAGATGCATTCACAGACTCTTTAATTAGTCAAGTACATGAATTCAAGATTAAGCCTCAATCATAATGAACCAAATTCTATAGCCTAGGTAACTCAACATATTTACACAATTACATGCTTTCAAACGAATCACTTTCGCATTTCGAACATCAATTACACACGCAACAAAATTTTAGCAACCATAAGTAACTACAGTTTATTGATGCAATCCACCAAAGAAACTAAAAACAAATCATCTACTCCTATCGACTACATTTCCCTTAAGACGGTCGTCATCCATCCATCATAGGGAATGTTCACTAACTATGACATCGGTTCAATGGGACTATTCTCGGTAAAAGAACTGAAAACAAACTCCGAGAAACCCAAAAATAAAACTTCAAAATTTTTGCAACACATCGATCCTTTCGATGAAAAAAAAATATTTACAAAATATGTTGATAAGTGCAACATCCTTTCGCAAAAAATTTGAAAAATATCGATCATATCGATAGAGAAAAAAATATTTACAAAATTTACAAAATATTTACAACGGCAACCATAACTTTTTAAAGACACACATCATTAGCCACAAACAACTATATACACATCATTCACAAATCAGTTCACAACAACAGGGAAAGCACAGACATACACAAACGTCAAGGAAGAATATACAGCAGATTTAGAGCCTATGACCCAGCACCTAACTACTCCCCACACCACACTTAAATCGAACACTGTCCTCAGTGTTCACAAAAATACAAAGCACAAAATTTTGGGTGGTGAAACTCCCTGCTCAGTCGAAATATTCGACTTCCTCATCCGGTGCTGCAGCCTCGTCGCCCATATCTGAATCAGCTCCCTCGCCGTCATCGGACTCCACATCAGAGTCCTCACGACGTGTCTCTTCATCAGTAGGGACGTCGTCATCAGTCGGCTCCACAAAGGCTGGCCTTGCATAAAGCTCTGGCGTTCTCGCCAAAAGGGTAGTCCAGCTCCATCTGCCATAATTCATCCTCGGTGGCTGGTCTCCCACCTATCCGTAGCTGCAGCATCTGCATACCGAACATACGGGCCATATACCGGTCGTCACGAGCATGTCGCTCGCCCAGAGTCAGCACAGGTCCGTGTGTAGTGTCGGGGGCCTTGGTCTTCGTCACATCAAGGGCCCGCCGATCCAACTGCGGAATGTAATCCAAGGCTTCTTCCTCAACGTCGAGGCCTCGGAGGAAGGAGGTGATGAGTCTGCCAAACCCGTATCTGTGGCCCTGGTGTAGTCTGGCTCTCTTCATGGCAGTTATTATAACCGCCCCCACATTAATCTCAAGCCCTTTCATAAGGGCATACACCAGGCAGACACGGTCCCGGGTCACGTCTGTCATATGTACTCCCGGGATCAAACACAAACATACAATTTTTAGCCAGATTCTGGCCTCCCTGTTCATCTGCAAATAAGGCAGAGTCTGGTGCTAACCCCTCTCTTTGTGTCTACTCCATCGGGCTGTGGATCGAGCCCCGCACAACGTACGTCTGATGTCGGCGTACGGTGGGGTGATGTTGAGCTGGCGGAGAACGTGGGCGTCTGTGTCCCGCGCTCCAACGATGGCATTCAGCTGCTGGGGTTCCAGAGTGACAATCTGCCCTCTGATTTTAATAGTGTGGCTTCTGATGGCCGGGTTCCAGTTGGCATAAAATTCCCGGACCAAGTGAAGGTTGCACTCCGTGGGCTCCTGAAAAATAAAGCTGAGCCCAGCTGATTCAATTCTCTGTACGATGCGAGGGAACTCCTGTGCAAGTGGTTCCCTTGCAATATGTTCCTCTGGGAAGTACTTGTTCTCCTTATGCTTTGCGTACCACTTCTTCCCTTCATCGGTCACCCCTCGTGTTCCGTATCGGTGGTGTTGACCGCGTGGACAGCAGGTGCAGCTGGGACAGCAGTGCCCAGTCTCATTTTCTTTCTGCCGGTGCCTGAGGTTGAAGCACCCTTGCCTTTATCTTGTCGGCTGGCCATTGTACCTGTCAATTTACACAGACAAGCACAACGTTAAGCTAAAAACTTGTTAGTTTTGGCTAAGGTCGGGTTAAACAAAATTTACCCCACACTTAGTCTTTAACAATATTTACAACATGTTAGCAAGGATAGATCTATTTACACCCCAAACACAATCACTATAAACATATTGCTTAGTGCGTTCACAAAAATTCGACAGCATACCGGCTAGCGAACTACTCAGACTTCATACAGCTAACCCAATCCTACCATCGACAGCTATTCACCCATGGCACTTAGCAACAATAACAACAACCAAATAGAAACAACAATACAAACATTTTATATACACTAATCTAATCAATTCAACCAATTCACATATTACGCAATGTCCCACTAAAAAAAATGAGAATTAGTCGTCTTTCACCAATTATACAATATTTACCACGACTTATCTCAACTAATAAACACACCCCGGCATCAATTTCGTCAAAATATCAAGTTACCCAAGTTAATATTCGACAACCCCAAGCCCTAGAACTCAATTCGACAATCAACAATGAATTATTCAATCAATCGATAAGTTCACCCGTCAACTACAACAATCCGAACACAATCAATCGCAAAATAATTCACGTCATGTTTAATTTCTACCTAGGGTGATATATCTCACCTCACATGCTCAAAATCGACAAAAATCGCCAAAAATTTGAAATAGACGATGAAAACATACCTTAGAATTGAAGAATCGATAATGACTTAACGTTTTCCTTGCCTCTTAACGTGGCACGGAGCTTGGGGGTAGGGGAATGGGTGTTTGGTCGCGGAGGGAAGAGGGAATGGGGAAAATAGGGGCGAAATCGGGGGTTTTTATTAAGAAAACACGCGGATCACCCGAAAACCCGGTGTGACCCGGCACTGGGATAAGGGCAACGTGTCACGGAGGTTAACGCGGAGGCCCTCCTCCGTGACACGGAGCCAACGCGTTGGCTTACTGGAATTTTAAAAAATTCCAGATTTGCCATCAACGTGTCACGGAGGCCAACGCGGAGCATTGCCTCCGTGACACGGTGCCAACGCGCCAGTGCTCTGTTTCACTATCAAATTTTATTTTTCATACCGCGCCTCGTTTTCTCGATTCCACGTATTTTTCCTCCGGTATACCTGAAAATCACCTCACTAAACAAAAATTGGTTAAATTCATAGATTTCCCTACTAAAAATTAAAAATTACTAATTAAAATGCAAATCTAAACCTAGTCAAGAAAAAAGAAAAGATAATAAAATAGAAGAAAAACTTTACACTAAGAAAAAAAAAAGAAAGAGAGAAAAAAAATATTTTTCACGGGTTGCCTCCCGTGCAGCGCCTGGTTTAACGTCGCGGCTCGACAGCCTTTACGCTCAATTTTCTACTAGGGAGATGGACGATTTGACCCGATCATGGTCATCTCCCCAGTAGTGCTCAACCTTGTCTGGGGGCCTACCTAGTAACTCTCGGGAATCACTCAATCCATTTGCATTCCCATGATCAATCACGTTGATCACCGAGAGTTCCTTATAGACAGTCGGAAGCTTAGGTGCCTTGTACACGTCGAACACCTCAACCTTGTCGTGTGCTCGCATCGTGAGTTGACCCTCAGCTACATTGATCAATGCCTTTCCGGTTGCCAAAAATGGTCGTCCCAAAATAAATGGGACTTCTGCATCTGGCTCAAAATCCAGAACAATGAAATCTACCGGAAAAATGAGGGAACCTACCTGCACTAGCACATCCTCCACAATGCCATCCGGCTTAGCTAAAGACCTGTCTGCTAGCTGCAAGTTCACTGTTGTAGGTCTAGGACTCCCTAGCCCTAACTTTCTGAATAGCGAAGATGGCATCAGATTTATACTTGCCCCCAAGTCGCATAACCCACGAGCTCGGATACTTTGCCCAATCGTCAGCTGGATAGTAAAACTTCCAGGATCCTTCAGTTTAGTGGGCAACCTGTTCTGAATACGGGATGTGCATTCCTCCGTTAAAGCCACCGTGGCATACTCGGTCAAGCGACTTTTGTTGGCCACGATGTCTTTGATATACTTTGCATATTTTGGCACACCCTGCAAGACATCAACAAGAGGTAAGTTAACATGTACCTGTTTAAGTACCTCCATGAATTTCTGGAAACACGCCTCCTCCTTGTGTTTCTTAAGTCGTTGAGGGAACGGGGGTGGAGGCCTTGTTGGTTCAGCTTCTTTGGTCTTCCCCGTATCTGAGGTTTGTTCTCCCTCAACATCTGCTGCTCCTGACTTCTGAGGCGGTCTTTCCAGTTCCACCTCCTTTAATTGTAAACCACTCCTCGTGGTCACTGCATTTACCTGCTTAGGATTGGGATCCGTGTCGCTAGGTAGTCCTCCCCTTGGTCTAGTATTTTGGGCACTAGCAAATTGCCCAAACTGATATTCAAGAGCCTTGGTTGCCAATTGATTGTTCTTTACTTCAGCTGCCAATTTGACATAGTCAGCCTGCAATTGTGCCTGGTTGGCAATCATGGTCTTGAACATTTCCTCAATAGTCGGTGATGGTGGTGGAGGAGGGGCATTGTGATTTCTGAACTGATTCTGATAGCCTTGTTGCCCTCCTTGGTTTCTGTGCATACCCTGCCCTGAACCTTGGCCTTGTTGATTGTTGCTACCCCACGAAAAATTCGGATGATTCCTCCAATTCGAGTTGTAGCCACCACCAACCTGCTGTTGATTCCTCTGTGCATTGCCCACAAAGTTGACAGAATCAGGATTTTCACCACAGCATTCAGCTGAATGCTCACTACTACCACACACTTCACACCACATCTGTTGGACTGCATTAACTGAGGCTGAAGGCTGGTTCAAATTCATAGTGCTGAAGTGAGTGTTTAACTGATTTTGCAAAGCAGCTATCTGTGCAGCGATAGCTGTGAATCCATCCACTTCGAACACTCCCGCTGCTTTCCTTGCTCCACCCCTTGAAGAATCTGCATTCCATTCCGGATTGCCTTGTGAGATTCGGTTGAGCAAAGTGTACAGCTCCTCATAAGTCTTCTCCAGCGCTTGCCCTCCAGCAGCTGAGTCTAACAAAATTTTAGTGTGGGGTTCCAAACCCTCAATAAAAGTGTGGACCAACACCTCGTTTGACTGATGATGATGGGGACAGTCCCGCAACATGGACTTGAATCTTTCCCAGGCTTGATAAAGATTTTCTCCTTCCCTCAGTTTAAAACTTAGAATCTGACTTCTAAGTTTAGCTGTTTTACCTGAAGGGAAAAATCTGATCAAAAACTTCCTTGCAAGATCATCCCACGTTGATATAGAGTTGGGTGGTTCAGCTTTTAACCACCTCTTGGCTTCACCAAGTAAGGAAAATGGAAATAAGGTGAGCCGAACATAATCAGGTGACACTCCAGCGGGTATGTACGTGTCACTTATCTCCAAAAAGTTCTGGAGATGTTGTTGCGGATCTTCGTGAGGGAGATCGGTAAACTGCCCGCTAGTGTGCAAAAGTTGCACCATATTTCGCTTTAACTCAAATCTCCCCCCAGGCTCTGGTTTGCGGATGCTGGAATGTACATTATTAGCGTGTGGGATTGCCACCTCGCGAACCGGCCTGGCTGCTACTTCCTCGGGCACTAACACTGCCCGCACAACTGGTGGATTGGGTTGCTCCATCATAGACTGTTTGAGCAACTGCAGCTTCTTCCGAAGAGCTTCTCTACGTTGACTATGCAATTCACATTCTGGCTCTAAGTAAGATTCCACCAGCTCCTTGTCCCTTGCCAGTGTTCACAGAAATAAAAATCTGCAAAATACAGGCTAAGACCAAGTTGTTAACACTTAAGAAGATAAAAATACAAATACAGTAAATTTACACTAAACAAAATTTTACAAATCGCCTAGCCTCCCCGGCAACGGCGCCAAAAACTTGTTCGCGGTCTGCTGCTCGGTATATATTATAAACCGACACGCAAGTGTACGTGGTCAAACAAGTAATAAAGTGGCTAAGTAGCCAAGTATCGATCCAAGGAGGCTGCTCTAGATATGCAAAATTTCCTAGTTCACTATATTTCTATTCTATTTCTACTATGCTAACAACTATCCAATCAAGATTTGAGGGAGTTTTGTTCTAGACTAATTATATACTAAAATTAATAACTACTATTTACGTTGAATTTAGACAATGGATATGCACATGCCAAGGTTAAGAACGAGTAATGAACTTGATAATCATGATAATTTGGTCATCTTCTTCTTTATATTGCTAGCCAAGAACATTTGCCTAGAAATTAAAACTTCCGTATTTAATTTCACTTTAGCTTCATAAACCATTCGTCTACATTTCTGTGATCAAATGCAATTTATGACCTAACACTACAATTCCGGTTCCTAAACTGACTAATACAGCTTTCAAGTATATTTCTATCAAGAAAGCACATCAAAACCCAATTTTCCCAAATCAAGTTAAGAACAATACCCTATTAATTCACAACTTTCCAATTTCATGCTCTCTCGAGTGAAATTGGACTTTTTAGATATACATTAATGGTGGCCAGTCGAGAATGTAATAAGCACAAGAATTAATCGAACAACATGCAAGAAGAAGAAGAAACCATATCAATTATTACCAAGAATCATTACACAAGTTCAAAACCTCAGCAAGAAAGGAATTAGCAACTCATTCTTGGATTAATCATCCTAGAATGAGTGTAAATCATGCATACAATTGAAGGAAAAGAAGAAGGGAAGAGAAGAAAACTCTTATCTTTTCTATTCTTCAACTGCCACAAAACCACGTTCCTCTCTCCACTTCTGAACTCCACTAAAAAAACTAAAACTAAAAGAAGACTCTTTTAAAAATAACCTAAGTGTGCTATTTATACTAGTGGGAAATATTTCCCGGAATAACAAGCAACGTGTCACGGAGGCCAACGTGGAGCACTGCCTCCGTGAAACGGCGTGGACGTGGACCCTCTCTGGAAATTTCAGGGTCCGGATAATTGGCTTCAACGTGGCACGGAGGCCATCGCGGAGCCCTGTCTCCGTGCCGCGGAGCTGTCGCGATGCCTCACTGGAATCTGCCAATTAATTTCCTCTCCAGGCAGTGTGCTACCGCGATGGCAGCGTGGCACGGCGCCATCGCGGAGCCAGTGTAAAATGTGCCATCCGAGGTCTTTTCCATGCTCGCATCCAAGTCCAACTCCGACATAAGTCCAACACGCATTTTTGCTCCTAAAAATCACATTATCCTGCAAAACAAATGCTAATCATGTTGGTTAGTATAAATTCGCATTTTATTGCCAAATACATGATATTATATACACATTGCACAACAAACAAGGTAAAAATGGTACGTTTGAGTATCACTTGGGCATATAAATCTGCCCAAGATCAATTATACGAACATGAATAACTAAACTCATAACTATGGTTGTGGGAACCAAGATGAATTAACACACATAGGTAAAATACTTAGTGATTTTTTAACGAGGTTTTATGCATGTATTGTTTTTCCCTTCGTGTTGATTGATTCTTGACGGTTGCAAACGTTAGGACTTGCCTTATTCTTACTTACCGCACCAAGGAGGTAATGAATAGGAAAAGGATTAACAACGGAGATTTGAGTCTATCAACCCTCATCTAATAGCTTGAACTTGTTTGGGGATAGCTAATTCGATATGAAGGGTAAGGTTCAACTAAAGTACACCTGTATACGAATCAAGTTGCGTGGTGATAATCATCTAAATAGGGGACCAACCATTTAGGTGAACCTAGCTTACCGATATTGCATTTTAAACACCGGAATAGATCCCTAGTGTATAAGCCTTGTGGGTATGAAATCTTGGGGAACACAATCCTAGTCAAGTCATTAATTGAATAAAAACCGAATTTGATCTAAGCATTCAATAGTTTTACTTTTGTTTATTATTCTATTTATTTCCCCCTTCGGAAATAAGTAACTTAATAGTAACAGCTATTCGCATTAACTTAAGTTCTTACCATACTCCCTGTGGGATCGACCTCAACCTTTGTTGGGTTCTATATTTGATAATCAACCGCTTATATCTCAATAGAGAAGTGTAATTTGGGCGACATCAGTATCACATGAATAGTCTGCTCGGCCTGACCATCTGTCTACGGGTGAAAAGTTATGCTAAGCTTTACCTGAGTACAAAGGCCCCTCTAAAACGACCTCCAAAACCAAGAGGTAAACTGAGTACCTCTATCTGAGATGATGGACAAAGGAACTCCATGCAATCGAACTAACTTCCAAATATAAAATCTAGCATTGTCCTTGTGTTGACTTGATTATCCGATCCTCTATTACTCATATAGAATCATGTTATCGATGTGTCCTAGGAGACCCTGTGATGCAACCTATATTTACCTCTTTTTACTTCCAAACAGGAATACTAATACTCTGTCACATCCTTTCGGTCTCTTATGCTCAATCTTTCCAGCCTACAGTCCTCAACCGGGCTCTTATTTATACATAAGTCTGACTCCAATAGCATACCTTAACAAGGTTCAAGCCTAAATCGACCACACCTCTGGAAATCTAAAGTTATCCACTAATAACATTACTTCCCCCTTAACGAGAAAGTCACACAAGTTCGAGCTCTAATCAAGAAGTCACTAGTCAGACCATACAATAGTCTACCTGTACATCACCACTTCATTCAAGCTTATCACTTATGATTATCCCATGGCTCCTTGTATCTAATGCTATTAAAGAATTCCCCTATCTTCTAGGCTCGGCTAATAACTGCACTTCATGAACTTCTACATACATGGCACCTATGGTAGGAATAGAGAGTTATCCTGAACATATATGTTGTAACCATCATTCCCATCATAGGGGAACATTCGTAGCACTTAGAGTAAGGATATTATGAGCATGAATCATTCAAAAAATCTAAGTTGGGCATATACCTAATTTAACATGATCTTATGAGCTATTAAGGAAAATCTTAAGGACAAGGTCAATAGAGCTAAGCATACTGAGAGACATGAGTTTACATACATAACGAGTTTCATGATGTGAGGTTGAGATTCATGGAATCATGGAGTAAGACTGGGATCGCTGTAAGAAGCAGTTAGCTATCAGTCTGGGAATCCGAACATAAGCATAAGTAGGGGGTAATGACGACCGAAATATAAGGGAAAACATTTGAATAAGAATGGGTTGACACCCCCTAGATATTATTTCTAAAACTTTCTTACTAGAAAAAAAACTCAAGACTTGAATTGGCCCTTCATTTACCATCTCCCTCTTAGTTTGAAGCCATTATTTTAAGGCTTTTAGATTCTTTTGTAAGGCTAGGCTAACATCACTAGCTCTTGACTTCCCATTCGCCTCTAAAGCTATGGCTCAAGACTTCCTACTTATAATCATTTTGCACCATCTACTAGATAAGTCTCATGCTAGAATGTTAAAAGGAATTTTTATACTTTACTCTATGGATCCTGGGCCTAACAACATACGAGGATCAACCTGAAAGGCTCATGACTTACCTGTGACTACATCTAGCGAGCTCTCTCTAACCCTGCGCTATCCCCTACCTGCACTAGCTGATGCACCCTGCTGAGGTGGGTGAGCTATCGAAGCTACTAAAGAGGTGGTTGGGGCTATATCCTCACCTTGTTTGGTTTCTGTGAAAACTCTAAGCTTATGACCGAGTTTGCCACACTGGAAGAAAGTATCTGAACCCATCAAGCACTTTCTTAAGTGGTTCTTCTCACATCCTTTCCAAGATGGATATGTAATCCCCCTTACCCTGGACCTACTCTCCTAAATATTAGGGCCAGACTCTATGCCCCTTTGCTCCCCTTCAAGTCAGGGTAGTAGGACACTAACTGACAAAGGTGATGGAACCAATGATCTCTATTGAAGCTGTGGGTGATTCCCACCACCTGACCCTTGCTCGAAAATCTCAAAATTTCTAGCTCTTGCCCTCTTGTTCTCCCTTATTCTTTCTTTAAACCTTCTGCCCGCCTTCGAACTGTGAATCTCATACGGAATCTTCTTAGTGAAGTCTCAGACCCTAATAAATGTGGTACCTCTAGTAGGGTTCATCGGTGTGACTTCCTGCTAGTTAAGTTGAGTGGTCATGGCCTGTATTAACACTTTGAAGGAAACCCCGAGCTCCGTATCTGACACTTGCCCACTAAAGGGTCCTGTTAGAGTTGGTGGGGCTGTTAGATTTGCATTTTCATTTCCTCTTCCACTATCTCTTCTGGGAAGCATTCTTTCCAATTGCGTATAGCATGAGTTGGAAGAGAATAGATAGTTGAACTTCATAGCACGAGATAGGATCATGAAAGAAGGAAAATTTCCTAAAACGTCTTGTAGACTCTTCCTCATAAGTGTGGCACACTTCACACTCATGAAAAAGACACAACTTAACGCGGCTTTTAGACACCCTAAGACAATCTAAAACCAAATGCTCTAATACAAAGTTTTTTACGATTCGAGCATGGACTCTGGATCGGAACATGGTACCTAGATCTACGAATGGCTCTAAGCTAATCCATGGCATGGAATATTAGTAGCACAATATAACTTATAAGGAAAACTTAGTGTAAGCTAACTGAGATGTAAGATATTCCCATATGGATAACAAGATAATCTAATAATGTAAACACTGAGTTACAAAGAAGAACATGCTAACTCTGTGTCTGAAAGCCTATGCTAATTGATGAGCTACTGGGATAGGCCCCCAGATAACTCTAAAGTATGAAACTAAAATGATGTAGAAGAACTTAAATAAAGTACATAAATTTAGTCCTTGAAAGACGAGGACTCACCCCTACTAGATGATCAAGTCTGAAACGTTTCTAACTGTGGGCTAAGTCTGAGTACCTGGATTTATATCATGAAATGATAGAGTATGCGGTCAGTACTTTGAATGTACTGAGTATGTAGAGAACGTAAAACATGCTAGTGAAGCGATAGTATAATTCAAGAGTATAAAATAAGATAGAACATGAGAGTAAGGACGACATGCTAAACATCATATTCCTAAAGTAATCATAATTGTGAGACATTCATCATAAGCTAAGCATAATGACCCAAGGTTTAGAAATAGAAATCATGTAATGTACCATACTTGAAATCATAAGTGAAAACTCATAAACTGATCAATGTGTCAAATATGATATAAAACATAATATCATAATACAAGAACATAAGTAACTAAAAACATGAGGAATAATGGGAGATTCGTCATAACCGACACCATCACGATAGAGCTTACGTGATGCCCCAACTAACTTGCTCTAGTGGGCAAAGTCGTCCTAAGCCTTTCCATGGAAAAGAACGATGGAGGTGTGATATCATTTGTGTGCCCTCGAGCGGAGGAAGCACTCTCTCAAGAGGTCCCAAATAAGAATATATACCTGCAGTGGCGCATAGTTTATAAGACAAGGGTCCTCAGAGTTCCTAGATACTTGGTTCTAGACACTACTCCCAAAACATATATATAACTCATAATCATATTCTCAAAACACAGCTTAAATTTGAATAGTGGGAGTCTTGACTCCCAAATATCTTTTTAAAACTGACCTTGTAAGCCTTGGCTAAAATCACGATAAACATACTTAACTTTACATTGGCTTGCTCAAATCATGAAATCATAAGTCTAAGAATTCATAATATTCATGCACACTTTGATAATTCATCATACTAGAAATCATGGACTCATAAGCTTGAAATCATAAATCATGCATAATAGGGCATAATCATCATAAACTTGAAAACATGAATTATTAGGTAAATTGAGATTCAAATATACCCTAATAGTTATAAATCATCAATTTAAACATGAGAGAATATAACGCATAGAGATAACATGGAAGATTGCGTGGAATTGGGTTAAACCTTAGAATTTCATAATTTAGAACTTGAGAAGTAGAATTCATGGATTTGGACTTGAAAGGGAAAGGATAGAAGATTTCCCCCATTAATAACCCTAAATACTTGGGTAATTTACTCCTAGACTTGTCTTGAAAAGACCAAGAAGATTTGAAGAGGTTTGATAAAAACCCTACTTTGATCTTGAGATGAAATTCCAACTATCGTTCTTTTGGAGAGGGTGAGGATTTAGGCTAGGTTAATCCCTTTAATATGACCTTTAGGAAGCCCAACATTATGTCATTTAGAAGTTAAAATCATAGGAGTTTACCAAAATACCCCTAAACTACCGAAAAAAGACCTGAAACTGGCAGAAACAATGACCAAAGGGACAAGTCGTTGTTTGATAGGACGACCCATACTGAGGTTCATCTAATGCTTGGTGTTTCTTTGCTAAACTACTCATAACCTTTTACTTCGAACTCTAATTAAAGCAAGGTTGGATGTTTTTGAAAGAAGCCACGAAGGGCTTCAATTTGATGTATTGAATCACCCAAAAACTCTTTGTGAAATAGGAGCTATGGTCATTTGAATTTGACCCTTGTACAAACTTCTATGAAAACTCAATCAGTAAAAAGGATCTCAACTCAACTTTGTGCTAGAGGTTCCTTATGACCTTAATTTGATCCAATGCACTTATTACACTTAAGAAGTGATCTTAACACCTTGTTTCCATAAATTTATAGGGTTTGAGTCTATCCACATACCTTAAAAGATTTCAAATTTATCCCGAAAGTCTAAGGTATTACAATATCTCAACTAATGAATGAAATGATGATTCATACCATCATATTATGACTCATACTAAGTCTTTGTAGCTACTAATCCTCCCCTGAACAAATTCTCTAAACTCCCTATGACCCTTGAGTATAACACCTACCACCCTAGTATGAGTCGTGGGATTCTGTCGCGGTTTCTCATGTTGACACTGAATTACTCTCTAAACCTGATTCAAAAACCCCAAACAGTGACCTATACAATCAAATAATGGTTTGTACAAATCAATCATCAGTTCTAGGCCATGTTTTGGCAGATCACTGGAACTGATCCAACAGCCACATACAACGGCCCATAGGATGGAAGTATGAGTCATCCTTTTACTCGTTGAATGGCCCTGGTGCCGATTTTTGTTGGTTTCTACTAAAGTCTCTTGTCTAATATAAGAGACTGTTGGAGTGTTACACCCTGTGTCCTTGTGCAACACATCCAAACCATTTGAGAGGTCATATAATGACCCGCTCGACCGTTATAGCACACCAACCACCTAAGAGTGGGAAAATTTAGAAATTTTGAAATTTGAAACGACGTACCAAAAAAACAAAGAGTGTGAGACGGATAATTTCAATGGGCTAAGTCACAATCAGGTGGGCCCAGGTGTGCGTCTGATGCGGTGGGCTGCTGTCCACCATAGCGAAACCGCTGCAATGATAATTGGTCTTGCTGTAGGGGGTGACACGGACTAGAATTTTACAATTTCGTCCCAATTAGGATTTTAAAAACCTAGTCTCTATAAAGGGCTTAATAAAAATTCCCAAAAACATGAAGTATACTTTTGGAATAAGAAGAGGAGCTAGGAGGTAAAGATTCATCCTCCATAGCTAGGATTTTTCCGCAAGAACTTAAGAATCGATGCAAGTATGCAATTGGGAATGCCTCGATGATAGCTTGGCACCCAGGTAGGCTATGCTTACTCACTTTCGTGTTAGACTTTTATTAGCCAAACATATTCGTATGTATAGTTGATGTGGTTTTGATAAGTAGTATCGAATTTGAGTAAACTATTATTGTATATTAAAACTGATAAGAGACTGAGGACAAAGGTAGTGGGATAGGGGTGGTGATCTCCAAATAATGCGAAAACTCATAGGGGGAGATTGCAATAAAAATAGTCTATGCGTGAAGGAGTATGTGAGAGCGAATTCATTGTATGCAAAAGGATCTTTGAACATTATTGTTATATATACATATATATAGTCATTCTCCCTGAATCATAATATTGAGCATATAGTCATACAAATCATGTTTATAGAATGTGGTAACCGAATGTTAAGGGTATACTATGATTATTACAGGACGCGAACTAGAAATCGCAAATTAGAGGGGTTAGACTTTACACAATGATCTGTATGTTTTGTGGATGATAATGTATTGTTTGGGTCTGTGGATATTATTTATAATGATGATTCCCCGTTAGAATTAATTGTTGAAATAAACTTACTCTGGTGTTGCCTCCAAGGTGGTGGGTGAATTGGGAAATAGGTTACGAGATTTTATAAGAAATGATCTGTGGGAGAAAACCAAAAAAAGAACTAGTCGAAGTATTGTCGAACAGTACCGCTGCAGCTAGACCGTTGTGGCAGCTAGACTGTTGTGGCAGCAGTAATGGCGCTACAGTAGAGCCCAATCTTGCAAGTGGGACAGGTGGTAATTCCTTGTGATGTTATGGATATAGTTGATGTTATAACTATCTGGTATGAAATTGAGCTCAAAACTAGGCATTTTGTTACAATTATTAATATGTAACTCTTGTTGTGTGTGAGTGTTGATTGTGTTCTGTAATATGTGGTCCCAAAATTATGGGGCGAGGTAGTATTGATCGAATATGTGGATAAAATATTATGTAATACAGGACGGTAAACCATTGAGGTGATTGTGAATACGAGGCCTGGGTTAGAAGGGAGAGAACTTGGATGAGCAGACTAATACGATCAGAATCTGAATTAGGGTTGGACACTTTAGTGGTTCGTGCCCGAGGTGAGCGTTCGAGAGATCAGTATAAGGGAGTACACATAAAAGCATGGCTAAAAGACCATACTATTGTGTATACAGTACATAGATTATACAGAAAGATATGATGAAGGTCTCATATGGCTGGGTATACAATACATAGATTTCTAGAGTCCCCTACAGGTCATGACTTGAAGGGAAATTATAAGACCGTCTGGCATGTGTGTACAATGATGTGATGGAGGCGTGTGCCCATCATGTCACTAATAGTATGATTGCGAGATCAGAGATTGTGTGGATAGGGTATCACATACATATGGCTACAATGACAGTGAGATACAGGTATACAAGTGTGATACAACATATATGGACATTATTCGAGTTAAGGTGGGAGATGCAGCTGGAACGCAATAAATGATGATATGGTATAGGTATGGTATTATATGGCATAATTATGATGTAGAGGAACAAGTATGTACATGTATTTGATAGTGGAGGATTTGACTCCATCAGTATGGTTTGATGCTTTCCTTATTTGTTCTTAAGCTACTAAAACTGTAATTGTGATAAAATGTTTGATTTAATAGGTAATTATGGGTTATAGGAGGTAGCATGACGGGTTTAACAAAAGGTAATGAATCTCTGGGAGACAGCGGGTATGACTTTATTAATTAATGTACTAGATTAAGGAGGGTAAGGAAATCCTGTAAGTAATTAAATAGGTCCATAATTAACACAAATGGACTCGGTCGGTGATAGTGAAGTAGAACAAGAGGTAGACATGTTATAAAGTTCTATGACGGAATGAAATAGAACTGGATCAAGAGAATCAGGCTACTAACTGTCGTGGGTACTGCTGCAGCAGGCAAATAGCCGCAGCCGCATGACCATTGTAGCGGTCTGAGCACTTGCTGTAGTAGAATAGGAAATAGGCAAATTGAAAGATTAATTGATGACTAGAGGGGTAGGGTAATTGCATGAACCTTGATGAGTGATAAGAGTCGATAATGTAGCTAATAAACTTAGTGGGTTGTTGCACAGTGAAGTTATTATTATGTATTATTATCGATTGTATATTAATTTTTATGTAGTTATGTGAACTAATCCTGGTCAGCCGATGATGCTTACCAGTATGTGTAGTGTATTGATACTACCTTGCTACACCTTTTTGGTGTAGGTTGTGGCAGGTTTGAAGTTTCTTGATTGACTTGGAGTATTCAGCATCAACTTTCGTGTTCTTCTTCTCAGACGAAGTTGTGTCATTTGTCTTGTCATATATTCTATTAGAGCTCTTGTACCTATCTAGACTAAATCTTGGGAGAGTTAAGGTTTTGAGAACTTTGGTATATTTGAATTATTATTGATTCATGTAAATTAATGATAAATTTTGGATATTTTATGTAAATGTCCCGAAAAAGGTTCTCTTATCGAGAAGAGTCAATGTATGTGCCGGCACAACCTGCCAACTTGGGGTCGTGACAATTTGGTATCAGAGCATCTAGGTTCCTATCTCACAAGTTCAAGAGCAATGTCGAGTATACTCTTGCGGATTGGTGTGTGATGTCCACATCTAATCTTCAGGAAGATATAAGGCATCTAGGATTTCCTTCATTTCTTTCCCATCATGTTGTCTGAATATGTCGATCGCCTGGTTGAGTCCAATTGGTATCTGAAAGATTCCAATTGGTATCTCGACATGCTTAACTGGTATCTTACTATGCGTGATTATTAAAGATAAGAGATAAACTGGTGGGCGGGGATGGCTTGAGTGACTTGGGGGAATGAGAACCCCCACCATATTTGGCTTAGCGAGTTTCGGTACAGTGCTCTATGTCTCGTTGCTGCAGCCTCGCTATAGCAAGTGATTTCCCGGCATAACGGGTCTGCTGTCGCAATAGAGTAATCGTTGCAGCTGACATGGTCAGGATGAATGCCAAGTTCCAGAATTCAAAACTTCCCTGTTACGAATAGCAACAATAGGTATTACATATTTAAAATAGGCAAGCAAGGCAAATATAGAGAAACAACTACAATATCATAAAGAGGGCCAAAAAATGGCCAATGTATTTTAATGCCAAATGGCCATCCATGAAAATAGTCATCAACATCCAAACAAGCAAAAATAAGGAAGGAAAATAGTATCATCTTACAAGCCCCAAATGGGGGCTGCCCAAAACACAGTTATAAAAGCCAATAATAGAGGGGGGAAATGTTGCAACCCTATCTAGCTGGAGGCCTTGTCACTACCACTCCTGCGTCCTTATCCACTGCCTCCTCGAACCTACTGAGGAAGGAGAACTAAGGGTGGTTCTGCCGGGTCACCTGAGGTGTCCTGCAACTGGGAGAGAGGGTCTTTGGGATCTTCTTGATCTCCTTTCACATCCGAACGAGCATATTGTCTTGAAAATTCCGCCTCCTCCTCTCTTACTTTAAGTCCTCCCGGAGCTCCACATGTGCCTGAGCCAGGGCAACAATTGTCGCCTGCACCTCCCCTAAGTCGGCAGCTACTACACCAGAGGGTCATTTGCTAGAAGGAGGTCTAGGAAACCTTCCCAGTAGCTCCCGCATGGCCTCCATCTCGGCCTCAATCCACTTAAATGGCTGATAGGTCTGGAAGTTCTAGCCTCGCCATCTCCCTCAACCGATGTAGTCTTCCTCTTCTTCCGGCCTCTTCTTGGAGCCCCCTTCACCCTCAAGGGATCGAAGATCCTTTCACAGTCCATGATGACATCCCCGGACTCTTGATGCATGTCGGCCCGTTTGTAGAGCCTTGTAATAAGAGAAGGAAATGGCAGGCTGGTGATGGGATTCACTGAGAAATATCTCCACTCCTCCAAAATTTGTGCCCCAACATTCACCCTCACCACGCTCAAAACGCAGGCCACTACCAGGGCACAGGGATAGGTCACATCCATGATGTTGGAGAATGGGTAGATCCTTCGATACATGAGGTTTATCCATCTCCTGGCCTCCACAGAGAAATGAGAACTCTTGATGTCCGTCCTAGTGATGCCCCAGTTAGTCGAAGCCCTCTACTTTTCCACCACCAAGGTATTCATCAGTCATTGCCCATTTCTGTCCACATATCGAGCCTTCAAGTCATCCTCCCGAGGGTTCAATAGACCCAAGGCTTCATTGGTAGAAGCGGGGGTCAAGGTGATCTGCGTACTCCTGACATAAGCCACTGGCTCATCCCGACTCCAAGCCATAGTGGGGAAGTTAGCATAAAAATCCCTCACCTAGTCCTTGTTAGCTTTACCCGAGTCTCCACCAACAGACCCCATCCTATACCCTGGAGAAGGGCATAAAACTCCAGTGCCTTCTCCTCTACGTCTTGCATGACGAACCCTCTTTCGTTAAGCAAGTCCTCCGCAGCCTGTTCATTTGTGTCAAAATTGACACTGATTGTTCACGAAGCGAATGTAGTCACCAGCGCGGATGCTGCTACTTAAGGAAGCCATATTGATAAACTTGAATTAATAAGAAGCATTAGGAGAGGTACTGAATGACTAGGAGAAAGGAGAAGTTGGGAAAAAGAAAAACAGGATTTGAAGGGGTCATTTGCCCCAGCAGACCGTTGCTGCGATTGTAAGTTCGCCGCAGCAAGTTCATCATAGTGGGAGTGGATCCCCTATAATAGTACCTCTATAGTAATCACTGTTCCATTGCAACGGACATCTTCTTCCCCATAGCTACGAACCTCATTAATGGAGGTTGAAATTTCAACCTCTATATTTCTTCGAATAAACTACAGATCGGGCAAGGAGAGGGCTTGCCCAATCCTTAACAACCATTATCCACCCCAGTGGTGTACGGATTCAAGCCCAAAAGTTTTGAGGAAGTCAAACCACCACCCTACCCAAACACCCTCATTTTCGACCCCACAACTACATGAAATTGACCAAAAACACATAGAGAATGGTAGAAAACACTTGACAGCATAAATGCAACTGGCATGCTTCAATAATATACCTTATGAATTTGAAAAAGGAATCTACCCTTATCACCCCTATAACTAAACTAAAACTAAAGCAAATAGGTGTTACATTGCGAGTATTCAATAACAAAGAAGGAAGTCATGAACGAAGGATTACCTAGAAAAATCGCGAGAAATAGCCGAGGAAGTTGAGAGCATCACCCAACTTGAAGTGAGAAAATCTAAGAATGAACTCAAAAACCGTCCATTCTGCCATTTAACTAATCTCGTTGTCCGCTGTAATGGACCATTTTCCGCTGTGGTAGAACTGCTGTAGCGGGAAACCCACTCGCTGCAGCGGACGTATAAAAACAATGATGGTTTGAATTTCATCACTGGGACCCACCATTTCAAAAACACCCACTCTGAGAAGTTCTATAAATTGGGGATACCTATAGCACTTAAGCCAGGAATAAGTAATCATAAGACCCAAATGAGGGGTAATTGCGTAATTTGATGCTTGAGTAGTGGTCAACCCAGATGGAGACTTATAATTCTGTGAAAAATTATTAGGCTTATTTTTGAAAAATTAAAATATAATGTGTAATAAAGGGGTCCTGCAACGATCAGTCCGGGGATCGAGAAACAGACATCGAAAAGACCTTGATGCTGACTAGGGGTGTTAGGACTAGGACTGATGTCAGGATTAAAATGGGATGACCACTTAAACTCCCACCTCTATATCGTAAGGTCGTTCGGGGATGAATAAATTTTTAATTGGTATCTATTGATGCAAGCATGTAATTGGGAATGGGTCAACGATAGGTTGGCACCCAGGTAGGTTATGGCTTGCTCACTTTTGTGTTAGACTTTGATTAACCAAACATATATGTGCGTATAGTTGATGTTCTTTTGATGGGTAAAATTGAATTTGAGTAAACTGTTATTGTATATTAAAATTGGTAAGAGTCCAAGGATGAAGGTAGCAAGATAGGGATGGTGTATATCCCTATAATGTGAAAACCCATAGGGGGAGATTTCAATAAAAATAGTCTATGTGTGAGGGAGTATGTGAGAGAAAATTGATTGTATGCGGAAGGATCTTCGGGAATTGTTGTTGAATATATATATATATATATATAGTCATTCTCCCTGAATCATAATCTTGAGCGAATAGTCATATAAATCATATTTATAGAATGCGGTAATTAAACGTTAAGGGTAGACTATGATTATTACAGGACGTGAACTAAGACTTACGAATTAGAGGGGTTACATAATGATCTGTCTGTTCTGTGGATGATAATGTATTGTTTGGGTTTATGGATATCATCTGTGATGATGATTGCCTTGTTAAAATTAATTGTTGAAATAAACTTGCTATGGTGTTACCTCCAAGGTGGTGGGTGAATTGGGAGATGGGTTACAAGATTTGGGAAGAAATGATTCATGGGAAAAACAAAAAAAAGAACAAATCGAAGTACTTTCGAATAGTACTGTTGCAGCGGGTATAGAACCGTTGCAGCGAGACCATTGTGACAGCAGTAATGCCACTGCAGCGGAGCCCACGAGCCTGCCAGTGGTAATTCCTTGTGATGTTATGGAGATAGTTGATGCTATAACTATCTGGGTATGAAATTGAGCTCGGAATTAGGCATTTTGTTACAATTATTGATATGTAACTCTTGTTGTGTGTGTGATTTTTGATTGTGTGCTAGGATGTGTGGTCCCAAAATTATGGGGCGAGGTTGTATTGATCTAATACATGGATGAAATATTATATAATATGGGACGGTAAACCATTAAGGTGATTGTGAATGCAAGGCCTAAGGCTGAAGGGAAAGAACTTGGATGTGCTGACTAGTACAATAAAACTCTAATGAGAGTTGGAGACCTAAGTGGCTCGTGCCCGAGGTGAGCATTTGGGCGAGCGGTATAAGGGAGTACACAAACAGGATATCTAAAAGACCATACGGTTGGGTGTATGAATATGAGTACACAGATAGGTATGTTGTGAAGGTCTCATACAGTTGGGTGTACAGTACATAGATTTATAGAGTCCCCTATAGGTCATGATTGGAAGAGCAAGCATAAGACCCTCTGGCATATGTGTACAGTGATGTGGTGGAGGCGTGTGCCCAACATATCACTAATAGTATGATTGTGAGATCAGAGATTTTGCGGATAGCGTATCACATACATATGGCTACAATGACAGTGAGATGCAGGTATACAAGTGTGATACAACATATACCGACATTATTCGAGTTAAGGTGGGGGACACAGCTGAAACGCAATAAATGATGATACTGTACAGGTATGGTATTATATGACATAATTATGATGTAGAGGAATAGGTATGTACATGTATTTGATAGTGGAGGATTTGACTCCATCGGTATGGTTTGATGCTTTCCTTTTCTGTTCTTAAGCTACTAAAACTGTAATTGTGATTAAATGTTTGATTTAATTGGTAATTATGGGTTATGGGAGGTAGCATGATGGGTTTAACAAAAGGTAGTAAATCACCGGGAGACAGCGGGTTTGACTTTATTAATTAATGTACTAGATTAAGGAGGGTCGGGAAATCCTGTAAGTAATTAAATAGGTCCATAATTGGTATAAACAGACTTGGTCAATGATAGTGAAGTATAACAAGGGGTAGACATGCTATAAAACAGAACTGAATCAAGGGAATCGGTCTACTAACTGTCGTGGGTACTGTTGCAGCGGGCAAATCGCCGCAGCTGCAGGACAGTTGTAGCAGTCTAAGCACTCGTTGCAACAAAATAGAAAAGAGGCAGATTGAAAGATTAATTGATGACTAGAGGGTTAGGGTAATTTCCTGAACCTTGATGAGTCATAAGAGTCGATAATGTAGCTAATAAAGATAGTGGGTAGTTACATAGTGGAGTAGTTGTTAAATTTATTATTGTCGATTGTATTTTAAATATTATGTTGTTATGTGAACTAATCTTAGTCGGTCGATGATAGTTACTGGTACGTGTGGTGTACTGATACTACCTTGCTACACATTTTTGATGTAGGTTGTGCAGGTTTGAAGTTCCTTGATTGACGTGGAGTATTTAGCATCAGCTTCCATGTCCTTCTTCTCAGATGAAGTTGTGTCATTTGTCTTGTCGTGTATTTTATTAGAGCTGTTATACCTGTCTAGAATAGATCTTTGGAGAGTCAAGGTTCTGGAAACTTTGGTTTATATTCAAATTATTGTTGATTCGTGTAAATTAATGAGAAATTTTGGATATTTTATGTAAATATTTCGAAAGGGTTCTCCTATCGAGTAGAGTCGATGTAGGTGTCCACACAACCCGCCAAATCGGGGTCATGACAACTTGGTATCAGAGCGTCTAGGTTATCAATCTCACAAGTACAAGAGCAATATCAAGTACACTCCTGCGGATTGGTGTGTACAAATCCATATCTAATCTTCAGGAAGCTATAAGGCATTATTACACCACGTAAAAGTAAATGATTTGTAAGCGTACGCAAGGATTTTTGATAAATAAAGAGAGTATGACGCATGTAGAGAAGCCTTCGGAGTCGGGTTGAGTGAGGCCAGGCCGCAAGGGCCAGCGCGATGCGCCGGCACCCTAGCGCCTTGGACAACGCGGCACGCCAGCCCCTCGGTGCCTTGAGAGGTGCGGCGCATAGGGGAGGTTGGCGTGATGGGTAGTGCGGCGCTCCCCCTGTCACTGCCCACATATATATATGTAGTCCCTTAGTTTAATATCAATTCATTTCCTTCAAACATATTCGGCCAGAGAAAGAGAGATACAAAGGTTTCAGTAGATTTTCGTCCATTTACGCCATCAAACACCGTCCAAATTTAAATTAACTTCGGGTATAGAGTTCTAAGCCCACAGGGAGCATTACTACGGAGTTATTTTCGTGAAATTCGCCCGACAAATCGTAGCCCAGCCAAGCAAAAGTTGTCAGAATTTCTCCAAACTAATTTCTATACGAAAACAGGATTCAAGTAAGCATTTCTCCCTTCTGAACTCTTGGGAAATTATACGTTTTCAACCGTATTTCGTTAAGCTGAAGTATAGTTAATGTTAGTATAAAAAGTTATCGTTTTTGTCAAATTTAGTACTGAAACTAGTCTCATTCTCGCAGTAATATAGTTACAGTTAGAAATAGTTGTTGCATACGAATTAAAACTCGCCAGTTAATCAGAAATTGGCAATCTAGGTATGTTAAGGCAAATCCGTTCGACAAGTTAGTTTCTTTAGTATTGTAACTCAGTTAGAATCCCGGTAACAGAGCCAGAAGTATATCTATTGTGATTATCTATGGTTATTAGCTAAGACCACTATTCTATGTTTAGTTTTGGATTGACTTTGCCCTGTATAGCCTTCCATAACCAACCCGAGGTTTACTAGCTGCGTCGATGCCCACCAGGGGCGAGATGACGTTGCTCTAAGGAGTAGTATGCCATCCGCGAGGGACCAAGATGGGGTCCCAGGTCCTCATACAATCCATTCCATGCTGGACTATTATATGTCATATCGGCACCACACCGCCATCGAGCCTGGTTCTCGGGGTGCAGATATCAGGAGTCTACGGAACTCAGACACAACTATAGTTTAGGGGTCGAGTGGGCTCAATTGTAGACCCAGGGGACTGGTAGGATGGATATAGTTATTAGTTCACACAGTGTGACCTTGAAAGGGTATATAGATTGAATTGTACTCATCAGGGCTTATGGGGGCCCCGGGTGGGTTATTCTGTATTGGTTGTACCTTCCGGCTTATGGGGGCTGGGTAAGGTTCTTGCTTGCATTAGTTACTGATAGATTAGACAGATGGAAGTTTAGCTATTCAGGTAGTATCTCTATTCCTTTCTTTCAGTTACTTAAAGTTTTCATTTAGTTCATTCAGTTTTTTACAGTTACTACCTTACATATTTGGTACATATTATACTGATGCCCTTCTGGGGCGCTGCATTACTTGCTTGCAGGTGCTGATAGATGTGGAGCAGGATCATCTTAGCTTTCAGCCAGAGTTAGCAGAGCTGTTAGCTCCTTTCCTCCGGAGCTAATAGCTAGAAGGTTTACTCTTTTTGTTTGTACAGTTTACGGGTAGGCCGGGGCCTATCTCAACCATTATATCACTCCTAGAGGCTTGAAGATTGTTTCAGATTCCCAGTGGTTAGTTTTTGTTGGCCGTGTGGGGCTCATATATGTTTTATTTTATGTGTTGGCCATGAGGGTCCTTGTTTAGATGTTAGTTAGCGGCCTTGTCGGTCATAGCTTAGTTTAGTGCTGGATTTACTTTACAGTTATAACTAGACATCATGGTGGTCTTGTCGGCCCGTATAGGATTCCCTGCTATTACCTATTTCTGGTCAGCTATTTTCTTTCACAGGTGTCTATAAGGCCTTGTTGGCTGGGGCTATGTTTTCAGCCGAGATATAGCCCGTTGTTTTCTTGATTTGAAGATTAGGCATGCACCAGAGGTGTATAAGCTCAATCAGGCCAGTTCAGATCCTAGTACGGCACCAGGTGCCAGTCATGCCTCCCAAAGTGGAGTGTGACAAACTTGGTATCAGAGCAGGTCGTATCCCATGGAGTCTGCAATCCGTGCTAAGTAGAGTCTTGTCTACGGATATGTTGTGCATCACATTCTATAGGCAGGAGGCTGCGAGGCATGATAGGGTGGTTACTCTTATTTCTCTTCCAGTCGTGCTATAGAGTTGTACAGTATAGGGTTGAGTCCCTAAGCTTATCCTATTCTATTTGTCTATAGAGAAATTTCGGACATACGACAGACCACTACTGGAAGAAAGTTGGATGTTGCAGCAGAAGAGGGCACTTGCAGGGTGCCTTAGTCAGATTCAGCCCGATCTGAGGGCGATAGGGAGACTTCATCTCGGTCTCCCCAGAAGTCTCTAACCCCTCAGGAGCCGCCTAGAGCGGTAGATGTGTCGGTACCACCTCTAGTAGCTTGTATACTGATATCATCAAATTAGAGGTCAGGAGTGTTGTTGTTATGTTAGCTCAGATGATGGCTATGCAGCGTCAGCCAGTCGCACCCGTGGTTGCCGAATCTTCAGGAGGAACAGGTAGTTCGAAGGTCCGAGAGTTTCTTGCACTGAGTCCCCCGTAGTTCACAGGGACGGATCGGGATCAGGACCCTCAGGACTTTTTGGACCAAGTACAGCGGATCTTTAGGGTAATGCATGCCATGCCTGCAAAGTCGGTTGAGTTAGTGGTATTCCAATTGCGGGACATAGCAGTAGTATGGTACGAGAGTTAGGAGAGTTCCTAAGGTAGAGATGCTCCTCCTCCTACTTGGTCCAGCTTTTCAGAGGCCTTCCTGGACCACTATCTGCCATGAGAAATCTGACAAGCCCGGGTAGATCAGTTTCTGCATCTGGAGCAGGGTTCGATGAGTGTCCGGGAATATGCTATAAGGTTTGACTCTTTAGCCCGATATGCACCAGCTTTTGTAGGTACCATGCCAGCTAGGGTGCAATGATTTATTAGGAGGCTTCTTCTAGAGTATGTAGAGACTAGTATTACAGCTACTCTGCGAGAGGACATGGACATTGCCCGTGTTCAGGCATTTGCCCAGAATATTAAGGGAATCAGGCAGCGGCAGCGGGAGATAGAGAGGGAAAATCAGGAGTAGTGCCGTAGGGTTAGACCTAGTGATACGCAGGCAGAGTTCCAGGGCGGACCCAGGTCGTGACTATCAAGCAGACTTCCCAAACCCCCACCTCCACAGCAGCAGCAAGGTGGTAGACCAGGTCATCGGGGGTAGTCAGGATCCAGCGAGAGTTCACAGCCATCGGGTTCGCAACAGCAGAGAGGGTCAGAGCAGAGTAGATTCACAGTACCACTTTTCCCTATCTGTAGTCGATGTCATTCTGGGTCATGCAAGTATAGTTCTATGGCGTGTTACACATGTGGACAAGAGGGTCAGCTGATAAGAGACTGTCCAGCCAGGGGTCAGAGTGATCGGGACCAACAGTACAGATCTTTAGTAGGGTCACATTCCCCAGAATCTCCAGTAGGGTGTAGGCCCTCAACTCCAGCCGACAGAGGCCGAGGCAGGTCAGGGGCATCTAGCTCAGGCACCGGTCCAGATCGTACTTATGCTTTACTGGGGCGACAGGAGTCAGAGTCTTCGCCGGATATGGTGACAGGTATGTTGGACATCTAGTCTCATTCTGTTTATGTTTTGATAGACCCAAGTTTTACTTTGTCTTATGTTACGCCACTAGTAGACCGAAAATTCAGCATCACACTAGAATTGCTTCAGCAACTTTTTTCAGTGGCTGCACCTGTCAGTGATCCTATTATAGCTAAAAAGATCTACCGGGTTGCACAATAGAAGTTGTTGGTCGCCAGCCTTTAGCAAATTTGGTGGAATTAGAAATGATCAATTTTGATGCAATTATGGGTATGGATTGTCTAGCACCATGTTACGCCAATGTAGAATGTTGGACCAAGACCGTCTAATTTCACTATCCAGGGGAGGTAGTATGGGAGTGGAAAGGCAATGCAGCCACGCCAAAAGGTAGGTTTATATCCTATCTTCGGGCGAGGAAGTTGATAGCAAAGGGTGCATCTATCATATTGTCAGGGTTCAGGATGTCCAAGAAGAATCCCCGAATCTTCAATCTATTCCAGTAGTTAATGAATTTTTAGATGTATTCTCGGATGAACTTCCTGGTATTCCCCCTAGAATGGGAAATCGATTTTGCTATCGATCTATTACTAGGTACTCAGCCTATATCCATCCCTCCGTACCGAATGGCTCCTGCTGAGCTCTGAGAATTGAAGGAACAACTGAAAGATCTGTTAGATAAGGGTTTCATCAGGCCGAGCACTTCACCGTGGGGTGCGCCAGTTCTATTTGTGAGAAAGAAGGATGGCTCCCTCCGCATGTGTATAGACTATCAGTAGCTAAATAAAGTCACTATCAAGATTAAATACTCATTTTCCAAGATATATGACTTGTTTGATCAGATACAGGGGGCAAAGTATTTCCCAAAAATTGATTTAAGGTCTGGATATCACCAGGTTTGGGTTGGGGAGAGGGATATCCCGAAAATGGTCTTCAGGACTAGGTATGGCCATTTGAATTCTTAGTCATGTCCTTCGGGTTGACGAATGCTCCAGCAGTGTTCATGGATTTGATGAACAACATCTTTAAGCCGTATCTGGACTTGTTTTTGATAGTGTTTATTGATGATATTCTGGTGTATTCTTGCTCAAAAGCAGAACATCGAGATCATTTGCGAACAGTGCTCCAGATTCTCAGAGATCGCCAGTTGTATGCAAAATTTTCTGAATGTGAGTTTTGGCTGAATTCTGTAGCCTTTTTGGGCCATGTTATGTTAGAGGCGAGTATTCAGGTAGATTCATAGAAGATCGAGGCAGTAAAGACATGGTGTAGAACTACAACTCCAACTGAGGTGCGCAGTTTCTTAGGGTTAGCTGGGTACTATAGAAGATTTGTAGAATGATTTTCTACCTTATCAGCGCCTTTGACCAAGTTAACTCAGAAAGAAGCTAAATTTCATTGGATTGAAGCGTGTGAACAAAGTTTCCAAGAACTGAAAAATAGATTGACATCAGCGCCAGTACTAGCGTTTCCAGAAGGATCAGAAGGTTATGCAGTGTATTGTGATGCTTTGAGTGTTGGGTTAGGGTGTGTTTTGATGCAACACGATAAGGTAATTGCTTATGCTTCGACGCAGCTAAGGAAGCATGAAAAGAACTATCCCACTCACGACCTGGAGTTAGAGACAATAATTCACGCCTTAAAAATCTGGAGACATTACTTGTATGGGGTGCACGTGGATGTCTATACTGATCATAAGAGCCTCCAATACATCTTTACACAGAAAGAGTTGAATCTACGGCAAGGTCGCTGGTTAGAATTGCTGAAAGGTTACGAAGTGAATAATTTGTATCATCCAGGAAAAGCCAATATCATAGAAGATGCTCTCAGTAGTAGATTCATGGGAAGTTTGGTGCATTTGAGGCCCGAACAGCAGGAACTGACCCGAGAATTGCACCAGTTAGCCAGCTTAGCCGTCTGAATAATAGACTTGAGAGACAATGGGTTTATAAATTCAGAATACTGTAGTATCATCCCTGGTTGTAGAAGTAAAAGAGTGGCAGTATAAAGATCCTAACCTGGTACAGCTCAGAGATAAAGTACAGTAGGGAGAAGTATCAGCTTTCGGGGTAACTAAGGATGGGGTTTTGAGATGTAGGGGTCACCTCTGTGTTCCAGATGTGGCAGGATTTCTCTAGCAAATCATGGAAGATGTACATTACTCCCGTTATTCTCTGCACCCAGGCTCAAAAAAGATGTACCATGACATAAAAGAGGTTTACCAATGGCCAGGAATGAAAAAGGGTGTAGCAGAATTTCTGGCACAATGCCCTAATTGCCAGCAGGTAAAGGCGGAACATCAAAAACCCAGCAGATTGACACAGGAAATAGCAATGCCTATGTGGAACTAGGAGGAAATTAATATAGATTTTGTGACAAGATTACCCCGTACCAGATGCAGATTTAATTCCATCTGGGTGATTGTTGACAGATTGACGAAGTCAGCTCATTTTCTGCCAGTCAGGACCACCTTCTCAGCCAAGGACTATGCTGAATTGTATATCAAGGAAGTAGTTCGATTGCATGTTGTCCCAGTATCTATCATTTCTGATAGAGGAGAACAATTCACGGCTAGGTTATGGCAGTCTTTTTAGAGGGGCTTGGGAACACAAGTTAATTTGAGTACCGTATTTCATCCTCAAACAGATGGACAGGCACAATGTACAATCCAGAAGCTCGAGGATATGTTACGAGCGTGCGTGCTAGACTTCGGGGGCAGCTGGGATGAACATTTAGCCCTTATTGAATTTGCTTACAATAACAATTAACACTCGGCAATTCACATGGCACCGTACGAGGCCTTATACGGGCAGAAGTGCAGGTCCCCAGTTAGTTGCTTCGAGGTAGGAGAATCAGAGTTAATTGGACCAGATATAATCTATCAGTCAGAGGAGAAAGTGAAACTTATCAGAGAGCTTTTGCTGATAGCTCAAAGCCACCAAAAATCTTACGCTGATATACTACGTAGGAACTTGGAATTTAATGTAGACGACTGCATATTTCTGAAAGTTTCACCAATGAAGGGCGTGATGAGGTTCAGTAAAAAGGGCAGACTGAGCCCGAGATTTATTAGGCCGCATCGGATCCTCCGACGAATAGGCCAAGTGGCATACAAGTTAGATTTGCCTTCAGAGTTAGAATCTGTCCACTTGGTCTTTCATGTATCGATGTTAAGAAAGTGTATAGGGATCCATCCCGAGTTGTGCCAGTTGAGGACATCCAAGTTACTGAGGAGTTATCCTACGAAGAGGTTCCAATGGCCATATTGGATCGGCAAGTTCGCAGGTTGAGAACTAAAGATGTCTCCTCCGTTAAGGTACTGTGGAGAAACAATAATAGGAAAGAGATAACTTGGAAGGCCGAAGACGATATGAGATCCAGATATCCTCATTTGTTCCAGGATTAGTCCAGACTATGCAGTTAAGGTGATTCAGCTGTTATTTTATGATTTATGTTACATATGTTGCTCGGTCGACTACAATCTCGTTGTGAAAGAGTTGTTATAGTGTCATGTGAGATATTTGTATTGGACTTTTTTGCATTTCAGGATTTTCAAATAGTCCATGTTACAGGGGAGACTCTGCCGAAATTCTTTCAGAATAATAGTTAAAAGAGTTGAACTCCTGTGAATTGTAGTTGATATTCGAGGACGAATGATCCTAAGAGGGGAGGATGTTACACCACGTAAAATTTAGTGATTCGTAAGCGTACGCTTGGATTTATAATAAATAAATATAGTATGATGCGTGTAAAGAAGCCTCAAAAGTTGGGTTGAGCGAGGCTAGACCGCAAGGGCCAGCGCGACGCACCGGCACCGTAGCGCCTTAGGCAAAGTGGCTTGCCAGCCCCTCGGTGCCTTGAGAGGCGCGTCGCATAGGGGAGGTTGAGGCGATCAGCAGTGCCCCCCCCCCTCTCCCCCGTCACCGCCCACATAAATATAAGTAGTCCCTTAGTTTAGTTTCAATTCATTTCCTTCAAACATATTCGGACAGAGAGAGAGAGATACGAAGGTTTCAGTATATTTTTGTTCATTTACGCTATCAAACACCGTTCAAATTCAAATTAACTTTGGGTATGGAGTTCTAAGCCTGCAGGGAGCATTACTACGGAGTTATTTTCGCGAAATTCGCCTGGCAAATCCTAACCCCGCTGAGCAAAAGTTGTCAGAATTACTCCAAGCTAATTTATATATGATCACAGGCTTCAAGTAAGCATTTCTCCATTCTGAACTCTCAGGAAATTATACGTTTTAAGCCATTTTTCCTTAAGCTGAAGTATAGTTAATGTTAGTATTAAAAGTTATCATTTCTGTCGAATTTAGTACTGAAACTAGTCCATTCTCCCAGTAATACAGTTACAATTAGAAAGAGTTGTTGAACATGAATTGAAACTAGCCAGTTAATTAGAAATTGGCAATCCAGGTATGTTAAGGCAAATCTGTTCGGCAAGTTAGTTTCTTTAGTATTGTAACTCAGTTTGAATCCAGGTAAGAGAGCTAGAAGTATATCTATTGTGATTAGTTGTTGTTATTAGCTGAGACCAGTATTCTATATTTAGTTTAGGGTTGACTTTGCCCTATATAGCCTTCCATAACCAACCCTAGGGTTACTAGCTGTGTCGACGCTCGCCAGGGGCGAGATGACGTTGCTCCAAGGAGCGGTATGCCATCCGCGATGGACGAAGATGGAGTCCTAGGTCCTCATACAGTCCATTCCATGGATGGACTATTATATGTCGTATCAGCACTACACCCCCGCCGAGCCTGGTGCCCGGGGTGCAGATATCAGGAGTCCACTGAACTTAGACACAGTTACAGTTCAGGGCCCGAGCGGGCTCAATTGCAGACCCGGGGGACTGGTAGGATGGCTAAAGTTATTATTTGACTCAGTGTGACCTTGTAGGGGTATATATATTGAATTTTACTTGCCAGGGCTTATGGGGGCCCCGAGTGGGTTATTTTGTGCTGGTTGTACCTTATGGCTTGTGGGGGCGAGGTAAGGTTATTGTTTGCATTAGTTACTGATAGATTAGACAGCTGAAAGTTTAGCTATTCAGGTAGTATCTCTATTCCTTTCTTTCAGTTTTCATTTATTTCATTCAGTTATTTATAGTTACTACCTCCCATATTCGGTACATATTGTACTGACGCCCTTCTGGGGCGCTGCATTACTTACCTGCAGGTGCCAATAGAAGTGGACCGAAATCTTCTTAGCTTTCAGCCAGAGTTAGTAGAGCAGTCATCTCCTTTCCTTCGGAGCTAATAGATAGAAGGTTTACTCTTTTTATTTGTACAGTTTACGGGTAGATTAGGGCCCTGTCTCGACCATTATATCACTCCTAGAGGCTTGTAGATTATTTCAGATTTCCTGTGGTTAGTTATTGTTGGCCGTGTGGGGCTCATATATGTTTTATTTTACGTGTTGGTCGTGTGGGGCCTTGTTTAGCTGTCAATTGCGGCCTTGTCGGCCATAGCTTAATTTAGTGCCGAATTTACTTTACAGTTATAATTAGATATCATGGTGGCCTTGTCGGCCCACATAGGATTCCCTGCTATTACCTGTTTCTGGTTAGCTATTTTCTTTCATAGGTAGCTATAAGGCCTTGTCAGTCGACAGCTATATTTAATAGACGAGATATAACCCGTTGATTTCTTGATTTGAAGATTAGGCATGCACCAGAGGTGCATAAGCTCAGGCAGGATAGTTCAGATCCTAGTAGGGCACCTGGTGCCATTCATGCTTCCCAAAATGGGGCGTGACAAGCATCTAGGAAGTTTTCGCTTTATTTCTTTCCCATTGTGTTGCCGAATATGTCGATCGCCTGGGTTGAGTCCAATTGGTATTTCGAAGATTCTAATTGATATCTTGATAGGCTTAATTAGTATTTGAGTATGTGTGATTATTGAGGATACGAGATAAACTAATGAGCGGGATTGACTTTAGTGACTTGGGGGAATGAGAACCCCTACTATATTTGGCTTAGCGAGTTTCCTTGCAGCGCGGTATGTCTCGCTGTAGAGGACTCGCTACAGCGAGTGATTCCCCGTCGTAGAGGGTCTACTTTCGAGGTAGAGTAATCGCTGCAGTGAACACGATTAGGCAGAATTCCAGGTTCTAGAATTCCAAAATCCCCTGTTACGAATAGCAATGACAGGTATAACAGATTTAAAATAAGAAAGCAAGGTGAATATAGGGAAACAACTACGATATCATAAAGAGGGCCAAAACACAGCCAATTCCTACGAATGCTAAATGGGCATCCGTGAAAACAATCATCAATATTCGAACAAGAAAAAACAAGGAAGGAAAATTGTATCGTCTTACAAGCCCCAAACAAGGGCTGCCCAAAACACATTTATAAAAGCCAATAACAGGGGGGAATATTGCAACCCTATCTAGCTGGAGGCCTCGTTACTACCACTATCTGCGTCCTCGTCTGCTCTCTCCTCGAACTTGCTGAGGAAGGAGAACTCAGGGAGGTCCTTCCGGGTCACCTGAGGTGTCCTGAAACTGGGAGAGAGGGTATTTAGGATTTTCTTGATCTCCTTCCACATTCGGACGAGCAGCTTTTTCTGAGAATACCGTCATGGTGATGTGACGAAGGTGTGTGCCTGGAACATTATCAATTGTTATGATACCCAATAAAATTTGAAGAAATAAAGATTGATTCGAAAATGTGAGAACTTGAATGAAACTGAATTCCTTGTTTTATAGTTATGTGTTAGCAATATTTATGTGTTTATGATGATTTTATCATTATTTGTAGAGTCACGCAAGAGTTTATGATGAGTTGTAGAATTGGTTGTGGGAAGTCCATCGTATACTCCATGTGGTTAGTGGTACATTGATTGTTGGACTTACGACTATGCATAACTTGTATGGTTGTAATGAATTAAATGTTGAGTATGGTTAAAGGAGAATTACAGGTGTTTAGTTAAGTTGAGTTACTGTCAAGGTAGTATTGTTGCAACAGTACCCTTACTGTCATGGCAAGACCGTTGCAGCGGACCAAGTACCGCTGCAGCTAGACCCAATCCAATGAGCAGGCTAGCCGAACACCTTATGCTGATTGATTCTAGAATGAGCACTATTTAATGAATTTCTTTGTTGGTATTGTATGTTGTTATTTCACTGTTTATGTGTTATTATTTAAGTTCGACCGATGATACCTACCAGTACATCATGTGGTACTGATGCTACTCTTGCATTTCGTTTCTGAGTGCAAACCTCGATCTAGGGAGTTCATCTCGGCCCTATCTTTAGATTTGCAGTGAGATAATTGAAGGTGAGTGGACTCGGATATGCTGCTACAGTTGCACCGCAGGAGATGTCTTTGTTCAGACATTGATTTTGTTTTAGATTTTCTTAATTTACTCTTCTTTAGATTTTGTTAGGTAGATGTCCTTATGTACAATGAATTTCAGGTTCTGGGGATGTTATAGACAATTTGATGTTATTTTCCTTTCATTTAATTGAGGTTCCCGCTATTCATTATTTTAAGTGATTTATTCGTATCGTTGGGGAGATTGAGTAATTAGCTGAGATTTGTTGGTTCGTCCACCGAAGGGAATAGTGTTGGTGTCAATCACGACCATTTGGATCGTGATAGTAAAACTTATAAAATATTTGTAAAGAGGTTTTTTTTTTTGTTAAATTTATTCTTAAAGTATAATCACCTAATTGCGAATATAATTTTAAACTAAGAATATAAATATTATATACATATATTTACAAAGATGTGGAAGAAACCGAAAATGTAAAAGAAACAAAAATCTTATTATTACTATTAAATATTCATCCTATTAGTAATGAAAGTTTACAATAATTTTTATCTCATAATTTTTCTAAAAGAACTTATTACAAGTTTACTTTTTAGTGAATCTTTTTTGGAGGTTTTTAGTGTTTTAATTAGGGGGTACTCTTTATTTAAATTATATTAGCGCATTAAAGTTGAACTATATTCGATCATTATTTAAATATTATGGGGATTGTTTAAATATTAAGGGGGAAGGGTATAAATTTTTTTTTAAGAGTTGTCATTTAAATTATATTCGGTGTTAAAAAAAATTACAAATTTATCTACGGCGGATACAACTTCAGACTTAAGCGATTGAAGCTTAAAAAAAAAATTACTGCATCTGACCTCGGACAATTTGAAGTATGGACTTATGAATGCCAAACATGTGGCATTTCTGCTTAAAGTTTAATATGTCTTGCCAAGGCCAATTTCAGATAATTTTTTGACAAAAATTGAGGATTTTTCAAGGTCAAATTTCAGACATTTTTCACTGAAGTTTTTACCTGACTTACCAAGGCTACCTTTAGATATTTTTCTTACTGAAGTATATATAAAAAAAATGGCTAAAATTTCATTCATTTTTTGTCTGAATTTCTTTTGCCAATAAAATAATTTTGTTATTCGAATTTCAATAATCTTCCACTTTAAGGGACTACAGCGGGTGTATTGTTGTTGAATTTCAACAATTCAACACACGATTCTACACCTAAATTTATTCCGGAAAAACTCAAATTTGAAACATAAATTCTATATATTATAAAGAACAAACCTCAATTATCAATTTGTCAAAACAACAACAACGTAACAAACTCATTTAGCATTTTTTGAAATTTTTTAATTTATGTGCATATAAAAATTGACTAAAAGTATAATCATGTGTATCTGAATAATATTTTCTAAAATTTTTATTGAAAATACTAAATTTTATATATTCAAAAATTCTTTAAAATATTATATTTCAATTATTTTAAATTCAACTATGCGGAAGAAAAAGAACCAAAGAGTGTGCTCCCATAAATTTTTTATACTATTATTAACATGCTCAAAAAGTGAAAAGTTCACATCATTTAGTGTTGTTATTATATATTGGGCTCGTGAACGATATTTTAAATTAGGGAAATTTAGTATCAATTGTTAGATTGAAATTACTATTTTTATTAAATTTAAAGATTATTTATTAATAATATATATATGTAACAATTTTTAAATTTGATAAATATATATATATTAGTTTAGGTATTCGCGCATATCTCTTATATTAATAAGAATTAATTTATAAAAATAACATAAATTTTAAAAGATGTGTTTGTGTAACAATATAAGAATTTTGAAAGAAAATTATGAATTTCTAATTAATTAATGATTATAAAAGGAGGAAAAGGATGAATTCAACGTATTAATGCATCATGAAATTACGCTCTTTAATTTATAAAAATAGAAAATGATAATTTTGTCTATTGGAAAGTCTTTAATGAAGGATAAGAAAATTCAGTTAACATTTCTAAGGGACTGTATTATATTAAGTAAATAGTAGTAAAATATTGTGCATATATTGAATGTTAGATTAGTTGATCAAATCTAAAGAAATTACCAAAGATTATTTCGTTGAAAAATTATATTGCATCTTCAAACAAAATAAACTTTGAAAAAATAACAATAAAAAAGTGATTGTTGCATTCTTGAATTATAGTATTGTCATTGAATCCAATTTCAATCTTCTTGTTTACTGATAGAAGATTAGGATTAACACTATTAATGCGTCCATTTGTGACGTAAAAGATCTTGTTTTATTGTAACATTTTTCTTTTTCATTTTTCAATATCATTATTGAAAAGTATAGCATGAAATTTTTTGCCCTACAAAAAGTTAAACTTTAATGATAAAAAAACATATATATAAAAATATAAAATATAGTAAAAACTGATAAAAGCTCAAACATATATGTAAAATATAAAATATAAACATGAAATATAATACGAAAAAGAATTATTACCTCTTCATTAACTAATATTATAGTCATTCGAGGTTAAGACTAAGACTTTTATTATCCAATGAGAATCATATCGCCTTAAATTTTAATTAGCACAATATCGTTTATGAAATCTTTTTCAAATTCTATTGCAAGATTATCTAAAATAAATCGTGCACAAGAGTTATAATTATATAAAAAAATTATTTTATGAGATGAAGAAATTACGTTACCTGGATAGACGAAACTTGTGAATATAGTGTAGATGAAGAAAGTCTGCCACTTATAAATAACATAAATTTTAAATCACATATATCAATATAAGACTCAACTAAAAGAGATAATATAATATCAATATTAAACTCCACTAAAAGAGACACTCTTAGTTAAATTGTTTTGAATATAAACAACTTGAGTTGATATAACAATTATTATTGTCTTTTTTAATTCCACAATATTAAAAAAATTGCAATATAACAAAAGAAAGAAAAAGATAGATTAACACGAAAATATACAAGGTTGGAAATTGAA
Source organism: Datura wrightii (assembly GCA_035772735.1). NCBI lineage: Eukaryota > Viridiplantae > Streptophyta > Magnoliopsida > Solanales > Solanaceae > Datura > Datura wrightii. The sequence goes on along the minus strand of JASDFA010000019.1, from coordinate 73,602,251 downwards.
AGAAGGTATTGGTATAGAAGAGTTGATAAAGTAAATTATGTAATTATAAATCCTTTTATAAAAATAGAAAAATTTATAAATTAAAAAAAATTTAAAAATATATGCATATTAGGACTTACTATCCAAAAGGAAAAAAAACAACAAAAAAGAAAAAAAAAAAGCCTTACGTGATTATGAAAAAGGGGGGATTTTTTTTTTTTTTAATGAAGAAAGGAAAAAAGGAAAACCTTTTCCTTACAAATAAAAATGGGCACAAAATCACTTTACCAAATTTAAAAGACAAAAGTTTTCGGCAGAAAGTATTTTTTTTTAAAAAATAATTACACCGTAAATAGAGCTATATCACAAGTAGAAACTTTAATATAATAAAATAATTAAGAAATATCATAGAAATTTTTTAATTTTTTAAGTTTAACCATAAATAGAGTTATGTCACAAATACAAAACTTAATATGATAAAATAAGGTGATGAAAAATAATTAAAAATAATAATTTTAATTAATAATTATGTAAAAATAGTAAATGACAATTTTGTCTATTGCAGATTCTTTAATGAAGGGCAAAAAGTTCAATTAATATTTATAAAAACCTTCACACTTTTAATATAATGTAGATATATCACGATAATATCAGAATTTTTTTTAAAAAAAGTATTTCATTTTATTTTTTTGTATTTGCAATTTTAGAGAAAAATAAAAGCAGTTAATTTTCTTTTGTTTGTAGTTTTAGGAAAAAGAAATTAAAGGAGTTAAATTTTTTTTAGTTTTTACTTTTTTTGGATTGGTAGTTTTAGAAAAAAAAATAAAGAAGTTAATTTCATTTTTTTTTTGTATTTGCAGTATTAGAGAAAAAAATTAAAGCATCTAATTTTTTTAAATAGGAATCGCAGTTTTAAGGAAAAAATATTTAAGGCAGTTGATTTTTATTTATTTATTTATTTTCGATTTTTTCGTATCCACAGTTTTAGGAAGAAAATATAAATCAGTTAATTTAATTTTTTTTATTTTTTTTGTATTTGCAGTATTAGAAAAAATACTAAAGCAGTTAGTTTTCTTTTTTAGGAGTCGGAGTTTTAGAAAAAATATTAAGGCGGTTAATCTTTTTTGGTATTATTAATGTATTTTTTCTTCTATTTTAAATTAATAGATCAGTTTATAAGTTTTTTATTTTTATTTTTTATATTTTTGATATATGTATTTTAATATTTTTTATATTTCTGATTATGAAGTGTATAATTTTAGCAAAATAATGATTATGTACAGGTTTATATATTAAATATTAGAAAATAACTGGAGAGTAATTTTAGCATAATTGTGATTTGTAAAGAAAAAGAAAAATAATAATAATAATAATTGCAATTATTAAGTAACCAAGTTTAATTAGCATTTACTATGCAAATATTTATACTTATTAGGATTAAATAATCAACTTTAATTAGACTTTGTTATACAATTATTCATAATTATCACGTAAATTAAATAATTAAAAAGTAATAAGTTTAATAACTATAAAATTAATAATAATATAAATAATTAATTTAATAATATTATATGTCCATATAAATATTCGATTAAATTATCATATCTATAAAATAAAGTACTTTTAACTTGCACCTCCCGATTTCACTTTTTTTATTATTTATAAATTCAAAAATTTTGCCTCAAATTATAAATATGAAAAAGAAAAAAGAAAAAAAAGTTAGTCGGCTTCTTCCCCTCATTCTTGCATCAATTTTTAAAAAATAAAGCTTTTTGTGAACTACTCCATTTATGGAATATGATGGAGTTTTGTAATTTGCATTGTCATTATTACAGAAGTATATTTCCGTTCTATCATGAGAGGAAGTAACTTAAATTCTTGCAACAGTGAGGGAGTCATAAGCAACTTGTAGGCTCAGAATAATTTTTTATTTATTTTACATTTCTGTTTAAATATTTTTCCTATTTTTCAGACTATAAAAAAAACTAATTTATATAATTACTGTTCGAGACACAGATAATAACAATCTTAAGGAATTATACCTTTTTTTTAATTTCTATGTTTATCTTATGTTCTATTGAGAGACTAAAATTTTTATGATTTTCTACTTTCAATTAGAAATTAATTATTTAAAAATATAAAAAATTTATCATTTTATTTTATTTAGCTTGAAGATATAAAAAATTGTTCATTTATTATATTTGATCAAGAGAATAGAAAGATAACAATGTAAAGGAAACTTAGATATTGTTCTTCCGATGGCTGATTGAATGAAAATTCGTAACTCAAAAAGCACTACTTTATTCGAAAAGGTGTATTATTTTATGAGAAATGATGCATCTGATGGATCACAATATATCACACGACTTATTTCAGGTGCTACTATGTTAGATCCAACTGTGATTTCTTTGACTGCTCATCAATATAATTTGTTTGCAAAGAGGACAAATGGGGGTAAAATTCATTGATGGCCATTTATTTGTGTTTATCATCCAAAATTTATTATTTTTTATTTTATTATATAAAAATTATTTTATTTTATTTTATTTTTCAGAAAATTAATTTTGTAAAATTTGATTAAATTCTACCTAAAATATGAGAGAAAATAACAAAAATATTCCTTAAGTTTGAGGATAGGTTCAAAATGATCATTTAGAGATTGAGCATATTTAGTCCATTGTTTTGCTAAAAAGAAATCTTTTTATTTCGTATATTTAACAAACTCTACCTACTAAATTTAGCAGGAATTGAAAAAAAATAAAATCAGAAAAACAAATTATTTATCATTAACATAAAATAATTACATTTTCAGTTATTTACTCTTTATTAATATATTGTTTTGTGTAATTAATTTATAGGTCATTTCTTTCCTTGTTAACATAATATTATTTTGCTCACACTATCAGTATATTATCAAGTAATGAATATAATTTTCAAATTGTTTTTATAATAACTTCTATGAATATTATTATTAACACATTGAATATGCGACCTAAACTATAATATTTTTAGTAAATAAGAGTTTTAGAAAAACAAAAATTACTTATTATGAAAAAAAAATTAGAAAGTTTGGGATGAAAGATTTTTTGGAAAGGTCAGAGACGGAGTTGAAAGATTTGTTGAAAATTAAAAATGATGGCATGTTAAAAATTTTAAAAATTTATACACAGTGTTTCAATTCTTAATATTTCAATTATTTCATAAAAGAATCCATTAATACCGAGTAAGCCTATGCAATCCATACCTTAAAATTTGTGTCCACTGACAGTGAAAAGAGCTAGCAAACACCTACTCTTCATTTTAATTTTAATTTTTATTGAGTAGTAATAGTGAATCGAATAAATAAAACGGTGAAAACTAAGAAACTCTGTTTATTAAATTAATTAAACAAAATAATATAAAAAAATAAATTTAAGTATGCATTTTTGTATTAGTTATAAATATGTTGAACGAGTTGTTACAAAGAAATCAAAATAATCAAAGTGTGGTACTATATGTCACATGGGAGATCAATGTTATGAAGTGAAACTTGGGGAGAGGTCTCTAATATTATTTTAAAAATAGTATAAATTACACCTAACAAGCTACACTAAATTCTGCAATAAATTAAAAAAAAAGTTAGAAAATTACAAAGGAAATACCTCTAAATATGAGTCCATAATAATATTTTATTTTCACAGTTCTGCAAAATTTAACAATCAAAGTTTGTTAAGTATTTGATGGAAACCAAATGTGCTCATACTTAGCAAGCTTAAAGTACTTAAATTATTCAAAAGTACATCTAAGTAATTATTTTGAATTTATTCTCAAACATAAGGGATATTTTTGTTATTTTCTCTCAAACTTTAGGTAGGGTTTTAATCAAATTTTATAAAAATTATTTTTGTGAAAGATAAGTCAAAGTTAAATAATTTTTATATAACAAAGAAAAAGAATAATAACTTTTGAATAATAAACATAAAGTTGAATGAAATTTACTCGATAAATGACAAGCATGAAGTTAGAGGGTTAAAGCGCAAAGAAAAAAAAGACGTTACTATTTTATTTTTCAAAAGCAAGGATAAAACAAAAATGTGTTCTCTTTTACTATGTTTTGTATTCCTTATATTGGCTTGTAGGAATATTGATTCCTGGTATTATCAATTAGATGTTGGTGATACTAATTGATTGTAGCTGGCCAAAACAAAAATATTTGTGTTCCCTGCTCTTCCAAAATTACCATCAGTGGCCTCCACGAAGATGATGTTTTGCAGCACTCCTTGGATATAATAATATCGTATAAAGAACGGTCATTCTCTTTGAGGAATGAAAATCTGGTGATTGTCTTGAAACGACGTGTCAATTAGTATACATTTACATAAGTGGGGTTTTCTTATTTTTAGTTAAAAAATGCCATAAATCATGATTCATGAACAAAGAAGTGATCATATTACACCTATGGATCAAGAGGAAGTGAAAATATCGGATTTTATTTTTCAAAAATTTATGTATTATTCTACCCATGAAATTCAATTTTTTATAAATGTAAAGGTAAATGCTTATTTGATTATCTCAAATATCCTCTATTTACATGTCATGAAATGATGTCGTTGCATGTATAAAATATGTGATTATACTCAAGGTTGTAAGATCTGTATTCTAGAGCTACATTAATGCATGAAAATTATTTTTTAGATCATAAAAATAATGTTTGTGTGCGCGTGCGCGTGTGTATATATATATGTATGTATAGATACATATATATATGTACATACATATATACACACACATGTATGTATATATGTATTATTTTGAGTCAATAAAAAAATATATTAGTTTTTATTTATTTTAAAACTTGCGGGGGAAAGTTATTCTTATGGCTAGCCGAATACTCAATCGAACGCTCAGAGAAAAACACAATCTATTTCATATGAGAAACGAAAAGGAAGAAAGTCCAACTTGATTACTTCAAAGTGTAGGGGTATTTCGCTAAAGTGTAAGCTCCTAAACTCTAAAGGGTAAAAATAGGACTGAAACTTATTGATTATATTTTTGAAGGATATGCCACCAATAGTAAAGGAGTTCTGGTTCGCAACTCAGATAATTCTAAGTTCATATTAATGTAGTAATAAAATCAGAAAATATTGGTTTATTAACATTAATGTATTATGTCAACCTCATATATGTCCTTGGTGGTATTGATATGGTAGTTAGTGAATTTTTTACGTAATTCGTTCTATCTTGGTAAGGACTAGTTGTAGAACTATTGGTTTATGTCCTTTCATTAAAGATCGTGTTCTTTAATTTCGTGAACGAAATATCACTTAAAGGTTGTGAATTTTCATATAAGATATGCTTGTTGAAAGACAACCCTTTGAAAAAACAGCACGGTTCATTAGTCTATAAATTGAAGAATCAATTAATTATGATAATAAAAATCAACAATAGCTTGAATTTTCACATTGATAAATGGTAAGAAATATAAATTATTAAAAGTTTGTGGTCACAACAGATACTTGATAACGTCCAAAATATATTCTTAAATCAAAGAATATACACAGTCATTGTATCAAAACAAGTAATTCGACGAGTGCCTGGGTCGAATCCCACGAGGACTAGGAAGTGATGAATTCAAGCGTTGATTGAGAAGTTGATATTAGCTTGCACCATGTAGTTTAACATAAAAACAAGGAAATGGGGGGAATAAACTTTGCAGAGAATTATACAAATTTCTTTAGTGAACTCAAAATAAAAGGATCAGCTAAGTTGTAGACAATATTGTGAAATACTAGAGGTGCGGTGTAGATGAAATACTAATTAGATTGGAATGGGCCAGGTTATCTTGATAAGTTCAATAAATGTAAATAATCTTGAGAAATGGGTAGCCTCAGCTTCCCAGCCTATTGACTACCCCTAGCTAGAGTTTACAATTTAGCACACCCGAATTGATTTGGATAAACAACTTCACTATTCCTAGCTATTAGTTGCTAATTAGGAAGGAGGAAGTAATTTAAGCTATTAGTAGCTTAATTTTACAACCTCTCATCCATACCCACTACTAGATTCTCTTCCAATACTTAATTATTCTCTCTCTCGAGCAACAATCAAGCAAGTATAGATAGACCTATATCGTCATCAATGGATCTTCATTATTAGATTGAAAGGAAACTAATAGATTTACACTTAATTGAACATCATGAAGTTAACTCTAGAAATATCCAATCCAATTAAGTATTCATCATCACACACCTCTAGTTAATTATTTTAGCTACTCATAGTTAAAAAATTCAAAAACACAATCATCAAAGGCATCATTGAATTTAATAAGAAGAGTTGATAAATCAAAAGCACAATTATCCTTCAACTACAACTGAAACTAAATAATACCAAAGAAGAAAAGAGAGCAGAGTATCTTTCACAACTTTCAATCAAAATCCCTTTTCTCAACTAAAAAAATAGTCTTCAGCTAAAAAAGAAAGATGATGTGATGTGTACTTGGCTTATCTCTCAATCTCTCTATCTTCTTCCTCTCCTTTCTTTCCTCCCCTTCTGCAGTGTACTTCTTTTCCTATTTATACTTTGAAAAGTAGGGTAATTTTTCTTCCTTTTTCAGCAATGGACAATTATACCCTTAATAGCATCATTCTGAAACCGGCGAAGGCATCGGCGGTTCGCCAATGAAATCCGTGAACCACCAGATACTTGCTCTTCTTTCCAGTGAACTTCGGCGGTTCACTCGGTATTTCGCCGACGCCAATTCATGAACCGTCGGACCTTAAATGCCAATTCCAGAAGTTTCTGAGTGTCATTCGACGACTGAGCCGGTGTTCCGCCACAGGTGACTCGTGAACTGCCGAGGGCCTTCCTCCTACAAGGCAGTAACCTTCATCTTTTTAACCGGCGTTTCGCCGGTTAACACTTCCGTTTTGCCACTTCTGCTCATTTCCTCCTTTTTACCCTATTTTAGTTATTTCCTTCAAACTTAGGCTTCTGCACACAACAAAAGCAAAAAAGGGCATAAAATTCAAATAATCAACTTGAGAACTAGGCAAAAACTCAAACTTTAGAGTCTAATGAGTTGGTAAATTACCAACTCATCTGATCTTGGGCAGAATTTCATGCCCAAGTGATACTCAAATACTTCATTTCTACTTGTTTATCTATTGTTATGTGTACATTCTCATATGATTCTTAGGTAAATGTGAATTTATATTAACCAACATGATTAGTGTTGTTTTGCAGTTAGAAGGAATTTTGGGAAGCTAATTTACAAGTTGGTGAAGTGCGGGAATGGATTTGGAAGAAAGAAGTGGAAGTTGGCAAGGGAAGTTGGCAAAAATAGGGGCTCCGCGATGGCTCCGTGTCACGCTACCATCGCGGAGGCATTCTGCCTGGGAGGAATAAATAGTGTCAAATTCCAGTGGAGGTGCGCGTTACCTCTATGGCACGGAGGCCGTGCTCCGCGATGCACTCCGTGTCATTTTGAGTGTGATTACCTGGAACCTCAAGTTCCAGTAGGGGTCCGCGATAGCACCGTGGCATGGAGGCAGTGCTCCACAATACACTCCGTGCCACGTTGCTTGTTATTCCGGAAAAATTCCCACTAGTATAAATAGCACACTTAGGTTTTATTTTAAACATTCTGACATTTTTGGAGCAAGAACGTGGTTAGCAGGCAGTTGAGAGGACGAAATTCTAGGGTTAATTCTCTTCCTTTTTCTCTTTAATTTCAATTGCTTGTATGAATTCTACTTGTTTGAAGATGTTTAATCCACAAATGAGTGGCTAATTCACCTCTTGCTAAGGTTAAGGATAATTGTAGAGGAATGTAATTATTAATCATTTCAGTTTTCATCTCTTCTATAATGGTTGTTCTATCAATTCTTATTTTTACTGCATTAGTGTTTGGCCAATGTTAATGTAAATCTTAGAAATCCAATTTTGATTTTGAAAAGGAAAGAAATTGGACAGATGTGAATTGGTAGGATATGATCTTTTCTTAGTTGAGAAAATTGAGAAAAGATTTACGTTCAAAATAGAAATATATCTGAAAGTCGTATTAGTCATTTATGGAATCTGTTATGTATGGCTAGAGCATGAGGTTCTTATATCACAGAAATGTAGAATAAGGTCTCATGATTCTTTAATTGGATAGGAGTCGAAAGATCCAATCCATAGGCGATTAATTCCTGACTAGCAACCGAAGAGAAGATTAGCTACTTTGAATTAAGAAATTACATACCTGCATGCTTTCCTTAACCTCAGCTTGTTCATTGCTACTGTTCAGACTTTAAATTACAATCTTTACTTAGGTTCTTATTAACTATTAATATTGACTCATAAAACATTATTTTTTTGGTTGTCTACATTCATAGCGATATCGTTCACTAACAATTAGGTTAATTACTACCATAGTTCAGTCCCTGTGGGATCGATACTTGGCTTGAAATAAAGCCACTTTACTACTTGTACGACCACGTGCACTTGCGTGTAGTTTGGTCCGAACAAGTTTTTGGTGCTGTTTCCGGGGACTGACAATTGGTAAATTTATTTTCTTAGTGTTAGTTTACAAGTTCAATATAAGTGTTGACAACTTGGTCTTAGCCTTTCTCTTGCAGGTACTGAATTTTTTTTCTGAACGCTGGCAAGAGACAAGGAGTTGGTGGATTCATTTATAGAGCCAAAGAGACAATTTCATCGCCAAAGAAGGAAAGCTCTAGAGAAGAAGTTGCAGTTGCTAAGACAGGCAATTCTGGAGCAGCAACAGAATCCACCGATAGTGAAGGCAGTTTTAGTGCCCGAAGAGATGGCAGCAAGACCGGTCCGCGAAGTGGCAATCCCACATGCAAATAATGTAACATCCAGTATTCGCGGACTAGAGCCAGTAGGGAGGTTCGAGCTTAAGCAGAATATGGTGCAGTTGTTGCACACCAGCGGGCAGTTTACAGGTCTCCCTCATGAAGATCCACAACAACATCTCTAAAACTTTTTGGAGATAAGTGACACCTACATCCCCGCTGGAGTATCATCTGACTATATGAGGCTTACATTATTTCCGTTCTCACTGTTGGGGGAAGCAAAGAGGTGGTTGAAAGTTGAACCACCTAATTCTATCACTACTTGGGATGATCTCGCAAGGAAGTTTTTGATACGATTCTTTCTATCTGGGAAGACAACCAGACTTAGAAGTCAAATTCTAAGTTTCAAACAGAGAGGGGGTGAGAATTTGTATCAGGCTTGGGAGAGGTTCAAGTCAATATTAAGGGATTGTCCTCATCATCACCAGTCTAATGATGTGTTGGTGCATACATTCATTGAGGGTTTGGAACCACATACTAAGATTCTGTTAGATTCAGCAGCTGGTGGGCAGGCATTGAAGAAAACTTATGAGGAGCTTTACACTTTGTTAAACCATATTTCACAGGGAAATCCAGAATGGAATGCGGATTCAACTCGAGGAGGAACAGGGAAAGCTGCAGGATTCTTTGAGGTGGATGGTTTTACAGCTATTGCTTCACAGATAGTTGCGTTGCAAAATCAATTCAACACCCACTTCAGCAGTATGAGCTTGAGCCAAGCACAAGCCCCAGTCAATGCAGTTCATCAGGTATGGTGTGAAGTATGTCAGAGTAGTGAACACTCAGCTGAGTGTTGTGGTGCCAATCCAGACTTGTAAATTTTGTTGGGAACGTCCAGAGGAACAATAATCAACAGTATGGCAACAGTTACAACACAAATTGGAGGAATCATCCGAATTTTTCTTGGGGGAGTAATAGTCATCAAGGACAAAGTTCGAATCAGGGCGTGCAGAGAAATCAAGGGGGGCATCAAAATTTTCAGTATCAATATAGAGGAAACAATGCACCTCTTCCACCACCCAACAACATTGAGGATATGTTCAAAACAATAATAGCTAACCAAGCGCAGATGCAGGCTGATTATGTGAAATTAGCAGCTGACATGAAAAATCAGCAGTTAGCTACAAAGGCATTGGAGTATCAGTTTGGACAGTTAGCTGGAGCTCAAAACACCAGACCCAGGGGAGGACTACCAAGTGATACTGACCCAAATCCCAAGCAGGTCAATGCAGTTACAACAAGGAGTGGAATTCAACTTAAGGAGGTGGAACCAGAAAGGCCACCTCAGCAATCTGGAGCAGTGGAAAAAGATGGGGAACATGATGATGTGAGGGGGAAGGAAAAGGCAGCTGAGATAGAAAGACCACCACCCCCGTTTCCTCAGAGATTAAAGAAGCACAAGGAGGAAGCTTGCTTCAAGAAATTCATGGAAGTGTTGAAACAGGTATATATTAACTTACCTTTAGTTGATGTTTTGCAGGGAGTGCCAAAATATGCCAAGTACATCAAGGACATTGTAGCAAACAAAAGCAGATTGACGGAGTATGCTATGGTGGCGCTTACTGAGGAGTGCACCTCCCGAATACAGAACAGATTGCCGACAAAGCTCAAGGATCCTGGGAGCTTTACCATTCAGATTACAATTGGGAAATCTACTCGAGCTCGCGGATTATGTGATGTCGGAGCAAGAATAAACTTGATGCCGACATCAGTGTTCAAGAAGTTGGGGTTGGGCAGCCCTAGACCAACCACTGTGATCTTGTAGCTAGCTGACCGTTCGTTGGCCAGACCTGATGGTATTGTGGAGGATGTGCTAGTGCAAGTGGGCTCCCTCATTTTCCCAGTGGATTTTATTATCTTGGATTTCGAGCCGGATGCGGAAGTCCTATTTATTTTGGGATGTCCTTTCTTGGAAACCGGGCGAGCTTTGATTGATGTGGCTGCTGGGCAGCTAACCATGTGAGCACATGACAAAGTAGAGGTTTTTGATGTGTACAAGGCCATGAAGCTACCGGCCATTTCTGAGGAGCTATCAGCAATCAATGTGCTAAATCAGGAATCAACTCTTCATATTGTTGACTCACAGGACCCATTGGAGAGAGCCTTGATGGGCTCCGATCATTTTTGAGACAGTGCTACATATGAGATGGTGCAGATGCTAAACGAGCCAAAATGGTTTCCCAGGAAGCAAGACTTTGAGCCGTTGATGAGGTCCTTGGAACCATTGCCAAAGCCATCAATTGAGGAGGCACCGAAATTGGAGTTGAAGACATTGCCTCCACATCTGAAGTATGTATTTCTGGGGGAAGATGACACCTTGCCAGTCATCATTTTCGCAGAACTGACAGAGGCACAAGTAAAAGATGCATTGGTGGTCCTCAAGAGGCAGAAGAAAGCAATGGGTTGGCAATTAATCCAGCTTTTTGCACACACAAGATTTTTATGGAAGAAGGATCCAAGCCAACTGTGCAACATCAGCAGAGGTTGAATCCGGTGATGAAGGATGTAGTCAGAAAGGAAGTGATCAAGTGGCTTGATGCAGGTGTGGTATATCCCATTTCAGACAGTGAATGGGTTAGCCCAGTTTAGTGTGTTCCAAAGAAAGGAGGGATGACCGTGGTCACCAACGAAAAGAATGAGCTGATTCCCACACGCACAGTCACAGGCTAGCGAATTTGTATGGATTACAGGAAGCTCAATGAGGCCACGAGGAAAGATCATTATCCTATTCCATTTATTGATCAGATTTTGGACAGGGTGGCAGGTCAAGAGTATTATTGTTTTCTGGATGGATATTCTGGCTATAATCAAATAGCCATAGCATTGGAGGATCAGGAGAAGACCACTTTTACATGTCCTTATGGGACATATGCTTTCAGGCGAATGCCATTTGGTCTACGCAATGCACCAGCCACATTCCAGAGATGCGTGATGGAGATCTTTCACAATATGGTGGAAGATTTTGTCGAGGTATTTATGGATGACTTTTCTATTTTCGGTAATTCGTTTGCTACATGTTTGTAGAATCTTGACAGGGTGCTAGCTCGATGTGAAGACTCAAACTTTGTGCTCAACTGGGAGAAATGTCATTTTTTAGTCAAGGAGGGTATCGTCCTTGGCCATAAGGTGTCATGCAAAGGGTTGGAAGTCGATCGTGCAAAGATTGAAGTGATCGAAAAGCTACCACCACCAGTGTCAGTGAAGGGTGTGCGTAGTTTTCTCAGACATGCGGGGTTCTACAGACTATTCATCAAGAACTTCTCAAAAATTTCTAGACCCATATGCCGGTTGCTAGAAAAAGAGGTGAAGTTCGAGTTTGACAAGGATTGTGTAAAAGCATTCGAGGAGCTAAAATAGAAGCTGGTAGAAGCGCCTATTCTCATTTCTCCGGATTGGGAACAACCTTTTGAATTGATGTATGATGCAAGTGACGTGGCTTTAGGAGCTGTATTGGGGCAGCGGAGGAATAAAATTTTTCATTCCATTTATTATGCAAGTAAAACACTTGATGCAGCCCAAGTCAATTATACAGTCACGGAAAAGGAGATGCTAGCATTGGTGTTCGCATTTGACAAATTTAGGTCCTACTTGGTGGGTTCGAAAGTAGTGGTATATACTAATCATGCAGCAATCCGGTATTTGTTTGGAAAGAAGGATGCAAAGCCCAGACTAATCAGATGGATATTGTTGCTACAAGAGTTTGACCTAGAGATTCGAGACAGAAAGGGGAGCGAGAATCAAGTGGCAGATCACCTATCGCGATTGGAAAGCCGTTTGCATGTAAAAGAAGGTGATGGCATCAAAGAAGAGTTCCCAGATGAGCAACTATTGGCAATAAGGGAAGCTGAAATCCCTTGGTATGCCGATATTGTGAACTTGCTGGTAAGTGGAGTCTACCCACCGGAGGCTACGGCTCAGCAAAGGAAGAAGTTGAGACATGATTGCAGATATTACATATGGGATGAGATGTATCTGTTTAAGCAGGGACAGGATCAAGTAATGAGACGATGTATCCCAGAAAGCTAGATTGCAGAAGTATTGAGGAGTTGTCACTCATCGTTATATGGAGGGCACCATGGAGGAGAGCGGACAGCTCATAAGGTGCTACAGTCAGGTTTCTTTTGGCCTACACTGTTCAGAGATTCTATAGCATATTTAAAAATGTGTGATAGATGTCAAAGAATAGGCACAATTGGTAGAAGACAGGAGATGCCCTTGCAACAGATATTAGAAGTTGAGGTTTTTGATGTATGGGGAATAGACTTCATGGGCTCGTTTCCACCGTCATTTGGTAATCGTTACATCTTGGTAGCGGTTGACTATGTGTCTAAGTGGGTTGAGGCAGTAGCTTGTCCCAGGAACGACAACAACGTGGTGACGAAATTTGTGAAAAGGCAAATTTTCACCAGGTTCAGGACACCCCGAGCTATTATCAGTGACAGAGGGGCTCATTTTGTGAATGCGAGTTTCAGGAACTTTCTAGCTAAGTATGGGGTACGGCACAAGGTAGCAACAACGTATCATCCCCAAACTAGTGGGCAAGTGGAGGTGTCAAACAGAGAGATAAAGCATATTCTACAGAAGACAGTGAATGCACAACGAATTGATTGGAAAAGCAAACTTGACGATGCGTTGTGGGCTTACAGAACTGCATGCAAGACACCCATTGGGACTTCTCCGTACAGATTGGTCTATGGAAAGGCATGTCATCTACCTGTGGAGCTAGAACACAGAGCTTTTTGGGTCGTGAGAAAGCTAATCATGGATTCGGAGCTTGCAGGGAAGAAGAGGTTGATGCAACTCAGCGAATTAAATGAGTTTCGATGGCACGCCTATGAAAGTGCCCAATGCTACAAGGAGAAATCTAAAAGGTGGCACGACAGGCATATGGTGCATCAGATCTTTAAGCCGGGGCAGAAAGTGTTGTTGTTTAATTCAAGGTTGAACCTTTTTCTAGGAAAGTTGCGGTCAAAGTGGTCAGGGCCATTTGAAGTGGTGAGAATGACCCCACACGGGGCAGTGGAATTGTGGCAAGAAGATAGAAGTGCCACATTTTTGGTGAACGGGCAAAGATGTAAGCATTATTGGGGTGAAGATGTTATTCGAGAGAAGACGTCTATCACTTTAGCGGATGATTGAGGATAAATAGCGTCGAGCCGCGACGGTAAACCAGGTGCTGCACGGGAGGCAACCCGTGAATGTGTTGTAATAGAAGAGTAGGATTGTTTGAAAAAAAAAAGAGAAAAACAAAGAAAAAGAAAAAAATAAAATAGTTGAGTGGCAACCTATGATTTCTAATGAATTTCTTGTGGTTGAATGATTTTCAGGTGGAACGGAGGGCCAAAATCCAAAAACGTGCAAAAAAAATCAAGGTAAGAAAATAAAATTTGGGAAGTTCCAGTGAGCCTACGCGATGGCTCCGTGTCACGGAGAAGGACCTCCGCATAATCCTCTATGACACGTTGAGGTGTATTCCGCGTCGGGTCACCTCGGGTCACCGGGTAAACCCGCGCGAAAAACCTCATATTTAACCCAAATTCCTTCATTTTTTCCCCATTCTTTCATTTCCTCCGTGACCCACACCCCAAAATCCCTTCTCCCCCAACGTGACACGAACCTAGTGATAAAATTTCTATGAGTTTTCTTCAATTTCATCAAAGTAAGGAACAATGTCAGGAAGACAGGACAAAGGCAAGGGCGCATCCACATCTGGCGCCAGCAGAAAGAGAGTGAGATTAGGGGAAGCAGTACCAGAAGCACCAGTGGTTCCTCGAGGACAACGCCGACAGTATGGAACTAGATGGGTGACAGATGAGGGGAAGAAATGGTATGCTAAACACAAGGAAACCAAGTACTTCCCGGAGGAGCAGATAGCACGGGAACCACTGGCACAAGAATTCCCACGGATTCTACACAGGATTGACACTGCTGGGCTAAACTTCATTTTTGAAGAACCCAGAGAGTGCAATCTCCATCTTATCCGGGAATTCTATGCCAACTAGAACCCGACCTTGCGCAGCCACACCATCAAAATTAGAGGGCAGGTGGTCACCTTTGAACCCCACCATTTGAATGCAATCTTGGGGGCGCGGGACACAGACGCTCATGTCCTCCGTCAGCTGAACATCACTCCACCTTTAGCGGATATCAGATGCACCTTATGTGGAGCGCGATCGACAGCCAGGTGGGGTAGGCACAAGGAAAGGGGCTACCATCAGACATTGCCCTATTCTCAGATGAACAGGGAGGCCCAGATTTGGTTGAAAATTGTTTGTTCGTGCCTGATCCCGGGGGTGCATATGACTGATGTCACTCGGGATAGAGTTTGTCTGGTGTATGCGCTGATGAAGGGGCTAGAAATAAATGTTGGGGCGGTAATCATCTCCGCCATGAAGAGAGCCCGACTGCATCAGGGGCATAGATATGGGTTTGGTGGTCTGCTTACCACTTTCCTGATAGGCCACGGTATTAAGGAGGAGGCCCTAGATTACATCCCTCAGATTGACAGGCGTGCCTTGGATATTACCAAAACCAAGGCACCTGACACTACTTATGGGCGGGTGCTCACACTAGCCGAGCGAAATGCTCGGGATTATCAATACATGGCCCGCATGTATGGGATGCAAATTTTGCAGCTGCGCATCGGTGGATGGCCCGCTACAGAGGATGAGTTGTGGCAGCTCGAGTTGGATTATCCATTCAATGAGAATGCCCGAGCTTTGTGCCGAGTGGGGCCTGCATTTGTGGAGCCCGTGGATGATGACGTCCCTACTAATGAGGATACACACTGAGAGGACTTAGATGTTGAGTCGGACGAGGATGGCGGGGGCGATTCTGATCTTGGAGACGAAGCGCTGGCACCTGATGAGGAAATTGAATATTGTGATTGAATAGGGAGTTTCACCACCCAAACTTTGTGTTAATTTGCAATTATGTGAACATTGGGGACAGTGTTCCGATTAAGTGAGGGGTGGGAGTAGTTAAGTGTTAGCTATTTTATTTATGTTTGTTGTGATTGTGCTAATTGTGACCCCGTGACTCTGTGTTTCATGTTATGTAACTGATGTTGGTATTGTAAGGAATCTTTAGCTGCTTGTTGTGTGTGATGTGTAAATATTTTTCAATTATATTTATCTTTTTTCTATCGAAATTTTTTGTTGAAATTTTTTTATGTTGGGTTTCTCGGTTTTTATTTTCGGTGCTTTTCCCGAGAATAGTCCCATTGAACTGACATCGTAGATAGCGACTATTCCCTATGATGGACGGATGACGACCGTCTTAAGGTAAATGTAGTCGATAAGATTAGTTTTTTCTTTTTTTCTTCTTTCTTTTGTTTGTTGTCCAAACGTGTCGCTAATTAATGGTTCAGAATTCTTGTTACGTGTTACACATGATTGTAAGATGAAAGTGTGATTCGTATGAAAACATGCAAATGTGTTAAACATGTTGAGATACCTTGGCTCTAGAATTCGATTCGGTGTGATCGAGGCTTAATAGTGAATTCTTGTAATTAACTGATTGAAGAGTCTATGAATATGTCTTAAGTTGAGCATGTGTAGTGAGTGTGAGGTTAGGTTTCGACTATTCCATGCTATTGTGAAGTGTCTAGAACTTGCCGATGTGTATACCAAACGAAATGAAGGATGTGGATTGTAGGAAAGGATGTAGGCCTTTATTTGAATGAACCGAAAGTTTCTGCCTTATCATACCTTCCTTGAATGTTACATCCTAGTTAGCCCCATTGAGCCTTTAGCCAAATCTTTGAGAGATACAAACTAAGCTTAATCCCTTTTTTTCATTAGTCGTGAATTTGATCCAAAACTCTTAAGCGCTTAAGAAAAATAATTTTTCCAAAGAGTGAAGGAGTGAGAAGTGTGAAACGGAAGGAAAGCAGAAGTTGTGAAAGCTAAAGAAAAGGTCAAAGGTGCACTTGTTGAAATTGATTAATTAATAGTAGAGAGTAAGAAGATTAATGAATGAGAAAAAAATTAAAGAAGCTTAAATACTCTTTGCTAGTAAGTCGAGTGTGCTTAAAGAAATGGGAACAAAAACAAAGAAGAAAATTCAAGAAAGAGAGGATGGAGGAAGAAGCAATGTCCGTAATGAAGGTGGGATGTATTGAAAAGCGCTTAGGGAAGCTAGCTCCTATTATTGGTTAACCTAGTATTTACTAGTTCCTTAGCTTACGCTACAACCCATTAAGTCCTACGTGATCTTAAATCAAGCATCCTTATATTAGTGGAGTAAAACACTAGAGGCAAGCTTATGGTTCACGACATGATGCATGTGAATTCTTTGGGAGAGCGAGCGAAATCGTATTCATATACCCCTACATGTAGTGCTTTGGAAATCTTATGAGTGCAAATGGGGTAATACTGTTTTGTTGCGAGGGCACATGCTTGACGAGAGATAAAATTTCGTGTCGGATGTCTTGATCAGTTGATTTGCACGAGTTTGCCAAGATCGAGAATCGATTCTTGAGGTTAGCAGGTCTTAATGTGGTGCACTTCATTTTATTGATGAAACCATGCATGTTCTTGATGATTTTCTATCTTAAATAATCTGTATAGCCGTAGCTTGAATGGTCGAGCCAAATTAGCTATGCGTGGGTTTCAATTGCATAAGATGTGAGAGTATTGTTCGAGGACGAACAAGGTTTTAAGTGTGGGGTAAGTGATCTTGGGCAGAATTTCATGCCCAAGTGATACTCAAATACTTCATTTCTACTTGTTTATCTATTGTTATGTGTACATTCTCATGTGATTCTTAGGTAAATGTGAATTTATACTAACCAACATGATTAGTGTTGTTTTGCAGTTAGAAGAAATTTTTGGAAGCTAATCTACAAGTTGGTGAAGTGCGGGAATGGATTTGGAAGCAAGAAGTGGAAGTTGACAAGGGAAGTTGGCAAAAATAGGGGCTCCGCGATGGCTCCGTGTCACGCTACCATCGCGGAGGCATTCTGCCTGGGAGGAATAAATTGTGTCAAATTCCAGTGGAGGTGCACGTTACCTCCGTGGCACGGAGGCAGTGCTCCACGATGCACTCCGTGTCATGTTGAGTGTGATTACCTGGAACCTCAAGTTCCAGTGGGGGTCTGCGATAGCACCATGGCACGGAGGCAGTGCTCCACGATACACTCCGTGCCACGTTGCTTGTTATTCCGGGAAAAATTTCCACTAATATAAATAGCACATTTAGGTTTTATTTTAAACATTCTGACATTTTTGGAGCAAGAACGTGGTTAGCAGGCAGTTGAGAGGATGAAATTCTAGGGTTAATTCTCTTCCTTTTTCTCTTTAATTTCAATTGCTTGTATGAATTCTACTTGTTTGAAGATGTTTAATCCACAAATGAGTGACTAATTCACCTCTTGCTGAGGTTAAGGATAATTGTAGAGGAATGTAATTATTAATCATTTCAGTTTTCATCTCTTCTATAATGGTTGTTCTATCAATTCTTGTTTTTATTGCATTAATGTTTGGCCAATGTTAATGTAAATCTTAGAAATCCAATTTTGATTCTGAAAAGGAAAGAAATTGGACAGATGTGAATTGGTAGGATATGATCTTTTCTTAGTTGAGAAAATTGAGAAAAGATTTACGTTCAGAATAGAAATATATCTGAAAGTCGTATTAGTCATTTATGGAATCTGTTATGTATGGCTAGAGCATGAGGTTCTTATATCACAGAAATGTAGAATAAGGTCTCATGATTCTTTAATTAGATAGGAGTCGAAAGATCCACTCCATAGGCGATTAATTTCTGACTAGCAACCGAAGAGAAGATTAGCTGATTTGAATTAAGAAATTATATCCCTGCATGCTTGCCTTAACCTCAGCTTGTTCATTGCTACTTTTCAGACTTTAAATTACAATCTTTATGGTTCTTATTAACTATTAATATTGACTCATAAAACATTATTTTTTTGGTTGTCTACATTCATAGAGATATCATTCACTAACAATTAGGTTAATTACTACCATAGTTCAGTCCCTGTGGAATCGATACTTGGCTTGAAATAAATTCACTTTACTACTTGTACGACCACGTGCACTTGCGTGTAGTTTGGTCCGAACATCATCAAACTCCCAAACTTGAGTAATGCAATACTTCAAATATTGAGGAAGAGGTCACATTTCTTCACAATTAGACTTCGTCGACCACCTGGACTATGACAACCCAAAAATACTCATCATGCTCACCGAAAAGAGAAGAAAATACCCCAAAAGACCAAAACAATGAAGGTGATTCAAGAAGGCAACAACTTTTTATCAAATAAAGCTTTTTGAAGGGAATCATTAACCACATAAGGGCATTTCTCAACCAAATAACACACATAGCATCTCAAGTTGTAATCACTAAAAATTCAAAGCTTGCCTTAGATTTTGCACTCCATGTTCTATGCCCATATGAAGTCTAAATGCTCTTGCATCCCTAAAAAGAATGATGCCACTCACCAAATATAAGGATCCCTATTTTCTTGACTCTTTGATCATTTGAATGCACACCAGAGATCAATTGGAAGAGACACTCACACTCACTCTCCCAAAAGATATCTTCATGCACACACTTGACCCATAGTCTTTCCCTTTATGTAATTCGCCACTAATGTAGAGTAGCTGCACCTAGAATCATTTAGGACTTGCGGGCTGCGATGTAGGCTTAAGGTCAGGGTAGGATGAACATTTGGCTATAGTGACTAGATCCTCCCTAATGCTTTTCGTGCCATGCCTTACAACAATTTTGCTCACTCAACCTCCTTTTCCTTAATTTTATTGTTGATGCCTTTCATTTCTTTAATACTCCCCCTTGTAACCCCTCTTTAGCTTCCACCACTATCCTTATTAGCTCAAGAGGGAAAACCAATTCACACAAATTGTCTTTTTCTTTTTGGATTCATCTTTTTATGCACTTTGACTAAAGGTGATGTTCCCTTTACACTATAATTCTTATCTTCCCCCTTTGTTTTGCATACCCCCAAGATTAGGCTCTTGCCTCATTTTTCACATTTTCTTTTCTCATTCCCTTCTTCTTAGGCATTGAGCCTTGCTTCAGCACTTATTTTGTCATTAGCATTTAGGGAGAATAAGGCCAAAAAAGGTATTAAAAATGGACTTAAGGCTTGTAAAGTGGTTGCCAAAGAAAGATTTTAAGGCTCAAAATTGGCTAACAAGGATTAATGATCATGGAGGGCATATGGTTGAAGTGGCTAGACAACTGAGGGCCTAAACTCATTTCCTTGGTGCAACTACAACTAGGATTTTGCCTTGAATCATATTTAGAGCAAGTTCTAGACAAGATGTAATGCACAAAATTAACAAAAATATCCTCGCCACACAAAGCATCACCCTGAAAAGGGTCTACAAGAGTCATTTTTCAAAACGAAACATCACATTAGGACATCAAGCAAGAAAACATCACAAGTCAAGCAGGGAATTTACAATGTACGACCAAGATTAATATGCTACAGTGTCAACACTTGCTCATTATCTCATCTTCATGCCCTTGTTTTCACATTTCCATTCCAATGACAGGAAAAATTTTAGTTGGTGCCTCTTAAAACAACTTCACAACAAACTCAAAGTGACATGGCATTTCTCTAAAGAATGTCGCCACTCAATCCATCATCAGGAAAATCCAACCCGGTTCGACAACAAAATTAACTAAAATAAAAGAATGCTCCTTGGGAAAGAACCATGGTTAAAAGAAAACCCTCGGAGTTTTAATTTCTACACTACTCTATTTACAATGGCGAAAAAGTAACACAATTTTTGGGGTCATCTCATTCAAAATTTTCAAAATACGATGCTTAAAATCGGAGACCCCATTGAGTCACTAATTACCATTCACAAAAAGACACAAACGAATCTATTCATCCATTCAAAGAACAAAACATGCCCAACAAGGGCAATTATCAATCACAACAACTCGATAAAAGCTAGACTTACTCAAACTTAAGAAACAAATATCCCCCCATCAACAGCGCTCATCCCTCCCCACACTTAAGATCATACATTGTCCCCAATGTACTATGCAAAAAGAACAACAGGATAAAGGACAAGAAACTCCCTGAACAGGTCACTCGTCTTCATCATCAGCCTCATCACCACCATCACCTCCGCTGGCATCACCAAGCCCAGCAAAATTGTCACCCAGCCCTTCAAACAACTCATCCATTGGCCCCCGAGCTGAAGACGGAGCAGCAATTGCAGCATTCAAAGCACTCATGTCGGGAACTTCGACTGAAGTCTGACTTTTTCATTTGTGCACCTCAGTTCGGAGGGACGTGACTTCCCCTTACACAGTATCCACCCGCTTGCACAAAGTGGCGAAATTCTCGTATAGCAATTTGAGCTCCTTCTTGATAGTTTTGGCAATGAGTGTCGGGAGATTCTTGGCCAAGCGTTGAAGCTGGCTCTCATGTGAGTTTGTCATCTCCACAAGGCGATGGAGACTACTTGAATAAGAAGATTGAGGAGGTGGAGAAAGTCTTGGCTGGGGCATGTCACCCGATGCTTGGCCCAACAAGTCAGGCTGGGGCACATTGAATTCTGCGGCGGTGGGAGATTGGGCTGACCCATGGGAGAGGGCTTCTTCTTGTATGTCGAAGGCTTGCAGGCGCTTCCATTTCACTACCGGTGCCTCGACGTCTCTCTTCCTGTCAATAGTGATAATTCCTAGAGCAGAGGAAGGAGTCTCGTCCGGAAAAAGAGGCACTCCGACTATTGCATAAAGTTGCGAGATCAACACAGCATATGGCATGGAAGTGATGGACTGCCACACCTTCTTCTTTATTTGTTGAGCAATAATTTCATCAAAGTTAATGGAGACCCCTGGCATAATGCAAGCAATCAAGATGGCTGCTTCCATGGTGACCCGCTGCTCATTCTTTGATAGGATGATGCGAGAACAAATAAAATCTAACCATAGCTTGGCCTCAAACTTCAAATCGTGGTGAGAGATTTTGCCACCCATGGAGGCCCATAGAGGGGTATCAGTAGCAATAATGCCATCCACCCACCTATATTGATCCTTCATATTGGCCACCATTGCTATGTACTCCGTAGCAAAGTCTATCTCATCTTCTCAAAATAGATAATTGATGGCAGCTGGGGTGATATCAATTTCTACCCCATGAATCATCATCGAAGGAAAACAGGGAAACTCATCCACTTTACCCCGATGTTGCATGCTATCTTGGCGGGCCTGGTAGGAGGCATAAAACTTTATGACAAAGCTGGGGTAGTACGGCACCAACGGTTGGAAAATGCATGCCATTGCCGGTGGATGAACTGCTCAATGATATTAGGGAAGTCACTCTTCAACCCAGCCAAGTCGAACCTCTTCTCTACTGTGATAGAGCGTCCCTGGCAATGTTGCCAT
This sequence comes from Datura wrightii, assembly GCA_035772735.1. NCBI lineage: Eukaryota > Viridiplantae > Streptophyta > Magnoliopsida > Solanales > Solanaceae > Datura > Datura wrightii. The sequence continues at coordinate 73,580,049 of JASDFA010000019.1, read as the reverse complement.
TTTTGATAACATCAAAAATATATTCTTAAATCAAAGAATATACACAGTCATTGTATCAAAATAAGTAACCCAATGAGTGCCGGGGTCAAATTCCACGAGGACTGGGGGGTGATGAATTCAAGCGTTGATTGAGAAGTTGATATTAGCTTGCAGCATATAGATTTAACATAAAAACAAGGAAATGGAGGGAATAAGCTTTTCAAAGAATTACACAAATTTCTTTAGTGAACTCAAAATAAAAGGATCAGCTAAGTTGTAGACAATATTTTGAAATACTAGAGGTGCAGTGTAGATGAAATACTAATTAGATTGGGATGGGCCAGGTTATCCTCATAAGTTCAATAAATGTAAATAATCTCAAAAAATAGGCAGCCTCATCTTCCCAGCCTATTGACTACCCCTAGCTAGAGTTTTCTCAAACTCTAGCTACAATTTCGCACACCCGAATTGATTTGGATCAGCAACTTCACTATTCCTAGCTATTAGTTGCTAATTAGGAAGGAGAAAGTAATTTCAGCTATTACTAGCTTAATTTTACAACTTCTCATCCATACCCACTACTAGATTCCCTTCCAATACTTAATTATTCTCTCTCGAGCAACAAGCAAGCAAGTATAGATAGACCCATATCATCATCAATGGATCTTCATTAATAGATTGAAAGGAATCTAATAGATTTACACTTAATTGAACATCATGAAGTTAACTCTAGAAATACCCAATCCAATTAAGTATTCATCATCACACACCTCTAGTTAATGATTTTAGCTACTCAAAATTAAGAAATTCAAAAACACAATTATCAAAGGCATCATTGAATTTAATAAGAAGAGTTGATAAATCAAAAGCACAATTATCCTTCAACTACAACTGAAACTAAATAATACCAAAGAAGAAAAGAGAGCAGAGTATCTTTCACAACTTTCAATGAGAATCCCTTTTCTCAGCTAAAAAAGAAAGATGATGTGATGTGTACTTGGCTTATCTCTCAATATCTCTATCTTCTTCCTCTCCTTTCTTTCCTCCCCTTCTGTAGTGTACTTCTCTTTCTATTTATACCCTGAAAAGTAGGTTACTTTTCCTTCCTTTTTCAGCAATGGATAATTATACGCTTAATAGCATCGTTCTGACTGGCGAAGGCAGCTGCAGTTCGCCGATGAAATCTGTGAACCGCCGGATACTTCATCTTCTTCTTGAGTTATTTCCAGTGAACTTCGACGATTCACTCGGCGTTTTGCTGATGCCAATCTGTGAATCGTCGGACCTTAAATGCCATTTCCAGAAGTTTTTCAGTGTCATTCGACGACTGAGCTGGTGTCCCGCCACAGGTGACTCATGAACCGCCGGTGGCCTTCCTCCTACAAGGCAGTAACCTTCATCTTTTTAACTGGTGTTTTGCCAGTTAACACCTGCGTTTTTCCACTTCTGCTCATTTCCTCCTTTTTACCCTATTTTAGCTCTTTTCTTCAAACTTAGGCATCTGCGTACAACAAAAGCAAAAAGGGCATAAAATCCAAATAATCAACTCGAGAACTAGGCAAAAACTCAAATTTTAGAGTCTAATGAGTTGGTAAATTACCAACTCATCAATACCATCAATCCGCAAGTATTGATATAATTATGTCACTTTAAGTGTAATCACTAGTCTATGATATATCCTATTTTTTAAGTTGTGATTTTCTCTACAATAAATATCCTGTAGTTAATTTAGGGATATAATGATGAAAATTGAATTACTGGATCAATTGAAGCTATATCCATGAGTGGATACATTTATACCATTGGTAGAGGAGTTGTGTCTTACAAGTCATCCTCTAGAACTTCATCACCTGCTTTACAATAGAGTATGAATTCGTTGCTTTAAATAAGGCCGGTGAAGAAGTTTAATGACTCCAGAATGATCCAAAACATTGAAACTGATATGCATATATTGCGACACTCAAGCGGTAATAGAAAAGGTTGGAGCGTTATATATAACGGAAAATCTTGTCACATACAAAGAATACATATTTCACACCCCAAACCCGGGGAGGCGTGAATGGCATCCCATGCCACACTTGAATGAGTGAACCTTGTAAAAATCTAACTATAATAGGCCAGAACCAACAAGGTTCAGCATCACGACAATAATCTAAATCAGAGCAGTATATAACGGATGCTAGCTTATATACCAACCAATAGATAGATAGATAAACAACTGGTGAACAAGGACACATAATGAAATACAACCTGTATAATAGTGTCACACCCCACCTTGGGGGGTATGACTGGCACCTGGTGCCCTACTAGGACCTGAACTGCTAGACTGCTGAGCCTGAGCACATCTGGTGCCTAGATGGATCTAACTCAGATTCGGGGAAACAACGGGCTATATGACGGCTGTAAATATAGCCTCCGGCCGACTAGGCCTATAGCCACCTGTACCTGTGCTGACAGCTAACCAGAAACATATCAATATAGGGAAACCTATGCGGGCCGACAAGGCCACCATGCTGTCTAGTTATCTGTAACTCAACAATGAAATACTGGAAAGCTACGTGACCGGCAAGGTCACCACTACTGTCAAACTATGGCCCCACACAGCCAACATAAAAGATATAAAAGTACTAACAGCTATACAACTGCGACGCCTCACACGACCGGCTCAACTGACAACAGGGAAATATATACAGACTGCAAGCCTCTAGGAATAGCAATAGAAATGATCGGGACAAGGCCCCGACCTACCCGTACTGTACAACAAAAGAAAAAGAAATACACCTCTGGGATTCAGTCTCCGGATGACAGGAGCTGAATACTCGATCGCTGACAGGAATCACGAGGTATCCCCTACTCGTCTATGAGTACCTGCAGGCAAGTAATGCAGTGCCCCACCGGGCATCAGTACCACTGGTATTGAGTATGTAAAGCAATAACTGAAGGAAATATCTGAAAACAACAATACAACTGATGAAACTAAAGTAGGAAGGAATAGATTAACTGTCTGATAATGTAAATCATACCTTCTCTTAATTATACTGGAAGGAGTAGGAGTCATACCTGGAGACGTATCGTTCTACTGCCGAACTACTCATGTCTAATATAACATGGCATAACATAACATAACATAATATAGCACACACAAACCTTACCCGGCCCCCATAAGCCGGGAGGTACAACCAGCACAGAATCTATACCCCTACCCCGGTCATCCCATCTCCTATAATCGCTATAAGCATCCTGCCGATCCCCTGGGTATGCACTTGGGCTCACTGAGCCCCTGACTATAACTGCATCTGAGTCCGAAGGACTCCTGAATCAACACCCGGGCGTATCCGCTCGACAGGGGTGTATAAGGGCCGATCAAGGCACAATATGGGGAAAACTGGCATCCCATCTTCGTCCCCTGTGGGACGGCATGCCACTCCGTAGAGCGACGTATCCTCATCCTCTGGCGGACGAGTAGATACAACTATTAACCCTGGGGCGGTCATGGATGCTAGGTAATCCAACCCCAAAACAATGCAACGGTCTCAACTGGTAATACTATCTGCATATCCCATATACTGAAGCTAATAGTAGTAAAGTATTTGTACATACTATATGCTGAGCTAGTAATAGTAATATGTACATACTTAACACATGCTGAGACTGACAATAGTATGCATGTATAATATATAATCTTCTGCCATACCGTACTGAGTCTAATGCTGGACAAGATATAGTCTTTCTGCTAAAAACCATACTGTATGCTGAGTTTCTATAGTAACATGATTTGCTATTTCTAATATGTTTTCTAAACTTCATTTTAACCTATCATTCTACTTCTGAGATGTCTTACAGATATTACATTTCTTTACTGGGTTTCAACTGAATACGATAATATCCTGACATTTTGTACTACATCATATACTGAGCATGCTGTGCAGTTCCTAACACTTGTATTAGAATCTATGTCGTGCTAACAAGTTTCGTGCTAATTATAACCTGATGCTTCTAATATCGTACCAACATTCGTAACAAACACAACACATGACTTCTGAACATTCTACTGGCCTTTAAATTGCTTTACTATACCGAGATTTACTAACTTGCCGAGGAAACTAGCTTTACATACCTTATCCTCGAACTATCCGTCTGTCGGACGAGGCTTGGCTGGTACTTCAACTATTTCCTCCCAACTGCATTCATAAATATATCAATTAATACCAAATATAACTTTATTTTAAATGAACAACGTCACTTCGATGTAATTTATAGCCTAAACTTAGGCTTATCGAAAGACGGTCGAAAACTCGCTATTTTTCAGAGGTCCAGAAGAGAGAAATATTCACTTCACCGCTAGAAACACATAGACACTAGTTTGGAGCAATTCTACTTACCTTAGCTCGGTAGCTCGACGATTCCTCGGCCATATTTCACGAAACTAAATCCGTAGGAATGCTCTCTGCTGCTAAATACCTCAGTATCTGAGGTTAATTTGAGTTTGGACAACGCTTAACATAGTAATTGAATGAAAATTATATTACCCCCTTCGTCCCTTTCTCTTCTATGCTGTTTCCTCTCTGTTTCACTGGAAATTATAAGTTTTAATGAATTTAAAACCAAAGTGGGGCTTTATATACTTGGGTCTGGACAAGGCCAATGTGTCACGGAGCCAACGCGGAGGCTCCACCTCCGTGACACGTTGCCATCGCGGAGGGGCTCTGCCTCGGCTCCTTCCGCGATGGTTGGACAGGTTTCTCATCCGATCTTTTCCCGGGTCTTTCTCTAGCACGTAGGGCTTTCAAATATGCTCAATCACCATGCGAATAGGCCATCTAAGTGTCGAAAATCTAACGGGGTATAACATTCTCCCCCCCTTAAGAACATTCGTCCTCGAATGAATACTGCTATCTAGAGGACTTCTTAACTTACCTGTTTAGAAAAAAAATTTCGGCAGAGTTTCCCCTGTAATATGGACTATAGCAAAAACCTGAAATGCAGAAAAGTCCAATACAGGTACTGCACACAATATTTTAAGATTTACTGGATAGCTAAGTATCAATCTTTCTTATTTATACATATGCAATCATAAGGTATTACATAAGTAATAATACGGACATACCTGTCACCTGACTAGGCCTGAAATAGGTGAGGATATCTAGCTTTCATATCTTCTTCAGCTTCCCATGTCATTTCCTCACGGTTCCTATTACGCCACAATACTTTGACAGACGCAACATCTTTAGTCCTCAACCTACGAATCTGTCTGTCTAAGATAGCTACTGGAACCTCTTCATATGCTAACTCTTCTGTGACCTGGACATCCTGAACTGGTACAACCGTGGAAGGGTCTCCTACGAACTTCCTCAACATAGATACATGGAATACTGGGTGAACAGATGCTAACTCTGGAGGCAAGTTCAATTCGTATGCAACTCGGCCTATTCTTCACCGAATCTGATATGGCCCAATGAATCTCGGGCTAAGCTTGCCTTTCTTGCCAAATCTCATCACCCCTTTCATCGGAGACACTTTCAGATATACCCAGTCATTTATCACAAATTCTAGATTTCTGCGCCGCATATCTGCATAAGACTTCTGGCGGCTCTGAGCAGTCAGTAAACGTTCTCGGATAAGCTTTACCTTTTCCTCTGACTGCCGAACAATGTCTGGGCCAACCAATGCTGATTCTCCCACTTCAAACCAGCCCACCGGCGATCTACATTTTCACCCATATAATGCTTCAAAGGGTGCCATCTGGATAGCTGAATGATAACTGTTATTATAAGCAAATTCAATTAACGACAAATGCTCATCCCAGCTACCACCGAAATCCAGCACACATGCTCGCAACATATCTTCGAGCGTCTGAATTGTGCGTTCATCCTGCCCATCTGTCTGAGGATGGAATGTTGTTCTCAAATTAATCTGTGTTCCCAGACCCTTCTGGAATGACTGCCAGAATCTAGCTGTAAACTGTGCTCCCCTATCTGAAATGATGGATATCGGCGCGCCATGTAATCTAACTATTTCTCTGATATATAATTCGGCATAATCCTCAGCCGAGAAGGTAGCCTTCATTGGTAGGAAATGAGCTGATTTTGTCAGCCTGTCAATTATTACCCAAATGGAATCATTTCTGCGTCTGGTACGGGGTAATCCTGTTACAAAATCCATATTTATCGCTTTCCATTTCCACATAGGCACCGTTATATCTTGCGTCAAACCGCCCGGTTTCTGATGTTTTGCTTTTACCTGTTGGCAGTTAGGACATCTAGATACAAATTCAGCTATTTCAGCTTTCATACCTGGCCACCAGTAGATGTCTCTGATGTCGTGGTACATTTTCGTCGCTCCTGGATGGAGGGAATAGCGAGCGTAATGTACCTCATGCATGATCCGCCCCCGAAGCCCTGAAACATTCGGGACACAGAGGCGGCCCTTACAGGGTAGCACATCATCCTCAGTCATTTGGAAATCTGACTCCTTACCTTTCTAAACTCTATCTCCGAGCTGGACCAAGTCAGGGTCCTCGTACTGTCGTTCTTTTACCTCCGTAACTAATGATGACACAGCAGAATTCTGAATTACCGCTCTATTATTTTCTGTTTCCATTACTCAAACGGCCAAACCTGCTAACTGATGGATTTCTTTAGCTAACTCCCGCTTCTCAGGTCGCAAATACGCCAAACTCCCCATTGACTTACGGCTCAGGGCATCTGCCACTACATTAGCTTTTCTGGGGTGGTATAGAATACTCACATCATAATCTTTTAACAGCTCCAACCAGCGGCGTTGCCGTAGATTCAACTCCCTCTGAGTGAAGATGTACTGTAGGCTCTTGTGATCTGTGAAAATATCAATATGGATGCCGTACAGGTAATGCCTCCACATCTTCAAGGCGTGGATCAGTGCGGCTAATTCCAGGTCGTGGGTAGGGTAGTTCTTTTCGTGTTTCCTCAGCTGTCTGGAAGCATATGCAATCACTTTACCATACTGCATCAACACACAACCTAACCAAACGCCTGATGCATCGTAGTACATCGAATAGCCTTCTGTGCCTTCCTGCAATGCTAACACTGGGGCGGAGGTTAATCTGTCTTTCAGTTCCTGGAAGCTTTGCTCGCATGCCTCTGTCCACTAAAACTTTGCTGCTTTCTGTGTCAATTTGGTTAGAGGTGCCGCAATGGTCGAGAACCCTTCAACGAACCTCCTGTAATATCCTGCCAACCCCAGAAAGCTACGAACTTCAGTCGGAGTGGTAGGCCTAGGCCATGACTTAACTACTTCTATTTTCTGCTTGTCTACCTGTATACCAGCATCCGACACGATACGCCCCCAAAAGGCCACTGAGTTAAGCCAGAATTCACACTTAGAAAATTTAGCATACAACTGGCGGTCCCTGAGGATCTGGAGCACTGTATGCAAATGAATCCGGTGATCTGCTTCAGAGCGAGAATACACCAGAATGTCATCAATGAATACTATCACGAACAAGTCCAGGAAAGGTCTGAAAATACTTTTCATCAGGTCCATGAAGACTGTCAGGGCATTCGTTAACCCGAAGGACATGACTAGAAATTCAAAATGTCCATATCGGGTCCTGAACGCTGTCTTAGGAATATCTCTCTCACGTACTCGAACCTGGTGATATCCGGACCGCAAGTCAATCTTAGAAAAGTATTTGGCTCCCTGCAACTGATCAAATAAGTCATCAATTCTGGGAAGCGGGTACTTGTTCTTTATTGTAACTTTGTTTAATTGCCGATAATCTATGCACATTCGGAGCGAGCCATCTTTCTTCCTCACAAATAAAACTGGCGCACCCCAAGGTGAAGTACTCAGCCTGATAAAACCTTTATCCAATAAATCTTTCAACTTCTCCTTTAATTCTCTGAGTTCTGCAGGAGCCATACGATAGGGAGGAATTGATATCGGCTGAGTGCCCGGTAACAAGTCAATAGCAAAATCTATCTCCCTTTCTGGGGGAATACCAGGTAACTCATCAGGAAACACATCAGGGAATTCATTCACTACCGGAACATACTGGAGTGTCGGAGATCCTTCTTGGACATCCTGAACTCTGACCAGATGGTAAATACATCCCTTAGATATCAACTTTCTCGCCTAAAGGTAGGAAATAAACCTACCTTTTGGCGTAGCGGTGCTGCCCTTCCACTCTCGCACTGCTTCTCCTGGGAAGTGGAATCGGACCGTCTTGGTCCAACATTCAACGTTGGCAAAGCACGGTACTAGCCAATCCATACCCATTATGGCATCGAAGTCTATCATTTCTAACTCGACCAGATTTACTGTGGTCTGACGGTCAGCAACCTCTACTGTACACCCTCGGTAAATTTTGCTAGCTACAATAGAGTCACCGACGGGCGTGGATACTAAAAAGGGCTGCTGCAATAATTCTGGTGCAATACTAAACTTTCGTGCCACAAATGGAGTAATGTAGGACAAAGTAGACCCTGGATCAATCAATACATAAGCAGGGTGTGAGCAGATAGTTAGCATACCTGTCACGACATCAGGAGACGCTTCTGAATCTTGCCTCCCTGGTAAGGCATATGTGCGGCTTGGACCCGCACCTGTACTGGAGGCCTCTGATCTGCCCCGACCCTTGCCTGCTGAAACTGAGGGCCTGCGCCCTGCCGAGGATGCTGTGGCTCGTGACCCTGCAGATGCCCTATCCTGTCTATCCCGGTCCTGTCGACCTCTGGCTAGGCAATCTTTCATCAAATGGCCTTCTTGGCCACAAATATAACATGCGGCGGAACCATACCTGCATGCTCCAGGATGGTGTCGACTACATATAGGGCAGAGCGGTAGAGTATACCTACTCTGCTCCGCCCTCCTCTGTAATGGTGAATCTTCCATCTGCGAGCCTCTACAAGTCTCTGACTGCCCCCTGCGGCTGAACCTACCCCCCTACGGCTGTGGCGGAGGCGGGGGCCTGGGCGGCCTATCTAACAATCGTGGCCTGGGTCCTCCCCGAGCCTCCCTCTGTAACTCAACTGGCCTGTCTCGGCGATGCTGTTCCTGATTGGCCCTTCTGATCTCCCGATGCCGCTGTCTGATGCTCTCAATATTCTGAGCAAATGCCTGAACTCGAGCAATGTCCATGTCCTCTCGCAGTGTAGCCGTAATGCAAGTCTCAACATATTCTGGATTCAACCCCATGATAAAGCGGTGTACTCTGGATGCCATGGTATCAACAAAGGCCGGTGCATACCGAGCCAAGGAATCAAACCGCAAGGAATATTCCCGAACACTCATGGCCCCCTGCTCCAGATGTAGGAACTGGTCTACCCGGGCCTGTCGAATCTCCCGCGGCAAATAGTGATCCAGAAAGGCTCCTGAGAAGCTGGACCAGGTCGTAGGGGAAACATCTCTCCCTCGGGACCTTTCCCAGCTTTCATACCACAATACGACGACGTCTCGTAACCGGAATGCTGCCAACTCAACTGATTCTTTAGGTGTGGCATGCATAACCCTGAAAATTCTCTGCATTTGATCCAGAAAATCCTGAGGGTCCTCTGTCTAGTCCGTACCTGTGAACTGTGGGGGATTCAAAGCCAAGAACTCTCGGACCCTCGAATTACTGGGCCCTTCTAACGACTCCACAACTGTAGACGGCATCGGCTGACGCTGAGCAGCCATCATCTGTGCTAACATAACTACCGCACTCCTAACCTCCTGGTCGGAAGGGGTCGGTATAGGGACTGCTGGAGGTAGTGTCGCCCCTAGTGGCTCCTGATGTGGTGGAGACTGCTGAGAAGGCTGGGACGATGCCTCTGTAGTGCCCTCTGACCGGGCTATTTCTAAACGAGGGTGAGGCATCCTGCTGGTGCCTTCCCCTGCTGCAATATCTAAGCTCCGGCCTGTGATAGGATGTCGCTGGTCTGACATTATCTGTAACCAAAGAATATAGTAAGCTTTTAGGGACTCAACCCTATATTGTACCGCTCTACAGCACAACTGAATAAGAATAAAAGACAACCATCCTATTATGCCTTGCAGCCCCCTACCCATAGTATGTGGTGCACAACACATCCATGGGCAGGACTCTACTTAGCACGGCATGCAGACTCCCTGGGATACGACCTGCTCTGATACCAAGTTTGTCACACCCCGCCTTGGGGGGTATGACTGGCACCTGGTGCCCTACTAGGACCTGAACTGCTAGACTGCTGAGCCTGAGCACATCTGGTGCCTGGCTGGCTCTAACTCAGATTCGGGGAAACAACGGGCTATATGACGGCTGTAAATACAGCCTCCGGCCGACTAGGCCTATAGCCACCTGTACCGGTGTTGACAGCTAACCAAAAACATATCAATATAGGGAAACCTATGCGGGCCGACAAGGCCACCATGCTGTCTAGTTATCTGTAACTCAACAATGAAATACTGGAAAGCTACGTGACCGGCAAGGTCACCACTACTGTCAAACTATGGCCCCACACGGCCAACATAAAAGAGATAAAAGTACTAACAGCTATACAACTGCACGGCCTCACACGACCGGCTCAACTGACAACAGGAAAATATATACAGACTGCAAGCCTCTAGGAATAGCAACAGAAATGATCGGGACAGGGCCCCGACCTACCCGTACTGTACAACAAAAGAAAACAAAATACACCTCTGGGATTCAGTCTCCGGATGACAGGAGCTGAATACTCGATCGCTGACAGGAATCACGAGGTATCGCCTGCTCGTCTATGAGTACCTGCAGGCAAGTAATGCAGCGCCCCACCGGGCGTCAGTACCACTGGTACTGAGTATGTAAAGCAATAACTGAAGGAAATATCTGAAAACAACAATACAACTGATGAAACTGAAGTAGGAAGGAATAGATTAACTGTCTGATAATGTAAATCATACCTTCTCATAATTATACTGGAAGGAGTAGGAGTCATACCTGGAGACGTATCGTTCTATTGCCGAACTACTCGTGTCTAATATAACATGGCATAACATAACATAACATAATATAGCACACACAAACCTTACCCGGCCCCCATAAGTCGGGAGGTACAACCAGCACAGAATCTATACCCCTACCCCGGTCGTCCCATCTCCTATAATCGTTATAAGCATCCTGCCGATCCCCTGGGTATGCACTTGGGCTCACTGAGCCCCTGACTATAACTGCATCTGAGTCCGAAGGACTCCTGAATCAACACCCGGGCGTATCCACTCGACAGGGGTGTGTAAGGGCCGATCAAGGCACAATATGGGGAAAACTGGCATCCCATCTTCGTCCCCTGTGGGACGGCATGCCACTCCGTAGAGCGACGTATCCTCATCCTCTGGCGGACGAGTCGATACAGCTATTAACCCTGGGGCGGTCATGGATGCTAGGTAATCCAACCCCAAAACAATGCAACAGTCTCAACTGGTAATACTATCTGCATATCCCATATACTGAAGCTAATAGTAGTAAAGTATTTGTACATACTATATGCTGAGCTAGTAATTGTAATATGTACATACTTAACACATGCTGAGACTGACAATAGTATGCATGTATAATATATAATCTTCTGCCATACCGTACTGAGTCTAATGCTGGACAAGATATAGTCTTTCTGCTGAAAACCATACTGTATGCTGAGTTTCTATAGTAACATGATTTGCTATTTCTAATATGTTTTCTAAACTTCATTTTAACCTATCATTCTACTTCTGAGATGTCTTACAGATATTACATTGCTTTACTGGGTTTCAACTGAATACGATAATATCCTGACATTTTGTACTACATCATATACTGAGCATGCTGTGCAGTTCCTAACACTTGTATTAGGATCTATGTCGTGCTAACAAGTTTCGTGCTAATTATAACCTGATGTTTCTAATATCGTACCAACATTCGTAACAAACACAACACATGACTTCTGAACATTCTACTGGCCTTTAAATTGCTTTACTATACCGAGATTTACTAACTTGCCGAGGAAACTAGCTTTACATACCTTATCCTCGAACTATCCGTCTGTCGGACGAGGCTTGGCTGGTACTTCAACTATTTCCTCCCAACTGCATTCATAAATATATCAATTAATACCAAATATAACTTTATTTTAAATGAACAACGTCACTTCGATGTAATTTATAGCCTAAACTTAGGCTTATCAAAAGACGGTCGAAAACTCGCTATTTTTCAGAGGTCCAGAAGAGAGATATATTCACTTCATCGCTAGAAACACATAGACACTAGTTTGGAGCAATTCTACTTACCTTAGCTCGGTAGCTCGACGATTCGTCGGCCGTATTTCACGAAACTAAATCCGTAGGAATGCTCTCTGCTGCTAAATACCTCAGTATCTGAGGTTAATTTGAGGTTGGACAACGTTTAGCAGCGTAATTGGATGAAAATTATATTACCCCCTTCGTCCCTTTCTCTTCTCTGCTGTTTCCTCTCTGTTTCACTGGAAATTATAAGTTTTAATGAATTTAAAATCGAAGTGGGGCTTTATATACTTGGGCCTAGACAAGGCCAACGTGTCACGGAGCCAACGCGGAGGCTCCACCTCCGTGACACGTTGCCATCGCGGAGGGGCTCTGCCTCGACTCCTTCCGCGATGGTTCGACAGGTTTCTCGTCCGATCTTTTCTCGGGTCTTTCTCTAGCACGTAGGGCTTTCAAATATGCTCAATCACCATGCGAATAGGCAATCTAAGTGTCGAAAATCTTACGGGGTATAACTAATAGGGCCTTTCAGGCGTAAAACCAAAATTTCAATCACAACGAACATCTACAAGCCTCTATGAATACAACAGTAAGCAAATAATCGGGACAAAATCCTGAACTACCTACAAAAAAATACTAGCAACTCTGAAAGTCTTGGAGCTTACCAATCCAGTTGAAACTCTACTAAGTGACCAAGTACTCGATCTACCGATTGATCAACACCTGCAGGTATGAATGCAGTGCCTCAACTAGGGCAAAGGTACGAAAATGTAACGAAGATGTAAAGCAAAAAGGACTATAAGATATAGATTACAAATCAATCAATATATAGGATAACAATGGGAGATTCAGAAGACACTGACAGAAATATATTCAGGAAATCAAATGAAACAAATAGAACCTACCGAGCCCCATTACCCGGCAAATTCAAACGACAAATAAATGAAAAACATATGACATTTAGCCGATACAACTCACTGGTTATCACTTGCACCACATAGGATCTATCCAACCGTCTTACCTGATTCTACTTTATGTCTCTCAACAACCTCAATCATCACCAATTGACATCTAGCATCCAACTATCAGACAAATAACTATACAAAGCAAACTATACAACATATATATCAATCCACAATCACAGTCTTGCTGAAAATTGTCACAAACTTGCAGGCATCACAACTCACAAGCATGACCTTGCCGAAAAGAGTCATGTACTTGTAGGTCCACATAAGCCACGAGCTCAACCTAGCTGAAAACCTGTCACGGGCCTGAAGGTATCACTGAGCCTCTCGAGGTACTATACAAGCCGCAAGATATACAATCAACAATTATACATACAACACAAGTATTAGTAGCCCACAATTAGCTATCTACCTCCACAATCCAACTATCACAATGCAACACTAATTTCACTCCACCGACATATCACAACCCAACCTAAGGTTGCAATTCTATCAGTCTATTTCCAATCTTTACAAGCAACCTAAGAGAGGTTATACTAGGTGCAATCTAACCAATCAACACATATATATGCTTAACAGAGTACATCCCCAACTCTACAACAAACGATCCAAACTCACCAACAAGACTATCATTCCTGTTGACACAAGTAGCGACCATATCATCGCACCACCGACCCTAATCACTATAAACCACCAATTATATAGTTTAGTATTCACAGCAACAACTTCTGGCTACACAAAAAACAAACAACACAAGTCCAAGAACCACAACTACTATCAATAAGTTCAATACTCGACTACCTGACACAAACCTCATCATCGACATAAGATTATTAACTATTCTGATTTTGCCTGTCGTTACTCCATTTCGAGCTATCAACTATCCCAAACAAAACCCTTAGACACACACATACACATATATAACACAATCAAATAGCAACAAAAAGACATCAAAGAATATATAATGATTACAATTCGCACGATTTATCATAATTTGACTCGCTAACGTTCCTTCGAGCATGCAAGTCTAAGCTCCAATTTAGCTATTATCCAACCTAAAGATCAATACAACCAGCAGATAAGAAAGAAAACAATAGCACAAAATTTTGATCTCAAAGGTAGCCAACAACACATGATTATATCAATGATAATGGTTCAATGGAAATCATGTTGACAAGAGAGGAACGAGCCTTAATATACCTTAACTCCAAGGAATCCGACCTTACCAAAGATATTCCACCAACACACCTGGGATTCTACCTCAAGGAAGCCCTCCAACCACCAAAACTTGACTACTAAGGCTCAACAAAATAGGACAACAGAATTGAAACTCAATCGACACAATTTCTACAGATTTAACAGTAGAAACATTTATTTGACAACACCAAACATCCCCTAAAATCACTACAAGACACGATAAGAACACAAGCTAGACGAAAAATTCGACTTCCCGATCTTAGATTCAAGGTTAGATTATGTCTCGAGGCCCAAAATCATAAAGAACATATTGATATAGCTTGGAAGAGGATTTTGGTCAAGAGAATTTTCAAAATAATAAATTGTAAATATGATCAACTGACCTCCCACCACCTATATATATAGGCTGCCCAATTGCACTACCGCTTAGTGAACTGCGTAGTATTAAGCCAAAATTTTGGATATTTGGATTTTTGTCATTATTCAGTTATCTACATGCGATCTCGACCCTTGGTCTTCCCCCGAATTACAATATATAGTTATAAAAATAGGCTCATATGTCTAGAACCTATCAATAAAATCAATCTAAATGCACGGGGTGTTACATCTTTTTCCCCTTAAAAACATTTATCCTCGAATGTTGGATGATATGCACGATCTAATTCTAAGCTCTATTTCATCATGACAAAGCTTACACAACCAAAAAAACTCTTGGGCCCACCACAAATGACTCCAAACAAGACGACTCTACACCATACTAAGGCTCAAAACAACTTCAACCATAATAAAGATAAAAGTTCTTACCTGCCGCTGGCTGGCTTTGTCCATCAGATTGCAAGCGTTCTTTGCACAAGTCAACAAACATGAGTCTAGACCAAACTCCTACAACATCCGACTTTTCATGACCCGAGAGTATACCTGGATCATAAACACGAGACAAGGAGCCCCGAGAAACCCCAAGTCGACCCATGACATAAGCATTCATCTAAACCATTCACATGAAGCGGAAGAATTAACATGATAACACGATATAGAGGACATCATGACATAAAATAGAAAATACGACGATACATGATTCATACATAGTAGCTGAGTTCTACATATAGTCCGAAAAGCCTCTAGTCATAATAGATGGGTTGATGGGACAGTACCCCAACTAATCCTAAGTATTGAAATTGAAAGAAGATAGAATTTGGACATAAGGCCCTCAAAACATGAGGACTCACCAATACAGACGAGAGGAAAAGCTGGGAGCAAGCTATCACCATATACAAATACTGATCATTTAAGCTGAAAACCGACGGATTGACTACCTCCGAAAAGAACTACATAACTGAACTGAATTCAGACATCACATACATTTACCATATCATAAAACAAACTTGTACACATGAACTAAACATGAAAACTGATTAGAGGTTTAGGGAAAAAACTAATACCTCAAGCCGAAATTGAGTCGGTAGGGAACAAATGAGGGTATTTAGCTATCATATCCGCTTCAGCTTCCCACGTAGCTCCCTCAACATGTTGATTTCTCAATAACACCTTCACTGAAGCTACTTCTTTGTTCCTTAGCCTCCGAACTTGATGATCTAAGATTGCTATTGGAATTTCCTCATAACTGAGGCTATCTCTCACACCAACACTTTCCACCGGAACGACTATGGATGGATCTCCCAAGAACATTTTCAAGAGTGATACATGGAATACGGGATGAACTGAAGCTAACTCTAACTCATAAGTTACTTTACCCATGATCTTGGGCAAATTTATATGCCCAAGTGATACTCAAATGTGTCATTTTGCCTTGTTTACCTATCGATGTTTATACATTCTCATGTGATTTGTAATAAAATGTGAATTTATACTAACCAACATGATTAGCATTGTTTTGCAGGAAAAATATAAAGTTATGGAGCTAAGATGCATGTTGGGAGAGATCGGGATTGAACTCGGAAGCTAGCTAGGAAAAAAAGCACGTGAAGGCACGAATTAAAGGGGCTTTGCGATGGAGCCGTGTCACGCTGCCATCGCGGATGCACTCTGCCTGGATGGTGAAATTATGCCTATTTCCAATAAAGGTGCGCGTTGGGGTCGTGGCACGTTGGCCTAGCCCCGCGTTGCACGTCATGCCACGTTGGGCCTAAATACCTGGACGTCCGGATTCCAGAAGGGTCCGCGTTGGTGGCGTGTCACGGAGGCAGTGCTCCACGATGCACTTCATCACACGTTGCTTGTTATTTCGGAAAAAATTCCTACTAGTATAAATAGAACACTTAGGTTCATTTTTAATGATTCTGACTTTGTGGAGCAAGAACGTGGGTTACAGGCAGTTAAGGGGACGAAAATCTCAGGGTTTTTCTCTATCTCCTTCTTCTTTATTTCAATTGCTTGTATGATTAACACTCATTTAACGATGTTTAATTCACAAATGAGTGGCTAAATTCCCTTCTTGCTGAGGTTAAGAACAATTGTATTGAAATGTAATTATTGATTAATTGGTTTTTCATCTTTTCTTCCATGGTTGTTCTATTAATTCTTGTTCTTACTGCATGAATGTGTGGCCAACGTTAATGTATATCTAAAAAGTCCGGTTTCACTCGACAGAGCAAGAAATTGGGAAGTTGTGAATTGATAGGATATGATCTTTTCTTAGTTTGGGAAAATTGAGAATTGATTTACTTTCAGGATAGAGATATACCTGAAAGTCATATTAGTCAATTAAGGAATCGATTTTGTATGGCTAGAACATGAATTTCTTTTTATCACAGAGATGTAGGTGGAAGGTTCATGATTCTTAAGTTGGGTTAAATACGAGAGTTTTAATCCATAGGCAATAATTCTTGACTAGCAACCGGAGGAAAGATAAATCAAATTGTATTGATAATCTATTTCTCTACATGTTCATTTAACCTCAGCATGCTCATACTTATAGTTCAGACTCAATTTGTATATTCGTTTTAGACTTAGTATAAAATTAGAAAACAAAATATCAAATTTCTCTTCACATTGTTGTCTGCATTTTAGAGTTAAAGTTTATTGACACTTGAGTAGATTGTTACTTTAGTCCAGTCTCTGTGGGATCGATACTTGGCTTACTTGAGCTACTTTACTACTTGTTCGACCACGTGCACTTGCATGTAGTTATACCGAAAATGTACCGAACAACCTACACGTCTCACAATCCGGTATGGGCCAACATAGCGGGGACTGAGTTTTTCTTTCTTTCCAAATCTCATTACTCCCTTCATGGGAGATACCTTCAAAAACACCTAATCATCAATCTCGAACTCAAGCTCTCTTTTCCTCACATCTGCATAAGACTTTTGGCGACTTTGGGTCATTTTCAGCCTTTCCCTTATCAACTGAACTTTCTCCATAGCCTCAGGGACTGAATCTAGACCCACCATCGAAGCCTCACCGACTTCAAACTGTTCGGTCGTTTGTTATATGGGTATATAACTACACGCAAGTGCACGTGGTCGAACAAGTAGTAAAGTGGCTCAAGTAAGCCAAGTATCGATCCCACAGGGACTGGGATAAGGTAACAATTAATCAAGTGTTACTATATTTTCAGTTTACAATGAAGACAACAGTGTGACCAAGAGTTGATATATTTGGATTCTAAATTTTATGGTAAGTCTAAAACAAGTATCTAATGTGAGTCTGAACTATGAATGTGAGCATACTGAGGTTAATTGAACATGTAAAGAAATTAATTATCGATATAATTTGGTTAACCTTTCCTCCGGTTGCTAGTCAAGAACTATTGCCAATGGATTAAAACTCTAGTATTTAACCCAACTTAAGAATCATGAACCGTCCACCTACATTTCTGTGATTAAATGAAAATTCATGTTCTAGCCATACAAACCCGGTTCCTAAATTGACTAATACGACTTTCAGGTATATTTCTATCCTGAAGGTAAATCAATTCTCAATTTTCCCAAACTAAGAAAGGATCATATCGTATTAATTCACAACTTTCCAATTTCTTGCTCTCTCGAGTGAAACCGGACTTTTTAGATATACATTAACGTAGGCCACACATTAATGCAGTAAGAACAGGAATCAATAGAACAACCCTGGAAGAATAGATGAAAAACCAAAGAATCAATAATCACATTTCATTACAAGTGTTCTTAACCTCAGCAAGAAGAGGAATTAGCCACTCATTTGTGGATTAAACATCATTAAATGAGTGTTAAACATACAAGCAATTGAATTCAAGGAGAAGGAAAGAGAGAAAAATCCTGATAATTTCATCCCCTCAATTGCCTGTAACCCACGTTCTTGCTCCACCAAGTTAGAATCTTGAAAAATGAACCTAAGTGTTCTATTTATACTAGTGGGAATTTTTTTCGGAATAACAAGCAACGTTTCACGGAGTGCATCGCGGAGCACTGCCTCCGTGACACGCCACCGATGCGGACTCTCACTGGAAGTTGGGGGTCCAGGTAATCAGGCTCAATGTGGCACGACGTGCAACGCGGAGCTAGGCCACCGTGCCACGGACCCAACGCGAACCCTAACTGGAAATTGGGCAAAAATTCCCTATCCAGGCAGAATGCCTCCGCGATGGCAGCGTGAAACGGCTCCATCGCGGAGCCTCTTTATTTTGTGCCTTCCAATGCCTTGTCCTTTGCTCACATCCGAGTCCAACCCCGATCTATTTCAACACGCATTTTAGCTTCCCAAAATTACATTTTACCTGCAAAACAATGCTAATCATGTTGGTTAGTATAAATTCACATTTTATTACCAATCACATGAGAATGTATAAACATAGATAGATAAACAAGGCAAAAATGACACATTTGGGTATTACTTGGGCATATAAATTTGCCCAAGATCACAAACCAACCAATGGGAGACCTACATCTCCGCCCATAGAGAGCCTCAAATGGAGTCATTTGGATACTGGAATGGTAGCTGTTGTTGTAGACAAACTCAATAAGAGGCAGATGATCATCCCAACTACCCTTGAAATCAATAACGCTAGCTCTCAACATATCCTCAAGGTTCTGGATAGTCCACTCCGCCTGACCATATTTTTGCAGATGAAATGTTGTGCTAAGCTTTACCTGGGTGCCAAGTCCCCTTTGAAAAGATCTCTAGAACTGCGAGGTGAACTGAGTACCTTTATCCAATATAATGGACAAGGGCACTCCACGTAATTTAACCAACTCCCAAATGTATAACTTAGCATAATCCTCTGCTAAATAGGTTGTTTTGATCGGTAGAAAATGAGCAACCTTGGTTAACCTGTCCACAACAACCCAAATGGAGTCATACTGTCTCCGAGTGCAGGGCAAACCTATTATAAAGTCCATGTTGATCTTTTTCCACTTCTAGGTAGGAATGTTGATATCTTAGAGTACACCTCCCGGTCTCTGATGCTCAACTTTCACTTGCTGGCAATTCAGACACTTGGCTACAAATTCCGCAATGTCCCTCTTCATGCCATTCCACCAATAAATTTCCCACAAGTCATGATACATCTTGGTGGCACCTGGATGGATAGAATATCTGGATCCATGAGCCTCATGCAACATCCGACTCCTCAAATCACCCACGTCAGGAACACATAAACAAACCTGGTACTGAAGCACACTATCTCCCATTTGGAGAAGGCCTCTACTTTCTGATTATGAACAACTTCTTTCAACTTTACCAATATTGGATCTTCATCTTGCTTAGATTTCACCTCAGTTACCAAGGACGATTCTGATCCGTTCTGAACAACCACACTACCATCGGTCGAGTCAACCAACCTAACTCCCAACCATGCAAGTCGAATGCACCTCTTTCACTAGCTCCTTCTTGCCTTCACCCACAAGCTACACACTTCCCATAGAGAGTGTACTAAGTGCATCCGCTACCATATTGGCCTTGCCCGGGTGGTAAAGGACACTCATGTCATAGTCTTTAAGGAGCTCCAACCACCTCCTTTGCCAAAGATTGAGATCCTTCTACGTGAATATATTGCAAGCTTTTGTGGTCTGTGAATACATCTACATGAACCCCATACAAGTAGTGTTTCCATATCTTCAAAGAAAATACCACCGCGGCCAACTCAAGATCATGGATTCGGTAATTCTTCTCATGAATTTTCAGCTTTCTAGAGGCATATGTTATGACTTTCCCATGTTGCATCAATACACACCCCAGTCCAACTCTGGAAGCATCACAATATACTACGAATCCATCAGTACCCTCGGGTAGGGTCAATATCAGTGCTGAGGTGAGTCGGGTCTTCAATTCTTGGAAGCTTTTCTCACAAGCCTCCGACCACTAGAACTTTATCTTTTTTTGGGTTAATCTGGTCAATGGCACTAAAATGGATTAGAAACCCTCAACGAATCGCCGGTAGTAACCTGCTAAGCCCAACAAGCTCCTAATCTCTGAAGGGTTTACCTGTCTGGGCCAGTTCTTTACCACCTCTATTTTCTGGGAATCCACCTTTATACCTTTGCTTGACACTACGTGTCCCAAAAATGCAACTGAATCTAACCAGAACTCATATTTTCTGAATTTGGCGTATAGTTGGCTATCCTTGAGGGTTTGGAGCACTACTCTCAGGTGTGCGGCATGCTTCTCCTCGCTCCAGGAGTATATCAATATGTCGTCAATGAACACGATCACAAACATGTCCAAATATGCCTTGAATACCCTATTCATTAGGTCTATAAAAGCTGCAGGGGCATTGGTTAGTGCAAAAGACATAACAACAAATTCATAATGGCCATACCGAGTTCTGAAAGCAATTTTCGAGATGTCGCTCTCCCGAACCATGAGTTGGTGATACCCAGACCTGAGATCTATCTTGGAGAAATATTTGGCACCCTGAAGTTGATCAAATAGGTCATAAATTCTGGGTGAAGGGTAGCTATTCTTGATGGTGACCTTATTTAACTGCCTATAGTCAATGCACATCCGTAGAGAACCATCTCTCTTTTGGACGAACAATACTGGTGCTCCCCATGGAGACTTACTCGATCTAATAGGTCCTTCAACTGTTCCTTTAACTCTTTTAGCTCGGCTAAATCCATTTTTTAGGGAGGAATCGATATGGGTTGAGTGTCGGGTAAAAGATCAACCCCAAAATCAAGCTCCCTCTCTAGAGGAACACTTGGTAGGTCATCTAGAAATACCTCAGGATACTCACATACCATAGGGACTGACTGAATGGTCGGGGTCTCGGACGTGGCATCCTTAACCCTAACTAGATGGTAAATAAAACCCTTAGAAATCATTTTCCTGGCCTTGAGATAATAGATAAAGCGACCTACAGGTACCACTGGACTACCCCTCCATTTTAAAGCGGGTTCACCCAAAAAATGAAGCTCCACCGCTCGGGTTCTACAGTTAACAAAAACATGACATGCAAACAACCAATCCATGCCTAGAATAATATTAAAATCAGTCATAGCTAATTCTACTAAGTCTGCTACGTTACCAATAATATGTGGAAGTATCGACGTAATTTCATAAAGTCATTCGGTCTAAATGCTACATGAAGAACATAAGCCAGATGATGGAACGGGAAGACCCGGGATGTGATAAATGAATTGGATCTATTTAGTTTTATTTTATGTTTTAAATTAAGTAGAAAGTGTGAATGTATTTTTTTAGATTTCTTCTTTCAATGGTTTTTGGGCAATACTGTAATGGGGAAACCTCTATATACCCGCCTAGCTACAATTGAATCACCAACCGGAGTAGATACAGAGAACGGTTCTGATAGAATTTTAGGACTAAATCCAAAGCTACTAGCAATGTAAGGTGTCACAAAAGACAATGTATCTCCCGGGTCTAACAAAGCATAAGCATCAATATGAAAGACTCGCAACGTACCCATAGCCACATCGGGAGAAGTCTCCTACTCCTGTCGAGAGGCAAGTTCATAAAATCGGTTTTGGCACTGGCCTTCATCCAAACTAGTTGAAGCACCCTGCTGAGGAGGACGTGCTACTAGGGCTGCTGAATTGGCGGCTGGGGTACGGGCTTCACCATCCCCTGACCTAGTTGCGGGGCAATCCGTGAGTCTGTGTTCGGGTTAGCCACCGCCGAACAAGCATCTGAGCCCACCAAACACCTCCCTGGGTGGTTCTTTCTACAACTAGTACAAGATGGGAATGTATGCTCTATGCGCATGCTACTCTGACCCCTCGAACCCGAGGCCCTGCTCCTCTGGTCATCTCGAGGCCTGAACAGGGTACTAGCTGAGGATGGTGTTGGTGCTATAGACCTGTGCTGAGACTGCTGGTGAGGACCACCTCCTGGCCTCGGCTGAGAGAACTTGTAGCTACCAGTCCTGGCCCTCTTGGCCTCTCTCTCCCTTATGTGAGCTGCCTCCATCTGCTAGGCATAAAGGACTATACGGGGATAATCCATATCCCGGTGAAGAATAGATGTCCTGTATTCCTTGTCCAGATACTCAGCTACTCCATGCACAAATCTGCTCACTCGCGCCCTCTGGTATGCCACTAACTCCGCGGCATACTTTGACAAGCGAGTGAACTCAAGTGAATACTCTAACACTGTCATCTTTCCCTGTCTGAGGTTGATAAAATCTGTTGCCTTCAACTCCCTCATCTCCCAAGGGAAAACCTATCAAGGAAGGCCATGTGGAACTTGTCCCAACTGATAGGGCCCGCTCCTGCTGCCCTACTGTCTCTCCATTGCTTGTAACATATGTGGGTAACCCCCTTGAGCTTATAGGTAGCCAAATCAACACACTCCCCATTTTCCACCTCCATAACCTGGGTGACCTTCAAGATCTCCTCGATAAACTCGTGTGGATCCTCGTCCACCTTATAACCCGTGAACTCAGGAGGGTTCATTATCAAGAAATCTCTTACCCTTGCTGCCGTCGCATTCCCATTTTGAGGGTAATATGCCACTGTTTGATGATGAACCTAGGTATCCATGGCCTGCGCCAGCATTTAAATCGCTGCCCTAAACTTAGCATGGGCAACTGGCTCTGGTGCGTGCTCCTCATGAACAGGTGGGGCTGGCTGATGCCTATCACCATTGTCTCCCTCACGATCATTGCCATTGCCATTTCTTTGGATGTTCACTCGGCGTGGAGGCATGATTTCTGCAGACACGAATAGCACGAATTAGAAGGATGGAAAGACTTTTCATCGCAAAACATAGATCAGGAAAGATGGGAACATTTCCTAAATATCTAGTAGTCTCTTCGTCATAAGTGTGGTGCGCTTCACACCCATGAAAAAGATTCTACCTAACGCGGCTTTCATACTCCCTAGGAAACTTTAAATCTATGGCTTTGATACCAAGTTTGTCACGACCCAAGAGTACACCCGGATCGTAAACACAGGACAAGGAGTCCCGAGAGACCCCAAGTCGGCCAATGGCATGAGCATACATCTAAACCATTCACATGAAGCGAAAGACTTAACATGATAACACGATATAGAGGACATCATGACATGAAATAGAAAATACGATGATACATGATTCATACATAACAGCTGAGTTCTACATATAGTTTGAAAAGCCTCGAGTCATAACACATGGGTTGATGGGACAATACCCCAAGTAATCCTAAGTATTGAAACTGAAAGAAGCTAGAATCTGTACATAAGGCCCTCGAAACATGAGGACTCACAAATACAGACTGAGAGCAAAAGCCGGGAGCAAGCTAAGGGCAAGGCTGAACTTGAGAACCGGGTCCTGTATCATAAAATGATACAGCATAGAAAGTATGCGGGTTAGTAATTGGAATGTTTCGAGCATGTAAGGTATGGAAAATAGCATTTAAAAACATAAGATTCATAAGAGTAGGACATCATGATCGTAAATACTAAAATCATAAGTATATCATAAGGATCAAGGTTTTCTAAAACGTTCGTAAACCTACCATAATTGTAACATGAGAGAAAGCATTTCAATAAACATGACTTGAGACAAGGATACATAATCATAACATGCATAAAAAAATGAGGAACAGTGGGAGATTTCTATAACCGATATACCCCATATGAGCATACATGGAGCCCGACCTATAAACCTATTCGGGAGGCCGTTCATACCTTGACAGGGGTAGAACCATGAAAGGCGTGATATCACTCATGAAGACCCGTAGGGCATAGGGGCATCACTGAGGAGGTCCCAAACATAACCTACGGTGGCACGTAGTTTTGAGATTTAGGGCGTAAGCTGGGCCCCGAACCTACGCGGTGTTAAGTACTACTCCCAAACATGCACGTGCTCATAGAAATTCATACATGACATGCATGGCTAGTTAAATAATTATAATCATAACATACTTGGAAATTCATAAACTAGCCATGAAATCGGGCCCATGAGTCGGCCAAAATCATAATTCATGAATCATAATCAACATGTGGGTATTGCCCAATATTCAACATGCTTAAAATACTTATATTTATAGAAAACATGATCATAATAACATGGGTAATTGGAAACATGCTTAAAATTTGAAAATTCATATCATACTTGAAGGATCACCATATCTATGAAATTCAATGGAAACCTCATTATTGGGCATTTAGGTTCTTAGACATTAGGTCATCAAAACATTGAGTAAAACAAGTGAAATCAGCCCAATAATTCGAAACCCATAATTTAGACATGCTACAACAAGTTCATATCGATTTTTGAGGATTCATGCAATTGGGTTAAGACCCATAAGAATTTAGTAATCAATGCCATAGATTAGGGAGAATTTGGGCATGGGTGGGGACTAAACCACCCATTCAAAACCCCACATACCTGGAAACACTTAATTCTTAATCTCCCTTGAGAGCCCAAGATGAAATTAAGAGAAATTAAGGAAGAACACCTTGAATCACCTTCTAATCTCCTCTCTATACTTTTGCATGGATGAATGAGCCTTAACATGAACTTAACCCCATTAAAAGACCCTTTTAAGACCTTAAAATGATGTAGTTAAGGCTTTTGGAACTTAGGAATTATGAAAAAGACCCCTACTAAAAACGCAGAAATTTCTGGTTGCCAGTCCCCACGAGGGACCTCGCAAATCATTGCCAAGGGGCACGACTCGTGGCCAGGATCCGTCATGCTCACTACCCAAAACACTCAGGGGACCCCACAAATCGTGGTGGATGACCACGACTCGTGGTCCCCACCCATGATCCCCACTGCTCGAGACCTTGTCCAACCATACACTCCAAATCGCGGGTGACCTCACGAGTCATGAGGTCTGACCACAACTCGTGGTCACCATCCGTGGCCTTCACTGCCCTTCCTAACCTTTCCAAACCTCCAAGGCAGACCACGGGGGACCTCACAAGTCGTGAGGTCTGACCATGACTCGTGGTCATTCCCGTGGCCTCCTCAACCTCAGCCTGCCAACCTTGCTGACCATAAGTCACCTCACGACTCGTGGTCACTCCTCACGACCTACCTCACGGGTCGTCTTGAGATCTGGTGTGAATTTTTTTCAGTTTTCTTCATTTTGACTCCTGGGTCTGATCCTTGGGTTCCCGGGGTATAACACAATTTATCCCACTATTTCAATCAGAAAGAAGGGTAACAATCCTAAATGTCCTATAGCCTCATGTTTATAAGACATTGTGCAACGTACACATAAATGAAACTCTACTAGACAAGGCTCATAGACTTCCTAGGATATGACTTGCTCTGATACCAAGTTTGTCATACCCCAAATTTAGGGAAGCGTAATTAGCGCCCAGTGCCGCACTTGATCGAATGAACCCTGCAATAATCTAACTATAACAGGCCAGAATCGATGAAGTTTGGCATCATGATAATAATCCAAATCAGAATTCAGTAGTCTATAACGGATGCTAGCTCACAGACCAACCAACAGATAGATAAACAACTGCCCGACAAGGCCATAGAATGGAATACAACCTGTATAATAGGGCCTTTCAGGTGTACAACAAAAACTACAACCACAACGAACGTCTACAAGCCTCTATGAATACAACAGTAATCAAATGATCGGGACAAAATTTTAAACTACCTAAAAACAAACACTGGCAACTCCGAAAGACTTGGAGCTTACCAATCTAGTTAAAACTCCACTCAGCGACTAATAGCTCAATCTACCTATTTATCAACACTTGCAAGCATGAATGTAGTGCCCCAACTAGGGAATAAATACAGAAAATATACCGAGTATGTAAGGTGGAAAGGACAATAAGATATAGATTACAATCAACAGATATATATATATATATATATATATATATATATATATATATATATATATATGATACCAATAGGAGATTCAAAAGAAATCAATTAAAAAATATTCAGGAAATCAAATAAAATAAATAGAACCTACCTAGCCCCCATAAGCCTGGTAAGTCCAAACAACAAATGAACGAACAATAAACGAAACATAGCTGATAGAACTCACCTGCCCCTATGTGCACCATAGGATCCATCTAACCATCTTACCTTATTCTACTCTAGGCCCCTCAACGACCTCAATCACCACTAACCGACATCTAGCATCCACAACTATCAAACAAATAATAATACAAAGCAAATGATAGAATATGTATATCAATCCACAATCACGACCTAATATGAAATAGTCATGGACTTTTAGGCATCATGGTTCACCAGTACAACCTTGCCGAAAAGAGTCACGGATTTGCAGGTCCGCACAAGCCATAGGCTCAACCTAGCCGAAAATCATCACAGACTTGTAGGTATCACTGAGCCTCCCGAGGCACCATATAAGCCACAAGATACACAATCAACAATTACACATACAACATAAGTAATAGCAGTCCACAAATGGTTATCTACCTCCACAATCCAACTATCATAATGCAATACTAATTTCACTCCACTGACATATTACAAACCAACATTAGGATCATAATCCTATTGATTCTATCCCCAAGCTTCACTAGAAAACTAAGAGACATTATACTTGGTGAAATCTAATCGATCAGCACACATATATGCTTAACCTAATCCATCCCAACTCTACAACAAATGACCCAAACTCGCCAACAAAGAACATAAAATGTTTCCCAAAGTGTTAAAGAGTGAAAAGAGTGAAAAGAAAGAAAAGCAAGGTGAGGAAAGAAAAGATGATGTTGAAGAGGCACTAGTTGTAATTAAATGATAGTGAGGGTACATGAAAACCCTCTGTTTTGTGTCAAGTGTGCCTGATGAAATGGGCTGTATGAAAGTAAACCAGCATGAATGGGAGAAAAAGAGAAAAGAGAGGAACAATGTCCATGAGTCGATGGGAATGAGTTGAAAAGGCGCTTAAGGATGCTAGCGACTATTATTGGCTAATCCAATATATATATACTAGATCCATAGCCCAGTTACAACCCATTAAAAGTCCTATTTGATCCTACATTGCATTTCTTTATATTAGTGGAGTAATACACTAAGGGCAAGCCTATGGGTCATGACATGATGCATGTGAATTCTTTTGGGAGAGAGAGTGAAATTAATTTTTATATGCCCCTACTTGCATGTGTGTGTGCTGCACGAACATAAAAGGGGAAGTTTCTCTCGAGTTGTGAGGGTACATGATTGATGAAAGATTGATTTTCGTGTCGGATTTCTTGATTAGTTGATTTGCATGAGTTTGCCGATATCAAGAATCAATTCTTAAAAGTTTAGGAAGCCTCGATGTATTAAGGTCATTGTCTTGTACGACCAAGCATGTTTTCTTGATGATTTGCAAGAATTGAATAATCGGTATGACCGTAGCGTAAAATGGTTGCACCATAGTGACAAAGGTTGAGATGTGATGTGCATGATTTGTGTATGTGTTGTTCGAGGACGAACAAGGATTTAAGTGTGGGGTAAGTGATCTTGGGCAGATTTATATGCCCAAGTGATACTCAAACGTATCATTTTTACCTTGTTTGTTGTGCAATGTGTATATAATATCATGTATTTGTTAATAAAATGCGAATTTATACTAACCAACATGATTAGCATTTGTTTTGCAGGATAATGTGATTTTTAAGAGCTAAAATGCATGTTGGAACTATGTCGGAGTTGGACTGGGATGCGAGCGTGGAAAAGACCTTGGATGGCACATTTTACACTGGCTCCGCGATGGAGCCGTGCCACGCTGCCATCGCGGTAGCACACTGCCTGGAGAGGAAATTAATTGGCAGATTCCAGTGAGGCCTCGCGACAGCTCCGTGGCACGGAGACAGGACTCCGCGATGGCCTCCGTGCCACGTTGAGGCCAATTATCCGGACCCTGCAATTTCCAGAGAGGGTCCGCGTCCACGCCGTGTCACGGAGGCAGTGCTCCGCGTTGGCCTCCGTGACACATTGCTTGTTATTCCGGGAGAGCAGGAACGTGGGTTTGTGGCAGTTGAAGAATAGAAAAGCTAAGAGTTTTCTTCTCTTCCTTTCTTCTTTCCTTCAATTGTATGCATGATTTACACTCATTTTAGGATGATTAATCCAAGAATGAGTGGCTAATTCCCTTCTTTGCTGAGGTTTTGAACTTGTGTAATGAATTTTGGTGATAATTGATATGGTTTCTTCTTCTTCTTGCATGTTGTTCTATTAATTCTTGTGCTTACTACATTATTGATTGGCCACCATTAATGTATATCTAAAAAGTCCAATTTCACTCGAGAGAGCACGAAATTGGAAAGTTGTGAATTAATAGGGTATTGTTCTTAACTTGATTTGGGAAAATTGGGTTTTGATGTGCTTTCTTGATAGAAATATACTTGAAAGCCGTATTAGTCAATTTAGGAACCGGAATTGTAGTGCTAGGTCATAAATTGCATTTGATCACAGAAATGTAGACGGATGGTTTATGATTCTAAAGTGAAATTAAATACGAAAGTTTTAATTTCTAGGCAACGTTCTTGGCTTGCAACATGAAGAACAGGATGACCAAATTATCATGATTATCAAGTTCATTACTCGTTCTTAACCTTGGCATGTGCGTATCCATTGTCTAAATTCTAAAGTAAATAGTTGTTATTAATTGTAGTATATAAATAGTTTAGAAACAAAAACTCACTCAACTCTTGGTTGGATTGTTGTTAACACAGTTAGGGATAGAATAGAAATATAGTAAACTAGGCAGTTTTACATATCTAGAGCAGCCTCCTTGGATCGATACTTGGCTACTTAGCCACTTTATTACTTGTTTGACCACGTGCACTTGCATGTCGGTTGATAATATTTAATACCAACCCGAGCAGTACAAGCCGCGAACAACTGGATGACAATTTTTCAATATGTTTTTTTAGGGGTATTTTTATAAATTTCTAAGCTCCTAACTCCTAAATCAGATTATTTTAGGTTCTGTTTAAAAGAAATTAAAAGGGTACTTAGTAGAATAACCCCTTATTCCTCTCCTAACATCGAAAAACTTCAAGAATTAGTACATTTCAAGAACAACTAGGGTTCTCTTCTCAATCTCTGGGGTCCTCAAGATATAGGATGAAACTCTTCGTTCCAGGCACATGGGTTTATGAGTAAGGGTTTGCTTTCATCCTTATGCCCAAAACTCAATACTTAAACTATGATTTTAGTATGATTATATGAATCCATGATTTATAGGGTTGAAACTCTTTATGTAAAAACCCTAAATTCATTTGTGATATGTTCTTCATGATTCCTATATGCATTATACAATTATGTTGGGTTGAATTCTATAAAAAATATACTCTTATTCATCCATATACTCAAAACTTAGCATGAATTGTTTAAAATAAGTATATTTTGGAAGGATTTTCAATATTATTATATCATGTTCAGAGTATTAGCTCACTTTGCATGATTAGTTTAGAAATTTAGAAATTTAGTACTCAACATGATTTTAAAACTAGTCTATGCAAAATCTATCAGATTTCAGATATAATTATGAGCACCTATGTATGTTTTGGGAGTAGTATTTAACACTTAACTAATGAGGGTTCAGATAATCTATGTCCTACAACTATATGCTGCCATAGGTAAAAGGGTCCTCTCCAGTTGAGAGTGTCTCCCTTGTTCGAATGGGCTCATGAGTGAATTCATGCCTTCATGGTCCTTACCCTTAGTAAGTTATAGACATCCTCATGACCAGGGTTATAGGTTGGACTCCATGATGCTCACTTTGAGTATGTCGGTTATGAGAATCTTCCAGTCCCACAGTCACAGTCATGAGTTTTACCATGCATATTCCTTATAGTATTTGTACATGGACCAAAATTTCAGTATACAAACTTATGTTATGACCTCAGACATGTTTATCTCTATATCTATGTTTTAAACTTTGGATCATTGCACTTCAGTATGTTATCCTCAAATATTTACTTCTATAACATGATTATGGTTTTCAATATGATTCCCTTTTCTCACATGTTTTACTTAGCCCATATACTCACTATATTTAAAGTATTGGCTGCATACTCTTATGTTATATCATCTCATGATATAGGTTGAGGCACTCAGACTCAGCCCCGCAGCTAGACACATCCAGTGCCTACTCAATCAGCTAGTGTGGGTGAGTCCTCATCATTTGAGAATGAGAGCTTACGATATTTTCTCTTTATTTTTCTTAGTTTCAGTCTTCAGAGCTAGTTGGGGACTTGTCCCTCCAACTCATTAGTTTAGAGGCTTTCAGACATAGTTGGATGTTTAGCTTATTAATTCTCAAACTTGTTTTCATTTCATGATATTTATTAATAAACTCATACTATTTTCATTATATGATTAAATTCAGTTTAGCTTCCACTCAGTCATTTCATTTTTATGATAGTGTTATGCTAGTTCCATGGGTTAGCTTGAGGCCATTTGTGGTTCTAAGTGTCATGTCGTGTCTAGGGTTGAGACTAGGGTCGTGATAAATTTGGTATCAGAGCTTCAGATTTAGGAGTGTCCTAGGGTGTCTGAAAGTTGCATCAAGTAGAGTCTTTTTCATATGTGTGAAGCACGCCAAACTTTTGAGGAAGAGTCTATCAAATGTTATTAAGAAATTTTCCTTTTTTTTTATGTTTTGTATCATGTGATAAAATCCAACTCTCTTTACTATTCTAACTCGTGCTTTTCACATTTATAGAAAATGCTTCCCAGAATAGCAAACGAAAGGAGAAATAATAATGGGAACCAGCAAGCTCCACTAGTTCCAGCAGACCTTCCATATGAAAAAGTTGCTCATGCAGAGTTCAGGGATGCCTTATAGATGTTGGCACATGCCATGACTTCTTAAGTCAACTAGCAGGTGGTTGCACCCTTGATCCTAACGAGAATGCGGCATGTAAGGGTGCAAGACTTCACCAAAATAAACCCGTTTGAGGTCCATGGTTAGAAGGTGGACAAGGATCCGCGGGACTTCATTAATGAGGTCTAAAAGATCACTCGGATCATGGGCATAAGTGGAGAGCAAACTGTAGACTTGGCATCTTACCAGCTGAAGGGAGTAGCACATCTATTGTATAAGCAGTAGAAAGAGAGTCGTCACGAAGGTGTGACTCCAGTTGATTGGGATGAGTTTTTGACAGCCTTCCTTGATAGTTCTTTCCTCGTGAGTCAAACTCATCCCAATCGACTCAGTATGCCATGAAATTCACCCACCTGTCTAGGTATGCTACAAAAATTATGGCTGAGTCGAGGGCTCATATGAGTAAGTTCGTGTCAGGTGTTTCTGATTTAGTGGTCAAGGAGTACAAGAATACTATGCTCATTGGGGATACGGATATCCCCTGACTCATGATCTATGCTCAGTAGATTGAGAAAGACAAGTTGAAGGAAAAGGAAAGGGATAACAAGAGGGATATAACATGAATTTTGAATTCTCTTAGCTAAGGTCAGGTGAGGGAAACTGCTCCCTATTATAGCAAAATTCAACAACTCCAGCACCTTCCTCAGCTAGTGTTCCATCTCCTAGGTCCAGAGGGGAACAAATGGGTAGAGCACTAGGCTCTAGGTCCTAAGGGAACATGTCCAAATGTCGTACATTTCCAGCATGCAAGAAATATGGAAGGAACCAACTTAGAGAGTGTTTGATTGTCAAGGAAGTTTATTTTGTCCGTGGTAAGACCGACCACAGGCTCAGAGACTGTCCATCAGCCAGACAGAGCGACGTCAGTGGTCGTACCCAGGCCATCTTTTCAATAGTTCACCCTTCCCAGTAGGGTGCCTCAACTAGTGCAGGTGCCGAATAACGCCAAAACCAAATTTATGCACTCTCATCGTGCCAGGATCAGGAGAACTCACCAGATATGGTCATGGGTATGTTACGAATCTTTAACCTTGATGTTTATGTGTTGTTAGATCTAGGGGCCACATTATCCTTTGTGACCCCATATGTTGCTATAAACTTCAATGTCTATCCCAAAATGCTCTCAGAATCCTTCTTAGTCTCTACTATAGTCGGGTGAGTCATTCATAACACAAAGGGTATACAGAAACTGTTCAATTACAATTCTCCAAAAAGTCACCACAGCTAGTTTAGTAGAGTTAGACATGACCAATAGTGATGTCATCCTTGGAATGTATTGGTTATATTCCTATTATACTTCAATCAATTGTAGAACTCGAACAGTTGAATTTTGAGTTCCAGGTGAACCGGTCTTAAAATGGAACGGTAGTTCCATAGTGCCTATGGGTCGCTTTGGCTCTTACCTTAAGGAAATAAAGATGATTTCCAAGTGTTGAATGTATCACTTAATTCGGGTGAAGAATTATAAGTCCAAAACCCTGACTTTTCTATCAGTCCTAGTTGTTTATGAATTTCCATAAGTGTTCGCAGATGATTTACCTAGAGTCTCTCCCAAGAGGGAGATTGAATTTGGGATAGACCTCATTTCTGATACGCAACCCACATCCATTCCTCCTTACAGAATGGCTCTAGATGAGCTTAAGGAGTTGAAGGAAATCCTAGATAAGGGTTTCATCAGGCCTAGTAATTCCCATGGGGTGCTCCAGTCCTTTCGTATGGAAAATATATGGCTCTCTCAAGATGTGCATTGACTATCGCCAATTGAACAAAGTCACAATCAAGAATAAGTATCCCATTTTTGGGATTGATTACTTATTTGATTAGTTTCAAGGCACTAGTTGTTTCTCAAAAATAGACCTCAGATCCAGCTACCACTAGCTTATATTCAAAGAGAGTGACGTTCTGAAAACGACCTTCAGAACTCAGTATGGTCACTATGAATTTGTAGTTATGTCTTTTGGACTAACTAATGCTCCTGCAAATTTTATGGATTTGATGAATAGGGTATTCAAGAAATACTTATATATGGTCATCCTCGTCTTCATAGAACATATCCTTGTATACTCTCAGAGTGAGGAGGAACATGTTGATCATTTACGAATTGTGTTGCAAACTCTTAAGGACCGTCAGCTACTTGCCAAGTTTAGCAATTGTGATTTTTGGCTGAAGTCAGTTGCATTTCATGTAGATGTGATTTCTAGTGAGGGTGTTCAAGTAGAATATCAAAAGATAGAGGTAGTGAAGAACTGGCTTACACTTGTCACTCCCACCGACATTAGAAGCTTTTTGGGTTTAACGGGTTACTATAGGAGATTTGCAGAAGAATTTCATCCATGGCTTCACCTCTAACCCAATTGACTCAGAAGAAAGTCAAATTTCAATGGTTCGATGCTTGATGTAATACCCCAAAAGTTTCTAATATTAGACACGAGACTTTCAGTAGGAAATGGAATAAGAGTCACAGAACGACTCAAGGAATGATTCGTTGTGGGGAACAACGGCCCGTTGTGTGCCTCATTATAAGCCCTCAGTCTAGGCTTCCCAAAACCAATGAGTCAAGTGTCGACTCATTCGTTCATGCAACAGGTCGTCCTAAGGGTTCATTAAATGGAGTTCAGAAGGGGGTCGAATTTGGCTCAGAGAAAAAGGAAGGATACCACGACTCGTTGGAGCATGTAACAACCCATGGTATTGATCCGTTGGAAGAATTTCAAATCAGTGCAGGTGTGGCAATGGTGACAATGAGAGGATTGACGAGTCATTATAGCTTATGACAACTCATGCTAACTAACCATTGGTCGGGGAATCAGAAGGGTACCAGAAGCACTCCAGAAACAACAGGCAAATCCAATGAGTCGTCAAGTCCGACAACGACTCGTTCGATGGGTCGTTGTAGCTGACAGTTAGGAATTTATTGCATTTTTCCAAGGTAGTATTGTAAATTCCTAAGCTTCTAACTCCTTAATGATGTCATTTTGGGCTTCTTAAAGAGTCTTTTAAGGGATTTTAACCTAGCCTAAGTCATTAGGCACTCATAGTTTCATTAGATTAGAAATCCTCTTCCAAGATCAAGCTAGGGTTCCTCATCAAATTCTCTCTCGATCTTCTTGGGTGTTCAATACAAGATTAGAAATTCCTAGGAATATAGGGTTATGAATGGAGGAAATTCTTCCACCCTCATGCTCAATTTCTTCTCTAACTCATGAATTCAAGCCTCCAATTAAGTGTATTGAAAATTCTAGGATTTAAACCAATTCTATGCAAGTATCTATCCTATGTCTATAGGTCCAATTCTCTCATGTTTCAATTAACAATTTAAGACTATTGGGGTAGATTTTAATTTCAATTTAATCATTAAATTTATTATTTTAAGTTTATGAAAATTATTTCCTATTATGCATGGTTTATAAAATTTAGCTTATGAGTCCATGATTTCAAGTATGATGAATTAAATTTTGTTTTATGATCATAATGCATGATTTCCTCAATAACCCTTCATGAATTTATGGATTTTAGTGTATGATGATTTCCTCAAGTATGCATGGCTTTTATGAATATTAAATTTATGATCATGGACAACTCACGGGCCCATTTTATGGCTAGTTCACGTATCTCAAACATGTTTATGAATCTCATGATCTCAACTAGCCCATGTACTTCAAGTATGTTTCATGATTATGATATGAACACTATATATATTTTGGGAGTAGTATTTAACATTGATTATGTCGGGGTTTCAGTGCACCCAAATCTCAGAACTATGTGTTAGCGTAGCCATGATGGGGTCCTCCACGAGAGTGTCTTCCATGCCCGAATGGGCCATCCATGAGTAATATCACATCTTTTTCATGGTTATACCCTTGTTAAGGTATGAACACCCTCCCAACTAGGGATTTACAGGTCAGGCTCAATATATGCTCACGTGGGGTATGTCGGTTATAAGAATCTCCCACTGTTCCTCATATATTGAATTACTCAAGTTCATGACTTATGATATTATATTTTATAGCATATTTGACCCATTGATCAGTTTATGAGCTTTCACTTATGATTTCAAGCATGACAAGTTGTATGATTTCTATTTCTAAACCTTGGTTCATTATGTTCAGATTACGATGAATAGCTTACGAATATGTATACTTTGGCTTTATGGCTTTTAGCATGCCATCCTTACTCTCATAAATTTTCTTGATTTATACTCATGATTTTAGACTATCATTTTACTAGCATATTTTATTACCTTACAAACTCGGTACATTCAAAGTACTGACCGCATACTCTATGTTATATCATCTCATGATATAGGCTCAGGTGATCCATCTCAGTCTCATCGATAGCTCGCTCCCGATCAGTACATCCCTATTCTCGGTTGGGTGAGTCCTCATTCTTCAGGGATGTTATTAGCTTTATGTTTTTACCATGTCTTTCAGTTTCAAACCTAGTGAGCTAGTTGGGGGTGTTGTCGTAGCAGCTCATCATAGTAGTAGAGGCTTTTCAGAGTATCATGTATAGATAGTTCGGTGTTGTTAAGTTGTGTTTATGCTTTTTTCCTTATGATACACAGATTTCCACTTATATCATGTTCATGCTTTATTTCTGCTTAGTGAGGAACTTTTCATGCTATGTATGTACCTTGAGTTAGCTTGAAGCTATTCGTGGTTCTAGGTCCCGTGTCTCGATGCAGGGTCTCAGCTTGGGTCATGACACTTTTGAAAGGAGCTTTTAGAAGTTAAGACTCGACTAATTTCTACTCTAATCTTGACCCTGTCAAAGGGCGTGGAAGGCTTTGTAGTGTATTGTGATGTCTCAAGAGTTGGCCTCGGTGTGTGTTGATGTAGCATGGCAAGTTTGAACAACCAAAAGTATCTAAGATCATACCCTAGACTTGAAGTAAGAAACCAACAGAAAAGTTGAAATTTTGTCTCAAGATGACTCAAGGAATGAGTCGATGTGAGGAACAAAGATCCGTTATGTGCCTTGTTATAAGCCACCAGACTATACTTCCCAGGACAAACAAATCAAGTGAAGATTCAGTACATCATGTAACTAATCATCCTAATGGGTTGTTAAGTGGAGTTCAAAAGGCATAAAATTTGGTTCAGTAGCAATGAAAGGATGTAACAACTCTTGGTATGATAATGGCAGGCCATTATACGAACCCGTTATGAGATGTTTAGAATCCTGAAATAAAGGGTCCAATGACCACGAGTCTTCGTAAGACTTGTGGCACCCAACAATGGATTGTCCTGCCCAGTCATAGGTTGAAGAATCAGAAAGTAGCAAAATTGCTCCATATGTGACAAATGGATCCGACGAGTCATTAGGTTAGATAACGACTCGTTAGGTGGATCGTTTCTACTAATGGACATATTTTTAAAGTGAATTCCCAGGGGTATTTTAATAAATTCCTATGCTTTTAACTCCTAAGTAAGGTTGTTTTGGGTTTCCTAAAGGGCATACTAGAGGGGTGTTCCTATTCTAATCCTCATTCTTTTCTCAATCACCAAATACTTCTTCTCTTCTTCATGAGCCTTCTTGGGTTTCCTAAGGGGCATACTAGAGGGGTTTTCCTAGTCTAATCCTTTATTCTTTTCTCAATCACCATATAGTTCTTCTCTTCTTTTTCTCTCAAGGCTCAAGAACACCTAGGGTTCCTCTCAAAAGGCTTCAAGATTCAAGTGCTAGTAGGGATTTCTCTAAGCCAGGTATGTGGGACTTCAACAAGGGTTTCTTTTCACCCTTGTTTCAAAATTATTTTCAGAAACCCTAGCAAACTCAATCCTCTAGAGACCATGTCTTAGGGTTTTCATTCTATATATGATTTCCCTCATGTTTTCACTGCTTTTTAAGATTCTCATGATGAATAGTATATAATGTTCGTGATTTCACTCTCAATTTCATGATGTATTCCCATGATTTGATACGGGTATGATTTTTAAGATTCAGCCCGTGATATAGCATTGTCTTCGAAAAATATGATCCATCTGAATATATGATTTTACCACGATCTTAATACGCATGATTTACAGTATGATTTAAGCCTATGATTTCCCCACGATTTTAGTATGATCAGTATGTTTATTGTTCTTTAGACTCTCAGGACACTTTTAGTTAACACAGTTCTGACTAGTCTTAGGACATCGATTTTGAGCCATTAACATTAGTATGTTCATAGTCCTTTAGGCTCTCAGGACACTTTTAGATGAAGTAATTTGACTAGTGTTAGACATCAATTTCAGATTATTAGTGTTTATGTTTAGTTGGGAGTAGTACTTAGCAACCGAGTAGGCCGGGGTTCTAGCATACCCAGGTCTTCGAACTACATACCACAATAGGATAAAGGTTCCCCTTTAGTAGAGAGTATCTCAGACTATGCCTTGGAGTTTACCTGGTTGTCCAAGTATACACCGGAGATGCTTGCTGATCTGAGGGCTCGTATGACCAGGTTCATAAATGGGGTAACAGATTCTTTGGTCAAGGAGTGCAGAATATCATGCTGATCAATGACATATATATCTCTAGTCTAATCATATATACCTAGCAGATAGAGGCAGAACAGATAAAAGAGAAGGAGACGGAGGCCAAGAGACCTAGGATAGGAAGCTATGAGCAGTTCCAACAGAGATCTAGTGGTGTACCTCGCCCTCAAAACCACCATAGATCGTTAGCTCCAGCTCCATCATCAGCCAGTGTTCCGTCCAGACCCAGACATGACCAGACGGGTAGAGCCTCAAGCTCTAGAGGCCAAAGGAGTGCACTTTTCCAGCCTGTGCGAGGTGCGGCAGGAACCACCCTAGGCGATGCTTAGATGGTTGAGATGCTTGTTTCGGGTGTGGCAAACTCAGGCACAGACTCAAGGATTGCCCTTCATCCAGACAGGGTGATGGTGGGGTGTGAACCCTAACCACCAATTCAGTAGCTCCAGCAGCTCGCCCAACTCAGTAGGATGCCTCTTCTAGTGCAATGGGCAGACAACGCCAGAATAGGTTCTACGCACTATCATCTCGATAGGAGCAGGAGGTCTCTCTCGATGTGGTCACTAGTATATTACGAGTATTCCATGTCGATGTATATGCATTGTTAGATCCAGGGGCTACATTATTTTTGTGATCCCTTATGTTGCTGTTAGTTTCAGGGTTAGTCCTGAAATCCTGTCAAAACCCTTCTTAGTCTCTACTCCTGTTAGTGACTTAGCGTTAGCTTGATGGGTATACAGGAATTACCTATCACAATTCTTTAGAATTCACCTCAGTCGACTTAGTGGAGTTAGATATGACCGATTTTGATGTTATATTCGGTATGGATTTACATGCTTGTTATGCTCAGTTAATTGTAAAACCCGCACGGTAGAGTTTCAATTTCTGCATGAGCCAGTCCTAGAGTGGAAAGGTAGTTCAGTTGTGCCTGTAGGTCGCTTTATTTCCTATCTCAAGGCTAGGAAGATGATCTCTAAGGGGTCGTGTGTACCATCTAGTTTGGATTAAGGATTCTACGTCCGAGACCCTGACTCTTCAGTCTGTCCCTGTTGTATGTGAGTATTCGGAGGTATTTTCAGATAATTTCCCAAGAGTCCCCCCTGAGTCCTGAGTGAGAGATCAACATTGGTATTAACGTTCTCCCTGATTTGCAGCCCATATCTATCCCTCCTTACAGAATGGCTCCAGCGAGGTAAAGGAGTTGAAAGAGCAGTTAAAGGATCTCCTAGATAAGGGTTTCATCAGGCCTAGTAAGTCCGCGTGTGGTGCTCCAGTTCTCTTTGTTCGGAAGAAGGATGGTTTCCTTAGAATGTGCATTGATTATTGACAGTTGAACAAGTTCATAGCCCAGAATACGTATGCACCGAGTAGGCCGGGTTTCTAGCATATCCAGGTCTTAGAACTACATACCACAATAGGATAAAGGTTCCCCTTTAGTATAGATTATCTCAGACTATGCCTTGGAGTTTACCTGGTTGTCCAAGTATGCACCGAAGATGGTTGCTGATCCGAGGGCTCGTATGACCAGGTTCATGAATGGGGTGACAGATTCCTTAGTCAAAGACTGCAGAACTATCATACCGATCAATGACATATATATCTCTAGACTAATCATATATACCTAGCAGATAGAGGCAGAACAAATAAAGGATAAAGAGACGGAGGCCAAGAGAGCTAGGACAGGGAGCTATGAGCAGTTCCAACAGAGATCTAGTGGCGTACCTCGCCTTCAAACCCACCAGAGATCGTTAGCTCTAGCTCTATCATCAGTCAGTGTTCCGTCCAGACCTAGACATGAACACAGGGGTAGAGCATCAGGCTCTAGAGGCCAAGGGAGTGCACTTTTCCAACCTGTGCAAGGTGCGGAAGGAACCAACCTAGGCGATGCTTAGATGGTTCAGATGCTTGTTTCGGGTGTGGCAAACCCGGGCACAGACTCACGGATTTCCCTTCAGCTAGACAGGGTGATGGTCGGCTACGCACCCCAGCCACCAGTTCAGTAGACAGAAGCTTGCCCATATCAGTAGCATGCCTCTTCTAGTGCAATAGGCAGACAGCGCCAGAATAGGTTCTATGCACTATCATCTTGGTAGAAGCAGAAGGTCTTTCCCAATGTGCTCACTGGTATATTATGAGTATTCCATGTCGATGTATATGGATTGTTAGATCCATGGGATACGTTATTTTTGTGACCCCTTATGTTGCTGTTAGTTTCTGAGTTAGTCCTGAAATCCTGTCAAAACCCTTCTTAGTCTCTACTCCTGTTAGTGACTTAGCATTAGCTCGATGGGTATACAGGAATTACCTATCATGATTCTTCATAATGTCACCTCAGCCAACTTAGTGGAGTTAGATATGACCGATTTTGATGTTATATTCGGTATGGATTGGTTACATGCTTTTTATGCCTCAGTCAATTGTAAAACCCACACAGTAGAGTTTTAGTTTCTGCATGAGCCAGTCCTAAAGTGGAAAGGTAGTTCAGTTGTGCCTGTAGGTCACTTTGTTTCCTATATCAAGGCTAGGAAGATGATCTCTAAGGGGTCGTGTGTACCATCTAGTTCGAATTAAGGATTTTCAGTCTATCCCTATTGTATGTGAGTATTCGTAGGTGTTTCAGATAATTTCCCAAGAGTCCCTCCTGAGTCCTGAGCGAGAGATCAACTTTCGTATTAACGTTGTCCCTGATACGCAACTCATATCTATCCCTCCTCACAGAATGGCTACAGCGAGCTAAAGGAGTTGAAGGAGCAGTTAAAGGATCTCCTAGATAAGGGTTTCATCAGGTCTAGTAAGTACGCATGGGGTGCTCCAGTTCTCTTCGTTCAAAAGAAGGATGGTTCCCTTAGAATGTGCATTGATTATCGACAGTTGAACAAGGTCACAATCCAGAATATGTATCCCCTCCCTAGGATGGATGACCTGTTTTACCAGCTTCAGGGTGCAAAGTGAATTTCAAATAGACCTCAAATCCGGTTATCACCAACTCAGAGTTAGGGAGAGTGACATCCCAAAGGCAGCCTTCAAAACCTGATATGATCACTATGAGTTCGTAGTTATATCTTTTGAACTAACAAATGCTCCTGCAGCCTTTATGGACTTGATGAACAGGGTGTTCAAGCAGTATTTGGATATTCTCAAATACTCTCAGAGCGAGGAGGATCATGACGTTCATTTGAGGAGTATTTTGCAGACTCTCAAGGATCACCAGTTGTTTTCTAATTTCAGCAAGTGTGAGTTTTATCTGAATGCAATAGCATTATTGGGTCATGTAGTGTCTAGTGAGTGTGTACAGGTGGACTCTCAAAATATAGAAGAGGTGAAGAATTGGCCTAGATCTGTTAGTCCTTCAGATATTTGGAGCTTTTTGGGTTTACTTGGATGCTACAGGAGGTTCGTTTAGGTATTTTCATCCATTGCAGCACCGTTGACTAAGTTGACCTAGAAGAAGGTCAAATTTCAATGGTCGGGTGCTTGTGAGAAGAGTTTTTAGGAGTTAAAGACTCGACTCACTTCAACCCCAGTACTAACCCTACCGGAGGGCAGGGATGGTTTTGTTTTGTATTGTGATGCTTCTAGAGTTGGTCTTGTTTATGTGTTGATGCAGCATGACAAGGTCATTGCGTATGCCTCTAGACAACTTAACACTCATGAGAAGAATTATCTGACGCATGACCTAGAGTTGGCAGTTGTGGTGTTTGCTTTAAATATTTCGATGCACTATTTGAATGGGGTGCATGTATATGTGTTCATAGACCACAAGAGCCTTCTATACATGTTCACTCAGAAAGACCTGAATTTGTGGCAAAAGGAGATGGTTAGAGTTCCTCAAGGACTATGACATGAGTGTCCTTTATCATCCGGACAAGGACAATGTAGTTGCAAATGCTCTTAGTAGGCTCTCCATGGAGAGTGTGTCTCACGTTGAGGATGGGAGAAAGGAGTTGGTGAAGGATGTCCATAGACTTGCTCATTTAGAGGTTCACCTGACAAATTCTTCGGATGATGATGTTATTGTTCAGAGTGGGTCGGAATCTTCATTGGTGACAGAAGTCAACGCTAGGAAAGATGGGGATCCTATCCTAGTGAAGTTGAAGGAAGCATTCCGAAATCAGAAACTGGAGGTTTTCTCTCAAGGGGGAGATGGTGTACTTCGATAGCACAGCCGATTGTATATGCCGGCTGTAGATGACTTGAGAGAGTAGATGTGATCAAGGCTCATGGCTCTAGGTACTCTATCTATCCAGGTGCCACCGAGATGTACAACAATCTACGAGAAGTCTACTAGTGGACTGACATGAAGAAGGACATAGCGGAGTTTGTGGCTAAGTGTTTGAATTGCCAATAGGTGAAAGTTGAGCATTAGAGGCCTAAAGGTATGCTTCAATACATTAGCATTCCTACTTGGAAGTGAGAAGAGATCAATATGGATTTCATTACAGGTTTGCCTCGTACATGCTGACAATAGGACTCTATATGGGTGATCGTGGACAGGTTAACCAAATCAGCCCATTTTCTACCGATCAAAACTACAGATACAGCTGAGGATTATGTTAAATTGTACATTCGGCAGTCACAACTACCGATACTGTTGAGGATTATGCGAGATCGTACATTCGACAGTTGGTTTGATTGCATGGAGTTCTTTTGTCCATCATCTCGGATAGGGATACTCAGTTCAGTTCTTATTTTTGGAGGTTATTTCAGAAGGGCCTTGGTACACAGGTAAATCTTAGCACAACTTTTCACCCCGCAAATAGATGGTCATGCCAAGAGGACCATTCAGACTCTTGAGGATATATTAAGAGTGTGTATGATTAATTTTAGGGGTAATTGGGATAATCACTTGCCTCTCATCGAGTTTGCCTATGATAACAGTTACCACTCCATCATTCATATGGCTCTGTTTGAGGCTCTTTATGGGTAGAGATGTAGATCACCTATTGGATGGTTTGAGGTAGGTGAGGCTACATTGATAGGACCTAATTCAGTTCATAAGACCATGGAGAAAGTTCAGCTCATTAGAGAGAGGCGTAAAATAGCTCAGATTTATCAAAAATCTTATGCGGATGTTAGGAGGAGAGAGCTTGAGTTTGAGGTCAATGATTGGGTGTTTTTGAAGGTGTATCTAATGAAAGGGATTATGAGGTTTGGTAATAAAACGAATCTTAGTCCTCGATATGTTGGACATTATAGGATTTTGAGGCGAGTTAGCAAAGTGGCATATGAGCTGGAGATACCAGTAGAGTTAGCTTCGGTGCATCCAGTTTTCCATGTATCTCTGTTGAAGAAGTGCATGGCAACCTAGGCTTAGTTGTTTTGGTAGAGAGAATTGGTCTGAAGGATAGCCTTACCTATTAGGAGGTTCTCGTTAACATCCTTGATCGTCAGGTTCGAAAGTTGAGGAATAAGGAAGTAACTTTAGTGAAGGTTTTGTGGAGAAATCATCTTGTTAAGGGAGCTACATGGGAAGCCAAAGAAGATATGATGGTTAGATACCTGCATCTTTTTCCTTCCAGCTCAATTCCAACATGAGGTACCAGTTTCCTCCTTAGTAATCTATTCAGTTTCATGTCAAGTTCATGTCTCTAAGTTCCTTTCATGTTATAGCATGCATGTATGTTTCATGGATTTAATTCAGTCATGTAAATCAGTCCGGAGTCAGTCACTCCATCAATTTTCAGCAGTAGTTGTTCAGTCTGGGATTGCAGTTCTTTCTCCAGCCTTTCAGTATGCTTAATCTACATTTGAGGATGAATTTTCCCAAAAGGGAGATAATGTAACACCCTAAAAGTCCCTAAGATTAGACATGAGACTTTCAGCAGGAAATGGCACCAGAGTCACAAAATGACTCAAGGAATGAGTCATTG
This sequence comes from Datura wrightii, assembly GCA_035772735.1. Taxonomy (NCBI): domain Eukaryota; kingdom Viridiplantae; phylum Streptophyta; class Magnoliopsida; order Solanales; family Solanaceae; genus Datura; species Datura wrightii. The sequence continues at coordinate 73,536,170 of JASDFA010000019.1, read as the reverse complement.
TGGGGAACAATGACACATTGTGTGCCTCATTGTAAGCCCTAAATCAAGGCTTTCCAGAAACAACGAGTCAAGTGACAAATCATTAGTTCATGCTATAGGTCGTTCTAAGGGGTCCTTAAATGGAGTTTAGAAAGGGGTCGAATTTGGTTCATAGAAAATGAACAAATACCATGACTCATTGCGGCATGTAATGACCCGTGGTATTGATCCGTTAGAACGATTTCAAATCAGTGCAGGTGTGGAAGTGGTGACAACAAGAGGAGTGATGAGTCATTGTAGCTTGTGACGACTCGTCCTAAATAACCGTCGGTCGGGGAATCGGAAGGGTACTAGAAGTACTCTATAAAAAATGGGTGGATCCAATGAGTTTTAAGGTTCGACAACGACTCATTGGATGGGTCGTTCAACTGAGACTCAGAAATTTAATGCATTTTCCCAAGTGTCATCTTATAAATTCTTAAGAATTTATCTCCTTAATTATGTCATTTTGGGCTTATTAAAGAGTGTTTTAAGGAATTTTAACCTAGCCTAAGTCATTATGCTCTCATAGTTTCATTAGATCTGAAATCCTCTTCCAAGATTAAGCTAGGGTTCCCCATTAAATTCTCTCTCAATCTTCTTGGGTATTCAAGACAATCTTAGAAATAAATTTACCTAGGTACATAGGGTTATGAATGGGGGAAATTCTTCCACCCTCATGCCCAATTTCTTCTCTAACTCATGAATTCAATTCTCCAATTAAGTGTAATGAAAATTCTAGGGTTTAACCCAATTTTATGCAAATATCTATCCTATGTCTATGGTTCAAACTCTCTAATGTTTCAATTAATTATTTAAGGCTATTGTGGCTGATTTTACTATCAAATTAATCGTTAAATTCATGATTTCAAGTTTTTGAAAATTATGCCCTATTATGCATGATTTATGAAATTTAGCTTATGAGTCCATGATTTCAAGTATGTTGAATTAAATTGTGTTTTATGATCATAATGCATGATTTCCTCAAGAACCCTTCATGAATTTATGGATTTTAGAGTATGATGATTTTCTAAAGTATGCATGGCCTTTATGAATATCAAGTTTATGATCATGGTCGACTCATGGGCCCATTTTATGGATAATTCACGTATCTCAAGCATGTTTATGAATCTCATCATCTCAACTAGCCCATGTACTTGAAGTATGTTTCATGATTATGATATGAGCACTATATATGTTTTGGGAGTAGTATTTAACACCGAGTAGGTCGAGCTTCCAGCGCACCTAAATCACAGAACTACGTGCCAACGTAGCCCTGATGGGGTCCTCCACGAGAGTGTCTCCCACGCTCGAATGGGCCACCCATGAGTGATATCACACATTTTTCATGGTTCTATCCTTGACAAGGTACGAATACCCTCCCTCCTAGGGATTTATAGGTCGAGCTCCATGTATACTAACTTGGAGTATGTCGGTTATAAGAATCTCACACTATTCTTCATGTTTTCAATTACTCATATTCATGACTTATGATATTATGTTTTATAGAATATTTGACCCATTGTTCAATTTATGAGCTTTCACTTATGATTTCAAGCATGACAAGTTATATAATTTCTATTTCTAAACATTAGGTCATCATGTTCAAATTACGATGAATATCTTACCAATATGTATACTTCAAATTTATGGCTTTTAGCATGTTTTCCTTACTCTCATGAATTTTCTTGATTTATACTCATTATTTCAAACTATCATTTTACTTACATATAGACTAGGTACATTCAAAGTACTAACCGCATACCTTATGCTATACCATCTCATGAAATAGGTTTCGGGTGATCCATCTTAGTCTCTCCGATAGCTTGCTCCCGATAGTCCAGCCCTATTCCCGGTTGGATGAGTCCTTATTCTCCAGGGACATTATCAGCTTTATGTTTTTACCATGCCTTTCAGTTTCAGTCCTAGTTAGCTAGTTGGGGGTGTTGTCCCATCAGCTCGTCATAGTAGTAGAGGCTTTTCAAACTATCATGTATAGATAGTTCAATGTTGTTGAGTTGTATTTACGCTTTTATCCTTATAATACGCAGACTTTCTCTTATATCATGCTCATGCTTTATTTCTGCTTAGTGAGGCTCTTTTCATGCTATGTATGTACCTTGGGTTAGCTTGGAGTCATTCATAGTTCTAGGTCTCGTGTCGCAGCCGGGGTCTCAGCTTAGGTCGTGACACTTGTGAAAGGAGTTTTTAGGAGTTAAAGACTCAACTAATTTCTGCTCTAATCTTGACCCTGCTAGAGGGTGCAGAAGACTTTCTAGTGTATTGTGATGCCTCAAGAGTTGGCCTCAATGTGTGATGATGTAGCATGGAAAAATGTAACACCCCAAAAGTTTCTAAGATCGGACCCCAGACTTGAAGCAAGAAACAAGCAGAAAAGTACAAATGTTGTCATAGGATGACTCAAGGAACAAGTTATTGTAAGGACTATCAATCTGTTATGTGCCTCATTATAAGCCAGCAGTCCAGACTTCCCAGGACCAATAAGTCAAGTGACGATTCATTACATCACGTAATCGATCATCCTGATGGGTCGTTAAGTGGAGTTCAAAAAGGCTCAAAATTTAGTTCAGTAGTAATGAAATGATGTAACAACTCGTGGTATGTAATGACGGGCCATTATGAGCACATGTTACGAGAAATTTAGAATCATGAAATAAATTACCATGAGTCATAGGATGACTCATGGAACCCAACAATGGACCATCCTTCCCAGCCATAGATTGAAGGATTAGAAAGTAGACAAATTTCTCCATATGTGACAGATGGATCCAACGAGTCATTAGGTCAGACAACGACTCGTGGGTGGGTCGTTTCCACTAACGGACATATTTTTAAAGTGAATTCCTAGGGGTGTTTTAATAAATTCCTATGCTTTTAACTCCTAAGTGAGGTTTTTTTGGTTTTCCTAAGGGGTATATTAGAGGGTTTTTCCTAGTCTAATCCCACATTCTTTTCTCAATCACCGTATAGTTCTTCTCTTCTTCTTCTTCTCTCAAGGCTCAAGAACACCTAAGGTTCCTCTCAAAGGGCTTCAAGATTCAAGTGCTAGTAGGAATTTCTCCAAGCCAAGTATGTGAGACTTCAACCAGGGTTTCTTTTCACCCTTATTTCCCAATTATTTTTAGAAACCCTAGAAAATTCAATCCTCTACAGACCATGTCTTAGGATTTCATTCTATGTATGATTTCCCTCATGTTTCCCTGCTTTAAATATTCTCATGATCAATAGCATATAATGTTCATGATTTCACTCTCAATTTCATAATGTATTCCCATGATTTGATACTGGAATGATTTCTAAGATTTAGCCTGTGATATAGCGTCTTCGAAAAATATGATCCATTTGAATAATGATTTTACCACGATCTTAGTACGCACGATTTACAGTATGATTTAAGCCTGTGATTTCCCCATGATTTTAGTATGATTAGTATATTTATGGTTCTTTGGACTCTCAGGACACTTTTAGTTAAAATAGTTCTGACTAGTCTTAGGACATCAATTTTGAGTCATAAACATTAGTATGTTCATAGTCCTTTTGGCTCTCGGGACACTTTTAGATAAAGTAGTTTTGACTAGTGTTAGAGATCGATTTCAGATTATTAGTGCTTATGTTTAGTTGAGAGTAGTACTTAGCACCGAGTAAGCCGACGTTCCAACTTACCCAAGTCTTAGAACTACATACCACGTAGGATAAGGGTTCTCATTAGTAGAGAGTGTCTCCCTTTGCAGAGGAATATGGGATCCTCGCTATTTGAGAGTGTTTCCCTCGCCAAAATGGGATCATGTAGGGGTCCTCGTTAGTTGAGAGTGTCTCTATGAACTTATGAGTGATATCACATCAGTTATGGTTCTTACCCTTAGCAAGGTATGAATACCCTTCCTACCAGGGTTACAGGTCGGGCTCCATGAGGCTCACACTGGAGTTTGTTGGTTAATAGGCTCTCCCACAATTCAGTTTCAGTTTCAATACAGTTTTCAGTTATAGTTATAGCTTCAATTTTTAGTGCATGCATATGACCCTTAAAATTAGTTTTACTCATATTTTCATTAACTTTCATACTAGCGTGTCATGTCAGTATTTATGCATCTCAAATTGGTTCATTGTGTTATACCTCAGCTTATGCATTCAGTTATATATTTAGTGCAGACTTTCTTAGATTACTAGCATATTTTAAACTTCAGTTGCATATCCCATATACTCAGTACATTTAAAGTACTGACTGTATGTTCTCTATACTATATCATTTCATGATATAGATCTAGGTACTCAGGATCAACCCCGTGGTTAGACACATTTGGAACTTGACCAGCTAGCAGCGGTGAGTACTCATCCTCTGATGACTGGAGTTATCTTCTTTATTTCAGCTATTTTGTCTTGTGTTAGTTTTTAGATTTTTGGAGTTAGGTGGGGACTTGTCCCAGTAGTTTTTCAATTAGTAGAGGCTTTTAGACATAGAGTTAGTATGTTTAGCTTTGTGATTTAGTGTTATATTATCAGATTATCTTTCTATCCATAAGTGAACGTTTTTACATTTCAATTAGCTCTTTCTCAATTTCCTATTTAAATTCATATCATGTTAGTAATATGCTATGCTAGGGGTTAACTTGGAGTCACTTGTGGCTCTAGGCACCATGTCGCGTTTAAGGTGTAGACTTGGTTCATGACGCAAGATCATTGCTTATGGTTCTAAACAGCTTAAGACTCATGAGAAGAATTACCCGACACACGACCTTGAGTTAGCAGCAGTAGTTTTTTCCTTAAAGATTTGGAGACACTATTTGTATGGGGTGCATGTTGATGTGTTCACGGACTATAAGAGTCTTCAGTATGTGTTTAGTCAGAAGGACCTGAATCTTCAACATAGAAGATGGCTTGAACTTCTCAAAGATTACAACTTGAGTGTTCTTTATTATCCAAGTATAGCCAATATTATGACTAATGCCCTTAGCCGGTTGTCCATAGGAAGTGTGGTTTATGTTGAAGAGGGAAGGAAGTAGTTGGTTAGATAAGTCCACAGGCTTGCTCGCTTAGCGGTTCACCTTACGGATTTGGCAGATGGTAGTGTCACTATTCATTATGGTTTGGAATCTTCATTAGTGGTGGAAGTTAAGGCAAAAAAATATGAGGATTCTATTTTAGTTAAGTTGAAGGAAGCAGTCCGAAATCAAAAAGCAGAGGTTTTCTCAAGGGGGAGATGGTGTGCTCCGCTATTAGGATCGTTTGTGTGTTTTGGATATGGATGACTTGAGACAATAGATGTTTAAAGAGGCTCACAGCTATTGATATTTTATTCACCCATGTGCTACCAAGATGTATCGTGATCTACAGGAAGACTACTGGTGGAATGGTATGAAGAGGGATATTGTGAAATTTGTTGCTAAGTGTCCAAATTGCCAACAAGTTAAGGTAGAGCATCAGAGATCGGGAAGTATGACTCAGGATATTACTATTCATAGTTAGAAGTGGAAAGTGATAAATATGGACTTCATTATAGGGTACCTCAAATGCATTGACAACATGATTCTATGTGGGTGATAGTGCATCAGATAACTAGGTCAGCCCATTTCTTACCAATTAATACTATAGATTCAGCAGAGGACTATGCTAGACTTTACATTAGGGAGTTAGTCAAGTTGCACAGAGTCCCCTTGTCCATCATCTTAGATATTGTACTCTATTCACATCATATTTCTGAAAGTCCTTTCAGAAAGGTCTCAGTACTTAGGTAAACCTCAACATAGTTTTTCAACTATAGATAGATGTTCAGGTAGAGCGAACCATTCGGACCTTAGGGAACATATTGAGAGCTTACCTTATTTACTTCAAAAGTAATTGGGATGGTCACTTACCTTTCATATAGTTTGCTTACAATACCAGCTTTCACTCAAAAATTCAAATGGCTTCATTTGAAGCGCTTTATGGGTAGAGATGTAGATTGCCTATTTGACAAATTGAGGTAGGTGAGGCAATGTTGATAGGGTCAGATTCAGTTCATGAGGCTATGGATAAGTTTTATCTAATTAGGGAGAGGTTGAAAACCACTTAGAGTCATCAAAAATCCTATGTGGATATAAGGAGGAGAGAGCTTGAGTTTGTAGTTGATGATTGGGTATTTCTGAAGGTATCACCCCTGAAGGGGGAGATGAGATTTGGTAAGAAAGGGAAACTTAATCCCCTGTATGTTGGTCCCTACGGAATTCTAAGGCACATTGGCAATGTGGCCTATGAATCGGAGTTTCCTACAGAGTTAGTATCAGTACATCTAGTCATTAATGTGTCCTTGCTGTGAAAGTGCATTGGTGATATGGCTCTAGTTGTGCCTTTAGAAAGTGTTGATGTGAAGGATAGTCTCTCTTATGAGGAGGTTCCAGTTGAGATTTTTATCATCAAGTTCGTACATTGAAAAATAAGGAAGTCGCTTCAGTGAAGGTTTTATGGAGGAATTAGCTAGTTGAGGGAGCTACTTCGTAAGCCGAAGTAGATATGATGGCTAAATACCCTCATCTTTTCCATCCTAGTTCATTATCATCTTGAGGTAACAGTTTCATCTCATAGTATCCTTATCGGTTTCATGTTCCATCAGTTATCATTGAAATCCTTAGTATGCTTGCATGTTCCATGAATTCAGTTAAGCGCAGTTAGTTACTCTCAATTAGATCAGCTATCATGTAAGTCATTCAGATTTCAGAAATCAGCTTTGGAATTAGTATCCCTTTCCCTATGAGTTAGTTTCAACTTTCATTCGAGGATGAATGATTCCAAGGGAGAGATAATGTAACACTCACAGAAGTCCTTAGAATCATACCCTAGACTTGAATTAAAAACCAACAGGAAAATTGATTTTTCTCACAAAATGAGACCATACCATGAGTCATGATGAGAAGGAATGACTCGTGGTCATGAGCCATGGCACCTAAGGCAACCAAGGCCTAGATATAATGAACCAAAGTATGACTTGTTGGACCATACCATGATCCATCCTGAAGAGTCTTTAGATGACTTCAAAAAGTCATCAAAATTGTCCTAGTGATCATAAGTGCACACCACGAGTCATGGTATGACACAACAAGTCGTGGTGTGGCTCATACGGATTGGACGACAGTTTTTCAGTACATTTTCTAGGGGTATTTTTGTAATCTCTTAACTCCTAAATCATATTGTTTTAGGTTCTATTTGAAGGAAATTAAAGGGGTACTTAGTAGAATAATGTTATACCCCAGAAGTGCTTAAGACTAGACCGGACTTTGAAAATGTAAAGTATCAGAAATAAGAAAATCCTTCTCAGAACGGGTCGTAGTACGGGTCGTTAGTGTGACCAACAACCTATTGGATGTGTCTGTGGTGAGGTGTGATCACGGGCAAAAATATATGCCCAAGATACGCTTTACCACTTAAATTAGTCTTGTTTATCTAAGATTATTGTATACATTTTCATGTAATTTTAGATAAAGTAAAGATATGTGCTAACCAACATGATTAGCCTTTGTTTTGTAGGTTTTGATGACTTTTGAGCAACTAATCCATGAGTTGGTGAAGTAGAGGCTTGGAAACAGAATTAACATGCAAACGTCGGCGAAGAGGAGGCACAAAACAGCCCACCTGCGCGTTGGCAACGTGCCATGGCAGGCAGGCCGCTCACAACAGCCCACCTGCGCGTTGGCAACGTGCCACAGCAGGTGGCCTCCACGACCAAGGGCTGCCAACGCGCTGCCCAAGCAGCGTGACACGCTGCCAACGCGGCAGGGTGCTGCCCGGGCCAATTTCGGGTGATTTCCAGAGGGCTTCCGCGTCCGTAGCGTGTCACGGAGGCCGGGCACCGCGATGCACTCCGTGACACGTTGCTTGTTATTCTGAGAAAGAGTCCTACTACTATAAATAGCACACTTAGGTTTATTTTTCATAATGCAGACTTGGTGGAGCAAGGACGTGGGTTACAGGCAGTTGAGGGACGAAAAGTTCAGGGTTTTTTCTCTCTTTCTTTCTTCTCTAATTCAATTGTTTGTATGATTAACACTTGTTTCAGGATGATTAATCCCCAAATGAGTGGCTAATTCCCTTCCATGCTGAGGTTATGAACACTTGTGATGAATTTTGATTATTAATTATATGGTTTTTCATCTTTTTCTTCCATGTTGTTCGATTAATTCTTGTTCTTACTGCATTGGTGTGTGGCCTACATTAATGTACATCTAAAAAGTCTGATTTCACTCGAGAGAGCACGAAATTGGAAAGTTGTGAATTAATAGGATATTGTTCTTTACTTGATTTGGGAAAATTGAGTTTTGATGTGCTTTCCTGATAGAAATATACTTGAAAGCCGTATTAGTCAATTTAGGAACCGGAATTGTATGGCTAGAACATGAATTGCATTTGATCACAGAAATGTAGACGGATGGTTCATGATTCTTAAGTGAGATTAAATACGAGAGTTTTAATCTCTTGGCAATTGTTCTTGGCTAGCAACTGGAAGAAAAGATTAACCAATTTATGATGATAATCAGTTTCATTGCATGTTCTTTAACCTCGACATGCTTTTATCCATAGTCCAAATTCAAAGTAGATAATTGTTTGTAGTTTAGTATAAAATTTATAAAACAAATTATTCAATTTTTGGTTATTTAGTTGTCAGCATATTTAGAAGTAAAAATATAGTATACTTGAACAAATTGCACTTATCCCAAGTCTCTGTGGGATCGATACTTGGCTTACTAAAGCCACTTACTACTTGTTCGACCACGTGCACTTGCGTGTCGGTTTTATAACCCCAACGAATGCACCAACCAAGTTTTTGGCACCGTTGTCGGGGACTTGGCAATTGGTGAATTTGTTTTAAGTGTTAATCTACTATATTTTTTTTTCTTAAGTGCTGACAACTTAGTCTTAGTGTTTGTTTTAATTCTTTTTCATTTTATTTTTTTTTTACTTTTTCGGATACCCTTATTGACATGACATCGTGGAATACAAATGGTTTAAATGGTGGATACTCATATTTTGGTGAATCTTGTCTGAATTACGGAGGACCCCACTTGTGGCAACACTGTAACACGTGCAATATATGTGATGGTCAAGATGGCCATTGGAATGGCTGTCCGAATGCATATTCCCCTCCCCCAAGCCCCTACTATGATCCTTCTGTTGATTTTGTTGAATATAGGCATGCTGAAAATGCGGACTTGGGATGCCAAGCTCAAATAGAAGACATGCTGAAACAACTCCTGGAGCAATCAGAAGCAATGAAGGAGGCGATGGCAGTATTGAGAATTCAGCAAGAAGAGAATGCAGAGACTCTAGAAAGGATGAGCGTCAAACTCACGGAGATGATTGCTGAGGCTGAAGCTTGTGATAAATTGCAGGTGACAGTTTTAGCCGATATTCAAGAGGAACTACAAGAGGAAGACAAGGGTGAATTCTTGGATGAAGCCCAACAATTAAAATCTCTTGAGTGTCCCTGTGATGGGCTCACACTTATGGAAAATCCATTCGTGGAAGAAAAGATAGAGTATCCCCCATTTGACATTAATGGAGAGATAGATGTCGATACTGAGAAGGTGTTTACAAGTAAGGAGGTCAAGCACAAGGCAGTTTCAGAGTTGAGGTTTATTGGACCACACTCGAAGCATTTTTCGACATTAAGTTTGTTTGAAAACATAGAAATAGAGCCTTCCAAGCTTATAGAGAAATGTCTAGAGGAGGACCAAGCCCCATATATTTTGAAATATGCTGACTCGGAGAGACAAAATGACTTTGCTTACTTAAGGGCCAATAAGTTCAGAAGGCAATATCTACTGCTTGGTCCTTACAATTTTTCACCACCACCCCTGGAGCATAAGAGGAAATTAGAGAAGAAATTAGGGGTGAGATTCATATCCTCAAGGTGGAGGAAAAAGCGGTGAAACTGGACACGTCGTGCCGCGACGTAAAATTAGGCGCTGCTTGGGAGGCAACCCAAGGGTACCATGGGTACCATTTTAATTGCTTGCATTTAAGTTGATTTTATTTATTTTTCATCTTATGTTGTTTTGGTGGAAAGTTAAGCACAGATGGAGGGGAAGTCTGAGTACCCGTGGAGGAGGAAGCTAACCAGCATGGAAGAGAAAAAGTGTGGGGTCGAACACCCACTTGTGCAAAGTTGAAGAAAGGCATGTTGTTAGCTAGGCCTAAAGGCCTCAGGGAGTATTTCTCACCCTTTGTAAATTTTAATTTGATGCTATGAGGACATAGCATGATTTAAGTGTGGGGTGAGGGAAATTTCAAGGGAAATTTCAAATTTATGTGCTTAACGATTTTTGGTGAATGTAATGCTTGTGAAAAAAAATTGAAACTTTTTTTTGTGAGTTAAGCATGAATTCATCACCCGTTGGTTTTTCTTTTCGGTTCTTTTCTGACGGGGGGTCTTTGAACCGAAGAATAAAAAATTTCTTTTTCTTTCTTTCCGTTGTCTGTATATAGTGTTTTTAGTCATAGTTAGGGACTGTTTCCGACGATGGATGGATGACGACCGTCTTGAGGAAAAATTAGTCGATAGGTTTTGGGTTTTTGGAACCATAACTAATTGGTGCTTGATGTTCTTTTTATGTGCTATACATGGCTGTAAGATGGAAGTATGTTCAGTATGAAGCATGCAAGTGTATAACTTTGTTTGAGACACTTAGGCTCTTGAATTTGACTCAATATGATGGAAGCTTAATTCTGAATTCTTGTGATTAGCTGAGTAAGAGTCTACTGATTGTGTCTTGATTTGAGCATGTGCCATGAGTGTAAGGTTTTTGAGTATTCTATGCTATTGTGAAATGTCTAGAACTTGCCTGGTATGTATATAAAACGAAATGAAGGATGTGAATTGGAGGAGATGATTTAGGCATTTCTTTGAATGAACATAAATGTTATCCCTCACTTTACCTACCTTAAATATTTAATCCTAGTTAGCCCCATTGAGCCTTGAGCCTATTCTTTGATAGCTACAACATAAGCTTAATCCTTTTTATTTCATTAGCCTTAAATTTGATACAAAACTCCTAAGCGCTTAAGTGAAAAAAATTTCAAAGAATAAGGGAGTGAGAAGCGTGAAAAAGAAGGAAAAGTAGAAGTTGTGAAAGTTGAGAAAAGGACAAAGGTGCACTTATGTAAAAATGGTTGATTATTAGTAGGGAGTAAGAAAATAAATGAATGAAAAAAATTTTTTTGCTTAAGTACTCCTTACTAATAAGCTGAGTGTGCTTAAAGAAATAGGAACAAGAAGAGAAAATTCAGGATTGAAAAGAATGAGGGTGAAGTAAGGGAAGAGATATCCTTAATGAAGGTTGAAGTTATTAAAAGCGCTTGGGGGAAGATAGTCACTATTACTAGCCAGAATAGTACCTACCCGTCCCTTAGCTTACATTACAACCCATTAAGTCCTACTTGATCTTACGTTCAAACATCCTTAAATTAGTGGAGCAAAACACTAAGGGCAAGCTTATGGGTCATTACATGATGCATGTGAATTCTTTGTGAGAGTGAGCGTAATTCTATTCATTTACCCATACATGTTGTGATTTAAAAATTTGTGTGTGAAACTGGGTAACTCTCTTTCCGTGAGGGGCACATGTTGAATGAAGGATATAATTCAAGTGAGATTTCTTAATCAGTTGATTTGCATGAGTTTGCTAAGATTGAGAGTCGATTCTTGAGGTTAAGAAGTCTTAACATAGTTGTACTTCATTTCAATGATCAAATAAGCATGCTCTATTTTTAGCTTGTATCTTACGTAATCATTATAGCCGTAACTTGAATTATCTTGCTAAATTAGTTATGTGGGAGTCTCCATATGCATGATATGTAAAAGGTTGTTCGAGGACGAACAAGGCTTTAAGTGTGGGGTTGTGATCACGGGCAAAAATATATGCTCGAGATACGCTTTACGACTTAAAATAGTCTTGTTTATCAAGATTATTGTATACATTTTCATGTAATTTTAGATAAAGTAAAGATATGTGCTAACCAACATGATTAGCCTTTGTTTTGTAGGTTTTGATGACTTTTGAGCAACTAATCCATGAGTTGGTGAAGTAGAGGCTTGGAAACGGAATTAACAGGCAAACCTCGGCGAAGAGGAGGCACAAAACAGCCCACCTGCGCGTTGGCAACGTGCCACGGCAGGTAGGCCGCTCACAACAGCCCACCTGCGCGTTGGCAACGTTCCACGGCAGGTGGCCTCCATGACCAAGGGCTGCCAACGCGCTGCCCAAGCAGCGTGACACGCTGCCAACGCGGCAGGGTGCTGCCCGGGCCAATTTCGGGTGATTTCCAGAGGGCTTCCGCGTCTGTAGCGTGTCACCAAGGCGGGCTCCGCGATGCACTCCGTGACATGTTGCTTGTTATTCCGGGAAAGAGTCCTACTACTATAAATAGCACACTTAGGTTTATTTTTCATAATGCAGACTTGGTGGAGCAAGGACGTGGGTTACAGGCAGTTGAGGGACGAAAAGTTCAGGGTTTTTTCTCTCTTTCTTTCTTCTCTAATTCAATTGTTTGTATGATTAACACTTGTTTCAGGATGATTAATCCCCAAATGAGTGGCTAATTCCCTTCCTTGCTGAGGTTATGAACACTTGTGATGAATTTTGATTATTAATTATATGGTTTTTCATCTTTTTCTTCCATGTTGTTCTATTAATTCTTGTTCTTACTGCATTGGTGTGTGGCCTACATTAATGTACATCTAAAAAGTCTGATTTCACTCGAGAGAGCACGAAATTGGAAAGTTGTGAATTAATAGGATATTGTTCTTTACTTGATTTGGGAAAATTGAGTTTTGATGTGCTTTCCTGATAGAAATATACTTGAAAGCCGTATTAGTCAATTTAGGAACCGGAATTGTATGTCTAGAACATGAATTGCATTTGATCACAGAAATGTAGACGGATGGTTCATGATTCTTAAGTGAGATTAAATACGAGAGTTTTAATCTCTTGGCAATTGTTCTTGGCTAGCAACTGGAAGAAAAGATTAACCAATTTATGATGATAATCAGTTTCATTGCATGTTCTTTAACCTCGGCATGCTTTTATCCATAGTCCAAATTCAAAGTAGATAATTGTTTGTAGTTTAGTATAAAATTTATAAAACAAATTATTCAATTTTTGGTTATTTAGTTGTCAGCATATTTAGAAGTAAAAATATAGTATACTTGAACAAATTGCACTTATCCCAAGTCTCTGTGGGATCGATACTTGGCTTACTAAAGCCACTTACTACTTGTTCGACCACGTGCACTTGCGTGTCGGTTTTATAACCCCAACGAACGCACCGACCAAGGTGCTGCCGAACTGGAGTTGCAGGAACGGGTCTAGTGACAACCCGTTGCCAGGTGTAACGGGTCTTTGGATGTGAGCCATTGTGAGTTGTTCAGGTTCATAGAGAAAGTAACAGATCACGTAATGACTCGTCGTTTGGAGCAACGAGTCATTTTAAGTGCCCGTTGGGAAGAATTCCAAGTTAAAGTAGTGGTGGCAATGATTGGAAGTAACGTGTCATTGTAGCTTGTAATGACTAGTTCTGTCTGATCATGGTAGGGGATCTGAGACTTGATTCAGGGGTGTAACAACGAGGGATGTAATGGACCGTTGGAGTCAGTAACGGTCTGTTGTGGCGCCTATGGTCACTGGCATAGCAGTTTTTTCAAGAAATTTATTAAGGGTATTTTCGTCATTCCTAAGCCTTAGGGTCCTAAACTATGTCATTTTAAGCTATGAGTAGTGATTTTTAAGAGAGTTAAGTTCATTCTAAGCTATTCCTATTCATGCATGCAAGTGTAGAAGTCTAGAGAGGTGATTAAGGTCAAATTCTTCCAAGTTTCCTTCAATTCTTCATTGGGCAATCAAGGGAGTTGTAAAATCTGATTCTCTCAGGTATATAAGGTTATGAATGGGTGAATTATTCACACCCATTCCCAATCGCTCTCTAATTCATGAAAATCTATATGTTCGGGTGGGTTAGTGAGTATTTGTTCGGGCGGAGGCGGACAATGAAAAGACAGAAAGGAGCGAATGATGCCAACCAACTCAACAAATACATTCATATATGAAAAAGATAAAGAAAGACGTGGGGTTTTAACCCAATGCATGAATTTCCTAAGTTTCTACCATGTGTATGATCTAAGCATGTTTCTACTATTGAATTATGATTCATGGGCAAGTTTTACAATGTTTTCAATTATAAATCATGTTTTCAAGTTTTGTAAAATACAATGCCCATCCATGAGAAGTTCATGAAAGTTGAGATTTACGATGTATGTTCAAGTATGATGAGATATTTATGATGAAAAGCATGTTTTCAAGTTACCCATATCTACAATCATGTTTTCAAGTGAATCAAGTATTTTCAAGCATGTTTAAGTATTGGGCAAGCCCATATGTTCAAGTATGATTTATGATTTCAAGTCAATTAGCTTACCACATGGTGTTAGAGTCAAGACTCCCAATTATGTTTAGCTTGTGGTATGGTTTGAGCCAAGGCTCCTCGTGTATGATTTCAGATTTTATATGTACATGATTATTCAACTTAGTCACTAGACGATGGTCAGCTTTGTTGAAAAATGATGGAGAGCATATGCATATTTTTGGGAGTAGTGTCTAGCACCGAGTAAGCTAAGGGTCAGTCAACCCTATACCTCAGAACTACACTCAAACATAGGTATGATCAAATTATTTAGGACCTCCTTTGTGAGCTTTCCCCTATCCTAATGGGCCTTCAGCTTGATATCGATATCATGATAGCTTCTTTAGCCCTGGAAAGTTTTTAGACGGCTCTGCCCACTTGAGTGTGATAGTCGGGACCACGTAAGCTCTATCGTGGTAGTGTCGGTTATATGAAGAGTCTCTCATTATTCCTCGTGATTTCAATTTTGCATTTTTATCATTATATATATATATAGTAAAGCAGAAGACTTAACATATTAAACATGGAGGAAGTCCGAACATAATATAACCATCTAAATATACAACACAAGTCAGAAGCTAAATACAATATATTGTCTAAAAAGCCTCCAATTTTGATGAGTTGATGGGACAAGAACCCAACTAACTCTCTAAGTCTGAAACTAAAAATAAGTAAATATAATCGAATAGAAGAGGGGCCCTTGATAGATGAGGACTCACCAATAGGGACTGGATGCTAACTCCGGAAGCTGGCTAGTGACAGCGATGAGTCTGAAGATTAGAGCCTGTATCATAAAACGATACAGCATATAGTATGCGGTCAGTACGTGGAATGTACCAAGTATGCAAGGTAAGTAAAACCGCGTAAATAAGCAAAATCATTTTGAACATGCATAGTATAAAACATAATCAAGATAAGAATCTGAGAGTAAGGCTTGCATGCAAGTAGGTTTGACCCAATATTCAGGTTTACTTACGATTAATAGATTTCAGGTTTGGGTCATTCAATTCAGTTATAATATTCAGTTATGTCCAGATCATGATTCAGAAAATAGCATGCAAGCCCTACTCTCAGATTCTTATCTTGAGTATGTTTTATAGTATGCATGTTTAAAATGCTTTTACTTATTTAAGCGATTTTACTTACCATGCATACTCGGTACATTCCACCTACTAACCGCATACTCTATGTTGTGTCATTTTATGATACAGGCTCCAATCTTTAGACTCAACCCCGTCACTAGCCAGCTTCCGAATTTAGCATCCAGCTCCTATTAGTGAGTCCTCGTCTGTCAAGAGCCCCTCTTCTATTCGGTTATGCTTACTTATTTTCAGTTTCAGACTTAGAGAGTTGGTTGGGGTCTTGTCCCATCAACTCATCAGAATTGGAGGCTTTTCAGGCAATAGATTGTATTTAGCTTCAGATTCGTGTTGTATATTCAGATTGTTATGTTATGTTCGGATTTCTGCCATGTTTATTATGTTAAGTCTTTCACTTTACTTGATTGAGTCAGATGTATGTTCATGCCATGGATCAACTTGGAGTCTCTCAAGGCTCCTTATCCCGTGTCTTGATCCGAGCCTATATTCAGGTCGTGACAAACTTGATATCAGAGCAATAGGTTTTGAAGTGTCCTATGGTGTTTGAAAGCAGTATTAAGTAGAGTATTTTTCATGGGTGTGAAGTGCTTCACACTTATGACTAAGAGGCTATGAGACGTTTAGGAAATGTTCCCTGTTTTCGTGATCTATGTAGTGCGGTGAAATGTCTCTCTATCCTTCTAACTCGTGCTATTCACGATTGCATAATCATGCCTCCCCGCAGAGTTAACGGCAGAAGAAATGGAAATGGAAATGGAAACAAGGATGGAAATAGAGACGGGCATCAGCAGGCCCTACCAGCCCATGAGCACCATGCACTAGAGCTGGTTGCCCACGCTAAATTCAGGGCAGCCATTCAGATGCTAGCATAGGACTTGACCTCCCAGGTCAATCAGCAGGCGGTAGCACATGTTCCATGCTGCCGCAGAATGCGACGGTAGCATGAGTCAGAGATTTCCTAAGGATGAACCCACCAGAGTTTCTTGGGTCAAAGGTGGACGAGGATCCACATGAGTTTATTGACAAGATTCTGAAGATCACCCAGGTCATGGGGGTGACTGGAAAGGAGTGTGCGGATTTGGCCTCATAACAGTTGAAGGGGGTCGCATACATTTGGTTTAAGCAGTGGAAGGATAGTAGGGCAGTCGGAGCAAGCTCTATCAGTTGGGATGAGTTTCATGTCGCTTTCCGAGATCGGTTCTTCCCTCGGGAGATGAGGGAGCTGAAGGCGGCCGCATTTGTGAATCTAAAGTAGGGAAAGATGACAGTAAAGGAATATTCCCTAGAGTTTACTCGCCTGTCAAAGTACGCCCCAGAGTTAGTGGTTGATCAGAGGGCTCAAGTGAGCAGGTTTGTTCATGGGGTGCATACTATCTAGACAAGGATTGCAGAACCGCCATGCTCCATCAAGATATGGATTTCCTCGAATAGTATTACATGCCCAGCAGATAGAGGCGGCGCATCTGCAGGAAAGAGAGGCCAAGAGGGTCAGGATAGACAGCTATAGGTTCTTCAGCCGAGGCCAGGTGATGTGCTGTGAATTTACAGCACTATTGACGCTCAAAACTAGGAAAATAGCATGGACTTAGGTGTATTAATATGGATATGAGGCACTTTTCCTTTGATTTCAATATAAATGGGTGTTGGACCAATAAATTGCAAAAGGAAGCTAAAAGTGTCAAAACAGGTCAAAAAAAATGCAGACCACAGTACGGTCCGTAGGATGGACCTACAAGTCGTACTGAGGGCCTTGATCAAAAGCTTACAGTTTAACCTGAAAGATTGAACTTATGAGATTTGTCATGGATCGTACCATGGTGGTACGAGTCGTGACAAGCCAGTCGTGATGAAATCCAAAAGAATTGCATAGAAGGCTGATTCTCAGTACGAGAGCACCCGACGACCTGTGAGATGAAGGTATGAGTCGTACCATACTGGTCGTGGTGAAGTTCAGAAGAAGTTCAAAAGATCAGTATCAAGTCACGAGTGTTAATGTATGAGTCATAGCATGTTTTTATGAATCGTACCTTGATCCAACACTTAGCCAAAATTCAGCCAACACTCCAAGCCACGAGTGGATGTAACGATCCGTAAGAAGCCCCTACGAGTTGTAGGTGGACCTATGACGAGGTCGGCGACAGATATGGAAAGTAGTCCTGTTTGTTTAGGAAAAGGATTCTTGTGTCTCTATAAATACTTTTTATGTTTTATTTTTAAAGGAGGACGACGAATAGAAATAATTCTAGTAGGAAAATATTATAGTAGGCAAGTTTACATCATTGGAAGAGAGAATTGAGTTGGTTCAACCTTTTGATCAACCTTCTCTTGAATTCATATTGTTCTTGCTACTTGTTATTCAAGATTTCGTGGTTTAATTGAAGTAATTATTTTTTTCTCAATCATCTTTTTAAGTATTTTTATATGTTTTCAATCATGAACACAAATCACAACCTTGCAACTATGAGAGATTAAAACCTCCATAGCTAGGGTTGTGGGAACCATGGTGGATTAACTAGTTAGGGTTGCACAAAGTGATTCTAAAACCAATACTAGATATTTATATTGTATTCTCTTCATCTGTAATGATTCTTAATGGTGTACAACGTTAGGAGGTGCCTGAATTCTTTACTTGCTTTGGTCGAAGAGGTAGAGATTAGGAAAAGAGAATTACAATAGAGCCTTGATCTTGATGATCATTGTATTAAATTGAGTTGTGGTTGCAGGATAGTTATATCTGGAACTTAGTGATAATGGTTAGTTTGAAAAACTCATGAGACTTGATCGAGTAATTGAGGATAGTCATTCTATAGGGATTGGTCGATCATTTGAATGAATCTAAGTTATCAGTTCTGTAAGTAAGTATTGATAAAGATCATGAGTGTATACTTAAAGTTGTTATGAACCCATGGGTAACACAAACCTTAGTTATCCTTTAATTATTAATTTACAAATATAATCTTGACTGTTGTTTATTTTTATTATTATTTATTAGAATTCCCCCACTGTGAAGTAATTACCGATCACGGGCAAAAATATATGTCCGAGATACGCTTTACGACTTAAATTAGTCTTGTTTATCTAAGATTATTGTATACATTTTCATGTAATTTTAGATGAAGTAAAGATATGTGCTAACCAACATGATTAGCCTTTGTTTTGTAGGTTTTGATGACTTTTGAGCAACTAATCCATGAGTTGGTGAGGTAGAGGCTTGGAAACGGAACTAACACGCGAACGTCGGCGAAGAGGGGGAACAAAACAGCCCACCTGCGCGTTGGCAACGTGCCACGGCAGGCAGGCCGCTCACAACAGCCCACCTGCGCGTTGGCAACGTGCCACGGCAGGTGGCCTCCGCGACCAAGGGCTTCCAACGCGCTGCCCAAGCAGCGTGACACGCTGCCAACGCGGCAGGGTGCTGCCCGGGCCAGTTTCGGGTGATTTTCCAGAGGGCTTCCGCGTCCGTAGCGTGTCAGGGAGGTCGTGCTCCGCGATGCACTCCGTGACACGTTGCTTGTTATTCCGAGAAAGAGTCCTACTACTATAAATAGCACACTTAGGTTTATTTTTCAGAATTCAGACTTGGTGGAGCAAGGACGTGGGTTACAAGCAGTTGAGGGACGAAAAGTTCAGGGTTTTTTCTCTCTTTCTTTCTTCTCTAATTCAATTGTTTGTATGATTAACACTTGTTTTAGGATGATTAATCCACAAATGAGTGGCTAATTCCCTTCCTTGTTGAGGTTATGAACTTTGTGATAAATTTTGATTATTGAATTATATGGTTTTTCATCTTTTTCTTCCATGTTGTTCTATTAATTCTTGTTCTTACTGCATTGGTGTGTGGCCTACATTAATGTACATCTAAAAAGTCAGATTTCACTCGAGAGAGCACGAAATTTAAAAGTTGTGAATTAATAGGATATTGTTCTTTACTTGATTTGGGAAAATTGAGTTTTGATGTGCTTTCCTGATAGAAATATACTTGAAAGCCGTATTAGTCAATTTAGGAACCAGAATTGTATGGCTAGAACATGAATTGCATTTGATCACAGAAATGTAGACGGATGGTTCATGATTCTTAAGTGAGATTAAATACGAGAGTTTTAATCTCTTGGCAATTGTTCTTGGCTAGCAACTGGAAGAAAAGATTAACCAATTTATGATGATAATCAGTTTCATTGCATGTTCTTTAACCTCGGCATGCTTTTATCCATAGTCCAAATTCAAAGTAGATAATTGTTTGTAGTTTAGTATAAAATTTATAAAACAAATTATTCAATTTTTGGTTATTTAGTTGTCAGCATATTTAGAAGTAAAAATATAGTATACTTGAGCAAATTGCACTTATCCCAAGTCTCTGTGGGATCGATACTTGGCTTACTAAAGCCACTTACTAATTGTTCGACCACGTGCACTTGCCTTTCGGTTTTATAACACCCATACTAAGCACCGAACAAGTTTTTGGCGCCGTTGCCGGGGACTTGGCAATAGGTGAATTTGTTTTAAGAGTAATTGACTGTATTTTTATTTTTCTCAAGTGTTGACAACTTAGTCTTAGTGTTTGTTTTGATTCTTTTGCATTTTACTTTTTCTTTTTCGAATACCCTTATTGACATGACATCGTGGAATATAAATGGTTTCAATGGTGGATACTCATATTTTAGTGAATCTTGTCTGAATTGCGGAGGACACCACTTGTGGCAACAATGTAACACGTGTAATATATGTGGTGGTCAAGATGGCCATTGGGATGGCTGTCCGAATGCATATTCCCCTCCCCCAAGCCCCTACTATGATCCTTCTGTTGTTTTTTCTGAATATAGGCATGCTGAAAATGAGGATTTGGGACGCCAAGCTCAAATAGAAGACATGCTGAAACAACTCTTCGAGCAATCAGAAGCAATGAAGGAGGCGATGGCAGTATTGAGAATTCAGCAAGAAGAGAATGCAGAGGCTCTAAAAAGGATGAGCGTCAAATTCACGGAGATGATTGCCGAGGCTGAAGCTTGTGATAAATTGCAGGTAACAACTTTAGCCGATATTCAAGAGGAACTACAAGAGGACGACAAGGGTGAATTTTTGGATGAAGCCCAACAATTAGAATCTCTTGAGTGTCCCCGTGATGGGCTCACACTTATGGAAAATCCATTCATGGAAGAAGAGATAGAGTATCCCCCATTTGACATTAATGGAGAGATAGATGCCGATGCTGAGAAGGTGTTTACAAGTAAGGAGGTCAAGCACAAGGCAGTTTCAGAGTTGAGGTTTATTGGACCATACTCGAAGCAGTTTTCGACATTAAGTTTGGTTGAAAACATAGAAATAGAGCCTTCCAAGCTTATAGAGAAATGTCTAGAGGAGGACCAAGCCCAGTATATTTTGAAATTTGCTCACTCAGAGAGACAAAATGACTTCACTTACTTAAGGGCCAATAAGTTCAAAAGGCAACATCTACTGTTTGGTCCTTACAATTTTTCACCACCACCCCTGGAGCATAAGAGGAAATTAGAAAAGAAATTAGGGGTGAGATTCATATCCTCAAGGTGGAGGAAGAAGTGGTGAAACTTGGTACGTCGTGCCGCGACGTAAAATTAGGCGCTGCTTGGGAGGCAACCCAAGGGTACCACAGGTACCATTTTAATTTCTTGCAATTGAGTTATTTTTTGTTTATTTTCATCTTGTGTTGTTTTGGTGGAAAGTTAAGCGCAGATGGAGGGGAAGTCTGAGTACCCGTGGAGGAGGAAGCTAACAAGCATGGAAGAGAAAAAGTGTGGGGTTGAACACCCACTTGTGCAAAGTTGAAGAAAGGCATGTTGTTAGTTAGGCCTAATGGCCTCAGGGAGTATTTCTCACCCTTTGTAAATTTTAATTTGATGCTATGAGGACATAGCATGATGTAAGTGTGGGGTGAGGGAAATTTCAAGGGAAATTTCAAAGTTTTCTGTGCTTAACGATTTTGGTGAATGTAGTGCTTGTGCAAAAGTTGGTGAAATTTGAAAAATTTGAAAAATCTTTGTGAATTAAGCATGACTTCATCACCCGTTGGTTTTTCTTTTCGGTTCTTTTCTGACGGGAGGTCTTTGAACCGAAGAATAAAAATTTTCTTTTTCTTTCTTTCCTTTGTCTGTATATAGTGTTTTAGTCATAGCTAGGGACTGTTTCCGACGATGGATGGATGACGACCGTCTTGAGGAAAAATTAGTCGGTAGGTGTTGGGTTTTCGAACCCATAACTAATTGGTGCTTGATGTTCTTTTTATGTACTATACATGGTTGTAATATGCGAGTATGTTCAGTGTGAAGCATGCAAGTGTATAACTTTGTTTGAGACACTTAGGCTCTTGAATTTGACTCAATATGATGGAAGCTTAATTCTGAATTCTTGTGATTAGCGGAGTAAGAGTCTACTGATTGTGTCTTGAATTGAGCATGTGCCATGAGGTTAAGGTTTTTGAGTATTCTGTGCTATTATGAAATGTCTAGAACTTGCCTGGTGTGTATATAAAACGAAATGAAGGATGTGAATTGTAGGAGATGATTTAGGCATTTCTTTGAATGAACCAAACTTTTATCTCTCATTATACCTACCTTGAAAAATTAATCCTAGTTAACCCCATTGAGCCTTGAGCCTATTCTTTGACAGCTGCAACATGAGCTTAATCCTTTTTCTTTCATTAGCCTTGAAATTGAACCAAAACTCCTAAGCGCTTAAAGGAAAAAATCTGAAAGAGTAAAGGAGTGAGAAGAATGAAAAAGAAGGGAAAGTAGCAATTGTAAAAGTTGAGAAAGGGCGAGGGTGCATTTGTTTGAATATGGGTGAATATTAGTAGGGAGTAAGAAAATAAATAAATGAAAAGTCACTTATAGAACTCCTTACTAATAAGCTAAAAGCGCCTAAAGAAAGGGGGAACAAAAGAGGAAAAACAAATATGAAAAGAGAAAAAGGTGGAGTGAGGGAAGGGAAGTTTTTAATGAAGGCGTGATGTATTAAAAGCTCTTAGAAAAGATAGTCACTATTACTGATCATAATAGTACTTACCCGCACCTGAGTTACATTACAACCTAAAAAGTCCTACTTGATCTTACATTCACCCATCCTTAAATTAGTGGAATAAAACACTAAGGGCAAGCTTATGGGTCATTACATGATGCATGTGAATTCTTTGTGAGAGTGAGTGTAATTCTATGCATGTACCCACAAATGTTGTGATATAAAAATTGTTTTTGCGTGTGAAATTGGGTAACTCTCTTTCCGTGAGGGGCACATGTTGAATGAAGGATATAAATCATGTGGGATTTCTTAGTCAGTTGATTTGCATGAGTTTGCTAAAATTGAGAGTCGATTCTTGAGGTTAAGAAGTCTTAACATAGTTGTACTTCATTTCAATGATCAAATCAGGCATGCTCTATTTTTAGCTTGTATCTTACGTAATCATTATAGTTGTAACTTGAATTATCTTGCTAAATTAGTTATGTGGGAGTCTCCATATGCGTGATATGTAAAAGGTTGTTCAAGGAAGAACAAGGCTTTAAGTTTGGGGTTGTGATCACGGGCAAAAATATATGCCCGAGATACGCTTTACGACTTAAATTAGTCTTGTTTATCTAAGATTATTGTATACATTTTCATGTGATTTTAGATGAAGTAAAGATATGTGTTAACCAACATGATTAGCCTTTGTTTTGTAGGTTTTGATGACTTTTTTTTGAGCAACTAATCCATGAGTTGGTGAGGTAGAGGCTTGGAAATGGAATTAACACGCGAACGTCGGCGAAGAGGAGGCACAAAACAGCCCACTGCGCGTTTGCAAAGTGCCACGGCTGGCAGGCTGCTCACAACAGCCCACCTGCGCGTTGGCAACGTGCCACGGCAGGTGGCCTCCGCGACCAAGGGCTTCCAAAGCGCTGCCCAAGCAGCGTGACACGCTGCCAACGCGGCAGGGTGCTGCCCGGGCCAGTTTCGGGTGATTTTTCAGAGGGCTTCTGCGTCCGTAGCGTGTCACGAAGGTCGTGCTCCGTGATGCACTCCGTGACACGTTGCTTGTTATTCTGGGAAAGAGTCCTACTACTATAAATAGCACACTTAGGTTTATTTTTCAGAATTCAGACTTGGTGGAGCAAGGACGTGGGTTACAGGCAGTTGAGGGACGAAAAGTTCAGGGTTTTTTCTCTCTTTCTTTCTTCTCTAATTCAATTGTTTGTATGATTAACACTTGTTTTAGGATGATTAATCCACAAATGAGTGGCTAATTCCCTTCCTTGCTGAGGTTATGAACAATTGTGATGAATTTTGATTATTGAATTATATGGTTTTTCATCTTTTTCTTCCATGTTGTTCTATTAATTCTTGCTCTTACTGCATTGGTGTGTGGCCTACATTAATGTACATCTAAAAAGTCTGATTTCACTCGAGAGAGCACGAAATTGGAAAGTTGTGAATTAATAGGATATTGTTCTTTACTTGATTTGGGAAAATTGAGTTTTGATGTGCTTTCCTGATAGAAATATACTTGAAAGCCGTATTAGTCAATTTTTGAACCGGAATTGTATGGCTAGAACATGAATTGCATTTGATCACAGAAATGTAGACGGATGGTTCATGATTCTTAAGTGAGATTAAATACGAGAGTTTTAATCTCTTGGCAATTGTTCTTGGCTAGCAACTGGAAGAAAAGATTAACCAATTTATGATGATAATCAGTTTCATTGCATGTTCTTTAACCTCGGCATGCTTTTATCCATAGTCCAAATTCAAAGTAGATAATTGTTTGTAGTTTAGTATAAAATTTATAAAACAAATTATTCAATTTTTGGTTATTTAGTTGTCAGCATATTTAGAAGTAAAAATATAGTATACTTGAGCAAATTGCACTTATCCCAAGTCTCTGAGGGATCAATACTTGGCTTACTAAATCCACTTACTACTTGTTCGACCACGTGCACTTGCGTGTCAGTTTTATAACACCCATACTAAGCACCGAACAATTACCATACAAGTTCATCTACTGGCTGTAATCTAGATCTTCCATATTCCCTGTGGGTTCGACCCCAACCTATAAGTTTGGGTTCTTTATTGGAAATATCCGCTTCATAATTCAGTTGGAAGTGTGGTTTGAGCATTACCAAAAAGTGGCGTCATTGCCATGGAATACGGCTAAGACTAGGTTATTAGCTTGTATTTGACTTATTGGTAGTTACTTTAATTTTTACGTTTTCTCCTTTATTTTTCTTCTGTGACTTCCTCAAGTTTTCATCTAGGGATAAACCCTCCACTCAAACACTCAAATATGGAACATGATCAGCTGTCAACCTTAGTGGAGGAAATATACCATGATGATACCTGAGAAGTCACAAAAGTAACGTCGTGCCGCAAAATTAAATCAGGCGCTACATGGGAGGCAACCCATGGAAGGCGAAGTCTGAGTAGCCATAGGTATGTCCATTTTCCTACATGCTTATATTTTATGCTTCGGGGATGAAGCTCATTTTTTAAAGGGGGGTTTGCTTGTATTTTTGGGATTTTTGTTTGTGTGAGGGTTTTTCTTGTCGTGTTTCTTTTCCCTCAGGCATGCTATCTAGTAGAACCGACATGTGTTAGGATTTTTTTTTTAGTCATGATTTTTGTTTGACTAGAAAGTAACTTAGGAATACTCAGTCAATGGATATGCACTAGTTTTGTTGTTTTTGAAAAAATTGACCCTGCTTAAAAAATTTTGCTATGTATTTGTGACAACAATGCATGATTTCTGTGGATCGCTTTATGTCATTTAGTTATTAATAGTTCTAGTCTTATTAAGCCATGTATGAACCAGACGTGTAAAGTAAAAATAGTTCATGTGCCATGTGTGAGTGAGGTATTAGTATTTATTGCGGTATGTTGTTGAAGATATAGAACTTGCCTGGTTGGTCTCTGCATAGGTTAAGGATGGTTGGTTAGGATATGATCATAGGCCTTTTTGTTTTAGCTCACTTTTAGCCTATATTTCTCTACCAAAGTTTCATGAATCCCTTGATCCCAAGTTTGAGCCTTAATAGACCATATTTCTTTGATTTACCTGTTAACTGTATCCATTTGTTTATAATGAACCTGTTTGGCCCTGGTCCTTTCTTGGATATTATGAACCTCAACACAAGCAAAATGCTTAAGTTGAGGGTGGATAGAGTACGGGTGCATAAATGGTGGGAGCGAGAGAAAAGGAAAGAAAAGAAAAAGAAAAAAAATGGTGAAAAATAAGGTGTAGTGAGGTGAAAAAGTAAAAAGCTGAAAATTTAAGAATATTGAAAAAAGAAGAGAAATTCAAAATAGCTTGAAAGTGTTGAAATTGTGAAAAATCACCTCACCCATGCAAATGTTCATAAAATGGGAAAAAAGGGAAGAAAAGGAGACAAAAATAATGAAGGGTGAAATAGGAGAATGGTGTAGCTAATAAATGTAGTGCCAAGGAAGGGATAGTCACTAATAAAATCTTTAATCTTTATCATGTCCAGCCCTAAGCCTACATTAAAATCCATATCAAGTCCTATAGTGATCTTAGTTTCACCATCTAACACACCAAAATAGAGAAAATAAGGGCAAGCCTATGGTAGTTGATGCATAATACTTGCAGTTCTTTGAGAGAGTGAGTGCTTCATTTGCCTAGTCCCATGTTTCAGTTGATACTTCATACTAGAGTGGGGACTTCATTTTTTGTGAGGGTACATGGATTTTGTTTGCTTTTACCATTGGTCTGTGTGAAACACATAGGTGATGACTTGATTGCTTGTTGATAGCTAGATGACATGTCTTGATCCCTGAATATGGTGTTTTGAGGTTGCTGGCAATACATTAGTTGATGATGTTTCAAGAGGAAGGGTCAATAGAGCTTGTATATAGAGTGCACAAATTTGTTTGAATTTTGGCTGTAGTATCTTAAGTTTATTTTCTAGTTGAGTGTCATGTTTAGTTTTTCTTTTTCTTTGCCTAAGGACATGCAAAAATCTTAAGTTGAGGGTGTTGATGTGCTGTGAGTTTATAGGACTATTGACACTCAAAACTAAGAAAATAGCATGGACTTAGGTGTATTTATGTGGATATGAGGCACTTTTTCTTTGATTTTAGGATAAATGGGTGTTGGAACAACAAATTGCAAAAGAAAGCTAAAAGTGTGCAAAACAGCGCAAAAACAGTGCAGACCATAGTACGGTCCGTAGGATGGACCTACGATTCGTACTGAGGGCCTTGATCAAAAGCTGACAGTTTAACTTGGAAGATTGAACTTATGAGATTTGTCACGGATCGTACCATGGTGGTATGAGTCGTGGTAAGCCAGTCGTGATAAAATCCAAAAGAATTGCACAGAAGGCTGATTCTCAGTACGAGAGCACCCAACGACCCATGAGATGAAGGTACGAGTCATACCATACTGGTCGTGGTGAAGTTCAGAAAAAGTTCAAAAGATCAGGATCAAGCCACGAGTTTCAATGTATGAGTCGTAGAATGTTGGTACGAATCATACCTTGACCCAACACTTAGCCAAAATTCAGCCAACACTCCAAGCCACGAGTGGATGTCACGATCCGTGAGAAGCCCCTACGAGTTGTAGGTGGACCTATGACGAGGTCGGCGACAGATATGGAAAGCAGTCCTGTTAGTTTAGGAAAAGAATTCATCTGTCTCTATAAATACTTTTTATGTTTTATTTTTAAAGTGATGAATAGACATAATTCTAGTAGGAAAACATTGTAGTAGGCAAGTTTACATCATTGGAAGAGAGAATTGAGTTGGTTCAACCTTTTGATCAACCTTTTCTTGAATTCATCTTGTTCTTGCTACTTGTTATTCAAGATTTCATGGTTTAATTGAAGGAATTATTTTTTTCTCAATCATCTTTGTAAGTATTGTTACATGTTTTCAATCATGAACACAAATCACAACCTTGCAACTATGAGAGGCTAAAACCTCCATAGCTAGGGTTGTGGGAACCATGGTGGATTAACTAGTTGGGGTTGCATAAAGTGATTCTAAAACCAATACTAAATACTTATATTGTATTCTCTTCATCTGTAACGATTCTTAACGGTGTGCAATGTTAGAAAGTGCCTGAATTCTTTACTTTCTTTGGGCGAAGAGGTAGAGATTAGGAAAAGATAATTACAATAGAGCCTTGATCTTGATGATCATTGTAATAACTTGAACTGTGGTCGCAAGATAGTTATATCTAGAACTTAGTCATAATGGTTAGTTTGAAAAACTCAAGAGACTTGGTCGACTAATTGAGGATAGTCATTTAATAGGAATTGGTCAATCGTTTGAATGCATCTAAGTTATTAGTTCTGTAAGTAAGTATTGGTAAAGATCACGAGTGTATACTTAAAGCTGTTATGAACCCATGGGGAATACAAACCCTAGTTATCCTTTAATTATTGATTTACAAATATAATCTTGACTGTTGTTTATTTTTATTTTTATTTTTATTAGAATTTCCCCATTGTGAAGTAATTACCATACAAGTTCATCTACTGGCTGTAATCTAGATCTTCCATATTCCCTGTGGGTTCGACCCCAACCTATAAGTTTGGGTTCTTTATTGACAATGTCCGCTTCACCAGGTGGTGGGCACCGATAGCAATCCCAGTAGAGATCTACAACCCTAGTATCTTCAGCGATGAGTGTTCCATCCGGACTTAGGCACGACCAGTGGGGACGAGCATCAGCCTCTGGGGGTTAGAGTAGTAGGACCGCAGATTCCAGTATCCCAATTTGCGGTAGGTGTAGTTGGAGGAACATGGGTTAGTGTTTGGTGGGTACAGGTGCTTGCATCAGGTGCGAGAAACCCATACATATGCACAGAGATTGCCTAGCAGCTAAACAGGTTCATGATAGGGGCCGAGGCCCAACTTCCAGTTCAGTAGCTCCACTAGCCCGCCCATCTTAGCAGGGCGCATCTACTAGCACAAGTGGCGGTCAGCACCAGAATAGATTATTTGCCTTAGCATCCTTCCGGGAGCAAGAGGTCTCCCCGGATGTAGTCAGTGGTATATTATGAGTTTTCCATCTTGATGTATATGCTTTGTTAGATCCAGGGTCTACCTTGTCTTTTGTGACGCCCTATGTGGCTAATAGTTTAGAAGTCAGTCCCAAAATCTTGTCAGAACCCTTCTTAGTCTCTACTCCAGTGGGTGATTCAGTTATAGCTAGACGGGTGTATAGAAGTTTTCCGGTCACAGTCCTTCAGAAAGTCATCTCAGCATATTTAGTAGAGTTAGCTATGTCTGATTTTGATGTTATCCTCGGCATGGATTGGCTATTTGCATGCTATGCCTCAGTTAATTGTAGAACCCAGGCAGCAGAGTTGAAATTTCCAGGTGAGTCAGTCATGGAATGGAAGGGTAGTTCAGTTGTGCCTGTATGTCATTCCATTTCCTATCTTAAGGCCAGAAAGATGATCTCCAAGGGTTGTGTGTACCATTTAGTAAAGGTTAAAGATGCTACGTCTAAGACCCTGACCATCCAATAAGTCCCAGTAGTATGTGAGTATCCAAAAGTTTACCTAGATGATCTACCAGGAATCCCTCCCGAGCGGCAGATTGATTTTGGTATTGACCTTCTTCCCAATACGCAGCCTATATATATTCCTCCTTACAGAATGGCTCCAACCGAGCTAAAGGAGTTAAAAGAGCATTTGAAAGACCTTTTACATAAGGGGTTCACCAGACTGAGCAAATCCCCATAGGGTGCACCAATTCTCTTTGTCTAAAAGAAGGATGGTTTTCTTCATATGTGTATTGATTATCAGCAATTGAAAAAGGTCACCATCAAGAACAGGTATCCTCTTCCCTTGATTGATGATTTTTTTGACCAACTTCAGGGTGCTAAGTGCTTTTCAAAGATAGATCTCTGGTCCAGATACCATCAGCTCAGGGTTCGAGAGAGTGACATCTCGAAGACAGCCTTCAGGACTCGATATGGTCATTACAAGTTTGTAGTTATGTCTTTTGGACTAACGAATTTTCCTACAGCTTTATGGATTTGATGAACAAGGTGTTCACGCCATGCTCGGATATATTCATGATTGTGTTTTATTGATGATATCTTGATATACTCTCGGAGCGAAGAGGAGTATGCCGCCCATTTGA
Organism: Datura wrightii; assembly: GCA_035772735.1. Classification (NCBI taxonomy): domain Eukaryota; kingdom Viridiplantae; phylum Streptophyta; class Magnoliopsida; order Solanales; family Solanaceae; genus Datura; species Datura wrightii. The sequence goes on along the minus strand of JASDFA010000019.1, from coordinate 73,506,499 downwards.
GGGCGGTACTACAGACTCTCAAGGATCGCCAATTATATGCTAAATTTAGCAAGTCTAATTTTTGGCTGAACTCAGTGGCATTTTTGAGTCATGTCTGCCAAGTGAGGACATAAAGGTAGACTTTTAGAAAATAGAAGCGGTGAAGAATTGGCCTAGACCGGTGAATCTGTCAGACATCAGAAGTTTCTTAGGTTTAGCCGGTGCTATCGGAGATTTCTTGAGGGTTTTTCATCTATTGCAGCGCCATTGACCAAATTGACCCAAAAGAAAGTGAAGTTCCAATGGTCTGAGGCTTGCGAGAGGAGTTCCAGGAGTTGAAGACTCGACTCACCTCAGCACCGGTGTTAACCCTACCTAAGGGTACCGATGGATTTGTGGTGTATTATGATGCTTCGAGAATCAGCATTGGTTGTGTATTGATCAGCATGGTAAAGTTATAGCATACGCTTTTAGGCAGCTGAAGGTTTATGAGAAGAATTACCTGACTCATGATCTTGAATTGGAGGCGGTGGTATTTGCATTGAAGATTTGGAGACATTATTTGTACGAAATCCATGTAGAGGTGTTTACGTACCACAAGAGCCTACAATATGTGTTTACCCAGAAGGACCTATATCTCCACCAAAGGAGGTGGTTGGAGCTACTCAAGGATTATGATATGAGTATCCTTTACCACCCGAGTAAGGCCAATGTAGTAGAAGACGCACTTAGTAGACTCTCCATGGAGATTGTCTCCCATATAGATGGGGGGAGGAAGGAGCTGGGAAAGGATGTACATCGACTTTCAAGGTTGGGAGTTTATTTGGTTGACTCAACTGATGGCGACGTTATAGTTTAGAACGGGTCAGAATCATCCTTGGTGACTGATGTAAAAGCTATACAAGACGAGGACCCTATTTTGGTAAAGTTAAAGGAAGTCGTTCATAATCAGAAGGTAGAGGTCTTCTCCAAAAGGGGAGATGGTGTGCTTTGATATCAGGGTCGCCTTTGTGTCTCGAAAGTTGGTGATTTGAGAAATAGAATGTTGTATGAGCTCACGGTTCTAGATATTCGATACATCTAGGTGCCACCAAGATGTACCATGACCTATGGGAAGTTTATTGGTGCAATGACATGAAGAAGGACATAGCAGAATTTGTAGCTAAGTGTCCAAATTGTCAGCAAATGAAAGTAGAGCATCAGAGACTGGGAGGTGTGCTTCAGGACATCAGCATCCCTACTTGAAAGTGGGAGGAGATTAATATGGACATTATCACAGGGTTTCCTCGCACTCGTCAATAGTATGACTCCATTTGGGTGGTCGTGGATAGGTTGACCAGAGCCGCTCATTTTCTACCGGTCAAAACCACTGATTCTGCAGAGGATTATGCTAGATTATACATCCGAGAGCTAGTTCGGTTGCATGGAGTACCCTTTTCCATCATATCAGACAGAGATACCCAATTTACCTCTCAGCTTTAGAGGTCGTTTCAAAAGGGACTTGGTACTCAGGTCAATCTCAGTACCTCATTTCACCTGCAAAAATAGATGGTCAGGTGGAGCGAACTATTTAGACTCTCGAGGACATGTTGAGAGCGTGTGTGATTGACTTCAAGGGTAGTTGGGATGATCATCTGCCTCTCATTGAGTTTGCATATAATAACAGTTATCATTCCAGCATTCAGATGGCTCTGTTTGAGGCTCTCTATGGGCGGAGGTGTAGATCGACTATTGGTTGGTTTGAAGTTAGTGAGGCTACGATGATAGGATCAGATTCAGTCCATGAGGAAATGGAGAAAGTTTAGCTCATACAGGACAGGTTGAAAACAGCTCAAAGTCACTAAAAGTATTATGTCGATGTGAGGAGGAGAGAACTTGAGTTTGAAGTTGATGATTGGGTGTTCCTAAAGGTGTCTCCCATGAAGGGAGTGATAAGGTTCAGAAAATAGGAAAACTCAGTCCCTGTATGTTGGCCCCTACCGAATTGTGAAACGGGGTTGGCAAGGTGGCATATGAATTGGAGTTGGCCTCAGAATTATCATCCGTTCATCTTGTTTTCCATGTATTACTCTTAAAGAAGTGTTTATGGGATCCATCTCTAGTTATTTCGATGGAGAGTGTAGGTGTGAAAGACAACCTTAGTTATGAGGAGGTTCCGGTAGAAATACTGGATCATCAGGTTTGAAGGCTAAGAAACAAAGAAGTAGCTTCAGTTAAAGTTTTATGGAGGAATCATCATGTTGAGGGAACTACGTGGGAAGCCGAAGCAGATATGATGGCTAGATACCCATATCTATTTCCTACCAACTTCGTTCCAGCTTGAGGTATCAGTTTCCTCCCTAAAACTCTATTCAATTTCATGTCCATCTCATGTATCTCTGTTTATTTCATGTAAAAGTACATATGTATGATTCATGAATTCAATTTAGTCATGTAGTTCAAATCGGAGTCAGTCACTCCATCAGTGTTCAACATGTATGCTCAATATTTGAATATGGTGATTTCATTTCCCGGTTTTTGTATGTTTTCCCATATTCGAGGATGAATGTTCCCAAGGGGGAGATATTGTAATACCCCAGAAATGCCTAAGACTAGACTCGGGATTTTGAAAATGAAAAATAGTAGAAATTATAAAATCCTTCTCAAAACGGGTCGTAGAACGGATCGTTAGTGTGACCAACGACCCATTGGATGTGTTTATGGTAAGGTGCTGCAGGACTGGAGTTGCAGGTAACGGGTCTACGAACGACCCACTACTAAGTGTAATGTGCCATTGGATGTGAGCCATTGTGAGGTTGTTCAGGTTCAGGGAGAAAGTAACGGATCACGTAACGACTCGTCGTTGGGAGCAACAAGTCATTGTAAGTGTCCGTTGGGAAGAATTCCAGGTTAAGGCAGTGGTGGCAACAACTGAAAGTAACGTGTCATTGTAGCTTGTAATGAGTCATTCTGTCCGATCGTGGTAGGGGATCTGAGACCTGATTCAGGGGTGTAAAAATGAGGGATTTAACGAACCGTTGGAGTCAGTAACGGTCCGTTGTGACGTCCGTCACTGGCAGAGCAGTTTTTTCAGGAAATTTATTAAGGGTATTTTCATTATTCCTAAGCCCTAGGGTCCTAAACTACATCATTTTAAGCTCTGAATAGTGAGTTTTAAAAGGGTTAAGTTCATTCTAAGCTATTTCTATTCATGCATGCAAGTGTAGAAGTATAGAGAGGTGATCAAGCTCAAATTATCAAGTTTCCATCAATTCTTCATTAGGCAATCAAGGGAGTTGTATAATCTGATTCTCTCAGGTATATAAGGTTATGAATGGGTGAATTTGTTCACACCCATACCCAATCCCTCTCTAATTCATGAAAATCTATATATTGATCTGATCTTGGGCAAATTTATATGCCCAAGTGATACTCAAAGGTGTCATTTTACCTTGTTTATCTATCGATGTTTATACATTCTCATGTGATTTGTAATAAAATGTGAATTTATACTAACCAACATGATTAGCGTTGTTTTGCAGGTGAAATATAATTTTGGGAAGGTAAAATGCATGTTGGGAGAAATCGGGAGTGGACTCGGAAGCAAGCAAGGAAAAGGCCAAGGACAGCATGAATTAAAGGGGCTCCGCGATGGAGCCGTGTCACGCTGCCATCGCTGATGCCTTCTGCCTGGATATGGAATTTTTTCCAAATTCCAGTGAAGGTGCGCGTTGAGGCCGTGGCACGTTAGCCTAGCCCCGCGTTGCATGCCGTTCCATGTTGTGCCTTAATACCTGGACATTTGAATTCCAGTAAGGGTCCGCGTCGGTGGCGTGTCACGGAGGCAGTGCTCCGCGATGCACTCCGTGACACGTTGCTTGTTATTCCGGGAAAAATTCCCACTAGTATAAATAGAACACTTAGGTTCATTTTTAATTATTCTGACTTGGTGGAGCAAGAACGTGGGTTACAGGCAGTTGAGGGGACGAAAATCTCAGGGTTTTTCTCTATCTCCTTCTTCTTTATTTCAATTGCTTGTATGATTTACACTCATTAAACGATGTTTAATCCACAACTGAGTGGTTAAATCCTCTTCTTGCTGAGGTTAAGAACAATTGTATTGAAATGTAATTATTGATAAATTGGTTTTTCATCTCTTCTTCCATGGTTGTTCTATTGATTCTTGTTCTTACTGCATTAATGTGTGGCCAACATTAATGTACATCTAAAAAGTCCGGTTTCACTCGAGAGAGCAAGAAATTGGAAAGTTGTGAATTAATAGGATATGATCTTTTCTTAGTTTGGGAAAATTGAGAACTGATTTACCTTCACGATAGAGATATACCTGAAAGTCGTATTAGTCAATTACGGAATCGGGTTTGTATGGCTAGAACATGAATTTCGTCTTATCACATAAATGTAGGTGGAAGGTTCATGCTTCTTAAGTTGGGTTAAATACGAGAGTTTTAATCCATAGGAAATAATTCTTGACTAGCAACCGGAGGAAAGATAAATCAAATTGTATCGATAATTTATTTCTCTACATGTTCATTCAACCTCAGCATGCTCATACTTATAGTTCAGGCTCAAATTGTATATTCGTTTTAGAATTAGTATAAAATTAGAAACCAAAATATCAAACTCTTCTTAACACTGTTGTCTGCATTTTTAGAGTTAGAGTTTATTGACACTTGAGTAGATTGTTACCCTAGCCCAGTCCCTGTGGGATCGATACTTGGCTTACTTGAGCCACTTTATTACTTGTTTGACCACGTGCACTTGCGTGTAGTTGTGAAAAACACCGAACAAGTTTTTGGCGCCGTTGCCGGGGATTGGCAATCGGTAAATTTTTCTTAAGTGTTAGTTTACTATTTCTTCTTAGTGTTGACAACTTGGTCTTAGCCTGTATTTTGCAGATAACTTATTTCTGTGAACACTGGCAAGAGACAAGGAGCTGGTGGACTCATATTTAGAGCCGGAATGACAATTTCATCGTCAAAGGAGGGAAGCTCTAGAGAAAAAGCTGCAGTTGCTCAGACAAACAATTATGGAGCAACAACAGAATCCACCAGTTGTACGGGCAATGTTAGTGCCCGATGACATGGCAGCCAGGCCGGTTCGCGAGGTGGCAATCCCACATGCTAATAATGTCACATCTAGCATCCACAAACCTGAGCCAGGAGGGAGGTTCGAGCCTAAGCAGAACATGGTGCAATTGTTGCACACCAGCGGGCAGTTCACAGGTCTCCCTCATGAGGATCCACAGCAACATCTCCAAAATTTCTTGGAGATAAGTGACACTTACATCCCCGCTGGAGTGTCATCAGATTATGTCAGGCTTACATTGTTCCAATTTTCACTTTTGGGAGAAGCCAAGAGGTGGTTGAAAGCTGAGCCACCTAATTCTATCACTACATGGGATGATCTTGCAAGGAAATTCTTGATACGGTTTTTTCCATCCGGTAAAACAGCAAGACTTAGAAGTCAAATTCTAAGTTTTAAACAAAGAGAGGGAGAGAATCTATACCAAGCTTGGGAGAGATTCAAATCTATGTTGCGGGATTGTCCTCATCATCACCAATCCAATGAAGTGCTGGTGCATACTTTCATAGAGGGTTTGGAACCCCACACAAAAATCTTGCTAGACTCAGCAGCTGGGGGGCAAGCATTGGAGAAAACTTATGAGGAGCTGTATACCTTGTTGAATCGTATTTCGCAGGGAAATCCAGAGTGGAATGCGGACTCGTCAAGAGGAGGAACGAGGAAAGCAGCGGGAGTATTAGAAGTGGATGGTTTCACAGCTATTGCTGCACAGATAGCTGCTTTACAGAATCAATTCAACACCCACTTCAGTAACATGAGCATGAACCAGTCTCAAGCCCCAATGAATGTAGTGCAGCAGATTTGGTGTGAAGTATGCGGGAGTAGTGAACACTCAGCTGAGTGTTGTGGAGCAAATCCTGATTCGGTGAACTTTGTGGGAAATGTATAGAGAAACAACCATCTACAGTATGGCAACAGCTACATTTTCAACTGGAAGAATCACCCAAATTTCTCTTGGGGTAGCAATAACCATCAAGGGAAAGGTTCGAATCAGGGGGCGCAGATAAATCAAGGAGGGCAGCAGAACTATCAGGCACAATATAGAAGCAACAATGCACCTCCTCCACCACCATCACCCAGCATTGAGGAAATGTTCAAGACAATGATAGCTAACCAAGCTCAATTGTAGGCTGACTACATGAAATTGGCAGCCGAGGTAAAGAATAATCAGTTAGCTACAAAGGCGCTGGAGTACCAATTTGGGCAATTTGCTGGAGCCCAAAACACTAGGCCTAGAGGAGGACTTCCGAGAGACACAGATCCCAACCCCAAGCAAGTGAATGCAGTGACCACAAGGAGTGGTTTGCAGCTTAAAGAGGTGGAACCGGAAAGACCACCTCAACAATTGGGAGCAGCAGAAACTGAGAGGTAGCAAAGTGATGAGAGGGGGAAGAAAAAGAAGGCTGAACCAGAAAGACCACCACCCCCGTTCCCTCAAAGATTAAAGAAACATAAGGAGGAGGCGTGTTTCAAAAAGTTCAGGGAGGTGCTTAAACAGGTACATATTAACTTACCTCTTGTTGATGTTTTGCAGGGAGTGCCGGAGTATGCAAAGTATATTAAGGACATCGTGGCGAACAAAAGCAGGTTAACTGAGTATGCTGCGGTGGCTCTTACGGAGGAGTGCACTTCCCGGATACAAAACAGGTTGCCCACAAAGCTCAAGGACCCTGAGAGCTTTACAATACAAATTACAATTGGGCAGAGTATCCGAGCTCGCGGATTATGTGATTTGGGAGCGAGCATTAACTTGATACCGTCATCGGTATTCAAGAAGTTGGGTCTAGGGAGTCCTAGACCAACAACAGTGATATTGCAACTAGCAGATCGTTCCTTAGCCAGACCTGATGGCATTGTGGAGGACGTGCCGGTGGAAGTAGGCTCCCTCATCTTCCCAGTAGATTTCATCGTGCTGGATTTTGGGCCAGACGCGGAAGTCCCATTTATTTTGGGACGTCCTTTCTTGGCTACCGAGAAAGCACTTATTGATGTAGTTGCAGGGCAGCTAACTATGCGAGCACACGACAAGGTGGAGGTGTTTGATGTATACAAGGCCACCAAGCTCCCGACTGTGTACGAGGAACTCTCGGTGATCAACGTGATTAATAAAGCTGATGTTGTTCAGAGAATTGAGTCACGGGAGTTATTAGGGAAACCACCAGAAAGATGTAAGCATTACTGGGGAGAGGACAGTAGACGAGAGAAAACGTCCGTCACCCTAGAGGATGACTGAGCTTAATGACGTCAAGCCGCAACGGTAAACCAGGCGCTGCACGGGAGGCAACCCGTGAAATTTTTGTAAAATGTGAATAGATTTTGTAGAAAAAGAGAAAAAAATGAGAAAAATAAAAACAAAATTTGTATTTTAATTGAAACCTATAATTCTAACCAATTTCTTTGTGTGAGATGAATTTCAGGATTGAACGGAGGATAAATGTGCAAAGGATTGCAAAGGAAAAATCGAGGTAAGAAAATTAATAAAAAGTGGCAAAACAGTGAGCCTACGCGATGGCTCCGTGTCACGAAGGAGGGCCTCCGCGTTACCCTCCGTGACACGTTGAAGGTAATTCTGGAATTTTTTCAAATTCCAGAACACCTTCGCGATGGCTCTGTGTCACGGAGGGCATGCTCCGCGTTACCCTCCATGACACGTTGAGGTGTATTTCGCGACGGGTCACACCGGGTCGCCGGGTGATCCACGCGAAAAACCCCCTTTTTAACCCCGTTTTCCCTCATTTTTTCCCATTCTTCACCTCCTCCGCGACAAACAACCCGAAATTCCCCCCTTCCCCAACGTGACACGGCCTAGTAGCTCAATGTTATCAACTTTTCTTCGATATCATCGAATTTAAGGTATGTTTGTTAACTTCATCTCATTTCTTACCTTATTTTTCTGATTTTTTAGCCTAGGAAGTGAGGAAAACTTGCCCTAAGTGTAAATTGAGCACGAATTCATGTAAATAATTATTGATTGAAGTTCCTAGTATCGTTGAGATGGTATGAACTCGATAAATACATGTTTGATAGAAATTCTTGCGAAATGATAGCTAGGGTTTGAATTTGAGTTTAAAAAGGGAGAATTAGTTGAAATTTGAAATTCTAGCTGGGTTGTGTATGTTGGGTGAGATAAGTTGGTTGTGCTAATTGTTAATATGCTAAAACACCGACGGATTTTCGGGGGAATGAAATTGTTGAAATTGCAAGAAATGGGTGAATTGTATAGGTTCATGTAGATAAATACTTTTCTTTGTTTCTCCTTGTTAAGTGCTATGTGATGAAATATGAACGATGGTAATGTTTTGGGTAGCTGTATGAAGTTTGAGTAGTACAGAAGAATTTAGACCGTTGAATTCTCTAAATGCACGAGGCATATTTGTTGTGTTTTTGTTTTTGTTTTCTTTTTGTAAATTGGAAATAAATAGGATCCTGCCGTAATGCTGTGACTGTGGCTAAAGACTAAGTGTGGGGTGGCCTAGCTTAACCCAACCTTAGTCGAAGCTAATTTGATTTGGCTTAACATTGAACCTGTCTGTTGGGTTTGACAGGAACAATGGCAAGAAGGCAAGATAAAGGGAAGGGCGCATCAACATCAGGCGCCGGAAGGAAAATAAGTAGACTGCGAACAGCAGTCCCAGCATCACCAGCGGTTCCATGCGGCCAACGCCGTCAATATGGAACCATATGGGTGACAGAGAAGGGGAAGAAATGGTACGCGAAGCATAAGGAAAGCAAGTACTTCCCCGAGGAACACATTGCTAGGGAACCATTGGCACAGGAGTTCCCCAGGATTGTCCATAGGATCGAGGCAGCCGAGCTGAACTTCATCTTTGAAGAGCCCAAGGAGTGCAACCTGCACCTGATTCGGGAATTCTACGCCAATTGGAACCTGACTCTCAGAAGTCACACCATCAAGATAAGGGGGCAGATAGTCACTTTTGAGCCCCATCACCTTAATGCCATCTTGGGGGCGCGGGACACAGATGCCCATGTGCTTCGGCAGCTGAACATCACTCCAACATACGTGGATATTAGACGCACTTTGTGTGGAACTCGGTCTACAGCACGTTGGAGCAGGCATAAGGAGAGGGGCTACCATCAGACCTTGCCCTACTCACAGATGAACAGAGAAGCCAGGATATGGCTGAAGATTGTTTATTCCTGCCTGATCCTGGGGGTGCATATGACCGATGTCACCCAGGATCGTGTATGCTTGGTATACGCCTTGATGAAAGGGCTGGAGATTAATGTCGGGGCGGTGATCATCTCCGTCATGAAGAGAGCCCGTTTGCATCAGGGGCACAGGTACGGGTTTGGTGGCTTACTGACCACGTTCCTGAGGGGCCTAGATGTTGAGGAGGAGGCCCTTGACTACATCCCGCAGATGGAGAGGTAGGCCTTAGATGTCACCAAAACTAAGGCACCCGACACCACCCACGGGCCAGTTCTTACACTAGCCGAGCGACATGCTCGGGATGATCAGTACATGGCTCGCATGTTTGGGATGCAGATGCTCCAGCTGCGCATAGGCAGGAGGCCGGCAACAGAAGAGGAGCTGTGGCAGCTCGAGCTAGACTACCCTTTTGGCGAAAATGCCAGGGCTCTATGCCAAGTGGGGCCAGCTTTTGTGGAGCCCACTGATGATGATGTCCCCACAGATGAGGAGACACGTTGTGATGACTCCGATGTGGAGTCAGATGATGACGATGGGGGCGATTCAGACATGGGAGACGAGGCAGCAGCACCTGACAAAGAAGTGGAATATTTTGATTGATCAGGGAGTTTCACCACCCATTTTTGTGCTATGCTGAATTTTATGAACACTGGGGATAGTGTTCGATTTAAGTGTGAGGTGGGAGTAGTTAGGTGTTTGTTGCTGTTGTTATTTTTAATGCCTCTGTCTGTTGTTGTGCTTGGATAAACTTGTGGCCCTGTGATTTTTTGTGTATGTCTGTATTGTAATTAAGGTGAAGTTGTTGTGTGCTGTTAAATGTTGTTAGCTGGTTTTGTACATATTTTTGGTTTTATCGAAATGATTGATATTTTTAACAAAAAGAAAAAATTTTCATGAATTTTTAAATTTTCGGGTTTCTCGGCGTTTGTTTTCGGTTCTTTTACCGAGAATAGTCCCATTGAACCGAAGGCTTAGTTAGTGACCGTTCCCTATGATGGATGGATGACGACCGTCTTAAGGGAAATGTAGTCGTTAGGAGTAGATTTTTTTTCATTTATTTTTCAGTTTTTTTCTTTTGTGGGTTTGCATCCCAAAACCTGTAGTTACTTTATGGTTGCGAAATTCTGGTTGCGTGTTGTACATGATGTTTGAAATTCAAAGGTAATTCGTATGTAAGCATGCAACTCTGTAAATATGTTGAGATGCCTAGGCCATAGAGTTCGATTCAGTGTGATTGAGGCTTAATGTTTGAATTCTTGTAATTAGCTGATTGAAGAGTCGGTGAATATGTCTTGAGTTGAGCATGTGAAATGAGCGTTTAGTGAGGTTTCGTTTCTTCCATGCTATTGTGAAATGTCTAGAACTTGCCTGGTGTGTGTACAAAACAAAATGAAGGATGTGTATTATAGGAAAGGATGTAGGCATTTCTTTGCTTTAACCGAACGTTTTTTTCTTTCATTATCATACCCACCTTGAATGTACACCCTAGTTAGCCCATTGAACCTTTAGCCTATTATTTTTCTTTTTGTCAAAAAGGTGTAAACCGAGCTTAACCCCTTCTTTTCATTATCCGTGAATTTGATCCAAAACTCTTAAGCGCTCATGAAAAGAAAAGAATTTTCCCAAAGTGTCAAGGAGTGAGAATGGTGAAAAGAAAAAAAAAGCAGAGTGATGAAAGGAAAGAAAAGGTCAAAGGTGCACTTGTTATAAAGTAAATATAATGAAGATGTATAAATAGTCTTTGTTATTGAGTCAAGTGTGCTTAAAGAGATGGGGTCAAAAATAAAGACAGACTTCAAGAATGGGAAGATGAAGGAAGAAACAATGACCATAAGATTGATGGGATGTATTGGAAAAGCGCTTAGGGATGCTAGTTGTTATTATTGGTTAGCCCAGTATTTACTAGTTCCGTAGCTTACATTACAACCCGTTAAGTCCTACGTGATCTTACATCACACTTCCTTATATTAGTGACGTAATACACAAAAGGCAAGCCTATGGTTCATGACATGATGCATGTGAATTCTTTTGGGAGAGAGAGTGAAATTGTGTTTATATGCCCCTGCATGTAATATCTTTGAGTTCATGTAATTAAAAAGGGGGCGAAATTCGATTGTGTTGTGAGGACACATGCTCGACGAGAGATTAAAATTCGTGTTGGATATCTTGAGCAGCTGATTTGCATGAGTTTGCCGATATCGAGAGTCGATTCTTGAGTCTAGGAGGTCTTAATGTGTTGAAGATCATTGTATTGATAAGACTATGCATGTTTTCTTGAGGATTTGCTGTGTTAAATAACCGGTATAACCGTAGCTTGAATTTTCGAGCCAAAGTAGCCAGGTTGGGGTGTCAATTGCATGAGGTGTAAGATTATTGTTCGGGGATGAACAAGGATTTAAGTGTGGGGTAAGTGATCTTAGGCAAATTTATATGCCCAAGTGATGCTCAAAGGTTTTCATTTTACCTTGTTTATCTATCGATGTTTATACATTCTCATGTGATTTGTAATAAAATGTTAATTTATACTAACCAACATGATTAGCGTTGTTTTGCAGGTGAAATATAATTTTGGGAAGGTAAAATGCATATTGGGAGAAATCGGGAGTGGACTCGGAAGAAAGCAAGGAAAAGGCCAAGGACATCATGAATTAAAGGGGCTCCGCGATGGAGCCGTGTCACGCTGCCATCGCGGATGCCTTCTGCCTGGATATGGAATTTTTGCCAAATTCCAGTGAAGGTACGCGTTGGGGCCGTGGCATGTTGGCCTAGCCCCGCATTGCATGTCGTGCCACGTTGGGCCTTAATACCTAGACATTTGAATTCCAGTAAGGGTCCGCGTCGGTGGCGTGTCACGGAGGCAGTGCTCCGCGATGCACTCCGTGACACGTTGCTTGTTATTCCGGGAAAAATTCCCACTAGTATAAATAGAACACTTAGGTTCATTTTTAATTATTCTGACTTGGTGGAGCAAGAATGTGGGTTACAGGCAGTTGAGGGGACGAAAATCTCAGGGTTTTCCTCTATCTCCTTCTTCTTTATTTCAATTGCTTGTATGATTTACACTCATTTAACGATATTTAATCCACAACTGAGTGGCTAAATCCTCTTCTTGCTGAGGTTAAGAATAATTGTATTGAAATGTAATTATTGATAAATTGGTTTTTCATCTCTTCTTCCATGGTTGTTCTATTGATTCTTGTTCTTACTGCATTAATGTGTGGCCAACGGTAATGTACATCTAAAAAGTCCATTTTCACTCGAGAGAACAAGAAATTGGAAAGTTGTGAATTAATAGGATATGATCTTTTCTTAGTTTGGGAAAATTGAGAACTGATTTACCTTCACGATAGAGATATACCTGAAAGTCGTATTAGTCAATTACGGAATCGGGTTTGTATGGCTAGAACATGAATTTCGTCTTATCACATAAATGTAGGTGGAAGGTTCATGCTTCTTAAGTTGGGTTAAATACGAGAGTTTTAATCCATAGGAAATAATTCTTGACTAGCAACCGGAGGAAAGATAAATCAAATTGTATCGATAATTTATTTCTCTACATGTTCATTCAACCTCAGCATGCTCATACTTATAGTTCAGACTCAAATTGTATATTCGTTTTAGAATTAGCATAAAATTAGAAACCAAAATATCAAACTCTTCTTAACACTGTTGTCTGCATTTTTAGAGTTAAAGTTTATTGACACTTGAGTAGATTGTTACCCTAGCCCAGTCCCTGTGGGATCGATACTTGGCTTACTTGAGCCACTTTATTACTTGTTTGACCACGTGCACTTGCTTGTAGTTGTGAAAAACACCGAACATGATCTTATGGGGTTTTAACCCAATGCATGAATTTCCTAAGTTTCTACCATGGGTATGATCTAAGTATGTTTCTATTATTGATTTATGATTCATGAGCAAGCTTTACAATGTTTTCAATTATAAATCATATTTTCAAATTTTATAAATTACAATGCCCATCTATGAGAAGTTCATGAACGTTGAGATTTATAATGTATGTTCAAGTATGATGAGATATTTATGATGAAGAGTATGTTTTCAAGCTACAATGTCTATGATCATGTTTTCAAGTGAATCAAGTATTTTCAAGCATGTTTAAGTATTGGGCAAGCCCATATGTTCAAGTATGATTTATGATTTCAAGTCAATTAGCTTACCACATGGTGCTGGAGTCAAGACTCCCAATTACGTTTAGCTTGTGGTATGGTTTGAGCCAAGGCTCCTCATGTATGATTTCAGATTTTAAATGTACATGATTATTCAACTTCCTCACTAGACGATGGTCAGGTTCATTGAAAAATAATGGAGAGCATATGCATGTTTTTGGGAGTAGTGTCTAGCATCGAGTAGGCTAAGTGTCTGCCTCAGAACTACGCTCAAACATAGATATGATCAGATTATTTAGGACCTCCTTTGTGAGCTTTACGCTGTCCTAAGGGGCCTTCAGCTTGATATCGATATCATGATAGAGTCTTTATCCCTGGTAAGACTTTAGACGGCTTTGCCCACTTGAGTGTGATAGTCGGGACCATGTAAGCTCTATCGTGGTAATGTCGGTTGTATGACTAGTCTCCCATTGTTCCTCATGATTTCAGTTATACGTGTTTATCATGACATATATATATGTGTGTGTGTGTGTGTTCTAAAGCAGGTTTGACCTAGTGTTCAATTTTACTTACGATTAACTAATTTCAGCTTTGGGTCATTTGATTCAGTTATGTTCAGATCATGATTTCAAAAAATAGCATGCAAGCCCTACTCTCAGATTCTTATCTTGAGTATGTTTTATATTATGCATGTTTAAAATAATTTTACTCATTTAAGCATTTTTACTTACCTTGCATACTCGGTACATTCCACCTACTGACCGCATACTCTATGTTGTATCGTTTTATGATACAGGCTCTGATCTTCAGACTCAACCCTGTCACTAGCCAGCTTCCGGAGTTAGCATCCAGCCCCTATTGGTGAGTCCTCATCTGTCAAGGGCCCCTCTTCTATCGGTTATGTTTACTTATTTTCAGTTTCAGACTTAGAGAGTTAGTTAGAATCTTGTCCCATCAACTCATCAGAATTAGAGGCTTTTCAGACAATAGATTATATTTAGCTTCAGACTTGTGTTGTATATTCAGATTGTTATGTTATGTTCAGATTTCCGCCATGTTTATTATGTTAAATCTTCTGCTTTACTTCATTGATTTAGATGTATGTAATGCCACAGGTCGACTTGGAGTCTCTTGGGGCTCCTTTTTCTGTGTCTCAATCCGGGCTATGTGCGGATCGTGACAAATAACCCCTCATTCCTCTCCTAACATCTAAGAACTTTAAGAATCAGTACCTCTCAAGAACAACTAGGGTTTTCTTCTCAATCTCTTGGGTCCTCAAGTAGTAAGCAGAAACTCTTCATTCCAGGTATGTGGGTTCTTGATTAAGGGTTTCCTTTCACCCTTTTCCCAAAACCCAAGACTTAAACTATGATTTTAGTATGATTATATGAATCCATGATTTATAGGGTTGAAACTCTTTTATGTAATAAATCTAAATTCTTTTGCGATATGTTCTCTCATGATTCTTATATGCATCATACAATTATGTTGTGTTGAATTCTTTGAAAGCTCTTATGTGTCCTTATACTCAAAACATAGCATGACTTGTTCAAAATGAGTATATTTTTGAAGGATTTTCAGTATTATGATATCATGTTCTCAGTATCAACACAGTTAGCATGACTAGTTCAGAAATTTAGTACTCAACCTGATTTTTAAACTAGTCTATGCAAAAAAATATCGGATTTCAGATATCATTATGAGCACCTATGTACGTTTTGGAGTAGTATTTAACACCGAATGAATATGGGTTCAAATAATTCAACTCTTAGAACTACGTGCTACCATAGGTAAAAGGGCCCTCGCTAGTTGAAAGTATCTGCCTTATCCGGATGGGCTCATAAGTAAATTCACGTCTTCATGGTCCTTACCCCTGGTAAGGTATGGACACTCTCCAGGCTAGAGTTTCAGGTTGGGCTCCATGCTCACTTAAATTATGTTGGTTATGAAAATCTCCCACTCCCATAGTCACAGTCATGAGTTTTACCATGCATATTCTTTACAGTATTTGTACATGGCCCGAAATTTCAGTATACAAACTTATGTTATGACTTCAAACATGTTCAGCTCCATATCTATATTTTAAACTTTTGGTCATTGCACGTCAATATGTTATCCTCAGATATTTTACTACTATAGCATGATTATGGTTTTCAATATGATTTCCCTTTTCTCACATGTTTTACTTAGCACATATACTCAGTACATTCAAAGTACTTACGCGTGTTTTTATGCTATATTATCTCATGATATAGATTCAAGCACTCAGACCTAGTCTTGCAGTTAGACACGTCCAATGCCCACTCAATCAGGTAGTGTGGGTGACTCCTTGATGTAGGGCATACTTACGCACTTATTCTCCATGCTTAGCTATATTTTGAGAACAAATTATGCGTGTTTCCTTTGGTTTTATATGATATTCGTGAAAAATAGCTAACACACATGATTAGATATTGTAGGGATTAGAATGATGGATTTGGACTTATTTGAGGCTTGAAAGAGCAAGAGTTGCCAAGACAAACTCAAAAGGAGCAAGTGTCATGGCATAATAAAGGTTGACATCACGCAGGAATACTTGTTCAATGGAATGTGCGACACACAGGAAAGCCCATGCATGGAGAGGCATGTTGCAAAGGCATCTTGACGCACCAAGAGGCGCGGCGCACAGCAGTGTTGGCCAACTCAAAATATGCGAAAGTCCAATCCAAGTTCAAGTAGGAACAGAAGCTGCAAAACTCAAACCCAATCCAATCAGGTATATTGCAGACTTAATCTACTACTATATGTACCCCTTCTTAGTATGATATTTGACACAACTCACACAACTTAGAACTAACACACGGATTACAAACCAATTAATGCAATTACTTAGTTAATATTTATCGAAGAACTCATCAAGTTCTTGTGATTCTAATTAGCTTTGGAGATTTGTCAAACAATTTCATATTATTGTAAGTATTTCATTATGTTTTTTTATAAATTTCATGTTATTTTTTTCTCAAACATGAGCGGTTAAATCTCTTGAAACTAGGGTTGCGGGAACCATGATGGATTAATGAAAGTAGGCAACATAAAATAGTGAATCTTGAATGGTGAATTGAGTGGATTGTTATTCTCTTGGATTTAATAAATTTTAGCGGTTGCAACATTGAAACGT
Organism: Datura wrightii; assembly: GCA_035772735.1. Classification (NCBI taxonomy): domain Eukaryota; kingdom Viridiplantae; phylum Streptophyta; class Magnoliopsida; order Solanales; family Solanaceae; genus Datura; species Datura wrightii. Next base: position 73,489,983 of record JASDFA010000019.1, on the reverse strand, counting down.
GCATGTATCTTCAACTTTCTCGGCTAAAGAGGTTGAATTTAGGAAAAAGGAATAATTGTCTCGACCCGAGCACGGACCTCGAACCGTAACACGGGACCTAGAACAAAAATGGCTCCAAGATAACCCATGGCACATGCATGGCATATACGAAGAGCATAACTAAGTGGAAAGAAGTCATACACATAACATATGTGGAAGACTAAATATCATAAAGAAATAAGCGTAGACCATAAGTCAACAAAGCTGAACCATCTAATATATAGTAGTCTGAAAAGCCTCTAAACATACGATGAGCTGATGGGACAACACCCCCAACTAGCTCGCTAAGTTTGAAACCGAAAGTGATCATAATAAAAGGAACATAAAATAACTAATGTCCTTGGATGATGAGGATTCACCAAGGTTAAAACTGGAGTGAATCGGAGCAGGAGCGATACTAACAATGGGTTTTGAGTCTGGTCACCCAAACTTATATCATGAGACAATATAGCATAGAAGTATGTGGTCAGTAATTGAAATATATTGAGTATGTAAGTTAAGTAAAATATTCTAGTAAAGTAATAAAAAAATCACAAGTATGAGATAACTTAAATCATGAGTTTCGCATCATAAATGGAGTACAAAGGCTTAGGATTTCTCACAACTGAATCATAAAGCTAATCATGACTAAATTCATAAGTAAAACCTCCTAAAACATATATTGAGCCAAGATATCATAGTTGTAGGTCATTAATCATGAACATAAGCATATTTATAGAAAATCAAGGAACAATGGAAGCTTCTTATAACCGACATACCCCACGTAAGCATACAAGGAGCGCAGCTTGTAATTCTAGTTGGGAGGTTTATTCATACATTTCCAAGGGCATGGACCATGAAGCCGTGATATCACTCATGGTGGCCCATTCGTGCATGGGAGACACTCTTATGGAGGACCCATCATGGCTACGATGGCACGTAGTTCTGAGACCTGGGTGCGCAGGAACCTTGGCCTACTAGGTGCTAAATACCAATTCCAAAATATATATAGTGCTCATATCATAATCATTAATATAGGTTTACATGGACTAGTTTAAATCATGAAATTCATAACACCTTTACTATACTTGAACTAGCCATGAAAATAATACCGATGGATGGCCATGATGCATAAGCTTGAGATTCGTGAAATTCATGCATACTTGAATAAATAGCCATAAATTGAAATAATAGGTTCATAAGCTTAAAATTCATAAAATCATACATAATTGAGCAAAATCATCATAAACTTGAAAACATAGATTCATGAAAGATTTTAGTGGAAAACATGCATCCATAATTATAAATCATATTTGAAACATAAGAGACTTAAGTTCATAAGAGATCATAAGGGATTCATTCGATTTGGGTCTAACCCTAGAATTTACCAATTTGGAACTTGAGAATAAAGATCATGAGATTGAACTTGAAAATGGCACGAGGGTTGAAGAATTTTCCCCATTCATAACTCTATATACCCGGGCTTGAAGAATCTTTAACTTGATTGGAGATCCAAAGGGAATTGAGGGGAAGATTGATAAAGAACCCTAACTTCTCTTGAGGGGACTTAATCTTCACTTAGAGGTGTTAGGAGTAGAATGAGGGTTTAGAATGAATAAAACTCCTTAAAACAACCTTTTAGGAGCTTAAAACGACTTAGTTTAGGAGTTAGGGACTTAGAAATTATGAAAATGCCCTTAATAACTCGGCTGAAATGTGGAATCTGCCAGACTTAATGGATCACCCAATGATTTTTTAGTCCACTTAACAAGTCTTTAAGACCACTAATTGTCACTGGAGACATTTTTCAACTTTTTGCTCTTCTCTTGATGCCTCCACATAACGATTTGTCATGACACTTAACGGACCATTTTACCATTCGTCAAGACTCTATAAAACTCAAGTTTTCCACCAATTTTTCCCACTTAAAAGATCACCTTACAATTCTTTAGGTAACTTAATGACTCACCTAACGAATCGTTCTATGGTCTAGTGCAGTTTTTTCTATTTCACTAAACTACTCATAACTTTTTACCCCGAACTCTGATTAATACAAAGTCAGATGTGTTGGAAAGAAGACTCAAAGGGATCCAATTTTATGTATTGAATCACCCAAAAACACTTTGTAAAAATGAGGGCTATGGTCATTAAAGTTGACCCTTGTAAGAAATTATACGAAAACTCAATCGGTAAGAAGGCTCTCAACTCAACTTTGTGATAGAGGTTCCTTGTGACCTTAATTTGTATCCAATGCACTTCTCACACTTAAGAATTGATCTTAACACCTAGCTTCTATAAAATTCACTAGGCTCAAGTCTACCACATACCTAGAACAATTTCAAACTTAGCTCAAAAGTCCAAGGCGTTAAAATATCTCAACTCATGAGTCTTGGATCTAGTCATAGGGACTTTTTGGGTATTATAATAGAGATGAAAAAATGAGGTTACGAACCATCATCTACTTAACTTGAGAAATAATAGAGGATAGTTAATCCAAGACTTATGGCAAGGGCAAAATATACACACCTAAAGTTCGAGAGGATTTAGGTGAAATTCATTTATATAGGTCGAGAGATGTTCATCAGTCTTATACAAAATTTACCAGGACCAATAAAATAAGCCTACTATGTTATGAAATCATGGAGAACACAATTTTAGTTTTGTCTCATTAATTTGATAACAACTCAATCATTGTTTTAGAATTACTTTTTCTTTTATTTGCAACCCCCCCCCCCCCTTTCGAAATATTAACTACCGATTGATTTACTCATCATTAATATATTATTTCTTCCCTATTTCCTATGGGATCGAACCCAACCTAGTTGGGTTACTATATTTGACAATGACCACCTTATACTTCATTACAAGATGTATTTTGGTTATGATCAGTCCTCATCGTTTGAGGACGAGAGCTTACAATGTTTGTTCTTTATTTTTCTTAGTTTCATTCTTCAGAGCCAGTTGGGGACCTGTCCCTCCAACTCATCAGTTTAGAGGCTTTCAGACATAGTTCGATGTTCGCTTATCAGTTCTCACACTTGTTTTCATTTCATGATATTTATTAATGAACTCAGACTATTTTTATTATATGATTAAATTCAATTTAGCTTCCACTCATTCATTTCATTTTTATGATAGTGTTATGCTAGTGCTATGGGTTAGCTTGGAACCACTTGTGGTTCTAAGTCCCGTGTTGCATCCATGGTCTAGACTCGTACCGTAACACCCTTAGGCGCACACATACACATATGTAACAAAATCAAACGAATACATCAAAAAAACATACAATGATTATAATTCGCACGATTTGTCATAATTTGACTCGCCAACATGCCTTTCAAGCATGGAAGTCTAAGATCCAATTGAGCTATAAACCAACTTAAAGATCAATACAACCAGCAGCTAAGCAAGACAACAATAGCACAAAATTTGGATTTCAAAGGCAGCCAACAACACATGGTTATATCAAAGATAATGGTTCAATAGAAATCATGTTGACAAGAGAGGAACGAGCCTTAACATATCTTAAATCCAATGAATCCGACCTTGCCGAAGATATGCCACCAACACACCTAGGTTTTTTCTTCAAGGCAGCCCTCGAACCATAAAAAACGTGACTATAAAGGCTCAACAAGAAAACAACATAATTGAAACTCAATCGGCATAATTTCTATGAATTTAATAATAGAAATTTCAATTTGACAACCTACAGATGTCTATGAGTTCATAATCAATATATATAACTAAAAAAATAATAGAGGAGGAATCTTACAAATTGTAACAACACCAATCAACCCCAAATCGCAACAAGACACGATAAGAACACAATTTAAATGGAAAATTTGACTTTCTGATCTTATATTCAAGGTTGGATTATGTTTTCTAGGCCCAAAATCATCAAGAACATATTGGTATAGCTTGGGAGGGGGTTTTGGTCGAGAAAATTTTCAAAAAATAAATTGTAAATGTGACTAACCGGCCTCTCATCGCCTATATATATATATATATATATATATATATATAGGATACCCAATTGCAGTACTGCTTAGCTAGCTGCGTAATCATACGCCAAAATTCTAGAGTTTCAAAAAAATTCATTATTCAATTATTCGCACGCAATCTTGACCCTCAGCCTTCCTCCGATGTACAACACATATTCATAAAAATATGCTCATACGTCCAGAACCTATTAATAAAATTGAGCTAAATGCATGGGGTGTTACAATATAATACAGTTAGACAACTACTCTCTAGTGAAACTATCAAAATTGAATATGAAAAGTCAAAGGATTATGTATCAAATCCATTTACAAAAGACTAATTAGAGAGTTGGTTGAGAAATCATAAAAAGGGATGAGACCATGATCGAAGACAAGTCAACATGACGGTAACTCTACCTAGAAGACTGGAGATCCCAAGATTTAGGTTCAAGGATAAAAATAAAATTACCATTGACGGTTCAACATCGTCAAAATAAAATGTTAGTTTATTCTCGTGATGAAGACAATGTTTTGTACCAGGATATAATGTTACTGCTTTTTAGTGGTTTCTAAGTTTGATATGAAATTATCAGATAGTGTATCTACAGGATTACACATTTAGGAATCACCTACATATGTGTGAAGTTTAAGTCGTTTCAAGGATGATTCTGTAAGGTCAATTCTCTACGCACTTATAAAAAAAGGTGGTGTTCATGGCTGAAACGAACAAAACAATGAGAACCAAAGATCGTTAAAAGGTTGATTTTGTGACTTATAGTTGTCTAGGTATACACCAATGCTCGACGGTGTAAATATATTAAATCTACTAATTATCAAGTATATCCGATATATGTTCACTACAGAAAGTTTAAAGAAAAACTTAGTTATCCAGATGCTATTAATACTTACTTACGAATCATACAAATTTTCCTGTATATTTTCATCGAGTTAATATCTCAAAAGGTCATTCAACTATGAGAATTTATATTGCAAAGTCACTGAACTTTAGTTTGTATTAATAAAATCACTCAACTTATAACTTTTTCTCATAAAATCACCAAAGCTAAATATATCATTAAGAAAAATCAAACATGACAAAATAATTTAATTTTTTATATCATGTCAATATAGACTACATAAATAAATAAAATTTAAAAAATTATTTCTTATATCCAATCCACTCACCAACACATCAAATTGGATTTCATCTAAAATCATTCAAACTAAGTATTTTTTTTTTATTTATATTACATCTATGACAAAGTCATAGTTATATACCTTTGATGAAATTAATTAACTCATAAAAATATACATGTGTGTTATTTAAATTAAAAAAATAAGTCGAAATAAAGCTTTTCTCCAATAGTTTTACTCAAATTATACCATATGAAAAATCATTAACTATATGATTTCAATAACAAATAACTATTTCTAGAAGTTTGGATGAAATGTAAACGTTTACTCATTTTCTATTTTTAAATAATTAAGGGTCGAAAAAATATTCAAATATTTCTTGTACTAATTAGGTGAAATGAATATGCAGAAGTTTGTGCTGGTGACTTGCTCAGTTTAAATATCTCACATATTTTTTATGAGTCAATCCCATCAAAAGATCAAATCGTCTTATATTTTAAACATAACATATACAATACTCAATTTTAATAAATACAAAGGACTAAAGCAGCACAAGTATGTGTGTGTGTGAGTGTGTGTGTGTAATTATCTATGTTGTTAGTATCATTGTTATCTTTAGATATTTTTAGGAGCCAATTCTATCAAAGATCACGTCGTATTATATTTTAATAATCACATATACAATACTCATGGAAAAGTTTTAGATGAAACTCAATTTGACGTGTGGATGGGTGGGTTGGATACAAGAAATGGATCTTTTTTTAAAAAAAATTATTTATTAGTGGGGTTCATGTTTACATGGCATAAAAAATTAAATTATTTTGTCATGTCAGACTTTCTTTTATGATATATTTAGTTGAGTGATTTTGTGAGAAAAAACTATAAGTTGAGTGATTTTATTGATACAAATCAAGATTTAATAACTTTGCAACATAATTTCTCATAATTGAGTGACCTATTGAGATATTGACTTTATTTTTATCACATAGTATTCCCCATTCATGTGGAGTATTGTTGAGTTTTTTAAGGTGTGAATAGGAAATAAGGAAAGACACTTTTGAAATGTATCAAAAAGGTAGCATTTGCTTGCACCTCCCATCTTACCCTTTTATTGTATATAAATTCAAAGATCTTGTCTCAAATTTTAAATATCGAAAAAAAGATAATCTGCTTTTTTTCTACATTTTGCCATTAATTTCTTTAAAACAAAGTGTCATATGATTTATTCTATTTATTGAGTTCGCTGAAATTTTGCTTGATTCATTATTTTAAGATTTTGAGTTAAATACTCATGTTCTTTAATTTCATCATAATATGTGAAGTACGCATTCAAGTTTCACACTCCTAAGTGCACATTCAATTATTAACGTCCTATGTTGAGTTTTTAATTAACGGCATCTCAGGGTGTGTTCGATAACAAGGACATTTTAAAAATATTTTTGGAGAAAATACATGAATTTTTAATTTATTTTTTAATATTTGATATGTATATAAAAATTATTATTTTAAAATTATTTATATATAATTTAGAAAAATACTATGAAAGGTAAAAATTGAGTGGTGAAGGTGTGGGGTGGTGGAGATGAGAGCTACGAGTGGTGGGAATGAAGATAACTAATGAGATGTGTTGAAGGGTGTGGAATATATAATGTAAAATGTGATTTGTAGAACTTTATTTTCCCTATTTCTATTAAAAAAGTCATTTTATTATTTTTAAATAACTTATTTTCTCTAAAAAATTCAAAAATTCTAACCAATCAAATATTAAAAAAATATTTTATTTCATAACAAACACACCCTTAGTCTTAATAGATTTGTAGACGAGGGTCTTGAATCACTTGTATAGTTGTATGCCCATATTCAACTTAGTCCACGGATATTCCACTCTCACGCAGCAGTCACCCGTTTTGTAGTATTTAATTGATCAAGTTGATTGGTCTTCTCTCACACGTCTATTCAATATTTTTAGAAAAGATATTTATTTATTTATTTATTTTATGTTTAAAAGACCTTCCTCCACATGTAAACTTGATTGTTTTTTCTTTTTTCAAAAGCATACTCATAACTTCTGACTGCTGGGTGTTATATTGAAATATGAACCTCTCATTTAAAATTTTAAATAAGAATTATATACTAATACTATATCCATTCAATTTCTAATATTATTTGATATTGAGTGACGAATAAATACACACTTAAAGTATTATAGTTTTTTTCATATTTGAATTTTTAAGTGTTTACTTTTTCTATCTGAACTATCACATTTTAATAAACACACCTAAAGTATCAATAATTTCATTTTTCTACCTAAACAATTTAGGTAAGAAAGTGAGCAAATAATAGTTGAGGTGTGTTTTGATAAATATTTGATAAACAACTGATAGCTGAGTTAGAAAATTCAAAAAATTTTAAATACGTTTAAATATATTTTTGATTCTTCACTCCTTAATATCAACTAATATTATACTCTTGAACTCCTAAAATACCATTTATTTTGTACCAAATGTATTTTGCAAGAAAGCACATTTAAAATGGATGGAAGATAGTACTATTTATTTATGTATTTATCTTACTCTACTATACATGCAATTTTTAAAAAATCAAAAAGTGAACTGAGATGATCCAACACTATGAATAAAACAAAAAAGTGAACATCCTTCGGTCCCGAGAATTAATAGAGGATCAATGAGAATATATTACTCATCATCATCTATAAATACAAGACTAGTATGACTTATTTTCAGCAGCACAGCTTGTCACTAAAAATATGGGAGAAAGTTCAGTGCACAGTAGCTTATCTTTATCATCACCAAAACAAGTGAAAATATTTGGATTTGAGATGACGGAATGTGACAAAACCACCGCGCCTCCTCCTCCGCTGCCACTGCCACTGCCATCGCAGGGAAAGAGATTTGAGTGCCAATATTGCCATAGAGAATTTGCAAATTCTCAAGCACTAGGTGGACACCAAAACGCACACAAGAAGGAAAGGCAAAGAACAAGACAAGCTCACTTAATTATGGACAGCGTAGGCGATCATCATCAGCGTTTTCGTGCGGTGGTCAATGCTCACGCTGTAAGATCATCAGGAGCGTTGATTAATAATGTGAGTATGTCTCCGTATCAGTATCACGGGGCACGGTCGTGGTCGCAGGTACTTTCAGGGGTTCCACTTGGATTTCAGGTACAATATGTGCGCCAACAACAGATCATGGCCGTTCAAAATCCAGATGGTATAAATAATGGAGCCGAGGTTGATCTTCACCTACGACTTGCACCTCCCAAGGACCCATGAATAACTCATAATAATTTCATTTCCAAATCTCTTTTCCTTTTTCCCTTAATATTATAAATAATTCAATGAGAATTTAGTAGCTACTACTAATTAATTAGTTCCTCTTTCCTTCTTTTATTTCTTTGTGCTTTTCAATGGGTATAATATATGAATGTATATAACTTAGTGAGTAAATTCCACTTCCGCTTAACCTTTAATGGTTGTTCTTGTTTCCCTTTTTTGAATGGGGACATAACTCCCTTTTATAGAGTGAATTTTACAACTTCAATTCAAGGAGAACCGTAAAATCACAACTTTCTCTCCTTTTTCGAGATAAAACACAAGTACTTGTCTAAGACTAATAATATTATTCAACAAATTCATGTAGATTAGTTGTGTCTGTTAAAATCAAAGATTTCTTTTAAACTTTGGATGATGGCTATACTATATGTTCTCCGTTTTATGGACATTTTTTGTTGCGGGGTACAGAGACCTCAATAAGGACCATCCAATGTGGGTTAGCTTAGCTTCTTCTAGCTTTGTCATTGACACACTAAGATTATAATACCCTCCAGTATCACTTATGTTGCCGCATTGATTACTAATTGAAGACAAATGTGCCATGAAAGGATATTATGTATCAAAACATACAATCCTGTTTTTAACGCCAGAGATCCTATGGAATGGGAAGAGCCTGCCAAGTTTAAGCTGGAGAGAGTTGAGGGTAAGGATCCCAATGTGGCGGTGCGATGTGGTGCGGTGCGGGTTGTATCTTAACCCACAAGATATTAATTCGCCCCATCTGTCCTGCCTAATATTTTTATCCGCATTCACCCGCGGGTGCCATTGGTCCTAATTAATGTTGGTCTCTACTTTAGAGAATATTAAGAAGTTTTGTACATTTACATCGTATTGTATTAATTTTCAAACTCTTTTCACCCTTACAAACACTGTTTTTTTTCTTTTTTGCTACTACTTTATTTCATTTTAATTGTTATATTAAAAATAGTTATTTCAAAATACTTGCTAGGTTCAAAATTCAAGAAATAATTGATCATGTTTTTCTAATTTTACCCTTAGCACTTAAAGTCAAATGTGAAAAGAATTATTATTGTATGTTTTTAAAAAATTAATAGGGTTATATTAGTTAAATTACCATTTTTATTAATTTTTTCCTAATAAATATACAAATCTTATCTAACAATTAAAATGGAAAGAGAGAGTATTAAGTCAACTGACGCAAGAAAATGTAAAGATAAATTGAATACTGATGTAGTGAAAAAGTTGCTGTTCTTCTTATCCTTGTTTGATTTATACAATTTTTTTGATTCCTTCATTATTTGTTACTTGTTTTGTTGAAAATAATCTGATTTCTATCTAGTAAATCTTTATTTTCTTATTTTAGCTGAATTATCTGATTTAGTTTTTGTATCAATGGATGATTGTTTGACATGCAGGAAAATATCTTTTTAAAAATAAGTCATTTTTCAGCTGCCTTCAAACATCAAAAAAATATTAAAAGGAGAAAAACAGACTTTCTTCTCTTGTATTTTTTCTTCGATAATTCATTTGAAATAGTTTACATTTTAGAGAGCATTATATAGTGACATAAAATTTCTTTGGAAAAATGTAATTTGAAAAACTTAATTATTATAATATTAGTTTTGTTTAAATCCGCAATCTCCTCTGTCTCATATTTATTTCAAAAAAAATTATTTCAATCTGTTCGACCGCACCGCATGGCCTTAAATGTTATTAGCCTTTGAAACTAACAAAATGCAAAAAAATGTTATTTAAGGGACCTATCGTTCCCATTCAAATGAATAAGGGAATATTGTTTTCCAAGATTAAGTCAAATTTACTCTAAGTTAATTATAATACTTTTTTCGTTTTAAAATAAGTAGTGTTTTATATAATTAAAAAAATATTAATGATATTCTTTTAATTTTATCCTTATTTAAATAGAAAAAAATTTATATAATAAAAAAATACTAAAAAATTATATTTTTTAAAAATATTTATTAAGATTAAATAGGTAAAAATATATTTTATTTTATAAAAATAAGTAATTTTTTTAAAAAATATGTTCAAATTAAAGATATCATTTATTTTAAAATGATGGAAGTATAAAATAGCAATAGGTTGTTCCAACTTCCAAGAAAACAGTCTACTAGAGTTTGGATTGCCAAATGGGTCTGTGTTATTATCACGGTCCAAGATGAGTTGGCTCGCTTTGTTTTATTATTGGAATTTTCTGAGAATTTTTCATACTTAAACTACGTTCGTGTTGATTGTTAACTTATTCACAATGCTCATCCTTTCCATGATTTAGTCAAATTATATTTTGTGAAATTTATTCAAATATAGTCCTCTTGATATTTAAAAGAAAAAAATTGGTTTTGATTAGGGGTGGTAAATGCGGGTTGAGTTGAATATGGATAAGCCAAAAAATGAGTCAGGTGAAAATGGATAAAATATCGAGAAAATTACATAGAATATTAAAATTAGGATTTTAATTACAAGTTCTACCAATATTTTATCTTATTTACTTAAATACCAAACAATGAGTCAGGTGAAAATGGATAAGCCAAAAATTAGTCAGGTGAAAATGGATAAAATATCTGACCTCTTCATATTTGATATAGATATAAAATGGGTAAATCAGTGGATAATATGAATGTCCATATTATTCATTGCTTCTTTTTATGTAAGAAATAAGTACTCTCACGTTACAACCATTTTTTTCTTTTTTCCTTTCATACTTTTAAGCTATGTTTGGTATGAAGAAAATATTTTTGTGTTTTCAGAAAAAAATATTTTTCTCAAAAATAAGTGGTCCTGAGTCGGTTTCGGATCGGGTTCAGATCAGGTCTTGAAACTCGGGTCAATATTAAGAGTCGGGTACAAGATCGGGTGTTAGGTGTCAGATTTCGGGTTGCTCTCGAGATTTGGGTCGAAAGTCATGGTCAGGTCTCGAATCGAAAGTTGGGGTCAGGTGTCAGAGTCGGGGGTCGGGGTCTAGGATCGAGGGTCGAGATCGGGGGTTGGGTGTTGGGGTTAGATTTAGGAGGTCGAGGTTGGGTATAGGTATCGGGGTCAGATATGGAGGTACGGGGCGGGCTTGGTTATCAGAGTCAAATATCGAGGTTGAGGTTGAGGTTTAGATCGGGAGAAGGGTGTTGGGCCTGGGGGTCAGGGGTCGTCGATTCTAGGGTCGAAAGTCAGATCAGTTGTAATGATTGAGGTCAAGATTCAGGATTAGGGGTTGGGGTCGAGGTCAAGGTCAGGGTGGGAGGTTGAAAGTCTAGCTCGGGGTCAAGGTTGGGGGTCGGGTCGGATCTCGTGGTCGGGGTCAGATATCAAAGGTCGAGGGTCGGTGGTTAGGTCTCGAATCGAGAGTTTGGAGTCGGGGTCAGGGGTCGGGAGTCAAGACTAGATCTCGGGGTGGGGGTCATGAGTCAGAGTTGGGGTTTGAGTCTCGAGGTTGGAGTCGAGGTTCATGGTCGGGGCGAAGATCGAGTCTCAAGGTCGGGGTTAGGGGTTGAGGTTCGGGAGTTAGGGTCGAGATTAGGTCACGAGATCAAGGTTAGAGTCGGGTCTCAAGTTCAGGGTCAACATCGGGGGTCTGAGTTAGGGTTGGATTCCAATCTCGAGATTAGGGTAAGAAATTAGGAGTTAGGTTTGAGGTCAAGTCTCAATATCGGGGTCGCGATCCGATCCAAATATAAGGATCGGGGTCGGGGTCAGATCTTGAAGCTAGGGTCGGGATGAGAGTCAAGAGTCAGGATCAAGATTAGGGTTATGGGTAAGATTTGATCTCGATATCAAGGTCGAGGGTCGAGTTTCACGGTCAGGTTGGGGTCGGGTTCAAGGTATGGCCTCGAGGTTAGGGTTGGAGTTGGAGTTAAGAGTCGAGATCAAAGGTCGAGGGTTGGGTCTCGAGGTTAGGGTTGGGGTTAGGAATCGAGGTCGAGGGTCAAGGTCGATCTTGAGGGTGGGTCAGCGTTAGGGGTTGAGAGTCAGGATCGATATCGTGGCTTGGGCTAAGGTCAGGGGTTAGGGGTCGAGTCAGGTCTCAAGGTCGGGGTAAATATTCGGGGTAGGGGTCAGGTCTCGAGTTAGGAGTCGAAAGTCTAGTTCAGAGGTCAGGGTTAGGTCAAAGGGTGGGGTCATGTCTCAAGGTCGAGGTCGTGTCTTGAGGTCGGGATCAGGGGTCGAGGTCGAGGTTCGAGTCTCTTATTAATGGTCGGGGTTCGCGTTTAGGTCTCTATTTGGAGGTCAGAGTTGGGTTGGGTCTCAAGGTGCGGGTCGAGTCTCGGGATCGGGGGTCGAAGTCAATGATCGGGAGTCATTATCGAATATCAAGATTGGGTATCGAGGTCAAGGTTGGGGTGATGTCAGGAGTTGGGAATCGGGTCACAGATCGTGTGTTGGGGTAGGGTAAATATCAATAGTCAGGAATTAGGTCCCATGTCCTAGGTTGTGATCGGGACCTTTTGAAGGGTTGTGTGATTTAAGAAAATTTTTGAAAAGTATTTTCCTAATTTTATATGGGGAAGCCATTTTCCTTAAATTTGAGAAAAATAAGTCAATTTGCAAAAAGAAAAAATTAAAACATTAAAGTTAACCAAATATGAGAAAATTAAAAAAAATATTTTTTTCATACCAAACACGCTCTGGTAAGTGTCAATTTTAGAGGTTACTACACCTGTATATACTTTAAGGTAAGTGCAATTAATGGATACCCATGGCTTATTCATTTTTTGTTATAGATAACATGGATTGATCAACTTTTAAATGATTGGATACTCAACTCATTTAAAACGAATTGAATCAAATAGATAACTGTAAATTTTACCCATTTTATCAACCCTAGTTTTGATCACGTGGTTAACACTAATAAATCTTGAAAAAGGACTAAGATTAAAAATGATAAGACTACCAAAACCCAAGTATAGTTGCCAACTTGGCATCAAAGAAATGTTAGCCGCAATATCCACTAATGATGGCAAATAGATGGATTCAATTGAATTAAACGGATTAAAAATTAATTGAGTTAAAATTAATTAGATTGAATTGCAATTTATTTATATTAGTGGTGAGAAATGATCGGGTTAGATCAAATTTGAATGAATTGAAAATGGATCAACATAAAATAGGTAATAATTCAACCTTCTCATATTTCATACGGGTAGAACCGTAAGAGTGAGTTGGATAACAAAGGGGTTAGGATAAAAGGCATGTTAATCCATATTTACCTATATTTTCATGAATAAATAGTAATCTACTTTAGAATTCAATACCGAAAATACATTAATTTTTATTTGGATGAAAAATGTTAAAATATTTTATTTAATTTTAGTGTTAAAGCACAATCTGAATTTTAAAGTAAATAAAATTTTACTTTTGAGGAGTAAAACATTTTGAATGCACTTTAAGATATATGCATACTAATATATAATTTGCTCACTTTACAATGTATTATTTGTTGTACAATATAAAATTTTAAAAACATAAAAATAATAAAAAATATACATTTAATATTAATAGTTATGTTCTCTTCAATAAGAAATGTACCTCTAATATTAACACAAAAAATTACAACAAAAAAAGAAAATTTGACTAGTTAGTGATTCACATATTTTAAAATTATTGATGAAAATATCATACTTTTTCATAAGTTTTTAAATGCAATTTCAATTACTTTACATTGTGGAAAATAAAAACTACAAAACTAGATAATTATTTATTTATTATTTTTGCAACTGATGTTTAAATATACAATAAAAAGACGATACTGATTTGAGAAATGCTAACTATACTTATAATACTTAGAGGTAAAAAAAATGTAAAGGGGGTGGGTGAGGGGATGAATTGCAAATAAAATAAATTAAAATTTTAAATTAGATTTCATTTTTTATAAGTTAGATTTCTTTTTTTAACTAAGTCAAAATCAAAATTTCTTATATTACTGATCTTGTATACTTAAATTTTTCGGCTAATATTTATCGTCAATCCCTTTTTCACTTTTAACATTTTCTTTTTAACTATTTTCTTGTTTTTCTACAACATTTTATCTCGAAGAAGCATCAAGCGTGAACATTTTTCATGTCATAACTTACGGTATATAAAACAAAAAATAAATAAATAAATAAATATATATATATATATATATATATATATATATATATATATTAATCTTATCTTTTCATAGAAAATACAAATTTAAAGCTAAAAATATGAGGGGAAAAGAAGAAAACTTTAAGATTGAGATAAAAATTATTGGTAATTACATGATGTAATTATATATTTACTTTTTTTTTCTCATTTTGCAATCTTTATTTCTTATGTTTTCATGAGATTTTTTCATATTTTTTTCTATATTTTCTTCATTTATCATAGTTGTGTACTTGTGTTACTAATTTTTTTTTTCAAATTGTATTTTCTAATCATAAAAAGAATGACTCATTAACAAAGTTGGCTTATATTGAATGATGTTATTAAAGTTGAGTTTCATTGTTTAATGAGGTTATAAACTTATATTTTTCTTTTCTTTTGAATTATTTATACTTAAGATATGTTGAAGCTTATTTTATATTCTATTTAAATTTGGCATACGAGTATTATGTTACCTTTTTTTGTAATTTTAAATTTATGTTAGATTTTTCGATCTCAATTTATGTACTTTAGTTTTATTGAGTTTTTATTTCACATTCCCTGCCGTTCATTTTCTTAATTAGAAATGAATTGTTAGATTACTTTGGTTATGATAGAATATTACTTGTGAATAATGATTTCATCTTATGATATTCTTACAAAATGTGTACTTTTAGTTTTTACTAATCAAATGAATTAAAGTATATTAGTTACACATATATAATTATTTAATACAATATTTTTAAGAAATAATATATATCTTAAATATCTAATTTAATAATATTTATAAAGATAGTTTGTCAGACATAACTTTCAATTTTAGATAATTTAATTTTATTCTTAAAATTTGAATATAACTGTGACATTATATTTGTGCAATCAAACAATACATTTATTTTTAAAGTTTGAATATAACTGTAAAATTATACTTGTGCAACCAAACAATACATTTATAATTACATTAAAATAATGTTATGAAAAATAAATAAGTCATTGTAATTATTTTATCGTGTAGTTATTAAGTTATGTAATTACCGTCCTAATAATTATATCAATTTTAATTATACGGTGACTTTTTGAATACACTTTTAAAATATACTAGATAACGAAGGGCCCGTTGCAAGTTAATTTTTATTTTTTAAAAATAAAATTATGTAATTCTAATTCTTTTCATCTAAGCACATAAAGAATCACAGTAAGATTCTTTATTTATACTTTTTAATAAATAATTTTTCTAATTTATCGAATTAAGTAATAATATATAATATGTTAAATTCAACTAACATGATAGAATTACATGTTTCATTGCTTATTATTCCAATATCCCCCAACATTAAAATTCACACATTAAACTGAATATTTAATTTAAGTAATATGCTTTTACATTTTGCATTTGAGCATTTAGATAATAAATTAAAAAAAAATGTAAGTATCGTTCGTATTGATAAAAATTTCAAAGAAAAATAATATGAGATCATAGATGAAAAGAAAAAAAATATGATTGCTTTACTTTATATTTTGTATACACTAAAATAAGACAATAATTTATAATAATTTTTAAAAAAAAAATCTCAAAGGAGATTTACATATTCAATGAGATAATATAGTACTCTCACTAAAAAGTCAAAAAGACATTAATAATTATTAACACAATATAAATTTTAACTAAATATGATAACTTAGACATATGTCTTTTAAATTTTTTTTTAGTCTAAATATATATAATTTTCTTTAATTTAGAAGTAAATGTAAATAAAATTATGTAATTTTAAGGAGATAAGATATATAATCCCTCAATTTCAAAATAAGTAATTTTTAAAAAAAAATTATTTCAAAATAAGTGGTGTTTTACCTAATCAAGAAGATATTAATGATGTTCTTTCAATTTTACTCTTATGTAGTTAAAAATTATTTTATACAATCAAAAAAATGCTAAAGAGTTACAACTTTTTCAAGATATTTGTTAAGGATAAATTTAGTAAAAATATGTCTTACTTTATAGGAATGAGTAATTTTCTTAAGGGGTGCGCCTAAGATAAAAACACTTCTTATTTTAAAATAGAGGGAATATATATTATATGTTATTTTTACTGTAATATTTAAGAAAATTTATTAATATTTTGATATTTATTATAGAAGAAGAAAGTATATACGGAAATGAGTAAAAATATATTTAAACTATACCAAATTGAAGAAAAAAGACCTCCATAAATAGTTTGGTCCAAGATATTTTCATTATTAATTTTGAATCAAATAAAATAGAAGATATTTTTATTTCTTAATCTTTTTCGGGTGGAAAAAGAATGAAAATTTGCTAATATAATCCTTGGTTTTAAATAAGATGCAACAACCAAGTGCTATAAAACACGAAAATTTATTATATTTCTTCAAATCACAAAATATCTTTAAAATATCATCAATAAAGTTATTGTTGATCCTTTTCTTTTTCCATTTTAACTTTAAAATCAAGAAATATATTTGAAAATGTTTATCTTACTTCAATTTAGAAAAAATTAAAAAATAAAAATATTTTCTATTTTATTAGAAAAATAATTTTATTATTATCCAAATGAAAAATAATAATGAGTATGATCTTATATATGTGACCTATATTATCAGTTTAAAAAATACATGGGGTCATTTTATTTTAATTGATTAAATGAGATTAAGAAGAAAAAAGATCACTTTTTTTAAAAAAAATAGTTAAAGGAATTTTAAAAGAAAATAAATAAGAAAATAATTATTTAAAGATGTTATACACTGTAGAATTTCCGGCACCTAGATGACCTATTCGCACGTTGGTTAAGCATATTTGAAGGCCATACGTGCTAGAGAAAGGCTCGGGAAAAAGATCGGACGAGAAACCTGTCGAACCATCGCGGAAGGAGCCGAGGCAGAGCCCCTCCGCGATGGCAGCGTGTCACGGAGGTGGAGCCTCCGCGTTGGCTCCGTGACACGTTGGCCTTGTCCAGGCCCAAGTATATAAAGCCCCACTTCAGTTTTAATTCATTATAAACTTATGAAATTTCCAGAAAACAGAGTAAACCATCAGAGAAAGGAAATAGAACGAAGAAGGTAATATAATTTTCCTCCGATTACGCTGCTAAACGTTGTCCAAACTCAAATTAACCTCAGATACCGAGGTATTTAGCAGCAGAGAGCATTCCTACGGATTTAGTTTCGTGAAATACGGCCGACGAATCGTCGAGCTACCGAGCTAAGGTAAGTGGAATTGCTCTAAACTAGTGTCTATGTGTTCCTAGCTGTGAAGTGAATATTTCTCCCTTCTGAACCTCTGAAAAATAGCGAGTTTTCGACCGTCTTTCGATAAGCCTAAGTTTAGGCTATAAACTATATCGAAAGTGACGTTGCTCTTTAAAATAAAGCTGTATTTAGTATTGATTGACATATTTATGAATGCAGTTGGGAGAAAATAGTTGAAGTACCGGCCGAGCCTCGTCCGACAGCCGGATAGTTCGAGGATAAGGTATGTAAAGCTAGTTTCCTCGGCAAGTTAGTAATCTTGGTACAGTACAGTAATTTAAAGGCCAGTAGAATATTCAGAAGCCATGTATGATGTTTATTACGAATGTTGGT
The DNA here is from genome assembly GCA_035772735.1 of Datura wrightii. Taxonomy (NCBI): domain Eukaryota; kingdom Viridiplantae; phylum Streptophyta; class Magnoliopsida; order Solanales; family Solanaceae; genus Datura; species Datura wrightii. Next base: position 73,471,824 of record JASDFA010000019.1, on the reverse strand, counting down.
ACGATATTAGAAACATCATGTTATGATCAGCGCGAGACTTGCTAGCACGATATAGATTCTAATATAAGTGTTAGGAACTGCACAACATGCTCAGTATGTGACGTGACACAGAATGTTAGGATATCATTGTATTTAGTTGAAACCCAGTAAAGCAATGTAATATCTGTAAGACATCTCAGAAATAGAACGATAAGTTAAAGTGAAGTTAGAAAGCATATTAGGACTAGTAAATCATGTTACTATAGAAACTCAGTATACAACATAGTTTCAGTAGAAAGACTATATCTTGTTCAGCATTAGCCCCAGTACAGTCTGGGAGAAGACTATATTTGTACATATATACTATTACCAGCCTCAGCATGCATTAAGTACGTACATATTACTATCGCTAGCTCAGCATATAGTATATATAAATACTTTACCACTATTAGCTTCAGTATGTGGGACATGCAGATAGTATTACTAGTTGAGACTGTTGTATTGTTTGGGGTTGGACTACCTTGCATCCATGACTGCCCCAGGGTTGATAGCTGTATCGACTCGTCCGCCAGAGGATGAGGATACGTTGCTCTACGGAGTGGCATGCCGTCCCATAGGGGACGAAGATGGGATGCCAGTTTTCCTCATATTTGTGCCTTGATCGGCCCTTACACACCCCTGTCGAGCGGATATGCCCGGGTGTTGATTCAGGAGTCCTCCGGACTCAAATGCAGTTATAGTCAGGGGCTCAGCGAGCCCAAGTGCATACCCAGGGGACCGGCAAGATGCTTACAGGGTTTATAGGAGATGGGATGATCGGGGTAGGGGTATAGATTCTGTGCTGGTTGTACCTCCCGGCTTATGGGGGCCGGGTAAGGTTTGTGTGTGCTATATTATGTTATGTTATGTTATGCCATGTTATGTTAGATACGAGTAGATCAGCTGTAGAACGATACGTCTCCAGGTATGACTCCTACTCCTTCCAGTATAATTGAGAAAAGGTATGACTTACATTATCATACAGTTAATCTATTTCTTTCTACTTCAGTTTCATCAGTTATATTATTATTTTCAGATATTTCTTTCAGTTATTGCTTTACATACTCAGTACCAGCGGTACTGACGCCCGGTGGGGCGCTGCATTACTTGCCTGCAGGTACTCATGGACGAGCAGGCGATATCACGTGATTCCTGTCAGCGATCGAGTATTCAGCTCCTGTAATCCGGAGACTGAATTTCAGAGGTGTATTTCATTTTCTTTTGTTGTATAGTACGGGTAGGTCGGGGCCCTGTCCCGATCATTTCTATTTTTATTCTTAGAGGCTTGCAGTCTGTATATATTTCCCTGTGGTCAGATGAGCCGGTCGTGTGAGGCCGTGCAGTTGTATAGCTGTTAGTACTTGTGTTTCCTTTATGTTGGCCGTGTGGGGCCATAGTTCGACAGTAGTGGTGACCTTACCGGTCACATAGCTATCCAGTACTTCATGGTTAAGTTATAGATAACTAGACAGCATGGTGGCCTTGTCGGCCCGCATAGGTTTTCCCATATTGATATGTTTCTGGTCTGCTGTCAGTACAGGTACAGGAGGCTATAGGCCAGGCCGGGGGCTGTGTTTACAGCCGTTATATAGCCCTTTGTTTCCAGAAATGTGAGTTAGAGCCAGCCAGGCACCAGATGTGCCTAGGCTTAGCAGTCCAGTAGTTCAGGTCCTAGTAGGGCACCAGGTGCCAGTCATACCCCCCAAGGCGGGGTGTGACAAACTTGGTATCAGAGCAGGTCGTATCCCAGGGAGTCTGCAAGCCGTGCTAAGTAGAGTCCTGTCCAGGGATGTGTTGTGCACCACATACTATCGGTAGGAGGCTGCAAGGCATGATATGATGGTCGTCCTTTTGTTCTTATTCAGTCGTGCTGTAGAGCGGTACGATATAGGGTTGAGTCCCTAAAAGCTTACTATATTCTTTGGCTACAGATAATGTCAGACCAGCGATATCCTATCACAGGCCGGAGCTTAGATATTGCAGCAGGGGAAGGCATCAGCAGGATGCCTCACCCTCGTTTAGAAACAGCCCGATCAGAGGGCACTACAGAGGCATCGTCCCAGCCTTCTCAGCAGTCTCCACCACGTCAGGAGCCACTTGGGGCGACACTACCTCCAGCAGTCCCTATACCGAAACCTTTCGACCAGGAGGTTAGGAGTGCTGTAGTTATGTTAGCACAGATGATGACTGCTCAGCGTCAGCCAATGCCATCTACAGTTGCGGAGCCGTCAGGAGGGCCCGGCAGTTCGAGGGTACGAGAGTTCTTGGCTCTGAATCCCCCACAGTTTACAGGTACGGACCGGACAGAGGACCCTCAGGATTTTCTGGATCAAATGCAGAGAATCTTCAGGGTTATGCATGCCACGCCTACAGAATCAGTTGAATTGGCAGCATTTGGGTTACGGGACATCGCCGTGTTGTGGTATGAAAGCTGGGAAAGGTCTCGAGGGGGAGATGTTTCCCCTCCCACCTGGTCCAGCTTTTCAGGAGCTTTTCTGGATCACTATTTGCCGCGGGAGATTCGATAGGCTCAGATAGACCAGTTCCTGCATCTGGAGCAGGGGGCCATGAGTGTTCGGGAATACTCCTTGCGGTTTGATTCTTTGGCTCGATATGCACCGGCCTTTGTTGATACCATGGCATCCAGAGTACACCGCTTTATCATGGGGTTGAATCCAGAATATGTTGAGACTTGTATTACGGCCACACTGCGAGAGGACATGGACATTGCTCGAGTTCAGGCATTTGCCCAGAATATTGAGGGCATCAGACAGCGACATCGGGAGATTAGAAGGGTCAATCAGGAGCAGCGTTGTCGGGACAGGCCAGTTGAGTTACAGAGGGAGGCCCGGGGAGGACCCAGGCCACGATTGTTAGACAGACCGCCCAGGCCCCCGCCTCCGCCACAGTCGCAGGGGGGTAGATTCAGCCGCAGGGGGCAGTCAGAGACTGGTAGAGGCTCGCAGATGGCAGATTCACCATTACGGAGGAGGGCGGAGCAGAGTAGGTATACCCCACCACTTTGCCCTATATGCAGTCGACGCCATCCTGGAGCATGCAGATATGGATCCACCGCATGTTATAATTATGGCCAAGAAGGCCATTTGATGAAAGATTGCCCAGCCAGAGGCCGAGAGGACCGAGATAGACAGGATAGGGCATCTGCAGGGTCACGAGCCACAGCATCCTCGACTGGGCGCAGGCCCTCAGTTTCAGCAGGCAGGGGTCGGGGCAGATCAGAGACCTCCAGTACAGGTGCGGGTCCAAGCCGCACATATGCCTTACCAGGGAGGCAAGATTCAGAAGCGTCACCTGATGTTGTGACAGGTATGCTAACTATCTGCTCACACCCTGCTTATGTGTTGATTGATCCAGGGTCTACTTTGTCCTACATTACTCCATTTGTGGCACGAACGTTTAGTATTACACTAGAATTATTGCAGCAGCCCTTTTTAGTATCCACGCCCGTCGGTGACTCTATCACAGCTAGCCGAATCTACCGCGGGTGTACAATAGAGGTTGCTGACCGTCAGACCACAGTAGATCTGGTCGAGTTAGAAATGATAGACTTCGATGCCATAATGGGTATGGACTGGTTAGTACCGTGTTTTGCCAACATTGAATGTTGGACCAAGACGGTCCGATTCCACTTCCCAGGAGAAGCAGTGCGGGAGTGGAAGGGCAGTACCGCTACGACAAAAGGTAGGTTTATTTCCTACCTTCAGGCGAGAAAGTTGATATCTAAGGGATGTATTTACCATCTGGTCAGAGTCCAGGATGTCCAAGCAGAATTTCCGACGCTCCAGTCTGTTCCAGTAGTGAACGAATTCCCTGATGTGTTCCCAGATGAGTTACCTGGTATTCCCCCAGAAAGGGAAATAGACTTTGCTATTGACTTGTTACCAGGCACTCAGCCGATATCAATTCCTCCCTATCGTATGGCTCCTGCAGAACTCAGAGAATTAAAAGAGCAGTTGAAAGATTTATTGGATAAAGGTTTCATCAGGCCGAGTACTTCACCGTGGGGTGTGCCAGTTTTATTTGTGAGGAAGAAAGATGGCTCGCTCCGAATGTGCATAGATTATCAGCAATTAAACAAAGTTACAGTAAAGAACAAGTACCCGCTCCCCAGAATTGATGACTTATTTGATCAGTTGCAGGGAGCCAGATACTTTTCTAAGATTGACTTGCGGTCCGGATATCACTAGGTCCGAGTACGTGAGAGAGATATTCCTAAGACAGCGTTCAGGACCCGATATGGACATTTTGAATTTCTAGTCATGTCCATCGGGTTAACGAATGCCCCTGCAGTTTTCATGGACCTGATGAACAGTATTTTCAGACCTTTTCTGGACTTGTTCGTGATAGTGTTCATTGATGACATTCTGGTGTATTCTCGCTCTGAAGCAGATCACCGGACTCATTTGCGGACAGTGCTCCAAATTCTCAGGGACCGTCAGCTGTATGCTAAATTTTCTAAGTGTGAATTCTGGCTTAACTCAGTGGCCTTTTTAGGGCATATCGTGTCAGATGCTGGCATACAGGTAGACAAGCAAAAAATAGAAGCAGTTAAGTCATGGCCTAGGCCTACCACTCCGACTGAAGTTCGTAGCTTTCTGGGGTTGGCAGGATATTACAGGAGGTTCGTTGAAGGGTTCTCGACCATTGCGGCACCTCTAACCAAATTGACACAGAAAGCAGCAAAGTTTCAATGGACAGAGGCATGCGAGCAGAGCTTCCAGGAACTGAAAGACAGATTAACCTCCACCCCAGTATTAGCATTGTTGGAAGGCACAGAAGGTTATTCAGTCTATTGTGACGCGTCAGGTGTCGGGTTAGGTTGTGTGTTGAAGCAGCATGGTAGAGTAATTGCATATGCTTCCAGACAGCTGAGGAAACACGAAAAGAATTACCCTACCCACGACCTAGAATTGGCTGCAGTAATCCACGCCTTAAAGATGTGGAGGCATTACCTGTACGGCGTCCATGTTGATATTTACACAGATCATAAGAGCCTACAGTATATCTTCACTCAGAGGGAGTTGAATCTACGGCAACGCTGCCGGTTGGAGCTGTTAAAAGATTATGATATGAATATTCTGTATCACCCGGGAAAAGCTAATGTTGTAGCAGATGCCCTGAGCCGTAAGTCAATGGGGAGTTTGGCGTATTTACGACCTGAGAAGCGAGAGTTAGCCAAAGAAATTCATCAGTTAGCTGGTTTATCCATTCGAGTAATGGAAACAGAAAATAATAGAGCAGTAATTCAGAATTCTGCTGTGTCATCATTAGTTACAGAAGTAAAAGAACGACAGTACGAGGACCCTGATTTAGTCCAGCTCAGAGATAGAATTCAGAAAGGTAAGGAGTCAGATTTCCAAATGACTGAGGATGATGTGTTACGCTGTAAGGGCCGCCTCTGTGTCCCGAATGTTTTAGGGCTTCGTGGGTGGATCATGCATGAGGTACATTACGCTCGCTATTCCCTCCATCCAGGGGCGACGAAAATGTACCATGACATCAGAGACATCTACTGGTGGCCAGGTATGAAAGCTGAGATAGCTGAATTTGTATCTAGATGTTCTAACTGTCAACAGGTGAAAGCGGAGCACCAGAAGCCGGGCGGTTTGACGCAAGATATAACGGTGCCTACATGGAAATGGGAAACGATAAACATGGATTTTGTAACAGAGTTACCCCGTACCAGACGCAGAAATGATTCCATTTGGGTAATAGTTGACAGGCTGACAAAATCAGCTCATTTCCTGCCAGTGAAGGCTACCTTCTCGGCTGAGGATTATGCCGAATTATATATCAGAGAAATAGTTAGATTACATGGAGTGCTGGTGTCCATCATTTCAGATAGAGGAGCGCAATTTACAGCTAGATTCTGGCAGTCGTTTCAGAGGGGTTTGGGAACGCAGATTAATTTAAGCACAACATTCCACTCTCAGACAGATGGGCAGGCTGAGTGGACTATCCAAACGCTCGAAGATATGTTGTGAGCGTGTGTATTAGATTTTGGGGGTAATTAGGATGAGCATCTTTCGTTGATTGAATTTGCTTATAATAACAGTTATCATTCAGCTATCCAGATGGCGCCTTTCGAGGCATTATATGGGCGAAAATGTAGATCGCCGGTGGGCTGGTTTGAAGTGGGGGAATCAGCATTGGTTGGCCCAGACATTGTTCGGCAGTCAGAGGAAAAGATAAAGCTTATCCGAGAACGTTTACTGACTGCTCAGAGCCTCTAGAAGTCTTATACAGATATGCGGCGCAGAAATCTAAGAATTTGCGGTAAATGACTGGGTATATCTGAAAGTGTATCCGATGAAAGGGGTAGTGAGATTTGGCAAGAAAGGCAAGCTTAGCCCGAGGTTCATTGGGCCATATCAGATTCGGCGAAGAATATTCTGAGTTGCATACGAATTGAACTTGCCTCCGGAGTTAGCATCTGTTCACCCAGTATTCCATGTCTCTATATTAAGGAAGTTCGTAGGGGACCCTTCTACAGTAGTTCCAGTTCAGGATGTCCAGGTCACAGAAGAGTTAGCATATGAAGAGGTTCCTGTAGCTATCTTAGACAGACAGATTCGCAGGTTGAGGACTAAAGATGTTGCGTCTGTCAAAGTATTGTGGCGTAACAGGAACAGTAAGGAAATGACGTGGGAAGCTGAAGAAGATATGAAAGCCAGATACCCTCACTTATTTCAGGCCTAGTCAGGCGACAGGTATGTCCGTATTATTACTTATACAGTACCTTATAGTTGTATATGTGTGAATGAGAAAGATTGATACTTAGTTATCCAGTGGATCTTAAAATATTGCGTGCAGTACCTGTGTTGGACTTTTCTGCATTTCAGGTTTTTGCTATAGTCCATATTACAGGGGAAACTCTGCCGAAATTTTTCTAGAAAGTAAGTTAAGTAGTCCTCTAGATAGTAGTGTACATTCGAGGACGAATGTTCTTAAGGGGGGGGGGGGAGAATGTTATACCCCATAGAATTTCCGGCACTTAGATGACCTATTCACACATTGGTTAAGCATATTTGAAGGCCATACGTGCTAGAGAAAGGCTTGGGAAAAAGATCGGATGAGAAACCTGTCGAACCATCGCGGAAGGAGCCGAGGCAGAGCCCCTCCGCGATGGCAGCGTGTCACGGAGGTGGAGCCTCCGCATTGGCTCCGTGACACGTTGGCCTCGTCCAGGCCCAAGTATATAAAGCCCCACTTCGGTTTTAATTCATTATAAACTTATGAAATTTCCAGAAAACAGAGTAAACCATCAGAGAAAGGAAATAGAACGAAGAAGGTAATATAATTTTCCTCCGATTACGCTGCTAAACGTTGTCCAAACTCAAATTAACCTCAGATACCGAGGTATTTAGCAGCAGAGAGCATTCCTACGGATTTAGTTTCATGAAATACGGCCGACGAATCGTCGAGCTACCGAGCTAAGGTAAGTGGAATTGCTCTAAACTAGTGTCTATGTGTTCCTAGCTGTGAAGTGAATATTTCTCCCTTCTGGACCTCTGAAAAATATCGAGTTTTCGACCGTCTTTCGATAAGCCTAAGTTTAGGCTATAAACTATATCAAAAGTGACGTTGCTCTTTAAAATAAAGTTGTATTTAGTATTGATTGACATATTTATGAATGCAGTTGGGAGAAAATAGTTGAAGTACCGGCCGAGCCTCGTCCGACAGCCGGATAGTTCGAGGATAAGGTATGTAAAGCTAGTTTCCTCGGCAAGTTAGTAATCTTGGTACAATACAGTAATTTAAAGGCCACTAGAATATTCAGAAGCCATGTATGATATTTATTACGAATGTTGGTACGATATTAGAAACATCATGTTATGATCAGTGCGAGACTTGCTAACACGATATAGATTCTAATATAAGTGTTAGGAACTGCACAACATGCTCAGTATGTGACGTGACACAGAATGTTAGGATATCATTGTATTCAGTTGAAACCCAGTAAAGCAATGTAATATCTGTAAGACATCTCAGAAATAGAACGATAAGTTAAAGTGAAGTTAGAAAGCATATTAGGACTAGTAAATCATGTTACTATAGAAACTCAGTATACAACATAGGTTCAGCAGAAAGACTATATCTTGTTCAGCATTAGCCCAGTACAGTCTGGCAGAAGACTATATTTGTACATATATACTATTACCAGCCTCAGCATGCATTAAGTACGTACATATTACTATCGCTAGCTCAGCATATAGTATATACAAATACTTTACCACTATTAGCTTCAGTATGTGGGACATGCAGATAGTATTACTAGTTGAGACCGTTGTATTGTTTGGGGTTGGACTTCCTAGCATCCATGACCGCCCCAGGGTTGATAGCTGTATCGACTCGTCCGCCAGAGGACGAGGATACGTCGCTCTACGGAGTGGCATGCCGTCCCACAGGGGACGAAGATGGGATGCTAGTTTTCCCCATATTTGTGCCTTGATCGGCCTTTACACACCCCTGTCGAGCGGATACGCCCGGGTGTTGATTCAGGAGTCCTCCGGACTCAGATGCAGTTATAGTCAGGGGCTCAGCGAGCCCAAGTGCATACCCAGGGGACCGACAGGATGCTTACAGGGTTTATAGGAGATGGGATGACCGGGGTAGGGGTATAGATTCTGTGCTGGTTGTACCTCCCGGCTTATGGAGGCCGGGTAAGGTTTGTGTGTGCTATGTTATGTTATGTTATGTTATGCCATGTTATGTTAGATACGAGTAGATCAGCTGTAGAACGATACGTCTCCAGGTATGACTCCTACTCCTTCCAGTATAATTGAGAAAAGGTATGACTTACATTATCAGACAGTTAATCTATTTCTTTCTATTTCAGTTTCATCAGTTATATTATTGTTTTCAGATATTTCTTTCAGTTATTGCTTTACATACTCAGTACCAGCGGTACTGACGCCCGGTGGGGCGCTGCATTACTTGCCTGCAGGTACTCATAGACGAGCAGGCGATACCACGTGATTCCTGTCAACGATCGAGTATTCAGCTCCTGTAATCCGGAGATTGAATTCCAGAGGTGTATTTCATTTTCTTTTGTTGTATAGTACGGGTAGGTCGGGGCCCTGTCCCGATCATTTCTATTGTTATTCTTAGAGGCTTGCAGTCTGTATATATTTTCCTGTGGTCAGATGAGCCGGTCGTGTGAGGCCGTGCAGTTGTATAGCTGTTAGTACTTGTGTTTCCTTTATGTTGGCCGTGTGGGGCCATAGTTCGACAGTAGTGGTGACCTTGCCGGTCACATAGCTATCCAGTACTTCATGGTTAAGTTATAGATAACTAGACAGCATGGTGGCCTTATCGGCCCGCATAGGTTTCCCCATATTGATATGTTTCTGGTCTGCTGTCAGTACAGGTACAGGAGGCTATAGGCCAATGGGCCGGGGGCTGTGTTTACAACCGTTATATAGCCCTTTGTTTCCAGAAATGTGAGTTAGAGCCAGCCAGGCACCAGATGTACCTAGGCTTAGCAGTCCAGTAGTTCAGGTCCTAGTAGGGCACCAGGTGCCAGTCATACCCCCCAAGGCGGGGTGTGACAAAAGAATAATATTTTATTTAAAAAGTAATGTGTTTAAAAAGAAAAGAAATAATATGTTTATTAGGAAAAAAATATTTTGACCCAAAACAAGAATAAGAGTTTTTTTGGATCGAACTATTAATAGATAATATTTTTGTTCAATTTCACATGGTGTAAGAGCATTTTGACCTTTTTATTAAGTGTGTGTATATATATATATATATATATATATATATATATATATATATATATATATATATATCATATTCTCATACTGATTAAACTTATAGGTATTGTCTCCTAGTATAATATGAATAAATCTCAAATAAGACTTAAATATATTGATGTTTAGCAAAACTTATTTCTTAAATTCCTTTTAGATATATGAACATTTTGATTTGAAATTTATTTTCAAAGAATGTGAATAGAATAAAAAAATATTTTAAATATTAATAAATTTATTGTTATTCAACTACTATAATTTTATACAATAATCAAATATAAAAATCAAAAATTAAATAATTTAAAATTTTTAACTTAATATTTATGATATTAGCATACTAAAAAAAATAGAATAAAAATTTATTCCATAATACTATAAAAAAGAAAAAAGTAAGTTTGCATGGAAAAAATATTCCTACAAACATGTGAAATAAGATTTTTTGTGAGTCTTGACAAAGAAAAAAGATTCTTCTAAAATTTTATTTAAATCATGAATACAATAATTATAATTTGCTTTTAAATGAAATGAAATTTTTAAAAATATCATTGGTCGTCCATTTAAGGCTCTTTTATATAATAGATTTGATGTGAAAGAAAATATTTTAAAAAATATATATTTTAAGATTTTTACAGTTTTGTATAATTGATTGGCGAAAAGCTTTTTCTTTTTTATTTTTTTTAGACAACATTTGTCGATTCTGAATTTTATATACGAGAGGTTTTTAACTCTAGCACAGATTCACGTGGAAAAGAAAAAACATTAAATTTCATGATAGTTTCCTCAAAATTCAAAAGAAGTGGGTCATCGTCGTTTCTTATGGTACAAGAAGTTCACAAATTTCATGATAGTTTTCGTAAAATTCAAAAGAAGTGGGTCGTTGTCGTTCTTTATATTATTATAGGTCATTTGATAGTTTGTTAAAATTATGCGGATATTATTAATAAATATATTAGTTATGAAAAAAATTATATATTATTTTATATAAAGATTAGTTATGTAATATTTAGTTATTCATATATTATTTATTTTATATTTTATTCTGCGCTAAATAATATAATTAATATAGGTTTTTTAAATTATAAATCAAACAATTTATTAAATTTATAAATGAATTGCTTATCTTCTAACCAACTATAAAATATAATATTATTTATATAAAATTTAATACATATATAACTTATATCTAAATTAACTAGTAAATTACCCTTTTCTCAAATACGTTGCAAATATATTTCAACAGATGGTGAATACCAGATGTGGCGATTTTAATTTATATTTATAAAATCCTCTTATTTTAATTTATATTTTAATAAATTAAATTAATTATATTGAATTAAATAAATATAAATGTTGATATATTTATAACTCATAAAAATACAAAGAAACAAGGATAAAATATAGATATCCTTATACGAACTCAGTTTGGTTTGATTATTCTGTAGAATCGCTGCTTTATTATACAGGAGTACACCAAATAGTTTGGCTTTACCCAATTGAAAGACTGATTTTGTCGAACGATTTGTAATCTTTTCCTAATTAGTGGGTTTGTTTGCCAATTAGATATCTATATATAAAGACAACCATATAAAATATGTAAATAATGTGGGTTTTATTTGAATTTCTTTTGTCGCATTGTCATTTAAATAGCTTATCAAGTTTAATACTTATATATATAAAGATCCCAATAAAAGAGGAGCTTAAGAGTGGAGATAGAACTTTATATTCTTCCTAATTAATTTGATATTGTTCAAGTGAATATAGAGTATTTTCTAAAAAGATCTTATAGTAAGCTAAAAATAAATAAAATACGAAGATGCCAAGCATAAAAACTAAGAAACATTTGTTTTTAAATCAAATGCAAGCCACATCATTGAAAAAGTGAGGAAAAACTAGCCAGCTAATTTCTAAATATAGAAAGTAATTAAAGCTACATTTAAAGTTTGGTGGAAATTAACATATAGAAGTTTTAAACTTTTTTGGATTTAGAAAATTAAAATTGGTTAAGATCATTTTGCTGAATTCATATCTTATTCATTTTATTTTTTAATTCAAATTCATATGAATTAGTATCGGCACAATGTATTCATGTTTTGATCGTTCGCTCAATTCGCTCATATTTTAGTAAGTGATCTTTTAGATGAGTAAAATTAAAATTTTAACCCATATTAAACCTATAAAAATATGAATATTTATGAATAAAATAGGTTAAACTTTCAGCTTTTACTTACTCAAATTTATGATATCACCAAAAATATTCTTTTCTTTATAATTGATCATTTAAATAATTTTAACAGAAAATTATTTCAACTTGCCTGCCCCACCCGATTGTCATTATGTTAATTACCTCATGTCCTTTGAGTTAAAATTGTTAGATTTGCTTTCTGGGAATGCTCTCACTAAATCGCTCTATTTATGTATACGCAAAATAATAGTGGGTAAGTTACAAATCCCTCAGACTCTCTGAATATCTAGGTACTTTACCGCTTCTTTTCTTTTTACAATTTCTTTTATTAATAACATATGAAGACGGAAGTTTGTGGACCAAATTTCAAGGATGATCATCCAGTTTCGTGGACTCACATTTAAATGTATTTGTTTTTTTAATATTTTTTAATTTTTTTAATTTATTGTAAAATTTGGTGTAGTTTTTAGGTATAATTTAATGCTATTTTAGAATAATTTCAGAGACCTCTTTTTAATTTTCACCTTCGTAACATTGGTCTTCCATGTACATATGATACCACATTTTGGTTATTTTTATTTCTTTGTAATAATTTATTTAAAGTATTTATCACTAATGCAAAAATGTATACTTAAATTTATTTTCCCATACTAATACTATTTTGTTTAATTAATTTTATAAACATGTTTATTAGTTTTCATCCTTTTATTTATTTTGTTCACTATTACTGCTCAATAAAAATGAAGAGTAGGTGTTTTCTCTCTTCATTGTTGTTGGACACAATTTTATAGTATCGATTATATAAATTCTAGTAAAAATGAGGTTTACTTGGAATCAATTTGTTTATGAAATAATTGAAATATGAAGAAGTGAAACACTGTCGTAGACGGTCAAATTTTATCAAATTTAAATTTGTAAGAAATTTGAATTATCTTAAATTCAAAATATATTAATTCAAATAAATATTATGGATTAATATAATTGGATTAATCATTTGAGTCAAATAAATATGAATTTAATTAATGATCCAATTTCTGTGGCCTAGTCCATCAAATTGACTACAAATGATAAGTCCACTGTACTGAGCCAAGATGTCATCTTTCTAGAAGCCCAAATAGTTGTCACGTGTCAAATAACGTGTCAACACCAAGTCAAATAAAAGAGCCAATGGGATCATGCCACATGTCAAAAAAATGATACAATATGCCTAATCAAATCAAAGGCCAATGAAAATGCGCCACGTGCATAAGTGACATGTTCTGACCAATCAAGTATTGCCATGTCAACTTAAATCTGATTGGTTGAAAGAAATTATCGCAACTCTTCCATCCTACAACTATAAATAGGGGTCTCATAATTCAGAAAAGGGGACTGAATTTCAACAACAAGCTAGAAAGAGCTCGTGAATCAAACGTTGCAGATTTCTCTACAAGCTACAAGCATTCAAGCACTCAGGCATTTCTTTACAAGTTTCAGAGATCACGAGGAAGATTCAAGAACAAGCTTCAAGCTCTTGAATTTAAATACAAATCAAGATCAAGACCACCAGATTCAAGATCAAGCTCAAAAGCCCTCGAATTCAAGCACAAGTCAGGATCAAACCCATCAAGTTCAAGATCAATCTCAAAGCCCTTGAATTTATTCGAAAGGAAGAATGATAGGATCAATAGAGATTGTAACACTCATATTTGAAATAAAAGACTATGATTGTTGTGATATTTTTCCATCCTAATTATTATTTTTTCGGGGTGAGATTTTATTGTCTATAAATTCTAGAACGCCTGGTGGGACAATTTCTACTGTTACACCTCGTAAGTTTCTAATGTTTAGTCGGCCTATTCGTATGTTGGTTGAGAGTTTTAGAGTTCCATACGTACGAGGAAAGGGCCCGGGGAAAGACCGAACGAGTGCAAAGTCGGAATTTCGCGGGAGGAGGCCGAACCAAGCTTCTCAGAGGGGCAAAGTGGCAGGGAGCAGCTCCTCCGTGTTAGCCAACGTGGCACAGAGCAGAATCAGCGCAATGGGAAGAGTGCCACGTTGCCTTGTCTGCTGCCTCAAGTATATAAAGGTCTCACACTTAGAAGTTAGATCATTATCCAAATATCACGTCCAGAACAGAGGGAAATCGAGGAAAACATTTAATAATCGTCCGATTACGTCACTAAACGCCGTCCAAATCCAAATTAACTCCAGGTATTGAAGTATAAAGCTGCAGGAAGCATCGCTGAGGAGTTATTTTCATAAAATACGCCCGATAAATCGTCGTCCCGCCGAGCCTAAGTTGATGGAATTGTTCCAAACTAGTGTCAATACGATCACGTGCCTAAAGTAAGTATTTCTCCCTTCTAGATTCTCGAGAAATTATGAGTTTTTGATTGTTTTTCGATAAATTGAAGTATAGTTAGTCTATATATATATATATATAAGTTATTGTTTTCTTCGAATATAGTAATAAAGTAGCCCTATTCTTCCGTTAAATATGATTACAGTTTAGAAGGGAAGTTGAACACAAGCTGAAACTCGTAAGTTAATCGATAAACAACGAACGAGGTATGTTAAGGCATTTTCTTTCGGCAAGTTAGTTTCTTCAGCATAGTAGTCCAGTATGAATCCCAGTAAAGCATGTCAGGAGTATGTATCATGTCTAGTTGTTGTTGTCAGTCAAGACTCATAATTTGTATTGTTTTGGGCTGGATTACACCTGTATAACTTCCGTGACCACCCCAGAGTTAATAGCTGTGTCGCCACCCGCCAGGGGCGAGGATACGTCGCTTTACGGAATGGCATGCCGTCCGCAAGGGACGAAGATGGGGATCCAGATCCTCATATGCCGTGGTTGGCCTTATACACACCCCCACAGAGCATTTACGCCCGGGGTGTAGATATCAAGAGTCCTCCGGACTCAGACACAGCTACAATTAGGGGCCGAGTGGGCCCAATTGCAGACCCAGGGGATCGACAGGACGCTTATAGCTGGTAGTTGACTCAGTATGACCTGGATAGGGGTATATAGATTGAGGTGTACTCACTAGGGCTAATGGGCGCCCAAGTGGTTTATTTTGTGCTGATTGTACCTTCTGGCTTATGGGAGCTAGGTAAGGTTTATGTTTGCTTTAGTTACTAATAGTTATATACTAAGATGCCTCGCTTGTCAGGTATGACCCCTACCCTCCTTATTACAGTTATATTTAGCCCTGATTTCACTACTTCAGTCATCTTTAGTCTGTTTTCTTTACTTCAATCGTTGTCAGTTCTATTTCCTTACTTTCAGTTATTTAAAGTTATTACCTTACATATTCAGTACCTGTGGTACTGATGCCCTCTTCTGCGGCGCTGCATTACTTGCCTGCAGGTACAGATAGACGAGGAGCAAGTCCTTCGTAGTTCCATTCCCTTCTTCCAGAGCTTGTGTGATAGAGGTTTACTTCTTTTGTTTGTACAGTATGGGTAGGTCGGGGCCCTGTCCCGACCATCTTATTACTACTAGAGGCTTGCAGATTGTGTTACTTCCCTGTGGTTAGATAATATCGGCTGTGTGGGGCCCATATGTATTTTAGACTATGTGTCTTGGCCGTGTGGGGCCCTGTTTAGCTGTTTACCTTCTCAGGTGGCTATAGGCTTTATCGGTCGGGGGTTGTATTTACAACCGCTATATAGCCTGTTGTTTTCTTGATTCTAGAGTTAGAGTCAGCCCTGCACCAGAGGTGCTTTGGCTTAGTTATCCCAGCAGTTCAGGTCCTAGTAGGGCACAAGGTGCTAGTCATGCCTCCCAAGGTGGGGCATGACATCTACCTCTTATCTCATCTTTTCATTCTTCAAAGATCAAGAACATCAAAATGGCTTCAAAGAAGATTAACTCCAAATCAACTTCTCCCAAGGCTGCTGACTCCAAGTTATCTGCTGAGGTGGAAAGCATCCTTGGTGTTCCTTTCGGAAGTTTTGGGCTAGTCACGAGAAGCAAAGCAAATATCAAGTTTCATCCGCATCAACCCAATCTTTGGATCTTCATCCCAAAAGGAGCAAGATCCTTCACCAACACGTCAAAAGAAGAAAGCAATGTTGCTAAATGAATCAAAAGAACTTTAGCTCTACTTGATCTCTCTGGATTCGAGAACTTGCTGCAAAGGGAGATAATACTATTTCGAGCGACGGATCTTCTCCACTCACACCAAATATGGTGAGCCCGTCAAAGATCACTTTATGTGATAATCCATGCTATTCTCCAACATTCCCAACAATCATGCAAGTAATGATAACCGACACTTTATTTATAGAGGAGCAACTAGTGAACCTAACAAAGGTAATTGAAGGCCTGACCAAGTATGTGGAAATCAAGATGCTCGGGTTGAGAAGTTGATGGACAAGGTGGATGGCCTAGTGGAAGGAGAGTCTAGTCATGCACCTAGAAAGGCTCCAAAAGCTCAAGAGACTGAATCTCCCGCAAAACATGCATCACTCACCAAGGAAATTCAAGTTTCTTCTAAAGGGATGATTCCACTTGACCAGCTGAAGGAGTTCATTGAGAGGACTATCAAGAACAAGTATGGAGTTACTTTCAAGTCCTCTCATGCATATGAAAAGCCGTACACCACAAGAATTGATAACCTCAAGATGCCTACCGATTATTAGCCTCCCAAATTTCAGAAATTTGAAGGTAAAGGAAACCCAAAGCAGCATGTTGCACATTTTATTGGAGCCTATAAAAGTTCAAGAACTTACGGGGATTATCTTGTTAAGAAGTTTTTCCGCTCCCTCAAAGGGAATATTTTTGATTGGTACACAGATCTTGAGCCTTATTCTATCGATAACTGGGGCAACTGGAGCAGGAGTTCCTTAATCACTTCTACAGCATAAGGCATACTATAAGCATGGTGAAACTCAGAAGTGCCCACCGGAGGAAGGATGAAAGAATTATCGACTTTATAAAGCGATGGAGAAATACAAGTCTGAACTGCAAAGAGAGACTCAGTGAAGCTTTTGGAATAGAGATGTGTATCCAAGGAATGCATTGGGACTTATTTACATCTTTCAAGGAATTAAGCCAAGGTCTTTTGATGAGCCAGCTACTCATGCTCATGAAATGGAGTTGAATATGTCTTCTGCTAGAAATAGAGTGATGCCTATTTTTGATCCTCACAAAGAAAAAGACAAGAAAGAACCCAAGAGGGAGCAAGTTTGTACCTAAGAGTGACAACAAAGAATTCTTGAACGTCGATGTATTACTTGTGAAGTTTACTACAAAGGTGAGCAAAAACCAGAGTGTGAAAACAACTTTCTCTCGAGATTGAAAATTGACCTTGAAGGAATTACAAGAAAGGGAATACCCTTTCCTTATTATACCTCAAAAGCCCAAAGATCAGACCGGGGAGTTGAAATGGAGAAAACTAAACAATTTGCACCAGGTCACAGAACGAGTCATTCTATGACCTGTGGAGGTGACCATGAATCGTATGGTAACTTGTGGTAAGGATATGACTTAAGCTCTGAAACTTGTGTGTGGGTTCACTACGGGCATGACCACGAGTCTTGGTCAGGCCCCACGACTCATCAAGTTAGCCATGGCCAAGGAAATTAAAAAGGGGAGCATGAGTAGACAGTGTACCCTACAAATGGACCCCACGAGTTGTGGTCGGACACCATGATTCGTTGGGTGGATCATGATTAGTAGGCAACTAATGATTTTAAGTTAAGGCAGTGAAGACCAGGAGTGGTGGCCTCGAGTCGTGGTCACCCATAACGACTCGTTAGGTCCCTCGTGGGAACCCCTTTGAGGAATAATGGCAGTAGATTTCATGACTCAGCTGATGACTCATTGTCAAGGGTAACGACTCGTCCAGTCCCTCGTTAGGACTGACAGTCAGTTTTTTAGCTGTGAATTTATTAAGGATATTATCGTCATTCCTATGCTCTAGGGTCCTATATTATGTCGTTTTAAGCTATTTTCATGGTGTATCAAGATAGGTTAAGTCATTCTAGCCTATTCTAAACCCATGCATGCAAGATAAAAAGTCTAGAGAGGTGATCAAGGCTAATCCTTCGAGGTTCTTCCTCAAATCTTCCTTGGCCAATCAAAGAATTGGTAGAATCAAACCCTTTCGGTATGTAGGGTTATGAATGGGTGAATTTGTTCACACCCATGCCCAATCTCTCCTACTTCATGAAATTCTATTTGAAAATCTTATGGGGTTTCATCCCAATTTCTTATGAAATTCTAATCATATACCTATGGGTTAATATCTCTCATGTATCACATCATAATTTACGAATCATGATCAGATTTTACTACTAATTCAATTATAAATTTATTGATTTAAATTTCTATTAAATTACGCATAATCATACATGTTCTATGATAAATTCAGTCATGATTTTACCTTGATTTTTATATGTTAGAGACTTTCAGACTATGTGTAGTATTCAACTATTATATATGAAGTGTGTTTCTAATCTATGTATGTCATGACTACGTTTCCTCTATGTTATTTATGTTAAGTATTTCTCTTTACTTGATTGAGTTAGATGTATGTTCACGCCATGGGTCGACTTGGAGTATTTCGAGACTCCTTGTCCCGTGTTGCGATTTGAGGCTATGTTTAGGTCGTGAAAAACTTGGTATCAGAGCCATAGGTTTGAAGTGTCCTAGGGAGTCTCAAAGTCGCGTTAAGTAGAGTCTTTTTAATGTGTGGGAAGTGCGCCACACTTATGACGAAGAAGCTATGAGACATTTAGGAAATGTTCCCTTCTTTCATGATCTATGTCGTGTGATGAAATGTCCCTCTATCCTTCTAATTTGTGCTATTCACGATTGTAGAATCATGGCTCCCTGTAGAGTTAACGGTAGGAGGAATGGGAATGGAAACGGCCATGAGGGCAGCAGTAGGCCCCACCAGTTCAGGAGCACCATGACTGGAGCCGGTTGCCCATGCTGAATTTCAGGCGGCTATTCAGATGCTAGCATAGGCCTTGACCGCGTAGGTCAATCAGCAAGTAGTGGTGCATATCTAGCAAAATGACAATGCGGCAGCGGCTCAAGTCAGGGATTTCTTGAGAATGAACCCGCCAAAGTTCCTTGTGTCAAAAGTAGATGGGACCTGCATGAGTTTATTGATGAGATTGTGAAGATCACCTAGGTCATGGGGGTGAACGGAGTTGAGTGTATTGAGTTGGCCTCACACTAGTTGAAAGGGGTCACACACATCTGGTACAAGCAATGGAAAGATAGTAGGGCCGCTAGAGTAGGCCCTGTTACTTGGGAGGAGTTCCATGTTGTGTTCCTAGATCGGCTCTTCCCTCGTGAGATGAGGGAGTTGAAGGCAGCCGAGTTTGTGAATTTGAAGCAGGAAAGGATGATGGTACAAGAGTATGCCCTTGAGTTCAAATGCTTATCAAAGTACGCCCTAGAGTTAGTGGTTGACTAGAGGGAGCGAGTGAGCAGGTTTGTTCATGGGGTGACAAGCTATTTGGATAAAGATTGCAGGACCACTATGCTCCACCAGGATATGGATTTCCCTCGGATAGTCTTGTACGCTCAGCATATGGAGGCGACACATATGAGGGAGAGAGAGGCCAAAAGGGCCCGGACCAATAACTATGGGTTTACTCAGCAAAGATCTGGTGGTGGTCACCACCCTAAAATCCAGCAGAGGTCACTAGCTCCAGCACCATCATCAACCAGTGTTCCATCCAGACCCAAGGGTGATCAGAGGAGCAGTGCCTCGGGTTCGAAGGACCTGAAGGGCATGCAGGTAGAGAGCACCTTTCTGGCCTGTGGGAAGTGTGGCAAGAGTCATGCTGTGGAGTGCTTGCTCAGCTCAGATATCTGTTATGGGTGCAGTAGATTCGACCGCATGCGCCGAGTATGTCCATTTGCTAGACAGGATGATGATAGAGTCCATGCACAAACTACTAGGTCAGCAGTAGCTCCAGTACATCCAGCTCCATAAGGGGCATCCACTAGTGGGGGTGGCAGGCAGTGCCAAAATAGATTCCATGCCCTCGCCTCATATCAGGAGCAGGAGACTTAACCGGATGTGGTTACTGGTATGTTACGAGTGTTTCACCTTAATGTTTATGCTTTGTTAGATCCAGGGGTTACTTTGTCTTTTGTGACACCTTATGTTGCTAGTAGCTTTGGAGTCAGTCCTGAAATATTGTCAGAACCATTTTCAGTCTCTACTCCTGTTGGTGATTTAGTTGTATCTAGGTAGGTATATAGAAGTTTCCCGATCACAGTATTGCAAAAAGTCACCTCCGCAGACCTAGTAGAGTTAGTCATGACTGACTTTGATATTATTCTTAGCATATATTGGTTGTATGCATGTTATGCTTCTGTTAATTGTAGAACCCGTGCGGTGGAGTTTCGCTTTCCGGGTGAGTCAGTCTTAGAGTGGAAGGATAGTTCAGCCGTGCCTGTAGGTCATTTTATTTCCTATCTTAAGGCTAGGAAGATGATTTCTAAGGGTTATGTATACCATCTAGTTAGGGTTAAGGATGTTGAGTCCGAGACTCTGTCTATCCAGTCAGTTCCGGTAGTATGTGAGTATCCTGAAGTGTTCCATGATGATTTACCGGGTGTTCCTCCTGAGAGAGAAATCAATTTCAGTATTGACCTTATTCCCGACACACAACCTATATCTATTCCTCCCTACAGGATGACTCCAGATGAGCTAAAAGAGTTGAAGGAGCAGTTGAAGGATCTTTTGGATAAGGGTTTCATCAGACCAAGCAAGTCCCCGTGGGGTACACCAGTTCTATTTGTCCGAAAGAAAGATGGTTCCCTTCGGATGTGCATTGACTATCGATAATTGAACAAAGTCACCATCAAGAACAGGAATCCTCTACCCAGAATCGATGATTTATTTGACCAGCTTCAGGGTGCCAAGTGCTTTTCAAAGATAGATCTCAGGTTCGGATACCATCAACTCTGGGTTCGGGAGAGTGACATTCCAAAAATAGCCTTCAGAACTCGGTGTGGTCATTATGAGTTTGTAGTTATGTCTTTTGGACTAACGAATGCTCCTATAGCTTTTATGGACCTGATGAACAAAGTGTTCAAGCTATATCTAGACATGTTCGTGATTGTGTTCACAGATGATATCCTTATATACTCTTGAAGCGAGGAGGAGCATGCCGCTCATTTGATGGTGGTGTTGCAGACTTTGAAGGATCGTCAATTGTATACAAAATTCATCAAGTGTGAGTTTTGGTTGAATTCTGTGGTGTTTTTGGGCCATGTGGTATCATGTGAGGGAATACAAGTGGACTCCCAGAAAATAGAAGCGGTGACGAATTGGCCTAGACTGGTGAATCCTTCAGATATTAGGAGCTTTTTGGGCTTAGCTGGATACTATCGGAGATTTTTTGAAGGTTTCTCATCTATTGCAGCACCCTTAACCAAATTGACCTAAAAGAAGGTGAAATTCTAATGGTCGGAGGCTTGTGAGAGGAGCTTTCAGGAGTTGAAGACTCGACTTACTTCAACACTAGTATTAACCCTACCCGAGGGTAACGATGGGTTCATGGTGTATTATGATGCTTCAAGGATTGGACTTGGGTGTATATTGATGCAGCACGAAAGGGTTACAGCTTATGTTTCTAGACAGCTGAAAGTTCATAAGAAGAATTACCCGACCCATGACCTTAAATTAGCGGTGTTGGTATTCGCCTTGAAGATATGGAGGCATTATTTGTACGGGGTCCATGTAAATGTGTTTACGAATCATAAAAGTCTATAGTTTACCCAAAAGGATATCAATCTTCGGTAAAGGAGGTGGTTAGAGCTACTTAAGGACTACGATATGAGTGTGCTTTACCACTCGGGAAAGGCCAATATAGTAGTATACGTTCTTAGCAGACTTTTTATGGAAAGTGTGTCCCATGTGGATAAGGGGATGAAGGAACTGGTGAAATACGTGCATCGACTTGCAAGGTTGGGAGTTCGGTTGGTTGACTCGACCGATGGCGGTGTTATTGTTCAGAATGGATTAAAATCGTCCTTGTTGACTGATGTAAAATCTAGACAAGATGAGGACCCTATTTTGGTAAAGTTAAAGGAAGCTATTCAAAATCAGAAGGTAGAGGTCTTCTCCAAAGGGGGAGATGGTGTGCTTCGATTCTAGGGTCGCTTATGTGTTTTGGATGTAGATGATTTGAGAGATTGGATGTTGCATGAGGCCCATGTATCCAGGTATTCTATACACCCAGGTGCCACCAAGATGTATCGTGATCTACGGAAAGTCTATTGGTGGAATGACATGAAGAAAGACATCACAAAATTAATGGCTAAGTGTCTGAACTGTCAGCAAGTGAAGGTTGAGCACCAAAGACCCGGAGGTGTGCTCCAAGATATTAGCATTCCTACTTGGAAGTGGGAAGAAATCAATATGGACTTCATAACAGGTTTGCCTCGCACTCGCCGGCAATATGACTCTATTTGGGTTGTTGTAGACAGGTTGACCAAAGCCGCTCATTTTCTAGTGGTTAAAACCACAAATTTGGCGGAGGATTATGCGAAACTATACATCTGAGATCTGGTTCAGTTGCATGGAGTGCCCTTGTCCATCATATCAGACAGAGGTACCCAATTTACCTCTCAGTTGTGAAGTTAGTTTCAAAAAGGACTAAGTACTCAGGTTAAGCTCAACATAACATTTCACCCGCAAACGGATGGTCAAGAGGAGTGGAAAATTCAGACTCTTGAAGACATGTTGAGAGCATGTGTGATTGACTTCAAGGGTATATGTGATGATCATTTGCCTCTTATCGAGTTTGCGTACAATAATAACTACCATTCCAACATTCAGATGGCTCCGTTTGAAGCTCTTTATGGGCGGAGATTTAGATCGCCTATTGGTTGGTTTGAAGTTGGTGAAGCTGTGATGGTAGGACCAGATTCAGTCCATGAGGCTATGGAGAAGGTTTAGCTCATATAGAACAGGTTAAAAATAGCTCAAAATAGCCAAAAGTTCTATGCTGATGTGAGAAGGAGAGAATTAGAATTCAAAGTGGATGATTGGGTATTTCTGAAGGTGCCTCCCATGAAGGGAGTGATGCAGTTTGGAAAGAAAGGAAAGCTCAGCCCTCTTTATGTTGTCCCCTACCGGATTGTGAAACGGGTTGGCAATGTGGCATATGAATTGGAGTTGCCCTCAGAATTAGCTTCCGTGCATCCTGTCTTGCATGTATCACTCTTAAAGAAATGTTTGAATGATCCCGCTCTAGTTGCTGATGGGCAGTGTTGATGTGAAAGACATCCTTAGTTATGAAGAGGTTCCGATGGAAATACTGGATCGTCAGGTTTGAAGGTTAAGAAACAAGGAAGTAGCTTTAGTGAAAGTTTTATGGAGGAATTAGCATGTTGATGGAGCTATGTGGGAAGCCGAGGCAGACATGATGGTTAGATACCCACATTTATTCTCTACCGGCTCAGTTCCAACTTGAGATATAAGATTTTTCCCTACAACTCTATTTAGTTTTCAAGTTTATTTCATGTGCCCCAGTTTCTTTCATGTATGTGGGTGTGTATATGATTCATGAATTCAGTTTAGCCATGTAGTTTGAATTGGAGTTAGTCATTCCGTCAATTTTCAGCATAAATGATCAGCATTTGAATATGATGATTGTATTTCTCTACTTTTCTATATGAATTTCAATATTCGAGAACGAATGTTCCCAAGGGGGAGATATTTTTATACACTAGAAACCCAAAGATCAGACCTGGGAGTTGAAATCAAGATAACTGAAAAATTTGCACCAGGTCACAGAACAAGTCGTTCTGTGAGCCATGGGGGTGACCACGAGTCGTTAGGTGACTCATGGTGAGGAGATGACTTAAGCTCTGAAACTTGTTTGTGGGGTCACCATGGTCATGACCACGAGTCATGGTAAGGCCCCATGAGTCATCAGGTCAGCCGTGGACAAGGAGATTAAAAAGGGGAGCGTGAGTAGACAGTGTACCCTACGGATGGACCACACAAGTCATGGTCGGACACCACGATTCGTTGGGTGGATCGTGATCAGCAGGCAACTACTAATTTTTAGTTGAGGTAGGGAAGACCATGAGTGGTGACCACGAGTCGTGGTCATCCATAATGACTCGTTAGGTCCCTCATGGGGACCCCTTTGAGGAATAATGGTAGTACACGATTCAGGTGACGACTCGTTGTCAGGGATAACGACTTGTCCAGTTCCTCGTTAGGACTGGCAGTCAGTTTTTAGCTGCGAATTTATTAAGGGTATTATTATTATTCCTATGATCTAGGGTACTATACTATGTTGTTTTAAGCCATTTTCAGGGTTTATTAATATAGGTTAAGTCATTCTAGCCTATTCTAAGCCCATTCATGCAAGTTAGAGAGTTTAGAGAGGTGATCAAGGCTAATCCTTCAAGGTTCTTCCTCAAATCTTCGTTGGAAAATCAAAGAAGTGGTAGAATCAAACCCTTTCGGTATGTAGGGTTATGAATGGGTGAATTTGTTCACACCCATGCCCAATCTCTCGTACTTCATGAAATTCTATTTGAAAATCTTATGGGGTTTCATCCCAATTTCTTATGAAATTCTAATCATATACCTATGGGTTAATATCTCTCATGTATCACATCATAATTTACGAATCATGATCAGATTTTACTACTAATTCAATTATAAATTTATTGATTTAAATTTCTATTAAATTACGCATAATCATACATGTTCTATGATAAATTCAGTCATGATTTTACCTTGATTTTTATGTTATTCAACCCATCATGATTTATGCTCTATGATATGAATTTATTCAAATGCCCATTATGAATTTATGATTTATTAAGTATATACATGTTTTACAAGCATGCATGAACCTCATGATCTACGATACATGATTATGGCCGACTCACGGGCCTTCTCTTCATGGCTAGTTCATGTATTTACAAGCATGCTTATGATTATCATGATTTAACTAGCCCATGAATCTCATGTATACTATTCTACAAACACTATATATGTTTTGGGAGTAGTATCTAACACCAAGTAGGTTCGGTGCCCAGATTTTGCCCCGAATCTCAAAACTACGTGCTACCGTAGGTCATGATGGGATTTCCCTTGAGACTGTCCCCTTTTTCCCAAGTGGGCCTTTCATGAGTGATATCACGCCTTTCATGGTTCTACCCTTGATAAGGTATGAACAACCTCCCGACTAGGGATTTACAGGTCGGGCTCCATGTGTGCTCATATGGGGTATGTCGGTTATAAGAATCTCCCACTATTCCGCATGATTTATGTACGATTATGATTTTATTCTTTGGCTCAAATTATGTTAATACAACTTTTTCTCTCGTGAGTATGATTATAAAGGATTTGCGAATGCTTTGAAACTTTTAGCCTTATATTACATTATGATATTTATGATATGAGCATGTTGTCCTACTCTTATGATCTCTTATGAACTTTTATGTATTTTAAATGTCCGTCTTACTTACCTTGCATACTCGGTACATTTCACTTGTTGACCGCATACTCTATGCTGTATTATTTCATGATACAAGCTCCGATCTTCAGACCCAACACTGTCATTAGCTCATCTTGGAGATTAGCATCCAACTCTTGGGTGAGAGATTAGCATCTAGCTCTTGGGTGAGTCCTCGTTCTCCGAGGACCAGTTGATATCAAGTTTCTCTTTACGTTCAGTTTTTAGACTTGTCTGGTTAGTTGGGGGTGTTCTCCCATCAACCCGTCAAATATGTAAGAGGCTTTCAGACTATGTGTAGTATTCAGCTATTATGTATGAAGTGTGTTTCTACTCTATGTATGTCATGACTACATTTCAGACTATGTTAAGTATTCCGCTTTACTTGATTGAGTTAGATGTATGTTCATGTCATGGGTCGACTTGGAGTCTTTCAGGACTCCTTGTCCCGTGTTGCGATCTGAGGCTATGTTCGGGTCGTGACATTCCTCTATTCTAATTTTCCTAAAATTTTTGATGAACTACTTGAGTTAAAACTCATTGAATTGCAGAGATGAAGCATCCTAATGAAGCTGGAAGAACAAATGATCCAAATTATTGCAAGTATCACCGACTTGTGGGTCACCCTCTTGAGAAGTGTTTTGTGTTCAAGGACAAAATTATGCAGCTGGCTAATAAGAAGAAGATTTTGTTTGAGGATGATAAGGCAAGTTCTAATAAAATATTTATCACTTTGTACTCTCTTCATCTGGTCCAAATATGCAACTATAAAGAGCATGAAAAAGAAAGACCACTGCAGCAAGGTAAAACCCAAATTAATGAAGCTGATAATGAGGGTTGGATTCTGGTAACTAGGAGGAGACACTGCAAAGAGAGTCTACGAAAGGAATAATCTGAACAATCAACAAGAAAGAAGATAATGAGAAGACCAACAAAGCAAAAACATGTTGAGCAGTCAAAGAAGCAAAAAGTAGAGGTGCGGTACCACCAGAAACCATGATGTTCTGTGACTTTGGAGAAATTCCTACCAAGTGGATTCTATATTATGATTGCTCAAAACAACATCAAGGCATCATGTTTCAAGACCGACGAAGAAGTAAGGATATGAAAGTCTATCAATATTGTCTTCATCATCGCCGAAAAATCTTTTTTAGCCCTCTCTTCAAGAAGTTCACGCATGTGATACAAAAATCACATTTATAGATAACGATCTTCTGCTTGGAGAAATATTGCACAATCATCCTTTATATATAGTAGATCACATGCTTGAGAAGAGGATAAATAAAATCTTGATAGATGATGGATCTGGAGTTAACATTCTGCCTATTCGCAGCGTGAATGAGCTCAACATCTCACTTAACGAATTTTCTGAGATCGCTGGATGATTAAAGGATTCAATCAAGGAGAGAAAAGGGCCATTGGTACTATCAAGCTAGAGATCAACATTGAAGATTTGCAATCAAGCACATGGATGGATGTAAGCGACGCAAAGACTTCATACAATATATGCTTGGAAGGCCTTGGATACATGAGAACAAAATTGTTCCATCCTCCTACTATAAATGTTTGAAGTATCTCGAAGGTGGAGTCGAGAAGAAGATAATTGCTAAAGATAATCCATTTGCAGAAGCTGAGTCACACTTTGCCGATGAAAAATTCTACTTGAAAAACTACATTGTGAAGGAAGTAGTAAAGGTCAACAATATCGCAATGGCCAAGATTGATGAGCTTACGACTAAAAGAGCCAGTGTGACTGCTGGAAAAGTTAAATTTGGTATTGAGGAGCCCCACTCCATCTCAAATAAAGGGATCATCATGTCTTTGAAAAAAGAAGATAACCCATGTGCTTCGCTATATGCCGGAAGTAAAGAAAGAGAAAGGCCAATCGTTTGACACCCAAGAAAATGTACTAAAGGGCTAACCTTCCCTATCAGATGGATTCCACAATTAACTTATCCTTAAAGATACTTGGAGAGTTTATGGTTCAAAATCCTCCACAAAATGTGTTACTCCCTACAAAATGCACAAATGAAGATTTTAATCCAAATGCCTACAAGTTGTTTGAAAAGGCTGGATACAACCCCAATGAACCATTGACATTAGGGAAACTCCCATTAGAAGCTTTCATCATCCAATCACGTGAGGATTTGGGATATAAGCAACCACCATCGATTGGCATCTCCATAAGAGCACAACTACCAATTACATCACTATGGAAGACGAGTCTGATGCTCCCGACAAAAGACCTTCTATCTTTGACCAATTGGGGAAATAAATCACAAGAACTTTTGTGTTTGAAAGGTTTGGACTATTGAATAAGAAGAACAAGTTTTGGAGAAATTATCAGAGCACGACAATACCAACTTATTTAAAACCCAGAAGGGTTTTCAAAGTTTGATTCCTTCTAGAATGAGGTGACAAATGAAACTTGTTGTTTCATGTGGAGATGCTAAAGAAAAGAATCAAATTGTGGTTTATCAAGGAACTTGATGAAGATAAAGAAAGTGCATCAGGTCTAGCTAAGGATCGATCCGCCAACTGCAAGATTACCGTTGTGGGTCTAGGACTCCCTAGGCCCAACTTTCTGAATACCGACGACGGCATCAAATTTATGCTCGCTCCCAAGTCACACAATCCACGAGCTCGGATGCTCTGCCCAATAGTAATCTGGATAGTAAAACTCCCAGGGTCTTTTAGCTTTGTGGGCAGTCTATTTTGAATTCGGGAAGTGCACTCCTCCGTTAGAGCCACCGTAGCATACTCAGTCAACCGACTTTTGTTTGCCACGATGTCCTTTATATACTTAGCATATTTCGGCACTCCCTGCAAGACATCAACAAGAGGTAAGTTAACATGTACCTGTTTCAGCACCTTCATGAATTTCTTGAAACACGCCTCCTCCTTGTGTTTCTTTAGTCGTTGAGGGAATGGGGGTGGAGGTCTTTCTGATTCAGCTTCCTTAGTCTTCCCCCTCTCAGTACTTTGCTCCCTCTCAACTTCTGCTGCTCCCGACTGCTGAGGTGGTCTTTCTGGTTCCACCTCTTTCAGCTGCAAACCACTGCTTGTGGTCACTGCATTTACCTGCTTGGGATTGGGATCCGTGTCGGTCGGCAGTCCTCCTCTAGGCCTTGTGTTTTGGGCACTAGCAAATTGCCCAAACTGATATTCAAGTGCCTTGGTAGCTAACTGGTTGTTTTTCACTTCGGCTGCCAATTCACATAGTCAGCCTGCAATTGAGCTTGGTTAGCTATCATTGTCTTGAACATCTCCTCAATGCTGGGTGATGGTGGTGGAGGAGGTGCATTGTTGTTTCTGAATTGAGCTTGATAATTCTGCTGCCCTCCTTGGTTCCTTTGCACACCCTGACCCGAACTTTGGCCCTGATGGTTGTTGTTACCCCATGAGAAATTAGGGTGATTCCTCTAATTGGAGTTGTAGCTACTACCATACTGCTGGTGGTTCCTTTGTGCATTACCCACAAAGTTTACCGAGTCTGAATTGGCTCCACAACACTCAGCTGAGTGTTCACTACTTCCACACACTTCACACCACATTTGCTGTATTGCATTAACTGGGGCTTGAGGCTGGTTCAATGTCATGTTGCTGAAGTGGGTGTTAAGTTGATTTTGCAATGCAGCTATCTGTGCAGTGATAGCTGTAAACACATCCACTTCTAGCACTCCTGCTGCTTTCCTTGTCCCACCTCTTGATGAATCAGCTTTCCATTCTAGATTGCCCTGCGAAATACGGTTCAAAAAGGTGTACAACTCCTCATAAGTTTTCTCCAGCGCTTGCCCTCTAGCTGCTGAGTCTAGCAATATTTTGGTGTGGGGTTCCAAACCCTCTATAAATGTGTGCACCAGCACATCATTGGACTGATGATGGTGAGGACAATCCCGCAACATGGATTTAAATCTCTCCCAGGCCTGATATAAAATTTCTCCCTCTCTCTGTTTGAAACTTAGAAACTGACTTCTAAGTCTTGCTGTTTTACCAGAGGGAAAAAATCGTATCAAGAACTTCCGTGCAAGATCATCCCACGTAGAAATAGAATTCGGTGACTCAGCTTTCAACCACCTCTTGGCTTCTCCCAATAATGAGAATGGGAACAATGTAAGCCGGACATAGTCTGATGACACTCCAGCGGGGATGTAAGTGTCACTTATCTCCAAAAAATTTTGGAGATGCTGCTGTGGATCTATGAGGGAGACCGGTAAACTGCCCGTTCGTGTGCAATAACTGCACCATATTCTGTTTAAGTTAAAATCTCCCTCCCGGCTCTGGTTTGCGGATACTAGATGTAACATTATTGGCATGTGGGATTGCCACCTCGCGAACCGGTCGTGCTGCTGCTTCTTCGGGCACTAACACTGCCCGTACTACCGGTGGATTCTGTTGTTGCTCCATGATCGTTTGTCTGAGCAACTGCAGCTTTCTTTGTAGAGCTTCTCTTCATTTACTGTGAAATATCCTTTCTGGCTCTATATACGATTCCACCAGCTTCTTGTCTCTTGCCAGTGTTCAACAGCAATTAAGTCTGCAAAATACAGGCTAAGACCAAGTTGTCAACACTAAGAAAATAAAAATACAGTAAATTAACACTTAAAACAAATTCACCAATTGCCAAGTCCCCGGCAACGGCGCCAAAAACTTGTTCGCGTGATTGTGGGTATATAAAACGACACGCAAGTGCACGTGGTCGAACAAGTAGTAAGTGGCTTTAGTAAGCCAAGTATCGATCCCTCAAAGACTTGGATGAAGTGCAATTTGCTTAAGTGTACTATATTTTACCTCTAAAAATGCAGACAACAGTGTAACCAAAAGTTTGATAGGTTGTTTTATAATTTTTTATACTAAAGCTAAGAACAATTATCTACTTTGAATCTGAACTATGAATGAGAGCATGCTGAGGTTAAATGAACATGTAATGAAATTAATTATCATCATAATTTGGTTAATCTTTTCCTCCAGTTGCTAGCCAAGAACATTTGCCAAGAGATTAAAACTCTCGTATTTTACCTCATTTAAGAATCATGAACCATCCGTCTACATTTCTGTGATCAAATGCAATTCATGTCCTAGCCATACAATTCCGGTTCCTAAATTGACTAATACGACTTTCAGGTATATTTCTATCCTGAAAGCAAATCAAGACTCAATTTTCCCAAACCAAGTAAAGAACATATCCTATTAATTCACAACTTTCCAATTTCTTGCTCACTCGAGTGAAACCGGACTTTTTAGATTTACATTAACGTAGGCCACACATTAATGCAGTAAGAACAAGAATTAATAGAACAACATGGAAGAAAAGATGAAAAACCAAATAATTAATGATCAAATTTCATCACAATTGTTCATAACCTCAGCAAGGAGAGGAATTAGCCACTCATTTGTGGATTAAAAATCTTAAATTGAGTGTTAATCATACAAGCAATTGAATTAAAGAAGAAAGAAAGAGAGAAAAAACCCTGATATTTTCGTACCTCAACTGCCTGTAACCCACGTCCTTGCTCCACCACGTCAGAATATTTAAAAATGAACCTAAGTGTTCTATTTATACTGCTGGGAATTTTTCTCGGAATAACGAGCAATGTGTCACGGAGTGCATCGCGGAGCACTGCCTCCGTGACACGCTACGAACGCGAAATTGGGGGTCCGGGAATTAAGGCTCAACGGGGCACGACGTGCATCGCGGAGCCAGGCCTCCGTGCCACGGAGCAAACGCGGACCCTCTCTGGAATTTGGGCGAATTTTCCCTATCCAGGCAGAATGCCTCCGCGATGGCAGCGTGACACGACTCCATCGCAAATCCCCTTTAATTCATGCTGTCCAATGCCTTTTCCTTTGCTCGCATCCAAGTCCAACTCCGATATCATCCAACATGCATTTAAGCTTCCCGAAATCACATTTTACCTGCAAAACAATGCTAATCATGTTGGTTAGTATAAATTCACATTTTATTACCAATTACATGAGAATGTATACACATTGATAGATAAACAAGGCTAAAATGGTACTTTTGAGTATCACTTGGGCATATAAATTTGCCCAAGATCAACCCTATCGGATCAAGCACAAATTACTATCTGCCAAAAATAAGTACTACCGCCGCCGAGTGAGGATGATTATATGCAGAAAATAAGCTTGGGAATCTCGTCGTTGTTTCTGAAGTTATGAAGGAGGATTGGCGACAATCTATTATTGACTACTGGTATTATGGGATTCTGCCAGAAAATCCAAGAAGAAGGGCTGAAATCCATCATCATACACCCTGCTTCCATTACTACAAAGATATATTATACAGAAGATCATTTGAGGGGGTACTTTTGCAATGTTTGGGGGGAGAAAAAGTAGCCCAAGCTTTATAAGAAGCGCATTGAGGAGTATGTGGATCGCATCAATTTGGATTGAAGCTCCACTTCCACATAAAAAGGATAAGATATTACTGAGCAACGATGGTAAAAGATTGCTTGGACTATGCCTAAAGGTGCAAGGCTTGTCAGTTTCATGCAAAATTCATACATCATTAGCCTAAAGAATTTCACCCGATTGTCGTATCTTGGCCGTTTGATGCATGGGGATTGGATGTCATTGGTTCGTTGTTGAAATCTTCTAGTGGACACTTGTACATCTTGGCTACAACATATTACTTCTCCAAATGGGATGAAACTATCGCTTTTAACGAAGTAAAGAAAGAGAATGTTGCAGATTTCATTCGAGTTAATATCATCTACCAATTTGACATTCCTCGTTATATAATAACAAATAATGGAAATCCATTTAATAACAAGTTGATGAACAAAATTTATGATCTCTTTTGTTTCCAGCAGCATAAATCTTCTATGTATCATGCTGCTGCCAATGGACTAGATGAAATGGTTAATAAGACTTTTGAAACTTGTTGAAGAAGGTTGTCTCCAAGTCCAAACGGTATTGATATGAATGGATGGAAGAAGCTTTGTGGGCATATAGGTTATAGGATGACTCACCGCATACTGGCACAATCGACGCCATACTCGCTCGCTTATGGAGTTGAAGCGGTCCTACAACTGGAGCACCAAATACCTTCTATAAGGCTTGTTATTCAAGAAGAGCTCACCAAAGAAGAAAATACTCGATTGCAGATTGTAGAGTTAGAAGCACTTGATGAGAAGAGACTGGAAGCTGAACAAAATTTGAAATATTATCAAGCCCGTCTATCTCGTGCTTTCAATAAAAAGGTTCGCTTGAGATTCTTCCAAGTAGGAGATCAAGTTTTTGCAGTAAGAAGGCCTATTACCACTTTCATAAGTCTGGGGGCAAATTCACTCAAAGTGGAATCGACCATATGTCATACAAGAAGATATTCAAGTGGCGCTTACAAGCTTGTTGATGCAGATGGCATGAGGATTAGTCTAATTAACGCAAAATTCTTGAAAAGATATTATCCTTGAAGCAAGAAGACACTCCTTAAGGAACAAACATAAGCTGCATTTCATTCCTGACCCGCAAAAGTATAAACTGTGCACAACTCGAAAAAAAGTCTGCTAGGTTGAGAATCTCGCAAGAGGCAGCCTAGGCAAAAGTTAGGACATCACAAATAACTTACTCTTGATGAACTACAGAATGACTAGATCCTCTTCACTGAGATATGTAGGCAGCTTAGAGTTTTATTCTATGTTCAATCTCATGAGTTGAAAAAGATATATCACTCCAGGTGATGTTCAAGAGAAAGGTGATGAGGTAAAGCTCCTCTGAACAACACATAAAGATTATATCTACAGGGGTTCTTTCTTTTGAACTTTAGACCTTCATCAAACCTTGATAATTCAATATGATGGGGGCAAACATCCATGAAAAATCAGTTTCCTCAATAAGACAACTATATTTTCAGCAAATTGCCATATCCGCAAATTGGGAACATTGTAAAGCCTTTGAGTTTGAAGTTCTAATTCACTATGTAGGTACATTTAGAGCTTTCATCTTGCCAACATTCAAAATTGATTTCTAAAATGAAAAACCATCCGACTCAAAGGTGCAAGGATGAATATAAATATCATGACAGGTAAGTTCATAACCAAAATCCTAAAATGCAGATGAAATCTGGTGAGTGGGTAATTTAACAACTCATTAGGCTCTTAAGAATGAGCTTTAGCTTAGTTTTCAAGTTATTTGGATGAATTTTATGCCCTTTTTGCCTTTTTATGTTCAGGTATTTGAGTTGAAGAGGAAGAGTAAGAAGTGGAGTAAAAAGGATGAAATTAGTTGAAAACCGGTGCTCCACTCGAAGACACCAGTGAAAATCTGGTCAACTGCAGGCAACCATTAGTTTAAGGAGAAAATGCAGCCGGAAGCTCACGGACATGAACCGGTGACTCACAGGTTCAGTCGCCGTCAAGTGCTGGATCTTATTGGACCGAGGAGGAAATTAATCAGCGGATTGCAGATGAAAGTCAGTGAACCGCCGAATGGTCCTGGAACATCACTGGATTGCGGAAGAAAATGAACAGTGGTTCATGGATTGCAACCAGTGAAATGCCGGTTTTGTCGCAAGAGAAAAAAATGCCTAAACAGGGGAAATTACGTCTAGCGCTGAAAAAGAGGAGATTGGTTGCCCTATTTTTTTATATAGTCTATAAGAAAGTACTCTTTACATATCTTTTATCTTTTGAACATTCCTTTTGCTTGGGAAAGAGAGAAAAAACCCCATTGGAGAAGAAATTTGAATATTGCTCTCTCCTATTTTCATCTTCTTCCTTAGAAAGGTATAACCATTATCACAGACATATTTTGAGTTTGATTTTGCTTGCTCTTAGTAATGAAATCATTGAGTTTATTAATGAATATGCTCTTTAGTTTCTTAATTATGAGTAGCTAAATCATTAGCTAGAGGTGTGTTATGATGGATGTTTAATTAGATTAGGTGTTGCTAGATTCATCTTAATATTACTAAATTAGTGTAAATCTATTGAATTCTCTTCAAATTATAATTGATTGCCCATAGTTGCAAATATGATTTTGGTTTTCTTGATTTTGGCTTGAAAAAGAAGAATTAAGTATTGGAGGAGAATTTGATAGTGGGAATGGATGTGATTGTGTGGGTGTTGGGCTAGAAATAGCCAAAACCCATGTTTATAATCCTAACTAGTTGTTGATGGCTAGAAATAGCTCAGCTAATAACCTAAACTTCATTAGGCTAATTGAATTGTGTCTTGAGGTTCGAAAGGACTCGAGAAAAAGGTGCCCAAGAGGTTGAAAAACATCGAACACCATCTTGTCCAAAGATATTTATACTTATTTTGCAATAATTTGATGATCTAGCATATCCTCATCTGATTAACACCCTATCTACACCATACCTCTAGTCTTCACTCATCATTGCCTCTCAATTTTGGTTATTTTGTTGTTTTAACTAGTTGAGTTAGAATCCACCATATTATTGACTTCATTTTCCTCCTAAAAATTTACTATTTTATTTACTTTGCTTTGGTGTAAATTAATTCAAATTTCCTAAACAATGCTCGTGCAAATCATTCACTAGTCTCTGTGGTATTCGACCCCGACATCCATCGGGAATATTTATTTTGAGAAATGACTGTTTATGCTCTCTCGTCAAGAGGGGTGTAGTTTGGACGTTATCGAAATCCATCCTGTACTATGCCTTAGGGATGGTGTCTTCAAGAACATAACAAAATCCTAAAGTGTGAATGAAATTCATCCTATACTACACCTTAGGTATGGTTTCTTTAAGTTAATAGCTAAAATTCTAAAGCGTCGAAGAAATTCATCTTGTACTGCGCCATAGGCCTGGTTTCTACAGGAAAATAACCAAAATCCTATAGCGCGATGAAATACATCCTGTACTACGCCTTAGGCCTGATTTCTTTAAAAGAAATAACCAAAATCCTAAAGCGCGGATGAAATTCATCCTGTACAATGCCTTAGGTCATATTTCTCTGAGAACATAACTAAAATCCCTAAGAGCGGATGAAATCCATCCTGTACTACGCCTTAAGCCTAGTTTCTTCAAGAACATAACCAAAATCCTAAGCACGGATAAAATTCATCCTGTACTATGCTTTAGGCATGATTTCTTCAAGAATATAACTAAAATTCTAAAGCATGGATGAAATTCATTCTATACTATGCCTTAGGCCTTTGTTTCTTCAAAAGAAATAACCAATCTTAAAGCACGGATGAAATTCATCCTATACTTTGCCTTAAATCTTGTCTTTTTAAAGGAAAAATATGAAACTCCATCAATAATGAATGTTTTGTCAATACTAGTTCGTATTGAACTAGAACATGTCCTTCTGATCTATGGAGATAAAAGAAGAGAGAAAAAGGCAATACAATAAAACACAAGTATAAGAAAGAGTGTTACCTGTCAAGACGTTTCAAATTCGGAAGTCGAGTTCAAAACTTAGTCTAAACCAAATCAGCTAGACCTAAGACAAGATGTTTGGTGAGAATTAAACTCTTGAAGTATGGTTCCTATCAATCAAAACTCTTTTTGATTATGACATTTGAATATCTCGATATAAATTATTTGGTGAAGCTGTGCAAATCTGAAACTAGCTACCCATTAGAATGTAAAACTAACTTTAAAAAATCACCTAGAATGATCTTGAAGGTGTTAAATTCTAAATTTTGAATATATTATATCTGCTCGTGTTTTATTTCTATGAAATCAAGCGGATTATGATTCCAACATTCCTATATCAAGATATTGAAATTTTAGCAAAACCTCGCAAATCTAAAACTTTCAGCATAATAGAATTTTAATCTAACTTCAAAAATTTATATTGAATGATATTGAAGGAATTTAATTTTGAAATATGGTTTTATTGTAGATCTTGAAGTCTAATTTTCGGAACATTAAACAGATCATGATTTTGATATTCCTACAATAAGATATGAATCTTCTACTGCAGACATGCTAACCTGTGAAAAGGTGATGCGAATTAGCATGAAAGAATTTTAAGCTTACTATAAAAAATTATAAAATGATATTGAAGGAGTTTAATTCTGTACTTCGGTTATATAGCGAATCTTGAAGTTTATTTTTCAGAACATCAAACTTATCATGATTTTGATATTCCTACAATAAGATATGAATTTTCTACCACATATGTGTCAAGCTGTGACAAAAAACTGACAAAAATTGAAAAGAAAAGGAGAAGAAAATTACCTAGTATTATGATTAACTTGCAATTCTGCAGCTGATGTAAAATAAGGAAGAGCACATCTCTTTATATAGAGCTTCAAGGAGTTAAAGAGGAAGTAGTGTGCCAGTTGGATTGGAATTAAATTATCCTAATGAAATTCAAATTGAGAAAATCAAGGCTTTTTGTAATTCTTCTTGGATACAATTTCACATAAACTAGGAAAGACAACTCCTTCTTGGATATAAATTTAATCCGTATCACTTCTAGAAAGTGGCAATCCTTCTTGGATACAAATTCAATCCGTATTACTTCTAGAAAGTGGTAATCCTTCTTGGATTCAAATCCAATCTATATCACTTCTAGAATTTTAATGACTAAATGTACAGTGACGGCGGGAGTTACTAAGTTTTACCCATTTAATTATGATATGATGTGGACAAATAATTGAATTCAATGTAAATACATTGAATGTTTGATGATTAATCTCAAAAGTATGCTACAGTGATACTTCAAGTCTAGTTTTTAAAATATATATTTTAGACAAGTCTTAAAAGAGGGGCATTTATAGATGGTTAAATCTTATTAAATTTAAATTTGTAAGAAATTTAAATTATCTTAAATTTAAAATATATTAATTCAAATAAATAATTAATATAATTGGATTAATAATTTGAATAAATATGGATTTAATTATTGATCTAATTTTTGTGGCCTAGTCCATCAAAATGGGCTACAAATGATGAGCTCACTTTACTGAGCCAAGATGCCATCCTTCTAGAAGCCCAAATAGGTGCCACGTGTCAAAGGACGTGTCACACCAAGTTAAATAAAAGAGCCAATGAGATCATGCCACATGTCAATAAATGACACAACATGCCTAAGTCAAGTCAAAGGACAATCAAAATATGCCACGTATATAAGTGACATATTTCGACCAATCAAGTATCGTCATATCAACTTAGATCTGATTGGTTGAAAGAAATTCATCCTTATCGTAACTCTTCCATCCTACAACTATAAATGGGGGTATCATAATTCAGAAAAGGGACCTGAATGTCAACTACAAGTCAGAGAGAGCTCGTGGATCAAAGGCTGTAGATTTCTTTACAAGCTACAAGTATTCAAGCACTCAAGCATTTCTCTACAAGTTTCAGAGATGAAGACGAAGATTTAGGAACAAGATTCAAGCTCTTGAATTTAAATATAAATCAAAATCAAGCTCAAAATCTCTTGAATTCAAGTACAGGTCAAGATCAAATCCGTCAAATTCAAGATCAAGCTCAAAACCCTTAAATTTATATTCGAAAGGAAGAATTAGAGGATTAATAGAGATTGTAACATTCATATTTGAAATAAAAGAATACAATTGTTGTGATACTTTTTCGTCCTGATTATTATTTTCTTGGTGCGAGATTTTATTATCTACAATTGTATATAAATTTTTAAAATTTTTAGCATGTCACTATTTTTAACATTTAACAAAATTTTCAGCTTCATCCTTGGCCCCTCCAAAAAATCTCCAATCCAAAAATTTTAAAATTTTTTAATAACTTTTATTTACTAAAAATATTGTAGTTTAGGTCACACATTCAATGTGAGCTATTAAAAAATAATTTGAAAATCATATGTACTTAATAAATGTATAGATAGTATGAACAAAGTAAAATCATGTCAAAAAGAAAAAAATGTCTAAAAATTAATTAAATAAAATAGTACATTGGTAATTAGTAAGTAAGTGAAAATATAATTATTTTATATTAATGATAAATAGATTTAAAGATTTTTTTTTCAATTTCGTTAAATTTTGTAAGCAGAGTTTGTTAAACATATGAAATAAAAAGGCTCATTTTTTTAGTAAAATAGTGGACCAATAATGCTCAAAAATTTTATACAAGAGATTATTTTAGACCTACTTCTAAATATAAGGAATATTTTTATTGTATTCTTTTACATTTAGGTAGGATTTAAACCAAATTTTGTCAAAGTTACTTTTGTGAAATATAAGGAAAAGTTAAATGATTGACTTTTGATTAATGAACATAAAGGTAAATGACCATCCATGAAATTTACTCAAAGTCTGAGTATGTACACATCTATAGAAATAGTGCTGGAGGAATATTGATATGCCCAAATTACACTTCTATATTAAGAAGTATAACGCGATCATCGTCAAATATAGAACCCAACAAGGTTGAGGTCGAATTCCACAAGGATTAAGGTGAAAATTAAGTCTTAGGTGATTATCTTATTTTTAGTTAGTTATTTTCATAAAATGGGGAGTGGGGAAAATTGTTTATGTTTCAATATAAGTTGAAATCAAGAGACACCAGCTATAATTCAGTAATATAAAATTAAATAAGAGATGAAACTAGGGTTGTGTTCACCATTGTTTCATGACAACATGAAGTGACTAATTATAGTGGATTCTTTTAGTGCTACGTATGCAGGCTATCAAATGAATTAATCTATCTAAATGTTTGTCAACCTATTTAGATAGAAATCACTCTTATTCTCTCAAACTAAGAATGACGAACAAAGGACTTCGATAATTTCCCTAAGTTGACTAATCTTATTACAAAATTAAACGTTAGACAAGGGTTAGAAACCTTGAATCCTTGCTTTTACTCCTTTTTTTAAAGTTTTACACCTCTTACTCAGGCAAGTTAAACCTAGGGAATGTTCTAATGTTTGCACTATTAGAATTCAGTTAAAATAAAAGAAGTAACAATGCGTACGTTTACACTATACAAATCCACAACAATAATCATCTTAAATGTGTCAATCTACCATGGATCATACAAACTGTAGTAATCAAATTTAGCTACTCATGATGTTTGGAACCACATAAGAATTTATATTCATAAGAGAAGATTCAACTTACAAAAGTAAAACAAAACCTTGATTGAAATACCAAGAACCATGTTCAATCTCTTTAAGAATTCAAAAATAACGTATATTAGACGATGTTTTCCTCTCTCAAAAGTCTGATATCGAAAATAGACCTAGAAGCTGCTACTTATAGCTTAGGAAAATTTACAATCACATTCAATATCGAAAGCCCATTTCTCGTCTGATGCGTAAGTTGACAGCCGTCGACAAGGTGACGATCCATCATTCTTATCTAGTGGCCATCAGATTCTTCTCAGTAGTGACTCCAAGCTTGACGACCTATTGACAAGGTGACGGTCTGTCACTTGGGGCATTATTCTTATCCAGTGGCCATCAGATTCTTCTTAGTAGTAACGCCAAGCTTGATGACCTGTCATCTAGTTGACGGTCCGTCACTTTGGTCGTCAAATTCTGCACAGTGTTGCTTAAGCTTGACGGTGGACATGACGGGCCATCACAAGGTTGATGAGCCATCAGACTGGTTGTCACTTTTGAATGTATGTCATGATGAACTTCTTAATCTTGAAGATGGAAATGATGGTTCGTCACTTGTTCTTTTTAGCATATTTCACACTATCTCTTGCCTTGATCTATTTTCCTGTATGTAAAATATAAAAATAATTAAATATAACAAAAGTTGCTTAAGAACTTGCATTTATTCATGGTTAAAAGCATCAAATGTGTCGTCAAATGCCAACACCCTCAACACCCTCAACTTAGACGTTTGATTGTCCTCAACCAACACATAAGACACCAACTCAAAATAAAAGAAACTTAGCATAAACTACAACAATTATTAGGCTTAAAACCTATCATTTTAAAAATGCGCCCCCTTTGTTTGTAAAAATAAAACATGTGCATATGGTAATCACTCAACATGCTGACTCACGAGGATCTAAGGATGAAATTATGATTTCACTAGAGCACTTTGCATACACCACCAACAACTATCCTAACAATTAGTAATTAATAGTGCTCACCTAGTGCCCTCACCACAAAGAAGTCCCAAATTATACACAAAGTCATTTACATGGGGACTAGAACAGAACACTCACTCTCAGAAAGATATTCAAACGATCCACATACAATGCCATAGGATGGCCCTTATTATCACTGCTTCAGGTTTTCGTACACTTGACTAGGATCACTATAGGACTTCTTGGCTTATAATGTAGGCTTGGGGATGACTAGAATATATTTAGGAATTAGTGACTAAGCCCTCTTGATACTACAATATCATTTCTCTACTTATGAGCAAATATTTTTCTCCCTATTCTCCTTTTGTTCAATCACTTTATTTCACTATGAGTGCGGCTTTCTCTTTTTTATTTAATCCTCTTACACTTTTTTTAAAAAAATATATAGCATGTGCCGCACCCACAATTTTTTTCATCACCAGATTCTCTTTTCATACCCCACCTACTTTTTTTAAACTTCTATAGTAGCCACCCTCGACTTAGATGATTGCCTGAGTTGAGGTACACGATGTCCAAGGAGGGACTAGGGCTAAAATAAAAGGTTTTAGGTTAAACAGGGAAGGTGAACATGCTAATAAAATAAAAGAAACAATTAAGCTCAAAATTAAGGATCAAGGGATTATTAACATTATTTGAATGGTTATATAGGTTAACTGGACTGAAAAAAAATGACCTATATTCCTTTCCTAGTCAATTATCCTACAATCATATAAAGATAAACCAGGCAGGTTCTAGATGCATGCAAAGAGTAAGAACGATATCGAATTCTCACACACATTTGACACAGAATGTCACACCTTAAAACTGGGGTAGGGTGCAACCGGCACTCATTTCATGATTGATTGAGAAGTCGACTATATAGTGTCTGAAAATGTAACACTAAGGCCGACCAAGACATCTGCCACAACCAACCAAGATAAATACTGGACCATAAGGTCTCGATAATGACGAATAAGTAATTTGGAAAGCCGAAAGGGCTGTAATAAAGCTAAACATAGCAATGAAAAACTAACACGACTAAACAACAAAAACTACTGTACAAACTAGTCCACATCAACCTCTGCAGAGTAAACAAATTGAAATGCATGGGATAAGGCCCCGGCCTACCCCTGCGGTACACAAAACTCAAAATAGTCAAAACTAGGACATGGCTCCTGGAAGAGAGGAGCATACCACTATTATGCTGAAATCTGGCTCCTATTACATTTGATGATCTGA
Organism: Datura wrightii; assembly: GCA_035772735.1. Taxonomy (NCBI): domain Eukaryota; kingdom Viridiplantae; phylum Streptophyta; class Magnoliopsida; order Solanales; family Solanaceae; genus Datura; species Datura wrightii. Next base: position 73,430,168 of record JASDFA010000019.1, on the reverse strand, counting down.
GTCTCAGCCTGTACCTGCAGCACGATTGCAGAAGGAGTCCCCAGATGAAGGGACATCAGTACGAATTCAATGTACTGGTATGTTAGGCTAAAAACTATAACATATAAGATAACAATGACAATTGAGCCAGGAATAAGGAATAATAACAACCCAAAATCTTGAAAATCAAAACTTGACAATAACTCAATATTGAAGTGTAAATACAACCATATAATGCACAATAAAAACAATAACTGAAATTCCAGCGGCTAGTCAACCATAAAATCCACATAAAATTTGTCCATCCAGTGTATCAAAATGGGGTAAAAATAAAAATTCCTCCAGTCGGTGTACCACATTAGAGTAAAATCCATCCAGCCGGTGTACCACACTGGGGTAAAATAAAAATACCTCCAGCCGGTGTATCATACCGGGGTAATATCAATAAATCTTAATCAAAATAATAAATAGAGCCTAAATGGCTTATACTGGACCAATTTAACACGTATAGCATAAAAATGATGAATACTAAATATGTAGCCTGCATAGGCCTCCTTCGTAATGTGAGCACATATAACATGTAAAGTTAGAAAATAGAACTTAAATGCATGTATTCAAAACTTGTATAAATCATAAGGAACTACAGATGACCTAAGAAATTTAACAAGATTTATAGATCGTGTTCAAAGGGACATCAGAGCTTGGAGACTCACTAGCTTGTCGTTCGGCTTAAGGGAAATGGATTATGAAGTCTCCCTTTGGCCTGGAATATTTCATAACATACACATAAGATAAAGGACAACCATAACCAGACAATCCTAATTCAATAAGCTCGTTTACCCTTAATAGCTTGTGACGTCTTTACTTGGCTTAAAATCGTTTACACGTCATCATCTTGGCTCTTTCACCAATTTCAGTTAGCAACCAGACCTTTAAAAATATGTAACATCACACACACACACATATGTATATATATAAAATACATTAAGGACCAGATAACAATGCCCATGCTTAGGGGTCTCCAACTCGATGTACAACTACGACAACAATCAACACAATATCACACTTTAAATACCTTACTTCGGCTAGGCATAATCTTAACATTTAACCTCAATAAAACATGAAAATTTAAAGCTTAAATGAAGCTTAACATACTACCTCAATACTTATAAAGAGGTTGCTGGCTCATTCAATTCACAATGCACGATTTGTGCTTAAAAGAACAATACTCGGGGCGCCTTACATACCTTTTTTTCGGTGATCTTTCTTATGTCATTTATTTCTTTCAACAATTTGCACTTATCCCCTTAAATTACTTGAGTTTATCACCAAGTGACATGGATATTTCAAGCCAATATATCCAGCCAAAGCACACCTGATCTTGGGCAAATTTATATGCCCAAGTGATACTCAAAAGTACCATTTTAGCCTTGTTTATCTATCAATGTGTATACATTCTCATGTAATTGGTAATAAAATGTGAATTTATACTAACCAACATGATTAGCATTGTTTTGCAGGTAAAATGTAATTTCGGGAAGCTAAAATGCATGTTGGAAGATATCGGGGTTGGACTTGGATGCGAGCAAGGGACAAGACATTGGACAGCATGAAATAAAGGGGCTCCGCGATGGAGCCGTGTCACGCTGCCATCACGGAGGCCTTCTGCCTGGATAGGGAAATTTCGCCCAAATTCTAGAGAGGGTACGCGATAGGTCCGTGGCACGGTGGCTTGGCTCCGCGTTGCACACCGTGCCACATTGGGATTTATTTCTTGGACCCCCAGTTCCAGTGAAGGTCCGCGTCCGTAGCGTGTCACGGAGGCAGTGCTCCGCGATGCACTCCGTGGCACGTTGCTTGTTATTTCGGGAAAAATTCCCACCAGTATAAATAGAACACTTAGGTTCATTTTTCAATATTCTGACTTGGTGGAGCAAGAATGTGGGTTACAGGCAGTTGAGGGGACGAAAATATCAAGGTTTTTCTCTCTTTTCTTCTTTTTTAATTCAATTGCTTGTATGTTTAACACTCATTTTGCGATGTTTAATTCACAAATGAGTGGCTAAATCCTCTTCTTGCTGAGGTTATGAACAATTGTAGTGAAATGGATTGTTGATCATAGTGGTTTTCAGCTTTTCTTCCATGTTGTTCTATTAATTCTTGTTCTTACTGCATTAATGTGTGGCCTACGTTAATGTATATCTAAAAAGTCCGGTTTCACTCGAGAGAGCAAGAAATTGGAAAGTTGTGAATTAATAGGATATGATCTTTTCTTAGTTTGGGAAAATTGGGAATTGATTTCCTTTCAGGATAGAAATATACCTGAAAGTCGTATTAGTCAATTTAGGAACCGAGTTTGTATGGCTAGAACATGAATTGCATTTAATCACAGAAATGTAGGTGGATGGTTCATGATTCTTAAGTGAGGTTAAATACGAGAGTTTTAATCTCTTGGCAATAGTTCTTGGTTAGCAACTGGAGGAAAAGACTAACCAAATTATATCGACAATTAATTTCATTACATGTTCGTTTAACCTCAGCATGCTCTCATTCATAGTTCAGACTCAAATTAGATAGTTATTTTAGATTTAGCATAAAATCTATAAAACTAAATATCAAACTTTTGGTTACACTGTTGTCCGCATTTTTAGAATCAAAATATAGTACACTTGAGCAAATTGCACTTCATCCCAGTCCCTGTGGGATCAATACTTGGCTTACTAAAGACACTTCACTACTTGTTCGACCACGTGCACTTGCGTGTAGTTATATACTCATATAACCAAACCCGAACAACACCAACAGCAGCCACAACAACAACACACAAGGCAATATTTTAGCATAATACTACAACTTGTTTTACACACTTTTAAGGAAAGAATGAAAGTAGAAAATTACCTAACTTCATTTGTAACAAACTACCACCAACATTTATTTCCAGTAACACACAGATACAACAACCTTTAAAAATGAGCGAGAACCTTAAGCAAAATCGCTCCAAAGAATGGCAGCCAAACTTGCGCCCAACTACTAGTTTCAAACTAGGATTCTTGCAAGTTGTATACTAGAAATACTTATATTTTTCTGGGGGATTGTTCTTTAAAAATAGGAGTTATTAGCCTCAACTTCTTGTCCAAAAATGCAGCAACCTTGCTGTCCAAAATGCAGAAAAAACAGTTCACCAACACACCAAATACACCTCCAACTTCTAGTCTTTTAATCAAGAATTCTAGCAAGGTTAGCAGTGGAATTCTTACCTTTTATACTTGTGTTTAATACCTACCAAGAGGTATCATATATGTAGCTTATAAAAGCTTCAAAAACGCAGCAAATTCACCATAGCAACACTGCCCAAGTGTAGCCAAAACAACCACCAACACACCACCTTCACCTTGTGATAGATCCCCTTCACTTAGCTTTAGTTTTAATGGAGGTTAGCTTGGTGTTTTCCTTAGTTGTTTGCTGGAAATTTGAGAGGATTTCCGAGGATAAGCAAGAACCTCAAATCTGAAAAAGTTGAAAATGATCTCATAGCACAAGACTTAAAATATAAAGGTATTTGGGTGATGATCGTTTTTAGGACGGTGGCCACATTACTGCGTGCCACTGTAAAACGCCTATAACTTTTTACTCCAAACTCCGATTGATGAGTTGTTTGATATTCTAAAAACTAGACTCAAAGAACTTTAATTTGATAGGTTGTGGGGCTTCTAATTCATTATATATTGGGAGATATATCATTTAAAATTGACCCTTACTTATGAACTTCACATACTCTTTGCTTTTCCGTTTGAACACATTTCCCTTGTCATCTATGACCAATATACAACCCGTACTTTTCTTAACATAGCATACAAATACCAAATAATCACCAAAAAATTTTTCCAAGGTGTAACATAGAATTGCATTGTCAACTACTAACTATCAAGTTTATGCTTTAACTTAAGCACAATTGATACATCTATATACATCTAATGTCATACACAGATCCACCATGGTCAATATATTACACAGATACACACATTCCACATAAAGATTTGTAGGGATCTTCATTTTCAAATAATTTATTCAAAATAGATCATTGCTACAGTTTGCTCCAAATTTACCTACTTTTCTTTTACACAACGACAAAACAACACACAAAATAACATATAAAATATTGAAAACAACCTAAACATGCCGGTTATGTTAACACCTAAAATATTGAAAACAACCTAAATATGCTAGTTCTACTAGATAGCACACCCAGGAAAAATGAAAGACGACAACAAAAACCTTGAGGCGGTGTGACAGATTCACAGGTACTCCACCCCCACAGAAGAAAGATGTATTGTCTCCAATTCATATACTCAAAATTAAGTTCTAGAAGTAGGTAATACCTTTTCTAAGTTTGTGAGTCTAGCAAAACTGGATGCGGTGTAGTAACCTTAGGAATATCAACAATGGCGCTAGTGGTGACTGGTGCACTTAAAGTATCATCGGGGGAAGCCTCTGTATCTGGGGATAGAGTGAGGAGAGTCTGTGACTCTTAAGAAACTGCGACATCGCTAGTCTGAACAACAGCTCTAGGTGCAAAATTGGAATAAACTCTACCAACACGGGCTCGTAACTCCCAAGCCTCTGCTTGCTCTTGTTTCCTTTTTTTATGCTTCCTCTATGATTTTGCATCATTCTCATCACCCTTGCATGGGCACTTACTTATGGCTTTAGGCTGTTCACCTAATAAGTCAATAAAGGGCTCCTCCTCCAACTCCTCAAAGACTGAAATTAGGAACTCTTGACTGGACTCTCCGCTGTAACTTGAGGATATTATCTTGGGCCTTTTCCAACTCCATTGCAAACTTGCTAAATCAGACACTCTCAATTTTTTTAGCCTTTCATTTTCTCGTTCCTCCATGTCATCAATCCATGCATAGAGGCTTTCATATGGTGCCAACACAACTACAATGGCTCTATCAAAAAAAAGTTCCCAACCGCTCAGTGAACAACTTCTTTTACTTCTCATGTCTGCCTACTCTTTTGACCAACTTCATAAAGTTTGATAGCGTGAATGCAACTAAGAAGTCTGTGGAGCCGCAAATGATGTCTCAGTGGATTCTACTCCTCGTGTTGCCACAGTTGCACCGAAGGTGGATCGTGTGGATGTAGGGAGTGGGGCTACAATGCAGGCTAGCTCTGTCCCAGTGGCTGCACTAGTTGCATCTATATTATCTCTAGCCACTCTCACTGCTTTCCCATTGGGCCCAAAAACCTCCGATACCGACTTTTGAAGTCGCAGGTCATGCCTTATTTCATCTTTAGATTTTTCAAGATCATGCTTCTTTTTTATTATTGTTTCAACATCCATTCCAGTCAATATTGGGACATGAGCCTCTTTACACAACCTGGTCACAAGACACGGGAATAGATGTGGAGAACTTTGTTGCCTGAGCTTATGTCATCTACTATAATGTGCTCTATAATCAAGTTGGCTACCATGATTGCTCTATCCTCTCCCAAAATATTATCTCCTCCGATAGAGAATAGTCGAAGTCTTACCACTGACCAGAAATTGCTATGAATGTCAAGGTGGACTTATAGATCTTTTCCCTGGGGTACGTCAATCATGGGGGCTGACCATCAGTCAAAACCTACGCCAACCGCGGATGTTGATTGTGCCGCTCTCGCATTCTGTAATCAAATTCAATAGTTTTAACTAGTGGTGCAAATTCAGGACCATATAACATCCTATTAATGGTGGTGGTAGAAATGTCAACTGTGACTCCACGGACTTGTACTTTTGTTAGAATAGGCATTTCTGACGCCTTCTGCCCCATTTTGCACATGTTGTCCAGGTTTGTTGCATAGTTCGCGTAGAACTCAAAAACCATATTGGGGAAATATGAGCCCGGTGCCTCACTCATCCACACCAGGCCATAGTACTTGTACATTCATTCAATGTGTGGGTACTCTGACAACTCTGAGTCTATAAGTTTTACCTCTTCAGCAAAGCTTCTCTTGAGGTGTCCTCTTCCTATGGTGGTGAGGCCCTCCTGAAAGTACTTGTTTGAGCCCTTGACCTGCCACCACACACTCTTTTGGAATCCAGGTGTTTTGTCTTTGATGACATCTCCCCCCGTCAGGTCAATTTCCCTTGCTGGACTTGATGTGGCATCCTTTCCACTTTCCTCATAGGACTCAGACTTGAGCCCATCCGAACTAGATCCATTTTCTGATGATTTGTCTCTCTCATCATACTGGGGAACCGTGGCTTGTATCCTAGTAGTGGACCTAGTTTGGTAGGCTAGGGTTGGTCCCTCAGCTCCAAGCTCCTACATGTCCTCTTCAAATTCAGAATCTTCATCCTGAAGCTGATGTGTTTGTTCAGGTCTTTCATTCCTCCTCCGTGATCCACCAGTGGTAGGTTGGAACTTTGGTTCCATAAGTACATATGACATGTGGATTTTAGTACCAAATCTCATCTATAATTATATGGGGAAAACATTTAATTTACAGAAGATTAAATGTGATGATATAGTTGATGGGCCATCACATGGCTAATGAGGCATCAACAATACTGTCATTACTTAAACAGGGGTCAGATGAACAAGTGATGATGAATGTGATGGAATTTCATGTAAGTTATGAGCCATCACTTCCTCCGTCACTCTTATCCAGTAAACAAGTTAGAAAAATATGCAACTGACAGTGAATGTAACAGTTCATCATGTAAGTAACGAGTTGTCAGTTCCTCCGTCACTCTTATCCAATGCACATGAGTGGAACAACACAAGTTGATGATAAATGTGACGGTCTATCGGTTAAGTGAAGGGCCTCCACTCATCTCGTCATTCCAAAAACTTCATTCACCATTAATGGGTACTCAGACTTCCCCTTACCACACACTTACAGACTTAGTTCAAACATGACACAAACACCAAAATGACTATTTCCTTTAAGAATTTAGTCACTCAGTCTATCATAGGGAAAAATCACTTGACACAACCAAGAAAGTTATATAGGAGATGAGAAATCTTTGACAAAACATATCAAGCAAGAAGGGAAAAGAAAAAAATCGATCTTTAAATTACATGAGGATTACTTAGACTTCATCCTCTGTGGTAATTCCTTCTTCAAATTGAGTTGATTGTAACATACCTTCTTGAAAAAGGAGATGATGAAAACCCTTGAACAAGTTGCCCTACTTGACAAAATCAAAGGAATCGGTGCAAGGGATAATGGGTATTGGTGTATTGGTGAACTTGTAAATAAGATGAAGAAAAGATGAGAGAAAGAAAATGGGTTTGAAGTTAATGGAGAACGACAATTACATAGCTTGTGAGATTTTTCTTATCATTTTAGAACATTTGAAACAGTCACATTTAAATACCCCTAGGGTTTGGGTTCGACACAGGTCGGGTTGAAAAAAACAACTTACGTGATAGGTGATAGAACGAGTGAAGACCCATTAGAGAATCGATAGACAGTCAACTCCACCTTCACCCTTATCCAGAATAGTATCTCATTGTTTCCACTATTAACGGAACGAGTGACAACTCGTCAAATAATTGATGGTTCATCAACTCCCCACCATCCTTATCTAGAACTTGCTTCCATATGAATGATGTGTTGTGAGGTTATAGCACTTTTGATGCTTAAAATTGAGAAAATAGCATGGACTTAGGTATATTTATATGGATATGAGGAACTTTTACTTTGATTTCAGGAAAAATAAGTGTTGGAGAAAAAATGTGCAAAAGAAGCCTAAAAATGCAGAAAATCAGCCAAGTACAGGTCTCAGTACGAGCCGTACTTTAATTGTACAAGCCGTATTGAGAATCATGGTGGAAGTCAGAAGACTGGAATAAGAGGAAGGCAACATACGACTCTCAGTATGAGCCGTAACTGGAGTCGTGGAATTGTCCAGAGGAATTTGCACAAAGGCAGTCTCTTGGTACGGATGGACTCATGGATCGTAGCACCAACATACAACTCATACCATGAGCCGTGGTGAACTTTAGAAGATTCTTCAATACTTGGCAGAACTTCAGACACAACAAACAATACGAGTCGTAGGAGGAAGGTATGGGGCGTACCACAACCCTTGTGGAAAACTTCAAAAGATGTCAGAGTTCTCAGGGACAAACCACGTTTGCATTGTACGACTTGACTGTGGTACTAGTCATACCAACCTACCAACACGTAGACAAATCTGCAGTAGCCAAGGATATACGAGAAGCAGGTAGACCCATACAATGCTGTTGCATGTCATAGGTCCAGTCGTGACATAGTTAGCGACATATATGGAAAATTTCTTGTTAGCTTAGGAAAAGGTTTCTACTATCTGTATAAATAGCTTTTATGTTTTATTTTAGGAGAGAACATAGAACGAAGTAGTATAGGCATCTGAAGAATATTATTTGTGAAATTTATCAAGTTTTGAAGAGCAATTCTTGGGATCAAACTCTTCGTTTCATCCATTGTTTTTGAGTTTGTTCTTTGATATTCAAATCCGATTTTCTTCCAATTATTGCTGTAAGTATTTAATTATGTGTTTGTCCATGAATGCAAAATATAACCTTACAACCATGAAAGGCTAAAACCTCCACAACTAGGGGTTGTGGGAACCATTGTGGTTTAATGAAATAGGGTTACACAAAAGTGATTCAAAACCAATGCTAAACGCTTGTATTTTATTCTCTTAATATTTAAACGTTTCTTAAAGGCGTACAATGGAGGGAGTTGAGCTTCTCTCTGTCTGGGGAGGCCACTTTATGGTTATCGGAGTTTCCCAACGACTTCATTACCAACTGGAGGGAGCTCAAGCAAGCTTTTCTAGAGAGATTCTTTCCATCCTCCAAGATGCTGCAACTTAAAGACGAAATCTATAATTTTTGATAATTGAAGACGACACTTCATGACATCTGGTTTAGGTTCAAGAAGAAGATGACTAAGTGCCCGAACCACAAAATTTCTGATAACAACTTGTTGGAGATTTTCTATAGATCCTTTAATAATAGTACTAAAGCAGTAGCAGACACAATGGCAGGAGGAGCACCAATGAGCCACACCAGGGAGCAAGCTCCCACAATTCTAGATAGAGTGACCAAAATAAACAAAGCATGGAACCTCCAAGAAATAGAAGCTGCGGCCGGTACATATGCTATTGGTTTGACTGTAGACCAACGAAGGAAGGAAGAAGAATGTGACCAAAAATTGGCTCATATGCGCACATCATTGGATTTTCTCATTAAGCATATCATGGGAGCTAGAGCCAGAAAGGTTAATATAGTGGGGACACCGGTATAGGATCCAGGGCCTAACCACTCAAATTCCGAGGAGGAGGCAAACTTCTTGGATAATCAGGTGGTGGTTCGAGCCAACGCCCAAGGGTCTGGACAAGACACTTGGCTCCAAGGTTCTGGAAACCAAGGTCAAAACCAATATAGAGATAATTACAACTAGAATGGGTACAGATACAAAAGCCAAGGTCGTGAGTGCGAGGGATATTGGAGAAGGAATGACGGTTACCACAATGATCGAGCAAGATTGTACATACCTCCGAATGCACGTGAGGGGGAGGCTGAACAGTCAAAGTTAGAGAGCATGATGACCAAGATGCTAAAGAAGGTGAGATCCATAAATGATTAGCTGAATGACATCCGTAGTGATATATCGAGCATGGGTCAGAAAGTGGAGTCACATGCTATGGCTATCAAGCGGATCGAACAATAGCTAGGGAATCTATCAGCATCCATAAACCCTAGGCAAAAGGGTACACTATCTAGCGACACAGTCCAAAATCCAAAGAATGATGGGCACTACATGGCTATCATGACTAGGAGTTGAAAGATCACTATTGATCCCCTTCCGCCAGTTGTAGTTAAATGAAAGAAAGAAAGCGTGATTGATGATGAAGAATATGTTGCTAAGAAGGAGCATAATGAGGATGCTGAGTTGACTGAGGCTCCAAATGTTGAAAAGGGACCTGAAGCTAAACAAGGAGAGAAGCAAGGAACTACATAAATTTACAAGGCTATTCCACGACCACTGCCACCGTTACCTCAAAGAATGAAGAAGAAGGCGAAGAATGGTAAGTTTCAGAAATTCTTGTCAATGCTCAAACAGTTATCTGTAAACATACCATTGGTCGAGGCATTGGAGTAGATGTCGGGATATGCCAAGTTTACGAAGGACTTTGTCACGAAGAAAAGGTCTGTAAGCTATGAGCCTATGGATAATGTGCATCATTATAGTGCTATAGCCTCACAGGTCCTTGCCTAGAAGAAGTAAGATCTAGGTGCCTTCACTATTCCATGCACAATTGGTGATGTTGAGTTTGCGAGGGCACTCTACGATTTGGGAGCAAGCATCAATCTGATGCCATTAACTGTGTTTAAGCAGTTGGGCTTGGGAGCCCCCACACCAACTACCATGCAGCCACTAATGGCCAACAGAAATTTTAAGAAACCTATGGGTTTCCTCTTTGATGTGCTTGTTAAAGTTGATAGGTTCATATTCCCACCGGACTTCATGATCCTTGATTGCGAGGTTGATTTTGAGGTCCCCATCATTTTGGGGAGACCATTCCTTGCCACTAGGAGAGCCTTAGTAGATGTGGAGGATGGCCAGTTGATATTCAGACTCAATAAAGAAGAGGACACCTTCAATGTCTGCTGGTCAATGAAGCAACCGAAAGAGTACAGAGTTGTCTCAGCAATAGAGGATGAATTCGAGTTCCTTGATGAAGTCTGAGTAGTAAAGATACTTGCGTCGGCCGCGCTGTTAAATCAGGCGCTTCTTGGGAGGCAACCGAAGTGAGTACCGAACCACCTGTGTCGTGCCGCGACATTAAATCAAGTGCTTCTTGGGAGGAAACCAAGTTGATTATCTTATGTAAGTGTGTAGGGAAACCAAAAGAGGTGGCAGAAAAATTGCTGAACAGGTAGGTGCTACGGGTCTCAGTATGACTCATAAGAGGATTAAACGGGCCGTAGTACGAGTCATGGTGAGAAGAAGAGATGTATTTCAATGCATGAGTTTAGGGTACGGTTGGTCCTATAACTCATAACTTCATTTTATGGGTCGTAGTACTCAATGTGGTTATGAACTATGCAAAGCATGGACCTCAATGAAAGAAAGACCTACGAGTCATAGTATGAATCATACCGCACTAGTACGAGTCGCAAGATGTGCTCATAGGTATACATGTAAGTTTCTCAATCTATCTATTATGGGTCCAAGGGATGAGTTGTAGGGCCTTCCTATGACTTGTGGTACAAGTTGTGATGGGTAAAAAAGTTAAAAAACACCAGACTCAGCCCAGATTTTTCAAATCAGCCTTATAACCTATTTAAACTCAAACAAATCATACCCTTCTCCCACGCACTCAGAACCAAAGTCACGACCAAAACTCACGGCTCACTCACACCCGTAACTCAAAATCAAAGATCAATTGAGCAAGTTCTTGCTCAGTCAACACCGAGAATCCCAATTTCCAATCGAAGTAAGCAGTTATCAAGTACGTGTATTTGTTGAATTTGATAATTATGATCTATGTTCTTGATGCAAACCTGCTTAATCCCTAAGAGTCCTCTCAATGTTTGAAAAATTAAAAAAGGACAATGACCAGGGATATGAAAAAGTTGTGTGCGACAAGGTAGGGGCTTGAACTTGTGAAAATTAAGCATTGAACTGTTAAAATTGAGTTATGGGTTGTGAGTAAAAAGGGGAGGAATGGGTAACTGTAAAACATGTTAAATGCATGCCTGGACTTTGGAAATTCTGAGTATCCAACACTAAATTGAAATGTCCTGCAAACTAAATAAAAAGTGAGGCAGGGACAGGCTTTACAAGCCTTCCTACGACTCGTGGTTTCATACTATGACTCGTAGGATAGTTTGTTGGGACTGTCCCAAGCAAAAATTGTAATAATCATGAGGTATGAATCCTAGTACAACTTGTGGTATCCTCTTACGAGTCGTACCTGAAAATCATACCAAGAATCTGAAAAGGTTGAAGTCCACAAGTGATAGTACGATCCTTCCTACGACTCATGGAATCAACTTACGGGTCGTACCATTAGTCATGAAAAAATATAGAACATTTGTTTTAAAGGGGCATCCTCATATGACTCGTGGTACGGACCTTACTTTCATGGTGCAAGTCATACCTCAGAGGCATAATATTGACTTGAGATATTATGAGTCTCAGTATGAATCGTACCTCCATTACCACCCGTACTGTTGACCCGTGATAAATTACAGAGGACCTTTTCTTGCCTTTTTTTCTCATATTTGGAATTCTAACCCTTTTTCTACACAAGTACAATGACGCAAAAATGAAAAGCATCCAAGGCAACTGCTCAGAGGACATTGCTTGATAAGACTTTCGAATCCAATCAAGTGGGCAACTCCCCTAGTGGTTCATTAGAGGAATACCGCATCGAGATATCTGATACTAACAGGACCCAAACCACTAGGGCACAGGCTAAAGCCCAGGATGTGGTGGCCACTGCCACATCTGCTAGTGCTCCCCAGTCTGAGGAGGGAGCGGAGGAAAGAGCCCAAGAGTCTGGAAGTGACTCTAATGAAGAAAAGGGGTCCGAGGAGGCCCAATCAAGAGATGCAAGCAATGAATTCGGATCATAGGAGGAGGCACCCAATGCCGAGCAGGAGCAGACTCCGCCTATGGAGAATCGCACCATTCGATGGAGGGTACCAGGAGCCCAGGATATATGAATAGGCATTGCTCTCACCGCTAAGAACAAACTTAGGCAAAGCATTCAAGAAGAGTCATAGATCCTCGCAAATTCATTGAATGAGGTGGAGGAGATGAAACAAATATTTAGCTTCTACGGATTTGATTGGATGGATAGGGCCCCGGACTAATACACTTCAAAAATCGTCCGGAAGTTCTACTACAATTATTTGGCAACCGTGGAGCAGAAATCGAAAGAGAGGTAGAAGTTGAAAGATCAGCCCAAGCTGGAGAGCATCATGGTTAGAGGCCTAGAGGTTGATATATCCGAGAGCACTATTGCTCGGGTATTCTATGGGCCCCAATTCATACCACCACATGCTACACTAGAATATGACTATCGGTTGGAGGCCTTGAAATAGATCAATCATCTTGGTCTTGATGAGAGGCAGAGGAAGATTCAATGGTTGTCCAACGTGATCACTGACGACAAAGAAGAGGCAGAATGGGTCACTAGCGGCAAACAAGTCACTAAGAACTCTCTGAACTTTATAGAAAAAGCTTGATGGACATTAGTGCGCCACCGGTTGTCCCCAACTGTAACTGATAACACCCTCAGTGTCGATAGAGAAACTTTGGTGGCTTGTACATGTCCAGATATCCCATCAATATCCCGAGGGTCATTGCAGAGGAGATGCGGGATCAGGCTATGGGATTGAGCATTACCATCCGATTCCCGGGTTTCGTATTTAGATTGTGCACAGAGGTGGGTATCAAGGTGCATCATGGTGAGGAGCACCTGATCGGAGGACAGCGGACCGCTGATATTGGCCTAATCTGGGATGAGATGAACCCGGTAAGTAGGGCCTGATTTTTCAACGCAGTCCCACTATCATGGATAGTTGGGGGCGCACAGGTGAATGCCCCCACTTTACAGGAGTAGGGCGAGACACTGGATATAGATGCCAATCATTCAGATGTAGCTCCTAGAACCTCCGCCACACAACCTATGACCTCTTAAGCCAGACTCAAGCTGGGTATATGCTAGTGCCTCAGGAATTTCTCTGAAAGCTGGCCAAGAGACTGACCGAAGTTGAGAAAAAGGTTTAGTCGATGATGGAGAATGTCAAGCCTTAGGTAAAGGCTGAGATTGAGTCAGCTGCACAAGCCCTACACACTAGATTAGATGGGTTCGATACCAGGTTCAACATGTGTATGACTGAGTAGATTGACATAGGCAACCTCCCTGAGGAGTTGGGGGATCTTCGGAGTCAAGTGGCCAAGCTGTCATTACGGCATCCAACAATCATAGCAGCCCCACTCTCCCTGACCTCGATGCCGATATTGACGAGGATCTTGATCTGGCGGCTTATTGGGAGCCCGTAGGAGCAGACAAGGAGAAAGGAAAAAAGAGGGTCTCTGAGGATGTGGGAGACGAGACCCCAAAGAAGAAGAGGAAAAGAGAGAAGAGAGAGCGCAAGCAGGCGAGATTGGAGAGTTAACAGACTCATGACGTGCATCACTCGGAGCTGTTTGAGAGAGCTAGAGGAGTGGGTAGCTCCACCATAGCCCATGCAGACCTTGCTAGTTGCAGTGACCCTTTGGGCGAGCCACATTCAGCCTTGATGATTCTAGAGGTCGTAGACATGGATGTTACTACTTAGAGGGTAGCCACTCCGCCTATTGATATACCAGTGAGTGCGCCGTCTACTGCTAGCGCTATGATTGCAGTGGAGGTACTCCTCTGCAGGATGACAGGAGCGCTTAATGAGCCACTGGTATGTTGTCACAACCCGAGAGTACACCCGAATCGTAGACATGGGATGAGGAACCCCGAGGGACCCCAAGTCAACCCATGACATAAGAAAATAACTAAACCATTCACATAAGGTGGAAGACTTGGCTTAATAATCATGAACTAATGGAAAATTGTAACATGAGATGTAAGAAACAACAATACAAGATCCAAACATAAACGGCTGAATACTACACATAGGTCTGAAAGCCTCTAACCATAATAGATTGGTTAAAGGGACAAGACCCCAACTAACCCCAACATGATGAAAACAAAGGTACACGAGGTCCGAACCTGAAGCCCTCGAATCATGAGGACTCACCACTGAAAGCTGAGAGCAGATTTGAGCACAAGCTAGGAACGATGCTGGACCTGTGAACCGAATCTTTAAAATATGTGAGCCAGTACTCGGAAGGTACTAAGTATGTAAGGTATGAAAAACAATGCTTAAAACATAAAAGTTATAAGAGTGGGGACATCATGGTTATAAAAAACTGAAATCAAACGTATACCGTAAGGCTCAAGATTTTCCAAATATATTCGTAAACCCGTCATAGTCATAACCTGAGGGAAAACAGTCCATATAACATAACTTAAGCCAAAAGAACATAATTATACATGCATTACAAAAATGAGGAACAATGGAAGATTTCTATAGCCGACATACCCCATATGAGCACACACGGAGCCCGACCTGTAAGCCTAGTCGGTAGGCCGTCCATGCCTTGCCAAGGGTATGAACCATAAAAGGCATGATATCAGTCATGAAGACCCATAGGGCATAGGGGACAGACACTAAGGCGGTCCCAATCATAACCTACGGTGGCACGTAGTTTTGAGATTCGGGGTGTATCCTAGGTCCCGAACCTACTCAGTGTTAAGTACTAATCCCAAAACATGCAACGTGCTCATAAAATTCGTACATGACATGCATGGATAGTTAAATCATGATATTCATAACATGCTTGAAAATTCGTAATACTAGCCATGGAATTGGGCCCGTGGTTCGGCCAAAAATCTTAGTTCATAAATCATACGCGGCATGTGGGCATTGCCCATAATTTCAATCATACTTGAAATGCTTAAATTTATAAGAAAAACATGACCATAATAACATGAGTAATTGAAAACATGCTTAAATTCATGAGTTCATATCATGCTTGAGAAATCACCATAACCATGATTTTTTTACCAAAACCCCATGATTTGGACACGTGGTTTTAGGGATTAAATCATCAAATACTGAATAAAATAAGTGAAAACAACCCAATAATTCAAACCCATGATTTTAGACATACTACAACATATTCATATCGATTTTTGAGGAAACATGCATTTGGGTTATGACCCATCAAGAATCGGTAACTTTAAACATAGAATTAGGGAGAATTTGGGCATGGGTAGGGACTAACTACCCATTCAAAATCCTAAATACCTGGAACTTCTTGATTCTTAATTCCCTTGAAAAGCCCTAGATGGAAACTTGAAGAACTTGAAGGAGAATGCTTAAATCCCTTTCCTCTTTCCTCCATACTCTTACAAGTATCAAATGAGGTTGATCATGGATAATTTCCCCTTAAAAGACCTTGTCCCGACCTCAAAACGACGTAGTTTAGGTCTTAGGCGTGTAGGAAATTACGAGAAGGCCCTTACTAATTCGTAGGAAATAACCGTCAGGAGACCCCAACGGGCGACCTGACGACTCGTTACCAGGGACAAAGGATCATTGGGTCATTTGTCAAATACACTGGATAATAGGTCGACTGGGCTCACAACGGGTGACTCAACGACTCATCAAAAGAGACCACGAGTCGTGGTTACCTTCCGTCAAGTACACTGCCTCATTCTTAATTAAATTTCCACAGGCTTTCTCATGACCCACCTCACAAGTCGTTGGGCTGGCCACGACTCATGGGGTCTCCTCTGTTAGTTACACTAGTCAAACCTCCCAGGTAACCCTTAACCTCACCCCATGGGAGACCTGACGACTCGTGGTGGCTGACCACGAGTCGTTCCCACGCCTGTGGGGACCTCAACTCCTTAGCTCAGTCAAACCTTCCCACGAGCCACTTGATGACTCATGGGGTCTCCTTACGAGTTGTCTAACGACTCGTTCTTCACTGCTGCAACATTTTTTAGATTTTTCCTCATTTGACTCCCGGGTCTGATCCTTGGGTTCTCGGGGTATAATAATATGTCCCCCTTGGGAACATTCATCCTCGAAAGCTAGGAACATGCAGTAAACTCAGATTCAAACAATCACCATATGCAAATACTGATCATTTATGCCGAAAACTAGTGGAACGCCTAGCCCCGAAAAGAATTACATAGCTGGACTGAATTCAAACATCACATACATATATCATATCATAAAACAAACTTTCACGCATGAGCGGGACATGAAAAACTGAATAGAGGTTTAGGGCAAAAATTAATACCTCAAGCTGAAACTGAGCGGGTAGGGAACAAATGGGGGTATTTAGCTATCATATCCTCTTCGGCTTCCCACATAGCTCCCTCGACATGCTGATTTGTCCATAACACCTTTACTGAAGCTACTTCCTTGTTCCTCAGTCTTCGAACCTGACGATCCAAGATTGCAACGGGAATTTCCTCATAACTGAGGCTATCCTTCACACCAACACTTTCCACCGGAACCACTAGATCTGGATCTCCCAAGCACTTTTTCAAGAGCGATACGTGAAATATAGGATGAACTGAAGCTAACTCTGAAGGTAACTCTAACTCATAGGCTACTTTACCCACTCGTCTCATAATCATGGGCTAATATTGGGGGGGGGGGCTGAGTTTCCCTTTCTTTTCGAATCTCATTACTCCCTTCGTGGGAGATACCTTCAGAAACACCCAATCATCGATCTCGAACTCAAGCTCTCTCTTCTCCTTAAATCCGCATAAGAATTTTGGCGACTTTGAGCCATTTTCAGCCTTCCTCTCATTAACTGAACTTTCTCCATATCCTCATGGACTGAAGGTTAGACCCACTAATGAAGCCTCACCGAATTCAAACCAACCAATGGGTGATCTACACCTTCGCCCGTAGAGAGCCTCGAACGTTGCCATTTGGATGATAGAGTGATAGCTGTAGTTGTAGGCAAACTCAATAAGAGGTAAATGCTCGTCCCAACTACCCTTTAAGTCAATAACACAAGATCTAAACATGTCCTCAAGAGTCTGGATAGTCCGCTCTGTCTGACAATCGGTTTGCGGATGAAATGCCGTGCTGAGCTTGACCTGGGTACCAAGTCCCTTTTGAAAAGATCTCCAGAACTAAGAGGTGAACTGAGTGCCTCTATCTGATATAATGGACAAGGGCACTCCATGCAATCTAACCAGCTCTCGGATGTATAACTTAGCATAATATTCTACTGTATTAATGGTTTTGACCGGTAAGAAATGAGCAGCGTTGGTCAACCTGTCGACCACAACCCAAATGGAGTCATATTGTCTATGAGTGCGGGGTAAACCTGTTACAAAGTCCATATTGATTTCTTCCCACTTCCAAGTAGGAATGTTGATATCTTGGAGTACACCCCCGGTCTTTGATGCTCGACTTTCACTTCTTGGCAGTTCGAGCACTTGGCTACAAATTCCGTAATATCCCTCTTCATGCCATTCCACCAGTAGATTTCCCACAAGGCATGATGCATTTTGGTGGCACCTGGATGGATAGAATATCTGGATCTATGAGCCTCATGCAATATCTGGCTCCTCAGATCATCCACGTTCAAAACACATAAGCGGCCCTAGTACCAAAGCACACCATCTCCCCCTTTGGAGAAGACTTCTACCTTCTGACTTTGACCAGCTTCTTTCAACTTTACCAATGTTGGATCTTCATTTTGTTTATCCTTCACCTCCGTTACCAAGGACGACTCTGACTCATTTTGGACTACTACCCCACCATCGGTCGAACCAACTAATCTAACTCCCAACTGTGCAATTCGATGCACCTCCTTCACCATATCCCTCTTGTCTTCACTAATATGCGACACACTCTCCATAGAGAGTCTACTAAAGGCATCCGTTACAATGTTGTCCTTACCCGAATGGTAAAGGCACTTATGTCATAGTCCTTAAGTAGCTCCAACCACCTCCGTTGCCGAAGATTGAGATCCTTCTGTGTGAACACATATTGTAAGCTCTTGTGGTCAGTGAATACATCTACATGAACCCCATATAAGTAGTGTCTCCATATCTTCTAAGCAAACACCACCGCGACCAACTCAAGATCATGGGTCGGGTAATTCCTCTCATGAATTTTCAGTTGTCTGGAAGCATATGCTATGACTTTCCAATGCTGCATCAATACACATCCCAGTCTAACTCTCGAAGAATCACAATATACAACAAAGCCATCGGAGCCCTCCTGTAAAGTCAACACCGGTGCTGAAGTGAGTCTGGCCTTCAATTCCTGGAAGCTCTTCTCATAGGCCTCCGACCATTGGAACTTCACCTTTTTCTGAGTAAATCTAGTAAATGGGGATGCAAGGGATGAGAAACCTTCTACGAACCTCCGATAGTAACCTGCTAAGCCCAAAAATCTCTTGATCTCCGAAGGGTTTACCAGTATGGGCCGGTTCTTTACTGCCTCTATTTTCTGGGAGTCCACCCTTATACCTTCGCTTGACACTACATGTCCCAAGAATGCAACAGAATTCATCCAGAACTCATATTTGCTGAACTTGGCATATAGCTGGTTATCCTTGTGTTACACCCCGTAAGTTTCTAGCACTTAGTTGGCCTATTCGCATGTTGGTTGGGAGTTTTAGAATGCCATATGTGCGAGGAAAGGGTCCGGGGAAAGGCCGAACAGGTGCCAAGTTAGATTTTCGAAAGAGGAGGCCGAACCGTGCTGCCCAGAGGGGCAACGTGGAACGGAGGCACCTCCTCCGTGATGGCCAGCGTGGCGGAGCCAAATTGGCGCGATGGCCAGTGTGCCACATTGCTATGCTTTTGGCTCCAAGTATATAAAGGCCTCACCCTTCATTTTCATTTCATTTCATAAGTTACTCGATCAGAACAGCGAGGGAGTGAAGGGTTATGTAATTTTCGCTTGATTATACCGTCAAACATTGTCCAAAGTCAAATTAACTTCAGGTATCGAAGTATAAGGCTACAAGGAGCATTTCTACGGAGTTAGTTTCGTGAAATTCGACCAGCGAATCGTCGTCCCGCCGAGCCAAAGTGATTGGAATTTCTCGAAACTAGTGTTAATACAATCCCAGGCTTAAAGTAAGTACTTCTCCCTTCTAGACTCCCGAGAAATTATGAGTTTTTGATCGTACTTCGATAAGTTGAAGAATAGTCAATATATATATATATATATATAAAGTATTGTTTCTTCCAGTATAGTAATGAAGTTATCTCTATTCTTTTGTGAATATGATTACAGTTGGAAAGAACAACTGAATACTAGCCGAACATCGCCAGATAATCGGTAAACCGACAGTCGAAGTATTTAAAAGCAGTCTCTTTCGGCAAGTTAGTTTCTCCAATATAGTAAAACAACATGAATCCCAATAAAGTATTTTAGAAACAGTATATCATGCTCAATATGAAATTTACTAAAACCCATCAGAAATTGTTATCATGTTTAGTATGTATCACATGTAGTTATTGCTATCAGTTGAGACTTGATTGTATTGTTTTGGGCTGGATTACCTGTACAACTTCCATGACCGCCCCAGGGTTAATGGCTATATTGACTCGTCCGCCAATGGGCGAGGATATGTCTCTCTACGGAGCGGCATGTCGTCTGTGTTCGGACTTCTATGGTAACTACACGCAAGTGCACATGGTCGAACAAGTAGTAAAGTGGCTTAAGTAAAGCCAAGTATCGATCCCACAGGGACTAAGCTACGGTAATAATTAACTTAAGTGTTAATGAACTATATCTTTATTAATGCAGACAACCAAACAACTAATATTTTGAGAATTTGAGTTACTAATTTATAAGAATCTAAGGAAAAATTATAAAGTGAGTCTGAACAATAGTAATGAGCAAGCTGAGGTTAAAACGAACATGCAGGGAATTAATTTATCAATACAATTCAGTTAATCTTTCCTTCGATTATTAGTCAAGAATTATTGCCTATGGATTGGAACTTTTGAATCCTATCCAACTTAAGAATCATGAGTCTTAATCTACATTTCTGTGATAAAAGAATTTCATGTTCTAGCCATACATTCCCGATTCCTTAATTGACTAATAAGACTTTCAGATATATTTCTATTTTGAATGTAAATCAATTCTCAATTTTCTAAACGAAGAAGAGATCATATCATACCAATTCACATCTTTCCAATTTCTTTCCTTTTCAAAATCAAAATTGGATTTTTAGATATACATTAACATTGGCCAAACATTAATGCAGTAAGAACAAGAATTTATAGAACAACCATTGAAGAAAAGATGAAAACTGAAATGATTAACAATTACATTCCACTACAATTGTTCTTAACCTCAGCAAGAAGTGAATTTAGCCACTCATTTGTGGATTAATCATCATCAAATAAGTGTAATTCATACAAACAATTGATATAAAAGAGAAAGAGATAGAGAAGAACCCTAGAATTTTCGTCCCCTCAACTGCCTGTAACCCACGTTCTTGCTCAACCAAGTCAGAATATTTAAAATAAAACCTAAGTGTGCTATTTATACTATTGAGAATTTTTTTCGGAATAACAAGCAACGTGGCACGGAGTGTATCGCGGAGCTCTCCCTCCGTGCCTCGGAGGTATCGCGGACCCTCACTGGAAGTCGACCCCCAGGCAATTTAACCTAAACGTGCCATGGCCTGCATCGCTGAGCCTGGCCAACGTGACACGGTGCTATCACGCACCTTCACTGGAAATTGCCAAATTTATTTCCTCTGAGGAAGAGTGCCTCCGCGATGGCAACGTGACACGGCTCCATCGCGGAGCCCTTAGTTTTGCTGATCTTCCATGTTCTTTTTCACTCCTTGTTTCCAAGTCCATTCTCGATTTTACCAACATGTATCTTAGCTTCCCAAAATTCCATTTTACCTGCAAAACAACACTAATAATGTTGGTTAGTATAAATTCACATTTAACTACAAATCACATGAGAATGTACACAATAATGATATACAAACAAGTCAAAATGAAGCTTTTGAGTATCACTTGGGCATGAAATTCTGCCCAAGATCAGTCCGCCAGGGATGAAGATGGGGAGCCAGCTCCTCATATTTTGCCGTGGTTGGCCTTTATATACCCCTGTCGAGCGCTTGCGCCTAAGGTGTTGATTTCAGGAGTCCTTAGGACTCAGGTACAACTATAGTCAGGGGCCCAACGGGCCCAAGCAGCATACCTAGGGGACCGACCGGATGCTTATAGCTACTAGGTGATGTGATATGACTTGGGTAGGGGTAAATAGATTGAGATATACTCATTAGGGCTAATGGGGTCCCTGGTGGGTTGTTCTGTGATGATTACACCTTCCGGCTTGTGGGGGCCAGGTAAGTTTTGTGTTATGTTGTTTTAGTTATTGATAGATAGATAGTAGAATGCCATGTCAACAGGTATGACTCCTACTCTTCTGAGTGTAGCTATGTTTGCCCTGATTCCTTTATCTCAGTCAGTTTCACTCCATTTCCTATTACTTTAGTTACTGTCAGCTTTACTATTTACTTTCAGATGTTTATAGTTATTGCTTTACATACTTAGTACCAGTGGTACTGACGCCCGTTTTGTGGCGCTGCATTACTTGCCTGCAGGTGTACATAGACGAGGAGTATATCCCTCGTAGTTCTAGTCAGCTATACAGAGCCTTCACCTCCTTTCATCCAGAGCTTTGAAGACAGAGGTTTACTTTCTTCTTGTCTGTACAGTATGGGTAGGTCGAGGCCCTATCCTGACCATCTTATTATTCTTAGAGGCTTGCAAATTTTATCATATTCCCTGTGGTTAGATGTATCGGCTGTGTGGGGCCATATATGTGATTTAGACTATATGTGATGGCCGTGTGGGGCCTTGTTTAGCTGCTAGTTGATGACCTTGTCAGTCAAAGATCAGTTTAGCGCCTGATTTCATTTTCTTCAGCTATAAGTAGATATCATGGTGGCCTTGTGGGCCCGCATAGGACTCCTTATATTTAGTTGTTTCTGGTTAGCTATTTGCTTTTAACAGGTGGCTATAGGCCTTGTCGGCCGGGGGCTGTATTTACAGCCGCTATATAGCCCGTCGTTTTCTTGATTCCAGAGTTAGAGCCAGCGTTGCATCAGAAGTGCTTAGGCTTAGTTAGTTCAGCAGTCCAGGTCCTAGTAGGGCACCAAGTGCCAGTCATTCCTCCCAAGGCGGGGCATGACAAACTTGGTATTAGAGCCAGTCGTATCCTAGGGAGTCTTCAAGCCGTGCTAAGTAAAGTCTTGTCTATGGATGTGTTGTGCACCACATACTATAGGCAGGAGGCTGCAAGGCATGATAGGATGGTTACACTTTCTTCTTATTCAATCGTGCTATAGAGCGGTACAGTATAGTGTTTAGTCCCTAAGCTTATTATACTCTTTGTTTACAGATAAAATGTCAGACCGGCGACATCCTACGATAGGAAGGAGATTGGATGTGGCAGCAGGAGAGGGCACCAGCAGGATGCCTCAGCCTCGATTAGAATCAGCCCGATCTGAGGGCGATATGGAGGCATCGTCCCGACTTCCCAGCAGTCTCCATCACGTCAGGAGCCTCTTGGGACGGCCGGTGTGACGGCACCACCACCAGCAGTTCTTATACTTATACTATCTGACCAGGAGGTCAGGAGTGTAGTGGTTATGATAGCGCAAATGATGGCTGCTCAGCGCCAGTCAATGCCACCTACAGCTACAGAATCATCAGGAGGGCTCGGTAGTTCGAGGGTCCAAGAATTCTTGGCATTAAGTCCCCCGCAGTTTACGGGGACGGATCGGACAGAGGATCACCATGATTTCCTAGACTAGATGCAGAGGATCTTCACGGTAATGCATGCTACACTCACAGAGTAAGTTGAATTGGCGGCATTCCGGCTACGAGACATCGCTGTATGTGGTATGAGAGTTGGGAGAGATCCCAAGGGAGAGATGTTTCCCCTCCGACCTGGCCCAGCTTTTTAGAGGCTTTTCTAGATCATTATCTACCACGGGAGATTCGACAGGCCCGGGTTGATCAGTTCCTACCCTAGAGTAGGGGCCAATGAGTGTTCGAGAATATTTCTTGCGGTTCGATTCCTTGGCCCGATATGCGCCAGCTTTCATAGATACCATGCCATCCAGAGTACACCATTTCATTATGGGGCTGAACCCAAAATATGTTGAGACTTGTATCACAACTACTCTGCGAGAGGATATGGATATTGCCCAAGTACAGGCTTTTGCTTAGATTATTGAGGGCATTAGACAGCGCCAACGGGAGATCAGGAGAATAAGTCAGGAACAGCGCCGCAGGGACAGGCCAGATGATTTACAGGAGGAGGCGCCGGGAGGACCTAGTCCAGGCTATCAGATAGGCCACCTAGACCCCCACCACCATCACAGCAGCAGAGGAGCAGGTTCAGTCGTTGAGGGAAGTTAAAGCCCGGTATAGGTTCGCGAGTAGTGGGTTAGCAACAACAGAGGTGGGCGGAGCAGAGTAGCTATACAATACTGATCACGGGCAAAATAGCATGCCCGTGATACGCTTTATATCTTAATATAGTCTTGTTTATCTAAGTTATTTTACATAATCTGATGTGATTTTATATAAATGTGAATATATGTGCTAACCAATATGATTAGTCCTTGTTTTGTAGGTTAATAATGCATTTGAGGAACTAATTCGCAAGTTGGTGAAAGGAAGGAATGAAGTGGAAGCAAGTGGCGAAAAGTCGGCAAGGGGCATGCGTTGGCAAGGCTGGCCGCGCCAGGCAGCGTGCTACGCTGTGCGTGTGCCGCGCCCAGCGCCGTGCCACGCCCTTGCCAAGCGCACGAGGAAAGGCAGCAGCAGGCAGCAGGAGGCAGAGAACCAGCGCGGCAGCGCCGTGTCACGCTAGGCAGCCTGCGCGACAGCAGCTTGCCAACGCGCTGCATGGGCAGTGTGCCACGTTGGCCAGCGCGGCAACCCTCGACAACTTGGTTTCCTGAGGCAATTTCCAGAGAGCTTTCGCATTGTCTCTGTGTCACGGAGGCAGTTCTCCGCGATGCACTCTGTGACACGGAGCCGTTCCCTCTCAGGCTAAATTATGCACGTTTTCCATTTACTATAAATAGGACCCTTAGCTCCTAAAATCATTTGGTCACGATTTTATTCTGAAAAACCACCTAGGAGGTCACGATTTTATTCTGAAAAACCACCTAGGAGTGAAGGGAGAAGTGGGAGAACTCATCTAGGGTTTATCAAATTCCCTTCTCATCTACCAAATTCATGTAAGTATGTTAGTTTAGTATTAGTTAATTGTAGTTTTATGAACATGAATGGCAAGAACCCTTCCTCTAGGGTTGAAGCCATGAATTATGATTGTGCTTTTATGAATTTGTTTTGGAATTAAGTTATTGATTGTTGTTTTCGTCTTGCATTCTGGATTGTTGGTTGTTTTTATGATTGATCACCATGAAAGCATATTTGTTAGCTTGAGTAATAGCTTGAGAAAGCATTACCTAGGTCAGGACATGAGAATGTAAGGAGCATGTTTGTATCTCGGGAGAGATTTTTGTGTCAGGATAGAAATATACCTAACACCGTGCTTGGTTGACACACGGGGGTTATGAAAGACCAACTTGGGATGTCACATCACCACTCGAAGAAGTAGTTGTGTGGCTAAGTTGAGTTAAATGGTTAGATGCACGAAAGTCCCTAATCGTTTCCCCGTAAACCACAACATAATTGATTGCCCGTGACTAGAAAATTAAACTCCTCGCTCACAATGATGCAGTGAGGCTAGATTGCCGTGTTTAGAGGCTCAAAAGACCATAAACATGCAATTATAATTATGTGAAATAACAATTGATAGTTCCATGCTTAACCCATTGCAAATCGTAGGATCGCATGATTAATTGGTTTTAACTCTATGTTGCTCCTAGAGTGATTTCAGAATATTTCGTTGACCCCAACTTAGACTTAATTAATCTCAATCAAAAATGTATATAACCAACACTTGAGGTATTAAAGATCACAATAGAAATGGATAGTTAGAGGAATGGGTCCAGTCCTTGTGGGTTCGACAATCCGGTTCTTAAAAAGAGCCACTATATTACTTGCATGACCCGTACACTTGCGGACGCGCGAATCGGGCACGTCAAGTTTTTGGCGCCGTTGCCGGGGACTCGGCGAAGTTTTGATAATTTATCTATTTTTGTGCGATTTTTACATTTCTCTTAAGTGTTGAAAAACTTGGTCTTAGTCTGTTTGTTTGCAGGTGACAGGTTGTCCTGCCGAGCTGGCTAGAAATAGAGAGCTTGTGGAACCGTTGCTTGAACCTGAATGTCAATTCCATTTGCAAAGGAGAATAGCTCTAGAGCATAAGCTGAAGAGACTTCAAGAAAAGGTACAACAACAACCACCCGCGGGACAAGCACAATTGTCATCCGAAGAAATGGAAGCAAGACCAGTTCGCGAAGTGGCTATCCCACTAGCGACAAATGTGACCTCAAGCATTCTTAAACCGGAGCATGGAGGGCACTTTGAGCTTAAGCGGAACATGGTGCAACTGTTACATTCTAGTGGTCAATTCACTGGGATGGCACATGAGGACCCGCAGCAGCACCTACAGAGCTTTTTAGAGATTAGTGACACGTTTGTCCCCACCGGCGTGTCCACAGATTATGTCCGAATGACCCTCTTCCCATTTTCACTGTTGGGAGAGGCGAAGAAGTGGCTGAAGGCTGAGCCACCGAACTCCATAACTTCATGGAATGACTTGGCTAAGAAATTCCTTATCAGATTCTTCCCACCAGGAAAAACTGCAAGGTTGAGAAGTGAAATACTCAGTTTTAAGCAGAGGCCTGATGAGAACCTATATATGGCTTGGGAAAGATTCAAGTCATTGTTGAGAGATTGCCCCCATCACCAGCAATCAAATGAAGTGCTGGCTCATACCTTTGTAGAAAGTCTAGACCCACACACAAAAATATTGCTAGACTCTGCATCGGGTGGGCAAGCCTTGGATAAGACATATGATGAGTTGTACACTTTGTTGAACAGAATTGCACAAGGAAATCCAGAGTGGCACAGTGAGTCATCGAGAGGGGCAGGAGAGAGACCAGGGTTGATGGAAGTAGATGGTTTGAATGCCTTGGTAGCATAGTTAGCTTCGTTCCAGCATCAAATGATGACTCAGTTCAATAAACTGTGTATGAACCAACGCCAGGGCCAGGTTAATGCAGTTCAGCAAGCTCCGAGTTGGTGTGAAATTTGTGGTAATAATGGGCACCATGCAGAATCTTGTGGAGCCAATCCGGAGTTAGTCAATTTTGTTAGTAATGTGCAGCGCAACAATCAGAATTTTGAAACCAAGTACAACATAAATTGGCAGGGCCACCCGAATTTTTCTTGGGGTGGAAACCAAAAGCAGAATTTTATGCAACCTCAACAGCAGCAGTATCAGCAGAATAGGCAGAATGATGGGCAATTGAGTAGCAACATTGAGGAAACATTGCAGAAAATTATGGAGACCCAGACTCAGTTAGTGGAAAATCAGGCGAGGATGGCAACAGACTTAATGAATCAGCAAGTAGCCACCCGAAATCTTGAAAAACAAGTGGGTCAGATAGCAGCTGCTCAAAACATGAGATCGCAAGGGGGATTACCAAGAGACACAGATCCTAACCCCCGACAGATCAATGCCATCAGTCTGAGAAGCGGTAGGCAATTAGCTGATGCAGTGCCAAAAGAGCTGAGCAAAGAGGTGCAGCCAGAGTTGGTTAGACCAGGACCATCCATCAACATGGGAGATAATCAGAGTGCTGGGCAACAAAATTCACGACCTCCATTGCAGCCAGCACAAAGAGCACCACCACCATTCCCTCAGAAATTCAGAAAGAGCAAGGAGGAGGAATGCTTCAAAAAGTTCTTTGAGAGTTTCAGAGAACTTCACATAAATTTGCCTCTTCTTGATGTTTTGCAGGGAATGCCCAAGTATGCTAAATACTTGAAGGACGTGATGGCGAACAAAGTGAGACTGGTGGATGTCCAAACGGTAGCACTGACTGAGGAGTGCAGTTACAGGGTATTGAGCAAAATGCCAAAGAAACTCAAAGACCCAGAGAGTGTTACCCTCCCCATACAAATTGGTAAAGCTGAGGTGCTACGAGCTTTATGTGACTTGGGGGCGGCAGTTAATCTAATGCCCCTATCCTTATTCAACACCTTGGGGTTGGGACAACCAAGGCCAACAAGGTTGATGCTGCAGCTAGCTGACAAGTCGCGAGTGACACCTGATGGAATAATAGAGGACCTTCTCATCAAAGTAGGTAAGTTCATTATACCTGCTGATTTTATTGTCTTAGATTTTCAGGTTGATGACCAGGTACCCCTGATCTTGGGACGGCCATTTTTGGCCACTGGAGGAGCGGTGATTGATTTGAAAGCAGGGACCCTGAAAATGAGGGTTGACGATGAAGAAAAAATCTTCCGCGTGTACCAAGAAATGAACCCATCTGCACACTATAGAAACCTTTGTCAGGTTAGTGTGTTGGCAGAGGATAAGTGTGGGGTGGGGGATTCCACAGGTGTAGGGCCGAAGGCTATAACAAATGTTCAGCCCGAGTCTGATAAAGGACTTCAAACTGAAAAGAAGTTGGAGAAAGAGAGGAGCAGAGTGGAGGCTGTTTCCTCTAAATAGCAAAAGAAAAGGAGATGGTTCTCGAAAGAGAACCCAGGTATGAGGATGTCCTGAAAAGGATAGTCCACGTCGGGCCACGACGTAAAATAAGGCGCTACTTGGGAGGCAACCCAAGGGTACCACAGGTACCATGTTAATTTCTGGCATTTGTGTTGATTTTATTTATTTTTCATCTTGTGTTGTTTCTGGTGGAAAGTTAAGCACAGATGGAGGGGAAGTCTGAGTACCCGTGGAAGAGGAAGCTAACAAGCATGGAAGAGAAAAAGTGTGGGGTTGAACACCCACTTGTGCAAGTTGAAGAGAGGCATGTTGTTAGCTAAGCCTAAAGGCTTCAGGGAGTATTTCTCACCCTTTGTAAATTTTAATTTGATGCTATGAGGACATAGCATGATTTAAGTGTGGGGTGAGGGAAATTTCAAGGGAAATTTCAAAAATTTTTGTTGTGCTTAACGATTTTTGGTGAATGTAATGCTTGAAAAATTTGAAATTTTTTGTGAAGTAAGCATGACTTCATCACCCGTTGGTTTTTCTTTTCGGTTCTTTTCCGACGGGGGGTCTTTGAACCGAAGAATAAAAATTTTATTTTTTTTCTCCTTTGTCTGTATATAGTGTTTTTAGTCATAGTTAGGGACTGTTTCCGACGATGGATGGATGACGACCGTCTTGAGGAAAATTAGTCGGTAGGTGATTGGTTTTTGAAACCATAACTAAGTGGTGCTTGATGTTCTTGTTATGTGCTATACGTGATTGTAAGATGCAAGTATGTTAGGTGTGAAGCATGCAGGTGTATAACTTTGTGTGAGACGCTTAGGCTCTTGAATTTGACTCAATATGATTGAAGCTTAATCTGAACTCTTGTGATTAGCTGAGCAAGAGTCTACTGAATATGTCTTGATTTGAGCATGTGCCATGAGTGTAAGGTTTTTGAGTATTCTGTGCTATTGTGGATTGTCTAGAACTTGCCTGGTGTGCTTATTAAACGAAATGAAGGATGTGAATTGTAGGAGATAATTTAGGCATTTCTTTGAATGAACCAATTGTTATCCCTCGTTTTACCTACCTTGAGAAATTAATCCTAGTTAGCCCTGTTGAGCCTTGAGCCTATTCTTTGATAGCTGCAACATAAGCTTAATCCTTTTTCTTTCATTAGCCTTGAACTTGATCCAAAATTCCTAATCGCTTGAGTGAAAAAATCCGAAGGAGTAAAGGAGTGAGAAGAATGAAAAGAAAGGAAAAGTAGCAAGTTGTAGAAGTGAGAAGAGCACAAAGGTGCACTTGTGTGAAAATGGTTGATTATTAGTAAGGATCAAGAAAACAAATTAATGAAAAATTATTTATAGAACTCCTTACTAATAAGTTAAAAGTGCCTAAAGAAATGGGGGAACATAAGAGGAACAAGAAAGATGAAAGGAGAAAAAGGTAAAGTAAAGGAAGGGAAGTTCGTAAGGAGGGCATAATGTTTTAAAAGCGTTCAGGAAAGATAGTCACTATTACTGGCCATAATAGTACCTACCTGTCCCTTAGCCTCCATTACAACCCATTAAGTCCTACTTGATCTTACATTCACACATCCTTAAATTAGTGGAATAAAACACTAAGGGCAAGCTTATGGGTCATTACATGATGCATGTGAATTCTTTGTGAGAGTGAGTGTAATTCTATTTATTTACCCACACATGTTGTGATGTAAAAATGATTTTTGCGTGTGATTGGGTAACTCTCCTTCCGTGAGGGCACATGTTGAAGGAAGGATATAATTCATGTGGGATTGATTACTCAGTTGATTTGCATGAGTTTGCTAAGATCGAGAGTCGAGTCTTGAGGTTAAGAAGTCTTAGCATTGTTGTATTTCATCTCGGTGATTAAATTGTGTATGCTCTACCTTTAGCTTGTTATCTTATGGAATCATTATAGCCGTAGCTTGAATTATCTTGCCAAATTAGTTATGTGGGAGTCTCCATATGTATGATTTGTAAAATGTTGTTCGAGGACGAACAAGGCTTTAAGTGTGGGGTTGTGATCACGGGCAAAATAGCATGCCCGTGATACGCTTTATATCTTAATATAGTCTTGTTTATCTAAGTTATTTTACATAATCTCGTGTGATTTTATATAAATGTGAATATATGTGCTAACCAACATGATTAGTCCTTGTTTTGTAGGTTAATAATGCATTTGAGGAACTAATTCGCAAGTTGGTGAAAGGAAGGAATGAAGTGGAAGCAAGTGGCGAAAAGTCGACAAGGGGCATGCGTTGGCAAGGCTGGCCACGCCAGGCAGCGTGCCACGCTGTGCGTGTGCCGCGCCCAGCGCCGTGCCACGCCCTTGCCAAGCGCACGAGGAAAGGCAGCAGCAGGCAGCAGGAGGCAGAGAACCAGCGCGGCAGCGCCATGTCACGCTAGGCAACCTGCGCGACAGCAGCTTGCCAACGCGCTGCATGGGCAGCGTGCCACGTTGGCCAGCGCGGCAACCCTCGGCAACTTGGTTTCCTGAGGCAATTTCCAGAGAGCTTTCGCGTTGTCTCTGTGTCACGGAGGCATTGCTCCGCGATGCACTCCTTGACACGGAGCCGTTCCCTCTCAGGATAAATTATGCACGTTTTCCATTTACTATAAATAGGACCCTTAGCTCCTAAAATCATTTGGTCACGATTTTATTCTGAAAAACCACCTAGGAGGTCACGATTTTATTTTGAAAAACCACCTAGGAGTGAAGGGAGAAGTGGGAGAACTCATCTAGGGTTTATCAAATTCCCTTCTCATCTACCAAATTCATGTAAGTATGTTAGTTTAGTATTAGTTAATTGTAGTTTTACGAACATGAATGGCAAGAACCCTTCCTCTAGGGTTGAAGCCATGAATTATGATTGTGCTTTTATGAATTTGTTTTGGAATTAAGTTATTGATTGTTGTTTTCGTCTTGCATTCAGGATTGTTAGTTGTTTTTATGATTGATCACCATGAAAGAATATTTGTTAGCTTGAGTAATAGCTTGAGAAAGCATTACCTAGGTCAGGACATGAGAATGTAAGGAGCATGTTTGTATCTCGGGAGAGATTTTTGTGTCAGGATAGAAATATACCTAACACCGTGCTTGGTTGACACACGGGGGTTATGAAAGACCAACTTGGGATGTCACATCACCACTCGAAGAAGTAGTTGTGAGGCTAAGTTGAGTTAAATGGTTAGATGCACGAAAGTCCCTAATCATTTCCCCGTAAACCACAACATAATTGATTGCCCGCGACTAGAAAATTAAACTCCTCGCTCACAATGATGCAGTGAGGCTAGATTGCCGTGTTTAGAGGCTCGAAAGACCATAAACATGCAATTATAATTATATGAAATAACAATTGATAGTTCCATGCTTAACCCATTGCAAATCGTAGGATCGGATGATTAATTGGTTTTAACTCTATGTTGCTCCTAGAGTGACTTCAGAATATTTCGTTGACCCAAACTTAGACTTAATTAATCTCAATCGAAAATGTATATAACCAACACTTGAGGTATTAAAGATCACAATAGAAATGGATAGTTAGAGGAATGGGTCCAGTCCCTGTGGGTTCGACAATCCGGTTCTTAAAAAGAGCCACTATATTACTTGCACGACCCGTACACTTGCGGACGCGCGAATCGGGCACGTCAAATACCACTTTGCCCTATTTGTAGCCGACACCACTCTGGAGTGTGCAGATATGGCTCCACAGGATGTTATATGTGTGGACAGGAGGCTCATCAAATGAGAGATTGTCCAGCTAGGGGTCAGGGTGACCGGGATCGATAGGATAGGTCATCAGCAGGGTCACGATCTCCAGCACCCCCGGCAGGGCACAGGCCCTCAGTTTCAGTAGGTAGAGGCCGAGGCAGATCAGGGGCCTCCAGTTCAGGTGCGGGTCCAGACCGTACCTATGCATTACCAGGGAGACAGGATTCAGAGTCGTCACCAGATGTTGTGACAGGTATAAATATTTGTTCTCATCCTGCTTATGTGTTGATAGATCCGGGATCCACCTTGTCCTATGTTACACCGTTAGTGGATCGGAAGTATAGTATTGTGTCGGAATTTCTTCGGCGACCTTTTTCAGTGTCCACACCCGCTGGTGACTCTATTATAGCCAGAAGGGACTATCGGGGGTGTACGGTAGAGGTTGCCAGTCATCAGACTACAACAGATTTAATAGAGCTAGAGATGATGGACTAGCTAGCTCCATGTTATGCCAATATTGAGTGCTGGACCAAGACTTTTTGATTCCACTTTCCAGGGGAGGCAGTACGGGAGTGGAATGGTAGTATAGTTACGCCAAAAGGTAGGTTTATTTCCTATCTTCGGGCGAGAAAGCTGATAGCAAAGGGGTTCTTTTATCACGTTGTCAGAGTCCAGGATGTTCGGGCAGAGCCTCCGACCCTTCAGTCTGTTCTAGTGTTTAATGAGCTCCCCGATGTATTTCCAGATGAGCTTCCTGGTATTCCCCCAAAAAGGGAAATTGATTTTGCAATCGATCTATTACCAGGCACTCAGCCCATATCTATTCCCCCTTATTGGATGGCTCCTACTGAACTCAGAGAATTAAAGGAACAATTGAAAGATTTTCTAGATAAGGACTTTATCAGGCCGAGTACCTCACCATGGGGTGCGCCAGTTCTATTTGTGAGAAAGAAGGACGGCTCCCTCCGTATGTGTATAGACTATCGGCAACTGAATAAAGTTACTGTCAAGAATAAGTACCCACTTCCCAAAACAAACAATTTACTTGATCAGTTACAAGGAGCAAGGTATTTTTCCAAGATTGACTTAAGATCCGGATATCATCAGGTTCGGGTTCGTGAAAGGGATATTCCAAAGACTGCCTTCAGGACTCGATACGACCACTTTGAATTCTTAGTTATGTCCTTCGGGCTGACAAATGCCCCAGCAGTGTTTATGGACCTGATGATCAGTATCTTTAGATCATACTTGGACTTGTTCGTGGTAGTATTTATCGATGATATTCTGGTGTGTTTTGGCTCAGAGGCAGACCACCAGGATCATCTGCACAGTGCTCCATATTCTCAGAGACCGACAGGTTTACGTGAAATTTTCTAAATGTGAATTTTGGATGAATTCATTAGCCTTCTTGGGCCATATTGTGTCAGACGCTGGTATACAGGTAGATATACAGAAGATAGAGGCAGTGAAAACATGTCCTAGACCTACCACTCCGACCGAGGTACGCAGTTTCCTGGGATTAGCCGGGTATTACAAAAGGCTTGTGGAAGGATTTTCCACTTTAGCAACACCTTTAACTAAACTGATGCAGAAGGCAGCAAAGTTCCATTAGACTGAGGCGTGTGAGCAGAGCTTTTAGGAACTGAAAGACTGACTGACATCAACGCCAGTGTTAGCATTGCCAGAAGGAACAGAGGGTTATGTAGTTTATTGTGACGCTTCGGGTGTTGGGTTAGGATGTGTTTTGATGCAGCATGGTAAAGTGATTGCTTACACTTTCAGGCAGCTGAGGAAGCATGAGAAGAACTATCCTACCCATGATCTGGAATTAGCTGCGGTAATTCTTGCCTTGAAGATATGGAGACACTACTTGTATGGCGTCCACATGGATATTTTCACTGATCACAAAAGCCTACAGTATATCTTCACCTAGAAAGAATTGAATTTGAGGCAGTGTCGCTGGTTAGAGCTATTGAAAGATTATGACGTGAATATTTTACATCACCTAGGAAGGGCCAATGTTGTAGCAGATGCCCTTAGCCGTAAATCTACGAGAAGTTTGTCATACTTATAGCCCGAGAAGCGAGAGTTGGCTCGAGAATTGCATTAGTTAGCCAATTTAGCCGTTCATATAGCAGAAACGGGAGACAATAGAGCAGTAATCCAGAACACCGTAGTGTCGTCTTTTCTTGTGGAAGTGAAGGAACGGCAGTATGAAGATCCTAGCCTGGTTCATCTCAGAAACAGGGTTCAGCGAGGGGAAGTGACAGATTTTCAGGTAACCGAGGATGGAGTTTTAGATATAAGGATCGCCTCTGTGTTCCAGACGTTGCAGGGCTTGGTCAGCAAATTATGGGCTAGGTACACTATGCCCATTATTCTCTCCATCCGGGTTCGACAAAGATGTTCCATGATGTGAAAGAGATCTACTGGTGGCCAGGAATGAAAAAGGGGATAGCACATTTGTAGCTTAGTGTCCCAATTGCCAACAGGTAAATGTTGAACAACAGAAACCAGATGGACTGACTCACGATATAGCCATACCTCTATGGAAATGGGAAGTAGTTAATATGGACTTTGTAGGAGGATTACCTCGCACCAGGCGTAGATATGATTCGATCGGTGTAATTATTGAAAGGTTGATAAAATTAGCTCACTTTCTGCTTCAGCCGAAGATTATGTTGAGCTGTATATTAAAGAAATAGTCAAATTGCATGGTGTTCCATTTTCAATTTTCTCCGACAGAGGGGCACAATTTACAGCTAAGTTTTGACAATCATTTCAGAGAGGCTTGGGGATGCAGGTTAGCCTGAGCATAGCTTTCCATCCTCAGACAGACGGGCAAACAGAACGTACCATCCAGATGCTCGAGGATATGTTACGAGCACGTGTGTTAGATTTTGGTGGTAGCTGGGATGAACATCTACCGCTTATTGAGTTCGCTTATAATAACATTTATCATTCAGCAATTCAGATGGTGCCTTATGAAGCGTTATATGGGTGGAAGTGCAAATCTCCAGCTGGTTGGTTTGAGGTACGCGAATCAGCATTAATTGGGCTAGATATCATTCATCAGTCAGAAGAGAAAGTAAAGCTTATCAGGGAACGTCTGCTGACTGCTCAGATCCGCCAGAAATCTTATGCTGACGTGCGACACAGAAACCTAGAATTTAATGTGGGTGACTGGTTGTTCCAGAAAGTTTCCCCGATGAAGGGTGTGATGAGATTTGGTAAGAAATCCAAGCTCAGCCCGAGGTTTGTTGGGCCTTATTGGATTCGCCGAAGAATAGGCCAGGTGGCATATGAATTGGATTTACCTCCAGAGTTAGAATCTGTTCACCCAGTTTTCCACGTATCAATGCTGAGGAAGTGCATAGGAGACCCCTCCCGGATTGTCCCAGTTCAAGATGTTCAAGTCATAGAAGAGTTATCTTATGAAGAAGTTCCAGTAGCCATACTAGACCGGCAGATCCATAGATCAAGAACTAAAGATATTGCTTCTGTCAAGGTATTATGGCGGAATAACAATCGAGAGGAGATGACTTGGGAAGCAGAAGATGATATGAAAGTTAGATATCCTCAGTTATTTCAGACTTAGTCAGATTATACAACCAGAGGTATGTTGTTATTATTGTTTCATAAGTTTCAGTATATAGATATGTATGTGGAGTAATTGACTCCAATTTATTGTGAAATGAATGCTATAGAATGGTGTGAAGTACCTGTATTGGACTTTTCTGTATTTTAGGGATTTTTGGATAGTCCATATTACAGGGGATACTCTGCCGAAATTTTTCTAGAATAAGTAATTGCAAGTTAAGATTCTTGCAGGTAGAAGTTAACATTCAAGGACGAATGTTCTTAAGGAGGGGAGGATGTTACACCCTGTAAGTTTCTAGCACTTAGTTGGCTTATTCGCATGATGGTTGGGAGTTTCAGAATGCCATACGTGTGAGGAAAGGGCCCGGGGAAAGGCCAAACGGGTGCCAAGTTAGATTTTCGAAAGAGGAGGCCAAACCGTGCTGCCCAGAGGGGCAACGTGGCACTCAGGCACCTCCTCCGTGATGGCCAACATGGCACAAAGCCAAATTGGCGCGATGGCCAGCGTTCCACGTTTCTATGCTTCTGGCTCCAAGTATATAAAGGCCTCACCCTTCATTTTCATTTCATTTCATAAGTTACTCGATTAGAAAAAAGAGGGAGCGAAGGGTTTATGTAATTTTTGCTTGATTATGCTGTCAAACGT
This sequence comes from Datura wrightii, assembly GCA_035772735.1. Taxonomy (NCBI): domain Eukaryota; kingdom Viridiplantae; phylum Streptophyta; class Magnoliopsida; order Solanales; family Solanaceae; genus Datura; species Datura wrightii. The sequence goes on along the minus strand of JASDFA010000019.1, from coordinate 73,393,937 downwards.
TGTCCAAAGTCAAACTAACTTCGGGTATCAAAGTATAAGGCTACATGGAGAATTTCTATGGAGTTAGTTTCATGAAATTTGATCGGTGAATATATATATATATATATATATATATATATATATATATATATAAAGTATTGTTTCTTCCAGTATAATAATGAGGTTAGCTCTATTATTTTGTGAATATGATTACAGTTGGAAAGAACAGCTGAATAGTAGCCGAACCTCGCCAGATAATCGGTAAACCAGAAGTCGAAGTATGTAAAAGCAGTCTCTTTCGAAAAGTTAGTTTCTCCAGTATAGTAAACAACATGAATCCCAGTAAAGTATTTCAGAAATAGTATATCATGCTAAGTATGAAATTTAGTAAAACCCGTCAGAAATTGTTATCATGTTTAGTATGTATCACATGTAGTTATTGCTATCAGTTGAGACTTGATTATATTGTTTTGGGCTGGATTACCTGTACAGCTTCCGTGACCGCCCCAGGGTTAATGGCTGTATCGACTCGTCCTCTAGAGGGTGAGGATACGTTGCTCTATGGAGCGGCATGCCATCCGTTAGGGATGAAGATGGGGAGCCAGCTCCTCATATTTTGCTGTGGTTGGCCTTTATACACCCCTGTCGAGCGCTTGCGCCTGGAGTGTTGATTTCAGGAGTCCTTCGGACTCAGGTACAACTATAGTTAGGGGCCCAGCAGGACCAAGCAGCATACCCAGGGTACCGGCCGGATGCTTATAGCTACTAGGTGATGTGGTATGACCTGGGTAGGGGTAAATAGATTGAGATATACTCACTAGGGCTAATGGGGGCCCTGGTGGGTTGTTCTGTGATGATTACACCTTCCAGCTTATGGGGGCCAGGTAAGTTTTGTGTTATGTTGTTTTAGTTATTGATAGATAGATAGTAGAACGCCATGTCATTAGGTATGGCTCCTACTTCTCAGTATAGCTATGTTTGGCTTGATTCCTCTATCTCAGTAAGTTTCAGTCCATTTCCTATTACTTCAGTTACTGTCAGCTTTAATATTTAGTTTCAGATGTTTATAGTTATTTCTTTACATACTCAGTACCAGTGGTACTGACACCCATTTTGGGGCACTGCATTACTTGCCTGCAGGTGTACATAGACGAGGAGCATATCCCTCGTAGTTCCAGTCAGCTATACAGAGCCTTCAGCTCCTTTCATCCGGAGCTTGGAAGATAGAGGTTTACTTTCTTATTGTCTGTACGGTATGGGTAGGCCGGGGCCCTGTCCTGACCATCTTATTATTCTTAGAGGCTTGCAGATTGTATCATATTCCCTGTGGTTAGATGTATCGGCTGTGTGGGGCCATATATGTGATTTAGACTATATGTGATGGCCGTGTTGGGCCTTGTTTAACTGTTAGTTGATGACCTTGTAGGTCAAAGATCAGTTTAGCGCCTGATTTCATTTTCTTCAACTATAAGTAGATATCATGGTGGCCTTGTCGGCCAGCATAGGACTCCTTATATTTTGTTGTTTCTGGTTAGCTGTTTGCTTTTAACGGGTGGATATAGGCCTTGTCGGTCGGGGGCTATATTTACAGCCGCTATATAGCCCGTCGTTTTCTTGATTCCAGAGTTAGAGCCAGCCTTGCACCAGAAGTACTTAGGCTCAGTTAGTTCAGCAGTCCAGGTCCTAGTAGGGCACCAGGTTCCAGTGATTCCTCCCAAGGCGGGGCATGAAAAACTTGGTATCAGAGCCAGTCGTATCCCAGGGAGTCTACAAGCTATGCTAAGTAGAGTCTTGTCTATGGATGTGTTGTGCACCACATACTATAGGCAGGAGGCTGCAAGGCATGATAGGATGGTTACTCTTTCTTCTTCTTCAGTCGTGCTATAGAGCGGTACAGTATAGTGTTTAGTCTCTAAGCTTATTATACTCTTTGTTTACAGATAAAATGTCAGACCAGCGGCATCCTACGATAGGCAGGAGATTGGATGTGGCAGCAGGAGAGGGCACCAGCAGGATGCCTCAGCCTCAATTAGAATCAGCCCGATCTGAGGGCGATATGGAGGCATCGTCCCGACTTACCAGCAGTCTCCATCACGTCAGGAGCCTCTTGGGACGGCCGGTGTGACGGCACCACCTCCTGCAGTTCTTATACCTATACTATCTGACCAGGAGGTCAGGAGTGTAGTGGTTATGTTAGTGCAAATGATGGCTGCTCAGCGCCAGTCAATGCCACCTATAGCTACAGAATCATCAGGAGGGCCCGGTAGTTTGAGGGTCCGAGAATTCCTGGCATTAAGTCCCCCATTGTTTACGGGGACGGATCGAACGGAGGATCCCCATGATTTCCTAGACTAGATGCAAAGGATCTTCACGGTAATGCATGCTACACCCACAGAGTCAGTTGAATTGGCGGTATTCCAGCTATAAGACATCGCTGTACTGTGGTATGAGAGTTGGGAGAGATCCCAAGGGAGAGATGTTTCCCCTCTGACCTGGCCCAACTTTTTAGAGGCTTTGCTGGATCATTATCTACCATGGGAGAGTCGACAGGCCCGGGTTGATCAGTTCCTACCCTGGAGCAGGGGCCAATGAGTGTTCGAGAATATTCCTTGCGGTTCGATTCCTTGACCCGATATGCGCTAGCTTTCATGGATACCATGCCATCCAGAGTACACCGTTTCATTATGGGGCTGAAAGCAAAATATGTTGAGACTGTATCACAGCTACTCTGCGAGAGGATATGGATATTACCCAAGTACAGGCTTTTGCTTAGATTATTGAGGGCATCAGACAGCAGCAACGGGAGATCAAGAGAACAAGTCAGGAACGGCGCCGCAGAGACAGGCCAGATGATTTACAGGAGGAGGCCCGGGGAGGACCTAGGCCAGGTTATCAGATAGGCCGCCTAGACCCCCACCACCATCACAGCAGCAGAGGAGCAGGTTCAGTCGTTGAGGGCAGTCAGAGCCTGGCAGAGATTCGCGAGTAGTGGGTTCACAACAACAGAGGTGGGCGGAGCAGAGTAGGTATACAATACCACTTTGCCCTATTTGTAGCCGACACCACTCTGGAGCGTGCAAATTGTCACACCCTGCCTTGGGGGGTATGACTGGCACCTGGTGCCCTACTAGGACCCGAACTGCTAGACTACTGGGCCTGAGCACATCTGGTGCCTGGCTGGCTCTAACTCAGATTCAGGGAAACAACGGACTATATAACGACTGTAAATACAGCCTCCGGCCGACTAGGCCTATAGCCACCTTCCTGTACTAACAGCTGACCAGAAACATATCAATATAGGGGAGCCTATGCGGGCCGACAAGGCCACCATGCTATCTAGTTATCTGTAACTCAACAGTGAAATACTGGAAAGCTACGTGACCGGCAAGGTCACCACTACTGTCAAGTTCCGGCCCCACACGACCAACATAAAAGAAACAAAGGTACTAACAGCTAGACAACTGCACGGCCTCACACGACCGGCACATCTGACCATAGGGAAATATATACAGTCCGCAAGCCTCTAAGAATGCTGATAAGATGGTTGGGACAGGGCCCTGGCCTACCCATGCTGTACAACAAAAGAGAAGGGATAAACGTCTAGCTATCTAGCTCCGGATGACTGGAGCTGATGACTCTGTGAGCTGGCTAGAATCATGAGGTATCGGTCCCTCGTCTATGAGTACCTGCAGGCAAGTAATGCAGTGCCCCACAGGGCATCAGTACCATTGGTACTGAGTATGTAAAGCAATAGCTGAAGAAATATCTGAGAACAACAATGCAACTGATGAAATTGAAATAGGAAGGAATAGATTAACTGTCCGAAAATGTAAAACTATGCCTACCCTTAACTATACTGGAAGGAGTAGGAGTCATACCTGGAGATGTATCGTTCTACTGTCGATCTACTTGTATCTCGTGTAATATGGCATAACATAACATAACATAACATAACACACACAAACCTTACCCGGCCCCCATAAGCCAGGAGGTACAAACAACATGCAATCTATACCTCTACCCCGGTCGTCGCATCTCCCATAATAAGTATAAGCATCCTGCCGGTCCCCTGGGTATGCACTGGGCTCACTGAGCCCCTGACTATAACTGTACCTGAGTCCGGAGGACTCCTGAATCAACACCCGGGCGTATCCGCTCGACAGGGGTGTATAAGGGCCGACCAAGGCACAATATGGGGAAAACTGGCATCCCATCTTCGTCCCCTGTGGGACGGCATGCCACTCCATAGAGCGACGTATCCTCGTCCTCTGGTGGACGAGTCGATACAGCTATTAACCCTGGGGCGGTCAGGGAAGCTAGGTAATCCAACCCCAAGACAATATAGCGGTCTCAACTAGTAATACTATCTGCATATATCACATGCTGAAGCTAATAATTATAATGTATCTGTGTCTACTGTATGCTGAACTAGTGATAGCGATGTGCATGTACTTAATTCATGCTGAGACTGATAATAGTGTATATGTACAAATATAATCTTCTGCCATACTGTACTGTATACTGAGTTTCTGTATCAACATGATTTACTATCCCTAACATGCTTCTTAAACTTCATTTTTAACCTATCATTCTACTTCTGAGATGCCTTACAGATATTACATTGTTTTACTGGGTTCCAACTGAATCCGATAATATCCTAAATTCTATATTACATCACATACTGGGCATGCTGTGCAGTTCCTAACACTTGTATTAGAATCTATATCGTGCTAGCAAGTTTCATGCTAATTATAACATAATGCTTCTAATATCGTACCAATATTCGTAATAAACATAACACATGACTTCTGAATATTCTACTGGCCTTTAAATTACTTTACTATACCGAGCTTACTAACTTGCCGAGGAAACTAGCTTTACATACCTTCGCTTGTGATTTCCCGACTAACTGGCGTAGCTTGGTCAGTATTTTAGCTATTCCTCCCAACTGCATTCATATATATATCAATCAGTACTAAATACAACCTTATTCTGAAGGACAACATCACTTTCGATATAATTATAGCCTAAACTTAGGCTTATTGAAAGACGGTCAAAAACTCGCTATTTTTCAGAAGTCCAGAAGGGAGAAATATTCACTTCACAGCTAGAAACACATAGACACTAGTTTGGAGCAATTCCACTTACCTTAGTCCAGTAGCTCGACGATTCGTCGGCCGTATTTCGCGAAACTAAATCCGTAGAAATGCTCTCTGCTGCTAAATACCTCGGTATCTGAGGTTAATTTGAGTTTGGACAGCGTTTGGCAGCGTAATCGAACGATTATATGTTAACCTCCTTCGTCCCTCTCTGTTCCTACGTTCTCTGGAAATTTTTGATGAGTTCAATGAAATCAAACCGAAGTGGGGCTTATATACTTGAGCCTGGACAGGGCTAACGTGTCACGGTGCCAACGCGGAGGCTCCACCTCTGTGACACGTTGCCATCGCGGAGGGGTTCTGCCTCGGCTCCTTCCGCGATGGTTCGACAGGCTATCCGTCCGATCCTTTTCTGGGCCTTTCTCTAGCACGTATGTCTTTCAAATATGCTCAATTACCGTGCGAATTGGCCATCTAGGTGTCAGAAATCTTACGGGGTATAACATTCTCCCCCCCTTAAGAACATTCGTCCCCAAATGGAAACTGCTATCTAGAGGACTTCTCAACTTACTTGTTTAGAAGAATTTCGGCAGAGTCTCCCCTGTAATATGGACTATACCAAAAACCTAAAACGCAGAAAAGTCCAATACAGGTACTGCACACAATACTTTAGGATTCACTGGATAGCTAAGCATCAATCTTTCTCATTTATTCATACACAACTATAAGGTATTGCATAAGTAATAATACGGACATAACTGTCGCCTGACTAGGCCTGGAATAAGTGAGGATATCTGGTCCTCATATCTTCCTCCGCTTCCCAAGTCATCTTCTCTCGGTTCCTGTTACGCCACAATACCTTGACAGATGCAATACCTTTAGTCCTCAATCTGCGAATCTGTCTGTCTAAGATAGCTACTGGAACCTCTTCATAGGCCAGCTTTTTCGTAACCTGGATATCCTGGACTGGGACTGCTCTGGACGGGTCTCCTATGCATTTCCTCAGCATAGATACATGAAAGACCGGATGAACGGATTCTAATTCTGGAGGCAAATTCAACTCATATGCTACTCGGCCTATCCTTCGACGAATTTGATAAGGCCCAACAAACCTCGGGCTGAGCTTACCTTTCTTGCCGAATCTCATTACCTCTTTTATCGGGGATACTTCAGAAATACCCAGTCATTCACATCAAACTCCAAATTTCTGCGCCGCACATCTGCATATGTTTTCTGGCGGCTCTGTGCAGTCAGTAAGCATTCTTGGATAAGCTTTATCTTTTCCTTTGACTGCTGAACAATGTCTGGGCCAACCAACGCTGACTCTCCTATTTCAAACCAACCATTCGGCGATCTGCATTTTCGCCCGTATAATGCCTCAAAAGGCGCCATCTGGATGGCTGAATGATAGCTATTATTGTAGGCAAATTCAATTAACGGCAAATGCTCATTTCGGCTACCACAGAAATCTAACACACATGCTCGCAACATGTCTTCGAGCGTCTAAATTGTGCGCTCAGCCTGCCCATCGGTCTGAGGATGGAATGCTGTGCTCAAATTAATCTGCGTTCCCAGACCTCTCTGAAACAACCGCCAACATCTAGCCGTAAACTGTGCTCCTCTATCTGAAATAATGGATACTGGTACTCCATGTAATCTGACTATCTCTCTGATATACAACTCAGCATAATCTTCGGCCGAGAAAGTAGCTCTTACTGGCAGGAAATGAGCTGATTTTGTCAATCTGTCAACTATCACCCATATAGAGTCATGTCTGTGTCTAGTACGGGGTAATCCTGCTACAAAATCCATATTTACTGCTTCCCATTTCCAGAGAGGCACAGCTATGTCCTGGGTCAAACCGCCTGGTTTCTGATGTTCTGCTTTCTCCTGTTGGCAGTTAGGACACTGAGCTACAAATTTAGCAATTTCTCTTCTCATACTTGGCCACCAATAGTTTTCTTTGATATCATGGTACATTTTCGTCGCGCCTGGGTGGAGAGCATAGCGGGCATAATGCGCCTCGCTCATAATTTGCTGGCGATGCCCCAAACTATCTAAAACACAAATGCGGCCTTTATATCGCAACACTTCATCCCCGGTTATCTGAAAATATGTCACCTCTCCTTAATGAACCTTGTGTTCAAGTTGAACCCGGCTAGGGTCTCCATACTGCCGTTCCTTTACTTCCACCACTAACGACAACACTGCGACATTCTGTATTATCGCTCTGTTATCCTTTATTTCTGCTATGGGAACGGCTAAACCGGCTAACTGGTGTAATTCTCAGGCCTATTCTCGCTGTTCAGGATGCAAGTAGCCAACTCCCCATAGATTTACGGCTAAGGGCATCTGCTACCACATTAGCCCTTCCTGGGTGATACAAAATATTCACTCTTTAAGGCATAAACTGCTGCAGCTAACTCCAGGTCATGGGTAAGATAATTCTTTTCACGTTTCTTCAACTGCCTGAAAGCATAAGCTATTACTTTACCATGCTGCATCAACCCTCTGTACCTTCTGGCGATACTAACACTGGAGCTGATGTTAACCTGGCTTTTAACTCCTGGAAGTTCTGCTCACACGCCTCAGTCTGCTGGAACTTTGCTGCCTTCTGTGTCAATTTAGTCAGAAGTGCTGCTAAGGTGGAAAATCCTTCCACAAACCCTCTGTAGTACTCGGCTAACCGCAGGGTTGCGTACTTCGATCGGAGTGGTAGGTCTGGGCTATGTCTCCACTGCTTCGATTTTCTGTGTATCTACCTGCGCACCAGCCTCCGACACAATGTGACCAAAAAAGGCTACTAAACTCATCCAAAATTCACATTTAGAAAAACTGGCATAAATCTGACGGTCATACTAGTTTATTATACCAGAGAATCTGACAAGTAATCTACCGGTATAGCTAGAGCTTATCTGGCCTTCTGGCTGCATGCTAAGGCTACTTGTCGTTGAGATAACCTGAACGACTATCAGCACACCATGCCCGTATCTGATCATAGGATCCTGACAATGATCATGACCTATAATAGTCTGGCTGAATAACCTTGACTAACTAAATAGCTGGGTTGGATACTGCAGTAGTCATACGATGCTCTACCTGTCCTACCCGGTCATCTGTAGCTCATGCATAACTGCGGCGTTGTGGACGACTAACTATTTTGTCCTCCTAATTGAACAAGTGTAGTGTTGTGCTTAGTCCAACCTACTCCCAGGTAATCTGTCCCTGGATCTTCATAGGGAACCTACCGATCTTCTTGTCTTAGTAAACACTGTGTTAGCAGAGCACTGCCAATTTCTTACGCCTTATTCGTACCCCCTTGGATTATATTACTGTCCTTGGAAATTCTCGGTCTTATGAGCCATTCTGTAAAGACTGGCCTTCTGTTAGGGCTCTGTATCTGAATACCTTATGAAAACCAGCTGAAGAACTAGTCCATCACTGACTACTGATATAGACTCTTTCTTGGGGTGCCCACAGGTTTGTCTGACTGAGATGGTCGGCTGACTTGCGGGGTGTTCCGCATAATAGCTGCTAGGTTGACTAAGGCCGACTCTCACCTACAAGGCTGGGAAAATGATGCACGACCACTTAACGTGCCACCCTCTCTTTTGGTGAGGGGTCCTGTAGTACGATCCGTATATATTTCCTAGTAGCTAACCAAAATCCGTGTGACTGTAACCCCCATTGCCAACTACTTACATCATATCTATCATCTGTAGATATATATATATATCAACTACTATGTACAATACATACTGAATTTTGTGGTGATACATAATCTCTAACATGCCTTACTGAATTTCATACCGCACATGATATACCGCTCCTACGGACTAATAGTATCTCATATCCTCTCGTATCATTACATGGGATTTTATCATCCCATTCTTAAAGCAACACACACATGCACTTTAGCTATGATCTGCTATTTGAAATTTCGCCACTCTTACAATGTGGGGTCAACATCCGAACCTTGTGGCCTTACTTGGCATTATATTAAGGCCCGTGACTGTCTGTTGGACCTTGTCTCTGGGCCACACTAGATTGGAGTCTCTGGTTCGGTACCCTCTTACCTTCTCCTTGGGCGGACATACCGCAACATTCTAAACTACAACCTTACTGTCTCTTAACTGTTCGTCTAAGGTTTAGTCCTTAATACATAATGTTCTATCAATCTAGAGGTGATTCTGACTTTCCCTCAAAATCTAGTATTCATGCTCTTCACCTTCATCTTCCTTAAACTGGGCTATGGGGTTCAAGGTACCTTGCCTTACACTGTCAATAAGGTTGCCAGTCAAGTTTCAACCTATACTTCTTCTGACTTGCAGTCGGACCAATCTTATTCATATAATCTCCCTGTCTTTTGATATCACAGCTAAGATTATAACTATTATCTTGCAGACATACCCTGCCGTTGTTAGCATGCCACGGCGGATTCAACCCTTTCCTGACTTGAACTTGACTCTTACGGGGAGTCCATCATTGACGGATCTCCTACACCCACTTCGAGTAAACTAGTAGTCTTACTTGCTCTTCTGACTTATTACCGTGAGGGTCTGCACAACTTACATAATCATAAGGGCTCCTTACTCTTTCTAACACTTTCTGGAATCAACCAATCCACCTTTCACTTACTGCCTGCTTTGGGCAACATCATCTCAATCCTTATGCCCTTTGCTACACTGGGATCAAAACTAAGGGGTAGGAATAACTTTCTCTTATTGCAACGAAACGAAGACATGGAACTGTACCACATCTAAAGGAATGGAGGTGGGAATCCTACATTTCCCTCTCTTTCTCACACTTATCTGATAATGTAATATTGTCTACCATCTTAATCAGGTCTTATATATATATATATATATATCTAACAAATAAATCGACTCATTTATACGTTATGCTTATGACTTCCTACTCTGAAGTTATCGACATATACTGGGGATGGTACCAATAAAAGATTAACATTGGGAGGTCCCTGTTACCTCCTCCTGCTGCTGTAGTTACCTTGTAACTGGCTGATGTTCTCTCCTGTTGCTATATCTGATCTTCTGCCTGGGATAGGATTTTGCTGGTCTGACTTGTATCTGTATTCAAAGAATATGATAAGTTTTAAAAGGACCAACCCTGTACTGTAATGTGCTATGGCACGACTGAGTATGAAAGAAAGGTAACCATCCTATTATGCCTCGCAGCCTCCTGCCTATAGTATGTGGTGCACAACACATCCATAGACAAGACTCTACTTAGCACGGCTTGCAGACTCCTTGGGACACGACCTGCTCTGATACCAAGTTTGTCACACCCCGCCTTGGGGGGTATGACTGGCACCTGGTGCCCTACTAGGACCCGAACTGCTAGACTACTGGGCCTGAGCACATCTGGTGCCTGGCTAGCTCTAACTCAGATTCTGGGAAACAACGGACTATATAACGGCTGTAAATACAGCCTCTGGCCGACTAGGCCTATAGCCACCTGCCTGTACTAACAGCTGACCAGAAACATATCAATATAGGGGAGCCTATGCGGGCCGACAAGGCCACCATGCTGTCTAGTTATCTGTAACTCAACAGTGAAGTACTGGAAAGCTACGTGACCGGCAAGGTCACCACTATTGTCAAGTTCCGGCCCCACACGGCCAACATAACAGAAACAAAGGTACTAACAGCTATACAACTACACGGCCTCACACGACCGGCACATCTGACCACAAGGAAATATATATAGTATGAAAGCCTCTAAGAATGCTGATAAGATGGTCGGGACAGGGCCCCAGCCTACCCATGTTGTACAACAAAAGAGAAGGGATAAACCTCTAGTTATCTAGCTCCGAATGACTGGAGCTGATGACTCTGTGAGCTGGCTGGAATCATGAGGTATCGGTCCCTCGTCTATGAGTACCTGCAGGCAAGTAATGCAGCGCCCCATCGGGCGTCAGTACCACTGGTACTGAGTATGTAAAGCAATAACTGAAGAAATATCTGAGAACAACAATGCAACTGATGAAACTGAAATAGGAAGGAATAGATTAACTGTCCGAAAATGTAAAACTATGCCTACTCTTAACTATACTAGAAGGAGTAGGAGTCATACCTGGAGATGTATCATTCTACTGTCGATCTACTCGTATCTCATGTAACATGGCATAACATAACATAACATAACATAGCACACACAAACCTTACCCGGCCCCCAGAAGCCGGGAGGTACAAACAACACGCAATCTATACCCCTACCCCGGTCGTCCCATCTCCTATAATAACTATAAGCATCCTGCCGGTCCCCTAGGTATGCACTTGGGCTCGCTGAGCCCCTGACTATAACTGTACCTGAGTCCGGAGGACTCCTGAATCAACACCCGGGCGTATCCGCTCGACAGGGGTGTATAAGGGCCGACCAAGGCACAATATGGGGAAAACTGGCATCCCATCTTCGTCCCCTATGGGACGGCATGCCACTCCATAGAGCGACGTATCCTCTTCCTCTGGCGGACGAGTCGATACAGCTATTAACCCTGTGGCGGTCAGGGATGCTAGGTAATCCAACTCCAAGACAATACAACGGTCTCAACTAGTAATACTATCTGCATATATCACATGCTGAAGCTAATAATTATAATGTATCTGTGTCTACTGTATGCTGAACTAGTGATAGCGATATGCATGTACTTAATTCATGCTGAGACTGATAATAGTGTATATGTACAAATATAATCTTCTGCCATACTGTACTGTATACTGAGTTTCTGTAATAACATGATTTACTATCCCTAACATGCTTCCTAAACTTCATTTTTAACCTATCATTCTACTTCTGAGATGCCTTACAGATATTACATTGTTTTACTGGGTTCCAACTGAATCCGATAATATCCTACATTCTGTATTACATCACATACTGGGCATGCTGTGCAGTTCCTAACACTTGTATTAGAATCTATATCGTGCTAGCAAGTTTCATGCTAATTATAACATAATGCTTCTAATACTGTACCTTCAGTCTGTTCTAGTGGTTAATGAGTTCCCCGATGTATTTCCAGATGAGCTTCCTGGTATTCCCCCAGAAAGGGAAATTGATTTTGCAATCAATCTATTACCAGGCACTCAGCCCATATCTATTCCCCCTTATTGGATGGCTCCTACTGAACTCAGAGAATTAAAGGAACAATTAAAAGATTTTCTAGATAAGGACTTTATCAGGCCGAGTACCTCACCATGGGGTGCGCCAGTTCTGTTTGTGAGAAAGAAGGACGGCTCCCTCCGTATGTGTATAGACTATCGGCAACTGAATAAAGTTACTGTCAAGAATAAGTACCCACTTCCTAGAATAGACAATTTACTTGTTCAGTTACAAGGAGCAAGGTATTTTTTCAAGATTGACTTAAGATCCGAATATCATCAGGTTCGGGTTCGTGAAAGGGATATTCCAAAGACTGCCTTCAGGACCCGATACGACCACTTTGAATTCTTAATTATGTCCTTCAGGCTGACAAATGCCCCAGAAGTGTTTATGGACCTGATGAACAGTATCTTTAGATCATACTTGGACTTGTTCGTGATAGTATTTATTGATGATATTCTGGTGTGTTCTGGCTTAGAGGCAGACCACCAGGATCATCTGCACAGTGCTCCAGATTCTCAGAGACCGACAGGTATACGCAAAATTTTCTAAATGTGAATTTTGGATGAATTCATTAGCCTTCTTGGGCCATATTGTGTCAGACGATGGTATATAGGTAGATATACAGAAGATAGAGGCAGTGAAAACACGTCCTAGACCTACCACTCCGATCGAGGTACGCAGTTTCCTGGGATTAGCCGGATATTACAAAAGGTTTGTGGGAGGATTTCCCACTTTAGCAACACCTTTAACTAAACTGACACAGAAGGCAACAAAGTTCCATTGGACTGAGGCGTGTGAGCAGAGCTTTCAGGAATTGAAAGACTGACTGACATCAACACCAGTGTTACCATTGCCAGAAGGAATAGAGGGTTATGCAGTTTATTGTGACGCTTCAGGTGTTGGGTTAGGATGTGTTTTGATGCAGCATGGTAAAGTGATTGCTTATGCTTTCAGGTAGCTGAGGAAGCATGAGAAGAACTATCCTACCCATGACCTGGAATTAGCTGCGGTAATTCATGCCTTGAAGATATGGAGACACTACTTGTATGGTGTCCACATGGATATTTTTACTGATCACAAAAGCCTACAGTATATCTTCACCCAGAAAGAATTGAATTTGCGGCAGTTTCGCTGGTTAGAGCTGTTGAAAGATTATGATGTGAATATTTTATATCACCTAGGAAGGGCCAATGTGGTAGCAGCTGCCCTTAGCCGTAAATCTACGGGAAGTTTGTCATACTTATAGCCCGAGCAGCAGGAGTTGGCTCGAGAATTACATCAGTTAGCCAATTTAGCCGTTCGTATAGTAGAAACAGGAGACAATAGAGCAGTAATACAGAACACCGTAGTGTCATCTTTGCTTATGGAAGTGAGGAACGACAGTATGAAGATCCTAGCCTGGTTCATCTCAGAAATAGGGTTCATCAAGGGGAAGTGACAGATTTTCAAGTAACCGAGGATGGAATTTTGAGATATAAGGATCGCCTTTGTGTTCCAGACGTTGCAAGGCTTCGCCAGCAAATTATGGGCTAGGTACACTATGCCCATTATTCTCTCCATCCAGGTTCAACAAAGATGTTCCATGATGTGAAAGAGATCTACTAGTGGCCAGGAATGAAAAAGGGGATAGTAGCATTTGTAGCTTAGTGTCCCAATTGCCAACAGGTAAAAGTTGAACATCAGAAACCAGGCGGACTGACTTAGGATATAGCTGTGCCTCTATGGAAATGGGAAGAAGTTAATATGGACTTTGTAGCAGGATTACCTCGCACCAGGCGTAGATATGATTCGATTTGGGTAATTATTGAAAGGTTGATAAAATTAACTCACTTTCTGCCAGCAAGGGTTACCTTTTCAGCCGAAGATTATGTTGAGCTGTATATTAAAGAAATAGTCAGATTGCATGGTGTTCCATTTTCAATTATCTCCGATAGAGGGGCACAATTTACAGCTAAGTTTTGGCAATCATTTCAGAGAGGCTTGGGGATGCAGGTTAGCTTGAGCACAGCTTTCCATCCTCAGACAGACGGGCAGGTAGAACGTACCATCCAAACGCTTGAGGATATGTTACGAGAATGTGTGTTAATTTTTGGAGGTAGCTGGGATTAACATCTACCGCTTATTGATTTCACCTATAATAACATTTATCATTCAGCAATTTAGATGGCTCCTTATGAAGCGTTATATGGGTGAAAGTGCAGATCTCCAACTGGTTGATTTGAGGTACGCGAATCAGCATTAATTGGGCTAGATATCATTCATCAGTCAGAAGAGAAAGTAAAGCTTAACTGGGAACGTCTATTGACTGCTCAGAGCCGCCAGAAATCTTATGCTGACGTGCGGCGCAGAAACCTAGAATTTAATGTGGGTGACTGGGTGTTCCTGAAAGTTTCTGCGATGAAGGGTGTGATGAGATTTGGTAAGAAAGGCAAGCTCAGCCCAAGGTTTGTTGGGCCTTAACAGATTCGCCGAAGAATAGGCCAAGTGGCATATGAATTGGATTTACCTCTAGAGTTAGAATCTGTTCATGCAGTTTTCCACGTATCAATGCTGAGGAAGTGCATAGGAGACCCCTCCCGGATTGTCCCAGTTCAAGATGTTCAGGTCACAGAAGAATTAGCTTATGAAGAAGTTCCAGTAGCCATACTAGACCGACAGATCCATAGATTAAGACTAAAGATGTTTCTTCTGTTAAGGTATTATGGCGGAATAAGAATCAAGAGGAGATGACCTAGGAAGCAGAAGATGATATGAAAGTCAGATATCCTCAGTTATTCCAGACTTAGTCAGATTATACAGCCAGAGGTATGTTGTTATTATTGTTTCATAAGTTGCAGTATATACATATGTATGTGGAGTAATTGACTCCAATTTATTGTGAAATGAATGCTATAGTATGGTGTGAAGTACCTGTATTGGACTTTTCTGTGTCTCAGGGTTTTTGGATAGTCCATATTACAGGGGATACTCTGCCAAAATTTTTCCAGAATAAGTAATTGCAAGTTAAGATTCTTGCAGGTAGAAGTTAACATTCGAGGATGAATGTTCTTGGGAGGGGGTAGGATGTTACACCCCGTAAGTTTCTAGCACTTAGTTGGCCTATTCGCATGATGGTTGGGAGTTTTAGAATGCCATACGTGCGAGGAAAGGGCCCGGGGAAAGGCCGAACGGGTGCCAAGTTAGATTTTCGCAAGAGGAGGCCGAACCGTGCTTCCCAGAGGGGCAACGTGGCACGGAGGCACCTCCTCCGTGATGGCCAGCATGGCACAGAGCCAAATTGGCGCAATGGCCAGCGTGCCACGTTTCTATGCTTCTGGCTCCAAGTATATAAAGGCCTCACCCTTCATTTTCATTTCATTTCATAAGTTACTTGATCAGGACAGAGAGGGAGCGAAGGGTTTATGTAATTTTCGCTCGATTATGCCGTCAAACATTGTCCAAAGTCAAATTAACTTTGCGTATCGAAGTATAAGACTATAGGGAGAATTTCTACGGAGTTAGTTTCATGAAATTCTACCGGCGAATCGTCGTCCTATTGAGCCAAAGTGATTGGAATTGCTCCAAACTAGTGTTAATACAATCCCAGGCTTAAAGTAAGTACTTCTCCATTCTAGACTCCCGAGAAATTACAAGTTTTCGATCGTTCTTCGATAAGTTGAAGAATAGTCAATACATATATATATATATATATATATATATATATATATATATATATAAAGTATTGTTTCTTCCAGTATAGTAATGATGTTAGCTCTATTCTTTCGTGAATATGATTATAGTTGGAAAGAACAGCTGAATACTAGCCGAACCTCGCCAAATAATCGGTAAACCGGCAGTCGAAGTATGTAAAAGCAGTCTCTTTTAGCAAGTTAGTTTCTCCAGTATAGTAAAACAACATGAATCCCAGTAAAGTATTTCAGATACATTATATCATGCTCTATATGAAATTTCGTAAAACCCGTCAGAAATTGTTATCATGTTCAGTATGTATCACATGTAGTTATTGCTATCAATCGAGACTTGATTGTATTGTTTTTGGCTGGATTACCTATACAGCTTCCGTGACCGCCCCAGGGTTAATGGCTGTATCGACTCGTCCGCCAGTGGGCGAGGATACCTCACTCTATGGAGTGGCATGCCGTCCGCCAGGGATGAAGATGGGGAGCCAGCTCCTCATATTTTGTCGTGGTTGGCCTTTATACACCCCCGTCGAGCGCTTGCGCCCGGGGTGTTGATTTCAGGAGTCCTTCAAACTTAGGTACAGCTATAGTCAGGGGCCAGCGGGCCCAAGCAGCATACCCAGGGGACCGGCCGGCTGCTTATAGCTACTAGGTGATGTGGTATGACCTGGGTAGGGTAAATAGATTGAGATGTACTCACTAGGGCTAATGGGCGCCCAGGTGGGTTGTTTTGTGATGATTACACGGGCCATATAAGGTATATGTTATGTTGTTTTAGTTATTGATAAATAGACAGTAGAACGCCATGTCATCAGGTATGACTCCTACTCTTCTCAGTATTGCTATGTTAGCCTTGATTCCTTTATCTCAATTAGTTTCAGTCCGTTTCCTATTATTTCAGTTACTGTTAGCTTTACTATTTACTTGCAGATTTTTACAGTTATTGCTTTACATACTCAGTACCAGTGGTACTGACCCGCATTTTGGGGCGCTGCATTACTTGCCTGCAAGTGTACATAGACGAGGAGCAGATCCCTCGTAGTTCCAGTCAGCGATACAGAGCCTTCAACTCCTTTCATCCGGCGCTTGGAAGACAGAGGTTTACTTTCTTCTTGTCTGTACAGTATGGGTAGGTCGGGGCCTTCGACCATCTTATTATTCTTAAAGGCTTGCAGATTGTATCATATTCCCTGTGGTTAGATGTATCGGTCGTGTGGGGTCATATATGTGATTTAGACTATATGTGATGGCCGTGTAGGGCCTTGTTTAGATGTTAGTTAATGACCTTGTCGATCACAGATCAGTTTAGCGCCTAATTTCGTTTTCTTCAGCTGTAACTAGATATCATGGTGGCCTGGTCGGCCTGCATAGGACTCCTTATATTTAGTTGTTTCTGGTTAGCTATTTGCTTTTAACAGGTGGCTATAGGCCTTGTCGGCCGGGTGCTGTATTTACAGCCGCTATATAGCCCGCCATTTTCTTGATTCTAGAGTTAGAGCCAGCCTTGCACCAGAAGTGCTTAGGCTCAGTTAGTTCAGCAGTCCAGGTCCTAGTAGGGCACCAGGTGCCAGTCATGCCTCCCAAGGTAGGGCGTGACACCTTGAGGGTCTGGAGTGCTATCCTCAAATGTGCGGCATGCTCCTTCTTGCTCCTACAGTATATTAATATTCGTCAATGAGCATGATCACGAACATATCCAGATATTCCTTGAATACCCAGTTCATCAGGTCCATAAAAGCTACAGGGGTATTGGTTAGTCCAAAAGACATAACAACGAATTCATAATGGCCATACTGAGTCCTGAAAAAAGTCTTCGGGATATCGCTCTCCCAAACCCTGAGCTGGTGATACCCAGACCTGAAGTCTATCTTGGAGAAACATTTGGCACCTTGAAGCTGGTTGAGTAGGTTATCGATCCTGGGTAAAGGGTACTTATTCTTGAAGTTGACCTTGTTCAACAGCCTATAGTCAATACACATCCGGAGAGAACCATCTTTCTTTCGAACGAACAACACTGGGGCACCCCATGGGGATTTACTTGGTCTAGTGAAACCCTTATGCAGCAAATCCTTCAACTTCTACTTTAACTCTTTTAGCTCAGCTGGGGCCATTCGGAAGGGAGAAATTGATATGGGCTATGTGTCAGGTAAAAGATTAATCTCAAAACCAATCTCCCTCTCGGGAGGAGCACCTGGTAGTTCATCTAGAAATACCTCGGGATATTCACATACCACATGGACTGACTGAATGTCGAGGTCTCAGATGTGACATCCTTAACTTTAACCAAATGGTAAATACAACCCTTGGAAATCATTTTCTTGGCCTTGAGATAGGAGATAAAGTGACCTACAGGGACCGTTGAGCGACCCCTCCATTCTAAAATTGGTTCACCCGGAAACTGGAACTCCACCGCTCGAGTTCTACAATTAACAGAAGCATAACACGCAAAAAACCAATCCATGCCCAAAATAATGTCAAAATTAATCACAGCCAATTCTACTAAGTCTGCGGAGATAACCTAATGCGATACAGCAATGGGGCAACCTCTATATACCCGCCTCGCTACGACTGAATCCCCAATCGGAGTAGACACAGAAAATGGTTCTGACAAAGTTTCATGACTGACCCCAAAGTTACTAGCAATGTAAGGTGTCACAAAAGACAATGTAGCTCCCGGATCTAGAAAAGCATAAACCTCAATATGAAAGACTCGCAACATACCCGTGACCATATTGGGAGAAGTCTCCTGCTCCTGTCGAGAGCCAAGTGCATAAAACCGGTTCTAGCACTAGCCGCCCGCTGGACTAGTCGAAGTACCCTGCTGAGCAGGACGTGCCACTAGGGCTGCTGAACTAGCTGCTGGAGTGCGGGCTCCACCACCCCCAACCTGGCTGTGGGGCAAATTCCGAAGCCTGTGTCCGGGTTTTCCACTCCCAAAATAAGAATCTGATCCCACCAAGAACTTTCCCGGGTGGTTCTTGCCACAACTAGCACAGGATGGGAATGTTCGCTCTATGCGCATGCTATTTTGACCCCTCGAACCTGAGGCCCTGCTCCCCTGCTTGTCTCGTGGCCTGGATGGTATACTGGCCGAAGATGGTGCGGGTGTAAAGACCTATGCTGGGACTGCTGGTGAAGCCCACCTCCTTGCCTCGACTGGGAGGACCTGTAGCTATTAGTTCTGGCCCTCTTGGTCATATGAGTTGCCTCTATCTGCTAGGCATAAAGGACTATCCGGGGGTAGTCCATATCCTAATGTAGCATGGTTGTTCTGCAGTCCTTGTCCAGATACTCGGCTACTCCCTGCATGAATCTACTGACCCGCGCCCTCTGGTCCATCACTAACTCAGGGGCATTCTTTGACAGGCGAGTGAACTCAAGTGAATTCCCTCATCTCCCGAGGGAAGAACCTATTGAGAAAGGCCATGTGGAACTCATCCCAATTGATAGGGCCTGCTTCCGCTGCCCGGCTGTCCTTCCTTTGCTTGAACCAAATATAGGCGATCTCCTTAAGCTGATAAGAGGCCAAATCACCACACTTCTCATTTGTCACTCCCATAACCTGAGTGACCTTCAAGATCCCTTCAATGCACTTGTGTGGATCCTTGTCCACCCTTGCCCCTCTGAACTTGGGAGGGTTCATCCTTGGAAAATCCCTGATCTGAGCTGCAGCTGTATTGCTGTTCTGTGGAACATGCATAACAGCCTGCTGGTTGACCTGAGCGGTCAAAGTCTGTGCCAACATTTGAATAGCCGCCCGAAACTCGGCGTGGGCAGTTGGCTCTGGTGCTTGGGGCTCCTGAACAGGCGGTGCTTGCTGACACCCATCATCATGGCCACCCTCATGGCCTTGATCATTTATGTTCCTCCTTCCGTTCATCCTTCTGGGAGCCATAATTTTTCTGCAATCGCAAATAGCACGAGTTAGAAGGATGGAGTGGTTTTCACCGCACGACATAGATCATGAAAAAAGGGAATATTTCCTAAAACGTTTAGTAGCCTCTTCGTCATAAGTGTGGCGCGCTTCACACCCATGAAAAAGACTCTACCTAACGTGACTTTTAGACTCCCTAGGACACATTTGAACCTATTTCTCTGATACCAAGTTTTTCACAACCCGAGAGTACACCGGAATCGTATACACGGGACAAGAAACCCCGAGGGACCCCAAGGGACCCCAATTCAACCCATGGCATAAGAAAATAACTAAACCATTCACATAAGGTGGAATACTTGGCTTAATAATCATGAACTAATGGAAAATTGTAACGTGAGATGTAAGAAACAACAATACAAGATCCAAACATAAATGACTGAATACTACACATAGGTTTGAAAGCTTCTAACCATAACAAACGGGTTGAAGTGACAAGAACCCAACTAATCCCAACACGCTGAAAAAAAAGGTAAACAAGGTCCGAACATGAAGTCCTCGAATCATGAGGACTCACCACTGAAAGTTGAGAGCAAAACTGAGCGCAAGCTAGGAACGGTACTGGACCTGTGAATCAGATCCTGAAAATATGTGGGTCAGTATGGAAGGTACTGAGTATGTAAGGTATGCCAAATAATTTTTAAAACATAAAATTTATAAGAGTGGGGACATCATGATCATAAAAAACTGAAATCTTAAGTATACCGTAAGGCTCAAGATTTTCCAAATATATTTGCAAACCTATCATAGTCATAACCTGAGGGAAAATAGTCCATAAAACATAACTCGAGCCAAAAGATCATAATCATACATGCATTGCAAATATGAGGAACAATGAGAGATTTCTATAACCGACATACCCCATACGAGCACACATGGAGCTTGACCTGTAAGCCTAGTCGGGAGGCCGTCCATACTTTGCCAAGGGTATGAACCATGAAAGGCATGATATCACTCATGAAGACCCTATAGGGAAAGGGGACAGACACTGAGGCGGTCCGAATCATAACCTACGGTGGCACGTAGTTTTGAGATTCGGGGGCGTATCCTAGGTCCCGAACCTACTCAGTGTTAAGTACTACTCCCAAAACATGCAACGTGCTCATAAAATTCGTACATGACATGCATGGATAGTTAAATCATGATATTCATAACATGCTTGAAAATTCATAATACTAGCCATAGAATTGGGCTCGTGGTTCGGCCAAAAATCTTAGTTCATAAAACATACACGGCATGTGGGCATTGCCCATAATTTCAATCATACTTGAAATTCTTAAATTTATAAGAAAAACATTTACATAATAACATGAGTAATTGAAAACATGCTTAAATTCACGAGTTCATATCATGCTTAAGAAATCATCATAACCATGATTTTTTACTAAAACCCCATGATTTGGGCATATGTGCTTTTAGGGATTAAATCAACAAATATTGAATAAAATAAGTGAAAACAGCCCAATAATTCAAATCCATGATTTTAGACATACTACAACATATTCATATCGATTTTTGAGGAAACATGCATTTTGGTTATAACCCATCAAGAATCGGTAACTTTAAACATAGAATTAAGGTGGATTTGGGAATGGGTAGGGACTAAACTACCCATTCAAAACCCCACATAGCTGGAACTTCTTGATTCTTAACTCCCTTGAAAATCCCTAGATGGAAACTTGAAGAACTTGAAGGAGAATACTTGAATCCCTTTCCTCTTTTCTCTCTACTATTACAAGTATCAAATGAGGTTTATCATGGATAATTTCCCCTTAAAAGACCCTGTCCCGACCTCAAAAAGACAGTTTAGGTCTTAGGAGCGTAGGAAATTATGAGAAGGCCCTTACTAATTCGCAGGATATAACTGTCGGGAGACCCCAACGGGAGACCTGACGACTCGTTACTAGAGAAAATAGATTGTTGGGTCTTCCTTCAAATACACTGGATACCAAGTCGACTGGGCTCGCAACGGGTGACTCAAAGACTCGTCATAAGAGACCACGAGTCGTGGTCACCTTCCGTCAAGTACACTGGCTCATTCTTAATTAAATTTCGACGGGCTTGCTCATGACCCACCTCACAAGTCGTTGGGACTGGCCACGACTCGTGGGGTCCTCTCTGTTAGGTAAACTCATCAAACCTCCCAGGTAACCCTTAACCTCACCCCACGAGAGACCTGACGACTCGTGGTGGCTGACCACTAGTTGTTCCCACGCCCGTGGGGACCTCAACTCCTTAGCTCAGTCCAACCTTCCCAGGAGCCACCTGACGATCTTGGGGTCTCCTTATGAGTCGTCTAAGGACTCGTTCTGCACTACTGCAATATTTTCCAGATTTTTCCCTGTTTGATTCCCAGGTCTGATCCTTGGGTTTCCGGGGTATAACATATGTTCCCTTCCCTCTACTTTACATTCTATGCTTTGGGGATGAAGCATGTGTTTTAAAAAGGAAAGGGGTGGACCTGTAATTTTGGGGATTTTGATTCGTTTGAAGGTTTCTCTTGTTGTGTTTCTTTTCCCTCGGGCATGCTGTCTAGTAGAACCGACATATTTAGGATTTTATTTTTGTGATTTTTGTTTAATTTGAGAGTAGCTTAGGAGTACTCAGCCAATAAATTGCACTAGTTTTGGATTTGTAAAAATTTGACCCTTTATAATTTTTTTTGATGATTATCTATGTACTTGTGATTGCAAAACATGATTTCTGTGGATCCGTTTATGTCATTTAGTATATTAGCATGAATAGTTTTTGTTAATCCATGTATAAACTGGAATAGGTAGAGTGAATGCAAGACATATACCATGATTGAGTGAGGTTCGGTACCTAGTTTAATACTGTATAGAGGATCTAGAACTTGCCCGATTGATCCTTACATAGGCGTTAGGATGATTGGTTAGGAAAGGATCATAGGTCATTTTTGTTTATCCCATTTTTAGCTTAAATGACCCTGCGAAAATGATATAATTCCCTTGATCCAAATTTGAGCATCAAATAAATCATTTTTTTCTTTGATTGACCAATTAACTGTACGTGTTTTTATAATGAATCTGTTTTGGCCCTGGTTCCTCCTTGGACAATGTGAACCTCAACATGGCTAAATGCCTAAATTGAGGGTTGCTAGAGTAGGGGTGCATAAATAGTGGGAAGGCGAAAAAGGAAGAGAAAAGAAAAAGGTGAAAAATGAGGTGTGGCATGACAAAAGAAAAAGAAAAAGAAAGAAACATTGAAAAAGGAAATAAAAAAAGAGAAAAATGCATAAAAGTTTGAAGACACACCACACTCATACAAGTGTATAAAAAAAGGGTGAAAAGGGAGGAAAAAGTGGGAAGAAAGCAAAAAAGGTGAAAAAGTAAAAGAATGGAGCCACATGTATGTAGTGCCAAGGAGGGGTTTAGTCACTCAAAAGATTCCATATCTACCATACCCAGCCCGAAAGCCTACATTACACGTCCAAACAAGTCCTATAGTGATCCTAACCATCTAACAAACTGAAGTAGAGAAAATAAGGGCAAGCCTATGGTATCCGATATGCAGTATTTGGAACTTTCTTTGAGAGTGATAGTCTTACTTGTTTAGTCTCATGTTTTATATTTTATTATATTTATGAGTGGGGGACTTCATTTGCTGTGAGGGTACATGGCTTGTGTTTAATTCTACTAGTGGAATGTGTTGAAAAACATTGGTAATGACTTGACTATCTTTTAATAGCTAGATGACATATCTTGATCCCTATTTATCATGTTTTGTGGTTACTTGAAATGCATGTGCTGATTTGGTTCATGGGAAAAAGGGTCAAAAGCTTTTTGAGTTTATAGTGCAAGTTTTGGTTGATTGTTGGTTGTAGTATCCTAGGTTTATTTCTAGATAAGTGTCGTGTTTAGTTTTTGTTTTCTTTGCCTGAGGACATGCAAAAAAGTCTTAAGTTAAGGGTGTTGATGTGCTATGAGTTTACAACACTTTCAACGCTTAAAACTGAGAAAATAACATGGACTTAGGTATGTTTATATGGATATGAGGCACATTTAATTTAATTTCAGGGAAAATAAGTGTTGGAGCAAAAATGTGCAAAAGAAACCTAAAAATGTAGAAAATTAGCCAAGTACAAGTCTCAATACAAGTTGTACGTTAATTGTACAAGCCGTAATGAGAATCGTGGTGAAAGTCAGAAGGATGGAATAAGAGGAAGGCAACATACAACTCTCAGTACGAGCCATAACTAGAGTCGTGGAATGGTTTAGAGGAATTTGCAAAAAGGCAGTTTCTTGGTACGGATGGACTCACGGATCGTAGCACCAACATACAACCCGTACCATGAGCCATGATGAACTTCAGGATATTCTTCAATACTTGGCAGAACTTCAGACACAACAAACAGTACGAGTCAAGGAGGAAGGTACGAGGCGTACCACAACACCCGTGGAAAACTTCAAAAGATGTCAGAGTTCTCGGGGCCAAACCACAGATGCATTGTACAACTCGTAGGATTATGGTATGAGTCGTACTAGCTACCAACATTTAGACAAATTTGCAGCAGCCAAGGATGTACAAGAAGAAGCTATGACCCGTACAATCCTGCTACGGGTCATAGGTCTAGTTGTGACACAGTCGGTGCTAGATATGGAAAATTCCCTGTTAGCTTAGGAAAATATTTCCAATGTCTATATAAATATATTTTATGTTTTATTTTATGATAGAACATAGAACGAAGTAGTAAAGGCGTGTGAAGAATATTATTTGTGAACTTTTATCAAGTTTTGAAGAGCAATTCTTGGGATCAAACTCTTCGTTTCATCCATTATTCTTGAGATTGTTCTTTGATATTCAAATCTGGTTTTCTTTCAATTATTGCTGTAAGTATTTAACTATGTGTTTGTCCATAAATGCAAAATATAACCTTACAACCAGGAGAGGGTAAGATCTCTACAACTAGGGGTTGTGGGAACCATTATGGATTTATGAAATAGGGTTACACAAAAGTGATTCAAAACCAATGCTAAACACTTGTATTATATTCTGTTCATCTTTAAACATTTCTTAATGGTGTAGAACGTTAGGACTTGCCCGAATTCTTTACTTGCTTGAACCTAGAGAAGTGGAGATTAGGAAAAGAGAATTACAATAATGCCTTGGTCTTTATGATCATTGTATTAACCCAAGCTATGGTTGCAGGATAGTTAAATTTGGAACATATTGATAACGGTTAGTTTGGAATTGCTCATGAGACCTAACCCGGTGATTGAGTACAGTCATTCAATAGGGACGAACCAGTCGTTTGGATGAACCCTTGTTATCAGTTCTATAAGTAAGCATTGGGATTGATCACGTGTGTATACCCGAAGTAGTTATGAACCCATGGGGAACACTTACCCTAGTTATTTGCAAATCTTGATTTAAATCACTGTTATAATCTTGTTTTAATATTGTTTTCTTTTAAAACCCCCCAATTTGGAGATAACTCACCAATAAGTTCAATTACCGGTATTAGTCTAGACCTTACCCTATTCCTTGTGGGTTGGAACCCAACCTATTAATTGGGTTATTTATTGACAATGTCTACTTCATACTTCGTCAGGAAGTGTGAGTTTGAGCGTTATCAATGATCACCATTGATGGAGAAAATGACGACTCGTCAATGTAATGATAGTCTGCCAACTTGGCCATCATCCTTGTCCAGAGAGCCAATGGATTTTCTTAAATTTGACGGCTTGGAGTGAAGGTCTGTCAGGATTATGATGGCTTGGCATTTGTCCCGTCATCCGTATTTAGAGTATCCTTTCTCCCAAAATATATACTTGCCCACTTAATACCCCTTTCAAACAAGATCGATCATAAAATCAACTATACTAATTTACAGATATAATAACCTTGGGTTGCCTCCCAAGTAGCGCCTAATTTATCATCGCAGCATGACTCGGGTACCTTAATTACTCAGATTTCATCAAGGTACACCAATTCTAACACTTTTACCTCTTTTGGTACTCCAAGTACTGCTTCACATGTTGGCCATTCACTTTGAAGTGTTCCCCCTTTTGGTTTTCCAGCTCAATAGTTCCTGATGGGAATACTTGTATCACCTTGAATGAACCAGACCATTTTAAGAGGAGTTTGCTCGGAAATAACAGTAGCCTAGAGTTGAACAGCTGTATAAGATATCTTGGATTGAATTCCCTCTTTTCTGTCCTCCGATCATGGTACATATTTATATTTTCCTTGTAGATGACTGCCATCTCATACACTCTCAGCTAGAACTCATCCATTTCATTAATTTGCTCAAGCCTCAGATTCGAGGCACCACTCCAGCTCAAGTTAAGCTTCTTGAGTGCCCAAAGGCTTTATGTTCAGGCTCGATTCACAGATGGAATGCTTTATCAAATACTAGCTGATATCAAGATGTTCCAATGGAGGTCTTGAATGCTGTTTGACATACCCATAAAGTATCATCAAGTTTCTGAGCCTAGTCGGTTTAGTTGACATTCATAGTTTTGGTAAGGATGGTTTTTATCGCCCTATTTGACACATCTACTTGGCCACTCGATTTTGGATAATACGGGGTCGCCACTTTGTGTTGCTTAACTCCATAGTTTTCTAATAAAGTACAAAAGGATTTGTTGCAGAGGTTAGAACTTCCATCGCTAATATTCGCTCTTGGAGTATGATAACACTCAATACACCTCTCCCTTTCAAAGGATGTGGAAGTGGTCCTTGTCAAAAATAAATTTCCCAACAGATGTCGCAGTCGAATCCCATAGAGATTGAAAATAGATGATCTAAAGTTGTAAATCAACTCAAACTAGATAGCGTCATGTCTAAAAAACATAATGTAAATATTTGGGGAAAGGAAAGCAATAATCAAGTTAAAGTTATCAATATAAGCAAGGGTAAATCACTTGTTGCAATCAATGAGAGGGAACTAGGGATGTGCAACTAATGGGATGTCAACTAGATTGGGGTTGATTAAAATGCCTTACTCTCAATTATAGCATGGAGAGCTATGGCTAAAGCTACACCCTCTTGTTTTTCAACCACAAGGATGTATTTGCTTTGGGTTTTCTCAAACCCCAAAAGCCATAACACAAATCATCCATAAAGCTTGAGGAAGGGTTAAGGTATCTCTAGCCTCAACTGTTTAATGGAGTATGAACATGGGTCTTGAATATCTCTCGCTCAAGCCCAAGTATCACACACCCAAATCCTCACTATTGAATCCTCACCCAAATCTCACTTCTCTCTCTCATTCCAAAGTAAGATAAGAAGGCTAAATCAATATTTGCAACCATTAATTTTTCAGTTAAAACTCAGAGGAAATAATAGATCCATCATATTAATTGAATTTAAGAACAAATTATCAAAAACCAATCAAGTTTAAACCCCCATCATGCACACATCCCTAACTAAAAAAATAGCTACTCATGAATTAGGAAAGAGAAATTATAACCATAAGAAATTCCTCTAACTTCATCATATTAAGTACCAGAATTAAGCTCAAAATCTGCAATAGTGGAATTCTTTCCCAATGGGGTTTTAAGAAGATGAAGTAATTGTACTCTACTTTCTATCTCTATGAAACTTCTCTCTATAATATTCAATATATTCCATATGTGTGTATATGTGATGATTTAAATATCAGCAAATTCCTATGCACAACTTTCTAATATTTCCCTTGAAAAGCTTCTTAGGTACATTTGTGCCAACACTGGATGATTTTGCCCCTGTCAATATCCGGATCACTTGTGTGGCACCTGCGAATCTGTGGCTAGCAGGTGCTTATCAGGTTTAGACAGTGTTGTTTGGGAACCATATGTGTTGGCACATACATTTCGCAGGTTCAACTTGGCTAATATTCTAGTGGAATCTGCATGGCACCTGCGTTTTATAGGTGCTCATATGCGGCATGCATATTCTTTTTGCCTCCAGCAGAGTTCTTTTAGTTCAATTCCTCTATTTTCTTGTCTAAGTTAAATACTTTCACAAAAAAAGAGAAAAGACATAAAACGTTTCTAATTTGTGAGAAAACAAAGCAATAATATATGTTTAAAAAACCGAATGTGTTGGTAATTTACCAACTCATCAGAGTACCAAATCTTGAAATGATGTTCTTTTTCAAGAATGTAGTCATACTCTTGACATCATTATCTACTAGTGCAACAACTTCTACCCACTTTGAAACATAATCCACTGCCACCAAGATGTACTTCTAGCCATAAGAACTCACAAAAGGACCCATGAAGTCTATACCCCACAGATCAAACTATTTGACTTCCAAAACTGGGGTATGGGAAACTCATGTCTTTGATAAATAGTTCCTTGCCATTGACATTGGTCACATGCCTTCGTGAAATCATAAGAATCTTTGTGAATTATGTGCCAATAATAATCATATTGCATGACTTTCTGAGTTGTACTAGTACCACCATGGTGCTCCTCCAAGGAGATGAATGACAAGCTTCTAGAATGCTCAACATTTCCACCTTCAGCATACACCTCCTTATTCGATTTTCATCATAGAGCCAAAAAATACGTCTCATCCCAAAAATATTTATCCACATCATGGAGAAATTTCTTTTTTTGATGAAAGGCCAGATCTTCCTGCATTATGTCACTGATAATGTATTTAGAAAAATCAATGAACCAAGGAGTAAGGTGAAGAGATTCAACTGATACCTGCTCATCTGAGAAAGATTCGTCTATCTCTGTGTCATCTGCAACTCTTTCAGCATCTTCAAGTCTCGAAAAAAAATCGGCTACTTGATTTTCACAACCATTTTGATCTTTGAAGTCAAAGTCGAATTCCTATAGCAGAAGCACCCATCTTATTAGTCTCAGTTTTACGTCCTTCTTCGAAATGATATACCTCAAAGCTGTATGGTCAGTGTGCACTATCACTCTTATGCGAAGCAAGTATACCCATAATTTCTCAAAGGCATACACAACTGCAAGAAACTCTTACTCGGTCACCGTGTAATTATAATGCACCCAATTTAATGCCTTTCTGGCATAATAAATGGGATAAAAAATCTTTTCACACTTTTGCCCCAACACCGCTCCAAGTGTTTGTCCGTTTGCATCACACATCACTTCAGACGATTTTTATCAATCTGGAGCAATAATTTTTGGTGAAGTCACTAACCTCTTTTTAAGGCATTGAATGCCTTCATGAAAGAATCATCAAAGATGAATTTAGCATCCTTCTCCAAAAATTGACACAATGGATTGGCAATTGTGGTGAAGCCTTTTATGATCCCTCTGTAAAAGCTTGCGTGGCCTAGGAAACTTCGCACTCCTTTTTACCGAGATCAGTGGGGGCAGATTCTCAATAACCTCAATCTTGGATCTATCAACTTTGATGCCTTTTTTGGATGTCTTGTGACCCAAAATAATGCCCTCCTTCACCATAAAGTGGCATTTTTTCCAATTCAATACAAGATTTGCTTCTTCACACCGTTGTAAGGCTTTGCCAAGATTAGCCAAAAAATCCTCAAATGCATCATCAATGACTCAAAAGTCATACATAAACACTTCCAAGGTATCTTCCACTATATCATAGAAATCATACACCTCTAGAAGGTAGCGGGTGGTTGCACAACCTGAACGACATGTGCCTGAAAACAAATGTACAATAAGGACAAGTGAATGTAGCCTTTTCTTGATCTTTAGGTGCAATAGAAATTTGGTTATATAAAGAATAACCATCCAAAAAATAGTACCAACCCCTGCCTGCCAACTTGTCTAGCATTTGGTCCATGAATGACATTGGGAAGTGGTCCTTAAGAGTCCAGGTGTTTAGCTTCCAGTAATCCATATAAACACACCAACCTATAACTAATCTAAGAGGAATCAGTTCATTCCACTCATTAGCTACTACAGTCATGCCTCTCTTTTTGGGGACATACTATACTACACTTACCCATTTGTTGTTAGATATTGGGTATACTTAATTATTTCCTTCTTCACCACCTCTTGCATTGGTGGGTTAAGCATGCGCTGATGCTCTATGCTCGGAACACAATTTTCCTCCAACTGAATTTTATGAGTGCATATTCTTGGAGGGATCCCAATAATATCGGTAATGTACCACCCAATTTCCCTTTTGAAGCATTGCAACACAGATGCAAGAAACCTTCCATTCTACCAAGTTGACCACCACAATGACGGGTAGTGTATTCTTCTCTCCCAGGAAGGCATACTGGAGGTTACTGGGCAATGCTTTTAACTCTAATACTGGAGATTCTTTGACTAAGGGTTTAACTGGAGGAGTTGGTCTATTCTTCAAGTCTAAGTCCAGCTTCTTTAGGGAATAAGAATAAGACCCCATCCCAGTCAAAGCATTTGTGGTCTCTTCATAATCTATGATCTCGTCACCATCGAAGTTCATCATCATTGCAGCTAATGTCTCACCTGCAGACTTCTTTTCCATGGGTACTTCAATCACTCCTTCATCCATAATATCAATAACCAAGGCAACAGTCATGTCTCTCGGTTTCTTCATAAACTGGCATATATTGAATATCACCTCTTCATCATTTAGTCAAAACTTCAGTTCACCACTTTCCATGTCAACCACAGCAATCCCTGTTTCCAAGAAATGGCCGCCCAAGATTAGGGGAACTTCAAAATCCACTTTGCAATCCAATATCACAAAGTCAGCAAGAAATATAAAGTGCTCCACCTTCACTAACACGTCACATAAGATCCTCACTAGCCTCTAGACTGAACGGTCCGCCATCAACAATCGCATAGTATTCAGTTTGAGAGCTTCAAAGCTCAACTGTTCATATATAGCCAGCGGCAACAAGTTGATGCTGGCACCAAGGTCACACAATGATTTCACAAAGTTGAATGCACCAATGGTTTATGGAATAGTAAATGCACCAGGATCTTCTTTCTTCTGGACCAATGAGTGTGAAGAAATCATGCTACAGTGATAAAGATTATCAATAGGTTCATAACCGACAATCCTCTTCTTTGTAACCAAGTCTTTCAAGAACTTGGAATAAACTGACATTTGCTCAAGAGCTTCCACTAAGGGAACATTGACTGACAGCTACTTCAACATTAACATAAATTTATGGAACTTTCTGTCTTCCAATTTCTTTTCAACCTCTATGAAAATGAAGGTGGGGGTCTAAGAATTTGAGACAAGGGATTTGTGGTCACGGACAAATTACACTTTGCAATTGAAGTATAAAGTGGTCGTTATCAAATATAGTTACCAAATAAGGTTGGGGTCAATTCCACAGGGAATACTCAAAAATAATATGTTAATGATGCAAATAAGCTAACTTGTAATAAATATTTTAGAAGGGGAATTTGCAAATAAAGAAAGAAAGCAATTCTAAAAATAATTGAGTTTGTATCAAATTGATGAAACAAAGCTAGGACCGTGTTCTCCATGATTTCATAACTTAGTAGGCTTTTACTAGTGATCTATCCTAGTAAATTTTGTGCAAGACTTGCATTTAGTACATCTAACTATTTCTTGATTTAAAAATTACACTTATCTTATCTCTGTCTCAAAGTGTATGCGTTGTGTACGCCAATAGACAGTAGATGCATTCCACCCATCTTCTCTCGATCTCAAAAGTGTGTATATTCTAGATTTGCAGTAAGTCTTGACTTTAACTATTCTTGATTAGAGCTCAAGATAATTAGATGAGAGTTATTAACCTCTTTTGCTATTGTTATTCTCTTTTCCAAACTTCAACCTCCTTGGTCGGGCAAGTTGAAGATACAGGCATATTTCAACTTTTGCAACCGCTAAAAGTTTAATCGAAACGAAGAGAATAATAATTCATCCAATTTATCATTCAAGAATCACTATTTTATTATGCATACATTCGTTAATCCATCATGGTTCCCACAAACCTAGACTAAGAGATTTAGTTACTCATGTTTATGAGAAAACAAATAGAAGATGTACAAGAAATCATAATGAATACTTACAAGAATAAGTAATTAAGTAGCAAATCTCCAAAACTATACTGAATCACAAGAACTTGATGAAATTCCAACGATTGTCAAGTAAACTATTACACAAATTCTCAAAGTATGAATTGTGCAATACTTGAATCTAAGAATACTCAATATGAAAATGTAATGTTTGTGTTGGATGAAGTCCCCTAAAAAATGTTATGAGAGGGTATTTATAATAGAAGATTAAACCTTCATTGTTCCTTCTTGGATTAGAATTGGGTTTTGCAGCTTCAGTTCCTAGTAGAATTAGGATTGGACTTTTCTAGACATCTGAACTAAGCAGTGCGCCTGTAATACCCCAAAAGTTTCTAAGAATAGATTTGGTATTTGAAGTATATTTTAGCATAAAATCTAAAAGTTTCTCTTAGTACAACTCAATGTATGAGTCCTAAGGTAATTGTATGGGTCGTAGGATGACCCATGGTGGAGTGCCTAAAGTTCACCCTCCCAATCACGAGTCCCCACCGCGGGTCTTGGTGTGTGGGTACGACTCGTGGTCAGAAGTCGTAGAAGGTCATTGGATTTTTTAGGTGTTGGTGTACGAGTGGTTGTACAATTCATAGTATTTAGTTAAAGGTTATGATAGGCGATCATGGAAATCTTTAGAGAGTTAGAGAAAATTGGAATGGCTAGTTACGGGAGCTAACCATGAGTCGTAGGAGGATTGTATGACTCGTGGTACGAGTCGTAGCAACTAGCAGTGCCGTTTTTCCTGTGAAATCATTAAGGGTATTTTCATAAATTCTGAGCTCCTAAGTCCGAAAGTACATCGTTTTAAGCCCTAAAATGAGTGTTTTAATTGGCCTTATCCCATGTCAAGTCATTAGGCTTTCCCATGCATGAAAAGCTTTGAATTCCCTTGGAAGATCAATACAGAAATTTTATCAATTCTTCTGAATTCTCTTGGGCTTTTAAAGACAAGTTGAGAATCAGTTTACCCAGGTATGTAGGGCTATGAATGATAGTTTACTTTCACTCTCATGCCCAAATTTCACCTCAAGTTCATGAATTCAAATCCTAATTCAAGTTTATGATATTATAGGTTTTTAACCTATTTTTATGAATTTCTCTATGATATGTCTATGGGTCAATTTACCCCCATGTTCCAAAGTATATTTTAAGATTTATGAGAAAATTTTATATAAAAATTAATTATAAATTCATGGTTTCAAGTTTTAGAAAAAGTATGCCCTATTATACAAGTTTTATGAAAAGTTAAGTTTATTATTCATGATTTCAAGTATACAGAGACATCTAGCATGAATGAATGTTTATAAATTACCCATGTATAATTCCACAATTTTGACTTATGAAGTCTATTTCAAGTATGCATGATTTTAAGATTTGGGCAAGCCTACACATGTTATTTATGTTTTTCATTATTTAGTCGTAGCTAATAAGATCAGCTTATTATATGTTTTGGAGTCAAGACTCCTACTACTGCTTATGATATGTTTTTGAGATAAGACTCCCCATGTTCAGATTTCAGACTATGTATGTGATTATGATTTCAGCTTCGTTGAAAAACGATGGGAGCATTGTGCATGTTTTTGGGAGTAGTGTCTAGCACTAAGTAGGCTTGGGGTTCCCAGGTTCCCTGATCTCAGAACTACATGCTAACATAGGTTTATATATTTATTTGGGGCCTCTCAAGAGAGTTTTCCCCCACCTCAATGGGCCTTCAGCTTGATATTGATATCATGGTAATGTCCTTAGCCTTGACAAGGTTTTGGACGGCTCTACCCACTTGAGTGTGATAGTTAGGGCATCACATAAGCTCTATCGTGATGGTGTTGGTTACGAAGAATCTATCATTATTTCCTCATAATTTCAGTTATTCATTTTCATGACTTATGATATTATGCTTTATAGCAAGTTTGACCCATGATTAGTTTATGAGCTTTTACTTATGATTTCTACTTTTAGCATTGGGTCATTCTATTCAAATATGATATTCAGCTTATGACTATACATGTTTCAGATTCAGATTCTAGCATGCGGTCCTTACTCTCATGATATACTGATTTATATTAATGTGCTTGATTTCATTTAACATTTTCCCTACATGATTTACTTACCTTGCATACTCAGTATATTCTATGTATTGACTGTATACTCTATGTTGTATCGTTTCATGATACAAGTTCAGACGATTAGACTTAGTTCCGTCATTAATCTAGATTCCTGCAGTTTAGCTCAGTTCCCGTCGTTGGTGAGTCCTCATCTTTTGAGGACCTTTAGCTTAGTGTTGGATTATGCTATTTCAGTTTTAGACTTTAGCGAGCTAGTTGGGGATGTTGTCCCATCAGCTCATCAGACATGTTAGAGGCTTATCAGACATTTTGTAGATTTTCAATTTTGTCGAATGTTGACTGTTTTATGATTGTTATATTATTATGACTTTCTCTTATTCTGCTTCAGTTATTAGATTTCTCTTTAATGCATGCTCTTTAGTTGTTATGTTCATGTCATGGGTTGGGTTGAAGTCATTTGTGGTTGTAGGTCCCGTGTCTCGGTTCAGGGTCCCAGCTCAGGTCATGACAGTTCGCACCCCTCCATGCGCTGGAAACTTGGCGCATTGCACCTCTGGTTGCACTGAAGTGGCCTATGTGGCATGCAGGCCATAGCACAGTTATTCCTGTGCGGCTGCCAACTTCTATGTATTCATCTCGTCAATCCTGTTTTTCTATTCTTGCTCTTCTAAGCCACATTTAAGCCCAAGTCCATCATTTTAAGCACTAAAAGCTTCTAATCATGTGCTTTAGCTATTTTTCACAAATATATCATAAAACCCATGAAAACACACACAATTTGTTCTCAAAACATAGTAAAGTATGGGCAAGGTATAGCTAAGAAACGCGTAAATACGCTGTTCATCACAACTCTACACTTGAACTATTGTTCGTCCTCAAACAATCTACTACTTCCCTTCTCACATTTAATCACAAAATTCACCCAACGAATAGGTCTACTTGCACTTAAGATCATTATATAAATCAATAAAGCTCCTATAATTCACTCACATGCATATAGGATCAACACTACAATGCCAATATTCGAAATCACATAGCTTCTAGAACAACTCAACAAGATATATTTGGGCCAACATGAATCATATAAAATTTAGCAATCATGATATACCAAAATCTTACTATTGTGCCTTTCACTCTTTGGAGAGATGCCTTTTTACACCAAAGATATATAACAGTTTTTACTTGGACATAAATAAATAATTCACTCACTCTCCGGAAGAACTCAACATGCATGCAAAAAACAATCCATAAGCTTGCCCTTAGTGTAATACTCCACTAATATAGAACATTAAATCAAGGATCAATTAGGACTTAAGATGGTTGTAATGTAGGCTAAGGGACGGGTAGAAACTATTTGGACAAGATAGTGACTAAGCTCCCTAAACACTTTAATAATTCATAACTCTTTAACTTTTTAGCACATTCTTCAATCTCCTATCTTCTCCTTATACCTCCTTTTATAATTTTCAGTTTTTCAAGTCAGGTGGCTAGTGGAGATTTTTCAACATTAAACTCATTCACAATTTTTTCTTTTTCAATCTTGATTCATTCATTTAATTTTTCTCAAACTTTTTCTTCTTTTTCTTTTGCCACTAACATCACCCTCCTTGTTTAGCAATTTTCACCTTTTTTTCTTTTAATTTCCACACTTTTAACCTTTTCCCCCCTCTTTTCTCCAATTATGCTCCTTTCATGCAAAAAATTCATTAAAGTGCTCTAGGATTCATTTGGATCAAATAAAAGTTAATAGAATAAAAAGGAATTTAAGCTTGTAATATGACTATTAAAAGAATAGGATAAGACTCAAAATGGTTAACTAGGATATTTACTTCAAGGTCGGTAAAATGGGATATAAATAGGCTACCAAAGAAATGCCTACATCACTTCCTAGATTCAATATCCTTATTTCGTTTTGCACACCCACCGGGCAAGTTCTAGACATCAAATTGTAGCATGGAGTAACTCAAAATACCTCACTCTCACACGGGCACAATCGGCTAAACAATGACAATCAAGATTACATAAACACATATATTCATATTGCATGCATAACATAATTAGGTCCACTTTTTCAAGTACAAGAGTCAAGTTCTGAAAGACTAAGTGTTTCTACCTTTTTCATACATTTTTGAGTGAATCATGCAAAGTCTCAATGATACCTAAGTGATGCACCTAGCATTCATAAGGCTCAACTTCTTGTTTTTCCTAATGACTAATTTTTTCTTAAGACGGTCATCATCCATCCATCATAAAAAAGTTATGATTCAATGACTAAAATAAAAAAATCTAGACCCAATAATCTGTATTAAGGGACTATCCATCGAAAAAGTACTGAAAACAAAAACTGGTGAAATCTAAAACAAAATAAAATTAGAAAAAAAACTAGGCCCACCATGTACAAATTTGACAATTAAAGCATGCATAGTAATATGAAGTTTACTTCTTCCATCCCAAACTTAATCGGTAGCACTATTCCCAGTGCTAAAATAATAAAGCATAAAATAAAAGAGTGAAAGAAAAACTTTCTGGGCCTCTAGTCCTCGTCGTCAGTAGGGGCAAGAGCAAATTCCCCCATCTCTGTCGTAAGTAGTTGTGTTCCAAAATATTTTTTAGACACTATTTATAAGTGTAGAAAAAATACCATACGAAATAAAACGAGCCCCTAAAATAAATTGAAAAAACAATTTGGGTTTGAAATTGACCAATCTGCCTCCTTCTTTCGCTCACCGCTTTGCTAGGCGGTTGCAGCAGCTTGCTTTCTAATTCTCTCAGCGTCATGAGTACAATTGCGCAGAAATAGCTGTGCAATGCGGACTTAGTTTGCTCGCTGCTGCTTTAAATTGTTTGCTTTGTGCGCTGCTACTTCCTTTGTGATGAAAATTCCTTTGCATGTAATGATTTCTTCATCATTATTCAACCATTACATGCAATGATTTATCTTATCTTTTTCTCTTTTTATATTATACATTTTTGCTCCAAATTTCTTCAGCATTTTATGACTTAATTTCTGCACACTTGAACAAACATATAAAATCTGAAAAAATTAAAAAATATCTTGGGTTGACTCCCAAGTAGTGCTTGATTTAACATTGCGGAACAACATGGGTTTGTTGATTACTCAGACTTCATTAAGATACCCCTTGGGTTGCCTCCCAAGAAGCACCTGATTTAATGTCGCAGCACGATACATTTCTCTACTTAGGATACTTTAAACATTTCATCCACCTTTTTGGACCTGAAACCAATTTGTTAACACCTGAAAGAGCCAAAAACAACTAAAAAAAATGTAAATCATTAAATAAAGATTACAAGTAAATCTTAGACAACACTGTATTCCCCGGCAACAGTGCTAAAATTTGGTCACACTCAAATTACACCTCGTAATTGAAGTATAAAGTGTAATACCTCGGAAGTGCCTAAGATTAGATCGAGAGGTGGAAAGGAAGATTTACAGAAAAATCTAGGATTTCCCCTCAGACAACCCATGGTACGAGTCATTAGAAGAAAGGATGGGCCGTTAAAAGTGGCTGTGGTTAGAGGTTGTGGAACTAGATTGGAAAATAACGGGTCTCAGAATGACCCCTTGGTGGTTGTAACGAGTCGTTGTATTGGAGTTGTGGTGAGGCTGGTCTCGATCAGGAAGGAAGTGAAGGGTCTTGAGACGACTCGTTGTTGGTAATAACGGGTCATGGTATGTGCCTGTAGGGAGGACTTCTAGGTTAGTGACAGTGGTGGCGACGGCTGGTAACCACGAGTTGTTGGTGGTTGGAATGACTCATCTTGTCCAGTTGTTTTAGAAGATCTGAGACCTGAATTCAGGGTGTAGAGACGGAAGGTAACAACGGACCGTTGGAGATCACGACGGATCGTACTGACGTCCATTGTCACTTGTAGTTCAATTTTTTCAGGATTTTCATTAAGAGTATTTCTGTCATTCCTAAGCCATAGGGTCCTAAACTACATCATTTTAAGCTCAAAATAGGCAGTGTTATAAGGAGTAAGCTCATTCTAGACTCACGCATGCAAATTGAAGGGTTTAGAAGGTAATCAAGTTTAGGCTTTCTTCAAGTTTTCTTCAATTCTTCATTAGGTAATTCGAAAAGTGGTAGAATCAGACCCTATCAAGTATGTAGAGTTATGAATGGGTGAATTCATTCACACCCATGCCTAATCTCTCTCTAAATCATGAAAATTCATATGTTGATCCTATGGGGATTTAACCCAATGCATGAAATTCCTAATTTTCTACATGGGTATGATCTAAATATGTTTCTACTATTGTATTATGATTCATGGGCAAGTTTTATGTTGTTTTCAATTAAAATCACGTTTCATGCTTTATAAGTTAAAATGCCCAATTATAAGAAGTTCATGAAAGTTGAGATTTATGATGAATGTTCAAGTATGATGAGATATTATCAATGAAAAGCATTTTTTCAAGTTACCCATGTTTATGATCATTTTTTCAAGTGAATTAAGTATTTTCAAGCATGTTAAAGTATTAGGCAATGCCCATATGTTCAAGTATGATTTATGATTTCTCGAATGAATCTTACCATATGCCACATGGTTTTGGAGTTAAGACTCCCCATTTATGTTCTGCTTGTGGTATGGTTTGAGCAAGAGCTCCTCATATATGATTTTAGATTTGATATGTATTTGATTATTACGCTTCCTCAATAGATGATGGTAAGCTTCGTTTTAAAATGATGGAGAGTATATGCATGTTTTTGCGAGTAGTGTCTGCACCGAGTAGGCTAAGGGTCGATCAACCCTATTCCTCATAACTACGTGCCAACGTAGGTTGATATCGATATCATGGTATCGTCCTTAACCCTGGTAAGGCTTTGGATGGCTCTACCCACATGAGTGTGATAGTTGGGACCACATAAGCTCTATCATGGTATATCGGTTATATGCGAGTCTCCAATTGTTCCTCATGATTTCAATTATGCATGTTTATCACTTATGATATCTATATATGTTCTAAAACAAGTTTGACCAAACATTCAATTTTACTTATGATTATCAGATTTCAGCTTTGAGTCATTCGATTCAGTTATGATGTTATGTTATGTTCAGATCATGATTTTCGAAAATAGCATGCAATCCCTACTCTCAGATTCTTATATTGATTATGTTTTATATTATGGATGTTTTAAATGATTTTACTTAATTAAGCGGTTTTACTTACCTTGCATACTCGGTATATTCCACGTACTGACCGCATACTCTATGTTGTATCATTTTATGATACAGGCTCCAATCTTCAGACTTAGCCCCACCGCTAGCCAGCTTCCGGAGTTAGCATCAGTCTCTATTGGTGAGTCCTCACCTGTAGAGGGCCCCTCTTTTATCCAGTTATGTTTTCATATTTTCAGTTTCAGACTTAGAGAGTTAGTTGGGGTTTTGTCCCATCAACTCATCATAATTAGAGGCTTTTGAGATAATAGATGGTATTCAGCTTCAGAATCGTGTTGAATTATATGATTGTATATTATGCTTAGGCTTCCGCTATGTTATTATGTTAAGTCTTCTATTTTATTTGATTGAGTTAGATGTATGTTCATGCCATGGGTCGACTTGGAGTCTCTCAGGGCTCCTTGTCCCGTATCTCGATCTAGGCCTATGTTCGAGCTGTGATAAACTTGCTATCAGAGCAATAGGTTTGAAGTGTCCTAGGGTGTATAAAAGCTGCGTCAAGTAGGGTCTTTTTCATGGGTGTGACGCACGCCAAACTTATGAAAAAGAGGCTACGAGACATTTAGGAAATGTTCCCTTCATTCATGATCTATGTCGTGCGATGAAATGTCTCCCTATCCTTCTAACTCGTGCTATTCGCAATTGTAGAATCATGCCTCCCGAAAGAGTAAATGGCAGAAGGAATAGAAACAGAAATGGCCACGAGGATGGCAATGAAGACGGGCACCAACAAGCCCCACCAGTCCAGGAGCACCATGCATTGGAGCCGGTTGCCCATGCTGAATTTAGAGCAGCCATTCAGATGTTAGCGCAGGCCTTGACCGCCCAGGTCAACCAGAAGGCAGTGGTGCATGTCCCAAAGAATGGGAATGCAGTGTCAGCGTGAGTCAGAGATTTCCTAAGGATGAACCCACCAGAGTTTATTAGGTCCAAAGTGGATGAGGAGCCATATGAGTTCATTGATGAGATTGTGAAGATCACCCAGGTCATGGTGGTGAATGGAGTAAAGTGTGCTGATTTGGCCTCGTATCAGTTGAAGGGGGTCACACACATTTGGTTTAGACAGTGGAAGGATAGTAGGGCAGCCAGAGCAGGCCCTATCAGTTGGGAGGAGTTTCACGTTGCTTTTCTTGATCGGTTCTTCCCTCGTGAGATGAGGGAGTTAAAGGCGACTGAGTTCATGAATCTAAAGAACGGGAAGATGATGCTGTAGGAATATGCCCTAGAGTTCACTCGTCTATTAAAGTATGCCCCAGAGTTAGTGGTGGATCAGAGGGCGCGAGTGAGCAGGTTTGTTCATGGGGTGGTAGACTATTTAGACAAAGATTGCAGGACCGCCATGCTCCATCAGAATATGGATTTACCTCAGATAGTCTTATATGCCCAATAGAAGAAGGCGGTGCATTTGAGGGAGAAGGGGGCTAAGAGGGCCAGGACAGACAACTATAGGTTCTCTCAGCCGAGGCCAGGTGGTGGGCACCAACAACAGACCCCCCCAGAGATGTTCAGCCCTAGCAACTTCAATGATGATTGTGCCATCCAGACGTAGGCATGACCATAGAGGACGAGCATCAGGCTCTAGGGTTTAGAGAAGTAGACTTGCGGATTCTAGTATCCCAGTTTACGGCAGGTGTGGTCAGGGCCACACGGGTCAGTGCTTGGCGGGTACAGGTGCTTTCTTTGGGTATGGGAAGCAAGGATATATGCTCAGAGATTTCCCAACAGCTAGAAAGCTCCATGATAGGGGTCGAGGACCAACTTCCAGTTCAGCAGCTCTACCTTCATGCCCAGCCCAACAGGGGGAGCCTACTAGAACAGGTGGCGTTCAGTACTAAAACAAATTCTATACCTTAGCATCTTGCCAGGAGCAGGAGGTCTCCCCGGATGTAGTCACTGGTATGTTACGAGTTTTCCATCTTGATATATATGCTTTGTTAGATCCAGGGCAACCTTGTCTTTTATGACACCTTATGTGGCTAGTAGTTTCGGAGTCAACCTCGAGAGCTTGTCAGAACCCTTCTCAGGCTATACTCCAATGGGTGATTTAGTTATAGCTAGACGAGTATATAGAAGTTGCTTGGTCATAGTCCATCAGAAGTTCACCTCAGCAGATTTAGTAGAGTTAGCCATGACCAATTTTGATGTTATCCTCGGCATGGATTGGCTATTTGCTTGTTATGCCTCAGTTAATTGTAGAACTCAGGCAGTAGATTTCAGATTTTTGAGTAATCCAGTCATAAAGTGGAAGGGTAGTTCAGTCGTGCCTATAGGTCATTTTATTTCCTACCTTAAGTCCAGAAATATGATCTCCAAGGGTTGTGTGTACCATCTAGTTAGGGTTAAGGATGCTACGTCCAAGACCACGACTATTCAGTCAGTCCCAATAGTATGCGAGTATCCTGAAGTCTTTCCAGATGATCTAACATGAATCCCTCCCAAGCAGGAGATTAATTTTGGTATTTACCTTCTTTTCGATACACAACCTATATCTATTCCCCCTTACAGAATGGCCCAAGTCGAGTCAAAGGAGTTGAAGGAGCATTTGAAGGACCTTTTAGATAAGGGTTTCATTAGACCGAGCAAATCCTCGTGGGGTGCACCAATTCTCTTTGTCCGAAAGAAAGATGGTTCTCTTCATGTGTGTATTGATTATCGGCAATTCAACAAGGTCACCATCAAGAACAGGTATCCTCTACCCAGGATTGATGATTTATTCGACCAGCATCAGGGTGCCAAGTGCTTTTCAAAGATAGACCTCAGGTTTGGATACCATCAGCTCAGGGTGCAGGAGAGTGACATCCCAAATATATCCTTCAGGATGCGGTATAGTCATTATGATTTTGTAGTTATGTCTTTTGGACTAACGAATGCTCCTGCATCTTTTATGGATTTGATGAAC
This sequence comes from Datura wrightii, assembly GCA_035772735.1. Classification (NCBI taxonomy): domain Eukaryota; kingdom Viridiplantae; phylum Streptophyta; class Magnoliopsida; order Solanales; family Solanaceae; genus Datura; species Datura wrightii. Next base: position 73,352,019 of record JASDFA010000019.1, on the reverse strand, counting down.
AGGGTGTTCAAGCCATAGTTGGATATGTTCGTGATCGTGATTATTGATGACATCCTGATATACTCTCAAAGCGAGGAGGAGCATGCCACTCATTTGAGGGTGGTGCTACAGACTCTTAAAGATTGCCAACTATATGCTAAATTCAGCAAGTGCAAGTTTTGGTTGAACTCGATGGCATTTTTGGGCCATGTGTGTTATACCCTGTAGAATTTCTGGGTCCTAAATGACCTATTCGCACGTTGGTTAAGCATATTTGAAGGCCATACGTGCTAGAGAAAGGCCCGAAAAAAGATCGGACGAGAAACCTGTCGAACCATCGCGGAAGGAGCCGAGGCAGAGCCCCTCCACGATGGCAGCATGTCACGGAGGTGAAGCCTCCGTTTTGGCTCCGTGACACGTTGGCCTTGTCCAGGCCCAAGTATATAAAGCCCCACTTCGGTTTTAAATGATTAAACACTTATAAACATTCAAGAAACAGAGAGGAAAACGCAGGAGAAGGGATAGGAACTTAGAGGTAATATAATTTTCGTCTGATTACGCTGCTAAACATTGTCCAAACTCAAATTAACCTCAGATACCGAGGTATTTAGCAGTAGAGAGCATTCCTACGGATTTAGTTTCGCGAAATACGACCGACGAATCGTCGAGCTACCGAGATAAGGTAAGTGGAATTGTTCTAAACTAGTGTCTATGTGTTCCTAGCTATGAAGTGAATATTTCTCCCTTCTGGACCTCTGAAAAATAGCGAGTTTTCGATCGTCTTTCGATAAGCCTAAGTTTAGGCTACAAACTATATCGAAAGTGACATTGCTCTTGAAAATAAAGATGTATTTAGTATTAATTGACATATTTATGAATGCAGTTGGGAGAAAACAATTGAAGTACCGGCTGAGCCTCGTCCGACAGACGGATAGTTCGAGGATAAGGTATGTAAAGCTAGTTTCCTCGGCAAGTTAGTAATCTCGGTACAGTATAGTAATTTAAAGGCTAGTAGAATATTCAGAAGTCATGTATGATGTTTACTACGAATGTTGGTACGATATTAGAAACATCATGTTATGATCAGCGCGAGACTTGCTAGCACGATATAGATTCTAATATAAGTATTAGGAACTGCACAGCATGCTCAGTTGGTGATGTAATATGAAATGTTAGGGTATTTAGTTGAAACCCAGTAGAGCGATGTAATATCTGTAAGACATCTCAGAAATAGAATGATAAGTTAAAATGAAGTTAGAAAGCATGTTAGGAATAGTAAATCATGTTACTTTAGAAACTCAGTATACAGCATTGCTTCAGCAGAAAGACTATATCTTGCTCAGCGTTAGCCCCAGTACAGTCGGGCAGAAGACTATATTTATACATATATACTATTACCAGCTTCAGCATTTATTAAGTACGTACATATTACTATCACTAGCTCAGCATATAGTATATACAAATACTTTACCACTATTAGCTTCAGTATGTGGGACATGCAGATAGTATTACTTGTTGAGACTGTTGTTTTGTTTGGGGTTGGACTACCTAGCATCCATGACCGCCCCAGGGTTGACAGCTGTATCGACTCATCCGCCAAAGAATGAGGATACGTCGCTCTACGGAGTGGCATGCCGTCCCACAGGGGACGAAGATGGGATGCCAGTTATTCCCCATATTTGTGCCTTGATCGGCCCTTACACACCCCTGTCGAGCGGATACGCCCGGGTGTTGATTCAGAAGTCCTCCGGACTCAGATACAGTTATAGTCAGGGGCTCAGCGAGCCCAAGTACATACCCAGGGGACCAGCAGGATGCTTACAGGGTTTATAGGAGATGGGATGATCGGGGTAGGGGTATAGATTCTGTGCTGGTTGTACCTCCCGGCTTATGGGGGCCGGGTAAGGTTTGTGCGTGCTATGTTATGTTATGATATGTTATGCCATGTTATGTTAGACATGAGTAGATCAGCAGTAGAATGATACGCCTCCAGATATAACTCCTACTCCTTCCAGTATAATTAAGAGAAGGTATGACTTACATTATCAGACAGTTAATCTATTCCTTCCTACTTCAGTTTCATCAGTTATATTATTGTTCTTAGATATTTCTTTCAGTTATTGCTTTACATACTCAGTACCAGCGGTACTGACGCCCGGTGGGGTGCTGCATTACTTGCCTTGCAGGTACTCATAGACGAGCAGGCGATACAACGTGATTCCTATCAGCGATCGAGTATTCAGCTCCTGTCATCTAGAGACTGAATTCCAGAGGTGTATTTCATTTTCTTTTGTTGTATAGTACGGGTAGGTCGGGGCCCTGTCCCGATCATTTCTATTATTATTCCTAGAGGCTTGCAGTCTGTATATGTTTCCCTGTGGTCAGTTGAGCCGGTCGTGTGAGGCCGTGCAGTTGTATAGCTGTTAGTACTTGTGTTTCCTTTATGTTGGCCGTGTGGGGCCATAGTTCGACAGTAGTGGTGACCTTGCCGGTCACGTAGCTATCCAGTATTTCATGGTTAAGTTATAGATAACTAGATAGCATGGTGGCGTTGTCGGCCCGCATAGGTTTCCCTATATTGATATGTTTCTGGTCAGCTGTTAGTACAGGTACAGGAGGCTATAGGCCAATGGGCCGGGGGCTGTGTTTACAGCCGTTATATAGCCCTTTGTTTCCAGAAATGTGAGTTAGAGCCAGCCAGGCACCAGATGTGCCCAGGCTTAGCAGTCCAGCAGTTCAGGTCCTAGTAGGGCACCAGGTGCCAGTCATACCCCCCAAGGCGGGGTGTGACAAACTTGGTATCAGAGCAGGTCGTATCCCAGGGAGTCTGCAAGCCGTGCTAAGTAGAGTCCTGTCCATGGATGTGTTGTGCACCACATACTATGGATAGGAGGCTACAAGGCATGATAGGATGGTTGTCTTTTATTCTTATTCAGTCGTGCTGTAGAGCGGTACAATATAGGGTTGAGTCCCTAAAAGCTTACTATATTCTTTGGTTACAGATAATGTCAGACCAGCGACATCCTATCATAGGCCGGAGCTTAGATATTGCAGCAGGGGAAGGCACCAGCAGGATGCCTCACCCTCATTTAGAAACAGCCCGATTAGAGGGAACTATAGAGGCATCATCCCAGCCTTCTCAGCAGTCTCCCCCACATCAGGAGCCGCTTGGGGCGACACTACCTTCAGCAGTCCCTATACCGACACCTTCCGACCAGGAGGTTAGGAGTGTTGTAGTTATGTTAGCACAGATGATGGCTGCTCAGCGTCAGCCAATGCCATCTACAGTTGTGGAGTCATCAGGAGGGCCCGGTAGTTCGAGGGTCCGAGAGTTCTTAGCTCTGAATCCCCCACAGTTTACAAGTACGGACCGGACAGAGGACCCTCAAGATTTTCTGGATCAAATGCAGAGAATCTTCAGGGTTATGCATGCCACGCCTACAGAATCAGTTGAGTTGGCAGCATTCCAGTTACGGGACATTGTCGTGTTATGGTATGAAAGCTGGGAAAGGTCCCGAGGGAGAGATGTTTCCTCTCCCACCTGGTCCAGCTTTTCAGGAGCTTTTCTGGATCACTATTTGCCGCGGGAGATTCGACAGGCTCGGGTAGACCAGTTCCTGCATCTGGAGTAGGGGGCCATGAGTGTTCGGGAATATTCCTTGCGGTTTGATTCTTTGGCCCGGTATGCACCGGCCTTTGTTGATACCATGGCATCCAGAGTACACCGCTTCATCATTGGGTTGAATCCAGAATATGTTAAGACTTGCATTACGGCCACACTGCGAGAGGACATGGACATTGCTCGAGTTCAGGCATTTGCCCAGAATATTGAGGGCATCAGATAGCGATATCGGGAGATCAGAAGGGTCAATCAAGAGCAGCATCGTCGAGACAGGCCAGTTGAGTTACAGAGGGAGGCCCGGGGAGGACCCAAGCCACGATTGTTAGACAGGCCGCCCAGGCCCCCGCCTCCGTCACAGCCGCAAGGGGGTAGATTCAGCCGCAGGGGGCAGTCAGAGACTGGTAGAGGCTCGTAGATGGCAGATTCACCAGTATAGAGGAGGGCAGAGCAGAGTAGGTACACCCTACCACTTTTCCCTATATGCAGTCGACGCCATCCTGAAGCATGCAGATATGGCTCCACTGCGTGTTATATTTATGGCCAAGAAGGCCATTTGATGAAAGATTGCCCAGCCAGAGGTCGAGAGGACCGGGATAGACAGGATAGGGCATCTGCAGGGTCATGAGCCACAGCATCCTCGACTGGGTGCAGGCCCTTAGTTTCAGCAGGCAGGGGTCGAGGCAGATCAGAGGCCTCCAGTACAGGTGCAGGTCCAAGCCGCACATATGCCTTACCAGGGAGGCAAGATTCAAAAGCGTCGCCTGATGTTGTGACAGGTATGCTAACTATCTGCTCACACCCTGCTTATGTGTTGATTGATCCAAGGTCTACTTTGTCCTACATTACTCCATTTGTGGCACGAAAGTTTAGTATTGCACCAGAATTATTGCAGCAGCCCTTTTTAGTATCCACGCCCGTCGGTGACTCTATTGTGGCTAGAAAAATTTACCGAGGGTGTACAGTAGAGGTTGCTGACCGTCAGACCACAGTAGATCTGATCGAGTTAGAAATGATAGACTTCAATGCCATAATGGGTATGGATTGGTTAGTACCGTGTTTTGCCAACGTTGAATGTTGGACCAAGACGGTCTGATTTCACTTCCCGGGAGAAGCAGTGCGGGAGTGGAAGGGCAGCACTGCTACGCCAAAAGGTAGGTTTATTTCCTACCTTCAGGCGAGAAAGTTGATATCTAAGGGATGTATTTACCATCTGGTCAGAGTTCAGGATGTCCAAGCAGAATCTCCGACACTCCAGTCTGTTCCAGTGGTGAATGAATTCCCTGATGTGTTTCCTGATGAGTTACCTGGTATTCCCCCAGAAAGGGAGATAGATTTTGCTATTGACTTGTTACCAGGCACTCAGCCGATATCAATTCCTCCCTATCGTATGGCTCCTGCAGAACTCAGAGAATTAAAAGAGCAGTTGAAAGATTTATTGGATAAAGGTTTCATCAGGCCGAGTACTTCACCGTGGGGTGCGCCAGTTTTATTTGTGAGGAAGAAAGATGGCTCGCTCCGAATGTGCATAGATTATCGGCAGTTAAACAAGGTTACAGTAAAGAACAAGTACCCGCTCCCCAGAATTGATGACTTATTTGATCAGTTGCAGGGAGCCAGATACTTTTCTAAGATTGACTTGCGTTCCGGATATCACCAGGTCCGAGTACGTGAGAGAGATATTCCTAAGACAACGTTCAGGACCCGATATGGACATTTTGAATTTCTAGTTATGTCCTTCGGGTTAACGAATGCCCCGGCAGTCTTCATGGACCTAATGAACAGTATTTTCAGACCTTTCCTGGACTTTTTCGTGATAGTATTCATTGATGACATTCTGGTGTATTCTCGCTCTGAGGCAGATCACCGGACTGATTTGCGGACAGTGCTCCAGATTCTCAGGGACCGTCAGCTGTATGCTAAATTTTCTAAGTGTGAATTCTGGCTTAACTTAGTGGCCTTTTTAGGGCATATCGTGTCGGATGCTGGTATACAGGTAGACAAGCAGAAAATAGAAGCAGTTAAGTCATGGCCTAGGCCTACCACTCCGACTGAAGTTCATAGCTTTTTGGGGTTGGCAGGATATTACAGGAGGTTCGTTGAAGGGTTCTCGACCATTGCGGTACCTCTAACCAAATTGACACAGAAAGCAGCAAAGTTTCAATGGACAGAGGCATGTGAGCAGAGCTTCCAGGAACTGAAAGACAGATTAACCTCCGCCCCAGTATTAGAATTGCCGGAAGGCACAGAAGGTTATTCAGTCTATTGCGACGCGTCAGGTGTCGGGTTAGGTTGTGTGTTGATGCATCATGGTAGAGTAATTGCATATGCTTCCAGACAGCTGAAGAAACACGAAAAGAATTACCCTACCCACGACCTGGAATTGGCCGCAGTAATCCACGCCTTAAAGATGTGGAGGCATTACCTGTACGGCGTCCATGTTGATATTTACACAGATCATAAGAGCCTACAGTACATCTTCACTCAGAGGGAGTTGAATCTACGGCAACGCCGCTGGTTGGAGTTGTTAAAAGATTATGATGTGAATATTCTATACCACCCCGGAAAAGCCAATGTTGTAGCAGATGCCCTGAGCCGTAAGTCAATGGGGAGTTGGCGTATTTACGACCTAAGAAGCGGAAGTTAGCCCAAGAAATTCATCAGTTAGCTGGTTTAGCCGTTCGAATAATGGAAACAGAAAATAATAGAGCAGTAATTCAGAATTCTATTGTGTCATCATTAGTTACAGAGGTAAAAGAACGATAGTACGAGGACCCTGATTTAGTCCAGCTCATAGATAGAATTCAGAAAGGTAAGGAGTCAGATTTCCAAATGACGGAGGATGATGTGTTACGCTGTAAGGGCCGCCTCTGTGTCCCGAATGTTTCAGGGCTTCGTGGGCGGATCATGCATGAGGTACATTACGCTCACTATTCCCTCCATCCAGGGGTGACGAAAATGTACCATGACATCAGAGACATCTACTGGTGGCCAGGTATGAAAGCTGAGATAGCTGAATTTGTATCTAGATGTTCTAACTGTCAGCAGGTGAAAGTGGAGCACCAGAAGCCGGGCGGTTTGACGCAAGATATAACGGTGCCTACGTGGAAATGGGAAACGATAAACATGGATTTTGTAACAGGGTTACCCCGTACCAGACGTAGAAATGATTCCATTTGGGTAATAGTTCACAGGCTGACAAAATCAGCTCATTTCCTGCTAATAAAGGCTACCTTCTCGGCTGAGGATTATGTCGAATTATATATCAGAGAAATAGTTAGATTACATGGAGTGCCGGTGTCCATCATTTCAGATAGAGGAGCACAGTTTACAGCTAGATTCTGGCAGTCGTTCCAGAGGGGTTTGGGAACGCAGATCAATTTGAGCACAGCATTCCACCCTCAGATAGATGGGCAGGCTGAGCGAACTATCCAAATGCTCGAAGATATGTTGCGAGCGTGTGTACTAGATTTTGGGGGTAATTGGGATGAGCATCTTTCGTTGATTGAATTTGCTTATAATAATAGTTATCATTCAGCTATTCAGATGGCGCCTTTCGAGGCATTATACGGGCGAAAATGTAGATCACCGGTGGGCTGGTTTGAACTGGGGGAATCAACATTTATTGGCCCAGACATTGTTCGGCAGTCAGAGGAAAAGATAAAGCTTATCCGAGAACGTTTACTAACTTCTCAGAGCCGCCAAAAGTCTTATGAAGATATGCGGCGCAGAAATCTAGAATTTGCGGTAAATGACTGGGTATATCTGAAAGTGTCTCCGATGAAAGGGGTGATGAGATTCGGCAAGAAAGGAAAACTTAGCCCGAGATTCATTGGGCCATATCAGATTCGGCAAAGAATAGGTCGAGTTGCATACGAATTGAACTTGCCTCCGGAGTTAGCATCTGTTCACCCAGTATTCCATGTCTCTATGTGAAGGAAGTTCGTAGGGGACCCTTCTACAGTAGTTCCAGTTCAGGATGTCCAGGTTACAGAAGAGTTAGCATATGAAGAGGTTCCCGTAGCTATCTTAGACAGAAAGATTCTCAGGTTGAGGACTAAAGATGTTGCATCTGTCAAAGTATTGTGGCGTAACAGGAACCGTGAGGAAATGACGTGGGAAGCTGAAGAAGATATGAAAGCCAGATACCCTCACCTATTTCAGGCCTAGTCAGGTGACAGGTATGTCCGTATTATTATTTATGCAGTACCTTATAATTGTATGTGTGTGAATGAGAAAGATTGATACTCAGTTATCCAGTGGATCTTAAAATATTGCGTGCAGTACCTGTGTTGGACTTTTCTGCATTTCAGGTTTTTGTTATAATCCATATTACAGAGGAAACTCTGCTGAAATTTTTCTAGAAAGTAAGTTAAGTAGTCCTCTAGATAGCAGTGTACATTCGAGGACGAATGTTCTTAAGGGGGGGAGAATGTTATACCCCGTAGAATTTCTGGCACCTAAATGACCTATTCACACGTTGGTTAAGCATATTTGAAGGCCATACGTGCTAGAGAAAGGCCCGAGAAAAGATCGGACGAGAAACCTGTCGAACCATCACGGAAGGAGCCGAGGCAGAGCCCCTCCGCGATGGCAGCATGTCACGGAGGTGAAGCCTCCGTGTTGGCTCCGTGACACGTTGTCCTTGTCCAGGCCCAAGTATATAAATCCCCACTTCGGTTTTAAATGATTAAACACTTATAAACATTCCAGAAACAGAGAGGAAAACGCAGGAGAAGGGATAGGAACGAAGAGGTAATATAATTTTCGTCTGATTACGCTGCTAAACGTTGTCCAAACTCAAATTAACCTCAGATACCGAGGTATTTAGCAGTAGAGAGCATTCCTACGGATTTAGTTTCGCGAAATACGTCCGACGAATCGTCGAGCTACCGAGCTAAGGTAAGTGGAATTGCTCTAAACTAGGTTCTATGTGTTCCTAGCTGTGAAGTGAATATTTCTCCCTTTTGGACCTCTGAAAAATAGTGAGTTTTCGACCGTCTTTCGATAAGCCTAAGTTTAGGCTACAAACAATATCGAAAGTGACGTTGCTCTTGAAAATAAAGCTGTATTTAGTATTAATTGACAATTTATAAATGCAGTTGGGAGAAAACAGTTGAAGTACCGGCCGAGCCTTGTCCGACAGACGGATAGTTCGAGGATAAGGTATGTAAAGCTAGTTTCCTCGGCAAGTTAGTAATCTCGTTACAGTACAGTAATTTAAAGGCCAGTAGAATATTCAGAAGTCATGTATGATGTTTATTATGAATGTTGGTACGATATTAGAAACATCATGATATGATCAGCGCGAGACTTGCTAGCACGATATAGATTCTAATATAAGTATTAGGAACTGCACAGCATGCTCAGTTGGCGATGTAATACGAAATGTTAGGGTATTTAGTTGAAACCCAGTAGAGCGATATAATATCTGTAAGACATCTCAGAAATAGAATAATAAGTTAAAATGAAGTTAGAAAGCATGTTAGGAATAGTAAATCATGTTACTTTAGAAACTCAGTATACAGCATAGCTTCAGCAGAAAGACTATATCTTGTTCAGCGTTAGCCCTAGTACAGTCGGGCAGAAGACTATATTTATACATATATACTATTACCAGCTTCAGCATGTATTAAGTACGTACATATTACTATCACTAGCTCAGCATATAGTATATACAAATACTTTACCACTATTAGCTTCAGTATGTGGGACATGCAGATAGTATTACTAGTTGAGACGGTTGTTTTGTTTGGGGTTGGACTACCTAGCATCCATGACCGCCCCAGGGTTGATAGCTGTATCGACTCGTCCGCCAGAGGATGAGGATACGTTGCTCTACGGAGTGGAATGCCGTCCCATAGGGGACGAAGATGGGATGCCAGTTATTCCCCATATTTGTGCCTTGATCGGCCCTTACACACCCCTGTCGAGCGGATACACCCGAGTGTTGATTCAGGAGTCCTCCTGACTCAGATGCAGTTATGGTCAGGGGGTCAGTGAGCCCAAGTGCATACCCAGGGGACCGGTAGGATGCTTACAGGGTTTATAGGAGATGGGATGACCGGGGTAGGGGTATAGATTATGTGCTAGTTGTACCTCCCGGCTTATGGGGGCCGGGTAAGGTTTGTGCGTGCTATGTTATGTTATGATATGTTATGCCATGTTACGTTAGACATGAGTAGATCGGCAGTAGAATGATACGCCTCCAGATATAACTCCTACTCCTTCCAGTATAATTAAGAGAAGGTATGACTTACATTATCAGACAGTTAATCTATTCCTTCCTACTTCAGTTTCATCAGTTATATTATTATTCTCAGATATTTCTTTCAGTTATTGCTTTACATACTCAGTACCAGCGGTATTGACGCCCGGTGGGGCGCTGCATTACTTGCCTTGCAGGTACTCATAGACGAGCAGGTGATACAACATGATTCCTGTCAGCGATCGAGTATTCAGCTCCTGTCATCCGGAGACTGAATTCCAGAGGTGTATTTCATTTTCTTTTGTTGTATAGTACGGGTAGGTCGGGGCCCTGTCCCGATCATTTCTATTATTATTCCTAGAGGCTTGCAGTCTGTATATGTTTCCCTGTGGTCAGTTGAGCCGGTCGTGTGAGGCCGTGCAGTTGTATAGCTGTTAGTACTTGTGTTTCCTTTATGTTGGCCGTGTGGGGCCATAGTTCGACAATAGTGGTGACCTTGCCGGTCACGTAGCTATCCAGTATTTCATGGTTAAGTTATAGATAACTAGACAGCATGGTGGCCTTGTCGACCTGCATAGGTTTCCCTATATTGATATGTTTCTGGTCAGCTGTTAGTACAGGTACAGGAGGCTATAGGCCAATGGGCCGGGGGCTGTGTTTACAGCCGTTATATAGCCCTTTGTTTCCAGAAATGTGAGTTAGAGCCATCCAGGCACCAGATGTGCCCAGGCTTAGCAGTCCAGCAGTTCAGGTCCTAGTAGGGCACCAGGTGCCAGTCATACCCCCCAAGGCGTGGTGTGACAATGTGGTATCAAGTGATGGCATAAAGGTGGATTCTCAGAAAATAGAAGCGGTGAATAACTAGCCTAGACCGGTGAATCCTTCATATATTAGGAGCTTTTTGGGGTTAGCTGGCTACTATCGAAGATTTTTTTAGGGTTTTTCATCTATTGCAGCGCCGTTGACCAAATTGACCCAAAAGAAATGGAAATTCCAATGGTCGAATGTTTGTGAGAGGAACTTTCAGGAGTTGAAGACTCGACTTACCTCAGCACTGGTGTTAACTCTACCTAAGGGTACTGATGGGTTTTTGGTGTATTGTGATGCTTCAAGAATCGTCCTTGGTTGCGTATTGATGTAGCACAACAAGGTTATAGCATATGCTTCCAGATAGTTGAAAGTTCTTAAGAAGAATTACCCGACCCATGATCTTGAATTGGCAGTGGTGGTATTCGCCTTGAAGATATGGAGACACTATTTGTAATGGGGTCTATGTAGATGTGTTTACGGACCATAAGAGTCTACAATATGTGTTTACCCAGAAGGATCTAAACATACGATTAAGAAGCTGGTTAGAGCTACTTAAGGATTATGACATGAGTTTCCTTTACCATCTAGGCAAGGCTAATGTAGTAGAAGACTTACTTAGTAGACGCTCTATGGAGAGTGTGTCCCATGTGGATGAAGGGAGAAAGGAGCTGCTGAAGGATGTACATCGACTTGCAAGGCTGGGAGTTCGTTTGGTTAACTCGACTGATGGCTGTGTTATTATTCAGAAAGGATCAGAATCGTCCTTGGTGACTGATGTAAAATCTAGACAAGACGAGGACCCCATTTTGGTAAAGATAAAGGAAGCCGTTCAGAACCAGAAGGTAGAGGTCTTCTCCAAAGGGGTCGCTTGTTTAGCTTTGATATCGAGGTCGCTTGTGTGTCCCGAATGTTGATGATTTGAGAAATTAGATGTTGCATGAGGCTCACGGTTCTAGGTATTCAATACATTCAGGTGACACCAACATGTACCGTGACTTATGGGAAGTCTATTAGTGGAATGGCATGAAGAAAGACATCGCAGAATTCGTAGCTAAGTGCCCAAACTATCAAAAAGTGAAGGTTGAGCATCAGAGACTGGGAGGTGTGCTTCAGAATATCAGTATTCCTACTTGGAAGTGGGAAGAAATCAATATGGACTTCATCATAGGGTTGCCTTGCACTCTTCGGCAATATGACTCCATTTGGGTGGTGGTGGACAGGTTGAACAAAGCTGCTCATTTTCTACCAGTCAAAACCACTGATACAACGAAAGATTAAGCCAAAGTATACATCTGAGAGCTAGTTCGGTTGCATGGAGTGCCCTTGTCAATCATATCAAACAGAGGTACTCAGTTTACCTTTCAGTTTTGGAGGTCATTTCAAAAAGGACTAGGTACTCAGGTTAATATTAGTACAACATTTCACCCGTAAACGGATGGTCAAGCAGAGCGGACAATTCAGACTCTCAAGGACATGTTTAGAGCATGTGTGATCGACTTCAAGGGTAGTTGGGACGACCATTTGCCTCTTATTGAGTTTGCATACAACAACCGCTACCATTCCAGTATTCAGATGGCTCCGTTTGAGGCTCTCTATGGGCGGAGATATAGATCGCCTATTGGTTGGTTTGAGGTTGGTGAAGCTGTGATGATAGGGCCAGATTTAGTCCATGAGGCCATGGAGAAAGTTCAGCTCATACGGGACAGGTTGAAAACAACTAAAAGTTGCCAAAAGTCCTATGCCGATGTGAGAAAGAGAGAACTAGAGTTCGAAGTTGATGATTGGGTGTTTCTAAAGGTGTCTCCCATGAAGGGAGTGATGAGGTTTGAAAAGAAAGGAAAATTCAACCCTCATTATGTTGGCCCCTAACGGATTGTGAAGTGTGTTGGCAAGGTGGCAAATGAATTGGAGTTCCCTTAAGAATTAGCTTCCGTGCATCCTGTTTTTCATTTATTGCTCTTAAATAAGTGTTTGGGTGATCCAACTCTTGTTATCCCAGTGGATAGTATCGGTTTGAAGGATAGCCTTAGTTATGAGGAGGTTCTGGTGGAAATACTGAATCGGCAGGTTGGAAGGCTAAGAAACAAAGAAGTAGCTTCAGTTAAAGTTTTATGGAGGAACCAGCATGTTTAGGGAGCTAGGTGGGAAGCCGAAGCAGACATAATGGCTAGATACCCATATTTATTCCCTATCGGCTCAGTTCCAGCTTGATGTATCAGTTTTTTCCCTAAAACTCTATTCAGTTTCATGTTCAGTTCATGTACCTAGTTTCTTTCATGTATATGGATGTATGTATGATTCATGAATTCAGTTCATCCTTGTAGTTTAAGACGGAGTTAGTCATTCCATCAGTTTTCAACTTGTATAATCAGTAATTTGAGTATGATGATTGCATTTCTCTATATTCTATATGTTTTCCCACATTCAATGACGAATGTTCCCAAGGGGGAGATATTGTAATACCTCGGAAGTGCCTAAGACTAGATGGGGAGGTGGAAAGGAAGATCAGCAGAAAAATCTAGGATTTCCCCTCAAACGATCCGTGGTACGAGTCGTTAGAAGAAAGGACGAGCCATTAGAAGTGGCTGTGGTGAAAGGTTGCAGAATTGGATTGGGAAATAAAGGGTCTCGGAATGACCCATTGGTGGTTATAATGAGTCTTTGGATTGGAGTCGTGGTGAGGCTAGTCTCGATCAAGGAGGAAGTGATGGGTCTTAAGACGACTCATTGTTGGTAATAACGGGTCGTGGCATGTGACTGTTGGGAGGACTTCCAGGTTAGTGACAGTGGTGGCGACGATTGGTAACCATGAGTCATTGGTGGTTGGAACGACTCATCCTATCCAGTCATTGTAGGAGATTAGAGACCTGAATTCAGGGTATAGCAATGGAAGGTAACAACGAACCGTTGGAGATCACGACGGATCGTACTGATGTCCGTTGTCACTAGAAATTTAGTTTTTTCAGCATTTTCATTAAGGGTATTTCCGTTATTCCTAAGACCTAGGGTCCTAAACTACGTCGTTTTAAGCTTGAAATAGGAAATTTTATGAGGGGTAAGCTCATTCTAGACTCATTCACATCCATGCATGCAAATTAAAGGGTTTAGAAGGTGAGCAAGTTTAGGCTTTCTTAGAGTTTTCTTCAATTCTTCATTGCGCAATCAGAAAAGTGGTAGAATCAGATCCTATCAGGTATGTAGGGTTATGAATGGGTAAATTCATTCACACCCATACCTAATCTCTCTCTAAATCATGAAAATTCATATGTTGATCCTATGGGATTTTAACCAAACGTATGAAATTCCTAATTTTGTACATGGGTATGATCTAAATATGTTTATACTATTGAATTATGATTCATGGGAAAGTTTACATTGTTTTTAATTAAAATCATGTTTCAAGCTTTATAAATTAAAATGCCCAATTATGAGAAGTTCATGAAAGTTGAGATTTATGATGAATGTTCAAGTATGATGAGATATTATCGATGAAAAGCATTTTTTCAGGTTACCCATGTTTACGATCATGTTTCAAGTGAATTAAGTATTTTCAAGCATGTTAAAGTATTGGGCAATGCCCATATGTTCAAGTATGATTTATAATTTCCCGAATTAAGCTTACCATATGATTTTAGAGTTAAGACTCCCATTTATGTCCATTTTGTGGTATGGTTTGAGCAAGAGCTCCTCATAGATGATTTCAGATTTGATATGTATTTGATTATTAAGCTTCATCAATAGATGATGGTAAGCTTCATTGAAAAATGGTGGAGAGTATATGCATGTTTTGGGGAGTAGTGTCTAGCACCGAGTAGGCTAAGGGTTGATCAACCATATGCCTCAAAAGTACGCACCAATATAGGTTTATACATTTCATATATATACTTTGGGACCTCTCTTGTGAGCTATCCACTGCCCCGATTGGGCCTTGATCCTAATATTGATATCATGGTATCATCCTTAGCCCTGGTAAGGCTTTGGACGGCTCTACCCACTTGACTGTGATAGTTGGGACCATGTAAGCTCTATTGTGGTATGTCGGTTTTATGAAGAGTCTCCCATTGTTCCTCATGATTTCAGTTATGCATGTTTATCACTTATGATATCTGTATATGTTCTAAAATTAGTTTGGCCCAATGTTCAATTTTACTTATGATTATCAAATTTCAGCTTTAGTTTATTCGATTCAATTATGATGTTATGTTATGTTCAGATCATGATTTCAGAAAATAGCATGCAAGCCTTACTCTCAGATTCTTATCTTGATTATGTTTTATATTATGCATGTTTTAAATGATTTTACTTAATTAAGAGGTTTTACTTACCTTGCATACTCGGTATATTCCACGTACTTACCGCATACTTTATGATGTAACGTTTTATGATACCGACTTTAATCTTCAGACTCAGCCCCGCCGCTAGCTAGCTTCTGGAGTTAACATCAGCCTCTGTTGGTGAGTCCTCATCTGTCGAGGGCCCTTCTTTTATCCAGTTATGTTTTCGTATTTTTAGTTTCAAACTTAGAGAGTTAGTTGGGGCTTGTCCCATCAACTCATCAGAATTAGAGGCTTTTCAGACAATGGATGGTATTCAGCTTCAGACTCATGTTGTATTTTCGGATTGTATAATATGCTTAGACTTCCTCTATGTTATTATGTTAAGTCTTCCATTTTGTTTCATTGAGTTAGATATATGTTCATGCCATGGGTCGACTTGGAGTCTCTCGGTGCTCCTTGTCCCGTGTCTCGATGCAAGCCTATGTTCGATCATACATTAAGCCGCCACTATCAAATATAGTAATGCAACAAAGGTTGGGTCGATCCCACAGGGAATAGACAGAAATAATATGTTAATGATGAAAATAAGCTAACTTGTAATCAATATTTTGGAAGGGAGGGGGTTTGCAAATAAAGAAAGAAAATAATTCTAAAAATAATTGAGTTTGTATCAAATTGATGAAGCTAAGCTAGGACAGTGTTCCCCATGATTTCATTACTTAGTAGGATTTTACTAGTGATTTATCCTGGTGAATTTTGTGTAAGACTTACGTTTAGTATATTTAATTTTTTCTCGACTTAAAAACTACACTTATCTTCTCTCGGTTTCAAAGTGTATGCGTTGTGTTCGAAAATAGACAATAGATTCTTTTCACCTCTCTCATCTTGGTCTCAAAAGTGTATATATTGTAGCTTTTCATTAAGTCTTGACTTGAACTATCCTCGGTTAAAGTTCAAGTTAATTAGATGAGAGAGTTATTAAACTCAAATTGTCATTTTAATATCTTTTCCTAACTTCAACCTTCTTAGTCGAGCAAGTTGAAGATACGGGCATAGTTCAACATTTGCAATCGATAAAACTTTAACTAAAATAAAGAGAATAACAATCCACCCAATTCACCATTCAAGAATCACTATTTTATTATTCCTCCGTTCGTTATTCCATCATGGTTCCCACAACCCTAGCCTAAGAGATTAGTTGCTCATGTTTATGAGAAAACAAATAGAAGGTGTAGAAGAAATCATAATGAAGTACTTACAAGAATTAGTAATAGAGTAACAAATCTCCAAGACTATATTGAATTTCAAGAACTTGATAAAATTACAACAATTGTCAATTAAGCTATTACACAAATTCTCAAAGTATGAATTGTGCAATACTTGAATCTAAGAATACTCAATATGACAATGTATTACTTGGGGTGTTGGATGAATTCCCCTAAAATATGTTATGAGAGGGTATTTATAATAGTAGATTAAGCCTTCACTGTTCCTTCTTGGATTAGAATTGGCTTTTTTAGCTTCATTTCCTAGTAGAATTAGGATTTGACTTTTCTGGACGTCTAGACTAAGCAGTGCGCTGCACCCCTCCATGTGTTTGAAGGTTCGTGTGTCGTGCCTCTGGTAACACTGAAATGGCCTATGTAGCGTGCAAGCCATAGCACAGTTATGCCTGTGCGCTTCCAACTTTTATATATTTGTCTCATCAACCCCGTTTTGCCATTCTTTCTCTTTTAAGCCACATTTAAGAACAAATCCATCACTTTAATCCCTAAGAGCATCTAATCATGTGTGTTAGCTATTTTTCACAAATATATCATAAAACACATGGAAAAACACATAATTTATTCTCAACACATAGTAAAATATGGGGAAAATATGGCTAAGAAATGCGTAAATACGTCGTTCATCACTTTGCAACCTTGTCACGACCAGAACATAGGCCCGGATTGAGACACGGGACAAGGAACCCCGAGAGGCTCCAAGTCAATCCGTGGAATGAACATAAAATCTAACTCATTTAATAAAAACAGAAGATCAACATAATTAACATAGTGGAAGTCAAAACATAACTAACATTTGAATACATTACAGGAGTCTGAAGCTGAATACAAACTATGTTTGAAAAACCTCTAATACTGTTGAGTTGATGGGACTAGACCCCAACTAACTCACTATAGCCTGAAACTAAAAATACATAAAATGACTGAAAAGAAAAGGACACTCGACAAATGAGGACTCACCAACTGGGACTGAGAAGTGCTAACTCCAGAAGTCTGACTAGCGGTGGGACTGAGTCTAGATATCGGAGCCTATATCATGAAATGATACAACATAGGGTATGCGGTCAGTACTTGGAATGTACCGAGTATGCAAGGTAAATAAAATGGATAATTTAAAATACATAAAAGTTCATAATAGTAGGACAAAATGATCGTAATGTAAATACCATAATGTAAACATAAGGTTCAAGGTCAATACATTCGTAAATTAACCATAATCATAATCAAAAGGGAAAAGCTTTATTGAACATGACTTGAGCCAAAGTGCATAATAATAAACATGCGTAAATCATGAGGAAAAGTGGGAGGACTCATCATAACCGACACCATCATGGTAGTGCCTTACATGATGCCCCAATTATCTTACTCATGTGGGCAGAGTCGTCCCAGGCTTGCCAAGCAATGGACGTGCAATATGTGATGTCACGAAAGAGGGGATTCATTAACATTGTAATGTATCAATATGAACCTATGGTGGCACGTAGTTATGAGATACCGGCGTAGTCCTTTGAACGCCGGACTACTCGATGCTAGACACTACTCCCAAAAACATGCACATTAGGCTCGTATGTAAATCATAAACATCATTCATGATATTCATGGCCAAATAAATATTAACATCATTGATTCTCATTTAAATACATGTTTGCCATGAATCGGCCAACGTCATAAATCGATCAATCATGACGTCCATGCATACTTGTAAAACATGTATATACATAGTAATCATAGATTCATGATGAGCATTTGAGTAAAATCATATCCTAAGTCATAAATAATAATTTAGGGCTTAAGAAGATCAATATCATAATGGAACCATAAATTGACTTTTCATGAAGCTTACATAATTTGGCATAATTTAATTAGAAGCTGAAACTATAAATTAATAGTAATTTTTTTTATAAAATCTACCCATAGATCATAAAACATGATTTGATACATAAAGGTAATTGACTCATAGATAGATCATAGAGAATTTCACAAGAATTGGAATAAACCCCATAGGATTATGAAACTTGAATCTAGGATTGGAATTCATGGAATTGAGAGGAATTTTGAGCATGAGATTGAAAGGAACTCTCATTCATAGACTTACATACCTGGTTTGATGATCCCTTGACTTTTTTTGAAGATCCAAGAGGAATTGAGAAGTTGGAGGTGATGAACCCTAGCTCCTTCTTGAGAGAAAATCTAATCTAAGCATGTTTGAAGAGAGTAAGGATTTAGGCTATGTTAAACCCTTTAATCTAACCTAAGAAAAGACCAAAACGATGTATAAGCATAGGATTTACCAAAATTTCCCAAAACTATCGAAATAAAACCTGTAACTGGCAGTTACTATGACCAATAGTACGGGTCGTAGGTTAATTGTATGACTCATACTGAGAGTCGTACAATGCTTGTTGCAGCTTCACTAAATCGCTCATGAAATTTTACTCCAAACTCCGATTGGTGCAAGGTATGATGCGTTGGAAAGAAGACTTAAAGGGATTCAACTAGATATGATTCACACAAAAATATTTTGTAACATGGGAGCTATGATCAGTTGAAGTTGATCCTTATACAAACCAATACGAAAAACTCAATAGGTAAGAAGGCTCTTAACTCAACTTCATGCTAGAGGTTTCTTATTACATTAATTTGCATCCAATGAACTTCTTACACTTTGGAATTAATCAACTCATGACTAAACCAACGATTCACACCATCATATTATGAATCGTACCATAAGTCGTACCACCAACCTATGATTTCCTCTAGTGACTAATGAGTCCATTTTTCCCCAACTCTATGAATATTTCCACGACCCGTACCACGACCCGTAACTCCATCCTACAAGTTGTACTATTACCCATACAATTATTCACATGATAACTCCAAAGACTTGCTACAACTTCTGTCCACGGGTCACACCCACATACTACGGCTCGTAGTGGGGACTCGTGGTTGGGAAACAACTTATTTGATCTGGACCATGGGTCTTCCTACGACTCATAGTTTGAGTTGTATTGAAGTAAAATTTTTCAACTTTTCCTGCTGATCACACTTCAAATCTCAATTCTAGTCTTAGGAACTTTTACGGTATTACAAACCTCCTTTCCTTTTACCTAACCTCTAGAAATCTTATTTTCCATGCTTATAGATTTTTCAGCATCAATATGAATATCGTCGGTAAATACCGGCTTTCTAGAGTTAGCCGAAATTTTCTAATCAACATCATCTCCAACAGAAAGTTCGGACTCCTAAGCCACATCTTCCACTTGTTTATTATTAACAGGGATTAGATCAGTCAACATTTTACCACCTTTGGGTGTGACAGCTATGCATTGGTCATCCTTCCTCAGGTTTTGCAATGTATCACTAGACGTGTGATCACGCCCAAATTATACCTCAGAATGAAGTATAATGCGGTTGTTGTCAAATACAATAACCCGACTAGGTAGGGGTCGATCCCATAGGGAATAGGGTAAAAATAATATGTTAATGATAAATAAATCAATCGGTAGTTAATATTTCAGAAGTAGGGTTGAAAATAAAATAAAAAGTAATTCTAAACAGTGATTAAGTTGTTACCAAATTTATAAGACAAAACTAGGATAAACTAGGATTGTGTTCCCCATGATTTCATAACGTAGTAGACTTATTTTATTAGTATTCTATCCTAGTGAATTTTGTATAAGGATGACAATTAAGTTCATCTAACATCTCTCTACCTACATAGATGAATTCACCTAAATCCTCTCAGACTTTAGGTGTGTATATTTTGCCTTCTCCATAGGTCTTGGATTAACTAACCTCGATTAGAGCTCAAGTTAATTAGATGAGGGTTGACAGCCTTAAATTTCCATTGTTATTCTCTTTTCCTAACTTCAACTTCTTTGGTCGAGCAAGTTGATGATATAGGCACATTTCAATGTT
The DNA here is from genome assembly GCA_035772735.1 of Datura wrightii. NCBI lineage: Eukaryota > Viridiplantae > Streptophyta > Magnoliopsida > Solanales > Solanaceae > Datura > Datura wrightii. The sequence goes on along the minus strand of JASDFA010000019.1, from coordinate 73,331,925 downwards.
TGCAATGGCTAAAACTCATTAGATCAAAGAGAATAACAATTTACTCAATTTACTATTCAAGAATCACTATTTTATTTTGCCTACTTTCATTAATCCATCATGGGTCCCACAACCCCAGCTCAAGAGATTAGCGCTCATGTTTGAAGAAACAATAACATAAGATATATAAGAAGTCATAATAAAATACTACAATAATATGAAATTATTTGACAAATCTAGAAAGATAATTATAACCAATAGAACTTGATGTTTTGCTCCAATACTAATATGGAATAATATTTTCTACACTTACCATAATTGAATGTATAAATCTTTTGTGTAACAATAGGCCTCCATGACGCGCCACTAGTTGTGTGGATCTTCCTACGCGTCGCATAGATCCTTGCACAGATGTGCCTGAGGGATGCCATCTTCTATTATGTTGTGGTACTTTCTCCTTTTGATTTTGTCTTGGCATCTCTTGCTCTTTTAAGCCTCAAATGAGTTCAAATCCATCACTTAAATTTCTGCAAACATATAATCATGTGCCTTAGTGCTTTTTCACAAATATCATATAAAACAAAAAAGCACACATAGTTTATTCTCAAAACATAGTTAAGTATGGGTAAAATATAAAAAATAAGTGCGTTAATACGCGCTACATCAGTAAGGTACCACTTTTTTGCTGATTAAAAGCTACGAACATCTGGCCCATTTGATACTCTTTTAATGGTTGTGGAATGTGAACCCATGAGTTGGCTGATGTTGGAGAGATCACTTTTCATCTGCATAACACCAAAGTCGGTAGATTCAACTCTTTGCAAGACCTTGGCCAATATCTATTCCATCTTGGATCTTCCTGCATCATTATTAGTTCGCTCAGGGTTTTCAGGAGGCACATACAATCAACTGCGCTCATTCTTGTAACTGTCCTTATTCTTCCAGCTGTCCTAATCTCAATCTTTATAATTAACTCTGCCACAATAGTTATCCTTCTGATAATTCCAGCTTGGTTTCCTTGGGTCTTTGGCCCAAAAACCCCCCATATTATTTAGATACTTAGCTTCCTCCTCAGAGTTTGATTCACGCTCTTCCTATTTGGTAGCCTTACATTTATGTAATGACCCGTCCACTCATTATATCACCTGGAATATTTAAGCAAGGGTAAGTTAGAATTTTGCGAGTCTGGGTGAAGTTCCCGAAACTAAAAGATCAAGTAGTGTATGATCTTGAACAGCGCTGAGTTAAGAATCCTGCCATAGGGGAACTGCTACAGCGGTAATAGGCCTCACTGCAGCGGGTGATGCACAACAAGAACTCCATAATTCTATCCAAATTAGGATATAGAAACCTATTCTCTTAAAAAGGGTCAAATAAAAATGCCCAAAACGGGAGGAAGACTTTCTGGAGCAAGAAGAGAAACTAGGAGGCTAGAGGAGGCATGAACTCACCCTCATAGTTATGACTCTCTACAAGAACACAGGACTCGGTGCAAATATGCAACTGGGAATGTCTCGATGATAGTTTACTGCCCAGGTAGGCTATGGCTTATTCACTCCGTGTTAGACTTTGATTTTTGCGAACATGTATGTACATATACTTGATTGCTATCGATGATGTAGGGGGAAACTGTCGAATTTAGTTAACCTAGTATAATGGAAAATAGTAAGCTTAGAGTAGCAAAAAAAAGGGAAGAGATGATGTTATCTCCACGTATAAAATCTAGTAGGCTGTAGTTGTAAAAGAATAAAGGGTGATTTATGTGTTAGAGGAGTTAGACTTTATATAATGACTTGTATGTACGCGTAACGATAATGTGGTGATTTGGTCTCTAGATATTAGTTGTGTGATGATTGCCCTGTTAGAATTCAATTGATAGAATAAAACTTGATATAATGATGCCACCGAATTGACATGAAACTGTGTTGAAATACTAAGCATGTTTGTTTGCATTATTATTGAGGTGAACTATGAATAGTGAAAATAATTGAGAGGGGAGATTTACGAAGAAATAATTTGTGGGGAAAGAGCCGGCCGAGGTATTGATTGAATAGTACTGTTGCAGCGGGCGGGGAATCATTGTAGCGATACCGTTGTGGAGAATGTAATGCCGTTGTAGTGGAGCCCAGTTCTAAGAGCAGGCCAATTTGCACCTCCTTGTGATGTTCTGGATATAATCGATAGGATAACTAAAAGGGTAAGAATTTAATTCAAAATTAAGAATTTTGTTATAATTGCTGATATAACTCTGTTCATGTGTATGAATGGTTGATTGTTGTACTATAATGTGTGATTCTTGTTTTCTTGTGTGTTTAATTGATATTTCAAATAGTGATATATCATGTCTGAAATGGTCCATGGAATCTGTGATAACCGGGCAAGTGAAGAAAGAGGTTTGTCCTAATTAGAAGGTAAGTCATTGACATGCTGAGTAAGAGGCCTAGGGCCGAGATGAGATCTGAATGAATAAACTATATGATCATGTCGGGAGTGAGGGCTTGGATAAGAGTGGCTCGTACCCTAGGTGAGCATCCAGGCAAGCGGCATGAGAAAGTACACAGATAGGTATGGTTAAAGACTACGCGGCTAGGTATACAATACATGGATTTCTAGAGTCCCCTACAGGTCATGAGGGCAAACAGAAGAACCTCTAGCGTGTGTATATAGTGGTGTGACAGAGGTGTGTGCCTGTGCCGTTTGATTATGTCGATAGCCTGGATTGAGTCCAATTGGTATATGAAGGATTCCAATTGGTATCTTGACAAGATTAATTAGTATCTATCTATGCATGAATTGTTGAGGATATGAGATAAACTGGTGGGAAGGATTGACTTGGGAGGACAAGAATCCCCATGGGTATTCGACTTAGCGAGTTTCACTGCAGAACGGTATGTATCATTGTAAAGGACTTGCTATTGGTGAGTGATCCTCAGCCATAATGGGTCCACTGTTGCGGTAGGTGATCTCTACAGTAGACATGATCAGGCAGAATGCTAGGATCTAGAATTCCAAAATTCCCTGTTTCAAATAACAACAATAGACATGAATAGATTTAAACAAGCAAGTGAGGCGAATATAGGGAAACAATGACGATATCATAAAGAGGGCCAAAACATGGCCAATGTCTGCGAATGCCAAATGGGCATCCGTGAAAATGAGTATCAACATCTAGACAAACAAAAACAAGAAGGGAAATAGTGTTGTCTTACAAGCCCCAAATGGGGGTTGTCCAAACAATAAGTTATAAAACCAATAACGGAAGGGGGGATACTGTGACCCTATCTAACTGGAGGCCTTATCACTACCACTGTCTGCATCCTCGTTATATCCCTCCTCAAACTCGTTGAGGAAGAAGAACTCAGAGAGGACCCACCTGGTCAACTGGGGTGTCCTAGAATCGAGAGAGAGGGTCTTCAGGATCTTCTTTATCCCCTTTCACATCTGGATGATTAGCTTATCCTGAGAGCGCCGCCTCCTCATCTCTCGCTCCAAGTCCTCCTAGAGCTCCATATGGGACTGAGCAGTGCTGTAATTTCCCCTACATCTTTCCTAATTTGATAGCTTCTACAATAGAGGCTCCGCTACTGAAAGGAGGTCTAGGCAACCTTCCCAATAGCTCCCGCATAGCCGCCATCTTGGTCTTAATCCGCTCAAATGGCTCAACGGGTCTAAAAGTGTTGGACCCACCATTTCCCTTAGTAGAGGTAGTCATTCTCTTCTTCTGACCTCTCCCTAGACCCCCCTTCACCCTTAAGGGATCAAAGGGCCTATCACAACCTACGATGAGGTCCCCGAACTCTTTATACACCCCTACCCACCGATAGAGTAGAGTGATGAGAGAAGGAAATAGCAGGTCGGTGATGGGATTAGCTAAGAATTACCTCCATTCCTCAAGAATTTGAGCCTGCACATTTATCCTCACCCCGCTCAAGACACAGGCCACCACCAAGGATGGGGATGGGTCACATCCGTGATGTTGGAGGATGGAAAGAATCCTCTAAGATACTAGGTTAAGCCACCTATTGTCCTCTACAAAGAAATGAGTGCTTTGGATGCCTGTCCTAGTAATGCCTCAGTTAGTCGAGGCTCTCTGCTCCTCCACCACCAAGGAGTCCACCAACCACTGCCCGTTCCCATCCACATCGCGAGCCTTCAGCTCATCCTCCAGAGGGTTTGCCAGATCCAAGGCTTCATTAATAGCAGTAGGGGTCAGGATGATCTATATACCCTTGACATAGTCCACCAGCTCATCCCAAAACCAAGACACAGTATGGAAGTTGGCATAGAATTCCCTTACCTAGGCCTGGTTGATCTTACACACACCAACAGACACTAGCCTATCTCCTATAGAAGAGCATAAAACACTGGTGCCTTCCCCTCTATGTCCTACATAATGAATCCCCTTTCGTAAAGTAAATCCTTTGTAGCCTACTCGTTGTGTCAAAATTGGCACTGATCATTGACAATGAAAATGTAGTCATCGATGCGAATGCTAATGCTGGAGGTAGCTGATCACGGGAAAAAATAGCATGCCCGAGATACGCTTTATGACTTAAATTAGTCTTGTTTATCTAAGTTATTGTATACATTTTCATGTAATTTTATATGAAGTGAAGATATGTGCTAACCAACATGATTAGCCTTTATTTTGTAGGTTTTGATGACTTTTGAGTAACTAATCCATGAGTTGGTGAAGTAGAGGCTCGAAAACGGAATTAACACGCGAACGTCGGCAAAGAGGAGGCACAAAACAGCCCATCGGCGCGTCGGCAACGTGCCACGGCAGGCAGGCCGATCACAACAGCCCACCTGCACGTTGGCAACGTGCCAAGGCAGGTTGGCTGCGCGACCAAGAGGTGCCAACACGCTGCCCAAGCAGCGTGACACGCTGCCAACGCGGCAAGGTGCTGCCGGGGCCAAGTTCGGGTGATTTCCAGAGAGCTTCTGCATCCGTAGCGTGTCACGGAGGCAGTGCTCCGTGATGCACTCTGTGGCACGTTGCTTGTTATTCCGGTAAAAAGTCCTACTACTATAAATAGCACACTTAGGTTTTATTTGAGAGATTCTGACTTGGTGGAGCAAGGACGTGGGTTACAAGCAGTTGAGGGACGAAAATATCAGGGTTTTTTCTCTCTTTCTTTCTTCTTTAATTCAATTGCTTGTATGATTAACACTCATTTTAAGATGTTTAATCCACAAATGAGTGGCTAATTCCTCTCCTTGCTGAGGTTATGAACAATTGTGATGAAATTTGATCATTGATTCTTTGGTTTTTCATCTTTTCTCCCATGTTGTTTTATTAATTCTTGTTCTTACTACATTAATGTGTGTCCTATGTTAATGTACATCTAAAAAGTCCGGTTTCACTCGAGAGAGCAAGAAATTGGAAAGTTGTGAATTAATAGGATATGTTCTTTACTTGGTTTGGGAAAATTGAATCTTGATTTGCTTTCAGGATAGAAATATACTTGAAAGTCGTATTAGTCAATTTAGGAACCGGAATTGTATGGCTAGAACATGAATTGCATTTGATCACAGAAATGTAGACGGATGGTTCATGATTCTTAAGTGAGGTTAAATACGAGAGTTTTAATCTCTTGGAAAATGTTCTTGGCTTGCAACTGGAGGAAAAGATTAACCAAATTATGATGATAATTAATTTCATTACATGTTCGTTTAACCTCAGCATGCTCTCATTCATAGTTCAGACTCAAATTAGATAATTGTTTTAGCTTTAGTATAAAAATTATAAAACAAACTATCAAACTTTTGGTTACACTGTTGTCTGCATTTTTAGAAGTAAAATATAGTACACTTGAGCAAATTGCACTTCATCCAAGTCTCTGTGGGATCGATACTTGGCTTACTAAAGCCACTTACTACTTGTTCGACCACGTGCACTTGCGTGTCATTTTATACCCCACAAATCACCCCGAACAAGTTTTTGGCGCCGTTGCCGGGGACTTGGCAATTGGTGAATTTGTTTTAAGTGTTAATTTACTGTATTTTTGTTTTGTAAGTGCTGACAACTTGGTCTTAGTGTTTGTTTTAATTCTTCTTTGTTTTATTTTATTTTTCTGCTTGTTCATATACCCTTGTTGACATGACATCGTGGAACACAAATGTTTTAAATGGTGGATACTCATATTTTGGCGAATCTTGTATGAATTGCGGAGGACCCCACTTGTGGCAACACTGTAACACATGCAATATATATGGTGGTCAATATGGCCTTTGGGATGGCTGTCCGAATGCATATTCCCCTCCCCCAAGCCCCTACTATGATCCTTCTGTTGTTTTTTCTGAATATAGGCATGCTGAAAATGAGGACTTGGGACACTAAGCTCGAATAGAGGACATGCTGAAACAACTCTTGGAGCAATCAGAAGCAATGAAGGAGGCGATGGCAGTATTGAGAATTCAGGAAGAAGAGAATGCAGAGGCTCTAGAAAGGATGAGCATCAAATTCACGGAGATGATTGCTGAGGCTGAAGCTTGTGATAATTTGCAGGTAACAGTTTTAGCCGATATTCAAGAGGAACTACAAGAGGAAGACAAGAGTGAATTTTTGGATGAAGCCCAACAATTAGAATCTCTTGAGTGTCCCTGTAATGGGCTCACACTTATGGAAAATCCATTCATGGAAGAAGAGATAGAGTATCCCCCATTTGACATTAACGGAGAGATAGATATCTATGCTGAGAAGGTGTATACAAGTAAGGAGGTCAAGCACAATGCATTTTCAGAGTTGAGGATTATTGGTCCACACTCAAAGCATTTATCAACATTAAGTTTGGTTGAAAACATAGAAATAGAGCCTTCCAAGCTTATAGAGAAATGTCTAGAGGAGGATCAAGCCCCGTATATTTTGAAATTCGCTAACTCAGAGAGACAAAATGACTTCGCTTACTTAAGGGCCAATAGGTTCAAAAGGCAACATCTACTGCTTGGTCCTTACAATTTTTTACCACCACCCCCGGAGAATAAGAGGAAATTAGAGAAGAAATTAGGGGTGAGATTCATATCCTCAAGGTGGAGGAAAAAGTGGTGAAACTGGATACGTCGTGCCACGACGCAAAATTAGGCGCTGCTTGGGAGGCAACCCAAGGGTACCATGCGTACCATTTTAATTTCTTGCATTTAAGTTGATTTATTTATTTTTCATCTTGTGTTGTTTTGGTGGAAAGTTAAGCACAGATGGAGGGGGGAAGTCTGAGTACCCGTGGAGGAGGAAGCTAACAAGCATGAAAGAGAAAAAGTGTGGGGTCGAACACCCACTTGTGCAAAGTTGAACGAAGGCATGCTATTAGCTAGGCCTAAAGGCCTCAGGGAGTATTTCTCACCCTTTTTAAATTTTAATTTGATGCTATGAGGACATAGCATGATTTAAGTGTGGGGTGAGGGAAATTTCAAATTTTTGTGCTTAATGATTTTTGGTGAATGTAATGCTTGTGAGAAAATTGAAAAAAAAAACATTTGTGAGTTAAGCATGAATTCATCACCCGTTGGTTTTTCTCTTTGGTTCTTTTCCGACGGGGGGTCTTTGAACCGAAGAATAAAAATTTTCTTTTTCTTTTTCTTTCCTTGGTCTGTAGATAATGTATTTAGTCATAATTAGTGATTGTTTCCGACGATGGATGGATGACGACCGTCTTGAGGAAAATGTAGTCGGTAGGTGTTGGGGTTTTGAAACCATAACTAATTGGTGCTTGATGTTCTTTTTATGTGCTATACATGGTTGTAAGATGCAAGTATGTTCAGTGTGAAGCATGCAAGTGTATAACTTTGTTTGCGACACTTAGGCTCTTGAATTTGACTCAATATGATGGAAGCTTAATTCTGAATTCTTGTGATTAGTTGAGTAAGAGTCTACTGATTGTGTCTTGATTTGAGCATGTTCCATGAGTGTATGGTTTTTGAGTATTCTGTGCTATTATGAAATGTCTAGAACTTGCCTGGTGTGTATATAAAACGAAATGAAGGATGTGAATTGTAGGAGATGATTTAGGCATTTCTTTGAATGAACCAAACTTTTATCCCTCATTATACTGACCTTGAAAAATTAATCCTAGTTAACCCCATTGAGCCTTGAGCCTATTCTTTGACAGCTGCAACATAAGCTTAATCCTTTTTCCTTCATTAGCCTTGAAATTGAACCAAAACTCCTAAGCGCTTAAAGGAAAAATCCGAAAGAGTAAAGGAGTGAGAAGAATGAAAAGAAAGGAAAAGTAGCAAGTTGTAGAAGTGAGAAAAGGACAAAGGTGCACTTGTTTGAATATGGGTGAGTATTAGTAGGGAGTAAGAAAATAAATAAATGAAAAGTTACTCATAGAACTCCTTACTAATAAGATAAAAGTGCCTAAAGAAAGGGGGGAACAAAAGAGGAAAAAGAAAGATGAAAAGAGAAAAAGGTGAAGTGAGGGAAGGGAAGTTTGTAATGAAGGCGTGATGTATTAAAAGCGCTTAGGAAAGATAGTCACTATTACTGGCAATAATAGTACTTACCCGCACCTGAGTTACATTACAACCTAAAAAGTCCTACTTGATCTTACATTCATACATCCTTAAATTAGTGGAATAAAACACTAAGGGCAAGCTTATGGGTCATTACATGATGCATGTGAATTCTTTGTGAGAGTGAGTGTAATTCTATGCATGTACCCACACATGTTGTGATATAAAAGTTGTTTTTGCATGTGAAATTGGGTAACTCTCTTTCCGTGAGGGGCACATGTTGAATGAAGGATATAATTCATGTGGTATTTCTTAATCAGTTGATTTGCATGAGTTTGCTAAGATTGAGAGTCGATTCTTGAGGTTAAGAAGTCTTAACATAGTTGTACTTCATTTCAATGATCAAATCGGGCATGCTCTATTTTTAGCTGTATCTTACGTAATCATATTAGCCGTAACTTGAATTATCTTGCTAAATTAGTTATGTGGGAGTCTCCATATGCATGATATGTAAAAGGTTATTCGAGGACGAACAAGGCTTTAAGTGTGGGGTTGTGATCACAGGCAAAAATAGCATGCCCGAGATACGCTTTATGACTTAAATTAGTCTTGTTTATCTAAGTTATTGTATACATTTTCATGTAATTTTATATGAAGTGAAGATATGTGCTAACCAACATGATTAGCCTTTGTTTTTTAGGTTTTGATGACTTTTGAGTAACTAATCCATGAGTTGGTGAAGTAGAGGCTTGGAAACAGAATTAACACGCGAACGTCGGCAAAGAGGAGGCACAAAACAGCCCACCTGCGCGTCGGCAACGTGCCACGGCAGGCAGGCCGATCACAACAGCCCACCTGCACGTTGGCAACGTGCCACGGCAAGTTGGCTTCACGACCAAGAGGTGCCAACGCGCTGCCCAAGCAGCGTGACACGCTGCCAATGCGGCAGGGTGCTGCCGGGGCCAAGTTCGGGTGATTTCCAGAGAGCTTCCGCATCCGTAGCATGTCACAGAGGCAGTGCTCCGCGATGCACTCCATGACACGTTGCTTGTTATTCCGGGAAAAAGTCCTACTACTATAAATAGCACACTTAGGTTTTATTTGAGAGATTCTGACTTGGTGGAGCAAGGACGTGGGTTACAGGCAGTTGAGGGACGAAAATATCAGGGTTTTTTCTCTCTTTCTTTCTTCTTTAATTCAAGTGCTTGTATGATTAACACTCATTTTAAGATGTTTAATCCACAAATGAGTGGCTAATTCCTCTCCTTGGTGAGGTTATGAACAATTGTGATGAAATTTGATCATTGATTCTTTGGTTTTTCATCTTTTCTCCCATGTTGTTTTATTAATTCTTGTTCTTACTGCATTAATGTGTGGCCTACGTTAATGTACATCTAAGATGTCCGGTTTCACTCGAGAGAGCAAGAAATTGGAAAGTTGTGAATTAATAGGATATGTTCTTTACTTGGTTTGGGAAAATTGAGTCTTGATTTGCTTTCAGGATAGAAATATAGATGAAAGTCGTATTAGTCAATTTAGGAACCGGAATTGTATGGCTAGAACATGAATTGCATTTGATCACAGAAATGTAGACGGATGGTTCATGATTCTTAAGTGAGGTTAAATACGAGAGTTTTAATCTCTTGGCAAATGTTCTTAGCTAGCAACTGGAGGAAAAGATTAACCAAATTATGATGATAATTAATTTCATTACATGTTCGTTTAACCTCAGCATGCTCTCATTCATATTTCAGACTCAAATTAGATAATTGTTTTAGCTTTAGTATAAAAATTATAAAACAAACTATCAAACTTTTGGTTACACTGTTGTCTGCATTTTTAGAAGTAAAATATAGTACACTTGAGCAAATTGCACTTCATCCAAGTCTCTGTGGGATCGATACTTGGCTTACTAAAGCCACTTACTACTTGTTCGACCACGTGCACTTGCGTGTCGTTTTATACCCCACAAATCACCCCGAACAGTAGCCATAGTAATGGACCTGCATTAATAATGAGCATTAGGAATAAATGGAAAGACCAAGAAGAAGAAAGGGTCGAGGAAAAGAAAAACAGAATTAAGAATGGGTCACTACCCAGGCTGACCGATGCAGCGGCCATATGTCCGCTGCAGTGAGTACGTAATAGCAAGAGCGGACCGCTATAATGATACCACTATAGTGATCATTGTTCCGCTGTAGCAGACATCTTCTTGCCCATACCTTCGAACCCGATTAATGGAGGTGAAATTTCAACCCTCGTATTTCTTCAAATAAACTATAGATCATGAAAGGGGAGAACTTACCTAATCCCTAACAACCATTACCCACCCAATAGTGTACGGGTTCGAGCCAAAAGTTCCTAAGAAGTCAAACCACCACCATAGCCAAACCCCCTCCCCTTTTTGACCCCAAAACTATATGACAATGGCCAAAAACACGCAGAGAACTACAGAAAATACTTGAGAATGTAAATGCAAGTAGCATGCTTCAATAGTCTAGCCTATGCATCCAAAAAGGAACCTGCCCTTGTCACCCTACAACTACCCAAAACTGAAGCAAACAGGCTTTATATTATAAGCATCCAATATCAAATGAGTAAGGAAGTCACACATAAAGTATTACCTAGAAAAATTGAGAAAAATGGCCAGAGAAGTTTAGAGAATTGCCCAAGTTAAAAGTGAGAAAATGTGATAATGAACACAAAAACCATCTAATCTGCCCTTAAAGCTAATTCTCTTTTAGCTGCAGCGGACCGATTTTTGCTGTGGCGGAACCGCTGCAGCGGAATATGTATCGCAGCTGCGGAAAGGTTTAGAGGAAGTGACGACTCAAATTCCTTCATGGGTTTCCCACATTTTTGTTTAAATTTCACAATAGATGGTGACAACTAGGAGTTCTTCAGCCACGGATAAAAATCGTGAAACCTGAAGAGAAGTTACCAAGACCTTGGGGTTAATCTGGTTAAGATCCCGCGAGCTAGAAAATAGGGATGATGAACCGACGAGAGTCTTCTCAATAATAATACTAAGGAAATGATATTAAGATAAGCGCAACATGCGAGAGGGTTGTATCAATATGGATAGGCATAATTCGGAGAGTCGTTGAAATTCCTCCCGAAAACTCAAGAGAAACTAGTTTGACCCAATATGTTGAGATGAAAATAGATATGATGACAGGGATATCCTTAGATTTGTAATTTCATGAAGATCATATACTTGTACAAGGGTGGATTATTCATAAGCGTTCGAAAGGACGAATTGATAATTCCGCATTAGGTTCGGTCAGACAAGTAAGAGCCCTTGATCTGTTGAAGTGTTAGTTAGTATATGAGTAATGGATGATAAATAAGTTGTGTGAGGATCAGTATGAGGACTGAGGAACAAGGGTCGTAAGACCCCAACATCGGTTATAAAATTCATGAAACCATTACTGGTGTTAGGTGTACTTGGGGAACTGGAAACTGTGCCTGCATAGTAAGGTCGTTCAAGGACAAATGCATTTTCAATTGTTATATGATGTAACAACCCATTTGCTCATTATAGCACCTAGACAACTTAAGAAAGGGGAACTTAGATTTTGCAAATCAGAGTGAAGTTCCCGGATATAAAATATCAAGTAGTGTACGATCTCAAACTGTGCTGAGTTAAGAATCGGGCAGGCCCAGGCGTACATCTGCTGCATTGGACTGTTCTCCACCATAGAGGAACCGCTACAGCGGTAATAGGTCTCGCTGCAGTGGGTGACATGGACTAGAACTCCACAATCCTATCCTAGTTAAAATTTAAAAACCTATTCTCTTAAAAGGGGTGAAATAAAAATGCCCAAAATGGGAGGAAGACTTTTTGGAATAAGAAGAGAAACTAGAAGGCTAGAGGAGGCAAAAATTCACCCTTGTAGCTATGACTCTCTACAAGAACACAGGACTCAGTGCAAACATGCAACTACGAATGTCTTAATGATAGATTAGCGCCCAAGTAGGCTATGGCTTATTCACCCTATGTTAGACTTTGATTTTTGCGTACATGTGTGTTATACTATGTATCTAGCACAAAAAAATGCGAATATGGTCGAATGGTAAAATTTCTCACATATACTTGATTGTTATCGATAATATAGGGGAAACTGTCTAATTTAGTTAACCTAGTATAATGAAAAATATAATCTTAGAGTAGCGAAAGGAAAAGGGAAGAGATGATGATATCTACATGTATAAAATCTGGTAGGCTGTAGTTGTAAAAGAATAAAGCTTGATTTATGTGTTAGAGGAGTTAGACTTTATATAATGACCTGTATGTATGCGTAATGATAATGTGTTGAATTTTGTCAATGGATATTAGTTGTTGTGATGATTGCCCTGCTAGAATTAAATTGATAAAATAAAACATGATATGATTATGCCACCGAATTGATATGGAACTATGTTGAACTATTAAGCATGTTCGTTTGCTTATTATTAAGGTGAATGACGAATTGTGAAAATATTTGAGTGGGGGAGATTTACGAAGAAATGATTTATGGGGAAACTTGGAGAAGAGCAGGTTAGGTACTAGTTGAACAGTATTGCTGCAGCGAGACCGTTGTGGTGATAGTAATGTCGCTGCAGTGGAGACCAATTCCCCGAGCAGGCCAATTTGCACCCACTTGTGAAGTTTGATATAATCGATAGGATAACTAATGGGGTAAGAATTTAACTAAGAATTAAGAATTTTGTTATAATTGCTATTATATAACTCTGGTAGTGTGTATGAATGGTGATATTTCACGTCTGAAATGGTCCATGGAATCTGTGATAATCGGGAAAGTGCAGGAGGAGGTACGTCCTAATCAGAAGGTAAATTATTGACATGCTAAGTAAGAAGCCTAGGGCTGAGCTGAGATTTGAATGAATAAACTATATGATCATATTGGGGGTGAGGGCTTGGATAAGAGTGGCTCATGCCCGAGGTGAGCATCCGGGTGAGCGGCATGAGAAAGTACACAGACAGGTATGGTTAAATACCATGCGGTTGGGTGTATGTACTTGAGTACACAGACAAGTATGATAAAGGTCTCATACGGCTGGGTGTACAGTACTTGGATTTCTAGAGTCCCCTACAGATCACGACTAGAAAGGCAAACATAAAACCATCTGGCGTGTGTGTACAGTGGTGTGACGGAGGCGTGTGCCCAGCACATAACTGATGGTGTGATTATGACACAGAAATTTTACAAGTATGACATGTTGTACATACAGTGACAGTGACAAGATCTACAGGTATATGGGTGTAAAATGAGATACACCGACATGAATTCGAGTACAACGTGAGAGGAACAATTGAGATAAAATATGTGGTAACATAGTATATGTATAGTACTTCAAGATATGATTTAGCGTGGTAACAGGTAAGTAATTTGTGCTCAAATTGGGGAAGACTGAGCTCCGTATTTGTGGTTTGTGGCTTCCTTATGAATATTTGAATTATTTGCGTGTTTTGTGGCTTAATGTTAGGGTTTCGTGATGAATGAAGAATTGTTCTATGGTGAGTGTAATTGTGATTAATGATTGATAGGTGAGCTGTTGGGTTAACTTGATCATTAATGTCCTAACTTAGGTGAAATAAAGTTAAATTATGTAGGTAAATATAGGGAGTAATAACATGATAAGACGGTTGACTTAGATTAATTATTTGGAAAAATGAATTGGAATGTGCTAATGGATTTGTGATGGAAAATCAAGGATCTAGATGGAGAAGAAACTAGCTACGACTAGGTAGCGCTGCAGCGAGTCAAACTCTGCTGCCGCAAAACGGTTGCAGCGGCACAAAGGGAACATATTAAGAGGAAAATGCAAGGTATAATTGATTGGGTTATGGTGGGTAAATTGATGGATTAGAAGTATGTATGATCTATCTAGTAAAGTTACAAGTTTATTCCATGCGTTGGAATAATTGTTGGAATTATTGTTGTTGGATGCATGTAGATTATATGTCATTATTGTGAGCAAATCTTAGTCGACCAATGATGCCTACGGGCATGTATGTGTACTGATACTATACTTGCTACACCTTTCATGTGTAGGTTATCATAAGTTTGAGTCTCATGGTTGGTGTGGAATACTCAGAAATAGCTTTCGCATTTTTTCGTAGATAAAGTTGTCATTTATTTTGTTCGTATTTTGTTAGAGCGCTTGTACCTATTTATACTAGATTTTGGGGAGAGTTGAGGTTTTGGAGTATTTATTTTAATGGTTTAATTCCGACAAATGTTGGTTAGTATAAGTGTGAAGTCTATAATTGGTACAACATTATACATAAAGGGTTCTCCTATCGAGTTAGAGACGATGTAGATGCCCGCGCGACCCACCTATTGGGACCGTGAAACTTGTGAACCCACAACATTCACCTTTTTAGAACCACCTACAAGTAAGTGTTCATAATCAATTTTATTGGGTTTTCATGTGATCCATGCCTTCCGAGCCTCTTCCTCCTTTCGACGCTGCTCAGTAGTTAACCCCACTGAATATGCATTACCAGAGACTTTAGAGTCTCTAGTATGCCATGCCTTATTGGTCTTTGTGACTCTATCCAGTATAGCTGCAGCATCAATGTAGGTTTATGACATGAAAGATCCTTCAGTCATACTTTTAGCAATTGGTTTGATTGCAGGAGTTCAAAGACCTATAAAAAGTTCCCTTAGGTGCTCATCTGCTAACTTGCTTAAGCTTCTTGTTGAATCGCAACCATGCTTCATGTAATTCCTCATTAGGTAGATTCCTGAAATTATTGATCTCATCCCTCAGTTGTAACATTCTTGAGGGTGGAAAGAATCTATTAAGGAATGCAACCTTCAATTCTCTCCCGTTTGTGATAGAATCATGTGACAACTCATTCAACCATATTGTTGCTTCCCCAGACAAAGAAAACGGGAACAACCTCAGACATATGGCATTATGGCTAACTCCTGGAAACTCTAATGGATTACAAATACCCACAAAGTTTAAGCTGCTCCCCTGAATAAGCCCTTCAAGTTCAAAAGCTGGATCATGGTACTTGTGATATTGAATTTAGCTCCTAGGGCTAGTGGTGGAGGGATGATGGCCGCAGTAGCACCAATCCCAACCAAATTAGCGTCATCTTCTTCATCATAATCAAAAGGAATAGCCTACTGACACTATCCCCTAACTCCTAATTTACTTTCTAATTAAAAAAATCACAAAACTAAAATCCTAAACATGCCAGTTTTACTAGATAGCATGCCTGAGGGAAAAGAAATATGACAAAAAAAAACCCTCGGACGAATAAAAAAATACAAAAATACAAGCACACCCTCTCCCCTTTTTAAAAAGCATGTTTCGTCCCCGAAGCATAGAATGTAAGAACTAAGGAAAGGGAACATATTTGGGGTGCACTAAGTGCTCCTGTCATCTTGCGGAGGAGGTGCCTCCGCTGCAATCCTGGCGCTGGCTGTGGCCGGCGCACTCACTAGTGGATCGATAGGGGGAGTGGCTATACCCTTAGTAGTCTTGGCCATCTCTACGGCCTCTGGAATGGTCAGGGCTGAATGTGGCTTGCTCGAAGGGTCCCTGCCACTAGCAAGCTCTGTCTGGGCCATGGTGGAGCTACCTTCTCCTCTAGCTCGTTCGTATAGCTTTGAAAAGTGTGTGTCATGAGTCTTCAAGCTCTCTACTCGTGCCTACTTTCATTATCTTTTCTCTCTCTTCTTCTTCTTTTTCGGGGTCGCGTCTCCAACATCCTTGGAGACCATCTTTTTCCCTTTGTCTTTCCCTGCTCCTGTGGGCTCCCAGTAGGCCGCCAGATCAAGCTCCTTATTTATGTCAGCATCGAGGTCAAGAAGAATGGGGGCTTATATGACTGTCGGCTGCCGTGATAACAGCTTGTCCACTTAGCTCCTAAGAGCTCCCAACTCCACATGGAGGCTGCCCGTATCAGTCTACTCGACCATGCGTATATTGAATCTACTTTCAAACCTGTCTAATCTAGCATACATGGCATACCGCAGCTGTCTCAATCTTGGCCTTCATCCATCGCTTAACAGTTCCATCATTGGTTGAATCTTCATTTCATCCATGGTCAGTCTCTTGGCTAGCTTTTGGGGAAATTCCTGGGGTACTAGGATGTACTCGGCTAGAGTCTGGTTTGAGAGGCTAGTCGGTGGTGTAGTAAAAGTGCTGGGAGCTACATCTGAATAACCAGAATTTGTAGTCGGTTTCTCTCCCTGCTCCTGTGAGGTGGGGGAATTCACCTGTGCTCCCCTAATTGTTCGAGTCAGTGGAACTACGGTGGGAAGTCGAGCCCGACTTATCGGGTTTATCTCATCCTGGATCAGGCCAATGTCAGCGATTCGCTATCCTCTAATGAGGTTTTCCTCACCCCGACGCATTGTGATGTCTGCCTCTATGCATAATCTGAAGATACGACTCAGGAATGGGATATTAGTGCTCAATCCTATAGCCCAATCTCGCATCTCTCTTGCAATGAACCTCGGAATGTTGATGGGGTATCTGGAAATGATACAGGCCACCAAAGCTGCTCTATCCACACTAAGGGTATTTTCATTAACCATTGGTGCCAACTGGTGGTGCACTAACGTCCAACAGGCCTTTGCTATAAAATTTAGGGAATTCTTTATGAGTAGCTTGCCGCTAGTGACGCACTCTGCCTCTTCTTTGTACTTAGCGATCACGTCGAACAACCACTGTAATTGCCTCCTCCTCACATCAAAGCTGAGCTGCTTGATCTGTTTCAATGCCTCCACCCGATATTCATATTCTGGCATAGCATGTGGTTGAATGAACTGGGGCCCATATAACATCCAAGCAATAGAGCACTCGGATATTGCAGCACGACCCATCATTTTGAGTCGTGGGTTAGACTGAGACTTAATCCTGGGAATTTTATAGCACGGATCGTCACCACGGGTCGTGGTATCCTCCAATGACCTATTGGAGCACCTATTGGTTCATCCAATGAAGAATTTTCTGCGTAATAATTAAGGGCATTTTCTTCATTCCTACATCCTAAGGCCCTATACTACGTCATTTAAGGATTGTAATGTTGGGTTTTAGGAGGGGAAAACCTATTCTAAGTCATTCTTTTCATGCATGCAAACTTAGAGAGTTAAGGGATGTGATCTAGAGCAAGCTTTCAAGGTTTTCATTCAAATTCTTCTTGGGAAATCAGAGAAGTGGTGGAATTAAGCCCTTTCAGGTATGTAGGGTTATGAGTGGGTGTTCCTTTCCACACCCACGCCAAATTCTACCTCAGTTACGAGAACTTCCTACGATCAACCTATGGAGTTTTTACCCAAATGCATGAATTTTCTATTTCTATACATGGGTATGATTAAATTGTGTTTCCACTATTGAATTATGAAGAATGGAAAGATTTTAAATTGTTTTTAATCAAAAAATCATGTTTCTAGTTTTATGAAATTTAAGGCCCATTGATAAGAAGTTCATAAAAGAAGAGATTCATGATGAATGTACAATGATGAAGAGACATGATGATGAAAAGCATGTTTTAAAGCTACCCATGATTATGATCTTGCTTTCAAAGAGATTTGAGTAATTCCAAGCATGATAAAGTTTTGGGCAAGGCCCTTATGTTAAGTATGTATGATGTATTGTCTCTAAAGTAAGCTTACCACATGGTTTTGGAGCAACGATTCCCAATTATCTTTGAGCTTGTGGTATGTTTTGAACTAAAGCTTCTCATATGCATGATTTTATATTTGAGATGTATTTCATTATTGAGCTTTGTTAAAAGACAATGTTGAGCTTCCTTATCACACGATGTAAAGTATATTCATGATTTCATATTTGAGATGTATTTAATTATTGAGTTGTCAATGGAAAATGTTGAGCTTCATTATAAAATGATGTAGAGCATATGCATATTTTTGGGAGAAGAGTCTATCACCGAGCGGGCTAAGGGTCGATCACCTTATGCCCAGAACTACGCGCCAACGTAGGTTTACGGTATTATCTATATATTATTTTGGGACCTTCCTTGTGAGATATGCCCTCCCATGAGTGGGCCCGAGCTTGATATCGATATCATGGTATCGTTCGTAGCCCTGGAAAGGCTTTGGGCGGCTCTACCCACTTGAGTGTGATAGTTAGGACCACGTAAGCTCTATTTGGTATGTCGGTTAAGTGACGAGTCTCCCAGTGTTCCTTATGATTTAGTTATGCATATTCATTACTCATGATTATTATATGCACATGCATGTTCTAAAAGCAAGGTTTGACTCAATGTTCAGCTTTTCTATAAATGTCATATTTCAGCTTTGAGTCATTCAAGTTAGTTTGATGTTATAAAGATATGTATTGTCATGTTATGAAAAGATCATGATTTCAGAAAGAATACTCGCAAGCCCTCCCATCAGATTCTTAAAGCTTATGTTAAGCTATAAAATGTTTTAAATGATTTCCTTTACTTAACGATTTTGCTTAACTTGTATACTCGATACTTTTCACATACTGACCCGCATACTCTATGCTATATCATTTCATGATACAGGACCCGGCTCCCAGGTCAGCCTCGTTCAGAGTCAGTTTTCAGAGTTAGCACCTGTGTGGTTGGTGAGTCCTCATCTTTCGAGGGCTAGACTTTCATCTTTCCTTATGTATTTCAGCTTTAGTATTATTGTGTTAGTTGGGGTATTGTCCCATCAGCTCATCATGTTTAGATGCTTTTCAGACTTACGCATGTATTCAGATTCGGATGATGTATTCTGATGTTTTGGTTGAGTTAGACTTTCGCTAAGTTTATTATGTTGATTCTTTTGTTTGTTGATTGAATTATATGTATTCTTATTCCATGGGTCGACTTGGGGTCTCATGAGGTCCCTTGTGTCGTGTCGCGATCCGGGCCTCCATTCGGGTCATGACAAACTTGGTATCAAAGCCATAGATTTGAAGTATCCTAGGTTGTCTAAAAGCCGCATTAAGTAGAGTCTATTTCATAGGTTTAAGCATGCCACACTTATGACGAAGAGGCTACGAGACGTTTAGGAAATGGTCCCTTCTTTCATGATCTATGTTGTGCAACGAAAAGTCTTTCTATCATTCTAATTCGTGCTATTCGCGATTGCAGAATCATGGCTCCTCAAAGAGTGAACAGAAGGAGGAATGGAGATGGTGAAGGCCATGAGGATGGCAATGGTTGCTCGGTGCTTTGGGCTACGGGTAAAAACTGACACGCAAGTGCACGTGGTCAAACAAGTAATAAAGTGGCTAAGTAGCCAAGTATCGATCCAAGGAGGCTCAAGATATGTAAAATTGCCTAATTTACTATATTTCTATTTAACTTCTAATTATGCTAACAACAACGTAACCAAGGGTTAATTGAGTTTTTTTTTCTAAACTATATACTACAATTAATAACACTATTTACTTGTGAATTCAGACAATGGATATGAACATGCCAAGGTTAAGAACAAGTAATGAACTTGATAATCATGATAATTTTGGTTAATTCTCTTCTTCAAGTTGCTAGCCAAGAACATTTGCCTAGAAATTAAAACTCTCGTATTTAATTTCACTTTAGAATCATAAACAATCCGTCTACATTTCTGTGATCAAATGCAATTTATGACCTAGCACTACAATTCAGGTTCCTAAATTGACTAATACGGCTTTCAAGTATATTTCTATCAGGAAAGCACATCAAAACCCAATTTTCCCAAATCAAGTTAAGAACAATACCCTATTAATTCACAACTTTCCAATTTCTTGCTCTTTCGAGTGAAATTGGACTTTTTAGATATACATTAATGTTGGCCAATCACTAATGCAGTAAAGAACAAGAATTAATAGAACAACATTAAAGAAGAAGAATAAAACCATATCATTTACAATCAAAATTCATTACACATGTTCAAAACCTCAGCAAGAAAGAGAATTAGCCACTCATTCTTGGATTGATCATCCTAAAATGAGTGTAAATTATACTTACAATTGATAGAAAGAAGAAAAGAAGAGAAGAAATCCCTTAGCTTTTCCAATCTTCAACTGCTACTAACCCACGTTCCTTCTCTCCACTTCTGAACTCAGTCTAAAAACTAAAAACTAATTAAAATAAACCTAAGTGTGATATTTATACTAGTGGAAAATTTTTCCCGGAATAACAAGCAACGTGTCACGGAGGCCAACGTGGAGCCTTGCCTCCGTGACACGGCGTGGACGTGGACCCTCATTGGAATTTCCAGGGTCCGGTAATTTAACCTCAATGTGGCACGGAGGCCATCGCGGAGGCCTATCTCCGTGCCACGGAGCTGACGCGCAGGTACACTGGAAATTGCCAAATTAATTCATGCTCAGGCAGTGTGCTACCGCGATGGTAGCGTGGCACGGAGCCATCGCGGAGCCCCTATAAATCCTGCATTCCAAGGTCTTTTCCACCCTCGCATCCAAGTCCAACTCCGACATAGTTCCAACATGCATTTTAGCTCCTAAAAATCACCTTTATCTGCAAAACAAATGCTAATCATGTTGGTTAGTATAAATTCGCATTTTATTACCAATTACATGATATTATATACACATTGCACAACAAACAAGGTAAAAATGATACATTTGCGTATCACTTGGGCATATAAATCTGCCCAAGATCACTTACCCCACACTTAAATCCTTGTTTGTCCTCGAACAACACATACACAAATCATGCAAACTACATCCCAACCTTCATCACTATGGTGCAACAATTTACGCTACGGTCGTACCGATTATTCAATTTTTGTAAATCATCAAGAAAACATGCTTGGTCGTACAATACAATGACCTTTAATACATCAAGGCTGCCTAGACTTTTTAAGAATTGATTCTTGATATCGGCAAACTCATGCAAATCAACTAATCAAGAAATCCGACACGAAAATCAATCTTTCATCAAGCATGTGCCCTCACAACTCGAGAGAAACTTCCCTTTATGTTCATGCAACACACGAACATGCAAGTAGGGGCCTAGAAAAATTAATTTCACTCTCTCTCCCAAAAGAATTCACATGCATCATGTCAAGACCCATAGGCTTGCCCTTAGTGTATTACTCCACTAATATAAAGAAATGCAATATAGGACCACGTAGGACTTTAATGGGTTGTAACGGGGCTATGGATCTAGTATGCATATATTGGATTAGCCAATAATAATCGCTAGCATCCTTAAGCGCCTTTTCAACTCATTCCCATCGACTCATGGACATTGTTCCTCTCTTTTCTCTTTTTCTCCCATTCATGCTGGTTTACTTTCACACAGCCCATTTCATCAACCACACTTGACACAAAGCAGAGGGTTTTCATGTACCCTTAATATCAATTAATTACAACAAGTGCCTCTTCAACGTCATCTTTTCTTTCCTCACTTTGCTTTTCTTTTTCTTTTCACTCTTTTCACTCTTTAACACTTTGGGAAACATTTTCTATTCTTTGTAAGCGCTTAAGAGCTTCTTAAAGACTTTAAGGCTAATGAAAAGAAGGAATAAAGCTTAGTTCATACAATTTTGGACAAAAGAAAGAAATCGGCTAAAGGCTCAATGGGCTGACTAGGGTATACAACATATAAAAAGGTAGAATTTGACAAGAAAAAAATGGAAACTATCGGTTAAAACAAAGAAATGCCTACATCCTTTCCAACACTACACCTCCTTCATTTCGCTTTGTATACACACCAGGCAAGTTCTAGACAATTCACGATGACATGGAATAGCAAAACCTTACTTCACACTTCATGCACATGCTCGAATCCAGATGCATTCACAGACTCTTTAATTAGTCAATTACATGAATTCAAGATTAAGCCTCAATCATAATGAACCAAATTCTATAGCCTAGGTAACTCAACATATTTACAAAATTGCATGCTTTCAAACGAATCATTTTCACAATTTGAACATCAATTACAACATGCAACGAAATTTTAGCAACCATAAGCAACTACAGTTTATTGATGCAATCCACCAAAGAAAACTAAAACAACAAATAAAAATCCTACTCCTACCGACTACATTTCCCTTAAGACGGTCGTCATCCATCCATCATAGGGAACGGTCACTAACTATGACATCGGTTCAATGGGACTATTCTCGGTAAAAGAACCGAAAACAAACTCCGAGAAACCCAAAAATCAAAATCGAAAAATTTTTTGCAACACATCGATCATTTGGATAGAAAGAAAACATTTACAAGTGCAAAATATTTTCGCAAAAATTTTGAAAACTATCGATCATGTTGATAGAGAGAAAAAAAATTTATTTACAAAATTTACAAAATATTTACAATGGCAACCATACTTTCAAAAACACACATCCATAACCACACAACAAATATATACGCATACATTGCAAACAGTTCACAACAGGGAAAGCACAACATACATAAACAACAAGGAAAAATTATACAGCAATTTAGAGCCTTGACCTAGCACCTAACTACTCCCCACCCCACACTTAAATCGAACACTGTCCCCGGTGTTCACAAAAATACAAAGCACAAAATTTGGGTGGTGGAACTCCCTGCTCAGTCGAAATATTCGACTTTCTCATCCGGTGTTGCGGCCTCGTCGCCCATATCTGAATCAGCTCCATCGTCGTCATCGGACTCCACATCAGAGTCCTCACGACGTGTCTCCTCATCAGTAGGGACATCGTCATCTGTAGGCTCCACAAAGGCTGGCCCCACCTTACATAAGGCTCTGGCGTTCTCGCCAAAGGGGTAGTCCAGCTCTAGCTGCCATAACTCCTCCTCGGTGGCTGGTCTCCCACCTATCCGTAGCTGCAGCATCCGCATGCCAAACATACAGGCCATGTATTGATCGTCACGAGCATGTCGCTCGCCCAAGGTCAGCACAGGTCCGTGTGTAGTGTCGGGGGCCTTAGTCTTTGTCACGTCGAGGGCCCTCCGCTCCAGCTGTGGAATATAGTCCAAGGCTTCTTCCTCAATGTCGAGGCCTCGGAGGAAGGTGGTGATGAGTCCGCCAAACCCGTATCTGTGGCCCTGGTGCAGTCTGGCTCTCTTCATGGCGGATATTATGACCGCCCCAACATTAATCTCAAGCCCTTTCATAAGGGCATACACCAAGCAGACACGGTCCCGGGTCACGTCTGTCATATGAACTCCCGGGATCAAGCACGAACATACAATTTTTAGCCAGATTCTGGCCTCCCTGTTCATCTGCGAGTAGGGCAGAGTCTGGTGGTACCCCCTCTCTTTGTGTCTACTCCATCGGGCTGTGGATCGAGCCCCACACAACGTACGTCTGATGTCGGCCTACGGTGGGGTGATGTTTAGCTGGCGGAGAACGTGGGCGTCTGTGTCCCGCGCTCCAACGATGGCATTCAGCTGCTGGGGTTCCAGAGTGACAATCTGCCCTCTGATTTTAATAGTGTGGCTCCTGATGGCCGGGTTCCAGTTGGCATAAAATTCCCGGACCAAGTGAAGGTTGCACTCCTTGGGCTCCTGAAAATAAAGTTGAGCCCAACTGCCTCAATCCTCTGTACAATGCGAGGGAACTCCTGTGCAAGTGGTTCCCATGCAATATGTTCCTCCGGGAAGTACTTGTTTTCTTTGTGCTTCGCGTACCATTTCTTCCCTTCATCGGTGACCCATCGTGTTCCGTATCGGCGGTGTTGGCCGTGCGGAACAGCAGGTGAAGCTGGGACTGCAGTGCCCAGTCTCATCCTTTTTCTGCCGGTGCCTGAGGTAGAAGCACCCTTGCCTTTGTCTTGCCTGCTAGCCATTGTACCTGTCAGTTTACACAAACAAGCACAACGTTAAGCTAAAAACTTGTTAGCTTCGGCTAAGGTCGGGTTAAACAAATTTTACCCCACACTTAGTTCTTAACAATATTTACAAAATTTCAGCAAGGATAGCTCTATTTACAACCCCAAACACAAACAACTATACACATATTGCTTAGTGCGTTCACAACAAAATTTCGACAGCATAACGGTTAGTGTACTACTCAGACTTCATACAGCTAATACCCAATCCTACTATCTCTAGCAATTCAACCATCGCACAAGCAACAAAACAACCACAAACTAAAAACAACTAGAAAAATATTTCATATACAAGCTAATCTAAACAATCTAACCAATTCACACATTATGCAATTTCCCACAAAAATTCGAGAATTAGTCGTCTTTGAACATTTGCACACTATTTACCACGACTTATCTCAAATAATAAACACACCCCGGCATCAAATTCACCAAACAATCAAGTTGCCCAAGTCAAATTCAACAACCCAAGCCCTAGGATAGAGTTCGACAATCAATTTCGAATTATTTACATAATCGACAAGTTCAAATGCCAAATACAACAATCCGAACATAATCAATCACAACATAATTCACCATCATGTTTAATTTCTACCTAAGGTGGTATGTCTCACCTTACATGCCCAAAATTGACAAAAATCGCCAAAAAAATTGAGTTAGACGATGAAAACATACCTTAGAATTGAAGAATCGGAGAAACTTGACGTTTTTCTTTGCCTATGAACGTGGCACGTTGCTTGGGGAGGGGGAAATGGGTGTTTGGTCGCGGAGGGAAGAGGGAATGGGGAAAAAATGGGTGAAATCGGGGTTATATTTAAAGAAAACACGCGGGTCACCCGGAAACCCGGTGTGACCCGGCACTGGATAAGGGTCAACGTGTCACGGAGGGTAACGCGGAGGCCCTCCTCCGTGACACGGAGCCAACGCGTTGGCTTACTGGATTTTTGAAAAATCCAGATTTGCCTTCAACGTGTCACGGAGGCCAACACGGAGCATTGCCTCCGTGACACGGCGCCAACGCGCCAGTGCTCTGTTTCAGCAATACATTTAATTTTTCATACCTCGCCTCATTTTCTAGATTCCATGTATATTTCCTCCGTTATACCTGAAAATCACCTCACTAAACAAAAATTGGTTAAATTAATAGATTTCCCTAACTAAAATAAAAAATATTAAATAAAATGAAAATCTAAACCTAGTTAAGAAAAAAAAGAAAAGAAAAATAAAAATTATTCACACTAAAAAGAAAGAAAGAAAATATTTTCACGGGTTGCCTCCCGTGCAGCGCCTGGTTTACCGTCGCGGCTTGACGTCCTTTAAGCTCATTTATCTACTAGGGAGATGGACGATTTGTCCCGATCATGATCATCCCCCCAGTAGTGCTCTACCTTGTCCGGTGGCCTACCTAGTAACTCTCGGGAATCACTCAATCCATTAGCATTCCCATGATCAATTATGTTGATCACCGAGAGATCCTTATAAACAGTCGGAAGCTTAGGTACCTTGTACACATCAAACACTTCGACCTTGTCATGTGCTCGCATCGTGAATTGACCCGCAGCTACATCAATTAATGCCTTTCCGGTTGCCAAAAAGGGTCGTCCCAAAGTAAATGGGACTTCAGCATCTGGTTCAAAGTCCAGAACAATAAAATCGACCGGAAAAATGAGGGAGCCTACTTGCACTAACACATCCTCAACAATGCCATCCGGCTTAGCCAAAGACCTGTCTGCTAGCTGCAAGATTACCGTTGTAGGTCTAGGACTCCCTGAACCTAACTTTCTGAATACCGAAGATGGCATCAGATTTATACTTGCCCCCAAGTCACATAATCCACGCGCTCGGATACTTTGCCCAATAGTCAGCTGGATAGTGAAACTTCCAGGGTCTTTCAGTTTTGTGGGCAACCTATTCTGAATACGGGAAGTGCATTCCTCCTTTAAAGCTACCGTGGCATACTCAGTCAAACGACTTTTGTTAGCCACGATGTCTTTAATATACTTCGCATATCTTGGCACTCCCTGCAAGACATCAACAAGAGGTAAGTTAACATGTACCTGTTTAAGTACCTCCATGAATTTCTGGAAACACGCCTCCTCCTTGTGTTTCTTAAGTCGTTGAGGGAACGGGGGTGGAGGCCTTTCTGGTTCAGCTTCTTTAGTCTTCCCCTTATCAGAACTTTGCTCTCCCTCAACATCTGCTGCTCCTGACTTTTGAGGCTGTCTTTCCGGTTCCACCTCCTTTAATTGTAAACCACTCCTCGTGGTCACTGCATTTACCTGCTTTGGATTTGGATCCGTGTCGCTAGGTAGTCCTCCTCTGGGTCTAGTATTTTGGGCACTAGAAAATTGCCCAAACTGATATTCAAGAGCCTTGGTCGCCAATTGATTGTTCTTCACTTCGGCTGCCAATTTGACATAGTCAGCCTGCAATTGTGCCTGATTAGCGATCATGGTTTTGAACATCTCCTCAATAGTTGGTGATGGTGGTGGAGGAGGGGCATTATGATTTCTGAATTGAGCTTGATAATTTTGTTGCCCTCCTTGGTTTCTGTGCATACCCTGCCCTGAACTCTAGCCTTGTTGATTGTTGCTACCCCACGAAAAATTCAGATGGTTCCTCCAATTTGAGTTGTAGCCACCACCAAACTGCTGTTGATTTCTCTGTGCATTGCCCACAAAGTTAACAGAATCAGGATTTGCACCACAGCATTCAGCTGAATGCTCACTACTACCACACACTTCACACCACATCTGTTGAACTGCATTGACTGAAGTTGAAGGCTGGTTCAAATTTATATTGCTGAAGTGAGTGTTTAACTGATTTTGCAAAGCAGCAATCTGTGCAGCGATAGCTGTGAATCCATCCACTTCAAGCACTCCATCTGCTTTCCTTGCTCCACCTCTTGAAGAATCTGCATTCCATTCTGGATTGCCTTGTGAAATTCGGTTGAGCAAAGTGTACAGCTCCTTATAGGTCTTCTCCAGCGCTTGCCCTCCAGCTGCTGAATCTAACAGAATTTTAGTGTGGGGTTCCAAACCCTCAATAAAAGTGTGTACCAACACCTCATTGGACAGATGATGGTGAGGACAGTCCCGCAACATGGATTTGAATCTTTCCCAGGCTTGATATAGATTTTCTCCCTCCCTCTGTTTAAAACTTAGGATTTGACTCCTAAGTCTGGCTGTTTTACCAGAAGGGAAAAATCTAATAAGAAACTTCCGTGCCAGATCATCCCACGTTGATATAGAGTTGGGTGGTTCAGCTTTTAACCACCTCTTGGCTTCACCAAGTAAGGAAAATGGAAATAAGGTGAGCCGAACATAATCGGGTGACACTCCAGCGGGTATATAAGTGCCACTTATCTCCGAAAAGTTCTGGAGATGTTTTTGTGGATCTTCGTGAGGGAGACCGGTAAATTGCCCGCTTGTGTGCAAAAGTTGCACCATATTCTGCTTTAATTCAAACCTCCCTCCAGGCTCTGGTTTGCGAATGCTAGAATGTACATTATTAGCGTGTGGGATTGCCACCTCGCGAACCGGCCTTGCTGCTGCTTCATCGGGCACTAAAACTTCCCTAACAACTGGTGGATTTGGTTGCTCCATCATAGACTGTTTAAGCAACTGCAGCTTCTTTCGAAGAGCTTCTCTACGTTGACTATGAAATTCCCGTTCAGGCTCTAAGTAAGATTCCACCAGATCTTTGTCCCTTGCCAGTGTTCACAGAAACAAACTCTGCAAAATATAGGCTAAGACCAAGTTGTTAACACTTAAGAAAATAAAAATACAAATATAGTAAATTTACACTAAACAAAATTTTACAAATCGCCTAGCCTCCCCGGCAACGGCGCCAAAAACTTGCTCGGTGCTTTGGGCTACGGGTAAAAACCGACACGCAAGTGCACGTGGTCAAACAAGTAATAAAGTGGCTAAGTAGCCAAGTATCGATCCAAGGAGGCTCAAGATATGTAAAATTGCCTAATTTACTATATTTCTATTTAACTTCTAATTATGCTAACAACAACGTAACCAAGGGTTAATTGAGTTTTTGTTTCTAAACTATATACTACAATTAATAACACTATTTACTTGTGAATTCAGACAATGGATATGAACATGCCAAGGTTAAGAACAAGTAATGAACTTGATAATCATGACAATTTTGGTTAATTCTCTTCTTCAAGTTGCTAGCCAAGAACATTTGCCTAGAAATTAAAACTCTCGTATTTAATTTCACTTTAGAATCATAAACCATCCGTCTACATTTCTGTGATCAAATGCAATTTATGACCTAGCACTACAATTCAGGTTCCTAAATTGACTAATACGGCTTTCAAGTATATTTCTATCAGGAAAGCACATCAAAACCCAATTTTCCCAAATCAAGTTAAGAACAATACCCTATTAATTCACAACTTTCCAATTTCTTGCTCTTTCGAGTGAAATTGGATTTTTTAGATATACATTAATGTTGGCCAATCACTAATGCAGTAAAGAACAAGAATTAATAGAACAACATTAAAGAAGAAGAATAAAACCATATCATTTACAATCAAAATTCATTACACATGTTCAAAACCTCAGCAAGAAAGAGAATTAGCCACTCATTCTTGGATTGATCATCCTAAAATGAGTGTAAATTATACTTACAATTGATAGAAAGAAGAAAAGAAGAGAAGAAATCCCTTAGCTTTTCCAATCTTCAACTGCCACTAACCCACGTTCCTTCTCTCCACTTCTGAACTCAGTCTAAAAACTAAAAACTAATTAAAATAAACCTAAGTGTGCTATTTATACTAGTGGGAAATTTTTCTCGGAATAACAAGCAACGTGTCACGGAGGCCAACGCGGAGCCTTGCCTTCGTGACACGGCGTGGACGCGGACCCTCACTGGAATTTCTAGGGTCCGGTAATTTAACCTCAACGTGGCACGGAGGCCATCGCGGAGGCCTATCTCCGTGCCACGGAGCTGACGCGCAGGTACACTGGAAATTGCCAAATTAATTCATGCTCAGGCAGTGTGCTACCGCGATGGTAGCGTGGCACGAAGCCATCGCGGAGCCCCTATAAATCCTGCATTCCAAGGTCTTTTCCACGCTCGCATCCAAGTCCAACTCCGACATAGTTCCAACATGCATTTTAGCTCCTAAAAATCACCTTTATCTGCAAAACAAATGCTAATCATGTTGGTTAGTATAAATTCGCATTTTATTACCAATTACATGATATTATATACACATTGCACAACAAACAAGGTAAAAATGATACGTTTGAGTATCACTTGGGCATATAAATCTGCCCAAGATCAATGGTCATGGGCATCAGCAAGCCCTACCAGTTCAGGAGCCCAAGGCACTGGAGCCAGCTGCCCATGTTGAGCTTCGGGCTGCTATTCAGATATTTGTGCATGCCTTGACCGCTCAAGTCAATCAGTAGGGTGTTGCACATGTTTCGTAAAATGGCAACGCAGCGGCTCGAGTTAGAGACTTCTTGAGGATGAACTCTTCGGAGTTCCTTGGGTCCAAGGTAGATTAGAACCCGCATGAGTTCATAGATGAGATGGTCAAGATCACCCAAGTCATGGGGGTGAATGGTGTTGAGTGAGAAGAGTTGGCCTCTTACCATTTGAAGGCGGTCGCACATATCAGGTTTCACCAGTGGAAGGATAGTAGGATCACCAGAGCAGGTCCGGTTACTTGGGAAGAGTTACATGTTGCATTCCTAGATCGGTTCTTCCCTCGGGAGATGAGGGAGCTGAAGGAAACTGAGTTCGTAAATTTGAAGCAAGGGAGAATGACAGTGCAAGAGTATTCTCTTGAGTTCACTCGCCTATCGAAATATTCCTCTGAGTTAGTGGCTGACCAGAGGACGCGGGTGAGAAGATTTGTGCATGGGATAGCAGGCTATTTGGACAAGGAATACAGGATTGCTATGCTCCATCAGGACATGGACTTCCCTCGGATGGTGTTGTGCGCCCAGCAGATAGAGGCGACACATTCGAGAGAGAGAGAGAGGCCAAGAGGGCCAAGACCGATGACCACAGATTTTCTCAACCGAGGTCAGGAGGTGGGCACCATCAGCAAACCCACCAAAGATCATCCGCCCTGGCTTCTTTAGCATTGAGTGTGCCATCCTGGCTAGACATGATCAGAGAGGGAGAGCATCAGGCTCGAGGGTCAAAGTAGCGAACCCGCAGATTCTAGCATCCCAGTTTTTGCAGATGTGGTCAGGGGCACTCAGGCCAGTGCTTGGCAGGTTCAGGAACTTGTTTCGTTTGTGCACAGCCCTAACACATGCTTAGAGATTGTCCAAGAGCGAGAAAAGATCAGGTTGGGGGTCGTGGCCCAGCTTGTAGTTTGGTAGCCCCTCCCTCACACTAAGCACATCAGGGGGAATCTACTAGCACAGTTGGCGGTCAGTGCTAGAACAAATTCTATGACTTAGAGTCCTGTCAGGAGCAAGAGGTCTCCCCCGATGTGGTCACTGGTATGTTATGAGTCTTCCATGTTGATGTTTATGCTTTATTAGATCCGGGAGCTACCTTGTCTTTTGTGACACCTTATGTGCCTAGTAGCTTCGTAGTTAGTCCCGAAGTCTTGTTAGAACCCTTCTTAGTTTCTACATTAGTAGGTGACTCAATTATAGCTAGACAGGTGTATAGAGGTTTCCCAGCTCAGTTCTTCAAAAAGTAACCTTAACAGATTTGATAGAGTTATCCATGACCGATTTCGATGTTATTCTCGACATGGATTGGTTATTTGCATACTATGCTTTAGTTAATTTTAAAAGCCAAGTAGTAGAGTTTAGATTTTCAAGTGAACCAGTCTTAGAATGAGAGGTAGTTCAACTGTGCCTGCAGGTCATTTCATCTCATACCTAAAGGCCAGGAAGATGATTTCCAAGGGGCGTATGTACCATCTAGTTAGGGTTAACAACGTTGAGTCCGAGACCCCGACTATCCAGTCCGTTGAGGTCTTTCCTGATGATTTTCCAGGAATTCCTTCCAAGCGTGAGATTGATTTTGGTATAGATCTTCTTTCGGACACCCAGCCTATATCTATTCCACCATACAGGATGGCTCCAGTTGAGCTAAAGGAATTGAAAGAGCAGTTAAAAGAATTGTTAGATAAGGGCTTCATTAGGCCAACTAAGTCCCTATGGGGTGCACCAGTTCTCTTCGTCCGGGGGAAGGATGGCTCTCTTCGCATGTGTATTGATTATTGACAGTTGAACAAGGTTACCGTCAAGAACGAATACCCTATACCCACGATTGATGATTATTTTATCAGCTTCAGGGTGCCAAGTGTTTCTCCAAGATTGATCTCAGGTCCAAGTACCACCAGCTCAGGGTTCGGTAGGGTGACATCTCGACTATAGCTTTCAGGACCCGGTATGGTCACTACGAATATATTGTTATGTCTTTTGGAATAACCAATGCCCTTGAATATTTTATGGACCTAATGAATAGGGTGTTCAAGCCATATCTAGACATGTTCGTGATCGTGTTCATTGATGACATCCTGATATACTCTCGGAGCGAGGAGGAGCATGTCGCTTATTTGAGAGTAGTACTTCAGACTCTCAAGAAATGCCAGCTACATGCCAAATTCAGCAAGTAAGAGTTCAGGTTGGATTCAGTAGCGTTCTTGGGTCACGTGGTGTCAAGTGAAGGTATAGAGGTGGATTCAAAGAAAATAGAGGCGGTGAAGAATTGGACCAGACCGGTGAACTCTTCAGATATCAGGAGCTTTTTGGGCTTGGCGGGTTACCATCGGAAATTTGTGGAGGGTTTCTCCTCTATTATGGCACCTTTGACCAAATTGATTCAGAAGAAGGTGAAGTTCCATGGCTGGAGGCTTGTGAGAAAAGCTTCCAAGAGTTGAAGACTCGACTTACTTCAGCACCGGTGTTGAGCCTACCCAAGGGTACCGATGGTTTTGTGGTGTATTGCGATGCTTCGAGAATTGGACTCGGGTGTGTATTGATGCAACGTCGGAAAGTGATAGCATATTCCTCATGAAAGTTCAAAGTTCATGAAAAGAATTACCCGACCCATGATATTGAATTTGCCGCGATGGTGTTCGCATTGAAGATATGGCGACATTACTTGTATGGGGTCCATGTGGATGTGTTTACGGACCACAAAAGCTTACAATATGTGTTCACGCAGAAAGATCTCAACCTACGACAAAGAAGGTGGTTAGAGCAAACTCAAGGACTACGATATGAGTGTCCTCTACTATTCGGGTAAGGCTAATGTAGTAGCAGATGAACATAGTAGACTCTTTATGGAGAGTGTGTCCCATGTGGATGAGGGGAGGAAGGAGCTGGTGAGGGATGTCCATCGACTTGCAAGGTTGAGAGTTAGGTTGGTCGACTTGACCGATGGCGATGTTGTTATCTAGAATGGATCAAAATCTTCCTTGGTAACTGATGTGAAAGCTAGACAAGATGAGGACCCAATTTTAGTGAACTTGAAGGAAGCCATTCGAAGTCAAAAGGTGGAGGTCTTCTCCTAAGGGGGAGATGGTGTGCTTCGGTACCAAGGTCACCTATGTGTTCTGGATGTCGATGATTTGCGGAGTCAGGTGCTACATGAGGTCATGGATCCAGATATTCTATCCATCCGGGTGCCACCAAGATGTATCATGATTTGTGGGAAATATATTGGTGGAACGGCATGAAGAAGGATATCGCAGAATTCGTAGCCAAGTGCCCAAACTATCAGCAAGTAAAGGTCGAGCATTAAAGGTTGGGAGGCGTACTTCAGGATATTAGCATTCCCGCTTGGAAGTGGGAAGAGATTAATATGGATTTCATTATAGGCCTACCTTGTACTCACTAACAGTTTGATTCTATATGGATGGTGCTAGACAGGATGACTAAAGCTGCTCATTTTCTATCGGTCAAAACCATGGACTCAGCGAAGGATTATGCCAAGCTATATATCCGAGAGTTGGTTTGATTGCATGGAGTGCCCTTGTCTATCATTTCAGACCGAGGTACTCAATTTACCTCTCAGTTTTGGTGGTCTTTTCAAAAAGGGCTTGGGACTCAAGTTAAACTTAGCACAACATTTCATCTACAGACGGATGGTCAAGCGGAGCGGACAATTCAAACTCTCAAAGACATGTTGAGAGCTTGCGTGATGGACTTCAAAGGTAGTTAGGACGATCACTTTCCCTTGATCGAGTTTGCCTACAATAACAACTATCACTCTAGTATTCAGATGGCGCCATTTGAGGCTTTCTATAGGCAGAGATGAGATCGCCCATCGGATGGTTTGAGGCTGGTAAGGAAGCGATGATAGGACCAGATTCGGTTCATGAGGCTATTATGGTGAAGATTCAGTTGATAAGGGATAGGACGAAAACCATTTAGAGTCGCCAAAAGTCCTACGCCGATGTTAGGAGAAGAGAACTTGAGTTCGAGGTGGATGACTGGGTATTCTTGAAGGTACCTCCCATGAAGGGAGCAATGCAGTTTGGAAAGAAAGGAAAACTTAGTCCCCGCCATGTTGGCCCCTACCAGATTATGAGAAGAGTTGGCAAGGTTGCGTGTGAGTTGGAGTTCCCCTCAGAGTTATCTTGCGTGCATCATGTGTTTCATGTATCGCTTTTGAAGAAGTGTTTTGGTGATCTAGCTCTAGTTGTTCCGGTGGACAGTGTTGGTGAGAGAGACAGCCTTAGCTATGAGGAGGTTCCGATGGAAATATTGGATCGACAGTTCGAAGGCTAAGGAACAACGAAGTAGCTTCAGTCAAAGTGTTATGGAGGAATCAGCATGTTGAGGGAGCTACGTGGCAGGCCGAAGCGGATATGATGACTAGATACCCATATTTATTCTCTATCGGCTCAATTCCAGCTTGAGGTATTATATTTTGCACTCAGACTCTATTTAGTTTTCATGTTCAGTTCATTTGTTCAAGTTTCCTTTATGTATATCGATATGTATGTGAAGCATGAAATCAGATCCGTTATGTGGTTTGAATCGGAGGCAGTCATTCAATTAGTTTCGGTTTAAATGATCAGTATTTGAATATCATAATTGCCAGTTTTTGCTTTCTTCTTGTTTCCTACATTCGAGAACGAATGTTCCCAAGGGGGAGATATTGTAATACCCCGGAAGTGCCTAAGAGTAGACCCGAGAGTTAAAAGTTGAAAACTGCTGAAACCGGGAAAAATATTGCAGAACTGGTGACCCTACGGATCGTTGGTCCAACCAACGACCCGTTGGGATGAGTCGTGGAAAGTATCTGGTCTGGGGACAGTGGAAGCAACGACCGATGTAACGACCCATTGTGGGAAACAACGAGTCGTCATTTGTAGTCGTGGTAGGAGATGGACTTTAGCATCTAAGTAGTAACAGGTCATCCCACAACCTGTCATGAGTTACCATGGGTCGTGGTTAGCAATCGTCGTTTGAATGGGAGATTTCTAATGGATTCGACGGAAGGAAGCCATGACTCGTTGGTGGATGTAATGAGTCGTGGTGAGGCTCGTTGTATGATGAGGTGCCTAGTTTGTATGAGGAAACAACGGTCAATTGAAGGACTCGTTGTATTGTAGCACAACCTATCGTTTTGAGTGGTGGGTTAGATGGAGACTTAAGCTTGGGCAGTGTATAGCACGGATCGTCACCACGGGCCGTGGTATCCACCAACGACCCATTGGAGTGCCCATTGGTTCGTACAGTGAAGAATTTTTTGCGTAATCACTAAGGGCATTTTCTTCATTCCTATGTCCTAAGGCCCTATACTACGTTGTTTAAGGCTCGTAATGGTGGGTTTTAGGAGGGGAAAACCTATTCTAAGTCATTGCTTTCATTCATGCAAACTTAGAGAGTTAAGGGAGGTAATCTAGAGCAAGCTTTCAAGGTTTCCATTCAATTTCTTCTTGGGCAATTAGAGAAGTGGTGAAATTAATCCCTTTCAGGTATTTAGGGTTATGAGTGGATGTTCCTTTCCATACCCATGCCCAATTTCTACCTAAGTTACGAGAATTTCCTATGATTAATCTATGGGGTTTTACCCAAATGCATGAATCTTCTATTTCTATACATGGGTATGATTAAATTGTGTTTCCACTATTGAATTATGAAGCATGAGCAGATTTTTAATTGTTTTTAATTGAAAAATCATGTTTCTAATTTTATAAAATTTAAGGCCCAATGATAAGAAGTTCATAAAAGAAGAGATTTGTGATGAATGTACGATGATGATGAGATATGATGATGAAAAGCATGTTTTAAAGCTACTCATGATTATGATCTTTCTTTCGAAAGAGATTTGAGTAATTCCTCGCATGATAAAGTTTTGGGCAAGGCCCTTATGTCAAGTATGTATGATGTAATGTCTCTAAAGTAAGCTTACCACATAGTTTTGGAGCAAAGACTCCCAATTATCTTTGAGCTTGTGGTATGTTTTGAACTAAAGCTTCTCATATGCATGATTTTATATTTGAGATGTATTTCATTATTAAGCTTTGTCAATAGATAATGTTGAGCTTTGTTATCACACGATGTAATGTATATGCATGATTTCATATTTGAGATGTA
The DNA here is from genome assembly GCA_035772735.1 of Datura wrightii. Lineage (NCBI taxonomy): Eukaryota > Viridiplantae > Streptophyta > Magnoliopsida > Solanales > Solanaceae > Datura > Datura wrightii. The sequence goes on along the minus strand of JASDFA010000019.1, from coordinate 73,296,155 downwards.
TTTAATTATTGAGCTTTGTTAACGGACAATGTTGAGCTTTGTTATAAAATTATGTAGAGCATATGCATGTTCTGGGAGAAGAATCTAGCACCGAGTGGGCTAATGGGTCGATCACCCTATTCCCCAGAACTATGCGCCAACGTAGGTTTACACTATTATCTATATATTATTTTGGGATCTCCCTTGTGAGCTATCCCCTTCCCCGACTGGGCCCCGAGCTTGATATCGATATCATGGTATCATTCTTAGCCCTGGCAAGGCTTTGGGCGACTCTACCCACTTGAGTGTGATAGTTGGGACCACGTAAGCTCTATCATGGTATGTTGGTTAAGTGACGAGTATCCCAATGTTCCTTATGATTCAGTTATGCATATTCATTACTCATGATTATTATATACACATGCATGTTCTAAAAGCAAGGTTTGACTCGATGTTCAGCTTTTCTATAAATATCATATTTCAGCTTTGAGTCATTCAAGTCAATTGATGTTATAAAGCTATGTATTGTCATGTTATGAAAAGATCATGATTTTAGAAAGAATACCTTCAAGCCCCCCCCCCCCTCATATTCTTAAGCTTATGTTATTCTATGAAATGTTTTAAGTGATTTCCTTTACTTAAGTGGTTTTGCTTACCTTGCATACTCGGTACATTCCACGTACTGACCTGCATACTCTATGTTGTATCGTTTCATGATACAGGACTCGGCTCCTAGGTTCAGCCCCGTTCATAGTCAATTTTCAAAGTTAGCATTTGTGTGGTTGTTGAGTCCTCATCTTTCGAGGGCTAGACTTTCAGCTTTCCTTATGTATTTTAGCTTCAGTATTGTTGAGTTAGTTGGGTTCTTGTCCCATCAACTCGTCATGTTTAGAGGCTTTTCAGACTTATGCATGTACTCAGATTCAGATGATGTATTCTGATGTTTTGATTGAGTTAGACTTTTGCTAAGTTTATTCTTCTACTTGTTGATTGAGTTAGATATATGCTTATGTCATGGGTCGACTTGGGGTCTCTCGAGGTCCCTTGTCCCGTGTCATGATTACGGCCTCCGTTCAGGTCGTGACAGGGGCCCTAGCCATCCACTTGAATCTGTAGAAGCTAAACATCCGCTTCGTCTCCTCCACCTCATTCGATGAATTTGTAAGGATCTGCGGCTCTTTTTGAATGCTCTGCCTAGGTTTGTTTTTGGAGGTGAGAGCAATGCCCTATTCATATATCTCCAGGGATGCTATTACTCTCCACCAGATAGTGTAGTTCTCCCTAGATGGAGTCTGCTCCTGCTCAACATTTGGTGCCTTCTCCTCTGATCCATCACCGCTGCTTGCATCTCAGGTTGGGTCTCCTCGAATCCCTCTTCTTCATTAGAGTCGCTTCCTGACTCTTGAGCTCTTTCCTCAGCTCCCTCCTCAAACTGGAGAGCACTAGGAGATGTGGAAATAGCCGCCACGGCTTGGGATTTGGCCTTCGCCCTAGTGGTTCAGGTCTCTTCAGTGTCCGATGTATCGAACTTGTACTCCTCTAATGAACCACTAGGGGAGCTGCCCGCTTGATCGAATTCGGAGGTCTCATCAAGTAATGTCCTCCGTGCAGTTGTCTTTGATGCTTTGTGCTTCATCGTCATTGTACCTATGGAAAAAAAGGTTAGAATTCCATATCTAAGAAACAAAAACCAAGAACAAATTCCTCTGTAGTGTATCATGGGTCAACAGTACTGGTCGTACCTTGGAGGTATGATTCATACTGAGACCCATAATATCTCAGGACAGTGTCATGCCTCTGAGGTATGACTCGTACCACGAAGGTATGGTCCATACCACGAGTTGTATGAGGATACCCCTTTATAACAAATTTTTCTATATTTTTCCACAACTTATGGTACGACTCGTAAGTTGGTTCCATGTGTCGTAGGAAGGATGGTACTGTCACTTGTGGACTTGACCCTTTCCAGATTCTTGGTATGACTAATACCAGTAAACCACGAGTTGTACTAGGATTCATACCTTGTGATTTTTTCAAATCTGGCTTGGGATAGTCCCAACGAGCCATCCGACGAGTCATAGTATGAAACCACGAGTCGGAGGAAGGCTTGTCAAGCCTGTCCCCACCTCAATTTTGGTTCAGTTTGCAAGGAGTTTTGTTTTAAGTTTGGGTACTCAGAATTCCTCAGGTCTAGGCATTCATTTAACATGTGTAACAACTACTCATTCCTCCCCTTTTTAATCATGACCCATAACTCGACTTTTAACAGTTCAATGCATAATTTAATCAAGTACAGGCTCCTACCCAATCACACACAGCTCAGTTACGCCCTTGGTCATTTTCCTTTTCTAATTCTTCAAGCAATGAAAGGACTCTCAAGGGTTTTAGCAAATTTACATCAAGCATACAAGTTATATCTATCAATTTCAAAGAAATACACTACTTGAATGCTGGTACTTCAACTGTGAATCAAGACTAGGGTTTGAATTGTGGTTTTCGATGTAATCTTGAGCTAGAACTTGTTCACTGATTCTTGGTGATGAGTTACAGGTGTGAGGGAGTCATGAGTTTATGTGTAGTGAGCCTAGGAGAGTAGTATGATTCGTTTGGGCTTATATAGTTCCTAGGGACGATTTTTAAAAATCTGAGCCGAGTCGGGTAGATTTAAAATTTTTGATCCGTCACAACTCATAAAATGAGTCATAGGAAGATCCTATGACTCGTCCTTTGTACCCCTACCAGAGAGATTGAGAGACTTACCTGTGGACCTACGAGCAAATCTTATTATTCATACAACTGGGGTACGATTCGTACTATGACTTATAGGTCTTTGCTTTTCATTGTGGTCCATGCGTTGCATAGTTCATAGCCACAGTGAGTACTATGACTCCTACAATGAAGTTACAAGTCGTAGGACCAACCATACCCTGAATTCATGCACTGAAGTACATCTTTGATTCTCACCATGACTCGTGCTATGACTCGTACAACCCTCTCATGAGTCGTATTGAAACCCGTAGCACCTACCTGTTCAGTAATTTTTCTGCCACTAGTTTTTGTCTCCCCTACACACTAAACACACATTAGTTAATTAACTTGGGTTGCCTCCCAGGAAATGCTTGATTTAAAATCATGACACGATGCAGGTATCTCGGTTACTCAGAATTCACCAAATCACCATTTGGGTTGCCTCCAAAGAAGTGCCTGATTTAACATCGCAACACGACGCAAGTCTCTTGACCACTCAGACTTCGTCAAGGAACTCAGATTCATCTTCTGTTGTTGAGAAAACTCTGTATTCTTTCAGTTGCTTCATTAAACGGTGGATGTTGAAGGTGACCTCTTCTTTATTGAGTCTGAACTTCAACTGGCTAGCCTCTACATCTACTAAGGCCCTCCTAGTGGAAAGGAATGGTCACCCCAGAATGATGGGGACCTCATAATCGACCTCGCAATCAAGGATCACGAAGTCTGCTGAGAATATAAATTTATCAACTTTGACAAGCACATCGAACAAGATCCCCATATGCTTCTTCATAGTTCTGTCGGCCATCAGCAGCCGCATGGTACTCGGTATGAGGGCTCTGATCTTGGGCAGATTTATATGCCCAAGTGATACTCAAAAGTACCATTTTTGCCTTGTTTATCTATCAATGTGTATACATTTTCATGTAATAGGCAATAAAATGCGAATTTATACTAACCAACATGATTAGCATTGTTTTGCAGTTAAAATGTTATTTCGGGAAGCTAAAATGCATGTTGGATGATATCGGAGTTGGACTTGGATGCGATCAAGGGAAAAGGCATTGGACAACATGAATTAAAGGGGCTCCGTGATGGAGCCGTGTCACGCTGCCATCGCGGAAGCATTCTGCCTGGATGGGGAAAATTCACCTAATTTCCAGTGGAGGTCCGCGTTTGCTCCGTGGAACGGAGCCAGTGCTCCGCGATGCACGTCGTGCCACGTTGAGCTTGAATTCCCGAACCCCCAGTTCCAATGAGGGTCCGCGTTCATGGCGTGTCACGGAGGCAGTGCTCCGCGATGCACTCCGTGACACGTTGCTCATTATTCCGGGAAAAATTCCCAGCAGTATAAATAGAACACTTAAGTTCATTTTTCATAATTCAGACTTGGTGGAGCAAGGACGTGGGTTACAGGCAGTTGAGGGACGAAAAGTTCAGGGTTTTTTCTCTCTTTCTTTCTTCTTTAACTCAATTGCTTGTATGATTAACACTCGTTTTATGATGATTAATCCATAAATCAGTGGCTAATTCCTCTCCTTGCTGAGGTTGTGAACAATTGTGATGAAATTTGGTTATTGATTATCTGGTTTTTCATCTTTACTTCCATGTTGTTCTATTAATTCTTGTTCTTACTGCATTGGTGTGTGGCCGCCATTAATGTACATCTAAAAAGTCTGATTTCACTCGAAAGAGCACGAAATTGGAAAGTTGTGAATTAATAGGATATTGTTCTTTACTTGGTTTGGGAAAATTGAGTTTTGATGTGCTTTCAGGATAGAAATATACCTGAAAGTCGTATTAGTCAATTTAGGAACCGGAATTGTATGGCTAGAACATGAATTGCATTTGATCACAGAAATGTAGACGGATGGTTCATGATTCTTAAGTGAGATTAAATACGAGAGTTTTAATCTCTTGGCAAATGTTCTTGGCTAGCAACAGGAAGAAAAGATTAACCAATTTATGATGATAATTAGTTTCATTACATGTTCGGTTAACCTTAGCATGCTCTTATCCATAGTTCAGATTCAAAGTAGATAATTGCTCTTAGTTTTAGTATAAAATTTATTAAACAAACTATCAACTTTTTGGTTACGTTGTTGTCAGCATAGTTAGAGGTAAAATATAGTATACTTGAGCAAATTGCACTTAACCCAAGTCTCTGTGGGATCGATACTTGGCTTACTAAATCCACTTACTACTTGTTCGACCACGTGCACTTGCATGTCATTTTATATACCCATATAACACACCGAATAGGCTCCCAAGCCCAGCTGCTTAAACATAGCCAATGTCATCAGATTGATGCTTGCACCCAAATCACAGAGTGCCCTTGCGAATTCAACCTCGCCAATTGTGCATAGAATAGTAATGGCACCTAGATCTTCCTTCTTCTGGGCCAGGACCCCTGAAGCTCTAGCACTACAATGGTGTACATTATCAACGGGCTCATAGCTCATGGACCTCTTCTTTGTCACAACTTCCTTCATGAACTTGGCATATACCGACATCTATTCCAACGCCTTGACCAATGGTATGTTTACGGATAACTGTTTGAGCATTGAAATGAATTTCAACTTACCATTCTCCGTCTTCTTCTTCATTCTTTGGGGGAATGGTGGCGGTGGTCGTGGAATAGCCTTGTAAATTTACGTGGCTCCTTGTTCAGCTTCTGGCCAGTTTTCTCCATTTGGGGCCTCAATCAACTCAGCATCCTCATTATGTTCCTTCTCAGAAACATCTTCTTCATCTATGATCATGCTTTCTTTCTTCCATTCAACTACAACCGGCATAGGGGGGTCAACGTGGTCTTTCCATACCTGTTTATCACAGTCATGCAGTGGCCATCATTCTTTGGATTTTGGACTGTATTTCTAGGTAGTGTACCCTTTGGCCTAGGGTTCATAGATGCTGATAGTTTCCCTAGTTGTTGTTCGATCTGCTTGATAGACATCGCATGTGAATCCACTCTCTGACCCATGCTTGAGATATCACTATGAATGTTTTTCAACTGATCATTTGTGGACCTCGCCTTCTTTAGCATCTCAGCCATCATTCTCTCTAACTCCGACTGTCCAGCCTCCCCCTCACGTGCATTAGGAGGCACGTACAATCCAGCTCGGTCGTTGCGGTAACAATCATTCCTTCTCCAATCTCTATCGCGCGCACGACCTCGACCTCTATCTCTATACCCATATCATCTATAGTTATTTCTATATTGGTTTTGACCTTGGTTTCAAGACCCTTGGAGCCAAGTGTCTTGACCAGACCCTTGGGCATTGGCTCAGAAACCTGGCACCTGGTTGTCTAAGAAGTTTGCCTCCTCCTCGAAATCTGAGTGGTCCGGCCCTGGCTCATGTCCCTGTGTCCCAACTATGTTCACCTTTCTGGCTCCAGCTCCCATGATGTGCTTAATAAGCAAATCCAATGATGTGCGCATATGATCCAATTCCTAGCCACGCTCTTCTTCTGTCCTACGTTGGTCTGCAGTCAAACCAGCAACATATGTAATGACTGTTGCTTCTGCTTGTCGGGTGTGCCATGCTCTATTTGTTTTTGTCACCTTGTCAAGAATAGTAGCAGCTTGCTCCCATGTGTGACTCATCATTGATCCTCCCGCCACTGTGTTTGCTATTTATTTTGTACTATTATTCAATAATCTATCGAAAATCTCCAACATACTGTCATCAGGAATTTTTTGTTCGGGCACTTGGTCAACTTCTTTTTGAAACTAAACCAGATCTCATGAAGTGCCTAAGTCTTTAGTTGTCGGAAATTGTAGATCTCATCCTTAAGCTGCAGCATCCTGGAGGGTGGAAAGAATCTCTCTAAGAGGGCTTACTTAAGATCCCTCCAGTTGGTAATGGAGTCGTTGGGAAACTCTGATAACCATAATGTGGCCTCCCCAGACAGAGAGAAGGGGAAGAGTCTTAGCCTTATAGCAATCTTGGCTGACTCCGGGCAACTTGTACGCCTTGCATATTCCCATGAAATTCATCAGGTGCAAGTTGGCATCGTTAACTGCATGAACACTAAACACCCCTTTCATGTTCAATAACTGAATCATGGTACTAGTAATGATCAAATTTTCCCCCAGCAGGCAGAAGTGGTGGTACAATGGCTCCGGTTGACCCGAGTTCATCAATTTTTGGGTCATCTTCATTGAAGTACTGAGGGGCGTATCTTTGGCCTCTATTGCCCCTCCCATGTCGACCAGCATTAACAACCTCATCTCGAGCATCCTTCGCATCCTGAAGTGCAGCTTGCTGAGCTAGGTCAGCTTGCTTAGCTTCTTCAGCTATACGGGTATCTCTCTGCTCCTAGTTTTCCATCTTGCACAGTGTTCGTTCCAGTTCAAGATCCAACAGAATTAGGGGGTTTTCACTCCAATGAGTACTTGGCATTCACCAAGCAATAACCTATGGATATCCAAAAACAAAAAGAAAAAACAATTCAGGAAATAACAACCAAAAGTCAAATACAAGCAATTAATTTAATCTTAGTTGTATTCCCCAGCAATGGCACCACTTTTTTATAACGGTAAAACTCAAACTTCCTGACAAAGTATGAAGCGATCGTTGTCAATAAAAAAACCCAACTAAGAGGTTGGGGTCGAACCCACAAGGAATAGGGTAAGATCTAGACTAATGCTAGTAATTGAACTGGTTGGTGAGTTATATCCAAATTAGGGGTTTTAAAGAAAATAATATTAAAACAAAGATCACAATTGTAATTTAAATCAAGATTTGGAAACAATTAGGTTAAATGTTCCCCATGGGTTCAATAACTACTTCAGTTATGCACACATGTCAATCCCAATGCTTTCTTGTAGAACTGATATATTACACCTCGTAAAATGTTAACAGTTAGCAGGAGTATGCATGGAATTGTGACGAGTAAGGAGAGATCAACGCATATGGAAAAATCCTCGAAAGTAGGGTCCGGCGAGGATAGGCCGTGAGGGGCCCGCACAATGTGCCGACCAGTAGTGCACTCGCCAGCGCGGCACGCCAGGAAGGCCAGCGCGTTGAGGGGTGAAGCGCACCAAGGCCACCATCGCTATGGGGGGGCGGTGTAGCGGCCCTTATGGCGTGTTGAGTAGTGCGAGGCACACCCCGGCCACCGCCCTAAAGTGTGCATATATGTTCCCCTCTTTCATTTAAATCATTTCCAAAAAGTGAACCACAGCCAGAGAGAGAGGAAAACATAAAATTCAATCGTTTTTCTTTTGATTACGCTACCAAACATCGTCCAAATTCAAATTAACTTGAAGTATCGAGTTCTAAGCCTGTAGGGAGCATTACTACGGAGTTATTTCCTCAAAATATGATACGCCCGGCAAATTGGAACACCGCCGAATAGAAGTTGTCAGAATTGCTTCAAATTGATTCCTATACGGCCATAGGCTTTAGGTAAGCATTTCTCCCTTCTAGACTCCCGGGAAATTATAGGTTTTAGGCTGTATTTTACATGATTGAATTATAGTTGCTATTAGTATTAAAGTTATCATTTAAAGCCGAATTTGGTGTTGAAATTAGCCTCTTCCTCTCAGTATTGCGGTTACAGTTAGAAAGAGTCGTTGAATACAAATTGAAACTCGTTAGATAGCCGGGAATCAACAGCTAAGGTATGTTAAGGAAAATTCCTTCGGCAAGTTAGTTCCATAGATTTGAGCTACAGTTGAATCCCAGTGAGAGAGCCAGAAGTATTGTTGTTGCAATTAGCTGATGCCAGTAGATAATGAGTAGATACATATATGTGTCCCGACCAGCTGTTATCAGTAGATTGTGATTAGATATGTTGCGGTTAGCTATTTTCTATAGACTAAGAATGCGCATATGTGGTGGTTAGCTGCTAGAAAATGTGTAAATATTATATTGCAGTATCACTCATCGGGAAAGAACAAGTTAAGTGTGGTACACGCTAGAATGTCATAGAAACTCCTCTGTTCTCCAGTTCATTGTGTTAGTAAAATTTGATGTTTTATTGTCAGGCCTAGACCTTAGAATTCGTGAATAGTTATTAGGCCTGAATTAGTAATTTAAATAGCATAGACGTGGGTGGGCGATATAACTACTAGTTTGGCACCTGTGTTGTCAGTAAAGCGCGCCCAGAAGCCATTGGCGTGCCTTCACGCCTCAGGGCTAGAAATTGAGATAAGATGACCAAACTTTAGAGTCAGCGACACTAGAGTTGTCTAGTGAATTGAGTGACCGCCTGCCGCTACCAGTGATTATTAGTTCCAGTTGACTTAGTACTTGTCATACAGGTCACCCAGAAACCCATCTCCGTCGTCTAGGTCAGATAAACCCGTGGGTACCCTAAGGAAGGGGACCTTATTAGCGGTTAGAGGTAGGGCCCACGCCCCAGCGTGTCCCTATAAGATATTCAGGTACAGATTGTTGTGAGTGGCTAGACTTAAATAAACTTGTCTATAAGATTAGGAATTGCCCAGAAGAGTCGGATAAGATCTGAACAGACTAAGTTAAAATCTAAGGGACTAGCACTATGTTATTATAGTATTGCCTCTAGGCTAAGCATCATCATTAGCTTCCCGGGGAAGATTGGGGGCTGACTACTTGGGAGTATATCCAACTAGTAGCAGCCTTACAGTATTTATTCATCTGCGACCCCACAGTTGCTGCCTATGAGTTATACTTGTCCAAGTAGGACATCCAGAATATTGTTAGGCCACTCCAGATCTCGCCTTATCCGGTCCAGACTGTTAGAGATTATGATCACTATCAGGATCCTTTGATAAGATATAGGTGCACGGGGCGTGCTGGCTAGCAGCCGTAAAAATTATTCTAGGGGTGAGTAGCAGCGGTGTTATGCCCCGAAGGCCAGATATGCTTTTTATATGGCTATATTGAGACATCAGTATAGCACCTCGGGTGGGGTTGCCCTCACTTAGGAGCCTTTTGTGGCCACCCCAGGGTTACTAGTTGTGTCATTGACAACAAAGGGCTAGATGATGTCGCTCTAAGGAGCGGTATGCCTTCTGCGAGGGATAAAGATGAGGTCCAAGGACCTTATACATTCCATTCCATGGCTGAACTATTTTTACTCCATATTGGCAGTACACCGCGTAGAGCCTGGTGCCCGGGGTGCAGTTATTTGGAGTCCACCGGACTCAGACATAGCTACAGAGCAGGGCCGAGAGGGCTCAGTTGCAGATCCAGGGGACCGGTAGGTTGGATATAGCAACAGTAGAGTCATAGAAATCTGGTTAGGGGTATATAGACTGAAGTGTGCTTGCTAGGGCTTGTAGGGGCCCGAGCGGGTTAGTCTGTGTTGATTGTACCTTCCAGGATTATGGGGGCTAGGTTAGGTTCTTTTTTGCATCTTTGTCTGCTAGCTATAGCTTATGAATGTATGATTGTGCAGTCGTAGCTCATGTACGTGTAGTGTTTTGTTAGATGCAGATTACGAATAAGCCAGCTTACAAGTTAAGTCTTTTGCCCCTCTTTTCTACTTACTTTCAATTTTTAACAGTTTCCATTCAGCTTTATGACTGGCTTATATATTTGGTACATATTGTACTGACGCCCAACTATGGGGCGCTGCATTACTTGCCTATAGGTTTGGACAGACAAAGTTCAGGATCTTCAGTAGCAGTTGTTCAAAGTCTGCAGTTGGGCCAGCTCCTTTCATTAGGAGTTTCTAGGTTGTAGAGATTTTAGTATTTTAGTTGTATAGCATTTAAGGTAGGTTGGGGCCCTATCCCAACCACTATTTGTATTTCTTAGAGGCTTGCAGACTATAATCGTCATTCAGTTAGTTGTATAGCATTTCAAGTAGGCTGGGGCCCTGTCCCAACCACTATTTGTAATTCTTAAAGGCTTGCAGACTACAGTGGTCAGTCAGTTAGTTGTATGTAGGCCGTGTGGGGCCTTAATCAGTTATGCTTCGTATGTTGGCCGTGTGGGGCCTAGTATAGTAGCTTGTCTTCATTTCTGTTATAACTAGACAGCATGATGGTCTTGTCAGCCCACATAGGATCCCTTTTGTTGCTTGTTATTGGTTAGCTGTTTTTATTTACATATGGCTATACGGCCTTATAGGCCATAGGCAGTGTTTACAGCTGAGATATAGCTCGTTGTTTTCTTGAATTGAGTCGTAGGCATGCACCAAATGTGCATAAGCCCAGCTAAGTCAGTCAGATCCAAGTGTGGCACTCGGTGCCAGTCATGCCTCCCAAGGTGGGGCGTGACAAACTTGGTATCAAAGTAGTTCATATCCTAGGGAGTCTGCAAGCCGTTTCTAGTAGAGTCTTGTTTATAAATGTGTTGTGCACCACATTCTTTAAGCAGGAGGCTACGAGAAATTATAGTATTGTTACCTCTCCTTCTTCTCAGATCATGTTATGGAGTGGAGTTGTATAAGGTTGAGCCCCTAAACTTTCATTGTTATGTCTGTCTAGGATAACGTTTGATATAAGACAGACTCCATCCAGTCGCAAGATAACTACAGTAGCAGCAGGAGGTACCAGTGAAGTGCTACAGTTAGGGGGATAATTAGCTTAGGGATCGAAGTGGGTGTGTTATAATCTCCTCAGCATCCTCCCAGGATACCAAGAATCTCATGAGATAATAGATGTGGCAGCACCATCCCCAGTTCTCTCTACGACCTCAGAATGGGAGGTCCACAGCATGGTATATGCACACGAGTTAGCCTACTGAGTAACCGTCTAGAATTAGACAGGGATGACAAGTAGCGTTGGATTACCTGGAATACACAAAGGATCGTGCAAGTATAACAGAAAGTGTGGGTAGCACTGGCATGTTGCCCAAAATAAAGAGTAAAGGGGGGACTAAAATTGTTGACTTCAAGAAGGATTAGAAAGTGGTTAAGACCCCTAATGTTTACAAAGTTATCTAGACCCTCACGGTAGTAAATCAGGAGGGCAGATAAGATTGCCAGTAGCACTCAGGTGCGAGTGAGAGAGTCCATCAACAATAGACACCCAGCAATAGTAAGGTTCAGGACAGAAATAGGCTAACTTCGATGCAGCATACTAATGACGGTAGAACATATCAGCAAGATAATGGTTATGGCCTTAGATTGTTGTGTCTAAGGACAGAGGGACCATATGAACAAAATAGGCTCGAGTGCAGGTCAGAAGGAATACAGGTTGGTAGACCTGGTCAGTAACGTCCTTGACAGTAGGGAGTGGAAGGCCCGAACCCCAGAGCTCAGTCTATTAAAGGCAAGGGGAAAGGAATAAGTATTTAACTCTAGAGGGAACAAAATCACCCCCAGGATAAAAGTAAATTGACAGAGAATAGGGCCACCACTAAATGTCGAGAAGTAAGCATTAGACTGATGTTTAAGAGATAGTGAGATTGTAACCTGGAATGCTGCAATACCAGCAGTACAGCTTTGAGACAAGGTACAGCAGGGAGTTATTGGCCTTGAGGTAATAAGGTACGGAGTCATGAGGCCCAGAGGTCAACTCTGCATTTCAAGTGTGGAAGGTTTCCATTATTAAATTATAGTAAGGTATACTATGTTTGTTATCCCCCTCCATCTAGAGTTGGACGCAAACGTACCAAGTTGTAAGAAAAGATCAAAAAGAGAAAAGTCTTATTGAATCGTAGTACAGAACTCCAATGACCATCCAGGAAAGGCCGTATAGTATGGACCAAGCAGGCCAATTCAAGAGATGGTCGTGCCCGAAAAAAGAGTGGGGAATAATCAGGGGTAAATTGACCTTATTTGAGTTGGTATACAAAGGGATGACGAGATCAGCTCATGCCTCACCGGATGGAGTTATGTTTTCAGCTAAAGCTTATGTCGAGTTAAATTCTTAAGAAGTAGTTGGGATTATGTGGAGTCCAAGTACCTAGCAAAGTCTAATAGAGAAGCGTACTTTACAATTAAGTTCTAGAAAAGGCATCAGAACAGATTGGGATACATGCCAACTTAAGTACTGCTTCTCGTGCCCAAACAAATGGCTAAGCAGAGCATGCAACTTAGACGCTGGACGTCTATTATGAGTAAGAGTAGAAGCCCCCTAAGTGACGACTTAAAGAAGATAAATAAGAGGTAGTCGAACCACGGCATATTATAATAGGAAGACGGAAAATGTCAAACTTATCAGGAAAAAGTGTATCGACAGCTCGGGGTTATCAAAAGTTTTACCCAAACTTATGGCGTAGGCAATTAGGAATTGAAGCAGTGGTCGGATATTCCTAAGGTACACCAACGCAAAGTGTTACTAGATTTAGTAAAAATAAAAAGGGGCAAGCTTAGTTTTAGATTCATTGGTCGTATCATATCCTCTAGATGATAGATCAAGTGGCATATGAGTCGAAATTGCCGCCAGAGCTAGAACCGGTCCATTCAGCTTTCACATATCGATGCTGCGGAAGGACATAGGTGACCCTTCCCGAGTTGTTCCAGTTGAGGACGTTCAGGTTACTGAGAAATTATCTTACGAAGAGATCCCATTCGTCGTACTAGATCAGCAAGTTCGCAGGTTAAAGACTACAGATGTGGTCTCTATTAAAGTATTGTAGAGAAATGGGAATAAGGAAGAAATGACCTGGGAAACTGAGGATGACATGAGTTCTAGACATCCCCATTGGTTCCAAGATTGATTCAGATTAGGCAGTTAAGGTGATGTTATTACTCAACTACTATTTTATTGTTTGTGTTATCAATACTGTTTAGCCGGCTACTTCTGTGTGATGATATAGTTGTTTGTATCGTCATGCAAGGTGCCTATATTGGAATTTTTTGCGTTTTAGGTTTTCGGATTGTCCATGTTACAGAGGATACTCTGCCAAAATTTTTCTAACCTTGGCTAAGAAGGTTAACTCGTTTAAGCTTGAGAATGACATTCGAGAACGAATGTTCCTAAGGGGGGTAGGATGCTACACCCCGCAAAATGTTAACGGTTAGCAGACATACGCGTGGAATTATGATGAGTAAAGAGAGCTTGACGTGTATGGAAAAATCCTTGGAAGTAGGTTCGGGCGAGCATAGGCTGTGAGGGGCCAGCACGATGCGCCAGGCAAGCCAGCGCATTAAGGGGCGCGGCGCACCAAGGGCACTAACTCTATGGGGGGCGCGGCGCGGGGGCCCTTGTGGTGCGTTGAGCAGCGCGAGGCACACCCCGGCCACTGCCCTAAAGTGTACATATATCTTCCCCTATTTCATTTAAATCATTTCCAAAAAGTGAACCACAGCCAGAGAGAGAGGAAAACATAAAATTCAATCATTTTTCATCTGATTATGCTACCAAACACCGTCCAAATTCAGATTCACTTCAGGTATCGAGTTCTAAGCCTGCAGGGAGCATTACTACAGAGTTATTTTCTCAAAATACGCCCGGAAAATTAGAACTCCGCCGAGTAGAAGTTGTCAGAATTGCTTCAAATTGATTCCTATACGGCCACAGGCTTTAAGTAAGCATTTCTCCCTTCTGGACTTTTGGGAAATTATAGGTTTTTGGCCGTATTTTATGTGATTGAATTATAATTGCTATTAGTATTAAAGTCATCATTTTAAGCCGAATTTGGTGTTAAAATTAGTCTCTTCCTCTCAGTATTGCAGTTAAAGTTAGAAAGAGCCGTTGAAAACAAATTGAAACTCCTCAGATAGCCGGGAATCAGCAGCTAAGGATGTTAAGGCAAATTCCTTCGGCAAGTTAGTTCCATAGCATTGTACTACAGTTGAATCTCAGTGAGAGAGCTAGAAGTATTGTTGTTGTAATTAGCTGATGCCAGTAGATAATGAGTAGATACATATATGTGTCCCGGCCAACTGTTATCAGTAGATTATGATTAGATATGTTACAGTCAGCTTTTTTCTGTAGACTAAGAATGCACGTATATGGTGGTTAGCTGCTAGAAAACATGTAAATATTATATTGTAGTATCCCTCATCGGGAAAGAACAGGTTAAGTGTGGTACACACTAGAAGCTCATAGAAACTCTTATGTTCTCCAATTCATTATGTTAGTAAAATTAGATGTTTTATTGTCAGGCCTAGACCTTAGAAGTTTGTGAATAGTTATTGGGCCTAAATTAGTAAGTTGAATAGCATAGGCGTGGCTGGGTGATATAACTACCAGTCTGGCACCTGTGTTGTCAGGAAAGGACGCCCGAAAGCCATTGGCGTACCTTCACACCTCAGGGCCAGAAATTGAGATAAGATGACCAAACTTTGGAGTCAGCGACACTAGGGTTGTCTAGTGATTTTTAGTTCTAGTTGACTTAGTACTTGTCATACAGGTTGCCCAGAAAACTATCTCTGTCGTCCAGATCAGATAAACTCGTGGGTACCCTAAGGAAGGGGACCCTATTAGTAGTTAGAGGCAGGGCCCATGCCCCAATTTGTCCCTATAAGATATTCAGGTATAGATTGTCGTGAGTCACTAGACTTAAATAAACTTGTCTATAAGATTAGGAATTGCCCAAAAGAGTCAGATAAGATCTGAACAGACTAAGTTAAAATCTAAGGGACTAGAACCATGTTAGTACAGTATCACCTCTGGGTTAAGCATCATCTTCAGCTGCCAGGGGAAGATTGTGGGCTGACTGATCGGGAGTATATCCGACCAGTAGCAGCCTTACAGTCATTCCGAGCAAAGGAACCATGTGATTAGTAATCTGCGACCCTGTAGTTTCCTATGAGTTATAATTGTCCAAGTAGTACATCCAGAATATTGTTAGGCCACTCCAGGCCTTGCCTTATCCAGTCCAGACCGTTAGAGATTATGATCACTATCAGGATCCTCTAATCAGATACAGGTGCACGGGGCATGTCCGCGAGAGACGAAGATGAGGTCCGAGGACCTTATACAATCCATTCAATGGCTATACTATTGTTACATCAAATCAGCAGTACACCCTCATCGAGCCTAGTGCCCAGGGTGCAGTTATCAGGAGTCCACCAGACTCAAACACAACAATAGATCAGGAGCCGAGAGGGCTCAGTTGCATACCCAGGGGACCGGTAGGTTGGCTATAGCACTAGTAGAGTCATAGAAACCTGGTTAGAGGTATATAGACTAAAGTGTGCTCGCCAGGGCTTATAGAGGCCCGAGCGGGTTAGTCTGTGTTGATTGTACCTACAAGCTGATGGGGGTCAGGTTAGGTTCTTGTTTGCATCTTTTCCTGCTAGCTATAGCTTATGAATATATGATTGTGCAGTCGTAGCTCATGTACGTGTAGTGTCTTGTTAGATGCAGATTACGAATAAGCCAGCTTACAGGTTAAGTCTTCTGCCCCTCTTTTCTACTTACTTTCAGTTTTTAATAGTTTCCATTCAGATTTATGACTGGCTTACATACGGTACATATTGTACTGACGCCCAACTATGGAGCGCTGCATTACTTTCTTGTAGGTTTGGACAGACAGAGTTCAGGATCTTCAGTAGTAGTTGTTCAGAGTCCACAGTTGGGCCAGCTCCTTTCATTTGGAGTTGCCAGGTTGTAGAGATTTTAGTATTTCAGTTGTATAGCATTTCGGGTACGTCGGGGCCCTGTCCCGACCACTATTTATAATTCTTAGAGGCTTGTAGACTACAGTCGTCAGTCAGTTAGTTATATGTTGGCCGTGTGGGGCCTTAGTCAGTTATGCTTCGGATGTTGGCCATATGGGGTCTAGTATAGTAGTTTGTCTTCATTTCTGTTATAACTAGACAGCATGGTAGTCTTGTCGGCCCGCATAGGACCCCTTTTGTTGCATGTTGTTGGTTAGCTATTTTTGTTTACAGGTGACTATATGGCCTTGTCGGTCGGAGACTATGTTTAAAGCCTAGATATAGCTCGTTATTTTCTTGAATTAAGACGCAGGCATGCACCAGACGTGCATAAGCCTATCCAGGTCAGCCATATCCCAGTGTGGCACTAGGTTCCAATCATGCCTCTCAAGGTGGGGCATGACATGATAACTAGAGTTCATCCAAACGACTGGATCGTCCCTATTAGCTGACTATACTAATCACCAGGTTAGGTCTCATGATCGATTTCAAACTAACCGTTATCAATATGTTTCAAATTTAACTATCCTGCGACCACAACTCAAGTTAATATAATGATCGTAAAGACCAAGGCTTTGTTGCAATTCTCCTTTCCTAATCTCTACTTCTATAGGTTCAAGCAAGTAAAGAATTCGGGAAAGTCCTAACCTTGTACACTGTTAAGAAACATTTAAAGATGAAGACAATACAATACAAGCTTTTTGCATTGGTTTTGAATCACTTTGTGCAACCCTAGTTTGTTAATCCACCATGGTTCCTACAACCCCTAGTTGTGGAGGTTTTAGCCTCTCATAGTTGTAAGATTATAATTTGTATTCATAGAAAAACACATAATTAAATACATACAGCAGCAATTGGAAGAAAACACAATTTGAATATCAAAGAACAGTCCCAAGAATAAAGTAGAAATTCAAGAATTTGATCCCAAGAATTTCTCCCCAAAACTTGATAAAAATTCACAAAAATAATTCTTCACATGTCTACTAACTCAATTCTGTCCTTCTTTTACTAAAATAAAACATAAAGGCTATTTATATAGACATTAGAAACATTTTCCTAAGCTAAAAGGAAATTTTCCATAGCTGGTTCCGACTGTGTCATGGCTAAACCTACGAACCGTAGCAGGATTGTACGGGTAGTACCTACTTTCTGTAAGTCCTTGGATACTATAGGTTTGGCTAAGTATTGGCAGGCTGGTATGACTCGTATCTTCATCCTACAGTCGTACAATACTTCCATGGTTTGGCCTTGAGAACTCTGACATCTTCTGTAATTCTTCACGAGTGTTTTGGTACGACTCGTACCTTCTTCCCACGAGTCGTACTGTCTGTAGTGTCTGAAGTTCTTCCAAGTATTGAAGAATCTTATGAAGTTCACCACGGCTCATAGTACGATTCTTATATATTGATGTTACGATCCGTGAGTCCACCCGTACAAGGAGTCTGCCTTTGTGCAATTTCCTCTGAATAAGTCCACGACTCTAGTTACGGCTTGTACTGAGAGTGGTATGTTGCCTTCTTCTCACTTCAACCTTCTGTCTTTCATCATGGTTCTTAGTATGACTCATATAATCAAGGTAAGGCTCGTACTGAGACTAGTACTTTGGTTGTTTTTATGCATTTTAAGGCTTCTTTTGCACATCTTTGTTCCAACACTTATTTTCCCTGAAATCGAAGTAGAAGTGCCTCATATCCATATAAACATATCTATGTTCATGCTATTTTATTAGTTTTAAGCATTGAAAGTGTTGTAAACTCATAGTACATCAATCTTGTTACAACATTAACCATTGGACGAGGGTTAGAAACCTTGAATCCTTGTTGTTACTCTTTTTCTAAGGTTTTATATCTCTTACTCAAGAAAGTTAAAACTAGGGCATATTCTAATACTTGCAACCATTAGAATTCAGTGAAAATGAAAGAAGTAACAATGCATACATTTGCACTATACAAATCCACAACAACAATCACCCTATATGTTTCATTACCATGGATCACACAAACCTAGTAATAGAATTTATCCACTCATGATATTTGAAACAACACAAGAATTTATATTTATAACAGAAGATTCAACTTACAAAAGTAAAACAAAAACATTGATTCAAATTCCAAGAATCACGATCAATCTCTTCAAGAATTCAAAAGTAATGTACAATAGACGGTGTTTTTCTCTCTCAAAAGTTTGATATCAAATATAGACCTAGCAATTGCTATTTTTTTGCCTAAGGAAATTTACAATAACATCAAAATTGGAAGCCCTCTTCTCGTCTGACACCCAAGTTGATAGCCCGTAGATAAGGTGATGGTCTGTCACTTGGGTCATCGTTCTTATCCAGTTTCCATTAGATTCTTCTCAGCAGTGATGCCAAGCTTGATGACTTATTATCTAATTGACGGTTTGCCACTTTGAACGTCAGAACTCCCTCTTTTCTTACAGTTATTGCTTAAGCTTGATGGTGGACATGACGGACCATCACAAGGTTGACGAGTCGTAAGACTGGTCGTTACTTTCCAATGCATTCATGATGAACTGCTTGGCTTGAAGATGGAAATGACGGGCCACCATAAGGTTGACGAGCCATCGTACTGGCCGTCACTTGATCTTTTTAGCACATTTCACACCATCTATTGCCTTGATCTATTTTCCTGTACATAAAACACAAAAACAATCAATCCAAAAAATTGTTTAAAAACTCACATTTATTCATTGTTAATAGCATCAAATGTGTCGTCAAATGCTAGCACCATCAAATATCCTCCGAGAGAGATTCAAAGTTCACCTTAAAAGATGAAAAACTTGGAATAACAAGTTTAATAGTGTTAGTGCAAGTTAAGATCAAATTTCTAAATTTGCAGTAGCTAATTAATGAGGCAAATGTTTTATTTAAATTACATCACAATGGGACTGAGGAAGCAATTTATAAATCAATATATCTATAATAATCTCACAAGTAGGTGATAATGCTCAAATTCACATTTCCTGATAAAGTATGAAGCAGTCATTGTCAATAAAGAACCCAAAAAAGAGGTTAGGATTGAACCCACAGAAAATCGGGTAAGATCTGCACTAATGTCGTTAATTGAACTTGTTGGTGAGTTATCTCCAAATTGGGGGGTTTTAAAGGAAACAATACTAAAACAAGATTATATTCATGATTTAAATCAAGATTTGCAAAGTAGAGTAACTATTCCCTATGGGTTCATAACTACTTCGGGTATACACATGTGATCAATCCCAATGCTTACTTGTAGAAATGATAACTAGGGTTCATCCAAACGATTGGTTCTCCCCTATTGGATGACTTTACTCAATGAACCGGGTCAGGTCTCAAGAGTGATCTCAAACTAATTGTTATCAATATTTTTCAAATTTAACTATCCTACAACCACAGCTCAAGTTAATACAATGATCATAAAGACCAGGGCTTTGTTGTAATTCTCTTTTCCTAATCTCTACTTCTCTAGGTTCAAGCAAGTAGATAATTCAGGCAAGTCCTAACATTGTACACCATTAAGAAACATTTAAAAATGAAGAGAATACAATACAAGCGTTTAGCATTGGTTTTCAATTACTTTTGTGTAACCCTATTTTCTTAATCCACCATGGTTCCCACAACCCCTAGTTGTGGAGGTTTAAGCCTCTCATGGTTATAAGATTATAATTTGCATTCATAAAAAAAACATATAATTAAATACTTACAACTGCAATTGGAAGAAAATGAGATTTGAATATCAAAGAACAATCTCAAGAACAATGGATGAAATCAAGAATTTGATCCCAAGAATTGCTCCTGAAAACTTGATAAAAATTCACAAATAATGATCTTCATATGTCTCCTACTTTGGTTCTATCTTCTCTCACTAAAATAAAACATAAAAGCTATTTATACAGATATTAAAAACCTTTTTCTAAGCTAAATGGGAAATTTCCATATCTGGCGCCAACTGTGTCACGACTGGAGCTACGACCCATAGCAGGATTGTATGGGTCATACCTGCTTCTCATATGTCCTTGGCTGCTGCAGATTTGTCTAAGTGTTGGTAGACTGGTACGGCTTGTACCATAGTCCTACGAGTCATACAATTCTTATGTGGTTTGGCCTTGAGAACTCTAACATCTTTTGAAATTTTTCATGCGTGTTGTGGTACGACTCGTACCTTCGTCCCATGATTCGTACTGTATGTAGTGTCTAAAGTTCTGCCAAGTATTGAAGAATCTTCTGAAGTTCACCACGGCTCATGGTACGATTCTTACATTGATGCTACGATCCGTGAGTCCATCCGTACCAGGAGTCTACCTTTGTGCAATTTCCTCTGAATAATTCCACAACTCCAATTACAACTCGCACCATCTTGGTGCTGCTCGTATTGAGAGTTGTATGTTTCCTTTTTCTCACGTCAACCTTCTGACTTTCATCATGGTTCTTAGTAGGCTCATACAATCAAGGTATGACTCATACTGAGACTGGTACTTTGGCTATTTTTCTGCATTTTAAGGCTTTTTTTGCACATCTTTGTTCCAACACTTATTTTCCCTGAAATCAAAGTAAAAGTACCTCATATCTATATAAACATACCTAAGTCCATGCTATTTTTTCAGTTTTAAGCGTCAAAAGTGTTGTAAACTCACAGCACATGAATACCCTCAACTTATGACTTTTGCATGTCCTAAGGCAAAGAAAATAAAAACTAAACACGATGTTTAACTAGAAAATAACCCTAGGATACTATAGCCAACATCAAACAAAACTTGCACTATAAACTCAAAAAGCTTTTGACCCTTTTTCCATGAACCAAATTAGCTCATGCACTAAAAGCAACCACAAAACATGATAAACAGGGATCAAGATATGTCATCTAGCTATTAATATACAGTCAAGTCATCACTAATGCTTTTTACACAGACAGCCTGTAGATTTAAACACAAACCATGTACCCTCACAGCAAATGGAAGTCCCCTACTCACAGATATAGTAAAATAGAAAACATGGGACTGATCAATTAAGACTCTCACTCTCACAAAGAAGTTTCAACTACTGCATATTGGATACCATAGGCTTGCCCTTATTTTCTCTACTTCGGTTTGTTAAATGGTCAGGCTAGGATCACTATAGGACTTGCTTTGGATTGTAATGTAGGCCTTCGGGATGGGTATGGTAGATGTGGGATCTTTTAAGTGACTAACCCTTCCTCAGCACTACATAAATGTGGCTCCACTTTTTCACTATTTCACCCTTTTTGCTTTTTACACTTTTTCCTCCCTTTTCACCCTTATTATGAGCTTGTATGAGTGTGGTGTATTTCTTTAAGCTTTTCTTACATCATTCTCTTTTTGAATTTTCTTTTTCATTTTTTTCTTTTCTTTTTCTTTTTATTTTGTCACACCATACCTCATTTTCACCTTTTTTTCCTTTCTCTACCTTCTTAACCTTCCCACTATTTATGCACCCCTACTCTAGCCACCATCAACTTAGGCATTTTTCCTATGTTGAGGTTCATAATCTCCAAAGAGGGACCAGGGCAAAAATAGGTTCACTATAAAAATTGGTACGGCCAATTGGTTAATCAAAGAAAAATGGTCTATTTAAGGCTCAAAATCGGGATCAAGGGAATCATATCAATTTTGGTAGGGTTATTTAAACTAAAAATGGGCTAAACAAAAATGGCCTATGATCTTTTCCTAACCAACCATCCTAAAACCTATATAAACACCAACCGAGCAAGTTCTAGATCCTCTACGCAGTATTGAACAAGGTATCAGACCTCACTCACTCATGGTACATGTATTGCATTCACTCTACCTGTCCGGTTTATACATGGCTTAACAAAACCTATACATGCTAATATACTTACTGACATTAAAAGATTCACAAAAATCATGCTTGCAATCACAAGTACATAGATAATCATCAAAAAACTTTATAACAGGGTTAGTTTTTTTACAAATCCACAACTAGTGCAATTTATTGGCTGAGTAATCCTAAGCTACTTTCTAATTAAACAAAAAATCACAAAAAAATCCTAAACATGTCGGCTCTACTTAATAGCATGCCCGAGGGAAAACAAACACGGCAAGAAAAACCCTCAGATGAATCAAAATTCCAAAAATGAAAAGTACATCCCCTCTCCTTTTTAAAAGCATGCTTCATCCCCAAAGCATAGAATGTAAAAATAGAGGGAAGGGAACATACAGCGGCGCACTAAGCACTCCTATCGTCCTGTGGAGGAGGTACCTCTGCTGCAATCGTGGCGCTGGCGGTGGTTATCACACTCAGTGGTGTATCAACAGGGGGGTGGTTTCCCCCTTAATAGTATCAGTCGTCTCTACGGCCTCTGGAATCATCGGGGCTGAATATGCCTCGCCCAAAGGGTCCCTGCCACTCCTAAGCTCTGCGTGGTCTGTGGTGGAGCTACCTGCTCCTCTATCTCTCTCAAGCAACTTTGGTCCCAACTCCTCATGGAGGCTGCTCGTATCAGTCTGCTCGGCCATACGCATATTGAATCTGCTCTCAAACCCATCTAATGTAGCATATAAGGCTTGTGCAGCTGTCTCTATCTTAGCCTTTACCCAAGGCTTGACATTCTCCATCATCAACTGAACCTTTTTTTAAGCTACGGTTAGTCCTTTGGCTAGCTTTTGGAGAAATTCCTAAGGCACTAGGATGTACCCGGCTGGAGTCTGGCTCGAGAGACTCATAGGTGGTGCAGCAGAAGTGTTAGGAGCTATATCTGAATGACCAGCATCTGTAGCCAATTTCTCACCCTGCTCCTATGAAGTGGGGGAATTCACCTGTGCGCCCCCAACTGACCGTGATAGTGGGAGTGCGGTGGAAAGTCAGGCCCTAGTTACCGGGTTCATCTCATCCCGAATTAGGCAAATGTAAGTAATCCGCCATCCTACAATAAGGTGCTCCTCACCACAACGCACCTTGATTCCCGCCTCTGTGTATAATCTGAAAATGAGAATCGAGAATGGGATGGTAGTGCTTAATCCCATAGCCCAATCTCGCATCTCTTCTGCAATGACCCTCGGAATATTGATGGGGTATCTAGACATAATACAGGCCACCAACGCTGCTCTATCTGCACTGAGGGTATTGTCGTAAACAATCAGAGCCAACCAGTGGCGCACTAACATATAGCAAGACTTTTCTATGAAATTTAAGGAGTTCTTCGTGACCTGCTTACCGCTAGTGATCCACTCTGCCTCTTCTTTGTCCTCGGTGATCACGCTGGATAACCATTGTATGTGCCTCCACCTTTCATCAATGCTAAGCTTCTTGATTTGATTCA
This sequence comes from Datura wrightii, assembly GCA_035772735.1. Taxonomy (NCBI): domain Eukaryota; kingdom Viridiplantae; phylum Streptophyta; class Magnoliopsida; order Solanales; family Solanaceae; genus Datura; species Datura wrightii. The sequence goes on along the minus strand of JASDFA010000019.1, from coordinate 73,272,642 downwards.
AATCTTTCACCCAATAGTCATATTCTAGTATAGCATGTGGTGGTATGAATTGGGGCCCATATAATATCCGAGAAATAGTGCGCTCGGATATGTCAACCTCTCGGCCTCTAATCAGGACGCTCTCTAGCTTGGGCTGATCTTTCAACTTCTTCCCCTCTTTTGCTTTTTGCTCCATGGTTGCCAAATAATTGGCGTAGAACTCCAAGACGATTTCTGAAGTGTATCGATCTGGGTCCGTAGCCATCCATTCAAATCCGTAGAAGCTGAATATTCGCTTCATCTCCTCCACCTTATTCAATGAATTTGTGAGGATCTGTGGCTCTTCTTGAATGCTCCGCCTAGGTTTGTTCTTAGTGGGGAGAGCAATGCCCTGTTCATATATTTCCTAGGCTCCTGACACTCTCCACCAATAAGTGTGATTCTCCCTAGGTGGAGTCTGCTCCTTCTCGACATTTGGTGCCTCCTCCTTTGATCTGGACTCACTGCTTGCATCTTTAAATTGGGCCTCCTTGGAACCCTCTTCTTCATTGGAACCTCTCCGGGACTCTTGAACTCTTTCCTCCACTCCCTCCTCAAATTGGGGAGCATCGACAGATATGGCAGTGGCGCCTAGGCTTTGGCCTTCACCCTAGTGTTTAGGTCCCATCAATATCCAATGTATCAACCATGTATTCCTCTAATGAACCACTAGGGGAGTTGCCCGCTTGATCGGATTCGGAGGTCTCATGAAGCAATGTCCTCCGAGCAGTCGCCTTTGATGATTTACGTTTCATTGTCATTGTACCTATAGAGAAAAGGACTAGAATTCCAAATCTGAGAAAAAGAAAGCAAGAAAAAAATTCCTCTATAATTTATCACGGGTCAACAGTATGGGTCGTACCTTGGAGGTACATTTCGCACTGAGACCCGTAATATCTCAAGTCAATGTTACGCCTTTGAGTTACGACTCATACCATAAAGGTACGGTCCATACCATGAGTCATATGAGGATGCCCCTTTAAAATAATTGTTCTGTATTTTTTCATGACTTATGCTACGACCTATAAGGTGATTCCACGAGTCATAGGATGGATCGTACTGTCACTTGTGGACTTGACCCTTTTCAGATTCTCGGTACGATTGCCAAGTACAACTCGTAGCAGTAAACCATGAGCCGTACTAGGATTAGTACCTTGTGATTATTTCAAATTTGGCTTAGGACAGTCCCAACGAGACATCCTACGAGTTGTAGTATGAAATCATGAGTCGTAGGAAGGCTTGTGAAGCTTGTCCTTGCCTTATTTTTGGTTCGGTTTGCAAAAGGTTTCAACTTAATGTTGGTACTCAGATTCCCCAAGTCCAGACATGCATTTAACAAGTTTTACAGTTACCTATTCCTCCTTTTTTTAAATCACAACCCATAACTCAATTTTAACAGTTCAAATACGCAATTTTTACAAGTTCAAGCCCCTACCCAGTCGCACACACTTTGTTTACAACTCTTGTCATTGTCCCTTTTTTTAAAAAAAAATCAAACATTGCGAGAACTCTTAGGGATTAACAGGTTTCTATCTAGCACACAAGTCATACTTATCAAATTCAAAGAAATACACTTACTTGAATTTGGATACTTCGACTACCAATCGAGACTAGGGTTATGATCGGAATTCTCGGTGTAATCTGAGTAAGAACTTGGTCAATTGATTTTTGATATTGAGTTATGGGAGTGAGGGAGTCATGAGTTTAGGTTTTGAGAGCACGAGAGAAGGGTATGATTCGTTTGAGCTTATATAGGTTATAGGGAAGATTTTAAAAAATCTGGGTCGAGTCGAGTACTTTTTGTCACGACCCGAATGGAGGCCCGGATCGCGACATGGGACAAGGAGCCCCGAGAGACCCCAAGTCGACCAATGTCATAAGCATACATCTAACTCAATCACGAACTAAATAACCATCAATACAATCATAGTCGAAGTCTAACTTGAATATAACATCAGAATGCAAAATTCGAAGCTGAATACATACATATGTCTGATAGCCTCTAATCATGATGAGTTGATGGGACAAGACCCCAACTAACTCAGCAAGATGAAACTGAAATACATAAAGAAAAGATTGATAGTCTAGTCCTCGAAAGATAAGGACTCACCAATAAAGCAACGCTAACTCCGATAGGCTGACTAAGAGCAGGGCTGAAGTTGAGAGCCGGATCCTGTATCATGAAACGATACAACATAGAAGTATGCGGTCAGTATGTGGAATGTACCAAGTATGCAAGGTAAGTAAAACTACTAATATAAGTAAAATCATTTAAAGACAATGCATTAATTAAAACATAACATTAGAAAACTGAGAGTAGGACTTACATGCATTCTTTCTGAAATCATGGCCTCTTCATAACATTATATAACACATTTCATAAAATCATAAATGAATCGATTGACTGAAAGCTAAATTCCGACATTTATAATTAAAAGCTGAACATTGATTCAAACCTACTTTAGAACATACAAAATAAATCTCATAAGTGTTGAATATGCATAACTGAAATCATGAGGAACAATGGGAGACTCGTATTTTAACCGACATACCACAGTAGAGCTCATGTGGTCCCGACTATTACTCTCAAGTGGGCAGAGCTATCCAAAACCTTGCCAAGGATAAGGACGCTACCATGATATCTATATCAAGCTCATGGGCCATTAGGGCCGAGGATAGCTCACGAGGGAGGTCCCAATAATATATAATAGTATCAACCTACGTTGGCGCATAGTTCTGAGCATAGGGTGATCGACCCTTAGCCTACTTGGTGCTAGACACTACTCCCAAAACATGCATATGCTCTACATCAAATATAACAAAGCTCAACATCGTCTATTAACGAAGCTTAATGATCAAATATATTTCAAATATTAAATCATGCATATGAGAAGCTTTAGTTCAAACATACCACAAGCTGAAAACATACTTGGGAGCCTTTGCTCAAAAACCATGTGGTAAGCTATGCATAGGAAGACTTAACTCAAAACATACCACAAGCTAGAATATAAATTTGGGAGTCTTCGCTCCAAAATAATGTGGTAAGCTTAGTCCAGGAAAATCATCATTTAAACTTAACATGTGGGCATTGCCCAAAGCTTTATCATACTTAGAAATACTCAATTCTCATCAAAAACATAATCATAAACATGGGTAGCTTCAAATCATGCTTTTCATCATAATATCTCATCATTATCACATATACTTCATAAATCTCACTTTTCATGATCATCTCATCAATGGGCTTCAACATTCATAAGGCTAGAAATAAAATTTTAGTTGAAATCATTATAAAATCAGCCCATGCTTCACAATTGATAGTACAATCATAATTAATTCATACCCATGTGTTGAAATAGATAATTCACGCATTTGGATAAAAAAACCCATAGATCAATCATAGAATTTCATACTCTTTAGAGAGGGATTGGGCATGGGTGTGGAAGAAACCACCCATTCATAACCCTACATACTTGATGGAGACTGAATCTTACTCTCCCTTGAATGCCCAAAAAGGAATTGAAAGAAATTGAAGAAGAAACCCTTGAATCACCCTTTGATCACCTCTCTATCACTCTTCTATTCTTTTGCATGCACGAATGAAGACTTTAGGATAGTTTCCCCCTCTAAAACCCACCTTTAATAGGCTAAAACGACGTAGGTTAGGCTTTAGGAACATAAAAATTATGAAAAGACCCTTACTAATTCGTAGAAAACTAATTGTTAGGTGGTCCTAACGGACAACCTGACGACTCGTTGCTGGAGGTATGACTCGTCACTCTGCTCGTCAAGTACACTCTATCATTTATTCTTCTGGGCTCGTAAGGGGTCACTTCACGACTTGTCATGGGTGACCACAAATTGTGGTCCCCAGTTGTTAAGTACACTGTCTCAATTCTAAACTTTGGACTCCAAGCCTACCAACGACTCACCCCACGAATCGTTAAGGCTGACAACGACTTGTAGGGACTCCCATCAAGTACACTGCCTATCTTTCCTTTTTCAAACTATGTTTCCTTCCCCACGGCTGACCCAACGACTCGTGGGTCCTGATCAAGAGTCGTGGTCTCGCCCGTGGGGTCTCAACTCTTCCTAGACTTCATCTCAAAACTCAGGCCTTCCCCACGAGTCACTTGACGACTCGAGGGTTGTCCTCACGAGTCATGAACGACTCATCCTAAGACTGCAATAACAATTTCTACTTCTTCCTTATTTCAACTCCCGGGCTCAATCTTTGGGTTTTCGGGGTATAACAATATCTCCCTCTTCGGAACATTCGTCCTCAAATGTTAGAAACACACATAAGTAGAAGCATGCAACCATTATATGCAAATACTGATCATTTAAGCTGAAAACTGACGGAATGACTACCTCCAAAAAGAACTACATAGCTGAACTGAATTCACACATCATACACATTTACCATAACATAAAACAAATTTGCGCACGTGAACTGAACATGGAAACTGATTTTGAGTATTAAAGGAAAAACTAGTACCTCAAATGGAAACTGAACTGGCAAGGAACAAGTGAAGGTATTTAGCCATCATATCTGCTTCGGCTTCCCACGTAGCCCCCTCAACATGTTGATTTCTCCATAACACCTTTACTAATGCTACTTCTTTGTTCCTTAGCCTCTGAACCAGACGATATAATATTTCCACTGGAACCACCTCATAGCTAAGGCTATCTTTTACACCAACACTGTCCACCGGGACTACTAGAGCTGGATCTCCCAAACATTTCTTCAAAAATGAAACATGAAACACAGGATGCACAGAAGATAACTCTGAGGGCAGTTCCAACTCATACGCCACCTTGCCAACTCTTCTCACAATCCGGTAGGGGATAACAAAGCGGGGACTAAGTTTTCCTTTCTTTCCGAACTGCATTACTCCCTTCATGGGGATACCTTCAGAAATACCCAATCATCCACCTCGAACTCCAGACCTCTCCTCCTCACATCAGCATACGAATTTTGACGACTCTGAGCAGTTTTCAACCTGTCCCTTATCAATTGAACCTTCACCATAGCCTCATGAACCGAATCTGGCCCTATCATACCTACCTCACCAACCTCAAACCATCCGATGGGCGACCTACATCTCCACCCATAGAGAGCCTCAAACGGTGCCATTTGAATACTGGAGTGATAGCTGTTATTGTAAGCAAACTCGATCAGGGGAAAGTGATCATTCCATGTACCTTTAAAGTCCATCACGCAAGCTCTCAATATGTCTTCCAGAGTTTGAATTATCCGCTCTACTTGACCATCCGTTTGCGGATGAAACGCTGTGCTGAGCTTAACCGAAGTCCCAAGCCCTTTTTGAAAAGAACGCCAAAATTGAGAGGTAAATTGAGTACCTTGATCTGAAATGAAAGACAAAGGCAGTCCATGCCGTCGAACTAACTCCCAGATATATAGTTTGGCACAATCCTCCGCTGAATCTGTAGTTTTGACCGGTAGAAAATGTGCAGCCTTGGTCAACCTGTCTACCACAACCCAAATAGAATCATAGTGTTGACGAGTACGAGGTAGGCCTGTAATGAAATTTATATTAATCTTTTCCCACTTCCAAGTGGGAATGCAAATATCCTGAAGTACGGCACCCGACCTTTGATGCTCGACCTTTACTTGCTGACAGTTCGAGCACTTGGCTACGAATTCTGTAATATCCTTCTTCATGCCATTCCACCTATATATTTCCCACAAATCATGATACATCTTGGTTGCCCTGGATGAATAGAGTACTTAGTTCCATGAGCCTCATGCATCATCCGACTCCTCAAATCATTGACATCCGGAACACATAAGAGACCCTGGTACCGAAGCACACCATCTCCCCCTTAGGAGAAGACTTCCACCTTCTGACTTCGAACGGCTTCTTTCAGCTTTACCATAATTGGATCCTCATCTTGTCTAGCTTTCACATCAGTCACCAAGGAAGACTATGATCTGTTCTGGACAACCACACCACCATCTGTCGAGTCGACCAACCTAACTCCCAACCTTGCAAGTCGATGGACATCCTTCACCAGCTCCTTCTTCCCCTCATCCACATGGGCCACACTCTCCATAGAGAGTCTACTAAGTGCGTCCGCTACCATATTAGCCTTACCCGGATGGTAGAGGACACTCATATCGTAGTTTTTGAGTAGCTCCAACCACCTTCTTTGCCGAAGATTGAGATCTTTCTTCGTGAATACATATCATAAACTCTTGTGATCCGAAAATACATCCACGTGGACCTGATACAAATAATGCTGCCATATCTTCAAATACCACTGCGGCCAATTCAAGGTCATGAGTCGGGTAATTCTTCTCATGGACTTTCAACTATCTCGAGGCATATGCTATCACTTTCCCCCATTGCATCAATACACACCCAAGTCTGATTCTCGAAGCATCATAATACACCACAAAACCATTTGTACCCTCAGGTAGGTTCAACACCGGTGCTGTAGTAAGTCGAGCCTTAACCTCTTGGAAGCTCTTCTCGCAAGCCTCCGACCATTGGAATTTCACCTTCTTCTAAGACAACTTGTTCAAAGGTGCTGGAATTGATGAAAAGGCCTCAACAAATCTTAGGTAGTAGCCTTCTAGGCCCAAGAAACTCTGAATATCTGAAGGATTCACCGGTCTAGGCCAATTCCTCACTGCTTTGATTTCTGAGAATCTACCTTTATACCTTCGCTTGATACCACGTGGCCCAAAAATGCTACCGAGTTCAACCAAAACTCACAGTTGCTAAACTTTTCATACAATTGGCGATCCTTGAGAGTTTGTAGCACTACTCAGAAATGAGCGGCATGCTCCTCCTCGCTCCGAGAGTATATAAGGATGTCGTTGATGAACACGATCACGAACATATCCAAATATGGCTTGAACACCCTGTTCATCAGGTCCATAAAAGCTATAGGAGCATTCATTAGTCCAAAAGACATAACTACAAACTCATAATGTCCATACCGTGTCCTGAAGGCTATCTTCGGGATATCACACTCCCGAACCCTGAGCTGATGATACCCGGACCTGAGATCTATCTTCGAGAAACACTTGGTACCCTAAAGCTGGTCAAATAGATCATCGATCCTGGGTAAAGGATACCTATTCTTAACGGTGACTTTGTTCAATTGTCGATAGTCAATACACATGCGAAGAGAACCATCCTTCTTTCGGACAAACAGAACTGGTGCACCCCATGGAGACTTACTCGGTCTAATGAGACCCTTATCTAAAAAGTCCTTCAACTGCTCTTTTAACTCTTTTAGCTCGGCTAGATCCATCCTGTAGGGAGGAATAGATATAGGCTGCGCGTCGGGTAGAAGGTCAATACTGGAATCAATCTCCCGCTCAGAAGGACCACCTGGCAGATCATCAGGAGAGAACTCTGGATACTCACATACTACTAGAACTGACTGGATAGTCGGAGTCTCAGACTCGACATCCTTAACCCTAACTAAATGGTTCATACAACCCTTAGAAATCATCTTCCTGGCCTTAAGGTAGGAAATTAAATGACCTACAGGCACGGCTGAACTACCCTTCCATTCTAAGACTTGCTCACCCGGAAATCTAAACTCTACTGCCCAAGTTCTACAATTTATGAACCATCACATGCAAATAGCCAATTCATGCCGAGAATAACATCAAAATTGGTCATGGCTAATTTTATCAAATCTGCTGATGTTACACCCCGTAAAAGTTACTGATTAGTAAGTGTACACATGGATTTGTGACGAGTAAGAAGAGCTTGACTCTTATGGAAAAATCCTCAGGAGCAGGGTCGAGCGAGACTAGGCCATGAGACGCGCCAGCAAGCAGTGCACTGGCCAGCGCGGCGTGTCAGGATTGCCGCCTCAATGGGCGGATAGCAACTTCAATGGGAGGCGCGAGGCGCTAGGATGGCAGCCTCAATAGGAGGCGCGAGGCGCCAGGATGGCATCCTCAATGGGAGGCACGACGCGCTAGGGTGGCAGCCTCAATGGGAGACGCGAGGCACACCCCCTGCCACCGCTCAACATGTATATATAGAGCCTCCTCACTTGATTAAATCATTTCTCCATCCTTGTTTCGGCCAGAGGGAGGATTATATGAAGATTTCAATTGATTTTCATCCGGTTACGCTATCAAATATCATCCAAATTCAAATTAACTTTGGGTATCGAAGTTTAAGCCCGTAGGAAGCATTACTACGGAGTTATTTTTGTAAAATTCTCCTGGCGAATCGTAACCCCGCCTAGCCAAAGTTATTAGAATTGCTCCAAACCGATTTCTATACAATCAAACGCTTCAAGTAAGCATTTCTCCCTTTTGAACTCTCGGGAAATAATAAGTTTTCAGTTGTATTTTACGTAAATGAATTATGGTTGTTATTATTGTTAAAAGTTATCCATTTTCGCCGAATTTGGTATTGAAATTCATCTATTTCTCCCAGTATGATGGTTACAGCTGAAAAGAGATGATGAATCCTAGTGAACTCATCGGTTATTCGGGAAACGACAGCTAAGGTATGTAAGTCTTAACCCTTGGCAAGTTATTCTCATCGTACAATGTTACGACTTATGTTCTCGAGTAGAAATAATGATCCCATATGCTGCAGATAGTCGCTATCAGTAAATTATGATTAGACATGTTGTAATTAACTATCGTCAGTATATAAAGGTCAGATATGCTTTGATTAGCTGCTATCAGTAGACTACGGCTATATAAGTTCTGGTTAACTATTAGAAAACGTATATAGATTATACAGCAGTATCTCTCATCAAGAAAGAGCATGTTAAGTATGTCACACGCTAGGAGTGTCATAGAAATTCCTTTGTTCTTCAGTTCAGTGTGTTAGTAGAATTAGACGTTATATTGTCAAGCCTAGACCCTAGAAGCTTGTAGACAGTTATTGGGACTGAGATAGTAAATTGAACAGGATAGGCGCAGCTAGGTGGTATAACAATCAATACGGTGTCTGTATTGTCAATAGAGCTAACCTAGAGACTGTTGGCGTATCTTGACGCCTCCAGGGCTAGAATTATGTAAGTATGGCTGCACCCCAGAGTTAGTGGCACCGGAGTTGCCTAGAGAGTTGAAGGTCAGTCCACCACATAGTGGCTATTTCCAGTGACAGATAGTTTTAGTCGACCCGGTGCTTATCGCACAAATCATTCAGGGCACCACCTTAGTTGTATCAGCCTGATAGAATAGTAGATACCCTAAGGGGGGGAGTTTTGTTAGTAGCTTGGTACGGGGCCAACGCCCCAACTTACTCTTGTCAGATATCCAGGTATAGGTTGCTGGGAATGGCTAAGTCCAGATAAACACACCTACGAGGTTAGGAATTGCCCAAAGAAGGCATATGAAATCTGAACAGCCCCAGTTAGCATCCAAGGGACTAGAACCACAGTTTTACAGTATTATCTCCAAGCTAAGAATTGTAATAAGATACCTATGGGAGGTTAGGGTTGACTACTCAGGAGCATATCGGACTAGTAGCAGCCCCACAGTTGTTTCACGCAGAGGGAAAGCATCCTACAGTAAACCTATCATGGTCAGCTATTATGAATGGCATCGAGACGATAGTGACAACATAGTAACCCTTGTCAGAATTACCCTAGCTAGGTTGGTTATTCCTTACGATGTCTGGGTGTTAGATGTTATTGTCTATAGGATCGTGGCTATAAGGGCCGTATTGAGTTCCATTTACTGAGGCAATAAGGGCTGTATTGAGTTCCATTTACTGAGGTTGTAAGGGCCATATTGAGTTCCATTTACTGAGGTTGTAAGGGTCGTATTGAGTTACATTTACTAAGGATGTAAGGGCCGTATAGAGTTCCATTCACTGAGGCTATAAAGGTCGTATTGAGTACCATTCACTAAGGCTCTAAGGGACGTATTGAGTTCTATCAGATTGAGGCTGCGAGAGCCACCTCGAGTTACAGTTTACGCAAAAATCCTTAACGGTCAGATAGTAAAAGTGGACTTGGTTGTACTTGTCGGGGATTATAGGGGCCCAGGTAGGTTTTTCTGTGTTGTTTGTACCTTCCAGGCTTATGGGGGACAGGTTAGGTTCTTGTTTGTATTCTTTCCTGCCAGTTATAGTTTTTGAATGTGTAATCATACAGTCTTAGCTCACGTACATATAGCATTTTGTTAGATGCATATTACGAGTAAGAAAGCTTACAGGTTAATCTTCCTGCCCTTCTCTTTCTATTTATTTCAAGTCTTTATTAGCTTATTTGTTGCCTTACACATTTGGTACATGTTGTACCGACGCCCTCCTTTGGGTGCTGCATTACTTTCCTGCAGGTTTAGAAAGACAGAATTCAGGGTCTTCAATAGCAGTTGTTCAGAGTCAGCAGTTGGCCAGCTCCTTTCATCCGGAGTTTCCATGTGGTAGAGGTTCAGTCTTTCTTTCTATAGCATTGGGTAGGCTGGGGCCCTATCCCAACCACTATTTGTATTCTTAGAGGCTTGAAGACTATAGTTGTCCTTTAGTTAGCTGTTGCTGGCTGTGTGAGTCCCATATACATCTTATTTTATGTGTTGGCTATGTGGGGCCTAATATAGCGTCTTATTTTCATTTCAGTTATAACTAGATATCATGGTTGTCTGGTCAGCCCGCATAGGATTCTTTGTTATTATTGTTGCTGGTTAGCTGGTTTCTTTTACAGGTGGCTATGCGGCCTTGTCAGCCGGAGCCTGTGTTTACAGCTGAGATATAGCCCGTTGTTTTATTGAATTGAGTTGCAGGCCTGCACCAAACATGCATATAAGCCTATCCAGATCAGTCAGATTCAAGTGTGGCACTAGGTGTAGTCATGCCTCCCAAGGTGGGGCATGACAGCTGAGGTGACCTTATGAAGGACTGAGATTGGGCAACCTCTATACACCCGTCTAGCTATAACTGAGTCACCTACTGGAGTGGAAACTGAGAAGGGATTTGAGAACACTTCGGGACTGACTTCGAAGCTACTAGCCACATAAGGTGTCACAGAAGACAAGTTAGCCCCCGGATCTAGCAAAGCATAAATATCAATATGGAAAACTCACAACATACCAGTGACCATATCCGAGGAGACCTCCTGCTCCTGATAGGATGCTAAAGCATAGAATCTATTCTGGCGCTGATCGCCAGCTGTGCTAATAGATGCCCCCTGATGTGCAGTGCGTGTGGGAGGGTCTGCTGAACTAGAAGCTGGGCCTCGGCCCCAAACCTGATCCTGTCTCGCAGCTGGACAATCTCTAAGCATGTGTCCGGGTTTCCCACACTCGAAATAAGCACCTAAACTTGCCAGAAACTGGCCTGTGTATCCTCAACCACATCTGCGACAAGTTGGGATGCTAGAATCTGTTGGTCTACTGCTATGACCACACCTGGACCTCTTCTAAGAGAATCTGTGGTCCGCGGTCCTAGCCCTCTTGGCCTCCCTCTCTCTCAAATGCGCCGCCTCCATCTGCTGGGCGTACAACACTATCCATGGGAAATCCATATCTTGATGGAGCACAGCAGTCCTACAATCGTTGTCCAAATAGCCCGCTACCCCATGGAAGAATCTACTCACCCGCATCGTCTGATCGGATACCAACTCTGGGGCATATTTTGATAGGCGAGTGAACTCAAGGGCATACTCTTGTACAATCAATCTCCCTTGCTTCAAATTCATGAAATCAGGTGTCTTCAACTCCCTCATCTCCCAAAGGAAGAACTGGTCTAGAATAGCAACATGGAACTCTTCCCAAGTGACCGGACCTGCTCCTACGACCCTGCTTTCCTTCCATTGGTGAAACCAGATATGCGCGACCCCTTTTAACTGATAAAAGGCCAACTTGGCGCACTCAACCCCATTCACCCCCATGACCTCGGTGATCTTGACAATCTCATCTACGAACTCATGTGGGTCCTCATCTACCTTGGACCCAAGGAACTCCGATGAGTTCATTCTCAAGAAGTCTCTGACTCGAGTCGTCATTGCGTTGTCATTTTACGGAACATACACAGCGACCTGCTAATTGACTTGAGCGGTCAAGACCTGCGCAAGCATCTGAATAGCGGCCCGGAACTCAGCGTGGGCAGCTGGCTCCGGTGCCTGGGGCTCCTTAATTGGTGGGGCTTGTTGATGCCCATGACCATTTCCACCCTCGTGGCCTTCACCATCTCTATTCCTCCTTTTGTTCATTCTTCAAGGAGCCATAATTCCGCAATCGCGAATAGCACAAATTAGAAGGATAGTAAGACTTTTCATCACATGACATAGATCATGAAAGAAGGAAAAATTTCCGAAATATCTCGTAGCCTCTTTGTCATAAGTGTGGCGTGCTTCACACCCATGAAAAAGACTCTACTTAATAGGGCTTTCAGACACCCTAGGATACTTCAAACCTATTGCTCTGATACCAAGTTTGTCAGGACCTGAACGGAGGCCCGGATCATGAGATAGGACAAGGAGACCCGAGAGACCCCAAGTCGACCCATGGCATAAGCATGCATCAACTCAATCACGAACTGAATAACCATCATTACAATCACAGAAGAAGTCTAACTTGAATATAACATCAGAATGCAAAATCCAAAGCTAAATACATACATATGTCTGATAGTCGCTAATCATGACGAGTTGATGGGACAAGACCCCAACTAACTCAGCAAGATGAAACTGAAATACATAAAGAAAAGATGGATAGTCTAGTCCTCGGAAGATGAGGACTCACCAATAAAGCAACGCTAACTCCAATAGGCTGACTAAGAGCGGGGCTGAAGCTGAGAGACGGATCTTGTATCATAAAATGATATAGCATAGAAGTATGCGGTCAGTACGTGGAATTTACCGAGTGTGCAAGGTAAGTAAAACGCTAATATAAGTAAAATCATTTAAAGACAATGCATTAATTAAAACATAACATCAGAAAACTGAGAGTAAGACTTGCATGCTTTCTTTCTGAAATCATGGCCTCTTCATAACATTATATAACACGCTTCATAACATCATAACTGAATCGATTGACTCAAAGCTAAACTCTGACATTTATAATTAAAAGCTGAACATTGAGTCAAACCTGCCCTAGAACATACATTTACATAAATCTCATAAGAAATGAATATTCATATCTGAAATCATGAAGAACAATAGGAGACTCGTCTTTTAACTGGCATACCACGATAGAGCTCACGTGGTCCCGACTATTACACTCAAGTGGGCAAAGCAGTCCAAAATCTTGTTAGGGTTAAGGACGCTACCATGATATTAATATCAAGCTCATGGGCAATTAGGGCCGGGGATAGCTCACGAAAACATGCATATACTCTAGATCGTATATAACGAAGCTCAACATTGTCTATTGATGAAGCTCAATGATTAAATACATCTCAAATATGAAATCACGCATATGAGAAGCTTTAGTTCAAAACATACCACAAGCTGAAAACATACTTGGGAAAGGACCCCTGAGACTATAGCACTACAATGATGCACATTATCCATAAGCTCATAGCTCACGGACCTTTTCTTCGTGACAAGGCCCTTCAAAAACTTGGCACATCCTGGCATTTGTTCCAATGCCTCGACAAATGGTATGTTTACAGATAATTGTTTGAGCATTGACAAGAATTTCTGAAACTTACCATTCTCCACCTTCTTCTTCATTCTTTAAGGGAACGGCGACGGTGGTCATGGAATAGCCTTGTAAATTTGTGTAGCTCCTTGCTTTTCTCCTTGTTCATCTTTAGGCCCGTTTTCAACATTTGGAGCCTCAGTCAACTCAGCATCCTCATTATGCTCCTTCTCAGCAACATCTTCCTCATTGTCAGTCACACTCTTTCTTTCTTTCAACTATAACCAGCAGGTAAAGCATGGTCTTTCTACTCCTAGTCATCACAACTATGCATTGACCATCATTCTTTGGATTCTAGATTGTGTTACTAGGTATTGTACCCTTTTTCCTAGGGTTCATAGATGCTGACAGTTGCCCTAGTTATTGTTCGATCTTCTTGATAGCCGTAGCATGTGACTCTACTCTATGACCCATGCTCGATATATCACTACGGATGTCTTTCAGCTGATCATTTGTAGATCTCACCTTCTTTAGCATCTCATCCATCATGCTCGCTAACTTCGACTGTCCAGCCTCCCTCTCAAGTGCACTAGAAAGCACGTATAATCTAGCTTGGTTGTTGCGGTAACTGTCATTCCTTTTCCAATCTCCATCACGCTCACGACCTCGATTTCTATCTTTGTACCTATTTGGGTTGTAATTATCTTTATACTAGTTTTGACTTTGGTTTCCAAAACCTTAGCGCCAAGTGTCTTGTCCAAACCTTTGGGCGTTGGCTCGGAAACCTGTCACCTGGTTGTCCAAGAAGTTTGTCTCCTCCTCAGAATCTGAGTGGTCCGGCCTTGGCTCTTGTCCCTTTGTTCCCACTGCGTTAACCTTTCTAGCTCCAGCTCCCATGATGTGCTTAGTAAGCAAGTCCAATGATGTGCGCATATGAGTCAATTCTTGGTCACGTTCTTCTTCTTCCCTTCGTTGGTCTGCAGTCAAACCAACAACATATGTATTAGTCGCTGCTTCTGCTTCCTGGGTTCGCCATGATCTGTTTGTCTTGGTTACTCTATCTAGAATTGTGGCAGCTTGCTCCCAGGTGTGACTCATCTGTGCTTCTCCAGACACTATGTCTATTACTGCTTTTGTACTATTGTTCAATGATCTATAGAAAGTCACCAACAGACTATCATTAGGAATTTTGTGGTTCGGGCACTTGGTCAACTTCTTCTTGAACCTCAACTAGGTTTCATGAAGTGCCTCAGTCTTTTGTTGTCAGAAATTATAGATTTCATCCTTAAGTTGCAGCATCCTGGAGGGTGGAAAGAATCTTTCTAGGAAAGCTTGCTTGATCTCCCTTTGGTTGGTAATGGAGTCTTTGGGCTACTCCGATAACCATAATGTGGCTTCCCCAGACAGAGAAAAGGGGAAGAGTCTTAGCCGTATAGCATTTTGTCTGACTCTAAGCAACCTGTACGCCTTGCATATTCCAACAAATTTTATTAGGTGCAGTTTGGCATCATGAGTTGCGTAATCACTAAACACCCCTTTCATGTTCAATAACTGAATCATGGTGCTAGTGATATCAAATTTAGCCCCAGCAGGCAATGGTGGTGGTACAATAGCTCCGGTTGACCCGACTTCATCAACGTCCAGGTCATCTTCATCGAAGAATTGAGGGGCAAATCTTTGAGCTCTGTTGCCCCTTCCATGTCGACTAGCATTAACAACCTCATCACGAGCGTCCTCCGCATCTTAAAGTGCGGCTTGTCTGGCTTCTTTAGCTATACGGGCATCTGTTTGCTCTTGGTTCTCCATCTTTCGCAGTGTTCTTTCGATTTCAAGATCCAACGAAATCAGGGGGTTTCCACTCCGACGAATACTTGGCATTCACCAAGCGACAACATGTCGATATCCAAAAACCAAAAGAAAACGTAATTTAGGAAATAACAATCAAAAGACAAATACAAGCAATTAATCTAATCTTATCTGTATTCCCCAGCAATGGCGCCACTTTTTGATAACACTCAAGCTCACACTTTCTGACAAAGTATGAAGTGGTCATTGTCAGAATCCAAAAAAGAGGTTGGAGTAGAACCCACAGGGAATAGGGTAAGATCTAAACTAATACCGGTAATTAAACTTGTTGGTGAGTTATCTCCAAATTAGGGGTTTTAAAGAAAACAATATTAAAACAAGATTATATTCATGATTTAAATCAAGATTTACAAACAACTAGAGTAAGTATTCCCCATGGGTTCATAACTACTTCAGGTATACACATACGTGATCAATCCCAATGCTTACTTGTAGAACTGATAACTAGGGTTCATCCAAATGACTGGTTCGTCCCTATTGGATGGTTTACTCAATCACCGGGTTAGGTCACATGAGCGATTTCAAACTAACCATTATCGATATGTTCCAAATTTAACTTTCCTGCGACCACAGCTCAAGTTAATACAATGAACATAAAGACCAAGGCTTTGTTGTAATTCTCTTTTCCTAATATCTACTTCTCTAGGTTCAAGCAAGTAAAGAATTCGGGAAAGTCCTAACGTTGTACACTATTAAGAAACGTTTAAAAATGAAGAGAATACAACACAAGCATTTAGTATTGATTTTAAATCACTTTTGTATAACCTTATTTCGCTAAATCCACCATGGTTCCCACAACCCCTAGTTGTGGAGGTTTTAGCCTTTTATGGTTGTAAGATTACAATTTGCATTCATAGATAAACACATAATTAAATACTTACAGCATCTGTCACGACCAATTTTTAAACTCGTTAAAAACATTTCATAACTTGGCTCATTTGTGAAAGACATCAAGTCACCACCTAATTTTTGTGGAATTAGGAAATTGATTTTTAAAGGTAAAAAAACCTTTATTTTTGCAAAACCAGATAAAAGGGTAAGAGCTCTAGTTATCTCTCGAGGAAGGTGAGAGACACCTTGAGAAATCCGCAAATGCGGCTGACCAACAAATTTAAACATTTTTGTGGCTTAAAAATTATAGTAGTTTGAAGAGAAAATTTATTTGAAATCATTTTATAGCACTTGAATTATTTCATTTATTCAACTTGTGAATTAATTTATAATTTCGGCTAATCTTGCAAGAAATAGTTAGCTTTAAAAAAAATGTTTGTGACATCCTTTAAAAAAATTAGACTTTAAATTAAACACAATAATCCAACTTCCCATTCATAGATATATGGACTTGCTTTAATAACTATAAAGATATGAATTATCTTTAAATTATTTAAGCAATCTTTTAGACCTTGAAACTTTAACTAGTTTTTTAAAAAAAAATAGCTGTTAAGGCCTAAGATCCAAGTTAGAAAATTATTTAAGAAAGGAATGAGATGCAGTTGCACCTAACTTGTTAAAAAAAAGGCATTATTTTTGGTAAATTGAGAACTTCAACCGGCGACAACGTTCCCTTTTTTAAATGAGAAGGATCTAGCTTTTTTTTTTTAAAAAAAAAAGTACTGATGACAAAATAGACTATGCTCTGTTTTGGGGTTCATCTGAGTTATAAAAATAAATAAATAAAGAATTACTAAAGTTATCTCAAGTTCATAGTAACAATAACGAATATGAGTAAAATAATTTAATGCTTGGGTTTTCATCGGTCTCATCTTCCGGAGTCTGCTTATGTTGTGGCTTGGATTTTTAGTACAAACTCTCCCTTTTCTCTATTGTGCTTGTGTCGCGACTTCAAAAGAAAGGACGAAACCAACACGAGATGATAGATGCACGTTCCAAGGCTTGCAGTAACGTCAAGTGTTAAAATGAAACTCTTCGACATCAGTATTCATGTAATGAAAGAAATGTGAAATAATCGGTCTATTTCTTAACATCAAATACAGCGTGAGATAAATCAATTCTAGAATCATATGAAGGTCAACTAAAACATTATGCATTTCCACAGCAATCACAAACATGAATGATTCTTTGATCGAATAAATAGTAAACTAACACATTCAAATCCTTTGTTTCATGTTGCTGGAGTTCTTCATTTCTAGTGTTTAGACTTAGAGTACATCTAGCACAAAAAAAAAAAAGATAGTATAATCATGCTAATCTAGAACACATATTGCAGGAAAATCTCTTAAAAAGAATAGACAAGTAGTAAGCTTAATAAAAGATCTAGCCTAACATTTATCATAATAGTCGAACTTTGAATGAACTCATGACCCATCTGCCCATTTAAATAAAATAGGCGGAGAACTAGACTTTAGCCAACACTCATGAAAGTAACAAGTGATAAATACTTGAACATAAATTCTATAGGCTTTTAAATATAGATTCCTTAACTAACGTTCAGTACACTTAAATAAAGAGGGGGGAAGTTGTGAAGTTCCTTATAACACACCAAAGAGAGCAGATTTCAACTTGAACCATATTTCAACTAAAAGACTGATTTAAAGTGACTAAAAAAATTACTTCAAGACAGTTAAAAAAAATAAAATTAAAATTATGCTTCACCTTAAAAAGAATGACAAGTTATCTCAGTAGGTTAATGTTATGCAAATGGGCTTAAAACCTTAATTTCATAGGGTAATCTTAAACAACCTCTAACGATAATAGCTAAGTAACCTCAGATAGTGTTGGTTTATTAGTCAAGCTTCAAAGTTTAGTTCTTAAAAGATACATAAGCAATAATCTAGGACTAAGGCAGATTTACTTCCTAGTTTGAAACTAAAATCCTTCTAAAGCTTTAACCAATACAAAACTTAAACAGAAAAAATCAAAATAATCGGATATTATATCGGCAAATCATGTACCTAATTCCATGACAATTAATGGGAAGAAAAATCTTAACTTTGGCCCAGAGATACACAAGGCAAGGCATAACTCAATTATTTAACTAAAGTTTGAACCTTAAATAAAAACAATTACATCATATATATTAACGATAAGATTCCACAAGCTTATGAGAAAAGAGAAAAAGAGGGTGCTATCGCAAATGAACATTGAACTTAGAACAACTAACAGGAAGAACAAGAAACGACGATGACATCTCAACTTAGACCGAATTATTCACAAAGACGATGCATATATCTTTCTTTTCGTTGTTGAATCTCTCTTTGATTAATCAATGTGTGATATTCCAAATCCTCGTAGGAATCCAAATACAAATTGTAACATCTCATATTTCAGGCAACACATTGGAACTTTGAAAACAAAAATAAAGTAAATAAGTAAAGTGATGGAGGGACTGAACTGAAGCTAAAGTGATTATATCTACATTAATAAAACAACTCACATAAAACTTAAGGGAGTATATACGATTAATTTATATACTGATATTTAAAACTTAAGAGGTAATGAATGAGAAAGAAAAAAAACTGAAATACAGAATAGTTTGCCTTGTGCGGTGCAGCGAACTGAGGTGTTAAAGAGTTTCCACAGAGCTTCAAGTGATGATCGAGCTATTCTCAACTAACAGAAATGGAGATGGAAAAGCCGAAGAATCAGATAGCAGAGGAGCGGAGTATGGAAATACGAATGAAAAATCCAAAAAAAAATCCTCTCCTTGAAGAAGATATTGAGGGCAGTATTTATATAACACAGATACTAGGGTTTGAACTCATGCTACTTCGCATTTCAAATCCGAAGTTGAGACCCAGTTGAAAATTTTTGAAATTCAAATTTTGAAAGAAGACGATGAAGACCATAATGGTATACTTTTCTTGCATTTCAGATGATGCTTGAGAAAGCAGAAAGAAAATGAAAAGGGAAGACTAAAAAATAAAACTCGCCGTTGAAAGTCGTCCTTGTTAGAGAGAAAGGGACAATTTCCATTAATTCTATTGCCCGAATTGGATGTACAACAACTGCGAAAGTCGAAATCGAGCCCAAATCTTCCCTAAAAATGATCGGATAAGCACATAGAGTTTGAGAAAGGGGATGTTGAACGTCGAGATTGGAGAGATTTTGGGTCTGCTGCTTTGTGAAGAAATGAGAAAACAAGAAGGGGCTAGAGATTAAATGGGATATTGGACCAATTATTAGAGCAAAATATGGACTGATTTTAAATTTAAAACATTGGCCAAAAAAATTATTTTTTAGACGAAATATGTTACAAATATAATTAATTTGCGAGAAGATTTTGACGAATTAATTATCAATTTATATATTAAGTTTCTTTGACTTATCAAAATAAATATCTATTATATATATATATATATATATATATTAATTAAAGCATAAATGACCTTTGAAACTAATAAAATTAAAAACATGTTTAATTACAACTCATTTTTTAAAGATTTTTAGAAGGATTAAGTATGCTGAGAAAATACATGATTAATATTTCAAAATATATAATATACACATAATATATATTAGAGCATTTTTGTCAAATGAAATGGCAAAATAACTTTGAAAATATTTAGCAAATAGTTTTGACTCTGCGAATAAATATTTTATTTTATTCTAAAATCGAGAAGCTTAACTAATTAATTGACAGGTGGAAGACCAAAATTGAGTGTCAATACTTGCCCCTATTTTTGGCTAGGGACCATGAAAGACGGCCTGGATCGTCAATTTTGTCAGACTACCAACTCATCTCTTTCTTTTTAAATAGAGAGGAATGAATTAAGAGGAATTATAGCCGGACCCTGGTGTTGGGCTTCCTACATATCTCAGGTTGCATGAGAATTCAGGCCACATGTGGTTCAAGATATATTTGGTTGGCGCACGATTAAAAGACTTTCATAATCTGCCCAAGTGTCGAATTATTGAGATATTGGAGAGTTTGGAAATGAGATGGGTAAAGTAATCTTGGAATACAATCGATATTTTCAATATTGAACTCGCCTACATATCCTAGAGTTAGAAATCAGGCTTTCTGTAGCTCAACTCAATCAATCGAAAAGGTATTTCTTATGTGGAGATAGCTTTTTAGCTTGAGATGAATGACATGATTGTTCGAATATGGAAAAGAGGCTTGCAACATCTTAATTATGAATGTGGTGTGCTTTACACCCATAAATAAAAATTTACACGAATATAATTTCCACATATCTTATGTATGTCATTATCTGGAATCGAAATAAAGATTGACGATGCCCCAGTATTGATTCGAAGATTATACTGGTGCAAAACTTAAGCGGAAATGATTTTGAAATAAATAGCCTGCATGTCTTTTTACAGGAGTATAGTTTGAATGCAGTGAAAGGTGATCCTCAACTCTTGCCCAAAAAGTTTGATAATCCTCTTCGGCAATTGCCCCAGTTTGCTGCTAAGAAAAAATTCCACGTTTATGTTATGCTTCGTGGCTACTTATTGCGACGTGCTTCCTGCTAAGGTTCTGCAATATCTTTTGTATATTTGTTAAAAGTAATGGGGGTATAAATATAAGCGACATCATTTGAGATCTTCATGTCAAATAAGTGTGAATACTTGGAGATAGAAATTATGTCAGTGAAAGATTTGTGCTAAATCTTTCTCGATAAGATAATGCTAGTATAGTTAGTATTGGCGCAAGGCTAGTGGCAATGCAAAATTAGTACCATCGCAAGGTTAGTTTCAGTGCAAATTTAATATCAGTGTAAAGTTAGTGCTAATGCGAGGTTAGTGACAATGAAAAATTAGTGCCATTGCGAGTTAGCACCAGTGCAAAGTTAGTGCTAGTGCAAAATTACTGTTTGCAAGGTTAGTGCCAGTGCAAGGTTAGTGCTAAGTTAGTGCTAGTGTCAGTGCAACATCAGCATGTACATAGTTAGTGCATGTGAGAAAAAAAGATTAGTGCGCTTGTGATAAAGAAATTGCAAACTATCTCGTGAATGCTATGATCTTCATCTCTCTGCTTGTTCGAGTTATTCTACTCTTTTCTTGTTCGCCTGCTTGTTTGAATGTTATAACCATGCCCCGGATATAACATTTGATAATCAATCAACTTTGTTGTCATGCTTGTTTGGACTTTCCTGCAATCAAAGAAAATTTGGAAGTTGGGGGAGGGGAGGCTTATTCACATCGACTTGACACTTCCGACTCTGCTTCTTTCTCGCTCGCCTACTGCTTGGACTTTATAACCCTGACCTAGGTATAAGACTTAAATTGTGGCATGTTGCTTTAACTCCTTTTTCCCCAAAAAGCCATTTGAAACCTGCATCTGTATTAGCCGACATCCTATGACAATAGCTTCCGAAAAGGTTGCCCCAGTTTCTATCCTAAGGGATAATGGAGAAAGTTTGAAAGATATGACCGAGCCCACAAAGCGCTTACATATCCCGTCAAGATAGGAATCAGGTCGTACATAGTTCAATAAAGTGAAAGAAATTGGATTTTTTTATAATAAAGTGACCGAAGCCGATGTAGGCCGCCTACGTATCCCAGTGGAAAATCAAGTCAAATGTAGTTTAGACAAAAGTGCAATCACAATAGAGATAAAATGTGACAACAACGGAAATGAAGCAATAAAGTGCGGTTACAAAAGAGATAAAACAACAAGATAAAGGAAAGCAAAAACTTCTAGAGTAGGGTTGAAGGATGCTAAAAGTGTGATTCCTAGAAACTTCATTTTTTCCACTATTCATTTCTGCAGTTACTTCTTATGATTTGGCAATGGATTTTCGTTCACATTTGGAGGAGCTTCTTGAGTCTAAATCACATTTTCTTTGATTAACTGCTCAATCTTGTCCTTGAGTGCAAAAAAGTGCTCTGTATCATGTCCAACAGCCCCGAAGTTGCTCAATATTTAGTCTCATCAAACCACTTTGGACGGAGCTTGATATCTCTCCAGTGAATTAGCTGAATCAATCCTGCTACCTTCCTTCAATCTTTCAAAGAGTTGCGCATAGGATTCAGTTAAAGGAGTGTAAGTCTTTCTTTTATCAAATCTTGGATGAGGCTTGGGTGGGGTTGTTATGTTGTTCGGAGGCTAGTAATGAGATGGTTGTTGGTGATGTGGTGAACTCCGGTATGTAGACATTTGCTGGTGGTATGTTGGCTTGGTATGATAAATAGGGTAAGAAATGTTTGAACATATGATCTTTGAGGTGACTGGCACATGTAAATCTGGCTTGGCCCTCGCTCCTGAATGCTCATTGTGGCCGCAACTTCCTCTCTTTTCTTCTTACTTATTCCTATTGCTCCAGCTTGGATTGCCTGTAAGGCTACAAAATTTGTAACTCTCCTAGTTTTGATTCCATCTTCCAGAGCTTCCCCTATTTTGATGAGGTCAGTAAATGTTGCCCCTGTCATAAGCAACATTCTCTCATAATACGGGTTTTCTTGATCTTTGATAAAAATGTCCTTCATTTCTCTTTCGTCCATCAGGGGTTGAACCCTAGCTTCTTTTGAACTCTAATGAACGGCATATTTGCGAAAGGTTTCAGTTGTCTTCTTGCTCAATTTTTCAAGGTAGGCTCGATCAGAGACGATTTCAATATTAAACCTAAACCTTTCTATGAAATCCTCTTCCATTACACCCCGTAAAAGTTAACGATTAGTAAGTGTACACGTGGATTTGAGATGAATAAAGAGAGTATAATGCGTGTAGAGAAGCCTCAAAAGTAGGGTCGAACGAGGCCAAGAGGCAAGGGCTAACGCAACGCGCCAGCACCTTGGTGCCCTGGGCAGTGTGGTGTGCCAGCCCCTTGGCGCGTTGAGAGGAGCTACGCGGGGGTGAGGGCAGCGCGGGGCACCCCTGCCATCGCCTTATTCTATATATATAGTCCTTAATTCAATTTCAAGTTATTTTCAAATTTTCAATTCGGCTAGAGAGAGTGTGAGACGAGGGAATCAAGTAGTTTTCGTCCATTTATGCTACGAAACGCTATCCAAATTCAAATTAATTTCGGGTATCAAAATTTAAGCCCGTAGGGAGAATTACTATGGAGTTATTTCGCGAAATTCGTGCAGCAAATCGTAGCCCTCCCGAGCAAAAGTTGTCGGAATTACTCCAAACTAATTTCTATACGATCACAGGCTTCAAATAAGCATTTATCCCTTATGAACTCTCGGGAAATTATACATTTTCGGCCGTATTTTGTCAAGTTGAAGTGTAGTTGATATTATTATTAAAAGTTATCGTTTTCATCGAATTGAGTACTGAAACTAGTCTTGTTCTCCCAGTAATACGATTACAGTTGGGAAGGGCTGTTGAATACGGATTGAAACTCGCCAGTTAGACAGGAAATCAGCACTCGAGGTATGTAAGGATATTCTTTCAGCAAGTTAGGTCCACCGTAAAGTTGGTATGGTTTGTATGTCTATAGTATTTCTGAATAAAACCCATTAGGGCCAGATGTTATGAATTGAATAGGGACAGTAATGGTAATTTAAGCAACCCTCGTTGGAAATAACCCTAGCCAGTTTGGTTATCGTATAAGATATTTCGGGTATGAATGTTATTGTCTATAAAGTAATGTACACCCAAGTAGTATGATGTCTGAAGGAACCAGAGTAAGGCCGTGAGGGCCATATCCAGTTTCAGAGCTTACATTATGACCCATAGTCGAGCCAAGGCTCGGGACCCAGTCACAGCAATTCCATTATGACCCATAGTCGGACCCAGGCCGGAGGTCCAATTATTGGAGATTACATTACAGCCCATACTCGAGCCAAGGCTCAGGCCTAGTTACGACAATCATACCATGATCCATAGTCGAGCAAGACTCGAGATTCAGATACAACAGTTACATTATGATCCATAGTCGGGCCAAGACCCGGAGTCCAGCTATCTGAGATTACGTTATGACCCATAGTCGAGCCAAGGCTCGGAGTCCAGTTATACAGCCAGACAGTTCAAACACAGACACAGTAGCCTATCAAGACTAGATGTGTATTCAGAGAATAAGTAATCCAGAGTTACAGTATGCCCACAGCTTTTAGTAGCCAGGCAGTAGAAGTATACATTATTTGTACCTGCCGGGGCTTTCAGACCTTGAAACTTTAACTATTTTTTAAAAGAAAATTAGCCTTTAAGGCCTAAAATCTAAGTTAGAAAATTGTTTAACAAAGGAATAAGATGCAGTTGCACCTACTTGTTCCAAAAAATAGCATTGTTTTTGGTAAAATGAGAACTTCAACCGATGAGAACATTCCCTTTTATAAAAGAAAACGTTGTAGATTTTTTTTGGTAAGAAAAAAAATACCGACGACAAAATAGACCATACCCTGCTTTGGGTTTCATCTGAGTTATGAAAATAAATAAATAAAGAGTTAGTAACGTTATCTCAAGTTTATAGTAATAATAACGAATATGAGTAAAATAATTTAGTGCTTGAGTTTTCAAGCTTAATCGGTCTCATCTTCCGAACGTCTGCTTATGTTATGGCTTGGGTTTTTAGCACAAACTCTCCCTTTCTCTGTTGTGCTTGTGTCGCTGACTTCGAAATAAAGGGTGAAACCAATACGAGATGATAGATGCATGTTCCAAGGCTTGCAGTGACGTCGAGTCTTAAAATGAAACTCTTCGACATCGGTGTTCATGTAAAGAAAGAAATGTGAAATAATCAGTCTATTTCTTAACATCAAATACAACGTGAGATAAATCAATTCTAAAATCATATGAAGGTCAACTAAAACATTATGCATTTCCACAGGAATCACAAACGTGAATGATTCTTGGATCGAATAAATAGTGAATTAACACATTCAAATCCTTGGTTTCATGTTGCTGAAGTTCTTCATTTCTAGACAGTAAAAAAAAAAATTATGTTTCACCTTAAAAAGAATGACAAGTTATCTCAGTAGGTTAATGTTATGCAAATGGGCCCAAAACCTTAATTTCATAGTGTATTCTTAAACAAACTTTAACTATAATTGCTAAGCAACCTCAGATAGTGTGGGTTTATTAGTCAAGGTTCAAAGTTTAGTTCTTAAAAGATACATAAGCAATGATCAAATAAACATCCATGACTAAGGCAGATTTACTTCCTCGTTTGAAACTAAAATCCTTCTAAAGCTTTAACCAAAACAAGAGTTAAACAGAAAAAATCAAAATAATCGGATATTATATCGACAAAGCATGTACCTAATTTCATGACAATCAATGGGAAGGAAAATCTTAACTTTGGCCAAGAGATACACAAGGCAAGGCAGAACTCAATTATTTAACTAAAGTTTGAATCTTAAATAAAAACAACAACATCATATATCCTAACTATAAGATTCCATTAGCTTATGAGAAAAGAGAAAAAGAGGGCGCTTTCGCAAACGAACATTGAACTTAGAACAACTAACAGGAAGAATAAGAAACTACGATGACATCTCGACTTAGACCGAATTATTCACTAAGACGATGCTTATCAAAATACAAACTGTAACATCTCATATTTCAGGCAACACATGGGAACTTTGAAAAGAAAAATAAAATAAATAAGTAAAGTGATGGAGGGACTGAAGTAAAGCTAAAGTGATTATATCTACATTAATAAAAGAACACATATAAAACGTAAGCAAAGGGGAAAGTATATAAACTAATTTATATACTGATATTTAAAACTTAAGAGGTAATGAACGAGAAAGAAAAAAAAAAACAAAATAGAGAAGAGTTTACCTTGTGCGGTGCAGTGAACTGAGGCATTGAAGAGTGTCGACAGAGCTTCAAGTGATAATCGAGTTACTCTCGAGTAACAAAAACAGAGATGGAAAAGTCAAAGAATCAGATAGCAGAGGAGCGGAGTATGAAAATAAGAATGAAAATTCCAAAAAAAATTCTCCCCCTGAAGCAGATAATGAGGGCACTATTTATTGAACACAGATACTAGGGTTTGAACTCATGTTACTTCGCGTTTCAAATTCGAATTTGAGATCCAGTTGAAAATTTTTGAAATTCAAATTTTGAAAGAAGACGACGAAGACCATAATGGTCTTTTTCCTGGGATTTCAGATGATGCTTGAGAAAGCAGAAAGAAAATGAAAAGGAAAGACTGAAAAATAAAACTCACCGTTGAGAGTTGTCCTTGTTGGAGAGAAAGGGCCAATTTCCATTAATTCTATTGCCCGAATTGGATGAACAACAACTGTGAACGTCAAAATCGAACCCAAATCTTCTCCAAAACTGATCGGAGAAGCACATAGAGTTTGAGAAAGGGGAGGTTGAACGTTGAGATTAGAGAGATTTTGGGTCTGCTGCTTTGTGAGGAAATGAGAAAACAAAAAGGGGCTAGAGACTAATGGGATATTTGGCAATTTATTAGAGCAAACTATGGGCTGATTTTAAATTTAAAACATGGCCAAAAAATTTATTATGTAGACGAAATATTTACAAATATAACTGATTTGAGAGAATATTGAGACGAATTAATTATCGATTAATAAATTAAAATTTTTAATTAATTATCGATTAATAAATTAAAATTTTTAATTAATTATCGATTAATATATATATATATATAGATAGATTAATTAAAGCATAAATGATCTTTGAAACTAATAAAATTTAAAATATGTTTAATTTTAATTCATTTTAAAAAGATTTTTGGAAGGATTAAGTATGCTAAAAAATACATGATTAATATTTCGAAATATATAATATACACATAATATATATTAGAACATTTTGTCAAACGAAATTGTAAAATAACTTCAAAAATAATTTAGCAAATATTTTTGACTCTACGAATTAATATTTTATTATATTCTAAAATCGAGAAGCTTGACTAATTAATTGATAGGTGGAAGGCTAAAATTGGGTGTCAACAACAACAATTGAAAGAAAACTAGATTTGAATATCAAAGAACAATCTCAAGAACAATGGATGAAATCAAGAATTTGATCCCAGGAATTGCTCCTCAAAACTTGATAAAAATTTACAAATAGTAATCTTCACACATCTCCTACTTTGGTTCTATGTTTTCTCACTAAAATAAAACATAAAAGCTATTTATATATATATATTAAAAATCTTTTTCTAAGCTAATAGAAAATTCTCCATATCTGGCATCGATTGTGTCATGACTAGACCTACGACCCGTGGCAGGATTGTACGGGTCGTACCTGCTTCTTGTATATCCCTGGCTGCTGCAGATTTGTCTAAGTGTTGGCAGACTAGTACGACTCGTACCACAGTCCTACGAGTCATACAATGCTTCCATGGTTTGGCCCTAAGAACTCTGACATCTTTTGAAATTTTTTACGAGTGTCGTGATACAGCTCGTACCTTCCTCCTATGGCTCATACTATTTGTTATGTCTGAGATTCTGCTAAGTATTGAAGAATATTTTAAAGTTCACCACGGCTCATGATATGGTTCTTATGTTGGTACTACGATCCATGAGTCCATCCGTACCAAGAGTTTGCCTTTCTGAAATTTTCTTTGAATAATTCCACGACTCTAGTTACGACTCGTACCATCTTGGTACTACTCGTACTGAGAGTCGTATGTCCTCTTACTTCAGCCTTCTAACTTTCATCACAGTTTTCAGTATGGCTCGTACAATTAAGGTACGACTCGTACTGAGACTTGTACTTTGGCTATTTTTTGCATTTTAAAGCCTCTTTTGCATGTTTTTGCTCCAATACTTATTTTCCTTGAAATCAAAGTAAAAGTGTCTCATATCCCTATAAACATACCTAAGTCCATGCTATTTTCTCAGTTTTAAACATCAAAGTGCTGTAAACTCACAACACATCAGTAGTGTGTGGGAGAATAGTGTTTACGCTGATCTTATCCGTACAAGGTAGAGAAGTTATTTTTAATAGATCCCCGACTTAAGTAAAAATATTATAAAGCAGTTCAAAAAAAGAAATAATGGATGTAAAATAGCCATGATAAAATGTCAAACAAAGCATGACAGAGCATAATAAAAAACGGAACAATCGCTACCATAACGATAATTAAAGAGCAAGAAATATTAATAGGAATGAAATAACACCGAAACTTCAACGTAATACTAGGACTACTAGTACGAAAAACTAAGCAAAACAATTATCGACTAGCTAACTAACCCTCTACGTAACTCGGGAAAGCAATTAATTAATGAAAAAATTATTGTATTTAATTGAGTCGAAAAAACTTTCACATAAAATAGTCCAAAAGTAACAATTAATTTCCAAAAATAAAAGAATAAAGAATTAATTAGTAAGATGAATAAACTATCAACTATATATCACCGTAATAATAATATTGCAATTGAAATCGATAAACATGCAATCACGAAAGTGAAGACTTAAGCTTACACTACCATGAAGCTCCACAGTCAACCAAAAATTAGAGACAAACACAATAAAATATTCAATTATCGGCTAGTCCACATTTCAAGTTGCTCAACATGTGGAAGTTTCACGACTTTTGAATCAAGTAATACAAGTTTAAATTCTGTCTATCCAAATTTATTTAAAGGAGCTTATTTGAAACCTGATTTGGAGAAACAAAAAGGGGTCACATGGATGGAAAATGAGGTAACTAATATCCAAATTCTTATTAACGGATATATTCATTATTGTACAAAATAGTATATATGTAGCTGTACAAATTTCGGAATGTAATGTATAGACAATTAAATTTTATACCCGCATAAGAATTGCTTTATTTTCTTCTCTTTAGGTATTAGTCTATATACAAATTTGATGAATGAATAAAAAGAAAGAAAATTTTTGTTGTTCTTAGTCTCTAACTTTTATACGGTATTAGAGCAACCTTGATGATGTAGTCTCTCTGTTGGTTCTTGTTCTTTCCTATTGTTCCTCTCTAGAATCGATTTCATAGTCAAACAATGGTGACAAAAACTGATCTCACATGTTATAGCATTGTAGGCAGTGAAAATATCACAAATTATGGTCTGATCATCTTTCTTTCTTAATGATTTAGATTCATAAAGAATGAACCTTTTCAACTCACCCTTCAATGGAAAGGGATATAAATGATGGAGGAGGTCAATATTGATAGCTCTTTCAACAAAGAATAAGGTTGGATTCATTAATGGTGCTCACACAGAACCAGCTTCAGATTCAACAGATCTCAAGCTCTAGAGTAAGTGCAATGACGTGATTGTCATCATTACTCAACTCTCTTTTTAAAGAGATAACTGACAATGCCATCTACTCTAAAATAACCAAAGATCTGAGGCAAAAACTTGAGGAAATATTTGGCTAGTCCAATAAAGCACAACTGTATCACCTGCAAAAAAAGTTAAGTGACTTGGTGCAGGATTGAAATGATATTTTCTAGCTATTTCATAAAGATCAAAAGCCTATGAGATGAGTTTGATGCCTTAAATACTTCTGTCAACTACTTATGTTCGTCAATATGGTGAAAAGGCAAAATGAGTAAGTTTCTTTAGGATGAGAGGTTGATTTAGTCTTTGATGAATTTGAATGATGTCTATATTGCTGGTAAGAGTAACATATTAACACTCTCACCACTCCCCTCTGTAAATCTTGGTTATTTTCTCCTAATGCAAGCTGAAACATAAAGAGAGGTGAATATGAACTCACCTTTTCCTGCAAATTCTGTTTCCTTTTTTGGCTTCAAATCATGCCACTCTTGGTCATAAATCTGAATATTATAAAACAAAAGTCAAGAAAAATCAATGTGATCTATTCTCACTTTTCACTGTAAAAAGCCAGAGCATTCTAGAATAAATATTATACGATAATTATTTTTTAAGTGATTTTAAATTTATTAAGACTAAGAGATTTTTGAAAAAATATGAAAAGTAATGTTGTTAGAAGGATCACAAGAACAAATTTAAGCATATTTTGATGGAGAAGGACAGGGAAAATACTTAGAGCATATTGGCATAACATGAGGACCATATGTCTGACATGCATCCATATGTTGCTTTCACATCTCAGATATCTGTAGCTTAAATTTTTTAATTTTTCAAATCTCACATGCGATTCAACATTGTAGTCTACATGACGAATATGCATCTCGCATCCCGGCTATATCTTGGCCCAGATTTTCAATTTTAATTATTTTGAGTCTTTTCAACTCTATTTTTTTACACTTACTACATAATTAGATATCAACTTTCACGCATGCACACATAAAATTTATCATAATTTAGGTTCAACCACACACATTTAACTATTTCAAATCTAACCTAAATTTACATGGTGTTACACATTCGGTGTAGACCCAAGCATCCACAAATCAGTTTATATATAGTTGGCAACTAAATTGGTGAATTATGTGATTCATGTTTTATCATGGATTTTAATAAATAAGTCTAATTCAAAATTTAAATAGTAAAAATATGTTGTATAATAATGTATGTATACGTTTATATGATATTATAATATATACACATACGTACATACATACATGCATATATATACACACACTCTTATACACTATAATACATTATATACACGCTATTGTATATTCACGATGATGAAAATTAAAGTTGTGTAGAGTCATTGTCATTTTTGGCCACCTGGGACTGAACTTTAGTTTAAAAGCACCCTAAATCTCACCAAAATATCCCTAAATTTTACATATGAATTCCTTTAGACATTTTCGATCCTTTAAAATATCATCAAACTCAAAATAAAGCTCTTTTGCGAGAATTCACATTTTTAATTGAGCTCTGAGATTTTTTAGTGGTTATTTATTGTTAATTTAGTTAAAATTAAAAATTACATTTAATAGGAAAATGAGTAGGGAAAATACACAAATAAGCAAATATGACTATTATATTTACAATATATAGTTATAGTTTTAAAATATTATGTTATGAAATGATAATAAAATGCCAAAATAATAAGAGGTATAGCAAAGAAATTGGGGGGCAGGGGTGAGAGATCTTTCATTTCTCTTCTAAACTTCTATCCAAATGAACTGAATTAACTTTCTATTTATAGAAAAACAGAAGCTACTGCGTAAGCTGCTTGCAGATAAAAGCTGTTGTGTAAGCTGCATGTTGATAGAGGCTGTTGTGTAAGCTGCTTGCAAGCTTATCTAATAGAAGCTGCAGTGTAAGCTGCTTGCAAGCTTATCTAATAGAAGCTGCAGTGTGAAATACTTGCAAGCTTATCTAACAGAACCTGCAGTGTAAGCTACTTGCAAGCTTATCTAATAGAAGTTGCAGTGTAAGCTACTTGCAAGCTTATCTATTACACTGTGAATATGAACGAACATCCAAAATATAATATATTTCATAACACTCCCCCTTGGATATTCATAAATAGATAATATGCCTCATTAAAATCTTACTAGGAAAAACCCAGTGAAAAAAATCCTAGAAGGAAAAAGAGTACACATATCTCATAATATGCATTGCCAGCTGCCTCGCTAAAAACCTTACCGGAAAAAACCAATGGGACAAAACCTTGGTTAAGGAAAAAAGAGTAAAACGCGTATTTTACTCCCCCTGATTAAAGCCTCACATAATTCTTGAAGATGATGTACTTCACTCTTGTATACCAACTTATCTCATGTTGAAGTAGGCAATGGAGGTCGACAGAGCCTTCTATCAATTTATCATTTGATGAACTGGTTGATCATTTGTATCTCCAAGCTTTTGATAGAGTTGCATCATCGTCATATAATTTTGTTGAAATCAAGTCAAGAACATTCTTGGCTTGCTCCGCAAACCTTTATTATCTTTTATACTGTCATGTGGAATATCATAGTATGATAGTAACCATTTAAAAAATTAGATAACATATCTGGATCGAACCGTTATGTTGATCAGATGAATGCCCTGAATATTCAAGAAACTTAATAACAATTTTTAGGATAAACAAACTTATATCATATAAGGATTATAAACAAGTTTCCCAAGAACTTGTAGATTCTTCAAGCATAGAATCCTTAATAAAATGTTCATATAAACTTTGTCAAGTGACCACATCCATTAGCATGACATCTTCTAGTGTCTGGATTGTAAGTCAAATAAGCTTTACGTTGATCAAGATGCATCATTTCAATTGATAATTATTTCTATGTCAAACATAGAATTTAGATCCTCACAATCGCTTACAGTATTGCACGCATATTGTACTAAAGATATCGTTAACGAGATATCATTTTGTATCGGCTCACAATGCGACATAACTAATTGAGATCTCATCACTTTATTATTTTCAGGTAGCTAAACCTCGCATAAGGTTTCATGAAGTGTTATGTCGAAGGCTCTTCAAGAGCATGTTGCCTCCTTGTGATGATTATTTGGTCCTATCCTTTTTCAAGGATTATTGCGTTAGAACCGATTGGTCTACCATGCTGCATGCATGTTGTAGACTTTGTCCTTCGGGGACTATCAATTGGAGTATTTGCAGCTGAATTATGAAATTAATTTTGGGTCAACAAATGCTTCTAGCACTTGATCTGAATTATCTTTTGAATGAGGATCATACTGATGATAATTCATAATATATTTCTTAGTTGCTTATTTTCTCCCCCTTATATTAGAATACCTAACATATATCTCTCATCTTCTTTGAGAAATCAATATGTGTACATCATGGTAAGTTTATTAATCATTTACCACACACAAAGAGTTATTAGATGAAAACAATTGGTTCCTACCTTGAACCAATTGAGAGGGGATGAAATAATCATAACTTATTGGTCTAATGCATATAAGTATCAACATATGCAATATATCATATCTGATACCAATACATGAAGCTTTGTTCTCATAAGCAATAGTTTGACTATTTATCGAAGACATTTAATGTCAAATTAGCTTGAATATAAACCAGCATTATCGAGACAAATTTTCATGATTACAAAATCTAAAAATTATGCTCTAAACTTAATTTATATTGAGCAAGCAATGTCAAGATACAGGTTGACAATAAAAGCACATGTGGCCATCTTATAGATGCATCTATTTAAGATATCACATGCCAGGTGAATGTGCCCATATTCACCTTTTATAATTTTCAAAATTTCGGGATTCAATCCCACCATTAGCTGGTATATCAACTTATCATGAGAACAAGTAACATAAAGAAATTTTTGAAGAATCTTCTAGTTCTTCAGTGTACTCTAATATTCAATTAGCACATCATATTTAAATCAGGATGATCAAAACGGTCATATCAACTGATAAAATTATTTGTACTAGTAAACTTCAAGTTTACCATAATATGTGCTATTTCTTTTAGTAAACTTCAGGTTTACTATGATATGAGTTTCACATCAATAAACTTCTAATTTATTTTGCCATGTGATCTTATCATGCTCCGATAAGTATTCACATATATATTTCTTACACATAGTGACTTGGAGATATTGAATCTTCCAATCACTTATAGTCTTAATATGATAACCATTTTTATTGCTAGTAAACTTCAGGTTTACTACTGGTGTCCTGATCGTAATAATTTCATGTATTACGATCTAGGGTGAATGGTTCAATCATATATATACCTTTTGAGAGACTTCAATATTTCAAATATCTCCTTCAAGGAGATTTACCATGAATACCTGACTATTTTGTATCAAAGAGCCAAACACATAAAAATCATATTTTGTGTTAAAGAGGCAAAGACATAATAATCCTGAATATTTTGTATCAAAGAGACAAACACATAATAATCACATTTTTCAAAAAGAGATACATTATTTTTTTGAGGAAATCAATAACAACTAATCATAATGTATCAATGTTGTTATAGTATAAAACATTCTACTCTAATTTTCTTATTTTGCCTTAAAATGATACTTAATAAAATTAATCAAGATATTTCTACGTACAACAAGATGACTTTTATAACACAAAAATAACATGTATATCCATTATTATTTTATCTCTCCAAGAGTAGTACCTTATTCATTTACTTCAAGGAATGAAACATAATTATTTAAATGTGTATGAAATATGACATTCATCAATAAGTCATTATTTTGTTCAAGCATAAGAAGACATTATTTTAGATGTCTTATAATTTCTTCTGCTTCAGGAGAAGATTTTAAAATTCTACTACTTCAGGAGTAGATTTACAAATCATACTATTCCAAGAGTAAATTTCAGAATTTTACTACTTCAAGAATAAAATATAAAATATTGAGAATATTTATTCTTAATTATTCTACCTCTTCTGGAGGTGAACCGTGATACCATCACAATCATTATTCTACCTCTTCTAGAAGTGAGTCATGATATCCTCAAGATCAGGTGCACGTCTGAATTGATAAGCTTCACTAAATACTGTCACATTCACTTCAGGGAATGAATCTGCATTTATAACATTTATTAAAAGTTCTCATTCTTCAAGAATTCATATGGACATGTCTTAAGCATATCAAACCATGATAGCTTAATAACTCTTATAAGATATTGCTATTTTAGGAGAAGTTTGAGACATGTATGATAATACAAAGATTTTTTTTTCGACCATTTCCACGACCACGATTAGGGTCACGACCTTTTTCCCCACATCGATGAAATTTATCTCCTTGATTTCTCTTCTGCCTTGTTTCATGTCTTACATCCTTCCTTTTCCACTTCTGGTGGTGAAGAATATTATTTGGTGTAACGCATCATCATGACTAGAGCTCTTCGTTCATATCCAAGACCTTGACTGGGTTCATGACTACAACCAAGGCCACAACCTTTGTCACCTTTAACTTGGTGGAAGTTCGTCTCATTCACTTCAAGGAATAACTAAAACCAGTAGGTCGGCTTTCATGACTTTTCACTAATAACTTATTATTTAGCTTAGCTGAATGAAGATGTGAAATTAGTTCATAATATTTTCTAAGTCCCATTTCTCGATATTGTTGCTTCAGGAGCACATTCGAGGCGTGGAAGACGGTACAAGTTTTCTCCAGCATATCACTAGATCAGTAATATTTTTACCATATAATTTTAATGGAGAAATAATTCTAATCATAGAATTGTACTCACATACAGATTTAAAATCTTATAGCTTAAAAATAGATCCAATCATAAGTGCTTACGGAAGAACGACCAGCTTCAGGTGGTCATATTTATCTTTCAAATTATTTCACAACACAAGAGAATCTTTAACAAGAAGATATTCCAATTTCAAGCCCTCATCAAGGGACAGAGAAATATCATTGCCTTAATATAGTCTTGATTTGATACCTGATTTTTATCTTTGATGGTGTCTACCAGACCCATCGCATCAGGATGAATTTCAATATCAAACACCCAAGTGACTTTGCCCAATATATCAAAGGCTGCAAATTCAAGTTACTATATCAGGAGTAAATTCCAGATTTACCACATTAAAGATAAATTTCAAATTTACCACAATGGGAGTAGAATTTACATTTACCACTACAGAGGTAGATTTCAGATTTATCACTTCAGGAATAAATTTCATACCACTATGGGGGTAAATTTTAGATTTACCACTATGGTTGTAAATTTTACCACTTCAGGGATAAATTTTATACCATTATTGGGGTAAATTTCATATGTACCACTACAGAGGTAAATTTCATATTTACCACTTTAGGGATAAATTTCATACCACTACGGGGGTAAATTTTCAGATTTATCACTTCAGGACTAAATTTCAGATTTATCATTTCGGGATAAATTTCATATTTACCACTACATGGATAAAATTTTTCTCTAAAGTGTCTTTCAACGTATACCATGCTTTAAAGCAATTGTTTCTTTAGGAGCTATGAAGCACCGTAAAATTTAAACCACTTTTGGTGGTAAATAAATTTAATGAATACGTAATTTATGAAATACAACAAGTATAAACCCATGCCTTTGATGCTTTCAAAGTATTTGCTCAAGATGGCAGAGTCTCGTACTGATAACATATTATAAAATGATAATAAAATGTCAAAATAATAATAGATATAGCAAAGAAATTGGGGGGGGGGGGGGTGGGCAGAGAGAGAGATCTTTCATTTCTCTTCTAAACTTCTATCCAAATGAACTGAATTAGCTTCCTATTTATAGAAAAATAAAAACTGCTGTGTAAGCTGCTTGTAGATAGAGGCTGCTGTGTAAGCTTCTTACAGATAGAAGCTGTTGTGTAAGCTGTTCGCAAGCTTATCTAATAGAAGCTGCAATGTAAGCTGGTTGCAAGCTTATCTAATAGAAGTTGCAGGGTAAGCTACTAACAAACTTATCTATTACACTGTGAATATGAAAGAACATCCATAATATAATATATTTTATAATATATTACTAAATGTAGCAGTAGTTTTAATTTTGTAAAGATTCGGCCATTTAATTTTTTTTCTTTTTATCAAGCCCTAAAACACTCCCTATATTTATTACTCCACTTTCTCACCAAATCACACTTTTCTTATCTTGCTCCTATTATCTCTCAACGTTACTAACGATTTTGCTTCTTCCTGATTTAGCGGGATTGTGCTTTTGTTAGTTAGGTATCTATTTGCATAATTATATATTTTATGTTGGATATATATATCTACTTTATTCTTCTACTAATTATCAAACCATAAGCCGTAATTTCTCTTCTTTTTTTGAAAGGAATTTTCTCAAATGACACAAGTATCAATTAAGATACAAGTATCAAATGATACAAATATCAATAACAATGTGGGTATTGTATCAATAATAATGATATATATTTATATTAGTAATCGTTTCACTAATATATGTATCAGATTTACCACAATATCATAAATAATAATATATTTGGATAAAATTAGTTGTACCCCTCATATCGTATCAAATTTACTTATGTATCTTGAATGATAATAAACGTGTAAGATTTATTCTTGCAATATTGTTATTATGACACATGTATCAATATAAATATTCTCAATAGTTCACTACCCCGAATGACGAACCAAAATTGCAATATTTGACATTACGATTGGACAAAACTATAGTTGTCGAAACTCTGATATGTATACTCATAATTTCACAAAATTTTGCCGAGTTAAATCAATCAAACAATTCAATTTATCAATGTATATTTATTGACTAATGCAATATTTTCTCTTTGAAGAATGAAAAAGAAGAGAGTATTCAATTGTGTCGTCTATTTCTGGATTAAAAATACTATGAGACTAATTAACAAATTTGTGTGATTTTGTCACACCCCAAACTACGGAAGAGGCACGACTGACACTCGGTACCTTATGCACTACGGAATCGGCTCTATAACGCCAGCTACTGTAACATATAGGCCAAAAGGCCAACTTTCACAATCAACTAGAATAACCATGCGGACCAACAAGGTCACAACTCAATAAAGATAGAAACACATAAGCTGACAAGGCCAAAAATTGAGCTGAACAATCACAATGATGTATGATACTACACCAAGTCTACAAAGCCTCTACAAGAATACTATACTGATAGTTGGAATAGGGCTCCGACCTACCTATAAATATACAACAAAAACTCAAGCTAAGATGATATCAAACTTCTAGACATATTCCTCAGAAGGAAAGGAGCATACCAATACATACGCTGAACTCAAGAACTCCTATTGAAAAAGGTGATCTAAGCCTCTACCTGTATTTATAGTACGAATGCAGTGTCCCCAGGCGAAGAACGTTAGTACAAATAATAGGTACTAGTATATAAGGCTGACAAGCAATAGTCATAAGACAATAATCAGAATAATAGCTATGTCAAGGAAAGAAAGAATAAAAGATATACATAAACTGGAGCTTTGAAAACCTGTAACTAATCGTAACTCAACCTATATGAGTAACACTGAAGATAATTGACTTTTGAAACTGTAAAAAGGGGAGAAACAACCTGAACTTGGAACTGTTACCTGAAAGAGTCTCAAGCTGTGCTTTTTTCAGTCACATAAATGTCACATAACAATAAAATATATGCATATGAATGTCATGCTCATGTATTCCCACCCAACACGCGCACCGGGTGGGAGGCGCCTGTACTACACTGACAATACCGATCAGTAGACTGATAAGGTCTCTGTGCCTGTAGGCTCACTTAATACGTAAATCATAACTAACATAATACAACCATGTGTGATCATGATATGATGTACATAAAAACAACTCTAGAAACTTAGTGACTCAATAACGACCCTCCTTGGGTAAAAATAACTGACTACTGACTCTTATATGAACGAGACTCAATTAAAAGAGAGCTTTAGCTCAACACCTACATAGCTATATCTGAAGAGGATCTATATAGGATGTGTAAACACTTAAGACTCTTAGATAAGGTGCATGACTTGAATTCTTGACATTTGAGGAATTATATACAAGTGATAGTGTAGCGCCTCGAACTTTCAGGTTAAGTTTGAAATCATTCTAGGTATGTAGATAGACCTAAACCTGATGAATTTTTATTGAAACTAGGTGTTATGATCAATTCTTAAGTGTAGGAAGTGCATTAGATACAAAATAAAGTCATAAGGAACCTCTATCATAAAGTTGAGTGTGAGCTTTCCTACCGATTGAGTTTTCATATAAGTTCATACAAGGGTCAATTTTAAAAGACTATATATCCTAATCTACTAAGTATTTTTGGATGATTCTATTCATGAAATTGAATTCTTATGAATCTAGTTTCCAACGCATCTAACCATTCATCAATCTGAGTTTGGAGTAAAACGTTATGGGCATTTTACTAAAACTGTCAAGCAGTGGACAGGTAGGCGCTTTGGGAGGTGCAGTAAACTTATAAAAAATAAAATTCATCAAATATGTGCTTTAAGAGGCAGTCAGTGCCAGAGACTACAATTTAGACAAAAAATTTTTCAACTGGGTGGCGCTATAGTAGGCGCTGCGCCGCGCCAAATTTCAAAAGGACAGGGTTGTTGTTATGGTAGGTGCGACATGCCAGCCTCTGTCCCGACCACACATCTATATATATCTTATGTTTTATGTTGGAAATCATACCAAACATTACCCTTGCGACAGCTAAATTCCCAAAATCTATTTCCAACCTAAATTTTCACGGTTTTAAAGAAGATTAAGCCCTCCAAACATCTTCAATCACAAATTCCTCCAAGGTAAGTCTTCTCCTTCATTCCTAAGGATATTTTAATGATTCCATACCCTAATATATAGTTTCTAATTCGGTTCTTGATGTAAAACCCTAGGAATCTATCACGATTCGAGCATAGATTTAAAATGC
This sequence comes from Datura wrightii, assembly GCA_035772735.1. NCBI lineage: Eukaryota > Viridiplantae > Streptophyta > Magnoliopsida > Solanales > Solanaceae > Datura > Datura wrightii. The sequence continues at coordinate 73,233,146 of JASDFA010000019.1, read as the reverse complement.
AACACGATTCCCAGAGCCATAAGTGACCCTAAGCTAACCCACAACATAGCATATTTCTAACATGATATAAACTTATAAAGAATTTGAGTAGAAGTTAGCTAAAATGTAAACCATTCATTAATGCATAAGGATATAGTCTGATAAAAACATTAGCTTATAAGCTGAAACTAACATTACACTGTCTAAAAGCCTCTACTAACTGATGGGCTGTTGGGACAAGTCTCCAGCTAACTCCAAAATCTAAAAACTAGAACAAGATAAAAATAACTAAAATAAAGAATATGACACTGATCTTCGGAAGATGAGGACTCACCACTACTAGCTGATCAAGTTAGAACATGTCTAATCGCGAGGCTGACTTGAGTACCTACATCTGTATCATGAAATGATATAGCATAGAGAGGATGCGATTAGTACTTTGAATGTACAGAGTATATGGGATATGCAATTGATGTTTAAAACATGCTAGTAATCTGAAAAAGTCTGTACTAAGTATATAACTGAATGTAGAAGCTGAGGTATAACCCAATGACCTTATTTGAGATGCATAAGTACTAACATGACATGATAGTCTAAAAATAATTAATAAAAATATGAGTAAAACTAATTTTTAAGGGTCATGTGCATGACTGAAAATAGAAGCTGTATCTGTAACTGAAAACTATACTGAAACTGAAACTTAATTATGGGAGAGCCTATTAACCAACAAACTCCAATATGAGTCTCATGGAGCCTGACCTGTAACCCTGATTGGGAGGGTGTTCATACCTTGCTAAGGGTAAGAACCATGACTGGCATGATATCACTCATAAGTTCAGGGAGACACTCTTAACTAACGAGGACCACTGCATGAGCTCATTGGGGTGAAGGAAACACTCTCAACTAGCGAGGGTCCCATATTTCTCGGACAAAGGGAAACACTCTCTACTAACGAGGATATCTTATCCTATGGTAGCACGTAATTTAAGACTTGGGTGCGCTAGAACCCCGGCCTACTCGGTACTAAGTACTACTCCCAACTGAATGTAAATACTAATAATCTGAAACTGATGTCCTTAGTCAGAACTAGTTTATCTAAAAGTGTCCTGAGAGCCTATAGGACCAAGAACATACTGATACTGATGGCTCAAAATTGATGTTCTAAGACTAGTCAGAACTACTTTATCTGAAAGTGTCCTGATAATATAAAGAACCATAACATATGGATCATATTTAAAATCATGAGAAATCATAGGTTTAGATTATAATGTAAATCATGCACACTGAAATCATGGTAGAATCATGTATTTAAAATAGACCATATTTTTTGGAAATAATACTAAATCAAGGGCTTAATCTTAAAAATCATGCTAGTATCAAATAATGGGAATACATCATGCAATTGCGAGTGAAATCATGAACATTATATGCTATTCATCATAAGGACCTCGAAAAACATGGAAGACATGGGAGAAACCATACTTAAAATGGAAACCCTAAGACACGGTTTCTAGTGCATTAAATTTCTAGGGTTTTTAAAAATAATTAGGACACAAGGGTGAAAGAGAACTCTTGTTGAAGTCCCACATACCTGGCTTAGGTAAATCTCTACTAGCACTTGAATCTTGAATCCCTTGGAGAGGAAGCCTACGTGTTTTTGAGCCTTGAGAGAAGAAGAAGAGAAGACTATACAACGATTGAGAGAAGAATGGGGGATTAGACTAGGAAAACCCTCTAATATGCCCCTTAGAAATCCCAAAATGACCTGACTTAGGAGTTAAAATCATAGAAATTTATGGTAATACCCCTGAGATATCATTTATAAATTGGACTCATAATGAAGTGTCACTTAACGAGTCGTTATCCCACCTAACTACTCATTATGTCTTGTCATTACATATGGAACCAACTTGTCCATCCTTTAATTTTCATCCCGAAAAATGAATCATTAATTGTACTAAAGAATTGTGGCCTAACTCGTCAATAGTGGAAGGAAAAATGCCAACCTCTAAAACAACACCACTTGATGGCTCACTTAATGATTCGTTAAGTGACTTGATGCCTCACTTAACAAGTCATTATGTGATTTTTAATAGGTTTCTGGTGGTTTTTGCTTCATGTCTTGAATCTAATCTTAGGGACTTTTAGGGAGCTATATTATCTCCCCTTTGGTAACAATTCATCCTTGAATGGAGACTAACACAACTGGAAAAATAGGGAAAGAGCAGTAATCCCAGAACTGAAAACTATAAGCTGAGTACTGATGGAGTAACTCACTCCGAACTGAGATACATATACTAGACTAAATTTATGATACATGCATTCATACTAGGCATGAGAAGGACTGAAGGACATGAAGCTAACATGGAACTAAGTAGAGTACTGAGGAGGAAATATTTCCTCAAACTGGAACTAAGCTGTTAAGGTTGGAGTTATAAATCTTGAAAATGCTTTCTAATATCAGAATAACTGACACGATAGTTGATGTGCTATGAGTTCACAGTACTCTCGACACTTAAAACTTAGAAAATAGCATGGACTTAGGTATGTTTATACGGATATGAGGCAATTTTACTTTGATTTCAGGAAAAATAAGTGTTGGGGAAAAGATATGTAAAAGAAGCCTTAAAATGCAGAAAATTAGCCAAAGTACAAGTCTCAGTACGAGCCGTCCTGAGAATCGTGATGAAAGTTAGAAGGTTGAATTAAGGGAAATGCAACATGCGACGCTCAGTACAAGCCATACCAAGATGGTATGAGCCGTAATTGGAGTCGTGGAATTATCCAGAGAAAATTGCACAAAGGTAGTCTCTTGGTACGAATTAACTCATGGATCATAGCACAAACATACAAACCGTACCATAAGCCGTGGTGAACTTCAAAAAATTCTTCAATACTTGGCCGAATTTTAGACATAACAAATTATACTACTCATAGGAAGAAGGTATGAGTCATACGACAATAATCGTGGAAAATTTCAGAAGATATCTGAATCCTTACATTATACAACTCTTAGGGATATGGTACAAGTCGTACCAGCCTGCCAACACTTAGCCAAATCTACAACAGTCAAGGACTTACCAGAAGCAGGTACGACCCGTACAATCCTGCTATGAGTTGTGGGTCCCGTCGTGACATAGTCGATACCAAATATGAAAAATTCCCTGTTAGCTTAGGAAAAGGTTTCTAATGCCTGTATAAATAGCCTTTATGTTTTATTTTAGTGGAGAGAGGAAAAACGAATTAGTAGACGTGTGAAGAATAATATTTGTGAAATTTTATCAAGTTTTGAGGGGCAATTTTTGGGATAAAATTCTTGTTTTCCTACATTGTTCTTGAGACTGTTCTTTGATATTCAAATTTGGTTTTTTTCCAATTGTTGTTGTAAGTATTTAATTATGTGTTTGTCTATGAATACAAATTGTAATTTTACAATCATGAGAGGCTAAAACTTCCACAACTAGGGGTTGTGGGAACCATGGTATATTAACGAAATAGGGTTACACAAAAGTGATTCAAAACCAATGTTAAAAGCTTGTATTGTATTCTCTTCATCTTTAAACATTTCTTAACGGTGTATAACGTTAGGACTTGCCCGAATTTTTTACTTTCTTGAACTTAGAGAAGTAGAGATTAGGAAAAGAGAATTACAATAAAGACTTGGTCTTAATGATCATTGTATTAACTTGAGCTGTGTTCACAAGATAGTTAAATTTGGAACATATTAATAATGGTTAGTTTAAAATTGCTCATGAGACCTGACTTGGTGATTGAGTAATGTCATCAAGTAGGGACAAATTAGTCATTTGGATGAACCCTAGTTATCAGTTCTACAAGTAAGAATCGAGATTGATCAAGTGTGTATACCAGAAGTAGTTATGAACCCATGGAGAGCACTTATCCTAGTTGATTGCAAATCTTGATTTAATTCACGAATATAATCTTGTTTTAATATTGTTTTCTTTAAAAAACCCAATTTGGAGATAATTTACCAACAAGTTCAATTACTGGCATTAGTCCAGATCTTACCCCATTCCCTGTGGATTCAACCCCAACCTCCTGGGTTCTTTATTGACAAAAATCGCTTCATACTTTGTCAGGAAGTGTGAGTTTGAGAGTTATCAAAAACTGGCACCGTTGCCGGGGAATACGACTAAGATTAGATTAATTTCATGTATTTGACTTTTGGGTGTTATTTCCTGAATTACATTTTTCTTTTTTTTGTTGTTGGACATCCACAAATTGTTTCTTGATGAATGCCAAGTACTCGTCGGAGTGGAAACCCTATGATTCCATTAGATATCGAACTTGAAAGAACATTGCAAAAGATGGAAAACCAAGATCAGAGAGATGCCCGTATTGCTGAAGAAGCTAGGCAAGCCGAGCTATCTCGGCAAACTGCACTTTAGGATACAGAGGATGCTTGAGATGAGGTCGTTAATGCTGGTCGACATGGAAGGGGCAACAGAGGTCAAAGATATGCCCCTCAGTTCTTTGAAGAAGATGACCCGAACATTGATGGAGTCGAGTCAACTGGAGCTATCGTACCACCACCATTGCCTGCTCTGAAAAAATTTGATATCGCGAGCACCATGATCCAGTTATCGATCATGAAAGGGGTGTTTAGTGGTCACACAACTGATGATTCCAACCTGCACCTAATGAACTTTGTTGGAATAGGCGTACAGGTTGCCCGAAGTCTGCCAGAATGCTATACGGCTAAGACTCTTCCCCTTTTCTCTGTCTGGGGAAGCCACACTACGGTTATCAAAGTTTCACTCCATTACCAACTGGAGAGATCTCAAGCAAGCTTTCTTAGAGAGATTCTTTCCATCCTCCAGTATGCTACAGTTTAAAGACGAAATCTACAAATTTCCGACAACTGAAACTGAGGCACTTCATGAGACCTGGTTGAGGTTTAAGAAGAAGTTGACCAAGTTGCCGAACCACAAAATTCCTGAAGACAGTCTGTTGGAGATTTTCTAGATCATTGACCAACAGTACAAAAGTAGTAGCATACACAGTGGCGGGAGGAGCACTGATGAGCGACACCTAGGAACAAGCTACCATAATTCTATATAAAGTAACCAAGACAAAAAGAGCATGGCACACCCGGGAAGCAGAAGCAACGGCTGGTACATATGCTATTGGTTTGACTGCAGAGCAACGAAAGAAGGAAGAAGAACGTGACCAAGATCTGGCTCATATGCACACATCATTGGATTTGCTTAGTAAGCACATCATGGGAGCTGGAGCCAAAAAGGTGAACGCAGTAGGGACACATGGATAGGAGCTAGGGCCAAACCACTCAGATTTCGAGGAGGGAGCAAACATCTTGGACAACCAAGTGGTGGGTTTTTGAGCGAACACCCAAGGGTCTGGACAAGACACTTGGCACCGAGGTCATAAGCGCGAGAGAGATTGGAGAAGAAATGACGATTACCACAATGAACGAGCTGGATTGTACTTTCCTCCTAATGTACGTGAGGGGGAGGCTAGATAGTCGAAGTTAGAGAGCATGATGGATGAGATGCTAAAGAAGGTGAGATCCACAGATGATCAACTGAAAGACATCCGTAGTGACATATCAAGCATGGGTTGGAGAGTGGAGTCACATGCTACAACTATCAAGCAGAATGAACAACAGCTAGGGAAATTTCTAGCATCCATGAACCCTAGGTAAAATGGTACACTACCTAGAAACACAGTTCAGAATCCAAAGAATGATGGTTACTACATGGCTATGATGACTAGGAGTGGAAAGACCACGGTTGACCCCCCCTCCCTGCTAGTTGTAGTTGAAAGGAAGAAAGAAAGCAGGATTGAATATGAAGAAGATGTTGCTGAGAAGGAGCATAATAAGGATGGTGAGTTGACTGAGGCTCCAAATGTTGAAAATGGTCCCGAAGTCGATCAAGGAGAAAAACAAGGAGCTACACAAATTTACAAGGCTATTCCATGACCACCGCCACCATTCCCTCAAAAAATGAAGAAGAAGGTGAAGAATGGTATGTTTCAGAAATTCTTGTCAATGCTCAAATAGTTATCTATAAACATACCATTGGTCGAGGCATTGGAACAGATGCCAGGATATGCCAAGTTTATGAAGGACCTTTTGATAAAAGAGGTACATGAACTATGAGCCGGTCGATAATGTACATCATTGTAGTGCTATAGCCTCACTGGTCCTTTCCCAGAAGAAGGAAGATCTAGGTGCCTTTACTATTCCATGCACAATTGCCAATATTGAGTTTGCAAGGGCGCTTTGTGATTTGGAAGAAAACATCAATCGTATGCCATTGGCTATGTTTAAGAAGCTGGACTTGGGATTCCCCACATCGACTACCATACGGCTACTGATGGCCGACAGAATTGTGAAGAAGCCTGTGGGGATCCTGTTTGATGTACTTGTTAAAGTTGATAGATTCATATTCCCAGTAGACTTCGTGATCCTTGAATGCGAGGTTGATTTTTAGGTCCCCATCATTTTAGGGAGACCTTTCCTTGCTACTGGGAGAGCCTTAGTAGATGTGAAGGCTGGCCTGTTGAAGTTCAGACTCAATAAAGAAGAGGTCACCTTCAATGTCTGCCGGTCAATGAAGCAACCAAAGGAATATAGAGTTGTCTTAGCAAGATAAGATGAAGTCGAGTTCCTTGATGAAGTCTTAGTAGTCAAGTGACTTGCGTCGTTCCACGACGTTAAATAGGCGCTTCTTGGAAGGCAACCCAAGTGGTGGTTTGGTGATTTCTGAGTAACTGAACCACCTATGTCATGCCGCGACATTAAATCAAGAACTTATTGGGAGGCAACCCAAGTTAAGTAACTTATGTGTGTTCAGTGTGCAGGGGAAACAAAAACAGGTGGCGGAAAAATGGTTGAACAGGCAGGTGCTACGGATCTCAGTACGATTCATGAGAGGGTTGTACGAGCCGTAGCACGAGTTGTAGTGAGAATTAGATATATATTTCAGTGCATGAGTTCAGGATACAGTTGGTCCTACGACTCGTAACCTTATTGTATGGGTCGTAATACTCACTGTGGCTATGAACTATGCAAGGCGTGGACTCTAATGAAAGAAAGACCTATGAGTCATAGTACAAATCGTACTCCCATGGTATGAGTTGTAAGATGTGCTCGTAGATCCATAGGTATGTTTCACAATATCTCTATTATGGGTCCAAGGGACGAGTCTTAGGACCTTCCTACGACTCGTAGAATGAGTTGTGATAGGTCAAAAATTTTAAATTTACTCGACTCGACCTAGATTTTTAAAAATTCGGGCCTATAACCTATATAAGATCAAACAAATTGTACCCTTCTCCTACGCTCTCAGAACCTAAACTCACAACTCCCTCACACCTGTAACTCAACTACAAAAATCAACTGATCAAGTTCTTGCTCATATTACACCGAAAATCCCAATCACAAACCTAGTCTTGATTGACAGTCGAAGTATAAGCATTCAAGTGCGTGTATTTCTTTGAAATTGATAGATATAACTTGTGTGCATGATGTAAACCTGATAAACCCCCTGAGAGCCTCTCAATGCTTGAGAAATTAGAAAAGGTCAATCACCAAGGATGTAAACAAGCCGTGTGCACTAGGTAGGGCCTTGAACTTGTGAAAATTGTGCATTAAACTGTTAAAAGTGAAGTTATGGGTCATGATTAAAAAGGGGAGGCATGGCTAACTCTAAAACTTGTCAAATGCATGCTTGGACTTGGGGAATTTTGAGTACCCAATATTTAATTGAAACCCCCTGTGAACTGAACCAAAAATAAGGCAGGGACACAGGCTTCACAAGCCTTCCTACGGCTCGTGGTTTCATAATATGACTCGTAGGATGGCTCATTGGGACTGTCCCAAGACAAATTTGAAATAATCACGAGGTACGAATCCTAGTATGACTCGCGTTTTACTTCTATGAGTCATTCTTGGCAGTCGTACCAAGAATCTGAAAAGGGTGAAGTCCACAAGTGAGAGTACAATCCTTCTTACGACTCATGGAATTGACTTACGAGTCATACCATGAGTCGTGAAAAAATACAATACAAGTGTTTTAAAGGGGCATCCTCATATGACTCGTGGTACGGACCGTACCTTCATGGTATGACTCGTGGTACGGACCGTACCTTTGTGGTACCACAGAAGCGTAACATCGATCTGAGATATTACGAGTCTCAATATGAATTGTACCTCCAAGGTATGACCCGTACTATTGACCCGTGATAAACTACAGAGGAATTTTTTTCTTGCTTTCTTTTAATCAGATTTGGAATTCTAACCCATTTTCTCCACAGATACAATGAAGATGAAACGTGAAGCATCAAAGGCAACTAGTCAGAGGACATTGCTTGATGAGACCTCCGAATTCGATTAAGCCGGAAACTTCTCTAGTGGTTCATTAGAGAAATACAGGGTCGATACATCAGATACTGATAGGACTTGAACCACTAGGGCAAAGGCCAAAGCCCAAGCCGTGCCGGCCACTGCCACATCTGCCAGTGCTCCCCAATCTTAGGAGAGAGCAGAGGAAAGAGCTTAAGAGTCGGGAAGTAGATATAATAAAGAAGAGGGGTCCAAGGAGGCCCAATCTAGAGATGCAAGTAGTGATGCTGAATTAGAGGAGGAGGCACCAAATGCCGAGCAGGAGCAGACTCCATTAGAGAGAACTGCACCATCTGGTGGAGAGTACCAGGAGCCCAGGAGATATATGAACAGGGAATTGCTCTCACAGCCAAGAACAAACCTAGTCAGTCATTCAAGAAGAGCCACGGATCCTCACAAATTCATTTAATGAGGTGGAGGAGATGAAGCTGATATTCAGCTTCTACGAATTTGAGTGGATGGCAAGGGCCCTCGACCGATACACTCCAGAAATCTTTTGAGATTTCTACGCCAACTATTTGGCAACCATGGAACAGAAAGAAAAATAAGGAAAGAAGTTGAAAGATCAGCCCAAGTTGGAGAGCGTCCTGGTTCGAGGCCAAGAGGTTGATATATTCAAGCGCACAATTGCTCAGGTATTATATGGGCCTCATTTCATACCACCACACATTATGCCAGAATATGAGTATCAGGTGGAGGTACTAAAACAAATCAAGTAGCTCGGTTTTGATGAGAGACGAAGGCAGATATAATGGTTGTCTGGTGTGATCGCTGAGGACAAAGAAGAGGCATAGTGGGCCACTAGCGACAAGCAGGTCATAAAGAACTCTCTGAATTTCATAGCAAAGGCCTGTTGGACGTTAGTGCGCCACCGGTTAGCACCTACTATTAATGATAACACCCTCAGTGCAGATAGAGCAGCTTTGGTGGCTTGTATTGTTACACCCCGTAAGTTCCTAATGTTTAGTTGGTGTATTCATATGTTCGTCAAGAGTTTTAGAGTACGACGCGTACGAGAAAGGGCCCGGGAAAAGGTCAAACGAGCTCGGAATTGAGGTTGCAAGGGAGAAGGATGGACAAGCTGCCAAAAGGGGCAACGTGTAATGGACCCTCCCCTTCAGTGATGGGCTTCGTGGCACGCTCGTAAAAAGGCGCGTTGGGGCCCGTACCCCCTGTCCACCGCCCAAGTTTTATATAAGTTTAAGTGAATCATTTGGTATCCTATCATATCAGAAGAGCCTCGTCCAGAAAGTGAGAGGTATGACATTTTCAAGCTATTTTCTTCTGATTATGCTGCCAAACGCCATCTAAATTCCAATTAAGTTCAGGTATCGAGTTTTAAGTCTGTAGGGAGCATTACTACGAAGTTATTTTCTCAAAATACACCCAGCAAATTAGAACCCTAACGCTGAAAATCTGTCATAATTTCTCCAAATTAATTCCTATGAAGTCACAGGCTTCAAGTAATTATTTCTCCCTTCTGAACTCTCGAGAAATTATACATCTTTGGCTGTATTTTGTTAAGTTGAAGTATAGTAAATATTAGTATTACAAGTTATCGTTTCTGCCGACTTTAGTATTGAAACTAATCTCATTCTCCCAGTAATACGATTACAGTTGGAAAGGGCTATTGAATACGAATTGAAAGTCTCCAGCTAATCAGAAATCGGTGATCGAGGTATGTTAAGGCGAACTCATTTGGCAAGTTAGTTTCTTTAGTATTATTATACAATTTGAATTCCAGTAAGAGAGCCAAAAGTATATCTATTGTGATTAGATAATGCTATTAGTTGAAACAAGTACTTATTTTAGTTTGGGATTGACTACGCCCTTTATAGACCTCCATAACCAACCCCAAGGTTATTAGCTATGTTGACGTCCGCAGGGGCTAGATGACGTCACTCCAAGGAGCAGTATGCCATTCGCGAGGGATGAAGATGGGGTCTAAGGGCCTCATACGGTCCATTCTATGGTTGGACTATTATATGTTATATCAGCACCACACCCCCGTCGAGCCTGGTGCCTGGGGTGCAGATATCCGGAGTCCACTAGACTCAGACACAACTACAATTCAGGGGCCGAGCAGGCTCAGTTGCATACCCAAGGGACTACTAGGACGTCCATAGTTATTATATGATTCAGTGTGACCTTGTTATGGGTATATAGGTTGAAGTTTACTCTCCAGGGCTTATGGGGGCCCCGGGTGGGTTATTCTGTGCTGGTTGTACCTTTCGATTTATGGGGGCCAGGTAAGGTTCTTGTTTGCACTAGTTACAGATAGATTAGACAGTAAAAAGTTCAACTATTCAGGTAGTATCTCTATTCTCTTTGTTCAGTTACTTTCAGTTTCCTTTTAGTTCATTTTGTTATTTACAGTTACTGCCTTGCATATTCGGTACATATCATACTGACACCCTTCTTGGGGTGCTGCATTACTTGCCTGCAGGTACGGATAGACGCATTTCAGGACCTTCCTAGTAGCTAGCCAGGATTAGTAGTTCAGTTAGCTCCTTTCCTCTAGAGCTAACAGTTAGAAGGTTTACTCTTTTGATTGTACAGTTTATGGGTAGGTTGGGGCCTTTTCTCGACCATTATATCACTCCTAGAGGCTTGCATATTGTTTCAAATTTCCTGTGGTTAGTTATTGTTGGCCATGTGGGGCCTGTGTATGCTTTATTTTACGTGTTGTCCGCGTGGGGCCTTGTTTAGCTGTTAGTTAGCGGCCTTGTTGGCTATAGCTTAGTTTAATGATGGATCTACTTTACAGTTATAACTAGACATGATGGTGGTCGTGTTGGACCACATAGGATTCCGTGTTATTACCTATTTCTGGTTAGCTGTTTTCTTTTACAGGTGGCTATAAGGCCTTGTCGTCTGGGGGCTATGTTTACAGCCGAGATATAGCTTGTTGTTTTCTTGATTTAATGATTAGGCATGCACCGAAGTGCATAAGCTCAACTAGGTTATTTAAGATCCTAGTAGGGCAACAAGTGCCTGTCATGCCTCACAAAGTGGGGTGTGACAAACTTGGTATTAGAACAGGTCGTATCCCATGGAGTTTGCAAGCTGTGCTAAGTAGAGTGCTGTTTCTATGCCGATGCCGTCAGATCAGGAGGTTAGGAGTGCTGTTTTTATGATAGCTCAGATGATGGCTGCACAGCTTTAGCTAGTGGCACTCGTAGTTGTAGAGTCTTTGGGAGGACCTAGTAGTTTGAGGGTCCGAGAGTTCCTCGCACTGAGTCCCTCGTAGTTCACAGGGACGGACCGATATGAGGACCCTCATGACTTTTTAGACCAGTTGCAGTGGATCTTCAGGGTAATGCATACCACAATTGTGGAGTTGGTTGAGTTAGCGGTATTTCGGTTGCGAGAAATAGTAGTATTATGGTACGAGAGTTGGGAGAGGTCCCGAGGTTGAGATGTTCCCCCTCCGACTTGGTCCATCTTTTCAGAGGCCTTCTTGGACCATTACTTGCCATGAGAAATCCGATAGGCCCGGGTAGATCAGTTTCTGCGTCTAGAGCAGGGTTTGATGAGTGTATGCTATGAGATTTGACTCCTTGGCCTAATATGCACCAGCTTTTTTAGATACTATGACAGCCAGGGTGCACCGGTTCATTATGGGGCTACTTCCAGAGTACGTGGAAACTTGTATTATGGCTACGCTGTGAGGGGACATGGATATTACCCATGTTCAAGCATTTTCTCAGAATATTAAGGGGATCAGGAAGCTGCAACAGGAGATAGAGAGGGAAAATTAGGAGCAGTGCCGCAGGGCTATACCTAGTGACACTCAGGCGGAGTTCCAGGGGGGACCTAGGCTGCGACTATCAGGCAGACCACCCAAACACCCACCTCTACAGCAGCAGCAGAGGAGTAGACCAGGTCGTCGGGGCCAGTCTGGACTTGACGAGAGCTCACGACCATCAGGTTCGCAGTAGTAGTGAGGGTTAGAGCAGGGTAGATTCACCGTTCCACTTTGCCCTATCAATATTCGACATCATCCTAGGGCATGCAGTTATGGTTCTACGACATTTTATATCTATGGATAGGAGGGCCACCTAATGAGAGACTGTCCAGCCAAGGGTTAGAGTGATCAGGACTGATAGGACAAATCTTTGGTAGGGTCACGTGCCCCAGCATCTCCAGCAACTCGTAGGCCCTCAGCTCCACTCGGAAGAGGCCAAGGCAGGTTAGGGGCATCTATCTCAGGCACTAGTCCAGATTGCACTTATGCTTTACCGAGGCAACATGAGTCAGAGTTATCGCCAGATGTGATGACAGGTATGCTGGACATTTGCTCTTATTCTGTTTATGTTTTGATAGACCCAGGTTCCACTTTGTCCTATGTGCCACCACTAGTAGCTTAGAAATTCGGTATCACGCCAGAATTACTTCAGCGACTTTTTGCTGTATCCACACCCATCGGTTATTCTATTATAGCTAAAAGGATCTACAGGGGTTCATAGTAGAAGTTGTTGGTTGCCAGACTTTAGTAGATTTGGTGGAATTAGAAATGATTGAATTTGATGCAATTATAGGTATGGATTGGCTAGCACCATGTTATGCCAATATAGAATGTTGGACCAAGACAGTTCGATTCCACTTTCCAGAAGAGGTAATACGGGAGTGGAAAGGCAATGTAGCCACGCCAAAAGGTAGGTTTATATCCTATCTTCGGGCGAGAAGGTTGATAGCAAAGGGTTGCATCTATCATATTGTCAAGGTTCAGGATGTTCAAGCAGAATTCCTGACTCTTCAGTCTATTCCAGTAGTCAATGAAATTCCAAATGTATTCCCAGATGAACTTCCTGGTATTCCCCCAGAATGGGAAATCAATTTTTCCATCGACTTATTACCAGGTACTCAGCCTATATCTATCCCTCCATGCCGAATAGCTCCTACTGAGCTTAGAGAATTAAAGGAACAACTAAAAGATCTATTAGATAAGGGCTTCATCAGGCCGAGTACTTCACCGTGGGGTGCGCCAGTTCTATATGTAAGAAAGAACGATGGCTCCCTCTGCATGTGTATATATTACCGAAAGCTAAATAAAGTCACCATCAAGAATAAATACCCACTTCCCAGGATAGATAACTTGTTTGATTAGTTACAAGGGGCAAATTATTTCTTTAAGATCGACTTAAGGCTTGGGTATCACCAGGTGCGGGTTCGGGAGAGAGATATTCCAAAGACCGCTTTTAGGACTAGGTATGACCACTTTGAATTCCTGGTCTTGTCCTTTGGGTTGAAGAATGCTCCAACAGTGTTTATGGATCTGATGAAGAACATCTTCAGGCTGTATCTGGACTTGTTTGTGATTGTATTCATTGATGATATTCTGGTGTATTCCCGTTCAGAAGCAGAACACCAAGATCATTTGCGAACAGTGCTCCATATTCTAAGGGATCACCAGTTGTATGCAAAAATTTCTAAATGTGAGTTCTGACTGAATTTTGTAGCCTTTTTGGGCCATATGGTGTTAGAGGCTGGTGTTTAGGTAGATTAACAAAAGATCGAGGCAATAAAGACATAGCCTAGACCTACAACTCCGATTGAGGTACGTAGTTTCCTAGGATTGGCCGGGTACTACAGAAGATTTGTAGAAGGGTTTTCGACCTTATCAGTGCCTTTGACCAAGTTAACTCATAAAGCAGCTAAATTTCACTAGACTAAAGCGTGTTAACAGAGATTCCAAGAACTAAAGAACAGATTGACACCAGTGCCATTACTAGCATTGCCAGAAGGATCTGAAGGTTATGTAGTGTATTGTGATACTTCATGTGTTGGATTAGGGTGCGTTCTGATGCAACACGGTAAGGTAATTGCTTATGCTTCGAGGAAGCATGAAAAGAACTATCCCACTCATGGCCTGGAGTTAGCGGCAATAGTTCACGCCTTAAAAATCTGGAAACACTACCTGTATGGGGTACACGTGGACATATTTACTGATCATAAGAGCATCCAGTACATCTTTACACAAAAAGAGTTGAATTTGCGGTAGCATCGCTGGTTAGAACTATTGAAGGCCTATGACGTGAATATTTTATACCATCCAAGGAAGGATAATATTGTAGCAGATGCTCTCAATCGTAGATTGGGAGTTTAGCATACTTGAGGCCCGAACATCGGGAGCTGGCTTGAGAATTGCACTAGTTAGGCAGTTTAGCCATCCGAATAGTGGACTCGGGAGACAATGGGGCTATAATTCAGAATACGACAGTATCATCCCTAGTTGTAGAAGTAAAAGAGCGGCAGTATGAAGATCCTAACCTGGTACATCTCAGAGATAAAGTGCAGCGAGTTGAAGTATCAGTTTTTGAGGTTACTGAGGATGGGGTCTTGAGATGTAAAGGTCGTCTCTGTGTTCCAGATGTGGCAGAACTTCGCCAGCAAATCATGGCAGATTTACATTATTCCCGTTATTCTCTTCACCCAGGTTCAACAAAAATGTATCATGACATAAAAGAGATTTACTGGTGGCTGGGACTGATAAAGGGTATAGCAGAATTTGTAGCACAATGCCCTAACTGCCAACAGGTAAAGGCTAAACATCAAAAACACGATGGACTAACATAGGAAATAGAAGTGCCTATGTGTAAATGGGAAGCAATCAATATGGATTTTGTGATAGGATTACGCCGTACCAGACGCAGATTTGCTTCCATCGAGGTAATTGTTGATAGATTGACAAAGTCAACTCATTTTCTGCCAGTCAGGACTACTTTATCGACCAAGGATTATGCCGAGTTATACATCAGGGAAATAGTTAAACTATATGGTGTTCCAGTATCTATTATTTCTGACAGAGGAGAAAAATTAACGGCTAGATTCTGGCAGTCCTTCCAGAAAGGCTTGGAAATGCAGGTTAACCTGAGTACAACATTTCATCCTCAAACAAACAGACAGGCATGATTCAGACGCTCGAGGATATGCTGCAAGCGTGTGTGTTAGACTTAGGGGCAGTTGGGATGAACATTTACCCCTTATTGAATTTTCTTATAATAACAATTATTATTCAGCAATCCAGATGGCGCCATACGAGGCCTTATATGGGCGGAAGTGTCCATTGGTTGGTTCGAGATTGGAGAATCAGGGTTAATTGGACCAGACATAATCCATCATTCAGAGGAGAAAGTGAATCTTATCAGAGAGCGCGTGTTGATAGCTCAAAGTCGCTAGAAATCTTACTCTTAGATACGACGTAGAAACTTGGAATTCAATGTAGATGAATGGGTATTTGTGAAACTTTCGCTAATGAAGGGCTTGATAAGGTTTGGTATAAAGGGAAAGCTGAGCCCGAGGTTTATTGGACCGTATCGGATCCTCCGAAGAATAGGCCAGTGGCACATGAATTATATTTTCCTTCAGAGTTAGAATCTGTTCACCCGGTCATTTATGTGCCGATGTTACAGATGTGCATAGGGGATCCATCTCGAGTTGTCCAGTCAAGGATGTCCAGGTTACTTAGAAGTTGGCCTATGAAGAGGTTCTAGTAGCCATATTAGATCAGCAAGTTCATAGGTTGAGAACAAAAGACATCGCCTCTATTAAAGTATTATGGAGGAACAGGAATAAAGAAGAAATGACTTGGGAAGATGAGGATGATATGAAGTCTAGATATCCTCACCTGTTCCAGGGTTAGTCCGGACTATGCAGTTAAGGTAAAGTTGTTGATTCAGTTGTTGTTCAACTATTTCTTTATGATTTATGATGTTTATACTGTTCATTTGACTACCATCTTTTTGTGAAATAGTTGTTATAGTGTAATGTGAAGTGCCTGTATTGGACTTTTTCTGCGTTTCAGGGTTTTCATATAGTCCATATCGCAAGGGAGACTCTACCAAAATATTTCCAGAACAATAGTTAAAAGAGTTAAACTCCTGTAAGTTGAAGTTGACATTCGAGGACGAATGTTCCCAAGGGGGGAGGATGTTACACACCGTAAATTCCTAACATTTAGTTGGCGTATTCATACGTTCGTCAAGAGTTTTAGAGTACGACACATATGAGAAAGGGCGCGGGGAACGATCGAACGAGCGCGGAATCGAGGTTGCAAGGGAAAAGGCCGAACAAGTTGCCAAAAGGGAAACGTGTCACAGACCCTCCCCCTCCGCAATGGCTCCGTGACATGCCCGTAAAATGGAGCGTTGGGGTTCGTGCCATGGACCCCCTATCCACAGCCCAAATTTTATATAAGTTTAAGTGAATCATTTGGTATCCTATTATATCAGCAGAGCCTCATCTAGAAAGTGAGAGGTACGACATTTTCAAGCTATTTTCTTCTGATTACACTGCCAAACGCCATCTAATATTCCAATTAACTTCAGGTATCGAGTTCTAAGCCTACAGGGAGCATTACTACAGAGTTATTTTCTCAAAATACGCCCGACAAATTGGAACCCCGCCGCTTAAAAGTTGTCAGAATTTCTACATTCTATGTAGTCACAGGCTTCAAGTAAGCATTTCTCCCTTCTGAACTCTCAAGAAATTATACATTTTTGGCTGTACTTCATTAAGTTGAAGTATAGTTAATATTAGTATTATAAGTTATCATTTCTGCCGAATTTAGTATTGAAACTAATCTCATTATCCCAGTAATACGATTACAGTTGGAAAGGACTATTGAATATAAATTGAAATTCGCCAGTTAATCAGAAATCAGCGATTGAGGTATGTCAAGGCGAACTCCTTTGGCAAGTTAGTTTCTTTAGTATTGTTATATAGTTTGAATCCCATTAAGAGAGGCAGAAGTATATCTATTGTGATTAGCTAATGCTATTAGTTGAAACCAATACTTATGTTAGTTTGGGGTTGAATATGCCCTGTATAGCTGTTCGGTGGTTTGCTATATGGGTTATAAACCGACACGCAAGTGCACGTGGTCAAACAAGTAATAAAGTGGCTAAGTAGCCAAGTATCGATCCAAGGAGGCTCAAGATATGTAAAGTTGCCTAGTTTACTATATTCCTATTTCACTTCTAATTGTGCTAACAACAATGTAACCAACAGTTACTTGAGTTTTTGTTTCTAAACTATATCTACTACAATTTATAACAACTATTTACTGTGAATTTAGACAATGGATATGAACATGCCAAGGTTAAGAACAAGTAATGAACTTGATAATCATGATAATTTGGTTAATCTCTTCTTCATGTTGCTAGCCAAGAACATTCGCCTAGAAATTAAAACTCTCGTATTTAATTTCACTTTAGAATCATAAACCATCCGTCTACATTTCTGTGATCAGATGCAATTTATGACCTAGCACTACAATTCCGGTTCCTAAATTGACTAATATGGCTTTCAAGTATATTTCTATCAGGAAAGCACATCAAAACCCAATTTTCCCAAATCAAGTTAAGAACAATACCCTATTAATTCACAACTTTCCAATTTCTTGCTCTTTCAAGTGAAATTGGACTTTTTAGATGTACATTAATGTCGGCCAAGCACTAATGCAGTAAAGACAAGAATTAATAGAACAACATGGAAGAAGAAGAAGAAAACCATATCATTTACAATCAAAATTCACTACACATGTTCAAAACCTCAGCAAAGAAGAGAATTAGCCACTCATTTGTGGATTGATCATCCTAAAATGAGTGTAAATCATACGTACAATTGATAGAAAGAAGAAAAGAAGAGAAGAAATCCCTTAGCTTTTTCGTTCCTCAACTGCTCCTAACCCACATCCTTGCTCTCCACTTCTGAACTCAGTCTAAAAACTAAAAACTGCTTAAAATAAACCTAAGTGTGCTATTTATACTAGTGGGAAATTTTTCCCGGAATAACAAGCAACGTGTCACGGAGGCCAATGCAGAGCACTGCCTCCGTGACACGGTGTGGACGCGGACCTTCACTGGAATTTCAGGGTCCGGTAAATTAGCCTCAACGTGGCACGGAGGCCAACGCGGAGGCCTATCTCCGTGCCACGGAGCTGACGCGAAGGCATACTGGAATTTGCCATTTTAATTTCTGTTCAGGCAGTGTGCTACCGCGATGGTAGCGTGGCACGGCTCCATCGTGGAGCCCCTATAAAATGTGCATTCCCATGTCTTTTCCACGCTCGCATCCAAGTCCAACTCCGATATAGTTCCAACATGCATTTTAGCTCCTAAAAATCACAATTACCTGCAAAACAAATGCTAATCATGTTGGTTAGTATAAATTCACATTTTATTACCAATTACATGATATTATATACACATTGCACAACAAACAAGGTAAAAATGATACGTTTGAGTATCACTTGGGCATATAAATCTGCCCACGATCACTTACCCCACACTTAAATCCTTGTTCGTCCTCGAACAACATATACACAAATCATGCAAATTACATCCCAACCTTCGTCACTATGGTGCGACCATTTACGCTACGGTCATACCGATTATTCAATTTTTGCAAATCATCACGAAAACATGCTTGGTCGTACAATACAATGACCTTTAATACATCAAGACTTCCTAGACTTTAAGAATTGATTCTTGATATCGGCAAACTCATGCAAATCAGCTAATCAAGAAATCCGACACAAAAATCAATCTTTCCTCAAGCATGTGCCCTCACAACTCAAGAGAATCTTCCCCTTTTATGTTCATGCAACACTCAAACATTCAAGTAGGGGCATATAAAAATTAATTTCACTCACTCTCCCAAAAGAATTCACATGCCTCATGTCATGACCCATAAGCTTGCCCTTAGTGTATTACTCCACTAATATAAAGAAATGCAATGTAAGATCACGTAGGACTTTAATGGGTTGTAACGGGGCTATGGATCTAGTATATATATATTGGATTAGCCAATAATAGTTGCTAGCATCCTTAAGCGCCTTTTCAACTCATTCCCATCGACTTATGGACATTGTTCCTCTCTTTCCTCTTTTTCTCCCATTCATGCTGGTTTCCTTTCATACAACCCATTTCATCAATCACACTTGACACAAAACAAAGGGTTTTCATGTACCCTCACTATCATTTAATTATAGCAAGTGCCTCTTCAACATCATCTTTTCTTTCTTCACTCTGCTTTTCTTTTTCTTTTCACTCTTTAACACTTTGGGAAACATTGTCTTTTCTTTGTAAGAGCTTAAGAGTTTTGTATAGACTTTAAGGCTAATGAAAAGAAGGAATAAAGCTTAGTTTATACAATTTTGGACAAAAGAAAGAAAGAAACCGGCTAAAGGCTCAACGGGCTGACTAGGGTATACAACATATACAAAGGTAGAATTTGACAAGAAAAAAAATGGAATCTATCGGTTAAAACAAAGAAATGCCTACATCCTTTCCAACACAACACTTCCTTCATTTCGTTTTGTATACACACCAGGCAAGTTCTAGACAATTCACAATGGCATGGAATAACAATACCTCACTTCACACTTCGTGCACATGCTCGAATCAAGATGCATTCACAGACTCTCTAATTAGCCAATCACATGAATTCAAGATTAAGCCTCAATCATACTGAATCAAATTCTATAGCCTAGGTAACTCAACATATTTACAAAATTGCATGCTTTCAAACGAATCATTTTCACATTTTGAACATCAGTTACAACACGCAACGAAATTTTAGCAACCATAAGCAACTACAGTTCATTGATGCAATCCACGAAAGAAAAATTAAAAACAAATAAAAATCCTACTCCTACCAACTACATTTCCCTTAAGACGGTCGTCATCCATCCATCATAGGGAACGGTCACTAACTATGACATCGGTTCAATGGGACTATTCTCGGTAAAAGAACCGAAAACAAACTCCGAGAAATCCAAAAAAATAAAAATCGAAAAATTTTGCAACACATCGATCATTTCGATAGAAAGAAAGTATTTACAAGTGCAAAATATTTTCGCGCAAATTTTTTGAAAAATATCGATCATCTCGATAGAAAAAAAAATATTTACAAAATTTACAAAATATTTACACTGGCAACCATAACTTTTCATACCACACATCATTAACCACACAAACAAATATATACAGATACACCACAAATCAGTTCACCACAGGAAAAGCACAAACATTCATCCAAACCAAGGAAAAAAACATACAACAAATTAGAGCCTATGTCCCAGCACCTAGCTACTCCCCACCCCACACTTAAATCGAACACTGTCCCCAGTGTTCACAACAATACAAAGCACAAAATTTTGGGTGGTGGAACTCCCTTCTCAGTCGAAATATTCGACTTCTTCATCTGGTGCTGCGGCCTCGTCGCCCATATCTGAATCAGCTCCATCGTCGTCATCGGACTCCACATCGGAGTCCTCACGATGTGTCTCCTCATCAGTAGGGACATCGTTATCAGTAGGCTCCACGAAGGCTGGTCCCACCCGACATAAGGCTCTGGCGTTCTCGCCAAAGGGGTAGTCCAGCTCCAGCTGCCATAATTCTTCCTCGGTGGCTGGTCTCCCACCAATCCGTAGCTGAAGCATCTGCATGCCAAACATACGGGCCATGTACTGATCGTCCCGAGCATGTCGCTCGCCCAAAGTCAATACTGGTCCGTGTGTAATGCCGGGGGCCTTAGTCTTTGTCACATCGAGGGACCTCCGCTCCAACTGCGGAATATAGTCCAAGGCTTCTTCCTCAATGTCGAGGCCTAAGAGGAAGGTGGTGCTGAGTCCACCAAACCCATATCTGTGGCCCTGGTGCAGTCTGGCTCTCTTCATGGTGGATATTATTACCGCCCCAACATTAATCTCAAGCCCTTTCATAAGGGCATACACCAAGCAGACACGGTCCCGGGTCACGTCCGTCATATGAACTCCCGGGATCAAACACGAACACACAATCTTCAACCATATTCTGGCCTCCCTGTTCATCTGCGAATAAGGCAGAGTCTGGTGGTAACCCCTCTCCTTATGTCTACTCCATCGGGCTGTGGATCGAGCCCCACAAAACGTACGTCTGATGTCGGCGTACGGTGGGGTGATGTTTAGCTGGCGGAGAACGTGGGCGTCTGTGTCCCGCGCTCCAACGATGGCATTCAGCTGCTGGGGTTCCAGAGTGACAATCTGCCCTCTGATTTTCACTGTGTGGCTTCTGATGGCCGGGTTCCAGTTTGCATAAAATTCCCGGACCAAATGAAGGTTGCACTCCTTGGGCTCCTGAAAGATAAAGCTGAGCCCAGCTGCTTCAATTCTCTGTACAATGCGAGGGAACTCCTGTGCGAGTGGTTCCCGTGCAATATGTTCCTCCGGGAAGTACTTGTTCTCCTTATGCTTAGCATACCATTTCTTTCCTTCCTCGGTTACCCATCTTGTTCCGTATTGGCGGCGTTGGCCGCGCGGAACAGCGGGTGCAGCTGGGACTGCGGTGCCCAGTCTCATCCTTTTCCTACCGGTGCCTGAGGTAGAAGCACCCTTGCCTTTATCTTGTCTGCTCGCCATTGTACCTGTCACTTTACACCAACAAGCACAAAGTTAAGCTAAAAACTTGTTAACTTCGGCTAAGGTCGGGTTACACAACATTTACCCCACACTTAGGCCTTAGCTACTTCTACAAATTACGGCAAGGATAACTCTAATTACACCACAGACAACACTATACACTTCATGCTTAGTGCGTTCACAAAAAAATTTCGACAGCATAACGGTTAGCGTACTACTCAGACTTCATACAGCTAATCCCAATCCTACTATCGCTAACAATTCATACATCGCACTTCGCAACAAAAGCAACAACAAAATAAAAACAACGATAAAAACATTCTATATACAATCTAATCCAAACAATCTAACCAATTTACACACTTTTTGCCTTTTCCCAAAAAAAAAAGAAATTCGAGAATTTGCCGTCTTTAACATTTACACAATATTTACCACGACTTCTCTCAATTTACAAACACACCCCGGCATCTAATTTGCCGACTTATCAAGTCGCTCAAGTTAAATTCAACAATTCATGCCCTAGAATACAATTCTATAATCAAATTCGAATTATTTACGCAATCGATAAGTTCAAACGCTAAATACAACAATCCAAACATATATCAATCACAAATAATCCAAAATTCATGTTTAATTTCTACCTAGGGTGATATATCTCACCTCACATGCCCAAATTTGACAAAAATTGCCAAAAAATTGAGATAGACGATGAAAACATACCTTTGAATTGAGAAAACGAAGAAACTTGACGTATTCCTTGCCTAGGAATATGGCACGGTGCTTGGGGAGGGGGAAATAGGTGTTTTGGTCGCGGAGGGAAGAGGGAATGGGAAGAAATGGGGCGAAATCGGGGGTTTTAATTTAAGAAAACACGCGGGTCACCCGGTAACCCGGTGTGACCCGGCACCAAATACACGGCAACGTGTCACGGAGGGTAACGCGGAGACCCTACTCCGTGACACGGAGCCAACGCGTTGGCTTACTGGATTTTTGAAAAATCTGGATTTTGCCTTCAACGTGTCACGGAGGGTAACGCGGAGCCCTACCTCCGTGACACGGCGCCAACGCGCCAGTGCACTGTTTCTTCAATTAATTTGATTTTTCATACCTTGCCTCATTTTCTCTATTCCATGTATATTTCCTCCGTTATACCTGAAAATCACCTCACTAAACAAAAATTGGTTAGATTAATAGATTTCCCGAACTAAAAATAAAAATACTAACTAAAATGAAAATCTAAACCTAATCAAGAAAAGAAAAAGAAAAATAAAACTTGGAAATAGAAAATAAAAACAAAAATAAAGATAAAAATTAACTACACGGTGCAAAAAGAAGAAAAATAAAATATTTTTCTCACGGGTTGCCTCCCGTGCAGCGCCTGGTTTACCGTCGCGGCTCGACGTACCAAGTTTCACCACTTTTTCCTCCGCCTTGAGGATATGAATTTCACCCCTAATTTCTTCTCTAATTTCCTCTTATGCTCCTGGGGTGGTGGTGAAAAATTGTAAGGACCAAGCAGTAGATGCTTTCTTTTGAACTTATTGGCCCTTGAGTAAGTGAAGTCATTTCGTTGCCTCGAGTTAGCAAATTTCAGAATATACGGGGCTTGGTCCTCCTCTAGACATCTCTCTATAATCTTGGAAGACTCTATTTCTATGTTGTCGACCAAACTTAATGTCGAAAAATGCTTCGAGTGTGGTCCAATCAACCTCAACTCTGAAATTGCATTGTGCTTGACTTCCTTACTTGTGTACACCTTTTCAACATCGACATCTATTTCTCCATTGAGGTCAAATGGGATATATTCTTTCTCTTCTTCCATGAATGGATTTTCTATAGGTATGAGCCGATCACGGGGACACTCAAGAGATTCTAAGTGTTGGGCTTCATCCAAAAATTCACCCTTGTATTCCTCTTGTAGTTCCTCTTGAATATCGGCTAAAACTGTCACCTGCAAATTATCACAAGCTTCAGCCTCAGCACACATCTCCGTGAGTTTGACACTCATCCTGCTTACAGCCTCTGCATTCTCCTTTTGCTGAATTATCAATTCTGCAACCGACTCCTTCATTGCTTCTGATTGCTCCAGGAGTTGTTTCATCATGTCCTCTATTTGAACTTGGCGTCCCAAGTCCTCATTTTCAACATGCCTATATTCAGAAAAAACAACAGAATGATCATAGCGGGGGCTTGGGGGAGCGGAATATGCCTTTGGACAATCACCCGAATGGCCATATTGACACCCACATATATTGCACGTGTTACAGTTTTGCCACAAGTGGGGTCCTCCGCAATTCATGCAAGATTCGCCGAAATATGCGTATCCACCATTTATATTCCAAGATGTCATGTCAATGAGGGTATCCGAAAGAGAGAAAAATTAAAATGAACAAAGAATTAAAACAAATACTAAGACCAAGTTGTCAACACTTAAGAAAATAAAACAAAAATACAGTAAATTTACACTTAACACAATTTCACCAATTGCCTAGCCTCCCCGGCAACGGCGCCAAAAACTTGTTCGGTGGTTTGCTATATGGGTTAAAAACCGACACGCAAGTGCACGTGGTCAAACAAGTAATAAAGTGGCTAAGTAGCCAAGTTTCGATCCAAGGAGGCTCAAGATATGTAAAGTTGCCTAGTTTACTATATTCCTATTTCACTTCTAATTATGTTAACAAAAGTGTAACCAACAGTTACTTGAGTTTTTGTTTCTAAACTATATCTACTACAATTTATAACAACTATTTACTGTGAATTTAGACAATGGATATGAACATTCCAAGGTTAAGAACAAGTAATGAACTTGATAATCATGATAATTTGGTTAATCTCTTCTTCATGTTGCTAGCCAAGAACATTCGCCTAGAAATTAAAACTCTCGTATTTAATTTCACTTTAGAATCATAAACCATCCGTCTACATTTCTGTGATCAGATGCAATTTATGACCTAGCACTACAATTCCGGTTCCTAAATTGACTAATACAGCTTTCAAGTATATTTCTATCAGGAAAGCACATCAAAACCCAATTTTCCCAAATCAAGTTAAGAACAATACCCTATTAATTCACAACTTTCCAATTTCTTGCTCTTTCGAGTGAAATTGGACTTTTTAGATGTACATTAATGTCGGCCAAGCACTAATGCAGTAAAAACAAGAATTAATAGAACAACATGGAAGAAGAAGAAGAAAACCATATCATTTACAATCAAAATTCACTACACATGTTCAAAACCTCAGCAAAGAAGAGAATTAGCCACTCATTTGTGGATTGATCATCCTAAAATGAGTGTAAATCATACGTACAATTGATAGAAAGAAGAAAAGAAGAGAAGAAATCCCTTAGCTTTTTCGTTCCTCAACTGCTCCTAACCCACGTCCTTGCTCTCCACTTCTGAACTCAGTCTAAAAACTAAAAACTGCTTAAAATAAACCTAAGTGTGCTATTTATACTAGTGGGAAATTTTTCCCGGAATAACAAGCAACGTGTCACGGAGGCCAACGCGGAGCACTGCCTCCGTGACACGGTGTGGATGCGGACCTTCACTGGAATTTCAGGGTCCGGTAAATTAGCCTCAACGTGGCACGGAGGCCAACGCGGAGGCCTATCTCCGTGCCACGGAGCTGACGCGAAGGCACACTGGAATTTGCCATTTTAATTTCTGTTCAGGCAGTGTGCTACCGCGATGGTAGCGTGGCACGGCTCCATCACGGAGCCCCTATAAAATGTGCATTCCCATGTCTTTTCCATGCTCGCATCCAAGTCCAACTCCGATATAGTTCCAACATGCATTTTAGCTCCTAAAAATCACAATTACCTGCAAAACAAATGCTAATCATGTTGGTTAGTATAAATTCGCATTTTATTACCAATTACATGATATTATATACACATTTCACAACAAACAAGGTAAAAATGATACGTTTGAGTATCACTTGGGCATATAAATCTGCCCACGATCAATAGCCCTCCATAACCAACCCCAGGGTTATATGCTGTGTCGATGACCGCCAGGGGCTAGATGACGTCGCCCCAAGGAGCAGTATGCCATCTATGAGGGGTGAAGATGGGGTCTGAGAGCATCATATAGTCCATTCCATGGCTGGAATATTATATGCCGTATCGACACCACACCCCTGTCGAGCCTAGTGCCCGGGGTGCAGATATCCAGAATCTACTAGACACAAACACAGTTACAGTTCCGGGGCCGAGCAGGCTCAGTTGTAGACCCAGGGGACTGGTAGGATGGCTATACTTATTGGATGATTCAGTGTGACCTTGTTAGGGGTATATAGATTGAAGTGTACTCGCCAGGGCTTATGGGGGCCCCGGGTGGGTTATTTTGTGTTGGTTGTACCTTTCGGCTTATGGGGGCCAGGTAAGGTTCTTGTTTGCACTTGTTACTGATAGATTAGACAGCAAGAAGTTCAACTATTCAGGTAGCATCTCTATTCTTTTCGTTTAGTTACTTTGAGTTTCCTTTTAGTTCATTTTGTTATTTACAGTTATTGCCTTGCATATTCGGTACATGTTATACTGACGCCCTTCTTGGGGCGTTGCATTACATGCCTGTAGGTGCAGATAGACGCGGTTCAGGACCTTCCCAGTAGCTAGCCAGGATTATCACTGCAGTTGGCTCCTTTCCTCTGGAGCTAACAGTTAGAAGGTTTACTCTTTTGATTGTACAGTTTATGGGTAGGTCGGGGCCCTGTCTCAACCATTATATCACTCCTAGGGGCTTGTAGATTGTTTCAAATTTCCTGTGGTTAGTTGTTGTTGGTCGTGTGTGGCCCGTGTATGCTTTATTTTACGTGTTGACCGTGTGGGGCCTTGTTTAGTTGTTAGTTAGCGATCTTGTCGGCCATCGCTTAGTTTAGTGCTGGATTTACTTTACAGTTATAATTAGACATCATGGTGGTCTTGTTGGCCCACATCAGATTCCCTGCTATTACCTGTTTTTGGTTAGCTGTTTTCTTTTATAGGTGGCTATAAGGCCTTGTCAGTCGAGGGCTGTGTTAACAGCGAGATATAGCTCATTATTTTCTTGATTTAAAGATTAGGCATGCACTAAAGTACATAACCTTAGCTAGGTCAGTTCAGATCCTAGTAGGGCACCAGGTGCCAGTCATGCCTCCCAAGGTGGGGCGTGACATGTATCATGTCTAGATACCCCATTAATATCCCGCGGGTCATTGTAGAGGAGATGCGAGATCGGGCTATGGGATTGAGTATTACCATCCCATTCTCGAGTCTCGTGTTAAGATTATGCATAGAGGTAGGCATCAAGGTGTGTCATGGTGAGGAGCACCTAATTGAAGTACTGCGAATTGCTGACATTGGCCTAATCTAGGATGAGATGAACCTGGTAAGTTGGGCCCATCTTTCCACCATAGTCCCACTATGATGGCCAGTTGGGGGCACATAGGTGAATTCCCCGACTTCATAGGAGCAGGACAAGACACCGGCTACAGATGCTGATATTCAAATGTAGCTCCTAGCACCTCTGCTGTACCATCTATGAGCCTCCCGAGCTATATTCCAGCCAGGTACATCCTAGTGCCTCAAAAATTTCTCCAAAAGCTGGCCAAGAGACTGATCGTAGCTGAGAAAAAGGTCCAGTCAATGATGGAGAATATCAAGACTTGGGTGAAGGCTAAGATAAAGACAGCTGCGCAGGCCCTACATGCAAGATTAGATTGGTTTGAGAGCATATTCAGTATGCGCATGCCGAGCAGACTGATACGGGCAGCCTCCGTGAGGAGTTGGGAGCTCTTTAGAGCCAAGTGACCAAGATGTTGTCACGGCAGCTGACAATCATAGCAGCCCCACTCTTCCTAAACTTGATGCCGATATTGGCGAGGAGCTTGATCTGGCGGTCTATTGGGAGCCCACCGGACAGAGAAAAAAAAGTGTGTCTCCAAGGATATTGGAAGATGAGACCCTGAAGAAGTAGAGGAAAAAAGAGAGTAAGGCGGCAAGGTTAAGAGACAGCAGACTCACGATGTGCATTAGTCAGAGCTTCTTGAGAGAGCCAGAGGAGTAGATAGCTCCACCACAGCCCAGTCAGAGCTTGCGAGTGGCAGGGACCCTTCGGGAGAGCCATATTTAGCCCCGATGATTTCAGAGGCCGTAGAGACGATCGATACTGCTGAGGGGGTAACCACTCTCCCTATTAATACACCATTGAGTGCATCATCCACTGCCAACACCATGATTTCAGCGGAAGTACCTCCTCAGCAGGACGACATGAGCGCTTTGTCATATATCATGAGTGAATGAGGTCTAATACAAAGTTCAATACTGCATAGAGGATCTACAACTTACCCAGTTGGTTTTTGCATAGGTTTTAGGATGGTTGGTTAAGAAAGGATCATAAGACGTTTTTGTTTAGCCTATTTTTAGCATAAATGACCCTACCAAAATGATATGATTCCCTTGATCCCGATTTTGAGCCTCAAATAGACCATTTTTCTTTGATTAACCAATTGACCATACCCATTTTTATAATAAACCTGTTTTTTGCCTTGGTCATTCCTTGGACATTGTAAACTTCAACATAGGAAAAATGCTTAAGTTGAGGGTGGATAGAGTAGGAGTGCATAAATCTTGGGAAGGTGAAAAAGGAAGAGAAAAGAAAAAAGTGAAAAAAGTGTGGTGTGATAAAAGAAAAAGAAAAAATAAAGAAAAATTGAAAAAGAAAATACAAAAAGAGAATGATGCATGAAAAACTTGAAGAAACACACCACAGTCATGTAAGTGCATAAAAAAGGGTGAAAAAGGGACGAAAAAAGCATAAAGAAGCAAAAAGGGTGAGAAAAAGTGAAAAAATGGAGCCACATGTATGTAATGCCAAGGAAGGAATTAGTCACTTAGAAAGATCCCATATCTACCATACCCAGCCTGAAAGCCTACATTACAAGCCAAAGCAAGTCCTATAGTGATCCTAGCCTGACCATCTGACAAACCGAAGTAGAGAAAATAAGGGCAAGCTTATGGTATCCGATATATAGTATTTGGAACTTCTTTGTGAGAGTGAGAGTCTTACTTGATCAGTCCCATGTTTCATATTTTACTATATCTATGAGTGGGGGACTTCATTTGTTGTGACAGTACATGGTTTGTGTTTAACTCTGCCTGTTGTCTGTATAAAAAAGCATTGGTGATGACTTGACTATTTGTTAATAGATAGATGACATATCTTGATCCCTGTTTATCATATTTTATGGTTGCTTGTAGTGCATGTTCTGATTTGATTCACGGGAAAAAGGGTTAAAAACTTTTTGAGTTCATAGTGCAAGTTTTTGTTTGATGTTGGCTGTATCCTAGCTTTATTTTTTAGTTAAGCATCGTGTTTAGTTTTTACTTTCTTTGCCTAAGGACATGCAAAAGTCTTAAGTTGAGGGTGTTGATATGATGTGAGTTCACAACACTCTCGACGCTCAAAAAGTGAGAAAATATCATGGACTTAGGCATGTTTATACGGATAAGAGGCACTTTTACTTTGATTTTAGGGAAAATAAGTGTTGGAGCCAAAACGTGAAAGAAAAACCTTAAAATGTAGAAAATTAGCCAAAGTACAAGTCTCAATACGAGTCGTACCTTGATTGTACGAGCTGTACTGAGAACTGTGATGAAAGTCAGAAGGATGAATTAAGAGAAAGGCAACATACGATGCTTAGTACAAGCCGTAATTAGAGTCATGGAATTATCCAGAAAAAATTGCCAAAGGCAGTCTCTTGGTACGAATGAACTCATGGATCGTAGCACTAACATACGAACTGTACCATGAGCCATGGTGAACTTCAAAATATTCTTCAATACTTGGCAGAATTTCAGACACAACAAATAGTATGAGTCGTAGGAAGAAGGTACGAGTAGTACCACATCACTCGTAGAAAATTTCAGAAGATGTCAGAATTTCCAGGGCCAAAGAACGAAAGCATTTTATGACTCGTAAGACTATAGTACGAGTCATACTGGCCTGCCAACACTTACCAAAATCTGTAGTAGCCAAGGACTTACGAGAAGCAGGTACGACCCGCACAATCCTACTATGGGTCGTAGGTCCAGTCGTGACACAGTCGACACCAAATATGGGGTTGTGGGAACCATGGTAAATTAATGAAATAGGATTACACAAAAGTGATTCAAAATTAATTCTAAATGATTGTATTGTATTCTATTCATCTTTAAATGTTTCTTAATGGTGTACAACGTTAGGACTTGCCCGAATTCTTTACTTGCTTGAACCTAGAGAAACAGAGATTAGGAAAAGAGAATTACAACAAAGCCTTGGCCTTTATGATCATTGTATTAACTTGAGCTGTGGTTACAAGATAGTTAAATTTGGAACATGTTGATAACGGTTAGTTTGAAATCGCTCATGAGACTTGACCCGGTGATTGAGTAAAGTCATCCAATAGGGATGAACCAGTCATTTGGATGAACCCTAGTTACCAGTTCTACAAGTAAGCATTGAGATTGATCATGTGTGTATACCCGAAGTAGTTATGAACCCATGGGGAACACTTACCCTAGTTGTTTGAAAATCTTGATTTAATTCATGAATATAATCTTGTTTTAATATTGTTTTCTTTAAAACCCCCCAATTTGGAGATAATTCACCAACAAGTTCAATTACCGGTATTAGTCTAGATCTTACCTACTCCCAGTTGGTTCGACCTGAACTTCTTAGTTCGGTTCTTTATTGACAACAACCACTTTATACTTTGTTAGGAAGTGTGAGTTTAAGTTTCATCAATAGTTGATCTGACTAAGACTATGACTTAAATGAATTCAGCTTCCTAAGTAGTTCCATCCATTGGCTTACTTCCCGATAAAACAATCATTGAAACCACTTCCTTCTTTTCCCAACTTACGAACCTGACGGTCAAGAATCTAAATCAGAACCTTTTCATTAAAGAGACTATCATTCTTACCAATACCTCATCACCCTTTTCATTGATCAAACTTTTAGATACACCTTGTTAACAACACCAACTTCCATGGATGCCACCATATCATTCAAGCCTACCACTATAGTCATCTTATGGCTCCTGTGTAGCTTATACTATCCAAGAACTTATCTGTCTACCTAGTATGACTAAAAACTGCACTTCATGAACTTCCACATATCGAGCATCTAAGGTATAAATAGAGAGTCATTCTAAACATACCCATTGCAACCATTACTTCTTTTGTGGGTGACGTACATAAGGCTTAGAGTAAGTTAATTGTAAGCACGAAGCATTCAATAAATCTAAATGAGCATATACATGATGTAGCATGATCTATTAGCCACTAATCTTAAAGACTGAGTTCATAGAGCTGGGCATACTGTGAGACATGAGTTTACATACATAACGAGTTTCATAATATGAAGCTGAGACTTATGGAATCATAGAGTAGGATTGGGATCGCTTTCTGAAGCGATTACTCCTCATTCTAGGAATCTGATTATGGGAATATGTAAGTGATGTGCCGTGATTTTATGACACTTACGATGCTTAAAACCAAGAAAATATGCAAATTCCGAGTATGTTTATGTAGATATGATGTGTTTGTGTTAAGTGTTGCCGGAAAATAGGTCCAAAATGTGAAATGGGCAGAGTAAGGCAAAAATAGAACAAACTTAGTCTACTAGCTAGGTAATGAGTCATCGTCGTCCAAGTGGACAACTCGTTCATGGAGTCATGGGAAAAGATCGAGCTTTATTGAGAAGAAACAATGCACCTAACGAGTTGAAGGCACGACTCGTTATGCCAGTCGTGGAGATGGGAGGAAGATTTCTAAAAAAAGGCTCAGGGAAGACAACAGAAGACATAACGAGTTGTCAGGTGAAGTGACGACTCGTTGTGAGATGTTGGGAGCATCCGTCAAGTGCACTGGAGTTTTGGTAATTCAAGGTCACAAGGTGCCTAACAACTCGTGCCCTAACCTGATGAGTCGTTCGGTGACCCGTCACCAGGACTGGACAAGTTGCTGAGGATGACTCAACCTCACTGGCCATGATTCGTTGGGAGACCTTATGACTCATTACTTGGCTCATTACCACTGTCGACCTGGAGTCCGTTTTTAGTTAGGAAAAGTTTTGTTTGGAACTATAAATACATTATTTAGGTTTATTTTTTGGGGGTAGTTTATTTTTCCACTTTTCATATAAATTTAGTGTTGTCAACGATCCTTCTTGGCTCAAGAAACAAAGTTTGTAATTTTATTCTTAATTTTGAGACTTAAACAACATTGAAGTTTTGTTAATCGGTTTTGGCGATTTATTCAATTCAAGTGGTTTTCTTCTATGAAACTCTGTAAGTTGCAATTATGATTTCTTCTAAATTTTGTGATTGTGATCATACAAGTATGAGTATCTAAACCCATAACTAGGGTTGTGGGAACCATGATGAATTAATACGCATAGATAAAAATACTTAGTGATTCTTGAACGGGGTTTATGCATGTATTGTTTTTCCCTTCATTTTAATTATTTCTTAACAATTGCAAACGTTGGAATTGGCCTTATTCTTACTTACCAGATCAAGGGGGTGATGAATGGGAAAAGGGATTAACAACGGAGATTTGAGGATATCAACCCTCATCTAATAGCTTGACCTTATCCGAGAATAGATAATCCGATATTAAGGGTAAGGGTTAATTAAGCCTACACCCGTATATGGACCAAGTTGCATGGTGATAATCATCTAGACAGGGGACCAACCATTTAGGTGAATTTAATTTACCAATATTGCATGCTAAACAGCGGAATAGATTACTAGTGTAAAAGCCTTATGGTTATGAAGTCACGGGGAACACAATCCTAGTCACTTTATTGATTGAATACAATCGAAATTGATTTAAACATTTACTAGTCTTTACTCTTGTTTATTATTTTGTGTTTCAAATCTTCCCCCTTAGGAAATAAGTAAGCCAATAGTATTAGCTAAACACATTAACTCAAGTTCTCATCATATTCCTCGTGGGATTTGACCTCAACCCTGGTTGGGTTCTATATTGGACATCGACTGCTTTATATCTCATTCATGAGGTGTAATTTAGGTGACATCAAATTTTGGCGCCGTTGTCGGGAAATACGACAAATGATTTTGTTAATTGTGTTTTATTTACTGTTGGTCCTTATTTCCTTTTTATTTTTCTTTTGTTGTTTTTATTCTTAATAGGTCTTAGGTTCATACATGCCCAGTACTAGGAGCCAAGAAAAATCCCTGGTTCAAATTGATCACGAACTTGAAAAAATAGTGCGAAATTTGAGAAGAATGGCCAACGTACAAGAGCAAGAGATAGTGACCAGGATACAACCAGAATGTTGACTGAGGAATAAGCTTGGGCAAGAGATAGAGAGTTAGTAAGGGTTGCTGAAGAGCAACGCCTAGCTGCCGAAGCCGAGCAAGCTAGAAGGAACAGAGGTCCAAATCAGCAGAGGAACCGGTATTTCGATAAGGACGATGATGCTGATTTTAATGAAGCATGTGGCACTGGAGCTATTGTCCCTCCCCCTTTGCCTGCTGGGGCAAAGTTTAATATTACCAATGCTATGATCCAACTGCTTAACATGAAGGGGATATTTGCGGGTCATGCAACTGATGATGCACATACTCACTTGACTAATTTCGTGGGTATCTGCAAAGCGTCCAAACAACCGGGAGTGAGTCAGGATGCGATACGACTGAGGTTATTTCCCTTTTCATTAGGGAGTAAGGCAACATTGTGGTTGGTGGAACCGCCCAATTATTTTATCACTACATGGAGGGAGTTGAAAAGAGCTTTTCTTGAAAGGTTTTTCCCACCTTCCAGAGCTTTGCAATTGAAAGATGAGATATACAACTTTAGGCAATTAAACTCTGAGGTACTTCACGAGACATGGTTGAGGTTCAATAAGAAGCTCAAAAGGGTGCCCAACCACAGGATCCAAGATAATACATTATTGGAAATATTCTATAAGTCTCAAAATGCTAACACAAGGGTGGTGGCTGATACCGTGTCTGGCGGAACATTCATGATTAACACGTATTCTTAAGTTGCTAAGGTACTTGGAAGAATCACTAAAACAAACCGCGCATGGCATACAAGAGTGTCGAAGACTCTGGCTGGTACTTATGCGGTAGGAATGTCAGTGGAATAGAGAAGGAAGGATGAAGAGCGAGATCAGGATATTGCTGAGATAAAGACCACAATGGGGATGCTTGCTAAGCATTTGATGGGAGCTGGGGTTGAAAAGGTGAATGCTGTGGGTTCTCAGGGCAATGCCCCAAGAAATAATAGAGGCGAATCAGAATTTGAGGAGGAAGCAAATTATCTGAATGATCAAGGGGCGGGTTTCTGGACTAACACCCAAGGGTCTAACCAAGACTCTTGGCGTTAAGGTTAGGGGAACCAAGGTCGGAACTGCTATAGGGATAACAACTACAATCGAGGCCAATATAGAGACAATAGAGACTGGAAAAAGTGTGAGGAGTAAAAGAATGAGAGAAGCGGTCTATATGTTCCTCCAAGGAACTGTGAGCCATAGTCTAGTGGTTCAAGGGTGGAAGACATGTTGTCTAAGGTACTTAAGCAGATAGAGGCGACAGATGGCCATTTCAAGGAGCTCCGCGTTGATATTTCTGGTATGAACAAAAAGGTGGAATCATATGCTGTGGCCATTAAGCAGATTGAGCAACAACTTAGTCAGATGTCTGTTGCTATGAACTAGAAGCAGAAGAGCACACTTCCCACAACACAGTTCAAAATCCGAAAAATGATAGTCATTGCATGGCGGTCACTACTTGGAGTGGGAAGGAAACAGTTGATCCTCTGAGGTTGGTTGTGATTGATGAGATAGTAGAGCCCTTAGTGATTGATGATGATAGGATGACAGATTTCAAGGATCAGACTTTGATTGATGATTAATTGGAGAAGACCGCTCCGAGTAATGCAAAGGAGCATGGATCTGGCAAATAGAAGGAGAAGGAGGTACCGCAAAAGATCACACCTATTCCTAGACCTTCTCCCCTTTTTCCACATAGGTTGAAGAAAACGGTCGAAGATGGGAAGTATCACAAGTTCATTTCCATGTTGAAACAATTATCTTTGAACATCCCATTAGTCAAGGCACTTGAGCAGATGCTCGGCCTAAATTCATGAAGGAACTTGTAACTAGAAAGAGGACTGTAAACTTTGAACCTGTAGATAATTTGCACCATTGTAGTGCAATAGCATCTCATTCTCTTGTTCAGAAAAAGGAAGACCCTAGAGCTTTCACCATACCGTGCACTATTGGAGCCTTTAATTTTTCTAAGGCACTATGTGCACTTGCTGGTATAGGGTCATACACCTATGCTCCAAAGAAGATTGATCTTGAACTGAAGAATCTGGTGACCCACCGACCAAGCCATCTATTGAGGAGCCTCCGGTATTGGAGCTCAAAGTCCTCCCTTCTCACTGCGGTATGTATTTCTGGGAACTTGTAACACTTTACCGGTCATTGTTGCAGCTGACTTGGAGGAATGACAAGTTGAGGCTTTGGTCTCCATTCTGAAGAGATATAAAAAAGCCATCGGGTGGATCATTGCAGACATTATTGGAATCCCATCCGGTATTTGCACTCATAAGATCCAGCTAGAGCTGGATTGTATTCCAAACATTGAACATCAGCATAGGTTGAAACCACATATGCAAGAGGTGGTCATGAAGGAAATCATCAAGTGGTTAGATGCGGGTGTGCTTTACCCTATTGCTGACAGCAAATGGGTGAGCCCGGTTTAGTGTGTACCGAAGAAGGGAGGAATCACGGTGGTTCCAAATGCTAATAATGAGCTCATTCCACTAAGGCTAGTCACCGGTTGGAGACTATGCATGGACTACAGGAATTTGAACCATTGGACTCAGAAAGATCATTTTCCTATGCTATTCATGGATAAGATGCTAGAGCGACTTGCAGGCAGAGGATGCAACTATTTTGTTGATGGTTATTCGGGGTACAATCATGTATCTATAACACCCGAAGACCAAGAGAAAACCACTTTCACCTGTCCATATGGTACATTTGCTTTCAAGAGGATGCCATTCGGGTTGTATAATGAACCCGCCACTTCTCAGTGTTGCATGATGCCCATTTTTCTGACATGGTGGAGGACATCATTGAAGTCTTTATGGATGACTATTCTGAGGTGGATGATTCATTTGATGATTTTTTTGGCTCATTTGAGCAAGGTGCTGCAGTGATGTGAAGAGACCAACTTGGTGCTTAACTAGGAAAAGTGTCATTTCATGGTCAAAGAAGGTATAGTGCTAGGCCACAAGATTTCTGGTAAGGGTATTGAGGTGGACAGAGCCAAGATTGAAGTAATTGCTAGTCTACCACCTCCAGTTTCTGTGAAATGTGTTCGAAGCTTTTTGGGTCATGCAGGGTTTTATAGGAGATTCATTAAGGACTCCTCAAATACTGCACATCCTTTGCGTAAAATGCTTAAGAAAGAGGTGAAGTTTTTCTTTTGATGAGGCATGTATGAAGGAGTTTGAATGCCTAAAAGAGAGATTGACCACTGCCCCGATTATAGTGGCACCTGACTGGTCTTTACCATTCGAGGTTATGTGTGATGCTAGCGAAGTGGCCCTAGGAGTTGTTTTAGGCCAAAGGCGTGAAAAGATCTTCCATCCTATTTATTATGCTAGCAAGACTCTTAATACAACTCAAAAAAATTACACCATGACAGAACAAGAGTTGTTGGCTGTAGTATTTACATTTGAGAAGTTTTGGGCGTACTTGCTTGGAACCATGGTGATAGTCCATACGGACCATGCAGCTCTGAGATATCTGATGTCAAAGAAGGATTCCAAGCCACGGTTGATTTGATGGGTTCTGTTGCTGCAAGAGTTCGAGTTCGAGGGAAAGGATCGGAAGGAGACCGAAAACCAGGTGGCGGATCACTTATCAAGATTGGAAGCAGATGCAACACTTCGAGATGAGCTGGACATAGATGATGCATTCCCCAATGAGCAGGTTTTAGCTACCTCACAGGATCTCATCCCATGGTTTGCAAACTTCACTAATTATCTGGTGAATGATGTTGTATCAGAGAACTTATCTTTTCACCAGCGAAAGAAGTTCATGTCTGATGTGTGGATGTTTTTCTGAGATGAGCCTCACTTATTCCATATATGTGCTGATGGGGTGATTTAGAGATGCGTGCCCGAGGTGGAGATGTTGAGCATATTGGAGGCCTTCTATTTATCCCTTGTTGGGGGTCACCACTGCGGGATTTGCACAGCCCACAAGACTCTGCAATGTGGGTACTATTGGCCATCCATTCACCAGGATGCACATGATTTTGCAAAGGCATGTGATGCATGCCAAAGGAAAGAAGGCATATCAAAAAGGCATGAGCTTCCTCTTACTCCCATCCTTGTCATTGAGCTATTTGATGTGTGGGGCATTGATTTAATGGGCCCGTTTGTGAGCTCAACTAGGATGAAGTACATACTGGTTGCTGTGGACTATGTTTCGAAGTAGGTGGAGGCAATCACACTTCCAAACAATGAAGGGAAGAGTGTCACGACATTCTTTAAGCGGAATATTTTTGCTAGATTTGGGACTCCCAGAGCTAGCATTAGTGATGGGGGTTCACACTTCTGTAACCGGTTGTTTGGTTCTTTGTTGGAGAAATATAGGGTGAAACATAGGGTGGAAACACCCTATCATCCGCAATCTAGTGGGCAAGTTGAAGTCTCTAACCGGGAAGTAAAGACCATCTTAGATAAGACTGTGAATGCTAACCGGACAGATTGGTCTAGGAAGCTAGATGATGCTTTATGGGCTTATCGAACCGCATTCAAGACTCCTGTAGGTATGTCTCTATATCATCTTGTATAGGGAAATCATGTCATCTTTCGATTGAGCTTGAGCACAAAGCTATGTGGGCGCTCAAGAAGCTGAATTTGAACTGGAGCGAAGCTGCAAACTTGAGGCTTCATTAGTTGAATGAGCTATATGAATTTCATTTGAAAGCTTATGAGAGTTCTGAAATTTATAAACTAAGGAGAAAATTCAGCATGACTGGAAGATTGAGAGGAGAGAGTTCAGCCCGGGTGATATGGTGTTACTATTCAATTCTAGGCTTCACTTGTTTCTTGGCAAGTTGAAATCCAAATGGTTAGGGCCTTTGTGAGTGATCCAAGTATTTTCCCATGGGGAAATTGAACTTTAAAACAATTAAGGAAAGCAATTTAAAGTAAATGGTCAATGGGTGAAAGTATACTTGGGGAAGAGCGAAGAAATTAAGCTGGTGGATCTTTGGGCTCTGGGTGAAATCTGAGTAACCCGGGGACATGCGTTGCCCGCGATGTTAAATCAGGTGCTGCATGGGAGGCAACCCATGGAGGTGTTTTGATGAAGTCTGAGTAATCAAAATACCTGTGTCGTGCCGTGAAGTTAAATCAGGCGCTTCTTGGGAGACAACTCAAGTTGTAATTGTAAGATAAATATAGTGTTTATGTGTGTTGATGTGTGTAGGTGATTAAGATGGGAAACTTGAAGTTGAAACCAAAAATCTAAACTTCAGTTACTGGTGCCAAAAATCACAGAACGATCCATCGTTGGACATAACAACTCGTCAATCGACTCGTGGTAACAGATGTAGGAAATAATGTAGACAACGATTGACCAAACGAGTCATTGCTTGTGATAACGAATCGTGGGGTCTTCCCTTAAGTCTACTGGAGTTAAAGAGTGGTTTGAGTTGTAAAAAGATGCAACGAGTGACTTAAGAATCATGGGGACACCCATTGATTAGTCAAGTGACACGTCATGGAGCCATTGCACTGCCAACAGAGTTCAAGGCCTACGACTCATAACGTGACTCGTTGGGTGCCACCACGAGTCGTTTGATGAGTCATTAGGTCCCAGGTAAGATTTTGATCTGTTTAATTGAACGAAAGAACCAAATAAGTCGTGGCTTCATCTAACGACCCATTTCATGGGTCATGGTTTACTTTAATTAAAATGTTCATCTTATCCAATCCACATTTAAATAAGGCAATCAAGTTTAAACGAATTAAATCACACAAATTTTGCCCACTGAATTCCCTCACAAGTTCGAACTCTCAAATCTCTTTAAAAAAATTTCCCACTTCTTCTCCCAAATCATCTCAAATTTCCACATAATTCACAATCACACATCCACTCGCAAAGCACTCACACACGCACGATCGCA
This sequence comes from Datura wrightii, assembly GCA_035772735.1. Classification (NCBI taxonomy): domain Eukaryota; kingdom Viridiplantae; phylum Streptophyta; class Magnoliopsida; order Solanales; family Solanaceae; genus Datura; species Datura wrightii. Next base: position 73,194,165 of record JASDFA010000019.1, on the reverse strand, counting down.
CTCAAATCTGCTCAGTTGCCACATTCAATCACAACCTCAAGTTGAAATCACCCAATGCTAAAATCCCATCTCTGCTTACACATGTGAGTATTCAATTATTTAGAGCTCTAACCTACTCATCTTTGTGTGAAAATTGTGAATTCGAATGCTGCCATGATTTTTAGATGAACCCTAGTTGCCATTAATTTCCAGTTGAATTCAATAATGGTCATTTTAGAAAAAATAGGATTTGTGTTTGTGGGATTGAATAATTAGGTGAGATGGTATATGGGTGTTGTTGTTGCTTGAAACCTAGTGATGACGCCTCATGTAACGACTCGTGGGAAAGCCCAATGAGTCATCACATGACCCTTCACCACCACTATCTGTAAACTCTTGAGAACGAGCCACATAACGAGTCGTGGTATCACCTTACGACTCATTGTGTAGCTCATCTTGAGTGCAGAAATGGGATATGTAAATAGGTTATCTCATGAATGGTCTAACGAGTCATTGCCACAAGTAACGACTCTTCATGACCTCGTTAAGTCCACTGGTTCATCATAGAAAAAACCACCCTGCAGACGACGAGTGACCTCACGAGTCATGGCCAGTGGCAACGACTCGTTGAGTCTCTCGTCCAGTCTACAGGAACACAGTTAAAATCTTATTGTTGCTTCATCTCATCTTGCATACTAACCTTTATTCCTCAGGTATAATGGCACCGAAGGGTACACTAAAGAAGGGCCCGACCAAGAAACAGGTGCCGGAGGAAAGTTATCCCTCATATCGCAGACTTAGGGATGAGCCCTCATCCTCCGAAGTGTCGAGTGGCTCGGTGGAGGAATATTAGAAGAGCAACTTGAGAGGAGGTCAACCAGGGCTAGGACACAATGCCCTACAAATTTGAAATCCCTGGTTGATTCTCCTATTCCACTTGCAAGAGACCCACCTAGCTGAGCAGAAGAGAATGTTGGGCCCATAGTTCCGGTTGCTCCCGAGGGCACCACAACCGCGACAAATATAGAGGGTGAGATGAATCCCGTGCCTAACAGGGGAACACGAATGATGAGATGAAAAATACCTCACACACATTTGGTGAACAACCACAGACGATGAGGTGATGGTGTGTCCAGGGCATGCGAGCCATTTACAATAGGGACATTGCTCCAAATGGAAAGGGACATCCAAAAAGGACCATCTATGAAGAGCCCAGACTGGTCACCACAGGGCTCAAGGACCTCCCTGAGCTGCAGTCATTATTTGAGAGATATAGGTTCGGGTGGTTAACTAAGCCTTCAGGGAGATAAATCCCTTGCCTGGTCAGAGAGTTTTATGCTGCCTACGCAGCCACGTTAAAGCGCCTGGCCTTGGGAGGCCAAGATTGGAAGAAGAGGCCCGCATTTTGGTTTGAGAGACACCTGTAGACATCTTTGAGAGGACTATTTGTAAGCCGCTCTATGGTCCAAATTATCATGCCCCAATGAACATAGTCAAGTTTGATCACAGACTGTTCGAGTTCAAGAAAGTCAAAATCAAGAAACTAAACAGTGAAGAACGTATCAGGCAGTACACTTGGTTATCATGCGTCATTGCCACACGGGGTCCGCTAGTTGAGTGGTTTCATGGAACCGAGTCACAGATAAAAAAGGCCACATTGAACTTCTAAGCTAAATTCTTGTGGTCATTGGTTCAACACCGGCTGGTGCCGACCAGCAATGACAATATGCTTTCACCTAACAGAGCTGCACTGGTAGCGAGCATCATGGAGGGGTACGCTATAAACTTCCGGTGATATATTGCTGAAGAGATTCAAGAGCGGGCGATAGTAAAAAGCACTACCATTCCCTTTCCATGCCTCATTGATCAACTCTATCAGGAATCAAAGGTGCCCAAATTGCTGTCGGTTGATCAGCGAGTGGTGGTCCATAAGATCATTGATATCGGATTGATAAGAGACGGGACAAACCCGATATCAAGAGCGAGGAGTCAGTCTGCCGCATCCTCTGGAGAAACTTTATTGGCAGAGGCATTGAGAAACGGTATGCAGACTGAGGATGCATTATTTATCGAGTTTGCGGCAGAGCCCACAAAGGAGAGAGAGATTGGTAGCCAGCTTGAGGCTATAGATGCAGCCGACATTCCTGCACTTGCTGAGGTTCTAGAGGCTTCATCTACAAGAACAACATCTCAACTACCTATTGCACCCTCACGTGCTTCTCTATCTGGCCTAGTTATAATTTCTCAAGAATTTCTGGCTGACATGGCTAGGCAGCTGGAGAAAGTTGAAAAACAACAAGCACACACGCCTCTTCAAGTTATGGTACTAATGGAACAGGTAAAGCTGTGGGTTAAAAAGGAGTTGGAGATGCTCTCTAGCTCAGTGCATGGCCAGTTGGATGCCTTTGAGAGGCGTATGGGTGAGCGCCTTGAACAGTTACAGGCGCCCGAGCTGGCAAGATGGTATGTGGAGGTAGCAATACTCTGAGATAAGGTGCAGAGTTGTCCGCACGATAGGTAGCTGCGATCCCTCCACAGTGCTTCCAGTGATTAATGATGAGAGCGAGGAAGAGCTACCACCAATAGTTGATTTTATCATTGAGGAGCCAGTGGAACAGGAAGGAAAAGAGGCCTCGTGAGAAGGAAAGCTTTGATGAGGATGATTCTTTGATCCATGAGCAAAAGAGAGAGCAGAGAGAGATGGAGGCAGTGTTGCAGTTATCAAGAGATGAGGCTCGATAGAGGGCCACAGTTGAGGCAGCGAGAGCTCATGGAGAAGGTACGAGCTTAGTAGGTTCTGAGAATGCACCGATTCATGTCGGTGGTATAGGAGATGACACTGGAGGAGTATCTGCACCCTCCACTAACCAGGCCGCAGATGCCTAGGTCGCACAAGTATGTTCCCTATTTCCATGTTTTATTTTTATAAATGCGTCGAGGACGACACATGCTTTTCTTGATGGGGGTGGGGAGGGATACATATGTATTTTTTCTAAACATAACCCAAGGATTTTTCTTGTCAGATATCTTTTCCCTCGGGTATTGCTTATCTAGTAGAACCGGCACATTTAGGTTTTTGTGTTTGTTTGTGTCAGTCGAAAGAAAATTAGGTGAACTTAAGGCAATCCATAGCATGAATTTTTGAAATTGTTTGAACTCATAATGTCACGCGCCTCATTTTTTTTTAGTTATGTGTGTGTGTTAAAATAGACAAGCATGACCTTTGTGAATCTTTGCATGGCATTAATACTATGAAAATGTTTACCATTGTATGACTGTACTTGAACTAGCAGTTAGTAAAAGCGATGATGTTGGCCTATGCAATGTTTGAGTAAGGTTTAATCATTAAATTCTGCTGTGTGTTTCAATCTAGAACTTGCCTGGTCAGTCGTACCGAGGTAGAGGATGGAAAACTAGGAAAGGATCATAGGTCATTTTTGATGAATAAGTCCACTTTAGCCTTAAAAGACCTACCAAATGGAAATAAATATCCCTTGATCCAAATTTTGAGTTTAAATTGACCCTTCTTTTTGTTAACACCAATTCACCTTCCTTCTTTGATTAAAATCAACCTGTTTTAACCCTAGTCCCTCTTTGGACACTGTGGACCTCAACTCAAGCAAATTGCCTAAGTTAAGGATGGCTATCATGGGGGTGATTAAGAAGAGTAGGGTGGAATAAAATTGAGTAATGAAAATGAAAGAGCGGGTGCGGTGTGCATAATGAAAGAAAAGAAAACATTTTTGTTAAAGAGAAAAAGAGCAGAAAGAAAAAAAATAAATGAAATTAATGAATACTTGAAAGAAGGAACACTGCACTTGTAGTTTCAAAAGAAAGTAAAAGAAGAAGAAAGCAAAGGGAAAAGGGAGAAAATGTGAAAAGAAGGTTAAGAGTGGAGCCAAAGTGTATGCAGTGCCAAGGAGGGTTAAGATACTAGTCCCACATGTACCACACCCAAACCTGAGCATACATTACAAGCTTAAAAAGTCCTATAGTGATCCTGGTTAACTCGTCTGAATATCGAGGTATTAAAAGTAAAGGAAAGCTTATGGTATTTCATGCGCACAACTAGTGTGAGAGCGAGTGTGATATTACCTAGTCCCAATAGATATATATTGATATGATCATGGACACATGTGTGAGTTTGGGACTTCTTTGTAGTGAGAGCATTTGATCACAAAATCTTCTGCAAACTGTCTGGGTCAGTGTTATAGAATTATGTGCATGGTTGCAAGTGACAGTGTATTGCCATGTTTCGATTCCTCTGTGTCATGGTTGAAAATATTACATATGTATTATGATTTGGTTTGTATGATGAAGGAGGGGTTAGAAAATTTGATTTGATTAAGAGATGTGACTGCCATAGGTTTTCTAGAGTTTTTTTTGATTGAAGTGTCGAAGTGGTTTTATTTTATTTGTTTTTGCCTGAGGACATGTAAAAGTTCTAAGTTGAGGGTATTGACGTGCCGTGATTTTATGGAACTTTCGACGCTTAAAACTAAGAAAATATGCAAATTCCGGGTATGTTTATGTAGATATGATGTGTTTGTGTTAAGTGTTGCAGGAAAATAGGTTCGGAACGTGAAATGGGCAAAGAAAGGCAAAAATAGAACAAAGTGTAGGCTTCTAGACAGTTAACGAGTCATCATCCAAGTGGATGACTCATTCCTGGAGTCGTGGGAAAAGATTGAGCTTTTTTAAGAAGAAACAATGGACCTAACGAGTTGAAGGCACGACTTGTTACATATGGTAATGAGTCGTTATGCTAGTCGTGGAGATTCGGAGGAAGATTTCTGAAAAATGCTCACGGAAGACAATGGAAGATATAACGAGTCGTTAGGTGAAGTGACGACTCATCGTGAGATGCTAGGAGCATCCGTCAAGTGCACTGGAGTTTTCGTAATTCAAGGCCACGAGGGACCTTATGACTCGTGCCTTGACCTGATGATCATTAGGTGACCCAACACCAGGGCTGGACAAGTTGCCAACGACGACTCAACTTCAATGGCCACGACTTGTTGGGAGACCCAACGAGTCGTTACTTGGCCCGTTAACACTGTCGACCTGGAGTCTATTTTTAGTTAGGAAAAGTTTTGTTTGGAACTATAAATACATTATTTAGGTTTATTTTTCGGGGACAGTTTATTTTTTCACTTTTCACGTAAATCTTAGTGTTGTTAACTGCCCAAGTGATACTCAAACGTATCATTTTCGCCTTGTTTATTGTGCAATGTGTATACATTTCCATGTAATTGGTAATAAAATGTGAATTTATACTAACCAACATGATTAGCATTGTTTTGTAGGAAAACTGTGATTTTGAGGAGCTAAAAAGCATGTTGGAACAATATCAGAGTTGGACTTGGATTCGAGCACAAAAAAGGCAGTGGACTGCACCAATTAAAGGGGCTCCGCGATGGAGCCCTGCCACGCTACCATCACGGAGGCATTCTGCCTGGAGGATGAATAATTAGTCAAATTCCAGTGGAGCCTCACGACAGCTCCGTGGCACGGAGGCAAGCCTCCGCGTTGCATGCCGTGCCACATTGAAGCTTTATTCCCAGACCCTAAATTTTCAGAGAGGGTCCGCGTCCACGCCGTGTCATGGAGGCAGTGCTCCGCGATGCACTCCGTGACACGTTGCTTGTTATTTCAGGAAAAATTCCTCCTAGTATAAATAGAACACTTAGGCTTATTTATAATTAATTCAGACTTGGTGGAGCAAGGACGTGGGTTACAGGCAGTTGAGGGACGAAAAAGCTCAGGGTTTTTGTCTCTTTGTTTCTTCTTTCAATCAATTGTTTGTATGATTAACACTTGTTTTAGGATGATTAATCCACAAATGAGTGGCTAATTCTCTTCCTTGCTGAGGTTATGAACAATGGTGATGAATTTTGATTATTGAATTATATGGTTTTTGATCTTCTCCTTCCATGTTGTTCTATTAATTCTTGTTTCTACTGCATTGGTGTGTGGCCGACATTAATGTACATCTAAAAAGTCTGATTTCACTCGAGAGAGCACGAAATTGGAAAGTTGTGAATTAATAGGGTATTGTTCTTAACTTGATTTGGGAAAATTGAGTTTTGATGTGCTTTCCTGATAGAAATATACTTGAAAGCCGTATTAGTCAATTTAGGAACCGGAATTGTATTGCTAGGTCATAAATTGCATTTGATCACAGAAATGTAGATGGATGGTTTATGATTCTTAAGTGAGATTAAATACGAGAGTTTTAATCTCTTGGCTAATGTTCTTGGCTAGCAACAGGAAGATTAGATTAACCAAATTATGATTATAATCAAGTTCATTACATGTTCTTAACCTTGGCATGCTCATATCCATAGTTTCAATTCAAAGTAGATATTTGTTAATAATTTTATTATATAATTTATAAACAAATTCATTAACTTTTGGTTACTTTGTTGTCAGTATATATAGAAGTAAGATAGAATATAGTATACTTGAGCAATTTTTACTTATCCAGAGTCTCCTTGGTTCGATACTTGGCTTACTTAAGCCACTTACTACTTGTTTTGACCACGTGCACTTGCGTGTCGGTTTTTAACCATATAGCAAACCCCGAACAAGTTTTTGGCGCCGTTGCCGGGGAGACTAGGCAATTGGTGAAATTGTATTAAGTGCAAATTTACTGTATTTTTATTTTATTTTCTTAAGTGTTGACAACTTGGTCTTAGCCTATATTTTGCAGACTTGATTTCTGTGAACACTGGCAAGAGACAAAAAGCTGGTGGAATCTTATATAGAGCCTAAACGTATATTTCTTAGTAAACGCAGAGAAGCTCTACAAAAGAAGCTGCAGTTGCTCAGACAGACTATTATGGAGCAACAAAATCCACCGGTTGTGAGGGCAGTGTTAGTGCCCGAAGAAGCAGCAGCAAGGCCGGTTCGCGAGGTGGCAATACCACATGCGAACAATGTACATTCAAGTATCCGCAAACCAGAGCCTGGAGGGAGATTTGAACTCAAGCAGAATATGGTGCAACTGTTGCAGACAAGCGGGCAATTTACCGGTCTCCCTCATGAAGACCCACAACAGCATCTCCAAAACTTTTTGGAGATAAGTGACACTTATATACCCACTGGAGTGTCACCTGATTATGTTCGGCTCACACTATTTTCGTTCTCATTACTTGGTGAAGCCAAGAGGTGGTTAAAAGCTGAGCCACCAAATTTTATTTCAACATGGGATGATCTAGCACGAAAGTTCTTGATAAGATTTTTCCCCTCTGGTAAAACAGCCAGACTTAGAAGTCAAATTCTAAGTTTCAAACAGAGGGAGGGGAAAAATTTGTATCAATCCTGGGAAAGATTTAAATCCATGTTGCGGGACTGTCCTCATCATCATCAGTCCAATGAGGTGTTGGTGCACACATTTATTGAGGGTTTGGAACCCCATACTAAAATTTTGCTAGATTCAGCAGCTGGAGGGCAAGCGCTGGAAAAGACTTATGAGGAGCTGTACACTTTGCTCAACCGGATTTCACAGGGCAATCCAGAATGCAATGCTGATTCATCACGAGGTGGGGCAAGGAAAGCAGCGGGAGTGCTTGAAGTGGATGGATTTATAGCTATCGCTGCACAGATAGCTGCCTTGCAGAATCAATTGAACAATCACTTCAGCAACATGACTTTGAACCAGCCGTCAGCTCCATTTAATGCGGTCCAACAAATGTGGTGTGAAGTGTGTGGAAGCAGTGAGCACTCAGCTGAGTGCTGTGGAGCAAATCCTGATTCTGTTAACTTTGTGGGCAATGCACAAAGAAATCAACAGCAGTTTGGTAGTGGCTACAACTCAAATTGGAGGAACCATCCAAATTATTCATGGGGTAGCAACAACCAACAAGGCCAAAGTTCAGGTCAGGGTATGCAAAGGAATCAAGGAGGGCAACAGAACTACCAATCTCAATTCAGAAATCACAATGCCCCTCCTCCACCACCATCACCTAGCATTGAGGAGATGTTCAAGACAATGATCGCTAATCAGGCGCAATTGCAGGCTGACTATGTTAAATTAGCAGCCGAAGTGAAAAATAATCAATTAGCGACCAAGGCTCTTGAGTATCAATTTGGGCAATTTGCTAGTGCCCAAAACACAAGGCCCAGAGGAGGACTGCCTAGCGACATGGATCCAAATCCGAAGCAGGTAAATGCAGTGACCACAAGGAGTGGTTTGCAGCTGAAGGAGGTGGAACCAGAAAGACCACCTCAAAAGTCAGGAGCAGCAGATGTTGAGGGAGAGAAAACTTCGGATAGGGGGAAGACCAAAGAAGCAGAACCAGAAAGACCTCCACCCCTGTTCCCTCAACGACTCAAGAAACACAAGGAGGAGGCGTGTTTCAAGAAATTTAAGGAGGTGCTTAAACAGGTACATGTTAATTTACCTCTTGTTGATGTCTTGCAGGGAGTGCCAAAATATGCCAAATATATTAAAGACATCGTGGCCAACAAAAGTCGTCTGACTGAGTATGCCACGGTAGCTTTGACGGAGGAATGCACTTCCCGGATCCAAAATAGACTGCCTATGAAGCTAAAAGACCCTGAAAGTTTTACTATCCAGCTTACTATTGGGCAGAGTATCCGAGCTCGTGGATTGTGTGATTTGGGGGCGAGCATAAATCTGATGCCATCTTCGGTATTCAGAAAGTTAGGTCTAGGGAGTCCTAGACCTACAACCGTAATCTTGCAATTGGCAGACAGATCCTTAGCTAGGCCAGATGGCATTGTTGAGGATGTGCTTGTGCAAGTAGGCTCCCTAATTTTCCCGGTAGATTTTATTGTTCTGGATTTTGAGCCAGACTCGGAAGTCCCATTTATTTTGGGACGACCCTTCTTGGCAACCGGGAAAGCATTAATTGACGTAGCTGCGGGTCAACTTACAATGCGAGCACATGACAAGGTAGAGGTGTTCGATGTGTACAAAGCACCCAAGTTCCCAATGGTGAATGAAGAACTCTCGGTGATCAATGTAATTGATCATGGGAATGCTAAACAATTGGATGATTACCGAGAGTTGATGGGAAGACCACCGGATAAGGGTGAGCACTACTGGGGGGAGGACAATGATCGTGAGAAATCGTCCATCACCCTAGCAGACAATTGAGCATAAAGGACGTCGAGCCATGACGGTAAACCAGGCGCTGCACGGGAGGCAACCCGTGAAATATTTTTTTCTTTTATTTTGTAAAGTGTAAATAGATTTTATTTTATTTTTCTTTTTCTTGATTTAGTACAAAATTTTTGTTTTAGTTAATATTATTTTATTTTAGTTTGTGAAATCTATTAATCTAACCAAGTTTGTTTAGTAAAATGATTTTCAGGTGAAACGGAGAAAAATGTGCACGGAATCGTGACGGAAAAGGTGAGGTATGAAAAAATTAATAAAATGTAGAGACAGTGAGCTGGGGGCGATAGCTCCGTGTCACGGAGGAGGACCTCCGCGTTACCCTCCGTGACACGTTGAAGTGTAAACTAGAATTTTCAAAAATTCCAGAGGGCTATCGCGATGGCTCCGTGTCACGGAGGCAGTGCACCGTGATGCACTCCGTGAAACGTTGCCCTATAATTTGTGATGGGTCACACCGGGTTGCCGGGTGACCCGCGTGTTTTCTTCATTTTAAACCCCGAAAACCCCTCTTTTCCCCTCATTTTTACACTTCTCCGCGATCAAACGTCCCAAAACCCCTCTCCCATCAACGTGCCACGGTATAAAGCAAAGAATTATCAAGTTTACTTCGATTATTCAACTACGAGGTATGTTTTCCGATTCTCTCTCAAGTTTTTGTCGATTTTATTCGAATTTAAGCATGGGAGGTGAACTAAATCACCCCAAGTCGAAATTTAGCATGAATTTGAGTTATTCCTTGATTGATAATTGTTCGGAATGTTGTAATGAGCGTTTGAACTTGTCGATTGCGTGAATGATTCGAATTTGATTGTGAAATTCAATTCTAGGGCTTGGTTGTTGAATTCGAAATTGGTAAATTGTTAAATTTGTGAAATATATGCCGGGTTGTATGTTTTGAATGAGATAAGTCGTTGTAGATTGTTTGAATGTAATAGACGACGAATTCTTCGTTTTTGGGAAAATGTTGAAAAGTGTTCAAATTGGGTTGATTATATAGGTTCATATGTATATAGAATTTTTGTTGTTGTTTTTGTTTTGTTGTTTTCCTTTGCTAAGTGTGATGGTTGAATTGCTAGCGATGGTAGTGGTTGGAATTAGCTGTATGAAGTCTGAGTAGTACGCTAAAGTTATACCGTCGAATTTTTCTTTGCGAACGCACTAAGTATAAATTGTATAATTGTTTGTTTTTGGTGTAAATAAAGTGATTCTTGCCGTAGTATCATAACCGTAGCTAAGGCCTAAGTGTGGGGTAAACTTAGCTTAACCCGACCTTAGCCGAAGTTAATCTTCATTTAGCTTGACATTGCGCTTGTTTATTTGTGTTGACAGGTAAAATGACAAGTAGGCAAGATAAGGGTAAGGGTGCATCTACTTCAGGCACCGGGAGAAAAAGACTTAGACTGGGCACAGCAGTCCCAGCTGCACCAGCAGTTCCGCGCGGCCAATGCCGCCAATACGGAACGAGGTGGGTAACCGATGAAGGGAAGAAGTGGTACACCAAACACATGGAAAACAAATACTTCCCCGAGGAGCATATTGCATGGGAACCACTAGCACAGGAGTTCCCCCGCATAGTGCAAAGGATCGAGGCAGCTGGGCTCAGCTTCATATTTCAGGAGCCCAAGGAATGCAACCTACATCTAGTCCGGGAGTTCTATGCAAATTGGAACTCGGTAATCAGAAGCCACACAATCAAGATCAGAGGGCATATTGTCACTCTGGAACCCCAACAATTAAATGCCATCATTGGAGCGCGGGACACAGACGCCCACGTTCTCCGCCAGCTAAACATCACCCCACCATATGCCGATATCAAATGCACATTGTGTGGGGCTCAATCCACAGCCAGATGGAGCAGACATAAAAAAAGGGGTTACCACCAGACTCTGCCGTATTCTCAAATGAACAGGGAGGCCATAATCTGGATGAAGAGAGTCTGTTCGTGCCTAATCCCGGGGGTGCACATGACTGATGTGACCCAGGACCGTGTCTGCCTGGTGTATGCCCTGATGAACGGGCTGGAGATTAATGTTGGGGCGGTCATCATATCCTCCATGAAGAGAGCCCGACTACACCAGGGCCACAGGTATGGGTTCGGTGGACTTATCACCACCTTTCTCGGGGCCTCGACGTCGAGGAAGAGGCTTTGGATTACATCCCGCAGTTGGAGAGGAGGGCCCTTGACGTGACCAAAACTAAGGCCCTCGACACCACACACGGGCCAGTGCTGACGCTTGGCGAGCGACATGCTCGTGACGACCAGTACTTGGCACGGATGTTTGGCATGCAAATGCTCCAGCTTCGGATCGGTGGGAGACCAGCCACGGAAGAGGAGCTATGGCAGCTCAAGCTGGATTACCCATTTGGCGAAAACGCCAGGGCTCGATGCCGAGTGGGGCCAGCCTTTGTAGAGCCCACTGAGGATGATGTCCCCACGGACGAGGAGACACATCGGGAGGACTCCGATGTGGAGTCCGATGACGACGATGGAGGTGACTCGGACATGGGCGATGAGGCAGCAGCACCTGATGAAGAAGTTGAATATTTTGACTGATCAGGGAGTTCCACCACCCAAATTTTGTGATTTTTAAATTTTGTGAACACTGGGGACAGTGTTCGATTTAAGTGTGGGGTGGGGAGTAGTTAGGTGCTGGGGCTGGGCTGGTGTGCTTGTATGCTTTCCTCTGTTTTGTTTTGTATGTATGTTTCCCTTTGTTGTGAATTGCAAACTGGTTTGTATCTATACATAATTGTGGTAATTGATGTGTGTTGTGTGAAATGTTGTGGTTGCCAGCTAAGTCTGTAAAAATTTTTGTAAATATTTTCTTAATTTATTTTTTTTTTTTCTCTATCGAAATGATTGATATTTTTAAAATTTTGCGAAAATATTTTGTACATATTAAAATATTTTGTAAATATTTTTCCATCGAAATGATCGATGTTTTGCAAAATTTTTCAATTTTTATTTTTGTGTTTCTCGGAGTTTGTTTTCGGTTCTTTTACCGAGAATAGTCCCATTGAACCGACGTCATAGTTAGTGACCGTTCCCTATGATGGATGGATGATGACCGTCTTAAGGGAAATGTAGTCGGTAGGAGTAGTGATTTTAATTTGTTTTTAGTTTTTTTCTTTGGTGGATTGCATCACGGAACCTGTAGTTACTATATGGTTGTGAAATATTGGTTGCGTGTTGTAACTGATATTCAAAATGTAAAAGTGATTCGTATGAAAGCATGCAATTTTGTAAATATGTTGAGAGACCTAGGTTGTAGAATTCGATTCGGTATGATTGAGGCTTAATTTTTGAATTCATGTAATTGGCTAATTAAAGAGTCTGTGAATGAATCTTGAATCGAGCATGTGCATAAAGTGTGAAGTGAGGTATTGTTGTTCCATGCTATTGTGAAGTGCCTAGAACTTGCCTGGTGTGTGTACAAAACGAAATGAAGGAGGTGTAGTGTGGGAAAGGATGTAGGCATTTCTTTCTTATTTACCGAGAGTTTCTATTTCTTTTCTTGCCATACTCTCCTTTTTATGTGATTGTATACCCTAGTCAGCCCGTTGAGCCTTTAGCCTATTATTTCTTTCCTTTGGCCAAAAATGTATAAGCTAAGCTTAATTCTTTCTTTTCATTAGCCGTAAAGTCTATACAAAACTCTTAAGCGCTTAAGAAGAACAAAAAAGGATTTTTCCCAAAGTGTCAAAGAGTGAGAATGGTGAAAAGAAATAGAAAAGCAGAGTGAGGAAAGAAAAGAAAAAGGTGGAGGGTACACTTGTTATAATTAAATGATAATGAAGGTGCATGAAAAACCTTTGTTGTTGTGTCAAGTGTGTTTGATGAAATGGGCCATACGAAAGTAAACCAGCATGAATGGGATGATGAAAAAAGAAAAGAGAGAAACAATGTACATGAGTAGATGGGAATGTGTTGAAAAGGCGCTTAAGGATGTTAGTGACTATTATTGGCTAATCCAATATATACTAGTTCCATAGCTTCCATTACAACCCATTAAAGTCCTACGTGATCTTACATTGCATTTCTTTATATTAGTGGAGTAATACACTAAGGGCAAGCCTATGGGTCATGACATGATGCATGGGAATTCTTTTGGGAGAGAGAGTGAAATTAATTTTTACATGCCCCTACTTGAATGTTTGTGTGTCACATGAACAAAAAGGGGAAGATTCTCTTGAGTTGTGAGGGCACATGCTTGATGAAAGATTGATTTTCGTGTCGGATATCTTGATTAGCTGATTTGCATGAGTTTGCCGATATCGAGAGTCGATTCTTAAAGTCTAGGAAGTCTTAATATATTAAAGGTCATTGCATTGTAAGACCATGCATGTTTTCTTGATGATTTACAATATTGAATGATCGGTACGACCGTAGCTCAAATTGTCTCACCATAGTGGCAAAGGTTGGGATGTAATTTGCATGAATTGTGTATTTGTTGTTCGAGGATGAACAAGGATTTAAGTGTGGGGTAAGTGATCTTGGGCAGATTTATATGCCCAAGTGATACTCAAACGTATCATTTTCGCCTTGTTTATTGTGCAATGTGTATACATTTCCATGTAATTGGTAATAAAATGTGAATTTATACTAACCAACATGATTAGCATTGTTTTGTAGGAAAACTGTGATTTTGAGGAGCTAAAAAGCATGTTGGAACAATATCGGAGTTGGACTTGGATTCGAGCACGAAAAAGGCAGTGGACTGCACCAATTAAAGGGGCTCCGCGATGGAGCCGTGCCACGCTACCATCGCGGAGGCATTCTGCCTGGAGGATGAATAATTAGTCAAATTCACGTGGAGCCTCGCGACAGCTCCGTGGCATGGAGGCAAGCCTCCGCGTTGCATGCCGTGCCACGTTGAAGCTTTATTCCCGGACCCCAAATTTCCAGAGAGGGTCCGCGTCCACGCCGTGTCACGGAGGCTGTGCTCCACGATGCACTCCGTGACACGTTGCTTGTTATTCCAGGAAAAATTCCCACTAGTATAAATAGAACACTTAGGCTTATTTTTAATTAATTCAGACTTGGTGGAGCAAGGACGTGGGTTACAGGCAGTTGAGGGACGAAAAAGCTCAGGGTTTTTCTCTCTTTCTTTCTTCTTTCAATCAATTGTTTGTATGATTAACACTTGTTTTAGGATGATTAATCCACAAATGAGTGGCTAATTCTCTTCCTTGTTGAGGTTATGAACAATGGTGATGAATTTTGATTATTGAATTATATGGTTTTTCATCTTCTCCTTCCATGTTGTTCTATTAATTCTTGTTTCTACTGCATTGGTGTGTGGCCGACATTAATGTACATCTAAAAAGTCCGATTTCACTCGAGAGAGCACGAAATTGGAAAGTTGTGAATTAATAGGGTATTGTTCTTAACTTGATTTGGGAAAATTGAGTTTTGATGTGCTTTCCTGATAGAAATATACTTGAAAGCCGTATTAGTCAATTTAGGAACCGGAATTGTATTGCTAGGTCATAAATTGCATTTGATCACAGAAATGTAGACGGATGGTTTATGATTCTTAAGTGAGATTAAATACGAGAGTTTTAATCTCTTGGCTAATGTTCTTGGCTAGCAACAGGAAGAGAAGATTAACCAAATTATGATTATAATCAAGTTCATTACATGTTCTTAACCTTGGCATGCTCATATCCATAGTTTCAATTCAAAGTAGATATTTGTTGAAAACTTGTTCGGGTGTTTGCTATATGGTTAAAAACCGACACGCAAGTGCACGTGGTCAAACAAGTAGTAAGTGGCTTAAGTAAGCCAAGTATCGAACCAAGGAGACTCTGGATAAGTAAAAATTTCTCAAGTATACTATATTCTATCTTACTTCTATATATGCTGACAACAAAGTAACCAAAAGTTAATGAATTTGTTTATAAATTATATACTAAAACTATTAACAAATATCTACTTTGAATTGAAACTATGGATATGAGCATGCCAAGGTTAAGAACATGTAATGAACTTGATTATAATCATAATTTGGTTAATCTTCTCTTCCTGTTGCTAGCCAAGAACATTAGCCAAGAGATTAAAACTCTCGTATTTAATCTCACTTAAGAATCATAAACCATCCGTCTACATTTCTGTGATCAAATGCAATTTATGACCTAGCAATACAATTCCGGTTCCTAAATTGACTAATACGGCTTTCAAGTATATTTCTATCAGGAAAGCACATCAAAACTCAATTTTCCCAAATCAAGTTAAGAACAATACCCTATTAATTCACAACTTTCCAATTTCGTGCTCTCTCGAGTGAAATCGGACTTTTTAGATGTACATTAATGTCGGCCACACACCAATGCAGTAGAAACAAGAATTAATAGAACAACATGGAAGGAGAAGATGAAAAACCATATAATTCAATAATCAAAATTCATCACCATTGTTCATAACCTCAGCAAGGAAGAGATTAGCCACTCATTTGTGGATTAATCATCCTAAAACAAGTGTTAATCATACAAACAATTGATTGAAAGAAGAAAGAAAGAGAGAAAAACCCTGAGCTTTTTCATCCCTCAACTGCCTGTAACCCACGTCCTTGCTCCACCAAGTCTGAATTAATTAAAAATAAGCCTAAGTGTTCTATTTATACTAGTGGGAATTTTTCTCGGAATAACAAGCAACGTGTCACGGAGTGCATCGTGGAGCACTGCCTCCGTGACACAGCATGGACGCGGACCCTCTCTGGAAATTTAGGGTCCGAGAATAAAGCTTCAACGTGGCACGACATGCAACGCGGAGGCTTGCCTCCGTGCCAAGGAGCTGTCGCGAGGCTCCACAGGAATTTGACTAATTATTCATCCTCCAGGCAGAATGCCTCCGCGATGGTAGCATGGCACGGCTCCATCGCGGAGCGCCTTTAATTGGTGCAGTCCACTGCCTTTTTCGTGCTCGAATTCAAGTCCAACTCCGATATTGTTCCAACATGCTTTTTAGCTCCTCAAAATCACATTTTTCCTACAAAACAATGCTAATCATGTTGGTTAGTATAAATTCACATTTTATTACCAATTACATGGAAATGTATACACATTGCACAATAAACAAGGCGAAAATGATACGTTTGAGTATCACTTGGGCATATAAATCTGCCCAAGATCATTAACGATCCTTCTTGTCTCAAGAAACAAAGTTTGTAATTTTGTGCTTGATTTTGAGACTTAAAAAACACTGAAGTTTTGTTCATCGATTTTGAGGATTTATTCAGTTCAAGTGGTTTTCTTCTATGAAACTTTGTAAGTTGCAATTATGATTTCTTCTAAATTTTGTGATTGTGATCATACAAATATGAGTAGCTAAACCCAAAATTAGGGTTGTGGGAACCATGATGAATTAACACACATAGGTTAAAATACTTAGTGATTCTTGAATAGGGTTTATGCATGTATTGTTTTTTCCTTCGTTTTAATTGTTTCTTAACGGTTGCAAACGTTGGAATTTTCCTTATTCTTACTTACCGGATCAAGGGGGTGATGAATGGGAAAAGGGATTAATAATATCAATCCTCATCTAATAGCTTGACCTTATCCGAAAATAGCTAATCCGATATTAAGGGTATGGGTTAACTAAGCATACCGTATACAAATCAAGTTGTGTGGTGATAATCATCTAGATAGGGTACCAACCATTTAGGTGAATTTAACTTACCAATATTGCATGCTAAACACCAGAATAGATTACTAGTTTAAAAGCCTTGTTATGAAGTCATGGGGAACACAATCCTAGTCACTTTATTGATTGAATACAGCTGAAATTGATTTAAAAATTTACTAGTCTTTACTCTTATTTATTATTTTGTGTTTCGAATCTTCTTCCAGGAAATAACTAAGCCAATATTATTAGCTAAATGCATTAACTCAAGTTCTCATCATATTCCTCGTGGGATTCGACGCCAACCCTGGTTGGGTTCTATATTTGACATCGACCATTTTATATCTCATTCACGAGGTGTAATTTGGCGACATCAATAAGGAGTAATTGGAACTTAAACATAGGCATAACATGCTTACATATGGAATGAGTGGAGTGTCATGTTGACTGAAGCATAAGGGAAACAACTAAATAAGAATAGATCAACATCCCCTGGTTACTGCTCTATCAACATCCCCTGGTTACTGCTCCTGAAACTTTTGCATTAGAAGACTCAATACTTGACTTGGTAGTTCACCTTATCATCTCCCCCTTAGCCTAAAAGTCATCATTCTAAGGCTCTAAACCCCTTCTTAAGTCTAGGCCAAAATCACTAACTCTTGACTTTTTATTTGTCTCTAAGGCTACCTTAAAAGTCTTCATACTTCTCCTATGATACTCCTCAGTACATCCAATACTCAAACTATTCAACACAATACACTAAATATAACTTATACTATGATGATTAAAGGAATCATATGCTTATACTGTAGCTCCTGGGCCGTGAAACATATGAGGATCAATATGAAAAAGCTCCTAACATACCTGTGACTATTTATGGCGAGCTCTCCTGCTCCTATCATGATGACAAGGCGTAGAAGCAGTTCTAATGTTGTTCGCCACTTGCTGTCACGTCTCAACTCTACACCCTGGACTGGACACGGTGCTTAGTGCCACAAGTGATCCCAAGTTAACCTATGGCATGGAATAACACTATTGTGATATGAATTTTTAAATAAACTAAGCGAAAGCTGACTAAAATTATAGAAAAACTATTTGTAAGTAATGAAATAATTTGAGTTTAAGTAAATAGATACAAGTTCTGACATTAAGAGCACAAAGTTGACATACTAATTGATTATCTGTCTAAAAGCCTCTATTAACTGATGAGTTGCTGGGAAAGTCCTCAGCTAACTCTAAACATCTTAATATGAAAATAAGACTAAGGACATATGAAATAAACATAACTCCAACCCTTGAATGATGAGGACTCATCAAAAGTTAGCTGATCAAGTACTTGAACGTGTCTAACAGGGGGGCTGAGTCAGAGTACCTGAACCTATATCATAAAATGATATAGCACAAGAAGTATGTGGTCAGTACTTTGAATGTACTGAGTATATAAGATATGCAACTGAAATATAGAACATTCTGATAATCTAAAAAGCTGCACTTAAATGCATAACTGAACTGAAGTACCATGACTCTTATTAAGATACATAAATATTGATATAAAATAGTAGTCTGAATGTACTAAAAACTTAGTAAAGTAACTCTGAATGAGACTGTAACTGTATTGAATGATGGGAGAGCCTATTAACCGAAATATAATCACGTGAGCTAAATTTGGAGTTCATTATATATGCCCCATCGATAGGACCCTATATACCTTGCTAGGGTATAAAGACATGGATGGCGTGATCACTAAAATTGATGCACATTTGGGATAATAACCTACGGTAACACGTAGTTCTAGGACCTGGGTACACTTAACCTTGTTCCAACTTTGTCACGACCCCAGCTAGGGCCTAGATCAAGATGCGGGACAAGAAACCCTGAGAGGCTCCAAGTCAACCCATGACATGAACATGACGTCTAAGCGCAATGTAATAAAGCGGAAGTTCAACATACATATTAACGAAAGTCTGCATATAAATCAAGATATAGTAGAATCATACATGACAAGATGATTTCTACATAATGTTTGAAAACCTCTAATATATTTGATGAGTTGATGGGGAAACATTCCCAACTAACTCGATAAGTCTAAAACTGAAAGAAACATAACAACTACAAATACTGAATGTCCTCGAAGGATGAGGACTCACCAATGCTAGCTGGACAGGTCTGAGAGAGAAACAAGACTAAAGATGCAATAGAGAATGATCCATCAGACCTGTATCATGAAACGATACAACATAGAGTATGCGGTCAATACTAGGAATATACCGAGTATGCAAGGTAAGAAAAACGGACAGTTAAAAATGCATAAGAGTTCATAAGAGTAGGACAACATGATCATAACGTAAGTATCATAATGTAACATAAGGGCTCAAGGTTTTCAAAACATTCGTAAATCAGTCATAATCATAATCATAAGAGAAAGCCTTTTCTAAAAAAACTTGAGCCAAGATAACATAACATAACCATGCATAAATCATGAGGAACAATGGGAGATTCTTATAACCGACATACCTTATATGAGCACACATGGAGCCCGACCTGTAAACCCATAGTCGGGAGGGTGTTCGTACCTTGCCAAGAGTAGAAACATGAAAAGAGGTGTGATATCACTTATGAAAGGCCTATTCGGGAAAAAAGGGACAGTCTCAAGAGAGGTCCCATCATGGCTACATTGGCACATAGTTTTGAGACTCGGGGTGTGCTTGGACCTCGGGTCTACTTAGTGTTAAATACTACTCCCAAAACATATATAGTTTCCCTATGATAATAGGGAAAACATAAATGAGATTCATGTGCTAGTTAAATCATAATAATCATAACTATGCTTGAAATATGTGAACTAGCCATGAAATAAGGCCCGTGAGTCGGCCATAATCATAAATCCATAAATCATAAAATTCTTGCATACTTGTAAAACATGTATATACTTGATATTTCATAGATCCATGATAAGTACTTGAGATAAATCATATCATAAGGCATAAATCATAATTGGGCTAATTTAGATCAAGATCATTATGAAATCAAAACTTTATTTTTCGTAAGAACATACATAATTGGACATGATTTAGTTAAAATTTGAAACTATAATTTAATAATCATAAAATAGTTATAAATTCTGAACATAGATCATAAAACATGATTTAATACATGAAAGGGATTGCCCCATTGATGGATCATAGAGAATTTCACAAAAACTGGAATAAACCTCATAGATCATGAAACTTGAATTCTAGAATTCGAAATCCATGGAATTGGAGAAGAGTTTAGGGCATGAGAGTGAAAGGAACTCTCATTCTTAGACTCACATACCTAGGAGGATCTGATTTCACAACCTCTCTTGATTGCCCAAAGGAAAGTTTGGGGAAGAACCTTGAAGAAGCTAGGCTTGATCACCCTTAAACCTCTAAACTTGCATGCATGAATTGGAATAGGATTAAATGGATTAACCTGTCTTAAAATATACTATTCTGAGCTCGAAACAACGTAGTTTAGGCCTTAGGAACATAGAAATTACAGAAAAGCCCTTAATAAATTCGCAGGGAAAAACACATTACCAGTCCTAACGAGGGATTGGACCAATCGTGTAATGGACCACGACTCGTGGTCAACCTCTCGTTACTTACACTGGTCATCTGCCTTTTGACAGTCACCACGAGGGACACCATGACTCGTGCTGTGCCCAACGACTCGTGGTGACCAAGTCATCATCCACACTGCCCAAATTTCCAATCCTCCAAGCACCCGTTGACCATAGATCACTAGACGACTCGTGGTGTTGACCACGACTTGTGGTCACACCTATGGTCACCTTAAATCCTAAATTTTCAACCAAGTCCAAACCTTTCCACATGAGTCACTTAACGACCTGTGGTGTTCCTGGCGGTCATGGGACGACTCGTCCTATGACCTGGTGCAGAAATTTTTGTTTTCTCTACTTCAACTCCTCGATCTGATCTTAGGGTTTTCGGGGCATTACAAGCTAGGTGCTAAGTACTACTCCCAATTGATAAATTTACTGCTAATTTACTGATAGGTTGTTGATAGCTCAAAAACTAGAGTCTTTAAGACTAAATGAGAAACTACTTTATCTGAAAGTATTCTTAGAGTCTAAAGAACCTGAAAATATTGATTATGTTGTCAACATTTGTATACTGAAATCATGATAGAATCATAAAGATTGAAATATTAATTCATTCTAAACTCAATGCAATATAGATATGATATATATATATATAAAACTAAACTTGAATCATGCTAAAATCTGACATGAAAGAATCATATCTAGTTGAATTTTAAAATCATGAATTTCATATATTAGAAATAATAGGAGACTTGAGAACATTAAATTAATAAGGGAACTCATAAACTGAACGAAAACCCTTAGACATGATTTTTCTATAGGGCTGAGATGTCAATGTTTTCTGAAAGCTATTGGGACACAAGGGTGAAAGGCCTCCCACATACCTGGAATGAAGAGTTTCTACGTACTGGTTAAGAGTCTTGAGAAAAAGTTCTCAATAATCCCTAGGTTTTGCATCAAGAATCTCATTAGAACCCATAACTTAGGGTTAGAAAACCGTTAATTTAACCTTAGTAAAGAAGGAGAAGACTTACCTTGGAGGAACTTGTGATTGGAGATGTTTGGAGAGCTTAATTCCTCTTCAAAATCATGAAATTTAGGGAGAATATAAGGTCTGGACGTTTGGCTATTGTATAGGTAATGTTAGAAATTATTTCCAACTTAAAACATAAGATATATGTGAAAGTGGGGTTGGGATAAGACCTGGTGCGTAGCGCCAGCTATAGCATAACATAATTCTTCTGGAATTTGTCCACTGGCACGTTGCGCCTATCATCATGCCATTCTGATGAAATTTTTCCGTCTGATGTTTAGCTCGTGTGCAGTGCACCTCCCAATTCACCAAACTTGATAAAACTTTTCTCTGATGTTTAGGGTTGGGCGCAGTGCACCTCTCAATGCGCCTACCTTGATAGTGCCTTAATAAAATGTCCATAACGTTTTACTTTGAACTACGATTGATGAACGGTTGAATGCGTTGAAATGAAGATTCAAAGGGCTTATACTTTAATGGGTTGAATCACCCTGAAATACTTCATAAATTAGGAGTTATGATCATGTAAAATTGACCCTTGTTAGAACTTACATGAAAACTCAATTGATCGGAAAACTCTCAACTCAACTCTATACTGGAGGTATGTTATGACCTTAATTCATATCCAATGCACTTCCCACACTTAAGAATGATTTTAACACTTGGTTTCCATAAAGATTTTGTTGGGTCTAGGTTTATCTACACACATATAGGTTTCAAACATAACTTGAAAGTCTGAGTTGTTACAACATCTCCCTCTTGGGGATATTCGTCCTCGAATGGAGACTAACAAGATGAAGAGATAGGGGAAGGATTGCAATCCCAAAAACGGAATGCTATCGACTAAATACTGATGGAGTGACTGACTCTGAACTAAGATAATTGACTGAACGGAAGTCATGAAACCCACATACATGCTTATACATAAATGGAATTGGCTAGCATGAAACCTGACATAAAACTGAGTAAAGTACTAAGGAAGGAATTACTACCTGATGCTGAAGTTGCACTGGATAAAAAAAGATGAGGATACTTAGCCATCATATCTGCTTCAACTTTCTATATATCTCCCTCTATAAGCTGATTCCTCAAACGACCTTTCACTGACGTGACCTCCTTATTCCTTAACATACGAACCGACGATCAAGAATCTCAATGAGGATCTCTTTTTAAAGAGACTATATTTCACTCCTACACCTTCCAAAGGTACAATTGAGGTTTGGTCACCGATGCACTTCTTTAGTAAAGACATGTAAAAGATTGGATGTATCAATTCTAACTCTACCAGTAGGTCCAACTCATAGGCCATATTGCCAATGAGTCTCAAAATCCTGTAAGGACAAACATAGCGGGGACTAAGTTTTCGTTTCTTACCATACCTCATCACTCCTTTTATGGGTGAAATTTTCAAGTAATCCCAGTCATCAATAGCAAACTCAAGTTCTCTTTTCCTCACATCTACATATGATTTTTTATGGCTCTGAGCTGTTTTCAATCTTTCTCTGATAAGATGAACTTTCTCCATAGCCTCGTGAACTGAATCAGGCCCTATCAAGGTAGCTTCACCTACCTTAAATCACCCTATAGGAGACCTACACCTTCTACCATAATGTGCCTCAAACGGGGCCATGTGGATGCTGGAGTGGTAACTGTTATTATATGCAAAGTTGATCAGAGGTAGGTGATCATCCCAACTACCCTTGAAATCGATCACGCAAGCCCTCAACATACCCTTTAAAGTATGAATAGTCTTCTCAGCCTGACCATCTTTCTGCAAATGAAAAGCTGTGATGAGCTTAACCTGAGTACCAAGTCCCTTCTGAAATGACTTCCAAAAGTGTAAGGTGAACTGAGTACCCCTATTCGAAATGATGGACAAAGGGACCCCACACAACCTGACCACCTCTTGAATATATAGTCTAGCATAGTCCTCTGCTAAATCTGTGGTCTAAACTACTAGGAAATATGCTGACTTAGTCATCCAGTCTACAACCATCCAAATTGAATCATGTTTTCGACGCATAAGAGGTAGACCTGTAACAAGATCCATGTTGATCTCTTCCCACTTCCAAGTCGGGATGCTGATATCCTAAGTCATACCTCCCAATTTCTGGTGTTCAACCTTCACCTGCTGGTACTTTGGACTCTTGGTCACAAATTCTATAATGTCCTTCTTCATGCCATTCCACCAATTGACTTCCCATAGATCACGGTATATCTTTGTGGAACTTGGATGGATAGAATACTTGGATTTGTGAGCTTCTGTTAGTATTCATTGCCTCAAATCATTAACACCTTGAACATACCACCTGCATTGGTAATTGAGCATACCATCTCCCCCTTTGGAAAATGCTTCCACCTCCTTCCTTAGGAATGCTTCCTTCAGCCTTAGTACTATTGGGTCATCATCTTCCCTTGCCTTAACCTCCACCACAAAAGAGGACTCTAACCCATTCTAGACTATAACTCCACCTTCTACTGAGTCAACCAAATGAACTCCTAACTAGGCCAACCTGCAAACGTCTTTAACCAACTCTTTCTTGTCATTCTTAATATGAGAAATACTATCCATCGACAACTTACTGAGGGTGTCAACCACTACATTAGCCTTACTGGGGTGATAGAAAACACTCATGTCATAGTCTTTTAACAAACCCAACCATCTTCTCTTACAAAGATTCAAGTTCTTCTGACTAAACACATATTGCAGGTTTTTGCGATCAGCGAAAACATGTATATGAACACCAAAAAGGTAGTGCCACCAAATCTTTAAGGAAAATACTAGCGCTTCCAGCTCAAGATCATGAGTTGGGTAGTTCTTCTCATGAGCCTTAGGTTGTATATAAGCATAGGCTACAATCTTTCCATGTTGCATCATCACACAACCAAGGCTAATTATGGAGGCGGCACAATAAATCATGAACCCATTTGAACCTTCTGGTGAAGTCAAAATTGGGGCGGTAGTGACCCGAGTATTCAACTCCTGAAAACTCTTCTCACAAGCATCGTACAACTGGAACTTAACTTTCTTCTAAGCCAACTTAGTCATAGGAGAGGTGATACAGTAGAATCTTTCCACAAACCGTCTATAATACCTAACTAGACCCAAGAAACTACTAATGTTTGATGGAGAAGTGGGTCTTGGTCAGTTCTTAACTACTTCAATCTTTTGAGGGTCCACTTGAATACCCTCACTGAAGATAACATGACCAAGGAATGTCACTGAGTTCAGCCAGAATTCGCACTTGCTGAACTTAGCAAACAACTAACGGTCCCTAAGAGTCTGCAATACTATCCCCAAGTGGTCCGCATACTTATCCTCACTATGGGAATAAACAAGGATGTCATATATGAAGAGGATGAGAACATGTCCAAGTACTATTTGAACAACCTGTTCATTAAATTCATGAAAGTTGCAGGAGCATTTGTTAGTCAAAAAGACATAACAACAAGATCATAGTGACCATACTGATAACGTCCAAATTCACTCCTCATAAAGAGAGAGTGTAAACGGTCAATGTTAAACCATATATACCCAACTAGTGTCGGGGTCAAATCCCACAGGAAATAGTATTAGATAGCATAAAAGTTGTCTATCAAGTCAAATTAAGAAGCATCATTGTATTTAAAATGAACAAATAAAAATTTAGGGGTTCAAAAGATTACAATTAAAATGTTAAAATAGCTATTGATCAATCAACAACATAACCAACTTGAACTAACAAAAGTGAGCAAGAGCTAGGGGTATGCTTTTGAATGGGGCGTCAATTGGATTGGAATTGACTAGGAAATTAAATTATTACTCATAAATATAAATAATCATGGATGAGGTGGCACTCAATGTTTTTCAACCACTTGGGTGCCTTTTGCCTTGGGTTTTCTCAAACCCCAATGTCCCAAACAATATATCCGTTAAGACTTGGGTCATATTTGAGTTATTTCTAGCCTCAAATCTTTTATGGGTGAATGATTAGGGGTTAAAGCTATCTCTAGCCTAACCCAACACAATCAACACCCTATTACCCACTATTACTTTCTCATCCATACTCAATTTCTCTTTTTCAAGCAAAAAAAGAGTATGTAACATAACTCACATTTGCAACTACGAGTAATTTAATTGTAAATTATGAGAAAACAATAGATTTATATTAAATGAGTAACCCTAAGATTAATCTAGCAACACCCAATCCAATTTAACCCCAATTCATGAACACACCCCTAGCAAAGAGATTTAGATACACATTGATTAGAAATACAAAATTATATCAACAATTAAAATCATGACATTCATCATCAAGAGTTAAATTTAAGCTCACAACTGCCTTCAATGGAGATTTTTTACCTTGAAGAAGAATAATAAAAAACTACTCAAAATTTCTCTCTCTTACTTTCTACAAATCTAGAATGGAATGATATGGTACTTTCTAAAGAATGTATAGAAATAGGTCAAAAGTGCTCCTAAAATCTCATGTTGGATGATTTTGCCCTTTCTGCAGGCGATGTCACTTGCGAGTCACCAGCATTTCGCCTGCGCCCATCCATGGAACGCTGCTGCGTCGCAGGTGTAAGGGAAGTGAATCTGGATCTAACCGGCGTTGGCATCGATGGTTTGTAGGTGCTGACCTGCGTTCCACCTGTGCACCTTCCACTTTGGTCCAGTAAGCTCCTGCGTTTCAGTTGACGTTTTGCCGGCTTCATCTGGCGGAGCGCCGGTCCCATCTAGTCAAGCTTCAATCCTCTTCTTTAATTCTATGCTTCTTGAGTTCTCCCCTTAAATTAAATACCTGCACAAACTAAATAAAAAGAGCATAAAATCCTCTCAAATGACTTGAAAACTAAGCAAAAGCTCATGTTTGAAAGCATAATGAGTTGGTAAATTATCAACTCATCAAACCCCAAATTTGAACCATTGTTTGTCCTCAAGTAATGCAATTCTTTACATCCGCACTTTAGGAATAAGCATTTCATATGAGATTATTCACAAGGGACCACTATGACCTAGACAACCAAAAGATCTCTCACCAACACAAAAGAAAAAAGGAGACTCAACACTTTATGCAGATGCTTCAAGAGATAAGCACAATCAATTGGCATGACTCACATTTGATTCCTTCATTCAAAGCAAGGGGCATTTTTGGTCATAGCAAGCTTATAGAACATCTTAAGTCATTAAAAATTCACATTCAAAGTTTGCCTACAAGCTCACTACAATCTTGTCTCAATCATATCTTTTAGTACGTGCAAGCATGTCCTCTAAGGAGGTGATGCTACTCACAACAATAGAGAATCCCATTTAGTTATCAAGCAATTCACACTCAAGAGATTATAGAATGAAACAAATACACTCACTCTCATAAAGAAATTCTCATGCACATAACTTGACCCATAGGCTTGCCCTTCGTTTAACTCTCCACTAATGTAGAGTTGCTACACTTAAAATTAATTAAATACTTTGAGGTCATGATGTAGGTTAGGGGTAAGGGTATGATGACTTTTAAGTTCTAGTGACTAGAACCTCTCTAATGCCCTTTTGTGAATTTTATCGCATGCTCCATTTTCTTCTTAGATTACCCTCAGCTTATCTCTCCTTGAACATCATTTCCACTTTTGAAACAAGAGCCCTCCTTATTTCTCCTTAGTAACCACTTTTCATCTTATTTGAGCAAAAGGCAACACCTTTTTACAATTCAATTATTTTCACTCAAGCGATTCATCCATTCTTTTCATAATGTGGTTCACCTCACATTGAAGTTCACATCATTTCCCCTTTTTCTTTTTGCAACTCGCAAACTTAAGTTTTTCCTCATCTTTCCCTTTTCTATTCCCGCAATTTGGGACTTCAAGCATCATTTTTGCATTTCATCTCACAATTAGCACTAGGGAGGATGGGTGCCAAAGAGGGATTACGAAAAGGTAATAGGCTTGTAATGTGTTTTCCAAGGAAAAGGCTTAAAGGATCAACATTGGCTAGCAAGGGTTCATGCTCAAGGAAGTCATATGGGTAAAGTAGCTATCCAATAGAAAGCCTAAAATCATTTTCCAAGTGTAACTAAAATCTAGAATTTCGCTTTGAGTCACACTTGGGGCAAGTTCTAGACAATCGTTCATGCAAGAGAATTAAACTAAAACCTTTCCCAAAAAGCATCACCTTCCAAGGGTTTCACACCATTTTCATCACCACATCAAGAATCATAAAACAAGATAACATGAGAATCAAGAAGCCAAACAACGAATGAGTAATTTATGACAAAAGAGTACTCAACTCTCAAATTCAAATACCCTTTTCTTTCTCAAAATTCACTTTTTTCAACATCCATGCCATTTAAGAAAATTTTTCTAGCGGTACCTCTCGGAAGCCATTGCAATAATTGACTCAAAAGAACATAAAATTTGCATTTTCTCTTAAGAAAGTCGCCTCCCAATCCATCATTGGAAAATGTCGTTCGTCTCGACAACAAAAGAAAAAAAAAGAAAATTGCTCCTTGAAAAAGAACCGTAGTGTAAAGAAAATCCTTGGAGTTTATTCACTAAGTACTATAAGCAAAAGGCAATAAAAAACATGGGTCAACAACATTTTGCAATTTAACATCGACCCAATTTAAAAATAATATTTTCATTCATTTTTTCGTCATGACATGCCTGACAAGGGTATTCCACCACAACAATTAAAAACTACCAATCATTCCCAACATAAAATATTCCGCCCGACAAGGGCAACACAAAAATCAAAAACAAGTCTGAAAAGGGCATAGCAAGTCAATAACAACCACAAGAAAGAAAACGAGAGCTTGACCCACTCCCAACTAGAACAATACATTATCCCCAATGTATGTATGAAAAATTGAAAGGGTGGTGGGAACTCCCCAAAATGGCTACTTCTTATCCTTATCATTAGCCTCCTCATCATCAAAGTCAGCCATATGTTGCTTCTTCTCCCCGCCTAAGCCTTCCAATAGATCTTCAATAGGGCCTCGGGCTGTTAATGGGGTAGCCATTGTTGCATCAAGGGCACTCAAATCTTGGTCTGCCAGTGGCACCTGTTCCCGCCATTCTCGCATATCAGCCCGAAGAGATGTCACTGCTCCCTCTAGTACATCCACTCGGGAGTAGAGCTTGGTTAATATATCATAAGAATTATTCATTTCCCACTTAACGGTTCTGGAAATAAGGCCGAGAGACTCTGGGATAGCTTTTGGAGCTGGCTCTTATGAGAAGTAGTGATATCGGCTAGCTTTTGTATGCCAGTTGAGTGGGAGGATGTGGGTGGAGGTGAGGACCCTCAAAATGGTACTTCCCCTGATGCATGACCCGATGTCTTGGGATGTGGCATATTAAGTTCGGGAGCAACGAGATTTTCTTCTATGTCATAGGATGTAGAGCCCTCGGGAGCCTCAAACGCTTGCAGCCTTTTTCTGTTCACATTGTGTTATACCTTGAAAGCCCTAAGATCAGACCTGGGAGTTGAAATGGAGGAAATAGGATTTTCTGTACTAGGTGATAAAATGGGTCGTCGAGTAACCCGTCGGTTGACCACATGTCGTTAAATGACTCATGGTGAGGGGTGTTGACTTACTTGGAAAATTTAGAGTTGGGTTGATGACGAGTCATGGTCAGCCCTACGAGTCATCAGGTCACCCGTGGTCAAGGGAAATTAGAAGATGAAGGATGAGTGGTAGTGTACCCCACGATTGGACACCACGAGTCATGGTCAGTCACCATGATTCGTTAGGTGAGTCGTGATCAGCAGGTTGCTAATGATTTAAAATTTCAAAAGTGAAAGTAACGAGTGGTGAACACGAGTCGTAGTCACCAGTAACGGGTCGTTATATCCCTCGTGGGGTCCCCTAGAGGAAAAATGCTAGTACACTTCACGATAGCAAGCGACGACTCATTTCCCTGGTAATGACTTGTCTATTCCCTCGTGGGGACTGGCAGTCAGTTTTTTTCTGCGAATTTTGCAAGGGCTTATCCGTAATTCCTATGATCCTATGGCCTAAACTACGTCATTTTAAGCTATGAATGATGAGCTTTAAGAGGGGTAAGTTCATTCTAGACTATTCATATTCATGCATAAAAGAGTAAAGGTCTAGAGAGGTGATCAAGCTCAATTTCCTTCAAGTTTTCATCAATTCTTCCTTAGGCAAACAGAGAATTATAGAATCAGATTTTCTCAGGTATGTAAGGTTATGAATGGGTGAATTCATTCACACCCATGCACAATCCCTCTCTAGTTCATGAAAATCGATATGTTGATCCTATGGGGTTTTAACTCAATGTATGAATTTCCTAAGTTTCTACCATGGGTATGATCTAAGTATGTTTCTATTATTGAATTATGATTCTTGGGCAAGTTTTACGATGTTTTCAATTATAAATCATGTTTTCAAGTTTTATAAATTATAATGCTCATCCATGAGAAGGTCATGAAAGTTGAGATTTTTTATGAATGTTTAAGTATGATGAGATATTATTTATGAAAAGCATGTTTTCAAGTTACCCATATCTATGATCATGTTTTCAAGTGAATTAAGTATTTTCAAGCATGTTTAAGTATTGGGCAAGCCCATATGTTCAAGTACGATTTATGATTTCATGAATTAGCTTACCACATGGTTTTGAAGTCAAGACTCCCTATTATGTTCAGCTTGTGGTATGGTTTGAGCCAAAGCTCCTCATGTACAATTTTAGATTTTATAAGTATATGATTATTCAGCTTCGTTAATATATAATGGTTAGATTCATTGAAAAATGATGGAGAGCATATGCATGTTTTGGAGAGTAGTGTCTAGCACCGAGTAGGCTAAGGGTCAGAAAACCCTATGCCTCAGAACTACGTGCCAACATAGGTATGATCAGATTACTTTGGGACCTCCTATGTGAGCTTTCCCCTGCCCCAAGGGGCCTTCAACTTGATATCGATATTATGGTAGCATCTTTAGCCCTGACAAGGCTTTAGATGGCTCTTCCCACTTGAGTGTGATAATCGGGACCACGTAAGCTCTATCATGGTAAAGTCGGTTATATGGCGAGGCTCTCATTATTCCTCATGATTTCAGTTATGCATGTTATCCTTCATGATATATATATATATATATATGTGTGTGTGTGTGTGTGTGTGTGTTCTAAAGCAGGTTTGACCCAATGTTCAGTTTTACTCATGATTATTAGATTTCACCTTTGTGTCATTCGATTCAGTTATGATGTTCAGTTATATTCAGATCATGATTTCAAAAAATAGCATGCAAGTCCTACTCCCAGATTCTTATCTTGATTATATTTTATATATTATGCATTTTTTAAATGATTTTATCTAAATTAAGCAGTTTTACTTACCTTGCATACTCGGTACATTCCATGTACTGACCGCATACTTTATATTGTATCGTTTTATGATACAGGCTCTGATCTTCAGTCACTGCCCCATCGCTAGCCAGTCCCCAGAGTTTAGCATCCATCTTTTGTGGTGATTCCTCATCTCCGGAGGACTATTCATTATCAGTTATCTCGGTATTTTCAGTTTTCAGACTTGTCGGGTTAGTTGGGGGTGTTGTCCTATCAACCCGTCAGTTATATGGAGGCTTTCAGACTGTATGTAGTAATCCGCTCGTTATGTATCATGTGAAATTTTGATTTCAAAGTTATGTTATTATTAGACTTCCGTTATGGTTATTATGTTAAGTCTACCGCTTTTATTGATCGAGTTAGATGTATGTTCATGCCATGGGTCGACTTGGAGTCTCTCAGGGCTTCTTGTCCCGTGTCTCGATCCAAGCCTTTGTTTGGGTCATAATAAACTTGGTATCATAGAAATAGGTTTTGAAGTGTCCTAGGGTTTCTGAAAGCCGCATTAAGTAGAGTCTTTTTCATGGCTGTGAAGCGCACCACACTTATGAAGAAGAGGCTACAAGATGTTTAGGAAATGTTCCTTTTTTTCATAATCTATGTCGTGCGGTGAAATGTCTCTCTATTCTTCTAACTCATGCTATTCACTATTGCAGAATCATGCCTCCCCACAGATTTAATGATAAAAGGAATGGAAATGGAAATGGCCATTAGGATGTTAGTGGGGATGGGCACCAATAAGCCCCACCAGTCCATGAGCACCATGCATCGGAGCTGGTTGCCCACGCTGAATTCAGGGCAGCCATTCAGATGTTAGTGCAGGCCCTGACTGCCCAAGTCAACTAGCAGGCAGTGGCGCATGTCCCACAGAATGGGAATATGATGGCAACATGAGTCAGAGATTTCCTAAGGATGAACCTAGAGATTATCCTCGGCATGGATTGGATATTTTCATGTTATGCCTCAGTTAATTGTAGAACTCGGGCAGTAGAGTTTAGATTTTCGGGTGAGCCAGTCTTCGAATGGAAGGGTAGTTCAGTCATGCCTATAGGTCATTTCATTTCCTACCTTAATGCTAGAAAGATGATCTCCAAAGGTTGTGTATACCATCTAGTTAGGGTTAAGGATGCTACGTCCGAGACCCCCACTATCCCGTCAGTCCCAGTAGTATGCAAGTATCCATAAGTCTTCCCAAATGATCTACCGGGAATCCCTTCCGAGTGGGAGATTGATTTTGGTATTGACCTTCTTCCCGATATGCAGTATGTATCTATTCCTTCTTATAGAATGGATCAAGCTGAGTTAAAGGAGTTGAAGGGGCAGTTGAAAGACCTTCTAGATAAGGGGTTCATCAGACAGAGCAAATCCCCATGGGGTGCACTAGTTCTCTTTGTCCAAAATAAAGATGGTTCTCTTCCTATGTGTATTGATTATTGAAAATTGAACAATGTCACTATCAAGAACATGTATCCTCTACCCAGGATTGATGAACTATTTGACCAACTTCAGGGTGCCAAGTGCTTTTCGAAGATAAACCTCAGATCCAGATACCAACAACTGAGGGTTCGGGAGAGTGACATCCTAAACACAGCCTTCAGGATGTGGTATGGTCATTATGAGTTTGTAGTTATGTATTTTGGACTAAGGAATGCTCCTACAGCTTTTATAGACTTGATGAATAGGGTGTTCAAGCCATACTTGGATACGTTCGTGATCGTGTTTATTGATGACATGCTGATATACTCTCAGAGCGAGGAGGAGTATGCCACTCATTTGAGGGTGGTACTACAGACTCTCAAGGATCGCCAATTATATGCTAAATTCAGCAAGTGCGAGTTTTGGTTGAACTCAGTGGTGTTTTTGGGCCATGTGGTATCAAGTGAGGGTAGAAAGGCGGACTCTCAGAAAATAGAAGCGGTAAAGAATTCGCTGAGATCGGTGAATCCTTCCAATATCAAGAGCTTCTTGGGTTTAACTAGTTAATATCGGAGATTTGTGAAGGGCTTTTCATCTATTGCAACTACATTGACCAAATTTACCCAACAGAAAGTGAAGTTCCAACGGTCGGAGGCTTGTGTGAGAAGCTTTTAGGAGTTGAAGACTCGACTTAGCTCAGCACTGATGTTAACCCTACCCGAAGGTATCGATGGGTTTGTGGTGTATTGTGATGCTTCCAGGATCGGTCTTGGATGTGTATTGATGCAGCACGACAAGGTTATAACATATACTTCCAAACAGCTGAAAGTTCATGAGAAGAATTACCCCACCCATGATCTTTAATTGGCAGCGGTGGTGTTTTCATTGAAGATTTGGAGACACTATTTGTATGGGGTCCATATAGATGTGTTTACGGACCACAAGAGCCTACAATATGTGTTCACCCAGAAGGACCTAAATTTGTGCCAAAGAAGGTGGTTGGAGTTACTCAAGGATTATGATTTGAGTGTCCTATATCATCCAAGTAAGGCCAATGTAGTAGTAGGTGCACTTAGCGGACTTTCTATGGAGAGTGTGTCCCATGTGGATGAGGGGAGGAAGGAGCTGGTGAAGGATGTGCATCAACTTGCAAGGTTGGGAGTTCATTTGGTTGACTTGACCGATGGCAGTTTTATAGTTCAGAATGGGTCAAAATCATCATTGGTGACAATGTGAAAGCTAGAAAGGATGAGGACCCTATTCTGGTAAAGTTAAAGGAAGCCGTCCAGAATCAGAAGGTAGAGGTGTTCTCCAAAGGGGGAGATGGTGTGCTTCGATATCAGGCTTGCTTGTGTGTCCCGAACGTTGACGATTTGAGAAATCGAATGTTGCATGAGGCTCACAGTTAAAGGTATTCAATACATCTAGGTGCCATAAGATGTACTGTGACTTACGGGAAGTCTATTGGTGGAATGACATGAAGAAAGACATCACAGAATTTGTAGCTAAGTGTCCAAACTATCAGCAAGTGAAGGTTGAGCACTAGAGACCAGGAGATATGCTTCAGGATATCAGTATCCCTACATGGAAGTGGGAAGAAATCAATATGGACTTCATCACAGGGTTGCCTCACTCTCGTCGGCAATATGACTCCATTTGGATTGTTGTAGATAGGTTGACCAAAGCCGCTCATTTTATACCAGTCAGAACCACTGATTCCGCAGAGGATTATGCCAAACTATACATCTGGAAGCTAGTTTGGTTGCATGGAGTGCCCTTGTCCATCATATCAGACAAAGGTACTTAGTTTAACTCTCAGTTTTTGAAGTCGTTTCAAAAAGGACTTGGTACTCAGGTCAAGCTCAATAAAATATTTCACCTGCAAATGGATGGTCAAGTGGATAGGACAATTCAGACTCTCGAGGACATGCGATGTGTCGTGGATTTACAGCACTATCGACGCTCAAAACTACGAAAATAACATGGACGTAGGTGTGTTTATGTGGATATAAGGCAAT
Source organism: Datura wrightii (assembly GCA_035772735.1). NCBI lineage: Eukaryota > Viridiplantae > Streptophyta > Magnoliopsida > Solanales > Solanaceae > Datura > Datura wrightii. The sequence goes on along the minus strand of JASDFA010000019.1, from coordinate 73,160,022 downwards.
TTTCCTTTGATTGCAGGATGAATTAGTGTTGACTCTAAAAATTGCAAAAGAAAGCCTAAAAGATGCAAAATATGCTCAGATTGCAGACCACAGTACGAGCCATAGGAAGGACCTATGAGTTGTACTGATGGTTGTGAAAAGCTGCAGAAGGCTAAGTTGAGAAGATGCAATGTACAAGTCTCAGTACGGCTCATAGCAAGTTGGTATGAGTCGTAGTGATGAAATCGTGACAAGATCCAGAAAATTTGCATAAGGTACTAACTCCTGCTACAGAAAAACAGTACGACCCGTGGGAAGAAGGTACAAGTCATACCATGACGATTTTAATGAACTTTAGAAGAATTCCAAAGTTTCAGAATCAAATCACAGGAGCTCAGTACGAGTTGTGTGATGGAGGTATGAATCGTACCAGGATCCAACACTTAGCAAAATTAGCCAACAATGCAAGGTAAGACAGGAAGCTACGGGTCGTAGGAAGCTACTGCCGATCGTGACATGGACCGTGATGATTGCGACACCAGATATGGAAATTCATCCAGTTAGCCTAGGAAAAGGATTCTTGTGTTTGTATAAATACGTTTTTAGGTTTTATTTTTCTAGAGACAGTAGTAGACACGTAGGAAAGACACAAAAAGACAAGGAGAGAAGAGATTTTGTAGGGGAATTGAGTCAATTCAACTTTTGATCAACCGTTTCTTGAATTTATCTTGTTCTAGATACTTGTTCTTCAAGATTTTGCTGAGTAATTAAAGGAAGTGTTTTCTCATTTATTCCTGTAAGTATTGATTTATGTTTTTAATCATGAATACAATTAACAACCTTACAACTATGAGAGGCTAAAACCTCCATATCTAGGGTTGTGGGAACCATGGTGAATTAACAAGCTAGGGTTACACAAAGTGATCTGAAAACCAATACAAACACTTATATTATATTCTCTTCATCTTTAATGATTCTTAACGATGCACAATGTTAGAAAGTGCCCGAATTCCTTACTTTCTTTGGTCGAAGAGGTAGAGATTAGGAAAAGAGAATTACAACGGAGCCTTGATATTGATGATCATTGTATTAACTTGAGCTGTGGTTGAGGATAGTTATATTTGGAACTTAGTGATAACGGATAGTTTGAAATCGCTTATGAGACTTGGTCGAGTGATTGAGTATAGTCATTCAATAGGGACTGGTTGGTCGTTTGAATGAACCTAAGTTATTAGTTTTATAAGTAAGTATTGGTGATAATTACGAGTGTATACCCAAAGCAGTTATGAACCCATGGGGAACACAAACCCTAGTTATTCTTTAACATTGACTCAACGTCAAAATTTTTTTGATACTTGTTTTTATTATTGATTTCTTTTAGAATCCCCCTATTTTGAAGTAATTACCTCACAAGTTCAATTACCGGCTATAATCCAGTTCTTCCTATTCCCTGTGGGATTGACCCCAACCTCTAGTTGGGTTCTTTATTGACAATGTCCGATTCTCACTTCAGTAAGAGGTGTGGTTTGAGCATTATCAAAAAGTGGCGTCGTTGTCGGGAAATACAACTGAAACTAGGTTATTAGCTTGTAATTAACTTTTTGATAGTTATTTCCTTAATTACATTTATTTTTATTTTTGATACCCACAGGCTGTTCTCCGGTGAATGCAAACACTCAGAGTAGAGGAGATCCCCCTGTTCCACTAAATCCAGAAATCATAAGAGCACTGCTAAGAATGGAAAACCATGGGCAAAGAGAAGCCCGCATAGTCGAAGAAGCTAGGCAAGCCGAGCTAGCTCGGCAAGCTGCACTCCAGCATGCGGAAGATGAAAGAGATGAAGTGGAAAATGTTGGTCGACAAGGGAGGGGAAATAAAGCTCATAGATTTTCCCATCAGTTATTTAATGATGATGATGACCCAGACATTGATGAAGTCGGGTCGACTAGAGAAATTGTGCCACCACCATTGCACGCTAGAGCCAAATTCGACATTACTAGCACCATGATTCAGTTGCTAAACATGAATGGGGTGTTCAGTGGTCACGCAGCAGATGATGCCAACCTGGACTTAATGAACTTCGTAGGAATATGCAAGGCGTATAGGTTGCCCAAAGTAATCTAGGATGCAATAAGGATTAGACTCTTCCCTTTTTCTCTATCAGGGGAAGCTACTTTGTGGTTATCGAAGTTTCCCAACGACTCCATAACCAACTGGAGGGAGCTTAAACAGGCCTTTTTGGAGAGATTCTTTCCCCATCTAAGATGTTGCAGCTAAAAGATGAGATCTATAATTTTTGATAGATTAAAACTGAGGCACTTCATGAAACTCAACTATAAAATCCCAGATGATAGTTTTTTGGAAATTTTTACAGGTATCTAAACAATAGCACCAAGGCTGTAGAAGACACGGTAGCTGGAGGAGCATTGATGAGTCACACCTGGGAGCAAGCTGCCATAGTTCTTGATAGGGTGACTAAGACAAACATGGCCTGGCATACGAGGGAGGCTGATACAGTGGCAGGCACATATGCTATTGGTTTGATTGAAGACCAATGAAGAAAAGAAGAAGAGCGCGACCAAGAGTTGGCTCACATGCGCATATCATTGGACTTGTTGATAAAGCATATTATGGGAGCCGGAGCCAAACAGGTCAATGTAGTGGGTACTCAAGGAAGGGAGCAAGGAGCTGATCACTCTGATTCTGAGGAGGAGGCAAACTTCTTAGATAGCCAGGTGGCGGGTGTACGAACTAACGCCCAAGCGTCTAGACAAGATAATTGGCGCCAGGGTTCTGGTTATCAAGGTTGCAACCAGTATAGAGATAACTACAACAGAAATAGGTTCAGAGACAGGAGCTGAGGTCGTGAGCGCGAAGGAGATTAGAGGTGAAATGATGGATATCGCAATGACGGGGCTGGATTCTATGTGCCTCCCAATGCACGAGAAGGGGAGGCCGGACAATCAAAGTTGGAAAGCATGATGGCCGAGATGTTGAAAAAGGTGAGGTCCACTGATGACCAACTGAAGGAGATTCGAGGAGACTTGTCAAGTATGGGTCAAAAAGTGGAATCTCATGCTACCACCATCAAGAAAATTGAACACCAACTTGGGCAACTGTTTAGCATCAATGAACCCTAGACAAAAGGGTACACTACCCAGCAACACTGTCCAAAATTTGAAATATGATGCACATTGTATGGCGGTGATGACTAGGAGTGGTAAAACCATAGTTGACCCCCGTTTCCAGTTGATTTTGAGTGGAAGAAAGAAAGAATAATGGAGGATGATGACACAAGTGCTGAGAAAGAGACTGGTGAGTTGCAAGAGGCCTCGAGAGGTGAGAAGGAACCTGACATGGATAAAGGGGCAACGTAAGTGAAGAAAGCTATCCCACGACGACCACCACCGTTCCCCCAAAGGACGAAGAAGAGGGTGGAGAATGGTAAGTTCCAGAAATTCCTTTCAATGCTTAAGCAACTGTCTGTGAACATACCATTGGTCGAAGCGTTGGAGAAGATGCCAGGGTATGCAGAGTTTATGAAGGACCTGGTGATGAAGAAGAGATCTGTGAGCTATGAACCTGTTGACAATGAGCATCACTGCCCTGCCATAGCTACAAGGGTCTTAGCACAGAAAAAGGAGGACCCAGGTGCCTTCACTATACCATGTATGATTGGCAATGTCGAGTTCGCAAGGGCACTCTGTGATCTAGGAGATTAGCATTAATTTGATGCCCTTGGCTGTATTCAAGAAATTAGGATTGGGAGTCCCCACACCGACCAACATGTGGCTATTGATGGCCGACAAAATAGTTAAGAAGTCGATAGCATCCTGCTCGATGTGCTGGTCAAGGTAGATAAATTTATATTCCCAGCAGACTTCGTGATTTTGGATTGCGAGGTTGATTATGAGGTCCCCATCATTTTGGGGCGACCATTCCTTGTGACCGAAAGAGCTCTAGTATATATGGAAGCTGGCCTGTTGAAGTTTAGGCTGAATCAAAAAGAGGTCACATTCAACATCTGCAAGACAATGAAGCAACCTAAGGAATTGAGTGTGATCTCAATACCGGAAGATGAGTATGAATCATTTGACGAATTCTGAGTAGTCAAAATATTAGTGTCGTGTCGCGACGTTAAATCAGGTGCTTCTTGGGAGGCAATCCAGTGGTAGATTGGTGAAGTCTGAGTAACTAGGCTACCTCCATCGTGTCGCGATGTTAAATCAAGCGCTTCTTGGGAGGCAACCCAAGTTATTGGACTAATGTGTGCTCAGTGTGTAGGGAAAATTAAAAATAGGAGGCTGAAGAATCTACTGCTATGGTTCTCATTACAATCCATGATGAGATCCTACGAGCCGTAACAGTAGTCGTGGTGAGGTTCAGAAAAAAATTAATCCCAAGCTCTAATCTACGATTCACTCTACGGACCGTACCTTGATGGTACGAGTCATAGGATGTAATTGTAGGTCGCCAGGTAAGTTTTCGTTAACAGGTTGCATATGATTCCAATGGACGAGCTGTAGGTTCTTCCTACGACTCGTGGTACGAGTTGTGATGGGTTAAAATTGGCATTAATGCCCGACTTGGACCAAATTTTTTAAAATCTACCCTTATCTATTTAAACCCCATGAACCCCTTCTTCCACACTCAAGCATTCAAACATACGACTCAACCTCACTTTCCCCTACTCGTAACTCGACAACACAGAAAGAATCAAGCAAAATTCTTGCTCGACCCAAGCTCAGAAAACCCAATACTGTCAATTACCATTGATGAAGCATCAATCAAGTAAGAGTGTTATGTTAAACATTGTTAAGAGTCACATATTGAGAATGTAGGTGTCAACGCCCCTGTTAGTTAGTCACAAGGCTTGAAAATTTGATTTTAAAAATAGATAATGATCAGTGTGTTGTTACTGTGCTTCTTCAACTAAAGGGATGCTAGATTCTAGATGAATAGAGGTTTGAAACTTAATGAGTTATGGGTAGTAGGTTAGAAAGGGGAGGATTGGGCTCGGGTTAAATTGAGTCATTGATGTGCCTAGACCTGGGGGGAAATCTGAGTACCCTAAAATTGAAAAAGAATCCTTGCAAACTGAGAAAGAAAATTTGAAGTGGTATAAGGGACAGTATGGACTATAGGATGCCACTATGAGTCGTACTGAGCACTCGTGCCAACAAACTGAACATGGTCGCATGAAAATGTCCTTCTTACGACTCGTGGAATTGACCTGCGGGTTGTATCATGAGTCATGGAAAAATTCAGAAGAATAGCAATGTTGGGCTTCATCAGATGACTCATAGTATGGATCGTACCTTTATGGTACGAGTCGTACCTATGAGTCATACTGACAAATGTTGTAACTCTGGGGCTTCTCACGAGTTGTACCACCATGGTACAACCCGTAGTGAGGACCCGTGATGAAATGCATAATATTTCCTTTCAAATTCTTCTTTTTCAAAAAAGGAATGCTAACATCTTTCTCTACAGGTACAATGACATACAAACGCAGGGCAGACAAAATAAAAGCCCAAAGGAGACTGATTAATGAACCAACTGACTCAGAGTCTGACAAGGCTGGAGACTCACCTAGTGGTTCAATTGAGGAGTATCAAGTAGACACCTTGGACACCGATGGAACCAGAACCACTAGGATGAGAGCAAAGGCCCAAGCTGAAGCAATCATTACCACATCCGCTCAAGCTCCTTAGTCTAAAGAGGGAGTTCGAGAGGAACATCAAAAGTTAGGGAGCGACTCCTATGCTGAAGAAGGGTTAGGAGAGACCCAGAGTGAAGAAGAAAGTGGCAGTGATAAGTCAAAGGAAGAGGCTCCTGTTGTTGCACAAGAGCAGACCCCACCCACAGCAAACCATACAATCCGGTGGAGAGTGTCGGGAGCCAAAGAAATCTATGAATAAGGCATCTTTCTCACCGCCAGAAATAAGCCACAGAGGAGCATTCAAGAAGAACTGCGGATCCTCACAACCGTATTGAATGAAGTTGAGGAGATAAAGAGGATTTTTAGCTTCTATGGTTTTGAGTAGATGGCCAAGACTCCAACATAGTACACATAAAACATAGTTTGGGAGTTCTATGCCAACTACTTGGCCACCATGGATGTAAAGGCAAAGGAAGGCCAAAAGATAAAAGACCAGCCTCATCTAGAGAGTGTTATGGTCCGAGGTTGAGAAGTTGATATATCCAAGCGGACCATTGCTCAATTTTTGTATGGCCCACAGTTCTTGTCTACCAGGATGATGCTAGAGTATGATTACAGGGTGGAGGCAATGAAGTAGATTGGATCCCTAGGTATGCTGGAGCGACAGAGGCAGCTACAATGGCTAGCAGGGGTGATTGCTGATAACAAAGATGAAGCTGAATGGGTTACAAGTGGAAAGAAGGTGACCAAGAATTCATTGAACTTAATTGCAAAAGCCTGATGGACACTAGTGCGCCATCGGTTAGCACCTACGGTCAATGACAACACACTAAGTGCTGACAGAGCAACTTTGGTTGCATGCCTCATGTATTGTCACCCCATAGATATTCTGAGGATCATAGCGGATGAGATATGAGATCGGGCGGTGGGAGTAAGTACTACTATCCCATTCCCGAGTCTTGTTTTCAGATTATGTAAGGAGGATAAAGTTCCATGGGGTGACGAGCGGTTAATTAGAGGCCAAAGGATTGTAGATATAGGCCTTATCTGGGATGAGATGAACCTGGTAAGCAGATCCAGAATTCTCACAGCTATCCCAGTAGCCCATCCATCAGGGGACGCACAGGTGAATGTCCCCACTATATTATAGAAAAGCGAGACATCGGCTACACACGTCGGTTATTAAGAGTCAGCTCCCAGCACCTCATCTACACCACTGCCCATCATGCAGGCCTAGGCACCAGCAGGATATACTTTGGTACCACAGAATTTCCTCCAAAAGCTGGCTAAAAGATTGACCATGGAAGAGCATAAGATTTAGGCCATGATGGATAATGTAAAACCATGGGTCAAGTCAGAGATAGAGGCAGCAGCTCAGGCTCTACATGCTCGCCTAGATAGTTTTGAGAGCCGATTCAATGAGAGAATAGCGGAGTATACCGATACCAGCAGTCTCCGTGCAGAGTTCAGGGCTCTTCAGAGCCAAGTAGTTGAGTTGTCATCACGACAACCAACAGTTTTAGTAGCCCCCACTCTTCTAGACCTGGATGCCGAGCTTGATGAGGATATTGATTTGGTGGCTTATTGGGAGCTGACCACAGCTAGTGATAAAGGCAGGAAAAGAGCTACTAATGATGCTAGTGAGGAGAGTTTGAGAGAAAAAGGAAGAAGGAGAGAAAAGAGCGCAAGCGGCTAGAGCAGAGAGCATGCAGACTCATGACTCACATATGACTGAGCTGCATAAGAGAGCTAGAGGAGAAGGCAACTCTACCATACCTCAGCCCGAGCTTGTCCATGGCCATGACCCTTCGGGAGAGCCACATTCAGCCTCGATAATTTCAGAGGCCGTCCAAGTGGCCATGACTACTGGGGGGACCACTCTCCCTATTGACACACAATTGAGCACGCGGGCCATCGCTAGCACCACTAGTACAACGGAGGTACCACCTCCGTGAGATGATAGGAGCACCTAGTGCACCACATATATGTTCTCTTCCCCATTATATTCTAGATGATGTTTCGGGGATGAAGCTAACTTTTCAAAAAGGGGAGGGGGTGTACTTGTGATTTTTGGATTTTGGTTCGTCTGAGGGTTTTCTTGCCGAGTTTCTTTTCCCTCAGGCATGCTATCTAGTAGAACGACATGTGTAGGATATTTTTTAGTTTGTGATTTTTGTTCAATTAAAAGTATCTTAGGAGTACTTAGCCAATAAATATGCACTAGTTTTGGTTTTTGGAAAAAAGTGACCCTATTTAAATTTTTTTTTGATGTATTAGCTATGTATTTGTGACAACATGCATGATTGCTGTGGATCTTTTGATGTCATTTAGTTTGTCAACATGAGTAGTTTTGTTAAGCCATGTATAAACCATACAAGTGAGGTGACAATAGTTCATGTACCATGTGTTAGTGAGGTACAGTAATCAGTTCGGTATTGTGTTGAAGATCTAGAACTTGCCTGGTTGGTCTTTGCATAGGCTAAGGATGGTTGATTAGGATATCATCATAGGCCATTTTTTGTTTAAGCTCACTTTTAGCCTATATTACCCTACCAAAAGTGCATGAATCCCTTGATCTCAAGTTTGAGCCTTAATAGACCGTGATTTATTTGATTTTACCGATTAACCATACCCATTTTTTGTAATGAACCTGTTCTGAACCTGATCCTTCCTTGGATATTGTGTACCTCAACATAAGAAAAATACTTAAGTTAAGGGTTGCTAGAGTAAGGGTGCGTAAAAGGCGGGAACGGAAGAAAAGAAAAGAAAATAAAAGAGAAAAAGTAATGGTGAAGAATGAAGTGTGGTGAGATGATGAAAAAAGAGATGAAAAATGCTAAAAAAATTTGAAAAAAAAGAAAGCCAAAAGAAATTTGAAAATGCTGAAAAAAGTTGAAAACTCACCACACTCATGCAAATATTTATAAAAAGGAGAGAAAGGGAAGAAAAGGGAATGAAGGAATAAAAGGGTGAAATAGGTGAATGGTGTAGCTAATGTATGTAGTGCCAAGGAAGGAATAGTCACTTATAAAATCTTTCATCTTTACCATGTCCAGCAATGAGCCTACATTACAAGCCATATCAAGTCCTATAGGGATCCTAACCTGACCATCTGATAAACCAAAGTAGAGAAAATAAGGACAAGCCTATGGTATCTGATACATAATACTTTGTATCTTCTTTGTAAGAGTGAGTGCCTTACTTGTTTAGTCCCATATCATATTTGACATCTCATATCTGAGAGGGTACATGGATTATGTTTGCTTCTACCATTGGTCTGTGTGGAAAACATTGGTGATGACTTAATTGCTTGTTGATAGATGAATGACATGTTTTGATCCCTGTTTATGATGTTTTGAGGTTGCTTGTAATACATTAGCTGATGTTGATCCATGAGAAAGGGTCAATAAAGTATGTATAAAAAGTGCAAGTTTGTTTGAATATTAGCTGTAGTATCTTAAGTTTGTTTTCTAGTTGAGCGTCGTGTTTTAGTTTTTCTTTTCTTTGCCTGAGGACATGCAAAAGTCTTAAGTTGGGGGTGTTAATGTGCTGTGGATTTACAGCACTATCAACGATCAAAACTAAGAAAATAGCATGGACTTAAGTGTGTTTATGTGGATATAGGGCACATTTCCTTTGATTGAAGGATGAATTAATGTTGACTATGAAAATTGCAAAAGAAAGCCTGAAAGATACAAAATATGCTCACATTGCAGACCACAGTACGAGCCGTAGGAAGGACCTATGAGTCGTACTGATGGTCGTGAAAAGCTGCAGAAGGCTAAGTTGAGAAGAGGCAATGTACGAGTCTTAGTACTACTCATACCAAGTTGGTATGAGCATGGTGATGAAATCGTGACAAGATCCAGAAAATTTGCATAAGGTGCTGACTCCTAGTATGAAAAGACAATACGACCCATGGGAAGAAGGTACGAGTCATACCATGACGGTTGTAATGAACTTCAGAAAAATTACAAAGTTCCAGAATCAAATCACGGGAGGCAGTATGGGTCGTATGATGGAGGTACGAATCATACCAGGATCCAACACTTAGCAAAATTCAGCCAATAATGCAAGGTACGGCAGGAAGCTATGCGTCATAGGAAGCTACTGCGGATCAAGACATGGCCCATGACGACTGCGACACCAGATATGGAAATTCATCTAGTTAACCTAGGAAAAGGATTCTTCTGTCTATATAAATATGTTTTTAGGTTTTATTTTTCTAGAGACAATAGTAGACAGGTAAGAAATACACAAAAAGACAAGGAGAGAAGAGATTTTGTAGGGGATTGAGTTTATTCAACTTGTGATCAAACGTTTCTTGAATTTATCTTGTTCTTGCTACTTGTTATTCAAGATTTTGCTGAGTAGTTAAAGGAAGTGTTTTACTTATTCATTCTTGTAGGTATTGATTTATGTTCTTAATCATGAATACAGTTAACAACCTTACAACTATGAGAGGCTAAAACCTCCATAGCTAAGGTTGTAGAAACCATGGTGAATTAAAAAGCTAGGGTTACACAAAATGATCTTAAAACCAATACAAACACTTATATCATATTCTCTTCATCTTTAACGATTCTTAACGATGCGCAATGTTAGGAAGTACCCGAATTCTTTACTTGCTTTGGTCGAAGAGGTAGAGATTAGGAAAAGAGAATTACAACAGAGCCTTGATCTTGATGATCATTGTAATAACTTGAGCTGTGGTTGCAGGATAGTTATATCTGGAACTTAGTGATAACGGATAGTTTGAAACCGCTTATGAGACTTGGTCGAGTGATTGAGTATAGTCATTCAATAGGGACTGGTCTGTCGTTTGAATGAACCTAAGTTATCAGTTCTATAAGTATTAGTGATAATCACGAGTTTATACCCAAAGCAGTTATGAACCCATGGGAAACACAAACCCTAGTTATTCTTTAACATTGACTCAAAATTAAAATTTTGATACTTGTTTTTATTGTTGATTTCTTTTAGAATCCCTGTATTTTGAAATAACTACCTCACAAGTTCAATTACCGGCTATAATCCAGTTCTTCCTATTCCCTGTGGGATCGACCCCAACCTCTAATTGGGTTCTTTATTGACAATGTCCGGTTCTCACTTTAGTAAGAGGTGTGGTTTGAGTGTTATCAACATGTTGAGAGCATGTGTGATTGACTTTAAGGATAGTTGGGATGACCATTTGCCTCTCATTGAGTTTGGATACAATAACAACTTCCGTTCTAACATTCAAATGGATCCATTTGAGACTCTCTATAGGCGGAGATGTAGATCGCCTATTGGATGGTTTGAAGTCGGTGAAGCTACAATGATAGGACCAGATTCAGTCCATGAGACCATGAAGTAAGTTCATCTCATATGGGATAGGTTGAAAATAGCTCAAAGTTGCCAAAAGTCCTATGCCAATGTGGGAATGCGAGAACTTGAGTTCGAAGTGGATGATTGGGTGTTTTTGAAGGTGTCTCCCATGAAGAGAGTAATGAGGTTTTGAAAGAAAGTAAAACTCAGTCCCCGTTATGTTGGCACCTACCGGATTATGAAGCGAATTGGCAAGGTGGCATATGAATTGGAGTTGCCCTCAGAATTAGCTTCTGTTCATCCTGTTTTTCATGTATCATTCTTAAAGAAGTGTTTGGGGGATCCAACTTTAGTTGTTCCGGTGGAGAGTGTGGGTGTAAAAGAAAGCCTTAGTTATGAGAAGATTCTGGTGAAAATACTGGATCATCAGGTTCGAAGGATAAGAAATAAGAAAGTAGCTTTAGTCAAAGTTTTATGGAGGAATCAACATGTTGAGGGAGCTATGGTGGGAAGCCGAAACAGATATGATGGCTAGATACCCACATTTATTCCCTACCAGCTTAGTTCCAGCTTGAGGTATTAATTTTTTCCCTAAAACTCTATTTAGTTTCGTGTCTAGATCATGTGCCCTAGTTTCTTTCATGTATATAGATGTATGTATGGTTCATGAATTCAGTTCAGACATGTAGTTTAAATCGGGGTTAGCCATTCCGTCAGTTTTCAACTTATATTATTAGTATTTGAGTATGATAATTGCGTTCCTCTATTTTTCTGTATGATTTTCAAAATTTGAGGACGAGTGTTCCTAAGGGGAGATATTGTTATATGTCGGAAGCCCTAAGTAGACCCAGGAGTAGAAACAGAGGAAATATGATTTTCAACACCAGGTCACAGAACGGGTCTTCATGTGACCCGTCAGGTTGACAACGAGTTGTTAAGTGACTCGTGGTGAGGGGTGTTGACTTACCTAGAAAATTCAAAGTTGGGATGACCACGAGTGTGACCACGTGTTGTGGTCAGCCCCATGAGTCGTCAGGTCACCGATGGTTAAGAGAAATTGGAATATGAAGGATAAGTGGTAGTGCACCCCACAATTGGACACCACGAGTTGTGGTCAGTCAACACGATTTGTTAGGTGAGTCATGGTTAGCAGGTTGCTAATGATTTAAGGTTTTGGAAGTGGAGGTAACGGGTGGTGATCACAGGTCGTGGTCACAAGTAATGGGTCGTTATGTCCCTCGTGGGGACCCCTCAAGGAAAACTGGCAGTGGACTTCACAATAGTAAGCAACGGCTCATTTCCTGGTAACATCTCATCCAGTCCCTCGTGGGGATTGGTAGTCAGTTATTCTCTGTGAATTTAGTAAGGGCTTATCCATAATTCTTATGATCCTAAGGCCTAAACTACATCGTTTTAAGCTATGATTGATGAGTTTTAAGATGGGTAGGTTCGTTCTAGACTATTCCTTTTCATGCATGATGAGTAAAGGTCTAGAGAGGTGATCAAGCTCAATTTCTTTCAAGTTTTCATCATTTCTTCCTTGGGCAATCAGAGAAATTATAGAATCATATTCTCTCAGGTATCTAAGGTTATGAATCGGTGAATTCATTCACACTCATACCCAATCCTTCTCTAATTCATGTAAATCGATATGTATATCCTATGGGGTTCTAACCCAATGCATGAATTTCCTAAGTCTCTACCATAAGTATGATCTAAGTATGTTTCTATTATCGAATTATGATTCATGGGAAAGTTTTACAATGTTTTGAATTATAAATTATGTTTCAAGTTTTATAAATTATAATGCCCGTCCATGAGAAGTTCATGAAAGTTGAGATTTATTATGAATGTTCAAGTATGATGAGATATTATTTATGAAAAGCATGTTTTCATACTCAGTATATTCCACATACTGACCGCATACTCTATGCTGTATCATTTTAGGATACAGGCTCCGATATTCAGACTCAGCCTCGTCGCTAGCCAGTCTCTAGAGTTTAGCATCCAGCTTTTGCGGTGAGTCATCATCTCCCGAGGACCATTCATTATAATTTATCTTGGTATTTTCAGTTTTCATACTTGTCGGGTTAGTTGGGGTGTTTTCCCATCAACCCATTAGTTATGTAGAGGCTTTTAGACTGCGTATAGTAATCCGCCCGTTATGTATCATGTGAAATTCCGATTTCGATGTTATGTAATGATTAGACTTCTGTTATGCTCATTATGTTAAGTCTTCCGCTTTTATTGATCAAGTTAGATGTATCTTCATGTCATGGGTCGACTTGGAGCCTCTCTGGGCTCCTTGTTGTCACGACACAAATAGGGACTTGAATCATAACACAAGACAAGGAGCCCCAAGAGACCCAAGTCGACCCATGGTATAAGCATACATCTAATCTCAATTAAGAAACTGAATAATCAATAAAATACTCATAGCGGAAGTCTAACTTAAACATAACATCAGAATACGAAATCCGAAGCTAAATACATACATATGTCTAAAAAGCCTCTAAACATGACGACTTGATGGGACAAGACCCCAACTAACTCAACAAAACGAAACAGAAATACATAAAGGAAAGTTGAATAGTCTAGTCCTCGGGAAATGAGGACTCCACCCCAATAAGAATGCTAACTCTAATAAGCTGACTATGAGTGGGGCAGAACCTGAGAGCTGGGTCCTGTATCATGAAATGATATAGCATAGAGTATGCGGTCAGTACGTGGAATATACCGAGTATGCAAGATAAGTAAAACAGCTAAACTAAATAAAATCATTTAAACACAATGCATAATATAACATAAACATTAAGAGTCTGAGAGTAGGGCTTGCATGCATTCTTTCCGAAATCATGACCTCTTCATAACATAACATAACATAACTTCATAATATCATAAATGAATCAATTGACTCAAAGCTGAATTCTGACATTTATAAGTAAAGCTGAACATTGAATCAAACCTGCTTTAGAACATGCATTTACATAAATCTCATGAGTAATGAATATGCATATCTGAAATCATGAGGAACAATGGGAGACTCGCCTTTTAACCGACATACCACAATAGAACTTACGTGGTCCCAACTATCACACTCAAGTGGGTAGAGCCGTCCAAAGCCTTGTCAGGGCTAGGGAAGATACCATCATATTGATGCCAAGATGAAGGCCCATTCGGGCAAGGGAAGCTTACAAGGGAGGTCCCAAAGTCATAATGTATAAACCTACGTTGGCGTGTAGTTTTGAGGCACAGGGTGATCGACCCTTAGCCTGCTCGGTGCTAGACATTACTCTAAAAAACATGCATATGCTCTACATCGTTTTATAACAAATCTCAACATTGTCTATTGACGAAGCTAAATGATCAAATATGTCTCAAATATGAAATCATGCATATGAGAAGCTTTAGCTCAAAACATACCACAAGCGGAAAACATAATTGGGAGCCTTCGCTCCCAAACCATGTGGTAAGCTATACATAGGAAAACTTTAACTCAAAACATACCACAAGATGAAAATATAATCGGGAGTCTTTACTCCAAAATAATGTGGTAAGCTTAATTCAGGAAAATCATCATTCAAACTTAATATGTGGGCATTGCTCAAAACTTTATCATACTTAGGAATACTCAATTCTTATCGAAAATATAATCATAAAAATGGGTAGCTTCAAAACATCCTTTTCATCATAATACCTCATCATCATCATCATATACTCATCACAAATCTCACCTTTCATGAACATTTTATCTATGGTCTTTTAACTCATAAAACTACAATCATGATTTTTAAATTGAAAACATTATAAAATATGCCCATGCTGCATAATTCATGAGTAGAATCATAATCAAATCATCCCTATGTATAGAAATAGAAGATTCATGTATTTGGATTAAAACCCCATATATTAGACATAGAATTTTCATACTTTAGAGAGGTATTGGGAAGGGGTGTGAAATAAACCACCCATTCATAACCCTACATACCTGTTGGTAGTTGATTCTAACACTTCTTTAGATGCCCAATAGGAAATTGAAAATAAATTGATGAATGCTAAGCTTGATCACCCTCTCAAGTCTTCTACCTTGCATGTATGAATGAATGAGGCCTAAAATGAACTTAACCCTTTTAAATGTCACTATTCATAACTCAAAACGTCATATTTTAGGCCCTAGGAACTTAGGAATTATGGAAATTCCTTACTAAATTCGCATAAATAAACTATCCGGTGGTCCCAATGAGGGACCTAATGACTCGTCGTCAAGGGTCACGACTAGTGGAGCCGATCGTGAGGTACACTGCCTGAGCTTTAACAAAAACCTTCCCTGCTTGGAGCATGACTCACCCCATGAATCGTGGGGACTGACCACGACTCGTGGGGTCCTTTTATTTGTCATGTTCATTCCATGGGTTGACTTGGGGCCATTTATGGTTTTAGTTTTGTGTCTCGGTCCGGGCCTATGTTCGGTCATGAAAAACTTGGTATTAGAGCATTAGGTTTTGAAGTGTCCTAGGGTGTCTAAAATCCGTGTTAAGTAGAGTCTTTTTTCATAGGTGTGAAGTGCGCCACACTTATGACAAAGAAGCTACGGAATGTTTTAGGAAATTTTCCTTCTTTCATAATCTATGTCGTTTGGTGAAGTATCACATTGTCCTTCTAACTCGTGCTATATGCATTTGCAAAATCATGCCTGCCCACCATATGAATGGAAGAAGGAACGGAAATGAAAATGGCCATGAGGATAGCAATGGAGATGGGCACCAGCAAGCCCTACTAGCCCCAGCAGATCCCGTGCCGAAGTAGGTTACCCATGCTGAGTTCAGGGCAGCCATTCAGATGTTGGCACAAGCATTGACTGCTTAGGTAAATCAACAAATAGTGGCTCATGTTCTCCAGAATGGGAACGCAGTGGTAGCTAGAGTCCGAGATTTTCACAAAATGAATCCCCGTGAGTTCCTTGGATCGACAGTGAGGAAGGAACCACACGAGTTCATAGAGGAGATATAGAAGATAACCCAGATTATGGGTTGATAGGGGAGGAGTGTGCAGACTTAGCCTCTTATCAGTTGAAAGGGGTCACTCATATTTGGTATAGGTAGTGGAAGGATAGCTGGGGAATCGGAGAAGATCCTATTGGTTGGGATGAGTTCCTCACTGCATTCTTAGATCGATTCTTTCCCCAAGAGATGAGGGATATCAAAACGGTCGAGTTTTTGAATCTGAAATAAAACAAAATGTCTATCCAGGAGTATTACATAGAGTTCATTCGGTTGTTCAAGTATGCGCCGGAGATGGTGGCAGATCAAAGAGCTCGGGTAAGCAAATTTGTGAATGGAGTAGCGGACTATTTGGTCAAGAACTGCAGAACCTCCAGGCTACATCAGGAAATTGACTTCCCCCAATTGGTCTTGTATGTCAAGCATGTAGAAGCAGTACAAATGAGGAAGAGAGAAAAAGAGAGGCTAAGAGGGCCAAGAACGACAATTTTGCGTTCTCCCAATAGAGGTCTGGTGGCGGACATTGTCAGTAGTCCGACCAGAAATCATCGACCCAGTGCCGTCATCAGCAAGTGCTCCATCCAGGTTTAGGCGTGATCAAAGGGGGAGGACATCAAGCTCTCGAGTTTAGAGTGCAGGTCAGTAGAGCCCAGCATTCCAGTTTTTGATAGGTGTGGTAAGAGGCACACCAGATAGTGCTTAGCAAGTTGAGGGGCATGTTTTGGGTGTAGGAAGCCCGGTGACATGCTCAGAGATTGTCCAGCGACCAGACAGGGCCATGGTAGAGACCTTGACCCGGTTATCAATTCAGCAACTCCACCAGCACGCTTAGCTCAGCAGGTTGCATCCACTAGTACAAGTGGTGGTCAACATCATAACAGATTTTATGCCCTCTCATCTCGTCAAGAGCAGGAGGTCTCTCCTAACATGGTCACTGGTATGTTACAAATATTCCATCTTGATGTTTATGCATTGTTAGATTAAGGGGCTACTTTAACTTTTGTGACTCCCTATGTTGCTATTAGTTTCAGATTCAGACCCAAAATCCTATTAGAACCTTCTCAGTCTCTACTCCAGTCGGTGACTCAGTTATAGCTCGACGGGTATACAAAAATTACCCTGTCACATTCTTGTAGAAAGTCACCTCAGCCGATCTAGTAGAGTTAGAAATGACTAATTTTGATGTTATCTTTGGTATAGATTGGTTGCATGCATGTTATGCCTCAGTGAATTGTAGAATGTCATGCCCCATCTTGGGAGGCATGTTTGGCACCTAGTGCCACACTAGGACCTAGGCTGACCAGGCTGGGCATATGCTCCTCTAGTTCCTGCCAGCAACTCAAAATCAAGAAAACAAATAGCTATATCTCGGCTGTAAACATAGCCTCGGGCCGATAAGGCCACGCACAACCTGTAAAAGAAAAACAGCTAACCCAGCCAATATAACAATAAAGGGATCTCATGTGGGCTGACAAGACCACCACGCTGTCTAGTCATAACTAAAAGAAGGCAGGCAGTCATATTCGTACTATAGCTGAGAAGGCTGCTAACTAAATAGCTAAACTAGGACCGACACGGCCAACACACAAAACATAACATACATAGGCACCACACGGCAAGCAACAACCAACCAATAACCAGAATTGTAGTCCTCAAGCCTCTAAGAGTGGAAAAGTGGTCGGGACAGGGCCCTGACCTACCCAAAAGCTATACAACAAAAGAGCAAAACTTTCTGACTAATAACTTCAGAGAAAAGGAGCTGACTGAACTGCTAACTCTGGATGATGGCTAAGGAGGTCCTGAACCACATCTATCCACACCTGCAAGCAAGTCTGCAGCACCCCATGGATGGGCATCAGTACAATATATACCGAATATGTAAGGTAGTAATAAAAGCTCAATAAAACTGATAAAAGAACTGAAAGTAATCAATAGGAAGGATAAGAGCTCAACCTAGATAGCCTCACAATCTGAAATATAACTAGAAAATAAATATACAACAAGAACTTAACTGGTCCCCCATAAGCCTGGAAGGTACAATCAACACAGAATAACCTACCTGAGCCCTCATAAGCCCTGGCAAGCGTCAAATAGTTTATATAGCCTTATCGGTATTCCTGAGGCCCCATAAGTGGCTGCAACTGCATCTCAGGCAAACCAGGCCCTCGTGTGGGTCGGTAATGTCATCTTGAGCATAGAAGGAGTTCATAGAAGACTCCAATGTGGCCCAGAAGGCTTTACTTTAGTCCCTTCACACACTTAATAGCTCTTTAAGCAATTCAGTACCTCATAAGCAACACAATAGCTCCGAAAGCAATCTCAGTGTTATGAAAATGATAGCAGCATCGTGGCTCTGTAAGCAATCTATAGCTCCATAAGCATTAGCAACTTCATAGCTCCGTAAGTAGACTATAGCTCTGTAAGCAGTTCTTACAATTAACAATCGCTCAGCTAATCACAGCAAGAGGTCATATGAAATACGATTAACCCCTACTAGGGATGCTACGCTACAACCTCAAATCTTTTCGTAATGACTAACTACAACATTTGTATTCTCAAGCTACTACAGAAGTACAGGTCGTATCAATGCTACGACGAGAATAACTTGGTGAAAGGATTAGCCTTAACATACCTTAATTGTTGATTTATATTAACCCAAATAGTTCCAACCTAAAGCCGACAATTCCACCAACTTGTAGCCCTTACACTATGAGAATGAGGCTATTTTCAATACTAAGACTCGGAAAATAACAATATTTTTCAATAATATTAACTATAACTCAACTTCGTTCAATTCGGTTGAAAACTCTCAAATTCCTGAGAGTTTAGAAGGTAGAAATGCTTACCTATCACTTGTAGCCACGTAGGACTCAATTAGAAGTGATTTCTACAACTGGTTCTAGTATTCCGAGCGAATTTTCAAGAAATAACTCCGCAGGAACGTTCCTCGTAGGCCTAAAACTCGTTATCCAAGATGAATTGGCATTTGAACGGAGTTTAACAGCGTAAATCGGCAAGAAATGGATGAAAAAGTAAGAGAATACTTTGGAGGTTCGAGGGTCTGTTTTAGAAAATCTTTTAAAATGAATTGAACCTACACTTAAAACATATATATATATATATATATATATATATATATTAGGGCAGTGTCAAGGGGGTGCAACATGCCTCCTATCGCGCCAGGCCAGGGGCACACGCGCCAGGATGGCAATGCGGCGCGGTGCCTAGTGCGCCTAGCCTCTGGCCCCGACCTCCTGTCCACTCGATATTGTGCTTGTATATTCACCCCCCAAGCCCTTTTCCATATGCGTCATACTCCAAAACTCTCAACTTACGTACACATGCATCGGCTAAACGATATGAACTACGGGGTGTAACATCATCCCCCTTTTAGGAACATTCGACCTCGAATATAACTTCAAGCTTAAGAAACTCAACTCCATTAACTATTGCCAGAAAAATTTCAGCAGAGTCTCCTTTGTAAATGGGCTTTACATAAACTTGAAACACAGAAAAGTCCGACATAGGTGCCTCATAGGACTCTACAAGCAATGATACAACATAGTTCCATATTGTAAAAGTGAACAACTGAATAGTACTGGCAATATGAACAACAAAACAATAACTGGGAAACAATCTCACCTCAACTACACTGGGTCAAGCCTAAAATTAGTGAGGATATTTAGATATTATGTCATCCTTAGCTTCCCAGGTCATCTCTTCTACATTTTTATTCCTCCACAGGACTTTAACGGAGGCTACATCTTTATTCCTTAATCTGCGAACCTATTGATCTAGTATAGCAACTGGAGTCTCTTCATAGGAAAACTCCTCAATAACTTGATCATCAATGAAACAACCCGAGACAGGTATCCTATGCACTTTTGTAGCATCGATACGTGAAAAACTAGATGAATAGATTCTAGCCCCGAAGGCAGTTCTAACTCATATGCCACTCGGCCAATCCTTCAAAGGATTAGATAAGGGTCAATGAACCTAGTGCTAAGCTTGCCCTTCCTACCAAATCTCATCACGCCCTTCATTGGTGAAACCTTAAGAAATATCCAATCATCAACATTAAACTCCAAGTCTCTACACCGCACATGAAATTGACCTCTGATGACTCTGGGCTATTAGCAACCATTCTATGATAAGTTTCAACTTTTCTTCTGAGTTATTGATCATATCAGGTCCGATTAACCCTTATTCCCCTACTTTAAACCATCCTATGGGGGGCCTATATTTTTGCCCATATAAAGTCTCATAAGGCGCCAACTCAATAGCAGAATGATAACTATTATTATAAGCAAACTCAATAAAGGGTAGGTGCTCGTCCCAACTTCCTCCAAAGTCTAGAACACATGCTCGTAATATATCCTCGAGCATCTGAATGGTGCATTCTTCCTGGCCATCTATTTGAGGATGGAAAGTCATACTCAAGTTAACCTATGTCCCCAAATCTTTCTGAAATGACTACCAGAATCTAGCTGTGAATTATGCCCCTCTGTCGGAAATAATAGATGCTGGTACACCATGTAGTCGGACTATCTCCTTAATATACAACTCAGTATAATCTTCAATTGAAAATGTAGTCTGGACTAGCAAGAAGTGGGTTGATTTCATCAACCTGTCGACAATGACCCAAATGGAGATGAATTTACACCTTGTGCGAGGTAACCCTGTAACAAAATCCATATTAATGGATTCCCATTTCCATATAGGTACGGCAATCTCCTGAGTCAGTCTATCAGGTCTCTAGTGTTCAGCTTTTACCTGCTGCAATGAGGGCACTGTGCTATGAACTCAACTATACCTTTCTTCATCCTAGGCCACTAATATATCTCCTTTATATCATGGTACATCTTCGTCGAACCTTGGAGAAGAGAGTAACGAGAATAATGTACCTCTGCCATGATCTACTGGTGGAGCCCTGCTATATCTAGAACACAGAGTCCCATCTCCTATTAACTGAAAGGCCGATAGTTCACCCTGCTGAACCTTGTCTCTGAGTTGTACTAGACTGGGGTCCTTGTACTGTCACTCCTTCATTTCCATAGCTAGAGATGACATGGTTGTATTCTATATCATGGCCCCATTATCACCTGAATCTATTACCCAGACTGCTGATTGGATAATGAGTGGAGCTCTCGAGCCATTTCCCTCTATTCTGACCTCAAATATGCTAGCTTCCATGGATCTGCGGCTAACGGCATAAACTACAAATTAGCCTTCCCTAGGTGATATAAGATATTCACGTCATAGTCTTTCAGCAATTCTAGCCAACGACGCTACCGCAAATTCAACTCTTTCTATGTGAAGATATACTAGAGGCTTTTGTGATCCATAAAGATATCTACGTTAGTGCCTCCATATTTTCAAAGCATGAACTATTGCAGCTAACTCTAAATCATGGGTGGGGTAGTTTCCTTCGTGCTTCCTTAGCCGCCTCGAAGCATAGGCAATCACCTTACCATATTGCATCAAAACACACCCTAACCCAATGCTCGAAGCGTCACAGTACACAACATAGCCCTCTGATCCTTTCGATAAAGCCAATACTGGGGCAGATGTCAAGCTATTTTTCAGCTCCTGGAAACTCTATTCAGAAGCCTCGTTCCAATGGAGTTTAGCTGCTTGCTGAGTCAACCTTGTCAACGGTGCTGATAAGGCAGAGAATCCTTCCATGAACCTTGTGTAATACCTGGCTAACCCCAGGAAACTACGAACCTCGGTTGGAGTTATGGGTCTGGGCCATGTCTTTACCGCCTCAATTTTCTGTGAGTTATCCTGAATACCTGCATTTGACACCACATGGCCCAAGAAGGCTACTGAATTTAACCAGAATTCACATTTCAAAAACTTTGCATATAACTGGTGGTCTCTGAGAATCTGGAGTACCATTCCCAGATGATCTGTGTGTTTAGCTTCTGAGCGAGAATATACCGGAATATCATCAATAAACACTATCACATACAAATCTAAATATGACCTGAAGATATTGTTCATCAAAAGCATAAACACTGATGGGGTGTTCATCAATCTGAAGGACATGACCAAGAATTCAAAATGACCATACCTGGTCCTGAAGGCTATCTTCGAAATATCTTTCTCCCCGACTCGCACTAGGTGATACCCTGACATTAAGTCTATCTTGGAGAAATATTTTTCCCCCTGCAGCTGATCAAAAAAATCATCTATCCTTGAAAGGGGATACTTATTCTTAATAGTAACTTTATTCAACTGCCATAAATCTATACATATTTGTAGGGAGCCATCTTTCTTCTTCACAAACAGAACTAGCGCACCCCATGGTGAAGCACTCGGCCTGACAAAGCCCTTATCTAGTAGATCTTTCAACTGTTCTTTCAATTCCTTTAGCTCGGTAAGAGCCATCCGGTATGGATGGATGGATATAGGTTGCGTACCTGGTGGCAGGTCGATAGAGAAATCAATCTCACACTCTAGGGGAATACTAGGGAGCTCGTTTGGAAACACATCCAGAACTCACTAACCATAGGAATGGCCTGAAGAGTCGGGGATTCTGCTTGCATATCCTGAACCCTAACAATATGGTAAAAACAACTCTTCCCTATCAACTTCCTCACCCAAAGATAAAATATAATCCTACCTTTTGATGTAGCTGCATTGCCTTTCCATTCTCGCACTACCTCCCCTGGAATGTGAAATCGGATAGTCTTGGTCCAACACTCTACATTGGAATAATAGGGCGCTAGCCAATCCATACCCATAATTACATCAAAGTCAATCATTTCTAACTCCACTAAATCTACTAAGGTCTGGCGACCGAAAACCTCTACTGTACAATCCCGAGAAAGCTCTTAGCAATAATAGAGTCACCCATGGGTGTGGATATAGAAAATGGTCACTGAAGTAACTCTAGCATTATACAAAATTTCTGTGCCACTAGCGGAGTCACATAAGACAGAGTAGAACTTGGATCTATCAAAACATACACTATGTGAGAACAAACATTCAGCATACCTGTCACAATATTTGGTGGCAACTCTAGCTCTTGTCTCCTTGGTAAGGCGTAAGTGCAATCCGGAACACTACCAGAACTGGATGCCCCTGGTCTTCGTCTGCCTCTGCCAACTGGAACTGAGGGCCTGCGCCCTGCTGAAGGTGCTGGAACATGTGATCCTGTTGAGGACCTGTTCTGCTGGCCACGGTTACCCTAATATCTGGACGGATAATTCCTCATCATACTACCCTCTTGATCATAATCATAGCAAGCAGTAGATCCGTATCTACACCTCCCAAAATGTTGTCTACTGTAAATCCTACACCATGGTGTAACAAGCCTACTCTAATCTAGACCTCTCATCTGTTGAGAGCTTGACGCTCGTGAACTCTCACCGAAACCTGACTTTCCACCATGATTTTCACTACTAACTTGTTGCTGCGGAGGCAAAGGTCTAGGTGGCCTGCTTGGAAACCGAGGTCTGGGCCCTCCTGAAACTCTGCCTGCAAATCAGCGGGTCTAGCCCTCTAGTGCGGCTGCCGACTCATTTTCTTAGCCTCATATTGGCATTGCCTGATTCCCTCTATGTTTTGAGCAAAAGCCTGAATGCATGCAATATACATGTCCTTGCGCAAAGTAGCTATAATACAGACCTCCACATATTCCGTAGAAAGCCCCATGATAAACCGGTGTACCCTAGCTGAAACAGTATCAACAAAAGCTGGCGCATATCTGGCCAGAGAGTCAAATCTCAATGTGTACTCCCGAACGCTCATTCTGCCCTGCTCCATTTAAAAACTGATCCACCCGGGCCTATTGGATCTCTTGAGGCAGATAATGATCTAGGAAGGCCTTCAAAAACCCAGCCAAGGAGGTGGAGGTACATCTCTACCTCTGGACCTTTCCCAACTCTCATACCATAGAACCGCTATATCTCATAGATGAAACACAGCCAACTCAACTGACTCTGTAGACGAGGCATGCATTACCCTGAATATTCACTACATCTGGTCTAAGAAATCTTGAGGATCCTCTTTGTGATCTATCCCCGTAGACTGCGACGGACTCAAAGAGAGAAACTTATGAACCCTCGAACTTCGAGGCCCTTCAGTAGGTTCACGATGACAGGTGCCACTGGCTGGTGCTGAGCGGCCACCATCCGAGCCAACATATAAATCACACTCTTAACCTTCTGATCTGATGGTATAGGAATAACTAGGGGTGATACTGGTGTATCTTCTATCCTGTAGGGCTCCTGATATGGCGGTGAATGCTGAAGAGATCGAGGTGATGTCTCCAGATCGCCCTCAAGTTGGGTTGGCTCTCACTGTGGCACCCTGCTAGTGCCCTCTCCTGCCGCAATATCCAACTCCCAATCAGTCGTGTTCTGTTGTGCATCAAACATCTTCTCTATGGATAAGAAGAATAACGTAAGCTTAGGGACTCAACCCGATACAACATAGATTTATAGCATGATTGGAGAAAGAAGAAGGGTAACCACGCTATCATGCCTAGTATCCTCCTGCCTATAGAATGTGGTTCACAACCTACCCATAGACAAGACTCTACTAGACATGTCTTGCAAACTCCGTAAGATGCGACAATGCTCTGATACCAAGTTTGTCACGCCCCATCTTTGGAGGCATGACTAACATATAGTGCCACATGGGACTTGGGCTGACCTGGCTTGGCATATACACCTCTGGTGCCTACTGGCAATGCAAAATCAAGAAAACAAACAACTATATCTCGGCTGTAAATACAGCCTCAGGCCAACGAGGCCACGTAGCAACCTGTAAAAGAAAATAGCTAACCCAGCCAACATAACAATAAAGGTATCCTATGCTGGCTGATAAGACCACCACGCTGTCTAATCATAACTAAAAGAAGGCAGGTAGTCATATTCATACTATAGCTGACAAGGCTGCTAACTAAATAGCTAAACTAGGCTCCACATACCCAACACGCAAAATGTAACATACATAGGCCCCACACGACAAACAACAACCAACCAACAACCAGACTTGTAGTCCGCAAGCCTCTAAGAGTGAATAATGGTTGGGACAGGGCCCCAACCTATCCAAAAGCTGTAAAACATGAGAGAAAATCTTTGTAACTAACAACTCCAGAGAAAAGGAGTTGACTGAACTGCTAACCATGGATGAAGGCTATGGAGGTCATGAACCACGTCTATCCGCACCTACAGGCAAGTATGTAGCTCCCCACGAATGGGCATCAGTACAATAAATAAAACTGATAAAAGAACTGAAAGTAATCAATATGAAGGATAAGAGTCCAACCTGGATAGCCTCACAATCTAAAATATAACTAGCAAGTAAATATACAACAAGAACCTAACCGGTCCCCATAAGCCTGGAAGGTACAATCAACACAGAATAACCTACCTGGGCCACCATAAGCCCTGGAAAGCGCCAAATAGTCTATATACCCCTATCGGTATCCTGAGGCCCCATGAGTGACTGAAACTGTGTCTCGGGCAAACTATGCCCTTATGAGGGTCGGTAAGTCATCTTGAGCATAGAAGGAGTTCATAGAAGACTCTAACATAACCCCAAAGGCTTTACTTTAGTCCTTTCACACACTTAATAGCTCTGTAAGCAATTTATTAGCTCATAAGCAATACAATAGGTCCGAAAGAAATCTCATAGTTCTATAAATAATAGTAACATTGTGCCTCTGTAAGCAATCTATAGCTCCGTAAGTATTAGCAGGTTCATAGCCTGTAAGCTGTTCGTACGATCAACAGTCCCTCAGCTTATCACAGTGAGAGGTTGTACGAAATATGATTAACCCTTACCAGGGATGCTATGCCTACAACCTCAAATCTTTTGTAACATTCATATTCTCAATCTATTACAGAATTACAAGTCATATCAATGTTACGACAAGAATAACTTGCCAAATGGACTAGCCTTAACATACCTTAATCATTGATTTCTGTTCATCCAAATAGTTCCAACCTGAAGCCGGCAATTCCACCAACTTGTAGCCCTTATGCTGGGAGAATAAGGCTATTTTCAATACTAAGACTCAACAAATAAGAATATCTTTTAATAATATTAACTATAACTCAACTTCGTTCAATTCAGCCGAAAACTCACAAATTTCTGAGAGTTTAGAAGGTAGAAATACTTACCTATCACTTGTAGCCGCCTAAGACTCAATTAGAAGTGATTTTTATATCTTTTACTTGGCGGGGTTCCGGTACTCCGAGTAAATTTTCAAGAAATAACTCTGCATGAACATTGCTTGTAGGCTTGGAACTCATTATCCAAGATGAATTTGCGTTTGGACGGAGTTTAACAGCGTAAATCAGCAAGAAATGGATGAAAAATTGAGACACTACTTCAGAGGGTCAAGGGTCTATTTTAGAAAAAAATTTAAATGAATTGAATCTACACTCAGAACATATATATATATGTGTGTGTGTGTATATATAAGGGCAGTGGTTAGGGTGCGCGAGGTGCCAGGCTGGCAGCACGGTGTGACACCCAGTGCACCTAGCCTCATGCCCAGGCCTCCTATCTTCTTGATACTCTCAACATACGTTTGCACGCATCGGTTAAACGGTAGAAACTTACGGTGTGTAACATAGAACCCGTACAGTAGAGTTCTGATTTCTAGGTGAGCCAGTCCTAGAATGGCAGGGTAGTTCAGCTATGCCTGTAAGTCGCTTCATTTCCTACTTTAAGGTTGGAAAGATTATTTTCAAGGGATGTTTACCATTTAGTTTGGGTTAAAGATGCTATGTACGAATCCTCGACTCTCCAGTCAATTCCTAAGTAAGACTCTACTAGACCCGATTTGTGGACTCCCTAGGACTCGAAGTTGCTCTGATACCAAGTTTGACATGCTCCAAACTAGGGGAGAAATGCAACTGGCACTCAGTACCTTATGTATCAAGGAGACGGCTATATAGTATGCGGACTGATGAGGTCACAACTCAATAAAGATAGAAATATATAATCTTACAAGGTCATAAACTAAACTGAACAATCACAAAGTTGCACGATACTACACCAAGTCTGCAAAGCCTCTATGAGAATACTATAGTAATGGTCGAATCAATAATCTAACCTACCATTAAATGTACACCAAAAACTCAAGCTAACACAGTATCAAACTTCTAGACATTTTCCCTAGAAGGAAACGAGCATACCAACATAGTCACTGAACTCACAAACTCCTAATGGAAAGGAAGATCTGGGCCTTTACCTGTATCTACAACATTAATGCAATTTTTCCAGGCAAAGGGACGTCAATACAAGTAATAGGTACTAGTATGTAAGGCTCAAAAGCAATAGTCATAAGATAATAATCATAATAATAATTGCGTCAAGGAAAGGAAGCATAAAACGTAGACATAACCTAGATCTTTGAAAACTATAACTGATCATAGCTCATCCTATACGATTAAACTCAAGATAACTGACTTTGGAAAGTGTAAAAAAGAGAAACAACCTGAAACCTGGAATTCTAACCTGATTGGAGTCTCAAGATATGCCAATGCAATTTATACAGTCACATAAATATAACATAACATCAAAATATATGCATATGAATGTCATGCTCATGTATTCCTACCTAGCACGCGCACTAGGTGGGAGGCGCATGTACTGTACTAACAATACTGATTGGTGGACTGCTAAGGTCTCTAAGCCCATAGGCTTATCTGATACGTAAATCATAAGTAACATAATGCAACCATTTCTGCTCATAATATGATGTACATAGACACAACTCTAATGACCCTCCCTGGTTAATCTGTTAAAGTAACTAAATACCGACCCTTATATGAACAAAACTCAATTGAAAGAGAGTTTTGGCTCAACACCTACCTAGCCATATCTGAGGAGGCACTATACCATAGAGGACGTATATACACTTAAGACTCTTAGATAGAGTTCTTGACTTGAATTCTTGGCTTCATTAAATTACTACTCGTCTCATATATTCATTTAGATACTTGAGGGATTAAATACAAGTGATAGATTCTTTCATGAGTGTAAGGAATTCCAATAATGATTCAAAAATGAGTTGGACATACAAACGTATAACATTAAATGTGACTAAGGGATTCAATTGTATACTACAACATCTTTGTAGGAGTTTACTAACATGAGAATGGTATATACCTTAAGACTCTTAGCTGAAGCGAGTCATAAGGACTTGAGTTTTAGCTTTTATGTATGCTAGTTTATTTATTAAAGACATAGGCACGAGTCATTAAATATGAACACTTTGACCATTTTGGTAACCTTTGTATCGTAATACATTATAGTACATAGCTATGGGAAGTTATTTCCTGAAATAGAGGATATAAGCGTAAAACAATGAATAACATATAAGCTCTATGAACCAGAGAAGATTGTATTGACCTTTGATACTATTTAAGCTTCTTATAGTTTTGTCATGAATGTAGGTAAACAACATGTACAGGGGTTCTTAGATCCCCGAGTTATAAACACTTGCTCTCATATCTATGTTCTATATGCTAGAGAGGTAGGATTATAAGTATATGATTCCTTAAGGAAAAGTTGGTCTATATAAGTTGGTCTAACGGTAGCTTAGGTAATTATCCGTTAATGACTCATTGCCCTTCCTTATAAGGATTCCTAGTAGTGTATCTATAACGTACAGACATGATCTCTAAGCCCATCAAATGATTACCATAATAGTCTTCTTCAATATATTTTTAATTAATTCTAATAATCCAACCATTTTATGTCTCTCAATTCATTTACTTATTCAAACTTACCCTCAAATCTCTATTTTTATTCTAACGATCATTATATGTTTATTATATTTCCAATTTACCTAACTTATCAATAATCATATAAACCTATACATCATACTCTAACGTCCTTTATCTTTGTTCTCATTATATCAATTTAACATCCTTATCGTATTATAACATCTTGTCCTACACCTTATTCTTCACGTCCTTATCCTTAATTATATTGTTACCCATTTTATCAACTTTTTTACATACTTTACTATGTTTCCTTCACCAAGAACATACTTTTTAAAATATAAAATTCATCATGATAACCGACTCCTAATGACTTTAGAACTGAGCACGAAAAAGGAGTACATAACTTAATTTGTTACTTATAGAGGTCTAGCATTCGATCCTTAACTTCCTTTTCATTTACATCTCAATTTGTATATTATAAACTTGGTTCTGTATACATATATTTCTTAGAGGCATGCTTCTTAAATCACATAATTAACCTTGGCCATTACTCATTTAACCAATATTACGCCAATCAACTTACGCTTTAACTAATCGATTGCCTTCTTAGACTTTTACTTATCATACATGGAAATAGGAAGCTTCTCAAAGAGATGATGTTCACATATATTTTTTACCATAATATACAAGCTCACCGTTCCCACATCAAGGGTCTCTGTTACGACCCAAGTCTATACCCTGAAAGCGACACGGTGCTTATGACCACAAATGACCCCTAGCTAACTCATGACATAGCATAAAACTAATAAAATCTTATTCATAGAAAACTGAGAAAAAATAAACTGAATTCATAAACAACTTGAGTAAATAAAATAGTCTGAACTTAAATCCAAGAAAATAAATACTGAGTCTGATATTAAACACAACGTTGAAAAATAGTAATTGTTTGTCTGAAAGCCTATACTAACTAATGGGTTGCTGGGGCAAGTCACCAACTAACTCTTAAAGTCTGAAACTGAAAATAAAAAAAAGACAACTGAAATGAATATGACTCCTGCTCTCGAATGATGAGGACTCACCACTAACAACTGCTGATGGGCATCGAATCAAAGCTAACCATGATGTTGCGCCTAAGTACCTAAACCTATATCATAATAGGTTATAGCACAATAGAACATATGTGGATCAGTACTTTGCATGTACTGAGCATATGAGATATGCAACTGACTAAAGGTAATATACTGATAATCTAAAATGTTATATTGAATGCATAAAATGAACTGATGTACAATGACCCTATCAGAGATGCATAGATACTGATACAAAATAGTAGTTTGAGTATGCATAATGAAAAATACTAGTAAAACTAGTTTGAGGCTCATGTCCATGCACTGAAATTGAATCTGTAATTGAGACTTAAACTTCAATTGTACTAAATTGTGGGAGAAGCCTGTTAATTGACATAAACCACATGAGCTAAACGTGTAGTTCGATGTATACACCCCATCGAGAGGACCCAATATACCTTTTCCAAGATATAAAGGCATGACTAGTATGATCACTAAAATTGATACCCATTCGGGATAAACCTACAGTGGCATATAGTTTTAGGACCTGGGTGCATTGAACCCCGATTCACCTGGTGCTAAGTACTACTCCCAACTGACATTTTTCTAATAGCTCGAAAAGTGGTGTTATAAGCTAAGTCAGAAACTACTTTATCTAAAAGTGATCTAAGAGTCTAAAAACCTAAAAATACTGATTATGCTGCCAAAATATGCATGCTGAAGTTATGAGGAAAATCATGTGTTCATAACATGCCAAGTTTTTCTAAAGCAAATGCTAACTCATAAATAATGAACTTAAAATCATGCTAAAATCAATGACATGAAAATACAATATGTAACTAAACATAATATTATGAATATCACATAATAATAAGCATAGGAGTCTCGAAAACACTAGGATAATAAGGGAAATCATAAAATGAATAGGAATCCTAAGACATGATTTCTAAGAACTTAGATTACTATGTTCTTTTTGAAAATTTTTAGGACACAAGGGTGGAAGGA
Organism: Datura wrightii; assembly: GCA_035772735.1. NCBI lineage: Eukaryota > Viridiplantae > Streptophyta > Magnoliopsida > Solanales > Solanaceae > Datura > Datura wrightii. The sequence goes on along the minus strand of JASDFA010000019.1, from coordinate 73,129,304 downwards.
TAACCCTTATTGAAATTCCACATATCTGAAGTTGGAGAACCCTTGCTAGAACTTGACCTAGAAGCTTTTGGAGAAGAACCCTAGTTCTTGACTTGAGAGAGTTTAATCACTCCTAATGTTCTGTTTATGAGTTTTTAGGAGAGTTTAATCACTTTTTTAAGAGTGATACATGGAAAACTGGATGGACTGAAGCTAAATCAGAGGGCAACTCAATTTCATATGCTACCTTGCCAACCCATTTCATAATCCGGTATGGGCTAACATAACGGGGACTGAGTTTTCCTCTCTTTCCAAACCTCATTGATCTTGGGCAGAATTATATGCCCAAGTGATACTCAAATGCTTCATTTCGTCTTTGTTATCTATCGTTATTTGTGCATTCTCATGTGATTTTTAGTTAAAATGTGAATTTATACTAACCAACATGATTAGTGTTGTTTTACAGGTAAAATGAATATTTGGGAAGCTAAGATACATGTTGGTAAAAATCGGAAATGGACTTGGAAGCAAGGAGTGGAAAAGGTCAATGAAGAGAAGCAAAAATAAGGGCTCCGCGATGGAGCCGTCTCACGCTGCCATCGCGGAGGCATTCTGCCTCGGGTGATTTAATTTTGGCCATTTCCAGTGAAGCCCCGCGTTACCTCCGTGACACGGAGGCAATGCCACACGATGCAAGCTATGGCACGTTGAGTACAATTACCTAGGACATCAATTTCCAGTGTAGGTGCGCGATTGCACCGTGGCACGTTGGCCAGGCTCCGCGATGCACGCCGTGGCACGCCAAGGTGAAAATTCTGAGGAGCCTAATTCCAGAGAGGGTCCGCGATACCCCAGTGGCACGGAGGGAGTGCTCCGCGATACACTCCATGCCACGTTGCTTGTTATTCTGGAAAAAATTCTCAATAGTATAAATAGCACACTTAGGTTAATTTATAAACATTTTGACTTGGTTGAGCAAGAACGTGGGTTACAGGCAGTTGAGGGGACACAAATTCTAGGATTCTTCTCTATCTCTTTCTCTTTTATCTCAATTGTTTGTATGATTTGTACTCATTTGATGATGTTTAATCCACAAATGAGTGGCTAAATTCACTTCTTGATGAGGTTAAGAACAATTGTAGTGGAATATAATTGTTGATCATTTTAGTTTTCATCTTTTCTTCAATGGTTGTTCTATCAATTCTTGTTCTTACGGCATTAATATTTGGCCAATGTTAATGTATATCTAAAAAATCCAATTTTGATTTTGAAAAAGGAAGAAATTGGAAAGATGTGAATTGGTAGGATATGATCTCTTCTTAGTTTGGGAAAATTGAGAATTGATTTACATTCAGAATAGAAATATATCTGAAAATCTTATTAGTCAATTAAGGAATCAGTTTTGTATGGCTAGAACATGAAATTCTTTTATCACAAAAATGTAGATTGAAGGTTATTGATTCTTAAGTTGGATAAGAGACGAAAGTTCCAATCCATAGGCAATAATTCTTGACTAGCAACCGAACGAAAGATTAACTGAATTGTATCGATAAATTAATTCCATGCATGTTCGTTTTAACCTCAGCTTGCTCATTACTATTGTTTAGATTCACTTTATAATTTTGCCTTAGATTCTTATAAATTAGTAACTCAAATTCTCAAAATATTATTTATTTGGTTGTCTGCATTCTTAAAGATATAGTTCATTAACACTTAAGTTAATTATTACCGTAGCTTAGTCCCTGTGGGATAGATACTTGGCTTTACTTTAGCCACTTTACTACTTGTTCGACCACATGCACTTGCGTGTAGTCACCACAGAATCCGAACAAGTTTTTGGCGCCATTGCAGGGGACTGGCAATTTGTAAAATTGTTATCTTAGTGTTAGTTTACAATTTCTATATAAGTGCTGACAACTTGATCTTAGCCTATCTTTTGAAGATATTGAATTGTGTTGAACACTAACAAGAGATAAGGAGTTGGTGGATTCATACATAGAGTCGGAAAGACAATTTCATCGTCAAAGAAGGGAAGCTCTAGAGAAAAAGCTACAGTTGCTCAGACAGACAATCCTGGAGCAACAACAGAATCCATCACTTGTGAGGGCAGTGTTAGTGCCCGAGGAAATGGCAGCTAGGCTGGTTCACGAAGTGGCAATCCCACATGCTAACAATCTTACATCAAGTATTCGTAGACCAGAGCCAGGAGGGAGGTTTGAGCTTAAACAGAACATGGTGCAATTGTTGTACACCAGTGAGCAATTCACAGGTCTCCCTCACGAAGATCCACAACAACATCTCCAAACATTTTGGAGATAAGTGACACTTACATCCCCGCTGGAGTATCATCCGGTTACGTAAGACTTACATTATTCCCATTTTCATTATTGGGGGAAGCAAAGAGGTGGTTGAAAGCTGAACTACCTAACTCTATCACCACGTGGGATGATCTTGCAAGAAAGTTTTTGATAAGATTCTTTCCATCCGGGAAAACAGCAAGACTTAGAAGTCAGATTCTAAGTTTTAAACAAAGAGAGGGGGAGAATCTGTATCAAGCTTGGGAAAGGCTCAAATCATTGCTAAGGGATTGTCCTCACCATCACCAGTCCAATGATGTGCTGGTGCATACTTTCATAGAGGGTTTGGAACCCCACACCAAAATTTTGCTAGACTCGGCAGCTGGGGGACAAGCATTAGAAAAGACTTATGAGGAGCTGTATACTTTGTTAAATCGTATTTCGCAGGGAAATCCAGAGTAGATTGCGGACTCTTTTAGAGGAGGAACAAGGAAAGTGGCAGGAGTCTTTGAAGTGGATGGGTTTACAGTGATCGTTGCACAGATAGCTGCATTGCAAAATCAACTTAACACCCACTTCAGCAATATGAGCTTGAATCAACCTCAAGCCCCAGTTAATGTAGTGCAGTAGATTTAGTGTGAAGTATGCGGTAGTAATGAACACTCAGCTGAGTGTTGTGGTGCAAATCCAGATTCAGTGAACTTTGTTGGGAATGTACAGAGAAATAATCACCAACAGTATGGCAATAATTACAACTCAAATTGGAGGAATTATCCGAATTTCTCTTGGGGTAGTAACAGCCATCAAGGGCAGAGTTCGAATCAAGGTGTGCAGAGAAATCAAGGAGGGCGGCAGAATTATCAATCTCAATACAGAGGAAATAATGCACCTCCTCCACCACCCACCAGCATTGAGGAAATGTTTAAAACAATGTTAGCTAACCAAGCTCAAATGCAGGCTGATTATGTGAAATTGGCAGCAGACATAAAAAACAACAAGTTAGCTACAAAAGCGTTGGAGTCCCAGTTTGGAAAACTAGTTGGAGCTCAAAACACCAGGCCCAGAGGAGGACTACCGAGTGACATTGACCCGAATCCCAAGCAGGTCAATGCAGTGACTACAAGGAGTGGTTTACAGCTCAAGGAGGTGGAACCAGAAAGACCACCTCAGCAGTCAGGAGCAGTAAGGAAAAATAGGGAACATGATGATGAGAGGGGGAAGGAGAAGGCAGCTAAAGCAGAAAGACCACCACCCCCGTTCCCTCAAAGATTAAAGAAACACAAGGAGGAAGCTTGTTCCAAAAAGTTCATGGAGGTGCTTAAACAGGTACACATTAATTAACCTTTGGTTGATGTTTTGCAGGGAGTGCCTAAATATACGAAGTATATCAAGGACATCGTAGCTTACAAAAGTAGATTGACGGAGTATGCTACGGTGGCACTTACTGAGGAGTGCACTTCCCGAATACAAAACAGGTTGCCAACAAAGCTCAAGGACCCTGGGATCTTTACAATTCAGATAACAATTAGGCAAAGTATCCGAGCTTGTGGATTATGCAATTTGGGAGCAAGCATTAACTTGATGCCGACATCAGTGTTCAAGAAGTTGGGGCTGGGCAGTCCTAGACCAACTACAGTAATCTTGCAGTTAGCTGACCGTTCTTTGGCCAGACCAGATGGCATTATGGAGGACGTGCTGGTGCAAGTGGGCTCCCTTATCTTCCCGGTAGATTTCATTGTCTTAGATTTTGAGCCGGATGCGGAAGTCCCATTTATTTTGGGACGTCCTTTCTTGGCAACCGGGAGAGCTTTGATTGATGTAGCTGCAGGGTAGTTAACCATGTGAGCGCATGACAAAGTGGAGGTATTTGATGTATATAAGGCCATGAAGCTACCGTCCATATATGAGGAGCTTTCAACAATCAATGTGCTAGACCAAGCAGAAATTCTTCAGAATGTTGATTCTCGAGATCCATTGGAAAGAGCATTGATGAGGTCCGATCATTTCGGAGATAGGGCTACTTATGAGACGGTGCAAATGTTGAATGAACCAAAGTGGTATCTCAGGAAGCATGACTTTCAGCCTTTAATGAGGTCCCTGGAACCATTGACGAAACCATCTATTGAGGAAGCACCAAAACTAGAGTTGAAAACATTGCCTCCCCATTTAAAATATATCTTTTGGGGGGAAGATGACACTTTGCCAGTCGTCATCTCCGCCGAATTGATGGAGGCATAGCTAAAGGAAGCATTGGTGGTTCTCAAAAGAAGGAAGAAAGCGATGGGCTGGCAAATGTTAGATATTCGAGGTATCAATCCAGCTTTTTGCACATACAGAATTTTCATGGAGGAAGGAGAAAAGCCAACTGTACAGCCTCAGCGGAGGTTGAATCTGATGACGAAGGATGTGGTTAGGAAAGAAGTAATTAAGTGGCTTGATGCAGGTGTGGTCTATCCTATTTCGAACAATGAATGGGTCAGCCCCGTTTAGTGCTCGGTGCTTTGGTAGGGGTTAAAAACCGACACGCAAGTGCACGTGGTCAAACAAGTAATAAAGTGGCTAAGTAAGCCAAGTATCGATCCAAGGAGACTCTGGATAAGTAAAATTGCTTAAGTATACTATATTCTAGTTTACTTCCAATTATGTTGACAACAATGTAACCAAAAGTTAAATAATTTTATTTATAAACTATATACTAAAACTATTAACAAATATTTACTTGAATTGAAACTATGGATAAGAGCATGCCAAGGTTAAGAACAAGTAATGAATTCGATAGTAATCATAATTCGGTTATCCTTCTCTTCATGTTGCTAGCCAAGAACATTAGCCTAGAGATTAAAACTCTCGTATTTAATCTCACTTTAGAATCATAAACCATTCGTCTACATTTCTGTGATCAAATGCAATTTATGACCTAGCAATACAATTCCGGTTCCTAAATTGACTAATACGGCTTTCAAGTATATTTCTATCAGGAAAGCACATCAAAATCCAATTTTCCCAAATCAAGTTAAGAACAATACCCTATTAATTCACAACTTTCCAATTTCTTGCTCTCTCGAGTGAAATTGGACTTTTTAGATGTACATTAATGTTGGCCACACACTAATGCAGTAAGAACAAGAATTAATAGAGCAACATGAAAGAAGAAGATGAAAAACCATATAATTTACAATCAAAATTCAATACACATGTTCAAAACCTTAGCAAGGAAGAGAATTAGCCACTCATTTGTGGATTGATCATCCTCAAATGAGTGTAAATCATACGTACAATTGATTGAAAGAAGAAAAAAAGAGAGAAAAACCCTCAGCTTTTTCGTCCCTCAACTGCTCCTAACCCACGTCCTTGCTCCACCAAGTCTGAATTGTGAAAAATAAACCTAAGTGTGCTATTTATATTAGTCGGAATCTTTCCCGGATTAACAAGCAATGTGTCACGGAGTACATCGCGGAGCACGGCCTCCGTGACACGCTACGAACGCGGAGGCTCTCTGAAAAATCACCCGAAATCGGCCCAGGCAGCACCTTGCCGCGTTGGCAACGTGTCACGCTGCCTGGGCAGCGCGTTGTAGCCCCATGGTCGCGGAGTCCACCTGCCGTGGCACGTTGCCAACACGCAGGTGGGCTGTTTTGAGCGGCCTGCCTGCCGTGGCACCTTGTCGACGCGCCGGTGGGCTGTTTTGTGCCTCTTCCTTGCCGACGTTCGCGTGTTAATTCCGTTTCCAAGCTTCTACTTCACCAACTCATGTATTAGTTACTCAAACATCATCAAAACCTACAAAACAAAGGCTAATCATGTTGGTTAGCACATATCTCCACATTATATAAAATTACATGAAAATGTATACAATAACTTAGATAAACAAGACTAATTGAAATAATTAAGAGTATCTCGGGCATATATTTTTGCCCGTTATCACAACCCCACACTTAAAGCCTTGTTCGTCCTCGAACAACCTTTTACATATCATGCAAATGGAGACTCCTACATAACTAATTTATCAAGATAATTGAGGTTACGGCTATAATGATTACTTAAGATACAAGCTAAAAATAGAGCATGCCTGATTTGATCATTGAAATGAAGTACAACCATGTTAAGACTTCTTAACCTCAAGAATCGACTCTCAATTTTAGCAAACTCATGCAAATCATCTGATTAAGAAATCCCACATGAAATATATCCTTCTTTCAACATGTGCCCCTCACGGAAAGAGAGTTACCCAATCACACGCAAAAACAATTTTTTACATCACAACATGTGTGGGTACATGAATAGAATTATGCTCACTCTCACAAAGAATTCACATGCATTATGTAATGACCCATAAGCTTGCCCTTAGTGTTTTATTCCACTAATATAAGGATGTGTGAATGTAAGATCAAGTAGGACTTTTTAGGTTGTAATGTAACTCAGGTGCGGGTAGGTACTATTATTATTAGTAATAGTGACTATCTTTCCTAAGCGCTTTTAATACATCACGCCTTCATTACAAACTTCCCTTCCCTCACTTCACCTTTTTTCTCCTTTTAGTTTTCTTTTTCCTCTTTTGTTCCCCCATTTCTTTCGACACTTTTAGCTTATTAGTAAGGAGTACTTAAGCAATATGTTTCATTCATTCCTTTTCTTACTCCCTACTAATAACCAACCATTTTCACACAAATGCACCTTTTTCCTTTTCTCAACTATTTACAACTTGCTATTTTTCCTTCTTTTCCATTCTTCTCACTCCTTTACCCTTTCGGATTTTTCCTTTAAGCGCGTCGGAGTTTTGGTTCAATTTCAAGGCTAATGAAAGAAAAAGGATTAAGCTTATGTTGCAGCTGTCAAAGAATAGGCTCAAGGCTCAATGGGGTTAACTAGGATTAATTTTTCAAGGTAGGTATAATGAGGGATAAAAAGTTGGTTCATTCAACGAAATGCCTAAATCATCTCCTACAATTCACATCCTTCATTTCGTTTTATATACACACCAGGCAAGTTCTAGACAATCCACAATAACACGGAATACTCAAAAACCTTACACTCATGGCACATGCTCAAATCAAGACACAATCAGTAGACTCTTACTCAGCTAATCACAAGAATTCAGAATTAAGCTTCCATCATATTGAGTCAAATTCAAGAGCCTAAGTGTCTCAAACGGAGTTATACACTTGCATGCTTCACACTGAACATACTTGCATCTTACAACCATGTATAACACATAACAAGAACATCCAGCACCAATTAGTTATGGTTTCAAAACCCAAAACCTATCGACTAATTTTCCTCAAGACGGTCGTCATCCATCCATCGTCAGAAACAGTCCCTAGCTATGACTAAAAAAACTTTATATACAGACCAAGGAAAGAAAGAAAAAAGAAAAGAAAAAAGAAAAAAAATTTTTTTATTCTTCGGTTCAAATACCCCCCGTCGGAAAAGAACCGAAAAGAAAAACCAACGGGTGATGAAGTCATGCTTAATTCACAAAAATTTTTCAAATTTCTCACCAACTTTTGTACAAGCATTACATTCACCAAAAATCATTAAGCGCAGAAATTTTGAAATTTCCTAGAAGTTTCCCTCACCCCACACTTAAATCATGCTATGTCCGCATAGCATCAAACTAAAGGTTACAAAGGGTGAGAAATACTCCCTGAGGCCTTTAGGCCTAGCTGACAGCATGGTTTTCTTCAACTATGGACATGTGGGTGTTCGACCCCACACTTTTTCTTTTCCATGCTTGTTAGCTTCCTCCTCCACGGGTACTCAGACTTCCCCTCCATCTGTGCTTAACTTTCCACCAAAACAACACAAGATGAAAAATAAATAAAATAAACATAAATGCAAGAAATTAAAATGGTACCCATGATACCCTTGGATTGCCTCCCAAGCAGCGCCTAATTTTACGTCGCGGCACGACGTACCAAGTTTCACCACTTTTTCCTCCACCTTGAGGATATGAATCTCACCCCTAATTTCTTCTCTAATTTCCTCTTATGCTCCAGGGGTGGTGGTGAAAAATTGTAAGGATAAAACAGTAGATGTTGCCTTTTGCACCTCTTGGCCCTTATGTAAGCGAAGTCATTTTGTCTCTCTGAGTTAGCAAATTTCAGAATATATGAGGCTTGGTCCTCCTCTATACATTTCTCTATAAACTTGGAAGACTCTATTTCTATGTTGTCAACCAAACTTAATGTCGAAAAATGCGTAGAGTGTGGTCCAATACACCTCAACTCTGAAATTGCTTTGTGCTTGACTTCCTTACTTGTGTACACCTTTTCAACATCGACATCTATTTCTCCATTAGGGTCAAATGGGAGATATTCTTTTTCTTCTTCCATGAATGGAATTTCTATAGGTATGAGCCGATCACGGAGACACTCAAGAGATTCTAATTGTGGGGCTTCATCCAAAAATTCACCCTTGTATTCCTCTTGTAGTTCCTCTTGAATATCGGCTAAAACTGTCACCTGCAAATTATCACAAGCTTCAGCCTCAGCACACATCTCTGTGAGTTTGACGCTCATCCTGCTTACAGCCTCTGCATTCTCCTTTTGCTGAATTATCAATTCTGCCACCAACTCCATTGCTTCTGATTGCTCCAGGAGTTGTTTCATCATGTCCTCTATTTGAACTTGGCATCCCAAGTCCTCATTTTCAACATGCCTATATTCAACAAAAACAACAAAAGGATCATAGTAGGGGCTTGGGGGAGGGGAATATGCCTTTGGACAATCACCCCAATGGCCATATTGACACCCACATATATTGCACGTGTTACAGTTTTGCCACAAGTGGGGTCCTCTGCAATTCATGCAAGATTCGCCGAAATATGCGTATCCACCATCTATATTCCAAGATGTCATGTCAATGAGGGTATCTGAGAGAGAGAAAAATTAAAATGAACAGAGAATTAAAACAAATACTAAGACCAAGTTGTCAACACTTAAGAAAATAAAACAAAAATATAGTAAATTTACACTTAACACAATTTCACAAATCGCCTAGCCTCCCCGGCAACAGCGCCAAAAACTTGCTCGGTGCTTTGGTAGGGGTTAAAAACCGACACGCAAGTGCACGTGGTCAAACAAGTAATAAAGTGGCTAAGTAAGCCAAGTATCGATCCAAGGAGACTCTGGATAAGTAAAATTGCTTAAGTATACTATATTCTAGTTTACTTCTAATTATGTTGACAACAATGTAACCAAAAGTTAAATAATTTTGTTTATAAACTATATACTAAAACTATTAACAAATATTTACTTGAATTGAAACTATGGATAAGAGCATGCAAAGGTTAAGAACAAGTAATGAATTCGATAGTAATCATAATTCGGTTATCCTTCTCTTCATGTTGCTAGCCAAGAACATTACCCTAGAGATTAAAACTCTCGTATTTAATCTCACTTTAGAATCATAAACCATTCGTCTACATTTCTGTGATCAAATGCAATTTATGACCTAGCAATACAATTCCGGTTTCTAAATTGACTAATACGGCTTTCAAGTATATTTCTATCAGGAAAGCACATCAAAACCCAATTTTCCCAAATCAAGTTAAGAACAATACCCTATTAATTCACAACTTTCCAATTTCTTGCTCTCTCGAGTGAAATTGGACTTTTTAGATGTACATTAATGTTGGCCACACACTAATGCAGTAAGAACAAGAATTAATAGAACAACATGAAAGAAGAAGATGAAAAACCATATAATTCACAATCAAAATTCAATACACATGTTCAAAACCTTAGCAAGGAAGAGAATTAGCCACTCATTTGTGGATTGATCATCCTCAAATGAGTGTAAATCATACGTACAATTGATTGAAAGAAGAAAAAAAGAGAGAAAAACCCTCAGCTTTTTTGTCCCTCAACTGCTCCTAACCCACGTCCTTGCTCCACCAAGTCTGAATTGTGAAAAATAAACCTAAGTGTGCTATTTATATTAGTAGGAATCTTTCCCGGATTAACAAGCAACGTGTCACGGAGTGCATCGCGGAGCACGGCCTCCGTGACACGCTACGAACGCGGAGGCTCTCTGGAAAATCACCCGAAATCGGCCCAGGCAGCACCTTGCCGCGTTGGCAACGTGTCACGCTGCCTGGGCAGCGCGTTGTAGCCCCATGGTCGCGGAGTCCACCTGCCGTGGCACATTGCCAACGCGCAGGTGGGCTGTTTTGAGCGGCCTGCCTGCCGTGGCACCTTGTCGACGTGCCGGTGGGCTATTTTGTGCCTCTTCCTTGCCGACGTTCGCGTGTTAATTCCGTTTCCAAGCTTCTACTTCACCAACTCATGGATTAGTTACTCAAACATCATCAAAACCTACAAAACAAAGGCTAATCATGTTGGTTAGCACATATCTCCACATTATATAAAATTACATGAAAATGTATACAATAACTTAGATAAACAAGACTAATTGAAGTAATAAAGAGTATCTCGGGCATATATTTTTGCCCGTTATCATTTAGTGTGTCCCAAAGAAGGGAGGGATGACCGTGGTCACCAATGAGAAAAATGAGCTGATCCCTACACGCACCATCACAGGCTGGCGGATTTGCATGGACTACAGAAAGCTCAATGAAGCCACAAGGAAAGATCACTATCCTATCCCGTTCATTGATCGGATATTGGACAGATTGGCTGGACAAGAATATTATTATTTCCTTGATGGGTACTCTGGCTATAACCAAATAGCCATAGTACCGGAGGATCAGGATTAGACTACTTTCACATGTCCTTATGGGACATATGCTTTTAGGAGGATGCCATTTGGTTTATGCAATGCACCCGCCACATTCCAGAGATGCATGATAGTGATCTTTCACGAGATGGTGGAAGATTTCGTCGAGGTATTTATGGATGATTTTTCTATTTTCTGTAATTCATTGGCTACTTGTTTGAGGAATCTTGACAGGGTGTAGCTCGCTGTGAAGACTCAACTGGGAGAAATGTCATTTGTTAGTCAAGGAGGGTATCTTCCTTGGCCATAAAGTGTCTTTCAAAGGTTTGGAGGTCGATCGTGCTAAGATCGAAGTTATTGAAAAGCTACCACCACCTGTGTCAGTGAAGGGTGTTCGCAATTTTCTTGGGCATGCAGGGTTCTACAGACGGTTCATTAAGAACTTCTCTCAAATTTCTAGACCAATATGCAGGTTGCTAGAAAAAGAGGTGAAGTTTGAGTTTGATGAAGATTGTGTCAAAGCATTCGAGGAGTTGAAGCAGAAATTGATAGAATCACCTATCCTCATTTCTCCGAATTAGGAACAACCGTTTGAACTGATGTGTGATGCGAGCGATGTTGCTGTGGGAGCTGTATTGGGGCAGCGGAGGAATAGAATTTTTCATTTTATTCATTATGCAAGCAAAACACTGGACGTTGCCCAAGTTAATCATACAGTCACAGAAAAGGAGATGCTAGCATTGGTATTTGCGTTTGACAAATTCAGGTCCTATTTGGTGGGTTCTAGAGTAGTGGTGTACACAGATCATGCAGCGATTCAGTGTCTGTTTAACAAGAAGGATGCAAAGCCCATGCTGATCAGATGGATCTTGTTGTTGCAAGAGTTTGACCTAGAGATTAAGGATAGAAAAGGGAGCGAGAATCAAGTGGCAGATCACCTATCGCGATTTGAAAGCTGGTCGCATATGAAGGAAGGTGACAACATCAAAGAGGAGTTCCCGGATGAGCAGCTCTTGGCAATAAGGGAAGTTGAGATCCTTTGGTATGCAGAAATAGTGAATTTGCTAGTGAGTGGAGTCTATCCACTGGAGGCTACGGCTCACAAAGAAAAAAATTGAGGCATGATTGCCGGTATTTTATTTGGGATGAGCCGTACTTGTTTAAGCAGGGACCGGATCAGGTTATGAGAAGATGCATCCCGGAGAGCCAGATTGCAGAAGTTTTGAGGAGTTGTCACTCTTCATTATATGGAGGACACCACGGAGGCGAGCGGACAGCGCACAAGGTACTACAGTCAGGTTTCTTTTGGCCTACACTATTTAAAGACTCTATGGCATACGTAAAAATGTGTGATAGATGTCAAAGGACAGGCACAATTGGTAGGAGGCAAGAGATGCCGCTGGAGCGTATATTAGAAGTGGAGATCTTTGATGTATGGGGTATTGATTTCATGGGCCCGTTCCCACCATCATTTGGTAATCGTTACATCTTGGTGGCCATTGATTATGTATCAAAGTGGGTTGAAGCAACAGCTTGCCCCAAGAATGACAACAAGGTGGTAACAAAATTTTTGAAAAAGCATATTTTCACCAGGTTCGGGACACCCTGAGCCATTATCAGTGATGGAGGGGCTCATTTTGTAAATGCAAGTTTCAAGAACTTGCTAGCTACGTATGGGGTGCGCCACAAGGTGGCAACAACATATCATCCCCAAACTAGTGGGCAAGTGGAGGTGTCGAACAGAGAAGTGAAGCAGATTCTCCAGAAAAAAGTGAATGCACAACGTAGTGATTGGTCAAGCAAACTCGACGATGCGTTGTGGGCTTATAAAATTGCTTACAAGACACCAATTGGGACTTCTCCGTACAGATTGGTCTATAGAAAGGCGTGTCATCTGCCGGTGGAGCTAGAACACCGAGCTTTCTAGGCTGTGAGGAAATTGAACATGGATCTAGAGCTAGCGGGTAACAAGAGGCTGATGCAACTCAGCAAACTTGATGAGTTTCGTTGGCATGCTTATGAAAGTGCCAAGTGCTACAAAGAGAAAACAAAGAGGTGGCACGATAAGCATATAGTGCATCAGATATTCGAGCCATGGCAGAAAGTGTTTCTTTTCAATTCAAGATTGAGGCTATTTCCAAGAAAATTGCGGTCCAAATGGTCAGGGTCATTTGAGGTAGTGAGAATGACCCCGCACAGGGCAATGGAGTTGTGGCAAGAAGATCGAAGTGCCACATTCTTGGTTAATGGGCAGCGTTGTAAGCATTACTGGGGTGAGGACGTTACTCGAGAGAAGACATCCATCACTCTAGAGGATGATTGAGCGGAAATGACGTCGAGCTGCGATGGTAAACCAGGCGCTGCACGGGAGGCAACCCGTGAAATTGTTGTAATAGATGAGTAGAATTAGTTGAGAAAAATAAAGACAAAAAGAAAAAATAAATGGGAAAAAATTATTATTGCATTGAAACCTATAAATTCTAACCAATTTCTTGTTGTGAAATGATTTTTAGGTGGAACGGAGGGCATAAATGCAAAGAAGGTCAAAGGAAAAAAAATCGAGGTGAGAAAAATAAAACGTGGCAAGACAGTGAGCCTACGCGTTGGCTCCGTGTCACAGAGGAGGTGCTCCACGTTACCCTCTGTGACACGTTGAAGCCTATTCCGAAATTTTTAAAAATTCTAGAACAGGGGCGCGATGGCTCCGTGTCATGGAGGGGGTGCTCCGCGTTACTCTCCGTGACACGTTGAGTGTTATTTCGCATCGGGTCACACCGGATCGCCGAGTAACCCGCGTGAAAAATACTTTTAAAACCCCAAATCCCCTTAATTGTTTCCTCATTTTCCATTCCCTCCACGACCGAAACCCCAAATTCCCTCCTCCCCCAATGTGACACGAACCTAGGCATCGATTTTCTTCAAGTTTTCTTCAATTTCATCGGATTAAAGGTATGTTCTTGAACTTGACCTCATTTTAGCTTGAATTTTCAATTCTTGAGCATGGGTAGTGATTGAAACTTGCCCTAAGTGAAAATTAAGCTTCAATTCATTTAAGTTTATGATTGATTGATGTTCATAGTATAGTTGTGAGTATATGAACTCGATGAATGCATGTTTTAGTGAATTTGTGTGAAATTGGTAGCTAGGGTTGGAATTTGAATAGGAAGAAGACTAAATTTGTTTGAAATGTGAAAAACAATTGGGTTGTGCATGTTGGGTGATGTGAATTATGTTGTGATTAATGTTGAATATGCTAAGTAGACAAGGGAATTTCGGAAAAATGAAATTGGTGAATTGTATAGGTTGTTGAGAAAAAATATTTCACTAAGTGTTATGATGATATAATGGAATCGATGGCGATATTGTTATTCATTGTACGAAGTCTGAGTAGTACATAGTAATTATTCCATCAAATTATATGAAGGCACTAAGAATTTTGAATGTAAAGAATGTGAAATCATGAATGTCTTGCTGAAGTGTTTTAATTGCAGCTAAAGACTAAGTGTGGGGTGATTCAATTAAACCCAACCTTAGTCGTAGCTAGTTATGATTTGAATAACATTTGGATTGTATGGTTATATGTGCAGGAACAATGTCGGGAAGACAAGACAAGGAAAGGGCGCATCCACATCGGGCGCCGGTAGAAAAAGAATAAGATTGGGAACAGCAATTCCAGCAGCACCAGTGGTTCCAAGAGGCCAACGCCGACAATACGGAACCCGATGGGTCACTGACGAAGGGAAGAAATGGTATGCAAAACAAAAAGAAACCAAATACTTCCTAGAAGAGCATATATCAAGGGAGCTGCTAGCACAGGAATTCCCGAGGATCGTACACCGGATTGACACTGTCGGGCTAAACTTCATCTTTGAAGAGCCCAAGGAGTGCAATCTCCATATGATTCGGGAGTTCTATGCCAACTGAAACCCGATCCTCCGCAGTCACACCGTCAAAATAAGAGGGCAGGTTGTCACGTTTGAGCCCATCACTTGAATGTCATATTGGGGGCGCGGGACACAGATGCGCATGTACTCTGGCAGGTAAACATAACTCCACCTTATGCGAACATCAGACGCACGCTATGTGGAGCCCGTTCGACAGCACGGTGGAGCAGGCACAAAGAGAGGGGCTACCATCAGACACTGCCCTACTCTCAGATGAACAGGGAAGCCAGGATCTGGCTAAAAATTGTATGTTCCTGCCTCATCCGGGGGTGCACATGACAGATGTTACTTGGGATCGAGTGTGCTTGGTGTATGCCCTGATGAAAGGGCTTGAGATAAATGTTGGGGCGGTGATCATCTCCGCCATGAAGAGAGCCCGCTTGCATCAAGGGCACAGGTATGGGTTCGGTGGTTTGCTTACCACGTTCCTGAGGGGCCATGATATCGAGAAGGAGGCCCTAGATTACATCCCACAGATTGACAGGCGTGCCTTGGATGTTACCAAAACCAAGGCACCTGACACTACTCATGGGCCTGTTCTCACACTAGCCTAGCGATATGCTCGGGATGATCAGTATATGGCCCGCATGTACGGGATGAAGATGCTGCAGTTGCGCATTGGTGGGAGGCCAGCAACAAAAGATGAGCTTTGGCAGCTTGACTTGGATTACCACTTTGGAGAAAATGCTCGGGCTCTATGCAGAGTGGGGCCAACATTTGTGGAGCCGGTAGATGATGATGTCCCCACCGATGAGGAGACCCGCTGTGAGGACTCAGATGTTGAGTCAGATGAGGACAGCGGGGGCAATTCAGATATGGGAGACGAGGCAACGACACCCGATGAAGAAGTTGAATACTTCGATTAATCAGGGAGTTTCACCACCCACCTTTGTGATGTGTTGAATTTTGTAAGCACTAGGGACAGTGTTCGGTTTAAGTGTGGGGTGGGAGTAGTTAGGTGCTAGCTGTTTCATTGTTTTTTTGTTTATGTGGATGTGTTGTGTTGTTATGCCTGTGGAAAATGTGACCCTGTGACTCTGTGTGATGTGTTCTGTAATTAAGTGGTGTTGTAATGAATGTTAAGCTGTTTTGTGTTGTGTGAGCTGTTGTTGAATGGTTGTTGTGTAAATATTTTTGTTTACTATTGAAATTATCAAAATTTTTAAAATTTTTCGTTAAATTTCCTTTATTTTGGGTTTTGGGCCTTTGTTTTCAGTGCTTTTACCGAGAATAGTCCCATTGAACCGAAGTCGTAATTAGTGACCGTTCCCTATGATGGATGGATGATGACCATGTTAAGGAAAATGTAGTCGATATGAGTAGTTTTTATTTATTTTATTTCTTTGGTTTGTTTCCCAAACGTGTCGCTACTTCATGGTTCGGAATTCTCGTTACGTGTTGTACATGATATTAGTTGCAAAGGTGATTCGTATGAAAGAATGAAAATGCATAAACACGTTGAGATACCTAGGCCATAGAGTTCGATTCGGTGTGATCGAGGCTTAATAGTGAATTCTTGTAATTGGCTGATTGAAGAGTTTATGAATATGTCTTGAGTGGAGCATGTTCGGTGGTTCGTTGGGTATCTAAACCGACACGCAAGTGCACGTGGTCAAACAAGTAATAAAGTGGCTAAGTAAGCCAAGTATCGATCCAAGGAGACTCAGGATAAGTGAAAATTGCTTAAGTACACTATATTCTTATCTTACTTCTAATTATGCTAACAACAACGTAACCAACAGTTAAATAAGTTTTTGTTTATAAATTATATATATACTAAAACTATTAACAATTATTTACTGTGAATTTAAACTATGGATATGAGCATACCAAGGTTAAGAACAAGTAATGAATTCGATTATGATAATAATTTGGTTAATCTCTTCTTCATGTTGCTAGCCAAGAACAGTAGCCTAGAAATTAAAACTCTCGTATTTAATTTCACTTAAGAATCATAAACCATTCGTCTACATTTCTGTGATCAAATGCAATTTACGACCTAGCAATACAATTCCGGTTCCTAAATTGACTAATACGGCTTTCAAGTATATTTCTATCTGGAAAGCACATCAAAACCCAATTTTCCCAAATCAAGTTAAGAACAATACCCTATTAATTCACAACTTTCCAATTTCTTGCTCTCTCGAGTGAAATTGGACTTTTTAGATGTACATTAATGTCGGCCAAGCAGTAATGCAGTGAGAACAAGAATTAATAGAACAACATGAAAGAAGAAGAAGAAAACCATATCATTTACAATCAAAATTCACTACACATGTTCAAAACCTTAGCAAGGAAGAGAATTAGCCACTCATTTGTGGATTGATTATCCTAAAACAAGTGTAAATCATACATACAATTGATTGAAAGAAGAAAGGAAGAGAAGAAATCTCTTAGCTTTTTCGTCCCTCAACTGCTGCTAACCCACGTCCTAGCTCCACCAAGTCTGAACTCAGTCTAAAAACTAAAAACTAATTAAAATAAACCTAAGTGTGCTATTTATACTAGTGGGAAATTTTTCCCGGAATAACAAGCAACGTGTCACGGAGGCCAACGCGGAGCACTGCCTCCGTGACACGGCGTGGACGCGGACCTTCACTGGAATTTCCAAGGTCTGGTAAATTAGCCTCAACGTGGCACGGAGGCCAACGCGGA
The DNA here is from genome assembly GCA_035772735.1 of Datura wrightii. Classification (NCBI taxonomy): domain Eukaryota; kingdom Viridiplantae; phylum Streptophyta; class Magnoliopsida; order Solanales; family Solanaceae; genus Datura; species Datura wrightii. The sequence goes on along the minus strand of JASDFA010000019.1, from coordinate 73,111,753 downwards.
GGCCTATCTCCGTGCCACGGAGCTGTTGCGAGGCCACACTGGAATTTGCCATTTAATTTCCTCTCCAAGCAGTGTGCCTCCGCGATGGTAGCGTGGCACGGCTCCATCGCGGAGCCCCTATACTTTGTGCATTCCAATGTCTTTTCCACGCTCGCATCCGAGTCCAACTCCGATATTGTTCCAACACGCATTTTATCTCCTAAAAATCATATTTACCTGCAAAACAAATGCTAATCATGTTGGTTAGTATAAATTCACATTTTATTACCAACTACATGAGAATATATACACATTGCACAACAAACAAGGCAAAAATGATACATTTGAGTATCACTTGGGCATATAAATCTGCCCAAGATCACTTACCCCACACTTAAATCCTTGTTCGTCCTCGAACAACACATACAAAGCTCATGCAAATTACATCGCAACCTTTGTCACTATGATGCGACAATTTACGCTACGGTCATACCGATTATTCAATTTTTTTGCAAATCATCAAGAAAACATGCATGGTCTTACAATGAAATGACCTTTCATACATCAAGACTTCCTAGACTTTAAGAATTGACTCTCGAGATCGGCAAACTCATGCACATTAGCTAATCAAGAAATCCGACACGAAAATCAATCTTTCATCAAGCATGTGACCTCACAACTCAAGAGAAGCTTCCCCTTTATGTTCATGCAACACACAAACATTCAAGTAGGGGCATATAAAAATTAATTTCACTCTCTCTCCCAAAAGAATTCGCATGCATCATGTCATGACCCATAGGCTTGCCCTTAATGTATTACTCCACTAATATAAAGAAATGCAATGTAGGATCATGTAGGACTTTAATGGGTTGTAATGGAAGCTATGGAACTAGTATGTATATTGGATTAGCCAATAACAGTCGCTAGCATCCTTAAGCGCCTTTTCAAAACATTCCCATCGACTCATGGATAACTTTTCTTCTTTTTTTCTCTTTTCCTCTCATTCATGCTGGTTTACTTTCGTACAGCCCATTTCATCAAACACACTTGACACCAAACAAAGGGTTTTCATGTACCCTCCTCATCATTTCATTATAACAAGTGCCTCTTCAACCTCATCTTTTCCTTCCTCACTCTGCTTTTCTTTTTCTTTTCACTCTTCTCACTCTTTGACACTTTGGGAAAAATTCTCTTTTCTTCGTAAGCGCTTAAGAGTTTTGTATAGACTCTTACAGCTAATGAAAAGAAGGAATAAAGCTTAGTTTATACAATTTTGGACAAAAGAAAGAAAGAAACGGCTAAAGGCTCAACGGGCTGACTAGGGTATACAATCACATAAAAAGGTAGAGTATGACAAGAAAGAAAAAATAGAAAATCTCGGTTAAAACAAAGAAATGCCTACATCCTTTCCAACACTACACCTCCTTCATTTCGTTTTGTACACACACCAGGCAAGTTCTAGACACTTCACAATAGCATGGAATAACAATACCTCACTTCACACTACATACACATGCTCGAATCAAGATGTATTCACAGACTCTTTAATTAGCCAATTGCATGAATTCAAAAATTAAGCCTCAATCACACCGAATCAAATTCTACAGCCTAGGTAACTCAACATATTTACAAAATTGCATGCTTTCAAACGAATCCCTTTTGCATTTTGGACATCAGTTACAACACGCAACGAAATTGTGCAACCATAAAGCAACTACAGGTTCATTGATGCAATCCACCAAAGAAAAACTGAAAACAAATTAAAATCCTACTCCTACCGACTACATTTCCCTTAAGACGGTCGTCATCCATCCATCATAGGGAACGATCACTAACTATGACATCGGTTTAATGGGACTATTCTCGGTAAAAGAACCGAAAACAAACTCCAAGAAACCCAAAAATAAGAACTGAAAAATTTTGCAACACATCGATCATTTCGATGGAAAAATATTTACAAAATATTTTGATAAGTGAAAAATATTTTCACAAAAATTTTGAAAAAAATATCGATCATTTCGATATACAGAAATATTTACAAAATATTTACTTTGACAACCATAACTTTTCACAACACACATCATTAACCACAAAAAATATACAGCTACAACACAAATCAGTTCACAACAGGGAAACACAAACATACATACAAACCAAGGAAAAAGAATACAGCAGATTAGAGCCTAAGTCCCAGCACCTATCTACTCCCCACCCCACAGTTAAATCGAACACTGTCCCCAGTATTCACGAAAATACAAAGCACAAAAGTTTGGGTGGTGGAACTCCCTGCTCAGTTGAAATATTCGACTTCTTCGTCCAGTGCTGCTGCCTCGTCGCCCATGTCTGAGTCAGCTCCATCATCGTCATCGGACTCCACATCGGAGTCCTCCCGACGTGTCTCCTCGTCAGTAGGGACATCGTCATCAGTAGGCTCAATGAAGGCTGGTCCCACTCGGCATAAGGCTCTGGCGTTCTCGCCAAATGGGTAATCCAGCTCCAACTGCCATAATTCTTCCTCGGTGGCTGGTCTCCCACCAATCCGTAGCTGAAGCATCTGCATGCCGAACATACATGCCATGTACTGATCGTCACGAGCATGTCGCTCGCCCAAAGTCAGCACTGGCCCGTGTGTGGTGTCGGGGGCCTTAGTTTTTGTCACATCGAGGGCCCTCCGCTCCAACTGCGGGGTGTAATCCAAGGCTTCTTCCTCGACATCGAGGCCTCGGAGGAAGGTGGTGATGAGTCCGCCGAACCCGTATCTGTGGCCCTGGTGTAGTATGGCTCTCTTCATGGCGGATATAATGACCGCCCCAACATTAATCTCAAGACCTTTCATAAGGGCATACACCAAGCAGACACGGTCCCGAGTCACATCCGTCATGTGAACTCCCGGGATTAAGCACGAACATACAATCTTCAGCCATATCCTGGCCTCCCTGTTCATCTGCGAATAAGGCAGAGTCTGGTGGTAACCCCTCTCCTTATGTCTACTCCATCGGGCTGTGGATCGAGCCCCACACAACGTACGTCTGATGTCAGCGTACGGTGGGGTGATGTTTAGCTGGCGGAGAACGTGAGCGTCTGTGTCCCGCGCTCCAACGATGGCATTAAATTGCTGGGGTTCCAGAGTGACAATCTGCCCTCTGATTTTTATTGTGTGGCTTCTGATGGCCGGGTTCCAATTTGCATAGAACTCCCGGACCAAATGTAGGTTGCACTCCTTGGGCTCCTGGAATATAAAGCTGAGCCCAGATGCTTCAATCCTCTGCACAATACGAGGGAACTCCTGTGCTAGTGGTTCCCGTGCAATATGTTCCTCCGGGAAGTATTTGCTTTCCTTATGCTTAGCATACCACTTCTTCCCTTCCTCGGTTACCCACCTTGTTCCGTATTGGCGGCGTTGGCCGCGCGGAAAAGCTGGTGCAGCTGGGACTGCGGTGCCCAGTCTCATTCGCTTTCTACCGGTGCCTGAGGTAGAAGCACCTTTGCCCTTATCCTGCCTACTCGCCATTGTACCTGCCAATATACATGAACAAGCATAATGTCAAGATAAAACATGTTAACTTCGGCTATGGTCTGGTTACACAACGTTTACCCCACACTTAGTCCTTAGCTACTTTTACGAACTACGACAAGGATAACTCTATTTACACCAAAGACAACAACTATACAATTTATGCTTAGTGCGGTCACAAAAATTTCGACAGCATAACGGGTAGCGTACTACTCAGACTTCATACAGCTAATCCCAATCCTACTATCGCTAACAATTCAACCATCGCACTTAGCAACAAAAACAAAAACTAAAAACAACGACAAAAACATTCTATATACAAACGAATCCAAATAATCAAACCAATTTACACAATTTTCGCAGTTTCCCAAAAATTCGAGAATTCGTCGTCTTAACATTCATACAATATTTACAACGACTTATCTCAATTTACAAACACACCCCGACATCTAATTTACCGAATTATCAAGTCACCCAAGTCAAATTCAACAACCCATGCCCTAGAATACAAATTTACAATCAAATTCGAATTATTTAGATAATCTACAAGTTCAAATGCTAATTACAACAATCCCAACATATATCAATCAAAAATAACTCAACATCATGTTAAATTTCTACTTAGGGTGATATATCTCACCTCGCATGCCCAAAGTCGACTAAAATCGCCAAAAATTTGAGAGACACGATGAAAACATACCTTTGAATTGAAGAACTGAAGAAACTTGACGAATTCCTTGCCTAGTAACGTGGCACGGTGCTTGGGGAGGGGGAAATGGGTGTTTTGGTCGCGGAAGGGAGAGGGAATGGGGAGATTTGGGCGAAAATTGGGGGTTTATTTAAAGAAAACACGCGGGTCACCCGACAACCCAGTATGACCCGGCACCAAATGTAAGGCAACGTGTCACGGAGGGTAACGCGGAGCCCCTCCACCGTGACACGGAGCCAACGCGTTGGCTTACTGGAAATTTTAAAAAAATCCGGATTTTGCCTTCAACGTGTCACGGAGGGTAACGCGGAGCCCTTCCTCCGTGACACGGAGCCAACGCGCCAGTGCACTGTTTCTTCCATTAAATTATTTTTTCATACCTTGCCTTATTCTTCCCAATTCCATGCATATTTCTCTTCGTTAGACCTGAAAATCACCTCACTAAACAAAATTGGTTAGATTAATAGATTTCCCTAACTAAAATGAAAAATATTAACTAAAACAAGAATCTAAACCTAATCAAGAAAAGAAAAATAAAAATAAAAATTATTTACACTAAAAAAAGAAAGAAAGAAAATATTTTTCACGGGTTGCCTCCTGTGCAGCGCCTGGTTTAACGTCGCTGCTCGACGTACCAAGTTTCACCACTTTTTCCTCCGCCTTGAGGATATGAATTTCACCCCTAATTTCTTCTCTAATTTCCTCTTATGCTCCAGGGGTGGTGGTGAAAAATTGTAAGGACCAAGCAGTAGATGTTGCCGTTAGCATTTATTGGTCCTTAAGTAAGCGAAGTCATTTTGACTCTCTGAGTTAGCAAATTTCAAAATATACGGGGCTTGGTCCTCCTCTAGACATTTCTCTATAAGCTTGGAAGACTCTATTTCTATGTTGTCAACCAAACTTAGTGTCGAAAAATGCGTAGAGTGTGGTCCAATACACCTCAACTCTGAAATTGCTTTGTGCTTGACTTCCTTACTTGTGTACACCTTTTCAACATCGACATCTATTTCTCCATTAAGGTCAAATGGGAGATATTCTTTTTCTTCTTCCATGAATGGAATTTCTATAGGTACGAGCCGATCACGGAGACACTCAAGAGATTCTAATTGTGGGGCTTCATCCAAAAATTCACCCTTGTATTCCTTTTGTAGTTCCTCTTGAATATCGGCTAAAACTATCACCTGCAAATTATCACAAGCTTCAGCCTCAGCACACATCTCTGTGAGTTTGACACTCATCCTGCTTACAACCTCTGCATTCTCCTTTTGCTGAATTATCAATTCTGCCACCGACTCCTTCATTGCTTCTGATTGCTCCAGGAGTGGTTTCATCATGTCCTCTATTTGAACTTGGCGTCCCAAGTCCTCATTTTCAAGATGCCTATATTCAGCAAAAACAACAAAAGGATCATAGTAGGGGCTTGGGGAAAGGGAATATGCCTTTGGACAATCACCCCAATGGCCATATTGACACCCACATATATTGCACGTGTTACAGTTTTGCCACAAGTGGGGTCCTCCGCAATTCATGCAAGATTCGCCGAAATATGCGTATCCACCATTTATATTCCAAGATGTCATGTCAATGAGGGTATCCGAAAGAGAGAAAAATTAAAATGAACAAAGAATTAAAACAAATACTAAGACCAAGTTGTCAACACTTAAGAAAATAAAACAAAAATACAGTAAATTTACACTTAACACAATTTCACAAATCGCCTAGCCTCCCCGGCAACGGCGCCAAAAACTTGTTCGGTGGTTCGTTGGGTATCTAAACCGACACGCAAGTGCACGTGGTCAAACAAGTAATAAAGTGGCTAAGTAAGCCAAGTATCGATCCAAGGAGACTCAGGATAAGTGAAAATTGCTTAAGTACACTATATTCTTATCTTACTTCTAATTATGCTAACAACAACGTAACCAACAGTTAAATAAGTTTTTGTTTATAAATTATATATATACTAAAACTATTAACAATTATTTACTGTGAATTTAAACTATGAATATGAGCATACCAAGGTTAAGAACAAGTAATGAATTCGATTATGATAATAATTTGGTTAATCTCTTCTTCATGTTGCTAGCCAAGAACAGTAGCCTAGAAATTAAAACTCTCGTATTTAATTTCACTTAAGAATCATAAACCATTCGTCTATATTTCTGTGATCAAATGCAATTTACGACCTAGCAATACAATTCCGGTTCCTAAATTGACTAATACGGCTTTCAAGTATATTTCTATCAGGAAAGCACATCAAAACCCAATTTTCCCAAATCAAGTTAAGAACAATACCCTATTAATTCACAACTTTCCAATTTCTTGCTCTCTCGAGTGAAATTGGACTTTTTAGATGTACATTAATGTCGGCCAAGCACTAATGCAGTGAGAACAAGAATTAATAGAACAACATGAAAGAAGAAGAAGAAAACCATATCATTTACAATCAAAATTCACTACACATGTTCAAAACCTTAGCAAGGAAGAGAATTAGCCACTCATTTGTGGATTGATCATCCAAAAACAAGTGTAAATCATACATACAATTGATTGAAAGAAGAAAGGAAGAGAAGAAATCTCTTAGCTTTTTGGTCCCTCAACTGCTGCTAACCCACGTCCTAGCTCCACCAAGTCTGAACTCAGTCTAAAAACTAAAAACTAATTAAAATAAACCTAAGTGTGCTATTTATACTAGTGGGAAATTTTTCCCGGAATAACAAGAAACGTGTCATGGAGGCCAACGCGGAGCACTGCCTCCGTGACACGGCGTGGACGCGGACCTTCACTGGAATTTCCAGGGTCCGGTAAATCAGCCTCAACGTGGCACGAAGGCCAACGCGGAGGCCTATCTCCGTGCCACGGAGCTGTCGCGAGGCCACACTAGAATTTGCCATTTAATTTCCTCTCCAGGCAGTGTGCCTCCGCGATGGTAGCGTGGCACGGCTCCATCGCGGAGCCCCTATACTTTGTGCATTCCAATGTCTTTTCCACGCTCGCATCCGAGTCCAACTCCGATATTGTTCCAACACGCATTTTAGCTCCTAAAAATCATATTTACCTGCAAAACAAATGCTAATCATGTTGGTTAGTATAAATTCACATTTTATTACCAACTACATGAGAATATATACACATTGCACAACAAACAAGGCAAAAATGATACGTTTGAGTATCACTTGGGCATATAAATCTGCCCAAGATCAGAGCATGTGCAATGAGTGTGAGGTAAGTTTTCGATTATTCAATACTATTGTGAAGTGTCTAGAACTTGCCTGGTGTGTGTATAAAATGAAATAAAAGATGTGTATTGTAGGAAAGGATGTAGGCATTTCTTTGATTAAACCGAAAGTTTTTCCATTATCATACCTACCTTGAATGTACATCCTAGTTAGCCCCATTGAGCCTTTAGCCTATTTTTTTCTTTCTTTGAAGAGGTACAAACCGAGCTTAATCCCTTCTTTTCATTAGCCTTGAATTTGATCCAAAACTCTTAAGCGCTCAAGAAAAACAATTTTCCCACAGTGTAAAGGAGTAAGAATTGTGAAAAGGAAGGAAAAGTGGAAGTGGTGAAAGTTAAAGAAAAGGTCAAAGGTGCACTTGCTGAAATTAAATAAAATAAAGATGTATAACTAATCTTGGTTATTAAGTCGAGTGTGCTTAACGAAATGGGAATAAAAACAAAGAAAAATTTCAAGAATTAGAGGACAAAGGAAGAAACAATGCCCATAATAATGGTGGGATGTATTGAAAAGCGCTTAAGGAAGCTAGTTGCTATTATTGGTTAGCCCAGTATTTACTAGTTCCTTAGCTTACATTACAACCCATTAAGTCCTATGTGATCTTACATCACGCGTCCTTATATTAGTGGAGTAGTACACTAGAGGCAAGCCTATGGTTCATGACATGATGCATGTGAATTATTTGGGAGAGAGAGCGAAATTGTGTTCATATACCCCTACATGTAATGCTTTGGAAATCGTATGATTGCAAACGGGGAGATTCTCTTGTGTTGTGAGGGCACATGCTTGACGAGAGATTAAATTTCATGTCGGATGTCTTGATCAGTTGATTTGCATGAGTTTGTCGAGATCAAGAGTCGATTCTTGAGTCTAGGAGGTCTTAATGTGGGGTATGTCATTGTATTGATGAGACCATGCATGTTTTCTCGAGGATTTGCTAGATTAAATAATCGGTATAGCTGTAGCTTGAATTGTCGAGCCAAAGTATCTATGCGTGGTTGTCAATTGCATGAGATGTGAGAGTACTGTTCGAGGACGAACAAGGTTTTAATGTGGGGTAAGTGATCTTGGGCAGAATTATATGCCCAAGTGATACTCAAATGCTTCATTTCGTCTTTGTTATCTATCGTTATTTGTGCATTCTCATGTGATTTGTAGTTAAAATGTGAATTTATACTAACCAACATGATTAGTGTTGTTTTGCAGGTAAAATGGAAATTTGGGAAGCTAAGATACATGTTGGTAAAAATCGAGAATGGACTTGGACGCAAGGAGTGGAAAAGGTCAAGGAAGAGCAGCAAAAATAAGGGCTCCGCGATGGAGCCGTGTCACGCTGCCATCGCGGAGGCATTCTCCCTCGGGTGATTTAATTTTGGCCATTTCAGTGAAGCCTCGCGTTACCTCCGTTACACGGAGGCAATGCCACGCGATGCAAGCCATGGCACGTTGAGTACAATTACCTGGGACATCAATTTCCAGTGTAGGTGCCCGATAGCACCGTGGCACGTTGGCCAGGCTCCGCGATGCAGGCCATGGCACGCCAAGGTGAAAATTCTGAGGAGCCTAATTCCAGAGAGGGTCTGCGATACCCTCGTGGCACGGAGGGAGTGCTCCGCGATACACTCCGTGCCACGTTTCTTGTTATTCCAGGAAAAATTCTCAATAGTATAAATAGCACACTTAGGTTTATTTTTAAACATTTTGACTTGGTTGAGCAAGAACGTGGGTTACAGAAAGTTGAGTGGACGAAATTTCTAAGGTTCTTCTCTATCTCTTTCTCTTTTATCTCAATTGTTTGTATGATTTATACTCATTTGATGATGTTTAATCCACAAATGAGTGGCTAAATTCACTACTTGATGAGGTTAAGAACAATTGTAGTGGAATGTAATTGTTGATCATTTTAGTTTCCATCTTTTCTTCAATGGTTGTTCTATAAATTCTTGTTCTTACTGCATTAACGTTTGGCCAATGTTAATGTATATCAAAAAATCCAATTTTGATTTTGAAAAGGGAAGAAATTGGAAAGATGTGAATTGGTAGGATATGATCTCTTCTTAGTTTGGGAAAATTGAGAATTGATTTACATTCAGAATAGAAATATATCTGAAAGTCTTATTAGTCAATTAAGGAATCGGTTTTGTATGGCTAGAACATGAAATTATTTTATCACAAAAATGTAGATTGAAGGTTCATTATTCTTAAGTTGGATAGGAGACGAAAGTTCCAATCCATAGGCAATAATTCTTGACTAGCAACCGAAGGAAAGATTAACTGAATTGTATCGATAAATTAATTCCCTGCATGTTCGTTTTAACCTCAGCTTGCTCATTACTATTGTTCAGACTCACTTTATAATTTTGCCTTAGATTCTTATAAATTAGTAACTCAAATTCTCAAAATATTATTTATTTGGTTGTCTGCATTCTTAAAGATATAGTTCATTAACACTTAAGTTAATTATTACCGTAGCTTAGTCCCTGTGGGATTGATACATGGCTTTACTTTAGCCACTTTACTACTTGTTCGACCACGTGCACTTGCGTGTAGTCACCACAGAAGCCGAACACTCATCACTCCCTTCATAGGAGACACAACCTTAGAAACACTCAATCGTCGACTTCAAAATCAAGTTCTCTCCTTCTCACATCCGCATAGGACTTTTGGCGACTCTGAGCTGTTTTCAACATATCCCTTATAAGCTGAACCTTCTCCATGGCCTCATGGACTAAATCTGGTCCTATCATTGCAACTTCACCAACTTCAAACCAACCAATAGGCAATCTACATCTCCGCCCATAAAGAGCCTCAAACGAAGCCATCTGAATGCTGAAATTGTAGCTATTGTTATACGCAAACTCGATGAGAGGAAAATGATCATCCCAACTACCCTTGAAGTCAATCACACACACTCTCAACATATCCTCGAGAGTCTAAATAGTTTGCTCCTCTTGACCATCCATTTGAGGGTGAAATGTTGTGCTAAGCTTGACCTGAGTACCAAGTCCCTTTTGAAATGATCTCCAAAACAGGGAGGTAAACTTAGTACCTCTGTCTGATATGATAGACAATGGAACTCCATGCAATCAGACTAACTCCCGGATGTATAATTTAGCATAATCCTCCACCAAATCGGTGGTTTTGACTGGTAAGAAATGAGCTGCTTTGGTCAACCTGTCCACAACCACCCAAACAGAGTCATACTATTGATGAGTGCAAGGAAACCCTATGATGAAGTACATATTAATCTCCTCCCATTTTCAAGTAGGAATACTGATGTCTTAAAGCACACCTCCTAGTCTCTGGTGCTCAACTTTCACTTGCTAACAATTCAGACACTTAGCAACAAATTCAGCATTGTCCTTCTTCATGCCATTTCACGAATAGACTTCTCGTAGGTCACGGTACATCTTGGTGGCACCTGGATGTATGGAGTATCTGGAACCATGAGCCTCATGCAATATCCGATCTCTCAAATCATCAACATCTGGAACACACAAGTAACCCTAATATCGAAGCACACCATCTTCCCCTTTAGAGAAGACCTCTACCTTCTGATTCTAAATAGCTTCCTTTAACTTTACAAAAATGGGCTCCTCGTCTTATCTAGCTTTCACATTAGTCACCAAGGATGATTCTAATCCGTTCTAAACTATAACACCACTATTTGTCGAGTCAACCAAACAAACTCCCAACCGTGCAAGTCGATGCACATCCTTCAACATCTCCATCCTCCCCTCATCTACATGGGACACACTATCCATAGAAAGCCTACGAAAAGTGTTTCTACCATATTAGCCTTGCCCGGATGGTAAAGGACACTCATATCATAATCCTTGAGTAGCTCCAACCACCTTCTTTGATGCAGATTTAGATCCTTTTGGGTAAACACATATTGTAGGATTTTGTGGTCCGTAAAACACATCTACATGGACCCCGTATAAATAGTGTCTCCAAATCTTCAAGGCAAATACTACCGCCACCAGTTTGAGATCATGAGTCGGGTAATTCTTTTCATGAACCTTCAGCTGCCTGGAAGCATATGCTATAATTTTGCCATGCTGAATCAATACACAACCAAGGCCGATCCTCGAAGCATCATAATATACCACCAACCCATCGGTACCCTCAGGTAATGTTAACACCAGTGCTGAGCTGAATCGAGTCTTCAACTCATGGAAGCTCCTCGCACAAGCCTCAACCATTGGAATTTCACTTTCTTTTGGGTCAATTTGGTCAATGGAGCTGCAAAAGATGAAAACCCCTCAACAAACCTCCAATAATAACCAGCTAAGCCCCATAAACTCCTGATATCTAAAGGATTCACCGGTATAGGCCAATTCTTGATTGCTTCTATCTTTTGAGATTCCACCTTTATACCCTCATTTGGCACCACATGGACCAAAAATGCCACTGAGTTCAACCAAAATTTGCATTTGCTGAATTTAGCATATAATAGTCGGTCTTTGAGAGTTTGTAGCACTACCCTCAAATGAGCGGCATGCTCCTCCTCACTCTAAGAGTATATAAGGATGTCATCAATGAACACAACCACGAACATATCCAAGTATGGCTTAAACACCCTATTCATCAAATCCATAAAAGCTTCAAGAACATTCATTATTCCGAAAAGCATAACTACAAACTCGTATTGACCATCCCAAGTCTTGAAGGTTGTCTTCGAGATGTCACTCTCCCGAACCCTGAGCTCATGGTATCTGGATATGAGATCTATCTTTGAAAAGCACTTAGAACCCTGAAGCTGGTCAAACAAATCATCAGTTCTGGGGAGTGGATACCTGTTCGTGATGGTGACCTTGTTCAATTGCTGATAATCAATACACATACAAAGAGAACCATCTTTCTTCGGACAAAGAGAACTGGTGCACCCTACGAGGATTTACTAGGTCTAATGAAACCCTTGTCTACGAGGTCTTTACACTGTTCCTTCAACTCTTTTAGCTCGGTTTGGGCCATTCTGTAAGGATAAATGCATATAGGTTGCGTATCGGGAAGAAGGTCAATACCAAAATCAATCTCCTGCTTAGGAGGAATTCCCGGTAAATCATCTGGAAAGACTTCTGGATACTCACATACCACAAGAACTGACTGGATAGACGGGGTCTCAGATGTAGCATCCTTAACCTAATTAGATGATACACGCAACCCTTGGAGATCATCTTTCTGGCCTTAAGGTAGGAAATGAAATGACCTACAGGCACAACTGAACTACCCTTCCACTCTAAGACTGGCTCACCCCTAAATATGAACTCTACTGCATGGGTTCTACAATTCACTAAGGCATAGCATGAAAACAACCAATCCATGCCGAGAATAACATCAAAATCTGTCATGGCTTGCTCTACTAAATCCGCAGAGGTGACTTTCTGAAGAACTATGACAAGGAAATTTCTATACACCCCTCTAGCTATAACTGAATCACCAACTAAAGTAGAGACTAAGAAGGATTCTGATAAGATCTCAGGACTGACTCCGAAACTACTAGCAACATAGGGCGTCATAAAAGACAGCATAGCCCATGGATCTAACAATACATATACATCAAGATGGAATACTCATAATATACTAGTGACTACATCCGAGGAAACTTCCTGCTCCTGGCGGGATGCCAGGGCATAGAATCTATTTTGGCGTTATCCGCCACCTGTGCTAGTAGATGCCCCCTGCTAAGCTGGGCGTGCTGGTGGAGCTGCTGAACTAGAAGCTGGGCTTCGGCCCCTATCATGACCCTTTCTAGCTGCTGGACAATCCCTAAGCATGTGTCCGGGCTTCTCGCACCTGAAGCAAGCACTGTACCCGCCAAACACTGGGCTGTGTGTCTCCGGCCACATTTTCTACACTCTAGAGGGCTAGTCTCGGGGGGTCTGCTATTCTGACCTCTCGAGCTTAATGCTCGTCCCCTTTGATCACGATTGGACTTGGATGGCACACTCATAGCCGAAGGCGCTGAGGCTGAAGACCTCTGGTGGGACTGCTGACGATGCCCACTAGGCCTCTACTAGGAGAATCCGATGCTATCAGTCCTGGCTCTCTTGTCCTCCCTCTCCCGCTCACTCATCTGTACCGCCTCCATCTATTGGGCATACATGACAATCTAAGCAAAGTCAATATCCTGGAGAAGTATCGTAGTCTTGCAATCCCTAACCAAGGAGTCTGTAATCCGATGTACAAACCTTCACACACGGGCCCTCTGATCCGCCAACATCTACCGTGCATATCTGGATAGACGTGTGAACTTTAAGGCATACTCTTGAACCATCATCTTTCCCTACTTTAGATTCACAAACTCAGCCATTTTCCACTCCCTCATCTCACGAGGGAAGAACCGATCTAGAAAAGCAATTTGAAACTCATCCTAATTGATAGTGTCTGCTTCGACTGCCCTACTATCCTTCAACTGTTTGAACCAAGTGTGCGCGAGCCCTTTCAACTGATATGAGGCCAAATCGGCATACTCCTCCCCAGTCACCCCCAAAATCTAGGTGATCTTCTTATGTGGATCTGTGTCCACCTTCGATCCAAGGATCTCGGGAGGGTTTATCCTCAAAATGTCTCTAACCCTTGCCACCGCTACATTCCCGTTCTGTGGGACATACGCTACCGCTTGCTGATTGACCTGGGCGTTCAGGGCTTGGGATAACATCTGAATGGCTGCAAGGTAAGTAAAACCACTAAGTAAGTAAAATCATAAATCATGCATAGTGCTAAATATATTCAAGATAAGATTCTGAGAGTAGGGCTTGCATGCTATTTTTTGAAATCATGATCTAAACACAACTGAACATCATAATGAATTGAATGACCCAAGGATGAAAACTGATAATCATAAGTAAAAACTGAACATTGGGTCAAACCTGCTGAAACATAAGATCATGACTGATGTACATGCATAACTGAAATCATGAGGAACAATGGGAGACTCGTCATATAACCAACATTACCATGATAGAGCTTACGTGGTTCCGACTATCACACTCAAGTGGGCAAAGCCGTCCAAAGCCTTGTCAGGGCTAAGGACGCTACCATGATATCGATATCAAGATCAAGGCCCCTTGGGGGCAGAGGAAAGATCCAAGGTAGGTCCCAAAATATAAAAGTAAACCTACGTTGGCGCGTAGTTTTGAGGCATCGGGCTGACTGACCCTTAGCCTACACAGTGCTAGACACTACTCCCAAAAACATCCATATGCTCTCTATTATTTTTCAACAAAGATGAATAATAACATACATGCATAGTCTGAAATCATAACATAAGGAGCCTTGACTCAAACCATACCACAAGATGAAAATAATGGGAGTTTTGACTCCAAAATCATGTGGTAAGCTAATTCATGAAATCATAAAACATACTTGATCATATTGGCTTGACAAATACTTTAACATGCTTGAAATCAACTTGATTCGCTTTGAAAACATTAACATAAACATGGATATATCGAAATCATATGTTATTCACAAACATCTCATAATACTTGAAATATATATCTCATAGATCTCAACTTTCATGAACATTCATGGATGGGCCTCATAGTTAGAAAACTTGCAAACACAATTTATAATTTAAAACATTGTAAAATTTGCCCATTAATAATAATTCATCATTTAAAATATGCTTAGATCATACCCATGAATAAAACTTAAGAATTTATGCATTGGGTAAGAACCCCATGGAATCATCAATTAGAACATCATAAATTGAGAAGGAATGGGCATGGGTGTGGACAATTACACTTATTCATAGCCTTACATACCCAAAGGGATCTGAATTTACTACTTCTTTGATTTCCCGATGAAGAATTGAGGAAGAACCTTGATGAACTAGACTTGATCACCTCTCAAAACCCCTAAGCTTGCATTCATGAATTAGGATAGGCTTACAATTACATAACCCCTCTTAAAACACTCGATTTCGAGCTTAAAATGACATAGTTTAGGACCCTAAGGCTTAGGAATAACAAAAATACTCTTAATGATTATGCTGGAAAAACTGTTCTGCCAGTGACAACGGTTGACACAATGGAACGTTTCTAGCTCCCACGGTTCGTTACTACCCCTCATCGTCTCATCCCCAATTCAAGTCTCAAATCCCCTACCACAACCGGATAGGACGAGTCATTACAAGCTCCACGACTCGTTGCTGTCAGTCGTTGTCACCACTGCCCTAACCTGGAATTCTTTCTAACGAGTGTTGACAATGGCCCGTTGCTTCCAACAATGGGTCGTACCACATCTCGTTACTTCCTCCTTGATCCAGACCTACCTCATAACGGCTCACATCCAATGCCCCATTACATCAAACAACGGGTCATTCCTAGACCCGTTACTCCCAACTCCAGACCTGTAGTATTTCATCACGGGCTCATCCAACGGGTCGTTAGTCACACAAAGGACCCATACAATGACCCGTACTGAGGAAATTTTACAGATTTCTTCTACTTTTCATTTTTAAATCCCAGGTCTAGTCTTAGGCACTTCTGGGGTATAACACTTAGAGTGACAAGTGACCCCAAGCAAACCCTGGTAGAGCATATTCTACTATAATTGATCTGCTGAGAATAATTTTAAAAGAGTGGAAACTGATGAAATAAATAACTTTTACTGAATAAATTACAAAAAATTTAATCATACACTGAAACTCAAACTGAATCTATAACATTGTCTGAAAACCATTCTAAATTAACTGATGAGTTTCTAAGCACCCAGCTAACTCCAATGACTGAAACCTAATAAGGTAAAATATAACTGAAATGAAACTCCGACCCTCGGCAAATGAAGGCTCACCAATGAAGTTGTTGGAAGTTGTCGAGTGACTAACTATGGTGTTGAGGTTGGGTGCCTTAGCCTATATCATAAAACGATATAGCATAAAAATATACGCCATTACTTTGAATGTATTGAGAATACGAGAAGGTACTGACACATGCATATACCGAGTAATAATAAGTTGTACTGAAATACTGCAAAAATAAACTAAAATATGAAGAAACTGAATTGAACTGAAAATCATAACTGATTTGGACTGAATTGTACTATGTTGTGGGAGAAACTATAACTTACATGTAATCACGTGAGCTAATTGTGGAGTCCGATGTATACCCCCATCAGAGAAGGCCTACTATACCTTGCTAGGGTATAGTAGCTTAACTGAGTGATCACTATCTAGAGCCCATTCGAGCTAATAACCTACAGTGGCAACATAGTTCTGGGAACCAGGGTGCACAGGACCCCGGCCTGCTCGGTGCTAATTTCTACTCCTATTGGAAATCCTAAATGTGTCTAACTATGCTGATCGCTCAAAACTGATGTCTGGAGGCTTAAGTCAGAACTACTTATCTGGAAGTGATCTTAGAGTCTAAGGACCTGAAAAAAACTATGTTCTAAGACTTCTCACATTTGTTTTTCCTAAAAGCGTCGTAACAGTCTAAAGAACGATTATTAGCTGATAAACTGGTATTATTGAGTTAACTAAATTTCTTAAAGACTGATAGTAGTCAAACTGACCAGCTGGCATTTTTACAGAATACTAAGTATACTGAGTACTGAGTACTGAGTACTGACTGAGACTCTGAGACTAAATATGCAAAAATATTAACTTCTATTCAAGTATCTATACTAATCATTCATAATTCGAGTAGAATCAACCATAGCAAAATAACCTTTCTGTTTGAGTTCTAAATCATGCAAGTTTTACTCAGAATCATGCTAAAGATCAAGACTAAAAAGAAAAATGAATAAATAGAAAATAGGGCATGAATTTTAGCTAAGGGTAACCATGTAAAGTTAGGGAATTAACAAGATTTAAGACGTCTCTTATCTAACTGAAAACACTAGCTTCAAATCTTCTATAGGCTAGAATTTAAAAAGTTTTCTAAAACTAATTTGGGACACAAGGATGGAAGAATCCCCTTGTTGGATTCTAACATACCTATTGGAGAATCCCTGAGAATTTTGCTTGGAGAATCTGAGAAGGAAAAGATGCCCTAGCTCCTGACTTGAGAGGAAGGTCCTGAACTTTTATGTACTCTTCATGGGGATTGTTGACTTTGGGAAAGGTTTGGACAAGTTTCTGAACTGAGTAACAAAGAGTGACATAACGACTCGTTACTCCTTACAACTGGTCATTCCATGTCTTGTTAGTTCCTGAATGACAACTTGCAAGGATGACAATAGCTCAAGCAAGGGGCCATTGTTGCTGACAATGACTCGTTGTCCAAGCCGTTCTGAGATAAAATTTTCTAGTTTGTTCATGCTAAGTATGGGTTTTGGTCTACAAAACATTTGGGGATATTAGACATATGCACCCCATAAAGTAGTGCCTCCAAATCTTTAAGGAAAAAACCACAGCTGCCAACTCTAGGTCATTCGTCGAATAATTATTCTAGTGAGTCTTGAGTTGTCTACAGGAATATGTAATGACCTTACCATGCAACATACACACACAACCAAGACCCACCTTGGAGGCATCGCAATACATAACAAAACCATTTGTACCCTTCGGTAGGTTCAATATTGAGGCTAAAGTGACTCGTGTCTTTAACTCCTAAAAACTCTTCTCACAAGCATCCAACCACTGAAATTTGACCTTCTTCTGGGTCAACTTAGTCAACGGTGCCATAATGGATGATAATTCCTCTATGAACCTCCTGTAATAGCCAGCAAAAACCAAGAAGTTCCTAATATCTGTAGGACTGTGTCACGACCCGAGAGTACACCCGGATTGTAGACACGGGACAAAGAGCCCCGAGAGACCCCAAGCCAACCCATTGCATGAGCATATAACTAATTCATTCACATGAGACGGAAAGCTTAACTCAATAATCATGAACTAACTGAAAATCATAACACGAGTTATAATAAACAACAATACATGATCCAAACATAAATGGCTGAATACTACAAATAGGTCTGAAAGCCTCTAAGCATAACAGACGGGTTGAAGGGACAAAACCCCAACTAACCCCAACATTTCTGAAAAATGACAAAAACCAGACACGATCAGAACATGACACCCTCGAATCATGAGGGTTCACCACTGAAAGTTGAGAGCAGAACTGAGAGCAAGCTAAGAGCGATGCTGAACCTGCGAAATGAATCCTGAAAATATGCGGGTCAGTACTTGGAAGGTACTGAGTATGTAAGGTATGCAAAACAATACTTAAAAACATAAAAGTTATAGGAGTGGGGACATCATGATCATAAGATTGAAATCGTAAGTATATCGTAAGGCTTAAGATTTCAAAAATATTTGTAATTCTTTCATAGTCATAACATGTGAGAAAAATATTTCATAAAACATAACTTGAGCCAAAAGAACATAATCATACATTCATTAAAACCACGAGGAACAATGGGAGATTTCTACAACCAACATACCCCATATGAGCACACATGGAGCCCGACCTGTAAACCTAGTCGGGAGGTCGTTCATACCTTTCCAAGAGTATGAACCATGAAATGCGTGATATCACTCATGAAGGCCCTGTAGGGCATAGGGAACAGTCACTGAGGAGGTCCCAAGCATAACCTACGATGGCAGGTAGTTTTGAGATTCAGGGCGTAATCTAGGCCCCGAACCTACTCGGTGTTAAGAACTACTCCCAAAACATGCAACATGCTCATAGAAATTCATACATGAAATGCATAGCTAGTTAAATCGTGAGAATCATATCATGCTTGAGAATTCATTACACTAGCCATGGAATTGGGCCAGTGAATCGGCCAAAATCATAGTAAATAAATCATAAGCGACATGTGGGCATTGCCCATAATTTCAATCATGCTTGAATTGCTTAAATTTATGGGAACATGATCATAATACCATGAGTAGTTGAAGATATGCTTAAAATTCAAAAATTCGTATTATGCTTGCGAAATCATCATGACCGCGAACTTTACTAAAAATTTCTCATGATTGGGCATCTATACTTTTAGGGGGTTAACTCATAAAAATATTCAATAAACAAGTAAAATCAGCCCAAATAATTCGAAATTCATAAGTTAGGCATACCACAACAAGCTCATTTCAAATTTTAAGGAATCATGCAATTTGATAAAGATCCATAAAGTTTTGATAACTTCAAACATAGAATTAGGGATAAATTGGCATGGGTAGGGACTAAACTACCTATTCAAAACCCCACATACGTGGAATTACGTGATTCTTAACCCCCTTGAAAGGCCCTAGGTGAAAACTTGAAGAATTGAAGAAGAACACTTGAAATTTGTCCTACTCCCTTCTCTAGTTCGTGCAAATGCCAAAATGAGACTTAGCATGAATTTTTCCTCCTAAAAGACCCTATCCCGATCTCAAAACGACGTGGTATAGGGTCCAAAAGCATAGAAAAGTTGAAATTTCCATTAATGAAATTTCCCTAAAAAACAGTTTTGGCCCCGACCACGACTCGTACCACAAGTCGTACCACGAAGTAACAACTCGTGGTCACCTCTCCACCTTTAAATCTTCTGAATCTAGCCTCGGCTTGCATACCACGACTCGTAGTAACATCCTATGGGTTGTACTGTCAGTCGTGGTACCTCCACCCAAACCAAAAACGACTTAACCACAACTCCTCATCATGACTCGTTTCTACATCCTACGAGTCAAACCATGACCCGTGAGGACTCACTCTAGCACCACTGAAAATTTCACCATGACTCATAACCACGAGTCATGCCTACATGCCACGATCGTAGAACTACTCGTGATATGACCTCAGGCTCCCGAATTCATCACGACTCGAGTCACAAATCATAGGTCCTCACCACGATTCATTCCTTGAGTCATACTATTGCAAGATTCTACCTTTTTCTACAGTTTTCAACTTCAACTCCCGGATCTATTCTTATGCCTTTTCGGGGTATTACAATATCTCCACGTTGAAAATATTCATCCTTGAATGTAGGAAACAAGCAGCAAATAGAAACATACAATTACCATATGCAAATACTGATCATTTAAGCTGAGAACTGACGGAATGACTACTCCCGAAAAGAACTACATAGCTGGACTGAATTCAGACATCACATACATATATAATATCATAAAACAAGCTTTCACGCATGAACAGAACATGAAAAACTGATTAGAGGTTTAGGGCAAAAACTGATACCTCAAACTGAAACAGGGTTGGTAGGGAACAAGTGTGGGTATTTAGCCATCATATCCATTTCAGCTTCCCAAAGCTCCCTCAACAGGCTGGTTTCTCCATAACACTTTTACTGAAGCTACTTCCTTGTTCCTTAGCCTTCGAACCTGATGATCCAAGATTGCAATAGGAACTTCTTCATAACTGAGGCTATCCTTCATGCCAATACTTTCCATCGTAACCACCAAGGATAAATCTCCCATGCACTTTTTCAAGAACGATACATATTACAGGATGAACTCAAGCCAACTCTGAAGGTAACTCTAACTCATAAGCTATCTTACCCACTCGTCTCACAATCCGGTATGGGCCAATATAGCGGGGGCTGAGTTTCCCTTTCTTTCCAAATCTCATCACTCCCTTCAAGGGAGATACCTTCAGAAACACCCAATCGTCGATCTCGAACTCAAGCTCCCTTCTCCTCACATCCGCATAAGACTTTTGGTGACTTTGATCCATTTTTAGCCTTCCTCTTATCAACTGAAGTTTCTCCATAGCCTCATGGACTGAATCTGGACCCACTAATGAAGCCTCACCGACTTCAAACCACCCAATGGGCGATCTATACCTTCGCCCATAAAGAGCCTCGAATGGTGCCATTTGAATGATGGAGTGATAGTTGTTGTTGTAGGCAAACTCAATAAGAGGAAAATGCTCATCCCAACTACTGTTGAAGTCAATAACACAAGCTCTCAACATGTCCTCAAGAGTATGGATAGACTGCTCCGCCTGACCATTTGTTTGCGGATGAAATGTCATGCTAAGCTTGACCTGGGTGCCAAGTCCCTTTTGAAAAGATCTCCAGAACTAAGAGGTGAATTGAGTACCTCTATATGATATAATGGACAAGGGCACTCCATGCAATCTAACCAACTCTTGGATGTATAACTTAGCATAATCTTTTGCTGAATCGGTGGTTTTGACCGGTAGGAAATGAGCAGCCTTGATCAACTTGTCCACCACAACCCAAATGGAGTCATGTTGTCTACGAGTGCGGGGTAAACCTGTTACAAAGTCCATGTTGATTTCTTCCCACTTCCAAGTAGGAATTCTAATATCTTGGAGTGCACCCCCGGTCTCTGATGCTCAACTTTTACTTGTTGGCAATTTGGGCACTTGGCTACGAATTCTGTAATATCCCTCTTCATGCCATTCCACTAGTAGATTTCCCGAAAGGCATGATACATTTTGGTGGAACCAAGATGGATAGAATATCTAGATCCATGAGCCTCATGCAACATCTGACTCCTCAAATCCCCCACGTTCGGAACACATAAGTGATTCTGGTACCCAAGAACACCATCTCCCCCTTTTGAGAAGACTTCTACCTTTTGATTTTGGACAGCTTCTTTCAAATTTACCAATATTGGATCTTCATCTTGTTTAGCCTTCACCTCTGTTACCAAGGACGACTCTGAGTCGTTCTGAACTACTACCCCATCATCGGTCGAACCAACTAATCTAACTCCCAACCGTGCAAGTCCATGTACCTCCTTTACCAGCTCCTTCTTATCTTCACTCACATGTGACACACTTTCTATAGAAAGTCTACTAAGGGCATCTGTTACCACATTGGACTTACCCGGGTGGTAAAGGAAACTCATGTCGTAGTCCTTAAGTAGCTCCAACCACCTCCGTTGCCAAAGATTTAGTTCCTTCTATGTAAACACATATTGTAAGCTCTTGTGGTCCGTGAATACATCTACATGAACCCCATACAATTAGTGTTTCCATACCTTCAACGAAAAATACCACCGTGGCCAACTCAAGATCATGGGTTGGGTAATTTTTCTTGTGAATTTTCATCTGTCTGGAAGTATATGCTATGAATTTCCCATGCTGCATCAATACACATACCAATCCGACTCTCAAAGCATCACAATATACCACAAAGCCATTGGTACCCTCCGGTAAAGTCAACACAGGTGCTGAAGTGAGTCTGGCCTTCAATTCCTGTAAGCTCTTCTCACAAGCCTCCGACCATTGGAACTTCACCTTTTTTTGAGTCAATCTAGTCAGTGGGGCTGCAATGGATGAGAAACCTTCCATGAACCTCTGATAGTAACTCGCTAAGACCAAAAAGTTCCTAATCTCCGAAGGGTTTACTGATCTGGGCTAGTTCTTTACCGCCTCTATTTTCTGGGAGTCCACCCTTATACCTTCGCTTGACACTAAATGTCCCAAGAATGCAACTGATTTCAGCTAGAACTCACATTTATTGAACTTGGCATATAGCTGGTTATCCTTGAGGGTCTGAAGTGCTACCCTGAGGTCTACGGCATGCTCCACCTCGCTCCTGGAGTTTATTAATATGTTGTCAATGAACACGATCACGTACATGTCCATATATACCTCAAATACCCTATTCATTAGATCCATAAAAGTTGCATGGGCATTGGTTATTTCAAAAGACATAACAACGAATTCATAATGTCCATACCGGATTCTGAAAACAGTCTTTGGGATGTCGCTCTCCCGAACCCTGAGCTGGTGATACTTGGACTTGAGATCTATCTTGGAGAAATATTTGACACCCTAAAGCTGATCGAATAGGTCATCAATCCTGGGTAAAGGGTATCTATTCTTGAAGATAACCTTGTTTAACTGCCTATAGTCAATACACATATGAAGAGAACCGTCTTTCTTACGGACGAACAACACTGGGGCACCCCATGGGGACTTACTCGATCTAATGAAACCCTTATCCAGGAAATCCTTAAATTGCTCCTTTAACTCTTTTAGCTTGGCTGGGGCCATTTGGTAGGGAGGAATTGATATGGGCTGCGTGTCGGGTAAAAGATCAATCTCAAAATCAATCTCCCTCTCGGGAGGAACACCGAGTAGGTCATCTAGAAATACCTCGGGATATTCACATACCACAAGGACTGACTGAATGGTCGAGGTATCAGACGTGACATCCTTAACCCTAACCAAATGGTAAATACAACCCTTGGAAATCATTTTCCTAGCCTTGAGATAAGAGATAAAGCGACCTACAGGTACCGTTGAACCACCCCTCCATTCTAAAATTGGTTCACCTGGAAATCGAAACTCCACCGCTCGAGTTCTACAGTTAACAGAAGAATAATGTGCAAACAACCAATCCATGCCAAAGATGATGTCAAAATCAGTCATAGCCAATTCTACTAAGTCTGTGGAGGTAACCTTATGCAATACTATAATGGAGCAACCTCTATATACCCACCTCGCTATGACTGAATCACCAACCAGAGTAGATACAGAAAATGGTTCTAACAAAATTTCTGGACTGACTCCAAAGTGACTAGCAATGTAAGGTGTCACAAAACACAGTGTAGCTCCCGGATCTAACAAAGAATAAGCATCAATATGAAATACTCGCAACATACCCATAACCACATAAAGAGAAGTCTCCTGCTCTTGTCGAGAGCCAAGTGCATAAAACCAGTTCTGGCGTTGGCCGCCAGCTGAACTAGTCGAAGCACCCTACTGAGTCTGATGTGCCACTGGAACTGCTGAAGTGTGGGCTGCACCACCCCCTAACCTAGCTGCGAGGAAATCCTTGAGTCTGTGTCCGGGTTTGCCACACCCGAAACAAGCATCTGAGCCCACCAAATATTTTCCTGGGTGATTCTTGCCACAGTTAGCATAAGATGGAAAAGTGCACTCTGCGTGCATGCTATTCTAACCCCTCGAACCTGAGGCCCTACTCCTCTGATCATCTCGAGTCCTGGATGGAGTACTGGCTGAAGATGGTGCTGATGTAATGGACCTGTGCTGGGACTTCTGGTGAGGCCCACCCCTTGGCCTCGGCTGAGGAGAACCTGTGGCTATCAGTTTTGGCCCTTTTGGCCTCTTTCTGCCTCATATGAGCTACCTCCATCTACGAGGCATAGAGTACTATCCGTGGGTAGTCCATATCCTGATGAAGCATGGCTGTTCTGCAGTCCTTGTCCAGCTACTCGGCTACTCCCTGCTTAAATCTGCTCACTCGCGCCCTCTGGTCCATCACCAACTCGGGGGCATACTTTGATAGGTGAGTGAACTCAAGTGAATATTCTAGCATTGTCATCTTTCCCTGTTTGATGTTAACAAACTCGGTTGCTTTCAATTCCCTCATCTCCCGAGGGAAGAACCAATCGAGAAAGGCCATGTGGAACTCATCCCAGCTGATAGGGCCCGCTCCCGCTAACCTGCTATCCTTCCATTGCTTGAACCAAATATAAGCGACCTCCTTTAGCTAATAAGAGGCCAAGTCCACACACTCCTCATTTATCACCCCCATTACCTGAGTGACCTTCAAGATCCCTTCAACGAACTTGTGTGGATCCTCGTCAACCTTTGCCCCAGTGAACTCGGGAGGGTTCATCCTTAAAAAGTCCCTGATCCAGGTTGCTACTGCATTGTCATTTTGTGTAACGTGTGCAACAGCCTACTGGTTGACCTGAGCGGCCAAGGCCTGCACCAACATTGAATAGCCGCCTGAAACTCGGCGTGGGCAGCTAGCTCTGGTTCTTGGGGCTCCTGAACAGGTGGGGCTTGCTGACGCCCATTATCATTGCAACCCTCGTGGCCTTCATCATTTATTTTCCTCCTTCCATTTATCCTTCTGGGAGCCATAATTTTCTGCAATCTCTAATAGCAAGAATTAGAAGGACGGAGAGATTTTCACCGCACGACATAGATCATGAAAGAAGGGAACATTTCCTAAAACGTTTAGTAGCCTCTTCGTCATAGGTGTGGCATGATTCACAACCATGAAAAAGACTCTACCTAACGCGGCTTTCGGACTCCCTAGGACACATCTGAACCTATGACTCTGATACCAAGTTTGTCAGACCCGAGAGTACACCCAGATCGTAGACATGGGACAAGGAGCCCAAAGAGACCCCAAGTCAAACCCATGGCATGAGCATATAACTAATTCATTCACATGAAATGGAAAGCTTAACTTAATAATCATGAACTAACTGAAAATCATACATGAGTTATAAGAAACAACAATACATGATCCAAAGATAAATGGTTGAATACTACAAATAGATCTGAAAGCCTTTAATTATAATAGACGGGTTGAAGGGACAAAACCCCAACTAACCCCAACATTTTTGAAAACAACAAAAAATAGACACAATCTGAACATGAAGCCCTCGAATCATGAGGACTCACCACTGAAAGCTGAGAGCAGAACTGAGAGCAAGCTAAGAGTGATGCTGAACCTGCGAACCGGATCCTGAAAATATGTGGGTTAGTATTTGGAAGGTACTGAGTATGTAATGTATGCAAAACAATTCTTAAAAACATAAAAGTTATAGGAGTGGGGACATAATGATCATAAGACTCAAACCGTAAGTATATCATAAGGCTTAAGATTTCCAAAATATTTGTAATCCTGTCATAGTCGTAACATGTGAGAAATTCATTTCATAAAACATAACTTGAGCCAAAAGAACATAATAATACATTCATTAAAACCATGAGGAACAATGGGAGATTTCTACAACCAACATACCCCATATGAGCATATAGAGCCCGACCTGTAAACCTAGTCGGAAGGTCATTCATACGTTGCCAAGGGTATGAACCATGAAAGGTGTGATATCACTCGTGAAGGCCCCATAGGGCATAGGGGATAGACACTGAGGAGGTCCCAAGCATAACCTACGGTGGCACGTAGTTCTGAGATTTGGGGCGTAACCTAGGCCCCGAATCTACTAGGTGTTAAGTACTACTCCCAAAACATGCAACGTGCTCATAGAAATTCATACATGACATGCATGGCTAGTTAAATCATGAGAATCATATCATGCTTGAGAATTCATAATACTATCTTTGGAATTGGGCCCGTGAATAGGCCAAAATCATAGTTCATAAATCATAACGACATGTGGGCATTGCCCATAATTTCAATCATGCTTGAAGTGCTTAAATTTATGGGAACATTATCATAATACCATGATTAGTTAAAGACATGCTTAAAATTCAAAAATTCATATTATGCTTGCGGAATCATCATGACCACGAACTTTACTAAAAAATTTCACATGATTGGGCATCTATACTTTTAGGGGGTTAAATCATAAAAATATTCAATAAACAAGTAAAATCAGCCCAAATAATTCAAAATTCATAACTTAGGCATACCACAACAAGCTCATTTCAAATTTTAAGGAATCATGCAATTTGATAAAGACCCATAAAGTTTTGATAACTTCAAACATAGAATTAGCGAGAAATTAGGCATGGGTAGGGACTAAACTACCCATTCAACTAAACTACCCATTCAAAACCCCACATATCTGGAATTATGTGATTCTTAACCCCCTTGAAAAGCCCTAGGTGGAAACTTGAAGAATTGAAGAACACTTGAAATTCCTCCTACTCCCTTCTCTCGTTCGTGGTAATGCCAAAATGAGACTTAGCATGAATTTTTCCTCCTTAAAAGACCCTGCCCCACCTCAAAACGACGTGGTTTAGGGTCCAAAAGAGTACCACGACTCGTAGTAACATCCTACGGGTCATACTGTTAGTCGTGGTACCATCCACCTATACCAAAAATGATTTAACCACAACTCCTCATCACGACTTGTTGCTATATCCTACGAATCGTATCATGACCCATGAGGACTCACTCTGGCACCACTGAAAATTTAACCCTAGAAGTTCATAATCATGCTTGATAGTAATTTCATTGAAGACTTGATATAAATACAAAACCCTAATCATAGAATCATCAATTCGATCAAGATAGCTAAACCCATAGGAGAATCATTGAGGAACTCAACAATACCAATAAAGCCCTAGAAATTCATAATTAAGGCATGGGGAATGGGAAGTCATGATTTCAATTAGAGAAAGGGCATGAGCATGGAAGAACCCTCATTGATGAACTCTATATACCTTGATACATTGATTTCATAACATAGCTTGAAACCCAAAGAGAATTCGAGAGCGTGAGAGTGAAGAACCTTAGCTTGTTCTTAAGAGCCTTGAGGAATTTCGATCTTCAAATTAGGGTGCTAGGAGTAGAATGATAGTTCTAAGGTGAATATTTCCTTTAAAGCACTATTTCCCAAACTTAAAAATGACGTAATTGATACGCTCAAACCACACCTCCTTACGAAGTATGAAGCAGACGGTGTCAATAAAGAACCTAACTAGAGGTTGTGGTCAATCTCACAGAGAATACTGAAGGATCTAAAGAACTCTAGTACTTAAGCTTTTTAGTTAATTATTTCCTAAGTGGGGGGAATTTTTAAAAGTAATAAATAACAGAGTTGACAAATTGTTTGTTGTTTCCAAATTAAGGCAACTAACTAGGGTAAGTGTTCCCCGTAACGTCATAACCCAAGGCGTTTTATACTAGTGATCTAGTCCGGTGCTTAGCATGCAATATCGGTAAGTTAATTTCACCTAAATGGTTGGTCCCCTATTTAGAGATTATCACCATTCAACTTGGTCCGTCTATGGGTGTATTCTTTACTAACCCTAACCCTTGATATCGGATTAGCTATTCCCAGACAAGGTCAAGCTATTAGATGAGGGTTGATAACCTCAAATCTCCATTGTTAATCCCTTTTTCCCACTCACTACCTCCTTGGTCCGGTAAATAAGAGTAAGGCAAGTTCTAACGTTTGCAATCGTTAAAAATCAATTAAAACGAAGGAAGAAACAATACATGCATAAACTCCATTCAAGAATAACTAAGTATTTTACATATGTGTGTTAATTTGTCATGGTTCCCACAACCCTAGTTATGGTGATTTTAGCCTATCATGTTTATAAGTAAATTAATAGATTTCATAAATAAAAGAAAGAATTAATACTTACAACGTCGATAGAAAGAAACTCACTTGATTATTGCTACAATAAAGAAGAACAATTCAACAATCGTCTCAAAGTTCCAAATGTAAGACACCAAACTTGTATCTAAAAACTTGAGACTTAAAATTCTAATCCTACTTGAAGACTTTTGAGATTGAAACTTTAACTCATGAAGACATGCTTATTACATGAAAATAAAGGGATATTTATAGTAGTAGATTTATGTTTTTCTTGTTCCTTGATGAATTTGACTTGGGATTTAAATTTTTACTTTTCCTAGTTGAAGTAGGAAAACCATTTTTTCCATTTTGAGAGCCTTGCATCCCCTATCATGTTACCAGTTGTGGCAACGGTCACCTTACGACTCATTGTGCATGGGCACGAGTCGTTACGCCCCTCGTGGTCTAACTCCTTCAAATTTTCAGTGTACCTTACGATTGGTTCTAGTGATCTGCCAACGAGTCATTTAGTCAACTAACGACTTATTATGTCTTTCGTCATCTCCACTAGTTACTTTGTCAATAATTTCTCTCACAATTTTCATGACTGACGTCACGAATCATTACCAGATGTAACGAGTCATTCCTCAACCTTTCAGGTATACTGTTTCTGCATCTTCCAAACTCAACCTTTTCCCACAACTTCAGCTTCTTTTCATCTTCATTCCATAAGCCTCAAATACATTCAAATCCATCGTTTTTAGCCCTGAAACATCTAATCACATGCGATAGCTAATTTTCACAAATATATAACATAAACACATGTAAACACACATAATTTGTTCTCAAAAAATGATAAAGTACGGGCAAAATATGTCTATGATGTACATGAGTACACCCTTCATCAACACACCCCACACTTAAACTATTGTTCATCCTCAAAAAATCTACTACTTTCCTTATAACCATTAAGCACAATATTCATCCTACGAATAAGTCTACTTACACTTAGGATCATGAGACAAGTCAATGAAGCTCAAATAACTCACTCGCATGCATATAGGTTCAACATTAAGATGTCAAAGTTTGAAATCACTTAGCTTTTGAAAACTAACTCATCAAGACATATTTTGGGCCAACATGAATTATATGTAATTTAGCAATTAAGATTATACCAAAGTCTTACCATTGTGCCCCTCACAATTTGGAGAGATTCCCGTTTTCACACAAGATATAGAATAAGATTAACTTGGGCATAAATAAAATAATTTTTGCTCACTCTCACAAAATAACTCAACATACATGAAAAAGACGACCCATAGGCTTGCCCTTAGTGAAATACTTCGCTAACATAGAATTTTGAATCGAGAATCAATTAGGACTTAAATTTGGTTGTAATGTAGGCTAAGATATGGGTAGGAACTGTTTGGCCAAGATAGTGAGTAATCTCCCTAAGCAATTTAATACTTCACAACACTTTGATTTTTAAGCACATTCTTCAATTTCTAAATTTTCTTCTTATACCTCCTTTTAGTTTTCAATTTTTCAACTTAGGTGACTAGTGGGGATTTTTCTTTTCATCATCGAGCTTATTCACACACATTTTTTTCCTCTTTTCATTTCCTTTCTTCCATTCCCACCCTTTACGCACCCCTACTCTAGCCACCCTCAACTTAAGCATTTTTTTATGTTGAGGTTTACAATATCCAAGGAAGGACCAGGATCAAAACAGGTTCATTGTAAACAAATGGGTACGGTTAATCGGTAAATCATGATTTTTTTCATCTTCAATTTTCTAAAGCTCTTTCTTCTTTTTGTTTTCCCACTAAAAATCACCCTCCTTATTTAGAAAAATTTCACCTTTTTCTTTTCTTCCAATTCACCACACTTTTTAGCTTTTCCCTTCACTTTTCCAATTGTACTCCTTTCCTACAAAAAAAATTACATTAAAGTGCTCTATGAGTCATTTGGATCAAATACAAGTCAATAGAACAAAAAGGGATTTAAGCTTATAATATGGCCATCAAAAGAAAAAGCTAAGGCTCAACATGGCTAACTAGGATAATTACAATTAAGGTATGTAAAATAGGATAAAAATAGGGCTATCAAGGAAACGCCTATATCATTTCCTAAATCCATCATTCATATTTCACTTTGTACACACACCGGACAAGTTCTAGACATCAATTTACAAGCATGGAGTATATCAAAAAATTTCTCACACGTTGGCAAAAAATGGTTTAACAATGGAAATCAAGATCACATAAACACATATATCCATATTGCATGCATAACATAATTAAGCCAATTTTTTCAAGTACAAGAGTCAAGTTCCCAAAATACTAAGTATTTTCTACCTTTTTCGTACATTTTTGAGTGAATTTAATAAAGTCTCAATGATACCTAAAGTGAAGCACCTAGCATTTGTAAGGCTCAAGTCTTGTTCTTCCTAATGACTAATTTACCCTTAAGACAGTCATCATCCATCCATCATCGGGCAAAGTCATGACTCAATGAATAAAAAAATAAATAAATAATTAAAAAAATCTAGACTCTCTAGTCGGTTCTAAGGGACTATCCACCGGAAAAGCACCAAAAACAAAAACAGGAGGAATCAAAAATAAAATAAACTAAACTACTACACACAAACAAGCATGCAAGATAGATCATAAATCCCAAAAAAACTAGGCCTACCATGTGCAAATTTAGCAATTAAAGAAATGCTTGGTAATATGAAGTTTACTTCTCCCACCCCACACTTAATTAGTTACACTATCCCCAATGATAAAAAAAATAAGCATAAAGTAATAGAGTGCAAGAAGAACTCCTTGGGCCTGCACTCCTCGTTGTCTGTGGGTGTAAGAACAACTTCCCCCATCAATACATTTCATGCTCAAATTGTTTTATTGAAAATTATGAGCTATCACCTGCACACTTGAACAAACACATAAAAATGAAAATAGATTTATCTTGGGTTGCCTCCCAAGTAGTGCCTAATTTAACGTCGCGGCACGACACAGGTATCTTGATTACTTAGACTTTATCAAGATACCTGTTGGGATCGTGGTCACATTTGGCTGCTTGTTTTACCACGCTAACTTGTGACACGTCAGAAAATAAAAAAACACAAAAAATAGAAAATAAAGACTAAAAGTTAAACACAAATAGTTAATCTAATCCTAAACCGTATTCCCCGGCAACGACGTCACTTTTTGATAACGCTCAAACCACACCTCCTTATGAAGTATGAAGCGGACATTGTCAATAAAGAACCCAACTAGAGGTTGGGGTCGATCCCACAGAGAATACGGAAGGATGTAGAAGAATGCTAGTGCTTAAGCTTTTTAGTTAATTATTTCCTAAGAGGGGAGAATTTGTAAAAGTAATAAATAACAAAGTTGAGAAATTTTTTGTTGTTTCCAAATTAATGCAACTAACTAGGATAAGTGATCCCCATGACTTCATAACCACAAGGCGTTTTATACTAGTGATCTAGTCCGGTGCTTAGCATGCAATATCGGTAAGTTAATTTCACCTAAATGGTTGGTCCCCTATTTAGATGATTATCACCATGCAACTTGGTCCGTCTACAGGTGTATTCTTTACTAACCCTAACCCTTGATATCGGATTAGCTATTCCCAGACAAGGTCAAGCTATTAGATGAGGGTTGATAACCTCAAATCTCCATTGTTAATCCCTTTTTCCCACTCACTACCTCCTTGGTCCAGTAAATAAGAATAAGGCAAGTTCTAACATTTGCAATCGTTAAAAATCAATTAAAACGAAGGAAGAAACAATACATGCATAAACTCCATTCAAGAATAACTAAGTATTTTACATATGTGTGTTAATTTGTCATGGTTCCCACAACCCTAGTTATGGTGGTTTTAGCCTATCATGTTTATAAGTAAATTAATATATTTCATAATAAAAGAAAAAATTAATACTTACAACGTCGATAGAAAGAAACTCACTTGATTATTGCTACAATAAAGAAGAACAATTCAACAATCGTCTCGAAGTTCCAAATGTAAGACACCAAACTTATATCTAAAAACTTGAGACTTAAAACTCTAATCCTACTTGAAGACTTTTGAGCTTGAAACTTCAACTCATGAAGACATGCTTATTACATGAAAATAAAGGGATATTTATAGTAGTAGATTTATGTTTTCCTTGTTCCTTGATGATGACTTGGGATTTAAATTTTTCCTTTTCCTAGTTGAAGTAGGAAAACCAATTTTTGCCGTTTTGGGAGCCTTGCGTGTCGCCCCAACCACTGTCGTGTTTCTAGTTATGGTAACGGGTCACCTAACGACTCGTTATGCATGGGCACGAGTTGTTAGGCCCCTCGGGTCTAGCTCCTTCAAATTATCAATGTACCGTACGGTTGGTTCCAGTGATCAGCCAACGAGTCGTTTAGTCAACTAACGACTCACTATGTCTTTCATCATCTCCACTGGTTACTTTGTCAATCATTTCTATCACAGTTTTCATGACTGACTTCACGACTCGTTACCAGATGTAACGAGTCGTTCCCTCAACCCATCAAGTACATTATTTCTGCATCTTCCAAACTCAACCTTTTCCCATGACTTCAGCTTCTTTTCATCTTCATTCCATAAGCCTCAAATACATTTAAATCCATCCTTTTTAGCCTTGAAAATATCTAATCACATGTGTTAGCTAATTTTCACAAATATATAACATAAACACATGCAAACACACATAATTTGTTCTCAAAACATAGTAAAGTACGGGAAAAATATGTCTATGAAGTGCGTGAGTACACCCTTGATCAGTAGTTTAGGACTTAAGAGTTTAGAAATTATAAAAATTCCCTTAATGATTCATCTAGGAAAAGGTCACGGCTAGTTACAATGACTCATCCAACGAGACGTTGTAGGATACCACAACTCGTTAAATCCGTCTGTTGTTCTCGATGTACTTCTGGTACTCTATTGAAGCTCTAACCAATGATTGACCAGGATAAGTCGTTATATGGGACAATGACTCATCACTCCGCTTGTTATCACCATTATCTCTCCTGCATACTTTCTAACTTTTTTCTTACGGGTCCATACTATGGGTTATTACAAGACACAATGAGTCGTCGTACCTATCCATTGTCTATGAACCCATCTTTGATCCCTTAATGACTCCACTCATCGACCGCTTATGACAACCCATTGTATCCTCCAACGATTCATTGCTAGGCTCAGTGTTTCTGGGAGGTTTTACAATGGGTCATAACAATGGGTCGTTCTTTCCACAATGACTCGTTCCTTGAGGTGTTCTGTGACCCTGGTGCATTTTTCCTAATTTTCTCTAATTTCACCCTCAAATTTGATCTTAGGGACTTTTGGGGTGTTACATCTGAACACCAATATAAGTGATGTAGCGATTAGAGTGAGAGACTTCACTAGGATAAACCCGCCAGAGTTTCATGGTTTGAAAGTAGATGAGGATCCACAAGAGTTCATTGATGAGATCCAGAAGATTACTCAGATCATAGGAATTTCCTGAGAGGAGAGTGCAGACTTGGCCTTCTATCAGTTAAAGAGGTAGCTCACATATAGTTCAGGCAGTGGAAGGAAAGTCATAGGGCAAGGGCAGCTCCTATTGATTGGGATGAGTTATTTACAAATTTTCTGGATAGGTTCTTCATTCAAGAGATGAGGAAAGCAAAGGTTGCAAAGTTCATCAATCTAAAAAAGGACAATATGATGGTGAAGGAGTATGCCTTGAAGTTCACATAGTTTTCAATGTATTCTCCAGAGATGATTTCCAAGACGAAGGCTCACACGAGCAAGTTTGTATCGAGAGTCTAACATTTAGTGGTCAAAGAGTGCAGGACCACTATACTTATTAGTAACATGGATATCTCTCGACTCATGATTCATGCCCAACAAGTTGAGGAGGAGAAGTTGAAGGAGAAGGATAGGGAGACCAAGAGGGCTAGGATAGGGAACTTCAAGTTCTCAAGGCAGAGGATAGGTTTTGGGCAAAGCTCACAGTTCCATCAGAGGACATCAGCCCCAGCTCCATTGTCAGTTAGTGTTCCATCCATGACCAAGGGTTATTAGAGGGGTAAAGCACCAGGCTCTAAGATTCAAGGGAGCATGTTTAGAGGACGCACTTTCCCATCTTGCAATAAGTGTGGTAGGAACCACCTAAGGGAGTGCTTAGTTGGTTTAGATGCTTGTTTTGGACGTGGGAAGTCCGGTCATATACTCGTGGATTGTCCTTCAACTAGACAGGATGATGGTAGAGGTCGTGCCCCAGCTACCTCATCAGTAGCTCCAGCAGCTCACCATCCCAGCAGGCTGCATCATCTACTGCAAGTGGAAGACCATGCTAGAACTGTTTCTATGCCCTTTCATCACTATAGGAGCAAGAGAGCTCACCAGATGTTATCACGGGTATGTTACAAGTTTTTCATCTTGATGTTTATGCATTGCTAAATCCAGGGGTAATATTATCCTTCGTGACTCCCTATGTTGCTATCAGTTTCTATGTAGTCCCAAAATTCTCTCAGAACACTTCTTAGTCTCTACTCCCGTCGGTGAGTTAGTTTTATCACGGAGTGCATATAGAAACTGTCCTGTTATAGCTCTCCAGAAAATCACCTCAACTGACCTAGTAGAGTTAGACATGACCAACTTTGATGTTATCTTTGGCATGGATTAGCTGTATTTTCTGTATGCTTTAGTCAATTGTAGAACTCAATCAGTAGAATTTCAACTTTAGAGTGAGGCAATCCTAGAGTGGAAAGGTAGTTTCGCAATGCCTATAGGTCTCTTTGTCTCCATCTCAAGGAAATAAAGATGATTTCCAAGGGTTATGTGTATCATTTGATTCAGGTTAGGGATTCTAAGTTTGAAAACCCGACTCTTCAATCAATCCCAGTTGTTTGTAAGTATCCAAAGGTGTTCTCAGATGATCTACTAGGAGTCCCTCCTAAGTGGGAAATTGACTTTGGGATCGACCTTCTCCCTGACGCGCAGCCCATATCCGTTCCTCCTTACGGAATAGCTCCAGCTGAGCTTAAGGTGTTGAAGGGATAGTTGAAGGATCTCTTAGATAAGGGTTTCATTAGTCCTAGTAAGTCCCCGAGGGGTGCTCTAGTCCTTTTCGTACGAAAGAAAGATGGTTCTCTTAGGATGTGTATTGACTACCGCTAGTTGAACAAGGTCGCAATCAAGAATAAGTATCACATTCCTAAGATTGATGAATTGTTTGATCCACTTTATGGAGCTAGTTGTTTTTCTAAGATAGACCTTAGATTCGGCTACCACTAACTCAGAATTAGAGAGTGTAACATTCTGAAGATAGCCTTCAGAACTTGGTATGGTCACTATGAATTTGTAGTTTTGTTTTTTGGACTAACAAATGATCCTGCAGCTTTTATGAATTTGATGAATAGGGTGTTCAAGTGATATTTAGATATGTCTGTCGTAATCTTCATAGACGACATCATTATATACTCTCGGAATGAGGAGGAGCATGCTACTCATTTGAAGATTGTGTTGCAAACTCTTAAGGGTCGTCAGCCGTTTGCTAAGTTCAGTGAGTGTGAGTTTTGGCTGAAGTCAGTTACATTTCTTGGGCATGTGGTGTCTAGAGAAGGTGTGCAGGTAGACTCTCAAAAGATTGAGGCGGTGAAGAACTGGCCTAGACGTATCAATCCTACCGATATTAGAAGCTTTTTTGGGATTATCTAGTTAGTATAAGAGGTTTGTAGAAGTATTTTCATCCATTGCCTCACCTTTGACCCAGTTGACTCAAAATAAGATCAAATTTCAGTGGTCCGATGCTTGTCAGAAGAGCTTTCAGGAATTAAAGGATCGACTCATTTCTACTCTGATCTTGACCCTACCGAGGGCATGGATGGCTTTATTGTATATTGTCATGCTTTTAGAGTTGGCCTTGGGCTTGTGTTGAGACAGCTTAAGACTCATGAGAAGAATTACTCGACACACGACCTTGAGTTAGCAGTGGTGTTGTTTGCCTTAAAGATATAGACACACTATTTATATGGGGTGTATGCAGATGTATTCACAGACTATAAGAGCCTTTAGTATGTGTTTACTCAAAAGGACCTGAACTTACGACAAAGGAGATGGCTTGAGCTTCTCAAAGATTATGATATGAGTATCCTTTATCATCCAGGGAAGGACAATGTAGTGGTGGATGCTCTTACCAAGTTGTCTATGGGGAGTCTGACTCATGGGGAGGACGGGACGAAGGAGTTTGCTAGAGATATTCATAGATTTTCTCGCCTAGGGGTTCACCATATGGATTCAGCAGATGATGGTGTCATGGTTCAGAATGGTTCAAAGTCTTTATTAGTGACAAAGTTTAGCCGCAACAAGATAAGGATCCTATCTTAGTTAAGTTGAAGGAAGCAGTCCAAAATCAAAAAGTAGATGTTTTCTCCCAACGAAGAGATGGTGTACTTTGATATCAGGGTCGATTATGTGTTTTGGATATGGATGACTTGAGAGAGAGGATGTTGAGAGAGACTCATAGCTTTTGGTATTCTATCCACCTAGGTTCCA
The DNA here is from genome assembly GCA_035772735.1 of Datura wrightii. NCBI lineage: Eukaryota > Viridiplantae > Streptophyta > Magnoliopsida > Solanales > Solanaceae > Datura > Datura wrightii. Next base: position 73,074,845 of record JASDFA010000019.1, on the reverse strand, counting down.
CCAAAATGTACCATGATCTATGGAAAGTCTATTGGTGGAATGGCTTGAAGAAGGATATCGTAGAATTTATGGCTAAGTATCCAAATTATCAACAAGTTAAGGTTGAGCACCAGATACCAGGAGGTATGATTCAAGATATCAATATTCCTACGTGAAAGTGGAAGGAGATAAATATGAACTTCATTATAGGTTTCGCGTGTACACGCCGACAGCATGATTCTATATGGGTGATTGGGGACTAGATGACTAAGTCAGCATATTTTCTACCAGTTAAGACTACAGATTCAGCTGAGGATTATACTAGACTTTACATTTAGGAGTTAGTCAGGTTGCATGGAGTTCCTTTTTCAATTATCTCATATAGAGGTACTCAGTTCACCTTGTAGTTTTGGAAGTCATTTCAGAAAGTCCTCAATACTCAAGTTAAGCTTAGCACAATTTTTCACCCACAGATAGATAATCAGGTTGACCGGACCATGAAGACTTTAGAGGACATGTTGAGAGCTTGTGTGATTGATTTCAAGGATAATTCGGATGATCCTAAACCTCTCATTAAGTTTTCCTATAACAAAAGTTATCACTCTAGCATTCAGATGGCTCCATTTGAGGCTCTTTATGACTGAAGATATCGATCACCTATTGGATGGTTTGAGGTAGGAGTGGCTACGTTGATAGGGCCAGATTCACTTCATGAGTCTATGGAGAAAGCCTGGCTTATTAAATAAAGGTTAAAGACAACTCATAGCCGTCAAAAATCTTATGCGGTGTGAGAAGAAGAGAGATTGAGTTTGCAGTCGATAATTGGGTATTTCTGAAGGTGTCACCCATGAAGGGGATGATGAGATTTGGCAAGAAGGGGAAGCTTAGTCCCCGATATATTGGTCCTTACAGGATTCTGAGGCATGTTGGAAATATGGCCTATGAGTTGGAGTTACCCGCTGAGTTAGCATTAGTGTGTCCAATTTTCTATGAGTCTTTATTGAAGAAGTGCATTGGCGATCCAGCTCTAGTTATGCCTGTAGAGAGTATTGATGTGAAGAATAGCGTAACTTATGAAGAGGTTTCGATTGAGATTCTTGACCGTCAGGTTCAAAAGTTGAGGAACAAGGAGGCCGCTTCACTGAAAGTCCTTTGGAGGAATCAGCTAGTAAAGGAAACTACTTAGGAAACTAAAGAAGATATGATAGCCAAGTACCCTTACCTCTTCCCTTCTAGCTCAGTTTCAGCATGAGGTACTCGGCTCTTCCTTAATACTCTACTCAGTTCATGTCAGTTTCATGTCCTTCAGTTTCTCTCATGCTTTGTATGCGTGTATGATTTATGAATTCAGCCCTATATATGTATCTCAGTTTGGAGTCAGTCTCTCCATCAATATTCATCTATATCATTCAGTACTGGGATTACAACTTTTTCCTATTTTTCCAGCTCTATTAGTCTCCATTTGAGGATGAATATTTCCAAGGGGGATATAATATTACATCACAAAAGTTCCTAAGATCATACCCTAGACTTGGAGTAGAAACCAATTGGAGAATCTAAGAATTTATCAGAGCAACTTGTCATATGAGTCATAAGAACTGATTATTCGTTAATAGGGTCATGGTGAGCCTCAAAAATTTCATCCCTCAGACCACGAGTCCACATTATGAATCATGGTATGATGGTACAACTCATGGTTATGATTCGTTGGTTGTATCTGCAGAGAAAGTCCTGATGTAATGAGTCACAGGACGACTCATTGGACCTTGTAACAAGTTGTGATATGGAGTCATAGGATGAAGTTCAAAAAATAGTGTAAGATGGGTTCCCTGACCACGAGTCATGTGACGACTCATAATAAGAAAGGACAAGTCATTGTAGGGGGATGTTTTTTAAAGATCAGAGAAGTGAAAAATAAGGACCAGCTTGTAAGAGATGGTCACCACGAGTTGTGGTGCGATTTTCTAAACGTATTTTAATAACTTTCTATGTTTTTAACTCCTAAACTAGGTCGTTTTGAATTTCCTAAGAGGGGTATTTAGGTTAAACTTAGCCTGAACTCTCATTTCTCTCAAAATACCATAAATTAAAGATCAAATTTCCTCTAGGCTGTCAAGCAACTAGGCTCTTCTTCTTCTCAATTTCTCTTGGGTCTAAAACTCTAGTCAAGAACTCTTCAAGCCATGTATGTGGGGTTATGAAGGGGGGATTTCTTCCACCCTCATGCTCAATCTCAAGTCTAATTTCATAATTTTAATTCCTTCAAGTCTCCAATTATGATTTTAATAAATTGCTAGGGTTAGGACCTTTTTATGCAAAAACTGTAATCTCTCATGAAATTGATTCTCTCATGATTCTAATTGTGATTTATGACTAGGATCACATGATTTCTATGAAAAACTATCATGATTGTCTATTTTTAAGTTAGCATGATATTGCTCAAGTATGTATGAATCTCATGAATATCAAGATTATGTATCATGGTTGTATTTTCAGCATTATTTTCATGGCTAGTTCATGTGTCAAGCAGTTTATGAATTCTATCATGTTATTTTAAGGAAAAAGGCATACATACCCCCTTAAACTATAATCATATTTCTAACTACACATTTTTCCTTTTAGGGGGTCCTATACCCCCCCCCGAACTATATTAAAATGGAATAAATACACTCTTAGGTGTTGATGTGGCAAAGAGAGTCCGTTCACTCTTTTAGAGGCATGTATCCAAAAATAACTTCAAATTTAATTAATATGGACATATGTTATTTTTTAATTTGACACTTTATAATTTATTAATGTACATAATTAATTAATATTAAAATTTAAGCAGATATTTTTTAGATTATTTTTCTTTCCTTCTATGTGAAATAATGTCAATTTTTCTAATTTTTTTTAGGAATTGGCATTTACTATTAACTTTGTCTTTTCTTCAAAAAGAATTCTAATTCTGATAGCAAATTTAGCAGTTGAATTAGTTTTAACAAAATACTTTTTTTTAAAATTATTTTTTAAAAATATCGGGGTTCAATTTATTTTTAGTGTTTAAATTATTTTATTTTGATTTTTTTAAATAATTTATTTTTTCAATGTATATTTATTTTATTTTCTAAAAATTCTTAACTAGTAACACTATGTTACAGTTGACTTTTTCTTTAGTAACATCAATTACTTTTTCAAGAAAAAATAATAAATATTGATCATACACTGATAAAATTTATAAATTTTTAAAATTTAAATTAGTTATTATAGGAATATTAATACGTCTATATGTTGGTAGTAATATTAATAAAAACACTACTACAAATTATAATTTTTATAATAAACTAATACCATTTTAGGCAATTTAAATTTGATCTAATTTCTGTTATTTTTTTAGTAGTGTCAATTACCAAAGTAATAAAATTTGATTATATTTTACAAATAGAGAAAGGAAAATAAATTAAAATATATTAGTTTTAGGTTTTAATGTTAATTGATTATGTGTATTAATTAATTATAAAGTATTAAACTAAAAAATAACATGTGTCCTTATTAATTAAATTTTTAAGTTATTTTTCGATACTCACATGCCTCCAAGAGATATAGCATGATCTCTTGCCACATCAACACATAAAAGTGTATTTCTTTCATTTTAAAATAGTTCAGGGGTAATAGGAACCCTTAAAAGAAAAGGTGTGTAATTGAAAATATGGTCTGGTTTGAGGTAGGAGAATTAGCGTTAATTGGGCCAGATATTATTCATCAATCAGAACAGAAAGTAAAGCTTATCACGGAACGTCTGCTGACTGCCTAGAGCCACTAGAAATCTTATGCTGATGTGCGGTGAAGGAACTTATAATTCAATGTGGGTAAATGGGTATTCTTGAAGGTTTCACCGATGAAAGGGGTGATGCGATTTGGTGAGAAAGGAAAGCTTAGCCCGAGATTTATTGGGTCGTATCAAATTCGCTGAAGGATAGGCCAGGTGTCTTATGAGTTGGATTTACCTCCAAAATTATAATTAGTTCACCCATTTTTTCACGCATCAATGCTGAGAAAGTGTATAAGAGATCCCTCCCAGATTGTCCTAGTCCAGGACGTCCAAGTCACTAAAGAGTTAGCTTATGAAGAAGCTCCAGTAGCCATACTAGACCGGCTGATCAGTAGACTGAGGACTAAAGATGTTGCTTATGTCAAGGTGTTGCGGCGAAATAAGAACCGAGAGGAGATGACCTGGGAGGCAGAAGATGATATGAAAACCAGATCTCCTCAGTTATTTTAGACCTAATCAGATTTGAGGTATGTCGTTATTGTTATTTCATATTGCATTATATACATGTATATGTGGAGTAGTTGATTTCGGTCTATTGTGAAGTGAATGCCATAGTATTGTATGGAGTACCTGTATTGGACTTTTCTGCGTTTCAGGATTTTTGGATAGTCCATATCACAAGGGAGACTCTGCCGAAATTTCTCCAGAACAAGCAATTTTCAAGTTAAGGTTCTTGCAAGCAGAAGTTAGCATTCGAGGATGAATGTTCTTAAGGGGGAAGGATGTTACACCCCATAAGTTTGTAGCATGTAGTTGGCTTATTTGCATATTGGTTGGAAGTTTTAGGATGCCTTACGTGCGAGGAAAGGGCCCGGGGAAAGGCCGAACGAGTGCCCAGTTGGGATTTCGCAAAAGGAGGCCGAACCGCGCTGCCCAGAGGGGCAAAGTGGCACGGAGTTGGGACCTCCGCGTTAGCCAACGTGGCACAGAGCCAAAACGGCATGTTGGCCAGCATGCCACATTGCCATGTACTTTGCTGCAAGTATATATAGGCCTCACCCTTTAACTTTATATCATTTTCCATTATACAACGACCAGAAACAGAGGGACGACGACGAGAATATATAATTTTCTTCCGTTTACGCCGCCAAATGCCGTCCAAATTCAAATTATCTTCGGGTATCGAAGTATAAGGCTGCAGAGAGCATTTTTACAGAGTTAGTTTCGTGAAATTCGCCAGGCGAATCGTCGTCCCGTTGAGCCAAAGTGATTGGAATTTCTCCAAACTAGCGTTAATACAATCACAGGCTTAAAGTAAGTATTTCTTCCTTCTAGATCCCCGAGAAATTATGAGTTTTCGATCGTTCTTCGATAAGCTGAAGAATAGTTAGTATATATACATATAAAGTATTGTTTTCTTCTGGTATAGTAATGAAGTTATCCCTATTCTTCCGTTATATGATTACAGTTGGGGAGAACAGTTGAATACCAGCCGAACCTCGCCAGTTAATCGGTAAAAAGCGAGCGAGGTATGTAAAGGCAGTTTCTCTCGGCAAGTTAGTTTCTTCAATATAGTAATCCAATATGAATCCTAGTAAAGTATTTCAGGAATATTATATCATGTTCAGCAAGTTATTATGTATAGTCGTTGTTATCAGTTGAGACCTGTATTTGTGCTGTTTTGGGCTGGATTACCTGTATAGCTTCCGTGATCGCCCCAGGGTTAATAGTTGTGTCGACTCGTCCACCAGAGGGTGAGGATACGTCGCTCTACGGAGCGGCATGCTGTCCGTAATGGACGAAGATAGGGAGCCAGCTCATCATATTTTGTCGTGGTTAGCCTATACACACCCCCGTCGAGCGCTTGCGCCCGGGGTGTAGATTTTAGGAGTCCTCCAGACTCAAGCATAACTATAGTCAGGGGCCCAGCGGGCCCAATTTGCATACCCAGGGGACCGACAGGATGCTTATAACTACTAGGTGATGTGGTATGACTTGAATAGGGGTATATAGATTGAGATGTACTCACTAGGGCTAATGGGGGCCCAAGTGAGTTGTGTTGTGTTGATGATACCTTCCAATTTATGGGGGCCAGCTAAGGTATGTACGTAGCATTAGTTACTGATAGTTAGACAGTAGGACACCTTGTTGTCAGGTATGACTTCTACTCTTCTTTATAGTTATGTCTAGTTCTGATTCCATTATTTTAGTCAATTATTTCAGTCAGTTTCAGTCCGTTCTCTTTACTTCAGATATTGTCAGCTCTATTACTTACTTTCAGTCATTACAGTTATTGCTTTACATACTCAGTACCTGTGGTACTGACGCCCTTTTTTGGGGTGCTGCATTACTTGCCTGCAGGTACACTCAGACGAGGAGCGGATCCGTCGTAGTTCCATTCAGCTGTATAGATCCTTCAGCTCCTATCTTCCGGAGCTTGAGAGATAGAGGTTTACTTACATTTGTTGTATAGTATGGGTAGGCCGGGGCCCTGTCCCGACCATCTTATTACTCCTAGAGGCTTGCAGATTGCATTATTCCTTGTGGTTAGTTGATATTGGCCATGTGAGGCCATATGTGCTTAGACGATGTGTGTTGGCCGTGTGGGGCCTTTTTAGTTATTGGTTGATGACCTTGTCGGTCACGTTTCAGTTTGGTACTTGATTTCATTTTCTTCAGCTATAACTAGATATCATGGTGGCCTTGTCGGCCCGCATAGGACTCCGCTTATTTGCGTATCTCTGGTTAGCTGTTTACTTTCACAGGTGGCTATAGGCCTTGTCGGCCGGGGGCTTTATTTACAGCCGCTATATAGCCCTTCGTTTTCCTGATTCCAGAGTTAGAGTCAGCCATGCACCAGAGGTGCTTAGGCTCAGTCAGCTCAGTAGTTCAGATCCAAGTAGGGAACCAGGTGCCAGTCGTCCTCCCAAGGTGGGGCGTGACACATTGGGCATTCAAGAGGGTTTGTGAAGTCAGTTATCTCCAGGTATGTAGGGTTATGAATGGGTGTATTTGTCTGCACACATGCCCAATCTCTCTTCAATTTCATGAAAACTCTAGTTGATGAATCTATGGGGTTTTAACCCAACATGTGAATTCTCTAAGTATCAATCATGGGTATGATCTATACGTGTTTCTAATGTTGAATTATGATTCATGGGCATATTTTACAATGTTTTTAATTGCAAATTACATTTTCAAGTTTTATTACAAATTATGATGCCTACCCATGGATGTTCATGAAAGTTTAAATTATAACATATGTATTCAAGCATGATGAGATGTATGTGATGAATGTATGATATCGAATTACCCATGTCCATGTTCATGTTTTCGAATGATCAAGTCTATGTCAAGCATGTTTAAGTTTTGGGTAAGCCCATATGATCAAGTATGTTTAATGATTTATCAAAACTTTATGTTATTAGCTTACCATATGGTTTTGGAGTCTAAACTCCCACTATACTTAGCTTGTGATATGGTTTTCGCCAAGGCTCCTCATCTTATGATTTTAGACTATACATGTATGTTATGATTCATCTTCGTCACTTGACGATGTTCAGCTTCATTGAAAATTTATGGTGAGCATATCCATATTTTTGGGAGTAATGTCTAGCACCGTTTAGGCTAAAGAACCCTATGCCTTAAAAATACATGCCAACGTAGGTATGTTCAGATTATTCGGGACCTCCCTTGTGAGCTTCCCCTGCCCCCAAGGGGCCTTCAACTTGATATCAATATTATGGTAGCGTCCTTAGCCCTGGCAAGGCTTTGGACGGCTCTGCCACTTGAGTGTAATAGTAAGGACCACGTAAACTCTATTGTGGTAATGTCGATTATGTGACGAGTCTCCCATTATTCCTCATGATTTCAGTTATGCATGTTCATCAGTCATGATATTATGTTTTCAGCAGGTTTGACCCAATGTTCAGTTTTATTATGATTATCAGTTTTCATCTTTAGGTCATTCAATTTAGTTATGTTCAAATCATGTTTTCAGATAATAACATGAAATCCCTACTCTCAGACTCTTATGATGAAATGTTTTATGATATGCATGACCTCTGATTTTACTTACTTAGCAGTTTTACTTATCTTGAATACTCAGTATATTCTATGTACTGACCGCATTCTCTATGATATATTGTTTCATGATACAGACTCGGATATTCAAGCTCAGTCCCACCATTAGCCAGATCTTCAGTGATAGCAGTTTCCAGCTTGAGTTGGTGAGTCCTCATTTGTCGAGGGACCTTCTTTTTAGTATTTTAAATTTCAAACATTAGTGAGTTAGTTGGGGTCTTGTCCCATCAACTCGTTAGTACTAGAGGCTTATTAGACATAGTATGTATACGGTTTCATGTCGTGCTATGTATTTAGTTATTCGATGTTATCAGATTTTCAGACTTCTTCTTGTTATATGTAAGAATTTCGCATTTATCGTGTTGAGCTTAGATGTCATGTTCATTCCATGGGTCGATTTGGAGTATCTCAATATTCTTTGTCCTGTGTCTCGATCTGGGCCTATATTTGGGTCGTGACACCTTTCTCTAAATATACCCGGACTTGCTATGAAGGTTTTAGAAATAGTATAGATCAATATATTTGTAGATTTGGGAATGGTTTGTCAATCCTTAAAGATTGGTTCTCTTGCTGAGTCAACTCGAACACCATGAAAAGTTTTTTGTTTGTCTTCTTCTATGAGATGGGTATACCATCAACTGTTAAGATAACCTGTAAATCCTGCTACTAGGATATGGGTAGTGAGTTGGTCTAAGCAATTATGGGAGTTCCTATAAGCAACATCAACCATTGTCATCAACTGTAATTTTGAAATAATATTGTATTCAGAACAATCATATATATTCCATTCATAGATATTATTTGTATTTGTAATTATTCTTCATGACATTAGTTTTTTCTTCTAACACTATGTCAGGATGGGTAGCTCTAGAATAATAAAGTTTTTGTGGCTTTCCCTAGTTGGAAATTTCATCTTTGATAGAAGCAATCTCTACCTGTATAGGAATTTCTTCTTTTGATTGACTATCAATGGAGCTATCTTCTTGGAGAACTGTGATTGTTGCAGAGGCCTTTGAAAAAGTTTCTTTCATTGAAGTATCAGGAACTAAAGTTTTCTCAATTTCGAAGATCCTTCGTTGGCAGTTAGAAAATTGAGAGGAATCTTTTGAGTGGCAGGTTTGGAGTTCTTTAGCGAACATTTTAGGGATCTCATATGGTTTAAACAGAGAAACTAAAGATGTGGAGGCTTCTGTTGGTTTTGGAGGAACATGTTATGTCGAGGACTATCTTGAAACCAAATATTCACCAAGTGCTTGTAAATAGTTATTTTTATAATTAATTTGTTCAAAAAAGCTTTTCATATCCTTGTTAACTGCTTCATTGTTGGCTTTCTTTTTGAAAGGTATTACCATAGTAGAGTTATCAACATATGTTGTTGAAATTCTTGTGACAGAGGCAGTTCGGATGTGATCTCCCCGCCATTGCAAGTTTTACACACTTTTGAAACATTAACTGATTTCGAAAAAGGAAAATCTAATTGATTATAATTAGCATAAGCTTCAAACCATGCAAAAAAAGTAATTTGCTTTTCGACAAAGTTTGAAAATTCATAGTAAATTTTTTGAAGATTTTTTCTTTCATCATTTTGAACGAGCTTAAAAGACCAAGTTCTTTCTATAATATTTTATGGAGATTAAAACTCCATCCGAAGTGTTTTTTTATCAATTTCAAAATCTGGTTTCAAAATCGATAACTCACCAGCTAATGATGAGTAAGTAGGGGATTGAGGTTAGTCATCATTGACCTCAGTTGCAGAGGGGTCCCCACTGAATATGTGGCTTGAGGGATTCTATATTCAAAGTTGACAGTCTCAACTCTAGAAGGGAATGAAGAGACTGAGTGCCTAGAAGTTTGACTCTCGGATTGTGCAAAATAGGCGGTAAAGACTCTTTACCTAAGAGACCTTTGAAAAGAGATAGAAACTGCCCCACTAGAAATTTGTTGGATCTGAGAAACTATAATATTTTCTAGTTTTGAGCTGGTGTTGCATCCTGCAGCACCTAGCTCTAGGGTAGATATATCTGATTCTAAGAAATGGATCTAGGCATTAATAAATGAGATATTTGCAAATCTGTTTGGAAAATAAATATCTCACCTTTATTTAAGGTTCTCATGGCTCCAATATTGAAGGATGAACTCATCAGCTTATACTAGTTCCTACAGATGATAACTACAGGGAAACATTCAGTTTTAGTCTTGCAATTAGACGTCTTAACATTGAGTGTTAGTGAATCCAAGATATTCATATATCTAAGAGACACTATAACCACTAAAAATACCAGTTTCTACCATTCCTAGGAGGGAACCATCAAAGTCCAAGAACCTTGAATCTCTAAGACAAATGAGTAGTGAGGTGTCTAGACCTTACCTAGAGAGACGTTTGGCGATAATTTGGACTAACCCAAAGTGGAGATAGTTTTACTTTCATCTATATTTTTTATAGACTTTCGATTTAAAAACTTAATATCCTCATGATCAGACTCAATAGGAATAGTTTGCTCAATAGTCCAAACGTGGTAATCACTTGTTAAAGACCATTTTGAAGAATTTTAAATGGCTGACTGGGCATGTTTAGGGATTTTTCAGTCATTAATTGATTTATCCAAATTAAAGAACCTAATCTCTTCTTTGAGCTTAGAATTAGAGGAGATGGAAGAAGATGCGATAGATGAAGAAGCAGAAGAGGTTTTAGTGGAAGAGGAGATGGGATGGAAGAACGCCTTGGTGAGATCTGTAAGAAAATAGTTAGAAAAACTATAATGAATTTAATGCTACCTATCCTTGTTTCAAGAGACCATAAGGTTCCATAAAGAAAAATATTCAAATATTTAACTCAATAATATGCAGAAGAGTCATATCTGATAATTAAATTAATGAATTCTTATTTTCTTTATATGCAAGGCTAGATCAGTCTTTTTATAAGAAATCCTTCAATTATATGATCTAAAGGTTATGAATAACCATATGTAAGTCTACTAAGTCTTCTTCGGCAATTGATAACATCCAAATTCACTCCTCGCAAAGATAGAGGGTAAACTTTCATTAGCAAAACAAATATACCCAAGAGTGTCGAGGTCGATTCCCACAGGGAATAGTAGTTGATCACACAAGAGTTTTCAATCAAATTGAAGTAACTTGCATCAATATCTCAAAAATAATAAAGTAAAGGTTGGGGGAATCACAACTTGTCAATTGAACTGAAAACGCACACGAAAATAGAGACAAAGCATAGAAAATACCAAAGGAGAGAATACCATAGGTGTGACATTGACGGGCATCATCGGATTGGAATTACCAACAACTCCTAGAATTATTGAATAGTATAATTAGTTGTGGACCAGGTGGCACCCGACATTTTTCAACCCATTAGGTGCCTTCTGCCTCAGGTTTTCTCAAACTCCAAAGTCAGTTTCACAACAACCACAACAGCTTGGGTAAGAATCAAACTATTTCTAGCTTTGATTCTCAATGGGTGTGTGACAATGGATTTTGACTATCTCTAGCTGAACCCCACTTGATCGACACCCAATTACCTACTAGTGTTTCCTCACCCATACTCTAAATCCCCTTTCAAGCAAAATTAGAGTAAGTACATGCAACCTGCATTTACAACTATGAGTATTTAGATTAAAAATCAGAGTAAAAACTAGAATGATACCAATTGAGTAAATCGAAGATCAATTAAACAATACCCAATCCAAATCAATCCGAATCATTCACACCTCTAGTAAGGAATTTAGCCACTCATGTAAGTGTAGGAAGATATTGCATTAAGTAATAATTCAATATCCATTTAAAAAAATGAGTAAGAAAATTCAAGCACAAAGTTCTGGTCTCCAATGAAGTTTTTTTCTACCTTTTCAAAGAAGAAGATGAAAACTTCTCTCTGTACAATTCAATTCCACACCCTTTTACTACCACTCTCTACTTTCTAGTTTCTATGGAATGCAATGTTCAGTCCCCTCTTTTTTTTAATAAAGGTACAAACGAAGGGTACAAATGCTGCTCTTTTTATGAGCAGGATGCTTTTGCCCTTTTCTGACGGCCATCACTTGCGAGTCTCCGGTTTTTCACCGGTGCTGATCCATAGTTCATTGATCTGTCGCATTTGGTGTCCAGTGAGTTTTAGAGCAGTTTGGTGTTGGCACTGGTGGTTTGTCGGTGTTGATTCATAGTCTACCGGCAGATGTTTCTCTTCAGCACAATGAGCATCTCCAGTCAACCGGCGTTTCGCCTATGTCCTCTGGTGGAGCTCCGGTCCTAATCTCAAATTTCATGCTTTTTGCTCAAATTCATGCTTCCTCCACTCAAGTTAAGTACCTATAAATATCAAGGAGAAAGGGATTAAAATCCACCTAAATGACTTGAAAACTAAACAAAAACTCATGACTAAGAGCCTAATGAGTTGGTAAATTACTAACTCATAAAACTCCCAATCTTGAACCATTGCTTGTCCTCAAGTACTGCAATTCCTTACAGTTGAGAAAATAGAACAACATGTTATACCATATGACTCTATGAACCAAGGATAACTGATCCTAAGAAAACCCAAAAGCACTCGCCAAATCAAGGAAAAGAGAAGATACTCCACAAAATATGAAAGTTTCAAGAGGTAACCACAATAAATAGGCATGATTCACAAATGTTTTCATTCTTCAAAACAAGGGCATGGTTTATCAAAACACGCACACGTAGCATCTCAAATCAATGCAAATTCACTTTCAAAGATTGCCTTGAAGCTCACAACACTCATGTCCCAATCACATCTTTACACCAGTACAAGCATGTTCTCCAAGGGGGGTGATGCTGCTCACGAGAAAGGGAATCCCTTTTTATCATCAAGAAATGCACACACAAGGGATTATAGAATTGGACAATAACGCTCACTCTCACAAAGAAATTCTCCATGCACATAACTTGACCCATAGGCTTGTCCTTCATGTGACTTGCCACTAACATAGAGTTGCTATACTGAAAATTAATTCGGACTTGGGGTTCATAATGAAGGCTAGGGGTCAAGGTAGGATAAACAATGATTTCTAGTGGTTAGGACCTCCCTAATGCCTTTTTTTTTGCTAGAACACTTGCAACATCCCCTCCTTCTATCGAAATCACTTCCTTATCTCTCCTTCTTCATCATTTTGTTATTATGTTTAGGAAGAGCCACCCTTATAACTCTTTTGGACTTCACATTCAGCCTCATTTCTCTTTCAATGATTCAAGGTTCTCTAACCAATCAATTCATTCATTTTAATCACAATATGTGCTACCTCATATTGAAGCTTTCACATATCTCCCTTTTCTTGTAAACCCCCAAACATAGGCTTTTGCCTCATTTTCACTCATTCCCTTATCTCTCCCTATTTCTTGGGCTAGAAGCCCTATTTTTCATTCTTTCACCAAAATCAACTAGGTAGGGTGGGTGCCAAAGAAGAGAATTAAAAAGTATCATTGGGCTTGTAATGTGGTTTTCAAGAAAAAAGATTCAAAGGCCCAACATTGGCTAGCAAAGGCAGATGTTAATGAGGTCATTTTTTCTGAAGTGACTAGCATTAGAAAGCGTAAAATCATATTCTAAGTGCAGCTACATCTAGGATTTATCCTTGAGTCACACTTAGGGGAAATTATAGAAAACCATATATGCATGAAAATAATTCAATCAACCTTACCACATAGGGCATCACACTCCAAGGAGTTCACACAATTCATCACCACAGCCAGATTATTACTTAAGACAATTGAGCATGTGAATCAGCAAGCCAAATAAGGAATGTGCAATGTATGACAAAAAATGTTACATTTTCCATTTCAAATGCCCTATTTCCTCCAAATTCATTTTTCCATGCCACACAAAATTACTCAAAAACAGTTTCAACAAGACTAAAAAACATGGCATTTTCCTATAAGAAATTCTCCTCATAATGTATCATTGGGAAATGTTATCCGGTTCGATAATAAAAAAGAAAAGAAAAAAAATTTGCTCCTCAAGAAAGAACCGTGGTATAAAGAAAGCCCTCAGAGTTTATTCACTAATTACTATTCACAAAGGCAAAAATCAACATGAGTCTAGAATCATTTAGCGATTTAAACAAAGACCCAATCATTTTCACTAATAATTCAAAAATAATTTTTTTTTCATTTCATTTATCCCGAGCCCGACAAAGGCTCAACAACCAATAACAATTCCAAAACAAAAACCCGACAAGGGAAACATCGATATCATCAATAATAAGCCCGAGAAGGTCACAAATCAACACAAAAAAACCGACAACACTCATTCGTACCCCCAACTAAAATAATACATTGTCCCTAATATATGCATGATAAATAAAGAGTGGAAGGTACTTCCTGCTATGTTCATGTCACGACCCGAACAGAAGTGTGAATTGTAACACGTGACAAGGAGCCCCGAGAGACCCCAAGTCAACCATGGCATAAGCAGACATCAATTCTCAATTAAGAAACTGAATAGTCATGACTTGATCATAGCGGAGTTTAACTTGAACATAACATGAGAATACAAAATCTAAAGATGAATACATACATATGTATGAAAAGCCTCTAAAAATGACAAGCTTATGGGAAAAGACCCCAACTAACTCAACAAAACACAAAATCAAATACATAAAGGAAAGCTGAATAATCTAGTCCTTAGAAAATGAGGACTCACCCACGAATAGAGTGTTAGCTATGATAAGCTATCTACGAGTGAGGCTGAATCTGAGAGCTGGGTCCTATATCATGAAAAGATACAGAATACAGTATGCGCTCAGTACGTGGAATGTACCGAGTATTTGAGGTAAGTAAAACCGCTAAAGTAAAGAAAATCATTTAAGGATAATGCATCAAGTAAAACATAAACATTAAGAATTTGAGGGTAGGGCTTGCATGCATTCTTTTTGAAATCATGATCTCTTCATAACATAACATAGCATAACTTCATATCATCATACTGAATCGATTGACTCTAAGATGAATTCTGACATTTATAAGTAAAGCTGAACATTGAGTCAAACCTTCCTTAGAACATGCATTTACACAAATCTCATGAGTAATGAAACATGCATATCTTAAATCATGAGGAACAATGGGAGACTCGTCCTTTAACCAACATACCACGATAAAGCTTACGTGGTCGCAACTATCACACTCAAGTGGGTAGAGCTGTCCAAAGCCTTGCCAGGGCTAGGGACAATACCATGATATCGATATCAAGCCGAAGTCCCATCAGGGCAGGGGAATCTCGCAAGGTAGGTCCCAAAGCCATAATGTATAAACCTACGTTGGCGCATAGTTTTGAGGCACAGAGTGATCGACCCTTAGCCTGTTTTATGCTAGACATTACTCCCAAAACATGCATATGCTCTACATCATTTTATAATGAAACTCAACATCGTCTATTGATGAAGCTCAATGATGAAATACATCTCAAATATGAACTCATGCATATGAGAAGCTTTAGCTCATAACATACCACAAGCTAAAAACATAATTGTGAGCCTTCGCTCCAAAACCATGTGGTATGTTATCCATAGGAAAACTTTAACTCAAGACATACCATAAGATAAAATATATTTGGGATTCATTTCTCCAAAATAATGTGGTAATCTTTATTTGGGAAAATAATCATTCATACTTAACATGTGGGCGTAGCCCAAAGCTTTATCATACTTAGGATACTCAATTATTATCAAAAACATAATTGTAAGCATGGGTAGCTTCAAAACATGTTTTTCATCATAATATCTCATCATCATATATAATCATCACGAATCTTATCTTTCATGAACATCTCATCCATGGGCTTTTGACCTATAAAGTTAAATTCACGAGTTTAAATTTAAAACATTATAAAATTTGTCCATGCTTCATAATTCAGTCGTAGAATCATAATCAAATCATACCCATGTATAGAAATAGAAGATTCATGCATTTGGGTTAAAACCCCATAGATTAGACATAAAATTTCATACTTTAGAGAGGGATTGGGCATGGGTGTTAAAGAAATCACCCATTCATAACCTTACATACCTGTTGGTAGCTGATTCTAAAACTTCTTTAGATGCCCAAGAAGAAATTGATAAGAAATTGATGAATGATAAGCTTGATCACCCACTCAAGTCTTCTACCTTGCATGCATGAATGAATGAGGCCTAAAATGCACTTAACCCCTTTAAAAGTCACTATTCATAACTCAAAACGTTGTAGTTTAGGCATTAGGAACTTAGAAATTATGAAAAAGCACTTACTAAATTCGCAGAAAATAACTGTCAGGTGGTCCCAATGAGGGACGTCATGACTCGTGGTCGCCGGTCATGACTCTTGGCTTGGCTTATGAGGTTCACTGCTCAATAGGCTTCCTGGTCCCTTAACGAGCAACCTCACGACTCATTGCTAGTGACCATGACTTGTGGTCACCACCCGTCAAGTACACTGCCTCCACTCTTCTCTTTTACTTTTTCCCTCACCCCACGACTGACCTAATGACTTGTGGGGTCTGACCACGAGTCATGGTCATGTCCGTGGGAATCCTTTTCCCCCAATTTCCAAAAGTTCCTCACTGGCCTCCCCACGAGTCACCTTACGACTCATGGGTTGCACTAACAAGTCATCCCACAACTCATTATGTGTCTGGTGCCAGTTTTTAAGCTTTTTCTCCATTTCAACTCCCAGCTCTGATCTTTGGGCTTCCGAAGCATGACAGTCCTCATCATCATCCTCAACCTCTGTATCGGCATCAAGGTAGAAATCTCCCAAGACTTCCTCGTCATCACCTAAGCTCGCAAATAATTTATCTATGGGGCCTCGAGCTGTAGAGGGAAAGCCATGGTTGTGTCAAGTGTGCTCATGTCAGGATCCGCCATAGGCGCCCGACACCTCAATTCCCTTACTTCAACTCAGAGAGATGTGAAAGCTCCCTCTAAAACATCTACACCAGCACAAAGATTTCCTGAACTGATGAATAGGAACTTCATCTCCTTCTTCATTATTTTGACAATTAGATGGGGGAGACTCTTAGCCAATTTTTGAAGTATGCTTTTGTGTGAAAGTGTCATCTCCGCAAGCCTTTGAAGGCCGCTTGGGAGAGAGGATATGGGAGCAGGTGAGGCTCCCTTAGTAGGTGCTTCTTCGGAAGCCTGGCTCGATGCCTCAGGGTGTGGTATGTTGAGATCGCGGGAAATGGGGTCCTGCTCTAAACCATGGGAGATGGACTCCTCAGGGACCTCAAAGGCTTGCATTCGCTTCTGTTTCCTCTTAGGAGCATCCGCAACCCTCTTCCTTTCAACAATGATCACACCTGTAGCGAAATTGAGGGCCTCATCTAGAAAAGTGGCCCTCCTACTTGAAGGCAAAGCTGGGAGATGAGCACAACATAGGGAATTGAAGCTCCAGCTGACTTCCTTTCTTTACAATTGAATAGCCACTATTTTCCCAAAGTTTATAGGGACTCCTATTATGATGCAAGCAATGAGGATAGACGCCTTCAAATTTACCCGTTTCTCATTCTTTGAGGGCATGATGAGGCAGCAAATGAAACCAAGTTGCAACTTGGCTTCAAACTCTAAGTCATGCATGGAGATCTCACAACTCATAGAAGCCTAGAAAGGTGTGTTGGCAGCAGTAGTGGGAGCTATCCAACTGAACTAATCCTCTTTGTTGGCGATTATGGTTGGAAACTCAGTTCTGGAGTCATTCTCATCCTCCCAAAATAAAGAATTGATGGCCGCCGGTGTGATGTCAACTTCCACATCCCGCACCATAAGTGAGGGAAGGAAGGGAAATTCATAAACCTTGCCTTTATGCTTCATGTACTCCTTCCTGGATTGGAATGATGCATAGAACTCGGGCACCAGAGGTCTAGAAGAGGATTGACAAAGACATGCCACTGGCGATCAGTGAATTGTGCCATGATATTTGGGAAGTCACCCCGTAGCCCCACCAAGTCGAAGAACTTCTCTATTGCGATAGAGCAGCCCTCACAAATAGCATAGTGCTCTTTTATATTGGGCACACAAAAGATAATGGATTCTCTGGTGTTTGTGGTCACCATTGATTTTCCCTTGCCCTGGCTTTTAGATGTGGTCGGGGCCTTCCCTTTTCCTGGTTGTCTGGATGAAGACATAATCTGCAGAGCCATGTTAGTACCACAAAACAATATTTTTTTTTTATTTTTTTTCTAATTATGGAAAATAAAAATCAACAACTACTCTAGCTAATTGATTGAAGGATAAACAAACGGAAAGATTAAAATTGGCAGTACCCGAAGGTCATTGGAAAAATTGATCTTGGGAATATTTACATGCCCAAGTGCTGTTTTATAGCTTACTTTTGTCATGTTTGTTAATTTATTTAATTACATTCTCATGTGAATTTATTTGTTTTTGTGCATGAACTAACAAAAGTGATTAGCCCATGTTTTATAGGAGAATTATGCTTAGGAGAGGCTTAATTTGATGATACACAAACAAGAAGGGAGTTTGGAAGGACAAAGAATGAAGATTGAAAGAGGAAGATTGCACGCTGTAGGCGTCGTGCCACGCTGGGCATGTGTCGTGCTAGGTGTCGTGTCACGCACATGGCGTGCGCGCAATACCTATGCCAGGCAATGTGCTAGCGCGATAGCTCCATGCCACGTCGGCCAAGATCTGTGCCACTAGGATTGTCACACCCCCGCTGCTCCGTGTCTAGCAGCGTGCCACTACAGGCAACGCACGACTGCCCTCGCCCAAGACCTGTCAAGACACCCCATTCTAGAGAAGGTGCGCGATGCCTCTGTGCCACGGAGATGATGCTATGCCATAGGCAGCATGACACAGGGCTGTTGTTGTTCCATATTCGGCCATATTTTTCAAAATATCATTTACTATAAATTAAACCCTTAGCTTCTTATTTCATTTATCATGAAATACTTTTAGAGAAACGGAAAGAAGAAAAGGGAGAAGGAAGGAAACTCTACCTAGGGTTCAAAAAAAGTTCCATTCTCTTTTATTATTCTCGTAAGTACCTTAGTTCAAAATAAAATCCATTCTGTTTTACTATTCTCATAAGTACCTTACTTTAAAGATTTTTTTAAGTAATTGTATGAACATGAGTGGCTAAAACCCTTCCTCTAAGGTTGAGGCCATATGATATGAATGTAATTGCTTGAGTTTCATCTTTGGTTTGAGTTGTAGTTGTTGTTTTGTCTTGCATTATTAATTATTGTTGTTTTTATGCTTGATCACCATGAAAATGAACTTGTTAAGCTTATAAAAAAGCTCGAAAGAGTAGCCCTAGGTTAGAACGAAAGAATGCAGCGAGAAAGTTCTTGTCTTTACAATAGGATTCGCGGTTGGGATAGAAATTATTCCTAATTTTCCTTGCTTGATTAATTAAATGGGACTATAGGTAGACACCGACTTAGAATTGTCACATCACTGCTCATAGAAGTAGTATGAAGCTAAGTTAGGTTAAATGATTAGAGGTACGAAAGTCCATAATCAAGGGCATAAACCCCGTAAACCACATCCATAGTATTAAATTGCTCACGAATTAGGACGTAACATCCCAGCTCAACGATGTAGGTGTTAGACTAGTTTATTGTGTTTAGAGACTCGAAAGATCATGAACACTGGATATTAACACTGTGGGACAAAAACTAAATTTCATATACTTGAACCATTGTGAATTGTAGCATTGCGTGATTGTCAAGCCTTAACTCTAGTTTCTTCTTCTTGTTATTTTCCGACTATTTTGTGATCACCACTGGATTTAGTTTAAAAAAACAAAATCTTTACAATCAGCACTTGAGAAATTTAATATAAGAGAACTTGAATATTCGCTAAAATAATTCCAATCCCTGTGGGTTCGACATCTGACTCTTTAAGAGTCACTGTATTACTTGTACGATCGCGTATGCTTGTGCATGTGCTGGGGCACAAAAAAATATTGACGCCGTTGCCGGGGACTGGCAGCATTTATCGAATTTTTAGTTATTTTTTTATAATTTTTGTTAAGTGCTAAAAAAATTGGTCTTAGTATGTTCTATTGCAGGTGAGGGGTTGTCCTTGCAGAACTGGTAAGGAATAGATAACTGGTGGAACCTTTAGTAGAGACTGAATGCCAATTGCATTTGCTACAAAGATAAGCTCTACAGAAGAAGTTGAAGCGGTGATAGGAGCAGATACAACAAAATCCACCAGCTGGGCAAGAAGAGTTGTTGCCTGAGCCAATGGCAGCCTAACCAGTTCGGGAAGTGGCAATCTAGTGACAAATGTGACATGCAGTATCTGCAAATCAAAGCCCAAAGGAAACTTTGATCTTAAACAGAACATGGTGCAATTGTTACATTCTAGTGGTCAATTCACTGGAATGACATATGAGGACCCATAACAACACTTACAAAACTTTTTAGAGAACAGTGACACTTTTGTCCCCACCGAAGTGTAAATTGACTTTGTCCAACTTATCTTCTTCCCATTTTCATTGTTGGAAGAGGAGAAGAGGTGGTTGAAGGCAGAGTCACCAAATTCCATCACTTCTTGGGACGACCTAGCAAGGAAGTTCCTCATTAGATTCTTCCCTTCAGGAAAAACTGCCAAGCTTAGAAGTAAAATCTTAAGTTTTAAGAAGCGGACTGAGAAGAATTTATACTTGGCTTAGTAGAGGTTCAATAATGAGGTGTTAGCCCACACCTTCATGGATTGTCTAGACCCACATAAGAAAATCTGTTAGACTCCGCATCGGGTGGGCAGACACTTTAAAATACATATAATGAGCTATACACTCTACTCCATAGAATTGCTCAAGGAAATCTAGCGTGGCATAGAGAATCATCCAAAGAGCGGGAAAGAGAGCGACATGACTGATTGAGTTAGATAGGGTCTATACTTTGGCAACAAAGTTAGCGTCATTATAACACCAGATGTGACTCAGTTTAGCAAACTTATTATAATCCAGCCACAGGAACTTCTTAATGCAATTTAGCAAGCCTCGAGATGGTGTGAAATTTGTGGGAATAATGGGCACAGTGCAGACTCTTGTGGGGCCAATCAAGAATCAATCAATTTTGTAGGTAATGTATAGAGTAACAATCAGAGTTATGGGAACAACTACAACAAAAATTGGCAGAGTCACCAAATTTTTCTTGGGGTCACAATCAGAGTCAAAGCTAGTAGTAGCCTCAGCAGCAGTAGTACAAGCAGAACAATGGCCAGTCCAACAGTAGCAACATTGAGGAGACGTTGCAGAAAGTTATGGCTACTCAGACTTAGCTAGCAGAGAATTAGGAAAGGATGGCTTTAGACTCGAAAAATCAATAGATGACCACCAGAAATCTAGAAAAGCAGATGGGTTAGCTGGCAGCTGCGGAGCATACTAGACCTCAGGGAGGGTTACCCAGTGATACAAATACAAACCCTTGACAGGTCAATGCCATTAGTCCGAGGAGTGGCAAGCAATTGGCTGATGCACCACCGAATTAAAAGAGAAATGAGGTGCAGTCAGAGCTAGTCAGACCGGGTTCTTCCATCGATAAAGGAGATAATCAAAGTGTTGCAAAAAACAATGCAGAAACCATCAGTGCAGCCAGCACAAAGACCACCACCACCGTTCCCACAGAGGCTCAAGAAGAGCAAGGAGGAAGAATGCTTTATGAAGTTCTTTGATATTTTCAAAGAACTTCACATAAATTTGCCTTTACTTGATGTTTTGCAGGGGATGCCAATGTATGCAAAGTACTTAAAAGTTGTGGTGGCCAACAAAGTGAGGTTAGTGGATGTCCAGACAATCCCACTTACTGAGGAGTGCAACTATAGGGTGATGAGCAAGATGCAAAAAAAGCTCAAGGACCCAGGGAGTTTCACCCTCCCCGTACAAATTGGTGAAGCTAAAATCATAAGGGCTCTGTGTGACATAGGGGTAGCAGTAAATTTAATGCCCCTATCTATTTAACACCCTGGGATTGGGAAAGTTGAGGCCCACAAGAGAAATGCTGCAGCTGGCAGGCAAGTCAGCAGTGGCACCAGAGGGAATAATTGAGGACCTTCTCATCAAAGTAGGTAAATTCATTATACATGCTGACTTCACCATTCTTTAATTTAAGGTTGATGATAAGGTACCCCTGATCCTAGGATGGCCATTCTTGGCAATTGGGGGAGCAGTCATTAACATGAGAGCTAGTACCCATAAATGGGTGTCAATGATGAGGAAGAGCTCTTCAGAGTCTACCAGGAGATTAACCCACCCACATACTACAGAGATCTTTGTAAGATCAGTGTGGCCTCAGATTCTAAGTGTGGGGTGGTAGATTCCATAGATCCACTGTTGCAACATATGTTGACACTTCAGCCTGAGTCTGATCAAATGCAGGAATTAAAGAAGATGATGGAACACAAGAGGGACGGGGTGGAGTTTGTTCCCTCTAAAAACAAAAAGAGGAGGAGATGGTTCCTAAGAGGGAACACATATTTGAGGATATCCTGAAAAGGATAGCCCACATCGTGTTATGACGTAAAATCAGGCACTGCTTGGGAGGGAACCCAAGTGTACCATAGGTACACGTTCTTTTCAATTTGTAATTTTTGTTGTTTTTCACAGGTTGTAGTTTGTTGTGGTTGTTAAGCACAAATTTAAGGGAAGTTTGAGTACCCATGAAAGTAAAAGCTAAGGAGCATGACAAAAAGATGAGTGTGGGGTTAGTGACCCACGTGTTAAGAAATGGAAGAAAACATGCTGCTAGCTAGGCCTAGAGGCCACAGTAAGTATCTCTCACCCTTGTTTTAGTTGTAGTTTATGCTTTGGGGACATAACATATTTTAAGTGTGGGGTGAGGGAAATTTCAAAATTTTGTGCTAAGTGTTTTGGGTGAATGTGGTGTTGGGTATGTGTTTTGTTCAAAAAGTTGTTTATTGAGCACAATTCACCCACCCTTTGGTTTTTCTTTTCGATTCTTTTCTAAAGGGAGGCACTTTGAACCGAGAAATAAAATTTTTCTTTGTCTTTACATATTGGTGTTAGTCATGGTTAGATATTTTTCCCGACGATTGATGGATGACGACAGTCTAGAGGGAAAGTTAGTCAATAGGTGTTGAGTTTGAACCCTTAATTGATTGATAGCTTGATATTCTTGTTGAGTTCTATACATGGTTGTTAGATGCAAGTGGTGTTAATTGAGAAGCATGTTCAGTAGTTGTACAACTTTGTTTGAGACATTTTGTCTCTGGAATGTGATTCTATGTGCTTAAAGTTTAATTTTGAATTCTTATGATTAGCTGAGTTAAGAGTCTATTGGATCTATATTGAATTGAGCATGTGCTGTGAGTGTAACATTTTTGAATATTCCATGCTATTCTATAGTTTCTAGAACTTTCCTAATGTGTATATAAGACGAAATAAAGGATGTCGATTGTAGGAGATGATTTAGGCATTTCTTTTCGTGAGCCTAATTTTTTATCCCTCTCTTTACCTACCTGTAATGTCTGATCCTAGTTAGCCCCATTGAGCCTTAAGCCTATTCTTTGATAGCTGCAAAATAAGCTTAATCTTTTTCTTTCACGAGCCTTGAATTTGATCCAAAACTCCTAAGCGCTTAAGTGAAGAACACAAAAGAGTTACGGAGTGGGAGTTGAGAAAAACAAGGAAAATAGTGGTTGTGGGTGTTGAAGAAAAGAAGAGAGGTGCACTTGTTTAAAAATGTATAAGTATTGGTATGGAGTAATAGAACAAAACAATAAAAAAGTTGTTTAAGTACTCCTTAATAATGAGCTGAGTGTGCTTAATGAATTAGGGAAATAAAAGAGGAAATTGATGAGTGAAAGGGATAGAGATGAAGTAAGAGAAGAGATGTGCATAATGAAACTAATGTATTAAAAGCGCTTAGGGTAGATATTCACTATTACTGTCTAGAATAGTACCTACCTATCACTTAGCTTATATTACAACCCAATAAGTCTTCCTTGATCTTACTTTCGAACATTCCTAAATGAGTGAAGTAAAAAACTAAAGGCAAGCCTATGGGTCAATGCATGTTGTATGCGAATTCTTTGTGAGAGTGAGTTGAATTCTTATTCTCTACCTAGGGTTCAACAAACCTTCCATTCTCTTTTACTATTCTTGTAAGTACCTTACTTTAAACATGTTTTTAAGTAATTGTATAAACATGAGTGGCTAAAACCCTTCCTCTAAGGTTGAGGCCACATGATATGTATGTAATTTCTTGAGTTTCATCTTTGGTTTGAGTTTTAGTTGTTGTTTTGTATTACATCCTTAATTATTATTGTTTTTATGCTTGATCACCATGAAAACGAACTTGTTAAGCTTAGGCAAAATCTCAAAAGAGTAACCCTAGGTTAGAATGAAAGAACGCAGGGAGCAAGTTTTTGTCTTTATGATAGGATTCGTAGTTAGGATAGAAATTATACCTAATTTTCCTTGCTTGGTTAATTAAACGGGATGATAGGTAGACGCCGAATTAGAATTTTCACATCACCGCTCATAGAAGTAGTTGTGAAGCTAAGTAGGTTAAATGATTAGAGGTATGAAAGTCCATAATCAAGGGCATAAACCCCGTAAACCACACCCATAGTGTGAAATTGCTCACCAATTAGGACTTCACGTCCCCGCTCAACGACGTAGGTGTGAGACAAGTCTGTTGTGTTTAGAGGTTCAAAAGATCATAAACACAGCATATTAGCTCTGTGAGCAACAACTGAATTTCATATACTTGAATTATCATAAATTGTAGCATTGCATAATTGTTAGGCCTTAACTCTAGATGTTTCTTATCATTGTTTCCCGAGTATTTTGTCATCACCATTAGATTTAGTTTAAACAAATGAAATCTTTACAATCAGCACTTGTGAAATTTAATAAAACACTTGAACTTGAATATTCGCTAAAATAATTCCAGTCACTGTGGATTCGACATCTGGCTCTTCAAGAGTCATTGTATTACTTGTACAATCGCGTACACTTGCGTGTGCGCTGAGGCACAACAAAAACACAGGTGGAATACCCGCAAAGCCGCCACTTCTTGACAGAAAACAAGGAGTAAGCCGATGATACACCATTGTTTTTCCCGTCATGAGCCACAACGCACCAGAGACTTGTGAGTGATAGGATGTAGCATGAGCCACAAACCCTCACCTGCATTTTAGTCGGCGTTTCACCGGTCTTGATCGGCGAGTCCCAAGGGACACACTGCTTGTCATATTTCCCCCTAAACCATGAAACTCAATTTTTTTAACAACACACTTGACCCACACAAATTCATATTCAAATAACATTATTCAACCAATCAAATCAAAGAAAATCAACAAGATGATTGCCCTTAAGAACTGTAACACCCCAAAAGTTTCTTAGGTCAGACCCGAGTCTTGTAGTAGAAAAATAATACTAGAACCCAACAACGAGCCTCAGTACGGTTTGTTGTATGGTCTAATCGTTCATTGGAGGTTCTCATTGTTTCATGACTAGAGAGCTGTCAGAAATTTTTGCAGAACGCATGAGGGGATTGTACGGACTATGGCTTGATTGAACTAGTCGTTGAAGCAATTTAAGAGGATTACAAAGGAAGAATGGGGAAAACCAGCAGATGGTCCAATAGTCCATTATTTGTTACCATGAGCCATTGGATGGATTATTGGTTCTGCCAGTTTGTTGAAAATTTCAGGCTAATTGTTGAACTGTTCTAGGTATATGGATAGACCCGAGCCAGTGAATTTCTGGAAGCAAGGTGTTAAGATCAATTATTATGTATAAAAAGTTCATTTGATGTAAATTAAACTCATAAGGAACTTCTAGCACAAAGTTGAGTTGAGAGCCTCCTTACCGATTAAGTGTTCGTATAAGTTCTCACAAGGGTCAACTTCAATCGACCATAGCTCCCATTTTACAAAATGTGTTCTGGTGATTCAACACCTCAAATTGAATCCCTTTTAGTCTTCTTTCCATCTCATCTGACCTTGCATGAATTGGAGTTCATAGTAAACATTTATGAGCCATTTAGTGAAGAAACAACAGGCAAATAACGAATCTCAAAACGGGTCGTCCTAGCAACCAACGACCTGTCCTATTGTCATTGGAACTGCTAGTTCCATGTGTTTTTCTGGTAGTTTGGGGGTATTTTGGTAAACTCCTATTATTCTAACTCCTAAATGACGTCGTTTTTGGCTTCCTTTAGGTCAGATTAAAGGGATTAACCTACCCTAAATCCTCACCCTCTCCATAAGATCGATAGTTGGATTTTCTCTCAAGAAATGAGCTAGGGTTCTTCTTCAACCTATTCAAATCTTCTTTGACTCTTCAAGAAAAGTCAAGGGATCATCAAACCACGTATATAGGGATTTGAATGAGGGTTTTCTTCCACCTTCACGCCCTTCTCAAGTTTTATTCATGATTCTCGCTTCCCATGCACTAACTTTTGGAATTTTTGGATTAAGCTTCTTGTGGATGAATTCTTTTATGTTCTTCCAAAACATCAGTTTTCTCATGATTCAATTAATGTTTCTATGATTATGAATTCTTGTCCCTTATCAAATCCCTCATGAATCTATGGATTCCAAGTTTCAAGTATGATTTAAGAACTTCTAGGGTTTTAACCCAATTTCATAAAATTCTCTATGATATGTCTATGGGTCCAATTCCCTCATGTTCCAAAATTATGTTTTAAGATCTATGAGAAGATTTTATACCAATTTTTATTATAAATTCATAGTTTCAAATTTTAATTAAATGATGCTCAATTATGCAAGCTTCATGAAAAGTCAAGTTATGATTTGTTATACCCCGTAAAATTCCCGGTACATAGATGGCATATTCACATGTTGGTTAAGAATATTTGAAAGCCATGCATGCTAGAAAAAGGCCCGGGAAAAGATCGGACAAGCGCCAAGTCGGTGCGTCGCAAGGCAAAATGCGATTTATAGTGTCCAAGTATATGGAGCTCAGTTTGTAATGTAATTTCCTTTAATTAATAATAATTCCCATAAGATAATTTCCTTTAATTAATAATGATTTCTTTAATTAACAATAATTTCCTTTAATTAATAATGGTTCCCTTTAAGTAGTGAATAGCTTCCCTTAAATTAGTCATCATTTTCACAAACAATTTCCAGAGAACGTGAGACAGGGAGGGGCAAAGGAAAATAATATATAATCGTTCAATTACGCTGCCAAACGAAGTCTAAACTCAAATTAACCTCAGGTACCGAGGTATTTAGCAGTAGAGAGCATTTCTACGATTTTTGTTTCGCGAAATACGGCCGACGAATCGTCGAGCTACCGAACCAAAGTAAGTAGAATTACTCCAAATTAGTGTCTATGTGCTCCTAGCTGTGAAGTGAATACTTCCCCCTTCTGGACTTCTGAAAAATAGCGAGTTTTTGACCGTCTTTCGATAAGCCTAAATTTAGGCTATAATTATATCGAAAGTGACGTTGTTCTTTGGAATAAAGCTATATTTAGTATTAATTGACATATTTATGAATGCAGTTGGGAGAAACATCAGAGGTACCGACGAAAATCACATCGGTCAGTCGAGTACTCCGAAACCAGGTATGTAAAGCTATTCTTTCGGCAAGCCAGGAAGTACAGTCTAGAAAATAAATAGAATAAAGGCTATTAACAGATACCCAGCGTACAGGAACGATTTTAGTACAATTTCCAACAAGCGTGCTAGTATATCATTACGTATCAGGTGATAATTAGAATAACGGATAGTCAGATGATTTCAGATAGTAATATGGTATCCGCTAATAGCTCAGCATGTTCTTACGTAATACCTAGAATGAAAGTTGTAAAAGCAATACAACGAATTAGCATGATTACAGATAGTACGTATTACATTTGTTGAGCTGTATCCGGTAATAGATGGCACATTTTATATTATTGAGCTATATACAGTTATAGATGGCATGTTCTATGTTATTGAGTTATATCCAGATATAATCAGATCAGTAATCAGATATAGGAATAGCTTTAGATCGCGGATAACAATAATCAGATAAACAGATAAAGGCCAGGTAGCGGTTAGCCCAGCAATCAAAAACAGTGTAAAACAGAATATAGCATCAGTTGTTTAGTACGGACTGGCCTTGAAATAAAAGAAGAGAATATGATTAGTATTTTTTATTTGAGCATGCTTGCTGTGTATGTGTTTTGCATGTTGAGACTTGTTATGGCATGTGGGCACCCTTTAGCATCCCCACCGCCCCTGGGTTATAGCTGTGTCTATACCAGATTCAGATACCACCACCAGCTGGGCGATGTCGTCCGCCTGGAGGACGATGATGGCCGACCACCATGATAATACGGTCCAGATTACCCTGCTTGCAGGGGCGGTTCAGTTTACTCTGCGTAGAGCCAGATTACCCTGTTTACAGGGGCAGATTACTCTGTGTGCACTTGTGGCCAGGGGCAGTTTTACATACAGTTTTTTATAAAATCACCCTGTTGCGTGCTTGCACCCAGGGGCAGTTTCAGTCACAGATACATCAGCAGATCACCCCGTGCGCACCTGCGCCCAGAGGTAGGAGACTTCGGACTCAGACACAGTTTATTGTCTGAGGCCAAGGCCTGAGCTACGTACCCAAGGGGACCGGTAGGAGGAGCTAACAGTATCATATGAGTGGAGTGAATTATTTTTGGTTGGTTTAGACCCGGGTAGCGGTATATAGATTCCTTGCTTGGTTGGCACATTCCAGCTTATGGGGGTCGGTCAGGTATTGTGTGTACTATTTTGTATATTGATATGTGCTATTAGATACTGATAGACAGTAGGACGACACGTCATCAGGTACGCTCAGTTAGTTACAGAATGAACAAACTCTCCCCAGTTATCCTCAGCTAGATAGACTCAGCTACTTCTTGCTTATATGTCATGTTATTATTGCCATTCATTTCAGTTTCATATTTCGGTTTGCTTTACATGCTCAGTACCTATGGTACTGACGCCCAGCGGGGCGCTGTATTGCTTGCCTGCAGGTACTCACGGACGAGGAGCCGATCCCTCGTGATTCCAGCCAGCTAGTGAGTCATCAGCTCCTGTCTTCCGGAGTCTGATTCCCTGAGGTGTAGCTCCTTTTCTCTTGTCGTACAGTATGGGTAGATCGGGGCCCTGTCCCGATCATTTCCATTATTTTCTTACAGTATTTGTAGAGGCTTGCAGTCTGTATATATTTCCCTTTGGTTAGTTGAGCCGGTCGTGTGAGGCCATGCAGTTGGCTATAGCTGTTAGCATTTCAGTTTATGTTGGCCATCTGAGGCCTTAGTTTGACAGTAGTGGTGACCTTGTCGGTCACGTAGTCTTACAGCAGTCTTGTGTTGAGTTACAGATAACTAGACAGCATGGTGGCCTTGTCGGCCCGCATAGGTTCCTTGTTACAAGTCTGTTTCTGGTTAGCTGTTGTTACAGGTATAGATGGCTACAGGCCAGTTGGCCGGAGGCTGTATTTACAGCCATTATATAGCCAGTTTGTTTCTTGAAATAGAGCCAAAGCCAGCCGAAGTACCAGATGTGCTCAGGCTAGACCATTTAGCGATCCAGAGTCTAGCAGGCACCAGGTGCCGTCATACCCCCCAAGGTGGGGTGTGACATGATTCTATTATGATTTTGATTTTACTAAGTCTAAATTAAAATTTATAATTGTTATGATTTTTCTTCAAGTACTCTTCATGGATTTATGAATAGCAAATATATGAAAAGGGAAAAGGGAAGGATTATATGGATGGACGGAGAGTTTAAGAGGGAGAAAAGTGAAAAAAGGCCCAAGACCGAAGACTTTGAGAGTTACCAGTAAGGATCAAGTAGTGGGAGTCACTGGAGTCACTCTCAGCTCCCGCAGAAGTCTTTGGCTCCGATTCGGGGAAGCAAGCCTAGGGTAAGGGAGATGACATACCCAAAGTGCAGGAGATGTGGGAAGAACCACCTAGGGAAGTTCTCGATGGGCTCATAAGATTGATTTTGGTGTGGCCAGCCCGGTCATAAACTCAGAGATTGCCCGCCGGCCAAGCAGAGTGGCTAGGGAGAATGTGGCCTAGACACTCCTCTAGAAGCCCTATCTAGTTTAATAGTGTGCCTGAAATGTGGTAGGAAACACTCAGGAAAGTGTTTGGTTGGTTCAGATACTTAATATGGGAGTGGAAAGCCCGACACATGCACAGGAATTGCCCATCGGCTATGCAAGACAAGGGTAAAACCAGTGCTCCAACCACCAGATCAGCAACTCCAGAAGATCTCCCATCTCAACAGAGCAGGATACCTAGTGTAATGCCCTGGAAGTTCTAAGATTTGACCCGGGAGTTGAAATAAATAAAATTGGAAAATCTTCACCAGGTCACAGAATAAGTCATTCTGTGACCCTTGGGGGTGACCACGAGTCGTTAGGTGACTCGAGGTGTGGAGTTGGCTTATGTTATGAAACTTGTGTTTTGGGGTCACCACAGGCATGAACACGAGTCGTGGTCAGGCCTCACGACTCGTTGAGTCAATCGTGCCCAAGGGAAAGGCGCAATTTTTATACAATTGTTGCCGGAGTTCTAAATCAAGTCTGAAGTCCCCTTAACGTGGGCACCGTGAGCTGGTCCTTTTCAGTATACTGTGTATGTGATATTGAATATATGTTAATATCTGGTCACTTAGTGAAATTGGTACGAAATACTAAGATGACGACACGTAATTGAACTTAAGCTAAGAAGATGACGCTAAGCCGATTGAGGGTAAACGAGCTTATTGAAATGGCATTTTAATAATATTGTTAATCCCTCCTATATGTGTATGTTTTAAAGTGCTTAAGATAAAAAGTAGATTTTGTGTTTTGCCTCTTTAAAGCTAAGCAAGCAGCACGTAGCAAATAAGCTAAATCGATACATGTTAACGGGGAAAGCGTGGCTAAGTTGTCAATTAGGAAAACATGTAAGTGCATATAAGAAATTATGGAATAGTGAACACGAGGGTAAAGACTTGCATGTAGAGTGAATAATTTTTGGCAAAGAAGTTAAGATGAATAAGGAAAGTAAAGCTAAATATTGTTAAAGTAGACGATACGGGTTACGATTGTGAACAAGGTAGGCAACAACTAGGAAGATTAACCCTGTTCTAATGATGTTTAGCAATAGAGTTATAAATTAAGTTTTTTATGTTCAGTATGTGTTACGTTTTTGAATAACCACTAAAGTGTTAACCTTCTACGAAATAATTAGAGTTGAACGTCTACAAAATAGTAACTTAAGTTGAGAAGCTCTCTTCTATACCCCTAAAGGATTATGTTAAGTTATCTATTCTAAGTGTTGAAATTTTCTACCATGTCTAGAAAGGGTAATCCTAGGATCTTCTAAGTCACTTATGATTATGTAAGCTTTCTTAAGCTTCGCAGAAAATTGCAAAATTATGTAAGTTAATCCAGCATCACCCGAATTATGACTATATATCTTTATTTACCTATAAGGCATCACTTAGAGAGTTACTCACGAGTTCCCAAGTGATAGAGCTCCAAGTCTCAGAGCCTTAAGTTATGTCATTACGTCCCTAATTTATTATGAAATGTGCTAGCTAATCTAAGAAGGTTTCGAGAGATCATATTTCGAGAATTATTCTAATGTCTCGGTCAAGTAGTTGATGTTGTATACAAGTCTAAGAACTCAAGTCTTTATATGTCTTCCCAGTAAGAAGTCTTAAGTTGTAAGATTTTCATGTTATAACATACAGTTGAATTCTTTCAGTTACATTCAAGTCATGCATCTTTATGTTTAGCTCTTGTTGAGCTATCAG
Organism: Datura wrightii; assembly: GCA_035772735.1. Classification (NCBI taxonomy): domain Eukaryota; kingdom Viridiplantae; phylum Streptophyta; class Magnoliopsida; order Solanales; family Solanaceae; genus Datura; species Datura wrightii. Next base: position 73,043,286 of record JASDFA010000019.1, on the reverse strand, counting down.
TTGAATTTCCTAAATTCGGAGGAGAGATTCTCCCAGGTACCGATGTTCCTAATGTCTAAGTAAGTACAAGTGCAGGCTATGATAATGATCAGTTAAGCTTAGAACTTCTGATCCCCGGAAGTAACCTGGAGGTCACTCAGCTAACTAAAGACGAGTTTATATGTTAGACAGAAGTTTCATACGTTGTATGTTTGTAATTCAACTCTCAACTCTATGATATGTTAAGCGTTATGACAATAACTCCAAGCTTCAAGTTATAAGTCCAATGTTTTCCTGCAAATAAAGCAAATGGATTGAGAACTGCATGTGCTCATCAACGTGATAAGTCTGGCAATGAAATTCCAGGCATAGTTGTCGATACATGTAAAGGAATCACCCTGTGGGTAGTATATATATGTAGTCTCCAGATATCAAAGGATCGTATAGAAATGGGAATCTATGTGCTTCTACTCAAGCGATACGTTAAATTGATAAGACTATCTTTAGGACATTGCTTGTAAGTCTTCTAAAATTTATATGTTGGCTAAACCTCCTGAAGGTCTGTCGAGTCACTGAGTTATCATGTTTGTATATAATTTGACAGCTTTACGTGATATATGTGCACATTTTCTAATTTTACATGATATATGTGCTCACTTGTATTTATATGTTACGAAAGAGACCGATTACGATCACCGATTAAGCATTTGTCATTTCAATGCTACATGTGTTAAATTGCCTCAGTATAAGCTTTATCGGCTCCATTAATGATTATGATTGAGAATATTTTTATTTTTACCCCGGTATGGCACACTAGCTGGAGATGTTTTTGTTTTACCCCGGTATTACACCGGCTAGAGATATTTTTATTTTTTACCCCGGTATGGCACACCGGTAGGAGATATTTTTATTTTTACCCCGGTATGGCACACCAACTGGAGATGTTTTTATTTTACCCCAGTATTGCACCGGCTGGAGATGTTTTTATTTTACCCCGGTATTGCACCGACTGGAGATGTTTTTATTTTACCCCGGTATTGCAACGACTGGAGATGTTTTTATTTTACCCCGATATTGCACACTGGCTGGAGATGTTTTTATTTTACCCCGGTATTGCACACCGGCTAGAGATGTTTTTATTTTACCCCGATATGGCACATCGGCTGGAGATCTTTTTATTTTACCCCGGTGTGCTACACCGCCTGGAGATATTTTTATTTTACCCCAGTGTGGTACACCCGCTGGACGAATTTTAAATATGGATTTACAGTTGGTTGGTCGTTGGCATCACAATTATAGTTTCTTTCTTGTGCAATTCTTAATTGCATTTTCATCTCATTATAGAGTTAGTATCAGGTTTCAGTTTCCAGGATTCCAGGTTGTTACCATTCCATATTCCTGGTTCAGTTATCTTGAGTTTAGTTATGATATAGTAAGTTGATTTCAATTACAGGTTGCAGAGTTCCAGGTTATATTTATACTTTATATGTTTATGTGCTAAGTTAGTTATTACAGGATTGTTATCTCATGGTTACAGTTTCAGCCTCACATGCCAGTACATTCATTCGCACTGACGTCCCCTTGCTTGGGGACCTATGTTCGTGCAGCAAGTGCAGGTAGAGGTCAGGATGGCCATTTGAGTAGCAATTCGTGAGATCAACAGATGCTTAGTATGCTCCTTTCTTCCTGGAGCTAGGGCATAGTTATTTATGCTTGAGTTTTGAGATGCGGTTATGGGTAGGTCGGAGCCCTGTTCCGACCATCAGTCAGTTTACTCTTTAGAGGCTTTGTGGACTTAGTTTGTATGGTGTTATTCAGTTTGTGGCCTCATCGACTTATTGTTGCTTGGTTTAGTACACTAATTGCCTTGGTTGCATTTCGATTATTTACCCCGTATTGTTGAGACCTTATGGGTCTAGTTTATTCTTCAGTTGATTATGACAGGTAGCTTGGATGGCCGAAGTGTTATAGTTACAAATGTCATATAGCCGGCTTTCCAGTCAGTCGGGTATGGGGAGCTAGTCGCGCTCTCCCCCCCAGTTATGGGGCGTGACAGACTTGGTATCAGAGCGAAGTCGTATCTTAGGGGGTCCACAAGATGTGTCTAGTAGAGTCTTGCTTATAGGTATGTTGTGCACCATACTTATAATCAGGAAGCTATAGGGCATTTAGGAGTTTTTCACTTTGTTCATTAATAGATCGTGCTATAGAGAAAAGATGTAAGAGGTGTGTTAAATCTATATCGTGCTTATGTTTTAAAATTCGCCTGGAGTAAGGCAAATTGCTAGAGATTTATTGGCCCTGATGTTTGAAAGGGTCCTAATCGCCCTCCTGCCGATCCGAGAAATAGATTAGAGGCTCAAAGTGAGTTTCCTATTCCTCGTACCATAGTTCCTCCAAGTACCAGTCAGAATTATTGTGGGAGGGGATTCAGCCCCTCCTGTTGTTTCAGATTTGGTAGAGCTAAGAGAATGTAGAGTTATTGATCCTTCAGCACCTGCTGTACCTTCAATTAACAGAAAACGTAAAAGAGCAACTTCAGGTTTGACACTGATTCTATATGTTAAGTGGTTAAGTTGTGATTTTAATTTTTTTTTCTGTGATATTTCCTAATGGTATGAATGGAAAGGTGGTATTGGAGTATATCATAACTCCCATGATAGTGTATTAATTTGCTTAGGGTTAGAAAAGTTACTGATTTTATGGTACTACATCATGTCTATCATACTTCAAACAAATAGATGGAGTTGAGTAAGTACGGTTTGATAAGAAGCGGCAATACAAAGAGGATGTGCTTACAAAAATAGAATGTATGTTTATGATACGAGGCAAGGAAAAGTTAAAGATGTTATGGCTAAAGTTACGACTACTGAGGTATAACCCTCATTCGAGGACGAATGATTTTAAAGGGGGGAGGATGTTACACCCCAGAATTTTTTTTGATTATTGTTTGATGGTTATATGTCATATTAAGGGAATTATGGGTCGTATGTTGTCTGTAGGTGAGGAGGGAAACTTGTGCAAAGGAAAAAGCGAAGAGTATGTGAAGTTTGTAAATAAGGGTCAACTTTAAATGGACATATCTACAAATATATAATGATTCAGAGGTCCTATAGACTATCAAATGAAATATATTTTAGTCTAGTTTACATTGAAAAAAACCGCTCGTCAATCAGAGTTCGAAGTAAAAAGTTATGCTCGTTTGAAGACAGCAGTGTCAGCCAGAAAAGCACCCATGCGCGTGGGCGCCGAGACAAGCAGGCAGCAGGCGCGCGCGCGTGCGAGAGGGCACGTCGCCCGGGCGCCGCACGCTGGCACCGCCCAGCTTGCCTATATGAAGTAATTTTGAGCTAAAAAGCTCATTTCTACTCTGTTTCACCTCATTGTTTTTTCAAAATTCGCAGAAATAAGAGCTCTATCCAATGCTAAAAAGATATCCCAGGTAAGAAACTTCACTCTTATCTCTTTTGGGCTTTGTAAAGAGAACCTTGGAAGGAAGTCATTACTTGTTGTCTTGTGGTTGATTGTGGTATTGCTGCATTTTTAGATGATTCTAGGCAGAGGAAACAGTAGGAGTTTACTCCTACTTTAGCTGATAACATCTCTAAGAAAGGGTAAGTAATTCCCTTTCTGATTTCTTTAAGTTTATGAGGTTATAACTTGGAGAATGTTGTAGTATTGTGTTGGTGTTTCTTTGTGTGTTTTTGTGGCATGTTGCTGCCGAATTTTTCTAGAACTTTGGGGAAGTGAAGTTGCTGCTTGTTGGGTTTGTAAATTAGACTTGGAAGGATCCTTAAGGAGTAATCTTTAAGGGAAGATTTTCGGCAAAATTAGAGTCGACGTTCCAAGGTATGTAAAGGCGTCCCTTTCCTTGTTTTTCAAACACAGAACTTATTGAAAGGATCAATATTCCTATGTTCTTAAAATCATATTGAGGAATGTGTGATCCTTTCCAAAGGGTTGGAACTACTTGTCATAAAGCTTGAATTGTTAAGAATGGTTGAAGCGAACAAACATGAAGGGAAAGGCGCAATTTTTATACAATTGTTGCCGGAGTTCTAAATCAAGTCTGAAGTCCCCTTAACGTGGGCACCGTGAGCTGGTCCTTTTCAGTATACTGTATATGTGATGTTGAATATATGTTAAGATCTGGTCACTTAGTGAAATTGATACGAAATGCAAAGACGATGACATGTAATTTAACTTAAGCTAAGAAGATGACGCTAAGCCGATTGAGAGTAAACGAGCTTATTGAAATGACGTTTTAATAATATTGTTAATCCCTCCTATATGTTTATGTTTTAAAGTGATTAAGATAAAAAGTAGATTTTATGTTTTTCCTCTTTAAAGCTAAGCAAGCGGCACGTAGCAAATAAGCTAAATCGATACATGTTAACTGGGAAAGGGTGGCTAAGTTGTCAATTAGGCAAAGAGGTAAGTGTATATAAGAATTGATGGAATAGTGAACACAAGGTTAAAAACTTGATTGTAGAGTGAATAATTTTTGGCAACGAAGTTAAGATGAATAAGGAAAGTAGAGCTAAATATTGTTAAATTAGACGATACGGGTTACGATTGTGAACGAGGTAGGCAACAACTAGGAAGATTAAAGCTGTTCTAATGATGTTTAGCAAAAGAGTTATAAATTAAGTTGTTTATGTTTAGTATGTGTTACGTTGATGAATAACCACTAAAGTGTTAACTTTCTACGAAATAATTAGAGTTGAACGTCTGCAAAATAGTAACTTAAGTTGAGAAGCTCTCTGCTGTACCCCTAAAGGATTATGTTAAGTTATCTATTCTAAGTGTTGAAATTTTATACCATGTCTGAAAAGGGTAATCCTAGGATCTTCTAAGTCACATATGATTATGTAAGCTTTCTTAAGCTTCGCAGATAATTTCAAAGTTATGTAAGTTAATCCAACATCACCCGAATTACGAGTATATAACTTTATTTACCTATAAGGAATCACTTAGAGAGTTACTCACGAATTCCCAAGTTATAAAGCTCCAAGTCTCATAGCCTTAAGTTATGTCTTTATGTCCCTAATTTATGTTGAAATGTGCTAGCTGATCTAAGAAGTTTTTGAAAGATCATATTTTGAGAATTATGCTAATGTCTCGGTCAAGTATCTGATGTTGTATACAAGTCTACGAACTCAAGCCTTTATATGTCTTCCTAGTAAGAAGTCTTAATGTGTACGATTTTCATGTTATAACATACAGTTGAATTCTTTCAGTTATATTCAAGTCATGCATCTTTATATTTAGCTCTTGTTGAGCTATCAATTGAATTTCCTAAATTCAGAGGTGAGATTCTCCCAGGTACCAATGTTCCTAATGTCTAAGTAAGTATAAGTGCAGCCTATGAAAATGATCAGTTAAGCTTAGAACTTCTAATCCCGGGAAGTCACCTGGAGGTCACTTATCTAACTAAATACGAGTTTATACGTTAGATAGAAGTCTCATACGTTGTATGTCTGTAATTCAGCTCTCAGCTCTACCTATATGTTAAGCGTTATGACAATAACTCCAAGCTTCAAGTTATAAGTCCCATGTTTTCCTGCAAATAAGGAAAATGAATTGAGAACTTCATGTGCTCATCGACGTGATAAGTTTGGCAATGAAATTCCAGGCATAGCTGTTGATACATGTAAAGGAACCACCTTGTGGGCAGTATATATATGTAGTCCCCAGATGTCAAAGGATTGTATAGAAATAGGAATCTATGTGCTTCTACTCAAGCGATACGTTAAATTGATAAGACTATCTATAGGACATTGCTTGTAAGTCTTCTAAAATTCATATGTTGGCTAAACCTCCTGAAGGTCTGTCGAGTCACTAAGTTGACATGTTTGTATATAATTTGACAGCTTTACGTGATATATGTGCACATTTTCTAATTTTACATGGTATATGTGCTCACTTGTATTTATATGTTACGAAAGAGACCGATTACGATCACCGATTAAGCATTTGTCATTTCAATGCTATATGTGTTAAATTGCCTCAATATAAGATTTATCGGCTCCATTAATGATTATGATTGAGAATATTTTTATTTTTACCCCGACATGGCACACTAGCTGGAGATGTTTTTATTTTACCCCGGTATTACACCGGCTGGAGATATTTTTATTTTTTACCCCGGTATGGCACATCGGTAGGAGATATTTTTAGTTTTACCCCGGTATGGCACACCGACTGGAGATGTTTTTATTTTACCCCAGTATTGCACCGGCTTGAGATGTTTTTATTTTACCCCGGTATTGCACCGACTGGAGATGTTTTTATTTTACCCCGGTATTGCACACCGGCTGGAGATGTTTTTATTTTACCCTAGTATTGCACATCGACTGGAGATGTTTTTATTTTACCCCGCTATTACACACCGGCTGGAGATATTTTTATTTTACCTCGGTATGGCACATCGATTGAAGATCTTTTTATTTTACCCCGGTGTGGTACACCAGCTGGAGATATTTTTATTTTACCCCAGTGTGGTACACCTGCTGGACGAATTTTATAAATGGATTTACGGTTGGTTGGTCGTTGGCATTACAGTTATATTTTCTTTCTAGTGCAATTCTTAATTGCATTTTTATCTCATTATAGAGTTATTATCAGGTTTCAGTTTCCAGGATTCCAGATTTTTACCATTCCTTATTCATGGTTCAGTTATCTTTACTTTAGTTATGATATAGTAAGTTGATATCAATTACAGGTTGTAGAGTTCCAGGTTATATTTATCCTTTATATGTTTATGTGCTAAGTTAGTTGTTACAGGATTGTTATCTCATGGTTACAGTTTCAGCCTCACATACCAGTACATTTCATTCTACTGATGTCCCCTTGCTTGGGGACCTGCGTTCATGCCGCAGGTGCAAGTAGAGGTAAGGATGGCCATTTGAGTAGCAGTTCGTGAGATCAACAGATGGTTGGTATGCTCCTTTCTTCCTGGAGCTTGGGCGTAGTTATTTATGCTTGAGTTTTGAGATGCGGTTATGGGTAGGTTGGAGCCCTGTTCCGACCATCAGTCAGTTTACTCTTTAGAGGCTTTGTGGACTTAGTGTGTACGATGTTATTAAGTTTGTGCCCTCGTCGGCTTATTGTTTCTTGGTTTAGCCCACTAATTGCCTTGGTTGCATTTTGATTGTTTACCCCGTATTGTTGAGACCTTATGGGTCCAGTTATTCTTCAGTTGATTATGACAGGTGGCCTGGATGGCCTAAGTTTTATAGTTACAGATGTCATATAACCGGCTTTCCAGTCAGTCGGGTATGGGGAGCCAGTCGCGCCCTCCCCCCAGTTCTGGGGCATGACATATACAATGAATCATGGGTAGATTTTACAACTAATTCAATTATAAATGTATTGATTTAAATTTCTAGTAAATTATTCCCAATCATGCATGTTCTATGATAAATTGAGTTAAGAATTTTCCTGGATTTTGGTGTTCTTTAACCCATCATGATTTGTGATGTAGATTTATTCAAATGCTCATCATGAATTTATGACTGATGAAGTATATACATGTTTTACAAGTATGCATGAACTTCATGATTTGTGATTTATGATTACGGCTGACTCACGGGCCTTATTTTCATGGCTAGTTCACCTATTTTAAAGCATACTTATGATTATCATGACTTAACTAGACCATGAATCTCATTTATGTTATCCTATGAGCACTATATATATTTTGGGAGTAGTATTTAACACCGAGTAGGTTCGGGGCCCAATTTTTGCCCCGAATCTCAAAACTACGTGCCACCGTAGGTCATGATGGGACCTCCCTTGAGACTGGCCTCTTTTTGCCCAAATGGGCCTTTCATGAGTGATATCACGTCATCATGGTTCTACTCTTTGAAAGGTACAAACACCCTCTCGACTAGAGGTTTACATATTGGTTATAAGAATCTCCCACTGTTTCTCATAATTTATGTGTGATTATGATTATATACTTTGGCTCAAATAATGTTTAATACAACTCTTCTCTCGTGAGTATGATTAAGAATGATTTACGAGTGTTTTGAAACCTTGATCCTTATGTAACATTATGATATTTATGCTATGATCATGTTGTCCTACTCTTACGCACTTTTATGTATTATAAACGTACATTTTACTTACCTTGCATACTCAGCACATTTCATGTACTGACTGCATACTCTTTGATGTATCGTGTCATGATACAGGCTCGGGCACTCAAATTCAGCCTCGACCTTAGCAAGCTTTTGGAATAAGATCAGTATCTATTGGTGAGTCCTTATCTGTCGAGGGCTCCTTTTGGATTCAGATATGTTGATGTTTTTAAGTTTCACTTTTAGAGATATAGTTGGGGTCTTGTCCCATCAACTCATCAAGTAATAGAGGCTTTCTCGGACATAGTTTATATTTATCCTTAAATGCATCTAATGTATTTAAGATCTTATTCCATGTTTAGACTTCCACTATATTATGTATGTTGAACCTTCCCCTTTTATTGATTGAGTTAGTTGAATGTTTATGCCATAGGGTGACTCGGAATCCCTCAAGGTTTCTTGTCCCGTGTCTCGATTCGGGCCTATGTTCGGGTTGTGACAAACTTGGTATCAGAGCCATAGGTTTGAAGTGTCCTAGGGTCTACGAATTCCACGTTAAGTAGAGTCATTTTCATGGGTGTGAAGCGCACCACTTTTATGACGAAGAGGCTACGAAACGTTTAGAAAATGTTCCCTTGTTTCATAATCTGATGTCATGCAATGGAAGGCCTATCTATCCTTCTAACTTGTGATATACACATTTGAAGAATCATGCCTCCAAGTCCAGTAAATGTAAGGAGAAATGGGAACATCCACGACAACGGCAACGGAGAGCGGCACTATCAGGCTCCACCAGCCCATGAGGAGCATGAACCAGAGCCGGCTGCCCACGCTGAATTCAGGGCAACCATACAGATACTAGCATAGGCCTTGACCACCCAGGTCACTCAACAGGTGGTGGCACATCTCTCTTAGAACGGGAATGTAGCGGCGACTCGTTTCAGATATTTTCTGAGAATGAACACACTAGAGTTCCTTGGGCAAAAAGTAGATGAGGACCCGTATGAATTCATTGATGAGATTCTGAAAATCGCCCAGGTCATGGGGGTGGCTAATGGGGAGTGCGTGAAAGGGGGGCACATATTTGGATTAAACAATCGAAAGATAGTAGGGTAGTGGGAGCAGGCCCTATCAGTTGGGAAGAGTTTCATGCTGCCTTTCTAGATCGGTTCTTCCCTTATCAGATGAGGGAACTGAAGGCGGCTGAGTTTGTAAATCTAAAGCAACGTGACATGTTGGTTAAGGAGTATGCTGTGGAGTTCACCCGCTTATCCAAGTATGCGCCAGAGTTAGTGGAAGACCAGAGGGCTTGGATGAGCCGATTTGTACATAGAGTGGCGGACTTCCTGGATAAGAATTGTTGGATCACCATGCTGCATCAGGACATGGATTTTCCCTGCATAGTATTACATGCCCAGTAGATGGAGGTAGTTTATCAGAGGCAGAGAGAGGCCAATAGGGCCAGTATAGACAATTATTGTACTTCTCAGCCTAGATCGAGGGGTCGACATCGCCAACAGTCTCATCAAAGGTCTCATCACAGGCCTTTTGCTCCAGCACCATCATCATCTAGTGCACCATCCAAACCATGAGGTGGTCAAAAGAGCAGAGCTACAGATTCGAGGGGCCATGGTAGAAGGTAGATAGAGCGCACCTTCCCAACCTATGCAAAGTGTGGCAAGAATCACCTAGGGAGGTGTTTAGTTGGCTCGGACGCTTGTTTCGGGTGTGGCAAACCCGGACATAGACTCAGGGATTGCCCTTCAGCCAGATAAAGGGTGGTGGAGCTCGTATACTAGATGCTAGTTCAGCAGCTCCAGTGGCACGTCCATCCCAATAGGGTGCTTCGACTAGTTCAGCTGGCGGTCAGTGCTAGAATACATTTTGTGCCCTTGCATCCCATCAGGAGCAGGAGACTTCCCCCGATGTGGTTACTGGTATGTTATGAGTTTTTCACCTTGATGTTTATGCTTTGTTAGATACAGGGGCTACCTTATCTTTTGTGAAACCTTGTAGCTAGTATTTTCAGAGACAGTCCCAAGATCATGTCAGAACCCTTCTCAGTCTCTACTCCAGTGGGTGATTCAGTCGTAGCTAGACGGGTATATAAAAGTTGCCGTGTCACAGTCCGTCAGAAAGTCACCTCAGCAGATTTAGCAGAGCTATCCATGACTGATTACGATGTTATCCTCGACATTGATTTACTATTTGCATGTTATGCCTCTGTTAATTGTAGAACCCATGTAGTAGAGTTCAAATTTCTGAGTGATCTATTCTTAGAGTGGAAGGGAAGTTCAGCTGTGCCTATAAGTCCTTTCATTTCTTATTTTAAGGCCAGAAATATGATTTCCAAAGGTTGTGTCTAACATCTAGTTAGGGTTAAGAATGCCACGTTCGAGACCCCGACTATTCAGTCAGTTCCAGTGGTATGTGAGTATCCAGAAGTCTTCCCAGATGATCTACCGGGTATTCCTCCCGAGAGGGAAATCGATTTTGGTATTGACCTCCTACCCGACACGCAGCCTATATCTATTCCTCCTTATAGAATAGCTCTAGCTGAGCTAAAGGAGTTGAAAGATTAGTTTAAGGACCTTCTATGAAAGGGTTTTATCAGACCTAGTAAGTCTCCATGGGGTGCAACAGTTTTATTTGTCCAAAAGAAGGATGGTTCCCTTTGGATGTGACTTGACTATTGACAATTAAACATAGTCACCATCAAGAACAGGTATCCTCTCCCCAGTATTGATAATTTGTTTTACTAGCTTCACGATGTAAAGTGCTTTTCCAAGATAGATCTCAGGTCCGGATACCATCAGCTCCGTGTTTGGGAGAGCGACATTTCGAAAAAAGCCTTCAGAACTCCGCATGGTCACTATGAGTTATTAGCTATATCTTTTGGACTAACGAATGCTCCTGCAAATTTTATGGACATGATGAATAGGGTGTTCAAGCCATATCTAGACATTTATTGTGTTCATATATGACATCCTTATATACTCTCAGAGCAAAGAGGAGCATGCCACTCATTTGAGGGTGGTGTTGTAGCTTTGAAGTATCATCAATTGTACGCAAAATTTAGCAAGTGTGAGTTTTGGTTGAATTCTGTGGCATTCTTGGGTCATGTGGTTTCTAGTGAGGGTGTGCAGGTAGACAAATAAAAGATAGAGGCGGTGAAGAATTGGTCCAGATTGGTGAATCCTTCGGATATTAGAAGTTTCTTGGGCCTAGCTCGCTACTATCGGAGGTTTGTCGAGGGGTTTTCATCTATCGCGGCACCATTGACTAAACTGACCCAAATGAAGGTAAAGTTCCAATGGTCGGAGGCTTATGAGAAGAGCTTCCAAGAGTTGAAGGCTCGACTTACCTCAGCGCTAGTGTTGACCCTACCCAAAGGTCCCGAGGGGTTCGTGGTGTATTGTGATGCTTCAAGGATAAGACTTGGGTGTGTATTGATGCAGCAAGGAAAAGTTATAGCTTACGCTTCTAGAGAACTAAAAGTGCATGAAAATAACTACTCGACTCATGATCTCGAATTGGTCGCACTGGTATTTTCCATGAAACTATGGAGAAACTAATTGTACGGTGTCCATGTGGGTGTGTTTATGGACCATAAGAGTTAACAATATGTGTTTACCCAGAAGGATCTCAATCTTCGGCAAAGGAGGTGGTTGGAGCTACTTAAGGATTATGACATGAGTGTCCTTTACCATCCGGGAAAGGTTAATATAGTAGCAGACGCACTCAGTAGACTCTCCATGGAAAGTGTGTCCCATGTAGATGAGGGGAAGAAAGAGCTGGTGTAGGACATGCATCGACTTGCAAGGTTGGGAGTTCATTTGGTTGATTCGACTGATGGCGGTGTTATAGTTAAGAACGGATCAGAATCATCCTTAGTGACTGATATAAAAGCTAGACAAGATGAGGACCCTATTTTTGTAAAGTTAAAGGAGGCCATTTAGAATCAGAAGGTATAGGTCTTCTCCAAAGTGGGGAGATGGTATGCTTCGATACTAGGGTCGCTTAGATGTTCCAAATCTTGATGATTTGAGGGACTAGATGTTGCACGAGGCTCATGGATCCAGGTAATCTATATATTCAGGTGCCACCAAGATATACCGTGACCTACAGGTAGTGTATTGGTGGAATGGCATGAAGAAAGACTTCGCAGAATTTGTAGCTAAGTGTCCAAACTATCAGCAAGTGAAGGTTGAGCATCAGAGACCGGGAGGTGTACTTCAGGATATCGGTATTCCTACTTGGATGTGGGAAGAAATGAATATGGACTTCATAACAGGTTTGCCTAGCATTCGCTGGCAATATGACTCCATTTGGGTTGTTGTAGACAGGTTGACAAAAGTCGCTCATTTTCTGCCGGTAAGAACTACTGATTTCGGAGAGGATTATGTCAAACTATACATTAGAGAGTTGGTTCAATTGTATGGAGTGCCCTTGTCCATCATATCAAACAGAGGTACTCAGTTTACCTCTCAGTTTTGGAGGTCATTTCAAAAAGGACTAGGTACTCAGGTTAAGCTCAGTACAACATTTCACATAAAAATGGATGGTCAAGTGGAGCGAACAATTCAAACTCTCGAGGACATATTGAGGGAATGTGTGCTCGACTTCAAAGGTATTTGGGATGATCATATTCCTCTGATTGGGTTTTCATACAACAACAACTACCATTCCAACATTCAGATGGCTCCGTTCGTTAGGATGGTCATAGTTGGCAAGTGAATTAAGGTTTGAGCAGTAGGGTAGTAGAGGTAACGGGTAGTGACCATGAGTCGTGGTCACCAGCAATGACCCATTGGGTCCCTTGTGGGGACCCCTCGAGGAAACAGGGTAGTGGACCTAACAACAGCATGCGATGACTCGTCCAGTCCCTTGTTGGGACTGGCAGTCAGATTTTAGCAACGAATTTATTAAGGGTATTATTGTCATTCCTAAGCCCTAGGGTCCTATCCTACATTGTTTTAAGCTATTTTAGGGTGTATTAAGATAGGTTAAGCCATACTAGCCTATTCGAAACCCATGCATGCAAAGTTAAAGAGTATAGACGCTGATGAAGCATAAAACCCCAAGGTTCTTCATCAATTGTTCTTCAAATCCTCTTGGTCAAGTAAGGAAGTGATAGAATCCAAGCCTCTCAAGTATGTAGGGTTATGAGTGTTTGAATTTGTTCACACTCATGCCTAATCTCTCCAAATTCACGAAATTTTGTTTGAAAATCCTATGGAGTTTTATCCTAAATCTTATGAAAATCCTATGGAGTTTTATCCTAAATCTTATGAAATCCTAATGATCTATCTATGGGTTACTACTTATCATTTTTTACATCATATTTTATGAATCATGGACAGATTTTACAACTAATTTGATTATATATGAATTGATTTAAATTTCTATTTAATTATTCAAAATCATTCATGTTCTATGATAAATTGAGTTAAGATTTTTCCTTGATTTTGATGTTCTTTAAACCATTATCATTTATGATTTATGATTTATGATTTATGGTATGGATTTATTCAAATTCTCATCATGAATTTATGATTTATTAAGTATATACATGTTTAACAAGTACGCATGAACCTCGTGATTTATGATTTATGATTATGGCCGACTCACGGGCCTTATCTTCAAGGCTAGTTCACGTATTTGCAAGCATGCTTATGATTATCATGATTTAACTAGCCCATGAATCTCATGTATGTTATCCTATGAGAAATATATATGTTTTGGAGTAGTATTTAACACCGAGTAGGTTTGGGGTCCATGTTTTGCCCCGAATCTCAAAACTATGTGCCATCGTATGTTAAGATGGGACCTCCTTTAAAGCTGTCCCCTTTTGACCAAAATGGGCCTTTCATGAATGATATCACTCCTTCATGGTTCTACCCTTAGCAAGGTATGAACACCCTCGCGAGTAGGTGTTTACAGGTCGGGTTCCAAATGTGCTCATATGGGGTATGTCGGTTATAAAAATCTCCCACTGTCCTCATAATTTATGTGTGATTATGATTATATAATTTGAATCAACTCATGTTTGATACAACTTTTCTCTCGTGAGTATGATTATGAATGATTTATGAATGTTTTGAAACCTTGAGCCTTATGTTAGATTATGATATTTATTCTATGATCTTGTTGTCCTACTCATATGCACTTTTATGTATTTTAAACATCCATTTTACTTACCATGCATACTTGGTACATTCCACGTACTTACTTCATACTCTATGTTTTATGGTGTCATGATATAGGCTCTGGCACTTAGATTCAGCCTCGACCTTAGCCAGCTTTCGGAATAGCATCAGTCTCTATTGATGAGTCCGTGGGCCCCTCTTAAATTTAGATATGTTGGTGTATTTCAGTTTAAATTTTAGAGAGTTAGTTGAGGTCTTGTCCCATTAACTCATCAGTGATAGAGTCTTTCTAGGACATAGTTTTTATTTAGCTTTAAATGTATGTAATGTATTTAAGATCTTATGCCATGTTTAGAATTCGGCTATATTATGTATGTTGAACCTTCTGCTTTTATTGATTGAGTTAGTTGAATGTTCATGCTATGGGTCTACTTGGAGTCCCTCAGGTTTCCTTGTCCCGTGTCTCGATCCGGGCCTATGTTCAGGTCGTGACAACTAGTGCAGGTGGCAGCCAACTTTAGATGTAGTCACAGGTATGATATGAGTTGTCGTATCGAACCTTGCATGTTTCTAGTCCCAAGAACTACTGTATAAGTACAAAACCTCTTTTTTTGCATTTTACTATGAGATTTATTTTGTAGAGGGTATGGAAAGGTTATAAGTATAAAGCCTTTAGTGATAGCCTTAGAGGAGAATGGAAAGTGACGAGTTAATGGTTTAGCCCGACCTTAAGAAAGATTCAAGAGCCCTAATAGAATGGCTTTAAGCTACGGGGGAGATGATAAGTCAATAAGCCAAGTCAGATTTTGAGTGTCCTAATAGAGGAGTCTCGGCACTAAAAGCTATGGAATGCCAATCTCCAAGGTCCCGATGATTTCTCTTATGCTCAGTTAAAGTTAAGCTCTATTCAATCTTATGTATAGACCCCCAGGATTCTAAATGACCGCATCACATAGCGATCCCAGTCTTACTCTGCAAATCTACAAGTCTCCACTTCATGTCATAAACTCGCTATGTATGTTAACTCATGTCTCTCAGATTGCTAGGCCCTATGGACTCAGTGTTACACCCCGTAAGCTCCTAATGTTTAGTTGGCATATTCGTACATTAGTCAAGAGTTTTACAGTACGACATGTACGAGAAAGGGCCCAGGGAAAGGACGTTCGAGCGTGGAGTCAAGGTAGCGAGGAAGAAGGCCGGAGCAGGCTGCAACAGGGGCAACGTGTCATGGACCCCCTTGTTCGGCCCGATTCGTGCGTCCGCAAGTGTACGGGTCGTGCAAGTAATATAGTGGCTCTTTTTAAGAACCGGATTGTCGAACCCACAAGGACTGGACCCATTCCTCTAACTGTCCATTTCTAGTGTGATCTTAAATACCTCACGTGTTGGTTATAGACATTTTCGATCGAGATTAATTAAGTCTAAGTTTGGGTCAACGAAGTATTCTAAAATTACTCTAGGAGCAACTTAGAGTTAAAACCAATTAATCATGCGATACTACTATTTGCAATGGGTTAAGCATGGAACTATCAATTGTTATTTCACATAATTAGAAATTGCATGTTTATGGTCTTTCGAGCCTCTAAACACGGCAATGTAGCCTCACTGCATCATTGTGAGCGAGGAGTTTAATTTCTAGTCGCGGGCAATCAATTATGTTGTGGTTTACGGGGAAACGATTAGAGACTTTCGTGCGTCTAACCATTTAACTCAACTTAGCCTCACAACTACTTCTTCGAGTGGTGATGTGACATCCCAAGTTGGTCTTTCATAACCCATGTGTCTCAACCAAGCACGGTGTTAGGTATATTTCTATCCTGACACAAAAATCTCTCCCGAGATACAATCGTGCTCCTCACATTCTTATGTCCTGACCTAGGTAATGCTCTCTCAAGCTATTACTCAAGCTAACAAATATGCTTTCATGGTGATCAATCATATAAACAACCAACAATCCAGAATGCAAGACGAAAACAACAATCAATAACTTAATTCCAAAACAATTTCATAAAATCACAATTATAATTCATGGCTTCAACCCTAGAGGAAGGGTTCTTGCCATTCATGTTCGTAAAACTACAATTAACTAATACTAAACTAACATACTTACATGAATTTGGTAAGATGAGAAGGGAATTTGATAAACCCTAGATGAGTTCTCCCACTTCTCCCTTCACTCATAGGTGTTTTTTCAGAATAAAATCGTGACCAAATGATTTTAGGAGCTAAGGGTTCAATTTATACTATGCTGAAAAATTGCAAAATTTGGCCTGTGGTGGAACAACAATGTGTCACGGAGCTGAACGCCCTACTTGACCTCCGTGACACATTGGTAACGCGTACCCTTACTGGAATGTGCCAAAAAATACAATTTTTGGCCAAGTGTTGCCGCGTTGGCAGCGTGCCACGGCCCCTATCGCGCAGGGTGCCAGTTATTGCATGTTTTCTTGTTGACTTTCACGTTTTGCTCTTGATTCCATTCCTCCACTTCACCAAATCATGAATTAGTTCCTCAAATGCATTATTAACCTTCAAAAACAAGGACTAATCATGTTGGTTAGTATATATTCACATTTATATAAAATTACATGAAAATGTATAAAATAACTTAGATAAACAAGACTAAATTAAGGTGTAAAGCGTATCTCGGGCATGCTATCTTTGCCCGTGATCACAACCCCACACTTAAAGCCTTGTTCGTCCTCGAACAACATTTTACATATCATGCATAAGGAGACTCCCACATAACTAATTTAGCAAGATTATTCACGCTACGGCTATCATGATTACGTAAGATAACAAGCTACAAATAGAGCATGCACAATTTTGATCATTGAAATGAAGTACAACTATGTTAAAACTTCTTAACCTCAAGAATCGACTCTCAATATTAGGAAACTCTTGCAAATCAACTTATTAAGAAATTCCACATGAATTATATCCTTCATTCAACATGTGCCCCTCACAGAAAGAGAGTTACCCAATCACACGCAAAAACAATTTTTAAATCACAACATGTGTGGGTACATGAATAGAATTGCGCTCACTCTCACAAAGAATTCACATGCATCATGTAATGACCCATAAGCTTGCCCTTAGTGTTTTATTCCAGTAATTTAAGGATGTGTGAATGTAAGATCAAGTAGGACTTAATGGGTTGTAATGTAGGCTAAGGGACAGGTAGGTACTATTATGGCCAGTAATAGTGACTATCTTTCCTAAACGCTTTTAATACATTACGCCCTTACGAACTTCCCTTCCCTTACTTTACCTTTTTCTCCTTTCATCTTTCTTGTTCCTCTTATGTTCCCCCATTTCTTTAGCCACTTTTAACTTATTAGTAAGGAGTTCTATAAATAATTTTTCATTAATTTGTTTTCTTGCTCCTTACTAATAATCAACCATTTTCACACAAGTGCACCTTTGTCCTTTTCTCACTTCTACAACTTGCTACTTTTCCTTTCTTTTCATTCTTCTCGCTCCTTTACTCCTTCGGATTTTTTCACTCAAGCGCTTAGGAGTTTTGGATCAAGTTCAAGGCTAATGAAAGAAAAAGGATTAAGCTTATGTTGCAGCTATCAAAGAATAGGCTCAAGGCTCAATGGGGCTAACTAGGATTAATTTTTCAAGGTAGGTAAAATGAGGGATAAAAATTTGGTTCATTCAATGAAATGCCTAAATCATCTCCTACAATTCACATCCTTCATTTCGTTTTATAAACACACCAGGCAAGTTCTAGACAATCCACAATAGCACAGAATACTCAAAAACCTTACACTCATGGCACATGCTCAATTCAAGACACATTCATCAGACTCTTACTCAGCTAATCACAAGAATTCAGAATGAAGCTTCAATCATATTGAGTCAAATTCAAGAGCCTAAGCGTCTCACACAAAGTTATACACCTTCATGCTTCACACCGAACATACTTGCATCTTACAATCACGTATAGCACATAACAAGAACATCAAGCACCACTTAGTTATGGTTTCAAAAACCAATCACGTACCGACTAATTTTTCCTCAAGAGGGTCGTCATCCATCCATCGTCGGAAACAGTCCCTAACTATGACTAAAACACTATCTACAAACAAAGGAAATAAAAAAAAATTTTATTCTTCAGTTCAAAGACCCCCCCCCCCCCCGTCGGAAAAGAACCGAAAAGAAAAACCAACGGGTGATGAAGTCATGCTTTCTTCATAAAAATTTTCAAATTTTTCAAATTTTTCAAATTTCTCAAGCATTAGCATTACATTCACCACAAACTTGTTAAGCACAAAAGTTTTTTGAAATTTTCCTTGAAATTTCCCTCACCCCACACTTAAATAATGCTATGTCCTCATAGCATCAAATTAAAATTTAAAAAGGGTGAGAAATACTCCCTGAGGCCTTTAGGCCTAGCTAATAGCATGATTTTCTTCAACTTTGCACAAGTGTGTGTCGACCCCACACTTTTTATCGTCCATGCTTTTTAGCTTCCTCCTCCACGGGTACTCAGACTTCCCCTCCATCTGTGCTTAACTTTCCACCAAAAACAACACAAGATGAAAAATAAATAAAATCAACACAAATGCAAGAAATTAAAATGGTACCTGTGGTACCCTTGGGTTTCCTCCCAAGTAGCGCCTTATTTTACGTCGTGGCCCGACGTGGACTATCCTTTTCAGGATATCCTCATACCTGGGTTCTCTTTCGAGAACCATCTCCTTTTCTTTTGCTGTTTAGAGGAACCAGCCTCCACTCTGTTCCTCTCTTTCTCCAACTTCTTCTCAATTTGAAGCCCTTTATCAGACTCAGGCTGAACACTTGTAATTGCCTTTGGCCCTGCACCTGTGGAATCCTCTACCCCACACTTATCCTCTGCCAACACACTAACTTGACAAAGGTTTCTGTAGTGTGCAGATGGGTTCATTTCTTGGTAAATGCAGAAGATTTCTTCTTCATCCTCAACCCTCATTTTCAGGGTCCCTGCTTTCAAATCAATCACCGCTCCTCCGGTGGCCAAGAATGGCCGTCCCAAGATCAGGGGTACCTGGTCATCAACCTAAAAATCCAAGACAATAAAATCAGCAGGTATAATGAACTTACCCACTTTGATGAGAAGGTCCTCTATTATTCCATCACGTGTCACTCGCGACGTGTCAGCCAGCTGCAGCATCAACCTTGTTGGCCTCGGTTTTCCCAACCCCAGGGTGTTGAATAAGGATAGGGGCATTAGATTAACTGCCGCCCCTAAGTCACACAAAGCTCGTAGCACCTCAGCTTTACCAATTTGTATGGGGAGGGTAAAACTCCCTGGGTCTTTGAGCTTCTTTGGCATTTTGCTCAATACCCTGTGACTGCACTCCTCAGTCAGTGCTACAGTCTGGACGTCCACCAATCTCACTTTGTTCGCCATCACGTCCTTCAAGTATTTATCATACTTGGGCATTCCCTGCAAGACATCAATAAGAGGCAAATTTATGTGAAGTTCTTTGAAGCTCTCAAAGAACTTTTTGAAGCATTCCTCTTCCTTGCTCTTTCTGAATTTCTGAGGGAATGGTGGTGGTGGTCTTTATGCTGGCTGCAATGGAAGTTGTGCATTTTGTTGCCCAGCACTCTGATTATCTCCCATGTTGATGGATGGTCCTGGTCTAACCAACTCCGACTGCACCCCCTTTCTTTGCTCTTTTGGCACTACATCAGATAATTGCTTACCGCTTCTCAGACTGATGGCATTGATCTGCCGGGGGTTAGGATCTGTGTCGCTTGGTAATCCCCCCTGCAATCTCATGTTTTGAGCAGCTGCTATCTGACCCACTTATTTTTCAACATTTCGGGTGGCTACTTGCTGATTCATTAAGTCTGTTGCCATCCTCGCCTGATTTTCCGCTAACTGCTTCTGGGTCTCCATAATTTTATGCAGTGTTTCCTCAATGCTGCTACTCAATTGCCCATCATTCTACCTATTCTACTGATACTGCTGTTGTTGAGGTTGCATATAATTCTTCTTTTGGTTTCCACCCCAAGAAAAATTCGGGTGGCCCTGCCAATTTTTGTTGTAACTGGTTTCAAAATTTTGATTGTTGCGCTGCACATTACTAACAAAATTGACTAACTCCGGATTGGCTCCACAAGATTATGCATAGTGCCCATTATTACCACAAATTCCACACCAACTCGGAGCTTGCTGATCTTCATTAACCTGGCCCTGGTGTTGGTTCATACTCAGTTTATTGAACTGAGTCATCATTTGATGCTGGAACGAAGCTAACTGTGCTGCCAAGGCATTCAAACCATCTACTTCTATCAACCCCGATCTGTTTCCTGCCCCTCTCGATGACTCGCTCTGCCACTCTGGATTTCCTTGTGCAATTTTGTTCAACAAAGTGTACAACTCATCATATGTCTTATCCAAGGCTTGCCCACCCGATGCAGAGTCTAGTAATATTTTTGTGTGTGGGTCTAGACTTTCTACAAAAGTATGAGCCAGCACTTCATTTGATTGCTGGTGATGGGGGCAATCTCTTAACAATGACTTGAATCTTTCCCAAGCCATATATAAGTTCTCATCAGGCCTCTGCTTGAAACTGAGTATTTCACTTCTCAACCTTGCAGTTTTGCCTGAGGAGAAGAATCTGATAAGGAACTTCTTAGCCAAGTCATTCCATGAAGTTATGGAGTTCGGTGGCTCAGCCTTCAGCCACTTTTTTGCCTCTCCCAATAGGAAAATGGGAAGAGGGTCATTCGGACATAATCTGTGGACACGCCGGTGGGGACAAACGTGTCACTAATCTCTAAAAAGCTCTGTAGGTGCTGCTGCGGGTCCTCATGTGCCATCCCAGTGAATTGACCACTAGAATGTAACAGCTGCACCATGTTTTGTTTAAGCTCAAAGTGCCCTCCAGGCTCCGGTTTACGGATGCTAGAGGTCACATTCGTTGCTAGTGGGATTGCCACTTCGCGAACTGGTCTGGCTGCCATTGCTGCTGATGACAAATGTGCTTGTCCCGCGGGTGGTTGTTGTTGTACCTTTTCTTGAAGTCTCTTCAGCTTTTGCTCTTGAGCTACTCTCCTTCGCAAATGGATTTGACGTTCAGGTTCTAGCAACGGTTCCACAAGCTCTCTATTTCTAGCCAGCTCGGCAGGACAACCTGTCACCTGCAAATAAACAGACTAAGAGCAAGTTTCTCAACACTTAAGGAAATTTCAAAAATCACACAAAAATAGATAAATTATCAAAACTTCGCCGAGTCCCCGGCAACGGCGCCAAAAACTTGTTCGGCCCGATTCGCGCGTCCGCAAGTGTACGGGTCGTGCAAGTAATATAGTGGCTCTTTTTAAGAATTGGATTGTCGAACCCACAAGGACTGGACCCATTCCTCTAACTGTCCATTTCTAGTGTGATCTTAAATACCTCACGTGTTGGTTATAGACATTTTCGATCGAGATTAATTAAGTCTAAGTTTGGGTCAACGAAGTATTCTGAAATTACTCTAG
Organism: Datura wrightii; assembly: GCA_035772735.1. Classification (NCBI taxonomy): domain Eukaryota; kingdom Viridiplantae; phylum Streptophyta; class Magnoliopsida; order Solanales; family Solanaceae; genus Datura; species Datura wrightii. Next base: position 73,021,592 of record JASDFA010000019.1, on the reverse strand, counting down.
GAGCAACATAGAGTTAAAACCAATTAATCATGCGATACTACGATTTGCAATGGGTTAAGCATGGAACTATCAATTGTTATTTCACATAATTAGAAATTGCATGTTTATGGTCTTTTGAGCCTCTAAACACGGCAATCTAGCCTCACTGCATCATTGTGAGCGAGGAGTTTAATTTCTAGTCGCGGGCAATCAATTATGTTGTGGTTTACGGGGAAACGATTAGGGACTTTCATGCGTCTAACCATTTAACTCAACTTAGCCTCACAACTACTTCTTCGAGTGGTGATGTGACATCCCAAGTTGGTCTTTCATAACCCCTGTGTCTCAACCAAGCACGGTGTTAGGTATATTTCTATCCTGACACAAAAATCTCTCCCGAGATACAAACGTGCTCCTCACATTCTTATGTCCTGACCTACGTAATGCTCTCTCAAGCTATTACTCAAGCTAACAAATATGCTTTCATGGTGATCAATCATATCAACAACCAATAATCCAGAATGCAAGACAAAAACAACAATCAATAACTTAATTCCAAAACAATTTCATAAAATCACAATTATAATTCATGGCATCAACCCTAGAGGAAGGGTTCTTGCCATTCATGTTCGTAAAACTACAATGAACTAATACTAAACTAACATACTTACATGAATTTGGTAGATGAGAAGGGAATTTGATAAACCCTAGATGAGTTCTCCCACTTCTCCCTTCACTCCTAGGTGGTTTTTCATAATAAAATCGTGACCAAATGATTTTAGGAGCTAAGGGTTCAATTTATACTATGCTGAAAAATTGCAAAATTTGGCCTGTGGTGGAACAACAGCGTTCACGGAGCTGAATGCCCTACTTGACCTCCGTGACACGTTGGTAACGCGTACCCTTACTGGAATGTGCCAAAAAATGCAATTTTTTGCCAAGTGTTGCCGCGTTGGCAACGTGGCACGGCCCCTATCGCGCAGGGTGCCAATTATTGCATGTTTTCTTGTTGACTTTCACGTTTTGCTCTTGATTCCATTCCTCCACTTCACCAAATCATGAATTAGTTCCTCAAATGCATTATTAACATTCAAAAACAAGGACTAATCATGTTGGTTAGTATATATTTACATTTATATAAAATTGCATGAAAATGTATAAAATAACTTAGATAAACAAGACTAAATTAAGGTGTAAAGCATATCTCGGGCATGCTATCTTTGCCCGTGATCACCCCTCCCTGCACTTTGGACACCATGACACAGCCCAAGATTTGTCACGGACCCCCCTTCCCACCACCCAAATGTTATATATATTAAGTGGATTCAATTAGTTTTAATTCATATTAACAGAACCTTCGTCCCAAGTGAGAGAACCCGCGATTTTCACTGAATTTCCTTCTGAATACGCTGCCAAATGCGCCCAAATCTAAATTAACTTCAGGCATCGGGTTATAAGCCTGTAGGGAGCATTACTACGGAGTTAGTTTCTTGTAATTCACTCGAAAAATCATAACCCTGCTAAGTAAAGGTTGTCAGAATTACTCCAAACTAATTTCTATGCGATCACAGACTTCAAATAAGCATTTCTCCCTTCTGAACTCTCTGGAAATTATACGTTTTTGGCCGTGTTTTGTTATGTCGAAGTATAGTTAATATTAGTATTAGAAGTTATCATTTTTGTCGAAATTAGTACTGAAACTAGTCTCATTCTCCCAGAAATAGGATTATAGTTGGAAAGAGCTATTGAATACGAATTGAAACCCTCTAGTTAATCAGAAATCGATGATCGAGGTATGTTAAGGCAAATCCATTATGCATGTTAGTTTCTTTAAAATTGTAACTAAGTTTTAATCCTAGTAACATAGCCAAAAGTATATCTATTGTGATTAGCTGAGACCAGTATTTTATATTTAGTTTGGAATTTACTTTGGCTTGCATAGCCTTCTATAACCAACCTAGGGTTACTAGATGCGCCGATGCTCGCTAGGGGTGAGATTACGTCGCTCCAAGGAGCAGTATGCCGTCTGTGAGGGATGAAGATAGGGTCCAAGGGCCTCATATAGTCCATTCCATTGCTAGACTATTATCTGTCGTATCAGCACCACACCCTCGTCGAGCCTTGTACCGGGGTGCAGATATCAGGAGTCCATTAGACTCAAACACAACTACAATTTAGGGGCCGAGAAGGCTTAGTTGCAGACCCAGGGGACTGGTAGGATGACTATAGTTATTATTTGACTCAGTGTGACCTTGTAGGGGTATATAGATTGAAGTGTACTCTCCAGGGCTTATGGGGGCCCCGGGTGGGTTATTTTGTGCTGGTTGTACCTTTTGACTTATGGGGGCTAGGAAAGGTTCTTGTTTGCATTAGTTACTGATTGATTAGACAACAGGAATTTCATCTATTAGGTAGTATCTCTATTCCTTCCTTTTAGTTACTTTCAGTTTCCTTTTTGTTCATTCAGTTATTTACAGTTACCGCCTTACATATTCGGTACATATTGTACTGACGCCCTTCTTGGGGTGTTGCATTACTTGCCTGGAGGTGCTGATAGATGTGGACCAGGATTTTCTTAGCTTTCAGCTAGATTTAGTAGAATAGTTAGCTTTTCTCCTCCCGAGCTAACAGTTAGAAGGTTTATTCTTTTTGTTTGTACAATTTGTGGGTAGGTCGGGGCCCTGTCTCCACCAATATATCACTCCCAGACACTTGCAGCTTGTTTCAGATTCCCTGTGGTTAGCTATTGATGGTCGTGTGGGACCCATGTATGCTTTATTTACGTGTTGGCTGTGTGGGGTACTATTTAGCTGTCAATTAGCGGCCTTGTTGGCCATAGCTTAGTTTAGTGTTGGATTTACTTTATAGTTGTAACTAGACATCATGGTGGTCTTGTTGGCTCGCATAGGATTCCCTACTATTACCTATTTATGGTTATCTGTTTTTCTTACACGGGTGGCTATAAGGCCTTGTCGGCGGGGGGCTGTGTTTACAGCGGAGATATAGCCTGTTGTTTTCTGGATTTAAAGATTAGGCATGCACTAGAAGTGCATAAGCCCAGTCAGGTTAGTTCAGATCCTAGTAGGGCACCAGGTGCCAGTCATGCCTCCTTAGATGGGGCGTGACAAACTTGGTATCAAAGTAGGTCGTATCCCAGGGAGTCTGCAAGTTGTGCTATGTGGAGTCTTATCTATGGATGTGTTGTGCACCATATTCTATTGATAGGAGGTTGCGAGGCATGATAGGATGGTTACTCTTCTTTCTCTTCTAGTCGTGCTATAGTGTTGTACAGTATAGGATTGAGTCCCTAAGCTTACCATATTTTGTTTGTCTACCAGGAAATGTAGGACATACAATAGACCACGACTGACAGGAAATTGGACGTCGCAGCAGGAGACGACACTAGCTGGGTGCCCCAATCAGAGTTAGCTCGATCTGAGGGCGATAGGAGACTCCATCTTGGTCTCCCTAGCAGTCTCCATCCCTTCAGGAGCTGCCCAGAGAGACAGATGCGTCGACACCACCTCTAGCAGTCTCTGTACCGATGCCATCAGATGAGGAGGTTAGGAGTGTCGTGGTGATGCTGGCCCAGATGATGGTTGCCAAGTGTCAGCTAGTGGCGCCCGTGAATCTTTAGGAGGACCTAGTAGTTTGAGGGTCCGAAAGTTGCTCGCACTAAGCCCCTCACAGTTCACAGGGACGGATCGAGATGAGGACCCTCAAGACTTTTTAGATCAGTTGCAGCGGATCTTCAAGGTAATGCATGCCACACCTGCAGAGTCAGTTGATTAGCGGTGTTTCGACTGTGGGACATAGCAGTGATATGGTATGAGAGTTGGGAGAGGTCTCGAGGTAGAGATGTTCCTCCTCCAACTTTGTCTAGTTTTTTAGAGGTCTTCCTGGACCACTATCTTCCACAAGAAATTCAATAGGCCTGGGTAGATCAGTTTCTGCATATGGAGCAGGGTTCGATGAGTGTTTGGGAGTCAGCCATGAGATTTGACTCCTTGGCCCGTTATGTAGTAGCTTTTGTAGATACTATGTTAGTCAACGTGCACCGGTTCATTATGGGGCTACTTCCAAAATACGTAGATACTTGTATTACAGCCACTCTGTGAGAGGACATGGATATTACCCGTGTCCACGCATTCACTCAGAATATTGAGGGGATCAAGTAGGCGTAGCCAGAGATAGAAAGGGAAAATCAGCAGCAGTGTTGTACGGCTTGACCTAGTGATGCTCAAGAAGAGTTTCAGGGCAGACCTAGTCCATGGCTATCAGGAAGGCCACCCAGACCCCCACCTCCAAAGCAACAACAGGGGGGTAGACCAGGCCATCGAGGGCAGTCGGGACTCGGTGAAAGCTCACGGCCATCGGGTTCACAATAGTAGAGAGGGTCAGAGTAGAGTAGCTTCACCATGACACTTTGCCCTATTTGTAGTCGACGTCATCCTGGGGCATGCAGGTATGGTTCTTCGCACGTGTTATACCTGTGGACAAGAGGATCACCTAATGAGAGACTGTCTAGGCAGGGGTTAGAGTGATCGGGACTAACAGGACAAATCTTCATTAGGGTTATGTGCCCCAGCATTTCCAACAGGACGTAGGCCCTTAGCTCTAGCCGATAGACGCCGAGGTAGGTCAGGAGCCTCCAGCTTAGGTACCGGTCTAGATTGCACTTATGCCTTACCTGGGCGACAGGAGTTAGAGTTGTTGCTGGATGTGGTGACAGTTATGCTGGACATTTTCTTTCATTCTGTTTATACTTTGATAGACCTAGGTTCCACTTTGTCTTATGTGACGCCACTAGTAGCCCAAAAATTCGGTATCACGCCAGAAGTGCTTCAGCGACCTTTTTCAGCATCCACACCCGTCGGTAATTCTATTATAACTAAAAGGTTATAACTAAAAGGATCTATAGAGTTTGCACAGTTTAGGTTGTTCGTCGCCATACATTAGCAGATTTGGTGGAATCAGAAATGATTGATTTTGATGCAAATATGGGTATGGATTGGCTAGCACCATGTTATGCCAATATAGAATGTTGGACCAAGACCGTGTAGTTCCACTTTCAAGGGGAGGTAGTACGAGAGTGGAAAGGCAATGCAGCTACACCAAAAGGTAGGTTTATATCCTATCTTCGGGCGAGAAAGATGATAGAAAAGGATTGCATTTATTTTATTGTAAGGGTTTAGGATGTTCAAGTAGAATCCCCGACTCTTCAGTCTATTCCTTTAGTCAATGAATTTACAGATGTATTCCCACATGAACTTCTTGGTATTCCTCCAAAATGAGAAATCTATTTTGCTATCGATCTATTACTAGGTACTCAACCTATATCCTTCGTATAGAATGGCTCATGCAGAGCTTAGAGAATTGAAAGAGCAGTTGAAAGATATCCTAGGTAAGGGCTTAATCAGGCCAAGTACTTCACTGTGGGGTACACCACTTTTGTTTGTAAGAAAGAAAGATGGCTCCCTCCGCATGTATATAGATTATCGACAGTTAAACAAAGTCACTATCAAGAACAAATACCCATTTCCCAAAATAGATGACTTGTTTGATCAACTACAAGCGGTGAGATACTTTTCTATGATTCTTTTGAGGTCAGGGTATCACCAGGTGCGGGTTCGAGAAAGAGATATTCCAAAGACGGCTTTCAGGACAAGGTATGGCCACTTTGAATTCCTAGTCATGTCCTTCGGATTGATGAATGCTCCTGCAGTATTCATGGATTTGATGAACAACATCTTAAGGCCGTATCTGGACTTGTTTGTAATAGTGTTTATTGATGTTATTCTAGTGTATTCTTGTTCAGATGCAGAACATCGAGATCATTTGTGAACAGTACTCCAATTTCTCAAGGATCGCCGGTTCTATGCAAAATTTTCTAATTGTGAGTTTTGGCTGAATTCTATAGCCTTTCTGAGCCATATTATGTCAGAGGCTGGTATTCAGGTAGAATCATAGAAGATCAAGGTAGTAAAGACATGGGCTAGACCTACAACTCTGACTGAGCTACATAGTTTCTAGGGGTAAGTTGGGTATTATAGGAGATTTGTAGAGGAGTTTTCTACTTTATCAGCACCTTTGACCAAGTTAACTCAAAAAGCAGCTAAATTTCACTGGACTGAAGCATGTGAGCAGAGTTTCCAAGAGTTGAAAAACAGGTTAACATCAGTGCCAATACTAACATTACAAGAAGGATCAGAAGGTTATGCACTGTATTGTGATGCTTCAGGTGTTGGGTTAGGGTGTGTTCAGATGCAACACGGTAAGGTAATTGCTTACGCTTCAAGGCAGCTAAGAAAACATGAAAAGAACTACCCCACCTATGATCTGGAGCTAGCCATAGTAGTTCATGCCCTAAAAATATGGAGGCACTATCTGTATGGCATCCATGTTGATATTTTCACTGATCATAAAAGTCTCCAGTATATCTTAACTCAGAAACAGTTGAATCTATGATAGTGTCGTTGGTTAGAATTGTTGAAAGACTATGACATAGACATTTTGTATCATTCGGGGAAGGCCAATATCATAGCAGATGCCCTTAGCCGTAGATCAATGGGGAGTTTGGCACATTTGAGGCCTGAACAACAGGAACTGGCCCGAGAATTACACCAGTTAGCCAGGTTAGCCGTTCGAATAGTAGACTTAAGAGACAATAGGGCTATAATTCCGAATACAACAGCATCGTCCCTGGTAGTGTAGGTAAAAGAAAGGAAGTATTAAGATTCTCATTTAGTACATCTTAAAGATAATGTAGTACAGGGGGAAGTATCAATTTTTGAGGTAACTAAAGACGGGGTCTTGAAATGTAGGGGTCGCCTCTGCATTCCAGATGTGGCGAAACTTCGCTAGTAGATCTTGGAAGAGGTACATTATTCCTGTTATTCTCTTCACCCAGGTTCAACAAAAATGTATCATGACAGAAAATAGATTTACAGGTGGCCGGGAATGTAAAAGGGGGTAGCAGAATTTTTAGCACAATGCCCTAACTACCAACAAGTAAAGGCTGAATATCAAAAACCCGACAGACTAACGCTGGAGATAGCAGTGCCTATATGGAAATTGGAGGCAATCAATATGGATTTTCTGACAGGTTTACCCCGTATAAGACGCAGATTTGATTCCATCTAGGTGATTGCTGATAGACTAACGAAGTTAACTCATTTTCTTCTAGTCAGGACTACTTTATTTGCTGAGGACTATGCCGAGTAATACATCAGGGAAATAGTTAGACTACATGGTGTTCCAGTATCTATGTTTCTAATAGAGGAGAACAATTTACAACTAGATTCTGGTAGTCATTTCAGAGAGGCTTGGGAACACATGTTAATTTGAGTACAACTTTCCACCCTCAAACTGACGGGCAGGAAGAACGTACAATTCAAACTCTCAAGGATATGTTACGGGAGTGTGTGCTAGACTTTGAGGGTAGCTGGGATGAACATTTACCCCTTACTGAATTTTCTTATAATAATAGTTACCATTCGGCAATTCAGATGGCGTCGTACGAGGCCTTATATGGGTGGAAGTGCAGGTCTCCTATTGGTTAGTTCGAGGTTGAAGAATCAAGGTTAATTGGGTCAGACATAATCCACCAGTCAGAGGAGAAAGTAAAGCTTATCAGAGAGTGCTTGCTTACAGCTCAGAGTCATCATAAATGTTACTCTAATGTGCGGCGAAGGGAACTAGAATTCAATATAGACGATTGGGTATTTTTAAAAATTTTACCAATGAATGGCGTATTGGTAAAAAGGGAAAGCTTAACCGAAGGTTTATTGGGCCGTATTGAATCCTTCGGAGAATAGGCCAGGTGGCATACGAGTTAGATTTGCCTTCAGAGTTATAATCTATTCACTTGGTCTTGCATGTGTCGATGTTACGTAAGTGTATAGGGGATCCGTCCTGAGTTGTTCCAGTTGAGGATGTCTAGGTTACTGAGTAGTTAGCCTACGAAGAAGTTCCAGTGGCCATATTAGATTGATAGGTTCATAGGTTGAGTACTAAAGATGTCGCCTCTGTTAAGGTATTATGGAGAAAAAAGAATAGGGAAGAGATGACCTAGGAAGCTGAGGACGACATGAGATCCAGATATCCTCAATTGTTCCAGGGTTAGTGCAGACTATGCAGATAAGGTGAAGTTGTCGATTCACTTGTTGTTTTATGATTTATGTTACATATACTATTAAGTTGACTACAACTTGAAAGAGTTATTATAGTGTCATGTGAGATATCTATATTGGAATTTTTTGCATTTCAGGGTTTTCAGATAGTCCATAATACAGGGGAGACTCTGCCAAAATTTTTCCACAATAATAGTTAAAAGAGTTAAACTCATATAGGCTGTAATTGGCTTTCGAGGACAAATGTTCCTGAGGGGGAGGGGGGGAGGATATTACACCCCGTAAGCTTCTAATGTTTATTCGGCATATTCATACGTTAGTCAAGATTTTTAGAGTGCGATGTGTACCAGAAAGGGCCCAGGGAAAGGACGTTTGAGAGTGGAGTCAAGGTAGCGAGGGAGAAGGCCGGAGTAGGAAGCAATAGGGGCAACGAGTCACGGACCCCCTCCCTGTGCATTTGGTGCCGTGACACGGCCAAGGATTGGCACAATGGGGTCCATGACATGGACCCCCCCGCCCATCGCCCAAATGTTATGTGTATTAAATGGATTCAATTAGTTTTATTTCATATTAATAGAACCTTCATCCCAAGTGAGAGAACCCCTGATTTTCACTCAATTTACTTCTGAATACGCTACCAAATGCCGCCCAAATCCAAATTAACTTTAGGTATCATGTTATAAGCCTGCAGGGAGCATTACTACGGAGTTAGTTTCTCAAAATTCAGTCGGCAAATCGTAATCCTGCTGAATAGAAGTTGTTATAATTTCTCCAAACTGATTTCTATGCGAAAACTGACTTCAAGTAAGAATTTCTCCCTTTTGAACTCTCGAAAAATTATACGTTTCCGGCCGTATTTCGTTAAGTTGAAGTATAGTAAATATTAGTATAAGAAGTTATCGTTTTTGCCAAAATTAGTACTGAAACTAGTCTCTCCTAGAAATATGATTACAGTTGGAAAGAGCTATTAAATACGAATTGAAACCCGCCAGTTAATAAAAAATTGGTTATTGAGGTATGTTAAGGCAAATCCATTCGACATGTTAGTTTCTTTAGTATTGTAACTTAGTTTGAATCCCAGTAAGAGAGCCAGAAGTATATTTATTCTGATTAGATATTGTTATTAGCTGAGACCGGTATTCTATGTTTAGTTTGGAACTGACTTTAGCCTACATAGCCTTCTATAACCAGCCCCAGGGTTACTAGCTGTGTCGACGCCCCCCCAGAGGAGAGATGACATCACTCCAAGGAGCGGTATGCCATTCGTGAGCGACGAAGATGGGGTCCAAGGGCCTCATACAGTCCATTGCATGGTTGGACTATTATATGCCATATCGGTAATACACCCTCGTCGAGCTTGGTTCCCGGGGTACAGATATCAACAGTCCACTAAACTCAGACACAACTTCAATTCAAGGGCCGAGCAGGCTTAGTTGCAGACCCAGGGGACTGGTAGGATGGCTATAGTTATTAGTTGGCTCAGTGTGACCTTGTAGGGGTATATAAATTAAAGTGTACTCGCCAGTGCTTATGGGGGCCTCGGGTGGGTTATTCTACGCTAGTTGTACCTTACGACGTATGGGGGCCAGGTAAGGTTCTTATTTGCATTAGTTACTGATAGATTAGAAAGCAAGAAGTTCAGCTATTCAGGTAGTATCTCTATTCCTTCCTTTCCTTTTATTTCATTCAATTATTTACAGTTATTGCCTTACATTTTCGGTACATATTGTACTGACGCCCTTCTTGGGGCGCTGTATTACTTGCTTGCAGGTCCTGATAGACGTGGATCAGGATCTTTAGGATCTTTAGTGCTGTACACTATGACTCATGGTGACCAATCGTTTGGATCGCTGCTATAAATCTTCAACTTGTAAGCCAACCATTGACCACGACCCACTTGATGACCCGTGGTGATGACCATGACTCGTAGTCTCACCCGTGGTCAACTACAAACCCAAATTTCCAACTAAGTCCACCCTCCTCCTCATGAGTCACTTAACGACTGATGGTGCACCTCATGGTTCATTGGACCACTCGTCCTGTGACCTGGTGCAGAAAATTCTTTTTTCTCTGTTTCAACTTGGGTTTGATCTTAGGGATTTCGGGGTATTACAGTCTTTTGGACTAATTAATGCTCCTACAGCTTTTATGGATTTGATGTAAAAGGTGTTAAAGCCATATTTGTACATGTTCGTGGTCATGTTCATAGATGAAATTCTCATATACTCTCGAAGCAAGGAGGAGCAACCAGCTCATTTGAGGGTGGTGATATAGACTCTTAAGGATCGCCAACTATTTTCTAAATTCAACAAGTGTGATTTTGACTGAACTTAGTAGCATTTTTGGGTCATGTGGTTTCAAGTAAGGGTGTACAGGTGGACTCTCAAAAGATAAAAGCTGTGAAGAATTGGCCTAGACCAGTTAGTCTTTTACATATTAGGAGTTTCTTCGGTTTAACTGGTTACCACAAGAGGTTTGTTGAAGGATTATTATCCATTGCAGCACTATTCACTAATTTGACCCAGAAGAAAGTGAAGTTTCAATGGTCAGAGTCTGTGAGAAGAGCTTCCAAGAGTTGCAGATTCGACTCACCTTAGCACCAGTGTTGAACCTACCAAAGGGTACCGGTGGATTTGTGGTATATTGTGATTCCTCGAGGATCGTCCTTGGTTGTGTATTAACGAAGCATGGTAAGGTTATCACCTATGCTTTTAGGCAGCTTAAGGTCCATGAGAAGAATTACCCGACTCACGACCTCAAGTTAGCAGCAGTAGTATTTTCCTTGAAAGATTTGGAGACACTTTCTATAAGGGGTCCATGTGGATGTGTTTATGTACCACAAGAGCCTACAATACATGTTTACCCAGATAGATCTAAATCTACATCAAAGAAGGTGGTTGGAGCTTCTTAAATGTTATTACATGAGTGTCCTTTATCATCCAGGTAAGGCCAATGGGGTGGCAGACGCTCTTAGAAGTCTTTCTGTGTAGAGTATCTCTCAGGTATATGAGGGGAGGAAAGAGTTGGTGAAGGATGTGCATCGGCTTACATGACTAGGAGTTCGCTTTGTTTATTCAACATATGGCGGGGTCATTGTTCAAAACAGATCAGAAGCCTCTTTGGTGATTGAAGTCAAGGCTAGGCAAGACAAAGATACTATTTTGGTAAAGTTCAGAATCAAAAGGTTGAGGTCTTCTCCCAAGGGGGAGATGGTGTACTTCGATATCAGGTTCATTTGTGTGTTTCGGCTATTCATGACTTGAGTGATCGGATGTTCATGAGGCTCATGATTCCCGATATTCTATACATCCAAGTTCCACCAAGATGTACTGTGACCTACGGGAAGTATATTGGTGGAGTGGCATGAAGGACATAGCAGAGTTTGTGGCTAAGTGTCCAAATTGTCAACAAGTGAAAGTTGAGCATCAAATACCTGGAGGTGTGCTTCAAGATATTTGCATCCCTACATGGAAGTAGGAGGAAATCAATATGGACTTCATTACAGGGTTGCCTCATACTCGTCGATAGTATGACTCTATTTGGGCGGTTTTAGACAAATTGACTTAGGAAGCTCACTTTCTATCAGTCAAAACTAGTAACTCAACAGAGGATTATGCCTAATTGTATATTTTGCAGTTAGTTCACTTGCATGGAGTTCCATTTTCCATCATATAAGATAGAGGCACTCAGTTTACCTCCCAGTGTTGGAGGTCGGTCCAAAAGCGGCTTGGTACTCTGGTCAAGCTTAGCACAACTTTTCACCCATGGACAGATGGTCAGGATAAGCAGACCATTTAGACTCTTGAGGATATGTTGAGAGTATGTGTGATTGACTTCAAAGGTAGTTGGGATGATCATTTACCTCTCATTGCGTTTGCATATAACAACAGCTACCATTCCAGCATTCAGATGGCTCTATTTGAGGCTCTTTATGGGCAGAGGTATAGATCACCCATTGGTTGGTTTGAAGTCGGTGAAGTTGCATCGGTAGGGCCAGATTCAGTGCACGAGGCTATGGAGAAGGTTCACCTCATAAGGGAGAGGTTTAAAAAAAGCTAAGAGTCGCAAAAAGTCTTATGCGGATGTAAGGAGGAGAGAACTTAAATTTGAAGTTGATGATTGTGTGTTTTTGAAAGTTTCTCCCATGAAGGGAGCGATGAGATTCGGAAAGAGGGGGAAACTTAGTCCCCGCTACGTTGGCCCATATAGGATTGTGAGACGTGTTGGAAACGTGGCTTGTGAGTTGGAGTTTCCCTTAGAATTGGCTTCAGTCCATCCACTGTTCCATGTATCGCTCTTGAAGAAGTGCATGGGTGACCCGACTTTGGTTTCACCAGTGGAGAGCGTAGCTGTGACGGATATCCTTATTTATGAGGAGATTCCGATTGAAATACTTGATCATTAGATTTGAAAGTTGAGGAACAAAGAGGTAGCTTCAATAAAGGTTTTATGGAGAAATCATCATGTTGAGGGAGATACGTGGGAAGCTGAGGTAGATGTCCGGATTGTGATGACTACCCGCATGTGCACATGGTCAAACAAGTGGTAAAGTGGCTTATTTTAAGCCACGTATCGATCCCACAGTGACTGAACTACGGTATTAATTAACTTAAGCGTCAGTGAACTATATCTTTATAAATGCAGAAAACCAACTAAATAATATTTTGAGAGTAAAAGTTTACTAAGTAATAAGAATCTAAGTCGAGATTATAATTTGAGTCTGAACAATAGCAATGAGAAAGCTGAGGTTAAGACAAACATACAGGGAAGTAATTTATCGATTCAATTCAGCTAATCTTTTCTTTGGTTGCTAGTCAAAAATTATTGCCTATGGATTGGATCTTTCGAATCCTATCCAATTAAGAATCATGAGACCTTAATCTACATTTCTGTGATAAAAGAATTTCATGCTCTAGCCATACATAACTGATTCATTAATTGACTAATAAGACTTTCAGATATATTTCTATTCTGAATATAAATATTTTCTCAATTTTTACAGCTAAGAAAAGATCATATCCTACCAATTCAAATCTGTCAAATTTCTTTCCTTTTCAAAATCAAAATTGGATTTCTAGATATACATTAACATTGCCAAACATTAATGCAGTAAAAACAAGAATTGATAGAACAACCATTGAAGAAAAGATGAAAACTGAAATGATCAACAATTACATTCCTCTACAAATGTTCTTAACCTCAGCAAGAAGTGAATTAGCCACTCATTTGTGGATTAAACATCATCAAATAAGTAGAATTCATACAAACAATTGAGATTAAAGAGAAAGAGAAAGAGAAGAACCCTAGAATTTTCGTCCTCTCAACTGCCTGTAACCCACGTTCTTGCTCAACCAAGTCAGAATGTTTAAAATAAAACCTAAGTGTGCTATTTATGCTATTGAGAATTTTTCCCGGAATAACAAGCAACGTGGCATGGAGTGTATCGCGGAGCACTCCCTCCATGCCACGAGGGTATCGAGGATCCTCACTGGAAATCGGCTCCCAGGCAAATGCACCTCAACGTGGCATGGCTTGCATCGCAGAGCCTTGCCTCCGTGCCACGGTGCTATCGTGCACCTTCACTGGATCTTGAGGTTCTAGGTAATTATACTCAACGTGATACGGAGTGCAGCGCGGATCATTTCCTCCGTTTCACGGAGGTAACGCGAACCTCCACTGGAATTTGACAAAATTAATTCATCCGAGGCAGAATACCTCCGAGATGGCAGTGTGACACGGCTCCATCGCAGAGCCCTTATTTTTGCTGCTTTCCCTTGTCAACTTCCACTCCTTGCTTCCAAGTCCATTCCCACTCTTCACCAACATATATATTAGCTTCCAAAATTTGCTTTTACCTGCAAAAAAACGCTAATCGTGTTTGTTTGTATAAATTCACATTTAACTAAGAATCACATGAGAATGTACATATAACGATTGATAAACAAGTCGAAATGAAGCATTTTAGTATCACTTGGGCATGCAATTCTGCCAAAGATCACTTAACCCACACTGAAAACCTTGTTCGTCCTCGAACAATACTCTCACATCTCATGCAATTGACACTCACACATGGCTACTTTGGCTCGACCATTCAAGCTATGACGATACCGATTATTTAATATAGCAAATCATCAAGAAAACATGCATGGTCTCATCAATCCAATGAAGTACATCACATTAAGACCTCCTAAACTCAAGAGTCGATTCTCAATCTTGGCAAACTCGTGCAAATCAACTGATCAAGACATCCGACACGTAATTTAATCTCTCGTCAAGCATGTGCCCTCACAACACAAGAGAATTAACCCATTTTCCATCCTATGATTTCCAAGGCACTACATGTAGGGGTATATGAATACGATTTCTCTCTCTCTCCCAAAGAATTCACATGCATCATGTCATGAACCATAGGCTTGCCTCTACTGTATTACTCCACTAATGTAAGGATGCATTATGTAAGATCCCGTAGGACTTAATGGGTTGTAATGTAAGCTAAGGAACTAGTAAATATTGGGCTAACCAATAATAGCAAATGACTTCCTTAAGCGCTTTTCAATACATCCCACATTCATTACGGGCATTGTTTTTTCCTCCATCCTCTCATTCATGAAATTTTTTCTTTGTTTTTGTTCCCATTTCTTTAAGCACACTCGACTTACAAGCAGAGATTAGTTATACATCTTTATTTTTTTAATTTCAGCAAGTGCACCTTTGACCTTTCTTCAACTTTCACAACTTCCGCTTTCCTTCCGTTTCACAATTCTTACTCCTTTACACTGTGGGAAAATTGTTTTTTTTAAGCGCTTAAGAGTTATGGATCAAATTCACGGCTAATGAAAAGAAGGGATTAAGCTCGGTTTGAAACTCCTATTCCTAGGTAAATTAAGGTCAAAATGATCAGGCCCATTCAAAGTGGAAAGGGTGTTCCCACACGGAGCAATTGAACTTGAAACCAAAGAAGGAAATAAGTTCAAGGTGAATGGACAATGGGTGAAGCATTATTTGGATGATCCTAAAGAGATAAAAGTGTTGGAGGAAATTCACCTAGAGAAGGTTTGAATACTATAAAGCCCAACATCGTGCCGCGACGTTGAATGAAGTACTTCTTGGGAGGTAACCCAAGATATTATAAATGTTTACATGTGTTTAAGTGTGAAGGGAATAAGTAGCAAATCACCGAGTAAGAGGCACAGGCCAAACCCCACGTTAACTGGTGCAACACGATGGCCTTCCAGCACCCTGAGTGGCATTACACGGTGGCTTTCTAGATCCCTGGATGGCGCGACGCATAGGCCAAAACCTGTATTTAGTGGCGCTATGTAGTGATCTTCATAGATTATACTAGGATGCAACAATGTTGTGTGTCGTCACTCCCATTGATGATGAGGATTATAGGCCCAGGGAGTCTTCTTTCACACTGTTACTTTATGTTTTCTTATTTTAGCACTGAGGACAATGCTACCAATTAGGTGCGAGGTGGGAGAAGTAAACTTCATTACCATGCATGCTTTAATTGCTAAATTATACATGGTGGGCCTAGTTTTTTTTTATCATGGCCTATCTTGCATACTTGGTTTTTTCTTGTGATCATGACTTATCTTGCATACATGATTTGCTGCTAGTAGTTTTTTTAGTTTCATTTTGTTTTGGATTTCATTGGTATTTATTTTTAGTACTTTTCCGGTGGATAGTCCCTTAGAACTGACTAGAGAGTCTAGATTTTCATTTTGTTTTAAGCCATAGAGTCATGACTTTTCTCGATGATGGATGGATGATGATCGTCTCAAGGGAAAATTTGTCATTTGTAAAATCAAGAACTTGAGACCTTACCAATGCTAGGTGCTTCACTAGGGTATCATTAAGTCTTTGTGAAATTCACTCAAAAATGCATGAAAAAGGTAGAAACACTTAGTCTATTGGAACTTTACTTTTGTATTTGAAAAAGTGGTCTTAATTATATTATTAATGCAATATGGATATATGTGTTTATGTAATATTGATTTCCATTGTTAAACCATTTGTTCCATTGTGTGAGTGAGGTACTTTGATATACTCCATGATTGCATTATGATGTCTAGAACTTGCCCAGTGTGTGTGAAAAACAAAATAAGAATGTCTAATCTAGGAAGTGATATAGGCATTTCATTGGTAGACTTGTTTTTATCCTAATCAATGCCTCCTTGATGTGATTATCCTAGTTATCCATTTTGAGCCTTAGCCTATTCTTTCGATAGCCATATCACAAGCTTAATCCCTTTTTGTTTATTGACTTGTATTAGATCAAATGACTCCTAGAGCACGTTAATAAATTTTTTTGAATAAAAGGAGCATCATTGGAGAAGTGAAGGAAAAAGCTAAAAAGTATGGAAATTAGAAGAGAAGAAAAAAGTGAAATTTTGAAGAGAAGAAAAGAGTGAAATTTGCTAAACAAGGAGGGTGATGTTAGCGGGAAAAGAAATAGAAAAAAGAGCTTTGAATTGATTAAAAAATAAAAAAAATTGTGAATGAGCTTAATGTTGAAAACTCCCCACTAATCACCTAAAATTGAAAAATTGAAAAATAAAAGGAGGTTAAAGGAAAAAATAGGAACTTGAGGAAAGTGATATAAAAAATCAAAATGTTGTGAAGTATTAAAGTATTTAGGGAGCTTAGTCATTATCTTAAATAAATAGTTCCTACCCTTCCCTTAGCCTACATTACAACCAAGTTAAGTCCTAATGGACGCTTGATTCAAAGTTCTACATTAGTGGAATATTACATTAACGACAAGCCTATGGGTTGTCTTTTTGTATCAATGTTGAGTTCTTTGGGAGAGAGAGCAAAAAATTTTTATTTATGTCCAAGTTAATATTTTAACATACCTTGAGCGTATAAGGGCATCTCTCCAAATAGTGAGGGGCACAATGGTGAGACTTTGGTATATCATGATTGCTAAATTTCATATGATTCATGTTGGCCCAAAAATATGTCTTGTTAAGTTAGTTCTATAAGCTAAGTGATTTCGAACTTTGATATTTTTATGTTGAACCTATATGCATGCGAGTGAATTGTTGGAGCTTTATTGATTTGTCTAATGATCCT
Organism: Datura wrightii; assembly: GCA_035772735.1. NCBI lineage: Eukaryota > Viridiplantae > Streptophyta > Magnoliopsida > Solanales > Solanaceae > Datura > Datura wrightii. Next base: position 73,004,400 of record JASDFA010000019.1, on the reverse strand, counting down.
AAGTGTAGGTAGACCTGTTCGTAGGGTGAATTTTGTGCTTAAAATTAAGAAGGAAAGTAGTAGATTGCTCGAGGACGGACAATAGTTTAGGAGTGGGCTGGTGATGAACGACAAATTTAAGTGTTTCTTAGCCATATTTTTCCCGCACATTACTATGTTTTGAGAATAAATTATGTGTGTTTGCATGTGTTTGGATGATATATTTGTGAAAAAGAGCTAACACAGATGATGAGATTCTTTCAGGCATAGAAGTGATGAATTTGGGCTTAAATATAGCTTAAAAGTGCAAGAATGGCAAAACGAGGTTGAGGGAACAAGTATACAGATGTTGGCATCGCGCAGGAACAGTTATGCCATGGCCTATAGTTGCAGGAAGGATTAAGATTCCATAGGTGCAGTGCGCCAATGTTCTAGCACTTTGAGCAGCGTAGCATGCCAGCCAACCAGACTTTGCAGACCCAATTTTAATAGGAACTGAAGCTGCAAAAACCAATTCATATCCAAGAAGGAATAATGAAGGCTTCTTCTACTATTATAAATACCCTTTATTTCATGTCTTGGGAGTATTTAGCAAGTTGGAAAACATACTTTATAATTTACTATTCAATTGTTGGAAATTCATCAAATTATTGTGAAACCTTTTAGCTTGGAGATTTTGTTGAACAAGTATTTTATTATGATTTCTTCTGCATCTTTTACTTATTTTCTCATAAGCATGATTGACTAAATCTATTAGGCTAGGGTTGTGCGAAACATGATGGATTAATGAATGTAGGTATAATAAAATAGTGATTCTTGAATGGTGAATTGAGTGGATTGTTATTCTACTTGTTTTAATTAAAGTTTGAGCAGTTGCAAACATTGAAACAAGACCGTATCTTCAGCTTGCTCGACCAAGGAGGTTGAAATTAGGAAAGGTAAGTAACAATGAAAATTTGAGATTAAAAATTCTCATCTAATTAACTTGAACTCTAACTGGGAATAGTTAAAGTCCAAGACTTATTGTAAAGCTATAATATATACACTTTTGAGACCGAAAGGAGATGGGTGGAAAGCATCTATTGTTTATTGGCGCACTTAACACATGCACTTTGATACCTGAAGGAGATAAGTGTATTCTTTAAGTCAAGAAACATTAGATCTACTAAACATAAATCTTACAATAGATTCACCAGGATAGATCACTAGTAAAAACCTACTAAGTTATGAAATCATGGGAACAAAGTCCTAATTGAGCTTCATTAATTTGATACATAACTCAACAATTTCGAGCATTGTTTTCTCTTTATTTTTATTTTCGAACTTCCCTTTCAAAATATTGATTAAAAATTAGCTTATTTTCATCATTAACATATTATTTCTTCCTATTCCCTATGGGAGGGACCTCAACCTTTGTTGTGCTACTAGATTTGACAGCGACCGCTTTATACTTCAATTGCGAGGTGTAATTTGAGTGTGATTAGTGATAGCCAAATATGAGTTCTTTCATCCAAAAGCACTTGGGACCCAGAAGCTAGTCAAACAAGTCATTAATTCTGGGGCAGGGATACATATTCTTGATTGTGACTTTGTTCAACTGACAGTAGTCAATGCACATTCTGAGAGAACCATCCTACTTCCGTATAAAGAGAACTGGAGCACCCCATGGAGACTTACTGTCACGACCTAAACATTGGCCCGGATCGAGACACGGGACAAATAACCCCGAGAGGCTCCAAGTCGACCCATGACATGAACAGGACAACTAAATCCAACATAATCAAGAAGAAGTCTAACATAAATAATGGAGTGGAAGTCCAAAAATGTCATAACATCGAAATACATACACATGGATGAATCTGACTACATGCTATATCTAGAAAGCCTCTACTATTGACAAGTTGATGGGACAAGACCCCAACTAACTCACTATAGTCTGAAACTGAATGTAAATAAAACTAAAAAGAAGGGCCCTCAAAAGATGAGGACTCACCAACTCTAGCTTGAAAGTTCTAACACTGTAGATCTGACTAATTACAGGATTGAGCCTGAATATCCGAGCCTGTATCATTAAACGATACAACATAAAGTATGAAGTAAGTACATGAAAAGTACCGAGTATGTAAGGTAAGTAAAACCTCTTAGAAGTAAAATCATAAATCATTCATATCATGAAACATAACAAAGATAAGATTCTGAGATTAAGGCTTGCATGCTATTTTCTTAAATCATGATCAGAAAATAACTGGATATCATAACTAAATCAAATGACCTAAAGCTGAAAACTGATAATCACAAGTAAAATTGAACATTGGGTCAAACCTTTTGAGAACATATTAACAAGACTGATGGACATGCATAACTGAAATCATAGGGAACAATGGGAGACTCGTCATATAACCGACATTACCACAATAGAGCTTACGTGGTCCCAACTATTACACTCAAGTGGCCAGAGCCATCCAAAACCTTGTCACGGCTAAGGATGCTACCATGATATCGATAACAAGTTAAAGGCCCCTTGGGGGCAGGGGAAGCTCACAACGGAGGTCCCAAAAAATCTGAACATACCTATGTTGGCGCGTAGTTCTGAGGCATGGGGTTGATGAACCCTTAGCCTACTCGGTGCTAGACACTACTCCCGAAATCATGCATATGCTCTCCATCATTTTTTAACGAAGCTGAACCATCATCTAGTGATGAAGCTGACTCATAACATACATGCATAACTCTGAAATCATAAACGAGGAGCCTTGGCCTCAAACCATACAATAAGCTTAAAATAAGGGGAGTATAGACTCCAAAATCCATATGGTAAGCTAATAACATGAAATTTAGATAAATCATGAAACATAATTGATCATACGGGCTTTCCCAATACTTAATATTCTTGACATAAACATGATCATTCAAAAACATGAACATGGACATGGGTAGTAAGAAATCATACTCTCATACTATACATCTCATCATGCTAGAATAAATATATCATAGATCTCAACCTTCATGAACTTCATGGATGCAAATCCAAATTTATAAAACTTGAAATCATAATTTATAATTGAAAACATTGTAAAATATGCCCATTTATCATAATTTGACCTTAGAAACATGCTTAGATCATACCCATGATTGATCCTTAGGAAATTCACATGTCGGGTTGAAATCTTATAGATTTATCAACTAAAATTTCTTGAAATTAAAGAGGGATTGGGCATGGGTGTGGATAAATACCAATTCATAACCTACATACCTATAGAAATTTGATTTCACAACTCTCTTGATTGCCCAATGGAAATTTAGGGAAGAACTTAAGGAATCTAGACTTGATCACCCTTAGGAGCTTCTAGACTTGCATGCATGGAAGAGAATAGGCTTAGAATGAACATTCCCCTCTTTAAACAAATTATTCAGAGCTTAAAACGATGTAGTATAGGCCTTAGGAACTTAGGAATTATGGAATAGCACTTAATAAATTTGCAGGAAAATACTCACTACCAGTCCCCACGAGGGACTGAACGACTCGTGCTCCACACCACGACTCGTGGTCTGCATATCATTTCCTGCACTGAAATTTCATCACCACTAGTCACCACGAGGAACACCATGACTCTTGTTGTGTCCTACGACTCGTGGTGACAAAACTGTTAGGGACACTGCCAAAAAATTTGACCTTCAACCAACCACTGACCACGACCCACTTGATGACTCATGGTCTCATCCATGGTCAACCTACAGTCCGAAATCCCAACCATGTCCACCCTCCTCCCCTGAGTCACTTAACGACTCGTGGTTCACCTAATGGGTGACTGGATGTCTTGTCCTGTGACCTAGTGCAGAAAATTGTATTTTCTCCATTTCAACTCTTGGGTCTGATCTTAGGATTTTTGAGGTATTACAATATCTCCCCCTTGGGAACATTTATTCTCAAATGTGGGAAAACATACTGAAAAGCTGAGAAATTCAATCATCCTACTCACATACTAAACAATATAAGCTGAAAACTGACGGAGTGACTGAGTCTAAACTAAACTACGTGACTGAACTGAATTTCTAAATCAAACATACATACCATGACCTGAAAGAAACTGGGGTACATGATCTAAACATCAAATCGAATAGTGTACTAGGGAGGAAACTGATACCTCAAGATGAAATTGAGACGGAAGGGAATATATGCGGGTATCTAGCCATCATATCTGCTTTAACTTCCCATATAGCTCCCTCAACATGTTAGTTCCTCCACAAAACCTTGACTGAAGATACTTCTTTATTCCTTAGCTTACGAATTTGACAGTCAAGTATTTCCACCGAAACCTCATCATAACTAAGTGTATCCTTCGCACCTACACATTCCACCAGAACTACTAGAGTTGGATCACCCAACACTTCTTTAAGAGTGATACATGGAAAACTAGATGAAAAGAAGCAAATTATGAGGGCAACTCCAACTCATACGTTACCTTGCCAACCCATCTCATAATCTGGTATGGAACAGCATAACGGGGACTGTGTTTCCCTTTCTTTTCGAATCTCATCACTCCCTTCATGGGAGATACCTTCAGAAACACCCAATCATCAACTTCAAACTCAATTTCCCTCCTCCTCACATCCGCATAGGACTTTTGTACACTCTGAGCCGTTTTCAACCTATCCTTTATGAGATAAACTTTTTCCATGGCCTCACTGATTAAATCTAGTCCTATTAATGTAGCTTCACTAACTTCAAACCAGCCAATAGGCGATCTACATCTTCGCCCATAGAGAGCCTCAAACGGAGCCATTTGAATGCTGGAATGGTAGCTGTTGTTATTTGAAAACTAAATGAGAGGAAAATGATCATTCCAACTACCCTTGAAATCAATCACACACGCCCTCAACATGTCCTCGAGAGTCTGAATAGTCCGCTCCGCCTGACCATCTATTTGCAGGTGAAATATTGTGCTAAGATTGACCTGAGTACCAAGTCCTTTCTGAAACAATCTCCAAAATTGGGAGGTAACTGAGTACCTTTATCTGATATGATGGACAATGGCACCCAAATTTTCAACTCATTATTCACAGGCACCCATTGAGACGCATTCACATCAGACATACTTCCAACAACTCTACTGCATTAAAACACATATTCATGATGTTTAACCCTTAAGATTGGTATCACCCAGTCAATCATTGGGAAAAACGTTGTGCTTTATGCAAATGGGTTACTCAGACTTCACCCTTTTCATAATTTCACAACAAAAGCACATATCCATTCCATTTAACAAGCATAACACATTCAAGAGTTCAACAAGGAAGGGAAGTAGAATATTACTCCAAAATAATCAGGTACCAATAATAAAATTAAAATAGGGGGAAGAAAAATGTTACCAAATTGGAAGAACTCTCGCACACTCGGTAACCTCAAAAAGGAAAATAGCTCAAATTGCAATGGCACCTTTAGATGAGTTTAGTGGAGAGTATGTGTGAAGTGATAGTGCTAGTGAAATATGGAGGGTTTTTTATCGGTGAAGAGTGAGAATTTGATAGGTTGAAGGGAAGGTGGGGAATTTAATGTGGGCGTGTCGGTGGGAACTTGAAAGGTCGAAAGGTGGGAATGTGGAAAGGTTGAAAATGGAGGAATGTTAGTCATGGAAAGACAAAAATGGAAAGAAAAAGTGTTGGAAAAGGGGAAGCTATGGGAATATTTGCAGAGTAGGGTGGCTGGGTAGGTATTTGGGAATTTTTGGGACAATCTTTTTAGATTCCCCTTTTGTACTCACTATGCACCTGATCGGCGATACACCGACAGTTCGCCGCTGTGATTTAGTTTACCATGTATTATTCTCAGTGATTTGGTTCCTACCGATGATACACTGATGGTTCGAGAATTACTTCTAAGTTTCGTCGGTCACTCGCTGAATCTGTGTCCGAGCTTTAGGTTTTCTGCTAACTCTCGACGATTCACCGGTGGGCCATGATTCTGGTTCAGCAATTCGCCTATGGCCCGCCGATCCTTCAATTCAAACCTCATCTTTCTTTCTGGTGCTCCTCTCCTTCGGTGATTCACATTTTTGGACCGGTGAGCCATTGCTTCATTCATGATTTGTTCCTAATTTTGATAATCATTTCTAAGATCCTACCCAAACAAAAACAACAAAAACATGAAATTATTCACTAAACACTTGGGTTGCCACCCAAGAAGTGCCTTATTTAATGTAGTGGCATGACGTGTTCCTTCTTCAATTCCTCATTTCTGACAAGTCATCATCTGACTCGGTCTTAGCTCCAATCCCTTATCCTCATCATCATTTTGTAATACTCCAACCACCTTGCATTCGGGCAGTGTTTCAGCTGATGAACACACTTCGAAGGTGACTTCTTCACTGCCAACCCAAAAATTTAACTCTCTAAGCTCTAGGTCTACCACGACTCTCCCTGCAACCAACAATGTCTCCCCAAAATAATGGAAACTTCTACATCCATTTCACAATCCAAAATAACAAAATCAGCCTATAGAATAAACTTGTGCACTCTCACCAGCACATCCTCTAGCACCCCCACCGGTCTTTTGATTCACCTGTCTGCCATTAGTAGCCGCATCAATGTCAATTTTGTGCTTCTAAGGCCCAATTTCTTAAAAATGAGTAGGGGCATCAAATTTATATTGGCATCGAGATCACATAGGGCCTTCTTGAACACACAAATCCCAATTGTTCATGGAATTGTAAAGGCTCCGGGATCATCCCTTTTTGGGGCAAGGTTACTCATCATCACTGCACCACAGTGGTGAGTTCTCTCTTCATTTCCAGCATCAACCACCTTATTCTTTTTCAATAGATCTTTCATAAACTTGGCATAACCGGGAATTTGGAGCAAAGTGTCCGCTTATGTATATTTATGGATAACTTGCTAAATATTTCAACAAACTTCTTAAACTAATAATCCTTCTTTTTCTTGGCCAGCCATTGTGGATGAGGTGGTGGGATTCTTGATTCGAACCTATCATTAATCGGGGCTTTCATTCCCACCTCATCATCATCAACTTAAATGCGGATCTCATCATCCTTTTGCTGTGTTTCTTCCTCAACATTTTTTTCATTCTCCAAAGTCATTAGCATTTTATTAACCTTATCTTCATCAAATACTTCTGGGATCTCCCCCTCACTAGGCTTCCTCGGGAAATCTCTAATAACCTTGCCACTTCTAGTGACAATAGCCATACATTGACCATCTCTCTTCGGATTAGGAATTGTCACTAGGTAGTGTTCCCTTCATCCTAGGGTTCATTTGAGCCGATGGGTGATTCATTTTTACTTCAAAATGCTTGATGGACACCGAGTGTGAACTCAATGTTTGAGCAAGGTTAGACACCTCCCCTCATAATTCCTTCACCCTACTTTCGGTCCACTCAACCTTCTTTAAAACTCTTGAGAGCATTTCCTCAATTTTTGACCTACCCACATCACTTACCCCTGACTGATTTTGAGGATTTCCAACCTTAGGAGGTGGAATGTATGGATTTGAACTTTGATGATAACGATCAGCTTCTTGATTTGGCTCTCTATTTCTCCACCTCTCATTTCTTCCAGACCATCCTTGCGGCTCACGATTCCACCAACCTTGGTTATCCTCCCTTGGGCGCCACGGGCCTTGGTTTTCTCCTTGGAAGCCAGGTCGAGGTCCTCCCATTTGGTTGCTCATATATCGGCATTCCTCATCATATATTGGTGGTGATGACTCTCTCTCTTATTTTAGGGAACCTTGCATTCCCATGGCAGTCACTACCTTTGGACCTACTCCCATCACATTCTTGGTCATCAATTTTAATTGTGTCATCATCTTGGCAAGAGTCTCATCCCGCTCATCATCCCTTTTTCGCAGCTCCGCCGCTAATGCTCTTGAGTTGATCTCATGAGTGGACACATTTTGTCTCCCTTGTGTTCAATGCCCTGTTGGTTTTTGTCATTCTGTCAAGGAGACTTTGGCCAACCCATATGTTTTATCCATAATAAAACCCCTAGCTAGGTTGCTGGCAATAGACTTGTTGATTGAATCAAGGGCCCTGTATAAGCTTTGGGGAAGTACTCCATCCGGTAATCCATGATTTGGGAAAAGAGCAACCTTCTTTTTAAACCTAAACCATGCCTCATGAAAGGGCTCTCCTTGTTTTTATTGGAAGTTTGTAATATCGTCCCTCAGTTGTAGTATCTTTAAGGGAGGAAAAAACTGATCTAGGAAAGCCTCGGTTGACCCTTTCCATGAAGTGATACACCCCAGAGGAAGTTCCTCTGGACACATTGTTGCTTCCCCCATCAATGAGAAAGGAAAGACTCTTAACCTGATTGATTCTTGACTAATATTCATAATGTTGAAAGGCTGGCAGATTTTCGTGAAATTCCTCAAATGTCGATTTGCATCTTCACTTGGCTTGCCGCCAAATAGCCCATTCATTTGCAACATGGTGTTAGTGACATGAAAAACCGCATTCCCTACTGTTGGTGGTAGGCAAATGGCTTCTGCAACTTCCGGCATCACCTGGTTATCTTCTTCGAGTTCCATGTTACCCTCCACTGAGCTATCCCCTGCTTGGGAGTGATGGTTCATGTGGTTGTGAGATCCTAACAACATAGAAAAAAATAAAATCAAGTAGCAATGATGCACAACTATTTCCACTTAACAATAAACACAAGAATATCAAGCGCTAGTCCTCGGCAACAGCGCCATTTTTGATAACGTCCAAAATATATGCTTAATTCAAAGAATATACACAGTTGAAGTATCAAAACAAGTAACCCAATGAGTGTCGGGGTCGAATCCATAAGGACTAGGGAATGATAACTTCAATCGTCCATTGAGAAATTTGTGTTAGCTTACACCACGTAGATTTAATATAAAAACAAAGAAAATTTGGGGGAGTTAAACTTTGCAGAGAATTACAAAAGTTGATTCAGTGAACTAAAAATTGCAAGATTAGCTAAGTTGTTGACAATACTGTGAAATACTAGCGGTGCAATGTAGATGAATACTAACTAGATCGGGATAGGGAAGGTCATCTCATAAGTTCAACAAGTGTAAATAATCTCGAGAAGTAGGTAGTCTCAACTTCGCATCTTATTGACTACCCCTTGCTAGAGTTTTATCAAAATCTAGTTACAATATAGCTCAACCCTAATTGATTTGGATTAACAGATGCACTATTCGCAGCTACACTATTCCCAACTATTAGCTGCCAATTAGGATTGAGGAAATAATTCATCTATTTCTAGTTTAATTTTACAATATCTTATCCATGCCCACTACTAGATTCGCTTCCAATACTTAATTATTCTCTCCCGAGCAACAATCAAGTAAGAGTAGATAGACCCATATCATCATCAATGAATCTCCATTAATAGATTTAAGGGAATCTGATAGATCTACACTTAATTGAACAATATGAAGATGACTCTTGCAATACCCAATCCAATTAAGTATTCATCCTCACACACCTCTAGTCAATGATCTTAGCTACTCATAGTAAAGAAATTCAGAAACACATTCATCAATAGCATTATTGAATTCAATAGTAAGAGTAGCTAAATCAAATTCACAATTATCCTCAACTACAGTAGAAACTTACTAGTATAGAAGAATAAAATAAACAGAGTATTTTCTACAAGTTTCAGTCAAAATCTCATTCTCACAGCTAAAAGAATGTCTTCAGCTAAAAGAGGAAACAGTGATGTGATGTCGACTTGGATTTTCTCTCAATCTCTCTATATCTATCTCTTGTTCTACTCTCCCCAGTACAAAGTACTTCTTTTACTATTTATACCCTGAAAAGTAGGGCACTTTTCATCTCCTTTTTCAATGATGGATGATTACACCGTTAATAGAACCTTTCTAGAACTGAAAAAGGTACCGGCGGTTCGCCGATGATATTCGTGAATTGTCGGGTGTCTATTCTTCTTCTGCACTCATTTCCAGTGAACACCGGCGGTTCACCCGGTGTTTCGCCAATGCTAATCTATAAACCGCCGGATCTTCAAACCATTTCCAGAATTCTTGAGTGTCATTCGGCGACTGAACTGGTGATTTGCCACTTGTAAGTCGTGAACCGCCGGTGGAATTCAACCTCTGAGGCAACGATATTTGGCCTTTAGCTGGCATTTCGCCGATCGATACCTACGACCCGCCCCTCATTCTCACTTCTTCTTTTTTGCTCTTTTCTCCAAAATTAGGCATCTGCATACAACAAAAGAAAAAAGGGCATAAAATCAAAGTAATCAACTCGGGACGAAACAAAAACTCAAGTTTTAGAGTCTAATGAGTTGGTAATTACAAACTCATCACGAGTCACCAAGACGAACTCCTAGAAGTGCAAGCCGATGCACATCCTTCACTAATTCTTTCCTTTCCACATTTACATTGTACATATCATCTATAGAAAGCCTGCTAAGTGTGTCTTCCACCACACTACCCTTGCTCGGATGATAGAGGACACTCATATCATCATCTTTAAGAAGCTCCAACTACCATCTCTGATGTAGATTTAAATCCTTCTGGGTAAAAATGTACTGTAGGCTCTTTTGGTATGTACACACATCTACATCGACCCCGTAAATATAGTTTCTCCAAATATTCAAGGAAAGTACTACCGCCACCAACTCGAGATTGTGAGTTGGATAGTTCTTTTCATTGACATTGAGCTGCCTGAAAGCATATGCTATAACTTTGTCGGGCTACATGAGTACACAACCAATGCTGATCCTTACGGCATCACAATATACTACAAAACCATCAGTACCCTCATGTAGGGTCAACACCGGTGCTGAGGTGAGTCGAGTCTTCAACTCTTGGAAGCTCCTCTAACAAGCCTCCGACCATTAAAACTTCACTTTCTTCTGGGTCAATTTAGTTAATGGTGCTGCAATAAAAGAACAAATTTCTTATAATAACCAGCTAAACCCAATTGGTCTGGTGTAATACCCCAAAAATCCTAATATTCGAAACTCCTAATATTCGAAGAACAATTGGTCTGGTGTAATACCCCAAAAATCCTAAGATTAGACCCGGGAGTTGAAATGGAGAAAACAGAAATTTCTACACTAGGTCACAGGACGAGTCATCCAATGACCAGTCAAGAATACTAGGAGTCATTAAATGACTCATGGGGAGGGGTTTGACTATGTTGGGAAATTTTAGGTTTGGGGTGTGTTCGGGTGTTTTGGTATAGGTTAAAACCGACACGCAAGTGCACGTGGTCAAACAAGTAATAAAGTGGCTAAGTAAGCCAAGTATCGAACCAAGGAGACTCTAGATAAGTAAAATTGCTTCAGTATACTATATTCTAGCTTACTTCTAATTATGCTGACAACAATGTAACCAAAAGTTAAATAATTTTTGTTTATAAAGTATATACTAAAACTATTAACAAATATTTATTGTGAATTGAAACTATGGATATGAGCATGACAAGGTTAAGAACAAGTAATGAATTTGATTATAATCATAATTTGGTTATTCTTCTCTTCCTGTTGCTAGCCAAGAACATTAACCTAGAGATTAAAACTCTCGTATTTAATCTCACTTTAGAATCATAAACCATTCGTCTACATTTCTGTGATCAAATGCAATTTATGACCTAGCACTACAATTCCGGTTCCTAATTGACTAATACGGCTTTCAAGTATATTTCTATCAGGAAAGCACATCAAAACCCAATTTTCCCAATTCAAGTTAAGAACAATACCCTATTAATTCACAACTTTCCAATTTCTTGCTCTCTCAAGTGAAATTGGAATTTTTAGATGTACATTAATGTCGGTCACACACTAATGCAGTAGAAACAAGAATTAATAGAACAACATAGCAGAAGAAGATGATAAACCATACAATTCAATAATCAAAATTCATCACCATTGTTCATAACCTCAGCAAGGAAGAGAATTAGCCACTCATTTGTGATTAATCATCCTAAAACAAGTGTTAATCATACAAACAATTGATTGAAAGAAGAAAGAAAGAGAGAAAAACCCTTAGCTTTTTCGTCCCTCAACTGCTTGTAACCCACGTCCTTGCTCCATCAAGTCTGCCTTTATTAAAAATAAGCCTAAGTGTTCTATTTATACTATTGGGAATTTTTCCCGGAATAACAAGCAACGTGTCACGGAGGCCAACGCGGAGCACTGCCTCCGTGACACGGCGTGGACGCAGACCCTTACTGGAAATCCAGGGTCCGGGAATATAGCCTCAACATGGCACGGAGGCCAACGCGGAGGCTTATCTCCGTGCCACGGAGCTGTCGCGAGGCTTCATTGGAAATTGCCAATTAAATCACCCTCCAGGCAGTGTGCCTCCGCGATGGTAGCGTGGCACGGCTCCATCGTGGAGCCCCTTTACATTGCGCATTCCAATGTCTTTTCCGTACTCGCATCCAAGTCCAACTCCGATATTGTCCCAACATGCATTTTAGCTCCTAAAAATCATGTTTTACCTGCAAACAAATGCTAATCATGTTTGTTAGTATAAATTCACATTTTATTACCAATTACATGAAAATGTATACACATTGCACAACAAACAAGGCGAAAATGATACGTTTGAGTATCACTTGGGCATATAAATCTGCCCAAGATCAGGGTGACCATGAGTCGTGGTCATCCCTTGATGTGCCGTGAGTTTATGGCACTTCTGACGCTCAAAACTATGAAAATAGGATGAACTTAGGTGGGTTTATATAGATATAAGGAACTTTTACTTTGATTTCAATAAAAATAAGTGTTGGAACAAGAATGTGCTAAAGAAGCCTAAGAGTGCAAAAAATGAGTTAAAATATCAGTCTTAGTATGAGCCATACAAAGAACCGTGACAAGTTTCAGATGGTTGAACTAGGAAGAATGAAACCCACAACTCTCAATAGGAGCTGTATCTAGAGTCGTGGAAATATTCAGAAGGAAGTACACAAAGGAAGACTCCTGGTATGGATGGATTTACAAATCACGAAAACAATGTACGAATCGTAGCAGGAGCAGTGGTGAACTTCAGAGGATTTTCAGTGTTAAGCAGAACTTTTGATAGTACGACTCATGGCTGGGAGGTATGAGTCATACCATAATACTCGTGAATAATTTCAAAAGATGTCAAAATTCTCAGAGACAAACCACGGAAGCAAAGCAAGACTCGTTGGAACATTGTACGAGTAGTACCAGTTCCCAACACTTAGCCAAAATTTCAGCAAGCCAAGGACTTACGGACAGCAGGTACAACCCGTACAATCGTACTATGGGTCGTACGATCAGTGGTGTCTTAGGAGATGCCAGCTATAGAAAATCGCTCTATTAGCTTAGGAAAAGGATTCTTCTTTCTGTATAAATACCTTTTATGTTTTATTTTTATAAAAAGAATAAGAAGAAGGAGCAACATAAATCAATAGGATTCAAGAGAAAAACATAGAATTGAGTTGATTAACTTGTGATCAACCATTTCTTGGCTTCCTTCTTGATCCTTACCAATTGTTCTTGAGGTTTTTCTTACATATTCAAAGAAGCTTTTCTCTTAACCACTATTATAAGTATTGAATTATATGTTTAATTATGAATGCATATTACAACCTTGCAACTATAAGAGGCTAAAACCTCCATAGCTAGAGTTGTGGGAATCATGGTGGATTAACGACCTAGGGGTACACAAAGGTGATTCAAAACCAATGCAAAATGCTTGTATTGTATTATCTTCATCTTCAAACATTTTTTAACTGTATACAACGTTAGGACTTACCCGAATTCTTTACTTGCTTGAGCCTAGAGTGGTAGAGATTAGGAAAACAGAATTACAACAAAGCCTTGATCTTGATGATCATTATAGTTAAATTTGGAACATATTGATAATGGTTAATTTGAAACTGCTCATGAGACCTGACACGGTGATTGATTATAGTCATCCAATAGGGGCGAACCAGTTGTTTGGATGAACCCTAGCTATCAGTTCTACAAGTAATCATTGTATTATTCATGTGTGTATACCCGATGTAGTTATGAACCCATGGGGAACACAAACCCTAGTTATTCTTAAATCTTGATTTAAATCATAATTTCAATCGTTGTTTTAATCATTGTTTTCATAAAACCCCTAAATTCGAGTCACAAACCAATAATTTCACTTATAGGCATTAGTCTAGATCTTCTATATTCCCAATAGGATCGACCCGAACCTCTTTGTTGGGTTCTTTATTGACAACGTCCGCTTCATACTTCAGCAGGAGGTGTGAGCTTGAGCATTATCAAAAAGTGAAGTTGCCGTCAGGGAATACGGCTAAGACTAGATTAACTTCTTGTATTTGATGTTTGGTAGTTATTTCCTGCATTATATTTTCTATTTGTTTGTGATACCCACAAGTGTTGCTCGGGGAATGCCAAGCACTCGGAGTAGTGGAAATCCCCTAATTCCATTGAATCCCGAACTTAAGTAAACACTGCGTAGAATGAAGAACCAGGAGCAGAGAGATGCTTGTATAGCTGAACAAGCTAGGGAAGTTGTCTGTGCCCAGCGCACGCGCAAGCGTACATGGTTGTACAAGTAATACAGTGGCCCTTTTTAAGAGCCGGATGTCGAACCCATAGAGACTGGACCAATTCAGTGAATTATTAAGTTCAAGTGTAAGATTAACCTTCACAAGTGTTGATTATAGAAGTTTTTGGTAAATTATAATTAAGTTTTGGGGTGGTTAAAAAATAATATGGAAACAATACAAGAAGCAACTAGAGCAAAGGTCAGAAAATCATGCAATGCTACACTTTGTAATGGTTCAAGTATGAAATTATCAATTGTTGTCTCACATAGTTGGAAATGCAATGTTCATGGTCTCTCAAACCACTAAACACGACAAACTAGCCTCACAACTACATTGTTGAGTGGGGATGTGACATCCTTGATCGTGGGCAATTTAACTACATGGATGTGGTTTATGGGGTTTGTGCTCTTGATTAGGGACTTTTGTACCTCCAATCATTTAACCTAACATAGCTTCAAAACTACTTCTATGAGTGGTGGAGTGACAATTTTAAGCCGGTGTCTTGCTATCATCCCGTTTTATCAAATCAAGCAAGGAAATTTTGGTATATTATTTATCCTAATTGCGAATCATATCGAAAGAAAAGAACTTGCTCCGTAAATTCCTATGTTCTTGCCTAGGGTTACTCTTTCAAGCTTTTACCTAGCTTAACATGTATGTTTTCATGGTGGTCAACCATAAAAACAACCATAATAAAAAATGTAAGACAAAACAACAATTAAAGACTCAAACCAAAACGAATTCATGTATTACAATAATATATTACGTAGCCTCAAACCTAGGGGAAGGGTTTTATCGACTCATGTTCGTACAATAACTTAAAAACATTGGTAAAGTAGAGAACTTACAAGAATAGGTAAAAGAGAATGTAAAATTATTGAACCCTAGGTGAGTTCTTCACTTTTCCCTTCGCTCCTCTACAGTTTCCAGAAAATATTTCGTGACAAATGATTTTAGAAGGTAAGGGTTCAATTTATACCAAGCTGGAAAAATGCAAAATTTGGCCTATTGTGGAACAACTCTATGTCACAGAGGCTATCACGAAGATTTCCTCCGTGCCACGGAGCAAACGCGAACAACTATTGGACGTGTCTTCTCAGCCGGTCTTGCATGAGGTACCTGTGCGTTGCCCGGTGTTGCACACTGTTGGTCGCGCCATGCGCCTGTCGTGGCACGCTGCCATCGCGTAGGTCCACTGGATAACACTCCTTCCATGACATGGCATTATGTGGCACGGCCTTCAGCGCGCAGCTTGTGCTGCGTGGCACGTTGCCCTTGCCAGCAGTCCCTATCTTTAGCCTGCCATGTAGCCTTCATTTGCCATCGAGTCCGAACTTCATTCCTTTGCTTCAACTGTCATATTTTGGTCCCTCGCATGCATTTTACACCTACAAAACAAGGACTAATCATGTTGGTTAGTGAATATCCAAATTTACACAAAATCGCATAAGAATGTAAGTGTATGCTACGGCTACAACGATTGTTTTTAGATAGAAAGTTACAAATTATAGCATGCACGGTATAGCCATTAAAATCAAATATAACTATGTTAATACTTCCTAACCTCAAGAATCGACTCTCAATCCAAACAAACTCATGTAATTAAATCGATCAAGAAATCCTACACGAATTTTATCCTTCATTAAACATGTGCCCTCACAACAAGAGAGTTACCCATTTTCACTCATATGTTTTCAGATTTTATAACATGCATGGGTATATTTATAAGAAAATAAGCTCACTCTCACAAAGAATTCATATGCCACGTGTATTGACCCATAAGCTTGCCTTTAGTGTTTTACTCCACTAATTTAAGAATGTTCGAAAGTAAGATCAAGTAGGACCTAATGGGTTTTAATGTAAGCTAAGGGCGGTTAGGTACTATTATGGCTAGTAATAGTGACTATCTTCCCTAAGCGCTTTTAACAAACCACACTTTCATTAGGAATTTCCATCCTCCTACTTCACCGTTATACCTTTCAACTCCCATTTTCCTCTTTTGTTTCCACATTTCATTATGGACACTTCAGCTGTTATTACGAAGTACTTGAGAAATTTTCTTTGATTTTATTATTCCCCCTTTTCTACTTTTACTCCCTACTAACACTTATTGATTTTTAAACAAGTGCACTTCTAGTCTTCTCTTCAACTCCCAAAACTACTATTTTCCTTCTTATTTTACTTCTCACTCCTTAACTTCTTTTGCAATTTCACATAAGCGGTTAGGAGTTTCGGATCAAATTAAAGGCTAATAATATGAAAGGATCAAGTTAATTTTGTGGCTAGCAATGAATAGGGAACAGGATCAATGGGGCTAACTAGGATTAGACATTCATGGTAGGTAAAGCGAAGGATAAAAATAATCATCTCCTACAATCTACATCCTTAATTTCATTTTGTATACACACCAGTCAAGTACTAGACACTACATAATAGCATGAAATATTCAAAAAGCCTTACACTCACAGCACATACTCAATTTAAGACAAATTCAGTAGTTTCTTAACTCATCTAATCACACGAATGCAAAGTTCATCTTGAAACACACTGAGTCTCATTCAAGAGCCTTGGTGTCTTAAACAGAGTTATACAACTTCTCACATGCTTCGAAATTTACAACACTTGCATCTCACAATTATATATATCACATAACAATAACTTCGAGCTATCAATCAACTATGGGTTCAAAAGTAAAAACCTATTGAATAATTTTTCCTCCAGACAGTCGTCATCCATCCATCGTCAGGAAAAGTCCCTAACTATGATTGAAAAGTTATGTACAAACAAATGAAAATATTTTATTTCTTGGTTCAAAGTGGCCCCCTTCGGAAAAGAATCGAAAAGAAAAACCAAAGGGTGGGTGAACTGTGCTCAAATTCAAATTTTTTCAAGAAAAAACATTATACCTAGCACCACATTTACCTGAAATAACTTAGACCAAAATTCTGAAATTTTGCTCACCCCACACTTAATTTATGCTATGTCCCCAAAGCATCAAATTGAAGTACAAAAAGGGTGAGAAATACTCCTTGAGGCCTTTAGGCCTAGCTAACAGCATGTTTTCTTTTGTTCTTGAACAAGTGGGTCATCGACCCCACACTCATCTCCTTCCATGCTCTTTAGCTTCCTCTTCTAAGGGTACTCAAACTTCCCCTCAATCTGTGCTTAAATCACAACCGAAAACAACAACAAAGTTAAAATACACAAAACAAAACAACAAAGGAAAACAAAATTATACCTGTGGTACCCTTGGGTTGCCTCCCAAGCAGCCTTATTTTACGTCGCGACACGATGCATCAAGTTTCACCACTTTTCCTCCACTTTGAGGATATAAATCTCACCCCTAATTTCTTCTCCATTTTCCTCTTATGCTCTAGGGGTGGTGGTGATAAAATGAAATAATCAAGTAGTACATAATGCCTCTAGCACTTATTCACCCTTATGTAATTGAAGTCATTTTGCCTCTCGGAATCGGCAAATTTCAGAATATATAGGGCTTGTTCCTCCTCTAGACCTTTATCTACATTCTTGGAAGACTCTTTTTATAGGTTCTCAACCAAACTTAATGTCGATAAATACTTCCAGTGGGGTACAATACACCTCAACTCCTAAATAAGATTTTGCTTAACCTCCTTACTTGTGTAAACCTTCTCCACATCAACATCTGACTCCACATTAATGTCAAATGGTTGGAACTCTATCTCTCCTTTCATGAATGGACTTATAATATGTGTGAGACCATCATGGAGACTCAGGAGCTTTGAATTGTTGAGATTGTTCCAAGAACTCACCCTTTTCTTCTCCTTGCATTCCATTTTAAGTATTGGCTAAGACCGTCACTTGCAAATCAAAGCTAGCTTCTGCCTCAACCATCATCTCCGTGAACGTGGTGCTTATCATTTTTATGGCCTCTCTATTTTCCTTGGTCTTAACTCCTAATACTTCCATCTGCTCCCTCATCGCTTCTGTCTGCTCAAGGACCTGTTTTAACATACTTTCTATCTGAACTTGGCGTTCTAAGTCCTCCTCTACATCATTCCTGTACTCATCAAAACAATAGAAGGATCATAGTAGGGGCTTGGGGTAGGGGAATATGAATTTGGACAACCATTCCAATGGCCATCCTGACCACCACATATACTGCAAGTCACACAATGTTTCCACAAGTGAGGTCCTCCTCAAATTAGACAAGAATAATTGGCATAGGAGTATCCACCATTCAACCCATTTATACCCCATGCACGTCAAGAAGGGCATCAAGCTAAAAAAATAAAAATAACAGATCTACAAAATAAAATTTGTTTTCAACACTTACAAAATTCTATATCAACACAAAAATAAGAAATTCACCAATTTCACCAGTCCCCAACAACGCCAAAAACTTGGTTGCGCCCAGCGCACACGGTCATGCAAGTAATACACTGGCCCTTTTTAAGTGCCGGAGGTCGAACCCACAGGGACTGGACAAATTCAGTGAATTATTAAGTTCATGTGTAAGATTAACCTTCAAAAGTGTTGATTATAGAAGTTTTCGGTAAATTATATTTATGTTTTGGGGTGGTCACAAAACAATCTGGAAACAATATAAGAAGCAACTAGAGCTAAGGCCGGATAATCATGAAATGCTACACTTTGTAATGGTTCACATATGAAATTATCAATTGGTGTCTCACATAGTTTTAAATGTGATGTTCCTGGTCTCTCGAGCCTTTAAAAATGACAAACTAGCCTCACAACTACATCGTTGAGCAGGGATGTGGCATCCTAGTTCGTGGGCAATTCAACTGCATGGATGTGGTTTACGGGGTTTGTGCTCTTGATATAAGACTTTCGTACCTCCAATCATTTAACCTAACTTAGCTTCACAACTATTTCTACGAGTGGTGGACTGACAATTCTAAGCTGGTGTCTTGCTATCATCCTGTTTTATCAACCAAGCAACGCAATTTAAGTATGTTATTTATCCTAATTGCGAATCATATCTAAAGATAAGAACTTTCTCCCTACATTCCTATGTTCTTGCCTAGGGTTACTCTTTAAAGGTTTTACCTAGCTTAACACGTATGTTTTCATGGTGATCAAGCATAAAAACAACCATAAAAAGAATCTGAGACAATACAACAATTAACAACTCAAACCAAAACGAATTCGTGCATTACAATCATATCAGTTAGCGTCAACCCTAGGGGAAGGGTTTTAGCAACTAATGTTCGTACAATAACTTAAAAACATCATTAAAGTAGATTACTTACAAGAATAGGTAAAAGGGAATGTAAAATTAGTGAACCTTACGTTTGTTCTTCATTTCTCCCTTCGCTCTTCTACGGTTTCCAGAAAATATTTCGTGACAAATGACTTTAGAAGCTAAGGGTTCAATTTATACTAAGCGGAAAAAATGCAAAATTTGGTCTGTGGTGGAATAGCTCCGTGTCATGGAGTCTATCCCCAAGATTTTCCTCCGTACCACGGAGCAAACGCGGACAACTATTGGACGTGTATTCTCGGCAAGTCTTGCGCGAGGTACCTACGTGTCGCCCGGTGTGGCACGCTGCTAGTCGTACCATGTGCCTACTGTGGCATATTGCCACAGCACAGGGCCTCTAGATGACACTCCTCTTTCGATATGGAATGGTGTGGCATGGCCCTCAGTGCGCAGCTTGTGCTACGTGGCATGCTGCCTTTGCCGACAGTCCCTATCTTTAGCCTGCAATGTTGCCTACATTTGCCATCGAGTCTGAACTTCATTCCTTTGCTTCAACCATCATATTTTAGTCCTTCACATGCATTTTACACCTACAAAACAAGGACTAATCATGTTGGTTAGTTCATACCCAAATTTACACAAAATCACATCAGAATGTAAGTGTATAATTTGACAAACACGACTAAATTAAGCTATAAAATAGCACTTGGGCACGTAATTATGCCCAAGCTCACTATCCCACACATAAAGCCTTGTTCATACTCGAACAACTCTATTACATCTCATTCACCTGAAGACTCTCATATAGCTAATTGAAGTATGATAATTCAAGCTACGGCTACAATGATGGTTTTTAGATAGCAGGTTAAAAATATAGCATGCACCATTAAATCAAATATCACTATGTTAAGACTTCCAAACCTCTAGAATCGTCTCTCAATCTCAACAAACTCATGTAATTCAACCGATCAAGAACTACATGAATTTCATCCTTCATTAAACATGTGCCCTCACAAAACCAGAGTTACCAATTTTCACTCATATGTTTTCAAATTATAACATGCATGGGTATATTTATAAGAAATAAGCTCACTCTCACAAAGAATTAACATGCTACGTGTATTGACCGATAAGCTATCCTTTAGTGTTTTACTCCTCTAATTTAAGAATGTTCGAAAGTAAGACCAAGTAGGACTTAATGAGTTGTAATGTAAGCTAAGGGCGGTTAGGTACTATTATGGACAGTAATAGTGACTATCTTCCCTAAGTGCTTTTAATAAACCACACTTTCATTAGGAATTTCCATCCTCCTACTTCGCCTTTATGCTTTTCAACTCCCATTTTCCTCTTTTGTTTCCCCAATTCATTATGCACACTTAAGATGTTATTACCGAGTACTTGAGCAATTTTCTTTGATTTTCTTTTTCGCTCTTTTCTTCTTTTACTCCCTACTAACTCTTATTCATTTTTAAACAAGTGCACCTCTAGTCTTCTCTTCAACTCCTACAACTACTATTTTCCTTCTTATTTCAATTCTCACTCCTTAACTTCTTGCAATTTCACATAAGCACTTAGGAGTTTTGGATCAAATTAAAGGCTAATGAAACGAAAGGATCAAGCTCATTTTTTGGCTAGCATAGAATAGGCTAAAGGATCAATGGGGCTATCTAGGATCATACATTCAAGGTAAGTAAAATGAGGGATAAAAATTAGGCTCATTCAAAGAAATGCCTAAATCATCTCCAACAATCTACATCTTTCATTTCATTTTGTGTACACACCAGGCAAGTTCTAGACACTAAATAATAGCATTGAATATTCAAAAAGCCTTACACTCACAGCACATGCTCAATTTAAGAAAAATTCAGTAGATTCTTAACTCAGCTAATCACACGAATGCAATTTCAGCTTTAAGCACCTCGAGTCACATTCAAGAGCCTAGGTGTCTCAAACAGAGTTATACAACTCCTCACATGCTTAAAAATTTACAACACTTACATCTCACAATCATATAAAGCACATAACAAGAACTTCAAGCCATCAATCAACTACAGGTTCAAAAGTAAAAACCTATTGACTAATTACCCTCAAGACAATCATCATCCATCCATCGTCGAGAAAGTCCCTAAGTATCACTAAAAAGTTATGTACAAACAAATGAAATTTTTTATTTCTCGATTCAAACTAACCCCTTTCGGAAAAGAACCGTAAAGAAAAACAAAAGGGTGGGTGAACTATGCTCAATTCAATTTTTTTCAACAAAAACATTATACCAAACACCACATTCACCCGAAATAACTTAGCACAAAATTCTGAAATTTCGCTCACCCCACACTTAATTTATGCTATGTCCCCAAAGCATCAAATAAAAGTACAAAAAGGGTGAGAAATACTCCCTGAGGCCTCTAGGCTTGGCTAACAACATGTTTTCTTTCGTTCTTGCACAAGTGGGTCATTGACCCGATACTCATCTCCTTCCAAGCTCTTTAGCTTCTCTTCCAAGGGTACTCAGACTTCATATTAATCTGTGCTTAAATTACAACCAAAAACAACAACCAAGTGAAAATGCACAAAAAAAAACAAGAAAGGAAAACAAAATTGTACCTGTGGTACCCTTGGGTTGCCTCCCAAGCAGCGCCATATTTTACGTTGTGGCACGACGCATCAAGTTTCACCACTTTTCCCTCTACTTTGAGGATATAAATCTCACCCCTAATTTCTTCTCCGGTTTCCTCTTATTCTCCAGGGGTGGTGGTGAAAAAATTAAAGGACCAAGCAGTAGATGTCACCTCTAGCATTATTGGCCCTTATATAAGTGAAGTCATTTTGTCTCTCAGAATCAGCAAATTTCAGCATATATGGGGCTTGTTCCTCCTATTGACCTTTCTCTACATGCTTGGAAGAATCTATTTCTAGGATGTGAACCAAACTTCATATCGAGAAATGCTTCAAGTGGGGTACACTACACCTCAACTCTGAAACTGCATTTTGCTTAACCTCCTTACTTGTGTACACCTTCTCCACATCAACATCTAACTCCACATGAATGTCAAATGGTTGGAACTCTATCTCTCCTTTCATGAAGCCATATGTGTGAGACCATCATGGAGACTCTCAATAGCTTTTAACTATTAAGATTGTTCCAAGAACTCACCCTTTTCTTCTCCTTACAGTTCCTATTGATTATTGGCTAAGACCGTCACTTGCAAATCAGAGCAAGCTTCAGGCTAATCCAACATCTTTGTGAACTTGGTGCTTATCATTTCTATGACCTCTCCATTTTCCTTGGTCTGAACTCCTAATACTTCCATCTACTCCCTCATCGTTTCTATCTGCTCAAGGACCTTTTTTCACATATTTTCTATCTGAACTTGGTGTTCTATGTCATCCTCTACATCATTCCTGTGTTCATCAAAAACAATAGAAGGATCATAGTAGGGGCTTGGGGTAGGGGAATATGAATTTGGACAACCATTCCAATGGCCATCCTGACCACCACATTTACTGCAAGTCGCACAATGTTGCCACAAGTGGAGTCCTCCATAATTCAGACAAGAATAATTGACATAGGAGTATCCACCATTCAACCCATTTATACTCCATGCACGTCAAGAAGGGCATCAAGCTTAAAAAATAAAAATAACAGATCTACAAAATAAAATTTGTTTTCAATACTTACAAAATTCTACATCAACACAAAATTAAGAAATTCACCAATTTCACCAGTCCCCGACAATGACGCCAAAAACTTGGTCGCGCCCAGTGCACGCGGTCATGCAAGTAATACACTGGCCCTTTTTATGTGTCGGAGGTCGAACCCACAGGGACTAGACAAATTCAGTGAATTATTAAGTTCAAGTGTAAGATTAACCTTCACAAGTGTTGATTATAGAAGTTTTCAGTAAATTATAATTAAGTTTTGGGGTGGTCACGATAAAATCTGGAAACAATATAAGAAGCAACTAGAGCTAAGGACGGATAATCATGCAATGCTACACTTTGTAATGGTTCATGTATGAAATTATCAATTGCTCTCACATAGTTGGAAATGCGACGTTCATGGTCTCTCAAACCACTAAACACGACAAACTAGCCTCACAACTACAAAGCTGAGTGGGGGTGTGACATCCTTGTTCGTGGGTAATTTGACCACATGGATGTGGTTTATGGGGTTTGTGCTCTTGATTAGGGACTTTTGTACCTCTAATTATTTAACCTAACTTAGCTTCACAACTACTTCTACGACTAGTGGAGTGACAATTTTAAGCCGGTGTCTTGCTATCATCCCATTTTATCAACCAAGCAAGGCAATTTAGGTATATTATTTATCCTAATTGCAAATCATATCGAAAGATAAGAACTTTCTCACTACATTTCTATGTTCTTGCTTAGGGTTACTCATTAAAGATTTTACCTAGCTTAACATGTATGTTTTCATGGTGATCAACTATAAAACAACCATAATAAAAAATATAAGACAAAACAACAATTAAAGACTCAAACCAAAACGAATTCATGCATTAAAATCATATCACTTAGCCTCAACCCTAGGGGAAGGGTTTTAGCCACTCATGTTCGTACAACAAATTAAAACGTTGTTAAAGTAGAGTACTTACAAGAATAAGTAAAAGAGAATGTAAAATTTGTGAACCCTAGGTGAGTTCTTCACTTCTCCCTTTGCTTCTCTATGGTTTCTAGAAAATATTTCGTGACAAATGATTTTACAAGCTAATGGTTTAATTTATACTAAGCTGAAAAAATGAAAAATTTGGCCTATGTGGAAACAGCTCCGTTTCACGAAGGCTATCACAGAGATTTTCCTTCGTGCCATAGAGCAAACGTGGATAGCTAATGGACGTGTCTTCCCGGCAGGTCTTACGCGAGGTACCTTCACGTCGCCCGGCGTGGCACGCTGCTGGTCGCACCATGCGCCTACCGTGGCACGTTGCCATCGCACAGGGCCACTGTATGAAAATCCTCACTCGACATGGCATGGCGTGGCACGGCCCTCAGTGCGTAGCTTGTGCTGCGTGGCACGCTTCCCTTGCCTTCAGTCCCTATCTTTAGCCTGCATGTTGCCTTCATTTTCCATCGAGTCGGAACTTCATTCCTTTGCTTAAAATGTAATATTTTCCCTCACATACATTTTACACCTAAAAAAAAGGACTAATCATGTTGGTTAGTGCATACCCAAATTTTCATAAAATCGTATAAGAATGTAAGTGTATAATTTCGCAAACATGACTCAATTAAGCTATAAAATAGCTCTTGGGCACGTAATTATGCCCAAGATCACAAGCCGAGCTAGCACAGCAAGCTGCACTTCACGATGCGGAGGATGCTATAGATAAGGTTGTTAGCGCTGGGCGACATGAGCGAGGCAACAAAGATCATAGATTTTCCCCTCAATTCTTCGATAATGAGGACCTAGATATTTATGAAGTTGGGTCAACTGGAGCAATTGTACCACCACCACTGCCCGTTGGAGCCAAATTTGATATCACGAGCACCATGATTTAACTGTTCAATATGAAAGGGGTGTTCAGTGGTCATGTAGCGGATGACGCCAACCTGCACCTGATGAACTTTATGGGAATATGCAAGGTGTACTGGTTACCTGGAGTTATCCAAGATGCCATTAGACTAAGACTTTTCCCCTTTTCTTTATTGGGGGAAGCCACTTTATGGTTATCAGAGTTTCCGAACAACTCCATAACCAACTGGAGGGAACTCAAGCATGCTTTCTTAGAGAGATTCTCCCCCCCCCCTTAGAATGTTGCAAATCAAGGATGAAATTTATAATTTTCGACAACTTAGAACTGAGGAACTTCATGAAACTTGCCTGAGGTTCAAGAAGAAGTTGACAAAGTTCCCAAACCATAAAATTATAGATGATAGTTTGTTGGGAATTTTTTGCAGGTCTTTGAATAATAGTACCAAAGTTGTAGCAGACACAGTGGTGGGAGGAGCATTGATGAGTCACACCTGGGATCAACCTGCTGCTATTCTTGATAGGGTGACAAAAACTAACAGGGAATGGCATACCCAAGAGGCAGACGCAGCGATCGGCACATATGTTGTTGGTTTGACTGCATACCAGCATTGGAAAGGAAAAGAATGTGACAAGGAGTTGGATCATATGAGCATATAACTGGATTTTCTTACTAAACACATCATGGGAGCTGGAGCCAAAAAAGGTGAACGCAGTGGGGACACAATAACAAAAGCCGGGGACAGACCACTTTGATTCCGATGAGAAAGAAAAATTCTTGGACAGCCAGGTTGCGATTTTCCAAGACAACGCCCAAGTGTCTGGACAAGAAACTTGGCACCAAGGTTATGGAAACCAAGGTCAAAACCAATATAGAGATAACTACAATCGAAACGGGTGTAGAGATAGAAGTTGAGGTCGTGGGCGCAAAAGAGACTGGAGAAGGAATGACGGCTACCATAACTATCGAGCTGGAGTGTGTGTGCCTCCCAATGCATGAGAGGGGTAGGCTGGACGTGGACAGTCATAGTTAGAGAGAATGATCGTTGAGATGCTTAAAAAGGTAAAGTCCACAGATTATCAGTTGAAGGAAATTCGTGGTGATATATCGAGCATGGGCCAGAGAGAGGAGTCCCATACGATAGCTATCAAGAAAATTGAACAATAGCTAGGGAAATTGTCAGCATCATTGAACCCTATACAAAAGGGTACACTACATAGAAAAACAGTCCAGAGCCCAAGGAATGATGGCCACTGCATGGATGTGATGACTAAGAGTGTAAGCCTATAGTTGAACCTCCTCTACCGATTTGTTACACCCTGTAAGTTTCTAATGTTTAGATGGCCTATCTGTATGTTGGTTAAGATTTTTAGAGTGCAATACGTATGAGAAAGGTCCCGTGGGAAAGGTCGAATGAGCGCGGAGTTGGGATCGCGCGGGAGAAGGCCAAGACAACTGCCCAAAGGGGAAACATGGAACGAACCCTCCCAGTCGCGTCGAGCTCTGTGACACAGCCCATAATTGGCACGACAAGGTCTGTCTCATGGACTCCTGTCCACCCCCCAAGTATATATAAGCCCCTCCCTTTGATTTCATTTTATTTCCAAAGTATAAACGGGCAAAAGAGAGAAACCACGAAGAAAACAAATAAATTTTCTCCTTTTATGCCACAAAATGCTGCCTAAATTCAAATTAACTTTGGGTATCGAAGTTTAAGGCTAAAAGAAGCATTACTATGGAGTTAGGTTACCTGAAATTCGCCTGGAAAATCGTAACTCCGCCGAGCCAAAATGGTTGGAATTGCTACAAACTAATTTTTATACGATCACAGGCTTCACGTAAGTATTTCTCCCCTCTGAACTTTCAAGAAATTATATGTTTCCGATCGTGTTCTGGCAAGATGAAGTATAGTTGTTATTTATATTGAAAAGTTATCTTTTTAGCTAAATTTAGTGCTGAAATTAGCCTTATTCTCCCAGTAGTATAATACAATTGGAAGGAGCTATTAAATACAAACTGAAAGTCGCCAATTAATCAGAAATCGGCAATTGAGGTATGTTAAGGTGCATTCCTTCGGGAAGTTAGTTTCTACAGTATTGTAGCTTAGTTTAAATCCCAATAAGAGAACTAACCACATATGAATTGTGATTAGTTGTTGTTATTTGCTGAAACCAGTATTCTATGCCAAGCTTGGGATTGACTTTGCCCTGTATAGCCTTCCATGACCAACCTAGGTTTATTAGCTATGTTGTCGCCCGCCAGGGGCGAGATGACGTCACTTTATGGAGCAGTATGTCATACGGGAGGGACGAAGATGGGGCCCCAAGTCCTTATACAGTCCATTCTATGGATGGACTATTATATGTTGTATCGAAATCACACCCCCGTCGAGCTTGGTGCCCTGGGTGCAGATACCAGGAGTCCACTAGACTTAGACACAGCTAAATTCAAGGGCCGAGCAGGCTCAATTGCATACCCAGGGGGCTGTTAGGACGGCTATAGCTATTAGTTGACCTAGTGTGACCTTGCTAGGGGTATATAGATTGAGGTGTACTCACTAGGGCTTATGGGGGGCCCCAGGTGGGTTATTCTATGCTGATTGTACCTTCTGGATTATGAGGGCCAGGTAGGGTTCTTGATTGCTTTAGTCATTGATAAATTATATAGTAGAAAGTTCATCTATGCAGGTAGAATCTCTATCCTTCCCATTTTAGTTATTTTTAGTTCTATTTCCTCTATTAAGTTATTTACAGTTATTGCCTTACATATTCAGTACATATTGTACTGACGCCCTTCTTGGGGGTGCTACATTACTTTTCTACAGGTGCCATTAGGCATGGATCAGGACTAAATTTAGCTAAATAGCTAATAATATTATTTAAGTCATAACTAAACATCATGGTGGTCTTGTCGGCCTGCATAGGATTCCCTAGCATTATTTGTTTCTGGTTAGCTGGTTTATTTTACAGGTGGCTATAAGGCTGTGTCGGCTGGGGGTTGTATTTACAGTCGAGATATAGCCCGTTGTTTTCTCTACTTGAGTGTTAGTGTTAGTATTGTACCAGAGGTGCATAAGCTTAGTCAGACTAGTTCAGACCTTAGTAGGGCGCCAGGTGCCAGTCATGGCTCCCAAGGTGGGGCGTGACAAACTTGGTATCAGAGCAGGCCGTATCCCAGGGAGTCTGCAAGCCGTGCTAAGTAGAGTCTTGTCTATGGATGTGTTGTGCACCACATTCTATATGTAGGAGGTTGCAAGGCTTGATCGGATGGTCATTCTTCTTTCTCTTCCAATCGTGCTGTAGAGTTGTCCAGTATAGGGTCGAGTCCTTAAGCTTACCATATTCTTCTTATCTATAGAGAAATGTCAGACTCGCAACACACTATGACTGGCAGGGAATTGGACGTAGCAGTAGGAGAGGGCACTAGCAGGGTGCCTCAGCTAAAGTCAGCCCGATCTGAGGGCGACAGGGAGACTCTACTTCGGTCTCCCCCGCAGTCTTTGCTACGTCAGGAGCCGCCCGAAGCAATGGAAACATCGGCAATCCCTCCAGTAGTGCATATACAGACACCATCTGATCAGGAGGTTAGGACTATTGTTGTTATGCTAGCTTAGATGATGGCTACGTAGCGCCCGCCAAAGGCACCCGTAGTCGCGGAATCTTCAGGAGGACCAGGTAGTTTGAGGGTCTGAGAGTTTCTCACATTGAGTCCCCCGCAATTTACGGGGACGGACCGAGATGAGGACCCTTAGGACTTTCTGGATCAATTGCTGTGGATTTTTAGGGTGATGCATGCCACACTTGTAGAGTTAGTTGAGTTGGTGGTATTTCGGGTATGAGACATTGCGGTGTTATGGTATGACTGTTGGGAGAGGTCCCACGGTAGAGATATACCTCCTCTAACCTAGCCCAGTTTTTCAGAGGCCTTCCTGGATCATTATTTTAGAGGCTTTCACTATCCCTTGGACAATCGGCGATGTTTAGTTCGCAACGGCACTCTGTGAATCTGGGAGTAGGCATCAAATGATGTCATTGGTTGTGTTTAAGCAGTTGGGCTTGGGATCCCCCACACCAACTACCATGCGACTACTGATGACCGATAGAACTGTGAAGAAGCTACTTGGTATCCTGTTTGATGTGATTGTTAAACTAGATAGATTCATATTCCCAGTATACTTCATGATCTTGGATTGTGAGGTTGATTATGAGGTCCCCATCATTTTGGGGCGACCATTTCTACCTATTGTGAGGGCCTTAGTATATGTGGAGGCAGGCCAATTGAAGTTCAATGTTACACCCCGAAATTTTTTTTGATGATTATTTGATGGTTATATGTCATATTAAGGGAATTATGGATCGTATGTTGTCCGTAGGTGAGGAGGGAAACATGTGCAAAGGGAAAAAGCGAAGAGTATGTGAAGTTTGTAAATAAGGGTCAACTTTAAATGGTCATATCTCCAAACATATAATGATCCAAAAGTACCATAACATATCAAATGATAGGTATTTGAGTCTAGTTTACAGTGAAAAAAATCGCTCGTCAATCGGAGTTCTGAGTAAAAAGTTATCCTCGATTGAAGACAGCACTATCGGCTGGAAAAGCGCCCATGCGCGCGGGGGCCTAGACAGGCAGGCAGCTGGCGCGCGCGCGCACGAGGGCACGTCGCATGGGCGCCGCACACGGGCACCGCCCAACCTACCTATATGAAGTAATTTTGAGCTATAAAGCGCATTTCTACTCCGTTTCACTTCATTTTTTTTTCAAAATTCACAGAATTAAGAGCTCCATCAAATGGTGAAAACAAATCCCAGGTAATAAATTGTATGGACAGGTCAAATTTCCTTATAGTCCAAGATTGAAAATGGTTTCCTATGTTGTGAGCTTCTAATTGTCGAGGTGCTGCGTTTTTGGCTGCCAAGATGCTGCGTTTTTGGGCAGTAGGGAGGTGATGTTCTACCTCCATATTGGTGATAGTTGAGTACAAAAGGAGGTGGTGTTTTTACTCTTTAAATTATCATGAATTAACAAGTTATGTTGGAAGTGAAATTTGATCTTATGTGTTGCGTGGGTGTGTATTGTTGCTGCGGTTTGGCAGCATGGTTGCTACATTTTTTGAAGGGAATTTAGCTGAAGAGGAACCCCATATGGGCAGGGGTTATACAAAAGTGAAAGGTAAGTGTTCCTACTTGGTTTATTCGCTCAAATTCGCAAGCTAAAGTAAGGAAATGACATAAAGACAATATGTGTTTTATGTGATATTTGACTGAGGTTTCTGCCCGTTTTTGGGAGGTTGTTACAGCTGTATAGATGCTGGAATTTATCCAAAATATGGAAGGAATACACCACACCTTTGGGGAGGTTAAACACCAAAAGCACGTAAGCGAAACTCTCTTGAATTGCCTCAAGTTTAAGACGCCTAAGGTACGTAAAATTGCTGAAAATTATATTATGATGTGGCTGTTTGGTTTTACATTTTGGGACATGAATTGTTACTGGGAACTTGGCACAAAAAGTACTCATTCCATGTAGTGTAAGTAAGGAAGTTGAAGGTATCGGAGTTTCTAGCAAGCGGAAGAAATTGGCTAAAAAGACGCGACGAAGTGAGGTATGTAAAGGCATCCCTATTCTTATTTTCCAAGAATGAAATCTTGTTGTTGATCGGGCCAATGTTCCTATGTTTTGTTTTCCTATTTAGGCATACATAATTTTGCCCAAAGTATTAAAAATACTTCGTAGAAGGCTTGAAGAGTTAAATATGCTTGCAGTGAACGAATGTGAAGTGGAAGGCGTATTGTTTACGATTATGGTTGTAGTGGTAAATCGAGTCTGAAGTCCCCTCAGCGTGGGCACTGTGAGCTGGTCCTTTATATTATTTCATGAATGTGATATAAAATGTGTTCAAAATTCTAGTTTCTATGTGAAATTTGTAAAAAAAGGCAAGAAGACGACACACAAATGAACTTAACGCTAGAAAACAATTTTAAGCTAAATAAGGGTAAATGAGAACAACGAAATGAAAATTCCTTACAATAGTTATCCACCCTCTTATTAACACGTTCTAAGGTATATAAGGACAAGATGAGATTCATTGATTTCTCTCACTTTGTCTAACTGACTAGTTAACGAGTTTTCGAACAAACCGATACGTTGAACTTGAAAGATAGAACTCGAATGTGTAAATTATTGATATTTCTATCAAAACATCTTTTTGGGAAGGTTATACACAGTTTATTAATGTTAGAAGGTTATATGAAAATAAGTATATATTTACGCTTATTCCTACATTCAAGTTACACGCTAGGGTAACAAGAATTGTCTTTAGAGAGCAGCCGTAAATTTACTGTAACTCTTGTGCTATCTGAATCTCCTGAGAGTCGACAAAGCATTAAGTTAAATAAGTGATATAAATACGTTATTTGGTAATGATATAATGAGTATTAGGTTACGACCTTGTATAAATAAGCTAGAGTTGAATGTTTGTAAAATAGTAACTTAAGTTAAAGAGAAGCTCTCTGCTATACCCCTAAACGTTTATGTTAAGTTATAGATTCTAAGTGTTGAAATTGTCTTCCATGACCAAAAAGGGTGATCATAGGAGCTTCTAATCCTTTTATAATGATGTAAGCTTTCGTATGCTCCTCGGTTAATTACAAAGTTGTGAAAGACAATCCAGCATCTTCCGAATTATGGTTATAAGTCTTTATTTGCCTATAAGGCAGCACATGGAGAGTTGCTTATGAATTCTCAAGTTGAACAAATACAAATCTCATATTCTTAAGTAATGTCTTCCCGTCCCTAAGTTATGTTAAAAGGTGTTATGCTAATATAAGAAGTTTTCAAGAGATCATATTCCGAGAATCATGCTAATGTCTCGATCAAGTATTTGAAGTTGCGTACCAGCCTAAGAACTTAAGTCTTTGTATGTATTTCCAGTAAGAAGTCTTAATGTATATGATTTTTATATTATAACATACAATTGAATTTTTTTTCCAGTTATATTCAAGTGACGCATCTATATGTTTAGCTCTTGTTGAGTTATCATTTGAATTCCCTAAATTCAGAAGAGTGATTCTCCCATGTACCAATGTTCCTAATATCTACTTAAGTATAAGCAAAAACTATTAAAATGATCAGTTAAGCTTAAAACTTCTAATCCGAGGAAGTCACCTGGAGGTCACTCAGCTAGTTTATATGAGTTTATACATTATACAGAAGTCTCATACATTGTATGTTTGTAATTCAGCTCTCAGCTCTACGTATATGTTAAGCGTTATGACAATAACTCCAAGCTTCAAGTTATAAGTCCCATGTTTTCCTGCAAAATAAGGCAAATGAATTGAGAACTGCATGTGCTCATCGACGTGATAAGTTTGGCAATGAAGTTCCAATGTATAGTTGTCGATACATGTAAAGGAACCACCCTGTGGGAAGTATATATATTTACTTCCCAGATTTCAAAAGATTGTATAGAAATGGGAATCTATGTGCTTCTACTCAAGCGATACGCTAAATTGGTAAGACTATCTATAGGAAATTGCTTGTAAGTCTTCTAAAATTATTATGTTGGCTAAGCCTCCTGAAGGTCCGTCGAGTCACTGAGTTGACATGTTTGTATATAATTTGATAGCTTTACGTGATATATGTGCACATTTTCTAATTTTACATGGTATATGTGCTCACTTGTATTTATATGTTACGAAAGAGACCGATTACGAACACAGATTAAGCATTTGTCATTTCAATGCTACATGTGTTAAATTGACTCAATATAAACTTTATCGGCTCCATTAATGATTATGATTGAGAATGTTTTTATTTTACCCCGGTATTGCACACCAGCTGGAGATGTTTTTATTTTACCCCGGTATTGCACATCGGCTGGAGATGTTTTTATTTAACCCTTGTAGTGCACACCAGCTGGAGATGTTTTTTATTTTACCCCGGTATTGCACACCGACTGGAGATATTTTTATTTTACCCTGGTGTGGTACCTCGCTGGAGATATTTTTATTTTACCCTATGTGGTACACCGGCTGGAGATCTTTTAATTTTACCCCGATATGGTACATCGGCTGGAGATATTTTTATTTTACCCCAGTGTGGTACACTGGCTGGACGAATTTTATATACAGATTTATGGTTGGCTAGTTGTTGGCATTACAATTATAGTTTATTTCTTGTGCATTTCTTAATTGAATTTTCATCTTATTATAGAGTTATTATCAGGTTTCAGTTTCCAGGATTCCAGGTTGTTACCATTCCTTATTCCTGGTTCAGTTATCTTGAGTTCAATTATGTTATAGTAAGTTGATATCAATTATAGGTTGCAGAGTTCCACGTTATATTTATCCTTTACATGTTTATGTGCTAAGTTAGTTATTATAGGATTGTTATCTCATGGTTACAGTTTCATCCTTACATACCAGTACATTTCTTTTGTACTAACGTACCCTTGCTTGGGAACCTACATCTGTGTCGCAGGTGTAGGTAGAGGTCAGGATGGCCATTTGAGTAGCAGTTAGTGAGATCAACAGATGGTTGGTATGCTCCTTTCTTCCTGGATCTAGGGCTTAGTTATTTATGCTTGAGTTTTGAGATGCGGTTATTGGTAGGTCGGAGCCCTGTTCCGACCATCAGTCAGTTTACTCTTTAAAGTCTTTGTGGACTTAGTGTGTACAGTGTTATTCAGTTTTTAGCCTCGTCGGCTTATTGTTGCTTGGTTTAGCACACTAATTGCCTTGGTTGCATTTCGATTGTTTACCCCGTACTGTTGAGACCTTATGGGTCCAGTTTATTCTTCAGATGATTATGATAGGTGGCCTGAAAGGCCTAAGTGTTATAGTTACAGATGTCATAAAGCTGGCTTCTCGATCAATCATGAATCGAGTGCCAGTTGCGCCCTACCCCAATTTTGGGGCGTGACATTCAGATTGAATAAAGAAGAGGTCACCTTCAACATCTGCCGGTCAATGCAGCAACTCAAGGAATATAGTGTAGTCTCAGTGATAGAGGATGAAGCTGAGTTCCTTGACGAAGTCTGAGTAAGAAAGAGTTATGTCGTATCGCGACATTAAATCAGGCGTTGCATGGAAGGAAACCCATGAATGGTGAAGTCTGAATAACCACAAATATGTTCTCTTCCCTCTGTTCTTGTAGTTCATTCTTCGGGGATGATGCACAATTTTAAAAAGGGGAGGGGGTATACTAGTATTTTTGGGTTTTTGGATTCGTCCAAGGATTTTTCTTATCGTGTTTCTTTTCCCTCGAGCATGCTATCTAGTAGAACCGGCATGTTTAGGATTTTATATTTTTTTGTGATTTTTGTTTAAGTAGAAAGTAACTTATGAATACTCAGCCAATAAAATTGCACTAGTTTTGAATTTTTTTTAAAAATATTGACCCTTTCTAAAAAATTTTAATGAATTAGCTGTGTACTTGTGACTGCATGCATGATTTATGTAGCTCTTTTGATGTCATTTAGTGTATTAGCATGAGTAGTTTTGTAAAGACATTAGTAAACCTGATGATCTTGGGCAGAATTGCATGCCCAAGTGATACTCAAATGCTTCGTTTTGACTTATTTATCTATCGTTATGTGTACATTCTCATGTGATTTTTAGTTAAATGTGAATTTATAATAACAAACATGATTAGTGTTGTTTTGCAGGTAAAAGAAAATTTTGGAAGCTAATATACATGTTGGTGAAAATCGGGAATGGACTTGGGAACAAGGAGTGGAAAATGACAAGGGAGAGAAACAAAAATAAGGGCTCCGCGATGGAGCCGTGTCACACTACCACCGCGGAGGCATTTTGCCTCGGATGAAATAATTTTGGCAATTTCCAGTGGAGGTTCGCGTTACCTTCGTGACACGGAGGCAGTGCTACGCGATGCAGTCCATGTCACATTCAATATAATAGCTTGTTATTCCGGGAAAAATTCTCAATAGTATAAATAACACACTTAGGTTTTATTTTAAACATTCTGACTTGGTTGAGAAAGAACGTGGGTTACAGGCAGTTGAGAGGACGAAAATTCTTGGTTCTTCTCTTTCTCTTTAATCTCAATTGTTTGTATGAAATCTACTTATTTGATGATGTTTAATCCACAGATGAGTGACTAATTCACTTCTTGCTGAGGTTAAGAACAATTGTAGTGGAATGTAATAGTTGTTCATTTCAGTTTTCATCTTTTCTTCAATGGTTGTTCTATAAATTCTTGTTTTTATTGCATTGATGTTTGGCCAATGTTAATGTATATCTAGAAATCCAATTTTTATTTTGAAAAGGAAAGAAATTGGAAAGATGTGAATTGGTAGGATATGATTGCTTCTTAGTTTAGAAAATTGAGAATTGATTTACATTTTGAATAGAAATATATCTGAAAGTCTTATTAGTCAATTAAGGAATCGGTATTGTATGGCTAGAGCATGAAATTCTTTTATCACAGAAATGTAGATTAAGGTTTCATGATTCTTAATTGGATAGGAGTCCAAAGATTCAATCCATAGGCAATAATTCTTGACTAGAAACCCAAGAAAAGATTAGTTGAATTGAATTGATAAATTACTTCCCTGCATGTCTGTTTTAACCTCAGCTTGCTCATTACTATTGTTCAAAATCAAATTATAATTTTAACTTAGATTTTTATTACTTAGAAAACTTAACCCTCAAAATATTGTTTAATGGGTTGTCTGCATTCATAAAGACATAGTTCACTGATGCTTAAGTTAATTAGTAACGTAGTTCAGTCCCTGTGGGATCGATACTTCGCTTTAATTAAGACACTTTACTACTTGTTCGACCACGTGCACTTGCGTGTAGTCAATACAGCACCGAACACGTTTTTGGCACTGTTGCTGGGGACTGGCAATTGGTAAAATTATTTTCTTAGTGTTTGTTTACAAATTCTATATAAGTGCTTACAACTTGATCTTAGCCTATCTCTTGCAGATATAGAATCCTTATGAACGCTGGCAAGAGATAAGGAGTTGGTGGATTCATATATAGAGCCGGAAAGAAAATTTCATCATCAAAGAAGAGAAGCTTTAGAGAAGAAGCTACAGTTGCTAAGACAGGCAATTCTGGAGCAACAACAGAATCCACCACTTGTGAGGGCAGTTTTGGTGCCCGAGGAAATGGCAGCAAGGCCAGTTCGCGAAGTGGCAATCCCACATGCTAACAATGCTACATGTAGTATTTGCAAACCAGACCCAAGAGGGAGGTTTGAGCATAAACAGAACATGGTGCAGTTGTTGCACACCAGCGGGCAATTCACAGGTCTCCCTCATGAAGATCCACAACAACATCTCCAAAGATAAGTGACACTTACATTCGCGCCGGAGTATCATCCGACTACGTGAGGCTTACATTATTCCCATTTTCATTATTGGTGGAAGCAAAGAGGTGGTTGAAAGCTGAACCACCTAACTCTATCACCACTTTGGAAGATCTTGTAAGAATGTTTTTGATACGATTCTTTCCATCCGAGAAAACAGCAAGACTTAGAAGTCAGATTCTAAGTTTTAAACAAAGAGAGGGTGAGAATCTGTATCAAGCTTGGGAAACGTTCAAATAGATGTTAAGGGATTGTCCTCACCATCACCAGTCCAACGATGTGTTGGTGCATACTTTCATAGAGGGTTTGGAGCCACATACAAAAATTTTGCTAGACTCAGCAGCTGGGGGATAGGCATTAGAAAAGACTTATGAGGAGCTTTATACTTTGTTAAATCGTATTTCACAGGGAAATCCAGAATGGAATGCAGACTCATCACGAGGAGGAACAAGGAAAGCGGCAGGAGTCTTTAAGGTGGATGGTTTTACAGCTATCGCTGCACAGATAGCTGCATTGAAAAATCAACCTAACACCCACTTCAGCAGTATGAGCTTGAACCAAGCACAAGCCCCAGTCAATGTAGTGCAGCAGGTATGGTGTGAAGTATGTGGGAGTAATGAACACTCAGGTGAGTGTTGTGGTGCAAATCCAGATTTAGTAAACTTTGTTGGGAATGTTCAGAGAAATAATAATCAACAGTATGGAAAAAATTACAACTCAAATTGGAGGAATCATCCGAATTTCTCTTGGGGTAGTAATAGCCATCAAGGGCAAAGTTCGAATCCGGGTGTTCAGAGAAATCAAGGGGGGCATCAGAATTATCAGTCTCAATACAGAGGAAACAATGCACCTCCTCCACCACCCAACAACATTGAGGACATGTTTAAAACAATGATAGCTAACCAAGCACAAATGTAGGTTGATTATGTGAAATTAGCGGCAGACATGAAAAATCAGCAGTTAGCTACAAAGGCGTTGGAGAACCAGTTGGGACAACTAGCTGGAGCTCAAAATACCAGGCCCAGAGGAGGACTACCGAGTGACACTGACCCAAATCCTGATCTTGGGCAGATTTATATGCCCAAGTGATACTCAAATGCGTCATTTTGTCTAGTTTATCTATCGATGTTTGTACATTCTCATGTGATTTGTAGTCAAATGTGAATTTATACTAACCAACATGATTAGCGTTGTTTTGTAGGAAAAATATAATATTATGAAGCTAAGATGCATGTTGGGAGAAATCAGGATTGGACTCGGAAGTGAGCAAGGCAAAAGGCCAAGGAAAGCATGAATTAAAGGGGCTCCGCGATGGAGCCGTGTCACGCTGCCATCGCGGATCCATTCTGCCCGGATGCTGAAGATAAGCCAAATTCCAGTGAAGGTGCGCGTTGGGGCCGTGGCACGTTGGCCTAGCCTCGCGTTGCACGTCGTGCCACATTTGGCTTAAATACCTGGACGACTGGATTCCAGTAAGAGTCCGCATTGGTGGCGTGTCACGAAGGCAGTGCTCCGCGATGCACTCCGTGACACGTTGCTTGTTATTCCGAGAAAAATTTCCACTAGTATAAATAGCACACTTAGGTTTATTTTTAATAATTCTGACTTGGTGGAGCAAGAACGTGGGTTACAGGCAGTTGAGGGGACAAAATTCTTAGGGTTCTTCTCTATCTCTTTCTTCCTTATTTCAATTATTTGTATGATTTACACTCATTTAACGATGCTTAATCCACAAATGAGTGGCTAAATTCACTTCTTGCTGAGGTTAGGAACATTTGTATTGAAATGTAATTATTGATCAATTGGTTTTTGATCTTTTCTTCCATGGTTGTTCCATTGATTTTTGTTCTTAATGCATTAATGTGTGGCCAATGTTAATGTATATCTAAAAAGTCCGGTTTCACTCGAGAGAGCAAGAAATTGGAAAGTTGTGAATTGATAGGATATGATCTTTTCTTAGTTTGGGAAAATTGAGAATTGATTTACCTTCAGGATAGAGATATACCTAAAAGTCATATTAGTCAATTAAGGATTCGGTTTTGTATGGCTAGAACATGAATTTCTTTTTATCACAGAGATGTAGATGGAAGGTTTATGATTTTTAAGTTGGGTTAAATACGAGAGTTTTAATCCATAGGCAATAATTCTTTACTAGCAACCGGAGGAAAGATTAATCAAATTATATCGATAATTTATTTCTCTACATGTTCATTTTAACCTCAGCATGCTCATACTTATAGTTCAGACTCAAATTGTATATTCGTTTTACACTTAGTACAAAATTAGGAAACAAAATATCAAAATCTTCTTCACGTTGTTGTCTGCAGTTTAGAGTTAAAGTTTATTGACATTTGATTAGGTTGATACCTTAGTCCAGTCCTTGTGGGATCGATACTTGGCTTACTTGAGCCACTTTACTACTTGTTCAACCACGTGCACTTACCTGTAGTTATTCCAAAATAGGCGAACAAGTTTTTGGCACCATTGCCGGGGACTGGCAATTGGTAAAATTTTTCTTAAGTGTTAGTTTACTATTTCCTCTTAGTGTTGACAGCTTGGTCTTAGCCTGTATTTTGCAGATATTAATTTTTGTTGAACACTGGCGAGAGACAAGGAGCTGGTGGACTCATTTTAGAGCCGAAAAGACAATTCCATCGTCAAAGGAGAGAAGCTCTAGAGAAAAAGATGCAGTTGCTCAGACAAACAATCCTGGAGCAACAACAGAATCCACCAGTTGTAAGGGTAGTGTTAGTGCTCGAGGAAATGGCAGCTAGGTCGGTGCGCGAGGTGGCAATCCCACATGATAACAATGTCACATCTAGCATCCGCAAACCTGAGCCAGGAGGGAGGTTCGAACTTAAATAGAACATGGTATAATTGCTGCACACCAGCGGGCAGTTCACAAGTCTCCCTCACGAGGATCCACAACAACATCTCCAAAATTTTTTGGAGATAAGTGACACTTATATCCCCGCTGGAGTGTCATCAGATTATGTCAGGCTTACATTGTTCCCATTTTCACTTTTGGGAGAAGCTAAGAGGTGGTTGAAAGCTGAGCCACCTAATTCCATCACCACGTGGGATGATCTTGCAAAGAAATTCTTGATACGGTTCTTTCCATCCGGTAAAACAACAAGACTTAGAAATCAAATCCTAAGTTTTAAACAGAGAGATGGAGAGAATCTGTATCAAGCCTGGGAGAGATTCAAATCTATGTTGCGGGATTGTCCTCATCATCACCAATCCAATGATATGCTGGTGCGTACTTTCATAGAGGGTTTGGAACCCCACACAAAAATCTTGCTAGACTCAGCAGCTGGGGGACAGTCATTAGAGAAGACTTATAAGGAGATGTATACTTTGTTAAATCGTATTTCGCAGGGGAATCCGGAGTGGAATGCGGACTCTTCTAGAGGAGGAACAAGGAAAGCGGAAGGAGTCTTAGAAGTGGATGGTTTTACAGCTATCGCTGCACAGATAGTTGCGTTGCAGAATCAACTCAATACCCAGTTCAGTAACATGAGCATGAACCAGTCTCAAGCCCCAGTGAATGTAGTGCAGCAGATTTGGTGTGAAGTGTGCGGGAGTAATGAACACTCAGTTGAGTGTTATGGAGCAAATCCTGATTCGATGAACTTTGTTGGTAATGTACAGAGAAATAACCACCAACAGTATGGCAACAACGACAATTCCAATTGGAGGAATCACCCGAATTTCTCTTGGGGTAGCAACGACCATCAAGGGCAGAGTTCGAGTCAGGGGGCACAGAGAAATCAAGGAGGGCAGCAGAACTATCAGTCGCAATACAGAAGCAACAATGCACCTCCTCCACCACCATCACCCAGCATTGAGGAGATGTTCAAGACAATGATAGCTAACCAAGCTCAATTGCAGGCTGACTACGTGAAATTGACAGCCGATGTAAAGAACAATCAGTTAGCTACAAAGGCGCTGAAGTACCAGTTTGTTTGCTGGAGCTCAAAACACCAGGTCGAGAGGAGGACTTCCGAGTGACATTGATCCAAACCCCAAGCAGGTAAATGCAGTGACAACAAGGAGTGGTTTTACAACTCAAGGAGGTGGAACCAGAAAGACCACCACAACAGTTAGAAGCAGGTGATAATGAGAGGGATCACAATGATGATAGGGGGAAGGAGAAGGAAGCTGAACCAGAAAGACCACCACCCCCATTCCCTCAAAGACTAAGGAAACACAAGGAGGAAGCGTGTTTCAAAAAGTTCATAGAGGTTCTTAAATAGGTACACATTAATTTACCTCTTGTCGCTGTTTTGCAGGGAGTGCCAAAGTATGCAAAATAAATCAAGGACATCGTGGCGAACAAAAGCAGGTTGACTGAGTACGCTACGGTGGCGCTTACGGAGGAGTGCACTTCACGAATACAAAATAGGTTTCCCACAAAGCTCAAGGACCTTGGGAGCTTTACAATTCCAATTACAATTGGGCAGAGTATCCGAGCTCGCGGGTTATGTGATTTGGGAGCGAGCATTAACTTGATGCCGACATCGGTATTCAAGAAGTTGGGGCTAGGGAGTCCTAGACCAACAACAGTGATCTTGCAACTAGAGGATCGTTCCTTAGCCATACATGATGGCATTGTGGAGGACGTGTTGGTGCAAGTGGGCTCCCTTATCTTCCCGGTACACTTCGTCGTGCTGGATTTTGAGCTAGACGTGGAAGTCCCATTTATTTTGGGACGTCCTTTCTTGGTGACCGGGAAAGCGCTAATTGATGTAGCTGCAGGGCAGCTAACTATGCAGGCGCACGAGAAGGTGGAGGTGTTTGAAGTGTACAAGGCTACAAAGCTTCCGGCAGTGTACGACGAACTCTCAGTGATCAACGTGCTTGATCGAGTGGATATTGCTCAGAGCGTTGAGTCACGGGAGCCATTGGGGAAACCACCGGAGAAGTTTAAGCATGACATGGGTGAGGACGGTAGTCGAGAAAGACATCAGTCACCTTAGAGGATGACTGAGCTTAATGACGTCGAGCCGCGATGGTAAACCAGGCGCTGCACGGGAGGCAACCCATGAATTTGTTGTAAGAGATAAGTAGAAGTAGTTAGCTAAATGAAAAGAAAAAAAATATATTTATATATATATACAACAAAAAAAGTTATCATGTTGTGTTTGAAACTTTTGAATTCTAACAAATTTCATGTGGTGAGATGAATTTCAGGTTGAACGAAGGGAAAAAATGCAAAAGATCACAAAGGAAAAATCGAGGTGAGAAAAATAATAAAAAGTGGCAAAACAGTGAGCTTGCGCTATTGCTCCGTGTCACGGATGCCATGCTCCGTGTTACCCTCCGTGACACGTTGAAGTGTAACTTGGAATTTTTGAAAAATTCTAGATTGCTGGCGCGATGGCTCCGTGTCACGGAGGGCATGCCCCGCGTTACCCTCCGTGACACGTTGAAGGCAATTTCGCGTTGGGTCACACTGGCAGGGTGACCCGCGCGAACATACCTCTTTTTAACCCCTTTTTCCCTCATTGTTTCCTATTTCTCATCTACTTTGTGTCAAACACCCAAGAATCCCCCCTTCCCAAACGTTACACGGACCTAGGAGCTAAAATTCTTTAATTTTTCTTCGATACCGTCGAATTAAAGGTATGTTTGTTAACTTCATCTCATTTCTTGACTAATTTTTCCGATTTTGAGCATGGGAGGTGAGTAAAACTTGCCCTAATTGTAAATTGAGCTTGAATTCATGAAGTTATTGTTGATTGATGTTTGTAGTATCATTGTGATTATATCAACTCGATAAATACATGGGTGATCGAAATTATCGTGAAATTTGTAGCTAGGGTGAGAATTTGAATATGATGAAGATAAAATTGAGTTGAAATGTGAAATTCTTGTTGGTTTGTGCATGTTTGATGAGGTAAATTACGTTGTGCTTAATGTTAATATGCTAAAGGCGCGATGGATTTTCGGGATAATGAAATTGTTGAAATTGCATAGAAATTGGGGGAATTGCATCAGTTTTGTTGATAGAAATTTTCGCTAAGTGCTATGTGATGAAATGTTATCGATGGTAATAGTGGATTAGCTGTACGAAGTCTGAGTAGTACATAGAATTTATACCGTTGAACCCTCTGAATGCACGAGGCATTTTTGTTATTGTTTTTTTATTTGGAAAGTTAGAAAAAGAGGATTGTCTTGCTGTAATGTTGTGATTGTGGCTAAAGACTAAGTGTGGGGTGGCCTAGCTTAACCCAACCTTATTTGAAGCTAATTTTAATTTGAATAACATCGGGACTGTCTATTTGATTTGACAAGAACAATGGCAAGCAGGCAAGATAAAGGAAAGGGCGCATCTACATCGGGCACCAGAAGGAAAAGAATTAGACTGGGAGCAGCAGTCCCAGCAACACCAGCGGTTCTGCGCGGCCAACGTCGTCACTACGAAACTCGATGGGTGACAGAGGAAGGGAAGAAATGGTACACAAAGCATAAGGAAAGCAAATACTTCCCTGAGGAGC
Source organism: Datura wrightii (assembly GCA_035772735.1). Taxonomy (NCBI): domain Eukaryota; kingdom Viridiplantae; phylum Streptophyta; class Magnoliopsida; order Solanales; family Solanaceae; genus Datura; species Datura wrightii. The sequence goes on along the minus strand of JASDFA010000019.1, from coordinate 72,961,353 downwards.
ATATTGCAAGGGAGCCGTGGGCACATGAGTTTCCCAGAATCGTACATAGGATTAACGCTGCCGGGCTGAAATTCATCTTTGAAGAGCTCAAGGAGTGCAATCTCCACCTGATTATGGAGTGCTACGCCAACTGGAACCCGACACTCAGAAGTTACACCATAAAGATAAGGGGGCAGGTAGTCACTTTTTAGCCCCATCACCTCAATGCCATCTTGGGGGCGCGGGACACAAACGCCCATGTACTGCGGCAGCTGAACATCACTCCACCATATGCGGACATCAGACGCACTCTGTCTGGAGCCCAGTCTACAACACCGTGGAGTAGGCATAAGGAGAGGGGCTACCATCAGACATTGCCCTACTCACAGATGAACAGGGAAGCCAGGATATGGCTTAAAATTATTTGTTCCTTCCTAATCCAGGGGGTGCATATGACAGATGTCACCTGGGATCGTGTGTGCTTGGTCTATGCCTTGATAAAAGGGTTGGAGATCAATGTTGGGGCGGTGATTATCTCCGCTATGAAGAGAGCCCGTTTGCATCAAGGGCACAGGTATGGGTTTGGTGGCTTACTAACCACGTTCCTGAGGGGCCTGGATATTGAGGAAGAGGCCCTGGATTACATCCCGCAGATGGATAGGCGTGCCATGGACACCACTCACGGGTCAGTTCTTACACCAACCGAGTGACATGCTCGGGATGATCAGTACCCGGCCCGCATGTTCGGGATGCAAATGCTCCAGTTGCGCATAGGAGGGAGGCCGGCAACAGAAGATGAGTTGTGGCAGCTCGAGCTAGACTACCCTTTTGGCGAAAATGCCAGGGCTCTATGCCAAGTGGGGCCAGCTTTTGTGGAGCCCACTGATGATGATGTCCCCAACGATGAGGAGAAACATCGTAAGGACTCAGACATGGGAGACGAGGTAACGGCACCTGACGAAGAAGTGGAATACTTCGATTGATTAGGGAGTTTCACCACCCACTTTTGTTCTATGCTGAATTTTGTGAACACTGGGGACAATGTTCGATTTAAGTGTGGGGTGGGAGTAGTTAGGTGATGGTTGTTGTTGTTATTAATGTCTCTGTTCTGTTGTTGTGCTTGGAAAAATTGTAACCCTGTGATTTTTGTGTGCATGTCTGTATTGTAAATAATATGAAGTTGTGGTGTAGCTGTTGTGTGCTATTGAATGTTGTTAGATGGTTGTGTAAATATTTTTGTTTTGTCGACATTATTGATATTTTTAAAAATTTTCGTGAATTTTTTTATTTTTGGGTTTCTCGGCGTTTGTTTTTGATTCTTTTACCGAGAATAGTCCCATTGAACCGAAGTCGTAAATAGTGACCGTTCCCTATGATGGATGGATGAAGACCGTCTTAATAGAAATGTAGTCGATAGGAGTAGTTTTTATCTTTTAATTTTTGGTAGTCATTTGTATCCCAAACGTGTTGCTACTTTATGGTTGCGAAATTCTTGTTGCGTGTTGTACATGATATTTAAAATGCAAAGGTGATTCGTATGAAAGCATGCAACTTAGTAAATATGTTGAGATGCCTAGGCCTTAGAGTTTGATTCGGTGTGATTGAGGCTTAATGTTTAAATTCTTGTAATTAGCTGATTGAAGAGTCTGGGAATAAGTCTGGAGTTGCGCATGTGCAAAGAGTGTATGGAGAGGTTTCGATTATTCCATGCTATTGTGAATTGTCTAGAACTTTCCTGGTGTGTGTACGAAACAAAATGAAGAATGTGTATTGTAAGAAAGGATGTAGGCATTTCTTTGATTTTAACCGAAAGTTTTTTTTTCTCATTATCGTACCTACCTTGAATGTACATCCTAGTTAGCCCATTGAGCCTTTAGCCTATTTTTTTCTTTTGTCGAAAAGGTGTAAACCGAGCTTAACCCCTTCTTTTCATTATCCGTGAATTTGATCCAAAACTCTGAAGCGCTCAATAGAAATAATTTTCCCACAGTGTCAAGGAGTGAGAATTGAGAAAAGAAAAGAAAAAGCAAAGTGATGAAAGGAAAGAAAAGGTCAAAGGTGCACTTGCTATAAATTAAATATAATGAAGACGTATAACTAATCTTTGTTATTAAGTCGAGTGTACGTAAAGATATGGGAACAAAAATAAAGACAGACTTCAAGAATGGGAGGATGAAGGAAGAAACAACGCCCATAAGGTTGATGGGATGTATTGAAAAAGCGCTTAAGGATGCTAGTTGCTATTATTGGTTAGCCCAGTATTTACTAGTTCCGCAGCTTACATTACAACCCGTTAAGTCCTACGTGATCTTACATCACGCGTCCTTATATTAGTGGAGTAATACACTAGAGGCAAGCCTATGGTTCATGACATGATGCATGTGAATTCTTTTGGGAGAGAGAGCGAAATCGTGTTTATATGCCCCTGCATGTAATGTCTTTGAGTTCATGTGATTAAAAAGGGGAAAATTCTCTTGTGTTATAAGGGCACATGCTTGATGAGAGATTTAATTTCGTGTCGGATATCTTGATCAACTGATTTGCATGAGTTTCCCGATATCGAGAGTCGATTCTTGAGTCTAGGAGGTCTTAATGTGTTGAAGGTCATTGTATTGATAAGACTATGCATGTTTTCTTGATGATTTTCTATATTAAATAATTGGTATAACCGTAGCTCGGATTGTCGAGCCAATGTAGCCATGATTGGGTGTCAATTGCATGAGGTGTAAGATTATTTTTCTGGGACGAACAAGGCTTTAAGTGTGGGGTAAGTGATCTTGGGCAGATTTATATGCCCAAGTGATACTCAAATGCGTTATTTTGTCTTGTTTATCTATCGATGATTGTACATTCTCATGTGAATTGTAGTCAAATGTGAATTTATACTAACCAACATGATTAGCGTTGTTTTGCAGGAAAAATATAATTTTATGAAGCTAAGATACATGTTGGGAGAAATCGGGATTGGACTCGGAAGCGAGCAAGGGAAAAGGCCAAGGAAAGCATGAATTAAAGGGGCTCCGCGATGGAGCCATGTCACGCTACCATCGCGGATGCATTCTGCCCGGATGCTGAAGATGAGCCAAATTCCAGTGAAGGTGCGCATTGGGGCCGTGGCACATTGGCCTAGCCCCGTGTTACACGCCGTGCCACGTTGGGCTTAAATACCTGGACGACCGGATTCCAGTAAGGGTCCGCGTTGGTGGCGTGTCACGGAGGCAGTGCTCCACGATGCACTCCGTGACACGTTGCTTGTTATTCTGGGAAAAGTTCCCACTAGTATAAATAGCACACGTAGTTTTATTTTTAATAATTCTGACTTGGTGGAGCAAGAATGTGGGTTACAGGCAGTTGAGGGGACGAAATTCTTAGGGTTCTTCTCTATCTCTTTCTTCCTTATTTCAATTATTTGTATGATTTACACTCATTTAACGATGTTTAATCCACAAATGAGTGGCTAAATTCACTTCTTGCTAAGGTTAGGAACATTTGTATTGAAATGTAATTATTGATCAATTGGTTTTTCATCTTCTCTTCCGTGGTTGTTCTATTGATTCTTGTTCTTACTACATTAATGTGTGGCCAATGTTAATGTATATCTAAAATGTCCGGTTTCACTCGAGAGAGCAAGAAATTGGAAAGTTGTGAATTGATAGGATATGATCTTTTCTTAGTTTGGGAAAATTGAGAATAGATTTACCTTCAGGATAGAGATATACCTGGAAGTCGTATTAGTCAATTAAGGAATCACTTTTGTACAGCTAGAACATGAATTTCTTTTTATCACAGAGATGTAGTTGGAAGGTTCATGATTCTTAAGTTGGGTTAAATACGAGAGTTTTAATCCATAGGCAATAATTCTTGACTAGCAACCGGAGGAAAGATTAATCAAATTGTATCGATAATTTATTTCTCTACATGTTTATTTTAACCTCAGCATGCTCATACTTATAGTTCAGACTCAACTTGTATATTCGTTTTAGACTTAGTATAAAATTAGGAAACAAAATATCAAAATCTTCTTCACACTGTTGTCTGCAGTTTAGAGTTAAAGTTTATTAACACTTGATTAGATTGATACCTTAGTCCAGTCCCTGTGGGATCGATACTTGGCTTACTTGAGCCACTTTACTACTTGTTCGACCATGTGCACTTGTGTGTAGTTATTCCTAAACAGGCGAACAAATCCCAAGCAGGTTAATCCAGTGAACACAAGGAGTGGATTGTAACTCAAGGAGGTGGAACTAGAAAGACCACCTCAGCAATAATGAGTAGAGGAAAAAGATGGGGAACATGATGATGAGAGGGGGAAGGAGAAGGCAGCCGAAGCAGAAAGACCACCACCGCCGTTCCCTCAAAGAATAAATAAGTACAAGGAGGAAGCTTGCTTTAAAAAGTTCATGGAGGTGCTGAAACAAGTACACATTAATTTACCTTTGGTTGATGTTTTGCCGGGAGTGCCGAAATATGCAAAGTATATCAAGGACATCATAGCAAACAAAAGAAGATTGATGGAGTATGCTACGGTGGCGCTTACTGAGGAGTGCACTTCCCGGATATAGAACAGGTTGCCAACAAAGCTCAAAGACCCTGGCAGCTTTACCATTCAGATCACAATCGGGCAAAGTATCCGAGCTCGCGGACTAAGTGATTTGGGAGCGAGCATAAACTTTATGCCGACATCGGTGTTCAAGAAGTTGGGGCTGGGTAATCCTAGACCAACTACAGTCATCTTGCAGTTAGCAGACCGTTCTTTGGCTAGACCAGATGGCATTGTGGAGGACGTGCTAGTGCAAGTTGGCTCCCTCATTTTCCTGGTATATTTTATTATATTGGATTTTGAGTTGGATGCGGAAGTCCCATTTATTTTGGGACGTCCTTTCTTGGCAACTGGGAGAGCGTTGATTGATGTAGTTGCGGGGCAACTAACCATGCGAGCGCATGATAAAGTGGAGATGTTTCATGTGTATAAGGCCATGAATCTTTCGGCCATCTATGAGGAGCTATCAGCAATCAATGTGCTAAACCAAGAAGTAATTATTCAGATTGTTGATTCTCAAGATCCATTAGAGAGAGCTTTGATGAGCTCCAATCATCTTGGAGACAGGGATACTTATGAGATGGTGCCAATGTTGAATGAACCAAAATGGTTTCTACAGAAGCAAGACTTTCATCCATTGATGAGGTCCTTGGAACCATTGCCAAAACCATCTATTGAGGAAGCGCCAAAATTGGAGTTGAAGATATTGCCTCCACAATTGAAATATGTATTTTTGGGGGAAGATGACACCTTGCCAGTCATCATCTCCGCAGAACTGACAGAGGCACAGGTAAAGGATGCATTGGTTGTTCTCAAGAGGCGAAAGAAGCAATGGGCTGGCAAATGTCAGACATTAGGGGAATCAATCCAGCCTTTTGCACACACAAAATTTTTATGGAGGAAGGAGCAAAGCCAACTGTACAACATCAGTGGAGGTTGGATCCGGTGATGAAGGATGTGGTTAGGAAGGAAATGATCAAGTGGCTTGATGCTGGTGTGGTCTATCCCATTTAAGATAGTGAATGGGTCAGTCTCGTTCAGTATGTCCCAAAGAAAGGAGGGATGACCGTGGTCACCAACGAGAAGAATGAGTTGATCCCTACACGCACAGTTACAGGCTGGCGAATTTGCATGGACTACAGAAAACTCAATCAGTCCACGAGGAAAGATCATTATCCTATCCCATTTATTGATCAGATATTGGACAGGTTGGCAGGTCAAGAATACTATTGTTTCCTTGATGGATATTCTAGCTATAACCAAATAGCCATAGCACCGGAGGACCAGGAGAAGACCACTTTCACATGTCCATATGGGACATATGCTTTCAGGCGGATGCCATTTGGTCTATGCAATGCACCCGCCACATTCCAGAGATGCATGATAGCGATCTTTCACGATATGGTGGAAGATTTCGTCGAAGTATTTATGGATGATTTTTCTATTTTCGGTAATTCATTTGCTACATGTTTTCAGAATCTTGACAGGGTGCTAGCTCGATGTGAAGACTCCAAACTTGTACTCAACTGGGAGAAATGTCATTTTTTAGTCAAGGAGGGTATCGTCCTTGGCCATAAGGTATCTTGCAAGGTGTTGGAAGTCGATCGTGCAAAGATTGAAGTGATTGAAAAGCTACCACCACCTGTGTCAATGAAGGGTGTTCGCAGTTTTCTTGGACATGCAGGGTTCTACAGACGGTTCATCAAAAACTTCTCTAAAATTTCTAGAAGAATTTACAGGTTGCTAGAAAAAGAGGCGAAGTTCAAGTTTTATGAGGATTGTGTTAAAGCATTCGAGGAGTTGATTCAGAAGTTGATAGAAGTACCTATTCTCATTTCTCTGGATTGGGAGCAACCGTTTGAACTAATATGTGATGCAAGCGATGTGGCTGTAGGAGATGTATTGGGGCAGCGGAGGAATAAAATTTTTCATTCCATTCATTATGCAAGCAAAACACTTGACGTAGCCCAAGCCAATTATACAGTCACTAAAAAAGAGATGCTAGCATTGGTGTTCGCATTTGATAAATTCAGGTCCTACTTGGTGGGTTCTAAAGTAGTGGTGTATACCAATCATGCAATGATTCGGTATCTATTTAATAAGAAGGATGCAAAGCCCAGACTGATTAGATGGATCTTGTTGTTACAAGAGTTTGACCTAGAGATTCGGGACAGAAAGGGGAGCGAGAATCAAGTTGTAGATCACCTATCGGATTGGAAACCCAGTTGCAAGTGAAGGAAGGTGACAACATCAAGGAAGAGTTCCCGGATGAGCAGCTCTTGGCAATTAGGGAAGCTGAAATCCCTTGGTATGTAGACATTGTGAATTTGCTGGTAAGTGGAGTCTATCCACCGGAGGCTACGGCTCAGCAAAGAAAGAAGTTGAGACATGATTGTAGGTATTACATTTGGGATGAGCTGTACTTGTTTAAGTAGGGACCGGATACGGTTATGAGAAGATGCATTCTAGAGAGCCAGATTGCAGAAGTATTGGGGAGTTGTCACTCATCATTGTATGGAGAGCACCACTAAGGCGAGCAGACAGCGTACAAGGTGCTACAGTAAGGTTTCTTTTGGCCTACACTGTTTAGAGACTCTATGGCATATGTAAAAATGTGTGATAGATGTCAAAGAACAAGCACAATTGGTAGAAGGAAAGAGATGCCACTGCAGCAGATATTAGAAGTGGAGATCTTTGATGTATGGGGAATAGATTTCATGGGCCCGTTCCCACCATCATTTGGTAATCGTTACATCTTGGTAGCCGTTGATTATGTATCCAAGTGGGTCGAAGCGATAGCTTACCCCAGGAATGACAACAAGGTGGTAACAAAATTTGTGAAAAAGCACATTTTCATCAGGTTCGGGACACCCCGAGACATTATCAGTGATGGAGGGGCTCATTTTGTAAATGCAAGTTTCAAGAATTTTCTAGCTAACTATGGGGTGCGCCACAAGGTAGCAACAACATATCATCCCCAAACTAGTGGGCAAGTGGAGGTGTCGAATAGAGAAATCAAGCAGATTCTACAGAAGACAGTGAATGCACAACGAATTGATTAGTCAAGCAAACTCGACGATGCTTTGTGGGCTTATAGAACTGCATACAACACACCCATTGGGACTTCTCCGTACAGATTGGTCTATGGAAAGGCATGTCATCTGCCTGTGGAGCTAGAACATAGAGCTTTTTGGGCCGTGAGGAAATTGAATATGGACCCGGAGCTAGTAGGGAAGAAGAGCCTGATGCAACTCAGCGAACTTGATGAGTTTCGATGGCATGCTTATGAAAGTGCCAAATGCTACAAGGAGAAAATGAAGAAGTGGCACAATAGGAATATGGTGCATCGGATCTTTGAGCCGGGGTAGAAGGTGTTGCTATTTAATTCGACTGAAGCTTTTTCCAGGAAAATTGCGGTCCAAATGGTCAGGGCAGTTTGAAGTGGTGAGAATGACCCCACACGGGGCAGTGGAGTTGTGGCAAGAAGATAGAAGTGCCACAATTTTGGGGAATGGGCAATGATGTAAGCATTATTGGGGTGAGGACGTTATTCGAGAGAAGACGTCCATCACTCTAGAGGATAATTGAGCAATGAATGATGTCGAGCCGCGACAGTAAATCAGGCGCTGCACGGGAGGCAACCCGTTAATGTGTTGTAATAGATGAGTAGAACTATTTGAAAAAACAAATATATATATATATATATAAAAGAGAAAAACAAAGAAAAAGAAAAAGAAAAATTCTTTTGTGTTGAAACCTATGAGGTCTAACCAATTTGTTATGGTGAAATGATTTTCAGGTGGAACGGAGGGCAAAAATGCAAAGAAACGCAAAGGAAAAAAATCGAGGTGAGAAAATAAAAATTGGCACATCACAGTGAGCCTGCGCGATGGCTCCGTGTCACGGAGGAGGTGCTCCGCGTTACCCTCTGTGACACGTTGAGGCTTGTTCCGGATTTTTTTAAAATCCAGAACACTGGCGCGATGGCTCCGTGTCACGGAGGGGGTGCTCCGCGTTACCCTCTATGACACATTTAGGGTTAATTCGCTTCGGGTCACACCGTGTCACTGGGTAACCCGCGTGAAAAATACCTTTTAAAACCCCAAATCCCCTCATTTTCTTCCTGGTTTTTCACTTCCTCTGTGACCCACACCCAAAATCCCCTTCTCCCTCAACGTGACATGGACCTAGGCATTAATTTTCTTCAAGTTTTCTTCAATTTCATCAAATTAAAGGTATGTTCTTGAACTCTACCTCATTTTTATTCAAATTTTTGATTCTTGAATATGTTTGGTGATTGAACCTTGCCCGAAGTGAGAATTAAGCTTGAATTCACTTGAGTTATGATTGAATGACGTTCATTGTATCATTGTGAATATATGAACTCGATGATTGCATGTTTTATTGAATTCTTGCGAAATTGATAGCTAGGGTTGAAAATTGAATAGGAAGAAGACTAACTTCTTTGAAATGTTGAAAAAAATTGGGTTGTGCATGTTGGGTGAAGCAAAATATAGTGTGATTAATGTTGAATATGCTAAGTAGACAAGGGATTTTAGGGAGAAGGAAATTGGAGAATTGCATAGGTTGTTGAAAAAATTCGCTAAGTGCTATGATGATGTAATGGAATCGATGGTGATCTTTTTATTCATTGTACGAAGTCTGAGTAGTACATAGTAATTGTTTCATCGACTCATATGAATGCACTAAGCATGTTGAATGCTAAGAATTGGAAAATCATGAATGTCTTGTCGAATTGTTTGGATTGAGGCTTAAGACTAAGTGTGGGGTGACCCAATTATACCCAACCTTAGTTTTAGCTAATTATGACTTGAATAACATTGGGACTGTCTGTTTGAATGTACAGGAACAATGTCAGGTAGACAAGACAAGGCCAAGGGTGCATCCACATAGGGCGCCAGCAGAAAAAGGGTGAGATTGGGAACAACAGTTCCAGCAGCACCAGCAGTTCCGCGAGGCCAACGCCGACAATATGAAACTCGATGGGTGACTGATGAGGGGAAGAAGTGGTATGCAAAACACAAAGAAACCGAATACTTCCCGGAGGAGCATATAGCACGGGAGCCGCTGGCACAGGAATTCCCTCAGATTGTACACCGAATTGACACTGCTGGGCTGAACTTCATCTTTGAAGAGCCTAGGGAGTGCAATATCCATCTAATCCGGGAGTTCTATGCCAACTGGAACCCGTAATAATCAGGGGGCAGGTTGTCACTTTTGAGCCCCATCATTTGAATGCAATCTTGGGGGCGCGGGACACAGACGTTCATGTCCTTAGGTAGCTGAACATCACTCCACCCTATGCGGACATCAGACACACCCTATGTGGAGCCCGATCGACGTCAAGGTGGAGTAGGCACAAGGAGAGGGGCTACCATCAGACATTGCCTTAATCGCAGATGAAAAGGGAGGCCAGAATTTGGCTTAAAATTGTGTGTTCCTGCTTGATCCTGGGGGTGCACATGAAAGATGTCACCCGGGATAAAGTGTGCTTGGTGTATGCCCTGATGAAAGGGCTGGAGATCAATGTTGTGGCGGTAATCATATCCGCCATGAAGAGAGCCTGACTACATCAGGGGCATAGATACGAGTTCGATGGTTTGCTTACCACGTTCCTGAGGGGCCATGATATTGAGGAGGAGGCCCTGGATTACATCCCATAAATTGACAAGCGTGCCTTTGATATCACTAAAACCAAGGCACCTGACACTACTTATGGGCTGGTGCTCACACTAGCCGAGCGACATGCATGGAATGACCAGTATATGGCCCGCATGTACGGGACACAGATGCTGCAGTTGCGCATAGGCGGGAGGCCGGCAACAGAGCATGAGCTTTGGCAGCTCAAATTGGATTACCCATTCGGTGAGAATGCCCAGGCTCTATGCAGAGTGGGGCCCGCATTTTTGGGGCCCATAGATGATGATGTCCCCACCGATGAGGAGACACGCCGTGAGGACTCAAATGTTGAGTCAGACGAGGACGGTGGGGGCAATTCAGATATGGGAGACGAAGCAACGACACCTGATGAAGAAGTTTAATACTTTGATTGATCTGGGAGTTTCACCACCAAACCTTTGTGATATGTGAAATTATGTGAACACTGGGGACAGTGTTCGGTTTAAGTGTGGGGTGGGAGTAGTTAGGTGCCAGCTGCTTTGTTTATGTTTTGTTTTTTTATTGTTGTTGTGCCTGTGCAAAATGTGACCTTGCGACTCTGTGTTGTGTGTTCTGTAATTAATTTTGTGGTGTGATGAATGTTGAGCTGCTGTGTGTTGTGTTGAGCTACTATTGGTTGTGTTGTGTAAATACTTTTCAAATTATATTTCTATCTTTTTCTATCAAATTTTTTCAAAATTTTTTTATGTTGGGTTTCTCGGCCTTTGTTTTTGGCTCTTTTACCGAGAATAGTCCCATTGAACCGAAGTCGTAGATAGCGACTGTTCCCTATGATGGATGGATGAAGACCGTCTTAAGGGAAATGTAGTCGATAGGAGTAGTTTTTTTCTTTCTTTTCTTTCTTTTGTTTGTTTCCCAAACGTGTCGCTACTTCATGGTTAGGAATTCTTGTTACGTCTTGTACATGATATTAAGATGCAAAGGTGATTCGAATGAAAGCATGCAAATGTGTAAGCATGTTGAGATACCTAGGCCATAGAGTTCGATTCGGTGTCATCGAGGCTTAATAGTGAATTCTTATAATTAGCTGATTGAAGAGTTTGTGAATATGTCTTGAATTGAGCATGTGCAATTAGTGTGAGGTGAGGTTTCAATTATTCCATGCTATTGTGAAGTGTCTAGAACGTTCCTGGTGTGTGTACTAAACGAAATGAAGGATGTGTATTGTAGGAAAGGATGTAGGCATTTCTATGAATAAACCGAAAGTTTCTCCATTATCATATCAACCTTGAATGTGCATCCTAGTTAGCCCCATTGAGCCTTTAGCCTATTTTTTTCCTTTCTTTGAAGAGATACAAACCAAGCTTTATCCTTTCTTTTCATTAGCCGTGAATTTGATCCAAAACTCTTAAGCGCTCAAGAAAAACAATTTTCCCACAGTGTAAAGGAGTGAGAATTGTGAAACGGAAAAGGAAAAGAGGAAGTTGCGAAAGTTAAACAAAGGTCAAAGGTGCACTTGCTGAAATTAAATAATATAAAGATGTATACTTAATCTTTGCTAGTAAGTCGAGTGTGCTTAAAGAAATGGGAACAAAAAACAAATAAAAAATTTCAAGAATGAGAGGATGAAGGAAGAAACAATGCCTATAATGATGGTGGGATGTACTGAAAAGAGCTTAAGGAAGCTAGTTGCTATTATTGGTTAGCCCAGTATTTACTAGTTCCTTAGCTTACATTACAACCCGTCAAGTCCTACGTGATCTTATATCAGGCATCCTTATATTAGTGGAGTAATACACTAGAGGCAATCCTATGGTTCATGACATGATGCACGTGAATTTTTTGGGAGAGAGAGCGAAATCGTATTCATATACACCTACATGTAGTGCTTTGGAAATCATATGATGGCAAATGGAGTAATTCTCTTGTGTTGTGAGGGAACAGGCTTGACGAGAGATTAAATTTCATGTCGGATGTCTTGATCAGTTGATTTGCAAGAGTTTGCCAAGATTGAGAATTGATTCTTGAGCTTAGGAGATATTAATGTGGTGTACTTCATGGTATTGATGAGACAATGCATGTTTTCTTGATGATTTGCTATATTAAATGATCGGTATAGCCGTAGCTTGAACTGTCGAGCCAAAGTAGCTATGTGTGGGTGTCAATTGCATGAGATGTGAGAGTATTGTTCGAGGACGAACAAGGTTTTAAGTGTAGGGTAAGTGATCTTGGAAAGAATTGCATGCCCAAGTGATACTCAAATGCTTCGTTTTGACTTGTTTATCTATCGTTATATGTACATTGTCATGTGATTTTTAGTTAAATGTGAATTTATACTATGAAATAATTTTGGCAATTTCTAGTGGAGGTTCGCGTTACCTCCTTGACACGGAGGCAGTGCTCCGCGATGCACTCCGTGTCACGTTCAATACAATTAGCTGTAACATCAAGTTCCAGTGAAGGTGCGCGATAGCACCATGGCACAGAAGCAAGGCTCCACGATGCAAGTCGTGCCACGTTGAGGTGCAATTGCTGGGGAGCCGACTTCCAGTGAGGGTCCGCGATACCCCCGTGGCACGGAGGGAGTGCTCCGTGATACACTCCATGCCACGTTGCTTGTCATTTTGGAAAAAATTCTCAATAGTATAAATAGAACACTTAGGTTTTATTTTAAACATTATGACTTGGTTGAGCAAGAATGTGGGTTACAGGCAGTTGAGAGGATGAAAATTCTAGGGTTCTTCTCTTTCTCTTTCTCTTTAATCTCAATTGTTTGTATGAATTCTACTTATTTGATGATGTTTAATCCACAAATGAGTGGCTAATTCACTTCTTGCTGAGGTTAAGAACAATTGTAGTGGAATGTAATTGTTGTTCATTTCAGTTTTCATCTTTTCTTCAATGGTCATTCTATCATTCTTGTTTTTTATTACATTAATGTTTGGCCAATGTTAATGTATATCAGAAATCCAATTTTGATTTTGAAAAGGAAAGAAATTAGAAAGATGTGAATTGGTAGGATATGATCTCTTCTTAATTTAGAAAATTGAGAATTGATTTACATTCAGAATAGAAATATATCTGAAAGTCTTATTAATCAATTAAGGAATCGGTATTATATGGCTAGAGCATGAAATTCTTTTATCACAGAAATGTAGATTAAGGTTTCATGATTCTTAATTGGATAGGAGTCGAAAGATTCAATCCATAGGCAATAATTCTTGACTAGCAACCGAAGAAAAGATTAGGTGAATTAAATTGATAAATTACTTCCCTACATGTTTGTTTTAACCTCAGCTTGCTCATTACTATTGTTCAGAATCAAATTATAATTTTAACTTAGATTTTTATTGCTTAGAAAACTTAATCCTCAAAATATTGTTTAATTGGTTGTCTGCATTCATAAAGACATAGTTCACTGACACTTAAGTTAATTAGTACCGTAGTTCAGTCCCTGTGGGATCGATACTTGACTTTAATTAAGCCACTTTACTACTTGTTCGACCACGTGCACTTGCGTGTAGTCAATACAGCACCGAACACCTGACGGGTAGAGTGAATATAAGTCATGTACCATGAGTGAGTGAGGTTTGATACTTGGTCCAGTACTGTGTTGAAGATTTAGAATTTGCCTGGATGGTCTTTGCATAGGTTAAGAATGGTTGGTTAGGATATGATCATAGAACCGACATGTTTAAGATTTTTTTTTTGTGATTGTTGTTTAAGTAGAAAGTAACTTAGGAGTACTCAGCCAATAAAATTGCACTAGTTTTGGATTTTTGGAAAAATAAATCGACCATGTCTAAAACTTTTTTATGAATTAGCTGTGTACTTTTGACTGCATGCATGATTTCTATGGATCTTTTGATGTCATTTAGTGTATTAGCATGAGTAGTTTGGTTAAGCCATTAATAAACCAGACATGTAGAGTGAATATAAGTCATGTGCCATGAGTGAGTGAGGTTTGATATTTAGTTCAGTACTGTGTTGAAGATCTAGAAAATTCCTAGTTGGTCTTTGCATAGGTTAACGATGGTTGGTTAGGATAGAATCATAGGCCATTTTTTAGCCTACTTTTATCCTAATGACCCTACAAAAATTATATGATTCCCTTGATCCCAATTTTGAGCCTTTAATAAATCATTTTTCTTTGATTAACTGATTAACCGTACCCATTTTTTATAATGAACATATTTTGACCCTGGTCCCTCCTTGGACACTGTGAACCTCAACATAGTTAAAATGCCTAAGTTGAGGGTGGCTAGAATAAGGGTGCATAAATGTGGGAAGAAGAAAAAGGAAGAGAACAGAGGAAAGGTGAAAAATGAGGTGTGGTGTGACAAAAGAAAAAAAGAGAAGAAAAAATTGAAAAAGGAAATTCAAAAAGAAAATAATGCTTAAAAAAATGTTGAAAACACACCACATTCGTGCAAGAGCCTAAAAAGGGGTGAAAAGGGAGGAAAAAGAAGGAAAAGCAAAAAAGGGTGAAATAGGTGAATGATGGAGCTAGATGTATCTAGTTCCAAGGAAGGGTTAGTCACTTAAAAAGATTCTATATTTATCATGTCCATCCCTAAAGCCTACATTACAAGCCGAATCAAGTCCTATAGTGATCCTAATCTAACCATCTGATAGACCGAATTAGTGAAAACAAGGGCAAGCCTATGGTATCTGATACACAGTATTTGAAACTTCTTTGTGAGAGTGAGAGTCTTGCTTGTTCAGTCCCATGCCATATCTATTACTATATCTGTGAGTGGGGACTTTGTTTGCTATGAGGGTACATGGTTTATCTTTAATTTTACCAATGGTCTGTGTGAAAAGCATCGGTGATGATTTGACTGCCTACTAATAGCTAGATGACATGTCTTGATCCCTGCTTATCATGTTTTGTGGTTGCTTGTAGTGCATGTGCTGATATAGGTTCATGGAATAAGGGTCAAAAGTTGTTGGATTTATAGTGCAAATTTTGTTTGGTATTGGCTATAGTATCCTAGGTTTATTTTCTAGTTAAGCGTACTGCTTAGTTTTTTTCTTTTCTTTGCCCGAGGACATGCAAAAGTCTTAAGTTGAGGGTGTTGATGTGATGTGAATTTACAACACTTCTGACGCTCAAAACTAAGGAAATAACATGAACTTAGGTGTGTTTATATGAATATAAGGTACTTTTACTTTGATTTCAGGAAAAATAAATGTTGGAGCAAGAATGTGCCGAAGAATCCTGAAAGTGCAGAAAATAAGCTAAAGTGTTTGTTTAAGTATGAGCCATACTGAGAACCGTGACAAGTTTCAGATGGTTGAACTAGGAAGAATATAGCCCACTACTCTCAGTACGAGCCATACCACAATGGTATGAGCCATATTTAGAGCCGTGGAAATATTCAGTAGGAAGTGCACAAAGGCAGACTCCTGGTACGAATGGATTTACGAATAGTGACAACAATGTACGAATTGTACCAGGAGAAGTGGTGAACTTCAGAGGATTTTCAATGCTTAGCAGAACTTCAGATAGTATGAGTTGTGGCTAGGAGGTACGAGTCGTACCACAACACTCGTGAATAATTTCAGAAGATGTCATGGTTCTTAAAGCCAAACCATGAAAGCAAATCACGACTCATAGGAAGCATGTGAGTCATACTAGTGCCTAACTCTTAGCCAAAATTTCAACAAGCCAAGGACTTACGGACAGCAGGTAGGACCAGTACAATTCTACTACGGGTTGTATGATCTGTCATGGATCAAACGGTGCAAGTTATAGAAAATTACCCTTATATCTTAGCAAAAGAATTATTATGTCTGTATAAATACCTTTTATATTTTAATTTCAGAAAAAATAAAAGAATAAGGAGAAGCGTGAAATCAGTAGGCATTCGGGAGAAAAACATAGAATTGAGTTGATTAACTTGTGATCAACCTTTTCTTGGGTTCCTTCTTGATCTTTATCAATTTTTCTTCAGCTTTTTCTTACATATTCAAAGAAGCTTTCTCTCAATCACTACTGTGTATTGAATTATTTTTGTAATTATGAATGCATATCACAACCTTGCAACTATGAGAGGCTAAAACCTCCATAGCTAGGGTTGTGGGAACATGGTGGATTAACGAGCTATGGGTACAAAAAAGTGATTCAAAAGTAATGCAAAGTGCTTGTATTGTATTCTCTTCATCTTTAAGCGTTTTTTAACGGTGTACAATATTAGGACTTACCCGAATTCTTTACATGCTTGAGCATAGAGAGGTAGAGATTAGGAAAAGAGAATTACAACAAAGCCTTGATCTTGATGATTATTGTATTAACTTGAGTTGTGGTCGTAGGATAGTTAAATTTGAAACATATTGATAACGGTTAGTTTGAAATAACTCATGAGACTTGACGCATTGATTGAGCTTAGTCATCCAATAGGGACGAACCAGTCGTTTGGATGAACCCTAGTTATCAGTTCTATAAGAAATCATTGATATTGATCACCTGTTTATACCCAAAGTAGTTATGAACCCATGGGGAACACAAACCCTAGTTATTCTTAAATCTCGATTTAAATAATAATTTCAATCATTGTTTTAACCATTATTTTTAAAAACCCCCAAATTGGAGTAACTAACCAACAAGTTCACTTACTGATATTACTCTAGATCTTCCATATTCCCTGTGGGATTGACCCCAACCTCTTTGTTGGGTTCTTTATTGACAATGTTTGCCTCATACATCAGCAAGAGGTGTGACTTTGAGCATTATTAGCCCCACGATCCATTAGGTCACCTGTGGTCAAAGATGGGTTGAAGATTGAAGGGAAGCAGGCAGTGTCCCTAACGGGTCATCACCATGATTCGTCGGGTTCACCACGAGTCATGGCGTCCCCTATGGTGACCTCAGAAGGAATTTGGTAGTTTAGGCTATGAATGGCAGACAACTAGCCGTCCCCCAGACCACAAGTCATCCAGTCCCTCATTGAGCCTGGCGGTGTGTTTTCCCCTGTGAATTTATTAAGGGCTTTTCCGTAATTCCTAAGTTCCTAAGGCCTAAACTACATCACTTTAAGCTCATAATGGAGTGTTTGAAGAAGGGTTAAGTCATTTTAATCCTATCCTAATTCATGCATGCAAGCTTAGAGGGTTGGGAGGTGATCAAATCCTTGTTTCTTCAAAGTTCTTCCTGAATTCTCTTTGGGAAATCAAGGTAGTTGTGAAAGCAGGTCTCTTCAGGTATGTAAGGATATTAATGGGTCAATAGTCCAAACCAATTCCCAACTCTCTATCAATTCATGAAAGTTCTAATTAATGATTCTATGTGATTTTTACTCAATGTGTGAATTTCCTAAGTTTTAATTATGGGTATGGTCCAAGCATGTTTTAAATGTTGAATTATAATAAATGGGCAGATTTTATCAATGTTTTAAATTATGAATTATGTTTTCAAGTTTGCTAAAGTATGATGCCCATCCATGAAAGTTCATGAATGTTGAGATCCATGAGATATATGTCTAAGTATGATAAGATGTTTATGAAGAAAGTATGATTTTGAATTACCCATGTCTATGATCATGTTTTCAAAGTTAGTCAAGTTGATTTCACACATGTGTAAGTATTGGGCAAGCCCATATGATCTATTATGTTTTATGATTTCATGAATTAGCTTACCACATGGTTTTGGAGTCTAGACTCCCATTATTTTCAGCTTATGGTGTGGTTTGAGCCAAGTCTCCCCATGTTATGATTTTAGATTTATGTATGTACGTTATGAGTTAGTTTCGTATCCAGACGATAGTCAGCTTCATTGAAAAACAATGGAGAGCATTTGCATGTTTTTGGGAGTAATGTCTAGCACCGAGTAGGCTAAGATTCAATCAACCCTATGCCTTAGAACTATGCGCCAACGTAGGTATGTTCAGATTATTTGGGACATGCCTTGTGAGCTTCCCCTGCCCCCAAGGGGCCTTCATCTTGATATGGATATCATGGTAGCGTCCTTAGCCATGGCAAAGCTTTGAACGACTCTGTCCACTTGAGTGTGACATTGAGACCATGTAAGCTCCATTGTGGTAATGTCGGTTACATGAAGAGTCTCCTATTGTTCCTTATGATTTCAGTTATGTATGTTCCTTAGTCATGATGTTATGTTTTCAACAGGTTTGACCCAATGTTCAGTTTTATTTATGATTATCAGTTTTAAGCTTTGGGTCATTCGATTCAGTTATGATATTCAATTATGTTTAGATCATGATTTCAGAAAATAGCATGCAAGCCCTATTCTCAAAATCTTCTCTTGATTATGTTTTATACTATGCATGTTTAATGACTTTACTTACTTAGCGGTTTAACTTACCTTGCATACTCGGTACATTCCACGTTCTGAGTGCATACTCTTTGTTGTATCATTTCATGATACAGGCTCTGATATTCAGGCTTAGTCTCACCGCTAGTCAGATTTTCGGAGTTAGCAGTCCTCAGTCTCAGTTTGTGAGTCCTCATCTTTCAAGGGCCCTTCTTATCAGTTTTATTTCGTATTTTTAGTTTTCAGACTATTGTGAGTTAATTAGGGTCTCGTCTCATCAACTCGTCAATGTTAGAGGCTTTTCAGACAATGTATGTATTCAGCTTTAGACTTATGTATGTATTCAGATGTGTGTTCTGTTCAGAATTCCTCTATGTTATTCAGGTTGATATTGTGTTTTATTTAAATGAGTTAGACATTATGTTCATGGCATGGGTTGACTTGGAGCCTCTCAGGGTTCCTTGTCCCGTGTCTCGATCTGGGCCTATGTTCGGGTCATGATAAACTTTTTATCAGAACATTAAGTTTTGAAGTGTCGTAGGATGTTTGAAATCCGCGTTAAGTAAAGTTTTTTTCATGGTTGTGAGCGTGCCACACTTATGACGAAGAGGCCACAAGACGTCTAGGAAATGTTCCCTTCTTTCAAGATCTAAGTTGAGCGATGAAATGTCTCTATATCATTATAACTTGTGCTATACACATTTGCAAAATCATGCCTCCTCGCATAGTTAATGGAAGGAGAAACAGAAATGGAAATGGCCATGAGAATGGCAATGGAGATGGGCACCATCAGGCCCCACCAGCCCATGAGGAGTATGTACTCGAGCTGGTTACCCACGCTGAGTTCAGCGCAACCATACAGATGTTAGAGAAGGCCTTGACCGCCTAGGTCAATCAGCAGGCGATAGCACATGTCCCTCAGAACAGGAATGTGGTGGCTAGAAGAGTTAGAGATTTTCTAAAGATGAACCTTCCGGAGTTTCTTGGGTCAAAGGTGGACGAGGATCCACATGAGTTTATTGAGGAGGTTCTAAAGATTACCCAGATTATGGGGGTGACTGGGGAGGAGTGAGCCGATTTAGCCACATATTAGTTGAAGGGGGTTGTGCACATTTGGTTCAAGCAATGGAAAGATAATAGGAAGTTGGAGCAGGCCCTATCAGTTGGGATGAGTTGCATGTCATTTTTCTAGATCGGTTCTTCCCTCGTGAGATGAGGGAGATCAAGGCAACCGAGTTTTTGAATCTGAAGCAAGGGAAGATAATAGTTCAGGAGTATGCCTTGAAGTTCACTCATCTGTCCAAGTATGCACTTGAGATGGTGCCAGACCAGAGAGCCCGAGTAAGTCAGTTTGTGCATGGCATAGAAGACTTCTTAGTCAGGGATTCTTAGACCAGTGATTCTTCTTCAGGACATTGACTTTGCTCAGATAGACCTGTACGCCCAACAGATGGAGGCAGTGCAGATGATTGAATGGGAGAGAGAGGCCAAGAGGGCCAGGACTGATAGCTTCAGATTCTCCAAGCAAAGACGTAGTGGGCACCATCAGCAATCCCACCAGAGATCTTCAGCCCTAGCGGCTTCTAATCTTGGGCATAATTATGTTCCTAATTGCTATTTTATAACTTAATTAAGTCATTTTTGTCAATTAAATTAATTATATTCTCATGTGATTTCTATTAATTATGTGTATCAACGAACCAGCATGATTAATCCTTGTTTTGTAGGTGTAAATGCATGTGAGGACTAAAATGTGATGGTTGAAGCAAAGGAATGAAGTTCGGACTTGATGGCAAATGAAGGCAACATGGTAGGCCAAAGGGAAGGTCGGCCGCACTAGGCAGCGTGCCACGTTGTGAGTGTGCCGCGCCCAATGCCGTGCCACGCCAAGGATGCGCGCTCGAGGATGTCAATCCAGTGGCCCTGCGCAACAAGGCCATGCAACACCCATCCATTTGCACGTTCAGAAGCGTGCCATGGAAGGCAACACGCACATCTTGCCTATGCCAGCACCAAACAAGTGTTGCTTCACGTTTGCTCCATGGCACAGAGGCAAATTGGGGCGTCCAGCTCCGTGCCACGGAGGCAGTTCATGGTCGGCTAAAAATTGAAGTTTTTCACTTAATATAAATTAAATACTTAGCTCCATGAATCATTTTATCACGAAATATTTTTGGGAAACCATAAAGGACCGAAGGGAGAATGGAAGAACATTACCTAGGGTTCCTTGTTTTTCATTCTCTTTTAATTATTCATGTAAGTACTCTACTTTAAACATGTTTTTGAGTATTTGTATGAACATGAGTAGCTAAAACCCTTCTTCTAGGATTGAGGCTACATAATATGATTGTAAATACATGAATTCTTCATTGGTTTGAGTTTTAGTTGTTGTTTTGTCTTACATTCTTTATTATTTACGTTTTTATTCTTGATCACCATGAAAACTTATATGTTAAACTTTGGTAAAAGCTTGAAAGAGTAACCCTAGGCTAGATCATGAGAATGTAGGGAGAAAGTTCTTACCTTTACAATAGGATTCACGATTAGTATAGAAATTGTACCTAATTTTCCATGCTTGGTCTAAAATGGGAAGAGCTAGACACCGACTTAGAATTATCATATCACAGCTCGTAGAAGTAGTTGTGAAGCTAAGTTCGATTAAATGATTAGAAGTATGAAAGTCCATAATCAAGGATCAAAACTCCGTAAACCACATCCAAGTAATTAAATTTCTCACGAATTAGGACGTCACATCCCTGCTCAACGATGTAGGTGTAAGACTAGTTGGTCGTGTTTAGAGGCTCGAAAGACCATGAACATAGCATTTTAATTATGTGAGACAACAACTGAAGTTTTCATACTCGAACCATCGAGAATTGTAGCATTGCATGATTATTAGGCCTTAACTCTAGTTGCTTCTTATATTGTTTCTCAAGTACTTTGTGATCAACCTTAGACATAATTAGAATTTCACGAATACTTCTAATCGACACTTGTGAATTTTAAATTAAAACTCGAACTTTAATATTCGCTGAATTGGTCCAGTCCCTGTGGGTTCGACATCTGGCTCTAAAAAAGGGCCATTGTATTACTTGTACGACTGCGTACGCTGGCGTGTGTGTTGAGCACGAACAAGTTTTTGGCGCCGTAGCCGGGGACTGGTGAAGTTTAGTGAATTTTTCAGTTTTTCTGTGGTTATTAATTTACTTAAGTGTTGAGAAACTTGGTCTTAGTCTTCTATATTATAGGTGACAGGTTGTCCTTGTAGAGCTGGCAAGGAATAGAGAGCTGGTGGAACCGTTGTTGGATCCTGAATGACAATTGCATTTACTCAGGAGGGAAGCACTAGAGCAATGGCTAAAGAGACTTCAGCAGCGTTACAACAACACCCACCAGTATGGAAAGTAGAGTTGTTACCTGAAACCATGGCAGCCCGACCAGTTTGTGAAATGGCAATCCCATTAGAGATAGATGTGACCTCTAGTATCCGCAAACCAGAGCCTGGAGGGAACTTTGAATTGAAACAGAATATGGTGCAGTTTTTACATTCTAGTGGCCAGTTCACTGGATGACTCATGAGGACCCACAACAGCACTTATAGAACATCTTGGAGATCAGTGACACCTTTGTCCCCATCGGAGTGTCAGCTGATTATGTCTTACTCACACTCTTCCCATTTTCTTTATTGGGAGAGGCAAAGAGGTGGTCAAAATTTGAGCCACCAAATTCCGTAACTTCTTGGGATGACTTAGCAAAGAAGTTCCTCATCAGATTTTTTTCCTTCAGACAAGACTGCCAAACTCAGAAGTGAAATTTTAAGCTTCAAGCAGAGGCCGGAGGAAAACCTGTATTTGGCTTGGGAGAGGTTCAAGTCACTATTGAGAGACTTCCCCCATTACTAGAAGTCTAATGAAGTGCTAACCCATACCTTCGTTGAAAGTCTAGACCCACACAACAAAATTTTACTAGACTCTGCATCGGGTGAGCAAGCATTGGAGAAGACTTATGATGAGCTGTACACTTTGTTGAACAGGATTGCTCAGGGAAATCCAGAGTGGCACAGCGAGTCATCAATAGGGGATGAAAGAGAACGATAGGGATAATAGAGGTAGATGGTGTCAATGCCTTGGCGGCACAGCTAGCATCATTTCAGCATCATATGATGACTTAGTTC
The DNA here is from genome assembly GCA_035772735.1 of Datura wrightii. Taxonomy (NCBI): domain Eukaryota; kingdom Viridiplantae; phylum Streptophyta; class Magnoliopsida; order Solanales; family Solanaceae; genus Datura; species Datura wrightii. Next base: position 72,938,748 of record JASDFA010000019.1, on the reverse strand, counting down.
AATAAACTGAGTATGAACCAACAACAGGGATAGGTGAATGCAATTTAGCAGTCTCCTAGTTGGTCTGAAATCTTCCGAAATAATGGGCACAATGCAGAATCTTGCGGAGCCAATCCTGAATGGTCAATTTTGTTGGGAATGTTCAGAGAAACAATCAGAATTTTGGGAATAGTTAAAACAAGAATTGGCAGAGCCATCCAAATTTTTCTTGGGGTGGAAATCAAATTCAAAGCTACCAGCAACCTCAGTAGCAGCAGTATCAGCAGTAGAACAAGCAGAATGGTGGCCAGTTGGGCAGCAACATTGAGGAGACGTTGCAGAAGATTATGGCAACATAGACCGAACTAGCAGAGAATCAGGCGAAGATTGCATCAGATTTGAAAAATCAGCAGTTGGCCACCCGCAATCTAGAGAAGCAAATGGGTGAAATAGCAGCTTCTCAGCACACCAGAACTCAGGAGGTTTACCCAGTGACACAGATACAAACCCCCGACAGGACAACGCCATCAGTTTGAGGAGTGGCAGGTAATTAGCTGATGCACCACCAGAGAAGAGAAATGAGGTGCAGCTGGAGTTGGTTAGAAAGGGACCATCCAATGAATAGGGTGATAATCAGAGTGCTATGCAACAAAATGCACAATCATCATTTCATCCAGCACAGAGACCACCACCACCACCATTCCTGCAAAGACTCAAAAACATCAAGGAGGAGGAATGCTTTAAAAAGTTATTTTATATTTTCAAAGAACTTCACATAAATTTTCCTTTGCTTGATGTTTTACAGGGAATGCCCAAGTATGCTAAGTACTTGAAAGATGTGGTGGCCAACAATGTCAGATTGGTGGATGTTCAGATAGTGGCATTGGCTGGGGAGTGCAGCCACAAGGTAATGAGCAAGATACCGAAAAAGCTCAAAGACCCAGGGAGTTTTACCCTCCCCATACAAATTGGTAAAGCTAAGGTGATAAGAGCTCTATGTGATTTATGGGTAGCAGTTAATTTAATGCCATTATCTTTGTTTAACACCTTGGGTTTAGGTCAATCAAGACCAACACGAATGATGCTGCAGCTGGCAGACAAGTCTCAAGTGCCACCAGATGGAATAATAGAGAACCTTCTCATCAAAGTGGGTAAGCTCATTATACCCGCTGACTTCATCATACTTGATTTTAAAGTTGATTATAAGGTACCCCTGATCTTGGGACAGCCTTTCTTGGACATTGGAGGAGCAATTATAAATGTAAGAGCGGGGACCCTGAAAATGAGGGTCGATAATCAAGAAGAACTCTTCCAGGTCTACCTAGAGATTAACCCACCCACACACTATAGAGACCTTTGTAAGGTCAGTGTGTTTTCAGAAGCTAAGTGTGGGGTGGAAGATTCCATAGGTCCACAGCCATAGGAGATGATTACTTTTCAGCCCGAATCTTATGGAGGGCTTCAGTTAGTAAAAAAGTGGGAAAAATAGAGGGACATAGTGGAGGTTGTTCCATCGAAAAACAAAAGGAGAAGATGATGGTTCTCTATAGGGAACACTGGTTTGAGGATGTCCTAAGAAGGTTAGTCCAGGTCATGCCACGACGTAAAATCAGGCGTTGCTTCGGAGGCAACCCAAGGGTACCACAGGCACAATTTTATTTTTCCTTTGTGTTGATTTTGTTTATGTTCATCTTGTTGTTGTTTTGGTGGTGAATTAAGCACAGATGGAGGGGAAGTCGGAGTACCCTTGGAAGAGGAAGCTAAGAAGCATGAAAGAGGAAAAGTGTGGGGTTGATGTTAGCAAGGCCTAGAGGCCTCAGGGAGTATTTCTCACCCTTTTTGAATTTTAATTCAATTCTTTGGGGACATGGCATATTTTACGTATGGGGTGAGAGAAATCTAAAAATTAAAATTTCTTTCTTAATGATTTTGGGTGGAATTAGTGCTTTGAGGTATTGTTAGATGAAAAAGTTGAGTTGAGCATGATTCACCCACCTGTTGGTTTTTCTTTTCGGTTCTTTTCCAACGGGGGGCACTTTGAACCGATGAATAGAATTTTTCTTTGTTAGTATATAGTTGTTTAAGTCATAGTTAGGGATTGTTCCCGATGATAGATGGATGACGACCGTCTTGAGGGAAAATTAGTCAATAGGTTTTCATTTTTGAACTCGTAGTTGATTGATGGCATGATGTTCTTGTTACGTGCTATAGATGATTGTAAGATGCAAGTGTTGTAAATATTGAAGCATGTTACAAAATGTATAACTTTGTTTGAGACACCTAAGCTCTTGAAAGTGACTCGATGTGCTTAAAGCTGAATTTTGCATTCTTGTGATTAGCTGAGTTAAGAGTCTGCTGAATTTATCTTGAATTGAGCATGTGCTGCATGTGTAAGGTTTTCGAATATTCCATGCTATTGTGTAGTGTCTAGAACTTTTCTGGTGTGTATACAAAGAGAAATGAGGGATGTATATTGTAGAAGATGATTTAGGCCTTTCTTTGAAAGAGCTAATTTTTATCCCTCGCTTTACATACCTTGAATGTCTAATCCTAGTTAGCCTCATTAAGCCTTTAGCCTATTCCTTTCTAGCCACAAAATGAGCTTAATCCTTTCTTTTCATTAGCCTTGAATTTGATCCGAAACTCCAAAGTGCTTATGTGAAATTGCAAAAGAAGTTAAGGAGTGAGAAGTGAAAGAAGAAGGAAAATAGTAGTTGTGGGAGTGGAAGAGAAGTCTAGAGGTGCACTTGTTTAAAATGGAATAAGAGTTAGTAAGGAGTAAAAGAAGAAAATAGAGAAAAAGAAAATCAAAGGAAAAAGTTGCTTAAGTACTCTTTACTAATAAGCTAAGTGTGCATAAAGATATGGGGAAACAAAAGAGGAAAATGGGAGTAGAAAAGTATAAAGCTGAAGTAAGAGGATGGAAGTTCTTAAGGAGAGTGTGGTGTATTAAAAGCACTTAGGGAAGATATTCACTATTATTAGCCATAATAGTACTACCCGCCCTTAGCTTACATTAGAACTCGATAAGTCCTTCTTGATCTTACTTTCAAACTTTCTTAAATTAGTGGAGTAAAACACTAAAGGCAAGCTTATGGGCCAATTACATGCAGCATGCGAATTCTTTGTGAGAGTGAGCTTATCTCTTATGCATAGACCCATACATGTTCTAAATTTGAAGAATCATGAGTGAGAAATAGGTAACATTCTTGTTGTGAGCGCACAAGTTTAATGAAGGATAATATTCATGTCGGATTTCTTGATTGGTTAATTTAATTAGTTTGTTGAGATTGAGAGTCGATTCTTGAAGCTTGGAAGTCTTTATGTAGTTATATTGGGTTTTAATGGTTAAATCTTGCATGCTCTATTTTTAACATGCTATATAAAACAATCGTTGTAGCCTTAGCTTGAATTGTCTTACTTCAATCAGATATGTTTGAGTCTTCGTTTGCATGAGATGTAATAGAGTTGTTCGAGGACGAACAAGGCTTTAAGTATGGGGTAGGGATCTTGGGCATAATTATCTGCCCAAGTACTATTTTATAACTTAATTAAGTCATGTTTGTCAACTAAATTAATTATATTCCCATGTGATTTCTATTAATTATGTGTATAAACTAACCATAATGATTAGTCCTTGTTTTGTAGGTGTAAAATGCATGTGAGGGACTAAAATGTGATGGTTGAAGCAAAGGAATAAAGTTCGTACTTGATGGCAAATGAAAGTAACATGGCAGGCCAAAGGGAAGGCTGGTCGAACTAGCCAGCATGCCACGTTGTGCGTGCGCCGTGCCCAGCATCGTGCTACTCCAAGAATGCGTGTGCGAGGATTTCAATCCAGTGGCCCTGCGCGAGAAGGCCATGCCACACCCGTCTATCTGCGTGTTCAGCAGCGTGCCACGGCAAGCAACACGCATAGCCTGCCTATGCCAATGCCAAACCAGTGTTGCTCCGTGTTTGCTCTGTGGCACGGAGGCAAATTGGGCGTCCAGCTCAGTACCACGGAGGTAGTTCATAGCCGGCTAAAAATTGATTTTTTTGACTTATTTAAAATTAAATCCTTAGCTCCATAAATCATTTTATCACGAAATATTTGTGGGAGACTGTAAAGGAGCGAAGGGAGAACGGAAGAACTTTACCTAGGGTTCTCTTGTTTTTCATTCTCTTTTAATTATTCTTGTAAGTACTCCACATTAGACATGTTTTTGAGTATTTTTATGAACATGAGTAGCTAAAACCCTTCCTCTAGGGTTGAGACTACGTAATATGATTGTAAATACATGAATTCTTCATTGGTTTGAGTTTTAGTTGTTCTTTTGTCTTACATTCTTTATTATTTACGTTTTTATGCTTGATCACCATGAAAACATATAAATTAAGCTTGGGTAAAAGATTGAAAGAGTAACTCTATGCTAGAACATGAGAATGTAGGGAGCAAGTTCTTACCTTTACGATAGGATTCGCGATTAGGATAGAAATTATACCTAATTTGCCTTGCTTGGTTACTAAAATGGAAAGAGCTAGACACCAACTTAGAATTATCACATCACCTCTCATAGAAGTAGTTGTGAAGCTAAGGTCGGTTAAATGATTAGAGGTACGAAAGTCCATAATCAAGGGTGCAAACTCTGTAAACCACATCCATGTAATTAAATCGCTCACGTATTAGCACGTCATATCTGCGCTCAATGATATAGGTGTGAGACTAGTTTTTCGTGTTTAAAGGCTCAAAAGACCATGAACATAACATTTTAATTATGTAAGACAACAACTGAAGTTTTCATACTCGAACCACTGAGAATTGTAGCATTGCATGATTATTAGGCCTTAACTCTAGTTGCTTCTTATATTGTTTCTCAAGTATTTTGTGATCACCCCTAGGCTTAATTAGAATTTCTTGAAAACTCCTATAATTGACACTTGTGAAGTTTAAATTAACACTTGAACTAGATTATTTGGTGAATTAGTCCAGTCTCTGTGGGTACGACATCTGGCTCTAAAAGAGGGCCACTGTATTACTTGTATGTTCACGTATGCTTGCGTGTGCGCTGAGTGCGAACACCTTCGGGTATGAATGTGTCATCCAGGTCCAGGTGCGATCAGAGGCAACGACCATTAGGCTCTAGAGGCCTAAGTGGAAGACCCGCAGAGACCAGCTCTCCTGAGTGTAACAGATGAGGCTGAAACACACGGGTCAGTGTTTAGCAGGTTTAGGTTCTTGTTTTGAGTATGAGAAGCCCATACATATGCTTAGACTTGTTTGCGCCTAATCACACACATAAGAATACACGATCGTACAAGTAATACGAATGTCGAACCCACAGGGACTAGACTAATTCATTGAATTATCAAGTTCAAGTATTAAATTAACCTTCACAAGTGTTGATTGTAGAAATTTCAGAAAATTCTAATTAAATCAATAGGTGATCACAAAATAATCGAGAAGCAATACAAGAAGCAGCTAGAGTTAAGGCCTAATAATCATGCAATGCTGCAATTCACAATGGTTCGAGTACGAAAACTTCAGTCGTTGTCTTAAATAGTTAAAATGTGATGTTCATGGTCTTTTGAGCCTCTAAACACAACAAAATAGTCTCACACCTACATCATTGAGGGGGGATGTGATGTCCTAATTCGTGAGCAATTTAACTACGTAGATGTGGTTTATGGAGTTTGTGCCCTTGATTATGGACTTTCGTATGTCTAATCATTTAACCTGACTTAGCTTCACAACTACTTCTATGAGCAGTGATGTGGAAATTCTAAGTTGGTATCTAACTAATCCCGTTTTAGTAACCAAGCAAGGCAAATTAGGTATAATTTCTATCCTAACCCCTAATCCTTCATAAAGATAAGATTTTGCTCTTTACATTCTTGTGTTCTAGCCTAGGGTTACTCTTTCGAGCTTTTATCTAAGCTTAACGAGTTTGTTTTCATGGTGATCAAGCATAAAAACACTAATAATAAAGAAATTAAGGCAAAACAACAACCAAAAACTCAAACCAACGAAGAATTCATGCAGTTACAATCATATCATGTGGACTAAACCCTAGAGGAAGGGTTTTATCTACTCATGTTCGTATAAATACTTAAAAGCATAATTAATGTAAAGTACTTACAAGAATGATTAAAAGAGATTGAGAAATAATGAACCCTAGGTAGAGTTCTTCCTTTCTCCCTTCGCTCCTCTCCGTTGTTCTCAAAATATTTCGTTATAATGAAATTAGAAGCTAAGGATTCAATTTATAATAAGTTGGAAAAATGGAAAATTTGTCCTGTGGTGAAACAGCTACGTGTCCGCTGTCTATCGTGGAGATTTATCTATGTGACACTCTGTCTATCGTGGAGATTTGCCTCCGTGACACTCTGCTATCGTGGATGCTCACAGTTTGGAAGCCCTTGCTAATATAAATTAATTCTTTGCTCTGTGGCACATTGTTGAACGCCCCAACACTTCTCCGTGGCACAGAGTTGACTCCAAACGTCCTGTTTAGCTTGTCTCATCATCCATAATCCGTCCCTTAACATTGATCTTCAAGATTAGGACCATTATCTGCACATTGAGCTCCATATATTGGCAAGTTCAACCTACAAAGAGAGAAAATCATATTTGTTATTCCATGGCTAAAAATTACACAAAATTCATGAGATTATTATTAAGTTAAGGTAAAACATGGATAAAACATGGGTATAAAATAGTATTTGGGCATATAAATATGTCCAAGATCACTACGCCACACTTAAAGCCTTGTTCGTCCTCGAACAAATTCTTTACATCTCATGCACAAGGAAGACTCACAAATTACCAATTGACGCAAGGCGACTCAAATTAAGGCTACAGTGACTAATTTAGATGGAAAGTTCAAATAAAGAATGCTATATATAAAATATATAACACAATTCAAATCCAATACCACCAAGTTAAGACCTCCTAGCCTCAAGAATCGACTCTACAACCACAGCAAACTCGTGCACATTAGCCAATCAAGAAGTGCAACATGAATTCTATCTTTCCTCAAAAATGTTCCCTCAAAACAAGAGAGATACCCATTTTTCACTCGCAAGTTTTCCAATTATAACATGTATGGGTATATGAATATGAATTAAGCTCAATCTCACAATGAATTCACATGCATCATGTATTGACACATAATCTCGCCTTTAGTGTATTACTCCACTAATTTAGGAATGTTTGAAAGTAATATCAAGTAGGACTTATCAGGTTGTAATGTAAGCTAAGAGACGGGTAGGTACTATTCTGGCGAGTAATAGTGCATATCTTCCCCAAGCGCTTTTAATACATCACACTTTCATTACGAACACCTTTCTCTTACTTCACCTTTATTCTTATCACTCATAAATTTTCTCCTTTGTTTCCCCATTTCTTTAAACACACTTAGCTTATTAGTAAGGAGTACTTAAACAACTTTTTTTATTCTTTTGTTCTCTTACTCCCTACCAATACTCATGCGTTTTCAAACAAGTACACCTCTAATCTTTTCCTCAACTCCCACAACCGTTATTTTTTCTTCTTTTTCACGATTCTCACTACTTTACACTTTTGGATTTTCCACTTAAGTGCTTAGGAGTTTCGGATCAACTTCAAGGCTATTGAAAGAAAAGGATTAAGCTTATGTTGAAGCTATCAAATAATAGGATGAAGGCTCAATGGAGTTAACTAGGATCTGACATTAAAGGTAGGTAAAGCGACGGATAAAAATTAGGCTCATTCAACGAAATGCCTAAATCATCTCCTACAATCGACATCCCTCATTTCGTTTTTCATACACACCATGTAAGTTCTAGACACTACAAAATAGCATTGAATATTCAAAAGCCTTACACTCACAGCATATGCTTACTTCCAGACAGATTAAGCAGACTCTTAACTCAGCTAATCACAAGAATTCAAAATTAAGCTTAGCCTAGGTGTCTCAACCAAAGTTATAAAACTGGTTAACAGGCTTCTCAATTGAATCAACTCGCATCTTACAATCATGTACAACACATAACAATAACATCAAACTATCAATCAACTCAGGGTTCAAACACAACATCTATTGACTAATTTTCCCTCAAGATGGTCGTCGTCTATCCATCGTCGGGAAAAGTCCCTAACTATGACTGAAAAGTTATGTAAGGACAAATAAATATTTTATTCATCATTTCAAAGTGCCCCCCTTTTGAAAAGAAAGAACAAGAAAAACCAAACGGTGGGTGAACTGTGCTCAATTCAATTTTTTTTAACAAAAACATTATACTCAGAACCACATTCACCGAAAATAACTTAGCACAAAATTTTGAAATTTCCCTCACCCCACACTTAAAATATGCTATGTCCCCAAAGCATGAATTAAAAGTGATAAAAGGGTGAGAAATACTCTCTAAGGCCTCTAGGCCTAGCTAACAACATGTTCTTCTTCATTTTTGCACAAGTGGGTCATGACCCCACACTCATCTTTTTTCATGCTCCTTAGCTTCCTCTTCTAAGAGTACTTAGACTTCCCCTAAATCCGTGTTTACCAAAAAAACAAACAACACTAGTGAAATGTAACAAAAACTACACAAACTTAAAAAGAAATGGTACATGTGGTACGCTTGGGTTTCCTCCCAAGCAGCGCCTGATTTTACATCACGGCACGATGTAGACTATCCTTCTCAGGATATCCTCAAACCAGTGTTCCATTTTGAGAACCAACTTTTTCTCTTTTTATTTTTCGAGGGATTTGTCCCTCCCTTCTTCCAACTTCTTCTTTAACTTAAGCCCTCCATTAGATTCTGGCTAAAATGTGATCATCTCCTACGCCAGTGGACCCACGAAATCTACCACCCCACACTTAGCATATGAAAACACACTGACCTTACAAATGTCTCTGTGGTGTGTGGGTGGGTTCATCTCGTAGTAGACTTTGAAGAGCTCTTCTTCATCATCGACCCTCATTTTAAGAGTTCCGACTCTTACATTTATGATTGCTCCTTCAGTATCCAAGTATGGCCGCCCCAAGTTTAGGTGTACATCGTCATCAACTTTAAAGTCAAGTATGATGAAATCAACGAGTATGATGAACTTACCCACTTTGATGAGAAGGTCCTCAATTATTCCCTCTGGTGCCACTGTGGACTTATCGGCCAACTGCAGCAATAATGACTCCCTTAGTTATGTTATCAGCATGATTCAAATTTCAATTTATAGCAGATTTTAAATAATGAGAATTAGGCTCAGTTACCCGCAGTGATTCAGTATAGTGTGATGCTAGTTTCAGATTTAGCTCTTATTAAACGTTCAGAACTTGACCCTTATGCATGGCTATATGATGTTTCGTAATATGAGTTCCAAAGAAAATTTTCATGTATATATATGTGTATGAGGCTCACAAGAGGATTGTTTCATGTTAAATCAGTTATGTCAATGTACTTTGTTATTTCCTTATTGTATATTTGAATATTTAATTATTATGTTATCCCACATGGTCAGTACATTCCAAGTACTAACTGTAAGCCTTTTGTGTTATATCATTTCATGATATAGATTCAGGTCCCCAGACTCATCCTTGTGGTTAGATACGCTTCATTTCCTCTCAGCTGCTACTGGTGAGTCCTCATCTCCCTAGGACGTGATTTACGTTCATACTTTCTTTACATTTCATTTTTCAATTTTTTCGGAGTTATCTAGGGGCTTGTCCCAACAATTCATCAGTTTAGTAGAAGGCTTTCAGACTTGTCTAGATGGATTCAGTGTTGTATCAACGTTTGGCTGCAATTGTTCTTATGGTTTCTTATTAGATTTTTGCTACTAGCTTCCACATTTCATGTTGCTGATTGTTTCTATTGCTGAGTGATATGCTATAAATATGCCATGGGTCGGCTTGGAGCCTTTCAGGGTTCCTTGTCCCGTGTTACAGCTAGGGTGTTAACTCGGGTCGTGATATCATCTTATTAGTTATATTTCATATTTTCAATTTTTAGACTATAGTGAGTTAGTTGGGGTCTTGTCCCATCAACTCGTCAGTGTTAGAGGCTTTTCAGACAATTTATGTATTTAGATGTATGTTATGTTCAGACTTACACTATGTTATTCATGTTGATCTTCTATTTTATTTAAATAAGTTAGACGTTATGTTCATCCCATGGCTCGACTTGGAGCCTCTAAGGGTTTGTTATCCCATGTCTCAATCCGGGACTACGTTTGGGTCGTGAAATCTAAGCCAATTCTTCACAGCTTCTATCTTTTGAGAGTCCATTTGTACGCCTTCACTTGACACCACATGACCCAAAAATGCCACTGAGTTCAACCGAAACTCCCATTTACTAAACTTAGCATAGAACTGGCGATCCTTAAGAGTCTATAGCACCACCTTTAAATGGGCAGCATGCTCCTTCTCGCTCCGAGAGTATATAAGGATGTCATCTATGAACACAATTATGAACATATCCAAGTATGGCTTGAACACCCTGTTCATCAAATCCGTAAAATCTTGAGGAGTGTTCGTTACTCCAAGAGACATAACCACAAACTCATAGTGACCATACCGAGTGCTGAAGGCTACCTTCAGGATGTCACTCTCCAGAACCCTGAGTGGATGATACCCAAATCTGAGGTCTATCTTCGAAAAGCACATGGGACCTTGAAGCTGGTCAAACAAATCATCAATCCTGGGGAGAGGATACCTGTTCTTGATGGTAACTTTATTCAATCATCGATAATCAATGCACATACAAAGGGAACCATTCATCTTGCGGAGAAAGAGAACTGGTGCACCCCATTGGGATTTGCTAGGTCTAATGAAACCCTTGTCTAGAAGATCCTTCAACTTCTCCTTTAACTCTTTAGATCAGCTGGAGCCATTCTGTAAGGAGGGATAGATATAGGTTATGTATTGGGAAGAAGGACAATACCAAAATTGATCTCCCACTCAGGAGGGATTCCTTGTAAATCATCTGAAAAAACTTTGGGATACTCACACTATGGGAACTGACTGGATAGTCGGGGTTTCGAATGTAGCATCCTTAACCATAACTACATGGTGCACACAACCTTTAGAAATCATATTTCTGGCCTTAAGGTAGGAAATGAAGCGACCTATAGGCATAACTGAACTACCCTTCCACTCTAGGACTGCTCACCCGGAAATCTTAATTCTACTACATGGGTTCTATAGTTGACTGAGACATAACATGCATGTAGCCAATCCAAGATAACATCAAAATTGGTCATGGATAACTCTACTAAATCTACTAAGGTGACTTTATAAGGGACTGTAACAGCGCAACTTCTATAAACCCATCGAGCTATAACTTAATCACCAACTGGAGTAGAGACTAAGAAGGGTTGTGATAAGAATTTGGTACTGACTCCAAAACTACTAGCAACATAGGGCATCACAAAAGATAAAGTATCCCCTAGATCTAACAATGCATATACATCAAGGTGGAATACTCGTAATATACCAGTGAATACATCTGGAGAGACCTCCTACTCCTAACGAGATGCTAGGGCATAGAATCTATTTTGGCGCGGACCACCACCCTCACTAGTAGATGCCCCCTGCTCAGCTGGGCATTTTGGTGGAGCTGCTGAACTGGAGGCTGGGCCTTGGCCCCTATCATGGCCTTGTCTGGTTGCTGGGAAATCTCTAAGAATATGTCCGGGCTTCCCACACCTGTAATAAGCACCTGAACCTACTAAGCACTGACCCAGGTGTCTCCGACCACATCTACTACACTCTGGAATACTAGACTCTGGGGTCTCCTACCTGACCTCTAGAGCTTGATTCCCATCCCCTCTGGTCGCACCTAGTCCTGGATGGCACACTCATAGCTGACGACGCTGGGGCTGAAGACCTCTAGTGGGACTGCTGGCGGTGCCCACTAGGTCTTTATTGGGAGAATCTGAAGCTGTCAGTCCTAGCTCTCTTGGCCTCTCTCTCCTTCTCACTCGCCTATACTGCCTCCACCTGTTAGGTGTACAGAACTATCTGGGGAAAGTCAATGTCCTGATGCAATATCGCAGTTCAAAAATCCTTGACCAAGTAGTCTGTTAAACCATGCACGAAATGACCCGCTCGGGAACTCTAATCTGACACCATCTCAGGTTCATACTTGGACAGGTAAGTGAACTCCAAGGCATACTCCTAAAATGTCATCTTCCCCTGCTTCAAGTTTAAAAAATCAGTTGCTTTAATCTCCCTCATCTCACGAGGGAAGAACCGATCCAAAAATGCGGCATGAAACTCATCCCAACCAATAGGGCCTACTCCAACTGCCCTGCTATCCTTCCATTGCATGAACAGGACATGCGCAATCCCTTTCAACTGATACGAGGCTAGATCGGCACACTCCTCTCCTGTCACCCCCATGATCTAGGTGATCTTCAGAACCTCATCAATAAACTCATTTGGATCCTCGTCCACCCTTGAACCAAGAAACTCAGGAGGGTTCATCCTTAGAAAATCTCTGACTCGTGCTGCTGCGACATTCTCATTCTAAGGGATATGCGTACTGCGTGTTGATTGACTTGGGCGGTCAAAGCTTGAGCTAGCATCTGTATGGCTGCCCTGAACTCTGCGTGGGCAACTAGCTCGGGTATATGCTCCTAATGGGCTGGTGGGGCCTACAGGTGTCCATCTCCATTGCCATTCTCATGAACGTTTCAATTCCCATTTCTTCTTCTGTTAACTTAGTGAGGAGGCATGATTCTGCAAAGACATATAATATGAGTTAGAATGATAGAGAGGCATTTCATTGCATGACTTCGATAATGAAAGAAGAGAACATTTCCTAAAATGACTCGTAGCCTCTTCGTCATAAGTGTGGCGCGCTTCACGCCCATGAAAAAGATTCTACTTAACGCGGCTTTTAGACACCCCAGGACACTTCAAAACCTAATGCTCTGATACCAAGTTCAACATGACCAAAACATAGGCCCGGATTGAGACACGGGATAAAGAACCCCAAGAGGCTCCAAGTCGACCCATGGCATGAACATGAAAACTAAATCCAACATAATCAAGTGGAAGTCTAACATATATAATGAAGTGAAAGTCTAAAAATGTTATAACATTTGAATAAATACACACGGCTAAATCTGAATACATGCTATGTTTGGAAAGCCTCTACTACTGGAGTTGATGGGACAAGACCCCAACTAACTCACTATAGTCTGAACTAAAAGTACTAAATACAACTAAAAAGAAGGTCCCTCAAAAGATGAGGACTCACCAACTCTGGCTAGAAAGTGCTAACACTGCTGATCTGACTAATGACAGGACTGAGCCTGAATATCCGAGCTTATATCATGAAATGATACAACATAGAGTATGCGGTCGGTATGTGGAATGTACTGAGTATGTAAGATAAGTAAAACCAATAAGTAAGCAAAATCATAAGTCATACATATCATGAAAACATAAACAAGATAAGAATCTGACAGTAAGACCTGCATGTTATTTTCTAAAATCATGATCTAAACATAATTGGATATCATATCTGAATCAAATGACCCAAAGCTGAAAACTGATAATCATAAGTAAAACTGAACATTAGGTCAAACCTATTGAAAACATATTAACATGACTAATTGATATGCATAACTGAAATCATGAGGAACAATGGGAGACTCATCATATATCTGACATTACCACGATAGAGATTATGTGGTCCCGACTATCACACTCAAGTGGGTAGAGCCGTCCAAAGCCTTGCAAGGGCTAAGGACTCTACCATGATATCAATATCAAGTTGAAGGCCACTTGGGGGTAGGGGAAGCTCACAAGGGAGGTCCCAACTAATCTGAACATACCTACGCTGGCGCGTAGTTCTAAGGCATAGGGTTGACTGACCCTTAGCCTACCGGTGCTAGACACTACTCTCAAAAACATGCATATGCTATCCATCATTTTTTAAATGAAACTGAACCATCATCTAGTGATGAAGTTGACTCATAACATACATGCATAAATCTGATATCATACATGAGGAGCCTTGGGCTCAAACCGTACCACAAGCTGAAAATAGTGGGAGTCTAGACTCTAAAATCCATGTGGTAAGCTAATAACATGACATTTATATAAATCATGAAACATACTTGATCATATGGGCTTGCCCAATACTTAAACATGCTTGACATAGACTTGATCATTCGAAAACATAAACATGGACATGGGTAATTCAAAATCATACTCTAATACTATACATCTCATCATGCTGGAATACATATATCATAGGTCTCAACTTTCATGAACTTTCATGGATGGGCATCAAAATTTATGAAACTTGAAAAAATAATTTATAATTGAAAACATTGTAAAATATGCCCATTTATCATACTTCAACATTAGAAAAATGCTTAGATCATACCCATGATTGATACTTAATAAATTCACATGTTGGGTTGAAACCCTATAGATTCATCAACTAAAATTTCATGAAATTGAAGAAGGATTGGTCATGGGTGTAGATGAATACACCCATTCATACCCTTACATACCTATAGAAATTTTATTTCACAAATCTCTTGATTGCCCAATGGTAATTTGGGAAGGAACTTGAGGAATCTATACTTGATCACCCTCAGGAGCTTCTAGACTTGCATACATGGAAAAGAATAGGCCTAAAATTAACCTTCCCCTCTTAAAACACATCATTCAGAGATTAAAACAACGTAGTATACCCCTTAGGAACTTAGGAATTACAGAAAAGACCTTAATAAATTCGCAGGAAAATACTCACTGACAGTCCCCATGAGGGACTGAATGACTCATTCTCCATACCACGACAGGTGGTCTGCTTCCCGTCGCCTACACCGGAATTTCATCACCACTAGTCACCATGACTCATGGTGTTCCCTACAATTGGAGGTGACAAATCATCAAGGACACTGCCAAAAACCTTCGACTTTCAACCAACCACTGACCGTCGACCTACTTGACGGCTAATTGTGGTGACCACGACTCATGGTCTCACCGTGGTCAACCTCCAGTCCAAAATTCCAACCAAGTCCACCCTCCTCCCCCCAAGTCACTTAACGACTCGTGGTGCACCTAACGGGTCACTGGACGACTCATCTTGTGACCTGGTGCAGAAAATTCTGTTTTCTCTGTTTCAACTCCTTGTCTGATCTTAGGATTTTCAGGGTATTACACTTACTAGGTCTAATGAAACCCTTATCTAAGTGATCTTTCAACTATTCTTTCAACTCATTAAGCTCGGTTGGAGCCATTTTGTAGAAGGAATGGATACGGGGCTGCGTACTAAAGAAAAGGTCCATACAAAAGTCAAATCTCCCACTTGGGAGGGACTCCTGGTAGATCTTCTGAAAACACCTCTGGATACTCACACACAACAGAAACTGACTGGAGAGTTGGGATTTTGTACTTAAAATTCATAACCTAAACTAGATGATATACACAACCTTTAGAGATCATTTTCCTGGCCTTAAGGTAGGAGGAGAAAGAGCAACCTACAGGCATTGCTGAACTAGCCTTCCACTCCAACATTGGTTCACTCAAGAATCGAAACTCTACTAACTAGATTTTAATATTGATTGAAGCATAACAAGCATAAAACCAATCCATGCTAAAGATAATTTAAAAATAGGTCATATCAAACTCTACCAAGTAGGCTAAGGTGAATTTCTAAAGAACTGTAACAGAGCAATTTCTGTATATCAGTCAAGCTATAACTGACTCGCTCATAGGAGTAGGGATTGAGAAGGGTTTTGATAGAATTTTAGGATAGACATCGAAACTAATCGCAACATAGTAAGTCATGAAGGATAATGTGGCCCCTGGGTCTTGCAATGCATAAACATCAAGATGGAAGACTCATAACATACCCGTGACCATATCTTGTGAGCTCTACCATTCGTGGCATGAGAAAAGGACATAGAAGAGGTTATATCACCGATCTCCACCAGCACTAGATGATGCGAACTGCTAAGGTGGGTGAGTTGTTGGAGCTATTAAAGTGGTGGCTAGGGCACGGCCTCTACCATCACCAGCCTAGATGAAGGGCAATCCCTAAGATTGTATTCGGGCTTCCCGCACCCGTAACAAGCATCTGAGCCAACAAGCACTCTCCTGCGTTCTTCTTACCACACTTCTTGCAAGCTGGAAACGTGCACTCCCCTAAAATGGTCTTCTGATCCCTAGAGCCTGATGCTCTACCTCTTTGGTCACCTGTTGGTCTAGAGGACACACTGGCTGATGATGGGGCAGGGGTTGATTACCTCTGGTGGGACTGTGGGCAATGACCACCACCGGACCTCTTCTGAGAATACCTAAACCTCCCTGTCCTATCCCTCTTGGCCTCTCTCTCGCTCTCCTTCATCTCCTCCTCCTCTATCTGCTGAGCATAAATTATCAACCGAGACATATCCATGTCGCTAACAAGCACAGTGGTACTGTACACCTTGCCCTGCTGTAACCCATGATTCAAACTTGCTCATATGAGTTCTCGGCTCGGCAACCATCTCTTGAGCGTACTTGGATAGTTGGATGAATTTCAGGGCATACTTCTAAACAGTCATTTCGTTCTGCGTCAAATTGACGAACTCTGCTACCTTTTCTCCCTCAGCTCTTGGCAAAATAACCTATCCAAGAATGTCGTAATGAACTCCTCCCAGCGAATAGGAGCTGCACCTATTCCACGATCCTCCTTCCACTAACGGAACCAAATGTGAGCTACCCCCTTCAGCTGATAGGAGGCCAAATATGCACTCTCCTCTTCCAAAACTCCCATAACCTAGGTAATCTTTTTGATCTCCTCAATGAACTCTTGTGGATCCTCATCCACTTTAGAACTATGAAACTCTGGCAGGTTCATCCTGGTGAAATCTCGCACTCTAGCTGTCGCGGCATTTCATTAGTATTCACATGAGCAATCGCCTGTTGGTTGACCTGGGCTGTCATAGCCTATGCCAACATCTAAAAAGTAGCCTAAAACTCAACATGAGTTACCTGTTCATTCAAAGGGTCCATCGATGTTGGTGGGGCTGGATGTAGTTCATCTCCATTTCCATTCCCGTGGCCATTGCCATTGCCATTTCTTTTTTCATTGGCTCTTTGGGGAGAGCGTATTTCTACAAATGCGAATAGCACGAGTTAGAGGAATAGAAAGAGTTAGACTTCAACATACGACATAGATTATTAAAGAAGGAAAGTTTCCTAAAATGTGTTATAGCCTCTTCGTCATAAATGTGGTGCGCATTACACTCATGAAAAAGAATCTACTTAATGCGACTTTCAGGCACTCAAGGACACACCTAAACCTATGGCTTTGATACAAAGTTTGTCATGGGCGAAGAATGGACCCCAGACCGCAACACGGGACATAGAATCACGAATGACTCCAATCTAACCTATGGTACATACATAGAACATTCTTGAGAATAAACTATGTGGAAATAAAGCATAAATTATAACATGAGCGTAAGTCTAGAACCTCATAAAGCATAAATGGGGCTACATGCAAATATCACCGAACATCTATCATATTTGTCTAAAAAGCCTCTAGTCATAGGATGGGATGACAGGAAAATACCACCAACTAGCTCTACTAAAGTCGAAAAACTAAAGACATAAAAAATAAAAGACATGCACCAAAACTGATATCCTCGGATCATGAGGACTCACCAAGAGCTACACCGGACTAGATCAAGAGTGGATTTAATGGCAAGGTAGAGATTGATCACCCGAACCTATATCACGAGATGATATAGCATAAAAGTATGTAGTCAGTACTTTGAACATACAGAGTATATAAGTTAAGTAAAACATGAGAGTAGGAACGACATGCTAAAATCATAATAATGAGATAGTCATAAACATGAGTGATTCTTCATAAGCTGAAGCATAATGATCCAAGGTTTTGAATGTAAAATCATACAACTTAACGTATTTGAATCATAAGCAAAAGCTCATAAATTGACCAATGAGTAAATCATAATATAAAACATGATTTCATAAATCTTGAATATGAACATCTTAAAACATGAGAAAAAATGGGAGGCTCTCATAACTGGCACCATCATGGATGAGCACATGATGTCCAACTATCTCGCTCAAGTTGATTGAGTCATCCTAAGTCTTTCTAGGGAAAAGTATGATAAAGGCATGATATCAGTCGTGAGCCTCGTCAGGCAGAGGAAAAATCTTTGCTGAGGCCCCAAATGTGAATATATACCTATGGTTGGACGTAGTTCTGATACTTGAGAGCGCTGAAACCTAGCCTACTCGGTGCTAGATACTACTCCCAAAACATGCGCATTACTCATAAACATAATCATGAAACATAGTTTTACATGAGCTAGTTGAAAATTATGAAAATCATAGAGATACTTGACATACGTGAACTAACCATGAAAACAATGCTGCTAATTCGACCATGATACATATTCTTGAGATTCATAAAATTCATGCATAATCGAGTAAATCATCATAACTTGAGAACCATATGTTCATAATATATACTTACAAAAAACATGCATTCATAATCATAAAACATGGATTGAATCATAAGAGATTTGAATTCATAGTATATCATGAGAGTTTTTGTCCAAATTGGGTCTAACCATAGAAATTCATAAAATCGTGATTGGAGACTTAAATTAATGAGATTGAGATGAAATTGGGCATGAGGTCAAAAAAATCCCCATTCATGACCCTACATACCTGGGCTTGATGCTTAACTTAATTTGAAGACCCAAGAGTAATTGAGAAGAAGATGATGAAGAACCCTAACCTTTCCTTGAGAGAGAAATTCCAACTTATTGGGTTTGAAGAGAATGAGGGTTTAGGGTTAGTATAGCCCCTTAATCATCCTTTTAGGAAGCTTAAAATGACATTACTTAGTAATTAAAAGCATAGGGTTTTATTAGAATACCCCTGAATTTCCGAACTAAAATTTTAACTGGCAGAACCAACGACCCATACCACGTGTCACTGAACCAAGCAACAGACCATTGGTCCTCTCGTTGGTTCCCACTTCTACTCCAAATCACCCTTGGCACCTGCTAGAACAACTAAATCTAATAGCTCTTACATTCTAACTACAGGTCATACAATTTACTCGTCGGTTCTAGGTAAATTTTGACAAATTTCTAAAGTTCTTCACCATGGAATAACCAATGACTCGTTGGTTAATAAGAGGAACAATCCTATTGGTCATTTAATAGCCTGGTGCCATTTTTCTATTGGTTCCTACTACAAGTCTCAGATCTGATCTTAGGGACTCTAGGGTGTCACAAATGGTGGCTTCTTTTGTATCTATTTTGGGCCACAATTTGGTTAAGTAGGTGATGCACCTATTTGTCCTTTTTAGAACCTGAAAAGTCCAAATAGGTGATTGATAACGTCCTAACAACTCTCCAGTTAATGAGTTGGCTAGAGTTGTATGCAAAACAAGTACCCAACAAGAGTCGAGGGTAGATTTCCCTAGATATTAAAGGCTAGATTTACCACGAGTTTTAAATTAACTAGTAAGAGTAAGCATCATGTATAAACATAATTTAAAATTGGGGGAAGTGGTTTGAACAAATATCAAATGAAAATTTGTAATCAAAACAAGGTAACACGATTGTTGGTGATAAGATTAGAGAGACTAGGGGTGTGCATTTAATGGGGCATCGTCTTGATAGGTATTAACTAAAAGCCTTAGAATCAATTAGTGCATGGACATCTTTGGTTTTAGATACACTCTAAATTTTTTCAACTAAAAAAGTGCATATATTTTGGGTTTTCTCAAACCCTAAACCCAAGATCTACAAAACAACCAAACATTGCTTGAGTGGGCATAAACTATTTCTAACTCGAGCCATTGAATGAAGCTTGAATAAGGTATAGACTATTTCCAGCTCTAACCCATAGATCAAAAGCTCCAATACTCACTATTGAAGTCTTACCCAACTTCACTTCTCTTTCTCAAGCAAAAACAAAGTTAGAGAACACAATTAATATTTGCAACCATTAATTTTCAGATTAAAACTCGACGACATCAATAGATCCATGCAGTATAATCAATTCCAGGATCAATTAGTCAATACCCAATAAATTCTAAACACCCATCAATTATAGACACCACTAGAAGAGAAATTAGCTTCTTATAATTAGGGAAAGAGAAATTACACCAAAGAGGAAATCCTCACAACCATTCATCATAAGCAATTAAAATGACTTTCAAGATTTGTATCTTTACAATGGTGTTTTCACAAGAAAAAAGAAGAAGAAAGTATAAATTTTTAGTCTCCTTCTCAATATCTCTCTCATTGCATGGTGTATACAAATAGGGTAAAAAATTTGTATATGTTCCTTGAAAAGATCCCCAAAACGCCCTTGGAAGCTTCACAAGTATGTACTTGCTTTCTGAATGATTTTTCCCTTAGGAGGAAACACGGCCCACTTGCGTTGGCACCTACATTTTGCAAGTGGGAACTTGCAGCATGCAGGTGCATCAACAAGTTCAGTGTCGTCTTTTATCATTTCTTCCTGTGTGGCACTTACAGACCATGGATGCTGACTTGCGGCATGCATGTCACCTGCTTTTCCTATGTTAGATTGCTTTAAGTTCAAATCCTCCATTACCTCTGTTTCAAAGAAATGCCTGCACATAAGAGAAGAAGAGGCATAAAATCCTTCTAAATTGCATCAAAACAAAGCGATAATTGATGCTTAAGAGCTAGATAACTTGGTAAATTACCAACTCATTAAACCCCCCAAACTTGAACTATTGCTCGTTCTCAAGCTAAACATTCACTCCACATAGAAATTGACTCAAGCTTATCAAGGCTTAAGGGCTCCACACAAGACTACTAAGACTCAAGCTTATCAAGGCTTAAACTAATTTCCAAACTAGCCTTGAAAGCCCAAGAGAATTGGGGAGACTTGATCTTTAAAGGGAATCTCAATATCTTGCATGCATGGGAGTCTAATCACTTAGAATTAACTAAACCTTCTTAAAACACTCCTTTCAGGGCTTAAAATGACGTCACTAAAAATATAGGAGCTCAAGAATTTACAAAACTACCCTCAGGAATTCACATAAAAAGACTGTCTGCCGGCTATAACGGCCACTCTAACAGTACATCATAGCATACTATGGGCCCTTAAATCGTCCAGTGTATT
This sequence comes from Datura wrightii, assembly GCA_035772735.1. NCBI lineage: Eukaryota > Viridiplantae > Streptophyta > Magnoliopsida > Solanales > Solanaceae > Datura > Datura wrightii. The sequence continues at coordinate 72,917,653 of JASDFA010000019.1, read as the reverse complement.
TGAAGCACTTTCGGTACTCCGTTGAAGTTTTGAACAACTACCAATCAGGATGAGTAGTCCTACAAACCAATGACTCATTACTCATCCATTGCTTCTACGGACATTATGTTACTCTTGTGATTCTCCAACCAATGACCAGACAGGATGGGTCGTTACTTGAAAAATGGCTCATCATATCCTCTTGTCGTCACTGACTCGAATATGGGCCTTTTCTTAGCCCTATTCAATGACCACTCAAGATGACCCATTGGATCTTACAACGAGTCATTGCTAGGCTCATTATTTACTGAAAATTCTTACTAGGGACTTACCACGAGGGACACAACAAGTCGTTGTTCCCTTCAACTACTCGTCCCTTGAGTCATCCTATGACTCTAGTGAAATTTGCCTGTTTTTCTTTAGTTCAACTCTCAGGTTTGATTTTAGAAACTTTTGGGGTGTCATACTATCTCCCCCTTGGAAACATTCATCCTTAAATGTAGATTAATCATATTGAAAGGCTAGGGAAAGAACGAAGATCCCAAAGCTGAACAACTAAAGCTGAAAACTGACAGAGTCACTGACTCCATACTAGTACACATAACTGAACTAAATTCATAAAGTGTATACACATGATATAACATGAAAGGAACTTAGAGATAAGACCTTTACATGAAAATGAATAGAGTACTAAGGAGGAAACTGATCCTTCCTGACGAAATTGAGCAAGAAACGAAAAGATGTGGGTATCTAGCCATCATATCTGCTTCAGCTTCCCATTTAGCTCCCTCAACAAGCCGATTTCTCTACAACACCTTCACTGAAGCTACTTCTTTCTTCCTCAACTTCCAAACCTGACGATCAAGGATTCAACAAAAACCTACTCATAGGTAAGGCTAACTTTCACACCTATGATCTCTACCAAAAAGACTAAGGTTGAGTCACCAATGCACTTCTTCAATAAAGATACATGGAAACCTGGATGTACCAAAGCTAACTTCGCTGGTAGCTCCAACTCATATGCCACTTTGCCTACTCACCTCAGAAACCTATAAGGACCAACATATCAGGGACTAAGCTTCCCTTTCTTCTGGAACCTCATCACTCTCTTCATGGGAGACAACTTCAATCTCTCTCCTTCTTATATCCACATAAGATTTTTGACGACTCTAAGATGCTTTTAGCCTTTCTCTAATAAGCTAAACTTTCCCCATGGCCTCATGAATTAAATCTGGACCTATCAATATAGACTCACCAATCTCAAACCATCCAATATGTGATCTACACCTTCGCCCATAAAGAGCCTCAAATGGAGCCATCTAAATGTTGGAGTGGTAACTGTTATTGTAAGCAAATTTAATGAGAGGAAAGTGGTCATCCCAACTACCCTTGAAATCAATCACACATGCTCTCAACATGTCCTTAGGATTCTGAATAGTTTGCTTGGCCTGACCATTAGTTTGTGGGTGAAAACTTGTGCAAATCATAGACTACCAAGTCCTTTCTAAAATGCTCTCTAAAACTGTGAGGTGAACTGAGTATCGCTCTCTAAGATGATGGATAAAGGAACTCCATGCAACCGAACTAACTTCCAAATGTACAATCTTGCATGATCCATAGCTGAATTAGTAGTTTTGACCAGTAAGAAATGGGATGATTTGGTCCACCTGTCCACAATCACCCATATAAAGTCACATTATCGATGTGTACAAGGCAAACCTGTAATGAAGTCCATATTCATCGTTTCCCACTTCCTGGTAGGAATGCTAATATTTAGAAGCATACACCCAAGCCTCTGATGCTCAACTTTAACTTGTTGGCAATTCAGGCACTTAGCCACAAACTCCGCTATATCTTTCTTCATGCCATTCCACCAATAGATTTCCTGTAGATCACAGTATATCATGGTGGCACCTGGGTGGATATAATATCGACAACTATGAGCTTTACTTAACATTCGCTATCTCAAGTCATCAACAACTGACATGCACAATCCACCCTGATATCAGAGTACACCATCTCCTCCTTGGGAGAAAACCTCCACCTTCTAATTTTGCACAGCTTCCTTTAACTTCACTAGAATAGGATCCTCATCTTGCCTTGTGTTGACCTCAATCACCAATGACGACTCTAACATATTCTGAACAATGACACCACCATTTGTCGAGTCAACAAGGCAAACCCCTAAATGAGCAATCTTGTGGACATTCTTTGCTAACTCCTTCCTCCCATCCTCAACATGCGACACACTCTCCATGGAAAGCCTACTAAGATCCTCCGCCACTACATTGGTCATGCCTAGATGATAAAGGACACTCATGTCATAGTCCTAGAGAAGTTTTATCCACCTCCTTTGTTGCAAATTCAAGTCCATCTGAGTTAACACATACTGAAGGCTCTTGTGGTCCATGAACACATCCACATGCACCTTATACAAGTAAAGCCTCCAAATCATCATTGCAAACACCACAGCTGCCAACTCTAGGTCATGCGTTGGATAGTTCTTTTCAAGAGTCTTAAGCTATTTAGAGGCATACACAATGACTTTACAATTGTGCATCAACACACAACAAAGACCAACCCTAGAGGCATCATAATACACAATGAAACCATTTGTGCCTTCAGTAGGGTTATTATTGGAGCCAAAGTGAATCAAGTCTTTAACTCCTGGAAACTCTTCTCACAGCGTCCGACTACTAAAATTTGACCCTCTTCTGGGTCAAATCAATCAACGGTGCTACAATGGATAAACATCCCTCAATGAATCTCCTATAGTAGCTAGCTAAACCTTAGAAGCTCCTAACATCCGAAGGACTAACTACTCTAGGCCAATTCTTTACCTCTTTTGTCTTTTGATAGTCAACCTGTACAACCTCACTAGACACCACATGGCCCAAAAATTCTATGAAGTTTTGCCAAAACATGCATTTGATGAACTTAGAAAACAGTTGGTGATCCTTGAGAGTTTTTTATACAATCCTCAAATGAGCGGCATGCTCCTCCTCGCTCCAAGAGTATTTGAGAATATCATCTATGAAGACAATCATGAACATATCCAAATATTTCTTGAACACCCTGTTCATCGAATCTATAAAAGCTGCAGGAGCATTCATTAGGCCAAAACACATAACTTCAAACTCATAGTGACCATACCAAGTTCAAAGGCTATCTTCGGAATGACACTCTCTCTAACTTTGAGCTGATGATAGATGAATCTGAGGTCTATCTTTGAGAAGCACTTAGCACCCTGAAGTTGGTCAAACAAATCATCCATCCTGGGGAGGGGATATTTATTCTTGATTGTGAACTTGTTCAACTACTGATAATCAATGCACATTCTAAGGGAACCATCCTTCTTTTGAACAAAAAGAACTGGAGCACCCTATGGGGATTTACTAGGCATGACGAAACCTTTCTCTAGGAGATCTTTCAACTGTTCATTCAACTCCTTTAGCTCGGTTGGACCTATTTTATAAGGATGAATTGATATAGGTTGCATATTAGGGAGAAGGTCAACACCAAAGTCAATCTCCCGCCTCAGGAGGGACCCCTGGTAGATCATCTGGAAATACCTTCGGATACTCACATACTATAGGAATTGACTGAATAGTGGGATTCAGACGTAGAATCCTTGACCCAAACTAGAGGATACACATAGCTCTTAGAGATCAACTTCCTAGCCTTGATATAGGAAACAAAGGGACCTATAGGCACAACTAAACTACCCTTCTACTCTAGAATGGGTTCACCCAAAAATCGAAACTCTATTGTATGGGTTCTACGATGGTTTGAGGTATAACATGCATGTAACCAATCCATACCGAAGAGTTCAATGTAACGAGTCATGGGTTGAAGGGACGGGTCGTCCTGAAGATTCATTTTTTGATTCCAAGAATGGATGATCAGCAGTGTATACAACGAGGGACATAGTTGGCCGTTGTTGGTTCCCATGACCCGTTGGTACCACTCGTGGGTTCCATCCGACCAGTTTCTAGGGTAGGCTCATTAAGGGTACTTTTAACTTTTTCATGATATGAGGCCCTAAACTAAGTCAGTTTGGCTTGGGAATGCTAGGTTTTTAAGAGAATGGCCTATTCTAAACTCTCATTCATGCATGCAAGGATTTTGATAGATGATTAAGGGAGATTTCAAGCTTTTCACCTCAATTCTTTCAATATCATCCTTGGGCTTTTAAGAAGGGTTAGAATTTGATAATCCCAGATGTAAGGTCATCAATGGGTGAATTCTTCCACACCCATGCTCCTACTCTATGATTTTACTTAACTTTATTCAAAACTCATGGGGTTTTGTATTTGATTTATACAAAAACTAATAATATAGTTATGGGTTTTGTGATTTTGAAATATTATCATAATTTATGGATTTTGATCATCTTTTGAGATTTATATAATGTTGTTGATTTTTATTTCTAACCAATTAAACTTAATTATACATTCCCTATGACTAATCGATTTATGATCTACTATTTCCATTGCTGGTATTTAAAAGCCCAACATAATTTATGATTCAAAATATGAATTTATTTAAATACCCATTATGATTTGATGATTTCAAGCTATATGTCTGATCTACAAGCATGCATGAAACCTATGATCTATGAATTATATTTTTCGCCGACTCACGTACCTTATGGCATGGCTAGCTCATGTATGTACAATTATGTTTATGATTATCACTATTTAACTAGCCCATGAATTCATGCATATTATACTATGAGCACTATATATGTTTTGGGAGTAGTATCGAACACCGAGTAGGTTGGAGGCTCAGGTTAAGCCCTGGATCTCAAAATTACGTGCTACCGTAGGTATGTTGGTATCCCTTTCATGTTAGTCCCTGGCCCAAATGGCCCTTTTCATGGTGATATCAGACTTTCATGGTTCCTACCCTTGTCAAGGTACGAACACCCTCCCGAATAGGGCTACAAGTGGGGCTTCATATGTGCTCATATGGGGTATGTCGGTTAAGAGAATCTCCTACTATTCCTCATGATTTATGCATGTTATGATCATGTATATTGGCTCAAGTTATGTTAAGCAAAGCTCTTCTAGTATGATTATGACTATGTTTATGTTACGAATGTTTTGAAAACCTTGAGTTGTATGATATGTTATAACGATTTATGGTACGAGCATGATGTCCTACTCTTATGATCTTTTATGAACTTTATATATTTTTTAAATGTCCATTTCACTTACCTTGCATACTCAGTACATTCCATGTACTGACCGCATACTTTCTTTGTTGTATCATTTCATGATACAGGTCCTACTTCTCAGGCTCATCCTCACCCGTAGCTAGTTTAATCCTTTCTCTCAGCACGCTTGGTGAGTCCTTATGTTCTGAGGACTACATGTTCACACTCTATGTTATCCTTTCAGTTTCCAAATGTTGGATTAGTTGGGGGAGTTGTCCTATCAATTCGTCTTTCATGTTTAGAGGCTTATCATACTAAAAGTAGTATTCCACCATATTGTATAAGTATTGTATTGTTTTTCCCTTATAATATGTTATAATTACGTTCTTTATGTTAACTCTTCTACTCATGTGATTGAATTAGATTTATGCTCATGCTATGGATCGACTTGGGGTTTCTCGGGGCTCCTTGTCCCGAGTCTACGATCTGGGTTTACGTTTAGGTCATGCCAATGACCAAATTCGAATTGATGACAAAGCATGTTATGGGAACTAGGTCCAAGAATGTTAATACTGTGGGGACTCAAGGTCCTATGCAATATAAGAGTGAAGCTTCACCGCGTAGGTATAAGGAAGAGTGCCAATTCATGGAAAATCAAATAGGGGGTTCTCGATTGGGATACCAAGGTGTCAATCAAGGCCCTTGGTACCTACGATAAGAGAATCAAGGTTGGAGAAATCACGACAATCAAGGTTGGGTTTATAGAAATGATAGATGGGGAAATCGTGATCAAAATCGTGATGGGGAAGGTTATCACCGAAGCTCAAACCCATATGTTCCCCTTCTAAACATTGAAAACCCAAAAGTGAAACCTAGTGTTAGCAATGTGGGAAGCTCCATGATTGAAGAGATGCTGGCTAGAGTGCTAAAAAGGGTGGAATCGACGGATAACAAGGTGAAAGACAAAGAGGAGGTGTCCAGCCTCACCCAAACAGTGAGTTCATATTCAGCTTCTATCAAGTACTTAGAAGCTCAAATGAATCACTTGTCCATGCAAATGAACCACAGAATTAAAGGGACTCTCCATAGTGACACTATGCCTAATCCGAAGAAAGACAATCATTGCATGCTATTATCACGAGGAGCAGTAAGGTGTTGCCTAATGGGGGCTTTAAGCCCAAGAATGTTGTTGACCCCAAAACAAGAAGTGAGGTGAATGATGAGGTGCCAAAAGCACCAAATGTTGTTGATGATACTGAAGAACTTGATGAAGGGGAAGTTGATGTTGACCCTGAGAAGGCTATTGAGGAGGAAAATGAGCAAAGAGGCTTTAACTAATATTGGTCAGGAGCCTAGAATTCCACCTCCTTATCCTCAAAGGTTAGCAAATAAGAAGGAGGACAATTAGTTTCAAAATTCATTAAGATGTTCAGTAAATTATAAATATACCTTTGTTGGATGCATTGCTCCAAATGCTGGGCTATGCGAGATTCATGAAAGAACTACTAAAGAAAAAGAAGGTTGTTAATGCTGGTGTAGGGGGAGTAACACACCATTGCAGTGCTATGATGCTGAGAAATCTTTCTCCTAAAAGAGAGGATCCTGGAGCTTTTACTATCCCTTGCACCATTGGGCTATGTGTTTTCAAAAAGGCCTCATGTGAGCTAGGTGTGAGCATAAACTTGATGCCTCTAATCGTTATTAAGAAGTTAGATATGGGAAATACCAAGCCTACTACTATGAGGCTATTGATGGAAGACAGGTCTATCAAGAAACTGGTGGGAGTGCTAGAAGATGTTTTGGTCTGAGTGGATAAGTTCATCCTCCCAGTTGAATTTGTGATTTTTGGATTGTGAAATGGATGTTGAGGTGCCCATCAGTTTGGGGTGCCCACTACTAGCCACAAGAAGAGAAATAGTGGACATGGAGTTAGGGAAGTTGAAGTTTAAAGTAGATGGTGATGAAGTCACCTTTAATGTACGTCAAGCCCACCAAGCCCCCAGATGAGTGCAAGGTGATAAGGGTCTTCAATGATGAGGGAGAGCAATATGAAATTTAGAGTGTGGAGGTTGATTTAGAGGATGAACCCATGAAGTATTAACAATTAAGGATCTATCCATCATTCCATGATGTTAAATAAGGTGCTTCTTGGGAGGCAACCCAAGTGTTTGTTTTATGTTGATGCTTTGATATTTTTGTGGTTTTGTTTGGTAGGAAGGATTGGATGAAGACTTAGGTGGAAGAAAATAAGGAAACTAGTGGTGTGAGTCCTGCGAAATGCAGGCTCCCAAGTGCGAAGCACCGCACTAATGAAAGAGAGAGGTAGAAAGCTAAGAATAAAAAGAGGGAACTAGTGAACAACCGGCGAATCGCCGGTTGCAATCCGCGAAATGCCGATTCTATATTGACTTGAACTAGTAAATCTAGGAAAGATTGTATGAACTGCGATCCACCAGTGGAACACAGGTGGCAAACTGTGAACCGTCGGTCTTTCATTGTCCATAAAATAGTGAACTGGCGAACAAGGAGGACACCTACGCTTGAACCGATGAAACGCTGGTACTCACTGGCGGTAGCAAGTCTAGCGCGTGTGGATGTACGTACTTCTTTTTTAAATCTTGATCGACCCATTAACCAACCTGATGCATATCACTTTAAAAAAGAACAAAAATCAGTCAAAACCCTTTTTATATTCCTTCACTCCACCTTTTAATCTCCCCCACAACCTTTCCACTTTCCCGATATCTCATTTCCCCACAACACTTTCCGCTGTCCCAACTCCCCACTGTTAAGACCCACCTCCTCGCCTACCACTCATCTGCATGCTTCTCTCTCTATAAAACCCTCATTCTCATTCTCTTCATTTCACTACTTCTTACTCAAACCCTCTTTTAGCAAAGACTAGTCTCATTGTTAGAAGATCCACCATTGTTAGTCAAGACCCAACACTCCCATCAAGTTATTATTCCCACTACTCAATTGGTATGTACATCCTTGCTTTTGTTTTTTTGTTGTTGATAATGCTAGTAAAAAGAATGAAGCTTGTTACATCTAAAATTTTCCATCCCCATTTCCCCCATTTCCTACTATATGATTCCTTTTTGTTGAATGGTTTTTACAATGTGGTTATGTTGGGGGTTTGAATAGTTGAATAATGTTGGGGAGGGTACTTATTTGGTAGAAATGTCCTATGTAGTTATTTATTTGATATAATGGTTGGGGATGAAGTCTGAGTAACCTCGAGTACTTAAAAATGCATACTTTGCCGATAATAGTGTTATACCCCATAGGATTCCCAGCACTTAGATGACCTATTCACACGTTGGTTAAGCATATTTGAAGGCCATACGTGCTAGAGAAAGGCCCGGGAAAAGATCGGACGAGAAACCTATCGAACCATAGCGGAAGGAGCCGAGGCAGAGCCCCTCGCGATGGCAGCGTTTCATGGAGGTGAAGCCTCCGCGTTGGCTCCGTGACACGTTGGCCCTGTCCAGGCCCAAGTATATAAAGCCCCACTTCGGTTTTAAATTCATTAAAACTTATAATTTCCAGTGAAACAGAGAGGAAACAGCAGAGAAGAGAAAAGGACAAAGGGGGTAAATAATTTCCATCCGATTACGCTGCTAAACGTTGTCCAAACTCAAATTAACCTCAGATACTGATGTATTTAGCAGCAGAGAGAATTCCTATGGAGTTAGTTTCGTGAAATACGGCCGACGAATCATCGAGCTACCGAGCTAAGGTAAGTAGAATTGCTCCAAACTAGTGTCTATGTGTTCCTAGCTTTGAAGTGAATATTTCTCCCTTCTGGACCTCTGAAAAATAGCGAGTTTTCGACCGTCTTTCGATAAGCCTAAGTTTAGGCTATAAATTACATCGAAGTGATGTTGTTCATTAAAACAAAGCTATATTTGGTATTAATTGACATGTTTATGAATGCAATTGGGAGAAAATAGTTGAAGTATTGGCCGAGCCTCGTCCGACAGACGGATAGTTCGGGGATAAGGTATGTAAAGCTAGTTTCCTCGGCAAGTTAGTAAATCTCGGTATAGTAAAGCAATTTAAAGGCTAGTAGAATATTCAGAAGTCATGTGTTGTATTTATTACGAATGTTGGTACGATATTAGAAGCATCAGGTTATAATTAGCATGAAACTTGATAGCACGATATAGATTCTAATACAAGTGTTAGGAACTGCACAGCATGCTCAGTATGTGATGTAATACAGAATGTTAGGATATTATCGTATTGAATTGAAACCCAGTAAAATAATGTAATATCTGTAAGGCATCTTAGAAGTAGAATGATAGGTTAAAATGAAGTTTAGGAAACATGTTAGAGATAGTAAATCATGTTACTATAGAAACTCAGCATACAACATGGTTTTTAGCAGAAAGACTATATCTTGTCCAGCATTAGACCCAGTACGGTATGGCAGAAGATTATATATTATATATGCATACTATTGTCAGTCTTAGCATGTGTTAAGTATGTACATATTACTATTACTAACTCAGCATATAGTATGTACAAATACTTTACTACTATTAGCTTCAGTATATGGGATATGCAGATAGTATTACCAGTTGAGACCGTTGTATTGTTTTGGGGTTGGTTTACCTAGTATCCATGACCGCCCCAGGGTTAATACCTGTATCGAGTCGTCCTCTAGGGGACGAGGATACGTCTCTCTACGGAGTGTCATGCCGTCCCACAGGGGATGAAGATGGGATGCCAGTTTTCCCCATATTGTGCCTTGATCGGCCCTTACACACCCCTGTCGAGCGGATACGCCCGGATGTTGATTCAGGAGTCCCCCGGACTCAGATGCAGTTATAGTCAGGGGCTCAGCGAGCCCAAGTGCATACCCAGGGGACCGGCAGGATGCTTACAACAATTATAGGAGATGGGATGACCGGGGTAGGGGTATAGATTCTGTGCTGGTTGTGCCTCCCGGCTTATGGGGGCCGGGTAAGGTTTTTGTGTGCTATATTATGTTATGTTATGCCATGTTACATTAGACATGAGTAGATTGGCAGTAGAACGATACGTCTTCAGGTATGACTCCTACTCCTTCCAGAATAATTAAGAGAAGGTATGATTTACATTATCAGACAGTTAATCTATTCCTTTCTACTTCAGTTTCATCAGTTGTATTGTTGTTTTCAGATATTTCCTTCAGTTATTGCTTTACATACTCAGTACCAGTGGTACTGACGCCCGGTGGGGCGCTGCATTACTTGCCTGCAGGAACTCATAGACGAGCAGGCGATACCTCGTGATTCCTGTCAGCGATCGAGTATTCAGCTCCTGTCATCCGGAGACTGAATTCCAGAGGTGTATTTCGTTTTCTTTTGTTGTACAGTATGGGTAGGTCGGGGCCCTGTCCCGATCATTTCTATTGCTATTCCTAGAGGCTTGCAGTCTGTATATATTTCCCTGTGGTCAGATGAGCCGGTCGTGTGAGGCCGTGCAGTTGTTTAGCTGTTAGTACTTCTGCTTCCTTTATGTTGGTCGTGTGGGGCCATAGCTTGACAGTAGTGGTGACCTTGCCGGTCACGTAGCTTTCCAGCATTTCATTGTTGAGTTCAGATAACTAGACAGCATTGTGGCCTTGTCGGTCCGCATAGGATTCCCTATATTGATATGTCTCTGGTTAGCTGTCAGCACAGGTACAGGTGGCTATAGGCCTAGTCGGTCGGAGGCTGTATTTACAACCTTCATATAGCCTGTTGTTTCCCTAAATCTGAGTTAGAGCCAGCCAGGCACCAGACGTGCTCAGGCTCAGCAGTCTAGCAGTTCAGGTCCTAATAGGGCACCAGGTGCATATCATACCCCCCAAGGCGGGGTGTGACAAATAGATCGGGTGACATTGTTCTTAAGGGAAAATTGTCATTTTTCATTTGTTGAGCTGTTTGAGTAAGTAGTTTATACTATGAGGTTGTGTTAGTAAGGATTCTTTTTGAGAAATTTGATGTTGAGCTCATTTAGGCTGAAATACATTAAGCTGAATTTCACCTACAAGTCGTCGGTCAAGCCCGCCGAAACACCGGCTGAAGCGCAAGTGCGAGTTAGGGTTCAGGCCACTGCCCAGCACCCGTGTTTCACTGACACTGCGGGGATCATGATTGACGAAATGCAGATTTAGCACTAATACTTTGCAACTTTGCCTAGTTCACTACCCAAGTGCCAGCTTAGCGGCATCTCACGGGTCTTCACTAGCGACTCACAATTGTTTCACCGGTACTTCTGGCACCTAATTTTGATATCCAACCATGTTGTTATCCAATTTTTATATTTTTATTTCTAACTTAGTTTAGTTGTCTCTTTTAATTTCATATAATTCAAAAACACAAAAGAATAGGATTGTGTGGCACTAACATTTCTCTTGCAGCATAATGACTTCATTCAAAAAAAGAAACAAGGGCAAGTCACCCTCTGTATCAAAGAGTAAGGGTAAAGGGATGGCCAAGGCAACCCCAGCCCCCACCGACATTAGAGAAGCCATCATTTATTGTGTGCCTGACATCAAGGCACATTTTGTAATATTGAAGGAAGGACGATCACAACATAGAAGAGGTTTGATCTGATGGGGCTGGGGAATGATTTCCCTAATATCATTGCTCAGTTCAACCACCACCAATGGAACATATTTTCTGAGCCTTTCCCGGAGTACTACACCAACCTCGTGCAAAAATTCTATGCTTGTTACCAGGCACGCCAGGAGACAATGAAGCATAAGGGAAAGGTTGATGAGTTCCCTTTCCTTTACCTCAATCAGAGTTAGAGGTGTGGATGTAGATATTACTCCCTCTGCTTTCAATGCACTATTCTGTATGGATGAGATAGATTTGGGAACGGAGTATGCAACAAGGGTGGCCAATAAAGAAAAATAGTTTGATTGGATATCACCCATCATCACTAATGGTCAACCTTTATAGTCCTCCATGGGTGGTGAAATCTCGAGGCATGACCTAAAGTTTGAGGCTAAGCTGTGGCTGGAGTTTTTGAGTAGACGAATTATGCCCTCGAAGATTTCACTGGAGACAAGCATCTTATCGACTGTATCATGACAAGGGTTCCCATCAACTTTGGGGATATTGTGGCCACCCAAATGAAGTGAAAGGACATGAAGGAGGGAACGTCCATGCCCTATGTGGTGCTTATTTCTCAGTTATACCTCAATATAGTGGTGCCCGTATTCCTTTATGAGTCTCCCAGCTTAGCCACTGGTGCAATGAATGTGGAAAGAAAAAGGGATGTTGAGTCACCTACGGTGAAGAGAAAGAGGTTGCAAGCTTTTTAGACTCTTCCCACTCTACCAATGAATTCTCTATAATAATTCGTAAATCTAGATCGGCTAGTTGTTCTCGGATAGCACCTGCGCCAGTAGAGATTTCTCGATTGCGAAATGTATCGAAACCCTGGGTAGTAAAAAAAAGTGGGATGTTGTATTTCCAAGATTGGATTTCATATTCGAATAAACCTCATAATTGTAAGGAAGTTGGCTTTTTAGTTATGGGCCTAGCAAGAGCAAAATTGGGATAGGATTCTATAGGATCTCCCCTCCTTCAAAATCGGATGTGAAAGTTTCCTTTCATCTAGCTCAAGTAGGTACACCAAATAAGGAAAGGAGTTCTCATTTTCAAACTCCGCCTCCCATGATAGTATGGAAACCTCTATTGCTCCCGACCTTAATATGCCACACCCCAAAGCATTGGATCATACATCTGGAAAGGCATAGTGTAGGAGGTCTTCCCCTCCTCCCACATCCTTTTTCCAAAGAAGAGTACAAAGGCTATCTAAGATGACACAATCTCATGAAAGCCAACTTCAAAAGCTAGCCCAAAATCCCCAGCTCTTATCACCAGAATAGTGAAGAGGGAGATGAAGTACGTATTTGACAGCTTGACCAAGCATTACACTAGAGTAGATGTGGTGGAGGGAGAAATCTATTCTCTTCAAGCAGAGGTGTGGGAGTTGAGGACTGGGCAACGATGGCAGACCCAGACTTGAATGCCCTTGATGCAACCATGGCTACCCATCCACGGCCCGCGGCCCTATTAATGATCTGTTTGAGGGCTTAGGTGGGGAAGATAAACTATACTTGGGAGGCCTTGATGAAGATGAAGAGGTTGATGATGAGGAAGAGGAGTAGCTGCTTTAGGGAGTTCCAACCACCCTTTTTGTTCTTCATGTTTACATTGGGGACAATGTACATTCATGGTTGGGGGTGGGGTGAGTATCCATTTTGTTGGTCTTTCATTGGTCTTTGTGTTGCCCTTGTCGGGCTAAATTTCTCATGCTGTGGTTGAATGTCAATTTTTAATTATGATGGAATTCCCTTGTCGGGGCCGTTTGGTAAATGAAAAATCTTTTATTGAATTGTTAGTGCCAATGATGGGTTATTTTAAATTTCAAAATTTTATGGACCCATGTTTTGATTATCGCCCCATGTTTTGATTATCGCTTTTGCTTATAGTAGTTAGTAAATAAATTCCAAGGGTTTTCTTTATACCATGGTTCTTTCCCAAGGATCAATTTTCTTTTCTTTTCTTTTATTGTCGAACCGGGTGGCATTTCCTAATGATGGATTGAGAGCTGACTTTCTTAAGAAAAAATACCAATTTTAGAGTCCTTTTTGAGTAAGTGATTGTAGTGGCTTCTGAGAGGTACCACCAAAAAAAATTCTTAAATGGCATGGCAGTTAAAAAAGGAATTTTGAGAAAAAATGGGGCATTCAAATATAAAAGCTGAGTATTCTTTTCTCATATGTTACACATTCATTATTTGACATCTTGATTCACATGCTATCTTGTTTTATTACTCTAGATGTGGTGATGACAATGGTATGAACCCCTTGAAGGATGATGCTTTGTGGGAAAGGGTTTAGTTTATTTCTTTTGCATGAACAATTATCTTGCACTTGCCCCAAGTGTGACTCAAGATGAAATCCTAGACGTAGTTGCACTTAGAACATGATTTTAGGCTTTCTTTTGATAGCTACTTCACCCATATGACCTCCTTGAGCATGAATCCTTGTTAGCTGATATTGATCCTTTAAACCTTTTCCTTGAGAATCACATTACAAGCCTATACCTTTTTTTTCAAATCCCTCTTTGGCAGCAATCCTCCCTAGTGCAAGTTTTGAGAAGAAATGAAAAAATGATCTTGAGTCCCAAAAGTGTGGGAATAGAAAAGGGAAAGATGGGCAAAAGAATAAGTTTGGGGGTTTCAAAAAGGAAAATGAGAAAAATGATTTGAACTTCATTGCACCACATTATTAAAAAAATGAATGAACTAATTGGATGAAAAGAACCGAATTGTGAAAATGTGCTACCTCTTTCATTGATGAGATTAAAAGTCGTAAACAAGGAGAGATAAGGATGGCTCTTGGGTCAAAAGTAAAAATGTTTTTCAAGGAGAGATAAGGTGGGGGTGATCTCAAGAAAAAATATGGAATATGCAAAAGTGTTCATAAAAAGAGCACTAGGGAGGTTTGAGTCACTAGAACTAAAAATTCATCCTACTTTTACCCTAGAGTTCATCATGACCTGCAAGTCCTAACTGATTTTAAGTGTAGCAACTCTACATTAGTGGCCAGTTACAACAAACGACAAGCCTATGGGTCAAGTTATGTGCATGGGAATTTCTTTATGAGAGTGAGCATATCTGTTTCATTCTATACTCCCTTGAGTGTGAATTTCTTGATATTTAAATGGGATCCTCTCTTGATGTGAGTAGCATCACCTCCTTGGGGAACATGCTTGCACGTGCCAAAAGATGTGATTTAAATGAGAATGTAGTGAGCTTTAAGACAAACTTTGAATGTGAATTTTTAATGACTTAGATGCTATATAAGTTTGTTGTGATCAACCATGCCCCTAGTTTTGAATGAAGGAATCGATTGTGAATCATCCCAATTGATTGTGGTCATCTCTTGAAGCATTTGCATATATTCTTGAGTCTCCTCTTTTCTTTTGAGTTGGTAAGCGATTTTGGGATTGTCTAAGTCATAGTGGTCCCTTGTGAAAAATCTCGTGTAGAATGACATGCTTACTCCAATGGTTTAGCCGTAAAGAATTTCCTTTCTTTAAGACAAGCAATGGTTCAAGTTTGGGGGTTTTATGAGTTGGTAATTTACCAACTCATTAGGCTTTTAAACAGGAGTTTTCGCTTGATTTTCTAGTCATTTAGGAGGATTTATGCTCTTTCTCTTTTGTTTTTGCAGGCATTCAATTTAAAAAGAGAAAGCAAAAAGGTGAACAAAAGCATAACGTCTGAAGAAGGGGACCTGCGTTCCATCGGATGGGACTAGCCAAACGTCGGCCAAACGCACACATACTGGTGAGAAGTGGAAGGTGCCCCAGCTACAATAGAGTGGCCCCCCGCGGATGGGTACCGGTAAAATGCCGGTGATTCGCAAGTGAGGCCATCTTTAGGAGGAAAAAATCCTCCAGCACGGGATTTGAGGAGTATTTTTAACCTATTTTTGTACATTCCCTAGAAAGTAATGCATATTCCATTCCAGATTCATAGAGTTAGAGAGAGAAATATTTTAATATTTTTCTTCTTCTTCTACTTCAAGGTACAAACTGTTACACCCTGTAATATGTAGCGGCTAGTTTTCATGTGCATGGGCTTGTCATGAGAAATGAAAGATTGATTAGTGCAGGAAGAGCCTCGGAGGCAGGACGAGCGAGGACATCGTCGAGTGGTTTATTAGGGTTGGGCGAGGCTAGGCCACGAGGGCCTGTGCAACGCTCTATCCCTGCCTATGCGATGGGCAATGCGAGACAGCCTACCTGCGTGATGGGCAGCGCAGGGCGCCGACCTGCTTGCACGATGGGCAGCGCGGGGCACCGACATCTTGGCACGTGAGCCAATGCGGGGCGCCACCCCATACCACCACCTATGCCTATATAAAGTCATCCTTAGTGAATTTAAATCATTCTTCAAATACTCCCTCGACAGAGAACATAGAAGGCATGGGAAGTTCATCAAATTTTCGTCAAATTATGCTAGAAAATGCCATTCAAATGCAAATTAACTTCGGGTAATAAGTTCTAGGCCTTCGGGAAGCATCTCTACAGAGTTATTTCTTGAAAAATCACTCAGCATACCAGAAACCCGCCGAGTAAAGGTTGTCAAAATTACTCCAAATTGAATCCTAGACGGCCACGGGAAATAGGTAAGCATTTCTCCCTTCTAATTCTTGAGAAATTGTGGGTTTTCGGCCAAGTTAAATAGAGTTGAATTGTAGTTGTTATTATTATCAAAAAATATCATTGTTTTCCTAATTTACTATTGAAAATAGCCCTATTCTCTCAGCGTAAGGGCTACAATTGAGTGGAAGCACCGATTACAGGTTGAAACTCATCAGTTAAATGATAATCTACATTCGAGGTATGTTAAGGCTAATTCCTTTAGCAAGTAATTCTTGTCGTATTGTAATACGACCTATATCCTTGTAAGAAAGCTAGAAGTATGTATGTTGTGATTAACTGGTACCATTAGTTTGAGATTAGCATTTTCTATTTAGATTGGGATTAATCTTACCCTATACAGCCTTCTGTCGACCAACCTCAGGGTTACTAGTTGTGTCATTGCCTACTAGGCTATATGGATCGCTCCAAGGAGCTATATGTTGTCCCAAGAGACTACGTTCAGGCCCAAGGGCCATATTATAGTCCATCCACAAATGGGATTCTATTTTTATGTCGTATCGACAACACTGACCCTCCATTGAGCCTTGTGTGCCCAAGGTGCAGTTACAGGGGTCCAACAGATTCAAACACAACTATAGGAGCCCAACGGGCTTAGTTGTAGACCCAAAGGCCCGATAGTTGTGCTATAGCTACCCGTTGACTCATATTGACCACGTTAGGGGTATATATATTGGAGTTTTCTCACCAGGGTTTATGGGGGTCCCGGGCGGGTTATACTGTGCTGGTTGTACCTTCCAGGATTATGGGGCCAGTTAAGGTTCTTGTTTGCATTATTTATTGTTAGTTATACAACGGGTTTTGGGGCTATTCAAGTTGTATCTCTTATCCTTCTGATATGATCGTTTCAATTTTATTATCAGTATTATTTAGTTACTTCATTACTGATTTACATATTCAGTACATATTGTACTGACGCCCATCATTGGGGTGCTGCATTACTTGCCTGCAGGTGTGGACAGATGCAATTTAGGACCTCCCTAGTCACTAGCCAGAGCCCACAGTCTCATCAACTCCTTTTCTCCTAAGTTGGTACTTAGAGAAGGTTTGTTATTTTGTTGTATATCTTTTGGGTAGGTCGGGGCCCTATCTCGACCAATATTCCACTCTTAGTGGCTTGGCCATGTAAGGCCCATGTATATTTTATATCGTGTGATGGTCGTGTGGGACCTAGTTTAGCTGTTAGTTAGTAGCCTTGTTGGCTATAGCATATTTGTGACTGCCCGTTTTCATTCTGTTATAACTAGATAGCCTAGTAGTCTTGTCAGACTGCATAGGATCCCTTTATTGTCTTGTGGTTGGTTAGTTGTTTTTTCTACAAGTCGCTATGAGGCCTTGTCGGCCGGAGGCTGTGTTTACAACCGAGATATAGCTCATTATTTTCTTGATTTGAAGAGCAGGTAAGCACCAGGAGTGCATAAGCCCAGCCAGGACAGCTCAGATCTCACTATGGCATCAGGTGCTAGTCATGCCCCCAAAAGTGGGGCGTGACAAACTTGATATTAGATTCAGTCGTATCCTATAGAGTCTGCAAGCCGTGTCGAGTAAAGTCTTATCTATGGGTGTGTTATGCACCACATTCCATAGGTAGGAGGCTACGGGGCATAATAGTGTGGTTACCCTCCTTTCTTCTTCAATCATGCTATAGAGCTATGTTGTATAGGGTGAATCCCTAGGCTAACACTATTCTGCTTATTTTCATAGGAAATGTCGGACGCACGATAGACCACGAATGGTTGGGAGCTAGACATCGCGGCAGGAGAAGGCACTAGCAGGGTGCCTTGGTAAGATCCAACCCGATCAGAGGGCGTTAGGGAGATTTCATCCCAGTCTCCCCACCTTTCTCTGCCACGCCAGGAGCCCTCCAGGGAAGTAGGCATGTAAGCACTACCCCCAGCGGGTTCTATACCTATACAATTAGATCAAGAGGTTAGGAGCATTGTCTATATGTTAGCTCATATGATAGCCGCTTAGAGCCAGCCCATGGTACCAGTGGTTGCTGAATCTTCAAGAGGACCTGAAAGTTTGAGGGTCCGAGAGTCCTTGACCCGAGTCCCCCACAGTTCACAGGGATGGACCAGGGAGAGGACCCTTAGGACTTTTTGGACCAGTTAGAGCGGATTTTTAGGGTGATACGTGGCATGCCCACGGAGTCGGTTGTGTTAGAAGTAGCTAGATTATAGGATATAGCAGTGTTGTGGCACGAGAGCTGGGAAAGGTCCCTAGGTAGAGACATTCCCCCTCCGACTTGGTCTATCTTTTTAGAGGCCTTCATAGATCATTACTTGCCAATAGAAATTCAACAGGCCCAGGTGGATCAGTTTTTCCACCTGCAACACTGCTCGATGAGTATCTGGGAATATGAGATGAGGTTCGACTCCTCGGCCATATATGCGCTAGCCTTTGTAGATACCATGTCAGCCAAAGTATATCGATTTATCAGCTCCCAGAGTATGTGGAAACTTGTGTTACAGCTACTTTATGGGAGGACATGGATATTTCCTGCATCCAAACTTTCGCTCAGAATATTGATGGGATCGGGAAAGCGACAACAGAAGGTAGAAAGGACAAATCAAGAACAGGGTCAGAGCGCCAAGCCCAGTGACATGCAGGTAGAATTTTAGGGTGGGCCTAGGACGTGAATATCAGGTAGGCCACCCAGACCCCCACCTCCGAAAAAGCAAGGTAGTATACCAGACCATCAGGGGCAATGAGGACCCGGCAAGAGTTCACGAGCATCAGGGTCCCAGAGTAGAGGGGGTCAGACCAGAGAAGGTCCACTCTGCCACGTTGTACTATTTGCAGCCGACGTCATTTTGGGGCATGCAGGTATGGTTCTACTACTTGTTATACCTATGGACAAGAGGGGCATATGATAAGGGATTGTCCGGCTAAAGGTCACGGTGATTGGAACCGATAGGACAGATCTTCTGCAGGGTCACATACCCCAGTACCTTCAGCAGGGTGCAAGCCCTCAGCTCCAGCCGGTAGAGGTTGAGGTAAGTCAGGGGCATCTAGCTCGGGAAGTGGTCCAAATTGCACCTTGCTTTATCAGGGCAACAGGAGTCAGAATCGTCGCTGGATGTTGTGACAGGTATGCTGGACATTTGCTCTCATTAAGTTTATGCTTAGATAGACCAAGCTTCCATTTTGTCCTATGTTACTCCACTAGTGGTTTGAAAGTTTGGGATAACGCTGAAATTGGTTCAGCAACCCTTTTCGGTGTCTACACCCGTCGGTGATTCTATTATTGCTAAGAGGATTTATCGAGGTTGCACAGTAGAGGTTGTCGGCCGCAAGACTTTAGCAGATTTAATGAACTAGAAATGGTTGATTTTGATGCAATTATGGGAATGGATTTGCTAGCGCCATGTTATGCCAATGTGGAGTGTTGGACCAAGAATGTCCGATTTCACTTTCCAAGGGAGGTATTGTGAGAATGGAAAGGCAGTACAGCTACGCCAAAAGGTAGGTTCATATCCTACCTTCAGAGGAAAAAGTTGATAGCAAAGGGCTGTATTTATCATATTGTCTGGGTTCGAGATGCGCAAGCAAAATCCCTCACTCTTAGTCCATTCCAGTGGTTAATAAGTTTTCAGATGTATTTTCAGATGAACTTCTTGGTATCCCTCAACAATCGAAAATCGATTTCTCTATCGACTTGTTACCAGGTACTCAGCCTATATCCATCCCTCCGTATCAGATGGATCTTGCTGAACTAAAAGTATTGAAAGAATAGTTGAAAGTCCTTTTAGACTAGGGCTTTATCAGGCTGAGTACTTTACCATGGGGCGCGCCAGTTCTATTTGTAAGAAAGAAAGATGGCTCCCTCCACATGTGTATAGATTATCGACAGTTGAACAAGGTTACTGTTAAGAATACATACCCTCTTCCCAGGATAGATGACTTGTTTCATCAGTTGGAAAGGATGAAATATTTATCCAAGATCGGCTTAAGGTCAAGATATCATCATGTGCGGGTTCGGGAGAAAGATATCCCAGAGAGAGCTTACAAAACAAGGTATGGTCATTTTGAATTTTTACTTATGTCTTTTGGGTTGACGAATGCCCCAAAAGTGTTCATGAATCTAATGAATAGCATCTTTAGGACATTTTTTTGATCTGTTTTTGATAGTGTTCATCGATGATATTTTGGTGCATTCCCATTCAAAAGCGAAGCACGGAGATCATTTGTTGATAGTGATCTAGATCCTCAGAGACTGCCATTTATATGAAAATTTTTATAAATGTGAGTTCTTGCTAAATTTCGTGCTTTCTTTGGTCATATTGTATCAGAGGATGGTATTTATGTTGATTTACAGAAAATTGAGATAGTAAAGACATGGCCTAGAGCTACAACTCCAACTGAGGTTCGCAGTTTCTTGGGGTTAGCCGGGTATTATAGAATGTTGTGGAATGATTTTCTACCCTATCAACGCCTTTACCAAATTGCGCAGAAAGTAGCGAAGTTCCATTGGATCGAGGCCTGTGAGCAGAGTTTCGAGGAGTTGAAAAATAGATTGACATCAGCACCAGTGTTAGCCTTTTTGAAAGGTTCAGAGGGTTATGTTGTATACTATGATGCTTTAGGCATTGGGTTAGGGTGCGTTCTGATGCAACACGGTAAGGTAATCGCTTATGCTTCAAGGCAACTCAAAAAGAACTATCCCACCCACGATCTAAGGTTAGCTGCAGTGGTTTATGCCTTGAAAATATGCAGGCATTACTTGCATGGGGTGCATGTGGATATTTTTACTAATCATAAGAGCCTCCAGTACATTTTCACACAGAAAGAGTTGAACTTGCGATTGCATCGTTGCCTAGAATTACTGAAAGACTATGACGTGAACATTATGTATCACCTATGGAAGGCTAATATTGTAAAAGATGCCCTTGGTCATAGATCTATGAGAAGCTTAGCACATCTAAGGCTAGAACTTCGGGAAATGGCTCGAGAGCTGCACCAGCTAGCCAATTTAGCAGTTTGAGTAGTAGATTCAGAGGATAATTGAGTTGTGATTCACAATACTACAGTATCATCCCTGATTGTGGAGGTAAAAGAGTGACAGTATGAGGACCCTAACTTACTACAACTCAGAGGTAAGGTGCAGCAAATGACCTTCAAATTGACAGAAGACAGGGTTTTGAGATTCAGAGGTCACCTCTGCATTCTAAATATAGCAGGAATCCACCAGCAGATCATGGCAGAGGTACAATATTCTCATTACTCTCTTCTTCCAGACTCGACAAAGATGTACCATGACATAAAGGAGATATATTGGTGGCCTAGAATGAAAAAGGGTGTAGCTAAATTTGTAGCATAGTATCCTAATTGCTAGAAGGTAAAGACTGAACAATAGAAATAGGGAGGATTAACCCAGGAGATAGCAGCGCCTATGTGGAAATGGAAAGAAATCAATATGGACTTTGTAATAGGGTTACCCACCACTAGGCATAGATTCGATTCTATTTGGGTCATTGTCGATAGACTAACAAAGCCAGCCCATTTCTTGCCAGTCAGGACTACCTGCTACGCCGAAGACTATGTTGAGTTGTATATCAAGGAGATAGTTCTACTACATGGTGTTACCACATCTATTATTTCTGATAGAGTGGTACAATTCATGGCTAGGTTTTGGAAGTCATTTTAGAAAGGTTTAGGGACACAGGTTAACCTGAGTATAGTATTCCATCCTCAGATAGACTGTCAGGCAGAGCATACCATTCAGACGCTCAAGGATGTGTTACGGGCATGTGTGTTAGTCTTCTTAGGAAGTTGGGATGAGCATCTACCCCTTATCGGATTTGCATACAATAATAGCTATCATTTTGTAATCCAGATGGGGCCTTATGAGGCCTTATATGGGCGGAAATGCAGGTCCCCCATCGGATGGTTCGAAGTAGGGGATTCGGGGTTAATCGGACCTGATATGATCCACCAGTCAGAAGAGAAAGTAAAACTCATCAAAAAGCACTTGGTGATAGCCTAGAGCTGTCAGAAGTCCTATTTTGATGTGTGGCATTCATACTTGGAATTCGATGTTGATGATAGGGTATTCCTCAAGGTTTTGCCAATGAAGGGCATGATGAGATTTTCTAGGAAGGGCAACCTTAGCCCTGGGTTCATTGGCCCGTGTCAGATCCTCCGAAGGATAGGCCGAGTGGCATATGGGCTAGAACTGCCTCCAGAGCTAGAATATATTCATCCAGTCTTCCACGTGTCCATGTTGCAAAAGTGCATAGGGAACCCATCCCGGGTTGTTCCTATTGATGACATTCAAGTTACTGAGGAGTTAGCCAACGAAGTGGGTCTCGTTGCTATACTAGATTGGTAGGTTCGTAGGTTAAGGACTTAAGATGTAGCCTCCATTAAGGTTTTGTGGAGGAATAGAAATAAAGAAGAAATGACTTGGGAAGCAAAGGCTGACATGAGGTCAAGATATCCTCACTTATTCCACAATTTACCCAGATTATGCAGTTGAGGTGAGGTTTTTGTTTAGCTATTATTTTACTACTTATATTTTTAGTATTGTTTAGTTGGTTGTCTCTATATGATGGAGTAGCTGTTTATAGTGTCCTGTGAGGCGTTTATGTTGGGCTTTTCTGCGTTTCAGGTTTTCAGATTGTCCATAATATAGAGGAGACTTTACCAATAATTTTTTTGGCATTAGTTAAGAGAGTTGAGTCTTTAAAGCATGAAGATTACACTCGACGATGAATGTTCCTAGGGTGGGAGGATGTTACACCACGTAAGATGTTAGCGGCTAATGTTTGCCTGTGGGCTTGTGATGAGCAATGAAAGCTTGATGCGTGCGGGAAGAGCCTTGGAGGTAGGAAGAGCAAGGACATCATCGAGTGTTTAGTAGGGTCGGGCAAGGCCAGGCCGC
Source organism: Datura wrightii (assembly GCA_035772735.1). Taxonomy (NCBI): domain Eukaryota; kingdom Viridiplantae; phylum Streptophyta; class Magnoliopsida; order Solanales; family Solanaceae; genus Datura; species Datura wrightii. Next base: position 72,894,405 of record JASDFA010000019.1, on the reverse strand, counting down.
GAGGGCCTGCGCGATGGGCAGCATGGCGACCCAGCCTGCCTGCGAGATGGGCAGCGCGGGGCGCCGGCCTGCTTGCATGATGGGCAGCGGGGGCGCCGGCATCTTGGCGCGTTGTCCAGCATGCGGCGCCACCCCCTGCCAGCGCCTATGCCTATATAAAGTCATCCTTAGTTAATTTATATCATTCTTCAAATACTCCCTCGACCAAGAACAGAGAAGGCACGAGAAGTTCATCAAATTTTCTTCAAATTACGGTATCAAACGCCATTCAAAATTAACTTCGGGTAATAAGTTCTAGGCCTATGGAAAGCATCTCTACGAAGTTATTTCTTTAAAATTCGCTCGGCATACCGGAACCCCACCAAGTAAAGGTTGTCGGAATTACAATTGAATCCTATACGACCACAGGAAATAGGTAAGCATTTCTCCCTTCTAAATTCTCAAAAAATTGTGGGTTTTTTTGTTGAGCTAAATAGAGTTGAATTATAGTTGCTATTATTATTGAAAGATATCATTTTTTTACTGAATTTAGTATTGAACCACTGGTTACATGTTGAGTGGAACAACTAGTTACACGTTGAAACTCATCAGTTAAATGAGAATCGTCATTTGAGGTATGTTAAGGCTAATTCTTTCGACAAGTTATTCCTATTGTATAGTAATATGACCTATATCCTTGTAAGAAAGCCAGAAGCATGTATATTGTGAATAGCTACTACCGTTATTTTGAGATTAGCATTTTATATTTAGATAGGGACTGATCTTACGCTATATATCCTTCCATCGATCAGCCTCAGGGTTACTTGTTGTGTCATTGCCTACAGGGAAATATGATGTGCCAGCTAAGGTTCTTGTTTGCATTACTTATTGTTAGTTATACAGCAGCTTGTAAGGCCATTCAAGTTGTATCTCTTATCCTTCCTATTTGATCATTTTAGTTTTATTATCAATATTATTTTAGTTATTCATTACTGCCTTACATATTCTGTACATATTGTATTGATTCTCATCTTTGGGGCGCTGCATTACTTGCCTTCAGATGCGGACAGATGCAGTTCAATACCTCCCTAGTCACCAGCCAGAGTCCACAGTCCTGTCAGTTACGTTTCTCCAGAGTTGGTAGTTAGAGAAGGTTTGTTTTTTTTTTGTATAGCTTTGGGTAGGTCGGGGCTCTGTCCCGACCAATACTCCACTTTTAGAGGCTTTTAGGCTACAGTTTCTCTGTTGATGGTTGTTGTTTCGGGCCATGTGGGGCCCATGTATATGTTATCTCGTGTGATGGCCGTGTGGGGCCTATTTTAGCTGTTAGTTAGCAGCCTTGTCGGCCATAGCATGTTTGTGACTGCCTGTTTTCATTCTGTTATAACTAGACAGCCTGGTGGTCTTGTTTACCCGCATAGAATCCCTTTATTTGTCTTGTGGTTGGTTAGTTGTTTTCTTTTACAGGTGGCTATGAGGCCTTGTTGGCCTAAGGCTGTGTTTACAACCGAGTTATAGCTCATTGTTTTCTTGATTTGAAGAGCGGGTAAGCACCAGCAGTGCATAATACCAGCCAAGTCAGCTCAGATCTCAATATGGCATCAGATGCCAGTCATGCTCGCCAAGGTGGGGCATGATAAAAACCACCATTGAAGACAATTTTGAGCTTGATATTAACTCTTGATGATGAATGTTATGACTTTATTTGTTAATATAATCTTATATCTCTCATTTATGAGTAGCTAAATACTTTGCTAGGGGTGTGTGCATGATTGGGGTTAAATTGGATTGGGTGTTGCTAGATTGATCTTATAATTACTCATTTAGTATAAATCTATTGTTTTCTCCCAATTTATAATTAAATTAACCATAGGTTCAAATGTGGGTTATGTCTAGTTATTTAATTTTCTTAAAAAAGGAAAATTGAATATGGGTGAGAAAGCATTGATGGGTAATTGGGTCTTGCTTGTATGGGGTTGGGCTAGAAATAGCCAAAAGTCATAGTCATCCATCCATTAGAGATTTAAGGCTAATAGCTCAAATCTGACCTAAGTCATAGTGAATGAATATTTTAGGACCTTGGGGTTTGGGAAAACCCGAGGAAAAAGGCACCCAAGTGGTTGAAAAACATCGGGTCTCACCTTGTCCATGGCTATTTAAGCTTAATAATTCAATTTCATAGTTAATTCCAATCCAATCGAAGCCCCAGCAATAGCACACCCCTGCCCCATGCTCATATTTATAAATTCAATTTGGTTGTCTTGCTTTAATAGATAGTTGATTTTAATTCAAATTGTGATCTCACTTTCCCCCAACATTTGTTTTTTCCATTTTTAACGCATTGATGCAACATTAGTTCAATTCAATAGATAACTTTTGTGTCATCCAATCGCTATTCCCTATAGTTTCGACCCCGGCTCTTACTTGGGTATTTATATTGCGATGAACGTTTACACTTCTTCCTCCTGAGGAGTGGATTTGGAAATCATTACTCCCTCAGTCCCTAGGGAAAAACTTGTCCAAGAAAGAAGTCACAAACTCATCCCAACCCACAGGAACTACTCCAATTCCTCTACTATCCTTCCACTGACGGAACCATATGTGAGCAACCCCCTTCAGCTGATAGGAGGCTAAATATGCACTCTCCACTCTCTTCACCCCCATAATCTGGGTGATCTTCTACATCTCCTCAAGGAACTCATGCGGGTTCTCATCTACCTTCAACCCAAGAAATTTTGTTGGGTTCATCCTAAGAAAGTCTCGCACTCTCATTGCTACAATGTTCCCATTCTGGGGAACATGGGACCTAGGATCAAGAGTAGGGACCTAGAACCACGGATGACTCAAAGTCAACCCATGGCGTGTGCATGGAAACTCAAGAGCATAAACTAAAGAGGAAACTGATAACTTAAACATGAATAAGCGGAAGTCTGAATATCATAAAGTGTATATCAAATGATAACATCACAATGCTAAATATCTAAGATGAACATACTAGTCTATGTCTGAAAAGACTCTACTATCTGATGAGATGCTGGAACAAGCCCACAGTTATCTCCAAGTCTGAAAATAAACTGACATATTCAACATAACTGAAAGAATTTCCCCGGGAGATGAGGACTCATCCCCAGGTGCTAACTGGACTAAGAGGGAAGCGAGCTATTGGCGAGACTGAGCTAGATCACCTAAACCTATATCATGAAATGATATATAATAAAGTATGTAGTCAGTACTTTAAATGCATTGAGTATGAACGGTACGTGAAAAATGCTTAGTAAATGTTAAGTGAAATCATGCATATAAATATAAATCAAATAGATCATGAGAGAAACACTGCAGACTGAAAATTGTATCTGCAACATACGTAGTCATAAGCTAGTTATCATAACTAAACATAGTCACCCAAGACTTAGAAATAGAAATCATATGACATGTCATAGCTGAAATAGTAAGTAAAATATCACAAACTTATCATTGAGTCAAATCTGTTGTAAGACATAATATTATAAGTCATGAAGATGAGTAACTGAAATCATAAGGAACAATAGGAGACTCGTCCTAACCGATACCATCATGATAGAGCTTACATGATGCCCCAACTATCACACTCAACTGGGCAGAGTCGTCCAAAACTTTCTAGGGCTAAGGACACTAAACCATGATGTCGATATCAAGCTAAGGCCCCCATGGGGCAGGGGAAAACTCTCTTGAGAGATCCCAAACATGTATACATTATACCTAAATTAACGCGTAGTTCTGAGAACAGAGAACATCGGACCCCAAGCCTACTCGGTGCTAGAAATTATTCCCAAAAACATACATAGTGCTCACATCATTTTTCAACAAAGCTAAAATCATAATCACATGCATGCACATCGTCTTTCAATGAAGCTAAAATCATAATTTATACATAGCTTGAAATCTGAATATTGGGAGTCCTGACTCCAAAACATATAATAAGCTGGATTGGGAGTCTTGACTCCAAACTATATGATAAGCTGATCTTATTAGCCTTGGATAAATCATAAAAAACATACTTAACTTGTATGGGCTTTCCCAAATCATCAAATCATGCATAATTCAAATAGACCTTATAAATCATATTCATGGAATCGTAATGTCACAACCTGAGTTGGGACCCTAGATCGAGACACGAGACATAGAACTACAAATGGATCTAAGCTAACCCATGGCATAGCATAATTCTAATATAACAACAACTAAAAGAACATATCTAAGTGGAAGCTTGACTGAAACATAACAAATAAAATGAAAAGGATAAAAATCTAATTACGACACTGAATAATAAGCTGAAACTAGTACTACAATGTTTGAAAGCCTCTACTAGTCTGATGAGTTGCTGGGATAAGCCCCAGCTAACCCCAACTTCTGAAACTAGAAATAAACTGAAATAAAGAAAAAAGAACTCATGTCCTTGGAAGATGAGGACTCACGACTGTCAGGTAATAGAGTCTGGAGCATGTATAACCATGTGGTTGAGTCTTAATACCTGGATATATATCATAAAATGATATAGCATATAAAGTATGAGTTTAGTTCTTGGAATGTACTGGGTATGTGAGAAAAGTAAGTGAAGCTAGAAACATGCTCGTAAACTGAGAAGGACTGAACTGAATGCATAACTGAGGTAAAGTACATTGACCCTATGTGAGATGCACAGATACTGGCATGATATGCTTATTTGAAAACATTTAATGAAATATAAGTAAATCTAGTTTTTTGGGTCATGTACATATACTAAAGATTGTAATCTGAAATCATAAACTAAAAATTGTGACTGAAATAATTATATTGAAATTGAAACTGAGTTGTACTCTGGGAGAGACTATTAACTAACAAACTCCAATGTGAGCCTTATGGAGCTCGACCTGTAACCCCGGTTGGAAGGGTGCTCAAACCTTGCCAAGGGTAAGAACTCTGACTGGTGTGATATCACTCGTGAACTCAGGGAGATATTATCTAATAACGATGACCCCTACATGCGCCCATTGAGGCAATGGAGACACTCTCAAATAACGAGGATCCCATATTCCTTGGGCTAAGGGAAATATTCTCTACTATTGTGAATCCCTTATCCTATAATGGCACGTAGTTTTGAGACCTGGGTACACTATAACCCTGGCCTACTCGGTTCTAAGTACTACTCCCAAGTAAACACAAAGATACATGTAACTGATAAATCTGAAGCTGATATCCTAAGACTAGTCGGAACCACTTTATCTAGCAAGAGTGTCAAGAGCCTAAAGGACCATGATGTACTGATACTGAGAGCTCATAACTGATGTTCTAAGACTAGTTAGGGCTAATTTCTACTAGCAAGAGGCCTGAAAGTCTAAAGAACCATATACATGCTGATCATACTAAATTTATGAGAGTCTGGTATGGACTACTTTTTACTAGAAAGAGGTCTGAGATTCTTTGAAAATCATAAACATACTAACCATACTAATTTCATGAAAATCATAAGTCCAAATCATTGTGTAAATCATATGTACTAAATTCATGGTAAAAATCATATATCTCAAATGGAACATATTTTCAAAAACAAACTAATTCATGGGTTGAATTTTTGGGGAAAACATGTTAATATCTAATCATGGAAATTCATCATTCAATTGAGAATGGAATCATAAACATCATGTACTATTTATCATGGGGACCTTGAAAATCATGGAAGACATGAGAGAAATTATTCATAGAATAGAAACCCTAAGACATGCTTTACTAAGGAATCAAAGTAGCTAGGGTTTTGAACATAAATTGGGACACAAGGATGAAAAGAGATACTTGTTGAAGTTCCACATACCTAGTTGAAGAATTCCCAACAACAACTTGATGCTTGCAACACCTTGGAGGGAAACCCTAGTTCTTTAACCTTGAGAGAAGAAGGGAGAAGATGACTTATGAATTATTTTGAGTAGAATGAGGAATTTGGTTAGGAAAATCCTTTTAATACATCCCATAGGAAGCCTAAAATAGCCTAGTTTAGGAGTTAAAAGCATAGGAAATTGTATAAATACCCCTAAGAAAACATTCTCTAAAACCTGTCTGTCTAGTGCTACGGGTCATATCATTCCTCGTGGTGACATACCACGGATCGTGGTATGCTATTCGTAGCTTCTGGGAGGCTTAAATAGCTTTCTGAAACTCTTGGTACAATTGCCTGGCATGAGTCATACCCACATACCATGATTCATACCATTACTCGTGGTGACAGGCTGGTCCTATTTGTCAAACATGGAAATGCTTCATTAAACTAGCGATAACTTTTTACTACAAACTCCAATTGATACAAAGTCAGATGCATTGGAAAAAAGACTCAAAGGGATTCAATTTGATATGCTAGATCATCCAAAAACACTTTCTAAAGTGATAGTTATAATCATTTAAAATTTACCCTTGTAAGAACTTTCACGAAAAATTCAATCAGTAGGAAAGCTCTCAACCCAACTTTATGCTAGTGGTCCCTTATGAACTTAACTTGCATCCAATGCACTTATCACACTTAAGAATTGATCTTAACACCTTGTTTCCATAAAACTCATCAGGTTTGGGTATATCCATATACCTATAAGTGTTCTAAATGTAGCCTGAAAGTCAGAGGCGTGCAATATCTCAACTCACAACTTAAATGATGATTCATACCATCATATTATGACTCGTACTGAGTCTTTGCAGCTACTGATCCTTCCCTGAAATTCTCTGAACCTCCTACCTACAAACACCAACAACGACTTGTACCCCTTACCACGGGCCATACAATGGCTCATGATTACCCAAGATTTCTGAACATTTTATCTAATTTTCCCTACTATGGACTGTCACTATAACTCGTACGATCTAGGTACAAATCATAGGATGCACTCATGGATCTTGACAAACTTCTGTCGAACCCTCAGGACTTTACACTACGTGTCCTTAATACGACTTGTACATCCTCCTACGAGTCGTTCTGAGGCTCATTTGGAGGGCATTTTCCAATTTCCTCTACATGGTCAAACTTCAAATTTAGGGTCTAGTCTAAAGGAATTTTCGGGTGTTACATATAAGTGGGGAGTTTATAAAAACTCATTCATGCTTTATATCTCATCATACATGAAATCATGAATCAAAAGCTTGACTTTTCATTAAATTTGCATAATAGGGCATAATTTATAATAACTTGAAATCATGAATTCATAACCAAATTGTGTATAAAATCTACCCATTACACTTAAAACATACTATAGAACATGAGGGGATTGACCCATAAACATATCATAGAGAATTGCACAAAATTGGGTTAAAACCCAAGAAATCAATACACTTGATTACGAACATGAATTCGTGATCTTGAGGAGAAATTTGGGCATGAGGGTGGAAGGAAACCATCAATCATAATCCTACATACCTGGGTAAATTGATCTTCAAACTAGACTTTAAATCCAAATATAATTGGGGAAGAAACTGGAGAGAATTCTAGCTTGATCTTAAAGGGTAATCTCAATATCTTGCATGCATAGGAGTCTAATGACTTAGAGTTAGATAAACCCTCTTAAAAAACTCATCTCAGGGCTTAAAGCGGCGTCATTAGGATGTTAGGAGCTCAGAAATTATGAAAATATCCTTAATGATTTGTCTGGAAAAATACCCACTGCTAGTCATACAACCCGTACCACGAGTTGTACCAACCTATGACTCGTGCTTTCCTCCCACAACTAGCTAGTCCAATTTCTTTAATTCTCTGATTATTTCCACGGATACCTACCATGACTTGTAGTTCCCTAATACGAGTTGAACAATCATTCGAGGACCAGCACCTAGTAACCCAATAGCATGCTACAACTCCGTGACCACGAGTTGTACCACCAAACCATGACTCGTGGAGTGGACTCGTGGTATGAGGGATGAGCCTCTGAACTTTACCATGGGTCTTCCTACAACCTGTACCAGATGACCACGACCCTACCATCACTCGTATTGAGAGAAAAATTGCAGACTCCTCTGCTGAACATATTCAACTTCCTGAACGTAGTCTTAGGAAACTTTGGGGTGTTACATAAAATCAGGACTACCCCAAGAACTAAAACTTAGAAAAACCTAATTTATATGCCTCACAAGGAAATGCAACAATATGTGTATAAGCTTAACAACTAAAATAATTATATCATCCTATCATCTAAAATACACTATCTCACCTCACTTTCTCGAACATCTGAACTTGTTTTTCTGAATTCTCACCTTTTAGTTTGAAAAAAAAGTGAGGATATCTAACTTTCATCTCCTCTTTGACTTCCCATGTTATTTTCTTGATGTTATTATTTCTCAAAAATACCTCTATTGAGTCTATCTCCTTATTTCTCGACTTTTGAACCTGATGATTAATAATAGTGACAAGAATCTCTTCGTAAGATAAATCTTCTATAATCTACATATGTTTCATTGGGGTAATATGAGAGGGATCTCCTATATATTTTTGTAACATTGGTACCTAAAAGACTGGTAAATTTTTCCAAATTATGAAGGACACTCTAGCTCATATCCCACTTGGCCAATACTTCAAAGGATTTTACATGGGTTGATGTATCTTGGACTGAGCTTTCTTTTCTTACAAAATATCATGATTCCCTTCATTGGTGAAACTTTTAAGAACACCCAATTATTGACATTAAACTCTAACACATGGCATTGTACATCAGAATATGAATTCTTCCTGCTTTGGGCTGCTTGAAATCATTTTTGTATGAACTTCTTCTTTGGCTTAATGAACCGAATCAGGTCCTAATAATTTAGTTTCTCTGACTTCAAACTAGTTAATAAAGGATCTAAACTTTTTCCCATATAAACCTTATAAGAAGCCATTTGAGTACTGATGTAATAAATATTATTGTATAGAAACTCAATAAGGGGTACATGATCTACCCAACTTTCTCTGAAGTATAGAACACATGTCCACAACATGTCTTCGAACATCTGAATAGTGTGCTCAGTCTGACTGTCTATCGGGGGATGAAATGTTGTTCTGAGGATCACTTGAGTAGCTAAACCTTGCTAAAAGGTTTCCAAAAGTTTTTTGTAAATTGGCAACCCTTTTTAAGATAATCTAAATTGGTATGCCATAAATTCATACTATCTCTATTACATATAATTTAGTACAATCTTTATCTATATAGGTAGCCCTGATGGACAGAAAGTAAGCGAGCTTTGTAAGCTTTTCTACAATAGCCCACACTTCCGTCTATTGCTGGAGAATCTATAATAAAATTTGTATTAATTATTTCCCATTTACATATGGAAACCTCTAGGCTAATCCTCTAGGCTTCCAATGCTCTATCTTTGTTGACAATTTAAGCACTAAGCTACAAATTCTGCAACATTCATTTTCAGGTTATTCCACCGATAGATCTCCTTGAGGTCGTGATACATCTTTGTAGATCCTCAATGGATTGAATACTAAGAATGATGAACTTCTGTTATAATTCTTTCCTGATGTCTTCTTACATATGGTACACATAGCCGATCTTGATACCTGAGAACTCCATCTTCTATAAGTCCCTATATAGGTTTATTTTATTGAATAATTCCTTCTTTCAATTCTACTAAATCTAGATCCTCGTATTGTCGCTCTTTTACTTCTTACATTAGTGATTATCCTATCACATTCTAAATCACAATTCCCCTATCACTTGAATCTAGGAGTCAAACTCTCAAATTGGCTAACTGATGTAACTCTTTAATCATCTCTATATTTCTTGGTTCTACATGCTTTAATCTGCCCATATATTTGTAACTTAGAGTGTATGCTACTATATTAGCCTTGCCTTGATTTTATAAAATATCAATATCGTAATCTTTTAACAAGTTGAGCTATCTTCTTTGTCTTAAATGCAACCCTCATTTCTTAAAGATATACCGAAGTCTTTTGTGATATCTGAATATGTCAATATGAACTCCATATACATAATGACGCCATATCTTCAATAAAAATACTATAATTGCTAACTCTAGATCATGAGTCAAATAATTTTGCTCGTTTTCCTCAAATGTCTCGAGACATTTGCAATAACCATGTACTGTTGCATTAGAACACAACCTAGGCCAATTGTTAAAGTGTCAAAATATAGAACATACCCTTCTGTTCCTTCAAGTAAAGTTAGCATAGGTGTTGAAGTAAGTCTATCTTTCAGTTCTTGAAAGATCTGCTTGCACGCTTTTCACCACTAAACGTTAGCTGCCTTGTGAGTTAACTTAGTCAATGGTGTAGAGATAGAAGAAAATCCTTCTAGAAACCTTTGATAGTAGGCTATAAGGCCTAAAAAACTGTGAACTTCTGAAGGACTTATCAGCCTTGGTCAATTCTTTATAACTTCAATCTTTTGGCTATCTACTTCGATTCCTTTATCTGAGACTATGTGGACAAGGAATGCTATTGAATTTGTCTAGAACTCACATTTGGAAAACTTCACATATAACTTATGATTCTAGAGTGTATGTAACACTTTTCTCAAATGATTTGCATGTTCTACTTTAGATCATTATTATATTAGAATGTTATCTATGAATACAATGACAAATATATCATGAAAAGGATTGAAAAAATGATTCATTAACTCCATGAAGGCTGTAGGAGCATTAGTCAGTTCAAATGACATTATTAGGAGCTTAAAATGGTCGTATCTAGTTCTGAATGTTGTCAATTGGATGTATTTCTCTTTAACTCATAACTAGTGGTACCCTGATATTAAATAAATCTTTTAGAAACACTTGCCAACCTGTAACTGATAAAAGAGATTGTTGATTCTTGGAAGTGGGTACTTAGTATTCATTGAAACTTTATTCAGCTACCAATAGTAAGTCAACATCTGTAATGAACTTTCCTTCTTATGAATGAAAAACAATGGTGCGCCCCATGGTGAAGTACTAGAACTAATAAAACCTTTCTCTATAAGCTCTTTTAACTACTCCTTTAATTCTTTCAATTTAATAAGATCCATCTTGTAAGGAGGAATATATATTGGCCGAGTATTAGGAAGCACATCTATTGCAAACTCAACCTCCCTTTCTAGGGGAATTGCTGGAAGCTCATCTGGGAATAGATTTGCAAACTCATTAACTACAAGGACTAATTGTCCATGTGGGCAAGGTGGCGAGATTCCAGGAACAATAATTTTTCTACAAAGGGGGACTGGGCATCAACATCTTGAAGAACAACTTTTGTAATGCCCCACCTTGGGAGGTATGACTGGCACCTGGTGCCCTACTAGTCTAAGCTAACCTAACTAAACATGGGCACGTCTGACACTTAATTCAAGAAATAAACGGGCTATATCGCAGCTGTAAGTACAGCCCATTACAGACAAGGCCACCTGTAAAATAAGACAGCTGACCACAATAATGCCATAACAGGGATCCTATGCGGGCCAACAAGGCCACCATGATGTCTAGTTATAACTAAAAAGTAGATCAGGCATTAAACTATGCTATGGCCGACAAGGTCGCCAACTAACAGCTAAACAAGGCCCCACACGACCAACATAGGAAATAAAGGATATATGGGTCCCACATGGACAACAACAACTAACCACAAGGAATGTACAAAAGTCTGCAAGGCTCTAGTAGTGATATAATGGTCGAGATAGGGCCCCGACCTACCCATAAATTATACATCATACAAACCTTTACTAACATTCAACTCTAGAGGGAAGGAGCTAAATAAACTACTGACTTTAGTTAGAGGCTAGGAACATCCTGAACCGCGTCTATCCGCACATGTAGGAAAGTAATGTTGTGCCCCTAGTGGGCGTCAGTACAACATGTACCGAATATATAAGGTAGAAAGATAATATCTGACTGAAAACTAGTAAAACTATAGTAATTAAAGGAAGAGAGTAGGGATTTAACCTGAATACCTTCACTGTCTGAATTATGTAAACAAAAAGTCTGTTTAAGCAAACAAGAACCTAATAGGGCCCCCATAAGCCTATAAGGTACAAACAACACAAAAGAACCTACCTGGGCCCCCATAAGCCATGGAAAGTACAAATAAAGTCCACTCCTACTACCTAAGCACTAAGGATGGTGTGTATACTATAACGCAGGATGGCCCTCGCAGCCTTAATCTGGTGAAACTCATTATGGCCCTCGTGGCCTCAATCTGATGGAACCCAATACGGTCCTCGCGACCTCAGTAAATGAAACTTTGTATGTCCTTCACAGCCTCAATAAATTGAACTCAAATGGCCCTCGTGGCCTCAGTAGATGGAACTCTGTGTGGCCCTCACTGCCTCAATAAATAGAACTTAAATGGCCCTCACGGCCTTAGTAAATAAAACTCTATATGGCCCTTGCGGCCTTAATAAATGGAACTCTAATGGCCCTCGTGGCCTCAGTAAATAGAACTCATACATAACATCTAACTACTCAACATCGAGGTAAGACCATTCCAGCTAGATTAACTCGGACAAGAATTACTATTTTGTCACCATAGGCTCAATTCAGTTTATAACAGCTGTCACCAATAGGTTTACTCTTAAGTACTATAGACACCTTGGTCGTACTAAATTTACAATGAACGTAACTTGCCGAAGGGATAGCCTTACATACTTGGATTGCCAATTTCTGGTTAACTTAAGAGTTTCAATTCTTATTTAATATCCCTTTCCAATTGCAATCATATTACTGGGAGAATGAGACTAGTTTAATACTCAATTCGGAAAAAATAATAAATTTTAATGACAATATCATCTATACTTCAACTTGACGGAATATGGTTGAAAAAATATAATTTCCCGAGAGTTCAGAAGGGAGAAATGCTTACATGAATCATGTGATCGTATAGAAATTAGTTTGGAGCAATACTGACAACTCCTACTCGGCAGGGTTACAATTCACCCGGAGAATTTCACGAAACTAACTCCGTAATAATGCTCCTGCGGGCTTGAAATTCGATATCCAAAGTTAATTTAAATTTGGATGGCAATTGGTAGCATAAATAGATGAAAATTGGTTGAAACATTCGTATCTCTCTTTCTCTAGCCGAAACTTGTGAGGAAAATGAACTACAATTGAAATAGGAGGGCTATATATATGCTTTAGTGTGGTGGTAGGGGGCACCCTGTGCCACCCATCGCACCAAGACACCCTCCGCATCGCGCCCTCAATGCGCCAAGGGGCTGGCGCCCTATGCTGCCCAAGGCACCAGTGTGCCAGTGCCAAGGGGCCAGCGCCCTATGCATATGCTCTACATTATATATAACAAAGCTCAAACATTGTTTATTGACGAAGCTCAAAGATGAAATCATGTATAACTCAACATAGTATGAAAATGAAGCTCAACATTATCCTTTGACAAAACTCAATAATGAAGTCATGCATAGAACCGACATCGTATGAAAACGAAGCTCAATAATAACATACATCTCAATTGTTAATTCATGCATATGAGAAACTTTATTTCGGAACATACCACAAGCTCAAAGATAAGTGGGAGTATCTACTCCAAAATCATGTGGTAAGCTTACTTTAGAGATACTATATCATCATAATCGATATAAGGGCTTTTCCTGAAATATTATCATGCTTAGATCTACTCGATTCATTTTGAAAACAAAATCATAAACATGGGTAGCTTTAGATACATGCTTTTCATCATCATCATATATTCATCATCATTCATTTCTTTCATGAACTTCTCATCCGTAGGCATTTAAATTTCATAATTTGAAAACACAATTTTGATTGAAAATAATTGAAAATCTTCCCAATCTTCATAATTCATCAATAGAACCATAATCTAATCGTACCCATGTATAGAAATTGAAGAATTATGCAATTGGGTAAAAACGCCATAACTTGATCAAAGGAATTTCTCATACTTAAATAGAGATTGGGCATGGGTGTTGAAGGAAGCACCCAATCATAGCCCTACATACCTCGAAGGGACTGATTCAACAAAATCTTTTATTACCCAAGAGGAAATTGGGTGGAAACCTTGAATACTAGCCTTGAATCACCTCTTCAACCTCTCAAGCTTTCATGTGTGGAATGAAGTAGTTTAGAACAGGTTCTCCCCTCTTGAAACCCTGTAAAATGAGCCTTAAATGACGTAGTATAGGCCCTAGCAATTAGGAATTATGGAAAAGTCCTTACTAAAATAGCAGAATTTGGCTGACTACCAATCCTCACAAGGGACTGGACGACTCGTGCTCACAGGCCATGACTCGTGGCCACGAGTCATCTCGTTCACTGCTCAAAACAACTATGGGAACTCACGGAAGACACCACGACTCGTGGTAGGTGACCACGACTTATAGTCACCATGCGTGGCTTCTATTGCCCAATGCCTCCTGCCGAACAACCAGTCCCGGCTACAGGAGACCTCATGAGTCATGAGGCTTGAACACGACTTGTGGTCATGCCTGTGGTCTTCTCAACACAACCTGCCAACACTGCTGGACCACGAGTCATGGTCACTCCTGACGAGACTCCTCACGGTTCATCGTGACCTGGTGAGAAATTTCAATTTTTCACCGTTTTGACTCCCCAGTCTGATCCTTGGGTTCCCAGGGTCTAACAATATGAGTCAAAATGATACAGGTGGGTAGATTTGGCCAGTAATATCCTTTCCAGTGCGGTGCATGGAGAACAAACCCCATATCTCAGCCTATAGCAGAAAAGGGAAAACACGAGTATCTATCTTTGGAGGAAAACAAAATCACCTCCAGGCTGTAGCAGGTTGATAGAGCCTGGAATCGCTGCTGATTGTCAAGAAATGAGCATCAAGTTGACGTTTAAAGGGTATTGAGGTGGTGACCTAGAATACTTCCTTATCACCACAAGTTGTGGAGGCAAAGGAGTGACGGCACGGATACCCTAGCCTAGTACATACCAGATACAAGGCTCAGCAGGGAATCATCGGCCTGCGAGATAGAAGGAAACAGAGTCTCGAGACCCAGAGGTTGAATATTCCCTCCGGAAGTTTTACGAAAGCGCATCTGGTTGTGAAGGATATCTACTGATGATATTAGGAAAAAAAGATACTGCGAGTTGTAGCACAGAACTCCAATGGACAACAGGTAAAGGCAAGACCTTGAAAATCGGGCGGGATAACTCAGGAAACAACCATGCCTTCGTGAATATGAAAGGTAGACAATATGAATATAACCACAGGGTTACCTCATCCAGGCATAAACCTGACCCCATTCGGGTCATTGTTGAAAGGCTAAGAAGATCAATGCACCTCTTGCTAGTCGAAACTATGTTTCAGCTAAGGATTATGTTTCATTTGATACTAAAGAAATATTCCAGCTGTGAGGTGTCTTAGTATCTATTAAACTTCTGACAAAAGGGCATAACTCACAGGTAGGTTTTGGGACGTCTTTCAGAATAGATTGGGATGCATGTTAATTCAAGTACAACTTCTCGTCCCCAAACAAATGGCTAAGCATAGCACACAACTCAGATGCCCGGAGATGTGTTATGGGTTAAAGTACATGCCCCCTATATGATTTCCTAAAGTAGGTCAGTTAGGGATAACCGAACCGGGCATACTACATCAGTCAGGGGAAAAAAGTTAAACTCACTAGAAGATATGGGTTGGCAGCCCAGGGTTGTCAGAAGCCTTATTCTAATGTATGGTGTGGAGAGTTAGAGATTGAATCAATGACTAGGTATTCCTCAAAGTCTCACCTATGAAGGGCGTTATGAGAGCTGACAAGAAGGGCAAGTCCATCCCTAGATTCATTAAGTTGTACTGAATCATTCGAGAGATCGACCAAGTGGACTACGAGATAAAGCTGCCTTCGGGGCTAGGATCTATTCATCAATGTTACAAAAGTGTGTAAGAGACCTTTATCGGGTTATCCTAGTCGAGGATGCTCGGGTCACAAAAGAACTGTCCCACAAGGAGACTCCAAAAGTTATACTACATTGGCAGATCCATGAGGGCTATCTTGAGAATCGTATGGAGGAACAAAAAGGTAGAAGAGATGACCTGAGAAGCTGAGGATGACATGAGCTCTAGATATTGATCTTGGGCAGAATTTCATGCCCAAGTGATACTCAAATGCTTCATTTCGACTTGTTAATCTATTGTTATGTGTACAATATCATTTGAATCTTAGGTAAATGTGAATTTATACTAACCAACATGATTAGTGTTGTTTTGCAGGCAGAAGGAAATTTTGGAAGCTAATCTACATGTTGGTGAAGTACGGGGATGGACTCGGAAGAAAGAAGTGGAAGTTGACAAGGGAAGTTGGCAAAAATAGGGGCTCCGCGATGGTGTCGTGTCATGCTACCATAACGGAGGCATTCTTCCTGGGATGATGAAAATATGTCAAATTCTAGTGGAGGTTCGCGTTACCTCCGTGGCACGGAGTCAGTGCTCCGCGATGCACTCCGTGTCATGTTGAGTGTGATTACCTGGAACCTCAAGTTCTAGTGAAGGTGCACGATAGCACCGTGGCACGGAGGCAGTGCTCCGCGTTACACTCCGTGCCACATTGCTGGTTATTCCGTGAAAAATTCTCAATAGTATAAATAGCACACTTAGATTTTATTTTAAACATTCTGACTTTTTTGAGCAAGAACAAGGGTAGCAGGCAGTTGAGAGGACGAAAATTCTAGGGTTATTCTCTTCCTTTTTCTTTTTAATTTCAATTGCTTGTATGAATTCTACTTATTTGAAGATGTTTAATCCACAAATGAGTGGCTAATTCATCTCTTGCTAAGGTTAAGGATAATTGTAGTGGAATGTAATCATTAATCATTTCAGTTTTCATTTTTTCCTCAATGGTTGTTCTATCAATTCTTGTTTTTACTGCATTAATGTTTGGCCAATGTTAATGTACATCTTAAATATCCAATTTTGATTCTGAAAAAGGAAAGAAATTGGACAGATGTGAATTGGTAGGATATGATCTTTTCTTAGTTGAGAAAATTGAGAATTGATTTACGTTCAGAATATAAATATATCTAAAAATCGTATTAGTCAATTTATGGAATCGGTTATGTATGGCTAGAGCATGAGTTTCTTATCACAAAAATGTAGAATAAGGTCTCATGATTCTTTAATTTGGTAGGAGTCGAAATATCCAATCCATAGGCGATTAATTCCTGACTAGCAACCGAAGAGAAGATTAGCTGATTTGAATTAAGAAACTACATCCCTGCATGCTTACCTTAACCTCAGCTTGTTCATTGCTATAGTTCAGACATCAAATTATAATCTCTACTTAGGCTCTTATTATTTAGTAATCTTAACTCATAAAACATTATTTGTTTGGTTGTCTACATTCATAGAGATATCGTTCACTAACACTTACGTTAATTATTACCGTAGTTCAGTCCCTGTGGGATCGATGCGTGGCTTGAAATAAAGCCACTTTACTACTTGTACGACCACGTGCACTTGCGTGTTGTCGACGCAAAACTACACGCAAGTGCACGTGGTCGTACAAGTAGTAAAGTGGCTTTATTTCAAGCCAAGTATCAATCCCACATGGACTGAACTACGGTAATAATTAACATAAGCGTTAGTGAACGATATCTCTATGAATGTAGACAACCAAACAAATAATGTTTTATGAGTTAAGATTACTAAATAATAAGAGCCTAAGTAGAGATTATAATTTGATGTCTGAACAATAGCAATGAACAAGCTGAGGTTAAGGCAAGCATGCAGGGATGTAATTTCTTAATTCAAATCAGCTAATCTTCTCTTCGGTTGCTAGTCAGGAATTAATCTCCTATGGATTGGATCTTTCTACTCCTACCCAATTAAAGAATCATGACACCTTATTCTACATTTTTGTGATATAAGAAACTCATGCTCTAGCCATACATAACCGATTCCATAAATTGACTAATACGACTTTCAGATATATTTCTATGCTGAACGTAAATCAATTCTCAATTTTCTCAACTAAGAAAAGATCATATCCTACCAATTCACATCTGTCCAAATTATTTCCTTTTCAGAATCAAAATTATATTTCTAAGATATACATTAACATTGGCCAAACATTAATGCAGTAAAAACAAGAATTGATAGAACAACCATTGAAGAAAAGATGAAAACTGAAATGATTAATGATTACTTCCACTACAATTATCCTTAACCTTAGCAAGAGATGAATTAGCCACTCATTTGTGGATTAAATATCTTCAAATAAGTAGAATTCATACAAGCAATTGAAATTAAAGAGAAAAAGGAAGAGAATAACCCTAGAATTTTCGTCCTCTCAACTGCCTGCTACCCACGTTCTTGCTCAAAAAAGTCAGAATGTTTAAAATAAAACCTAAGTGTGCTATTTATACTATTGAGAATTTTTCACGGAATAACCAGCAACGTGGCACGGAGTGTAACGCGGAGCACTGCCTCTGTGCCACGGTGCTATCTTGCACCTTCACTGGAACTTGAGGTTTCAGGTAATCACACTCAACGTGACACGGAGTGCATCGCGGAGCACTGCCTCCGTGCCACGGAGGTAACGCTAACCTCCACTGGAATTTGACATATTTTCATCATCCCAGGTAGAATGCCTCCGCGACGGTAGCGTGACACGGCGCCATCGCGGAGCCCCTATTTTTGCCAACTTCCCTTGTCATTTCCACTCCTTGTTTCCAATTCCATTCCCGATTTTCACCAACATGTATATTAGCTTTCAAAATTTCCTTTTACCTGCAAAACAACACTAATCATGTTGGTTAGTATAAATTCACATTTAACTAAAAATCACATGAGAATGTACACATAACGATAGATAAACAAGTCAAAACGAAGCATTTGAGTATCACTTGGACATGCAATTCTTTCCAAGATAACTTACCCCACACTTAAAACCTTGTTCATCCTCGAACAATAGTCTCACATCTCATGCAATTGACACCCACGCATAGCTACTTTTGCTCGACAGTTCAAGCTACGGCTATACCGATTATTTAATATAGAAAATCATCAAGAAAACATGCATGGTCTCATCAATACCATGAAGTACACCACATTAAGATCTCCTGAACTCAAGAATCAATTCTCGATCTTGGCAAACTCTTGCAAATCAACTGATCAAGACATCCGACATGAAATTTAATCTCTCGTCAAGCATGTGCCCTCACAACACAAGAAAATTACCCCATTTGCCATCACAAGATTTCCAAAGCACTATGTGTAGGGGTATATGAATATGATTTCGCTCGCTCTCCCAAAGAATTCACATGCACCATGCCATGACCCATAAGCTTGCCTCTAGTGTTTTACTCCACTAATATAAGGATGCGTGATGTAAGATCACGTAGGATTTAATGGGTTGTAATGTAAGCTACAGAACTAGTCAATACTGGGCTAACCAATAATAACAACTAGCTTCCCTAAGCGCTTTTCAATACATCCCACCTTCATTACAGACATTGCTTCTTCCTCCATCCTCTCATTCTTGAATTTTCTTCTTTCTTTTGGTTCCTATTTCTTTAAGCACCCTCAACTTACTAGCAAAGAGTATTTATACATCTTTATTTTTTTCTCATTCATTGATTTTCTTACTCTCTACTATTAATTAACCAATTTTAACAAGTGCACCTTTGACCTTTTCTTTAGCTTCCACAACTTCCGCTTTCCTTCCGTTTCACACTTCTCACTCCTTTACACTTTGGGAAAAAATATTTTTCTTAAGCGCTTAAGGGTTTTGGATCAAATTCACAGCTAATGAAAAGAAGGGGTTAAGCTCGGTTTGTACCTCTCAAAGAATAGGCTAAAGGCTCAATTGGGCTAACTAGGATGTAACATTAAATGTAGGTGTGATAAGTGAGAAACTTTCAATTTATTCAAAGAAATGCCTACATCCTCTCCTATAATCCACATCCTTCATTTCGTTTAATACACACACCAGGCAAGTTCTAGACACTTCACAATAGCATGGAATAGTCGAAACCTCACCGCACACTCATTACACATGCTCAACTTAAGACATATTCACAGACTCTTCAATCAGCTAATTACAAGAATTAACTATTAAGCCTCGATCATACCGAATCGAACTCTATGGCCTAGGTATCTCAACATGTTTAACACATTTGCATGCTTTCATACAAATCACACTTGCATCTTAATATCATGCACAACGCGTAACAAGAATTCCAAACCATTAATTACCGACACGTTTGGGAAACAAACAAAAGAAAGAAGAAAAAAAGAAAAAAACTACTCCTATCAACTACATTTCCCTTAAGACGGTCGTCATCCATCCATCATAGGGAACAGTCTATCTACGACATTGGTTCAATGGGACTATTCTCGGGAAAAGCACCGAAAACAAAAATCGAGAAACCCAACATAAAAAAATTTCGATAGAAAAAGATAAAAAATATAATTGAAAAATATTTACAAATTACACACAACAGTAGCTTAAGATTCATTACAACACCAACATCAATTACAAAAATGAAACATAAAGTCACAGGATCACAATTTGCACAATCACAACAAACATAAACACAACAGCTAGCACCTAACTACTCACACCCCACACGAAAACCGAGCACTGTCCCCAGTGTTCACATAATTGAAAAATATCACAAAGGATGGGTGGTGAAACTCCCTGATCAATCAAAGTATTCAATTTCTTCATCAGGTGCCAGCGCGTCGTCTCCCATATAAGAATCGCCCCCACCGTCCTCGTCCGACTCAACATCTGAGTCCTCCCGGCGTGTCTCCTCATCGGTAGGGACATCATCATCCACGGGATCCACAAATACGGGCCCCACTCGACATAATGCTCGGGCATTCTCGTTGAACGGGTAATCCAACTCGAGTTGCCACAGCTCATCCTCCGTTGCGGGCTGTCCACCGATGCGCAGCTGCAACATCTGCATCCCGTACATGCGGGCCATGTACTGATCATCCCGAGCATGTCGCTCGGCTAGTGTGAGCACTGGCCCATAAGTAGTGTCAGGTGCCTTGGTTTTGGTGACATCCAAGGCACGCCTGTCAATCTGAGGGATGTAATCTAGGGCCTCCTCCTCAATACCGTGGCCCCTCAAGAAAGTGGTAAGCCGACCACCAAACCCGTATATATACCCCTGATGCAGTCGGGATCTCTTCATGGGGGAGATGATCACCGCCCCAACATTGATTTCCAGACCCTTCATCAGTGGGTACACCAGACAAACTCTATCCAGAGTGACATCTATCATGTGCACCCCCGGTATCAGGCATGAACAAACAATCTTCAACCAAATTTGGGCCTCCCTGTTCATCTGAGAATAGGGCAATGTCTGATGGTAGCCCCTTTCCTTGTGCCTACCCCACCTAGCTGTCGATCGGGCTCCATATAAGGTGCGTCTGATGTCCGCATAGGGTGGAGTGATGTTCAATTGACGGAGGACATGAGCGTCTATGTCCCGCGCCCCCAGGATTGAATTCAAATGGTGGGGTTCAAAGGTGACAACCTGCCCTCTGATTTTGATGGTGTGGCTACATAAGGTCGGGTTCCAGTTCCCGGATAAGATGGAGATTGCACTCTCTGGGTTCTTCACAAATGAAGTTTAGCCCAGCAATGTCAATCCTGTGTACAATCCGCGGGAATTCCTGTGCCAATGGTTCCCGTGCTATAAGCTCCTCCGGGAAGTATTTGGTTTCCTTATGTTTGGCATACCATTTTTTCCCTTCATCTATCACCCATCTAGTTACATATTATCGGTGTTTCCCTCTAGGAACCGCTTGTGATGCTGGTACTGCTGTCCCTAATCTTACTCTCTTTCTGCTGGCGCCCGATGTGGATGCACCCTTGCCCTTGTCCTGTCGTCCTGACATTTTTCTTGTACATTCAAACATACAGTCCCAATGTTATTCAAGTCATAGTAGCTACAACTAAGGTTGGGTTTAATTGGATCACCCCACACTTAGTCTTTATCCACAGTCAACCTACTTCGACAAGACATTCATGTTTTCGCAATTCTTAACATTCAACATGCTTAGTGCATTCATATAAGTCGATGGAACAATTACTTTGTACTACTCAGACTTTGTACAATGAATTATAAAATTCCTCCATCGATTCAATTATATCATCATGAGCACATTGCAATTTTAGCACAACAACCTATGTAATTCTCCCTTTACATTCTCCCGAAAATTCATCTTCTATCATAGCTTAATCAACTTCAATCACACTACATTTCACTTCAAACAACATGCACAACCCAATTTATCAACATTTTAAAGAATTTTGTCTTCTTCCTATTCAATCCTCAACCCTAGCTATCAAAATCGTAAGAATTTCACAAAACATGCAACCATTGAGTTAATCTACTCATAACGATACTATGAACATCATTCAATCATAACTCAATTGATTTAAATCTTATTTATCACTTAGGGCAAAGTTTCATCATAAAACATGTTCAAGAATCGAAAATTTGAGCAATCATAAGGAAAAATTCAAGAACATACCTTTACTTTGATGAAGTTGAAGAAAACTCGAAGGAATTTAATCACTAAGTCCGTGCCACATTGGGGGAGAAGGGAATTTTGGGTGTGGGTCGCAGAGGAAATGAGAGAATAGGAAAAAATGAAGGAATTTGGGTTAAAAATAAGGCTTTTCATGCGGGTTACCCGGTGACCCGACGTGAAACACACCTCAACGTGTCACGGAGGGCAACGCAGAGCACTGCCTCCGTGACACGGAGCCATCGCGCAGGTGTTCTGAAAATTTTCTAAAAATCCGAAATACATCTCAACGTGTCATGGAGGGTAACGCGGAGGCCCTCCTCCGTGACACGGAGCCATCATGTAGGCTCACTGGAATGTGCCAATTTTTATTTTCTTACCTTTATTTTTTCCCTTTGCGCTTTTTTGTATTTTTGTCGTCCGTTCCACCTGAAAATCATTCAACCACAAGAATTGAAATGAGTTGCTTATTTTGAAACTAGATCGGACTGACTAGTGTTAGAGTCTATAACCGACATATAACCAGGTGAGCTAGAGGTGGAGTCCAATGTATACACCCCACAGGTAGGACCCAATATACCTTGACAGGGTATAAAGGCATGAACTGAGTGATCACAAAAGTCTGGGGCCAATCAGGCCAAGTAATACTATAACCTACGTTGGCAACGTAGTTCTAGAAACCAGGGTCCCATCCCACTCGGTGCTAAGTTCTACTTTCATTGAAAAACCTAGACTGAACTACTAAGCAGATAGCTCGAAACTAGTGTCCAAGACTAGTTAGGGACGTATAACTACATGTACCCTAAGAGTCTTATCAGACTAGATTCTGAAACTGGGTTCTAGACTAGTCAGAGCTACTCTTCTGGAAGGGTCGTAACCATCTAAGAACAAGTTGTAACTGAACTGGGGTCCTGGGGCTAGTAAGAGCTATATACTAGAATGTCATGACTGCGTAATGGACCAAAAACTATAATCTTAATCCGATTCTTATAACTGAGAGGTACAACTAACAGCTCGAAATAAGACTGAAGTCAAACTGATCAGTTGACAATTTTCTGAAAGATTCTAAAGAGACTCTATGTTCTGACAGGTCTGAACTACTAGCAGCTGATAGAGAACTCAACTTATCCCAATAATACGGGAATTTCATAATATGGCAACAATTCAATAATTAAAGAAATCTCATCCAACAAGGCTAAAATCATTCTTATCAGTGAAATAATTGCTCAACAAATATATAGTTAGAATTTCTAGGAAATTCAGCCCAAAAAATTCTTCATTCACTAGATGAAATTTAATAAGCAAAATCATTACCCGAATGTTAGGGCTTAAATGCACTTTTGTATGAACATTGACAATTTAATTAGGAACTGATGAAGATAATATGAACAACCAACATGGATATTATTCCAGGCGAAATAAACGAAAAAAATAACATGGAATTCATTCGTATTCGAAAGCTCAGGGATAAAACCGATAAGGGAGTTATGGTAGTATTTTTGGGGACATAAGGGAAGGACAATTCCCTTATTGAATTCCCGCATACCTGACTAATATTCTCCCAGAGAAGAGAACTTGAACTGCTGTAATGGAGAACAACCCTAAGCTTGCTTGAGAGTTTTCTTGAGGAACTCTTCGATAGTTTTTTGAGAATAAACGTGAGAATGAGGGGAGGAACCTTCCCAACCCTCTAATAAGTCTGAATTTACATTCAAAACGACGTGGTTTAGAGCTTAGGAGAATAGGAAATTACTAAATATCCCTTAGAAATTCGCTGGGAAAAACTGTCAGGTGTCTCTAACGGGTGACCTAACGAGTCGTGATGGCTAACCATGACTCGTGGTCACTCCCGTCAGGTACACTGGCTGGGATCCTAAGTAGGTCACCACGAGGGACCTAACGAGTCATGGTCATTGCCCACAACTCGTGGTCACCAATCGTGGACCATACTAGTTCACTTCTAAAGATTTAACTCTAGACTAGGTAACGAGTCACTTAACGAGTCGTTGCCACAGGTGACGACTCATTTCACCCACTCGTCAAGTACACTGGTCAACTAAAAATATTCCCAACTCAAGCCTGACCACGAGTGACTTAATGGATCGGTGGTCAGTAACCACGACATGATGTCCCTAGTTGGGTACACTGCTTCTCATTTTCAAAATTCACTCCTTCTTTGCACGACTGACCTAACGAGTCATTGGGTCTCATGACGATTCGTTAAGTGGGTAGTCTTGAAGCATTTCTGTAGCTTTTCAAGATTTTCTGATTTAAGTCCCAAAATTGTATTTTGAGTTTCCGAGGCATTACAATATCTCCCTGTAGTAAACATTCGTCCTCGAATGTTAGAAAACACACAGGAGGTTGAAAAATAGCAATCAAAATTTTCAAATACTGCTTATTTGACTTCAAAATTGCCGGAATGACAACCTCCATTTCAAAATACATAATTGAACTGGATTTACTTATCATTCATACATTCAAAAACATAAAAGAGACATGAACATCTGAACTGAGTCATGAAAAATAAGTTGAGTTCTAGGATCAAAACAAATATCTCAAGCTGTGTTGGAGATGATAGGGAACAAGTGCGGGTATTTGGCCATCATATCTGCTTCGGCCTCCCATGTAGCTTCCTCAACCTGTTGATTTCTCCATATGACTTTGACCGAAGCTATTTCCTTGTTCCTCAGCTTACGCACCTGACGGTCAAGGTTCTAGACTGGTACTTCCTCATATGAGAGACTATCTTTTATTCTTACGCTATCCAATGGCACAATTGAGATTGGATCTCCGATGCACTTCTTCAAAAGTGATACGTGGAAAATTATATGTACAGTGGCTAGTTTTGAAGGTAACTCTAGTTCATAAGCCAAATTGCTGATACGCCTCAAAGTTCTATAAGGTCCCACGTACCTCGGACTAAGCTTCCCCTTCTTTCCAAACCTCATCACCCTTTTCATGGGAGAAATTTTCAGGTATACCCAGTCATCAACTGCAAACTCCAACTCTCTTTTACACATATCGTCATAAGATTTTTGACGACTCTAAGCTGTTTTCAACCTTTATCGGATGAGCTGAACTTTCTGCATTGCCTCGTGAACAAAGTCTGTCCCTATCAAGGTAGCTTCACCAACTTCAAACCACCCTATAGGAGATCTACACCTTCTACCATACAATGCTTCGAATGCGGTCATCTAAATGCTAGAAGGTAGCTATTGTTGTACCCAAACTCGATAAGAGGCAGATGATCATCCCGATTACCCTTAAAATCGATCGCTCACGCTCTTAGTATATCTTCTAGAGTCTGAATAGTACGCTCAGCTTGCCCATCTGTCTGCGGGTGAAAATCTGTACTGAGCTTGACTTGAGTGCCAAGTCCTTTCTAAAAGGACTTCTAGAAATGGGAGGTGAACTGGGTACCCTATCTAAAATAATGGCCAATGGCACCCATGAAGTCTAACCATCTCCCGGATATAAAGTTTACCATAGCCCTCAGCTGAATATGTGGTTTTGACTGGGAGGAAATGTGCTGACTTAGTCATCTGGTCTACTACTACCTAGATTGAGTCATGCTGCCGACGAGTCCGAGGTAGACCCGTAATGAAGTCCATGTTTACTTCTTCACTTCCATGTGGGTATGCTAATATACTGGGTCATACCTCCTAGTTTCTAGTACTCTTCCTTAACTTGCTGGCAGTTCGGGCATTTAGCTACAAATTCAGCAATGTCTCTCTTCATGTCATTCCACCAGTAAATATCCCGCAAATTGTGGTACATTTTGGTAGCACTGGGTTGAATGGTGTATCTCGAGCTATGTGCCTCAGCTAGTATCTACTGTCTCAACTCACCAACATCCAGCACGCACAACCTTCCCTAGTGACAAAGCACCCCATCTCCCCCTTGGGAGAAAGCCTCAACCTCCTTTCTGAGAACTGCTTCTTTAAGTTTAAGTAGAACTAAATCTTCATCTTGTCTGAATTTAACTTCTACAACCAAGGATTAATCCGACCCGCTTTGCATTATCACGCCACCTTCAGCTGAATCCACCAACTGCACCCCTAACTGAGCTAGCTTGTGAACTTCTTTCGCTATCTCCCTCTTGCCTTTGTCAATGTGAGCTACACTTCCCATAGACCGTCTGCTTAGGGTGTCAGCCACCACATTGGCCCTACCCGGGTGATATAGAACACTCATGTCATAATCCTTTAGTAGTTCTAACCACTGTCTCTGACGCAGGTTTAGGTCCTTCTGGCTGAACACATACTGAAGGCTCTTGTGATCCGTGAACACATCCACATGAGCCCCCTACAAGTAGTGTCTCCATATTTTTAACCTGAATACCACCATTGCCAACTCCAAGTTATGTGTTGGATAATTTTTCTCATGAACGTTGAGCTTTCTGGAGGTGTAGTCTATCACTTTGCCTCACAGCATCAAAATTCAACCGAGTCCAACCCTGGAAGTTTCATAATAAACAACCAATCCATCTGTTCCTTCAAACAAGGTCAAAACTGGAGCAGTAGTGAGTCGAGTCTTCAACTCCTGGACACTCTTCTCACACTCATCCGACCACTGGAATTTCACCTTCTTCTGGGTTAACTTAGTCAGAGGGGATGCTATAAAAGAGAAACCCTCAACAAACAGTCGGTAGTAACCCGCTAAGCCCAGCAAACTTTTGATTTCAGTAGGAGAGGTAGGTATGGGCCAATATTTTACTTTTGTTAACTTATGAGGGCCTACTCGTACTTCGCCTGAAACCACATGACCTAAGAAAGTCACGGACCTTAACCAGAATTCACATTTGCTGAACTTGGCAAACAACTAGTGGTCTCTGAGTGTTTGAAGCATTATCCTTAGGTGATCTACATGCTCTTCCTCATTTCTTGAGTTCACCAGAATGTCATCGATAAATACGATGAAGAACATATCTAGGTACTGTTTGAAGACCCTATTCACTAAATCCATGAAGGTTGTTGGGGCATTTATGAGTCCAAAGGACATCACCACAAACTCGTAATGACCATACCCAGTTCTGAATGCTATTTTCGGTATGTCACACTCTCTAACCCTTAACTGTTGGTATCTTGACCTGAGATCAATCTTGGATAAACAACTGGCTTCCTGAAGTTGGTCGAACAGGTCATCAATTCTTGGTAGGGGATATCTATTGTTGACTGTGACTTTGTTCAGCTGACGGTAATCTATGCACATTCTTAGGGTACCATCTTTCTTTCGCACGAATAGAACTAGAGAACCCCAGGGAGAGATGCTAGATCTGATAAAACCCTTTTCAATAAAATCTTTTAGATGCTCCTTCAACTCCTTAAGCTCAGGGGGAGCCATTCGGTAAGGAGAGATGGAGATGGGCTTAGTATCTATGAGGAGATCTATTCCGAAGTCTATTTCCCGTTCAGGGGGAACTCCGAGAAGATCCTCAGGAAAAACATCTGGGAACTTACTAACTATTGGAACTAACTGGATGGTTGGGGTCTTAGAGTTGGAATCCTTGACCCAAATCAGATGATATAGACATCCTTGGGAAATGAGTTTCTGGGCCTTAAGGTAGGAAATAAACCTACCCTTAGGCGCTGAACTATTGCCCGTCCATTCTAATACTAGCTCATTAGGAAACTGGAACCTGGCAACTCTGATTCTGCAATCAACTAAGGCATAGCAGGAGTGTAACCAATCCATGCTGAGAATAAGGTCAAAGTCGACCATATATAGCTCTACAAGATCAGCTGGAATAACTTTACTCAGGACTGAGACTGGGCAATTTATATACACTCGGTTGGCTCTAACTGACTCGCCAACTGGGGTGGAGACTGAGAAGGGTTCTGATAGGACCTCTGGACTAATGTTGAACTGGACGGCTATATAAGGAGTCACGAACGAAATAGTGGCTCTTGGATCTAAGATGGAATATACATATAGATGGAAGAGATGTAACATACCAGTAACTACGTCAGGTGAGCTTTCCTGATCCTGATGGGAAGATAGAGCATAGAAATGATTTTGGTGCTGACCGCCATCTGTACTTAATCTGTTAGCATGCTGGGCTAGTTGACCTGCTAGAGTTGATGATGTGGTAGATTTTGATCTCCCTCACCCTGCTGACGAGCACTCCCTACACCTTTGTCCAAGTTGTCCACACCCAAAGCAGCCCTGTCGTCCCTGAAGGCATTCTCCTGGGTGATTCCTACAATACTTGGGACAAGCTAGATACTTGTTCCCAGTACTGTGATCCTGAAACTGGGTGCCAGATGACCCACCCCTCCAATCCTAGCGGGAAAAAAAGGTTGGGGCGCTGGCTGAACTAGGTGCTGGGGCTCTCTACTGCTATTGTTGTTAGGGTTGTTGCTGTGGGCGGCTACTATCGCTGGACCTCTGATGGCCGAAATCTGACTGGTCAGACCTTGCTCATTTGTTCATACATTCCATATCTTTCAGCTTTTTGGCCTCAATCTACTGGGCATACACAAATAAGCTAGAGAGGTCCATATCCTTGATTAGCATTATCGTCCAGGACTCCTTGAGGACCAGATAGATACTCCATTCACGAACTTCAACATGCGAGCCCTTGGCTCGGATACCATCTCCGGAGCATACTTTGATAGTCTGGTAAACTCTAGAGCATATTCCTCCACTTTTCTATTGCCCTGACGCAGATTCATAAATCCCGCCATCTTAGCCTCCCTCTGCTCCCGATGAAAATCCTGTCCAGGAAAGCTGTGTGGAATTCATCCCACTCCACTGGTCCTACTTCCGTTGGCACTTTCAGAGGAACTAACACCCAAAATTCGGGTGATCTTTCTAATCTCATCTACAAACCCTTGTGGGTCCTCTCCCACCTTCATTCCATGGAAATCTGGAGAGTTCATCCGGGTAAAATTCCACACCCGAGCAGCAGTTACAGACCCATTTGTGGCTACTGGAACCACCTGGTAGTTTACTTGGTTTGTGACTGTTTGAGCCAGAAATTGAATGGCCGCCCTGAATTCGGCGGTGGATATGGATTCATCCTAAGGATCTATCGGGGCTGATGGAGCAGGTCTGTTGACATTACCAGCCCTTCTTCCATTACCACATCTGGGAGGCATGGTTCATTGAAACGAAATAGAGCACGAATTAAAAGGGAATTTCTGGAATTGAACTTTAATGCACGATAAAGAATATGAACAAAAGAGAGTTTTCCTAATAACATCTCATGGCCTCCTATCATAAGTGTGGCAGGCTTTACATCCATGAAAAGGACTCTACTCGATGCAGCTTTTAGACATTCCGAGGATACTCTAAACCTAGCGCTCTGATACCAAGTTTGTCACGCCCCGAGACTACACCCTAGACATAACACGATACTTGAAGTCACAAGTGACCCCAAGTTGACCCTTGGTCTATCATACACTGGTCTTCTGAGTAAACATGCACAGCGAAAATTAGAAAAAACATCATAAAGCATTTATGAAATACAAGTCTGAGAACATAAAGTTCAAAATACTTGAATAATACTGATAAGTCTGAAAATCATGCCAGGGTATAAAGGCATGAACTTGAATGTATACACCCCATCGGTAGGAGCCAATATACCTTTCCAGGGTATAAAGGCATGAACTGAGTGATCACAAAAGTCTAGGGCCAATCAGGCCAAGTAATAATCTAGCGTACACTGGCAACATAGTTCTGGGAACCTAGGTGCGCTGGAACCCCAGCCTGCTTGGTGCTAAGTTCTACTCCCACTGGAAAACCTAAACTGAACTACTAAGCTGATAGCTCGAAACTAGGGTCCAAGACTAGTTAGGGGACGTATAACTACATGTACCCTGAGAGTCTTATCAGACCAGATTCTGAAACTGGGTTCTAGACTGGTCTGAGCTGCTTGTCTGGAAGCGTCGTAACCATCTAAGAACAAGTTGTAACTGAACTGGGGTCCTGGGGCCGGTCAGATCTATATACTAGAATGTCATGACCGCCTAATGGACCAAACACTATATTATGAATCTGATTCTGATAACTGAGAGGCACCACTGACACCTCGAAATAAGACTAAAGTCAAACTGATCAGTTGATAATTTTCTAAAAGATTCTGAAGAGACTCTACGTTCTAACTGGTCTTAACTACTAGCAGCTAATAGAGAACTCAACTTACCCAACAATACGGGAATTTCGTAATCTGGCAACAATTCAAGTATTAAAGAAATCTCATTTAACAAGGATAAAAATCATTCTTATCAGTGAAATAATTGCTCAACAAATATATACTAAGAATTTCTAGGAAATTCAGCCCAAAACATTCTTCATTCACTAGATGAAATTTAATAAGGTAAATCATTACCTGAATGTTAGGGCTTAAATTCACTTTTGTACAAACATTGACAATTTAATTAGGAACCGATGAAGATAATATGAACAACCAAGATGGATATTATTCCAGGAGAAATTAACAAAAAAAATAACATGGAATTCATTCGTAACTGAAAGCTCAGGGGTAAAACTAATAAGGGTGTTATTGTAGGATTTTGGGGGACACAAAGGAAGGACAATTCCCTTGTTGAATTCCCACATACCAAATTAATATTCTCCCAGAGAAGAGAACTTGAACTGTTGTAATGGAGGACAACCCTAAGCTTGCTTGAGAGTTTTCTTAAGGAACTCATCTATAGTTTTCCGAGAATAAATGTGAGAATAAGGGGAGGAACCGTCCCAACCCTCTAATAACTCTTAGTTTACATTCAAAACGAAGTGGTTTAGAGCTTACGAGTATAGGAAATTACTAAATAGCCCATAGAATTTCGCTGCGAAAACTGTTAGGTGTCCCTAACGGGTCGTGGTGACTGACCATGACTCGTGGTCACTCCCGTCAGGTACACTAGCTGGGATCCTCAGTAGGTCACCACGAGGGACCTAATGAGTCATGGTCACTGACCACGACTCGTGATCACCAGTCATGGACCACACTGGTTCACTGTTGAAGATTTAACTCTAGACTACGTAATGAGTCACTTAACGAGTCGTTGCTACATGTGATGACTCGTTTAAACCACTTGTCAAGTACACTAGTCAACTAAAAATATTTCCAACTCAGGCCTGACCATGAGTGACTTAACGGGTCGTGGTCAGTGACCACGACTCATGATGTCCCTCGTTGGGTACACAGCTTCTCATTTTAAAAGCTCACCTCTTTTTTGCATGACTAACCTAACGAGTCATTGGGTCTCATGACGACTCATTAGGTGGGTCGTCCTGAAGCATTTCTGTAGCTTTTCTGGATTTTTTGATTTGATTCCCGAAATTGGATTATGAGTTTTCAGGGCATTATAGTATAAATCAATATATAACCATATGAGCTAAACATGGAGTTCGATGTATATGCCCTATCGATAGGACCCAATATACATTGTTAGGGTATAGAGTTATGACTGTGTGATAACAAAAGTTGATGCCAATTCAGGCTAAAACCTATGGTTGCATGTAGTTCTGGGACTTGGATCATTGAACCCCGCCCACTCGGTGCTATGTACTACTCCCAATTGGTAATATACTAATAGCTCAAAAACTGGTATTCTAAGGCCAAGTCATAACTACTTTATCTGAAAATGTCTTGAGAGTCTAAAGAACCTAAAAATAGTGATTTTACTATCAAACTATGCATACTGAAATCATGAGAGAATCATATGTCCTTAGTAGACCAAGTATTCTCAAATAATGCTAAATCATGGAGGCTGAACTTTTGAAATCACGATAATATCAAGGAAATAAAAGTACATTATAAGATTAAAAGTAAAATCATAAACATTAGACAATAATCATCATGTTAGACTTGAAATCCTTTTAGATAGTAAGTGAAAATCATATATTGAATGAAAACCCTAAGACATGATTTCTAAGAACTAAATTTGCTAGGTTTTCTGAAAGCATTAGGGACACAAGGGTGAAAGTATGATCTTTATTAAATTCCCACATACCTAGAGTTAAAGAATCTATTGGTAGAACCTTGAACTTGAAGATTTTTGGGAAAAACCCTAGTTCTTGCCTTGAGAGAATCGGATGCGTTTGAGGTTTGTTTTGCGTGTTTTTGAGAGAATGAGGTCAAGGGTCGATTAAATCCCCTAAACCACCCTCTAAATGGTCTCAATATAATGTAATTTAGGGGTTAGAAAAGAGGGAAAGGACTAAAACACCCTTACGAAAATTGGCTGCAATCTGTCACCCAATGATGATGAGTTGTCACCATGAGTCACTAGGTTAGACCATGACTCGTGGTGACCTCCCATTGTCACTGAAGCCTTTTGTTCAATGTAAGATTCCTTCACAATGAAACGAATAGGATGATCATCGTCGGAAACCATGAGTCATCCTATAACTTATGGTCACTAGGACTAATCTGGAAATTCTCTAATCCTTACACCATGACTAGATAGTACAACTCATTCCTTGGAGTGAGAGGTCTTTACTTGGCTCATGGTTTATGTGAATAAAATGTCAAGTTTCAGGAATTTGACTACGTCATTCAGAAGGTGACACTTAATGAGTCATTAAGTGTACCAAAGAGTTATTGCTTGAGTCATTCGGACTGGTACTTTGAACACTTATGATTGATCACCACGAGTCACTCCACGACTCATGGTACACATGATGAGTCATTCTCTAACTCGTTCTGTAAGAAAATCTCAGTTGTCTTGTTATTTTCTACACTAAATCTAGGGTCTGACCTTAGGAAGTTTTGGGGTTTTACATTATTTCCCCCTTGGTAATATTCATCCTCAAATGGAGACTAAATAACCTACAAAGACAGGTAAAAAGCTGCAATCCCAACATTGAATGCTAAACACTAAATAATGGTGGAGTGACTGGCTTCGAACTAAGTTATATAGCTAAACAAATTTCATGAAACATGCATGTATACCAAGACATGAAAGCAACTAAGAGACATGAAACAGAATAGAATACTAAGGTGGAAACTATTACCTCAAGCTAGGACTGAATTGGAAGGAAAGAGGTGAAGGTACTTGGTCATCATGTCTACTGCTTTCCAAGTAGCTCCCTCTAGCTAGTTCCTTCAAAAAACTTTCACTGAAGCGGACTCCTTATTCCTCAACTTATGAACCTGACTATCAAGAATCTTATCTTGGACCTCTTTGTAAGAGAGACTATCCTTTACAACAACACTCTCCAAGGCATAGCTGAGGCTAGATCACCAATGCATTTCTTCAACAAAGACACATGAAAGACTGTATGCATGGATACTTACTTGGCTGGAAAGTCCAACTCAAAGGCCACGTTGTCCAATCACCTCAATATCTTATAAGGACCAACCTCGCAAGGACTGAGCTTTTATTTCTTCCCAAAACTCATCACCCCTTTCGTGGGTGAGATGTTTAGGTAAACCCAATCATTAACAACAAACTCCATCTCTCATCTCCTCACATCTGCATACAATTTTTGATGACTCTGAGTTGTTTTACCCTATCTCTAATAAGCTAAACTTTATCCATGGCCTCATGAACTGAAGCAGCCCCAATCAAGCTAACTTCACCAACCTTAAACCACCCTATAGGAGATCTACACCTCCTACCATAAAGTGCCTCAAATGGAGCCATCTGAATACTGGAGTGGTAACTGTTATTGTAAGCAAACTCAATGAGAGGCAAGTGATCATCCCAATTACCTTTAAAGTCGATCACACAAGCTCTCAATATGTTCTCTAAAGTTTGAATGGTCCACTCGGCCTGGTCATCTATCTGCAAGTGAAAAGTTGTTCTAAGCTTAACTTGGGTACCAAGACCTTTCTAAAACGACTTCTAAAATTGGGAGATGAACTGAGTACCCCTATCAGAAATGATTTACAAAGGGACTCCAAATAAGTTGACCAACTCCCTAATGTAGAGTCTATCCTAGTCCACTGCTAAATTGGTAGTGACAACAAATGGATTGACTTAGTCATCCGGTCTACAACCACCCATATCGAATCATGTTGTCAGCACGTACGAGGTAAGCCTATGACAAAGTCTATATTTATCTCTTCCTACTTCCAAATTTAATATCCTGAGTCATACCTCCCAGTTTTTGGTGTTCAACCATAACCTATTGGCAATTAGGACACTTAGCCATAAATTCTGCGATATTCCTCTTCATGTCATTCCACCAATAGACTTTTTGTCAATCATAGTATATCCTAGTGGTACCTGGGTGAATAAACTATAGAGAAATATGGGCTTCTTCTAATATTTGTGTTACACCCTAAAAGTCCCTAAGATTATACCCTAAACATGGACTAAAAACCTGTAGAAAAATCTGAAAGTTGCCTCAAAACGAGTCATGGTACGACTTATTACGTGGTACCACGAGTCGTGATCAAAATCATGTTGAGAAAAAATGAATTTTAAAGTTTCAAATGTGATGACTCATGTGACATGTCGTAATGACAAGCCATAGGTCAAGGTAAGGAGTCGTTGGATTAAGTGTAGAGAAGGTGTAAGACTGGTCCAGTGACCACGAGTCATAGGATGACTCGTGGTAGGGAAGGACAGTTTGTGATGAGTGGTCGTGATGAAGAGTTCAGAGAAGTAAAAAATGTTGTTCAATTTGTGATAAATGGTCACCACGAGCTGTGATGAGAACTAGCAACTCGTGGTGTGAGTCATGACAATTGGCAGGCAGTTTTTAAATGTGATTTCCTAAGGATATTTTATAACTTTGTATATTTTTAACTCCTAAAATAGGTCATTTTGGGATTTTTAGGAGGGGTGTTTAAGGGTTAAACTTAGCCTAAACTCTCATTCCTCTCCTAACACCATAGATTAAAGATCAAAATCCCTGAAGACTCTCAAGCAACTAGGGTTCTTCTTCTTCTCAATACTTCTTGGGTCTCAAGATAGTGTCAAGAACTCTTCAAGGCAGTTATGCGGTTTATGAATGGGGCATTTCTTCCACCCTCATGCCTATTCCAATTTCTTTAAGTCTCCAATTATCATTTTCATGAATTTCTAGGGTTAGAACCTTTTGATGCAAAACTCTAAGATCTCTTATGAAATTGAATCTCAAATGATTCTACTTATGATCTATGATTACGATTACATGATTTCTATGAAAAACTCTCATGAATATATATTTTCAAGTTAGCATGATTTACTCAAGTATGTATGAATCTCATGAATTATGTATCATGATTGTATTCTCAGCATTATTTTCATGGCTATTTTTCACACATATCAAGGAAGTTTATGAATATATCATGTTATTTTAAACTAGCCCATACAAAATCCATGTTTCATGTATGATTATAAGCACTATGTATGATTTTGAGAGTACTTTTAACACCGAGAAGGCTGGAGTTCAGCGCATCCAGGTCTCAAAACTACGTACCTGTGTAGGATAAGGGGTCCTCACCAGTAGAGAGTGTCTCCCTTGCCCTTAGCCTAAGGGGTCCTTTAACTAGTTGAGAGTATCTCCTTACCCTACGGGGCTCATGAGTGATATCACACCCTCATGGTTCTTATTGTTGGCAAGGTATGGACTCCTTCTCGACCAGGGGTACAAGTCGGGCTCCATGATACGCACTTGGAGTATGTCGGTTATGGAGATCTCCCATTATTCCTCATGTTTCATGTCTCTTTATGTTCAAGACTTATAATATCATGTTTTATAGTATATTTAATCCATTGATCAGTTTACGAGTTTTTCTTATGAATTCAAACCCGTTAAGCTTTATGATTTTGTTTTCTAAACCTTGGGTCATCATACTTCAGATTATGATGAAAAGCTCATGTTTTATGATTGTATCACGATCATGAATTTTTGGCATGCTTTCCTTACTCATATGTTTTACTTATCATCCATTATCAGTTCATTCAAAGTACTGATCATATACTTTTGTTCTATATCGTCTCATAGTATAGGTTTGGGTGATCAATCTCAGCCCCGCTGCTAGATTCCCTATTATCCCAGCTTCAGCTTAGTCTTGGTCAGTCCTCATCAGTCAAGGATGGTAATTTTAGTTCATGTTTTCTATGTCATTTCAGTTTTCAGACTTAGTAGAGCTAGTTGGGGACTTATCCTATCAACTCATCTTATGTTAGAGGCTCTTCAGATTATGATGTATAGATATTTAGCAGTATGACTTTTTGTCCAGTTGATACATTCTATGATAAATTAGACTTTTGCTTATCATATATCCTATGATTATTTCTGCTTAGTGTATCCTTATGTTATGTTTGTACCATGGGTTAGCTTGGAGTCATTCATGGTTCTAGATCCCCTGTTATGCTCGGGGTCTATGCTCGGGTTGTGACAATCTGCTTCCTCAAAGTATCTACATCCAGAGCACATAAGTGATTCCGATAATGAAGCACACCATCTATCTCTTTGGAGAAAAAAACTACCTCTTTCTTGAGGACCGGTTCCTTCAACTTAGGCGAAATTTGATCATCATCCTCCTTTGACTTAACATCCATCACTAAAAAATATTATGAACCATTCTGAACTATAACCCCAGCATCAATTGAATCATCCAAACATACTCCGAAACGAGTAAGCTTTTGAACATCACAAAGCAATTCTCTTTTCTCATTCTCAATGTGAGCAACATTGTTCATGGATAATCTACTGAGAGCAATAGCCACTACATTGGCTTTATCCTAATGGTACAAGACACTCATATTATTGTATTTCAGCAACTCAAGCCATCTCCTTTGAAGAAGATTCAAATCCTTCTGACTAGACACATATTTAAGGCTTTTATGGTCAATAAAAATATCCACATGAACCTCGTAGAGATAGTGCCTCCAAATCTTTAAGGCAAAAACTACTACTGCCAATTCAAGATCATGAGTCGGGTAATTCTTCTCATGAACCTTGAGTTGTCTAGAAGCATAGGTTATAACCTTACCATGTTGCATCAACATGCAACCAAGGCCAATCCTGGGGGCATCGTAATAAATCACGAACCCATCTGAACCCTCTAGTAGAGTTAAAGCTAGAGAAGAAATGAGTCGAGTCTTCAACTCCTGAAAAATCATAATTTCATATGGAGAGGTGGGTCTAGGATAGTTCCTAACTGCTTTTGTCTTTTGAGGATCAACCTAAATGCCCTCATTCGAGATAATATGACCAAGGAGTGCTACTGATTTCAACCAGAATTCACATTTTCTTAACTCAGAGAATAACTGGCGATCTTTGAGAGTGTTCAAGATAATCCTTAAGTGGTTTGCATGTTCCTCACTCCAAGAATAGACAAGAATGTCATCTATAAAAACAATGATGAACTGTCCAAATACTATTTGAACACTTTGTCATCAAGGAAATAAAAGTTGTAGGAGCATTCGTTAGTCTATAAGACAGAACCACGAATTCATAGTGACCATACCGAGTCCTAAAGACTATCTTAAAAATGTCACATTCTCTTAATCTAAGCTGATGTGGCTAGATCTAAGGTCTAACTTTGAACTAGCACCCTAAATATGATCGAACAAGTCATCAATCCTGGGAATGAGATACTTATTCTTGACTGAGAATTTTTTTAGTTGATGGTAATCAATGCACATTCTGAGAGAACCATCCTTCTTAGGAATGAAAAAAACTGGAGCACTCATAGAGAGATGTTGGGTCTGATAAATCCTGTCTATGAGGTCTTTTAGCTGATCTTTCAATTCCTTAATCTCAGTTGGAGCTATCTTGCATAGAGAAATAGAGATAGGTTGGATATCTAGAAGAAAGTCTTTTTCAAAGTCAATTTCCCGCTCAGGAGGGACTCTAAGAAGATCTTTAGGAAACACTTTGGGAGACTCATTAACAACTGGAACTGACTGAAGGGATGGGGTGTCAGACCTGGGATCCTTATTATACCCCAAGAATTCAAAGATCGAACTCGGGAGCTGAAACGGGAAAAAACTGGAAAATGGAGCTTTAGTTGTAGGACGAGTCATTGGAAGACTCGTGAGGAGACCCCACAAGTCATCAGGTGGCTCGTGGAAGGGCCTGGATGAAATGAAGGTTGAAGGTCCCCACGGGTGTGGGAATGACTCGTGGTCAGCCACTATGAGTCGTCAGGTTAATCGTGGGGTGTAGTTGAGAAATAAATGGAAGGATAGACTAGTTTTCCTAACGAGAGGTGACCACGAGTCGTGGTCTCGAGGAATGAATTGTTACATCACCCATTATGAGCCCTAAAGGATTTGTTAACCAGTGCACTTGATGAACGACTTGATGAGTCGTGGTCCTTCATGACGAGTCGTTAGGTCCCACGTTAGGACCCCCTGACAGTTATTTTCAGCGATTTTAGTAAGGGCCTTTCTGTAATTCCAATATTCTAGAGGCCTATACTACGTCGTTTAAGGCTCTTTTTAGTGGGTTTTTAGCAGGGGAAAACCTATTCTAAGTCATTCTTCCCATGCATGCAAGTTTGAAGGTTTGAAGAGGTGATCCATGGCAAAATCTCAAGGTTTCCATCGGAATCTCAGCTTGGGAAATTAGAGGGTGTTATAATTCACCATTCCCAGGTATGTAAGGCTATGAGTGGGTGTCTCCTCGCACACCCATGCCCAATTTCTATTAAATTATGATAAATCACCTATGACCAAGTATGGGGTTTTACCCAATTGCATAATTCTTCAATTTCTATACATGGGTATGATTAGATTACATTTATATTGATGAATTGTGAAGCTTGGGCATATTTTAAATTGTTTTCAATACAAATTATGTTTTCTAAGGTATGAGATTAAATGCCCATGAGTGAGAAATCCATAAAAGAAAAGAATGATGGTGAATGTATGATGCTGATGAGATTTGATGATGAAAAGCACGTTTCTAAAGCTACCCATGATTATGATATTTTTTTCAAAAAGAATTGAGTAGATCCGAGTATGATTAAGCTTTGGGTAAAGCCCACATGTTGATTTAAAATGATGATTTTTCACGAAATAAGCTTACTACATTATTTGAGCAAAATCTCCCAAATTTTCTAATTTCTAGCTTGTAGTATGTTGAGTTAAATATTCCTACATATAGCTTACCACATGATTTGGAGTAGATGCTCCTACTTATACTTGAGATTGTGGTATGTTTCAAAATAAATCTTATCATATGCATAAATTCATAATTGAGATGTATGACATTATTGAGCTTTGTCGAAGGACAATGGTGAGCTTCATTCTTACATGATGTCGAGTCTATGCATGATTTCATTAATGAGCTTTGTCAATTGATAATGTTGAGCTTCGTTTCTGACGATGTTGAGTTATGCATGATTTCATGTTGAGCTTCATCAATAGACAATGTTGAACTTCGTTATATACAATATAGAGCATTGCATGTTCTTGGGAGAAGAGTCTAGCACCGAGCGGGTTAAGGGTCAATCACCCTATGCCCAGAACTATGCGCCAACGTAGGTTGATACTATTATATTATTGGGACCTCCCTTGTGAGCTATCCCCCGCCCGATTATCCCTTCAGCGTGATATCGATATCATGGTAGTGTCCTTAGCCCTGGCAAGGTTTTGGACGGCTCTTCCCACTTGAGTGTGATAGTCAGGACCACATAATCTCTATCGTGGTATTTCGGTTAAGTGATGAGTCTCCCACTATCTATATTATTCAGATTTGCATATTCATTACTCATGATGATTACTTTACGCATGCATGTTCTAAAACCAAGGTTTGACTCATTTTTCAGCTTTTCAGTATAAATGTTATATTCCAGCTTCGAGTCATTCGATTCAGTCATGATGTTATAAAGTTATGCATGGTCACGTTATGAGAAGATTGCGATTTAAGAAAAAATGCATATGACCCATCTACTTGTGCTTGAAAGCTTATGATATGTTATGAAATGTTTTTAAATGATATACTTTACTTAAGCGATTTTACTTACCTTGCATACTCGGTACATTCCACGTACTGATCACATACTTTCTATGATGTATTTTTTCATGATACAGGACCCGGCTCGCAGCTTCAGCCCCGTTCTTAAACAGCTTTTCGGAGATAGTATCTTCTCAGATTGGTGAGTCACCATCCTTCGAGGACTAGACTATCATTTCCTTTATGTATTTCCAGTTTTAGTATTGTTGAGTTAGTTGGGGTCTTATCCCATCAACTCGTCCAGATTAGAGGCTTTTAGACTATATGTATGTGTAGCTTCGGATGTTATTCTGATGTGATGTTGACCTAGACTTCCGCTGAGATTATATTCATGTTTTCTTCAATTTAATGAGTGAGTTAGTTTGTATGGTTATAGCATGGGTCGAGTTGGGGTCTCTCAGGGTCCCATGTCCTGTGTCTACGATTCGGGCCTCCGTTCAGTTCGTGACAAACTTGGTATCAAAGCCATAGGTTTGATGCGTCCTAGGGAGTCTGGAAGTCACGTTAGGTAGAGTCTTTTTCATGGGTGTGAAGCGCGCCACACTTATGACGAAGAGGCTACTAGATGTTTAGGAAATGTTCCCTTCTTCATGATCTATGTTGTGCGATGAAAAGCCTTTATATCTTTCTAATTCATGCTATTCGCGATTGCAGAATCATGGCAACTCGAAGGGTGAATGGAGGTGGTGTAGGCCACAAGGATTGTAACGATTATGAGCATCAGACAGCCCCACCAATTCAGGAGCCTCAAGCACTGGAGCCAACTGCTCATGCTGAGTTTTGAGCTGCCATTCAGATGCTTGCATAGGCCTTGACCGCTCAGGTCAATCAGTAGGTTGTTGTGCATGTTCCTCAAAACGTCAATGCAGCGGCGGCCAGAGTTTAAGACTTTTTAAGGATGAACCCGCCGGAGTTCTTGGGGTCTAAGGTAGATGAGGAACCGCATTATTTCATCGTTAAGATTATCAAGATCACCCAAGTCATGGGGGTGAGTAGTGTTGAGTGCGCAAAGTTGGCCTCCTACCAGTTGAAGGGGTTGCGCATATCTGGTTCCGCCAATGGAAGGACAACAGGGTTGCAGTAGCTGGTCCGATCATGTGGGAGGAGTTTCAGGTTGCATTCCTATATCGATTATTCCCTCGGGAGATGAGGGAGCTCAAGCCAGCTGAGTTCGTAAACTTGAAGCATTGAAGAGTGATAGTGCTGGAGTATTCCCTTGAGTTCACTCACCTATCGAAATATGCCCTGGAGTTAGTGACTGACCAGATGACACGGGTGAGCAGATTTGTGCATGGTATAGTAGGGTATTTGGATAAAGAGTGTCGGATTGCTATGCTTCACCAGGATATGGATTTCCCTTGCATAGTGTTGTACACCCAGCAGATGAAGGCGGCATATTCAAGGGAGAGGGAGGCCAAGAGGACCAGGACCGAGGGTAATAGATTCTCTTAATAGAGGTTCGGAGAGGGGCACTAACAACACACTCACCAGAGGTCATCAGCCCCAGCATCTTCAGCATTGAGTGTGCCATCCAGGCCCAGACATGATTAGGTAGGGCGAGCATCAAGCTTGAGGGTTCAGAGCAGCAGGCCCACAGATTTTAGCATCCCAGCTTGTCACAGATGTGGTCGGGGACACACAGGCCAGTGTTTGGAAGGTTCAGGAGCTTGTTTTGGTTGTGGGCAGCTTGGACACATAGAGATTGTCCAACTGTGAGACAGGACCAAGTTGGGGGTAGAGGCCCAGCTTCTAGTTCAGCAGCCCCTCCCCCACGCGCTGTACATCATGGGGCATCTACTAGCACAGCTGGCGGGCAGCGCTAGAACAGATTCAATGCCTTAACCACTCGTTAGGAGCATGAGGCCTCACCAGATGTGGTCACCGGTATGTTGGGAGTTTTTCATGTTTATGTGTATGCTTTGCTAGATCCGGGGGCTACCCTATCTTTTATGACACCTTATGTATCTAGTAGCTTCAGAGTCAGTCCCAATGTCTTATCAGAGCCCTTCTTATTTTCTACTCCAGTAGGTGACTCGATTATAGCTAGACAGGGTAATAGAGGTTGCTCGGTCTCAGTTCTTCATAAGGTTACCTCAGCAGACTTGATATAATTATCCATGACCGATTTTGATGTTATTCTCGACATGGATTGGCTATTTTCATGCTATGCTTCAGTTAATTGTAGAACCAGGGTAGTAGAGTTCAAATTTCCGGATGAGCCAGTCTTAGAATGGAAGGGTAGTTCAGCGGTGCCTGTAGGTCGATTCATTTCCTACCTTAAGGCCAGCAAGATGATTTCTAAGGGTTGCATGTACCATCTAGTTAGGGTTAAGAAAGTGGAGTCTGAGACCCCGGTCATCCAGTCCATACCAGTAGTATGTGAGTATCCAGAAGTCTCTCCTGATGACTTGCCAAGTGTCCCCCCTCCTCCCCCCCAAGCAGGAGATTGATTTCGGTATAGATTTTATTCCCGGCACACAGCCTATATCTATCCCTCCCTACAGAATGGCTCCAGCCGAGCTAAAAGAGTTGAAGGATCAATTGAAGGACCTATTAGATAAGGGCTTTATTAGGCCAAGTAAGTCCCCAAGGGGTGCACCAGTTCTATTCGTTCGAAAGAACGATGGTTCTCTTCGGATGTGCATTAATTATAGACAGATGAATAAGGTCACCATTAAGAATAGATATCCTTTACCTAGGATCGATGATTTGTTTGACCAGCTTCAGGGTGCCAAGTGTTTCTCCAAGACTGATCTCAAATCCGAGTATCACCAGCTTAGGGTTCGAAAGAGTGACATTCCAAAAAATGCTTTCAGGACTCAGAATAGTCACTACGAATTTGTTATTATATCTTTTGGATTAACCAATTCCCCTGCAGCTTTTATGGATCTAATGAACAGGGTGTTCAAGGCGTATCTAGACATGTTTGTGATTGTGTTTATCGAAGATATCCTCATATACTCTCAGAGCGAGAAGGAGCATGCTGCTCACTTGAGAGTAGTGCTTCAGACCCTCAAGGATCAGCAGTTGTATGCAAAGTTCAGCAAATGTTAGTTTTGGTTGGACTCTGTGGCATTTTTGGGTCATGTGGTATCGAGTGAGGACATAAAGGTAGATTCACAGAAAATCGAGACAGTGAAGAACTGGCCCAGACCGGTGAACCCATTAGATATCAGGAGCTTCTTGGTCCTAGCAAGTTACTACCGGAGATTCGTAGAGGGGTTTTCATCAGTTGCAGCACCGTTGACCAAGTTGACTCAGAAAAAGGTAAAGTTCTAATGGTTGGAGGCTTGTGAGAAAAGCTTCCAGGAATTGAAGGCTCGACTCACTTCAGCACCAGTGTTGACCCTACCCGAGGGTACAGATGGCTTTATTATGTATTTTGATACTTCGAGAATCGGATTGGGATGTGTGTTGATGCAGCATGGGAAAGTGATAGCATATGCCTCCAGGATGTTGAAAATCCATGAGAAGAATTATCCGAAGACCATGATCTTGAGTTGGACGCGGTGGTGTTCACCTTGAAGTTATGGCAGAATTACTTGTATGGTGTCCACATGGATGTATTCATGGATCACAAAGCTTGCAATATGTTTTCACACAGAAAGATCTCAATCTTCGGCAAAGGAAGTGGTTGGAGCTACTAAAGGGCTACGACATGAGTGTCCTTTACCACCCGGGTAAG
The DNA here is from genome assembly GCA_035772735.1 of Datura wrightii. NCBI lineage: Eukaryota > Viridiplantae > Streptophyta > Magnoliopsida > Solanales > Solanaceae > Datura > Datura wrightii. The sequence continues at coordinate 72,850,438 of JASDFA010000019.1, read as the reverse complement.
GCTAATGTAGTAGCGGATTCACTCAGCAGGATCTCTATGGAGAGTGTATCCCAAGTGGATAAGGAAGAGAAGGAGTTGGTAAAAGATATCCATCGACTTGCAAGGTTGGGAGTTAGATTGGTCGACTCTATCGATGGAGGCATTATTGTGCAAAACGAATCAGAATCATCCTTGGTGACGGATGTGAAAGCCAGACAAGATGAGGATCCAATTTTAGTAAAGTTGAACGAAGCCATTCGAAGTCAAAAGGTGGAGGTCTTCTCCCAAGGGGGAAGATAGTGTACTGCGATACTAGGGTCGTTTATGTGTTCTAGATATTTATAATTTGAGGGATCAGATATTGCATAAGGAACATGGATCCAAGTATTCTATACGTCCGGGTACCACCAATATGTATCATGACTTGCGGGAAATATATTGGTGGAATGGCATGAAGAAGGATGTTGCAGAATTCGTAGCCAAGTGCCCGAACTGTCAGTAAGTGAAAGTTGAGAGACAAAGGCCAGGAGACGTACTTCAGGATATTAGCATTCCCACATGGAATTGGGAAGAGATTAATATGGATTTCATTACAGGCCTACATCATACTCACCGAAACTACAATTCTATTTGGGTGGTAGTAGACAGGTTATCCAAGGTTGCACACTTTCTACCGGTCAAAACCATAGATTCAGCGAATGACTATGCTAAATTATATATTCAGGAGTTGGTTTGACTTCATGGAGTGCCCTTGTCTATTATTTCAGATCGAGGTACTCAGTTTACCTCTCAATTTTGGCGGTCTTTCCAAAAAGGGCTTGGGACTCAGTTTAAGCTCAGCACAGCATTCCATCCGCAAATGGATGTCAAGTAGGAGCGGACAATTCAAACTCTCGAGGACATGTTGAGAGCTTATGTGATGGATTTTAAAGGTAGTTGGTATGATCATTTTCCCTTGATTGAGTTTGCCTATAATAACAGTCATCACTCAGTATCCAGATGGCACTGTTCGAGGCTCTTTACAGGCGGAGGTGTAGATCGCCCATCGAATGGTTTGAGGTTGGTGAGGCAGCTATGGTAGGACCTGATTCGGTTCACGAGGCCATGGTGAAAGTTCAGATGATAATGGATAGGCTGAAAACTGCTTAAAGTCGTCAAAAGTCATATGCGGATGTGAGAAGAAGACAATTGGAGTTTGAGCTAGATGATTGGGTATTTCTAAAGGTATCCCCCATGAATGGAGTCATGCGGTTCGAAAAAAAAGAAAAACTCAGTCCTCGCTATATTGGTCCCTATCGGATTATGAGAAGAGTTGGTAAGGTAGCGTATGAGTTGGACTTGCCCTCAAAGTTATCTTCTGTGTATCATGTGTTTCATGTGTCGCTTTTGAAGAAATGCTTGGGAGATCCAGCTCTAGTAGTCTCGGTGGACAGCATCAGTGTAAAGGATAGCCTCAACTATGAAGAAGTTCCTATGGAAATATTAGACCATCAAGTTCGAAGACTAAGGAACAAAGAAGTAGTTTCAGTTAAAGTACTATGGAGAAATCATCATGTTGAAGGAGCAACGTGGGAAGCCAAAGCGGATATGATGGCTAAATACCCACATCTATTCTCTACCGGCTCAGTTCCGACTTGAGATATCAGTTTTTCTCTATGACTTTATTTAGTTTTCATGTTCAGTTCATGTGTTCAAGTTTCTTTTATGTGTATGGGTGTGTATGTGAGGTCTGAATTCAGTTCAGCTATGTGGTTCCTTTCGGAGTTAGTCATTCCTTGAAAATCTCAGTTAAAATAATTAGTATTGGAGTGTGATAATTGTATGTTTCTGTTTTCTTCTTGTTTCTAACAATCGAGGATGAATGTTCCCAAATGGGAGATATTGTAATACCCCGAGAATTCAAAGATCAGACCCGGGAGTTGAAACGAAGAAAAACTGGAAAATGGTGCTTCAGTTGCAGGACGAATAGTTAAACGACTCGTGAGGAGACCCCACGAATCATCAGGTGGCTCATGGGAGGGCCTAGATGAAATGAAGGTTGAAGGTCCCCAGGGGTGTGGGAACGACTCATGGTCAGCCACCACGAGTGGTCAGGTTAACCGTAGGGTGTAGTTGAGAAATAAATGGAAGGATCGACCAGTGTACCTAACGAGAGGTGACCACGAGTCATGGTATCGAGGAACAAATCGTTATGTCACCCATTACGAGCCCTAAAGGATTTGTTAACCAGTGTACTTGATGAACGACTTGATGAGTCGTGGTCCTTCATGACGAGTCGTTAGGTCCCACGTTAGGACCCCCTGACAGTTATTTTCAACGATTTTAGTAAGGGCCTTTTCGTAATTCCAATATTCTAGAGGCCTATACTACGTTGTTTATGGCTCTTTTTAGTGGGGTTTTAGCAGGGGAAAACCTATTCTAAGTCATTCTTCCCATGCATGCAAGTTTGAAGGTTTGAAGAGGTGATCCATGGCAAAATCTCAAGGTTTCCATCGGAATCTCAGCTTGGGAAATTAGAGGGTGTTAGAATTCACCATTCCCAGGTATGTAAGGCTATGAGTGGGTGTCTCCTTGCACACCCATTCCCAATTTCTATTAAATTATGATAAATCACCTATGACCAAGTATGGGGTATTACCCAATTGCATAATTCTACAATTTCTATACATGGGTATGATTAGATTACATTTATATTGATGAGTTGTGAAGCTTGGGCATATTTTAAATTGTTTTCAATACAAATTATATTCTCTAAGGTATGCGATTAAATGCCCATGGGTGAGAAATTCATAAAAGAAGAGAATGATGGTGAATGTATGATGATGATGAGATTTGGTGATGAAAAGTACGTTTCTAAAGCTACCCATGATTATAATGTTGTTTTTAAAATGAATTGTGTATATCCGAGTATGATAAAGCTTTTGGGAAAGCCCACATGTTGATTTAAAATGATGATTTTTCCCGAAATAAGCTTACTACATTGTTTGGAGCGAAATCTCCCAAATTTCCTAATTTTTAGCTTGTGGTATGTTGAGTTAAATATTCCTACATATAGCTTACCGCATGATTTGGAGTAGATTCTCCTACTTATACTTGAGCTTGTGGTATGTTTCAAAATAAAGCTTCTCATATGCATAAATTCATAATTGAGATGTATGTCATTATTGAGCTTTGTCGAAAGACAATGTTAAGCTTCATTCTTACATGATGTCGAGTCTATGCATGATTTCATTAATGAGCTTTGTCAATCGACAATGTTGAGCTTCGTTTCTTACTATGTTGAGTTATGCATGATTTAATGTTAAGCTTCATCAATAGGCGATGTTGGACTTTGTTATATACGATGTAGAGCATTGCATGTTCTTGGGAGAAGAGTCTAGCACCGAGCGGGTTAAGGGTCGATCACCCTATGCCCCAGAACTACGCGCCAACGTAGGTTGATACTATTATATTATTAGGACCTCCCTTGTGAGCTATCCCCGGCCCGATTAGCCCTTCAGCTTGATATAGATATCATGGTAGTGTTCTTAGCCCTGGAAAGGTTTTGGACAGCTCTGCCCACTTGAATGTGATAGTCGGGACCACGTAATCTCTATCGTGGTATTTTGGTTAAGTGACGAGTCTCCCACTGTCTATATCATTCAGATTTGCATATTCATTACTCATGATGATTACTTTATGCATGCATGTTCTAAAACCAAGGTCTGACTCATTTTTTAGCTTTTCAGTATAAATGTTATGTTCCAGCTTCGAGTCATTCAATTCAGTCATGATGTTATAAAGCTATGCATGGTCATGTTATGATAAGATTATGATTTCAGAATAAATGCATATGACCCATCTACTTGTGCTTGAAAGCTTATGATATGTTATGAAATATTTTTAAATGATTTACTTTACTTAAGTGGTTTTACTTACCTTGCATATTCAGTACATTCCACGTACTGACAGCATACTTTCTATGTTGTATTGTTTCATGATATAGGACCTAGCTCGCAACTTCAGCCCCGTTCTTAGACAGCTTTCTGGAGTTAGTATCTTCTCGGATTGGTGAGTCCTCATCCTTCGAGGACTAGACTATCATTTCCTTTATGTATTTCCAATTTCAGTATTGTTGAGTTAGTTGGGGTCTTGTCCCATCAACTCGTCCAGATTTGAGTCTTTTAGACTTATGTATGTGCAACTTCGGATGTTATTCTGATGTGATGTTGACTTAGACTTCCGCTGAGATTATATTCATGTTTTCTTCAGCTTAATAAGTGAGTTAGTTGTATGCTTATTCCATGGGTCAACTTGGGGTCTCTCAGGGTCCCTTGTCCAGTGTCTACGATCGGGACCTCCGTTCGGTTCGTGACAATCCTTAACCCAAACTAGGTTTTAAATACAACCCTTAGAGATCATTTTTCTGGTCTTAAGATAAGAGACAAACTGACCTATAGGCGCTGAGGTACTACCCTTTTATTCTTAGACTGATTCATTAGGAAACTGGAACCTAACGACTCTAGTCCTGTAATTGACTGAGGCATAACAGGAGTGCAGCTAGTCATGCCAAGAATGATATCAAAATTGAGCATATCTAACTCTAATAGATCAATTGTGGTGATTTTTTGTAAAAATGTGACTAGGTAATTTTTGTATAACTGTCTAGCTATGACCGACTCACCAATAGAAGTAGAGAATGGGAAGGGTTCTAAAAGAATTTTAGGACTAACATCAAAATTTACTACAATATAAGGAGTCATGGAAGAAATTGTGGCCCCTGGATCTAACAATGCATATATATCTAACTGAAAGACTTTCAACATACCAGTGGAAACATATGGGGAGTTCTCCTTCTCCTAGCGAGATGGTAAGGCATAAAAGCAGTTCTGTCATAGACCACCGCCTCTACCAAAAGAAGTACCCTGTTGAGCTAGCGACTGCTGAAGTAGTGGACTATGCCTTTCCACATTCGGATAAAGGGTAGTCTCTCAACCTATAGCCCAATTTACCACATCCAAAACAACCATCCTTGCTGAAGCAGCACTCACTTGGATGGTTCTTACCACACTTAAGACATACTGGAAAGATGCACCTACTGGAAATATTACCCTGGGACTTAGAGCCAGATGCTCTATTTTTCTGATCACCGCAAGGTCGGGGAGAAGGAGCAATAGCTAAAGAAGATGCCAGAGCTGAAGATTTCTACATTTGCTTTGAGTGAATCCCACCACCTAATCTCTGTTGGGAATAATCAAAATTTTCTGTTCGGCCCTCTCATTCTCCCTTTCCTTCTCCTTTTCCATCAACTTTTCTTCCTCAATCTGCTAAGCATGGGGTCATTATTTGGGAGATATCTATATCCCCGATAAGCATAACGGTCCTGTACTCCTTGACCACCAAGTCTGAGACACCCAAAATGAACTTGCTCATTTGGGCCCTTGGATCAGCAATCGTTTCTGGAGCATACCTGGATAGATGAGTGAACTTTAAGGGCAAGCTCCTGAACTAACATGGAGTTCTGCTTCAGGTTAATAAACTCCTCTACCTTTGCTTCCTCAACTCACAGGGGAAGAACCTATACAAAAATACTATCACAAACTTTTCCCAATCAACTGAGCCTACACCAGTACGTCTATGCTCCTTCCACTATTTGTACTAAGTCTGGTCCTCTCCCTTCAACTGATATACAGCCAATTCTGCACTCTTAACTGAGGTAATTCCTATGATTCAGGTGGTCTTTTGAACTTCATTGATGATGTCATGTGGATCCTCACCCACTTTTGAACCATAGAACTCTAGAGTATTCATTAGAGTGAAGTCCCGGACTTTAGCTGCACCTGCATTCCCATTTGGGTTGGTAGGTGCAACAGCTTGCTGGTTGACCTGGTTGGGCATGGCCTAAGAAGCATTTGAAACAAAGCCTTGAAATCAGCATGAGTAACCAGTTCATTCAGAGGGTTTGCTAGATATGGTGGGGTTGCCTGGTTTTTGTTTTCATTTTTTATTCTAGGAGGCATTATTTGTAAATACATAGAGCATGAGTTAGAAGGATAGTTAGAGTTTACAGTCTATTGCATGATAGGAATCATGAAAGAAGGAAAATTTACTAAAGGTCAATTCATAGCCTATTCTTCATAAGTTTGGTATGCTTCACGCCCATGAAAAAGAGTCTACTCAACGCTGCTTTCGACACCCTAGGACACTCCTAAACCTAATTCTCTGATACCAAGTTTGTCATGATCTAAGTCTGCACCCTGGAAATGACGTGGTGCTTGAGCCACAAGTGACCCGAGCTAACCCATGGCATGGCATAATACTATTAAGATATGATTTTATAGGAAAACTGAGCAGAAGCAATTTAACTTTTTAAAATATGATTTTCTTTTTTTATAGAATACTGCAATAACCTGAAATTATAAGGATCACAACTTTTATATTTTAAAGTAATAGAATAGTCTGACAAAGCTGAAATATTACTGTATGTCTGAAAAGCCTCGACTGCTGATGAGTTGTTAGGAAAAGTCCTCAACTAACTCTAAATGTCTGAAATTGAAAATAATAATAAAGACATCAAAATAAATGTACCTTCAGCCCTCGAATAATGAGGACTCACCACTGATGATTGAGCAAGTATTGAAAATGTCTAAACACAAGGCTGAGTCTGAGTACCTGAACCTATATTATAAAATGATATAGCAAAAAAATTATGCAGACAGTACTGAGCATGTGAGATATGCAGTGATTAAATTAAACATGCTAATAATTTGAAAAGTTGTACTAAATGTATAAATTGAATTGAAATACAATGACCCTATCTAAGATGCATAATTCTCAATATGGAATAATAGTCTTGAAATGCATAGTAAAAGAATAAGTAAAACTATTTTGAGGGTCATATATATGCACTAAATAGCGATGCTGTAACTGGGAGTGAAAATTGTAATTATACAGCATTATAAGAGAGTTTGTAAATCAACATATAACCACGTCAACTAACATGGAGTTCAATATATACGCCCCATCGGTAGGACCCAATATACCTTGACAAGGTATAAAGTCATGACCCTGTGATTATTAAAGTTGATGCCCACTCGGATTAAAACCTATGGTGGCACGCAGCTCTAGGACCTGGGTACGCTGAACCTTTGCTCAATCGATGCTAAGTACTACTCCTAAATGGTAATTACTTATAGTTTGAAAAATGGTGTTCTAGTACTAAGTCAGAACTACTTTACCTGAAAGTGTCCTGAGAGTCTAAAGAACCTAAAAATATTGATTTTACTGTCAAACTATGCATAGTAAAATCATGAGAGATCATATGTCCTTAACAGACCAAGTTATTCTCAAATAATGTTAAATCATGGAGGATGAACCTTTCAAATCATGCTAATATCAAGGACATGCAAATACATTATGAAATTGAAATTAAAATCATGAACATTAGACAATAATCATCATCGGAGACTTGAAGACCTTGAGATAGTAAGGAAAAATCATACACTAAATGAAACCCCTAAGACATGATTTTTAAGAACTAAGTTTGCTAGGTTTTCTGAAAGCATTAGGGACACAAGGGTGAAATAATGACCCTTTTTGGATTCTCACATACCTCAAGTTGGAGAATCACTTGCTAGAATCTTGAACTTGAAGCTTTTGGGGAAGAACCCAAGTTCTTGCGTTAAGAGAATTGGATGCTTTTGAGGTTTGTTTTATGTGTTTTTGAGAGAATGAGGTCAAGGGTAAACTAACTACCCTAAGCCCCCCTCTAAATGGTCCCAATACAACATAGTTTGGGAGTTAAAAGAGTGGAAAAGGACTAAAACACCGTTAGAAAATGGGCTGCAATCTGTCGCCCAGTGACGACAAGTCGTCACCACGAGTCGTTAGGTCAAACCATGACTCGTGGTGACCTTTCGTTGGCACTGAAGCCTTCTGTTCAATCTGTAATTCCTTCACAACGAACAGACAAGATGATCTATCGTCAGACACCACGGGTCGTCCTATGACTCATGGTCACTGGGACCAATCTAGAAATTCTCTGATCCTCACACCATGACTAGAAAGTAGGACTCGTTACTTGGAGTGAAGAGTCATTACTTGGCTCGTGGTTTCACATAATAAAATGTCAAGTTTTAGGACTTCGACTAGGTCGCCCAGAATGTGGCACTTAATGAGTCTTTAAGTATACTAATGATTCGTTTCTTGAATCGTGGGGACTGGGACTTTGAAGGCTTCTAATTGATCACCACAAGTCAATCCACGAATGTGGTACCACATGAAGAGTCGTTCTATGACTCTTTCTATGAGAAACTCTCAGTTTCCTACTAGTTTCTATTTGAAATCTGAGTCTGATCTTAGGAACTTTTGAGGTATTACATGAAATTTCTGTTGTGTATTTTCCCTTGAGCAAGATGATGAGTTAAAGTGAGTTGGAATGGCATTGATCTTAGTTGCGTGCTAGATTGAAATCAAGTTGCCTAATCATTACTGTTTACCTATTATTATTACTATTGTTTTATTTTTTGATGATAACTATTACCCCAAGACACTCACTCAGCACCAAGTACTCAAGCATAGTATTATTGTTTTTTATGTGTTAGGCATAGGAGAAGAGCAGTTCTAGGGGATCACTAGCTTAGGAGGGACTTGCTATTCATATAAACTATTGTGAGCCCATATTCTTGCTTATGGGACTCTATACATATTTTATTGCTTTATTAGATTTTTGAGTTATGTCTCGGTTAGTCATTCTTTTCATAGAGGCTCCATAAACAGATAATACATTATGTGAATTCTTGAGTCATTATTTGGCTTATTGGGTCATGTTGCTATGTTTAGCTACTAGACAAATATCTACTTAATTTATATTATTTTTAATTTAATTTAGTTAATTATCTTAATATATGCATAATTGAATTAAGTAATAAAGATGGGGAAACTATGTGAACTACCATATCCAAAAGGTGCTTCTGATGTAGTTCCGTAACATAAGATGCTTATTGCATCAGGATCGGGTTTGGGGCGTGACAAGAATGTAACTCTGAGATCAAATAAAACTGTATCTGAAAGATGGCATACTATGATAATACTTGTAATAACAACATAAGAGGACTTTGCCTCGGGTCTACCTAGAAAATCATAGTAGTGAGAACGACAACTTCACCCTTAGCACTTCCACGGCCACTACCTCAGCCTGAGTGAGAAATACCTTAGCCTCTATCTTATTGTTCCACTGCTTTAGAAGAACAATCTTGATAACCTTGGTACTGACTTTCTTCCTAAGATGGGCACAATCCTTCTTGAGATTCTCTGGATCACCATACTAAAAACATGACCTGGGTACCATCATTTGTTGACTAGAACGAGGGTGGTCTAAGTATCCTCCACCACTACTTGGCTGCAAAATCATCTAAAATATAGTATAATAAACTCTATGGGACTCCACCAATCTCAAATTAGGCAACCTCTTATGACAGGTGATGAAAAACACATACGCATCCTCTCCCTGACCACCTTTAAATTGGCGAGGGTCCATCTTCCTGAATTAATCAAACATCTTCTGCTACTCAATAATTATATTAGTCCTCGCAATTAGGGGTGGTACAACCACTTGGAAAAGTCATACCCTCAAGCCTAGGAGCTACTACCATAGCAGGCTAACCCATTGGAAATTGAAGACATAGAGTTGTATGATGATCGAGAGTCTTGACCCCCCCCCCCCACTTTGGTCTGAGAACCATCTTATGTGCCAGGTATAATACTAGTTTATGTCATCCCCTTGAGAAAACTGAGCATATGATAAAGAGTGTCCTAGAGTACTGAAATAACAATAAATCTAGGTGGTATTTGATATGGGACCACTCCTTCAACATAAATCTAGTCATCCTCCGAAATATAAAAAATATTAGGAGACTCTACTCTAACATGAGCATGAGCAGCTGCTTATACTCTAGCGCTAGCCAGTGTCACAACTCGTGGTCTGTCTCTACCTCAACCTTTGCTTATACAGCATGCTATGTCCCTGAGAGCAGGTACAGGGCAGGCTCCTAGTCTCTAGCCATTATAGAACGAGTCCTCACCGTTTGTGAAGAACAAAATGAAGAGAATTAATATCCAAAAAGATCAAATTAACACGACAAGGAATGAAAGAAAAGAAGTTTAATAATATTCTATAGCCTCTTAAAGATATGTAATTGACATCAACACATCGATCTACAAGACTCTATGAGACATTGATCTTGTACTTGTGGGATATATAAATCATGCCCTGGTATCAAATTTCTATATTCCAAAATCCTATTAATTTGTTAGGACACCTACTCTTCCCCGTAGGCAAACCACATTCATTATGAAACTATTTAAGATGAATAAGAAAAGGAAATAAACATAATAAAGTAAAACAATAGTTAGTATGAAATATAAATTATATACCCAAAAAATAAGAGGAAATGAAAATAACCTCAATATTGGTGACACAACTACAAGAGCACCTAAGATTTGAAATATAAGTTTAGTGCTAATACATAACTATCTAAAATGAAGAAGACGGTAAATAAAAGATAGATCCAAAATCTAGTGCTGCAAAATATTCAAGCAGATCACCCTAGACTCTGGCAAGTCACCTCAAAACACAGCACCAACTCAAATTCCATTCAAACTAGATCCTAAACCTGCACATAAAAGGTGCAGTAAAGATAATATGACTATAAAAAATTATGTATACTCAGCAGAATTGTTGACCGGCCCTTACTTAGAAGTGATGGTGAGGGTTGGTCCTACCACAACTTTCTTCAACACTCAAGAGAAATATTAGAATACAAACTCAAATAAGACAGTTCAACAGTCAATGAAAAATATAATCTAAGCAAGTGAAATGTTTGAGTTCATTCAAGTCAAAGAATTATTCACAGATTGTCTTAAGAATTACATAATATCCCTTTCAATCATTTTAACCAAGTAAGGAGAAAAATTATCCACTTTCAAGCTCCATATGCATTGGAGAAAAACACCTGCCTTTTTAGTCGAATAATCGAGATCCAAAGGGACTTTCTAAGTCCATATACACACCATATATCAAACAACACTATAATGAAATTTCTTGGATGCAACACTTAATACTAGACAACCCTACACCAAGAATACCCTGGGTAACCCGTCTATCATATTTTTCCTTTCATTCCACAATGTCGATATGCATGAGCATAATATTAAACATCCAGCACAGATATTCATAATCAACTCTAAATAAATAAATGAGAGTAAGAAAGTAAAAGATCAATCAAGTGAGCAATATAAGTCACAACTCAAATAGTATACAAAGATCATGCTCACATAATCACAAAATCATCAATCAAGTAGATAATTATTAATTTATTCATAACATGGAATAAAAACTCCCATCAATGCTCTTCATCTCATTTATATCGGGCTTTCATTACTAATTACCCCTTGATTCAATAGGCAAATACTCTAACATAGTCTCAACTTGAGTTAATTAGAGCTCAAGTAGTCAAATTATAGAATTTCCCTTACACAACACCTCTGAACAATCCCAATCTGATCATATACATAATTTACATAAGCATACAAATTTATAGATACCTATATTGCTATACTTCTATGTCGGGCTCAAAAAGTCAATTCTATCCCCCAAGGTTAAAATAGTAAATTGACACTAAATTAGTTTATCAATAAGGTAAGGGGCTTATGTGCCAAAAGTCATCAAAATCTCATCGCTAATCGACCCTCAAATCGAAGAATTATGATTATTCAAATCTAGTTATTAACACCCCCAATTTCTAATTAATTTTAGGAATTAAATCATGAAATAAAGAGTAATTAGTGGGAAAATGCCCAATACATGTTAGAATCTTACCGAAAGATCAAATCGAGCAAAACCCCTTGAAATCACCTAAAATCAAGGTCCCAATCTCTCAAAATTGATTCTAAAACATGAACTCGCAAATAGGTAACCATCACTATTTCATTATAGTGAGTACCATAGAATCGAAGAATTTCACACATCTACGGGCTCAAAAAAGTGAATAAAAGCGCATAGAAGCAGTCATTACTTAGCACTGTTAACTCTATAAGAATGGCACTCATTACGCTAGAAAGGACGTGGGGGTGCAGACGAGACCTCCGCAAAAGCGATCTCTCCTATCCCTGACCCTTCGGCTGAAACGAAAAAAGAGTTATTGAAGTGCCTTCATAGGTTGTGCGATTGTGCTAAGCTTGAAGCACTATCCAAAATCAAAAATAGTCTAACTCACGCAATAGACCCTCGAAACTCAAAAAACACTCGAACACAAACCAGCAATGCATATCAATCATAAAATGCATTTAAGACGTGTTGAAATTATAAAATCACCAATGCAAGATTTTTTTTGATCAATTCTTGGTTGTCGTTAACTCCAATCTTTTCAACATACTCAAAATCCAATAATAGTTCCAAACACTCCCGAATGACTCAGAAATTCGTGCAAATCATCTGACTACGTCATAAATCATCCTCTAGACCTAAATAACCTATCAAAACTCAAATCCGACCTTGTTAACTCAAATGATATAATAAAACTACGAAAAGAGTCAAAATAGAGAAAACAAGATGAAGACACAAAACGATCATGAGGTCATTACAAATTAGAACCATCTAGGCTACAGAGTTATATTATTTTTATTACAATTTGAGAGAATTAACTTGACAAAAGGGGAGTTGTCCAAAAGTTTTGAAAATTAAAATAACAAAATAGGAAATGTTTTTGGATTTTTCTAATAAAAAGATAAGTCAACAAACTTATTTGAGTCAATCCCTCCATGAGAACTAAAACGGTAAAAAAAAATAAGATAAAGACCCCCCAAGTCAAGGAACTTATTTGAGTCCATCTCTCCCTGTAAATTAGGACTAAAAGAGATAAGATGAAAATTATTTTAATCAACAAACTTGCTTGAGTTAGTCCCTCCTTTGAGAATTAGGACTAAAAGACAAGATTAAGGATTTGAGAAATATATATATCTAAAATTTACTTCCACTCTATTATTTTACTCATCAATAGTTATATTTAATTTTTCTACATAAGAATTACAAAATTAATATAAAATAACTTAGATAAAATATATAAACGTGATAATAATAATTAATTAAAATTATCATTTATCATTCCGCCAAAGTTTGAAATATAAATGAAAATTTTCTAAGTCAAGAATAATTCAAAACTGAGATAGTATAAGTATATTAAGTTTCATCAAGTATCACAATAGAAAAAAATTACTTCATTATAGATTAAGGAAGCTAAAAAGAAATTTTAAAGACTATGAATAATTTTTACAACAAGAAAGAGGCAAGAGAGAGAGACCAAGACTAACTCTTATGACCTCCTTTCAATTGGATATAAATTTAATTTGCTATTGATAGAAAAAGATGGCACTTGGCTACTTTCTACTTTGACCAACGTGACTTCTACCATTTATTTTTACATATCATATTGGCAAGATGGCATCTTCTTTACGGATGAAAATCTTGTAACATGTTTTGATCTATATGAGATAAAAATCTTGTAATATATTTTCGCCAATATGGAATGAAAATCTTGGAACATGTTTTGGATAATATTGGATAAAAATCTTGTAACATATTTTGGCCAATGTGAGTTCTCTCTTCATTTCTCATATGCTAATTCCATTTGCTATTATTTCGGGCAAGTGACTTCTTTCCTTTTTTTTTTTTTTCTTCTAACTTTTTTTTTTAACCTTTTCATGTATTTCTTTTCCTTCATGACTTGTTAGAAAATATAAGAGAATTAAATATATTATTCATGATTTTACTTACAAATACTACATTTTACATAAATATATGAATAATTTATACTCACCAATCAACTCCATTTAACTCTTGTTGCGATTTCTAGAAAATATGATGAAGTGCAATAATTTTTATTGTTGATTTTTTATTTATAGAATATGGCAAAAGTCTCTCTTTCAAGTACAGATATGAACATCATGAATATCAAATATAAGAAATTGAAAAGAATTACGTAAAGATAAGCTTAAGTATAATGGGGGCTTGAATAAGAATTAGGTCAGCAATATTATATGAAGATCATATAACAAATTCTTTTGAAAATATCATCTTTATGATTGACCTATTATTGACATACTGGATGCATAATCATGTCCCAATTCAGGATGATGTTGTTTAAGACATCTGATATTACTAACTTGCATCGAGTGAATCACTTTGATACTCCTACAATATTTTATCAGTGCATATGCATATGAATCATAATTTGAAATATGAATGAAACAACTAATTTGTTCTTTTTGGCATCTGATTTAATTAATTCAAAATATACATGTCTTATCTATATAAATATATTATCCAAATGCACAAGTCAAAAAACCTCCTACGATATTTATGAAACCTTTGTAAATAAAATGAACCAACAAATAAAATTGAACAAATATAGATGACCTTCATCAAACATGAGGTAACCATTCAAAGAGAAAGAAAGATGATATTAGTCCTAGCTTGTATGCTCATCAGAACCAACACATGTATCTGTAAAATAAAAATAACATGAAAAGAGCTTGGATACAAATCAACAACGACTTCGTGTGTGGCATGACAGACATATACCTAAAGGTGGGACAAACTTTATAATTCTTTGTACATGATCATCATAGTAAAGCATGAATTCGAAATCATAATTAATCGACACTCGACATTTATTAGAAGTTTCAATAAATATTTGGAAATTCATTTTTGGCACCGTAGATTGTAATGTCTTGTGATCTGATATTTTCTTTATTTTTGCAATATCGCATAAAATGCAATTGTGATAATGCTAGAATTATTGAAATTGATCCAAATCTCTCTTTAGGGATGCTATCTACTCTTTCAAATTTGTGGCTTGAAAATAATCCTCACTAAAATTTCTCCTCAGGGAAGCTATCTAGTCTTCTAAATTTTTGGCCTGACCATAATCTACAACAACAACAATAATACACCTATTGTAATTCTGTAAGTGGGGTCTAGGGAGGATGGTGTGTCCGCAGTCTTACCCCTATATTATAAAGATAGAGAGGCTATTACAAATCGACCCTCGACTCAAGTAAATCATATCAAATGAATCAATATGTAAAGAAAATATAGTAGAGAAGAATTAGAAGAAAAGAACACTAATAACAACAAATAATACGATAACTAAAGTGAAGGAAGCAACATGTACTATTAAGAACGAAGAATAAGATAGCAGCGAATACTAATAACAAATTCGATAAGGTGAAATAGGCAATGCTCGATTACCTACTAACTCTATCTTAATCCTCGACCTTCATATGTTCCTATCTAGAGTCATGTCCTTGATAAGCTGCAGTTGATCCATGTCATATCTAATCACTTCTCCCCAAGACTTCTTCGTCCTATTTCTACATCTCCTTATACTGACTATGGTTAACCTCTCCCACCTCCTTATTTGGGCATCTATGCATCTTATCTTCATATGCCGGAACCATCTCAACCTCGCCTTTCTTGTGTCCACCATAGAGTCCACACTGATGTTGGGTATATTTACGCACTTAACTATCATATTTTGCCCATACTTAGCTATGTTTTGATAAAAAAAAATGATGTATGATTGCCTTTATTTTATGTGATATTTGTGAAAAAAATCTAACACACATGATTTGATATTTGCAGGATGAAAAGTGACAATATTTGGCTCATTTGGCCATAATAAGTAAGTGTTGCAGATCCGGACTTGAACAAGATAAGATTAAAGTTTTAAATGGATGGTGGCATTGCGCAGAGCATGGCAGTGCATGAAGCCCTATATCTTGCAAGGCATTACATGGCACACAGGCCCATGTCGTGCATCTTGTCCAGCACAAGGAGCCCCGTGACGCATAGTAATGTCTTCGCGATGGGCCTCGCGTCGCGTAGGAAGTGTCAATAGTCCAAGATTTTACAAAGTCCAATCCTAGTCAAAGTAAGAGAGATGGAAACTATTCCTACTACTATAAATACCCCTTAGGATATTTTTTATTATTGATTCACAGAAAAACTCATGCATGATTTGCACATTATTCCAAGTTATGGAATACTTATTGCATAGCATTGTTAAGAGAGAAACATCAAAGTTCTTGTGATTTTATTAGCTATTCAAGATTGGGAAAATCATTTCATATATTTGTAAGTAATCATTATGACTTCATATCCATATCTTGTTATTGTTTCTTCATGCATGAGTAACTAAACTAATTAGCTAGGGGGTTGGGAACCATAATGAATTAACAGATGTAGGCAAATATAATAATAATTCTTGAATAGTGAAATTAATTATATTGTTAATCTCTTCATTTTAATTAGTGTAATTAGCGATTTCAAACTTTTAAACATGCATGTGTCATCAACTTGCTTGACCAAAGAGGTAGAAGTTAGGAAAAGAGAATAACAATATAAATTTGAGGCTACCAACCCTAATTTAATTGACTTGAGCTCTAATCGAGGATAGTTAGTCTAAGACTTATGACGAGGACAAAATATGAACACCTAAAGTCCGAGAGGATTTAGAGTGAAATTTGTTTATGTAGGTTGAGAGACGTTAGATAAACATAATCGTTAGTTTTGTATAAAATTCATCGGGATAGATCACTAATAAAATAAACCTACTATGTTATAAAATCATGGGGAACACAGTCCTAATTTCTTCTCACATATTTGATGCAATCAAAATCACAGTTTAAACTTCTTTTTATTGCAAACCCCCCTTCGAAATACTGACTATCGATTGAATACTCATTTTTAATGCATTATTTCTCACCTATTCCTTGTGAGATTAGACCCCAACGTAGTTGGGTTACTATATTTGACAGTGATCACTTTATACTTCATTACGAGGTGTAATTTGAGCATGATCAATTTTTGACGTCGTTGTCGGGGAATAAGGTTTTGAAATAGTTAAATAGTGTTTAAATTCATCATATAGTCCATAGTTCTTGTATCACTTTATTATTAATTTTTTTTTGTTTTTTTGTTTTTTAGTGAGCTATTATTTTTTCTATGAAATCATGGAATGCAAACGATTTTGGTGGTGGTAACCCAAATCTTGATGACTGATGTTGCCAAGCGCTCGCAAGCGTACGTGATCGTCAATTAATATAGAATGGTGAAGTCCTGATATTGTACCTATAGAGACTTGACAGATTAATTATTTATGTTTTAAACCTTTATTTCACTATTTAGAAAACACAAGTAATGTAATACCCCAAAAAGTACCTTAGATCAACCTCGAGATTAACAGCAGAAGACAACAGAAAAATAGCATCAGGCCCTTCAACGAGTCAATGGACGACTTGTTCTTCCATCCTAAAAGCCATTGTATGTGGCCTTTGGATCAATTTCAGTGAACTACCAAGTGTTGGATTAGAACCCATGAGGGGATAGTACGGACCGTCAATTGATCCTACAGGTTGTGGTCAGGAGTCGTTGGTTGTTTTGGTGTGCCTAGGCTGCATAGTATGTATTGTGCTATGGATCATTGTAAGAAACAACATGTCATGGTTCATACCCGTGGAAAGAATCATAGAATTGAAAGATTGGTGTAGTAATAATGGATGGGTTCAATTATCAGTTGTTATGAATAATGACTCATGGCAAGTGTCCGTTGGAAGGATTCCAGAAATAATACAAGATGTTAGTGGTGACAACGAGAGGGAATGACGGGCTATTGTTGCAAGTAATGACCTATCCTATCTAGCCATTTTTTAAGTATCTGAGAACTAGGGAATTAGGGCTAGCTGGCAACAGATGGATACAAAGGGTTGTTGCATCGTAGGACAACCCGTTGGATGGGTCGTTGTACCTGGCAATGGCTATTTTCCAGATGATTCATTAAGGATGTTTTTCTTAATTCCTAAGCTTCTAACTCCCTAATAATGTCATTTTAAACCCTAAAAGGAGTGTTTTAATATCTATTCCAATGAATTAGATTCCCATGCATGCAAGTTATTGAGAACCCTCTTCAAAATCAAGCTAGAATGCTCTCAATTCTTTCCCTAATTCTCTTGGGCTTTCAAGGCTAGTTGAAAATCAGTTTACCCAGGTATGTGTTCGACTTGTTGGAATAACTAGCAAGTGCACGTGGTCAAACAAGTAGTAAAGTGGCTCAAGTAAGCCAAGTATCGATCCCACAGGGACTGGACTAAGGTATCAATCTAATCAAGTGTCAATAAACTTTAACTCCAAATTGCAGACAAAAGTGTGAAGAAGAGTTTGATATTTTGTTTCCTAATTTTGTACTAAGTATAAAATGAATATATAATATGAGTCTGAACTATAAGTATGACCATGCTGAGGCTAAAACGAACATGTAGAGAAATAAATTATCGATACAATTTGGTTAATCTTTCCTCCGGTTGCTAGTCAAAAATTATTGCCTATGGATTAAAACTCTCGTATTTAACCCAACTTAAGAATCATGAACCTTCCACCTACATCTCTGTGATAAAAAGAAATTCATGTTCTAGCCATACAAAACTGATTCCTTAATTGACTAATACGACTTTCAGGTATATTTCTATCCTGAAGGTAAATCAATTCTCAATTTTCCCAAATTAAGAAAAGATCATATCCTATCAATTCACAACTTTCCAATTTCTTGCTCTCTCGAGTGAAACCGGATTTTTTTAATATACATTAACGTTGGCCACACATTAACGCAGTAAGAACAAGAATCAATAGAACAACCATGGAAGAAAAGATGAAAAATCAATTTATCAATAATCGCATTTCAATACAAATGTTCTTAACCTCAGCAAGAAGGGAATTTAGCCACTCATTTGTGGATTAAACATCGTTAAATGAGTGTTAATCATACCAGCAATTGAAATAAATAAGAAGGAGATAGAGAAAAACCCTGAGATCTTTGTCCCCTCAACTGCCTGTAACTCACGTTCTTGCTCCACCAAGTCAGAATTCTTAAAAATGAACCTAAGTGTTCTATTTATACTAGTGAGAATTTCCCCAGAATAATAAGCAACGTGTCACGGAGTGCATCGCGGAGCACTGCCTCCGTGACATGCCACCAATGCGGACCCTCACTGGAATCCGATCGTCCAAGTATTCACACCCAACGTGGCACGGCGTGCAACGCGGGGCTAGGCCAACGTGCCATGGCCCCAATGCGCACCTTCACTAGATTTTGGCATAATTTCAGCCTCCAGGCAGAATGCATCCGCGATGGCAGCGTGACACGGCTCCATCGCGGAGCCCCTTTACTTCGTGCTTTCCTTGTGCTTTTTCCCTTGCTAGCTTCCGAGTCCAATCCCAATTTCTCCCAACCTTTATCTTAGCTTCGTAAAATTATATTTTTCCTGCAAAACCACGCTAATCATGTTGGTTAGTATAAATTCACATTTTATTACAATTCACATGAGAATATACAAACATCGATAGATAAACAAGGCAAAATGACACATTTGAGTATCACTTGGGCATATAAATCTGCCCAAGATCACTTACCCCACACTTAAATCCTTGTTCGTCCCCGAACAATAATCTTACACCTCATGCGATTGACACCCAATCCTGGCTACTTTGGCTCAACAATTCAAGCTACGGTTATACCGATTATTTAATATAGCAAATCATCAAGAAAACATGCATAGTCTTATCAATACAATGACCTTCAACACATTAAGACCTCCTAGACTCAAGAATCGACTCTCGATATCGGCAAACTCATGCAAATCAGCTGATCAAGATATCCGACACGAAACTCAATCTATCGTCGAGCATGTGCCCTCACAACACAAGAGAATGTTCCCCTTTTTAATCACATGAACTCAAAGACATTACATGCAGGGGCTTATAAACAAGATTTTGCTCTCTCTCCCAAACGAATTCACATGCATCATGTCATGAACCATAGGCTTGCCTTTAGGGTATTACTCCACTAATATAAGGACGCGTGATGTAAGATCACGTAGGACTTAACAGGTTGTAGTGTAAGCTACGAAACTAGCAAATACTGGGCTAACCAATAATACAAACTAGCCTCCTTAAGCGCTTTTTCAATACATCACATCAACCTTATGGGCATTTTTTTCTTCCTTCATCCTCCCATTCTTGAAGTCTGTCTTTATTTTTGACCCCATATTTTTAAGCACACTCGACTTAATAACAAAGAGTAGTTATACGCCTTCATTATTTTTAATTTATACGAGTGCACCTTCGACCTTTTCTTTCCTTTCATCACTCTGCTTTTTTCTTTTCTTTTCAAAATTCTCACTCCCTGGCACTGTGGGAAAAATTATTTTTTCTTGAGCGCTTAAGAGTTTTGGATCAAATTCACGGATAATGAAAAGAAGGGGTTAAGCTCGGTTTACACCTTTTTGACAAAAGAAACAAAATAGGCTAAAGACTCAATGGGCTAACTAGGTTATACAGTCATGGTAGGTCCGATAATGAGAAACAAAACTTCGGTTAAAGCAAAAAAATGCCTACATCCTTTCCTACAATACACATCCTTCATTTCGTTTTGTACACACACCAGGCAAGTTCTAGACAGTTCACAATAGCATGGAAGAAACGAAACCTCACCACACACTCATTGCACATGCTCAACTCAAGACATATTCACAGACTCTTCAATCAACTAATTACAAGAATTCAAACATTAAGCCTCAATCACACAGAATCGAACTCTATGGCCTAGGTATCTCAACATATTTACAAAGTTGCATGCTTTCATACGAATCACCTTTGCATTTTAAATATCATGTACAACACACAACCAGAATTTCGCAACCATAAAGTAACGACACGTTTGGGATACACACAAACAAAAGAAAAAAATTTAAAAAGAACAAAATAAATCTACTCCTATCGACTACATTTTTCTTAAGACGGTCGTCATCCATCCATCGTAGGGAACGGTCACTAATTACGATTTTGGTTCAATGGGACTATTCTCGGTAAAAGAACCGAAAAGAAACGCCGAGAAACCCAAAAATAAAAAGTTTCACGAAAAATTTTTAAAATATCGATAATTTCGATAAAACAAAAATATTTACAAAACCATCAAACAACATTCAACAGCACACAACCGCTTCACATTAATTACAATACAGACATACACACAAAAGTCATAGCGTCAAGTTTTTCCAAGCACAACAACAGAACAGAGACATTAATAACAACAACAACCAGCACCTAACTACTCCCACCCCACAGTTAAATCGAACACTATCCCCAGTGTTCACAAAATTTAGCATAGCACAAAAGCGGGTGGTGAAACTCCCTGATCAATCGAAGTATTCCACTTCTTTGTCAGGTGTCGCTGCCTCGTCTCCCATGTCTGAATCACCCCCGTCGTCATCATCTTACTCAACATCGGAGTCATCACGACGTGTCTCCTCATCTGTGGGGACATCATCATCAGTGGGCTCCACAAAAGCTGGCCCCACTCGGCATAGAGCCCTAGCATTTTCGCCAAAAGGGTAGTCTAGCTCGAGCTACCACAACTCATCTTCTGTTGCCGGCCTCCCACCTATGCGGAGCTGGAGCATCTGCATCCCGAACATGCGAGCCATGTACTAATCATCCCAAGCATGTCGCTCGGCTAGTGTAAGAACTAGCCCGTGAGTGGTGTCGGGTGCCTTAGTTTTGGTGACATCTAAGGCCCGCCTCTCCATCTGCGGGATGTAGTCAAGGGCCTCTTCCTCAATATCCAGGCCCCTCAGGAACGTGGTCAGCAATCCACCAAACCTGTACCTATGCCCTTGATGCAAACGGGCTCTCTTCATGGCGGAGATAATCACCGCCCCAACATTGACCTCCAGCCCTTTCATCAAGGCATAGACCAGGCACACACGATCCCGGGTGACATCTGTCATAAGCACCCCCGGGATCAGGCAGGAACAAACAATCTTAAGCCATATCCTGGCTTCCCTGTTCATCTGTGAGTAGGGCAATGTCTGATGGTAGCCCCTCTCCTTATGCCTGCTCCACCGAGCTATAGACCGGGCTCAACACAAAGTGCATCTGATGTTTGCATATGGTGGAGTGATATTCAGCTGCCGAAGCACATGGGCGTCTGTGTCCCGCTCCCCCAAGATGGCATTAAGGTGATGGGGCTCAAAAGTGATTATCTGCCCCCTTATCTTTATTGTGTGACTTCTGAGAGTCGGGTTTCAGTTGGCGTAGAATTCCCGAATTAGGTGCAGATTACACTCCTTGGGCTCTTCAAAGATAAAATTCAGCCCAGCTGCCTCAATCCTGTGGACAATCCTGGGGAATGCCTGTGCCAATGGTTCCCTAGCAATGTGTTCCTCGGGGAAGTATTTGCTTTCCTTATGCTTTGCGTACCATTTCTTCCCCTTTTCTGTCACCCATCGGGTTCCGTATTGCTGACGTTGGCCGTGCGGAACCGCTGGTGCTGCTGGGACTGTTGTTCCCAGTCTGATTCTTTTCCTTCCGGCGCTCGATGTAGATGCGCCCTTCCCTTTATCTTGTCTGCTTGCCATTGTTTGTCAAACCAAACAGATAGGTCCAATGTTATTCCAATTAAAATTAGCTTCGCCTAAGGTTGGGTCAAGCTAGGCCACCCCACACTTAGTCTTTAGCCACAATCACAACATTACGGCAAGATCATACTTATTTCTAATTTACATAAAAAAAAACAAAAACACAACAAATATGCCTTGTGCATTCAGAGAATTCGACAGTATAAATTCTTTTGTACTACTCAGACTTCGTACAACTAACCATAACATTACCATCGATCACATTTCTATACATAGCACTTAGCAAGGAAAAACAAAGAAAAAAAATTATCTACATAAACCTATACAATTCACCCATTGCTTGCATATCACAATTTCGTTACCCTGAAAATCTGTCGGTCTTTTAGCATATTAACAGTTGGCGCAACCAACTCATCTCACCCAACATACACAACCCAACAAGAATTTCACATGTCAACTAAATTTTTCCCCTTTTCATATTCAAATTTAAGCCCTAGCTATAATTTTACAAAAAATTCTATCAAGCTATGTAATTCTCGAGTTCATACAATCACAATGATACTACGAACATCAATCCACAATAACTCAATTGAATTTAAGCTTAATTTATACTTAGGGGAAGTTTTGCTCACATCACATGTTCAACATCGAAAAATTCGACAAGAAATGAGATAGAGTTGAAGAACATACCTTGAATTCGATGAAATGAAGAAAACTTGACGAAAATGTGTTCCTAGGTCCGTGTCACGTTGAGGGAGGAGGGGTTTTTGGGATGTTTGTCGCAGAGGGGATGAAAAATGAGGAAAAATGAGGGGATTTCGGGGTTAAAAAGTGGGGATTTCGCATGGGTCACCCGGCGACCCGGTGTGACCCGACGCGAATAACACCTCAACGTGTCATGGAGGGTAACGCAGAGCACCCCCTCCGTGACACGGAGCCATCGCGCAGGTGTTCTGAAATTTGTAAAAATTCCAGAATTGCCTTCAACATGTCACGGCGGGTAACGCGGAGCACCCCCTCCGTGACACAGAGCCATCGCGTGGGCTCACTGTTTTGCCACTTTTTATTATGTAATTTTTTTTCTTACCTCGATTTTCTCCTTTGCGATTCTTTACATTTTTCCCTCCGATCAACCTAAAATTTATCTTACAACAAGAAATCGGTTAGAATCCCAAGGTTTGAAAACATAACACAATATATTTTTTTTATATATATTTACATTTATATTTTTTTTTTCTTTTTCTCCTTTTTTTTCTTTTTTTTTTCTTTTTCTTAACTAATGTACAAATACAATACAACAAATTCACGGGTTGCCTCCCGTGCAGCGCCTGGTTTACCATCGCGGCTCGACGTCATTAAGCTCAGTCATCCTTTAGGGTGACAGACGCCTTCTCTCGACTACCGTCCTCACCCCTTTCAAGCTTACACCTCTTCGGTGGTTTCCCCAATAACTCACGTGACTCAACGCTCTGGACAACATCCACTCGATCAATCACGTTGATCACCGAGAGTTCCTCGTACACGGCCGGGAGCTTGGTGGCCTTGTACACATCAAACACCTCCACCTTGTCGTGTGCTCGCATGGTTAGCTGCCCTGTAGCTACATCAATAAGTGTTTTCCCGATCGCCAAGAAAGGACGTCCCAAAATAAATGGGACTTCTGCGTCTGGCTCGAAGTCCAGCATGACGAAGTCTACCGGGAAGATAAGGGAGCCCACTTGCACCAGCACGTCTTCCACAATGCCATCAGGTCTTGCCAAGGAACGATCTGCTAGTTGCAAGATCACCGTTGTTGGTCTAGGACTCCCTAGTCCCAACTTCTTGAATATCGATGTCGGCATCAAGTTAATGCTCGCTCCCAAATCACATAATCTGTGAGCTCGGATACTCTGCCCAGTTGTAATTTGTATTGTAAAGCTCCCAGGGTCCTTGAGCTTTGTGGGCAACCTGTTTTGTATCCGTGAAGTGCACTCCTCCGTAAGCGCCACCGTAGCGTACTCAGTCAACCTGCTTTTGTTTGCCACGATGTCCTTGATATGTTTTGCGTACTTCGGCACTCCCTGCAAAACATCAACAAGAGGTAAGTTAATGTGTACCTATTTAAGCACCTCCATGAACTTTTTGAAACACGCCTCCTCCTTGTGTTTCTTTAATCTTTGAGGGAACGGGGGTGGTGGTCTTTCTGGTTCAGCATCCTTGTTCTTCCCCCTCTCATCACTTTGCTCCCTCTCAGTTTCTGCTGCTCCCGACTGTTGAGGTGGTCTTTTTGGTTCCACCTCCTTGAGTTGCAAACCACTCCTCATGGTCACTGCATTTACTTGCTTGGGGTTGGGGTCAGTGTCACTCGGAAGTCCTCCTCTAGGCCTGGTGTTTTAGGCTCCAGAAAATTGCCCAAACTGGTACTCCAGCGCCTTGGTAGCTAACTGATTGGTCTTTACATCGGCTGCCAATTTCACGTAGTCAGTCTGCAATTGAGCTTGGTTAGGTATCATATTCTTGAACATTTCCTCAATGTTGGGTGATGGTGATGGAGGAGGTGCATTGTTGTTTCTGTATTGTGACTGATAGTTCTGCTGCCCTCCTTGATTTCTCTGCGCCCCCTGACTCGAATTTTGCCCTTGATGGTTGTTGTTACCCCAAGAGAAATTCGGGTGATTTCTCTAGTTGGAATTGTAGTTGTTGCCATACTGTAGGTGGTTGTTTCTTTGTACATTACCAACAAAGTTCACCGAATCAGGATTTGCTCCACAACACTCAGTTGAGTATTCATTACTCCCGCACACTTCACACCAAATCTGCTGCACTACATTCACTAGGGCCGAAGACTGGTTCATTCTCATGTTACTGAAGTGGGTGTTGAGTTGATTATGTAATGCAGCTATCTGTGCTACAATAGCTGTAAAACCATCCACTTCTAGAACTCCTGCTGCTTTCCTTGTTCCTCCTCTTGATGAATCCGCATTCCACTCTGGATTCCCCTGCGAAGTACGATTTAACAAGGTATACAGCTCTTCATAAGTCTTCTATAATGCTTGTCCACCAGCTGCTGAGTCTAGCAAGATTTTTGTATGGGGTTTCAAACCCTCTATGAAAGTATGTACCAGCACATCATTGGATTGGTGATGATGAGGACGATCCCGCAACATAGATTTGAATCTCTCCCAGGCCTGATACAGATTCTCTCCCTCTCTCTATTTAAAACTTAGAATTTGACTTCTAAGTCTGGCTGTTTTACCGGATGAAAAGAACCGTATCAAGAATTTCTTTGCAAGATCATCCCATGTGGTGATGGAATTAGGTGGCTCAGCTTTCAACCACCTCTTAGCTTCTCCCAAAAGTGAAAATGGGAACAATGTAAGCCTGACATAATCTGATGACACTCCAGTGGGGATGTACGTGTCACTTACCTCCAAAATATTTTGGAGATGTTGCTGTGGATCCTCATGAGGGAGCCCTGTAACTGCCCGCTGGTGTGCAGCAATTGTACCATGTTCTGTTTAAGCTCAAACCTCCCTCCTGGCTCAGGTTTGCGGATGCTATATGTGACATTGTTAGCAGGTGGGATTGCCACCTCGCGAACCGGCCTAGCTGCCATTTCCTCGGGCACTAACATTGCCCTTACAACTGGTGGATTCTGTTGTTTCTCCAGGATTGTTTGTCTGAGCAGCTGCAGCTTTTTCTCTAGAGCTTCTCTCCTTTGACGATGGAATTGTCTTTCTGGCTCTAAAGATGAGTCCACCAGCTCCTTGTCTCTTGCCAGTGTTCAACAGAAATTAATATCTGCAAAATACAGGCTAAGACCAAGTTGTCAACACTAATAAGAAATAGTAAACTAACACTTAAGAAAAATTTACCAATTGCCAGTCCCGGGCAACGGCACCAAAAACTTGTTCGGCTTGTTGGAATAACTACACGCAAGTGCACGTGGTCGAACAAGTAGTAAAGTGGATCAAGTAAGCCAAGTATCGATCCCACAGGGACTGGACTAAGGTATCAATCTAATCAAGTGTCAATAAACTTTAACTCTAAATTGCAGACAACAGTGTGAAGAAGAGTTTGATATTTTGTTTCCTAATTTTGTACTAAGTATAAAATGAATATATAATTTGATTCTGAACTATAAGTATGAGCATGCTGGGGCTAAAACGAACATGTAGAGAAATAAATTATCGATACAATTTGGTTAATCTTTCCTCCGTTTGCTAGTCAAAAATTATTGCCTATGGATTAAAACTCTCGTATTTAACCCAACTTAAGAATCATGAACCTTCCACCTACATCTCTGTGATAAAAAGAAATTCATGTTCTAGCTATACAAAATCGATTCCTTAATTGACTAATACGACTTTCAGGTATATTTCTATCCTGAAGGTAAATCAATTCTCAATTTTCCCAAATTAAGAAAAGATCATATCCTATCAATTCACAACTTTCCAATTTCTTGCTCTCTCGAGTGAAACCGGACTTTTTAAATATACATTAACGTTGGCCACACATTAACGCAGTAAGAACAAGAATCAATAGAACAACCATGGAAGAAAAGATGAAAAACCAATTTATCAATAATCACATTTCAATACAAATGTTCTTAACCTTAGCAAGAAGGGAATTTAGCCACTCATTTGTGGATTAAACATCGTTAAATGAGTGTTAATCATAACAGCAATTGAAATAAATAAGAAGGAGATAGAGAAAAACCCTGAGATTTTCGTCCCCTCAACTGCCTGTTACCCACATTCTTGCTCCACCAAGTCAGAATTCTTAAAAATGAACCTAAGTGTTCTATTTATACTAGTGGGAATTTTTCCCGGAATAACAAGCAACGTGTCGTGGAGTGCATCGTGGAGCACTGCCTCCGTGACACGCCACCAACGCGGACCCTCACTGGAATCCGGTCGTCCAAGTATTCACACCCAACGTGGCACGGTGTGCAACGCGGGGCTAGGCCAACGTGCCACGGCCCCAACGCGCACCTTCACTAGATTTTGGCATAATTTCAGCCTCCAGGCAGAATGCATCCGCGATGGCAGTGTGACACGGCTCCATCGCGGAGCCCCTTTACTTCGTGCTTTCCTTGTGCTTTTTCCCTTGCTAGCTTCCGAGTCCAATCCCGATTTCTCCCAACCTTCATCTTAGCTTCGTAAAATTATATTTTTCCTGCAAAACCATGCTAATCATGTTGGTTAGTATAAATTCACATTTTATTACAAATCACATGAGAATATACAAACATCGATAGATAAACAAGGCAAAATGACACATTTGAGTATCACTTGGGCATATAAATCTGCTGAAGATCAGTATGTAAGGCTATCAATAAGAATTTCCTTCCACCCTCATGCCCAAATTTCTCCTCAAGTTTATGAATTCAAGTTTTAATTCAATTGTATGGATTTATAGGGTTTTAACCCAATTTTATGAAATTCTCTATGATATGTTTATGGGTCTTATACCTCATGTTCTAAAGTATGTTTTAAGTCTAATTGGAAGATTTTATACACAATTTGATTATAAATTTATGATTTTAAGTTATTAGAAATCATATCCTCAAGTTCATGAATTCAAGTTTTAATTCAAGTGTATGGATTTATAGGGTTTTAACCCAATTTTATGAAATTCTCTATGATATGTTTATGGGTCTAATCCCTCATGTTCTAAAGTATGTTTTAAGTCTAATTGGAAGATTTTATACACAATTTGATTATAAATTTATGATTTTAAGTTATTAGAAATTATACCCTACTATGCAAGTTTTATGAAAAGTCAAGCTTATGATTCATGATTCTATCATGAATGATGAGATATCTATCATGAATGAATGTTTATAAATTTCTCATGTATGAATCCATGATTTTGATTTATGAAGCATATTTCAAGTATGCATGATTTTATGATTTGGGCAAGCCCACACAAGTTAAGTATGTTTTCATGATTTAGCCAAGTCTAATAAGATCAACTTATCATATGTTTTGGAGTCAAGACTCCCAATGCAACTTATGATATGTTTTGGAGTCAAAACTCCCAATATTCAGATTTCAAGCTGTGTATAGATTATGATTTCAACTTCATTGAGAAACAATGTGAGTATTATGCATGTAATTATGATTTCAGCTTCCTTGAAAAATGATGTGAGCACTACACATATTTTTAGGAGTAGTGTCTAGCACCGAGCATGCTTGGGGTCCGATGTTCCCCGATCTCAGAGCTACACACCAACATAGGTATGTGCTATCTGTTTGGGACCTCTCAAGAGAGTTTTCCCATGACCCAAGGGGCCTCAGTTTGATATCAATATCATGGTAATGTCCTTATCCCTAGAAAGACTTTGGATGACTCAGCCCAATTGAGTTATGATAGTTGGGACATCACGTATGTTCTATCGTGATAGTGTTGGTTATAACGAGTCTCCCATTGTTCCTCATGATTTCAGTTACTCATATTCATGGCTTATGATATTATCTTTTACAATAGATTTGACCCAATGATCAGTTTATGAGATTTTACTTACGATTTCAGCTATGACAAGTCATCTGATTTTCATTTCTAAATCTTGGGTCACTATGTTCAGTTATGATAACCAGCTTTTGGCTAGGTATGTCTCAAATACAGTTTTCAGCATGTAGTCCCTACTCATGATCTAAATTATTTATATTTATATGCAAAATTTCAATTAAAATTTACTAAGCATGTTTTTACTTACCTTACATACTCGATACATTTAAAGTACTGATGGCATACTCTATGCTATATCGTTTCATGATATAGCTTCAAGTGATGTAACACCCTGAAACTTTCCTAGGCCAAACTCAAACCTTGCAAGAAAAACCCAAAAGAAACTAGAAATTTTTGCCTTAGAATGACTGAGACAATGAGTCGTGTCAGCTCCAATGACTCATTGTATGGGTTGTGGTCAGCCCTGCCTTGACCCTTCAGTAACCAATGGGACATGGAACAACCCGTTGTGAGAAGCAATGAGTAATCCTGTCACTCGTTGCATCCCTATCTTAGAACCCTGTTGATCCTATTTCCAGGAATGCACGTGTCAACCAACGAGTCGTCGTGTGATATAACGACTCGTGTTGTGAGTTGTTAGTGGGGCTCCCAGGATTTCCTTCAGTGACAACGAGTGGCAACAACGACCCATTGTATCACACAATGAGTCATTGTGTCCACCCGTGGTGACCATTCTAGGGATCCTCAGAACTTTTCCAATGGAGATGACGAGTCGATACAATGACCCATTGGTTCTACCAATGAGTCGTTGTGTCACTCATTATTGGGGCTCCCAGGATTTTACTGCCAGAGACAACGGAAAGAACCAATGACCCATTGGTTCATCCAAAGAGTCATGGTCCCCCTCATTGTTAGTTCCAATAAGCCAAAAGTCCAGGCCTAGGACCAACGACTAGTCCCAACGAGACGTGGTCTCAACCAATAACTCGTTGTGTGACCCGTTGGTCCCCTGTCGAGTAGTTTTCCAGATTTTCTCCCAGAGTTATTTTAGTAATTTTTCAACTTTTTAATTTCTACACCCCATTATTTTGGGCATGTTTTAGAGATAACTAAACGAGTAATCGACTAGATCCCCCTTATTCTATCTCAATTCTCGATCTCTAGAGAGAATAACTCTCAGACAGACTCCTCAGGGCAAGTTAGGGCAATCAACTTTTCTTCTCATATTCTAAAGAGATTTTCTTTGGATTTCTTCACCAGGTATGTGAGAATTTATCAAGGGAATTTTCCATCCTTTGTGCCCTAAAATCCATCTAAATTTTATTATTAACTCTAGTCCCTAAATTTTCGAATGTGAATGAATTTTCATCCAGATTCTGTCTATATTGTGTGGGATATGGTTCATGTTAATTGTTGCTAAAATTCCACTATCTAGCTATCATGTTTATACATGTTCTTGTAAATATGGTTTTAGCCCTAGCTTTGGAATGCAGTGAATTAGAGTCTTGCATATTTGATTAGTTATTCATGTGTCTTGATTCTATCAGTGCTGGGATTCCCAAGTTGTTAGTATCAATTAATATCTTAGTCATTACATGCTAGTCCAGTTTTAGTTAGAACACTAGCCTACTCAGTAATTTCAGAAATGTCAGCTGATCAGTTTGACTATAGTCTTTTCTTGAGGTGTTAGTGATGCCTCCCAAATGTTGTCATCTGAATTAGTTATCAATTATCAGATATTAGTTGGTTCTTTATATGTTTAGGATCTTCTAGATAAGCAGCTCTGACCAATCTTAGAACCACCAGTTTCAGTTTGTTATTTAGACGGTTATGACACTTTCAGATAAGCAGCTCTGACTAGTCTTATAACCCTAGTTACATAATTTGGTCCGAAAAAACTCTCAGGGTACTTTCATATAAGTATCCCTGACTTAGTCTTGCCAATTTTGAGCTATCAGCTTAAAAGTCAGATTAGGATTATCTAGTGGGAGTAGGACTTAGCACGAGCGGGTCGGGGTTCTAGTGCACCCAAGTTCCCAGAACTAAGTTGCCACCGTAGGTTATATAATTGGCCCTATGGCCTCAGACTTTTGATCACCCAGTTCATGCCTTTATACTCTGGTAAGGTATATTGGGTCCTACCGATGGGGCGTATACATCGAACTCAACCTCTAGCTCACATGGTTATATGTTGGTTATAGACTCTCCCATTAATCAGTTCAGTTCAGTTTAGCTCTACTTAGTTTAGTTCAGTTTAGCTCAGCTCAGTTCAGTTCAGTTTAGCTCAGCTCAGCTCAGTTCAGTTTAGCTCAGCTCAATTTAGCTCAGCTCAGCTCAATTTAGCTCAGCTCAGCTCAATTTAGCTCAGCTCAGTATTTCAGATTCAGAATATATCTATGACCATCAGTGACGATCATTATCCCATATTAGTTATATATTCAATTATTCAATTTTCAGTATTTTAGTTGTTCATTTCATGTCATTCAGTTCAGTTATTCGTTTCTACATGTTTATATTATCTCTCACATACTCAGTACATTCAAAGTACTGACGCATACCTTCTATGTTGTATCGTATTATGATACAAGCGCGGGTTCACAGCATCAAGATTGTTAATCAATTTCTTTAAGTGATATCAGCAGTTGCAGTTGGTGAGTCCTCATCTTTCGAGGACGATATTTATTTTTCAGTTATTTTCTTTTAGTTAGACTTTAGAGCTAGTTGGGGTCTTTTCCCAACAACTCATCATTAATAGATGACTTTCAAACATAGACTTAGACATATCAGTATTGTTTTTTAGATGTATGAATTTTTATCAAATTAGCTTTCTTAAATGATTTTATTATTTGAAGCTTTTGCATATGTTTACTCATATTACCAGTGTTATAATAGACCATGGGTTGGTTTGGGGTTACTTGTGACTCCAAGTATCGTGTCTCATCCAGGGTATTGACTCGGGTCGTGAAAAACGTGGTATCAGGCACTAGGTTTAGAGTATCCAAGGATGTCCGAAAGCCGCATCAAGTATGAAGCGCGGCACACTTATGACAGGGAAGCTGCAAGACATTAGGAAAATTTCCATTTGTTCATACTCCTTATTGTGCATTGAAGTTTAATTTCATAAATGTTCTCCTAACTCGTTCTCTATTTCATTTCAGTGAAACTATGCCTCCAAGACATGAAAATGGAAGAAGGGCTGGCAACACTAACCAACCTACTCCACCAGCTCGAGTAGCCCCTCAGGATGACCAAGTGTCCTCAGCAGAATTCAGACCGATAATCCAGCTGATAGCTGAGATAGTAACGAACCAAGTGAACTAGAAGGTGGTTTCGGTAAACTCAAATGGGTCTGCAGTAGCTTCCAGGGTTCGGGACTTCACCCGAATGAACCCTCCGTCCTTCATGGATCCAAGGTGGGAGAGGACCCACAAGAGTTCGTGGATGAGGTATGGAAGATCACCCAGATTATGGGTGTTAGTTCTGCTGAGAGTGTTGATCTGGCTTCCTACCAGTTGAAAGGGGTGACACAGATCTCATACGACTAATGGAAAGAAGGGAGACCAATAGAAGTGAAACCAGTGGAGTGGAAAGAGTTCACCACAGAATTCTTAGATAGATTCTTCCCCTGGGAGTTAACGGAGGCTAAGGTTGCAGAGTTCATGAATTTGAAGCAGGGAAATAGGACAGTGGAGGAATATGCATTGGAGTTCACACGATTGTCAAGATATGATCTAGATATGGTAGCCAAGCCAAGGGCTCATATGCTTAAGTTTGTCAATGGGGTATCAAACCTGATACTTAAGGAGTGCAGGATTGTGATGCTCATAAAAGATATTGACCTATCCAGCCTCATCGTTCATGCCCAACAGATTGAGGCAAAAAAGTTGAAAGACATGGAGCGGGAGAATAAGCAGGATAGGACCAGCCAATCAAATTATGGCCACCAGAGGTCTGGCGATACTAGCCGCTCACAGCAGCAGCATAGGACTCCAACACCCACTTCAGCCAGTGCCCCTACTTTCCGATTCTGCAAGGATCGAAAGGGTGGAGCATCTGGTTCTCAGTCCCAGAGTAGTGCCAGAAACCGCTACCCAGGTTGCCCCAAGTGTGGCAAGAACCATCAAGGTAAATGCCTCCAGGGCAAAGAGGGTTGCTTTAGGTGTAGACAGCTAGGTCACCAGCTCAGGAAATGTCCAATAGCAGGATGGGGGAGATCACAGTCTACCACTTCAGAAGCTCCAACGGGCCGACCAGCTCAGCAGGGCAACACTTCAGGTATGGATGGCAGTCAACGCCAAAATCACTTTTATTCTTTGTCCTCTCTTTAGGATCAAGAGAGCTCACTTGACGTGGTCACAGGTATGTTACGTCTCTTCCATCTAGATGTGTATGCCCGACTAGATCCGAGAGCCACATTATCATTTGTGACTCCCTATGTAGCTGTCCATTTTGAAATTAGTCAAAAAGTCATCTCAGAACCATTTTCAGTCTCTACCCCAGTTTGAGTCAATTATGGCCAGTCGGGTGTATAGGAACTACCCAATCTCAGTATTGAATAAGGTCATTCTAGCTAATCTAGTAGAGTTAGACATGCTCGATTTTGACCTCATTCTTGTCATGGATTGGTTACACTATGGTTATGCCTCAATCGACTGCAGAACTAGAGTCGTCAGATTTCAGTTTCCTAATGAGCCAGTTTTGGAGTAGATGGATAGTAGTTCAGTGCCTAAGGGTCGATTTATTTCATAACTTAAGGCAAGGAAGATCATTACTAAAGAGTGCATTTATCACCTACTTCAGGTCAAAGATTCCAGCTCTAAGACCCCAACTATCCAACCAGTTCTAGTTGTCAGCGAATTTCCTGATGTGTTTCCCGAAGTTCTTCCCTGAGTTCCTCTTGAGCAGGAAATAGACTTCGGCATATACCTTCTTCCAGACACTCAACCCATCTCCATCCCTTATTACAGAATGGCTCCAGCTGAGCTTAAGGAGGTGAAGGAGCAGCTAAAAGACCTTCTTAATAAAGGTTTCATCAGGCCCAGCATCTCTCCATGGGGTGCTCCAGTATTATTCATACGAAAGAAATATAGTACTCCCAGAATGTGTATCGATTACCGACAGTTGAACAAAGTCACAGTTAAGAACAGGTATCCCCTACCCAAGATTGACGACTTGTTCGATCAACTTCAGGGAGCCAGTTGTTTTTCCAAGGTAGATCTCAGGTCAGGGTATCATCATCTTAGGGTCAGAGAATGTGAAATACCGAAAACAGTCTTTAGAACCCGGTATGATCACTATGAATTCGTGATTATGTCCTTTGGACTTACTAATGCCGCTGCAACTTTTATAGACCTTATGAACAGGATTTTAAAACAGTATCTAGATATGTTCTTCATTGCATTCATTAATGACATTCTAGTATACTCCAGAAACGAGGAGGAACATGCTGACCATCTGAGGATAGTGCTATAACCGCTCAAAGGACGCCAGTTGTTTGCTAAATTCAGCAAATGTGAATTCTTGTTGAGGTGTGTGACTTTCCTTGGTCACGTGGTCTCGAATGAGGGTATTCAGGTAGATCCTTAAAAGATAGAAGCGGTGAAAGACTGGCAAGACCTACTTCCCCAATCGATATCAGAAGTTTTTTGGGTCTAGCCGGTTATTACCGACGCTTTGTGGAAGGATTTTCCTCTATTGCATTTCCTCTGACTAAGTTAAATCAGAAAAAGGTGAAGTTTCAGTTGTCAGATGCATGTGAGATGACTTTCCAGGAGTTGAAGGCTCGACTCACTACCGTTCCAGTTTTAACCTTACTAGAAGGAACAGATGAGTTCGTGGTGTATTGCGATGCTTCCAGAGTTGGACTCGGTTGTGTTTTGATGCAGCGAGGTAAGGTGATAGCTTATGCCTCCAGAAGCTCAAGGTACATGAAAAGAACTATCCGACTCATGACCTTGAGTTGGCAGCAGTGGTGTTTGCATTGAAAATATGGAGGCATTACCTTTATGGGGTTCACGTGGATGTTTTCACCGATCACAAGAGCCTTCAATATGTATTCAATCAGAAAGACTTGAATCTTCGTCAGAGAAGGTGGTTTGAGCTATTAAAGGATTACAACATAAGGGTGCTATACCACCCGGGCAAGGCCAATGTGGTGGTTGATGCCCTAAGAGGGATATCCATGGGGAGCATGGCTGATGTTGAAGAGAACAAAAAAGAACATGCAACAGATATTCA
Organism: Datura wrightii; assembly: GCA_035772735.1. NCBI lineage: Eukaryota > Viridiplantae > Streptophyta > Magnoliopsida > Solanales > Solanaceae > Datura > Datura wrightii. The sequence continues at coordinate 72,815,263 of JASDFA010000019.1, read as the reverse complement.
TAGGTTAGCTCGGTTGGGAGTACAGTTTGTTGATTCAGCTGAGGGCGGAGTAGTAATGCAAAGTGGGTCAGATTCCTCATTAGTTGTTGAAGTTAAGTCAATACAAGATGAAGATCCCATACTACTTAAGCTAAAAGAAGCAGTTCTCAAAAAAGAAGTGGAGGCTTTCTCCAACGGGGGAGATGGTGTACTTCGTTACCAAGGTACACTATGTGTACCGGATGTAGGTGACTTGAGGCAACAGATGCTGGCAGAAGCACACAGTTCCAGATATTCTATCCACTCGAGTGCCACTAAGATTTACCGTGATCTATGGGATATTTACTGGTGGAACGGCATGAAAAGAGACATTGCAGAATTTGTGGCTAAGTGCCCGAACTGCCGGCAAGTTAAGGTGAACATGAAAGACCTGGGGATATGACTCAGGATATCATCATATTAATGTGCTATGGATTTACAGCACTTTCGACGCTCAAAACTGAGAAAATAACATGGACTTAGGTATATTTATGTGGATATAAGGCACTTTTCCTTTGGTTACAAGATAAAGTGGTGTTGGAGCTAAAATGTGAAAAAGTTAGCCTGGAAGTGTATAAAATAGGCTCAATCATAGTTCACAGTACGAGCCGTAGGAAGGTTTTAAAAGTCGTACTGCTGGTCTTGAGAAGTTGTAGAAGGCTAAGGATAAAGAGGTGCATTATACGAGTCTTAGTAAAAGTCATACAAAGCTTGTACGTCATGGTGAAGAAGCCGTGAAATAATTCAGAAGATTTGTATAAGAGGTTGACTCCTGCTATGGATATACAGTACGAGTCGTGGTAGCAAGGTACGAGTCGTACCAAGTCACTCGTGATGAACTTCAGAAAAATTTCAAAGCCTCAAAGACAAGTCACAGAAGCTCAGTACGAATCGTAGGATACAGGTACAAGTCGTACCAGGATCCGACACTTAGCTAAAATTCAGCCAGTCAACAATGTATGAGAGGAAGGTACGGTTCGTAGGATCAAGGTACGGACTGTAGGATGGGTTATGGCACTAGTGGAACCAGATATGGAAATTCACCCTGTTAGCCTATAAAAAGGATTTTTATGCCTGTATAAATACGTTTTATGTTTATTTTACAAAGGGGAGGTGAACATATGTGTGTGGATGTGAGAGAATAGTTATAAAACATCGAGAAAGGATAGAATTGAGTTGATTTGACTTGTGATCAACCTTTTGTTGAATTCTTCTTGTTCTTGCTACTTATTCTTGAAGATTTTGCTGATTTATTAAAAGAAGTGTCTTTCTCATTCATAATTGTGAGTATTGATTTATGTTCTTAATCATGAAGGAAAATCACAACCATAAATGAGACACTAAAACCTCCATAGCTAGAGTTGTGGGAACCATGATGGATTAACACGCTAGGGTTGCACAAAGTGATTCTAAAACCAATACTAAATGTTTATATTTTAACGTTTCTTAACGGTGCGCAACGTTGGGACTTTCCTGAATTCTTTACTTGCTTAGGTCTAAGAGGTAGAGATTAGGAAAAGAGAATTACAACGGAACCTTGATCTTGACGATCATTGTATTAACTTGAGTTGTGGTCGCAGGATAGTTAAATTTGAAACTTAGTGATAACGTATAGTTTGAAACCGCTCATGAGACTTGGTCGAGTGATTGAGTATAGTCATTCAATAGGGACTGGTCGGTCGTTTGAATGAACCTTTGTTATCAGTTCTATAAGTAAGTATTGGTGATGATCACGAGTGTATACCTAAAGCAGTTATAAATCCATGGGGAACACAAACCCTAGTTATACTTTAATATTGATTCAAAATCAAATTGTTGATAATTATTTTTATTGTTGCTTTTCTTTAGAATCCCCCAATTTTGAAGTAACTACCTACAAGTTCACTTACCAACTGTAATCTAGCTCTTCCATATTCCCTGTGGAATCGACCCCAACCTCTAGTTGGGTTCTTTATTGACCACGTCCGCTTCATACTTCGGTTGGAGGTATGATTTGAGCATTATCAAAAAGTGGCGCCGTTGCTGGGGCATACGGTAAGACTATGTTATTTGCTTGTATTTGACTTTTCGGTGTTATTTCCTTAATTACATTTATTTTCATGTTTTTAATACCCACAGGTTGTTCTCTGGTGAATGCCAAGAACTCAGAGTAGCGGAGAGCCCCTTGTTCCATTAAATCCAAAAATCAAACGAGCACTGCACAGAATGGAGAACCAAGATCACAGAGAATCCCACATAGCTAAAGAAGCTAGGCAAGCTGAACGAGCTCGACAAGCTGCACTGCAGGATGCTTATGACAGTAGAGAAGAGGTTATAAATGCTGGTCGACATGGGAGGGGCAACTGAGCTCATAGATATTTCCCCTTAGTTCTTCGATGATGAGGACCCAGATATTGATGAAGTTGGGTCAACCGGATCAATTAAGCCACCACCACTGCCCACTAGGACAAAATTCGACATTACAAGCACCATGATTCAATTGTTAAACATGAAAGGGGTTTTCAGTGGTCACAAAGTGGATGACGCCAACCTGCACTTAATGAACTTCGTAGGAATATGCAAGGTATACAGGATGCCCGGAGTAAGCCAGAATGCCATACGGTTCAGACTCTTCCCTTTTTCTCTATCAGGGGAAGCCACTTTATTGTTATTAGAGTTTCAACAACTCCATAACCAACTGGAGGGAGCTCAAATAGGCCTTTTTGGAGAGATTCTTCCCCTAATCCAGAATGTTGCAGCTAAAAGATAAGATCTACAACTTCCGACAAATTAACACAGAGGCACATCATGAAACTTGGTTGAGATTCAAAAAGAAGTTTACAAAGTGCCCGAACCACAAAATTCCAAATGACAGTTTGTTGCAAATCTTTTACAGGTCTTTGAATAATAACACCAAAGCTATAGCGGACACAGTGGCAGGAGAAGCATTGATGAGTCACACCTGGGAGCAAGCTGCCACTGTTCTTGACAGAGTGACTAAGATGAACAAGGCCTGGCATACGAGGGAGGCTGATGCAGTGGTTGGCACATATGTTGTTGGTATGATTGTGGACCAACGAAAGAAAGAAGATGAACGTGACCAGGAGTTGGCTCATATGCGCACATCATTGGACTTGCTGACAAAGCATATTATGGGAGTTGGATCCAAAAAGGTAAATGTAGTAGGAACTCAAGGAATGGAGCAAGGAGATAATCACTCTGATTTTGAGGAAGAAGCAAACTACCTGGATAGCCATGTGGTGGGTTTCCGAGCCAACGCCCAAGCGTCTGGACAAGATAATTGGCGCCAAGGTTCTGCAAAACAAGGTCAGAACCAATATAGAGACAACTACAACAGAAACGGGTTCAGAGACAGGAGCCGAGGTCGTGAGCGTGAAGGAGAATGGAGAAGAAACGATGGATACCGCAATGACCGGGTTTGAGTTTATGTTCCTCCCAATGCACGAGAGGGGGAGGCTGGGCAATCAAAGTTGGAGAGCATGATGGCTGAGATGTTGAAGAAGGTGAGATCCATTGATGAGCAACAAAAGGAGATCTGAAGTGACTTATCAAGTATGGGTCAGAAAGTGGAATCTCATGCTACAGCCATAAAGCAAATCGAACATCAACTTAGGCAATTGTCAGCATCAATGAACCCTAGACAAAAGGGTACACTTCCTAGCAACACTGTCAAAAATCCAAAGAATGATGGCCACTGCATGGTGGTGATGACTAGGAGTGGTAAGACCACAATTGGCCCCCTATTTCCAGTTGAAGTTGAGCGGAAGAAAGAGAGCATAATTGAGGTAGATGATATGAGTGTTGACATTGAGAATGGTGAGTTGCACGAGGCCCCAAGAGGTGAGAAGGAACTTGACATTGATCAAGGGGCAACCCAAGTGCATAAAGCTATCCTACGACCACCGCCACCATTCCCTCAAGGGATGAAGAAAAAGGCGGAGAATGGTATGTTCCAGAAATTCCTTTCAATGCTTAAGCTACTATCTGTGAACATGCCATTGGTCGAAGCATTAGAACAAATTCCAGGATATGCAAAGTTTATGAAGGACTGAAGAGATCGGTAAGCTATGAGCCTGTTTACAATGTACATCATTGTAGTGCCATAGCTACAAGGGTCCTAGCTTAGATGAAGGAAGACCCAGGTGCTTTCACTATACCATGCACGATTGGCAGTGTCTAGTTTGCAAGGACACTCTGCGATCTAGGAGCTAGCATTAATTTGATGCCCTTGGCTGTGTTCAAGAAATTGGGATTGGGAGCCCCCTCACCGACCAACATGTGGCTACTGATGGTCGACAGAACTGTTAAAAGACTAGTGGAAATCCTATTCGATGTGCTTGTCAAGGTAGACAAATTTATATTCCCAGCAGACTTCATGATTTTGGATTGTGAGGTTGATTATGAGGTCCCCATCATCTGGGCGACCAATCCTTGCAACCAGGAGGGCTCTAGTACATGTAGAGGCTGGCCTGCTAAATTTCAGATTAAACAAAAAAGAGGTCACTTTCAACATCTGTCGGACAATGAAGCAACCCAAGGAATATAGTGTAATCTCAGCACTAGAGGATGAGTATAAATCACTTGACGAATTTTGAGTAGTCAAGAGACTTGCGTCGTGCCACAACGTTAAATTAGGCGCTTCTTGGGAGGCAACCCAAGTGGTGGTTTGGTGAAGTCTGAGTAATCAGGCCACCTACGTCATGTCGCGATGTTAAATCAAGCGCTTCTTAGGAGGCAACCCAAGTTATTTAACTAATGTGTGCTCAGTGTGCAGGAAAACTAAAAAAAGGAGGCTGAAACATTATCTTCTATGGCTCTAAGTACGACTCGTGATGGTATCCTATGAGCCGTAGAAGCAGTCATGGTAAGGATGCTAGAGAGGAGAGCCTGAGAAAGAGAAGGAAGAAGGAGAGAAAAGAGCGCAAGCGGGCCAGAGCAGATAGCCTGCGGACTCATGACACATATTTTTTTGAGTTGCAGGAGCGAGCTAGAGGAGAAGGTAGCTCCACCATAGCTCAACTCAAGCTTGACAGTGGTCGTGACCATCCAAGTGAGCCACATTTAGCCCAGATTGTTACAGAGGCTATCGAAGTGGCCACAACTACTGAAGGGGGGCCATTACCCCTGTTGACACATTATTGAGTGCTCCAGCCACCGCTAGCGTCATAATTGTAGCAGAGGTGCCACCTCCAAAAGATGATAGGAGCGCCTAGAGCGTCATAGGTATGTTCTCTTCCCTATGTTTTTATAGTTCATGCTTCGGGAACGAAGCTTACTTTTCAAAAAAGGGAAAGGGTTGTACTTGTGATTTTTGGGATTTTTGATTTGTCTGAGGGTTTTTCTTGTCGTGTTTCTTTTTCCTCGGTCATGTTATCTAGTAGAACCGGCATGTGTAGGATTTTTATTGTTAGTTTGTGATTTTTGTTTAATTAGGAAATAACTTAGGAGTACTCAGTTAATAAAAATGCACTAGTTTTGGTTTTTGGAAAAAAATTGACCCTGTTTAAATTTTTTGATACTTTAGTTATGTATTTGTGACAGCATGCATGATTTCTGTAGATCTTTTGATGTCATTTAGTTTATTTACATGAGTAGTCTTGTTAATCCATGTATAAACCAGACAGGTGAGGTGAAAATAGTTCATGTACCATGAGTGAGTGAGGTATAGTACTCAATTTTATATTATGTTGAAGATCTAGAACTTGCATGGTTGGTCTTTGCATAGGCTATGGATAGTTGGTTAGGATATGATCATAGGACATTTTTTGTTTAGCTCACTTTTAGCCTATATGACCCTACCAAAATTACATGAATCCCTTGATCCCAAGTTTGAGCCTTAATAGACCATGTTTCTTTGATTTACCAATTAACCGTACCCATTTGTTTATAATGAACCTATTTTGGCCCTGGTCCTTCCTTGAATATTGTGAACCTCAACATAGGCAAAATGCTTAAGTTGAGGGTGTCTAGAGTAGGGGTGCGTAAATGGTGGGAACGAGAAAAAGGGAAAAAAAAGAATAAAGGTGAAAAATGAGGTGTGGTAAGGTGAAAAGAAAAGAGACGAAAAATATTGAGATTCTTGAAAAATAAAATTTCAAAAGAAGATGAAAATGCTTAAAAAGTTGAAAATACACCACACCCATACAAATGTATATAAAAGAGGTGAAAAGGGAAGAAAAGGGAATGAAAGAATAAAGGGTGAAATAGGTGAATGGTGTAGCCAATGTATGTAGTGCCAAGGAAGGGATAGTCACTTATAAAATCTTTCATCTTTATCATATCCAACCCTAAGCCTATATTACAAGTTATATCAAGTCCTACAGTGATCCTGACCCGACCATTTGATAAACCAAAGCAGAGAAAATAAGGGCAAGCCTATGGTATCTGATATATAATACTTGTAACTTCTTTGTGAGAGTGAGTGCCTTACTTGTTTAGTCCCATGCCATGTTTGACACTGTATATATATGAGTGGGGACTTCTTTTGTTGGGAGGGTACATGGATTATGTTTGCTTTTACCATTGGTCTATGTTAAAAACATTGGTGATGACTTGATTGCATGTTGATAGCTATATGACATGTATTGATCCCTGTTAATTATGTTTTGAGGTTTCTTGTAATACGTTAGCTGATGTTGGTCCATGGAAAAGGGCCATAAAAGGTTTTATGGAAAGTGCAAGTTTTATTTGAGTATTGGTTGTGGTATCTTAAGTTTATTTTCTAGTTGAGCATCGTGTTTTGTTTTTCTTTTCTTTTCCTGAGGACATGCAAAAGTATTAAGTTGAGGGTGTTGATGTGTTGTGGATTTAAAGCACTTTCGACGCTCAAAACTGAGAAAATAGTATGGACTTATGTATATTTATGTGGATATAAGGCACTTTTCCTTTTGTTACAGCATAAATTGGTGTTGGAGCTAAAATGTGCAAAAGTTAGCTTAGAAGTATATAAAATAGGCTCAAATCACAGTTCACAGTACGAGCCATAGGAAGGTCTTACGAGTCATACAGTTGATCGTGAGAAGTTGCAGAAAGCTAAGGATGAAGAGGTGCATTATACGAGTCTTAGTACAAGTCGTGAAAAGCTTGTACGAGTCGTGGTGAAGAAGTCATGAAAAGATTCAGAAAATTTGCATAACAGACTGACTCCTGCTAAGGTTATATAGTACGAGTCGTGGTAGCAAGGTACGAGCCGTACCAAGGCACTCGTGATGAACTTCATAAAAATTTCAAAGCCTCAGAGTCAAGCCATGGAAGCTCAGTACGAATCGTAGGATGCAAGCATGAGTTGTACTAGGATCCAACACTTAGCCAAAATTCATCCAATCAACAATGTACGAGTGGAAGGTACGGTTCATAGGATCAAGGTACAGATCGTAGGATAGGTCGTGGCACTGGCGGAACCAAATATGAAAATTCACCCTGTTAGCCTAGAAAAAGGATTTTTATGTCTTTATAAATACGTTTTATGTTTACTTTTCACAGGGGAGGTGAATGTATGTGTGTGGATGTGAGAATAGTTAGAAAACATTAAGGAGAGAATTGAGTTGATTAAACTTGTGATCAATCTTTTCTTGAATTATTCTTGTTCTTGCTACTTGTTCTTGAAGATTTTGCTGATTTATTAAAAGAAGTGTCTTTCTCATTCATAATTGTGAGTATTGATTTATGTTCTTAATCATGAATGCAAATCACTACCTTACAACTATGAGAGGCTAAAACTTCCATAGCTAGGGTTGTGGGAACCATGATGGATTAACACGCTAGGGTTGCACAAAGTGATTCTAAACCAATACTAAACGCTTATATTGTATTCTCTTCATGCTTAAACATTTCTTAATGGTGCTCAATGTTGGGACTTGCCCAAATTTTTTACTTGCTTAGGCTAAGAGATAGAGATTAGGAAAAGAGAATTACAACGGAACCTTGATCTTGATGATCATTGTATTAACTTGAGTTGTGGTCACAGGATAATTAAATTTGGAACTTAGTTATAACGGATAGTTTGAAACCGCTCAAGAGACTTGGTCGAGTGATTGAGTATAGTCATTCAATAGGGACTGGTCGGTCGTTTGAATGAACCTTTGTTATTAGTTCTATAAGTAAGTATTGGTGATGATCACGAGTGTATACCTAAAGCAATTATAAATCCATGAGGAACACAAACCATAGATATCCTTTAATATTGATTCAAAACCAAATTTTTGATAATTTTTTATATTGTCGCTTTTATTTAGAATCCCCCAATTTTGAAGTAACTACCTAACAAGTTCACTTACCAGATGTAATCTAACTCTTTCATATTCCCTGTGGGATCGACCCCAACCTCTAGTTGGGTTCTTTATTGACAAGGTCCGCTTCATACTTGGTTGGAGGTATGGTTTGAACGTTATCACATATCCACATGGAAGTGGGAAGAAGTGAATATAGACTTTATTACAGGCCTACCTTGTACTCGCCGGCAGCATAACTCAATTTGGGTGATAGTAGACCGGATGACCAAGTCAGCACATTTTCTCCAAGTTAAAATTATAAAATCAGCTAAGGATTATGTTAGGCTATATATCTGGGAGCTAGTCAGACTGCATGGGATGCCCTTGTCCATCATTTCAGATAGAGGCACCCAGTTTACCTCATATTTCTGGAAGTCATTTCAAAAAGGACTCGGTACTCAGGTCAAGCTCAGCATAGGTTTTCACCCTCAGACAGAGGGACAAGATGAGAGGACTGTTTAGACCTTATAAGATATGTTGAGAGCTTGTGTGATTGATTTCAAGGGCAGTTGGTATGATCACTTACCTCTCATCGAGTTTGTGTACAACAATAGTTACCACTCCAGTATTTAGATGGCCCCGTTTGAGGCATTATATGGAAGGAGGTGTAGATCTTCTATAGGGTGGTTTGTAGTTGGTAAAGCTACCTTGATAGGGCCAGACTCAGTTCATGAAGCTATGCATAAGGTGCAACTTATCAGGGGGAGGTTGAAAATAGCGCAATATCGATAGAAATCTTACGCTGATGTGAGGAGGAGAGAGTTAGAATTTGTTGTAGATGATTGGTTTTACCTGAAAATTTCACCAATGAAGGGGGTGATGAGGTTTGGAAAGAAACAAAAACTCAGCCCGAGATATGTAGGACCCTACAGGATTCTAAGGTGAATTAGAAGTGTTGCATATAAGTTAGAATTACCTCCAGAGTTAGCATCTGTGCACCCAGTCTTCCATGTGTCACTATTGAAGAAGTGCATCGGTGATTCAACTTCAGTTGAGCCACTAGACAATGTGGGAGTGAAGGATAGTCTCTCCCATGAAGAGGTCCCCAGTTCAGATGCTAGACCGTCAGGTTCGTAAACTGAGAAACAAGGAAATCGCTTTAGTGAAGGTCTTGTGGAGGAACCAGCTAGTTGAGGGAGCCACATGGGATGCAGAAGTAGACATGATGGCCAAATACCCTCATTTATTTCCATCCAGTTCAGTTCTAGCATCAGGTACTAAATTCCTCCTCAATGCTCTATTCAATTCCGTATCCATTAGCTCTATTTAGATTTTCAATGTGTAGTCTAGTTGCATCAACTCAGTTAACATGGTTAAATCGGTTTGGAGTTAGTCATTCCTTTAGAAATCAGTTCATAGTCTCAGTATTGGAATTGTAGCTCTTTTCCTAGTTTTCCAGTAGTTTTAGTCTTTATTCAAGGACAAATGATCCCAAATGGGAGATATTTGTAACACCCCGAAACTTTCCTACACAAACTCAGAACTTGCAAGAAAAACCCAAAAGAAGCCAAAAATTTTTACCTCAAAACGACCAAGACAACGAGTCGTGGTCAGTTCTAACGACCCATTGTTTGGTGATGTGCCGTGAATTTACGGAACTAGTGATGCTTAAAACTCTGTGAGTGTGCATGTACCTATTATGTGGATATGATGCATTTTGGTAGTTTTGCAGATAAAATAGGCCATGGGAATAAAAGTTGAGAAAAAGGACAGAACACAGGAAAAATGCCTCAAACAAGCTAACATACGGACCATTGGTCCTTGCTACGGGGCATCCTGGTAAGCCATTACAACCAATTCAGTGAAGCTATTAAGCAGGGTGCCAAGCAACGGTTGAAACCCACGGATGGTACTATCTTGTAACAGACCGTTCTGAATGGTCGTGGGTTTAAATAGGGAGAATGTCAAAATGAAGTCTCAGTTGACAAATGGTTTCTACGAATCGTGTAAACTTACAACGAACCGTCCTATCTGGTGGAAAGAGACCAATAAGAATGATCACGATCAGACTGCATCCAACGGACAGACAAGATGGGTTGTACCTTTTGAGGACGAGTCGTTCTGAGCACCCGTACCTCTAGGATCAGAAACCATGCTCAGGAGGCCAGGAAATAACAAACCGGACCAACGGCTCTTATGATCTCATAATGAACCATTTTTTGAGGCCAGATGCTAAAAGAAGACAAGTCTGATAGAAGCAATGACTAGAACAACGAACACTCTAATGATCCATTGAAGCTACCAACGGACCCTGGTACCTGCCAACACCAGAATTCTATGACTTTGAATAGTATTTTTGGGTGTTATTGACAGCCATCAAGGTTCAAGAAACAAAGTTTATAATTTTGTTCTAGAATTTGGAGGAGTAAAACAACCTTGGATTTTTGTTCTTTGATTTTGTTGATTTATTCAATGCGGGTGCTTTCTCCTACGGATCATTGTAAGTTGCAATCATGATTCCGTCTCTTTGTGTAATTGTGATTTTTTAAGCATGAGTAGCTAAACCTATAACTAGGGTTGTGAAAACAATGATGAATTAACACACATAGGTAAAATACTTAGTGAATCTTGAACAGAGTTTATGCATGTATTGTTTTTCCGTTTGTTTTAATTGCTTCTTAACAGTTGCAAACGTTGGAATTTTCCTTATTCTTACTCACCGAATAAAGGGAGTAGGGAATGGGAAAAGGGATTAACAATGGAGATTTGAGGCTATCACCCTTATCTAATAGCTTGACCTTGTCCGGGAATAGCTAATTTGATATTAAGGGTAAGGTTTAATTAAGCATACATTCGTATACGAATCAAGTTGCGTGGTGATAATCATCTAGATAGGGGACCAACCATTTAGGTGAATTTAACTTACCGATATTGCATGCTAAATACCGGAATAGATCAATAGTATAAAAAGTCTTGTGGTTATGAAGTCATGGGGGAACACAATCCTAGCCAAATCACTTATTGAATACAACAAAATTAAATCAAGAGTCAAATCATTAGTTTTACTACTTTTTATTATTTTGTATTCCAAACCTTCCCCCCTAGAAAATAAGCAAGCTGATAGTATTAGCTAAACACATTAACTAAAGTTCTCGTCATATTCCTCCTGGGATTCGACCCCAACCCTTGTTGGGTTCTATATTTGACATCGACAGCTTTATATCTCATTTATCAGGTGTAATTTAGGAGACATCATCTGGGTCGTGGCCAGCCCTGCTATGACCCTTCGGGAACAAACGGGACATGGAACAACCTGTTGTGAGAAGCAATGAGTCATCCTGTCACTCGTTGTATCCCCATCTTAGAACCTAGTTGATCTATTTTCCAAGAACCCTGAGTCAACCAATGAGTCGTCGTGTGATACAATGACTCGTGGTGTGAGTCATTAGTGGGGCTCCCAGGTATTTCCTTTAGTGACAATGAGTGGCAACAATGACCCATTGTATTACACAACGAGTCGTTGTGTCCACCCTTGGTGACCAGTCTAAGGATTCTCAGAACTTTTCCAATGGAGATGACGAGTTGATACAACGATCCGTTGGTTCTACCCATGAGTCGTTGTGTTGCTCGTTATTGGAGCTCCTAGGTTTTTCCTGCTGGTGACATTGGGAAGAACCAATTACCTGTTGGTTCATCCAGCAAGTCATGGTCCCCCTCGTTGCCAGTTCCAGTAAGCCAAAAATCTAGGCCTAGTACCAATGATTTGTCCCAACAAGTCATGGTCTCAACCAATGACTCATTTTCTGACCCATTGGTCCCCTGTCGGGCAATTTTCCAAATTTCTCCCGGGGTTATTTTAGTAATTTTTCAACTTTTTGAGCACGTTTTGAAGATAATTAAATGGGTAATCGACTAGATCCCCCTCATTCTATCTCAACTCTCGATCTCCAGAGCGAAGAACTCTCAGATAGAATCCTCAGGGAAAGTTAGGGAAATCAACTTTTCTTCTCAGATTCTCAAGAGATTTTCTCTAGGATTTCTTCACTAGGTATGTGAGAATTTAGCAAGGACATTGTCCTTCCCTTGTGTCTCAAAATCTATCTAAATGTTATTATCAATTCTAGTCCCTGAGTTTTCAAATGCGAATAAATTTTCAGCCAGATTCTGTCTATATTGTGTGGGATATTGTTCATGTTAATTGTTAATAAAATTCCACTATCTAGCTATCATGTTGATACTTGTTCTTGTAAATATGGTTTTAGCCCTAGCTTTGGGATGCAGTAAATTAGAGCTTGCATATTTGATTAGTTATTCATGTTGTTTGATTATATCAGTACTGGGATTCCCATGTTGTTAATGTCAATTGATATCTTAGTCAGCACTTGCTAGTCCAGTTTCAGTCAGAATACTAGCCTACTCAGTAATTTCAGAAATGTCAGCTAATCAGTTTGACTATAGTCTTTCCTTGAGGTGTTAGTGGTGTCTCCCAGATGTCAGTCATCTGAATTAGTCATCAGTTATCAGATATTAATTGGTTCTTTAGACGATTATGACGCTTCCAGATAAGTAGCTCTGACCAATCTTAGAACCACCAGCTTTAGTTTTAGTTTGTACTTTAGACGGTTATGACGCTTTCAGATAAGTAACTCTGACCAGTCTTAGAACTCCAGTTATAGAATCCAGCCCGAAAAGACTCTTAGGGTACTTCCAGATAAGTATCTAGAAATTAGTCTTAGACCCCAGTTTCGAGCTATTAGCTTAAAAGTCATATTAGGATTATCCAGTGGGAGTAGGACTTAGCACCGAGCGAACCGGGGTTCCAGTGCACCCAAGTTCCCAGAACTACGTTGCCACCGTAGGTTATTTAATTGGACTATGGCCCTAGACTTGTGATCACCCAATTCATGCCTTTATACCCTGGCAAGATATATTGGGTTCCATCGATGGGGCGTATACATTGAACTCCACGTCTATCTCTTGTGGTTATATGTCGGTTATAGACTCTCCCACTAGTCAATTCAGTTTAGTTTAGCTCAGCTCAGTTCAGTTTAGTTCAATTTTGCTTAGCTCAGTTCAACTTAGTTTATCTCAGCTCAGTATTTCAGATTTAGAACATGTCTATGACCATCACCAGGGTCATTATCGACCATATCAATTATATATTCAGTTGTTTAGTTTTCAGAATTTTAGTTGGTCATTTCATGTCATTCAGTTCAATTATTCATTTCTACATGTTTATATTATCTCCCACCGTACATTCAAAGTATTGATGCATACCTTCTAAGTTGTATCGTATTATGATACAGGTGCAGGTTCACAGCCTCAACATCGTTAGTCGATTCCTTCAGGTGATATCAGAAGATGCAGTTGATGAGTCCTCATCTTTCGAGGATGATATTTAATTTTCAGTTATTCTCTTTAAGTTAGACTTTAGAGTTAGCTGGGGACTTGTCTCAGCAACTTATCATTAGTAGATGTCTTTCAGACATAGACTCAGACATATCAGTATTATTTTTGAGATGTATAATTTTTTAGCAAATTAGCTTTCTTAAATGATTTTACTATTTGAAGCTTCTGCATATGTTTACTCAAATTACCAGTGTTATGATAGACCATGGATTGACTTGGGGTTACTTGTGACTCCAAGTACCATGTCTCTTTCAGGGTATTGACTCAGGTTGTGACAATCCAGCTCAGTCTCACCGATAGCTCGCTTCCCCTATCAGCTCAGTTCATCCCTGCCTTGGGTGAGTCCTCATTATTTGAGGGTGTCTATCGTTTCATTTTTGTGTTGTCAGTTTATTGTTTCAGTCATGGAGATAGCTAGGAGGCTTGTCACAGCATCTCAACAGATAGTAGAGGCTTTTCAGACATGGACTAGTATGTTCAACTTTTAGATATAAATAAAATTTGTTGTTGGTATTATTATTCTTATCAACTTTTGCTAACCATTTATATTAGTCAACTATGTGGGAGGAGTAGTACACTACAACTCATGCTCAATTTACTTTTTATTGAACTAAAGTTCAATAAATAAATGGTGTATTTTTTTCGAATAGATTTCCGATACACTGTATTATACTTTGTTATGAACTTTTACTTATTTGGTAAGATCATATAAGAATTGGAGAAATTTTGATAGTTTTTGCAACTTATGGGGGTTTTAAGTTCATGAGAAAAAAAATACAACTTAAAAATTTTTAAATTGCATGTCCAAACAAAACTTCAACCATGATGACACATTATGATTTCATCTCGCATGACCAAACGGACGCTTAGTTTCTAGCCGTACCACAATATTCTCAACATTTTGGGTTCTGTAGACAAGACACCAGTTTCATCAAATAAGATTTGTGGCAAAAGAGAGAGATCTGTGAACCTATTGAGTTCAAAGATTGTCAGAGTTCACAAAGTTTATCATTTTAGAACAGTAAAAATCCTGTCACAAATTGTACGATTCCTACACTATCGAAGAGAATTGAGTATCTAAACGAATGAAACTCTAACAAGGAGGGGAAACGGGAAATGAAAGAAAAATGGATCTAGAGAGAAAATTTGGGTCTTCCATAAGGAAGGGCCGGGAGAAGAAATCCAATTTAGTGCTTTTTTTAATCAATTTGGATTCCTTTATGTTTTTATTCTTTTATTTTTCTCCTTTTTAATTTTTTATTATCTAAATCAAGAAATTAAAAGTGACTTTTTCATGAACTCAACTTATAGCCTGTTTGGCCAAGCTTCTGGGAGGTCAGAAGTGTTTATTTTTTCTGAAAAGTGCTTATTTTAAAAAAAATTAAAGTGTTTGGTCAAGCTTTTGAGAGAAAATAAGTGTTTTTAGGGAGTAGCAAAAGCTATTTTTCAAAAGTTAAAAAAAAAGTAGCTTCTCTCCAAAAGCACTTATTTGAAAAGCACTTTTTGTGAAAAATATACTTAAAAGCACTTTTCAAAAGTTTAACCAAACACTAATTGATGCGCAAAAGTGCTTTTTAAATTTATTGGTCAAACACAAACTATTTCTCACCAAAAGTACTTTTTCGATAAGCACTTTTGAAAAAATCACTTTTCAAAATAAGTTGATTTGAGAAGCTTGGCCAAACATGCTATTAGTAATTTAAAAAAAAGCCACCAATTATTCTATATATTTATTATCACTACTATATGTCTTTGTTTTTTTAAAAAAATATGTCCCTAAGCATATCAAAAGATTACTAAATATAATGAATTAATCTATGTATTTATTTGAATAACTCTAGATTATTTTTATTGAAGCTTTTCGGTGTAAAAATATTTATATTTAAATGTATTTACATATGAAATTGCTCTGAGAATTTATCTTAACACTAATAAAAGGTCAAACATGCATTAAATTCTTCGCAACTATGAATAGAACTTGAATTTACATCCAAAATCATTAACCCAAAAAAAAAAAAGTTTAGTGATGAAGAAAAGGTTGCCACAAAAGATCTACTATTAGGGAAATGATGTTGCCACAAAGATCTCTAGTAACGACCGCTTATAAGTCACCTCTAATACTTTATCAATCAAAATTTATCAAAAAATTAATACAAATTGGTGGCGATCTAAGCAAGTCACCACTAGAAATGATATTTCAATAGCAACTTCTAAGGTCGCTTCTAAAACAATCGTCTTTTGTGGCAACTATGTCAAGTTGCCAAAAAACTCCTTACATTTGTGGCAAGTATTTGTAGGGGTGTTAAATTACGTTCAAAAATTGATGGCTCACCCAATTCGTTCAATATTTAATGAGTTGGGTATAAGATAATTTTATACTGGGTTACGTTTAATTCAACTCAACATAACACATTTTTAAGTGATCTTCAATTTAATTCAATATTACTAAATTTTAGCTAATATATAAGATTCACTTTAATTTATATTTACTAGTTGAGATTTACTTTAATATTTTATAGGTGGGGGCTTTAGTCCCGGATTATTATCAGGTTGAGTCTCGAGTTCTAGGTCGGAGTGAGGTCTCGCACTACTATAAAATTTTCAAAAATTGACCTCAAAAAATTAAGAAAATACAAACCCATCTTTGGAGATCGATTTTAAAAAAAAAATTATTTTTTTTAAGCAATAACGATCTTCAAAGATCTAGTTTCTTAGTGCCAAGAAATAGAAAAAATGCAAATGGAAGTCAATTTCTTTAAAAAATTGCAAAAATCAACCTCAGGAGGTCGATATTTTATCTAATTGTTTATTTATATCAAAAATCGACCTCCAGAGGTCGCTTAAAAATGAATTTAAAAGAATGACCTCAAGATGTTTAATTTTTTCACGAAAACAAAAACTTAAAGATAATAAAGACGAACCTACTAAGGTTAATTTTTATCATTTTATAGTGTCAAATTGAGGTTGGATCTCTATTTCTGGATAGGATCTCAAGTCTCTAGTCTCATATCCTCAGTTTTAGGTTGAGGCTCGATTCTCAAATCTTAGGTCAAGGTTAGGTTGATGTTATATCTTAACTCTCGGGTTGAGGACAAGGATAGGGACTTGAGTCTTAAGTCAAGATCGAATTCCAAATTAAAGTTGGAGGCAGGGGAGAGGTGGACCTAAGTAAAGGGTGGAGTAGGGGGAAGGTGGACCATTTAAAAAATTAAATCATATTGGGTGGGTCATGACTCGGCCCATTTTTAGCTTATTTCAACTCAACCCGTTTTAGCCCAAGAAAATTTTGGGTTGATTTTAGCCAATCTGTTTATCAACTCGATCTATTTTAACTTACTTAATTTTAGCCCAACTCATCTATTTGACACCCTTGACTATTGGGCCACTCGCACAAATATCCTTATTTTGTGGAAGGATTGACATAATTATACAACTCCAATATAAAATTGGCAACTTTATGACCTATAATAATTTATAACTTTTAAGACTAAAAAAATATTGGGATAATAAGAATTCAATTATTTTGTCTCATAATTCATGTATATTATTTGTTAAATGAATATGGACTAATATTTACCAATATAAAGATATCAATGCAAATAAATATATACAACTTTATTAAATAAATATATGTATATCAATAAAAATATATACTAATCTGTTAGATGAATACGGAATAAAGAATGCCAATATAAATAAATGTATGTGGTGAATACATGCTAATGTATACCAATGCAAGATTATAAATATATGATGTATATAAAGAAATAAAATTTTAAAAAAGATAAATTATGCTAAACACCCCTATATTATCACTTAGTTTTAGCCACACCCCCTGTATTTCTAAAATATACACTTACTACCCCTATATTATTGAAATCCTTCACAAAAATTAACACCATTAGCATTCAGTTAACTTTCTTTTTTATTACATTTTATACTTTAATATATGGACAAATTTTCCCTTATCCAAAAAAAAACCAAAGCTAAAGTACTCAAATTTTTTCTAAGCAATTACGAGTGCACATGAGAGCGCATATTTGTTTAGCATTTGATGTTGGTTTGCTTCTCCATTTTAACCCAAGAGACTTCACTCATTTGTTGGGATTGTAGCTTAGTTGATAAATTAGTCACTTTCTTTCTCTCATTTAACTAAGACTGATGCATATTCCTTAATGCAGGAGAAAGGGCGTTTTTGGCACTTGATCTTGTTATTCTTTAGCAACATAGCTACCACTTAACCAGATCACCTAAAAGTCCTCCTGCACTAGATTTTAGGAACTGGTAAACTGGTGTTGTGTTTGGGCTATTCACGTCAACCTATTTCATATTTTATTAGTCTGTTGATTATACAAGTATGGCACTCCATCAACATTATATGTAGGGTAAGTTAATACAAACCTTGTCAAAAATTGAGAATTGAGCTTTAAACCGTGTGCAAGCAAACTGCAATACTTGATAAAATGAGATTCAACTATATCGACTAGAAAAGAAATCAATACTGAGGCTATCACTTAAGAGGAGGAAACAAAAAATCTGCGCCTCAATCGCCTTCACAAGAAAAGCTTTCAACAATACAAAATAACAATCTTGTGCAACATTCTACTTTTAGAAGCCTTTCATGTAAAGGTGGTGGGAATTAGATTTGAAGCATCCTCTTCTTATATGATAGTCTCAATGGTATTTTCTATTTAGGTTGGTCTAGGTTCCTCTCATCCTTTCCAGGTATCATTGCTATGCTTGCTAATGAATAGGAAACCATGCATAATACGTCTAAAAGTTACTCCTGACATCATTAATGAGCATCGGGATAGCTTAGATTGTTCGATGATATGAGAGTCTTTTATTCTATAATACTAGTCTCAATTTCAATAATATTGGATGTCCTCGATACCACCAGAAACATAAAACCTTGGTCAGTACCCAGTAGTAGGTTGAATGGGCAATTATCCAGGCTCCGATGCAATTGGCTTTATGGAAGTAAGATTCCAATAGATGAACTTACTAATAGTCTAACAGTTGTAAAAGCTATAAAATTTACATTGGCGCTATTCTTTGGATCATAATTTTTTCTTACTTGGATATTGAAATAAGAATTAAATTGGATAATGTCTCAAAATGCGTGCTTTTTATATTGTTCTTTTTCTGATGTGGCATATATGTTGAAATTGTCTTATGGACTGCAGATGACCGTGGTACGACTAGCAAAAAATACATAAAAAGATGATGATATATGAATCTTCATCGTTCATGTTACTCAATTTCTCATATGAGTTTAAAACTTATTCATTGATGATGATACATTATTGATTATCAATCATAGGAACTAAATTTCAATCTGCATCAATTATAAATACGTAAATTGCACAAAAATTATTAAGCCCGAAGTTATTAGCATACAAGAATGGTGACTTTCCAAAGTAATTGCGGAATGGTGATTCTCAAAAGAATTCTCGAAAATTAAAATATAAAACTTCATATCATCCAAAATTTAAAGCAAAAGTACAAAAGTGTATCAAATAAGTACTTACTTAGAAAGCAAAATCTATATCCAAAGGTTAATGCTTGTTCTTAACCAGTAAAAAAAATTATTGTAAAATTTTTAGAAACCAGCCAAGCATTCAAAAAATCTAACAATTTAACAACACACGCCTCGTCCTTATCAACTTTCATATTCGGATTTTCTTGCATGTGGTGTCTTGGAAGGATAATTTTGGGATTCTTGAGTACTAAACAATACTTCATTAAATATGATACATTTTTATCACCTGCATTATAATGCCAATGTGATATTAAAAACTATAATTAAAATCACATTCACATAAAATAGAAATAAATGAAAAGAATGAATAATTAAAAGGACAAATAAAGGAAAGACAAATATAAATACATCTAATAAATCAACATAATTGTTACCTACATTGATTGTCGAAATGTCAAATGTAGGTTGTCTAAAAGCCATAAAACTTGGAATGCTTCTAGTGCTACAAGGTGTGATATTATCAATACGACTTGGTCTATCCCCACTTCTTCCCCAATTTGGATATGCTCCAATAAATGTTCTTTCATTGACCACAAGATTGCCTCCAGCATATACTAATCCTCTTCCTCGGCCTCTTTCTCGTGGTCTCTCAGATTTAGTCACATTACTTCTACTGGTGTTCTAGTTAGAAGTAAGACTACATTGTCCCTGTGGTCTTTGTCGACCTCCTTTGTTAACACTTTGTGCCTACATATAAGGTTAATAATAGCATTTTTAAAGTGGAAATTCATGTAATAAAAATACCTTATTTTAGTTGCATTTTCTTTGATTTACGGGACCTTTGCAAGTTCTAATATTATGTCTAGGTTGTCCATAATTGCTGCAATTCAATTTGTGAAAATTTCTGTGCAAAGTATTTGAATTTTTTGGCTCATCAGTAAACTTGTTTCTCAATTTTTTAGGTCTCCCAGGTGGCCACCTCAAAGAAGGCGGCATAATTGGATCGAATGAAGCTCTAACCCACAAACTTTTATCTCATATAGGAGTAATTGTTGGCATATATGCAAGGGCATAAGTTTCTTTAATATAATACTCATGCATATAATTATCAAGCTCTCCATGGTCAATTATTATTGCAACTACTCCAGGAACACAAGAAATTTTTTTGAAATCCCATTTTTACATGTACAAATCCTTCTTCAAATGTCAACAATATTAGTTTTTATTCCTTGTGCAACTTCAAACACCCCTTCTCCGGCCAACATAACCTCACGATTCTTTGTGTTTGTCTTCAACTCTTCTATTTTAGCCTCAATAAGTGGACGTACTCTTCTAGTTTATTTAGTCATCATTTCCTTTTTATCGTGATATCTACTCATGAGAAGTCTTCTAATAGTTTCAAATACTGTAACAATGGGCTTATCTATAGCTTCTTTTATGAAATTATTAAATGATTCAGAAACATTATTACTCAACATATAACTCTTACACCTTGGAGAGAAATGTAATCTTGTCCATGTGGCAGGTGGCTCTTTCATTAGCCAATCATGTGCACCCCTGTTTAAAGATCGAGTAATATTCATGTAATTCCTCCATTCATCAATGGTGTATGCATGTGCAGCTCACCAAAGAAGGTCTTTTAACTCTTTATCCTTGAATAATAACTTAAAATTAGCATATAAATGTCGCAAATAAAATCTGTGATAAACTCCTGGCATTAGTTCTTCAAATGCTTCCCTCAAACCTACACATATATGCATAATCTTTATTTCAAGAAGGAGACTTGCTAACTTGAAACTTTGTTAACTAAGCAACATTTTTCATACAATGAGTTATAATATATAAGTAACTTGATTTAAAATAAGGAACATACATTAGTTAAGCGGTTTAGGTTAAATTAGATAGTAATACGTTTAATAATAATACATAAGCCATACAAATTAGCAAGAGGTCGAAACTTACTTTTTGCCTATCAGATATGAATGTTCATCCCATGTATTCATGTCTTCCGATACTTTCAATTAATTATTTCAAGAACCACAACTAGCTAATTTTACATTCTGCTTCAACTACAGCCATTGCTATTGGATACATTTGGTTGTTTTCATCCTTAGCTACTGCATGTATAAGTTGTCCTCCAAATGAACTTCTTAAATGACAAGCATTTAAACCAACCAGTGGTCTACATCCTCCAAGAAAATCTTTTTTTGCGTGTTATACATCACAAACAATCTCTAAGAAAGGGGAGAAAAATTAGGCCATGGCCTATTAATGCTTATGACTGCTTTGCTACCCGGATTTTGCTTTTTGATCATTTCACAATAGTCTCATATTATCAAATATTGTTCTTTGTAGTCTCCTTGAATCAGTTCTAGCGATTTTCTTTTAGCCCTATAGATTTAGCTCAGTGAGACGATAACCATATATTCTCTTTTCACACATCTTTTAAACCCTTTTGATTTTCAATTAGGACCATCCGATAGCCTCTTTAAGTATGTTTTTGATAACCATGTTGAGGTAACCCACTTGTTGTAGTATTTTCTGGGACAAGTATGCTCTTCTTCCTTGGAAGCCCGTTTCAAGCTTTTAATTTAAAATGTCGTAGTACCATGGACCTTAGATGCATGGATCCTCCAACCACACTTGTCCTCATACTTAGCAGTTACTCTAGAAGACTCATTCTTGATATATCTAAATACATAGCCTTCCTTAATAGCATGCTCTTTAAGTGCCTCTCTAAAAACACTTGCAGAAGAAAATTTCATACCTGATAGAAGTTTAGGGTCATGCATATCTTTTTCATCATTAAATTCAATTGCTTCTACTTCATCATCACTCTTCGAGCCATCTTCGGGGTATCTTAGTTGTTCATCGCCACCACTCTATTCTTCCTCCTCTTTGTCATTATCATCGTTTTTCTCTTCCTCTTCCTCATTATAATCAAAGTCATCATCAATAGACAAACTATCTTGGGATCTTAATCTCTCGTCGTCACTAACATAATCATCAAAGTGATACTCCGGAAGAATTTCAGAAATTCCCCCCCCCCCCCCAATCTATTTGAATGTTATCCCAATCAGTTACTACATTTTGAGGTGCTATACAAGCATTATCCATAATGTTTACAAATAAAAAATGTGGTAAATGAATATTACAAAGTTTGTATACAAATTCTACCATAAAGATGTCAAATAAGAAAACTCAACAGTTTAAAAATGAAACCTTTTGCTTGCTTTCTTTTCTAGAAATAATTGAATTTTCTTTTGAATTTATATACAACTAATCCAGAGAAGAACAAAAATAAAAATTTATTGAATTGATTGAAACTAAACTAGTTTAAAGTATCTATAGTTTCAACTACTTTTTGAATATTTGTTGAATTGAATTATTGTGATTATTATCTTCCACAGTATGCATATCATCATCATTGCTATATGAGTGGCCATTATTGTTTTGACATTCTACTGAACTCAAAATAAATTTTTACATACCTATTTGGTTTTAATACTTGAGAAGATCTTAAAACTAAACAGTGCTAGAGTGAATTAGGGTTAGGCTAGTGTTGCTCTGCCATTGATTTGCTTTGCTCCCAACAACAATTCTTTGGACTTTGCTCTCTCACACCACATTGTGATATGCAGATCTTTAGTAAGGTTTCATTTTCTTTTTGTGCTGCAGGGTTAGTTTTGTCTTCTTCATAATTATATTGAACGGTGTTAAGTAAAGATTAGTGTAAGGATAGTATCTGTTTATTTTGAAAATACAGGGGGTGTGGCTGAAACTAGGTAATAGTATTATAGGGGTGTTTAACGTAATTTATCCTTAAAAAAAATTAAATGTATACATTAATCTAATGTTTATGTAAATACATGTACAACCTATTTATGTATACATAACAAATAGAAATACACTAATAATGAACACACTTGATGCATACTATTAATATGATTATATAAGTATAAGAAATTGTATAAAAGTATACATTAATTTAATGTGTGTATGTATATATATATATATATATACACACACAGTCAATTATGTATACATAATAGATTGATACAGTTGATTTACGTATATATATTAAATTGTACGTATACATTAATTTTATCTAATAAGTAAACATCAAATACATGTGTTTTTCATAAATATGCAACAAACTTCATGTATTTTAATTTATTGTATGCATCATAAATATTTGAATACATTGAAGGAAAAAAATCATCAATTTAATGGAAAAAAAAATAATAGAATAATTGCAAATAAAAAATTCAAAAACTAAATTTCCATTCACAAAACTAATATTTAGTGCATACCATTTTTCGTTACTCAAAGGGAACTAAGCATTTGCTATTTTTGGAAGAGAGAGAGGTGAAACTCCTCAAATGACGAAGAAGAGTGAGGAAATGTATGTTATTTACCATATTTTACTTAAATATTTGTGAGCCATTAATATTAGCCCAAAGAGTTAAATTTGGTCATACTGTGCCAACTTTTCAAAAGTGGGCTGTAACATGCCAATTAAACATAGAAAAAATTTCAGAAATGACAATAATTAGAAAGAAAATAGGTTTAAGTAGTAATATTTATTTATTTATATAAAATGATAATATTTTATGTGTCATGTGTTGTATTTATTATTCGTAAAACGTATTAAAATATAAATACAAAATCTGATTAGGTGAGTAATTTTAGAGATTATATTTCACGTAAATAATCAGTTATCTTATTTACTCAACTGATAATTATTGTGTTCGTTAAATAAAAGGATTTTAATAATGGATAGAATTCTTATTTACTATAACAACTTGTAAAATAAAAACAGGAAAAAGTTATGAAAATATTTTATTTTCCGTTACATAATGGTAAATCAGAATAAAGAAATAATAAATGAATAGTTTGTATCATAAAATACAAAAAAAATATTTATACATGTATTTATATATATCTGTATATGTAAAATTCTAAAAAATTATATAAAGGATTATGTATTTGAATGTATCAAAAAGTACTAAAATATATCTGATAAATACATAACTAACTCAATAAAACACATATACAAGTACTAAAATAAATGTTGTCTACTGGTGAACACATAACCATTCAAACAAAAAACATATATTTGTATTTATATGTATCTGCATATGTAAAATTCTGAAAATGATATAAAGGATTATGTATTTGAATGTATCAAATACATATAATACATAAACTATAAACATACATGAATATAATTTTCAAAAATCAGAAAATAACTTACTCCAATTAACTGAATTTTCTAAAATCTATTTGAGATTTCAAAATATCATAAAGATTTAATTACAAAAGAAACAATGATTTACACGGTTAAAGAATTTTATCTACAATATAAAAAATGCACATTTTAAATTGAAAAATAAATAAAAATTATGAATGAAACTTACCTGATTTGAATGGATTCTAGGCAAGAATCGTGAGTTTGATAGGAGGAGAAATCGGGTTGATGATGAAGAATGAGAAAGAGAGAAGATGGAAGGGGGAGTTGGGCAGTTATTGGAGGATTTTTAGGCGTTGAATATGGGCACAGTAAAAAAAATAAAGTAAAAAAGAAAAAAATGACACATTAAATGAAATAAAGCCATAATATGTAATTTTTTATATGTAAATAGTTTCATAATTGTGTTATGTTATGTAATTTTTCCTTAAACATATGAGTCGATACAATGTGCCATTTTGTCTATTTTTATTTTAGGACGAAACTTAATTTTTATCTTTTAAATTTATGGTCTTTAATTTTATCTGTCGATATTTCAGGTGAAAAAAAAGATTCAAAATAACCCTTATAACAAAAGAAAAAAAGCGCAAGGCAAAAGAAAATTTCAAGTATAAGTTTTGGCACAAATTATATTTTAGGATATAAGTTCACATAGTTTATACATAAAGACATAAATTTAGTAGCATAACATAAATTCAGCAACATGAATTTTGTGTCTTGGCATAAGTTCAACAACATGAACTTGTGTTTAGGGCAGAAGTTCAGCAGCATGAACTTATGTCCAAGGCAAAACTTCAGCAATATTAATTTATGTCTTCTAGGGCTAACATGTCCTTAACTACTTTCTTTTTCTTAATATTAAGTATAAAGATATGTCTTGCAAATTAAATAACACTTAATTTATATTTCAAAAAAATATTCTTCAAAAAAATTCGTCCAACGAAATTAAGTAATAATTAAAGATATTTTGAACATAAAAATTTCATTAAATGAATTGCAAGAGTAAAAATAAAGATGATCAATTTACGGGGAAAAAATTTAAAACTATTTAAGTACTTATATTTCCACAAAGAATCATATTTCTTGTAGCGACTACATTTAAATAGGGCATGTGAGATGAGATTGATAGAGTCGGCGGTGAAAGGGAGAAAGTGGTCCCTTAAGGCTACGACGTAATATGTGGTGACAGTGATGACCTTGTTAACTAACAAAATACTCACAAGTCTTGTCCTTTTCATTCGTCATATAACGTACCCCTCACCTGCCCATCAAGTATTTGTCGCTTCTCAAATCTTCTTCTACTATATTTATGCCCATAGTTTTTCATGATTTTCTCCGAATACAAACACATGGATGTTTTTATTACCCTTTATCACACAGCAGCTAGGAAAATGATATTTCAATAGCATATGATCTATAAGGTGGACATTTGAAGGATGTGGAAGTTTTTGGATGAACCTTGTGTGAATACTAGCTAGCATGGTTGATATGTACAACTAGCTAGTTCACTTTTGCTAATATGGATAACTGTTGCTATAATTGATGCCAAAAGAAAAGCTTATAGCTCTGAAAGTGCATGATGTGGTAATAAGGGACTAAGGACAGAGATACTTGGCTAATCCAATGCCACTCATTTAATTCCTACACTTCATTTGAATATCTAATCCGTATCTTTTGTTTTGCTTTGACAAATGAAGATAAACATATTTAAAAAAAAAAAAAGTTAAAAAGGAAAGAGAGAGAGGGAGAGAGAGAGTTTGTATACTCAAAAGCAACACTGACTTTTCACATTGTCCCAGTTTGCTGTTTTCGTTTTAATGGGTCCTTAATCTTTCATAATCATAAGTTTCAGTTTGCGGCACAGTTGAAACATGGTGTGTTTGGTCGAACCCTGGAAAATTATTTTATGGAAAAATAAATGAACTTTTTTATTTATTTTTAATAGTTGATACACAAGCAAAAAATATTATTTTAAGAATAATTATATATAATTTAGCAAAATATTATGGATTGACATGGAATATGATGGGGGAGTGGGGGTTCGGGGGTGGCAAAGGATGAGATGGTCAAGCGGTGGAAGTTGGGGTGTTGGATGTGTGGGGCGAGGAGGCAATGAACTTAGAATATTACTTATGAAATTTATTTTTTCTACTTGCATTAGAAAAGTCATTTTCCTCTTTAAGAAATTAAACTTATTTTTCTAGACAAAATATTTTGTAAAACATTTCAACCAATCAAACATGAAAAAAATTACACAATATTTTTTTCTCTGCACCATCCACATCCAAAGTCTTTTTATTTATTTGTGATTAATTAGTTGTGTTATTATCTTCATTTATTACGTAATCATAATACATTAATATTTTTTAAAAAGAATTAGCCTTATTATTACGAGAAAAAAGAGGTACATGGAGTAGCGTATTTCCTTAGCCTCCAAAGGTTTATCTATGCTGGGAACCACCCCATTACAAATGTGTTAGTGAGATTAGAAGTAAGGCCAGCACCGTACTTGGTCAAACACTAAAGCTTGCAAACAGTACAAACACATTAACAAAATATACACCTCCTCCAATTGAGGATGGTAGATCCCTCAAAATTTGATCTTTGCTTTCTTGATTCTGAAGGTAATTTTCCTTAGCTTTGTCCATCTAGTAATGGCCTTTTGCGTCTCTAGGATTCGACAAGCGTCGATGAACATTACAACAATCAATTTATTATTTTGGGCAGCACCATGTTTTGCCAAAGCATAGGTGTCATGCCTCAAGCTTAGCCTGAAGCAGATAAGTTCGATATGAACTGTACAACCTGCTATATACATGGACATAATTTGAAAATGTATGAAATATAAAACATATGTTTCCCGACAAGGGGTCAACATATATATACCGATGCTCTGATAAGAGGAAATTGTAGATACATAGAAAGGGCACAGGGCCTAAAACATAAGTTTGACATATATAGCCCAACTGAAAATTGAGTTACTGACATGACAAATACACATACTGGAATCATCAAAACTGGTCTATAAAGCCTCTATAAATGAACAGAGAACTATACAACTGACAAACTATCAGCACAGGGCCCTAACTTATTCAAACTATCTGTACAAATACATATATAATCAAAAAGGAACTCTAGATTTGACCTAGTCCCAGGTACAATGGAGCTCACCAATCAATAGCTGAAATATGAAATAGATGTCTAACGATGTCGCCTGCTACCTTGTACATCTGAACTAGCAGTGTAAATGCAGTGCCCCCCGACATAAAAAAAGAAGGACGTCAATACATATGAATGTAACGACCCCTCCAATTGTTACGGGATGTTTAGGTCCTTAGCATCCTTTAGAGTCTCCATAGTTGACGTGAGTGGTAGAAACTCAAAAAAGGGTAGTATTAAAACTGAAATGTGTTTAACTTTGTATGAAATTTCTTTTATGTATTATGTTTCGTTAGAGGGTGACCTAGTGAACTAGACTTCCATAAGGAATTTTGAGACTGCGAGTGAATTCGAAGCACCATTTGACAATTAGGTGCATGTTTTGAAGGTGTGTGATGTTGTGAGAAAGGATTTGTGTTTCTAGTTTAAAAAAGTGATAGGATTGTTGAACTACTAGTTAGCAAAGCACCATTGTAGCAATGGGATTCCTGCTGCAACGTGACCACTACAGCGATCAGCATGCTCATTGTAGTGGTTGTGGGAAGGTCGCAGGGATCAACCGTAGTGAGTCTTTAATCACTATAGCGGACCGCTGTAGTGGACGATGCGAGGAAGAATGCCTGTTTAGTTAAGAATTCGGGATTTTCATCCCATTATTCCAAGGCACAAACTTTGAGAGGTGAAGGATAATTTTTTTAGGGCAGAGAAATTTTTTCTCCCCAAAGTAAGATTTCTTGATTATTCCTTCCAGCCTTTGATCCTCTAACACCGTAGAATCAATGGATGGTCTTTAATGGTGGAATTCAAGCTAAGAACCCTAGGACTATGGAAGTTAGGATAAGTTGTAGAGATGTTAATAGTTGGTGAATTTCTAAGCTTCTAAGTGAGTAATTAACACTCCTAGGGTGGAATTGATTGTTATAATTCATAGTGATGGTAATTTGAGACCTAGAACTTCATAGTTTTTGGACTTTTAGCATTAAAAACTTCTTGAAAAGAGTTTAAGGAGTAGAAAATTCATGAACTGGGTTGGAATAATCAATATGGGGATAGAGGGTGATGAATTAACTTGTGGGTAACAAATTTGGACCATTATGGTAAGTAAAATCGAGTGGGTTTAAATTTTGAAGACCCTTATTTGAAGAGTAGATAATGAAGTACTCTTGTGTTGTTTGTTCTTAGATTTTGAGTGTTATGAGGCTTTGAGAAAAGGAAAAGATCCTGCGGAGTAACATGCGTATTCACGTCCTTTAGTTGAGGTAGGTTACGGTTTTATGTGGAGTTAGACTTTGGTTAATTCCTTGTATGAGTGTGAATTGATAAACATGTTGGTTGATCTTCGGACATTGATTGTGGTGTAAATGATTGTGAATTTGAAAGATTATGTGGATAACTATAAATATTAAGTCTTAAATATGATTCATGAATTTTAAGCGCAATTATGATAGCCAGTGTCTACTTATATTTGTTGAATATGTGATAATTGAATATGAAGTATAGATAAATGTATTGCTAATGATTGAATAGTATATTTATTATTCTAGTATGTGAGACTCGAGGGGAGCATCTAGACGAGCGATTATGATTTAGTGGCTCATGTCCGAGGGGAGCATCTAGATGAGCAGATGAGTAAGAGAGGGTACCACGCCATTACATTTTATGAATTTGTAGAGTCCCCTACAGGTCATGACTGAAAGGGCAAACATAAGACCTTCTGGCATATGTGTAAAGACATGAGACTAACGAGTGATTGATCTGAGGTCAGGTTCGGATAAAGAGTAAACTGACAGGATTCGAAGCTATATGACTGTATGTTTGATATGGACATGATTCCATGGTATTTATGTGACTTGCTTCCATTATGTATTGGTGATCTCTTGTTGTCTTTTGGAGACTATATAAGTTCTGTGGATTGAGAATGTTAGGCCCATTATGTTAATATTACTGATTAGTATTAGCGATTTCCTATGTATATGAGTTGGATGAGTCTTATGTCTGGCCATTTATGTTACTTGGCTTGTTTGTTGATTCATAATATATACTTGTTGATATTCAAGGTCGGGCTATGATGCCTACCACTATATAGCGTTTGTGCTAATTCTACTTTTGACTTCTTTTTACTGAGTGCAGACTGTGACCCAAGGACATCTTCTCGCCCGCATCTTTAGAGCCTATAGCCATTTATCCAAGGGTGAGCTACTTATCTCCAGGCATCCATGGATTTTCTTCCAAACAATGTCTGATCATTTTGAACATTTATCCTTGTTTTCTTTTATCATTGTTATTCCTAGATATTTTAGCTAGAGTCATGTACGATGACCTTTGATCTTGAAAATTGTAAACGAAAGTCTTCCGCAATTTATTTTATTTATTTAAGACTTTCGTTGTTTATTTCATGAATATTTTATTTAATTAAAAATGAATGCATAACTGGTTGGGTCAAATAGGGAAATGATAGTTCCCCACCGACGAGTTTGTAGGGTGTTAATCACGGCTATTTGGGTCATGACAGATTTGATATTAGAGCCCTCAGTTTATCGACCTCATTGTATAAGGACATGTCTAGTAAAGTCTTGTGGAACGGTGTGAGGACGTCAATACTTCTCTTGGAGAGGCTATAGGAAACTAGGAAAACTCTATTCTTTCTCTCGTTCGTGCTAGTACTTGATTTCAATTGGTATATGGTGATCCAAATTGGTATCTAATATTTTTCATTCTTTTCTCTCACAGATAGTGAGGACACGATCAGGAGGATTCAAAGAAGAGGTACCCAAGCTAGTCGTTGAGGTCATGCCTCACGACAGAAGAATAGCTAAGGGCAGAGGACGAGGCCGCGGACAGAGACTTGCTGCAGCTAGAGTTAGGGCGCAGGCGGTTGGTCTAGTCCAAGAGATGGATGAATCTCCTATACTCCCAGAGGCTCAAAAGAGAGTAGTAGAGGAGGTAGCGGTACCAGTGCAGGGAGGTGTGGCACCTGCTTTGGCTTCCTCAAATGTATTGGCGCAAGTTCTGAACTTGCTGAGCAGATTAGTAGGCAATGAAGTAGCACTTGCAGCTCTGGAAGGCCAGCATTCGGGGTTGCAGCTCCCAGATGGATGAGATTTCTGACACAGAGATGTTCTCGAGACAGGTGACTGAGCCAGTGATGACTGGAGAGGAGCATGATTTGTTCTGGAGGTTCACCAAGATGAAGCCTCCTATATTTTATGGCACTAAGGCTAAAGATGCATATGAATTCATAATCGACAGTTATGAGAGGCTCCGTAAGATGGGGGCTCCGTAATATATGGAGAAGAAGGCTCGAAAGATAGGTAGTTATGGTGGCTCTTTCTCCAAGGGGCTAGTTCCTCAGGGGTACTCAGGACACCCCATTCTGTCAGCAATATAGGTATTAGCTGGAGGTCCAGTAGGAGCATCCAGTACTCTTCTAGTCACGCAGTTAGTGCACCACCTATTCGTTCAGATTTTGGAGCTCGACCTATATCTTTGATTCCAGCTTAGAGGCTTGTTATAGACAAGGTCTATCATAAGTATGGAGAGTATGGTCACATTCGGAGATGGTATACCAGATTGATGCAAAGTGGCCAGATTGTTCCATAGCAAGCTCCTCGAGCACCGATTTCAACAGGTACGGGAGGTGTAGTACTTCTAGTAGGGACTGTCCTCTCTTGGGCGGGGTAGCCACTCAACAGGTAGAGGTGGGACCCAGCATGGCAGAGGAGTAGTCAGACCGGCAAAGATAGTGGTCAGACTAGTAGAGATGGTACACAGCCCGACTAGGGCGGATCATAAACAGATGAATGAGCCTATTTCTATACTCTCCCGGACAGACTCGAGACAGAGGCTTCAGATGCATTTATCACAGGTACCAATCTTGTTTGTGATTGCATGGTTGATGAATCGGTAATTAACAAACTTATCTATATTTAAGCATTAGTTATTGCCTCATTGTAAAGCAATTTGGAAGAATTTTATGCCTTTATTCTATTATGTGCAACATTTCTTTGAAGCAAAGATGATGGAGGAGCTGGAGAAGACTGCCTTGGACTTACTTTGCACCTGCGTGCAGCAAGTTGGCATCTGCATTCCACAGGTGCTACGTAGAAAGAGCTGAAAGAAGACTACCTTGGATCTACTTTGCACCTGCCTGCAGCAAGTTGGCATCGGCAAAACGCAGGTGCCAACGCAAGGAAGCTTAATTCCAAGGGTGTTTTGGAAATTTGCACAAGGAATATATGCAGAATTTCTTACCCCATTCCACATCAATTACATTACAATATACAATACAACATTGAATAGTAGAGATAGTGATATAGAGAATATAATTTTATACTTTCTTCTTCATCTTCCTTATGAAGAAACACCATTGTTGCAGATACAAGTTGAAAGTAATTTTTAGTTACTTAATATGATTGGTTTTGAGGAATTCTCCTTAGGTATAATTTCTCTTTCCTTAACTATGAGAAGCTATTTCTCTTCTAGGGGTGTGTGAATGATGAGTGTGCAGAATTGATTGGGTATTGATTAATTGATCCTAAAATTGATTATAATGCATGGATCTATTGATTATTTGAGTTTTAATTTGATAATTAATGGTTCCAAATATTAATTGAGTTCTCTAACTTTATTTTTGCTTGAGAAAGTGAAGTGAAGTTGGGTAAGACTTCAATAGTGAGGATTTAGAGCTTTTAATCTATGGGTTGGAGCTAGAAATATCCTATATTCAATTCAAGCTCCATTTTAGGGCTAGAACTAGAAATAGTCTATTCCCACTCAAACAATGTTTGGTTGATTTGTAAATCTTGATTTGGGGTTTGAGAAAATTCAAAATATACACACTTTTGTGGTTGAAAAACTTAAAGTATAGCCAAAACCAAAGCTATCCATGCACCAATTGATTCTAAGTCTCTTAGTAAATACCTATTAAGATGAAGACCCATCAAATGCACACCTGTAGTCTCTCTAAATTTGTTAGCAACAATCCTGTTTCCCTTCTTTGATTTTACATTTTCATTTGATACTAGTTCAAACCAATCCCCTAAAAATTTACTTTATTCTTAGACATGACACATGCTTGTATGAGCTAATTTACAACATTTGATTAATCTGATCTTCAATCCTTTTGGGATTCGACCCCAACTCTTGTTGGGTACTTATTTTGCAAACAACCATTGCCACCTCTTTAGTCAGAGAGTTCTTTTGGATGTTATCAATGGCTACTGCACCTGGTTCTACTTTCTCGTATGTGTCTACTTATTTTTTTATGTTTCTGGACTTGATTTCTGAATTGCTTGACACCCCGACACATGTTTCTATGCTCATCGGAGATTCTATGATTGTTGATCGAGTCTATCGTTCTTATTTGGTCTTGTTTATGGGGTATAAAATCATAGTGGATTTGGTTATCTTAGACATGGTAGATTTTGATATCATCCTAGATATGAGTTAGTTGTCTCCCTATCATTCAATTTTGGATTTTCATAGCATAGTGATGCCAGGAGTGTCTAGGCTCGAGTGGAAGGGCGACTATTGCCCTACTCCTAAAAAAAATCATATCCTTTATTTAAGCCCGAAAGTTAGTACAAAGGGGTGTTCAACATATCTAACCTACATTTGGGATACCAGTACAAATGTTATGCCTATAGAATCAATTCCGATTGTTCAGGAGTTCTTCGAGGTGTTTCCTGCGAATTTTCCTGCATGCCACTAGATTGCGACATTGTCTTCTGTATCAGTTTAGAGCTAGGAACCCGTCATATTTCTATTTTGATATATCGGATGGAACCAACCGAACTGAGGGAATTGAAAGTACAGTTGCAGGACTTTCTTAGTAAGGGGTTTATCTGTTTGAGTTTCTCCACATGGGGGGATCCAGTGTTGTTTGTTAAAAAGAAGGACGGTACTATGCGGATGTGCATTGACTACCATCAGTTGAATAAGGTTACCATCAGAAATAATTCTCCTCTTCCCAAGATAGATGACCTATTTGATCAGCTCTAGGGGCTTCTGTATCCTCTAAAATTGATTTGAGGTCAAGTTATCACAAGTTAAAGATTCATGTTGAGGACATTCTGAAAATGGCTTTTCGAACAAGGTATGGGCACTATGAGTTTTTAGTGATGTCATTTGGGCTTACAAATGCTCCAGCTGTTTTTATGAGTCTGATGAATGGCATATTCAATCCATACTTAGATTTATTTGTGATTGTATTTATTGACAATATACTGTTATACTTGAGAAGTAAAGAGGAGCACGAGAACCATCTGAGGGTTGTGTTGGTCTTGTTGAAGGAGAAGCAGTTGTATGTGAAATTTTCTAAGTGTAAATTTTGGCTGGCTTTGGTATCCTTTTTGGGATATGTTGTCTCAAAAAAAGAGATTATGGTTGATCTACATAAGGTGGAGGTAGTTATGAATTGGTCTAGGCCCATATTGGTGATCGAGATCTATAGTTTAGTGGGATTGGTGAGTTACTACTGCCAGTTTGTGGAGGGTTTCGCCGCTTTTGTATCTCAGCTGACCAAGTTGACTCAGAAAGATGTACCATTTCAGTAGTCTAATAAATATAAGGAGAGCTTTCAAAAGTTCAATACCTTGTTGACTACAGCCCTGATCCTACCTTTGCCAGTGGAGGATAAGGATTTTATGGTTTATTATGATGCCTCACGATCTATTTTGGGTCATGTTTACTCCAAGATAAACATGTCATTGTGTATGTTTCCAGGAAGCTGAAAGTGCATGAGAAGAACTATCCTAGGCATAACTTAGAGCTGGTAGCGATGGCGTTTGCTATGTAAATTTGGAGACACTATCTTTATGGTGTTATTTGTGAGGTGTTCACTAACCATCGCAGCTTGCAACATGTGTTCACTCAAAGGGATCTTAACCTGAGGCAGCGAAGATGGATGGAGCTGCTCAAAGACTACGATGTCATAATCCTATATCATCGGGGCAAAGCCAATGTAGTGGCTGATGCATTGAGCAGAAAATCTATAAGTATGAGTAGCTTGGCTTGTCTAGAGGCTACCAAGTGTCCAATGGCAAGAGAATTTCATCCATTAGCCAAAAACTTTGTGAGACTTGAGATGTCTGAGTCGGGTGGAGTGTTGTCTAGTGTAAAGGCAAGGTCTTTCTTTCTGGATCAGATTAAGGCCAGACAGTTTGAAGATGACAAGTTGAGCAACATTTGTGTAAGTTCTTGCAAGGGAGGTTGTGATCGATGATGAGGATGTATTGAGGATAAAGGGCGTGTATGTGTTCCCCACATTGATGACTTGATTAAGATCATCCTGTTAGAGGCTCATAGTTCGAGGTATTCCATATATTCTGGTGCTACTGATATGTATCATGATATGAGACAACATTACTGGTAGAGTAGGATGAAGCTTAAAATTATGGAGTATGTTGCTTGGTGCTTAAATTTCGAACAGGTGAAGTATGAGCACTAGAGATCGAGGGGAGTACTTCAAAGGATGCTCATTACTAAATGAAACTGGGAAAGAATAGTGATGGAATTCATGGTGGGTCTTCCGAAGACGTTGGGAAAGTATGACTCCATTTGGTTCATAGTTGACAGGCTGACTAAGTTCGCCCATTTTGTACCAGTTTAGTCACCTATAATGTAGACAAATTGGCCTAGCTATATTTCATAGGAGTGGTTGGTTGCACGAGGTTCTGATTTCAATCATCTCAGATAGAGGTCTGCAATTTACTTCTAACTTTTGGAGCACCTTGCAGGCTGAGCTGGGTGCTAGGCTATACTTGAGCACAATATTTTACCCTCAAACCAATGGTTAGTCTGAGAGGAATATTCAGGTATTGGAAGATATACTTCAGCCCTGTGTGATAGACTTTAGAGGTCATTGGGCCAAGTTCTTACCATTAGCTGAATTTGCTTACAATAATAACTACCACTCAAGCATTAATATGGCACTGTTTGAGGCATGCCTTTGAGGTGAGGCCATTGGGTACTGATCTTTTATGAAAATCCTTGGAGAAGGTGAAAGTGATTCAGGAAAAGCTCTTGGCATCCCAGAGAAGACAGAAACAATATGCTAATCGAAAAGTTAGAGATATGGAGTTCATGCTGAGATAGAAAGTTTTGCTCAAGGTTCACTTATGAAGGGTGTAATGTGGTTCGAAAGGAGGCACAAGCTTAGCCTGAGATACATTGGTCCATTTGAGGTTCTTAAACACATGGGGATGTGGCATACGAATTGGCTTTGCCTCGAGGTTTGTCTGGAGTTCATCTACTGTTTCATGTGTATATTCTAAAGAAATACCATGGATATGGAACCTACATTATCTTTTTAGATTCAATGTTGTTTGATAAAAAAAAGTTCCTATGCCGAGGAATCGATGGCTATCTTGGATAAGGAGGTCCGCAAGCTAAGATCGAAAGAGATCGCGTATGTGAAGGTCCAGTGAAAGAACTGTCCGGTAGAGAAGGCCACTTGGGAGACCAAATCAAACCTACATAGAAAATATCCCTAGCTTTTCATTGAGCTAGGTATTTTCCTTCCCTATTTCCTTGTTTGATCATTTGGGAACAAATGGTGGTTCAACTGGTATCTGATGTAACAACCCCTCTAGTTATTACGGGATGCTTAGGGCCTTAACACACTTTAAATCCCCATAGTTGAAGTGAGTGGTATAAACTCAAAATGGGGTAGTCTTAAAACTGAAATGATTTAGCTCCGTGTAGTATTTCTTTTATGTGTTATGTTCCATTAAGGAGTAACCTAGTGAACTAGGCCTTCATAGGAAATTCTAAGACTGCTAGTGAATTGGTAGCACCGTTTTATGGTTAGGTTCATATCTTGAAGGTGTTGTGATGTTGTGAGAAAAACTTGTGTTTCTAGTTTAGAAAAGTGTCGACATTAATGAGCTATTGGTTATCAGAGAACCGCTGCAGCGATGGGATTTCCACTATAGAGAGACCACTGCAGCAGTCAGAGTGCTCATTATAGCTGTCGTGGGAGGTCATCCGGGTCCACAGTAGCGAGATCCTGAATGCCATAATAGATTTGTTGCAGCGAGAAAGTAACCGTTGCAGCGGATGATGCAAGGAATAATGCCTGTTTAAGTCAGGATTCCAGGATTTTTATCCCATTATTCCAAGGCATGGACTTTGAGAGCTGAAGAGCGATTTTTTTAGGGCAAAGAAATTTTCTCCCTAAGGTAAGATTTCTTGATTAATCATTCCATCCTTTGATCCTCTAATACCCTAGATTCAATAGGTGGTCTTTAATGGTGGAATTCTAGCTAACAACCCTACAACTGTGGAAGTTAGGGTAAGTTGTGGAGATATTGATAGTTGGTGATTTTCTAAGCTTCTACGTGAGAAATTAACACTCTTAGGGTGAAATTGATTGTTATAGTTCGTAATTATGGTAATTTGAGACCTAAAACTTTATAAAGTTTGGACTTTTAACATTAAAAACTGCTTGAAAAGGGGTTTAAGAAGTAGAAACTCGATGAACTAGATTGAAATGATCAATGTGGGGATAGACAGTGATGAATTAACTCGTGGGTAACGATTTTGGACCATTATGATAGGTAAAATTGTGTGGTTTAAATTTTCAAGACCCTTATTTTAAAAGTAGATAATGAAGAATTCCTGTGGTGCTTATTCTTAGATTTCGAGTGTTCTGAGGCTCTGAGTAAAGGAAAAACTTGTGTAGAGTAGCGTGCATATTCACATCCTTCATTTAAGATAGGTTACAGTTTTATGTAGAATTAGACTTTGGTTAATACCTTATATGTGTGTGAATTGATAAACATGTTGATTGGTCTTCGGACATTGATTATAGTGTAGATGACTGTGAATTTGAAATATTTTGTGGATAACTATGAATGTTAAGTCTTGAATATGACTCATAGATTTTAAGTGCAATTGTGATAACCATTGTGTACTTATGTTTGTTGAATACGTGATGATTGAATATGAAGTATGGATAAATGCATTGCTAATAATTGAATAGTATATTTATTATTCGGCAAGATTGCAGGCACAATAGTTTTTCTACGAAGGTAGACTGGGATAAAAGACTCGTGTACGAGAGGATCATCCGAACGAGCGGTTATGATTGAGTGGCTCACGTTCGAGGGGAGAATACATACGAGCAGATGAGTAGGAGGAGGTGATTTCGACATATGATCTTTGAATGAACTTATATGCATACTAAGTGAATTGTTGGAGCTTGATTAATTGTCTAATGGACCTAAGTGTAAGTAGACATGTTCGTAAGGTAAATTTTGTGTAAAACTTGAGTAGAGAAGTAATATATTATTTGAGGATGAATAATAGTTTAACTATGAGGTGGTGATGTTGGGCGTACTTACCCATTTTTTACCATATTTTGCCCATACTTAGTGATCACGCCCAAACAACACCTCGCAATGAAGTAAAAAGTGATAGCTGTCAAATATAGTAATCCAACTTGGTTGGTGTCGATCCCATAGGTAATAGGTCAAAAATAATATGTTAATAGTGATCAAATCAACCAGTAGTCTATATTTCGAAAGGGGAGTTGCAATAAAAGAAAAAGTATTTAGCAAAGAGTTTGTTATTATCACATTTATGAGAAGAAAGTAGGACTATATTCCCCATGATTTCATAATATAATAGGCTTATTGTTTTAGTGATCTATCCTAGTGAATTTTGTATAAGACTGTCGATTAAGTTCATCTAACGTCTCCCGACCTACATAGAATTTCGCTCTAAATCCTCTCGGACTTTAGGTGTTCATATTTTTACCATCGTCATATGTCTTAGATTAACTATCCTCAGTTAGAGCTAAAGTTAATTAGATGAGAGTTGGCAGCCTCAAATCTTCATTGTTTTCTTTTACTAACTTCAACCTCTTTGGTCGATCAAGTTGATGATACGAGCACATTTCAACATTTGAAACCTAAAACTAATTAAAACAAAGAGAATAACAATCCACTCAACTCACCATTCAAGAATCACTATTTTATTTTGCTCACTTCCGTTAATTCATCATGATTTCCGCAGTTGCTTATGTTTGAAGAAACAATCATATAAAATTTATAAGAAGTAATGATGAAATATTTAAAATAATTTGAAGTTATTTGACAAATCCTGAAAACTAACTAGAATCACAAGAACTTGATGTATTCACTAACAA
Source organism: Datura wrightii (assembly GCA_035772735.1). NCBI lineage: Eukaryota > Viridiplantae > Streptophyta > Magnoliopsida > Solanales > Solanaceae > Datura > Datura wrightii. The sequence goes on along the minus strand of JASDFA010000019.1, from coordinate 72,776,585 downwards.
TTGCATGGAATAATGTTTTCCACAGTTACAACACTAATAATCAAGGAATAATTGGTGAATTTCTCTTTCACAACTGATTCGCCCCCCTACAAACATCCTAGGAGTATATAGTAGTAGAATAAATCTACATCTGTTCATACTTGGAATGGGATTGAAATTTACAGGCTTTGAGTCAGGAGACATTGGTCCGCGTCGCGCCCCTCCACGCATCGTGATGTTGGGCATATTTCTATGCCCATTTTCCTTGTTTTAGCCCATCTTTTACCTTGTTTTGAGTTCATAATCCTTAAGAAATGCATAAATTCATATGTTTGTGTGTTTTTTATGCTAACAAATGACTTGAGATGTTTTGAGTAGGAAACCAAGAAAAAAGGACCCAAAATGAACCAAGGTTGAAGGATTGAGAAACTGAGAAGAAGGTTTAGGGGATATGGCTGGCTCCCAGCACCCGATCCTCAACTTCATGTGATAATTTCATCATTTCTGGGGCTATAGCTGGTGCCCTGCACCAATTCCTTAACTCTAGAGGATGTTCATTCAACACCTAGGCGAGATGGTTGGCATAGAGCCCCAAAGCTTCCAAGACTTATAGAAAATTACCAAAATTCTCATGAGATAGAGGAAGCCGCGTGCTAGAAGGGTCCTAATTTTCAAGAATTTGACTAACACTCTGGTGCTATGGTGAGAGTGGTACACCAGAGGTGTTAGAAGTGCAGAAAATTGGTTAAGTCCTAGGTGAAATGGTGAGGGCAGCGCACCAAACCTATTCCAGGCTGATATTGTTGATTTTAAAGCTAAGTGTTGGACGGCAAAAACGTCATTTAAAGGATCTACTATAAATACATCCTCTAGGGTGTTTATTAACAATCTTTTGATCATTTTTACATTCTGTATTTCATTTATGGAGGCTTGTAAGCCATTTGAAAGGAAGACAAAGTTCTAAACTAGGTTTATTTCGAATGATGATGATTAAGTAATCATTTTTCCACTTTTCTATGAATGGCTAAACTCATACTTTAGGTTTTTCGCCATGGTGGATAGTTGATTGTTTGAAAGATTGATTTAATCTAGATTCGATTCTTTATTAATGGTTGTTTGTATTTACTTATTTTAATTGCTTATTTATGAGACTGATCACCTTATAAGTAAATCCGTTGGCATTCGATTGAACTTGAGAATGGGAATCGAAAGGGTTAAAGGTAAATTCAGAATAGGAATTCAAAGACCCTCAAACCCATTGGTGAGAGGATAGAAGTTGTTTTTAAGGATAGGGCTATACCCTTTAACCTTGTTTAGTTGAAATACAAGTACACATAATCTTCGTTTCTTGTTTCTCTTGCGACCATAAGTATATAGGCGTTAGGGTTCATGAAATAGTTCTTGGATGCTAGGGATAGTGGCAAGGAATGGGATAGTAACTTGTAACTAGCAACCATAGGAAGAATCGTTCTAGTGTAATCACGTCTTGAAAACTCAACTTGAAATCAAACAAGTGCTATTTCTCTAGATTTTCATCATCATCGAAGTAAAACCAAGTTTGCAACCGATTTAGTTAATTTTACTTTTAAAGCTTTTAGTAGTTTAATTTTCCAAACCATTTCCTATTTCAACTGATTTTTAGAATAGAAAAATAAAGTAATAACCTTATAACGATTGAACTGACGAGTCTCCGTGGGTACAATAATTGGGGCTTCCAGTCATATATTACTTGATGACCACATGTACTTGCGTGTGCTTGGGCGACATCAACTTTTTGGCGTCGTTATCGGGGACCTAAATATTGTTTGATCATTTGTAGGTTAGAATATTATTCCGCTATTCTATATTTTAGATTCGTTCTTTGTTTTTGTGAAGTTTACAAGGTTGTGTGCTCTGTGTATACCAAGTACAAGAAGTCAAGAATTACTTTTGGCTTCTCTTGATCCTAAAATTGAGAGAACATTTCGAAGGTTAATCATGGAGAATAATGAGCAGGAGTAGGGAAACAAGCAAGAGAGAGTTCCAGTGTTGAATTTTGCGAGGCCGAACTTGGAGAATGTTTTTAAAGAGATCTTCAGCCGGCTATTATTGGGAACTTTGAGCTGAAGGATGGGAACGTCCGGTTGTTCCAAGACACTTCCCAATATCAGGGCATGCTGCATGAGGATCCCCACAGGCATCTAATTACATTCGTACAGTTGAGCAAAAATTTTCACTACCAAAACGTGTTAGATGAATATGTTAAGCTGACATTATTTCCGTTCTAAATGACTGGTGAAGCCTAGCAGTGTCTTCAAATGAGCCATCAGGTTCCATCACCACATGGGAGGCTCTTTCGAACAAATTCATCAATAGGTTTTTCTCTTAAAGAAGAACTAAAGAATTAAGAAGGAAGATCTCTGGACTTGTGTAGAAAGATAGTGAAACCTTAGCTCGGGCATAGGAATGTTACAAGGACTATTTGAGAGATTGTCTACACCATATGCAGCCTAAGTAGATAATTGGGCATAACTTTACAGAGGATCTGTAGCCCGAGTCGAAGATCCTATTTGATGCTACCGCACAGGGACAAATTCTATCCAAAAGCTATGATGAAATTGAGGATCTCTTGAATGTCATGTCAGCGAGAAGTCAGGACTATCAAGACTCAGGCAGAGGATTCGCAGCAGCTAAAGTGCCAGGGAAGCTTGATGTAGATGGTGTTGCAGCAATTAGAGTAGACATTAGCCAACTAGTGAATGTGATTAGCAAACTTTTAACCACAGTAGCAGGAAGTCAAGAACAACAAGTACATCACGTGTAGACTCCACCACCATCATGTGAAGCATGTGGAAAAGGTCATGCATATTCAGTTTGTCCAGTTAACCCTGAATTTGTAATTTTTGTGGGACAACAAGGTTGTGGTGGCAGTTTTGTAGGTAATGGCTATAATCGAGGATATTGGAATGCGGAAAATCACTCATGGGGAGGGAACTAGAACTTCCAAAGGCCCTAGAATAGTTACCCAAGGCCTCAAGGCCAGCAGTTGAGCAGTTTTTTTGAGGAGACGATGAAGCAATGGATGGTGCAATAGAATCAGGTAGTGAATGAGATGCAAAAATCCATCCATGAGTTTGAGAGGCAGATGGGAAATTGTCCCTACAACAGATGAACAGACTAAAAGGGGCACTTCGGAGTAACACTGAGAAGAACCCCAAGGAAAATATGAGTGCAATCTCTTTTCCTAGTGGTAAAGAGCTGGGTGAGGTGATCCCCAGAGAGCAAAAGGTTGATGATGAGCAGGTTAAGAGGTCCAAGATTGAGGCAGGGAGTAAAGAAACTCACAAATCAAAATTGTACTAGCTAGACCACTGTCCCCATTCCCATAAAGGTTTCAAAGCAGAAGGAGGATACAACTTGCAAGAAGTTTCTTGACTTGTTGAAGCAGGTACATGTTAACATTCCATTGGTGGAACTTTTGCAGGAAGTTCCAAAATATGCTAAGTACTTGAAGAACATTGTGGCTAACCAGAGGCGGTTAACAAAGTTTGAAACTGTGGCTCTTACAGAAGAGTGCAATTCTTGGGTTCAGAATAAAATTCCTAAAAAGTTAAAGGATCCCGGGAGCTTGACCCTTCCTGTGGTGATCGGAGATAAGGAAGTTGGTTTTTCCTTATGTGATTTGGGTGCTAGCATTAATTTGATACCTACATCCCTATTCAAAACTTTTGGTTTAGGTGAACCTCGTCCTACCATAGTGACTCTGCAACTGGCAGACCGATGTCTGGCCTACCCTGATGGAATAATAGAGGACGTATTGATAAAGGAGGGACCTTTTATTCTTCCGATGGACTTCATAATCCTAGATTACAAAGATGATGCAGCAGTTCCCCTCGTTTGGGGAGAGGACTTTTAGCCATCGCCGATGTCGTCATATAGGTAAAGACGGGTAAGATGTCTATGAAGGTGGATGGTCAAGAAGCTGTTTTCGAGGTGTTTAGATTAGGAAGGATGCCTCCTCACTATGAGGACTTTACAGTTAAGTTGGCAGTAGAACCTAGAGAAAGTAATCCATTGGTTGAGCATCCTAGGCTGCATGAAAGTTCTATGAAATGTTAGTTTGGTCACTATTTCACTCGGATGAAGGAGTGAAAGAGACCATAGTCATGTCGCAACGTTAAATCGGGTGTTGCATGAGAGGCAACCCATTAATGTCATGCCATGACTATAATTAAGGCACTTAGTTGGAGGAAACCCATTTTTCTAACATTTTTTACATTTTTTTCTTTATTTTGTAGAGACTAATAGAGCTTCGGAGGTAGAAAGAGCTGGAAAAATGAATTGAAAAAGAGTAAGTCTGGGTGAGCGCATCAGATGTTAAACTTTAAAAGAGAAAAATCAGACAGGTTGGTGATATGGATGGAGCACTGTGCCAACCCCAGTCCCCAAAGAAAAATCTTTTCTATGTATGTGGTGAGACAGAGGGGACAGTGCACCAGGGGCTTCTTGGCCGAAAAGTTTTTGGTCAAATTAGGTCAATTTTGACCCAAAGATCTTAAAATTACAAAAAAACCCAGGCCCCACACTTTTATTTAAATTCCCACTCATCCTTTTCCATCACAAAGTTGAAAAACATAAAGAAAAAAATTCTCTCTCCTCCCACTCTAAAACCTGTAGCTCCCTCTTCCCTTCTCCCTTCCATTGTTATCTTCTCCGAGGTTTGGTGAAGTCCCTCTTCTCAACTCAAGCATCATGGAACCAAAAGGCAGCAAAGGAATGGAGATTGAGGTACTAGGAAAAGGTATAAAGAGGCTCCAAAATGGTACAAAGGGAGCTAGTTCATCAGTAGCCAAGGCTGGCCCTGCTAGATGATTCGGAGCACAGGCTGTAGAGCCTCATGGGCTTACCTGGTTCAACACATAGAAGGAGGCTAAGTATGCTCCTAAAAATTAGATCGATAAGGGCCACCTGACACTTGATTTTGGAGAAAAGCAATGAAATCAAGATCTGGGGCTAAGTGGTGCGGTTCACCACTAAAACATTCAATTCCTTCCGCTGCACAAGAGCGGTAGACCCATTCCATTATGTCTCTATGTTAGAGAAGCCTCTATACCGCGACATTCACCATACTCTTTGTGGTGAGAGCTCAGTCGTGCATTAGGCAAAGGGGCATCAGGGCATTCATTTTACACTTCTGTTCTCCTACATAAACAAGGAGGTTAAAGTTTGGGTGAAGATAGTTTGTGCCGTGTTTCTCTCGGGGACTCACATGAAAGAAATCACTAGAGAGCGCGTGTTCTTGTGTACATGCTTTTGAAGGGGATACTAATTAATTTTGGTGCGATGCTCCAGGACAATATAAGGAGATCATGGGACAACTGCAAGTGGAAATATTACTGTGGCAATCTCTTAACCCAATATTTTTGAGAGGCAGGCAGTGAGGAGGAAGAGACAGATCTTCACCTACCTCTAACAGGGCACTGTTATACCCCGGGAACCTAAGGATCAGACCCGAGAGTTAAACAGGGAAAAATTTGGAAAATGTTGCAGCAGTGCAGGACGAGTCATTGGACGACTTGTGAGGAGACCCCATGAGTCATCAGGTGGCTCGTGGGAAGGCTAGAATGGGCTGAGGAGTTGAGGTCCCCAAGGGCGTGGGAACGACTCGTGGTCAGCTACCACGAGTCATCAGGTCAATCATGGGATGAGGATGAGGATTAAATAGGAGGTCTAACTAGTGTACCTAACGGATGGGACCCCACGAGTCATGGTTAACCCTAATGACCCATGAGGTGGGTCGTAAGCAAGACTATGGAATTTTAACTGAGGATGAGGCAGTGTACTTGATGGGCGACACGACGAGTCGTTGCCCATCCTAACGAGTCGTCAGGTCACCCATTAGGGTCACCTAACAGTTATTTTCTGCGAATTAGTAAGGGCCTTCTCGTAATTTTCTAAAATCCTAAGGCCTAAACTATATCGTTTTAAGGTCAGGATAGGGTCTTTTAAGGGGGATTAGTCCAAGTTAAGCCTCATTTATGCATGCAAGAGTTAGGGAGGAGAGTAGAAGGTGAGTCAAGTGTTCTTCATCAAAATTCTCCAAGTTTCCATCAATTTCTTTGTGGGTTTTCACAATATCAGTCCATTCCCAGGTATGTAGGTTTTAGAATGGGTGAATCCTCCCACACCCATGCCCAAATTTCGATTTAAATCATGAATTTTCCCTCTTCAAGTTCTATGGGGTTTTACCCAAATTCATGAAAATGTGATTTCTCTTTATGGGTATGATTTACTTGATTTTTAATTATTGAATTATGAATGATGGAAAGGTTTTATATTATTTTCTTTAAAATCATGTTTCAAGTTTTTTTAAATCTAAAATGTCCATTGATGAAAGTTCATGAAAGTTATGATTTATGATGAATACTCCATATTTTGAGTTTATTGATGATAGAAAATCATGATTTTAAGTTCCCATGTATATGAGCCTATTTTGAAATAATTGAGTATGTTAATGTATTGGGCAATTCCCCCATAATGAAGAATGATTTATGAAACAAATTACATGATTTATCGATTTATGATGTCGGCCGATGAAGTGGGCCTTTGATTCTTGGCTAAACATGTTTTAAAGGGGATCAATGATGATAAATGTTATATTTTATCGAATGAATCTTAATGCATGATGTTATTAATTTACGTATGAGCCTATATGCATTTTTTTGGGAGTCGTGTCTAGCACCGAGTAGCCCGACGTTCAAAGGACTACGTCAGTGTCTCATAACCACTCGCCACCGTGGGTTTCTAATGATATATTGTATTGATAATGATCCCCTCAAATGTGATATCACGCCTAATGCACGACCCTCACCTGGAAAGCCAGAGTCGGCTCTTCCCACTTGAGTGAGATAGTTAGGGCATCATGGATGGCTCTACCATGATGGTGTCGGTTATGACGAGTCCTCCCATTTTTCCGCATGTCTTATGCATTGTTATGTTTATGTTATTGGCTCAAGTTATGTTTTGATAAAGTTTATTTACGATTATGATCATGTGCGATTTATGAATGATTTGAAAGCCTTGAGCCTTTTGTTTTCTTACGAAGTTTATGATACAAGCATGATGTCCTTCTTCTACTTCTATTCATGAGTTCATCTTACTTTTAATGTCCGCTCTACTTACCTTGCATACTCATTACATTCCACATATTGACTGCATACTTTCTGTGCTGTATCATTTCATGATACCAGGTCCAAATCTCAGTCTCATCCTCATCCTTAGTCCATCACAGTTCTCGCTCTCAGGTTATTGGTGAATCCTCATGTTCCGAGGGCCGTTTGACAGACTTTTATTTTATTTTGTGTTTCAGTATTGGTCGGGTTAGTTGGGGATGTCGTTCCATCAACCCAACATATGTAGTAGAGGGTTTCAGAAAGTATGAAGTAATCAGCTTATGTGTATGTATAGTACTTTCAGATTTTACACTATGATTTCATTTCCATTATAATTTTATGCTAAGTATTCCGCTTTATTGAATGAGATTAGCTGAATGCATATGCCATGCATCGACTTGCGATCCTTTGTACCGTGTCTACGATCCGAATGTACGTTTGGGTCATGACAAACTTGGTATCAGAGAAATAGGTTTGAAGTGTCCTAGGGTGTCTGAAAGCCGTATTGAGTAGAGTCTTTTTCATAGGTGTGAATCGCGCCACACCTATTACAAAGAGGCTACTATACATTTAGGAAATGTTCCCTTCTTTCATAATTCTATATCGTGCGATGAAAAGTCTCTCCATCCTTCTAATTCGTGCGATTCACGATTGCAGAATTATGGCTCCTAGGAGAATGAATGGAAGGAGGAATCGGAATGATAAAGGCCACGAAGGTGACAATGACCATTGGCATCTGCAAGCCCCACCTGTTCAGGAGCCCCAGGCACCAGAGCCAGCTGCCCACGCTGAGTTTTGGGTGGCTATTTAGATGTTGGCGTAGGCTTTGACCGCTCAGGTCAACCAACAGGCTATTGTGCAGGTCCCACAGAATGGCTATGCAGCAGCGTCTTGGATTAGAGACTTCTTGAGGATGAACCCTCCTGAGTTCGCTGGATCAATGGTGGACAAGGATCCACATGAGTTCATTGAAGGGATCTTAAAGGTCACTCAGGTTGTGAGAGTGATAGATGGGGAATGTGTTGCCTTGGCCTCTTATCAGCTAAAAGAGGTCGCTCATATTTGGTACAAGCAATAGAAGGACACCAGGGCAGTGGAAGCGGGCACTACCAACTAGGATAAGTTCCACATGGACTTTCTTGACAGGTTCTTCCCTCGGGAGATGAGGGAGTTGAAAGCAAATTAGCTTGTGAACCTCAAGCAGGGAAGATGACATGGCTGGAGTCGCTTGAGTTCACTCATTTGTCAAAGTACGCCCTAGAGTTAGTGATGGATCAAAGGGCGCGGGTGAGCTGATTTGTTCATGGTGTGGCTGGCTATTTAGACAAGGATTGCAGGACAGCCATGCTTCACCAGGATATAGAATTTCCTTGCATAGAGTTTTACGCCCAACAGATAGAGGCAGCTCATGCAAGGGAGAGGGAGGCAAAGAGGGCTCGGAAGGATAGCCGTGGGTTTACACATCAGAGGTCCAACGGTGGCTACCGTCCACAGTTTCAGTAGAGATCACTAGCCCCAGCACCATCTCCAGCTAGTGTTCCATCTAGACCCAGGGGTGATCATAGGAACAGGGCTTCCGGGTCGAGGGATCAGAGGGGCACCCAATTAGAGTATACCTCTCCGGCCTGTAGGAAGTGCGGCAAGAGTCATGTCGGGGAGTGCCTGCTTGGTTCAGATGTTTGCTATGGGTGTGGTAGACCTAGGCACATGCACCGAGCGTGCACATATACTAGACAGGGTGATGATAGGGGTCATGCACCGGCCACCAGGACACCACCAGCTCCAGCCCGTTCCGCTCCGCAGGGATCATCGACTAGTGGAGGTGGAGGACAGCGCCAAAACTGATTCTATGCCCTTGACTCGCGCCAAGAGCAAGAGACTTTGCTAGACGTGGTCACTGATATGTTGCGTGTCTTTCATATTGATGTTTATGCCTTGCTAGTTCCGGGGGCTACCTTGTCTTTCGTGACTCGTTATATTGCTAGTAGCCTTGGAGTTAGTCCCGAGACCTTGTCAGAACCATTTTCAGTTTCAACCCCTATTGGTGATTTGGTTGTAGCTGGATAAGTATATAGATAATGCTCGTTCATTGTGTTGCATAAGGTTACCTCTGCAGACCTTGTAGAGTTATCCATGACTGACTTTCATGTTATTCTTGGCATGGATTGGTTGTTTGCATGTTATGCTTCAATTAATTGTAGGACCCCTTCGGTGGAATTTCATTTTTTCATGCGAGTCAGTTTTGGAGTGGAAGGTTAGTTCGGTGGTACCAGTAGGTCGATTTATTTCCTATCTTAAGGCTAGGAAGATGATTTCTAAGGGCTTCTTGTATCATTTAGTTAGGGTTAAGGATGTTGAGTCCGAGACCCCGACTATCCAATTAGTTTTGGTGGTGTGTGAGTATCCAGATGTTTTTCCCGATGATTTTCTAGGTGTTCCTCCTGAGAGGGAAATCGACTTCGGCATTGATCTCTTACCCGATACGCAGCCTATCTCTGTTCCTCCCTATAGGATGGCTTCAGCTGACCTAAAGGAATTGAAGGATCAGTTAAAGGATCTGTTGGATAAGGGCTTCATTAGACCGAGCCATTCTCCATAGGGTGCACCAGTTCTATTTGTTCGAAAGAAGGATGGATCCCTTCGAATGTGGTATAGATTATCGATAGCTAAATAAGGTCACTGTCAAGAATAGGTACCCCTTGCCCAGGATCGATGATTTATTTGACCAGCTCCAAGGTGCTAGGTGTTTATCGAAGATAGATCTAAGGTCCAGATATCACCAACTCAGAGTTTGGGAGAGTGACATCTCGAAAACCACTTTCAGGACTCGGTATGGCCACTACGAATTTGTTGTTATGTCTTTTGGACTAACCAATGCCCCTGCAGCTTTTATGGACCTGATGAACAAGGTGTTCAAGCAATACCTGGACATGTTTGTGATTGTGTTCATTAATGACATCCTTATATACTCTTGGAGCAAGGAGGAACATGTTTCTCACTTATGAATAGTGCTTCAGACCCTCAAGGATCATCAGTTGTATGCAAAGTCCAGCAAATGTGAGTTTTGGTTGGACTCAGTGGCATTTCTAGGCCATATGGTATCAGATGAGGGCATAAAAGTAGATTTTTAGAAAATCGAGGAGGTGAAGAGTTGGCCTAGACTAGTGAGTCCTTTGGAAATTCAGAGTTTCTTGGGTTTAGCTGGCTACTACCGTAGGTTTGTTGAGTGTTTCTCATCTATTGCGGCACCTTTGACTAAGTTAACTCAAAAATAGGTGAAGTTCCAATGGTCGAATGCTTGTGAGAAAAACTTCCAAGAGTTGAAGGACTGACTCACTTCAACACCAGTGTTGACTCTACCCAAGGGTAATTATGGCTTTGTAGTATATTTTGATGCTTCTAGAGTCAGACTGGGATGTGTGTTGATGCAGCATGGGAAGGTAATAGCATATGCCTCGAGATAGCTGAAAGTTCATAAAAAGAATTATCCCACCCATGATCTTGAGTTGGCCGCGGTGGTGTTTGCATTTAAGATATGGAGACATCACTTGTATAGGGTCCACGTGGACGTATTCATGGATCATAAGAGCTTGCAATATGTGTTCATGCAGAAAAACCTAAATCTTCAGCAAAGAAGGTGGTTGGAGTTACTAAAGGACTACTACATGAGTGTCCTCTACCACCCGGGCGAGGCTAATGTGGTTGCGAATGCACTTAGTAGGCTCTCTATGGAAAGTGTGTCCCACGTGGATGAGGGAAAGAAGGAGTTGGTGAAGATGTCCACCGATTTGCAAGATTGGGGGTTAGATTGGTCGACTCAACCAATGGCGGTGTTGTTGTGCAGAATGGGTCAGAATCGTCCTTGGTGGTTGATGTCAAATCTAAGCAAGATGAAGATTCGATTTTGAGGAAGTTGAAGGAGGCAGTGCGGAGTCAAAAGGTGGAGGTTTTCCCAAGGGGGAGATGGTGTGCCACGGTCCCAGGGTCAACTATGTGTTTCGGATGTCAATAATTTGAGGGTTCGGATATTCCATGAAGCACGTGGTACCAGATATTCTATCCACCCGGGATCCACAAAGATGTACCAAGACTTGCGGGAAATCTATTGGTGGGATGGTATGAAGAAGGATATCACAGAGCTCATAGCTAAATGTCCTAACTGTCAACAAGTGAAGGTTGAGTATCAAAGACTGGGAGGTGTACTTTAGGATATTAGCATCCCCACTTGGAAGTGGGAAGAGATTAATATGAATTTCATTACAGGCCTACCTCGTACTAGCCGGCAATACGACTCCATTTGGGTGGTGGTCGATAGGTTAACCAAGTCGGCACACTTCTTACCATCAAAACCACGGATTCAGTGGATGATTATGCTAAATTGTATATTTTGGATTTGGTTCAACTTCATGGAGTGCCTTTGTCTATTATTTCAGACCGAAGGTACTTAGTTTACCTCTCAGTTCTGGCGTTCTTTCCAAAAGGGACTTGGGACTCAAATTAAGCTCAGCATAACTTTCCATCCGCAAAAAGACGGCCAGGCAGAATGAATAATTCAGACCCTCGAGGATATGTTGAGGTCATGTGTTAAGGATTTCAAAGGTAGTTGGGATGATCATTTGCCCTTGATCGAGTTTGCTTACAACAACAACTATCACTCTAGCATCCAGATGGCACCGTTCGAGGCTCTTTACAGGCGAAGGTGCAGATCTCCCATCAGATGATTTGAGGTTGGTAAGGCAGCCATGATAGGACCCGATTCAGTTTATGAAGCCATGGTAAAGGTTCAATTGATAAGGGACCAGTTGAAAACCGCTCAGAAATCGTCAAAAATCGTATGTTGATGTGAGGAGAAGGGATATGGAGTTTGATGTGGACGACTGGGTATTTCTCAGGGTATCCTCCATGAAGGGAGTCTTGTGGTTCGACAAGAAAGTGAAACTCAATCCCCGCTATGTTGGTCCTTACCGGGTTGTGAGAAGAGTTGGTAAGGTGACATATGAGTTGGACTTGCCATTGGAGTTATCTTTAGTTCATCTCGTCTTTCATGTATCACTTTTGAGAAAGTGTTTGGGTGATCCAGCCTTGGTAGTCCCGGTAGACAACATTGGGTAAAAGACAACTTCAATTATGAAGAAATTCCTGTTGAAATCTTGGATCATCAGATTCGGAGACTGAGGAACAAGGAAGTAACTTCAGTTAAGGTATTATGGAGAAATCAGCATGTTGAAGGAAGGGAAGCCGAATCAGATATGATTGCTAGATATCCACACATGTTCTCTACCAGCTCAGTTTCAGTTTGAGGTATCAGTTTTTTCCCTAAACCTCTAATCATTTTTCATGTTCCGTTCATGCATACAAGTTTTTTTTATGATGTGATAAATGTATGAGATGTCTGAATTCAGTTCAGCTATTTCATTTTGGAGGTAGTCGATCCGTCAGTTTCAGCTTAAATGATCAGTAATTGCATATGATGATTTCTTGTTTCTGAGTTCTCTGCATGTTTCTAACATTCGAGGATGAATGTTCCCAAGGGGGAGATATTTTTATACCCTGAAAACCTAAGGATCAGACCTGAGAGTCAAATGGGGAAAATTTTGGAAAATATTGCAGCAATGTAGGATGAGTTGTTAGACGACTCGTGAGGAGACCCCATGAGTCGTCAAGTGGCTAGTGGGAAGGCTGGAATGGGCTGAGGAGTTGTGGTCCCCACGGGCGTGGAAACGACTCATGGTCAGCCACCACGAGTCGTCAGGTCAATCGTGGGATGAGATTGAGGATTAAATAGGAGGTCTGACCAGTGTACCTAATGGATGGGACCCCACGAGTTATGGTCAGTCCTAACGACATGTAAGGTGGGTCGTGAGAAAGCCTACGGAATTTTAATTGAGGATGAGACAGTATACATGATGGGCAACACGACGAGTCATTGTCCATCCTAACGAGTTGTCAGGTCATCCGTTAAGGTCACCCGGCAGTTATTTTCTGCGAGTTAGTAAGGGGCTTCTCGTAATTTCCTAAACTCCTAAGGCCTAAACTATGTCGTTTTAAGGTCGGGATAGGATCTTTTAAGGGGGATTAGTCCATGTTAAGCTTCATTTATGCATGCAAGAGTTAGGGAGGGGAGTAGAAGGTGATTCAAGTGTTTTACCTCAAAATTCTCCAAGTTTCCATCAATTTCTTTGTGGGTTTTCAAGGAACTTCGAAATCAGTCCATTCCTAGGTATGTAGGGTTTAGAATGGGTGAATCCTCCCACACCTATGCCCAAATGTCGATTTAAATCATGAATTTCCCTCTTCAAGTTCTATGGGATTTTATCCAAATGCATGAAAATGTGATTTCTCTTTATGGGTATGATTTAATTGAGTTTTAATTATTGAATTATGAATGATGGAAAGGTTTTATATTATTTTCTTTAAAATCATGTTTCAAGTTTTTTTAAATCTAAAATGTCCATTGATGAAAGTTCATGAAAGTTATGATTTATGATGAATACTCCATATTTGAGTTTATTGATGATGGAAAAGCATGATTTCAAGTTCCCATGTATATGAGCCTACTTTGAAAGAATTGAGTATGTTAAAGTATTGGGCGATGCCCCCATGTTGAAGAACGATTTACGATTTATAAAACGAATTACATGATTTATTGATTTGTCATGTCGGCCGATGAAGAGGGCCTTTGATTCTTGGATAAGCATGTTTTAAAGTGGATCAATGATGATAAATGTTATATTTTAGCTAATAAATCTTAATGCATGACGTTATTGATTTACGTATGAGCCTATATGCATGTTTTTGGGAGCCGTGTCTAGCACCGAGCAGCCCGACGTTCAAAGGACTACGCCTGTGTCTCATTACCACATGCCACCGTGGGTTTCTAGTGATATATTGTATTGACAATGATCCCCTCAAATGTGATATCATGCCTAATGTACGACCCTCGCCTGGAAAGCCAGAGTCGGCTCTTCCCACTTTAGTGAGATAGTTGGGGCATCATGAAAGGCTCTACCATGATGGTGTCGATTATGACGAGTCCTCCCATTTTTTCACATATCTTATGCATTGCTATGTTTATGTTATTGGCTCAAGTTATGTTTTGATAAAGTTTACTTATGATTATGATCATGAGCGGTTTATGAATGATTTGAAAGCCTTGAGCCTTATGTTTCCTTACGAAGTTTATGATACAAGCATGATGCCCTTCTTCTATGTTTATTCATGAGTTTATCTTACTTTTAATTTCCTCTCTACTTACCTTTCATATTCGGTACATTCCACGTACTGACCGCATACTTTCTGTGTTGTATCGTTTCATGATACAGGGTCTGGATCTCAGGCTCATCCTCATCCTTAGTTCATCACAGTTCTCGCTCTCAGATTATTGGTGAGTTCTCATGTTCCAAGGGCCGTTTGATAGACTTTTATGTTATTTTGTGTTTCAATGTTTGTCGGTTAGTTTGGAATGTTGTCCTATCAACCCATCGTATGTAGTAGAGGCTTTCAGATAGTATGAAGTAATCAGCCTATGTGTATGTATAGTACTTTTAGATGTTACGATGGTTATATTTCCGTTATATTTTTATGCTAATTATTCTGCTTTATTGAATAAGATTAGCTGAATGTATGTGTCATGGGTCAACTTGGGGTCCCTCAGGGTCCCTTGTTCCATGTCTACGATCCGGGTGTACGTTCAGGTCGTGACAGGAACCTACAGGAAAGATGATTGATGTTGCAAAGGTGAAGGAGACCATCACTTCTACAGCTCAAAGACTCACTATAGCTGATCTTCAGGCTCGTGATGAAATCTGGCAAGGTTGTATATTTGAGATACTTAACTTATAGTTCAGGATAGGAGGTCGACCTACCACAATTGAGGAGATGGCATCCCTTGAGGATAGATATCCATTCACAGATAGTGCTATGCAAATGTGTAGAGTGGGACCTGCCTTTGAGGAGTCTCTTAATTATGATGTTGTCACACCCCGCCTTGGGGGGTATGACTGGCACCTGGTGCCCTACTGGGACCTGAACTGCTGGACTGCTAAGCCTGGGCACATCTGGTGCCTGGCTGGCTCTAACTCATATTTCTGGAAACAAAGGGCTATATAACGGCTGTAAACACAGCCCCCGGCCCATTGGCCTATAGCCTCCTGTACCTGTACTAACAGCTGACCAAAAACATATCAATTCAGGGAAACCTATACGGGCCGGCAAGGCCACCATGCTGTCTAGTTATCTGTAACTTAATCATAGAATATTAGGAAGCTATGTGACCGGCAAGGTCACCACTACTGTCAAGCTATGGCCCCACATGGCCAACATGAAAGAAACAGAAGTACCAACAACTAAACAACTGCACGGCCCCACACGACCGGCTCATCTGACCACAGGGAAATATATACATACTGCAAGCCTCTAGGAATAGCAATAGAAATGATCGGGACAGGGCCCCGACCTACCCGTACTATACATCAAAAAGGAAATGAAATACACCTCTGGAATTCAGTCTCCGGATGACAGGAGCTGAATACTCGATCACTGACAGGAATCACGTAGTATCGCCTGCTCGTTTATGAGTACCTGCAGTCAAGTAATGCAGCGCCCCAACGGGCGTCAGTACCACTGGTACTGAGTATGTAAAGCAATAACTGAAAGCAAAATCTGAAAACAACAATGTAACTGATGAAACTGAAGTAAGAAGAATTAGATTAACTGTCTGATAATGTAAGTCGTACCTTCTCTCATTTATACTGAAAGGAAATAGGGGTCGTACCTGGAGACGTATCACTCAACTACTGATCTACTCGTATCTAACATGACATGACATAACATAACATAACATAGTATAGCACACACAAACCTTACCCGGCCCCCATAAGCCGGGAGGTACAACCAGCACAGAATCTACACCCCTACCCCAGTCATCCCATCTCCTATAATAGCTATAAGCATCCCGCCGGTCCCCTGGGTATGCACTTGGGCTCGCTGAGCCCCTGACTATAACTGTACCTGAGTCCAAAGGACTCCTAAATCAACACCCGGGCGTATCCGCTCGACAGGGGTGTGTAAAAGCCGACCAAGGCATAATATGGGGAAAACTGGCATCCCATCTTCGTCCCCTGTGGGATGGCATGCCACTCCATAGAGCGACGTATCCTCGTCCTCTGGCGGACGAGTCGATACAGTTATCAACCCTGGGGCGGTCATGGATGCTAGGTAGTCCAACCCCAAACAATATAACGGTCTCAACTAGTAATACTATCTGCATGTCTCGAATACTGGCGCTAATAGTGGTAAAGTATTGTATATATTACATGCTGAACTAGTAATAGTAACATGTATGTATTCAATACATGCTGAGGCTGGTAAATATATATATATATATGTATAAACATAGTCTTCTGCCAGACTACGCTGGGTCTGATGCTGGACATGATATAGTCTTTCTGCTGAAACTATGTTGTATACTGAGTTTCTATAGTAACATGATTTACTAGTTCTAATATGCTTTCTAGCTTCACTTTAACTTATCGTTCTATTTCTGAGATGTCTTACAGATATTACATTGCTTTACTGGGTTTCAACTGAATACAATGATATCCTAACATTCTGTGTCACATCACATACTGAGCATACTGTGCAGATTCTAACACTTGTATTAGGATCTACATCGGGCTAGCAAGTTTTGCGCAAATTATAACTCGATACTTCTAATACCGTACCAACATTCATAATAAGCATAACACACGACTTCTGAACATTCTACTGGCCTTTAAATTACTGTACTGTACCAAGATTACTAACTTGCCGAGGAAACTAGCTTTACATACCTTATCCTTGAACTATTCGTCTGTCGAACAAGACTCGGCCGGTACTTCAGCTATTTTCTCCCAACTACATTCATAAATATGTCAATTAATATTAAATACAGCTTTACTTTAAAAGGCAATGTCACTTTCGATATTGTTTATAGCCTAAACTTAGGCTGATCGAAAGACGATCGAAAACTCGCTATTTTTCGGCGGTCCAGAAGGGAGAAATATTCACTTCACAGCTAGGAACACATAGACACTAATTTAGAGCAATTCCACTTACCTTAGCTCGGTGGCTCGACGATTCGTCGGTTGTATTTCACGAAATTGAATCCGTAGGAATGCTCTCTGCTGCTAAATACCTCAGTATCTAGAGTAAATTTGAGTTTGGACAACGTTTAGCAGCGTAATCGGTCGAAAATTATAATCCCTCCTTCGTTCTTACCTTCTCTCTGCTGCTTACTCTCTATTTTCTGGAAATTAATAAGTGTTTAAATGATTTAAACCCGAAGTGGGATTTATATACTTGGGCCTGGACAAGGCCAACGTGTCCCGGAGCCAACGCGGAGGCCTCTCCTCCGTGACACGCTGCCATCGCGGAGGGGCTCTGCCTCGGCTCCTTCCACGATGGTTCGACAGGTTTCTCGTCCGATCTTTTCCCGGACCTTTCTCCAGCACATATGACCTTCAAATATGCTTAACCAATGTGTGAATAGGTCGTCTAGGTGCCGAGAATTCTACGGGGAATAACATTCTCCCCCCCTTAAGAACATTCGTCCTCGAATGTACACTGTTATCTAGAGGACTACTTACTTACTTTCTAGAAAAATTTCGGCAGAGTTTCCCCTGTAATATGGACTATAGCAAAAACCTAAAATGCAGAAAAGTCCAACACAGGCACTGCACGTAATATTTTAGGATCCACTGGATTACTAAGTATCAATCTTTCTCATTCACACACGTACAACTATAAGGTACTGCATAAGTAATAATACGGACATACCTGTCGCCTGACTAGGCCTGAAATAGGTGAGGGTATCTGGCTTTCATATCTTCTTCAGCTTCCCATGTCATTTCCTCACGGTTCCTGTTACGCCACAATACTTTGACAGATGCAACATCTTTAGTCCTCAACCTGCGAATCTGTCTGTCTAAGATAGCTACGGGAACCTCTTCATATGCTAACTCTTCTGTGACCTGGACATCCTGAACTGGAACTACTGTAGAAGGGTCCCCTACGAACTTCCTCAACATAGAGACATGGAATACTGGGTGAACAGATGCTAACTCTAGAGGCAAGTTCAATTCGTATGCAACTCGGCCTATTCTTCGCCGAATCTGATATGGCCCAACGAATCTCGGGCTAAGCTTGCCTTTCTTGCCAAACCTCATTACCCCTTTCATCGGAGACACTTTCAGATATACCCAGTCATTTACCGCAAATTCTAGATTTCTGCGCCGCACGTCTGCCTAAGACTTCTGGCGGCTCTGAGCAGTCAGTAAACGTTCTCGGATAAGCTTTATCTTCTCCTCTGACTGCCGAACAATGTCTGGGCCGACCAATGTTGATTCTCCTATTTCAAACCAACCAATCGGCGACCTGCATTTTTGCCAGTATAATGCCTCGAAAGGCGCCATCTGAATAGCTGAATGGTAGCTGTTAGTATAAGCAAATTCAATTAACGAAAGATGCTCATCCCAGCTACCCCCAAAATCTAGCACACACGTTCGTAGCATATCTACGAGCATCTGAATTGTACGTTCAGCCTGCCCATCTGTCTGAGGATGGAATGATGTGCTCAAGTTAATCTGCGTTCCCAAACCTTTCTGAAATGACTGCCAGAATCTAGCTGTGAATTATGCTCCCCTATCTGAAATGATGGATACCGGCACTCCATGCAATCTAACTATTTCTCTAATATATACTTCGGCATAATCCTCAGTTGAGAAGGTAGCCCTCACTAGCAGGAAATGAGCTGATTTTGTCAGCCTGTCAACTATTACCCAAATGGAATCATTTCTGCGTCTAGTACGGGGTAACCCTGTTATAAAATCCATGTTTATCGCTTCCCATTTCCACATAGGCACCGTTATATCTTGCATTAAACCGCCCGGTTTCTGGTGCTCTGCCTTCACCTGCTGACAGTTAGAATATCTAGATACAAATTCGGCTATCTCAGCTTTCATACCTGGCCACCAGTAGATGTCTCTGATGTCGTGGTACATTTTTGTCGCTCCTGGATGGAGGGAATAGCGAGCGTAATGTACCTCATGCATAATCCGCCCGCGAAGCCCTGAAAAGTTCGGGACACAGAGGCGGCCCTTACAGCGTAGCACATTATCGTCCGTCATTTGGAAGTCTGACTCCTTACCTTTCTGAATTCTATCTCTAAGCTGGACTAAATCAGGATCCTCGTACTGTCGTTCTTTTAGCTCTGTAACTAATGATGACACAGCAGAATTCTGAATTACTTCTCTATTATTTTCTGTTTCCATTACTCGAACGGCTAAACTAGCTAACTGATGAATTTCTTTGGCTAACTTTCGATTCTCAGGTCGCAAATACGCCAAACTCCCCATTGACTTACGGCTCAGGGCATCTGCTACAATATTAGCTTTTCCGAGGTGGTATAGAATATTCACATCATAATCTTTTAACAGCTCCAACCAGCGGCGTTGCCGTAGATTCAACTCCCTCTGAGTGAAAATGTACTGTAAGCTCTTATGATCTGTGTAAATATCAACATGGACGCCGTACAGGTAATGCCTCCACATCTTTAAGGCGTGGATTACTGCGGCCAATTCCAGGTCGTGGGTAGGGTAATTCTTTTCGTGTTTCCTCAGCTGTCTGGAAGCATATGCAATTACTCTACCATGCTGCATCAACACACACCCTAACCCGACGCCTGATGCGTCGCAATAGACTGAATAACCTTCTGTGCCTTCCGACAATGCTAATATTGGGGCGGAGGTTAATCTGTCTTTCAGTTCCTGGAAGCTCTGCTCACATGCCTCTGTCCATTGAAACTTTGTTTCTTTCTGTGTCAATTTGGTCAGAGGTGCCGCAATGGTCGAGAACCCTTCAACGAACCTCCTGTAATACCCTGCCAATCCCAAAAAGCTACGAACTTCAGTCGGGGTGGTAGGCCTAGGCCATGACTTAACTGCTTCTATTTTCTGCTTGTCTACCTGTATACCAGCATCCGACACGATATGCCCTAAAAAGTCCACTGAGTTAAGCCAAAATTCACACTTAGAAAATTTAGCATACAGCTGACGGTCCCTGAGAATCTGGAGAACTGTCCGCAAGTGAGTCCGATGATCTGCTTCAGAGCGAGAATACACCAGAATGTCATCAATGAATACTATCACGAACAAGTCCAGGAAAGGTCTGAAAATACTGTTCATCAGGTCCATGAAGACTGCTGGGGCATTCATTAACCCGAAGGACATAACTAGAAACTCAAAATGTCCATATCGGGTCCTGAACGCTGTCTTAGGAATATCTCTCTCACGTACTCGGACCTGGTGATATCCGGACCGCAAGTCAATCTTAGAAAAGTATCTGGCTCCCTGCAACTGATCAAATAAATCATTAATTCTGGGGAGCAGATACTTGTTCTTTACTGTAACTTTGTTTAGTTACCGGTAATCTATGCACATTCGGAGCGAGCCATCTTTCTTCCTTACAAATAAAACTGGCGCACCCCACGGTGAAGTACTCGGCCTGATGGAACCTTTATCCAACAAATCTTTCAACTGCTCCTTTAATTCTCTGAGTTCTGCAGGAGCCATATGATAGGGAGGAATTGATATCGGCTGAGTGCCTGGTAACAAGTCAATAGCAAAGTCTATTTCCCTTTCTGGGGGAATACCAGGTAACTCATCAGGAAACACATCAGGGAATTCCTTCACCACTGGAACAGACTGGAGTGTCGGAGATTCTGTTTGGACATCCTGAACTCTGACCAGATGGTAAATACATCCCTTAGATATCAACTTTCTCGCCTGAAGATAGGAAATAAACCTACCTTTTGGCGTAGCGGTGCTGCCCTTCCACTCCCGCACTGCTTCTCCTGGGAAGTGGAATCGGACCGTCTTGGTCCAAAATTCAACATTGGCAAAACACGGTACTAACCAATCCATACCCATTATGGCATCGAAGTCTATCATTTCTAACTCGACCAGATCTACTGTGGTCTGACGGTCAGCAACCTCTACTGTACACCTGCGGTAGATTCGGCTAGCTGTGATAGAGTCACCAACGGGCGTGGATACTAAGAAGGGCTGCTGCAATGATTCTGGTACAATACTAAACTTTTGTGCCACAAATGGAGTGATGTAGGACAAAGTAGACCCTGGATCAATTAACACATAAGCAGGGTGTGAGCAGATAGTTAACATACCTGTCACAACATCAGGCGACGCTTCTGAATCTTGCCTCCCTGGTAAGGCATATGTGCGGCTTGGACCCGCACCTGCACTGGAGACCCCTGATCTGCCCCGACCCCTGCCTGCTGAAACTGAGGGCCTGCGCCCAGTCGAGGATGCTGTGGCTCGTGACCCTGCAGATGCCCTATGCTGTCTATCTCGGTCCTCTCGGCCTCTGGCTGGGCAATCTTTCATCAAATGGCCTTCTTGGCCACAAATATAACATGCGGTGGAACCATATCTGCATGCTCCAGGATGGCGTCGACTACATATAGGGCAAAGTGGTAGGGTATACCTACTCTGCTTCGCCCACCTCTGTAATGGTGAATCTGCCATCTGTGAGCCTCTACCAGTCACTGAATGCCCCCTGCGGCTGAATCTACCCCCCTGCGACTGTGGCGGAGGCGGAGGCCTAGGCGGCCTGTCTAACAATCGTGGCATGGGTCCTCCCCGGGCCTCCCTCTGTAACTCAACTGGCCTGTCCCGGCGACGCTGTTCCTAACCGACCCTTCAGATCTCCCGTTGTCACTGTCTGATGCCCTCAATATTCTGGGCAAATGCCTGAACTCGAGCAATGTCCATGTCCTCTCGCAGTGTGGCTGTAATACAGGTCTCAACATATTCTGGATTCAACCCCATGATAAAGCGGTGTACTCTGGATGCCATGGTATCAACAAAGGCCGGTGCATACCGGGCCAAAGAATCAAACCGCAAGGAATATTCCCGGACACTCATGGCCCCCTGCTCCAGATGTAGGAACTGGTCTACCCGGGCCTGTCGAATCTCCCATGGCAAATAGTGATCCAGAAAAGCTTCTGAAAAGCTGGATCAGGTGGGAGGGGACACATCTCTCCCTCAGGACCTTTCCCAGCTTTCATACCATAACACAACGATATCCTATAACCGGAATGCTGCCAACTCAACTGATTCGGTAGGCGTGGCATGCATAACCCTGAAGATTCTCTGCATTTGATCTAGAAAATCCTGAGGGTCCTCTGTCCGGTCCGTACCTGTAAACTGTGGGGGATTCAAAGCTAAGAACTCTCGGACCCTCGAACTACCGGGCCCTCCTGATAACTCCGCAACTGTAGAAGGCATTGGCTGACGCTGAGCAGCCATCATCTGTGCTAACATGACTACAACACTCCTAACCTCCTGGTCAGAAGGTGTCGGTATAGGGACTGCTAAAGGTAGTGTCGCCCTAAGTGGCTCCTAACGTGGTGGAGACTGCTGAGGAGGCTGGGACGATGCCTCTATAGTGCCCTTTGATCGGGCTATTTCTAAACGAGGGTGAGGCATCCTACTGGTGCCTTCCCCTGCTGCAACATCTAAGCTCCGACCTGTGATAGGATGTTGCTGGTCTGACATTATCTGTAACCAAAGAATATAGTAAGCTTTTAGGGACTCAACCCTATACTGCACCGCTCTACAGCACGACTGAATAAGAATAAAAGACAACCATCCTATCATGCCTTGCAGCCTCCTACCCATAGTATGTGGTGCACAACACATCCATGGACAAGACTCTACTTAGCACGGCTTGCAGACTCCCTGGGATACGACTTGCTCTGATACCAAGTTTATCACACCCCGCCTTGGGGGGTATGACTGGCACCTGGTGCCCAACTGGGACCTGAACTGCTGGACTGCTAAGCCTGGGCACATCTGGTGCCTGGCTGGCTCTAACTCATATTTCTGGAAACAAAGGGCTATATAACGGCTGTAAACACAGCCCCCGGCCCATTGGCCTATAGCCTCCTGTACCTGTACTAACAGCTGACCAGAAACATATCAATTCAGGGAAACCTATGCGGGTCGGCAAGGCCACCATGCTGTCTAGTTATCTGTAACTTAATCATAGAATATTAGGAACCTATGTGACCGGCAAGGTCACCACTACTGTCAAGCTATGGCCCCACACGGCCAACATGAAAGAAACAGAAGTACCAACAACTAAACAACTGCACGGCCCCCCACGACCGGCTCATCTGACCACAGGGAAATATATACAGACTGCAAGCCTCTAGGAATAGCAATAGAAATGATCGGGACAGGGCCCCGACCTACCCGTACTATACAGTAAAAAGGAAATGAAATACACCTCTAGAATTCAGTCTCCGGATGACAGGAGCTGAATACTGGATCGCTAAAAGGAATCACGTAGTATCGCCTGCTCGTTTATGAGTACCTGCAGGCAAGTAATGCAGCGCCCCACCGGGCGTCAGTACCGCTGGTACGGAGTATGTAAAGAAATAACTGAAAGCAAAATCTGAAAACAACAATGTAACTGATGAAACTGAAGTAAGAAGAATTAGATTAACTATCTGATAATGTAAGTCGTACCTTCTCTCATTTATACTAAAAGGAAATAGGGGTCGTACCTGGAGACGTATCACTCAACTACTGATCTACTCGTATCTAACGTGACATGACATAACATAACATAACATAGTATAGCACACACAAACCTTACCCGGCCCCCATAAGCCGGGAGGTACAACCAGCACAGAATCTACACCCCTACCCCGGTTATCCCATCTCCTATAATAGCTATAAGCATCCCGCCGGTCCCCTGGGTATGCACTTGGGCTCGCTAAGCCCCTGACTATAACTGTACCTGAGTCTGAAGGACTCCTAAATCAACACCCGGGCGTATCCGCTCGACAGGGGTGTGTAAAAGCCGACCAAGGCATAATATGGGGAAAACTGGCATCCCATCTTCGTCCCCTGTGGGACGGTATGCCACTCCGTAGAGCGACGTATCCTCATCCTCTGGCGGATGAGTCGATACATCTATCAACCCTGGGGCGGTCATGGATGCTAGGTAGTCCAACCCCAAACAATATAACGGTCTCAACTAGTAATACTATCTGCATGTCTCGCATACTGGCGCTAATAGTGGTAAAGTATTGTATATATTACATGCTGAACTAGTAATAGTAACATGTACGTATTCAATACATGCTGAGGCTGGTAAATATATATATATATATATATGTATAAACATAGTCTTCTTCCAAACTACACTGGGTCTGATGCTGGACATGATATAGTCTTTCTGCTGAAACTATGTTGTATACTGAGTTTCTATAGTAACATGATTTACTAGTTCTAATATGCTTTCTAGCTTCACTTTAACTTATCGTTCTATTTCTGAGATGTCTTACAGATATTACATTGCTTTACTGGGTTTCAACTGAATACAATGATATCCTAACATTCTGTGTCACATCACATACTGAGCATACTGTGCAGATTCTAACACTTGTATTAGGATCTACATCGGGCTAGCAAGTTTTGCGCTAATTATAACTCGATACTTCTAATACCATACCAACATTCATAATAAGCATAACACATGACTTCTGAACATTCTACTGGCCTTTAAATTACTGTAATGTACCAAGATTACTAACTTGCCGAGGAAACTAGCTTTACATACCTTATCCTTGAACTATTCGTCTGTCGAACGAGACTCGGCTGATACTTCAGCTATTTTCTCCCAACTGCATTCATAAATATGTCAATTAATATTAAATACAGCTTTACTTTAAAAGGCAACATCACTTTCGATATAGTTTATAGCCTAAACTTAGGCTTATCGAAAGACGGTCGAAAACTCACTATTTTTCAGCGGTCCAGAAGGGAGAAATATTCACTTCACAGCTAGGAACACATAGAAACTAATTTAGAGCAATTCCACTTACCTTAGCTCGGTGGTTCGACGATTCGTCGGCCGTATTTCACGAAACTGAATCCGTAGGAATGCTCTCTGCTGCTAAATACCTCAGTATCTGGAGTTAATTTGAGTTTGGACAACGTTTAGCAGCATAATCGGTCGAAAATTATAATCCCTCCTTCGTTCTTACCTTCTCTCTGCTGCTTACTCTCTGTTTTCTGGAAATTAATAAGTGTTTAAATGATTTAAACCCGAAGTGGGCTTTATATACTTGGGCCTGGAAAAGGCCAACGTGTCACGGAGCCAACGCGGAGGCCTCTCCTCTGTGACACGCTGCCATCGCGGAGGGGCTCTGCCTCGGCTCCTTCCACGATGGTTCGACAGGTTTCTCGTCCGATCTTTTCCCGGGCCTTTCTCCAGCACGTATGGCCTACAAATATGCTTAACCAACGTGCGAATAGGTCGTCTAGGTCCCGAGAATTCTACGGGATATAACAGATGTGGCCAAAGTGCTTACTGATTGTGTCGATGATCTGGATAATGATGATGAGGAGGATGATGCTACTATGGATGCTTTGCAGGTTGATGGAGATGATGATGAGGATGAAGATCAGGAAATACAATCCTGATGATGATGCTTAGCGGCCCAAGAAGTTCCTTTTACCTTACTTTTTGATATGACTGTGTGTGCACTAAAGACAGTCACTTTTTAAGTGTGGGGTGGAGAAAAGATTCCTGGTTATTTTTTTATTTCTATATTTGTAGAAGGCCATAGCATAGTATCACTTCCCGTAGTAGAATCTCTATGATTTTTTTAGTCTTGGTTTGTAATAGCTAGTATGATGCTGATGACTTGGGATGTTGGATACTCTGTTTATCTTTAGTCGCTTTGAGCGTTAGTCTTTAGTTTAATCTTTCTTTTTAGTTTGTGTTAGTTCAATTTTAGAGTCTAAATATTGTTGGTCAAGGGTGAGTATGTCTATTGAGCTTTGTTTGAAAATTGTTTGAACTTGACATACCTCACCCAACCTTCAGTTTTTCCTAAGGCCTCGGTTCTTTTCTGAAGCAGAGTCCTTTGAACTAGGTAAGTTTAAAGTTTTAGGAGTTGGTGTCGTTTTAGAGTAGTGACCCTTCTCTATAATAGATGGATAACGATTGTCTTAAGGGATTTTAGTCACATATTTTTTTTATTTTTTAGGATTGAGTGATAGATCATTCACTCGTGTGCTTGTTGACATTCTACTTAGCTGCTACGCTAGAGTCAGTAAAGTGGTCATCTTGAATGCATAAGTGAGGAATCCATAAGAGACACACATATCTCTTTAATTTGACTCAAAATGATTCCTATGGCTTAATAATGAAAAGTGTCATTCAATATGATTGTGTGATTGTGTAGCTATAGAAAGCCGACAAGATTCTTGTTGCAATGAGAGGTGAACTAAATTATCTTGTATGTACATATTGTAACATATAGAAGTTTCTTGAGTGTATGTAGGATAATTAATTGTTAGAAAGTTATGATATGATCAAGACATTTCTTTGAAAAAGCTAATTTTTCCATGTTTGTTTTACCTTCCTGTACATTCTCCCTAGTTAACCTTGTCTGAGCCATCAGCCTTATTCTTTCTTAGCCACAAAAGTAGCTTAATCTCTTTCTTTGTGAGACGTCAGACTTGTTGATCCAAAGTATCCATAGGCACTTTGAGACTTGAAAGTAAAGGTCCACCGAAGTATAATGTTAAGGGAAAAAGAAAAAAAATTATGGTAAAAGGAGAAAAATAGGAAGAAGGGGTGGCCACAGAATTGTGTTGTCTACTTGCTGCTAGGAAAATGAAAAATAGAGCCTTAATTGCAAAAATTCTTATTTGATTCTATAAGTAAAGATTAGCAGTCAAGTAGTGAAAAAGGGGCATGACAAGAAAAGAAAAAAGATGAGTAGTAAAGGGTGAACAAGCAAGGAAAAGGTGATTACCAGTCATGCAGTTTAAATCGGAGTTAGTCATTCCGTCAATTTTCAACTTATATGATCAGTATTTGTGTATGGTGATTGCATTTCTCTACTTTTCTATATGATTTTGAACATTCGAGGATGAATGTTCCAAAAGGGGAGATATTGTTATACCCCAAAAGCTCAAGGATCAGACCTGGGAATGGAAAGGGAGAAAACTGAAAATTTTGCACCAGGTCAGACAACAAGTCATTATGTGACCCGTGGGGGTAGAACAGGAATCGTGAAGTGACTCGTGGTGAAGTGCTGGACTTGAGTTGGAGGCTTGTCATTCGAGGTCACCACGGGCATGACCACGAGTCATGGTTAGGCCCCACGACTTCTTGAGTTATTCGTGGCCAAAGGAAATTGAAAGGAGAAGTTTGAGGGGCAGTGTACCCTACGATTGGACCCAACGAGTCATGGTCAGGCACCATGATTCGTTGGGATAGTCGTGGTCAGCAGATTTATTTAAGGTTGGGCAGTTGGGAAGTTAGGACCACGAGTGGTGACCACGAATTGTGGTCACTAATAACGACCTGTGTAGTGGCCCGTGATGAGTCCTAGGGAAATGTTGGCAGTGTACTCGATGATTGGTGGCCATAAGTCATGACCTTAGACGATGACTCATCCAGTCCCTCGATCGGACTGATAGTCAGTTTTTAACTGCGAATTTATTAAGGGTATTATTGTCATTCCTAAGCCCTAGGGTCCTATACTACGTCGTTTTAAGCTATTTTCAAGGTGTATTAAGATAGCCTATTCAAAACTCATGCATGCAAGTTCATTCTAGCCTATTCAAAACTCATGCATGCAAAGTTCAAAGGTGTAGATGGTGATCAAGCATAAAACCCCAAGGTTCTTCATCAATTGTTCTTCAATTCCTCTTGGGAAAGTAAGGGAGTAATAGAATCCAAGTATCTCAGGTATATAGGATTATGAGTGGGTAAATTCGTTCACACCCATGCCCAATCTCTTCTAATTCATGAAATTCTATTTGAGAATCTTATGGGGTTTTATCCCAAATTATTATGAAGTCGTAATGATCTACCTATGGTTTAGTATCTCTCATGTATCACATCATATTTTATGAATCATGGGCAGATTTTACAATTATTTGGCTATAAATTTATTGATTTAAATTTCTATAAAATTATACCCAATCATATATGTTCTATGATAAATCGAGTTATGATTTTACCTTGATTCTGATGTCCTTTAACCCATTATGATTTATGATTTATGATATGTATTTACTCAAATATTCATCATGAATTTATGATTACTAAGAATATACATATTTTACAAGTAAGCATGAACCTCATGATTTATGATTTATGATAATAGCCGACTTAGGCTAGTTCACGTATTTCATGGCTAGTTCACATATTTCAAGCATGCTTATGATTATCATAATTTAACTAGCCCATGAATTTCATGTATGTATCCTATGGTCACTATATATGTTTTGAGAGTAGTATTTAACACCGAGTAGGTTCGGGGCCCAGGTTTTTCCCCACGTCGTATATCTTGGTGTGTCAATGTGCCCTATGCATCACGTAGGCTTGTGCCTAGATATGTCTTTGCGAGGCCAACCTCCATTTTGTTGTGACACTTTTTTCTTTTGAGTTCGTCTTGGCAACACTTTCTCTTTTAAGCCCCAAATAATTGAAAATACATCACTTTTATCCGTACAAACATTTAATCATGTGTGTTAGATCTTTTTTACAAATATCATATAAAATCAAAGCATTCAAACAAAATTTATTCTCAAAACATAGCTAAGTATAGGAAAAATATGGAAAATAAGTCCGTTAATATGCCCAACATCACTTAGCTATATTTTGTGAATAAATAATGTGTGATTACTTTGATTTTGTATAATATTTGTAAAAAAAAGCTAACATGCATGATTAGATATTTGCATGATGAAAAGTGATAGGTTTTGACTCATTTGGGGCTTAAACAAGCAAGTAGGAAGAGATGCAGACTTATTCTACTACTATAAATACCCTCTTTAGGGCCCTTTTCTATTCATGCATTCAGAATCAATTGAAGATTGGCACATAGTTTGTGCATTCTTGTAAGTATGAAAAACATCATTCCATACAATTGTTGAGAGAAACATCAAGTTCTTGTCAATCTATTTAGCTTTCAAGATTTGTCAAACAGTTTCATATTATTGTAGGTGATCATCATGACTTCTTATAAATATTATGTTATTTTTTCTTCAAGCATGAGCGGCTAATTTCTTTAGTTAGGATTGTGGAAACTATGATGGAAATGAATGTAGGTTAATAAAATAGTGATTCTTGAATGGTGAATTGAGTGGATTGTTATTCGCTTCATTTTAATTAGTTTTAGCGGTTGCAAATATTGAAATGTGTCTGTATCATCAACTTGCTTGACCAAAGATGTTGAAGTTAGGAAAAGAGAACAACAATAGAAATTTGAGGCTACCAACCCTTATCTAATTGACTTGAGCTCTAATCAAGGATAGTCAGTCCAAGACATATGACGAGGGCAAAACGTGAACACCTAAAGTCCGAGAGGATTTAGAATGAAATTCACCTATATAGGTCGAGAGTTGTTAAATGAACTTAATCATCAGTTTTACACAAAACTCACTAGGATAGATCACTAATAAAATAAGCTTACAACATTATGAAATCATAGATAGCACTGTCCTTGTTTCGTCTCATATATTTTCTAAAAAAAACTCTTGGCTTAAAATACTTTTTCTTTTACAGCAACCCCCCCCCCCCCCCCGCTGAAATACTGACTACCAGTTGATTTACTTACTATTAACAAATTATTTTTGACCTATTCTCGGTGGGTTCAACCCCAACCTAGTTGGGTTACTATATTTGACAATGACCGCTTTATACTTCAATTCGAGGTGTAATTTGGGTGTGATCATCCTTCGCCTAGTTTTAATCCCCATAGGGTTTTTCTGGAAAGGTTTATAACGAGGTAACAATGGAGACTTCCGGTAAAGAATTACGATTTCTATCTTCCTACACCATGTAAAGATCGCAGTGGTTTGAGAAAAGCATCAATGTGAATAAAAGAATGTTCCTAAAAAGCTCCCCATGTTTTAAAAGCTTTCTTTTGTGAATACCTAACCATCTGAGTCTAAGTTCAATGTGTCACGAGCGCTCGGAGGACGAAGCTCCTAGGTCTTGAGCGCAAATCGCCTTGAACAAAGAAGGGGAGGACTAAAGCTCAACTCGAGAACCATAACTCCCAAGACTGAGGCCCCCAACCCTCAAAAACAATGGGTAAGCCTAAACGGCAAAGTCCCCTTGCCCATTTTCTAGGTGATAGGGATTGACAATGAAGTTAGGATCAATTTTTTAACGAACATGGGACTATTATTCTAGATGAAATGTTAAGGCCCCAACCCCGTGAAAAGAATTAATTCACGAGAAGCGCACGGATGGATCATTCGATAGTGAAGGATCAAGGCGACTCTATCGAGCGTCCGAAATAGTGCCTAATCGAGAGGCATTCTCGTAAGACTATAAAATCTAAATTTCCCTATTAAAGTTTGAAGTCGAAGATTGACTAAGTAGAAAAATCTCGGTAAAGCTACGCTTTAAAGCACCTTCGAGACGTCCGAACTTAGCACAATAATTAAAAAAATAAAGAGATCCTTTCTTGTGCTATGAGGAATAAAAACAAATGGGCCGAAAAAGGCCCACGTCCAGACAAAAAGAATTGAATACACTAACTAGAAGAGATGACTCGATAAGAAGAATCATAACATAAAATCGATTGGCGACTATCGACGGTCATCTAGTCAATACCCAACACTCGCTAAGACCAGCTGATCACACGCCATAATTTTTAGAGATGGGTTATGGAGAATAGGGCACCATGAAACAAGCCTTTGAGAGGTGAATGCCCCTGGAAAAGGCATGCCTGATGAAGACGAGAAGATTAATTGAGGTCAGGCTCTCGATTAAAAGAAAGTGCTAACTGAAGTTGTAAAGACTAGAATTATCTATGGTGAATAGTGTGCTAAAAATAAAAATGCAAAAAAGAAAAAGAACACATAAAAATCATAAAATGACAAAAAATTTCTTTCATTACAAGCCCAAAACAGGTTACAAATTACAAGCTCAAAATGGCTACAAATTACAAATAGGCTACAAATAACAAGCCCCGGAGCAGGGCATAAATGTTGCAAAACCCGAAACAGACTATATATTACAGAGCCCAAAATGGCTCATCGGATTTTGCTTGTGTAGACCAAAGAGATTGCAGTATACAGGAAAGGCAGTCACACCGCGACCATGTTTCACTTCGCCTCGCCTACCTTGCTCCTCGCGATAAAGTGACTGGACAAAGAAGCCATGGTTAAGCATGAGAGCCCATGGGAACCTTCTAACTAAAGACACCCAAGATATGCCCCTTATTCAAAAAATAGCTTCCCATCTTTCCCCATTTCACTATAGGATATAGGAGTAGAGAGGAGCCGAATATGCTTCTCTCCCGAAACAGACAACCTATCAAAGAGCAGG
Source organism: Datura wrightii (assembly GCA_035772735.1). Lineage (NCBI taxonomy): Eukaryota > Viridiplantae > Streptophyta > Magnoliopsida > Solanales > Solanaceae > Datura > Datura wrightii. The sequence continues at coordinate 72,745,020 of JASDFA010000019.1, read as the reverse complement.
GAGGTGGAGGTGGTTGGGACCTCGAGCTAGAGATTTCAAAGATTGGCCCCGCGCCTGTGCCCGTTCTAGAAAACTAGGAGGTGCCAAGCTAGGGAATCCAGGCCTCGAGGCAGTGAGGAGGAGACGTTTTTCTCAAGTATGGCTCAGTCTACTCCACCTTCTCATCATCACCTCTAGTTCCTACTTCGCTCTCATCTAAAATCCCTAATAATTAACATCCCTTAAACCATACATAGGGGCGGTGCAAGAACTAGAGAATAGGCAAAGCACGAGTTTAAGAAAGAGCCATGGTAGGAAAGAGTTTTGAAAGCAAACCAGCATTGCTCTTTTCTTCAAAATACAAAATATGCTGGAAATATTGCAGTGTGCGGAATACTGAAGGGAAGGGGCCTCTTCTTATAGGATAGACACCCTTAAATATATGGATTGGCACATCCCTGATTGGGCAATGGTAATGCAACGTGTGGCCTGGGAATTTACTGAAAAAGATGGAATGACATAATGCGACTCAAAAGATGAAGCGTATGAGATAATACATTTACTTACGGATAACGTGGGCAACCTTTCCAATTACTTTCCTGCCCATAAGTACAGTCATTTTCATTAAGATTATTTCACAAAAGTATTGAACATTAAAATCAGATGTGCTAAGACATGCTTACAAGAGGGGAGAATGGTGTATCAATTAAACAAAGGCTCCTGAAAAAAGCTTAATCGCGATTGTCACCATTAGAACTATCATTATTTGGTCTATCACTGAAGATATCCTCCTCCGAGATAGAGTAGTACTCCTCAAACGCACAATCTATAGGCCCCGATAGGTCGATCAAGGCTTGGGCTTCACAATTTTGGCGTCGAATTCAAAGAAGCTTGACTTCACTTCTTTGAGAATTTGGATCCGCATTATCTTTGTGTCCCAAGCTTTTTCCCAAAAGTGTTTGTTTTTTTGAAGACATTGCTTCCTAATCAGAGAGTCACTTTCTTCTGCAAACGACATATTTCGACTCAGGGGATCTTGGTGGAAGCCAATGGGATGGAGCTCTTGAATTATGAGACGCCCCAGAATTTAATGAGTGTAGCTCTTCATCGAGTCCGCCTTTTCTAGATAAAATACACTCAATCAGTTTTCTCTGTGCATCATTCTCTCATAAAAGGGATTTCATCTCGATGTGTTGATGAAGGGCAACCTCATGAAATGCGTCCTTTTTAGATGAGGCTTCGCCCACACTAATTCTCAGTGCTTCGATTTTAGAATCATGGTAAGATAAAATTTTAACGGACATTGACTGCTCTTGAGCTTATCACACCTCAGCTTCATCTCCTTTTTCTCCTTTAACAATCTTTAGAGATTTTCGGCAGCAAGCACACTAGCCTAAAAAGGAAGAAGAAAGGTGGGAGGTGAGATAGTTTATATGTATTTTAAGATCATTAAGGGAGAAAGAAGAGTGGCTGTAATATCTATAAAAAAGGGAGGTATACTAAGCACCGCTTTGGGCAGAGTACAATACACAGACCATACATGTAGCATGAAAATAAGTTACACAAAAGTACAACACTTAGCTTCCTTAAGTCAGTAGTAAGGCACAGTTAGTCTGCAAGGAGTTTCTCTTAGAGTTTCTTTCCATCTTCGGAGAGCGACTGAGTGCCACAATCAAAAGATGGAGAGACTATCTGTGTGAGAGAAAAGGAGAGTAAGAATTTGTGGCACCATCTATGGGTCCCGAATATAGACATTGAGACTGCAATGTTCGGGGACCCCATGGAAGAGGTTTTTCTTGAGATAATGGGTTATCATCTCGTACTATTGCTTCAGGCATAAAAGATAAGAAGAGGACAAGAGGGAGCGCTCAGATACACGGGCGAGCTCATACTGATCTACAAAGTGCAGGGATATTGAATGTCACCTCCCAAACAGTTTGGATGTGTGGTAAATGAACATAGGATCTAGTATTTTAGGGCTCCCGTGGCATTCTCATGGCATTCCCCTATTAGCTTGGCTCTAAATTATATAGTCTATAAGTAGTCGACCCTCCTCTCTTGTAAAGGAATTCAAACTCTATCCTCTCTCAAGCAAGCATATTTGCAATACACTATTTTCTTGAGTTTTAAGCATTTTCTTTTACTTTAACTAAATTTAGTTTACGTTATTTCAAGTAATTGTTCTCAAGCCAAGGGCGACGTTCTCGGGCTGGCTTGTGTTCGCACTAGAAGCATCAAGATTTGATCCTTCTTTCCTTTGTCTTTCTAGTTCATATTTTCTCTACTTAATATTTATCATTTACTACTAACCAAACTACTATCAAATCGAAAATAAAATAAGTTTGAATCGTAACACGTATTCTTGACCCTCATATTCAATTGTACCGTTTTTAGGGTAAACACACACAAGGATTGGAAAGGAAAGATCAGGCAGGAGAAACACTGCTCTCAAAAAAAGCTAAGCTGATACTTGTAATGATACTGATGTTTAAACTAGAAAACTACTGCAAACTGAAGAGTGAAGGTAGATAAGATACAGAAGAATGATTTTTCAAGAAAAATACTTAGTATAAGTTTTAGTTTAAGCATTATCAAGTGTGATATTATTCTTTTATTAGTAAATGTTCTTTAAGCTCTTATTTTGAGCATGATCTAACCAAAATTTTTGAGATATAATTTATTAATATAAGCAACCATTAGGCGACATGGTTTCGAGAATAGCATTAAAAAATATAAATCGAGGACACCTGCTAGCCCAAGATCGTTAACTAAGATCGAAAGATTCAATTAAAGTAGAAGAAGCAATGAAAGGAGAAGGAGAATTTTGAGTAAAGAACTTGTTATAGAAGAAGACTCTCTTTAATTATCTTGATTTGTAGTTGATTACAAATGTGCATGACCACCCCTATTTATACTTATCTATGGATGATTTTAGATATTTTTATAAATATATCTATAAGAAAAATCTAGTGACTTTATCTTCTACTCTAAAATATCTAGATAATTCTTCAAGATAATTATCCTAGATACTACACTAGGCTATTCTAGAAACTTAATAAGAAAAATCTATGATATTCTAAAAAATCAATTTTAATTTTTTCACACTCCCCCATAAACTGATTTTTTTGAAACTACCTCAAGTTTGTCACGGAAGAACTCAACAAAGCTTTAGGAAGTAACTTGGTGAAGATATCAGCAATAACCGACCTAATGATATATTTAGTTTTAAAAAATGAAATTCTCTGGCTTTATTTGTAAAGTCTCTATTCCTTGATAATCAAAGCCCAAAGATCTATGACTTAGCATATGCTTGACTAGACAAGCAGGAAAACCACCCTGCATTATTTTTATCTCTCCCATATTTTTATTTGTATAAGTACTTCACATTTACGATGAAATTTATGAAAATTGACCCACAACTTCTTATTCTAGACAAAGAAATCCTGTCTAATTCACTAATTCAGGAGAAGATATTGAACTTTTGTATTTGAAAAAGATTTCCATAGGGATCTCTAAAGTAGATGGTGGTTGATAAGAACTCTTTGATCATAATTTCCTGTATGAATACTACGTAGAATATGAAACTTGTGATTGGTAGTAACACACTGATTCGCATGTTGAAACCTAATTCGATCTTCACAGAATTCTCCAGATATTATTCTTCCTTCTCCATAATAGCATCCGTAATGTGATCTTTAAGGATTAAAGAATTATGTTTAGAGGAAGATATTCTTTTAATATTTTTGTAGTTTCTTTTGTATAATAGATTAATCATTTCCCTCAATCCCATATCAGATGTAGGTGATGAAGGGCGTATTTACGCATTTTTTATCCATACTTTACCCAAACTTTACTATGTTTTGATAACAAATTGTTGTGTGTTCAGGTGTTTTATAATACGTTTGTGAAAAAGAGCTAACACACATGATTAAATGCTTTCAGGGCTTAAAGTGATAGATTTGGACTTAAATGTGGCTTAAAAGAGCAAAAGTGGCAAAATGGGGTTGACGAGATGAATATTTGGAAGTTGGCAGCACAGAGGCATAGTTGTGTTAGGGCCTACATGTCGCACAGGCAGTATCAGTGCACCCAGAGGCGCACCGCGCTAGCCACACTAGTGCTACGGGCGGCGCGAGGCACAAGCAAGGTTGGGCGGTTAGGAGTTAAATCCCAATTCTACTAGGAACAGAAGCAGTAAAACCCAATCTCAATCCAAGCAGGAAAATGAAGGCTTAATCTAATATTATAAATACCCCCTCATAACATAATTTAGGTGTTGATTGTTATAATATGCTTTCATATTCGGACATAGTAGTGTTGTCGCATAATTCATACTTTGAGATTTTTGTAATAGTTTAGTTGACACATGTTGGAATTTCATCAAGTTCTTGTGATTCAATATAGTCTTCGAGATTTGCTACTCAATTAAATATTATTATAAGTATTTCATTAAGATTTCTTCTACATCTTTTATTTGGTTTCTCGTAAACATGAGCGGCTAATTCTCTTAGGCTAGGTTGTGGGACCCATGATGGATTAACAAATGGAGGCATAATAAAATAGTGATTCTTGAATGTTGAATTGAGTGAGTTGTTATTCTCTTCATTTTAATTAAGTTTTAGTAGTAAAACGTCGAAACGTTCCCATATCTTCAACTTCCTCGACCAAGGAGGTTGAAGTTAGGAAAGAAAATAACAATGGTAATTTGAGGTTAATAACTCTCATTTAATTAACTTAAGCTCTAACTGAGGATAGTTAAAGTCAAGACTTACTACAAAGCTAAAATATACACACTTTTGAGATCGAGAGGAGATAGGTGGAAAGAATCTATTATCTATTAGAAAATGCAACATATACACTTTGATACTGAGAGGAGATAAGTATAATTTCTTAAGTTGAGAAATATTAGATGTACTACGCAAGTCTTACACAAAATTCACCAGGATAGATCACTAGTAAAAGTCTACTAAGTTATGAAATCATGGGGAATGCAGTCCTAACTTAGCTTCATCAATTCGATACAAACACAATTATTTCTTATAATTATTTTCTTTCTTTATTTGCGAACCCCCCATCCAAAATGTTGATTATAAGTTAGCTTATTTTTATCATTAACATATTGTTTCTGTCTATTCCTTTTGGGATCGACCCCTACCTTTATTGGGTTATTATATTTGACAGCGAGTGCTTTATACTTCAATTGCGAGGTGTAATTTGGGTGCCATTGTCGAGGAATATAGTTTAGAAATAGTTAATTGGTGTTTAAACTCTTCTTGTAGATTGTATCTCCTACTTGTATCACTTTGATTTATTTTATATTTTTATTTATTTTAGTTAGTTTTTATTTTTACTATGGCATCATGGAATGAAATGGGGTTTGATGGTTGTAACTCATATCTTGATAACCCATGTCCATATAGTGGAGGACCCTATTTTTGGTAAGATTATAAATATGGCCTCAGAAGAGAGATGTGTGCACCTTCTCACTTTTATGATGGGTATAATTGCACTTTATGTGGTGGTCAAAGAGGACACTGGGGTGATTGTCCCAATTATTTCGCTTATCGACCCAGTTGCTATAACAGAAATTCTATTTATTCTTTTGAGTTTAATAGGGATGATGACATGGCATGTGAAGGACAAAGCACTAAAATTGAATGCATGGAAGCCATTCTCCAAGCTTTTTTGGAGTGGCAGTCGAACCCGGAGAAGGATGCCAACTCCTCAATGTCTATGAAATTATCTATTCCTCAAGAAGAAATGGTTGAAGATGAGATTTCAAGATCAAATAATGAGCCAAAACATCTTTATGACCATAATGAGAATTGTGGAATTGAAGAAGAGCAAAAATATAAAGAACAAATGTCTAGCTTACAAAAAGACCGAGTTTTGACTAATTGGTGGGAAAAAGAGCAACATGATGATGAGAAAGTTATCAAAAACATAGATTTTTCAATGGAAGGATTTTTGCAAAAATTACAAAGTTCCAATCATAAATCAAAACTTGACCAAGTGGAAATTATAAGTTATGATTGCTAACCAACCAACCCAAAATCATATAAGATGCCGAAATTGAAGAAGTGACACTATAGGGGCAAAAAGAAGTTGATCAAATTATATTTTGAGGACTCTAGTGCATTTAAGAGTGAGGATGTCAATAAGGAAGCATGCTTGAAAGTAGAGTGACTTAGACCACATTCCAATTATTTTTCAACATTGTACTTTGTTGAAGATATGAAAATTAAGGCAACCGAGTCTATGGAGGATGTTGGAGAGGAAGATCAAGGTGACTTCATTTTAAAATTGGTCATGCCAAAGGGGAAAAATCACATCCCTCACTTCAGGGCCAAGAAGTGCAAGATGAGATATCTAGTGCTTGGTGCCTCTATTTTTACACCACCATCCCTCGAGCGGAGTCGAAAATTGGAAAAAAAATTATGGGTGCAATTCATAAGTTCAAAGTGGAAAGAAAAGTGATAAAATTAATGATGTTGTGTCATGACGTTAAATCAGGCGCTGCTTGGGAGGAAACCCAAGGTAATTTAATTTTTGATTTTTAGAGTTGATGTGTTTGTTCAAGCATGCAGGAATTAAGTCTTAAACCATAATTTTTTAGCATGAATGTTGGAAACGGATGCGAAAAAAGTTGCCCTGCAGTGCATGGAGTGCCACATCGCGCAGCACCATCTGGCTGTCACGACCCGGACGGAAGCCCGGATGGTAGACACGGGACAAGGGACCCCAAGTCAACCCATAGCATAAGTATACAACTAACTCATTCGAAAACTGAAGAAAACACGAATATAATTTCAGCAAAAGTCTAAAGCAACATCACATAAGAATAAACATTCGAAACTGAACACATGACTAAGTCAGAAAAGCCTCTAATCTGAACGAGCTGCCCTAACTAGCTCCACAATGCTGAAACTGAAATATATAGAAGAAACTAAAAGTCTAGTCCTCGAAGAATAAGGACTCACCGACTCTGAACAGGTGCAACTTTGAACAAGCTGACTAAGATCGGGGCTGAAGCTGCGAGCCGAGTCTTGTATCATGAAACGATAAAGCATAGAAAGTATGCGGTCAGTACGTGAAATGTACCGAGTATGCAAGGTAAGTAAAACCGCTATAATAAGTAAAATCATTCGAACAATTCATTTCATAACATAAGCTTTTAGAAAACTGAGAGACCTCACATGCATTCTTTTGAAATCATAATCCCTTCATGATGTGACAATGCATAACTTTATAACATCAACTAATTCGAATGACTCAAAGCTGAGATGCAACATTTATTGAAAAGCTGAACATTGAGTCAAACCTTATTTTTAGGACATGCATGCATACATAGTGATCATGAGTAGTGAATATTGGGAGGCTCGTCACTTAACCGACATACCACGATAGAGCTTACATGGTCCCGACTATTACACTCAAGTGGGCAGAGTCGTCCAAAACCTTTCCAGGGCTAAGGACGCTACCATGATATTGATATTAAGCTAATGGTCCATTAAGGACGAGGATAGCTCACAAGGGAGGTCCCAAATATAATAAAATCAACCTACGTTGGCGCATAGTTCTAGGGCATAGGGTTGTCGACTATTAGCCCGCTCGGTGCTAGACTCTTCTACCAAAACATACAATGCTCTACTTCATATATAACGAAGCTCAACATCGTCTATTGACAAAGCTCAACATGAAATCATGCATAGACTGGACATCATATGAAAATGAAGCTCAACATTGTCCTTCGACAAAGCTCAATAAAGCCATACATCTCAATTATAAATTCATGCATAAGAGAAGCTTTATTTTTTAATATACCACAAGCTCAATCATAGGTGAGCATCTACTCCAAATCATGTGGTAAGCTACATGTAGAAATATTTACTCGACATACCACAAGCAAGAATTTATAATAAGAATTGGAAAATTTCTCTTTAAATAATGTGGTAAGCTTATGTTGGGAAAATCATCACTTTAATCAACACGTGGTATTACCCACAGCTCTATCATTCTAGCATCCAACCGATTCAATTAGGAAACAACATTAAAATCATGGGTAGTTTTAGAAACATGCTTTTCATCATCAACTTTATCACCACTACACATTTACCATAAACCACCTCTTTTATGAACTCTTCACCCATGGGCGTTTTAGATTCAATTTTTTAAAAAAAAAAAATTATAAGAGAAACAAGTTATAATCCGCCCAAGCTTCGTAAATCACCAATATCAACTCAATCTAATCATACCCATGAATACAGATTAAAAAATCATGCAATTGATCAAAACCCCATAATTGATTATTCATAATTTAACACTAATTGATAGGAATTGGGCATGGGTGTGGAAGGAAGACACCCATTAAAACCCTACATACCTAGAAATGTGGAATTCTATCACCCTCCAATTGCCCAAGATCAGATTCCAAAGGAAACCTTGAATTTGGCCTTGAATCACCTCCATCAAGCTTTCAACCTTGCATGCATGGGGAGTATGCACTTAGAATAGGTCTTCCCCTACTAAAACCCTTCAAAAAGATCCCTAAACGACATAGTATAGAGCCTTAGGACTGGGAAATAATAGAAATGCCCTTACTAAAATCGCAGAAAAACCTGAACTGGATGATCCCACGATTGAACCAACGGACCCTGGGAAGATATCACGACCCGTGGTATATGCCCATGGTCCAGACTGCCAAACTTCTCAATTTCTGATTTACACCCACGGCTCGACCGGACAAGTCGTCCTTACAAACGATGGGCCGTGGTTTCAAACTGTCTTAGCCACTGCCCAGATCCACTTCCTTCCCACGACCACTAACAACGGCCCGTGCCTTCTCACAATGGGTCATTGTGACGCCCGTGGTCCAGACTACCACCAAGCCTAGCTTCACACCACGACCACATACAACGGCTCGTGGTTTTCTACCACAAGTCATTCTATGGCTTGTCCTGCAACATTTCCCAGATTTTTGCATTTTGAATTTTTAACTCCCCAGGTTTATTCCTAAGCACTTATGGGTATTACAATATCTCCTCCTTGGGAATATTTGTCCTTGAATGTAGGAAACAATCATAAAATAACAACATGCAATTATCATAATCAAATATCGATCATTTAAGCCGAAAACTGATGTAATGAAACTTGTGCACATAGTTCAAACATGAAAACTAGTTAGAGTATGGGTGCAGAACTGATACCTCAAGCTGAAACTGAACCGGTAGATAATAAATGTGGATATTTAGCCATCATATCTGCTTCAACTTCCCACGTAGCTCCCTCAACATGTTGATTTCTCCACAATACTTTAACCAAAGCTACTTCCTTGTTCCTCAACTTCCGAACTTGGCGATCTAAGATTTCAATAGGAATTTCTTCGTAACGGAGGCTATCTTTTACCCCAAGGTTGTCTACCAAAACTACCAAGGCTGGATCACCCAAACACTTTTTCAAAAGCGACACATAGAATATGGGATGAATCGAAGATGACTCCGATGGCAAGTCCAACTCATATGCCACCTTACCAACTCTTTTCACAATCTGGTAGGGACCAACATAGCGGGGACCGAGTTTCCCTTTCTTCCCAAATTGCATGACTCCCTTCATGGGAGATACTTTTAGAAATACCTAGTCGTCCACATCAAACTCCAAATCTCTTCTCCTCACATCAGCATACGATTTCTGATGATTCTGAGCGGTTCTCAACCGATCCCTTATCAACTAAACCTTAACCATCGCCTCATGAACCGAATTCAGTCCTATCATAGTTGTATTACCAACCTCAAACCATTCGATGGGAGAACTACACCTTCGCTCGTAAAGAGCCTCAAATGGTGCCATTTGGATACTAGAGTGGTAGCTGTTATTATAAGCAAACTCAATTAGGGGCAAGTGATCATCCCAACTGCCTTTAAAATCCATAACACATGCCCTCAACATCTCCTCAAGAGTCTGGATTGTTTGCTTGGCTTGACCATCCATTTGTGGATGAAAAGCCGTGCTGAGCTTGACTTGAGTCCCGAGTCCCTTCTGAAAAGACCTCCAAAATTGAGAGGTAAACTGGGTACCTCTATCTGAAATGATGGAAAAAGGCATTGCATGCAACCGAACTAACTCCCCTATGTATAACTTAGCATAGTCATCCGCTAAATCCATGGTCTTGACCGGTAGGAAATGAACCACCTTAGTCAACCTATCCACAATAACCTAGATGGAGTCATATTGCCTGCTAGACAGGGTAAGCCTGTAATGAAGTCCATATTGATCTCTTCCCACTTCCAAGTGGGGGTGGTAATATCCTAGAGTACGCCTCTGGGTCTCTGATGCTCAACCTTCACTTGCTGACAGTTTGGATATTTCGCTACGAACTCCGCAATATCCTTCTTCATACCACCCCACCAATAGATTTCTCGCAAGTCACTATACATATTCGTGGATCCTGTGTGAATAGAATATCTGGTACCATGTGCCTCATGTAATATTTGAACTCTCAAATCATCAACATCTAGGACACATAGACGACCTTGATATCGTAGCACACCATCTCCCCCTAGGGCGAAAACCTCCACCTTTTGACTCTGCATCGCCTCCTTCATCTTCCTCATCTTGCCTGGACTTAACATCAACCACCAAGGACGATTCTAACCCGTTATGTACAACAACACCACCATCGGCCAAGTTGATCAATCTAACTCCCAGCCTTGCAAGCCAGTGCACATCTTTCACCAACTCCTTCTCTCCCTCATCCACATGGGACACACTCTCCATTGAGAGTCTACTAAGAACATCCGCAACCACATTAGCCTTGCCCAGGTGGTAAAGGACACTCATGTCATAGTCCTTGAGTAACTCCAACCACCTCCTTTGACGAAGATTTAGATCCTTCTGTGTGAACACGTATTGCAAGCTCTTGTGGTCCATAAAAACATCCACGTGGATCCCATACAAGTAATACCGCCTTATCTTCAATGCAAATACCACCGCGGCCAACTCAAGAACATAGGTCGGGCAATTCTTGTCATGGACCTTCAGCTGCCTAGAGGCATATGCTATCACTTTTCCATGTTGCATCAACACACACCCAAGTCAAATAGTGGAAGCAACACAATACACCAGGAAACCATAGGTACCCTCAGGTAGGGTCAACACTAGTGCTGAAGTAAGTCGGGTCTTCAACTCCTGGAAGCTTTTCTCACAAGCCTCCGACCACTGAAACTTCACCTTCCTCTACGTCAACTTAGTCAAAGGCATTGCAATGGATGAGAAACCCTCAACAAACCTCTGGTAGTAACCAGCTAAACCCAAGAAACTTCGAATATCCGAAGGATTCACCAGTCTAGGCCAATTCTTCACCGCCTCAATTTTCTGCGAATCTACTTTTATGCCTAGACACCACATGGCCCAAGAATGCCATGGAGTCCAACCAAAACTCACACTTGCCGAACGTTGCATACAATTGGAAATCCTTAAGGGTCTGAAGCACTACTCTCAAGTGAGCGGCATGCTCCTCCTCGCTCTGAAAGTATATTAAGATGTCATCAATGAACACGATCACGAACATGTCCAAATATGGCTTGAATACCTTGTTCATCAAGTCCATAAAAGCTGTAGGAGCATTCGTTAGTCCAAAAGACATAACTACAAACTCGTAATGACCATACCGTGTTTTGAACATCGTCTTTGGGATATCACTCTCCCGAACTCTGAGCTGATGATACCCACATCTGATATCTATCTTTGAGAAAGACTTAGCACCCTGAAGCTGATCAAACAAATCATCGATCCTGGGTAAGGGGTACCTGTTCTTAATGTTCGATGTTGTGGTAACTACACGCAAGTGCACGTGGTTGAACAAGTAGTAAAATGGCTTAAGTAAGCCAAGTATCGATCCCACAGGGACTGAAGTAAGGTAGTAATTAACTTTAGTGTTAATGAATTCTAACTTTAAAAATACAGAGAACAATTTGAATAGCATTTTGAGAGTTTAGTTTCCTAATTTCTACGAATCTAAGACAAAAAGATAAAATGAGTCTGAACTGTAGTAATGAGCATGCTGAGGCTAAAACGAACATGCAGGGAAGTAATTTGTCGATACAATTCAATTAATCTTTCCTTCGGTTGCTAGTTAAGAATTATTGCCTATGGATTGAAACTTTCATATCCTACCCAACTTAAGAATCATGAACCTTCAACCTACATTTCTGTGATAAAAGAATTTCATGTTCTAGCCATACAAACCCGATTCCTAAATTGACTAATAAGACTTTCAGATATATTTCTATTCTGAATGTAAATCAATTCTCAATTTTCCCAAACTAAGAAGAGATCATATCCTACCAATTCACAACTTTCCAATTTCTTTTCTTTTCAAAATCAAAATTGGATTTTTTAGATATACATTAACATTGGCCAAACATTAATGCAGTAAGAACAAGAATTGATAGAACAACCATTGAAGAAAAGATGAAAACTAAATTGATCAACAATTACATTCCACTACAATTGTTCTTAACCTCAGCAAGAAGTGAATTTAGCCACTCATTTGTGGATTAAATTGTTATACCCCGTAGAATTCCCGGCACTTAGACGACCTACTCGCACGTTGGTTAAACATATTTGAAAGCCATACGTGCTAGGGAAAGGCCCGGGAAAAGATCGGACGAGAAACCTGTCGAACCATCGCGGGAGGAGTCGAGGCAGAGCCCCTCCGCGATGGCAGCGTGTCACGGAGGGGAGGCCTCCGCGATGGCTCCGTGCCACGTTTCCCTTGTCCAGGCCCAAGTATATAAAGCCCCCACTTCGGGTTAAAAATCATTTCACACTTAACAGATTTCCAGAAAACGCAGTGAAGCCGAGAAAGATGAGGAAAATTAAATATTTTCGTCCGATTACGCTGCCAAACGCTGCCCAAACCCAAATTAATCCTAGATATCCTAGTATTTAGCAGCAGAGAGCATTTCTACGGAGTTAGTTTAACGAAATACGGCCGACGAATCGGTGAGCCGCCGAACTAAAGTAAGTAGAATTGCTCCAAATTTATGTCTATGTGTTCCTAGCTGAGAAGTAAATAATTCTCCCTTCTGGGCCGCTGGAAAATAGCGAGTTTTTGACCGTCTTTCGATAAGACTAAGTTTAGGCTATAAATTAAATCGAAAGTAGCGTCACTCTTTACAATAACGTTGTATTTAGTATTGATTGACGTATTTATGAATGCAGTTGGGAGAAAATAGTTGAAGTACCAGCCGAGCCTCGTCCGACGGATGAATATTCAAAAATAAGGTATGTAAAGTTAAGTTTCCTCGGCAAGTTGAGTAACCTCGAAGCAGTATAGTAATTTATAGACCAGTTGCATGTTTAGAAACCGATTATCGTGTTATTTTGAATATTGGTGCAATATGAGCAGTTTTGGGCCGTACGTGTACGATACCTATCCGTATGATATAGATTCGAATATAAATGAGTAAGATTGCTCAGTATATTCAGTATGTGATATAATATGCCCTGCCAAGATATTGTTGTGTTTAGCTGAAACCTCGCAAGATAGTACAGCATCAGTAAAGCATTCCAGATATAGAATAGTAATTGTATATGGTTTAGAGAGCATGTTAGAAATAGGAAATCATGTTAATACAGAAATCTAGTGAACAGCATAGCTTTCAGCAGAAACACCCGCTTGTATAGCCTTTGCCCCAGTACAGTTAGACAGGGAACTATATTCATATTTATACTTCCCTGTCACAGCATGTATCAGACATCTACAGATTGCTATTTTTAGCCCAGTACATGATTTATATAATACCTTGCGCCTATTAGTTTTGGCTTATGAGATATACAGACAGCATGACTAGTTGAGACCGTTGTATTGATTGGGGTTGGATTACCTAGCATCCCTGACCGCCCAGGGTTAATAGCTGTATCGACTCGTCTGCCAGAGGACGAGGATACGTCACTCTACGGAGTGATATGCCGTCCCGCAAGGGGACGAAGATGGGATGCCAGTTTCCCCATATTGTGCCTTGGTCGGCCCCTATACACCCCCGTCGAGCGGGTACGCCCGGGGTGTTGATTTAGAGTCCTTCGGACTCAGGTACAGTTATAGTCAGGGGCTCAGCGAGCCCAAGTGCATACCCAGGGACCGGCAGGATGCTTACAGCCACTATAGGAGATGGGATGACCGGGGTAGGGGCATAGATTCTGTGTTGATTGTACCTCCCGGCTTATGGGGGCCGGGTAAGGTTTGTATGTGTTGTGTTATGTTATGTATATTATGCCATGTTATATTAGACGCGAGTGGGTTGGTAGTAGAATGATACGCTTCCAGTTATGATTCCTACTTCCTTCGGTATCAGTAAGAACAGGTACGATCTACATCATCAGACAGTTAAGCTATTCCTCCTACTTCAGCTTCACCAGTCATATTATTGCTTTCAGATGTTGTTTCAGTTATATTATTTCAGTTGCTTTACATACTCAGTACCAGCGGTACTGACGCCCAGTGGGGCGCTGCATTACTTGCCTGCAGGTACTCCTAGACGAGCAGGTGATTCTACGTGACTCCCTGTCAGCGGTTGAGTATTCAGCTCCAGTCATCCGGAGGCTGAATTTCTGAGGTGTAGTTCAGTTTCTTTTGTTGTATATAGCATGGGTAGGTCGGGGCCCTGTCCCGATCAGTTCTATTACTATTCCTAGAGGCTTGCATTCTGTATGAAATCCCTGTGGTCATATGAGCCGGTCGTGTGGGGCCGTGCAGTTGTATAGTTGTCTTTACTCTTTCTTACTTCTGTGATGGTCGTGTGAGGCCATAGTTGTCAGTAGTGGTGACCTTGCCGGTCACGTAGCTTCTTTTTGTGCTTTTTGATTAAGCAGCAGATAACTAGACAGCATGGTGGCCTTGTCGGCCCGTATAGGCTTCCCTGAGTTACTATATTTCTGGTTAGCTGCCAAGACAGGTACAGCAGGCGATAGGCCAATGGGCCGGGGGCTATATTTACAGTCGTTATATAGCCCTTTGTTTCCAGAAATCTGAGTTAGAGCCAGCCAAGCGCCAGACGCGCCCAGGCTTAACAGTCTAGCAGATCAGATCTTAGTAGGGCACCAGGTGCCAGTCGTACCCCCCCCCCCAGGGTGGGGTGTGACAAACTTGGTATCAGAGCAGGTCGCGTCCCAGGGAGTCTGCAAGCCGTGCTAAGTAGAGTCCTGTCCATGGATGTGTTGTGCACCACATACTATGGGTAGGAGGCTGCAAGGCATGATAGGATGGTTGTCTTTTATTCTGATTCAGTCGTGCTATAGAGCTGTACAGTATAGGGTTGAATTCCAAAAATCTTATCATATTCTTTGGCTACAGATAATGTTAGACCAGCGCCATCCCGTCACAGGTCGGAGCTTAGACATTGCAGCAGGGGAAGGCACCAGCAGGATGCCTCCCCCTCATTTGGAGACAGCCCGATCAGAGGGCCCTACAGAGGCTTCATCTCAGCCTCCTCAGCAGTCTCCACCACGTCAGGAGCCATTTGGAGCGACAGTATCTTCAGCAGTCCCTATACCAATACCTTCCGATCAGGAAGTTAGGAGTGCTGTAGTTATGATAGCACATGTGATGGCTGCTCAGCGGCAGCAAATGCCATCCACAGTTGCAGAAGCATCAGGAGGGCCCGGTAGTTCGAGGGTCCGGGAAAACTTGTCGTAAAAAAAAAGGCAATCAATCAGAAAAAAGAAAAAATATGTTCTTAGCCCTGAATCCCCCACAGTTCACGGGCACGGATCGCACAGAGGACCCTCAGGATTTTCTGGATCAGATGCAGAGAATCTTCAGGGTTATACATGCTACGCCTACTGAGTCAGTTGAATTGGCCGCATTCCGGTTGCGAGATATTGCGGTGTTATGGTATGAAAGCTGGGATAGGTCCCGAGGGAGAGATGTTCCCCCTCCCACCTGGTCCAGCTTTTCAGGAGCCTTTCTGGATCATTATTTGCCACGGGAGATCCGACAGGCCTGGGTAGACCAGTTCCTACATCTGGAACAGGGGGCCATGAGTGTTCGGGAATATTCCTTGCGGTTTGACTCCTTGGCTCGATATGCACCGGCTTTCGTGGATACCATGGCATCCAGAGTGCACCGTTTTATTATGGGGTTGAACCCAGAATATGTCGAGACTTGTATCACGGCCACACTGCGAGAAGATATGGATTATTTCCCGAATCCAGGCATTTGCTCAAAATATGGAGGGCATCAGACAGCGACATCGGGAAATCAGAAGGGTTAATCAGGAGCAGCGTCGCCGGGATAGGCCAGCTGAGTTACAAAGAGAGGCCCGGGGAGGACCCAGGCCACGATTGTCAGATAGGCCGCCCAGGCCCCCGCCTCCGCTACAGTCACAGGGAGGTAGATCCAACCGCAGGGGGCAGTCAGAGGCTGGTAGAGGTTCACAGACGGCAGACTCACCGTCACAGAGGAGGGCGGAGCAGAGTAGGTATACCCTACCACTTTGTCCTATATGCAGTCGACGCCATTCTGGAGCATGCAGGTATGGTTCCACCACATGTTATATTTGTGGCCAAGAAGGCCATTTGATGAGAGATTGCCCAGCCAGAGGTCGTGAGGACCGGGACAGACAGGATAGGGCATCAACAGGATCACGAGCTACAGCATCCTCGACTGGGCGCAAGCCCCCAGTTTCAGCAGGCAGGGGTCGAGGCAGATCAGGGGCCTCCAGTACAGGTGCTGGTCCAAGCCGCACATATGCCTTACCAGGGAGGCAAGATTCAGAGGCATCGCCTGATGTTGTGACAGGTATGCTAACTATCTGCTCACACCCTGCTTATGTGCTAATTGATCCAGGGTCTACTTTGTCCTATATTACTCCATTTGTGGCACGGAAGTTTAGTATTGTACCAGAATCATTACAGCAGCCCTTCTTAGTATCTACGCCCGTCGGTGACTCTATTACAGCTAGCCGAATTTACCGCGGGTGTACAGTAGAGGTTGCTGACCGTCAGACCACAGTAGATCTGGTCGTGTTGGAAATGATAGATTTCGATGCCATAATGGGTATGGACTGGTTAGTACCATGTTTTGCTAATGTTGAATGTTGGACCAAAACGGTCCGATTCCACTTCCCGGGGGAGGCAGTACGGGAGTGGAAGGGCAGCACCGCGACGCCAAAAGGTAGGTTTATTTCCTACCTTCGGGCGAGAAAGATGATATCTAAGGGGTGCATTTACCATCTTGTCAGAGTTCAGGATGTCCAAGCAGAATCTCCGACACTCCAGTCTGTCCCAGTGGTAAATGAATTCACAGATGTATTTCCCGATGAGTTACCTGGTATTCCCCCAGAAAGGGAAATAGACTTTGCTATTGATTTGCTACCAGGCACTCAGCCAATATCAATACCTCCTTATCGTATGGCTCCTGCAGAACTCAGAGAGTTAAAGGAGCAGTTGAAAGACTTGTTAGATAAAGGTTTTATCAGGCCGAGTACTTCCCCTTGGGGTGCGCCAGTCTTGTTCGTGAGAAAGAAAGATGGCTCGCTCCGAATGTGCACAGATTATCGGCAGCTCAATAAAGTTACAGTAAAGAACAAGTACCCGCTTCCCAGAATTGATGACTTATTTGATCAATTGCAGGGAGCCAGATACTTTTCTAAGATTGACTTACGGTCCGGATATCACCAGGTCCGAGTACGTGAGAGAGATATCCCTAAGACAGCATTCAGGACCCGATATGGACATTTTGAATTTCTGGTTATGTCCTTTGGACTAACAAATGCCCCAGCAGTTTTTATGGACCTGATGAACAGTATTTTCAGACCTTTCCTGGACTTGTTCGTGATAGTATTCATTGATGATATTCTGGTGTATTCTCGCTCTGAAGCTGATCACCGGACTCATTTGCGAACAGTGCTCCAGATTCTCAGGGACCGCCAGTTGTATGCTAAATTCTCGAAATGTGAATTCTGGCTTAACTCAGTGGCCTTTTTAGGGCATATTGTTTCAGATGCTGGTATACAGGTAGACAAGCAGAAGATAGAAGCAGTTAAGTCATGGCCTAGGCCTACCACCCCGACTGAAGTTCGTAGCTTTCTGGGGTTGGCAGGATACTATCGGAGGTTCGTTGAAGGATTCTCAACCATTGCAGCACCTTTAACAAAATTGACACAGAAAGCAGCAAAGTTTCAGTGGACGGAGGCATGTGAGCAGAGTTTCCAGGAACTGAAAGATAGATTGACCTCCGCTCCCGTATTAGCACTGCCGGAAGGCACAGAAGGTTATTCAGTCTATTGCGACGCGTCAGGTGTCGGATTGGGTTGTGTGTTGATGCAGCATGGTAGAGTAATTGCATATTCTTCCAGGCAGCTGAGGAAACATGAGAAGAATTACCCCACCCATGATCTAGAGTTGGCCGCAGTAATTCATGCCTTGAAGATGTGGAGGCATTATTTGTACGGCGTTCATGTTGATATTTATACAGATCATAAGAGTTTGCAGTACATTTTCACTCAGAGAGAGCTGAATCTGCGGCAACGCCGCTGGTTGGAGTTGTTAAAAGACTATGATATGAATATTCTATACCACCCCGAAAAAGCTAATGTTGTAGCAGATGCCCTGAGCCGTAAGTCAATGGGGAGTTTATCATATTTGCGACCTGAGAAGCAGAAGTTAGCCAAAGAAATCCATCAGTTAGCTGGCCTAGCCGTTCGAGTAATGGAAACAGAAAATAATGGGGCTGTAATTCAGAATTCTGCAGTGTCATCATTGGTTGCAGAGGTAAAGGAACGACAGTACGAGGATCCCGATTTAGTCCAGCTCAGAGATAGAATTCAGAAAGGTAAGGAGCCAGATTTTCAGATAGCCGGGGATGATGTGCTATATTGTAAGGACCGCCTTTGTGTCTCGAACGTCTCAGGCCTTCGTGGACAGATTATGCACGAGGTACATTACGCTCGCTATTCCCTTCATCCAGGGGCGACGAAAATGTACCACGATATCAGAGACATCTATTGGTGGTCAGGTATGAAAGCTGAGATAGCCGAATTTGTATCAAGATGTGCTAATTGTCAGCAGGTGAAAGCAGAGCACCAGAAATCGGGTGGTTTGACTCAAGAGATATCAATACCTATGTGGAAATGGGTAGCAATAAACATGGATTTTGTAACAGGGTTACCCCGTACTAGACGCAGAAATGATTCCATTTGGATAATAGTTGATAGGCTGACAAAATCAGCTCATTTCCTGCCAGTGAGGGCTACCTTCTCAGCTGAGAATTACGCCGAATTATATATCAGAGAAATAGTTAGATTGCATGGAGTGCCGGCATCTATCATTTCAGACAGAGGGGCACAGTTTACAGCTAGGTTCTGGCAGTCATTTCAGAAAGGTCTGGGGACGCAGATTAATCTGAGTACAGCATTCCATCCTCAGACAGACGGGCAAGCTGAACGTACAATTCAGACGCTCGAAGATATGGTACGAGCGTGTGTATTAGATTTTGGGGGTAGCTGGGATGAACATCTTTCGTTAATCGAATTTGCTTATAATAACAGCTACCATTCAGCTATTCAGATGGCGCCTTTCGAGGCATTGTACGGGCAGAAATGTAGATCGCCGGTGGGCTGGTTTGAGGTAGGAGAATCAGCATTAGTTGGCCCAGATATCGTTCGGCAGTCCGAAGAAAAGATAAAGCTTATCGGGGAACGTTTACTGACCGCTCAGAGTCGTCAGAAGTCATACGCAGATAGACGGCGCAGAAATCTAGAATTTTCGGTAAACGACTGGGTATATCTGAAAGTGTCCCCGATGAAAGGGGTAATGAGGTTTGGCAAGAAAGGCAAGCTTAGCCCAAGATTCATTGGGCCGTACCAAATTCGGCGAAGAATAGGCCGCGTGGCATACGAGTTAAACTTGCCTCCAGAATTAGCATCTGTTCACCCAGTATTCCATGTTTCTATGTTAAGGAGGTTCGTAGGGGACCCTTCTACAATAGTTCCAGTCCAGGATGTTCAGGTCACAGAAGAGTTAGCCTATGAAGAGGTTCCCGTAGCTATCTTAGACAGACAGATTCGCAGGCTGAGAACTAAAGACGTTGCATCTGTCAAGGTATTGTGGCATAATAGAAACCGGGAAGAAATGACGTGGGAGGCTGAAGAAGATATGAAAATCAGATATCCTCACTTATTTCAGGCCTAGTCAGACGACAGGTATGTCCGTATCATTATTTATACAGTACTTTATGGTTGTATGTTGTAAATAATAAAGAAAGAAGTGGTATTCAGTTGTCCAGTGGATTGTAGAATATTGTGTGCAGTGCCTGTGTTGCACTTTTCTGCATTTCAGGTTTTTGCGATAGTCCATGTCACAGGGGAAACTCTGCCAAAATTTTCCCAGAAACTAGAGTGAACAGTTCTCTAGATAGCAGTATACATTCGGGGACGAATGTTCCTAAGGGGGGGAGAATGTTATACCCCGTAGAATTCCCGGCACTTAGACGACCTACTCGCACGTTGGTTAAGCATATTTGAAAGCCATACGTGCTAGGGAAAGGCCCGGGAAAAGATCGGACGAGAAACCTGTCGAACCATCGCGGGAGGAGCCGAGGCAGAGCCCCTCCGCGATGGCAGCGTGTCACGGAGGGGAGGCCTCCGCGATGGCTCCGTGCCACGTTGCCCTTGTCCAGGCCCAAGTATATAAAGCCCCCACTTCGAGTTAAAAATCATTTCACACTTAACAGATTTCCAGAAAACGCAGTGAAGCCGAGAAAGACGAGGAAAATTAAATATTTTCGTCCGATTACGCTGCCAAACGCTGCCCAAACCCAAATTAATCCTAGATATCCTAGTATTTAGCAGCAGAGAGCATTTCTACGGAGTTAGTTTAACGAAATACGGCCGACGAATCGGCGAGCCGCCGAACTAAAATAAGTAGAATTGCTCCAAATTTATGTCTATGTGTTCCTAGCTGAGAAGTAAATAATTCTCCCTTCTGGGCCGCTGGAAAATTGCGTGTTTTTGACCGTCTTTCGATAAGCCTAAGTTTAGGCTATAAATTAAATGGAAAGTAGCGTCACTCTTTACAATAACGTTGTATTTAGTATTGATTGACGTATTTATGAATGCAGTTGGGAGAAAATAGTTGAAGTACCAGCCGAGCCTCGTCCGACGGATGAATATTCAAAAATAAGGTATGTAAAGTTAAGTTTCCTCGGCAAGTTGAGTAACCTCGAAGCAGTATAGTAATTTACAGACCAGTTGCATGTTTAGAAACCGATTATCGTGTTATTTTGAATATTGGTGCAATATGAGCAGTTTTGGGCCGTACGTGTACGATACCTATCCGTATGATATAGATTCGAATATAAATGAGTAAGATTGCTCAGTATATTCAGTATGTGATATAATATGCCCTGTCAAGATATTGTTGTGTTTAGCTGAAACCTCGCAAGATAGTACAGCATCAGTAAAGCATTCCAGATATAGAATAGTAATTGTATATGGTTTAGAGAGCATGTTAGAAATAGGAAATCATGTAAATACAGAAATCTAGTGAACAGCATAGCTTTCAGCAGAAACACCCGCTTGTATAGCCTTTGCCCCAGTACAGTTAGACAGGGAACTATATTCATATTTATACTTCCCTGTCACAGCATGTATCAGACATCTACAGATTGCTATTTTTAGCCCAGTACATGATTTATATAATACCTTGCGCCTATTAGTTTTGGCTTATGAGATATACAGACAGCATGACTAGTTGAGACCGTTGTATTGATTGGGGTTGGATTACCTAGCATCCCTGACCGCCCAGGGTTAATAGCTGTATCGACTCATCCGCTAGAGGACGAGGATACGTCACTCTACGGAGTGATATGCCGTCCCGCAAGGGGACGAAGATGGGATTCCAGTTTCCCCATATTGTGCCTTGGTCGGCCCCTATACACCCCCGTCGAGCGGGTACGCCCGGGGTGTTGATTTAGAGTCCTTCGGACTCAGGTACAGTTATAGTCAGGGGCTCAGCGAGCCCAAGTGCATACCCAGGGACCGGCAGGATGCTTACAGCCACTATAGGAGATGGGATGACCGGGGTAGGGGCATAGATTCTGTGTTGATTGTACCTCCCGGCTTATGGGGGCCGGGTAAGGTTTGTATGTGCTGTGTTATGTTATGTATATTATGCCATGTTATATTAGACGCGAGTGGGTTGGTAGTAGAATGATACGCTTCCAGGTATGATTCCTACTTCCTTCGGTATCAGTAAGAACAGGTACGATCTACATCATCAGACAGTTAAGTTATTCCTCCTACTTCAGCTTCACCAGTCATATTATTGCTTTCAGATGTTGTTTCAGTTATATTATTTCAGTTTCTTTACATACTCAGTACCAGCGGTACTGACGCCCAGTGGGGCGCTGCATTACTTACCTGCAGGTACTCCTAGACGAGCAGGTGATTCTACGTGACTCCCTGTCAGCGGTTGAGTATTCAGCTCCAGTCATCCGGAGGCTGAATTTCTGAGGTGTAGTTCAGTTTCTTTTGTTGTATATAGCATGGGTAGGTCGGGGCCCTGTCCCGATCAGTTCTATTACTATTCCTAGAGGCTTGCATTCTGTATGAAATCCCTGTGGTCAGATGAGCCGGTCGTGTGGGGCCGTGCAGTTGTATAGTTGTCTTTACTCTTTCTTACTTCTGTGATGGTCGTGTGAGGCCATAGTTGTCAGTAGTGGTGACCTTGCCGGTCACGTAGCGTCTTTTTGTGCTTTTTGATTAAGCAGCAGATAACTAGACAGGATGGTGGCCTTGTCGGCCCGTATAGGCTTCCCTGAGTTACTATATTTCTGGTTAGCTGCCAAGACAGGTACAGCAGGCGATAGGCCAATGGGCCGGGGGCTATATTTACAGTCGTTATATAGACCTTTGTTTCCAGAAATCTGAGTTAGAGCCAGCCAGGCCCCAGACGCGCCCAGGCTTAACAGTCTAGCAGATCAGATCTTAGTAGGGCACCAGGTGCCAGTCGTACCCCCCCCCCCCAGGGTGGGGTGTGACATAAACATCATCAAATGAGTATAAATCATACAAACAATTGAGATAAAAGAGAAAGAGATAGAGAAGAACCCTAGAATTTTCGTCCCCTCAACTGCCTGTAACCCACGTTCTTACTCAACCAAGTCAGAATAATTAAAAATAAACCTAAGTGTGCTATTTATACTAGTGGAAATTTTTCCCGGAATAACAAGCAATGTGACACGGAGTGTATCGCGGAGCACTCCCACCGCGCCACGGTGCAAATGCGGACCCTCACTGGAAATTTATGTTCCAGGTGAATATAAGCAACGTGCCACGGCATGTATCGCGTGGCATTGCCTCCGTGTCACGGAGGCAACGCGGAGCTTCACTGGAATTTGCCACAATAAATCATCCGAGGCAAACTGCCTCAGCGATGGCAGCATGACACGGCTCCATCGCGGAGCCCCTATATTTGCTGCTCTTCCTTGACCTTTTCCACTACTTGCTTCCAAGTCCATTCCCGATTTTTACCAACATGTATTTTAGCTTCCTAAAATCACATTTTACCTGCAAAACAACACTAATCATGTTGGTTAGTATAAATTCACATTTTAACTACAAATCACATGAGAATGCACACATAACGATAGATAAACAAGACGAAATAGAGCATTTGAGCATCACTTGGGCATACAATTTTGCCCAAGATCACTTACCCCACACTTAAGACCTTGTTCGTTCTCGAACAATACTCTCACATCTCATGTAATTGACACCCACGCATAGCTACTCTGGCTTGACAATTCAAGCTACGGCTATACCGATTATTTAATATAGCAAATCATCATGAAAACATGCATAGTCTCATCAACACCATGACATACACCACATTAAGACCTCCTAAACTCAAGAATCAACCCTCGACCTTGACAAACTCATGCAAATCAACTGATCAAGACATCCGACACGAAATTCAATCTCTCGTCAAGCATGTGTCCTCACAACACAAGAGAATCTCCCCCTTTTCAATCATATGATTTCCAAAGCATTACATGTAGGGGTATATAAACACGATTTCACTCTCTCTCCCAAAGAATTCACATGCATCATGTCATGAACCATAGGCTTGCCTCTAGTGTATTACTCCACTAATATAAGGACGCGTGATGTAAGATCACGTAGGACTTAACGGGTTCTAATGTAAGCTAAGGAACTAGTAAATACTAGGATAACCAATAATAGCAACTAGCCTCCTTAAGCGCTTTTCAATACATCCCACCATCATTATGGGCATTGTTTGTTCCTTCATCCTCTCATTCTTGAAATTTTTTTCTTTCTTTATTTTTTTTCCCATTTCTTTAAGCACACTCAACTTAATAACAAAGATTAGTTATACAACTTTATTTTCTTTAATTTCAACAAGTGCACCCTTGACCTTTTCTTTACTTTCACCACTTCCGCTTTTCCTTCCTTTTCACAATTCTCACTCCTTGACACTGTGGGAAAATTATTTATCTTGAGCGCTTAAGAGTTTTGGATCAAATTTACGGCTAATGAAAAGAAGGGATTAAGCTCGGTTTCTACCTCTTCAAAGAAAGAAAAAATAGGCTAAAGGCTCAATGGGGCTAACTAGGATGTACATTCAAGGTAGGTATGATAAGGAAAAAACTTTCGGTTTGATCAAAGAAATGCCTACATCCTTTCCTACAATACACATCCTTCATTTCGTTTCGCACACACACTAGACAAGTTCTAGACACTTCACAATAGCATGGAATAATCGAAAGCTCACCCCACACTCATTGCACATGCTCAACTCATGACTTATTCACAGACTCTTCAATCAGTTAATTACAAGAATTTAATATTAAGCCTCAATCACACCGAATCGAACTCTATGGCCTAGGTATCTCAACATGTTTACACATTTGCATTCTTTCATATGAATCATCTTTGCATCTCAATATCATGTACAACACGCAACAAGAATTCCAAACCATGAAGTAACGACACGTTTGGGAAACACCCAAAAGAAGGAAAATAAAAGAAAGAAAAAACTACTCCTATCGACTACATTTCCCTTAAGACGGTCGTCATCCATCCATCATAGGGAACGGTCACTATTTACGACTTCAGTTCAATAAGACTATTCTCGATAAAAGCACTGAAAACAAAGGCCGAGAAACCCAATCATAAAAAAATTCAACAAAAATTTTAAAAATATCGTTAATTTCGATAGAAAACAAAAATATTTACACAACCAACCAACCAACAACAGCTCACACAACCACAACAGCTTACATTCATTACAACACCACTTAATTACAAAGCACATCACAAAGAGTCACAGGGTCACATTTTTTTCACAAGCACAACAACATAAAACATAAACAAAAACAAAAACAACAACGAAACATCCAGAACCTAACTACTCCCACCCCACATTTAAACCGAACACTGTCCCCAGTGTTCACAAAATTCAACATATCACAAAGGTGGGTGGTGAAACTCCCTGATCAATCAAAGTATTCCACTTCTTCATCAGGTGTCATTGCCTCGTCTCCCATATCCGAATCGCCCCCGTTGTCCTCATCTGACTCAACATCAGAGTCCTCACAGTGTGTCTCCTCATCAGTGGGGACATCATCATCTACAGGCTCCACAAAAGCTGGCCCCACTCGGCATAGAGCCCGGGCATTTTCGCCAAAGGGGTAATCTAGCTTGAGCTGCCATAGCTCATCTTCTGTTGCTGGCCTCCCGCCTATGCGCAACTGCAGCATCTGCATCCCGTACATGTGGGCATATATTGATCATCCTGAGCATTTCGCTCGGCTAGTGTGAGAACTGCCCCATGAGTAGTGTTGGGTGCCTTTGTTTTTGTGACATCCAGGGAACGCCTATCCAATTGCGGGATGTAGTATAGGGCCTCCTCCTCAATGTCGTGGCCCCTCAGGAACATGGTAAGTAAACCACTGAACCCGTACCTGTTCCCTTGATGCAAACGGGCTCTCTTCATGGCGGAGATGATCACCGCCCCAACATTTATCTCCATCCCTTTCATCAAGGCATAAACCAAGCACACTCAATCTCGGGTGACATCAGTCATGTGCACCTCCGGGATCAGGTAGGAACACATAATTTTGAGCCCAATCCTAGCTTCCCTGTTCATTTGAGAGTAAGGCAGTGTCTGATGGTAGCCCCTCTCCTTGTGCCTGCTCCACCGTGCTGTCGAACGGGCTCCATACAGAGTGCGTCTGATATCCGCATAGGGTGGAGTTATGTTCAGCTACCGGAGTACATGGGCGTCTGTGTCCCGCGCCCCCAATATGGCATTCAGGTGATGGGGCTCAAAGGTAACAACCTGCCCTCTTATCTTGATGGTGTGACTGCGGAGGGTCGGGTTCCAATTAGCATAGAACTCCCAAATCAAATGGAGATTGCACTCCTTGGGCTCTTTGAAGATGAAGTTCATCCCAGCAGTGTCAATCCGGTGTACGATTCTGGGGAATTCCTATGCCAGCAGCTCCCTTGCAATGTGCTCCTCAGGGAAGTATTTGGTCTCTTTATGTTTTGCATACCATTTCTTCCCTTCGTCAGTCACCCATCGGGTTCCGTATTGACGGCATTAGCCGCGCGGAATCGCCGGTGCTGCTGGAACTGCTGTTCCCAACCTGATTCTTTTTCTATCGGCGCCCGATGTAGATGCGCCCTTTCCTTTATCTTGCCTTCCTGACATCATTCCTATAACATCGAACAGAAAATCCCAATGTTATTCAAGTCAAAATTAGCTTCGACTAAGGTTGGGTTGAGTTAGGCCACCCCACACTTAGTCTTTAGCCACAATTAAAACAATTCGGCAAGACAATCATGTTTTTCCAATTTTTACAATCAACATGCTTAGTGCATTCAGATAAGTTGATGGAATACTTACTATGCACTACTCAGACTTCATACAACAAATCACAATATCACCACCGATTCCATTACATCACATACCACTTAGCAAAAAAAAATTTTTCTCAACATCAACTTATGCAATTAAGCAATTTCATTTTCCCGACAATTCCCTTGTCTACTTAGCATATTTATCTCTATTCGCAACATCATTCACATCACCCAACATGCACACCCCAATTATTTTCACGTTTTCAACCAAATTTAGTTTCTTCCCATTCAAAATCTAACCCTAGCTACCAATTTCGCACAAATTCAATCAAACATGCATTCATCGAGTTCATATACTCACAACGAAACAATGAACATCAATCAATCATAATTGAAGTGAATTCAAACTTAATTTACACTTAGGGAAAGGTTTACTCACCTCACATGCTCAAAAACTGAAAATTTAAGCAAAAATTGAGGTTACGTTCAAGAACATACCTTTAATCTGATGAAATCAAAGAAAAGTTGAAGAAACTTCGTGCCTAGGTCCATGTCACGTTGGGGGAGGGGGGAATTTAGGGAGTTTGTTGTGAAGGGAGTAGGAAATGGGGAAAAATGAGGGGATTTCGGGGTTAAAAGGGTGTTTTTCATGCGGGTTACCCGGCGACCAGGTGTGACCCGATGCGAATTACACCTCAACGTGTCACGGAGGGTAACGCGGAGCACCCCCCTCCGTGACACGGAGCCATCACATAGGTGTTCTAAAATTCGTAAAAATTCCAGAATTGGCTTCAACATGTCACGGAGGGTAACGCGGAGGCCCTTCTCCGTGACACGGAGCCACCGCGTAAGCTCACTGTCCTGCAACTTTTTATTTTTTTCTCACCTCGATTTTTTCCTTTGCGATTCTTTACATTTTTGCCCTCCGTTCCACCTGAAAATCATCTCACAACAAGAAATTGGTTAGAATTCATAGGTATCAACACAAACACAATAATTTTTTTCACTTTTCCATTTATGATATATATTTTTCTTTTTTTCTTTTTCTTTTTTTCTTTTTCTTTTTTTCTTTTTATTCACTATTCTATTCATTTATTACAACGATTTCACGGGTTGCCTCCCGCAGCGCCTGGTTTACCATAGCGGCTCGACGTCATTGACACTCAATCATCCTCTAGAGTGATGGACGTTTTCTCTCGAATAACGTCCTCACCCCAGTAATTCTTACAACGTTGCCCATTAACCAAGAACGTGGAACTTCGATCTTCTTGCCAAAACTCCAGTTTTGGTGCTTCCTTAATCGATGGTTTCGGCGATGGTATTAGGAACCTCATTAACCGCTGAAACGACATTTGCACCCTCTCATAAATCTCTCTATCTCCAAAATTATCGGAGCTCATCAATGCTCTTCCCAAAGGATCTCGAGATTCAACAATCGAAAGAATTTTGTCTTGATTTAGCACATTGATTGTTGAAAGCTCCTCATACATGGCCGGAAGCTTCGTGGCCTTATATACATCAAATACCTCCACTTTGTCATGCGCCCGCATGGTTAGATGCCCTACAGCTACATCAATCAAAGCTCTCCTGGTTGCCAAGAAGGGACGTCCCAAAATAAATGGGACTTCCGCATCCGGCTCAAAATCCAGAACAATAAAATCTACCGGGAAGATAAGGGAGCCCACTTGCACCAACATGTCCTCCATAATTCCATTTGGTCTGGCTAAAGAACGATCTGCGAACTGCAAAATCACCGTAGTTGGTCTAGGACTACCCAGTCCCAACTTCTTGAACACCGATGTCGGCATCAAGTTAATACTCACTCCCAAATCGCATAGTCCACGAGCTCGGATACTTTACCCAATTGTGATTTGAATTATAAAGCTCCCAGGGTCCTTGAGCTTTGTTGGCAACCTGTTCTGTATCCGGGAAGTGCACTCCTCAGTAAGCGCCACCATAGTCTACTCCGTCAATCTACTTTTGTTCGCTACAATGTCCTTGATATACTTTGCATATTTCGGCACTCCCTGCAAAACATCAACAAGAGGTAAATTAATGTGTACCTGTTTAAGCACCTCCATAAACTTTTTGAAACATGCTTCCTCCTTGTGTTTCTTTAGTCTTTGAGGGAATGGGGGTGGTGGTCTTTTTGCTTTAGCTGCCTTCTCCTTCCCCCTCTCATCATCCTGTTCCCTATCTTTCTCTACTGCTCCTGACTGCTGAGGTGGTCTTTCTGGTTTCACCTCCTTGAGTTGTAAACCACTCCTTGTGGTCACTGCATTTACTTGCTTGGGATTTGGGTCAGTGTCACTTGGTAGTCCTCCTCTTGGCCTGGTGCTTTGAGTTCCAGCTAGTTGTCCAAACTGGTACTCCAACACCTTTGTAGCTAACTGATTGTTCTTTACCTCTGCTGCCAATTTCACATAATCAGCCGGCAATTAAGCTTGGTTAGCTATCATTGTTTGAAATATTTCCTCAATGCTGGGTGGTGGTGGAGGAGGTGCATTGTTGCTTTTGTATTGAGTCTGATAGTTCTACTGCCCTCCTTGATTTCTCTGCACACCCTGATTCGAACTCTGCCCTTGATAGTTGTTACTACCCCAAGAGAAATTCGAATGATTTCTCCAATTCGAGTTATAGTTGTTGCCATACTGTTGATGATTATTTCTCTGTACATTCCCCACAAAGTTCACTGAATGTGGATTTGCACCACAACACTCAACTGAGTGTTCATTACTACCACATACTTCACACCAAAACTGCTGCACTACATTAATTGGGGCTTGAGGTTGATTCAAGCTCATATTGCTGAAGTGAGTGTTGAGTTGATTTTGCAACGTAGCTATCTGTGCAGCGATAGCTGTAAAACCATGCACTTCCAAGACTCCTGTTGCTTTCCTTGTTCCTCCTCTAGAAGAGTCCACATTCCACTCTGGATTTCCCTACGAAATATGGTTTAACAAGGTATACAACTCCTCGTAAGTCTTTTCTAATACTTGTCCCCCAGCTGCTGAGTCTAGCAAAATTTTTGTGTGGGGTTCCAAACCCTCTATGAAAGTATGCACCAGTACATCATTGGACTGGTGATGGTGAGGACAATCCTCTTAGCAATGATTTGAACCTTTCCCAAGCTTGATACAGATTCTCCCCCTCTCTTTGTTTAAAACTTAGAATCTGACTTCTAAGTCTTCCTGTTTTCCCGGATGGAAAGAACCGTATCAAAAATTTTCTTGCAAGATCATCCCAAGTGGTGATAGAGTTAGGTGGTTCAGCTTTCAACCACCTCTTTGCTTCTCCCAATAGTGAAAATGGGAATAATGTAAGCCTTAAGTAATCGGATGATACTCCAGCAGGGATGTTAGTGTAACTTATCTCTAAAAAGTTTTGGAGATGTTGTTGTGGATCTTCGTGAGGGAGACCTGTGAATTGCCCGCTGGTGTGCAGCAATTGCACCATATTCTGTTTCAGCTCAAACCTCCCTCCTGGCTCAGGTTTGTGAATACTTGATGTAACATTGTTAGCATGTGGGATTGCCACTTCGCGAACCGGCCTAGCTGCCATTTCTTCAGGCACTAACACTGCCCTTACAAGTGGTGGATTCTGTTGTTGCTCCAGGATTGTCTGTCTGAGCAACTGCAGCTTCTTCTCTAGAGCTTCTCTTCTTTGACGATGGAATTGTCTTTCTGGCTCTAAGTATGAATCCACCAACTCCTTGTCTCTTGCCAGTGCTCAACAGAATTCAATATCTGCAAAAGACAGGCTAAGATCAAGTTGTCAGCACTTATATAGAAATCGTAAACTAACACTAAGAAAACAATTTTACCAATTGCTAGTTCCCGGCAACGGCGCCAAAAACTTGTTTGGTGTTGTGGTAACTACACGCAAGTGCACGTGGTCGAACAAGTAGTAAAATGGCTTAAGTAAGCCAAGTATCTATCCCACAGGAACTGAACTAAGGTAATAATTAACTTTAGTGTTAATGAACTCTAACTTTAAAAATGCAGACAACAATTTGAATAGGATTTTGAGAGTTTAGTTTCCTAATTTCTACGAATCTAAGACAAAATGATAAAATGAGTCTGAACTATAGTAATGAGCATGTTGAGGCTAAAACGAACATGCAGGGAAGTAATTTGTCGATACAATTCAGTTAATCTTTCCTTCAGTTGCTAGTCAAGAATTATTGCCTATGGATTGAAACTTTCGTATCCTACCCAACTTAAGAATCATGAACCTTCAACCTACATTTCTGTGATAAAAGAATTTCATGTTCTAGCCATACAAAATCGATTCCTTAATTGACTAATAACACTTCCAGATATATTTCTATTCTGAATGTAAATCAATTCTCAATATTCCCAAACTAAGAAGAGATCATATCCTACCAATTCACAACTTTCCAATTTCTTTTCTTTTCAAAATCAAAATTGGATTTTTTAGATATACATTAACATTGGCCAAACATTAATACAGTAAGAACAAGAATTGATAGAACAACCATTGAAGAAAAGATAAAAACTAAATTGATCAACAATTACATTCCACTACAATTGTTCTTAACCTCAGCAAGAAGTGAATTTAGCCACTCATTTGTGGATTAAACATCATCAAATGAGTTTAAATCATACAAACAATTGAGATAAAAGAGAAAGAGATAGAGAAGAACCCTAGAATTTTCGTCCCCTCAACTGCCTGTAACCCACGTTCTTGCTCAACCAAGTCAAAATAATTAAAAATAAACCTAAATGTGCTATTTATACTAGTGGAATTTTTTTTCAGAATAACAAGCAACGTGGCACGGAGTGTATCTCGGAGCACTCCCTCCGTGCCACGGTGCAAACGCAGACCCTCACTGGAAATTTATGTTCCAGGTGAATATAGGCAACGTGCCACGGCATGTATCGCGTGGCATTGCCTCCGTGTCACGGAGGCAATGCGGAGCTTCACTGAAATATGCCACAATAAATCATCCGAGGCAGACTGCCTCCGCGATGGTAGCGTGACACGGCTCCATCGCGGAGCCCCTATATTTGCTGCTCTTCCTTGGCCTTTTCCACTACTTTATTCCAAGTCCATTCCCGATTTATACCAACATGTATCTTAGCTTCCTAAAGTCATATTTTACCTGCAAAACAACACTAATCATGTTGGTTAGTATAAATTCACATTTTAACTACAAATCACATGAGAATGCACACATAACGATAGATAAACAAGACGAAATAGAGCATTTGAGCATCACTTGGGCATATAATTCTGCCCAAGATCACTTAACAGTGACTTTGTTCAACTGTCGATAATCAATGCACATATGAAGGGAACCATCTTTCTTCGGAACAAATAAAACTGGTGCACCCCATGGAGACTGACTCGGCCTAATGAAGCCCTTATCTAATAAATCCTTTAACTGATCCTTCAACTCTTTTAACTCGGCTAGGGCCATCCTGTAGGGAGGAATAGATATAGGCTGCGTATCGGGAAGAAGGTCAATACCGAAGTCAATCTCGCGCTCGAGAGGAATACCTGGCAAATCATCAGGAAAGACCTCTGGATACTCACGTACCACTAGAACTAACTGGGTAGTCGGGGTATCGGACTCAACATCCTTGACCCTAACCAAATGATACAAGCAACACTTAGAAATCATCTTTATGGCCTTGAGGTAGGAAACGAAGTGACCTACAGGCACAACTGAACTACCTTTCCATTCTAAGACTGGCTTACCCAGAAATCTGAACTCTACTGACCGGAGTCCTACAATTAATGGAAGCATGACAAGCATACAACCAATCCATGTCGAGAATAACATCGAAATCGGTCATGACTAACTCTATCAGATCTACTGAGGTGACCTTATGTAGGACCAAGATCGGGAAATATATATACACCCGTCTAGCTATAATTGAGTCACCTACAGGAGTACAAACTGAAAAGGATTCTGACAAGACATCGGGACTGACTCCGAATCTACTGGTTACATAAGGTGTCACAAAGGACAAGGTGGCCCCTGGATCTAATAGAGCATAAACATCAATATGGAAGACTCATAATATACCAGTAACCACATATGGGGAGACCTCTTGCTCCTGATGGGATGCTAGGGCATAGAATATATTCTGGCGCTGACTGCCAGCTGCACTGGTAGATGCCCCCTAATGTGCTGAGCGAGGGGGTGGGGATGCTGAGCTAGAAGCTGGGCCACAGCCCCCAATATGATCCTATCTCGCTGTTGTACAATCTCTAAGCATGTGTCTGGGTTTCCCGCACTCGAAACACGCACCCAAACCTGCCAAGCACTAGCCTACATGCCCTCGGCCACATCTGCGACAAGCTGGAACACCTGAATCTGTGGGCCTGCTTCTCTGACCCCTCGAGCCTGATGCTCGCCCTCTCTAGTCATGCCTAGGCTGAGATGGCACACTCAAGGCTAATGAAACTGGGGTGGATGATCTCTGGTGGGTCTGCTAACGGTGCCCACCTCTGACCTAAGCTGAGGAAATCTATGATCATCAGTCCTGGCCCTCTTGGCCTCTCTCTCTCTCGAATGTGCCGCCTCCATCTACTGGGCGTACAACGCCATCCAAGAAAAGTCCATGTCCTAATGGAGCACAGAAATCCTACATTCCTTATCCAAGTAACCAGCTATCATATGCATAAACCTGCTCACTTGCACCCTCTGGTCAACCACTAACTCAGGAGCATACTTCGATAGGCGGGTGAACTCAAGGGAATACTCTAGTACTGTCATCCTCCCTTGCTTCAAATTTACAAACTCATCTGCCTTCAACTCCCTCATCTTCCCAAGTGACCCGACCTGCTCCGGCGACCCTGCTAT
Source organism: Datura wrightii (assembly GCA_035772735.1). Classification (NCBI taxonomy): domain Eukaryota; kingdom Viridiplantae; phylum Streptophyta; class Magnoliopsida; order Solanales; family Solanaceae; genus Datura; species Datura wrightii. Next base: position 72,711,321 of record JASDFA010000019.1, on the reverse strand, counting down.
TCTTCTATTGACGGAACCAGATATGTGCAACCCCCTTCAACTGGTAGGAGGCCAACTCTGTGCACTCAACACTACTCACCCCCATGAACTCATGTGGGTCCTCATCTACCTTGGACCCAATAAACTCTGGCGAGTTCATCCTCAAGAAGTCCCTAACTCGAGCCGCCGCTGCACTGCCACTCTGCGGTACATGGGCAACAGCCTGCTGATTGACCTAAACAGTCAAGGCCTGCGCAAGCATTTGGATAGCGGCCTGAAACTCAGTGTGGGTGGCTGGCTCCGGTGCCTGAGGATCCTGAATTGGTGGGACCTACTGATGCCCACAACCCATGCCATCCTCGTGGCCTTCACCATCTCCATTTCTCCGTCCGTTCACTCTTCGAGGAACCATACTCTGCAATTGCGAATAGCACGAATTAGAGGGATAGAAAGACTCTTCATTGCACGATATAGAACATGAAAGATAGGAACATTTCCTAGAACATTTCATAGCCTCTTTGTGTGGCGCGTTTCACACTCATAAAAAAGACTCTACTTAACGCGACTTTCAGACTCCCTAGGACACTTCAAACCTATGGCTCTGATACCAAGTTTGTTACGACCCGAATGGAGGCTCAGATCGTAGACACGGGACAAAGGACCCCGAGGGACCCCAAGTCGGCCCATAGCTAAGCATACAACTAAATCATTCGAAAACTGAAGAAAACACGAATATAATCTCAGTGGAAGTCTAAAGCAACATCACATAAGAATAAACATCCAAAACTGAATACATGACTAAGTCTGAAAAGTCTCTAATCTGGACGCGCTGATGGGACAAAAACCCCAACTAGATCCATAAGGCTGAAACTAAAATATATAGAAGAAACTTAAAGTCTAGTCCTTAAAGAATAAGGACTCACAAACTCTGAATAGGTGCAACTTTGAACAAGATAATTAAGATCAGGGCTGAAGCTGCGAGCTGGGTCTTGTATCATAAAACGATACAGCATAGAAAGTATGTGGTCAGTACGTGGAATGTACCGAGTATGCAGGGTAAGTAAAACCGCTATAATAAGTAAAATCATCCGAACAATTCATTTCATAACATAAGTTTTTAAAAAGCTGAGAGAACTCACATGCATTCTTTCGAAAACATAATTCCTTCATGATGTGACAATTCATAACTTTATAACATCAACTAATTTGAATGACTCAAAGATGAGATGCAACATTTATAGAAAAGCTGAACATTGAGTCAAACCTTACTTTTAGAACATGCATGCATACATAGTGATCATGAGTAATGAATATGCAAATCTGAATCATATGGACAATGGGAGGTTCTTCACTTAACCGACATACCACAATAGAGCTTACATGGTCCTGACTATTACACTCGAGTGGGCAGAGCTGTCCAAAACCTTGTCAAGGCTAAGGACGCTACCATGATAGCGATATAAAGCTTATGGGACATTAAGGCTGGGGATAGCTCACAGGGAAGGTCCCAAATATAATAAAATCAACCTATGTTGGCGCATAGTTCTAGGGCATAGGGTTGTCGACCCTTAGCCCGGTCGGTGCTAGACTCTTCTCCTAAAACATGCAATGCTCTATATCGTATATAACGAAGCGCAACATCGTCTATTGACAAAGCTCAATATGAAATCATGCATAGACTGGACATCATATGAAAATGAAGCTCAACATTGTCCCTCGACAAAGCTCAATAATGCCATACATCTCAATTATAAATTCATTCATAAGAGAAGCTTTATTTCGAAACATACCACAAGCTCAATCATAGGTGGGAGTATCTACTCCAAATCATGTGGTAAGCTACATGTAGAAATATTTACTCGACATACCACAAGCTAGAATTTATAATAAGAATTGGAATTTTTCTCTTTAAATAATGTGGTAAGCTTATGTTGGGAAAATCATCACTTTAATCAACATATGGGTATTACCCAAAGCTCTATCATTCTAGAATCCAACCGATTCAATTAGGAAACAACATCAAAATCATGGGTAGTTTTAGAAACATGTTTTTCATCATCAACTTCATCACCACTACACATTTACCATAAATCACCTCTTTTATGAACACTTCACCCATTGGTGTTCTAGATTCAATTTTTAGAAAAATAAATTTTATAAGAGAAACAAGTTAGAATCCGCCCAAGCTTCGAAAATGACCAATATCAACTCAATCTAATCATACCCATTGTTACACCCCATAAGTTTCTAGCGTTTAGTCGGCCTATTCGCATGTTGGTTGAGAGTTTTAGAATGTCATACATACGAGGAAAGGGCCCGGGGAAACGCCGAACGAGTGCCAAGTTGGAATTTCGCGAGAGGAGGCCAAACCAAGCTGTCCGGAGGGGCAAAGTGGCACGGATCACAATCAGTGCATTGAGCAACGTGCCACGTTGCATTGTCTACTACCTCAAGTATATAAGGGTCTCACACTTAGAAGTTAAGTTATAAATCAAAAACCACGACCAGCAGAGGATAGGGACGAAGAAAAATATATAATTTTCATCTGATTACGCCGCTAAATGCCGTTCAAATCCAAATTAACTTCGGTATTGAAGTATAAGGCTGCAGGGAGCATTTCTACGAAGTTAGTTTCGCGAAATTTGCCCGGCAAATCGTCGTTCCGTCGAGCCAAAGCTGTTGGAATCTCTCCAAACTAGTGTCAATACAATCCCAGGATTAAAGTAAGCATTTCTCCCTTCTATACCTTCGAGAAATAATGAGGTTTCGACCTTGTTCTGTAAAATAGAAAATATAGTTAATATCTATATATAAAGTTTTCCTTTTTGCCGAAATTAGTGTTAAAACTAGTCATATCTTTCCAGTAACAAGATTTCAGTTAGGAAGAACAGCTGAATACCAACCGAACCTCGCCAGTTAATCAGTAAATAGCAATTGAGGTATGTTAAGGCATTCTCTTTCGGCAAGTTAGTTTCTTCAGCATAGTAATCCAGTATGAATCCCAGTAATGTATGTCAGGAGTATGTTATCATGTTTAGTTGTTAATATCAGTTGAGACTTGCAATTGTATTGTTTTGGGCTGGATTACCTGTATAGCTTCTATAACCGCCCCAGGGTTAATAGCTGTCTCGACTCATCTGCCAGGGACGAGGATACGTCGCTCTACGGAGCGGCATGCCGTCTGCAAGGGATGAAGATGGGGAGCCAGATCCTCATATTTGTCGTGGTTGGACTATACACAGCCCCGCCGAGCGCTTACGCTCGGGATGTAGATATCAGGAGTCCTCCGGACTTAGGTACAGCTATAGTCAGGGGCCCAGCGGGCCCAGTTGTAGACCTAGGGGATCGGCAGAATGCTTATAGCTGGTAGTTGACTCAGTATGACCTGGATAGGGGTAAATAGATTGAGGTGTACTCACTAGGGCTAATGGGGGCCCAGGTGGGTTGTTCTTCGCTGATTGTACCTTCCGGCTTATGGGGCCAGGTAAGGTGTATGTTGCTTTAGTTACTGATAGTTATAAAGTAGAACGCCTCGTTTGTCAGGTATGACCCCTATCCTCCTTATTATAGTTATGTTTAGTCCTAATTTCACTACTTCAGTCAGCTTCAGTCCATTTTCCTTACGTCAACTATTGTCAGTTCTATTTTCTTACTTTCAGTTGTTTTCAGTTATTGCTATACATACTCAGTACCTGTGGTACTGACGCCCTATTTTGGGGCGCTGCATTACTTGCCTGCAGGTGCACAGACGAGGAGCAGATCCCTCGTAGTTCCAGACAGTTGTACAGAGCCATCAGCTCCTTTCTTCCAAAGCTTGTGTGATAGAGGTTTATTTCTTTTGTTTGTACAGTATGGGTAGGCCGAGGCCCTGTCCCGACCATCTTATTACTCCTAGAGGCTTGCAGATTGCATTACTTCCCTATGGTTAGTTAATATCGATCGAGTGGGGCCCATATGGTTTAGACTATGTGTGTTGGCTGTGTGGGGCCTTGATTAGCTGTTGATTGGTTGCCTTATCGGTCATAGCTCGATTTAGCATCTAATATTTCTTTCAGGTTATAACTACATATCATGGTGGCCTTGTCGGCCCGCATAGGACTCCCTATGTTCGTTCATCTCTTGTTAGCTGTTTATTTTCACAGGTGGCTATAGGCCTTGTCAGTCGGGGGTTATTTTTAAAGCCGCTATATAGCCCGTTGTTTTCTTGATTCGAGAGTTAGAGTTAGCCCTGCACCAGAGGTGCTTAGGCTTCATCAGCTCAGTAGTTCAGGTCCTAGTAGGGCACCAGGTGCCCGTCATGCCTCCAAGGTGCGTCGTGGCAAACTTGGTATCAGAGCAGGTTGTATCCTAGAGAGTCTGCAAGCCGTGCTAAGTAGAGTCTTGTCTATGGATGTGTTGTGCACCACATACTATAGGCAGGAGGCTACAAGGCATGATAGGATGGTTACTCTTTCATCTTATTCAGTCATGCTATAGAGCGGCACAGTATGGGGTTGAGTCCCTAAACTCATTATACTCTTTTGTTTACAGAGAAATGTCAGACCAGCGACACCCTACGACAGGCAGGAGATTAGATGTAGCAGTGGGAGTGGGCACCAGCAGGGTGCCTCAGCCTCAATCAGAATTGGCCCGAATGGAGGACAATACTGAGGCATCATCTCGACCTTCCCAGCAGTCTCCACCACGTCAGGAGCCGCTTGGGACGGCCGGTGTGATGGCACCACCTCTGGAAATTTCTATACCCGTACTATCCAACTAGGAGGTCAGGAGCGCAGTGGTTATGCTAGCCCAGATGATGGCTGCTCAGCGCCAGCCAGTGCCACCTACAGTTGCAGAATCTTCAGGAGGGCCTGGTAGTTCGACGGTCCGAGAGTTCCTAGCACTAAGTCCCCCGCAATTCACAAGGACAGATCGGACCGAGGACCCTCAGGATTTCTTAGACCAGATGCAGAAGATTTTCAGGGTGATCCATGCTACGCCCACAGAGTCAGTTTAGTTGACGGCATTCCGGCTATGGGACATAATAGTACTGTGGTATGAGAGTTGGGACAGGTCCCAAGGGAGAGATGTTTCCCCTCCGACCTGGACCATCTTCTCAGAGGATTTCTTGGATCATTACCTACCGCGGGAGATTCGACAGGCCCGGGTTGATCAGTTCCTACACTTGGAGCAGGGGTTGATGAGTGTTCGGGAATATGCCATGCGATTTGATTCCTTGGCTCGATATGTGCCAACTTTTCTGGACACAATGCCAGCTAGGGTACACCGCTTTATTATGGGGCTGAACCGAGAATATGTTGAGACCTGCATCACAGCTACACTACGAGAGGATATGGATATCGCCCGTGTGCAGGCTTTTGCTCAGAATATTGAGGGTATCAGACAGCGGCAATGGGAGGTTAGTAGAACAAGTTAGGAGCAGCCGCAGGGACAGACCGGATGAAATACAGGAGGAGTTCCAGGGAGGACCTAGGCCACGGTTATCAAATAGGCTGCCTAGACCCCCGCCTCCACCACAGCAGTAGAGGAGGGTGGAGCGGAGTGGGTTTACAATACCACTTTGCCCTATTTGCAGTCGACGCCACTCTAGAGCATGCAGGTATTGCTCCACAGCATGCTACATTTGTGGACAGGAGGGTCATCAGATGAGGAATTGTCCAACTAGGGGTTAGGGTAACCGGGATCGACAAGATAGGTCCTCGGCAGGATCATGAGCTCCAGCATCCCCGGCAGGGCGTAGGCCCTCAATTTCAGCTGGCAGAGGCCGAGGCAGATCAAGGGCCTCCAGTTCAGGTGCAGACCCAGACCGTACTTATGCACTACCGGGGCAACAGAATTCAGAGTCATCACCAGATGTGGTGACAGGTATGCTGAACATTTGCTCTCATCCTGCTTATGTGTTGATAGATCCAGGATCCACCTTGTCCTATGTTACACTGCTAGTGGCTCAGAAGTTTAGTATTATGCTGGAATTGCTTTGGCGACCTTTCTCAGTGTCTACACCCGTTGGTGACTCTGTTATAGCCAGAAGGGTCTATCGGGGGTGTACAGTAGAGATTGTCGGTCGTCAGACTACGACAGACTTGATAGAACTAGAAATGGTTGATTTCGATGTTATTATGGGTATGGATTAGTTAGCTCCATGTTATGCCAATGTCGAATGTTGGACCAAGATTGTCCGATTCCACTTTCTAGGGGAGGCAGTATGGGAGTGGAAAGGTAGTACAGCCACGCCAAAAGGTAGGTTTATTTCCTATCTTCGGGCGAGAAAATTAATAGCAAAAGGGTGCATTTTCATATTGTCAGAGTTCAGGATGTTCGGGCAAAGCCTCCGACCCTTCAGTCTATTCCAGTGGTTAATGAATTTCTCAAATTATTTCTAGATGAGCTTCCTGGTATTCCCCCAGAAAGGGAAATTGATTTTGCAATCGATCTATTACCAGACACTCAGCCTATATCTATTCCTCCATATCGAATGACTCCTACTAAACTCAGAGAACTAAAGGAACAACTGAAAGATTTTCTAGACAAGGGCTTTATCAGGCCGAGTACCTCACTATGGGGTGCGCCAATTCTATTCGTGAGGAAGAAGGACGGCTCCCTCTGTATGTGTATAGATTATCGGCATCTGAATAAAGTCACTATCAAAAATAAGTACCTGCTTCCTAGAATATATGATTTGTTTAATCAGCTACAGGAAGAAAGGTATTTTTCAAAGATTGACTTAAGGTCCGGATATCATCAGACTCGAGTTCGTGAAAGAGATATTCCAAAGACTGCCTTCAAGAACAGATATGGCCACTTTGAATTTCTAGTTATGTCCTTCGGACTGACAAATGCCCCAGCAGTGTTTATGGACCTGATGAACAATATTTTCAGACCATACCTAGACTTGTTCGTGATAGTATTTATTGATGATATTCTGGTGTATTCCCGCTCAGAGGCAGATCACTAGGATCATTTACGGTCAGTGCTCTAGATTCTCATAGATCGGCAGCTATATGCAAAATTTTCCAAATGTGAATTTTCACTGAATTCAGTAGCCTTCTTGGGCCATATTGTGTCAGATGTTGGTATACAGGTAGATACGCAGAAGATAGAGGCAGTGAAAACATGGCCTAGACCTACCACTCCAACCGAGGTACGTAGTTTCTTGGGGTTAGCTTGGTATTACAGAAGGTTCATGGAAGGGTTTTCCACGTTAGCAGCACCTTTAACCAAATTGACGCAGAAGGCAGCAAAATTCCATTGGACTGAGGCATGTGAGCAGAACATTCAGGAACTGAAAGACAGATTGACATCAGCACCAGTGCTGGCATTGCCAGAAGGAACAGAGGGCTATGCAGTCTATTACGATGCTTCGGGTGTTGGGTTAGGATGCGTTTTCATGCAGCATGGTAAGGTGATTGCCTATGATTCCAGGCAGCTGAGGAAGCATGAGAAGAACTACCCTACCCGTGACCTGGAGTTAGCCGCAGTGATTCATGCCTTGAAAATATGGAGACATTACTTGTATGGCGTCCACATAGATATTTTCACTGATCACAAGAGCCTGCAGTATATTTTCACCAAGAAAGAGTTGAATGTGTGACAGTGTCACTGGTTGGAGTTGTTAAAGGATTATGATGTGAATATTCTATATCACCCAGGAAGGGCCAATGTTGTAGCAGATGCCCTTAGCCGCAAATCCATGGGAAGCCAGGCATATTTACACCCCGAGCAGTAGGAATTGGCCCGAAAATTGCATCAGCTAGCCAGTTTAGCTGTTCGTGTAGTAGAATCAGGAGACAATGGAGCGGTAATCCAGAATACCGCGATGTGATCATTGGTTGTGGAAGTGAAAGAACGACAGTATGAAAATCCTAGCCTGGTTTAGCTCAGAAATAGGGTCCAACGAGGGGGATTGACAGATTTCCAAGTAATTAAGGACGGAGTTTTGAGATATAGGGATCGCCTCTGCATTCCAGACGTGGCGGGTCTTCGCCAACAAATTATGGGTGAGGTACACTATGCCCGTTACTCTCTCCATCCAGGTTCGATAAAAATATACCATGACATAAAAGAGATTTACTGGTGGCCCAGAATGAAAAAAGGGATAGCAGAATTGTAGCTCAATGTCCCAATTGCCAACAAGTGAAAGCTGAACATCAGAAACTAGGTGGACTGACGCAGGATATAGCCGTGCCTTTATGGAGATGGGAGGCAATTAATATTGATTTCGTAGTAGGGTTACCTCGTACCAGGCGTAAATATGATTCTATCTGGGTAATTGTTGACAGGTTGACAAAATCAGCTCACTTTCTGCCAGTAAAGGCTACCTATTCAGCCGAAGATTATGTTGAGTTGTATATTAGAGAAATAGTCTGATTGCATGGTGTTCCGCTATCAATTATCTCTGACAGAGGAGCGCAGTTTATAGATAAATTTTGGCAATCTTTTCAAAGGGGCCTAGGTACGCAGGTTAACCTGAGCACAGCCTTCCATCCTCAAACAGACGGGCAGGCAAAACGTACAATCTAGACGCTCGAGGATATGTTATGGGAGTGTGTACTAGGTTTTGGAGGCAGCTGGGATGAACATCTACCGCTTATTGATTTTGCCTATAATAGCAGTTATCATTCAGCAATTCATATGGCACCTTATGAAGCGTTATATGGGCGGAAGTGTAGGTCGCCAGCTGGTGGTTTGAGGTAGGATAACCAGCATTGATTGGCCCAGATATTATTCATCATTCTGAAGAGAAAGTAAAGCTTATCAGGGAACGTCTGCTGACAGCTCAGAGCCACCAGAAATCTTATACTGATGTGCGGCGGAGAGACCTAGAATTTAATGTGGGTGACTGGGTATTCCTGAAGGTTTCACCGATGAAGGGTGTGACAAGGTTTGGTAAGAAAGGCAAGCTCGGCCTGAGGTTTATTGGGCCTTATCAGATTCGTCGAAGGATAGGCCAAGTGGCTTATGAATTGGATTTACCCCAGAATTAGAATCCGTTCACCCAGTTTTTCATGTATCAATGCTGAGAAAGTGTATAGGAGATCCCTCCCGAATTGTCCAGTCAAAGACGTCCAAATCACTGAGGAGTTAGCTTATGAAGAAGCTCCAGTAGCCATATTAGATCGGTAGGTCCGCAAACTGAGAACTAAAGATGTTTCTTCCATTAAAGTGTTATGGCAAAATAAAAACCGAGAGGAGATGACCTGGGAGGCAGAAGACAATGTGAAAATCAGATATCCTCAGTTATTTAAGACTTAGTCAGATTGTGCAGCCAGAGGTATATTCTTATTGTTGTTTCATAGGTTGCATTATATACATGTATCTGTGGAGTAGTTGACTTCAGTCTATTGTGAAATGAATGTCATAATCTTGTGTGGAGTACCTGTATTGGAATTTTATGCATTTTAGGGTTTTCGGATAGTCCATATTACAGGGGAGACTCTGCCGAAATTTTTCCAGAATAAGCAATTGCAAGATTAAGGTTCTTGCAAGCAGAAGTTAACATTCGAGGACGAATGTTCTTAGTGGGGGGGGAGGATGTTACACCCTGTAAGTTTCTAGTGTTTAGACGGCCTATTCGCATGTTGCATGAGAGTTTTAGAATACATACATACGAGGAAAGAGCCCGGGGAAAGGCCGAATGAGTGCCAAGTTGGGATTTCGCGAGAGGAGGCCGAACCAAGCTGTCTAGAGGGGCAAAGTGGCACGGAGCAGAATCAGTGTGTTAGCCAATGTGGCATGGAGCAGAATTAGCGTGTTGAGCAATGTGCCACGTTTCCTTGTCTGCTGCCTCAAGTATATAAGAGTCTCACACTTAGAAGTTAAGTTATAAATCAAAAACCACGACCAACAGAGGATAGGGACAAATGAAAACATATAATTTTCATCTGATTACGCCGCTAAATGCCGTCCAAATCCAAATTAACTTCGGTATTGAAGTATAAGGTTGCAGGGAGCATTTCTACGGAGTTAGTTTCGCGAAATTTGCCTGGTGAATTGTCGTTCCACCGAGTCAAAGCTGTTGGAATTGCTCTAAAATAGTGTTAATACGATCCCAGGCTTAAAGTAAGCATTTCTCCCTTCTAGACCTTCGAAAAATAACGAGGTTTCGACCGTGTTCTGTAAAATAGAAAAAATAGTTAATATCTATATATAAAGTTTTCCTTTTTGCCGAAATTAGTGTTAAAACTAGTCATATCTTTCCAGTAACAAGATTTCAGTTAGGAAGAACAGCTGAATACCAACCGAACCTCGCCAGTTAATCGGTAAATAGCAATTGAGGTATGTTAAGGCATTCTCTTTCGGCAAGTTAGTTTCTTTAGCATAGTAATCCAGTATGAATCCCAGTAAAGTATGTCAGGAGTATGTTATCATGTTTAGTTGTTAATATCAGTTGAGACTTGCAATTGTATTGTTTTGGGCTGGATTACCTGTATAGCTTCTATAACCGCCCTAGGGTTAATAGCTGTCTCGACTCGTCTGCCAGGGACGAGGATACGTCGCTCTACGGAGCAGCATGCCGTCTGCAAGGGACGAAGATGGGGAGCCAGATCCTCATATTTTTCGTGGTTGGACTATACACACCCCCGCCGAGCGCTTACGCTCGGGATGTAGATATCATGAGTCCTTTGGACTCAGGTACAGCTATAGTCAGTCGCCCAGAGGGCCCAGTTGTAGATCTAGGGGATCGACAGGATGCTTATAGCTAGTAGTTGACTCAGTATGACCTGGATAGGGGTAAATAGATTGAGGTGTACTCACTAAGGCTAATGGGGGCCCAGGTGGGTTATTTTGTGTTGATTGTACCTTTTGGCTTATGGGGGTCAGGTAAGGTTTATGTTGCTTTAGTTACTGATAATTAGACAGTAGGATGCCTCATTTGTCAGGTATGACCCCTACCCTCCTTATTACAGTTATGTTTAGTCCTGATTTCACTACTTCAGTTAGCTTCAGTCTGTTTTCCTTACATCAGCTATTGTCAGTTCTATTTGCTTACTTTTAATTATTTTCAGTTATTGCTTTACATAGTTAGTACCAATGGTACTAATGCCCTATTTTGGGGCGCTGTATTACTTGCTTGCAGGTACACATAGACGAGGAGCAGATCCCTCGTAGTTCCAGACAGTTGTACAGAGTGATCAACTCCTTTCTTCCGGAGCTTGTGTGATAGAGGTTTATTTCTTTTGTTTGTACAGTATGGGTAGGCCGGGGCTCTGTCCCGACCATCTTATTACTCCTAGAGGCTTGCAGATTGCATTATTTCCCTGTGGTTAGTTGATATCAGCCGTGTAGGGCCCATATGTGTTTAGACTACGCGTGTTGGTCGTGTGGGGCCTTGTTTAGCTGTTGATTGGAGGCCTTATCGGTCATAGCTCGGTTTAGCATCTGATTTTTTTTCCAGTTATAACTAGATATCATGGTTGCCTTGTCGGCCCACATAGGACTCCCTATGTTCGTTCGTCTATGGTTAGCTGTTTATTTTCACAAGTGGCTATAGGCCTTGTCGGCCGGGGGTTGTTTTTACAGCTTCTATATAGCCCGTCGTTTTCTTAATTCCAGAGTTAGAGTCAGCCTGGCACCAGAGGTGCTTAGGCTTAATCAACTCAGTAGTTCAGGTCCTAGTAGGGCACCAGGTGCCCGTCATGCCTCCCAAGGTGGGGCGTGACACCCATGAATAGAGATAAAAAATCATGCAATTGATCAAAATCCCATAATTGATTATTCATAATTTAACACTAATTTATAGGAATTGGGCATGGGTGTAGAAGGAAGACACCCATTAAAACCCTACATACCTGGAAATGAGGAATTCTATCACCCTTCAATTGCCCAAGATCAGATTCCAAAAGAAACCTCGAATTTGGCCTTGAATCACCTCCTTCAAGCCTTCAACCTTGCATGCATGGGGAGTATGCACTTAGAATAGGTCTTCCCCTACTAAAAACCTTCAAAACGATCCCTAAACGACGTAGCATAGAGCCTTAGGACTAGGAAATAACAAAAATGCCCTTTCTAAAATCGCAGAAAAACCTGAACTAGACGATCCCACGATTGAACCAACGGACCGTGGGAAGATATTAAGACCCGTGATATATGCCCATGGTCCAGACTGCCAAACATCCCGATTTTTGATTTACACCCACGGCTCGACCAGACAAGTCGTCCTTCTCACAGATCCACTTCCTTCCCAAAACCTTCTCACAACGGCTCGTGCCTTCTCACAATGGGTCATTGTGGCGCCCGTGGTCCAGACTACCACCAGGCCTGGCTTCACACCACGACCATATACAACGGCTCGTGGTTTTCTACCACAAGTCGTTCTATGGCTCGTCCTGCAACATTTCGCAGATTTCTGCATTTTGAATTTTTAACTCCTCGAGTTATTTCCTAAGCACTTATGGGTATTACACTGGCATACGGAGTGCCACGTCGCACAGGGCAGTAGGCGCAACCAGCTCCGCGCCACGCAGCAGGTATCATTTGGGCCAGCTTATGCAAATCCAAATCCAAGTCAAAGAAGGAGAGGGAAAGCTGCTCGTCCCCCCAAAAATAGTGGATTAAAAGGTGGGGGCGCGAGGCCCAAGATTTTACATAGCACATAGAGAGGCGTAAGTCACATGGATCTATGGGGCGTATGTATCATATATTTTTAATTTTATAATTTTATTACAAAAAAATAAGCAAATAATATTTTTCAATAATTCTGCAAATAAATTCAAACAAATCCCAATAATGTAGAAAAAGATATTATAATTATTATTTGAGAAAGAAAACAATAATAAAAATGATAATACTCAAGATAATCTTTAAAATAAAATCGTCATCTACTTCTTCATCGATCTTCAGTAGTTCTTCTCACTCTTATCTAATTTACATTGATTATTATTTTTATATATTTCAAAGAATAATAAGGATAAGTAGTGTAAGAGCAATATAAAAATATAGATAAAATTTCTTAGTAGCATAGGGCTATAAAATCTCTATCCTATCATTTTTAGTCATAATCATCAAAAAAAATATTTATAACGTCATTTTTAATGAGTTATTTTTATTAATATTGATACATTCTAGAAAAAATGACTACAATATGAAAACATGATAGCATAAATTATAAATATCACTACACCGATAATAAAAATATTTATTTATGAAAAAAACTTTTAAAATAATAAAAATTAAATTTAACGCCCAAAACTTGCGTTTTTACTCCCGGGACTTATGTTTTTATGCCCGAGACTTATGCTGCATATTTTGGGGCTTACCCTTTATAAATCTATGCCTTTTATTTACACCTGGTGCGTTTTGGTACGTTCGCCCTGGGACTCGCACCGAAAATGCCTTTGAAAACACTATCCACAAACAATGAGGATTAGGCCCAGGAAGTTCTTCTTTCATTCTTTTATTTTAGGCTTTATTGTTTTAGCACTGGGGACAGTGCTACCGATTAAGTATGAGGTGAAAGAAGTAAACTTTATTATACCATGTGTTCGGGGTGATTTGTGGGGTATAAAACGACATGCAAGTGCACGTGGTCGAACAAGTAGTAAGTGGCTTTAGTAAGCCAAGTATCGATCCCACAGAGACTCGGGTGAAGTGCAATTTGCTCAAGTGTACTATATTTTACTTCTAAAATATGCAGACAACAGTGTAACCAAAAAGTTGATAGTTTGTTTTATAATTTTTTTATACTAAAGCTAAAAACAATTATCTAATTTGAGTCTGAACTATGAATGAGAGCATGCTGAGGTTAAACGAACATGTAATGAAATTAATTATCATCATACTTTGGTTAATCTTTTCCTCCAGTTGCTAGCCAAGAACATTTGCCAAGAGATTAAAACCTCATATTTAACCTCACTTAAGAATCATGAACCATCCGTCTACATTTCTGTGATCAAATGCAATTCATGTTCTAGCCATACAATTCCGGTACCTAAATTGACTAATACGACTTTCAGGTATATTTCTATCCTGAAAGCAAATCAAAACTCAATTTTCCCAAACCAAGTAAAGAACATATCCTATTAATTCACAACTTTCCAATTTCTTGCTCTCTCGAGTGAAACTGGACTTTTTAGATTTACATTAACGTAGGCCACACATTAATGCAGTAAGAACAAGAATTAATATAACAACATAGAAGAAAAGATGAAAAACCAAAGAATCAATGATCAAATTTCATCACAATTGTTCATAACTGATCACGGGCAAAAATATATGCCCGAGATACTCTTTATTACTTAAATTAGTCTTGTTTATCTAAGTTATCGTATACATTTTCATGTAATTTTAGATAAAATAAAGATATGTGCTAACCAACATGATTAGCCTTTGTTTTGTAGGTTTTGATGATGTTTGAGTAACTAATCCATGAGTTGGTGAAGTAGAAGCTTGGAAATGGAATTAACACGCGAACGTCGGCAAGGAAGAGGCACAAAACAAGCCACCGGCGCGTCGACAAGGTGCCACGGCAGGCAGGCCGCTCAAAACAGCCCACCTGCACATTGGCAACGTGCCACGGCAGGTGGACTCCTCGACCATGGGGCTGCAACGCGCTGCCCAGGCAGCGTGACACGTTGCCAACGCGGCAAGGTGCTGCCTGGGCCGATTTCGGGTGATTTTCCAGAAAGCCTCCGCGTCCGTAGCGTGTCACGGAGGCCGTGCTCCGTGTTGGCCTCCGTGACACGTTGCGTGTTAATCCGAGAAAGATTTCTACTAATATAAATAGAACACTTAGGTTTATTTTTGAGAGGGCAGACTTGGTGGAGCAAGGACGTGGGTTAGGAGCAGTTGAGGGACGAAAAAGCTAAGGGTTTTTCTCTCTTTCTTTCTTCTTTCAATCAATTGTACGTATGATTTACACTCATTTGAGGATGATCAATCCACAAATGAGTGGCTAATTCTCTTCCTTGCTAAGGTTTTGAACATGTGTATTGAATTTTGATTGTGAATTATATGGTTTTTCATCTTCTTCTTTCATGTTGTTCTATTAATTCTTGTTCTTACTGCATTAGTGTGTGGCCAACATTAATGTACATCTAAAAAGTCCAATTTCACTCGAGAGAGCAAGAAATTGGAAAGTTGTGAATTAATAGGGTATTGTTCTTAACTTGATTTGGGAAAATTGGGTTTTGATGTGCTTTCCTGATAGAAATATACTTGAAAGCCGTATTAGTCAATTTAGGAGCCGGAATTGTATTGCTAGGTCATAAATTGCATTTGATCACAGAAATGTAGACGAATGGTTTATGATTCTAAAGTGAGATTAAATACGAGAGTTTTAATCTCTAGGCTAATGTTCTTGGCTAGCAACATGAAGAGAAGAATAACCGAATTATGATTACTATCGAATTCATTACTTGTTCTTAACCTTGGCATGCTCTTATCCATAGTTTCAATTCAAGTAAATATTTGTTAATAGTTTTAGTATATAATTTATAAACAAAAAAATTATTTAACTTTTGGTTACATTGTTGTCAACATAATTAGAAGTAAACTAGAATATAGTATACTTAAGCAATTTTACTTATCCAGAGTCTCCTTGGATCGATACTTGGCTTACTTAGCCACTTTATTACTTGTTTGACCACGTGCACTTGCGTGTCGGTTTTTAACCCCTACCGAACCACCCGAGCAATAACCTCAGCAAGGAGAGGAATTAGCCACTCATTTGTGGATTAAACATCTTAAAATGAGTGTTAATCATACAAGCAATTGAATTAAAGAAGAAAGAAAGACAGAAAAAAACCCTGATATTTTCGTCCCTCAACTGCCTGTAACCCACGTCCTTGCTCCACCAAGTTAGAATATTGAAAAATGAACCTAAGTGTTCTATTTATACTGCTGGGAATTTTTCCCAGAATAACGAGCAACATGTCATGGAGTGCATCGCGGAGCACTGCCTCCGTGACACGCTACGGACGCGGACCCTCACTGGAATTGGGGGTCCAGGAATTAAGGCTCAACGTGGCACGGCGTGCAACGTGGAGCCAGGCCACCGTGCCACGGAGCAAACGCGGACCCTCTCTGGAATTTGGGCAAATTTTCCCTATCCAGGCAGAATGCCTCCGCGATGGCAGCGTGACACGGCTCCATCGCAGAGCCCCTTTATTTCATGTTGTCCAATATCTTTTCCCTTTCTCGCATCCAAGTCCAACTCCGATATCATCCAACATGCATTTAAGCTTCCCGAAATCACATTTTACCTGCAAAACAATGCTAATCATGTTCGTTAGTATAAATTCACATTTTATTACCAATTACATGAGAATGTATACACATTGATAGATAAACATGGTTAAAATGGTACTTTTGAGTATCACTTGGGCATATAAATTTGCCCAAGATCACTTACCCCACACTTAAATCCTTGTTCGTCCTCGAACAACAATCCTACACTTCATGCAATTTACATCCCAACCTCGCTACTTTGGTTCGACAATTTAGGCTACGGTCATACCGATTATTCAATACAGCAAATCATGAAAAAACATGCATGGTCTTAGCAATGCAATGACCTTCAATACATCAAGACCTCCTAGACTTTAAGAATCGACTCTCGATATTGGCAAACTCATGCAAAACAGCTGATCAAGATATCCGACACGAAAATTAATCTTTAATCAAGCATGTGCCCTCACAACACAAGAGAATCTTCCCCTTTTTGCTCGTATGACTCACAAACATTCAAACAGGGGCATGTAAAAACAATTTCGCTCTCTCTCCCAAATGAATTCACATGCATCATGTCATGACCCATAAGCTTGCCCTTAGTGTATTACTCCACTAATATAAAGAAGTGCGATGTAAGATCACGTAGGACTTGAACTGGTTGTAATGGAAGCTACGGAACTAGTAAATATTGGGTTAGCCAATAATAGCCACTAGCATCCTTAAGCACCTTTTCAACACATCCCATCAACTCATGGACATTGTTTCTTTTTTTTTTTTTCATCATCCCCTTCTTGATGATTTTCTTTAGTATGGCCCATTGCATTAAGCACACTTGACACAACAACAAAGATTATTCATGCACCTTCATTATCATTTATTTATAGCAAGTGCACCTTCAACCTTTTCTTTTCTTCTATCACTCTGCTTTTCTTTTTCTTTTCACCATTCTCACTCCTTGACACTTCGGGAAAATGATTTTCTTTTCTTAAGCGCTTAAGAGTTTTGTATAGACTTTACGGCTAATGAAAAGAAGGAATTAAGCTCGGTTTACACTTTATGACAAAAGAAAAAATAATAGGCTAAAGGCTCAACGGGCTGACTAGGGTATACAATCAAGGTGTGTACGACAAGGAAAAATAGAAACTCTCGGTTAAAACAAAGAAATGCCTACATCCTTTCCTATAATACACCTCCTTCATTTCATTTTGTACACACACCAGGCAAGTTCTAGACACTTCACAATAGCATGGAATATCAACACCTCACTTCACACTTGTTGCACATGCTCAATTCAAGATGTATTCACAGACTCTTCAATCAGCTAATTACAGGAATTCAAACATTAAGCCTCAATCACACTGAATCGAACTCTACGGCCTAGTTATCTCAACATATTTACAAAGTTGCATGCTTTCATACGAATCACCTTTGCATTTTGAATATCATGTACAACACGCAACCAGAATTTCGCAACCATCCAGTAACTACAGGTTTTGGGATGCAACCCACCAAAGAAAAAGATTGAAAAATTGAAAAATAATTGAAAAAATTCTACTCCTAACGACTACATTTACCTTAAGACGGTCGTCATCCATCCATCATAGGGAACGGTCACTAACTATGACTTCGGTTCAATGGGACTAATCTCGGTAAAAGAACCGAAAACAAACGCCGAGAAACCCAAGAAGTAAAAAAATGTTGAAAATATCGATCATTTCGATAACAAAAATATGTACAGAATTAGAATCAGCTAGCAACATTCAGCAACACACATCAATTTAACAAACATTCACAAATACAGAACAACTTAACAATTCACACTCACAGGGACAAACAACATACACGACAACAGAAGAGGGCATACATACAAAATAGCCCAGCCCAGCACCTAACTACTCCCACCCCACACTTAGCTCGAACACTGTCCTCAGTGTTCACAAAAATTAAAATAGCACAAAATCGGGTGGTGGAACTCCCTGATCAGTCAAAGTATTCCACTTCTTCATCGGGTGCTGCTGCTTCATCTCCCATGTACGAGTTGCCTCCGTCGTCATCATCGGACTCCACATCGGAGTCCTCCCAACGTGTCTCCTCATCTGTGGGGACATCATCATCTGTGGGCTCTATAAATACTGGCCCCACTCGGCATAGAGCCCTGGCATTTTCGCCGAAGGGGTAGTCTAGCTCGAGCTGCCATAGCTCCTCCTCTGTCGCCGGCCTCCCTCCTATCCTCAGCTGGAGCATCTGCATCCCATACATCTGAGCCATATACTGGTCATCACGAGCATGTCGCTCGCCAAGTGTAAGCACTGGCCCGTGGGTGGTGTCGGGAGCCTTAGTTTTAGTAACGTCTAAGGCCCGCCGCTCCAACTGCGGGATATAGTCAAGGGCCTCCTCCTCAACATCGAGGCCCTTGAGGAAGGTGTTCAGTAGTCCACCAAAGCCATACATGTGCCCCTGGTGCAATCGGGCTCTCTTCATGGCGGAGATAATTACCGCCCCAACGTTGATCTCCACCCCTTTCATCGGGGCGTACACCAGGCATACACGATCCCGGGTTACATCTGTCATATGTACCCCCGGGATTAGGCATCAGCAGACTATCTTTAGCCAGATTCGGGCTTCCCTGTTCATTTGTGAATATGGTAGAGTCTGGTGGTAGCCCCTCTCTTTGTGTCTGCTCCATCTAGCTGTCGATCGGGTCCCACACAATGTGCGTCTGATGTCCGCATACGGTGGGGTAATGTTCAGCTGTTGGAGTACGTGGGCGTCTGTGTCCTGCGCTCCTATGATGGCATTGAGGTGGTGGGGCTCCAGAGTGACTATTTGCCCTCTGATCTTGATGGTGTGACTTCTGATCGTCGGGTTCCAATTGGCATAGAACTCCCGAACCAGGTGCAAATTACATTCCTTGGGCTCCTCAAATATGAAATTGAGCCCAGTTGCCTCGATCCGATGGACCATCCTAGGGAACTCCTGTGCCAATGGTTCCCGTGCTATGTGCTCCTCGGGGAAATATTTATTTTCTTTGTGCTTTGCGTACCACTTTTTTCCCTCATCAGTCACCCATCTCGTTCCGTATTGGCGGCGTTGGCCGCGTGGAATTGCTGGTGCAGCTGGGACTACTGTGCCCAGTCTGATTCGCTTCCTTCCGGCGCCTGAAGTTGATGCGCCTTTTCCTTTATCTTGCCGGCTTGCCATTTTACCTGTCAACCCAAGTAAACAAGATCAATGTTAAGATAACGGATATTAACTTCGGCTAAGGTCGGGTTACGCTAGGTTACCCCACACTTAGTCCTTAGCTACAGTTACAACACTACGGCAAGATTATCTTTATTTACACACAATAATCAACTATACAATCATGCTCAGTGCGTTCGAAAAAATTCGACGGTATAACTTCTGCGTACTACTCAGACTTTGTACAGCTAATCACAATCACTACCATCGCTAACATTTTACCCATCACACTTAGCAAATAAAAACAAAGAAACAAAAACAACAACAAAAATTTATCTACACGAACCTATACAACTAACAAAATTCTTACAAATTTCAACATTCCCTTAACCCGAGAATCAGTCGTTCTATTAACATCCTAACAGTTTGTACATCGACTCATCTCATTCAACGCATCCATCCCGGCATGAAATTCACAAGTTCAATACATTTTCTACTCCAAATGCAACATACAAGCCCTAGAATTAATATTATCAATCAAATTCGATTAAGTTATGCAATCGACAAGTTCAAGCAATCATAACGACATTCCAAACATTCATCAACAACAATTAACTCAAATTCATGATTAATTACTATGTAAGGCAATTTAGCTCACCTCCCATGCTCAATTTCGAAGAAAATCGACAAGAATTTGAGAGGAAATCGAAAAACATACCTTGACTTTGAAGAATCGAAGAAAAATCGTTGAATTTCTTGCCTTACTCCGTGTCACGTTGATGGGGGTTGGGTTTTGGGGGGTTTGGTCGTGGAGGGATTAAAAAATGAGGGAAAAGGGAAGGTTTTCGGGGTTAAAAAGTAAGAAAATTGCGCGGGTCACCCGGCGACCTGGTGTGACCCGTCGCGATATACAAGGCAACGTGTCACGGAGTGCATCGCGAGACTGTTCTGGAAATTTTAAAATTTCCGGATTGTACCTCAATGTGTCACGGAGGTAACGCGGAGGTCCACCTCCATGACACGGAGTTGTCGCCTCAGCTCACTGTCTGCCACTTTTTATTAATTTTTCATACCTCGACTTTTCCTTCGCGATTCCGTGCATATTTTTCTCCGTTTGACCTGAAATTCATCTCACTATACAAAATTGGTTAGAATTATAGGTTTCACTCTAAATACAAATAAACAAAAACTAAAACGAAAAATTTTGTTGTAAATCAAGAAAAAGAAAAAGAAAAGAAAAATCTATTTACACTTTACAAAATGAAAGAAAATTTTTTCACGAGTTGCCTCCCATGCAGCGCCTAGTTTACCGTTGCGGCTCGACGTCGTTAAGCTCAATTGTCCTCTTGGGTGATGGACGATTTCTCTCGATCACCGTCCTCCCCCCAGTAGTGCTTACACCTTTTCGGTGGTTTTCCCATTAACTCTCGGGAATCCTTCATCTGCTTATCATCACCTTGATCAATCACATTGATCACCGAGAGTTCTTCATGCACCGTCGGGAGCTTGGGTGCCTTGTACACATCGAACACCTCCACCTTGTCATGTGCTCGCATTGTCAGTTGCCCCGCAGCTACGTCAATTAGTGCTTTCCCGGTTGCCAAGAAAGGACGTCCCAAAATAAATGGGACTTCCATGTCTGGTTCAAAATCCAGCACGACAAAATCTACCGGGAAAATTAGGGAGCCAACTTGCACCAGAACGTCCTCTACAATGCCATCAGGTCTGGCTAAGGATCGATTCGCCAACTGCAAGATTACCGTTGTGGGTCTAGGACTCCCTAGACCCAACTTTCTGAATACCGAAGAAGGCATCAAATTTATGCTCGCTCCCAAATCACACAATCCACGAGCTCGGATGCTCTGCCCAATAGTAATCTGGATAGTAAAACTCCCAGGGTCTTTTAGCTTTGTGGAAAGTCTATTTTGGATCCGGGAAGTGCACTCCTCCGTTAGAGCCACCGTAGCATACTCAGTCAACCAACTTTTGTTTGCTACGATGTCCTTTATATACTTAGCATATTTCGGCACTCCCTGCAAGACATCAACAAGAGGTAAGTTAATATGTACCTATTTCAGCACCTCCATGAATTTCTTGAAACACGCCTCCTCCTCGTGTTTCTTTAGTCGTTGAGGGAACGGGGGTGGAGGTCTTTCTGATTCAGCTTCATTAGTCTTCCCCCTTTCAGTACTATGCTCCCTCTCAACTTCAGCTGCTCCCGACTGTTGAGGTGGTCTTTCTGGTTCCACCTCTTTCAGCTGCAAACCACTCCTTGTGGTCACTGCATTTACCTGCTTGGGATTGGGATCCGTGTCGCTCGGCAGTCCTCCTCTAGGCCTTGTGTTTTGGGCACTAGCAAATTGCCCAAATTGATATTCAAGCGCCTTGGTAGCTAACTGGTTGTTTTTCAATTCGGCTGCCAATTTCACATAGTCAGCCTGCAATTGAGGTTGGTTAGCTATCATGGTCTTGAACATTTCCTCAATGCTGGGTGATGATGGTGGAGGAGGTGCATTGTTGTTTCTGAATTGAGCTTGATAATTCTGCTGCCCTCCTTGGTTCCTTTGCACACCCTGACCCGAACTTTGGCCCTGATGGTTGTTGCTACCCCATGAGAAATTAGGGTGATGCCTCCAATTGGAGTTGTAGCTACTACCATACTGCCAGGTGGTTCCTTTGCACATTACCCACAAAGTTTACCAAGTCAGGATTGGCTCCACAACACTCAGCTGAGTGCTCACTGCTTCCACACACTTCACACCACATCTGATGTACTGCATTAACTGGGGCTTGAGGCTGGTTCAATGTCATGTTGCTGAAGTGGGTGTTAAGTTGATTTTACAATGCAGCTATCTGTGCAGCGATAGCTGTAAACCCATCCACTTCAAGCACTCCTGCTGCTTTCCTTGTCCCACCTCTTGATGAATCAGCATTCCATTCTGGATTGCCCTGCGAAATACGGTCCAACAAGGTATAGAGATCCTCATAAGTTTTCTCCAGCGCTTTCCCTCCAGCTGCTGAGTCTAGCAATATTTTGGTGTGGGGTTCCAAACCCTCTATAAATGTGTGCACCAGCACATCATTGGACTGATGATGATGAGGACAATCCCGCAACATAGATTTAAATCTCTCCCAGGCCTGATATAAATTTTCTCCCTCTCTCTGTTTGAAACTTAGAATTTGACTTCTAAGTCTTGCTGTTTTACCAGAGGGAAAAAACCGTATCAAAAACTTCCGTGCAAGATCATCCCACGTAGAAATAGAATTTGGTGGCTCAGCTTTCAACCACCTCTTGGCTTCTCCCAACAATGAGAATGGGAACAATGTAAGCCGGACATAATCTGATGACACTCCAGCAGGGATGTAAGTGTCACTTATCTCCAAAAAATTTTGGAGATGCTGCTGTGGATCTTCATGAGGGAGACCGGTAAATTGCCCGCTAGTGTGCAGCAACTGCACCATATTCTGTTTAAGTTCAAATCTCCCTCCCGGCTCAAGTTTGCGGATACTAGATGTAACATTATTGGCATGTGGGATTGCCACCTCGCGAACCATCCGAGCTGCTGCTTCTTCGGGCACTAACACTGCCCGTACTACCGGTGGATTCTATTGTTTCTCCATGATCGTCTGTCTAAGCAACTGCAGCTTTCTTTGTAGAGCTTCTCTCCGTTTACTGTGAAATATCCTTTTTGGCTCTATATACGATTCCACCAGCTCCTTGTCTCTTGCCAGTGTTCAACAACAATTAAGTCTGCAAAATACAGGCTAAGACCAAGTTGTCAACACTAAGAAAATAAAAATACAGGATTAGGCCCAGGAAGTTCTTCTTTCATTCTTTTATTTTAGGCTTTATTGTTTTAGCACTGGGGACAGTGCTACCGATTAAGTATGAGGTGAAAGAAGTAAACTTTATTATACCATGTGTTCGGGGTGATTTGTGGGGTATAAAACGACACGCAAGTGCACGTGGTCGAACAAGTAGTAAGTGGCTTTAGTAAGCCAAGTATCAATCCCACAGAGACTTGGGTGAAGTGCAATTTGCTCAAGTGTACTATATTTTACTTCTAAAATATGCAGACAACAGTGTAACCAAAAAGTTGATAGTTTGTTTTATAATTGTTTTATACAAAAGCTAAAAACAATTATCTAATTTAAGTCTGAACTATGAATGAGAGCATGCTGAGGTTAAACGAACATGTAATAAAATTAATTATCATCATACTTTGGTTAATCTTTTCCTCCAGTTGCTAGCCAAGAACATTTGCCAAGAGATTAAAACTCTCGTATTTAACCTCACTTAAGAATCATGAACCATCCGTCTACATTTCTGTGATCAAATGCAATTCATGTTCTATCCATACAAACCCGGTTCCTAAATTGACTAATATGACTTTCAGGTATATTTCTATCCTAAAGGTAAATCAATTCTCAATTTTTCCAAACTAAGAAAAGCTCATATCCTATTAATTCACAACTTTCCAATTCCTTGCTCTCTCGAGTGAAACCAAACTTTTTAGATTTACATTAACGTAGGCCACACATTAATGCAGTAAGAACAAGAATTAATAGAACAACATGGAAGAAAAGATGAAAAACCAAAGAATCAATGATCAAATTTCATCACAATTGTTCATAACCTCAGCAAGGAGAGGAATTAGCCACTCATTTGTGGATTAAACATCTTAAAATGAGTGTTAATCATACAAGCAATTGAATTAAAGAAGAAAGAAAGAGAGAAAAAACCCTGATATTTTCGTCCCTCAACTGCCTGTAACCCACGTCCTTGCTCCACCAAGTCAGAATATTGAAAAATGAACCTAAGTGTTCTATTTATACTACTGGGAATTTTTCCCGGAATAACGAGCAACGTGTCACGGAGTGCATCGCGGAGCACTGCCTCCGTGACACGCTACGGACGCGGACCCTCACTGGAATTGGGCATCCAGGAATTAAGGCTCAACGTGGAACAGCGTGCAACACGGAGCCAGGCCACCGTGCCACGGAGCAAACGCGGACCCTCTCTGGAATTTGGGCAAATTTTCCCTATCCAGGCAGAATGCCTCCGCGATGGCAGCGTGACATGGCTCCATCGCGGAGCCCCTTTATTTCATGTTGTCCAATGCCTTTTCCCTTGCTCGCATCCAAGTCCAACTCCGATATCATCCAACATGCATTTAAGCTTCCCGAAATCACATTTTACCTGCAAAACAATGCTAATCATGTTGGTTAGTATAAATTCACATTTTATTACCAATTACATGAGAATGTATACACATTGATAGATAAACAAGGTTTAAATGGTACTTTTGAGTATCACTTGGGCATATAAATTTGCCCAAGATCACCATGCATGCTTAAATTGCTAACTTTATACATGGTGGGCTTTTATTTTTTGGTGGACATTACTTATATTGCATACTTGTTGGTGTTGTAGTAGTTCTTTTAGTTTTATTTTGATTCAGATTTCATCGATATTTATTTTTGGTACTTTTCTGGTGGATAGTCCCTTAGAACTGAGTAAAGGGTCTAGGTTTTTTTATTTTAGTCACAGAGTCATGATTTATCGCGATGATGAATGGATGACGACCGTCTTAAGGAAAATTAGTCATTAAGAGTACAAGAATATGAGTCTTATGAATGCTAGGTTCTTCACTTAGGTATCATTGGGACTTTGAAAAATTCACTTAAAAATGCGTGAAAAAGGTAGAAACACTTAGTCTTTTGGAACTTGAATCTTGTACTTGAAAAAGTGGGCTTAATTATGTTATGCGTGCAATGTGGATATATGTATTTATGTGATCTTGATTGTCATTGTTAAGCCATTTGTGCTATTATGTGAGCGAGGAATTTTAGTATACTCTATACTTATAATTTGATGTCTAGAACTTGCCCGGTGTGTGTAAAGCGAAATAAGAATGTTTAATCTAGAAAGTGATATAGGCATTTCTTTCGTAGCCTATTTATATCCTATTTTACCTACCTTTAGGTAATTGTCCTAGTTAGCCATTTTGAGCCTTAGCCTATTCTTTTGATAGCCATATTACAAGCTTAAATCTCTTTTGTTCTATTATCTTGTATTTGATCCAAATGACTCCTAGAGCACTTTAATGAAAATTTTTGCATAAAAGGAGCATAATTAGAGAAGCGAAGGGAAAAGCTGAAAAAATGTGAAAATTAGAAAAAAAAAAGGAAAAGGGTGAAATTTGCTAAACAAGGAGGGTGATGTTAGTGGGAAAGAAAAAAAAGAAAGAGCTTTGAAGAGAAAAATTGAAAAAAAAAATTGTGTATGAGCTTAATACAAGTCACCTAAGTTGTGAACTAAAACATAAAAGGTGGTATAAGGATAAAAATAGGAGATTGAAGAATGTTCTAAAAAAATCAAAGAGTTGTGAATTATTAAAGTTCTTAGGGAGCTTAGTCACTATCTTAGCCAAATAGTTTCTACTCGTCCCTTAGCCTACATAACAACCATCTTAAGTCCTAATTGCTCCTTGATTTAATAATCTATATTAGTGGAGTATTATACTAGGGGCAAGACTATGGATTTCTTTTTGCATGCATGTTGATTTCTTTGGCAGAGTGAGCGGAAATGTTATATCTATACTCAAGTAAAAAATTATTATATCTTGTGTGTGCAAGGGCATCTCTCCAAATAATGAGGGTTACAATGGTAAGACTTCGTTATATCTATATTACTAAATTACATATGATTCATGTTGGCCCAAATATATCTTGTTAAGTTAGTTCTAAAAGCTAAGTAATTTCAAATATTGGCATTTTAATGTTAATCCTATAAACATGTGAGTGAATTGTTTGAGCTTTATTGGTTTGTCTAATAATCCTAAGGTGTAAGTAGACCTGTTCATAGGGTGAATTTTTTGGTTGAATTTGAGAAGGAAAGTAGTATATTGTTCGAGGATGAACAATAGTTTAAGTGTGGGGTGGTGATGAAGGGCGTATTTACGCATTTCTTAGCCATATTTTGCCCATACTTTACTATGTTTAGAGAACAAATTGTATGTGTTTTCATGTGTTTTATGATATATCTTTGAAAAAGAGCTAACGCATATGATTAGATGCTTTCAGGGTGTTACACCCCGTAGAATTCCCGGCACTTAGATGACCTACTCCCACGTTGGTTAAGCATATTTGAAGGCCATACGTGTTGGAGAAAGGCCCGGGAAGAGATCGGACGAGAAGCCTGTCGAACCATCGCGGAAGGAGCCGAGGCAGAGCCCCTCCGCGATGGCAGCGTGTCACGGAGGAGGAGCCTCCGCGTTGGCTCCGTGACACGTTGGCCTTGTCCAGGCCCAAGTATATAAAGCCCCACTTCGGTTTTAAATGATTATATCCTTAAATATTTCCAGAGAAACAGAGGGCAACGTAGAGGAAAGGAAAGGAACGAAGGAAATTATATATTTTGGTCCGATTACGCTGCCAAACGCTGCCCAAACTCAAATTAATCCCAGATACCGAAGTATTTAGCAGCAGAGAGCATTCCTACGGATTCAGTTTCATAAAATACGGCCGACGAATCGTCGAGCCACCGAGCCAAGGTAAGTGGAATTGCTCTAAATTAGTGTCTATGTGTTCCTAGCTGTGAAGTGAATATTTCTCCCTTCTAGGCCGCTGAAAAATAGCAAGTTTCTAGCCGTCTTTCGATAAGCCTAAGTTTAGGCTATAAACTATATCGAAAGTGACGTTGCCTTTTGAAATAAAGTTGTATTTAGTGTTAATTGATATGTTTATGAATGCAGTTGGGAGAAAACAGTTGAAGTACCGGCCGAGCCTCGTCCGACAGACGAATAATTCAAGGATAAGGTATGTAAAGCTAATTCCTTCGGCAAGTTAGTAATCCAGTACGATAGATAGCGTGATGTACAGAAGAAAGAACTTATAAGTCAAGCACTAAGTCCAGTTTGAATTTAGTAAGCGTGTTTTTATGATATAATGATATACATATACTCAGAATCAAAGTTAGTAAAGCAACAACAGATAGTCAGATGATATCTCAGTTACAGTATAGGCAGACAGTCAGATAATATCTCAGATACAGTATAGTTCAGTATTGCGTTAT
This sequence comes from Datura wrightii, assembly GCA_035772735.1. NCBI lineage: Eukaryota > Viridiplantae > Streptophyta > Magnoliopsida > Solanales > Solanaceae > Datura > Datura wrightii. The sequence goes on along the minus strand of JASDFA010000019.1, from coordinate 72,683,918 downwards.
TATGAACATTGGTACAACATGAGAAGCATTGGGCTGTAACGTGTACGAGACCTATCAGTATGTGATGTAATATGCTACGTTAAGATATTGTTGTGTTCAGCTGAAACCCCGCGGCGTAGTATAGTATCCGTAAAGCATTTCCGACATAGAATAGTAGACTAAAATAAAGTCTAGAAAGTATGTCAGGAATAGTAACTCATGTTACTATAGAAAATCAATATACAGCATAGTTTCAGCAGGAAGTCTATATCATGTTCAGCATTAGCCTCAGTATAGTCTGGCAGAAGACTATATTCGTACATACATATATATTACTTCCAGCCTCAGCATGTATTAAGTATGTACACATTTCTATTACTAGTCCAGCATATAGTGTATACAGAAACTTAGTAAACAACAGAGTTTTCAGCAGAAACATTGTCTTATATAGCATTTGCTCCAGTACAGCCCGGCAGGAGACTATACTCATATTTATACGTCTTTACCTGCCTCAGCACGTATTAAATACGTACAGATTACTATCATCAGCTCAGCATGTAATATATATGATACTTCACCCCTATTAGCCTCAGCATGTGAGATACCCAGACAGTATTACCAGTTGAGACCGTTGTGTTGTTTGGGGTTGGATTACCTAGCATCCATGACCGCCCAGGGTTAATAGCTGTGTCGACTCGTCCGCTAGAGGATGAGGATACGTCACTCTACGGAGTGGCATGCCGTCCCACCAGGGGACGAAGATGGGATGCCAGTTTTTCCCCATATTTGTGCCTTGATCGGCCCTTACACACCCCAGTCGAGCGGATACGCCCGGGTGCAGATTCAGGAGTCCTTCGGACTCAGATGCAGTTATAGTCAGGGGCTCAGCGAGCCCAAGTGCATACCCTGGGACCGGCAGGATGCTTACAGCCACTATAGGAGATGGGATGACCAGGGTAGGGGTATAGATTCTGTGCTGGTTGTACCTTCCGGCTTATGGGGGCCGGGTAAGGTTTGTGTGTGCTATGTTATGTTATTTCATGTTATGCCATGTTATGTTAGATACAAGTATATCAGCAGTAGCACGATACGTTTCCAGGTATGACTCTTATCCTTCCCAGTAAAGATTGCGAAAAGGTATGATTTACATTATCAGACAGTTAGTCTATTCTCTTTACTTCAGTTTCTTCAGTCATATCATTGTATTCAGACTTTGCTTTCAGTTATTGCTTTACATACTCAGTATCAGCGGTACTGACGCCCGATGGGGGCGCTGCATTACTTGCCTGCAGGTACTCATAACTGAGCAGGCGATACTACGTGACTTCCTGTCAACGGTCGAGTATTCAGCTCCTGTCATCTGGAGACTGAATTCCAGAGGTGTATTTCAGTTCTTTTGTTTTACAGCACGGGTAGGTCGGGGCCCTGTCCCGATCATTTCTATTGCTATTCTTAGAGGCTTGCAGTCTATATATTCCCTGTGGTCAGATGAGCCGGTCGTGTGAGGCCGTGCAGTTGTTTAGTTGCCAGTATTCTTGCTTTCTTTTACTTTGGCCGTGTGGGGCCATAGCTTGCCAGTAGTGGTGACCTTGCCGGTCACGTAGTTTCTTTTTGTGCTTTATGATTGAGTTGCAGATAACTAGACAGCATGGTGGCCTTGTCGGCTCACATAGGTTTTCCTGAGATAATATGTTTCTGGTCAGCTGCTAGTACAGGTGCAGAAGGCTATAGGCCAATAGGCCGGGGGCTGTATTTACAGCCGTTATATAGCCCTTTGTTTCCAGAAATATGAGTTAGAGCCAGCCAGGCACCAGACGTGCCCAGGCTTAACAGTCCAGCAGGTCAGGTCCTAGCAGGGCACCAGGTGCCAGTCATACCCCCCAAGGCGGGGTGTGACACAGGGCTTAAAGTGATGGATATGGGCTTAAATGTGGCTTAAAAGAGCAAGAATGACAAAACAAGGTTGACGAGATGAATATTTAGAAGTTAGCAGCGCACTGGCATAGTTGTGCTATGGTGTAACACCCTGAAAGTTCCTGCGGTCGGACCTAAGAAATAAAATGAAGAAAACAGGAAAAGCTGCACCAGGTCACAAAACGAGTTGTGAAGTGACTCATTGTGTGGCCCGATGAGTCGTTAAGTGACCCGTCGTGTGTGCGTCAGTTGGTAAAAAGTTGGGATCTCCTGGGGACTTAACGAGTTGGGGGACGAGTGGTGGTGCCACTTCACAACTCGTCAAGTGAGTCGTTGTCTTGGAAGGGTGGTTGGATGGGAAATTTCTAGTAGTAACAACGAGTCGAGGTGATGGGTCATCGTGTCACCTAACGACTCATTTGGTGTGATAAATGGATGACAACCTGAAGCTCAAAGAGGCATAACGAGTAGTGGAATGAGTCGTTAGTTGCATGATGAATCGTTTAGGAACCCGTTAAGTGGAGGTCCAAAACCATGGAATTTCTTTCCAGAGACAATGAGTGGAACTAACGACTTGTTAGTTCACCTAATGAGTAATTGTTCCCATCCATTATGCAGTTCCAGTGACTGGGGTTTTGAGACCCAGGACCAACGACTAGTCTCTGTTCGAAGCAAAACTACACGCAAGTGCACGTGGTCGTAGAAGTAGTAAAGTGGCTTTATCTCAAGCCAAGTATCGATCCCACAGGGACTGAACTACGGTAGTAATTAACCTAAGTGTTAGTGAACAATATCTCTATGAATGCAGACAACCAAACAAATAATGTTTTATGAGTCAAGATTGCTAAATAATAAGAACCTAAGTAGAGATTATAATTTGATGTCTAAACAATAGCAATGAACAAGCGAGGTTAAGGCAAGCATGCAGGGATGTAATTTCTTAATTCAAATCAGCTAATCTTCTCTTCGGTTGCTAGTCAGGAATTAATTGCCTATGGATTGGATCTTTCGACTCCTATCCAATTAAAGAATCATGCGACCTTATTCTACATTTCTGTTATATAAGAAACTCATGCTCTAGCCATACATAACCGATTCCATAAATTGACTAATACGACTTTCAGATATATTTCTATTCTGAATGTAAATCAATTCTTAATTTTCTCAACTAAGAAAAGATCATATCCTACCAATTCACATCTGTCCAATTACTTTCCTTTTAAGAATCAAAATTGGATTTCTAAGGTATACATTAACATTGGCCAAACATTAATGCAGTAAAAACAAGAATTGATAGAACAATCATTGAAGAAAAGATGAAAACTAAAATGATTAATGATTACATTCCACTACAATTATCCTTAACCTCAGCAAGAGGTGAATTAGCCACTCATTTTTGGATTAAACATCTTCAAATAAGTAGAATTCATACAAGCAATTGAAATTAAAGAGAAAAAGGAAGAGAATAACCCTAGAATTTTTGTCCTCTCAACTGCCTGCTACCCACGTTCTTTCTCAAAAAAAGTCAGAATGTTTAAAATAAAACCTAAGTGTGCTATTTATACTATTGAGAATTTTTCCCGGAATAACAAGCAATGTGGCACGGAGTGTAACGCGGAGCACTGCCTCCGTGCCACGATTCTATCGCGCACATTCACTGGAACTTGAGGTTCCAGGTAATCACACTCAACGTGACACAGAGTGCATCGCGGAGCACTGCCTCCGTGCCACGGAGGTAACGCGAACCTCCACTGGAATTTGACATATTTTCATCATCCCATGCAGAATGCCTCCCCGATGGTAGCGTGACACGGCGCCATCGCGGAGCCCCTATTTTTGCCAACTTCCCTTGTCAACTTCCACTTCTTGCTTCCGAGTCCATCCCCGCACTTCACCAACATGTAGATTAGCTTCCAAAATTTCCTTCTACCTGCAAAACAACACTAATCATGTTGCTTAGTATAAATTCACATTTACCTAAGATTCACATAAGATTGTACACATAACAATAGATAAACAAGTTGAAATGAAGCATTTGAGTATCACTTGGGCATGAAATTCTGCCCAAGATCACTTACCCCACACTTAAAACCTTGTTCGTCCTCGAACAATACTCTCACATCTCATGCAATTTAACCCCACGCATAGCTAATTTGGCTTGACAATTCAAGCTACGACTATACAGATTATTTAAGATAGCAAATCATCAAGAAAACATGCATGGTTTCATCAATACAATGAAGTGCACCACATTAAGACCTCCTAACCTCAAGAATTGATTCTCGATCTTGGCAAACTCGTGCAAATCAACTGATCAAGACATCTGACACGAAATTTTATCTCTGGTCAAACATGTGCCCTCACAACACAAGAGAATTACCCCATTTTCCATCATAAGATTTCACAAACACTACGTGTAGGGGTATATGAATATGATTTCGCTCGCTCTCCCAAAGAATTCACATGCATCATGTCATGACCCATAAGCTTGCCTCTAGTGTTTTACTCCACTAATATAAGGATGCGTGATGTAAGATCACGTAGGACTTAATGGGTTGTAATGTAAGCTAAGGAACTAGTAAATACTAGGCTAACCAATAATAGCAACTAGCTTCCCTAAGCCCTTTTCAATACATCCCACCTTCAGTACAGGAAATTCTCCTTCCTCCATCCTCTCATTCTTGAATTTTCTTCTTTATTTTCATTCCCATTTCTTTAAGCACACTCGACTTACTAGCAAAGAGTATCTATGCATCTTTATTTTTTTTCTCATTCATTGATTTTCTTACTCTCTACTATTAATTAATCAATTTCAACAAGTGCACCTTTGACCTTTTCTTTAGCTTTCACAACTTTCGTTTTCCTTCCATTTCACACTTCTCACTCCTTTACACTTTGGGAAAATTATTTTTCTTAAGCGCTTAAGTGTTTTGGATCAAATTCACGGCTAATGAAAAGAAGGGGTTAAGCTCGATTTGTACCTCTCAAAGAATAGGCTAAAGGCTCAATCGGGCTAACTAGGATGTAACATTCAAGGTAGATATGATGAGGGAGAAACTTCCGGTTTATTCAAAGAAATGCCTACATCCTTTCCTACAATCCACATCCTTCATTTCGTTTAGTATACACACCAGGCAAGTTCTAGACACTTCACAATAGCATGGAATAGTCGAAACCTCACCTCACAACTCATTGCACATGCTCAACTTAAGACATATTTACAAACTCTTCAATCAGCTAATTACAAGAATTCACTATTAAGCCTCGATCACATCGAATCGAACTCTATGGCCTAGGTATCTAAAAATGTTTAACACATTTGCATGCTTTCATACGAATCACATTTGCATCTTAATATCATGTACAACACGTAACAAGAATTCTGAACCATTAATTAGCAACACGTTTGGGAAAGAAACAAAAGAAAGAAGAAAAAAAGAAAAAAACTACTCCTATCGACTACATTTCCCTTAAGATGGTCGTCATCTATCCATCATAGGGAACAGTCGCTATCTGCGACGTCGGTTCAATGGGACTATTCTCGGGAAAAGCACCGAAAATAAAAATCAAGAAACCCAACAAGAAAATTTCAACAAAAAATTTCGATAGAAAAACATAAGAATATAATTGAAAACTACAACATCAATTACAGAACACGAAACACAGAGTCACTGGATCACAATTAGCACAATCACAACAAACATAAACCAAACAACAAAACATCTAGCACCTAACTACTCCCACCCCACACTTAATCGGAACACTGTCCCCAGTGTTCACTTAATTGCAAAATATCAACAAAGGTTGGGTGGTGAAACTCCCTGATCAATCAAAATATTCAATTTCTTCATCAGGTGCAACCGCTTCATCTCCAAGATCAGAATCGCCCCCGTCGTCCTCGTCCGACTCAACATTTGAGTCCTCTCGGTGTGTCTCCTCATCGGTAGGGACGTCATCCTCCACGGGCTCCACAAATGCGGGCCCCACTCGGCATAAGGCTCAGGCATTCTCGTTGAATGGGTAATCCAACTCGAGCTGCCACAGCTCATCCTCCGTTGGGCACCGTCCACTGATGCGCAACTGCAATATTTGCATCCCGTACATACGGGCCATGTACTGATCATCCCGAGCATGTCACTCGGCTAGTGTGAGCACCGGCCCATAAGTAGTGTCGGGTGCCTTGGTTTTGGTGACATCCAAGGCACGCATGTCAATCTGAGGGATGTAATCTAGGGCCTCCTCCTCAATACCGTGGACCCTCAAGAAAGTGGTAAGCAAACCACCAAACCCGTATCTATGATGCAGTCGGGCTCTTTTCATTGCGGAGATGATTACTGCCCCAACATTGATTTCCAACCCCTTAATCAGTGCATACACCAGACAAACTCTATCCGAGGTGACATCAGTCATGTGCACCCCCGGGATCAGGCACGAACAAACAATCTTCAACCAAATCTAGGCCTCCCTGTTCATCTGAGAATAGGGCAATGTCTGATGGTAGCCCCTTTCCTTGTGCCTACTCCACCTGGCTGTCGATCGGGCTCCACATAAGGTGCGTCTGATGTACGCATAGGGTGGAGTGATGTTCAGCTGATGGAGGACATGAGCGTCTGTGTCCCACGCCCCCAAGATTGCATTCAAATGGTGGGGTTCAAAGGTGACAACCTGCCCTCTGATTTTGATGGTGTGGCTGCGTAAGGTCGGGTTTCAGTTGGCATAGAACTCTCGGATAAGATGGGTATTGCACTCTCTGGGTTCTTCAAAAATGAAGTTTAGCCCAGCAGTGTCAATCCTGTGTACAATCTGCGGGAATTCCTGTGCTAGTGGTTCCCGTGCTATATGCTCCTCCGGGAAGTATTTGATTTCCTTATGTTTGGCATATAATTTTTTCCCTTCATCCATCACCCATCTCATTCCATATTGTCGGCGTTGCCCTCTAGGAACCACTGGTGTTGCTGGTACTGCTGTCCCTAATCTTACTCTCTTTCTACTGGCGCCCGATGTGGATGTGCCCTTGCCCTTGTCCTGTCGTCCTGATATTGTTCCTGTACATTCAAACATACAGTCCCAATGTTATTCAAGTCATAGTTAGCCACAACTAAGGTTGGGTTTAATTGGATCACCCCACACTTAGTCTTTAGCCGCAGTCAATACAATTCGACAAGACAATCATGTTTTTGCAATCCTTAATTCTCAACATGCTCAGTTCATTCATTCAAGTCGATGGAATAATTACTTTGTACTACTCATACTTCATACAATGAATTATAAAAATTCCTCCATCGATTCAATTATATCATCATGAGCACGTTGCAATTTTGGTTCACAACCTATGTTAATTCTCCATTTACATTCTCCCAAAAATCCCTCTTCTATCCTAGCATATTCAACATCAATCACAATACATTTCACTTCAAACAACATGCACAACCCAATTTATCAACATTTTAATGCATTTTGTCTTCTTCTTATTCAATCCTCAACCCTAGTTATCAATATCGTAAGAATTTCACAAAACATGCAACCATTGAGTTAATTTACTCACAACGATACTATGAACATCATTCAATCATAACTCAATTGATTTCAAGCTTATTTCTCACTTAGGGCAAAGTTTCATCACAAAACATGTCCAAGAATCGAAAATTTGAGCCATAATAAGGAAAAATTCAAGAACATACCTTTACTTTGATGAAATTGAAGAAAACTTGAAGGAAAGTTGATCACTAAGTCCGTGTCACGTTGGTGGAGAAGGGTATTTTGGGTGTGGGTCGCGGAGGAAATGAGAGAATAGGGAAAAAATGAAGTAAATTGGGGTTAATAGGGGTTTTTTTCACGCGGGTTACCCGGTGACCCGAGCTGACCCGACGCGAAATACACCTCAACGTGTCACGGAGGGTAACGTGGAGCATTGCCTCCATGACATGGAGCCATCACGCAGGTGTTCTGGAAATTTTTAAAAATCCGGAATACACCTCAATGTGTCACGGAGGGTAACGCGGAGGCCCTCCTCCATGACGCGGAGCCATCGCGTAGGCTCACTGGAATGTGCCAATTTTTATTTTCTTACCTTGATTTTTTCCCTTTGCGGCTTTTTGTATTTTTGCCCTCCGTTCCACCTGAAAATCATTCAACCACAAGAAATTCGTTAGAAATCATTGGTTGCCTCTCAACACATTTTATTTTTCTTTTTCTTTGTTTTTTTTTCAAATAATCATACTCTTCTATTACAACACATTCACGGGTTGCCTCCCGTGCATCGCCTGATTTACCGTCGCGGCTCGACACTATTCATTCTCAATCATCCTCTAGAGTGATGGACGTATTCTCTCGAATAACGTCCTCACCCCAATAATGCTTACATCTTTGCCCATTCACCAAAAATGTGGCACTTCTATCTTCTTGCCACAATTCCACTGCCCCGTGTGGGGTCATTCTCACCACTTCAAATGGCCCTGACCACTTGGATGTCAACTTTCCTGGAAAGAGCTTCAACCTTGAATTAAATAACAACGCTTTCTGCCCCCGCTCAAAGATCCGATGCACCATATGCCTATCGTGCCACCGTTTAGTTTTCTCCGTATAGCATTTGGCACTTTCATAGGCATGCCATCGAAACTCATCTAGTTCGCTGAGTTGCATCAACCTCTTCTTCCCTGCTAACTCTGGATCCATGTTCAGCTTTCTCACGGCCCAAAAAGCTTGATGTTCCAGCTCCACAGGTAAATGACATGCCTTTCCATAGACCAATCTGTACGGAGAAGTCCCAATGGGTGTCTTGTATGCAGTTCTATAATCCCACAATGCATCGTCTAGTTTGCTTGACCAATCAATTCGTTGTGCATTCACTGTCTTCTATAGAATCTGCTTTATCTCTCTGTTTGACACCTCTACTTGCCCACTAGTTTGGGGATGATATGTTGTTGCTACCTTGTGCCGCACACCATACTTAGCTAGCAAATTCTTGAAACTCGCATTCACAAAATGAGCCCCTCTGTCACTGATAATAGCTCGAGGCATCCCGAACCTAGTGAAAATTTGCTTTTTCACAAATTTCATCACCACCTTGTTGTCATTCCTAGGGCAAGCTGTTGCCTCGACCCTCTTAGATACATAGTCAACCGCTACCAAGATGTAACGATTACCAAATGACAGTGGAAACGGGCCCATGAAGTCTATTCCCCATACATCAAAAATCTCAACCTCTAATATCTGTTGCAGTGGCATCTCCTGTCTTCTACCAATTGTGCCTATTCTTTGACATCTATCACACATTTTTACATATGCTATAGAATCTCTGAACAGTGTAGGCCAAAAGAAACCTGACTGGAGCACCTTGTGAGCTGTCCTCTACCCTCCGTGGTGCCCTCCATACAACGATGAGTGACAACTCCTCAATACTTCTGCAATCTGGCTCTCTAGGATGCATCGTCTCATCACTTGATCCAGTCCCTGCTTAAACAGATATGGCTCATCCCATATGTAATATCTGCAATCATGTCTCAACTTCTTTCTTTGCTGAGTCGTAGCCTCCGGTGGGTAGACTCCACTTACCAGCAAGTTCACAATATTTGCATACCAAGGGATTTCAGCTTCCTTTATTGCCAAGAGCTGCTCATCTGGGAACTCTTCTTTGATGTTGTCACCTTCCTTTACATGCAACCAGCTTTCCAATCGCGATAGGTGATCTGCCACTTGATTCTCGCTCCCCTTTCTGTCCCGAATCTCTAGGTCAAACTCTTGTAGAAACAATATCCATCTGATTAGTCTGGGCTTTACATCCTTCTTGTTAAACAAATACCGAATTGCTGCATGATCAGTATACACCACTACTTTTGAACCCACCAGGTAGGACCTGAATTTATCAAATGCGAACACCAATGCTAGCATCTCCTTTTCTGTGACTGTATAATTGACTTGGGTTGCGTCAAGTGTTTTGCTTGCATAATAAATGGAATGAAAAATTTTATTCCTCTGCTGGCCCAATACAGCTCCTACAGCCATGTCACTCGCATCACACATTAATTCAAAGGTTGCTCCCAATCCGTAGAGATGAGAATAAGCGCTTCTACCAGCTTCTATTTTAGCTCCTCGAATGCTTTTACACAATCCTTGTCGAACTCGAAGTTCACCTCTTTTTCTAGCAACCGGCATATCGTTCTAGAAATTTTCGAGAAGTTCTTGATGAACCGTCTGTAGAACCCTGCATGTCCGAGAAAACTACAAACACCCTTCACTGACACTGGTGGTGGTAGCTTTTCGAACACTTCAATCTTTGCACGATCAACTTCCAACCCTTTGCATGACACCTTATGGCCAAGGATAATACCCTCCTTGACTAAAAAATGACATTTCTCCCAGTTGAGCACAAGGTTAGAGTCTTCACATCGAGCTAGCACCCTGTCAAGATTCTGCAAACATGTAGCAAATGAATTACCAAAAATAGAAAAGTCATCCATAAATACCTCGACAAAATCTTCCACCATATCGTGAAAGATCGTCATCATGCATCTCTAGAATGTGGTTGGTGCATTGCATAGACCAAATGGCATCCGCCTGAAAGAATATGTCCCATAAGGACATATAAAAATGGTCTTCTCCTGATCCTCCGGAGCTATGGCTATTTGATTATAGCCGGAATATCCATCAAGAAAACAATAATACTCTTGACCTGCCAACCTATCCAAAATCTGATCAATAAATGGAATAGGATAGTGATCTTTCCTCGTGGCCTTATTTAGCTTCCTGTAATCCATGCAAATTCGTCAGCCTGTGACTGTGCGGGTTGGAATCAGCTCATTCTTTTTGTTGGTGACCACGATCATCCCTCCTTTCTTTGGAACACACTGAACGGGGCTAACCCATTCACTGTCTGAAATGGGATATACCACACCTGCATTGAGCCACTTGATCACTTCCTTCCTAGCTTCATCCTTCATCACCGGATTCAACCTCCGCTGATGTTGCACAGTTGGCTTGGATCCTTCTTCCATAAAAATCCTGTGTGTGCAAAAAGCTGGATTAATTCCTCTGATGTCCAACATCTGCCAACCCATTGCTTTCTTCCATCTCTTGAGGACCACCAATGCGTCTTTTACTTGTGCCTCTGTCAGTTCTGCGGAAATGATGACTGGCAAGGTGTCATCTTCCCCCAGAAATACATACTTCAGATGTGGAGGCAATGTCTTCAACTCCAATTTTGGTGCCTCCTCGATTGATGGCTTTGGCAATGGTTCCAACGACCTCATCAATTGCTCAAAGTCTTGCTTCCTGGGAAACCATTTTGGCTCGTTCAGCATCTGCACCATCTCATATGTAGCATTGTCTCCAAAATGATCGGAGCCCATCAAGGCTCTCTCCAATGGGTCCTGTGAGTCAACAATCTGAAGAATTGATTCCTGATTTAGCACATTGATTGCTGATAGCTCCTCATAAATGGCCGGTAGTTTCATGGCTTTATACACATCAAAAACCTTTACTTTGTCATGTGCTTGCATGGTTAGCTGCCCAACAGCCACATCAATCAAAGCTCGCCCGGTTGCCAAGAAAGGACATCCTAAAATAAATGGGACTTCCGCATCCGGCTCGAAATCTAAGATAATAAAATCCACCAGGAAAATGAGGGAGCCCACTTGCACTAGCACATCCTCCACAATACCATCTGGTCTGGCCAAAGAACGGTCAGCTAGCTGCAAGATCACTGTAGTTGATCTAGGGCTGCCTAGCCCCAACTTCTTGAACACCGATGTCGGCATCAAGTTTATGCTTGCTCCCAAATCACATAATCCGTGAGCTCGAATACATTGCCCAATTATAATTTGAATGGTAAAGCTCCCAGGATCCTTAAGCTTTGTCGGCAACCTGTTCTATATTTGGGAGGTGAACTCCTCAGTAAGAGCCACCGTAGCATACTCCATCAATCTGCTTTTGTTTGCTACGATGTCCTTGATGTACTTGACATATTTCGGCACTCCCTCCAAAACATCAACTAAAGGTAAGTTAATATGTACCTGTTTCAGCACTTCCATGAATTTCTTAAAGCAATCTTCTTCCTTGTGCTTCTTTAATCTCTGAGGGAACGGGGGGTGGTATTTCTATCTCAGCTGCCTTTTCCTTCCCCCTCACATCATCATGTTCCCCATCTTTTTCCACTGCTCCAGATTGCTGAGGTGGTCTTTCTGGTTCCACCTCTTTAAGTTGAATGCCACTCCTTGTTGTAACTGCATTGACCTGCTTGGGATTTGGGTCAGTATCACTTGGTAGTCCTCCCCTGGGCCTAGTGTTTTGAGCTCCAGCTAACTGTCCAAACTGATACTCTAATGCCTTTGTAGCTAACTGCTGATTTTTCATGTCAGCCGCTAATTTCACATAATCAGCCTGCATCTGCGCTTGGTTAGCTATTATCATTTTGAACATATCCTCAATGTTGTTGGGTGGTGAAGGAGGTGCATTGTTTCTTCTGTATTGAGACTGAAAATTTTGATGCCCCCCTTGATTTCTCTGCACGCCCTGATTCGAACTCTATCCTTGATGGCTATTACTCCCCTAAGAAAAATTTGGATGGTCCTCCAATTCGGGTTGTAACGGTTTCCATATTGTTGATTATTGTTCCTCTGGACGTTCCCAACAAAATTTACAGAGTCTGGATTGGCACCACAACACTCAGTTGATTGTTCACTACTCCTACATACTTCACACCATACCTGATGAACTGCATTGACTGGGGCTTGTGCTTGATTCAAGCTCATACTGCTGAAGTGGGTGTTGAGTTGATTCTGCAACGCAGCTATCTGCACAGCAATGGCTGTAAAACCATCCACCTCAAAAACTCCTGCAGCTTTCCTTGTTCCTCCTCGAGTTGAATCCGCATTCCATTCTGGATTACCCTGTGAAATATGATTTAACAAAGTGTAAAGCTCCTCATAAGTCTTCTCCAATGCCTGCCCACCAGCTGCTGAATCTAACAGAATTTTAGTATGTGGTTCCAAACCCTCAATTAATGTATACACCAACACATCATTAGACTGGTGATGATGAGGACAATCCCTTAACATCGACTTGAACCTCTCCCGAGCTTGATACAAATTCTTACCCTCTCTCTGTTTGAAACTTAGAATCTGACTTCTAAGTCTGGCTGTCTTCCCAGATGGAAAGAATCGTATCAAAAACTTCCTTGCAAGATCATCCCAAGTGGTGATAGAATTAGGTGGTTCAGCTTTTAACCACCTCTTTGCTTCCCCCAATAGTGAGAACGGGAACAATGTAAGCCTCACATAGTCAGATGATACTCCAGCGGGGATCTAAGTGTCACTTATCTCCAAAAAGTTTTGGAGATGTTGTTATGGATCTTCACGAGGGAGACCTGTGAATTGCCCACTTGTGTGCAACAACTGCACCATATTCTGCTTAAGCTCGAACCTCCCTCCTGGCTCTGGTCTGCAAATACTGGATGTAACATTATTTGCATATGGGATTGCCACTTCGCGGACCGGTCTTGCTGTCATCTCTTTGGGCACTAAAACTGCCCTTACAAGTGGTGGATTCTGTTGCTGCTCCAGAATTGCCTATCTTAGCAACTGCAGCTTCTTTTCTAGAGCTTCCCTTTTTTGGCGATGAAATTGTCTCTCCGGCTCTATAAATGAATCCACCAAATCCCTATCTCTTGCCAGCGTTCAGAAAAATTCAGTACCTGCAAGAGAAAGGCTAAGATCAAGTTGTTAGCACTTATATTGAATTTGGAAACTAACACTAAGAAATTAAATTTACCAATTGCCAGTCCCCAGCAACGGCGCTAAGAACTTGTTCGACGCAAAACTACACGCAAGTGCACGTGGTCGTACAAGTAGTAAAGTGGCTTTATTTCAAGCCAAGTATCGATCCCACAGGGACTGAACTACGGTAGTAATTAACCTAAGTGTTAGTGAACGATATCTCTATGAATGCAGACAACTAAACAAACAATGTTTTATGAGTCAAGATTGCTAAATAATAAGAACCTAAGTAGAGATTATAATTTGATGTCTGAACAATAGCAATGAACAAGCTGAGGTTAAGGCAAGCATGCAGGGATGTAATTTCTTAATTCAAATGAGCTAATCTTCTCTTCGGTTGCTAGTCAGGAATTAATTGCCTATGGATTGGATCTTTCGACTCCTATCCAATTAAAGAATCATGATACCTTATTCTACATTTCTGTGATATAAGAAACTCATGCTCTAGCCATACATAACTGATTCCATAAATTGACTAATACGACTTTCAGATATATTTCTATTCTGAATGTAAATCAATTCTCAATTTTCTCAACTAAGAAAAGATCATATTCTACCAATTCACATCTGTCCAATTACTTTCCTTTTAAGAATCAAAATTGAATTTCTAAGGTATACATTAACATTGGTCAAACATTAATGCAGTAAAAACAAGAATTGATAGAACAACCATTGAATAAAAGATGAAAACTAAAATGATTAATGATTACATTCCACTACAATTATCCTTAACCTCAGCAAGAGGTGAATTAGCCACTCATTTGTGGATTAAACATCTTCAAATAAGTAGAATTCATGCAAGGAATTGAAATTAAAGAGAAAAAGGAAGAGAATAACCCTAGAATTTTCGTCCTCTCAACTGCCTTATACCCACATTCTTGCTCAAAAAAAGTCAGAATGTTTAAAATAAAATCTAAGTGTGCTATTTATACTATTGTGAATTTTTCCCGGAATAACAAGCAACGTGGCAAGGAGTGTAACGCAGAGCACTGCCAACGGTGCTATCGCGCACCTTCACTGGAACTTGAGGTTCTAGGTAATAAAACTCAATGTGACACGAAGTGCATCGCGGAGCACTGCCTCTGTTCCACGGAGGTAACGCAAACCTCCACTGGAATTTGACATATTTTCATCATCCCATGCAGAATGCCTCCGCGATGGTAGCGTGACATGGCGCCATCGTGGAGCCCCTATTTTTTCCAACTTTCCTTGTCAACTTCCACTTCTTGCTTCCGAGTCCATCCCCACACTTCACCAAAATGTAGATTAGCTTTCAATATTTCCTTCTACCTGCAAAACAACACTAATCATGTTGGTTAGTATAAATTCACATTTACCTAAGATTCACATGAGATTGTACACATAACAATAGATAAACAAGTTGAAATGAAGCATTTGAGTATCACTTGGGCATAAAATTCTGCCCAAGATCAGTCTCAACCAACAATTCGTTCTGTGACCCATTGGGTCCCAACGGGTAGTTTCCCAGACTTTCTCTCAGGAGAATTTTTGTAACTTTCCTCTATTTTAACCCTAAAATATGTCATTTTGGAATTATATTTCACAGATTTAGAGGGATACACGACGTTCCTCCCTCATTTTCAACTCACACTCTTAGAATTCTCCATGAAAACTCAAACAAAAAGTGTCAAGCAAGAACAAGGGTTTCAATTTCTTCTCAGATTCTCAAGGATTTTCTTATGGGGAATCTTCTACATATATGTGGGAATTCAAAAAGGGTTTTGTTTCCCCCTTGTATCCCAATTTAATTTGAGACAACTTTCTAAATTCTAGCTCTGCAGAATAGTTGGAGCTAGGGTTTTCAGTTATTAAGGAACTCCTTAATCTGGTTAATTTCCTTAGTTTATATGAGTATTCCTAATTGAAATTCATGTGCTACTTTTATTTGTTCAATTTTCTATTAGTTTTAATCTTTAGCATAAATTTGAGTAAAACTTGCATGATTTAAACTCAGACAGAAATGTTATTTTGTTATGGTAAATTTTACTCGAATCTTGAATGATTAGTACAGACACTTGAATAGAAGTTATATTTTTCTATATTCAGTCTCAGAGTTTCATTTAGCACTCAGTATACTTAGTATTCTTCAAAATGTCAGCTGATCAGTTTGACTATTATCAGTCTTTTGAGACACTCAGTAAACTTAGTAGAATTAGTTTATCAGTTTGTTAGTTGTTCTTTAGATCGTTACGACGCTTTCAGATAATGAAGCTCTGACGAGTCTTAGAACATAGTTTATTTTAGGTCCTTAGACTTTTAGAACACTTCCAAATAAGTAGTTCTGACCTAACTCTTAGGACATCAGTTCGAGCTTTCAGCATAGTTAGACACAGTTAGGATTTTCACTGGGAGTAGTACTTAGCACCGAGCAGGTCGGGGTTCAGCGCACCCAAGATCCCGAAACTACGTAGCCACTGTAGGTTATTAGCCCGAATGGGCTTTAGACAGTGATCACCCAGTTCAGCTACTATACCCTGGCAAGGTATAGTGGGCCTTCTCCGATGGAGGGGCATACATTGGACTCTACGTTTAGCTCACGTGGTTACATGTCAGTTATAATCTCTCCCATACCTCAGCATAGCACAGTATAGTTCAGTCTAGTTCAGCTATGACTTCAATTTAGTTCAGCTCCATAGTTTTGAGTCTACTTTTATAGTATTACGGTGTAGCTTTCTATTACTCGGTTTATGTATGTTTTTGCTCCTTCTCGCATACTTAGTACATTCAATGTACTGATGCATACCTTTTATACTATATCGTTTTATGATATAGACTCAGGTACCCAGCCTCAGTGATATCTCAATAGCTTCTGTGGTGAGTCCTCATATGCTGAGAGCCAGAGTCCCATTTCCAATTTTATTCTATTGTTTCAGTTCAAACATTAGAGTTAGCTGGGGGTTTGTTCCAGCAACTCATTAGATCATATTAGAAGGCTTTTAGACAATATTTACAGACTTAGCTGAACGTAAGTTTTACACAAAATTCAGTAGGATAGATCACTAGTAAAAGCCTACTAAATTGTGAAATCATGGGGAACACAGTCCTAGCTTAGCTTCATCAATTTGATATAAACTCAATTATTTCTTAGAATTATTTTCTTTCTTTATTTGTAAACCCTCCTTCGACCCCAATCTCTATTGGATTACTATATTTGACAGCGACCGCTTTATACTTCAATTGCGATGTGTAATTTGGGCATGATCGGTAGGTCAATTGACCAATTTATAATATAATATTTTTTTATATATTATTTTTTCTGATTTATCCTCATTCAAGATTTATAATTATTAATTTTTGTATGACGCCTTAATATTTCGATCCCAACAAGTAATATCATAAGGAAATCAAATATTGAATCAAGGCTTGTTCAGTTCTAGCCGCAAGCAATATGACGATAATAAAATCTTTTGCCGAAGTGTTATATAATGTGAAGACAAATTTTCAACTATGTTCAACATTCTTATTGCTGCTTCTTAAAAAATTTTAAAAAGAAAATGTTTAAACAAAAGTGTATCTAATCTTATTTTTAAATACAGCAAGCAACATTCATATGTTGAAGATAATGTGAAGATAGGTTAGATTTTATTATTGTTTTCACAAAATTTAAGTTAAGGGAGATTTGTTAGTGTTTGTTTTGATTTTCTATCATTAGAATTAATTCTCTCAATGGAAAACAATTCTTCTATATTTGACTAATTACTTTTTTTGGGAGAGAAACTTTCAAACTTTTATAAATTAAAATATTTTTTCTCACACAGTGACACAATATTATCTACAATCTAATCTTTTAGGGTTACAAAATTTTGTTTGAGAAGAAAATTTATTTTTTCAATATTTTTATATTTTTTATATAATAGATTATTCATCTTTTCTCAGGTAGATATAAGTAAATTGATGAAATCATGTTACAATGTTTTTTTTTGATATATATTTCCTTTATGTCCAACTCATCTTCATTTAAAGGCTTGTTTGTAATCATTACTTTTAACGTGAACGCATTATTATTTTAACCCTAACAACATGTAAGTTGTAGAACTAGGAGTAAGTCTTAGGTTTAACCTTTTTGAGTGGCAAATATTTGAGAAGTTGTTCATGAGAAATGAATGTTATTTCCACATAGATAATTAAGAAAGGGAGTATTAAATGAATAAATAAATGTGCAAAATTTTGAAAAGGCGTAACCCACCTACCCACTTGGCGATAAGAAAAATAAAATATAGATATGAATAAAATTGTGAGTGTGCAGCAACAAGTTTGACTAGAGTTGTATTATAAGCTGATCAAAAGTGTGACGCAGAAAGCTCTGGACTCGAGAATTACTATGCACATGCATTATGAAACTCTAATTTCTAGTATTTATTATTAGTGTAAATATAATATTATTTTGGGTCTCAAATTATCTATTATAATTTTTAAAAATTATTATTGTTTTAAATTCTTGATAGGATTGATTATTATTTTATTTTTAATAATAATTATTATTGAAGATGAAAAATAATTTAACTAAATAAATATTTAATAAAAAAATTATATTTTAAAATATAAATGAAAATAAAATAGCATTCCATTAAAATCAACAACTTCTCATACGTAAGTCCAAAATTTTATTCATTTAATCTTTAAAGTTTCGGGGACTAATTAGAATGCCATGAATTGCCTTTAGTACAACTAAGCGGTCACCAATGCACAGACAGTATGTCACAAACCACTCATATTCCGCACACGATTGTTGTTAAAAGGCTACGGTTTTCTTTTATGTTACGTAAATAGAGTAAGTAAAATCTTATTTTTTCATATTACTACGAATAATTATTTTAAATTATTTATTAATTTATAAAGTTAAGTAAATTTAACTATTTTGATTTTAAAATTATTTTTTAAAAAAATACAAATATTATTTTAAAAAAGTTTTTTAATTTATTAATTTTGATGTTAATGGATAAAATATATAAATAGAGTGAATTAAAAATGTGAAAGAATATATTAGTGAAAATATTTATTTTATTTAGAAATTTTTAACAGAGGTGCTTATAAAAAGAAAAATAAACAAGCATTCCCTCTGTTTCATTTTAATTGCTAAAAAATTAATAGAAATGGTAATTTGACTAATATAATCCTATTAATTTTTTGAAAACATACAATAATAATTCTTTCAATATTTTAGGATGACTTTAAGTACTAAGGGTAAAATTGAAAAAACATGATCAATTATCTCTTGAATTTTGAAACTAGCAAGTATTTTGAAACAACTATTTTTAGTATATCTAGCGATTAAAATAAGACGGAGGGAGAAATATATTACTCCCTCCATTTCAAAATAAGTGGTGTTTTAGCCTTTTGATTTTGTTTTAAAAATAAGCGGTGTTTTTACATAATCATGAGTAAATGATGTTCTTTCAATTTTACCCTTATTTAAATGGATAGGATTTTACATGACTAAGAAAATGCTAAATAGTTACATCTTTTTTACGATATTTATTAAGGGTAATGGGTAACAATACATTTTACTTTTTAAAAATGAGTAGTTTCTTAAGTGGTGTGCCCAAATTAAAAACACCACATATTTTGAAATGGTGGGAGTAAGTGGTGTTTTCAGTTTGGGCACACCCCTTAAGAAAAATTACTTATTCCTAGAAAGTAAGATGTATTTTCATAACTTATCCTTAATAAATATCTGAAAAAATGTAGCTCTCTAATAATTTCTTGATTATATAAAACTCTCTTTATTTAAATAAGGATAAAATTAGAAAGAAAAAAGGGTCATACTTGTCCTTGTACTTTCACAAATAGGTTATATTTATCCTTCATTATACTTTTTCAATATATCTGTCTTTTTCATTCAACTTTAGGGTCATATTTGTCCTTGTACTTTCAAAAAAAGTCATACTTATCCCTACAATATTAATCATTATGTTTTTAACATATTTGCTTCTTTCATCCAACTTTAGGGTCATATTTGTTCGTGTACTCTGAAAAGAAGTCATAATTACTCATGTTGTATTAAATCTTCATCTCCGACCTTAATTTTTCTAAGTGGTGCCTACATCGCAATTTTTTTAAATGAAATCTACTAACTCATTTAAAATCTTTTAACCCGCCCGACCTACTAAAACATTAAAATCCAAGAACTTCATTGTTCATCAATGTTGGATACAGTTTTACCACTCAAATATCATCTAAATTAAAATTCAACATATGTTATTGCGATAGGATAATAGTTGTTCCAATATTTTTGTTTATTGTAATAATTTTCTAACAACTAGTTCTTATAGTTAAATCTCCATGCCTGACCCAGAAAAAAATTAAAATTGTTACAATAAATAAACATTATTGCAACAACTAATATCATATCGTAATAACAGAAGTTGAATTTTAATTTGGATGAGATTTGAGTGGTGAAATTGTCACCATAGATGAACAGTGAAATTTTTGGGTCTTAATTTTTAATAGGTGACCCTAAAGTTGGATGAAAAAAGGCAAATATGTTGAAGACATAATAATTTTGATATTATAGGGATAAATATGACTTTTTTTAGAGTACATGGACAAATATGACCCAAAAGTTGAATAAAAAGATAAATATATTGCTAAAATATAACAAAGAGCAAATATAACTTATTTATGCAAATACAAGGATAAAAATGACTTTTTTTCAAGTAGAAATGTATTATTAATATTATTTTAATAATTTTTAAAATATCACTTATTTTAAATAAAATAAAAAAATTAATACAATATTTATTTTAAAATAAAGAAAGTACGGAGGGAAGGAGTAATTTTCTTTGCCGAAAAAAGAAAACTACCGTAATTAAAGATAAGACTTCGATTTGGAGGAAGGAATAATACCATAACCCTAACAAAGAGATATAATTCAGCCATTTTAAAATAAGTGATACTTTTAATTTAATCATATTTTTTTAAAAAAAATTATTTATTTTTATAAAAAAATAATATATTTTTATCAATTTATCTTTAATAAATATATTTAAAAAGATATAATTTTTTAATATTTTATTAATTATATAAAAAAATTTATTTAAATATGAATAAAATAATAAAATATTATTAATATTTTTTTATTATATAAAATATTATTTATTTTAAAACGATTATTTTAAAACGAAAAAAATTAATAATTTCTATACGGCCCAATTCCAATTTGGGGGCATAAAAACATAATAAATGATAAATAAATAGGAGTACATATATCTGCTCATACAATTAGATGGCATTAGATTCTCATTGAAGGCAATTAATTGTATTAAAGGTCAACCGCCAATAATGTTTGTCTCAATGAAACAAACAACACTTTCTTAATTCTTGGTTTTGGTACCCCAAGTCATGTGCTTTGTTTTTCTTGTATTATCCCCTCTATTCATAATTTCTTGTTCTATTCCTTCATGTCAAATATTGATACATACTTTCTTATATTATAATAAATAAAATAAATCATTTCAATTATTGGCATATTTCATGTTTCTTTCTTTTTGTTCTTTTTACTGTTTATTATCTTCGTGACAAGGACTTAAGGGTACATCTCATATTAATATTATTGCCATCTCATATTAATATTATTGCCATCTCATATTAATATTATTAAAAAAAATTCTTTTTCAAACACTAAAAAATTATTTGACAGAGTATATAAAAATAATTAAATAAAATATATTAGTAATATTAATATTATTTATATTGAGATTAGTCCTTATGTATTATTTGATTTGATGTATTAAAAATAACAGTCATTTCATAATTTTTAAAAAGGAATTATTTATTTATAAAAATACCTCCACAAATAAGATAGAAAGGATGTAGAAAACATTTTAATGGGTCATTGTGTCTTTAACCATACTAATACATGCATTAAAACATTATATTACTAATATCATAATTTTTCATTTATTAGTTATATATAGTATAATATCAAATAAAATATATAACCAATACTTATATTAATTATATATAAATTGAAGAAATATATTAAAGAAGAAATTTATAATATGAAAAACTAATACATATATTATTATTTTTAATGTATTCTACCAAAACGGCCACTAAATAATACTCTCTGCTAGGTGGAAGATGTTAAGATTTCAAGATTCCATTTTGACCTCAGCATTATTGAACACTTATCCTATCTCTTCTCTTCTTTCTTTTATTTTTCTCTTAAAAATTTATCATATATCACCATCTGTTCTTCAGCAATTGCATCATTTTAATTCAGGAAATATCAAGATTAGATAAAACCGTTTCTATTTCTTCCGTAAGGGAACTAGAATTGATATATACTGAATATCCTATCACGAATCCAAATTTTGTCTCATTGTGTTTTTAGGTTTTATCCTTAGTAGGTTACTTAACTCGTGATCTCCCATAATAATTAATATAGTGAAAAAGGCTTCAGTTTTCCATTCTCATACGAGGTTAGAAAGTGAATAGGCAACAGGTCGGCACGAAGTGATTTATCATGTTCAAATATGAACGATCTTAAATATATTACTGGAGAAAATTTATTCAGATAAATAAGATAGTAAATTTTGTTTGAATTCAATAAATACTCTCTTCATTTCAATTTATAAGATATTTTTTATTTTTTTAGCGTCAATTCAACTGACTTTCGTAGGTAAAAATTATATTAAATCAACACAATATTTTAAAATTAAAATATATTTAAAACTATACAAAATCCGAATCATGATCCTTTGCGGATCGGATCATTTATATAATATACAAAAAAAAATAACTATTTAAAATCTTTCTCTTCAAATAAGATCTCAATTTTAACGACGATTTTATATTATTATAAATTATAATTTGTCTCATATCAGGTAATATTATAAAAAAGAATAGTATTTTATGACAAATGTGTTTTAGTGAAATATCAATTCACAAGTAATAAGTATACAAACATTTTATATCATTATTTCTTACTTCCTTTCGCCGGTATGTTGGGGCGGATCTACGTGGAGGTTAGAGAATTTATCCGTACTCCTTTTATTAGAGAATTTAGCCGTGCTTTATGTGGTTTAATAAATTTTATATATTTAAATAATTTTTTATAAATTGAAATAAAATAATTTATTTATTTATATCTAAATATTACAGTTTGAGTTTAATGAATCACATTTTTCATTATCATAATTTTTTTGTACAAAAAATTCTTTTTTAGGAAATTTGTACATTTGTGTGGTGGTTGAGGGTTTCCATATGATTTTACTACATAATTTTTAATTTAATAAACCTGAATGTATGTAGATATTTGGTTTGTTCTTTTCTCTAAATCGTAAGTAATAAAGTTTTAATTTTCTAAATAAGTGGAATGAAAAGTAAAAAAGAAAACTTAAACAACATTATTCAATTACATTCTAGTCATGTACTTTTTTTTTAATTTTTTTTCTTATAAATTTTATTTTCTTCTATCTTTTTTTACCTTTTCAATTCTCTAACCTCCACACCTTTTTTCTGTTTTTTCTCCTAATTCTTACCTTGTATTTTTTTCTATAATTTTTTTATTCTCTCTTTCCTCTTTATATTTCTTTGATTGAAGGAATTAAAAATGTTATATTTTGAATTGCGAAAATGAGGAGCAATTACAAAAATAAAAAATAAAAAATTATTTTTGAAAGTGTCGCTTAATTTCCTTATAAATCAATTAAAAGTCATATTCTCACACAATGATGAGGAATCTTTAATAAAATTTATGCCGGCATAAGCAACTTTCAAATCAGTTTTTTTTTTATTTTACAAAAAAAATGCTTGTAACATTAATTTGAGATATCCGAAAGAATGATGTATTCTATCACGCCTCACCTTTGGAGGCATGACTGGCACTTGGTGCACACTAGCAACTAACTGACCTGGCTAGGATTATGCACGTATGGTGCCAGCCTGCGACTCAATTCAAGAAAACAACGGGCTATATCTCGGATGTAAATGCAGTCTCTAGCCGACAAGGTCGTATAGCCACCTGTAAACGAAAACAGCTAACCAACAACCGGAACATAAGGGATCCTATGTGGGCAGACAAGGCCATCATGTTGTCTAGTTATAACAGTAATGAAGACGAGCTACTATACTAGGCCCCACACGGCCAACATATGAAGCATAACTTCTTAAGGCCCCACACAGCCAACGCACTACTAACTGACTAATGACTGTAGTCTGCAAGCCTCTAAGACTACAAATAGTGGTCGGCACAGGGACCTGACCTACCCAAAATGCTATATAACTGAAATACAGAAATCTCTACAACCTGGCAACCTCGAATGAAAGGAGTTGTCCCAACTGTAGACTCTAAACAGCTGCTACTGGAGATCTTGAACCTTGTCTGTATAAACCTGCAGGAAAGTAATGTAGCGCCCAGGGGAGGGCGTTAGTACAATATGTATCGAATATGCAAGGCAGTGGATAAGCTAATAAAGACTTGAAGTAAATAGAACGAAGGGCTGAAAGATTAACCTGTGCGCCTACTGATTTGTAATCTGCATCTAACCAACACTACATGTACGTAAGCTAAGACTGTATAATTACATATTTATAAACTATAACTAGCATACACGAATACAAACAAAAACCTCACATGGCCCCCATAAACCGGAAGATACAACAACACAGAATAACTCGTTCAGGCCCCCATAAGCCCTGGCGAGCACATCTCAATCTATATACCCCTATCCAGGTTTCTATGATTCCATTGGTACTGTAGACAACCTACTGGTCCCCTAGGTCTACAACTGAGCCCGCTTGGCCCCTGAACTATAGTTGTGTTTGAGTCTGGTGGAATCCTGCTGTCTGTACCCTGGGTACCGAACTCAACTAGGTGTCCCGATACGGCATAAGAGTAGTCCGTCCATGAAATGGACTTATGAGAACCTTGGACCACATCTTTGTCCCTCACGAACGGCATACCGCTCCTCGGAGCGACGTCATCTAGCCTATCACGGGCGTCGACATAGCTAGTAACCCTGGGGTGGTCATGGATGGCTCCTAAGTGAGAGCAACCCCAACCCAGTTGTTGTACTAACATCTCGATGTAGCCACTCAAAAGGAATAATCGGCCTTCTGGGCCTAACGCCACCACTTCTCGCCTTCTAGGATAATCTGTAAAGCTGCTAGCAGGCATACCATGCACTTATATTTGATTAGAGGATCCTGATAGTGATCATGATCTCTAATAGTCTGGACTAAATAGGGCGAGATATGGAGTGGTCCAACACAACTCTCTATATGTCCTGCCCGGACATCTATAACTCATAATAATTACGGGGTCGCGAATGACTAACTACTCAGTCCCTCTGCTTAGGACAACTGTAGGGTCGGTACTGGCCGAACATGTTTTTGAGCGATCGGCCCCTAATCCTCTATAGAAAGTTTACTGACATCCTTAGCCTGTGAGCAGTACTTTAGTAATATGGTACTTACTAGTGCCTTAGGCCTCATCTTGGTCTAATCGGATCTTATATTACTTTTCTAGGTGATTCTTAACCTTATAGACAACTTTATATAGACCTAACCATTTCTGGAAACCTGTGGGTGATAGGAGCGGGGGTGCTGGCCCGGTCTCTAACTACTGATAAGGTCCTCTTCCTTAGGGTGCCCAGGGGTCTATTTGACCTGGACGACCGAGCTGGCTTCCTGGGCGACTTATATGATAATTGAGCCCACTAAGACTGACAATCACTGGTAATAACTAATAGGGTGATAGGTTGTCAATCAGTTTACTAGACAACCTTAGGTTACTGACTCTAAAGCATGGCCGTCCTATTTAAATCTCTGGCCCTTGGGCATAGGAATACGCCAATGGCCTCTAGGCGTGCTTTCCTAACAATACTGACGCCAAACTGGTAGTTAAACTGCCTAGTTGCGCCCATGCTACTCAACTTACTAGATCAGGCTCGATAACTCTTACGAGCTCCTAAGATCTAGGCCTGGCAACAAACATAGAATTCTACTAACACAATGAACTGGAGAATAGAAAAGTTTCTATGACGTTTCTAGCGCGTGTCACACTTGACATTCTCCTGTTCAACAAAAAATGCTGCTATAAAATTCATATACGTTTTCTAGTAGCTAACCAGAACTTATGTAGCCGTAATCTACGGATAGCAGTTAATCACAGCGTATCTAATCTCTATTTACCAGCAACATCTAATTACGACATGTCTAATCACAATCTAATGGTAGCAGCTATCTACAATATATGAATTGTCATTTTTTTCTGAAACATAAGTCGTAACACTGTACCACGAGTATACTTGCCGAGGGTTAAGCCTTACATATTGTTGTTTCCTGAATAACTGACGAGTTTCAACTTGTATTCGCCATCTCTTTTCAGCTGTAACCATATACAGGGAGAAAGAGATAAATTCAATATCGAATTCGCGTAAAATGATAACTTATAATACCAATACTGACTATACTTCAACTTAATGCAACACGGCTGAAAACGTATTATTTCACGAGAGTTCAAAAGGGAGAAATGCTTACTTGAATCCTGTGATCGTATAGAAATTAGTGTGGAGCAATTCCAACAACTTTAGCTCTGTGGGATTACGATTCACCGAGTGAATTTTGTGAAAATAACTCCGTAGTAATGCTCCCTGCAGCCTTAAACTTCGATACCAAAAGCTAATTTGAATTTGGATGGAGTTTCGGCGTAAACGGGTGAGATTTAGTTGAATTTCTCATTTCTCCTCTTCACTGGCCGATTTATAATGTGAAAAATGAATTAAACTTTGAAGGAAGGGTCTTATATAAAAGTTAGGGCGGTGGTAGGGGGCGCCTCTCGCCACAACATGCCCAGCGTCGCTCCCCTCAACGCGCTAAGGGGGCTGGCGCGCCACGCTACCCAAGGCGCTAGTGTGCCGACGCATCGTGCTGGCCCTTGTAGTCTGGCCTCATTCGACCCAACTTCTGAGGCTTTTCTACACACGTCGGACTCTTTTATTTATTCCAAATCCATGCGTAGGCTTATCAATCGTCAACTTTCACGGGGTGTAACATCCTCCCCCTCTTAGGAACATTCGTCCTCGAATGTCTACTTCAATTCACAGGAGCTTAACTTTTTGGACTATTATTCTGGAGAAGTTTCCGTAGAGTCTCCCCTATAATATGGACTATCTGAAAATCCTGAAATGCAGAAAAGTCCAACACATGCATTTCATATGACACTATCACACTGTTTCACAACAAGATTGTAGTCGATTGAACAAACAATACTGATAACATAAGCAATAAAATAGAAGCTGAGAAATAACATTATCTAAACTATATAATAATCATGGGACAAGTGGGGATACCTAGATCTCATGTCATCCTCAGTTTCCCAGGTCACTCCTTCCTTATTTCTATTTCTCTACAATACTTTAGTAGAGACCACATCGGTAGTTCTTAACCTGTGAACTTGCCGATGTAATACGGCGACTGGAACCTCTTCATAGGTTACCCTTTTTGCAGCATTGACATGTGGAAGCTGAATGGGCCTGTCCTAGCTCTGGAAGCAATTTTAGCTCATATGCCATTTCGCTTGTTCTCTGGAGGATATAACCTGGGCTAATAAACCTAGGTCTAAGCTTGTCCTTCTTACCTAATCTCATAACGCCCTTTCTTGGCAAAGTTTCTAGAATATCCAACTGTTGCTTCAACCTTTAGTTGCCTGCATCGTACCTTAGGATAGGACTCCTGACGACCCTACGCTAAAGGGGGCTTCCGCTTCCACTCATAAGAGACCATCAGGCATCTGACCTAAATGCTCTGTTGGGTTATTTGCTTGGAGATAAGAAGTCGTACTCATTTTAGCGTGCGCTCCAATCTGTTCTAACAGTTTTTTAGAACCTGGCTGGAGTTGTGTCTCTCTATCAGGGTTTACTAGACACTAGTGCTCCACGTAACCAGACTACTTCTTAAATATTTAACTCGTCATACGCTTTTGCTGCAGTATAATTCCATCTGGCAAGACACAAATTGATCTCATTAGTCTTTCCATATTGACTCAAATGAGGCCAAGCTACACCTTGTATGAGATAACCTTGTGACTGTATTCATATCAATTACTCTTCAGTCCCTTGCAGACACGACCATCTCCTATATTGGATTGTTCAGTTCCTGCTATTTCGTCTTTTCTAGCCTGTCACTAGAGCTCTGCTGCTATGATTTAATGATATCTTCTATCTTTCCGTACCATCCCATTGCATTTTCGTTAAATTATGGGAGTAATGGGCACACGCACCTTAGCTTTGGTCTGCTATTTTAAGTTCTGCCATCCTTGTATCGTAGAGTCAACCTCTAGGCCTTATGACCCTACCTTTTGGTATCTTGAGGGCTAATAACTTTCTGTTGGGCCTTATTTCTAGGTTGCACTAGGTTAGAGTCTATGTGTCGGCACTCCCTTACCTTCTCCTATGGCGGGGATACCACAACATTCTAGGCTACAACCTTACTATCTCTTAACTATTAGCCCGATGCTTAGTTCTCAATATTTGGTGGTAATCCTACGTTCTATCAACCTAGAGTTGATCCTGGTTTTCCCCCATTAGATACTTGTGTTGTTCCCCGTGCTCCCTTAGACTGAGTTCTAAGGTTTGTGCTCCCTACCTCATACTATCAAGGATGTTACCGACCGGGTCTACTGACCTGTATCCCTTCTGACTTGTACTCGCCCTTATCTTGTTCATATGATCTCCCTGTCCATTGATATCACAAACTAGGGTCATAACCATTATCTTGCAGGTATGCCCTGCCGTCATTAGTATGCTATGGCGGAATCAGTTTTTTTTCTGACTTGAGCTTTACTGTTGCTGGGGGTTTAACGCTGATGAACCCTCTCATACACTCTTGAATTCTATTGGCGACCTTATCCGCTTTCCTAGCTTACTACCGTAAGGGTCTAGATAACTTGTAAATACTAAGGGTTTCAACCACTCTCTAATCCTTCTCGGAGGCAACAATTCTAGCACTACTTTACTATTCCCCCTAAGCACCATTGCATGGATACTTACGCCTTCTGTTGTATTGCAAGAACAAGCGAGGAGGTGGAAAAATAACTCTGTCTTACTATGGTAGGACTGAGGTGTGGAATCTTACAATATCCGAAGAGTCGGAGGTAGGAATCCCGCAATTTCCTCCTTCTTTCGCACCTTTCAGGTAATTCACATTAACTGCTGCCCCTGGCTAATTTTTACATATCTAGTAGGTAAACCATCTCATATGTACATATATACCATATTCCTAACCCCCTATTCTAAGGTTGTAGGGGGGGCTGGGGATATCACTGGCATACTTATCACAATATGAGGTTCCTAGTACCTCGGGAGGATACTGGAGAGATCGAAGGCATCTGCTCCCGTCCTTAGGCTGAATGTCTCCCAACTGTGGCACCTTAATGGTACCTCCTCCTACTACTGTAGTTATCTTACATCTGACTGGAGTCTGTCGTATATCAAACATAATCCTAGACAGACATTACAATAAAAGCTTAGGGACTCAATCCTATACAACTCTGCTCTATAGCACGATCTGAGAAGAAGGAGGGGTAACCATACCATCATGCCTCGTAGCCTCCTGCTTATAAAATATGGTGCACAACACATTTATAAACAAGGTCCTACTAGACACGACTTGCAAACTCCCTAGGATAAGAACTACTCTGATACCAAGTTTGTCACGCCCCACCTTGGGAGGCATGACTGGCACCTGGTGCCACACTAGCAACTAACTGACCTGGCTAGGCTTATGCACGTCAGGTGCCAGCTTGCGACTCAATTCAAGAAAATAACGGGCTATATCTCGGCTGTAAATGGAGCCTCCAAATGAAAAGGTCATATAGCCATCTATAAACAAAAACAGCTAACCAACAACAGGCAACAGAAGGGATCCTATGCGGGGCGACAAGGGCACCATGTTGTTTAGTTATAACAGAAATGAAGATCAGCTACTATACTAGGCCCCACACGGCCAGCATAAGAAGCATAACTAATTAAGGCCCCACACGGCCAACACACTACTAAATGACTAATGACTGTAGTCTGCAAGCCTCTAAGAATACAAATAGTGGTCGGGACAGGGCCACAGCCTACCCAAAATGCTATATAACTGAAATACAGAAATCTCTACAACCGGGCAACTCCGAATGAAAGGAGTTGTCCCAACTGCGGACTCTAAACAGCTGCTACTGGAGATCCTGAACCCTGTCTATCTAAACCTGTAGGCAAGTAATGCAGCGCCCAGGGGAGGGCGTCAGTACAATATGTACCGAATATGCAATACAGTAGATAAGCTGATAAAGATTGGAAGTAAATAGAAAGAAGGGCAGAAAGATTAACCTATACGCCTACTGATTTGTAATCTGCATCTAACCAATACTACATGTACGTAAGCTAAGACTGTATAATAACACATTTGTAAACTATAACTAGCAGACACGAATACAAACAAGAACCTCACATGGCCCACATAAGTCGAAAGGTACAATCAACACAGAATAACTCATTTAGGCCCCCATAAGCCCTGGCGAGCATATCTCAATCTATATACCCCTATCCAAGATTCTATAACTCCATTGGTACTATAGCCAACCTACCGGTCCCCTGGGTATACAACTGAGCCCACTTGGCCCCTGAACTGTAGCTGTGTCTGAGTCTGGTGGACTCTTGTTGTCTGTACCCCGGGTACCAAAGTCGACGGGGTGTGTCGATACGGCATAAGAGTAGTCCAACCATGGAATGGACTGTATGAGGACCTCAGACCTCATCTTCATCCCTCACGGACGGTATACCATTCCTCAGAGCAACGTCATCTAGCCCCTCGCAGGCGTCAACACAGCTAGTAACCTTGGGTGTTAATGGATGGCTCCTAAGTAAGGGCAACCCCAACCCAGGTGTTGTACTAACATCTCAATCTAGCCACTCAAAAGGCGTAACTGGCCTTCTTGGACTAACGCCACCACTGCTCGGCCCCTAGGATAATCTGTAAAGCTGCTAGCAGGCATGCCATGCACCTGTATCTGATCAGAGGATCCTGATAGTGATCATGATCTCTAATAGTCTGGACTGAATAGGGCGAGATCTGGAGTGGTCCAACAAAACCCTTTATATGTCCTGCCCGACATCTATAACTCATAATAACTGCGGGATTGCGAATGACTAACTACTCAACCCCTCTGCTTAGGACATTTATAGGGCTGGTACTGGCCGAACATGTTTTTGAGCGATTGGCCCCTAATCCTCCATAGGAAGTTTACTGACATGCTTAGCCTATGGGCAGTACTTTACTAACATGGTACTTACTAGTACCTTAGGCCTCATCTTGGTCTAATCGGATCTTATATTACTTTTCTGGGCAATTTTTAACCTTATAGACAACTTTATATAGACCTAACTATTCCTGGAAACCTGTGGGTGATAGGAACAGGCGGGGGTGCTAGCTCGGTCTCTAACTACTGATAAGGTCCCTTTCCTTAGGGTTCCCAAGGGTCTATTTGACCTGGATGACTGCTGGCTACTTGGGCGACTTATATGATAATTGCTAAGCCCACTAAGACTGACAATCACTTGTAATAACTAATAGGGTGACAGGTTGTCACTCAGTTCATTAGACAACCTTAGGCTGCTGACTCTAAATCATTGCCTTCCTATCTAAATCTCTGACCCTGGGGTGTAGGGATACGCCAATGGCCTCTAGGTGTGCTTATCTGACAATACTGACGCTAAACTGGTAGTTAAACCGCCTAGCTGCGCCCATGGTGCTCAACTTACTAGTTCAGGCTTGATAACTCTCATGAGCTCCTAATATCTAGGCCTGGCAACAAATATAGAATTCTACTAACACAATGAACTGGAGAATAGAAAAGTTTCTATGACGCTTCTAGCGCATGTCACACTTGACATGCTCCAGTTCAAAAACAAATGCTTCTATAAAATCCATATACGTTTTCTAGCAGCTAACCAGAACTTATGTAGCCGTAATCTACGGATAGCAGTTAATCACAGCGTATCTAATCTCTATTTATCCGCAACATCTAATTATGACATGTCTAATCACAATCTAATGGTAGAAGCTATTTACAATATATGAAATCGTCATTTCTGTTTTGAAACATAAGTCGTAACACTGTACCACGAGTAATACTTGCCAAGGGTTAAGCCTTACATACCTCGATTGTTATTTCCTGAATAACTGACGAGTTTCAACTTGTACTCGCCAGCTCTTTTCAGTTGTAACCATATACAGGGAGAAAGAGATGATTTCAGTACCGAATTTGGTGTAAAACGATAACTTTTAATACCAATACTGACTATACTTCAACTTAACGAAACACGGCCGAAAATGTATTATTTCCTGAGAGTTCAGAAGGGAGAAATGCTTACTTGAATCCTGTGATCGTATAGAAATTAATTTGGAGAAATTTCGACAACTTTAGCTCGGCGGGGTTATGATTCGCCGAGTAAATTTTGCAAAGACAACTTCGTAGTAATGCTCCCTGTAGCCTTAAACTTTGATACCCGAAGTTAATTTAAATTTGGACGGTGTTTCGTAGCGTAAACGGGCGAGATTTGGTTGAATTTCTCGTTTCTCCTCTTCATTGGCCGGTTTATAATGTGGGAAATGAATTAAACTTTGAAGGGAGGGTCTTATATACAAGTTAGGACGGTGGCAGGGGGGTGCCCTGTGCCGCCCATCGTGCCACAAAATGCCCCGCGTCGCGCCCCTCAACGCACCAAGGGGGGATGACGCGCCGCGCTGCCCAAGGCGCCAGTGTGCCGACGCGTCGTGCTGGCCCTTGCCGCCTGGCCTCGCTCGACCCGGCTTCCGAGGCTTTTCTACACGCATCGTACTCTCTTTATTTTTCCCAAATCCATGTGTATTCTTACCAATCGTCAACTTTCATGGGGTGTAATATATTCTCCTATCAATTATCAACTTTATCAGCTTAAAAGTTGTTAGTTTCTACCATTCTATGAGGCATTGCTAGATACTGTTTCAATAAATTAGCAAATCAAATCCTGTTAAAAATCACAAAACACAAGTTAGACTATAATATACCTCTCTAAATAAATGTTACATTGCAGTAAACATATTATGATCAACTAATTATAGGTGATTCAACTAATTAGAAATTGTGATGATCTCAAACAAATGAGTTATACCAATTCACTAAAGAAAGAAAGAGTTTATACTGATTCACGTTATTTGAAAAGTTATATCTTGCTTTTGAAAAGACAAAATAAATATTTATATAAAAAACAAAAATAAAAGGCTAAAATAAATTGACTTTTTTTAATTACTGAGAGGTAACACATTACTTCCTTATAGACCGATTTGGTATTATACTCTTTGTAAAATTCAAGTTGGTTACTTAATAGAATTGTATATTAGAAAAAATTATATTAACTTTTTGTCAATTCAACTGTTGATCAAGAAAGCACCACTCAAATATGCTCATTAAGCCGATCTCACTAATGGCTAAATATAAAATCATAGAAGAAGATTTTGAATATGTATTGATAACACTATGAGATGAATAACAAACAAACACACACAAGAAGAAAAACGACAAAAACTTCAACAATTGATCATTCATGTCACGCCCCACCTTGGGAGGCACGACAGACACCTAGTGCCACACTAGGATCTGAACTGACATGGCTGGGCTCAGGCACCTTTGGTGCCTACCAGTGACTCAAATTCAATAAAACAAACTGCTATACCTCGGCTGTAAACACAGCCTCAGGCCGACAAGGCCACCTGTAAAAGAAACCAGCCAACCAGTAACAAGGTAATGAAGGGATTCTATGCGGGCCGACAAGGCCACCATGCTGTCTAGTTATATAGAAATAAAAATAGGTAGATACACTGGGCCCTACACAGACAACACGTAAATAAGACATACATATGCCCCACACGGCCAACAACAACCAACTAACTGACGACTATAGTCTGCAAGCCTCTAAGAATATAAATAGTGGCCGGGACAACGCCCCGGCCTACCCAAATGCTATACAAATGAAAAACTGTAATCTCTACAACCCGACAACTCCGAATGAAAGGAGCTGGACAAACTACTAACTATGAACAACTGTTATGGAGGATCCTAAACTCTATCTGTCTAGACCTGCAGGTAAGTATACAATGCCCCACAGTTGGGCGTTAGTACAATATGTACCGAATATGTAAGGCAGTAATAAGCTGAACAAAAACTGCTAAAGACTGAAAGTAAGTAGAAGGAAGGGCAGAAATTAACCTGGAAGTTTGCTTATTCATAACTTTCATCTAGTAAAACACTACAGGTATATGAGCTAAGACTGTACAATCATATATTCATAAGTTATAGTTAGCAAACAAGAATACAACAAGAACCTAACCCGGCCCCTATAAGCCTGAAAGGTACAATCAATACAGAATAACCCGCTAGGGCCCCCATAAGCCCTGGCGAGCACACTTCAATCTATAGACCCCTAACCAGGTCTCTATGACTCTATTGGTGTTATAGCCAACCTACCGGTCCCTTGGGTCTGCAACTGAGCCCACTCGGCTCTTGATCTATAGTTGTGTCTGAGTCTGGTGGACTCTTGATAACTGCATTCTAGGCACCAGACTCAGCGAGGGTGTGATGCTGATACGACATAAAGATAGTAGTCCAGCCATGGAATGAACTATAATATGGCCCTTGGGCCTCTGCATCGTCCCTTGGGACGGCATATCATTCCTTGGAGCAACGTTATATAGCCCCTGGCGGGCGAAGACAAAACTATTAATCCTGGGGTGGTCATGGAAGTCTCCTAGGTGAGGGCAAACCCAACCGATGCGCTATACTAAAGTCCCAATCTAGCCACTCAAAAGGCGTATCTGGCCTTCTGGGCCTAAGGCGACCGCTGCTCGCCCCTATAATAATTTGTATAGCTGCTACCAGACACACCCCATGTACCTGTATTTGATCAGAGGATCCTGATAGTGATCATAATCTCAAATGGTCTAGACTGGATGAGGTGGGGTCTAGAGTGGCCTGATAATACTCTGAATGTCTTACTCGAACAACTATAACTTATAAGCAACTGTAGGTTCACAGATGACCAATTACTTAGTTCCTTTGC
This sequence comes from Datura wrightii, assembly GCA_035772735.1. NCBI lineage: Eukaryota > Viridiplantae > Streptophyta > Magnoliopsida > Solanales > Solanaceae > Datura > Datura wrightii. The sequence continues at coordinate 72,649,147 of JASDFA010000019.1, read as the reverse complement.
TTAGAACAATTGTAGGGTTGCTACTAACTGAACATGCTTTCGAGCGGTCAGCCCCTAATCCTCAACAGGTAGTCTACTGATATTCTTAGCCTGAGGGTAATACTGTGCTAACATGGTTCTAGCCCTCTAAACCTTAACTTGGTTTGATCAGCTCTTATATGACTCTTCTGGATGATTCCTAACCTTGTAGGTAAGTTTACATGGACTTAGCCACTCACGGAAACCTATACCTGAACATCTTATACGAGCAGGTTGGGGCATTGGCCCCGCCTCTAACTGCTAATAAGGTCTCCTTCCTTAGGGTACCCACGGGTCTATCCGACCTGAACAACTAGGATAGCTTCCTGAGCGACCTGTATGATGAATACTAAGGCAACTGGAACTGACAGTCACTGGTAGTACCTAACTAGATGGCAGGCTGTCACTCAGTTTACTAGACAACCCTAGTGTCGCTGACTCTAAAGTATGGCCATCCTACCTAAACTTCTAACCTTGGGGCATGAGGGTATGCCAAAGGCCTCTAGTTGTGCTTCACAATTAATACAGGTGCCAAACTGGTAGTTATATCGTCTAGCTACACCCATGCTGTTCAACTTACTAACTCAGGCCCAATAACTATCCACGAACTTCTAGAGTCTAGGCCTGACAATAAAGAAGCCAATTCTACTAACATAATGGACTGAAGAACAGAGGAGTTCCTACGATACTTCTAACGTGTTTCACATTTAACATATTCTTTCCCCACAAGGGATACTGTGATATAATCTTTATACGTTTTCTAGCAGTGAACCACAACATATGTAACCATAATCTACTGATAGCAGCTAATCACAACATGCCTGATCGTTATATACTAGCAGCATCTAATTACAACACATAAAATCACCATCTACATTTAAAACATAAGTCGAATCACTATACGACGAGAATAACTTTCCGAAGGAATAAGCCTTAACATATCTCGAATGTCGATTCTCATTTAACTGGCGAGTTTCGACTTGCAAATGGCTATTCCTCTCAACTGCAACCTCTATGTTGAGAGAATAAAATGAATTTCAATACTAAACTCGGCAAATATCAATAACTTTCGATAATACAATTAACGATAATCCAAATTGAAAAACTCGACCGAAAATTTATAATTTCCTGAGAGTTCATAAGGGATAAGTGCTTACCTAATGCCTGTGACTGAGTACGTATCAATTTGGAGAAATTCTGATAACTTTTACTCGATGGAGTTCCGGCTTTCCGAGAGAATTTTGGAGAAATAACTCCGTAGTAATGCTTTCCGTACCCCTAAAACTCATTATCCGAAGTTAATTTGCGTTTGGACGACATTTGATAACATAATTTGATGAAAAATTGATGAACCTCCATGCCTCCTCTGTTCTTGGTCAAAGTTAATGTTAAAATGATTAAAATTTCTCTAAGTATGACTTTATATAGGCATAGGCGGTGGCAGGGTCGGCGCCCCGCGCTGCCCAGCGCGCAGGCAAGGCCGGCGCCTCGCGCTGCCCATGGCACAGGCAAGGCCGGCGCCTCGCGCTGCCCATCGCGCAGGTAGGGCCAGTGCCTCGCGCTGCCCATCGTGTAGGGGGGGACTGGCGTTACGCGCTGGCTCTTTGCGCCCCGGTCCCGTCCGACCCTGCTTCTGAGGCTCTTCCCACACGCGTCAATCTCTCTTTACTCGACACAGCCCATGTGTACGCTTACTAACCATTAATATTTTACGGGGTGTAACAATTCAACCCAAAAAAATATATCATTCAAACAATCAGAATTTTTGAAAACTATAAGTATAATTAAGTTGGTAAGAAAAATCCTCTTAATTCTAAAGAAATAAACTAACAAAAATAATTAGGGCGAAATTATAAAGAGAATTCTCACTTGATGTAGTTTGAAGATGATTCTAGAGAATTTATGGACACTTTTGTGGCGGTAACATAAAGTTAAACTCTTTAAATAGAAAGAAGAAAATTTTAGAAATTATTGTCTTAGACATGGGAAGAGTGAGGATTAATTGCTTTTACTAATAAATTAATATAAATTAATTACATTAATTATAGATGAAGGAAAAAAGATTAACAATAATATATAAAGAATAAAAACTCAAAAAATTGAATACAATGAGATTTGATAAATGATTTCATATGTATTTAAATATTAGATTAAATAGATAATCATTACTATAATTAAAAAATTCTAAAATTTGAACTTATAAGAAATGTAATAAATTAAATAACTATTAAAATCTGTAGAATAAAATAACTATCAAAAATTTTTAAAAATAAATAATTCCACATTCAATTTAAAACTTATCCAACCTTTCATTCAAATATATATATGTATATATATTAAAAGAAGATTAAGTTTTAAAAGAAATAAGTAAGAACAGCTCATCCCTTTTTGAAACTGCTCAAAATTATAATTAATGCATATTAAAACCTATAATTGATTAAGGCATTTAGTTAATTTCAAAATAAAAAAATACTCAAAAAAACAAGAAAAAAGAAAAATAAGGCAGGTCCAGGTCGACAAGGGCAGGCATGGGTCGGCAGACTCGGGCACTCGGCAGGTGGACGAGGTGCCAAGTCAATGATGATGAAGGCAAGGCTGACACGGGCAATGGCATGGCATTGCCGTGGCATGGAAAGAAAACGGGCGGATGTGAGCTAGGCGAGGTGTTGGCAAGGAAACTGGGCCATGGACGGTTGTGCGGAGTAGCCGAGGCAGACATGCGCTGGCATGAAGACTTGGTGCACAGACATGGCGCCAAGGCAGGCAAGGGCGGGAGCAAGCATGGAGCGAGCAGGCGAGGCGTGCACGGTTGGCACGAAGGCGCCAAGGGCCGGCACGCGCGCGCGCGCGAGGCATGCGCAGCACATGCGGGCGGTTGGGCAGTTTTCTGGAATCTGGGTGCCTCTGGCCTAGTCAGCAAGGGCAGTTGTAACTTCCAAATTTTGAATTTGAAATGCCTATCAGTTGGGGATGTCAACTGAATTTAGGAGGGAATTTTGTAAGCCATGTGGCATGGGCGTGGGCTATCTTTAAAGGGAGTTAGTCTATGCTGCCTAAGGCATTGAGGGAAGAAAAAAAATAGTGTGTTAGTCTATCTTTTTGACAAACAGTTTTGAGGCCTTGTTTATTCTTTGTATGTGAGTTTTATATACAAAGTTGGGAGTGTTTTCCCCTATGTGCGTGTCTGCCTAAATTGTGATTGTGCGAAAATAGTCTAAGTGTCGAACGCAAACTTGTAGGCTGAGTCATAGCGGCTGTGTGCGTGTGACTACCGTGCAGTGTCAAGAGTGTTGCGTAAAACAAAAATTGACCCTATAACACCTACCAAGGTGGGGCGTGACAAACTTGGTATCATAGCAATGTCGTATCCTAGGGAGTCTACAAGCCGTGTCTAGTAGATTCTTGTCTATGGGTGTGTTGTGTTCGACATTCTATAGACAAGAGGCTATGAGGCATGATAGCATGGTTACCTTCCCTCTTTTTCTCTAGTCGTGCTATAGAGCTATGTTGTCTAGGTGAATCCCTAAGCTTATGTTATTCTGCTTATCTACGGAAAAAAATATCTGATGCATTATAGACTACAACGGGTTGGGAGTTGGACACTGCAGAAGGAGAGGGTACCAGCAGGGTGCCACAATCAGAGATGGCTCGACCCTTGGGTGAGAAGGAAACATCACCTCGATCTCCCCAGCACCCACCGCCACACTAGGAGCCCTCCAGGGAAGCAAATATACCAGTACCACCCCTAATCATCCTTGTACCATCGGATCAGGAGATTAGGACTGCAGTTTACATGTTGGCTCAGATGTTGGCCGCTCAACGTCAGCCAGTGGCACCAGTTGCTGTTGAAGCCACTAAGGGGCCTAGAAGTTTGAGGGTCTAAGAATTTCTTGCATTGAGTCCCCACAATTTATGAGGACGGACCGCAGAGAGGATCCTCAGGACTTCTTGGACTAGTTGTAGTGAATATTTAGGGTGATGCATGCCTCATCCACAGAGTCAATTGAGTTGGCAGTATTTCATCTGCGAGATATAGCAGTTTTGTGGTACGAGAGTTGGGAGAGGTCCAGGGGTGGAAATGTACCCCCACCTACTTGGCCTAGTTTTCGGAAGCCTTCTTAGATCATTACTTGATTTGGGAGATCCGACAGGCCCATGTGGATCAATTTTTACATCTAGAGCAGGCAGAATGAGCGTTCGGGAGTACTTGTTGAGGTTTGACTCTTTGGCAAGGTATGCGCCAGCATTTGTTGATATAATGCCAGCTAGGGCACACCAGTTCATATGGGGCTTGCTACGGAGTATGTGGAGGATTGTATTACCACCATATTGCATGCATTTATGCTTTTCTTAGAACATAGGAGGAATCAAGCAAAGCCTGTATGAGGCTGAGAGGGTGAGTGGGGAGCAGCACTGGAGGGCTAGGCCCGCCGATTTGCAGGCAGAGTTTTAGGGAGGGCCCAGACCTCGGTTGCAAGGCAGGCCACCTAGACCTTTGCCTCCACAGTAGCAGGGTAGTAGGTCAGATCGTCAAGGACAGTCAGGTCCCGACAAGAGCTCACGAGCATCAGGCTCGCAGCAACATAGAGGTTTTGATTAGAGCAGGCCTGTTGCATCGCGTTGCAGGACTTGCAGTCGACAGCATTTTGGGAGATGCAGATATGGTTCCACTGCTTGCTATAACTGTGGACAAGAGGTTCATATGATGAGGGATTGCCCAGCCAGAGATCAAGGTGATTGGGACGGGCCGAACAGGTCTTTAGCAGGGTCACATGCTCCAGCAGGGCACAGGCCCTCAGCTCCAGCTGGCAGAGGCGAAGGTAGATCAGGGGCATCTGGTTCTAGCAGTGATTCAGATAGAACTTATGCCTTACCAGGGCGACATGAGTCAGAGTCCTCACCAGATGTTGTGACAGGTATGCTGGATGTTTGTTCGCACCCAATTTATGCTTTAATAGATCCAGGCTCTACTTTGTCTTATGTTACTCCGTTGATGGCCCAAAAGTTTGGTATAACACTAGAATTGCTTCAGCCATCCTTCTTGGTGTCTACACTCGTTGGTGACTCTATTATTGCTAAGAGAATTTACTGGGTTTGTACAGTAGAGATTATCGTCGCCAAACCTTAGCAGATTGAGTGAAGCTAGAAATGATTGATTTTGATGTAATTATGGGTATGAATTGGCTACCTCCATGTTATTCCAATGTGGAGTGTTAGACCAGGACCGTCCGATTTCACTTTCCAAGGAGTGCAAGAATGGAAAGGCAATGCAGCTACGCCAAAAGGTAGCTCATATCCTATCTTCGGGCGAGAAAATTGATAGTGAAGGGTTGTATTTACCATGTTGTTAGGGTTTGGGATATGCAAGTAGAATCCACGACTCTTCAGTCCATTCCTGTGGTTAGTGAATTTTTAAATGTGTTTCCAGATGAGATTCCTGGTATTCCCCCAGAGCGTGAGATCAATTTCTCTATCGACCTGTCACCAGGCATGCAACCTATATATATCCCTCCATATCAAATGACTCCTTCTGAGCTGAGGGAATTGAAAGAACATTTGAAAGATTTGCTAGATAAGAGTTTTATTAGGCCGAGTGCTTTACCGTGCGGTGCACCAGTTCTGTTTGTGAAGAAGAAAGATGGCTCTCCACGAATGTGTATAGATTATCGAGAGTTGAATAAAGTTACTGTTAAGAATAAGTATCCCCTCCCAAGGATAGATGATTTATTTGATCAATTACAGGGGGCGAAATATTTCCCCAAGGTTGACTTGAGGTCAGGATATCATCAAGTGCTGGTCCGGGAGAAAGATATCCCAAAGACAGCCCTCAGGACTAGGTATGGTCATTTTAAATTCTTGGTCATGTCTTTCAGATTGACAAATGCCCCAGCAGTGTTTATGGATTTGGTGAACAACATCTTCAGGATGTATTTATATCAGTTTGAGATAGTGTTTATTGATGACATTTTGGTGTATTTCCGCTTAGAAGCTGAGCATAGAGATCATTTGTGAACGGTACTCCAGATTCTCAAAGACCGTCGGTTATATGCGAAGTTCTCAAAATGTGAGTTCTGATTGAATTCTATAGCTTTCTTGGGCCATATTGTGTCAGATGCGGGTATCCAGGTTGGCTCGCAGAAGATTGAGGCAGTGAAGACATGGCCCAGACCTACGACTCCAATTGAGGTTCGTAGGGGGTTAACCGGATATTACAAAAGGTTTGTGGAAGAATTATCAGCACCGTTGACAAGGTTGACGCAGAAAGCAACTAAATTCCACTGGACCGAGGCTATGATCAGAGTTTTTAGGAGCTGAAAAATAGATTGACATTTGCACCAGTATTAGCCTTACTAGAAGGTTCATAGGGCTATGCCGCATACTGTGATGCTTCAAGTGTTGGGTTAGGGTGTGTTCTGATGCAACACGACAAGGTAATTGCCTATGCTTCGAGGCAGCTAAGGAAGCACGAAAAGAACTACCCCACCCATGATTTAGAGCTAGCTGCAGTGGTGCATGATTTGAAAATATCGAGGCATTACTTGTATGGCGTGCATGTGGACATCTTTACTGATCATAAAAGCCTTCAGTATATATTCACGTAGAAAGAGTTGAATTTGCGGCAGTTTCGCTGGCTAGAGTTGTTGAAAGACTACAATGTGAACATCTTATATCACCCAGGGAAGGCTAATATTTTAGTTGATGCCCTTATCCGTAGATCCATGGGCAGTTTAGCATATTTGAGGCTAGAACAATGAGAAATGGATTGGGAGCTTCACCAGTTAGCTAATTTAGCAGTCCGGGTATTGTATTCAGAGGATAACGGGGTTGTGATTCAGAATATAGCAGTATCATCTCTAGTTTTAGAGGTAAAGGATTGGCAGTACGAGGAACCTAGTCTAGTACAACTTAGAGACAAGGTTCAGTAGGGCGAATTATTGGCCTTTAAGTTAATAGAAGAAGGGGTCTTGCGATTCGGAGGTCGACTCTGCGTGATGTAGTAGGGCTTATGCCAGAAGATCATGGCATAGGTACATTATTCCCATTACTCTCTTCATCCAGGTTCGACGAAGATGAACCACGATATAAAAGAAATATATTGGTGGCCTAGAATGAAGAAAGGTATAACTGAGTTTGTAGCACAGTATCCCAATTGCCAGTAGGTAAAAGCTGAATATTAGAAACCTGGTGGACTGACTCAGGAGATAGTTGTACCTATGTGGAAATGGGAAGCAATTAACATGGACTTTGTGATAGGGTTACCTCACGCCAGGCGTAAAATCGACTCTATTTGGTTCATTGTTGACAGATTGACTAAGTCAGCCCATTTCTTGCTAGTCAGGACCATGTTTTTAGCCGAATACTATGCTGAGTTGTATTAAGGAGATAGTCCGACTGCATGGTGTCCTAATATCCATCATTTCTGTTCGAGGGGAACAATTCACGGCTAGATTCTAGCAGTCATTTTAGAAAGGTTTGGGAATGCAGGTTAACTTGAGTACGACTTTCCATACCTAGACAGACGATCAGGCAGAACGCACCATTCAGACACTCGAGGACATGCTACAGGCGTGTTGTTATACCTTGGGAGCCCAAAAATCAGGCTCGAGAGTTGAAACAGAGAAAAATTGGAATTCTGCACCAGATCACAGAACGGGTCGTTAGGTGACCCGTGAGGAGGGACCATGAGTCATGAAGTGAATCGTGGTCAAGCAACAAGGTGGACTGGTCTGGGGGACACCATGGGCATGACCATGAGTCATGGTCAGGCCACACGACTCGTGAGGTCACCCGTGGCCTGGCCTGGATGCTTGGCAAGGAAGATTGGGCAGTGAATACTCGTGGTCACTCACCACAATTCGTGGTGTCCTCCATGGGGTCTCATGGTAGATTTTTGGCAGTGAACATCACGAATCAAGTCCAGGAGTCATGGCCCCTGGAGATGAGTCGTCCAGTTACTCATGGGGACTGGCAGCCAACAAAATACTGCGATTTAAATAAGGACTTTTTCATAATTCCTAAGTCCTAGGGTCCTAAACTACGCCGTTTTATGTATTTTTCTGAGTATGTTAAGATAGGCTAAGTCCCCCTAACCTATTCATTCTCATGCATGCAAAATTAAGGGAATTCTAGAGAGATCAAGCATAGATTCAAGCTCTTCCTTATCAATCCATCCTTGAGCATTCAAGAACTCTAGATGATCTTACTCAGGTTTGTAAAGTTACGAATGGTTTCTTCGTTCACATTCATTCCCATCCTCTATTATTTTATGAAATTCTACCAAAAATCTCATGGTGTTTGAATTTAATTTTTGTGAAAATTTAATAATTTGCTAATGGGCTTTTATGATCTATGATTTACATCATATTTTATGGATTTTGATCAAATTTTACAACTATTTTCTATTATAAATTTTTTGATTTCAATCTATACTCAATTAAGCCTACTTATGCATGATCTATGACGAATCAGTTTATGATCTACACTTCAATTGTTGATATTTATAAACCAGCATGATCTATGATTTGAAATATGATTTTATTCAAATACCCAGTATGATTTGATGATTTACAAGTTATGTGCATGATTTCAAGAATGCATGGGCATTATGATTTATGAACTATTGATGATGAAAAGCACGTTTTCAAGTTACCCATGTTTATAAGAATGTTTTCAAATGAATTAAGTATTATAAAGCATGGTAAAGTATTGGGCATGCCCACATGATGATGAATGATTTACGGTTTATGAAATAATTCTCATGATTTATCGATTTATGATGTTGCCCGACTAAAGAGCCTTTGATTCTTGGCTAATCATGTTTAATGGGGATTAATGAATGAGGAATGTTTATTTTAGCCATGAATATACATGAATGATGTTATTAATTTATGGATGAGCCTATATGAATATTTTTGAGAGCCGTGTCTAGCACCGAGCAGCCCGAAGTTCAAAGGACTACACCGATGTCTCATAACCACGTGCCATCATAGGTATATAATGATACATTATAATGATAATGATCTCCTCTTTTTGTGATAACACATAATGCAAGTTCCTTTCCTGGCAAGCAAGGGGCGACTCTGCCCACTTGAGTGAGATAGTTGGGGCATCATAAAAGGCTCTACCATGATGGTGTTGGTTATGTTGAGTCCTCCCATCGTTCCTCGTGTTTTTTATGCACTGTTATGTTCATGATATTGGCTCAAGTGATAATTTGATAAAGTTTCTCTTATGATTATGAAAATGAATGATTTATGAATGATTTGAAAACCTTGAACCTTACGTTATGTCATGATATTTATGATATGAGCATGATGTCCTACTCTCATGATGTTTTATGAGTTTTCATGTATTTTAAATGTCCGTTTTACTTACCTTGCATACTCGGTACATTCCACGTACTGACGACATACTTTTTATGCTATATCATTTATGATAAAGGACCCGACTCTCAAGTTCATCCTCATCTATAAATTATCTCAGAATTCACCTTCATCTTATTGGTGAGTCCTCTAGTTTTGAGGACCGTTTGACAGACATTTATGTTATTTATATTTCAGTACTTGGTCGGGTTAGCTAGGGGTGTTGTCCCATCAACCCATCATATGTAGTAGAGGCTTTCAGACAGTATGTAGCACTCAACTTGCGTGTATGTCTAGTGACTCCCTATGTTATTTTATGTTATGATATGTTTACGTTTCCGCTATGCCTTACGTTCAGTTTTCCGCTTAAAGAGAATGAAGTTAGATGTATGCTTATGCCATGGGTTGACTTGGGGCCTTTTGGGATTCCTTGTCCCGTGTTACGATTCGGGTCTATGTTCGAGTCGTGACAAACTTGATATCGGAGCAATAGGTTTTGAAGTGTCCTAGGGTGTCCGAAATCCGCATTGAGTAGAGTCTTTTTCATGGGTGTTGAGCGTGCCACACTTATGATGAAGAGGCTACAAGATGTTTAGGAAATGTTCCATTCTTTCATGATCTATGTCGTGCGATGAAAAGTCTACGTATTCTTATAACTCGTGCTATACGTGGGTGTAGAATCATGTCTTCTCAGAACAACGATGGGAGTCAGCCAACGCTACCAACCCCATTGGATTCCATGTAAGTTACTGATGCGAAGCTCGGAGCCACTCTCAGAGTATTAATGTGAGTTATGATCACCCAGCCTAACCAGAAGGCTATCGCACCAGTGCACCCTACTGGGGAGGTAGCAGCTACTAGGATACAAGGACTCATAAAGGAGAGCCCGTCAGAGGTTAGTGACTCAAGTGTGGTTGGGGATTGTAGAGAGAACAAGAGAGGAAATAAGAGGCCCAGGGCCGAAAACCTTAGGAGATACCAACAAGGTTCGAGTAGTGGGAGCACTCTCAAACCCGCCAGAAGTCTCTAGTCCAAGCTCGGGGGTACAAGCCCCGGGTGAGGGAGATTACTTACCCAAATTGTGGGCGTCTCGGAAAGCACCACCAAGGGAAGTGCTTGGAAGGTTTAGATGTTTGTTTTTATTGTGGCCAACTCGATCATAAACACAGGGATTGCGCTTCAGCTAAGCGAGATGGTCGGAAAGGTCGTGCTCCGAATCCTCCTCCATCAGCTCCAACAAATTTCCCACCTCAGCAGCACAGGTTATCAAGAGTGAGTGGCGGTCAACTGCTGGTGTAGTCTCAGGTATGTCAGAAGTTATTCCCTCGTACCTATCATGATTGTTAGTTCCGAGGACTACTGTAAGAGGTACAATTCCCTTTGAGAATTTTAAGATGAGATTATCACATGGGAGGTGAGGAAATGGTAAGTTGAGGGCCTAGTCATGTCTTGAGTTTCTAGTAAGGAATTCCTATGGATAGCATTCGGGGGTAGTCCCTCCTTTCTTCTTTATATGTTCCCTTACGTATCACCCGATGCTACACTTGACTCGCGCTTACGTTCAGAACCTTAAGATGACAGGAAACCCCTTCCGTCTGCGATCTCAATATTACCCGTTTCATTTCATGTCATTACTCTTATTATATATGTGAACCCATGTTTCTTAGCACGCTCATCCCTGTGAATTCAGTCCCCAAAGTTTGTTCTATCAGCTCATGAGATGGTGCTATATCAAGCATTGCCAAGATTAGACTTCTTACATAATTCGTGCTCATTATTGCCTTACTCTGAACCCTAAGGATGTTCCCTATGATGGAAATGCTGGTTAAGACGGGTACGTTCAGGATAACTCCCTATCTCCACCATAGATGTCGGACCTAGTACAGGAAGCCAGTTATTAACCAATCCTGGAAGTGTAGCAAGCCACATGGTCATTTTGTGATTGTCGATTCATTTTCCTAGGATGAACCTTTCCGTATCATTAATCTGTTGTTCATGACTTGCGGAGGTGGAAGACTTCGTTCCGAGATGATTTAATGAAGATTGGGTGAGACTTTTGATTTTTGAAAGGTTTGAAGTTTGAGGTTTGACCAAAGTCAACAATCTAGGTTGTCAAGCTCAAAATTGGATTCTGAAAGCTTGATTGGTTCTGGATGGTGAGTTATGATTTAGTTGGGGAGTTCGCATGGATTATGAGGTGATTCGAGAGTGATTTGAACCTCAAGTTAAATTTATAAGTTTTGAGGAAGCTAGATGTGACCATGGTAAAGTCGAGGTCAAGAAACTTTACGTGGGTAACTTGATGGTTCCAACCGGTCCAAAGTGGGTTTCAGGATTTGAATACGTATTTGGGTTGTGATAGAGAATTTCGGATGAATTTCGTATGAATTAGAGTGCACTACAAATTTTTCATGATCTTAGGCATAAAGATGGAGACTCAGGAGTTGGGCACCTCAGGATTCTTGACAGGAATTGTAGGAGTTCGTTTGGTCGACTCAACCGATAGCGGTGTGGTAGTTCGGGACGAATCAGAATCATCCTTTGTGATTGCTGTAAGGGCGAGGCAAGATGAGGAACTGATTTTGGTAAAGCTTAAGGAAGCCGTTTGAAGTCAAAAGGTAGAGGTCTTCGCCAAAGGGGGAGATGGTGTGCTTCGGTACCAGGGTGGCCTATGTGTTCTAGATGTCGATGATTTGAGGAGTCGGATGATGCATGAGGCTCATGGATCTAGGTACTCTATTCACCCACGTGCCACCAGGATGTATCATGATTCGCGAGAAATATATTGGTGGAATGGCATGGAGAGGGATATTGCAAAATTCATAGCCAGGTGCCTGAACTGCCAGCAAGTGAAGGTCGAGCATCAAAAGTCGGGAGGCATACTTCAGGATATTAGCATCCCCACTTAGAAGTGGGAAGAGATTAATATGGATTTCATCACAGGCCTACCCCATATTCATCGACACTATGATTCTATTTGGGTTCTGGTAGACAGGTTGACCAAGGCTGCACATTTTCTACTGGTCAAAACTATGGATTCGGCGGAGGATTATGCCAAACTGTATATCCGAGAGTTGGTTCGATTGCATGGAGTGCCCTTATCTATCATTTTAGACTGAGGTACTCAAGTTACCTCTCAGTTTTGGTGGTCTTTTCAAAAAGGGCTTGGGACTCAGGTTAAACTCAGCACAACATTTCATCTGCAAACGGATGGTCAAGCGAAGCGGACAATTCAAACTCTTGAAGACATGTTGAGAGATTGCGTGATGGAATTTAAAGGTATTTGGGATGATCACTTTCCCCTGATTTAGTTCTCTTACAATAACAACTACCACTCCATTATTCAAATGGCACCGTTCAAGGCTCTCTATGGGCGGAGATGTAGATTGCCCATCGCATGGTTTGAGGTTGGTGAGGCAGCTATGATAGGTCCAGACTCAGTTCATGAGGCTATGGTGAAGGTTTAGTTGATAAGGGACAGGCTGAAAACCGCTCAAAGTCTCTAAAATTCCTATGTTGATGTGAGGAGGGGAGAGTTGGAGTTCAAGGTGGACGATTGGGTATTTCTGAAGGTATCTCTCGTGAAGGGAGTGATGCGGTGTGGGAAGAAAGGAAAACTCAGTCCCCGTTATGTTGGTCCCTACCGAATTATGAGAAGAGTTGGTAAGGTAGCGTATGAGTTGGAGTTTCCCCCAGAGTTATCTTCCGTGAATCCTGTGTTTCATGTATCGCTTTTGAAGAAATGTTTGGGAGATCCAGTTCTAGTAGTTTCGGTGGACAACGTTGGTGTGAAAGATAACCTCAGCTATGAGGAGGTTCTGGTGGAAATATTGCATCAACAGGTTCAAAGGCTAAGGAACAAGGGAGTAGCTTCAGTTAAAGTATTATGGAGGAATCAACATGTTGAAGGAGCTACGTGGGAGGCTGAAGCGGATATGATGGCTAGATACCCACATTTATTCTCTACCGACTCAGTTCCGACTTGAGGTATCAGTTTTTCCCTATGACTCCATTTAGTTTCCATGTTTAGTTCATGTGTTCAAGTTTCTTTTAGGTGTAAGGATGTGTATGTGAAACATGAGATCAGTTCAGCTATGTGATATGAATCGGAGGTAGTCATTCCGTTAGTTTTCGATTTAAATGATCAGTATTTGAATATGATAATTGCATGTTTCTTTTATCTGCTTGTTTCCTACATTCGAGGATGAATGCTCCCAGGAGGGAGATATTGTTATACCCCGAGAGCCCAAAGATCAGACTCGGGAGTTGAAACAGAGAAAAACTGAAATTCTGCACCAAATCACATAACGGGTTGTCAGGTGACCCATGGGGAGGGACCACGAGTCATGAAGTGACTCATGGTCAAGAAGGGAGGTGGAATGGTCTGGGGGATACCATGGGCATGACCATGAGTCGTGGTCAGGCCATACGACTTGTGAGGTCACCCGTGGCCTGGACTGGATGCTTGCACGGAAGATTGGGCAGTGAAGGCTACGGATGGTGACCACGAGTTATGGTCACTCACCATGATTTGTGGTGTCCTCCGTGGGGTCTCATGGTAGATTTTTTGGCAGTGAACATCATAACTCAAGGCCATGAGTTGTGGCCCCTGGGGACAAGTCGTCCAGTCCCTCGTGGGGACTGGCAGCCAGTAAAATTTTGCGATTTAAATAAGGGCTTTTTCGTAATTCCTAAGTCCTAGGGTGCAAAACTATGTTGTTTTATATATTTTTCTGATTATGTTAAGACAGGCTAAATCCCCCTAACCTATTCATTCTCATGCATGCAAAATTAAGAGAATTCTAGAGAGATCAAGCATAGATTCAAGCTCTTCCCTATCAATTCATCATTGGGCATTCAAGAACTCTAGAATCTGATCTTACCCAGATATGTAGGGTTATGAATGGGTGTTTCTGTTCACACCCATGCCCATACTCTATTATTTATGAAATTCTACCAAAAATCTCATGGGGTTTTAATTAAATATTTTTAAAAATCTAATGATTTTCTAATGGGATTTTATGATCTATGATTTACATCATATTTTATGAATTTTGATTAAATTTTATGTCATGCCCCGCCTTGGGAGATATGACTGGCACCTGGTGCCCTAATAGGACCTGGACTGTTGGACTAGCTGAGCCTGAGCACTTCTCGTGCCAGGCTGGCTCTAACTCTGGATTCAAGAAAACGACGGGCTATATAACGGCTGTAAATACAGCCTCCGTCTGACTAGGCCTATAGCCACCTGTAAGAAAGCAACAGCTACCCAGAACAACTGAATCAATAGGGAACCTGTGCGGGCCGACAAGGCCACCATGCTGTCTAGTTATTTCTGAATCAAGAAAACAAGTGCTAAACTGCTACGTGACCAACAAGATCACTACTACCAATTGAATAAGGCCCCACACGGCCATCATAAACAAACTAAAACATACACACGACCTCACACGACCGGTACAGCTAACCACAGGGAATATACAATCTGCAACCTCTAAGAATACTGATAAAATGGTCGGGACAAGGCCCCGGCCTACCCATACTGTACAACAAAAGAAAAGGAATAAACCTCTAGTTGTCTAACTCCGGATGACTGGAGCTGATGACTCTGTGTGTTGGCTGAAACTACGAGGGATCGGCTCCTCGTCTATGAGTACCTGCAGGCAAGTAATGCAGTGCCCCCAAACGAGCGTCAGTACCATTGGTACCGAGTATGCAAAGAAAAATTGAACATACCTAAAGATAAGCAGTAAACTGGTGGTTACTGAAATAACAGAGGATAGCTAAAACTTTCTGGAATAGCAGAATCTGTACCGAGATTAATTGTAATGGAAAGAAGATAAGAATCATACCTGTCGTTGCGGCGTCCTTCTATTTATCAACTTAATAAGTAACACACACACACACACACACACACACACACACATATATATATATATATATATATAGCATACAAGAACCTATACCAGCCCCCATAAGCCGGAAGGTGCCAATCAACATGCAATCTATATACCTCTACCCGGGTCAAACCATCCAAAATAAATTCACTCCACCCACCTAATAACTACGAGCACCCCGCCGGCCCCATGGGTATGCAGCTTGGCTCTCTGGGCCCCTGACTATAACTGTATCTGAGTCCGGAGGACTCCTGTAATTGTAATATGAGATCTGTATCTGTAATTTGTGCCCTGGGCGCAAGCGCTCGACAGGGTATGCTATAATGCTGATCAGCCTGCTATGGGGAATGTTGCATCCCGTCTTCGTCCTACTGAATCTAATACTGAGTTAAACTGAGTCTGGGATTGATATCTTGCTGTTTGGTACAAATTTACTGACTTTTATTCTGAATATGGCGTAATAATACAAACATACTTAATACTCGGCTTCTGGAACTTCCTTCTGGAATTTATTCTATTTTACTATACTAGAATTACTAACTTGCCGAAGAAACTAGCTTTACATACCTCAGTTGTCGGTTTTCCGGCTAACTGGTGAGACTCGGCCAATATTCAGCTATTTCTTCCAACTGCATTCATATACATAGCAGTTAGAACTAAATTCATCGATATTCTGTAAGAAAATACTATTTGAATATATATATATATATATAGACCAAACTTTGACTTATAGGGAAACAGCCGAAAACTCGCTATTTCTCGGAAGTCCAAAAGGGAGAAATACTCACTTTAGTGCTAGGAGTATATTAACACTAATTTGGAGCAATTCCACTTACCTTAGCTCGGTAGGACAACGATTAGCCGGCCGAATTTCATGAAACTAACTTCGAAGGAATGCTCCCGGCAGCTTAATACTTCACTACCCAAGATTAATTCGAGTTTGGACCGTGTTTAATAGAGTAAACGGACGAAATTTCAAAGAAATCCCTCGTGCCCTCTGTTTTCTGGTTACTCTCTGGAAATTATGAATTAAAATGAGACAAAACCGAAGTGGAGGGGTTTATATACTTGAGGGTGAGCCTCACCTGCGTGGCAAGTTGGCTATCGCGGAGGTGAGCCCTCCGTGACATGTTGTCCATCGTGGAGGGGTCCTGCCCAGCCTCCTCTTGCCATGGTTCGACGTGGAGCTTGTTCGGTCTTTCCCCGGGCCTTTTTCCAGCATGTATTGAATTCTAAAACTCTTAACCAACATGTAAATAGGCCATCTAAATGTCAAGAATTTACGAGGTGTAACATCCTCCCCCCCTTAAGAACATTCATCCTCGAATGTAAACTTCTACTTACAAAAATTTCAACTTACTTGACTTATTCTAGAAAAATTTCGGCAAAGTTTCCCCTGTAATATAGACTATCTCAAAAATCCTGAAACGCAGAAAAGTCCAATACTTGTACTCCACACAACACTAGTATTCATCACAAAAGCCAGCTATTTTATTTATTCACATAATATAAGGCAATTCATAATACAACAATACTAACGTACCTCTGGCTGATTAAGTTTGAAATAACTGAGGATATCTGATTTTCATATCTTCCTCTACTTCCCAAGTCATTTCCTCTCGGTTCCTATTACGCCATAACACCTTGACAGAAGCAACATCTTTAGTTCTTAATCTACGAATCTGCCAATCTAGTATGGCTATTGGAATCTCTTCATAAGCCAGCTCTTCTGTAACCTGGACATCATGAACTAGGACAACTCTAGAGGGGTCTCCTATATACTTCCTCAGCATGGACACGTGGAAAACTAGATGGACAGACTGGAGGCAAGTTCAACTCATATGCCACTTGGCCTATTCTTTAACGAATCTGATAAGGCCCAACAAATCTCGGGCTGAGCTTACCCTTCTTGCCAAATCTCATCACCCCTTTCATTGGAGAAACTTTCAAAAACACCCAGTCATTCACATTGAATTCCAGGTTTCTGCGCCGCACATCAGTATATGGTTTCTAGCGGCTATGAGCAGTCAATAGGCGTTCTTTAATAAGCTTTACCTTTTTCTCTGACTGATGAATAATATCCAACCCAATCAGTGCTGACTCTCCTACTTCAAACCAGCCAACGGGCGATCTGCATATTCGCCTATACAAATCCTCATAGGGCGCCATCTGGATAGCTGAGTGGTAACTATTGTTATAAGCAAACTCAATAAGTGGTAGGTGCTCATCCCAGCTACCTCCAAAGTCCAATACATACACTTGTAACATATCCTCGAGCGTCTGAATAGTGCGTTCTACTATCCATCTATCTGAGGGTGGAAAGCTATGCTTAGACTAATCTGTGTTCCCAGGCCTCTCTGAAATGATTGCCAAAATTTAGCTGTGAATTGCGCCCCTCTGTCAGAGATAATGGACACTGGAAAACTGTGCAGTTTGACTATTTCTCTGATATACAACTCAGTGTAATCTTCGGCAGAGAAAGTAGCCCTTACCGGCAGAAAATGGACTGATTTTGTCAGTCTGTCAACAATTACCCAAATAGAGTCATTTCTATGTCTGATACAGGGTAGTCCTGCTAAAAAATCCATATTTAATGCTTCCCACTTCCAAAGAGGCACAACTATGTCTTGAGTCAATCTGCCTAGTTTCTGGTGTTCCGTTTTTACTTGCTGGCAATTAGGACACTGGGCTACGAATTTTGCTATTTCCCTCTTCATACCTGGCCACCAATAGATTTCTTTAATATCGTGGTACATCTTCGTCGCACCCGGGTGGAGAGAATAACGGGCGTAATGTACCTCACTCATAATCTGCTGGCGAATCCCTGTAATAGTTGGAACACAAAGGCGGCCTTTACATCTCAACACTTCATCCTCAGTTACCCAAAAATCTGGCGCTTTTCCTTGCTGTACTCTATCTTTAAGCTGAACCAGGTCAGGATCCTCATACTGCCATTCCTTTACCTCCACAACTAATGACGACACTGCGGTGTTCTGAATTACCGCTCTGTTGTCCTCTGTGTCTGCTACACGAACGGCTAAACTGGCTAACTGGTGTATTTCTCTAGCCAACTCCCGCTACTCAGGCTGCAAGTATGCCAAACGCCCCATAGATTTGCGACTGAGGGCATCCGCTACTACATTGGCTCTTCCTGGGTGATATAGAATTCTTACATCATAATCTTTCAGCAATTCCAACCAGCGTCGTTGCGGCAAGTTCAACTCTCTTTGAGTGAAAATATACTGTAGGCTCTTATGATCAGTGAAAATATCCACATGGACGCCGTACAAGTAATGTCTCCATATCTTTAGAGCGTGGATCACTGTGGCTAGTTCCTGGTCATGGGTAGGGTAATTCTTTTCGTGTTTCCTCAGCTGTCTAGAAGCATAAGCAATCACTTTACCATGCTGCATCAGCACACATCCTAATCCAATACCCAAAGTATCACAATAAACTGCATAACCCTCTGTACCTTCTAGCAATGCTAACACTGGGGCGGAGGTCAACCTATCTTTCAATTCCTGGAAACTCTACTCACATGCCTCCGTCAACTGAAACTTTACTACTTTTTGCGTCAGCTTATTCAGAGGTGCCGCTATGGTGGAGAATCCCTCAACAAATCTTCTGTAGTACCATGCTAATCCTAGAAAACTGCAGACTTCGATCGGAGTGGTAGGTCAGGGCCATGTTTTTACTGCTTCTATTTTCTGCATGTCTACCTGTATACCAGCATCCGACACAATATGCCCCAAGAAAGCTACTGAGTTTAGCTAGAATTCACATTTATAAAACTTGGCGTACAGCTGACGGTCCCTGAGAATCTGGAGCACTATCCGCAAATGATCCTGGTAGTCAGCCTCTGAGCGAGAATACGCTAGAATGTCGTCAATAAACACTATGACGAACAGGTCCAGGTGTGGTCTGAAGATGCTTTTCATCAGGTCCATGAATACTATGGGAGCATTAGTCAGCCCAAAGGACATGACTAGGAACTCAAAATGGTCATATCTGGTCCTGAAGGCAGTCTTCAGAATGTCCTTTTCACGAACTCGAACCTGATGATATCCGGACCGTAAGTCAATCTTGGAGAAATATCTGGCCCCCTGTAACTGATCAAACAAATCATCTATTCTGGGAAGCAGATACTTATTCTTGATTGTAACCTTGTTCAACTGCCGGTAATCTATACACATGCGGAGTGAGCCATCCTTCTTTCTCACAAATAGAATTGGCACACCCCAAGGTGAAGTCCTCGGCCTGATAAAGCCCTTATCTAACAAATCTTTTAGCTGCTCCTTTAATTCTCTAAGTTCAGCAGGAGCCATACGATACGGAGGAATTGATATGGGTTGAGTGCCTGGTAGCAAATCAATTGCAAAATCTATTTCTCTTTCCGGGGGAATACCAGGTTGCTCATCTGGGAATACGTCAGGGAATTCATTAACCACTAGAACAGACTGGAGAGTCGGACGCTCTACCCGAACATCCTGGACTCTAGCTATGTGGTAAATGCATCACTTATCTATCAACTTCCTCGCATGAAGGTAGGAAATAAACCTACCTTTTGGCGTAGCTGTGCTTCCCTTCCACTCTCGTACTGCCTCCCCTAGAAAGTGGAATCGGACCGTCTTGGTTTAGACTTCTACATTGGCATAGCACGGAACTAATCAATCCATACCCATAATGGCATCGAAATCAATCTTCTCTAATTCTACCAGATCTACTATAGTCTGACGATCAGCAACCTCTATTGTACACCCTCGATAACCCTTCTGGCTATAATGGAGTCACCGACGGGTGTAGATACTGAAAAGGGTTGCTGAAGCATCTCTGGTACAACACTGAACTTTTGAGCCACAAATGGGGTAACGTAGGATAAAGTAGATCTTGGATCAATCAATACATAAGCAGGGTGTGAGCAGATAGTCATCATACCTGTTACCACATCTGGAGATGCCTCTGAGTCCTGCCTCCCTGGTAATGCATAGGTACGGCTTGGGCACGTACCTGAACTAGAGGCCCCTGATCTGCCTCGGCCCCTACCTGCTGAGACTGAGGGACTACACCCTGCCGAGGCTGCTAGAGCTTGCGGCCCTACTGACGCCCTGTCCTGGTTATCTCGGCTACCCTGATCCCTGGATAGACAGTCTCTCATCATGTGACCCTCCTGCCCGCATATAGAGCAATATCTGCAAGCTCCAGTGTGGGGTCGACTGCAAATAGGGCAAGGTGGGGGTGTGTACCTGCTCTGCTCTGCCCTCCTCTACTGAGGTGAATCTATCATTCGAGAACTGCCGCCGGACTCTGACTGTCCTCTGCAACTGAATCTACCCCTCTGCTGTTGTGATGGAGGTGGGGGTCTAGGTGGCCTGTCTGACAACCGTGGCCTGGGTCCTCTCTGAATCTCCATCTGTATTTCATCTAATCTATCCCTGCGACGCTGCTCCTGATTTATTCGTCTACTATCCTGTTGCCGCTGTCTAAGGCCCTCAATAGTCTGGGCAAAGGCCTGCACCCGAGCAATGTCCATATCTTCCCACAGTGTAGCTATCATGCACGCCTCTATGTACTCTGGGTTCAGACCCATAATAAACCGGTGGACTCTAGATGGCATGGTTTCCACAAAAGCTGGAGCATAGCGGGCCAAGGAATCGAACTGTAGGGCATATTTCCATACACTCCTCGCCCCTTGCTCCAAATGTAAAAACTGATCCATCTGGGCCTGTCGGATTTCCCATGACAAATAACTGTCTAGGAAAGCCTCTAAAACGCTGGACCAGGTCGTAGGGGCAACATCTCTCCCTCGAGACCTTTCCCAACTCTCATACCACAACACAGCAATATCCCTCAGACGGAATACCGCTAACTCAACTGATTCTGTAGATATCACATGCATGACCTGGAAGATCTCTACATCGGGTCCAAGAAATCCTGAGGGTCCTCCGCCTGATCTGACCCTGTGAACTGCGGGGGACCTAGTGGCAAAACTTCTCGGACCCTCGAACTGCCAGGCCCACCTGATGACTCTGTTGTTACGGGTGGCACCGACTGGCGCTGAGTAGCCATCATTTGTGCCGACATAACTACTGTACTTTGAATTTCCTGGTCGGATGGTGTGGGTACAGGAACTGTCAGAGGCGGTATCATTCCAAGTGGCTCCTGGTGAGGTGTGGACTGCTGATAAGTTCGAGATGATGCTTCTGTATCACCCTCAGATCGGGCTGATTCTTGGTGAAGCTGAGGCATCCTGCTGGTACCTTCTCCTGCTGCGGCATCCAGTCTTCTACCTGTGGTAGGATGTCGTTGGTCTGCCATTTTATATAACAAAGAGTATGGTAAATTTTAGGAACTCAACCCTATACTGTGCTACTCTATGGCACAACTGAATATGAAGAAAAAGTAACCATCCTATTATGTCTTGCAGCCTCCTGCCTATGGTATGTGGTGCACAACACATCCATAGACAAGACTCTACTTAGCACGGCTTGCAGACTCCCTGGGACACGACCTGCTCTTATACCAAGTTTGTCACACCCCGCCTTGGGAGACATGACTAGCACCTGGTGCCCTACTAGGACCTGGACTGCTGGACTGGCTTAGCCTAAGCACTTTTGGTGCCAAGCTGGCTCTAACTCTGGATTTAAGAAACGACGGGCTATATAACGGCTGTAAATACAGCCTCGGGCCGACAAGGCCTATAGCCACCTGTAAGAAAGCAACAGCTACCCAGAACAACTGAATCAATAGGGAACCTATGCTGGCCGACAAGGCCACCATGCTGTCTAGTTATTTCTGAATCAAGAAAACAAGTGCTAAACTGCTATGTGACCAACAAGATCACCACTACCAACTGAATAAGGCCCCATATGGCCATCATAAACAAACTAAAACATACACACGGCCTCACACGACCGGTACAGCTAACCACAGGGAATATACAATCTGCAAGCCTCTAAGAATACTAATAAGATGGTTGGGACAGGGCCCTAGCCTACCCATACTGTACAACAAAAGAAAAGGAATAAACCTCTAGTTGTCTAGCTCCAAATGACTGGAGCTGATGACTCTGTGTGCTGGCTGAAATTACAAGGGATCGACTCCTCGTCTATGAGTACCTGCAGGCAAGTAATGCAGCGCCCCCAAACGGGCGTCAGTACCACTGGTACCAAGTATGCAAAGCAAAACTGAACATAACTGAAGATAAGCAGTAAACTGGTGGTTATTGAAATAACAGAGGATAGCTAAAACTGTCTGGAATAGCAGAATCTGTACCGAGCTTAACTGTACTAGAAAGAAGATAAGAATCATACATGTCGCTGCGGCGTCCTGCTATTTACAACTTCATAAGTAACACACACACACATATATATATATCATACAAGAGCCTACACCAGCCCCCATAAGATGGAAGGTGCCAATCAACAGGCAATCTATATACCTCTACCCGGGTCAAACCATCCAAAATAAATTCACTCCACCCACCTAATAACTACGAGCACCCTGTCGGCCCACTGGGTATGCAGCTTGGGCTCTCTGGGCCCCTGACTGTAACTGTATCTGAGTCCAGAGGACTCTTGTAACTGTAATCTGAGATCTGTATCTGTAATATGTGCTCTGGGTGCAACGCTCGACAAGGTATGCTATAATGCTGATCAGCCTGCTATGGGGAATGTTGCATCCCATCTTCGTCCTACTGCGGACGGCATGCCACTCCTTGGAGTGACGTATCCTCACCCTCTGGCAGGCGAGTCGACACAGCTATTAACCCTTGGGTTGCAAGGAAGCTCTAAGGGTGCCCACATATCACAAACAAGTCTCAACAAGCAACAATAATCACATATAACATGTATATTAAATCTGAAACTACTATCCATGTTCTGATATTCTATTCTGAATCTCTTGTTGTATTAAACTGAATCTAATACTGAGTTAAACTGAGTCTGGGATTGATATCTGTTGTTTGGTACAAATTTACTAACTTTTATTCTAAATATGGCGTAATAATACAAACATACTTAATACTCGGCTTCTGGAACTTCCTTCTGGAATTTATTCTATTTGACTATACTAGAATTACTAACTTGCCAAAGAAACTAGCTTTACATACCTCAGTTGTTGATTTTCCGGCTAACTGGCGTGACTTGGCCAATATTCAGCTATTTCTTCCAACTGCATTCATATTCATAGCAATTAGAACTAAATTCATCGATATTCTGGAAGAAAATACTATTTGAATATATATATAGCCCAAACTTTGACTTATCGGAAAATAGCCGAAAACACGCTATTTCTCGGAAGTCTAGAAGGGAGAAATACTCACTTTAGGGCTAGGAGTATATTGACACTAATTTGGAGCAATTCCACTTACCTTAGCTCGGTAGGACGACGATTCGCCGGCCGAATTTCACGAAACTAACTCAGCAGGAATGCTCCCGGCAGCTTAATACTTCACTACCGAAGATTAATTTGAGTTTGGACCGCGTTTAATAGCGTAAACAGACGGAATTTCAAAGAAATCCCTCGTGCCCTCTACAGAAGCAAGTTACCCATGTTTATAAGCATGTTTTCAAATAAATTAAGTATTGTAAAGTATGATAAAGTATTGGAAAATGCCCACATGATGATGAATGATTTACGATTTATGAAATGATTCTCATGATTTATCGATTTATGTTGTTGGCCGACTAAAGGGCCTTTGGTTCTTGGCTAATCATGTTTAATGGGTATCAATGAATGATGAATGTTTATTTTAGGAATGAATCTACATGAATGATGTTATTGATTTATGTATGAGCTTATATGCATGTTTTTGGGAGCCGTGTCTAGCACCAAGTAGCCCGACGTTCAAAAGACTATGTCGATGTCTCATAACCACGTGCCACCGTGAGTCTGTAATGATACATTACAATGATAATGATCCCTTCTTTTCATGATATCACATAATGCACATTCCATGCTTGGCAAGCCATGGGTGACTTTGTCACTTGAGTGAGATAGTTGGGGCATCATGAAAGGCTCTACCATGATGGTGTTGGTTATGACGAGTCCTCCCACTGTTCCGCATGTTTTTTATGCACTGTTATGTTCATGATATTGGCTCAAGTGATGATTTGATAAAGTTTCTCTTATGATTATGAAAATGAATGATTTATGAATGATTTGAAAACCTTGAGCCTTATGTTCTGTCACGATATTTATAATATAAGCATGATGTCCTACTCTCATGATGTTTTATGAGTTTTCATGTATTTTAAATGTCCATTTTACTTACCTTGCATACTTGGTACATTCCACGTACTGACCGTATACTTTCTATGCTGTATCATTTCATGATACAAGACCCGACTCTCAAGTTCATCCTTATCTATAGATCATCTCATAATTCACCTTCAGCTTATTGGTGAGTCCTCATGTTTCGAGGACCATTTGACAGACATTTATGTTATTTATGTTTCAGTACTTGGCCGGGTTGGTTGGGGGTGTTGTCCCCTCAACCCATCATATGTAGTAGAGGCTTTTAGATAGTATGTAGCACTTAGCTTGCTTGTATTTCTAGTGACTCCCTATGTTATGTTATGATATGTTTACGTTTCCGCTATGCCTTACATTCAGTTTTCCTCTTAAAGAGAATGAATTTAGATGTATTCTTTTGCCATGCGTCGACTTAGGGCCTCTCGGGGTTCCTTGTCCGGTGTTACGATTTGGGTCTACGTTCGGGTCATGGCACGTGTGTGGTGGACTTTGGAGGGAGTTGGGACGAGCATCTACCCCCTATTGAATTTTCATATTATAAAAGTTATCATTCGGTTATTCAGATGGCACCTTATGAGGTTCTATATGGGCAGAAATGCAGGTCCCTCGTAGGATGGTTTGAAGTATGGGAGGCAAAGTTGATCAGACCTAATATGATCCATCAGTCGGAAGAAAATGTGAAACTTATCAGAGAACGATTGCTAACAGCCCAGCATCGTCAAAAGTCCTATTCCGATATACGACGTAGAGACTTGGAGTTTAATGTTGATGATTGGGTATTTCTCAAAGTTTCGCCTATGAAGGGCGTGATGAGATTTGGAAAGAAGGGCAAGCTTATCCCTAGGTTCATTGGCCCATATCGAATCCTTCGAAGAATAGGCCGAGTGTCATATGAGTTAGAACTACCTTCAGGGCTAGAATCCGTTCATCAAGTCTTTCACGTGTCAATGTTATGGAAATGCATAGGAGACCCGTCTCGAGTTGTTCCAGTTGAGGATATTCAAGTTAATGAGGAGTTGTCCTACGAAGAGACTCCAGTTGCTATACTAGATTGACAGATTTTGTAGACTGAGAACTAAAGATGTAGCCTCCGTTAAAGTCTTATGGAGGAACAGAAATGTTGAGGAGATGACCTGAGAAGCTGAGGACGACATGAGGTTAAGATATCATCACTTATTCCAGGCTTGACCCAGATTGTACAGTTGAGGTGAGATTATTGTTTAGTTATTGTGTTGTTACTTATATTATCATTATTATTCAGTTGCTCGCTTTTATGATATGGAGCAATGTTGTATCATTGCTCGCTTATAATGGGCTTTTCTGCATTTTAGGTTTTTGAATAGTCCATATTACAAAGAAGACTGCCAAAATTTTTCAAGCAATAGATAAAGGAGTTGAGTCTCTTAGAGCTTAAGATTACATAGGACGAATGTTCCTAAGGGGGGGGGGTAATAATGTTACACCCCGTAATTTTTATCGTTTAACAGACGTGTTTGTATGTATGTTGAGAGTGTTGGTGTATGACACATACAAGGAAGGGCTCGGGGGTGAGTATATGAGCACGACATCGAGTAGGCAGGAGGCCGGGGCCGGTGGCCAGGCGCACTGGCGCCACGCTGCGCCTGTCAGCGCGGCGTTATGGCCGGCGCGTCATGCCTCCTGCCTGGCGTGATAGGTGGCTAGCCGCGCCCCCTAGGCCACCACCCCACCTATATAAATGTTATAAGTTCAAATTTCAGTTCATAAAAAATATTTCCCAAATTAGAATTCGACCCTACGGTACTCTCTCTATTCTTCATCCGTTTCTTCATGATTTACGCCGTTAAACTCCATACAACCACAAATTTGCCTTGGATAACGAGTTCTAGGCCTACAAGAAATATCCCTGTGAAGTTATTTCTTGGAAATTAGCTCGGAGTATTGAAACCCCGCCGAGTATAAGCCGTAGAAATCACTTCTAATTGAGCCCTAAGCGACTACAGGTGATAGGTAAGTATTTCTACCTTCTAAACTTTCGGGAATTTGTAAGTTCTTGGCCAAACTGAACAAAATTGAGTTATATTTAATGTTATTAAAAGATATCGTTAATTATCGAGTGTTAGTATTAAAAAAAGCCTTATTCTCCTAGTGTAGGGCTGCAATTGGGTGGAATTACTGGCTTCAAGTTGAAATACTTGGGTGAACGAAAGTCGGCATTCAAGGTATGTTAAGGCTATTCCTTCGGCAAGTTATTTCCATCGTAATATTGATATGACTAGCTTCTATAGTGACTAAAGAACTCAAATGTTCTAGTTAGCCATTACGAATGGACTTGAGATTGTAGTGTAGTGACGTGCCCGATTCGCGCGTCCGCAAGTGTACGGGTTGTGCAAGTAATATAGTGGCTCTTTTCAAGAACCGGATTGTCGAACCCACAGGGACTGGACCCATTCCTCTAACTATCCATTTCTAGTGTGATCTTAAATACCTCAAGTGTTGGTTATAGACATTTTCGATCGATATTAATTAAGTCTAAGTTTGGGTCAACGAAGTATTCTGAAATTACTCTAGGAGCAACATAGAGTTAAAACCAATTAATCATGCGATACTACGATTTGCAATGGGTTAAGCATGGAACTATCAATTGTTATTTCACATAATTAGAATTGCATGTTTATGGTCTTTCGAGCCTCTAAACACAGCAATCTAGCCTCACTGCATCATTGTGAGCGAGGAGTTTAATTTCTAGTCGCGGGCAATCAATTATGTTGTGGTTTACGGGGAAACGATTAGGGACTTTCGTGCGTCTAACCATTTAACTCAACTTAGCCTCACAACTACTTCTTCGAGTGGTGATGTGACATCCCAAGTTGGTCTTTCATAACCCCCGTGTCTCAACCAAGCACGGTGTTAGGTATATTTCTATCCTAACACAAAAATCTCTCCCGAGATACAAACGTGCTCCTCACATTCTCATGTCCTGACCTAGGTAATGCTTTCTCAAGCTATTACTCAAGCTAACAAATATGCTTTCATGGTGATCAATCATAAAAACAACCAACAATCCAGAATGCAAGACGAAAACAACAATCAATAAATTAATTCCAAAACAATTTCATAAAATCACAATCATAATTCATGGCTTCAACCCTAGAGGAAGGGTTCTTGCCATTCATGTTCGTAAAACTAGACTAACTACTACTAAACTAACATACTTACATGAATTTGGTAGATGAGAAGGGAATTTGACAAACCCTAGATGAGTTCTCCCACTTCTCCCTTCACTCTTAGGTAGTTTTCCAGAATAAAATCGTGACAAAAAGATTTTAGGAGCTAAGGGTTCAATTTATACTATGCTGAAAAATTGCAAAATTTGGCCTGTGGTGGAACAGCAACGTGTCACGGAGCTGAACGCCCTACTTGACCTCCGTGACATGTTGGTAACGCGTACCCTCACTGGAATGTGCCAAAAAATGCAATTTTTGGCCAAGTGTTGCCGCGTTGGCAGCGTACCACGGCCCCTATCGCGCAGGGTGCCAGTTATTGCATGTTTTCTTGTTGACTTTCACGTTTTGCTCTTGATTCCATTCCTCCACTTCACCAAATCATGAATTAGTTCCTCAAATGCATTATCAACCTTCAAAAATAAGGACTAATCATGTTGGTTAGTATATATTCACATTTACATAAAATCACATGAAAATATATAAAATAACTTAGATAAACAAGACTAAATTAAGGTATAAAGCATCACTCAGGCATGCTATTTTTTCCCACGATCACCTACCCCACACTTAAAGTCTTGTTCGTCCTCGAACAACCTATTACATCTCATGCATATGGAGACTCATCCATAACTCATTTAGCAAGAATATTCAAGCTACGGTTACAATGATTACGTAAGATAACAAGCTAAATATAGAGCATGCACGATTTGATCATTGAAATGAAGTACAACTATGTTAAGACTTCTTAACCTCAAGAATCGACTCTCAATCTTAGCAAACTCATGCAAATCAACTGATTAAGAAATCCCACATGAATTATATCCTTCATTCAACATGTGCCCCTCACGGAAAGAGAGTTACCCAATCACACGCAAAAACAATTTTTTAAATCACAACATGTGTGGGTCATGAATAGAATTACGCTCACTCTCACAAAGAATTCACATGCATCATGTAATGACCCATAAGCTTGCCCTTAGTGTTTTATTCCACTAATTTAAGGATGTGTGAATGTAAGATCAAGTAGGACTTAATGGGTTGTAATGTAAGCTAAGGAACAGGCAGGTACTATTCTGGCCAATAATAGTGACTAACTTTCCCAAGCGCTTTTAATACATTACGCCCTCATTACGAACTTCCCTTCCCTTACTTCACCTTTTTCCTTTTTCAGCTTTCTTTTTCCTCTTATGTTCCCCCTTTCTTTAGGCACTTTTAGCTTATTAGTAAGGAGCTCTATAAATAATTTTGCATTAATTTGTTTTCTTACTCCTTACTAATAATCAACCATTTTCACACAAGTGCACCTTTGTCCTTTTCTCACTTCTACAACTTGCTACTTTTCCTTTCTTTTCATTCTTCTCACTCCTTTACTCCTTCGGATTTTTTTCCACTCAAGCGCTTAGGAGTTTTGGATCAAATTCAAGGCTAATGAAAGAAAAAGGATTAAGCTTATGTTGCAGCTGTCAAAGAATAGGCTCAAGGCTCAATGGGGTTAACTAGGATTAATTTTTCAAGGTAGGTAAAATGAGGGATAACAATTTGGTTCATTCAAAGGAATGCCTATATCATTTCCTACAATTCACATCCTTCATTTCGTTTTATAAACACACCAGGCATGTTCTAGACAATCCACAATAGCACAGAATACTCAAAAACCTTACACTCGTGGCACATGCTCAATTCAAGACACATTCAGCAGACTCTTAACTCAGCTAATCACAAGAATTCATATTAAGCTTCAATCATATTGAGTCACATTTAAGAGCCTAAGTGTCTCAAATAAAGTTATACACTTGCATGCTTCACACTGAACATACTTGCCTCTTACAATCACGTATAGCACATAACAAGAACATCAAGCACCAATTAGTTATGGTTTCAAAATCCCAATGCCTATCGACCAATTTTTCCTCAAGACGGTCTTCATCCATCCATCGTCGGAAACAGTCCCTAACTATGACTAAAGACACTATCTACAAACAAAGAAAATAAAAAAAAAATTTATTCTTCGGTTCAAAGACCCCCCCGTCGGAAAAGAACCGAAAAGAAAAACCAACGGGTGATGAAGTCATGCTTAATTCACAAAAATATTTCAAATTTCTCCCAAATTTCACACAAGCATCACATTCACCAAAAACTTGTTAAGCACAAAAATTTAGAAATTTTTCTCACCCCACACTTAAAGTCTTGCTATGTCCTCATAGCCTCAAATTAACATTTAAAGGATGAGAAATACTCCCTGAGCCTCTATGCCAAGCTAAAATCATGCTTTCTTTCAAGTTCCAGAGATGGGTGTTCAACCCCACACTTCTTCTATTCCATGCTCTTTAGCTTCCACCGTCTCGGTACTCAGACTTCCCGCCATCTGTGCTTAACTTCCCACCAAAAACACAAACAAAATAAACATAACAAATTGAACACAAAATCAAAATTACAAATTGTACCTGAGGTACCCTTGGGTTGCCTCCCAAGCAGCGCCTTATTTTACGTCGTGGCCCGACGTGGACTGTCCTTTTCAGGACATCCTAATACCTGGGTTCTTTTTCGAGAACCATCTCCTTTTCTTTTGCTGTTTATAGGAAACAGCCTCCACTCTGTTCCTCTCTTTCTCCAACTTCTTCTCAATTTGAAGTCCTCTATCAGACTCGGGCTGAACACTTGACCTTGCCTTTGGCCATGCACCTATGGAATCCTCCACCCCACACTAATCCTCTACCAACACACAAACTTGACAAAGGTTAGTGTAGTGTGCGGACGGGTTCATTTCTTGGTAAATGCGGAAGAGTTCTTCTTCATCTTCGACCCTCATTTTTAGGGTCCCTGCTCTCAAATCAATCACCGCTCCACCGGTGGCCAAGAATGGTCGTCCCAAGATTAAGGGTACCTGGTCATCAACCTGAAAATCTAGAACAATAAAATCAGCAGGTATAATAAACTTACCTACTTTGATGAGAAGGTCCTCTATTATTCCATCAGGTGTCACTCGCGACTTGTCAGCCAGCTGCAGCATCAACCTTGTCGGCCTCGGTTCTCCCAACCTTAGGGTGTTGAATAAGGATAGGGGCATTATATTAACTACTGCCCCTAAGTCACACAAAGCTCGTAGCACCTCAGCTTTACCAATTTGTATGGGGAGGGTAAAACTCCCTGGTTCTTTGAGCTTCTTTGGCATTTTGCTCAATACCCTGTGACTGCACTCCTCAGTCAGTGCTACAGTCTGGACATTCACCAATCTAACTTTGTTCTCCATCACGTCCTTCAAGTATTTAGCATACTTGGGCATTCCCTGCAAGACATCAATAAGAGGCAAATTTATGTGAAGTTCTTTGAAGCTCTCAAAGAACTTTTTGAAGCATTCCTCCTCCTTGCTCTTTCTGAATTTCTGAGGGAATGGTGGTGGTGGTCTTTGTGCTGGCTACAACGAAAGTTGTGCATTTTGTTATCCAGCACTCTGATTATCTCCCATGTTGATGGATGGTCCTAGTTTAACCAACTCCGGCTGCACCTCCTTTCTCAGCTCTTTTGGCACTGCATCAGATAATTGCTTACCGCTTCTCAGACTGATGGCATTGATCTGCCAGGGGTTAGGATCTGTGTCGCTTGGTAATCCCCCCTGCGAACTCATGTTTTGAGCAGCTGCTATCTGACCCACTTGTTTTTCAAGATTTCAGGTGGCTACTTGCTGATTCATTAAGTCTGTTGCCATCCTCGCCTGATTTTCCGCTAACTGCTTTTGGGTCTCCATAATTTTCTGCAGTGTTTCCTCAATGCTGCTACTCCCATCATTCTGCCTATTCTGCTGATACTGCTGTTGTTGAGGTTGCATATAATTCTTCTTTTGGTTTCCACCCAAGAAAAATTTGGGTGGCCCTGCCAATTTCTGTTGGAGTTATTCTCAAAATTCTGATTTCTATGCACATTACCAACAAAATTGACTGATTCCGGATTGGCTCTACAATATTCTGCATTGTGCCCATTATTACCGCAAATTTCACACCAACTCGGAGCTTGCTGAACTACATTAACATGGCCCTGGTGTTGGTTCATACTCAATTTATTGAACTGAGTCATCATTTGATGTTGGAACAAAGCTAACTGTGCTGCCAAGGCATTCAAACCATCTACTTCTATCAACCCTGGTCTCTTTCCTGCCCCCCTCGATGACTCGTTGTGCCACTCTGGATTTCCTTGTGCAATTCTGTTCAACAAAGTGTACAACTCATTATATGTTTTATGCAAGGCTTGCCCACCCGATGCAGAGTCTAGCAATATTTTTATGTGTGGGTCTAGACTTTCTACAAAGGTATGAGCCAGCACTTCATTTGATTGCTGGTGATGGGGGCAGTCTCTCAATAATGACTTGAATCTTTCCCAAGCCATATACAAGTTCTCATCAGGCCTCTGCTTAAAACTGAGTATTTCACTTCTCAACTTTGCAGTCTTGCCTGAAGGAAAGAATCTGATAAGGAACTTCCTAGCCAAGTCATTCCATGAAGTTATGGAGTTCGCTGGCTCAGCCTTCAGCCACTTTTTCGCCTCTCCCAATAGTGAAAAGGGGAAGAGGGTCAGTCGGACATAATCTGTGGACACGCCGGTGGGGACAAACTTGTCACTGATCTCTAAAAAGCTCTGTAGGTGTTGCTGTGGGTCCTCATGTGCCATCCCAGTGAATTTACCACTAGAATGTAACAGCTGCACCATGTTCTATTTAAGCTCAAAGTGCCCTCCAGACTCCGGTTTACGGATGCTAGAGGTCACATTTGTCGCTAGTGGGATTGCCACTTCGCAAACTGGTCTTGCTGCCATTGCTTCTGATGACAATTGTGCTTGTCCCGCAGGTGGTTGTTGTTGTACCTTTTCTTGAAGTCTCTTCAGCTTTTTCTCTAGAGCTACTCTCCTTCGCAAATGGATTTGACGTTCAGGTTCCAGCAACGGTTCCACAAGCTCTCTATTTCTAGCTAGCTCGGCAGGACAACCTGTCACCTGCAAATAAACAGACTAAGACCAAGTTTCTCAACACTTAAGGAAATTTCAAAAATCACACAAAAACAGATAAATTATCAAAACTTCGCTGAGTCCCCGGCAACGGCGCCAAAAACTTGACGTGCCCGATTCGCGTGTCCGCAAGTGTACGGGTCGTGCAAGTAATATAGTGGCTCTTTTTAAGAACCAGATTGTCGAACCCACAGGGACTGGACCCATTCCTCTAACTATCCATTTCTAGTGTGATCTTAAATACCTCAACTGTTGGTTATAGACATTTTCGATCGAGATTAATTAAGCCTAAGTTTGGGTCAACGAAGTATTCTGAAATTACTCTAGAAGCAACATAGAGTTAAAACCAATTAATCATGCGATACTACGATTTGCAATGGGTTAAGCATGGAACTATCAATTGTTATTTCACATAATTAGAATTGCATGTTTATGGTCTTTCGAGCCTCTAAACACGGCAATCTAGCCTCACTGCATCATTGTGAGCGAGGAGTTTAATTTCTAGTCGCGGGCAATCAATTATGTTGTGGTTTACGGGGAAACGATTAGGGACTTTCGTGCGTCTAACCATTTAACTCAACTTAGCCTCACAACTACTTCTTCGAGTGGTGATGTGACATCCCAAGTTGGTCTTTCATAACCCCCGTGTCTCAACCAAGCACGGTGTTAGGTATATTTCTATCCTGACACAAAAATCTCTCCCGAGATACAAACGTGCTCCTCATATTCTCATGTCCTGACCTAGGTAATGCTTTCTCAAGCTATTACTCAAGCTAACAAATATGCTTTTATGGTGATCAATCATAAAAACAACCAACAATCCAGAATGCAAGACGAAAACAACAATCAATAACTTAATTCCAAAATAATTTCATAAAATCACAATCATAATTCATGGCTTCAACCCTAGAGGAAGGGTTCTTGCCATTCATGTTTGTAAAACTACACTAACTACTACTAAACTAACATACTTACATGAATTTGGTAGATGAGAAGGGAATTTGACAAACCCTAGATGAGTTCTCCCACTTCTCCCTTCACTCCTAGGTAGTTTTCCAGAATAAAATCGTGACAAAAAGATTTTAGGAGCTAAGGGTTCAATTTATACTATGCTGAAAAATTGCAAAATTTGGCCTGTGGTGGAACAGCAACGTGTCACGGAGCTGAACGCCCTACTTGACCTCCGTGACACGTTGGTAACGCGTACCCTCACTGGAATGTGCCAAAAAATGCAATTTTTGGCCAAGTGTTGCCGCGTTGGCAGCGTGCCACGGCCCCTATCGCGCAGGGTGCCAGTTATTGCATGTTTTCTTGTTGACTTTCACGTTTTGCTCTTGATTCCATTCCTCCACTTCACCAAATCATGAATTAGTTCCTCAAATGCATTATTAACCTTCAAAAACAAGGACTAATCATGTTGGTTAGTATATATTCACATTTACATAAAATCACATGAAAATGTATAAAATAACTTAGATAAACAAGACTAAATTAAGGTATAAAGCATCACTCAGGCATGCTATTTTTGCCCACGATCATGTAGCATCCCTGGTAGGGGTAGATCATATTTCATACGACCCCTCGCTGTAAATAGCTAAGTAGATGCTAACCGTACGAACTGCTTACGGGGCTATAGATTGCTACGGAGCCATGATGCAGCTATCACTCACAAGAACTACAAAACTTCTTTCAGAGCTACGGTATTGTTTATGAGCTACTGAATTGCTTACAGATCTATTAAATGTCTGAAGGGACTAGAGTAAAACCTTCGGGACCATGTTGGAGTCTTCTATGAACTTCTTCTATGCTAAAGATGATATTACTGACCCTCCAGAGGGCCTGATTTATCTGAGACGCGGTTGCAATCACTTATAGAGCCTCAGGGGTACTGTTAAGGGTATATAGACTATTTGGCGCTTTCCAAGGTTTATGGGGGCCCAGGTAGGTTATTCGGTGTTGATTGCACCTTCCAGGCTTATGGGGGCCTGGATAGGTTCTTGTTTGCTTGTATACTTGCTAGTTATGTTTCAAATTGTGAGGCTATTCAGGTTGAACTCTTATCCTCCTTATTGATTACTTTTGGTTCTTCTATCAGTTTTATTCAGCCTTCATTAATGCCTTACATATTTGGTACGTATTATACTAACGCCCAACTATGGGGCGCTACATACTTTCCTGCAGGTGCGGATAGACGTGGTTCAGGACCTTCCTTGCTGTTAGCTAGAGTTAGCAGTTTAGTCAGCTCCTTTTCTCCAGGGTTGATAGTTAGAAAGGTTTGTTCTTTTGTTGTACAACTTTTGGGTAGGTCGGGGCCCTGTCCCGACCATTAATCCACTTTTAGAGGCTTGTAGACTACAAATTTCCAGTTATTGGTTGTTGTTGGCTGTGTGGGGCCGATTTATGTTATATTTTGCGTGTTGAACATGTGGGGCCTAGTTTAGCTTGTTAGTTAGGAGCCTTGTCGGCTATAGTGTGAGTATGATCGTCTGTTTTCCTTCTGTTATGACTAGACAACGTGGTGGTCTTGTCGGCCCACATAGGATCCCTTTACTGTTATGTTGTTGGGTTAGCTGGTTTCTTTTACAGGTTTACTGCGTGGCCTTTCGGCCCAATGCTATATTTACAGTCGAGATATAGTTGGTTGTTTTTTTGATTTTTGAGTTACTGACAGGCACCAGCGGTGCATACGCCCAGTCAGGTCAGCCCAGGTCCCAGTGTGACATTAGGTGTCAGTCATGTCTCCCAAGGTGGGGTGTGAAAAGAAGGGATCTTTACAACTTTTAAATTTCCTAATTCTATGAAATTTAATTTACCTTATTTTTTTAAAAAAATTCTATCTCAATTTCAAGTTTAATAATAATTTATCATTTTCTTAAAGAGGTTCTCCGAGTTAGTACATGAAAAGAGAGTTACGTAGAAACAAAATGTGCAGCAGAGATAGGAAGAATAAAACGCAAAAAATAAAAATGAATATGATTAATAAGTATGCACAAAAGCTGAGAAGGAGAAATATTATAAAAAAGAGAAAAAAAAGGAGAGTAATGCTGCCAATTGAGCCCAAAAATAATGAACTTTTTTCACTGGGTTTTGATTTTGAACCCAAAAACTGAGCTCAGGAAAAAAATATTGGTGTGTGAGAATTGAATCTACAACCCTTGAAAAAGTTTGAACCCCCTTAATCACTAAGATAAACTTTTCAATTATTTATAGAGAGTTCATTATAGAATATATATATATATTTATAAAATTCAAATTTAATGTTATACAGTCTAATTTGCAAATCAAAACTATTTGTAAAAAAGATAGACTAACACACTATCTTTTTGCCTCCCTCAATGCCTTAGGCAGCATAGACTAACTCCCTTTAAAGATAGCCCACGCCCATGACACATGGCTTACAAAATTACCTCCTAAATTCAGTTGACATCCCCAACTGATAGGCATTTCGAATTCAAAATTCGAAAGTTACAACTGCCCTTGCTGACTAGGCCAGAGGCGCCCAGATTCCAGGAAACTGCCCAACCGCCCGCATGTGTTGCGCATGCCTCGCGCACGAGCGCGCGCGTGCCGGCCCCTGGCGCCTTCGCGCGCCTTGGCGCCAACCGTGCGCGTCTCGCCTTCTTCGCGCCATGCCTGTGAGCGCCCTTGCCTGCCTTGGCGCCATGTCTGCGCACCAAGTCTTCATGCCAGCGCATGTCTGCCTCGACTGTTCCGCACAGTCGTCCAAGGCCCAGTTTCCTTGCCAACGCCTCGCCTAGCTCACCTCTGCCCGTTGTCTTTCCATGCCACAGCAATGCCATGCCATTGCCTGTGTCATCCTTGCCTTCATCATCATTAACTTCGCACCTCGTCCACCTGCCGAGTGCCCGAGTCTGCCGACCCGTGCCTGCCCTTGTTGACCTGCACCTGCCCATGCCCGGTTGGTCTGCCACAATGCCATCACGGTTCCATCAGCAACATGGAGTCATGCCAAGGTCCATCAAGTAAATGCCTTGTCATGCCCATTTTCCCGCAAGCCTTGCCTTGCCCTCGGCACAAGGCCTTACTATCAAGTCAAGGGGCTAACAGTAGGCATGACTGGCTCCTAATTCCACACTGGGACCTGGGCTGACCTGGCCGGGCGTATGCACCGCTGGTGCCTACCAGCAACTCAAAATCAAGAAAACAATCAGCTATAACTCGGCTATAAATATAGCCTCGGGCTGACAAGACCACGCAGTAAACCTGTAAAAGAAACCAGCTAACCCAACAACATAACAGTAAAGGTATCCTATGCGGGCCGACAAGACCACCATGTTGTCTAGTCATAACAGAAGGAAAACAAGTGGTCATACTCACACTATAGCTGACAAGGCTCCTAACTAACAAGCTAAACTAGGCCCCAAATGGCCAACATGAAAACTATAACATACATAGGCCCCACACAACCAACAACAACCAACAACTGAAAGAATTGTAGTATGCAAGCCTTTAAGAGTGGAATAATGGTCAGGACAAGGCCCCGACCTATCCAAAAGCTATACAACAAAAGAACAAACCTTTATAACTATCAACCCTGGAGAAAAGGAGCTGACTGAACTACTAACTCTGGCTGACAGCTAAGATGGTCCTGAGCCACGTCTATCCACACCTGCAAACAAGTATGCAGCGCCCCATAGTTGAGCGTCAGTACAATATGTACCGAATATGTAACGTAATAATGAAGGCTAAATAAAACTGATAGAAAAACTGAAAGTAATCAATAAGGAGGATAAGAGTTCAACCTGAATAGCCTCACAATCTGAAACATAACTAGCAAGTGTACATACAAGCAAGAACCTATCTGGGCCCCCATAAGACTGGAAGGTGAAATCAACACAGAATAATCTACCTGGGACCCCATAAACCCTGGAAAGCGCCAATGTTATACCTCGTAAAATTTCAAACACATAGATGGCCTATTCGCGTGTTGGTTAAGAGTATTTGAAAGTCATACACGCTAGGAAAAAGGCTCGGGGCAAGACCGGACAAGAAACCTATCGAACCATCGCGGAAGGAGCCGGGGCAGAGCCCCTCCGCGATGGCAACGTGTCACGGAGGTGGAGCCTCCACGATGGCTCCGTGACACGTTGGCCCTGTCTAGCCCCAAGTATATAAAGCCCTCCACTTCGGTTTAAATGTTAAAAATTCTTATAGTTTCCAGTGAAAACAGAGAGAAAATCAGAGAGGAAGAGGGACGAAGGGTTCTTGATAATTTCCTTCCGATTACGCCGTCAAACACGATCCAAACTTAAATTAACTCCAGATACCGAGGTATTTAGCGGTAAGGAGCATTCCTACCGATTTAGTTTCGTGAAATTCAACCGGCGAATCATCGTGCTACCGAACTAAGGTAAGTGGAATTGCTCCAAATTAGTGTTAATATACTCCTAGCCTTAAAGTGAATATTTCTCCCTTCTGGACTTTCGAGAAATAGCGGGGTTTTGACCGTCTTTCGATAAGCCAAAGTTTAAGCTATAAATACATGGAAAGTAATGTTTTCTTTCAGAATATTGGTGTATTTAGTCCTAATTGACATGTATATGAATGTAGTTGGGAGAAACAGCAGAAGTACTGACAGAAATCACATCGGTCAGTCGGGTACTCAGAAACCAGGTATGTAAAGCTATTCTTTCGGCAAGCCAGGAAGTACAGTCTAGCAAATAAATAGAATAAAGACTATAACAGATACCCAGCGTATAGGAACAATTTTAGTACGATTTCCAGCAAGCATGCTAGTATATCATTACATATTATGCGATAGTCAGAATAACGGATAGTCAGATGATTTCAGATAGTAATGTGATATCCGCTAGTAGCCCAGCATGTTCTTACGTAATACCTAGAATGGCAGTTGTAAAAGCAATATAATGAATTAGCAGGGTTACAGATAGTATGTATTGCATCTGTTGAGATTGTATCCAGTTATAGATGGCATGTTCTATGTTATTGAATCATATCCAGATATAATCAGACAGTCAGATAAAGGTCAGGTAGCAGTTAGCCCAGCAATCAGAAACAGTGTTAAACGGAATATAGCATCAGTTATTTAATACAGACTGGCCTTGAAATAAAGGAAGAGAATATGATTAGTATTTTCCATTTGAGCATGCTTGCTGTGTATGTGTTTTGCATGTTGAGACTTGTTGTGGCATGTGGGCACCCTTTAGCATCCCCACCCCCCCGGGTTATAGCTGTGTCGATACCAGATTCAGATACCGCCACCATGGGCGATGCCATCCGCCTAGAGGACGATGATGGCTGACCACCATGATAATACGGTCCAGATTACCCTGCTTGCAGGGGCAGTTCAGTTCGCTCTGCGCAGAGCCAGATTACCCTATTTACAGGGGCAGATTAGTCTGTGTGCGCTTGTGGCCGGGGGCAGTTTTAGATACAGATTTTTATAAAATTACCCTGTTACGTGCTTGTACCCAGGGGCAGTTTCAGTCACAGATACAGCAGCAGATTACCCCGTGTGCACTTGCGCCCAGAGGCAGGAGTCTTCGGACTCAGACACAGTTTATTGTCAGAGGCCAAGGTCTGAGCTACGTACCCAAGGGGGCCGGTAGGAGGAGCTCACAGTTATCAGATGAGTGGAGTGACTTATTTTTGGTTGGTTTAGACCCGGGTAGGGGTAAATAAATTGTGTGTTGGTTGGCACCTTCCGGCTTATGGGGGTCGGTCAGGTATTGTGTGTATTTATATGTATACCTATATGTGTTATTAGATACTGATAGACAGTAGGACGACACGTCGTCAGGTACGCTCAGTTTAGTAACAGAATATGTAAATTCTCCCTAGTTATCCTTAGCTAGATAGATTCAGCTACTTCCTGCTTATATGTCATGTTATTGTCGTTACCCATTTCAGTTTGCTTTACATGCTCAGTATCTGTGGTACTAACGCCCGTGGGGGCGCTAGATTGCTTTCCTGCAGGTACACATAGACGAGGAGTCGATCCCTCATGATCCAGTCAGTAGAGTTATCAGCTTCTATCCTTCGGAGCTAGATAGTCGAAGATTGCTCCTATTTCCTTTTTTATTACAGTTTGGGTAGGTCGGGGCCCTGTCCCGACCATTCTATTATTACTTCCTAGAGGCTTGCAGTCTGATGTTTCCCTGTGGTAGTGGAGCCGGTCGTGTGGGGCCATGCATGTATATATGTGTTTGGTTGATTATGTTGGCCGTGTGGGGCCATAGTTTGATTGTAGTGGTGACCTTACCGGTCACGTAGTTATTCAGTAGTCTATTGTTAAGTTACAGATAACTAGACAGCATGGTGGCCTTGTCGGCCCGCATAGGTTTCCCTATATGAGATGATTCTGGTTAGCTGACAATACAGTACAGGTGGCTATAGGCCCAATTGGCCGGAGGCTATTACAGCCATTATATAGCCGGTTCGTTTCTTGAAATAGAGCCAGAGTCAGCCAAGGCACCAGATATGCTTAGGCTCGCCAGTTAGCAGTCCAGGTCCAACCAGGGCACCAGGTGCCCGTCATAACACCCCCCCCCCAAGGTGGGGTGTGACAGCCAAATACTCTATATACCCCTAGCAGTACCCCTAAGGCTCCATAAGTGACTACAACCGCGTCTCAGACAAATCAGGCCCTCGGGAGGGTCGGTAATATCATCTTTAGCATAGAAGGAGTTCATAGAAGACTCCAACGTCGCCCCGAAGGCTTTACTCTAGTCCCTTCAGACATTTAATAGCTCTGTAAGCAATTTAGTAGCTCGTAAGCAATATCGTAGCTCCAAAAGCCATATTGATCTATAGATCCATATCAAATGTAGCATCTATCTTTATTTTATTCCGGGGGCAACTTTATAACTACAATCTAACTAATAAATAGTATGGTAGAAAGAAATAAATGAATCTATTTTGTAATTCTTGTGAGTGATAGAAGCATCATGGCTCCGTAAGCAATCTATAGCCCCGTAAGCATAAGCAACATCATAGCTCCGTAAGCAATTCGTATATTTAGCAGCTCCTCGGCTATTTACATCAACGGGTCGTACGAAATATGACCTACCCCTACCAGGGATGCTACACTACAATCTCAAGTCTATTCGTAATGGCTAACTATAACATTTGAGTTCTTAAGACACTATGAAAGTGCTAGTCGTATCAATGTTACGACAAAAATAACTTGCCAAAGGAATAGCCTTAACATAACTCGAATGTCGGCTTTCGTTCACCCAAGTAGTTTCAACCTGAAGCTAGTAATTCCACCTAATTGCAGCCCTACGCTGGGAGAATAAGGCAATTTTCAATACTAAAACTCGGCAATTAACGATATCTTTCAATAACATTAACTATAACTCAACTTCGTTCAATTTGGCTAGGATTTTACAAATTTCTGAGAGTTTAGAAGGTAGAAATACTTACCTATCATCTGTAGCTGCTTAGGACTCAATTAGAAGTGATTTATACGGCTTTTACTTGGCAAGGTTCCTATACTCCGAGCGAATTTCTAAGAAATAACTCCGCAGGGACATTCCTCGTAGGCCTGAAACTCGTTATCCAAGACGAATTTGTGTTTGGATGGAGTTTAACAGTGTAAATCACCAAGAAACGGATGAAGAATAGAGATAAAGTATCGTATGGTCGAATTATTATTTGGGGAAATATTTTTTATGACCAGAACTTTGAACTTATAATGTTTATATAGGTGGGGCACTGGCCTAGGGGGTGTGACGCCCCGTCGCAATAGCGCCTGGCTGGCAGGCGCGGTGCGGCACCTAGTGCGCCTGGCCTCCGGCCCTGGCCTCTTGCTCGCTCAATGTCGTGCTCGTATACTCACCCCTCGAGCCCTTCTTCACATGCATCGTACTCCAACACTCTCAACATACGTACGCACACATCCGTTAAATGATAAAACTTATGGGGTGTAGCACCTCTGTGATATCTATATTGAATTTACATTCTTTAATTTTTTTGTATGTCTTTCCTTTTTTTCTTCAATTATATTCTCAAGAGAGTAAAACTAAACTAAACTAAACTTATCTGATTTGTTCATCTTTCTTTTTTTTTCAAATGAATAATCTAATAGATTGAATTAAATGAACTTAAAAATTAGCGATATCATTTATTTATCTTATAAATACATATTATAATATTAATAACTTAATCCTTATACCTTTTTAAAGTAGCCGATTTTAACAATAATATATTATTGTATGGACACTAACTCAAAATTTAAAAAAAGTTTAAAATAAAGTAGAACACTGCAAAGTAGAAGTAAAAAAAGTATAAAAATATTTAAAAAGGCTCGATGGAGCAGGATAAAAGTAGGAAGAAATGGTAAATGGGACATGACAATGCAAGTCAAATTTAACGGGTTAAGATTAGTCTTTCTCTTTTCCGCCTCACTTCGATTTTCGTATATTTTCTTCTTCATACTTGAACTCCCTTAGTAAAAATTCCGCCTCCGTCACTGCTCGTACATATGATTTTCTTTTTCTATTTACTATGATATTGGAAGTTGCATAAAGAATAAATTTTGAGTTTAACTCATTTTCAAAAATTAATTTGTAAGAGGAGGATTGTCAAATCTATACAAGAAATTCATAATTGCCAATATGGGATGTAACATGGTGATGTGAAATGGTGGATGAGTAGATGTAATCAATATATATATATATTGATCAAGTTTAAAAATGGTTCTAAGATAAATTAATTTTGATATTTTGTCTTTCATAAGAAAAAATTTAATAAAAATAGTCTTCATAAGAGGTGGTCTTAATTTTTTGGTGCTACTTAACAATTTTCTTTTAAAAACGAAACATTTTATGTTTTAGAAAATTCTAACTTTTGCGCATAACACACCTGTTCAGAATCTTTTAAGACAACGAACTTCCTCAATTGACCAGAAGTTCTTCCTTATAGGGAAAGATTAAAATTTAGGTATATTGCCCATCATGCATAAGTTTTAACTAATATTTAAGATAGTGAACCTGCTTATTGACCAGAAGTTATGTCTTATAGGCAAATATTAGAACTTAGATATGTTGTCCATCAGACATAAGTTCTAACTTTTTATCCATAAGGATTATGTTCAGGACATTTCAAGATAGTAAACTTGTTCAATTGACCACAAGTTCTGCCTTATAGGAAAACTCAGAACTTATGCTTAATAGGAAACATAAATTCAAAATCAGACACTTCAGAAGACACTAAATGTATACATACTAGTTTCAATACGCCCGTATTGTGCTGAGACCAAACTCAAAATATAAGAGTAGGTAATTAAAGTATAATTTGTTCACATTTTTAAAATTCACTAGTGTATGCATATGATCCTTGCGCGTATCCCTCATATTTATAAAAATAAATTTATAAAAATAGCATAAATAATATTTTAAAGATGTGTTTATGTAACAATATAAGAACTTAGAAAGAAAATTATCAATTTCAAATTGATAAATGTTTATGTTTAAGAGTTTGATCCAATCTAGTAGTTCTTAATTTCTTCAATTTGTTCTAATACTTATTTCAATGAACAAACACGTCATAGAAATAGCGTTTGATTGAAAGGTAAAAAAATCGTTCGTTTTCATATGAGCACTTAAATGCATGCATTATATGTATATATAAATATTAATATTTTTCATATATTTCAAATAAGGAAGGATGTTATACATAAAATTTAGTTAATTTTAAAATCCTAAATATTAAAAAAAATCATTAAATAACTATTTGTTAAACGTGAACTCTATTTTTAAAAGGGAAAATTGATAAATAATATTTTGCTACGAGGTTTTTTACTTTAAATATTTAGTAATAATTTAGTTTTAAACTTTTCATTTTACTCTTTATGAGATGATTTCAGCTCAACTTTGTTTTTGTTTCTCTTAATCTATGTGTTTAGTCAAACACTTCGCATAAATTGAAACGGAAAAAATAGTATAGATCTAACTAAACGGAGTGAATAACAAGAGTACTTGATTAATTGAAACAACTTAAAGTATGTTGTGTTTCTATATTTTTTTTCCTAATTATACACTTTTTTAAGAAGAAGAAGAAGAAGAAGAAGAAGGAGAAATTCACGTATTAATATATAATAAAATTACACTGTTAAACTTTTTTTTTTGTATTGAAATATTGTGATGGATAATTAGTTAGTTTAATAAATAATGGATTGACATATAAGTAAACAGAATTGTAATTGATTTTAAAGTCTTAACTATTAGAACTTTTAATATAGTTCAAATAAAGAAAGATTTAAAAAGTAAAATTTTATTCAATTTTAAAATACTAAAAATTAGGAATTTTACTTTTTACAAATTAGTAAAGATCTATAATAAATAAATAATAAATAACTAAGGAAAATAGTAATGACAATTTTATCTATAACTCCAATTACTAAGAGTTTTATTATCCAATGAGAATCATATTGCTTTAAGTTAATTGACATAATTTCAATGTGAAATCCTTTTCAGATTCCATTGCAAGATTATCTAAAATAAATTATGCACAAGAGTTATAATTATAATAATTTATAATTTTATAAAGAAATTCATTTTATGAGATGAAGAGATTACTTTACCTGAATAGATAAAACTTGTGAATGTATGAGAAGATGAAGAATGCCAGCTGCAAATAACACAAAATTTAAATCACATAATATCAATATAAGACTCAATTAAAGTAGATAATATCGTATCAATATTAGACTCAACTAAAGGAGACAATCTTGGTAAAATTATTTTAAATATAAATAAGGTGATTGGGCATAACAAATTACTATGGTCTTTTTTAAATCCACA
The DNA here is from genome assembly GCA_035772735.1 of Datura wrightii. Lineage (NCBI taxonomy): Eukaryota > Viridiplantae > Streptophyta > Magnoliopsida > Solanales > Solanaceae > Datura > Datura wrightii. The sequence continues at coordinate 72,604,631 of JASDFA010000019.1, read as the reverse complement.
ACATAAAAAGAAACTGATAACATGAAAAAAAAAAAGAGAAGAAGATAGATTAACACAAAAACATACAAGGTTGAAGATTGAATCAAAGATGTAGATGTAGAAGAGTTGATGAATTAAATTATGCAATTATAAATTTTTCAAACCCAAAAAATAAACAGAATTTTAGAATTCCTCTTGGGGCAAATACTTTTATGCATACCTCTTCTTGTTGATCCGCATCATCCTCTATTCTCGTAAGATGATACACACTAGCTAATAGCCCGTCAGGCGCTGCATCATGGACACATTAAGAGCGGAGATAATTGTACCCATATACATAAAAATGACAGCAATGATCCAGAGAGACCATGTCTTCCTCCATAAGATTCCAAGTACTCGGATCGATCAAAAGTTCAATTTTATCCGAACTACTCATTTTCAAGTGATATCCACATTGTTCACAAATCGTTTATAAATGTGAAAAAATTTATAAATAAAAAAATTTGAAAATATAAGATGAGATTAAAATTTTATTTTACAAGATGAAGAGATTATTTTACCTGAATAGATAAAACTTGTAATTGTATGAGCAGATAAAGAATGCCAAATGCAAGTAACACAAAATTTAAATCACATAATATCAATATGAGACTCAATTAAAGCAGATAATATAGTATCAATATTAGACTCAACTAAAGGAGATAATCTAGGTTAAATTATTTTAAATATAAATAACTTGAATTGGCATAGCAAATTACTATTGTCTTTTTTAAATCCACAATATAAAAAGAAATTTATAACATGAAACAAAAAAAAAAAGAAGATAGATGAATACAAAAACATACAAGGTTGAAGTTTGAATCAAAAATGATGATGTAGAAAAGTTGATGATTAAATTATGCAATTATAAATTCATTTATAAAAGTGCAAGAATTTATAAATAAAAATAATTTAAAATATAAAAATATTAGGACATTATTATTAAAAAGAAAATACATACATACATATATATATATATATATACATACATATATATATATATATATACATATACATACATATATATATATATATATATATATATATACATACATATATATATATATATACATACATATATATATATATATATATATATATATATATCAAAAAGGACAAGAAAAAAACTAACTCTTTGTTGACCATGAAGAAGGGGAAAAAATCAAAAAGGAAAAGGAAAAAACAAAAGAACTACTTTTGTATAGAGAGAAAAATCGTGGAAGGTTTCTTCCTTTTTTTATTTTATTTTTATATTTTTAATTTTTTTAAGATTTACACTATAACAAGTAAAAAATTTAATCTATATATCTATACTTATTAAAAGTGTCAAAGTCTTTAAAAATGTTGATTTGTTATAAATATATTAGTATTATAGTGAATGTCTATAAAGGTATTTGTATTGTAGTGGATACATATGTTTACATTATAGTGAAAGTTTATCTTTTGGAGAAAAGTTAGGAGAAATTATCCCTATAAATAGAGGGGTTCTCCTTCATTGTATTTCATCCAATCAAGAGAAATAAGAACTTCTCTCTTTCTCTATAATATTCTTGTTCTTTCTTTATTATTTTGTAACACGTTATCAGCACGAGTCTCTGCCTTGAGCACTCACTCAAGGTAAGAAAATCAAAGTTTCTTTGAAAAGATGAAGGTTAGTATTTCTTGATATTTATGTCTTTACTAATAACAATATCGATTTTGCATATGAATTTGAAAGGAACGACTTATTGATTCATTTTGCAATTCATGTCTCATATTTGTTCTAGAAGAACAATATTGTGAAAAATATATTGGTTCTAGAAGAACAATATTGTGAAAATATATTTGTTCCAGCCGAACAATATTGTGAAAATTATTTGTTCAATCAAAATAATATTTTGAAAATATATTTGTTCTAACAGAACAATATTGTGAAAATATATGATGATATTAATTTGATATCCATTAATGAGCAAGAATGAGAATTTGCAAAAAAAATATATATGATCACTAGAAGTGATAATATTTTTATAGGCTTGTTACAATTACAACTGAAAATATGTAAGAGAAATCATCTATGTTATATGCATACCTGGATTTGCTCCCAAAGTAGCAATATATTAAAAGGAGTTTTAAACTATCATAATTTAATATGATGAATCACCTTTAGATAATTATGTTCCATTCCCGAAGAATGAGAACTTTTGATAAATGTTACAAATATAGATCTAATACAGATCTAGTCCCTGAAGTGAATGTGATGATACTTAATAAAATTCTGAAATTTACTCCCGAAGTAGTAAATCTGAAATTTACTCCCGAAGTAGTAAATCTGAAATTTACTTCCGTAGTTGCAAATCTGAAATTTACTTCCAAAGTAGTAAATATGAAATTTACTCCTGAAGTAGTAAGAATTTAACAGCTACTCCTGAAGTAGTAAGACTCTTCAAAAGTAAATCTTGCAATTTACTCTTGTCTTACAATTTACTCCTGATGTAGTAAAACCTGCAATCTACTCTCGAAGCAGTAAAAGTTTAAAATAATGAAGTTTAGAACTCAATATTTACTATTTATTTCTTGACACCTGCAGTGTCTGAATTTGCTTTCATGATACCAGAAGTATTTAAGCAATATTAGATAGTGTAAATTAATGATCAAGGTCTGCAAAAGAAAGTGATTGTTTGTCAACAAACATCATGACACCAGTAGTGTCCAAACAATATTATGAAAAATAAATTGAAAGCTCCCGAAGAGTTTATTTATTATTATGTCATTCATCCCATATTGTAGTACGAAGTTGTTATGATTAAAATACAAATTGAAGTAAACCTGAAGTTTACTAACAATAAAAATGGTTATCATATTGAGACTACAAATGATTGAAAGATTACATATCTTCAAATTACTATGAGTAAGAAATATGTATATGAAAAGTTACCTGATTTTTACTACAAATATACTCATGATGAAATTACATGTTATAGTAAACCAGAAGTTTATTAATGTGAAATTCATGACATAGTAAATCTGAAATTTACTAAAATAAATAACACATGTCATGGTAAGCCTGAAGTTTACTAGTATGAATTATTATCAGTTGACATGACCATTTTGATCATCCTGATATGATATGTTAATTGAGTATTGCAATATATATTGAAGAACTAGAAGATTCTTCAAGAAATCTTTTATATTGTTTGTTCTCATGACAAGTTGATTATACCAGCTAATAATGAGACCGAATCCCTAAATTCTGAAAAGTGTAAAAGGTGAATATGGGCCCATTCACCAGCCATGTGATGTCTTAAGTAGATGCATCCATAAGATGGTCACACGTGCATTCATTGTCAACCTGTAGTTTGACATTGACAAAGATGCTTACTCAACATTAATTGAGTTAAAAGTGTAATTTTCAGACTGTGCAATCAAGACAATTTATCTTGATAATGCTGGTTTATATATAAGTTGGTTTGACATTAAATAGTTAAACCATTGCTTATGAGAACAAAACTTAGTGAGTTGGTCTATCATTTGATATATTACATACAATAACACTTGTATGCTGGCCAATAAATTATGATTAATCCTCCTTCCACTAAATTGGTTCTAGGTCAGGAACCAAATATTTTCATCTAATAACTTTTGATGTGTAATATATGATTAATGAATCATTATGATACACATAGATGAATTCCCCAAAGAAGATCGGGGATGCATGTTAGTTTTTCTAACATGAGGGGGAGAAAATAAGCAGCTAAGAAATATATTGTGAATTATTATTAGTATGATTCTCATTCAAAATAATTTAAGTCAAATGCCTGAAGAATTTATTGACCTAAAACTAGTTTCATACTTCAGCTGCAAAAGCTCTTATTAAATTTATGTCCCTGAAGGATAGAGTCTACAGTATGCATGAAGCATTGTAGATTAATTGGTTTCCATTGCAATAATCTTTGAGAAAAAAGAATGGAGCAAATAATCATAATAAGGAGACAATGTGCTCTTGAAGAGCTTACGACATAACACTTCATGAAACCTTATGAGAGGTTTAGGTACCTAATAAAACATAGAAAGTGATGAGATCTTAATGGGTTATGTCCAATTAAAAATCGATACAAATGATTTACCGTCGACAATATCTTTGATACAATATAGCGCGCAATATTGTAAAAGATTGTGAGGATATGAATTCTATGTCTATTAAATCATGTTGATGTAGAAATAATCATCAAGTGAAATGATGCGTATTGATAAGCATCAAGCTTACTAGACCTGTAGTCCAGACACTAGAAGATGTCACGCATTTAAATACTAATGAATGTTATCACTTGACAAAATTTGTATGAAAATCTTGAAGAATTCAAAATGCTTGAAGCACATAATCCTTATATGAGAAAATCAAATAAGAAAACAACATCGGAGTTTGTTGTACTTGATGTTTATGTTGATATAAACCTTATATGAACTCCAGCAGAGCTTCAAAAGACAATTGATTATCCAAAGAAAGAATTTGAGATGAAAGATATGGGAAAGACAAAATTTTGTCTTGATCTACAAATTGAACATTTAGCAGACAATATCAATATACATCAATCTGTTTATACAGAAAAAGTGTTGAAAAGATTTTATATGGATGGCGCACATCCATTAAGTACTCCGATTGTTGTTCAATCACTAGATGTGAATAAGGATCCATTTTGACCTCAAGAAAGGAATGAAGAAATTATTGGTCCTGAAGTACCATATCTTAGTGCAATTGGTGCACTAATGTATCTTACTAATACTACAAGACCTGATATAGCCTTTTCGGTTAATTTGTTAGCAAGGTATAGTTCTGCTCCTCCTAAGAGGCATTGGAATGGGATAAAACACATAATGTGGTATCTAAAAGGGACTACCGATATGGGCTTATTTTATTCTAACAATTGCAGTCCCAATTTTGTTGGTTGTGCCGATGTAGGGTATTTATCTAACCCACACAAAGCTCGATCTCAAACTGGCTACGTGTTCATATGTGGAGGTACTGCCATATCTTGGAGATCTATAAATCAGTCTCTCATAGCTACTTCATCAAATCATGCTGATATAATAGCTATTCATGAATCAAGCCGAGAATGTGTGTGGTTAAGGTCCATGATACATCTCATTAGAGAAAAATGTGGTTTGAACTGTGACAAAGTACCTCCAATTTTGTATGAAGATAATTTTGCATGCATAGCACAACTAAAGGGAGGATTCATAAAAGGAGATAGAATGAAACACATATTGCCAAAGTTTTTCTACACACATGAGCTCCAAGAGAATTGTGATATCAATGTGCAACAGATTCGTTCAAGTGACAATGTGGCTGATTTATTCACCAAATCTCTACCAACTGCAACTTTCAAGAAGATGGTGCAGAAGATCAGGATGCAAAGATTCAAGAACGTTCTAATTAGGGGGAGTTAATACGTGTTGTACTCTTTTTCCCTTACGAGGTTTTGTCCCATTGGGTTTTTCTTATAAGGTTTTTAATGAGGCAGCCAAAATGCGTATTATTATATATATGTACTCTTTTTTCCTTCACTAGATTTTTTCCCACTGGATTTTTTCTAGTAAAGTTTTAACGAGGCACATTATCTATTAAATAGACACTCAAGGGGGAATATTATAAACATATTTGTATTATAGTGAATGTCTATAAAGGTATTTGTATTGTAGTGGATACATGTGTTTATATTATAGTGAAAGTCTATCTTTTGGAGAAAAGTTAGGAGAAATTATTCTTATAAATAGAGGGGTTCTCCTTCATTGTATTTCATCCAATCAAGAGAAATAAGAACTTCTCTCCTTCTCTCTTTCTCTATAATATTCTTGTTCTTTCTTTATTATTTCATAACATGATTGAACTTTTTACCTTTCATTAAAAGACATCACAATAGACAAAATTGTCATTTACTATTTTTATACAATTATTATTTTAAGTATTTTCATTCTTTTATTTTATAATTTTAGGTTTTCCATTTATGAAATAACTCTATTTATGGTGTAATAATTAAAAAGATCACCAAGTTTTTTTTCCTTTTTGATAATCACGAACTTTCTTTTACCTTATTTTATTATATTAGATTTTGTACTTGTGGAATAAATCTATTTATAATGTAAAAAATAATAATAATAATAATAATAATTAAAAAAGAAATTTAGAAAAAAAAAGAAACCACGAAATATTTTTTACTTGGAGTTAAATTTTTTCCCTATTTGTTGTGAAAGTTTTATTTTTTTTCCCATAAAAGTTCATTCTTTTCTTTTTTTCTTTTTGATTTTTTTTCTTTTTCTATAGTCACGAATTTTTTTTCTTTTTGATAAATTTATTGTTTTTAACAGTAATGTCCTAATATTCTTATACTTTTAAATTTTTTTTGATTTATGAATTATTTCAACTCTATAAAAGGATCGATAATTGCATAATTTAATTCATCAACTCTACTACATCAACATCTTTAATTCAATCTCCAACCTTGTATATTTTCGTGTTAATATATATTCTTCTTTTTTTTTATGTTATGAATTTCTTTTTATGTTGTGGATTTGCAAAGTACAACAGTAATTGCTATGCCAGCTCAAATTATTTGTATTCAAAATAATTTAACTTAGATTATCTCCTTTAGTTGACTCTAATATTGGTACTATATTATTATGTTTAATTGAGTCTTATATTGATATTATGTGATTTAGATTTTATATTATTTATTACCAACATTCTTCATCTACTCATACATTCACAAGTTTAATCTATTCAGGTAAAGTAATCTCTTCATCTCATAAAATAATTTTTTTTTGAATAAAATTATAAATTATTATAGTTATAACTCTTACACACAATTTAAGCTTATATTGCAATGGAATCTGAAAAAGATTTGAAGATGCAACGCAATCTTCCGATGGAACAATCTTTGGTAATTTCTTTAAATTTCATCAACTAATCTAGCATTCAATATATGCATAACATTTACTCCTATTTACTTAACAAAATATTATGTAGATATAAGCACGAAGGTCCTTATAAATATTTATTGAACTTTTTACCCTTCATTAAAAGATTTTACAATAGATAAAATTGTTATTTACAATTTTCCCAATTAGTTGTTATTTTATTGTTATATATCTTTACTAAAAATTGACAAAAATTTTACTTCTTAAATCTTTCCTTATTTGAGCTATATTAAAAGTTCAAACATTTAAGACTTTCAATTATAATTCTGTTAACTTATATATCAATCCATTTTTTTATTAAACTAAACAATTTTCCATCACAATCCTTCAATATGAAAAAAATAAATTAAAAAAGTTTAATTTTACTATGTATTAATACGTGAATTCTTTCTTCTTTTTCTTCTTCTGAAAAAATTGTATAATAATTAAAAATATATATAGAAAAATAACATACTTTAAGTTGTTTCAATTAATCAAATACTCTTGTTATTCACTCTTTTTAGTTAAATCTATACTATTTTTTCTGTTTTTAATTCATGTGAAGTGTTTGACTAAATACATAGATTAAATGAAAAAGGAAATAATTAAGTTGAAACATCTCATGAAAGACAAAATGAAAAGTTTAAAATTGAGTTATTATTGAATATTTAAAGTACGAAGCCTCGCTACAAATATAATTTACCTTTTTACACTTTTAAAAATAGAGTTCACACATGATAAAATAGTTATTTAATTATTTTTCTAATATTTAGGATTTTAAAAGTATTTTTATGTATTAAATTCTTCCTTATTTGACATATATAGAAAATATTAATATTTATATACACATATAATACACACATTTAAGCGCTCATGTAAAAGTGAACAATTATTTTTTTTATTTTCAATCAAGTGCTATTTCTATGACGTTTTTGTTAATTGAAATAATTATTAGAACAAACTAAAGAAATAATTAATAGACAGGATTCTTAAACATAATCATTTATCAATTTGAAATTCATAATTTTCTTTCTAAATTCTTATATTGTTATATTAACACATATTTTAAATATTACTTATGTTATTCTTATAAATTTATTCTTATTAATATGAGCGACGCGAAGCGCGTACGTTTAGACTAGTTATATTAAAAGTGTGAAGATCCTTAGAAATGTTGATTGAGCTTTGCGCCCTTCATTAAAAGACTTTGTAATAGATAAAATTGTCATTTACTATTTTTACATAATTATTATTTTTAATTATTGCATCACCTTAATAAATTTTGATTGAACTTTTTGCCATCTTTAAAAGACTTTGTAATCGATAAAATTGTCATTTATTATTTTTACACAATTATTATTTTTAATTTTTTCATCACCTTATTTTATCATATTATGTTTTCTATTTGTGGCATAACTTTATTTATGGTGTAAATTAAAAACAAAAATAAAAAATTTCTATTGAATTTTTATATTATTTATTATATTAATTTTCTACTTGTGACATAACTTTATTTATAGTGTAAACTTTAAAAAGGGAAAAAAATCATTCTGCTTAAAAAATTTTCTAATTTGGAAAAAGTTTCCCCCTTTTCATTACAAGGAGAAAAAAAACATTCTGCTGAAATTCTTTTCCTTTTTAATTTGGAAAAAACATTTCCCTTTTTTCATTACAAGGAGAAGTTTTTTTTTTTCCTTTTTTTGTAAAATGTTTTTTTCCCCTTTTCATAATCACGTGATGTTTTTTTTTTGTTATTTTTTTAATAGTAACGTCCTAATATGCTTATATTTTTAATTTTTTTTAATATATAAATCCTTCTACTTCTATAAAAGGATTTATAATTACATAATTTTATTCATACTCTTCTATATCAACATCTTTGATTCAATCTCCAACCTTGTATATTTTCGTGTTAATCTGTTTTCTTCTTCCGATTTTTCATATTGTGATTCTTTTTTTATTGTGGATTTGAAAAATATAATACTAATTTTTTATCAGCTCAAATTTTTTATATTCAAAATAATTTAATTTAGATTGTCTCTTTTTGTTTAGTCTAATACTGATACTATATTATCTCCTTTAATTATCTTATATTGATATCATAATGTGATTTAAAATTTGTGTTATTTATAAGTAGTATTGTTCGTCTACTCATACATTCACAAGTTTCATCTATTCTGGTAACATAATCTCTTCATCTCATAAAATAAACTTTTTGTATAATCATAACTCTTATGCTCAATTTGTTTTAGATAATCTTGCAATGGAATCTGAAAAAAGATTTCATGAACAAAATTGTGCTAATTAACAATTTAAGGCGATATGGTTCTCATTGGATAATAAAAATCTTATTAATTGGAGTTGAATTAGCAAAGAAGTATAAAAGAAGAATAAAAGAAGACACTGGAATGACTATAACATTAGTCAATGAAGATATAATAATTCTTTTTCGTATTATATTTTATATTTTTATTATATATGTTTCTGGACCATTAAAGTTTAACTTTTTGCGGAGCACAAAAATCCATGCTATACTTTTCAATAATGATATTGAAAAGTGAAAAAAATATTTATAACAATACAGATCTGTTATTTCCGACGAAATAATCTTTGGTAATTTCTTTAGATGTGATCTATTAACCTAGCATTCAATATATGCATAATATTATACTCCTATTTACTTAATACAATACAGTCTCTTTAAAATGTTGATTGAATTTTTTACATAAAATTGTCATTTATTATTTTTAAAAAAGTAATTGTTACTTAATTATTATCATAATGTTTAGAACTTTGAAATTAATTAAATTTATAACCATTAAATTTTTACTAATGTGTAAAAGGTAAGAACTCCTAATATTTAGTATTTTAAAATTGACTAAAATTATGCTTCTTAAATCTTTCCTTATTTGAACAATATTAAAATTCTAACATTTAAGACTTTAAAATTAATTACAATTCTGTTAACTTATATCTAGGGGTGGCAATTAGAGCGGGGCGGGGCAGGGCAGGGAAAAAGTTAAATCGGGCGGGGCAGCGCAGGGTAGGAAAAAATTTACCTTTAAATCAAACGCTATTTCTATGACGTTTTGTTAATTGAAACAAGTATTAAAACAAACTAAATAAAGAACCACTAGATTAATCAAACTATTAAATATAATCATTTATCAATTAGAAATTCATTTCTAAATTCTTATATTGTTACACAAACACATTTTTAAAATTATTTATGTTATTTTATAAATTAATTTTATTAATATAAAGGATACGAGCGAGGCACGTATCCTTAGACTAATATAATAAAATAAGGTAGGAAAAAAGTTCATGACTATTATGCTAAATGGTCGTGATTGACACCCATACTAACACACCAGTGGGCGAATCAACGAACCTCAATATCTACCCTGACAACCAACATTCCAATGAGAAAGGAAGAGCACTATTATAACAAAAACAAAATGAAATATCTGTAAATGTAACAACTATCTAAAACAAAACAAACAATACTCTCCAAGATCCAAAAGTCATTGCACTTCAACATCTAACTACAAATCTAAGAGTATGTAAACTAAAAAGAAATAGAAGTTGCAATGTCCGGAGGAGAGACATCTTCGAGGGAGGAATGAATCAGCCCATTCCGCGTCGCTCAACTTTCAGAGGAATCGCTGCTGTTTACACGTGGGGATGAGAGGAAATTCCTGTATCGTGTTTTGCACTCAGAAAGAAATACAGGAGCAGGGTCAATACAAACACGGTACTGATAGGCATCATCGGCCGACCTTACATAATAACATATAATTAAGACAATAATGATATAAAACCAATCTCAAATATCAAACATAATTACAGTGACATTTCAATTACACTAGATCTGCACAGGTGACAACCAGCCTGCTCACTGGATTGGGCCTTTCGTTGCAGCAATCTCACCGCGGCGGAAGTAGTTCCGCTGCAGCGCTACTGCTCAAGCCATGGCACGACCCGAACATAGGCCCGGATCGAGACACGGGACAAAGAACCCCAAGAGGCTCCAAGTCGACCCATGGCATGAACATGACATCTAAACTCAACATAATCAATGGAAGTCTAACATATATAATATAACTGAAGTTGAAAATCGGATAACATCAAACAATAGAATACCTACACAAGTCTGAAGCTGAATACATACTATATCTGATAAGCCTCTTGTCACACCCCACTTTAGGAGGAATGAATGGCACCTCGTGCCATACTGGGGTCTGACTGACCTGGACGGGCAGATGCATATCTAGTGCATGCCTGCAACTCAATTCAAGAAAACAACGAGTTGTATCTTGACTGTAAACACAGCCCCCGGTCGACAAGGCCGTATAGCACACCTGTAAATAAAACAGCTAACCAACAACAAGCAACAAAGGGATCCTATGCGGACCGACAAGACCACCATGTGGTCTAGTTATAACATAAATGAGAACAAGCCACTACACCAGGCCCCACACGGCCAACATACGAAACATAACTAATTTTGGCCCCACACAGCCAACAATTACTAACTAACTGACAACTGTAGTCTACAAGTCTCTAAGAATACAAATAGTGATCGAGACAGGGCCCCAGCCTACCCCAAATGCTATACAACTGAAATACTGTAACCTCTATAACCTGGCAACTCCGAATGAAGGGAGCTAGCCAAACTGCTAACTATGAACAACTGCTACTGGAGCGCCTGAACTCTGTCTTTCTAAACCTGCAGGCAAGTAATGCAACGCCCGGGAATGGGCGTCAATATAATATATACCAAATATGTAAGGCAGTAAGTAAGATGTTAAAGACTGAAAGTAAATAAAGAGAAGGGGCGGAAAGATTAACCTATAAGTTGGCTTATTCGTAATCTGCATCTAGCAAAACACTATACATATATGAGCTAGGATTGTACAATCATATATTCATAAGCTATAGCTAGCAGACAAGAATACAAAAAAGAACCTAGCCTGGCCCCCATAAACCTGGAAGGTACAAGCAACACAGAAATAACCTACTGGGACCCCTATAAGTCCTGACAAGTATACCTCAATCTATATACCCCTATCTAGGTTTCTACGAATCTACTGGAGCTATAGCCAACCTACCTATCTCTCTGGGTCTGCAACTGAGCCCACCTGGATCCTGATATGTAGCTGTGTCTGAGTTCTGTGGACTCTTGATAACTGCACACTGGGCACTAGGTTCGGCGGGGGCGTATTGCCGATATGGTGTAGAAATAATAGTCCAGCCATGGAATGGACTGTATAAGGCCTCCGACCTTATCTTTATCCCTCGGGACGGTATATCGCTCCTTGGAGCTACTTCATATAGCCCTTCATGGGTGACGGCACAGCTAGTAACCCTGGGGTCGTCACGGAAGGCTCCTGAGTGAGGGTAACTTCACCAAGGTGCTATACTGAAGTCTCAATCTATCCACTCAAAAGGCGTATTTGGCCTTATGGGCCTAACGCGACCACTGCTCGCCCCTAGAATAATCTATATGGATGCAAGCAGGCACACCCCGTGCACCTGTACCCAATCAGAGGATCCTGGTGGTGATCATAATCTCTAACGGTCTAGACGAATAGGGCGAGATTTGGAGTGGCTTAATAATACTCTGAACGTCCTATTCGGGTAAATATAACTCACAAGTAACTATAGAATCGCAGACGACCAATTACTTAGTCCCTTTACTTAGAACAGTTGTAGGACTGCTACTGACCGGACATGCTTTTGAGCGGTCGGTCTCTAATCCCCCGCAGGCAGCTTGCTGGAATTCTTAGCCTGAGGGTAATAGTGTGTTAACATGGTTCTAGTCCTTTATCCCTCAACTTGGTCTATTCAGATCTTATATGACTTTCCTGAGCAATTCCTAACTTGCAGTTAAGCTTACCTTGACTTAGCCACTCACGACGACCTATACCTAAGTATCTTATGGGAGCAGGCTGGGGCGTTGGCCTCGCCTCTAACCACTAATAAGGTCCCCTTCCTTAGGGTACCCGCGGGTCCTATCTTACTTGGACGACTGGAAAGGCTTCCTGAGTGACCTATATGACGAATACCGAACCAATTAGAACTGACACTGGTAGTAGCTAACTAGACGGTGGGCTGTCACTTTGCTCACTAGACAACCCTAGTGCTGCTGACTCTAAAGTATGGCCATCCTATCTAAGTTTCTAGCCCTGAGGCATGAGGGTATGCCAATAGCCTCTAGGAGTGCTTTCCTAACAATACAGGCGCCAAACTGGTAGTTAAATTGCCTAGCTGCGCCTATGCTATTCAACTTACAAACTCAGGCCCGATAACTATTCACGAGCTTCTAAGGTATATGTGTTACACCCCATAAATTCTTGACATTTAGAGGGCCTATTTGCAAGTTGGTTAAGAGTTTTAGAATGCCATACATGCTAGAAATAGGCCCGGGGAAAGACCGGACAAGCGCCATGTCGAACCATCGCAAGAGGAGGCTGGGCAGACCCCCTCTGCGATGGCCAATGTGTCACGGAGGGCTCACCTCCGCAATGGCCAACGTGTCACGGAGGTGAGGTTCAGCCTCAAGTATATAAACCCCTCCACTTTGGTTTTGTCTCATTTTAATTCATAATTTCCAGAGAGTACAAGAAAACAGAGGGCACGAGGGATTTCTTTGAAATTCTATTCGTTTACGCTATTAAACGCAGTACAAACTTGAATTAATCTTGGGTAGTGAAGTATTAAGTTGCCGGGAGCATTCCTGCAGAGTTAGTTTCGTGAAATTCGGCCAGTGAATCGTCGTCCTACCGAGCTAAGGTACGGAATTGCTCCAAATTAGTGTCAATATACTCCTAGCCCTAAAGTGAGTATTTCTCCCTTCTGGACTTCTGAGAATAGCGAGTTTTCGACTGTTTTCCGATAAGTCAAAGTTTGGGATATCTATATATATTGAAAATAGTATTTTCTTCCAGAATATCGATGAATTTAGTTCTAATTACTATCAATATGAATGCAATTGGAAGAAATAGCTGAATATTAGCCGAGTTACGCCAGTTAGCCTGAAAACCAACAACTGAGGTATGTAAAGCTAGTTTCTTCGGCAAGTTAGTAATTCTAGTATAGTAAAATAGAATAAAATCCAGAAGGAAGTTCCAGAAGCCGAGTATTAAGTATGTTTGTATTATTACGCCATATTCAGAATAAAAGTCAGTAAATTTGTACCAAACAACAAGATATCAATCCCAGACTCAGTTTAACTCAGTATTAGATTCAGTTTAATACAGCAAGAGATGCAAAATAGAATATCAGAACATGGATAGTATTTTCAGATTTAATATACATGTTATATGTGATTACTGTTGCTTGTTGAGACTTGTTTGTGATATGTGGGCACCTTTAGAGCTTCCTTGCCGCCCTAGGGTTAATAGCTATGTCTACTCGCCCGCCAGAGGGTAAGGAACGTCACTCCAAAGAGTGGCATGCCGTCTGCAGTAGGATGAAGATGGGATGCAGCATTCCCCATAGCAGCTTGATCAGCATTATAGCATACCCTGTCGAGCGCTTGCGCCTAGGGCACATATTACAAATTTCAGATATTGATCTCAGATTACAGTTAGAGGAGTCCTCTGGACTCAGATACAGTTATAGTCAGGGGCCTAGAGAGCCCAAGCTGCATACCCAGGGGGCCGGCGGGGTGCTCGTAGTTATTAGGTGAGTGGAGTGAATTTATTTTTGGATGGTTTGACCCGAGTAGGGGTATATAGATTGCGTGCTGATTAGCACCTTCCGGCTTATGAGGGCTGGTATAGGTTCTTGTATGCTATATATATATATATATGTGCGTGTGTGTGTGTGTGTTACTTATTAAGTTGATAAATAGCAGGACACCGCAGCGACAGGTATTATTCTTATCTTCTTTCCAGTACAGTTAAGCTCGGTACAGATTCTGTTATTCCAGATAGTTTTAGCTATCCTCTGTTATTTTAGTAACCACTAGTTTACTGTTTATCTTTAGTTATGTTTAGTTTTGCTTTGCATACTCAGTACTAGTGGTACTGACGCCCGTTTGGGGGCGCTGCATTACTTGCCTGCAGGTATTCATAGACGAGGAGCCGATCCCTCACGATTCTAGCCAGCACATAGAGTCATCAGCTCCTGTCATCCGGAGCTAGACAGCTAGAGGTTTATTCCTTTTCTTTTGTTGTACAGTATGGGTAGGCCGGGGCCCTATCCCGACCATCTTATCAGTATTCTTAGAGGCTTGCAGATTGTATATTCCCTGTGGTTAGCTGTACCGGTTGTGTGAGGCCGTGTGTATGTTTTAGTTCATTTATGATGGCCGTGTGGGGCCTTATTCAGTTGGTAGTGGTGATCTTGTAGGTCACACAGCAGTTTAGCTCTTGTTTTCTTGATTCAGAAATAACTAGACAACATGGTGGCCTTGTCGGCCCGCATAGGTTCCCTATTGATTCAGTTGTTCTGGGTAGCTATTGCTTTCTTATAGGTGTCTATAGGCCTAGTCAGCTGGGACATGTATTTACAGCCGTTATATAGCCCATCATTTTCTTGAATCCAAAGTTAGAGCTATCCTGGCACCAGAAGCACTCAAGCTCAGCTAGTCCAAAAGTCCAGGTCTTAGTAGGGCACCAGGTGCCAGTCATGCCTCCCAAGATGGGGCATGACAAATTTGGTATCGGAGCAGGTCGTATCCCAGGGAGTCTGCAATTCGTGCTAAGTAGAGTCTTGTCTATGGATGTGTTGTGCACCACATACCATAGACAGGAGGCTGCAAGGCATAATATGATGGTTACTCTTTCTTCATATTCAGTCGTGCCATAGAGCAGCACAGTATAGGGTTGAGTTCCTAAAACTTATCATACTCTTTATTTACAAATAAAATGGCAGACCAGCGACATCCTGCCACAGGTAGAAGACTGGATACCGCATCAGGAGACGGCACCAGTAGGATGCCTCAGCTTCATCTAGAATCAGCTCGATCTGAGGGCGATACAAAAGCATCATCTCGGCCTTCTCAGCAGTCCCCACCTCACCAGGAACCACTCGAAATGATACCGCCTCCGACAGTTCCTGTATCCACACCATCCGACCAGGAAATTCGAAGTGCAGTAGTTATGTTGGCACAAATGATGGCTACTCAGCGCCAGTCAGTGCCACCCGTAACAGCAGTCATCAGGTGGGCCTGGCAGTTTGAGGGTCCTAGAATTTTTGGCACTAGGTCCCCCGCAGTTCACAGGGTCGAATTAGGCATAGGACCCCCAAGACTTCCTGGACCAGATGCAGAGAATCTTTCGGGTCATGCATGTTGCATCTACAAAATCAGTTGAGTTAGCGGTATTCCGGCTGCGGGATATTGCTGTGTTGTGGTACGAGAGTTGGGAAAGGTCTCGAGGGAGAGATGTTGCCCCTCCGACCTGGTCCATCTTTTCAGAGACTTTCTTGGACCGTTATCTTCCACGAGAAATCCGATAGGCCTGGATGGACCAGTTTTTACAGTTGGAACAGGGGGCGAGGACAATTAGAGTCCGGTAGCAGTTCTCGAATGGTAGATTCACCTCAGCAGAGGAGGGCAGAGCAGATAAGGTACACACCCCCACCTTGCCCTATTTGCAGTCGACCCCACACTAGAGCTTGTAGATATGGCTCCACAGGGTGTTATATATGTGGGCAGGAGGGTCATGTAATGAGAGACTGCGCAGCCAGGGTCAGGGTAGCCGAGATAATCAGGACACGGCGTCAGCAGGGCCGTGAGCTCCAGCAGCCTCGGCAGGGCGTAGGCCCTCAGGACCAACAAGTAGAGGCTGAGGTAGATCAGGGACCTCTAGTTCAGCTACGGGCCCAAGCCGTACCTATGCATTACCAGTGAGGCAGGACTCAGAGGCATCTCCAGATATGGTAACAGGTAGGATTACTATCTTCTCACACCCTGCTTATGTATTGATTGATCTAGGATCTACTTTGTCCTACGTTACCCTATTTGTGGCTCGAAAGTTCAATGTTGTACCAGAGTTGCTTCAGCAACCCTTTTCAGTATCTACACCCGTTGGTGACTCCATTATAGCCAGAAGGGTTTATCGAGGGTGTACAATAGAGGTTGCTGATTGTCAGACTACAGTAGATCTGGTAGAATTAGAGATGATTGATTTCGATGCCATTATGGGTATGGATTGGTTAGTGCCGTGCTATGCCAATGTAGAATGCTGGACCAAGATAGTCCGATTCCACTTTCCAGGGGAGGAAGTACGAGAGTGGAAGGGCAATACAGCTACGCCAAAAGATAGGTTTATTTCCTACCTTCAAGCGAGGAAGTTGATAGCTAAGGGATGCATTTACCACATAGTCAGAGTCCAGGATGTTCAGGTAGAGCCTCCGACTCTCCAGTCTGTTCCAGTGGTTAATGAATTCCCTGACGTATTCCCAGAAGAGCTACCTAGTATTCCCCCCAGAAACAAATAGATTTTGCAATTGATTTGCTACCAGGCACTCAGCCCATATCAATTCCTCCATATCGTATGGCCCCTGCTGAACTCAGAGAATTAAAGGAGCAGCTGAAGGATCTGTTAGATAAGGGCTTTATCAGGCTGAGTACTTCACCTTGGGGTGCGCCAGTTCTATTTGTGAGAAAGAACGATGGCTCACTCTGTATGTGTATAGATTACCGACAGTTGAATAAGGTTACAGTTAAGAATAAGTATCCGCTTCCTAGAATAGATGATTTGTTTGATCAGTTATAGGGGGCCAGATATTTCTCCAAGATTGACCTAAGGTCCGGATATCATCAGGTTCGAGTTCGTGAAAGGAACATTCCAAAGACCGCCTTCAGGACCAGATATGGACATTTTGAATTCCTAGTCATGTCATTTAGGCTGACAAATGCTCCCGCAGTATTCATGGACCTGATGAACAACATCTTCAGACCATACCTGGACCTGTTTGATAGTGTTTATTGACGATATTCTGGTGTATTCTCGCTCAGAGGCAGACCACCAAGATCAGTTGCGAACAGTGCTCCAGATTCTCAGGGATCGTCAGCTATACGCCAAGTTTTCTAAATGTGAATTCTGGCTAAACTCAGTAGCTTTCTTGGGGCATATTGTGTCGGATGCTGGTATACAGGTAGACATGCAGAAAATAGAAGCAGTAAAAACATGGCCCAGACCTACCACTCCAACCGAAGTCCATAGTTTTCTGGGATTAGCAGGATACTACAGAAGATTTGTTGAGGGATTCTCCACCATAGCGGCACTTCTGATTAAGCTGACGCAAAAAGCAGTAAAGTTTCAGTGGATGGAGGCATGTGAGCAGAGTTTCCAGGAATTGAAAGACAGGTTGACCTCCGCCCCAGTGTTAGCATTGCCAAAAGGTACTGAGGATTATGCAATTTATTGATGCAGCATGGTAGAGTAATTGCTTATGCTTCCAGATAGCTGAGGAAACACGGAAAGAATTATCCTACCCATGACCTGGAACTAGCCGCGGTGATCCACACCCTAAAGATATGGAGACATTACTTGTACGACGTCCATGTGGATGTTTTCACTGATCATAAGAGCATACAATATATCTTCACTCAGAGAGAGTTGAATTTGCGACAGCGCCGCCGGTTGGAATTGCTGAAAGATTATGATGTAAATATTTTGTACCACCCAAAAAGAGCAAACGTGGTAGCAGATGCCCTTAATCGCAAATCTATGGGGAGCTTGGCATACTTGCAGCCTGAGCAGCGGGAGTTGGCCAGAGAAATACACCATTTATCCAGTTTAGCTGTTCGTGTAGCAGAAATAGAGGAAATAGAGCGGTAATTCAGAACACCGCAGTGTCGTCATTAGTTGTGGAGGTAAAGGAACGGCAGTATGAGGATCCTGACCTGGTTCATCATAAAGACAGAGTTCAGAAAGGAAAAGCGTCGGATTTTCAGGTAACTGAGGATGAAGTGTTGCGATATAAAGGCCTCCTTTGTGTTCCAGATATTTCAGGGCTTCGCCAGCAAATTATGAGCGAGATACTTACGCCCGCTATTCTCTCCATCCAGGCGCGACCAAAATGTACCACGATATTAAAGAAATCTACTAGTGGCCAGGTATGAAGAAGGAAATAGCAGAATTTGTAGCCCAGTATCCTAACTGCCAGCAAGTAAAAGTGGAACACCAAAAACCAGATGGATTGACTCAAGACATAGTTGTGCCTCTTTGGAAGTGGGAAGCAGTAAATATGGATTTTGTGGCAGGATTACCCCGTACCAGACATAGAAATGACTCGATTTGGGTAATTGTTGACAGACTGACTAAATCAGCCCATTTTCTGCCTGTAAGGGCTACTTTCTCTACTGAAGATTATGCTGAGTTGTATATCAAAGAAATAGTCAGACTGCACAGTGTCCTATTGTCCATTATCTCTAACAGAGGGGCGGAATTCACAGCTAAATTTTGGCAATAATTTCAGAGAGGCCTGGGAACACATATTAACTTGAGCACAACATTCCACCCTCAGACAGATGGGCAGGCAAAACACATTATTCAAACGCTCGAGGATATGTTACGAGCGTGTGTATTGGACTTTTGAGGTAGTTGGGATGAGCACCTACCACTTATTGAGTTTGCTTATAATAATAGTTATCACTCAGCTATCCAAATAGCGCCCTATGAGGCTTTGTATGGGCAAAAATGCAGATCGCCAGTTGGCTGGTTTGAACTAGGAGAGTCAGGGCTGATTGGGCCGGATATTATTCATTAGTCAGAAGAAAAAGTAAAGCTTATCAGAGAACGCCTACTGACTGCTCAAAGCCGCCAGAAATCGTATGCTGATGTGCAGCGCAGAAACTTGGAATTTAATGTGAATGACTGGGTGTTTTTAAAAGTTTCTCCAATGAAAGGGGTGATGAGATTTGGCAAGAAAAGTAAGCTCAGCCCGAGATTTATTGGGCCTTATCAGATTCGTTGAAGAATAGGCCAAGTGGCATACGAGTAGAACTTGCCTCCAGAGTTAAAGTCTGTTCATCTAGTTTTCCACGTGTCCATGCTGAGGAAGTATATAGAAAACCCCTCTAGAGTTGTCCCAGTTCAGGATGTTCACGTTACGGAAGAGCTGGCTTATGAAGAGGTTCCAATAGCCATACTAGACAGGCGGATTCGCAGGTTGAGAACTAAAGATATTGCTTCTGTCAAAGTATTATGGCTTAACAGGAACCGAGAGGAGATGACTTGAGAAGCAGAGGAAGATATGAAAGTCAGATATCCTCAACTGTTCCAGACTTAATCAGCCAGAGGTACGTTAGTATTGTTGTTTATGAATTGCCTTATATTATGTGAATAAATGAAATAACTAGCTTTTGTGATGAATACTAGTGTTGTGTGGAGTACCTGCATTGGACTTTTCTGCGTTTCAGGATTTTTGAGATAGTCCACATTACAGGGGAGACTCTGCCGAAATTTTTCTAGAATAAGTCAAGTAAGTTGAAATTCTTGTAAGTAGAAGTTTACATTCAAGGATGAATGTTCTTAAGGGGGGAAGATGTTACACCCCGTAAATTCTTGATATTTAGATGGCCCATTCGCATGTTGGTTAAGAGTTTTAGAATGCCATACATGCTAGAAAAAGGCCCGGGGAAAGACTGAACAAGCGCCACGTCGAGCCATCGCAAGAGGAGGCTGGGCAGACCCCCTCCGCGATGGCAAACGTGTTACGGAGGGCTCACCTCCGCAATGGCCAACGTGCCATGAAGGTGAGGTTCAAACTCAGTTTAACTCAGTATTAGATTCAGTTTAATACAGCAAGAGATTCAAAATAGAATATCAGAACATGGATAGTATTTTCAGATTTAATATACATGTTATATGTGATTACTGTTGCTTGTTGAGACTTGTTTGTGATATGTGGGCACCCTTAGCTTTCTTTCCGCCCCAGGGTTAATAGTTGTGTCGACTCGCCCGCCAGAGGGTGAGGATACATCACTCCAAGGAATGGCATGCCGTCTGCAGTAGGATGAAGATGGGATGCAACATTCCCCATAGCAGGTTGATCAGCATTATAGCATACCCTATCGAGCACTTGCACCCAGGGCACAAATTATAGATTACAGATCTCAGATTACAGTTACAGGAGTCCTCCGGACTCAGATACAGTTATAGTCAGGGGCCCAGAGAGCCCAAGATGCATACCTAGGGGGCCGGCGGGGTGCTCGTAGTTATTAGGTGAGTGGAGTGAATTTATTTTTGGATGGTTTGACCCGGCTAGGGGTATATAGATTGCGTGTTGATTGGCACCTTCTGACTTATGGTGGCTGGTATAGGTTCTTGTATGCTATATATATGTGTGTGTGTGTGTGTGTGTGTGTGTTACTTATTAAGTTGATAAATAGCAGGACGCCGAAGCGACAGGTATGATTCTTATCTTCTTTCCAGTACAGTTAAGCTCGGTACAGATTCTGCTATTCCAGAAAGTTTTAGTTATCCTCTATTATATCAGTAACCACCTATTTACTATTTATCTTCAGTTATGTTCAATTTTGCTTTGAATACTCGGTACTAATGGTACTGACGCCCGTTTGGGGGCGTTGCACTACTTGCCTGCAGGTATTCATAGACGAGGAGCTGATCCCTCGTGATTCCAGCCAGCACATAGAGTCATCAGCTCCTGTCATCCGGAGCTAGACAGCTAGAGGTTTATTCCTTTTCTTTTGTTGTACAATATGGGTAGGCCGGGGCCCTGTCCCGACCATCTTATCACTATTCTTAGAGGCTTGAAGATTGTATATTCCCTGTGGTTATCTGTACCGATCGTGTGAGGCCGTGTGTATGTTTTAGTTCATTTATGATAGTCGTGATGGGCCTTATTCAGTTGGTAGTGGTGATCTTGTTGGTCATGTAGCAGTTTAGCTCTTGTTTTCTTAATTCAGAAATAACTAGACAGCATGGTGGCATTGTCGGCCCGCATAGGTTCCCTATTGATTCAGTTGTTCTGGGTAGCTGTTGCTTTCTTACAGGTGGCTATAGGCCTAGTCGGCCGGGGGTTGTATTTACAGCCTTTATATAGCCCGTCGTTTTCTTGAATCCAGAGTTAGAGCCAGCCTGGCACCAGAAGCGCTCAGGCTCAGCTAGTCCAACAATCCAGGTCTTAGTAGGGCACCAGGTGCCAGTCATGCCTCCTAAGACGGGGCGTGACAATAGGCCTGCCAATAAAACATATTATTCTACTAATACAATGAACTGGAAAATAGAATAGTTTCTATGATGCTTCTAGCACGTATCATACTTAACATGTTCTTTCCTAACAAGGGATACTGCAGTATAATCTATATACGTTTTCTAGCAGCTAACCACAACATATATATTCATAGTTTACAGACAACAGCTGACCACAACATGTCTAATCACAATCTACTAGTAGTAACTATCTAGAGCATATAGGACCGTTATTTCCATTCAAGAACGTAAGTTAGAGCACAGTACGACATGAATAACTTGCCTAGAGATAAGCCTTACATACCTCGATTGTTGTTTCCCGAATAACCAATGAGTTTCAACTTGTATTCATAAGCCCTTTTCAGCTGTACCCATTATACTGGGAGCAAGAGATGAATTTCAATACCAAATTCGGCTTAAAATGACAACTTTTGATACTAATAGCAATAATTCTTCAACTTCACAAAATACAGCCAAAAACCTATAATTCCCCAGAGTTCAGAAGGGAGAAATGCTTACTTGAAGCCTGTGATCACTTAAGAATTAGTTTGGAGCAATTCTGACAACTTCTACTCGATAGAACTCCAATTTGCTGAGCGAATTTCGAGAAAATAACTCTGTAGTAATGCTCTCTGCAGGCTTAGAACTCGATAACTGAAGTTAATTTGAATTTAGACGGCGTTTGGCAGCATAATCGGAAGAAAAATAATTGAAATCCTCATTTTCCTCCTTCTCTGGTCGAGGCATACATTTAGAAATGAATTTGAATTAAAAGGAGGGGCTTATATATAAGTGAGGTCAGTTGGTAGGGGGCGCCCCGCACCGGCCACAGTGCCAGCAGGCCCTCGCGCCACGCCTCTCCTTGCGCCAATGTGCTACATGCCACGCTGTTCGGTACCCTGCCGACTGGCGCACCGCGATGGCCCCTCGCGGCCTAGCCTCGCTCGATCCTGCTTTTGAATAAAGATAGGGGCATTAGATTAACTGTTGCCCCTAAATCACACAAAGCTCGTAGCACCTCAGCTTTACCAATTTGTATGGGGAGGGTAAAACTCCCTGGGTCTTTGAGCTTTTTCGGAATCTTGCTCAATACCCTGTGACTGCACTCCTCAGTCAGTGCTACCATCTGGACATCCACCAATCTAACTTTGTTCGCCATCATATCTTTCAAGTATTTAGCATACTTGGGCATTCCCTGCAAAACATCAATAAGAGGCAAATTTATGTGAAGTTCTTTGAAACTCTCAAAGAACTTTTTGAAGCATTCCTCCTCCTTGCTCTTTTTGAATCTCTGAGGGAATGGTGGTGGTGGTCTTTGTGCTGGCTGCAATGAAGATTATGCATTTTATTGCCCAGCACTCCGATTTTCTCTTCGGTGGTTGGTCCTGGTCTAACCAACTCCGGCTGCACCTCATTTCTTTTCTCTGTTGGCCTTGCATAAGCTAATTGCTTGCCGCTTCTCAGACTAATGGCATTGACCTGCCGGGGGTTCGGATCCGTGTTGCTTGGTAATCCCCTTGCGATATCATGTTTTGAGCAACTTCCATCTGCCCCATTTGTTTTTCAAGATTGCGGGTGGCCACTTGCTGATTCTTTAAGTCTATTGCCATCCTCGTTTGATTTTCCGCTAACTGAGTCTGGGTCTCCATGATTTTCTGCAATGTTTCCTCAATGTTGCTGCTCAACTGGCCATCATTCTGCCTATTCTGCTGATACTGCTGCTGCTGAGGTTGCTGATAACTTTGCTTTTGGTTTCCACCCCAAGAAAAATTCGGGTGGCCCTGCCAATTTCTGTTGTAGTTGTTTCCAAAATTCTGATTGTTCCGCTACACATTGCCAATGAAATTGACTGATTCCGGATTGGCTCCACAAGATTCTGCATTGTGCCCATTATTACCACAGATTTCACACCAGCTTGGAGCTTGTTGAACTGCATTAACCTGGCCCTGTTGTTGGTTCATACTCAGTTTATTGAACTGAGTCATCATCTGATGCTGGAATGAAGCTAACTGTGCTGCCAAGGCATTCATACCATCTACCTCTATCAGCCCTGATCTCTTTCCTGCCCCTCTCGATGACTCGCTGTACCACTCTGGATTTCCTTGAGCAATTCTGTTCCACAAAGTATACAACTCATCATAAGTATTCTCCAAGGCTTGCCCACCTGATGCAGAGTCTAGTAATATTTTCGTGTGTGGGTCTAGACTTTCTACAAAGGTATGACCAGCACTTCATTCGATTGCTGGTGATGGGGACAGTCTCTCAATAATGACTTGAATCTTTCCCAAGCCAAATATAAATTCTCATCAGGCCTCTGTTTGAAACTCAGTATTTCACTTCTCAACTTTGCAGTCTTGCCTGAAGGAAAGAATCTGATAAGGAACTTCTTAGCCAAGTCATTCCACGAAGTTATGGAGTTCGGTGGTTCAGCCTTCAACCACTTTTTTGCCTCTCCCAACAATGAAAATGGGAAGAGGGTAAGTCGGACATAATCTGTGGACACGCCGGTAGGGACAAACGTGTCACTAATCTCAAGAAAGTTTTGTAAGTGCTACTGTGGGTCCTCATGTGCCATCCTAGTGAATTGACCACTAGAATGTAACAGCTGCACCATGTTCTACTTTAATTCAAAGTTCCCTCGAGGCTCCATTTTACGGATACTAGAGTTCACATTAGTCGCTTGTGGGATTGCCACTTCGCGAACTAGTCTGGCTGCCATTGCTTCCGGTGACAATTGTGCTTATCCTGCGGGTGGTTGTTGTTGTACCTTTTCTTGAAGTCTTTTCAGCTTTTGCTCAAGAGCTTCTCTCCTTTGCAAATGGAGTTGACGTTCAAGTTCAAGCAACGGTTCCACAAGCTCTCTATTCTTAGCCAGCTCGGCAAGACAACCTGTCACCTGCAATAACTCAGACTAAGACCAAGTTTCTCAACACTTAAGGAAATTTAAAAATCACAAAAAATAGATAATTATCAAAACTTCACCGAGTCCCCAGCAACGGCGCCAAAAACTTGACGTGCCCGATTCGCGTGTCCGCAAGTGTATGGGTCGTGCAAGTAATATAGTAGCTCTTTTAGAGAACCGGAATGTCGAACCCACAGGGACTGGACCCATTCCTCTAACTATCCATTTCAAGTGTGATCTTAACTTTCGCAAGTGTTGGTTATAGAAGTTTTCGAGGGAGATTTAACTAGGTCTAGTTTTGGTCAACGAAATATCCTGAATTTACTCTAGGAGCAACATAGAGTTAAACCAAATAATCATACGATACTACGATTTGAAATGGGTTAAGCATGAAACTATCGATTGTTGTTTCACATAATTAGAATTGCATGTTCATGGTCTTTCGAGCCTCTAAACACGACAAACTAGCCTCACTGCGTCATTGTGAGCGAGGATGCTAATTTCTAGTTCGTGGGCAATTAATTATGTTGTGGTTTACATGGAAATGATTAGGGACTTTCGTGCGTCTAACCATTTAACTCAACTTAGCTTCACAACTACTTCTTCGAGTGGTGATGCGATAATCCTAAGTTGGTCTTTAATAACCCCCGTTTTATCAACCAAGCAAGGTGTTAGGTATATTTCTATCCTAACACGAAATTATATCGTGAGATATAAACATGCTCCTCACATTCTCATGTCCTGACCTAGGTAGTGCTTTCTCAAGACAATGCCCAAGCTAACATATATACTTTCATGGTGATCAATCATAAAAACAACCAACAATCCAGAATGCAAGATGAAAACAACAACCAATAACTTAATTCCAAAGCAATTTCATAAAATCACAATCATAATTCATGGCTTCAACCCTAGAGGAAAGGGTTCTAGCCATTCATGTTCGTAAAACTACAAGAAACAACACTTAAACTAATATATTTACAAGAATTTGGTAGATGAGAAGGGAATTTGACAAACCCTAGATGAGTTCTCCCACTTCTCCCTTCACTCCTAGGTAGTTTTCCAGAATAAAATCGTGACCATCTGATTTTAGGAGCTAAGGGTTCAATTTATACTATGCTGAAAAAAAATGCAAAATTTGGCCTGTGGTGGAACAACAACGTGTCACAGAGCTGAACGCCTGCTTGACCTCCGTGACACGGAGGTAACACGTACCCTCACTGGAATGTGCCAAAAAATGCAATTTTTGGCCAAGTGTTGCCTCGTTGGCAGCGTGCCACGGCCCCTATCGCGCAGGGTGCCAGTTATTGCATGTTTTCTTGTTGACTTTCACGTTTTGCTCTTGATTCCATTCCTCCACTTCACCAAATCATGAATTAGTTCCTCAAATGCATTATTAACCTTCAAAAATAAGGACTAATCATGTTGGTTAGTATATATTCACATTTACATAAAATCACATGAGAATGCATATAATTAATTCGATAAACAAGACAAAACTAAGTTATAAAGCATCACTCGGGCATGCTATTTTGCCCACAATCACCTGGAACCTCTTCATAGGCTAACTCTTCAGTAACCTGAACGTCTTCAACTGGCACAACTCGGGACGAGTCCCCTATACACTTTCGTAGCATTGACATGTGAAAGACCGGGTTGACCGATTTTAGCTCGGGACAGTTCCAACTCCTATGCCACCGTGCCTGTCCTCCGGATGGTATGATATGTTCCAATGAATTTAGGGCTATGCTTGCCCTTTTTAACAAACCTCGTAATGCCCTTCTTTGGTTAAGTTTCTAGAAATACCCAACTGCTGCTTCAGCCCTTAGCTGCCTACACCGTTCATTAGGGTAAGACTTCCGACGACCCTGGGCTATCGGTACCCGTTTCTTGGTAAGTTTTACTTTTCAGTTTGCCTGTTATAATATGCCCTGGTTCAACTGCCTCTAATTTACTTTAGGGGCCTTCCACTTCCACTCATAATAGGCCCTCGGCGTCTGAGTTGTGTGCTCTGCTTAGCCATTTATTTGGAGACGAGGAGTCATACTCAACTTAATATGCATCCCAATTTATTCTGGAGGCCTTTCTAAAACCTAGTTGTACATTGTGCCCCTCTATCAGAGTTTATTGGATACTTGGGCTCCACGCAACCAACTACTTTTTAAACATTTAATTCAACATAGCCATTAGCTGAAATATAATTCCATCTAGCAAAACATGAGTTGATCTTGTTAGCCTTACAGTACTGACTCAAACGAGGTCAATTTACACCTGGTACGAGACAATCCTATAATTGTATTCATATATGTTACTTTCCACTTCCTTACAGGTACGATCACCTCTTGAATTGGCCTGCTTCATTTTTGCTATCTAGCCTCCCCTGCTTGGTCATTGGAGTCCTGTTCTACGATTCAATGATATCTCCTCTCTTCCCATGCTATCCGTAGGTCTCTCTTTATGAACTGATGCGTTTTCATCAAACTCTAGGTGGAGGGGATAATGGACATAGTGCGCCTTGGCCATAGTCTGCTAATGAAGTTCTGCCACCTTTGGAACGCAGAGTCAACTTCTGGGTCTTATGACTCCGCCCCTTATTATCTCAAAGGCCAATAACTTCCTACTGGGCCTTGTATCTAGGTTGTACTAGGTTAGAATCTCTGTGTACTATCATAATTGGTGGTGACATTGCAGCATTCTAGGTTACAACCTCACTATCTCTTAACTGTCAGTTTGATACTTATTTCTTGACATTCAGCAATGGTCCCATGCTCTGTCAATTTACTTCAATCAATAGGTGATTCTATTTCCCTCCAGAGTTAGATACTCATGCCTTTTCCCTTGCTTCCTTAAACTGATATCTGAGGTTCGTTCCCTCTGTCTCATATTGTCAAAGATATTACTAGCCAAGCCTACCGACTTGTATCCTTCTGATTTACACTCGGGCCCATTTTGTGTTCATATGATCTCCATGTCCTTTGACATAACAAGCTAGGGCCATAGCCATTACCTTGGGGATATGTCCTACTGTCCTTAGCATACTGTGGTGGAATCAGCCTCTTTCTGACCAATGCTTTACTATTGCTGGAGGTTTATAGCTGATGGACTCTATCACACGCACTTGAGTGCTTTTGGAAATCTGGTCGGTCCACCTGGTTTACTACCGTTAGGGTCTAGGTAACTTTGTAAACACTAGGGGTTTTAACCACTTTCCAACCTTTCTCGAAGTCAACAATTTTTGCCCTCCTTTACTCTTTATTCTGGGCGACATGGCAGTGCCACCCACGATTTCTATTGTACTGAAAGGATAAGCTGGGAGATGGGACATAACCCTATCATTCTATACTAGGGTTAGGGCACGAATTTCAACAACTTTAAAGGTTGGGGGTACAAACATTACACGATCCTTTATATGTTTCAGGTGGTCCAACCTTAACTCTTGCTCCTATCTAATTCTATATATTTGGTAGGTAAGTCAACTCATATATATACTCTTCTGAGGTACTATTTCGAAGCTTAAGAAGGAATCGGGGATGACGCTGACATATATGTTGCCTTAGGAAGTTCCCGGTACCTCGGGAGGATGATGGGGAAATGTAAAAGACATTCGTTTCCGCCCTTAGGCTAACCGTCTCCTAATAGTGGCACTTCAGTGGTACCTCCTCCCGTTGTTGTAGTTATCTGGCGGCTGGCTAGAGTCTGTCTTATATCACATATTACTCTATATAGACGTAGCAAAGAAAGCTTAGGGACTCAACCCTATACAATTCGGCTCCATAGCACAAACTGAGAAGAAGAAAAGAGTAACCATACTATCATGCCTCGTAGCTTCCTGCTTATAGAATGTGGTGCACAACACATTTATAAGCAAGACTCTACTAGACATGGCTTGCAAATTCCCTAGGATACAAACTGCTCTGATACCAAGTTTGACACGTCCCACCTTGGGAGGCATGACTGGCACCTCGTGCCATACTGGGATTTGACTAACCTGGCTGGGCAGATGCACATCTAGTGCATGCCTGTAACTCAATTCAAGAAAACAACGAGCTATATCTCGGCTATAAACATAGCCCCCGGCCGACAAGGCCATATAGCCACCTGTAAATAAAACAGCTAACCAACAGCAGGCAACAAAGGGATCTTACGCAGGCCGAAAAGACCACCATGCTGTCTAGTTATAAAAGAAATGAGAACAAGCCACTAAACTAGGCCCCACATGGCCAACATACGAAACATTACTAATTTAGGCCCCACACGGCCAACAGTAACTACTAACTGACGACTGTAGTCTGCAAGCCTCTAGGAATACAAATAGTGGTTAGGACAGGGCCCCGGCCTACCCCAAATGCTATACAACTGAAAGACTGTAACCTCTAACCTAGCTACTCCGAACGAAGGGAGATGACCAAACTGCTGACTCTGAACAGCTGCTACTAGAGAGCCTGAACTCTGTCTATCTAAACCTGCAGGCAAGTAATGCAGCACCCGGGGATGGGCGTCAGTACAATATGTACCAAATGTGTAAGACAGTAAGTAAGTTGTTAAAGACTAAAAGTAAATAGAGAGAAGGGATAGAAAGATTAACCTGTAAGCTGGCTTATTCGTAATCTGGATCTAGAAAAACACTACACGTATATGAGCTACGACTATACAATCATATATTCATAAGCTATAGCTATCAGACAAGAATACAAACAAGAACCTAACCTTGTCCCCATAAGCCTGGAAGGTACAAGCAACACAAAAATAACCTACCGGGACCCTCATAAGCCCTGGCAAGTACACCTCAATCTATATACCACTATCTAAGTTTCTACGACTCTATAGGTGCTATAACCAACCTACCTATCCCCATGGGTCTACAACTGAGTTGTGTCTGAGTCCAGTGGACTCCTGATAACTGCACCACTGGCACCAGGCTCGACGGGGGTGTACTGCCGATACGGCATAGAAATAATAGTCCAGCCATGAAATGGACTGTATAAGGCCCACGAACCTTATCTTCGTCCCTCAGGACGACATATTGCTCCTTGGAGCAACGTTATATAGCCCCTCATGGGCGACGACACAGCTAGTAACCCTAGGGTGGCCACAGATGGCTCCTAAGTGAAGGCAACTCCACCCGAGGTGCTATACTAAAGTCTCAATCTAGCCACTCAAAAGGCGTATTTCGCCTTCTGGCCTAACACGACCGCTGCTCTCCCCTAGAATAATCTATATGGCTGCTAGCAGGAACACCCCATGCATTTGTACCCGATCAGAGGATCCTGGTGGTGATCATAATCTCTAACAGTCTAGACCGAATAGGTCGAGATCTGGAGTGGCCTAATAATACTCTGAACGTCTTGTTCGGGCAACTATAACTCACAAGCAACTGTAGGGTCACAGAAGACCAATTACTTAGTCCCTTTACTTAGAACGGCTGTAGGACTTCTACTAACCGAACATGCTTTTGAGCGATCGGTCTCTAACCACCCGCAGACACCTTATATTGATATTCTTATCCTGAGGGTAATATTGTATTAATATGGTTCTAGTCCTTTAGACCTCAACTTGGTCTGTTCAGATCTTATATGACTTTCCTGGGAAATTCCTAACTTGCAGTTAAGCTTACCTGGACTTAGCCACTCATGGCGACTTGTACCTGAGTATCTCATGGGAGCAGGTTGGGGTGTTGGCCCCGCCTTTAACCTCTAATAAGGTCCCCTTCCTTAGGGTACCCGTGGGTCCTATCTTACTTGGATGAATGAAAAGGCTTCCTGAGCGACCTAGATGACGAATACTGAGCCAACTGGAACTGACACTAGTAGTAGCTAACTAGACGGTGGGCTGTCACTTAGCTCACTAAACAACCCTAGTGTTGTTGACTCTAAATTATGGCCCTCCTATCTAAGTTTCTGGCCCTGGGGCTTGAGGGTACGCCAATGGCCTCTAGGCGTGCTTTCTTAATAATCCATGCACCAAACTGGTAGTTAAATATCCTAGTTGTGCCTATGTTGTTCAACTTACTAACTCAGGCCCGATAACTATTCACAAGCTTCTAAGGTCTAGGCTTGGAAATAAAACATACAATTCTACTAATACAATGAACTAGAGAATAGAATAGTTTCTATGACGCTTCTAGCACGTATCACACTTAAAATGTTCTTTCCCGACAAGGGATATTACGGTATAATCTATATACGTTTTCTAGTAGCTAACCACAACATATATATATTCATAGTCTACAGACAACAACTGACCACAACATGTCTAATAACAATCTACTGGTAGCAATTATCTGTAGCATATGGGACCATTATTTTCATTCAAGAACATAAGTCGTAGCACTGTAGGACATGAATAACTTGCCGAGGGATAAGCCTTACATACCTCGACTGTCGTTTCCTAAATAACCGATGAGTTTCAACTTGTATTTGTAAGCCCTTTTCAGCTGTAACTGTTATATGGGAGAAAGAGACGAATTTCAATAACAAATTCAGCTTAAAATGACAACTTTTGATACTAATAACAATAATTCTTCAACTTCGCAAAATACGACCGAAAACCTATAATTTCCCGAGAGTTCATATGGGAGAAATGCTTACTTGAAGCCTATGATCACTTAAGAATCAGTTTGGAGCAATTCTAATAACTTCTACTCGGTAGAATTCCAATTTTCCTAGCGAATTTTGAGAGAATAACTCTGTAGTAATGCTCCCTGCAGGCTTAGAACTCGATACCTGAAGTTAATTTGAATTTGGACGGTGTTTGGCAGTGTAATCGGAAGAAAAATAATTGAAATCCTCATTTTCCTCCTTCTCTGGTCGAGGCATACATTTAGAAATGAATTGGAATTAAAAGGAGGGGCTTATATATAAGTGAGGTCGGTTGGCAGGGGGCGGCCCGCACCGGCCACAATGCCAGCAGGACCTCGCGCCACGCCTCTCCTTGCGCCAATGTGCTGCGTGCCACACTGGCCGGTACCCTGCCGACTGGCGCATCGCGCTGGCCCTTCGCGGCCTAGCCTCGCTCGATCCTGCTTTTGTGGCTTTTCTACACGTATCGTAC
Organism: Datura wrightii; assembly: GCA_035772735.1. Classification (NCBI taxonomy): domain Eukaryota; kingdom Viridiplantae; phylum Streptophyta; class Magnoliopsida; order Solanales; family Solanaceae; genus Datura; species Datura wrightii. The sequence goes on along the minus strand of JASDFA010000019.1, from coordinate 72,572,552 downwards.
TCTCTTTATTCATCACAAATCCATGTGTACGCTTACTAAGCGTTAACTTTTATAGGGTGTAAATCCTCTACTACTAACGAGTTGATGTGAAAAGACCTCAACTAACTCACTAAAGTATGAAACTGAAAATACTGAATATACAACTAAAAAGAAGTGCCCTCGTAAGATGTGGATTCCCCAACCCTGGATGGAAAGTGCTAACACTGAGGAACTGGCTAACGGCAGGATTGAGCCTGAATATCTGAGCCTGTATCATGAAACGATACAACATAGAGTATGCAGTCAGTACGTGAAATGTACCGGGTATGCAAGGTATGTAAACCATTAAGTAAGTAAAACCAGTGATCATGCATAACATAAAACATTTCATCATTAGAGTCTGAGAGTAGGGCTTGCATGCTATTATCTGAAAACGTGATTTAAACATAACTGAATCGAATGACCGAAAGCTGAAAATTGATAATCATAGTAAAACTAAAATTTGGTCAAACCTGCTGAAAACATAATATCATGACTGATGAACATGCATAACTGAAATCATGAGGAACAATGGCTGACTCGTTATATAACTAACATTACCACAATAGAGCTTACGTGGTCCCGAATATTACACTCAAGTGGACAGAGCCATCCAAATCTTTACCAGGGATAAGTACGCTACGATGATAGCAATATCAAGCTCAAGGCCTCTTGGGGGCAGGGGAAACTCACAAGGGAGGTCCCAAAGTATATTTGTAAACCTACATTGGCACGTAGTTCTGAGGCACAAGGTTGACTGACCCTGAGCCTACTCGGTGCTAGAAACTACTCCCAAAAATATGCATTTTCTCTCCATCGTTTTTCAACTAAGATGAACCATCATTTGGTGATGAAGCTGTATTTTAATAATACATGCAAAAATCTGAAAACATAACATGAGGAGCCTTGGGCTCAAACCATACCACAAGCTGAAAAGAGTGGGAGTTTAGACTCCAAAACCATGTAGTAAGCTAATAACATGAAGTCTTGATAAATCATGAAACATACTTGATCATATGGGCTTTCCCAGTACTTACTTGACATAGACTTGATCATTCGAAATCATGAACATGGACACGGGTAATTCGAAATCATACTTTCATCATATACATCTCATCATGCTTGAATACACATATCATAATCTCAACTTTCATGAACTTTCATGAAATTCCATGGATGGGCATCATAATTTGTGAAAACTTGAAAAGATAATTTGTAATTGAAAACATTGTAAAATATGCCCATGAATCATAATTCAACATTTAAAACATGTATAGATCATACCCATGATTGATACTTAGAGAATTCACATGTTAGGTTAAAATCCCATAGATTCATCAACTAGAATTTTTATGAAATTGAAGAGGGATTGGCATGGGTGTGGATGAATACACCCATTCATAACCCTACATACCTAGGAGAATCTAATTTCACAACCCTCTTGAGAGTCCAAAGGAATTTGGAGAAGAACTTGATGAATCTAAGCTTGATCACCCTTAGAAGTCACTAGGTTTGCATGCATGGAGGAGAATGGGTTTAGAATGAGTAAACCCAACTTAAAACATACCTATCTGATCTTAAAAGGACGTAGTTTAGGCCTTAGGAACATAGGAATTATGGTAAATCCCTTAATAAATTCGCATGGAAAAACACACTGCTAGTCCCAACGAGGGACTAGATGACTCGTCGTCACTAACCATGACTCGTGGTCATCTCCCGTTGCCAGAACTGGAATTTCATCACCACTGGTCACCACGAGGGACACCACAACTTGTGGTGTACCCAATGGCCGTGGTGACTAGTCGTTGGGGACACTGCCAACTTCTCAACACCCAAATCAAACTCCTGACCACGGACCACTAGATGACTCGTTGATGACCACGACTCGTGGTCTCACCCGTGGTCAACCTCAAACCCAAAATTCCAACTAAGTCCACCCTCCTCCCCATGAGTCACTTAATGACTCGTGGTGCACCTCATGGGTCACTAGATGACTCATCCTGTGACCTTGCCCAGAAAATCCTGTTTTCTCCATTTCAACACTCGGGTCTGATCTTAGGCCTTTCAGGGTATTACAAACCTGTAGCTCGACTTAGTTGTATCTTTCATCAATTCACATGTTTTCAACAATTTACACATTTAGATATTCAATCAGATGACACACGAGCTTTTGACATCAATTCATATCTACTCATTATCACATGCGGTTTAAGAATTTCATCTCAGGGATAACAACATCAACATCAATAATCATTTAATTAATTCACATTTAACCTTTTTCCACAATCCTCAATTTAGGATACAAGTACAAGATTCACAAACTCAACTCTACCACTTAACACATACTTATTCTGAATTGTTAATAAGCTACAAAAAATCATAAAATAGAATAAAGGGTGACATTTCGAGCACACGCCTCCCCCAATGTCCTCATAAACACTCTGTCATCAAAATTAATGTACAACATGCTAGAGGGTCTTATTCTGCTCTTCCAGTCATGAACTGCAGGGGACTCTAGTAATTCATGTACTGTACCGCTATGGTACTCGCTCCCACTCATATGCTCTTTCGGATGCTTCCCTCAGACACGAGCCCCTCAACCAATATTGCTCGCTCGGATGATCCCCTCGGGCATGAGCCTAATGAGGATATTATTACTATCCTTAACCATTCTCATTCAACTGAATATACAGGGTGAATTCTTTAAACCCTCAGGAGTTTACAATTTACTTGCTCTCTTGCTTAAATACAATCCATCAAACATCACAAGAGAAATGCAAAGGAACTCCACTTAATCATTCAACACAATTTTCATAACAATTCACAAACCACATCATATCTACATTACTTCAACAGTAAAGCTTCATAACAGGTAATGTATGCATACCAATCACATATCATCACTGCACAAAACATATATGCCATTAAATAGGGTCTATTTCCCTTAAATCATAACCTACCTCAGGTTTTTAGTACGAAAGTCAGCTACTCCGCAGGAGCCTTTCCCTTTCTCAACGCCTTAGAAAGTTCGAAATCTACAACAATAATATAGAGTAATTTTATTATTTACTCTTCGAATAAGGGTCCTAAAAGTTCAAACCCTTTCCTTCAGGGAACTTTCAAAAGTAAAATCCTGATTCCACCTAGTTCTATATCCCAATTCCCACATAACCTACGTTCTCAAACCAGTAAACCTCAGAGAATGATCAATACTTCTTAAACCTCTAATCAAACCACCACATTAACTCTCCATGATCCAGCCCTAGTCTATCAACCTAGGGCTTTCTCAACTTAAAATTCCACTATTAAAGATTCTATATGAATTCTAGGGTCAAGAATATCTATCATTGAGATAGGAGATCAATAAAGTTACCTTGGGAGGAGAATTTACTGCTCTGGGGAGAAAATCGCCTTTAGACCTATCTCTTCACATTTTTGGAATTAATAAAGGTATAACCCCAGAAATTCCACTTAAACCCACTTTCTAATTCCCGTTTCCTCTGCAGGAGATCTGCTATAGCGGTCAGAAATTGCTATGGTGGATCTGGCGATTAATTTCTCGATCCGTTATGGCGGGACTCCGACCATCAGGTCTCGCTGTAGTGGATATCCTACCACTGCAGTTGTCCCCTGAAACCAGTAGCTCCCCCAAAAGTCATCTTTTAGCACTTACCTATTTTCACAACTATTTTCTACGAATTCTAGCTTTTTTGAGTGTTTTAAGTTTGTTCCCCTCGTAGTGACATATAGGTCATTACATCAGATACCAATTAAAACATTGTTCGTCCCCTAACGATCTATAATAAAATCAAGGAAGAGAACATATCGGATTCCACAAACAACTGAGGATATTTGATCCGTATATCAGCCTCGGTCTCCCAAATGGCTTCCTTTATAGGACCATTCTTCCAGTGGACCATTACCGTCGGAATCTCTTTTGACCTCAGCTTCTGAACCTCTCTATCCAAATTGCCACCGGTTCCTCCTCATAGGACAAATTCTCATCTAGCTGCACTGAGTCCCATTTAATAATATACGATCCATCCCTATAGTACTTCTTCAACATGGAAACATGGAAGGTTGGATGTATCCCAGAAAACCCTAGCGGCAAAGCCAACTCATAAGATACTTCTCCTATACGCCGGAGTATTTCAAATGGTTCGATGTACCTTGGGCTAAGCTTGCCCCGCTTACCAAACCTCATCACCCCCTTCATTGGAGATACTTTGAGCAGAACTTGTTCTCCCTCCATAAACTCCATATCTCACACTTTCTTGTCTGCATACTGCTTTTGTCTACTCTGAGCAGCTACCAGACATTCTTCGATTGTTCGAAATTTCTCCAAGGATTCCTTCAGCAAATCGATTCCCCAAGGTCGCACCTCAAATGCATCAAACTAACCTATTAGAGACCTACATTTCCTCAAATATAGAGCTTCAAATGGCACCATGCCAATGCTCGAGTGATAGCTGTTGTTGTAGGGGAACTCAGCCAAAGGTAGAAATTTATCCCAATGGCCCCCAAAATCAATAACACGGGCTTGGAGCATGTCCTCTAACACTTGGATGGTCCTTTCTGACTGTCCGTTTGTCTGAGGATGAAATGCTATGCTCAAGTTCAACCTGGTGCCCAACTCTGCCTGCAAGGTCCTTCAGAAATGAGAGCTAAACTGAGTACCCCTGTCAGACACAATCGACACTGGCACCCCGTACAATCGAATCATTTCCTTCACATACAGCTTGGCCAACTTCTCGGCATTATAAGTCACTTGGACAGGCAAGAAGTGAGCAAACTTGGTCAATTTATCCATAATGACCCAAATGGTGTCAAACTTTCCCAATGTCTTTAGAAGACCAACTACGAAGTCCATCGCTATTCTCTCCCATTTTCACTTGGGGATAGACATCCTCTGAAGTACTCCCCCGGGCTTTTGGTGTTCGTATTTCACCTGTTGGCAATTCAAACACTGGGCAACATGCTCTATAATATCTCTCTTCATTCTGCCCAACCAATAGTGCCGCTTCAAGTCATGGTATATTTTGGTGGCTCCGGGGTGAGATTCTGCCAAAAGAGTCTTAATTAGTTCACCAACTCGGCAAATACGTGCGTGCCCCTTTATCCTCAGGACTCCTTTGCCATCTAGTACTTCTTCCTTCGCTTCTCCCCGCAAGACTTTATCTCGGATTTTACCCAACTTCTCATCCTCGAACTGTCTTGCCTTTATTTCCTCCAACAGAGATGACTTAGCCTCCACGCTAGCTAGTATACCACTTATTTCTGTCAAAGATAGCCTCACCAAACTATCTGCCAGTGTCTGAACTTCTCTGGCCATTAGTCGCAGAGTAGCTTCCAAGCAAGCTAGACTACCCATGCTCACTGCCTTCCGACTCAATGCATCTGCTACTACATTCGCCTTTCTGGGGTAGTATAAGTGTGTTACATCATAGTCCTAGAACAACTCCATCCACCTCCACTGTCTCAAGTTGAGATCCTTCTAGGAAAACATATAATGCAGACTGTGATGATCTGTGAATACTTCACAACGAGCCTCGTACAAGTAGTGCCTCCAGATTTTCAGGGCGAACACCACCGCTACTAGCTCTAGGTCATGTGTGGGGTAATTCTTTTCATGCACCTTCAACTACCTTGAAGCATAAGAAATGACCTATCCTTCCTGCATTAACACACACCCAACCCAGATCGTGAGGCATCACAATAAACAATGAAGAGTTTACCTTCCACCGGCAATGCTAGTATAGGTGTCGTTGTTAATAGAGTCTTGAGCTTCTGAATGTTTTCTTCGCACTCCTCAGACCACTGAAAAGGTACATCCTTTTGGGTCAACTTTGTCTGCACCAAAGCAATGGATGCAAAATCCTTCACGAACCAACGGTAGTAACTGGCCAATCCTATGAAACTTTAAATTTCAGTCATAGTAGTAGGCATGGCCCAGTTTTTGACAGCCTCCACCTTCTATGGATCCACTTTTATTTCCTCCTTGGAGACCACATGCCCTAGAAAAGACACTGACTCAAACCTAAACTCACACTTAGAGAATTTGGCATATAGTTGCTTCTCCTTCAGCAACCCAACACTATTCTCAGATGATCCTCATGCTCTTGCTTGGTCTTAGAATACACAAAGATATCATCAATAAAAACAATCATAAAGGAGTCTAAGTAGGGTTTGAAGATATCATTCATCAGGAACATGAATGCAGCTGGAGCATTAGTGAGTTCGAACGACATGAACAGAAACTCATAATGTCCATACCTGATCTAGAAGGTTGTTTTAGGGATATCCTCAACCCGAATCTTTAGTTGATGATAACCCAACCTCAAGTCAATCTTTGAAAACACAGCTGCTCCTTGTAACTACTCAAACAAATCATCTATTCGAGGGAGAGGGTACTTATTTCGAATGGTTACCATGTTCAACTGACGGAAATCTGTTACACCCCGTAAGTTCTTGACACTTAGTTGGTCTATTCTCATGTTGGTTAAGAGTTTTAGAATGCAATACGTGTGAAAAAAAGGCCCGGGAGAGACTGGACAAGCGCCAAGTCCGAGTGTCGCAAGGCAAATGCGACTTATAAATCGCATTCGACAAATGCGACTTCTAAATCGCATTCAACAAATGCGACTTAAAGGCCTCAAGTATATAAGGCTCCCACTTCGTTTTAAATCATTTTCCTTCATATAATTTCCAGTAAACGAACAGAAACAGAGGGGAACAAAGGGTTTGATTAAATTTCCTTCCGTTTACACCGTCAAACACAATCCAAACTCGAATTAACATCGGGTAACGAAGTATAAAGCTGTCGGGAGCATTCCTGCGGAGTTAGTTTTGCGAAATTCGGCTGGTGAATCATCGTCACGCCGAGCTAAGGTAAGTGGAATTGCTCCAAACTAGTGTTAATATACTCCCAACATTAAAGTGAGTATTTCTCCCTTCTACACCCCCGAGAAATAGCGAGTTTTCTGTCGTTCTTCGATAAGTCGAAGAATAGGCAGTAGGTATAGCCATAATATGATTTCTTTCCAAAATAATAGTAGAATTAATTATATTCTTTCGTGAATATGAATACAGTTGGGACAAAAAGCTGAATACTAGCCGAGCTATGCCAGTTAATCAGAAAGTCGGCTGTTGAGGTATGTAAAGCCAGTTTCTTTTGGCAAGCTAGTAGTTCTAGTATAGAAAAATAGTACGAATTTCAGTAGAGTGTTTCAGAAGCCGTATATTATGTTCAGTATGAAATTTAGTAAGCATGTTAGAAATATAATACAATGTTCAGCATGACATTCAGTAAAACAGTATAAGTCCCAACAGAATATTCCAGAAATATTATTATAGATTCAGTATATTTCAGTATCAGATTCATTACATTCCAATAGGAGATTTAGAATAGAATACCAAAACATAAATATGATTATCAGATCCAGTATATATATTACATGTGCCTATTGCTATCTGTGGAAACATGATTGTTCTGTGTTGGCACCCTTAGAGCTTCCTTGACCGCCCCAGGGTTAATAGCTGTGTCGACTCGCCTGCCAGAGGGTGAGGATATGTCGCTCTACGGAGTGGCATGCCGTCCGCCAATGGACGAAGATGGGATGCAAATTCCCCATAGCAGGCTGATCAGCACTATACCACACCCCCTGTCGAGCGCTTGCGCCCAGGGTGCAGATTTCAGATTTCAGATTACAAATTTCAGATTTCAGGAGTCCTCTGGACTCAGATATAGCTATAGTCAGGGGCCCAGCGAGCCCAAGTTGCATACCCAGGGGGCCAGCAGGATGCTCATAGTTACTAGGTGGATGGTATGACCTGGGTAGGGGTATATAGATTGTGTGCTGGTTGGTACCTTACGGCTTATGGGGGCTGGTAAGGTTCTTATATGCTATGTTGTGTTAGTTATTAATAGATAGAAAGTAGACTGCCATATTATCAGGTATGACTCTTACTCTCTTCAGTAAAGTTACGCTCTTTTCAGTCAATCTCAACCCGTCTCCTATTACCTCAGTATCTATCAGTATTATTATTTGCTTTCAGTTATTTTCAGTTATTGCTTTGCATTCTCAGTACTAGTGGTACTGACGCCCGTTTTGGGGCGCTGCATTACTTGCCTATATGTACTTATAGACGAGGAGCAGATCCCTCGTAGTTCCAGCTAGCATACAGAGTCTTTAGCTACTATCATCTGGAGCTTGACAGCTAAAGGTTTACTTCCCTTTTTGTTTGTACAGTATGGGTAGGCCGGGGCCTTGTCTCGACCATCTTATTATTCTTAGAGGCTTGCGGATTGTATATTCCCTGTGGTTAGTTGTACCAGTCGTGTGGGTCCGTGTGTATGTTTTTAGTTTGCATGTGATGGTCGTGTGGGGCCTTGTTCAGTTGTCAGTTGGTGACCTTGTCGATCACAGATCAGTTTAGCACTTGATTCTACTTTTCAGTGATAACTAGTCAGCATGGTGGCCTTGTCGGCCCGCGTAGGTTCCCTTATGTTCAGTTGTTCTGGGTAGCTGTTATATTCCTACAGGTGGTTATAGGCCTTGTCGGCCGGAGACTGTATTTACAGCCGATATATAGCCCGTTGTTTTCATAAATCCAGAATTAGAGCAAGCCTGGCACTAGAAGTGCTTAGGCTCAGTAGTCCGGCAGTCCAAGTCCTAGTAGGGCACCAGGTGCCAGTCATGCCTCCCAAGGCGGGACGTGACATAATCAATGCACATTCGCATGCTACCATCCTTCTTTTTCACAAATAACACTGGAGCACCCCACGCAGAGACACTCGGCCTAATAAAAACCTTTACTAAGTAGCTCTTGCAACTGTTCCTTGAGTTCTCTAAACTCTGCAGGCGCCATTCGGTACGGCATAATAGAGATGGGTCGGGTCCCTAGCTTTAAATCTATACAAAAATCAATATCACGGTCCGACGGCATGCCGGGCAGATCCGTAGGGAATACCTCTAATAACTCACAAACTACCGGGACCGACTCAATGGGATAACTCTCAGAACTAGTACCCCAAATATGCGTTAGATACGCTAAACAACCTTGCTCTATCAACTTATGGGCATGAATATAAGAGATGAGTTTCTTAGGAGCAGGGCTACAATTCCCTTTCAACTCCAACATAGACGAATTTGGGCCCGATATAGTGACGGTCTTAATATGGAAATATAGAATGGTATGGTAAGGGGATAACCAGCTCATTCCCAGAATCACATCAAAACCAACCATGTCCAAGATTACTAAGTCCACCAGAGTGTCAAATCCCATGAAATCAACAATACAATCACGAACAACTCTATCCACCACTAGAGAATCTCCAACAGGAGTAGACACATAGATAGGAGTATCGAGCACATCATGAACAAGATCCAAACCCAATGCAAAATAAGCAGACACATAGGAAAATGTAGAACCCGGATCAAACAATGCAATAGCCATTTTGTCAGACACGAAGATCGTACCTGTAATAACAGTGTCTGAAGCCTCTGCCTCAAGCCTACCAGGAAAAGCATAGTAGTGGGCATGGTTACCTGCCTGCGAACCGCCCCCATTGGGCTGTGCCACCCCTATACCTGAATGGGTGCCACCCTTACCCACCTAAGCATCTCCTCTACTCGACTGAGCACCACCTCTGACGGTTGGCTGACTACCTCGCCCGAGTTGTGGATGATCTCTGTTGAACGCACTACCTCCTCTTCCGGTAGGGGCTGGAGTACGAGGAGCTGGGTGTGCAATGATCTGTCTGCCCTGGCCAAACCTGGGACACCATCTGCAAATGTGTCCACGCTCCCCACACTCATGACATACCTTCTCTATCACTGGCCTCTGAGCCGAAACAACAGAACTAGGACGTGACCGAAAGTCTGACTACACCTGCTGGTCGGGGAGTGTTCCCTAACGGACCTTCAGCTGACACCTGCATAGCTGACTGCGGTACTGGAGTCCTAGCAACAAGGTCACTGTAGGAACCCCCCACCGAGCCTTCTTCTCGGCATTCTTTGCATACCCCTCCTGTTTCACGCCCTTTATATTCTTCACATATTCTACCACCTCCTAAAACTTTTTACCTGAGGAGACCATCTGGAAGCTGATAACTGGAGACCACATTCAGGACCTTAACAAACTGCCTGATCCTTTCTTCCTCTTTTAGCAGTAGGGGTAAAACATACATGGATAGTGAATGGAGTCGGGCCTCGTGTGTTGCAATAGAAGAGCTTCCCTGCTCGATGGTGGTAAACTCATCCCGTCTCCTATCTCTCAAGGGACGGGGTACATATTTCTCCAAGAATATGGAGTAGAACTGGTTCCAAGTCAACGCTGGTGGCCCTACTGGTCTGCACTCCACGAAAGCCCTCCAATAGAGCTTTGCATCACCCATCACTGGAAGGTGACGAACTCCATATCGTACTTTTCCACCGCTTCCATCTTATGGAACCTCTTATGGTAGTATATAATAAACTCATAGGCGTCCTCCGCCTCAGTTCTATAAGAAAATATAGAAATCTAGAGAGAGAAGAGTAGAAACAAAATACATACAGAGAGAGAAAGAGGTGATAATACAGTAGACAAGGAAGGAGAGAGAGAAAGAGAAAATGATAAAGAGAAAGAAGGTGTATGGAGGGGAGGGGGGAGGTAAAGGCCATTGAGAGAAGAGAGAGGCGAGCGAGAAAGGGAGAGAAAGAAAAAGAGAGAGGGAGAGAGAGAAAGAGAAAGAGGGAGGGAGAGAAAGACAGAGACGGGGAGAAAGGCGAGCGAGGTTCAAGAGAGAGGTGAGGAAGATTTTTTTTAGCCCAAAAACTGTTGCTATGAATAGTAAATACCCAAACTATAGCTATTGAGACCTAATGTCACCCATATGTTAGCTATTTTCGAAATTTTTTCTTTTTCTTTTTTACAGATATTCTTTTTAAGGCTAAAAGATAAAACGTTAAATATTTGCAGGAGAAAGTTTAATTTTTAAAACTTAAAGATAAAGTCTAAATTACTAATCTACCTTTTCTTATTTATGTAACAGCCCAGGCCGCCGCTTGTAGAAATTGTCCGCTTTGGAGTCTTCGCCCCTCACGGTTTTAAAACGCGTCTACAAGAAAAAGGTATCCAAGCACTTATAAAGCACTCTTCGTTCTCCTCCCCAATCGATGTGGGATTTGCCTAAACCAATGTGGGATTCGCCTAAGGCAAGCCTTTACACTCACCCTCCTTTGGGACTCAGCGTCCTCGCTGAGGTTTGCCCCACCATCGGGTTTGCCCCACCACCAGCCCGACACCGGCTTTGATACCAACTGTAACAGCCTAGGCTAGGCCGCCGCTTGTAGAAATTGTCCACTTTGGAGCCTTCGCCCCTCACGGTTTTAAAACGCGTCTACAAGGGAAAGGTATCCAAGCACTTATAAAGCACTCTTCGTTCTCCTCCCCAATCGATGTGGGATTCGCCTAAGGCAAGCCTTTACAATTTAGGGGTCATTTGATAGAGTGTATAATAATACCGATGAATAGAGTGTATTAGTAATGCTGACATTAGTACTATTGGTATTAATTATGCTGAGATTATTTCTTGTGCACTATTTGATTTGGTATATTAAAAATAACATACGTCGCATAGTATTTTAAAAAATTATTTATTTATAAAATACCCTCCACAAGTATGATAGAAAGGATGTAAAAATGATTTTAAGGAGCAATTATATCTTTAACATGCCAATGCATTCATTAAAAATCATTATATTACTAATACCATAATTTGCCATGTATTAGTTAAGCAATAACATAATACCAAATAGACTATATAACTAATGCTTGCATTAATTATCAACAGGTTGAAAAAAAGTACTAAATAAAATATTAGTAATACATGGAGCTAATACATGCACTATTTGTTTCTAATGCATCCTATAAAATGACCCTTTAATATCTTAAAAAGGTTTGATTGATCATGTCTCACCCTCCACATTCAAACATTGCCCTGCGCATCTTACCCCATTAAACTTTTGTCTTGCCCTACTCTACCCTTGTCTCACCCTATTGCATCCCTAGCCTTACATAGTGATGATGATGATGGAGGTAGTAGTTTAATTAATTTATGGTGATCACTGTGAGATAATCTTATTTTATTTATTTTTTATTTTTTTTTGGGGGGGGGGGGGAGTGGGAGTGGGGAGAATATGGCAAGGGAGAGGAAAGAGTGAGTTTATATGTTATTTTAAATATATAGAGATTATGCCTCAAAGTTGACTCCAACTTTCATTTTGACACTTAAATTAAATCTAGTACATATATATTGAACATTCCAATTAGGGAGGCTAAATGGGTCAGATAAGCCCGTTAACAGAATCAGATCGCACCAATATCTATCTGAATCAAATTGGCTCGGTATAAGGTGGCAGGGCGGTGCTGCGCTGGGTATACCTAATGGACGGGCCAATTCTGGTTCAAAACTCTTAATCGGTCGCCCCTTGACCGGTTGAACAGATAATGTCACGTCAAACTTTAATCAGGTACCCAGCCCGGACCTACCCAGTACAACGGTAACAAAACTCTCTCTATATATTTTTTAATCTTACAGTTGGCAAACAGTCCAAACTGAATATAACTGTTTCCAGACGGCCAAAATTGCCCACATAGTTTTTTTTTGCGCCTAACTAAACCCTCTCTTAATTAAAACATTGATCCGTTTTCCTTTAAAGAATTGTCTATGTAGCCTTTTTTCCTTTGACGTGTATCACTGCATGAGTGGTGCGTATCATACTCTCCCTAGGATAACATGGTCCAAATAGGCCGCGCAGAGAGATTTTAGTTATGTACTTTTTATTAGGGGTGGACATGGTATGGTATGGTATGGTATGATATTTAAAACTTCAGTACAGTAATTTTGATATTTGATTTTTAAAAATACTATATCATTACCATACCAAATTAATTTGGTATGGTTTGGTATTTTAAAGTTCGGTTTCGGTATTTTACGGTATGGTAAATCGGTAACCTAGTTTATTTGACTTCGACTTACATATACTTATAAAATAGAGAATTATGACTTTGGCTTTTCAAGAAATATCACTATTATATCATACTAACATCTTACATTGTAAATATATTTTAAAAAATGTATAAACAATTTCCTTCTTGAATCTAATACAGAAAAAAAAATTTAATTAAGATAGAGTAGTTAAAGTTCCGATGTCTAAATAACTAGTTTGTACCAATACTATTTTACATATTTTCTAGTATTATAAAAGTAATATGTATGAATTATATATGTACCTATATACTTCGATATGGTATTCGGTATATCGGTATTTATAATATCAAATACCAAAGTATTTTTAAAACCATATCAAATACCATACCACATACCATAACGTCAAAATCACGGTATTAAAAATTTCGATATCCATGTGGTATTCGATATATACCATACCATGTCCACCCCTACTTTCTATACATGAGTTTTCGTATATTTTAAAGTGTGTAAAAAAACAAAAATGCAAGTTATGAAAAGTACATAATAAACGTTAATAAAAGAACCCTCGGGCACATTCTAAAGAAACCACCTTGCATGCAACAAGAAGCAATGAAGCCAACAAACAAAGCACTGATGAGAAATTGCCTGAACAGAAAATTTTGGTGGAAATGAGTACACTTTTGCTATATAAGCATAAAGAGTATATGACATGCAACACAAATATTTGCAATCAGTAGAGGTTTCCAAATAAAATTATATACCTTATTTAGCCTATGGACTAATTTTGAAAGGTGAAGCATATGTTTCGTGTACCTTAAATGCGCAGTTAGCATATAACCTCTTTCAACTAAATTCAACATTTCCAATATAACAATATTTAAACCTCAATCGTAAATAATTAACAATGCTATATGAAATCTCATTGATTATAATTTTATGTTTGAAATCAATTCATGTCATCAACATATCAATTAAAATTAAAAATAAATAATAAGTTCAATATATATAAATAATAACAAAAGTAAAAGTTTTTTATATTTTTGTTGGTATATAAACTTAGAGTTAAGGTCCAAAAACATACCTTAATTATATTGCTTTTGCGAGTTAGTACCTGAACTATGCAAAGTTTGCATTAGGTACCTGAACTATCACCCTCAGATTATAGAAACACACCTGAATGCTGACTGGACTAAAGTCGTGTGTTCATCACTCCTATGCGCGTGAGTGATCTTTTAGCCTTTAAAAATCCTTACATGGCATTATAACACCTATAAATTGCTGAGTACGTATTTTTCTTATTTTTTTTAAAAGTTTTTTCACCTTTATATACTCTTCTTCTTCTTCATACTCTTTCTTCATCTTTTCTGCAAAATTGCAAATTTCTTCCTTCTTGTTATCATCCTTCTTCAATTTATTCTTCATGTTGTAATAACTCATCCCTTCTTCTTAAATAAATCCAGCTTTCTTTTTCAAGGATGATTATACAATTTTTTGTAATAAATTGGGCTTCGTTGGACACAATAATCAATCCATCTCCCACACTTTCATTTCTTCGATTAATAATTCAATTTGTCTAATTATTTCCATCTAACTGATAAAGGAGCAAAGAAGACCCAATTGATAACAAACTAGTGACATGATTTGTATTGGGGGGGGGGGGGGTATTGGGGAGAGAGGGGAGAAAAAAACAAGAAAAAGAAGGGGAAGGGGGGGGGGGTGCTCAAATTAAAATAGTAATACGTGGACAACCACCTGACATTTTAAGAAAAAATAAATTGGCGTGCGTATCACACGAAAATAATATAAATGTTCAGATGTGTTTCTATAGCCTGAGGGTGATAGTTCAGGTACCTAAAGCAAACTTTGCATAGTTCAGGTACTAAACTCAGAAAAACAGTATAGTACAAGTGTGTTTTTGGACCTTAACTTATCAACTTATGATAAGGTCAAAGTTTCTATTATATAGAAGCGTGAAGAGTTAGGACGACCAAGGGCGGTATTATCAATCAACAAATTATTCAGCTTAAAATAGTTGTACATCATGCAAGGAGTATTAAATTTCTAAAAAATTCAATTAAGTTCTACAAAGTTCTAACGACTTTTCTGCTTTGAAAGAGTAAAAACAATTAAATGACCTTAACTTATCAACTTATGATAAGGTCAAAGTTTCTATTATATAGAAGCATGAAGAGTTAGGATGATCAAGGGCGATATTATCAATCAACAAATTATCCAGCTTAACATAGTTGTACATCATGCAAGGAGTGTTAAATTTCTAAAAAAATCAATTAAGTTCTACAAAGTTCTAACAACTTTTGTGCTTTGAAAGAGTAAAAACAATTATATGACATTAAAAAATATGGGCTCCATTTTTAGTCTTCAAAAGAGTATGAGAGAATTTATTTTTTTGAATTATCATTACTTTAAAGCACCATATTCACTTTCTTTTATTTTATTTGTGTAATATCTAATCTAATTGCTCTATTTTGCTAATCCTCCGCTTTAATAACATATTTTCTACTCGTAATTTTTAATAAAATAACTAATTTAATTAAAAGTTATTATTTTAAAATTTAAAATACAATTAATTATTTCTTTACTTTTATTTTTGTTCTAATAAAAGTAGAAATAAATTAGTATAGTAAAATGAATTGTATATTAATTGATATCAAAAAATAAATAAAGGTAATTTAATTAAATTATTATTTTTAATATTTGTTAAAGCATAAAAAGGCATGATAAATAAAATGAACTGGATGAAATAATTAAATTTAAACTAAATTAGAAGTGTTTACTAGATTTTAAAATAATAATTCTTTGTTTAAACATAGGATCAAGTTTGTATTTTGTTTCATTTTAAATATTTGAAATTAATTTAAATATTTGAATTAATGTAAGCTTGATTTAATTTTGAAGTTACCAAATTAAATTTTGATAAAAAGAATAAGTATTTCTTGAGTCCAATTTACATATATCGACAATAGATTACTTACTTTATTTTTCAAGTTATCAATCAATACTTAATATTGCTACTCTTTTTGTCTAAACGGGATTGGAAAAAGAATTCTTTTTGAGCAAGCTATCTTTTAAAAAAATATTAAATAAATCCTATAAAGATATTATATTTGAGAAATTTAAGTACGAACTATTACATTGATTATGTTTTGAACCTATAATTTATTAGCAATAAGAGAAATAAATAAATTTTATTTTTCTTTGCTTGTCAATACTTACTTACTTAGAAAATAAACTTACTTAATTACTAAAAATAAAATAAAAAATTCAAGCGGATTACTATTTAGATAAAAGATGAAAAAAATAACAGATGCATAATTATTATGAAAAATTACATAACCTGTTATAAACATATTTGTATTATAGTAATTGTCTATAAAGGTATTTGTATTGTACTAGGTATATGTGTTTATATCATTGTGAAAGTCTATCTTTTGGAGAAAAGTTAGGAGAAATTATCCCTATAAATAGAGGGGTTCTCCTTCATTGTATTTAATCCCCATTAAGAGAAATAAGAACTTCTCTCCTTCTCTCTTTCTCTATAATATTCTCGTTCTTTCTTTATTATTTCATAACACGTTATCAGCACGAGTCTCTGCCTTGAGCACTCACTTTGAAAGATCTGAGGTAAGAAAAATCAAAGTTTTCTTAGAAAGATGAAGGTTAGTATTTCTTGATATTTATGTATTTACTAATAACAATATTGATTTTGTATATGAACTTGAGGAACAACTTATTGATTCACTTGGCAATTCATGCCTCATAATTGTTCCAGAAGAACAATATTATGAAAAATATATTTGTTCCAGCAGAACAATATTGTGAAAATATATTTGTTCCAGCAGAACAATATTGTGAAAATATGTAAGAGAAATCATCTATATTATATGCATACCTCGATTTGCTCCCGAAGTAGCAATATCTTAAAAGAGGTTAAGCTATCATACCTTATGTGGTTAAGGCATATTTAGATGATCATGTTCCATTCCTAAAGAATGAGAAATTGAGAACTTTGATAAATGTTACAAATATAGATCTAATACAGATCTAGTCCCTGAAGGGAAATCAAAGCATCAAAAATCCATATGGATGCAATGGGTCTTGGAGACACCATTAAAAGTGAAAACAAAGCATCAAATCAAGATCGTGCTAAGGCTATGATATGCTTGCGTCATTATCTTGACGAAATTCTTAAAATTGAATATCTCATGATCAAGGATCCACTTGTTTTGTGGAATAGCCTAAAATAAAGGTATGACCACCTGAAGATGGTCATCCACCCAAAGACACGATATGATTGGATCCATCAAGACTATAAGTCTGTTAATGAGTATAGCTCATCAACATTCAAAATTGTTTCAAAGTTGAAACTATGTGGAGAAACTATTTTGATATGATTGATATGTGGTAGTATACAAAATTAATTGAGAGCTCCGGAAGAGCTAATGTATTACTACCTGAAGGAATGAAATTATTGTAGTAAGTCTCAAAAGGAAACTTATAAGTTTCAAGGACATTGAAAAAAAATTGAGACTATAAATTATGGGAAGATCTAATATCTTCATGCTACTACAATTCAAGCGGGTTATAAATATTTATGTAAAAGATTACCCGCCGATTTTTTATTTGTAGTACATAAATATGGGTATGATGATGAAATCACATACGAAAGTAAACTAGAAGTTTACTGAAATAAGTTGGCATAACCGGTTGGCCATCCCGGTTCAAATGTGATGCAAAAATAATTGAGAATTCACGTGACTATATGTTGAAGAAATAAAAGATTCTTCAAGAATTCTCTTGTGTTGCTTGTTCTCGTGATAGAATGATCTTGATCAGCTAAGATTGGAATTATATTCCGTGAAATTTTGGAACTTATAAAAGGGTGAATATGGGCCCATTCACCTACCATGTGAACCGTTTGCTAACAGATGCATCTAT
Source organism: Datura wrightii (assembly GCA_035772735.1). Lineage (NCBI taxonomy): Eukaryota > Viridiplantae > Streptophyta > Magnoliopsida > Solanales > Solanaceae > Datura > Datura wrightii. The sequence goes on along the minus strand of JASDFA010000019.1, from coordinate 72,554,602 downwards.
GGAATGGTCACATGTGTTTTGATATCACTTGCAATTGATTTTTGTAAGGTTGTTGCTCGAATTATTAAACTAAGAGCATAGTTCCAAATTATAAAATCATGTTGATAATGCTGATTCATATCTATGTTGGTTTAGCGAGAAATGTATGCCTCCAATTATAGCTAAATCATTGATTATGAGAATAAAACTCCCAAATAAAATTTGGTATGAGATATGTTTATTTAACATATAGCAACACTTGAATGCATCAAGCCAACAAGGTTCCCCTATCACAATTGGTTCAAGGTCAGGAACCAAATAATTCCATCTAAAATTTGAATGTGCGATATATGATTGAATTGCCCCACCACAACGCACAAAGATGGGTCCCCAAATGAGCTTGGGGAGTAAATGTTAGTTTTTCTAACATTAGGGGGAGAAATGATTAGCAACTGAAAATTGAGTGTGGGATGAATTATCTAGATCCTCGGGAAAAAAAAAAGTTGCAAATGCTCCAATGGAAAGTCCTTGAAGGATAGAGTCTATGAGACGCCTGAAGCGTGATAGACCAAACGGTTCCAAATATAGAACTTCTTGAAAAAGAAGAGGAGCAAGTGATTAAGATGGTCATAATGATGAGGCAAGTGCTTTAAGAAAGCACCACGACATAACACTTCATAAAACCTTGGCAAAGGTTCAGGTACCTGAAAGTGACGAAAAATGAAGAGATCTCAATAAGTTATGTCGCATTGGAACTGATCGTCGATGATATTTTTGATACAATATAGTGCGCAATATTGTAAAAGATTGTGAGGATCTGAATTCTACGTCTATTAAAGCATGTTGATGTAGAAATAATTATCAAGTGAAATGATGCGTATTGATAAGCATAAAGCTTATTGGACCTGTAGTCCAGACACTAGAAGATGTCATGCATTTAAATACTAATTAATGTTATCACTTGATAAAATTTGTACGAAAATCATGAAGGATTCGAAATGCCTGAAGCATTTACAAGTTTATTTAAACTTGTTCATAATTCTTATATGAGGAAATCCTTGGTCCTGAAGTACCATATCTTAGTGTGATTGATGCACTGATATATCTTGCTAATACTACAAGGCATAACATTCAGTTAATTTGTTAGCAAGTCCCGATCTTGTTGGTTATGCTGATGCTGGGTATTTATCTAACCCACACATAAAGCTCGATCTCAAACTGGCTACGTGTTCATATGTGGAGGTATTGCCATATCTTGGAGATCTATAAAGTAGTCTCTGGTAGCTACTTTATCAAATCATGCTGAGATAATAGCTATTCATGAAGCAAGCCGAGAATGTGTGTGGTTGAGGTCCATGATACATCTCATTAGAGAAAAATGTGGTTTGAACTGTGACAAAGTACCCACAATTTTGTATGAAGATAATGCTGCATGCATAGCACAACTAAAGGGAGGATTCATAAAAGGAGATAGAACGAAGCACATCTCGCCAAAGTTTTTCTACACACATGAGCTCCAAAAGAATACTGATATCAATGTGCAACAGATTCGTTCAAGTGATAATGTGGCTGATTTATTCACCAAATCTCTACCAACTGCAACTTTCAAGAAGATGGTGCACAAGATCGGGATGCAAAGATTCAAGGATGTTCTCATTAGGGGGAGTTAATACGCGTTGTACTCTTTTTTCCTTGCGAGGTTTTGTCCCATTGGGTTTTCCTTGTAAGGTTTTTAATGAGGCAGCCAAAAATGCGTATTATTAGATATGTGTACTCTTTTTCCTTCACTAGATTTTTTCCCACTGGGTTTTTTCTAGTAAGGTTTTAACGAGGCACATTATCTATCAAATAGACATTCAAGGGGGAGTGTTATAAACATATTTGTATTATAGTGAATGTCTATAAAGGTATTTGTATTGTACTAGGTATATGTGTTTATATCATTGTGAAAGTCTATCTTTTGGAGAAAAGTTAGGAGAAATTATCCCTATAAATAGAGGGGTTCTCCTTCATTGTATTTAATCCCCATTAAGAGAAATAAGAACTTCTCTCCTTCTCTCTTTCTCTATAATATTCTCGTTCTTTCTTTATTATTTCATAACATAACCAATTAATATTTATAATAACAAATTTTCAAATTAAGGCTCAACATTATTATATAATGCTATTAAATCAAAAATAAATAAATTATGTTCGAATCTTAACAAAATTATGTCATTATCCGATAGTAAAATGTAAATTAAATGTTAGATCTTAAGTGTTTTAATTTACAACTTAAAAAATGAATATTTCTATAACTGATACCAATAACTCTTGAAAATATTTATGAGTTAAATTACTTTATTATAATATTTTATTTATGCTAATTTTTTTAATTTGGATAAATAAATTATTGATTAAAATATTATATAATATTTTTGTGAACGATCTTTATTTTTTTTAAAATGGACAATATAGTAGCAAAAACATAAGTTTTTTTTATATGAAATTATTTTGAAGTTTGTAATAAGTTATATTGGGGCCGTGCACGAGCCTTAAATTATTTATTACTTGTAGAAAATTGATATATTTCAAATCAACATATTAATCTATACTATATTAACAACATGAAGATTTTTAAAAATATTGATTGAACTTTCTGCGATTCATTAAAAGATTCTGTGATAGACAAAATTGTCATTTAATTACTTTCTTAAATATTTAAAATGTCTCACATTGGCTAATGCAAAAAAATCAAAAGTTGAATGACTATAAAATCAAATCAAAGAGAAACATATGTATCCGACAGTGTCAATGAGCAAGGGCGTGCATTTCCGCAGCCCCTACCCAAGTTAATACTATGACATAATTGTTATTTAATTATTTTCTGATATTTTGAAATTCGAAATAAACTAAAATCTAGCTTGTTAAATCTTTCTTTATTTGAATTAGGTAGAAAATTCTAATATTAAGGGTTTTAAATTCAATTAGAATTTTGCCTTTAATAGATTTTATTATTATATGTACATAATAATAAATATTTTATGTTACTTTTCCTAATAAAATTATATGTAAAAAGAAATCGTATAAAAGCATTTCAAATTCAACACTCAATATGTGTGGAAAATTATGAGGATACCATATGTTTTTTTTATTATATTAATAGATTAATTATGAAAATAAAAATGACTCACTTATTTCTAACTCAAGTTCATATTCATTTGTAAGGCATCACTCTAAAAGAATACATTAAAACAAATCAAATAAAAAAATACAGGTATCATAGACGTCTAATATTGCCTTTTACACACTTTAATATTATCTTTGTTTTACTTAAATAAATTCTCTTAAAATATATATTATGTAAATTTTTTATACAAATGTCACATTTATTTTGATGTCAATTGTTATTTTGCAGTAATTTTACTTTTCTTGTATACGTTAAATTTAATATATTGTTGTGAGACACATGTGCAACATACTCACACTAAAGTAGTAAGATTAAAACCTTGTCCTAACTAGTAAATATCATGTATATGAATTTTTTCTTTTATCGTGCATATCTTTAGTTAGGTCTGCATTAATTTTTAGACAACTTTCTTTCACGTGATTTTAGATATACTTTGTCCTCTTGTAACATCTTCACTCACTATAGTTTCAGACCTACGAATAAGTGCATCTATAGGTTGACGAAGAATATGACTGAACCATCTCAAGCGACTTCTCGTATTTTATCATCAATGCATGTTATTTTACCTTCTAACGAATTTGGTCATTTCTAATCTAATCTAATCTGGTATGACCACACATCAATCTTAGCATCAACATCTCTGCAACACCCATCTTGTGGATATGTTAGACTTTCAGTAGCTCAAAATTCACTAACATATGACATTATTGGTCTTGTAGTTGTTCTATAAAACTCGCCTTTCACTTTTACGGATATCCTTCTATCACATAACACCCTGATAGCACTTTCCTGTTTCAATCATTTTATTTTAATTCTATGAATAACATTTTAATATATCATTACATTCTCTTCGAAACATGAGCCTAGGTATTTAAACTGTTCGCATATTTGTGTCGCATGGAATTCTATCTAGTCTCACTACACAACTTTTCTTTTATTATGCTGCCTAATAAATCTGCAATGCATATATTCAATCTAGTTACTTGATACTTAATTCTATTTATTCTAAAGTTCTTACTATCTATGTACTTTTTCACTTTTAATGGTTCCATCGATTAACATAATATTATCAACAAATAGTACACACCCCTATAAGATTTAATCTTGTATTATATCAGTTAGCTCATTCATTAACTCTGGTATATAGAAAGCAATATCGATCATGCAATTACTATTATTCGAAACTCCTTAGTATCTCTTATTACTGTTCTCATACTAGTAAAGATCCATTTATACATCTATATTATGCCATTTATATATTTAATATGAATTCACTTCCGCTTCATCACCTACTAAAGAATCTTTCATGGTATTTTATTATATAGTTTTTCTTGGCCAATGAATATTATAAATGTTTTTTTTTTCCTTTTAAATTTTCATCAATTTTCTTTTTCTCTTTATCTCAATTTATGTGACATACTTTTTTATTTAGTCAGTCCCAAAAAGAATGACACATTTTTATATTTAGTAACAATTTAATTTTAAAATATCCATTTTACCCTTTATGAGATGATTTATAGTCACACAAACATCTATAACTTATTTTAGACCACAATTTTAAAAAATCTTCTCATATTTCTTAAAATTTCGTGCCAAATTAAAATACATCACATAAATTGAGACGAAAAAAATAATTAATTAGCAAAAATATACTCTTCATTGTAGATCTTCGGGACACTAATCCAAATTGATTCTCTCTCACTCTTGTCATATTCCTAAGTCTATGCTTTATAACTCTTTTCTAGAGTTTTGTTGTATGACTCATGAGTTTAATGCCAACATTTTAAATTATTGATAAATAAATTAAACCTGCGATAAAGTGTAATGTGTTTAATTAGCATTGAAAAATTGAAAGGACGAATTCATTAAATTTAAATCCTCTATTAGCCTTTGTCAATAATTTTTTTAAATATCATGTTAGAAATAATTAAGATTTTCATCTAATATTGGATCCATCGATAAGATAGAAGTACTCAATAAATTAGAGTCAAATATATCTATATTATTATAAAGTTAAATTACTAAAATATTATTTTAAATAATTTAAAATTTTTACGTTAAAAATAAATATAAGTTACCCTTCTTAAAATTAACTACCGTACTAATAAATAAATATATACGCATTGCAACCCCACAAAATGTTTATTATAATTTGAAGAATTTAAGGTATCACATATGTTTACTAAAATGTCGTATTTAATTTGTTCATCTCTCACAAAATCTTTGGTAGATATAGTAATAATATGTCCACTTTAAGAAATAATATGAATCTTAGAAAGGAAATGATGAAATTTCTATTTCTATGTTCTAAAGGAAGGATTTTGAAAAGATTGATGTCACACTAGATATATTAGGAATTTAGGATTAAAAAAAAACAAATAGTGGGAGTTACATTCTTCATCATTTCTGTAATGACATTTTCTCAATGCATATTCTACCACATTATTTATTTAGGCAGTATTATTTTTAAATGTGATTTCCTATACCTCTATGTATGATTATATCTATGATAACATATTCTTTCACATATTCATCAATATCGATAATAAAAAAATATTTTGGTGAGACATTTTATTATATATTTATATATCATAAAACTATAGTAAGTAAAAGAATCACACATAACTAATTAAATTTTAATTTGTTCATCATACATTTATTCTTCTTATAAGTAAAATAAATCATAAATTTTGACGCAATTCAATTATCTTAATCTTGAAAAATAAATTGATATTCAATAATTTATATTGATCATTCACATATTATACTTTATGTTTTTACGTATAATTATTTACCCAAAATATGATATTATATTATGATATAATTCACACATGATTGTGTGTGTGAAAGAAAATAAATTATATAAATAATATTAGTTGCACATTTTAAAATAAATATTAAATTTCAAAATATATATCGTCTAAATTTTTGATTCATTATTTATTGCCATGTTACGGCTACTCTTGTTTAAACAAAAAAATTGTTCATATTTTGTACTAATAAAATACGTTAATTATCATCATTAGTATACAAATTGTGTAATAACGTTTTCTTGGGGGTGTGGCTTGGCGGGGTGATCAAGTCTTCAAACCCTAGTTATCTCATAGGGCGGCAAACCGCAAAACAATGTATTTCCCCAAATTGCCCCGATCTGAAAATAAGAAAAACAGAGTACTGGCGCTCTTTTTAATCAACTTTTGGCGGGTTGACTGTTGGATCAACAAAGTTTGTAACGAAGGATACTGTCGTCATTTCACAGATCCTCGCGCCTAGGGTTTTCGTAAGCCCCTTTATAAACCCCACATTTTTATATATCCTGATCGGCCACAACTCCATTTCACTGTCGGTTCTCTTCTCGCAGTCTCTCTTGCTTTCTATTTATCCATACATCCATGTCGGTTTTCTGAACTCCTTCTCTGTTTTTTGTTTTTTTTAACTCATTTTTCCCTGCTTCAGCCTACCTTTCTTTGAAATCCAGTTCTAATAATGATCTTTTCTGCTGTTTTTCTAGTTGATAATCAAGTGTGATCAGCTGATTTCTGGGGTTTATCTTCCTTTTTCTTGTTCTGTGTGTTTTGCTTAGTTTCAGTTGTGATCATTGAAGCTGAGGTGATCAAAGGTTGTTCTGTTGGATGTTCTTTTACTTGGATTTCCCATCTGATCGTCTAGACAGTTGATCAAGGTGATGGATCTAAGTGATAAGGTGAGTGATCAAGATCCACCCGTCAACCATTTAACTTTGATCATGCTTCTTTGTGTACCCATGTTTGATTTGGATTGATTTTTTTTTATTTTGATTTTGATTTAGGGGTCGGGATCTGAAGATATGAGCAGCCCAGCAGCAACCCCAGAAAGGGTTTCATCCGAAAGCCAACTGAAAACTTGTGCTGATTGTGGTACCACCAAAACCCCTCTTTGGCGAGGGGGCCCTGCTGGTCCTAAGGTCAGTTGTAAAATTATTTTTGTTCGAAAGTGTTTTTTTTTTCTTTCTGTTTTTGGAGAAATCTAATGATGAATTTTTATGTTGTGAATGCAGTCGCTGTGTAATGCTTGTGGGATCAGGAGCAGGAAGAAGAGGAGAGCACTTCTCGGATTGAACAAAGAAGACAAGAAGTCAAAGAAAGCATCAGCATCTGGAAATAGGAACAATCAAAACCAGAGCAGTGGAGATAGCACCAGCAGCAGTGGAGATAGCACCAGCAGCAGTAATGGGGGAGGCTCTTTGTTGAAAAAGAGGTTTTTGCCTTTTGGGAGAGAAGTAACTTTGCAGAGGCCAAGATCAAATTCTTCTCACAGGAGGAAGCCGCTTGGTGAAGTAGAACAAGCTGCTTTCTTGTTGATGAGCCTCTCTTGTGGCTCTGTTTATGCTTAAAAGAATTGTCTATTGTACTTGGGGGCCAGTGGGGGTGCTTGTACCTTTTTTTGGTTGCTGAGTGATGATGAATGGATGGGTAGGTGTCTCAGTACAATGATAGTTTTTTCTTTTAAAAAAAAAACAGTAGCTAGTTTAATCAAAGTTTGGAGCTCTCTTTTGAGTGTAGGGGTTGAATCCTTTTAAATTAATTAAATTTATTCTAGTTTAATGAGATTTCATGTTATGCATGCTTATTGATTGTAGGGTTGAACATTGGTCTTAAATATATTGAAATATAGTTCCTTGTGAAATCGATACGTTCTGTCAAGCTTTACTAGTGTCCGTTTTAATTGAGGGAAATCGGACTAATATTACTTGTTCGAATATGCTTGTAAATTGAGTCTGAATGACATCAGAAATTTCTTTTAAAATTAGAAAAAGAATTGATGTTTGTAAAAGCAATTTAAACTGATTATTCAACAAATAATCAAAATATCAATCATAAGTATAGAGGATGTCAAAAAGTGTTATGATTATGTCCAAACATTTGACTAAAGGAAGGAAGTAGGCTATTAATTTATTTAATACTAGAATCTGCTTGATCAGATGATGTGGACACAACACACAAATAAATAAGATACGTAACTCTCATATTTTTCATTGAATGTTGTCCTGTTTTTGGGAGTCACATATGGCAATTCATGTATTAGCATACTATTCCTAAAGCATTTCTCTTTTTGGACTCTGGTGACACTAACCTAATTTTCCAGCTCATGATCCTTTACCTTTTACACTCTGTTTCACTACTCAAAATTTTCCTTTCTTAAAACCCAAAAAGGTCCATATATGTTCTCGTGCCTTCCCTTAATATTTTAATTCACATATATTTTTATACTAAAAAATTTATTTGCACTTCGTGCGGTGTTAAAGTTCTTATTTCATTTATGAAAAAAAGTTATTTCTAATATTTAATATTTTTAATATGTTAAGGATTCATTTTAGTCACTAAGTTCAAATCTAGAAAGCACTTGTAATACTTTAGTATTAATATCAGAAATAATCGATTACAGAATTTGAGGTTTATGAATTTCTACAATGACTATTAAATTAAATATAGGATAATAATTGATATTAACAATCAAATAGTTATAAATATTTTATAAATTTCTTAATACTGTATATATACGCGTCAACTCATATGTTATAGGCTAGGGCCACCGATGTAATCGTGAATCATGAAATTATGCAATATATAATGGGCTAGAGGTTGTGTTCCTCTGAAATTGCAAAACATCAAATAGTTGAATATAGTTGTCAAGGGTTAGACATTCATTTTCATATCCAATTCAATTCTGCAATATCAACAGATAATAACTTAATCATTGATAATATCAGTAAGGTAAGAAAAAATCCTTAGTTGCAGAGGCAAAAAAATAATTAATCAATTTTTAATAGGTCTATGTTCGTCACTAATTTTAACAACTTTGAAATTTTTGATGATAAATAAAAAATCTTCACTCTAACTTATTTTTGATCCTATTAACTTGATTTTTCCTGATTATAATATGTATCATATTTTCATAATAAAAGAAAGTTATAAGTGATTTGAGAATTGAAAAATTCAAAAAGAATATGTAAAAAGAAGAATAAAAATCATGTACTAAGATACCTTTTCGTCAATAAATATCATATCCAGGTTGATCAACTCATCATTTTTCTTGAGATTAATGACAATCAAATCGTGTCTATCATTACTAACCAACTCTAAAAGAGAAAAATATGACATTTTTAAAAATTCAATCAAAAGCAAGACATACAAAGCAAAAGAGTCACACCCAATCTATTTATAGCATAAAAACAGAATATAAAAATGTATAAAAATTAATTAACGGTATAATTATTCAGAGATTAATACACATTAAAAAAGTCATTATAATTACAAATAATAAAGATGAAGGAGAAAACAGTGGGAAAATTGAATTAAAACCAGTCATTTTTAATGAAAAACAGTGAAAATCATTAAATCAGCCATAAATGGCAATAATTAAATAAATGAGTTAAAAAATAATTTTAAAATAAAAAAAATACTATATATATATATATATATATATATATATATATATATATATATATATATATATATATATATATATATGGTGACTTTAGAAGCATACTACAACAACATATCCATAACCTTCTATATATATATATATATATATACATATATATATATTGGTAAAAGTTGACTATTCAACTTTTTGTCGCATCAAGAGATATCAATGGATACACATTGCTTGGTTAAAGTCAATATTGAAAAGGCTAAGGGATACTTCCTTTCTTGACATCAATAAGAATTTCTCATGAAAAAAAATATAAAAAGAAAGAAAATATTGAGGCAAGAACTTTTGTTGGATTTTGATGGCATGTGAAGTAGTTGATAAGGTATTATAACAATGTGGAAATTGGGATTTTGTCACAATACGTGAGAATTAGGATTTTTGTCACATAATAAATTATTTAGCGGAATAGATTTAGGCTAGATATGTGAGAATCTTATTTATGAGAATTAGATGTTGTCATTTATGAACTATCCAAGAAGTATATAACACCGGATGAGTGTTTTGAGCAAATGAGTTCTTTTAGCCTCTTATAAAATGAATAGAAAAAAATGGTCTTTTCAGATTTCTTATGTATAAAAATGAAGATCACTTGTTGAAAAATCATCAAACTAAAAAAAAAAAAACTGTAAGTGGCCTAAAAAGTTAATTAACTCTTCTTAAAATTTCTAGTGCATTTTTATTGCTAACAAATAGTGGAGAAATTCTAAAGATCAAGATTGATATGGTGGGAGTTTAGTGCACAAGATTGTTCTTTCTAAGGCTGATATGTACATGTTAAAAAATTTGATACACCCGGTGAAAACACACGTAAAGAAAATTCAAGTTAAATATTTAAAAATATTTATAGTTGCCATCCATTACACATTAACAGAAGTTACATGATAGATCCGAATGCCAAGTTAATCGTGTACATAGAGATACACTACAAAAAATCTTCTGATTGAGATTGTTCATTATTTTTAATACTCCCTCTGTCCTAATTTATGTGACACACTTTTCCTTTTAGTCAGTCCAAAAAAGAATGACACATTTCTATATTTAGTAAGAACTTAATATTAAAATATTTATTTCACTTTTAGTGAGATGATTTATAGTTATATAAACATCTGACTTATTTTATAGCACAAGTTTCAAAAGTCTGCCCATATTTCTTAAACTTCGTGTCCATTTTAAAGTACATCACATAAATTGGGACGGAGAGAGTATTAGATTGATTCTATATTTTTTTGATAATTTTCGGAAAAAAAAATCCACTAAAAGGCATGGATATATATGTGACAGATTTAAGTAATAATGTGCACTTATACTAAATAGAAGAAAAATTATAGAAAATATATAACCTGCAAGTTCACCCAGCCAATAGGATGAAAGTCGACTTTAATGATCTAATGGTGCCGAGTGGAATAAAAGTTACTCCAGATATAATTGGTTAATCTTTACCAAGAGCTCACATTGGCAAGAAGGTTTGACACCTTGATATTGGCTCTTTGTAGACATTCACACTATATAACCTTACAAAGTACAAAACATAGTATATTCTTGAAAACATTTTTGAATTCAACAAATGAAGAAACAAAAAAACACATATATTATATTCAATAAACTTGAAAAATAAATAAATAATGTGATAATGGAAGAATTCAAGAGTTAAATTATTTATTGAAGAGATAGAAGGCTAACCACTTTTGGAGAAAAATTATTCAAAGGAATTGAAGTGCTTGGTTTCACACGGTTGTAAGCTGTTGTTCTATGCCATCAATGTTTTCTTGAAAGGAATTGATGAGATATAATAGGCTTTTGAATTTTATTCTCCTAATTTTCTGCAAGTCTCTTAATAAAATTCAAGAGAGAAAACTTTAATTAGTCTTCCAACCTTTCTTTTGATACATCATCTTTAGCAAAAGATGAGGAAAAATATAAAGAAGATGAGACTGTACATGATAGCACATGCATGATAGTCCATAATACATTGTGGAAAGGGTTTATAGACACAATTAATTTGCATAGCAAAATTATAAGATGAAGTCATATTCTGTCTCCTTTCGATGATTTTCCCAAATCAATTTTCAAGCATAAACCTCTTCTTCATTGATGGTTGCCACTATTTTAGGAAGTGGACGTTTTACCACAAATTTTGAAGGAGCAACTTCTGTTGCAATAAGAGCACAATAATCTTCGGTGAAAGAGAATACCTATTACGGAAAGTTGGGTTGGGGTGTGAAAGGTTGCGTATATTAGAGTTATTAGGTTTTTAAGATGGGTATTTAAATTTTAAAAAGACTAAAATCTGACAAAAAAGATAAATAGAAATGCTGGTATTAGAGTGCGCCACATCACCGACTTCATGTTCCTCTCTTTTATATAGATATATAGATTTTAATTAATTTTTTTTAATGTGATTTAATTATGAGATTACTTAATCTGTTTAACATCAGATGTTGACATGTGTGACAATTTAAGAGGTCGTAGACTCATACTAAGGGCATATTTAGTCCCATCCATGATGCATCTACTTTGAGAAAATATTTGGCCCATCAAAACATTTTATGTTATTTGTTTATTAGTGGGTTCATGATAATGTGATACAAGTTTGTAATGACGAAATTGATTTTTTTTTAAATACGCTTAAAAAGGTGCTGAAGTACAGAAAAATCTTAAATCATTTGTTGGAAGAGAATTAAGCCCAAACCGTGGCTGGCCAACAACACTATCTTTTTTCTCTCTCTGATTTTAATCTCCCGGAATGAATATAGTTGAATCCTCTAATTTTTTTATCTGAATTATGATATTGTACTTCGCTCCGGTCAACTTATACGTATACATATTTTTTTGCTGTTGATGCGGTTTTTCCTTTGTAACTTTTTGTGAGTTGCAAAGTATGTGCATGAGATTAAATATATGGTCCGTGTGGGTTGGATAGGTCCAGGTCCTTTAATTAGATTATGATACATGTCAAGATCTAGTCCTAATTAACTAACAAATCTCATATAAATTAAGTGGGAGAATAAGGGTATATTTAGATCAAGTAATAATAAAAGGTAAAAGTTACATGTATATATATATGAGCTAAAGTATTAATGGAAGGACAAATTTACTCAAATTTTGCAGAGTAGGAGGGCATGTTAGTACCTTTGGCTCTACCTTTTTAAAATGAAAGACTTACTAAAGGAAAAAGAAGAGGATGACGTTTTCAGAAAAGCATCCAACAAATTCAATTCATGAAGACATGGTAGTGAATTAGTTTAAGGAACATGCATGTCGAGTTGTTGTTTTTAGATAGGATAGGAAAGGGGAAATGAAACTATTGAATTAGTCATCAATCGCCTACGATGATATATATATATATATCCTACCAAAATTATATATTAATATAAAAAGGCAATGTTTGAGTTAGAAGAATTGAATAATATTGTGATTGTCGGAAATTAAATGGAGATGGGAAGTTCAACGTATATAGTATGTAAGTAATGTTTTAAGTTATTTAGTTTGGATTTTCAGAAGAAAGGAAAACTTAAACTCATGAGGAAATGATCTCGCAATATAAGAAAATGAACCTACAACTATTTCTTGTGCTGCTATAAAAGAGCCAACTGAATACATTGATCTCTCACAGCCACTTAAATTGGAGAATATTGATTTATTTTCAATAATCAAATAAAAGAAGGAAAGATAGTTGAACATTTCTGTGATCACCAAATACCTTAAGGAGAGTATGCTATTATATACGTACTCTCCTCCTCTTTTTTTTTTTTTTTTTTGTGTGTGTTTTTTTGTTCCAGAGAAATGTTGAAAGACCAGGAAAAAAGAGAGCCAGTACGGGTCACATGATTGTAGGTGATCAAGATAAATGGAACCATTCGAAATATAATTGGGATTATATATAATAGGTTACGTTATTCTTCCTTATTATTTTCTATTCGTACCAAATACATACAGGTTAATTAATAGGCAGCTGGGCTAGCGGATTTGATATATGCAGGTTATTGGGCAGCATTAAAATAGATTGAGTTAATAAATAAATAATTTAAAATTATTTAAGTTAAAGTAGGCTAAAATGCGGATCATAACTGTCCAACTCTTACTAAATTTTAATTCCCCTATTTGTTCTCTTATAATTTTTTAGTACCTTATAAAATTATTATTTTTTATTATTGTGACTATATATAACATATTAAATAAAAAAATATGTTCTTTTAAAAATACTTTAACAAAATTTCTCATAATTTAGTTTGGACTAGATATCAACCCAAATATTAATGGATTAAAATAAAGTAAATTAATAAATAAATGAATTAATAATTAACTAAGCTAAAATGAATTAAACAAATTATAATTTTATAAGCTAATTACGATACCTCCGCTTTTAGATAGGGGAGAGAAATTTAGTAGTAGTAATATAGAGATGGTCAGAGTAGTCTCTTAAAAGTCAATCCCATATTTTTCTTCTCTGATTTGTGAAAAGTCCTCTGTATTCGAAAATAATTAGACCGTAAAAAAGAAACAAGAAAGAAGAAGAATAAAGAAATTCGAGCCCAACAATTTCACAATAATATGTTCTTAATTGATGTAGTGATACTACAAATATCAATAATCAACAAACTCAAATTACGACAAAAAATCACAATTAATATATACTTACCTTTTATCTTAAAGTAATGCAGAAAAAGGAGAGTATCCAACATGTTGGGTCAAACGATGAGGTGCAACTCAAATGCATGTTTTCAAAGACCTTATTTGAGGTGAGTTTTGAAGTGAGGCTTACCAAAAATATTTTGTACCACAAATAAAAGGCGTAGATTTATAGGGCGTACATCTTAAAATTTAAAGGGTAAAAGTATAATTCTCGGACATTAAATTTAAGTATTTTTTATTTAAAAAGTATTTTTTATGGTATAATCATATTTATATTTTAAGCTATCATGTGTTCATGTTGTAGTAATTTTATTTAAAATAGTATTTAATCTAAAATATATAAATAAAAAAAGCAACTCTTATAGAAAATGACACTATCACAAATAGTTATTTTAGATGATTACGCCTGAAATTGATAGGATATGAGTTTATATAACACTATGTTTCTTAGATAACTTTATTCATTTTTTATCATTGCTCTTGAACATCTTATCATCCTTCTCCTTCTTTGAAATATATAACCAAAAAATCAGTGCAAATATTAGTTGAAAGTGGAAAAAACTAATAGATGTGGAGTAGATAATGATTTTATTTTAAAGATTATCTCAGCTATTATCATTTGAGTGCTATTATCTTTCTCAAATAATGACTATAATATTTTTTTTATATTATTGATGATTTATTTAAATTTATTCTATAGAATTTGAAAATCTTTACTTTTACTTATTTTTTTAATAATAAAATTGTAAAATTGAAGATAATTAATATGGAACTACTAAAGATGGAAAAAACACAAGGAACAAAGTTGTGAGAAAGTCCCGTGACATCCAAGTTTGAGGCTTCAGTTTGACTGATTTATTTGGAAGCAGTTCCCTTGGTAATTCCGAAGCAGATCTCAACCAACCGGCCCCAGAAAAACCATCAAAAAATGACGATTGTTCGTGGAGGTTTCTATAGAAAGACCCCTTGGTTCTGGCAAATGGATTACAATTACAGGTACCTGGGAACATACCGATGGAATGAACGAAATACGATCCTACCGCATTAGGAATGTGAAGGCCTCTCCTTCAAAAGGAGACCGGGAAAAGAAAGAGCTATGCTATTGACCAAGTCAATGATGCTTAGCTGGTCTTTTCGGATGATCAACCACACTGGGACTGAGACACGGCCCGGACTCCCACGGGGGGCAGCAGTGGGGAATCTTGGACAATGGGCGATGAAGTCCATCGTGACACTATCCCATGGTCGCTCCGCCACTGGTAGAGGTTCCAAAGTCCACTAGAGAACTCCATTTTCACTGAATTCTGGGTCTGGGCGCTTAGCAGCCCCTACTTTCACATTTCTTCCTATGATGGTCTACTTCCATTTAGACTGACCTGACTCTGGCTTAGAAGACGACTTGTGCCCTAGCTTTGTGACTCTTTTTAAAACATCAGTCAAAAGTTGCAACCGTTTTAATAGCTATTTTACGGAAAAATTGTTTATACAAAAGTAATGAAAAAAAATAAAATAGAGAAAAAAATTAAAATGACCGTTTATCGAATTCGAGCTGAATGACGAAGGCAGACACAAGATCATGTCTATTTTCCCAACTCTTACAGCCAGAATGAAAGGAGTTTCAATTTTTAGTCTAACAAATATTTGTTCCACTTCCACAGAGGATCATGCTTTGAAGAAGAAATCTTTTCAAATACGTTTCTTTTTGTTTCCATTCATAGCACACATATAAAAAGCCTACCAATTTGGACATTGATCTTAAGGTGGATTAACAATCCAATATTACTATACATGGAGGTAATGTTGCTATTAAATGCAACAAAGTAAAGTTAGGTTTTAAGCATGTAGCTATATTGAGGAACCGCTGAAGGTACTTTTTCATTCTTCATTCTTATCAGCTGTTTTAAATTCGAGTCTTGAATATGAAATCGAACGCTTTTTTCAGCTGATCCAAAGTGGATACCAAACATCCGGATGCATGGGATCAGAAAAGGACAAGGTAGCTATTGAGGTAAGTGAAGCCCTAGTGTTTTGACGAAATTTTATTACTTGTTCAGTAAATTGCATCATTCAGTCGACTAGATGTACTGGTTTCCCTAATAGTCTGTGATTGAGATTTTTCTTTTTGGTAGCTCAATCTTAGTCTGTGAAATTTTCTTGAAGTGGAACTGTGGAAGTAGTTCGGATAATGAGTAGAGTGGACATTATTCTATTAAAGATCACATTTTCTATTTTTTCAACTTTTCTTTTTTATTTCGACATTTATTTTTTTTTAAAAGAAAAGTTTGATCCAACCAAAAATATTTCAAAGTTTGCAATATTTTCCATTAGAAACCAAACTACTATTCAAATAAAATCCAAATTCGTCTGATATTTGCTCTTCGATGGCTTCTCCAGCATTTTCCTGGATTTCTGGTTTGATTTGCTAAATTTAACTTTTCTAAGTCATTAATGGGGGGAGGTTTTAGAATTCCATCCATGCATGAAAATGCCTAATTCAAGATGGTAATCACTTAGCACATCTATATTCTTTATCCTACCTAAACAATTTAAAAATTACAAAATATATATTCTGTGTGTCTCTCTTATTTGTTATTATTTATAAGAAAAATAAAGGTCAAGGCTTTGTCAAGGCCCATATAATGTAAGTTTGTCAAGGCTAAACTTAGGTCCGAGCGGATCTTAAGAGATATAACATTTACATGAAACTGTAAAGAAGATGGAATAGCAGGATGACATAAGAAAATCCTTAGAATAAAAATACAAGGATATAAATCTAACATAACAACGACTGACTTCTTTCAAATCACATGCATGACTTACTATACTCTAGTCTACACAATCTCTAACATATGATATCTTAATAGAAAGTATCGGGACAAGGCCCTATTGAACCCGAAAGATAAAATACAATAGAACTTATAAACTGGCCCCGGATGAGAAGTGGAGCTCACAAACTCTGGCTGAGTGCAGATTGATACGCCCGACGAGAAAACCTGTTATTCCGAACACCTGAATCTGTATCGTGAGATATAGCACCCCCAACATAAAAGAGGACGTGAGTGCATAGGAAATAGTACTCGTATGCAAATAACGGAAACAACAAAATACAATAATAATTGAGATAGGAGTAAACTCATATGAAAAAACAAGTAATATGACGTTCATAAATCTTTTGTTTGCGTTTCGATAAGTTACCTAACCAGATTCTGATATCATCTATAATTATCCATACACGTATGTTGTTCATCATAAGAACATTTTTATCGAAGCACATCATGAGAAAAACCAAGTATTTTCATAAAAGGAATTATGAACATACGAGGACGTCCTTTTGATTACCTTACATATAGTGGGACTTGAATAGTGAGACTTAAAGTGAAAATAAAAATAAATTAGTCTTAATATCAATCGAACATGTAAATCTAGAAAAATAAAAGCATTACCTTCTTTCCTTTAGAACAAATATTGTAAAAAGTTGAGAACATTTCAATAAGCATAAGTTCATAAAAGTTTAAACACCACTTAAAAGAAAATGTCATCAACAATTGGTACTAGAAATTTATCATAAATATAATATTTTTATAGGGAGTCATCTACATGCTAATCATCACGCACCATGTGTACGGCATGACGCCTGATTTTTGACACGATCGGAATAGGACGTCTCCTCACAATGCTACGTGAGGGGACATAGCATAACGGAGATCATGTTCTTATAGCCATCTCACCCATGATAGGGGATATCTGATCACAAAATGGTAGAACTCGAACTTAGCGACTTATTCAAAATGTGTTGGGACATTAACACCATCAACTTAACCATGTGCGCCGCGACATGAGCCCAAGTTGGCTTAGCTATGGGTGATGAGAAATTAACCCAAATTGGCTTAATAGTGTGCGATGGAACATTAAACCAATCGGCTTAACCTATATCGGCATATATAGTTTCGCGCAATCATCATAGACAATACCCTCTCAGTAATCCAAATGATTCTCCCTAAAATCAATGTTTGTAATATACTTCGCCTCCCCCCTCGTTTTTTCTCTTCAAAATATGTGTCTCACTAAATCCTTACTTTCATAACTTGTGGCTCATTAGCCACTTTTTTTCTCATTGCTTGCGGCTTATTGACCCTTTATATCTATTGTTCTTTCATGAGTTGAAATTATTGGAAGGACACTGTAATAAGACATCATGTATTTATAAATTCATGAAAACTGTATGACAAGGAAAAATCTTATAAATACATTGAAACTTAAATTATTTCGTAAGCCACATCATGAGTAAAGAAACATTAAAATTCCATATGATTATTCAAATAGGCACATGGGGTTCATTCTTTTGAAGATATCATAATACCATAAAAATATACTTTATGGCTTATGGACCTTAACTTTTTTTCTTGAACCTATTTCATGAGGAGTGCTTATCTTATTATTAATATAAAGAGGACGTGGGTCGTGTTGGGATTCCATAAGCGTCAAGATCCTATTTTTCTAGTAATACATGACATCGAGATACATACCAAAGCCAACTATATACATTAGAGGTGCATGGCATTGAGGATGACTAGTATTTCATATTTAGGGTATACATATTACACTCGAGGAGATAACATAACCTTTGAGGGAACTAAAAATGTTGAGTAATGTTCATTTTGAGCTTTAGGATCATATAATATTTCGTGATTGAAACATACATAGAGCATATCATTTACGGAAAGAATGTATGGATCTAATAGAGACATAGCATTGAGAAGAACAAGAAAAATTGAGGGCCATTACATATCTTATCTTTCAGCTCACAATTCTAACCACAAAGCAACAAATTCTTTATAGGGTCAATCTACAAAAATTATAATGATAAGAGCTACAATCAACAACTTAGCAACAATTTCGATTCATTAAGACATTTCTTCAAACACCCAGGGGTTTTAGGAACTTCGAGCCTCCTATGGGTAGGGTGTCTTAAAATCCGCCTACGTCTATACCTCATAAACAACACAAATAGCCATCAAAAATCCAACCAATATAACCACAATCACCTTCAACACCAAAACAACCCCACACCTACAACCCGATAACACCGACTCATGGATTTCTATGATTATCTCATGAGTCCCGATCTTATAAAAGCCCTATGAAGTGGGAAATAATACCTGTGGAAAGTTTTAGGAAGAGTACATATCTTGGAGGAAGAATAGGTGCTCACAATTTCAAGTCTTGAACCTCAAGAGTGATTCTTGACTTAACTAGAGGAGACAGGAGATTTGATGTAAAAATCTTTGAAGAATTTTGTGGGATTGTGTTGCAAGACCATATAGGACTCTTACCTTGACTTAGGAGGGTGTGGAAAACCTTAGAGAGCTATTGGGATCAAGCCTGATGGAAGAAATGAAACCCAAAATGAGTTTAAAAAGAATGTGGAATTTTTGACTTGCACCTTCTTTGGCCTATTTGTAGGTCGCTGATTTCACTTGCTGACAGCATATGGTGCCGCAAGTGACACCCCGGTTTGGCCCAACTACTGCATATAACTTGAGCCTAGTCCATGGCCATTTACGGGTGACAGAATTCACTTACGCTCGGTATGTGGCCTGACCGTAACTACTTGATAGTGCTTCAGTAAAATGCATGTAACTTCTTATTCCAAACTCAAATGGCGAATGGTTGGATTAATTGAAAATAGATTCGCAGAGATTAATTTTATGGGTATAACACCCAAAAATACTTTATATTGGGAGATATGATTTTTTAATATTGACCTTTGCCCGTAAGCTCAATATAAGCTTCGTACTTCTTACCGCAAGTACATAGCCTTTCACCTGTGGCCAAGATACGACTGGTAAATTTCATATACGGTTCGTACATGACTTTATACTTGGTTAACATTATATTTTTCATTCTATATCCATCCATGACTCAAAGTATGATGCGTAAGTGAAATTTATGGCCGTATTTCACATAATAAAAGACGCAACACCTTCAAACTTGATCTTTTTAATCTTTAATCAACTCCAAAATTTCTTAACACTTTATAACTCATGATTAAACGTTCCAAAAACTTAAGAACCATAAAAGATTTTCGAATTTTTTTTACTCACATATGCTGAACTGATAAAACCTTAGCACAAAAGCGAGGAGTTATATCACCCCCTTAGGATCATTCATCCTCGAATAAAAGTCATGGATCTAAATAAAACTAACTCTTGGGATTTTCAAAGAATTTGAGAGAGTTTCGTAAATAGTGCTGTCCCATAATCTCAAAACACAAGCTAGTTGACCAAAAATACAAATACTAAACTCATAAGGCATCACAATAAATAATTCAGAATAAGAATGCTAATAACACAAACATGGTCCCTCTTGGCCTCATAAATCACAATTGAACCTGAAAGTCAATTATGGTGCATAATCATACCTTTATTACTGATCATCAACAATTAATCACATCACCATCACAAGAGATCAAGGAGAACATTCATAGTCATAAATTGCATAAAGTATGAGTAGAGCCTTAACTCTTTCGCATAAACATAAGACATGTATATAGAATTACTTGAGCGATATAGGCATGGAGCATGAATGTGACATTTCTCAACTCCACTTACATTTGTCAATGGGAATCCACACAGACAGAGAAAATGAAACACCTTAAAAAATGTTATCTAAGTACGAATACTTCACATACAAGCTATATAAGGCAAGAGTAGAGGGTCACTTCGGACATAGGCATAACTTGGTGCATAGGGTCATGAATAGAACATCGTGGGTAAGAATGACACCCTTGGTGCCTTATAATAGTTATGGGCTCATAAGCCACTAAGAAGTGAAACGTAGCACAAGCCCTTAATATTTTTACGTTCATAATTCACACCCAAATTGTACAATCATAACTTAAAGCTTCTACCGGTAACATCGCTAGGAGCGAAATATAATAAGGAGAGAATCGTGGGCATGAGTCATATAAAATTGGAATAAAGCATCAAGATTTTAATATGTGCCTAACATGAAAATAGGGTCTATGAGTAGAGCATCACATTAGCTTAGACTTTGCTCAAGCACATGGGTTGTAAAGAAAAGAGATAAGGGAGATGAAATTAGAGCATCTCTTATTATTATAGGAGTAGGCACGACTAAGTTTCTTGGTCACAATATTTTTAATGGATCTACCTCTTACTTACCAACCTTCAACCACTGATCATATCGGCCACTGAAATTTCTTCACTCTCTTAGATTTCACAATCTCATGGAGGATTTCACTTACGTATTTCCTGAATCAACATTGAAGCACCATAAATAAAAGATCATATAACTTAAAAATTGATGAAGTCATGTATACATTCTGTAGCATCCCAAAACTTTTCTAGATCAAACTTATACTTAGCATGAAAAAAACCATAAAGAACCAAAAAGAATTTCTCAGAACGATCGAGACAACGAGTCATTGTCAGTTGTAATGACCCGTTGTCTGAGTCGTTGTCATCCTTACAAAAAGTCATTCCTGAACCAGCGAGCCCAGTAACGGGTCGTGGAAGATACCAATGACCTATCCTGTTGATCAATTGGGAGAATTTCGAGAAGGCAAGAAAGCCATCCTAGTGACAACGAGTGGCAACAACGACCCATTGTTCCACACAATGAGTCGTCGTTGCCATTCGTGAGCCAAGTTCAGAAAATCCCAGTGGCCAGACGAGTGGTGGAAATGATTCGTTGGTGGGACCAATGAGTCGTTGTTGGTAGGGGTCCAAGCTTAAGTTCAAAAATCTGTCCAATGACCACAACAGGAACCAACGACCCATTAGTTCATCCAACGAGTCATTGTCCTCTCCTGTTGACCAGTTCCAGTGAGCTTAGATTTAAGGACGAGGACCAACTACTGGTCCCAATGAGCCATGCTGTCCACCAACAACTCGTTGTGTGGCCCGTTGGATCCCAACGATAGTTTTTCCAGAATTTAGTTCAGGGGTATTTTTGTAACTTCTCATATTTTTAATCCCTAAACTATGTAATTCTGGGCTCATTTAGGGGGGATTAGAGGGGGGTGATCGACTTAATCCCCTATCATTCCTCTCAACTCATGATTTTCAGAATGTAGGAGTTCCAGACAGATATTTCAGAGCAAAGCTAGGGCTTTCAGTTTTCTTTCAGACTTCTCCAGATTTTTTCAAGAATTCTACTCCAGGTATGTGGTAATTCAACAAGGAAATTGCTCTTCTGCCCCAAAAACCGTCTGTAATTCCTTATCAGTTCTAGCCCTGAAGATTAGAAGTAGGGTTAAATTTTTAGTCAGATTCTAAATATTTCTTGTGGAGTGTAGTTCTTATGAATGCTTGCTATGTTTTCACTACTTACTAAACATGTTGTTATTCTCTTCACGAAATGTTGTTTTAGCCCTAGTTCTATGAATACAGTAAACTGGATATTGCATAATTGTCTAGATACAAATGTTGCTTGACTCTGTTAGTTCTTGAATTTCCATGTTATTACCATCATATGAGTTCACAATCAGTTTGCATGCTAATCCAGTCTCAATTAGTAATTAGCATTTTCAGTATCTTTTAGTAAGTCAGCACATCAGTTTGACGATAGTCAGTTCTTGAGGAGTTTAGTAATATACTCTAGTTCCAGTTATAAGATTGTTCTTAAACAGTTACGACGCTTCCAGATAAACAGTTCTGGCCAATATTAAACACTAGCTTTCAGTTATCAGGTCCTACAGACTCTCAGGGTATTTCCAGATAAGTATTCCTGACTTAGTCTAGGTATCAGTTTCGAGCTATCAATTTAATAGTCAAGTTAGGACGATCCAGTGGGAGTAGGACTTAGCATTGAGTGGGCTAGGGTTCCAGCTCGCCCAGGTTCCCAGAATGATGTTGCCACCGTAGGTCATTAGCCCAATGGGCCTCAGACTTGTGATCACCCAGATCAGCCACTATACCCTGGCAAGGTATAGTGGGCTCTCACCGATGGGGTTTATACATCGGACTCCATGTCTAGCTCACATGGTTATATGTCGATTATAGACTCTCCCACTTTTCAGTATAGTTCAGTTTAGCTTAGACTTTGTTTAGCTCTGTTCATTCACTCAGTCTTAGGACATGTTTATGACCGTCAGCCAGGGTCTATACTGGCCTTATCACAGTTATAGCTCAGCTTCTATTAGTTCTCAATATCAGTTGGTCATTTCATGCTATTTTAGTTCAACTGCTTATTTTTCATGCTTTATGTATATCTCACTTACTCAATACATTCAAAGTACTGATGCATACTTTCTATGCTGTATCGTGTTATGATACAGGTACAGGCTCTCAGTCTTAGCACCGTCAGTAGTATCCTCCCGATGATTTAAGTAGCAGCCCTATTGGTGAGTCCTCATCTTCTGAGGACGATGTTTTCTTTTTAGTCAGTCTTTATTTAGTCAGACTTTAGAGTTAGCTGGGGGCTTGTCCCAGCAACTCGCTAGTTAGTAGTCGGCTTTCACACATAGTTGTTCAGGGTTCATTCAGTTATGTTTACTCATTTCAAAACAATATTACTTGAATAATTATTTTTTTTCACAGTTTCCGCTTACGTTTAAATTAGTATACCAGTGCGATGTTAAGCCATGGGTTCACTTGGGACCACTTGTGGATCCAAGTATCGTGTCTTGTTCAGGGTGTAGACTCGGGTCGTGATAAACTTAGTATCAGAGTACTAGTTTTAGAGTATCCTAAGATGTCTGAAACCGCGTCAAGTAGAGTCCTTTTCATGGGTATGAAGCATGCCACATTATAAGTGGGGTGGCTACAAGGCGTTCTTAGGAAATGTCCCTTTTATTCATACTCCTTATCGTGCATTGAGCTTAATCCTAGAAATGTCCTCCTAACTCATGCTCCATTCATTTAAGTGAAATTTGCCTCCAAAATGAGGAAATAGAAGGAGGGATGGCAATGCCAACCGACCTGCCCCACCAGCAGCCCCACAGGACGATCAAGTGTCCTTTGTAGAATTTAGAGCGTCGATTCAGGTGTTGGCTCAGACTGTGACCAACCAAGTGAACCAGCAGGTGGTTCCAGTGAATGTAAATGGATTTGTAGCAGTTGCCAGTGTTTAGGACTTCACTCGGATAAATCCTTCATCTTTTCATGGATCTAATATGGGAGAGGACCCATAGGAGTTTGTGGATGAGGTGCAGCAGATCACTCGAATTATGGGTGTTAGTTCCGTAGAGAGTGCTGATCTGACTGCCTACCAGTTGAAAGGGGTGGCTCAGATTTGGTACAACCAGTGGAAGGAAGGGAGGCCAGTAGAAGCAGGATTAGTAGAATGGGATGAGTTCGCTATGACATTTCTCGATAGATTCTTTCCTCGAATATGACGTTGCTCTAAGGAGCGATATGCCATCCCAAGGGATAATGCAGAGGCCCAAGGGCCATTTTACAGTCCATTCCATGGCTGGGCTATTATCTTTATGCCATATTGGCATCACACTCTCGTCGAGCCTGGTGCCCAGGGTACAGTTATCAGGAGTCCACTGGACTCAGACACAACTACAGACCAGGGGCCGAGTGCGGTCAGTTGTAGACCCAGGGGACCGGTAGGTTGGGTATAGTTACCAGTTGTCTCACTTTTACCTTTTTAGAGGTATGTAGATTGAAGCGTGCTCTCCAGGGCTTATGGGGGCCCCGAGCGGGTTATTCTGTGCGAATTGTACCTTCCGGGCTTATGGAGGCCAGGTAAGGTTCTTGTTTGCACTATTTACTGGTAGATTAGACAGTAGGTCGTTAAGCAATTCAGGTGGTCTCTCTATCCCTTCTATTCAGTTGCTTTCATTTTTATTTCAGCTTTATTCAGTCATTTTCACTTATTGCCTTACATATTCGGTACATATTGTACTGACGCCCATCCTTGGGCGCTGCATTACTTACCTGCAGGTACGGATAGACGCGGATCAAGACCTTCTTAGCTTTCAGCCAGAGTCAGCAGTACAGCCAGCTCCCTTCCTCCGGAGCTAATAGTTAGAAGGTCTGCTATTTTGATTGTATAGTTTATGGGTAGGTCGGGTCCATGTCTCGACCATTGTTCCATTCCTAGAGCCTTGCAGGTTACAGATTTTCAGTTGTTAATTTTGTCATTGGCCGTATGGGTCCTATATATGTTTCATTTTGTGTGATGGCCATGTGGGGCCTTGTTTAGCTGTTAGTTAGTGGCCTTGTTGGCTATAGTATAGTTGTACTTGCTTGATTTTCATTCTGCTAAAACTAGACAGCATGGTGGTCTTGTCGGCCCGCATAGGATTCCCTTTTATTGCTTGTTGTTGGTTAGCTATTTTATTTTACAGGTGGCTATACGGCCTTGTCGATCGGAGACTGTATTTACAGCCAAGATATAGCTCATTTTTTTTCTTGAATTGAGTAGCAGGCATGCACCAAACCTGCATAAGCCCAGTCAGGTCAGTTAGATCCCAGTGTGACACTAGTGCCAATCATTCCTCCCAAGGTGGGGCGTGACAAACTTGGTATCAGAGTAGGTCGCATCCCAGGGAGTCTACAAGCTGTGTCAAGTAGAGTCTTGTCTATGGATGTGTTGTGCACCACATTCTATAGACAAAAGGCTGTGAGACATGTTAGGGTGGTTACTCTTCTTTCTCTTCCACTCGTGCTATAGAGCTATGCTGTATAGGGTTAAGTCCCTAAACTTACTATATTCTTCTTGTCTACAGAGAAATGTTGGACACACAACAGACTACGACCGATTGAAAGTTAGATACAATGGCAGGAGAAGGCACTAGCAGGGTGCCTCAGTCAGAGCCAGCCCGATCTGAGGGAAATAGAGAGGCTTCATCTCTATATCCCTAGCATTATCTGCCATGCCAGGAGCCATTTAGAGCACCAGATGTGTCAGCACTACTCTAGCGGTTCCTATACCGATACCATCAGATCAGGAGTTTAGGAGTGATGTCTTCATGTTAGCTCAAATGATGGATGTGCAGCGTCAGCCAGTGGCACCTGTGGTTGCTGAGTCTTCGGGAGGACCTGGAAGTTTGAGGGTCTGGGAGTTCCTTACCCTAAGTCTCTCACAGTTTACAGGGACGGATCGCGAAGAGGACCCTCAAGACTTCCTGGAACAGTTGCAGCAGATTTTCAGGGTAATGCATGTTACGCCCGCGGAGTCAGTTGAATTAGCAGTATTTCGACTACAGGATATAGCAGTGTTGTGGTTCGAGAGCTGGGAGAGGTCCCTAGGAAGAGACGCTCCCCCTACGACTTGACTAGTTTCTCAAAGGCCTTCTTGGATCACTACTTGCCACGGGAAATTCGACAAGCCCAAGTAGATTAGTTTTTGCACTTGGAGCAGGGTTTAATGAGTGTCCGAGAATATGCTATGAAATTTGATTCCTTGGCCAGGTATGCACCAACTTTTGTAAACACTATGCCAGCTAGAGTGAATTGATTTATTATGGGACTACTTCCAAATTATGTGGAAACTTGTGTTACGGCTACTCTGCGGGAGGACATGGACATTGCCCGCATTCAGGACTTCGATTAGAATATTGAGAGGACCAGGCAACGAAAGCGGGAGACAGAGAGAACAAATCAAGAGCAACTCCATAGGGCCAGACCCAGTGATATGCAGGCAGAATTTCAAGGCGTACTCAGGCCACGAATATCAGGCAGGCCACCCAGACCCCCACCTCCAAAGCAGCACCAAGGTAGTAGGTTAGACTGCCGAGGGCAGTCAGGGCCCGGTGAGAGCTCATAGGCATCATGTTCTCAGCAGCAGAGGGGGTCGGATCAGAGTAGGCCTGCGGTGCCACGTTGTGCTATTGTAGTCGACGTCATCTTGGGACATGCAGGTATGGTTCTACTGCTTGTTACACTTGTGGACAAGAAGATCACATGATGAGGGATTGTCTAGCCAGAGGTTAGGGTGATCAGGACCGACAGGACAAATCTTCAGCAGGATTACATGCTCCAACACCTTCAGCAGGGCGTAGGCTCTTAGTTTCAGCTAGCAGAGGCCGAGGAAGGTCAGGGGTATCTAGCTCAGGCAGCGGTCCAGATCACACTTATGCTTTACCGGGGTGACAGGAGTCAGAGTCATCACTTGATGTTGTGATAGGTATGCTGGACATTTGCTCTCACCCAGTTTATGTTTTGATTGACCCAGGTTCTACCTTGGCCCATGTTACCCCATTAGTGGCCCGAAAGTTTGGTATAATGCCAGAATTTCTCCAGCAACCCTTTTCAGTATCTACACCCGTCGGTGATTCTATTATAGCAAAAAGGGTCTACTGGGGGTGTACGGTAGAGGTCGTCGGTCATCAGACTTTAGCAGATTTAGTGGAGCTAGAAATGATCGACTTTGATGCAATTATGGGTATGGACTGGCTAGAATCATGTTATACCAATGTATAGTGATGGACCAAGACGATCTGATTCCACTTCCCGGGGGGGGGGGGTAGTGAGAGAGTGGAAGGGCATTGCAGCTATGCCAAAACGTAGGTTCATATACTATCTTCGAGGGAGAAAATTAATCACAAAGGGTTGTATATATCATATTGTCAGGGTTTAGGATATCCAAGAATAATCCCCGACTCTTAAGTCCATTCCAGTGGTCAATGAATTTCTGAATGTGTTTCCAGATGAACTTCTTGGTATTCCCCCAGAACGGGAAATCGATTTCTCTATCGACTTTTTACCAGGTACTCAACCTATATCCATCCCTCCGTACCGAATGAATCCATCTGAATTGCGATAATTGAAGGAGCAGTTGAAAGATCTGTTAGATAAGGACTTCATTAGGCTGAGTACATCACCGTGGGGTGTGCTGGTGTTTTTTGTGAGGAAGAAAGATGGCTCTCTCTTCATGTGCATTGACTGCCGACAGTTAAATAAAATTACTATTAAGTATAAATACCCACTTCCCAGGATAGATGACTTGTTTTATCAGTTACAGGGGGTGAAATATTTCTCTAAGATCGATTTGAGGTCAGGGTATCACCAGGTAATGGTTCGGGAGAAAGATATGCCGAAGATAGCTTTTAGGACCAGCTATGGCTATTTTGAATTCCTAATCATATCCTTCGGGGTGACAAATGCTCCAGCAGTGTTCATGGATCTAATGAACAACATCTTCAGGCTGTATTTAGATCTGTTTGTAGTAGTATTTATCGATGACATCCTGGAGTGCTCCCATTCAGAAGCAGAACACCGAAATCATTTGCGGACGTACTTCAAAATCTCAGAGATTGTTAGTTGTATGCAAAATTTTCTAAATGTGAATTTTGGATGAATTCTGTGGCCTTCCTGGACCATAGTGTGTCAGAGGCCGACATTCAGGTTGATTCGCAGAAAAATGAGGCGGTAAAGACATGGCCTAGACCTACAACTCCAATGGAAGTTCGCAGTTTCCTAGGATTAGCTGGGTATTGCTGGAGGTTCGTGGAAGGATTTTCTACTCTATCAGCACCCTTGACTAAATTGACTCAGAAAACCACCAAATTTCATTGGACTGAGGCTTGTGAGCGGAGTTTTTAGGAACTGAAGAACAGATTAACGTCGGCACTAGTGTTAGCCTTACCAGAAGGTTTAGAGGGTTATGCCGTATATTGTGACGCTTTAGGCATTGGGTTAGGATGCGTCCTGATGCAGTACGGTAAGGTAATTGCATATGCTTCAAGATAGCTAAGAAAGCATGAAAATACTATCCCACTCATGACCTGGAGTTAGCCACACTGGTTCACGCCTTGAAAATCTGGAGACATTACCTGTATGGGGTGGACGTGGACTTTTTTACTAATCAAAAGAGCCTCCAATACATCTTCACATAGAAGGAATTCAATTTGTGGCAGTGTCATTGGTTAGAGTTGCTGAAGGACTACGACGTGAACATTTTGTATCACCCAGGGAAGGCTAATATTGTAGCAGATGCACTTATCCACAGATCTATGGAAATCTTGGCACATCTGAGGCCAGAATAATGGGAAATGGCTCGAGAATTGCACCGGTTAGCTAGCTTAGCCATCCAGATTGTGGACTCAGAGGACAATAGGGTTGTGATTTAGAATACCGCAGTATCATCCCTGGTTGTGGAGGTGAAAGAGCGGAAGTATGAAGATCCTAAATTGGTATAGCTTAGAGATAAGGTTCAACAAGATGAGTTAGTGGCATTTGAATTGACAGAAGATGGGGTCTTGAGATTTAGGGGTCGCCTTTGCGTTCCTGATGTGGCGGGACTTCGCCAGCAGATCATGGAAGAGGTACATTATTCCCATTATTCCCTTCATACAGGTTTGAAAAAGATGTATCATGACATAGAGGAAATATATTGGTGGCCGGGAATGAAAAAGGGTGTAGCAAATTTTTTAGCACAATGTCCCAATTGTCAGCAGGAAAAGCCGCACATCAGAAACCCGACGGATTAACTCAGGATATAGCAGTGGCTATGTGGAAAAGGGAAGAGATCAACATGGACTTTGTGATAGGATTACCTCGTACTAGGCGCAGATTCAATTCTATTTAGGTCATTGTCGACAGGTTAACAAGATCAGCTCATTTCTTACCAGTCAGGACTACCTTATCTGCCGAAGACTATGCTGAGTTGTATATTAAAGAGATAGTACAACTACATAGTGTTCCCGCCTCTATTATTTCTGACAGAGGGGCGCAGTTCACAACTAGATTGTGACAGTATTTTCAGAAAGGATTGGGGACACAGGTCAATCTAAGCACAACATTCCATCCCCAGACAAACGGTTAGGCAGAACACACAATTCAGATGCTTGAGGATATGTTACGGGCATGTGTATTAGATTTCAGAAGAAGTTGGGATGAACATTTACTCCTTATCGAATTTTCATACAATAACAGTTACCACTTTGCAATTAAGATGGCGCCTTTGAGGCCTTGTACAAGCGAAAATGCAGATCCCATATCGGGTGGTTTGAAGTAGGAGAGTTAGGGTTAGTAGGACCGAATATGATTCACCAGTCAGAAGAGAAGCTCAAACTCATCGGAGAGCATTTGTTAATAGCCCAGAGTTGCCAAAAGTCTTTCTATGTGCGGCTTAGAGATTTGGAATTTGAGGTTGATGATTGGGTATTTCTCAAGGTCTCGCCAATGAAGGGAGTGATGAGGTTCGGCAAGAAGGGCAAGTTTAGCTCTAGATTTATTGGCCCGTATCGGATCCTCTGAAGGGTAGGCCAAGTAGCATATGAACTAGAACTACCTGCAGAGCTAGAATCTATCCACCCAGTCTTTCACATGTCAATGCCGCGGAGTGCATAGGAGATCCGTCTTGAGTGGTGCTAGTTGAGGACGTTCAGGTCACTGAGAAGCTAGCCTATGAAGAGGTTCTAGTTGCCGTACTAGATTAATAGGTTCACAGGTTAAAAACTAAAGATGTAGCCTCTGTTAAGGTATTATGGGGGAACCATAGTAAAGAAGAGATGACCTAGGAAGTTGAGGATGATATGAAGTCTAGGTATCCTCACTTGTTCCAGGACTGATTCAGATTATGCAGTTAAAGGTGATGTTGTTATTCAGTTGTTATTTTACTGCTTGTGTTATCGGTACTTTCAGCTAGCTACCTCTTGTGATGAAATAGTTGTTTATAGCGCCCTGCGAGGCACCTGTGTTGGACTTTTCTGCGTTTCAGGTTTTCGGGTAGTCCACCATACAGGGGAGACTCTGGAGAAATTTTCCCAAGTCTTGATAGTTAACTTCTTTAAGCCTGAGAATGACATTTGAGGACGAATGTTCCTAAGAGGGGGAGGATGTTACACTCCGTAAATGTTAACAGTTAGTAAGCGTATGCATGGGCTTGTGATGAGTAAAAAGAGCTTGATGCGTGTCGAAAAAGCCTTGGAAGCAGGTTCGGACGAGGCTAGTCCGCGAAGGGCCAGTGCGACGCGCCAACGGGCAGTGCAATGGCCGGCGCAGTGCGCTAGGCACTGGGCGCGATGGGAGGCATGGTGTGGGGGGCATGCTAGCGCAATGGATGGCGCGGGGCGCCCCCTTCCACCGACCTCATATACACACACACACACACACACACCCTTAACTTAAATTTTAGTCATTTCCAAATATCCCCTCGGCCAGAAGTAATAGAATACATAGATTTCAATTGTTTTTCGTCCGATTATGCTACCAAACACCGTCCAATATCAAATTAACTTTGGGTAACAAGTTCTAGGCCTACAGAAAGCATTACTACGGAGTTATTTTCTCAAAATACGCTCGGAAAATTAGAACTCCACCGAGTAGAAGCTATTAGAATTGCTCCAAATTGATTCCTAAACGGCCACAAGCTTTAGGTAAACATTTCTCCCTTATGAACTATGGGGAAGTTATAGGTTTTGGGCCGTATTTCGTGACGTTGAATTAGAGTCACTATTAGTATCAAAAGTTGCCATTTTTTTTGAATTTAGTATTGAAACTAGTCCCATTCTCCTAGTATTACGGTTACAATTGGGAAGAGCTGCCGAATACAATTGAAACTCGTTAGTTAATTGGGAATCAACAATCGAGGTATGTTGAGGGAAATTCCTTTGGCAAGTTATTTTCTATTGTATTGAAATACGACTTGAGCCCTCGTAAGAAGGTCAGAAGTATGTCTTTTGTGCTTAGCTGCTATTGTTAGTTGAGACCAGTAATTTCTGTTTAGTTTGGGCCTTGTATAGCCTTTCGTGACCAACCTTAGGGTTACTAGCTGTGTCGTCGCCCGCCAGGGGCCATATGACATTGCTCCAAGGAGCGATATATTGTTCCAAGGGAAAATGCAAAAGCGCAAGGGCCATATTACAGTCCATTCCATGGATGAACTATTATCTTTATGCCGTATTGGAATCACACCCTCGTCGAGCCTGGTGCCTAGGGTGCAGTTATCAGGAGTCCACTAGACTCAGACACAACTACAGACTAGGGGCCGAGTGGGCTCAGTTGCAGACCTAGGGGTAGGTTGGCTATAGTTACTAGATGACTTAGTTTGACCTTGTTAGGGGTATGTAGATTGAAGTGTGCTCGCCAGGGCTTATGGGGGGCCCAAGCAGGTTATTCTATGCTGATTATAACTTCCAGGCTTATGGGGGCCATGTAAGGTTCTTGTTTGCACTATTTACTAGTAGATTAGACAGTAGGTCGTTAAGCTATTCAAGTGATATCTCTATCCCTTTTATTCAGTTGCTTTTAGTTTTATTTCAGTTTTATTCAGTCATTTTCACTTATTGCCTTACATATTCGATGCATATTGTATTGAGCCCATCCTTGGGCGCTGCATTACTTGCCTGCAGGTGCGGATAGACGCAGATCAGGACCTTCTTAGCTTTCAGCCAGAGTCAGCAGTACAGTCAACTCCCTTCCTCTAGAGCTATTAGTTAGAAGGTCTTCTCTTTTGATTGTATAATTTATGGGTAGGTCCGAGCCTTGTCTCGACTATTGTTCCACTCCTAGAGGCTTGTAGGCTACAGATTTTCAGTTTTTTGTTTTGTTTTTGGCCTTGTGGGGCCTATATATATTTTATTTCATGTGATGTCCGTGTGGGGACTTGTTTAGCTGTTAGTTAGTGGCCTTGTCGGCTATAGTATAGTTGTAGTTGCCCGATTTTCATTCTGCTAAAACTAGACAACATGGTGGT
This sequence comes from Datura wrightii, assembly GCA_035772735.1. Classification (NCBI taxonomy): domain Eukaryota; kingdom Viridiplantae; phylum Streptophyta; class Magnoliopsida; order Solanales; family Solanaceae; genus Datura; species Datura wrightii. Next base: position 72,521,730 of record JASDFA010000019.1, on the reverse strand, counting down.
CTTGTCGGCCCGCATAGGATTCCCTTTTATTGCTTGGTTTTGGATAGTTGTTTTCTCTTACTGGTGGCTATACGGCCTTGCGGTCGGAGGCTGTATTTACAGTCGAGATATAGCTTGTTGTTTTCTTAAATTGAGTTGCAGGCATGCACCAGACGTGCATAAGCCCAGCCAGGTCAGATAGATCCCAATGTGGAACTAGGAGCTAGTCATGCCTCCCAAGGTGGGGTGTGACAAAAGGAGTGTCCGTCAGATGGACGAGGGAAAACTCAGTCTATTCCTTCAATAGCCCCAGCAGGTCATCTAGATCAGTAGGGTAATACTTCAAGTATAGATGGCGGCTAGCGCCAAAGCCATTTTTATTCTTTGTCCTCTCGTTAGGATTAGGAGAGCTCCCTATTCATTCATGAATAATAATTCAAGGGCATGAAGCGAGTACTTTTAGATGCTTCGCCTGCGCATGTAGGTTCAGGGCTAGACTGACTACTCCCTGAGAAATTCAAGAAAATAAGTTTCTCTCCACTACTTAGAGAAAAAAGAAGTTCGTAGATGCATTGGCAACACTGGCCTTCATGATAAACATTCCTGAGGGAAAGTCCAGGAGCCGAATGAAACCAAAGTTTCATGTTCATTTCTTGCAAGAGCTTGCCACACTGGGAGGCATTCTCTTCAGTCTCTCGATGCAATTGGGCAATTTCAGTAGGAGAAAGTCTTGGAATTGATCAAACTTTTTTGATCCAAAGTGTTTCACGCGGGAATCCATGGTAGAGCTCCCCTCTTGCAATTGGGTCGTTGCTTGAAAAATCGAGATCTTCTCTTCAATTCAAGGGCAAACCCATTTCCTAGTCACCGGGCTGTGGTCACAGGTATAGTTATGTATTTTCCATTGAGATGTATATGCCCTACAAGATTTGGGAGCTACACTATCATTCGTGACTCCTTTCATAGATGTTCAGTTCGCTATCAGTCCAGAAGTCCTCTCAAAATCGTTCTCAGTCTCTACTCCAGTTGGTGAGTCAGTTAAAGCCAGCCGGGTATATAGAAATTGCTAAGTCTCAGTGTTGAGTAAAGTTATTTCAGTTGATCTAGTAGAGCTAGACATGGTTGATTTCAACATCATTCTTGGCATGGATTGGTTACATTCTGGTTATGCCTCAATCGACTGCTGAACTAGAGTCGTCAAGTTTCAGTTTCCCAATAAGCCAGTGTTAGAATGGATTTGGTAGTGTTTCAGCGCCTAAGGGTCAGTTTATTTCCTACCTTAAGGCAAAAAAGATAATTTCAAAAGGGTGCATTTATCACCTAGTTCGAGTCAAAGATTCTAGCTCTGAGACTCCAACTATTCAGTTAGTTCCAGTTGTCAGCGAATTGCCTTGCGTATTTTTTGAAGATCTTCCAAGAGCCCCTCCCAAATGAGAAGTAGACTTCGATATAGACCTTCTTCCAAATGCTCCACCCATCTCTATTTCTCCTTACAGAATGGCTCCAATTGAGCTTAAGGAGTTGAAGGAATAACTGAAGGACCTTCTGGATAAGGACTTCATCAGGCCCAACATCTCTCCATGGGGTGCTCCAGTATTTTTCATGTGAAAGAAAGAAGGTACCCTCAGAATTTGTATCTACTACCGTCAGCTGAACAAAGTTACAGCCAAGAACAGGTATCCCCTACCTATTATTGAAGATTTGTTCGATCAACTTCAGGGAGCCAGTTGTTTGTCCAAGGTAGATCTCAGGTCGGGATATCATCAGGTTAGGGTCAGGGAATGTGACATACCGAAAAGAACTTTCAGAACTCGGTGTGGTCGCTATGAATTTGTGTTTATGTTGTTTGGACTAACCAATGCCCCTGTAGCTTTTATGGACCTAATGAACATGGTATTCAAACCGTACCTGGATATGTTCGTCATTGTGTTCATAGACAACATTTTCGTATACTCCAAAAATGATGAGGATCATGCTAACCATTTGAGGATAGTGTTGCAGACTCTCAGAGACCGCCAGTTGTTCACTAAATTCAATAAGTGTGAATTCTACCTGAAGTTTGTAGCCTTCCTCGGTCATGTAGTCTCAGGTGAGGGTATTCAGGTAGATCCCCAAAAGATAGCAACGGTAAAAGACTGGCCAAGACCCACTTCACAAATAGATATCAGGCGCTTCTTGAGTTTAGCTGGTTATTATCGACGGTTTGTAGAGGGGGTTTCTTCTATTACATCTCCTCTGACTAAGCTGACTTAGAAAAAAGTTAAATTTTAGTGGTCAGACGCATGTAAGAAGTATTTCCAAGAGTTAAAGACTTGAATCACTACAACTCTGGTTTTGACCTTACCATAAGGGATAGATGGGTTTGTAATCTATTGTGATGTTTCTCGTATTAGCCTTGCTACATTATAATGCAGTGGGGGTAAGGCGGTAGTTATGCCTCTAGACAACTCAAGGTTCATGAAAAGAACTATCCGACTCACGATCTTGAATTGGCGGCGGAGGTGTTTGCCTTGAAAAAATGGAGGCATTACCTTTATGGGGTTCACGTAGATGTTTTCACCGACCACAAGATCCTTCAACATATGTTTAGTCATAAGTATTTAAACCTTCATCAGAGAAGGAGGCTGGAGTTATTAAAAGATTATGACATGAGTGTGCTATATCATCTGAGCAAGCCCAATATAGTGGCAGATGCCTTAAGAAGGATGTCCATGGGGAGCTTTGCTTATGTTGAAGAGGGTATAATGGAGATGCAAAGGATATTCACAAGTTAGCTTGATTGGGAGTTCAATTAGTGGATTCAGGCGAGGGCGGAGTTGTAATTCAGAGTGGATCAGAATCCTCACTGATAGTAGAGGTTAAGTCAAAGAAGGATGAAGACCTCATACTCCTCAAACTGAAAGAAGCAGTCTTAAGGAAAGAACTGGAGGCTTTCTCAAAAGGGGGAGATGCTGTGCTTTGTTACCAGGGCAGACTATGTGTTCCGGACATAGATGACTTAAGATAGAGGATATTGGCAGAAGCACACAACTCCAGATATTCTATCCACCCAGGTGCCACTAAGATGTACCATGATCTATGAGAATTCTACTGGAGGAACGACATTTAGAGGGACATTGATGAGTTTGTGGCTAAGTGTCCGAAATGCCAACAGGTTAAAGTTGAACATCAGAGACCTGGGGATATGACTAAGGATATCAGTGTACCCATGTGGAAGTGGAAAGAAGTGAATATGGACTTCATTACAGGTTTACTTGGTATTCATCGGCAGCATGATTCCATTTGGGTGGTAGTGGATCGGATGACTAAGCCAGCATATTTCCTCTCAGTTAAGACCACAGACCAAGCTGAGGACTATGCTAGGGTGTACATTCAGAAGTTGGTTAGACTGCATGGAGTCCCTTTGTCCATTAATTCAGATAGAGGTACCTAGTTCACCTCACCTTTCTGGAAATCATTTTAGAAAGGACTTGGCACTCACGTCAAACTCGGCACTACTTTTCATCCTTAGATAGATGGACAAGCTGAGCGAACTATTCAGACCTTAGAAGACATGTTGAGGGCTTGTGTGATCCACTTCAAGGGTAGTTGGGATGATCACCTACCTCTCATCTAGTTTGCATACAACAACAGTTACCACTCCAGTATTCAGATGGCTTCGTTTGAGGCATTATATGGTAGGAGGTATAGGTTCCTATAGGGTGGTTTGAAGTTGGCAAAGCCAATTTGATAGGGCCAGATTTAGTTCATAAGGCTATGCAGAAAGTGCAGCTTATTAGAGAAAGGTTGAAAACAGCTCAGAGTCTCCAGAAATCTATGCAGATGTGAGGAGAAGAGAACTATAATTTGCTATAGATGATTGGGTTTATGTGAAAATTTCATCTATGAAAGGGGTGATGAGGTTTGGAAAGAAAGGAAAACTCAGTCCGAGGTATGTAGGACCCTACAGGATTCTGAGGCGGATTGAAAATGTGGCCTATGAATTAGAGTTACCTTTAGAGTTAGCATTAGTACACCCAGTATTCCATGTGTCACTGTTGAAGAAGTGCATCGGTAATCTGACCTCAGTTATGCCACTAGATAGTGTGGATGTGAAAGATAGTCTCTCTTACGAAGAAGTCCCAGTTCAGATCCTAGACGGCCAGGTTCGTAAGCTGAGAAACAAGAAGGTTGCTTCAGTAAATATTTTATGGATGAACCAGCTAGTTGAGGGAACCCCACGGGAAGCAGAAGAAGACATGATGGTTAAATATCCCCATTTATTACCTTCCAGTTCAGTTTCAACATCAGGTATTAAATTCCTCCTCATTACTCTATTCAGTTTTGTAGTCAGTAGCTCTATTCATGTTTACAAAGTGCACTCTAGTTGTGTCAACTCAGTTAGTATGCCTATTTCAATTCAGAGTCAGTCACTCCTTCAGAAATCGATTTATAGTTTCAGTTTGGGAATTGCAGGTCTTTTCCCCAGTTTTTTAGCAGTTTAGCCTTCATTCGAGGACAAATAATCCCAAGGGGGAGATATTGTAACACCCCAAAACTTTCCTATATCAAATGCAGATTTAGCATGAAAAGAAAACCAAAAAGAACTAGAAAACTTTTTCTTAAAATGACCCAGACAATGAGTCATTATCAACTGTAACGTCCCATTGTCTGAGTCGTTGTCAACCCTGTAGGAAGTCCTTACTGAACCAACGAGCCCAGTAACGGGTCATGGAAGATACCAACAACCTATCCTGTTGAGCCGTTGAGATAAGTCTAGAAGTCAAGAAAGCCATCCCAGTGACAACAAGTGGCAACAACGACCCATTGTTCCACATAACAAGTCGTTGTTACCATCCATGAACCAAGTCTAGAAAATCCCAGTGGCCAGGACGAGTGGTGGAAATGATCCGTTGGTGGGATCAACGATTCATTGTGTCTATCGTTGGTAGAGGTCCAAACTTAGGTTCAAAAATCTCTCAATGACCACGAGAGGAACCAATGACTCGTTGGTTCCTCCAATGAGTAATTGTCCCCTCCCGTTGTCTAGTTCTAGTAACCTCATATTTTAGGTCGAGGACCAACGACTACTCCCAATAAGTCATGGTGTCAACCAACGACTCGCTGTGTGACCCGTTGGATTCCGACAACAGATTTTCAAGAATTTAGTTTAGGGGAATTTTTGTAACATTCCATCTTTTTAATCCCTAAACTACATCATTTTGGGCTCGTTTAGGAGGGGATTAAAGGGGGGTGATCGACTTAATCCCTCTCATTCCTATCAACTCACGATTTTCAGAACATAGGAGTTCCAGATAGACATTTCATAGCTAAGCTAGGGTTTTCTGTTTTCTATTAGACTTCTCCAGATTTTCTCAAAAATTCTACTCCAGGTATGTGGGAATTAAACAAGGGAATTGTTCTTCCCTTGTGCCCCAAAACCTATCTATAATTCCTTATCAGTTCTAGCCTTGAAGATCAGAAGTAGGGTTAAATTTTCAATCGGATTCTGAATATTTCTTGTGGAGTGTAGTTCTTATGAATTCTTTCTATGTTTTCACTACTTACTAAACATGCTGTTATTCTCTTCATGAAATGTTGTTTTAGCCCTAGTTTTATGAATACAGTAAACTGGAACTTGCATAATTGTCTAGATACAAATGTTTCTTGACTATGCTAATTCTTGAATTTCCATGTTATTACCATCATGTGAGTTCACAATCAATTTGCATGCTAATATAGTCTCAGTTAGTAATTAGCCTTTTCAGTATCTTTCAATAAGTCAGCTCATAAGTTTGACGATAATCAGTTCTTGAAGAGTTCAGTAATACTCTCTAGTTCCAGTTATCAGATTGTTCTTAGATGATTACGACGCTTTCAAATAAGAAGCTTTGGCCAGTCTTAGAACACTAGCTTGCAGTTATTAGGTCCTACAAACTCTTAGGGTACTTTCAGATAAGTATTTTTGACATAGCCTAGGGCGTCAGTTTTGAGTTATCAGTTTACTTTTCAACTTAGGACTATCCACTGGGAGTAGGACTTAGCACCAAGTGGGCTGGGGTTCCAGTGCACCTAGGTCAAAATAAACAAAAGAAATTTCAATTGAAAATAATACAAAATATTAAAAAAAGGACTTGTGTGTTCCCAAAATTACGTTGCCGCCATGGGTCATTAGCCCAAAGGGCCTCAGACTTGTGATCACCCAGCTCAGCCACTGTACCCTGGCAAGGTATAGTGGGCTATCATCGATGGGATGTATATATTGGACTCCACGTCTAGCTCACGTGGTCATATGTCAGTTATAGACTCTCCCACTTTTCAGTACTGTTCAGTTCAACTCAATGTCAGTTTAGCTCAGTTCAGTTACTCAGTTTCAGTACATGTTAGTGAGTGTCAGCCAGGGTCTATACTAACCTTATTGTAGCTATATCTCATCTTCTATCAATTTTCAGTATCTGTTGGTCATTTCATGTTATTTCAGTTCAACTGCTTATTTTCCTTGCTTTATGTATATCTCACTTACTCAGTACATTCAAAGTACTGGTGTATACTTTCTATGTTGTATCATATTATGATATAGGTGTAGGTTCCCAGTCTCAACACTGTCAATAGTATCCTCCCGACGATTTCAGCAGCAGCCCTATTGGTGAGTCCTCATCTTCCGAGGATGATGTTTTTATTTCAGTCAGTTCTTTATTTGGTCAGACTTTAGAGTTAGCTGGGGGCTTGTTCCAGCAACTCGCCAATTAGTAGTTGGCTTTCAGACACAGTTATTTAGGGTTCATTCAATTATGTTTACTCTTTTCAAAATAGTATTACTTGAATTATTATTTTTTGCACAACTTTCGCTTACGTTTAAATCAGTATACCAGTGCGATGTTAAGCCATGGGTTCGCTTAGGGCCACTTATGGCTCCAAGTACCATGTCTCGTCCAGGGTGTAGACTCGGCTCATCACACATTTCGAGAAAGAACTGATAATTTTACATATAAAAGCGTCTGGTGAAGCATCTAAACTTTATTGATTAATCAAATGGCCTACCCCCCAACCCTAGTACTTCTCTACTTGGTGTTGCTTTCATGGGTGCTGGTGAACTGGTTAATTGATATGTACCACCACCCTTGACACTAGCCTACTCTATTGCCACTATAAGATACTCTCTCTGCCTATAGCCTTGATGGCCATACATATAACATATGCCAAAATTCATTTGACAACTCCTGAGTGTCTCTTGCCATACCTGTACAATATGGACGTCACCACTATCTGGAACTCATACTACTCTGATGATGTAGGCTTGGTACACTAAAGCTCTATACCTAATTGAATTGACCTCTCTACTCATACTTAGATCTTGGCACTAAAGATGGTGTACTAACTGGAGAATGTGGGACTGACGGTGAAGGCCTCGATGCCTTACTATCAAGGAATGTCCCGCGGTCACTCTAATATCCCATATAAATCCCAGCTATCCTGACCCTCTTATTCTCCTTTCCTTTTGCCTCTAATTGGACCTTTAGCTTGTACCCCTCAGTCTGGTATGCAAATGGCATAAATCTAGAGATATCCACATCTTTATTCAATAATCCATAGAACACTCACCACTACTAGGGTCCCAAGGCCATATGCAAATCTGCACATCCTTGCCTGTATAGTAGAAGACAAATTTGGGCTTACCTAGATATTTGAGTAAACTTGAGGCCATACTCCCTCACACTTTTCCTAAGTGCTGTAAATTCATTAGTATTAGCCTCACTAAGTTCTATGGGTAGGAAGTGAGCCTCAGTAAAGTCCTTCCATACTATAGGAGGCGCATCCTCCTTTCGGGAGTCTTTCTACATATATTACCATGAAATATCAACCTCTTTAACTGATTGATCACGCCCAAATTATACCTCGCAATTAAGTATACAGGGATCGCTGTCAAATATAGTAACCCAACATAGGTTGGGGCAATCCCACAGGGAATATGGAAGAAACAATATGTTAGTGATAAATAAACTAACTTGCAATCAATATTTCGAAAGGGGGGTTTGCAAATAAAAAGAAGAAAATAATTCTAACAAAGATTAAGTTGTATATCAAATTATCAAGACAAAACTAGGAGTATGTTCTCCATGATTTCATAACTTAGTAGGCTTTTATTAGTGATTTATCATGGTGAATTTTGTGTAAAACTGACGATTAAGTTCATCTAATATCTCTCAACCTACAGAGATGAATTTCACTTATCTCCTCTTGCACTCAATGTGTGTATATTTTTCCGTTGGTATAAGTCTTGACTTAACTATCCTTGGTTAGAGTTCAAGTTAATTTAGATGAAGGTTAGTAGCCTCAAATTACCATTTTTATTCTCTTTTCCTAACTTCAACCTCCTTGGTTGGGCAAGTTGAAGATACGGGTAGGTTTCAATGTTTGAAACCGCTAAAACCAATTAAAATGAAGAAAATAACAATCCACCCAATTCACTATTCAAGAATCACTATTTTACTATTCCTACTTCCGTTAATCCATCATGGTTCCCACAACCCTAGCTTAAGAGATTTAGCCTTACATGTTTATGAGAAGAAAAACAAAAGATGTAGAAGAAATTATAATTAAATACTTACTTTAATGTAAACTTGTTTACAAAATCTATAAAGCTATATTAAGTCACAAGAACTTGATGAATCTCCAACAATTATTCAACTAAGCTATTGCACAAATTCGTTGAGTTTGAATTGTACAAAATATTGAACTAAGGAGTTCTATGTTGCCCAATATGACTATTACATATGACACGCCTAATACATAGGAATAAAGGGTATTTATAATAGTAGATTAAGCCTTCGTTGTTCCTTATTGGATTTGAATTGAGTTTTACAGCTTATGTTCCTAGTCAATGGGATTGGAATCCTGGCCATTTGGACACTCCTATGCGCCGCGCATTCATAGCACCATACTGCCGAGCCTCTTGGTGGACCAACCAAGTCGGTGCGGTGCACAGGCCATAGAATAACTATGCTTGTGCACTACCAACTTCTATCATACTCGTTTCATCAACCCCGTTTTGCCATTCTTGCTCTTTTTAGCCACAATTAAGCCTAAATTCATCACTTTAAGTCCTAAAATCATCTAATCATGTGTGTTAGCTCTTTTTCACAAAAATATCGTAAGACACATGAAAACACACACAATTTATTCTCAAAACATAGCTAAGTATGGGAAAAATATTGCTAATAAATGCATAAATATGCCCTTCATAACTGATACAGAGAAAGCTTAACGACTTCAGTTTTTGATACATGTATTACTCGAAAAATCCTATGATGCTCATCAACTAAGTTCTGGGGGTCCTCCTTCGGGTTAGATCCTGTAAAGACTGCGGAACTCATACATAGAAATTCTGTAACTAAAAAATGTAGCAGTGCTCCCTGTGACACCACACTCGAAGGTAATGCACTATGACATTTTAATTGAGTGAGCAACTGAGTATACTCTCGGATACCTTGATTGGGAAAATCTAATGATGGAGTAATCGAGGTTGCCTGACTAGATGGTTCACCTTGAGCCCTAGTCATAATTCCCTACAAAGGTGATAATCTACTAAAGTCCACCTTTGGAACTCTGCTAGTCTTTTGGCTTGCTTAAGTCTTTCATGCCATAGGCATATTCTGGAAGAAGTGAAACAATGCACGAGTTAGGACAACTCCTGGAAACATAACTCAATAACACGATCTTAGAATTTGAAAGGAGGTCATTTTTTAAAAATGTCTGAGATACCTCTAATTATAAGTATTGTGCGCTACACAACCATAAGTAGGAATCTACTAGACACAACTTCATAAACTACTTTGGGCACATGAACCTATGATATCAAGTTTATATGAACCTAGGTTTGGGTGAATCGGTACTCGGTGCCTTAACTTGTCCGAGCGACTCCTTCTATATGCACATGAGATACAACCTTTACATAAAACTTGAAATAAAATAGAATAGTAGGGTTGAGTCTCATAAGAGAGACTCTCACACATATAGCGAAAAGCATATAGGCAAGAATAATCTAAAACTTTCTTCTCATAATAGGACATAATAAATCTTTAGAATAAAAACACAATATGCAATTCCAAAATAACAATAACTAGCAGCTTTCGAAGCACACGCAGGACTTAAGATACTCTAGTCTACAAAACCTCTAATACATGACATCTAAATAGAGCATACCGAGACAAGGCCCCAGTATATCTAAAATATGAAATACTATAAAACACATAAGCTGGCCTCGGATGAGAAATGTGGCTCACCAAATCTAGCTGAGTGTAGACTGATACACCTAATGAGGAGACCTGTTGTAACACCCTGTGTTTTCAGGTTAGGTTTGAACTCATTAAATTCTTATGGTTAGTCTCCAATGGTATAATATATGTGTTACATTTACCACAAATTTTCTTTGAAATCGATTTAGGGTGTAAAGATTCTAAGGCCAAGGCAAGTTGAAAAGTGTAAGAAAAATTAGAAATTTCCATTGAATTTGAAAAATATTATTATTCAAGCATGTATGATCCCTAGTTATTTGGGAATCTTGAAGAAGTCTATTCATGTATATTCTATACCTTTGAAAGACATTTTGAACCATATAAAGTTAAGGTCAATCCGAGCTGTGAGGAAAAGGTTATGGAGGATTTACTAAATACAGTCCAAGTGGCCATAAATCTGATATATAGCTCGTAATACCAAATATACCGCCATATATTGGACTGTGAGTGGGAAGAGAAACCCCAACCCACTGGAATTGACTTATAGAGCTGACATACGGACCGTATGTCAAATGTACAGCTTGTATGTAGTGCTTTACATGACATATGGACCGTATATCAAATATATAAATCAGATATCAGATGTATAATGAGTGTATATTAGAACATATATGAAGCATTTACGCCTCCAAAGTTGATATACAGACCACAGATTAAAATTACGATCCATATGTGGTGTCTGCAAGTTTCAATTTTCCAGAGAAACAATAAATACCTATTTTAGTCACCACTTCATTTTTGGCCAACTTTTAGAGAGAAAATATCCTAGAACTTCTTCTAATTATCTAAGGTGAGTTTTTAATAAATTTTCATGGTTATAACATCAAATTAACAAGGATTAAAGCTAGAATTATCATCCTAAGTCTTAGATTTCAAGAATCGAATTCAAGAGCGATTGAAAAAGGAATTTTTGTGGAATATTTACGAGGTAAGTCCCTTGATTAGTTGTTGTGGTTCAAGAGTTAATTGGGGTTCATGTAGCCTATTGAAAGGCGTTATTAACAATAGGTATTTCTTGGATTGGTCATAAACATGAATTTCGCCTAGAACCCTAGTTTTTTGAGAAGGATAGAAATTCATGATATTTGATCAAAGTTCTAAACTTTATCATCAAAATTGATTGTAGATCCATTATGGTACATTGTTGAACATGTTTAGAGTGTCTTTTTAGCAAAATTTAAGTTGTTTTTTCTTTTCAAGTAGTTCTATTTTTAAAACTTTCATTCTAAATACGTCTGCTTTCTACATATGTCTCTTCTTGAACATACTTTTGACTAAAAAGAGATTCTGACGTGTTTTGGCCCTTTAAATCTGGATATATTTAAAATAATGATCTTTTTATATTTTTTTTCTCTGTGAATTAGATATTGATCTGGAATATGATTTAATTGCTTAAACATGGTTTCTAAACTTAAGTAATGATTTTTATATACCTCTTGGTATAATCCATGATTTTATTTTATATACATTATAAAGTCGTATAAATTCTGGGAAGAAACAAAAATCCAGATTCAATATGGTACGATTAAATATTTTTTCATTCATTCCCATCCAATCAAAAAAGACTTTTTTCGAATTTTTTTGAGTGTTTTCTGGATTTTGATGAATTGTAAGATAAAAAAGGCCTTTTTTGTCAATTTTCTCAATTATTTGATAATTATTAATACCAATTTTCTCTATAAATGAGATGGAGAGTTTTCTGAATAATTTTGAAATGATTTTTTTCGGCTGCTGCACCATGACTCATGATTTATTATTATTTTTGAATAATATTTCATGTATGAATTATTTTTTAATTTGTATTATCCCTTGGGAGGACACTTTGATTATCCCTTGGGATGACTTATTTGGATTACCCCTATTTTGGGATGACTTGTTTGGATTACCCCTTGGGAGGACACTTTAATTGCCCCTACTATCAACTATTGATGGACACTTTGATTACTCCTTGTGATGACTTATTTGGATTACTCCTATTTTGGGATGACTTGTTTGGATTACGTCGAATTATTTAATTATAACTGTTTATTTATTTAGTTGTTGTTGTTGTTGTTGCTGTTGTTGTTGTTATTATTATTATTATTATTATTATTATTATTATTATTATTATTATTATTATTATTATTATTATTATTATTATGTGAACTCTTGTTCCAAGTCATTAACTTAGTATCCAGTATTCAGGCATACCATTTTCATTCTTGGTGGTGTATTTGGTGAACCCACATTCTTATTCATGGATGCCATTGACTATTTTACTTGATTTATTAGATTTTCGAGATGCTTCTCTAAATAGTTATTGTTTTCTTAGAGGCTCCATAGATAGATATTTTGCAACGAGGGTTACTTTAATTATTTCTTGACTCATTGGGGTACACTGCTATGTTTAGCTGCTAGACAGATATTTACATTATTGATATAAAATTTTATTTTATTTAATTAATTATCTTAATTTATATACACATAATTGAATTATTTGGCGCAACTGTGTGAACTATTATTCATAGGGTGCTTCTGTAGCATCGAATCTTGTTTTGCTAGAGTCGTGTTTAGGATGTGACAAGTTTGGTATCAGAGCTCTAGGTTTAGAAATGTCCTAGGATCTATCTATGAAGTTGTATCTAGTGGAGTCTTCCTCTTGCAACCTGATCACTTACATAACTGAAGGATTCTTAGAGTATTTATAGGTATCCTTGCTTCTATTGATTCAAGATTGTGCCATAGAGCTTGACCTTCTTTTAAGATCATTCTTATACGTTCGTAATTTGTGCCTCTCGGAGATGACTTTAACTCATGTTGCAAGTGCTAATCAAGTGAATAATGGTTCTATGAAGAGCACATTGATTGTAATATATGGTCTAATGGATGGTACTAGTCTCATGGAATTTCAGTGCAACTTGTCTTATATCAAATTAGGTTTCCAATGCGATAGACACACCCTTAGCTAAGAAAAAAAAGGGGATTACACTCGTCTTATATCAAATTACGATAGACCATATATTAGATGTATATTGAATGTATATCAATATATATATAAGGAATTTACGCCTCCAAAATTGACATACGGACCGTAGGTCAAAAGTACGGCCTGTATGTAGTCTCTGTAGGTCAAATTTTTTCACAAAACCTATATATTTCTATTTTAGTGGGTTTTTTTTATTTCACTTCATTTTTGACCGACTTTTGAGAGAGAAAACATCCTAGAACTTCCTGTAATCATCTACAAAGAGTTCCTAACAAATTATCATAATTGTTACATCAAATTAACAAGTATTAATGCTAGAATCATCATCCTAATCCTTAGATTTCAAGAATTGAAATCAAGAGTGATTGAAGGGAATTTTTGAGGAATATTTATGAGGTTAGTTCCTTGATTAATTATTGTGATTGAAGAGTTAATTAGCGTTTTGTGTAGTCTATTGAAAGGAGTTATAATTAATAGCTGATTCTTGAATTGGTCTTAATCATGAATTTTTCCCTAGAACCTTAGTTTTTCGAATAGGGTGGGAATTCATGAGATTTGATCAAAGTTCTACATTTTATCATTTTGATTGTACAGTCATGATGGGATATTGCTGAACATGTTTAGAGTGTTTTTAGCAGAATTTAAGGTATGACAGATTTTCAACTATATCTATTTTTAAGATCTTCTTTCGAAGTACGTCTGTCTTCTATATATGTCTCTTTTTGTACATACTTTTGATTAAAAGAAGTTTTGAATAGGACTTTATGCCTGTGTGGGACAAGCCCGCATCGAGTCTTCATATTTTGATTTATAGTATGATATATGCTTAAAAACGTGTTTTGACTCTTTTAACGGGATTTGTAGAATAATTTTTAAAGTAATAATATTTTTACATGCTTTTGCTCCATGAATAAGCTTTAATTTAAAACATGATTTAGTTGCTTAAACATCATCTCTAATCTTAAGTAATGATTTTTATATACCTCTATCAATGAGTTGAAATATTTTTTGGAATAATTTTGATATTATTTTTTTACTTGCTTCCCATGACTTATGATTTATTATTTTTCGACTGATATGCCATGATTGATTTTTTTTATATTACTCCATGGGAGGAAACTTTGATTACTCCTTGGGATGGAATTATTGGGATTACCCGTATTTTGGAATGACTTGTTTGGATTACCCCTTGGGAGGACACTTTGATTACCCCTACTAAGGGAGGACATCTTGATTACCCCATTTGTTTTAGTTTATATAGCTATTTGACCATTTTTTATTTACTAAAAATGAATAAGCCTAATACAAAAGAAAATAAATGTTTTGCCAGCCCAAAAGTGACTAGCCCATAGATAGATAAATTATTGATTAGGATCCTCTCATTCGGTCATCGGCTACATCAATCTCTTCTGCGCATCAATGGAGACCAGGGTTTCTTTGGTTGATTCTCGATGCATGATGGTGTAATAAGCTTATTTTTCCTTCTATTTCTTGTTCTTTGAATACTGGTGGTCCAGTTATTCTCTTGATGTATTTCATTTCTGTTAGATCTTCTGTGCTTTTCTCCTTATCCTTGTTTGTTTGTCTCCAGGTACCATTATTTGGTAAATCTGTTGTTCTCTCCACACTAGGTGCTAATTTTGGTTCTTGCTCTTTTATGATCTGGTTCCTTAAGTCTTCAAGTAGCGGTATTCCTCTTATGTTTCTTATTTGTTGTACGTCTTCGATTTGTCTTTCTCTTTTCTGTTGTGCGAATGATTTCCTTCTTGTTATGCGTCTATATTGCTTTGATTTGTCTGCTTCTTATATGTATGACATTCTACCCCTTTCCCTGTAGCTGTGGTTGATCTTTTTTGTCCTTATACGCAAATTTGGAATCTGCCGTTTCTCTGTATTGATTACTTTCCTAGCTTTCATTGGTAGCTTTGATTACCCCTTTAGATGACTTGTTTAAATTAATGAATTGTTTCATTACAACTATTATTATTATTATTACAACTATTATTATTATTATTATTATTATTATTACAACTATTATTATTATTATTATTATTATTATTATTATTATTATTATTATTATTATTATTACAACTATTATTAATGATAAGGCCTAAACTCACCCCTTAACGCCCTAACAACGCCTTTCACACGGCTAACACGGGCTCAGCAGGGGCTACCGTGCAAAACACAAGCTTTTATCATTATCGGGGCTATAGTAACTCAACCTCAAACTTGACCTCGGAATCACCGGAATGAAAATTTTCTCTATTAAGAGATCATTTCCATATTACCGATGTCTAGTGTGTTATCAGTCCAACACAGGTGTTTAGCCTATCATTTAGGCTAATCCGATATTAAAAGATTTAAAATATTCAAAGTAAGAAAATTAATACCTTGTATGTAGACTCCAAATCCAGAAGTAGAGAAATTTACAACTTTTTATTTCAGAAAGTTTACAGGAGAGAGGATTGAAGAATACAAAGCAGGGTTGGCTAAAGCCTGCCTCCTCCTAAACAAAATTGATCCTTATATAGATGGATCAATAAGAAAGAATCAAAATAAAATACATCATTGCTTACATCATATTAAATAATTGGACCGACATGGGGTCCTAATGCTTAATTAAAGGCTACAAATTTTTTCAACTTTTATAAAAGTTGATTGTCCTTTTCTTCATTGTCTACTTTTTCTTTTACTTTTTCATTTGTCCTTCTCTTGACGTGGAAGATTCTTCCGTCTGATTTTTGAATTGCCGGAGAAATGCTTCTATATCCATCTCCTCAGTGCTATGAACACTCTGGGATTCTCCTGCTAGACAGTTTTCTTCATCTTCATTTGAAGAAGTGGTTATGGACATATTGTCTGGAAATTCCATCCCTAAATTTTTTTCCAAGTCTTTCTTAACTTCTTGCATGTATGAAGCAATCAATTCTGTTTTGGAAATCGCTCCCTTTTTCATTTTTAATTTTTTAGAAATTTGTTTAAAGGGACTCATTTCTTCCTTATCAGATATCATCTGAGATTGTTTTTTCGCTGTTTCAATGGAATTTTTGATAGAGTCTATTAACTCCTGTCCAGGGATTTTTCCTTCCGCATCCTTGTGGAGTAATTTACTCCAAAATTTTGTATAAAAAATTCTTTTTAGGCATGGAAATCCTTCTTCCATGTTTTGAACTTCAATCGTCCATTTCATGATCCACGGAATCAAAAATTTAATAAAGAAATACATTGAGGATATTCCCTCAAAATATATATCTTCTTGCTGTAACTTTATTAGTCTAGGTGAAATATCCACCCATTCAGCATATAAGCTTTTGAACTCATCTGGTAAAATGTTGATACTTGGACCATATAGAGTCCACCATTTTCCAAACCAGTTTGGTATCTGATTTTTGAAATTATTAGAGCAGATTTTTATGAATCATGAATGCTTCTTATTAGCATTCTCATATAATAGAGCTTTATTAAAGCCATCAATATAGTCCCAATAATTGAACTTTACTTTTACCTGTTGTTCTGAGTGAGTATATTCTCTATCTTTCATTGTGCTTATTCCCCATTCTTCTGGGGTGACAATATTCTTTATAATGAATTTTGAAAAGTTATAAACTTTTCTAGTATTGGCGGGGTAAAAATGTTGAAATTCAAAAGACCCCATAGATGAGAGTATGCTCTCATAATGCATACGGTATTTCTAAATAGGGACAACATATGATGCTATATCACAGTACCTTTGCATTATCTGCCAAGGGTCATCCTTCCATTGCAAATCCTTGGTTCAATGAGGAATATTACCTCTGTTTTTTCATTTTTTTCATATACTTCTGCAGCTTCACTAATTTCTTCGTTTGTTACTGCAGAGTATGAAGGTGAAGCATCTCTCTGTGGCTGCTGGGATTGTATAAAATCAAGAAATTGTTGGTATAATTTGGTTGTTTGCACTTACTCCTGATATTCCAGTCGAAGTGCTTGCTCTAGTAGAAGTGGTTGTAATATTTGCGGCTATTAGCCTTTGATTTCCAATTTGAGCAAGAATATTATCTCTGCTTATTTGAGCTCCTCCTCTTCCTCTACCTCTTCCTCTACTAGAGGAAGGGAAACCACTTTGTGGCCGCATAATCTGTTAGAAAAATAAAGCTATTAGCTGATATATTCTCTAGTGAGAAAATCAGGCAGACTATTATCTGTACCCTTTTTATATTGTATATCAAAATCAAAAGGAGCTAATAAAGCTTGCCACCTTGCAAACATCTGCTTAGAAACATCATGTTTAACATCTTTATTAAAGATAAATCTCTCCGCTTGGCAGTTAGTGTTTATAAAAAACTTTTGGTTGTATAAATCTCCTTGAAATTTCAATACACATTTAACTATAGCTAAAATCTCTTTAGCCACTGTAGCATAATTCTTTTAACTATTAGTCCATTTTCCAGAATAGAATTGAACAAGATATTCTTGTTTCGTATTTGGGGAGATTTGTCTTAAAATTCCCCCATAGCCAATATCAGAGGCATCTGTCTCTACAATTTTCACCCAATTTGGGTTTGCCAAAGTAAGGCATGGAAGGTTATTAACCTTAGCCTTTATATTTTTGACTGCTTTTGTATGATTTGCAGTCCAGGCTTTAGGGTTTTTCTTTAGACGATCATATAATATCGCTATATCTTTGGATAAATCCTTTATAAAAGGTGAAATATAATTCAAGCTTCCTAGAAATCTTTGAAGCTGGGTTTTATCAGTAATCTCATCAGGGAATTTTGATGCAAATTCAATACTTCTATGAATAGGAATAATTTTTCCTTTTTCTATATTATGACCCAAAAATCTGACATTTGTCTGGAAAATATGCATTTTTGGTTTAGATATTACCAAACCATTTTGAATAATGATTTTCTTAAATAAATCAAGATGTTTAAAATGCATTTCTAAAGTTTTAGAGAATACGAGAATATCATCTATATAAACAATAATAAAATTGTTAAAAGGATTAAAATATCATTCATGATTTATTGAAATTCTGATGGGGCATTTTTTAATCCAAATGGCATAACATTCCATTAATATTGTCCCATTGGAACATTAAAAGCTTTTTTGTATCTATCTTTCTCAGAAATTTGGATTTGCCAGTATCCAGACTTTAAATCAAATTTTGAAAATAGGATAGCATCATGCAATCTATCCAATAAATTTTTTTTATTAGGGATTGGATATCTGATCCATTTTAAAACTTTATTTAGGGGTTTATAATTTATTACCAATCTTGGTACCTCTCTTTCCTGTTCTGCTTGTTTATTAACATAGAAGGCAGTACAGGACCATTGCGACTTTGAGGGTCTTATTAAACCCTTTTGTAGCAAATTATCAATTTCTTTTTTACATAAATCCAGATACTCTGAATTCATTTGGCATGACCTTGCTTTAGTAGGAATATTATCCTCAGAAAAGTTTTCCTCATAAGGAAGACTTACAACATGCTTTTTCCTTTCCCAAAATATATTCGGGTGATCTCCACAAATTTGGAAAGAAAACTGGTTTCTCAGAATCTCAATCTTTTCTTTTATTTTAGAGTTTTAAAGAGTTTCTTGTATAGTAATACTACAAATCTCATTTTAAAAAAAATCAATTTGCTTTATTTTTGAAGAAATCATATCCTTAATATTATTAACATATTTAGAAAAAGGTTGTGATATAAAATCAATTCTTATTTCTTTCTTTTCAAAAGTACCAGTTATTCCGGTTTCATCCCATCTGGTAATTGGATAAATATGCCAGAAAAAGGCATACCTAATATTACCTCATTTGAGATGTTTTTAACAAGTACAAAAGACTCTGTAATACAAATAATATTTGTACAAATATAAGCTTTGGGTAATTTATAATTAATACCCATTTTTTGTCCGCTAGCATTTCTGAGACTATGAGTAATTTTATGAAAATATCTGGAAGGTATTAGCCCTTCCTGTATACAATTTAAATCCGCTCCACTATCAATTAAAGCAGTAAAATCTTTTGTTAGATTATAATCAATAAGAATAGTAATTTTTGCGATGAGTTTATGAGCTGTAATTAATTCAATAGTTTCTAGAAAAGAATCTTTTTCTTCCGGAGGTATTTCTTGAAAATTATTTTGAAAATTGTTTGAAATAATGGGAAGACTTTCATTTAAAACTTGTTTTCCAGGATGTTTATAAACTTCATGTGCTTCTATTAAAGCAATTCTTTCATCAAGAGCCATATTATGACTTTTAAGAGAAGAAATTTCCTTTTTGAGATTTACAATTTCTTCTGCCAGATCTTGAATTGTAGTAGGCATATTATTCTTCTGAGACCTTCCTTTGAGTTGCCTTATTACCTCAGTCATGGTATAACCTTTATTTGGAGAGGTAGTTCCCTTTAAAGTATTGGTATTACTAGTAGAAGCTTGGGTACTTCCAATCTTATCAATAATCTGAGATCTTAAATTGGGATCATCAATTGCTTTCAGAATTTCTACCAAGTTATCACCTGTCCGGACATTTATATTCAAATCTTTAAACTGAGAGTATAATTGATAGAACTCATCCTCCCCGTCCTTATTTTCGCAAGGTTGTCCAATTTGACATGGTAAACAGTCTTCTTCTGATGAACTTATATAATCTTCATCATGGAGAACCTTTAAATCTTCACTTGTTGAAGATTCAATATCTGAATGTTCATCCCCAGAATTTTCTGGTGAGGAATTTAATAAAATCTTGCATAAAGAATCTTTAATATATCTTCTAGGTCAAGACTCTTAATCCTATCTTTGACTTTGCAATCTTTTGCATAGTGACCAATTCTTTCACATTTATAACAAACATCCGGTTTCTTGTTTTTCTAGAAGTTTGACTCCTTAAAATTCTTTTTCCTCTTTTCACGTTTCTCCAATCGTTTTTCTTTTCTTCCTGGTCTATAAGACCTTCTTTTGTACTTTTCCTCCTTTTCTTTACTTCCTTTTTGCCTATGAGACTTCTTGGAAGTTCCTGGCATATCAATTGCAAATTGCTCACAAAACTCACCCAATTGACACTTTTCATTAAGATGATATCTTTTCACTTGCTGGTTCAACTTTATTTCATTGCAGAGAGATAAACCTTCCTGTGTACAAACACTTATTAATTTTCCATACGTATAATCTTCATAATTTATACTAACTCTATCTCCCCTAAGGGCTTTCCTAACCCTTTCTACAAATAAGGTAGGGTGTCCATCTATGAACTTGGATTTCTAATGAGGGTTATTACACTCAGGGAGTTCCATTACTCTTGATAAAAACACATCCTTATACCATTTGAAAGATGTTAAGGTTTTGCACCTAAGGTTTTGGAGCATAGTCCTAATGGTCTCGCTATTATCTGACCACCTTCCAGAAAAATGTTCTATAATTGTAAGTATCAGAGAGTACACTATATTGGGTTCTGATGTATCTCCTTCCCTTTTGACAACATTTAGAATTGCCATTCTCTGGGTTTCAGTGAGATAATTATCCCACCAACCTTTAAGTTGACTTGTAAATCCCGCTATAATCATATTAGCAGTCTTGTTTTCAGTATTACCATTTGCTTTGCAAACAGTACTGAACATTAAAATTCTATGCATCAGCGTATAAATTTGTCTGTTAGTATAACCATCAATATTCCATTCATATATCTCATTTCCACTATAACTATTAGAGATATGTGTTTCTTGTTCTTCTAATAAAACATCTTGAGGAGTCGGTCTAGGATAATAGTACATCCTTTGTACTGGCTTCCTAGCATGCTTTTCTGAGATTTTATTAATCTCATCATTCGGAATATCATTCCATCTGTCATTACAAGATCCTTCTTCTATATTCAAAGGCTGGAGATTTAATCCTTTAGACTTCTTTTCCAATAGGGTCTCTAGATCAGCCATATTACCAAATCTGAAGTCCCTTACTTCCGGAGGGGGTTGAATACTAGGAGTAGCTTTAGGTGTAACCTCTTTTTCTTCGGCTATCCTTTCTTTCTTGAATTCTGTATATAAACTGTCAATCTTCTCATGTAAAGAGAGAATGTGCTCTCCTAGAATACTCACATCTATTAAATTCGCAAAAGCTGTGAAATAAACAACTTTATTCTCTTTTTCAATTTGAAAAGATTGTTGTGGTAGTAAAACTGATTTAGTAACAGTACCATTTGAAAGTTTATAATCATGTTCTAACATTTCTATATATTCATAAACATATTTAGTCATGAACCATGGGACAAAAGCTATGACTTTATTTACTCTTGAAAGATCATTATAAAAATCTTCTTGGAAAAACTTTCTTTGGTTTTTATCAAAACTTTTAAAGAACCAATTTTGAAAAGGTTCCCATTTAGGTTGAAAAAATTCTTGTTGGATCTTTTTCCTTATTGGAGATCCTGGTGAAAAGTCAAGTTTAGTCTTTTGATCCATATAAACCAGTTGGAAAATCCATATCAGAAGGAGTAGGCTCCATATCAGGAGTTACAATATGAATTTCAATTTTGATATTATCAACATGATCACTTTTCTGAAAATCAGATCTATCAGATTTAGGAGTATCTTCTTCTTTGATTTGAGAAGTTGATGCTCTAGATGGTAGATCTACAATATAATCAACCGTGGAGGTATAAAGAGAGTTACATTTAGGAATATAAGAATTAGATCTAAGCATTCTTGAAGATATTCCCATATCATCAACAGAATTCAAAAGCATATTATTATGAAAGCGAATTTTAACCGTTCCATCCGACGTTTGTTCAATTTCAAAAATATCAGAAGAAATGTTATTTTTAGGCGGAGCCGCTTCTTCAATTATCCATTCTTTTGGAAAATCAATTTCATCCCACTTTATAGGTCTTCTAGTTATAATTTTTGACCTACTAAAGTTGGTTTCAATTAAAATAGTTTCATTTTTGAAATCCATTATTTTGCACATAGGATTTAATGTGTATAAAGGTTTATAATAAATACGGTAAAACAGATACATATAACCTCTGTACCAGGCATGTAATCATAACCATGTAACTTAATACTTAATATTAAAGTATCTAAAGAATTTTCATCATTCAAAGAAATTTGCAAATTAGGATAAGCATTAAAATAAACAGGACCATAATTTTTGACCTACTAAAGTTGGTTTCAATTAAAATAGTTTCATTTTTGAAATCCATTATTTTTCACATAGGATTTAATGTGTATAAAGGTTTATAATAAATACGGTAAAACAGATACATATAACCTCTGTACCAGGCATGTAATCATAACCATGTAACTTAATACTTAATATTAAAGTATCTAAAGAATTTTCATCATTCAAAGAAATTTGCAAATTAGGATAAGCATTAAAATAAACAGGACCATAAGCCAAACTGGTCTGAACAGTCCCTATAAAAGATTTTTTCCAATTTTTATTTCTACCATCTCTGAGAGCTGCTATGAAACTCTCTGGTAATCCTCTTAAAGTAAGGAGCTTAAAAGCAACTTGTATCAAACCAATATGCATAAACCTATAATTTTCCCTATAAGGGGCAAAATCACTTTCATTTAATAAACGAAAAGTTCCATGATCAGAATCAACAGTAATAGTTTCTTCTGTTGTTTTAACAATTTGTTTAAAACCAAGTTTTTCAAAAGTACCTATCTGATATATTAATTTGGGTTGAATCTTAGGAATCGTCCATTTATTAAGGAGATCTAAATTTTGAGGCATGTCATACTCATCTTTTCTACTGTTTTTAACAGTAGAATGCTTTCTAATAATATTCATTAAAAAAGAAGTGTTGAACTGATAACACCTATAACTATCCAATAACATGGCTCCGATACCATATTCGGAGCAGGATCGCTTCAGTGAAACCGCAGGAACTTTTACAAGTAAAAGAGGTCCTTTTACAAGTTGCTGCAACTCAGAAAATGATAAGGCCTAAACTCACCCCTTAACGCCCTAACAACGCCTTTCACACGGCTAACACGGGCTCAGCAGGGGCTACCGTGCAAAGCACAGGCTTTTATCATTTCATTTCAGAGCAGGATCGCTTCAGTGAAACCGCAGGAACTTTTACAAGTAAAAGAGGTGCTTTTACAAGTTGCTGCAACTCAGAAAATGATAAGGCCTAAACTCACCCCTTAACGCCCTAACAACGCCTTTCACACGGCTAACACGGGCTCAGCAGGGGCTACCGTGCAAAGCACAGGCTTTTATCATTATCGGGGCTATAGTAACTCAACCTCAAACTTGACCTCGGAATCACTGGAATGAAACGTTTCTCTATTAAGAGATCATTTCCATATTACTGATGTCTAGTGTGTTATCAGTCCAACACAGGTTATTGTTATTATTATTATTATTATTATTATTATTATTATTATTATTATTATTATTATTATTATTATTATTATTAGTGATGTATTAGGTATTAAAGGAGGAGCAGGTTCCAATTTTATAAGACGCTTAGGAGGGACTTGCTATATGGTAGGCCCCTAAACTTATGCCCTCGAACGCAGCCGGTAGTGAATGTAGAGTTTGTGTATATTGGACAATGGCTAACTTGAATGGTGTTCGCCTAGTAGACTCACTCCTTTGCAAGATATATGAGAATTGGTTATGTCTAGAAGCCCCGACCAATCCTTCTGACGTGAACTCACAAAGTGCCTCAAGTAGCACTCAAACAAGGCATTGACCCGTTCTGTTTGTCCATCTATTTGTGGGTGAAAACTAGTAGAAAAATGTAGCTCCGTGACAAGCATATTGAAAAACTCCCTCTAAAAGTTTCTGATATAGAAGGGGTGCCAATTGCTAATGTGATGCCTTAGCAAGCCCCAATACTTCACCACATTCTTGAAGAATAGTTTGGCAGCCCCTTTAGAGGTGCAGCCTGCTGTGGCTGGCATGAAGCTAGCATACTTCAAAAACCTATCCATCACGACCATGATTGTTCCATATCTTTTAGACTTTGATAAGAAAGTGATGAAGTCCACAGTCGTGCTCTCCCACAGACGCTCTGCAACTGGTAGTGGCTTCAAAAGTCCTCCCGGTTGCTGCTGCTCCACCTTATCCTTTTGGCATACTAGACAGGTCTGCACATAACATTCAATATCATTACGCATGCACGACCAATAATAGACTGAATCGATCAAGGCCCTTGTGCGATGTTAGCCTATGTGCCCAGCCCATAATGTGTAGTGATAATGTTTCCAAACTTGGGCACGTAGACTCTCTGGCCTGTGGTGAGAAATAGTCCATCTTTCACCCAAAAACATCTTGTCTTGCCTTGGGTGGCTAACTCCATAAGATTTTTTTTGCTTCTGGATTGTGTTGCATGTGATCCTTTATGGCCTCTCGAATGTCACAACTTGTTGAAGTGATGTCAATAAGTTTGGCTTTTCTACTCAATACATCAACCACAATATTACCCTTGCTTGGCTTATACTCTGACTCATAATCAAACTCGGTCAAGAGGTCCTACCACCTATCCTGCTTCTGTATGCGTCTAAAAATATCTTGTGGCCATATTGTCAGTTTTGACCATGTATCTTGACTCGAGCAAGTAATGTCTCCATGTGTGAAGGCAATGCACAATGAAAATGATCTTCTCGTCATGCACTATGTACCATTATTCTGTCTCATTCAACTTGCACCTCTCGAATGATATGGGATGCTTATCTTGCATCAAGACACCCCAATTGAAATATCAAATGCATCTGTATGCAACTTGAATGTCTTGGTAAAGTTAGGTAATGCCAAGACTGGTTCCTCTATAATGGCTGCCTTAATGCCTTCAAATTCCTTTTGACAATGCTCCATCTAGACCCATGGCTTGTTCTTCTTTAGCAACTCGGTCAAGGGTTCTGCCTTGACTGAATAACCGCTAATGAACCTACGATAGTATTTAGCAAGTCCAAGGAAACATCCAAGCTCAGTCACCTTTTTGGGTGCATGTCATGATCTGGGCTGGAACTCTGGTCCAAGACACGGGACCTAGAACCACGAATGGCTCCAAGCTAACCCATGATAAATACATAGCATGCCTTAAAAGCATAATCAAGCAAAAATCAAAACATAAGCATGGAATAGAAAAAATCCACATAACATAAGGCATCCATAAAAGTGACAATATCACAACGTTGAGTTACCTACTACATGTCTGTCTGAAAAGCCACTTAGCCGTAAGACGAGTTGATGGGAAAACACCCCTATCTAACTCACTAAGTTTGAAGCTAAAAGAAAATATAACAAAAAAAACTGATAGGCATCCTCAGATGATAAGGACTCACTAAGACTGGGGAAAACTAGCTGGCTGAGCAGGAGCGAGCTAATAGCGATACTGAGATGGATCACCCCAACCTATATCATGAGACGATATATCATAGAGTATGGGGTCAGTACTTTGAATGTATTTAGTATATAAAAAAGTAAAACATGCTAGTAAAACGATAGTATGAAATCATGCAAGTAAATCAAGATAGATCATGAGAGTAAGGGCTATATGCTAAAAGCCATAGGTCTGAAATATACATACTCATAAGCTATTCATCATAAGCTAAACATAATGACCTAAGTTTTAGAATGGAAATTATATATTGTTCCATACATGAAAACTCATAAACTGAGGTCAACTATGTTATAAGACATGAACCTGAGTACTGAAAACATGAGGAACAATGGGAGGCCTTGTCATAACCGACACAATCATGATAAGATTATATGATTCCCCAACTATCTCGCTCAAGTGGGCAGAACTGTCTTAAGCCTTGCAAAGCAAATAACAATGGAGGTGTGATATCACAGGTGTTCCCTCAGGCGGGGGAAACACTTTCTTGAGAGGTCCCAAATAAGAATATATCTTATGTTGGCATGTAGTTCAGAGATCGGGGTCCTCGAAATCCCTGGCCTACTCGGTGCTAGACACTACTCCAAAAACATGCATATTGCTCATAATCATATTCTCAAAACATAGCTTAAATCTGAATATTGAGGAGTCTTGACTCCAATTATCTCTTTAAAACTAATCTTGTAAGCATTGGCTAAAATCATGATAAACATACTTAACTTTATATGGGCTTTCCCAAATCATGAAATCATAAGTCTAAGAATTCATAATGTTTATGCACACTTGATAATTCATCATACTTGAAATCATGGACTCATAAGCTTGAAATTTATAAATCATGCATAATATGACATAATCTTTATAAACTTGATATCATGAATTAGTAAGTAAATTGAGGTTTAAATCTGCCTTAATAGTTATGAGACATCAATAAAACATGAAGGGATATACCCATAGGGAAAGTATGGAAGATTTTATGAAAATTGGTAAAAACCCTAGAATTCAATTTGATATGCTTAGAGACCTAAAACATAGAAGTGGATTGAAATTGGGCATGAGAGTGGAAGAATTTTCCCCATTTATAACCCTACATACCCGGGATTGAAGAATTCTCGACTTGATTAGAAACCCAAAGGGAAGTGAGTAAGAATCCTAACTTCTCTTGAGGAGATTTGATTTTCACTTAGGGGTGTTAGGAATAGAATGAGGGTTTTGGATGATTAAAACCCTTAAAAACACCCTTTTAGAAGGCTTAAAACGACTTAGTTTAGGAGTTATGAACTTAGGAATTATGAAAACATACTTAATGATCTGACAGGAAAAATCACACTACTAGACCCAACGAGGGACTGGACGACCCACTGGAAGACTTGAGGGTCGTTTCCTGACCCATTGCCACTGGCAACCTCTTCTCCATTCTCTGATCTTTTTCACTCAACGAGTCACTTAATGGGTCGTTAGGAGAATTAACCACTCGTTCCTCAATCCGTGAAGTACACTGAAAATTAATATTTTCTCTACCACTACATATTTTAAGGGTCACACCGCGACCCCTCGAGTCATTTAACGAGTCACACCACGATTCATTTTGTGACCTAGTGTAGGTTTTCTTATTTACTTCATTTCAGTCCTCAAGTATGATTTTAGAGACTTTCAAGCTGTTACAACGCCTCCCGTTCTTGGATAACTCGTACTTTGGCCTCGTCCATGCGCAATCTGCCCTAGCTAATGACATGTCCCAAAAAATATACTTCAGGTTGGGCGGACTCGCACTTCTCCTATTTGATGTAAAGCTCATTCTTTTGCAAGACATAGAAAACCTTCCTTAAGTGCTCTACATGCTCCTCTAAGGTGCTACTGTAGATGACTATATCGTCCAAGTAGAATACCATGAACTTATCAAAGTAGGAATGAATAATCTTGTTCATCAGTGTGCAAAATGTAGCGGATGTAGTGATCAAGACAAAGGGCATCACCAACCACTCATAAGCTCCATATCTCATCACATACGCCATCTTTAGTTCATTACCCTCACTACAACATCTTAGGCTTTTAGCCACCTTTGTAAAGTGTGGCCTTTGATCTAATGCTACACTTTTTTGAGGGTGGCCTAAAGAGGCATAACCTTTGAATTTAGGCCACGCTTTTCAAGTGTTGCCATAGAAGCTACGCTTGAAAAATGTGGCCAATGAGTTACAACGTTTTGTAGCATCTTATTAGCTACACTTCTATTCTATAAAGTCACGCCTTTAAGCATGGTCTTTGCTTTGTTATTGGCCATGCTTTAAAAGCATAACTTTTTATACATATCCTACAACAACACTTATAAAGTGTAGGCTTTTATACCTATCTTATAACAACACTTAATAAATGTAACCTTTTCTTATTTACATGCCACAATTTATAATTAATAAGCCACACAATTGATGTCCCAAATTTGAAATGTGGCCACGTTGTCTAGAATTTTATAGCCACAATTCTAGTTGAAAAATAATATTTTTTTGTTTATATTCACTAATCACATTATATATACACACACACACACACACACACACACACACACACACACACACACACACACACACACATATATATATATATATATATATATATATATATATATATATATATAAATGATCTCAAGCACCAAATTAGCTAATAAATAATTCAAATGTATATATTTACAGATCTTTGAAAAACAACATGTCTTTTACTACACATAGTTAGAAAGAAATATTTTAAAGATCTGTACTAGAAATAAATTTCACAAAAAAATGTATTCAAACATATATCAAAATATATAGTTCAAAACTCTTTATCGTTCACTTCAATAGATCGAATTGACTTGTGGCCACCATTCAAATTTGATCACCCACATTTCACTATACATTCAAAATAAAATTAAAAGTTAGAAAAAAGAATAAATATTTATTTTTGATCCTAGATATTTAGGAATTCAATAGCATATTCTTAAGGCACAAAACATCTTAAGCAACTTATATTATTTTTAGGGCAGTTCTTCTACAGATTTTGTTCTTATTTCATTTTGAGGGGAGTTTTATTCCCTGTTTTTCCTATTATTAGTTTTTAGGTTTTGTAAATTTGAGTATTTATTAATATTTAACTAGAAAATAATAAAATATGAAATGTCAACATTCATTTACCATAAAATATTAACATTAAATAGTACCATAATTCATCAAAATAAGATTGAAAATTAAATGACAAGTACAAGTACTCATTCAAACACCCATTAACACATTGAACACTTCAAAAAGATTTACTAGACACTATTCAGCTTAATTTTTCTAGGCTATAAATAAATATCAATGCAACACTATTTAGCTTAATTTTTCTTGGAACTTATGCATACAATGGAAACTTTGAGACAAATTTTAGTTTTGACTCACTTGATCACTATTGAGAAGTTCATCCCATTGCTTATTAGATACAAACTTCCGTACCTTAGCATGCGCCATACTGATTCGATAATTTAAATCTCCAAACCAGAATATCTGACTGTAGATATTAAAGGGAAGTTATATATAGCATACAAACTGTCACGCCCCAAAATTGGGGTAGGGCGCAACTGGCACTCGATTCATGATTGATCGAGAAGCCTGCTATATGGCATCTGTAACGATAACACTTAGTCCATCCAGGCCACCTGTCATAATCAACTGAAGAATAAACTGGACCCATAAGGTCTCAACAATACGGGGTACACAATCGAAATGCAACCAAGGTAATTAGTGTGCTAAACCAAGCAACAATAAGCCGACGAGGCCACAAACTGAATAACACCGTACACACTAAGTCCACAAAGCCTCTAAATAGTAAACTGACTGATGGTCGGAACAGGGCTCCGACCTACCCATAACCACATCTCAAAACTCAAGCATAAATAACTATGCCCTAGCTCCAGGAAGAAAGGAGCATACCAACCATCTGTTGATCTCACGAACTACTACTCAAATGGCCATCCTGACCTCTACCTGCACCTGCGGCACGAACGCAGGTCCCCAAGCAAGGGGACGTTAGTACGAATGAAATGTACTGGTATGTGAGGCTGAAACTATAACCATGAGATAATAATCCTGTAATAACTAACTTAGCACATAAACATATAAAGGATAAATATAACCTGGAACTCTGCAACCTGTAATTGATATCAACTTACTATAACATAACTAAACTCAAGATAACTGAACCAGGAATAAGGAATGGTAACAACCTGGAATCCTGGAAACTGAAACCTGATAATAACTCTATAATGAGATGAAAATGCAATTAAGAATTGCACAAGAAAGAAACTATAACTGTAATGCCAACGACCAACCAACCGTAAATCCATATATAAAATTCGTCCAGCGGGTGTACCACACTGGGGTAAAATAAAAATATCTCCAGCCGGTGTACCACACCAGGGTAAAATAAAAAGATCTCTAGCCGATGTGCCATATTGGGGTAAAATTAAAATATCTCCAGCCGATGTGCAATACCGGGGTAAAATAAAAATATTTCCAGCCAGTGTGCAATACTGGGGTAAAATAAAAACATCTCCAGCCGGTGCAATACCGGGGTAAAATAAAAACATCTCCAGTCGGTGCAATACCGGGGTAAAATAAAAACATCTCCAGCTGGTGCAATACCGGGGTAAAATAAAAACATCTCCAGCCGGTGCAATACCGGGGTAAAATAAAAACATTCTCAATCATAATCATTAATGGAGCCGATAAAGCTTATACTGAGGCAATTTAACACATGTAGCATTGAAATGACAAATGCTTAATCTGTGGTCG
Organism: Datura wrightii; assembly: GCA_035772735.1. Classification (NCBI taxonomy): domain Eukaryota; kingdom Viridiplantae; phylum Streptophyta; class Magnoliopsida; order Solanales; family Solanaceae; genus Datura; species Datura wrightii. Next base: position 72,491,372 of record JASDFA010000019.1, on the reverse strand, counting down.
TAATCGATCTCTTTCGTAACATATAAATACAAGTGAGCACATATACCATGTAAAATTAGAAAATGTGCACATATATCACGTAAAGCTGTCAAATTATATACAAACATGTCAACTCAGTGACTCGACGGACCTTCAGGAGGTTTAGCCAACGTAAGAATTTTAGAAGACTTACAAGCAATGTCCTATAGATAGTCTTACCAATTTAACGTATCGCTTGAGTAGAAGCACATAGATTCCCATTTCTAAACAATCCTTTGACATCTGGGAACTACATATATATACTGCCCACAGGGTGGGTCCTTTACATGTATCGACAACTATGCCTGGAATTTCATTGCCAAACTTATCACGTCGATGAGCAGATGCAATTCTCAATTCATTTGCCTTATTTGCAGGAAAACATGGGACTTATAACTTGAAGCTTGGAGTTGTTTTCATAATGCTTAACATATACGTAGAGCTGAGAGCTGATTACAGACATTCAATGTATGAGACTTCTGTCTAACATATAAACTCGTATTTAGTTAGCTGAGTGACCTCCAGGTGACTTCCTGGGATTAGAAGTTCTAGGCTTAACTGATCATTATCATAGCCTGCACTTATACTTTCTTAGACAATGGGAACATTGGTACCTGGGAGAATATCTCCTCTAAATTTAGAAAATTAACTGATAGCTCAACAAGAGCTAAACATAAAGATGCATGACTTGAATATAACTGAAAGAATTCAACTGTATGTAATAACATGAAAATCGTACACATTAAGACTTCTTACTGGGAAGACATATAAAGACTTGAGTTTTTAGACTTGTATACAACATCAGATACTTGACCGAGACATCAGCATAATTCTCGAAATATGATCTCTCAAAAACTTCTTAGATCAGCTAGCACATTTCAACATAAATTAGGGACGTAAAGACATAACTTAAGGCTCTGAGACTTGGAGCTCTATAACTTGGGAACTCGTGAGTAACTCTCTAAGTGATTCCTTATAGGTAAATAAAGATATATAGTCGTAATTCGGGTGATGCTGGATTAACTTACATAACTTTGCAATTACCTGCGAAGCTTAAGAAAGCTTACATAATCATAAGTGACTTAGAAGATCCTAGGATTACCCTTTTCAGACATCGTAGAAAATTTCAACACTTAGAATAGATAACTTAACATAATCCTTTAGGGGTATAGCAGAGAGCTTCTCAACTTAAGTTACTATTTTGCAGATGTTCAACTCTAATTATTTCGTAGAAGGTTAACAATTTAGTGGTTATTCATCAACGTAACACATACTGAACATAAACAACTTAATTTATAACTCTTTTGCTAAATGTCTTTAGAACAGGGTTAATCTTCCTAGCTGTTGCCTACATCGTTCACAATCGTAACCCGTATCGTCTAATTTAACAATATTTAGCTCTACTTTCCTTATTCATCTTAACTTCTTTGCCAAATATTATTCACTCTACACTCAAGTCTTCACCCTCGTGTTCACTATTCCATCAATTCTTATATACACTTACCTCTTTACTTAATTGACAACTTAGCCACGCTTTCCTCGTTAACATGTATCGATTTAGCTTATTCGCTACGTGCCGCTTGCTTAGCTTTAAAGAGGAAAAACATAAAATCTACTTTTTATCTTAAGCACTTTAAAACATAAACAAATATGAGGGATTAACAATATTATTAAAACATTATTTCAATAAGCTCGTTTACCCTCAATCAGCTTACCGTCATCTTCTTAGCTTAAGTTCAATTACGTCTCGTCGTCTTAGCATTTCGTACCAATTTCACTAAGTGACCAGATCTTAACATATATTCAACATCACATATACAGTATACTAAAAAGGACTAGCTCATGGTGCCCACGTTAAGGGGACTTCAGACTCAATTTAGAACTCCGGCAACAATTGTATAAAAATTACACCTTTCCTTTCACGTTTGTTCGCTTCAACCATTCTTAACTATTCAAGATTTATGCCATGTGGTTCCAACCCTTTGGAAAGGATCATACATTCCTCAATATGATTTTAAGAACATAGGAATATTGATCCTTTCAATAACTTAGTTTCGTGCTTGAAAAACAAGGAAAGGGACGCCTTTATATACCTTGGAATGTCGACTCTAATTTTGCCGAAAATCTTCCTCTCAAGCTTACTCCTTAAGGATCCTTCCAAGTCCAATTTACAAACCCAACAAGCAGCAACTTCACTTCACCAAAGTTTTGGAAAAATTGGGCAGCAACATGCCACAAAAACACACAAAGAAACATCAACACAATACTACAACATTCTCCAAGTTATAACCTCATAAACTTAAAGAAATCAAAAAGGGAATTACTTACCCTTTCTTAGAGATGTTATCAGCTAAAGTAGGAGTAAACTCCTACTGTTTCCTCTGCCTAGAATCATCTAAAAATGCAGCAATACCACAATCAACCACAAGACAACAACAAGTCATGACTTCCTTCCAAGGTTCTCTTTTAAAAGCCCAAAAGAGACAAGAGTAAAGTTTCTTACCTGGGATATCTTTTCACCATTGGATAGAGCTCTTAATTCTGCGAATTTCGAAAAAAAAATGAGGTGAAACGGAGTAGAAATGAGCTTTATAGCTCAAAATTAATTCATAAAGGCAAGCTGGGCGGTGCTCGCGTGCGGCGCCCGTGCGACGTGCCCTCGGGAACGCGCGCGCGCCTGCTGCCTGCCTGTCTCGACGCCCGCGCGCATGGGCGCTTTTCTAGCCGACGGTGCTGTCTTCAAACGAGCATAACTTTTTACTCCAAACTCCGATTGACGAGTGGTTTTTTTCACTGTAGACTATACTCAAGTATCTTTCATTTGATAGGCTATAGGACCTCTGAATCATTATATATTCGGAGGTATATCCATTTAAAGTTGACCCTTATTTACAAACTTCACATACTCTTCGCCTTTCTCCTTGCACATGTTTCCCTCCTCACCTACGGACAACATACAACCCATAATCCCCTTAATATGACATATAACCATCAAATAATCATCAAAAAAAAAAAATTCCGAGGTGTAACACAAACTCTAGTAACAACATTTTTTTTCTCTAAATAATAGCAAGCTGGAGATTCAATATGAATATTTCTTGTTCCATTTTCTAATTTTACATCTAATTAGCTCAATACTTTTTGAACTTTGCTAATTCAAAGTATTTTCTTCCAACTCTTTCAAGTATTATCATGCTTCCAACAGTATCAACTGGAGTACTTACTCATGAGAAGGAATTTTTGTGGTTCATCGTTATCTGTGTCAAATATGGATGAGAAATGAGCATGCTTTAGGATTTCATTGACATCAGAGTTACGCCTTTGCCCTACCCCATCCTTTTGTCCGGATGACAAATGAGAACAAACAAAGAATAGCCGTACCAAAGCATCAAAGAGAGCTGAGAGAGAAGATGAAAATTTCTTTGCGGAGAAATGATTGAGGTCGTAGTGCTATATGGAATAAAAGAGGGAAAGGGGAAAAACTTAGGTGCTTATTTTGTTTAGAGTTGCATAGGTCATAACCTCCACAAATCTTATCATCTCCTGCAATATTATGCAATTTGTGGAGCTTAGCCCTTCCCTTTGCAAATAAACCTCTGCAATTTGCTTTTTTTTTTTGTAGTGCCAGTTGCAGTCGACATTACATCCTCCACTTTCTTAACAACATTCTATGTTCCACGTAAGGAAAATATCCATACTCATCATAATCCATTCAAAATAAAAAATGATCTAACTTGAAACAAACATTAAGGCAAGTATAATCAATCAATCCACTACATCTCAATGGCAAACTAGTTGGGCTCGATTATATAAACCCTCAGCATCCATTCCACATTATTGAAACTCATAACTTGGTGTAAAAAAGTGCATGATCTGATTAAATTAGGTTTTAGAGTAGAGAGAAGTGTGAAAGGATACCTGACACGGTACTAAAGTGTTGAGGGAAGAACATGACTGATGAACGGAACACCGCCAGAGAGGGAGATGGAGGGAAAGAAGAAGATACTAATGTGGTGGCAGCAAATGGATCAAAGTAGGCATAGGGTTCGAAGTTAGGAATAGAGTTTTCTCAACATTTTGGATGAAGAAAATGAGCGAATTTTAGGGATTTTACTCGTGCGAAGGAGATGAAAAAATTCATTATTTCATTTTTGGCCAATTTTTTAGAGTTTTGATCTTTTTAAATTTTTTTTAGACAATAAAAAATTGGAGGGAGAGTTAAATATTTAGTGTTAAATTGGAGGAAATAGAATATTTTAGTAAAAATTTTAGGAAAATATAAGGAAACATTTGAAAAGTGTTGTTAATTATAAAATAGCACACTTTAAAAGTGTAGTTATATGTGTAAATTAGTGTTTCCAATTATATTGTGATGTAGAAACTCTTAAAAAACGTATCCTATAAAACTAAAGAGCACGTTTTACAAGTGTTGCCAATATTACTGTGGTCAACAGGTAAAAACAAAGGCTACGTTTTAAAAGTGTACCGAAAAATATTTTAGGCAACACTTTACAAGCGTTGTCTAGATTTAGTGTGGCCTTAAGAATAAAATGTTGTAGTGCCTTATGCTATTAGCACTTGGTAGTAACCTTTCCGAAGGTCCACCTTAGTAAAGTACTTGGCTTTTCTAAGTCTATCGAAAAAGTCAGCAATAAACGTAATAGGTGTTTGTTCTTTATTGTCACTTTTATTGAATGCTCGAAAGTCTATGCATAAGCATAATGACCCATATTTCTTATTATAAAACAAGATTGGCACTCCATAGGGTGCTTTAGACGAGCGGATATGATCGACTTCTAAAAACTCCTTCAATTGCTTCCTTAGCTCCTCCAACTTGGGTGGATCCATGCAGCGTAGGAAATATATAGGTGGTTTGGCTCCAGGCTCCAACTCGATCTTATGATCCACTTCACGCCTAAGAGGTAAGTTCCTTGGAAGCTCATCGGGCATAACATCTTTGTTTTCTTTGAGTAGCTTTTCTATGCAAGGTAGTAGCATCTCTTGGAAACTCTTGTCTTCCTCAAAACTTGCAATGGTTGCCATGAATGTAGGCTCCCCCATCTTGAGCCCCTTTACAAGTTGCATAGCCGATAGTTATGTTTGGCTATGTCCTTGTGGTAAGTCACTGTGGGAACCATGCAATCTCCTTCATGCTCCATGAACATGATACATTGGAGGTATGGATCTATCAAGATATGACATCGTCTAAAGAACTCTTGTCTTAAAACAATGTCAGAGATATCCATCATTGAGGCTGTAAAGTTTGTCGTACCATCCAAATTGCCCAATTTGACAATAACACCATTGGCTACATCACGAGCATTTTTAGCTTCGATATTTACGGTCTTGATGCAAGAGTCATTTGAAGTGAGCTTCAACTCTAGTCTCTTTATTGTAGCCTCGTCCACAAAATTGTGGGTTGCTTCCGTGTCCACCAGTACATGAGCGGGCTTGTTGTTGATGGTGAGGTTCACGTACTGATTGTTATTCTTTGTCGAGCTGGATAGATTACTTCTTAACAACACCAAATTATCCTATCATACCCAACTGTGGTGTACTCAAATTCTCTCCTTGTGGCTGCTCTTTCCACTCGCACGCCATGGCACTGATGCTCTATAAGTCAGGACAGTTCCTAAAGCCATGTGGTTCTTTGATATGTAGAAACCTTCTTATTTTGTGTCTTGCATCTTCCTCTCAGCATAGCCTTGACGTCCAACCTTTCTACCATTGGCCTAGTGGTGCCATGATTATTGGGATACAACTGTTGCTCCTTGCTTTTACCACGATCTCCCTCACCTTTTGCATGGCTACTTCTTGTCTCCTTGAATTTGCCCTTGTTATACCTAAATTCCATCAAAGCTTTGGCATGTATGATGGCTTCATCAATACTACTAACTTGTTGGCATTCTAACTCTGTCTTGGCCCAATTTTACAGCCCCTCTATGAAGTGGAATAACATATCTCCATTTGTAAGGTTGGGAGTTTGATTCGTAAGAGTGGTGAACTCCTTCACGTAAGCACGTATGCTTCCCGTTTGCTTTAACTCTTGAAACATGCATTTCGCCTCATAGATGACGTTGTTAGGGAAGAAAGCCCTCTTAAATGCAGCTCAAAATTTCTCCCATATGTTGATTGCGCAAATTCCCTTCTCCATATAGAACTCCTTCCTTTTCCACCATAGTATGGCCATCTCCGAGAGGTACAATATAGTTGTGTTGATCTTGCTCTTGACTCTCTTCACCCTGTTACACTTGAAATAATTCCCCAGATGCTAAAGGAAATTTTCTACCTCTTGTGCATCACGAGAACCTTTGAACATTGATGGTTTAGGAGCCTCAACCACTGCCTCCTTCTATTTTCCAGATGTCGCAGACCCTCCAACTTCAATATCCCCCTCGAGTCCCTCTATCTTGGCCTTCATGGTCTTAATCGTGCTTAATGCTTCCACGAGCTAGCACTCCAAGGAAGTGATGATTTCTCTTATCTCTAATTTTGCTTGCTTGCGTCCCTCCAATTCTTTTCGAATGTTTTCATTCTCCTCAAGGATGAAGTCTTCAAGAGTCTTGAACTTTCCATGAACCTCGTTCAAATGTTTGTTGAATATCTCCACGGCCTGCCTCTCCATGTCAACCTTCGTGATCCACTCTATTTCAGGTGTGACGTCTGTGGGAGGCTCCTCATGTTCTTCATCACTCGCCTCAGTGGTCGAGGGTGAGTGGGATGTCAACATTTCGCTTGATGTAGAGTCAGACAACAGTTCCTCATTCTTCTTATGAGTCTTTCTCCACTTTTGGTGCTTTTTCCCAGCATCCTGTCTGACGTTAGCGGTGCTAGCAGTGTTAATGTCTCCCTCATTTTCCATTCCCTTAGTATTAAAATTTTCTCTAATACCACATTATCACAGACTTAGACTTTAACTAAGCACACCGTGTGACACTTGACAACTCATTCACGAATCTTTCACGATCTTACAAGCTCAAGTATGCCTTTTCAACACTAGATCACTAAGGACATATTGGATAAGAAAGACAGGAGAAATTTACTAAGAAAAACTTTTAGTAATGTAGAAAACTTTCTTGATTTTTCTTGATAATTTTACAAATGAATGGCTTCGTATTTATACTGCTCACTTAAGGAATAATGTGCAAGTAATAATTAGTTTACAAGTCCCTACATATTTATAAATAACCCCCTTTCTAGAATTCTCAACATATCTAGAGTTTTTCAAGGACTTTCTTAGCAATTCAATAAGACTGTTAGGTATTCCATGGGAAACATAGGTTTGTAGAATACTCCACCAAGTGTAGGATTTTTGCTTGTATAAGCCTCCACTTGGAAAAGATATATGCCAAATGGCTCCTACATGACATGATTATGTGGAGAGTCCTCATAGTAGGATTCATTCTTTTGAATATATCATAATACCATAAAAATATACTTTTTGACATATGGGACCTTAACCCTTTTTCTTAAACCTATTTCATGAGGAGTGCTTATCTTGTTATTAATACATAGAGGACGTAGGGTTGTGTTAGGATTCCTTAAGCATCGAGAACCTAGTTCTCTAGGAATATAGTACATCGGAGATACATATCAAAGTCAACTATATATATTTGGAGTGTATGACATTGAGGATGACTAGCATTTCACACTTACGGGAATATATATGTGAGAAATACATTTGAGGAGATTACATACCCTTTAAGAGGACTAAACATGTAGAGTAATGCTCATTTCAAGATTTGGGATCTTATAGAATTTCATGATTGGAACATACGGAAATAATGTATCGATCTAATAAAGACACAACATCGCGAAGAACAAGGAAACTTCCCATATTGAGAAGGCTATTCATTACATACCTTATCTTTCAGCTCGGAATTCTAACCACAAAGCAACAAATTCTTTATAAAGTCAATTTACAATAATTATAATGGTAGAAACTATAATCGACAACTTAACAACAATTTCGAGTCATAGAGACATTTCTTCAAACACCCAGACGGAATAGAAAATTCAAGCCTCCTATGAATGACACCCCACTCATTTTATATCTATCAATAAATACAAATAACAATTACAAGTCCAACCAATACATCGACAATCACCCTCAACACTAAAATAGCCCCACACCTAATAACCTAAGGTCATCACATGTTGTCATGGATTCCTATTACAATTCCATGATTCCTGACCTTAGAGAAGCCCTATGGAGTAGGAAATAATACCCACGCAAAGTTTTAAGAAGAGTACGTATCTAGGAGGAAGAAGAGGTTTTCGCAATTTTAAGTCTTGAACCTTAAGAGTAATTCTTGACTTTGCTAGAGTAGAGGGGAAGATTTGATTTCTTGAAGAATTTAATGTAATTATATTGCAAGGCCATGGAGGACTCTTACCTTGACTTAGGAGGGTACTAGAGAGCCTTAGAGAGTTGTTGTTTCAAGATTGATGGAAGAAATGAAACCGAAAAATATAGTTTAGAAAGAATCTAGAATTTCTAACGCTCACTTTTGGCTTATCAACGGGCTGCAGATTTCACTTACTGGCCGCATATGGTGTGAAAAGTGATATCAAGGTTTATCCCAAATATTTGTTGGTCATTTATGTCCTACAAAATTCACTTGCACTCCGAAGGTAGCCTAGCTGTAACTGCTTGATTCCACTTCAGTAAAATGCCCATAACTTTCTACTCCAAACTCAGATTGACGAATGGTTGGATGCACAAGCTAGATTCATAGGACTTTACTTGAATGGGTAGAACAACCAGAAAAACTTTGTTGATTGGGATATATAATATTTTAAAGTTTTCTTTTCTCGTAAACTCCACATAAGCTTCATACTTCCTATCATAAGTGCATAACCTTCAACCTAAGGACAAGGTATGATCCTTACATTCCAAATACGATATATGTATGGAATCATACCTGATTAAAATTAGCTCTTTCATTCCATATACATCCATGAATCATGGTACAATGCCTAAGTGAAATTTATAATCGTATCTCACACAACAAAAGGTGTAACACCTTCCAACTCGATCTTTTCAATATCTAATCCCTTCCAACTCGATCTTTTCAATATCTAATCAACTCCATGTTTTATTAACACTTTATAAATCAGTATTTACCCTTAAAAACACTTAAGAACCAAGAAATATTTTTTGGGTTGGGTTTACTCACAATATTGAATTGATTAAATGTTAGCACGAATGCCTGAGGTGTTACATCAAATTTGTCACACCTTGGACCTAGGCATGGGTGGATTGGAACTTTGCCCCATAATATGACTAAGTGAAGCATTTTATATGAACATGAGATGCAACATTTAGTGAAACTATAAATAAAGTAGAATGGAAGGCGTGAGTCACATAAAAGTGACTCTTGCACATGTAACAGAAAACATGGAGGCAAGAATAACTTAATGTCTTCTTATCATAATACAAAATAAAAAAAATTCTTAAAATTATACATGGATACCCCCTCTTAAATAGTGGCTCAATTTTAGAGGTTTTTCAAGCATGATCCCATGTAAGGTATGTATGTCCACTTTACGACCGAACATGCTCCTCAACTTAGAAGCACAGAAGATTCATATATTAGTCCCTCAGTAGATCCATGTACAGTCAAGTTTTCAATTTTACCCTTCCTAAGTTGAGTCATTGTGATCATAATTCAATTGTTGTGACTATCAATGAAATGTACGATCCAAATTTCATATATATGGTTCGTACTTGGCCTAAAATTTACAAAATTCAGTTACTTAGCACTTCCACACTTTTGTGCAATGACATAATACATAAAAATTAAACCTTAATTCATTTGAATGAAAGAATTATCGTGGTTTTCATTAGGTTATTCATATTACGTGAGCCAAACCTTAGCCCGAAGGCGCAAGTGTTACAATACCCGCCCCCCCTCTTCACCCACCCTCTTGGGATCATGCATCCTTGAATGATGCTCATGGATAGAAATAAGTCAAACTCTGTGATTTTTTGAAAATTTTGGCAGAGCTTTCTTTGTAAATAGGGCTATCCCCAAAATTGTCAATCTTCTACCAGCTAACCAGAATCATATTCAAAAGGCTTGTGGGGCACCACAATGCATCGTGGACATAAGGGTCTTTATGACACAATCAACAATTCGCTTCATTTTCAATTAGGCCTTGCTCTAGCTTCTTTAGGGGTTATTACTTCGTTGGTAGCTCAACACATGTACTCTTTACCTGCTTATGCATTCATAGCACAAGACTTTACTACTCAAGCTGCATTATATACCCACCACCAATATATCGCAGGAATAAACACAAGTGAACACGTAGTATACATATATATGACGCCTTTTTCCTTTCATTGCATGAAAAGACTATTCTCTCATAATTTACCTTTCATTTTGTTCATTATCACTAGTGTCGTGATTGTAAAAGAATTTCGTGAGATTTAGAGAAAAGAAATCATAGGCACAAATCATATAAGATAGTTAGACTTAACATGGTTGTGTCATGGAAATGATTATATTGAGCATGAGTAACATAATGTAGGACATGAGTTCATTGATCATTAATACATAACATTGGACCTGAGTACATGAGACATGGAGTAAGAGTAAGACATTTACCTTAGTCATTTTCTTATCATTCAAAGAACAAATGTGGATACTTTGAATTCATATCTTCTTCGACTCACCATGTATCCTCTCCAACATTCTGATTTCTCCATATTACTAGTATTCATGCTACTTCTTTCATCCTCACCTTGTGAATTTGGCGATCAAGGATAACCACGAGACTTCTTCATAAGTCAAACTTTCTTTGACACCTATGATCTTGGTAGGGACAATAATGCACAGATCTCCAACACAATTCTTTAGTATGATACATAAAAGACTGGATGCACTTAGATTAATTCTGATGGCAGCTAGTTCATAGTCTACTTTTCCAATTTTCCTCAAGATTCTGTAAAGAGCAATGTAATTGGGACTAGGCTTCCCTTTTCTTCCAAATTGCATGATTCCCTTTTATAAGGAGACTTTCAAGAATACTCAATCATCAACATTGAATTCCAAAAATCTACGTCGCACATTCGAATAAGACTTTTGGTGACTCTACACTATCTTCAACCATTCTTGAATTAACTTAGAATTTTCTATATCCTAATGGACCAAGTCTGATCCTAAAAGTCCCGCCTCACCAACTTCAAACCATCCACTAATAGATCTACATCTCCCCATATACAGGTCTTAATATAGTGCCATGTTGATATTGGATTGATAGCTATTATTATGAGAAAACTCAATGAGAGGCAAATGCTCATCCCAATTACCTTTGAGATATAACACATAAGACCTCAATATATCCCCGAGCATCTAAATTATGCATTCAACTTGGCCATTTTTTGAGGATGGAAAGTGATACAAACACTAACTCGGGTAACCAATCCTTTCTAAAATTACTTCCTAAAAGTTGATGTGAAATGAGCACCTTGATCTAAGATAATGGACAATGGGTTCCCATGTAGTCTAACAATTTTCTATCTATATAATTTGGCATAGTCTTCTGCTGAATTAATGGTTTTTAACTAGCACAAAATTTTCTAACTTCATTAATTAGTCTAGAATCACCCAAATTGAATCATGCTTCTAAAATGAGCAAGGTAAACTTATCACAGAGTCCATATTTATCATTTTCTATTTCCATAAAGGAAGTTTTATATGTTGAGCCAACTCACTAGGCCTCTAATGCTCAACCTTAACTAGTTGGAAATTTGGAAACTAGCGACATAATCTACTACATTCTTCATCATATAATTCTACTAATAAATCCCTTTAATATTGTGGTATGTTTTTGTAGAGCTTGGGTGGATAGAACATCTCAACTTGTGTGCCTCTTCCATGATTCTCTCTATGAGCTCATCTACATTTGGGACACATAACCTGCCTTGGTACATTGAAGTACCATCTCCTTCTTGTTCAAAAGTCATATTCTTGTGCTTGGGAATTTCTTCCTTTATCTAGAGTAATATAGGATCATTAAAATGTTTCTCCTTCACTTTCTTTACTAAGGACAATTCATCCCTATTTTGAATAATCACACTACTATTCATAAATCCAAAAATCGAACACATAAGCTTTCCAATTGATGAATATATTTCATTATATCTGTCTTATCTTCTTCAACATGACCATGACTTGGATGGACAGTCGGCTAAGAGCATCGGGTACCACATTAGTGCTACACCCCATAAGTTTCTATCATTTAACTGACGCGTGCATATGTATGTTGAGAGTTTTGGAGTACGACGCATGCAATAAAGGGCCCAGGGATGAGTATACGAGCAAGGCATTGAGTGAGCAGGAGGCCAAGGCTGGAGGCTAGGCACCCTAGGCGCGCGCCACGCTGCCAGGCCGGCACGCCGCGTCACCCCTGCCACTGCCTCAAGCCTATTTAAATGTTTAAGTTCAATTAATTTTATTCTAAAATTTCCTAAAATAGACCCTCAGCAAAGACGAAGGATTCTCTCTATATTTCATTCGTTTTTTGCTAAATTACGCAGCTAAAATTCATCCAAACGCAAATTCATCCTGGATAATGAGTTCTAGGCCTATGAGGAACATCCCTGCGGAGTTATTTCTTGAAAATTCTCTTGGAGTACCGGAACCCCGCCGAGTAAAAGTAGTTAGAATCACTTCTAATTGAGTCCTAAGTGACTCCAAGTGATAAGTAAGCATTTCTACCTTCTAAACTCCAGAAAATTTGTGAGTTTTCGGCCAAAATGAACAAAATTGAGTTATAGTTAATATTATTGAAATATATCATTATTTTCTGGGTCTTAGTATTGAAATAGCCTTATTCTCTCAACTTAAAGGCTGCAATTAAGTGAACTTACTGGCTTCAGGATGGACACAATTTGGGTGGACAAAATTCAGCATTCGCGATATGTTAAGGCTTATATTTTGACAAGTTATTCTCATCATACAGTGATACGACCTATGCTCTCGCAAGTAGATAATGATCTTATGTGTAGTGATTATCTGCTGCTAGTAGATAATGATCTTATATTTTGTAATTAGTTATTGCTAGTAGATAAGGATTATATATGTTGTGGTTAGCTGCTATAAGACGTGTTGAGATTATACCATAGTATCCCTCATCAGGAAAGGGTATGTTAAGTATGACTAATGTTGGGTTCACCATAGAGAGTTCCCCATTCACTTGTTTACCGTTTAGAGGTACTGTGATGTTTTATTTTCGTGCCAAAGCCTTAGAATTTTATGGTTAGCTGTGGGGGGCTGACTTTGTAAGTTGGATAGCATAGGGCGTATCCAGGTGATATAACTTTTATTTTGATGCCTATATTGTCAGTAAAGCTCGCCTAGGGGCCATTGGCGTACCTTGACGCCTCCAGGGCCAAAATTGGGATAGGGTGGTCTTACCTTCGAGTCAATGACACAGGGTTGCCTAGTAAACTGAGCGACAACCTATCATATTATTGGCTACGGTCAATGACCATTAGTTTTAGCTAACTAATTGCTTGTCCTATAGGTCGCTTAGGAAACCACTCCAGTTGTTGCAAGTCTGACAGACTAAATGATACCCTAAGGAGGAAACGTTATTAGTAGTTAGATGTGAGGACAACGTCCCAGGCTACTTTTATAGATGCTCAGGTATAGGTTGCCGCGAAGGACTAGGTCCAGGTATACCTACCTACAAGGCTACGAATCGCCCAAAGGAGCCATATGACATCTGGACAGACTAACTTAAGGTCTAAAGGGACTAGGACCAGAGTATCACAGTGTTACTTCCAGGCTAAGAGTTGTAGTAAGCTTCCTGTAGAGAGTTAGAGCTGACTGCTTAAGAGCATGTCTGATCAGTAGTAGCCCACAAGTTTTTCTAAGAGGAGAAACTAAATAGGTGGTCGTCTACGACCTCATTGTTTGCTTATGAGATATCATTGTTCTAGATTGACCTTCAAGGTATCGCTTAGGACACTCTGGATCTCGCCCTATTCTATCTGGGTTGTTAGAGCTTATAATCACTACCAGGACCCTCTAGTTAGGTGTAGCCACATAGGGTGTGCTAGTTGGCAGCTATACAAACTATTCTAGGGGGCGAGTGATGGTCACGTTAGGCCTAAGGGTATAGATATTCCTTTTGAGTGGCTAGATTGAGACTAAAATGTAGTACTTCGATCGGGATTGACCCCACCTAGGATAGCCTTCCGTTGACCAACTTCAGGGTTGCTAACTGTGTCATCGCTTACGGGGATATGGATTGCTCAGAGGAGGTATATGATATTTGAAAGGACTATATTCAGGACTATAAGGCCATATTTATGTCTATCTATGTATGGACCTCTTCTTATGCCATACTGGCATTACTGAACCTTCTTCGAGCCTTTTGCACCCAGGGTGCAGTTATTGGAGCCCAACAGGATCAGACACAATTACAGGAGTCCAGCCAGCTCAATTGCAGACCCAAAGGCTAGGTAGGTTGGCTATAGTTACCAGTAGAATCATAAGGACCTGGTTAGGGGTTTATAAATTGAATTGTAGTTGCTAGGGCTTATAGCGTCCCTGGTAGGTTATTTTTGTGTTGCTTACATCTTCTATGCTTATGGGGGCCAGGTTAGGTTCTTGTTTGCATACTTGCTGGTTAGATATAGTTTATGAATGTATAGCCGTGTAGCTTCAGTTCTTATTTGTGTAGTGATTTACGAGATGCAGGTTATGTATAAGAAAGCTCATAGGTTAACATCTGCTCCTTGTCGCTGCTTATTTTCAGTTCTTTATCAACTTTTGTTTATTTTTATTACTGCCTTACATATTCAGTACATATTGCACTAACGTTCAACTATGGTGCGCTGCATACTTGCCTGCAGGTTTAGACAGTCAGGTTTTAGGACCTCCGTGAGCAGCTTTTCGGAGTCAGCAGATTGCTCAGCTCCTTTCATTCGGGTTGCCAGCTAGTGGAAGTTTTCTCTTTCTGTTGTATAGTTTTAGGTAGGTCGACACCTTTTCCTGACCACTATTCCACTCTTGTGAGGCTGGCAGACTACAGTTTTCAGTTAGTTGGTTATTGTTGGCCATGTGGAGCCTATGTATGTATATTTTGCGTGTTGGTCATGTGGGGCCTAGTTTAGCTAGTAAGTTAGCAGCCTTGTCGTCTATACTACAAATATGATGCCTTTTTCCCTTCTGTTATAACTAGACAGCATGGTGGTCTTGTCGTCCCGCATAGGAATCCCTTTATTGTTATTTTTGTTGGGTTAGCTGTTTTCTTTTACAGGATGTTATATGGCCTTGTCATCTCGCGACCATATTTACAGCTGAGATATAGCAGTTTGTTTTCTTGATTTTGAGTTGCTTGCAGGCAGCATAGGTGCATATGCTCAGTCAGGTCAGCCCAGGTCCTAATATGGAATTAGGTGCCAGTCATGCCTTCCAGGGTGGGGCACGACAATTAGCCTTCCCTAGGTGATAGAAAATATCAACATTGTAATCTTTGAGTAACTCAATCCATATCCTCTGAATGAAGTTCAACTCTCTCTTTTTGAAAATATACTGGAGGCTGTTATGATTAGTGAAATGTCGTCATGAACACTATCTAGATAGTGGTGCCATATCTATAGCGCAAAAACCACAACTAACAATTCTAAGTCATGGCGTTGATGGTTCTTCTCATGATTCTTAAGTTTTTTGGAAGCATAGGCTACTACTATCCCATATTGCATTAGAACAAATTCGAGACCAATACCTAACCATCCTAATACACTATGAACCCTTAAGTTCCCTCTAGTAGAGTCAGGTGCAAAACTATACTTTGCCTTCAACTCTTGGAAAATTTTCTCACATGAGTCAGAACATTAGAACTTAGTCTTCTTCTAGGACAACATGGTCAATGGATCTGAGATGGAAGAAAACCCTTCTTTAAACCTTTTATAATACCCATCCAGACCCAAGAAACTCTAATCTTCGTTAGAGTTATGGGCCTCGACCAACTCTTTATAGATTATATAACTCAGATTCTACCTTGAAAGCCTCATATGAAACAACATGACCTAAAAAGGCCATGAACTTCATCCATAATTCATATTTGGAAAACATAGCATATTGTTCATGATTTTGAAGTGTCTGTAAAGCTATTTTAAGGTAATCTACATTCTCACCCTCACTTTTCAAATAGACTAAGATATCATCAATGAAAATGATTATGAACACATCCACATAAGGATAGAGGACTATATCCATAAGATCCATGAAATTTGCTAGAGCATTAGTCAACTCAAAAAAGGCATCATAAGAAATTCATTGTGCCCATATTTGGTCCTAAAATCCATCCTTAGAATATCTTCATCCGTAACTTTATGCTTATGTTATGCTGACGTAAGATCAATCTTAGAATAATACATAGAGCCTTGAATTTGATCAAACAAGTCATCGATTCTTAGAAGTGGGTGCATATTTTTCATATTGACCTTTTTCAACAAGAGATAGTTGATACAGATCTTCACCAACCCATCCTTCTTTTAGATAAAGAAGATCAATGTTCTCCAAGGTGAAACACTTGGCCTAAGAAATCCCTTATTAGATCTTTCAACTGGTTCTTCAATTCTTTCAACTCTATTGGGATCATTTTATATGGAGGAATACTTATTGGCTTATTTCCAAGAGTACATCAATTCCAAAGTCTATCTCATTATTAGGAGGGACTCCAAGAAGTTTATCTGGAAACGTCTCTGGATATTTATTCATAATTGGCACTGAAAAGTTAGTTTCTCAATCTTTCATCCATAGCTCAAACTAGGTGATAAATGCATTCCCTGAAAATCTAACATCCCAAATATCCCTAAGATTAGACTTGAGGGTTCAAATGGAGAAAATACGAAAATCCGCACTAGGTCACATAATGAGTTGTTGAGTGACTCGTCAAGTGACCTGTTAAGTGTTGTCAAGTTGGGGAAAAATGTTACTTTCCAGAAGTCTTGATGGGCGGTGTGTCGAGTAGTTAAGACTCCCCACAATTATGGTATGACCTGTTAAGTATGTAGTGGTGGAGAAGGTGTTGAATTCCAGTATACTTCATGGATTGGCGAAACGAGTCATCAGGGGATTAAGTGACTCATTGAGTGAAGGAAATATCAGGTTTTGGGTTTTGCTCCAGTGGTGACTGATCAGACAACAACCCGTTACTTGACCCAACTGATCGTCGAATGGGTCATTGGGTATGGTAGAGTCATTTTCCCAATTGGATCATTAAGGGTATTTTTGTAATTCCTAAGTTTCTAACTCCTTAATGAAGTCATTTTGGGCTTTTAAAGAGTGTTTTAAGAGGTTTTAGCCTAGCCTAAGTCATTATGCTCTCACGCATTCATTGAATTTGAAATCCTCTTCCAAGATCAAGCTTTGATTCCTCACCAAATTTACTCTCAATCCTCTTGGGCTTTTAAGACCAGCTTAGAAATCAGCTTTCCTAGGTATGTAGTTCCATGAATGAGAAATTTCTTCCACCCTCATGCCTAAATTACTTCTATCACTCATGAATTCAAGTCTCTAATTAAGTGTGTAGCAATTCTAGGGTTTTAACCCAATTATATATAAATATTCATGCTATGTCTATGGGTCCAATTTTCTCATGTTTCTATTGATGATTTAAGATTAATGGGCTGATTTTGCACTCAATTTGATTATCAATTTATGTTTTCAAGTTTTATGAATAATTATGCGCTACTATGTATGATTTATGAAATTAAGCTTATGAGTTTATGAATTATTCACTTACTTCATGACTTTAACTAACAAAGCTTATTTCAATTATGTATGACTCTACGATTTCGACAAGCCAATGCAAGTTAAATATGTTTATCATGATTTTAGCCAAGGCTTACAAGATCAATTTATGAAATATTTCGGAGTCAAGACTCCCAATATTCAAATTTAAGCTATGTTTTGAGAATATGATTATATGAGCAATATGCATGTTTTGGGAGTAGTGTCTAGCATCGAGTAGGTTAGGGATTCTGAAACCCCGGTCTCTGAAGTATGCACCAATGTAGGATGTATTCTTCTTGGTACCTCTTAAGGGAGTTCTTCCCCTGCTCGAGGGCACACCCGTGATATCACACCTCATTCATCCTTTGCCCTGGTAAGGCTTAAGATGGCTCTCCTCCATGTGGGCAAGACGTGGGATTATCATGCGCTCATACATGATAGTTGTTGGTTATGACGAGTCTCCCATTGTTCCTCATGATTTCAGTTACTCATGTTTAGGACTCATGATATTATATTTTATAACATATTTGACCCATTAATTAGTGTATGATCTTTTGTTTATGATTTCAAGAATGACAAGTTATATGATTTCTATTTATAAATTTTGGGTCATTATATTCATTATTTCTAAATAGATTATGAATATGTATATGTCAGAATTATGGCTTTTAGCATGCAGTCCTTACTCTTAAGAATTTTCTGGACTCATAATCATGATTTGAAAATATCATTTTATTAGGATGTTTACTTATCTTACTTACTTAGTACATTCAAAGTAATGACCACATACTCTATGCTATATCATCTCAAGATATAGGTTCGGCTGATCTAGTTCAGCCTTGCCGATAACTCGCTTCCGATCAGTTCAGTCCTATTCCTGCTTGGGTAAGTCCTCATCCTCTAGGGCCGTTATTAGTTTTATCTTTTCATCATGAATTTCAATTTTAGACTAGTAAGCTAGTTGGGGTGTTTTTCCATTAGCTCGTCATAGTAGTAGAGGCTTTTTAGACTATCATATACAGAGAAGTTCAGCGTTGTTGAGTTGTATTAATGCTTTTATCCTTATAAATGTAGACTTTCCCTTATGTCGTATTTGTACTTTAATTTATGCTTATTTATACTCTTAGGTCATGCTATGTATGTACCACGGGTTAGCTTAGAGCCATTCGTGGTTCTCGATCTCGAGTCTCGATCCGAGGTCTCAGCTCAGGTCATGATAGGAAATTAGCTTATGCACCTTAAGGTAAGAAATAAATTTACCTATAGGTGCTACCATATCAACCTCCCATTCTAGGGATGGTTCATTAAGGAATTGGAACTTCATAACTTTAGTGTGATAGTGGTGTGTAGAAACACAATGACAACCAATCCAAGCTCATAATGGCATCAAAGTCAACCATTTCTAATTCAACTAAGTCTGCTAAGGTGATTCAGCAATATAAGATAATTGTATGACTCCTATAAATTCATCTAACTACAACTGACTCACCTACTGGTGTTGATACTAAGAATAGCTCAGGTAATTGTTCATGATCTATCCCGAATTTCGTAGCAGTAAAAGGGTTAATATAAGATAAAGTGGATCCAGGTTTCATAAGTGCATATATATCAAAGGTGAAGACTATCGGTATACCTGTGATGACATCTAGGGATGCCTCTAAATCTTGATGACCTGCTAGAGCATGTAGGAAATTTTGTCCTTTGCCGCTAGTCCTACCTCGCTTGGTTGGATCTAAAGAATCACATGGAGGAGATATAGAAGAAATGGAAACTATATTATTAGATTGAATTATGTTACCACCAGTACCTTGTCTTGCTGATGGACAGTCCCTAGAATGATTGCCCCAAAGGCCATACTTAAAGCATACAACTATACCCATCAGATGTTCTCTTGTATTACTGCATTTGTTTTATAGACGATTGTATGAATTCCTCTAAGCTACACTAGCTTGTGATTTGGAGCCTGGTATTCAAAAGCTCTACCCCTAACTAGCTTGATTTCTCTTATCATACTTGGGTCTTGCTGATGGATATGATGCACTGGCTGCAGAAGGTGCAGGTCCTGATGATTTCTTATGGAGAATGATCTCCCATTATATCCTTATTCATCTCCATAATTTCCAGTTAATTTAGCCCTCTTATTTTGTTCCTTGCTCGATCAGATGTAACTTTCAACTTACGTTCTTTCATCTAATATGTAAAAGCCACACGTTTGGAAATATCCATATCTTTGTTCAAAAGTGTAATAGAACACCCACCAACCATAAGGGTCCCAAATACATGCACAATTTGGTGTATTCTGGCTCTCATGATAGCAACTAACTCTAGTGAAAATCGGGCCAACTAAGCGAATTTGAGGTTGTACTCCTTCACAGTCATGGTTCCTTATTGAAGTGTTGTAAACTCATCTTCTTTGACTTCTCTAAGGGTAAGAAATGTTAATGAATGTGGTTGTAATATCCTCCCAGATTGCAGCAGGAGAATTACCCCTCCAACATCCTCCATACCTAATACCACATGACAACAATATCTTTCAATTGATAAGAGGCAAATTCAACTTTCTCATTAGCATGCATGGCCTTGAGGATCCTATATATCTCATTGATGAAGCTTTATATATTCTTCACATATTTAGATCCCATGAAAATTGGAGGTTTTATGTTGTCACGACCCGAGCTGGGACCCTGGAGCGAGACACAGGACCTAGAATAATGAATGACTCCAAGCTAACCCATGACAAATACATAGCATGACTTAAAAGCATAGACAAGCGGGAATTAAATTAAAAGCATGGATAAGTGGAAGTTTAAAGTATCTCAACATAACATAAATGGTGCCAACACTCGATAAGAGCTAAAACATCTATATATCGTCTGAAAAGCCTCTAGAACATCTGATGAGCTGATGGGACAACATCCCCAACTAGCTTGCTAAAGCTGAAATAACATACAAAACATAACTGAGAGAATGTCCTTGATAGATGAGGACTCACTAAGAATGGACTAATGTGGTCTGAGGTGAGAGCAGCCTAACGACAGGGCTTAGTCTGATCGCTCAGACCTGTATCATGAAATGATACAACATAAAGTATGTGGTCCGTACTTAGAATGTACTGAGTATGAAGGTAATTAAAGTAAACAATTAAAATACATAAAAGTTCATGAGAGTAGGACATTTTAAGAAAAATAGAAATTAATAATTATATTTGAAATATGAGGGCTCAAGATTTTCAAAACTATTCATAATCTCATCATAATCGTAATCGTAAGAGAAACCTTGTAAAACATAACTTGAGCCAAAGTATTGCAATCATAATCATGCATAAAACATAAGAAATAATGGAAGGACTCATCATAACCAACACCATTATGATAAAGCTTACATGATACCCCACTATTTCCTCAAGTGGGTAGTCCGTCCTAAGACTTGCCATGGAAAAGAACGATAACATGGCGTGATCATTGATAAAACAGGGTTAACATGAATAACAACCTACGTAGTCATGTAGTTTTGAGATTCAAGGTTTGCTTGAACCCGGGCCTACTCGATGCTAGACACTACTCCCAAAAATATGCACATGGCTCATAATGAATATTGTAAAGTCATACATGAAGTTCATGGGCTAGTTTAAGTCATAATAATCGTATTGTGAATATGCTTGCAATACGTGAACTAGCCATGAAATTAGGGCCTGTAAGTTGACCGTAATCATAACCCTGATAATCATGAAAGTCATACATAATTGAGAAAATCCTCATACTTGAAATTTATAAATTCATGAAGGCTTCTTGTAGGAAATCATGCATCATACATCATAAAATATAACTTAGGGCTTGACAGCATTGAAAATCATAAGAGGATCATAGAATTTCATAAAAAGTGATTTAGCCCCAAAAGTTCATTATCATACTTTTAACATAAGGGACCATAATTTCATGAGAACTTGTAGGAATTGTAAAAATCTAATCATGGAAATCATAAATTCTTATCAATTCAGCTATACCCATAAGAGAATCATGGAGGAATTTCATAACCCAACATAATCCCTTGAATTTTAAAATAGGGCTTGAGGAATGGGTGATCATGAATTTGCTTGAAGAAGGGGCATGAGGGTGAGAGAACCCTCATTGATAAGCCCACATACCTGGGTTAACTAAATTCTAGCTTTAGCTCGAGACCCAAAGAGAAAATTTGAGAAGATGAGAGTGAAATTGATGAAAAACCCTTGGAAGAGGAATTTTTGAATTCAAAGTAGGAATGAGAAGATAATGACTTAGGCTAGGTTAAACCCTCTAAAACCCTCATTAGGAAGCCCAAAATTATGTGGTATTGGAGTTAAAAGCATAAGAGATTACAAAATTACCCTTGAGAATCGAGTAGAAATTGAATGACTAGGTGATCTAACTAACAGTCACATGCCCGATGGTTCATCAATACCACCGTCACGCTTAAATAGTAAGGTGAGTCAAAAACCTCTCTCTATTAGTAGAAGTGACGGGCTCCTTTGATGGTCCGTTAGGTCCACTGTCAAGCCCCGAACCCAGAAACACCCAATAACGGTCCAAATGATGGTCGGTTGATGGTCTGAAGGCCATCACCATCACCGTCAAGGCCGTCAGCCACGTCGTCCGACATGGACATCACTAGTGACGGTCCGTCACTTGTCTGACGACCGTGACTTGCACC
Organism: Datura wrightii; assembly: GCA_035772735.1. Lineage (NCBI taxonomy): Eukaryota > Viridiplantae > Streptophyta > Magnoliopsida > Solanales > Solanaceae > Datura > Datura wrightii. Next base: position 72,468,906 of record JASDFA010000019.1, on the reverse strand, counting down.
GTTATGAATGTGATGGGACATCATCCACATCATCATTCCCTACACTAGACCTGTAATTTTAGTTATTTTCCTTCAAAAAGCTATTTTGAGATGCAAGGTGTTACATATGTGAAGTAACTCTTTGATTCTAGAACTTGTCGACTATTCCTGAGAATATGTACTTAGAGGTGCTGCTCCTAGACCTTTATGTAGTGATTAAGCATCTTAGTTGGTTGAGAAATTGAATAGCTCCTCTAATATCTATCTCAGAATAGTTCTATTGCTGCGTAAAGGACACTTTATTCTGCAAAGGCCCCTCAGTTTTTGGTGGAGATGAGGCACAAGTGGTTTGGCTAGATGGGCGTACCTAAGATTTGGTCTGAACTTCCTGAGGTTGGCTAACTTATTAGGGTTTGTTTCTCATGCAACATTAGCACTTTGGCTCATGGTTGATTTTCTCTTAGAAAGCATTTGATGAAAGAAATGTTGTAACACATGAGTTAGAATAATTTCTTAAGGCATAGATCTGTTGCATGATCTTGAGTATGAAAGAAAGGTAGCATTTCTTAAACATACTACAACCTCTTAATTATAATTGTGGTGCACAACACACCTATAAGTGAGAATCTACTAGAAATGGCTTCATAGATTCTCTAGTACACTTAACCTAGTCCTGGGTCTAGGTGAGACCGTCACTCAATGCCTTAACTTTCCCAAACAAATCCGCTAACATGACATATATGAGATATATGTTGAATAAGATAAAATATAATAGCATGAAGTAGAGCCCTTAAGAATATATATTCATAGCATAAGGTAGAGCCCTTAAGAAGAATTTCTATTTATGAAAATTTTCATTAAGTTGAAATGCTTAATAATAAAATATCTAATAAATAGGATTCATGATTTACATAATTAAACATCTATATTCATCTACTTATGAAGTCCCTAAACATAATATGAGTAGCAATATTTATCAGAGCAAGGCCTCGTCATACTCATAAGGTAAAAAATTGAAATAAAAGGACTATGTCTTATTAATCAAGTGGATCTAACCAATAAGTTGATAATATGTGAAATCCTAGTGAACATCCCTATAGTTATGTGTTTCTGAATCTGTATCATGAAATGCAACTCCCCTAGCAAACAGAAAATAAATACATGTAAGATAGTACTTGTGTGTAAAATGGCATAAAATGGAACATAAGAATAGTATATAAACTAAAAGAACATAAGAATAATATATAAACTATAAAGAAAAACCAAGGAATGTCAATCGGACATGGAAGGGAAACAAAAGGATTCAATCAGTAGGTTGACCATAATATTTTTCATCTTTGAGCATAAGTTGGTTCATTATGTGAATTTCTTAGTTTAATCAATATTATCCATCATCTCAACACATGAAGTCTAATCTCAGCCTGATCGGCTAAATCATCACATAGATTGATAAGACATGAGACCTAGCTTTCATAATAGTAGAATTGGATCCATATCATATCCACATGGGGATAATACAGAGGTGTCATTGAAAAATTCAGAATGATCCTTATCCTACATTTGAATACATAGTATTAGGCGATTATTATAGGACTCATGCCTTCTTAATTATTCATAATACTCCTAATTTATTTACGTGGTAAAACTCAAGGCTCATATATCATAGTTCATGTCATCATAATCATGTTCACATCTCGTAAAATCATAAAATTCATCTTTTTAAAGAAAAGGCATAATTCACCATTTAGTGTAATTTCATGGGTGAACACTGAAATTCATAGAATGAGAATGTAATGAGAATCTAAGAATTTTAAAAAAGATTCATGTTATTCATAGTGAATTTACATGAACAAAGCATATGTTTCATATTTAATCGTAGTTATCCCATAGAGAGAAAATCATGGTTTCTTGAGGAAATATAATGTGAAAAAGAAAAAAATGTTTTCGCATGAATACAGAGTCTTATATACCTTAATCAATCCAAAATACTTTAATAAAAATCCTGACTTTGAAGAAGAACTCCAAGAATTTGTTCTTGAATGTTGAGATAGGTTTTTCTCTTGAAAAATCATAGAATAAGATTATGTTTGTATGGAAGAACTTGTAAAAGAGAAAAACACTGTTCTAGGTCTTGAAAAATCAAATAATAAAAGAAAAATCTAGAAATATGCGTATTTAAAGAACTTGCATTAGACCATTCACGGTTGACTAGGGAACAATGTATTATTAGTGTATCAAACTATCGTTCATATGATGGACGGTACATTTGCACCAGGTCCTTATCAAGTGGCTTCAATTTGGTGTCGTTTCAAGTACGGTCCAGGGTATGTCACGTGGATCCTGTCATAAGTGGTGTCTTTAAGTTTATGGTGCCTTATTTACAATATCGAGGTGGCCATTGATACCACATATTGTCACTAGTTGACTATGCCATTTATCTAAATTCTGAAGTTGCATTCACAATGTCATGTATGATCGTAAAACTCATTTACAACTTTTATATTTGGTTGTACATGGGTACCCCTCCTTAAACAGTAGCTCAACTTTTGGAGTCTTCCAAGAATGATCCTGTTTATTGTTTGTATGGCCATTTTATGATCATACATGATCCTTAAATCAGAATGTAGTAGCTTCATATCTAAGTCCCTATATAGATCTATGAATGAACTGAGTGTATGATTCATATGTCTATAACTAAAATAGATAAAATATAATAGAAAGCTATATAGGGACTTAGTACGGTCTGTAAGTTGTCATTGTGGCTAAAGATGAAATGTATGATTCATATGTCATATATATGGTCCATACATGGCCCAAAATTTCCAAAACTCAGCTCCTTTAGTTTCCTAACACTTCCACACTTGTACAACAATGTGATACATAAAAATTAAATCTTAGTTCATCTGAATGATCAAATTCTTGTAGTTTGGATCGGTTATTCATATTCCATTGGTCAAACCTTAATACGAAGATACGAGGTGTTACATGCTACTATTAGAAAGCTATAAACTAGTCTATAACTAAAATAGAGTATCTCACCAATCATCAAGCTAGCCATTCTATCTTAAGGAGCCATTATTTTTAGTGATGGATTTTCATTACAACTATGCCCAAAAAAGTCCTTTGCAAAAATAGCAAAATTATTCAAAACTACTTGTTCAATTCAAGATGTGATACCACTTGCAGCCTCAAGTGGGGGTATCTGGTTGCATCCTTAGTTCACAAGTGATGTAGCACCCCAAAACTTTTATGGACCAAACTCATACTTCGCATAAGAAATTAGAACGAACTAGAAATTTTTTTCTTAGAACGACCGAACAACGAGTTGTTGTTAGCAGTAATGACCCATTGTCTGGGTCGTGGTCAGCCCTCCCAGTTATCTTTTGGGAAATAATGAGACATGGAATGACTCATTGTGAAGAGTAACGATTTGTCCTATCACTCGTTGCATTCCCAGCTCAAGAATCAATTAAACCCTTTTCAAGAACCCATGAGTCAGACGGCGAGTCATTATCTGATGTAACGACTCGTGGGATGACTTGTTAGTTGGAGCTTAGGTGTTGTTGAAAATCTTTTCTAGTATCAACGAGAAGCAACAACAATTTGTTGTATCACACAATGAGTCATTTTTTCCATCTGTGGCAATAAGTATAGTCATTTTTTCCATCCGTGGCAATAAGTGTAGAAATCCCTCAGTTTTCTAGTGGAGGCGACGAGCAGATACAATGACCCATTGGTTCTACCAACGAGTCATTGTGTCATCCTTTAGTGGGGTTCCCAAGTGTTGTTTAAAAATCCTACCTGTGACAATAAGAGGTACAAATGACCCATTGGTTCATCCAATGATTCATGGTTCCCTTCTGTGGTCCCTTTCCAGTGAGCCCTGATTCCAGGCCCAGGACCAATGACTAGTCTCAACAAGTGGTGGTATCAACCAATGGCTCATTGTGTGACCCATTGGTCCCTGTCGGGCAACTTTCCATATTTTCATTTAGGGGAATTTTAATAACTTTTCATATTTTTAATCCCCAAACTACATCATTTTGGGCACATTTTGGAGAGAATGAAAGGGGTAATCGACTTAATACCTCTCATTCCTCTCCACTTGCGATTTTTAGAATGTAGAAGTGTCATACAGGCAGTGCAGAGCTAAGCTAGGGCTTCAAGCTTTTTCAGACTTCTCCAGATTTCTTCCCAAGATTTTTACTCCAGGTATGTGGGAATTCAACAAGGGAATTATTCTTCCCTTGTGCCCCAAAAACTCTTCTAAAATGCTTACCAGTTCTTGCCCTGAAGTTCGTAGTTAGGGTTCATTTGTCACTAAATTATGGATTTCTTCCAGTTATGATTCTCATGAGTATTGAGGGTTGTTGTTAGCTATACTTTTGGTCATTATCTCTTTACATGAAATTATATGATTTTAGTCCTAGTTTCTTTGAATATAGAGAGTTGAGTATTTCACTATGTTCTAAATACAAGTGTTTCTTGATTCGAATTGTTCTTGAAACCACAAGGATAGTACAACTGTATGATCAAGAGTAGGATCACTGATTGTTTAGTCTAAGTTAGTACTTAATAAATTTCTGTATCTTATAGAAATGCCATCTGTTCAGTTTGACTATAGTCAGTTTCTTGAAGTGTTAGTAACACCTTCCAGTTTCAGTTTTCAGTTATTAATTACCAGTTTGTTCTTTGTTATACCCCAAAAACCCTTAGATTAGACTCGGGTGTTGAAATGGGGAAAATAGAATTTTCTGCACCAAGTCACAGAACGAGTCATCTTGTGACCTGTCAGGATGACCAAGAGTCGTCAAGTAACTCGTGGTGAGGTGTATGACTTAAATTGAAACTTATAGTTTCTGGATCACCACGGACGTGGCCAAGAGTTGTGGCAGCCCCAGAACTCATTGAGTCAGTGTGGTCAAGGATGAGGTGAAGGTAGGAGAAATTGGGTAGTGCACCTAACGGGTGGGTCATCACGACTCGTTGGGTTCACCACGAGTCGTGGTGTGGACCGTGGTGAGCCCCATCTGAGATTTGGTAGTGAAGGTGACAGATAGAGACCACGAGTCGTGGCCATAGATGACTACTCATTCAGTCCCTCATTGGAACTGGCAGTCTGTTTTTCTGTTCAACTTTAGTGAGGGCTTTTCCATAATTCCTATGTTCCTAAGGCCTAAACTACATTATTTTAAGCTATGAATAGTGAGTTTTAAGAGGGGTAAGATCATTCTAAACTATTCCTATTCATGCATGCACGCTTAGAGGTCTAGAGAGGTGATCAAACTTAATCTCTTCAAAGTTCTTCTCAATTCTTTCTTGGGCAATCGGAGAAGTTGTATAATCAGATTCTCTCAGGTATGTAGGGTTATGAATGGGTGAATTTGTTCATGCCCATGCCCAATCCCTCTCTAATTTATGAAAATCTATATGTTGATTCTATGGGGTTCTAACCCAATGCATGAATTTCCTAAGTTTCTACTATGGGTATGATCTAAGCATGTTTCTATTATTGAATTATGATTCATGGGAAAGTTTTATAATATTTTCAATTATAATCATGTTTTCATGTTTTATAAATTATGATGCCCATCCATTAAAGTTCATAAAAATTTAGATCTACGATGTATGTTCAAGTATGATGAATATTTATGATGAAAAGCATGATTGCAAGTTACCCATGTCTATGATCCTATTTTGAAGTGAATCAAATATTTTCAATCTTGTTTAAGTATTGGGCAAGCTCATATATTCAAGTATGATTTATGATTTCATGAATTATCTTACCACATGGTTTTAGAGTCAAGACTCTCAATTATGTTCATCTTGTGGTGTGGTTTAAGACAAGGCTCCTCATGTATAATTTAAGATTTTGTATGTATATGACTATTCAACTTCGTCACTAGATGATGGTCAACTTCATTGAAAAATGATGGAGAGCATATGCATGTTTTTTGGAGTAGTGTCTAGTACCGAGTAAGCTAAAGGTCAGTCAACCCTATGCTTTTGAACTACGAGCCAATGTAGGTATGATCAGTTTATTTGGGACCTCCTTTGGAGCTTTGCCCTGCCCCAAGGGGCCTTCATCTACATATCGATATCATGGTAGCGTCTTTAGCCATGGCAAGTCTTTAGACGACTCTGTCCACTTGATAGTCGGGACCACATAAGCTCTATCATGGTAATGTCGGTTATATGACGAGTCTCCCATTGTTCCTCATGATTTCAGTTATGCATGTTTATCATTCATGATATATATATATATATATATATATATATATATATATATATATATGTTCTAAAGTAGGTTTGACCCAATGTTCATCTTTACTTATGATTATCATATTTCAACTTTAGGTCATTTCATTCAGTTATGATGTTCAGTTACGTTTAGATCATGATTTCAGAAAATGGCATGCAAGCTCTACTCTCAGATTCTTATCTTGATTATGTTTTATATTATGCATGGTTTAATGATTTTATTTACTTAAGAGGTTTAATTTACCTTGCATACTCGGTACATTCCACGTACTGACTGTATACTCTATGCTGTATCATTTTATGATATAGGCTCCGATTTTCAGACTCAGCCCCGTCTCTATCTAGTTTCCGGAGTTAGCATCCAACTTCACTGGTGAGTCCTCATCTCTAGAGGACCATTCCTTATCAGTTATCTTTGTATTTTTAGTTTCAGACTTAGAGAATTAGTTGGGGTCTTGTGCCATCAACTTATCAGACATAGGTTGTATTAAGCTTCAGACTCGTGTTGTATGTTCAGATTTTATGTTATGTTTAGACTTCCACTATGATTATTATGTTGATCTTCCATTTTTATTGATTGAGTTAGATGTTATGTTCATGCCATGGGTCGACTTGGAGTCTCTTAGGTTCCTTCTCCAGTGTCTCGATCCGAGCCCATGTCCAAGTCATGGAAAACTTGGTATCAGAGTAATAGGTTTTGAAGTGTCTTAGGGTGTATGAAAGCTCATTATGTAGAGTCTTTTTCATGGGTGTGAAGTGCGCCACACTTATGATGAAAAGGCCACGAGACGTTTAGGAAATGTTCCCTTCTTTCATGATGTATGTCGTGCAGTGAAATGTATATCTATCCTTCTACCTCGTGCTATTCTCAATTGCAGAATCATGCCTCTGCGCATAGTTGATGGCAGAAGAAATGAAAATGGAAATGTCCACAAGGATTGCAATGGAGACGGGCACCAACAGGCTCCACCAGCCCATGAGCACCAAGAACCGGAGCTGGTTGCCCACGCTGAATTCAGGGAAGCCATTCAGATGCTAGTACAGGCCTTGACCATCCAGGTCAATCAGCAGGCGGTAACGCTTGTCGCTCAGAATGGGAATGTGGTGGCAGCACGAGTCAGATATTTCCTGAGGATGAACCCTATCGAGTTCTTTGGATCAAAGGTGAACGAGCATCCACATGAGTTTATTGAGGATATTTTGAAGATCACCCAGATTATGGGGGTAACTACAGGAGTGTGCTGATTTGGCCTCATATCAGTTGAAGGGGGTCGCACACATTTGGTTCAAACAGTGGAAGGGTAGTAGGGAAGTCAGAGTAGGCCTTATCAGTTGGGACGAATTTCATGCTGCTTTTCTATATCAGTTCTTTCCTTGTGAGATGAGGGAGTTAAAGGCAGACGAGTTCATAAATCTAAAGCAGGGAAAGATGATGAACCAGGAGAATGCCTTAGAGTTCACTCATCTGTCCAAGTACGCCGCAGAGTTAGTGGTCGATCAGAGGGCTCGAGTGAGCAGATTTGTTCATGGGGTGGTGGACTATCTAGACAAGGATCGTCAGACTGCAATGCTTCATTAGGATATGGATTTTCCTTGGATATCTGGTACGCCCAACAAATGGAAGTGGTGCATGTGAGGGAGAGAGAGGCCAAGAGGGCCAGGACAGACAGTTAGGGGTTCTCTCTACAGAGACCAGGTGGTGGACACTGTCAGTAGTCCTACTAGAGATCGTCAACCCCAGCATCGTCGGCTATGAGTGTGCCATACAGACCCAAGAACAACCAGAGAGGATGAGCATTAAGCTCTAGAGGCCTGAACAACAGGACCACAGATTCCAGTATCCCAGTTTGTGATAGGTGTGGCCGGAGACGCATGGGTCAAATTTGGTGGGTACAGGTGCTTGCTTCGGGTATGGGAAGCCTGGACATATTCTAAGAGATAGCCCAGCAGCTAGACAGGGCCATGATAGGATCCGAGGCCTAGCTTCCAGTTCAGCAGCTCCACCAGCATGCTCCGCTCAGCAAGGGGCTTCTACTAGTACAGGTGGCAGACAATGCAAAAATAGATTTTATGCCCTAGCATCCCGCCAAGAGTAGGAGGTCTCCCCAGACGTAGTCACTGGTATGTGACGAGTTTTACACCTTGATTTATATGCTTCTTTAGATCCAGGGGCTACTTTGTCCTTTGTGACTCCCTATATGGATAGCAGTTTCGGAGTCAGTCTTGAATTCTTCTCAGAACCTTTCTCAGTCTCTACTCTAGTGGGTGATTTAGTTTGTAGCTAGACGGGTGTATAGAAATTGCTTGGTCACAGTCCTTCAGAAAGTCACCTTAGCAGATCTAGTAGAGTTAGCCATGACCAACTTTGATGTTATCCTCAACATGTATTGGTTATTTACATGCTATGCCTCAGTTAATTATAGAACCCATGCGGTAGAATTTTGATTTTCGGGTGAGCCATCCTTAGAATTGGAAGGTAGTTCAGTTGTGCCTGTAGGTCGTTTCATTTCCTACCTTAAGGACAGAAAGATTATTTCCAAGGGTTGTGTGTACCATCTAGTTAGGGTTAAGGATGCTACGTCTGAGACCCTGACTATCCATTCCATTCCAGTAGTATGTGAGAATCCAGAAGTCTTCCTAGAGGATTTACTAGGAATCCCTCCCGAGAGGGAGATTGATTTTGGTATTGACCTTCTTCCCGATATGCAACCTATATCTATTCCTCCTTATAGAATGGCCCATCCGAGTTAAAGGAGTTGAAAGGGCAGTTGAAAGACCTGTTAGACAAGGGTTTCATCAGACCGAGCAAATCCTCATGGGGTGCACCAGTTCTTTTCATCCACAAGAAAGATGGTCCTCTTTGTATGTGTATTGATTATCGATAACTGAACAAGGTCACCATCAAGAACAGGTATCCACTCCCTAGAATTGATGATTTGTTTGACCAGTTTCAGGGTGCTAAGTCTTTTCGAAGATAGATCTCAGATCTGTATACCATCAGCCCAGGGTTCGGGAGAGTGACATTTCAAAGACAACCTTCAGGACACGGTATGGTCAGTATGAGTTTGTTGTTATGTCTTTTGGACTCATGAATGCTCCTACAACTTTTATGGATTCGATGAATATGGTGTTCAAGCCATACTTGGATATGTTCGTGATCGTTTTTATCAATGACATCCTGATATACTCTTAGAGCAAGGAGGAGCATGCCATTCATTTGAGGGTGGTGCTACAGACTATCAAGGATCACCAATTATATGCTGAATTCAGTAAATACGAGTTTTGGTTGAACTTAGTGGCATTTTTGGGTCATGTGGTGTCAAGTGAGGGTATAAAGGTGGACTCTCAGAAGATAAAAACGGTGAAGTATTGGCCTAGATTGGTGAATCCTTCAGATATCAGGAGCTTCTTGGGCTTAGCCAGTTATTATCTGAGATTTGTTGAGGGATTTACATCTATTGCAGCGCCATTGACCAAATTGACCCAAAAGAAAGTGAAATTCCAATGGTCGGATGTTTGTGAGAGGAGCTTTCAGGAGTTGAAGACTCGACTCACCTCAGCACAAGTGTTAACCCTACCCGAGGGTACCGATGGATTTATGGTGTATTTTGATGCTTCAAGGATCGACCTTGGTTGTGTATTGATGCAACATGGTAAAGTCAAAGAATACGCTTCTTGGCTGTAACACCCCAAAAGTTCCCAAGATTTAAAACCCGGAGTTTGAAAAGTGCTCAGCAGAAAATATGTAGCAGTGCCTCATAACGACTCGTCTAACGGGTCGTTGGTTTCTCTAACGAGTCGTTGAAGGCAGTCGTTGGATGGGATCCAGGATCTGGTGCCAGGTGTTTTGATGTCACGGGAGAAGGTACAAGTTGTTTTATGTAACAACGACCCATTGGATGCAATCGTGGAAAGGTTTCAGGTTGAGGCTTTCAGAGGGAATGACTCACGTAATAACTCGTTGGTGTCTCTGACGGGTCGTTGTAAGTGTTCGTGGGTTGGAGCCTAGGGTTTTAAATCAATGGCAACGAATGGTTGTAACAGGCCGTTGGAGCTAGCAACGACCCGTGGTATTGATCATTGGAAGGGATATAAGGGTTGGTCTAGTGTAATTAATAGAAGGTTTCGACGAGTCATTAGATGTAATAACAAATTGTCCTGTCGCTCGTTGGTAGGAGAAGCTGAAACCATGAAGTAGATCCCAGAAACAACGGTCGCCTACCATGAGTCATGGTAAGGACCAATGACTCGTGGTCCCAGTTTGGCAGATTTTTCATGTTTTACTTAGGGGTATTTTGGTAAAGTTTGATGCTTCCAAAATTTAAAGCGACACCGTTTTGGGCTTCTAAGGGATGTTTTTAGGGCATTTTCAAGCCTAAACCCTCATTCTCTCAACTCTCCTTCCTCTCCTCTCAAGATCAAGGATTCACCAAGGTTTTCCTCTAAGCTTCAAGGTGTAATTTTGAGTAGGGTTTCTTCTACCAAGTATGTGGGTTCTTCAACAAGGATATTTTTCCATCCTTGTGCCCCAAAATGTTTTATTAAAAACTCGATTTCAACTAATTTAGAAAAGCATGATCTAGGATTTGTGTGATGGGTAATTTCTTCTACATTTTCTTTGAATACTAAAATCTACTGTGATTACGAATTAATTATGAATATAAATTAATGGGTTGTCTTAAACTGGGGGTTAGATGATGAAAATGCATGTGTATAGAATGTTCTTCATAAATTGGCTTGAACTTTGAACGGGACTTTATTATTGTTCACTTGATTTCTGTAGTAACTTGTGTTCATGTTTAAAATATGTGAATATCGTATGGTTATCCCTAATGAACTGATTATGCCATTAATAAAAATGTTGAGATGAGTTTAGAGTTTATGGGATTGATCAATTGAACGTAAAATATGCATTTTCATTATGTTATCAATAGAGTTGATTGGGTATGAGGTGAATTTTTGATAATGGTCTAATTATTGCATCTTTATTATCAATTGGAGTAAATTATGAAATGGGTCTTATGAAATGAAAATGTATGCCTTTCCCATGAATTTGTTGTGAATGTGGAGGTATGGGTTTATATATGGGTTCTCCGTAGATCTAAATAAATGAAGTAATGCATCTATGATAAAGTATGAATTGGATCTATGGACCATGCCGGACCTTATATTACTTGTTGAATGAGATGAATCCGGAACTTGAATGTTGGGAAAGTATAATGCATACTTTGAATCTATAGAATGTTCGTTAGTGCAAGATGATTGAAGAAAATATTGATTTGACTCCATGGCGATGTGAATTATGATGATATAGCATAAGATGATCTTTATAACAGTTAGGCTTGTTGTTTCTAGAAAATAGCCCTAATCCTTTCAAAATGAATGTTGTATGATGAAAGTAGTAAATGTGCTTGTCTCTGATTAGCTGTTGCAATTTAGATTGTTCTTAGCCAGTCGCATCTCTCATTAGCGGAAAATGTATTTCTTAGCCAGTCGAGTCTCTAATTAGTGGAGAATGTCTTTCTTAGCCAGTCGAATCTCTCATTAGCGGAGAATGTCTTTCTTAGCCACTCAAATCTCTCATTAGTGGAGAATGTCTTTCTTAGCTAGTCGGGTCTATCATTAGCGGAGAATGTTTTTTTCTTAGTTAGTGGGGACTCTCCTTAGCTGAGAATGTTTCCCTTGGTCAGCCAGTGACTCTCTATATATATCAGAGCATACTCTCCCTTGGGCAGTCAAGGACTCCCTATGATATCAGTCATGACTTAGGATCTCTGTATTGGTTCCGTTTATAAAATTTTTTGCATCAGTTGATCTTATGTTAGTAAATGTCCTTATAAAGTGGTTATGTTTATATGTATATGTAAATCTCATATAAGGCTGTTGTATCTCATTTTAGTTATATTACCATTACTGTATGTTCGATTTATTTCCTTCTTGTGTACTTGCATGTTTTAGTTTGTTTACGCTTCCCGCACACTAAGTACATTCCAAATACTGACCTCACTCCTTTATGTGCTATATCGTTTCATGATATAGATCCAAGTCTCCAGACTCAGTCTCGTGGTTATGCTTTGTCCTCTCTCAACTGCTAGTGGTGAGTCCTCATCTCCCGAGGATGTGATTTATTGTAACGACCCTGGCCAACACTGTGAAGTATTATCCGCTTTTGAGCCTCGGCCCAACACAGTTTTGTTCCTTTGGATTTTCAACCCAAAAGGCGCTCTTGTAGTATTAAGTCCAATCCTTTACTAAATAGCCCAGGACTCTCCCTCTCTTTTTTGATGTGGGATTTGCCTAAGTGAGTCAGGCATTATGTATCGCCGTCCTTGCACTCACCCCCCTTAGGGACTCAGCATCCTTGCTGAGGTTTGCCCCACCACTGTACTAGTCGAGAGTCGGCTCTGATACAAAGTTTGACAAACTTGGTATCAGAGCAATAGGTTCAGATGTGTCCAAGGAAGTCTGAAAGCCACTTTAGGTAGAGTCTTTTTCATAGGCATGAAGTGCGCCACACTTATAATGAAGAGGTTGTTAAATGTTGTAGGACATATCCCCTTCTTTCAGGATCTATGTCGTGCGGTGAAAACCTCTCCATCCTTCTAATTCGTGCGTTTCACGATTGCATAAAATTATGGCTCCCAGGAGGATGATTGGAAGGAGGAACAGAAATGGTGAGGGCCACGAGGATGACCATGATAATGGGCGCCAGCAAGTCCCAACGGTTCAGGAGCCCCAGGCACCAGAGCCAGCTGTCCACGCCGAGTTTCGGGTAGCGATTCAAATGTTGGCGGAGGCCTTTACCGATTAGGTCAACCAGCAGGATATTGCGCATATTCCTCAGAACAACAATGTGGCAGCAGCCCGAATCAGGGACTTTCTAAGGATGAACCCTCCCGAGTTCACTGGGGCAAAGGTGGACGAAGATCCACATGAGTTCATTGAGGGGATCTTGAAGGTCACTAAAGTGATGGGGTTGACAAATGAGGAGTGTGTGGACTTGGCCTCATATCAGCTAAAGGAGGTCGCTTACATTTGGTTCAAGCAATGGAGGGACTGTAGGGCAGCCGGAGAAGGCCTTATCAGCTGGGATGAATTCCACATGGCCTTTCTCAATAGGTTCTTCCCTCGGGAGATGAGGGAATTGACGTGCCCGCAAGTGTACGGGTCGTGCAAGTAATATAGTGGTTCTTTTTAAGAACCGGAATGTCGAACCCACAGGGACTGGACCCATTCCTCTAACTATCCATTACAAGTGTGATCTTAAATACCAAAAAATGTTGGTTATAGAAGTTTTCGAGGGAGATTTTTAATTAAGTCTAAATTTGGTCAACGAAATATTCTGAATGCACTTTAGGAGCAACATAGAGTTAAAACAAGATAATCATGCGATGCTACGATTTGCAATGGGTTAAGTATGCAACTATCGATTATTATTTCACATAATTAGAATTGCATGTTCATGGTCTTTCGAGCCTCTAAACACGGCAAACTAGCCTCACTACATCATTGTGAGTGAGGATGCTAATTTCTAGTTCGCGGGCAATTAATTATGTTGTCGTTTATAGGGAAACGATTAGGGACTTTCGTGCGTCTAACCATTTAACTCAACTTACCCTCACAACTACTTCTTCGAGTGGTGATGTGATAATCCTAAGTTGGTCTCTTAATAACCCCCGTTTTATCAACCAAGCAAGGTGTTAGGTATATTTCTATCCTAACACGAAATTATATCGTGAGATACAAACATGCTCCTTACATTCTCATGTCCTGACCTAGGTAATTCTTTCTCAAGCAATTGCCCAAGCTAACGTATATGTTTTCATGGTTATCAATCATAAAAACAACCAACAATCCATAATGCAAGACGAAAACAACAATAAATAACTTAATTCCAAAACAATTTCATAAAATCACAATCATAATTCATGGCTTCAACCCTAGAGGAAGGGTTCTTGCCATTCATGTTCGTAAAACTACCACTAACTACTACTAAACTAACATACTTACATGAATTTGGTAGATGAGAAGGGAATTTGAAAAACCCTAGATGAGTTCTCCCACTTCTCCCTTCGCTCCTAGGTAGTTTTCCAGAATAAAATCATGACAATCTAATTTTAGGAGCTAAGGGTTCAATTTATACTATGCTGAAAAAATGCAAAATTTGGCCTGTGGTGGAACAGCAATGTGTCACGGAGCTGAACGCCCTATTTGACCTCCGTGACACGGAGACAACGCGTACCCTCACTGGAATGTGCCAGAAAATGCAATTTTTGGCCAAGTGTTGCCGCGTTGGCAGCGTACCACGACCCCTATTGCGCAGGGTGCCAGTTATTGCATGTTTTCTTGTTGACTTTCACGTTTTGCTCTTGATTCCATTCCTCCACTTCACCAAATCATGAATTAGTTCCTCAAATGCATTATTAACCTTCAAAAACAAGGACTAATCATGTTGGTTAGTATATATTCACATTTACATAAAATCACATGAGAATGCATATAATTAATTCAATAAACAAGACAAAACTAAGTTATAAAGCATCACTCGGGCATGCTATTTTGCCCATGATCACCTACCCCACACTTAAAGTCTTGTTCGTCCTCGAACAACCTATTACATCTCATGCATATGGACACTCACCCATAACTCATTTAGCAAGAATATTCAAGCTACGACTATAATGATTAAGCAAGATAACAAGCTAAAAATAGAGCATGCACAATTTGATCATTGAAATGAAGTACAACTATGTTAAGACTTCTTAACCTCAAGAATTGACTCTCAATCTTAGCAAACTCATGCAAATCAACTGATTAAGAAATTCGACATGAACTATATCCTTCATTTAACATGTGCCCTCACGGAAAGAGAGTTACCCAATTTCACACGCAAAATAAATTTTTAAATCACAACATGTGTGGGTACATGAATAGAATTACGCTCACTCTCACAAAGAATTCACATGCATCATGTGATGACCCATAAGCTTTCCCTTAGTGTTTTATTCCACTTATTTAAGGATGTATGAATGTAAGATCAAGTAGGACTTTTTAGGTTGTAATGTAACTCAAGAGCGGGTAGGTACTAATATGGCCAGTAATAGTGACTATCTTTCCTAAGAGCTTTTAATACATCACGCCTTCATTACGAACTTCCCTTCCCTTTCTTCACCTTTTTCTCCTTTCAACTTTCTTCTTCCTCTTATGTTCCCCCCTTTATTTAGGCATTTTTAACTTATTAGTAAGGAGTTCTATAAATAATTTTTCATTAATTTGCTAATGGTTGTATTTACCATTTGCTTAGGGTTAAGGATACCACGTCCGAGACCCCGACCATTCAATCATTCCCTGTGGTATGTGAGTATCCCAAAGTATTTCCAAATGACCTACCAGGTGTTCCTCCCGAGAGGGAGATTGATTTGGGATTGATCTCTTGCCCGACATGCAACCCATATCAATCCCTCCTTACTGAATGGCCCCAGTCGAGCTAAAAGAGTTAAAGGAACAGTTGAAGGATTTGCTAGAAAAGGGTTTCATCTGGCCGAGCAAATCCCCATGGGGAGCCCCAGTTTGTTTGTCCAGAAGAAAGATGGTTCCCTTCAGATGTGTATTGACTATAGATAGTTGAACAAGGTCACCATAAAGAATAGATACCCTTTACCCAGGATCGATGACCTATTCAATCAGCTTCAGGGTGCCAAATATTTCTCTAAGATAGATCTCAGATTCGGGTATCACCAGCTCAGGGTTCAGGAGAACAACATCTCAAATACTGCTTTCAGGACCTGGTATAGCCATTTTAAATTTGTTGTTATGTCTTTTGGACTAACCAATGCCCCTGAAACTTTTATGGACCTGATGAACAGGATATTCAAGGCATATTTGGATATGTTCGTGATCGTGTTCATTGACGACATATTAATATACTCCTAGAGTGAGGAGGAACATTCCACACACCCGAGGGTAGCACTCTAGACCCTCAAGGTCAACTAGTTATACACCAAGTTTAGCAAATGTGAATTCTGGCTAAAATCAGTTGCATTCTTGGGACATGTAGTATCAAGCGAAGGTATAAGGGTGGACTCCCAGAAAATAGAGGCAGTAAAGAACAGGCACAGACCGGTAAACCCTTCAGAGATCAGAAGCTTTTTAGGCTTAGCGGGTTACTATCGGAGGTTCATGGAAGGTTTCTCATCCATTGCAGCTCCACTGACTAGATTGACTCAAAAAAAGGTGAAGTTCCAATAGTCGGAGGCTTGTAAGAGAAGCTTCCAGGAATTGAAGGCCAGGCTCACTTCAGCACCGGTATTGACTTTGCCAGAGGGTACTGATGGCTTCGTTGTATATTGTGATGCTTTGAGGGTCAGACTGGGATGTGTATTGATTCAGCACAGGAAAGTCGTAGCATATGCTTCCAGACAGCTGAAACTCACAAGAAGAATTACCCGACCCACGATCTTGAGTTGGCCGCAGTGGTATTTTCTTTAAAGATATGGCGACGCTACTTGTATGGGGTTCATGTAGATGTATTTACAGACCACAAGAGCTTACAATATGTGTTCACACAGAAGAAACTGAACCTTCAGTAATAGAGGTGGTTGGAGCTACTTAAGGACTACGATATGAGCATCCTTTATCATCCAGGCAAGGCCAACGTGGTAGCAGACTCTCTTAGTAGACTTTCTATGGAAAGTGTGTCGCATGGGAGTTTAGACAAGAGGGAGATGGTAAAGGAGGTACATTCGACTTGCACGGTTGGGAGTTAGGTTAGTTGGTTCGACCGATGGTGGGGTGGTAATTCAGAACGGGTTAGAGTAGTCCTTGGTAGTGGAGGTGAAGGCTAAACAAGATGAAGATCAAACATTGGTAAAGTTGAAAGAAGTTGTTCAAATTCAAAAAGTAGAAGTCTTCTTCAAAGGGGGAGATGGTGTGCTTCGGTACCAGGGTCGCTTATGTGTTCCGAACGAGGGGGATTTGAGGAGTTGGATGTTGCATGAGGCTCATGGATTGACATATTCTATCCATCCAGGTGACACCAAAATGTATCATTCCTTGCGGGAAATCTACTGGTGGAATCGTATGAAGAGGGATATTGCGAAATTCGTAGCCAAGTGCCTAAATTGCCAACAAGTGAAAGTCGAGCATCAGAGAACGGGGGGGTGTACTCCAAAATATCAACATTCCTATGTGGAAGCGGGAAGAAATCAATATAGACTTTGTAATTGGTTTACCCCACACTCATAGGTAGTATGATTCCATTTGGATTGTGGTCGACAGGTTGGCCAAGTCTGCTCATTTCATACTACTCAAAACCACCAATTCAACGGAATATTATGCTAAGTTATACATTTGAGAGTTGGTTAGATTGCATGGTTTTCCCTTTTCCATTATATCAGATAGAGGTACTCAGTTCATCTCCCAGTTCTGGAGGTCTTTTCAAAAGGGACTTGGCACCTAGGTCAAGCTTAGTACGACATTTCATCTGCAAACCGATGGTCAGGCAGAGCGGACTATCCAGACTCTTGAGGACATGTCGAGAGCTTTTACTATTGACTTCAAGGGTAGTTGGGACGAGTTGCCTCTAGTTGAGTTCCCCTACAACAACAGCTATCACTCCAGTATACAAGTGGCACCGTTCGAGGCTCTTTAAGAGCGACGCTGAAGATTGCCCATTGGGTGGTTTTAAGTTGGCGAGGCTTCGTTAGTGGGTCCAGATTCAGTCCATGAGGCTATGGAGAAAGTTTAGTTGATAAGGGAAAGGCTTAAAACGACTCAAAGTCGCCAAAAGTCTTATGCAGATGTAAGGAGGAAAGAGCTTGCATTCGAGATTGATGATTGGGTGTTTCTGAAGGTATCACCCATGAAGGGAGTAATGAGATTTGGAAAGAAAGGGAAACTCAGTGCCCGCTATATTGGTCCATACAGGATTATGAGGTGAGTGAGTAAAGTAGTCTATTAGTTAGATTTACCCTCAGAGTTGGCATCGGTTAATCCCGTATTTCATGTATTGCTCTTGAAAAAGTTCTTGGGAGACCCAGCCTTAGTGGTCCTGATGGAAAGTGTTGGTGTGAAGGATAGTCTTAGTTATGAAGAAATTCCTGTTGAAATCTTGGATCGTCAGGTTCGGAGACTGAGGAACAAGGAAGTAGCCTCAGTAAAGGTATTATGGAGAAATCAACATATTGAGGGAGCCATGTGGGAGGCCGAAGGGGATACGATGGCTAAATACCCCCATTTGTTCCCTACCGGCTCAGTTTCAGTTTGAGGTATAAAATTTTTCCCTAAACCTCTATTCAGTTTTTCATGTTTTTTTCATGCGTGTAAGCTTGTTTTATGATATGATATATATATATATATGTGATGTCTGAATTCAGTCCAGCTATGTAATTCCTTTCGGGGATAGTCGTTTCACTAGTTTTCGGCATAAATGATCAGTATTTGCATATGGTGATTGTTTGATTATGAGTTTTATGCATGATTCTAACATTCGAGGATGAATGTTCCCAAGGGGGAGATGTTGTTATACCCTAGGGACCCAAGGATCAGACTCGACAGTCAAACAGAAAAAAATCAGGAAAAATATTGCAGCAGTGCAGGATGAGTCATTGGACGACTCATCAGAGAGCCCCACGAGTCGTTAAGTGACTCGTGGGAAGGCCTGTGTTGGTGAAGGGACTCAAGGTCCCCATGGGTGATGTAACGACTCGTGGTCAGCCACCACGAGTCGTCATATCAGTCGTGGGGAGGTCCTAGAGAAGAATTTTGAGGGTGATCCAGGGTACTTAATGAAAGCTGGTAATGAGTCGTGTCATCGTGGGACGAGTCGTCATGTCCTCCGTTAAGATCCAAGGGAAAAATTTCCAGTGGACTTGACGAAAGGACCCAACGACTCGTTGCTCCTGGCAATAAATTGTCAGGTCGCCCATTAGGGTCACCTGACAGTGATTTCCTGTGAATTAGTAAGGGCCTTCTCATAATTTCCTACACTCCTAAGACCTAAACTACATCATTTTGAGGTCGGGACAGGGTCTTTTAAAGGGAAATCAACCATGATAGACCTCATTTGATACTTGTAAGTGTAGAGAGGAAGGAGGAAAGGGAATTCAAGTGCTCACCTTCAAGTTCATCAGGATTCTACCTAGGGTTTTCAAGGGAGTTAAGGGTCTCAAAATTTCTAGGTAAGTGGGGTTTGAATGGGTAGTTTAGTCCCTACCCATGCCCATTTCTTCCCATTTCCTATGTTTAATTTTCTAAATTCTTATGGGTCTTAACCCCGTTTGCATGATTCCTCAAAGTTTACGTGAGCTTGTGGTATTATGTTTAAATTGCGGGTTTTGAAGTGTTTGGGCTGATTTTACTTGTATATATATTTTATATTTTATGATTTAAGACTCTAAAAGTATGGATTCCCAATTATGAAGGATTTTTAGTAAAATTTATGTTCAGGATGACTCTGCAAGCATAATATGAATTTTTGGAATTTAAAGAATGTATTTAAGTTTTCTATTTCTCATGTTACCATGATCATGTTTCGTATAAATTTAAGCATTTCTAGTATGATTTAAATTATAGGAAAAAGCCCACATGTTGCTTAAGTCTTATGAACTATGACTTTGGCTGACTCACGGGCCCAATTCCATGGCTAGGACTATAAATTGTCAGGCATGTATGATTGTTAAGATTTGACTAGCCACGCATGTCATGTATGAATTTCTATGAGCACATTGCATGCTTTCGGAGTAGTACGTAACACCGAGCAGGTTCAGTGCACGGGTTACGCCCCGAATCTCAAAACTACGTGCCACCGTAGGTTATGTTTGGGACCTCCTCAGTGACTGTCCCTCATGCCCTACGGGGTCTTCATGAGTGATATCATGCCTTTCATGGTTCATATCCTTGGAAAGATATGGACGACCTCTCGACTAGGTTTACAGGTCGGGCTCCATGTGTGCTCAAGTGGAGCATGTCGGTTATAGAAATCTCACATTGTTCCTCATGATTTGATGCATGCATGATTTTGTTCGTTTGGCTCAAGTTATGTTTTATGAACTATTTTCTCTCATGTTATGACTATGACAGGTTTACAAATGTACTTGGCAAATCTTGAGCCTTACGATATAATTATGATTTCGGTTCTATGATCATGATGTCCCTACTCCTAAAAATTTTATGTTTTAAAGCATTGTATTGCATACCTTACATGATCAGTACCTTCCAAGTACTGACCCACAAATTTTCAGGATCCGGTTCGCCGGTCAGTATCGTCCCTAGCGTGCCCTCAGTTCTGCTCAGTCTTCAGTGGTAAGTCCTCATGATTCGAGGACTTCACGTTCAGACTTGTTTACTTATCCTATGTTTTTCTTTTAGAATGTTTGGGTTAGTTGGGGTCTTGTCCCTCAACCCATCTATCTTGAGTAGAGGCTTTCAGACCTATGTGTAGTATTCTGCCCTTATTGTTCGTATTTTGTTTTGTTGTTCCTTACCTCTCATGTTACGATTTTCAGTTAGTTCATGATTATTAAGTTATGTTTTCCTCCTTATATGAATGAATTAGTTATATGCTCAAGCCATGGGTTGACTTGGAGTCTTTCGGCGCTCCTTGTCCTATGTCTATGGTTCGGGTGTACTCTCGGGACATTGACATTTATGTTTTACTTTTTCCTTATGTTTCAGTTTTTAGGTTTTTGGGAGTTAGCGGGGGCTTGTCCCAGCAACTCATCCATTTAGTAGAAGGCTTTCAGACTTGTCTAGACAGATTCAACATCGTGTCTAAGTATTGTTATAATTGTTCTTATGGTTTCTCTTAGATTCTTGCTATTATCTTCTACTCATTCATGTTGTTGGTCATTTTTATTGTTAAGTGATATGCGATGATCATGCCATAGGTCTACTTGGAGCCTTTTGGGATTTCTTGTCCTGTGTTATGGCTAGGGTGTGAACTCGGGTCATGACATAGGCAGCTGAAGCTTCAAGAAAAGAATTACCCGACCTATGATCTTGAATTTGCGGAGGTTGCATGGAGTACCCTTGTCCATCATATCAGACAGAGGTACTCAGTTGACCTCCCAGTTTTGGAGATCATTTCAAAAGGGACTTGGTACTCAGGTCAAGCTCAGTACTCATTTCACCTGCAAACGGATGGTCAAGCGGAGTGGACTATTCAGACTCTCGAGGACATGCTGAGAGCATGTGTAATTGACTTCAAGGGTAGTTGGGATGATCATTTGCCTCTCATTGAGTTTATGTATAACAACAGCTACCATTCCAGCATTCAAATGGATCCGTTTTAGGATCTCTATAGGCAGAGGTGTATATCCCCTATTGGTTGGTTTGAAGTAGGTGAAGCTACAATAATAGGACCGCATTAAGTTCATGAGGCCATGGAAAAAGTTCAGCTCATAATGGACAGGTTGAGAATAACTCAGAGTCATCAAAGGTCCTATGTGGATGTGAGAAGGAGAGAACTTGAGTTTGAAGTCGACGATTGGGTGTTTCTAAAGGTGTCTCCCATGAAGGGAGTGATGAGGTTCGGGAAGAAAGGGAAGCTCAATCCCCGTTATGTTGGCCCGTACCGGATTATGAAATGGGTTGGCAAGGTGGCATATGAATTGGAGTTGCCCTCAGAATTAGCTTATGTTCATCATTTTTTTTCATGTATCACTCTTAAAGAAGTTTTAGGGGATCCAACTCTGGTTGTTCCGATGGAGAATGTAGGTGTAAGGGACAGTCTTAGTTATGAGGAGGTTCCGATGGAGATAAGATCTGTAGGTTCGCAAGCTAAGGAACAAAGAAGTAGCTTCAGTTAAAGTTTTATGGAGGAATCAGCATGTTGAGGGCGTTACGTGGGAAGCTGAAGAAGATATGATGGCTAGGTACCCACACCTATTCCCTTCCGGCTCAGTTTCAGTTTGAGGTATCAGCTTTTGCCCTAAAACTCTATTCAGTTCCATGTTTAGTTCATGTGTCCCAGTTTCTTTAATGTCAAAGCACGTAAGTATGATTCATGAATTCAGTTCAGTTATGTAGTTAAGTGCGGATGTAGTCATTCTATCAGTTTCAGCTTATATGATTGGTATTTGAACATGATGATTGCGTTTCTATGATTTTCTGTATGATTTTCAACATTCGAGGATGAATGTTACCAAGGGGGAGATATTATTGTACCCCGAAAGCCCTAAGATCAGACCTGGAAGTTGAAATAGAGAAAACAGGATTTTATGCACCAGGTCAAAGAACGAGTCGTCCTGTGATGCGTCAGGATGACCATGAGTCGTCAAGTAACTCGTGGTGAGGTGTATGACTTAAGTTGAAATTTCTGGTTTCTAGATTACCACAGACATGATTATGAGTCATGGTCAGGGTTCAGGATGACCATGAGTCATGGTTTGAGAGTAGTTTCTAGCACCGAGTAGGCTAAGGGTCAGTCAGCCCTATGCCTCAAAACTACGAGCCAACGTAGGTATGATCAGTTTATTTGGGACCTCCTCCCCTGCCCCAAGGGGCCTTCAGCTTGATATCGATATCATGGTCGCGTCTTTAGCCCTAGCAATGGTTTAGATGGATCTTCCCACTTGAGTGTGATAGTCGAGACAACGTAAGCTCTATCGTGGTAATGTCGGTTATATGATGAGTCTCCCATTATTCCTCATGATTTCAGTTATGCATGTTTATCATTCATGATATATATATATACATACATATATATCTATATATATGTTCTAAAGCAGGTTTGACCCAATATTCAACTTTACTTATGATTATCAGATTTCAGCTTTGGGTTATTTGATTCAGTTATGATGTTCAGTTATGTTCAAATCATGATTTCATAAAATAGCATGCTAGCCCTACTCTCAGATTCTTATCTTAATTATGTTTTATATTATGCATGTTTTAATGATTTTACTTACTTAAGCGGTTTTACTTACCTTGCATACTCAGTTCACTCCACGTACTGAGCGCATACTCTATACTGTATCATTTTATGATACAGGCTCTGATCTTCAGACTCAGCCCCGTCACTAGCCAGTTTTCGAAGTTAGCATCCAACTTCTGTTGTGACTCCTTGTCTCTTGAGGACCATACCTTATCAGTTATCTTTTTATTTTCAATTTCATACTTAGAGAGTTAGTTAGGGTCTTATCCCATTAACTCATCAGACATAGAGGCTTTTTAGACATAGATTATATTCAACTTCAGACTTGTGTTGTATGTTCAGATTTTATGTCATGTTTAGACTTCCTCTATGATTATTATGTTGATCTTCGATTTTTATTGAATGAGTTAGAAGTTATGTTCATGCCATGGGTCGACTTGGAGTCTCTTGGGGTTCCTTGTCCCGTGTCTCGATATGGGCCCGTGTCTGGGTCATGACATCTTTAGAAGGTTACGACGCTTCTAGATAAGCAGCTCTAACCAGTCTTAGAACCACAGGTATCTGTTTCAGTTAGTTCATTAGACAGTTATGCCGCTTCCAGATAAGCAGCTCTGACCAGTCTTACAATACCAGTTTTTAGTTTTTTGGTCCTATAGACTCTCAGGTTGCTTCCACATAAGCATTCCTGACTTAGTCCAGGACCCCAACTTCGAGCTATCAACTTAGTAGTTAAGTTAGGACTATCCAGTGGGAGTAGTATTTAACACTGAGCAGATCAGGGTTCCAGCATACCCAGATTCCTAGAACTACGTCGCCACTGTAGATTATTAGCCCAACGGGCCCCAGACTTGCGATCACCCAACCCAGCCACTGTACCCTAGAAAGGTACAGTGGGCTTTCTCCGATGTGGTGTATACATCGAACTTCACGTTTAGCTCACATGGTTATATATCGGTTATAGACTTTCCCACTTGTCAGTACAGCTTCATTCAATTCAGTTCAATTTAGCTCAATTCAGTCACTCAGTTCAAGGACATGTTTATGACCATCAATCAGGGTCATTATTGACCATATTAGTTATAGCTAGTTTTATCAGTATTCAGTATCAGTTGGTCATTTCATGTTATTTCAGTTTAGTTGTCTAATTTCTATGCTTATTGTATATCTCACTACTCAGTATGTTCAATGTACTGACGTATACTTTCTATATTATATCGTATTATGATGCAGGCGCAGGTCCTCAGTCTCAGCATCATCAGTAATTCCCACCGGCGATAGCCGCAACAACGTCATTTGGTGAGTCCTCATCTTCCGAGGGCGATGGTTATTTGTTCAGTTAGTTCTTTATTTAGTTGGACTTTAGAGTTAGCTGGGGGTTTACCCCAGCAAATCATCTGTTAGTAGTTGGCTTTCAGACACAATTGTTCAGTATTGTTTCCAATTATCTTTACACTCTCAATAGTATTTTTTACATAATTATTTTTATAAAGCTTCCACTTATCTTTACTCAATTTACCTATGTATGTTAGATCATGGGTTAGCTTGAGGTATCATGCACGGAGTGTATGCCCTGGATGGAACACAGTACTTGGAATTACAAGTAACCCCAAGTCAACCCTTGGTCTATCATAAATTGGTATTCTGAGTAAATATGCACATCGGAACTTTGAAACAATATCATAAAGCATTTATGAAAGACAAGTCTGAGAACATAAAGTTCAAAACATTTGAATAATACAGATAAATATGAAAATCATGTCTATCTGAAAGCCATCTATTTGAGGAGTTGCTGGGACAAACCCCCAGCTAACTCTAAGTCTAACTGAAACTAATAAATGACTGAAAGAAAGAAATAATTCCCTCAGATGATGAGGACTCACACTTCACTGCCGAGGTGGAGAATCTGAACTGCGGTGGCTAGCAGTGATGAGTCTGAGAACCTGCAGCTGTATCATGAAACGATACAACATAAAAGTATGCATCAGTACTTTGAATGTACTGAATATGTGAGAGGAATATACTGATAGATGTAAGTGACTGAACTTGAAAGACATGTAATGACCAACTAATTATCTGAACTGAAATAATTTGAAGTAACTGAGATAGTCAAAATGACCTTGTCTGGTGGTCAAAGACATACCCTAAATCTGAAAGTTCTGAGTCTGAGATATTATACTGAACGGAGTTAAACTAATAGGTATGAAACTGAACTGATATTCTAATTCTAAAACTGAACTGGACTGACTAGTGGGAGAGTTTGTAACCGACATATAACCACATGAGCTAGACGTGGAGTCTGATGTATACACCCCACCGATAGAACCGAATATACCTTGACAGGGTATAAAGGCATGAACTGGGTGATCACAAAAGTATGGGGCCATTCAGGCCAAGAATCTATAACTGTAACCTATGCTAGCAATGTAGTTCTAGGAACTTGGGTACGCTGGAACCCCGGTCAACTCGTTGCTAAGTCCTACTCCCACTGAAAAACCTATACTGAACTATTCGGCTGATAGCTCAAAACTGGGGTCCAAGACTAGTCAGGGACATATAACTGCAAGTACCCTGAGAGTCTTATCAATCCATATTCTGAAACTGAGTTCTAGACTGGTCAGAGCTGCTTATCTAGTAGCGTTATAACCGTCTAAGAACAAACTGAAATCTGAACTGGGGTCCTGGGGCAAGTCATAGCTATATATCTGAAGTATTGTGACTACCTACTAGACCAGTAACTAAATTATAATAACTGGGAAGCACCACTGGAACCTCGGGAAGAAACTGGAGTCAAACTGATCAACTGGCATTATTCTGGTCAACCCGGAGGTTGCTAAAATCTGACTGAGACTAGACTGACGTTTCTGACTAACACTGAATATTCTAGTACTTTGACTAAAGCTAAACTAACAGTTCAGAGAAAATACAAAGTATATAGGCTTTTTGACTGAATCTGAATATCATACCAGTAGCTGATTTTTAACACATACAAGCATTATAGAAACCCCTAACTCTAAAAGATCCAAACAATTCTCAAGAATTCAAAGCTTAAGCAGAATTCTAATTTTTGACTTTTTCAAAAGTTAGGGCTGAATTTCTAAATTGATGGAACAAGCATCATTTTGATTACAAGCTGGAGGAAATTAGCTACAACGAACATAAATTAGAGTTCCACATGAATTATTCAAGGTATGACAACAATATCTTCACTTTCGATAAACTCGGGGCTAGAACTGATAGTGAACAGGGAAAGAGTTTTAGGGGACACAAGGGGAGAACAATCTCCTTGTTGAATTCCCACATACCTTTAGAAGAAACTCTGGTGAAAATCTCTGAGAAACACTGAGAGGATTGATGTTTTCCCTAGTTTTTGTTCTGTGTTCCTAGAGAAATTCTACGCACTGTTCTTGAGAATGAGAGAAGGAATATGGGAAGAAATCATGGGTTACCCCTTCTAAAACCCCTGAATGAACCCCAAATGATATAGTTTAGGGACTAGGTAGGTGAAAGTTTACAAAAATAACCCTGGAATTTAAATTTGGAATATGACCGATAGGAACCAACGGACCTCAGAACGAGTTGTTGGTAGAAATGATGGCCCGTTGAATCTAGCCGTGGTTTCTGGGTTCAGAAACTAGGTTCACACTGGTGAACCATGTTTAGGTACAACGGTCCGTTGGAAGCAACAATGAGCTGTTGATACCTCCCGTTGGAATTGGTAGGAAAATAGGGCACGGGGACAAGGAGTGGTAACAATGACGCATTGGTAAACCCAATGGGCAGTTGTATCCCCTAGTGGTTCACACTACTGGGTCCTGGAAGTAGACAATGGGTGATCACAATGCTCGTTGGAGGCTACCACGGGCCATTTTTCCCTCCCGTTGTCTCATGGAATGGTCCGGTGGATCTCAGAATTTGGGATTCAACGGACGACAGGATGGCCCATTGTTAGAATCAATGGGTCATCCTATGACTCGTTGTTTCCCCTTGAAGAAAGGCTGCTTCTAACCACGACCACTTACAATGGTCCGTTGGTTCCACCAACGGTCCATTGTGGGGGTTGTCTAAGACTGAAAATTTTCTGGTTTCCAGTGGTTTTTCATGCAACGTCTGAATTTGGTCTAGAAAGGTTGCGGGGTGTTAGAATATCTTCCCCTTGGGATCATTCGTCCCTGAATGAAGACAAAAACTAGGAAAAAAGTTGAGATTTCTAAAATTGAGGCTATGAATAATTTCTGAAGGAGTAACTGACTCTGAACTGACTTAACCGTACTAACAGAGCTGATACAACTAGAATGCACGTAGAAAATCTAAATAAGGCTGATGAGTACAGAACTGACTAGAGTATTGAGAAGGGATTTAATACCTAATTCTGGAACTGAACTGGGAGAGAACAAGTGAGGGTATCTGGCCATCATGTCTGCTTCTGCTTCCCATGTGGCTCCCTCAACTTGCTAATTTCTCCATAGGACATTGACTCAAGCTATCTCTTTATTCCTCACCTTACGAACCTGATGGTTAAGGATCTGGACTGGTACCTCCTTATATGTGAGACTATCCTTTATCTCCACACTGTCCAATGACACTACTGAAGTTGGATCACCAATACACTTCTTTAGAAGTGACACATGGAAAACTAGGTGTACTGCTGCTAGTTGTGAAGGTAACTGTAGCTCATAGGCCACCTTACCAATCCTCCTTAGAATCTTATAGGGTCCCACATATCATGTAATGAGCTTTCCCTTTTTCCCAAATCTTATCACCCCTTTCTTGGGTGAAATCTTTAGGTATACCCAGTCATCAACTGCAAACTTCAACTCTTCTCTTTGCACATCGGCATAAGATTTTTGACGGCTCTGAGCTGTTTTCAAACATTCTCGAATGAGCTGAACCTTCTACATTGCCTCATGTACTGAGTCTGACCCTATCAAGGTAGCTTGACCAACCTCAAACCACCCTATAGGGGATCTACACCTCCTACCTTATAATGCCTCAAATGGGGCCATCTGAATGCTAGAGTGATAGTTGTTTTTGTATGCTAACTAGATAAGAGGCAAATGGTCATCCCAATTACCTTTAAAATCAATTGTGCACACTCTTATCATATCTTCCAAGGGTTGAATGGTCCGCTCAGCTTGCCCATCATTCTGCAGATGAAAAGCAGTGCTAAGTTTGACCTGAGTGCCTAATCCCTTCTGAAAGGACTTCCAAAAGTGTGAGGTGAACTGTGTTCCCCTGTATGAAATGATTTCCAAAGGCACCCCATGGATTCGGACTAGATCTCGTATGTAAAGTCTAGCGTAGTCCTCAACTGAGTCTTTGGTTTTGACTGGGAGGAAGTGAGCTAACTTAGTCATCCGATCTACTACCACCCAGATTGAGTCATGCTGCCGCCGAGTCCGGGACAGACCTATAATGAAGTCCATATTTACTTCTTCCCACTTTCATGTGGGTATACTGATATCTTGAGTCATGCCTCCGAATCTCTGGTGTTCTACCTTGACTTGCTGGTAGTTCGGGTACTGTGTTACAAATTCAGCGATATCCCTTTTCATGCTGTTCCACCAGTAAATATCTCGCAAGTTGTGGTACATTTTTGTAGTACCAGGGTGAATAGAGTATATCAAGCTATGTGCCTCAACCAAAATTTGCTGTCTCATTACCAACATCCGGTACACACATCCTGCCCTAGTAATAGAGCACCCCATCTTCCTCTTGGGAGAAAGCTTCTATCTCTTTTCGGATGACTGCTTCCTTAAGTTTAAGTAAAATGGGATCCTCATCCTGTCTTGATTTGACTTCAAATACCAAGGATGAATATAACCCGCTTTGCATTACCATGCCACCTTCAGCTGAATCGACCAACTACACCCTAACCGGGCTAGCCTGTGAACTTCTTTTGCTAGCTCCCTCTTATCTTCCTCAATGTGAGCTACATTTCCCTTAGACTGCCTGCTTAGGGCGTCAGCCACCATATTGGCCTTACCTAGGTGATACAGCACACTCATGTCATAATCCTTTAGCAGCTCCAACCACCATCTCTAACGCAGGTTTAGATCCTTCTGGCTGAACACATACTGAAGGCTCTTGTGATTTGTGAACATATCCATGTGAGCCCCATACAAGTAGTGCCTCCATATTTTTAACGTGAATACCACCACTACCAACTCCAAGTCATGAGTTGGATAATTCTTTTCATTAACTTTGAGTTGTCTGGAGGCATAAGCTATCACTTAGCCTCGCTGCATCAGAACACAACCAAGTCCGACTCTGGAGGCGTCACAATAAACAACCAATCCATCTGATCCTTCTGGTAAAGTTAACACTGGAGTGGTAGTGAGTCGAGTCTTCAACTCCTGGAAACTTTTCTAACACTCATCCGAACACTAAAATTTCACCTTCTTCTGGGTTTACTTGGTCAGAGGAGATGCTATAGAGGAGAAACCTTCCACAAACAATCGCTCATAACTCGCTAAGCCCAAGAAACTCCTAATTTAAGTAGGAGAGGTAGGTTTGGGCCAATCCTTCACTGCTGCTATCTTATGAGGGTCTACTTGTATCCACTCACCTGAGACCACATGACCCAAGAAATTCACAGGCTTCAACCAGAATTCACACTTGCTGAACTTGGAGAATAACTGGCAATCTCTGAGGGTCGGTAATGCTAACCTTAGATGATTGGCATGCTCTTCCTCATTTTTGGAGTACACTAGAATGTCATCGGTAAATACAGTGAAGAACATATCCAGGTACTGCTTGAAGACCCTATTCATAAAATCCATAAAGGCTGTTGGGGTGTTCGTTAACCCAAAGGACATCACCACAAACTCGTAGTGACCATACTGAGTTTTGAATGCTTTTTTCGGTATGTCACTCTCTCTAACTCTTAACTGATGGTACCTTGACTTGAGTTGATTTCTGAGAAACAACTAGCTCCCTGAAGTTGGTCAAATAAATCATCAATCCTGGGTAGAGGGTACTTGTTATTAACTGTGACCTTGTTCAGCTGACGGCAATCTATGCACATTCTGAGAGTACCATCTTTCTTACGCATGAATAGCACTGGAGCACCCCAGGGAGAGATACTAGGTTTGATAAAACCCTTATCAAGAAGATCCTTTAACTGCTCCTTCAGCTCCTTAAGCTCAGTTGGAGCTATTCTGTAAGGAGGGATGGAGATGGGTTGAGTGTCTGGGAGGAGATCTATTCCAAAGTCCATTTCCTGTTCAAGGGGAACTCCGAGAAGATCTTCATGAAATACATTTGGGAACTCGCTGAATACTGGAACTGACTGAATTGTTGGGGTCTCAGAGCTGGAATACTTGACCCAAACCAGATGATATAGACATCCTTTGGAAATGAGTTTCTAGGCCTTAAGGTAGGAAATAAACCTACCCTTAGGCACTGAAATGCTGCCCGACCATTCTAACACTGGTTCATTTGGAAACTGAAACTTGACAATTCTAGTTCTACAATCAACTGAGGCATAGTAGGAGTGTAACCAATCCATGTCGAGAATAAGGTCGAAGTCTACCATGTCTAGCTCTACGAGATTAGCTGGAATTACTTCATTCAGGACTGAGACTGCGCAGTTTCTATACTCCCGGCTGGCTCTAAATGACTCGCCAACTGGGGTGGAGACTAACAATGGTTCTGAGAGGACCTATGGACTTATATTAAACTAAACCACTATATATGGAATCATGATGGAAGAGTAGCTCCTGAATCTAAGAGGGCATATACATTTAGATGGAAGAGACGTAACATACCAGTAACTATGTCAAGGGAGCTCTCCTGATCTTGACGAGAAGATAGAGCATAAAAACCATTCTGGCACTGGCCGCCATCTGTACATGATGAGTTGGCCTACTGAGCTGGTCGGCCTGTTGGAATTGTTGTGGTAGTGGACTGTGGTCTTCCTCGTCCTTCTGACGGACATTCTTTAATTCGATGCCCGAGCTATCAACAACCGAAACAACCCTCCCTGCCCTGTAGACACTCTCCAGGATGATTCTTGCCACACTTGGGCAAACTGGATACCTTCTCCCTGCACTGTGAGCATGAGACTGAGTGCCAGATGAACCAACCCTCGGATCCTGGCAGGACCAAAAGGTTGGGGCGCTGGCTGAACTAGGTGCTGGGGATCTCTGCTGTTGTTGTTGCTGTTGTTGTTGCTGTGAGCAGTTACCACCGCTAGATCTCTAATGGCCAAAATCTGAATGGACAGTTCTTGTCCGCTTGTTCTTTCTCTCCATATCCTTTATCTTTCCAGCCTCAATTTGCTGGGCATAAACAATCAGGCTTGAAAGGTCTATGTCCTTGATCAGCATCGCGGTCCTGCACTCCTTGAGGACCAGATTAGATACCCCATTAACGAACTTCAGCAATGCGAGCCCTTAGCTCAGCTACCATCTCTGGAGCATACTTTAATAACCTGGTAAACTCCAGAGTATACTTTTCCACTGTCCTGTTGCCCTGTCGCAAGTTCATAAACTCTGCCATCTTAGCCTCCCTCAGTTCCCGAGGGAAAAACCTATCCAGGAAAGCTGTGTGGAACTCCTCCCACTCCACTGGTCCTGCTTCCGCTGGCTGCCCCTCCTTCCACTGCTCATACCAAACCTGGGCTACCCTTTTAAGCTGGTAGGCAACTAGGTCGGCACTCTCGGAGGAGCTGACACCCATAATACAGAAAATCTTCCTGACCTCATCTGCAAATTCTTGCGGGTCTTCCCCTACATTAGATCCCTGTGACGATGGAGGGTTCATACGGGTGAAACCCCACACCCTTGCAACTGCTGCAGACCCGTTCGTGTTCACCGGCACAACTTGCTGATTCACCTAATTGGTCACAGCTTGGGCCAGTAATTGAATGGCCGCTCTAAATTCTATGATAGAAACCGAATCATCTTGAGGAGCTATCGGGGCTGGTAGGGCAGGTCTGTTGGCATTACCGTCCCTTCTTCCATTACCACGTCTTGGAGGCATGGTTCACTGAAATGAAATAGAGCATGAATTAGAAGGTAATTTATGGAATTGAAGTTTGATGCATGATAAATAATATGAACAAAACGGGATTTTTCTAATAATATCTCGTAGCCTCCTCGTCATAAGTGTGGCGCGCTTCACACCCATGAAAAGGAATCTACTCGATGCGGCTTTCAGACTTTTGAAGGATACCCTAAACCTAATGCTTTGATACCAAGTTTGTCATGCTCCGAGTCTATAGAAGGAACACGGTACTTGGAGTCACAAGTAACCCCAAGTCAACCATTGGTCTATCATACACTGGTATTTTGAGTAAACATGCACAATGGAACTTTGAAACAATATCATAAAGCATTTATGAAAGACAAGTCTGAGAACATAAATTTCAAAACATTTGAATAATACTGATAAATCTTAAAATCATGTCTGTCTGAAAGCCATCTATTTGAGGAGTTGCTGGGACAAGCCCTCAGCTAAATCTAAGTCTAACTGAAACTAATAAATGACTGAAATAAAGTAATAATGCCCTCAGATGATGAAGACTCACACTTCACTACTGAGGTGGAGAATCTAAACTCCAGTGACTACCCGTGCTGAGTTTGAGAAGCTACAACTGTATCATGAAATGATACAACATAAAAGTATTTGTTAGTACTTTGAATGTACTGAATATGTGAGAGGAATATACTGATAGATGTAAGTGACTGAACTAGAAAGACATCCAATGACCAACTAATTATCTAAACTGAAATAATATGAAGTAATTGAAATGGTCAAAATGACCCTGTCTGGTGGTCAAAGACATACCCTAAATCTGAATGTTCTGAGTCTGAGATACTGTTTGAACTGAGTTAAACTGATAGGTCTGAAACGGAACTGAGATCCTAATTTTGAAATTGGACTGGACTGACTAGTGGGAGAGTCTTTAACCGACATATAACCACATGAGCTAGACGTGAAGTCCGATGTATACACCCCACCGATAAAACCCAATATACCTTGCCAAGGTATAAAGGCATGAACTAGGTGATCACAAAAGTGTGGGGCCATTCAAGCCCATAATTTGTAACTGTAACCTACACTGGCAACGTAGTTTTGGGAACCTGGGTGCGCTGGAACCCCGGTTTGCTTGGTGCTAAGTCCTACTCCCACTGGAAAATCTATACTGAACTATTCGGCTGATAGCTCAAAACTGGGGTCTAAGACTAGTTAGGGACATATAACTGCAAGTACCCTGAGAGTCTTATCGGACCAGATTCTGAAAATGGGTTCTAGACTGGTCAGAGTTGCTTATCTAGAAGCATTGTAACCGTCTAAGAACAAACTGAAATCTTATCTAGGGTCCTAGGGCAAGTTAGAGCTATATATGTGAAGTGTTGTGACTGCCCAGTGAACCAATAACTAAATTATGATAACTGGGAGGCACCAATGGATTCTCGAGAAGAGACTGGAGTCAAATTGATTAACTGACATTATTCTGGTCAACCTGGAGGTTGCTAAAATCTAATTGAGACTAGACTGATGTATCTGACTAACACTGAATATTCTAGTACTTTGACTGAAGCTAAACTAACAATTATGATAAAATACAAAGTATATAGGCTTTCTGACTAAATCTAAATATCATACCCCTAACTCTGAAAGATGTAAATGATTCTCAAGAATTCAAAGCTTAAGCAGGATTCTAATTTCTGACTTTTTCAAAAGTTAGGGCTAAATTTCTAAATTAATGGAACAAGCATCATTTTGATTACAAGCTAGTGGAAATTAGCTACAACGAACATAAATTAGAGTTCCACATGAATTATTCAAGGTATGACAACAATATCTTCACTTCCGATAAACTCAGGGCTAGAACTAATAGTGAATAGGGAAAGAGTTTTAGGGTACATAGGGGAGAACAATATCCTTGTTGAAATCCCACATACCTATAGAAGAGACTCTTATGAAAATCTCTAAGAAAAACTGCGGGGATTGACGTTTGCCCTAGCTTCTGTTCTGTGCTCCCAGAGAAATTATACGCACTGTTCTTGAGAAACCATTGGCTACCCCTTCTAAAACCCCTGAATGAACCCCAAAATGACGTATTTTAGGAAATAGGTAGGTGAAATGTTATAAAAATAACCTTGGGATTTAAATTTAAAATCTGGCTAACAGGAACCAACGAGCCTCAGAACGGGTCATTAGTAGAAACGACGGCCCGTTGAATCTAGCCGTGGTTTCTGGGTTCAGAAATTAGGTTCACAATAGTGACCCATGATTTGGTAAAACGATCCGTTGGAAGCAGCAATGGGCCATTGATACCTCCCGTTGGAATTGGTAAGAAAATAGGGCACGGGGACAACGAGTTGTAACAACGACGCATTGGTAGAACCAACAGGATGTTGTATCCCCTCGTGGTTCACACTACTGGGTCATAGAAGCAGACAACAGGTGGTCACAATGGCTCGTTAGAGGCTACCACGGGCCGTTATTCCCTCCCATTGTCTCAAGGAAAGGTCTAGTATATCTCATAATTTAGGATTCAATGGACGATAGGACGACCCATTGTTAGAATCAACGGTCATCCTATGACTCGTTGTTTCCCCTCGAAGAAAGGCTTCTTGTAACCACAACCAGGGGGTCGTCTGAGAAAGAAAATTTTCTAGTTTCCTATGGTGTTTCATGCAACATTTGAATTTGGTCTAGGAAAGTTTTGGTGTGTTACATAAGGTCACTTGTGGCACCAAGTACCTTGTCTCGGCTAGGGTGTAGACTCAGGTCGTGACAAACTTGGTATCAGAGTACTAGGTTTAGAGTATCCTAGGATGTCTGAAAGTCGCGTCAAGTAGAGTCCTTTTAATATGTGTGAAGTGCACCACACTTATGATAGGGATGCTATAAGACGGTATTAGGAAAACTCTCTTTTGTTCTTACTCCTTAACATGTGTTGAAGTTGAATTCCAAAATGTCCTTCTAACTCGTGCTCTATTCATTTCAGTAAAAAATATACTTCCAAAATGAGGAAATGGAAGGAGGGCTGGCAATGCTAACAGACCTGCTCCACCAGCTCCAACATACCCTTAGGATGACAAAGTGTTCTCAGTAGAATTCCAAGAGGCAATCCAGTTGCTGGCTCAAATGGTAACAAACCAGTGAACCAATAGGTGGTTCTAGTGAATACAAATGGGTCTGTAGTTGCTCTTAGGGTTTGTTACTTCACCTAAATGAACCCTCTAACTTTCCATAGATCTAATGTGGGAGAGGATGCGCAAGAGTTTGTAGATGAGGTCCGGAAGATCACGCGGATTATGGGTGTTAGATCCGTGGAGAGTGATGATCTAGCTGCCTACCAGTTGAAAGGGGTGGCTCAGATTTGGTACAACCAATGGAAGGAACGGAGTCCAGCAAAAGCAGGGCCAGTAGAGTGGGATGAGTTCATGACCGCATTTCTAGATAGATTCTTTCCTCAGAAATTGAGGGAGGCCAAGGTTGCTGAATTCATGAACTTAAAAGAAGGGTAACAGAACTTTGGAGGAGTATCAGTTGGAGTTCACTCGGTTGTCGAGGTATTCTCTAGAAAAGGTAGCCAAGTCAAGGGCTCACATGCTCAAATTCATGAATGGAGTGTCAGATTTGGTACTTAAGGAGTTCATAATCATGGTGCTCATCAAGGACATTGACTTCTCCAGCCTCATCATTCATGCCCAGCAGATTGAGGTAGAAAAGTTGAAGGATATGGAGTGGGAGAACAAGCGGACCAAAACAGGTCAGTCGGATTATGACCATCAGAGGTCTGGCGGCAGTAGTTGCCTAGAGCAGCAACAAAGGACTCCAACACCCACATAAGCCAATGCCCCTACTTTCTGGTCCTGGAAGGACTGGAAGGGTGGAGCATCTGGTTCTTAGTCCCAGAGTTACAGTGCCAGCAACCGCAACTCAGCTTGTCCTAAATATGGCAAGAACCATCCAAGTGAATGCCGCATAGGCAAAGAGGGCTGCTTTTGTTACACCTCGTAAATTCTCGACATGTAGATGGCCTATTCGCATGTTGGTTAAGAGTTTTTGAATGCCATACATTCTAGGAAAAGGCCCAGGGAAAGACCGGATAAGAAATTCGTCGAACCATCGCGGAAGGAGCCGGGGCAGAGCCTCTCCGCGATGGCAACGTGCCACAAAGGGAGGGCCTCCGCGTTGGCTTCGTGTCACGGAGGTCCTATCCAGGACCAAGTATATAAACCCCTCACTTTGGTTTTTAATGATATAACTCATATAATTTCCAGAGAAACCGAGGGAAAACAAGGAGGAACGACAATCTCTTATAATATTCGTCCGATTACACCGTCAAACATGGTCCAAACTCAAATTAACTCCAGATACCGAGGTATTAAGCAGTAAGGAGCATTCTTATGGATTTAGTTTCGTGAAATTCAGCCGGCGAATCGTCGTGCTACCGAGCTAAGGTAAGTGGAATTGCTCCAAATTAGTGCCAATATACTCCTAGCCTTAAAATGAGTATTTCTCCCTTCTGGACTTCCAAGAAATAGCAAGTTTTCAACCGTTTTTCGATAAGCCAAAGTTTGGGCTATATATATTGAAAGTGATGTTTTCTTCCAGAATATTAGCGTATTTAGCTCTAATTGATATGTATATGAATGTAGTTGGGAGAAATAGCAGAAATACTGACCGAACCACGCCAATTAGTCGGGAACTCCGAAGCAAAGGTATGTAAAGCTAATTCCTTCGGCAAATTAGTAATCTAGTACAGTAAACAGCGTGATGCATAGAAGAAAGAGCTCAGAAGTCGAGAATTGAGTCCAGTTTGAATTTAGCAAGCATGTTTTGTGATAATATGATATATATCAAGAATAAAAGTTAGTAAAGCAATATCAGACAGTCAGATAATATCCCAGATGCAGTATAGCAAGACAGTCAGATGATACCTCAGTTACAGTATAGTCAGACAGTCCGATAATATCTTAGATACAGTATAGCTCAGTATGAGAATCAGTATAACACAGAAAAGAGTTCAAAATGAAAAATCAGAGTACAGATAGTATTTTCAGTTTAAACATGCTTGCTATATGTGATTATTGTTTGTTGAGACCTGTTTGTGTTATAAGGGCACCCTTTGAGTGTCCTCGCCGCCCCTGGGTTGGTAACTGTGTCGACCCACCGTGAGGGTAGGGATACGCCACTCCAAGGAGTGGTATGCCGTCCTCAGTAGGACGAAGATGGGATGGAGCATTCCCCATATCAGGATGATCAGCATAGAAGTCTAGCCTACCCTGTTGTGCGCTTACTCCCAGGGGGCAGATTACAGGTACAGATATAGATACAGATTACAGTTTACAGTACAGGAGTCCTTCGCGCTCAGATACAATTATTTATATTAGAGGACATAGCTCAAGCTGGAGACCCAGGGGGTCGGTAGTGGTGCTCATAGTTAGTAGACGAGTGGAGTGATTTATTTTTGGATGGTTTTGACCCGGGTAGGGTTATATAGATTGTGTGTTGGTTGGCACCTTCCGGCTTATGGGGCCTGGTATAGGTTCTTGTGTTATATATATATATGTATATAAATGATATCTATTAGTTGATAGACAGCAGGTCGCCATGACGACAGGTATGACTCTACCTTACCTTTAATACAGATAAGCCTATTCCAGATCCTGCTAGTTCAGACAGTTTTAGATACTTCCTGCTATTCAGAATTTACTAGCATTGTTGTTTATATTCAGTCATGTTCAGTTTGCTTTGAATACTCGGTATCAGTGGTACTGACGCCCGTTTGGGCTACTACATTACTTGCCTGTAAGTACTCATAGACGAGGTGCCGATCCTTCGTGATCCTAGCTAGCGCAGAGTCATCAGCTCCTGTCATCCGGAGCCTGATATTCATAGGTGTATATCATTTTATTTTGTTGTATAGTAAGGGTAGGTCGGGGCCCTATCCCAACCATCTTATCAGTATTCCTAAAGGCTTGCAGTTTGTATATATTTCCCTGTGGTTAGTTGTGCCGGTCGTGTGGGGCCATGCGTCTGTTTAGTTTTTTATGTTGGCCGTGTGAGGCCTTGTCCAATCAGTAGTGGTGACCTTGCCGGTCACGTAGCTTTTCAGCAATTGTTATATTGATTTATAGTTAACTAGATAGCATGGTGGCCTTGTCGGTCCGCATAGGTTTCCCTATATGAGTATGATTCTGGTTAGCTGACATTACAGTACAGGTGGCTATAGGCCCAGTCGGCCAGAGGCTGTATTTACAGCCATTATATAGCCCGTTGATTCCATGAATCTGAGTTAGAGCCAGCTAGGCACCAGATGTGCTTAGGCTCAGTAATCTAGCAGTTCAGGTCCTAATAGGGCACCAGGTGCCAGTCATACCCCCCAAGGTAGGGCGTGACAAACTTGGTATCAGAGCGGGTCGTGTCCCAGGGAGTCTGCAAGCTGTGCTGAGTAGAGTCTTGTCTATGGATGTGTTATGCACCACATACTATAGGCAGGAGGCTGCAAGACATAATAGGATGGTTACTCTTCCTTCATATTCCGTCGTGCCATAGAACAGTACAGTATAGGGTCGGGTTCTTAAAATTTATCATATTCTTTGTCTACAGATAAAAATGGTAGACCAGGGACACCCTGCCATAGGTCGAAGGTTGGATACTGTAGCAGGAGAATGCACTAGACGGATCCCTCAGCTTCATTTAGAATCAGCCCGTTCTGAGGGCGATATAGAGGCATCTTCACAGCCTTCTCAGCAGTCCCCATCTCACCAGGAGCCATTCGGAATGACACTGCCTCCGACAGCTCCTGTACCTACACTATCCCAGCAGGAGGTTCGCAGTGCAGTTGTTATGTTGGCACAAATGATGGCCACTCAGCGCCAGTCAGTGCCACCTATAACAGCAGAGCCATCAGGTGGATTTGGCAGTTCGAGTGTCAGAGAATTTTTGGCATTGGGTCCCCCATAGTTCATAGGGTCAGATCAGGCAGAGGACCCCCAAGATTTCCTAGATCAGATGCAGAGAATCTTCCAGGTCATGCATGTGACACCTATAGAATCAGTTGAGTTAGCAGTATTTCGGTTGCGAGACATAGCCCTATTATGGTACGAGAGCTGGGAAAGGTCTCGAGGGAGAAATGTTGCCCCTCTGACCTGGTCCAGCTTCTCGGAGGCCTTCCTAGATTATTATTTACCACGGGAGATTAGGCAGGCCCGGATGGATCAGTTTTTGCACTTGGAGCAGGGGACGAGGAGTGTACAAGAATATGCCTTACAGTTTGACTCCTTAGCTCGCTATGCTCCAGCTTTTGTGGACACTATGCCATATAGAGTCCACCGGTTTATTATGGGTCTGAACCCAGAATACATTGAGGCATGCATGACAGCTACATTACTGGAAGATATGGACATCGCCCGGGTACAGGCCTTTGCCCAGACTATTTAGGGCCTTAGACAGCGGCAACAGAATAGTAGACAGACAAATCAGGAGCAGCACCGCAGGGATAGATCCGACGATATACATAGGGAGATTCAGAGAGGACCAAGGCTCCGATTGTCAGACAGGCCCCCTAGATCCCCACCTCTATCACAACAGCAGAGAGGTAGATTTATTCGTCGAGGGCAGCCAGAGTCTGGTGGCAGTTCTCGAACGATGGATTCACCTCAGCAGAGGAGGGTGGAGCAGAGCAGATACACACCCCCACCCTGCCTTGTTTGCAGCCGACCTCACATCGAAGCTTGTAGATATGGCTCCACAGGGTGTTATATATGCGGGCAGGAGGGGCACTTGATGAGGGATTGTCCGGCCAGGGGGCAAGGTAGCCGAGATAGCTAGGACAGGGGATGCGCAGGGCCACGAGCTCCAGCAGCCTCGGTAGGGCGTAGGCCCTCAGGTTCAGCAGGTAGAGGTCGAGGTAGATCGGGAGCCTCTAGTTCAGGTACGGGCTCAAGCCGTACCTATGCATTACTATGGAGACAGGACTCAAAGGCGTCTCCAGATGTGGTAACAGGTATGATGGTTATTTGCTCATGCCCTGCTTATGTATTGATTGATCCAGGGTCTACTTTGTCCTATGTTACCCCATTTGTGGGTCTAAAGTTTAGTGTTGCACCAGAATTGTTACAGCAACCCTTTTCAGTAGCTACACCCGTCGGTGACTCCATTATAGCTAGCAGAATTTATCGAGGGTGTACAGTAGAAGTTGCTGATCGTCAGACTACAGTAGATCTTGTAGAACTAGAGATGATTGATTTCGATGACATATGGGTTTGGATTGGTTGGTTCCATGCTATGGCAACGTAGAATGTTGGACCAAGAAGGTCCGATTCCACTTTCCAGGGGAGGCAGTGCGAGAGTGGAAGGGCAGCACAGCTACGCTAAAAAGTATGTTTATTTCCTACCTTCAGGCGAGGAAGTTGATAGCTAAGGGATGTACATACCACCTAGTCAGGGTTCAGGATGTTCAGGTAGACTCTCCGACACTCCAGTCTGTTCCGGTGGTGAAGGAATTCCATGATGTATTTTCGGACAAGCTACCCGGTATTCCCCAGAAAGGGATATAGATTTTGCAATCAACTTGCTACCAGGCACTCAGCCCATATCAATCCCCCCGTATTGTATTGCTCCTGCAGAACTCAGAGAATTAAAGGAGCAGTTGAAGGATCTGTTAGATAAGGGTTTTATCAGGCCGAGTACTTCACCGTGGGGTGCGCCATTTCTATTTGTGAGAAAGAAGGATGGCTCGCTCCGCATGTGTATAGATTACCGGCAGCTGAATAAGGTTACAGTTAAGAATAAGTATTCGCTTCCCAGAATAGATGATTTGTTTGATCAGCTACAAGGGGCCAGATATTTCTCCAAGATTGACTTACGGTCCGGATATCATCAGGTTCGAGTTCGTGAAAGAGACATTCCTAAAACGGCCTTCAGGACCCGATATGGCCACTTTGAATTCTTAGTTATGTCCTTTGGGTTGACGAATGCCCCAGCAGTATTTGTTGACCTGATGAACAGTACCTTCAGACCATACCTAGACCTGTTCGTGATAGTATTTATCGATGATATTCTGGTGTATTCTCGCTCAGAGGCAGACCACCAGCCCCATTTACGGATAGTGCTCCAGATTCTCAGGGACCGTCAGTTGTATGCTAAATTCTCCAAATGTGAATTCTGGCTGAACTCAGTAGCCTTATTGGGACATATTGTGTCGGATGCTAGTATACAGGTTGATACGCAGAAAATAGAAGCAATCAAAACATGGCCTAGACCTACCACTCCGACTGAAGTTCGCAGTTTTCTGGGATTAGTGGGATATAACAGAAGATTTGTTGAGGGATTCTCCACTATAGCGGCACCTCTGACTAAGCTGACGCAGAAAGTAATAAAGTTTCAGTGGACGGAGGCATGTGAGCAGAGTTTCCAAGAATTAAAGGACAGATTAACCTCCGCTCCAGTGTTAGCATTATCGGAAGGTACAGAGGGTTATTCAGTATATTGTGACGCCTTAGGTATTGGGTTGGGTTGTGTGTTGATGCAGCACGTAAAGTGATTGCGTATGCTTCCATACAGCTGAGGAAACACGAAAATAATTATCCTACCCACGACTTGGAGTAGCCGCAGTGATCCACGCCTTAAAGATATGGAGACATTACTTGTATGGCGTCCATGTAGATATTTTCACAGATCATAAGAGCCTACAGTATATCTTCACCCAGAGGGAGTTGAATTTGCGACAGCGTCGCTGGTTGGAGTTATTGAAAGATTATGATGTGGACATTCTGTATCATCCGGGAAAAGCCAATGTAGTAGAAGATGCTCTCAACCGTAAATCAATGGGAAGTTTGGTGTATCTGCAGCTCGAGCAGCGGGAGTTGGTCAGAGAAATACATCAATTAGCTAGCCTAGCCGTTCGTGTAGCAGAAACAGAGGACAATAGAGTGGTAATTCAAAATACCGTTGTGTCGTCATTAGTTATGGAGGTAAAAGAACGGCAATATGAAGATCCTGACCTGGTCCAGCTTAAGGGTAGAATTCAGCAAGGGAAAGCGCCAGATTTTCAGATAACTGAGGATGAAGTGCTGCGGTGTAAGGGCCGCCTCTGTGTTCCAGACGTTTCAGGGCTCCGCCAGCAGATTATGAATGAGGCCCATTACGGCCGCTATTCTATCCACCCAGGCGCGATGAAAATGTACCACGATATCAAGGAAATCTATTGGTGGCCAAGTATGAAGAGGGAAATAGCAAAATTTGTAGCCCAATGTCCTAACTGCCAACAGGTAAAAGTGGAACACCAGAAACCAGGCGAATTGACTCAGGACATAGCTGTGCCTCCCTGAAATGGGAAGCAGTGAACATGGACTTTGTAGAAGGATTACCCCGTACCAAGCATAGACATGATTCCATTTGGGTAATAGTTGACAGCTGACGAAATCAGCCCACTTCCTACCAGTGAGAGCTACTTTCTCTGTCGAGGATTATGCTGAATTGTATATCAGAGAAATAGTTAGATTACACGGTGTTCCAGTATCTATTATCTCTGACAGAGGAGCACAATTTACAGCTAGATTTTGGCAGTCATTTCAGAGAGGTCTGGGAACGCAGATTAATTTGAGCACAGCATTCCACCCTCAGAAAAACGGATAGGCTGAATGCACCATTCAGACGCTCGAGGATATGCTATGGGCGTGTGTGGTAGATTTAGGAGGTAGCTGGGATGAGCATCTGCCACTAATTGAGTTTGCTTATAATAATAGCTATCACTCAGCTATCCTGATGGCGCCCTTTGAGGCATTGTACGGGCGAAAATGCAGATCACCGGTTGGCTGGTTTGAAGTGGGAGAGTCAGCGCTAATTGGGACAGACATTATTCAACAGTCAGAGGAGAAAGTAAAGCTTATCAGAGAACACCTACTGACTGCACAGAGCCGCCAGAAATCGTATACTGATGTGCGGCGCAGAGACCTGGAATTTGATGTGAACGACTGGGTATTTCTGAAAGTATCTCCGATGAAAGGGGTGATGAGATTTGGTAAGAAAGGTACGCTCAGTCCGAGGTTTGTTGGGCCTTATCAGATTCGTCGAAGAATAGGCCAAGTGGCATATGAGTTGAACTTGCCTCCAGAACTAGAATCTGTTCATCTAGTTTTCCACGTATCTATGCTAAGGAAGTGTTGTTACACCCCGTAAAATTTCCAACACATAGATGGCCTATTCGCGTGTTGGTTAAGAGTATTTGAAAGCCATACATGCTAGAAAAAGGCCCAGGAAAAGACTGGACGAGAAACCTGTCGAACCATCACGGAAGGAGCCGGGGCAGAGCCCCTTCGCGATGGAAACGTGTCACGGAGGTGGAGCCT
This sequence comes from Datura wrightii, assembly GCA_035772735.1. Lineage (NCBI taxonomy): Eukaryota > Viridiplantae > Streptophyta > Magnoliopsida > Solanales > Solanaceae > Datura > Datura wrightii. Next base: position 72,425,472 of record JASDFA010000019.1, on the reverse strand, counting down.
CCGCGTTGGCTCCGTGACACGTTGGCCCTGTCCAGGCCCAAGTATATAAAGCCTCCACTTCGGTTAATTTCATTATTATATCAAATAAATTCTAGAAGCTTGTGAGAAAATAGAGAGGGTGGGAAAGTATTGTTAAATTATCACTCGATTACGCCGTCAAACGTAGTCCAAATCCAAATTAACCTTAGATACCGAGGTATTTAGCAGTAAGGAGCATTCCTACGAATATAGTTTCGCAAAATTCGGCTGACAAATCGTCGTGCTACCGAGCTAAGGTAAGTGGAATTGCTCCAGATTAGTGTCTATGTGCTCCTAGCCTTTAAGTGAATATTTCTCCCTTCTGGACTTTCGAGAAATAGTAAGTTTTTGACCGTCTTTCGATAAGCCAAAGTTTAGGCTATAAATATATCGAAAGTGACGTTTTCTTTCAGAATATTGGTGTATTTAGTTCTAATTGACATATATGTAAATGCAGTTGGGAGAAATAGCTGGAGTATTGACTGAGCTTCGTCCGTTAGTCGGATAAACCGAGTTTAAGGTATGTAAAGCCAGTTTCTTCTGCAAGTTAGTAGTTTTAGCCTTGTATAGCACAGTAAACTCCATAGTAGAATTCCCGGAGTTGAATATTGAGTATTGTGCAAGTTCAGTAAATCTGGTTTGCGTTGTTATATCGTACTCAGTCCGAAAGTTAGTAAAGCATGCGCCAAAATGGCAAGTTAGCATTCCCGAATCAGTATAGCCCAGTATGTGATTAGCAAGCATGTTTCTAGAATGATATGACAGATATTCAGAATAAGAGTTAGTAAATAAAATCAGACAGTCAGATAGTATCTTGGCTACAGATTAGCTATACAGACAGATGATATCTTGGCTACAGTATAGCCCTACAGTTAGATAGTATCTTGGCTATAGATTAGCCATACAGTTAGATAAAGATCACAGCTTCAGTATAAAGTAGTATGAGAATCAGTATAATACAGAAAGAGATCAGAATGAGAAATCAAAATTCAGATTGTATTTTTCAGTTTAAACATGCTTGCTATATATGTACTTATTGTTTGTTGAGACTTGGTTGTGTCATGAGGGAACCCTTTTGAGCGTCCTCGCTACCCTTGGGTTGGTAACTGTGTCGGCCTCTGAGCAGGTGGGTTTATGTCACTCCAAGGAGTGGCATGCCGTCCCCAATTTGGACGAAGATGGGATGAAGCTTTCCCCATATTAGGTTGATCAGCATTACAGTACAGATAGCCCTGTTGTGTGCAAGTGCCCAGGGAATAGATTCATATGAAGTTACAGTTACACATACAGTATAGGAGTCCTCCGGACTCAGACACGGTTATTTATATCGGAGGCAATGGCCCGAGCCGGAGACCCAGGGGGCCGGCAGAGGTGCTCGTAGTTAGCAGATGAGTGGAGTGACTTATTTTTGGCTGGTTTTGACTCGGGTAGGGGTATATAGATTGTTTGCTTGCTTGGTGCCATCTGGCTTATCAGTTCATATCAGTTCTTACAGATTCAGTTATCTCCTGCTATTCAGAATTGTTAGTTGCGTTATTTGTATTCAGTTGTATCCAGTTGCTTGCATACTCAGTACCAGTGGTACTGACGCCCGTTTGGGGCGCTGCATTACTTGCCTGCAGGTACTCGTAGATGAGGAGCTGATCCCTCGTGATCCTAGCCAGCGCAGAGTCATCAGCTCCTGTCATCTGGAGCTTGATATTTCAGAGGTTTATATCATTTTCTTTTGTTGTACAGTACGGGTAGGTCGGGGCCCTGTCCCGACCATCTTATCAGTATCCTAGAGGCTTGCAAATGATGTATATATCTCCCAGTGGTTAGTTGTGCCGATCGTGTGGGGCCGTGCGTATGTTTAGCTGTTTAGTATGGTTGTTTGTGTTGGATGTGTGGGTCCGTATCTAGTCAGTAGTGGTGACCTTTCCGGTCACGTAGTTGTTCAGCATTTGTTATATGATTGGGAGATAACTAGACAGCATGGTGGCCTTGTCGGACCGCATAGGTTTCCCTATATGAGTATGATTCTGGTTAGCTGATGATACAGTACAGGTGGCTATAGGCCCAGTCAGCCGGAGGCAGTATTTACAGCCGTTATATAGCCCGTTGATTCCATTAATCTGAGTTAGAGCTAGCCAGGCACTAGTTGTGCTTAGGCTCAGTAGTCTAGCAGTTTAGGTCTTAATAGGGCACCAGGTGCCAGTCATACCCCCTAAGGCGGGGCATGACAAGTGCATAGAGACCCTCACAGAGTTGTCCCAGTCCAGGATGTTCAAATTAGGGAGGAGCTGGCCTATGAAGAGGTTCCAGTAGCTATCTTAGACAGACATATTCGTAGATTGAGAACTAAAGATATTATGTCTGTCAAGGTACTGTGGCGTAATAAGAACCGAGAAGAGATGACCTGGGAAGCAAAGGAAGATATGAAAACCAGATATCCTCATTTGTTCCAAGCCTAGTCAGATAACAGGTATGTTAGAGCATTGTTATTTTATATAGTGCCTTGTAGTATATTTATAAATGAGATAGTCGACTCTAGTCTTTTATGAAATGGATACTATAGTATTGTGTGGAGTACCTGTATTGGACTTTTCTGCATTTCAAGTTCTTGAGATAGTCCACATTACAGGGGAGACTCTGCCAAAATTTTTCTAGGAATAACTTGAGTAAGTCGAGAATTCTTATAAATAGAAGTTCACATTCGAGGATGAATGTTCTTAAGGGGGGGAGAATGTTACACCCCGTAAATTCTCGACATGTAGATGGCCTATTCGCATGTTGGTTATGAGTTTTTGAATGCCATGCATGATAGGAAAAGGCCCGGGGAAAGACCGGATAAGAAATCCGTCGAACCATAACGGAAGGAGCCGGGGCAGACCCCTCCGCGATGGCAACGTGCGACGGAGGGAGGGCCTCCATGTTGGCTCCGTGTCACGGAGGCCCTGTCCAGGCCCAAGTATATAAACCCCTCACTTTGGTTTTTAATGATATAACTCATATAATTTCTAGAGAAACCGAGGGAAAACAGGGAGGAACGACAATCTCTTATAATATTCGTCCAATTATGCCGTCAAACACTGTCCAAACTCAAATTAACTCCAGATACCGAGGTATTAAGCAGTAAGGAGCATTCTTACGGATTTAGTTTCATGAAATTCGACCAGCAAATCATCGTGCTACCGAGCTAAGGTAAGTGGAATTGCTCCAAATTAGTGTCAATATACTCCTAGCCCTAAAATGAGTATTTCTCCCTTCTGGACTTCTGAGAAATAGAGAGTTTTCAACTGTTTTTCGATAAGCCAATGTTTGGGCTATATATATATTGAAAGTGATGTTTTCTTCCAGAATATTAGCATATTTAGCTCTAATTGATATGTATATGAATGCAGTTGGGAGAAATAGCAAAAATACTGACCGAACCACGCTAGTTAGTCGGGAACTCCGAAGCAAAGGTATGTAAAGCGAATTCCTTTGGCAAGTTAGTAATCCAGTACAGTAAATAGCGTGATGTATAGAAGAAAGAACTCAGAAGTCGAGAATTGAGTCCAGTTTGAATTTAGCAAGCATGTTTTGTGATAATATGATATATATTCAGAATAAAAGTTAGTAAAGCAATATCAGACAGTCAGATAATATCCCAGATGCAGTATAGCAAGACAGTCAGATGATACCTCAGTTACAGTATAGTCAGACAGTCAGATAATATCTTAGATACAGTATAGCTCAGTATGAGAATCAGTATAACACAGAAAAGAGTTCAAAATGAAAAATCAGAGTACAAATAGTATTTTCAGTTTAAACATTCTTGCTATATGTGATTATTGTTTGTTGAGACCTGTTTGTGTTATGAGGGCACCCTTTGAGCGTCCTCACCGCCCCTGGGTTGGTAACTGTGTCGACCCACCGTGAGGGTGGGGATACACCACTCCAAGAAGTGGTATGCCGTCTGCAGTAGGACGAAGATGGGATGGAGCATTGCCCATATCAAGCTGATCAGCATAGCAGTATAGCTTACCCTGTTGTGTGCTTGCGCCCAGGGGATAGATTACAGATACAGATACAGATATTGATTACAATTTATAGTACAGGAGTCCTTCGGGCTCAGACACAGTTATTTATATCAAAGGCCATAGCCTGAGCTGGAGACCCAGGGGGCCGATAGAGGTGCTCGTAGTTAGTAGACGAGTGGAGTGATTTATTTTTGGATGGTTTTGACCCGGGTAGGGGTATGTAGATTGTGTGTTGGTTGGCACCTTCCGGCTTATGGGGGATGGTATAGGTTCTTGTGTGTTATATATATATGTATATACATGATATCTATTAGTTGATATAAAATAGGTCGCCATAATGAAAGGTATGACTCTACCTTACCTTCAGTACAGATAAGCCTATTCCAAATCCTGCTAGTTCAGACAGTTTTAGATACTTCCTGCTATTCAGAATTTACTAGCATTTTTGTTTATATTCAGTCATGTTCAGTTTTCTTTGCATACTCGGTACCAGTGGTACTAACGCCCGTTTGGGGCGCTGCATTACTTGCATGCAGGTACTCATAGACGAGGAGCCGACCCCTCATGATCCTAGCCAGCGCAGAGTCATCAACTCCTGTCATCCGGAGCTTGATATTCAGAGGTGTATATCATTTTCTTTTGTTGTATAGTACGTCCCGACCATCTTATCAGTATTTCTAGAGGCTTGCAGTCTGTATATATTTCCCTGTGGTTAGTTGTGCCGGTTGTGTGGGGCCGTGTGTATGTTTAGTTGTTTATGTTGGCCGTGTGAGGCCTTATCCAGTCAGTAGTGGGGACCTTGGCGGTCACATAGCTGTTCAACAATTGTTATATTGATTTAGAGTTAACTAGATAGCATGGTGGCCTTGTCGGCCCGCATAGGTTTCTCCCTATATGAGTATGATTCTGGTTAGCTGACATTACAGTACAGGTGGCTATAGGCCCAGTCGGCCGGAGGCTGTATTTACAGCCGTTATATAGCCCATTGATTCCATGAATCTGAGTTAGAGCCAGCTAGGAATCAGATGTGCTTAGGCTTAGTAGTCTAGCAGTTCAGGTCCTAATAGGGCACCAAGTGCCAGTCATACCCCCAAGGCGTGGTGTGTCAGCTTTGGATATGGATATTTGGGTCACAGGTTAAAAGAGTGTCTTCAGCAGGATGTGGGAGAGCTCAGTCTACTTCAGTAGGACGTCTAGCTCAGCGGGGTAATACTTCAGGTATGGATAGCGGTCAGCGCCAAAACCGCTTTTATGCTTTGTACTCTCATTAGGATCAGGAGAGCTCACCTGATGTGGTAATGGGTATGTTACGGCTTTTCCACCTAGATGTATATGCCCTACTAGATCCAGGAGCCACACTATCATTTGTGTCTCCTTATGTAGTTGTTCAGTTTGAAATCAGTCCGAAAGTCCTCTCGGAACCATTCTCAGTCTCTACCCAATTGGTGAGTTTGTTGCAGCCAACCAGGTATATAGAACTACCCAGTCTTAGTGTTGAATAAAGTCATTCCAGCTGATCTAGTAGAGCTAGACATTGTCAACTTTGACTTCATTCTTGGCATGGACTGGTTATATTAAGCTTTTTCCTCAGTGGATTGCAGAACTAGAGTCATTACATTTTAGTTTACCAATGAGACAGTCTTAGAATGGATGGGTAGTCTTTCAGCGCCTAAGGGTCAGTTTATTTCCTACCTTAAGGCAAGGAAACACATTTCAAAAGGGTGAAACTATCACCTAGTTCGGGTCAAAGATTCTAGCTCCGAGACCCCAACTATGCAGTCAGTTTCAGTTGTTAGAGAATTCACTGACGTGTTTCCTGAAGATCTTCCCGGAGTTCCTCCCGAGCGGGAAATTGACTTTGGCATAGACCTTTTCCAAACACTCAGCCCATCACTATTCCTCCTTATATATGGCTCTAGCTGAGCTTAAGGAGTTGAAGGAACAACAAAAATACCTTCTTGATAAGGGTTTCATCTAGCCTAGTATCTATCCATGGGGTGCTCCAGTGTTGTTCGTGCGAAAGAAAGACGGTACTCTTAGAATATGTATCGACTACCGTCAACTGAACAAGGTTACAATTAAGAATAGGTATCCCCTACCTAGGATTGATGACTTTTTTGATCAGCTTTAGGGATCCTGTTGTTTTTCCAAGGTAGATTTAAGGTCGGGATATCATAAGATTAGGGTCAAGAAATGTGACATACCGAAAATAGCCTTTAGAACTCGGTATGGTCATTATGAATTTTTAATCATTTAGGATAACTAGTACCCCAACAACTTTCACGAACCTGATGAAAAGGGTATTTAAACAATATTTGGACATGTTCGTCATCGTGTTCATAGACGATATTTTGGTGTCCTCTAGAAATGAGGAGGAGCATGCGAACCATCTGAGAATAGTGTTAATGACTCTCAGAGACTGCCAGTTGTTCTCTAAATTTAGCATATGTGAATTTTGGTTGAAGTTTGTGTCTGTCCTCGATCATGAGGTCTCAGGTGAGTGTATTCAGGTAGATCCTCAAAAGATAGCAGTGGTGAAAGACTGACCAAGACCTACTTCCCCAACAGATATTTAAAGTTTCCTAGGTCTAGCCGGTTATTATCGATGGTTTGTAGAGGGATTTTCTTCTATTGCGTCTCCTTTAACTAAGCTAACTCAGAAAAAAGTGAAGTTTCAGTGGTCAGATGCAAGTGAGAAGAGTTTTTAAGAGTTGAAGACTCAACTCACTACAGCTCCAATTTTGACCTTACCATAAGGAACAGATGGATTCGTGGTCTATTATGATGCTTCTAGAGTTGGTCTCGGTTGCATTCTGATGTAGTGGGGTAAGGTGATAGCTTATGCCTCCAGACAGCTCAAGGTTCACAAAAAGAATTATCCGACTCATGATCTAAAACCAACAACAGTGGTGTTTGCTTTGAAAATATGGAGGCACTATCTTTATGGGGTTCACATTGATATTTTCACCGATCACAAAAGCCTTCAATATGTGTTCAGTCAGAGGACTTAAACCTTCGACAAAGAAGGTGGGTTGAGTTATTGAAGGATTACGACATGAGTATGCTGTATCACTCAGGAAAGGCAAATGTGGTCGCGGATTCCTTGAGTATAATACCTATAGGGATTGTTACTCATGTAGAAGAGGGAAGAAAAGAGTTAGCAAAATATATTCATAGGTTATCCCAGTAAAGGCAAATGTGGTGGCAAATTCCTTGAGTAGAATACCTATAGGGAGTGTTACTCATAAAGAAGAGGGAAGAAAAGAGTTAGCAAAATATATTCATAGGTTATCCCGATTGGGAATGCAGTTGGTGGATTCAGCTGAAGGCGGAGTAGCACTACAGAGTGAGTCAGAATCCTCGTTAATTGTCTAGGTTAAGTCAAAGAAGGATGAAGATCCCATACAGCCTACTCAGAAAGAAGCAGTTCTAAGAAAAGAAGTGGAGGATTTCTCAAAAAGGGGAGATGGGGTGCTTCGTTACCAGGGTAGACTATCTGTTTTGGATGTTGATGACTTGAGACAACAGATACTAGATGAAGAACATAGCTCCAGATATTCTATCTACCCAGGTGCCACTAAGATGTACAGTGACCTACGGGAAATCTACTGGTGGAACGACATGAAGTGACATATTGTAGAATTTGTATTTGAGTGCCCAAACTGCCAGCAGGTTAAAGTTGAACATCAAAGACCAGGGGGTATGACTCAAGATATCAGCATACCTACGTGGAAGTGGGAAGAAGTGAATATGGACTTCATTACAGTTCTACCTCATACTCGTCAGCATCATGATTCAATTTGGGTGATAGTAGATCGAATGACCAAGTCAGCAAATTTCCTCCCAGTTAAAACTATAGACTCAGCTAAGGATTATTCTAGGATATATATCCGTGGGTTAGTTAGACTGCATGGAGTTCCCTTATCCATCATTTCAGATAGAGGTACCTAGTTCACTTGACATTTCTGGAAGTCATTTCAGAAAGGACTTGGTACTTTGCTCAAGCTTAACACAACTTTCCACCCTTAGACATATGGACAAGCTGAGAGGACTATTCATACCTTAGAAGATATGCTGAGAGCTTGTGTGATCAACTTCAAGGGTAGTTGGGATGATCACCTATCTCTCATCGAGTTTGCATACAACAAGAACTACCACTCTAGTATTCAGATGGCCCCATTTGATGCCTTATATGGTAGAATGTATAGGTCTCCTATAGGGTGGTTTGAAGTTGGTGAAGCTACCTTGATATGACCCAAATCAGTTTAGGAAGCTATGCAGAAAGTGCAATTTATCAGAGAAAGGTTGAAAACAGCTCACAGCCGATAGAAATCATATACGAATATGAGGAGGAGAGAGTAAGAATTTGTTGTAGATGATTGTCTTTATCTAAAAATTTCACCCATAAAAGGGGTGATGTTGTACCCAGGAAGCCCAAAGATCATACCCAAGAGTTGAAACGGAGAAAAAAACTAAAAATCTAGCATCTGGCACAGAATGAGTCATGAGGAGACCCGTGAGAGCAACCCACGAGTCGTGATGTGACTCGTGGGGAGGCCTAGGTGATGAGTTTGCAGTTGGGAAACAGGATCCCCACGGGCGTGACCACGATTCGTGATCAGGCCCCATAAGTCGTTAGGTCAGTCATGGGGAGTGGTGTTTGAGTAAAGAGGAGAATAGAGACAGTGTACTTGATGGGACAACCCCACGAGTCATGGTCAGTCCCCATGATTCGTGGGATGAGTCGTGACCAAGCAGGGAATAATTTTTATTGAGGCTAAGGTAGTGTAGATGTTGAACACGAGTCGTCAAGTCTTCCATACGAGCCCATAGACTTTTGAAGCAGTGAACTTCACGGATCATGCCACGAGTCGTGGCCATAGAGGATGAGTCGTTAGGTCCCTTAGTGGGACCATCTGGCAGTTATTTCCTGCGATTTTAGTAAGGACTTTTCCGTAATTTCTAAGATCTTAAGGCCTAAACTACGTCATTTTGAGTTATGAATGATGACTTTTAAAGGAGTTAAGTTCATTTTAGGAAATTTACATTCATGCATGTAAAGTAGAAGGTGAGAGAGGGTGATCAAGATTTGTGTTCTTCAATTTCCTTCAATTTCTTCTTGGGCTATCAAAGAAGTGTAAGAATCAGCTACCAAAAGGTATCTAGGGTTATGAATGGGTGATTCGTTTAGAACCCATGCCCAATCCCTCTCTAAATCATGAATGTTCTATGTCTAGACTATGGGGTTTTTACCCAATGCATGAAATTTCTAATTCTTTACATAGGTATGATTTAAATATATTTCCACCATTGAATTATGAAGCATGGGCAAGTTTTATAATGTTTTCAATTAAAAATCATGTTTCTAATCTTATGAATTCAAAAACCCATTGATGAAAAGTTCATGAAAGATGAGATTTGTGATGAATGTATGATGATGATGAGATGTGATAATGAAAAGCATGTTTTCAAGCTACCCATGTTTATAATCATGTTTTCGATGTGAATTAAGTATTTTCAAATATGATAAAGCTTTGGGCAATGCCCATATGTTCAAAGTATGATTCATGATTTCCGGAATTGAGATTACCACATGGTTTTGGAGCGAAGACTCTCAATTATCTTTCAGCTTATGGTACCTGATCGTGGGCAAAAATAGCATGCCCGAGTGATGCTTTATACCTTAATATAGTCTTGTTTATCTAAGTTATTTTATACATTTTCATGTGATTTTATGTAAATGTGAATATATACTAACCAACATGATTAGTCCTTGTTTTTGAAGGTTAATAATGCATTTGAGAAACTAATTCATGATTTGGTGAAGTGGAGGAATGGAATCAAGAGCAAAACGTGAAAGTCAATAAGAAAACATGCAATAACTGGCACCCTGCGCGATAGGGGCCGTGGCACGGTGCCAACGCGGCAACACTTGGCCAAAAATTGCATTTTTTGGCACATTCCAGTGAGGGTACGTGTTACCAACGTGTCACGGAGGTCAAGTAGGGCGTTCAACTTCGTGACACGTTGCTGTTCCACCACAGGCCAAATTTTGCAATATTTCAGCATAGTATAAATTGAACCCTTAGCTCCTAAAATCATTAGGTCACGATTTTATTCTGGAAAACTACCTAGGAGTGAAGGGAGAAGTGGAAGAACTCATCTAGGGTTTGTTAAATTCCCTTCTCATCTACCAAATTCATGTAAGTATGTTAGTTCAGTAGTAGTTAGTGTAGTTTTACGAACATGAATGGCAAGAACCCTTCTTCTAGGGTTGAAGCCATGAATTATGATTGTGATTTTATGAAATTATTTTGGAATTAAGTTATTGATTGTTGTTTTCGTCTTGCATTCTGGATTGTTGGTTGTTTTTATGATTGATCACCATGAAAGTATATTTGTTAGCTTGAGTAATAGCTTGAGAAAGCATTACCTAGGTCAGGACATGAGAATGTGAGGAGCACGTTTGTATCTCGGAAGAGATTTTTGTGTCAGGATAGAAATATACCTAACACCGTGCTTGGTTGAGACACGGGGGTTATGAAAGACCAACTTGGGATATCACATCACCACTCGAAGAAGTAGTTGTGAGGATAAGTTTAGTTAAATGGTTAGACGCACAAAAGTCCCTAATCGTTTCCCCGTAAACCACAACATAATTGATTGCCCGCGACTAGAAATTAAACTCCTCGCTCACAATGATGCAGTGATGCTAGATTGTCGTGTTTAGAGGCTCGAAAGACCATAAACATGCAATTCTAATTATGTGAAATAACAATTGATAGTTCCATGCTTAACCCATTGCAAATCGTAGTATCGCATGATTAATTGGTTTTAACTCTATGTTGCTCCTAGGGTAATTTCAGAATACTTCGTTGACCCAAACTTAGATTTAATTAATCTCGATCAAAAATGTCTATAACCAACATTTGAGGTATTTAAGATCACACTAGAAATGGATAGTTAGAGGAATGGGTCCAGTCCCTGTGGGTTCGACAATCCGGTTCTTAAAAAAAGCCACTATATTACTTGCACGACCCGTACACTTGCGGACGCGCGAATCGGGCACGTCAAGTTTTTGGCACCGTTGCCGGGGACTAGGAGAGATTTTGATAATTTATCTATTTTTGTGTGATTTTTGAATTTCCTAAAGTGTTGAAAAACTTGGTCTTAGTCTGTTTATTTGTAGGTGACAGGTTGTCCTGTCGAGCTGGCTAGAAATAGAGAGCTTGTGGAACCGTTGCTTGAACCTGAACGTCAAATCCATTTGCGAAGGAGAGTATCTCTAGAGCAAAAGCTGAAGAGACTTCAAGAAAAGGTACAACAACAACCACCCGCGGGACAAGTACAATTGTCATCAGAAGCAATGGCAGCAAGACCAGTTCGCGAAGTGGCAATCCCACTAGCGACGAATGTGACCTATAGCATCCGTAAATCGGAGCCTGGAGGGCACTTTGAGCTTAAACAGAACATGGTGCAGCTGTTACATTCTAGTGGTTAATTCACTGGGATGGCACATGAGGACCCGCAGCTGCATCTACAGAGCTTTTTAGAGATTAGTGACACGTTTGTCCCCACCGGTGTGTCCACAGATTATGTCCGATTTACCCTCTTCCCATTTTCACTATTGGGAGAGGCGAAAAAGTGGTTGAAGGCTGATCCACTGAACTCCATAACTTTATGGAATGACTTCAGATTGAGAAGAAGTTGGAGAAAGAGAGGAACAAAGTGGAGGCTGTTTCCTCTAAACAGCAAAAGAAAAGGAGATGGTTCTCGAAAGAGAACCCAGGTATGAGGATGTCTTGAAAAGGACAGTCCACGTCGTACCACGACGTAAAATAAGGCGCTTCTTGGGAGGCAACCCAAGGGTACCTCAGGTACAATTCGTAATTTTGATTTTTGTGTTGCTTTTGTTATTTTCATTTTGTTTGTATTTTTGGTGGAAAGTTAAGCACGGATGGAGGGAAGTCTGAGTACCGAGACGGTGGAAGCTAAAGAGCATGGAATAGAAGAAGTGTGGGGTCGAACAACCATCTTTGGAACTTGAAAAGAGAGCATGCTTTTAGCTTGGCATAGAGGCTCAGGGAGTATTTCTCATCCTTTAAATGTTAATTTGAGGCTATGAGGACATAGCAAGACTTTAAGTGTGGGGTGAGAAGAATTTCTAAATTTTTGTGCTTAACAAGTTTTTGGTGAATGTGATGCTTGTGTGAAATTTGGGAGAAATTTGAAATTTTTTTGTGAATTAAGCATGACTTCATCACCCGTTGGTTTTTCTTTTCGGTTCTTTTCCGATGGGGGGTCTTTGAACCGAAGAATAAAAAAAAAATTTATTTTTAATTTCCTTTGTTTGTAGATAGTGTCTTTAGTCATAGTTAGGGACAGTTTCTGACGATGGATGGATGACGACCGTCTTGAGGAAAAATTGGTCGATAGGTTTTGGGATTTTGAAACCATAACTAATTGGTGCTTGATGTTCTTATTATGTGCTATACGTGATTGTAAGATGCAAGTATGTTCGGTGTGAAGCATGCAGGTGTATAACTTTGTGTGAGACGCTTAGGCTCTTGAATTTGACTCAATATGATTGAAGTTTAATTCTGAATTCTTGTGATTAGCTGAGTAAGAGTCTGATGAATGTGTCTCGAATTGAGCATGTGCCATGAGTGTAAGGTTTTTGAGTATTTTGTGCTATTGTGGATTGTCTAGAACTTGCCTGGTATGTTTATAAAACGAAATGAAGGCTGTGAAGTGTAGGAGATGATCTAGGCATTTCTTTGAATTAACCAAATTTTTATCCCTCATTTTACCTACCTTGAGAAATTAATCCTAGTTAGCCCCATTGAGCCTTGAGCCTATTCTTTGACAGCTGCAACATAAGCTTAATCCTTTTTCTTTCATTAGCCTTGAATTTGATCCAAAACTCCTAAGCGCTTAAGGGAAAAATATGAAAGAGTAAAGGAGTGAAAAGAAAGGAAAAGTAGCAAGTTGTAGAAGTGGAGAAAAGGACAAAGGTGCACTTGTGTGAAAATGGTTGATTATTATTAAGGAGTTAGAAAACAAATTAATGAAATTTGTTTTTATAGAGCTCCTTACTAATAAGCTAAAAGTGCCTAAAGAAAGAGGGAACATAAGAGGAAAAAGAAAGCTGAAAGGAGAAAAAGGTGAAGTAAGGGAAGGGAAGTTCGTAATGAGGGGGTAATGTATTAAAAGCGCTTGGGAAAGTTAGTCACTATTATTGGGCAGAATAGTACCTGCCTGTCCCTTAGCTTACATTACAACCCATTAAGTCCTACTTGATCTTACATTCACACATCCTTAAATTAGTAGAATAAAACACTAAGGGCAAGCTTATGGGTCATTACATGATGCATGTGAATTCTTTGTGAGAGTGAGCGCAATTCTATTCATGTACCCACACATGTTGTGATTTAAAAATCGTTTTTACGTGTGATTGGGTAACTCTCTTTCCGTGAGGGGCACATGTTGAATGAAGGATATAATTCATGTGGGATTTCTCAATCAGTTGATTTGCATGAGTTTGCTAAGATTGAGAGTCGATTCTTGAGGTTAAGAAGTCTTAACATAGTTGTACTTCATTTCAATGATCAAATCATGCATGCTCTATCTTTAGCTTGATATCTTACGTAATCATTGTAGCCGTAGCTTGAATATTCTTGCTAAATGAGTTATGGATGAGTCTCCATATGCATGAGATGTAATAGGTTGTTCGAGGACGAACAAGACTTTAAGTGTGGGGTAGGTGATCGTGGGCAAAAATAGCATGCCCGAGTGATGCTTTATACCTTAATTTAGTCTTGTTTATCTAAGTTATTTTATATATTTTCATGTGATTTTATGTAAATGTGAGTATATACTAACCAACATGATTAGTCCTTGTATTTGAAGGTTAATAATGCATTTGAGGAACTAATTCATGATTTGGTGAAGTGGAGGAATGGAATCAAGAGCAAAACGTGAAAGTCAACAAGAAAACATGCAATAACTGGCACCCTGCGCGATAGGGGCCGTGGCACGCTGCCAACGCGGCAACACTTGGCCAAAAATTGCATTTTTTGGCACATTCCAGTGAGGGTACGCGTTACCAACGTGTCACGGAGGTCAAGTAGGGCGTTCAGCTCCGTGACACGTTGCTGTTCCACCACAGGCCGAATTTTGCAATATTTCAGCATAGTATAAATTGAACCCTTAGCTCCTAAAATCATTAGGTCACAATTTTATTCTGGAAAACTACCTAGGAGTGAAGGGAGAAGTGGGAGAACTCATCTAGGGTTTGCCAAATTCCCTTCTCATCTACCAAATTCATGTAAGTATGTTAGTTTAGTAGTAGTTAGTGTAGTTTTACGAACATGAATGGCAAGAACCCTTCCTCTAGGGTTGAAGCCATGAATTATGATTGTGATTTTATGAAATTGTTTTGGAATTAAGTTATTGATTGTTGTTTTCGTCTTGCATTCTGGATTGTTGGTTGTTTTTATGATTGATCACCATGAAAGCATATTTGTTAGCTTGAGTAATAGCTTGAGTAATAGCTTGAGAAAGCATTACCTAGGTCAGGACATGAGAATGTGAGGAGCACGTTTGTATCTCGGAAGAGATTTTTGTGTCAGGATAGAAATATACCTAACACCGTGCTTGGTTGAGACACAGGGGTTATGAAAGACCAACTTGGGATGTCACATCACCACTCAAAGAAGTAGTTGTGAGGCTAAGTTTAGTTAAATGGTTAGACGCACGAAAGTCCCTAATCGTTTCCCCGTAAACCGCAACATAATTGATTGTCCGCGACTAGAAATTAAACTCCTCGCTCACAATGATGCAGTGTGGCTAGATTGCCGTGTTTAGAGGCTCAAAAGACCATAAACATGCAATTCTAATTATGTGAAATAACAATTGATAGTTCCATGCTTAACCCATTGCAAATCGTAGTATCGCATTATTAATTGGTTTTAACTCTATGTTGCTCCTAGAGTAATTTCAGAATACTTTGTTGACCCAAACTTAGACTTAATTAATCTCGATCGAAAATGTCTATAACCAACACTTGAGGTATTTAATATCACACTAGAAATGGATAGTTAGAGGAATGGGTCCAGTCCCTGTGGGTTCAACAATCCGGTTCTTAAAAAGAGCCACTATATTACTTGCACGATCCGTATACTTGCGGATGCGCAAATCGGGCACGTCAGTACCATTTGAGTTAAAGCTTCTCATATGCATGATTTCTTATTTGAGATGTATTTGATTATGGAGCTTCGTCAATAGACTATGTTGAGCTTCATTGAAAAATGATGTAGAGCATATGCATATTTTTGGGAGTAGTGTCTAGCACCGAGTAGGCTAAGGGTCGATCACCCTATGCCTCAAAACTACGCGCCAACATATGTTTATACTCTTATATATATATTACTTTGGGACCTCCCTTGTGAGATATCGCTGGCCCTATTGGCCCATGAGCTTGATATCGATATCATGGTATCGTCTCTAGCCCTGACAAGACTTTGGACGGCTCTACCCACTTTAGTGTGATAGTTTTGACCACGTAAGCTCTATCGTGGTATGTCAGTTAAAAGAAGAGTCTCCCATTATTCCCCATGATTTCAGTTATGCATGTTTATCATTCATGAGATTTCTATATTTATATATGTTCTAAATAAGGTTTGACACAATGTTCAGTTTTACTCATTATGATCAGATTTCATCTTTGAGTAAATCGATTTAGTTATGATGATATGTTATGTTATGATGAGATCATGGTTTCAAAAAGAATGCATGGAAGCCCAACTCTCATATTCTTAATGCTTATGTTTACATTATTCATTATCTTTAAATGATTTTATTTACTTAAGAGGTTTTACTTATCTTGCATACTCGGTACATTCCACGTACTGACCGCATACTCTATGCTGTATCATTTCATGATACAGGATCCGGCTCTCAAGCTTAGCCCCGGTCATAGTTAGTCTTTTGAGATAGCATCATACGTTGTTGGTGAGTCCTCATCTCCCGAGGACTATACTATTCATATTTCTTTTATATACTTTCAGTTTCATATTATTGAGTTAGTTGGGGTCTTGTCCCATTAACACATCATGTTTAGAGGCTTTTTAGACATATGGTTGTATTCAGCTTCACATTGTGTATTCTGATGTTATGTTTAATCAAGACTTCTGCTATGATTATCTTGTTGATTCTTCTATTTTATTGATTGAGTTAGATGTATGTTCATGCCATGGGTTGTCTTGGAGTCTCTCGAGGCTCCTTGTCCTGTGTGGCCATTCGGGCCTCAGTTTGGGTTGTGACAAGTGATGAGGTTTGGAATGAATTAGTAACTGCTTTCAATTTCCAAAAAATATCCCATTTATGTCTAACTTTCCATTTTTGGAATAGTTACAGTATCTCCATGAACAGGATCAAACCTTATTCCATGGTATTTACATGAGGTTCCTCTTTAAGAAATTCCCCGAGAGGGCTTAGTTGATCCATGATTTATGTTTCATCTTTTATTTCCTTTTTGTTTGTTTCTAGAAATCTATCGATCAATTTCGATTCTTTTTTTTTCTCTTGATTCTTTTCCATTCGAGATGTATAGATCATGTTCATGGATTAACGAAAATGAGCAAAAGCTCTATTTGCCTCTGCCATTCTATGAGTCTCTTCTTTTTTGCGTATGGCATCGACACTCCCTTTGGAAGCATCCACTAATTTGGAACTTAATTTGAAAGGAAAACTCAGTGCGATGTATGTAGGACCCTACAGGATTCTGAGGTGAGTTGGCAACGTGGCCTATGAGCTAGAATTACCTTTGGAGTTAGCATCTGTGCACCCAGTCTTCCATGTCTCACAATTGAAGAAGTGCGTCGGTGATTCGACCTTAGTTGTGCCTCTAGACAGTGTGGGAATGAAGGATACTCTCTCTTACGAAGAATTCCCAGTTCAAATTCTAGACCCTCCGGTTCGTAAGTTGAGAACAGGGAGGTTGCTTCAGTAAAAGTCCTGTGGAGGAACCAACTAGTTAAGGGGGCCACATGGGAAGTAAAAGTGGATAGGATGGCTAAATATCCCCATTTATTCCCCTCTAGTTCAATTTTAGCATCAGGTGTTAAATTCCTCCTCGATACTCTATTCAGTTCAGTACTCATCAGTTCTATTTAGTTTTTTAGTGTGCACACTAGTTGTGTCAACTTAGTCAGTATGACTATATCAGTTCAAAGTCAATCACTCCTTCAGATATCAGTTTATAATTTCAGTCCATGAATTGTATCTCTTTTCCTAGTCTTCCCATAGTTTTAGCCTTCATTTAAGGACAAATGATCCCAGGGGGGGACATGGTAACACCATAAAACTTTTCTAGACCAAACTTAGACTTTGCATGAAAAACTAGAAAGAACCAAAAATCTTTGTCTCAGAACGACTGAGACAATGAGTCATTGTCAGCAGTAATGACCCATTGTCTGGGTCGTGGTCAGCCCTGCCAGTTATCTTTCGGGAAACAAAGATACATAGAATGACCCATTGTGAGGAGTAATGAGGAGTCCTACCATTCATTGCATTCACAGCTCAAGAATCAGTTAAACCCTTTCCAGGAACCCATGAGTTAGACGATGAGTCGTTATTTGATGTAACAACTCGTGGGGTGACTCGTTAGTTGGAGCCTAGGTGTTTTTGAAAATCTTTTCTAGTATCAATGAAAAGGAAAAACAACCCGTTATATCAAAAAATGAATCGTCGTTTCCATCAGTGGAAATAAGTCCAGAAATCCCTTAGTTTTCCTGTGGAGACGACAAGCAGATACAACAACCCGCTGGTTCTACCAATGAGTCATTGTGTCGTTCGTTAGTGGGGTTCCCAAGTTTTGTTTAAAAATCCTACCAGTGATAATAAGAGATACCAATGACCCATTGGTTCTTCTAATGAGTCTTGGTTCTATTCCATGGTCCCTTTACATTAAGCCCTGACTCCAGGCCCAGGACCAACGACTGGTCCCAAGGAGTCGTGGTATCAACCAACAACTCATTGTGCGACCCATTAGTCCCTGTCAGGCAGTTTTTCAGATTTTCGTTCAAGGATGTTTCAGTAACTCGCCATCTTTTTAATTCCTAAATTACGTCATTTTGGGCACGATTTGGATAGAATTAAAAGGGTAGTTGACTTATTCCCTCTCATTCCTCTACACTTGTGATTTTCAGAATATAGAAGTGTCAGACAGGAAGTACAAAGCTAAGCTAGGGCTTCAAGCTTTTTCGGAATTCTCCAGAATTCTTCCAAATTTTTTTACTTCAGGTGTGTGGGAATTCAACAAGGGAATTATACTTCCCTTGTGTCCCAAAAACTCTTTTGAGATGCTTACAAGTTCTTGCCCTGAGGTTCACAGTTAGAGTTTATTTGTCAGTAAATAATGGATTTCTTCCAGTTGTGATTTTCATGAGTATTGAGAGTTGTTGTTAGCTATACTTATGTTCATTATCTCCTTACATGAAATTATATGATTTTAGCCCTAGTTTCTCTGACTACAGTGAATTGAGTATTTCAGCATGTGTTAAATACAAGTGTTTCTTGATTCTGATTGTTCTTGAAACCACAAGGATAGTATAGTTGTATGATCAAGAGTAGGATAATTGATTGTTTAGTCTCAGTCAGTACTTAATAAATTTTAGTATCTTACAGAAATGTCATCTGATCAGTTTGTCTATATTCAGTTTCTTGAGGTGTCAGTAATACCTCCCAGTTCCAGTTATCAGTTATTAGTTATCAGTTTATTCTTTAAACGGTTACGACGCTTCCAGCTAAACAGCTCTAACCAGTCTTAGAACCACCAGTATTAGTTTCACTTATTTCTTTAGAAATTTACAACGCTTCCAGATAAGCAACTCTGACTAGTCTTACAACACCAGTTTTCAGTTATTCGGTCCTACAGACTCTCAGGTTGATTCCAGTAAGCATTTTTGACTTACTCCAAGACCCCAGCTTCGAGTTATCAGCTTAGTAGTCAAGTTAAGACTATCCAGTGGGAGTAGTACTTAGCACTGAGCAGACCAGGGTTCCAGCGCACCCAGATTCCCAAAACTATGTTGCCACCATAGGTTATTGTCCCAACAGACCTTAGACTTGTGATCATCCATCTCAACAACAATACCCTGGCAAGGTACAGTGGGCTTTCTCCGATGGGGTGTATATATCGAACTCCATGTTTAGCTCACGTGGTTATATGTCGATTATAGACTCTCCCACTTGTCAGTACAACTTTAGTTCAGTTTAGCTCAGTTGATTCACTCAGTTCCAGGACATGTTTATGACCATCAGTCAGGGTCATTATTGACTATATCAGTTATAGCTCAGTTTTATCAGTATTCAGTATCAGTTGGTCATATTATTTCAGTTTAGATGTATAATTTCCATGCTTATTGTATATCTCACTTAGTACATTCAAAGTACTGATGCATATTTTCTGTGTTGTATCGTATTATGATACAGGCGTAGGTCCTCAGTCTCAGCATCTTTAGTAATTTCACTCCGACGATATCAACAACAGTGTCATCTGGTGAGTCCTCATCTTCTGAGGGCGATGGTTATTTGCTCAATTAGTTCTTTATTCAGTTAGACTTTAGAATTAGTTGGGGGCTTGTCCTAACAACTCATCAGTTAGTAGTTGGCTTTTAAACGCAGTTGTTTAGTATTGTTTTCAGTTTTGTTTACACTCTTAGTAGTATTATTTTTATAAGGCTTCAAGCTAATGTTTATTGAGTTTACCAGTGCAATGTTAGACCATGAGTTAGCTTGGGGTAACTTGTGGCACCAAGTACCGTGTCTCGGCCAGGGTGAAGACTCGGGTCATGACAAGTGATCTCCTTTCAACTAAATTTTTGTTTGGGGTTGTGGTGCATATGCGGCTGCATTCTTTGTTGCATTCCCTCTTGTGTTCCAAGCGATTACCTAAATGTTGTATATCTTCATATGTTGATCCTCAGAATTCTCCAAAGCCTCATTTTGCATAAACATAGCTTACAAAGCTTGGAGTTTCTTGGCTTGGCTTCATGTGAATATTCTTCAATGAGTTTTGTCCCTCGATGTGGTATTACCTTATTTAATATTTAAATTGAGGATGACTTTTGTTTCCATAGTGTTGACAAGGTGGATAAGTTTTCTTTGAATTACTACCCTTTCTTTGAGTCTTGTGGTTTGCTGTCAAGACTCCTTCAGCCATACCATCTTGCCTCATAAACCTCCTTTTTTCTTGTGTCTGTATTATATTTAGAAATTTTGCTTACGTAATCCTAGGCAAAACTTTTGTTTTTTTATTATAGTAATGGATATTTCGTATCTTTTAAGCATCATAACAAGAATTTTTTCCAGAATTCTTGAATCTTTAAATTTAGTTCCAAGCAATGTTACCTTGTTAACAATGTCAAGAAGTTGGTCTGAGTACTGTTTGATGGTCTTAGATTTCATCATCTTTTGCAACTCAATTTTTCTTATTAGATTTAACACTTTCCTTTAGATAATTTCAAATTTCTTTTATTGATTGAGAGATATAACTCTCATGAAAATTATTGCAGTCACACCACTAAATAAAGTTGTTTTCGCCTTTGATTTTCTTCTTTTCTTTTTCTTTTGACATTTGATCTGAACCGATGTGAGATTATTGGACAGTGAAAGACCATCATGATTCTCTTCCACGGTCTCCTAAATATCTAAAGCCTCAAGATAAGTTTTCATTCATATTGCCAAAGTTGGTATATCTAGTCCATCAAAGACAAGAGGAGCTAATTGGAAAAGACTATTTTCAGAGTCCCTATTCACTCATAGGTCCCTCAATAAAATGACTCTAGATACTAATTATTAGTTTTTTAATAAAAAATTTACTAAAATAACAAGGAAAGACTTGGAAAAAAAATTGCACTCCAATCAAAGGAAACTATTTTATTTAGTTATGTTTAGCCCTCCATTTATAGAAAACAATAGTGAGAAAATAATCATAACATGTCCTAGAATATCTCTACAGAAATATATATTTAATTAGATAATTACTAACAAATATAAAAAGCTAGCTAACCAACTACTAACTATAAATTTATTGAAAAAAAAACTAAAGCAGTAAAACAAGGTTACTGCAATCTAAAAGCAAAAAATCTAACATATATTATATGCACATATGTATGTCAATATATACAATTGACATATGCATAACATATAATGATATATTTTCACATACACAAAAAATACAAGATATATACATGCAAGGGCTGATCCATATAAAGCTTTTTGAGTGCTCAAGCACCCATTAACCTCGTATGTATGTGTGTGTGTGCGTGCATGCGCGCGTTTGTGTATATATATGTGTGTGTGTACATATATATATATGTATGTATGTATAATATATCGAAATTAAGAAGAATGGTAATGTCACGCCCCAAATGGGCAGGACGTGTGGGCACCTACATCGACTTTACTCGATAGGAGAACCTTTACAAACGTTACTATTAATATACAAGAATTTAATTTCAAACATTTCCATTGCTTCTCATTAATTGATAAAAATATCAATAAAATAAAATTACATGATTCCCCAACCATGGCTCTTCCAAGATCTAGTCTAGATAGGTACAAGAGCTCTATTTGAATACTTGACAACAAGATGACACAACTATGTTCAGAAACAGGAATACTGAAGCTGGTGCTGAGTACTCCACGCCAATCAAGGAACATCAACCTGCCACATCCTACACCTAAAAGAAAAAGGTGTTGCAAGGTAGTATCAGTACACCATATGTACTTGTAGGCATCATCGGCCAACTAGGATTAGCTAACACAACAACATAAAATCAATATACAATCAATAATACTAAATTCAACAATTACTTCACTTATGCAACATCCTGCTAAGTTTAATCACTATAGTATTGTTCCTAATGACTTATCAAGGTTCACACAATTATCCTGCACTTTTGGTTATTAATAGCCTATCAATATGCCTCTCTCTATTTCCGCTGCAGCAAAGGCTTAGCCAACTACAGCAATTCCGCTATAGCGCTACCCTATCCAGTCAGTAATCAATTTCCCTTAGTCTAGTACTGTTTTATTCCACCATATAAACTTATAGCTCAACTACCCCTCTTAACATTTCACTATGAATTACCAAGTCCGTTCTAGCTTTTATTAATAGATTTAGTTATGTATAGGATTTTCTAGCTCTCCTTAGTGTAGTACATCGAACAATAACACCTACTTGCTATCTCATGGTACTGCACTATCTTCTATTCAAACCCATCATACTATAATTCATAGCCCACAAAATTAATTTAAAACAAGACAATAAAACGCAGTTACAGATTACTATCTCAAGTACACACAAAGGTCATCAAAACAATATGAGGGAGTCAATTTCCCCAATAGTAAAGTACATGCACATACCTGACCTCATACCATAAAATGTCATAAGATATCATACCTGAACTGGACAGCCGTAAACGGTATTCCGCACTTGTTCCTCACTTCAAAGTCGATTCAGTCTGTATATCCTATATCACACTTGTATATTAATTACCTTTCTGTATCTGCAACCGTATGTATATCAACCATACCCGCATAATTTTTTTCTCACAATCATACCATCAGTGATATGCTGGGAACACGCCTCTATCATTTCATTGTACACACATGCCAGGGGGTCCTTATGCTTGCCCTTTCAGTCATGATCTGTAGAGGACTCGAGAAACCCATGTACTGTACACCCAGCCATATGAACATTCATCATACCTATCTGTGTACTCACTCGTACACCCATTCGCATGGTCCTTTAGTCATACCTGTCTATGTAATCTCTCCTACCGCTTGCCCAAATGCTTACCTCCGGCACGAGCCACTTGTGTGTCCAATCCTTATTCGAAATCTGATTGTAGTAACCTGTTCATCTGAGTTCCTTAACTTCGGCCATCGGCCTCTTATTTACCATTATATCGAAAACTTTCCTTTTGTATTATCCGCCATCTCAGTCACACATTCATTTAATGCCAATTTGCCTGTCAATCTCGAGATGCATAATGCAACACAACACGTAACAAATCACCACACAACAAGAATTAAACATTCACACCACAAGTATAATAACATGAATTTAAATAACCTCATGTCTGAACAATAGTAATAGCATTTAATTCAACACATTATAAGATTTTCGACTTGTCCTGCTCACTGGTTTGGGCTCCACTGCAGCGGTATACCATTCGCTGCAGTGGTACTACTGGCAGTAGTGCGACTAGTCTTTATTCTTGTTTCTCCAACAGTTTGGTTTCTTTATATCCACCATAATAAAACAATTTGATAACATGCTTACATCAACAATTAACTTACCACAGTTTCACCATTAATGCGGACAACAATCATCAATTCAGAAAATACAATACCGACCATAGCACATTCAAGTCATTATGTAAAGGATTACTATCCTATGTCACTCGTTTCATCTCACGCTAAAACATAGTTATAAATTATTAATCAGTCCGTTAATTGCATCTCCTACAAAGGGTCTACGTGATTTACCCGTTCAAAATTTCGAATCAAAGAAGAAGTCCATATTTATACTCGAAAATATTTTGTCAACGATGCTCAAAAGTTAATATCCTCAACAATATTTGACTCAATGCATATCCTAGAAAATATACCTATTTATTGGTTGAAATATCTCCCATAGGATTTTACCTTATTATGAGTTTTCGTCACCCCTCTTATAATATGCTTGTCCTTATACTTTTACTGATTTCGATTAGTAGACCATAATATAGTTAAAAATACAATCCTACTCATCAAAAGCATACCAATCATACACACATATATGTTTAGCTAACCAAAATATAACGCAAAAGTGAGTAAACCATAGCTTACCTGGGCACTAAGCTATCATCCTGATTGTCCTCGGCCGCAGCTATACCATTCTTTTGATCTTCTCGCAAGAGCTCGTAGTTGTGGAGGTCGGATCTCTACCTCTTGGATCCTCTTGTTTTCCCCAAAAAGTCTATTTCTTTTTTTTAGACGATTTTAACAAGTCCTCCTCAAGGACTAGGTTTTCAAAATCTTAATTAAAACGAGATTGTAGATTTCTGGTGCACGTCATCCGTTGCAGCAGTTTCGCTGTGGCGAAAATCGTCCCGCCGCGGCAGACACCCACTTGGGTTCACCCTATTGCGGCTAAATCCACTTGAATTACTCTCCATACGCCCATCGTCTCTCGGAGATTTACCACGAATTTCTAAAAATTTTAAATTTACTATTTTTATATGGTCAGAATGTTATAACGGCTGGGCGGGTCATTACAGGTATAAAATTAAATAGCGAACATCCAGATAATAACTAACTTGATTGGATAGTGGTTGTATACAGGTCCTTAGGGTTGTACGAATTGTTTTGTTCTATTTCGCAGTTGAATCCCACTTGTTGCCCTATTGCTAACTTTTTCTTAAAATTTTATATGAGAAACTTTTTCTTTTTTCTGTATCCAAGATAATATTTATTATAGTTTTTCTATGACAAGTGTTAAATTTATCCACTTATATTTTGTGGTCGGTAGTTAAGGTAGTAGCGATGATCTTAAAATTCTAAATTTTTCATTGTATATATGTCATACACATAATATATTATAAAATATATATTCTTATATGTTATTTTATGTACTTGTATATTCAGTCAGATCATTTTATAACAATCACCCTTTATGATAGTATTTCATTGTAACAGCTAGTTTTTTTCTTTATGTGGAATCAATTTTGTTTGTTATATTTTATCACTTTATAAGAATATTTTATTTATTACAATAACATTTACTATTATAAAAATATATTTATTATAAAATTATTCGTTTATAATAGTCTTATTCAAATATTAATTGATTTGAGTTTACTATTTTCCGTTTTTCTTGCTAGACACATTTATTTTCATTATAAATAGAGCCTACTAATGTTCTGTTGTCATAAAGTCATATAGAGAAAGAGAATATCTAATATTTTGATCATATTTTTTAAAATTTTAATACATCACATCATTTTTTGGAGTTAAGAATATTATTAAACTATCTGCACATTTGTATTCCATTGGACAAAAAGTGTTCCTTGTTGTAATGATCAAAATTTATTAATGATATATTGCTTTTTTAAAAATTTTAATTATTTAAATATGAAAAATCTTTGGAGATTTTCAATTTAAATAATTTTTTATTTTTTATAACATTAAAAAATGAAAAAGTAATTTTTTGAATATATTTTGTCTATATCAGCTAAATAAGACTTAAATGTCATATGCATTTATAGATGTATAACACTCTGTCATTATAAAAGCTAAAAATATATTAAAATAAATGAGATTATTATAGAGGTGTTTGACTGTTGTAGTGAGTTTTGTATATGTTCTTATACGTATAGTGATACATAAAATATATAATAGATATACACTAAATATACTCTTAAATACATCAAACTTACATTCATTTCACCTTCAATCCACCGTCACAAACCACCATGACCATCGCCACACATTACTAAAAAAATAAAAATACGAAGGACAAATATGTAGCTAAATAATAAAATTCGTTGCTAGTCCTATTTAGCAACAAATTATTAGAAAATTCTAAGCTACAAGTAATTAGTGTTAGATTAGCAATGGAATTTATAGCTAATTTCAAAATATTTTTATAGTGAAAAATCACCATAATTTTCATCTATTCCATCATTATAATGCAAAAATTATTTTTAAAATTTTTTTATTACTAATTGGTAAATTAAAAAAAATAAATTTTATCAGAGCAAGAATGAATTATAAATGTACTTGTTTGGTGAGAATTGTGAAACAAATTTGGCCAAGGTTGATGGAAATTTGATGAATTTTTATTTAACAACAACAACAACAACAAGAACAACAATTATTTTAGGAGTGTGAGTACCCTTGAACGATGAAGGGTAGTTTTGGAATTCACACAACAACTCATTCTTAAATATCCCTTGCGTTTCCAATTGTAAAATCCACGTGTGTTTTGTTTTGTCCCATCCTCTGGCTTCTTCGTTGCCACCGAGAGCAAGTTCATGAGATTGTTGTTCCACTCTCTCCTTCTTAGACTAGTTGGGTGATCTGTCTCTTACTTTCTCCTTTTTGCTTAGTTTTTTTATTTATTTTGATTTCGTTTTTCTTTACAAAATAAGAATTACATATATTGTCGAGATGTTGATTGCTGGTTATATTCCAAATTAAGCACTTTTATTCTTCTTTTTCGCCCATACTCTAAATTATCTTTTGACTGCTCCTATTTTGGGGCCTCTGCTTCTAGATTTTTTTTTCCTTTTCAAAATTAACCATTTAGCTTCAAGGTTATTGGAATTTGAAGGGTAAATTTTAGTTTATTTATTTTTTCAACTTATTTTTGCCTCAATTTTGTACATATATGTCATCTCATTTGCACATTACTGCATTATATGCATGTATGAGTTCTTCACCTTTATTTTATATCAATACTTAGGTGCATGTCTTTTGTTTGTTGCTTTGATTTTGTGGAGTGGTATTTTGAGTATAAAAATGGATCCTTCATGATGCTTATTAAGAGTGAATCGATATTAATAAATCAAGTTACCCAATTTATTTTTCAAAAATAAATAATCATCACAGTACATTAGTCTATAAAAGAAACTAAAACAAACGAGAAAAATATTTTTACTGAATTTTCAGTAAACCTTACATAAATTGAGATTTTTATGCACATTTGTTATACTCTTAAGTACTTTAAAGTGTTGGCTTACTGATTATATTTGGCCATTGTCAATGCTTTTTGTAACTCCTTCTCTGCATCTTGGATGATTATTTATCTAACTTGAAATGTTTCTTCATCTTATTTCTTGATAAAGGTTAATTCTATATCCTTTTTAGACACGTTATAATCAATCATCTGTTCAAAGTGGGGAGCCAAATTATATCTTTGTAATTGTAG
This sequence comes from Datura wrightii, assembly GCA_035772735.1. NCBI lineage: Eukaryota > Viridiplantae > Streptophyta > Magnoliopsida > Solanales > Solanaceae > Datura > Datura wrightii. The sequence goes on along the minus strand of JASDFA010000019.1, from coordinate 72,398,466 downwards.
GAATTTGCATTTGTCAAAAGGTGATATGTGGTGCACACGATATTTGATGAATTGTAGAAGCAAAAGGAATGGTCAGGTGGCAAAACATCACTAGATTTGATGCTTTTCCAATTATCTCAGTTGTAATTTCTTCTCTTTTTCACACTGTTCATTTTAATTTGGGAGTGTTGTGATACTTACACATGATAGTTTTTTCTTTAGGAGCTTTTTTTTTCATCTTTATTCTAATTTATAATTTTTTTTCTTTTGGGTGGTATAAAATCTGACTAGGAAAATAAGAAACATTATAAGAGAGTAGCAAGGAAGTAAGTGAAATATACACTTTCTTAGCAAAGAAATAATTTATCACTATATTTTATTAGTGTGCAACAAGTCTCCTACTATGATTGGAATAAACACATTTCATTTGTAACATGATTTTGAATTTAATTTGGCTGGAGGCGAGTAAATTTCTTCTAGGTCCATAGGAATCATCACAATCATTTATACAATTATGATCCAAAGTCATGTGTTTAATCTGTTGTAATGGATCTATCTTTAAAGAATCAATGCACTTATTTTATTGTATAACTAAGAATTGAGATAACATATAATATTAGTTGTGTTAGAGACTATATCTTAAGTTAATAGAGATAAATCAGTAAGTAGGAATTAGAATGCTTAAATTCCTTTTTATTTCGAATCAAGTGTTTATAATACATATCTGATTGATTTTTCTATGTTTCTAGCTTTAAGTTTTATACATATTCATAATTATTTTACTTTTTTTCATTTTGTGTATCTTACTTTCTTGATTTCTTGGTTATGCTGAATAATTGAATGAATATACAGACACTTTGTGAAACTATATTATTATGAATTATAAGTGACCTAATTCAAGGATGTCATATTCTTTTTTGAAAAAGATATTTACCATATGCATTTAATTTTGAAAATAGCAATTTGCTTATTTACAATTCTTTTGGCTATGTTATATGTAGTCATATTCTTGTTACAGGTTCTCTATGAAAGAATTTATGACAAAAAAGGAGCCACAATTGAAAATCATCGCCAAATTCGAAAAAAATTGTTCTGAGGGCTCATTTCTTTTCTCTAAGAAGGTAATTAGACCACTATATGCTAAGGAGTTAATTACCTGCTTACCTGCAAACGTGAGCACTGGTAAATTGTTATTCATTTCTCTATTTTATGCATACTTTTCGATGTGTCCATATTATACGTATATGTGCACACAATTGATTAGAATTAGTAATTTTATTTTGATCTATAAAGAGAAAAGGTATTGTTGAGTACTTCAGAAAGCAACTCTCTGGTTTGCCTTCGCTGCTAATGGAAGACTTCAATGTTATGGATCTCAATGTGTAAAGCCAACTATCATCTATGGGGAGCTTAGTCATTCTAAGACAATGACTGTTACTTCTCCTGACTATAACCCTCCATTTGACTCTTTTAAATGAAACATGTTTTAACAAGCTTGAAAATTGGCTACCACTATTTTTTCTCTTTTCTCTACATCATTGTCTTTCTTATTCTAATTTCTAGATATATATTTTCTGTTCCAGGCTTACTTTTTCCATCTGTAATCTCAAATTGCATTTGTTTCTTCAAGGATAAAAAATGAGATACATTTTCTTTCATGTTCACCTCGAATCTTTCTCCATTAAAGAATTGTGGAGGCTAAACACCACAAATTTCTATGAAGTTCTGGCCCTCTACTGTTATAAACCACTATAAGACACCATTCGATCAAGGATATAGCATGCATTCTTGCCTTCTCCAGTGAGCGACAATCAATTTTTTCCCTCTTTTGTTGTATTGGCACAGAATGCCCGTTGCATGTACCGCTGATTATGTTTTGCATGAATTTATTGTCAATCACTTTCTTCTATAATAAATCAGTAGTGATCATAGCTTTGGAATACATTGTTGGATGTAAGCTTTACACCATTTCTAGAAATATATGATTTGTTTCTATTCTAATAAGTCAATAAACCAACTCTTTGTTACACCCTTTGAAATTACTACTAGTGTAGATAAACAACTATTTTTCATAGAGATTCATGTTCTGATGTGGATTCTCTATTTTTCGGTATACCTTATGTAGATGAGATCTTTTTCATAATTAATAAAATAACTTAACTTATAAAAAAGGCAATGAACTAGAACTATGATCTATCTTGACATCAATTTATTTTTCTAGTTAATTTTTGACCAGTATATTTCAACATTTATTCTGTAGCTTTGTATTTCTACCCGAAGCTGCAATAGGAACTCTGGCCTATATTGCAGTAGAAGCCTTATAAAAATGTATGATAAAAATGTATGATAATGACCTTTGGAAGACGACTTTAATTATTTCATGATATGTTCACTTAAAATTCAAGATATATATGTTAATATATTTAGATGTAAAGATAGTAGATATTTTGTCTTCTGGGGTCACATCATATATGATGTTGGTCGGTGCTTATCCCTTCAATAATCTTAATGATAAATTTCAGCAAGCCTATCATAGACTATTGTCACGACTCGAGTTTGCACCCTGGATGTGACACGTACCTAGAGTCACAGATGACCCCAAACGAACCCATGGCATAGCATATAACTAACATAATGAAATTTGAATAGAAAGAAATTGAGCGAAAACACAAGCATTATTCATTCTAAGAAATATAAATATTTCAAACTGTCACTAACTGTCCAAAACAGAATACCATAATTATGTCTGAAAGTCTATACTAAATATGAGTTGCTGGGACAAACTCTCAGCTAACTCAAATTTCTACAACTAAATCTAAAAATGACTAGTACTAAAGATGAAAGCTACGGTCCTCGAGAGATGAACACTCACCAAAGAGTACTGCTATGCTGAATTTGAAGGAGAACTAACAATGTTGCTAGGCCTGAGAACCTAAACATATATCATAAAATGATATAACATAGGAGGTATACGTCAGTACATTGAATATCTTGAGTATGCAAGATATAAGTTAAACATAAAAATACTAAAAATCTGCAAATTGTACTGATAAGACATGCAATGACCATATCTGGAATCATAAGTACCGAAAGAATCTGAAAGTATGATAATACTGTAAGTGCTAATAGTTGTCTACAAGTCATAACCATATCCTGAAATTTGGAAGACTGAACTAAGGTGGAGACTATGATTATACTAGACTGAGCTGTATTGTGAGAGAGACTATAACTGAGATGTAACCACGTGAGCTAACATGGAGTCTGATGTATACCCCCATCGGAAAAGGCTTACTATACCTTGTCAGGGTATAGTAGTTGAATTGAGTTATTACTATCTGGGGCTTGTTCGGGATAACGACCTACAGTGGCAACGTAGTTTTGGGAACCTGGGTGCACTGAACCCTAGCCTGCTCGATGCTAAGTACTACTTCCAACTGAAAATCCTATATGAGTCTAACTGTGCTGATAGCTCAAAATGGTTACCTAATACTAAATTAGAACTACTTATCTGGAAGTGTTCCTAGAGTCTAGGGACCTGAAAGAAACTGTGTTCCTAGACTTGTCAGAGCTGCTTTATCTGAAAGCATCATAACAGTCTAACAAATGACTAACATGCTGATAACTAATACTTTGAAATTTACTGAGTTTCATACATAACTGATAAGGAGTCAAATTGATCAGTTGACAATCCAAGGAAATACTAAGTTTATTCAACAATCTAGAAACAATAACTTTCAATTGAAACATACATGCTGAGGAATTTTTCTCAAATAGCATTTCATGAAAGATATAACATTTCAGACCAGTGATCAAATCGCACAAGAATTCAACCCAAGAATCATATTAAAATCAATAAGTTGGGGGACATTTACAAGTCGAAAATAACATCTCAGTTATAACACGATATTATTCATGCAAAATAAAGCATTGGGGAGATAAGGAATTTTAACAACTGAAGGGAAACCCTTGATCATAATTTCTAGAATTTTAGGCTAGGGTTATTGAAATATTTGGGACACAAAGGTGAGAGAAAACCTTTGTTGAAGCCCCATATACTTGAAGAAGTTTCCCGTAAGAAAATACTTGAGAGTCTAAGAAAAAATCGAAACCCTTTTTCTTGCCTTGCACTTTCTGTCTGAGTTTCCATGGAGGAATTCTAAGAATGAGAGGTAAGAATGAGAGAGGAATGTTGTATATCCCTCTAAATTTGTGAACTATATTCTCAAAATGACGCAGTTTAGGGACCAAAATAGTGGGAGTATATAAGAATACACGTGGGTAAATATTTTGAAATCTGAAATTCCTGGGTCGCGACGCGTCTGAAGGGATAAGTGACGGATAGTCGCAAGCTTGACAATCCGTCATCTCCACCGTTGTGCTTAAATAGATTTTCCCCAAAACTTTTCCTTAAGAGACGGTCAGGGTGACAAGCCATCATTCTCCTGACGAATCGTCTTGCTCTCCGTCGGTCTTAAGCAGATGGCCTGCAGTTCTCGGCCTAAGTGACGGTTGGCATGATGGTCTGTCGACCACTCCATCTTCCTTAAGTTGAGGAGACTCGACCTCGAAGGACACAATGATGGTTCGTCATCTGTCTAACGGCCGTCAGATCCATCACCAGAGGTGCGACGGGTCATCACTTCCCCCGTCACTCTGGTTCCAGGTCTGCAAATGTCATTCTTTAGCTACAACATTTCACTTCGGGGTCCAAGGTGTCACAATATCTCCCCCTTGGGAACATTCGTCATCGAATGGAGGCTAATAAGGCTGAAAAGGGTAGGGGAGGAGCTACAATCCTAGAATTGAGAACTAACTGAAACTAACGGAGTAACTGGCTCCAGACTCAAACACATGACTGGGCTGAAATCATAAACTATAACCACATGATATGACATGAAAGGAACTGATATGCATGATCTTAACAAGAAACTGGATAGAGTAATAAGGAGGAAACTTGTACCTAAAGCTAAAACTGAGCTGGAAGGGAATAAGTAATGGTATTTAGCCATCACTTCCGCTTCTGCTTCCCATGTAGCTCCCTCAACTAGTTGGTTCCTCCATAAGACCTTTAATGAAACAACTTCCTTATTTTCCATCTTACAAAACTAACGGTCTAGAATCTAAATATGAACCTATATAAGAGAGACCTATCCTTTACCCCTACACTCCTAACTGTACAACTAAAGCCGAATTACTGATGCATTTCTTCCATAGAGACACATGGAAGACTGGGTGCACTGATGCTATCTCAGTATACAACTCCAGCTCATAAGCCACATTGCCAATGCGTCTCAAGATTCTATAGGGACCAATACATTTTGGATTGAGCTTTCCTTTCTTCCTAAATCTCATCACCCCTTTGATAAGTGAAATTTTCAGGTATACCCAATCATGCACAACACACTCCAACTCCCTTTTCCTTACATCTTCATACATTTCTATCGGCTTTGAGTTGTTTTCATCCGTTCCCTGATAAGTTAAACCTTGTACATGGCTTCATGTATTAAATCAGGTCCTATCAAGGTAGTTTTACCAACCTCAAACCACTCTATATGATATGTACACCTCCTACCATATAATGCCTCAAATGGGGCCATTTGAATATTGGAGTGGTAGTTGTTGTTGTATGCAAATTCAATAAGAGGTAGGTGATCATCCCAACTAACTTTGAAGTTGATAACACAAGCCATCAACATATCCTCCAACATCTAAATCATCTGCAGCCTATCCATCGATCTGTAGGAGGAAAGATATGCTAAGCTTAACCTACATACCAAGCCCTTTCTAAAAAGACTTCTAGAAGTGTGAGGTGAACTGAGTACCCCTATCCGAGATGATGGACAAGGGAACCCTAATAGTATGAATAACTCCCGTATGTACAATCTAGCATAATCCTCTGCTTAGTCTGTGGTCTTAACTAGTAGAAAATGTGCCAACTTAGTCATTTAGTCTACAACCACATCGGTGAGTACGAGGTAGGCTTGTGACAAATTCCATATTTAATTATTCCAAAATATGATGTAGGCCTGTTAGATCCAGGGGCTACCTTGGCCTTTGTGACACCTTATGTAGCCATTAGCTTCAGACTCAGTCCTGATGTCTTGTCAGAGTCTTTCTAAGTTTCTACTCCTGTAGGTGACTCAGTTATAGTTAGATGGGTGTAGAGAGATTGCCCAGTCTTGGTCCTCCATAAGGTCACCTCAGTAGATTTGATAGAGTTATCCATGATTGATTTCGATGTTATTCTCGGCATGGATTGGTTGTATGCTTGTTATGCTTCCATTAAATATAGGACCCAGTCAGTAGAGTTCAGATTTTTGGGTGAGCCCGTCTTAGAATGGAAGGGTAGTTTACTTGTGCCTGTATGTCGCTTCGTTTCCTCAAGGCCAGAAAGATGATTTCTAAGGGTTGCATGTATCATTTGATTAGGGTTAAGGATGTCGAGTTCGAGACCCAGACTATCTAGTCAGTTCCAATAGTACATGAGTATCCAGAGGTCTTTGCTGATGATTTTCCACGTATTCCTCCCGAGCGGGAGATTGAATTCGGTATTGACCTCCTTCCCGATACACAACCTATATCTATTCCTCCTTACAGGATGGATCCAGCCAAGCTATAAGAGTTGAAGGATCAGTTAAAGGATTTACTAGATACGGGCTTCATTAGACTGAGCCAGTCTCCATGGGGTGCACCAGTTTTATTTGTTCGGAAGAAAGATGGTTCCCTTCGTATGTGCAATGATTATCGACAGTTGAAGAAAGTCACTATCAAGAACAGGTACCCCTTACCCAAGATTGATGATTTGTTCGATCAGCTTCAGGGTGCTAAGTGTTTCTTAAAAATAGATCTCAGATCTGGGTATCATCAGCTTAGAGATCGGGAGAGTGATATCTCAAAGACGACATTCAGTACATGATATGGTCATTACGAGTTTGTAGTTATGTCTTTTGGACTAACGGATGGTCCTGTAGCTTTTATGGACCTGATGAACAGGGTGTTCAAGTCATATTTAGACATGTTTATGATCGTGTTAATTGATGACATCTTGATATACTCTCGGAGCAAGGAGGAGCACGCCACTCCACTTGAGAGTAGTGCTTCAGACCTTTAAGGACCTCCAATTGTATGCAAAATTCAGTAAGTGTGAGTTTTGGTTGGAATCCATGGCATTCTTGGGCCATGTGGTGTCTAGCGAAGGTGTAAAAATAGATTCGCAGAAAATTGAGGCGGTGAAGAATTGGCCCAGACTGTTGAATCCTTTGGATATTTAGAGTTTCTTGGGCTTAGCTGGCTACTACCGAAGGTTTGTTGAGGGTTTCTCATCCATTGTAGTGCCTTTAACTAAGTTGACTCAGAAGAAGGTGAAGTTTCTGTGGCCGGAGGCTTATGAGAAAAGCTTCCAAGAGTTGAAGACTCGACTAATTTCAGCACCAGTGTTGACCCTAACCGAGGGTAACGATAGTTTCATGGTGTATTGTGATGCTTCCAGACTTGGACTTCGGTGTGTGTTGATGCAACGTGGGAGAGTGATAGCTTATGCCTCTCGACAGTTGAAGGTGCATGAGAAGAATTACCCGACCCATGATCTTGAATTGGCAGCGGTGGTGTTCACATTGAAGATATGGCGGCATTACTTTTATGGGGTCCATGTGGATGTGTTTACGAATCACAAGAGCTTGCAATATGTGTTCACACAGAAAGATCTAAATCTTCGACAAAGGAGGTGGTTAGAGTTACTTAAGGACTATGAAATAAGTGTGGTTTACCACCCGGGCAAGGCTAATGTGGCTACAAATGTGCTTAGTAGGATCTCAATGGAGAGTGTGTCCCATGTGGATGAGGTGAAGAAGGAATTGGTGAAAGTTGTTGGCCGGCTTGCAAGGCTGGGAGTTAGATTGATCGACGCGACCGATGGTAGTGTTGTTGTACATAACAGGTCAGAATCATCCTTGGTGGGGTGGTATGAAGAAGGATATTACGGAGTTCATAGCAAAATGTCCAAACTGTCAGCAAGTGAAAGTCGAGCATCAAAGAACCAGAGGCGTACTTTAGGATATCACAATTCCCACTTGGAAGTGGGAAGAAATCAATATGGACTTCATTACAGGCTTACCCCAGACTCGAAGGCAATATGACTCCATTTGGGTTATCGTGGATAGGTTGATCAAAGCGGATCATTTTCTACCGGTCAAAACTACTGACTCAGCGGAGGATTATGCCAAGTAATACATACAGTTAGTTCAATTGCATGGAGTGCCTTTGTCCACCATTTTATATAGAGGTACCTAGTTCACCTCTCTGTTTTGGAGGTCCTTCCAGAAGGGACGTGGAACTCAAGTCAAGCTAAGTACGGCCATTCATCCGCAAACAGATGGTCAAGCCGAGCGAACAATCCAATCTTGAGGACATGTTGAGAGCATGTGTTATGGATTTTAAAGGTAATTGGGATGATCATTTGCCATTGATCGAGTTTGCCTATAATAACAGTTACCACTCTAGTATCCAAATAGCACCATTCGAGGCTTTTTACGAGCAGAGGTGTAGATCTCCCATATGATGGTTTGATGTTGGTGAGGCAGCTATGATAGGACCAGATTCGATTCATGAGGCGGTGGTGAAGGCTTAGTTGATAAGGGACCGATTGAAAATCTCTCAAAGTCGTTAGAAATCGTATGCTTATGTGAGGAGAAGAGATATGGAGTTTGATGTGGACAATTGGGTGTTTCTAAAGGTATCTCCCCTGAAGGGAGTCATGCGATTTAGGAAGAAAGAAAAACTCAGTCCCTGCTATGTTGGTCCCTACCAGATTGTTAGAAGAGTTGGTAAGGTGGTGTATGAGTTGGACTTGCCATCAGAGTTATCTTTGGTTCATCCCGTCTTCCATGTCGCATTTTAGAAAGTGTTTGGGTGATCCAGCCTTGGTAGTCCTAGTAGACGGCTTTGAGGAAAACGAAAGTCTCAGTTACGAAGAAATTCACGTTGAATTTTTGGATCGCCAGGTTCGAAAGTTGAGGAACATAGAAGTAGCTTCTGTTAAGGTACTATGGAGAAATCAGCACGTTGAAGGAGCTACATGGGAAGTTGAAGCGGATATGATGTCTAGATACCCATATTTGTTTTCTACCGACTCATTTTAGCTTGAGGTATCAGTTTTGCACTCAGACTCTAATTAGTTTTCATGTTTGAACTATGTGCGTAAGTTTCTTTTATGTATGTGGATGTGTATATGATTGGTGAATCCATTCCAGCTATATAGTTTGAAATGAAGGTGGTCATTTTGTCAATCTTTGACTTAAGTGATCAGTATTTGATTATGATAATTGCATGTTTATGTTTTTTGATTGTTTCCAACATTCAAGGACGAATTTTCCTAAGGGGGAGATATTGTAATACCCCGGAAGTGCTTAGGAATAAAACGGGGAGTTAAAAATTCAAAGCGTAGAAATCTAGGAAAAATGTTGCAGGACGAGCCATAAAATGACTCGTGGTAGCAAACCATGAGCCGTTGTACGTGGTCGTGGTGTGAAGCCAGGCCTAGTGGTAGGGTGGACTACGGGCGTCGCAACGACCTGTTGTGAGAAGGCACGGGCCGTTGTTAGTGGTCGAGGGAAGGAAGTGGATATGGGCAGTGGTAGAGACGGCTTGAAACCACGGTCCATGGTTTGGAAGGACGACTCGTCCTGTCGAGCTGTGGGTGCAGATCAGAAATCGGGAAGTTTGGCAGTCTAGACCATGGGAGTTTACCAAGGGTCGTGGTATCTTCCCATGGTCCGTTGGTTCAATAGTGGGATCATCCAGTGCAGGTTTTTCTGCAATTTTAGTAAGGGCATTTATGTCATTTCCTAGTCCTAAGGCCCAATACTACGTCGTTTAGGGCTCTTTTTGAAGGGTTTTTAGTAGGGGAAACCTATTCTAAGTGCATACTCCCATGCATGCAAGGTTGAAGGCTTGAATGAGGAGATTCAAGGCCAAAATTCAAGGTTTCCTTTGGAATCTGATCTTGGGTAAAGGGTGATAGAATTCCTCTTCTCCAGGTAAGTAGGGTTTTAATGGGTGTTCTCCTTCCACACCCATGCCCAATTTCTCCCTATCGAATGAATCTCCTATGATCAAGTGTGGGGTCTCTAACCAATTACATATTTTCTCAATCCTTACACATGGGTATGAATTGTTTATGTTCTTATTATTGAATATGAAGCATGGGCAGATTTTTAAAGTGTTTTCAATTAAACTTAGAATTTTCTAGTTTTATGAAATTAAAGCCCCATGGGTAGGGAGTTCATAAAGAAGGTATTTTCGATGAATGTATGATGTTGATGAGTTTTGATGATGAAAAACATGTTCTAAAGTACTCATGTCTGTAATTGAAGTTTTGATATGAATATAGTATAGTCATGCATGATGAAGCTTTTGGTAGTGCCCAATGTTGAGTATGAATGATGATTTCCCCAAATTAACTTCGTTGCTTTGTTTTGCAAGGAAATCTCCCAAACTATCATGTTTTCAAATAAATTGAATGAATCCAAGCATGACAAGGTTTTGGGCAAGGCCCTTATATTGAGATTGATAAAGTAGTATTTTAAAGTAAGCTTACCACATGGTTCTAGAGTAAAGTTTCCCACTATTCTTTGAGCTTGTGCTATGTTTTATTGCAAAGCTTCTCATATGCATGAATTCAAAATTGAAATGTATATTGTCATTGTGCTTCGTTTCATACGATATTGAGTTTATGCATAATTTTGTGTTGAGCTTCTTCAGTAGACGATGTTGAGCTTCGTATTTATACGATGTAGAGCATTGCATGTTTTGGGAGAAGAGTCTAGCACCGAGCGGGCTAAGGGTCGATAACCCTATGCCCCAGAACTACGCACCAACATAGGTTGACACTATTATATTATTATGACCTCCCTTGTGAGCTATCCTCGACCTGATTGGCCCTTCATCTAGATATTGATGTCATGGTAGCATCCTTATTTTTGGAAAGGTTTTGGACGGCTCTGCCCACTTGAGTGTAATAGTCAGGACAATGTTAGCTCTATCGTGGTATGTCGGTTAAGAGACGAGTCTCCCATTTTCCATATCATTAAGATTTGCATATTCACTACTCATGATCACTATATATGTATGTATGTTCTAAAAGTAAAGTTTGACTCAATGTTTAGCTTTTCTATAAATGTTGCATCTCAGCTTTGAGTCATTCGAATTAGTTGATGTTATAAAGTTATGTATTGTCACATTATGAAAGGAATTATGATTTCGAAGAATGCATGTGAGTTCTCTCAGTTCTCTAAAAGCTTATGTATGAATTGATTTGTTTGGATGATTTTACTTATTATAGTAGTTTTACTTACCTTTCATACTCGGTACATTCCACGTACTGGCTGCATACTTTCGATGCTGTATCATTTCATGATACAGGACAAGGCTCACAGCTTCAGCCCCGATCTTAGTCAGCTTATTCAAGTTAGCACCTATTTAGAGTTGGTGAGTCCTCATCCTTCGAGGACTAGACTTTTAGTTTCTTCTATGTATTTCAGTTTCAGTATTATAGAGCTAGTTGGGGTCTTTTCACATCAGCTCATCCAGATTAGAGGCTTTTCAAACTTAGACATGTATTCAGTTTCAGATGTTTATTCTTATGTGATGCTGCTTTAGACTTCCGCTGAGAGTATATTTGTGTTTTCTTCAGTTTTGAATGAGTTAGTTATATGCTCATACTATGGGTCGACTTGGGGTCCCTCGGGGTTCCTTCTCTCATGTCTGTGATCTGGGCCTCCATTCGAGTCGTGACAAACTTGGTGTTAGAGCCATAGGTTTGAAATGTCCTAGGGAGTCTGAAAGACGCGTTAAGTAGAGTCTTTTTCATGGGTGTGAAGTGTGCCACACTTATGACGAAGAGTCTATGAAATACTTTGAGAAATGTTCCCATTTTTCATGATCTATGTCGTGCGATGAAAAAGCCTTTCTATCATTCTTATTCGTTCTATTCGCGATTGAAGAATCATGGCTCTTCGAAGGATGAATGGAAAGAGGAATAGAGATGGTGATGGCCACAAGGATGGCATGGGTCGTGGGCATCAACAAGTCCCACTAGTTCAGGAGCCTCAGGCACCGGAACCGGCCACCCACGCTGAGTTTCGGGCCACTATCTAGATGCTTGCACAGGCCTTGACCACTCAGGTCAATTAGTAGGCTATTGCGCATGTTCCGCAGAATGACAGTGCATCAGCGACTCAAGTCAGGGACTTCTTGAGGATGAACCCGCTGGAGTTTCTTGGGTCCAAGGTATATGAGGACTCATATGAGTTCGTGGATGAGGTTATCAAGATCACCCAGGTCATGGGGGTGAGTAGTGTTAAGTGTGCAGAATTGTCCTCCTACCAGTTGAAGGGGGTTGCGCATATCTGGTTCCGTCAATAGAAGGATAGCAGGGTTCCCAGAGCAGGTCCGGTCACTTGGGAAGAGTCCATGTTGCATTCCTAGATCAGTTCTTCCCTCGGGAGATGAGGGAGCTGAAGGCAGTTGAGTTCGTAAATCTGAAGCAAAGGAGGATGACAGTACTAGAGTATTCCCTTGAGTTCACCTGCCTATCGAAGTATGCTCCTGAGTTAGTGGCTGACCAGAGGACGCGAGTGAGCAGGTTTGTGCATGGGATAGCAGGTTACTTGGATAAGTAATGTAGGATTTCTATGCTGCATTAGGACATGGACATTCCTAGGATGGTGTTGTACGCCCAGAAGATGGAGGCGACATATTCGAGAGAGAGAGAGGCCAAGAGGGCCAGGACTGATGATCATAGATTTCCTCAGTCTAGGTAAGGAGGTGGGCACCGTCAGCAAACCCACCAGAGATCATCCACCCCAGCTTCATCAGCTTCGAGTGTGCCATCTCGGCCTAGGCATGATTAGAGAGGGCGAGCACCAGGCTCGAGGGGTCAGAGCAGCAGGCCCATAGATTCAGGTGTTCTAGCTTGTCGCAGATGTGGCCGAGGGCATGTAGGCCAGTGCTTGGTAGGTTCGGGTGCGTGTTTCGGGTTCGAGCAACCTGTACACATGCTTAGAGATTGTCCAACAGCGAGAAAGGATCACCGCTGGGTCCAGCTTCTAGCTTAGCAGCCCCACCCCCTCGCTCAGTACATCAGGGGGCATCTACCAGTGCAACGGGTGGTCAGTGCTAGAACAGATTCTATGCCTTAGCATCCTGTCAGGAGCAGGAGGTCTCTCCGGATGTGGTTACTGGTATGTTACAAGTCTTCCATGTTGATGTTTATTCTCTGTTAGATCTAGGGGCCACCTTGTCCTTTGTGACACCTTATGTAGCCAGTAGCTTCGGAGTCAGTCCTGATGTCTTGTCAGAATCCTTCTCAGTTTCTACTCCTGTAGGTGACTCAGTTATAGCTAGACAGGTGTATAGAGATTGCCCAGTCTTGGTCCTCTATAAGGTCACCTCAGTAGATTTGATAGAGTTAGCCATGACCGATTTCGATGTTATTCTCGACATGGATTGGTTGTATTCTTGTTATGCTTCCATTAATTGTAGGACCCAGTTAGTAGAGTTTAGATTTTCGGGTGAGCTACACTTAAAATGGAAGGACAGTTCAGCTGTGCCTGTAGGTCGCTTTGGTTTCCTACCTCAAGGCCAGAAAGATGATTTCTAAGGGTTGCATGTATCATTTGGTTAGGTTCAAGGATGTTGAGTCTGAGACCCCGACTATCCAATCAGTTCCAGTAGTATGTCAGTATCCAAAGGTCTTTCTTGATAATTTGCAGGTATTCCTCCCAAGAGGGAGATTGACTTCAGTATTGACCTCCTTCCCGATATGCAGCCTATATCTATTCCTCCCTACAGGATGGCTCCAGCCGAGCTAAGAGAGTTGAAGAATCAGTTAAAGGATTTACTAGATAAGGGCTTCATTAGACCGAGCCATTCTCCATGGGGTACACTAGTTTTATTTTTTCGGAAGAAAGATGGTTCCCTTCGTATGTGTATTTATTATCAATAGTTGGACAAAGTCACTATAAAGAATAGGTACCCCTTACCCAGGATCGATGATTTGTTCGATCAACTTCACGGTGCTACGTGTTTCTCGAAAATAGATCTCAGATCTGGGTATCATCAGCTTAGAGTTCGGGAGAGTGATATCCCGAGGACGACATTCAGAAGGTATGGTCATTATGAGTTTGTAGTTATGTCTTTTGGACTAACGAATGCTGCTGCAGCTTTTATGGACCTGATGAACAGCGTGTTCAAGTCATATTTGGACATGTTCATGATCGTGTTCATTGATGACATCTTGATATACTCTCGGAGCAAGGAGGAGCATGCCTCTCACTTGAGCATAGTGCTTCAGACCCTCAAGGACCGCCAATTGTATGCAAAGTTCTGCAAGTGTGAGTTTTGGTTGGACTCAATGGGATTCTTGGGCCATGTGGTGTCTAGCGAAGGCAAAATAGTAGATTCGCAGAAAATTGAGGTGATGAAGAATTGACCCAGACCAGTGAATCCTTTGGATATTCGCAGTTTCTTGGGCTTAGCTGGCTACTACTGGAGGTTTGTTGAGGGTTTCTCATCCATTGTAGTGCCTTTAACTAAGTTGACTCAGAAGAAGGTGAAGTTTCAGTGGTCAGAGGCTTGTAAGAAAAGCTTCCAAGAGTTGAAGACTAGACTTACTTCAGCACCATTATTGACCCTACCTGAGGGTATCGATGGTTTCGTGGTGTATTTTGATGCTTCCAGACTTGGACTTCGATGTGTATTGATGCAGTGGGAGGGTGATAGCTTATGCCTCTCGACAACTGAAGGTGCATGAGAAGAATTACCCGACCCATGATCTTGGATTGACCGCGGTGGTGTTCGCATTGAAGATATGGCTACATTACTTGTATGGGGTCCACATGGATGTGTTTACGAATCACAAGAGCTTGCAATATGTGTTCACATAGAAAGATCTAAATCTTCGGCAAAGGAGGTGGTTGGAGTTACTTAAGGACTATGACATGAGTGTCCTTTACCACCTGGGCAAGGCTAATGTGGTTGCGGATGCGCTTAGTAGGCTCTCAATGGAGAGTGTGTCACATATGGATGAGGGGAAGAAGGAATTGGTGAAAGATGTTCATCGGCTTGCAAGGATGGGAGTTAGATTGATCGACGCAACCGATGGTGGTGTTGTTGTACATAACAGGTCGGAATCATCCTTGATGGAATGGTATGAAGAAGGATATTACGGAGTTCGTAGCAAAATTTCCAAATAGTCAACAAGTGAAAGTCGAGCATCAAAGACCCGGAAGAGTACTTTAGGATATTGCCATTCCCACTTGGAAGTGGAAAGAAATCAATATGGACTTCATTACAGGATTACCCTGGACTCGTAGGCAATATGACTCCATTTGGGTTATCGTGGACAGGTTGACTATGGCAGCTCATTCTCTACCTGTCAAAACTACCGATTCAGCGAAGGATTTTGCAAAGTTATATATACGGGAGTTAGTTCAATTGCATGGGGTGCCTTTGTCCATCATTTCAAATAGAGGTACCTAGTTTACCTCTCAGTTTTGGTGGTCCTTTCAGAAGGGACTTGGGACACAAGTCAAGCTCAGTACGGCCTTTCATCCGCAAACGGATGATCAAGCCAAGTGAACAATCCAAACTCTTGAGGACATATTGAGAGCATGTCTTATGGCTTTTAAAGGTAGTTGGGATGATCATTTGCCCTTGATCTAGTTTGCCTTTTATAATAGTTACCACTCTAGTATCCAAATGGCACCATTCGAGGCTCTTTAAGAGCGAAGGTGTAGATCTCCCATCTGATGGTTTGAGGTTGGTGAGGCAGTTATGACAGGACCAGATTTGATTCATGAGGCGATGGTGAAGGTGCAGTTGATAAGGGACCGGTTGAAAACCGCTCAGAGTCGTCAAAAATCATATCCTGATGTGAGGTGAAGAGATTTGGAGTTTGATGTGGACGACTGGGTGTTTCTAAAGGTATCTCCCATGAAGGGAGTCATGCCATTTAGCAAGAAATGGAAACTCAGTCCCCGCTATGTTGGTCCCTACCAGATTTTGAGAAGAGTTGGTAAGGTGGTGTATGAGTTGGACTTGCCACCAGACTTATCTTCGGTTCATCCCATCTTCCATTTATCGCTTTTGAGAAAGTGTTTGGGTGATCCAGCCTTTGGTAGTCCTAGTAGACGGCTTTGAGGTAAAACACAGCCTCAGTTACGAAGAAATTCCCATTGAAATTTTTGATCACCAGGTTCGGAAGTTGAGGAACAAAGAAGAATCTTTGGTTAAGGTACTATGGAGAAATCAACACATTGAAGGAGCTACATGGGATACCGAAGAGCATATGATGTCTAGATACCCACATTTGTTCTCTACCGGCTCATTTCAGCTTGAGGTATTAGTTCTGCACTCAGACTCTAATTAATTTTCATATTTGAACTATGTGCATAAGTTTCTTTTCTGTATGTGGATGTGTGTATGATTGGTGAATCCAGTACAGCTGTATAGTTTGAAATGAAGGTGGTCATTCCGTCAGTCTTCGACTTAACTGATCAGTATTTGATTTTGATAATTGCATGTTTCTGTTTTCTGATTGTTTCCAACAATCGAGGACGAATATTTCCAAGGGGGAGATATTGTAATACTCCGGAAGTGCTTAGGAATAAACTGGGGAGTTAAAAATTCAAGGCGCAGAAATATGGGAAAAGTGTTGCAGCACGAGCCATAGAACGACTGTTTAGAAAACCACGAGCCGTTGTATTTGGTCGTGGTGTGAAGCTAGGCTTGGTGGTAGGGTGGACAACGGGCATCACAATGACCCGTTGTGAGAAGGCAGGGGCCATTGTTTGTGGTCGTGGAAAGGAAATGGATCTGGGCAGTGGCTGAGACAGTTTGAAACCATGGTCCTTGGTTTGGAAGGATGACTCATCCTATCGAGTCCTGGGTGCAGATCAGAAACCAGGAAGTTTGGTAGTCTAGACCACGGAAATTTACCACAGGTCGTGGTATCTTCCCATGGTTCGGTTGTTCAACCGTGGGATCGTCCAGTGCAGGTTTTTTTGCGATTTTAGTAAGGGCGTTTCTCTCATTTCCTAGTCCTAAGGCCCTATACTACGTCGTTTAGGGCTTGTTTTGAAGGTTTTTTAGTGGGGGAAAACCTAATCTAAGTGCATACTCCCCATGCATGCAAGGTTGAAGGCTTGAAGGAGGAGATTCAAGGCCAAAATTCAAGGTTTCCTTTTGAATATGATCTTGGGTAATTGAAGGGTGATAGAATTCCTCTTCTCTAGGTATGTAGCGTTTTAATGGGTGTTATCCTTCCACACCCATGCCCAATTTCTCCCAATTCGAATGAATCTCCTATAATCAAGTGTGGGGTCTCTACCCAATTGCATATTTTCTCAATCCTTACACATGGGTATGAATTGCTTATGTTCTTATTATTGAATATGAAGCATGGGCAGATTTTTAAAGTGTTTTCAATTAAACATAAAATTTTTTTGTTTTATAATATTAAAGGCCCATGGGTATGGAGTTCATAAAGAAGGGATTTTCGAAGAATGTATGATGTTGATGAGTTTTGATGATGAAAAGCATATTCTAAACTACCCATGTCTATAATTGAAGTTTTGATATGAATATAGTATAGTCATGCATGATGAAGCTTTGGGTAGTGCTCAATGTTGAGTATGAATGATGATTTTCCCGAATTAACTTTGTTGCTTCATTTTGGAGAGAAATATCCCGAATTATCATGTTTTTAAATAAATTGAATGAATCCAAACATGACAAGGTTTTGGGCAAGGCCCTTATATTGAGATTGACAAAGTAGTAGTTTAAAGTAAGCTTACCACATGGTTTCGGAGTAAAGTTTCCCTCTATTCTTTGAGCTTGTGGTATGTTTTATAGCAAAGCTTCTCATATGCATGAATTCATCATTGAAATGTAGTCATTGAGCTTCGTTTCATACGATGTTTAGTTTATGCATGATTTCATGTTGAGCTTCGTCACTAGACGATGTTGAGCTTTGTATTTATACGATGTAGAGCATTGCATGTTTTGGGAGAAGAGTCTAGCGCCGAGCGAGCTAAGGGTTGATAACCCTATGCCCCAGAACTAAGCGCCAATGTAGATTGATACTATTATATTATTGGGACCTCCCTTGTGGGCTATCCCCCGCCCGATTGCCCCTTCAACTTGATATTGATATCATGGTAGTGTCCTTAGCCCTGAAAAGGTTTTGGACAGCTCTGCCCAGATGAGTGTAATAGTCGGAACCACGTTAGCTCTATCGTGGTATGTCAGTTAAGTGACGAGTCTCTCATTATCCATATCATTCAGATTTGCATATTCACTACTCATGATCACTATGTACGTATGCATGTTCTAAAAGTAAAGTTTGACTCAATGTTCAGCTTTTCTATAAATGTTGCATCTCAGCTTTGAGTCATTCGAATTAGTTGATGTTATAAAGTTATGCATTGTCACATCATGAAAGGGATTATTATTTCGAAGAATGCATGTGAATTCTCTTAGTTCTCTAAAAGCTTATGTATGAAATGATTTGTTTGGATGATTTTACTTATTATAGCAGTTTTACTTACCTTTCATACTCGGGACATTCCATGTTCTGACCGCATACTTTCTGTTGTATCGTTTCATGATACATGACCCAGCTAATAGCTTCAACCCTGATCTTAGTCAACTTATTCAAGTTAGCACCTGTTCAGAGTTGGTGAGTCCTCATCCTTCGAGGACTAGACTTTCAGTTTCTTCTATGTGTTTCAGTTTCAGTAGTTTAGAGCTAGTTGGAGTCTTGTCCCATCAGCTCATCCAAATTAGAGGCTTTTCAGACTTAGACATGTATTCAGTTTTAGATGTTTATTCTTATGTGATGTTGCTTTAGACTTCCGCTGAGAATATATTCGTGTTTTCTTCAGTTTTTAATGAGTTAGTTGTATGCACATACTATGGGTTGATTTGGGGTCCCTTTTCCCGTGTTTATGATCCGGGCCTATATTCGGGTCGTGATAGCTGGCAATATGGACACTTATCCACGAATTCTGTAATGTCCTTCTTCATGTCATTCCACCAGTAGATTTTCCGTAGATCATGGTACATCTTGGTGGTACCTGGGTGGATGGAGTACCTAATGTTGTGAGCTTCCATTAGTATCTGCTGCCTCAAATCATCCATATCTGGAGCACACAAAATGCCCTAGTAACAGAGTACACCATATCCCCTTTGGAGAATGCTTCCACCTCTTTCCTTAGGAATGCTTCCTTCAACTTGAGTAAAATTGGGTCTTCATCCTACTTTGACTTAACCTCCACCACTAGGGAGGATTTTGGCCCACTCTTGACTACAACTCCACCATTTGCTGAGTCAACCAACTGGACCCCTAACCGATCCAATATGTGAACATCTCTAACAAGCTCTTTCTTACCATCCTTAACATGAGCAATGCTCCCCATAGACAATTTGCTGAGGGCGTCAGCCACTATGTTAGCCTTACAAGGGTGATATAAATGCTCATGTCATAGTCTTTTAACAATTCTAACCACCTTCTTTGACACATATTAAGATCTTTCTGGCTAAACACATACTGTAAACTCTTGTGATCAGTAAAAACATCCATGTGAACCCCATAAAGATAGTGCCTCTAAATCTTCAAAGCGAACACTACTGCTGCTAATTCAAGATCATGAGTTGAATAGTTCTTCTCATGAACTTTGAGCTGTCTGGAAGCATAAGCTATAACTTTATGTCATGACCTGAGTCTATACCCTGGACAAGACATGGTACTTAGTGCCACAAGTGACCCCAAGCTAACCCATGGTCTATCACTACACTAGTAAACCGAGTAAACATAAGCAGAAGCTTTATAACAATATAAATCATTCAAGAAAATATACTGGTCTAAAAAGAGTAAATATATTTAAAAATAATATTGTATAACTATGTTTGAAAGCCACTGCTAACCATTGAGTTGCTGGGACAAGTCCTCAGCTAACTCTAAAATTTGACTGAAAGAAACTAGCTGAAATATAAAATTCATCCTGGGGAGATGAGGACTCACCAAACACTGCTGCTGATATTATCTGAGGGAAATTCTAATGATGCTGGGATTGAGAACTAGCGCCTATATCATGATATGATACAACATGAAAAGTATGTGTCAGTACTTTGAATGTATTGAGTAAGTGAGATAAAATAAGCATGCCAAAATAAATAATTGAACTGAAATACATGAAATGACCAATTGAATACTGTAAACTGATAAAAAATGAACTATAACTGATTTGGTCAATGATGACCCTGGCTGACGGTCATAATCAAGTCCTGGAATTGAGATACTGAGTTGAACTATACTAAACTAAACTGAGACTGCACTGACAAGTGGGACGGTCTATAACTGACATATAACCATGTGAGCTAAACATGGAGTTCGATGTATAAACCCCATCGATAGGACCCAATATACCTTTCTAGGGTATAAAGGCATGAGCTGAGATGATCACCATCTAGGTGCATTTGTGTTAAATAACCTATGAAGGCAACGTAGTTCTGGGGACCTGGGTGCGCTGGAAACCCGGTCCTCTTAATGCTAAGTCCTACCCCCACTGGATAGTCCTAGTCTGACTTCTAAGCTGATAGATCAAAGCTGGGGCCCAAGACTAAGTCATGGATACTTATCTGGAAGTACCCTTAGAGTCTTTGGACCGGATAATTGTAACTGGTGTTCTAAGACTGGACAAAGCTTCTTATTTGGAAGCGTCGTAACCATCTAGAGAACAAACTGAAACTGATACCGGTTGTTCTTAGACTGGTCAGAGCTGCTTATCTAGAATTGTTGTAACCATCTAAAGAACTAACTGATAACTAATAACTGGGAGGAATTATTGGCATCTTTAGAACTGACTATAGTCAAACTAATCAGCTGATATTACCGAAAGATACTGAAGATACTAACATTTTGACTGACACTAAACTAGCATATGACTGACTGAATTTATGTGATAGTAATAACATAGAATTTCCTACACTAACAGAGTCAAGCGATATTAACGTTGATCAGCTATGCAAGATCCAAATTATTGCATTCAAGATCTAGGGATAAAAGCATTTTACAACGAACAAGTATCAACATGATCACTAAGTAGTGAAAGTATAGCAACAAATAATATGAACAACATTCCACATGAATTAGTTGGAATTTGACTGAAAATTTACTCCAACTCAAAATTTCAGGGCTAGAACTGATAGGAGATTATGGAAGGGTTTTAGGAAATAAGGGAAGAACAATTCCCTTATTGAATTCTCACGTACCTTATGAAGGATTCCCAGAGAAAAACCGTGAGAATTTGAGAAGAAAAAGTCAAAACCCCTGCCCTGCTTTGTGCTTCCTGACAAAGTCTTTACGTTCTGACTTGGAGAGAATGAGAGGAATGAAGAGGGAACGTCGATTACCTCTCTAAATCCCCCCAAAATAACCCAAAATGACGTAGTTTAGAGTTTAGGAGTTTAGAAAAGTATGAAAAAAATCCTTAAAAATTTTGCAGGAAAATCACACTACCAGTCCAAAGAGGACTAGACGATTCATTGTCACTAACCATGACTTGTGGTCTAAACTCGCTGCAAGCATTGGAAATTCATCATCACGGGTCACCATGAGGGACACTTGAATCGTGGTGTGCTCGATGACTCATGGTGACTAATCGTTAGGGATACTACCAAAACCTTCAACCTTTAATCCAAACACTGACCACGAATGACTTAACGACTCATGGTCCTGGCCATGATTGATGGTCTCTCCCGTGGTCAACCCTTAGACCGAAAATCCAACCAATTTCACCCTCCACTCCACGAGTCACCTAACGACTCATGGTGCACCTCACAGGTCACTGGACAACTCATCCAATGACCTTGCGTACAAAATCCTATTTTCTTTGTTTAAACCCTCAAGTCTGATCTTAGGGGTTTTGGGGTATTACACTATACCCTACTGCATCAAAACACAATCAAGGCCAACTATGGAGGCATCACAATAGATCACAAACCCATGTGAACCTTTTGGTAGAGTCAAAACTGTGGTTGTGGTGAGTCAACTCTTCAGCTCCTGAAAGCTCTTCTCACATGCATCATACCACTGAAACTTCACTTTCTTCTAAGAAAGTTTGGTCAAAGGGGAGGCAATGGATGAAAACCCTTCAATGAACCGTCTATAATAGTAGGCTAAGCCTAAGAAACTCCCAATGTATGATGGAGAAATGGGTCTTGGCCAGTCCTTGGCTGCCGCTATCTTTTGAGGACCCACCTGAATATCCTCTTTGGATAACACATGGCCAAGGAAGGTAACTGGTTTTAGCTAGAATTCACACTTGCTAAATTATGCAAAGAACTGTTAGTCCCCGAGAGTCTGCAAAATTATTCTCAAATAATTTGCATGCTCCTCCTATGTTATGGAGTAAACAAAATATCGTTTTTAAAGACAATAATGAACATGTCCAGGTATGGCTTGAATACCCTGTTTATCAGATCCATAAAAGTTGTAGGAGCATTAGTTAGTCTAAAAGATATAACTATGAATTCTTTGTGACCATACCGAGTTCTGAAAGTTGTTTTTGGAATGTTACATTCTCCGACTCTGAGATAGTGATATCCTGATCTGTGGTCTATCTTGGAAAAACAACTAACTCCCTAAAGTTGGTCAAATAAGTCATCATTCCTTTGTAGAGGAAAGCTATTCTGGACTATGACTTTGTTCAGTTAACGGTAGTCGATGAACATTCTGAGTGTACCGTCTTTCTTTTGCACGAATAAGACTGGGGCACCCCACAAAGAGATAGTGGGATGATGAATCCCTTATCTAGAAGGTCTTTTAGCTATTCCTTCAACTTCTTGAGTTTATTTGGAGCCATTCTGTAAGGAGGAATAGAGATAAGCTGGGTATCTGGAAGAAGGACTATGCCAAAGTGTATTTCCCGTTCGGGAGGGACTGTGGGAAGATATTTGAGAAACACATCAGGAAACTCACTTCCAACTAGAACTGACTGAAGTGCCGAGGTCTTGGAACTAGAATCTTTGACCTCACCAAATGGTAGATGTACCCCTTAACGATCATCTTTTTAGACTTAAGGTATGAAATGAAACAACCCTTAAGCACTAAAGTACTACCCTTCCACTCTAAGACTGGCTCATTAGGAAACTTAAACCTGATGACCCTAGTTCTGCAATCAACTAAATCATAACAAGAATACAACTAGTCCATACCAAGGATGAGGTCGAAGTCGACCATATCTAGCTCTACTAGATCAACTGAGGTAACTTTATTCAGCACTATGACCAGAAAATTTCTATACACTAGGCTAGCTCTAAAGGACTTACCAACTGGAGTAGAAATTGAAAATGGCTCTAAAAGGATTTCTAGATTTATATCAAACTGAACAACATTGTAAGGAGTCATGAAGAAAGTGTGGCTCCTGGATCTAATAAAGCATACACATCTATTTGAACGAGATGTAACATACTAGCCACTACATCAGGTGAGTTCTCTTGGTCCTGTTAGGAGCAAAAAGAATAGAAGCAGTTTTGGCGCTGACTGCCACCTGTACCTGAGGTGGTACCTTGCTACGCTGGACGACTTGGTAGAGCTGCTGATATAGTGGACTGGGCCTTCTCTCGTCCTACTGACGGGCAATCCCTCAATTTGTGACCCAGCCGGACACACCCAAAACAACCATACTTTCCCATACGACACTCCCTTAGATGTTTCTTGCCACACTTAGGACATGCTAGAAAAGTGCGGCTTCTAGAGACATGGCTCTGGGATTGGGAGCCTGATGTCCCACCCTTTTTATCTTTAAGGCGCCTGGAAGATAGAGCACTGGATGAGAAAGGTGTTGGAGTCCTTTAATTCTGTTTCTAGGGGCAATTACCACCGCCTGACCTCTGCTGGAAGTACTTAAACTGACCAATTCTGGCCTATTTGACCGGTTCTGGCCCGTTTACTCTCCCTCTCTATCTCCTTCAACTTTTTGCCTCTATTTGATTTGCATGAATGATGAGAGTTGAGAGGTCTATGTCCTTAATAAGCATGTTGATCCTGCACTCCTCGACCACCAGGTCTGAGACTCTATTCACAAATTTTAGTATGCGAGCCCTAGACTTAGCAACTATTTCTGGAGCATATCTCTACAGCTGAGTGAACTTCAATGCATATTCCTGTACTATCATGCTGTTCTGCCTCAATTTCATAAATTCGACAGCCTTAGCTTCCCTCAACTCCGGGAGAAAGAACCTGTCCAAGGATGTCGTAACGAACTCATCCCATTCCATTAGACCTGTATCGATTTTCCTTCCTTCCTTCCATTGCTTGTACCAAATTTGAGCTACCCCTTCCAGCTGGTAGTTAGCCAGATCAACACTTTCTATAGAGGTAATACCTATGATTTAGGTGATCTTTTACACTTTGTCAATGAATTCCTGTGCATCTTCATCAACCTTAAACATGTGAAATACTGGGGGATTCATCCGAGTAAAATCCCAAACTCTGGCAGTAGCTGCAGACCCATTTGTATTCACTGGCACCACGACTTGCCGATTCACCTGGTTGGTTACCGCCTGAGGTCGCATGTAGATAGCAGCCTAAAACTCTGAATGTGATACCTGGTCATCATGAGGGGCTGCGGGAGCTAGTGTAGCTGGCCGGGGCATTCCCGACCCTTATTTCTTTTCACCTTTTTGGAGGCATTAATAAATGAAAAGAGTAAAGCATGAGTTAGGAGGATAATTTTTATAGTTTAAACACTACGAATGACAAGAATCATGAATAAAAGGGAATTCGCCTAAAACTCCTCGTAGCCTCCTCATGATAAGTGTGGCGCGCTTCACACCCATGTAAAGGACTCTACTTGATGCGACTTTCAGACATCCTAGGATGCTCTAAACCTGATGCTCTGATACCAAATTTTTCACGACTCGAGTCTGCACCCTGCACGTGACACGGTACTTAGAGTCACGAATGATCCAAAGCGAACTCATAGCATAACACATAACTAACATAATGTATTTGAATAGAAAAAATTAAGCGGAAACAAAAGCATCATTCATTCTAAGAAATATAAATATTTCAAACTGTCACTAATTGTCAAAATTAGAATACCATAATTGTGTCTGAAAGCATCTACTAAAGATGAGTTACTAGGAAAACCCCCCAGCTAACTCAAATGTCTACAACTAAAACTGAAAGTGACTAGTACTAAAGATGAAAGTTATGATCCTCGGGAGATGAGGACTCAAAAGAGTACTGTTGTGCTAATTCCGAAGGAGAACTAACCATGTTGCTGGGCCTGAGAACCTGAACCTTTATCATTAAATGATATAGCATAAGAGGTGTGTGTCAGTTTGTTGAATGTACTGAGTATACGAGATATAAGTTAAACATAAGAACACTGAAAATCTGCAAACTGTACTGACAATACATGTAATGACCATATTTAGAATCATAAGTACTGAAAGAATTTTAAAGTCTAATAATATTATAAGTGCTAATAGTTGTCTGCAGGTCATAAGCATATCCTGAAATCTGGAAAACTAAACTGAATTGGAGACTATGAATGTACTAGATTGAGTTGTATTTTGGGAGAGACTATAACCAACATATAACCACGTGAGCTAACATGGAGTTTGATGTGTACCCTCTATCATACAAGGACCACTATACCTTGGCAAGGTATAGTAGTTGAACAGAGTGATCACGGTCTAGGGCCAATTCGGGCTAATAACCTCTGGTCGCAACATAGCTCTAGGAACTTGGGTGCATTGAACCCTTGCCCCTTGGTACTAAGTACTACTCCCAACTGGAAATCCTATATGAGTCTAACTGTACTGATAGCTCGAAACTAATTTCCTAAGACTAAATCAGAACTACTTATTTGATGTTCTTACAGTTTAGGACCTGAAAGAAATTGTGTTCTTAGACTTCGTCAGAGCTGCTTTATCTGAAAGCGTCGTAACAATCTAAGGAATGACTAATATGCTGATAACAGACACAACAGAATTTACTAAGTTTCATACAAGACTAATACGGAGTCAAACTGATCAGCTGACAATCTAGGGAAATACCAAGTGCATTCAACAATCTAGAAATACTAACTTTCAATCGAAACATACTTGCTGAGGAATTTTGCTCAAATAAGATTCCATGAAAAATATAACATTTCAGACCAAAAATCAAATCACACAAGAATTAAACCCAAGAATCATATTAAAATCGATAAGATGGGAGACATTTACAAGTCGAAAATAACATCTCAGTTATAACATGATATTATACATGGAAACTAAAAACATTGGGGAGATAAGGAATTTCAACAATTGAAGAGAAACCCTGGATCATAATTTCTAGAATTTTAGGCTAGGGTTATTGAAGAATTTGGGACACAAAGGTGAGAGGAAACGTTTTTTGAAGTCCCACATATCTGAAGAAGATTTCTCGTAAGAAAATCCTTGAGAATATGAGAAGAAATCGAAACCGTTGTTCTTGCCTTATACTTTCTGTCTGAGTTTTCCTGGAGGAATTCTAAGAGTGACAGGTAAGAATTAGGGAGGAATGTCGTATATCCCTCTAAAATTTGTGAAATATATTTCCAAAACGACATAGTTTAGGGACCAAAAGAGTGGGAATAACTGGAAGTGAGTACATATAACATGTAAAGATAGAAAATAGAACTTAAATTCATGTATTTGAAACTTGTATAAATCATAAGGAACTACGGACGACCTAAGAGTTTCAACAAAATCTATAGATCGTGTTCAAGGGACATTAGCGCTTAGAAACTCGCTAGCTTGTCATTCGGCTTAAGGGAAAAGGATTATGAAATCTCCCCTTGGCCTGACATATTTTCATAATGTACACATAAGATAAAGGACAACCATAACCAGGTAATCTTAATTCAATTAGCTCATTTACCCTTAATAGCTTGCGATGTATTTACGTGGCTTAAAATCGTTCACACATTATCATCTTGGATCTTTCACCGATTTCAGTTAGCAACCAGACCTTTAAACACATTTAACATCACACACACACACACACACACACACATATATATATAAATAACATAAAGTAAGGACCAATTAACAATGCCCACGCTGAGGGGTCTCCAACTCAATGTACAACTACGACAACAATCAACACAATATCACACTTTAGATATCTAACTTCGGCTAGGCATAATCTTAGAATTTAACCTCAATAAAACATAAAATTTTAAAGCTTAAATGAAGCTTAACATACTGCCTCAAGACTTTTGAAGAGGTTGTTGGCTCATTCGATTCACAACACATGAATCGTGCTTAAAAGAATGATAGACGAGGCGCCTTACATACCTTTCTCTTATGAACTTTTCTCTAGCCGATTTCCTATTTCAGTGATAAGCCTTCAACCTCCTTAATCTAGTGGTTTTATAGGACAATGAAAAGATTAATCTATAGCACAGAATGCATCCAAAATAACTAACCAAAGGCAGTTACAATAGCAACAACAACACACAGCAACATCAACAACACTTAGCAATTTTCTCAACTAGTTTTCACTAACTTTTGAGGGAGAAACAAGAGGAAATATTACCTTAGTTTTTCTATAAGTCTTCCCCTCAATATAACATATAATTCAAGAAAACGAAAGAGCCAAAAATACTAGAAAAAACGAGCAAAAATCATATTACAAACAGTCCATCGACAGCTCACTTAGCTGCCAATTTTAAAATTTTCGCTTTGCAATTTGAGAGGTTTAAAAGCGGTGAATTCCTTACCTTTTGCTGGGGGTTTATTCTTGGTTAAAAATAGGAGATATTTACCTAAACTTATTATCCAAAAATGCAGCAACCTTGCTGTTCAAAACGCAGCAAAAATAGTTCATCAACACACCAAACACACCTCCAACTTCTAGTCTTTTAATCAAGAATTCAAGCAAGGCTAGGAGTAGAATACTTACCTGTTATACTTGTGTTTAATCACTGCCAATAGGGAACATATATGTAGCTTATAACAGCTTCAAAAATGCAGAAACTTCACCACAGCAACACTTCCCAAGTGCAGCCAAAATAGCCACCAACACACCACTTTCACCTTATGATAGCTCCCCTTCCCTTAGCTTTAATTCTAATGGAGTTTAGCTTGGTGTTCTCCTTAGTTGGTTTCTGGAAATTTGAGAGAATTTTAGAGGATAAGCAAGAACCTCAATTCTGAAAATGTTGAAAATGATTTCGTAACACACAACTTAAAATATAAAGGTTGTTGGGCGGTGTCCGTTTTTAGGGGGTGGCCACCTCACTACCCGACAGTGTCACGGTAAAACATCTATAACTTTTTACTCCTAACTTCGATTGACGAGCGGTTTGATGTTATGAAAATTAGACTCAAAGAATTTAATTTGATAGGTTGTGCGGTTTCTAATTCATTATATATTAGGAGATATGATTGTTTAAAGTTGACTCTTACTTATGAACTTCACATACTCTTTGATTTTCCATTCGTACACATTTCCCTTGTCATCTACGACCAATATACAACCTGTACATCCTTTAACCTAGCACAAAAACATCAAATAATCACCAAAAAAATTTTGGGGGTGTAATACCGCTGGCCTCCACTCCTACCATTGCTCGTACCAGATGAGGGCTACCCCTTTCAGTTGGTAGGAAACCAAGTCGACACTCTCCGAGGAATTGATACCCATAATCCATGTGATATTTCTAATATCGTCCACAAGCTCCTGTGGGTCCTCTCCCACCTTAGTCCCATGAAAATCAAAAGGATTCATCTGAGTGAAATCCCGCACTCGGGTAGCTGCTATAGACCCATTATTGTTTATTGGAACCACCTGCTAGTTCACCTAGTTGGTAACTGATGTGCCGTGATTTTATGGCACTTTAGACGCTTAAAAATAAGAAAATATGCAAATTCTGGGTATTTTTATGTAGATATAATGTTTTGTTGTTAAGTGTTGCAGGAAAACAGGTCCGGAAAGTGAAATGGGTAAACTAAGGAAAAAATGGAGCAAAATGCAAGCTGCTACCCAAGTCACGAGTCGTTGTCCCAATGGACGACTTGTGGAGTCGTGGGTGGAGATCAAGTTTGAAATGTGAAGAACCAGTGTATCTAACAAATTGAAGGAATGACTCGTTAAGTCTGTTAACGAGTATTTATGTCATTCATAAAGACTGGGAGAAATACTTGATGAAAAACTAAGCAAGGATGTAACGAAGGATGTAACGAGTCGTCAGGAGACTTGACGACTCATCATGAGATGCTAAGCTGATCCGTCAAGTGCACTAGAGTTTTGTGTGATCAGTCTCCACGAGGGACCTAAAGTCTCATGCCCTGACCTAACGAGTCGTTAGGTCGCCCCTTACTATGACTGTACAAGTTGCTACGGACAACTCAATTTCACTGGCCATGACTCGTTAGGAGAACTAATGAGTCGTTTCTTGGCCCGTTACCACTACCGATGTGGATTCCATTTATAGTTAGGAAATATTTTTTTTGAAACATAAATACATTATTTAGGTTTTATTTTTACGGGATAGTTTTATTTTTACTACTTTCACGTGGATTTTGGTGTTATAAACGACCATTGTTGGTTCAAGGAAAAAGGTTTTGTAATTTTGTTCTTGATTTTGAGGATTAAAACAACATTGATGTTCTATTCGTCGATTTTTGGTGATTTATTCAATTCAAGTGGTTTTCCTTTACAAATCTTTCTAAGTTACAATTATGATTTCTTCTTTATTTTGTAATTGTGATCATTCAAATATGAGTAGCTAAACCAATAAATGGGGTTGTGGGAACCATGATGAATTAACACACATAGGTAAAAATACTTAGTGAATCTTGAACGGGGTTTATGCATGCATTATTTATCCCTTCATTTTAAGTTCTTCTTAACGGTTGCAAATTTTGGAAATTGCCTTATTTTTACTCATCGGATCAAGGGGGTAGTGAATGGGAAAAGGGAATAAAAACAGAGATTAGAGGCTATCAACCCTCATCTAATAGCTTGACTTAGTCCGGGAATAGTTAATCTGATATCAAGGGTAAGAGTTAATTAAGAACACACCCATATGCGAACCAAGTCGTGTGATGACAATCATCTAGATAGGGGACAAACCATTTAGGTGAATTTAACTGACCAATATTGCATGCTAAACACCGTAATAGATCACTAGTGTAAAAGCCTTGTGGTTACGAAGTCATGGGGAACACAGTCCTAGTCACTTTGTTGATCGAATACAACCGAAATTAATTTAAACATCTACTAGTCTCTACTCTTGATTATTATTTTGTGTCTCAAATCTTCCCCCTAGGAAATAACTAAGCCAATAGTACTAGCTAAACGCATTAACTCAAGTTCCTATCATATTCTTCGTGGGCTTCGACCCCAATGTTCACGCCCCAATGCACGCAAGTGCACATGGTCGTACAAGTAATATAGTGGCTCTTTCAAGCCAGGTATCGAACCCACAAGGACTGTAGCTCAGTGGTAATTTTTTTCTTCTTTAGTAGTTACAATTTCTTTATGCAAGTATGTGAATAACACAACGAATTAAAAGTTGCCAAAGAGTAATATCTAAAGTAACACTAATTGAATCAAAAAATGTGATTTAAACAATAGAACGAACAGTCTAAGGTTAAGGCATGATATGCAGGCATGTATAATTTATATTATTCTTCAGCTACCCTCTCTCTTAGGTTGGTGGTCGAGAAAGATTAGAATATGGATCTGGTCTTTCGAACCTCTATCCAATTACCTTGTTATGAGCCTTGCAACTACACATTTCTTTGATGCAATAACTCATCCTCGGGCGAGTCAAAATAGTTCTCCGTAAATAACCGAATATGACATTGCAGGTATATTTGTATCCTGCACGCGAATCTTACCTCTAATTTACAGCAAAGCTAAGGACATATTCCCCTATTCCAAGTCTACCATAATAATTTTCCTCTCAGAATCAAATTAGGATTCTAATTTTACCTTAATGCTGGCCAAACATTAAAACAATGAAAATCAAGAATAGAAGAACAACCGTTCACAAAAGAAGAAAATTCAGTTGAACTAATATGAAATTACACAATCCTGAAATTAGCCTAAACCTCAGAATGAGTTAATTTAGCCACTCATTTGTTGACTAAACATCTTCAAACAAGTTTTAATCATACCAACAATTGAAATTAGAAGAAAAGATAAGAGAAAGAATCCTAGAATTTTCTTCAGCTCAACTGCTGTTTCCCACGTTCTCTAAAATGTCAAATAAATAAAAATAAGAGCCTAAGTGTTCTATTTATACAGGTGGAAAATTTCCCAGTGATAAACTAGCTCCGTGGCACGGAGCTCAACGCGATGAAATAGCTCCATGACACGGAGCTGTCGTGGACCTTCACTGGAATAGGGGCGAGGCTAGACTTTCTTTCAACGTGGCACAGAGGCTAACACGGAACTCCAGCTCCGTGCCACGGAGCCATCGCGCACCTTCACTATTTTGCGCCTTTCAATTTCCAAAATTTTCTTCCTCCACCCATGTACTGTGGCACGTTGTTCAACGCGGACCATCCTTAGTGTGACACGGTAGTGAACTTTCAACTTAATGTTTACGCTCTCCAAACATTTCCATACTCCCCCTCGTAGTTTAACTTGCTCCTCCCGCTGACATCTCTATCTTATCCACCTGCAAATAGTCACAACACAATTATTAATCCAAAAAAGAAAAACAACCATAATTAACTCAAAACATGTGTGAATACATCAATATTATCCTTAACTATACTCCCGAAGGGTTGAAAATACGGAGTTTGGTCGTATAAATATGCTCAAGATCACCACCCCACACTTATAACCTTGTTCTTCCTCGAAGAAACTTTTAGTATTCTCGACATGATTTCAACTACTTTACCATCATTAGAGGACCAAAGTAACTCACATCTAGTTGTGCTAAACACTTTAATTATGGAGTACAATTCACTTCATCAAGCATGGTCTTCACTTACCATTTTCATGAGCATAATCACACAAGCCCTAATGAATAACTTTTAAACCGAAAATCTGGCCAACATGTCTGAATCATAATAGTGAAGTATTAGCTTAACCAATAACGCACCATTATATGCCCTCACTGATGTACAACGGTTCTACTTTCGTAAAATCAAGATAATCACAATTAAGCAGATTATGTACTGAATCGCTCACACTCCCAAGATTTTTCCAAGTAAATCTAATGCATCATGAATTTGCCTTTAGTGTACTACTCAACCAAACATAACATCACTTGTAGGATCTAAAGGGCTTTTTCCAGGTTGTAATGTCGGCTAAGGGACTGGTAGAAGTATTTGTGTTGTAGTGACACTTATCTCTCTGCATTTTAAGACAATTACACATTTTTCTTTTCAGAAACTAACTTCATTCGCCTTTCACTTTAACTCCGTTCAAAGTGTCCTGATAGACATACAGATTTTGTACCCTTGGATGAACTCATAAATAGACTATATATACACATGTGTCTAAGTATATACATCATATAAATATATATATATATATATATATATGTTTTTTTTTCTCTTTTTTTTCCATGTGTATATATAGCTTATGATTACAAATGAGGTACCCACACTCCTTCTTTCCCCTTTTTCTCTTCCTCCTTTAACATATTGCCTTTTTAAAGTGCAATAGGATCTATTTGGATCAAAACGACATTGAGGCCATTTGAACAAGTGGGGTAAGGCTTCTTAGTGAGGTTGTTCCAATAAAATTAGGCTTAAAGGCTCAAATGGGGCTCACTAGGGGAAATCATTAAGGTCAGGGACACTGAATGAGATGAGTCAACTATCTAGGTTCACAAAGAAGTTCCTTAATTATATCCTCTAAGCTTAATGCCATTTCCAGCTTTATGTACACACAAGGCAAATTCTAGACGTTAGTTTGCATGAAATACAACTAGTTCTCATCACACATGGCACAAAGGGTCACTTTTGGTTAGCTTAGACTCCTTTCATGATTTCATCCATATTGAGTGACAAGCACAATTAAGCCTAAAATTTGTCAATTTAGAGTTAAACATCACGACCTGTGTGATCCACTTAGAGTTAACCATTTGCTTGTCCAAATGTATGTTCCATGAAGTCTAGCAGCTAACCAAGTGAAATGCTTTAGCCCAACAGTGATGGGTTTATTTTCTATTTACTAATGTGACTAAATTCCCTTAAGATGGTCATCGTCGATCCATCATAGGGAACAATCTCTGCCTATGATTTAAGTTCAAAGGGACTATCCTCGGGAAAAGCATCGAAAACAAAAGCCGAGAAACCCAAAACATGAAAAATAGTCACAAGAAACAAAGCACCCTAGGACATAGATTACTAGCTGTTACAAACCAGTTTATACATGCCACAGTCATAGGACCACACAAATAAACAAACATAAGATAACCTCCACCCCACACTTAAAGTGAGCACTGTCCTCAATGCTTGCACAAATCAATATAAGAAAAGAGTTAGGGTGGTAAAAACTCCCTGATCAATTAATTGGTTCAATTTCTTCATCTGGTGCACAGGCCTCATCACCGAGGTCCGATTCATCTCCCTTATATTCATCTGACTCAATGTCTGAGTCCTCTCAACGTCTCTCCTCATTGGTGGTACATCATCGTCCACCATCTCTACAAATGTTGGGCCAATCCTGCACATGACTCTAGCATGCTCATTCATCGGTAGTCCATGTCCACCTACCACAACTCATCCTCAATGGCGGTCCGTCCACCTATATGCAACTATAGCATTTGCAGTCCAAACATCTTGTTTGCATAGCAATCATCTCGAGCATGTCGCTCTGCTAACCTGAGCACTTGACTGTATGTGGTGTTTGGTGCCTTAGTCTTGGTCACTTCCAAAGTGCACCATTCTACCCTAGGTCTGTAGTCTAGAGCCTCTTCTTCAATGTCATGGCTTCTGAGATAGGTGGTGAGTAGACCACCAAACCCATACATGTGCCCCTAATGCAGCCTTGCCTTTTTCATGGCTGATATGATCACCGCCCCAATATTAATCTCCATACCTTTCATCAAGGTGTATACCAGACATACTCTATCTCGGGTGACATCAGTCATATGCACCCCAGGAATGAGGCAACTGCAAACAATCTTCAACCATACTTTGGCCTCCTTGTTCATTTGTGAATATGGTAATGTTTGGTGGTACCCTTTCTCTTTGTGGCGCTTCCACCTGGCTGTTAATTTTTGTCCGCATAATGTGTGTCGGGTATCAGCATATGGTGGTGTGATGTTTAGCTAGCGGAGAGGATGTGAGTCTATGCCAGGTGTCCCCAAGATGGCATTTAAGTGATGTGCCTCCAAGGGAACCACCTGCCCCCGGATCTTGATTGTGTGGCTGCGTATATGGGGTCCGAATTCGCATAGTATTCCCGCACCATGTGTAAATTACACTCCCTAGGTGAATTAAAGATGAAGTCCATGCCCAAGGAGTGTATCCAGTGCAGTATCCGAGGGAACTCTTATGCCAAATAGTCCCGCTCAATTTGCTCTTCAGGGAAGTATTTTGACTCCTTATGCTTTCCATACCACTTTTACCTTCCTCCACCATCCATCTAGTACTGAACTGCATTTTCTGGCCCCTGGGAACTGGTGGGGCTGCTGGAAAAGCTGAGCCCATTCGTGCCTTTTTCTGCCTGTCCCGGAGGTTGACACACCTTTTCCCTTATGCTGTCAAGCTGACATCGTTCTTGTTCAGCCAAAAAAGCATACACTAAATTCGTCAGTAACAAACACGGCTAGCCAATACAATGGCAGGGCTTCAGTTGGTCACCCCACACTTAGTTGCTAGCGTGGTTTCACTAGTCATAGCTATTCGGGTACTCATACTTCCCCTTCTTTACACTTCAATGACTAGTTACTCCCAAAATTAATCTGAATCACCACTTTGACAAGATAAAGCAAAAACAACATTATATAGCATTTTCTAGTAGGGCACATTACATTTGAAACATTAGATGTGGCAATTATCTTGTACTAATCAGACTTCGTACAATCAAATTACTCATGTTCATGACTCTAGCAATTTCATGAAGTTAATATTGCTTTACTTAGAATTAAAGACGTTGGAAACTTACACTTAGGAACACTTGTCTTTTTGATTTTACATGCCCTCATTTACAAAGAATATCATTTTCCACAATAGAGATTATGCAAAATGGGAATGTGTAACAATGTGCACATTAACCGCAGAATTTAGGCATGAATTCCCTCTCTTTGTTTGTTTTTCACTTTCCCTTGGTCATCTTCCCCCCAACCTTTCAAGCACCTCATACTTTGTTTCTATTGCCAATTCTAAGAACACATAAATAAATTGCCCAATTTCTATTTTTCCCCTTTATCTTCTTCCTTCAACCCATCAAGCATCCCCAACATGTAGGTAATACACGAAATGCAATAAGTCATGTCATTATTGAGTGCATAGAACAATTACCATCAGTTAACTTCATGATTCACCAATAAAAACGTGATTCAATCAAGTTTTCATGACTTAGGGTTGACTTTGGTTCGACTATGTGTTCATGCCAAGAAATTTGCATAAGAATGGAAGAAAAACACTAAAAACATACCTGTTAATCTTAGTTGTGAAGAAGATGGGGTGAATCTTTATTAATTCGGATTGGCACGCTCAAGAGGGGAGAGGGAATGGGGGTTGTGTGGCGGAGCAAATGGGAGAGAATGGGACTGGCATGCTGATTTTGGGGTTAAAAGGGAGGGGTTTTGGCCGGGTCGACCCGTCTCTTTAAGTAAACCCGTCGCCAAATGCAACTCAACATGGCACGGAGGCTATCGCGGAGCATCAGCTCCGTGCCACGGAGCCATCGCACACCCTCACTGGAAATAGGGCTTATCTACCTATCCAAGCAACGTGGCACGAAGGCTAAACGGAGATCCAGATCCGTGCCACGGAGCTGTCTCACAGGCCCTCTGTTTCTTGGTCCTTATTTTTCCAAACACTTATGTTGGCATACACTTCCTTAAATTTTGTTTGGGCTCCGTACATCCTGAAAATCATCCAAAAACACCAATTAATTAAAAAATAGTGGGTAGCCTCCCACCCAGCGCCGTAGTTTTAGTCATGGCATGATTTTTATGTGTTTTTTTCAACAGTAATTCCTAACTATTACATTACATTCACGGGTTGCCTCCCGTGCAGCGCCTAGTTTACCGTCGCGGCATGACGCATCTTACATTCATTCATCAGCTAAGGTGATAGACGTCTTCTCTCGATTTACGCCCTCACCCCAGTAGTGCTTACACCTCTGACCATTTAGTATGAATGTGGCACTTTTATCATCCTGCCACAATTCAACTGCCCCGTACGGGGTCATCCTCACTACCTCAAATGGTCCAGACCACTTAGATCTCAGTTTCCCCGGGAATAACTTCAACCTGGAGTTGAATAGCAACACCATCTGGCTAGGCTCAAATATTCGATGCACTTATGATTGTCATGCCACCTCTTCATTTTTTCTTTGTACAACTTAGCACTCTTATATGCATGCCAACGAAACGCATCCAATACATGCCTGATGTTCAAGCTCAGTATGCCTGATGTTCAAGCTCCACAGGTAAATGACATGCCTTCCCATAAAATAACCGATACGGTGAAGTCCCAATTGGCATCTTATGAGCAGTTCTATATTTCCAAAAAGCATCATCTAATTTGCTTGCCCAATCCTTTCGTTGAGCATTCACAGTTTTTTGCAGAATCTGCTTGACTTCCCTATTTGACACTTCTACCTGCCTGCTAGTTTGGGGGTGTTATGTTGTAGCCACTTTATGCCGCACTCCATATTTAGCCAACAAATTTCGGAACCAGGCATTAACAAAGTGTGAACCTCCATCGCTAATAATTGCTCGTGGGGTTCCAAATCTGGAAAAATCTGCTTCTTCACAATCTTGGCCACTACCTTGGTATCATTGGTGGGAAAAGCTACTGCCTCAACCAATTTGGACACGTAATCTACTGCTACCAGAATATATTGATTACCAAACGACAGGGGATAGGGCCCCATGAAATCTATCCCCCACACGTCGAATACCTCAACTTCCAAGATGTTATGCAATGGCATCTCATGTTTCCTACTAATTGTCCCCGTTCTCTGGCATTTATCATAAGACTTGGCATATACTGCTGCATCCTTGAATAACGTTGGCCAAAAGAAACTAGACTGGAGCACCTTATGAGCGGTACGCTCTCCTCCACGATGACCGCCATACGGCGATGAATGACAGCTTCTCAACACTTCAACTATCTGACTCTCTGGAATGCACCGTCTCATCACTTGATCTGGTCCTTGCTTGAATAAATATGGCTCATCCCACATATAGTACCAGGACTCATGCTTAAGCTTATTTCTTTGTTGAACGGTTGCCTTTGGTAGGTACACTCCACTTACTATCAGGTTTACTATATCTGCATACCAAGGAAGTTCCGCCTCACTTAGTGCCAAGAGTTGTTCATCAAGGAACTCTTCTCGGATGCGCCCAACCTCATTCATATGTGACCTATCCTCTAGTCATGAAAAGTGATCTGCTACCTGATCTTTACTGCCCTTCCTATCTCGGATTTCCAAGTCAAATTCTTGCAGCAATAATATCCACCTAATTAACCTGGGCTTTACACCTTTCTTGCTGAATAAGTACCGGATTGCAACATGATTTGTGTGTACCACCAGTTTTGTCCCAACCAGATGGGACCTGAACTTGTCAAATGCATAAAGAAGTGCCAGCATCTCCTTCTCTGTGACTGTATAGTTCACCTGAGCAACATCTAGCGTTTTATTTGCATAGTATATGGAGTGAAAAATCTTTTCCCTCCTCTGCCCCAATACTGCACCCACAGCCACATCACTGGCATTGCACATCAGCTCAAATGGGTGTTCCCTGTCAGGAGCAATGAGAATGGGAGCATCCACCAGCTTCTTCTTCAGCTCCTCAAATGCTTTAACATATTCTGTGCCAAACTCAAACTTCACATCTTTTTCTAACAGTCGGCACATTAGTCAAGAGATCTTTGGGAAATCCCGAATAAACCGTCTATAAAACCTGCATGTCCCAAGAAACTGCAAACACCCTTAACTGATACTGGTGGTGGCAGCTTCTCAATCACCTCAACCTTTGCGTGATCAACCTCCAAACCTCTGTGAGACACTTTGTGGCCAAGAACAATGCCCTCCTAGACTAAAAAGTGACACTTCTCCCAATTGAGCAATAGGTTTGAGTTTTCGCAGCTCGCCAAGACCCTGTCCAAATTCTACAAACATATAGCAAATGAGTTACCAAAAATAGAGAAATCATCCATAAATACCTCAACATAGTCTTCCACCATATCATGAAATATCGCCATCATGCATCGCTGGAAAGTGGCTGGTGCATTGCATAACCCAAAGGGCATACCTTTGGCGTATGTACCATAGGGACAGGTAAATATGGTCTTCTCCTGATCTTCTGGAGCTATAGCTATTTGGTTATAGCCAGAATAGCCGTCTAGAAAGCGATAATACTCCTACCCTACAAGTCTGTCCAACATTTGGTCAATAAATAGTATAGGATAGTGATCCTTACGAGTGGCCTCATTTAGTTTCTTATAATCCATGCAAATCCTCCAACCTATGACTGTTCGAGTGGGAATCAACTCGTTTTTCTCATTAGTGACAACTATTATGTCCCCTTTCTTTGGGACACATTGAACTGGGCTGACCCACTCACTATTAGAGATTGGATATACCACTCCTGAATCTAGCCACTTAATCACCTCCTTTCTAACTACATCTTTCATCATCAGGTTCAACCTCCTTTGATGTTGTACAATTGGCTTAGATCCTTCCTCCATCAATATCTTGTGCATGCAGAAAACTGGATTGATTCCACGGATGTCTGACATCTGCCATCCTATGGCTCTCTTTCACCTTTTCAGAACTACTAATGCTTCTTGAACCTGTTAGTCTGTTAGTTCTGTTGAAATAATGACCGACAATGTGTCAGCTTCTCCCAAAAATACATACTGCAGGTGTGGAGGCAACACTTTTAGCTCCAATTTGGGTGCCTCCTCTATTGATGGCTTTGGTGGTGGCTCTAAGGACCGCTGCAAGGGCTCGAACTCCTGCTTTTGAAAGAACATTTTAGCCTCATTCAGAGCTTGCACCATTTAATACATTGCACCATCCCCTAACTGATCATGTCCCACCAATGATCTTTCCAATGGATCATTTGGGCCAATAAGCTGAAGTACGGACTCTTTGTCCACAATAGTGATGGCTAACAGCTCTTCATAAATAGTCGGTAGCTTCATGGATTTGTAGAAATCAAATACTTCCACCTTATCATGGGCTCTTATGGTTAGTTGGCCAGCAACTACATCGATTAGAGCTCGCCAGTTGCCAAAAAGGGACTTCCCAAAAATAAATGGGACTTCCGAATCTGGCTCAAAATCAAGAATTATGAAATCTACCGGAAAAATAAGGGAGCCCACTTTCACTAGCACATCCTCCACAATTCCATCTGGCCTTGCCAATGAACGATCGGCTAGCTGCAAGTTTACTGTAGTGGATCTGGGACTAGCCAACCCCAACTTCTTGAACACAGACGTAGGCATCAAGTTAATGCTCGCTCCCAGATCACATAAACCATGAGCTCTAATGGACTGCCAATAGTGATCTGGATAGTAAAACTTCCTAGATCTTTGAGCTTTGTAGGTAATCTATTCTATATTCGAGAGATGCACTCCTTAGTAAGTGCAACTATGGAATATTTCCATGATATCCTTTATGTGCTTTGCATACTTAGGAATTCCTTGCAAAACATCTACCAGAGGAAGATTAGTGTGTACCTGCTTCAATACTTCCATAAATTTCTTGAAGCATGCTTCTTCCTTGTACTTCCTCAATCTCTGCGGGAATGAGGGTGGTGGTGGTCTTTCATTATCTGCTGCCTTTCCACTCCCCATCACGTTATCATTCTCTTTAGCCTTGTCTGTTGTTTCATCTTGGTGTGGTGGCTTTTCGGGTCCCAACTCCTTTAGTTGTTTTCCACTTCTAATGGTGACAACATTCAGCTGGTTGGGATTGGTGTCTGTATCACTTGGCAACCCGCCCTGTGGTCTAGTATTCTATGCTCCAGCTAACTGTCCTAGCTGAATCTCCAAGGATTTTGTGGCCAACTGTTGGTTTTTCATGTCAGCTGTCAACTTTACTTGGTCAGCCTGTATCTGAGCTTTGTTAGCTATAATGGTCTTCAACATGTCCTCAATGTTGCTGGACTGAGTAGGTGCATTATTCTCTCTGAACCGAGGCTGGAAATTCTTATGAGCCCCTTGGTTCCTGTGCAGACCCTGGTTTGAACTTTGCCCCTGGTGACTATTACTACCCCAAGAAAAATTCGGATGATTCCTCCAATTGGGGTTGTAATTGTTGCCATACTGCTGACTGTTGCCCCTTTGCGCATTCCCAACAAAATAACTGAGTCTGGATTAGCACCACACGCATTAGTTGAGTGCTCACTGCTACCACAAACTTCACACCATACTTGCTGGACTGCATTGACCGGAGCTTGTGACTGCCCCAAGCTCATGCTACTAAAATGAGTGTTGATCTGATTCTATAGTGCAACTATCTGTGCAGCAATAGCTGTGAGTCCATCTAACTCCAAGACCCCTGACGCTTTCTTCACCACACCCCGGGTTGTGTCAGCATTCCATTTGGGATTACCTTGTGAAATACGGTTCAATACTGTATACAGCTCTTCATACATCTTTTCCAAAGCTTGCCTCCCAGCTGTAGAATCTAACAAGATTTTGGTATGAGGTTCCAAGCCTTCCATAAAAGTATACACCAACTGGTCATTTGACTGATGATGGTGAGGACAATCTCTCAACATCGACTTGAACCTCTTCCAAGCTTGGTACAGGTTCTCAACATCTCTCTGCTTAAAACATAGAATCTGACTTCTAAGCCTTGTTGACTTCCCCGAAGAAAAGAACCTAATTAAGAATTTCTTTGCCAGATTATCCCATGTGGTAATAGAATTAGGCGGTTCAGCCTTTAACCACCTCTTCGCTTCCCCTAGCAATGAAAATGGGAACAATGTAAGCCTCACATAATCTGATGATACCCTCATGGGTATGTACATGTCACTGATCTCTAGAAAATTTTGTTGATTGCTGTGGGACTTCATGAGGAAGACCTGTGAATTGTTCGCTGGTATGCAGTAACTACACCATGTTCTGTTTAAGCTCAAATCTACCTCCTGGCTCCGGCCTGCGGATGCTAAAGGTCACATTATTTGTGTGTGGGATTGCCACCTAGCGTACTGGTCTTGTTTCCATCCTTCAGGCACTAACTCTGCCCGTCCAACTGGTGGATGCTATTGTTGTTCCAGAATTTCCCTCTGTAACAATTCCAACTTCCTTTCTAGAGCTTCCCTCCTTTGTAAATGAAACTATCTTTCAGGCTCCAAAAATGGGTCCACCAATTCCTTATTTCTTGCCAGCGTTCATAAACTACTCAGTACCTACAAGAGAAACAACTAAGATCAAGTTTTCAATACTTGCACAAAACATGCAAAAACCAACACTAAAAAATTTCACCAATCCCCGACAGCGGCGCCAAAAACATGTTCACGCCCCAACGCATGCAAGTGCACATGGTCGTACAAGTAA
The DNA here is from genome assembly GCA_035772735.1 of Datura wrightii. Taxonomy (NCBI): domain Eukaryota; kingdom Viridiplantae; phylum Streptophyta; class Magnoliopsida; order Solanales; family Solanaceae; genus Datura; species Datura wrightii. The sequence continues at coordinate 72,356,724 of JASDFA010000019.1, read as the reverse complement.
TATAGTGGCTCTTTCAAGCCAGGTATTGAACCCACAAGGACTATAGCTCAGTGGTAATTTTTTTCTACTTTAGTAGTCACAATTTCTTTGTGCAAGTATGTGAATAACACAACGAATTAAAATTTGCCAAAGAATAATATCTAAAGTAACACTAATTGAATCAAAAAATGTGATTTAAATAATAGCACGAACAATCTAAGGTTAAGGCATGACATGCAGGCATGTTTAATTTATATTATTCTTCAGCTACCCTCTCTCTTAGGTTGATGGTCGGGAAAGATTAGAATATGGCTCTGGTCTTTCGAACCTCTTAGCCAATTACCTTGTTGTGAGCCCTGCAACTACACATTACTGTGATGCAATAACTCATCCTCGGGCAAGTCAAAATAGTTCCCCTTAATAACTGTATATGATGTTGTAGGTATATTTCTATTCTGCACACGAATCTTACCTCTAATTTACAGCAAAGATAAGGACATATTCCCTTATTCCAAGTCGACCCTAATAATTTTTATCTCAGAATCAAATTAGGATTTTAATTTTACCTTAATGATGGCCAAACATTAAAAAATAAAAATCAAGAATAGAAGAACAACCGTTCATAAGAGAAGAAAATTCAGTTGAACTAATATGAAATTACGCAATCTTGCAATTAGCCTCAACCCCAGAATGAGTTAATTTAGCCACTCATTTGTTGATTAAACATCTTCAAACAAGTTTTAATCATACCAACAATTGAAATTTAGAAGAAAAGATAAGAGTAAGAACCCTAGGATTTTCTTCAGCTCAACTGCTATTTCCCACGTTCTCGAAAATGTCACATAAATCAAAATAAAAGCCTAAGTGTTCTATTTATATAGGTGGAAAAATTTCCCAGCGATAAACTAGCTCCGTGGCACGGAGCTCAACACAGTGAAATAGCTCCGTGACACAGAGCTGTCGCGGACGTTCATTGGAATTGGGGCGAGGCTAGACTCTCTCTCAATGTGGCATGGAGGCTAACGCGGAGCTCCATCTCCATGCCACGGAGCCATCGTGCACCTTCACTATTTTGCGCCTTCCAATTTTCCAAAATTTTCTTCCTCCACCCATGTACTGTGGCACATTGTTCAATGTGGACCATCCTTAGCGTGACACAGTGGTGAACTTTCAACTTAATGTTTATGCTCCCAAACATTTCCATACTCCCCCTCGGAGTTTAACTTGCTCCTCCCACTGACATCTCTGTCTTATCCACCTGCAAATAGTCACAACAAAATTATTAATCCGATAAAGAAAAACAACCATAATTAACTCAAAACATTTGTGAATACATCAATATTATCCTTAACTAGACTACCAAAGGGTTGAAAATAAGGAGTTTGGTCATATAAAAATGCTCAAGATCACCCAACCCTGGTTGGGTTCTATATATGACATGACCACTTTATATCTTATTCAGGAGGTGTAATTTGGGCGACATCAAATTTTGGCGCCACTTCCAGGGAATATGGCTTAGGATTTTGTTAATTGTGTTTTCATTACTATTGGTCCTTATTTCCTTTTTATTTTTCTTTTGTTGTTTTTTTTTCTTAACAGGTCCTTGGTTTGTGCATGCCCAATACAAGGAGCCAAGGAAAATCCCCAGTTCCAATTGATCACAAACTTGAACAAACACTGCAATATTTGAGGAGAAGGGCTAGTGTGCATGAGCAAGAGACTGTGGAATAGGCTACAACCAGGATGTTGGCTGAGGAACAAGCTCAGGTAAGAGATCGAGAGTTTGCAAGGTTTGTTCAAGAGAAACGCCTAGCTGCTGAAGCTGAGTGAGCTAGAAGGAACAGAGGTCTAGATCAGCAAAGGCACCGGTATTTCGATGATGATGATGATGTTGATATTGATAAAGCCATTGACACTAGAGTTATTGTCCCTCCCCCTTTGCCTGCTGGGGAAAAGTTTGACATTACCAGTGCTGTGATCCAATTGCTCAATCTGAAGGGGATTGATACACCCCGTAAATTCTCGACATGTAGATTGCCTATTCGCATGTTGGTTAAGAGTTTTTGAATGCCATACATGCTAGGAAAAGGCCTGGGAAAAGACTAGATAAGTGACACGTCGAACCATCGCAAGAGAAGGCTGGAAGACCCCCTCCGCGATGGCCAGAGTGTCACGGAGGCTCACCTCCACAATACACAGCGTGTCACGGAGGCTAGGCTCCGCGATACACAGTGTGTCACGGAGGTGAGGTGCAGCCCCAAGTATAAAAGCCTCCAAACTTCAGTTTTTGCTTTAATTAACTTATAATTTCCAGTAAGAACAGAGAGTAAACCAGAGAAAAGGAGGAACGAACAATCCTATCCATTTATCATCCGATTACACCACCAAACGTGGTCCAAACTCAGATTAACTCCAGATACCGAGGTAATATGCAGCAAGGAGCATTCCTACGAATATAGTTTTGTGAAATTTGGCCGGCGAAACGTCGTGCTACCGATATAAGGTAAGTGGAATTGCTCCAAATTAGAGTCAATACGCTTCTAGCCATAAAGTGAGTATTTCTCCTTTCTGGACTTCCGAGAAATAGTGAGTTTTCGGCTGTTTTTCGATAAGTCAAAGTTTTGGCTATATATATATTAAAAGTGTTATCTTCTTCCAGAATATTAGTGTATTTAGTCCTAATTGATATATATGTGGATGCAGTTGAGAGAAATAGCGAAAATACCAACCGAGCTACGCCAGTTAGTCGGGAAATCAGAAGCAAAGATATGTAAAGCTAGTTTCCTCGGCAAGTTAGTAGTCTCGGTATAGTAAAATAGTTCAAGGGCCAGTAGAATGTTTCAGAAATCGTGTGTTATGTTTAGTATGAATATTAGTACGATATTGGAAGCATCATGTTATGTATAGCGTGAAACTTGCTAGCATGATATAAATTCTAATACAAAGTGTTGGGAACTGTACAACATGCCCAATATGTGATATAGTAAAGTATGTTAGGAGATTATCATGTTTAGTTGAAACTTAGTAAAGCAATATAAGTCTCTGTAAGGTATTTCAGAAATAGAATGTTAGCCTAAAATGATGTTTAGAAAGCATGTTAGAAATAGTAAATCAAGTTACTATGAAACTCAATTATACAGCATGATTTCCAGCAGAAAAACTATATCTTGTTCAACATTAGACTCAACACAGTATGACAGAAGATTATACATATATATACCATTATCAATCTAAGCATGTATTTAATACATACATATCACTATCACTAGTTCAGCATATAGTATGTACAGATACATTATCATCACTAGCTTCAGCATGTGGTATACGCAGTTAGTATTACTAGTTGAGACCACTGTATTGTCTTGGGGTTGGATTACCTAGAATTCATGAACGCCCCAGGGTTAATAGCTATATCGACTCGTCCGCTAGAGGGCGAGGATACATCACTCTACGGAGTGGCATGCCATCCCACAGGGGACGAAGATGGGATGCCGGTTTCCCTATATTTTGCCTTGGTCAGTTCTTATACACCCCCATCGAGCGGGTACGCCTAGGGTGTTGATTCAGGAGTCCTTCGTACTCAAGTAAAGTTATAGTCAGGGGCTTAGCGAGCCCAAGTGCATACCCAGGGGATCGACAGAATGCTTATAGTTATTATAGGAGATGGGAAGACCGGGTAGGGGTATAGATTGCGTGTTAATTGTACCTCTGGCTTATGGGGGCCAGGTAAGGTTTGTGTGTGCTATGTTATGTTATGTTATGTTATGTTATTCCATGTTACGCTAGATACGAGTAGATCGACAGTAGAGCGATACATTTCCAGGTATGACTCCTACTCCTTCCAGCATAGTTGAGAGTAGGCTTAGCTTTACATTTTCAGTCAGTTTAGTCTATTTCTTTCTATTTCAGTTCCATCAGTTGTATTGTTGTTTTCAGGTATTTTTCAGTTGTTGCTTTACATACTTAGTACCAGTGGTACTGCCACCCGTTGGGGGCGCTGCATTACTTGCCTGCAGGTTCTCATATACGAGGAGTCGATACCTCGTGATTCCAACCAGCTCACAGAGTCATCAGCTCCAGTCATTTGGAGCTAAATAGCTAGAGGTTTATCCCTTTTCTTTTGTTGTACAGTATGGGTAGGCCGAGGCCCTGTCCCGACCATATTTTCAATATTCTTAGAGGTTTGCAGATTGTGTATACCCTGTGGTTTGTTATACTGGTCGTGTGAGGCCGCGTGTACGTTTTAGCTTGTTATGATGGTCGTGTGGGCCTTACTCAATTGGTAGTGGTGACCTTGACGGTTACGTAGCAGTTTAGCACTTGCTTTCTTGATTTAGGGATAACTAGACAGCATGGTGGCCTTGTCGGCCCGCATAGGTTCATCTATATAAATGTGATTCTTGTTAGTTGATGTTATAGTACAGGTGGGTATAGGCCTAGTCGACCATAGACTGTATTTACAGCCGTTATATAGCCTGTTGTTTTTCTGAATCCAGATTTAGAGCCAGCCAGGCACTAGAAGTGCTTAGGCTCAGCAGTTTAGCAGTTCAGGTCCCAGTAGGGCACCAGGTGCTAGTCATACCCCCAGGGTGGTGCGTGACAAACTTGGTATCAGAGCAGGTCGTATCCCAGGGAATCTGCAAGCCGTGCTAAGTAGAGTCTTGCCTATGGATGTGTTGTGCACCACATACTATGGGTAGGAGGCTGCAAGGCATGATAGGATGGTTGCCTATTATTCTTATTCAGTCGTGCTGTAGAGGGTACAGTATAGGGTTGGGTCCCTAGAGCTTACTGTATTCTTTGGTTACAGATAATGTCAGACCAGCGACATCCTATCACAGGACGGAGCTTGGATATTGCAGCAGGGGAAGGCACCAGCACGATGCCTCACCCTCGTTTTGAAACAACCCGATCAGAGGGCACTACAAAGGCATTGTCCCAACCTTCTCAGCAGTCTCCACCACATCATGAGCCACTTGGGGCGACACCACCTCCAGCAGTCCCTATACCGATACCTTCCGACCAGGAGGTTAGGAGTGCGGTAGTCATGTTAGCACAGATAATGGCTGCTCAGCGTCAGTCGATCCGTCTACAATTGCGGAGTCGTCAGGAGGGCCCGGTAGTTCGAGGGTTCGAGTGTTTTTGGCTCTGAATCCCCCACAGTTTACAGGTACAGACCGGACAGAGGACCCTCAGGATTTTCTAGATTAGATGCAGAGAATTTTCAGGGTTATGCATGCCACGGCAATAGAATCAGTTGAGTTGGTAGAATTTCGATTAGGGGACATCGCCGTGTTGTGGTATGAAAGCTGGGAAAGGTCCTGAGGGAGAGATGTTTCCCCTCCGACCTGGTCCAGTTTCTCAGGAGCTTTTCTGGATCACTATTTGCCACGGGAGATTCGACAGGCCTGGGTGGATCAATTTTTACATTTAGAGCAGGGGGCCATGAGTGTTCGGGAATATGCCTTGAGGTTTGATTCTTTGGCCCGGTACGCACCGGCCTTTGTTGATACCATGGAATCCAGAGTACACCGCTTTATCATGGGGTTGAATCCAGAATATGTTGAGACTTGTATTACGGCCAAACTGCGAGAGGACATGGATATTGCCCGAGTTCAGGCATTTGCCCATAATATTGAGGGCATCAGGCAGCGGCATCGGGAGATCAGGAGGACCAATCAGGAACAGTGCCGCAGGGATAGGCCAGTTGAGTTACAGAGGGAGGCTTGGGGAGGACCTAGGCCACGATTGTTAGATAGGCCGCCCAGACCCCCGCCTCCACCACAGCCGCAGAGGGGCAGATTTAGCCGCAACGGGCAGTCAGAGACCGGTAGAGGTTCACAGATTGCAGATTCACCATTACAGAGGAGGGCGGAGCAGAGTAGGTATACCCTACCATTTTTCCCTATATGCAGCCGACGCCATTCTGGAGCATGCAGGTATGGCTCTACCGGATGTTATATTTGTGGCCAATAGGGCTATCTGATGAGAGATTGCCTAGCCAGTGGTCAGGAGGATCGGGATAGACAGGACAGGGCATCCACAGGGTCATGAGCTTCAGCATCCTCGGCAGGGCGCAGGCCCTCAATTTCAGCAGGCAGGGGTCGGGGACGATCAGGGGCCTCCAGTGTAGGTGCGGGTCCAAGCCGCACATATGCTTTACCGGGGAGGCAGGATTCAGAAGCGTCACCTGATGTTGTGACAGGTATGATGACTATCTGCTCACACCCTGCTTATGTATTGATTGACCCAGGATCTACTTTGTCCTACATTACTCCATTTGTGGCTCGAAAGTTTAATGCTGCACCATAGTTGCTTCAGCAACCCTTTTTAGTATCCACCCCCGTCGGTGACTCCATTATATCCAGAAGGGTCTATCGCGGGTGTACAGTAGAGGTTGCCGATCGTCAGACCACAGTAGACCTGGTAGAATTAGAAATGGTCGATTTCGATGCCATTATGGGTATGGATTGGATTGCTCCGTGCTATGCAAATGTAAAATGCTGGACCAAGACAGTCCGATTCCACTTTCCAGGAGAGGCAATACGAGAGTGGAAGGGCAGCACAACTACGCCAAAAGGTAGGTTTATTTCCTACCTTTAGGCGAGGAAGTTGATAGCCAAGGGATGTATTTACCATCTAGTCAGACTTCAGGATGTTCGGGTAGAGCCTCCGACTCTCCAGTTTGTTCCAGTGGTGAACGAATTCCCTGATGTATTTCCAGATGAACTACCTGGTATTCCTCCAGAAAGGGAAATAGATTTTGCAATTAATTTATTACCAGGAACTCAGCCCATATCAATTCCTCCGTATCGTATGGCTCTTGCTGAACTCAGAGAGTTAAAGGAGCAGCTGAAAGATCTGTTAGACACGGGCTTTATCAGGCAGAGTACTTCACCGTGAGTGCGCCAGTTCTATTTGTGAGAAAGAAGGATGGCTCGCTCCGCATGTGTATAGATTACCGGCGGTTGAATAAGGTTACAGTTAGGAATAAGTATCTGCTTCCCATAATAGATGATTTGTTTGACCAGTTACAGGGGGCCAAATATTTCTCCAAGATTGATTTACGGTCCGGATACCATCAGGTTCGAGTCCGTTAAAGAGACATCCCCAAGACAGCCTTCAGGACTAGATACCGCCACTTTGAATTTCTAGTTATGTCTTTTGGGCTGACGAATGCCCCAGCAGTATTTATGGACCTGATGAACAATATCTTCAGACCATACCTGGACTTGTTCGTGATAGTGTTTATCGATGACATTTTGTTGTATTCTCGCTCAGAGACAAACCACCAGAATCATTTACGGACAGTGCTCCAGATTCTCCGGGACCGTCAGTTGTATGCCAAGTTCTCCAAATGTGAATTCTAGCTGAACTCAGTAGCTTTCTTGGGGCATATTGTGTTGGATGCTGGTATACAGGTAGACACGCAAAAAATAGAAGCAGTCAAAACATGGCCCAGACCTACCACTCCGACTGAAGTTCGCAGTTTTTTGGGATAAGCAGGATACTATAAAAGGTTTGTTCAAGGATTCTCCACCATAGAGGAACCTCTGACTAAGCTAACACAGAAAGCAGTAAAGTTCTAGTGGATAGAGGCGTGTGAACAGAGTTTCCAAGAATTGAAAGACAGGTTGACCTCCGCCCCAGTATTAGTGTTGCTAGAAGGTACAGAGGGTTATTCAGTGTATTGTGATGCATCAGGTATTGGGTTGGGATGTGTGTTGATGCAGCACAATAAAGTGATTGCTTATGCTTCCAGACAGCTGAGGAAACACGAAAAGAATTATCCTACCCATGACCTGGAGTTAGCCGCAGTGATCCACGCCTTAAAGATATGGAGACATTACTTGTATGGCCTCAATATGGATATTTTCACAGATCATAAGAACGGCAGTATGAAGATCCTGACCTGGTCCAGCTTAAGGACAGAATTCAGCAAGGGAAAGCGCCAGATTTTCAGGTAACTGAGGATGAAGTGCTGAGATGTAAGGGCCGCCTTTATGTTCCGGACATTTTAGGGCTTCGCCAGCAGATCATGAGCGAGGCGCATTACGCCCGCTATTCTCTCCACCCAGGTGCGGAGAAAATGTACCATGATATCAAAGAAATTTACTGGTGGCCAGGTATGAAGAGGGAAATAGCAGAATTTGTAGCCTAGTGTCCTAACTTCAGCAAGTAAAAGTAGAACACCAGAAACCAAGTGGGTTGACTCAGGACATAGCTGTGCCTCTTTGGAAGTGGAAAGAAGTAAACATGGACTTTGTAGCAGGATTACCCCGTACCAGGCATAGACATGATTCAATTTGGGTAATTGTTGACTGACTGACGAAATCAACCCATTTCCTGCCAGTAAAAGCCACTTTCTCTACTGAAGATTATGCCGAACTGTATATCAGAGAAATAGTTAGATTACACGGTGTTCTAGTATCTATTATCTCTAATAGAGGAGCACAATTTACAGCTCGATTTTGGCAGTCATTTCAGAGTGGTCTGGGAACGCAGAATAATTTGAGCACAGCATTCCACCCTCAGACAGATGGGCAGGCTGAATGCACTATTCAGACGCTAGAGGATATGCTACAGGCATGTGTGCTAGACTATGGAGGTAGCTGGGACTAGCATTTGCCGCTAATTGAATTTGCTTATAATAATAGTTATCACTCAGCTATCCAGATGACGCCCTTTGAGGCATTATACGGGCAAAAATGTAGATCGCCAGTTGGCTGGTTTGAAGTGGGAGAGTTAGCACTGATTGGGCCAGATATTATTCATCAGTCAAAGGAGAAGGTAAGGCTTATTAGAGAACGCCTACTGACTGCACAGAGCCGCCAGAAATCATATGCTGATGTACGGCGCAGGGACCTAGAATTTGATGTAAATGACTAGGTATTTCTGAAAGTATCTCCGATGAAAGGGGTGATGAGATTCGGTAAGAGAGCTAAGCTAAGTACAAGATTCATTGGGCCTTATCAGATTCGTCGAAGAATAAGCCAAGTGGCATATGAGTTGAACTTGCCTCCAGAATTAGAATTCGTTCATCCAGTTTTCCACGTATCGATGCTAAGAAAGTACATAGGAGACCCATCCAGAGCAGTCCCAGTCCAGGATGTCCAGGTTACGGAGGAGCTGGCCTATGAAGAGGTTCCAGTAGCTATCTTAGATAGGAACCGAGAGGAGATGACTCGGGAGGCAGAGGAAGATATGAAAATCAGATATCCTCACTTGTTTCAAGCCTAGTCAGTCAAGAGGTATGTTAGTATTGTTATTTATATAGTGCCTTGTAGTATATGTATAAATGAGATAGTCCACTCTAGTCTTTTATTAGATGAATACTATAGTGTTGTGTGGAGTACCTGTATTGGACTTTTTTGCATTTTAGGTTTTTGAGATAATCCATATTACAGGGGAAACTCTGCCAAAAGTTTTCTAGAAATAAGTTTAGTATGTTGAGAATTCCTATAAATAGAAGTTTACATTCGAGGACGAATGTTCGTAAGTGGTGGAGAATGTTACACCCCGTAAATTCTCGACATGTAGATGGCCTATTCGCATGTTGGTTAAGAGTTTTTGAATGCCATACATGCTAGGAAAAGGCCCAGGGAAAGACCGGATAAGTGACACATCGAACCATCGTAAGAGAAGGCTGGCAGACCCCCTCCGCGATGGCCAGAGTGTCACCGAGGCTCACCTCCATGATACACAGCGTGTCATGGAGGCTAGACTCTGCGATACACAACGTGTCACGGAGGTGAGGTGCAGCCCCAAGTATAAAAACCTCCAAACTTCGGTATTTGCTTTAATTAACTTATATTTTCTAGTAAGAACAGAGAGTAAACCAGAGAAAAGGAGGAACGAACAATCCTATCTAGTTCTCATCCGATTACGCCACCAAACGTGGTCCAAACACAGATTAACTCCAAATACCGAGGTATTAAGTGGCAAGGAGCATTCCTACGGATGTAGTTTCATGCATTTTGGCCGGAAAAACATCATGCTACCGAGCTAAGGTAAGTGGAATTGCTCCACATTAGTGTCAATATACTTCTATCCATAAAGTGAGTATTTCTCCCTTCCAGACTTCCGAGAAATAGCGAGTTTTCGGCCTTTCTCCAATAAGTCAAAGTTTTGGCTATATATATATTAAAAGTGTAATCTTCTTCCAGAATATTAGTGTATTTAGTCCTAATTGATATATATATATATGGATGCAGTTGGGAGAAATAGCGAAAATACCGACCGAGCTACGCCAGTTAGTCGGGAAATCAGAAGCGAAGGTATGTAAAGCTAGTTTCCTCGGCAAGTTAGTAGTCTCGGTATAGAAAAAAAGTTCAAGGGCCAGTAGAATGTTTCATAAGTCGTGTGTTATGTTTAGTATGAATATTAGTACGATATTGGAAGCATCATGTTATGTATAGAGTGAAACTTTCTAGCATGATATAAATTCTAATACAAAGTGTTAGGAACTGTACAACATGCCCAGTATGTGATTTAGTAAAGTATGTTAGGAGATTATCGTGTTCAGTTGAAACTTAGTAAAGCAATATAAGTCTCTGTAAGGTATTTCAGAAATAGAATGGTAGCCTAAAATGATGTTTAGAAAGCATGTTATAAATAGTAAATCATGTTACTATGAAACTCAGTTATACAACATGATTCCCAGCAGAAAAACTATATCTTGTTCAACATTAGACTCAACACAGTATGACAAAAGATTATATATATATATACCATTATCAGTCTCAGCATGTATTTAATACATACATATCACTATCACTAGTTCAGCATATAGTATGTACAAATACATTATCATCACTAGCTTCAGCATGTGGTATACGCAGTTAGGATTACTAGTTGAGACCACTGTATTGTCTTGGGGTTGGATTACCTAGCATTCATGACCGCCCCAGGGTTAATAGCTGTATCGACCCGTCCGCCAGAGGACGAGGTTACGTCACTCTATGGAGTGGCATACCATCCCACAAGGGACAAAGATGGGATGCCGGTTTCCCCATATTTTACCTTGGTCGGCTCTTATACACCCCCGTCGAGCGGGTACGCCTGGGGTGTTGATTCAGGATTCCTCTAGACTCAAGTACAGTTATAGTCAGGGGCTCAGCGAGCCCAAGTACATACCCAGGGGATCGGCAGAATGCTTATAGTTATTATAGGAGATGGGACGATGGGGGTAGGGGTATAGATTGCGTGTTAATTGTACCTCCCGGCTTATGGGGGCCGGGTAAGGTTTGTGTGTGCTATGTTATGTTATGTTATGTTATGTTATGCCATGTTATGCTAGATACGAGTAGATCGACAGTATAGTGATACATTTCCAGGTATGACTCCTACTCCTTCCAGCATAGTTGAGAGTAGTCTTAGCTTTACATTTTCAGTTAGTTTAGTCTATTTCTTTCTATTTCAGTTCCATCAGTTGTATTGTTGTTTTCAGATATTTTTCAGTTGGTGTTTTACATACTTAGTACCAGCGGTACTGACGCCCGTTGGGGGCGCTGCATTACTTTCTTGCAGGTACTCATAGACGAGGAGCCGATACCTCATGATTCAAGCCAGCTCACAGAGTCATCAGCTCCAGTCATCCGGAGCTAAATAGCTAGAGGTTTATCCCTTTTCTTTTTTTGTACAGTATGGGTAGGCCGGGGCCCTATCCCGACTATATTTTCAGTATTCTTAGAGGCTTGCAGATTGTGTATACCCTGTGGTTTGTTATACCGGTCGTGTGAGGACGCGTGTACGTTTTAGCTTGTTATGATGGTCGTGTGGGGCCTTACATAGTTGGTAGTGGTGACCTTGTCGGTCACGTAGCGGTTTAGCACTTGCTTTATTAATTTAGGGATAACTAGACAGCATGGTGGCCTTGTCAGCCCGCATAGGTTCCCCTATATGAATGTGATTCTTGTTAGCTGATGTTATAGTACAGGTGGCTACAGGCCTAGTCGGCCGGATGCTGTATTTACAGTCGTTATATAGCCTGTTGTTTTCCTGAATCGAGAGTTAGAGCCAGCCAGACACTAGAAGTGCTTAGGCTCAGCAGTTTAGCAGTTTAGGTCCCAGTATGGCACTAGGTGCCAGTCATACCCCCCCAGGGTAGGGTGTGATAGGGATTTTTACGGTTCATTCAAATGATGATGCACATACTTATTTGACTAATTTCGTGGGTATTTGCAAAGCATACAAACAAACAAGAGTGAGTCAGGATGCGATATGACTAAGCTTATTTCCCTTTTCATTAGGGAGTAAGGCAACACTCTGGTTGGCTAAATTGCCCAACGATTCAATCACTACATAGAGGGAGTTGAAAAGAGATTTTCTTGAAAGGTTCTTCCCACCTTCCAGATCTTTGCAGCTGAACGATGAGATATATAACATAAGGAGATTAAATTCTGAGGCACTTCACGAGACATGATTGTGGTTCAACAAGAAGCTCAAAAAGGTGCCAAACAACAGGATCCCAAATGATAGATTATTGGAGATCTTCTATAGGTCTCTAAATGCTAACACCAAGGCGGTGGATGATACCGTGTCTGGTGGAAATTTCATGAGTCACACTTATACTGAAGCTGTTGAGGTTCTTAATAGAATCAATATAACCAACCGCGCATGTCACACAAGAGAGTCTGAGTCTCCGGCTGGTACTTATGCGGTAGGTATGCCTGCACATCAGAGATGGAAGGATGAAGAGAGAGATCAAGATATTGTTGAGATAAAGACCACAATGGGGCTACTTGTGAAGCATTTTATGGGAGCTAGGTCCAAAAAGGTAAATGTTGTGGGATCTCAGGGCAAGGCCCTAAGAAATGATAGAGGCGGATTAGAATCTGAGAAGGAAGAAAATTATCTAAATGATCAAGGGGCGGGTTTTTGGACTAACACACATGGGTTTAAGAAAGACTCTTGGCGTCAAGGTCAGGGGAACTATGGTCGGAAATACTACAGAGACAACAATTACAACCGAGGCCAATACATAGACAATGGAGACTGGAAAAAGCGTGAGGAGTGCAAGAATGAAAGAAGCGGTTTATATGTTCCTCCAAGGAATTGTGAGCCAGAATCTAGTGGTTGAAGGGTGGAAGACTTGTTTTCTAATGTACTTGAGCAGATGGAGGTGACAGATGGCCATTTCAAGGAACTCCGATTGATATTTCTTGTATGAACCAAATGGTGGAATCACATGACGTGGCCATTATGCAAATTGAGTAGCAGCTTAGTTAGATGTCTGTTTCTATGAACTAGAGGCAGAATGGCACACTTCCCAGCAACACAATTCAAAATTCGAAAAATGACAGTCATTGCATTGCAGTCACTATGAGGAGTGGGAAGGCGACAACTGATCCTCCGACGCCGGTTGTGATTGAAGATATAGTAGATCCCGTAGTGATTGATGATGATAGGACAACAGATTCTAAGGATCAGACTTTGGTTGATGATTTAGTAGAGAAGACCACTCCTAGTAATGCAAAGGAGTATGGATCTGGCAAAGAGAAGAAGAAGGAGGTACCACAAAATATCACACCTATTCCTAGACATCCTCCCCCTTTTTCATAGAGGTTGAAGAAAAAGGTCGAACATTGGAAGTATCACAAATTCATTTACATGTTAAAACAATTATCTGTGAACATTCCCATTAGTCGAGGCACTTGAGCAGGTGCCTGGCTATGCTAAATTCATGAAGGACCTTGTCACTAGAAAGAGGACTATAAGAATTGAACCTACAGATAATTTGCACCACTGTAGTGCAATAGCATTTTGTTCTCTTGTTCAGAAAAAAAAAGACCCTGGAGCTTTCACCATACCGTGCACTATTGGAGCCTTTAATTTTACTAAGGCACTATGTGATATGGGTGCTAGTATTAACTTTATTCCATTAGTAGTGCTTAGAAAGCTGGTCTTGGGAGCCCCATACCGACTACAATGTGGCTTTTGATGGTAGATCGGATGGTGAAAAATCCGGGGGATTCTCTATGATGTTCTAGTGAAGGTAGAGTCCTTTATATTTTCGATTGATTTTGTCATTCTGGACTGTGAGGTTGATTTCGAGGTCCCCATTATCTTGGGGCGATCATTCTTTGCCACCGGACATGCTTTTGTATATTTGGAAACTGGACAACTGAAATTCTGATTGAACAATGAAGAGGTGACATTCAATGTGTGTCATTCAATAAAGAAGACAAATAAAATGACAGTGGTCTCAGTGATTGATGTTGTGGAACCTGAGTTTCCAATTATGCCCATTGAGGAGTTAGTAACTATTGAGGACTTAGCTGCAGTTTTGATGAATGTTGGTGCTGAGGATATCCATGGGGGTGAGGAGATAGTTAATGCACTTACTGGTGTGGGGTCATACACCGATGCTCCAAAGAAGATTGATCTTGATATGAACAATCAAGTGACCCTGCCATCCAAGCCATCAATTGAGGAGCCTTCGGTATTAGAGCTAAAAGCACTCCCGTCTCACTTGCGGTATGTATTTATGAGGACCGATAACACCTTGTCATTGTTGCAGCTGACTTGGAGGAATGGAAAGTGAGGGCTTTGGTCTCCATTCTGAAGAGATATAAAAAAGCCATAGGGTGGACCATTACAGACATTATTTGAATCCCATTCAGTATTCGTACTCCTAAGATCAAGCTAGAGCCAGATTGTATTCTGAGCATTAAGCATCAGCATAGGTTGAATCCACCTATGCAAGAGGTGGTCAAGAAGGAGATCATAAGGTGGTTAGATGCGGGTGTGGTTTACCCTATTGGTGAAAGCAAATGGGTGAGCCCAGTTCAGTACGTGCCAAAGAAGGGAGGAATCACAGTGGTCCCAAATGCTAACAATGAGCTCATTCCACTTAGACCAGTCATCGGTTGGAGAGTATGCATGGAGTTTAGGTAGTTGAACCATTGGGCTCAGAAAGATCATTTTCCTATGTCATTCATGGATGAGATGCTAGACCGACTTATAGGCAGAGGGTGGTACTATTTTCTGGATGATTATTCGGGGTACAATCATATATCTATAGCCCCTGAAGACCAAGATAAAACCACTTTCACCTATCCATATGGTACATTTTCTTTCAAGAGGATGCCATTCGGGTTATATAATGCGCTCTCCACTTTTTAGCATTGCATGATGTCCATATTTTTTGACATGGTGGAGGAGACCATTGAAGTCTATATGGATGTCTTTTCAGTGGTGGGTGATTCATTCAATGTTTGTTTGGCTCATTTGAGCAAGATGCTGCAGCCATGTGAAGAGACCAACTTGGTGCTTATCTGGGAAAAGTTCCATTTCAAGGTCAAAGAAGGTATAGTGCTAAGACACAAGATTTATGATAAGGGTATTGAGGTGGACAGGTCCATGATCGAAGTAATTGCTAGTTTACCACCTCCAATTTCTATGTGAGGTGTTCGAAGCTTATGGGTCATGCAGGATTTTATAGGAGATTCATGAAGGACTTCTCAAAGATTGCACTCCTTTGTGTAAACTTCTTGAGAAAGAGGTGAAGTTTGTTTTTGACGAGGCATGCCCGAAGACGTTTGAATGCCTAAAAGAGAAATTGACCACTGCCCCAATTATAGTGGTACCTGACTGGTCTTTACCATTCGAGGTTATGTGTGATGCTAGTGGAGTGTCCCTGGGAGTTGTTTTAGGTCAGAGGCGTCAAAACATTTTCCACCCTATTTATTATGATAGCAAGGCTCTTAATGCATCTTAGAAAAATTACACCATGAAAGAACATGAGTTGTTAGCTGTAGTATTTACATTCGAGAAGTTTCAGGATTACTTCTTGGAACCAAGGTGATAGTCCATACAAACCATGTAGCTCTGAGATATTTGATAGCAAAGAAGGATGCCAAGTCGCGGTTGATTCGATGGGTTCTATTGCTTCAAGAGTTTGAGTTTGAGGTAAAGGATCGGAAGAGGACCGAAAACTAGTTGTCGGATCACTTATCAAGATTGGAAGCAGATGCAACACTTCAAGATGAGCTTGACATTGATGATGCATTTCCCAACGAGAAGGTTTTAGCTCCCTCACGGGATCTTATCCCATGGATTTCATAATTCGCTAATTATCTGGTGTGATGTTGTACCAGAAAACTTATCTTTTCACCAGTAGAAGAAGTTCATGTCTAATGTGCGGATGTTTTTATGGGATGAGCCTTACTTATTCTGCATATGTGCTGATGAGGTGATCTAGAGATGCGTGCCTGAAGTAGAGATGTTGAGCATATTTGAAGTTTGCCATTCATCCCCTATTGGGGGTCATCACAGTGGGATTCACACAACCCATAAGATTCTGCAATGTGGGTACCATTGGCCAACCATTCACAAGGATGCACATGATTTTGCAAAGTCATGTGATGCATGCCAAAGGAAAGTAGGCATATCAAGGAGGCATGAGCTCCCTCTTACTCCCATCTTGTCATTGAGCTATTTGATGTATGGGGCATTGATTTCATTGTCCCATTTGTGAGCTCAAACGAGATGAAGTGCATACTTGTTACTGTGGACTATGTTTCGAAATGGGTGGAGGCAATTGCACTTCCAAATAATGAAGGGAAAAGTGTCACAACATTTTTAAAGCAGATTATTTTTGCTAGATTTGGAACTCCCAGAGCCATCATTAGTGATGGGGGTTTGCACTTCTGCAACCAGCTATTTTGGACTTTACTAGAGCAATATGGGGTGAAACACAGGGTGGCAACACCCTATCATCCATAATCTAGTGGGAAAGTTGAAGTCTTCAACTAGAAAATAAAGACCATCTTAGCTAATACTGTAAATTCTAACCGGACAGATTGGTTTAGGAAGCTAGATGATGCTTTATGGGCTTATCGGACCAAATTCAAGACTCCTATAGGTATGCCTCTGTATCAACATGTATATGGGAAAGCATGTCATCTTCCGGTTGAACTTGAGCACAAAGCTATATGGGTGCTCAAGAAGCTGAATTTGAACTGAAGCGAAACTGCGAACTTGAGGCTTGATCAGTTAAATGAGCTAGATGAATTTCGTTTGAAATCCTATGAGAGTTCTGAAATTTATAAACTAAGGATGAAAATTCAACATAACCAAAAGATTGAGAAGAGAGAGTTCAGCCCGAGTGATATGGTGTTACTATTCAATTCTAGGCTTCCCTTGTTTCTTGGCAAGTTGAAGTCCAAATGATTGGGTCCTTTTGGATTGGTCCAAGTATTCTCCTATGGGGAAATAGAATTGGAAAACTAGGAAGGCAAGTGATTTAAAGTGAATGGTCAATGGGTGAAAGCATATTTGGGGAGGAGCGAAGAAATTAAGCTGGTAGATCTTTGGGCTCTGGGTGAAATCTGAGTAACCCAGGGACTTACATCATATCGCGACATTAAATTAGGAACTGCATGGGAGGCAACACATGGAGGTGTTTTGATGAAGTCTGATTAATCAAAATACTCGCGTCGTGCCGCGACATTAAATTAGGCACTTCTTGGGAGGCAAACCAAGTTGTAATTGTAAGATATATATATATAGTGTTTACGTGTGTTGATATGTGCAGATGAATAAGTTTGGAAATTTGAAGCTGAAACTAAAAATCTAAACTTCGATTGCTGGTGCTGAAAATCACAAAACGAGTCATCTTGGACATAATGTCTCATCAAGTCAACTCTGGACACTGATGCAGAAAATAGGGTAGAAACGGTTGGCCCAACGACTCATTGCTAGTGAGAACGAGTTGTGAGGTCCTCCATCAAGTTTATTGGTATGATGAAGCACTTAAGCTGTAACAGGTAATAATGAGTAACCTAACGAATCGTGGGGCAGCCCAAAAATTCATCAAGTGACTCGTCAAGATAACTCTGTAGGCCCAACAGAGTACGGGGCCTATGACTCATGTCACGACTTGTTGGGTAGCACCACGAGTCATTCAATGAGTCGTTAGGTCCCAAGTATGATCATAAACTCATTCAACTGAATGAGAAGCCAAATGAGTCATGTCTTTACTAAATGACTCATCACATGGGTCGTGGTTTATTTTAATAAAAATTTCCACCTGACCGGACCCACGTACAAATAAGGAAATTTGATTTTCAAAACATATAAAACACCCGACTCTATACACAAATTCCCAAAAAAAGATCAAAACTCAAAACTCTAAAGCAAAGATTTCCCACTTTATCTCCCATATCATCACCCATAGAAAAGAAATCAAAATCGCACTCAAGGTGCACACAGGCACGATCACTCTCAAGACACATCTCTACTCAATAACCACTACTTAATCCTTGTCTTCATCCTAAAAAATTGTGAGTATCTAAATGCTTAGAGTAGAAATATTGCCTGACCTATGCATCTCTGCAAACATCGTATTACTTGATTTATGATTCATACCAAAAGAAAACCCTAGGTTACAATGTTATAAGAAATTTGATTTTTGTGTTGTTGGGATTGAAAATACCAGTTGATGATGGACATGGGTTGGGTTTTCTTAAACCCAGTAAGTAAATCTTGAGCACGATCCATATAACAAGTCATGAAATCACATCACGACTCATTATGTAGCTCATCCTGAGTGGGAAAATGGGGATGTAAACAGTCTATGTAATACCCCGGAAGTGCCTATGGGTAGACCCCAGAGGTAAAAGTTAAAAACTGCTGAAACTTAGAAAATGTTGCAAAACAAGTGACCCTATGGATTGTTGGTCCAACCAATAACCCGTTGGGATGAGTCGTGGAAAGTGTTTGGTTTGGGGGAAATGGAAGCAATGACCGATTCAATAACTCGTTGTGGGAAACAATGAGTCGTCGTTTGAAGCCATAGTAAGAGATGGACTTAAGTTCTAGGAAGTCACAGGTCAATCCACGACCCGTCGTGAGTTACCACAGACCGTGGTTAGAAGCCATTGTTTGGATGGTGTAATGTTCAGTGTATTCGATGGAAGTAGAACATGACTAATTGGTGGGTGTAATGAGTCATGGTGAGGCTCATTGTTTGAGAAGGTGTCCAATTTGCCGAAGGAAACAACTGTCGATTAGGCGACCCATCGTTTCTAGTCGTGATTTGAGATGAGACAAAACCTGGACAGTGTATAGCATGGATCATCACCATGGGTCTTGGAATCCTCCAATGACCCGTTGGAGCGTCCATTGGTTCATCCAATGAAGGAATTTCTGCGTAATTAGTAAGGGTATTTTAATCATTCCCACATCCTAAGGCCCTATATTACGTCGTTTAAGGCTCGTTTTAGTGGATTTGGGGGGGGGGGACTTATTCTAAGTTATTTGCTTCCATGCATGAAAACTTGAGAGGTTGAGGAGGTGATCTAGAGCTAGTTCCTAGGTTTCCATCCAAATTTCATCTTGGGCAATTGGAGAAGTGATGGAATCAATCCCTTCTAGGTATGTAGGGTTATGAATGGGTGGTTGCTTCCACACGCATGCCCAATCGCTCTCTAAAAAGTATGAAATTCTATGATTTATTAATGGAGTTCTTACCCAAATGCATGAATTATCTATTCCATGCATGGGAATGAATTGATTGTGATTTTGTTATTGAATTGTAAAGCATGGGCTAATTTTGTAATGATTTCAATTAAAATTATGCTTCTATCCTTATGATTGTTGAAGCCGTTGACGAGATGATCATGAAAAGGGAGATTTGTGAAGTATATGTGATAGTGATGAGATATTATGATGAAAAGCATAATTTTAAGCTACCCATGTTTATAATTATGTTTTTGATGAGAATTGAGTATTTCGAAGTATGATAAAGCTTTGGATAATGCCCACATGTTAAGTTTAAATGATGATTTTCTCAAACTAAGCTTACCACATTGTTTGGGAGCGAAGACTCCCAAATTTATATTCTAGATTGTGGTATGTTTTGAGTTAAGTATTCCTATGTATAGCTTACCACATGATTTTGGAGCAAGGGCTCCCAAGTATGTTTTCAGCTTGTGGTATGTTTTGAACTAAAGTTTCTCATTTGCATGATTCCGTATTTGAGATGTATTTGATTATTGAGCTTTGTTAATAGATGATATTGAGCTTTGTTATATATGATGTAGAGCAGATGCATGTTTTTGGGAGTATTATCTATAACCGAGTAGGCTATGGGTCGGTCACCCTATGCCTCAAAACTATGCGCCAAGATAGGTTGATACTATTATATGATTTGGGACATTCCCTATGAGCTGCCTTTGCCCGAATGGGCCTTTAGCTTGATATCGATATCATGGTATCGCCCTTAATCCTGGCAAGGCTTTGGGCGGCTCTCATTGTTCCTCATGATTTCAGATATGCATATTAATTACTTATGAGATTTATGTAAATGCATGTTCTAAAGAAAGTTTGACTTAATATTCAGTTTTTACTTATAAATGTCAGAAATCATCTTCTAGTCAATCGATTCAGTTATGATATTATAAAGCATGTTATATCATATTATGAAGAGGTTATGATTTCAGAAAGAATGCATGCAAGTCCTACTCTCAGTTTTCTAATGTTATGTTTTAATTAATGCATTTTCTTTAAATGATTTTAATTACGTTAGCGGTTGTACTTACCTTTCATACTCGGTACATTTCGTGAACTGACTGCATACTTTATATGATGTATCATTTCATGATACAGGACCCAGCTCTCAGATTCAGCCCCACTCTTAGTCAGCTTATTGGAGTTTGCATTTTGTTGTTGGCGAGTCCTCATCCATCGAGGGCTAGACTTTCAGTTTTTCTTATGTATTTTAGTTTCAGTGTTTTTGAGTTAGTTGGGGGTCTTTTCCTATCAAATCGTCATATTTAGAGGCTTTTCAGACATATGTATGTATTCAGCTTCAGATTTTATATTCTGATGTTATATTCAAGATAGACTTCCGCTATGATTGTATTGATGGTTATTCAGTTCTTGATTGAGTTAGATGTATGCTTATGCCATGGGTCGACTTAGGGTCTCTCGGGGTTCCTTGTCTCGTGTCGCGATCCGAGCCTCCGTTCAGGTCGTGACAAACTTGGTATCAGAGCTATAGGTTTGAAGTATCCTAGGGTGTCTAAAAGTTGCGTTAAGTATTGTTTTTTTCATGGGTGTGAAGTGCTTCACACCTATGATGAAGAGGCTACGAGATGTTTAGAAAATGTTCCCTTCTTTGATGATCTATGTCATGCGATGAAAAGTCTTTTTATCCTTCTAATTCACGCTATTCGCGGTTACAGAATCATGGCTCCTCGAAGAATGGTTGAACAAGGAATGGAGATAGTTAAGGCCATGAGAACGGCCATGGTCATGGGCATCAGCAAGCCCCACCAGTTTTGAAGCCCTAGCAACCGGAGCCAACAGCCCATGCTAAGTTTCGGGCCGCTATTCAGATGCTTGCGCAGGCCTTGACCGCTCAGGTCAATCAGCAGGCCGTTGTGCATGTTCTACAAAGTGGCAACACAACAGCGGCTCAAGTCAAAGACTTGTTGCGGATGAACCCGGTGGAGTTCCTTATGTCCAAGGTAGATGAGGACCTACATGAGTTCGTAGATGAGATTGTCAAGATCTGTCAAGTCATGGGAGTGAATGAGGTTGAGTGCGCCGAGTTGGCCTCTTATCAGCTAAAGGGGTTCGCGCATATCTGGTTCCGCCAATGGAAGGATAGCAGGGTCACAGGAGCAGGTCTAGTCACCTGGGAAGAGTTCCATGTTGCATTTCTAGACCGGTTCTTCCCTCGGGAGATGAGGGAGCTCAATACAGCTGAGTTCATGAATTTGATGCAAGGGAGAATGACTATACAAGAGTATGCCCTTGAGTTCACTCGCCTATCAAAATATGCCCCAGAGTTGGTAACCGATCAGAGGATGTGGGTGAATAGATTCGTCCATGGAGTAGCGGGCTATTTGGACAAGGATTGTAGGAACACTATGCTCCATCAAGACATGGGTTTACCATAGATAGTGTTGTACGCCCAGCAGATGGAGGATGCGCATTCAAGGGAGAGGGAGGCTAAGAGGGCCAGGATCAAGGACCACAGATCCTCTCAGTAGAGGTCCAGTGGTGGGCACCGACAGATGACCCACCAGAGATCATTAGCCTCAGCACTTAGGCATTGAGTGTGCCATCCAGGCCTATACATGATCAGAGAGGATGGGCACCGGGCTCAAGGGGTCATAGCAATAGACTCGCAGATTTTAGCATCCCAGCTTGTCGCTGATGTGGTCAAGGAGACACAGGCCAGTGTTTGGCAGGTTTAGGTGCGTGTTTCAGGTATCGGCATCCCATACACATGCTTAGCGATTATCCAGCTATGAGATAGGATCAGGTTGGGGGCTGAGGCCCAGCTTCTAGCTCAGTAGTCTTTCCCGTACACTCAACACATTAGGGGGCATCTACTGTGACAACTAGCGGTCAGCGCCAAAATAGATTCTATGCTTTAGCATCCCATCAAGAGCAGGAGGTTTTCCTAGATGTGGTCACTAGTATATTGCGAGTTTTCCATATTGATGTTTATGCTTTGCTAGATTCGGGGGCTACCTTGTCTTTTGTGACACCTTATGTGGCTAGTAGCTTCGCAGTCAGTCCCGAAGTCTTTTTAGAACCCTTCGCACTTTCCACTCCAGTAGGTGACTCAGTTATAGCTAGATGGGTGTACAGAGGTTGCCCAGTCTCATTCCTTCATAAGGTCACCTCAACAGATCTGATAGAGTTAGCCATGACCAATTTTGATGTTATTCTCGGCATGGATTGGCTATTTGCATGCTATGATTTAGTAAATTGTAGAACCCGAGCAGTAGAGTTCAAATTTCCTGGGGAACTAGTCTTAGAATGGAAGGGCAGTTCAGCCGTGCCTATAGGTTGTTTCATTTCCTACCTTAAGGCCAGGAAGATGATTTCTAAGGGTTGCATGTGCAATCTAGTTAGGGTTAAGGATGTCGAGTCCAAGACCCCGACTATCCAGTCAGTTCTAGTAGTATGTGAGTATCCAGAGGTCTTTCCTTATGTTTTTCCAGGTGTTCCTCCTTTCGGTATTGGCCTTCTTCCCGACACGCAAACTATATCTATTCCTCCCTACAGGATGGCTCCATCTGAGCTAAAAGAGTTGAAAGAGTAGTTAAAGGACTTGTTAGATAAGGGTTTCATTAGACCGATCAAGTCTCCATGGGGTGCACCGGTTCTGTTCATCCTAAAGAAGGATGGTTCTTTTCACATGTGTATTGACTATTGGCAATTGAACAAAGTCACCGTCAAGAACAAGTATCCTTTACCCAGGATTGATGATTTGTTTGACCAGCTTCAGGGTGCCAAGTGTTTCTCATAGATAGACCTCAAGTCCGGGTATCATCAGCTCAGAGTTCGGGAGAGTGATATCCCGAAGACAGCCTTCAGGATGCGGTATGGCTATTATGAGTTTGTAGTTATGTCTTTTGGACTAACAAATTCTCCTGTAGCTTTCATGGAATTGATGAATAGGGTGTTCAAGAAATATCTGTACATGTTCGTGATTGTGTTCTTTGATGACATCCTTATATACTTTTGGAGCGAGACGGAGCATGCCGCTCATTTGATAGTAGTGCTTCAGACTCTCAAGGATCGCCAATTGTATGCCAAGTTTAGCAAGTGTGAGTTTTGGTTGGACTCCGTAGCCTTTTTGGGCCATGTGGTAACGAGTAAAGGCATAAAGGTAGATTCTCAAAAAATCGAGGAGGTGAAAAACTGGCCTAGACCGGTGAATCCTTTAGATTTTTTGAGTTTCTTGGGATTAGCTGGCTACTATCGGAGGTTTGTTGAGAATATCTTGACCAAATTAACTTAAAGAAGGTAAAGTTCCAATGGTCGGAGGCTTGTGAGAAGAGCTATCAAGAGTTGAAGACTCGACTCACTTCAGCACGGGTGTTGACCCTACCTGAGGGTACTGATGGTTTTGTGGTGTATTGTGATGCTTTGAGAATCGAACTTGGGTGTGTGTTGATGCAACATGGGAAGGTGATACCATATGCCTCAAGATAGTTAAAAATCCATGAGAAGAATTACCCGACCCATGATCTTGAATTGGCCGCGGTATATTCGCCTTGAAGATATGGCGACATTATTTGTATGGGGTCCACGTGGATGTATTTACGGATCACAAGAGTTTAAAATGTGTGTTCACACAGAAGGATCTCAATCTTCGGCAAAGGAGATGGTTGGAGCTACTCAAGGACTACGATATGAGTGTCTTTTACCGTCTAGGAAAGGCTAATATGGTAGAGAGCACACTTAGTAGGCTCTCTATGGAGAGTGTCTCCCATGTGGATGAAGGAAAGAAGGAGTTGGTGAAAGATGTACATCGACTCGCAAGGTTGGGAGTTAGGTTGGTCCTCAACCGATGGCAGTGTTGTTGTCCAGCACTGGTCAGAATCATCCTTGGTGAGTGATGTGAAATCTAGAAAAGATGAGGATATGATTTTGGTAAAGCTAAAAGAATCTATTCAAAGTCATAAGGTGGAGGTCTTCTCCCAAGGGGGAGATGGTGTGCTACTGTACCAAGGTCGTATATGTGTCCAGATGTAGATGATTTTAGGAGTCGGATGTTGCATGAGGCTCATGGATCTAGATATTCTATCCATCCGGGTGTCACCAAGATGTATCATGACTTGGGGGAAATATATTGGTGGAATAGCATGAAGAGGGATATTGCAAAATTCGTAGCCATGTGTCGAACTATCAACAAGTAATGGTTGAGCATCAAAGGTCTGGAGGCGTACTTCAGGATATTAGCATTCCCACTTGAAAGTGGGAAGATATTAATATGGATTTCATCACAGGCCTACCTCATACTCGTCGAAACTATGATTCTATTTGGGTTGTGGTAGACAAGTTGACCAAGGCTGCACATTTTCTATCGGTCAAAACCATGGACTCGGCGGAGGATTATGCTAAGCTATATATTCGGGAGTTGGTTTGATTACATGGAGTTCCCTTGTCCATTATTTTATACTAAGGTACTCAATTTACCTCCCAGTTCTGGCGGTCTTTTCAGAAGGGGCTTGGGACTCAGGTTAAGCTTACCATAGCCTTTTATCCGCAAATGGATGGTCAAGAGAAATGAACAATCCAGACTCTCGAGGATATGTTGAGAGCATGTGTGATGGACTTTAAAGGTAGTCACTTGCCCCTAATCGAGTTTTCTTACAGTAACAACTATCACTCCAGTATCCAAATGGCACCGTTCGAGGCTCTCTACGGACGGAGATATAGGTCACCCATTGGATGGTTCGAGGTTGGTGAGGCAGCAATGATAGTGCTAGATTCGGTTCATGAGGCTATGGTGAAGGTTCAGTTGATAAGGGACAGGCTGAAAACCGCTCAGAGTCATCAAAAGTCATGTGCTGATGTGAGGAGGAGAGAGTTAGAGTTCGAGGTGGATGATTGAGTATTTATGCAGGTATCTCCCATGAAGTGGGTAATGCGGTTTGGAAAGAAAGGAAAACTCTGTCCTATTTATATTGGTCCCTACCGGATTGTGAGAAGAGTTGGCAAGGTGGATTATGAGTTTGAGTTTCCCTCAGAGTTATCTTCTGTGCATCCTGTGTTTCATGTATCGCTGTTGAAGAAGTGTTTGGGTGACCTAGCTCTAGTTGTTCCGATGGACAGTGTTGGTGTGAGGGACAGCCTTAGTTATGAGGAGGTTCTGGTGGAAATATTGGATCGACAAGTTTAGAGGCTAAGGAACAAGGAATTAGCTTCAGTTAAAGTATTATGGAGGAATCAGCATGTTGAAGGAGCTATGTGGGAGGTTGATGCAGACATGATAGCTAGATACCCACATTTGTTCTCTACCAGCTCAGCTCTAGCTTGAGGTATTAGTTTTTGCACTCTAAATCTATTTAGTTTTCATGTTTAGTTCACGTGTTCAAGTTTCTTTTATGTATATGGATGTGTATGTGAATCATGAAATCAGATAAGCTATGTGTTTTGAATCGCAGATAATCATTCCGTTAGTTTTCGGGTTAAATGATTAGTATTTGAATATGATAATTGCATGTTTTTGTTTTCTACTTGTTTCCTACATTCGAGGACGAATGTTCCTAAGGTGGAGATATTGTAATACCTTGGAAGTGCCTAGGGGTAGACCCGAGAGTTAAAAGTTGAAAACTGCTGAAACTGGGAAAATATTGCAGAACGGGTGGACCAACGATACGAGTTGTTGAAAGTGTCTGGTCTGGGGGCAGAGGAAGCAACGACCGATTCAACGGCTCGTTGTGGGAAACAATAAGTTGTCGTTTGAAGCCACAGTAGGAGCTGCACTTAAGTTTTGGGAAGTCACAGGTCAACCCACGACCCGTCGTGAGTTACCACAGACCATGGTTAGCAACCGTTGAATATCTAGTGTATTCGATGGAAGTAGACCATGACTCATTGGTGGGTGTAACGAGTCATGGTGAGGCTCGTTGTTTGAGGAGGTGTCAAAGTTGCCGAAGGAAACAACAATCGATTGGATGACCCATTGTAAGTGATGAAGACCCCTCGTTTCTAGTCATGGTTTGAGCCGAGACCAAGCCTGGATAGTGTATAGCACGGATCGTCACCATGGGTCGTGGTATCCTCCAACAACCCATTGGAGAGTCCGTTGGCTCATCCAGTGAAGGAATTTTTGCCCAATTAGTAAGGGTATTTTTGTCATTGTCACATTCTAAGGCACTATACTATGTCATTTAAGGCTCGTTTTTAGTGGGTTTTAGGGTGGGAAAACTTATTCTAAGTTATTTCCTTCCATGCATGCAAACTTTAGAGGTTGAGGAGGTGATCTAGAGCTAGTTCCAAGGTTTCCATCCAAATTTCATCTTGGGCAATCAGAGAAGTGTTGGAATCAATCCCTTCCAAGTTTGTAGAGTTATGAATGGGTGGTTTCTTCCACACCCATACCCAATCCCTCTCTAGAAAGTATATAATTCTATGATTTATCTATGGGGGTTTTACCCAAATGCATGAATTATCTATTTCAATGAATGGGTATGAATTGATTACGATTTTATTATCAAATTGTGAAGCATGGGCTAATTTTATAATGATTTCAATTAAAATTATTTTTCTAGCCTTATGAATGTTGAAGCCATTGACGAGATGATCATGAAAAGTGCGATTTGTGAAGTATATGTGATAATGATGAGATATTATGATGAAAAGCATAATTTGAAGCTACCCATCTTTATAATTATATTTTCGATGAGAATTGAGTATTTCTAAGTATGATAAAGCTCTGGGTAATGCCCACATGTTAAATTTAAATGATGATTTTTCCGGACTAAGCTTACCACATTGTTTTAGAGCGAAGACTCCTAAATTTATATTCTAGCTTGTGGTATGTTTTGAGTTAAGTCTTCCTATGCATAGCTTACCACATGGTTTTGGAGCAGGGGCTCCCAAGTATGTTTTCAGCTTGTGGTATGTTTTGAACTAAAGCTTCTCATATGCATGATTCCGTATTTGAGATGTATTTGATTATTGAGCTTTGCCAATAGATGATGTTGATCTTCGTCATATATGATGTAGAGCATATGCATGTTTTTGGGAGTATTTTCTAGCACCAAATATCTATGGGTCAATCACCCTATGCCTCAGAACTATGCGCCAATGTAGGTTGATACTATTATATGATTTGGGACCTCCCTTGTGAGCTTCCCTTTCCCCAATAGGCCTCACCTTGATATCAATATCATGGTATCGTCCTTAACCCCTAGCAAGGTTTTGGGCGGCTCTACCTACTTGAGTGTGATAGTTGGGACCATGTAAGCTCTATTGTGGTATGTCGGTTAAGTGAAGAGTCTCCCATGGTTCCTCATGATTTCAGATATGCATATTCATTACTTATGCGATTTATGTAAATGCATGTTCTAAAGCAGGTTTGATTCAATGTTCAGCTTTACTTATAAATGTCAGAATTCGGCTTTGAGTCAATCGATTCAGTTATGATTTTATAAATCATGTTATATCATGTTATGAAGAGGTCATGATTTTAGAAAGAATGCATGCAAGTCCTACTCTCAATTTTCTGATGATATGTTTTAATTAATGCATTGTCTTTAAATTATTTTACTTACATTAACGGTTTTACTTACCTTGCATACTCGGTACATTCCACGTACTGACCGCATACTTTCTATACTGTATCGCTTCATGATAAAAGAGACCTAGCTCTCAGATTCAGCCCCAGTCTTAGTAAGCTTATTGGACTTTGCGTTTGCTTGTTGCTGAGTCCTCATCCTTCTAGGGCTAGACTTTCAGTTTTTCTTATGTATTTCAGTTTCAGTATTGTTGAGTTAGTTGGGGGTCTTGTCCAATCTACTCGTCATGTTTAGAGGCTTTTCAGACATATGTATGTATTCAGCTTCGGATTTTATATTCTTATGTTATATTCAAGATAGACTTATGCTATGATTGTATTGATGGTTATTCAATTCTTGATTGAGTTAGATGTATGCTTATACCATGGGTCGACTTGAGAGCGATCCAGGCCTCTATTTGGGTCGTAAAAGTCTACCTCACGACTGGTCTAACGAGTCGTTGCCACAAGTGATGACTCGTCATGACCAGTCGTTGAGTCCACTGGTTCAACAAAAGAAAAGTTGACCTGTAGATGATGAGTGACCTCATGAGTCGTGGAGAGTGGCAATGACTCGTTCAATCCCATGTCCAATCTGTAGGAATATAGTTAAAATCTCATTTTATTTCATCTCATCTTGCATAATAACCGTTATTCCACAGGTACAATGGCACCGAAGGGTACACCAAAAAAGGTTGCGGCCAAGAAACAGGGGCCGAAGAAAAGTCATCCCTCATATCACAGCGTTAGGGATGAGCCCTCATCCTCCGAAGAGTCAACTGGCTTTGTGGAGGAATACCAGTTCTCAGAGGAGCAGCTCGAGAGGAGATCGAAAAGGACTAGGACTTTATACACTACCAATCCAACAGCCCTGGTCGCATCTCCTACCCCACTTGCAAGAGACCCGCCTAACCGAATAGAAGAAAATATTGGGGCCACAGTCTCGATTGCCCCCGAGGGCACCACAGCTGCGACAAATGTAGATGGTGCTGATGAATCACGTGCCCAATAGGGGATCACAAATGATGAGTTGACGGGGACTTCACATACATCCACTGATCAACCACGGAGGGTGAGGCCATGGTGTGTCCACAGTATGTGGTCCATTTAAAATAGGGACATTGCTCTTAATGAAAAGGGCCATCCGAAGAGGAGCATTATGAGGAGCCTAGATTGGTCACCATAGGGCACAAGGACCTCCCCGAGCTGCAGGCATTGTTTGAGTGATACAGGTTCGGGTGGTTGACTGAGCCATCGGGGAGTTACAACCCTTGCCTGGTCAGAGAGTTATGGTGCCTATGCATCCACGTTACAATGTTTGGCTTTGAGAGGCCACGACTAGAAGAGAAGGCCCTCATTGGCGCAGGTGTTGGTTCGGGAGACACCTATAGACATCTCTTAGAGGACCATCTCTAGGCTGCTCTATGGTCCAGACTATTAGGCTCCAATGAACACAGTCGAGTTTGATCAAAGACTGTTCGAACTCAAAAAAGTCAAAATCAAGAAACTAAACAGTGAAAAACGTATCAGGCAGTACACTTAGTTGTCATGCATCATTGACAAATGAGTTCCGTTAGTTGAGTGGTTGTATGGCATCGAGTCACAGATAAAAAAGCCCATACTGAACTTATAAGATAAATTCTGGTGGACATTGATTTGACATAGGTTGGTACCGACCAGCAATGACAATGTGCTCTCACTTGATAGAGTCGCACTAGTAACGAGCATTATGGAGGGGTACGCCATAAACTTCTCGTGTATATTGCTGAGGAGATTTGGGAGTGGGCGATAGTAGATAGCACCACCATTCCCTTTCCATGCCTCATTGATCGACTCTATTAGAAGTCAAACGTGCCAGAATTACCATCAGTTGATTAGCGAGTGATGGTCCATAAGATCACTGATATCCGATTGATAAGAGATGAGACAAACCCGGTATCGAGAGTGAGGAGTCAGTCTGCCGCATCCGCTGGAGTGACTTTATTGGTAGAGGCATTGAGTAGCGGTATGCTGATTGAGGCTACACTATTTACTGAGTTTGCAGTAGAGACACAGAGGCCAGAGAGACTGGTAGCCAGCCTGAGGCTACAGATGCTGCCGGAATTCCCACACCTGCTGAGGTTCCAGAGTCTTCATCTACAGCAGCAGCACCTCAACCACCTGTTGCACCCTCACGTGCTTCTCCAGCCGGCCTAGTTACAATTTCTCAAGGATTCTTGACTGACATGACTAGGTGGCTGGCTAAAGCTGTGAAACAGCAAGCACACATGGCTCTTCAAGTAAAGCTATTAATGGAGCAGGTAAAGTCGTGGGTTACAAAGGAATTGGAGGCGCTCTCTAGTTTAGTGCATGGTCGGTTGGACGCCTTTGAGAGGTGTATGGATGAGCGCCTTGCACAGTTATAGGTTCCCGAGTTGGCAATATGGTATGCGGAGGTAGCAGCACTCTGAGCTGAGGTGCAGGAATTTTCCATATGATACATAGTTGCTATCCCTCCACCCGCGCTTCCAGTGATTGATGAAGAGATTGCGGAGGAGCTACCACCAATAGTTGACTTTATCACTGAGGAGCCGGTGGCGCAGTATAAGGGCAAGAGGCCTCGTGAGGAGGCAAATCTTGATGAGGATGATTCTCTTCTCTGTGAGCAAAAGCAAGAGCTGAGAGAGATGGAGGCAGCGGTGCAGTTATCCAGAGATGAGGCTCGACAGAGAGCCGCAGTAGAGGCAGTGAGAGCTCGTGGAGAAGGTACGAGCTCAGTAGGTTTTGAGAAAGCACTGGTTCAGGCCAGCGGTATAAGAGATGACACTGGAGGTGTATCTGCGCCCTCCACTGACCAGGCCGTAGATGCCTAAGTCACACATGTATGTTCCCTATTTCCATGTTTTATTCTTATATATGCGTCGAGGATGATGCATTATTTTTCGGATGAGGGTGGTGAGGAACACCTGTGTGTTTTTTCTAAACATAACCCAAGGTTTTTCTTACCGGATATCTTTTTCCTCGAGTGTTCTTTATCTAGTAGAACCGGCACATTTAGGTTTTTGTGTTTGTTTGTGTCAGTCAAAAGAAAATTAGGTGAACTTAAGGCAGTCAATAACATGAATTGTTTAATTTATTTGAGCTAATAATGTGATACCTCTCCTAATATTTTTTAGTTTTGTGTGTGTGTGTTAAAATAGACAAGAATGACCTTTGTGAATCTTTTCATGGGATTAATACTGTGAGCATGTTTACCATTGTGTGACTGTACCTGAACTAGGAGTTAGTAGAAGCGATGATGTTGTCCTGTGCAATTCAGTTGTGTGTGTCAATCTAGAACTTTCCTGGTCAATTGTACCGAGGTAGAGGATGGGAAACTAGGAAGGGATTATAGGTCGTTTTTGATGAATGAGTCCACTTTAGCCTTAAAAGACCTACCAAATGGAAATAAATATTCCTTGATCCCAATTTTGAGCTTAAATTGACCCTTCTATTTTTTACCACCAATTCACCTTCCTACTTTGATTAAGTTGAACCTGTTTTGGCCCTGGTCCCCCCTTAGACACTGTGAACCTCAACTCAGGAAAATTGCCTAAGTTGAGGGTATCTATCACAGGGGTGATTAAGAAGAGTAGGTGGAATGAAATTGGGTAATGAGAATAAAAAGGGTGGGTGTAGTGTGCAATAATGAAGAAAGAAAGAAATGATAAAGAAAAAAAAAGAAAAAGGGAATATGAGAAAAACATAAATGAAGTTGCTTGAAAAAAGAAAAACTGCACCAATACTTGCAAAATAAAAAAATAAAAAAGAAGGAGAAAGTGTTATAAAAAAAAAAGGGAAAAAAGGGGGAAAATGTGAAAAGAAGGTTGAGTGTGGAGCCAAAGTGTGTGTAGTGCCAAGGAGGGTTAAAATACTATTCCAATAGGTACCATACCCAAACCTGAGCCTACATTACAAGCTTAAAAATTCCTATAGTGATCCTGGTTAACCCATCTAAAAATTGAGGTATTGAAAGTAAAGGCAAGCTTATGGTATTGCATGCGCATAGTTAGAATTTCTTTGTGAGAGCGAGTATGCTTTTACCTAGTCCTAAGAAAAATATATTGTTATTATCATATAGACATGTAAGAGTGTGGGACTTTTTCGTGGTGAGAGCACTTGGTCAACAAAATCGTCTGCAAACTGTCTGGGTCAGTGTTATAAAATTATGTGCATGGTTTCAAGTGACAGTATATTTCCATGTTTCAATTCCTCTGTGTCATGGTTGAAAATTTTACATATGCATTATGATTTGGTTTTGTATGATAAATGAGGGGTTAGAAAATTTTATTTGATTAAGAGATGTGACTGCCATAGGTTTCCTAGAGTTCTTTTGATTGAAGCGTCGAAGTGGTTTTAGTTTATTTGTTTTTGCCTGAGGACATGTAAAAGTTCTATGTTGAGGGGGTGTTGATGTGTCTTGATTTTACGACACTTTTGATGCTTAAAACTATGAAAATAAGAAAATTTCAGTTATGTTTATGTAGATATAATGTTTTGTTGTTAAGTGTTGCAAGAAAACAAGTCCAAAAAGTGAAATAGGTAAAGTAAGCCAAAAATGGAGCAAATTGCAGGCTGCTACCCAGGTCACGGTTCATCGTCTCAATGGAAGACTTGTTCCTGGAGTCATGGGCGGAGATCAAGTTTGACATGTGAAGAACCAGTGTATCTAATGAGTTAAAGGCATGACTGGTTATGTCGGTCGTGAAGATTGGGAGGAATACTTGATGAAAAACTAAGCAAGGATGTAATGAAGGATGTAACGAGTCGTCGGGAGTCTTGAAGACTCTTCATGAGATGATAAGCTGATCCATCAAGTGCACTAGAGTTTTGTGCGATCAGGCGCCACGAGGAACCTAACGACTCGTGCCTTGACCTGATGAGTCGTTAGGTGACCCATTACCATGATTGGACAAGTTTTTGAGGATGAATCAATTTCATTGGCCATGACTAGTTAGGAGACCTAACGAGTCATTACTTGGCCCATTACCACTGCCGACTTAGATTCCGTTTTTAGTTAGGAAAAGTTTTATTTGAAAATATAAATACATTATCTAGGTTTATTTTTACGGGACAATTTTATTTTTACTACTTTCACATGGATTTTTGTGTTGTAAACGACCATTCTTGGTTCAAGAAACAAAGTTTGTAATTTTTTGTTCTTGATTTTGAGGATTAAAACAACATTGAAGTTCTGTTCATCGGTTTTTGGTGATTTATTCAATTCAAGTGGTTTTCTTCTACGAATCTTTGTAAGTGACAATTATGATTTCTTCTTTATTTTGTAATTTTGATCATTCAAATATTAGTAGCTAAACCCATAACTAGAGTTGTGGGAACCATGATGAATTAACACGAGTAGGTAAAAATACTTAGTGAATCTTGAATGGGGTTTATGCATGTATTATTTTTCCCTTCATTTTAATTTATTCTCAACAGTTGCAAACATTGGAAATTGCCTTATTCTTACTCATTGGATCAAGGGGGTGGTGAATGGGAAAAGGGACTAACAATGGAGTTTTGAGGCTATCAACCCTCATCTAATAGCTTGATCTTATCCGGGAATAGTTAATCCGATATCAAGGGTAAGGGTTAATTAAGCATACACCTATATATGGACCAAGTTGTATGATTATAATAATGTAGATAAGGAACCAACCATTTAGGTGAATTTAACTTACCAATATTGCATGCTAAACAGCAGAATAGATCACTAGTGTAAAAGCCTTGTGGTTATGAAGTCATGGGGAATACAATCCTAGACACTTTGTTGATTGAATAAAACCGAAATTGATTTAAACATTTACTAGTCTCTAATCTTGTTTATTATTTTGTGTTTCAAACCTTCCCCTAGGAAATAAGTAAGCCGATAGTACTAGCTAAATGCATTAACCCAAGTTCTCAAAATATTCCTCATGGGGTTCGATCCTAACCCTGGTTGGGTTCTATATTTGACATCGACCGCTTTATATCTCATTCATGAGGTGTAATTTGGGTGACATCATTAACTGTGTCATTGAGCAGCTGGATAGCCGCCCTGAACTCCGTAATGGACACTGAGTTGTCCTGAGGGGCTGCTGCAGCTGGTGGGGCAAGTCGGTGAACGTTACTGGCCCTTCTTATGTTACCACGTCGCGGAGGCCTAATTCACTGAAACAAAATAGAGCACAAGTTAGGAGAACAATTTTGATATTGAATTTCGACGCACGATAAAGAGTATGAACAAAGGGAGTTTTCCTGATAACATCTCGTAGCCTCCCTGTCATAAGTGTGACACGCTTCACACCCATGAAAGAGACTCTAATCGATGCGCCTTTCAGACATCCGAGGATACTCTAAACCTAGTTCTCTGATACCAAGTTTGTCATGCCATGAGTCTACACCCTAGATGGAACATGTTACTTGGAGTTACGAGTAACCCCAAGTCAACCCCTGGTCTATCATACACTGTCATTCTAAGTAATCATAAATATATAGTGGAAGTTTTAAAGTAAATTATAAACATTTATGAAAATAGAGTTGAATAATAAAGTTTAAAACCATCAAAAGAAAAAAGAATGTCTGAAACCATGTTTGTATCTGAAAGCCACTATACTGATGAGTTGCTGGGACAAGCCCCCAGCTAACTCCAAGTCTAGATAAAAGAAAAAAAAATTGAGTGAAAATGAAATTCGTCCCCGAAGTATGAGGACTAGCCAATGGTGTAGCTGGAATATTTTGAGAATGATCTACTAACATGGTTGTGACTAAGATCCTGCAGCTGTATCATAAAATGATACAACATAAAAGGTATAGTGTCGGTACTTTGAATGTACTGAGTAAGTGAGATAAACCATATACAAGAAATGAAATAACTGAACTGAAAAGACATGCAATGGCCAACTAAAACTGCCGAACTGAATAACTGTAATAACTGAGATGGTCTAAATGGCCCTGTCTGATGGTCAAGTACATGCCAAAAATCAGAGATACTAATCTAAAATGCTGCTCTGAAATGATCTAACTAACTAATATGAGAATGAACTGAGCTGACTAGTGGGAGAGTCTACAATCGACATATAACCATTTGAGCAAGACATGGAGTCCGATGTATACACCCCATTGGTAGGACCCAATATACCTTGCAAGGGTATAAAGGCATGAACTGCGTGATCACAAGTCTAAGTCCATGAGACCAATAAAATATATCCTACGGTGGCAACGTAGTTCTAGGAATCTGGGTGCGCTGGAACCCTGTCCACTCGGTGCTTAGTCCTACTCCCACTGGATAGTCCTAGACTAACTACTAAGCTGATAGTTCAAAACTGGGCCCAAGACTTGTTAGGAATACCTATCTGGAAGCACCCTGAGAGTTTTATTGGACCAGATTCTGTAATTTAGTTCTAAGACTGGTCAGAGCTGCTTATATGGAAGCATCGTAACCGTGTAAAGAACAAACTGTAATATGAATTTGGGGTCCTAAGGATGGTCAGAGCTTCTTATCTGAAAGTATTACGACTTCCTAAAGAACCACCAAAACTAATACCGAGGGCTAATTCTGATAACTGGGAGGCACTACTGACACCTTGAGAATTTCTGCAGTCAAAATAATCAGCTGACATTTTTGAATAACACTGGATATTCTAACATTTGATTGAAACTGAATTGAAAATAATCTGACTAAGTTTCAAAACAGCTGACAACATGGGATTCCCCAACACTGATAAAATCAAGCAAAATTTCGATATTAAGCACTATTTCAAGATTCTATTTTTTTTTGCATTCAAGAGCTAGGGCTAGAATTTCATTACAAGGGCAAGCACCAATACAGTCACAAACTGGTGGAAAATATCTACAATTATCATAAAATAATATTCCGCATGAATTAAATGAATTCTGACTAATAATTTCTTAACATACGATATTTTTAGTTTCAGGGCTAGAAGTGATCAAGGAAATAGGAAGAATTTTGGGGACACGAGAAAAGAACTATTACCTTGTTGAATTCCCACAGACTTAGCTAAAAATTCCCTGAAGAAGGAAGCTTGAATTGCTGCAATAGATAAGGAATCCTAGACCTTGGTTGAGTGTTCTTGAGAGAGAACTTGCGTAGATTTTTCTGAAAACCTTTGTGGGAATGAGGGAAAAAAGTTTATCCCCTCCAAATTCCCTTAAAATAACTCAAAACGATGTATTTTATGGTCTAGGAGGTTAGGAAATTACTGAGACACCCTAAGGAAATTCACAGGAAAAACTAACTGCCAGTCCCCCACGAGAGACTCAATGGTTCGTGCCAAGTGACCACGACTCGTGGTCACAGTCAATGAGTGCACTGCCCAAAAACCTCATGTTGGTCACCAAGAGGGACACCATGACTTGTGGTGTACCCAACGACTCATGGTGACCCACTCATTAACTACACTGCCAAATTCTCAACTTCCCAAAACATCCTAGACCACGGGTCACCTAATGGGTCGTGGCATAGACCATGACTCATGGTGACTAGAAGTTAGGTACACTGTCTATATTTTCCGCGGTCTTCAATTTTTTCTTGACCATGGATCACATCATGACTCGTGGTGTTGACCATGATTCGTGGTCACACCCGTGGTCACCCCATTTTTTCAAAATTTTCAACCAAGTCTGGACCCTTCTCCATGAGTCACTTCATGACTCGTGGCCTACTCCATGGATCATAGGATGACTCATTCTGTGATCTGGTGTAGAATATCCTATTTTCTCCATTTCAACTCTCGGGTCTGGTCTTAGAGTTTCTGAGGAATTACAATAGTCTTGGGAAAAGGAGGCTAGCACGAGTCAGGGTGGACGACTCATTGTTGGGATAAATGAGTCATTGTAAGTGGCCATTGGAAATAATTATAGGAGATGAGCAGTGGTGTAATGACTAGAAACAATGAGTCATTGGACTGACAATGACTCATCCTAACCAATCGTTCTTAGAGACTTAAGTTGGAATCTAGCAGGGTAACGAGAGGCAATAACGGGTTGTCATTTGAGTAACAACCCATTCTGTCGAGTCGTTGTATCAAGGAAAAGAAGTTAAAAGTGATGGATGAAGTAATAGATGGATACCACGAGTCGTGGTATCAAGGAACGACTCGTTGGATCTGTTGTGGCCACTGGCAGTGCAGAATTTCCAGGTTTTTTATTATGGGTATTTTCATCATTCCTAAATCCTAGGTCCTAAACTACATCATTTTAAGCTCTGAATAGTGTGTTTTAAGGGGGGTAAGTTCATTCTAAGTATCCCTACTCCATACATGCAACCTAGAGCCCTCCTTGAAGACCAAGTTTGAGATATTTCATCAATTTCTCTCCAATTCCCTTTGAGTTTTCAAGTAGGTGTGTGAATTTGATTTACCCAGGTATGTGAGGCTATGAATGAGAGTTCCTTTAACTCTCATGCTCAAAACTCTTCTCAATTTTCATGGATTTCAATTATAGATTCAAGTTTCGTGATCTATGGTGTTTATTCCAATTCTTGTGAAATTCTGTATGATCTATCTATGGGTTAATTCCTTTCATGTATTAAATCATATTTTATGATATATAGGTAGATTTTATAACTAATTTGAATATACTTTATAGATTTGAATTTAAATTCAACTATGCCCATTTATGTATGTCCTTATGAAAAGTCAAGTTATGATTTTATCATGTCTTGATTTAAATTAGCCAATTGTGATTTACGATTTATGATATGATTTCTCTTAGATACTTATCATGGATTTATGAAATATAAAATATATACATGTTTTACAAGTATTCATGAATTTCATGATTCATGGACTTATGATTATGGCCGACTCACTGGCCTTATTATATGGCTATTTCACGTATTTCGAGTATGTGATCTTGGAAAAATTTATATGCCCAAGTGATACTCAAATGTGTCATTTTGCCTTGTTTATCTATCGATATTTATACATTCTCATGTGATTTGTAATAAAATATCAATTTATACTAACCAACATGATTAGCTTTGTTTTGCAGGAAAAATATAAAGTTATGGAGCTAAGGTGCATGTTGGGAGAGATCGGGATTGGACTCGGAAGCTAGCAAGGGAAAAAAGCACTTGAAGGCACGAATAAAAGGGGCTCCGCGATGGAGCTGTGTCACGCTGCCATCGCGGATGCACTCTGCCTGGAGGGTGAAATTATGCCTATTTCCAGTGGAGGTACGCCTTGGGGCCGTGGCACGTTGGCCTAGCCCCGCGTTGCACGCCATGCCACGTTGGGCCTAAATACCTGGACGTCCGGATTCCAGTAAGGGTCCACGTTGGTGGCGTGTCACGGAGGCAGTGCTCCACGATGCACTCCGTGACACGTTGCTTGTTATTCCAGGAAAAATTCCCACTAGTATAAATAGAACACTTAGGTTCATTTTTAATTATTCTGACTTGGTGGAGCAAGAACGTGGGTTACAGGCAGTTGAGGGGACGAAAATCTCAGGGTTTTTTCTCTATCTCCTTCTTCTTTGTTTCAATTGCTTGTATGATTAACACTCATTTAACGATGTTTAATCCACAAATGAGTGGCTAATTTCTCTTCTCATTGAGGTTAAGAACAATTGTATTGAAATGTAATTATTGATAAATTGGTTTTTCATCTTTTCTTCCATGGTTGTTCTATTGATTCTTGTTCTTACTGCATTAATGTTTGGCCAACGTTAATGTATATCTAAAAAGTCCGGTTTCACTCGAAAGAGCAAGAAATTGGAAAGTTGTGAATTGATAGGATATGATCTTTTCTTAGTTAGGGAAAATTGAGAATTGATTTACCTTCAGGATAGAGATATACCTGAAAGTCGTATTAGTCAATTAAGGAATCGGTTTTGTATGGCTAGAACATGAATTTCATTTTATCACAGAAATGTAGGTGGAAGGTTCATGATTCTTAAGTTGGGTTAAATACGAGAGTCTTAATCCATAGGCAATAATTCTTGACTAGCAACCGGAGGAAAGATTAATCAAATTGTATCGATAACTTATTTCTCTACATGTTCATTTAACCTCAGCATGCTCATACTTATAGTTCAGACTCAAAGTGTATATTCATTTTAGACTTAGTATAGAATTAGAAACCAAAATATCAAGCTCTTTTTCACACTGTTATCGGCATTTTTAGAGTTACAGCTTATTGAAACTTGATTAGATTGATACCTTAGTCCAGTCCCTGTGGGATCGTACTTGGCTTACTTGAGCCACTTTACTACTTGTTCGACCACGTGCACTTGCGTGTAGCTATATACCCAAAATCACCGAACATTATGCTTATGCTTATTATGTTTTAAACTATCCCATGAATCTCATGTATGTTTACCCTACTATAATATGAGCACTACATATGTTTTGGGTGTAGTACTTAACACCGAGAAGATTTGGGGTCCAATCATACCTCGTGTCTCAAAACTACGTGCCAACGTAGCCATGATGGGACCTCCCTTGAGACTATCCCTTCTTACTCATATGAGCCTTTCATGAGTGATATGATACCTCTTTTCATAGTTTGATCCTACGCAAGGTACGAACACCCTCCAAACTTGGGGTTTACAAGTCAGGCTCCATGTGTGCTCATGTGGGGCATGTCGGTTATAAGAATCTCCCATTGTTCCTCATGATTTATGCATGATAATGTTTATGTTACTTTGGCTCAAGTCATGTTTAATAAATCTTTTCTCCTATTATTATGATTCTTACTGATTTATGAACGTTTCGAAAACCTTGAGCCCTTATGTTTCAATATTACATTTACGTTATGATCATGTTATCCTACTCTTATGAACACTTACATAGTTTAACTAACCAATTTTACTTATCTTGCATAATCAGTACATTCAAAGTACTGACCGCATACTCTGTGTTGTATCGTTTCATGATATAGGTCTGAGGGATCAGTCTCAGCCACGTGATTAGCCCTTGTTTCCCTCTCTGACCTGTACAGCTGGTGTTGGTGAGTCCTCAACCTTCGAAGGCGTTTAGTCATTTACAGTTGTTATGTTCCTTTCAGTTTCAGACTTTGTCGATCTAGTGGGAGGTTATGTCCCATCAACTCATCTATTATGTTAGAGGCTTTTAGACGTTATGTATAAACCAGCTTGTCGTTGTTGATTTAGTACTAGCTTGATATAAATATATTTATGCAGACTTCTACTATGTTGATTATGTTTACCTTTTGTTTTATTATATTGAGTTAGATGTTGTATTCATTCCATGGGTCAACTTG
This sequence comes from Datura wrightii, assembly GCA_035772735.1. NCBI lineage: Eukaryota > Viridiplantae > Streptophyta > Magnoliopsida > Solanales > Solanaceae > Datura > Datura wrightii. The sequence goes on along the minus strand of JASDFA010000019.1, from coordinate 72,316,464 downwards.
AGATGAGGGAGATTAAAGCAGGGGAGTTTGTAAACCTAAAGCAAGGTAACATGACAGTTCAGGAATATGCTTTCGAGCTCACTCGTTTGTCCAAGTATGCATAAGAGCTAGTGGCTGATTAGAGAGCTTAGGTTAATAGGTTTATACATAGAGTGGCAGACTACGTGTACAAGGATTATAGGATTTCCATGTTTCATTAGGATATTGATTTTCCCTAATGGGTTTGCACGCCGAACAGATAGAGGCGATGCATCTGAGGGAGAGAGTGACCAAGAGGGCCAGGACATACAGTGTTGGTTTCACTCAGCAGAGATCTAGTGATGGTCACCGCCCTCAATTTCAGGAAAGTTCTTCAGCCCCGACACCATCATCATCTAGTGTCTCGTCCAGACTCAAACGTGATTAGAGAGGTAGAGCGTCAGGCTCGAGGGGCTAGGGAAACACTGCGGGAGATCACACTTTCGCAGCTTGTACAAAGTGTAGAAAGAATCACCTAGGGAGGTGTCTAGTTTTCTCAGATGCTTGTTTTAGGTGTGGCAAACCCAGTCACAGGCTCAGGGATTGCCCTTCAACCAGACTAGGTGATGGAGGAGCTCGTGTCCCAACCGCTAGTTCAGCGGCTCCGGCAGCACGTTCCTTCCAGCAGGGTGCTTCTACTAGCTCAGTTGGCAGCTAGTGCCAGAACAGGTTCTATGCACTCTCATCATGATAGGAGCAGGAAATTTCTCTCGATGTGGTGACTGGTATGTTACAAATATTCCACCTTGATGTATATGAATTGTTAGATTCAGGGGCTACTTTGTCTTTTGTGATGCCCTATGTTGCTACTAGTTTTGAATCAGTCTTGAAATCTTATTAGAATCCTTCTCAGTCTTTACTCCAGCCAGTAATTCAATTATAGCTAGATGGGTATATAGAAAATGCCCTATCACAGTCCTTCAGAAAATCACCTCAACAGATTTAGTAAAGTTAGCCATGACCAATTTTGATATCCTCGGCATGGATTGGTTATATGCATGTTATGGCTTAGTCAATTGTAGAACCCATGAAGTAGAGTTTAGATTTTCGGGAGAGCTAGTGCTAGAGTGGAAAGGCAGTTCAGTTGTGCCTGTAGGTCACTTCATTTCCTACCTTAAGGCCAGAAAGGTGATTTCTAAAGGTTATGTGTACCATATAGTTAGGGTTAAGGATGCTACATCTGAAACCCCAACTATTTAGTTAGTTCCTGTAGTGTGTGAGTACCTAGAAGTGTTTCCTGATGATTTATCGGAAATTTCTCCCAAGCGGGAGATTAATTTTTGTATTGATCTCTTTCTTGACACGTAGCCTATATCTATTCCTCCTTATAAAATGGCTCCATCTGAGATAAAGGAGGTGAAGGAGAAGTTGAAGGATCTTTTTGACAAGGGTTTCATCAGATCGAGTAAATCCCTGTGGGGTGCACCAGTTCTCTTTGTCCGCAAGAAGGATGGTTCCCTTCGAATGTGCATTGATTATTGGTAATTGAACAAAGTTACAATCAAGAACAGGTATCCTCTTCCTAGGATTGATGATTTTTTTAACCAGCTTCAGGGTGCTAAGTTCTTTTCTAAGATAGACCTCTAGTCCGGATATCATCAGCTCAGGATTTGGGAGAGTGACATCTCGAAGACAGCCTTCAGGACTCGATATGGTCATTATGAGTTTATAGTTATGTATTTTGGACTAATGAATGCTCCTGCAGCTTTCATGGATTTGAGGAACAGGGTTTCCCATCCATACTTGAATTTGTTCATGATTGTGTTCATAGATGTATTCTCATATACTCTCGAAGCGAGGAGAAGCATGCTGCTCATTTGAGGATGGTGCTACAGACTCAAGGATTGCCAGTTATATGCTAAGTTTCACAAATGCTAGTTATGGTTGAATTCAATAGCATTTTTGGGCCATGTGGTGTCAAGTGAGGGTATGCAGGTGGACTCTCAAAAGATAGAAGCGGTGAAGAATTGGCCAAGAACAATGAGTCCTTTGGATATCAGGAGTTTCTTGGGTTTAGCTGGTTACTATCGGAGGTTTGTAGAGGATTTTCTTTGGTTTTCATCCATTGTAGCCTTATTAACTAAGTTGACCCAAAAGAAGGTGAAGTGTTAATGGTCGGAGGCTTATGAGAAGAGCTTCCAAGAGTTGAAGACTCGACTCACCTTAGCACCAAAATTAACCTTACTGGAGGGTACCGATAAGTTTGTGGTATATTGTAACCCTTCAAGGATCGGCCTTGGTTGTGCAGAAATGAAACACGGTAAGGTTATTGCATATGCTTTTAGGCAGTTGAAGGCCCATGAAAAAAAGTACTCAACTCATGATCTCAAATTGGTGGCGATAGTATTTGCCTTGAAGATCTAGAGGCACTATCTATATGGGGTCGATGTAGATGTGTTTACAGACCAAAAAAGCCTACAGTACATGTTCACCCAAAAGGGTTTGAATCTGCGCCAGAGAAGGTGGCTGAAGCTTTTGAAGGATGAATGATATGAGTGTTCTCTATCATCTGGGCAAGGCTAATGAAGTGGTAACGCTCTTAGCAGGTGTTCCATAGAGAGTGTATCTCATGTAGATGAGGAGAGGAAAGAGTTAGTAAAGGATGTGCACCGACTTGCATGACTAGGAGTTCGTCTAGTTGATTCGATGAATGGTGGTGTCATTAGTCAAAATGGATCAAAATCATCCTTGGTGACCGATGAGAAGGCTAGAAAAGATGAGGATCCTATTTTTATGAAGTTGAAGGAAGAAGTTCAGAATTAGGATGCCAAGATTTTCTCCGAAGGGGGAGATGGTGCGTTCTGATATCAGGATGGTTTGTGCGTACCAGATGTTGGCGACTTGAGGGAGCGGATGTTGCATGAGCCTCATGGTTCCAAATACTCTATACATCCAGGTACCACCAAGATGTACCGTGACCTACCGAAAGTCTATTAGTGGAATGGCATGAGGAATGACATAGCAGAGTTTGTGGTTAAGTGTCCAAATTATCAAAAGGTGAAGGTTGAGCACTAGAGACCAGGAGGTGTACTTCAAGACATCAGTATTCCTACTTGGAATTGGGAGAAGATCAACATGGACTTCATCACAGGGTTGCCTCGCACTCATTGATAGTACGACTTCATTTGGGTGGTTATGGACAGGTTGACTAAAGCAGCTCATTTCTTATCAATTAAAACTACTAATTCAGTAGAGGATTATACTAAATTATACATTCGAGAGTTAGTTCGGTTGGATGGAGTGCCATTGTCCATCATATTTGATAGAGGTACTCAGTTTACCTTCCAGTTTTGGAGATCATTTCAGAAGGGACTTGGTACTCAGGTAAAGCTTAACACAACCTTTCACCCGCAGACAGATGGTCAAGACGAGCAGACTATTCAGACTCTTGAGGATATGTTGAGAGCATGTGTGATTTATTTCAAGGGTAGTTGGGATGATCATTTGTCTCTCATTGAGTTTGCATATAACAACAACCACTATTTTAGCATCTGGATGGTTCCTTTTCAGGCTCTTTATAGGTGGAGATGTAGATCGCCTATCCGTGAAGCTGCGACGATAGGTCCATATTCAATCAATGAGGCTATAGAGAAAGTTCATCTTATAAGGGATAGGTTTTGAAAACAACTCAGAGTCACAAAAAGTCCTAAGCGGATGTGAGGATGAGAGAACTTGAGTTTGAAGTCGATGATTGGTTGTTTCCAAAGGTGTTTCCCATGGAGGGAGTGATGAGGTTCGGAAAGAAAGAGAAACACAGTCCCCGATGTGTTGGTCCGTACCGGATTGTGAAACGGGTTGGCAAGGTGGCATATGAGTTGGAGTTTCCCTCAGAATTAGCTTCAGTCCATCTAGGTTTTAGTGTATCGTTCTTAAAGAAGTGTTTGGGTGATCCAGCTCTGGTTGTTTCGGTGGATAGTTACGGTGTGAGAGATAGCCTTAGTTATGAGGAGGTTCTGGTAGAAATACTTGATCATCAAGTTCGAAAGCTAAGAAACAAGGAAGTAGCCTCAGTCAAGGTTTTGTGGAGGAATCGGCATGTTGAGAGGGATGCCTGCGAAGCTAAAGCATATATGATGGCTAAATACCCGCATCTATTCCCTTCAGGCTCAGGTTTAGCATGAGGTGATAGTTTCCTCCTTAGTATTCTATTCAGTTTCATGTTTAGTTTATTTCTCCCCAGTTTCCTTCATGGCCATGTATGTAAGTGTGATTTATGAATTCAGTTCAGGCATGTATTCTAGTCCGGAATCAGTCACTCCATTAGTTTTCAGTTTAAAGGTTTAGCATTTGGTATGGTAGTTGTATTATTCCTAGCTTTTCAGTAGATTTACCCATATTCGAGGACGAATATTCCCAAGGGGGAGATATTATGATATATCGGTAGTGCCTAAGACTAGACTTGAAATTTGAAATGAAAAGTAGCAGAAAAATCTGAAAATTTTCTCAAAACGAGTCATGGTACGGGTCGTTGGTGGGACTAACAACCCGTTGGAAATGCCTATGGTGAGAATCTGCAGGAGTAGGTTGGAAAATAATGGGTCTCAGGATGACCCGTTGGTGGAAGTGACGGACCATTGGAATAGGTCGTTAGGTGGATGGTCGTGGGCAAAGGAGGCTGGCACGAGTCAGGGGGACGGTTCGATGTTGGGAACAATGAGTTGTTGTAAGTGGCTATTGGGAGGACTTATAGAAGATGAGCAGTCGTGGTAATGACTAGAAATGACGAGTTGTTGGGATTGGTAACGACTCGTTAAGCAGTTGCTGTTAGAGACTTAAGTTGGAATCTAGCAGGGTAACGGGAGGCAGTAACAGGTCGTCATTTGGAGTAACGACCCTTTCTGTCGATTCGCTGTATCAAGATTAGAGAATTTAAAAGTGATGGATGAAGTAACAGATGGATACCACGAGTCGTGGTATCAAGGAACGACTCATTGGATTTGTTGTGGCCACTGGCAGTGTAGAATTTTCATGTTTTTCATTAAGGGTATTTTCGTTATTCCTAAGCCCTATGGTCCTAAACTATGTCGTTTTAAACTCGTGAATAGTGTGCTTTAAGGGGGGTAAGTTCATTGTAAGTATCCCGACTCCATGCATGCAACCTAGAGCCTTCCTTAAAGATCTAGTTTGAGAGATTTCATCAATTTCTCTCCAATTCTCTTTGGGTTTTCAAGTAGGTGTGTAAATTCAATTTACCCAGATATGTGAGGCTATGAATGAGAGTTCCTTTCACTCTCATGCTCAAAACTCTTCTAAATTTTCATGGATTTCAATTCTAGATTCAAGATTCATGATCTATGGGGTTTATTCCAGTTCTTATGAAATTCTCTATGATCAATATATGGGTCAATTCCTTTCATATATTAGATCATGTTTTATGATCTATGGGTAGATTTTATGACTAATTTGAATTTAAATCCAACTATGCCCAATTATGTATGTTATTATGAAAAGTCAAGTTATAATTTCATCATGATCTTGATTTAGGTTAGCCAATTGTGATATATGCTTTATGATATGATTTCTCCTAGGTACTTAATATGGATTTATGAAATATTAAGTATATACATGTTTTACAAGTATGCATGAATTTCATGCTTTACGTACTTATGATTATGGCCGACTCACGGGCCATATTATATGGCTAGTTCACATATTTCAATCATGCTTATGATTATTATATTTTAAAATAGCCCATGAATCTCATCTATGTTTTCCCTACTATAATATGAGCACTATATATGTTTTGGGAGTAGTACTTAACACCGAGTAGATTCAAGGTCTAAGTATACCCTTAGTCTCAAAACTACGTACCAACGTAGCCATGATGGGACCTCCTTTGAGATGTCTCTTTTTGCCTGTATGGGTCTTTCATTAGTGATATAACGCCTCTTTTCATGGTTCGATCCTTGGCAAGGTATGAACATTTTCCCAACTTGGCGTTTACAAGTCGGGCTTCATGTGTGCTCATGTGGGTATGTCAGTTATAAGAATCTCCCATTGTTCCTCATGATTTATGCATGGTTATGTTTATGTTACTTTGGCTCAAGTCATGTTTAATGAAATTTTTCTCCTATTATTATGATTATTATTGATTTATAAATGTTTTGAAAACCATGAGCCCTTATGTTACATTATGATATTTACGTTATGATCATGTTGTCCTACTCTTATGAACTCTTATGAATTTTAACTGTCCGATTTTACTTACCTTGCTTACTCAATACATTCCAAGTACTGACCGCATACTCTATGTTGTATCATGAGGGATCAGGCTTAGTCGCATCATTAGCCCCTGTTTCCCTCTCTGACCTATCCAGTTGGTGTTGGTGAGTCCTCATCCTTAGAGGACGTTTAGTCATTTACAGTTGTTATGTTCCTTTCAGTTTCAGACTTTGTCGAGCTAGTTTGATGTGTTGTCCCATCAGCTCATCTGTTATATTAAAGGCTTTCAGACATTAAGTAGAAATCAGCTTGTCATTGTTAATTCAATACTAGATTGATATAAATATATGTGTCTAGACTTCCTCTATGTTGATTATGTTGATCTTCCATTTTATTATGTAGAGTTAGATGTTGTGTTCATGCCATGGGTCGACTTGTAGCCTCTTGGGATTCCTCATCCCATATCTCTATCCAGGCCTATGTTTGGGTCGTGACAAACTAACGTTTAGTCAATTATAGTTGTTATGTTCCTTTCAGTTTCAGTCTTTGTCGAGCTAGTTGGCGGTGCTGTCCCATCAGCTCATCTGTTACATTAGAGGCTTTCAATCGTTATGTAGAAATCAGCTTGTTGTTGTTGATTCAGTACTTGCTTGATATAAATATATTTATGAAGATTTTCGCTATATTGAGTATGTAGGTCTTCCATTTTATTATGTTGAGTTAGATGTTATGCTCATTCCATGGGTCGACTTGGAGCCTCTCAGGGTTTCTTGTCCCATATGTCGATTCGGGCCTATGTTAAGGTCGTGACATAATTATTGTTTTTATCCTTGTTATTGATGTAGATTGACCCTTATAAGGATTATTGCTTTATTTTAGTAGTAGTAATGAGGTAGAATATAAGGTATGTTAGGCTCAATCCTAGAGAATTCTAATATGTTCCTTCATATCATATTCTTTGTGTTTTTCCTATTTGAATTTATATGAGTTCGTCGGTACGAACTGATAGATTTCCTTTATGTCATATGCTTCAATAGATCGAAACTTCCATGACTTCTTCCTATTCTTAGACATAATATGTTTCTTACTATCAATACGCTAGAGATTCCTTAAGATGTCCGATAAGTATAAAATGTGGATATTTTCCTTCCCTTAGGTTTCAATGAGACTTCCTATATAATTCTAAATCTCCTAGAAGGGAGACACATGATTACATATGTAACCTCCACGAGGTTCTCCCTCATGTTATATATCTCCTCATCTCTAAAGTTCCCTAAAGTTGACTGCTCGGAATTAAGATCCTATTCCATTGGCGAGATAATTGAACTAACTGTATGGTTGCCCTTATATTCACAAGATTCCATGAGCCGATAATAATTGTCAGTACGATTAAGTCCACAAGAGCCTTAAGCAGTAATGCAAGTAGCATGCTAAATTAACGAGGTACTTAGCAGTTGAATCTATTTATATTAAAGCTTGATTGTTGAAATCTCTATGCAATTTATATTGCTATGTTCGCTCATTTTCTTATGTATTCCACTATATCACAATTTCCTTGCTATCATATAAATGCTTAGAAGTCCATGATTTCTTATGAGTACTCCCTACTATTGACGAAGTGCATAGCTACAAGAACCAGATTAGTGTAGTTCGTTATATATCCTGATAGATTCCTTGTGACTTTCATATGATTATGACTAATGTTCCCATGGTACCTTAAAATACAAAAGAATGTTTAAAGCTAATTAAGTAATATGTGATGCTTCCAAAATGTCAATAATATCATGAATCTCAAAGATTGATAGTACCCATACGAATGATCTCTAGATAATATAATTAAGCTACAAATGTAATAATCGTGCCTATCATGAAGGCCCTGGGAATGGTAGATAACAACCCATTTCATTGTTATGACATCATTTTCATTCTCAAAACAAAGAGCCCATGCATGGTAGATAACAACCCACCTCATCACTTTGATGTTATGATTGCGCGAAGGCCTGGATGTGGTTCATTACATCCCAAGATATTGAAATAACTGTGCATAGAATGAAGGCCCTGGGATAGGGTAGTTACTATCTCCAAAGATGTAAATAAAGATAAGAATATTGTTCATCTAAAGAGTAAATAGACATACAATGTTTCCAAAATGGCTAAGGCATTATGAATCCCTAACAATGAAAGCTCTTGCTCCTAGGATCACTCATTAGTAAGCATAAGATGATATGTATCTATGCGTAAATAATGAATCGTGCCTCACATAAAGATCCCATAGTACAGTAGATAATATTTCCCGAAATCTAAATAATATAACCTAGGAATTCCCAAAGACTAAGTATAGTATCTATGTAAGATAAGCATAATGAACCCAAAGAAGGCATCCTTCAGTCTCAATGGCTATATCTGTTGTTTCATGTATTTCCTCTTATTATCCATGTTATATTATTTTTTTCTTTTTCATATATGAGTACTAATCCTATTTACTCACATCCCTTTATTATATTAGGGGTTTAACATCTTCTGATGCAGATTCAGATGTTCGGGATAACAGGTTTCCTTATCAGGCCTATCAGTCTGCACTAGTCAGAGTTGGTGAGCTCCACTTCTCATTCTAGGCCAATTCATGAGTTTTATTGTATATTATCTTTTGGGTAGGTTGGGGCCTTGTCCAAGTAGTTTCTATTCAAACATCATGTCTTAGAGGCTTCATATACTATAGTATTGTAAGTCATTCACGTGCTTTGAAAGCATTCAGTCATTGTATTTTTGGATTTACATTCTTGTACTTTTTGCCAAACCTATGGATCATAAAGGAGATTTATGGCCGTATAAGGTCCCGTGAAATTGACTCTGAAATTTAGTTGATTAGGCGTAGTTCGAGTCATGGACTTTATATGGTATCTACGGGCACCTACCTTAAGTAAGACACCATAAAATCAAATATGCACAAGTACGATGCGATCCATGATCATAAAACCCATCTATCGGTCGTACCTTGGACCATACTTGAGACAAAACCAAATTGAAGCCTCTAGATAAAGACACGGTGCCCATGTACAGTATAACATATAGAACGTATGTGTGATCCACAGACCAAACATGGTTCCCTAGGAAAATATGAATGGTCTAATGTGTGTTCTTTCAGTACTTTTTCTTTTTGCAATTTTTATTTACTCTTTGATTTCCCAAGCCCAAGAATGAATTTCTCTCTTCCAAGTTCTCCCACATCAGGTCAAGATTATTCTATAAATTTCTAAGCATTCCTAATCACTACTCATGGTTTATAAGTATGATTCTGCACCATAATCCTAGATTTTTCAAGAAAACCTATCTGAAGGTTCAAGAACGGATTTTTGGAGTTCTACAAAGCTAGGGTTCTTCTTCAAGTATTTTAGAGAGATAAGGTATTTAAGGCTATCACTTCGCTCGGGAGAATTTCAATTTTTCCCCATGTTATATTTATTTGAAAAGTCTACGAATACTCCTCTATGACATAAAAACAACAATAATAATATACCCAATAAAATACTATAAGTTGGGTCGGGGAGGAGGATGTGTATGCAGTCTTACTTCTACCTTATGAGAGGTAGAAACTGTTCCATATAGATCCTTGACTCAAGTAAAGTATATCAAAAGAAGAGAGAAAATAGAATATAATAGAGAATACCAGTAGCACCAACAAATAATAGATTAGTCGAAGAAGATGAAAAAAAAGTAATAATAAAAAGTATAAGAAAGCAAGAGGAGTAAAAATACTAACACCATTCACAAGGGGAAAATAGAACACATGACTACTTTTAACCTTCTATCTTAATCCTCGACCTCAATATCCTCTTATCTAGGTTCTTGTCCTTGGTAAGATCTTTGGTCGTAACTAGATCAGAATCATTCTCAATGAGTCTATAAAAGTTGATTCTATTTTTTTCATACGAATAAAGATCAAAGATCTTGAGCAACAAATCCAGCAGATCAACTCAAAATATAAAGTAGTATTAGAAATCTCTTCATGCTTGTTCCGAGTTCGAAGTACCATTTGTACCAATAAGAATCCCCGGTGTTACTTGCTTTCTTCTTTATATATATTAATATAGGATCTATAGGGTAATTACTAAGAATTACATTTTATTCTACAACCCTTTCTATCTAATATAAATGGATCCCATGATCCTAAACTAATCTTACCTAGGATCGTAAATGTAACATCTTGTATAATTTAAGCGATTACCCCTTAAGATATAGGAGTACGAGTCAATTTACATTACTATAAATCATACATTAAGAAAAGATCAAGATTTGGAGCCTCGTACGTGACATCGCATGGTAAGGAAAATGCTCAGAAGCCTGGGCAAAAAACTTGGTGCGACGTGGGTCGTGAAGCACCTCACATCGCGGGTAGTAACTTTGGTGGTGGAGGTATATAAATAATTTTTGGTCGATTAAAGATTCATTTCTTCATAATTTCAGAAGTGAGCATCTACATTTTCATTCTAGAATTTCATATGTTTGAAAATATTCAAGAGAAAAGATCTAAGGCAAGCTAAATCCGATCCAAGAACTTCGAGCACCTCAACTAGTCCCCATCATTTTGCCTCTGATTGTTGTTGATTTGATGAGACAGATTTGTGGGCATCCTAATATCTAGTGTTAGAATATGTTATCAAAAGTTAAAAGTTCTAAATCTTTGACCCGTTCTTCACTTGATTTTTAGAATTTAATTCGAGGAAGAACTTATCATTATTGGCATTCTTGTCGTGTTTTCTTGTTGCATATTATTCGAACCCATTGTGGATGTTGTGGATTATGGAGTGGTAGTAATTATAAGAGGATACAATCAAGGCCTCACTTAATGCCAAGGAATCTGGCATAAGGTATGTTAAGGCTATTTTCTTCTTTGATAGGTTTCGTTAAAGTGTAGAAATGATATGGCTAGATTATTGTCGTTGATTTACTCATAACCATAGTTTCTCAATCTTGGATACTTGAGTTGATTTATTAATTCTTTGTTGGGAATTGTGTTCTATTAGTAGAAAACCCATATTTAGATATGATGTAGAAATTATTTGTATAGGTCAATTATAGCCAAATTGATTGCCTTTAGCTACTTGATTACTGTTGTTTCCTTTGGGCCAATACAGTTAGATATATAAATGTGAGTTGTTCCTTGGGGGATATATGCAAGTTGACTAAGGGGAAATTTATGTATGTATAAAGATTATGGGTTGTACTATTGCCTACCCGACTATTTTGAAACTTATGGGGACATAATAAAGTTGTTCACTCATGGGCTACATTGATGCCTAAAAGGGCTATTCGATGCATAAAAAGGCTATGTTGATGATTACACGGGTTATATGATGTCTAAAAGGGATACATTGATGTCAGAAGGGATTTGTGATACCTAAAAAGGCTATGTTGATGCTACAAGAAACTATGTTGATGCCTATAGGGCTATATTGATGCCTATAGGGCTATATTGTTGCCTAAAGGATCCTTAAAAGACACTGATTACCTAAGAGGCTATTGGGATATACACTGTAACACCCTATCCAATTGGAATGTTTAAATTTACCAATACTTTTGGGGAAATACTAAGGTGATAATATTCTAGAAGAATGTGGTATGAGTTATTTGAATCGCCCAATGATTGTATCTTAATTTGTGTAGTCAAGCAAGTTGTAAAATAAAAAATTGGCAAAAGTTATCACAAATTATTTTCATAAATTCTCTTAAATTTACGTAATATATCTTGGAGATATTCTACCAACATATAAGGAGTTAAGGGGACTACTACATACCAAATCGAAGGTCTATGAGTCTACTTTTCAACACATTAAATCATTTGCTTAATAAGACTTCACAATAAAGAGATATTCACGTTTTTGCAAAAACTGCATGAGCAGTAACATGAAAGTGGGCCCTAGGTTAGTAGAGTAAACATACAATATATATATATATATTTGATTCCATAATTATTTTTCTTTATTTCAAAATATTTCCCACACTTCACCAGTTCATAGCATAAAGGTTTTCCATGAACTTTGAGCATTTGAAGGGGAAGTGCTCTGAGATAATCTAATCCAACCAAGATACAAGTTAAGGGAGGCATAAGGATCATTGTATACAATTCTTCTCGTTGATTTTCGAGTTTTGTGTCATTAGATAGAAGAGAAGCTTTTGAATTCAGGAATTTCTTCATTGAAAACACCTCTTAGGTTAAGGTAAGGTTTCTTCAGATTACTGACACTGGAAACATTCAGTTTTATTTGGATTATGGACTATTTTAGGTGGCTATAGGCTATAGGATTGTGTGGTTGTAAGTTGCAGTAGATTACTGAAAGTATAAAGTGGAGTAAAGTCAAGCTATTGGATAATAATTTTGAGGTATGTAAAGGCATAACCCTTTTCATTGGGTCACACAAAATCCTAAGTTCTCATATTGGTTGTTGAGATGAGTTGTGATTGCCATTGTAAACACCTTGAGTGCGAGCATAGTTTTTAGCTAGTCATTTTGTAAATATTCTGTCTACATCAATTAAGGAATGTCATGAACTCAGATCATTCAAGAATTCCATGAACTTATATTTGTGCAAATTCTAGCTATCCTATTAATCAATGAATTGAGTTTTCCGTTTGTTAGCAAGTTGATCACACCCAAATTACACATCACAATTGAAGTATAAAGTGATCACTGTTAAATATAGTAACCCAACTAGGTTCGGGTTGATCCCACAAGGAATAGGGGAGAAACAATACGTTAATGATGATTAAACTAACTTGTAATCAATATTTCAAGGGGAGTTTGCAAATAAAGAGAAGAAAATAATGCTAACAATGATTGAGTTGTGGATTAAATTATTAAGACAAAACTAGGATTGTGTTCCCCATAATTTAATAACTAAGTAGGCTTTTACTAGTGATCTATCATGGTGAATTTTGTGTAAGACTGATGATTAAGTTAATCTAATGTCTCTCGACCTGCATAGATGAATTTCACTTTTCTCCTCTTGGTCTCAAAGTATATATATTTTCCCTGTCCATAAGTCTTGACTTAAATTTCCTCGGTTAGAGCTCAAGTTAATTCGGATAAGGGTCGATAGCCTTAAATTACCATTATTATTCTCTTTTCCTAACTTCAACCTCCTTGGTCGGGCATGTTGAAGATACGGGCATGTTTCGACATTTACAACCGCTAAACTAATTAAAACAGAGAGAATAACAATTCACCCAATTCACCATTGAAGAATCACTATTTTATTGTGCCTACTTTTGTTAATCCATCATAGTTCCCACAACCCTAGCTTAAGAGATTTAGCTACTCATGTTTATGAGAATAATAATAAAAGATGCAGAAGAACTCATAATGAAATACTTACGACAATATAAACTTTTTTAGCAGAACCTCCAAAGCTATATTGAGTCATAAGAACTTGATGAATTTCCAACAACTACTAAACCAAGCTATTACACAAATTCATAAAGTATAAATTGTGCAACACTATAAATTGTTCTTTTCTACACCACAAAACATGCCTTAGACATGAAATAAAGGGTATTATAATAGAATATTAATCCTTCTTTGTTCCTTCTTGGATTAGAATTGGGTTTTGCAGCTCTGTTCCTAGTCAAACTAGGATTGAAATTTGCCATGCCTGGACAATATATGTGAATCGTGCCCCTCCATGTTCCATCTTTCCTGGTGTGTTGTGCCTCTTGATGCATCAACAAGGCCTGTGCGGTGAGCAGGCTATAACACATCTATGCCAGTGCACTACCAACTCTTATCATACTAGTTTCGCCAACCCAGTTTTGCCATTCTTGCTCTTTTTAGCCTCAGTTAAGCCCAAATTCATCACTTTAATACCTGAAAGCATCTAATCATGTGAATTAACTCTTTTTCACATAAATCACATACAACCAAAGAAAACACACATAATGTATTCTCAAAACATAGCTAAATATGGGCAAAATATGGCTAATAAATGTGTAAATACGCTCTTCATCACAAGTCCCTTTAAGAGGGCTTTAACCATTAGATGACTAGTCATATTATTCCTATCATATCAAGTGTAAAGCATTGCTAGTTCTTGAAATCATACAACATGTGAAAGTCTACATCGTCATGCTATCATTTTATTGAAACTTAAAAGCATCATAATTGTTTCGTTTATTGATATCAAGAATTCTTGTTCTATCATTAGCTACTAACATACGTGATATAATGTCGTTCCAAGAAATATCATATTTTTCATATTAAGACCATCAAATGATCAAACATGCCTAAGAATTCTATAGCCTTTGTCGAGAAGTTCAAATGATGAGTTCCAAAGGAGTTATTGAGACATTGTGCCTACAATAATTGTTAGTCCTATATTTGATCTTATTAAATTCCTTACCGAAAGGAATTAGAGCCTAGGATACTCTTGTCTAAAAGACCTTCTTGAATCACTTAGAATAGCATCATGATATAAGTTGAGCATGCATCTGATCATCGAGTTATTATTGGCTAGGCAGGTCCTTATATGGCCATTATTATCATTTACCATATAACTTTATTTTTATTTTGCAAATTATTGTATTATTACCAGTTATAGCTATATATACACACATAAACACACACACAAACACACACACACACACACATATGTATATATGTATATATATGCATCCACAATTGTGTTGCATTTGATTTACAGTTGAGCTACATTGTTGCATTAAGTTTAAGTTGAGTGATAGATTATCCACCTTGTATGGCATCCAAAGTTTCAAGTTGTTTCTATACTTATTTATGTTGTAGCTACCTTTATCCTTTTTGTATTTCTCCTTACATACCACTATATATTATTTGTACTGATGTCCCTTTGTCTAAGGTGCTATATTTCATGCTGCAGTTAAGATAGAGGTCCATATCGACCTTTATAATAAGAGTTGTTGTACTGACTGTTGGTTGGTAAGCTCCACTTGTTTTGGAATTTTTGGTAGCTGTTTAATTTTTCATATTCAGAGATTTTGCGTATAGTTGACGAGTAGGTTAGGGCCCTATCAGGATCAATGGACTGATAATACTCTTATAGGCTTGTGGATATACTGTGTGGGTTATTAAACAAATTATTTATGGACTTGCTGGCCTTCTGAATCTATTGTTCAGTTGCACCCTCATTGGCTTGATATTCTTTTTTCTCTATTAATTGAGTAGTGGCTTTGGCTGCCTTATCTTTTATTTATTTATATTATCGTGACTTTATTAGTCCAGTTATCTTGTTGCAGTAGCTTTATTATGGTGGCCTTCAGCCCATATTATTATCTTATAGCTAATTTTTAGTGGCTAGCTCATCCACATAAGACACTAAGTGCTAGTTATACCTCCCTAGGTTTGGGGGGTGACAAACTGGGTATCAGAGGCCATCAATCCCAGGGAATCCACCAAAGTCGTGTCTAGTAGAGTCTTACATATGCTTGTGGTGTGCATCATACTAATAATTAGGAGGCGACAAGATATGTACAAATGGTTGTGCTTCCTTTATCTAATAGATCGTGCTATAGAGCAGAGTCCCAAGTATACTTGAAGTTTAAACCATGTTTTATGTCTCTTATTTACAAAAATGTATGTGACTAGACAGATGACTAGCAGGCAGATAGGAATTGCTGCTGGGCAAGGCACTAGTCGATCCGCACTTGGACAAAAAGGGTGCATTAGAAGCCTAAAGTGAATCTTCAACTCTATTGATCCCTATTTTATTAGCGCCCATTGAGGTTAGATGAGATCTGGCACCTTCAACCCCATCTTTTCTGATGGCACCTAAGGAAGCCATAATTACATATCCTCCAGCACCTGTAGTTTCTCCACCAGATACAGAGGAGCAGGATGTTAGGAGTGAAATAATTTAGTTTTTGACCTAAATGGTAGACACACATGAACAGCAGATAGGGCCATTGACAAGTCCCCAAGTTGGTAGTTTAGATTTTTCGAAGGCCCGAGAGTTTCTCAATTTAAGTCCTTAATTGTTTACTAGGTCTGATCCTACTTAGGACCCTTAGGACTTTATTGACCAGCTATACTAAGTTTTACGAGTTATGCATGCATAAGTCACAAAGGCTTTGGAGTTGGCATCTTTAGGCTATAAAACGTGGTTGTTTTCTTATTTGAGTCATGGAAGTAGTCTAGGGGATCGGATGCACCTCCAAATGAATGGGAAGACTTCTCATAGGCTTTGTTAGCTCATTATCTTCCCTGTGAGATTTATGAGTTCATACTTGACCAATTTATAGGCCTCATATAGGGCAACATGAGCATCTGAGAGCACAATCACTTGTTTAATTCATTGGACAAATATGCTCTTGATGTTATACATATAATGCGGGCCAGAGTATGTCAATTTATATCAGGTCTTGAGGTGCACCTGATTAAAGACTGAACAATGGAATCTCTAAAGGAAGATATTGATATTTCCAAAATCTAGGCATTTTATCAAGCATAGAAGATCTTACACGACATATTTGGGATATTCGCAAAGAGAGGGAACAAAATAAGAGAGCTAGATCTGTTGGTTTCTATAGATTTTCCCAAGGTGATTTCAGGCTATAATTCTCCAGGGACTCAGCTTGCTCTATAGATAGTGCCCCACCTCAGTTTTAGGGGCACGGATATGACCACTTTGATTAATCTGGAATAGGTGAAATTTCATGTACTTTAGGCACTCATTGCCAGGAGCATTTAGGGTAGATGAGGCCACCTTTGCCACCTTATGCTCGTTGTGGCAGGAGACATTTGGGAAATATAATCAGGGATCAAATGCATGTTATTGGTGTGGGAAACCTGGTCATTTTATGCAATAATGTTCGATCATAGATAGAAGTTGGATGGCTCAGCCTAGAGGGTCAGGGACAACTTTATTGTCTTTTATTCACCCCCTTAGGCCTGGCCCACAGACTACTTTAAGCTATGGAAGAGAAAAAGGGGAAGGAGGAGTGTCAAGTTCGGGCAGTAGTGAAGATAATTTTTATGAATTAGTGGATCAGTAAGACCTAAAGTCATCAACTGACATCGTTACAGGTACTTTGACTATCTTCTTTTATGCTGCTTATGTACTAAAATACACCTTAGTTCTACTCTTTTGTATGTTACTCCATTGATTGGTAGCAATTTTGGGAAAGACTTAGAATAATTGCCAAGGCCATTTGTTGTATCCATGCTAGTAGATAAATCTATTATGGTTAGGCGAGTTTATTGAAATTGTTTTGTGTTTATTTGTAATCGCTTTACTTTGACTAGTTTGATTAAGTTAGATATATTCAATTTTAACATCATAACAAGCATGGATTGGTTGACTGTGTGTTATGTGAATGCTGATTATCGAGCTAAAGTTGTTAGACTTCACTTTTCGAATAAGCCAGTTTTGGAGTGTTAAGGCAATACAGGCACACCAAAAGGAAAGTTTATTTCATACCTTAAGTCCCAATAGATAATTTCTAAAGGTTGTATCTATCATCTAGTTCAAGTCAGGAGTACGAAAAATAAATCTGCAACTCTTCAATTTTTTACTATAGTTAATAAATTCCTAGTATTATTCTAAGATGAACTTTTAGGAATCCCTCAAGAAAGGAAAATCAACTTTTCTGTTGACTTACTCATATATACTTAGCTAATATCTATCCCTCCTTATAAAATGGTTCCTATAGAGCTGAGGGAATTAAGGAGTGATTGAACGATGTGCTGGAGAAAGGCTTCATCAGGTTGAATACATCATGGGGCACACTAGTATTATTTACTTAGAAGAAAGATAGATCCCTGAGAATGTGTATTGACTATAAATAGTTGGATAAAGTCACGATCAAGAATAAGTATCTATTCCCTAGAATCAATGACTTATTTGACTAACTTCAAGGCACTAGATACTTTAAGATTGATTTGAGATTAGGTCAACAGCTATGGGTCAAAGAACTTCATATTCCAAACACAACTTTCAGAATAAGGTATGGCCACTTTGAATTTCTTCATATCATTTGGGCTATGTAATGCCCTGATATCCTTTATGGACTTGATGAATTGAGTTTTCAAGCCATTCTTGGATGTGTTTATGATTATCATTATGATGATATCTTGATATATTCAAAGTCTAAAGCAAAACATGCAAATCATTCGCGTGTAGTATTGCAGACGCTTAAAGATTACAGGTTATATGTGAAGTTCTCTAAATGTGAATCTTGGCAAACTTCAGTATCTTTTCTTGGTTATGTTGTTACAGATGAACGTATTAGAGTAGATGGCCAAAAGTTAGAAGTTGTGAAAAATTGGTCAAGACCCTTGAATCCTGTAGAGGTTCATAGCTTTTTAGGCTTAACAGGCTATTATCACAGGTTTGTGAAAGGATTTTCTTCTATCTTTGCACCACTGACAAAGTTTACTCATAGGACAACTAATTTTCAGTGAATAGAGGCTTATGAGCAGATTTTTCAGGAGTTGAAAGATAGGCTTACATTAGCACCTTTCATAACTCTTCTAGAATGTCATGACCCAAATATAGACCTGGATCGAGACATAGGACAAGAAACCCCGAGAAACCCCAAGTCGACCTATGGCATAATTATAGCATAGCACTATTAGAAAAAACACCTAACAAAAAGCATAATCGAGTGGAAGCTAACTGAAAGAGTCTAATTTAAATCCATAAGAATAGTTCAAACAAGAATTGTAATACAAAAGTTGAATCTACTATACAAGTCTGAAAGCCTCTACTACACTGATGAGTTGTTGGTACAAGCCCCTAGCTAAATCCTAAAGTCTGAAAACTGAAACATAAATGAAATAGAAAACATAGATCCCATCCTCGAAAGATGAGGACTCACCACAAGAAGCTAATATGGGAATGGAGCGTATCTAACCACGTGGCTGAGTCTAGAAATCTAAATCTATATCATGAAATGATAGCACATAAAGTATGCAGTCAATACTTAGAATGTACTGAGTATGCGGGAAGAGTAAATAAACTAAACATGCAAGTATACAAGAGGGAAGTAAACTTAATGCATCACTAAACATATAACTAAGTTGAAATACAATGACCTTGTCTGAGATATACATACATACATACATATATACATATACATACATATATATATATATATATATAGATTTTATTTGTAAACATTTTCTGAAATATAATCAAACTGATGCATAAGGATCATCTACTGCACATATACTGAGAACTGAAGTTGTAACTGATATCATACACTATACTGACTACTTGCTGATAACTAAGACTGAATTCTGCTAAATTTGATTTAAACTGGAGTCTGAAACTATACAAAACAAAGCTGAACTGATATCATAGACTGAGCTAAGGGAGACATTCTTTGCTATGGAGTGTCACTGACTAAATAAGGGAGATGTTCTCTGCTATTGAGACCCCCTAACTGAACTAAGGCAATCATTCATGACTATTGAGAGTCCTTGACTGAGCTAAGGGAACCCTTCTCTGCAAATGAGAATCCCTGACTGAGTTAAAGGAGGCACACTCTGCTAATAAGAATCCCTGACTGAGCTAAGGGAGACATTCTCTGCTAATGAGAATCTCTGACTGAGCTAAGGGAGACATTTTCTGCTAATGAGAATCCCTAACCGAGACTGAGGGAAACATTCTCGACTATTAAGAGTCCTGATAAAACTTTTACATGCAGGTACCAATCTGATATTCATTCATATAGTCTAAGTTATTCAAGCTAATTAGAGAATCTGAGTGTTCAACTAATTACATCATACTAAATTCATTTACAATCTTGTCAGGGTTACTTTCTACTATCAACAAGCGCGAAAGTATGAAAGATCATGATCATGCTTTGTTGTCGAAGTTCATAACATTTCAAATCCAGAATTCATAACATATGTCATATATTCTAGATTCATGAAGGCTCCATAGGTTCAAGTCATACTCTAAACATATACACCGAAAACATAGTTAAAACATGTACATACTTTATATTTATCAAAGCCCATAAGTTATAATCATGCTTCAACACATAAACTAATACAATTATTCTAGATTTATGGAAACCCATATGATTGACTCATGCCTTGAGCATATACAATGGGATCATGGTAAAAGCATGTGAATATTACATGAAACCCCATTTCAGAATTTACACTAAATCATGGTGAAAATCCTATAATCATGCTATTTAAATATCATGAACATAATTCAACAACTTGAGAGTAATTTTGTAAGAATACATGGCTATTAATCATGATGGGTCTTAGAAATCATAGAAGGCATATGAAAATCCATCCATAAATCGAATCCTAGAACATGCTTTTCTAGAAAATCAAGGAATTAGGGTTTTAGTATAAAATTTGGGACACAAGGATATAAGGAGATCTTTGTTCAAGTCCCACATACCTGGTTTGAAAAAATCCCCAACAAGAACTCGAATCTTGAAGCCCTTGAAGAAACTCTAGGTGATCCATGAACTTGAGAGAAGAAGAAGAAGAAGAAGAAGAAGAAGAAGAAGAGGAAACCTCACGGATGATTTTCGAGAGGATGAGGGGCTTATACTAGTGAAAACCCTTAAAAATGTCCCATATGGTACTCAAAATGACGTAGTTTAGGAATTTGAAGCATAGGATTTTATGAAAATACCCTTGGAAACTTGCAGGAAAAATTCATGTTGCCAGTGCCCACAAGGGGCTGGACGAGTCGTGACGTCCTGGATGATTTTTAAGTCCCACTCATGACCTTCACTGAAATTTCCTCAAGTCCCCTCAAACAGACGATGACTGACATCACAAGTTTTGAGATCACTCCACGACTCGTGACTCCTTCCGTTACCACTGAAGCCACAAATCCTGCTCTTAACCCCACGACTTACAAGACAACGATATGATGAGTCATCCTTTTCTATCATTTTCACCACTGCCTCGGGACTCTTTTTATTTCGACATTCTTCCGATGACCATCGTAACGAGTCGCTGCCTGCCTAATAACTCATTGGGCCGTCCTTTGTCACTAAGCCATACTTGCACCTCTTGGATACTTGCCACGAGTCTGTCCACGACTCATTGGGTCATCTAATAGTCGTACCACGACTTGTTCTGAGGAAAAATTTTCCACTTCCCTGCTGATTTCTTATTTTAAGTCTGGGGTCTGATCTTAGAAACTTTTGGGGTGTTACACAGAAGGCACAGAAGGTTATTAGTTTATTGTGATACATCGAGGATTTGTTTTCTATTTTTTTATGCAACATGGAAATGTTATTTCTTATGCATCGAGGTAGCTAAGTAAGCACGAGCAGAATTAACCTTCTCATAATCTTGAGTTAGCTGTAGTCGAATTTGCCTTAAGATTTGGCATCATTATTTGTATGGTGTCCATGTTGATATATTTACAGAGCACACGAGTCTATAGTACTTGTTAGACCAAAAAAGGTTGATTTTAATGTAGAGAAGGTGGATATAGCTACTAAAAGATTAAGATGTTAATATCCTATACCATCCCCATAAGGCTAATGTAGTGGCTAATGCTATTAATCATAAGTCTATAGGAAGCTGATGTGCCGCAATTTCATGGGACAATTGATAATGCTCAAATTCACACTTCCTAACAAAGTATGAAGTGGTAGTTGTCAATAAAGAACCCAACTAAGAGGTTGGGGTCGAACCCATTGGGAATAGGTTAAGATCTAGACTAATCCCGGTAATTGAACTTGTAGGTGTGTTATCTCCAAATTGGGGGGATTTAAAGAAAAAAATATTAAAGAAAGATTATATTTGTGATTTATATCAATATTTGCAAATAACTAGGGTAAGTTTTCCCCATGGGTTCATAATTACTTCAGGTATATACATGTGATCAATCCTAATGCTTACTTGTAAAACTGATAACTAGGGTTCATCCAAACGACTGGTTTGTCCCTATTGGATGACTATACTCAATCACCGGGCCAGGTCTCATGATCATTTTTAAACTAACCGTTATCACTATATTCCAAATTTATCTATTCTGCGACCACAGCTCAAGTTAATACAATGATCGTAAAGAGCAAGACTTTGTTGTAACTCTCTTTTCCTAATCTCTACTTCTCTAGGTTCAAACAAGTAAAGAATTCAGGAAAGTCCTAACATTGTACACTGTTAAGGAACGTTTAAAGATGAACATAATACAATACAAGCTTTTCACATTGGTTTTGAATAAGTTTGTGCAACCCTAGTTTGTTAATCAACCATGGTTCCCACAACCCCTCGTTGCGGAGTTTTTATCCTCTCATGGTTGTAACATTACAATTTGAATCTATAGACAAACACAAACTTAAATAATTACAACAAAAATTGGAAGAAAATCAGATTGAAATATCAAAGAACAATCTCAAGAACAATGTAGGAAATCAAGAATTTTGATCCCAAGAATTGCTCCTCAAAACTTGATAAAAATTCACAAAAATTATTCTTCACACATCTACTCACTAGATTATGTCCTCCTCTGACTAAAATAAAACATAAAGGCTATTTACAGACATCAGAAACCTTTTCCTAAGCTAACAGGGAATTTTTCATATCTGGTGACGACAATGTCACGACTGGATTGGCTAGTGTTGATAGGCTGGTATGACTTGTACCTTCATCCTACAAGTCGTACAACGGTTCCGTGGTTTGGCCCTAAGAACTCGTACATCTTCTGAAATTCTTCACGAGTGTTGAGGTACGACTTATACCTTCTTCCTATGACTCGTACTGTCTGTAGTGCCTAAAGTTCTGTGAAATATCAAAGAATCTTCTGATGTTCACCATGGCTCATGGTATGATTCTTACATTGATTCTATGATCCATGAGTCTATCCGTACCAGGAGTCTGCCTTTGTGCAATTTGCTCTGAATAATGTCACGACTCTAGTTACGGCTCGTACCATCTTGGTACGGCTCGTACTGAGACTCGTATGTTGCCTTCTTCTTACTTCAGTCTTCTAACTTTCATCATGTTTCTCAGTATGGCTCATACTGAGGCTCGTACCATCTTGGCTAATTTTCTACATTTTAAGGCTTCTTTTGCACATCTTTGCTCCAACACATATTTTTCCTGAAATCAAAGTAAAAGTGCCTCATATCTATATAAACATACCTAAGTTCATGCTATTTTCTCAGTTTTAAGTATCAAAAGTTTTGTAAACTCATAGCACATCAACACCCTCAACTTATGACTTTTGCATGTCCTCAGGCAAAGAAAAATAAAAACTAAATACAACGCTTCACTAGAAAATAAACCTAGGATACTACAGCTAACATCAAACAAAATTTGCACTATTTACTCCAAAGCTTATGACCCTTTTCCCGAGAACCAAATCAGCACATGCACTACAAGTGACCATGAAACATGATAAATAGGGATTAAGACATATCATCTTGCTATTAGAAGTTAGTCAAGTCATCACCAATGCTTTTTACACAAACCACTAGTAGATTTAAACACAAACCATGTACCCTTACAGTAAATGAAGTCCCCCACTCACAAATATAGTAAAATTTATAACGTGGGAAAGAACAAGTGAGACTCTCACCCTCACGAAGAAGTTTCAAATATTGCATATTGGATACCATAGGCTTGTCCTTATTATCTCTACTTCGGTTTGTCAGATGGTCGGGTTAGGATCACTAAAGGACTTGCTATGGCTTGTAATTTAGGCTTTTGGGATGAGTATGGTAGATATGAAATCTTTTTAAGTGACTAAACCCTTCCTTGGCACTACATACATGTGGCTCCATTTTTTCCCTTTTTCACCCTCTTTGCTTCTTTAACTTTTCCCTCCCTTTTCACCCTTTTTAAGCAATTGTATGAGTGTGGTGTGTTTCTTCAAACATTTTCATGGATCATTCTCTTTTTGGATTTTCTTTTTCAAATTTTCTTTTCTTTTTCTTTGGTCACACCACACCTTATTTTTCACCTTCCCACTATTTATGCACCCCTACTATAGTCACCCTCAACTTAGGTATTTTATTTATGTTGAGGTTCACAATGTCCAAGGAGGGACTAGAGCCAAAACAGTTTCATTGTAAAAAAATGGGTATGGTTAATTGGTTAATCAATTAATCAAAGAAAAATGGTCTATTTAAGGCTCAAAAAATTTAGATCAAGGGAATCATATTATTTTGGTAGTGGCATTTAAGCTAAAAATGGGATAAACAAGAATGACCTATGATCCTTTCCTAACCAATCATCCTAAAACCTATGCAAAGACCAACCAGGCAAGTTCTCGATCCTCTACGCAATATTGAACTAAGTATTAGACCTCACTCACTCATGGTACATGATTTACATTAACTCTACCTGTCTGGTTTATTCATGGATTAACAAAAACTACACATGCTAATGTACTAAATGACATAAAAAGATCCAAAGGAATCATTCATGCAATCAAAAATACACAGCTAATCATAAAAAAAATTTAAATAGGGTTAATTTTTCAAAATATCAAAACTAGTGCAATTTATTGGCTAAGTACTCCCAAGCTAATTTAGAATTAAACCAAAATCACAAAAATAAAATAATAAACATGCCAGTTCTACTAGATAGCATGCCCGAGGGAAAAGAAATACGACAAGAAAAACCCTCGGACGAATCAAAAGTCCAGAAATACAAGTACACCCCCTCCCCTTTTTAAAAAGTGCACTTCGTCCACAAAGCATAGAATGTAAGAACAAAGGGAAGGGAATATACCTACGGTGCACTAGGTGCTCCTGTCGTTCTGCGAAGGAGGTACCTCCGCGGCAATCATGGCAGTGGCACTGACCGGCGCACTTAATAGTGGGTCAATAGGGGGAGTGGCTACCCCCTCAATAGTCTCAGCCATCTCTACTGCCTCTGGAATGGCGAGGCTAAATGTTGCTAGCCCAAAGGGGCCCTACCACTGGCAAGCTCTGTTTGGGCAATGGTGGAGCTGCCTGCTCCTCTATCTCGTTCCTGCAGCTCTGACAAGTGCGTGTCATGAGTCCACAGGCTCTCTAATTATGCCCCCATGTGCACTCTTTTCTCTCTCTTCTTCTTCTTTCTCCTGGTCTCTTCTCCAACATCCTCAGAGAACCTCTTTTTCCCTTTTTCGTTTTATGCTCCTATGGGCTCTCAGTAGGCTGCCAGATCAAGATCATTATCTAAATCGGTATTGAGGTCAGAAAGAGTGGAGGCTGCTATGAATGCCAGCTGTTGTGATGACAGCTCGACCACTTGGATCTGAAGAGCCCCCAACTCCTCACGGAGGCTCCCTGTATTAGTCTTCTCGGCCTTGCGTATATTTAATCTTCTTTCAAACCCATCTAATACGACTTTCAAGTATATTTCTATCCTGAAGGTAAATCAGTTCTCAATTTTCCCAAACTAAGAAAGGATCATATCCTCTTAATTCACAACTTTCCAATTTGTTGCTCTCTCGAGTGAAACCGGACTTTTTAGATATACATTAATGTAGGCCACACATTAATGCAGTAAGAACAAGAATCAATAGAACAACCATGGAAGAAAAGATGAAAAACCAAAGAATCAATAATCACATTTCATTACAATTGTTCTTAACCTCAGCAAGAAGATGAATTAGCCACTCATTTGTGGATTAAACATCGATAAATGAATGTTAAACATACAAGCAATTGAATACAAGAAGAAGGAAAGAGAGAAAAACCCTGAGAATTTCGTCCCCTCAACTGCCTGTAACCCACGTTCTTGCTCCACCAAGTCAGAATATTGAAAAATGAACCTAAGTGTTCTATTTATACTAGTGTGAATTTTTCCCGGAATAACAAGCAACGTGTCACGGAGTGCATCGCGGAGCACTGCCTCCGTGACACGCCACCGACGCAGACCCTCACTGGAAACTAGGGGTCCAGGGAATAAGTCCCAATGTGGCACGGCGTGCAACGCGGAGCCAGGCCACCGTGCCACGGACCCATTGCGAACCCTCACTGGAATTAGGCTGAAAATTCCCTCTCCAGGCAGAAGGCCTCCGCGATGGCAGCGTGACACGGCTCCATCGCGAAGCCCCTTTATTTTGTGCTTTCCAATGCCTTGTCCCTTGCTCACATCCGAGTCCAACCCCGATATCTTCCAACATGCATTTTAGCTTTCCCGAAATTACATTGTTCCTACAAAACAATGCTAATCATGTTGGTTAGTATAAATTCACATTTTATTACCAATTACATGAGAATGTCTAAACATTGATAGATAAACAAGGCTAAAATGACACCTTTGAGTATCACTTGGGCATATAAATTTTCCCAAGATCACTTACCCCACACTTAAATCCTTGTTCGTCCTCGAACAACAATCTTACACCTCATGCCATTTATATCCCATCCTCGCTACTTTGGTTCGACAATTTAGGTTACGATCATAACGATTATTCAATACAGCAAATCATCAAGAATACATGCATGGTCCTATCAATGAAATGACCTTCAATACATCAAGACCTCCTAGACTTAAGAATCGACTCTCGATATTGGCAAACTCATGCAAATCAGCTGATCAAGACATCCGACACAAAAATTAATCTCTCATCAAGCATATGCCCTCACAATACAAGAGAATTTTCCCCTTTTTGATCATATGAACTCACACAATTTCAAGCCGGGGTATATAAACACTATTTCGATCTCTCTCCCAAAAGAATTCACATGCATCATGTCATGACCCATAAGCTTTCCTTTAGTGTACTACTCCACTAATATAAAGAAGTGTGATGTAAGATCACGTAGGACTTTAACGGGTTGTAATGGAAGCTACAGAACTAGTAAATATTGGGCTAGCCAATAATAGCCACTAGCATCCTTAAGCGCTTTTTCAACACATCCCATCAAACTCATGGACATTGTTTCTTTCTTCATCCTCCCATTCTTGAAGTTTTTCTTTAGTTTGGCCCATCTTATTAAGCACACTTGACACCACAACAAAGATTATTCATACACCTTCATTATAGTTTATTTATAACAATTGCATCTTCAACCTTTTCTTTTCTTCCATCACTCTGCTTTTCTTTTCTTTTCACCATTCTCGCTCTTTGAGACTTTGGGGAAATGATTTTCTTTTCTTAAGCGCTTAAGAGTTTTGGATCGACTTTACGGCTAATGAAAAGAAGGGATTAAGCTCGGTTTACACTTTTTGATAAAAGAAAAAAATAATAGGCTAAAGGCTCACGGGTTGACTAGGGTACACAATCAAGGTGGGTATGATAATGAAAAATAGAAACTTTCGGTTAAAAACAAAGAAATGCCTACATCCTTTCCTACAATACACCTCTTTCATTTCGTTTTGTACTCACACCAGGCAAGTTCTAGACACTTCACAATAGAATGGAATAACAAAACCTCACTTCACACTTATTGCACATGCTCAATTCAAGATGTATTCACAGACTCTTCAATCAGCTAATTACAGGAATTCAAACATTAAGCCTCAATCACACTGAATCGAACTCTATGGCCTAGGTATATCAACATATTTACAAAGTTGCATGCTTTCATACGAATCACATTTGCATTTTAAATATCATGTACAACACGCAACCATAATTCCGCAACCATAAAGTAACTACAAGTTTTGGGATGCAACCCACAAAAGAAAAACAACTGAAAAAAAAATAAATAAAAAAACAAATTCTACTCCTAAGGACTACATTTCCCTTAAGACGGTCGTCATCCATCCATCATAGGGAACGGTCACTAACTAGGACTTCGGTTCAATGGGACCATTCTTGGTAAAAGAACCAAAAACAAACTCCAAGAAACACAAGAAGTGAATTTTTTTTAAAAAATATCAATCATTTCGATAAAAAAAATATGTACAAAATCAGCTAGCACATTCAGCAACACACAATAGTTTCACATATATTTACAATACAGAACAACAACTTACAATCACAAATCACAGGGTCAGAAAATTTTGTTCACAGCACAACTACAGATTAGGACATACAAAACACCATAACTAGAACCTAACTACTCCCACCCCACACTTATCTCGAACACTGTCCCCAGTGTTCACAAAAAATTAAAATAGCACAAAAATTGGGTGGTGGAACTCCCTCATCAATCAAAGTACTCCACTTCTTCATCAGGTGCTGCTGCTTCATCTCCCATGTCTGAATCATCCCCGTCGTCATCATCGGACTCCACATCGGAGTCCTCCCGACGTGTCTCCACGTCTGTGGGGACATCATCATCCGTGGGCTCTACAAATGCTGACCCCACTCGGCATAGAGCCCTGGCGTTTTCGCCAAAAGGGTAGTCTAGCTCGAGCTGCCACAGCTCCTCCTCTATTTCCGGCCTCCCGCCTATCCTCAGCTGGAGCATCTGCATCCCATACATGCGAGCCATGTACTGATTATCACGAGCATGTCGCTCGCCTAGTGTAAGCACTGGACCGTGGGTGGTGTCGGGAGCCTTAGTTTTCGTGACATCTAAGGCCCGCCGCTCCTTCTACGGGATATAATCAAGGGCCTCTTCCTCAACATCCAGGCCCCTCAGGAAGGTGGTTAGTATCCCACCAAATCCGTATCTGTGCCCCTGATGTAACCGGGCTCTCTTCATGGCGGAGATAATCACCGCCCCTACGTTGATCTCCAGCCCTTTCATCAGGGTGTACACTAGGCATACACGATCCCGGGTTACATCTGTCATATGTACCCCCGGGATTAGGCAGGAACAGACGATCTTTAGCCATATTCTGGCTTCCCTATTCATCTGTGAATAGGTCAAGGTCTGATGGTAGCCCCTCTCTTTGTGTCTGCTCTATCTAGCTGTCGATCGGGTTCCACACAAAGTGCGTCTGATGTCCGCATACGGTGGAGTGATGTTCAGCTGTCGAAGCACATGGGCATCTGTGTCTCGCGCCCCTAGGATAGCATTGAGGTGGTGGGGCTCGAAAGTGACTATTTGCCCTCTGATTTTGATGGTGTGACATCTGAGAGTCGGGTCCCAATTGGCATAGAATTCCCGAATCAGGTGCAAGTTGCATTCCTTGGGCTCTTCAAAAATGAATTTGAGCCCAGCTGCCTCGATCCGGTGTACAATCCTAGGGAACTCTTGTGCCAACGGTTCCCGTGCTATGTGTTCCTCCGTGAAGTACTTGCTCTCCTTGTGCTTGGCATACCACTTCTTCCCCTCTTCTGTCACCCACCTAGTTCCGTATTGGCGACGTTGGCCGCGTGGAACCGCTGGTGCTGCTGGGACTGCTGTGCCCAGTATGATTCGCTTTCTTCCGGCGCCCGATGTTGATGCGCCTTTCCCTTTTTCTTGCCTGCTTGCCATTTTACCTGTTAATCCAAGTAGACAAGATCAATGTTAAGCCAATGAATATTAACTCTGACTAAGGTCGGGTTAAGCTAGGCTACCCCACACTTAGTCCTTAACCAAAATTACAACATTTCGGCAAGATCATGCTTATTTACACAAACCAACAACCAACTATACAACCATGCTTTGTGCATTTGAAGAATTCGACGGTATATATTCTATTTACTACTCAGACTTCGTACAGCTAACCACAATCATTACCCTCGATAACATTTTATTCCATCGCACTTGGCAAGGAAAAACAAAGAAATGAAACAACAAGAATTTATCTACACGAACCTATACAACTCACCCAATTCTTGCAAATTTCACTATTCCCCTAACCCGAGAATTCATCAGTTTTTCTTTTACATCATAACAATTAGCACATCGACTAATCTCACTCAACATGTACAACCCGGCATGAATTTCACAAGTTCACTACATTTTTCCACTTCAACTTAAAAAACAAGCCCTAAATATGATTGTATCAACAAAATTCGATTAAATTATGCAATTAACAAGTTCAAGCAATCACAATGATACTCCGAATATTCATCAACACTAATTCATTTGAATTCACGCTTAATTTTTGCTTAGGGCAAACTTAGCTCACATCACATGCTCAATATCGAAGAAAATCGATTAGAAATGAGATGGAATCGAAGAACATACCTTGAGATTGAAGAATTGAAGGAAACTCGATGAATTTCTTGGCCTATTCCGTGTCACGTTGAAGGGGGAGGGGTTTTAGGGGGTTTGGTCGCGGAGTGTGTGAGGAATAAAGAAAATTTGAGGGGGATTCGGGGTTTAAAAGTGGAAAAATCATGCGGGTCACCCGGCGACCCGGTGTGACCCGTCGCGATATCCACAACAACGTGTCATGGAGTGCATCGCGGAGCACTACCTCTGTAACACGGAGCTGTCGCGAGGGTACTCTGGAATTTTTTTAAAATTTCGGATTTATACCTCAACGTGTCACGGAGGGTAACGCGGAGGTCCTCCTCCATGACACGGAGCTATCACCCTAGTTCACTGTTTTGCCACTTTTTCTTAATTTTCATACCTCGAATTTTCCTTTGTGATTCCTTGTATATTTTCCTCCGTTCAACCTAAAATTCATTCTACTATAAGAAATTGGTTAGAGTTATAGGTTTCACTCTAAATAAAAATAAAAACAAAAATTAAAACTAAAAATTTTGTTGTTAATTAAGAAAAAGAAAAAGAAAAATCTATTCACAATTTACAAAGAAAAATTTCCACGGGTTGCCTCCCGTGCAGCGCCTGGTTTACCGTCGCGGCTCGACGTCATTCAGCTCAGTTGTCCTCTAGGGTGATGGACGTTTTCTCTCGAAAATCGTCCTCCCCCCAGTAGTGCTTACACCATTCCGGTGGTTTTCCCAATAACTCTGGTGAATCCTTGATCTGCTCATCATCGACTTGATCAATCACATTGATCACTGAGAGTTCTTCATACACAGTCGGGAGCTTGGGTGCCTTGTACACATCGAACACTTCCACCTTGTCGTGTGCTCGCATTGTTAGCTGCCCTGCAGCTACATCAGTCAGCGCTTTCCCGGTCGCCAAGAAAGGACGTCCCAAAATAAATGGGACTTCCGCGTCTGGTTCAAAATCCAACACGACAAAATCTACCGGGAAGATCAGGGAGCCAACTTGCACCAGAACGTCCTCCACAATGCCATCAGGTCTGGCTAAGGACTGATCTGCCAATTGCAAGATCACTATTGTGGGTCTAGGACTCCCTAGACCCAGCTTTTTGAATACCGATGACGGCATCAAATTAATGCTTGCTCCCAAATCACACAATCCACGAGCTTGGATACTCTGCCTAATAGTAATCTGTATAGTAAAGCTCCCAGGGTCTTTGAGCTTTGTGGGCAGTCGGTTTTGTATCCGGGAAGTGCACTCCTCCGTGAGAGCCACCGTAGCATACTCAGTCAACCGACTTTTGTTTTCCACGATTTCCTTTATATACTTGGCATATTTCGGTACTCCCTGCAAAATATCAACAAGAGGTAAGTTAATATGTACCTGTCTCAGCACCTCCATGAATTTCTTGAAACACGCCTCCTTCTTGTGTTTCTTTAATCGTTGAGGGAACGGGGGTGGTGGTATTTCTGATTCCGCTTCCTTAGTATTCCCCCTCTTATCACTTTGCTCCCTCTCGACTTTTGCTGCTCCTGATTGTTGAGGTGGTCTTTCTGGTTCCACCTCTTTCAGCTGCAAACCACTCCTTGTGGTCACCGCATTTACCTGCTTGGGGTTGGGATCTGTGTTGCTCAGAAGTCCTCCTCTAGGTCTGGTGTTTTGGGCTCCAGCAAATTGCCCAAATAGATATTCAAGTGCCTTGGTAGCTAACTGGTTGTTTTTCACCTCGGCTGCCAATTTCACATAGTCAGCCTGCAATTGAGCTTGATTAGCGATCATAGTCTTGACCATCTCCTCAATGCTAGGTGATGGTGGTGGAGGAGGTGCATTGTTGTTTCTGAATTGTGCTTGATAATTCTGCTGCCCTCCTTGGTTCCTTTGCCCACCCTAACTCAAACTCTGCCCCTGATGGTTGTTGCTACTCTAGGAGAAATTCGGGTGATTCCTCCAATTGGAATTGTAGCTGTTACCATACTGTTGGTGGTTGTTCCTTTGTATATTTCCCACAAAGTTCACTGAGTCAGGATTTGCTCCACAACACTCAGCTGAGTGCTCACTGCTTCTGCACACTTCACACCAAATCTGCTGCACTGCATTCACTGGGGCTTGAGGCTGGTTCATTGTCATGTTACTGAAATGGGTGTTGAGTTGATTCTGCAAAGCAGCTATTTGTGCAGCAATAGCTGTAAACCCATCCACTTCTAGAACTCCTGCTGCTTTCCTTGTCCCGCCTCTTGACGAATCAGCATTCCATTCCGGATTGCCCTGCGAAATACGGTTCAACAAGGTATACAGCTCCTCATAAGTTTTCTCCAGCGTTTGTCCCCCAGCTGCTGAGTCTAGCAATATTTTTGTATGGGGTTCCAAACCCTCTATAAAAGTGTGCACCAACACATCATTGGATTGATGATGATGAGGACAATCCCGCAACATGGACTTGAATCTCTCCTAAGCCTGATATAGATTCTCTCCCTCTCTCTGTTTGAAACTTAGAATTTGACTTCTAAGTCTTGCTGTTTTACCAGAGGGAAAAAACCGTATCAAGAACTTCCTTGCAAGATCATCCCACGTAGAAATAGAATTAGGTGGCTAAGCTTTCAACCACCTCTTGGCTTCTCCCAATAGTGAAAATGGGAATAATGTGAGCCAAACGTAATCTGATGACACTCTAGCGGGGATATAAGTGTCACTTATCTCCAAAAAATTTTGGAGATGCTGTTGTGGATCTTCACGAGGGAGACCTGTAAACTGTCCGCTAGTGTGCAGCAATTGCACCATATTCTGCTTAAGTTTGAACCTCCCTCCCGGCTCAGGTTTGCGGATGCTAGATGTGACATTATTAGCATGTGGGATTGCCACCTCGCGAACCGGCCAAGCTGCTACTTCTTCGGGCACTAACATTGCCCGTACTACTGGTGGATTCTGTTGTTGCTCCATGATTGTCTGTCTGAGCAACTGCAGCTTTCTTTCTGGAGCTTCTCTCCGCTGACGATGAAATAATCTTTCTGGCTCCAAATACGAGTCCACTAGCTCCTTGTCTCTTGCCAGCGTTCAATAGAGATTAAATCTGCAAAATACAGGCTAAGACCAAGTTGTCAACACTAAGAAAATAAAAATATAGTAAATTAACACTTAAGACAAATTCACCAATTGCCAAGTCCCCGACAACGACGCCAAAAACTTGTTCGGCTGTTTGTTATATGGGTATATAACTACACACAAGTGCACGTGGTCGAACAAGTAGTAAAGTGGCTTAAGTAAGCCAAGTATCGATCCCACAGGGACTGGGATGAAGTGCAATCTGCTCAAGTGTACTATATTTCAATTCTAAAAATGCAGACAACAGTGTAACCAAGAGTTTGATATTTTTGATTTCTAATAATTATGCTAAGTCTAAAACAATTATCTAATGTGAGTCTGAACTATGAATGTGAGCATGCTGAGGTTAAACGAACATGTAATGAAATTAATTGTTGATATAATTTGGTTAGCCTTTTCCTCCGGTTTCTAGTCAAGAATTATTTCCAAGGGATTAAAACTCTCGTATTTAACCCCACTTAAGAATCATGAACCATCCACCTACATTCTGCGATTAAATGCAATTCATGTTCTAGCCATACAAAACCGATTCCTAAATTGACTAATACGACTTTCAGGTATATTTCTATACTGAAGGTAAATCAATTCTCAATTTTCCCAAACTAAGAAAGGATCATATCCTATTAATTCACAACTTTCCAATTTCTTGCTCTCTCGAGTGAAACCGGACTTTTTAGATATACATTAATGTAGGCCACACATTAATGCAGTAAGAACAAGAATCAATGGAACAACCATGGAAGAAAAGATGAAAAACCAAAGAATCAATAATCACATTTCATTACAATTGTTCTTAACCTCAGCAAGAAGATGAATTAGCCACTCAATTGTGGATTAAACATCGTTAAATGAGTGTTAAACATACAAGCAATTGAATACAAGAAGAAGGAAAGAGAGAAAAACCCTGAGAATTTCGTCCCCTCAACTGCCTGTAACCCACGTTCTTGCTCCACCAAGTCAGAATATTGAAAAATGAACCTAAGTGTTCTATTTATACTAGTGGGAATTTTTCCCGGAATAACAAGCAACGTGTCACGGAGTGCATCGCGGAGCAATGCTTCCGTGACACGCCACCGACGCGGACCCTCACTGGAAACTGGGGGTCCAGGGAATAAGGCCCAACGTAGCACGACGTGCAACGCGGAGCCAAGCCACCATGCCACGGACCCATCGCGAACCCTCACTGAAATTAGGATGAAAATTCCCTCTCCAGGCAGAAGGCCACCGCGATGGCAGTGTGACACGGCTCCATCGCGAAGCCCCTTTATTTTGTGCTTTCCAATGCCTTGTCCCTTGCTCACATCCGAGTCCAACCCCGATATCTTCCAACATGCATTTTAGCTTCCCAAAATTACATTTTTCCTGCAAAACAATGCTAATCATGATGGTTAGTATAAATTCACATTTTATTACCAATTACATGAGAATGTCTAAACATTGATAGATAAACAAGGCTAAAATGACACCTTTGAGTATCACTTGGGCATATAAATTTGCCCAAGATCAGTGCTCAATCCCATGGCCCGATCTCGCATCTCCTCTATAATGACCCTCAAAATGTTGATGGGGTATCTGGACATGATAAAGGCCACCAACACTACTCTATCCGCACTAAGGGTATTGTCATTAACTGTCGGTGCCAACCAGTGGCACACTAACTTCCACCAGGCCTTTTCTATGAAATTTAGGAAATTTTTTGTGACCTGCTTGCTGCTAATGATCCATTATGCCTCTTCTTTATCCTCAGCGATCACGTCGGACAACTACTATATCTATCTCCTCCTCTCATCAATGTCAAGCTTCTTGATCTTTTTCAATACCTCCACTCGATATTCATATTCTGGCGTAGCATGTGGAGGTATGAACTGGGACCCATATAATATTCGAGCAATTGTGCACTTAGATATGTCAACCTCTCGGCCTCTAAGTAGGACGCTCTCCAGCTTGGACTAATCTTTCAATTTCTGCCCCTGTTTCGCCTTCTGCTCCATGGTTGCCAAATAGTTGGCTTAGAACTCTCAAACAATTTATGGAGTGTATTGATCTAGGGACCTAGCCATCCACTCGATTCCATAGAAGCTAAATATCCGCTTCATCTCTTCCACCTTGTTTAATGAACTTATGAGGATCTGCGACTCATCTTGAATGCTCCGCCTAGGTTTGTTTTCGGCAGTGAAAGCAATGCCCTGTTCATATATCTCCTGGGCTCTTGGTACTCTCCACCAGATAGTGTGTTCTCCCAAGGCAGAGTCTGCTCTTACTTAGCATTTGGTGCCTCCTCCTCTGGTCCAGCACCCTTGCTTGTATCTCCGGATTCGGTCTCCTCGGACCCCTCTTCTTCATTAGAGCCTCTTCTCTACTCATGAGCTCTTTCCTTAGCTCCCTTCTCAGACTGGGGAGCACCGACAGATGTGGTAGTAGCCGCCATGGCTTGGGCTTTGGCCTTCGCCCTAGTGGTTCGGGTCCCATCACTGTCTGATGTGTCAACCTTGTAGTCCCCTAATGAATCACTAGGGGAGCTGCCCGCTTGATCGAGTTCAGAGGTCTCATCAAGTAATGTCCTCCATGCAGTTGCCTTTGATGCTTTGTGCTTCATTGTCATAGTACCTGTGGAGAAAAAGGATTAGAATTCCAAATTTGAAAACATTGAAAGCAAGAAAAAAATCCTCTGTAGTTTATCATGGGTCAATAGTACAGGTCCTACCTTGGAGGTACGATTTATATTGAGACACGTAATATCTCAGATCAGTGTCACGTCTCTGAGATACGACTCATACCATGAAGGTACGGCCCGTACCACGAGTCGTATGAGGATGCCCCTTTAAAACAATTTTTCTTTATTTTTTCACGACTCATGGTACGACCTATAAGTCGATTCCACGATTCGTAAGAAGGATCATACTGTCACTTGTGGACTTGACCCTTTTCAAATTCTTGGTACAACTGCTAGGTACGACTTGTAATAGTAAACCACGAGTCGTACTAGGATTCGTACCTTGTGATTTTTTCAAATTTGTCTTGGGACAGTCCCAACGATCCATCCTACGAGTCATAGTACGAAACTACGCGTCATAGGAAGGTTTGTGAAGCCTGTCCCTGCCCCAATTTTCATTCTGTTTGCAAGGGATTTTATTTTAAGTTTGTGTACTCAGAATTCCCCAGGTCTCGGCATGCATTTAACCAATTTTACAACTACTCATTCCTCCCTTTTTTAATCACGACCCGTAACTCAATTTTTTAACAATTCAATTCACAATTTAATCAAGTTCGAGCTCTTATCCAGTCACACAAAGCTCATTTATTCCCTTGTCATCATCCTTTTATAATTTTTCAAGAAATGAGAGGACTCTCAGGGGATTTAGCAAATTTACATCAAGTATACAAGTTATATCTATCAATTCCAAAAAAATACACGTACTTGAAAGTTGATACTTCAACTGTGAATCAAGACTAGGGTTTGAATTGTGGTTTTCGATGTGATCTTGAGCAAGAACTTGTTCACTCATTCTTGGTAATGAGTTATGGGTGTAAGGGAGTCATGAATTTATGTTAGTGAGCGTGGGAGAGTAGTACAATTTGTTTAGGCTTATATAGGTCCTAGGGCTGATTTTTAAAAATTTGGGCCAAGTCAGGTAGATTTAAATTTTTTGACCCGTCACAAATCATACAACGAGTTGTAGGAAGATCCTACGACTCGTCCCTTGGACCCGTATTAGAGAGATTGAGTGACTTACCTGTGGACCTACGAGCACATCTTACGATTCATACAACTAGGGTATAATTCGTACTATGACTTATGGGTATTGGCTTTTCATTGTGGTCCATGCCTTGCATAGTTCATAGCCACAGTGAGTACTACGACCCATACAATGAAGTTACAAGTCATAGGACCAACCATACCCTAAACTCATGCACTGAAGTACATCTCTGATTCTCACCACAACTCGTGCTATGACTCGTACAACCCTCTCACGAGTCGTACTGAGAACCGTAGTGCCTGCCTACTCAGTAAATTTTTTGCCACCTGTTTTTGTCTCCACTGCACACTAAGCACATATTAGTTAATTAACTTGGGTTGCCTCCCAAGAAGTGCTTGATTTAATATTGCGGCATGACGCAGGTGGCTCAGTTACTTAAAATTCACCAAACAACCACTTGGTTGCCGCTGAATAAGTGTCTGATTTAACATTGTGGCACGACGAAAGTCTCTTGACTACTCAGACTTCGTCAAGGAACTCGGACTCATCTTCTATTGCTGACACAACTCTATATTCTTTTTGTTGCTTCATTGACCAACAGATGTTGAAGATGACCTCTTCTTTATTGAATTTGAACTTCAATTGGCTAGCCTCCACGTCTACTAAGGCCCTCCCAGTGGAAAGGAATGGTCGCCCTAGAATGATGGGGACCTCAAAATGAACCTCGCAATCAAGGAATACGAAGTACGCTGGGAATATAAATCTATCAACTTTTACAAGCATATCGAACAGGATCCCAACAAGCTTCTTTACAGTTCTATCAGCCATCAGAAGCCGCATGGTAGTCAGTGTGGGGGCTCCAAACCCAGCTTCTTAAACAGACAATGGCATCAGATTGATGCTTTCCACCAAATCACAGAATTCCCTTGCAAACTCAACATTGCCAATTGTGCATGGAATAGTAAAGGCACCTGGATCTTCTTTCTTCTAGGCTAGGACCCGTGAAGCTATAGCACTAAAATGGTGTACATTATCAACGGGCTCATAAACATGGACCTCTTCTTCTTCACAAGGTCATGCATGAACTTGGCATATCCCGGTATCTGTTCCAACGCCTCGACCAATGGTATGTTTATAGATAACTGTTTGAGCATTGACAAGAATTTCTTAAACTTACCATTCTCCGCCTACTTCTTCATTCTTTGGGGGAATAGTTGTGGTGGTCATGGAATAGCCTTGTAAATTTTCGTGGTTCCTTGTTCAGCTTCA
This sequence comes from Datura wrightii, assembly GCA_035772735.1. Classification (NCBI taxonomy): domain Eukaryota; kingdom Viridiplantae; phylum Streptophyta; class Magnoliopsida; order Solanales; family Solanaceae; genus Datura; species Datura wrightii. The sequence goes on along the minus strand of JASDFA010000019.1, from coordinate 72,278,251 downwards.
GGACCATTTTCACCATTTGGGGCCTCAGTCAACTCAGTGTTCTCATTATGTTCCTTCTCAGCAACATCCTCTTAATATTCAATCACGCTCTCCTTCATCCTTTCAACTACAACCGGCAAAAAGGGGTCAACCATGGTCTTTCCACTCCTAGTCATCACAGCCATACAGTGACCATCATTCTTTGGATTCTGGACTGTGTTGCTAGGTAGTGTACCCTTTTGACTAGGGTTCATAGATGCTGATAGTTGCCCTAGCTGTTATTCGATCTGCTTGATAGCCATCGTATGTGACTCCACTCTCTGACCCATACTTGATATATAAATACAGATGTCTTTCAACTGATCATCCGTGGACCTTACCTTTTTTAGCATCTCAGCCATCAAGCTCTCTAACTTCGATTGTCCAGCCTCCCCTTCACGTGCATTAGGAGGCACGTAATATCCAGCTCGGTCATTTTAGTAACCATCATTCTTTCTCCAGTCTCCCTCGCACTCATGACCTCAGTTTCTATGTCTATATCCATTACGGTTATAGTTGTCTCTATATTGGTTCCAACCTTGGTTTCAAGAACCTTGGCACCTAGTGTCTTGACCATACCCTTAGGCATTGTCTTGGAAACTCGCCACCTGGTTGTCCAAGAAGTTTGCCTCCTCCTCAGAATTAATGGTCTGGTCCTGGCTCCTGTCCATGTGTCCCAACTGCGTTCACCTTTCTGACTCTGACTCCCATGATGTGCTTAGTAAGCAAATCCAATGATGTGTGCATATGAGCCAATTCCTAGTCACGGTCTTCTTCTTTCCTACATTGGTTTGCAGTCAAACCAACAACATATGTACCAGTCGTTGCTTCTGCTTTTAGAGTGTGACATGCTCTGTATGTTTTTTCACCCTATCAAGGATAATAGCAGCTTGCTCCCATGTGTGATTCATCAGTGTTCCTCCTGTCACTATGTCTGCTATTGCTTTTGTACTATTGTTCAATGATCTATAGAAAATCTCCAACAGACTGTCATTAGGAATTTTTTGATTCGGGCACTTTGTCATCATCTTTTTGAACCTCAACCAAGTCTCATGAAGTGCCTCAGTCTTCAGTTGTTAAATATTGTAGATCTCATCCTTAAGCTGCAGCATCCTGGAGAGTGGAAAGAATCTCTATAAGAAAGCTTGCTTGAGCTCCCTCCAGTTGGTAATGGAGTCGTTGGGCAACTCCGATAACCATAATGTGGCCTCCCCAGATAGAGAGAAGGGGAAAAGTCTTAGCCTTATAGTATCTTAGATGACTCTGGGTAACCTGTACGCCTTGCAAATTCCCACGAAGTTCATTAGGAGCAAGTTGGCATCGTCAGCTGCATGACCACTAAACACCCCTTTTATGTTCAATAACTAAATCATGGTGCGAGTGATATCAAATTTGGTCCCAGTAGGCATAGGTAGTGGTACAATGGCTCATGTTGCCCGACTTTATCACTGTCTAGGTCATCTTCATCGAAGAACTGAGGGGCATATCTTTGGCCTCTATTTCCTCTCCCATGTCGACCAGCATTAACGACCTCATCTCGAGCTTCCTCCGCATCCTGAACTGTAGCTTTCCAAGATAACTCAGCTTGCCTAGCTTCTATAGCAATACGGGCATCTCTCTGCTCTTAGTTTTTCATATTTTCACAGTGTTCTATCAAGTTCAAGATCCAATGGAATTAGGGGGTTTTAACTCCAAGGAGTACTTGGCATTCACCAAGCAACAACCTGTGGATATCCAAAAACAAAAAGAAAATGTAATTCAGGAAATCACAACCAAAAGTCAAATACAAGCAACTAATCTAATCTTAGTTGTATTGCCTGGCGACGACGCCACTTTTTAATAATGCTCAAACTCACACATCCTGACAAAGTATGAAGCGGTCATTCTCAATAAAGAACCCAACTACGAGGTTGGGGTCGAACCCACAGGGAATAGGGTAAGATCTAGATTAATGCCGGTAATTGAACTTGTTTGTGAGTTATCTCCAAATTGGGGGGATTTAAAGAAAACAATATTAAAGCAACATTATATTTGTGATTTTAAATCAAGATTTGCAAATAACTAGGGTAAGTGTTCCCCATGGGCTCATAACTATTTTGGGTATATGTCACACCCCGCCTTGGGGGGTATGATTGACACCTGGTGCCCTACTAGGACCTGAACTACTAGACTGCTGAGCCTGGGCATATCTAGTGCCTGGCTGACTCTAACTCACATTTCTGGAAACAAAGGGCTATATAATGGCTGTAAACACAGCCCCCGGCCCATTGGCCTATAGCCTCCTGTACCCGTAATAACAGCTAACCAGAAACAAACAACTATAAGGAAACCTATGCGGGCCGACAAGGCCACTATACTGTCTAGTTATCTATAACTCAACCTTGAAGTACTGGATAGCTACGTGACTGGCAAGGTCACCACTACTGTCGAACTATGGCCCCACACGGCCAACATAAAGGAAACAAAAGTACTAACAGCTATACAACTGCACGGCCTCACACGACCGGCTCCTCTGACCACAGGGTAATATACATACAGACTGCAAGCCTCTAGGAATAGCAATCGAAATGATCGGGACAGGGCCCCGACCTACCCGTACTGTACAACAACAGAAAACGGAATACACCTCTGGGATTCAGTCTCCGGACGACAGGAGCTGAATGCTCAATCACTGACAGGAATCACGTGGTATCGCCTGCTCGTCTATGAGTACCTGCAGGCAAGTAATGCAGCGCCCCATCGGGCATCAATACCACTGGTACTGAGTATGTAAAGAAATAACTAAAAGAAATATCTGAAAATAACAATACAACTGATGAAACTGAAGTAGAAAGGAATGGATTAACTGTCTGATAATGTAAATCATACCTTCTTTTAATTATACTGGAAGGAGTAGAAGTCATACCTGGAGATTTATCGTCCTACTATCGATTTACTCGTATCTACTGTACATGGCATAACATATCATAACATCACATAGCACACACAAACCTTACCCGGCCCCCATAAGCCGGGGGGTACAACCAGCACAGAATCTATACCCCTACCCCGGTCATCCCATCTCCTGTAATAACTATAAGCATCCCGCCGGTCCCCTGGGTATGCACTTAGGCTCGCTGAGCCCCTGACTATAACTGCATCTGAGTCCGGAGGACTCCTGCATCAACACCCGGGCGTATCCGCTCGACAGGGGTGTATAAGGGCCGACCAAGGCACAATATGGGGAAAACTGGCATCCCATCTTCGTCCCCTGTGGGACGGCATGCCACTCCATAGAGCGATGTATCCTCGTCCTCTGGCAGATGAGTCAATACATCTATTAACCCTGGGGCGGTCATGGATGCTAGGTAATCCAACCCCAAGACAATACAATGGTCTCAACTAGTAATACTACCTGCATATATCACATGCTGAAGCTAATAATTATAATGTATCTGTGTCTACTGTGTGCTGAACTAGTAATGGTAATGTGTACGTACTTAATACATGCTGAGACTGATAATAGTATATATGTATAAATATAATCTTCTGCCATGCTGTACTGAGTCTAACACTGAACAAGATATAGTTTTTCTACCGAAAACCATGTTGTATACCGAGTTTCTATAGTAACATGATTTACAATCTCTAACATGCTTCCTAAACTTCATTTTAACCTATCATTCTACTTCTGAGATGCCTTACAGATATTACATTGTTTTACTAGGTTTTAGCTGAATACGGTAATATCCTAACATTCTGTACTACATCACGTACTGAGCATGCTGTGCAGTTCCTAACACGTGTATTAGAATCTATATCATGCTATAAAGTTTCGTGCTAATCATAACCTGATGCTTCTGATATCGTACCAATATTTGTAACAAACATAATACATGACTTCTGAACATTCTACTGGCCTTTAAATTACTTTACTATACCGAGATTACTAACTTGCCGAGGAAAACTAACTTTACATACCTTATCCTCGAACTATCCGTCTGTCGGACAAGGCTCGGCCGGTACTTCAACTATTTTCTCCCAACTCCATTCATAAACATGTCAATTAATACTAAATACAGCTTTATTTTAAAGAGCAACGTCGCTTTCGATATAGTTTATAGCCTAAACTTAGGCTTATCGAAAGACGGTCGAGAACTCGCTATTTTTCAGAGGTCCAGAAGGGAGAACTATTCACTTCTCAGCTAGGAACACATATACACTAGTTTGGAGCAATTCTACTTATCTTAGCTCGGTGGCTCGATGATTCGTCGGCCGTATTTCATGAAACTAAATCCGTAGGAATGCTCTCTGTTGCTAAATACCTCAGTATCTGGAGTTAATTTGAGTTTGGACAACGTTTAGCAGCGTAATCAGACGAAAATTATTTTACTTCTTCGTTCTCTCCCTGTTCTCTTGCGTTTTCTGGAAATTTTAAGAGGTTTTAATGAAATTAAACTGGCGTGGGGCTTTATATACTTGGGCCTGGACAAGGCCAATGTGTCACGGAGCCAACGCGGAGGCCTCACCTCCGTGACACGCTGCCATCGCGGAGGGGCTCTACCTCGGCTCCTTCCGCGATGGTTCGATAGGTTTCTCGTCCGATCTTTTCCCGGGCCTTTCTCTAGCACGTATGGCCTTCAAATATGCTTAACCAACGTGCGAATAGGTCATCTAGGTGCCGGGAATCCTACGGGGTATAACATTCTCCCCCCTTAAGAACATTCGTCCTCGAATGTATACTGCCATCTAGAGGACTACTTAACTTACTTGTTTAGAAAGATTTTGGCAGAGTTTCCCCTGTAATATGGACTATACCAAAAACCTGAAATGCAGAAAAGTCCAATACAGGTACTGTACACAATACTGTAGGATTCACTGGATGGCTACGTATCAATTTTCCTCACTTATACATATACAACCATAAGATACTACATAAGCAATAATACGGACATACCTGTCACCTGACTAGGCCTGGAATAGGTGAGGATATCTGGTCCTCATATCTTCCTCCGCTTCCAAAGTCATCTCCTCTCGGTTCCTGTTACGCCTCAATACCTTGATAGACATAATATCTTTAGTCCTCAATCTGCAAATCTGTCTGTTTAAGATAGTTATTGGAACCTCTTCATAGGCCAGCTTTTTCGTAACCTGGATATTCTGGACTGGGACTGCTCTGGACGGGTCTCCTATGCATTTCCTCAGCATAGATACATGAAAGACCGGATGAACGGATTCTAATTCTGGAGGCAAATTCAACTCATATGCTACTCGGCCTGTCCTTCGACGAATCCGATAAGGCCCAACAAACCTCGGGCTGAGCTTACCTTTCTTGCCGGACCTCATTACCTCTTTCATTGGGGATACTTCAGAAATACCCAGTCATACACATCAAACTCCAATTTTCTGCGCCGCACATCTGCATATGATTTCTGGCGGCTATGTGCAGTCAGTAAGCATTCTTCGGATAAGCTTTACCTTTTTCTTTGACTGCTGAACAATGTCTGGGCACACCAACACTGACTCTCCAATTTCAAACCAACCATTCGGCGATATGCATTTTTTCTCGTATAATGCCTCAAAAGGCGCCATCTGGATGGCTGAATGATAGCTATTATTGTAGGCAAATTCAATTAACGATAAATGCTCACTTTGGCTACTACTGAAATCTAGCACACACGCTTGCAACATGTCTTCGAGCGTCTGAATTGTGCGCTCAGCCTGCTCATCTGTCTGAGGATAGAATGTTATGCTTAAATTAATCTGCGTTTCCAGACCCCTCTGGAACGACTTCCAGAATCTAGCTGTAAACTGTGCTCCCCTATCTGAAATAATGGATACCGGCACTCCATGCAATCTAACTATTTCTCTGATATATAATTCGGCATAATCCTCAGCCGAGAAGGTAGCCTTCACTGGCAGGAAATGAGCTGATTTTGTTAGCCTGTCAACTATTACCCAAATGGAATCATATCCATGTTTAGTACGGGGTGATCCTGCCACAAAATCCATATTTACTGCTTTCCATTTTCAGAGAGGTACAGTTATGTCCTGAATCACCGCCTGGTTTCTGATTTTCTGCTTTCACCCGCTGGCAGTTAGGATACTGGGCTACAAACTAAGCAATTTCCCTTTTCATACTTGGCCACCTGTAGTTTTCTTTGATGTCATGGTACATTTTTGTCGTACCGGGGTGAAGAGAATAACGGGCGTAATGTACCTCGTTCAGAATCTGCTGGTGGGGCCCTGAAACATCTGGAACATATAGACGACCTTTACAACGCAGCACTCCACCCTCTGTTACCTGAAAACCTGGCGTTTTCCCCTGCTAACCAGGTCAGGATTCTTATACTACCGTTCTTTTTATTTTCACAACTGATGACGACACGGCGGTGTTCTCGGTTACAGCTCTGCTATCCTTCATTTCTATTACACGAACAACTAAATTGACCAATTGATGTATCTTTCTGACCAACTCCCGTTGCTCGGGCTGCCCATACACCACACTTCTAATAGATCTATAACTAAGAGCGGTTGTTGCTCCATTACCTCTTCTTGGCTGATGTAACATTTTCATACTTAGAGAGCTCAGCATATAATTGACGGTTATACTAACTTGTCTTGCCGAAGAGATCGACAAGTAGTTTACAGGCGTAACTAAAGCTTATCTGGCCCTCCGGCCACATGCTAAGGCTACTTGTTGCTGGGATAACCTGAACGACCGTCTGCGCACCTTGTGCCTTTTTTTTTATCAGAGGGTCCTGATATCGACCATGGCCTCCAATGATCTGGCTGCATAACCTTAAATAACTGAATAGTCGGGTTGAATGACCCGAATGTGGCAGTAGTCTAACAATGCTCTAACTGTTCTACGTGAGTGCTTATAGTTCGTGCATAACCGCAGACTTGTGGGCATCTAATTGCTCTGTTATTTTGCTTAAACCACTGTAAGGCTGGGCTTAATCAAATTTACTCCCAGGCGATCAATCTCTGGATCTTCACGGGGAGTCTACTGATCCCCTGGTCTTAATAAACACTATGCTAGTAGGGTACTATCAATTTCTTACGCCTTGTGTGTATCCACTTGAATTTATACTGCTATTCTGGGGAATTCTCGGTCTTATGAGCTATTTTGTAAATACTGGCCTTCGGATAGGGCTCTGTATCTGAATATCTTACGAAAACCAGCTGAAGTACTACTCTGTCGCTGACTACTGATGTGGACCTTTCCTTGGGGTACCCACGGGTATTCTGACTGGGCCTGCCGGCTGACTTATGGGGTGTTCCACATAATAACTTCTAGGTTGGCTAAGGCCGACTCTCACCTACAAGGCTGGGAAAATGACGTACGACCACTTAACATACTAGAACAATTCTGGTATTGCTAATCTCTGAAATTTGCCTATTCGGTCTCTAATCCTGGTTCTAGCACATGCTCTACTGTTACCGATCTTCAGGGATGCCTCCCTGCTAATACAGGCGCCAGCTGGTCGGTAGACCGTCTAACTGTGCCTTTATCATCTAGCCATCTGTTTTAGGCCATTAACTCTGGTAAGCTCCTAGAGCCTAGATCTGACAACAACACATAAGTCTATTAACCTAATAACTAAAAACTGAGATAGTTTCTATGACTTCATACGTAATTCACACTTAATCCGCCCTTTCTCTTCTCCTTTCCCTTTCTCCTTTCTTCTCTCCTTTTCTTTCTTTCTTCTCCCCCCTTTTTTTTTGGCAAAGGGGGGGGGGTCCTGCAATGAAATCTGTACATGCTTTCTATTACTAATCAGCATCTGTGATTGCACCCCTTATAGGAAGCTACTCACAGCATATCTATTATCTGTATATATATATATATATATATATATATATATATATATCAATAGCTACGTACAATATGTACTGAATTCTGTGGTAATACATAATCTCTGACATGCTCTGCTGAGTCTCATACTGTACATGATACACCGCTTCTACGGCCTAATAATATCTCCTGTCCTGACTTATCATTTCATTGCATTGTCACCCCATTTTGAAAGTAATAAACATAAACACTTTAGTTATTGTCTGCTGTTTGAAATTCCGCCACTCTTGCGATGTGGGGTCGACATTCAAATCTTGTACCCTTACTAGGCATATATTGAGAGCCCATGACTGTCTACTGGGCCTTATCTCTAGGCTACACTAGATTAGAATTGTTGTATCTGTAACTTCTTAACTTTTCCGTAGCGGACATACTGCGGTATTCTGAACTGCAATCTTACTGTCAGCCCGAGGCTTAATCCTTAATATGATATTTTATCAATCCGGGGATAATTCTAATTTCCCCACAAGATCTGACATTCCTGCTTCTTTCCCTCATCTTACTTAAGCTGAACTCTGGGTTTCAAGGTACCTGCTCTTCATTGTTAACAAGATTGTTGGTCCTGTATCAGTTCATACTTCCCTGACTTGCAGTCAGACCTATCTGATTCACATGACCCCTCACCCTTTTGATATCACAACTGGATCATAACCACAATCTTACAGGTATGTCTTGCTATCTGTTAGCATATGTGGCGAACTTGGCCTTTTTCTGACTCGAACTTGACTATTACTCGACATTCATCACTAACAGGTCTTTTACCCCTGCTTCGAGTAAGCTAACGGTCTTACTTCTACTGGCTTATTATCATAAGGGTCTGCACAACTTACGGAATCATAGGGGCTCTTTATACTTTCCAATACTTACTAGGATCAATCAGACCATCTTCACTTACTGCTTGATTTGGCAGCCCCATCTCAAGTCTTATGAACCTTTACTATACTGGCATCAAAATCAAGAGGTAGGAATAGCCCTTTTCTTATTGCAACAAGTAAAAGCATTTAACTGTACCATATCCAAAAGATGTATTTGGGATTCCTGCATTTCCCTCTCTTTCTTATACTTACCTGGTGGTCTGACCTTGTCTGTAATCTTGATTAGATCTTATATAGCTAATAAATAAATCAACTCATATGCACATTACAGTCCTGACTTCCTATTCTGACATTATCAACGTATACTGGGGATAGTACCGATAAAGGTATCATGCTGGGAGGTCTCAGGTACCTCCTCCTGCTACCGTAGTTATCATGTAACTGGCTGATGCCTTCTTCTGTTGCTATATCTGATCTTCTGCCTGTAATAGGGTAATGCTGATCTCCCTTTGTATCTGTAATCAAAGAATACGGTAAGTTTTTAGAGACCCCACCCTGTACTGTACCGCTCTAAAGCACCACTGACTGAGAAGGAAGGGTAACCATCCTATCATGCCTCGCAGCCTCCTGCCTATAATATGTGGTGCACAACACATCCATAGAAAAGACTCTACTTAGCACGGCTTGCAGACTCCCTGGGACACGACCTGCTCTGATACCAAGTTTGTCACACCCTGCCTTGGGAGGTATGACTGGCACCTGGTGCCCTACTAGGACCTGAACTACAAGACTGCTGAGCCTGGGCATATCTGGTGCCTAGCTGACTCTAACTCACATTTCTGGAAACAAAGGGCTATATAACGGCTGTAAACACAGCCCCCGGCCCATTGGCCTATAGCCTCCTATACCCGTAATAACAGCTAACCAGAAACAAGCAACTAGAAGGAAACCTATGCGGGCCGACAAGGCCACCATGCTGTCTAGCTATCTATAACTCAACCCTAAAGTACTGGATAGCTACGTGACCGGCAAGGTCACCACTACTGTCGAACTATGGCCCCACACGGCCAACATAAAGGAAACAAAAGTACTAACAGCTATACAACTGCACGGCCTCACACGATCGGCTCCTCTGACCACAGGGTAATATAAATACAGACTGCAAGCCTCTAGGAATAGCAATCGAAATGATCGGGACAGGGCCCCGACCTACCCGTACTGTACAACAAAAGAAAACGGAATACACCTCTGGGATTCAGTCTCCGGACGACAGGAGCTGAATGCTCGATCGTTGACAAGAATCACGTGGTATCGCCTGCTCATCTATGAGTACCTACAGGCAAGTAATGCAGCGCCCCACCGGGCGTCAGTACCGTTGGTACTGAGTATGTAAAGCAATAACTGAAAGAAATATCTAAAAATAATAATACAACTGATGAAACTGAAGTAGAAAGGAATGGATTAACTGTTTGATAATGTAAATCATACCTTCTTTTAATTATACTTGAGGAGTCATACCTGGAGATTTATCGTTCTACTATCGATCTACTCATATCTACTGTACATGTCATAACATATCATAACATCACATAGCACACACAAACCTTACCCGGCCCCCATAAGCCGGGGGGTTACAACCAGAATAGAATCTATACCCTTACCCCGGTCATCCCATCTCCTGTAATAACTATAAGCATCCCGCTGGTCCCCTGGGTAAGCACTTGGGCTCGCTGAGCCCCTGACTATAACTGCATCTGAGTCTGGAGGACTCTTTAATCAACTCCCGGGCGTATCCGCTCGACAGGGGTGTATAAGGGCTGACCAAGGCACAATATGGGGAAAACTGGCATCCCATCTTCGTCCCCTGTGGGACGGCATGCCACTCCGTAGAGCGACGTATCCTCGTCCTCTGGCGGATGAGTCGATGCAGCTATTAACCCTGGGGCGGTCATGGATGCTAGGTAATCCAACCCCAATACAATACAATGGTTTCAACTAGTAATACTACCTGCATATATCACATGCTGAAGCTAATAATTATAATGTATCTGTGTCTACTGTGTGCTGAACTAGTAATGGTAATGTGTACGTACTTAATACATGCTGAGACTGATAATAGTATATATGTATAAATATAATCTTCTGCCATGTTGTACTGAGTCTAACACTGAACAAGATATAGTTTTTCTACTGAAAACCATGCTGTATACCGAGTTTCTATAGTAACATGATTTACTATCTCTAACATGCTTCCTAAACTTCATTTTAACCTATCATTCTACTTCTGAGATGCCTTACAGATATTACATTGTTTTACTAGGTTTCAGCTGAATACGGTAATATCCTAACATTCTGTACTACATCACGTACTGAGCAAGTTGAGTAGTTCCTAACACGTGTATTAGAATCTATATCGTGCTATCAAGTTTTGTGCTAATCATAACCTGATGCTTCTAATATCGTACCAATATTTGTAACAAACATAATACATGACTTCTGAACATTCTACTGGCCTTTAAATTACTTTACTATACCGAGATTACTAACTTGCCGTGGAAAACTAACTTTACATACCTTATCCTCGAACTATCCGTCTGTCGGACGAGGCTCGGCCGGTACTTCAACTATTTTCTCCGAACTGCATTCATAAACATGTCAACTAATACTAAATACAGCTTTATTTTAAAGAGCAACATCGCTTTCGATATAGTTTATAGCCTAAACTTAGTCTTATCGAAAGACGGTTGAGAACTCGCTATTTTTCAGAGGTCCAGAAGGGAGAACTATTCACTTCTCAGCTAGGAACACATAGACACTAGTTTGGAGCAATTCTACTTACCTTAGCTCGGTGGCTCGACAATTCATCGGCCGTATTTCACGAAACTAAATCCGTAGGAATGCTCTCTGTTGCTAAATACCTCAGTATCTGGGGTTAATTTGAGTTTGGACAACGTTTAGCAGCGTAATCGGACGAAAATTATATTACTTCTTCATTCTCTCCCTATTCTCCTGCGTTTTCTAGAAATTTTAAGAGGTTTTAATGAAATTAAACCAAAGTGGGGCTTTATATACTTGGGCCTGGACAAGGCCAACGTGTCACGGAGCCAACGCGGAGGCCTCACCTCCGTGACACGCTGCCATCGCGGAGGGGCTCTGCCTCGGCTCCTTCCGCGATGGTTCGATAGGTTTCTCGTCCGATCTTTTCCCGGGCCTTTCTCTAGCACGTATGGCCTTCAAATATGCTTAACCAACATGCGAATAGGTCATCTAGGTGCCGGGAATCCTACGGGGTATAACAGTATACACATGTGATCAATCCCAATACTTACTTGTAGAACTGATAATTAAGGTTCATCCAAATGACTAGTTCATCCCTATTGGTACAACTCATACCGAGAGTCATATGTTGCCTTCTTCTCACTTCAGCCTTCAGACATTCATCATGGTTCTCAATACGGCTCGTATAATCAAGGTGCGACTCATATTGAGGCTAGAACTTTAGCTTATTTTCTGCATTTTAAGGCTTCTTTTGCTCATCTTTGCTAACTCAAAGTAAAAGTGCATCATATCCATATAAACATACCTAAGTCCATGCTATTTTCTTAGTTTTAAGCATCGTAAGTGCTATAAACTCACAGAACATCAACAATACAACGCTTTTGAAAAAGGATTTTGTAGATCTTAAGTATGTTTCATGAGATATGATAGTATTTTGTGTCTAGTTACAGGTAAACAGGTTGCATAGTCAAAGTTGGAAGTTGAGCTAAAATATATAACTATGGAGCTGTAGATACTTTTGATAGAACTTGGAACCAGTACACTAACTGTCCTATTAGTCATTGAAAAAGATCCGTAGAATCACAAAGTTTTTTCCCAAATCATGGCTCATTTGATGGCCAGTAAAACCAAAGAATAAACCGTCCCGATAGAATTGAAAAGATTCAGCAGATATGATACAAGGCCACCACTTGATGAACCAAGTATCGTGCTATGAAACCAGACAATAGATCCATCCTATCTATCATTGTTCAATGTTCTTCAAGGTTTCAAGTGTGGGGTTTTCACACCACTAGCATGATGACGGCTCGTGAAAGTTTTCACAAGCCATGGTTTGAACCATGGTAATCTGCATGTTCTAAGCAAATAAAGGCAGTTAATAGAAGATTTCAAACATCCATGAACTGTGATTTTGAATGACGTTTTATGGATGATGACGCGGCCAGTTTCCTAGTTTAATTAGGATAGATTTTCCATATCCTAATATAAATTCCTTTAGGGTTTACATAAATTGACATGCACTATTACGACATTGCTACGTTTTGTTTCTTGAAGTTTTGAGAGCAAAGAGACAACTTTACTCTATTATTCTTGGTTTTGGGAAGTTTGACTCTTTGATCATGTGTTGAGAATACAATTTCAAATTCCTTTATTCATGTCTCTTAAGTTTATTCTTATGAATTCTTATACAAAATTTGATAATATGCATGCACACATGAGTAGCTAAATCTCATAACTAGGGTTATCGGAACCATGATGGAATAACAAATACGGGTAAAATCTAATAGTGATTCTTGAATATCGATGATGTATGTATTGTTAAACTCTTCATTTTGATTACTTTTTAACAGTTTCAAATGTTAGAACGTGCCATAAACCTTAACCTCCTTGAAAAAAAGAGTCTAGGTTAGGAAAAAATATTTTAACAATGGAGATTTGAAGTTACCAACCTTTATCTAATAACTTGAGCTCTAACGAGAAAAGTCAATCTAAAACAAATGACGAGGATAACATGTGAGCACCTAAAGTGTGAAAGGATTTAGAGTGTCATTTATCTATGAGGGTCGAAAGACGTTAGGTAAATCTTAATTGTTACTTTTGCATGAATATCACTAGGATAGATCACTAATAATTGAAACCTGCTAAGTTATGAAATCCTGGGAAACTCAATCCTACTTCATTCTCAATTATCAAACACAATCAAAAGATTCTCAAAACATAAATCACTAGTTTTGAAACTCTTAAAGTCTTTCATTTTTTTATTATAAAACCCCCTTGGAATATCGACAACCGGTTGAATATTCACTATTGACTGTTTTCCCACTATATTCCCTGTAGGATTCGACCCCAACCTAGTTGGCTTCTATATTTAACAGTGACTCTTTTATATTTTGTTAAGAGGTATAATGTGGGCATATCAAATTTTAGAGTCGTTGTCGGGGAATACAGTTTAGAAATAATTAAGTAGTATTTAAATTCTTCCTAGAGCCTCTATTTATTTATTTTTTAATTTTGTTTCTTTTTGGAAATCACACAGTACAGCAAAATGTCCCAATGGAGGAAGAATTAACTGATGCACAACATGCTGAGGCTGTGCAACAAACTAAGGTAGCTCAGTTAGCTCGGGATGTAACTAGAAGGGCAGAGGTCACAGATATTACTATTGCGGCTGCAATAAGATATAGACAATATCTTCCACAATTTCACTGGTGACAAGTGATAAATGTTCTATTCGACAATGAATTTGACCATTATATGGTTGAACAAGCTGCCGGATGGTTCTATCACCACCTTGTTAGAATTGAGCCCAACATTCATGGAAAAAATTTTCCACCATCCTAGATGATATAGTTAACGGAAAGGATCAATAACATCAGACAATTAACGGATGAGGCCTTGGATGAAACATAGCTTAGGTTCAAGAAAAAGTTGAAGCAGTGTTTGAATCACAAGCTCCCAAAGGAAGTTCTTCTGGAAATATTTTATAGGCCGCTAAATTCCACCAAAGCTATAGAAGACAGTATTGTAGAAGGTTCTATGGTGGCCACAGTTTTGCAGAAGAAAATGAGAAACTGGACACAATGACTAAAACCAACAGAAGTTGGCACATCAGGGAGTTCGAAGCTGCAGGTATGAACTATTCTAAGAGAGTGACTGTAGAACAACGAAAGAGATATGAGGAGAGTGATTAGGACAGGGCTCACTTAAAAACTCAAATGGATCTGATTATCAAGCATCTGAAGGGGATGAACTAACAAAAGGTTCAAAAGGTTGGTTCACAATAAAAAATATGATGATTACTACCCTAGTCCCGTTGTTCGCCAGTAATCTTTACTAATTTTTTCAATAAATGATTGGCTACAAAGGTATTGAGCTTGAAGAGAAGGAAAACATTGTTAATAATCAAATGGGAATTTTCGAACCAACACCAAAGGTCTAATCTAGACTCTTACCGTCAAGGTCAGAGGAATCAAGATCAAAACTACTATGGTAATAATAATTATGATCGGTCAGGATATAGAGATGGAAACCAAGGAACTTGGAGAAATAAAGATGGACAAATGAATAATAGAAATGGTGATTATGTGCCATCAAGGGCCATAGAACAAGTCGGTAATGATTCTAGAATTTCCAAAATTAAGGATATGATTGCCAAAGTTTTGAAGAGGGTTGAGTTCACAGATGTTAGCGTTCAAGAAAGGCATGGAGAGGTATCAAGTATGAGTTAGCTGGTAGACTCACACTCCACTTTTCTATTAAGCAGATGGGACAACTATCAGTAGCACTGAATTAGAGACAAAAGCGCACTTTGTTTAGTGACCCAGTACCTAATCCGAGGAATGATGGCCATTGCATGTCTGTTACTTCCAAAAGTGGGAAAATGATAGGTGAAGAACCCAAACATGTTAATAATGATGAAGAAATGGAAACGGTTCTAGATTTATAAGCGGTAGTTGATGACACTGAGAATGAGATGGTGGCTAATTTTGATAAGCCATCTGCTAGCAGTGAGGAGAACAGAAAGAACGATGAAGCACAAGCAAAGGAAAAAGAGGCTAGTACTAATAAGGAAAAAGATAAAGAAGGACCAAAATATTTTACTACTATTCCAAGGACAATCTCCTCCTTTTCCCCAGCACCTTAAGAAGAAAGTGGAAGACAGTAAGTCTCATAAGTTTATTTCTATGTTGAAATCATTATCTGTCAATATACCATTGGTGGAAGCACTGGAGCAGATGCCAGGCTATGCTAACGTCATGAAGGATTTGGTGACCAAGAAGAGAACAATTATCTTTACACCAATAGACAATCTGCACCATCATAGTGCCATTGCAACTCACTCCTTTATTCAAATGAAGGGGGATCTTGAAGCATTCACAATTCATTGCATTATTGGAGCCTTCAACTTTGTCAAGGCATTATGCGATCTAGGTGCAAGCATCAATCTGATGCCACAGGTGATATATGAGTAGTTGGGCTAGGGATCCCCCAAACTGGCTATAATGCAGCTATTGGTGACTGATCGCATAGTAAAAAGGTCGGTGGGCATATTGATTGATGTGTTGGTGAAAGTGGAGAATTTTATTTTTCTAATAAATTTTTATTATCTTAGATTATGATGTCGATTTTGAGGTCCTGTTATCCTGGGATGGCCATTCTTGTCCATAAGTAGAGCAATGGCAAATGTTGAGAGCGGTGAGTTAAAGTTCAGACTAAATAATAAAGAGGTGATATTTAATGTATGCAGATCAATGAAGAAATCAATAGATATGAGTGTCATTTTCGTTAGTGACACTATTGATGAGGCAGTTAAAGTTGCAACTGTGGAAGAGTTCGTGGCTGAGGCACTAGTAGCAGTGATAATAAATTTGGCAAATGAGACCAGTAAAGGGTTTGAGAAAATGATGAATGCAACAGTGGGTATAGGATCTTACTCTTTCCTCCTAATAAGCCAAATCTTAGCTTAAAGAATAGATTAAGCTTGCTTGCTAATCCATTAGTAGAGGAACCACTAGTCTTAGATCTCAAGTGTTATACCCTGGAAGCTCAAAAATTAGACCCGGGAATTGAAACGGAAAAATTGTGGAATTGATGTTGCAGGCACCAGATGAGTCGTCAAGTGAGTCATCAAGTGACTCATGGGTAGGCCTAGAATAAATGAAGAATCGAGGTCCCCATGAGGGAGATAACGACTCGTGGTTAGCCACCACGAGTCGTCATGTCACTCGTGGGGTGATGTTGGAAATAAATTGGAAGAAATACCAGTGTACCTAATGGATGGGACCCCACGAGTCATGGCCAGTCCCAACGACTCGTGAGGTGAGTCGTGATCAAATAAAATGGTTTTTCATGAATGTTAAGGTAGTGTACATGACGGCAGTTGACCACGAGTCTTGGTCTGGAGTAACGAGTCGTTATGTCCCCCGTTATGAGCCCCAGTAGATTAGTTAACTAGAGCACTTGATGGGCGACTCGATGAGTCGTTGCCCATCCTGACGAATCGTCAGGTCACTCGTTGGGTCACCTGGCAGTTATTTTCTGTGGAATAGTAAGGGCCTTCTCGTAATTTCCTAAGTTCCTAAGACCTATACTACGTCATTTAAGGATGTTTAAGTGGGTTTTAAGCAAGGTAAAACCTATTCCAAGTCATTCTTCCCATGCATGCAAGTTTGGATATTTGAAGAGGAGATTCAAGGAAAAATCTCAAGGTTTCCGTTGGAATCTCAGTTTGGGCTATTAGAGGGTGTTAGAATTCACTATTTCCAGGTATGTACGGCTATGAGTGGGTGCTTCCTTCCACACCCATGCCCAATTTCTATCAAACATGATGAATTGCTTATGATCAAGTATGGGGTTTCTACCCAATTGCACAATTCTTCAATCTCTACACATGGGTATGATTAAATTATAGTTATATTGATCAATTGTGAAGCTTGGGAAGATTTTAAATTGTTTTCAATCCAAATTGTGATTTCTAACTTATGAAATTGAATGCCCATGGATGAGAAGTTCATGAAAGAAGAGATTAATGTTGAATGTGTGATGATGATAAGATTTAATGATGAAAACATGTTTCTAAAGCTACCCATGATTATGATTTTGTTTTCAAAATAAAATAAGTGGATCCTAGTATGATAAAGTATTAGGCAATGCCCACGTGATAATTCAAAGTGATGATTTTCCCTACATAAGCTTACCACATTGTTTGAAGTGAAGTTTTTTCCAATTTTCTTATAAATTCTAGATTGTGGTATGTTGAGTTAAATATTTCTACATGTAGCTTACCACATGATTTGGAGTAGATGCTTCCACCTATGATTGAGCTTGTGGTATGTTTGAAATAAAGCTTCTCATATGCATGAATTCATAATTGAGATGTGTGTCATTAATGAGCTTTGTCAATAGACAATGTTGAGCTTCATTTCATAAGATGTTGAGTTATGCATGATTTCATATTGAGCTTCGTCATTAGATGATATTGAGCTTCATCCATAGACAATGTTGAGGTTCACTATATACAATATAGAGCATTGCATGTTTTTGGGAAAAGAGTGTAGCACCGAGCGAGTTAAGGGTCGATCACCCTATACCCCAGAACTACGCGCCAACGTAGGTTGATATTATTATATAATTGGGACCTCCCTTATGAGATATCCCTGGCCCCATTGGCCCTTAAGCTTGATATCAATATCATGGTATCATCCATCGCCCTGGCAAGGTTATGGATGGCTCTACCCACTTGATTGTGATAGTTGGGACCACGTAAGGTCTATCGTGGTATGTCGGTTAAGTGATGAGTCTCCCACTGTCTATATTATTCAGATTTGCAAATTCATTACTCATGATGATTACTTATTCATGCATGTTCAAAAAATAAGGTTTGACTTATTGTTCAACTTTTGATATAAATATTATGTTCAACTTTGAGTCATTCAAGTACTTCATGATGTTATAAAGCTATGCATGGTCATGTTATGATAAGATTGCAATCTCAGAATTAAAGCATGTAGCCTATCAAATTATGCTTAAAAGCTTATGATATGTTATGGAATGTTTTAAATGATTTATTTTACTTAAGAGATTTTACTTACCTTGCATACTCGGTACATTTCACGTACTGACTACACACTTTCTATATTGCATCATTTCATGATGCAGGACCCGGTTCTCAGGTTCAGCCCCGTTCATAGTCGTTGTTCAGAGTTAGCACCTTCTTATTTGGTGAGTCCTCATCTTTTGAGGACTATACCTTCAGTTGTTTTAGATTTTCTTTTAGTACCAGTATTGAGCTAGTTGGGGATGTTTTCCCATCAGCTCATCCAGATTAGAGGCTTATCAGACTTAGACATGTATTCACCTTCAGATATTTATTTTGTTGTTATATTAAGTTGACTTCCGCTAAATTTATAATTATGTTTTCTTCATGTTTATTAAATGAGTTAGTTGGATGCTTATGCCATGGGTCAACTTGGGGTCTCTCGGGGTCCCTTTTCCTGTGTCTACGATCTGGACCTCCGTTCAGGTCGTGACAAACATGGTATCAGAGCCATAGATTTGATATGTCCTAGGGAGTTTGAAAGCCAGGTTAGGTAGAGTCTTTTTCATGGATGTGAAGCGCGCCACACTTATGACGAAGAGGCTACTAGATGTTTTAGGAAATGTTCCCTTCTTTCATCTATGTCGTGCGATAAAAAAGCCTTTCTATCCTTCTAATTCATGCTATTCGCGATTTTAGAATCATGGCTCCTCAAAGGATGAATGGAAGGAGGAATAGAGGAGGTGAGGGCCACGAGGATGGAAACTATCATCAGCATCAGCCAGCCCCACCAGTTCAGGAGCCTCAAGCACCGGAGCCAGTTGCTCATGCTAAGCTCCGAGCTGCCATTCAGATGCTTGCACAGGCCTTGACTACTCAGGTCAATCAACAGGCCATTGCACATGTTCCTCAATATGGTAATGTAGCGGCGGCCAGAGTCCGAGACTTCTTTAGAATGAACCCTCCGGATTTTCTGGGGTCCAAGGAGATGAGGACCTGCATGATTTCATAGATGAGATTTTCAAGATCACCCAGGTTATGGGGGTGAGTAGTATTGAGTGCACAGAGTTGGCCTCCTACCTGTTAAAAGGGGTTGTGCATATTTGGTTCCACCAGTGGAAGGACAGCAAGGTCTCAAGAGTAGGCCTGACCACATGGGAGAAGTTTCAGGTTGCATTCCTAGATCGGTTCTTCCCTCGAGAGATGAGGGAGTGGAAAGCAGTCGAGTTTGTGAATCTAAAGCAAGGAAGGATGACTGTTCAAGAGTATGCCCTTGAGTTCACCCACCTATCTAAGTATGCCCCGGAGTTAGTGGCCGACTGGCGGGTGCAGGTGAGCAGATTTGTGCATGGTATAGCAAGATATTTGGGCAAGAACTGCAGGACAGTGATGCTCCATTAGGACATGGACTTCCCTCGCATTATTTTGTACACTCAGCAGATAGAGGCAGCACATTCGAGGGAGAGGGAGGCCAAGAAGGCCAGGACCGAGGACCACAGGTTCTCTCAGTAGAGTTCCAATGGTGGGCATCGACAACAAACCCACCAGAGATCATCAAGCCCAGCATCTTCAGTGCCGAGTGTGCCATCTAGGCCTAGACATGATTAGAGAGGGCAAGAGTTAGGCTCTAGGGGTCATAGCAGTGGGCCCAGAGACTTTAGCATTCTAGCTTGTCGCAGGTGCCACTGAGGACACACAGGCCAGTGCTTGGCATGGTCAAGAGCTTGTTTGGATGTGGGAAGTTGGGACATATGCTCAGATATTGTCCTGCTATGAGATGGGATCAAGTTGGGGGATGAGGCCCATCTTCTAGTTTAGTATCTCCTCCCCCATGCACAACACATCAGGGGCATCCAGTAGCATAGCTTGCGGACAGCGCCAGAATAGATTCTATGCCTTAGCCACTCGTCAGGAGCAGGAGGCCTCAGCAGATGTAGTCACCAGTATGTTGAGAGTCTTTCATGTTGATGTTTATGCATTTCTAGATCCGGGGGCTACCTTGTCTTTTGTGACACCATATATAGCCAGTAGCTTCGGAGTCAGTCCCGATGTCTTATCAGAGCCCTTCTTAGTTTCTACTCCAGTAGGTGACTGAGTTATATCTAAACGGTTGTATATAAATTGCCCGATCTCAGTTCTTCATAAGGTCACCTCAGCAGACTTGATAGAGTTAGCCATGACCAATTTTGATATTATTCTCGACATGGATTAGCTATTTTCATGCTATGCTTCAGTTAATTGTAGGACCTGGTCAGTAGAGTTCAGATTTCTGGGTGAGCCGGTCTTAGAATGGGAGGGTAGTTCAGCTGTGTGTGTAGGTCGATTTATTTCCTACCTTATTTCCTACCTTAAGACTATCGGTAGCTGAAAAAGGTCACCATTAAGAACAAGTATCCTTTACCCAGGATCGATGATTTGTTTGACCAACTTCAAGGTGCCTAGTGTTTCTCCAAGATTGATCTCAGATCCGAGTATCACCAACTCTGGGTTTGGGAGAGTGACATCCCGAAAACCACTTTTGGAACTCGTTATGGTCACTAAAAATTTGTTGTTATGTCTTTTGGACTAATTAATGCTCCTGCATCTTTTATGGATCTAATGAATAGGGTGTTCAACGAATATTAGGACATGTTCATGATTGCTTTCATTGATGACATACTTATTTACTCTTGGATTGGGTAGGAGCATGCCGCTGACTTGAGAATAGTGCTTCAGACCCTCAAGGATCGCCAGTTGTATGCAAAGTTCAGCAAATGTGAGTTTTGGTTGAACTCTATTGCATTTCTAGGCCATGTGATATCAGGTGAGGGCATAAAAGTAGATTCTCAAAAGAATGAGGCGATAAAAAATTGGCCTAAAAAGGTGAACCCATCAGATATCAGGAGCTTTTTGGGCATAGCGGGTTACTAACGGAGACTTGTGGAGGGTTTTTCATCTATTGTTGCACCATTTACCAAGTTGACTCAAAAGAAGGTGAAGTTTCAATGGTCGGAGACTTGTGAGAAAAGCTTCCAAGAGTTGAAGACCCGACTCACTTCAGCACCAATGTTGACCCTGCCTGAGGGTACCGATGGTTTTGTGGTGTATTGTGATGCTTCGCGAGTCAGACTTGGATGTGTGTTGATGCAGCATGATAAAGTGATAGCATATGCCTCGAGACAGTTGAAAGTGCATGAAAAGAGTTACTCCACACATGATCTTGAATTGGCCATGGTGGTGTTTCCATTAAAGATATGGCGGCATTACTTGTATGGGGTCCACGTGGATGTATTCACGTATCACAAGAGCTTGCAATATGTGTTCATGCAGAAAGACCTCAATCTTTGGAAAAGGAGGTGGTTGGAGCTACTTAAGGACTATGATATGAGTGTCCTTTACCACCCAGGTAAGGCTAATGTGGTAGTAGATGCAGTTAGTAGACTCTCTATGGAGAGTGTGTCCCACGTGGATGAGGGAAAGAAAGAGTTGGTGAAAGATGTCCATCGACTTGCGAGGTTGGGAGTCAGATTGGTCGACTAGACTGATGGCAGCGTTATTGTATAAAACGGATCAGAATCGTCCTTGGTGGTTGATGTTAAATCTAGAAAGGATGAGGACCTAATTTTAGTAAAGCGGAAGGAAGCCATTCAAAGTCAAAAGGTGGAGGTCTTCTCCTAAGGAGGAGATGGTGTACTGCGGTACCAGGGTCATCTATGTGCTCCAGATGTCGATAATTTGAGGGACCGGATATTGCATAAGGCACATGGATCCATGCATTCTATCCATCTAGGTACCACCAAGATGTATCATGACTTACGGGAAATATATTGGTGGAACGACATGAAGAAGGATATTGCAGAATTCATAGCCAAGTGCCCAAACTGTCAACAAGTGAAAATTGAGCATCAATGGTTCGGAGGCATATTGTAGGATATTAGCATTCCTACTTGGAAGTCGGAAGAGATTAATATGGACGTCATTACCGGTCTACCTTGTACTCGCTGACAGTATGATTCCATTTGGGTGGTGGTGACCAGGTTGACCAAGGCTGCACACTTCCTACTGGTCAAAACCACAGATTCAGCGGATGAGTATGTCAAATTGTATATTTGGGAGTTGGTTTGACTTCATGGAGTGCCCTTTTCTAGTATCTCAGACCGAGGTACTCAGTTTACCTCTCAGTTTTGGCGGTCTTTCCAAAAAGGGCTTGGAACTCAGGTTAAACTCAGCACAACATTTCATCTGCAAATGGATAGCCAGGCGGAGCAGACAATTCAAACCCTCGAGGACATGTTGAGGGCCTCTGTGATGGACTTTAAAGGTAGTTGGGATGATCACTTTCCTTTAATCGAGTTTTCTTACAATAACAACTATCACTCTAGTATCCAAATGGCACCATTCAAGGCTCTTTACCGACGGAGGTGTAGATCACCCATCGAATGGTTTGAGGTTGGGAGGCAGCTATGATAGGGCCAGACTCGGTTCACGAGGCTATGGTAAAGGTTCAGTGGATAAGGGATAGGCTGAAAACTGGTCAGAGTCATCAAAAGTCATATGCGGATGTGAAAAGAAGGGATTGGAGTTTGAGGTGGACGATTGGGTATTCCTAAAGGTATCTCCCATGAAGGGAGTCATGCGGTTTGGAAAGAAAGGAAAACTTAGTCCCCGCTATATTGGTCCCTACTGGGTTATGAGAAGAGTTGGTAAGGTAGGGCATGAGTTGGACTTGCCCTCAGTGTTATCTTCAGTTCATCTCATCTTTCATGTATCGCTCTTGAAAAAGTGATTGGGTGATCCAGCTTTAGTAGATCCAGTGTAACGAAAGGTGCGGGAGATAACCTTAGTTACAAGGAAATTCCGGTTGCAATCTTGAATCATCAAGTTCAGAGGCTGAGGAACAAAGAAGTAGCTTCGATGAAGGTGTTGTGGAAAAACCAGCATGTTGAGGAAGCTACATAGGGAAGTCGAAGCGGATATGATGGATAAATACCCCCACCTATTCCCTACCATCCCCATTTTTGTTTGAGGTATCAGTTTTTTCCCTAATAATGTTTTCAGTTTCCATGTTTAGTTCATGTCCGGAAGTTTGAATTATGTCATAATAAATGTATGTGATTCCTGAATTCAGTCCAGGCTATGTAGTTTTTCTTTCGGAGGTAGTCATTCTGTCTATTTCAATTTTAATAATAAGTATTTGCATATAATTATTGCATGTTTCTGTGTTTTCTGAGTGTTTCTAACATTCGAGGATGAATGTTCCCAAGGGGGACATATTGTTATACCCCAAATGCTCAAAGATCGGACCCAAGAGTTGAGACAGGAAAACTATGGAATTAATGTTGTAGGCACAAGATGAGTCGTGGGAAGACTCGTGAGGAGAACCCACGAGTTGTCAAGTGACTCGTGGGTAGGTTTGGAATAAATGAAGAATCGAGGTCCCCACGAGGGAGAGAAGGACTCGTGGTCAGCCACCACGAGTCGTCACGTCACTCGTGGGGTGATCTTGGAATTAAATTGGAAGAAATACCAGTGTACCTAACGGATGGGATCCCATGAATCATGGCCTGTCCTAACGACTCATGAGGTGAGTCATGATCAAACAAAATGGTTTTTCATGAATATTAAGGCAGTGTACATGACGGAAGGTGACCACGAGTCGTGGTCTTGAGGAATGAATCGTTATGTCCCTCGTTACAAGCTCCAGCAGTCTAGTTAACCAGAGCACTTGACTGGCCACTCGACGAGTCATTTCCCGTCTTGACGAATTGTCAGGTCACTCGTTGGGGTCACCTGGCAGTTATTTTATGCAAAATAGTAAGGGCCTTCTCGTAATTTCCTAAGACCTATACTATGTCGTTTAAGGCTCGTTTTAGTGGGTTTTAAGTATGGTAAAACCTATTCCAAGCCATTCTTCCCATGCATGAAAGTTTGAAGGTTTGAAGAGGAGATTCAAGGCAAAATCTCAAGGTTTCCATTGGAATCTCATCTAGAGCTATTAGAGGGTGTTGGAATTCACCATTTCTAGGTATGTAAGGCTATGAGTGGGTGCTTCCTTCCACATCTTTGCCCAATTTCTTTCAAACATGATGAATTTCTTATGATCAAGTATGGGGTTTCTACACAATTGCATAATTCTTCAATCTCTACACATGGGTATGATTAAATTATAGTTATATTGATAAATTGTGAAGCTTGGGAAGATTTTAAATTGTTTTCAATCCAAATTGTGATTTCTAACTTATGAAATTGAATGCCCATGGATGAGAAGTTCATGAAAGAAGAGATTAATGTTGAATCTGTGATGATTATGAGATTTAATGATGAAAAGCATGTTTCTAAAGCTACCCATGATTATGATGTTGTTTTTAAAATAAGATGCGTGGATCCTAGTATGATAAAGTTTTGGGCAATGCCCACATGATGATTCAAAGTGATGATTTTACCTACATAAGCTTACCACATTGTTTAAAGTGAAGTTTTTCCCCATTTTCTTATAAATTCTAGATTGTGGTATGTCGAGTTAAATATTTCTACATGTAGCTTACCACATGATTTGGAGTAGATGCTCCTACCTATGATTGAGCTTGTGGTATGTTTGAAATAAAGCTTCTCATATGCATGAATTCATAATTGAGATGTGTGTCATTAATAAGTTTTGTCAAAATAGACAATGTTGAGCTTCGTTCCATTCGATGTTGAGTTATGCATGATTTCATATTGAGCTTTGTCGTTAGATGATGTTGAGGTTCATTATATACGATATAGAGCATTGCATGTTTTTGGGAGAAGAGTGTAGCGCCGAGCGAGTTAAGGGTCGATCAGCCTATACCCCTGAACTACGCACCAACGTAGGTTGATACTATTATATAATTGGGACCTCCCTTGTGAGCTATCCCCAGCCCGATTGGCCCTTAAGCTTCATATCGATATCATGGTATCGTCCATCGCGCTGACAAGGTTATGGACGGCTCTACCCACTTGAGTATGATAGCTGGGACCACGTAAGCTCTATCGTGGTATGATTAAGTGACGAGTCTCCCACTACCTATATCATTCAGATTTGCATATTCATTTCTCATGATGATTACTTATGCATGCATGTTCAAAAAGTAAGGTTTGACTCATTGTTCAGCTTTTGATATAAATGTTATGTTCAGCTTTGAGTCATTCGAGTCAGTCATGATGTTATAAAGCTATGCATGGTTATGTTATGATAAGATTGCAATCTCAAAATTAAAGCATGTAGCCTATCTAAACATTCTTAAAAGCTTATGATATGTTGTGGAATGTTTTAAATGATTTATTTTACTTAAGCAGTTTTACTTACCTTGCATACTCAGTACATTCCACGTACTGACCGCATACTTTCTATGCTGCATCATCTCATGATGCAGGACCCGGTTCTCAGGTTCAGCCCCGTTCATAGTCGTTGTTCAGAGTTAGCACCTTCTTATTTTTATGAGTCCTCATCTTTCGAGGACTAGACCTTTAGTTGTTTTAGATTTCCTTTCCGTTCCATATTGTTGAGCTGGTTAAGAGTGTTGTCCCATCATCTTGTCCAGATTAGTGGCTTATCAGAGTTACATGTGTATTCATCTTCAGATATTTATTCTGTTGTTATATTAAGTTGACTTCCACTGAGTTTATAATTAGGTTTCTTCATGTTTATTGAATGAGTTAGTTGGATACTTATGCCATTGGTCGACTTGGGGTCTCTTGGGGTCCCTTATCTCGTGTGTACAATTCGGGCCTCCGTTCGGGTCGTGATATCAAGCCATTTCCTACCCATCCACATCATGCATTCCTTTGTCCACATGACACATTACTAGTGATTGTCTCTGTAAGCTTATTGGAATGGTAAGTTGAAACACTGATCTCTGTTCTAAGAACTTACAAGAGGGCCATTAGTTGGTCTATTACTAATATTATTGGGATTCCACCAGGAATTTGCACCCACAAAATCAAGCTTAAGGAGAATTGTGTCCCTAGCATCGAGTTCGGGAGGAGGTTAAACCCTCTAACGCAAGAAGTGGTCAAGAAGGAGATCATCAAGGGGCTGGATGCTAGAGTAGTATATCAAATTTCTGATAGTTAGTGGGTTAGTCTAGTATAGTGTGTGCCAAAGAAAGGTGGTATAATGGTAGTCCCGAATGAGAAGAATGAACTGGTTCTAACTAGAACTTTAACTAGCTGGAGAGTATGTATGGACTATCGCAGCTTGAACAGCTGGATGAAAAAGACCATTTCCCGATGCCTGTCATGGACCAGATGTTAGACAAGCTTGCTGGTAGAGTGTATTTGTTACACCCCATAAGTTTCTAGCATTTAGTCGGCCTATTCATATGTTGGTTGAGAGTTTTAGAGTGTCATACATACGAGGAAAGGGCCCGGGGAAAGGCCGAACGAGTTTCAAGTCCGGATTTCACGAGAGGAGGCCGAACTGAGCTGGCCAAAGGGGCAAAGTGGCACGAAGTTGCTCGCGTTAGCAAACGTGGCACAGAGCAGAATCAGCGAGTTAGGCAACGTGCCACATTTCCTTGTCTGCTGCCTCAAGTATATATAGGCCTCACCCCTAGATTTCATGTTATTTACTTATATAATCACGACCAGCAGAGGTAAGAACGAAGGGAAACATTTAATTTTCTTCCGATTACGCTGCTAAACGCCGTCCAAATCCAAATTAACTTCAGGTATCGAAGTATAAGGCTGCAGGGAGCATTTCTACGGAGTTAGTTTCGTGAAATTCGCCCAGTGAATAGTCGTCCTGCCGAGCCAAAGTTGTTGGAATTGCTCCAAACTAATGCAATACGATCCCAAGCTTAAAATAAGCATTTCTCCCTCGTAGACTTTCGAGAAATAATGAGGTTACGACCGTGTTCCATAAAGTTGGGAATATAGTTAATATTTATATATAAAGTTTTCTTTTTTGCCGAATTTAGTGTTAAAACTAGCTCTATCTTTCCAGTAACACGATTTCGGTTGGGAAGAGCTATTGAATACTAATTGGAACTCGCCGATTAATCGGTAAATAGCGAACGAGTAATCCAGTATGAATCCCAGTAAAGCATGTCAGGAGTATGTTATCATGTTTAGTTGTTGTTGTCAGTTGAGACTCACAAATTGTATTGTTTTGGGCTGGATTATACCTATATAGCTTCCGTAACCACCCCAGGGTTAATAGCTCTGTCGCCACCCGCCAGGGGCGAGGATACGTCGCTCTACAGAGCGGCACGCCGTGTGCAAGGACGAAGATGGGGATCCAGATCCTCATATTGCCGTGGTTGGCCTTATACACACCCCCTCCAAGCGTTTACGCCTAAGGTATAGATATCAGGAGTCCTTCGGACTCACGCACAGCTACAGTCAGGGGCCAAGCGGGCCCAGCTGCAGACCCAGGTGACTGGCAGGACACTTATAGCTGGTAGTTGATTCAATATGACCTGGATAGGGGTATATATATTGAGGTGTACTCACTAGGTCTAATGGGGGCCCAAGTAGGTTATTTTGTGTTGATTGTACCTTTCGTCTTATGGGAGCCAGGTAAGGTTTATGCTTGCTTTAGTTACTGATAGTTAGACAGTAGGATGCCTAGTTTGTCAGGTATGACCCCTACCCTCCTTATTACAGTTATGTTTAGTCCTGATTTCACTACCTCAGTCATCTTCAGTCCGTTTTCTTTACTTCAGTCACTGTTAGTTCTATTTCTTACTTTCAGTTATTTAAAGTTACAGCTTTACATACACAGTACCTGTGGTACTGAGGCCCTCTTCTGGGGCGCTGCATTACTTGCTTGCAGGTACAGATAGACGAGGAGCAGGTCCCTCGTAGTTCCAGTCAGCTGTACTGAGCCGTCAACTCCCTTTCTCTGGAGCTTGTGTGATAGAGGCTTATTTCTTTTTTATGTACAGTATGGGTAGGTCGGGGCCCTATCCCGACCATCTTATTACTCCTAGAGGCTTGCAGATTGCATTACTTCCCTGTGGTCAGATAATATTGGCCATGTGGGGCCCATATGAGTTTTTGACAATGTGTGTTGGCTGTGTGGGGCCCTATTTAGCTGTTGGTTGGTGGCCCTGTCGGTCATAGCTCAGTTTAGCATCGGCTTTCACTTTCCAGTTAAAACTAGATATCATGGTAGCCTTGTCGGCCCGCGTGGGACTCCCTATGTTTGTTTGTCTCTGGTTAGCTGTTTATTTTCACAGGTGGCTATAGTCCTTGTCGGCCAGGGGTTGTATTTACAGCCGCGATATAGACCATTTTTTCTTTATTCTAGAGTTAGAGTCAGCCCTACACCAGAAGTGCTTAAGCTCAGTCAACTCAGCAGTTCAGGTCCTAGTAGGGCACCAGGTGCCAGTCATGCCTCCCAAGTTGGGGTGTGACAAACTTGGTAGCAGAGCAGTTCATATCTCAAGGAGTCTGCAAGCCGTGCTGAGTAGAGTCTTGTCTATGGATATGTTGTACACCACATACTATAGGAAGGAGGACGCAAGGCATGATGGGATGGCTACTCTTTATTCTTCTTCAGTCATGCTATAGAGCGGTACAGTATAGGGTCGAGTCCCTAAGCTCATTATACTCTTTTAATTACAGAGAAATGTCGGACTAGCGACGCCCTACGATAGGCAGGAGGCTAGATGTAGCAATAGGTGAGGGCACGGGCAGGGTGCTTCAGTCTCGATTAGAATCGGCCCGATCTAAGGACGATACGGAGGTATCATCTCGACCTCCCCAGCAGTCTCCATCACGTCTGGAGCCGCTTGGGACGACCGGTGTGACGACACCGCCTCTGGCAGTTTCTATACCCGTACCATCCGACCAGGAGGCCAGGAGCGCGGTGGTTATGCTAGCCCAGATGATGGCTGCTCAGCGCCAGCCAGTGCCACCTATAGTTGCTAAATCTTTAGGAGGGCCTGGTAGCTCGAGGGTCCAAGAGTTCCTAGCACTAAGTCCCCCGCAATTCATAGGGACAGATCGGACCGAGGACTCTCAGCACTTCTCAGACCAGATGAAGAGGACTTTCAGGGTGATGCATGCTACACCTACAGAGTTAGTTGAGTTGGCGGTATTCCGGCTACGGGACATCGCCATACTAGGGTATGAGAGTTGGGAGAGGTCCCAAGGGAGAGATGTTTCCACTCCGACCTGGCCCAGCTTCTCAGAGGCTTTCTTAGATCATTACCTACCGCGGGAGATTCGATAGGCTCGGGTTGACCAATTCCTACACTTGGAGTAGGGGTCGATGAGTGTTCGGGAATATGCCATGCGGTTTGATTCCTTGGCTCGTTATGCGCCAGCCTTTGTGGACACAATGCAAGCCATGGTACACCGCTTTATTATGGGGATGAACCCAGAATATGTTGAGACTTTCATCACAGCCACACTGCGAGAGGATATGGATATCGCCCGTGTGCAGGCTTTTGCTCAGAATATTAAGGGTATTAGACATCGGCAACGGGAGATTAGGAGGACAGTCAAGAGCAGCACTGCAGGGAAAAACCGGATGAATTACAAGAGGAGTCTCGGGGAGGACCTAGGCCACGGTTATCAGATAGGCCGCCTAGACCCCCACCTCCATTGCAGCAGCAGAGGAGCAGGTCTAGTCGCTGAGGGCATCCAGAGACCAACAAAGGTTCGCGAGTAGTAGGTTCACAGCAGCAAAGGGGAGTGTTGCAGAGTGGGTTTACAATACCGCTTTGCCCTATTTGCAGTCGACGCCACTCTAGAGCATGCAGGTATGGTTCAACAGCATGCTACATTTGTGGACATAAGGGTCATCAGATGAGGAATTATCTATCTAGGGGTCAGGGTGACCGGGATTGACAGGATAGGTCCTCCGCAGGATCACGAGCTCCAGCATCCCCGACCGGGCGTAGGCCCTCAGTTTTAGCCGGCAGAGGTCGAAGCAGATCAGGGGTCTCCAGTTCAGGTGCCAGCCCAGACCGTACTTATGCACTACCGGTGCAAAAGGAGTCAGAGTCATCACTAGATGTTGTGACAGGTATGCTGAATATTTTCTCTCATCCTGCTTATGTGTTGATAGATCCAGGATCCACCATGTCCTATGTTACACCGTTAGTGGCTCGGAAGTTTAGTGTTATGCTGGAATTGCTTCGGCGAACTTTCTCAGTGTCTACACCTGTTGGTGACTCTATTATAGCCAGAAGGGTCTATCGGGGGTGTACAGTAGAGGTTGACAGTCGTCAAACTACGACAGATTTGATAGAACTAGAATTTGTTGATTTTGATTCCATTATGGGTATGGATTGGCTAGATCCATGTTATGCCAATGTAGAATGTTGGACCAAGATTTTTCGATTCCACTTTACAGGGGAGGCAGTACGGGAGTGGAAACTGACGCAGAAGGTAGCGAAATTCCATTGGACTGAGGCATGTGAGCAGAGCTTTCAGGAACTGAAAGAAAGATTGACATCAGCACCGGTGTTAGATTGCCAGAAGGATTAAAGGATTATGCAGTCTATTGTGACGCTTCGGGTGTTGGGTTAGGATGTGTTTTGATGTAGCATGGTAAGGTGATTGCCTATGCTTCCAGGCAGTTGAGGAAGCATGAGAAGAACTACCCTACCCATGACCTGGAATTATCCGCGGTAATTCATGCCTTGAAAATATGGAGACACTACCTGTATGGCGTCCACGTAGATATTTTCACTGATCACAAAAGCCTACAGTATATTTTCACCCAGAAAGAGTTGAATTTGCGGCAGTGTCGCTGGTTGGAGTTGTTAAAGGATTATGATGTTAATATTTTATATCACCCAGGAAGGGCCAATGTTGTAGCAGATACCCTTAGTCGCAAATCCATGGGAAGCCTTGCATATTTACATCCCGAGCAGCAGGAATTGACCCGAGTTTTCCATCAACTAGCCAGTTTAGCCATTCGTATAGTATAATCAGGAGACAATAGAGTAGTAATCCAGAATACCGCAGTATCATCATTGGTTGTGGAAGTGAAGGAACAACAGTATGAAGATCCTAGCCTGGTTCAGCTCAGGAATAGGGTCCAGCGAGGGGAAGTGACAAATTTCCAGGTAACCAAGGACGGAGTTTTGAGGTATAGGGATTGCCTCTGCATTCCAGACGTGGCAGGGCTTCGCCAGCAAATTATGGGCGAGGTACACTATGCTTGTTACTCTCTCCATCCAGGCTCAATAAAGATGTACCATGATGTAAAAGAGATTTACTGGTGGCCGGCAATGGAAGAGGGGATAGCAGAATTTGTAGCTCAATGTCCTAATTGCCAACAGGTGAAAGCTGAACATCAGAAACCAGGCAGACTGACACAGGATATAGTCGTGCGTTTATGGAAATAGAAGGCAGTTAATATGGATTTCGTAGTAGGGTTGCCTCGTACCAGGCGTAAACATGCTTCTATTTGGGTAATTGTTGACAGGTTGACGAAATCAGCTCATTTTCTGCCAGTAAGGGCTACCTTTTTAGCCGAAGATTATGCTGAGCTATATATTAGAGAAATAGTCCGATTGCATGGTGTTCCGCAGTCAATTATCTCTGATAGAGGGGTGCAATTTACAGCTAAATTTTGGCAATCTTTTCAAAGAGGCCTGGGGACACAGGTTAACCTGAGCACAGCCTTCCATCCTCAGACAGACGAGCAGGCAGAACGTACCATCCAGACGCTCGAGGATATGTTACGAGCGTGTGTGCTAGATTTTGGAGGCAGCTGGGATGAACATCTACCGTTTATTGAAGTTTCCTATAATAACAGTTATCATTCAGCAACTTAGATGGCGCCTTATTGTCACACCCCGCCTTGGGGGGTATGACTGGCACCTGGTGCCCTACTAGGACCTAACCTGCTGGACTGTTAAGCCTGGGCACGTCTGGTGCCTGGCTGGCTCTGACTCATATTTCTGGAAACAAAGGGCTATATAACGGCTGTAAATACAGCCCCCGGCCATCGGCCTATAGCCTTCTGTACCTGTACTAGCAGCTGACCAGAAACATATTAATTCAGGGGGGACCTATGCGGGCCGACAAGGCCACCATGCTGTCTAGTTATCTGCAACTCAATCATAAAGCACAAAAGAAACTACGTGACTGGCAAGGTCACCACTACTGGAAAGCTATGGCCCCACACGACCATCATCTGACCACAGGGAATATAAACAGACTGCAAGCCTCTAGGAAGAATAATAGAAATGATCGGGACAGGGCCCCGACCTACCCGTACTGTACAACAAAAGCACTGGACTACACCTCTAGAAATTCAGTCTCCGGATGACAGGAGCTGAATACTCAACCGCTGATGGGGATCACGTGGTATCGCCTGCTCGTCTATGGGTACCTGCTTGCAAGTAATGCAGCGCCCCACTGGGTGTCAGTACCGCTGGTACTGAGTATGTAAAGCAATAACTGAAAGAGATATCTGAAATCAAATACATAACTAATGAAACTGAGCTAAGAAGGACTAGATTAATTGTCTGATGGTGTAGATCGTACCTGTTCTTACTTATACTGAAGGGAGTAGGGATCATACCTGGAGACGTATCATTCTACTACTAGTCTGCTCGTATCTACTGTAATATAGCATAACATACATAACATAACATGGCATACACAACCTTACCCGGCCCCCATTAGCCGGGAGGTACAATCAACACGGAATCTATACCCCTACCCCGGTCATCCCATCTCCTATACTGGCTGTAAGCATCCTGCCGGTCCCCTGGGTATGCACTTGGGCTCGCTGAGCCCCTGACTATAACTGTATCTGAGTCCGGAGGACTCCTGAATCTGCACCCGGGCGTATCCGCTCGACTGGGGTGTGTAAGGGGCGATCAAGGCACAAATATGGGGAAAACTGGCATCCCATCTTCGTCCCCTGGTGGGACGGCATGCCACTCCGTAGAGTGACGTATCCTCATCCTCTGGTGGACGAGTCGATACAGCTATTAACCCTGGGGCGGTCATGGGTTCTAGGTAATCCAACCCCAAACAATACAACGGTCTCAACTGGTAATACTGTCTGTGTATCTCATATGCTGAGGCTAATAGGGGTAAAGTACCGTACATATTACATGCTGAGCTAATGATAGCAATCTGTATGTATTTAGTACGTGCTGAGGCAGGTAAATATGTATAAATATGAACATAGTCTCCTGCCGGGATGTACTGGGCAAATGCTATATAAGATAATGTTTCTGCGGAAAATTCTGCTGTTTACTAAGTTTCTGTATACACTATATGCTGGACTAGTGATAGAAATAAATACATACTTAATACATGCTGAGGCTGGAAGTACTATATATGTATGTACGAATATAGTCTTTCTGCTGAACTATGTTGTACACTGATTTTCCATAGCAACACGATTTACTATTTCTGACATGCTTTCTAAACTTCATTTTGGTCTGCTATTCTATTTCTGAAGAGCTCTACGGGTATTGCTTTACTATACGGGGTTTCAACTGAATACCACCATATCTTAACATGGCATATCACATTACATACTGAGTATACTGGGCAATATCTAACACTTGCGTTAGAATCTATATCATACTGATAGATTTCATATACATTACAACCCAATGTTCTCACATCGTACCAATATTCATAATAACGCAATACTCGACTTCTGAACATTCTACTGGTCCGTAATTTATTACACTATACTGATATTACTTAACTTGCCAAAGAAAACTAACTTTACATACCTTACCTTTGACTATTCGTCCGTCGGACGAGGCTCGGCCGGTACTTCAACTATTTTCTCCCAACTGCATTCATAAATACGTCAATCAATACTAAATACAGCTTTATTGTAAAGAGCAACGTTACTTTCGATATAGTTTATAGCCTAAACTTAGGCTTATCGAAAGACGGTCGAAAACTCGCTATTTCTCAGCGGCCCAGAAGGGAGAAGTATTCACTTCTCAGCTAGGAACACATAGACATTAATTTAGAGCAATTCTACTTACCTTAGTTCGGTGGCTCGCCGATTCGTCGGCCGTATTACACGAAACTAAATCCGTAGAAATGCTCTCTGCTGTTAAATACTTTGGTATCTGTGATTAATTTTGAGTTTGGGCAGCGTTTGGCAGCGTAATCGGACGAAAATATATAATTTTCTTCGTCTTCCTCGGCTTCACTGCGTTTCTCTGGAAATTTATAAGTGTTAAATGAATTTAAACCGAAGTGGGGGCTTCATATACTTGGGCCTGAACCTGGGCAACGTGTCACGGAGCCATCGCGGAGGCCTCACCTCCGTGACACGCTGCCATCACAGAGGGGCTCTGCCTCGGCTCCTCCCGCGATGGTTCGACGGGTTTCTCGTCCGATCTTTTTCCCGGGCCTCTCCAACACGTATGGCCTTCAAATATGCTTAACCAACGTGGGAATAGGTCATCTAAGTGCCGGGAATTCTACGGGGTGTAACATTCTCCCCCTCTTAAGAACATTCGCCCTCGAATGTATACTGTTATCTAAAGGACTGCTTACTTTACTTTCTAGAAAAATTTCGGCAGAGTTTCCTCTGTAATATGGACTATCGCAAAAACCTGAAATGCAGAAAAGTCCAACACAGGCACTGCATACAATATTCTAAGATCCACTGGATAACTAAATATCACTTCTTCTTTATCATTTACAAACATACAACCATAAGGTACTGTATAAATAATGATACGGACATACCTGTCGTCTGACTAGGCCTGAAATAGGTGAGGGTATCTGGTTTTCATATCTTCTTCAGCCTCCCACGTCATTTCCTCCCGATTTCTGTTACGCCATAATACTTTGACAGATGCAACATCTTTAGTTCTCAGCCTGCGAATCTGTCTGTCTAAGATAGCTATGGGAACCTCTTCATAGGCTAACTCCTCTGTGACCTGAACATCCTAAACTGGAACTACTGTAGAAGGTTCCCCTACGAACTTCCTCAACATAGAAACATGGAATACTGGGTGAACAGATGCTAACTTTGGAGGCAAGTTCAACTCGTATGCCATACAGCCTATTCTTCGCCGAATCTGATATGGCCCAATGAATCTTGGGCTAAGCTTGCCTGTCTTGCCAAATCTCATTACCCCTTTCATCGGGGACACTTTCAGATATACCCAGTCGTTTACCGAAAATTCTAGATTTCTGCGCCGCCTATCTGCGTATGACTTCTGGCGGCTCTGAGCGGTCAGTAAACGTTCTCGGATAAGCTTTATCTTTTCCTCGGACTGTCGAACAATGTCTGGGCCAACTAATGCCGATTCTCCTATCTCAAACCAGCTCACCGGCGATCTACATTTTCGCCCGTACAATGCCTCGAAAGGCGCCATCTGAATAGCTGAATGGTAGCTGTTATTATAGGCAAATTCAATTAACGAGAGGTGTTCATCCCAGCTACCCTCAAAATCTATCACACACGCTCGTAGCATATCTTCGAGCATCTGAATTGTACGTTCCTCTTGCCCATCTGTTTGAGGATGGAATGTTGTGCTCAAATTAATCTGCGTTCCCAAACCTTTTTGAAATGACTGCCAGAATCTAGCTGTAAACTGTGCTCCCCTATCTGAAATGATAGATACCGACACCCCATGCAATCTAACTACTTCTCTGATATATAATTCGGCATAATCCTCAGCTGAGAAGGTAGCCCTCACTGGCAGGAAATGAGCTGATTTTGTCAGCCTATCAACTATTACCCAAATGGAATCATTTCTGCGTCTAGTATGGGGTAACCCTGTTACAAAATCCATGTTTATTACTTCCCATTTCCACATAGGTACCGTTATCTCTTGCATTAAACCGCCCGGTTTCTGGTGCTCGGCTTTTACCTGCTGACAATTAGAACATCTAGACACAAATTCAGCTATCTCAGCTTTCATACCTGGCCACCAATAGATGTCTCTGATATCGTGATACACTTTCGTCGCTCCTGGATGAAGGGAATAGCGAGCATAATGTACCTCATGCATGATTCGTCTACGAAGCCCTGAAATATTTGGGACACAGAGGCGGCCCTTACAACGTAGCACATTATCCCCGGTTATCTGAAAATCTGGCTCCTTACCTTTCTGAATTCTATCTCTGAGCTGGACTAAATCGGGATCCTCATACTGCCGTTCTTTCACCTCGGTAACTAACGATGACACTGTAGAATTCTGAATTACTGCTTCATTATTTTCTGTTTCCATTACTCAAATGGCTAGATCAGCTAACTGATGAATTTCCTTGACTAACTTCCCTTTCTCAGGCCGTAAATACGCCAAACTCCCTATTGACTTACGGCTCAGGGCATCTGCTACAACATTAGCTTTCTCGGGGTGGTATAGAATATTCACGTCATAGTCTTTTAACAGCTCTAACCAGCGGCGTTGCTGTAAATTCAACTCCCTCTGAGTGAAAATGTACTGCAGGCTCTTATGATCTGTGTAAATATCAACATGGACGCCGTATAGGTAATGCCTCCACATTTTTAAGGCATGAATTACTGCGGCCAATTCTAGGTCATGGGTGGGGTAATTCTTTTCGTGCTTCTTCAGCTGTCTGGAAGCATATGCAATTACTCTACCATGCTGCATCAACACACAACCCAACCCGATACCTGACGCGTCACAATAAACTGAATACCCTTCCGTGCCTTCCGGCAATGCTAATACTGGGGCGGAGGTTAATCTGTCTTTCAGTTCCTGGAAACTCTGCTCGCATGCCTCCGTCCACTGAAACTTTGCTGCTTTCTGTGTCAATTTAGTTAAAGGTGCTGCAATGGTCGAGAATCCCTCAACGAACCTCCTATAATATCCTGCCAACCCCAGAAAGCTACGAACTTCAGTCGGGGTGGTAGCCCTAGGCCATGACTTAACTGCTTCTATCTTCTGCTTATCTACCTGTATACCAGCGTCTGAGACGATATGCCCTAAAAAGGCCACTGAGTTAAGCCAGAATTCACACTTCGAAAACTTAGCATACAACTGGCGGTCCCTGAGAATCTGGAGCACTGTTCGCAAATGAGTCCGGTGATCTGCTTCAGAGCGAGAATACACCAGAATATCATCAATAAATACTATCACGAACAAGTCCAGGAAAGGTCTGAAAATACTGTTCATCAGGTCCGTGAAGACTACTGGGGCATTCGTTAGCCCGAAGGACATAACTAGAAATTCAAAATGTCCGTATCGGGTCCTGAATGCTGTCTTAGGAATATCTCTCTCACGTACTCGGACCTGGTGATATCCGGACCGCAAGTCAATTTTGGAAAAGTATCTGGCTCCCTGTAGCTGATCAAATAAGTCATCAATTCTGGGAAGCGGATACTTGTTCTTTACTGTAACTTTGTTTAGCTGCCGATAATCTATGCACATTCGGAGCGAGCCATCTTTCTTCTTCACAAACAAGACTGGCGCACCCCACGGGGAAGTGCTCGGCCTGATAAAACCTTTATCTAACAAGTCTTTCAACTGCTCCTTTAATTCTCTGAGTTCTGCAGGAGCCATACGATAGGGAGGTATTGATATTGGCTGAGTGCCTGGTAACAAGTCGATAGCAAAGTCTATTTCCCTTTCTGGGGGAATACCAGGTAACTCATCAGGAAATACATCTGGGAATTCATTTACCACTGGGACAGACTGGAGTGTCAGAGATTCTGCTTGGACATCCTGAACTCTGACAAGATGGTAAATACACCCCTTAGATATCAACTTTCTCGCCTGAAGGTAGGAAATAAACCAACCTTTTGGCGTCACGGCGCTGCTCTTCCACTCCCGTACTCCTTCCCCCGAAAAGTGGAATCGGACCGTTTTGGTCCAACATTCAACATTAGCAAAACATGGTACTAACCAATCCATACCCATTATGGCATCGAAGTCTATCATTTCTAACTCGACCAGATCTACTGTGGTCTGACGATCAGCAACCTCTACTGTACACCCGCGGTAAATTCGGCTAGCTGTGATAGAGTCACCAATGGGTGTGGATACTAAGAAGGGCTGCTGTAATGATTCTGGTACAATACTAAACTTCCGTGCCACAAATGGAGTAATATAGGACAAGGTAGACCCTGGATCAATTAACACATAAGCAGGGTGTGAACAGATAGTTAGCATACCTGTCACAACATCAGGCGACGCTTCTGAATCTTGCCTCCCTGATAAGGCATACGTGCGGCTTGGACCCGCACCTGTACTGGAGTCCCCTGATCTGCCCCGACCCCTGCCTGCTGAAACTGAGGGCCTGCGCCCAGTCGAGGATGCTGTGGCTCGTGATCCTGCTGATGCCCCATCCTGTCTATCACGGTTCTCTCGACCTCTGGCTGGGCAATCTTTCATCAAATGGCCTTCTTGGCCACAATTATAACATGCGGTGGATCCATATCTTCATGCTCCAGGATGGCGTCGACTGCATATAGGGCAAAGTGGTAGGGTATACCTGCTCTTCTCTGCCCTCCTCTGTGATGGTGAATCTGCCATCTGCGAGCCTCTACCAGTCCCTGACTGCCCCCTGCGGCTGAATCTACCCCCCTGTGACTGTGGCGGAGGCGGGGGCCTGGGCGGCCTGTCTGACAATCGGGGCCTGGGTCCTCCCCGCCCCTCTCTCTGTAACTCAATTGGCCTGTCCCGGCGACGCTGTTCCTGATTAACCCTTTTGACCTCTCGTTGTCGCTGTCTGATGCCCTCAATATTCTGGGCAAATGCCTGAATGCGAGCAATATCCATGTCCTCTCGCAGTGTGGCTGTAGTGCAAATCTCAACATATTCTGGATTCAACCCCGTAATAAAGCGATGCACTCTGGATGCCATGGTATCAACGAAGGCCGGTGTATATCGGGCTAAGGAATCAAACTACAAGGAATATTCCCAAACACTCATGGACCCCTGTTCTAGATGTAGGAACTGGTCTACCCGGGCCTGTCGAATCTCTCGCGGCAAATAATGATCCAGAAAGGCTCCCGAAAAACTGGACCAGGTGGGAGGGGAAACATCTCTCCCTCGGGACCTCTCCCAGCTTTCGTACCATAACACCGCAATATCCCGTAACCGGAATGCGGCCAACTCAACTGACTCGGTAGACGTGGCATGCATAACCCTGAAGATTCTCTGCATCTGATCCAGAAAATCCTGGGGGTCCTCTGTTCGGTCCGTGCCTGTGAACTGTGGGGGATTCAACGCTAAGAACTCTCGGACCCTCGAACTACCGGGCCCTCTTGATGATTCTACAACTGTGGATGGCATTGGCTGACGTTGAGCAGCCATCATCTGTGCTAACATAACTACAGCACTCCTAACCTCCTGGTCAGAAGGAGTCAATATAGGGGCTGCTGAAGGTAATGTCTCCCCAAGTGGCTCCTGACATGGTGGAGACTGCTGAGGAGGCTGGGATGATGCCTCTGTAGTGCCCTCTGATCGGGCTATCTCCAAAGGAGGGGGAGGCATCCTGCTGGTGCCTTCTCCTGCTGCAATGTCTAAGTTCCGACCCATGATAGGATGGCGCTGGTCTGACATTATCTGTAACCAAAGAATATGGTAAGATTTTTAGGGACTCAACCCTAAACTGTACCGCTCTACAGCACGACTGAATAAGAATAAAAGAAAATCATCCTATCATGCCTTGCAGCCTCCTATCCATAGTATGTGGTGCACAACACATCCATGGACAAGACTCTGCTTAGCACGGCTTGCAGACTCCCTAAGATACGACCTGCTCTGATACCAAGTTTGTCACACCCCGCCTTGGGGGTATGACTGGCACCTGGTGCCCTACTAGGACCTAACCTGTTGGACTGTTAAGCCTGGGCACGTTTGGTGCCTGGCTGGCTCTGACTCATATTTCTGGAAATAAAGGGCTATATAACAGCTGTAAATACAGCCCCCGACCCATCGGCCTCTAGCCTTCTGTACCTGTACTAGCAGCTGACCAGAAACATATTAATTCAGGGGGGACCTATGCAGGCCGACAAGGCCACCATGCTGTCTAGTTATCTGCAACTCAATCATAAAGCACAAAAGAAACTACGTGACCGGCAAGGTCACCACTACTGGCAAGCTATGGCCCCACACGACCATCATCTGACCACAGGGAATATAAACAGACTGCAAGCCTCTAGGAAGAATAATAGAAATGATCGGGATAGGGCCCCGACCTACCCGTACTGTACAACAAAAGCACTGGACTACACCTCTAGAAATTCAGTCTCCGGATGACAGGAGCTGAATACTCTACCGCTGATGGGGATCACGTGGTATCGCCTGCTCATATATGGGTACCTGCAGGCAAGTAATGCAGCACCTCACTGGGCGTCAGTACCGCTGTTACTGAGTATGTAAAGCAATAACTGAAAGAGATATCTGAAATCAAATACATAACTAATGAAACTGAGATAACAAGGACTAGATTAACTGTTTGATGGTGTAGATCGTACCTGTTCTTACTTATATTGAAGGGAGTAGGGATCATACCTGGAGACGTATCATTCTACTACTAGTCTGCTCGTATCTACTGTAATATAGCATAACATACATAACATAACATGGCATACACAACCTTACCCGGCCCCCATAAGCCGGGAGGTACAATCAACACAGAATCTATACCCCTACCCCGGTCATCCCATCTCCTATACTGGTTGTAAGCATCCTGCCGGTCCCCTGGGTATGCACTTGGGCTCGCTGAGCCCCTGACTATAACTGTATCTGAGTCCGGAGGACTCCTGAATCTGCACCCGGGCATATCCGCTCGACTGGGGTGTGTAAGGGCCGATCAAGGCACAAATATGGGGAAAACTGGCATCCCATCTTCGTCCCCTGGCGGGACAACATGCCACTCCGTAGAGTGACGTATCCTCGTCCTCTGGTGGATGAGTCGATACACTTATTAACCCTGGGGTGGTCATGGGTGCTAGGTAATCCAACCCCAAACAATACAACGGTCTCAACTGGTAATACTGTCTGTGTATCTCATATGCAGAGGCTAATAGGGGTAAAGTACCGTACATATTACATGTTGAGCTAATGATAACAATCTGTACGTATTTAATACGTGCTGAGGCAGGTAAAGATGTATAAATATGAACATAGTCTCCTGCCGGGATGTACTGGGCAAATGCTATATAAGATAATGTTTCTGCTGAAAATTCTGTTGTTTACTAATTTTCTGTATACACTATATGCTGGACTAGTGATAGAAATAAGTACATACTTAATACATGCTGAGGCTGGAAGTACTATATATGTATGTACGAATATAGTCTTTCTGCTGAACTATGTTGTACACTGATTTTCCATAGCAACACGATTTACTATTTCTGACATGCTTTCTAAACTTCATTTTCGTCTGCTATTCTATTTCTGAAGAGCTCTACGGGTATTGCTTTACTATACGGGGTTTCAACTGAATACCACCATATCTTAACATGGCATATCACATTACATACTGAGTATACTGGGCAATCTCTAACACTTGCGTTAGAATCTATATCATACTGATAGATTTCATATACATTACAACCCAATGTTCTCACATCGTACCAATATTCATAATAACTCAATACTCGACTTCTGAACATTCTACTGGTCCGTAATTTATTACACTATACTGATATTACTTAACTTGCCGAAGAAAACTAACTTTACATACCTTAGCTTTGACTATTCGTCCGTCGGACGAAGCTTGGCCGGTACTTCAACTATTTTCTCCCAACTGCATTCATAAATACGTCAATCAATACTAAATACAGCTTTATTGTAAAGAGCAACGTTACTTTCGATATAGTTTATAGCCTAAACTTAGGCTTATCGAAAGACGGTCGAAAACTCGCTATTTCTTAGTGGCCCAGAAGGGAGAAGTATTCACTTCTCAGCTAGGAACACATAGACATTAATTTAGAGCAATTCTACTAACCTTAGTTCGGTGGCTCGCCGATTCGTCGGCCGTATTTCACGAAACTAAATCCGTAGAAATGCTCTCTGCTGCTAAATACTTTGATATCTGGGATTAATTTTGAGTTTGGGCAGCGTTTGGCAGCGTAATCGGACGAAAATATATAATTTTCTTCGTCTTCCTCGGCTTCACTGCGTTTCTCTGGAAATTTATAAGTGTTAAATGAATTTAAACCGAAGTGGGGGCTTT
Source organism: Datura wrightii (assembly GCA_035772735.1). Lineage (NCBI taxonomy): Eukaryota > Viridiplantae > Streptophyta > Magnoliopsida > Solanales > Solanaceae > Datura > Datura wrightii. The sequence continues at coordinate 72,235,698 of JASDFA010000019.1, read as the reverse complement.
ATATACTTGGGCCTGAACCTGGGCAACGTGTCACGGAGCCATCGCGGAGGCCTCACCTCCGTGACACGCTGCCATCGCGGAGGGGCTCTGCCTCGGCTCCTCCCGCGATGGTTCGACGCGTTTCTCGTCCGATCTTTTTCCCGGGCCTCTCCAACACGTATGGCCTTCAAATATGCTTAACCAACGTGGGAATAGGTCATCTAAGTGCCGGGAATTCTATGGGGTGTAACACTTATGAAGCGTTATATTGGTGGAAGTGTAGGTCTCCAACTGGTTGGTTTGAGGTAGGAGAGTCGGCATTAGTTGGACCAGATATTATTCATCAGTCAGAAAAAAAAAGTAAAGCTTATCAGGGAACGTTTGCTGACAGCTCAGAGCCGCCAAAAATCTTATGCTAATGTGCGACGAAGAAACCTAGAATTTAATGTGGGTGACTGGGTATTCCTGACGGTTTCACCGATGAAGGGTGTCACGAGATTTGGTAAGAAAGGCAAGCTCAGCCCGAGGTTTATTAGGCCTTATCAGATTCGCCGAAGGATAGGCCCGGTGGCTTATGAATTGGATTTACCCCCAGAATTAGAATTCGTTCACCTAGTTTTTCATGTATCGATGTTGAGGAAGTGTATAGGAGATCCCTCCTGGATTGTCCCAGTCAAAGACGTCCAAATCACTGAGGAGTTAGCCTATTAAGAAGCTCCAGTAGCCAAACTAGATCGGCAGATCCGCAGACTAAGAACTAAAGATGTTGCTTTTGTTTAAGTGTTATGGAAAAATAAGAACCGAGAGGAGATGACCTGGGAAGCAAAAGATGATATGAAAACTAGATATCCTCAGTTATTTCAGACTTAGTCAGATTGTGCAGCCAGAGGTATGTTGTTATTGTTGTTTCACAAGTTACATTATATACATGTATATGTGGAGTAGTTGACTTCAGTCTATTGTGAAATGAATGCCATAGTTTTGTGTAGAGTACCTGTATTGGACTTTTCAGCGTTTCAGGATTTTTGGATAGTCCATATTACAGGGGAGACTCTGCCGAAATTTTTCCAGAATAAGTAATTGCAAGGTTAAGGTTCTTGCAAGTAGAAGTTAACATTCGAGGATAAATGTTCTTAAGGGGAGAGGATGTTACACCCCGTAAGTTTCTAGCATTTAGAAGGCCTATTCATATATTGGTTGAGAGTTTTAGAGTGTCATACGTACGAGGAAAGGGCCCGGGGAAAGGCCGAACAAGTGACAAGTTGGGATTTCGTGAGAGAAGGCCCAACCAAGCTGGCCAGAGCGGCAAAGTGGCACGGAGCTGCTCCTCCGCGTTAGCCAATGTGGTACGGAGAAAAATCAACGTGTTGGGAAACATGCCACGTTGCCTTGTCTGCTGCCTCAAGTATATATAGGCCTCACCCTTTGATTTCATGTTATTTACTTATATAATCACGACCAGCAGAGGTGGGAACGAAGGGAAACATTTAATTTTCATCTGACTATGCCGCTAAACGCCGTCCAAATCCAAATTAAGTTTGGGTATTGAAGTATAAGGTTGCAGGGAGCATTTCTACGGAGTTAGTTTCATGAAATTCGCCCGGCGAATCATCATCTCGCCAAGCCAAAGTTGTTGGAATTGCTCCAAACTAATGTTAATACTATCACAGGCTTAAAGTAAGCATTTATCCCTTCTAGACTTTTGAGAAATAATAAGGTTTCGATCGTGTTCCGTAAAATTGGGAATATAGTTAATATTTATATATAAAGTTTTCCTTTTTGCCGAATTTAGTGTTAAAACTAGTTCTTTCCAGTAACATGATTTCAGTTGGGAAGAGCTATTGAATACAAATTGGAACTCGCCGGTTAATCAGTAAACAGCGAACGAGGTATGTTAAGGCATTTTCTTTCGGTAAGTTAGTTTCTTCAGCATAGTAATCCAATATGAATCCCATTAAAGCACGTTAGGAGTATGTTATCATGTTTAGTTGTTGTTGTCAGTTGAGAATCGCAAATTGTATTGTTATGGACTGGATTATACCTGTATAGCTTCCGTGACCACCCCAGGGTTAATAGTTGTGTCACTGCCTGCCAGGGGAGAGGATACGTCACTCTATGGAGCAGCATGCCATCAGCAAGGCACGAAGATGGGGATCCAGATCCTCATATTTTCGTGGTTGGCCTTATACACACCCCCACTGAGCGTTTATGCCTGGGGTGTAGATATCAGGAGTCCTCCAGACTTAGGCACATCTATAGTCAGGGGTCGAGCGGGCCCAGCTGCAAACCCAGGGGACTGGCAGGACGCTTATAGCTGGTAGTTTATTCAATATGACCTAGATAGGGGTATATAGATTGAGGTGTACTCACTAGGGCTAATGGGGGCCCAGGTGGGTTATTCTGTGTTGATTGTACCTTCCGGCTTATGGGAGCCAGGTAAGATTTATGCTTGCTTTAGTTACTGATAGTTAGATAGTAGGATGCCTAGTCTGTCAGGTATGACCCCTACCCTCCTTATTACAGTTAGGTTTAGTCCTGATTTCACTACCTCAGTCATCTTCAGTCCATTTTCTTTACTTCTGTCACTTTTGGTTCTATTTCTTACTTTCAGTTATTTAAAGTTACTACTTTACATACTTAGTACCCGTGGTACTGACGCCCTCTTCTGGGGCGCTGCATTACTGGCCTACAAGTACAGATAGACGAGGAGTAGGTCCCTCATAGTTCTAGTCAGTTGTACAGAGCGGTCAGCTCCCTTTCTCCGGAGCTTGTTTGATAAAGGTTTATTTCTTTTGTTTGTACAGTATGGGTAGGTCGGGGCCCTATCCCAACCATCTTATTACTCCTAGAGGCTTGCAGATTGCATTACTTCCCTATGGTTAGATGATATCGGCTGTGTCGGGCCCATATGTGTTTTTGACTATGTGTGTTGGCCGTGTGAGGCCCTATTTAGCTGTTGGTTGGTGGCCTTGTCGGTCATAGCTCAGTTTACCATTGGCTTTCACTTTCCAGTTAAAACTAGATATCATGGTAGTCTTGTCGGCCCGCATAGGACTCCCTGTGTTTGTTTGTCTCTAGTTAGCTGTTTATTTTCACAGGTGGCTATAGGACTTGTCGGCTGGGGGTTTTATTTACAACTGCTATATAGCCCGTTGTATCTTGATTCTAGAGTTAGAGTCAGCCCTGCACAAGAAGTTCTTAGGCTTTGTCAGCTCAAAAGTTCAGGTCCTAGTAGGGCACCAGGTGCCAGTCATGCCTCCCAAGGTGGGGCATGACAGTATTACTGCTTCCTTTATGAATATTCTGGCTACAACCTGATTTTTGTTGCACCCAAATATCAGGAAAAGACTACTTCCACCTACCCTTATTGGACTTCTGCTTTCAAGCGAATGCCCTTTGGGTTGTTTAATGCTCCTACCACCTTCTAGAGATGCATGATGTTTATCATTTTAGACATGATAAAGGACACCATTTAGATATTTATTGATGAATTTTTGATTGTTGATGACTCTTTTGAGTATTGCTTAATTTATTTAGCTTTGATATTGAAGCTATGTGAAAAAAAATCTGGCGTGGAATTAGCAAAAGTGCCAGTTCATGGTGAAAAATGACATTGTGTTGGGGCACAAGATTTCTAGCAGGGAATAGAGGTGGACAAAGTAAAGATTGAAGTTATCTCTAAACTTTCACCTCCCATCTCTATTAAAGGTACTTAGAGCTTTCTCGGGCATGTTGGATTCTACCGATATTTCATTAAAGATTTTTCAAAGATTGCTAACCCTTTGTGCAGGTTGCTGGATAAAGAGACGAAGTTTGTGTTTGTTGAAGCTTGTCTCAAAGCATTCAAGTTCCTAAAAGAGAAGCTTGTCACTGCACCCATTAATATGGCTCCGGACTAGAGCAAACCTTTTGAAGCGATGTATGATGCAAGTAGAGAGGCCTTGGGATCAATCCTAGTTCAAAGATGAGATAAGATTTTTCACCCTATCTATTATGCTAGAAAAGCTCTAAATGCTGCTTCGAAGAACAATACAATCATTGAACAGGAGCTTCTAGCAATAGTATATGCATTTGAAAAGTTTAGGGCCTATATTTAGTCATATGTTGTAGTCCATACAAACCATATGGCTGATGTGCTGTGGATTTACTGCACTATTGACACTCAAAACTATGAAAATAGCATGAACTTAGGTGTATTTATGTAGATATGAGACACTTTTCCTTTGATTTCAAGATAAATGGGTGTTGGAATAATAAATTGCAAAAGGGAGCTAAAAGTTTGCAAAAAAAGGGCAAAAACTGCAGACCACAGTACGATCCGTAGGATGGACCTACGAGTCTACTGAAAGCCCTGATAAGAAGCTGAAAACTTAACCTGGAAGATTGATCCCATGAGAGTTGTCATGAATCGTACCATGGTGGTACGAATCATGGTAAGCCATTCATTATGAAATCCAGAAGAAATACACAGAACGCTGATTCTCAGTATGAGAGAACCTTACGACCCGTGAGATGAAGGTACTAGTCGTACCATACTGGTCGTGGTGAAGTTCAGGAAAAGTTCAAGAGTACCAAGATCAAGCCACGAGTGCAATGTACGAGTCGTAGGAAGTAGGTACGAATCATACCTTGGCCCAACACTTAGCCAAAATTTAGCCAACAATCCAAGCTACGATTCGATGCCATGGTCCATGAGAAGCCCCTACGAGTCGTAGTGGACCTGTGACAAGGTCTGTAATAGATATTGAAAGTAGTACTGTTAGTTTAGGAAAAGGATTGTTGTGTCTCTATAAATACTCTTTATATTTTATTTTTCATAGAGGAGGATGAATAGACTTAATTCTAGTAGGAAAACATTGTAGTAAGGAGTTTTACATCATTGGAAGAGAGAATTGAGTTGGTTCAACCTTGTAATCAACCTTTTCTTGAATTCATCTTGTTCTTGCTAGTTGTTATTCAAGATTTCGTGGTTTAATTTAAGGAATTGTTTTCTTCTCAATCATCTTTGTAAGTATTGTTTTATGTTTTCAATCATGAACACAAATCACAACCTTGCAACTATGAGAGGCTAAAACCTCCATAGTTAGGGTTGTGGGAACCATGGTTGATTAACTAGTTAGGCTTGCACAAAGTGAGTCTAAAGCCAATACTAATTACTTATATTGTATTCTCTTCAACTTTAATGATTCATAGTGGGGTACGACATTCGGAAGTGCTTGAATTCTTTACTTGCTTTGGCCGAAGAGGTAGAGATTAGGAAAAGAGATTTACAAAAGAGCCTTGATCTTGATGATCATTGTATTAACTTGAGTTGTGGTCGCAGGATAGTTATATCTGGAAATCAGTGATAATGGTTAGTTTGCAAAACTCATGAGACTTGGTCGAGTTATTGAGGATAGTCATTCAATAGGGATTGGTCGATTGTTTGAATGAACCTAAGTTATCAGTTCTGTAAGTAAGTATTGGTAAAGCTCACGAGTGTATACCCAAAGATGTTATGAACCCATGGGGAACACAAACCCTAGTTTTTCCTTTAAATATTGATTCATAAATATAATCTTGACCGCTGTTTATTTCTATTATTGATTTTTATTAGAATTCCCCCCATTGTGAAGTAATTACCATACAAGTTCATCTACCGGCTGTAATCTAGATCTTCCATATTCCCTGTGGGATCGACCCCAACCTCTAGTTGGGTTCTTTATTGACAATGTCCGCTTCATACTTCAGTTAGAAGTGTGTTTTGAGCGTTATCAAAAAGTGGCTTCGTTGCCGGAGAATACGGCTAAGAGTAGGTTATTTTCTTGTATTTGACTTTTTGGTAATTATTTCCTTAATTATGTTTATTTTTGTGTTTCTCTTTGATACCCACAGGCTGTCCTTCGGTGAACGCCAAGAACTCGGAATCCTAAAATCGAACAAGCACTGCATAGAATGGAGAACCCTGAGCAAAGAGAAGTCCGCCTAGCTGAAGAAGCGAGGCAAGCCGAGCTAGCTCAGTTAGTTGCACTTTAGTAGGCTGGTGATGACAGAGATGAGGTGGTAAACACTGATTGACATGGAGGGTTAACCGAGCTTAGATATTTGCCCTTCTGTTCTTTGATGATGATGACCTAGATATAGACTAGGTTGGGTCAACTGGAGCAATTGTGCCACCACCACTGCCCGTTGGGGACAAATTTGACATTACGAGCACCAAGATTCAATTTCTAAACATGAAAGCGGTGTTCAATGGCCACACAGTGGATGACGCCAACCTGCACTTGATGAATTTTGTAGGAATATGCAAGGCATACAGGTTGCCCGGAGTAAGCCATGATGCAATAAGACTCCAACTCTTCCCTTTCTCTCTATCAGGGAAAGCTACTTTGTGGTTATCGGAGTTGGCCAATGACTCCATAACCAATTGGAGGGAGCTTAAACAAGCCTTCCAGGAGAGATTCTTTCCCCCATCAAGGATGTTACAGTTAAAATATGTGATCTACAACTTCCAACAAATTAAGACGGAGGCACTTCATGAAACCTGGTTGAGGTTCAAAAAGAAGTTGACTAAGTGCCCGAACCATAAAATCCCAAATGACAGTTTGTTGGAAATCTTTTAAAGGTCTCTTAATAATAGCACCAAGGTTGTAGCAGATACGGTGGCGGGTGGAGCATTGATGAGTCACACTTAGGAGGATGTAGCCACTATCCTTGACAGGGTGACAAAGACAAATAGGGCCTGGCATACGAGGGAGGCTGATGTAACGGCAGGTACATATGTTGTTGGTTTGACTGCAGACCAACAAAGGAAGGAGGAAGAACGCGATCAGGAGTTGGCTCACATGCGCACATCATTTGATTTGCTGACAAAGAATATCATGGGAGAAGGAGCCAAAAAGGTAAATGCAGTGGGGACTCAAGGAAGAGAGCAGGGAGCAAATCACTCTGATTCTGAGGAAGAGGCAAACTTCCTAGATAGCCAGGTGGCGGATTTCCCAGCCAACGCCCAAGCGTCTGGACAAGACCATTGGAGCCAAGGTTCTGGAAATCAAGATCGGAACTAATACAGAGACAATTACAATAGGAACGGGTTCAGAGATAGGAGCCATGGTTGTGAGAGAGAGGGAGAATGCAGAAGAAATGATGGATATCGCAATGACCCGGCTGGAGTCTATGTGCCTCCTAACGCACGAGAAGGGGAGGCCATACAATAAAAGTTGGAGAGTATGATGGCCGAAATGCTAAAAAGGTGAGGTCCACGGATGATCAGTTAAAAGAAATTTGAAGTAATTTATCTAGCATGGATCAGAAAGTGGAATCTCACGCCACCGCTATAAAGCAGATAGAACACCAACTTAGGAAACTGTCAGCATTAATGAACCCTAGGCAAAAGGGTACACTTCCTAGCAACATTGTCCAGAATCAAAAGAATGATGCTCATTGCATGGCAGTGATGACTAGGAGTGGTAAAACCACAGTTCACCCCCCCTCCCCCCGCCCCCGTTCCCTGTTGAAGTTGAAAGGAGGAAAGAGAGCGTGATTGAGGAAGAAGAGATTGGTGAAGAGACACAACATGATGAGTTACAAGAGGACCTTAAGGGTGAGAAGGAATGCGACATTGATCAAGGGGAAACTCTAGTACAAAAGGATATCCCGAGACCACCGCCACCAATCCCATAAAGGATGAAGAAAAAGGTGGACAACGGTAAGTTCCAAAAATTTCTTTCAATGCTTAAACAACTTTCTGTGAATATACCACTAGTCGAAGCATTAGAGCAGATGACGGGGTACGAATTATTCATGAATGACCTGGTGATGAAGAAAAGATTTGTAAGCTATGAGCCGGTTGAAAATGTCCATCACTGCAGTGCCATAGCAACAAGGGTCTTAGCTCAGAGAAAGGAAGACCCAGGTGGCTTCACGATACCTTGCACCACTGGTAATGTAGAGTTTTCAAGGGCACTCTATGATCTGGGAGCTAGCATTAATCTAATGCCCTTGGTGGTCTTCAAGCAACTAGGATTGGGAGCCCTCGCACCAACCAACATGTGGCTACTAATGGCCGAAAGAACAGTAAAGAGACTAGTGGGCATCCTAGTTGATGTGCTCGTCAAGGTTGATAAGTTTATATTCCCAGCGGACTTCATGATCTTGGATTGCGAGGTCGATTATGAGGTCCCCATCATTCTGGGGTGACCATTCCTCGCCACTGGGAGAGCTCTAGTAGATGTGGAAGTTGTCCTGTTAAAGTTCAGGATAAATAAAGAAGAGGTCACTTTCAACATCTATCTGACTATGAAGAAACCAAAGGAATTTAATATGATCTCAGCACTTGAGGATGAGTATAAGTCACTTGACGAAATCTGAGTAGTCAAGAGACTTACGTCGTGTGGTGACGTTAAATTAGGCGCTTCTTGGGAGGCAACCCAAGTGGTGGTTTAGTGAAATCTAAGTAACCAGACCACCTGCGTTGTGCCACACCGTTAAATCAAGCGCTTTTTGAGAGGCAACCCAAGTTATTGAACTAATGTGTGCTCAGTGTGTAAGGAAACAAACACAGGTGGCTGAAACATCTGCTGCTACAAGATCTCAGTATGACTCGTGGTGAGGTCCTATGAGTCGTGGTACCAGTGGTGCTGAAAAGCAGAGGAAACTCTAAGAAAAGTCTGACCTACGACTCATCCTACGATTTGTACCTCAATGCTACGAGTCGTAGGATGCACTCGTAGGCAACCAGGTAAGTTCTCTATGGCTAAATTCATTACGGGCCAGGGACAAGTCTTAGGATGCTCCTACGACTCATCGTACGAGTCATGATGGGTCAAATTTACCCGATTCGGCCTAGATTTTTAAAATAACCCTCACCTACTTAAACTTCAAAATTGACCATCTTCCCATGCGAACACCTCAAAACCCATGACCCATGACTTGAGAACCCTCTTCCCAACAACCGTAGCTTCCCATCATCAAGAAATTAAAGCACGAAATTCTTTCTTCAACTGTGTGCAAAGCCCTAGAAGTTTATTTCCAGTCTATGAATCGACATTCAAGTAAGTGATCTACATTGTAAGTTCTTAATGCTTAAAAGTGAACTTAAGGGAATCAAAAACCCATAAGAATCACTGGGTATTCTTGAAAATCAATGGGTATGTGCGAAAAAACTCCAACTCAACCAAAATCCCACTGGAAATTTATTGAATTTTGAACCAAGAACACCTAAAGGGAGTTACGGGTAGGGAAGGATTAAGTGGTGTAAAAAAGGGAGTTTACCAAATGCTAGACCTGGGGGGAAATCTGAGTACCCAAAACTGTGCAAAACAAACACTTACACACTGAGCAAAAGAATTGTAAAAAATGGATTGAAAAAGGGTACGCAACACATTACGGATCGTAGGTTGACACTACGAGTCGTACTAAGTGCTCGTACCACTTATCTTGAAAAAATTGATCTAGGAAGCCCACCCTACGACTCGTGGAATCGACCTACGAGTCGTACCACGAGTCATGATGAAAAACAGAATTTATTCAAATTAGGACTTCATCAGACGACTCAAGGTACGGACGTACCTTCATGGTACAAGTCGTACCTGCAAGTCGTGGGGTACCATCAGGGCTTCTCACGAGTCGTACTACTGAGGTACGACTCGTACTGAGGACCCATGATGAGATACTGAACTTCTTCTATCTGAATTTTCTTTTTCAAAAATGGAATACAAACCTCTTTCTCACCAGGTATAATGACATACAAATAGTATCTGGACATGTTCATCATAGTGTTCATAGACGACATTTTGGTGTACTCCAGAAATGAGGAGGAGCATGCTAACCATCTGAGGATAGTGTTGCAGACTCTTAGATACCATTAATTGTTCCCTAAATTCAGCAAATGTGAATTCCGGCTGAAGTTTGTGGCTTTTCTTGGTGTTTTAGGTAAGGGTTTTCAAGTAGATCCTCAGAAGATAGCAGTAGTAAAAGACTAGCCAAGACCCACTTCCCCAATAGATATCAGGAGTTTCCTGAGTCTAGAAGGTTGATTTCAAGGTTTTACAAATAAGATGTCCATGTATGAAAGTTCATGAAAAGATGAGATTATGATCTACGCTTCTAGTTATGATGAGATATTCATGATGAAAGTTTATTATCGATGGTTTGTAGAAGGATTTTCTTCTATTGCGTCTCCTCTAACTAAGGTAACTCAGAAAAAGGTGAAGTTTCAATGGTTAGATGCATGTGAGAAGAGATTCCAAGAGTTAACGACGACTCACTACAGCTCTAGTCTTGACCCTTCCAGAAGGAACAGACGGGTTCATAGTCTATTATGATGCTTCTAAAGTTGGCCTCGGTTGCATTCTGATGCAGCGGGTAAGATGATAGCTTATGCCTCCATACAGATCAAGGTTCATGAGAAGAGCTATCCGACTCATGATCTTGAATTCGCAGTGGTGCTATTTTCTTTGAAAATATGGAGATATTACCTTTATGGGGATCACGTGGATGTCTTCACCGATCACAAGAACCTTCAGTACATGTTTGGTCAGAAGGATTTGATCCTTCGTCAGAGAAGGTGGTTGGAGTTACTAAAGGATTATAACATGATCATTTTATATCACCTAGGAAAGACAAATGTGGTGGTTGATTCCCTAAGAAGGATGTCCATGGGGAGCATTGCTTATGTTGAAGAGAGCATAAAAGAACTGGTAAAGGATATTCACAGGTTAGCTCGGTTAGGATTGTAGTTGGTAGATTCAGCTGAGGGTGGAGTAGTACTGCAGAGTGGGTCAAAATCCTCATTCGTTGTTGAGGTTAAGTCAAAGTAGGATGAGGATCCCATACTGCTTAAGCTAAAAGAAGTAGTTCTAAGAAAAGACGTGGAGGCTTTCTCCAAGGGGGGAGATAGTGTGCTTCGTTACCAGGGAAGGATATGTGTTCCTGACGTAGGTGACTTGAGATAAAAAATACTGGAAGAAGCACATAGCTCCAGATATTCTATCTACCCAGGTGCAACTAAAATGTACCGCAATCTGTGGAAAATCTACTGGTGGAATGACATGAAAAGGGATATTGCAGAATTTGTGGCTAAGTACCCGAACTACCAGCAGGTTAAAGTTGAACACCAAAGACCTAGGGGAATGACTCAGGATATCAGCATACCCACATGGAAGTGGGAAGAAGTGAATATGGACTTTATTACAGGCCTATCTCGTACTCGTCGACAACATGATTCAATTTGGGTGATAGTAGATCGGATGACCAAGTCAACACATTTCCTCCCAGTTAAATCTATATACTCAACTGAGGATTACACTAAATTGTACATCCGAGAGTTGGTCAGACTGGATGGAGTTCCCTTATCCATCATTTCAGATAGAGGTACCCAGTTCACCTCACATTTCTGGAAGTCATTTCAGACTCGGTACTCAGGTAAAACTCAGCATAGCTTTTCACCCTCAAATAGATGGACAAGCTGCAGATTATTCAAACCTTAAAGGATATATTGAGAGCTTGTGTGATCGACTTCAAGGGCAGTTGGGATGACCACCTACCTCTCATCGAGTTTGCATACAACAACAGCTACCACTCTAGTATTTAGATGGCTTTGTTTGAGGCATTATATGGTAGAAGGTGTAGGTCTCCTATAGGGTGGTTTGAAGTTGGTGAAGCTACCTTGATAGGACCAGACTCACTTCATGAAGCTATGCAGAAAGTGCAGCTTATTAGAGAAAGGTTGAAAATAGCTTAGAGCGGACAAAAATCATATGCAAATGTGAGGAGGAGAGAGTTAGAATTTACTATAGATTATTGGGTTTATCTAAAAATTTCACCCATGAAAGGGGTGATGAAGTTTGGAAAGAAGGGGAAGCTCAGTCCGAGGTATGTAGGACCCTATAGGATTCTGAAGCGAATTGGTAATGTGGCCTATGAGTTAGAATTACCTTCAGAGTTAGCATCTATGCACCCAGTCTTCCATTAATCACTATTGAAGAAGTGCATCGGCAATTCGAGCTTAGTTGTGCCAATAGACAGTGCATGAGTGAAGGATAGTCTCTCTTATGAAGAAGTCCCAATTCAGATCCTAGACCATTAGGTTCATAAGTAGAGAAACAAGGAGGTTGCTGCAGTAAAAGTCTTGTGGAGGAACTAGCTAGTTGAGGGGGCCACATGGGAAGCAAAAGCAGACATGATGGCTAAATATCTCCATTTATTCCCTTCTAGTTAAGTTTCAGTATCAGGTATTAAATTCCTCCTCAATACTCTATTCAGTTCAATACTCATTAGCTCTATTCATGTTTCCAATATGCATCTTAGTTGCATTAGCTCAGATAGTATGCATGTTCCAATTCGGAGTCAGTCACTCCTTTAGAAATTAGTTTATAGTTTCTATCTGGGAATTGCAGCTCTTTTCCCAATGTTCCAGCAGCTTTATCCTATATTCGAGGATGAATGATCCCAAGGGGGATATATTGTAACACTCCAAACATTCCTAAATCAAACTCAGACATTGCATGAAAAACTAGAAAGAAGCAAAAAAAATTTGTCACAGAATGACCTAGACAACAAGTCATTTTCACTTGTAACGGACCATTGTCTGAGTCATTATCTATCCTGCAAGATTTCCTTTCAATCTTCCTATGCCTCATTAGTCCCTGAAAGGAAATCTTATAGGACAGACAATGACTCAGACAATGGCCCATTACAAGTGACAACAACTCGTTGTCTGGATCGTTCTGCGACAAAAATTTTCTAGTGCATTCTGGTTTTTCATGAAAAATCTGAGTTTGGTCTAAGAAAGTTTTGGGGTGTTACATTTTCTAGCCTTTTAACATAACAAATATAAGCCAAAAATCTATCAGGTTGATGATCTTGGGCTAATTTATATGCCCAAGTGATACTCAAAAGTACCATTTTAGCCTTGTTTATCTATCAATGTGTATACATTCTCATGTAATTGGTAATAAAATGTGAATTTACACTAACCAACATGATTAGCATTGTTTTGCAGGTAAAATGTGATTTTGGGAAGCTTAAATGCATGTTGGATGATATCGGAGTTGGACTTGGATGCGAGCAAGGGAAAAGGCATTGGACAGCATGAAATAAAGGGGCTCCGCGATGGAGCCGTGTCACGCTGCCATCGCGGAGGCATTCTGCCTGGATAGGGAAAATTTGCCCAAATTCCAGAGAGGGTCCACGTTTGCTCCGTGGCACGGAGGCCTGGCTCCGCGATGCACGCCGTGCCACGTTGAGCCTTAATTCCCGGACCCCCAATTCCAGTGAGGGTCCGTGTTCGTAGCGTGTCACGGAGGCAGTGCTCCGCGATGCACTCCGTGACACGTTGCTCATTATTCCGGGAAAAATTCCCAGCAGTATAAATAGAACACTTAGGTTCATTTTTCAATATTCTGACTTGGTGGAGCAAGGACGTGGGTTACAGGCAGTTGAGGGATGAAAATATCAGGGTTTTTTCTCTCTTTCTTTCTTCTTTAATTCAATTGCTTGTATGATTAACACTCATTTTAAGATGTTTAATCCACAAATGAGTGGCTAATTCCTCTCCTTGCTGAGGTTATGAACAATTGTGATGAAATTTGATCATTAATTATGTGGTTTTTCATCTTTTCTTCCATGTTGTTCTATTAATTCTTGTTCTTACTGCATTAATGTGTGGCCTACGTTAATGTAAATCTAAAAAGTCCGGTTTCACTCGAGAGAGCAAGAAATTGGAAAGTTGTGAATTAATAGGATATGTTCTTTACTTGGTTTGGGAAAATTGAGTCTTGATTTGCTTTTAGGATAGAAATATACCTGAAAGTCCTATTAGTCAATTTAGGAACCGGAATTGTGTGGCTAGGACATGAATTGCATTTGATCACAGAAATGTAGACGGATGGTTCATGATTCTTAAGTGAGGTCAAATACGAGAGTTTTAATCTCTTGGCAAATGTTCTTGGCTAGCAACTGGAGGAAAAGATTAACCAAATTATGATGATAATTAATTTCATTACATGTTCGTTTAACCTAAGCATGCTCTCATTCATAGTTCAGATTCAAAGTAGATAATTGTTCTTAGCTTTAGTATAAAAAATTAGAAAACAACCTATCTAACTTTTGGTTACACTGTTGTCTGCATTTTTAGAGGTAAAATATAGTACACTTGAGCAAATTGCACTTCATCCAAGTCTCTGAGGGATCGATACTTGGCTTACTAAAGCCACTTACTACTTGTTCGACCACGTGCACTTGCGTGTCATTTTATATACCCACAATCACCCGAACAAGTTTTTGGCGCCATTGCCGGGGACTTGGCAATTGGTGAATTTGTTTTAAGTGTTAATTTACTGTATTTTTATTTTCTTAGTGTTGACAACTTGGTCTTAACCTGTATTTTGCAAACTTAATTGTTGTTGAACACTGGCAAGAGACAAGGAGCTTGTGGAATCGTATATAGAGCCAGAAAGGATATTTCACAGTAAACGAAGAGAAGCTCTACAAAGAAAGCTGCAGTTGCTCAGACAGACGATCATGGAGCAACAATAGAATCCACCGGTAGTACGGGCAGTGTTAGTGCCCAAAGAAGCAGCAGCACGGCCGGTTCGCGAGGTGGCAATCCCACATGCCAATAATGTTACATCTAGTATACGCAAACCAGAGCCCGGAAGGAGATTTGAACTTAAACAGAATATGGTGCAGTTATTGCACACGAGCGGGCAGTTTACCGGTCTCCCTCATGAAGATCCACAGCAGCATCTCCAAAATTTTTTGGAGATAAGTGACACTTACATCCCCGCTGGAGTGTCATCAGACTATGTCCGGCTTACATTGTTCCCATTCTCATTATTGGGAGAAGCCAAGAGGTGGTTGAAAGCTGAGCCACCGAATTCTATTTCTACATGGGATGATCTTGCACGGAAGTTCTTGATACGGTTTTTTCCCTCTGGTAAAACAGCAAGACTTAGAAGTTAGATTCTAAGTTTCAAACAGAGAGAGGGAGAAAATTTATATCAGGCCTGGGAGAGATTTAAATCCATGTTGCGGGATTGTCCTCACCATCATCAGTCCAATGATGTGCTGGTGCACACATTTATTGAGGGTTTGGAACCCCACACCAAAATATTGCTAGACTCAGCAGCTGGAGGGCAAGCGCTGGAGAAAACTTATGAGGAGTTGTACACCTTGTTGAACCGTATTTCGCAGGGCAATCCAGAATGGAATGCTGATTCATCAAGAGGTGGGACAAGGAAAGCAGCAGGAGTGTTAGAAGTGGATGGGTTTACAGCTATCGCTGCACAGATATCTGCATTGCAAAATCAACTTAACACCCACTTCAGCAACATGACATTGAACCAGCCTCAAGCCCCAGTTAATGTAGGACAACAGATGTGGTGTGAAGTGTGTGGAAGCAGTGAACACTCAGCTGAGTGTTGTGGAGCCAATCCAGACTTGGTAAACTTTGTGGGTAATGCACAAAGGAACCACCAGCAGTATGGTAGTAGCTACAACTCCAATTGGAGGAATCACCCTAATTTCTCATGGGGTAGCAACAACCATCAGGGCCAAAGTTCGGCTCAGGGTGTGCAAAGGAACCAAGGAGGGTAGCAGAATTATCAAGCTCAATTCAGAAACAACAATGCACCTCCTCCACCACCATCACCCAGCATTGAGGAGATGTTCAAGACCATGATAGCTAACCAAGCTCAATTGCAGGCTCACTATGTGAAATTGGCAGCCGAAGTGAAAAACAACCAGTTAGCTACCAAGGCACTTGAATATCAGTTTGGGCAATTTGCTAGCGCCCAAAACACAAGGCCTAGAGGAGGACTGCCGAGAGACACGGATCCCAATCCCAAGCAGGTAAATGCAGTGACCACAAGGAGTGGTTTGCAGCTGAACGAGGTGGAACCAGAAAGACCACCTCAGCAGTCGGGAGCAGCAGAAGTTGAGAGGGAGCAAAGTACTGAGAGGGGGAAGACTAAGGAAGCTGAATCAGAAAGACCTCCACCCCCGTTCCCTCAACGACTAAAGAAACACAAGGAGGAGGCGTGTTTCAAGAAATTCATGGAGGTGCTGAAATAGGTACATGTTAACTTAACTCTTGTTGATGTCTTGCAGGGTGTGCCGAAATATGCTAAGTATATAAAGGACATCGTGGCAAACAAAAGTCAGTTGACTGAGTATGCTACGGTGTCTCTAATGGAGGAGTGCACTTCCCCGATCGAAAATAGACTACCCACAAAGCTAAAAGACCCTGGGAGTTTTACTATCCAGATTACTATTGGGCAGAGCATCCGAGCTCGTGGATTGTGTGACTTGGGAGCGAGCATAAATTTGATAACGTCTTCGGTATTCAGAAAGTTGGGCCTAGGGAGTCCTAGACCCACAACGGTAATCTTGCAGTTGGCGGATCGATCCTTAGCCAGACCGGATGGCATTGTTGAGGACGTTTTGGTGCAAGTTGGCTCCCTAATTTTCCTGGTAGGTTTTGTCGTGCTGGATTTTGAACCAGACGAGGAAGACCCATTTATTTTGGGACGTCCTTTCTTGGCAACCGGGAAAGCACTAATTGACATGGCTGCGGGGTAGCTAACAATGCAAGCACATGACAAGGTAGAGGTGTTCGATGTGTACAAGGCACCCAAGCTCCCGACGGTGCACGAAGAACTCTCGGTGATCAATGTGACTGATCAAGGTGATGATAAGCAGATGAAGGATTCCCGAGAGTTAATGGGAAAACCACCGGAAAGGTGTAAGCACTACTGGGGGGAGGACGGTGATCGAGAGAAATCGTCCATCACCCTAGCGGATAATTGAGCTTAACGACGTCGAGCCGCGACGGTAAACCAGGCGCTGCACGGGAGGCAACCCGTGAAAAAAAAATTTCTTTCATTTTGTAAAGTGTAAATAGATTTTTCTTTTTCTTTTTCTTGATTTACTACAAAATTTTTCGTTTTAGTTTTTTTTTATTTGTATTTAGAGTGAAACCTATAATTCTAACCAATTTTGCATAGTGAGATGAATTTCAGGTCAAACGGAGAAAAATATGCACGGAATCGCGAAGGATAAGTCAAGGTATGAAAAATTAATAAAAAGTGCCAGACAGTGAGCTGAGGCGACAGCTCCGTGTCACGGAGGTGGACCTATGCGTTACCTCCGTGACACCTTGAGGTACAATCTGGATTTTTTAAAATTTCCAGAACAGTCTCGCGATGGCTCCGTGTCACGGAGGCAGTGCACCGCGATGCACTCCGTGACACATTGCCTTATATATAGCGACGGGTCACACCGGGTCGCCGGGTGACCCACGCAATTTCCTTACTTTTTAACCCCGAAAACCCTCCCTTGTCCCTCATTTTTTAATCCCTCCGCGACCAAACCCCCCAAAACCCATCCCCTATCAACGTGACACGGAGTAAGGCAAGAAATTCACCAAGTTTTTTTCGATTCTTCAAAGACAAGGTATGTTCTTCGATTCCCTCTCAAATTCTTGTCGATTTTCTTCGATTTTGAGCATGGGAGGTGAGCTAAATTGCCCTACGTAGTAATTAATCATGAATTCGAGTTAATTGTTGTTGATGAATGTTCGGAATGTCGTTATGATTGCTTGAACTTGTCGATTGCATAATTTAATCGAATTTGATTGATAATCTCAATTTTAGGGCTTGTATGTTGAATTTGAAGTTGAAAATGTATTCAAATTGTGAATTTTATGTCGGGATGGATGCGTTGAATGAGATGAGTCGATGTACAAATTGTTAGGATGTTAATAGAACGACTGATTCTCGGGTTAAGGGAATGTTGAAATTTGTAAGAATTGGTTGGTTGTATAGGTTCATGTAGATAAATTTTTATTGTTGTTTTCATTTCTTTGTTTTTCGTTGCTAAGTGTGATGGGTAAAATGTTAGCGATGGTAGTGATTGTGATTAGCTGTACGAAGTGAGTAGTACGCAGAAGTTATACCGTCGAATTTTTCGAACGCACTAAGCATGATTGTATAGTTGTTTATTGTGTGTAAATAAAGATAATCTTGCCGTAGTGTTGTAACTGTAGCCAAGGACTAAGTGTGGGGTAAACTAGCGTAACCCGACCTTAGCCGAAGTTAATATCACTGAGCTTAACATTGATCTTGTTTACTTGGGTTGACAGGTGAAATGGCAAGCCGGCAAGATAAAGGAAAAGGCGCATCAACTTCAGGCGCCGGAAGGAAACGAATCAGACTGGGCACAGTAGTCCCAGCTGCACCAGCAGTTCCACGCGGCCAGCGCCGCCAATACGAAACGAGATGGGTGACCGATGAGGGGGAAAAGTGGTACGCGAAGCACAAAGAAAACAAATATTTCCCCGAGGAGCACATCGCACGAGAACCATTGGCACAGGAGTTCCCTAGAATGGTCCACCGGATCGAGGCAGCTAGGCTCAAGTTCATCTTTGAAGAGCCCAAGGAATACAATCTGCACTTGGTTCGGGAGTTCTATGCCAATTGGAACCCGACGATCAAAAGCCACACCATCAAGATCAGAGGGCAAATAGTCACTCTGGAGCCCCACCACCTCAATGCCATCATAGGAGCGTGGGACATAGACGCCCACGTACTCCGACAGCTGAACATTACCCCACCGTATGCGGACATTAGACGCACGTTGTGTGGGACCCGATCAACAGCTAGATAGAGCAGACACATAGAGAGGGGCTACCACCAGACTTTGCCCTATTCACAGATGAACAGGGAAGCCCGAATCTGGTTGAAGATAGTCTGCTCATGCTTAATCCCAGGGGTACATATGACAGATGTAACCTGGGATCGTGTATTCCTGGTGTATGCCCTGATGAAAGGGCTGGAGATCAATGTAGGGGCGGTAATTATCTCCGCCATGAAGAGAGCCCGGTTGCACCAGGGGCACAGGGATGGCTTTGGTGGACTACTGACCACCTTCCTCAGGGGCCTCGATGTTGAGGAGGAGGCCCTTGACTATATCCCGCAGTTGGAGCGGCGGGCCTTAGACGTTACTAAAACTAAGGCTCCCGACACCACCCATGGGCCAGTGCTTACACTTGGCGAGCGACATGCTCGTGATGACAAGTATATGGCTAGGATGTATGGGATGCAGATGCTCCAGCTAAGGATAGGTGGGAGGCCGGCGACAGAGGAGGAGCTGTGGCAACTCGAGCTAGATTACCCCTTCGGGGAAAACGCCAGGGCTCTATGCCGAGTGGGGCCAGCATTTGTAGAGCCCACGGACGATGATGTCCCCATAGACGAGGAGACACGTCGGGAGGACTCCAATGTGGAGTCCGATGATGACGACGGAGGCGACTCGGACATGGGAGATGAAGCAGCAGCACCCGACGAAGAAATGGAATACTTTGACTGATCAGGGAGTTCCACCACCCGATTTTGTGCTATTTTAATTTTTGTGAACACTGGGGACAGTGTTCGAACTAAGTGTGTGGTGGGAGTAGTTAGGTGCTGGGCTGGGCTGTTTTGTTTGTATGCTCTCTTCTGTTGTCATGTATGTTGTTTGTCCCTGTGAGTGTGAATTGTTAAGTTGTTTTGTATTTGTAAATGTTTGTTAAATTGATGTGTGTTGCTGAATGTTGCTAGCTGATTCTGATTTTGTACATATTTTTGTTATCGAAATGATCGATATTTTTTTAAAAAAGAAAAATTAAAAAATATTTTTTAAATAATTTTTCTATCGAAATGATCCATATTTTCAACATTTTTTAATTCTTGGGTTTCTCGGCGTTTGTTTTTGGTTCTTTTACCGAGAATGGTCCCATTGAACCAAAGTCATAGTTAATGACCATTCCCTATGATGGATGGATGACGACCATCTTAAGGGAAATGTAGTCGTTAGGAGTAGTTATTTTTCAATTTTTCGGTTTTTTTCTTTGGTGGATTGCATCCCGGAACCTGTAGTTACTGGATGGTTGCGAAATTCTGGTTGCGTGTTGTACATGATATTTAAAATGCAAAGGTGATTCGTATGAAAGCATGCAACTTTGTAAATATGTTGAGATACCTAGGTTGTAGAGTTCGATTCAGTGTGATTGAGGTTTAGTGTTTGAATTCATGTAATTAGCTGATTGAAGAGTCTATGAATACATCTTGAATCGAGCATGTGCAAAAAGTGTGAAGTGAGGTGTTGATATTCCATGCAATTGTGAAGTGTCTAGAACTTGCCTGGTGTGTGTACAAAACGAAATGAAGGAGGTGTATTGTAGGAAAGGATGTAGGCATTTCTTTGTTTTAACCGAGAGTTTCTATTTTTCCTTGTCGTACACACCTTTATTGTATACCCTAGTCAGCCCGTTGAGCCTTTAGCCTATTATTTTTTCTTTTGTCAGAAAGTGTAAACCGAGCTTAATTCCTTCTTTTCATTAGCCGTAAAGTCTATACAAAACTCTTAAGCGCTTAAGAAGAGAAAATCATTTTCCCAAAGTGTCAAAGAGTGAGAATGGTGAAAAGAAAAGAAAAAGCAGAGTGATGGAAGAAAAGAAAAGGTTGAAGGTGCACTTGCTATAAATAAACGATAATGAAGGTGAATGAATAATCTTTGTTGTTGTGTCAAGTGTGATTAATGCAATGGGCCATATTAAAGAAAATCATCAAGAATGGGATGATGGAAAAAAAAAAAGAAACAATGTCCATGAGTTGATGGGATGTGTTGAAAAGGCGCTTAAGGATGCTAGTGGCTATTATTGGCTAATCCAATATTTACTAGTTCCGTAGCTTCCATTACAACCCGTTAAAGTCCTACGTGATCTTACATCGCACTTCTTTATATTAGTGGAGTAATACACTAAGGGCAAGCTTATGGGTCATGACATGATGCATATGAATTCTTTTGGGAGAGAGAGCGAAATTGTTTTTACATGCCCCTGTTTGAATGTTTGTGAGTCATATGAGCAAAAAGGGGAAGATTCTCTTGTGTTGTAAGGGCACATGCTTGATGAAAGATTGATTTTCGTGTCGGATATCTTGATCAGCTAATTTGCATGAGTTTGCCTATATAGAGAGTCGATTCTTAAAGTCTAGGAGGTCTTAATGTATTGGAGGTCATTGCATTGATAAGACCATGCATGTTTCTTGATGATTTGCTGTATTGAATAATCGGTATGACCGAAGCCTAAATTGTCGAACCGAATTAGCGAGGTTGGGATGTAAATTGCATGAATTGTATGTTTGTTGTTCGAGGACGAACAAGGAATTAAGTGTGGGGTAAGTGATCTTGGGCAAATTTATATGCCCAAGTGATACTCAAAAGTACCATTTTAGCCTTGTTTGTCTATCAATGTGTATACATTCTCATGTAATTGGTAATAAAATATGCATTTATACTAACCAACATGATTAGCATTGTTTTGCAGGTAAAATGTGATTTCGGGAAGCTTAAATGCATGTTGGATGATATCGGAGTTGGACTTGGATGCGAGCAAGGGAAAAGGAATTGGACAGCATGAAATAAAGGGGCTCCGCAATGGAGCCGTGTCACGCTACCATCGCGGAGGCATTCTGCCTGGATAGGGAAAATTTGCCCAAATTCCAGAGAGGGTCCGCGTTTGCTTCGTGGCACGGAGGCCTGGCTCCGCGATGCACGCCGTGCCACGTTGAGCCTTAATTCCCGGACCCCCAATTCCAGTGAGGGTCCGCGTTCGTAGCGTGTCACGGAGGCAGTGCTCCGCGATGCACTCCGTGACACGTTGCTCGTTATTCCGGCAAAAATTTCCAGCAGTATAAATAGAACACTTAGGTTCATTTTTCAATATTCTGACTTGGTGGAGCAAGGACGTGGGTTACAGGCAGTTGAGGGATGAAAATATCAGGGTTTTTTCTCTCTTTCTTTCTTCTTTAATTCAATTGCTTGTATGATTAACACTCATTTTAAGATGTTTAATCCACAAATGAGTGGCTAATTCCTCTCCTTGCTGAGGTTATGAACAATTGTGATGAAATTTGATCATTAATTATTTGGTTTTTCATCTTTTCTTCCATGTTGTTCTATTAATTCTTGTTCTTACTGCATTAATGTGTGGCCTACGTTAATGTAAATCTAAAAAGTCCGGTTTCACTAGAGAGAGCAAGAAATTGGAAAGTTGTGAATTAATAGGATATGTTCTTTACTTAGTTTGGGAAAATTGAGTCTTGATTTGCTTTCAGGATAGAAATATACCTGAAAGTCGTATTAGTCAATTTAGGAACCAGAATTGTATGGCTAGGACATGAATTGCATTTGATCACAGAAATGTAGACGGATGGTTCATGATTCTTAAGTGAGGTTAAATACGAGAGTTTTAATCTCTTGGCAAATGTTCTTGGCTAGCAACTGGAGGAAAAGATTAACCAAATTATGATGATAATTAATTTCATTACATGTTCGTTTAACCTCAGCATGCTCTCATTCATAGTTCAGATTCAAAGTAGATAATTGTTCTTAGCTTTAGTATAAAAAATTATAAAACAACCTATCAAACTTTTGGTTACACTGTTGTCTGCATTTTTAGAGGTAAAATATAGTACACTTGAGCAAATTGCACTTCATCCAAGTCTCTGAGGGATCGATACTTGGCTTACTAAAGCCACTTACTACTTGTTCGACCACGTGTACTTGCGTGTCGTTTTATATACCCACAACCACCCGAACAGTTGAGACTTTTTCCGTTCTCCCTAACGGGTGAAGCATCTATGTGGTTGGAGGAGCTACCTCTGAGTTGTATTACCTCATGGCAAGAGTTGACTGAAGCATTTTTGGATTTTTTTTCTTCCCTCCCTCAAAGATGTTGCAACTGAGGGATGATATTACAAACTTTAGACAAGAGCTGCGTAAGCTTTCCTCGAAGCATAGCTGAGATTCAAGAAGAAAGTGTCTCTTTGCCCTAACCATGGTCTCCCCGATGGAGTGCTCCTTCAAAGCTTTTATCGAGCTCTAGACTAAACCAATAAATCTATGGCCAACAATCTAGATGGAGGATCAATCATGAATCAGATATATGATTTCTCTAAAGCCCTCTTGGATAGAATGACGAAGACAAAAAGGGAGTGGAATACAAGGGAGACTAATGTATCGCCACATGATGTTGGTTCTAGTGTGCTAACAATTGAAATAAGAAAAAGGTATGAAGAGTGAGATGAAAACCTCACTAAAATGATGACTCAGCTAGAGTTAATGACTAAGATGTGATAGGAGTCGGGCCTAAAGTTGTAAATATTATGGGAATGCAAGGTCCAATGCATTTTGAAGGAGAGTCGTAACCGCCACGATATGAATAGGAGTGCCAATATATCACAAATTAGATGGGGGTTCTTGACCCGATTATCAAGGGACTAATCAAGGCCCTTGGTGCTCATAGAAAGAGAACCAAGGTTGGAGGAACCGTGATGCACAAGGGTGGCCCGATCTAAATGAGAAATGAGTTAATAAAGAGCAAAATCGCGAGGGGGACCGCTATCATCGAAGCTCGAAGTTGTATGTTCCCCATCCTAAAGCTGAGAATGCCCAAGCTCAACCGAGTGTGAGAAATTTAAGGAATTCAAAAATTGAGGAAATGTTAGCAAGGGTTCTCAAACCGGTGAATCACTAATGTGTTGTGAGTTTACAGCACTTTCGACGCTCAAAACTGAGAAAATAGCATGGACTGAGGTGTGTTTATATGGATATAAGGCACTTTTTCTTTGGTTACAGGATAAATAGGTGTTGGAACAAGAATATGCAAAAGATAGCCTGAGAATGCAGGAAATGGGTTAAAGTTGCATTCTCAATACGATCCGTAGGATGATACTATAAATCATACTGAAGGCTATGAAGAGTTTCAGAAGGTTGAATTGAGAAGAGTGCATCATACGGCTCTCAGTACGAGTCGTACAATAATGGGATGAATCGTAGTGCTGAGTCGTAATAAAGTTCAAAAAAATTTCATAAGAGGCTGACTCTTGCTACGGATAGACAGTACGAGTCGTGGAGGCAAGGTACGATTTGTACCATCACACTCGTGACAATCTTTAGAAATCTTGAGAATTCTCAGAGTCAGACCACGGAAGCAAAGTACGACTCGTAGGAAGCGTGTACGAGTCGTACCAAGGTCTAACACTTAGTTAAATTTCAGTTGGTCAAGAACATACGGGAAGCAGGTACGGCCCATACAAACCTGCTACAGGTCGTAGGATCGATCATGGCATAGGCGACACCAATTATGAAATTTCACCCTGTTAGCCTAGGAAAAGGATTTTTATGTTTATATCAATATGTTTTATGTATTATTTTCATTTGAGAACATTAGGGAGACGATCTTAAATCATTACTTTGTTATAGAGAGGTGTGAAAAAAGGAAAAATATAGAATTGAGTTGTGATCAACCTTTTCTTGATTTCTTCTTAATTTTCATACTTTATTCTTGAGGATTTTTCTGATTTATTTAAAGAAGTTTTTCTCTCATCTACGATTGTAAGTATTGATTTGTGTATTTAATTATGAATGCGGATCACAATGTTGCAGCTATGAGAGGCTAAAACCTCCATAGCTAGGGTTGTGGGAACCATGGTAGATTAACAAGCTAGGATTACATAAAACTGATTCAAAACCAATGCAAAACACTTGTATTGTATTCTTTTCATGCTTAAATATTTCTTAATGGTGTAAAATGTTAGGACTTGCCCAAATTCTTTACTTGATCGAGCCTAGAGAGGTAGAGATTAGGAAAAGAGATTTACAACAAAGTCTTGATCTTGATGATCATTGTATTAACATGAGCTGTGGTCATAGGATAGTTAAATTTGGTACATATTGATAACAGTTAGTTTGCAATCGCTCATGAGACCTGACCCAGTGATTGAGTATAATTCAATAGGGACGAACCAGTCATTTGGATGAACTTTAGTTATCAGTTCTACAAGTAAGCATTGGTGATGATCACGTATGTATATTCGAAGCAGTTATGAACCCATGGGGAACACAAACCCTAGTTATCCTTCATTCTTGATTTCAACCAAAATCTTAACAGTTGTTTTAATTATTGCTTTCTTTAGAACCCCCAATTTGGAGTAACTAACCAACAAGTTCACTTACTAGCTTTAGTCTAGCTCTTCCATATTCCCTGTGGGTTTGACCCCAACCTCTTAGTTGGGTTCTTTATTGACAACGTCCGCTTCATACTTCGATAGGAGGTATGGTTTGAGCGATATCAAAAAGTGGTGCCATTGCCAAGGAATACAGCTAAGATTAGATTATTTGCTTGTATTTGAATTTTTGGTAGTTATTTCCTTAATTACATTTTCTTTTTATTTGTGATACCCACAGGTTATTTTCCAGTGAATGCCAAGCACTTGGAGTAGTGGAAATCTCTTGATTCCATTGAACCCCGAAATTGAACGAACACCGCGCAGAATGAAAAACCAAGACCAGATAGATGCCCGCATAGCTGAAGAAGCTATGCAAGACGAGCTAGCTTGGCAAGATGCACTTCAGGATGCGGAAGATGCCAGAGAAGAGGCTGTTAATGATGGTCAAAATGGGAGGGGCAACAGAGGTCCTAGAGTTGTCCATCAGTTCTTCGATGATGAGGACCCAGACATTGATGAAGTTGGATCAACTGGAGCAATTGTGCCACCACCACTGCCCGTTGGGGCCAAATTCAACATCACGAGCACCATGATTCAACTGTTAAACATGAAAGGGGTGTTCAGTGATCATGCACCGTATGACGAGAACTTGCACTTGATGAACTTCATAGGATGCATACATGTTACCCGGAGTTAGCTAAGATGCCATTAGGCTCAGACTTTTCCCCTTCTCTCTCTCAGAGGAAGCCACTTTATGATTATCAGAGTTGCCCAACGACTCCATAACCAACTGGAGGGTACTCAAGCAGGCCTTCTTGGAGAGATTCTTTCCCCCCGCTAGAATGTTGCAGCTAAAGGATGAGATCTACAATTTCTGAGAACTCAAAATCGAGGCACTTCATGAAGCCTGGGTGAGGTTCAATAAGATGTTGACAAAGTGCCTGAATCATAAGATCTCAGATGATAGTTTGTTGGAAATTTTTTAAAAATCTTTACACAATAGCACGAAAGCTATAGCAGACATAGTGGCAGCTGGAGCATTTATGAGTCACACCTGGGAGCAAGCGGTTACTATCCTCAGTAGGGTGACTAAAAAAAATAAGGCATGGCATACCAGGGAGGCAAATGTAGCGGCCGGTACATATGGTATTGGTTTGACTGCAGACCAACATAGGAAGGAAGAAGAACGCGACCAGGAGTTGGCTCATACGCGCACATCATTGAATTTGCTTACAAAGCACATCATGGGAGTAGGAGCCAAAAAGGTAAACACAGTAGGGACACAAGGACTGGATTCGGGGGCAGATCACTCTGATTCCGAGGCCAATGCCCATGGTTCTGAAAACCAAGGTTGGAACAAATACAGAGAGAACTACAACCAAAGTCGGTACATAGATAGAGTCGTGGTCCTGAGCGCGATGGAGAATGGAGAAGAAATGATGGCTACCGCAATGAACAAGCTGGAGTTTATGTGCCTCCCAATGCACAAGAGGGGGAGGCTGGGTAGTCAAAACTAGAGAGTATGATGGCTGAGATGCTGAAAAAGGTGAGGTCCACTAATGATCAATTAAAGAAAATTCGTGGTGATATATCAAGTATGGGTCAGAGAGTGGAATCTCATGCAACATCTATCAAGAAGATTGAACAGTAGCTTGGGCAACTGTCGGCATCACTGAACCCTAGACAGAAGGGTACACTACCTAGAAACATAGTCTAGAACCCAAAGAATGATGGTCATTGTATGGCTGTGATGAGTAGGAGTGGAAAGATCACAGTTGACCCTCCCCTACCGATTGTAGTTGAACAGAAGAAAGAGAGCATAGATGAAGAGGTTGAAAATAATGCAGAGATGGAAGGTGTTGAGAATGTTGAATTGCCTAAGGCCTAATCTAGTGAAAAAGGGTCTGAAAAAGGTGCAACACAAATTTACAAGGCTATTCCGAGACCACAACCACTGTTTCCTCAAAGAATGAAGAAGAAGGAGAATGGCAAGTTCCAGAAATTTCTGTTAATGCTAAAACAATTATCTGTGAACATACCATTGGTTGTGGCATTGGAACAAATGTCAGGATATGCTAAGTTTATGAAGGAATTGGTGACAAAAAAGAGGTCTGTGAGTTATGAGCGTGTAGACAACGTACATCACTGTAGTCCTATAGCTACACGGGTCCTTGCTCAAAAAAAGGAAGATCCAGGTGCTTTCACTATACCTTTCACCATTGGCGATTTCGAATTCGCAAGGGCACTTTGTGATCTAGGAGCAAGCATCAGTCTGATGCCATTGGATGTATTCAAGAAGTTGGGCTTGGAAGCCCCCACACCAACGACAATACGGCTACTAATGGCTGAATAGACTGTGAAGAGGCTAGTGGGGATCCTGTATGATGTGCTTGTGAAGGTAGACAGATTCATATTCCTAACAGACTTTGTGATTTTGGATTACGAGGTTGATTATGAGGTCCCCATCATTTTTGTGCCACCATTCCTTGCGACTGGGAGAGTCTTAGTAGATGTAGAGGCTGGCCAGCTGAAGTTTAGATTAAACAAAAAAGAGGTCACTTTCAATATCTGCCGGACAATACAGCAACCTTATGAATACAGTGTAATCTCAGCACTAGAGGATGAATCTGAGTCACTTGACGAATTCTAAGTCGCCAAGAGACTTGCGTCGTGCCGCGACATTAAATCAGGTGCTTCTTGGGAGGCAATCCAAGTGGTTGCTTAGTGAATTCTAAATAACGGGGCCACTGCGTCGTGCCACGACGTTAAATCAAGTGCTTCTTGGGAGGCAACCCAAGTGATTGAATTAATGTGTTTTTAGTATGCAGGGAAACAAAAACAGAAGGCAGAACAACTGCTCAAAAAGCAGGGACTACGACTCTCAGTACGACTTGTGACAGGGTTGTACAATTCGTAGCATGAGTCATGGAGAGGTTCAGATATGTAATTCAAAGCAAGAGTTCAGGGTACACGGTCGGTACTACAAGTCGTAACATATGTGTATGGGTCATACAATCTATTGTGCCTATGAACCATAAAGTCATGCACAGCAAAGACCTATGAGTCATCATGCGGATCGTGCCAACCTTGTACAAGTGATAGGATGCATCTGTAGGTTCCCAGGTAAGTTTTCCACTAAACTACATGTCCAAGGGACGAGTTGTAGGGTCGTTCCACGACTCATGGTACGAGTCGTAGTGGGTCAAAATGTACAAATTTACTTGACTCGGCCCAGATTTTTTTAAATCTACCCCTCACCTATCTAAACCCCAGACCTAAAACTACCCCCCTCCCACGCGAACAAAACATAAATAAACAAACCATACCTACAAATCCCTCCCACCCGTAACTCAAAAATGAAAGAACAAACGAGGAATTTCTTGCTCAAATCAAGTTCACTCAACTCAAATTCTTGATTACCAATCGAAGTAGACAATTGACAAGTAAGTTTATTGATTTGTTATGTGTGTGAAGTCGTGATTGTCACGGTCCCTATGAGTCATAATTCTTGCTTGAAAATTGTTGAAAAAAATAAAAAAAATAAAAAGAGGTGTTAGTAAGTTGTCTCCGATGATGAACTTGTGCATGAAGCATACACAATGAGTTACGGGTAGTGAATAAAAAGTGAGGTATGAGTAGTATGAACTATAAATGAACAGAAAATGCCTATACTTGTGAAATTCTAAGTACCCAAAACATAAAAAAGATTCCCTAAACACTGGAAAAAATTCTGGACAGGGATAGACTTCACAAGCCTTCCTACGACTCGTGGTTTGATACTACGACTCGTAGGATAGCTCGTTGGGATAGTCTCAAGCTAAAATAAGTCAATACTAGAGGTACGAAACCTAGCACGGTTTATCTTTTTTCCATTACGAGTCATACTGTGCATTCGTACCAAAGATATGAATAGGGCCAAGTCAAGATGAGGCAGTATTGTCCTTCGACCTACGGGTCATACCATGAGTTGTGGAAAAATACAGAGAAATTTGCAGTGAAGGGTCATCCTCAGACAACTCAAGGTATGGGTCATACCTTCGTGGTACGAGCCATACCTATGAGTCCTAATGTGCATATAGGATTTTTGGGACTTCATATGAGGTGTACCTCCAAGGTACACCCCATACTGTTGACCCGTGGTTAGATACTGAGAATTTCTCTTCTTGTTTTCCTTTCTCAGATATGGGATTCTAACTCTCTTTTCTACAGGTACAATGATGATGAAGCGCAAAGCATCCAAAGCAGCTGCTCGGAGAATACTACATGATGAAACATCTGAGTCTGATCCGGAGCAAGCGGGCCACTCACCTAGTGGTTCAGTTGAGGAGTACCAGGTTGATACATTCGACACTAAGAGAACCCGAACCACTAGGAAAAATCCAAAGCCCATGCTAAAGCTACTACTGCCACATCCGCACAAGCTCCCCAGTATGAGGAGGGAGCTAAGAAAGTAAATCAGGAGTCGGGAAACGGCTCAAATATAGAAGAAGGGTCTGAGGAGACCCAATCCGGAGAGGCAAGTGGCAGTGATGACTCATAGGAGGAGGCTCCTAATGCTGCCTAAGAACAGCCTCCGCCTAGAGATAACCGCACAGTCCGGTGGAGAGTATCGGGAGCTAGAGAAATTTATGAGCAAGGCACTTCTCTCACCGCCAAAAACAAGCCAAGGTGGAGCACCAGGAAGAACCATGGATCCTCACAAACTCACTAAATGAAATTGAGGAGATAAAGCGGATATTCAGCTTCTATGGCTTCGAGTGGATGGCCAAGACTCCAGCTCAGTATACCGCAGAATTGGTCCGGGAGTTCTACGCCAACTATTTGGCCACCATGGAACAAAAGGATAAAGAGGGGCAGAAAGTAAAAGACCAGCCCTGACTGGAGAGTGTCTTGGTACGAGGACGAGAGGTATACATATCAGAGTGGACCATCTCTCGGGTTCTGTATGGACCACAGTTCTTGCCTACACGGACGATGCTGAAGTATGAGTAAAAGGTCGAGGCAATGAAGCAAATCAGGCAGTTGGGTTTGGAGGAAAGGCAGAGACAGCTCTAATGGTTGGAGGGTGTGATTGTTGAGGATAAGGAGGAAGCTGAGTGGGTTACTGGTGGAAAGCGGGTTACAAAGAACTCACTAAACTTCATTGCAAAAGCATGTTGGACACTAGTACGCCACCAGTTAGCACCCACAGACAACAACAACACATTTAGTGTACACATAGTAGCTCATGCCTTACATGCTCACCTAGATGGATTTAAGAGCCGGTTCAACATGCGTATGGTAGAGCAGACGGATACCAGCAATCTCCGTAAGGAGTTGGGGGCTCTTCAGAGCCAAGTAGTCGAGTTGTCATAATGACAACCGGCAGTCATAGCAGCCTCCACACTTCCAAACCTAGATGAAGATCCAGATTAGGAGATTGATTTGGCAACTTATTGGGAGCCGGTGACGGCTGTTGGAGAAAAGGGAAATAAAAGAGTTTGTGAGGATGTTGTGAGAAGAGTTTGAGGAAGAGAAGGAAGAAGGAGAGACGAGAACACAAGCGGGTCAGAGCAGAGAACCTGCAGACTCATGACTCATATTTTTCAGAGCTTCAAGAGCGAGCTAGAGGAGCAGGCAGCTCCACCATGGCTCAGTCCGATATTGCTAATGGTTGGGACCCTTAGAGCGAGCCACCTTCAGCCCCGATTAACACAAAGGTCGTAGAAGCATCCAAGACTACTGAGGGGTTAACCACTCCCCCTGTGGATAATTCATTGAGTGCGCCGGCCACGGCTAGCCCCACGATTACAGCGGAGGTACCTCCTGCGCAAGATGACAGGAGCGCTTAGGGCAACACAGATATGTTCCTTTCCCTCTATTCTTGTAATTCACGCTTCGAGGACGAAGCACACTTATAAAAAAGGGTAGGGGTGCACTTGCAATTTTTGGGAATTTTTCTTTGTAGAGGTTTTTCTTTCCATGTTTCTTTTCCCTCGGGCATGCTATCTAGTAGAATCGGAATGTTTGGAATTTTATTTTTGTGATTTTTTTTTAATTAGAAAGTAGCTTAGGAGTACTCAACCAATAAATTGCACTAGTTTTGGATTTGTAAAAAAATGGACCCTGTTTCAAAATTTTTTATGAATTAGCTATGTACTTGTGACTGCATGCATGAATTCTATGGATTTTGATGTCATTTAGTGTATTAGCATGATTAGTCTTGTTAAGCTATTCATAAACCAGATAGGTAGAGTAAATATAAGTCATGTGCCATGAGTGAGTGAGGTTTAATACTTAGTTTAGTACTGTGTTGACGATCTAGAACTTGTGTGGTTAGTCTTTGCGTATGTTGAGGATGGTTGGTTAGGATATGATCATAGGCCATTTTTATGAAGTCCACTTTTACCCTAAATGACCCTACCAAAATAAAATGAATCCCTTGATCCCAATTTTGAGCCTCGAGTAGACCATTTTTCTTTGATTAACCGATAAACCATATGTTCGGTGCTTTGGGTATATGGTTAAATGATTAAAAACCGACACGCAAGTGCACGTGGTCAAACAAGTAATAAAGTGGATAAGTAAGCCAAGTATCGATCCAAGGAGACTCAGGATAAGTAAAATTGCCTAAGTACACTATATTCTTATCTTACTTCTAATTATGCTAACAACAGCGTAACCAACAGTTAAATAAGTTTTTGTTTACAAATTATATATACTAAAACTATTAACAATTAATTACTGTGAATTTAAACTATGGATATGAGCATGCCAAGGTTAAGAACAAGTAATGAAATTGATAATATTAATAATTTGGTTAATCTCTTCTTCATGTTGCTAGCCAAGAACAGTAGCCTAGAAATTAAAACTCTCGTATTTAATTTCACTTTAGAATCATAAACCATCCTTCTACATTTCTGTGATCAAATGCAATTTATGACCTAGCAATACAATTTCGGTTCCTAAACTGACTAATACGGCTTTCAAGTATATTTCTATCAGGAAAGCACATCAAAACCCAATTTTCCCAAATCAAGTTAAGACCAATACCCTATTAATTCACAACTTTCCAATTTCTTGCTCTCTCGAGTGAAATTGGACTTTCTGGATGTACATTAATGTCGGCCACACACTAATGCAGTAAGAACAAGAATTAATAGAACAACATGAAAGAAGAAGAAGAAAACCATATAATTAACAATCAAAATTCATTACACATGTTCAAAACCTTAGCAAGGAAGAGAATTAGCCACTCATTTGTGGATTGATCATCCTAAAACAAGTGTAAATCATGCATACAATTGAAAGAAAGAAGAAAGGAAGAGAAGAAATCCCTTAGCTTTTTCGTCCCTCAACTGCTCCTAACCCACGTCCTTGCTCCACCAAGTCTGAACTAATTAAAATAAACCTAAGTGTGCTATGTATACTAGTGGGAAATTTTTTCCGGAATAACAAGCAACGTGTCACGGAGGTCAACGCGGAGCACTACCTCCGTGACACGGCGTGGACGCGGACCTTCACTGGAAATCCAGGGTCCGGTAAATTAGCCTCAACGTGGCACGGAGGCCAACACAGAGGCCTATCTCCGTGCCACGGAGCTGTCGCGAGGCCAAACTGGAATTTGCCATTTAATTTCCTCTCCAGGCAGTGTGCCTCCGCGATGGTAGCGTGGCACGGCTCCATCGCGGAGCCCCTATACTTTGTGCATTCCAATGTCTTTTCCACGCTCACATCCGAGTCCAACTCCGATATTGTTCCAACAAGCATTTTAGCTCCTAAAAATCATATTTACCTGAAAAACAAATGTTAATCATGTTGGTTAGTATAAATTCACATTTTATTACCAACTATATGAAAATATATACACATTGCACAACAAACAAGGCGAAAATGATACGTTTGAGTATCACTTGGGCATATAAATCTGCCCAAGATCACTTACCCCACACTTAAATCCTTGTTCGTCCTCGAACAACACATACACAGCTCATGCAAATTACATCGCAACCTTTGTCACTATGGTGCGACAATTTACGCTACGGTCATACCGATTATTCAATTTTTTTGCAAATCATCAAGAGAACATGCATGGTCTTACAATGCAAATGACCTTTAATACATCAAGACTTCATCGACTTTAAGAATTGACTCTCGATATCGGCAAACTCATGCAAATCAGCTAATCAAGAAATCCGACACGAAAATCAATCTTTCATCAAGCATGTGCCCTCACAACTCAAGAGAATCTTCCCCTTTTTGTTCATGCAACACACAAACATTCAAGTAGGGGCATATAAAAAATTAATTTCACTCTCTCTCCCAAAAGAATTCACATGCATCATGTCATGACCCATAGGCTTGCCCTTAGTGTATTACTCCACTAATATAAAGAAATGCAATGTAAGATCACGTAGGACTTTAATGGGTTGTAATGGAAGCTATGGAACTAGTATATATTGGATTAGCCAATAATAGTCACTAGCATCCTTAAGCGCCTTTTCAACACATTCCCATCGACTCATGGATATTGTTCTTTTTTTTCTCTTTTTCATCATCCCATTCATGCTTGTTTACTTTTGTATGGCCCATTTCCTCAAACACACTTGACACAACAACAAAGGGTTTTCATGCACCTTTATTATCACTTCATTATACCAAGTGCCTCTTCAACCTCTTCTTTTCTCTCTTCACTCTGCTTTTCTTTTCCTTCTCACTCTTCTCACTCTTTGACACTTTGGGAAAAGAATTTTCTTTTCTTCTTAAGCGCTTAAGATTTTTGTATAGACTTTACGGCTAATGAAAAGAAGGAATAAAGCTTAGTTTATACAATTTTGGACAAAAGAAAGAAAGAAACGGCTAAAGTCTCAACGGGCTGACTAGGGTATACAATCACATAAAAAGGTAGAGTATGACAAGAAAGAAAAATAGAAACTCTCGGTTAAAACAAAGAAATGCCTACATCCTTTCCAACACTACACCCCCTTCATTTCGTTTTGCACACACACCAGGCAAGTTCTAGACACTTCACAATAGCATGGAATAACAATACCGCACTTCACACACTTCATACACATGCTCGAATCAAGATGTATTCACAGACTCTTTAATTAGCCAATTACATGAATTCGAAATTAAGCCTCAATCACACCGAATCGAATTCTACAGCCTAGGTAGCTCAACATATTACAAAATTGCATGCTTTCAAACGAATCACTTTTGCATTTTGAACATCAGTTACAACACGCAACGAAATTTTGCAACCTTACAGCAACTACAGGTTCATTGATGCAATCCACCAAAGAAAAAAACTTAAAACAAATCAAAAATCCTACTCCTATCGACTACATTTCCCTTAAGACGGTCGTCATCCATCCATCATAGGGAACGGTCACTAACTATGACATCGGTTCAATGGGACTATTCTGGGACTATTCTCGGTAAAAGAACCGAAAACAAACTCCGAGAAACCCAAAATAAAAACCGAAAATTTTTTGCAAAACATCGATCATGTCGATGGGAAAGAAATATTTACAAAATATTTTGATAAGTGCAAAATATTTTCGCAAAAATTTTTGAAAAATATCGATCATTTCGATATACAGAATTATTTACAAAATATTTACCTTGGCAACCATAACTTTTCACAACACACATCATTAACCACACAAAAATATATACAGATACAACACAAATCAGTTCACAATAGGGAAACATAAACATACATACAAACCAAGGAAAAAGCATACAACAGATTAGCCCAGCCCCAGCACCTAACTACTTCCCACCCCACACTTAAATCGAACACTGTCCCCAGTGTTCACAACAATACAAAGCACAAAATTTCGGGTGGTGGAACTCCCTGCTCAGTCGAAATATTCGACTTCTTCATCCGGTGCTGCTGCCTCGTCGCCCATGTCTGAGTCAGCTCCATCGTCGTCATCCGACTCCACATCGGAGTCCTCCCGACGTGTCTCCTCGTCAGTGGGGACATCGTCATCAGTAGGCTCAACGAAGGCTGGTCCCACTCGGCATAAGGCTCTGGCATTCTCGCCAAATGGGTAATCCAGCTCCAACTGCCATAACTCTTCCTCGGTGGCTGGTCTCCCACCAATCCGTAGCTGGAGCATCTGCATGCCAAACATACGTGCCATGTACTGATCGTCACGAGCATGTCGCTCGCCCAAAGTTAGCACTGGCCCGTGTGTGGTGTCGGGGGCCTTAGTTTTTGTCACATCGAGGGCCCTCCGCTCCAACTGCGGGATGTAATCCAAAGCCTCTTCCTCGACATCGAGGCCTCGGAGGAAGGTGGTGATGAGTCCGCCGAACCCGTATCTGTGGCCCTGGTGTAGTCTGGCTCTCTTCATGGCGGATATAATGACCGCCCCAACATTAATCTCTAGCCCTTTCATAAGGGCATACACCAAGCAGACACGGTCCCAAGTCACATCCGTCATGTGAACTCCCGGGATCAAGCAAGAACATACAATCTTCAGCCATATTCTGGCCTCCCTATTCATCTGCGAATAAGGCAGAGTCTGGTGGTAACCCCTCTCCTTATGTCTACTCCATCGGGCTATGGATCGAGCCCCACACAACGTACATCTGATGTCGGCGTACGGTGGGGTGATGTTTAGCTGCCAGAGAACGTGAGCGTCTGTGTCCTGCGCTCCAACGATGGCATTAAATTGCTGGGGTTCCAGAGTGACAATCTGCCCTCTGATTTTTATTGTATGGCTTCTGATGGCCGGGTTCCAATTTGCGTAGAACTCCCGGACCAAATGTAGGTTGCACTCCTTGGGCTCCTGAAATATAAAGCTGAGCCCAGCTGCTTCAATCCTCTGCACAATACGGGGGAACTCCTGTGCTAGTGGTTCCCGTGCAATATGTTCCTCCGGGAAGTACTTGCTTTCCTTATGCTTAGCATACCACTTCTTCCCTTCCTCGGTTACCCACCTTGTTCCGTATTGGCGGCATTGGCCGCGCGGAACAGCTGGTGCAGCTGGGACTGCGGTGCCCAATCTCATTCTTTTTCTTCCGGTGCCAGAAGTAAAAGCACCTTTGCCCTTATCCTGCCTACTCGCCATTGTACCTGTCAGTATACATAAACAAGCACAACGTTAAGCTAAATACATGTTAACTTCGGGTAAGGTCGGGTTACACAACGTTTACCCCACACCTAGTCCTTAGCTACTTTTACAAATTATGGCAAGGATAACTCAATTTACACCAAAACAATCAACTATACAATTTATGCTTAGTGCGTTCACAAAAATTTCGACAGCATAACGCTTAGCGTACTACTCAGACTTCATACAGCTAATCCCAATCCTACTATCTTTAACAATTTAACCATCGCACTAAGCAACAAAAATAACTAATAAAAACAACGACAAAAGTTCTATATATACATACAAATCCAAATAATCAAACCAATTTGCACAATTTCCACATTTTCCCCAAAAATTTGAGAATTCGTCGTCTTTTACATTCAGACAATATTTACACCGACTAATCTCAATTCCCAAACACACCCCGGCATCTAATTCACCGAATTATCAAATTACCCAAGTCAATTTCAACAACCTAAGCCCTAGAATTCAATTTTACAATCAATTTCGAATTATTCACGTAGTCGACAAGTTCAAACGCTAATAACAACATTCCGAACATTCATCAATCACAAATAATTCAATTTCATGCTCAATTGCTACTTAGGATGATATATCTCACCTCACCTACCCAAATTCGACTAAAATCGCCAAAACTTAGAGAGAAACGAGGAAAACATACCTTTACGTTGAAGAACCGAAGAAACTTGATGATTTCTTTGCTTAGTGGCGTGGCACGTTGATTGGGGAGGGGGATTTGGGTGTTTGGTCGCGGAGAGGAAAAGAAATGGGGAGAAAGGGCAAGAAAATCGGGGTTAATTTAAAGAAAAACACGCGGGTCACCCGGCAACCCAGTGTGACCCGGCACCAAATATAAGGCAACGTGTCACGGAGGGTAACACGGAGCCCCTCCTCCGTGACACAGAGCCAACGCGTTGGCTTACTGGAAATTTTAAATATCCGGATTTTACCTTCAACGTGTCACGGAGGGTAACGCGGAGCCTTTCCTCCGTGACACGGAGCCAACGCCTCAGTGCACTATCTCTTCATTTTAATTATTTTTTCATACCTTGCCTTATTCTTCCCGATTCCATGCATATTTGTCTCTGTTTGACCTGATAAATCACCTCACTAAACAAAATTGGTTAGATTAATAGATTTCCCTAACTAAAATGAAAAATATTAACTAAAAATATATATATATATATATATATATATATATATATACCAAATCAAGAAAAGAAAAATAAAAATAAAAATTATTTACACTAAAAAAAAAAGAAGGAAAATATTTTTCACGGGTTGCCTCCCGTGCAGCACCTGGTTTACCGTCACGGCTCGACGTACCAAGTTTCACCACTTTTTCCTCCACCTTGAGGATATGAATCTCACCCCTAATTTCTTTTCTAACTTTCTCTTATGCTCCAGGGGTGGTGGTGAAAAATTGTAAGGACCAAGCAGTAGATGTTTTCTTTTGAACTTATTGGCCCTTGAGTAAGTGAAGTCATTTCGTTGCTTCGAGTTAGCAAATTTCAGAATATACGGGGCTTGGTCCTCCTCTAGACATTTCTCTATAATCTTGGAAGACTCTATTTCTATGTTGTCGACCAAACTTAATGTAGAAAAATGCTTCGAGTGTGGTCCAATCAACCTCAACTCTGAAATTGCATTGTGCTTTACTTCCTTACTTGTGTACACCTTTTCAACATCGACATCTATTTCTCCATTAAGGTCAAATGGGAGATATTCTTTCTCTTCTTCCATGAATGGATTTTCTATAGGTATGAGCCGATCACGGGGACGCTCAAGAGATTCTAATTGTTGGGCTTCATCCAAAAGTTCACCCTTGTATTCCCCTTGTAGTTCCTCTTGAATATCGGCTAAAACTGTCACCTGCAAATTATCACAAGTTTCAGCCTCAGCACACATCTCCGTGAGTTTGACGCTCATCCTGCTTACAACCTCTGCATTCTCCTTTTGCTGAATTATCAATTCTGCCACCGACTCCTTCATTGCTTCTGATTGCTCCAAAAGTTGTTTCATCATGTCCTCTATTTGAACTTGGCGTCCCAAGTCCTCATTTTCAACATGCCTATATTCAGCAAAAACAACAGAATGATCATAGCGGGGGCTTGGGGGAGGGGAATATGCCTTTGGACAATCACCCCAATGGCCATATTGACACCCACATATATTGCACGTGTTACAGTTTTGCCACAAGTGTGGTCCTCTGCAATTCGTGCAAGATTCGCCGAAATATGCGTATCCACCATTTATATTCCAAGATGTCATGTCAATGAGGGTATCCGAAAGAGAGAAAAATTAAAATGAACAAAGAATTAAAACAAATACTAAGACCAAGTTTTCAACACTTAAGAAAATAAAACAAAAATACAGTAAATTTACACTTATCACAATTTCACCAATTGCCTAGCCTCCCCGGCAACGGCGCCAAAAACTTGTCCGGCTGGTTCGGTATATGTAAAAACCGACACGCAAGTGCACGTGGTCAAACAAGTAATAAAGTGGCTAAGTAAGCCAAGTATCGATCCAAGGAGACTCAGGATAAGTAAAATTGCCTAAGTACACTATATTCTTATCTTACTTCTAATTATGCTAACAACAGCGTAACCAACAGTTAAATAAGTTTTTGTTTACAAATTATATATACTAAAACTATTAACAATTAATTACTGTGAATTTAAACTATGGATATGAGCATGCCAAGGTTAAGAACAAGTAATGAAATTGATAATATTAATAATTTGGTTAATCTCTTCTTCATGTTGCTAGCCAAGAACAGTAGCCTAGAAATTAAAACTCTCGTATTTAATTTCACTTTAGAATCATAAACCATCCGTCTACATTTCTGTGATCAAATGCAATTTATGACCTAGCAATACAATTCCGGTTCCTAAACTGACTAATACGGCTTTCAAGTATATTTCTATCAGGAAAGCACATCAAAACCCAATTTTCCCAAATCAAGTTAAGAACAATATCCTATTAATTCACAACTTTCCAATTTCTTGCTCTCTCGAGTGAAATTGGACTTTTTGGATGTACATTAATGTCGGCCACACACTAATGCAGTAAGAACAAGAATTAATAGAACAGTATGAAAGAAGAAGAAGAAAACCATATAATTAACAATCAAAATTCATTACACATGTTCAAAACCTCAGCAAGGAAGAGAATTAGCCACTCATTTGTGGATTGATCATCCTAAAACAAGTGTAAATTATGCATACAATTGAAAGAAAGAAGAAAGGAAGAGAAGAAATCCCTTAGCTTTTTCGTCCCTCAACTGCTCCTAACCCACGTCCTTGCTCCACCAAGTCTGAACTAATTAAAATAAACCTAAGTGTGCTATTTATACTAGTGGGAAATATTTCCCGGAATAACAAGCAACGTGTCATGGAGGTCAACGCGGAGCACTGCCTCCGTGACACGGTGTGGACGCGGACCTTCACTGGAAATCCAGGGTCCGGTAAATTAGCCTCAACGTGGCACGGAGGCCAACACATAGGCCTATCTCCGTGCCACGGAGCTGTCGCGAGGCCACACTGGAATTTGCGATTTAATTTTCTCTCCAGGCAGTGTGCCTCCGCGATGGTAGCGTGGCACGGCTCCATCGCGGAGCCCCTATACTTTGTGCATTCCAATGTCTTTTCCACGCTCACATCCGAGTCCAACTCTGATATTGTTCCAACACGCATTTTAGCTCCTAAAAATCATATTTACCTGAAAAACAAATGCTAATCATGTTGGTTAGTATAAATTCACATTTTATTACTAACTACATAAGAATATATACACATTGCACAACAAACAAGGCAAAAATGATACGTTTGAGTATCACTTGGGCATATAAATCTGCCCAAGATCACCATACCCATTGTTTATAATGAACCTGTTTTGGCCCTAGTCCTTCCTTATACATTGTGAACCTCAACATAGCCAAAATGCCTAAGTTGAGGGTGGATAGAGTAGGGGTGCGTAAATAGTGGGAAGGTGAAAAGGGACTGAAAAGAGAAAAGGTGAAAAATGAGGTGTGGTGTGACAAAAGATAACAAAAGTCAAAAAGAGAATAATGTTTGAAAAAGGTCGAAAACACACCACACACATGCAAA
This sequence comes from Datura wrightii, assembly GCA_035772735.1. Classification (NCBI taxonomy): domain Eukaryota; kingdom Viridiplantae; phylum Streptophyta; class Magnoliopsida; order Solanales; family Solanaceae; genus Datura; species Datura wrightii. The sequence continues at coordinate 72,195,465 of JASDFA010000019.1, read as the reverse complement.
ATTCATGAAAAGGGTAAAAAGGGAAGAAAAAAAGGAAAAATGAAAAAGAAAAAGGGTGAAATAGGTAAAATGGTGGAGCCATGTATATGTAATGCCAAGGAAGGGTTAGTCACTTGAAATGATCTAATATGTATCATGTCCAGCTCTAAAGCCTACATTACAAGCCATAGCAAGTCCTATAGTGATCCTAACCTTACCATCTGACTGACCGAAGTATAGAAAATAAGGGCAAGCATATGGTATCTGATACACAGTACTTGGAACTTCTTTATGAGGGTATCAGTCCCATGCTATATTTGTACTAGATTTTTGAGTGGGGACTTTATTTATTGTGAGGGTTCATGGGTTGTGTTTGATTTTACCATTGGTCTGTGTGAAAAGCATTGGCGATGACTAGATTACTTGTTGATAACTAGATGACATGTCTTGATCCTTGTTTATCATATTTTGTGGTTGCTTGTGATGCATTAGCTGATATTGGTTTACAGAGGGAGGGTCAAAAGGTTGTTGGATGTATAGTGCAAATTTTGTTTGGTATTGGTTGTAGTATCCTACGTTTATTTTCTAGTTTAGCGTCATATTTAGTTTTGTTCTTTTTTTTGCCTGAGGATATGAAAAAGTCTTAAGTTTAGGGTGTTGATGTGTTGTGAGTTTACAGCACTTTCGACGCTCAAAACTAAGAAAATAGCATGGACTGAGGTGTTTTTATATGGATATAAGGCACTTTTTATTTGGTTACAGGATAAATAGGTGCTAGAACAAGAATGTGCAAAAGATAGCCTGAGAATGCAGGAAATGGACTAAAGTTGCAGTCTTAGTATGATCCATAGGATGATGCTACGAATCATACTGAAGGCTGTGAAGAGTTTCAGAAGTCTGAATTGAGAAGAGTGCATCATACAGCTCTTTGTATGAGTCGTACAACAATGAGATGAATCGTAGTGCTGAATCGTGATAAATTTCAAAAGAATTTCATAAAAGGATGACTCTTTCTACGATAGACAGTATGAGTCATGGAGGCAAGGTACGTGTCATACCATGACACTCGAGACAATCTTCAGAAATCTTGAGAATTCTCCGAGTCAGACCATGGAAGAACAATACAACTCGTAGGAAGAGTGTACGAGTCTGTCACGACCCGAACATAGGCTCGGATCATAACTCGAGACAAGGAGCCTTGAGAGACTCCAAGTTCATCTAACTTCATGTCACTTAAAGCAGAATACTGAACATACGATATATTGAAAACATAAATGTAACATAACATAGAATGATAAGCGGAACGTACTAAACACACATATCAGCTGAGTACTATAATTAGTCTGAAAGCCTCTATCATGATAGATAGGTTCATGGGACAATTTTCCCAACTAACCCGACAAAAACTGAAATAAAAGGAATATTAATATTTGAGCATATGGCCCTTAGAACATGAGAACTCACCAAAAGGGATGATAGCTAACTCTGAAATGGACTACTGACAGGGATGGACCTAAGAGTCGAATTCTGTATCATGAAATGATACAACATAGAAGGTATGTAGTCAGTACGTGGAATTTATCGAGTGTGCAAAGTAAGTAAAACAGACATTTAAAATATATATAAAAGCTCATAAATGATATAACATAAATATCGTAATATAACATAAAGCTCAAGGTTTTCAAAATATTGGTAATCCATCCATAATCATAATCATAAGGGTAAAGCTTTATTGAACATGACTTGAGCCAACATACATAATCATAAACATGCATAAATCATAAGGAACAGTGGGAGATTCTTACCACCGACATACCCCATATGAGCACATATGGAGCCCGACCTGTAATCCTAGTCGGGAGGGCATTCATACCTTGCCAAGGGTAGAAAGATGAAAGGCGTGATATCACTCATGAAAAGGCCCATTTGGGCAAGGGGACAGTCACAAGGGAGGTCCCATCATGTCCTACAGCGGCACGTAGTTATGAGATCTGGGGAAAAACCTGGGTCCCGAACCTACTCGGTGTTAAATACTACTCCCAAAACATGTATAGTGCTCATAGTATGCATGGGATTAATCGGCTAGTTGAATCATGATAATCATAAAAATGCATGTAAATACGTGAATTTGCCATGAGTGTAAGACCCGTGAGTCGGCCAAAAATAATTAGTAAATCATGGGATTCATGCATACTTGTAGATCATACATATACTTTTTAAATCATTAATTCATAATGGGTATTTGAATAAATCCATATTTCAAATCATAAATCATGATGGGCTTATGAATATCAACAATTGAAGTAAAGATCATAACTCAATTCATCATAGAACATGCATAATTAGGCTTCATTTAGTAGAAATCAAAATCAATAATTTTATAATCAAAATAGTTGTAGAATCTGATCATAATTCAGAAAACATGATGTAAATCACGAAAGATAACAACCCATTAATAGATCATTAGAATTCTCCAACATTTAAGTTAAAACCCCAAAAGATTATTTATCAAACTTCATGAATTAGGAGAGATTGGGCATGGGTGTGAACGAAAACATCCATTTATAACCCTACATACCTGGGTAAGATCAATTATCACCACTCCTTAAAAGCCTAAAGGGAAATTGATGGAGAACACCTTGAAGACTAGCTTGATCACCTCTAAATGTTTTTCTATCTTTGCATGCATGAGAATGACTAGGCTAGGAGGGCTTAACCTATCTTAATACACTCAAAAAATAACTTAAAACAACGTAGTTTAGGACCTTGGAGAGTAGGAAAGATTAAAATACCCTTAATGAAAAATCCTGAAAAATCTGCACTGGGTGAACTAACAGGCGTACCAATCAGTCGTTGGAGGATACCACAACTCGTGGTATCCGTCCGTCATATGCACTGCCAAAGTCTATGATCTCATATTCAACCCACGACTCTACAGGACGAGTCGTCCTTTCATCCAACGGATCGTCACATCATCCGTTGCTTTCCCCCTCCAGATCCTACACTGGTCCTTTCAATGAGCCTCACCACGACTCGTTACATCATCCAACGAGTCATGGTTGCCTTCCATTAGGTCCATTGGAAAATATAGACATCCCATACAATGAATCGTGACCACGACCCATTACCTCTCACGACGGTTTGTGGGATAGCCCATTATATCCCCTAATGTTGAAGTCCAGTACCCACCATGACTCCCAACGACAACTCGTTGTACCCAACAACGAGTCGTTACTTCACTTATTTCCACTGTCACCAGACCTGGTCCTTCCCACGGGTCGTTGGTTGGACCAACGATCCATTGGGTCGTATGTCCTCTGGAATTTTTCCCAGTTTTCAACCAACTCCCATTTTAAATCCCGGGTCTAATCTTAGGCACTTTCAGGGTATTAAATTATCTCCCCCTTGGGGACATTCATCCGTGAATGTTGGAAACATACAGAAAATTGAGACATGCAACCATTATACCCAAAAATTGACCATTTAAATCGAAAACTAATGGAATGACTATCTCCTATTCAAACCACATAGCTGAACTGATTTCATGATTCACATACACATCCATATACATAAAAGAAACTTGTTCACTTGAACCGAACATGAAAACTAAATAGAGTTTTAGGGCAAAACTGATACCTCAAGTTGGAACTGAGCCGGTAGAGAATAAATATGGGTATCTAGCCATCATATCCACTTCGGCTTCCTACATAGCTCCTTTAACATGTTGATTCCTCCATAACACTTTAACTGAAGATACTTCCTTGTTCCTTAGCCTCTGAACCTGACGATCCAATATTTCCACCGGAACCTCCTCATAACTAAGGCTGCCTTTTACACCAAAGCTGTCCATCGGGACAACAAGGGCTGGATCACCCAAACACTTCTTCAAGATCGATACATGAAACACAGGATGCACGGAAGATAACTTTGAGGGTTACTTCAATTCGTACTCCACCTTGCCAACACTTCTCACAACCCGGTAGGGGCAAACATACCGGGGACTAAGTTTCCCTTTCTTTCCAAACCGCATCACTCCCTTCATGGGAGATACTTTCAAAAACACCCAATCGTCCACCTCAAACTATAATCCCTCCTTCTTACATCGGTATATGACTTTTGGTAACTCTGAGCGATTTTCAGCCTGTCCTTGTCAATCGAAACTTCTTCATAGCCTCATGAACCGAATCTATCCCTATCATTGTTGTCTCACCAACCTCGAACCATCCGATGGGAGACCAATATCTCCGCCCATAGAGAGCCTCGAACGGTGCCATCTAAATACTAGAGTGCTAGCTGTTATTATAGGCAAACTCGATCAGGGGAAAATGATCATCCCAACCACCTTTGAAGTCAATCATGCTTGCCCTCAACATGTCCTCGAGGTCCTAAATTGTTCGCTCCACTTGACCATCCGTTTTCGAGTTGAATGTTGTACTAAGTTTAACCTGTGTAGAAATGACCTCCAAAACTAAGAGATAAATTGAGTACCTCGATCTGAATGATGGATAACGGAACTCCATGCAATTGGACTAGCTCCCAGATATATAGTTTGGCATAATCCCCCACCGAATATGTGGTTTTAACCGGTAGAAAATGAGCAGCCTTGGTCAATCGATCTACCACAACCCAAATGGAGTCATATTGTCGGTGCATACTAGGTAGTCCTGTTATAAAATTCATATTAATTTCTTCCCACTTTCAAGTAGGAATGCTGATATCTTGAAGTACAGCTCCTGGTCTCTGGTGCTCAACCTTTACTTGTTGACAATTTGGACACTTGGCTATGAATTCCGCAATATCCTTCTTTATGCCAATCCAGAAATAGACTTCCCGTAAGTCACCGTACATATTGGTGGCACCCGAATAGAATACCTGGATCCATGAGCCTCATGAAACATCCAGCTCCTCAAATCATCTACATCCGGAACACATAGGCGACCCTGGTACTGAAGCACACCATCTCTCCCTTGGGAGAAGACCTCCACCTTCTGATTTTGAACGGGTTCCTTCAACTTTACCAAAATCGGGTCCTCATCTTATCTAGCTTTCACATCAGTAAACAAGGATGATTCTGATCTATTCCACACAAAAACACCGCCAACAGTCAAATCAACCAACTTAACTTCCAACCTTGCGAGTCGATGTACATCTTTCACCAGCTTCTTCTTCCCCTCATCCACATGGGACACAGTCTCTGTAGAGAGTCTACTAAGTGTGTCCGCCACCACATTAGCCTTACCTATATGGTAAAGGACACTCATATCATAGTCCTTGAGTAGCTCCAACCACATCCTTTGTCGAAGATTGAGATCTTTCTGCGTGAACACATACTGTAAGATCTTATGGTCCGTAAACACATCCACGTGGATAATGTCGCCATATCTTCAATACGAACACCACCGCATCCAATTCAAGATCATGGGTCAGCTAATTCTTCTCATGGACTTTCAACTGTCTAGAGGCATATGCTACTACTTTCCCATGCTGCATTAATATACACCCAAGTCTAATTCTTGAAGCATCACAATACACCACGAAACCATCAGTACCCTCCTGGAGAGTTAACACCAATGTTGAAGTCGAGTCTTCAACTCCTTGAAGCTCTTCTCACAAGCCTCAAACCATTGTAATTTCACCTTCTTCTAGGTTAGTTTGGTCAAAGGTGCTGCAATAGATGAGAAACCCTCAACAAATCTCCTATAGTATCCAACTAAACACAAGAAACTCTGAATATCTAAAGGATTCACCGGTCTAGGCCAATTCTTCACCGCCTCGATTTTCTGAGAATCTACCTTTATGCCCTCACTTAATACCACATGGCCAAAAATGCTACAGAGTTCAACCAAAACTCGCACTTGCATAATTTGGCATATAATTAATGATCCTTAAGAGTCTGAAGCATTACTCTCAAATAAGCGGCATGCTCCTCCTCGCTCCGAGAGTATATAAGGATGTCATCAATGAACATGATCAAAAATATATCCAAATATGGTTTGAACACCCTGTTCATCAGGTCCATAAAACCTGCAGGAGCGTTTATTAGTCCAAAAGACATAACTACAAACTCATAATGTCCATACCGCATCCTGAAGGCTGTCTTCGGGATATCGCACTCCTGAAATCTAAGCTGATGATACCCAGATCTGAGATCTATCTTTGAGAAACACTTGGGACCCTGAAGCTGGTCAAATAAATCATCAATCCTGGGTAGAGGATACATGTTCTTGACGGTGAATTTGTTCAATGGCCGATAGTCAATGCACATCCGAAGGGAACCATCCTTCTTACAGACAAATAAGACTGGTGCACCTGGTGGAGACTTGCTCGGTCTAATAAAACCCTTATCTAATAGGTCCTTCAGCTATTCCTCCAGCTCTTTTAGCTAGGCTGGAGCCATTCTGTAAGAAGGGATAGATATAGGTTGCGTTTCGGGAAGAAGGTAAATATCAAAATCAATCTCCCTCTTAGGAAGAACACCTAGCAAATAATCTAGGAATACTTCTGGGTTTTCACACACCACCGGAACTGACTGGATAGTTGGGGTCTCAGACTCAACATCCTTCACCCTAACTAGATGATACATACAACCCTTGGAGATCATTTTTCTAGCCTTAAGATAGGAAATAAAATGACCTACAGGAACGGTAGAACTACCCTTCCACTCCAAGACTTACTCACCCGGAAAGCGAAACTCCACTGTACGGGTTCTACAATTAACAGAATCATAGCACGGATACAACCAATCCATGCCAAGAATGATATCAAAGTCAGTCATGGATTAATCTACAAGGTCTACGGAGATGACTTTATGCAATATCGTGATTGGCCATCTTCTACACACACTCTTAGCTACAACCGAACCACCATTAGGAGTATAAACTGAAAATGGTTCTGACAGAATCTTTGGACTAACTACAAAGCTACTAGAAATATAAGGTGTCACAAAAGACAAGGTATCCCCGGGATCTAACAAAGCATAAGCATCAAGATGAAACACTCGTAACATACTAGTAACCACCTCTGGTGAAGTTTCCTACTCCTGATGGGTTGCAAGGGCATAGAAGCTGTTTTGGCGCTGACCGCCAGTTGAACTAGTCGAGGAACCTTGCTAAGAGGGAGGTGCAACTGGAGTAGCTAAACTAGTAGCTGGCATATGGGCTCCACCACCCCCTGATCTGGCCAAAGGGAAATCCCTAAGTCAGTGTCCGGGTTTGCAACACCCGAAACAAGCAACTTCGCCAGCTAGGCACCTTCCTGGGTGATTCTTGCTGCACCCCGCACAAGTTGGGAAAGTGCACTCTATCTGTATTCTACCCTGGCCTCTCGAATCTGACGCTCTGCCCCTTTGATCCCCTCGTGATGAAAATGGTGTACTGGCTGATGATAGTGCTGGAGAAAAAGACATATGTTGAGAATGCTGGCGCTATCCACCCGGCCTCCCTGATCTAGCTTGAGAAATCCCATAATTGTCTGACCTAGCCCTCTTGGTCTCTCTCTTCCTCCGATACACTGACTCCATCTTCTAGTCATGTGATCTTGCGAAAAAATAGCATGCCCAAGGGATACTTTACAACTTAGTTTTGTCTTGTTTAGATACTTATTTATATACATTCTCATGTAATTTTATGTAAATGTCAATATATATACTAACCAACATGATTAGTTCTTGTTTTTGTAGGTTTAAAATGAATTTGAGGAACTAATCTATGAGTTGGTGAAGTGGAGGAATGGAATCAAAAGAAAAACGCGAAACTCAGCACGGAGGACACGCAAAACACCCCACCTGCGTGACAGCAACGTGCCACGGCAGGCCAGGCTGCGCGACAAGGGTGGGTCACCGCTCCTAACGCGCTGCACAAGCAGCGTGCCACACTGCCATCACGGCAAGGGGCTGCCTGCCGTGTATTTTATACAAATTATAGATTGCTTATGCGATGCCTCCATGTCAAGGAGGTAAATTGGCGCGTTCACCTCCGTGACACGGAGCTATTCCACGCCAGGCTTAATTTTGTACATTTCTCATTTACTATAAATAGGTCCCTTAGCTCCTAAAAATAATTTGTCACGTAATATTTCAGAAAAACTACCAAGGAGTGAAGGTAGAAGTGGGAGAACTCACCTAGGGTTCTTAAATTTCATCTTCTCTTCTACCAATTCTTGTAAGTATGTTACTTTAATTATGTTTTATTGTAATTATACGAACTTGAGTGGCTAGAACCCTTCCTCTAGGGTTGAAGCCACAAGGTATGATTGTGACTATGTGAATTTGTTTTGGTTTTAAGTTATTAATTGTTGTTTTGTCTTATGTTCTTAATTATGGTTGTTTTCATGATTGATTACCATGAAAACACACAGGTTACACCTAGGTAAAAGCTTGAGAATGTAAACCTAGGCAAGAACAAAGAATGTAGGGAGCAAGTTTGTATCTTACGATATAATTCGCGGTTAGGATAAGAAATTATACCTAATTTTCCTTGCTTCGTTGATAAAACGAGAATAGAGTAAGACACCGACTTAGAATTGTCACTCCACCACTCATAGAAGTAGTTGTGAAGCTATGTTGAGTTAAATGATTAGAGGTATGAAAGTCCCTAATCAAGGGCATAAATCCTGCAAACCACATCCACGTAATTGAATTGCCCATGAACTAGAATGTCACATCCTCGCTCAATGATGTAGTTGTGAGGCTAGTTTGTCGTGTTTAGAGGCTCGAAAGACCATGAATATGCAATTGCAATTATGTGAGACGACAATTGATAATTCCATACTTAAACCATTACGAAGCGTAGTATCGCATGATTATCTGGTATTAGCTCTAGTTGCTTCTTGAATGATTTCAGAGTATTTCTGTGACCACCCCTAGACTTAATTAAACTTTATCGAAAAAGTCTAAATCAACACTTGTGAAAGTTAATATCACACTTGAACTTGATAATTAGCTGAATTGGTCCAGGCCCTGTGGGTTCAACATCCGACTCTTAAAAAGGGCCACTGTATTACTTGTAAGGCCACGTACACTTGCGTGTGCGCTCGGGGAGTCATCAACAAGTTTTTGGCGCTGTTGCTGGGGAGTCACAATGTTACACCCCATAAATTTTAAATGAATAAATAGCCTAATGGCATGTTGGTTAAGGGATTTAGAAAAAAAAAGAGGATAAAAAGTCGGTTTGCGTTATTTTCAATAATGCAACCAGAAAACAGAGGGTATAGCCAAGTTAAGAAAAAACCCACAACATTTTTATATATTTCCTTTCGATTACGCTACGAAATGCGGTCTAAACTTCGTTTCGGCTTAGATACCGAGGTATAAAGCTGCAGAGAGCAATCCTACTGAGTTGGTTTCGTGAAATTTGGCCGGCGAAACGTCGTGCTACCGAGGTAAAGTAAATAGAATTGCTTTAAATTAGTACCAATGTGTTCCTAGCCTTGTAGTGAGCATTTATCCCTTCAGGACTATCGAGAAATAATGAGTTTTTGACCGTTTTCCAATAAGTCGAACTTTGGGATAAATATATATCAAAAGTGATAATTTCTCTTGGATATTAATGTATTTAGTTCTAATTGACATGTATATGAATGTAGTTGGGAGAAACAGCAGAAGTATATTTCGGCAACCCGGTATGTAAAGCTATTCTTTCGGCAAGCCAGGAAGTACAGTCTAGAAAATAAATAGAATAAAGGCTATTAACAGATACCCAGCGTATAGGAACGATTTTAGTACAATTTCCAGCAAGCATGCTAGTATATCATTACGTATCATGCGATAATCAGAATAACGGATAGTCAGATGATTTCAGATAGTAATATGGTATCCGCTAATAGCTCAGCATGTTCTTACGTAATACCCAGAATGAAAGTTGTAAAAGCAGTACAACGAATTAGCATGATTACTGATTGTATGTATTACATTATCGAGCTATACCCAGACACAGATAGCACATTTTATGCTACTGAGCTATATCCAGATTACAGATAGTACGTATTATATTTGTTGAGCTGTATCCGGTAATAGATTGCACATTTTATATTATTGAGCTATATCCAGTTATAGATGGCATGTTCTACGTTATTGAGTTATATCCAGATATAATTAGATCAGTAATCAGATATAAAAATAGCTCCAAACACTGATATGGCTCCAGATACAGATATAGCTCTAGAAACAGATATGGCTCTAGAAACTGATATAGCTTCAGATCACGGATAACAATAATCAGATAAACAGATAAAGGCCAGGTAGCAGTTAGCCCAGCAATCAGAAACAGTGTAAAACAGAATATAGCATCAGATGTTTAACACAGACTGGCCTTGAAATAAAAGAATAGAATATGATTAGTATTTTTTATTTGAGCACGTTTGTTGTGTATGTGTTTTGCATGTTGAGACTTGTTATGGCATGTGGGCATCCTTTAGCATCCTCGCCTCCCCTGGGTTGGTAACAGTGTCGCCCACTGAGCGGGTGGGTAAACGTCACTCCAAGGAGTGGCATGCCGTCCGCAGTAGGATGAAGATGGGATGAAGCTTTCCCCATATCAGGCTGATCAGCATTACAGTACAGTTTACCCTATTGTGCGCATGCGCCCAGGGAACAGGTTTCAGATACAGTTACAGTTATAGATACAGTACAGGAGTCCTCCGGACTTAGACACAGTTATTTATATCGGAGGCCATAGCCCGAGCCAGAGACCCATGGGGCTGGTAGAGGTGCTCGTAGTCAGTAGATGAGTGGAGTGACTTATTTTTGTTTGGTTTTGACCCGGGTAGGGGTAAATAGATTATTCTGTTGGTTGGCACCTTCCAGCTTATGGGGGTCGGTTAGGTATTGTGTGTATTTATATCTATATCTATATGTGCTATTAGATACTGATAGACGGTAGGATGACACATCGTCAGGTACGCCCAGTTTAGTTACAGAACAGGTAAACTCTCCCCAGTTATCCTCAGTCAGATAGACTCAGCTACTTCCTGCTTATATGTCATGTTATTGTTGTTACCCATTTCAGTTGTATATTTCAATTTGCTTTACATGCTCAGTACCTGTGGTACTGACGCTCGTGGGGGCGCTGCATTGCTTGCCTACAGGTACACATAGATGAGGAGTCGATCCCTCGTGATCCAGTCAGCAGAGTTATCAGCTCCTATCCTTCGGAGCTAGACAGTCGGAGGTTTTTCCTATTTCCTTTTTTATTACAGTTTGGGTAGGTCGGGGCCCTATCCCGACCATTCTATTATTACTTCCTAGAGGCTTGCAGTCTGATGTTTCCCTCTGGTGGTGGAGCCGGAGCCAGTCGTGTGGGGTCGTGCATGTATATATTTGTTTAGTTGTTGATGTTGGCCGCGTGGGGCCTTCTTCTGGTTATAGTTAGTGACCTTGTCGGTCACAAATGTGAATAGCAGTTGCTTCGGATTATAGTGTCATCGTTCTGGTTAGTTGTGGTGCATTGCAGGTGGCTATAGGCCTAATCGGCCGGGGGCTGTATTTACAGCCGCTATATAGCCAGTTCATTTCAGAAATAAGGCCAGAGTCTAGCAGGCACCAGGTGCCCGTCATACCCCCAAGGTGGGATGTGACACACAACAAGTTTTTGGCACCGTTACTTGGGACTCGGGGAAGTTTAGTAAATTTTTATGTTTTTGTGTGTTTTAATTTCCTTAAGTGTTGAGAAACTTGGTCTTAGTCTGACTTATTGCAGGTGACAGGTTGTCTTGCCGAGCTGGCTAGGAATAGAGAGCTTCTGGAACCATTGCTTGAACTAGAACGTCAAATTCATTTGCGAAGGAGAGTAGCTCTTGAGAAAAAGCTAAAAAGACTTCAAGAAAAGGTACAACAACAACCACTCACAGGACAAGCAAAGTTGTCACCAGAAGCAATGGAAGCCAGACCAGTTCGCAAAGTGGCAATCCCACAAGCGACGAATGTGAACTCTAGTATCCGTAAACCGGAACCTAGAGGGAACTTTGAATTGAAATAGAACATGGTGCAGCTGTTACATTCTAGTGGTCAGTTCACTGGGATGGAACATGAGGGCCTGCAGCAGCACCTACAGAACTTTTTAGAGATTAGTGACACTTTCGTCCCCACCGGAGTGTCCACAGACTATGTCCGACTTACCCTCTTCCCATTTTCATTGTTGGGAGAGGCAAAAATGTGGTTGAAAGCTGAGCCACCAAACTCCATAACTTCTTGGGATGATTTGGCGAAGAAGTTCTTGATCAGATTCTTTCCTTCAGGAAAGACTGCAAAATTGAGAAGTGAAATACTAATTTTCAAGCAGAGGCCTGATGAGAATTTATATTTGGCTTGGGAAAGATTAAGTCATTATTATGAGATTGTCCCCATCACCAGCAATCGAATGAAGTGCTGGCTCATACCTTTGTAGAAAGTCTAGACCCACATACAAAAATTTTGCTAGGCTCTGCATCGGGTGGGCAAGCCTTAGAGAAGACTTGTTGAATAGAATTGCACAGGGAAATCTAGAGTGGCACAGTGAATCATTGAGAGGGGCAGGAAAGAGAGCAGGGTTGATAGAGGTAGATGGTATGAATGCCTTAGCGACTTCATTCCAGCATCAGATTATGACTCAGTTCAATAAACTGAGTATGAACCAACAGCAGGGTCAGGTTAATATAGTTCAGCAAGCTCCAAGTTGGTGTGAAATTTGTGGGAATAATGGGCACATTGTAGAATCTTATGGAGTCAATCTGGAATCAGTCAATTTTGTTGGGAATGTGAAGAGGAATACTCAGAATTTTGGAAACAACTACAACAAAAATTGGCAGGGCCACCAGAATTTTTCTTGGGGTGGAAATCAAAAGCAAAGTTATCAGCAACCTCAACAGCAGCATTATCAGCAGAATAGGCAGAATGATGGCCAGTTGAGCAGCAACATTGAGGAAACGTTGTATAAAATCATGGAGACCCAGACTCAATTAGCAAAAAAATCAGGCGAGGATGGCATCAGACTTGAAGAATCAGCAATTGGCTACCCACAATCTAGAAAAGCAGATGGGTCAGATAGCATCTGCTCAAAATATGAGACCGCAAGGAGGACTACCAAGTGACACAGATCCTAACCCCCGCCAGGTCAATGCCATCAGTCTGAGGAGCGACAAACAAGTAGCTGATGGAGTGCCAAAAGAGAGAAGAAATGAGGTGCAGTCGGAGTTGGTTAGACAAGGACCATCCACTGACAAGGGAGAGAATCAAAGTGTTGTGCAACAAAATGCACAGTCTTCATTGCAACCAGCATAAAGACCAGCACCACCATTCCCTCAAAGATTCAGAAAAAGCAAGGAGGAGGAATGCTTCAAAAAGTTCTTTGAGATTTTCAAAGAACTTCACATAAATTTTCCTTTGCTTGATGTTTTGCAAGGAATGCCCAAGTATGCTAAATACTTGAAAGATGTGATGGAGAACAAATTTAGATTGGTGGATGTCCAGACGGTAGCACTGACGGAGGAGAGCAGTCATAGGGTATTGAGCAAGATTCCTAAGAAGCTCAAAGACCCAGGGAGTTTTACCCTCCCCATACAAATTGGTAAAGCTGAGGTGATACAAGCTTTATGTGATCTATGGATAGCAGTTAATCTAATGCCCCTATCTTTATTTAACGCCCTGGGGTTTGGAAAACTGAGGCCAAGAAGATTGATGTTGCAGCTGGCGGATAAGTCGCGAGTGGCACCGGATGGAATCATAGAGGACCTTCTCATCAAAGTGGGTAAGTTTATTATACCTGCTGATTTTATTATCTTAGATGTTCATGTTGATGACCAGGTACCCTTAATCTTGGGACGGCCATTCTTGGCCACCGGAGGAGCGATAATTGACTTAAGAGCAAGGACCTTGAAGATGAGGGTCGAGGATGAAGAAGAACTCTTCCAAGTATATCAAGAAATGAACCCACCCACACACTACAGAAACCTTTGTAAGGTTACTCTTGTTAGAGGATAAGTGTGGGGTGGTAGATTCCACAGGTCCACGACCAAAGGTAATGATAAGTGTTCAGCCCGAGTTTGATAAAGGGCTTCAGTTTGATAAGAAGTCAGTGGAAGAGAGGAACAGAGTGGAGGTTGTTTCCTCTAAAATTCAAAAGAAAAAAAGATGGTTATTGAAAGGGAACCCAGGTATGAGGATGTCCTGAAAAGGATAGTCCACATCGTTCCGCGACGTAAAATAAGGCGCTGCTTGGTAGGCAACCCAAGGGTACCACATGTACAATTTGTGATTGTTTATGTTGATTTTGTTTATTGTCAACTTGTGTTGTTTTTGGTGGATATTTAGGCACAGATGGAGGGGAAGTCTGAGTACCCTTGGAGGAGGAAGCTAAAAGGCATGAAAGAGGAAAAGTGTGGGGTCAAATACCCACTTGTGCAAAAATGAAGAAAAACATGTTGTTAGCTAGGCATAGAGGCCCAGGGAGTATTTCTCACCCTTTTAAATTTTAAATAGATGCTTTGGGGACATAGAATGATTCAAGTGTGGGGTGAGAAAAATTTAAAAAAATTTTGTGCTTAATGAATTTTGGTGAATTAGTGCTTGGGAGAAATATTGGAACAAATTTTTTGAATTAAGCATGACTTCATCACTCGTTGATTTTTCTTTTCAGTTCTTTTCCGACGGGGGGTCTTTGAACCGAAGAATAAAAATTTTCTTTGTTTGTATATAATTTTTTTAGTCATAGATGGAGACCATTTTCGACGATGGATGGATGACGACCGTCTTGAGGAAAATTAGTCAATAGGTTTTGGTTTTTGAACCTGTAGCTAATTGATGGCTTGATGTTCTTGTTATGTGCTATACATGATTGTAAGATACAAGTATGGTTAGTGTTGAAGCATGTAAGAAGTGTATAACTTTGTTTGAGACACTTAGGCTCTTGAATTTGACTCAATGTGATTGAAGCTTAATTCTGAATTCTTGTGATTAGCTGAGTAAGAGTCTGTTGAATATGTCTTGAATTGAGCATATGCTGTGAGTGTAAGTTTTTCGAATATTCCGTGCTATTGTGGAATGTCTAGAACTTACATGGTGTGTATATAAAACGAAATGAAGGATGTGGACTGTAGGAGATGATTTAGGCATTTCTTTGAATGAACCTAATTTTTATCCCTCACTTTACCTACCTTGAATGTTGAATCCTAGTGAGCCCCATTGAGCCTTAAGCCTATTTTTTGATAGCTACAACATAATCTTAATCCTTTTTCTTTCATTAGCCTTGAATTTGATCCAAAACTCCTAAGCGCTTAAGGGAAAAATCCAAAAGAGTGAAGGAGTGAGAAGCATGAAAAACAAGGAAAAGTAGCAGTTGTAAAAGTTGAGAAAGGTCAAGGTTGCACTTGTTTGAAAATGCCTAAGTATTGGTAGGAAGTAAGAAACAAATGAATGAAAAATTTGCTTAAGTACCCCTTACTAATAAGCTAAGTGTGCTTAAAGAAATGGGAACAAGAAGAGAAAATTCAAGAGTGAAAAGAATGAGAAGGGAGTAAGAACAGAGATGTCCTTAATGAAGGTTGAAGTTATTAAAAGCGCTTGGGGAATATAGCCACTGTTATTATCCATAATATTACCTACCCGTCCCTTGGCTTACATTACAACCCGGTAAGTCCTACTTGATCTTACGTTCATACATCCTTAAATTAGTGGAATAAAACACTAAGGGCAAGCTTATGGTTCACTACATGATGCATGTGAATTCTTTGAGAGAGAGAGCGTAATTTTATTCATATACCCATCCTTGTTGTGATTTGAAAATATGTGAGTAAAAACGGGTAACTCTCTTGTTGTGAGGGCACATGTTTAGTGAGAGATAACATTCATGTCGGATGTCCTGACCGGTTGATTTGCATGAGTTTGCTAAGATTGAGAGTCGATTCTTGACGCTAGGAAGTCTAAACATAGTTGTATTTCATTTCAATGATTAAATCGTGCATGCTCTATTTTTAACTTTCCATCTCAAACTATCATTGTGGCCGTAGCTTGAATTGTCTTGCTAAATTAGTTATGCGTGAGTCTTCATTTATATGAGATGTATGATCACGGGCAAAAATATATGCCCGAGATATGATTTACGACTTAAATTAGTCTTGTTTATCTAAGATTATTGTATACATTTTCATGTAATTTTAGATAAATTAAAGATATGTGCTAACCAACATGATTAGCCTTTGTTTTGTAGGTTTTGATGACTTTTGAGTAACTAATCCATGAGTTGGTGAAGTAGAGGCTTGGAAAAGGAATCAACACGCGAACGTCGGCGAAGAGGAGGCACAAAACAGCCCACCTGCGCATTGGCAACATGCCACGGCAGGCAGGCCGCTCACAACAGCCCACCTGCGCATTGGCAACATGCCACGGCAGGTGGCCTCCGCGACCAAGGGCTGCCAACGCGCTGCCCAAGCAGCGTGACACGTTGCCGACGCGGCAGGGTGCTGTTCGGGCCAATTTCGGGTGATTTCCAGAGGGCCTCCGCGTCCGTAGCGTGTCACGGAGGCCGGGCTCCGCGATGCACTCCGTGACACGTTTCTTGTTATTCCGGGAAAGAGTCCTACTACTATAAATAGCACACTTAGGTTTATTTTTCATAATTCAGACTTGGTGGAGCAAGGACGTGGGTTACAGGCAGTTGAGGGACGAAAAAGCTCAGGGTTTTCCTCTCTTTCTTTCTTCTTTCAATCAATTGTTTGTATGATTAACACTTGTTTTAGGATGATTAATCCACAAATGAGTGGCTAATTCTCTTCCTTGCTGAGGTTATGAACAATGGTGATGAATTTTGATTATTGAATTATATGGTTTTTCATCTTCTTCTTCCATGTTGTTCTATTAATTCTTGTTTCTACTGCATTAGTGTGTGGCCGACATTGATGTATATCTAAAAAGTCCGATTTCACTCGAGAGAGCACGAAATTGGAAAGTTGTGAATTAATAGGGTATTGTTCTTAACTTGATTTGGGAAAATTGGGTTTTGATGTGCTTTCCTGATAGAAATATACTTGAAAGCCGTATTAGTCAATTTAGGAACCGGAATTGTATTGCTAGGTCATAAATTGCATTTGATCACAGAAATGTAGACGGATGGTTTATGATTTTTAAGTGAGATTAAATACGAGAGTTTTAATCTCTAGGCTAATGTTCTTGGCTAGCAACTGGAAGAGAAGACTAACCAAATTATGATTATAATCAAGTTCATTACTTGTTCTTAACCTTGGCATGCTCATATCCATAGTTTCAATTCAAAGTAGATAGTTGTTAATAGTTTTAGCATATAATTTATAAACAAAAATTATTTAACTTTTGGTTACGTTGTTGTCAGCATATATAGAAGTAAGATAGAATATAGTATACTTGAGCAATTTTTACTTATCCAGAGTCTCCTTGGTTCGATACTTGGCTTACTTAGCCACTTTATTACTTGTTTGACCACGTGCACTTGCGTGTCAGTTTTTAACCCCTAACAAACGCACCGAACAAGTTTTTGGCGCCGTTGTCGGGGAGACTTGGCAATAGGTGAATTTGTTTTAAGTGTAATTTACTGTATTTTTATTTTTCTCAAGTGCTGACAACTTAGTCTTAGTGTTTGTTTTCATTCTTTTGCATTTTACTTTTTCTATTTCGACTACCCTTATTGACATGACATCGTGGAATATAAATGGTTTCAATGGTGGATACTCATATTTTAGTGAATCTTGTCTGAATTGCGGAGGACACCACTTGTGGCAACAATGTAACACGTGTAATATATGTGGTGGTCAAGATGGCCATTGGGATGGCTGTCCAAATGCATATTCCCCTCCCCCAAGCCCCTACTATGATCCTTCTGTTGTTTTTCCTGAATATAGGCATGCTGAAAATGAGGACTTGGGACGCCAAGATCGAATAGAAGACATGCTGAAACAACTCTTGGAGCAATCAGAAGCAATGAAGGAGGCGATGGCAGTATTGAGAATTCAGCAAGAAGAGAATGCAGAGGCTCTTGAAAGGATGAGCATCAAATTCACGGAGATGATCGCTGAAGCTGAAGCGTGTGATAAATCGCAGGCAACAGTTTTAGCCGATATTCAAGAGGAACTACAAGAGGAAGACAAGGGTAAATTTTTGGAGGAAGCCCAACTATCAGAATCTCTTGAGTACCCCCGTGATGGGCTCACACTTATGGAAAATCCATTCATGGAAAAAGAGATAGAGTACCCCCCATTTGACATTAATGAAGAGATAGATGTCGATGCTGAGAAGGAGTATACAAGTAAGGAGGTCAAGCAGAATGCATTTTCAGAGTTGAGGTTTATTGGACCACACTCGAAGCATTTCTCAACATTAAGTTTGGTTGACAACATAGAAATAGAGTCTTCCAAGCTTATAGAGAAATGTCTAGAGGAGGACCAAGCCCCGTATATTTTGAAATTTGCCAACGCGGAGAGACAAAATGACTTCGCTGACTTGAGGGCCAATAGGTTCAAAAGAATACATCTACTGCTTGGTCCTTACAATTTTTCACCACAACCCCTGGAGCATAAGAGGAAATTAGAGAAGAAATTAGGGGTGAGATTTATATCCTCAAGGTGGAGGAAAAAGCGGTGAAACTAGATACGTCGTGCCGCAATGTAAAATTAGGCGCTGCTTGGGAGGCAACCCAAGGGTACCACAGGTACCATTTTAATTTTGTGCAATTGAATTAATTTTTGTTTATTTTCATCTTGTGTTGTTTTGGTGGAAAGTTAAGCGCAGATGGAGGGGAAGTCTGAGTACCCGTGGAGGAGGAAGCTAACAAGCATGAAAGAGAAAAAGTGTGGGGTTGAACACCCACTTGTGCAAAGTCGAAGAAATGCATGCTGTTAGCTAAGCCTAAAGGCCTCATGGAGTATTTCTCACCCTTTGTAAATTTTAATTTGATGCTATGAGGACATAGCATGATTTAAATGTGGGGTGAGGGAAATTTCAAGGGAAATTTCAAAATTTTCTGTGCTTAACGATTTTGGTGAATGTAATGCTTGTGAAAAAGTTGGTGAGAAATTTGAAAAATTTGAAAAATTTTTGTGAATTAAGCATGACTTCATCACCCGTTGGTTTTTCTTTTCGGTTCTTTTCCGACGGGGGGTCTTTGAACCGAAGAATAAAAAGTTTACTTTGTCTGTATATAATGTTTTTAGTCGTAGTTAGAGACTGTTTCCAATGATGGATGGATGACGACCGTCTTGAGGAAAATTAGTCAGTAGGATGGTTTTTGGACCCGTAGCTAATTGATGGCTTGATATTCTTGTTATGTGCTATACATGGTTGTAAGAGGCAAGTATGTTCAGTGTGAAGCATGCAAGTGTATAACTTTGTTCGGGACACTTAGGCTCTTGAGTTTGACTCAATATGTTTGAAGCTTAATTCTGAATTCTTGCGATTAGCTGAGTAAGAGTCTACTGATTGTGTCTTGATTTGAGCATGTGCCATGAGTGTAAGGTTTTTGAGTATTCTGTGCTATTATGGATTGTCTAGAACTTGCCTGGTGTGTATATAAAACGAAATGAAGGATGTGAATTGTAGGAGATGATTTAGGCATTTCTTTGAATTAATCAAACTTTTATCCCTAATTATACCTACCTTGAAAAGTTAATCCTAGTTAACCCCATTGAGCCTTGAGCCTATTCTTTGATAGCTGCAACATAAGCTTAATCCTTTTTCTTTCATTAGCCTTGAAATTGAACCAAAACTCCTAAGCGCTTAAAGGAAAACTCCGAAAGAGTAAAGGAGTGAGAAGAATGAAAAAGGAGGGAGAGTAGCAATTGCAAAAGTTGAGAAAGGGCGAGGGTGCACTTGTTTGAATATGGGTGAATATTAGTAGGGAGTAAGAAAATAAATAAATGAAAAGTCACTTATAGAACTCCTTACTAATAAGCTAAAAGTGCCTAAAGAAAGGGGGGAACAAAAGAGGATAAAGAAAGATGAAAAGAGCAAAAGGTGAAGTGAAGGAAGGGACGTTTGTAATGAAGGCGTGATGTATTAAAAGCGCTTGGGAAAGATAGTCACTATTACTGATCATAATAGTACTTACCCGCACCTGAGTTACATTAGCACCTAAAAAGTCCTACTTGATCTTACATTCACCCATCCTTAAATTAGTGGAATAAAACACTAAGGGAAAGCTTATGGGTCATTACATGATGCATGTAAATTCTTTGTGAGAGTGAGTGTAATTCTATGCATGTACCCACACATGTTGTGATATAAAAATTGTTTTTGCGTGTGAAATTGGGTAACTCTCTTTCCGTGAGGGGCACATGTTGAATGAAGGATATAAATCATGTGGGATTTTTTAGTCAGTTGATTTGCATGAGTTTGCTAAAATTGAGAGTCGATTCTTGAGGTTAAGAAGTCTTAACATAGTTGTACTTCATTCCAATGATCAAATCAGGCATGCTCTATTTTTAGCTTGTATCTTACGTAATCATTATAGCCGTAACTGGAATTCTCTTGCTAAATTAGATATGTGGGAGTCTCCATATGCATGATTTGTAGAAGGTTGTTCAAGGACGAACAAGGCTTTAAGTGTGGGGTTGTGATCACGGGCAAAAATATATGCCCGAGATATGCTTTACGACTTAAATTAGTCTTGTTTATCTATGATTATTGTATACATTTTCATGTAATTTTAGATAAATTAAAGATATGTGCTAACCAACATGATTAGCATTTGTTTTGTAGGTTTTGATGACTTTTGAGTAACTAATCCATGAGTTGGTGAAGTAGAGGCTTGGAAAAGGAATCAACACGCGAACGTCGGCGAAGAGGAGGCACAAAACAGCCCACCTGCGCGTTGGCAACGTGCCACGGCAGGCAGGCCGCTCACAACAGCCCACCTGCGCGTTGGCAACGTGCCACGGCAGGTGGCCTCCGCGACCAAGGGCTGCCAACGCGCTGCCCAAGCAGCGTGACACGCTGCCAACGCGGCAGGGTGCTGCCCGGGCCAATTTCGGGTGATTTCCAGAGGACCTCCGCGTTCGTAGCGTGTCACGGAGGCCGGGCTCCACGATGCACTCCGTGACACGTTGCTTGTTATTCCGGGAAAGAGTCCTACTACTATAAATAGCACACTTAGGTTTATTTTTCATAATTCAGACTTGGTGGAGCAAGGACGTGGGTTACAGGCAGTTGAGGGACGAAAAAGCTCAGGGTTTTTCTCTCTTTCTTTCTTCTTTCAATCAGTTGTTTGTATGATTAACACTTGTTTTAGGATGATTAATCCACAAATGAGTGGTTAATTCTCTTCCTTGCTGAGGTTATGAACAATGGTGATGAATTTTGATTATTGAATTATATGGTTTTTCATCTTCTTCTTCCATGTTGTTCTATTAATTCTTGTTTCTACTGCATTAGTGTGTGGCCGACATTGATGTATATCTAAAAAGTCCGATTTCACTCGAGAGAGCATGAAATTGGAAAGTTGTGAATTAATAGGGTATTGTTCTTAACTTGATTTGGGAAAATTGGGTTTTGATGTGCTTTCCTGATAGAAATATACTTGAAAGCCGTATTAGTCAATTTAGGAACCGGAATTGTATTGCTAGGTCATAAATTGCATTTGATCACAGAAATGTAGACGGATGGTTTATGATTCTTAAGTGAGATTAAATACGAGAGTTTTAATCTCTAGGCTAATGTTCTTGGCTAGCAACTGGAAGAGAAGACTAACCAAATTATGATTATAATCAAGTTCATTACTTGTTCTTAACCTTGGCATGCTCATATCCATAGTTTCAATTCAAAGTAGATAGTTGTTAATAGTTTTAGTATATAATTTATAAACAAAAATTATTTAACTTTTGGTTACGTTGTTGTCAGCATATATAGAAGTAAGATAGAATATAGTATACTTGAGCAATTTTTACTTATCCAGAGTCTCCTTGGTTCGATACTTGGCTTACTTAGCCACTTTATTACTTGTTTGACCACGTGCACTTGCGTGTCGGTTTTTAACCCCTAACAAACGCACCGAACAATGTAAAAGGGTTGTTCGAGGACGAACAAGGCTTTAAGTGTGGGGTAGGTGATCTTGGGCAAAAATAGCATGCCCAAAGGATACTTTACAACTTAGTTTTATCTTGTTTAGCTACTTATTTATATACATTCTCATGTAATTTTATGTAAATGTGAGTATATATACTAACCAACATGATTAGTTCTTGTTTTTGTAGGTTTAAAATGAATTTGAGGAACTAATCTATGAGTTGGTGAAGTGGAGGAATGAAATCGGAAGCAAAACGCGAAAGTCGGCAAGGAGGACACGCGAAACAGCCCACCTGCGCGACAGCAACATGCCACGGCAGGCCAGACTGCTCGACAAGGGTGTGTCACGGCCCCTAACGCGCTGCACAAGCAGCGTGCCACGCTGCCATCGCGGCAAGGGGCTGCCTGGCGTTTATTTTATGCAAATCCCAGATTGCCTACGCGATGCCTCCGTGTCAAGGAGGTAAATTGGCGTGTTTCACCTCCATGACATGGAGCTATTCCATGTCGGGCATAATTTTGTACATTTCTCATTTACTATAAATAGGTCCCTTAGCTCCTAAAAATAATTTGTCACGTAATATTTCAGAAAAACTACCAAGGAGTGATGGGAGAAGTGGGAGAACTCACCTAGGGTTCTTAAATTTCATCTTTTCTTCTACCAATTCTTGTAAGTATGTTACTTTAATTATGTTTTCTTGTAATTATACGAACATGAGTGGCTAGAACCCTTCCTCTAGGGTTGAAGCCACAAGGTATGATTGTGACCATATGAATTTGTTTTGGTTTTAAGTTATTAATTGTTGTTTTGTCTTATGTTCTTAATTATGGTTGTTTTTGTTATTCATCACCATGAAAACACACACGTTACACCTAGGTAAAAGCTTGAGAAAGTAAACCTAGGCAAGAACAAAGAATGTAGGGAGCAAGTTTGTATCTTATGATATAATTCGCGGTTAGGATAAGAAATTATACCTAATTTGCCTTGCTTGGTTGATAAAACGGGAATAGAGTAAGACACCAACTTAGAATTGTCACTCCACCACTCGTAGAAGTAGTTTGAAGCTAAGTTGAGTTAAATGATTAGAGGTATGAAAGTCCCTAATCAAGGGCATAAATCCCGCTAACCACATCCACGTAATTGAATTGCCCACGAACTAGAATGTCACATCCCAGCTCAACGATGTAGTTGTGAGGCTAGTTTGTCGTGTTTAGAGGCTCAAAAGACCATGAACATGCAATTGCAATTATGTGAGACGACAATTGATAATTCCATACTTAAACCATTACGAAGCATAGTATCGCATGATTATCCAGCCTTAGCTCTAGTTGCTTCTTGAATGATTTCAGAGTATTTCTGTGACCACCCTATACTTAATTAAACTTTATCGAAAAAGTATAAATCAACACTTGTGAAAGTTAATATCACACTTGAACTTGATAATTAGCTGAATTGGTCCAGTCCCTGTGGGTTCGACATCCGGCTCTTAAAAAGGGCCACTGTATTACTTGTAAGACCACGTACACTTGTGTGTGCTCTCGGGGAGTCGTCAACAAGTTTTTGGCGTCGTTGCCGGGGATTCACAACATCATGCAACGCTATGCGGGGAAAATCTATATCTTGATGCAGCATGGTGATCCTACAATCCTTATCCAGGTAGTCTGCCACTCCATGCACAAATTGGCTTATTCAAGCCCTCTGGTCTACCACTAACTCTAGTGCTTACTTGGATAAGAGAGTGAACTCTACAGAATACTCCTAAATTGACATATCACCCTGCTTCAGATTTACAAACTCGGCTGCCTTCTATTCCCTCATCTCACGAGGGAAGAACCGATCTAGAAATGTCGCGTGAAACTCTTCCCACCTTATAGGGCCTGCCCCCACTACCCTACCATCTCTCGATTGCTTGAACCATATATGTTCCACCCCTTTCAGCTGATAGGAGGCCAAATCAACACACTCTCCATTTGTCACCCCCATAAACTTGGTGATCTTTAGAATCTCGTCGATGAATTCATACGGATCCTCATCCACCTTGGACCCAAGGAACTCCAATGGATTCATCCTCAAGAAATATCTGACTCGAGTTGCCGCCACATTGCCATTTTGTGGAACATGCAAAAAAAGCCTGTTGATTGACCTAACGGTCAAGGCCTGCGCAAGCATCTGGATAGCTGCTTGAAACTCAGCATGGGCAACTGGCTCTGATGCCTGGTGCTCCTGAACTGGTGGAGCTTGCTGGTTCCTATTACTGTTTCCATCCTCATGGACTTTACCACTCCTAGTTCTCCTACCATTCATTCTTCGAGGAGCCATGATTCTACAATTGCGAATAGCACAAATTAGAAGGATAGAAAGACTTTTCATCACACGACATAGATCATGAAAGAAGGGAAGATTTCCTAAATGTCTCATAGCCTTTTCGTCTTAAGTATGGCGCGCTTCACACCCATGAAAAATACTCTAGTTAATGCGGCTTTCAGACGCCCTAGGACACTTCAAACCTATTGCTCTGATACCAAGTTTGTAATGACCGAAATGTAGGCCTGAATTGTAACACGGGATAAGGAACCCCGAGAGACTCCAAGTCGACCCATGGAATAAACATTCATCTAACTTCATGTCACTTAAAATGGAATACTGAACGTACAATATAGCAAAAACATAAACACAACATAACATAGCATGATAAGCGGAACATACTAACAATACATATCAGCTGAGTACTATAATTAGTATGAAAGCGTTTATCATGACAGATAGGTTGATGGGACGACATCCCCAACTAACCTGGAAAAACCTGAAACAAAAGGAACATTAATTTCTGAACTTATGGCCCTCAGAACATGAGGACTCACCAAAAGGGCTGATAGCTAACTCTAAAATGGACTACTGGTGGGGATGAACCTGAGAGCCAGATCTTGTATCATAAAACGATACAACATAGAAGGTATGCGTTCAGTACGTGGAATGTACCGAGTATGCAAGGTAAGTAAAACAGATATTTAAAATATAAAAAAGCTCATAAATGATCAAAAGAGTAGGAGAACATGCTCATAACATAAATATCGTAATATAACATAAGGCTCAAGATTTGTAAAACATTCATAATATAGTCGTAACCATAATCATAAGAGTAAAGATTTATTGAACATGACTTGAGCCAATATACATAATCATAAACACGCATAAATCATGAGGAACAGTGGGAGATTCTTACAACCAACATACCTCATACGAGCACACATGGAGCTCGGCCTGTAACCCTAGTGGGAAGGGCGTTCGTACCTTGCCAAGGATAGAACCATGAAAGGCATCATATCACTCATGAAAAGGACTATTTGGTCAAGGGGATAGTCACAAGGGAGGTCCTATCATGTCCTATAGTGACATGTAGTTATGAGATTTGGGGCAAAACCTGGGCCTAAAACCTAATCGGTGTTAAATACTTCTCCCAAAATATTTATAGTGCATATAGTATATTATGAATGAGATTCATAGGCTAGTTGAATCATGATAATCATAAACGTGCATGTAAATACGTGAACTATCCATGAGGGTAAAGCCCATGAGTCGGCCAAAAAACATAATTAGTAAATCATGGGATTCATGCATACGTGTAGATCATACATATACTTTGTAAATCATCAAATCATAATGGATATTTGAATAAATTCATATTTCAAATCATAAATCATTATGGGCTTATGAATATCAACAATTGAAGTAAAGATCATAACTCGATTTATCATAGAACATGCATAATTAGGGTTGATTTAGTAGAAATCGAAATAATAATTTTATAATCAAAATAGTTGTAGAATCTGATCATAATTTAGAAACATGATGTAAATCACAAAAGATAACAACCCATTAATAGATCATTAGAATTCTCCAAGATTTAAGTTAAAACCCCATAAGATTTTTTATCAAACTTCATAAATTAGGAGATATTGGGCATGGGTGCAAATGAAAATACCCACTCATAACCCTACATACCTGGGTAAGATCAATTCTCACACTCCTTGAAAGCCCAAAGGAAAATTGATGGAGAACACCTTGAAGACTAGCTTGATCACCTCTAAATTTTTTTCTAACTTTGCATGCATGAGAATGAATAGGCTAGGAGGGCTTAACCTATATTAATACACTCAGAAAATAACTTAAAACAACATAGTTTAGGACCTTAGAGCATAGGAATGATGAAAATATCCTTAATGAAAAACCCTGAAAAATCTGCACTGGGTGAACTCACGGGCGTACCAATGAGTCGTTTGAGGATACCACGACTCATGGTATCCGTCTATCATCTGCACAGTCAAAATCTCTGATCTCAAATTCAACCTACGACTCTACAGGATGAGTCGTCCTTTCATCCAATGGGTCGTCACATCGTCCGTTTATTACCCCCTCCAGATCCTGCACTGGTCCTTTCAACGAGCCTCACTACAACTCATTACTTCATCCAACGAGTCGTGGTTGCCTTACGTTAGGTATACTGGAAAATATTGGCATCCCATACAATGACTCGTGACCATGACCAGTTACCTCTCAAGACGGTTTGTGGGATAGCCCGTTATATCCCCTAATGCTGAAGTCCAGTACCCACCACGGCTCCAAATGAAGACTCGTTGTACCCAACAATGAGTCATTACTTCACTTGTTGTTTCCATTGTCACAAGCCTTGGTCCTTCCCACGACTTCTTCCCACGGGTTGTTGGTTGGACCAACGATCCATTGGGTCGTCTGTCCTGTGGGATTTTTCCCAGTTTTAAGACAACTCCCATTTTAAATTCCGGGTGTAATCTTAGGCACTTTTGGGGTATTACTGAGTCGTACCAAGGTCCAACACTTAGTTAAATTTCAGCTGGTCAAGAACATACGAGAAGCAGGTACGACCCGTACAAACCTGCTACAGGTCGTAGGATCTATCGTGGCACAAGCGGCACCAGTTATGGAAATTCACCCTATTAGCCTAGGAAAAGGATTTTTATGTTTATATAAATACGTTTTATATTTATTTTCATTAGAGAACATTAGGGAAGCGATCTGAAATCATTACTTTGTAATAGAGAGGCGTGAAAGAGGAAAAATATAGAATCGAGTTGTGATTAACCTTTTCTTGATTTATTCTAAATTTTCATTCTTTGTTCTTGAGGATTTTTATGATTTATTTTTAAAAAAATCTCTCATCTACGATTGTAAGTATTGATTTATGTATTTAATTATGAATGTAGATCACAATCTTGCAACTATTAGAGGCTAAAACCTCCATAGCTAGGGTTGTGGGAACCATGGTAGATTAACAAGATAGGGTTACATAAAAGTGATTCAAAACCAATGAAAAACACTTGTATTGTATTCTTTTCATGCTTAAATGTTTCTTAACAGTGTAAAAAATTAGGACTTGTCCCAATTCTTTACTTGCTCGAGCCTAGAAAGGTAGAGATTAGGAAAAGAGAATTACAACAAAGTCTTGATCTTGATGATCATTGTATTAACTTGAGCTATGGTCGCAGGATAGTTAAATTTAGGACATATTGATAACGGTTAGTTTGCAATCACTCATGAGACCTGACCCGGTGATTGAGTTTAGTCATCCAATAGGGACGAACCGGTCATTTTGATGAACTTTAGTTATCAGTTCTACAAGTAAGAATTGGTGATGATCACGTTTGTATACCCGAAGCAGTTATGAACCCATGGGGAAAACAAACCCTAGTTATTCTTCATTCTTGATTTCAACCAAAATTTTAACAGTTGTTTTAGTTGTTGCTTTCTTTAGAGCCTCCAATTTGGAGTAACTAACCAACAAGTTTACTTACTAACTTTAGTCTAGCTCTTCCACATTCCCAGTGGGTTTGACACCAACTTCTTAGTTGGGTTTTTCATTGACAACGTCCACTTCATACTTCGGTACGAGGTATGATTTGAGCATTATCAATCACCGACAGAACGCCTACACTAGTTCGCGAACCGCCGCATGACCACCTGCTTAAGTCAAAACACCTGAGACGTGGGAGCACAAATGGTGATCCACCGGTGGAATGCAGAACCCATTCCATGAACCGCTGGTCATAAAGCAGAGAATTCGGCATAGATTCAGGCCCGTAATGATGAGACGGTGAATTGCCATTTCCAATCGGTGATCGCCGGTTAAACACCAGTACAAGTACATTCCTTGTTCTAAAAATCTTGACCAACCCAACCCAGATTCCTTTTTCAGCCACCCACACCTAATTTATTCCTTTTTTATTCTCCCAAAATTCCCTTTTCCACACTTTTTAACACTTCTCCAAATACCTTTTCATCTTCCCAACACCCTACCTTTACACATTCCAACGATCCACTTTTCCCACTCTCTATATATTTAAATCACCATTAAACCCCCACCTTTTCCTCAACCAATACCATTCATTCCTCTTCACTTATAAAAACCCTCCATTTCTTTCACCTAACTCACACTACACTCCTCATTTTGTACTAGCAAAGTTTCCATCTTCCTCATTGTTGAGCCAATTCAAGTATCATCTACTCTCAAGCTTTGTGCCCTGGTAAAAAATTCCTACCACTTTAATATTGTTACAAGTTATAGTCTTGGTGCATATGAATTTTATTGTAGCATGTTTATCCCATCTTTTTACTTCCCCTTTCCCCCAACATTTTCACTATTGTGCTTTTACATTATGAATGTGGTTGAAAGTTATAATGTGAAATTTGTGGGGTAGTAGGGGCTTGATGCTTAAATGGGTATAGGGAAATGGTTACTCTTATGTAATTGAGTGGGGTGAAGTCTGAGTAACCCCAAGGGGGAACAAGGACCCAATTTGCCCGGTGAAAGATCGGGTGATGTCGTTCTTAAGAGTAAATCATTATTTTATTCCTTTTTATTTGGGAAGGTAATGATTATAGCATATGTGAATATGTATTTTTTAGAGTTGATGTTGGAATGCAATTTTGAGGCAATGGTGACGATGATAATCGGCTACTCGCCAGTTAGGTCCAATGAAACGTCGATGAAACACCAGTTCGGGTAAAAAATGGCTTCAGGACCCCTACCTCAACCCCACATTGGATCGGCATTTCGCGGATCGTGACCGATGACTCGTCGATGAGTCGCCGGTGGAAACTTCCCAGCGCAGTGCTCTGCTCACTAATGGTGGTTCATCAACGGTCCGTTGATCACCTCCTACGGTTCACCAAAATTTCACTGATGCTGGCAGTTTTTTCAAGTTAATTCCTTCTCTTGTTTCTCATTTAATTTTTAGAGTAGTTGTTGGTTGTTTCCATTTTTTTATCATTAGAAAAATACAAAAAGAAACACTGTAGGTATCACAAACATTTTGTTTGCAGAAAATGTCTTCTTCCAGGGACCCAAGCAAAGGACAGGCCACCACCACTTCAAATAAAAAGGGGAAAGGCAAAGCCAAAGCCACCTCACCCCACCAACACCAGAGAGGTAATAATATTTTGTGTGCCCAACATGAAGGGGCACTATGCTATCTATGATGGCCGCTCCAACAATGTGGAGAAGAGCTAAAATTTAGCAGGGCCGAGGGATGACTTCCCCAACATCATTACCCAGTCACCTACCCTCAGTGGCATGTCTTCGCCAACCCTCTCCCAGATTTATACAGGAGCCTGGTCCCAGAATTCTATGCTTCGTATTAGGACAGGAAGGAGAGTATGAATCACAGTGAAAAAAACGAGGACTTTCCATGCCTACCATCAGTGTTAGTAAGGGGTGTTGAGGTCGACATAACCCCAGTAGCCATAAATTCATTGTTCTAGAAATATGAAATTGATGAGGGTACAGAATATTTGGTTTTCCTTGCCAACAAAGAGGCTTAATTCAGTGTTGTAGCCCCAACCATCGCCACCGACATACCTCTCTGGGCATCTATGAGTGGTGACATATCTCGCCATGACCTACGCTTCGAGGCAAAGTTGTGGTTCAACTTCATTTGTGGTAGAATCATGCTATGCAAAATTGAATAGCTGGTAAATTTAAAAGCCATCATCCTAATTTATTGCATCTGATAGGGCTCCCAATTAACTTTGGGGAGATAGTGGCCAATCAGATGCGGAGAAAGGCCAGACAAGCCGACACTTCAATACCATATGCAGTGTTGATATCGCAGCTATGCTTAAGAGCAGGAGTACCCTTTTTACCAAATGAGACCCCTATTACTGC
This sequence comes from Datura wrightii, assembly GCA_035772735.1. Taxonomy (NCBI): domain Eukaryota; kingdom Viridiplantae; phylum Streptophyta; class Magnoliopsida; order Solanales; family Solanaceae; genus Datura; species Datura wrightii. The sequence goes on along the minus strand of JASDFA010000019.1, from coordinate 72,165,297 downwards.
CTCGGTGTGATCTCCGTCACCAAAAAGAGGCAGGGAATGCAGGACTTTGAGGTCCTAGATGAACTTGCCACATGTAGTTCAGAGTAGACCCCCTATGCCCCCGATCTCAACATGCTACATCCTGAGGCATTGGGGCAAGATTCTAGAGGTGCATCAATCTGAGGCTCCTTACCTCTTTCTACATCCTCACATCCCAGTGGTCTTCAAAAGCTTGCATAAGTGACCCACTCCCATGAGAGCCAACTCCAACGGCTAGCTAAGAGCCTCCCAAAACTTATCATGAAAATAGTCAAAAAGGAGTTAAAGACAATCAAGGACAACTTAGGTAAGCTATGTGCGCGTGTGGATATGGTGGAGGGAGTTGTCACCTCTCTTCGAGCTGAGGTTCAGGAATGGAAGAGTCGGACGACTATGGTAGCACCTAACAAGAGTGCTCTTGATGCAGATATGGCTGCCCCTTCCATAGCTCAAGGCCCTACCGACAACTTATTTGAGGGCTTAGGTGATGAGGAGGATGATGGGGATAAGGTCGGCCAAGCTGGAGATGATGGGGATGAGGTTGGCCAAGCTGGAGATAATGATGACGACGAAGTGGATGACGAGTGACCACACCAGGAAGTCCCCTTCCCTTTATTTGTCATGCATACATTGAGGATAATATAAATTATTTTTGTTGGGGGTGGGTCGAATGTGGTGGTTTGTAATGATTTTGTTTTGATGAATTTGTGTCCTTGTTGGGCTTGTTAGTTGATGGTTCGAAAGCCTTTGTCGGGCTTAACATGAAATGCATTTCTGATGTTAGTGCTATTAAGTGGGTCCTTGTTATTAGTGCCTAAATTTGTGACCCATATTTTATTTTATTCACCTTTGTAAATAGTAGATAGTAATAAAACTTCAAGGGTTTTCTTCATGGCATGATTCTTTCCCAAGGAACAGTTTTATCTTTCTTTTCCTTTTTAATTGTCGAACTGGGTTAACATTTATCAATGATAGATTATGAGAAAACTTTCTTAAGGGAATATTCCATTTCTTTATTTGACTCTTTTATGGAACTATTTTTAGAGGCAACACCAAAAATTTTGGGATATGGCATGAAAATGAAAAAAATTGGGCATTTGAAATTAGAAATGTAGCACTCTCTTGTCATAAATTTTAGATTCCCAATTTGGCTTGTGAATTTGCATGTTCTCATGTTTTGAATCTAAATCTTGTGATGATAATGACTTGTGTGGACTCTTTGGGTATGATTCCTTGTGTGGTAATGATCTTTGTGAATCTCATGTATCTCTTCTTATCTAGAACTTTCCCTAAGTGTGACTCAAGGTAGAATCCTAGATGTAGCTGCACTTAGAACATGATTTTAGGCTTTTATTTGACTAGTCACTCTACCCGAAATGACCTCTGACAATGTATTCCCTTGCTAGCCAATGTTGAGCTTTTTGGACTATTCATTCTTGGAAACCACATTACAAGCCAATGTCCCCTTTTTGATCCCCTATTCTTGGAACCAATCCTCCCTAATTTCTAGTGGTAAGAGAATGAGACTAATGAGGGCTGAAAACCCAAACACAGAGGGAGAAATAAGGAAATCGGTGAGAAAGAGGCAAAGGGCTTAATTTTGGGGGTTTTCAAGAAAGGGGGAAATATGAGAAGCCTAAATTTGAGATAGCACCAAAGTGTATAAAAAAGGAATGAAATGATAAGTTGAGAAACCTTAAGATACCAAAAGAAAAAAGAAAAGTGAAATGGTATTACCTCTTTCTTAGACAAGGCTTAATGTGATAGACAAAGGAGCTACAAGGAAGGTCTTTGAGAAATAGAAGATGAAAATGGTTGCAAAAGGAGGAATAAGGTAGAGTGATATAAAAATTTAGATGGAAAGGGTTAAAGTGTTCACATAAAAGCATTAGGGAGGTTCTAGTCACTAGAGCCAAATAATTTTCCGACCATTATCCCTAGCGTTCATCATGACCCGTAAGTCCTAATTGATTTTGAGTGTAGTTGCTCTACATTAGCGGCGAATTACACGAAGGGAAAGCCTATGGGTCCAGTTGTGTGCATGAAGATTTCTTTTGGGAGAGTGAGCATGATCATCTTTTTCTATAATCCCTTATGTGTGCATTCATTCAAGAAAAAGAAAAGAGATTCTCTCTTGAAGTGAGTGGCATCATTCTCTTTTGAGGACACACTTGCATTGAAATAAAGTTGTTATTGAGTCATGAGTAGTATGAGCTCTAAACAAAACTCTAAATGTGCAGTGATTATGCATTGAGGTTCTATATGTATTTGATTGGATAAGTTATACCCTTGTTATGAAAAATGAAAGCATTTGTGAGTCATGCCTATGAATTGTGGTTGCTTCTTGAAACTTTTCCACATTTTTAGGGGAAAATGCTTCTCTTTTTTTGTGAGTTGGTGAGAAATTTTGGGTTGTCATAGGTTAAGTGGTCAATGCTGCATAAACTCTTGTGGAGTGGTAAGTCATTCCTTTTGCTCGATTAATAAGAATTGCATTACATGAGGATAAGAAATGGTTCAAGTATGGGGGTTTAATGAGTTGGTAATTTTACCAAATCATTAGGCTCTTAAGAATGATCTTTAACTTAGTTTTCAAGTCATTTAGATGAACTTTATGCTCTTTTTGCCTTTTTATGTGCAGGTATCTAAGTTGAAAAGAAAGAGCTTGAATTGGAGTAAAAAGGATGAATTCAGGTGAAAACCAGTGCTCCACCAGAGGAAACCAGTGAAACGCCAGTCAATTGTAGGAAATCACTGATTTGAGGAAAAAATGCAATCGGCAGCCTGCAAATATCAACCGGCAACTCACCGGTTCTAGCGCCAACAGATGCTGGATCTTGCTGGACTAAAGAGGAAACTAATCGGGCGATCGCGGATGTAAACTGGCGAACCGTCGAAGAATTGATAAAAGGTCCTGGAATAGCACTGGATCGCAAAAGAAAATGAAAGATGGCTCACGGGTTGCAACCAGTGAACTGGGGGTTCCGTCGCAAGTGAAAAAATGTATGAACATGGGAAATTATGTCTAGCACTGAAAAAAGAGGAGACTGGTGCCCTATTTTTGTGTAGAGTCTAGAAGAAAGTACTCTGTACATATCTTTTTATCTTTGAGCATTCCTTTTGCTTTGGAAAAGAGAAAAAATCCCATTGGAGAAGAAATTTGAATATTGCTCTCTCCTATTTTCATCTTCTTCCTTAGCAAGGAATAATTATGAGTAGCTAAATTATTAGCTATATGTGTATGATGATGGGTGTTTAATTATAATGGGTATTGCTAGAATCATCTTAATATTGCTTAATTAGTGTAAATCTGTTGAATTCTCTTCAAATTATAATTAATTGCCCATAGTTGCAAAAATTGGTTTGGTTTTATTACTTGATTTTAGCTTGAAAAAGAAGAATTAAGTATTGGAGGAGAATTTGATGGTGAGATTGGATATGATTGTGTGGGTTTTAAGCAAGAAATAGCCAAAATCCATATTCATAATCCTAATTAGTGGTTGATGTTCGGGGTGTTATATGGGTATAAAACTCACACGCAAGTGCACGTGGTCGAACAAGTAGTAAAGTGGCTTAAGTAAGCCAAGTATCGATCCCACAGGGACTGGGATGAAGTGCAATCTGCTCAAGTGTACTATATTTCGATTTTAAAAATGCAGACAACAGTGTAACCAAGAGTTTGATATTTTGTTTTATAATTTTTATGTTAAAGCTAAAACAACTATCTAATTTGAGTCTGAACTATGAATGAGAGCATGCTGAGGTTAAACGAACATGGAATGAAATTAATTATCGACGTAATTTGGTTAGTCTTTTCCTCCGGTTGCTAGCCAAGAACATTTGCCAAGAGATTAAAACTCTTGTATTTAACCTCACTTAAGAATCATGAACCATCCACCTACATTTCTGTGATTAAATGCAATTCATGTTCTAGCCATACAAACTCAGTTCCTAAATTGACTAATACGACTTTCAGGTATATTTCTACCCTGAAAGTAAATCAATTCCCAATTTTCCCAAACCAAGAAAAGATCATATCCTATTAATTCACAACTTTCCAATTTCTTGCTCTCTCGAGTGAAACCGGACTTTTTAGATATACATTAACGTAGGCCACACATTAATGCAGTAAGAACGAGAATTAATAGAACAACCATGAAAGAAAAGATGAAAAACCAAAGAATCAATGATCACATTTCATCACAATTGTTCATAACCTCAGCAAGAAGATGAATTAGCCACTCATTTATGGATTAAACATCGTTAAATGAGTGTTAAACATACAAGTAATTGAATACAAGAAGAAGGAAAGAGAGAAAAACCCTGATAATTTCGTCCCCTCAACTGCCTGTAACCCACGTTCTTGCTCCACCAAGTCAGAATATTGAAAAATGAACCTAAGTGTTCTATTTATACTGGTGGGAATTTTTCCCGGAATAACAAGCAATGTGTCACGGAGTGCATCGCGGAGCACTGCCTCCGTGACACACTATGGATGCGGACCTTTGCTGGAACTGTGGGTCCAGGAAATAAAGCCCAACGTGGCACGGCGTGCAACGCGGAGCCAAGCCACCGTGCCACGGACCCATCGCGAACCCACACTAGAATTGGGCTGAAAATTCCCATCCAGGCAGAAGGCCTCCGCGATGGCAGCATGACACGGCTCCATCGCAGAGCCCCTTTATTTTATGTTGTCCATTGTCTTGTCCCTTGCTCGCATCCAAGTCCAACCCCGATATCCTCCAACATGCATTTTAGCTTTCCAAAATTACATTTTACCTGCAAAATAATGCTAATCATGTTGGTTAGTATAAATTCACATTTTATTACCAATTACATGAGAATGTATACACATTGATTGATAAACAAGGCTAAAATGGTACTTTTGAGTATCACTTGGGCATATAAATTTGCCCAAGATCAGTTGATAGCTAGAAATAGCTCAGCTACTAACTAAAACTTTATTGGGTTGATTGAATTGTGTCTTGAGATTCGAAAGGACTCAAGAAAAAGGTGCCCAAGAGGTTGAAAAACACCAGGCACAATCTTGTCCAAAGTTATGTATACTTATTCGCATCAATTTAATGATCTAGCTGTCCTCATATAATTAACATCCCATCTACACCACACCTCTATTCTTCACTCGTCATTGTCTCTTAATTTTGGTTATTTTGCTATTTTAACTAGCTGAGTTAGAATCCACCATAGTATTGACTCTATTGTCCCCCAAAAAATTTATGGCTTTATTTCCTTTGATTTGTGAAAATTAATTTAAATTTCCTAGACAATGCACATGCAAAATCATTCACTAGTCTCTGTGGGATTCGACCCCCGACATCCGACTATATTTGTTTTGAGCAACGACCATTTATGCTCTCTTGTCAAGAGGGGTGTAGTTTGGACGTTATTAGGTGGTAATCTCCCCCAGTAGAAACAACAGAGACCTCCATCAACTTCTTTAACCAGTGCTCTATCTTTTAGGCCCCGTAAGGATAGGAGAGGTGGAACATCAGGCTCCCTGTCCCAAAGCCATGTCTTCAGCAGCCATATTTATTCAACATGTCCTAAGTGTGGAAAGAACCATCCAGGGGAATGCCGTCTTGGCGAGGATGGTTGTTATAGGTGTCATTGTCTAGGTCACAGATTGAGGGATTGCCTATCAGCAGGACGGGAGAAGGCCCAGTCCACCACATCAGGAGCTCTGCCAGGTCATCCATCTTTGCAGGGTGCTACCTCAGGTACAGGTGGCGGTCAGCGCCAAAATCATTTCTATGTTGTATTCTCCCATTAGGATGAGGAGAATTCACCTTACGTACTGACTGATATGTTACGTCTCTTTAAGATAGATGTGTATGCTTTACTAGATCCAGTCCTTCGTGACTTCTTATATTGCTGTCCAGTTTGATATATGTTCATAAATCCTCTCAGAGTCATTTTTAGTCTCTACTCCAGTTGGTGAGTCAGAGCTAGCCGGGTGTATAGGGATATTCTGGTTACAGTGTTGCATAAAGTCACCTTAGTTAATCTTATAGAGCTAGATATGGTTGATTTTGACCTTATTCTTGGCATGGACTGATTATATTCTTGTTATGCCTCAGCTGACTATAGAACTAGAGTTATTAGATTCAGTTTCCTAACAAACTAGTCCTAGAATTGAAGGGTGTACATCAACGCCTAAGGGTCAGTTTATATCATACCTTAAGGATATAGAAAGATGATCTCTAAGGGGTACATCTATCACTTGGCTAGGGTCAAAGATTCTAGTTCTAAGACCTCGACACTTCAGTTAGTTCCAATTGTATATGAGTTTCCCAACGTGTTTCTTGAAGATCTCCCTATTGTCCCTCCCGAGCGGGAAATGGACTTTGGCATAGACCTTCTTCCATATACCCAGCCTATATCTATTCCTCCTTATAGAATGGCTCCAACTAAGCTTAAGGAGTTGAAGGAATAGCTGAAAGACCTGAATAAGGGCTTCATTAGACTCGGCATCTCTCTATGAGGTACTCCAGTCCTACTCATGTGAAAGAAAGATGGTACATTCAAAATGTGCAGTGACTACCATCAGCTGAAAAAGGTCACAGTCAGGAATTGGTATCCTCGACCCAGGATTGATGACTTATTCGACCAACTTTAGGGAGCTACTTGTTTTTCCAAGATAGATCTCTGATCAAGATACCACCAGCTCAGGGTCAGAGAATGTGACATTTCAAAAATAGCTTTTAGGACTCGGTATGGTCACTATTAATTTGTAGTTATTTCTTTTGGACTAACCAATTCTCCTATAGCTTTTATGGATCTAATGAATAGGTATTCAATCCATATCTGGATATATTCGTTATTGTCTTTAGAGACGACATCCTGGTTTACTTCAGAACAGAGGAGGATCATACAAACCATTTGAGAATAGTTTTGCAGACTCATAGGGACTGCCAGTTGTTCGCCAAATTTAGCAAGTGTGAATTCTGGATAAAATCAGTCGCCTTCCTTGTCCATGTGGTCTCCAGAGAGGGTATTCAGGTGGATCTTCAAAAGATAGTGGCAGTCAAGGACTGTCCATGACCCACTTCTCAATCAGACGTTAGGAGTTTCTTGGGATTAGTTGTTTATTACAGACGGTTCGTAAAAGGATTCTCCTTCATTGCCTCTTCTTTGACCAAACTAACTTAAAAGAAGGTAAAATTCAAGTGGTTTGATGCATATGAGAAGATCTTTCAGGAGTTGAAGACTCGACTCACTATAGCCCCAGTTCTGACTCTGTCAGAAGGTTCAGATGGGTTTGTGATCTATTGTGATGCCTCCAAAGTTAACATTGGTTGTGTTCTGATGCAGCATGGTAAGGTGATAGCTTATGCTTCTAGACAACTCAATGTTCATGAGAAGAACTATCCGACTAATGATCTTGAACTAGCAGTGGTGGTATTTTCCTTGAAGATTTGGAGGCATTACCTTTATGGGGTTCATGTGGATGTTTTCACTGATCACAAGAGTCTACAGTATATGTTAAGTCAGAAGGATTTGAATCTTTGTCAGAGAAGATGGCTAGAATTATTGAAGGACTGCGATATGAGTGTTTTTATCACCTAGGAAAGGCTAATGTAGTGGTTGATGCCCTCAATAGGATGTCTACGAGAAGTGTTGCTCATGTCGAAGAGGGGTAAAAGGAACTGGCAAAGGATGTCCATGGACTGGCTCGATTAGGGGTCCAGTTGGTTGACTCAGCAGAAGGTGGACTTGTAGTCCAGAGTAGGTAAGAATCCTCCTTGATGATAGAGGTTGAGTCAAAATAGGATGAAGACCAAATTTTTCTCAAGTTGAAGGAAGCAGTCCTGAGAAAAGAGGTGGAAGCATACTCCAAAGGGGGAGATGGGGTGCTCCGTTGGTAGGAAAGGATGTGTTGTTTCATATGTAGATGACTTGGAGCAGCATATACTAATAGAACCACACAGCTCTAGGTACTCTATCTTCTCGGGTGCCACTAAGATGTACCGTGATCTATGAAAAGTCTACTGGTGGAATGGCATGAAAAAGTACATTGCAGAGTTTGTGGCTAAGTGTCTGAATTGCAAGTAGGTCAAGGTTGAACATCAGAGATCTGAGGGTATGACTCAGGATATTAGAATTCCAACTTGAAAGTGGAAAGAGATAGACATGGACTTTACCACAGGTTTACCTCGTACTCGCTGATAGCATTACTCCATTTGGGTGGTTATAGACCAGATGAGTAAGTCAACATATTTCCTGCCGATCAAAACCATAGACTCAATAGAGGATTATGCCAGACTATATGTCCGGGAGCTGCTCAGACTACACAGAGTCCCATTATCCATCATTTCAAATAGAGGTACTCAATTCACCTGGCACTTTTGGAAGTCATTTCAGAAAGGAGTTGACACTCAGATTAAGCTCAGCACAGATTTTCACCAACACCATAGATGGCTAAGCTGAGCGGACTATTCAGAATTTGGACAATATGTCGAGGACTTGTGTGATCAATTTCAAGGTCATCTGGAATGATTACCTACCTCTCATCGAGTTTGCGTACAACATCTACCTCTCCAGTATTCAGATGACCCATTCGAGGTATTATATAGTAGGAGGTGCATATCTTCCATAGGGTGGTTTGAGGTTGGTGAAGCTACCATAATAGGACCTGATTCAGTACATGAGGCTATGCAAAAGGTTCAACTTATCAGGGAATGGCTGAAAACAGCTCAAATCTAACAAAAATCTTATTCAGATATAAGAAAAAGGGAGTTAGAGTTTGCTGTGGATGATTGGTATACCTGAAAATTTCATGTCATGACCCGAACATAGGCCCAAATCGAGACATGGGAGAAGAAACCTCGAGAGGTTCCAACTCGACCCATTGCATGAATATAAATCTAACTCAATCATAATTAAGCGGAAAATCATCATCGATAACATATAAGAAGTCTAAGAAAAACATAAAATCTTAATACATACATGAATCGAAGGCTGAAATACAAACTATGTTCGAGAAGCCTCTAACACTGACAAGTTGATGAGACAAGACCCCAACTAACTCACTATAGTCTGAAAACTAAAAAGATGAAATACAACTGATAAAAAGGGCCCTCGCAAGATGAGGACTCACCAACTGAAGTTGAGGAAAGCTAACTCTTGGAATCTGACTAGTGGTGGGACTGAGTCTAGATATCAGAGCCTGTATCATAAAATGATACAGCATAGAGTATGCGGTCAGTATGTAGAATGTACCAAGTATGCAAGGTAAGTAAAACCGCTAAGTAAAATCATAAATCATGCATCATATAAAACATAATCAAGATAAGATTTTGAGAGTAGGGCTTGCATGCTATTTTCTGAAATCATGATCTGAACATAACTGAACATCATAACTGAATCAAATGACCCAAAGCTAAAAACTGATAATCATAAGTAAAATTGAACATTGGGTCAAACCTGTTGAAAACATAATTTCATGATTGATGTATATGCATAACTGAAATCATGAGAAACAATGAGAGACTCTTCATATAACCGACATTACCACGATAGAGCTTACGTGGTCCCGACTATCACACTCAAGTGGGCAGAGTCATCCAAAGCTTTGCCAGGGCTAAGGACACTACCATGATATCGATATCAAGATCAAGGCCCCTTGGGGGTAGGGGAAGCTCACAATGGAGGTTCCAAATAATCTAAACATACCTACGTTGATGCGTAGTTCTGAGGCATAGGGTTGACTGACCCTTAGCCTACTCGGTGCTAAACACTACTCCCAGAAACATGCATATGTTCTCCATCGTTTTTCAATATAGCTGACCATCATCTAATGACGAAGTTGAATAATAACATACATGTACAATCTGAAATCATAACATGAAGATCCTTGGCTCAAACCATACGACAAGCTAAAATTAATGGGAGTCTTGACTCCAAAATCATAGCTAATTCATGAATTCATAAAACATACTTGATCATATGGGCTTGTCCAATACTTAAACATGATTGAAATCAACTTGATTCACTTAGAAAACATGAACATAAATATGGGTATTTCAACATCATACTTTCTTCAAAACATCTCATCATACTTGAACACGTAACTCATAGATCTCAATTTTCATGAACACTCATGGATGGGCATCATAGTTTAGAAAACTTGAAAACATAATTTATAATTTAAAACATTGTAAAATCTTCCCATTAATCATAATTCATCATTTAAAATATGCTTAGATCATACCCATGATTAAGACTTAGGAATTCATGCATTGGGTAAAAAAACCATCGAATCATCAACTAGAACATCATGAATTAAGAGGAAATTAGGCATGGGTGTGGACATTTGCTCCCATTCATAGCCTTACATACCTGAAAGGATCTGACTTTTACCACTTCCTTGATTGCCCAAAGAGAATTGAGGAAGAACTTTGAAGAAGCTAGACTTGATCACTTCTCCAACCTCTAAGCTTGCATGCATGAATTAGGATAGGCAAAGAATGACTTAACCCTTCTTAAAAACAGACTATTTAGAGCTTAAAATGATGTAGTTTAGGACCCTAAGTCTTAGGAATGATGAAAATACCCTTAATAAAATTCCCAAAAAAACTGCACCGCTAGTGGCGACGGTCATCACAACGGACCGTTGCTGGCTCCCACGGTCCGTTACAACCCTTCGTCTTCTCATCACTGATTCAAGTCTCAGGTCCCCTACCACGACTGAACAGGACAAGTTGTTACAAACTCCAATAACTCGTTGCTACCTGTCATTATCACCACTGCCCTATCTTGGGGTTCCTCTCAATGGATACTGGAAACGGCACGTTACTTCCAACAACGGGTTGTACCACGACTCATTACTGCCTCCCTGATCGAGACCAACCTCACAATGACTCTATCCACCGACTCGTTACAACCTCCAATAGGTTGTTTTAAATCCCGTTACTCCCCAGCCCGATTCTACAGCTTCTCACCACGAGGACCTTCCATGGGTCATTGGTCCCACCAATGATTTGTACAACGAGTCGTCCAGAGTAGATTTTCAAAATTTTCTGCCAGTTTTCATTTCAACTCCCGAGTATAATATTAGGCACTTTCGGGGTATATCTCCCCCTTGGGAATATTCATCCTCGAATGTGGAAAAACATACTAAAAACAGAGAAATGCAATCATCATACTCAAATACTGAACATACATGCTGGAAACTGACAGAGTGACTGACTCTGATTTGAACTACATGACTAAACTGAGTTCCTGAATCACACATAGATCCATTTACAAGAAAGAAACTGGGATACATGAGCTGAACAATGAAACAGAATAGAGTATTAAGGAGGAAATTGATACCTCAAGCTGAAACTGAGTTGGAAGGAAATATATGCGGGTATTTAGCCATCATGTCTGCTTTGGCTTCCTATGTAGCTCCCTCAACATGCTTATTCCTCCATAAAACTTTGACTAAAGATACTTCTTTGTTTCTTAGCTTTCAAAACTGACGATCCAATATTTCCATCGGAACCTCCTCATAACTAAGGGTGTCCTTCACATCGACATTTTCCACTAGAACAACCAGAGCTGGATCACCCAAACACTTCTTTAAGAGCGATACATGGAAAACTGGATGGACTCAAGCTAATTCTGAGGGTAATTCCAACTCATATGTTATCTTGCCAACTCGTTTCACAATCTTGCATGGGCCTACATAACAGGGACTAAGTTTCCCCTTCTTCCCGAATGTCATTACTCCTTTCATGGGGGATACCTTCAAAACATCCAATCATCAACTTCAAACTCAAGATCCCTCCTCCTCACATCTGCGTAGAACTTTTGGTGACTCTGAGCTGTTTTCAGCCTGTCCCTTATAAGCTGAACCTTCTCCATGGCCTCATGGACTGAATCTGGTCCTATCATCACAGCTTCACCAACTTCAAACCAACCAATGGGCGATCTGCATCTCTGCCCACAGAGAGCCTCAAATGGAGCCATCTGAATGCTGGAACAGTAGTTGTTGTTATACGCAAACTCAATGAGAGGCAAATGATCATCCCAACTATCCTTGAAGTCAATCACACACTCTCTCAACATGTCCTCAAGATTCTGAATAGTCTGCTCCACCTGACCATATCTATTTGCGGGTGAAATATTGTGCTAAGCTTGACCTGAGTACCAAGTCCCTTTTGAAATGATCTCCAAAACTAGAAGGTAAACTAGGTACCTCTATCTTAAATGATGGACAAGGGAACTCCATGCAACCAAAATAAATCCCGAACATATAATTTAGCATAATCCTCCACTAAGTCAGCAGTTTTGACCAGTACGAAATGAGCTGTTTTGGTCAACCTGTCCACAACCACCCAAATGGAGTCATAATATTGACGATTGCGAGGCAACCCTGTGATGAAGTCCATATTGATCTCCTCCCACTTCCAAATAGGAATACTGATGTCTTGAAGCACACCTCCTAGTCTTTGATTCTCAACCTTCACTTGCTGACAATTCGAACACTTAGCCACAAACTCCGCTATGTCCTTCTTCATGCCATTCCACCAATAGACTTCCCATAGGTCATTGTACATCTTGGTGACACCTGGATGTATGGAATACCTGGAACCATGAGCCTCATGCAACATCCTATCTCTCAAATCATCAACATCCAGAACACACAAATGATCCTGATATCGAAGCACACCATCTCCCCCTTTGGAGAAGACCTCTACCTTCTGATTCTGAACGGCTTCCTTCAACTTCACTAAAATAGGATCCTCTTCTTTCCTATCTTTTACATCAGTCACCAAGGATGATTCTGACCCATTCTGTACAATAACACCACCATCGATTGAGCCAACCAAATGAACTTGCAACTGTGCAAGCCGATACACATCCTTCACCAGTTCCTTCCTCCCGTCATCTACATGGGACACACTCTCCATAGGATGACTACTAATAGCATCTTCTACCATATTAGCCTTGCCCGGATGGTAAAGGACACTCATATCATAAACCTTGTGTAGCTCCAACCACCTTCTTTGATGCAAATTCAAATCCTTTAGGGTAAACACATATTGTAGGCTTTTGTGGTCCGTAAAAACATCTATATGGACCCCGTACAAATAGTGTCCCCAAATCATCAAGTCAAATACTACCGCCGTCAATTCAAGATCATGAGTCGGATAATTCTTTTCATGAACCTTCAGCTGCCTGAATGCATATGTTATAACCTTACCATGCTGCATCAATACACAACAAAGGTCGATCCTTGAAGCATCACAAAATACCACAAACCCATCGATACCCTCAGGTAGAGTCAACACAGGTGCTGAAGTGAGTCGAGTCTTCTACTCTTGGAAGCTCCTCTCACAAGCCTCCAACCATTGGAACTTCACTTTCTTTTGGGTCAACATAGTCAATGGGGCTGCAATAGATGAAAACCCCACAACAATTCTTCGATAATACCCAACTAAACCCAAGAAACTCCTGATATCCGAAGGGTTCACTGGAATAGGCCAATTCTTCACTGCTTCTATCTTTTGAGAGTCCACTTTTACACCCTCACTTGACACCACATGACTCAAAAATGCCACTGAGTTCAACCAAAACTCGCACTTACTGAATTTAACATATAGCTGGCGATATTAAGAGTCTGTTGCACCACCCTCAAATGAGCAACATGCTCCTCTTCACTTCGGGAATATATCACGATGTCATCTATGAACACAATCACAAACATATCCAAATATGGCTTGAACATCCTGTTCATCAAATCCATTAAAGCTGCAGGAGCATTCGTTAGTCCAAAAGACATAACTACAAACTCATAGTGACTATACCCGTCCTAAAGGCTGTCTTCGGAATATCGTTCTCCCAAACCCTAACCTGATGGTATCCAAATCTGAGGTCTATATTCGAAAAGCACTTAGCACCCTGAAGCTGGTCAACAAATCATTAATCCTGGGGTGAGGATAACTATTCGTGATGGTAACTTTGTTCAATTGCCGATAATTAATGCACATACAAAGACAACCATCTTTCTTGCGGACAAAGAGAACTGGTGCACCCCACTGGGATTTGCTAGGTACGATGAAACGCTTGTCTAGGAGCTCCTTCAACTCCTTCAGCTCGACTGGGGCCTGCTGGTGCCCATCTCCATTGTCATCCTTATGGACATTTCCATTCCCATTTCTCCTTCCATTAACTTTGTAGGGAGGCATGATTCTGCAAATGCGTATAGCATGACTTAGAAGGATAGAGAGATATTTCACCGCATGACATAGATCATAAAAGAAGGGAACATTTCCTAAATGTATCGTAGCCTCTTTTTCGTAAGTGTGGCGCACTTCACACCCATGGAAAAGACTCTACTTAACACGGATATCGGACACCCTAAGACACTACAAAACCTAATGTTCTGATACCAAGTTTTTCACGACCCGAACATAGGCCCGGATCAAGATACAGAACAAGAAACCCTGAGAGGCTCCAAGTGGACCCATGGAATGAACATACATCTAACTCAATCATAATTAAGCAGAAGATCATCATCGATAACATCACAAAAGTATAAGAAAAACATAACATCTTAATACACAAACGCTGAAATACAAACTATGTCCGAGAAGCCTCTAACACTGATGAGTTGATGGGACAAGATCCCAACTAACTCACTATAGTCTTAAAACTAAAAAGACGAAATACAGCTGACAAGAAGGGCCCTCGCAAGATGAGGACTCACCAAATGAGGCTGAGGAAAGCTAACTTCTGGAATCTGACTAGCAGCGGGACTGAGTCTGGATATCAGAGCATGTATCATAAAATAATACAGCATAGAGTATGTAGTCAGTACGTGGAATGACCGAGTATGCAAGGTAAGTAAGCCACTAAGTAAGTAAAATCAAAAATCATGCATAATATAAAACATAATCAAGATAAGATTCTAAGAGTAGGGCTTGCATGCTATTTTCTGAAATCATGATCTGAACATCATAACTGAATCGAATGACTCAAAGCTGAAAATTTATAATCATAACTAAAACAAACATTGGGTCAAACCTGCTGAAAACATAATAACATGACTAATGTACATGCATAACTGAAATCATGAGGAACAATGGGAGACTCTTCAGATAACCGACATTAATACGATAGAGCTTACGTGGCCCCCGACTATCACACTCAAGTGGGCAGAGTCTTCCAAAGTTTTTCCATGGTTAAGGACACTGCCATGATATCAATATCAAGCATAAGGCCCCTTGGGGGAAAGGGAAGCTCACAAGAGAGGTCCCAAATAATATGAACGTACCTACGTTAGCACGTAGTTTTGAGACATAGGGTTGACTGACCCTTAGCCTACTCGGTGGTAGACACTACTCCCAAAAACATGTATATGATCTCCATTATTTTTCAACGAAGCTGACCATCGTCTAATGAAGAAGCTGAACAATAACATATATGTATAATCTGAAATCATAACATGAGGAGCCTTGACTCAAACCATACCACAAGTTGAAAATAATGGAAGTCTTGACTCCAAAACCATGTGGTAAGCTAATTCATGAAATAATAAAACATACTTGATCATATGGGCTTTACAAATACTTAAACATGCTTGAAATCAACTTGATTCACTTTGAAAACATGAACACAAACATGGGTATTTCAAAATCATACTTTCTTCATAAATATCTCATCATACTTGAACACATAACTTATAGATCTCAACTTTCATGAACATTCATAGATGGGCATCATAGTTTAGAAAACTTGAAAACATAATTTATAATTTAAAACATTGTAAAATCTGTCCATTAATCATAATTCATCATTTAAAACATGCTTAGATCATTCCCATAATTGAGACTTAGGAATTCATGCATTGGGTAAAAATCCCATGGAATCATCAACTAGAACATCATGAATTGAGAGGTAATTAGGCATGGGTATGGACAATTGCACCCACATAGCCTTACATACCTGAAGGGGTCTGACTTTTACCACTTCCTTGATTACCCAAAGAGAATTGAGGAAGAACGTTAAAGTAACTAGACTTGATCACTTCTTAAACCTCTAAGCTTGCATGCATGAATTAGGATAGGCTTAGAATAACTTAACCCTTCATAAAACACACTATTTCAAGCTTACAAAGACGTAGTTTAGGACCCTAGGGATTAGGAATGACGAAAATACCCTTAATAAAATTCCTGGAAAAACTGCACTGTTAGTGGCAATGGTCATCACAACGGACCGTTACTAGCTCCCACGGTCTGTTACAACTCCTTGTCATCTCATCCCTATTTCAGGTCTCAGGTACCCTACCACGACCAGATAGGACGAGTCGTTACAAGCTCCAATGACTCGTTGCTGCCAGTGGTCGTCACCACTACCCTATCCTGGGGTTCCACTCAACGGATGCTGACAACGGCCCATTACATCTAATAATAGGTCATACCACAACTCGTTACCGCGTCCCTGATTGAGACCAACCTCACAACAACTCCATCCAATGACTCGTTACAACCTCCAATGGGTCGTTATGAGGCCTGTTACTCCCCAGCCCAATTCTGTAGCTTCTCACCATGGAGACCTTCCACGGGTTGTTGGTCCCTCTAACGATCCATACAATGAGTCGTCTTGAGTAGATTTTTAGATTTTTCTTCCAGGTTTCATTTCAACTCCTGAGTTTAAACTTAGGCACTTCCAAGGTATTACATTTCACCTTTGAAAGGGGTAATGTGGTTTAGAAAGAAAGAAAAGCTCAAAACCGATATGTTGGCCCTTACAGAATCCTAAAGTGCATTAGCAATGTGTATTATGAGCTGGAGTTTCCTGCAGAGTTAGCATCGGTGCACCAAGTCTTTCATGTGTGTTTGTTGAAGAAATGAATTAGTGACCTGATCTTTACTTTCTCTAGAAAGCATTGGTGTAAAGGGCAGCCTTTCTTATGAATAAGTTCCAGTTCATATCCTAGACCGTCAGGTTTGTAAGATAAGAAACAAGGAGGCCACTCAGTAAAGGTTTTACTGAGGAACCAGCTAGTTGAGTGAGCTACATGGGAAGAAGAAGCATACATGATAGCTAAATACCCTCACCTATTCCCTTCCATCTCAGCTTCAAAATCAGGTACTAAATACCTCCTCAATACTCTATACAGTTCCTTAACCTTCAGCTTTTTCATGTTTTAAGGTGCTCTCTAGTAGCATAACTCAGTCTATACGTCTATCTCAGCTCAGAGTTAGTCACTCCTTCAATAATTAGTTATTAGTTTTCAGTTAGGATTGTAATTCTTTCCCTAGTTTCCAGCTTACTTAGTCTTCATTGGAGGATGAATGTTCCTAAGGAGAAGATGTTCTAACACCACAAAAATCCCCGGGACTAGCCTTCAGACTTAAAATGTGATCACGCAGAAAATTGAAAAAATGTCCTCAGTACAAGTCATAGTACGACTTGTAGGATAATGGTACGACTTGTACCAGGACTCGTAATAGAAGGGTCAAGGAAAATAGTATGGGTGATAAGGAGAAACCACGATTGCATTTCACGATTCTTACCACCATGGTACGGAATGTACTGACCAGTCAGGGAAAAGTTCAGAGAAGAGGTCAGGAGTTCTTGGTAAAAACACGAGCCAAGGTACGACTCGTGCTACGCGGGTACGGATTGTACCATCCAGTCGTGATTTAAATATCAAAGAAATGTTCAAAAGGCTTTAAGGAAGCTATGAATCGTAGTAGACCCATAGTAAGATCTCACAGATCATGGTAGACTTTCTGGAAAACTTCATATAATAGTGTTGAGCAAGGTCCCTAACCATGGACACCAGTATGGATCGTATGATCCTGGTACGACTCGTAGATTGAGTCATACCACTTGTCGAGTAGAATTTAATAATAGTTTCCAGGGGAACTTCTGTAAAATCTAAAGATCCTAACTCCTAAACTATGTCGTATTGGAAATATTTAGAAGGGGATTTAGGGGATTAGATGACCCTCTCTCCTCATTCTTTCCAAAACATGCAGAAACTCACCGTAAGAACTCGGCCAGGCAGTTTAAGGCAAGGGAAAGGGTGTCAACTTTCTTCTCAAAGTTCCAGGTGCTTTCTCAAGGATTTTCCTTCACGTATGTGGGACTTCAACAAGGATTTCCTTTCCCTCTTATGTCCTAAACTATTTTCAGAAATATTTTTAAATTCTAGCCCTATAGAAGATTTGAAGCCATGATTTTCAGCTAGTTAGGAAACTTTTTAAATTTTGTCATTATCTGAATTTACATGATCATTCTTAGTTGAAAATTTATTTCTTAGTTTTATTCATTCAATATTTCTTCCTTAACCCTGATCCTTAGATGATATTTCAATGAAGCTTGCATCATTTAGAACTCAGACATGAATGATGTATTGTTATGATATTTTTACTCGAGTTATGATTGATAGTATAGATTCATGAATGGAAAGTTAGTGCTTTAATATGTTCAGTCTCAAAATTTCAATCAGTACTCAGTATACTCAGTATTCTCTGAAAATATTAGCTAATCAGATTGACTTTTATCAATCTTTTGAGAAACTCAATAAATTTAATAGTATTAGTTTATTAGCTTGTTAGTCGTTCTTTAGACTGTTACAGCGCTTTCAGATAAAGTAGTTCTGACAAGTCTTAGGACATAGTTTCTTTCAGGTTCTTCGACTCTCAAAACACTTCAGATAAGTAGTTCTGACTTAGTCCTAGGACATAAGTTTGATCTATCAACCTATTAGACATAACTAGGTTTCCAATAGGAGTAGTAATTAGCACCGAGTGAGTCAGGATTCAGTGCACCCAGGTTTTCAGAACTATATTGCCATCGTAGGTTATTAGCCTGAATGCGCTCCAAACGGTGATCAATTAGTTCAGCCACTATACCCTGGAAAGGTGCGGTGGGCTTTTTCAGATAGGGTGTGGACATTGGACTCTAAGTTTATCTCACGTGGTTACATATCGGTTATAGAATCTACCAAAATATAATTCAATCCAGTGCATTCATGATTCTCAGTCTAGTCCAGATCTTCAGATTTCAATCCATATCAGTAGTGTTACAGTTCAACTTATTATTACTTAATGTATGTATGTTTTTAGTTCCTTCTCGCATACTCATTACATTCAGAGTATTGATCGCATACTTTTATGTGCTATATCATTTTATGATATCGGCTCAAGTACCCAGCCTCAGCACCGCGGCTAGTCTCTCTACGATTTCCCCAGCAGCTTCAGTGTGAGTCCTAATATGTCGAGGGCTGGAGTTTTATTTTCAATTTTATTTCTTTGTTTAGTTTCATACATTAGAGTTAGCTGGGATTTTTCCGAGAAACTCATCAATTCATCTTACAAGGCTTTCAGATAGTGTTTATAGATTCAGTTTGATTTTTTTCAGTATGTTCAGGCTTTGTGTTATAAATCAGTATATTGCTTGTTGCTTTAGTCAGCTTCCACTTATTATTATCTTTAATTGATTAGTATTAGTAGAAATATGATTTACCATGGGTTTCTTGGGGTCTGCTATGATCCTAAGTCGTGTTCCGTCCAGGGTGTGAACTCATGTTGTGACAACTGACCCTGAAAACCGTAATGGTCCGTGGAAGCTCTAGTCATTTTCACAGTATGAAGAAGGAAACTTTCTGAACAATTTTCACAAACAACAAGTCGGTTGACGGCTAGTCAAGTCAACCATGGGAAATCGGAGCTAAGACAATGATATATTAGAAATCCATGAGACCAATGAGGAATCATTCTTTGATTGCTGGGTCATGGTTGGTTAAAAATTAAACCCTATACTGACCCATTAACCTTTTCTTCCTTACCTGTAAATGATAAATTGAAAACCTAAGTTGTTCAAACCTCCATAACTCTATTCCAACACAAGCTCCCATATCCTATCTCCATATCTGTTCCCCTTACTAAAGCTCCATCCAAAATTCCCACACCTATATCACTCAAAAACCTCCAATCACTCCACTATCAAAGCCATAAATTCGATTATCTACCACACCTCCATCACCATCCAAATTCAAACATTATCCAAAACTGCCACCATCTCCATACAAGGTTTCCTTCAATCCAAATACAACTACATTCGTACTATGAGGTTGTATCACTGTTATTGTGGAATCAAACATCACCACACCCCAATGTCATATCACTACTGCAGTAGAATTCAAGGACCAAAGGATGATTCGTCCTTCGAATAATGCCAATTAACTCCCATCCGTAATTGTAAGATCAGAAGTTTCAAATTGCAGAATATTTTCAATGGGCAATAGGTATGCTCATGAAACCAAATGATGGTTCATTTTTTTTCTCGTGAAACATTGTAGACTTATTGATTATTTTTCATGACCAACTTAACAAGCCGTGAACACCAACGACGGCCCGTTGTTCTTCCCGTGTAGACAAAGTTCCAATGGTGAATCAAGACCTTTTCTGAGGAAAATATGCCTCCTAAATTTCAAACTAGGAGGGAGACAAGAAATGCACAAACCAGGAGGCAAAGAGCTATTAATACCCATTTGCGGGATACACTTGTGTTTGAGGAGAGTGAGGATAAGACTAAACTACTGGTTTAGTACCACTAGGTAATGAGCATGGCCAAAAGAAGTGCCTCCACCCTAATATGAAGAGGGAGGAGCTACAACCCATGCAGTTAGTACAGGAAAGTCTGGTAACGAGGACTGAAGCAATGAAAAAGCTAGTAGTACCAGAATGGAAAGTCCCTCAAGCACTAGGACATATGCGGCAGCTGAGACCACCTCTTCAAACAGGAGGAGGCAGTAGGAGATCTGGATAAGTCTACCTAATGCAGGGAAGACCTTCGATGTCAAATCCAAGGCATGAGTGAAATTTATGTTGTCGGGCTCAAGACTACAATGCGAGGGACTATCAGTGTAATGCCCGAAAAACTTATAATCTAACTTCGAGAATTAAATCCAAAAATCTAGAAAAGCTATAGGAAAACCCACCTAAAGACTCATTAAGTGACCCCACGACTCATTAGATGAGCCGTGAGAAGGAGGTTTAAGATTTTGGAGAAGGGAGGCAATGTACCCAACAAGGTACTTCATGGTCGTGGTCACTGACCACGACCCGTTAGGTAACTCGTAGTCAGGCCTAAGTTAGAAATATATTTTGATGACCAGTGTACTTGATGGGTGGGGGCAACGAGTCGTGGTCCCCAATAACGACTCGTTATGTCCCCCGTTACCAACCTTATTGAGTTTTTAGCCAATGTACCTGACGGGAGTGACCACGAGTCGTGGTCCGCCACCAAACTCGTTAGGGGCACCTGGTAGTTTTTCCCAGTGAAATTCTAAGGGCTATTTAGTAATTTCCTACTCTCCCAAGCTTTAAACTATGTCATTTTAGTAATAATTTTAGACGTTTTAGTGGGGAAAAATGGTTCATTCCTCATTCTCCACTCTTAGTTCTCAGAAACATCGAAAGTTCTCCTTTCAAGAACCCTCTAAGAAAGACTAGGTATTCTCATCTCTTGCAGCAGTTCAAGCTTCTTCTCCAGAAGGATTTTTGCTTAGTATGTGGGAATTCAACAAGGGAATTGTCCTTCCTTTGTGTCCCCTAAAACCTTCCCATAATTTCCCTATCTGATTAGCACTGAGATTTTCGAATATGAAGAGATTTCACATTAATTTTCATTAATTTCAATTGAGTTATTATCCATGTTTATTATTCATATAATCTTCATCAGTTCCTAAGTAAATTTTTGATGGTCTTGCCAAAGGGGATTTAAGCCCTAAATTTTCGAGTAAAGGCTATTTGTATATTAAATTTTGTCCAGTTTGTGAAGTATGTTTTGGACTGAATTTCCTAGTAATTCTCATTATATATGTGTTGAGCAATTATTCCATTGATAAGAATGATTTCAGCCTTGTTGAATGAGATTTCTTTAATTCTTGAGATTTTGCTATAATATGGAATTCCCATATTGTTGGAATGACTTGAGTTCGCTATTAGCTGCTTAGTAATTTAGTTCAGTAGAACGTAGAACCTCTTCAAAACTATTCAGAAATTGTCAACTGATCAGTTTGACTCTAGTCTTTTCCCGAGGTGTCAGTGGTGCCTCCCAGTTATCAGAATCAGACTTAGAATCTAGCTTTTGGTCCATTAGGCCGTCATGACATTTACATATATAACTCTGACCAGCCCCAGGACCCAAGTTCAGTTTACAGTTCGTTCTTAGACGGTTACAGCGCTTCCACATAAGCAGCTCTAACCAGTCTAGAACCCAGTTTTAGAATCTAGTTCGATAAGACTCTCAGGGTACTTTCAGTTATATGTCCCTGACTAGTCTTTGACCCAGTTTCGAGCTATCAGCTTAGCAGTTCAGTATAGGTTTCCAGTGGGAGTAGGACTTAGCACCAAGCAGGTCGGGGTTCCAGCACGCCCAGGTTCCCAAAACTACGTTGTCAGCGTAGGTTACAGTATCACTTGGCCTGATTGGCCCTAAACTTTTGTGATCACCTAGTTCATGCCTTTATACCCTGGCAAGGTATATTGGGTCCTACCGGTGGGGTGTATACATCAGACTCCACATCTAGATCACATGGTTATATGTCGGTTATAGACTCTTCCACTAGTCTTTTCAGTCCAGTTTCAAAATAAATAGCTCAGTTTAGTACAGTATCTCAGACTCAGTGTTTCAGACTTAAGGCCTGTCCTTGACCATCAGACAGGGCCATTTTGACCATTTCAAATTATATCAGTAGTTCAGTTCAGCTTACCTGTTGGTCATTGCGTGTCATTTCAGTTCAAACTTTATATTCAGTTATGTTTCTCCCACTTACTCGGTACATTCAAAGTACTGACACATACTTTTATGTTGTATCATTTCATGATATAGTTGCAGGTTCCTAGACTCACCATCGTTAGCCGTTGCAATCCAGATCCTCCCCTACCACAGTTGAAGTGTGACTACTCATCGTTGAGGGCCTTATTCCATTTCCTTTTAGTTGATTTATTATTTTTAGTTAGATTTAGAGTTAGTTGGGGGCTTGTCCCAGAAACTCATCAGTTAGTAGGCTTAAATACACAGAGTTAATTTCAGACTACAGATGATATAAATTTTATGTTTTCTTCTAGTTTTATTTTCTTAAAGGATCTTATGCTATGATTCAAAGGTTCCGCTGTGCATGTTTTCCTTAGAATACCAGTGTATGATAGACCAAGAGTTGACTTGGGGTCACTTGTGACTTAAAATATCGTGTTACGCCTAGGGTGTAGGCTCGAGGTGTGACAAACTTTGTAGCAGAGAACTAGGTTTAGAGTATCCTCAAAAAGTCTGAAAGCGGCATCAAGTAGAGTCCTTTTCATGGGTATGAAGCGTGCCACACTTATGACAGGAGGCTACGAGATGTTATTAGGAAAACTCTCTTTTGTCCATACTCTTTATCGTGCGTTAAAGTTCAATTCCAGAAATGCCCTTCTAACTCGTGCTCTGTTTCATTTCAGTGAATCATGCCTCCTAAACACAGTAATGGAAGAAGGTCTGGTAACACCAACAGACCTACCCTACCGGCCCCGACAGCTCCTCAAGATGACTCAGTGTCTACCGCCAAATTCAGGGCGACCATTCAACTACTGACCCAAACAGTCACCAACCAAGTGAACCAACAGGTGGTATCGATGAACACTAATGGTTCCGCAACAGCTGCGAGGGTGTGGGACTTTACCCGTATGAACCCTCCATCTTTTCAGGGATCCAAAGTAGGGGAGGATCCCTAGGAGTTTGTGGATGAGATCAGAAAGATCACCCACATTATGGGTGTTAGCTCTTCTGAGAGTGCTGACCTGGCTGTCTACTAGTTAAAAAGGGTAGCTCAAATATGGTATGAACAGTGGAAAGAGGGGCGGCCAATGAGAGAAGGACCAGTGGAGTGGGAGGAACTCCACACAACTTTCTTGGACAGATTTTACCCTCGGGAGCTAAGGGAGGCAAAGATGGCGGAGTTTATGAATTTGCGACAGGGCAACAAGACCATGGAGGAGTATGCTCAGGAGTTTACTAGGTTGTCTAAGTACGCTCCAGAGATGGTAGCCGAGCCAAGGGCTTGCATGTTGAAGTTTGTGAACGGGGTGTCAAATCTGGTCCTCAAATAGTGCAGGACAGCGATGTTGATTAAAGACATGGACCTATCCAACTTGATTGTCTATGCCCAGTAGATTGAGGCTAAAAAGCTAAAGGATATGGAGAAAAAGAACAAATGAACAAGAACTGGCCAGTCAGATTTTGTCCATCAAAGGTCTAGTGGTAGTAGCCTCCCACTACAGCAGTAGAGAGCCCCAGCAACCAGTTCAGCCAGTGCCCCAACCTTTCGGTCCCGCCAGGATTGGAGGGGTGGGTTATCTGGCGCTCAATCTCAAGCCCACAGTATCAGGAACAAGTATCCAGCTTGTCCTAAGTATGGTAGGAACCACCCGCGAGAGTGCCTTCAAGGTCGAGAGGGTTGTTTTGGTTGTGAACAGCTCGTACATCAGCTCAAGGAGTGCCCATCAGCCGGGAAAGGAAGACCACAATCCACCACATCATTAGCTCTAGCAGGTCGACCAGCCCAGCAGCTAACACATCAGGTATGGATGATGGTCAGCATCAAAATCATTTTTATGCTCTATCTTCCCGTCAGGATTAGAAGAGCTCACCTGACGTAGTCATGGGTATGTTACGTCTCTTTCATCTAGACGTGTATGCCCTCTTAAATCCAGGAGCCACTCTTTCATTCATGACTCCCTACATAGCAGTCCAGTTGAATTTCAGCCCAGAGGTCCTCTCAAAACCATTCTAAGTCTTCACCCCAGTTGGCGAGTCAGTTACAGCCAGTCGGGTGTATAGAAACTGCCCAGTCTCAGTCCTAAATAAAGTCATCCCAGCTGACCTCGTAGAGTTAGACATGGTTGATTTTAACCTTATCCTTGGCATGGATTGGTTACACTCCAGCTATGCCTCAGATGATTGTAGAACTAGAGTTGTCAAGTTTAAGTTTCCAAACGAACCAGTGTTAGAATGGACGGGCAGTAGTTCAATGCCTAAGAGTAGGTTTATTTCCTACCTTAAGGCCCAGAAACTCATCTTTAAGGGGTGTATTTATCATCTAGTTTGGTTCAAGGATTCCAACTCTGAGGCCCCAACTATCCAATCAGTTCCAGTGGTCAGCAAGTTCCCAGATGTATTTCCTGAGGATCTTCCCGGAGTTCCCCCTGAACCAGAAATAGACTTTAGAATAAACCTCCTCCCAGATACTCAGCCCATCTCCATCCCTCCTTACAGAATGGCTCCAGCTAAGCTTAAGGAGTTGAAGGAGCATTTAAAAGATCTTCTTAATAAGGATTTTATCAGACCCAGCATCTCTCCTTGGGGTACTCCAGTGCTATTCGTGCGTAAGAAAGATGGTACCCTCAGAATGTGCATAGATTACCGTCAGCTAAACAAGGTCACAATTAAGAACAAGTACCCTCTACCTAGAATTGATGATCTGTTTGACCAACTTCAGGGAGCCAGTTGTTTCTCCAAGATCGATCTCAGGTCAAGGTATCATCAGCTAAGGGTTAGGGAGTGTGACATACCGAAAACAGCATTCAATACTCGGTATGGTCACTATGAGTTTGTGGTGATGTCCTTCGGGCTAACAAATGCCCCAGCATCCTTCATGGATTTGATTAATAGGGTCTTCAAACAATACGTAGATATGTTCATCATTGTATTTATCGAAAACACTTTGGTGTACTTCAGAAATGAGGAAGAGCATGCCAATCACCCAGCGTTAGCATTGCATACACTCAAGGACCGCCAGTTGTTTGCCAAGTTCAGCAAGTGCAAATTCTGGTTAAAGTCCATGACCTTCTTAGGTCATGTGTCTCAGGTGAATGAATACAAGTAGACCCTCACAAGATAGCAGCTGTGAAAGATTGGCCCAAACCTAGCTCTCCTACTGAAATTAGGAGTTTCCTGGGTTTGGCAGGTTATTACCGACGGTTTTGTGGAAGGTTTCTCCTCTATAGCATCTCCTCTGACTAAGTTAATTTAGAAGAAGGTGAAATTCAAGTGGTTGGATGAGTGTGAGGAGAGTTTTCAGGAGTTGAAGACTCGACTCACTATCGCTCCAGTTTAACCTGGTCGGAAGGATCAAATGGGTTGGTTGTTTATTGTGACGCTTCCAGAGTTGGACTCGGCTGTGTTGTGATGCATCGGGGCAAAGTGATTGCCATGCCTCCAGACAGCTCAAAGTTCATGAGAAGAATTATCCAACTTATGACTTGGAGTTGGCAACGGTGATATTCGCGCTAAAAATTTGGAGACATTACCTTTATGGGGCCACGTGGATGTGTTCATAGATCACAAGAGCCTTCGGTATATGTTCAACCAACAGGACCTAAACCTACATTAGATACGGTGGTTGGAGTTGCTAAAAGACTATGACAGGAGTGTACTGTATCACCCGGGCAAAGCCAATGTAGTGGCTGAAACCCTAAGCCGATGGTCTATATGGAGTGTGACTCATATTAAGGAAGACAAAAAGGAGTTAGCGAGGGATGTCCACAGACTAGCCCGGTTAGGGGTGCAGCTGGTGGATTCAACCAAAGGCAGGGTGGTAGTGCATAGTAGGTCGGATTCATCCTTAGTAGTTAAAGTTAAGTCCAGACAAGATGAAGATCCAGTCCTACTTAAACTTAAAGAAGCAGTTCTCAGAAAGGAGGTTGAAGCTTTCTCCAAAGGGGGAGATGGTGTGCTCCGTTACCAGGGAAGATTGTGTGTGCCGGATGTTGGTGAGTTGAGATAGTAGATACTGGCTGAGGCACACAGCTCGAGATACTCCATTCACCTCGGTGCGACCAAAATGTACCGCGGTTTGTGGGATATTTACTGGTGGAACGGCATGAAAGAGACATTGGTGAATTCGTAGCGAAGTGCCCGAACTGCCAACAAGTCAAGGTGGAGCACCAAAGGCCAGGAGGCATGACCCAAGATGTCAATATATCCACGTGGAAGTGGGAAGAAGTGAATATGGATTTCATCACGAGTCTACCGCGGACTCATCGGCAGCATGACTCAATCTGGGTAGTGGTAGATCGGATGACTAAGTCAGCCCACTTTCTCCCAGTTAAATCCACAAACTCAGCTGAGGAAGATGCCAAACTTTACATCCAAGATTTAGTCAGACTCCATGGGTGACCTTTGCTATCATTTCAGGCAGGGGAACGTAGTTTACCTCACACTTCTGGAAGTCCTTTCATAAGGGACAAGGCACTTAGGTCAAACTCAGCATCGCTTTTCACCCGCAGATCAATGGGAAAGAAGAGTAGACCATTCAGACCCTAGAAGATATGCTATGAGCATGCACTATCGATTTTAAGGGTAATTAGGATGACCACTTTCCTCTTATCGAGTTTGCGTACAACAATAGCTACCATTCTAGCATCCAGATGGCCCATTTGAAGCATTGTATGGTAGAAGGTGTAGGTCTCCTATAGGGTGGTCTGAAGTTGGTGAAGCTACCTTGATAGGGCCAGACTCGGTTCACGAGGCAATGCATAAAGTTCAGCTCATCTGAGAAAGATTGAAAACAGCTCAGAGTCGTTCCATATCATATGTCGATGTGCGGAGAGAGAGTTGGAGTTTGCAGTGATGATTGGGTTTACCTAAAAATTTCGCCCATGAAAGGGGGTGATAAGGTTTGGCAAGAAGAGGAAGCTTAGTCCAAGATATGTGGGACACTATATAATTTTCAGTCATATCGGCAATGGAGCCTATGAGCTAGAATTACCGTCAAAACTAGCAGTTGTGCACCCATTTTCCATGTGTCACTTCTGAAGAAGTGCATCGGAGATCCAACCTCAATTGTGTCATTAGACAGCATGGGAATAAAGGATAGTCTCACA
Organism: Datura wrightii; assembly: GCA_035772735.1. Lineage (NCBI taxonomy): Eukaryota > Viridiplantae > Streptophyta > Magnoliopsida > Solanales > Solanaceae > Datura > Datura wrightii. The sequence continues at coordinate 72,137,389 of JASDFA010000019.1, read as the reverse complement.
TATGAGGAGGTACCGTTCCAGATCCTTGACTGTCAGGTTCGTAGGTTGAGAAATAAAGAAATTGCTTCAGTCAAGGTCCTATGGAGAAATCAGCAGGTTGAGGGAGTTACGTGGGAGGTCGAAGCAGATATGATGGCCAAATACCCGCACTTGTTCTCTACCGACTCTGCTGTAGCTTGAAATGCTAGTTTTTCCTGAGGATCTGATCTAGTTGTTAAATTCAATACATGTATATAAGTTTCTTTTACGACTTTGGATGTGTGTATCAAAAGTAAATTCAGTTTAGTATTTGAAACGGAGGTAGCCATTCTGGCAGTTTTGGAGTTAAATGAGTAGTATTTGAAAATTTTGATTGCTATTTTTCTGCTTTCTGTGTGTTTTCTAACATTCGAGGATGAATTTTTACAAGGGGGAGATATTGTAAAGACCCGAAAACACAAAATCTAATTTCGGGACTTAAATCTGGAAATTTGGAAAAGCTGCAGAAAAGCTACAGGATGACCCACCTAACGACTCGTTAAGTGACCCCACGACTCATTAGATGAGACGTGAGAAGGAGGTTTGAGATTTTGGAGAAGGGAGGCAGCGTACCCAACGAGGGACCTCACAAGTCATGGTCACTGACCACGACCCGTTAGGTCACTCATGGTCTGGCCTGAGTTAGAAATATATTTTGATGACCAGTGTACTTGACGGGTGAGGGAAACGAGTCGTGGTCCCCAGTAATGAGTCGTTATGTCCCCCGTTACCAACCTTATTGAGTTTTTATCCAATATACCTGATGGGAGTGACCACGAGTCGTGGTGGTCGAGTCATAGTCAGCCACCACGACTCGTTAGGTCACCCGTTAGGGGCACCTAGCAGTTTTTCCCAGCGAAATTCTAAGGGCTATTTCGTAATTTCCTACTCTCCCAAGCTTTAAACTATGTCATTTTAGTAATAATTTTAGACGTTTTAGTGGGAAAAAATGGTTCATTCCTCATTCCCCACTCTTAGTCCTCAGAAACATCGAAAGTTCTCCTCTCAAGAACCCTCCAAGCAGGACTAGGGCTTCTCATCTCTTGCAGCAGTTCAAACTTCTTCTCCGAAAGGATTTTTGTCAAGTATGTGGGAATTCAATAAGGAAATTTTCCTTCCCTTTTGTCCCCCAAAATCTTCTCATCATTTTCCTATCAGATTAGCACTGAGATTTTCGAATATGAAGAGATTTCATGTTGGTTTTTTTAATTTCAATTGAGTTATTATCCATGTTTATTATTCATATGATCTTCGTCAGTTCCTAAGTAAATTTTTGATGTTCTTTCCAAAGGGGATTTAAGCCTTAAATTTTCTAGTAAAGGCTATTTGTGTATTAAATTCCATCCAGTTTGTGAAGTATGTTTTGGGCTGAATTTCCTAGTAATTCTCATTATATATGTGTTGAGCAATCATTCCATTGATAAGAATGATCTTAGCCTTGTTTAATGAGACTTCTTTAATTCTTGAGATTTTACTATATTATGGAATTCCCATGTTGTTGGAATGAGTTGAGTTCTCTATTAGCTGCTTAGAAATTCAGTTCAGTAGAATGTAGAACCTCTTCAAAACTATTCAGAAATTGTCAACTGATCAGTTTGACTCTAGTCTTTCCAAAGGTGTCAGTGGTGCCTCCCAATTATCCTAATCAGACTCAGAATCTAGTTTTTGGTCCATTAGGCAGTCATGACATTTTAGATATATAGCTCTGACCAGCCCAAAGACCCCAGTTCAATTTACAATTTGTTCTTAAATGGTTACAACGCTTCCAAATAAGCAGCTCTGACCAGTCTAGAACCCAATTTCAGAATATGGTCCAATAAGACTCTCAGGGTACTTTCAGTTATATGTCCCTAACTAGTCTCAGACCCCAGTTTCGAGCTATCAGCTTAGCAGTTCAGTATAGGTTTCTAGTAGGAGTAGGACTTAGCACCGAGTAGGCCGGGGTTCCAGCGCACCCAGGTTCCCAGAACTACGTTGCCAGCGTAGGTTATAGTATTACTTGGCCTGATTGGCCTCAGACTTTTGTGATCACCCAATTCATGCCTTTATACCCTAGCAAGGTATATTGGGTCCTACCGGTGGGGTGTATACATCAGACTCCACGTCTATCTCACGTGGTAATATGTCGGTTATAGACTCTCCCACTAGTCAGTGCAGTCCAGTTTCAAAATAAGTAGCTCAGTTTAGTACAGTATCTCAGACTCAGTGTTTCAGACTTAGGGCATGTCCTTGACCATCAGACAAGGTCATCTTGACCATTTCAGATTACATCAGTAGTTCAGTTCATCTTACCTGTTGGTCATTGCGTGTCATTTCAGTTCAGACTTTATACTCAGTTATGTTTCTCCCACTTACTCAGTACATTCAAAGTACTGACACATACTTTTATGTTGTACCGTTTCATGATACAGCTGCAGGTTTCCAGACTCAGCATCGTTAGCCGTTGCGATCCAGATCCTCCCCTACCACAATTAAAGTGTGAGTCCTTATCATTCGAGGACCTTATTCTATTTCCTTTCAGTTGATTTATTATTTTTAGTTAGATTTAGAGTTAGCTGGGGGCTTGTCCCAGCAACTCATCAGTTAGTAGGCTTTCAGACACAGAGTTAATTTCAGACTGCAGACAATATAAATTTTATGTTTTTTTATAGTTTTATTTTCTTAAAGGATCTTACACTATGATTTCAAAGCTTCTTCTATGCATGTTTTTCTTAGAATGCCAGTGTATGATAGACCAGGGGTTGACTTGGGGTCACTTGTGACTTCAAGTACCGTGTTACGCCTAGGGTGTAGGCTCGAGGCGTGACAATCAAAGAAGCATTTAAAAAGCTCAAATTTGTTCTTCTGACCTTACTAAGAGGGTGTTTGATTTAGCTTATAAGCTAGTTTGACCAGCTTATAAGCACTTTTTAACTTTTTGTAGTGTTTGATTTTATTAAAAAGCCAAAAGCTAAAAGTTGGTAGATACCAACTTTTTATTTTTTGGTTTATAAGCCATTAAAGTTTGACCAAACTATTTACCTTTTTATCCTTTAATATTTTCCTAATTTCAATAATACCCTCACTCAAATATTTGATAAAAATTTATTTTTTTACGCATATTACAAAAATATAATTAAAAAATCTAGAAAAAAAAAGAGAAATAATTGAGGTTGTATTAATTCATTTAGATTATTATATTTGATTTTATAAATGAAAAAAATAATATTCTTAATGAAAAGTAAAGGGGAGATTTGCCTAGTTTTATTCAAATTATATATTTTTAAAATTAAAAATAACTTTAATAATTAGTTTATATTAAAGATAAATAAAAATAAAAATTAATTTAAATGTTAATTATTTTAGAAATAAAAATAGCATAGTAAATCGTTTTTTATAGTGTTAACAGCTTTAAGGGAATTTCAGTCAATTGGCTCAAAATAAGTGCTTAACAGCACTTATGTACCAAACACATCAATAACTATTTTTCAGCTTCAGCACTTTTATCCAAACACATAACTACTTATTCATAAAATAAGTTTCAGCACTTAAAAAGTGTTTTAAGCACTTATGTTTAAAATCAACTTTTTTTCAACTAAACCAAACGAGCTCTAATTTACCTGAAATCAAGGATCTGTTTGACCATTATAAGCTTGAGTGGAAGAGAGAATCATCATGTGACCATATCCCAACAATGGTCCACGAATTTTATGCGGTATATACTACTACAATGATCAAAATGTGGAAGAAAGGTAATTTCACAAAGGGCCAGCCTTTATTGGATAGTGTGCAAATAAGGGGAAAATAGTTTATATCTCAGAGTGAATCATGCAGAGCTTCTTGTTTTGTCCGAGGTATGAGGCATCGGTTAATATAATGGAGTTTGATTACCAAATGCGCGCAGTGAGTTAAAGGAGAAAGCATGATGAGTCAACTAAGAGGAAGAGGTAGATTAAGTGGTTTGCCTTAATTCTTACAACCAGAGAGTTGGCATGGCTAAGGGAAAACACAACCACTATCACAAAGGGTTCCCTAAGCCTATCCATAAAATTTGGTAGGCAGTGGTGCGACTGCGATTGATACCCACTCAGGCAAATAATAAATTGACTTTGGACTGGGTCTTGCTTGTTCCTAGACTCATGTTGAGGTTGGAGGTGAACTTCACTCGAATAATAGTCGCTGACATTCGGGAGAGAACTTTGAGGTATGGAACTTCCTTTCTATTTCCTTATTTAATAGCTTGATTATACTGGGAAGCAATACTACCTATATTTCCAATAATAGATCAGACGTTGAAGGCCACACATACCCAGTATATTTCAAAGGTCGGAGATGAGTCGAACCCTATTACTAAGGGTAAGAGATAGCCTTTCACATCGAGGGGTACACTTTTCGAGCATCTGCCAGAAGAGTGTGAGCCAATAAATGCACCTACTCCTATTAGAGATGGAACTTCTTCACTTGTCGACTTTTCATCCACAAAAAGCTGACACCACTACAGTTCCCCCAGTAGCCCCAGGAACAGCAATTCCTGTAGTAGCTAGACCTCCAGCTCCAGTTTCATCCTTTGCATTCAGTCGAGAAAACCTAGCATCACTAGCTAGACGCACTGAGTGGAAGGAGAAATAGATTGACCTTCTGGTTAACATCTCAAGCCATTTGTTGCAAAATCTATTGCTGCAGCAGTTTCTCCTATATATGAGGTTTTACAGATTCTACATGGTTGGATAGATAGTATTGAGGAATGGGTCAATGAGAGACTAAGGATGAGTCAGGAACCAAACATGAGTAGGATTTAGCACAGGCGCAGGCTCGAGCTGATATTGCATCATTATAAGCCAGCACAGTGTCACTATTCAAGGTGCTAGTAGCCCTTATATTTAAGGAGCTTCATGAGAAGTGGTCGTTATTCCGACTATTTGAGGAGTCACCCCACGGGATGTGGGGAAGAGTGTCTGTGAAGATAGCAAGGATGAAGGTGCATCCAAAATAGAGCACAAGAGGGAAAAGAAGGAAATGCAAGAAGCTCTCCAACACTCTTGAGTTGATACTCACATGGTGAGAGAGGTTGGAGCATCTTCAAGTAGGTCAACGGGGAGTGCCGAGCATAATGGATACCATAACCCTGAGGGCGAGTTTCAGATTTTGATTGGTGCATCTGACACCACTGATGTTGTTCCCCGGGAGGTTGTACCTGCAGCCCTGATTTTGACATTGGACACCGGCGCTTAAGTGCCACAGGTAAGTTCTCGCTTCGCATGATTTTGTATTTTCTAGTACTTTGGGGAAAAGGCACAATTGTTTAGTTGAGTTGGGAGCTTGTGTCCGTGTCTGTCTTTGAATTTTTCTAGTTGTGTTCTATTCCCAAGGACTTTTATATTTTGTTAAACCAACATGTTTAGCTTAGGGTTTATTTTGTATTTATATTTAGGTAGAAGAAAAATAGAAAGACCTGGTAGTAAAAAATGTAATAACTGGCACACTAAGCATAAAATTTGAAATGTTAAAATTTTTTGAAAATTGATACCCTGTTTTTGAAAATGGATACTCCTCTAAAATTTTGGATTGTGTCATTAGCATTGTTTCAATATGTTGACCTATATTGCTCATTTTTTGATATTATGTATATTTATGGTATGGTTATGACTTAAGCTAGTGTACTAACCTAATAATGGTAGTTGATGATGAAAATCTGGTGCCATGTATGTGATCCTTATTAATTATTTCTTACATTATGTGTATATAGAACTTTCCTGGTCAGTCTTGCTAATGTTGTAGAATCGATTTGGTTAGGAAAGGATTATAGGTAATCTTTTATTAAAAGCCACTTAAGCCTATAAAAATCAACCAAATAAGAGAAATAATCCCTACATCCTGATTTTGATATTTCACCAATTTTATTGATTATCCAATTTTTCATCCCACCCTTTGTTTGTATAATCTCTATTTTAGCCCCAGTCCCTCCTTGTATACTAGGTTTCAACTTAGGAAAATTGTCTAAGTTGTGGGTGGCTGAGCTGAAAGAATAAAGTCAAAGTGATGGGCATGAAAAGAGGAAGCTAGTTGACGAATGAAAAAGGGTGTGAAGAGAAAAGAAATGAAAAAGAAATAGAAAAAGAAAAGAAAAGCGTTGAAAAAAAAGAAGAAAATCCAGAAAATTGCAACATCAAAAGAAAAGTAGTATTATTTCAGAAATAAAACCACATCCGAATCATGTTTAAATAAAGAACGGAAGGGAAGCAAAGGGCCTAGGAATGAAATGAAAAAGGAAATAAATAGTGTGGTTTTCAAGGAGGATTTAGTCCCTTATCCCAAATCTACCATACCCATCCTCAAGCCTGGGCAAACCTATGGTATATGTATGTGCAATATTTTAAACTTCTTTATGAGTACGCGTGCTAGTATTTCTATTGTCATAGTATTACTTGAATATATGTGCGTGGGACATTCTTTGTTTGGTGAAGACACAAAGATGACATCATCTAACTGCTAGTTGTGACGATTGTGTGGATGTGTGTATGCATTATCGTCTACCAATATCTTACTATCATTTTTTATCCTTCAATGTCAACTTGAGAAGCTTTGGATATTTACATGTGTTTTCTATGATAAAAGGGGGGTAGGTTGCATCAGATGTGTTGCCTAGTATTCCTGTTACTGCCGTAGATTTTTTAGTCTTCTTATGCCTAAGCGTCGTGTTAATAGAGTTTTGTTTAGTTGATTAAGGATAAGAAAACATTCTAAGTTGAGGGTATTTATATGACAGGATTCCATGGCACAATACAACGCTTTTAACAGAGGATTTTGTAGTTCTTAAGTAAGTTTTCATAAGATATGATGGTATTTCATGTCGAGTTGCAGGTAAACAAGTTGCACTGCCAAAGTTGGAAGTTTGAGCTAAAAGATATAGGTATGGAGTCGTGTATAATTTTGACGGACCGTGGAACCAATCCACTGATTGTCCTATTTGTCATTGCAAAATATCGGCGGATTCACAAAGTTGGTTTTAGAATCACGGCTCATTTTGATGGCTGATGTTCGGCGTATTTACTGTATTTTTTCCATATGTAGCTATATTTTGAGAACAAATATTATCTGATTGCCTTGGTTTTATGTGATATTTACGAAAGAAGATAACACACATGATTAGATATTTGCAGGATGAAAAATACTAAGATTTGACTCATTTGACATGGAAAAGCGGTAGGTGACAAACTGGGACTAAAAAGAGATAAGCTTTGGAGCAAAGAAAGGAATAGCGTCGCGGAGCCACGCCTCTACAAGGAGATCTGTGTCGCACATTTAGTGAAACTTGAGAGGAGGAACAAAACTGCCCTAGCTTTGAACCAAGCTCTGCATCACAGACACCGCAAGGATCCGCACGCGGTGGAGCAGTTACTCCGCTGTGAGCTACGTATCACGCAGGCATGGTATTTCGGGCTAGCTTTTTCAAAGTCCAATTCTAGTCAAAGAAGGAGAGATGCAAACTAATCATACTATTATAAACACCCCTAGGACATTTTTATTATTGATTCACGAAAAGACACACATTGTTTGGAGTTTTTCAACATCCTATTTCATATCATTGTTGGAAGAAAAACATCGAGTTCGTGTGATCCTACTTTGCTTATCAACAATTGTTTGGACAGTTTCATCTTATTTGTGAGTAATCATAATGACTTCTTATTCATATATTGTTATCATTTTTCAAGCATGAGTAGCTAAACTAGTTAGCTAGGGTTGTTAGAACCATGATGGATTAATAAAACATAGGAAAACATAATAATGATTTTTAAATGGTGGACATGATTATATTATTGTTCTCTTTGTTTTAATTATTTTAACAGTTGCAAACATTGAAACATGCATGTATTATCAACTTGTTCGATCAAAGAGGTTGAGGTTAGAAAAAAGAGAATAACAATGGGAATTTGAGGCTACCAACCCTCATCTAATTAACTTGAGCTCCCACCGAGGATAGTCAGTCCAAGACTTATGATGAGGAAAAAATATAAATACCTAAAGTCCGAGAGGATTTAGATTAAAATTCATTTATATAGGTTGAGAGACGTTAGATAGAATTAACCGTTGGTTTTTTATAAAACTCACCGGGATAGATCACTAATAATATAAAACTACTATGTTATGAAATCATGGGGAACACATTCTAATTTCTCCTAACATATCTGATATAATTGAAATCATAATTTATATCACTTCTTTTTATTGCAAAACCCCCTCAAAGTTGAATACTCATTGTTAACAAATTATTTCTCACCTATTCCCTATGGGATTAGGCCCCAACCTAGTTGGGTTACTACATTTGACAGTGACCGCTTTATACTTTATTGCAAGATGTAATTTGAATGTGATCAAATTTTAGCGCCATAGTCGGAGAATACAATTTAGAAATAATTAAATAATGTTTAAATTCATCGTGTAATCTATAGTTCTTATATCACTTTATTTTTTCTTATTTTTGTTTTTTTTATGTTTTAGTTAGTTTTTATTTTTACTATGGCATAATGAAATGAAAAGGGGTTTGGTGGTTATAACCCATATCTTGATGACCCATATTCATATTGTGGAGGATCCAATTTTTAGCATGATTATGAAGATTCCCCTGAAATAGAGATGTGTGCACATTCTCACTCCTATGATGGGTATAATTTCACTTTATGTGGTGTTCATGGTGGATATTTGATGAATTTCCTAATTATTTTGCTTCTCGATCTAGCTGCTAAAACAAAATATGCTAGTTGTGCTTTTGCATTTGACAGGATCGATGACATGATATGTGAAGGACAAAGCACAGCATATGAACACATGGAAGTCACGCTCCAAGCGTTTTTGAAGTGAGAGTCTAACTTGGAGAAGGATGCCAACTCCTCAATGTCCATGGAATTGTCTACCCCCTCAAGAAGAAATGGTTGAATAAGAGATTCCAAGCTCAAAGGATGAGCCAAAATATCTTTATGACCACAATGAAAATTGTGGAATTGAAAAAGAGCAAAACTTTGAAGAAGAAATCTCTAGTTCTCAAAAAGAAGAAGTTGAGGAGATATTGAAAAGCATAACGGGGAGGAGTAAACAATGGGGCCAAGTCCTGGCTAACTAGTGGAAGTATCCAAAACGTGAATTTTTTTCATGAAAGGACTTTTACAAGCCTTACAAAATTCTCATCATGAAACAAAACTTGACCAAGTGGAAATTGTGAGCAACGATTGACTATCGAATCAAGATCAACAACTTGAAGTTATGGGAATCACCGTAAAGGTATTTCACGACTGACAGAAGACTTCTTAAAAGTGCATGTTGAGAAAAGTCAAGAAGTGGAGCTATTAGAAATCGCTACTTGAAAATTGGAAGCCAAATTGAACAATGTTATGATTGAGGCATGCAATGCTCAACAACAACTGGTCATGGGTAGTATTTTTGGCATGCAATGCTCAACAACAACTGGTCATGGGTAGTATTTTTAAGTTAGCTCCCAATAAAGAAAAGGTGAAGATGGACTTTGAAGAGCTAAGGCAATTTGCCAACCAACCAACCCAATAATAATGCAAGACACCAAAATTGAAGAACAGACACTAGAGTTGCAAAGAAAATTCCATCAAATTATTTTTGAGGACTATAGTGTATTTGAAAGTGAGAATGTCAAGAAGGAAACATGCTTGAAAATGGAGCGACTTAGACTGCATTCCAATAACTTTTCAATATTGCACGTGGTTAAGGATATGAAAAATGAGGCAGCCGAGTCTATGGAGGATTTTGGAGAAGAAGATTAATTTCACTTTATGTGGTGGTCATGGTGGATATTTGATAATTTTCCTAATTATTTTTCTTCTCGATCTAGCTGCTAAAATAAATATGCTAGTTGTGCTTTTGCATTTGACAGGATTGATGACATGACATGTGAAGGACAAAGCACTGCATATGAACACATGGAAGTCATGCTCCAAACGTTTTTGAAGTGAGAGTCTAACTTGGAGAAGGATGCTGACTCCTCAATGTCCATGGAATTGTCTACCCCCTAAAAAGAAATGGTTGAAGAAGAGATTCCAAGCTCAAAGGATGAGCCAAAATATCTTTATGACCACAATGAAAATTGTGGAATTGAAAAGGAGCAAAATTTTGAAGAAGAAATCTCTAGTTCTCAAAAAGAAGAAGTTGAGGAGATATTGAAAAGCATAACGGGGAGAAGTAAACAATGGGGCCAAGTCCTTACTAACTAGTGGAAGTATCCAAAACGTGAATATTTTTCATGAGAGGACTTTTACAAATCTTACAAAATTCTAATCATGAAGCAAAACTTGACCAGGTGGAAATTGTGAGCGACGATTGACTATCGAATCAAGATCAACAACTTGAAGTATATGGGAATCACCATAAAGGTATTTCACGACTGACAAAAGACTTCTTAAAAGTGCATGTTGAGAAAAGTCAAGAAGTGGAGCTATTAGATATCGCTACTTGAAAATTGGAAGCCAAATTGAACAATGTTATGATTGAGGCATGCAATGCTCAACAACAACTGGTCAGGGGTAGTAGTTTTAAGTTAGCTCCCAATAAAGAAAAGGTGAAGATGGACTTTGAAGAGCTAAGGCAATTTTCTAACCAACCAACCCAATAATAATGCAAGACGCCAAAATTGCAGAACAGACACTAGAGTTGCAAAGAAAATTCCATCAAATTATTTTTGAGGAATCTAGTGTTTTTGAAAGTGAGAATGTCAAGAAAGAAACATGCTTGAAAATGGAGCGACTTAGACTACATTCCAATAATTTTTCAATATTGCATGTGGTTAAGGATAAGAAAATTGAGGCAGCCGAGTCTATGGAGGATTTCGGAGAAGAAGATTAAAGTAAATTCATTTTAAATTTTTCCATACCAACAGGGCGAAATCATCCCTTATTTAAGGGAAAAGAAGTACAAGATGCGAAATCTATAGCTTGGTGCCTCTATTTTTACACCACCACTCCTCGAGTAGAGTAGAAAATCAAAAAAGAAATTAGGAGTGCAATTCATAAGTTTAAAAAGGAAATAAAAAAGTGGTAAAATTGATGGCATCGTGTCGCGATATTAAATTAGGCACTGCCTGGGAGGAAACCCAAGGTAACTTAGGTTTGTTTTAATTTTGTAAACTTTTAGATTTGGTTTGTGTGCTTAAGTGTACGGATACAAAATCATAAATTTCGAGGGATATTCACACTACGGAAGGAAGAAATTTGGGTAACACTGGCACGCTAGACTCCAGATGGAGCTCCGCAATGCACACCATAATCCTACACAGGGGACTCCACGACATGGGGCAAAACCTCCGCACCAAGGTCTGTGTCGCGGAGTAGGTTTCTATGCAAAAGTTTTATCCCACTGATGATGAGGAGTAGGACCAGGAAATTCTTATTTTTACCCTTTTTATGTGTTCTTTATTTTCTTTAGCAATAGGGACAGTGCTATCGCTTAAGTGTGGAGTGGGAAAAGTTAATTTTTTATATATGCTTGCATTGCTATATCATTAGTTAGTCCTCTCCTCAGATTGTTTTTGTGATTTGTGATGAAGTATTCCTGTTGATTTGAGACTATGATAGTTTTTTTATTTTTTTTAGGTTTCACCGGTTCTTATTTTTGATACTTTTCTGGTGGATGGTCCCTTAAAACCGACTACAGTGTCTAGATATTTTTTAGTCATAATCATTATTTTTTTCTATGATGGATGGATGACGACCATCTTAAGGGTAAATTAGTCATTGGTAGGAGAACAAGAACTTGAAACCTTCTGAATGCTAGGTGCTTCAATCAGGATATCATTAAGGGTTCGTAAGAGTTCACTCAAAAATACATGAAAAGGATAGAAATGCTTAGACTTTTGGAACTTTACCTATACTCTTGAAAAATGGGCTTAATAATGTGAGATATTCAATGTGAATATGTGTGTTTATGTAATATTAATCACCATTATTGAATCATTTGTGTCATTGTGTGTGTGAGATTTTTTTATATATTCCATGCTTGCATAATGATGTCTCGAACTTGCCCGATAAGGGTGGCAAGGGAAATGAAGATATTAAATCTAGGAAATAATTTAGGAATTTTTTTGGTAGCTTGTTTTAATCCTACTTTTAGCTAGCTTGATGTAATTATCCTAGTGAGCCATTTTGAGCCTTAGTCTATTCTTTTGACAACCATGTTAAAAGCTAAATTTCTTTTATTCTATTAACCTTTGCTTGATCCAATGACTCCTAAGGCACTTTAATTAAAAAGAATTATATGAAAGAATCACAAGTGAATAAAAAAGGAAAAAGCTAAAGTGTGAATTTAGAAGAAAAAAAAGGTGAAAAATGCAAAAGAAAACAGGTGATGTTAGTAGCGAGATGACCAATAATTAGAAAAAACAAAACAAAAATGAATGATCTTAAAAGAAATGAATATTGTCAAGAATTCCCTACTAGTCCCCCAAGTTGTAAAATGTCAACAAAGAGGAGGTATAAGGAAAGTAGTAAGATTGAAGATTGTGCTAAAAAATTGAAAGAGTTGTGAAGTATTAAAGTGATTAGGGAGATTAGTCATTATTATGGTCAGATAATTTATGTCCATCCCTTAGCCTACATTATAACCATTTTAAGTCCTCATTAATTCTAGATTCTATGTTCTTATATTAGTGGAGTATTTACACTAAGGGCAAGCTTATGGTTCATTTAATGGATGCATGAGAAGTTCTTTGAGAGAGTGAGTGACATTGTTATATTTATGCCCCTGAGTTGACAATTATGCATCATGCGAGTGAGGGGCATCTTTCTAAATAATGAGGGGCACATAATGGTAAAATTTTGGTTTGTCTTTGATTGCTAGATTATACATGTTCATATTGGCCCGAATATATCTTGTTGAGTTAATTCTAGAAGCTTACTGACTTCGACATATGGCCTTTGAATATTAATTTTATATGCATGATTGAGTGGATTGTGGATCATGGTAAAAGTGTCAAATGAGCCTAAGTGTAAGTAGACCTATTCGGAAAGTGAATTTTACGGTTGAACTTTGAGTTAGGGGATAGTAGATTGTTTGAGGACGAACAATACCTTAAGTATGAGTGGTGATGTTGGACGTATTTTCGCACTTATTTATCATATTTTGCCTATACTTAGCTATTTTTTTAGAACAATGTTGTGTGATTGCTTTGGTTTTATGTGATATTTCTTAAAAGAAGCTAACACAAATGGTTAGATATCAGGATGAAAAATGTTAAGATTTACTCATTTGGCATTGAAATGTGATTGTTAACAACCCAGGACTAAAAAGAGACAAATTTCATAGCAAAGAAGGGGTTGGCATCGCAGAGCCACACCTCCATAAGGAGCTCCGCATCACACAGTTGGTGAAACTTTAGAGGAGGAAAAAGACCGCCCAGCTCCACACCAAGCCCCACATTGCGGAGCAATTAATCCGCAAGGAGCTGCGCATTGCACAGGTAGGGTAGTTCGAGCTAGCTTTTCCAAAGCTTAATCCTAGACAAATAAGGAGAGATGCAAACTAATCCTACTACTATAAATATCCCTAGGATGTTTTTTATTATTGATTCATGAAAATACACACATAGTTTATAGTTGTTGAACGTCATATTTCATATCATTTTTGGAAGAAAAACATCGAGCCTTGCGATTATACTTTGCTAACCAAAAATTATTTGAACGATTTCATCTTATTTGTAAGTAATCATAATGACTTCTTATTCATATATTATTATTTTTTCTTCAATCATGAGTAGCTAAACTAATTAGCTAGGGTTGTGGGAACCATGATGGATTAAGGAACATAGGCAAACATAATAGTGATTCTTGAACGGTGAACATAATTGTGTTGTTATTCTCTTTATTTTAATTAATTTTAGTGGTTGCAAATATTGGAACGTGTCTGTATCATCAACTTGCTCGGCCAAATAATTTGAAGTTAGGAAAAGAGATTAACAATGGAATTTTGAGGCTACCAACCCTCATCTAATTTACTTGAGCTATAACCAAGGATAATCAGTCCAATACTAATGAAGATGGCATAATATAAACACCTAAAGTCTGAGAGGATTTACAGTGAAATTCATCTTTAGATCGAGAGAGATTAGATAAACTTAATCGTCAGTTTTGCATGACATTCACTAGGATAGATCACTGATAATATAAACCTACTACATTATGAAATCATAGAAAACAGTCCTAGTTTCTTCTCACATATTTGATAAAATCGAAATCATAGTTTAAATCACTTCTTTTTATTCCAAAACCCCCTCCAAAATACTGACTACCAGTTGAATACTCACTGTTAATGAATTAATTTCTCACCTATTCTATGTGGGATTCGACCCCAATCTAGTTGGGTTACTATATTTGACAGTGACCTCTTTATATTTTATTGTGAGGTGTAATTTGGACAAGATCAAACGACCAGTAAAACCAAAGAACGAACCGTCCTGATAGCTGTCGAAGAGATTCAGTAGATGTGATACAAGGCCACCACTTGACAAACCAAGTAACGGGCTCTGAAACTAGACCACAGACCCGTCCTATCTATCATTTTTCAATATTTCACAAGGTTGAAAGTGTGGAGGTTTTCAGATCACTAGCATGATGACGGCTCGTGAAAGTTTGAACCGTGGTAATCTATAAGTTCGAAGCAAATAAAGACAGTTGACAAAAAATTTACAATATCCATGAACTGTGGTTCTGAATGAAGATTCATGATGTGCTGAGCAGCTAGTTTCCTATTTTAATTAGGATAGGATTGTCATGTCATAATATAACTCCTTTAGGGTTTACTTAAATTGACATGCACTATTACGACATTGTTTCATTCTTTTTCTTGAAGTTTTGTGAGCAAAGTGACGACTTTTCTCTATTGTTCTTGGTTTTTAAAAGTTTGGCTCTTGTATCATGTAGTGAGAATACAATTTCAAATTTCTTTATTCATCTCTCATAAGTTTATTCTTATGAATTCTTATACAAAATTTGTTAATATGCATGCACACATGAGTAGCTAAATTCCATAACTAGGGTTGTGGAAATCATAATGGAATAACAAATATGAAAAAAAATAAAATAGTGATTCTTGAACGGTGATGATGCATGTATTTTTAACTCTTCGTTTTGATTCTTTTTTAACGGTTGCAAAGGTTAGAACTTTCCATAAACCTTAACTTGTTTGAAAAAAAGGCGTCTAGGTTAGGAAAAGAGATTAACAATGGAGATTTGAAGCTACCAACCTTCATCTAATGACTTGAGCTCTAATGAAGAAAGTCAATCTAAAATAAATGACAAGGAGAACACATGAGCACCTAATGTCCGAAAGGATTTAGAGTGTCATTTATCTAAGAGGGTCAAAAGACATTAGGTAAATCTTAATCATCAATTTTTCATAAATATCACTGAGATAGATAACGAATATAACTTAAAGCTACTAAGTTATAAAATCATGGAGAACATAGTCCTTGTTCATCTCAATTATCAAATACAACCAAAAAATTCTCAATTATATATCACTAGTTTTGAAACTCTTGAAATCTTTCATTTTTTTCTTTATTATAGAACCCCCCCCCCCCCTTGAAATATCAACTATCGATTTCATACTCACTATTGATGCTCTTCTCTCCATATTCCTTATGGGATTCAACCCCAACTTATTTGGGTTTTATACTTGATATTGATCGCTTCATACTTCATTAACAGGTGTAATTTTGGCATTTTAGAAGCTTGATCCATGTAGAAGCTGATAAGATTGAGATTATGAAAGAATTATGTTAGTTGGCTAGTTCGCAGATTTGATTATTAGATACAGATGATAGGGGAACTATTGTTATGAATACAAAAATATCTTAAATTGTGAATGACGTTAAAAAAAGGAAATAAAGATCCAGAATTGATAATCTTAAGGGGATGAATTCCATAGCAAAAGCAGCCATTGTTTGAAATTGAGAAAGATAGCATTCTTGGACATCGAGGTCGTCTGTGTATAGCTGATGTGAGGGAATTCCAAAAGAAGATTCTAGCGGAAGCACATTATTCTTGTTATTCAGTTCATCTAGGGGAAACAAATATGTATCATGATCTATAATAGATTTAGTGGTGGAATAGTATGAAGAAGAATAAATTGTAGAGTTTGTAGCTAAGCGCCCAAATAGTCAATAAGTAAAAATGGAGCATAAAAGGCCCGAAGGGATAACTTAGCATATAGAAATCCCTACGTGGAAATGGAAAGTGATTAATATGTTTTTCATTATAGGTTACCTCTTACTTATCAGAAGTGCAATTCCATTTGGATGATTGTAGACTGGTTGACAAAGTAGGCTCATTTTCTACCAGACAAAATGACATATACAGCTGAAGATTGTGCTAAGATTTATATCCGTAGAGATAGCCTGAGTCGATGGTATTCCAGTCTTCACTACCTCATATAAAGGAGCTTAGTTTACAGCAAACTTTTGAAAATCTTTCTAGAGAGGCCTAGGTACTCAAGTGAATCTTAGTACAGCCTACTATCTGCATATTGACGAACAAGCTGAGTGCACTATTCAGATGCTCGAGGATACACTACGTGCCTGTGTTTTAGATTTCAAAGAAAGTTAGGATGACCATTTGCCTCCTATTAAGCTTTGTTGGGTGAGAGTGTAGATCGTCGATTGGCTAGTTTAAAGTCGGGAAACCAGAACTGCTAGGGCCCAACTTTGTTCATGATGTGTTGTGGATTTGCAGCACATTTGATGCTCAAAACTATGAAAACATCATGGACTTAGGAGTATTTATGTGGATATGAGGTATTTTTTCTTTTGTTACGGGATAAACAGGTGTCGAAACTGAAAATTGTAAAAGATAGCTTAAAAAGTAAAAAATGGGAAAAAAGTGCAAACCACAGTACGAATCATAGGAAGAACCTACAAGTCGTACTGATGGCCATGAGAAGTTGCTGAAAGTTAAGGCTGAGCAGATGCGACCCATGAGTCCCAGTACGATTCGTAGCAGGACTATACTAGTCGTGATGAGGAAGTCATGACGAAATCCAGAAGAATTGCATCTGAGTCTGGCTCTTACTATGAGAAAAAAGTACGACCCGTAAGACGAAGGTACAAGTCGTACCATTCTGGTCGTGATGAACTTCAGAAAAACTTCAAAATCTTTGATTCAAGGTATGGGAGATCAGTACGTGTCGTGAGTTGATGGTATGAGTCATACCCAAATCCAACACTTAGCTAGAATTTAGCCAGCTAAGATTGTACAAGAGGAAGCTACAGGTTGTAGGAGCATGCTACGGATCGTAGGTCGAGTCGTGGCACTGGCGGCGACAGATATGGAAATTCACCCTATTGGTTTAGGAAAAGGATTCTTGTGTCTGTATAAATATGTTTTAGATTTTAATTTTATAGGAGGACGTCAGTTTGATAGTTTTAGAGAGTACAAACCTTGAGAGGGAGAGAATTGAGTTGGTCTTAACTTGTGATCAACCTGTTCTTGAACTCATCTTGTTCTTGCTACTTGTTTTTCAAGATTTTTGTGGAGTAATTGAAGGAGGCGTTTTTTCTCAATCATTATTGTAAGTATTGATTTTTATTTTTAATCATGAATGCAAATCACAACCTTGCAACTATTAGAGGCTAAAACCTCCATAGCTAGGGTTGTGGGAATCATGGTGAATTAACAAGCTAGGGTTATACAAAGTGATCTTAAAACCAATACAAACACTTATATTGTATTCTCTTCATGCTTAAATGTTTCTTAATAGTGCGCAATGTTAGGAAGTGCCCGAATTCTTTACTTGCTTTGGTCGAAGAGGTAGAGATTAGGAAAAGAGAATTACAATGGAGCCTTGATTTTGATAATCATTGTATTAACTTGAGTTATGGTCACAGGATAGTTAAATATGGAACTTAGTGATAACAGATAGTTTGAAACCGCTCATGAGACTTGGTCGAGTGATTGAGTATAGTAACTTCTTGAATATAGCCAAGTGCATCAAATTAAAGCTATCTCCCAAGTTACAGAGTGCCTTTGAGAACTCAACATTGCCAATCATACATGGTATAGTGAAGGCACTTGGTTCCTCCTTTATCTGTGCTAAGACCCTTGTAGCTATTGCACTGAAGTGATGCACACTGTCAATAGGCTCATAGCTCACAGATCTTTTCTTTTTCACTAGGTCCTTCATAAATTTTGCATATCCTGGCATCTGCTCTAACGCTTCGACCAATTGTATGTTCACAGATAGCTGCTTAAGCATTGAAAGGAATTTCACTTACCATTTTCCACCTTCTTCTTCATCCTTTGAGGGAATGGAGGTGGTGGTCGTGGGATAACTTTTTGCACTTGCGTTGCCCCTTGATCCATGACATGTTCCTTATCACTTCTCGGGGCCTCTTGCAACTCACTAGTCTCTTTCTCAGCACTCGTATCATCATCCTCCATTATGCTCTTTTTCTTCCATTCAACTTCAACTGGAAACTGGGGGTCAACTATAGTTTTACCACTCCTAGTCATTACCGCCATACAATGTGCATCATTCTTCGGATTTTGGACAGTGTTGCTAGGCAGAGTACCCTTTTGTATAGGGTTGATTGATGCTGACAGTTGCCCAAGTTGGTGTTCAATTTGCTTGATGGCGGTAGCATAAGATTCCACTTTTTGACCCATACTTGACAAATCACCTCGGATCTCCTTCATCTGATCATCAGTGGACCTCACCTTCTTCAACATCTCAGCCCTCATGCTCTCCAACTTTGATTAACCAGCCTCCCCTTCTCGTACATTGGGAGGCACATAGAATTCAGCCCGGTCATTGTGATAACCATCATTGAGCCTCCAATCACCTTCACGCTCATGACCTCGGCTCCTATCTCTGAACCCGTTTCTGTTGTAGTTGTCTCTATACTGGTTCTGACCTTGATTTCCAGAACCTTGGCACCAATTGTCTTGTCCAGATGCTTGGGCGTTGGTTCAAAAACCCGCCACCTGGCTATCCAAGAAGTTTTCCTCCTCCTTAGAACCAGAGTGATCAGCTCCTTGCTCCGTTCCTTGATTACCCACTGCATTAACCTGTTTGGCTCCAGCTTCCATAATATGCTTTGTCAGAAATTCCAATGATGTGCGCATGTGAGCCAACTCCTGGTCGCGCTCTTCTTCTTTTCTTCCTTGGTCTGCAGTCAAACCAACAACATATGTGCTTGCCACTGCATCAGCCTCCCTCGTATGCCAGGCCTGGTTTGTCTTAGTCACCCTGTCAATAATGGTGGCCGCTTGCTCCCAAGTGTGACTCATCAATGCTCCTCCGGCTATCGTGTCTGCTACAGCCTTGGTGCTATTGTTCAGAGACCTATAAAAAAATTCCAACAAACTATCATCTGGAATTTTATGGTTGGGGCACTTAGTCAACTTCTTTTTGAATCTCAACCAAGTTTCATGAAGTGCCTCAGACTTGATCTGTCGAAAATTATAAATCTCATCTTTTAGTTGCAACATCCTGGACGGGGGAAAGAATCTCTCCAAAAAAGCCTGTTTAGGCTCCCTCCAGTTTGTTATGAAGTTGTTTGACAACTCCGATAACCATAAAGTAGCTTCCCCTAATAGAGAAAAAGGGAAGAGTCCGAGCCATATTGCATCCTGGCTTACTCTGGGTAACCTGTACGCCTTGCATATTCCTATAGAGTTCATTAGGTGCAAGTTGGCATCATCCGCTGCGTGACCACTAAACACCCCTTTCATTTTTAGCAAATGAATCATGGTGCTTGTAAGGTTGAATTTGGCCCCAGCGGGCAGTGGTGGTGGCACAATTGCTCCAGTTGACCCGACTTCATCAATATCCGGGTCATCATCATCGTCAAAGTACTAAGGGGAAAATCTATGAGCTCTGTTGCCCCTCCCTTGTCGACCAGCATTTACCATTTCATCTCTTTCATCTTCTGCATGTTGTAGTGCAGTTTGCCAAGCTAGATCGGCTTGCATAGCTTCTTCAGCTATGCGGGCCTCTCTTTGCTCGTGGTTTTCCATGTTACGCACTGCTCTTTTGATTTCTGGATTTAATGGAACAAGGGATCTCCTGCACTCCCGAGTGCTCAGAATTCACTAAAGAACAACCTGTAGGTATCAAAAACACAAAATAAACGTAATTAAAGAAATAACTACCAAAAAGTTAATTACAAGATAATCACCTAGTTTCAGTCGTATTCCCCGGCAACGACACTACTTTTTGATAACGCTCTAACTACACCTCTTAATGAAGTGAGAAGCGAACGTTATCAATAAAGAACCCAACTAGAGGTTGGGGTCGAACCCACAGGGAATAGGGAGATTGGATTATAGTCGGTAACTGAACTTGTAAGGTAGTTACTTCAAAATAGGGGAATTTTAAAGAAAATCAATAATAAAAGCAAATATCAAAATTCTAACATTAAGTCAATATCAAAGGATAACTAGGGTTTGTGTTCCCTATGGGTTCATAACTGCTTTGGGTATACACTCGTGATTATCACTAATACTTACTTATAGAACTGATAACTTAGGTTCATTTAAATGACCGACCAGTCCTCAGAGGATAGGAAGAGTGGCATATGAGCTTGAGCTATCCTAAAAATTAGAGGAAATACATCTTGTGTTTCATGTGCGATATTGCGAAAGTGCATAAAGGATCCTTTATGTCTTATGCCTGTTAAGGATGTTCAAGTTTCTGAAGACTTATCTTACAAGGAAGTACTAATTGTTATCCTATATTTTCAAGATAGAAAGCTTAGAACCAAAGAAGTATCTCAGTAAAGATGTTGTAGACAAATAATAATGTTGAGGAAATGACATGGAAAGCAGAGGAAACAAATGTGGAAGAAGTATCTCGAGTTGTTTATTACTTGAAAATAGTATTGAGGTAAGTCATATCCTTATATTCTTGATATTTTTCCTATCGTGCAAATATGAATAGATTTAAATGTTTGCGTATGATTGAATTTATTTGCATATCATTGTATGACCCTGTGAGATGCCGTGTTGGTCCTTTCTGAGTTTCAGACTATGACATAGTCCATTTTATAAAGGAAACTCAACTGAAATTTTGATAACTCCTAAAGGGACCACTTTGTAAGTACAATTTTCATTTGTGGACAAATGTTACTAAGGGGAGAAGGATAACCCCCCCCTCCCCCGGCTCAGAATGTTTAAATTTATCCATACTTTTAGGGTAAGACTAAGAGTGCATGCTAAGAAGAATGTGATATGAGGTACTCGGATTGCCTATTTCTTAATGATCATATGTTATGTTTTGTTGTCAAGAAAGTTATAAAACAGAAAGTAAGCTAAAAGTTATCACAATTATTTTCATAAATTCTCTGAAATTTGGATCAGATGTCTTAGAGCTTTTCTCCCAATATATAAGGAGTTATAGGGCCTACTACCTACTAAATCGAAGGTCTATGAGTCTAGTTTTTAAGAATTAAATCATTCACTGATACGCCTTCAAAATTAGAGAGATATTTGTGTTATCGCGAAACTGCACAAGTAGGCACGTGAAAGTGGGCCCTAGGTCGGTGGAATAAATATGAAATATATATTTGATTCCATAATTATTTCTCTTCATTCCAAAATATTTCCCAAACCTCATCAGCTTGTCCCTTAAGGATTTTCCATATCCTTGGAGCAGATTTGAAGGAGAAGTACTCTAAGATAATCTAATCCAACCAAGATACAAGTTAAGGAAGGCGTAAAGATCATTGTATACATGCTTCTTCCCATCAATTTTAGAGTTTTGTGTTGTTAGTTAGAAGAGAAACTTTTAGATCCTAGAAATTCTTCATTGAAAACACCTCTTAGGTGTAAGCTAAGAGTTATTAAACCCCTCTCCATCATTAATTTGAAGTTATACATTATTATCAAAGAACATTTACCAACAACGAGAATTCTTCCTTTTTGTTTAGATTAAGGACTGTTTTAAGTGGCTATAGGTTGTAAGATTGGTGTGGTTGTTAAGTTGTCGTATTTGTCTAAAAGTATAAAGTGGAGTAAAGTCGAGCTATCAGATAATATTTATGAGGTATGTAAAGGCATAACCCTTTTTTTGGGGTCGCACATACTTCTATTTATTGTATTGGTTGTTGAGATGAGTTATTGTTATTATCATTGTAAACTCCTTGAGTACAAGGTTAACTTTTAGCTTCTCATGTTATAAATATTCTTTCTGTATTGATTAAGGAATGTAGTGAACTCATATCATGCAAGAATGTTGTGAACTTATATTATGCAAATTCTAGCTATCGAATTGAATGTTGAATCAAGTTTTTTCATTTGTTGTTAGCAAGTCCCTTTGAGAGGTCACTGATCATTAGTTACCTAGTTAAATTATTCCTATCGTATCAAGTGTACAGCCTTAACATATGTGAAAGTCTACATCTTCATGCTATCACTTTATTAAAGCTCAAAAATAAAGTATCATCATCATTTTATTTATTGATATTAGGAATTTTCTTTCTCTCATTAGCTACTAATATATAACATATTGTATCATGCCAAAAAAGTTTCATATTGTCGATGGTAAGACCATCAAATAGGCAAACATAATTAATAACTCTATATCCTTTGTCGATAATTTCAAATGATAAGTTCCAAAGGAATCATTGAGCCATTGTGACTACAAGAATTGTTAATCCTATATTGACCTTATTGAACTCCTTAATAAAAGCAATTAGAGCCTATGATACTCGTGTTTAAAAGATCTTCTTGAATCATTTATAATAGCATCATGATACAAGTTGAGCATACATCTTACCACTGAGTTATAATCGGCTAGGCAGGACCTTATATGGATATCATTATTATTTACCATTGAACTTTATTTTGATTGGGCAGATTATTGTATTATTACCTTCAAGCTAAAGCTGATGGACAGTTATAGGTATATATATGTATACAAAGTTGAGTTGCATTTGATTTATAGTTGAGCTACATTTGAGCTGCATTAGGTTTCAATTGAGTTACAAATTATATCCCCTGTGTGGCATCCAGAGTTTCAGGTTATTTCTATACTTATCTATGCTGCAAGATCCTTTTTTATTATATTTCCATGTTACATACCACTACATATTATTCGCATTGGCGTCCTTTTTCCTAGGTGCGTTGAATTTTGTGTTTCAGGTTCAAATCGAGGTACAGATCGACCTTTATAGTAGGAGTTATTGTATCATCTATTGGTTGTTAAGATTCATTCTTTCTGGAGCTGTTGACTACCTCTCAAGTTCTCATATTCAAATATTTTGTGTGTAGTTGATAGGTAAGTCGGGGTCCGGTCCTAATCAGTTGATTGATAATAATCTTAGAGGCATTTGGACATACCATATGGGTTATTTATCATACTATTTATGTCCATGCCGACCTTCTGTATCTATTATTCAATTGCAGCCTCGCCGGTTTGTTATATTTTTTCTTTATCAGTTGAATAGTGGCCTTGTTGGCCTTACCTTTATCCATTTATATTATTGTGACCTCGTTGGTCCGGTTATCTTTTTGTAACAGCTTTATTGTGGTGATCTTGTTGACCCAAATTGTTATCTTATAGCTGAGTTTTAATGGCTAGCTCGGTTAAATAAAACACCGGGTGCCATTTATGTTTCCCTAGGTTTGGGACATGGCATACAAAATGTCCAAGGAACTATAAATAGATAGCCTAAGAGGCTACTGGGTCACATATAATGCCCATGGAACCATTGAGATGTAATGATTGTCCACGGGGCTAAGGTATTACCAATAAAGATATATAGATTGATATGTCCCTATCGTGCTTATGGGGGCTCAAGTCAGTTGTTTGACTTCTGTTTATACCTTTCAGGCTTATAGGGGCCTAGGTAGGCTATTATTTGAATGTTTAGACTCAAGAGCAAGTTAGTACGTTCGGACGATTCTTGACTCTTTTAGTTGATTACTTTCAATATACTATGATATCTACTTAGCTATTCTGTTGGCTTGCATACTCAATACATTGTTTCGTACTGACACCCGGAGGTTAGGGGCGCTGCACTCTTTCATGCAGGTCTTGACAAACAGATATACATGTCTCCTCAGTAGTATAACCGGGTTTCAGCAAATTGGTGAGCTCTGCTTCATCCGGAGTTGCCAGATCCTGAGGTTGGTTAGTCTTTTGCTGTTCAGATGATGGGTAGGTAGAGGCCCTATCCCGACCAAGTACATTACTCTTAAAGGCTTGCAGACTTGGGATTATATAGTTGTACGTTGTCTGTTGTGTTGGCGTTGTTGCTTTTGTATTAAGAGCATGAAGGTATATATATATATATATATATATATATATATATATATATATATATATATATATATATTATGTACATATTTTGTAAATAAGATCCTTCAAAAGCATTGGAGAATAATATTCTGCTTTTATTTTTTTGATACTTTATTCTAATTTATTGATTAAGAATTAAAAGTCTCAATAAATTTTTAATACTAGAACTTATATCTTGACACAACATCAAGAAATTGAAAAAAGAAAGTATTGAATTTAGTAAGACTAATTTAGAGGCTAGAGAATATACGAGATAGGAAATATAAATCGTTTCATATCTCGATTTTATTGTACGGCCCCTGGATACAAAACAAGACTGAACTGATGGAGTTGTAGTTTTCATCTTCTCTTTTGAAGAGATTAGAATCTAATCCTTGCATAGTGATCTAACTATTACTATCTAGGAGAAAACATGAAAACAAGAGAGGATGTGAGACGAGAGAGGTTGGGCAAGAAAGGAGAAGAGAAATTGACGAAGAAAACTATTAAGTTATGACAGAATGATAAATATTTTTTTATTGTTAATTAAAAGTTTTAGATTTGAGCTATAAATATGAAGTTGCATTTGATAAAAAGTGCCTTTGAGATCAACATGAATTTAAATTAATCATGTTGTAAAATAAATATCGTACACTAAATTTAAAAAAAAATAAAAAATAAAATAATTTGTTAAAGAAAAAAAAAAAAAAGGAGCAAGCGAAATTGT
Organism: Datura wrightii; assembly: GCA_035772735.1. Classification (NCBI taxonomy): domain Eukaryota; kingdom Viridiplantae; phylum Streptophyta; class Magnoliopsida; order Solanales; family Solanaceae; genus Datura; species Datura wrightii. Next base: position 72,112,383 of record JASDFA010000019.1, on the reverse strand, counting down.
ATTAGGATTGGCTTTTGGGAATATGGAATCCATAGAGGTATCCTTGCGAAGGCCCTTTGTCCAAAAATAGTGTGTTTGTTTTTGGGACCGCAATAAACATGCCATCCAGCTCATCAACCATCCATGCCTTTATTTATTTCGTCCTTGCTCCTCAATTATTCACACACACACACCCCTCCTTCCTTTTCCCACGTACTCAAACTCAAGCACATCTATAATTATTTTATCCACATTTTATTTTATTTGACTTGTTATAAATAACGTTATGATTATTAAGTGAGTAAAAGTAAATTTTAATTAATCGGTTTATCAAAAGAAAGCAAAGCAGGAACTGAGGCAAAGTTCTTAAGACTTGAAAAAACATGTCAATTCATAAAAGGTCATCACAACAATATAATTAGGCTCGATTGTATGTATGTTTAAGATTATTATTGCGAGGAAATAGAGTAAAAGTAGTTAATCTACTAAAGTAAGATAAGTAAAATGAAAGATAATTACTCATAGCAAGTGCAATATTATAGCCTAAAGATATAATACTATAAAAGATTATAATACTAGATAAAAGTCAAGAAAATAATCTCGTATTCAATTTAAATAAACGAGAAAGTAATTCTACAAACATCTTTTGTATTTTATTTATCAATTTTCTATGTTATATTTTTATTAGTAATTGAATATAAAAAGAGATACAAGTACAAAAAGCCATCTACATGGAGCCATATAAACAAGCTCAATCTCTGTAACAAATCTTTATACGGTGTCAAGGTATATATAAGTTAAAATTTTATAATTTTATTATACGAGACTGGAGTTATTTAAATAGTATATATTTGAAAATGATAAAAAGTGGGCGTTGTAAATGTGGAAGGTGAAACAAAATAAAAGGTTCCGTGGTGCAAGTAGTTGGATATGATAAAAGAAAGATAGAAATTTTACCAACTTATTCTGACATTTCCTGCTCACTGTCTTGAGGTTGGCGGCTCATTTTTCCTCATTCAAGATAAACACCATCTAACTTTTTTACTCAACTATACTATTTGGGCAAAAAGAGAAACTTTTATTTTGTTTGTTTGTTTTATCACCTTATGCGACCTACTGACTCTTGTTCTTTTTCTATACAAGAACAGAAGATATATTGCCAAAGATTTTTCACCGGCAACTGCCCGCTTAAAACTGATAAACATCATGTTTATTGTTTATCACATCATATATGATGCTATACTTATTTAACAATAACGTCCTCTATTTGTGTCGCTTTTTAACAGGAACAAAAAAGAATTAAAAATTAATTTCTAAACAGAATCAAAAGCTGGACCATTTGAAGTTTATAACTTTAACCACGCAACATGTGAAATGAAGTAAATTAAACTCTTCTAGATCCTGGTAGAACCATAATGAGTTATAACATGTTGTACTTTTCAAGAATCTTCCTTTTATTTGCAAATCCATCGTGGCCATGTGGAAATATTTGTGCTCTTATCTCGTTATAAGTTTCATGCTTTCCTACATGGTAAAGCTGCAAACTACAATGCAAACGCTCATTCACCCACATACGCTTCTATTTTATTTATGATACTTCCTCCGGCCATTTTTTAAATTTGTCGTGTATTATTCTTATAAGTTCTTCATTTTTTTATATCAAAAATAATTATTTTAAAATATTTATTAATTTAAAAGTTAAAAGTGAATTAATTATTAATTTTTAATTTTATTCTTAACATTAATTATTTAAAAATTAATATGTACTTAAATAGATAAAAATTTAAAAAATTAATAAAAGATATATTAGTTAAATTATACTTGTAATTCAATTTTTTAAAAAAATTGTACAAATTTTATCTTGACAACTAAAATGGAACAAAGAGCGTATTTATTAATTAAAAAAATTAAGAAGGAATTGTTTACTATTTTTAAATTTTACGCTTAACATTAATTATTCTACAATCAAAAGACATGTAAAAAAAATTTTAAAAAATAAAGAATTAATAAGGGTATCAGTTAAATTACACTTCTAATTAGTCCTTCCGTTCACTTTTACTTGTCCACTATATTAATATTAGATGTCTATTTTTTCGTCCAACTCGAAAAATCAAGAAATAATGTATCACTTAGTTCATATTATACCCTTATTATTAAACTAGTAAATTTATTCGCGCTTCGCGCGATTATTAAGATAATATTAAATTTACAAAAATAATATTCTTGCAAGAATCTTTAGATAAAAGAATTTTTGCAAATAAAAAATATAAACTACATCTTTTATATATGTTTATATTAATTATACATGCATGATTACCTTTTATTTTCTAAATTATTCTATGATGTGTACCATATTCTGGAAAAAAAAAACAAAAAAGATGTGATATTACAAAGAAAAAAAATATGAAATAAACAAATCTGCCATTCCTTTTTTTCTTCTCAATATCTTTTAATTATTTCCCTTTTCGTTTCACTTTCTATTTTTTCCTCTTTAATAATATTTTGTAGCAGTATAGTACGTCTTTTCCTTGTTTCTTTAGTAACTTTCTTATTTATATTTTTAAGTTATTTGAACGTAAGTTATAAATTACACAAAGACATTTTTATTATGAGATCAAGTGATCTTGTAAATATAATATTTGTATGAGCAGATAAGCAAAAATAATAAAAATATTAGTTAGCATGAAATTTAAGTGTACTTATAACTTTCAAAATTACTTATTATAAAATTGAATTGTAAAAAGTGAATTACTTCTTTGCAAAAAAAAAAAGTACAAACTTGATAAGGGAGGAAATTTTTTATCCAAACTTCAATATATACTATTTGTTTGTTGATTCTTGGTCCTTTTCAGAAATTTCTTAGATGCTCTTTTGAAATTATCTGTCTTGATTCTGACTTCAGTTTTTTTACTTTATTACTAGTTGTTCCTTTACTTTCATTCTTTGGTAGATTTGATTTCAACTCTGTATTTTCACTTTCTTGCAAATTTCGTTCTTTCTTGAATAGTTTCTTCTTTAATGGTAAGGTCCTCAATAGGCGTCAAACCAACGGCAATTCCTCGCCCTATTTGTCTAAACCCTCTCCACCATTGTTGGAGTCCAACACCTCTGTAATCTTCCACTGTACGCACTCTTGCTTTATTTCATGTAGCTTCACTTTATTGAACCTTGTAAAACTTTCATTTTACTCCATTAGTATCAATCATTTTTCAAGAAAAAAAGAATTCCAAACTATATCTTGTTAAGTGGATGATGATAATGTAAAAATCTTTATATAGATGTGAGAATGCACAAAGTAATTAAGTTTAATTCATCCAAAGAGTTTAGTAACTGAAACCCACATTCTTAAGTAATTATGATATAATAAAATTAACACATTTATTGTATAGTTATGATGTATTATTTCAGTTATGATTGTAGCATTTTATTTATTTTAGATGATGAAAAGAATGAGTGAAAATACAAATATATATATATATATATACACACACACACACACATCATTTTACCTCTTTTCACTACTTTTCTTAATTTCATATTTTAATTTACTCTAATTTGAATAATATGACATATCTCCTAAGATAGTAAAATTATTTTTCTTTTATTTTATATCATTTTATCTTTTTTATTATAATTTTTGATAATTTTTGTTATTTTTTTATTTTTTATTTTACAAGAATAAATATGGCAATTACTGCTAATCCATTTATTCCTATTCTTTAATGCAAAAATTTAAATTTCTTAAAATTTATTACTCTATTCATTCTTATTCTTTATTATAAAGATACTTAAATACCTCAAAATTATGATTATTTAAAATTTAAAATAGAAAAAATACTTTAAGAAATCACCAAAAATATAAATAGGAATGGAGGTGATAGAAGCATGTCACATCAGCATGCCATTGACATCCTTATATATATATATATATTCGTATCTAATTTTGCGACCGAATGAATTTAGAAATAATAATATTTTCTTTATTTGAAATTATAATTTTTCATTCAAAATTGATTTAAATAAGCTCCAATTGATGTAGATTTAACTCAACTTTCTTCATTTTTTAATAATAGTGTATTCTTAAAAGTTTAATCCCTATAATTATAATATAAAAAAAAAGAAGCAATTTAGATGGATTAAGTTATTTATAGATGAACCAAAAAGTTCCAAAAAAAACTACAAGAAAGATAAATATGAATGGAGTTTTTAAAGGCATGCCACATCAGCATGCCTCTAAGTCTCTTTTATATATATATATATATTGATTAGTCATCTTCCAATACATTTTTCAAAACATTTAAATTTATTATATTCAAAGGGTAAAATAGTAAAATTATCATTCTATTTATTGTTTTAAGATGCGTGTCAAGTAAAGATGGATGGAGGGAGTGGGAGATTAACGGGTTGATACATCTCCTAAAAAATAATTAATATAATAATAAGTTTGTAATATTATTTTTTGAATATAATAAATTTAATATTTAAAAATGAGTTATAAAAATTAAATGATAAATTATCTTTTCAATTTATAAATTAGATAAATAAAAATAAATATTTATTTTTAAATAATAAACGAGTAAAATTAAACGGGAAAGTAATATTTAAGGAATGATACATTATATTACCGGCAATATGTGCAAGTACTTGATTGTTCAGACCATTAATATTTAAGTGACTTACTCCCCCCATCTCAAAAAACTATTTGAAGTTAAAAAATATAATTTTTTATCATAATTTTTTAAATTATTAACTATTGAAATTTATAGAACTTTTATATAGTTTTAAAGTATATAATTTTTTAAAAAAAAACTTTAAAAATTTTATATTCAAATTCACATCAAACATTAATTAATTTAATATTTATATTTCTAGTCAAGGTAATTTTTCTGGGACGAAGAAAGTAATAGTCTTCACTTAAAACTCTTTTAACTTTTGAATTTTTCTTTATATTCACACACAACTTTGACGTTAGAAATGGTTTTTTCCAACTTAAAATTTTAGATACTTTTCTATTTATCTTTCTCAAAATGCCTACTAAACATTTTACAAAATTTCTTCCTTTCTTTATTTCAACTGACCATAAAACCAATGCCAATTTGGTGGTTGTTACCTTTATTGCAACGGGAACCCGTGTTTTATTCTTAAGTGGTGGTACATGAAAATCAAAATATTTATTTTTTAACAAATAATATTATATTCTATATATATATTTAATGATTCTTTATCATCAACATGACATATTTAAAATTATAAAAATCAAATAATATTGACATGTTATACATATCTTTTTTAATTTAAAATTGTGATATTAAAAAAATTATTTTTATTATTTCGTATTTTAAGTAAATTAAAATAGGAAAATGGAGGAAGTATAAAAATAAAAATTAAAAAAAAATGAATCAAACGATTAAGAACATGGGTTGCCCAATTTGTCCAAATCATTTCAGCAAAACCTTCTATTATTTTGTTCTTCTTTATTAACATATCCCTCGATTGAACATGTAGTTCTTGTAAAAAGAAAACAAAAATTAAAAAAGAGAAACAATTCTATAGTGTATGAGCTATAATGTATATGATGCACAAGATTGAGTAATTACATGATGATGAGGAAAAAGTAATTGAATTGCAGTGAAAAAATAGAAAGCATAAGAGCAGTTAATAGAATATTAATGAGAAGTTGGATCGACATTATAATTCTTGCAAAATTGACTAAAGGTTTTCTTACATTCTATACGAATATGAATTGAGTTAGCAAAAAAAGAAAGGAGTCTAAAAATTAGGAAGCATAAGAACAATGGTCAAGAATTTACAGATATTACTCCACAGGAAGAGAGAAAGAAGAGAAGTTGTCACTTGATCAGCTAATACCAATTCTTCAAAATCTTGCTCTCATCTCCGCAGAGTTTGTAGATCTGTGCTTCCGACACTTTATTTAATTTCACACTTTCCCTTTTGTGAATTTTTAAAGGAAAATCAACAAGACAATGGCGAAAAAAGAAGACTTGGAAGAAAAAAAAGTGAGCTTGAAAGCAGCAGATTGTGAAGGCGGTGGAGGATTGTAGAAGTAGAATGGGAAATAGGGAACAATAGGATTTGGAGGTGGAGGTGTAGGGCCAGAAGGGTAATTCTGGTAGGGTGGAGGGTAGTAATTACCAATTGCTCCACCGGGTGGAGGTGGTGAATAGTAGTAATTGCCGCCGCCGCCGGAGGAGGAGGAGGATGGTGGTGGCGGTGGAGAGTAGTAGTAGTTTCCCCCCGAGCTAGGGGGAGAGGGTGGGGGAGGACAATTATTGTTAGAAGAAGATGGTGGCGGAGGAGGTGGTGGTGGCGGAGATGGGGTGGCGCAAGGGTTGTCACATGCCGCACACATTGTACATTCAATCTGGTACTTTGAACCTGCCCAAGTCCCATTTGCAATTACCAAATTACCCTCATTTTCCATAGCCATTATCATCACTATGATTATTAAAAGAGCTAACTTTACTCCCATTTTCTCAAGATTTAGAAGAGAGAAATAGCTAGCTAGAGAGGCCTGACTAGACACACTACTTTTTTAATTTGGTTAGTGGAGAATGGAGAGGGAAAGGGGAAGGAGGTCACTTGTCAATGAAGCTACAGAAAATGCTCTAAATCTTTTTGAGGCATTAAGAAAGGTGTTAAATATAGTAGTAGTAGTAGTATTAGTACTAACCAGTGGAGTAGGGAGTGAAATTAAAGTGCAAGTGAGGAGCTTTCATGTTCAAAAAGTTGACCACCGACGCGTTTTACTTTTCTTACACCAAACGCGCAGCCCAGGGTATTGTTGTCCATATAACTTTGCTTTCAATGATTAACCTTCGCGTAATGGTAATACCTTATCACTAATAGTAAGCTTTTATAATGACATCAATATTTTTGTATAATTTAAATATAATCATATAATTTTTTTTTTATAATTATGATGTTCAATTTAGTTATAGCATTTAAGGGTGTAGATATAAAATTAATGAGGTAGGTTAAAAAATGTGAAGTCTCACGAATTTAAATTTTAGTTAAAGTAAAAATATTAGGTAATACTTTTCAACGGTTTAAGTCTTAATGGATAGAGTATCACGAAGCATCAGTACTTATGAGAGGCATAGATATTCTGTGAACGCGCATCTAAACTAATTTCGCAAAATACCCAATACCTTCCATTAACACAAGTAGCCACATGATTATTTTGACATATGACAACAATTTTTGAAAGTATTTTTTTATTTTCTTTGGGCCCGTTTGGCCATGTAAGATGAAATCATGATTTGAAATCATATGAGATGAAGTTGAAGTTTTGTTTGGACATGCAATTTGAAATTCTTTTGTTGTATTTTTTTCTCTTAACATATATAAAAACCTCATAAATTGTGAAAATTATCCAAATTTCCCCAGTTTTTATACAATCTTACCAAATAAGTAAAAGTTCATAACAAAGTTTAATACACTATCGCAAAGCCATTCTAAAAAGAAATACATCATTTATTGATAATTTAGTTCAATAAAATATAAATTTGAACATGAGTTATAGTATACTACTCTTTAATATAATCCTCCCACATATCTGATATAAATGGTAGGCAAATGTTGGTAAGAGTAATATAAATTTGGTTTACTTCTGAAATAAATAATTGGTAAATATGGTCGGTATATATAAAATGATGATTTTCTTTTTTTACAAAATGTAAACTTATGTGTCAAATTTTTGTATTTAAAAAAGTCCATCTCATGATTTGAAATTTCAATTCAAAGTTTTTTGAGAATTTGGGATTTCATCTCATGATTTGAAATAATGAGATGAAATAGCATGTCCAAATGTTGATTTCATCTCATGATTTCAAATCGCGAATTGAAATCGCATGTCCAAACGTCTACTTAAACTTTATACAAAATCAAGTCTAGATATCAAGTCTATATATATATATATATATATAAAATGAGGAGTTATATTCCATATCCTAGCTAGTTCGGGATTCAAATGTTGTTACTAGGGGCGAACCCATATAGGCCCATGTGGGTGCTCGAACACCCATTACTTCTGATGTGGAGTTCGTAAATGTTTATATAAAATTGATAAAAGTTAAACAAATAATAAAATGAGCACCCATAGGCACAAACATACATTTGGTGCTTTGGTTGGAAAGGAAACATATTAGTCATTTGATTATTTTGATGCGGAATCAAATCCTACTACAAAGATTGTAGTACCATTTTCAATGATTTTCTTTTCCCTTTCCTTTTTTTTCTCTCTCCTCTTTATTTGATTTCTTTTTTAACTTTCTTTTTTTTTCTTTTTATTCCTATTACTAGAATCTACTACTCTTATGACTTTTGATATAATTTTTCTTTTTTTATTTATAAATTACAATTTAAGATTGTGTCCTGTAAAAAAAATTATTTATTACTTTTTGTAGATAAATCAGATTATATAATTTATGTTCAATTTAAATTGAATAGTTAATTTGCAATTAAAATTGGTGTAAACAATAATGCTAGTATCTATTTTTTTTCTCAGATAGGAAAACATCGAAATTAAATGTGTATTTAAAGATATTTTCATTTTTTTGTTAATAAAAATGACAATAATACTTATTATATTTTATATTAAAATATTTTTAATATCAGTTTTTTTAAAAAAATTTGCACTTTACTTGACAGTCATAGTGATTGTACATTATCAGGGGATATAAGTTTTAAATTTGATGATTCAAAATTTATATTTGTTGAAATTTTAATATTTTTTTACTTATACTTTTATATTTTGTGATGAAAATATAGTATTTAGTTGAACCCATTAATTATATACTACAATACACCACGTTCTTTAGATACAAAGAGCACCCGCTGCTTTAAAATCCTGAATCCGCCACTGGACTAGTTACTATTTACAACTTAATTGATCATATGTAGATGAACTTTGCGTTTAACAGGGGTGTCAAATGGGTTATTTGGGTTGAATTTGGGTGAATAAGATGGGGTAAAACAATAAATAGCTAATTGCCTAAATTTTGCTTAAAGTTAAGATGGGTTAAGATAATTTGGATTAGATGGGCTAAATAATGAGTCATAGTCCAACCGTCTAACTAAACCCTTTTATAAAAAAAAAGTTCAAACTTAAATTTCATTATTTCATCTTAATATAAAAGAAACTTATAAAATAAAGAAGTGAACATTCAACATTACAATTTTTGATGTAGAATCTTTCATTGTTGCTTGCAATATTTCAAATTTAAAAGTAAATATTCATATTTTTTTATTTCTCATTCGATTTTTAGCACCTGCATTAAGACCTTAACTTTCTGTCACGATCCAAGCATGGACCTCGGACCGTGACAGGGGACCTAGAACCACAAACGACTCTAAGCTAACCCATGGAAATACATAATATGAATAAAAGCATAACTAAAATAGAAATTAATCATAAACATGGATAAGCGGAAATCTAAATGATATAAAGCATGAATAAGAACGACAAGTCACAATGCTGAACCACCTAGTACATAACAGTTTGAAAGCCTCTAGTCATAAGATGAGCTGATCCGACAATACCCTCAAGAGTTCACTAAGTTTGAAACTAAAAGACAAGAACATAACACCATAAGCTAATAAACGACCTTGGAAGATGAGGACTCACCCAAACAGGGACTAAGATAAAATGAGGCGGGAGCGGGGCTAACGATGAGGCTGAGACTGATCGTCCGAACCTATCTCATGAAATAATATATCATAGAGTATGAGGTCAGTACTTTGAATGTACTGAGTATGTAGAGAAAGTAAAACATGCTAGTAAAATGATAGTCTGAAATTATGAATATAAAACAAGATAGAACATGAGAGTAGGGATAACATGCTAAAAGCCATATTCCTGAAATAAATATAATCATGAGATATTCATCATATGTTGAACATAAAGACCCAAGGTTTAGAAATAGAAACCATACAGTGTACCGTACTTTAAATCATAAGTGAAAACTCATAAATTGATTAATGGGTCAAATATGCTATAAAAAATAATATCATAAGACATGAACATGAATAACTTAAAACATGAGGAACAATGAGAGGCTTCGTCATAACCGACACCATCATGACAGAGCTTACATGATGCCCCAACTATCTTGCTCAAATGGTCAGAGCCGTCCTAAACCTTGTCAGGGCAAAGAATGATTAAGGTGTGATATCATCGGTATGCCTTCGGGCGGGGGACACACTTTCTTGAGAGGTCCCAAATATAAATATATACTTATGGTGGCGCGCATTTATGGGACCAGGGTCCTCGAAATTCCTAGCCTACTCGGTGCTAGACACTACTCCCAAAACATGCATATCACTCGTAATTATATTCTCAAAACATATCTTAAATCTTTTTCTTGGAAGTCTTGACTCCAAAACATATCTATAAAACTTATCTTGTAAGCCTTGGCTTAAAATTCATGGTGAAACATACTTGACTTTACATGGACTTGCCCAAATGATAAAATCATACATACTTGAATAAGGTTTCATAATTCCAACTCATACTATCATAAGTTTAAGAACTGTAAACATTCATGCATACTTTGATAATTCGTCACACTTAAAATCATGAGCTCATAAGCTTGAAATTCATAAATCGTGCATAATAGAGCAAAATCATCATAAATTTGAAATCATGAATTAGTAAGAAATTTAAGATTCAAATATGCCCTAATAAATATAATTCATCAATTAGAACATGAGGGAATTGAACCCATAGAGATATCATGGATAATTGCATTGAATTGGGTTAAACCCTAGAATTTCACAATTTAGAATTTGACAAGTAGAGATCATGAAATTTAGCTTGAAAAGGCCCGAGGGTGGAAGGATTTCCCCCATTCTTACCCCTACATACCTGGGCTTGAAGAATCCTCAACTTGATTGGACACCCAAAGGAAATTGAGATGAAGGAGATGATGAAACCCTTACTTCTCTTGAGGGGATTTGATCTTCACTTAGGGGTGTTAGGAGTAGAATGAGGGTTTAAGATGAATAAAACTGTTTCAAACACCCTTTTAGAAGCTTAAAATGACTTAGTTTAGTAGTTAGAAATTTAAGAATTATGAAAATACCCTTTAAAAATTGACTGATAAAATGACTCCTCCGGACCCAATGACCTACTTGACGATCTGTCGAGTCTCCTCATGGTCGTTTCCTGACCCGTTGCCACTGGTGCAAAATCCATTCTTTAATCTTTTCTTGACGTCTCCAATTAACAATTCATCACATCACTTAACTAGTTATCAAGACTCTCTGAAATCTAAGTTTTTCACCATCCCTTCCCACTTAATAAGTCACATGATGACCCGTCGGATCACTTAACGAGTCATATGATGACTTATTCTGTGATTTGGTGCAGGTTTTCCTATTTTCTCCTTTTCAGTCCTTGGGTCTGATCTTAGGGGTTTTTGGGGTGTTATATTATCTCCCCCTTAGGAGTATTCATCCTCGAATGTAGATTATTTATACTGGAAGGCTAGAAAAGGAACTATAATCCCAAAACTGAATAACCATAACTGAAAACTGACGGAGTGATCGACTCCGGACTGAGATACATGACTGAACTGAATTCATGAAACATACATGCATGCTATGAAATGAAAGGAACTTAAAGACATGAACTTGACATGAAACTTAATAGATCACTAAGGAGGAAACTGGTGTCTCATGTTGGAACTGAGCCAGAAGGAAAAAGATGCGGGTATATAGCTATTATATCTACTTCGGCTTCCTACGTAGCTCCCTCAACAAGTCGATTTATCCATAAAACCTTCACTAAAGCTACTTCCTTGTTCCTTAACTTCCAAACTTGAAAATCAATGATCTCAACCAGAACTTCCTCATAGGTAAGGCTATCCTTCGCCCCAATGCTCTCTATCGGAACAACTAAAGCTGGATCACTAATGAACTTTTTCAACAAAGATACATGAAAAACTGGATGCACCAAAGCTAACTCTGTTGGTAGCTCCAACTCATATGCCACCTTAACAACTCGCCTCAAAATCCTATAAGAACTAACATATCAAGGACTCAGCTTCCCTTTCTTAACAAACCTCATAACTCCCTTCATCAGAGAAAAAAAACACCCATCATCAACCTCAAACTCAAGCTCTCTCTTCCTAACATTTGCATAAGATTTCTACCTACTCTGAGCTATTTCATCCTCTCTCTAATAAGCTGAATCTTCTCCATGGCCTCATGAACTGAATTTGGCCCTATCAATATAGTGTCACCTACCTTGAACCATCCAATAGATGATCTACACCTTCGCCCATAAAAAGCCTCAAATAAAGTCATCTGAATGCTAGAGTGATAACTTTTATTGTAGGCGAACTCAATAAAGGGTAAGTAATCATCCCAACTACCTTTGAAATCAATCACACAAGTTCTCAACATATCCTTTAGAGTCTGAATGATTCGCTCGGCCTGACCATCTGTCTGCGGTTAAAAAGTTGTGCTAAGCTTTACCCAAGTATCAAGGCTCCTCTAAACTGACCTTCAAAACTAGGAGGTGAATTGAGCACCCCCATTTGAGATGGATAAAAGAACCCCATGAAATCGAACTAACTCCCAAATATAGACTCTAGCATAATCCTTGGTTGAATCTGTAGTTTTGACCGGTAAGAAGTGAGTTGATTCGATCAACTTGTCTACAATCACCCATATAGAGTCATACTGTCAGCACGTACGAGGTAACCCTGTAATGAAATCCATGTTGATCTCTTACCACTTTCAAGTAGGAATGATGATATCCTAAAGAATACCTCCAAGTCTCTGATGCTCTACCTTCACTTGTTGGCAATTTAGACACTTAACCACAAATTTTGCTATATCCTTTTTCATGCCACACTACCAGTAGACTTGCCGTAGATCATGGTACATTTTGGTAGCACCTGGATGGATAGAGTACCAAGAGCCATGATTCTCACTCAACATCCGCTCTCTCAAGTCATCCACCATTGTGACACACAATCAGTCCTGATATCGAAGTATACTATCTCCCCTATGGGAGAAAACCTCTACTTTTTGATTCCGGACTGCTTCCTTCAAATTCACTACGATAGGATCCTCATCTTGCATTGCTTTAACTTCCGTCACTAATGAAGATTCTGACCTATTCTGAACAATAACACTACCATCTGACGAATCTATATGGAGAACTCCAAATGGGAAAGCCTATGGACATCCTTCACCAACTCCTTTCTCCCATTCTCAACATGGGACACACTCTTCATGGACAGTCTATTAAGAGCATCTGCCACTATATTAGCTTTGTACAGATGATAAAGGACACTCATGTCATAGTCCTTGAGAAGCTCTAGCCATCTTCTTTGCCGTAAATTTAGATCCTTCTGGATAAACACATACTGTAAGCTCTTATGTGAACACATCTACATGCACCCCATATAAATGATGCCTCCAACTCTTTAAGGCAAACACGACTGCTGCCAATTCTAGGTCATGTATCAGGTAATTATTTTCATGAGTCTTAAGCTGTTTCGAGGTATATGCAATAACCTTACCATGATGCATCAACACACAATAAAGACCAACCCTAGAGGAATCACAATGCACAATGAAATCATCCGTGCCCTCCGACAGGGTCAATATTGGGGCTGAAGTGAGTCGAGTCTTTAACTGCTGAAAACTCTTCTCATAAGCATCTGACCACTGAAACTTGATATTCTTCTGGGTCAACTTAGTCAATGGTACTACAATGGATGAAAATCCCCCTATGAACCTCCTGTAATAGCTAGTTAAACCCAAGAAGTTCCTAATATCAGTGGCACTAACAAGTCTAAGACAATTCTTCACCGCCTCTATCTTTTGAGAGTCTATCTGCACACCCTCGCTAGACACCACATGACCCAAGAATGTTACTAAGTTCAGCCAAACCTCATACTTGCTAAATTTAGCAAATAACTGACGATCCTTGAGAATCTAAAACACAATCCTCAAATAAGCGGCATGTTCCTCCCCGCTTTGAGAATATATAAGAATATCATCTATGAAGATAATCACAAACATATCCAAATACAGCTTGAACACCATGTTCATTAAGTCCATAGAAGCTTCAGGAGCATGTGTTAGTCCAAAAGACATAACCACAAACTCACAGTGACCTACCTAGTCCTGAAAGCTGTCTTCGATATGTTACTCTCCCTAACCTTGAGCTGGTGATAGCTGGATTTAAGGTCTATCATTGAAAAGCACTTAACGTATTGAAGCTAATAGCTCATCAATCTTGGGGAGAGGATACTTATTCTTAATTGTGACCTTGTTCAACTATCGATAATCAATGCACATCCTAAGAGATTCATCCTTCTTCTAAACAAAAAGAACTAGGGCACCCTATGGGGACTTACTATGCCTGATGAAACCCTTATTTAAGAGATTTTCCAATTGCTTTTTTAGCTAGGGTGGAGCCATTCTATAAGGAGGGATAGATATGGGATACGTATCAGGGAGAAGCTCAATACAAAAGTCAATCTCGCGCTCGGGAAGGACTTTCAATAGATCATCTAGGAACACTTACGGATACTCATATACTACAGGAACTGACTAAAGAATTGGGGTCTCGGACGTGGAATCCTAGACCTGAATTAGATGGTGCACACAAACTTTGGAGATCATCTTTCTGGCCTTGAGATTGAAAACAAAGCAACCTACAGGAACAACTGAACTACCCTTCTACTCTAGGTTTGGTTCACCTGGAAAACAAAACTCTAGCGTACGGGTTCTAATATTGACCGAAGCATAACAACATGTAATCAATCCATACAAAAGATAATGTTAAAATCGGTCATATCTAACTCCAATAAGTCAGTTAAGGTGACTTTCTAAAGAATTGCAATAGGGAAATTTCTGTATACCCGTCGAGCTAAAACCGGCTCACCGACAAGAGTAGAGACTGAGAAGGATTCTAATAGGATTTTAGGACTGACACCAAAACTAAAAGCAACATAAGGAGTCAAAAAAGATAATGTAGCTTCTGGATCTAACAATGCATAAACATCAAGATGGAATATCGTAACATACTAATGACCACATTGGGTGAGTACTCCTACTCCTAACGAGATGAAAGTGCGTAGAACCTGTTCTGGCATTATATGCCACCTGCACTAGAAGAGGTGCCCTGCTGATATGAGCGAGCTGCAGGAGCTTCTGAAGTGGTGGCTGGGGCACGACCTCTACTACCATCCTATCTCATTGAAGGACAATCTCTGAGCATATATCTAGGCATTCCACACCCAAAGCAAACATCGGAGCCAACAAGCACTCTCCCAGATGTTTCCTACTACACCTCCTATAAGTTGGGAAAGTATGCTCCCCAGTCATGCTTTTTTGACCCCTAGAACCTAATGCCCTGTTCCTTTGATCACCTCGAGGTCTGGATGGAATGCTGGCTGATGATGGAGATGGAGATGATGATCTCTGGTGGGACTGAGGGTGATGTCCACCACCAGATCTATGTTGAGAGTACCCATAGTTCCCTATCCTATCCCTCTTTTCCTCTCTCTCTCTCTTTTCCTTCATCTATTCTACCTCTTTCCGCCGGGCATATGGCATCAGTCAGGAGATATCCATATCACTAATCAGCATGGTGTTCCTACACTCCTTGACCAATGAATCTACAACCCCATTCACGAACTTGTTCATACAAGCCCTTGGATCAGCAACCATCTCTGGAGCATACTTGGATAACTGGATAAACTTGAGGGTATACTCCTGTACAGTCATATCATTCTGCTTTAGATTGAAGAACTCGACTGCCTTTTCTTCCTCAACTCTTAGGGGAAGAATCTGTCCAAGAAAGTCATAACAAACTCATCCCAACCAATGGGGATTACACCAACTCCCTTACTCTCCTTCCACTGTCGGAACCATATATGAGCAATCCCTTTTAGCTGATAGGAGGCCAAGTCTACAATTTCCTCTCTTGAAACCCCCATAACCTAGGTAATTTTCTAGACCTCCTTAATAAACTCCTGTGGGTCTTCGTCCACTTTAACCCATGAAACTCAGGTGGGTTCATCCTGATGAAGTCTCGCACCTTAGTAGCCGCTGCATTCCTATTTTAGTTCACCTGAGCCATAACCTGCTGGTTGACCTGGGCTATCATGGCCTGCGCTAACATCTGAAATGCAGCCTCGAACTCAGCATGAGTCACCTGCTCTGACAAAGGATCAACTAGAGCTGGTGGAGCTGACTGGTGCCCATCTCCATTGCCATCGCCATGGCCATTGCCGTTGCCATTTATTCTACCGTTAACTCAGTGGGGAGACATATTTCTACAAACGCATATAGCACAAGTTAGAGGAGTAGAGAGAGGTACTTCATCGCATGATATAAATCATGAAAGAAGGAAAGTTTCTAAAATGTTCCATAGCCTCTTCCCCATAAGTTTGGCGCACTTCATACCCATGGAAAAGACTCTACTTAACGCGGCTTTCAGACACCCTAGGACACACCCAAACTGATGCTTTGCTACCAAGTTTTTTCATGACCCGAGCATGGACCCCGGATCGCGACACGGGACCTAGAACCACCAATGGCTTTAAGATAACCCATGAAAATATAGAGCATAAATAAGAGCATAACTAAATAAGGAGTGAATCATAAACATGGATAAGCAAAAGTCTAAATGATATAAAGCATAAAAGAGAACGATAAGTCATAATGCTGAACCACCTAGCACATAAGTGTCTGAAAGCTTCTAGTCATAAGATGAGCTGATAGGATAACACCTCTAACGAGCTCGCTGAGTCTGAAACTAAAAGACAAGAATGTAACACCATAAGCTAATAAACGTCCGTAGAAATGAGGACTCACCCAAACGGGGACTGAGCTGACCTAAGGCGGGAGCGGGGCTAACGACGAGCTGAGACTGGTCGCCTGAACCTATGTCATAAAATGATATAGCATAGAGTATGTGATCAATACATTGAATGTACTGAGTATGTAGAGAAAGTAAAACATGCTAGTAAAATGATAATCTTAAATCATGAATATAAAACAAGATAAAACATGAGAGTAAGGACAACATGCTAAAAGCTATAGTCCTAAAATTAACATAATTATTAGATATTCATCATAAGCTGAACCAAGATTTAGAAATAGATATTGTATATTGTTATTGTACTTGAAATTATAAGTGAAAACTCATAAACTGATCAGTGGGTCAAATATGCTACAAAACATAATATCCTCAGACATGAACATGAATAACTTAAAATATGAGGAACAATGGGAGGCTTCATCATAACTAACACCATCATGATAGAGCTTACATGATACTCCAACTATCTCACTCAAGTGGGCAGAGCTATCCCAAGCCTTGCCAGGGTAAAGAGCGATTGAGGTGTGATATCACTGGTGTGCCCTCAGGAGGGGGAAACACTCTCTTGAGAGGTCCCAACCGTGAATATATACTTATGGTGGCACGTAATTATGAGAGATCCTTAGAATTCCTAGACTATTTGGTGCTAAACACTACTCCGAAAACATGCATATCACTCATAATCATATTCTCAAAACATATCTTAAATATGTTTCTTGGGAGTCTTGACTCCAAACATCTCTCTAAAACTTATCTTGTAAGCCTTGACTTAAAAGTCATGATGAAACATACTTGACTTTACATGAGCTTGTCCAAATCATGAAATCATATATACTTGATAAGGTTTCATAATTCTGAATCATAGAATCATAAATTTAAGAACTCGTAAATATTCATGCATATTTTGATAATTCATCATACTTGAAATCATGGGCTCACAAGCTTGACATTCATAAATCATGCATAATAGCAAAATCATAATAAATTTGAAATCATGAATTAGTAAGAAATTTGAGAGTCAAATCTTCCCTAATAACCATAATTCATCAATTAGAACATGAGATAATTGAATCTATAGAGATATCATGGATAATTGCATTGAATTGAGTTAAACCCTAAAATTTCACAATTTAGAACTTGAGAAGTAGAGATCATGGAATTTAGCTTGAAAATGCACGAGCGTGAAGGATTTCCCCCATTCTTATCCCTACATACTTGAACTTGAAGAATCCTCAACTTAATTGGAGACCTAAAGGGAATTGAGATGAAGGAGATGATGAAACCCTTGCTTCTCTTGAGGGGATTTGATCTTCACTTAAGGGTGTTAGGAGTAGAATGAGGTTAGGATGTATAAAATCCTTTAAAGCACCTTTTTAAAAATTAAAACAACTAAGGTTAGGAGTTAGAAACTTAGGAATTACAAAAACAACCTTAAAAACCTGACTGGGAAAATGACTTTGCCAGATCCATTGACCCATTTGACGATCCATCAGGTCTCATCACAGGTCGTTGCCTGACCTGTTGCCGCTTAGGCCAAAATTCTATTTTTTTCCTGACGCCTCCACTTAACTATTCATCACGTCACTTAATGGGTCGCTTAATCAGTCGTCAAGACTCTATGAAATCTAAGGTTTTTCACTGCTCCTTCCCACTTAATGGGTCACTTGATGAGTCACACGATGACTCGTTCGGTGACCTGATGCAGATTTTCTAGTTTTCTCCCTTCCAGGCCTTGGGTTTGAACTTATGGACTTGGGGGTGTTACACTTTTTAATTTGCATCTCGTAAGATTCAATCTCCCTACCATAATCTTTTTCATATCTATAAGTCAAAGACAAGACCCAATTCATTGTCCAAAACTAGAAACAACATGAAAAAAAGAGTAGATGAATATTATTTCATGAGTTTAAAATAAAATAAGAGATATTTATCATTGTTAAATTATCTATAAAACATTAACAGTTTATGTCTACATTCAGATGGTTTTTATCTTTTGAGTTGAATCAACAAACTTTGTACCTTACTCGTTCTTTAAATTTATACCAATTTTTTTACTACTCGTTTTCTTTTCAAAAAGTAATAATAACTATAGTAATCAATTTTTATAGCAATCTATGATAATGAAAAAAAATTAACAATTATTCATATGTAAAAATCTTAATCTAGAGTTGAACCTTAAAAGTTATAATTAAGCATTTTCATGGGTCAATATTGAACAACATGATTAGTCTAGTTTGGCTATTGATTTATGTTGGGTCAACTTGGGCTAACTCAAATCAACCTATCATCAAGATCACTCTAACCAAAACTGTCACAACCCAAGAGTAGACCTGGATCGTAGACACGAGACAAGAAATCCCGAGAGGCTCCATGTCGACCCATGGCATAATCATCGCATGCAGCTAACATGAGAAATATCTAACATCATGAACACGAAGAAGAACTGACAAAAACTGATATAAATCAAAACAACAACTTAATAACATTTAAATACAATACTGATCCTGTCTAACAAGTTTGAAAGCCTCTAATAAAATGATGAGTTGCTAGGATAAACCCCCAACTAACTCCAAAAGTCTAAAAACTGAAAACAAGATAAAATGATAATATAAACCACGTCCTCGGAAGATGAGAGCCCATAACTAGCAGCTGGAAGATAGAGAAGCGTATCTCGTCACACGGCTGGACCTGGAGACCTGGATCTATATCATAAAACTATATAGCACCAAAGATGTGCGGTCAGTACTTGGAATGTACTGAATATGCAGGAATGTAAACAAATAACTCATAAGCATCGATATACAAATAGGGAGTATCGTAAATAACCGGGTTAGTAACGTAACCGAAAAGAGATACAATAATATGTATGATATCCACATATTCATATAAACATAATCACATTATAAGGACATGGATTGTTACAAGTTCAACTGGGGCACAAAGGTATTGATCTTAATGACACAGGGATGCAAAGTCATGACTAATATCAAAAGGGACCCTGACTATCCAAGGGAAACACTCTCACTAGTGAAGATCCCTGACTGTCGAAAAGGAGAGAAAACTTTGATGTAAGAAGCCACTGGCTATCTAGGGATGTCAGTCCCGACTGGCTAGGGAGATACTCTTGCTAATGAGAAATCCCGATTGACTAGGGAAATACTCTTGCTAATGAGAAATCCCAACTGACTAGGAAAATACTTTTGCTAATGAGAAATCCCGATTGAAGAGGGAAATACTCTGGGTAACGAGAAATCCCAACTGAATAAAGCTAATCTAAATCGCAACAGCTAATCAGAGACAAAGGGACATTTACTGATTTTCATCATACAACATTCATATCAACAGGGTGGGGGCTATCTTCTTATAACATCAAGCCCAACAGTTTCAATATCATTCTCATGCGTTATCAACATTATTCACCTCATCATGGAATCCAATTTATAGCTATCTCAAGCATCTCTTGCTAATGAGCATTCTACAGGGTTACATTATTCATATGCTGTCATGGTAATCAGATTTTCGGATTCATTTCATTCAACATGCAATATGAGATCATATATGATTAAAGAATACAACCCATACTCTATCAAGATCCATGGCTTCGCTTATTTAGGTCTACAACATTCCACACACTTGTCATAACCACTCTTTTGTGAACTCCTTAGCCACGGGAGTTCTAGATTCCAAGAATTTTTATAAAAATAATTTTAATAAGGAAAACAATATAGAATCCTCACAAGCTTCATAGTTCAACAATGGAGATGAAATCTTTTCATGCCCAATCAAATAAATCTAGAACATGGTAATGGAACATAATATACTTCGATTACTCAAACCCATAACTTTTACTCAATCTGACATGGTCATCAACATCATAATCAAGGAATTAGGGTTAGTTTAGCAATATTCCCACACTTTCATTGTCACGCCCCTCCTTGAGAGGCATGACTAGCACCTGGTGCCCTACTAAGACCCGGACTGCTGGAGCCTAAGCACTTCTGGTGCCAGGCTGACTCTAACTCGGGGTTCATGGAACCAACGGGCTATATAACGGCTGTAAATACGGCCTCTGGCCGACTAGGCCTATAGCCACCTGTAAGGCAACAACAGCTAACCAGAACAACAGTAGTATAAAGGAACCTGTGTGGGTCGAGAAGGCCACCATGCTGACTAGTTTCACTGAAACGCTGAATCAGATGCTAAACTACTCTGTGACCGGCAAGGTCACCAACTATTAACTGAATAAGGCCCCACACGGCCATCATAAAAAAACTAAAACATAGACATGACCTCACACGACCGGTACAACTAACCACAGGGAATATACAATCAGCAAGCCTCTTAGAATACTAATAAGATGGTCGGGACCATACTGTACAATAAAAGAAAAATAAGAATAAACCTCTAGCTGCCAAGCTCTGGATGACAGGAGCTGATGATTCTGTGTGCTGGCTGGAATTACGAGGGATCGACTCCTTGTCTATGAGTACCTGCAGGCAAGTAATGCAGCACCCCAAAACGGGCGTCAGTACCACTGGTACCGAGTATGAAAAGCAATAACTAAACATAACTTAAAATAGACAGTAATACTGATAGTTACTGAATAACATAAGATGGCTAAGACTGTCTGGGATGGCAGAATCTAAACTAAGCTTAACTGTACTGGAGAGAAGGTGAGAATCATACCTGTCAATGCGGTATCCTGCTATCTATCAATTTAATAAATAACACATAAAGCATACAAGAACCTATACCAGCCCCATAAGCCGGAAGGTACCAATCAACATGCAATCTACATACCCCTACCCGGGTCGCCATCCAAAAATAACAATTCACTCCACTCATCTAGTAACTATGAGCATCCCGCCAGCCCCCTGGGTACGCATCTTGGGCTCTCTGGGCCCATGACTATAGCTGTATCTGAGTCTGGAGAACTCTTGTAAACTGTAATCTGAGATCTGTGATCTGTAATCTGTAGTCTGTGCCCTAGGCGCAAGCGCTCGATAGGGTTATGCTATAATGCTGATCAGCCTGCTATTGGGAATGCTGCATCCCATCTTCGTCCTCTGGCGGACGGCATGCCACTCCTTGGAGTGACATATCCTCACCCTCTGGCGGCAAGGAAGCTCTAAGGGTGCCTACATAAATCAATCAGGTCTCTAAAAGCAACAATAATCACATATAACATGTATAATAAATCTGATAATATTGTCCATGATCTGATATTCTATTATGAATCTCTTGTTGAATTAAACTGAATATGATACTGAGTTATACTGAGTCTGGAATAATATCTCGCAGTCTGATACTAATTCACTGACTTTTATTCTGCATATGGTATAATAACTCAGACATGCTTACTAAATTCACACTGGGCATAATACTCGGCTTCTGAAACTTTCTTCTGGAATTTACTCTATTTTACCATGCTAGAATTACTAACTTGCCAAAGAAACTAGCTTTACATACCTCAGTAACTGACCTTTTGGCTAACTGGTGTAGCTTGGCCAATATCCAACTATTTCTTCCAACCGCGTTCATATTTATAGCAATTAGAACTAAATTCATCAATATTCTGGAAGAAAACACTACTTTGAATATATATATAGCCCAAACTTTGACTTATCGAAAAACATCCAAAAACTAACTATTTCTCAGAAGTCCAGAAGGGAAAACTACTCACTTTAGGGCTAGGAGTATATTGACACTAATTTGGAGCAACTCCACTTACCTTAGCTTGGTGAGGTAGTGATTCGCCGGCTGAATTTCACGAAACTAACTCCGTAGGAATGCTCCCTGCAGCTTAATACTTCACTACCCGAGATTATTTTGAGTTTGGGCTACATTTAACGGCGTAAACGATAAGAATTTCAAGGAAACTCTTCGTGCCCTCTGTTTTCTGGTTGCTCTCTGGAAATTACTGATAATTATCTCTAAAAACGAAGTAGGGGCTTTATATACTTGGGACTGCACCTCACCTCTGTGGCACGTTGGCCATCGCGGAGGTGAGCCCTCCGTGGCACGTTGGCCATCGCAGAGGAGGGGCCTTCCTGGCCTCCTCTTGCGATGTTTCAACGTGGCGCTTGTCCAGTCTTCCCCCGAGCCTTTCTCTAGCACGTATGATATTCTAAAACTCTTAACCAACATTTGAATAGGCCATCTAAATGTCAAGAATTTACGGGGTGTAACATCCTCCCCCCTTAAGAACCTCGAATGTAAGCTTTTGCTAGCAGGAATCTCAACTTACTCAACTTATTCTAAAAAAATTTTGGCAGAGTTTCCCATGTAACATGGACTATCTCAAAATTCCTGAAATGCAGAAAAGTCCAATACAGGTACTCCACACAATACTATAGCAGTCATCACGCGGTAGACTAGAGTCAACTATCTCATTTATACACATAACATAAGGCAATTAATAAAACCACAATACTAACGTACCTCTGGCTGATTAAGTTTGAAATAACTAAGGATATCTGACTTTCATATCTTTCTCTGCTTCCCAAGTCATTTCCTCTCGGTTCTTGTTACGCTATAACACCTTGACAGAAGCAACATTTTTAGTTCTCAACCTGCGAATCTGCATGTCCAGTATGGCTACTAGAACCTCTTCATAAGCCAGCTCCTCCGTAACCTGGACATCCTGAACTGGGACAACTCTGGAGGGGTGTCCTATATACTTCCTCAGCATGGACACATGGAAAACTGGGTGAACAAACTCTAATTCTGGAGGTAAGTTCAACTCGTATGCCACTTGGCCTATTCTTTGGCAAATCTGATAAGTCCCAACAAATCTCGGGCTGAGCTTGCCTTTCTTGCCGAATCTCATCACCCCTTTCATTGGAGAGATTTTCAAGAATACCCAGTCATTCACATTAAATTCCAAGTTCCTGTGCCGCATGTCAGCATACTATTTCTGGCGGCTCTGAGCAGTCAGTAGGTGTTCTTTGATAAGCTTTACCTTTTCCTCTGACTGATGAATAATATCCAGCCCAATCAGCGCTGACTCTCCTACTTCAAACCAGCCAACTGGAGATCTGCATTTTCGCCTATACAATGCCTCATTAGGGGCTGTCTGGATAGTTGAATGGTAACTGTTATTATAGGAAAACTCAATAAGCAGTAAGTGCTCATCCAAACTACCTCAAAAGTCTAACACACATGCTCACAACATATCCTCGAGTGTCTGAATAGTGCGTTCTGCCTGCCCATCTGTCTGAGGGTGAAAAGTTGTGCTTAGGTTAATCTGTGTCCCAGGCCTCTCTGAAATGATTACCAAAATTTAGCTGTGAATTGTGCTCCTCTGTCAAAGATAATGGACACTGGAACACCGTTCAGTCTGACTATTTCTCTAATATACAACTCAGCATAATCTTCGGCAGAGAAAGTAGCCCTTATTGGCAGAAAATGGGCTGATTTTATCAGTCTGTCAACAATTACCCAAATCGAGTCATTTCTATCCCTGGTGTGGGGTAATCCTGCTACAAAATCCATATTTACTGCTTCCCACTTCCAAAGAGGCACCGCTATGTCTTGAGTCAGCCCGCCGGGTTTCTGGTGTTCAACTTTTACTTGTTGGCAGTTAGGACACTAGGATATGAATTCTGCTATTTCCCTCTTCATACCTGGCCACCAGTAGATTTCTTTGATATCATGGTACATTTTTGTCGCGCCTGGATGGAGAGAATAGCGGGCGTAATGTACCTTGCCCATAATCTGCTGGTGAAGCCCTGCAACACCCAGAACACAAAGGCGGCCTTTACATTGCAACACTTCATCCCCAGTTACCTGAAAATCCGGCACTTTTCCTTGCTGAACTCTATCTTTGAGCTGAACCAGTTCAGGATCTTCGTACTGTCGTTCCTTAACTTCCACCACTAATGATGACCCTGCGGTGTTCTAAATTACCGCTATGTTGTCCTCTGTTTCTGCTAAACGAACAACCAAACTGGCTAACTAGTGTATTTCTTGGGCCAATTCCCGCTGCTCGGGCTGCAAGTATGCCAAACTCCCCATGGACTTACGACTAAGGGCATCCGCTACTACGTTGGCTCTTCCTAGGTGATACAGAATATTTACATCATAATCTTTCAACAACTCCAACCAGCGACGCTGCTGCAAATTCAACTCTCTCTGGGTGAAGATATACTGTAGGCTCTTATGATCAGTGAAAATATCCACATGGACGCCATACAAGTAATGTCTCCAAATGTTTAGGGCGTGGATCACTGCAGCTAGTTCCAGGTCATGGGTAGGATAATTCTTTTCGTGTTTCCTCATCTGTATAGAAGCATAAGCAATTACTTTACCATGCTGCATCAACACACATCCTAACCCAATACTCGAAGCATCACAATAAATATCATAACCCTCTGTACCTTCTGGTAATGCTAACACTGCGGCGGAGGTCAACCTGTCTTTCAATTCCTGGAAACTCTACTCACATGCCTCCGTCCACTGAAACTTTACTACTTTTTGCGTTAGCTTAGTCAGAGGTGCTGCTATGGTGGAGCATCCCTCAAAAAATCTTCTGTAGTACCCTGCTAATCCCAGAAAATTGCGTACTTCAGTCGGAGTGGTAGGTCTGGCCATGTTTTTACTGCTTCTATTTTCTGTGTGTCTACCTGTATACCAGCATTTGACACGATATGCCCCAAGAAGGCTACTGAATTTAGCCAAAATTCATATTTAGAGAACTTGGCATTTACAACTGACGGTCCTTGAGAATCTGAAGCACTGTCCGCAAATGATCCTGGTGGTCTGCCTCTGAGCGAGAATACACCAGAATATCATCAACAAACACTATCACGAATAGGTCCAGGTATGGGCTGAAGATGCTGTTCATCAGCTCCATGAATACTGCGGGAGCATTCGTTAGCCCAAAGGACATGACTAGGAATTCAAAATGTCCGTATCTGGTCCTGAAGGCAGTCTTTGGAATGTCCCTTTCACGAACTCGAACCTGATGATATTCGAACCTCAAGTCAATCTTGGAGAAATATTTATCCCCCTGTAACTGATCAAACAAATCATCTATTCTGGGAAGTGGATACTTATTCTTAACTGTAACCTTATTCAGCTGCCGGTAATCTATACACATGCGGAGGGAGCCGTCCTTCTTCCTCACAAACAGAACTAGCACACCCCAAGGCGAAGTACTCGTCCTGGTAAAGCCCTTATCTAACAGATCCTTCAACTGCTCCTTTAGTTCTCTAAGTTCAGCAGGAGCCATATGATACGGAGGGATCGATATGGGTTGAGTTCCTAGTAGCAAATCAATTGCAAAATCTATTTCTCCTTCTGGGGGAATACCAGGTAGCGCATTTGGGAATACGTCGGGGAATTCATTAACCACTGGAAAAGACTAGAGAGTCGGAGGCTCTATCCGCACATCCTGGACTCTGACTATGTGGCAAATGCATCCCTTAACTATCAACTTTTTGGCCTGAAGGTAGGAAATAAACCTACATTTTGGCGTAGCTGTATTACCCTTCCACTCTCGTACTGCCTCCCTTGGAAAGTGGAATCGGATCGTTCCATCATTCTACATTGGCATAGCACGACACTAACCAATACATACCCATAATGGCATCGAAATCAATCATCTCTAATTCTACCAGATCTACTATGGTCTGACGATCAGCAACCTCTACTGTACACCCTTGATAAACCCTTATGGCTATGATGGAGTCACCGACGAGTGTAGATACTGAAAAGGGTTGCTGAAGCAACTCTGGTACAACACTGAACTTTCGAGCCATAAATGGGGTAACGTAGGACAAGGTAGATCCTGGATCAATCAATACATAAGCAGGGTGAGAGCAAATAGTCATCACACCTGTTACCACATCCGGAGACGCCTATGAGTCCTTCCTCCCTGGTAATGCATAGGTACGGCTTGGGCCCGTACCTGAATTAGAGGCCCCTAATCTGCCTCGGCCTCTGCCTGCTGGGAATGAGGGCCTACGCCCTGCCGAGGCTGCTGGAGCTCGGGGCCCTGCTGACACCCTGTCCTGTCTGTCTCGGTTACCCTTACCCCTGGCTGGACAATCTCTCATCACATGACCCTCCTGCCCGCATATATAACACCCTATGGAGACATATCTGCAAGCTCTAGTGTGGGGTCGGCTGCAAATAGGGCAAGGTGGGGGTGTATACCTTCTCTACTCTGCCCTCCTCTATTGGGGTGAATCTACCATTCGTGAGATGCCGTCGGACTCTAACTACCCTCGGCGACTGAATCTACCCCTCTACTGCTGTGATGGAGGTAGGGATCTAGGTGGCCTATCTGACAATTGTGGCCTAGGACCTCTCCAGATCTCCCCCTGTATCTCATTTGATCTATCCCTGCGGCGCTGTTCCTGATTTATTTGTCTGCTATCTTGTTGCCGCTGTCTAAGGTCCTTAATAGTTTGGGCAAAGGCCTGCACCCGAGCAATATCCATATCTTCCCGCAGCGTAGCTGTCATGCATGCCTCAATATACTCTGGGTTCAAACCCATAATAAACCGGTGGACCCTAGATGGCATGGTGTCCCAAAGGCTGGAGCATAGCAGGCCAAGGAATCGAACTGCAGGGCGTATTCCCGTACACTCCTTGCCCCCTGCTCCAAGTGTAAAAACTGATCCATCCGGGCCTGTCGGATTTCCCGTGGCAGATAACGGTCCAGGAAGGCCTCTGAAAAGCTGGACCAGGTCAGAGGGGCAACATTTCTCCCTCGGGACCTTTCCCAACTTTCGTTCCACAACACAGCAATATCTCGCAGCCGGAATATAGCTAACTCAAACGACTCTTTAGATGTCACATGCATGACTTGGAAGATTCTCTGCATCTGATCCAGGAAGTCCTAGGGGTCCTCTGCCTGATCCGACCCTGTGAACTGCGGGGAACCTAGTGCCAAAAAATTCTCAGACCCTCGAACTGCCAGGCCCACCTGATGACTCTGCTATTACGGGTGGCACTGACTGGCGCTGAGTAGCCATCATTTTTGCCAACGTAACTACTGCACTTCAAATTTCCTGGTCAGGTGGTGTGGGTACAGGAACTGTCGGAGGTAATGTCGTCCCGAGTGGCTCCTGGTGGGGTGGGGACTGCTGTGAAGGTCGAGATGACGCCTCGGTATCGGCCTCAGATCGGGATGATTCTAAGTGAGGCTAAGGCATCCTGCTGGTGCCTTCTCCTGCTGCGGTATCCAGTCTTCTACCAGTGACAGGATGTCGCTGGTCTGCCATTTTATCTATAAACAAAGAGTATGATAGTTTTAGGGACTCAACCCTATACTGTACTGCTCTATGGAACCACTAAATATGAAGAAAGAGTAACCATCCTATCATGCCTTGCAGCCTCCTGCCTATGGTATGTGGTGCGCAACACATCCATAGAAAAGACTCTACTTAGCACGTCTTGCAGACTTCCTAGGATACGACCTGCTCTGGTACCAAGTTTGTCACGCCCCGCCTTGGGAGGCATGACTGGCACCTGGTACCCTACAAAGACCTGGAATGCCATGAACCAAGAGTTAGAGCCAGCCTGGCACCAGAAGTGCTTTGGCTCAGTAGTCCAGCAGTCCAGGTCTTAGTAGGGCACCAGGTGTCAGTCATGCCTCCCAAGGCGGGGCGTGACATTCATCTTGATCAAGAATTTCTACGGTAGTTTAAGGAGAAATGAACAATTTCCTTTCAACACTTAATTAAAGTTAGGATGAACATACTACACCCATACATACTCAACCCGTACTTCTACAATTTCATCATTTTCATACATGAATACGCAAATTAATCAAACAATAAGAAACACCCATTCATTACTCAAGCCAATTTATGAACGACATGTCACCCTCATACATCCCCAACATATAACCCCATCCCAAATAACCCATCACATCAACATTTGAAATGAATTTCCATAATTACAGTAATTATTAGCTCTTAAGAAAAGAATGAGGAAGAAATTATGCGTTATTCAAACTCTAGATCATGATATTCTAGAAAATTTAAATTAGGTTCTCATTGAAAATATTTTTGGGCACAATTCAATACCCTTGTTGAAGTCCCACATACTTGGTAGAATAAAATCCTGCTTGATTATCTTCCTTGAAGCTTGAAGAACACCTTGGTGAAACCCCTAGGATATCTGAGAAGAGAGGAGGAAGAAAGAGATTAAGAGAATGAGGGTTTAGGCTTAGGAAAACCCTTAAAAATGTCTCCAAACATACCCAAAACGGCATCACTTTAAATCTGGAAGCGTGGGATTTTACCAACCTACCCCTGAGAAAATCTAAAAAATTGCCTGAACTGATTCCATGACTCACTTGACGATTCATTGTCCCACCCAATGACTCGTTAGGTCCACTCGTTAGGTATACTGGAAATTATCGATCCTTTAGGCCACGACCAATGTAACGACTCGTCACCAGCTCACACGATTTGTTATGCCCTTTGGTTAAGTACACTGAAAATTTGTTGAAAATCAAAACTTCTCCCCTCTAACAACTGACTTGATGAGTCGTTGCCAGGCAAGACAACTCGTCAGGTCGTCCGTTTCCACTGGCCCAGCTCACCTCCCTTGGCTTCTTCCCCATCAGTCATACCACGACTCGTGGGGTCACCTAACAAGTCGTTCCCTGACTCGTCCTGCATCAAATTTCTGCTGACCTTTTTTCTGTTGCACTTCTTCTAAATCCTGGGTCTGATCTTTAGGACTTTCGGGGTGTTACAATATCTCCCCTTTGGGAACATTCATCCTTGAATATTGGCTGAACATGCTGAAAGGTTAGAGACAAAGTCAGTATCCAAATATCCATCAATCACAACTAATCACAAACGGAGCATCTGACTCCGGGCCAACTTTATACACCAAACCTGAAACTCACATCTAACATGCATACCATGACTCAAGGAAGACCGAACAACATGGTACCAACATAGAACTAGGAAAATCACCGAAAAGAACTCTTTACCCCTCATTAATCCGGCACAGAACTGATACGAACTGATTCTTCATTCTTAAATAACTTTTCGATACTAAGCTAGGATTCATAATATTTAATCTAACTGAGGGTAAGGATTTCATAAGCACGAGTCATCCTCGACATCTAGAACTGAGCACATACTTGAGATAATCTGAAGTTACTGAGTTAACAACAACCTCCAAAGACTGAGTTCAGTCTGAAAACATAAGAAAACATGGATTAACACACATAGCTGATTCATAGCATGAAATTAAGCAATAAGGACCCATAGGGAAAAACTGACTTCACTGACTAAAACAGTTACCTCTAAACCTCGGGATTCTACACATAGGAGTAAACATAACTTAACTCTAATCGAGATATAAAGGAGGTTATCTGAACTTAGTAGAGATCGACATACTGCAACCGCTAAGGTTGAAATCCCTTTATGAGAATTTTCAAGGTCTGACTTACTTCACGTACTCACTATCTCCCCATTAGCTTAAAGCCATCATTCTAAGGCTCCGAACCCTTCTTCAAGTCAGGCTAAGTTACTAACTCTTAACTCCTCTTTCACTTCTAACCTTCACCACAAGCCGTATACTACAGCTATTTACGTCACACCCCAAAAATCCTTTCCCACAATCACGACTGAACTTCTTACTCATTATAGAGGTCGGCATCACACAAAAATAGTACAAGATTCATAACATACCTGTGGCCACTACTGGTGCTTTGCCCTTATCCTGATGGGCTGCTACTGCATAAGAGCGGTTTTGACTATGTCCGCCTCTTGGGTTAGAGGATGTATTCTGCTGAAACGGGCGGGCTATAGGAGTTACTGAAGAGGTGGTTGAGGATCTGCTCTCACCCTGCTCAGCCGCTGTGCAATCTCTGTGCATATGGTCCCCCTCACCGCACCAAAAACATACATTTGTACCAGCCATGCAGACTCCCAAGTGGTGCTTTCCACAACTCGTACACAATGGGTGCGTGATTTCCCTTACTCTGGGCTTATATGGAGTACTGGCTGTCGAAGGTGCTGGGGCTGCTGATCTCTAATGGTGGTGTGAGAGATATCCGGTACCTGACCTTTGATGGGAGGACTCTAAGTCTCCAGTCCTTGCCTTCTTGGCCTCTCTCTCTTTTTCTTTCATCCGTTCTGCTTCCATTTGTTGAGAAAATATTATCAAACGTGGGAAGTCTATGTCCCGGTGCAACATGGCAGTCCTGCATTCTTTGACCAAGGAGTCTGACACTCCATTCACAAACCTGCTCACTCGGGCCCGCTGGTCAGCTACCATTTCCGGCGCATACTTAGACAATAGATTGAACTTCAACGCATACTCCTGAACAGTCATGTCATTTTATTTCAAGTTAATGAACTCTATCGTCTTTGCCTCCCTCAACTCCCGAGGGAAAAACCTGTCCAAGAACGTGGCCATAAATTCATCCCAACCTATGAGACCCGTTTCGATTCCCCGACTGTCTCTCCACTGACAATACCAGATGTAAGCAACTCCATTTAAGTGGTAGGAGGCTAAGTCTACGCTCTCTTGCCCCGTCACTCCCATAATTCGAGTAATCTTCTGTATCTCCTCCAAGAACTATATGGATCTTCATCCACCTTTGACACCAAGAATTCTGGTGGATTCATCCGAAGGAAATCTCTTATCCTTGCCGCCGCTTCATTTCCATGCTGTGGTGCACGGGCTACCGCCTGCTGATTAATTTGGGCTGTCAGGTCCTGTGCCATCATGTGGATGGATGCTCGAAACTCGACATGAGAAACACGATCCTCCATTTGGTCTGCCTGGGCTGGTGGTACCTTCTGGCGGCTGTTACCATGTCCTCTTCCATTCGCTTGTCGGGGCGGCATTATCTGTGAGCGCGTAAAGCACGAGTTAGGGGAGGAAACATTTAGATTTTCATACTGTACGCACAATAAGAATCATGAAGAAAGGGGAACATTCCTAAAACGTCTCATAGTCTCTCCGTCATAAGTGTGGCGCACTTCACACCCATGAAGAAGACTCTACGTAACGCGGCTTTCAGACACCCTAGGATACTCTAAATCTTTGCTCTGATACCAAGTTTGTCACGACCCGAGAGTAGACCCGAATCATAGACACGGGACAACGAACCCCGAGAGGCTCCAAGTTGGCCCATGGCATAATTATCGCATGCAGCTAACATGAGAAACATCTAACATCATGAACAAGCGAAAGAACAAACAGAAGCTGATATAAATCAAAACAACAACTTAATAACATTTAAATACAACGTTGATCCTGTCTAACAAGTCTGAAAGCCTTCTAATAAATTGATGAGTTGCTAGGACAAACCCCCAGCTAACTCCAAAAGTCTAAAAACTAAAAACAAGATAAAATGATAATATAAACCACGTCCTCGGAGGATGAGAACCCACAACTAGCAGCTGGAAGATAGAGAAGTGTATCTATTCACGCGGCTAGACCTAGAGATCTAGATCTATATCACAAAATGATATAGCACCAAAGGCGTGCGGTCAGTACTTGGAATGTACTGAGTATGCAGGAATGTAAACAAATAAGTCATAAGCATCGATATACAAATAGGGAGTACCGTAAATCACCAGGTTAGTAACGTAACCGAAAAGAGATACAACAATCTGTATGATATCCACATATTCATATTAACATAATCCCATTATAAGGACATGGATTGTTACAAGTTCAACTAGGGTACAAAGGTATTGATCTTAATGACACAGGGATGCAAAGTCATGACTGATATCAGAAGGGACCCTGACTATCCAAGGGAAACACTCTCACTAGCGAAGATCCCTTATTGTCGAAAGAGAGAGAAAACTTTGATGTAAGAAGCCACTGACTAGCTAGGGATGTTAGTCCCGACTGGCTAGGGAGATACTCTTGCTAACGAGAAATCCCGACAGACTAGGGAAATACTCTTGCTAACGAGAAATCTCAATTGACTAGGAAAATACTCTTGCTAACGAGAAGTCCCAACTGACTAGGAAAATACTCTTGCTAACGAGAAATCTCGACTGACTAGGGAAATACTCTTGCTAACAAGAAATTCTGACTAACTAGGGAAATACTCTTGCTAACTAGAAATCTCGACTGACTAACGCTAATCTAAATCGCAACAGCTAATCAGAGACAAAGGGACATTTACTGATTTTCATCATACAACATTCTTATCAATAGGGTGGGGGCTACCTTCTAATAACATCAAGCCCAACAGTTGCAATATCATTCTCATGAGTTATCAACATTATTCACCTCATTATGGAATCCAATTTGTAGCTATCTCAAGCATCTCTTGCTAATGAGCATTCTACATGGTTACATTATGCACATGCTGTCATGGTAATCAGATTTTGAATCCATTCAACATGCAATATGAGATCATATATGGTTTAAAGAATACAACCCATACTCTATCAAGATGCATGGCTTTGCATATTTAGGTCTACAATATTCCACACACTTATCATAACCACTCTTTTGTGAACTCCTTAGCCACGGGAGTTCTAGATTCCAAGAATTTTTATAAAAATAATTTTAATAAGGAAAACAATATAGAATCCTCCCAAGCTTCATAGTTCAACAATGGAGGTGAAATCTTTTAATGCCCAATCAATTAAATCTAGAATATGGTGATGGAACATAATATACTTCAATTACTTAAACCCACAAGTTTTACTTAATCCGACATGGTCATCAACATCATAAACAAGGCATTAGGGTTAGTTTAGCAATATTCCCACACTTTCATCTTGATCAAGAATTTCTACGGTAGTTTAAGGAGAAATGAACAATTTCCTTTCAACACTTAATTCAAGTTAGGATGAACATACTACACCCATACATACTCAAACCGTACTTCTACAATTTCATCATTTTCATACATGAATATGCAAATTAATCGAATATTAAGAAACACCCATTCATTACTCAAGCCAACTTACGAACGACATGTCACCCTCATACATCCCCAACATATAACACCATCCCAAATAACCCATCACATTAACATTTGAAATGAATTCCATATTACAGTAATTATTAGCTTTTAAGAAAAGAATGAGGAATAAATTATCTATTATTCAAACCCTAGATCATGATATTCTAGAAAATTTAAATTAGGTTCTCATTGAAAATATTTTGGGGCACAGGGATGGAAAAATACCCTTGTTGAAGTCCCACATACCTGGTAGACGAAAATCCCGCTTGATTATCTTCCTTGAAGCTTGAAGAACACCTTGGTGAAACCCCTAGGATATTTGAGAAGAGAGGATGAAGAAAGAGATTGAGAGAATGAGGGTTTAGGCTTAGGAAAACCCTTAAAAATATCCCCAAACATATCCAAAACGACATCACTTTAAATCTGGGAGCATGGGATTTTACCAACCTGCCCTTGAGAAAATCTGAAAAATTGCCCGAACTAATGCCACGACTCACCTGACGAGTCATTGTCCCACCCAATGACTCGTCAGGTATATTGGAAATTATCAATCCTTCAGGCCATGAACAACGTAACGACTCGTCACCAGCTCCCATGATTCATTATGCCCTTTCGTTAAGTACATTGGAAATTTCTTGAAAACTAAAACTTCTCCCCTCTAATGACTGACTTGACGAGTCGTTGCCAGGTGAGACGACTCATCAGGTCATCAATTTCCACTAGCCCAGCTCACCTCCCTTGGATGCTTCCCCACGATTCAAACCACGACTCGTGGGGTCACCTAACGAGTCGTTCCCTGACTAGTCCTGCAGCAAATTTCTGCTGACTTTTTTTTCTGCTGCACTTCTTGTAACTCCAGGGTCTGATCTCTAGGACTTCCGGGGTGTTACAAAAACTCATCAAAACTTGAACGGATTGGACGAGTCACATGAGTTTGAGTTAATTTTATCACTCATAATTGCAATCATAAAATCTTGGGGAAGTTACAAATATACTAGTACATAAGTAAGATATTTCATAATCTATAATTATTAATTAAATTACATAATCTACAATATATATATATATATATATATATATGATTTTACAATATTAATAAAAAAAATTTACTATGAAAAAAAGAGTAAAAATAAGGAGTTTTCTATATTAGTGATAATAAAATTAAATACATGTCAAAATATATTAATTACTTTTCTAAAAAGTTACAACATATTCAACTACCATATATTACTACTTACAGTCAAACCTCTCTATAACAACTATTCATCATAACAACATTTCAATATAATAGCCTGATTTTCTCCAGAATGAATTTTTCATGTTATATTTTACTTCTCGATAATAGCATTCTACCTATAACAGCAGTGACGTTCATTATAGAGGTACACTCTTTATAAAATTACCCCTCTATAACAGCCATTCTCAAATATTATGTAATAATATTATGTAAGAAATATATTATGTACAAATAATCATTAAAATATCTATGGTAAATATCATTAATGTCATGCACATAGTAAATTTAAAGTATGAATATCTAAAAGAAAATTATTATATTAAAATAGTATCCACCAGTTATAGTCTCACGAGGAAAGGCTATTTTCCTTTTTTTACGTTCACTCTCTTTCTATATTTTTTATTAAATTGGTTAATAAAATATTCCTTCTTTTTGGTATACACAAAATTATTGTGCTAGACAGATGACACTCACTACAACAAAAATGGTCTTTAAGGAAGGGAAATATGGTCCATGAAAGTCAAAATCTGGTCCCAAAAGTTGTATTACGATGGTAAAAAGCTGGTCGCCGCCCATCCTAATAGCCTCCGACGCTAAAGCTCAACAGCAACGGATTCAAAATTGTGGTATTTTTGGGATGAGTACAAATGCTGGTCCCTAAATACCTTTAGAGACCATATACCCTATCCCTAATATACGATTTATATCATGAAAATTATTTATTTTTCGCTCGCCAAATCTCTTTAGCGACCCATAACTAACTTGTCGTAAATTAGAGACCAGTGACTTATTGGTCCTAGATTATCCTTTAAGGACGAGCAACATTCTCGTCCTAGAATAACTTTAGAGACGAGCAACGTTTCTAGTCCTAAAATATCCTTTAGAGATGAACAATATTTCTGGTCCTAGATATGTTTTAGAGACGAGCAACATTTATGGTCTCTAATTGACAACAATGGTCCTAAAGATCTTGATATCACAAAAAAGTAATTTTCATCAAAAATAAATATCAAATGCTACTGAAAATCTAGATACAAAATGATAATATATATATATATATATATATATATATAGAGAGAGAGAGAGAGAGAGAGAGAAAGAGAGAGAGAGAGAGAGAGCGGGAGGGATTATGTGTTATTAATTGCAATAAATTAAAATGGTTAACATCTCATAATCAATGTTAATTTTAATATTTGCTCTAACATCTTAACAAAAAAACTTAGCTAATATGCTGAGCTAGACTATGATATCAAGCTTTGCATCACATTCCTAGCAAAATAATAATGAGTTTGTGCATCTTCTAAACTTGCATCTTGACTTGTAACTTCAATCTTCAAAATCTGTAAGTACAAAAATTTAAAAAGAGGGTGATTAACTATTGAAATAATAACATATATAAATTTTACACTAGCAATAGTTAAACAGCTCACCTCAAAAGAAATCTTAATTCCATCGGGTGTTATCCAACAACATCAATAAAGCTGCAAGAATAAAAAAAATTAGAAATATTTTGAGATGCATTAAACAAGAAACAGAGATGGTTATCCAAGAAACAGAGATATTCACTAGCATGAATATGCTACTGCATCAGTCACCTAAATAAATTTATAATTCTTTCTAATTGTTTCTATGCTTTGTGGCATACGACAGTCATCAAGACTTCCAACTTTCACTTTTGACTTCCATTTAATAAAAATGTGGAACTCAATAAAACGTAAGTGTATTCGAAAAATGAAAAATGGAGTTCTCTTTATATTTCTTTTAACTCTTTTCATATTGTTTGTTCATCACACACCCTGCATTTCAGTCTTCAACTTCCAACTATACAACCAAGAGTAGCTAGTAACCATACCAAAAAAAAGTGTATCCATAGGGCCTTCCCAATTTCTAAACAGCAAAAAAGAAAGAATAATTAACATTGACAAGTTCATAGGGAAGTTCTGCCAGCTCTTGTAATGCTTCGGAAGCTCAAAATCAATATCCGGGACTTAAATCAGAAAATATAGAAAACTGCAGAAAAGTTGCAGAACGACCAACCTAACGGGTCGTTAAGGGACCCAACGACTCGTTAGGTCAACCGTGTGAAGGATGCCAAGAATATACACCAGTATTCCTAACGGACAACACCACAAGTCATTAGCAGGACTTACGACTCGTTAAGTCGCCCATTACCAAGCCGGAGTTCAGAAATTCAAGGAATTTACAGTGTACTTGATGGAAGGTCACCACGAGTCGTCATCAGCAGTAATGACTCGTCAGGTCCTTCGTTACTAGTCCTTTCTAGCTTTCTTACTAGTGTACCTAATGGACGACACGATGAGACGTTCCTAGTCATGACGACTCGTCATGAGCTTGTCAGGAGTCGGTAGATTTTTTCCAGTGAACTTGACGGAAGGACCCAATGACTTGTTGGACCTGGTAATGAGTCGTTAGGTCACTCGTTAGAGACACCTGACAGTTTTTCCCATTGAATTTCTAAGGGCTATTTAGTAATTTTCTATTCTCCCAAGCATTAAACCACATCGTTTAAGCACTAATTTTAGATGTTTTAGTGGGGGAAAATGGTTCCTCCCATCATTCTCACGCTAATACTACGAAGAACATTGTAGAATTCTCTCTCAAAGTATTTCAGAGCAAGGGCTAGGGCTGAACTTTTCTCTTCAATTGTCAGGCAAATTCTCCAGGTTTCTTCGCTAGGTATGTGGGGTTTTAGCAAGGGGATTGTCCTTCCCTTGCGTCCCCAAAGTCCTCCTCAATTTCTTCTATCAGTTTTAAGCCCTGAGCGTTCGAGTTGAGAAACATTCATGTTTATTTTCATTGATTTCACTCAGAGTGTTAATATAATCTTCATCAGTTCCTCATCAAATTGTCAGTATTATTACAAAACTGAATTTAAGCCCTAACTTTTGAGTAATGAGTTTACTTGTTAAATTCCCTCTAGTGAATGAAGAATGCTTCGGGTTGAATTCCTAGAATTGTCTTTCCTTACGTATGTGTTGGGTAAATATCCCATGAATCAGAATGACTTTAGTATGTTGAATGAAATTCTCTATTAGCTGCTTAGTAATTTAGTCAGTTAGAACACATAACTCTATCAGTATAGTCTCATTCTGAATCATAAAAGTCTAGCTTCAGTCAGATTTTAGCAACCTCAATGTTGTCCAGAAAATGTCAACTGATTAGTTTGACTCCAGTTTATTTTCGAGGTGCCAGTGGTGCCTCTCAATTTTCAGACTCAAATTCAGATTTCAATTATTTGGTCCATTAGGTGGTCATGACATTCAGTTATAGCTATGAACATCCCCAGGACCCCAGTTCAATTATTAGTTGTTCTGTAGACAGTTACGACGCTTCTAGATAAGCAGCTCTGACCAGTCTTAGAACCTAGTTTCAGAATCTGGTTCGATAAGGCTCTTAGAGTACATGCAGTTATTCGTTCCTGACTAGTCTTGGGCCCCAGTTTTGAGCTATCAGCTTTGTAGTTTAGTTTAGGTTTTCCAGTAGGAGTAGAACTTAGAACAGAGCAGGTCGGGTTCCAGCGCACCTAGGTTCCCAGAATTACGTTGCTAGTGTAGGTTACAATATTATTTGGCCTGATTGGCTCCAGATATTTTTATGATCACCCAGTTCATGTCTTTATAACCTGGAAAGGTATATTGGGTCCTATCGGTGGGGTGTATACATCGAAATCCACGTCTAGCTCACATGGTTATATATCAGTTATAGACTCTCCCACTACTCAATTCAGACCAGTATCAAAATAAGTCGCTCCGTTCAGTACAGTATCTCAAATTCAATGTTTTAGACTTAGGGCATGTCCTTGACCATCAGACATGGTCGTCTTGACCATTTCAGATTATATTAGTAGTTCAGTTCAGTTTACCTGTTGGTCATGGTGTGTCATTTCAGTTCAGACTTTATATTCAGTATGTTTCTCCCACTTTCTCAGTATATTCAAAGTTCTATCACATGCTTTTCATGTTGTATCATTTCATGATACAGCTGCAGGTTCTCAAATTCAGCACAGATAGTTACTTTAGTTTCAAAGCATTCCATTTCAGCAGATCAGAGTGTGAGTCCTCATCATTCAAGGGCCTTGTTTAATTATTTTAGTTGGATATGATTTTGTATAGACTTAGAGTTAGCTGGGGGCCTGTCCCAACAACTCCTCAATAATTGGATTTCAGATCAGACTTGTCTTTCAGAATTGTATTTCAGATATATTATTTCTTTCTCTTCTTTCAGTCTTTACATTTTCTTAAACTGAAAAATCTGTTATTTAAAAGTTCAGTTGTGCATGTTTGCTCAGAATGCTAGTGTATGATATACCATGGGTTGACTCGGCGTCACTTGTGGCTTCAAGTACTGTGTTACGTCCAAGGTGTAGGCTCGGGCGTGACAGCTCTAGCTAGAATACCACCAGTAATTTTCTAAAATTTAATACAAACTTTCAGTCAAGTACCACAAGCAACATTTAGTATGAAATTAGAAAAACTACAATCACAACTTTAGATGCCAACACCAAAGGTAATTCTTCTTTTTTGTTGGTATCCATCATCAGTTCAATTCAAATTAGCTAGATGCAACATAAGTGACTGGTGACATGTGCTGTTTCAGCTAGACTGCCCTTCATGGAGCATGTCTAACACAAGACAACCTAGCTAAAAGAAAGTTTTACAGTGCAAACAGGTGCTATATCTGCCTGAAGGATTCTGAAACACATAATCATCTTTTTTTACAACGCCCAGTGGCATCAAACCTATGGAACATGTTTGTATTACTCTTTGGGCTCAGACTATAGCTTGAAGATTGTAATTGAGCTACTTAGTTCCTTTTTCTCCAACTCTTTTGTAACTACTTTGTATCATCTTGATGCCAGAAATGGAATTCTTTTTACTTCATTAAAAAAAGTGACGAGTGACAAAGGCTGTGATAACTGCCTCTTACAAATTCACAAGCTGTAAGGAGTTTTCAGTTGTCATTTATATATAGGAAGAAGCAGAAAACTGAAAGTATCAAACACACCATAAGTAAAGTAGCCTGAATTAGTGCCAACAGAGTAATGGTTCAGTCGCAAGGCCAAACAAGTTGTTTAAGAGGCACTTGTGTTTTATATGTGGTTAAATTTTATATCTTTGTGAAAATTATGATGCAGGACTTCTGTTTAAGTTGTAATTAAGGCAAAAACTTGGATACATTAGTGCACTAGTTGTTTTATAGGCTGCACTTAATCTATAGACCGGTAAGATGTGATAATTCCTATATGGTTTATAGATTCTTTAAGGTGATTGGGTATGTTAAACTTATTGCTTTGAACAACTTCAGAAGTTATTTTTGATTCTGTATATGATGAAAATGGCTTGTTGAGAACCAGACTAAGATTAGGCCATCACAATTCTGTTGTCATACATCATCCATTGCTAGAAAATACAGTATCTTAGGAGAAAGTTACTCCTAATCCTTTATTGAAGTCTTGTTGGAGCTTGTTCTCCTGCATTTCAAGATATTGTAATCTATCACTAACTAATAGCGAAAAGCACCAATGCTTAAATGATGAAATTGCAGATGCAATATACCATTTGTCCTCAATCTGTTTGGGAACTCCTTCTTAACATCTAAAATATCAGTTGATTATCAGTCTCTAGTTTATTAAATGCATTATAGTTATCCTCGGTTGATTGTTTATTGTCTACAGTTAATTGATAACATTCTGTTTGCCATGAAAAGTATAGGAGTTTTAACATTTGTGATATTCAATTGGCCACTTCTAAGTTACCAAATTCAAGAGCTTCTTCAGTCACAGAACTGGAGGTAATGAAAATAAAAAAAGAGAGTGGAGTTACTAACTTGGTCAGCACACAAAAATAATGGTCATTCAATTGAAACAGACGATGTTGTAGGCGGGACATGGGAATGTTGAGCAGAAAAGAATTCTTTTATTTTCTTTATTTCTTTCATCTCGTCTTCTAAGTTAGACAAGCAATCATGCGAGGATTTACTTTCCTCATTAAAGGATTTGTTTTCCTCTCGAGTTAAACGCAGCGCGGACAATAATTCAACCTTTGAAGAAGTTCCACCTTTCAAGTCTTTCGCCTTTACTCCACCCCCAAAGCCAAATACATGGCTACTATTTTGAGGTCCACAACATTTTTCTACAATCTCAATGTTAGGTAGAGATGGCTCTGATTGAACCATTTCTTCAATTTCAGCCTACAAAGCATATAAAGTAACCTTTTCTATCATAACACATAATAAGTTGAAGTAATTTACATATTTAATTTATCAAACATACGTATTTTTCAATTGCTTCAGGTTCAATAAGCTTGTTATTTTTCTTACGAGTCTCAAAGAAAATTGTTGTCAAATCTGGTGGATTTCCATCTTTCCCACCCTTTACATCAAAGGAAAACATGTCAAATAAACCTCTCAATATTTTATTTACAGAGATATTGGTTTTATGATATTACCTTTTGATAAATAATCTCTCGAATAGGGTTGCTACCAATATGATGAAGCATCTTCAACCTAGCCCGGTTTGCTGCATTCCTGCTGCTTCTCGCCTATATTTGTGAAACAATAAGCTTAAATGTAATAATTATAATAAATTTCAAAGTATATTTAGGTTTGTTTTCATGTAAAGTGGAAAAAAGGTACGTGGAGCTAAGGAGGGAAATCAAGCTACAGATGCTTTGGCGAAATAAACTATTAAATCAATAGGAATGCCTGAAAACTTTCTGAAGGAAAATGTTCTTTTACTAATCACTCCCATTCTTTCTTGTCTACTCCCTTTGGAATATTCCTAAGAGCCTGTAGGATTAGCTTATCCTTCATATATGTTGCATGCAAGTATCCTCTCTATTTATTCCACAACTCTTTCATCCATTCAATGATATGATCACGATGATCATTCATGTAAACACTCTCAAATTTATCCTACAATAATCGAAAAAATGGGTTGTGTTAATGCATTGCAAGATACTATCAAATTTTTTCGTATTTGTACCAATAAATTGTAGTTCACAAAGAATAATAACTGCAGATTCTATTAAAAAGAAATTATTTAAGAAATCATGCTTTTATACAAATAAGAAGATTACTCAATGGAGCAAAGAGTGAATATCAGGAAATTGGTCCCTACAACAACACTATTTATACTATACTATGAGCACATGTATATGGGAATGTTGCCTTTTCTTCATGGAACAGAAGGATAATATACATACTACAACATTATAATTTCTTCAGCTCTTCCTCACATCCCAAGCATACATAATGTATAAAGATCTGCTGGAATTAACTACTAAAAGTTGTTATTCTAAAAGTACTTGAGCCAAGAGATTATTAAAAAATTCTGATGTCTAAAGGCGGGGGAAAGTAAATAGTTGTTCCACTATTGGGTGCCTAATCGATTCATACAATAGAATAAATACAGAAATCAAATGAATCATCATAATAAATCATGATAACAAGTAATATAAATATGATAGAAAGCACAAGAGTAAAGGGGAAGTAGACGTTGGATTCTTTTAGCAATTCAATGTACACTAGAGACTCCCAATTCCGAAAGATGCTATGCTCGACTTAGGGGGATTATGATGCATTGAGCGCAACTCAGCCTAACTGGACCGCCTATAGAGTTTTATTGGTAACTCCCAAAATGCTCCCGAGTTTACATATAAATAAAAAGTGGAAAAATGAAGATTAGAGGAGATTAAAGAAACAAAAATGATTCTTAATTTATTTAAAATAAACTAACTTAAAAAATAAAAAGGAGATCCCATTTGATTCCAACAAAGATTCTAACTACTCTACTGTTAACATTAAGAAGGAGCACTATTTAGACATATTATTACTTATCTTATTCGTGTGTGAGATGATCTATTAAAAAATAAACACAGATAGTTGTTGAATTCTAATACATAATCATGTCCACATTAAAACTCCTATGAAGTGATTTTGGTAGAAAATTATGACCACAATAGATTATCAAAGAATTGAAAACAAAGTAAAGACTAGCATCAGATATAAACCACACAGTTGACTAACCGGATTGGCAGCCTCCTTCCAAGTATTATTCCTCCATTTTATCTTCTTATAAAGTGACTTGGGGAAAGCAAAGTGGCAAGAAAACAAATTCATTATGTTCCTCGAAAAATCATTAGAACATCTACATAATTTGAACCTACATCTAGAGGAAAAAGAGAGTAAACAAAATGAGGTTTCCACTGTATACACTTATATAGAAACATGACAACATTCTATAGATCTTGAATATACACTTGTATAGAAACATTACAACTGTAAAACATGCTATAGATATGAATTGTCCAACTTTTTGTGGTACTTCCACTTTAGGAATCAAAGATATAAAGGTGGCATTGAGTTGTTTAAGTAATTCTTCATTTTGAAAGAATTTCAGAATTGATTTACATATATCCCTTCCTATTATACTCCATGCTTTCTTAAAGAAGTCACTTTCACATCCATAGACACTGGATTCTTATTGCTATTAATATCAAACATTGTCTTTTTCACATGATTCTCGGTGTACCCCTCTACCAAGTCTGACCCTTTTTTTTAAGAT
This sequence comes from Datura wrightii, assembly GCA_035772735.1. Taxonomy (NCBI): domain Eukaryota; kingdom Viridiplantae; phylum Streptophyta; class Magnoliopsida; order Solanales; family Solanaceae; genus Datura; species Datura wrightii. Next base: position 72,068,795 of record JASDFA010000019.1, on the reverse strand, counting down.
AGAACACAGGCAATATATATTGTAGCATGTTCGTACGTTATGTTGTTACCTGTTTATTAAATATAGTATAACCAATTCAAAGAATCTATTTTAGCTGGCTTTACATATTATTAAAAGACAAAAAATGAATAGAAGTACAATTTAAAAATATCTCACCAGAAATAGCGATATTATGAAAGGGTCTCAAGATGGATTTTATCAAACACATAGTTCTCAATCATGTTTCTCAACTCAATAGGAACCTTCTATATGAAATGTTCCTACTTTAACAGATAGCCAATACACAAACAAGGAAGATAGTGATAGTAATTGGAGTTTTACCAGGAAGGCTGTCCTTTTTTCATATTAAGTTATTTTCATGAACAGAAAATATCAACATTGAAGACATAAAAATGACATGACATTCATGAAAAGGGTGCTTGTGAGTAGAATGAATGCAAAAGAAAAGGTTCAGATGCACAGTCATATTCTTGACTACATTTTTTACCTCAACAGCTGCCCACATGTGATCTAACTTTTCTTGTGCAATATCATTCCATGATGATATTCCCAATGGACACATATTATTATCACAAATTATTTTTCCCAAGTGCCTCGAAAAGAGTTTGCTATTTTTTCCAACTGTTTGATTGTTGTAAAAGATTACATTCAGCTTTTTTCCGACTTCAAGCGATGCAACTTCTTTGTACTTGTTCGTCCCTTGAACTCTTTTGACCTTTTTAGAATTAGATGAACCTACAGTTGCATAATTAGGTAAAAGCTATAGCAATAAAATTCAGTTCTACAAATTACGCTACAAATGAATTCAAAATATCATACCTATTTCAGTTGTTTGCGACTGTTGTATAACTTGATTAATAGATGGAGGTGGCAATGCAATATCGGTTTGCATATGCTCTTTATATAAAATCAAGGTATTAGTATCATTGCTTGCATTCCTTGACTAGAAGACATGGTAGAATTCGATCTTATGCTTTTTGAAGGAGTTTGCATACATTGATTAGAATCAAGATCACTTTTGTGGAAAAATCCCACTTCATTTTTAGAATCCCTTAATAGGAGCACGAAGATATAGACATTTTCTCTTGTCCCTTTCCTATACCACCTGGACCCAAGAAATCACATTAGTAAAAACTTTTGGCATTTAATTTCAGTTATATATACAATTAAAGACACAATAGATATGAAAAAACTTACTTGTTCTAACTTTTTGGGTGTATTGCTTAACTTGATCAGTAGATGGAGTCAATGGGATATTAACTTTCATGTACTCTTTATAAAGAAACATGGATTTTTTATGTATTGTTCCATTCCTTGACTATCCGACGTGGTTGAGTTTTTCAACCCTTGTCCTCGTTCCTTCTCTATAGCACCTAGAGAAAAGAAACCATATTACTAATACTTTAGAATTTAAATTCAGTTATGCTAATTAAAAGCAATAGATTATAAAAAATCTTGTTTCAATTGTTTGGATGTATTGTTTAACTATATCACTTGATTGAGAAAATAAACCCTTAGTTGACATATTAGTTTTCTCAATCAAAGATCTAATGCCCTCGTCCTCCTCTCTTTCCTATAGCACCAGTCGGGATGAATGAATATCTGGAAGTAGTCTTCATAGTTGATCCCACCTTATTTCCAGTCTTTGGTGGCTTCATATAAAGCCTGTAAAGATCCAAAAGTAAAAAAAACATTAAGATAAAATGTGTGACAATGTAGTAATAAAAGAAATCATGCCATCAGAATGTATAAAAATGAATATATTCATAAAGAGATACTTCACCTCATTAGTTCTTTTTCGTTTCTTTTGTGAAGGATTTTCTAAATCTACAATATTATCATCCATTTGTTTCACAATCTCATAGGAATCACGAGGTTGAGTCTTTCTCACTACATACCATCCTTTGTTGGAATTATCATTAGCATAAAATACTTGAGATACTTGATCCGCTAAAACAAAAGGCTCATTTGTTTTCAAAAATCTCCCGGGATTAACACTCACAAAGTCATACTCATCTTTTTTAACTCCTTTTGTTTTATCATACACATCAAACCAATTACATCGAAATAAAGTCACTCTTCTATCTGTGAAAAATTGCAATTCAATTACATCTGTCAAAACTCCATCATAATTCAAGGTTCTCACTATCTTTATCATTCTCACCAACTACAACAACACCACAATTTTGAGTCCTTAGATTTTTATCATAATCTTCTACATGAAATCTATATCCATTAACAATGTAGCCATTAGAACATGTCGAATATTTGGTAGGACCACGTGAAAGAGAAAGCAGATCTTTCATGATTCGACTATCATCTCCTTTATGCAATTGTGCGACCTATCAAAAAGATTACATTGAATACTTTAGAATGTAATACAACATTAAATGTCAAATTTGATGTTTATGTATTACTTACCCTAACTTTAAACCATTTAATAAATTGTCGGTTCTATTCTGTATCAGACAATCGTTGAGCAGTTTCCGCTTGAGTTTGTGCAAATTCTCTACAAAATTGAAGTGAATCATAAATGTCCTATATTAAAGAAATTACCCTAAAGGAAATAATAAAAAGGAGATGATATGAAAGAACTCTCCATACTCGAGATATGGCATGACTTCATCACAGTTCTTCAGTATGTATATATGTGCTTGTTCCAACTCATATGCTTCAAGCTCACATGGTTCTTTAGCTCCCAAAGTTTTTCCAGGTTGACAAAACATAGATAAACCTCCATTAGATTCTTTTAAAGCCCCATCATAATTCTGTTAAGTCCGATTAAATTTTGTATCAATCCTATGGAAATACCTTGAACATAAGGTCATACATTCATTTGCAAGGTATCCCTTTGCAATATAACCTTCTGGACATGCCCTATTACCAATGAGAGATTTCAAAAAATATAACCATCGTTCCACAGGATACATCCACCGGCACTTAATAGGTCCAGCAATCGCAACTTTAGTAGCTAAATGAATAGGCAAGTGCACCATGACATCAAAAAATAAAGGAGGGAAGACTATTCAGTCTCGCGTTATATGGATATATAACTACACGCAAGGGCATGTGGTCGAACAAGTAGTAAAGTGGATTAAGTAAGCCAAGTATCGATCCCACAGGGACTGGGATGAAGTGCAATCTGCTCAAGTGTACTATATTTCAATTCTAACAATGCAGACAACAGTGTAACCAAGAGTTTGATATTTTTGATTTCTAATAATTATGCTAAGTCTAAACAATTATCTAATGTGAGTCTAAACTATGAATGTGAGCATGCTGAGGTTAAACGAACATGTAATGAAATTAATTATCGATATAATTTGGTTAGCCTTTTCCTCCGGTTGCTAGTCAAGAATTATTGCCAAGGGATTAAAACTTTCGTATTTAACCCCACTTAAGAATCATGAACCATCCACCTACATTTCTGTGATTAAATGCAATTCATGTTCTAGCTATACAAAACCGATTCCTAAATTGACTAATACGACTTTCAGGTATATTTCTATCCTGAAGGTAAATCAATTCTCAATTTTCCCAAACTAAGAAAAGATCATATCCTATTAATTCACAACTTTCCAATTTCTTGCTCTCTCGAGTGAAACCGGACTTTTTAGATGTACATTAACGTAGGCCACACATTAATGCAGTAAGAACAAGAATTAATAGAACAACCATGGAAGAAAAGATGAAAAACCAAAGAATTAATAATCACATTTCATTACAAGTGTTCTTAACCTCAGTAAGAAAATGAATTAGCCACTCATTTGTGGATTAAACATCGTTAAATGAGTGTTAAACATACAAGCAATTGAATTCAAGGAGGAAGAAAGAGAGAAAAACCCTGATAATTTCGTCCCCTCAACTGCCTGTAACCCACGTTCTTGCTCCACCAAGTCAGAATATTGAAAAATGAACCTAAGTGTTCTATTTATACTGGTGGGAATTTTTCCCGGAATAACAAGCAACGTGTCACGGAGTGCATCGCGGAGCACTGCCTCCATGACAAGCTACCGACGCGGACCTTCACTGGAAACTGGGGGTCCAGGGAATAACGCCCAACGTGGCACGGCGTGCAACGCGGAGCCATGCTACTGTGCCACGGACCTATCGCGTACCCTCACTGGAATTAGGCTGAAAATTCCCTCTCCAGGCAGAAGGCCTCCGCGATGGCAGCGTAACACGACTCCAATGCGGAGCCCCTTTATTTTGTGCTTTCCAATGCCTTGTCCCTTGCTCACATCCGAGTCCAAACCCAATCTCTTCCAACATGCATTTTACCTTCCCAAAATTACATTTTTCCTGCAAAACAATGCTAATCATGTTGGTTAGTATAAATTCACATTTTATTACCAATCACATGAGAATATATAAACATTGATAGATAAACAAGGCTAAAATGACACCTTTGAGTATCACTTGGGCATATAAATTTGCCCAAGATCACTTACCCCACACTTAAATCCTTGTTCGTCCTCGAACAACAATCTTACACCTCATGCAATTTACATCCCACCCTCGCTACTTTGGTTCGACAATTTAGTTTACAGTCATACCGATTATTCAATACAGCAAATCATCAAGAAAACATGCATGGTCCTATCAATGCAATGACCTTCAATACATCAAGACCTCCTAGACTTAAGAATCGACTCTCGATATTGGAAAACTCATGCAAATCAGCTGATCAAGACATCCGACACGAAAGTTAATCTCTCATCAAGCATGTGCCCTCACAACACAAGAGAATTTTCCCCTTTTTGATTATATGAACTCACAAAATTTCAAGCAGGGGCATATAAACACAATCTCGCTCTCTCCCAAAAGACTTCACATGCATCATGTCATGACCCATAAGCTTGCCTTTAGTGTACTACTTCACTAATATAAATAAGTGTGATGTAAGATCACGTAGGACTTTAACGGGTTGTAATGGAAGCTACGGAACTAGTAGGTATTGGGCTAACCAATAATAGCCACTAGCATCCTTAAGCGTCTCTTCAACACATCCCATCAAACTCATGGACATTGTTTCTTTCTTCATCCTCCCATTCTTGAAGTATTTCTTTAGTTTGGCCCATCTTATTAAGCACACTTGACACAACACAAAGATTATTCATGCACCTTCATTATAGTTTATTTATAACAAGTGCACCTTCAACCTTTTCTTTTCCTCCATCACTCGGCTTTTCTTTTCTTTTCACCATTCTCACTCTTTGACACTTTGGGAAAATGATTTTCTCTTCTTAAGCGCTTAAGAGTTTTGGATCAAACTTACGGCTAATGAAAAGAAGGGATTAAGCTCATTTTACACTTTTTGGCGACAGAAAAAATTAATAGGCTAAAGGCTCAACAGGCTGACTAGGGTACACAATCCAGGTGGGTATGATAATGAAAAATAGAAACTTTCGGTTAAAAACAAAGAAATGCCTACATCCTTTCCTACAATACACCTCCTTCATTTCGTTTTGTACACACACCAGGCAAGTTATAGACACTTCACAATAGCATGGAATAACAAAACCTCACTTCACACTTATTGCACATGCTCAATTCAAGATATATTCACAGACTCTTCGATCAGCTAATTACAGGAATTCCAATTAAGCCTCAATCACACTGAATCGAACTCTATGGCCTACGTATCTCAACATATTTACAAAGTTGCATGCTTTCATACGAATCACCTTTGCATTTCACATATCACGTACTACACGCAACCATAATTCCGCAACCATAAAGTAACTACAGGTTTTGGGATGCAACCAAAAAAAAAGAAAAACAACTGAAAAATAATTGAAAAATCTACTCCTAACGACTACATTTCCCTTAAGACGGTCGTCATCCATCCATCATAGGGAACGGTCACTAACTATGACTTCGGTTCAATGGGACCATCCTCGATAAAAGAACCGAAAACAAACGCCGAGAAACCCAAGAATTGAAATTTTTTTAAAAATATCGATCATTTCGATTAACAAAAATATCGATCAATTCGATAACAAAAATATGTACAAAATTAGCTAGCAACATTCAGTAACACACAACAGGTTCACATATATTTGCAATACAGAACAACAACTTACAATCACAAATCACAGGGTCAGAAAAATTTGTTCACAGGCACAACAACAGATTAGGACATACATACATAACAGCACAACCAGCACCTAACTACTCCCACCCCACACTTAGCTCGAACACTGTCCCCAGTGTTCACAAAAATTAAAATAGCACAAAAATTGGGTGGTGGAACTCCCTGATCAATCAAAGTACTCCACTTCTTCATCAGGTGTTGCTGCTTCATCTCCCATGTGTGAATCACCCCCGTCGTCATCATCGGACTACACATCGGAGTCCTCCCGACGTGTCTCCTCGTCTGTGGGGACATCATCATCCGTGGGCTCTACAAATTCTGGCCCCACTCAGCATAGAGCCCTGGCATTTTCGCCAAAAGGGTAGTCTAGCTCGAGCTGCCATAGCTCCTCCTCTGTTGCCGGCCTCCCGCCTATCCTCAGCTGGAGCATTTGCATCCCATACATGCGAGCCATATACTGATCATCACGAGCATGTTGCTCGCCAAGTGTAAGCACTGGCCCGTGGGTGGTGTCGGGTGCCTTAGTTTTAGTGACATCTAAGGCCCGCCGCTCCATCTGCGGGATATAGTCAAGGGCCTCTTCCTCAACATCTAGGCCCCTTAGGAATGTGGTGAGTAGCCCACCAAATCCGTATCTGTGCCCCTGATGCAACCGGGCTCTCTTCATGGCTGAGATAATCACCTCCCCCACGTTGATCTCCAGCCCTTTCATCAGGGCGTACACCAGGCATACACAATCCCGGGTTACATCTGTCATATGTACCCCCGGGATTAGGCAAGAACAGACAATCTTAAGCCATATTCTGGCTTCCCTGTTCATCTGTGAATAGGGCAAAGTCTGATGCTAGCCCCTCTCCTTGTGCCTGCTCCATCTAGCTGTCGATCGGGTCCCACACAATGTGCGTCTGATGTCCGCATACGGTGGAGTGATGTTCAACTGTCGAAGCACGTGGGCGTCTGTGTCCCGCGCCCCTATAATGGCATTGAGGTGGTGGGGCTCAAATGTGACTATTTGCCCTCTGATTTTTATCGCGTGACTTCTTAGAGTCGGGTTCCAATTGGCATAGAATTCCCGAATCATGTGCAAGTTGCATTCCTTGGGCTCTTCAAAGATGAAGTTGAGCCCAGTTGCCTCGATTCGGTGGACAATCCTAGGGAACTCCTGTGCCAAAGGTTCCCGTGCTATGTGTTCCTCGGGGAAGTACTTGTTTTCCTTGTGCTTGGCATACCACTTCTTCCCCTCATACGTCACCCACCTGGTTCCGTATTGGCGACGTTGGCCGCGTAGAACCGCTGGTGCTGCTGGGACTGCTGTGCCCAGTCTGATTCGCTTTCTTCCGGCGCCAGATGTTGATGCGCCTTTCCCTTTTTCTTGCCTGCTTGCCATCTCACCTGTCAACCCAAGTAGACAAGATCAATGTTAAGCCATTGAATATTAACTTCGACGAAGGTCGGGTTAAGCTAGGCTACCCCACACTTAGTCCTTAGCCAAATTTACAACATTCCGGCAAGATCATCTTTATTTACACAAATAAACAACCAACTATACAAACATGCTTAGTGCATACGAAGAATTCAACGGTATATATTCTATGTACTACTCAGACTTCGTACAGCTAACCACCGTCATTACCATCAATCACATTTTATCCCATCGCACTTAGCAAGGAAAAACAAAGAAATGAAAACAACAAGAATTTATCTACACGAACCTATACAATTCACCCAATTCTTGCAAATTTCAATATTCCCCTAACCCGAGAATCCGTCGGTATTTTAACATCATAACAATTAGCACATCGACTCATCTCACTCAACATGTACAACCCGGCATGAATTTCACAAGTTCACTACCTTTTTCCACTTCAAATTCAAAAACAAGCCCTAAATATGATGGTATCAACAAAATTCGATTAAATTATGCAATTAACGAGTTCAAGCAATCACAATGATATTCTGAACATTCATCAACACTAATTCAATTGAATTTACGTTTAATTTCTACTTAGGGCGAACTTAGCTCACATCACATGCTCAATATCAAAGAAAATCGATAAGAAATGAGATGGAATCAAAGAACATACCTTGAGATTGAAGAATTGAAGAAAACTCGATGAATTTCTTGGCCTATTCCGTGTCACGTTGAAGGGGGAGGGGTTTTAGGGGGTTTGTTCGCGGAGTGTGTGAGAAATAAGGAAAAATTGAGGGGGAATCGGGGTTTAAAAGTGGAAAAATCACGCGGGTCACCCGGCGACCCGGTGTGACCCGTCGTGATATACATAGCAACGTGTCACGGAGTGCATCGCGGAGCACTGTCTCCGTGACACAGAGCTGTCACGAGGGCGTTCTGGAATTTTTTTTTAAAATTCCGAATTTATACCTCAACGTGTCACAGAGTGTAACGCGGAGGTCCTCCTCCGTGACACGAAGCTATCGCCCTAGCTCGCTGTTTTGCCACTTTTTATTGATTTTCATACCTCGAATTTTCCTTTGCGATTCCTTGCATAATTTCCCTCCGTTCGACCTGAAATTCATTCTACTCAAAGAAATTGGTTAGAATTATAGGTTTCACTCAAAATAAAAATAAAACAAAACTAAAAATTTTGTTGTTAAACAAGAAAAAGAAAAAGAAAAATCTATTCACAATTTACAAAGAAAAACATTTTCACGGGTTGCCTCCCGTGCAGCGCCTGGTTTACCATCTCAGCTCGACGTCATTCAGCTCAGTTGTCCTCTAGGGTGATGGACGTTTTCTCTCGAAAACCGTCCTCCCCCCAGTAGTGCTTACACCATTCCGGTGGTTTTCCCAATAACTCTCGTGAATCCTTAAACTGCTCATCATCGACTTGATCAATCACATTGATCACTGAGAGTTCTTCGTACACCGTCGGGAGCTTGGGTGCCTTGTACACATCGAATACTTACACCTTGTCATGTGCTCGCATTGTTAGCTGCCCGGCAGCTACATCAATCAGCGCTTTCTCGGTCGCCAAGAAAGGATGTCCCAAAATAAATGGGACTTCCGCGTCTGGTTCAAAATCCAGCACGAAAAAATCTACCGGGAAGATCAGGGAGCCAACTTGCACCAGAACGTCCTCCACAATGCCATCAGGTCTGGCTAAGGACCGATCTGCCAATTGCAAGATCACTTTTGTGGGTCTAGGACTCCCTAGACCCAGCTTTTTGAATACCGATGACGGCATCAAATTAATGCTCGCTCCTAGATCACATAATCCACGAGCTCGGATACTCTGCCCAATAGAGATTTGTATAGTAAAGCTCCCAGGATCTTTGAGCTTTGTGGGTAGTCTGTTTTGTATCCGGGAAGTGCACTCCTCCGTAAGAGGCACCGTAGTATACTCAGTCAACCGACTTTTGTTTGCCACGATGTCCTTTATATACTTAGCATATTTCGGCACTCCCTGCAAAACATCAACAAGAGGTAAGTTAATATGTACCTGGTTTAGCACCTCCATGAATTTCTTGAAACACGCTTCCTCCTTGTGTTTCTTTAATCGTTGAGGGAACGGGGGTGGTTGTCTTTCTGATTCTGCTTCCTTATCTTCCCCCTCTCATCACTTTGCTCCCTCTCGACTTCTACTACTCCCGATTGTTGAGGTGGTCTTTCTGGTTCCACCTCTTTCAGCTGCAAACCACTCCTTGTGGTCACTGCATTCACCTACTTGGGGTTGGGATCTGTGTCGCTCGGAAGTCCTCCTCTAGGTCTGGTGTTTTGGGCTCCAGCAAATTGCCCAAATTGATATTCAAGTGCCTTGGTAGCTAATTGGTTGTTTTTCACCTCGGCTGCCAGTTTCACATAGTCATCCTGCAATTGAGCTTGATTAGCTATCATAGTCTTGAACATCTCCTTAATGCTGGGTGATGGTGGTGGAGGAGGTGCATTGTTGTTTTTGAATTGTGCTTGATAATTCTGCTGCCCTCCTTGGTTCCTTTGCACACCCTGACTTGAACTCTACCCCTGATGGTTGTTGCTACCCCAGGAGAAATTCGGGTGATTCCTCTAATTGGAATTGTAGTTGTTGCCATACTGTTGGTGGTTGTTCCTTTGTACATTTCCCACAAAGTTTACCGAGTCAGGATTTGCTCCACAACACTCAGCTGAGTGCTCACTGCTTTCGCACACTTCACACCAAATCTGCTGCACTGCAGTAACTGGGGCTTGAGGCTGGTTCATTGTCATGTTACTGAAGTGGGTGTTGGGTTGATTCTGTAAAGCAGCTATTTGTGCAGCAATAGCTATAAACCCATCCACTTCTAGAACTCCTGCTGCTTTCCTTGTTCCGCCTCTTGACAAATCAGCATTCCATTCCGGATTGCCCTGCGAAATACGATTCAACAAGGTATACAACTCCTCATAAGTTTTCTCCAGCGCTTGTCCCCCAGCTGCTGAGTCTAGCAATATTTTGTTATGGGGTTCCAAACCCTCTATAAAAGTGTGCACCAACACATCATTGGATTGATGATGATGAGTACAATCCCGCAACATGGACTTGAATCTCTCCCAAGCCTGATATAGATTCTCTCCCTCTCTCTGTTTGAAATTTAGAATCTGACTTCTAAGTCTTGCTGTTTTACCAGAGGGAAAAAATCGTATCAAGAACTTCCTTGCAAGATCATCCCACATAGAATTAGGTGGCTCAGACTTCAACCACCTCTTGGCTTCTCCCAATAGTGAGAATGGGAACAATGTAAGCCGGACATAATCTGATGACACTCCAACGGGGATATAAGTGTCACTTATCTCCAAAAAATTTTAGAGATGCTGCTGTGGATCTTCATGAGGGAGACCTGTAAACTGCCCGCTCGTGTGCAGCAATTGCACCATGTTCTGCTTAAGTTCAAACCTCCCTCCTGGCTCAGGTTTGCGGATGCTAGATGTGACATTATTAGCATGTGGGATTGCCACCTTGCGAACCGGCCGAGCTGCTACTTCTTCGGGCACTAACATTGCCCGTACTACTGGTGGATTCTGTTGTTGCTCCATGATTGTCTGTCTGAGCAACTGCAACTTTCTTTCTAGAGCTTCTCTCCGCTGTCGATGAAATAATCTTTCTGGCTCCAAATTCGAGTCTTCCAGCTCCTTGTCTCTTGCCAGTGTTCAACAGAGATTAAATCTGCAAAATACAGACTAAGATCAAGTTGTCAACACTAAGAAAATAAAAATATAGTAAATTAACACTTAAAACAAATTCACCAATTGCCAGTCCCCGGCAACGGCACCAAAAACTTGTTCGGTCTCGCGTTATATGGATATATAACTACACGTAAGGGCACGTGGTCGAACAAGTAGTAGAGTGGATTAAGTAAGCCAAGTATCGATCCCACAGGGACTGGGATGAAGTGCAATCTGCTCAAGTGTACTATATTACAATTCTAACAATGCAGACAACAGCGTAACCAAGAGTTTGATATTTTTGATTTCTAATAATTATGCTAAGTCTAAACAATTATCTAATGTGAGTCTGAACTATGAATATGAGCATGCTGAGGTTAAACAAACATGTAATGAAATTAATTGTTGATATAATTTGGTTAGCCTTTTCCTCCGGTTGCTAGTCAAGAATTATTCCCAAGGGATTAAAACTCTCGTATTTAACCCCACTTAAGAATCATGAACCATCCACCTACATTTCTGTGATTAAATGCAATTCATGTTCTAGCCATACAAAACCGATTCCTAAATTGACTAATACGACTTTCAGGTATATTTCTATCCTGAAGGTAAATCAATTCTCAATTTTCCCAAACTAAGAAAAGATCATATCCTATTAATTCACAACTTTCCAATTTCTTGCTCTCTCGAGTGAAATCGGACTTTTTAGATGTACATTAACGTAGGCCACACATTAATGCAGTAAGAACAAGAATTAATAGAACAACCATGGAAGAAGAGATGAAAAACCAAAGAATCAATAATCACATTTCATTACAAGTGTTCTTAACCTCAGCAAGAAGATGAATTAGCCACTCATTTGTAGATTAAACATCATTAAATGAGTTAAACATACAAGCAATTGAATTCAAGGAGGAAGAAAGAGAGAAAAACCCTGATAATTTCGTCCCCTCAACTGCCTGTAACCCACGTTCTTTCTCCACCAAGTCAGAATATTGAAAAATGAACCTAAGTGTTCTATTTATACTAGTGGGAATTTTTCCCGAAATAACAAGCAACGTGTCACGGAGTGCATCGCGGAGCACTGCCTTCGTGATACGCTACCGACGCGGACCTTCACTGGAAACTGGGGGTCCAGGGAATAAGGCCCAACGTGGCACGACGTGCAACGCGGAGCCATGCTACCGTGCCACGGACCTATCGCGTACCCTCACTGGAATTAGGCTGAAAATTCCCTCTCCAGCCAGAAGGCCTCCGCGATGGCAGCGTGACACGGCTCCATCGCGGAGCCCCTTTATTTTGTGCTTTCCAATGCCTTGTCCCTTGCTCGCATCCGAGTCCAAACCCGATCTCTTCCAACATGCATTGTAGCTTCCCGAAATTACATTTTTCCTGCAAAACAATGCTAATCATGTTGGTTAGTATAAATTCACATTTTATTACCAATCACATGAGAATATATAAACGTTGATAGATAAACAAGGCTAAAATGGCACCTTTGAGTATCACTTGGGCATATAAATTTGCCCAAGATCAAAGACCTTTTCTAACTTGCAAAGTGTTACGGGAATCTTCTTTTCAATATTCTTCAACTCATCAATCCTCAACTCTTTTGATCCAAGCACACTAAAAAATATAGATAACTCAATAATCGTTTCACACTCTTCTTTAGATAACATACCACGAAATGCAAGAGGGAGTAGATTTTGTAGAAGAACATGGCAATCATGACTTTTCAATCCTGATATCTTGTGATCTTTCAGGTTCACATATTGAGAAATATTAGATGAAAATCCATCAGGGACCTTTAAATTCTGTAAGAAAAGACATCGTTTGTGCTTATATCGGGAAGCAATGTGTAGCATGCAGTTGGAACTTCAACTTTGTCCTCTCTTTGGATGGGGTGTAATTCCGGCCTAATGTTCATTTCTTGCAAGTCTAACCGAGTTTTAATTGTGTTCTTGGTCTTTCCTTTGACATTCATGATTGTACCAATAATATTATCACATATATTTTTTTCAATATGCATAACATCCAAATTATGTCGCAATAAGAGAGATTTCCAATATGAAAGTTCAAAAAAGATGCTTTTCTTGTTCCAATTATCCTTTCGATTTTCATGTGATATCTTCTTCCTTTTCTTTAGATCATTTGTTAACTGCAGCCCTTCAAGATCTTGCACTTGATTAAGTATCTCAATACCATAATGCATTTTTGGTGAAAGCCTTTTCTCTTTTGTACCATCAAATAACTCCTTGCCATTCCTCCATTGTGACTAAAAGGAAGGTAACGTTGATGATCCATAAAGCACTACTTCTTACTATTAGCCAATCGAATTGAGGAAGTGTCTTTATTGCAACACGGACATGCCAGTTTTCCTTTTGTACTCCATCAAGATAAATTTCCATATAATGGAAAGTCATTGATGGTCCATAACAAAGAAGCATGCTACTTTAAATTGTCTAGTTGATGCATCAAAAGTCTCAATGCCAACTTCCCACAACTCCTTCAGTTCCTCTATTAAAGGTTAAAGATATGTATCAATTGCATCTCCTGGACCATTTGGACCAAGAATAAGCATTGACAAAATAAAATTTTCTTGTTTCATACACAACCAAGGTAGTAAATTATAAGGAATAATAACCACAGACCAAATGCTATATGGGGTTTTTGAATTGCGAAATGACTGAAATCCTTCACTAGCAAGTCCAAGTCAAACATTACGAGGCTCAACTGCAAATGAAGGATGAAGATCATCAAATGCCTTCCATGCCATTGAATCACCTAGGTGCCTCATTGTTCCATCATCAACTCTTTTATCCTTATGCCATGTCATTAGAGTAGATGTCTTAGTAGACATAAATAATCTCTGAAGCCTAGGCTTTAAGGGAAAATAGCGTAGAGACTTTGATGCTATCTTTTTATCTTTTTTATTCTTTGTTTCCCCGCTATGTGTATCTATTTTCCATCTGGATGCACCACAAGCTTTGCAAGAATCGAGTAAGCTATCCTCCTACGAAAATAACATGCAATCATTAGTACAAGCATCAATCTTGTTGTAAGAAAGCCCAAGGTCTTATTATCTTTTTTTCCTCATAATATGAGTTTGGCAAAGTGGCACCATTAGGCAACAGTTCCTCTTTTAACATTTTCAATAACATCATAAATGACTCATTAATCCAACGACCCATACTTTTGATATGAAGCAATTTAATCAAAGAGGAAAGCTTTGAAGCTTTTGAATTTTGGTACAGTGGCTGCTCAAAATCCTTATATAGATAGTAAATTTTTTTCGCTTCAGCATTTGGTTCCTCCTCAATTAAATCGTTACAGCCAATGTGTGTAGTTTCTCCATCAAGATTAGGATATAAATCTCTCAACAGTTCTTGTACTTCATCTTCACTCTCACATTCTCCTACTTCATCACCATCTTCATCTTCACTATCTTCATCTTTAGATTCTGACAGTGGCTCACCTAGCTGTTCCCCGTTGTGATACCAAAAGGTATAATTTTGAATTATTCCATATACTTTCAAATGTGTCTCAACTATTTTACGAGTTCCTAAATTTGTATTACAACATCTGACACATGGACATCGTATTTCATATTCTTCTCCTGTTTTATGAAAAGCATAATCCAAAAACTTTTACACCCCAGTTGAGTAAGTTTCATCAAGCCGATTATCAACAAGTTGCATCCATTTCTTACAAGGTGTCATAACCTTGGAGAATACATAAAAATTATATCAAGAAAAGATAAAGAATAAGAAAAATACTAAGATGCAAAAAATTTGTTACAATCAGATGCACACAACTGGGTTGAACTCTAATATTACACTTTTTAGTGGACCTATGCTTCTTCAATTAATATATTGTAATATACAATTAGATGACAATAATATGTATAGAAGATTATAACTCCCCCGTTCATCAACATACCATCCAGTCCTCCACTTCTTTGTCTCTCTGAATAAATTCACATCATTTTTTTAAAAAGGTACAAGTACATCAAACAACAACAAACATTAATATGTTATATATATATATATATATATATTACATTAAATAGTATAAAAAATTACATTGTCAGGGAACAATTAGTTATATCGACGAGTTTAATTTTTATACCGCGTTAATTTGAATTGATCGAGTTAGTGAACTTCGATAAAGATAGAACCAATAGAAACTAAAAAAGAATCAAAATAAAAACATAAATATAGGTCAAATAGAGAGGCACAAAATAGAGATCAACTTCAATAAATACCAGACCAGGATTCTTTTCTATTTCTCTTACATAACATATGTTACTTACTATTTATAGGCCAAACTTCATATAGACTGAAATATTTTAATTACATTTAATGGAAAAGACTTAAGAAGAAGTATCCAAAAAAAAGTTCTTTGGAACCAAAAAAAAAAGAAACAAAGAGATGAAAACCTGTGGGATTTCTCTTTAAAATTAAGGTTGAAATAAATAGTTGAATAGGCATAGAGACCTTTTAAAAACTGCTTCCGGTTTCAACAGTTTCAGCAGATTGGCTTCCAGGATTGCAAGCTAGTAAAATAGAAAACAAAATTGGACAATGGATTGTTCAAAATGGAGACATTCTCTTAAATAAAGTTTTTATCCCTGATGAGGATAGACTGTCAAGGGTCAATTCTTTTTGGGATACAAACAAGGTATGACCATATGAATAAGGTGTTCTATTTGCTATCAATATTCAATCATGATCCGTGTGGATGTTTGTTCATTTACTCAACCTTTAACCAAATAATTTTCCTGCTGTGAGGAAAGAAAGTGACTAGCATTATGAAATTTACACATTTTCATTCCAAAAAAGTGCAACACACATGATGAAAATGATAATGACAAATCAATTTTTCATACAATCATCAAAGAAGAATGTACCACATATATGAGTACAGATACTCATTTGAGCAGATGAAACATGCTCCAATAATATCAATTTAATAGGCGAAGGGAGCAGTAGAATACACATCAAAAACTAATAGCATCAAGTTAATTTTCATACAACAATTACCGTAGAAGGTACAACGCATATAAATTAGATACTCATCTGGTAAGAATAATACTACTAGGCAAGGGGACTCTAATACACATTATCAATACTTGTGTAATCTGTGGCCACAGCCTATACTCGACTTTTTCAGATTCTGCTCCGTCGGCTCCAAGTTTAAATCTTTCGCTCAATCTACTACATGTTTATTTTTATTTTGATGAGGAAAAAGAATTCTCATAGATAGATACTAGATGTTAACAAGAATATTGACAAGTTTGGTTATAACTCATTCAATTTGACACTAATCTGGGTCGTTTATTATGGTCTGTGTTCCATCTAATACTTCCTCAAAGTCATCCGATACTCTTAGTGCTTCACTAACTAGTCATTTATTTTTCAATAAAGCGAATTTACTACAACTTAGAGAAGGAAAAGAGCAAGTCAATGGAAGAGAATCATACCTAGAAAACAGAGACTTTTGATTGATATAGGGCAGAGCTGCAATCGCGATGGAATACAGAGACTAGGGCGGAGCTGCAATGGCGACCCTAGGAAGAAGACAACCGTCGTCCGTCGAGCTACAATCGCGATGGAAAACGCTAGGCAAAGCTGCTACGGCAGAGTTTGCGATCGTTGTATTTTGAGAGAGAAGATTAATGTTTTAAAAAAATTAGAAAATATAATTTAATTAGTTTAGCGCCTTGATCAGTTTCAGTGAATTTTTTTATTTTTTATTAAATTTTTAATATTAGATTTTGGCGGCCCTTTTTTTCCCGCTGAAGCTTCCAACTATAATTTAGGACCAGTTACTAATTTTCTTAGGACCAAATTTTGTACCTTCCCAATTAAATATAGAATTAAGGACCAAAATATAATCTCGTTCCAACACATATACTTTTAGAGACGGGATTATTAACTCGTCGCTAAATGTTGGTCTTAAATAAGGCTTTTTCTTGTAGTGACTAAACCGATTACAAAATTATTCAATTCTTTTTTAGTAAGTGATCACTCAATTAAGTTTAAATACATATGTTCATTTTAATTCTTTGTGAGTACGATACAACTAGTTATGAATTTTTTAATAATGTATTGGTATTTTTAATTTTTAATTAATGAAATATGAAAACAATTGAGCTTTTAAATTTAACAAGTATATTGTTTTCATTTATAACATAAAAAGTACATAAAGATATTTTTTCATACTTTTGTTTATAATAGCTAAATGAGATCTAAATGTCGAATGTCATTATACATATATAGTAATACCTCACTATAACAGCCATGAAGTTTTCAGACAAACACTGTCACTATAGAGAGGTTTCACTATATATGGTATATAATATCCAATTTTTGAATAAGTATATGTATTATTGTACTCATATATTACGTATATTGCACTATTATATATATATATATATATATATATATATATATATATATATATATATTATGCAATAAGTATTATTTATTATTTACATATATTTATATTTGAACTTTATTCATATATTAAGTATATTAAAGAAGCACATACATTATTTATATATTATTTGTATATTTTATACTATATATCAAATTTAAATTTATAATGAATTAATTTTCCTATTTCATGAAAGTGCGCGAGAGAGAGAAAAATTGAAGAATAAATATGTGAGGCCAAGTTTTATGAAATTGAGTATGATTTATTAATTAATATTCCTATATTAGTGGGATTCTATAATTAATTATGATTATTTTTTTAACATTTAATACATTTCATAGAGATATTATAGAAATATGAAAAATAGTACATGATATAATTTAAAAAAATTAAAAGGTATAGTAAATTATAGTTATGTAATTGTTTTAAAGTAGTTATAACATAAGATTTAATGGATGATTGAAGCAGGGTCCGAATATCAATTTAAGTTAGTAAAGAATTGTATTGCTTGAATTTGAAATAAAGTGAGGAGAGTGGATTGTCCAAAAGGACCTTTGGGAAAGTTAGAAAGTGAATGTTGAGAGGGTTGGCAAAAGAAGCAAAAAAGAGCGACCTTTACGAGAATGGAGTGTATAGACTGACATTTGAGGAATAAGTTCACAAAAGAACCAAAGAAGAATATCAATCAAAACAGGAATTACAATTATTAGCTAGACAGAAATATAATAATTTCAAAGTAATTTATGTTAGATCATCATGGTCCAACATTACACTTCGTTAAGTTACAACCAAAATGAGTACTATCAGGACAGAAGATTATTCAAAAATGAACCTTGATTAATGCATATGTGTCAATTTGATTTTGTTCCAACTTATTGAACTGCATTTTACTTTTTCTTTTTCATTTTTCGGATTCTTTCAAATGAAGAATAACCAAAATTAATGCAATTGTCGGGTTAATGGAATCACATCAAAGTAGGATTATACCAAATCTTTGGACAGATATATGAAAAAGAATAGATTATTTGTTGAATGAAGTTTTTCACGTGACTACTAATTGGCTTATTACACGATTACTGACTTTACAACTAAGAAAAATTCCTCTTTCCTTTTGAACAACTAGTAGTAATAATATACACTAAACTGTATGTCTAAATCAATTCATTATCATCTTTTTTAAAAGAGGCTGCAAACTGAATGTGACACAATAGCAGATAAAATATATGGTCCTTTTTGTGTAGCCTAATTAGCACCGATACATGGGGTTTATCATCTCAACCTTTCTCTTATGAACTTTTTTTCTCGTGAAATTTTCTTTTGTGGTTGCCGTAGGTGTTGTGAAAATATTGTAGGTCAAAGTAGTCATTTGACTCATGCAATTTCTACCAATAATAATGATAATTACATCTCAATTTAAAATTAATATCAACTAGATATTAATTGCAAAATTGTAAAATACACACACAAAAAAAAAATCCTCGCATAACCAAACCACGATTTATCGTTTTTAATTAGATATCAACCCTTTATTTTTTTGGATAATCCAAAAGGACAAATTAAAAAGAAAACCATAGTGCTTAAACTATCTAATGGTTCATCAAAGAGAAGAAGAAAAAAGTGGGTTACCAGAAAAATGGAAAAATATAAGAGATGAGTGGAGGCAGTATGAAACTTTCCAGGCTGTGGACACACACGAAATGTCTGTCTTCAATTATTTTCACTTGTCAATTTTCTAATGCTCTAAATCCGGAGGTCTTATTAACTTTCTCTCGACTTGTCTCCCTCTTATGCTTTTCCCTTCTCATCTCACTTTCTTTTTCTTTTTTCTAAAACCTTTTAAATTTGGACACAAATGTGACTCAAGAAATTAAAATGAAATGACATATAAATCTCAAGCGCACATTTCATGTACAACATAAAGTATGAATTATATCTCAGTTTTATGATAAAGTTGACTGCTTAAATCAAAATCAAAAGGAAATAATTAAGTGGCAAGAGTCTCTGCTTGTGGTGGTTCAATGAAGTTAGCATCAAAGTATATTTTCAGGATCAGACCGATAAGGCAATTCGGTTTGGGAATTGAGGATTCAGATTCAATATCGCTATAACTGCTGGCCCACCAAGCCCCAGAAACACGGGATCTATTACAGAAACGTAGCCGAACAAGATAAGAATGAGATAAGCTTGTAGGTATTATACATATCGTAAAAGAGGCCGAGATTCTCGTCAGCCATTATTCAACTAAGGACATAGTGATCAAATAAAGGTCTTCGGGGGCAAGTATGACGAAAGATGCTTTTTGGGGTTTCACTATAAATAGTCATTTAGTCATTTGTAATAGGAGTTTACAATTTTTGATTAACACCTAATACTTGTTAGAGTTAGATGATGGGTGTGAATTGGAAAATGGAGGGAAATAAATTGGAGGGAAGAGTATATTTGAAATTTCCTTTAAGTTCCTTTTGTAAAAGGAACTTTGTCCCACATTGGTAGGGAAAAGGGAAATGTGAATGCTTATATTGAGAAGCATACCTTCTAGCTATTAAAGAGTTGAGAAGAAGGTCTCCCCTCGCGTTGTCGTTGTTGCTTGGCTCGACTTTAGCTTCGGATGATTCATTGATAATATTTTTGGACCAAATTTATTTAAAATTCAAATTAACTATTTTGCGCAACTAATAGTGTCTGCCTTGGATCGGCGAACCGCGGGTGCTAGGGCGAAATTTTCTAAGGGATTCTGTGATAAACTGGCGTTGTACCGGCGGACTACGAATCCTCACAGGCGAAATGCCAGAGCCAGCGCAAGTCTGGACGAATTATATCTTTCCAAATGGTAATAGTTTCGAAAAGGCACCTTTTGAATAGGTGTTTTCACACTTGTTAACTTCAGTTCTCTAGCTATAAATAAAGGCCTTTTGTCTTCATTTTTGAAATACTTTTTTGAGACTTTTGCTAGAAAATTTACCAAATTATTCTGCATATTTTGAAAAATCAAAATCAAATCTATTGTGTGATTCGTTACCGTTCTTCGAGTTCGACGAAGTTATTGGTGTTTGAGGTACTGCTACACCATTAACAGGTTAATCTGTTTTATCCTGGGAGGAAGTAATCCAAAATCTCGAGTACAGTGAGGGGATTAAATTCCTTAAGGACACACAGTGAATTCTGTGAACTCGGATGTTATTCTTTTCTTGTTTTACATATTTGAACACAGGCCTCTAACAAGCTTAAGGAATTTACTTTGGTTAATATTTTCTGTGTTCATCTATGGAGACTAAAACCTTTCTGATTTTCTACTCCACTATTGGAGATTAAAATCTTTGGATTTTCTACTCCAGTTGAGATCAAAATCCTTGTGATTTTTTACTCACTGTGATTGCTAGTTTGAAGATTTAAAAACTTCACCAAGTAAATCTGATTGTTGAGAACTCGGTTTGAAGATATAGAAACCTCACCGATTACTCAGTTTAGTTCTGTCAAAAGTTTTTTGATTTGAAGAAATAGAATCTTCATCTATTGCTAACTTTTGCTGTTATTGTCAATAGATATGACAGAAACAACTGACCCCATGCTTGCCTCTACAAGCAATGGAATCTCCTCCACCTATGCTGTGCAAGCACCGGCTCTGGCAGAGAAGCCCGAAAAGTTTTCTGGCATTTACTTCAAACGCTGGCAGCAGAAGATGTTCTTCTATTTGACCACACTGTGTCTGCAGAAGTTCATTAAGGAGGATAAACCGGTTCTGTCGAAATCTACTCCCAAAAATGAACAGTTCTTGGTGATTGAGGCCTGAAAGAACTCAGATTTTTTGTGCAAGAACTATATCCTGAACAGATTGGAGGATGATATGTATAACATATACAACAATATGGAGACTTCTAAAGAACTCTGGGATGCGCTAGAGAAGAAGTACAAAATCGAAGATGCCGGTTTTAAAAAATTTGTTGCAGCCAAGTTTTTGGACTACAAATGATACAGCAAGCCTGTTATCACATAAGTCCAAGAGTTGCAAGTGATAATTCACGATCTTCTTGCTGAAGGTATAATTGATACTAATGCTTTGGTCAAAACTATTAATTATGGTGCTAATAATGAGTTGTTCATTGAAGATTTGGTCATCAATGAAGCTTTTGAAGTTGTAGTCATGATTGAAAAGCTACCTCCTTCATGGAGGGACTTTAAGAATTATTTGAAGTACAAGTGCAAGGAGATGAAGCTTGAAGATCTTATCGTTTGATTGAGAATCGAAGAAGATAACAAAGCTGCTGAAAGGAAGGTAAGGGGAAACTCAAAAATTATGGGGGCAAATATTGTTGAGACCACTCCATCTAATCCCAAAAAGAGGAAGAAGCCTTCTAAACCAAAGAATTTTTCTAGCAAGTAGAAATTCAAAGGAAACTGCCACAACTGTGGAAATATTGGACACAAGGCTGCTGAATGTCGTGCTCCAAAGAAAGGAAAGCAAAAGGGACAAGCTAACATGGTTGAAAAAACTATGGAGATTGATGACTTGTGCGCTATGGTGTATGAATGCAACCTAGTGGGAAGCCCCACAGATTGGTGGCTTGACTCTGGAGCCACTCGACATGTTTGTGCTGTCAGAGAAGTATTTTCTTCCTATGCCCCTGCTGGACCCAATGAGACTATATATGGGAAACTCTTCAACAGCTAAGATTGAAGGCTATGGAAAAATATTTCTGAAAATGACATCCGGCAAGGCGGTGACTCTCAATAATGTCTGTCATGTTCCAAAAATGAGGAAGAACTTAGTTTCCACAGGTATTCTCATCAAGAACGGATTTAAGTGCGTTCTTGTTTCAAATCATACTATTATAAGTAAGAATGATGTGTATGTAAGAAAAGGTTATCTGGCTGAGGGCCTTCTCAAATTGAAAGTAATTGTTGTTGAAAGCAATAAAATTACTGCTTCTTCTTACTTGATTGAGTCAAATGATTTATGGCATTCCCATTTGGGATATGTCAATTATAAAACCTCGCGTAAAATGATCAATTTGAAATTATTGCCAAAGTTTGAATGCAATCAAACTAAATGTCAAATCTGTGTTAAATCTAAGTATGTTAAATATCCTTATAGTCAGTTGAAAGAAATTCAAGTCCCTTAGACTTAATTCACATAGACATTTGTGACATGTATTCAATACCATCTCATGGTGGAAAGAAGTATTTCATAACTTTAATTGACAATAGTACGCGTTACTTCTATGTTTACTTACTCAAAAGTAAAGACAAAGCAATCGAAGCATTCAGGCAATATAAAAGTGAAGTTGAAACACAACTTAACAAAAAGATCAAAATGTTAAGGAGTGATAGGGGCGGCAAATATGAATTTTCTTTTGAAGAAATATATTTGAAATATGGAATTATTCATCAAACAACTGCCCCTTATTCACCACAATCTAATGAGATTGCGAAAAGAAAAAACAGAACATTAAAAGAGATGATGAATGCCCTATTGATAAGTTCTGGTTCACCCCAGAATTTGTGGGGGGAAGCTATCCTTACGGCTAGCAGAATACTCAATCGAGTGCCCCATAGAAAAATACAATCCATTCCATACGAAAAATGAAAAGAAAGAAAGCCTAACCTTGAGTACATGAAAGTGTGGGGGTGTATGGCTAAGGTACAAGCTCCTAAACCCAAAAGGGTTAAGATAGGACCTAAAACCGTTGATTGTGTTTTCATAGGATATACTACAAATAGTAAAGCATATCGATTTCTGGTTCACAAATTAGAAAATCCAAAAATTCACGTTAATACGGAAATGGAATCAGACAATGTTGAATTTTTTGAAAATATATATCCGTATAAAGAGAATTGTGAGTCGTCTAGCTGTTATACCCCATAGGATTTCCGGCACCTAGATGGCCTATTCGTGCGTTGGTCGAGCATATTTGGAAGCCATACATGCTAGAAAAAGGCCCGGGGAAAGATCGGACAAGCGCCAAGTCGGCGCGTCGCAAGGCAAAATGCGACTTATAAATCGCATTTCAGGAATGCAACTTATAAATCGCATTCCATGAATACGATTTATAGTGCCAATTATATTTATGCCCCCACTTCGGTTTTAATTTAGTATGTTCATTATATTTTCCAGAAACGTGAGAGAAAACAGAGGGGGCGAAGGATATGGATAAATTGTCGCTCGATTACGCCGCCAAACGCGGTCCAAATTCAAATTAACCTCAGGTACCGAGGTATTTAGCAGCAGGGAGCATTCCTACGGATTTTGTTTCGCGAAATACGGCCGACGAATCGTCAAGCTACCGAGCTAAGGTAAGTAGAATTGCTCCAAACTAGTGTCTATGTGCTCCTAGCTGTGAAGTGAATACTTCTCCCTTCTGGACTTCTGAAAAATAGTGAGTTTTCGACCGTCTTTCGATAAGCCTAAGTTTAGGCTACAATTATATCGAAAGTGACGTCGTTCTTTAGAATAAAGCTATATTTAGTATTAATTAGCATATACATGAATGCAGTTGGGAGAAATAGCTGGAGTATTGACCGAGCCTCGTCCGACAGACGGATAACTCGAGGTTAAGGTATGTAAAGCTAGTTCTTTCGGCAAATTAGTAGCTTTAGCCTTGTATAATACAATAAACTCCGTAGTAGAATTCCCGGAAGTGGAATGTTAAGTATTGTGCGAGTTCAGTAAACCTAGTTCGCGTTGTGATATCATATTCAGTCTGAAAGTTAGAAAAGTATGTGCCCAAGGGCAAGTTAGTCGTTCAGATTCAGTACAGCCTATTATGTGAATAGCAAGCATGTTGTAGAATAAAAAGGAACAGATTTTCATAATAAAAGTCAGTAAAGAAAGATCTGATAGACAGACAGTATCTTGGCTACAGAGTAGCCGTACAGTTAAACAGAGGTTACAGAATCAGTATAATTAGTAAGAATCAGTTCAGTATAGAAACAGATCAGAATAAGAAGTTAGATTCCAGATAGTCCTTTCAGTTATACATGCTTGCTATTTCTATGTGCTATTTGTTTGTTGAGACTTGTTGTGGCATGTGGGCACCCCTTTAGCATCCCCACCGCCCCTGGGTTATAGCTGTGTCGATACCAGATTCAGATACCGCCACCAGCTGGGCGATGCCGTCCGCCTAGAGGACGATGATGGCCGACCACCATGATAATACGGTCCAGACCACCCTGCTTGCAGGGGTAGTTCAGTTTACTCTGCGCAGAGCCAGTCCACCCTGTTTACAGGGGCAGAACACTCTGTGTGCGCTTGTGGCCGGGGGCAGTTCCAGATACAGATTTTTATAAAATTACCCTGTTGCGTGCTTGCACCCAGGGGCAGTTTCAATTACAGATACAACAGCAGACTACCCCGTGTGCACTTGCGCCCAGAGGCAGGAGTCTTCGGACTCAGACACAGTTTATTGTCAGAGGCCAAGGCCTGAGCTACGTACCCAAGGGGGCCGGTAGGAGGAGCTCACAGTCATCAGATGAGTGGAGTGACTTATTTTTGGTTGGTTTTGACCCGGGTAGGGGTATATAGATTGTTTGCTTGCTTGGCGCCATCCGGCTTATGGGGGTTGGTATTGGCTCTTGCTTGCTACTTGTATATCTATTTATGTGCTTTATATATTATATACTAGCTACTAGACAGCAGGCCATCGCGTCTACAGGTACGCCTCTGCCTTATCAGTACAGAAAGCTTGATTTAGTTCATACCAACTTCTTCAGATTCAGTTATCTCCTGCTATACAGAAATGCTAGATACGCTATCTATATTCAGTTGTTTTCAGTTGTACTATTTCAGTTGCTTTGCATACTCAGTACCAGTGGTACTGACGCCCAGTGGGGTGCTGCATTACTTGCTTGCAGGTACTCATAGACGAGGAGGCGACCCCTCGTGATTCCAGTCAGCTATTGAGTATTCAGCTCCTATCATCCGGAGACTGAATTCCAGAGGTGTATTCCGTTTTCTTTTGTTGTACAGTACGGGTAGGTCGGGGCCCTGTCCCGATCATTTCTAATGTTATTCCTAGAGGCTTGCAGTCTGTATATATTTCCCTGTGGTCAGTTGAGCCGGTCGTGTGAGGCCGTGCAGCTTGTTATAGTTATTTGTTATTTCTGTTCCCGTTGGCCGTGTGTGGCCATAACCAGTCAGTAGTGGTGACCTTGCCGGTCACGTAATTATTTAGCGTGTTATTGTTAAGTTACAGAGAACTAGACAGCATGGTGGCCTTGCCGGCCCGCATAGGTTCCCTTGACAGTAGTATGTTTCTGGTTAGCTATTTTTTTTTTCAGGTACAGGTGGCTATAGGCCTGTTGGCTGGAGGCTGTGTTTACAACCGTTATATAGCCCTTTGTTTCCAGGAATTTGAGTTAGAGCCAGACAGGCACCAGATGTGCCTTGGCTCACCAGATAGCAGTCTAGGTCCTACTAGGGCACCAGGTGCCAGTCATACCCCCCCCCCAAGGTGGGGCGTGACACTAGCGAAAGATCTAAACGACCTCGGGAAGAGACAAAGGAAAGTGTTCCTAATGAGGAGAATCCAAGACGTAGCAAACATAAAAGGACTTCTACTTCCTTTGGACCATATTTTCTAACATTTTTATTAGAAAATGAGTTTCAAACTTTTCAAGAGGCTATGACTTTTTTGGAAGCTCAATATTAGAAAGAGGGAGTCAATAGTGAAATTGAATCCATAATGAATAACCATACATGGGAATTGGTTGACCTTCCTCCAGGAACAAACCATTAGGTTGTAAATAGATTTTCAAAAGAAAAATTAAAGATGATGGCACTATTGACAAATACAAAGCAAGAATTGTAGTCAAAGGGTTTGACACAAAGAAGGTATTGATTACTTTGTACATACTAGCCGGTAACCAGAATTACATCCATTCGGGTGTTAATAACATTATCCGTCATATAAAGTCTTGAAATCCATCAAATAGATGTGAAACAAACCTTCTTAAATGGAGATTTGGAGGAAGAAATTAATATGGAACAACCTGAAGGGTTTGTAGTTTTTGGAAATGGAAAGAAGGTGCACCGACTTGTAAAGTCCTTGTACGGACAAAAACAAGCGCCCAAACAATGGCATTTTGTTGCAAAATTTGATCAGACTATGTTGTCAAATGGTTTCAAGATTATAATGAGTGTGATAAATGTGTTTACACTAAGAACACTCAAAATCAAGTCATCATTGTTTGGCTATATATGGATGACATGTTGATAATAAGTAATGACATTGCTAACATAAATGCTACCAAGCGTAAGAGCCGCTTCCTTATTGCTTGATAGGGGGGGCTTCCATCACCAACGCAGACGAAAGGTGCTCTCCGAACTGTGCTGGATAGTCACCCATCACACGACTTGCTAGTAAATTTGAGATGAAAGATCTAGGAGTTGTTGACTTGATATTAGGAATTAAGATCCACAAAACTCCTGAAGGTCTAGCATTGTCTCAGTCTCATTATATCCAAACAATACTTGAAAAATTGAAGTATTTGGATTTCAAAATTGCAAAGACACCAGTTGATGTGAATCTTGCTCTTTCAAAGAACAAAGGTGAAAGTAAGTCCCAATTGGACTATGCAAGAGTATTGGAAATTCTGATGTACATCATGAACTGTGCATGACCAGATATAGCTTGTGCGATAAGTAAACTTAGTCGATACACAAGTAATCCCAATCAAAATCCTTGGATGGATATGAAACGAGTTTTGGGGTATTTAAAACACACTCAAAACTTTACTTTGCATTACAACAGGTATCTCTGTAGTTGTTGAAGGATATTGTGATGCAAATTGGATCACCAGATCAACTGAAACAAAATCCACAAGTGGGTATGTGTTTACCATTGGTGGAGGAGCAATGTCTTGAAAGTCATCCAAACAAACATGTATTGCTCGCTCTACAATAGAGTCTGAATTTATAGTTTTAGACAAGACTGGTGAAGAAGCTGAATGTTTCAGGAATTTCCTAGAGGACATTCCATTCTGGCCCAAACCATTGCACCAATATATATACATAGCGATAGCCAAGCGACAATCGGAAGGGCTGAAAGTGTAATGTATAACTGAAAGTCTCGTCACATACGACGGAGACATGATACTGTTAGACAACTACTCTCTAGTGGAATTATCACAATTGACTATGTAAAGTCAAGAGATAATGTGTCGGATCCACTTACAAAAGGCCTAACTAGAGAGGCGGTTGAAAGATCATCGAAGGGAATGGGACTATGGTCGAGGACAAGTCATTGTGGTGGTAACTCTACCTAGAAGACTGGAGATCCCAAGATCTAGGTTCAAGGAGATCAAACAAAGTCATTGATGATGGTTCAACATTGTCAAAATAACTTTTGGTCCATTCTCGTGATGAGACAATATTCAATAGCAAGGATAAAGCATTAAAATCTTTTTAATGATTTCTAAGTTTGACACATGGTGTATCTACGGGATAACACATTTAGAAATCATCTATATAAGTGTGAAGTGTAAGCCACTTCAAGGAGAACTCTGTAAGGCCAATTCTCTACACACTTATGAAATCAGGTCGTGTTCATGGCTGAAACGAACAAAACAATGAGAACCTAAGACGGTTAAAGGATTAATTGTGTGACTTATGTTGTCTAGGTATACTTCAAATATCGATGGTTCAAATATATCAAATCTACCGATTGATCGAGTATATCTGATATATGTTCACTACGAAAAGTTCAAGGGGAAACCCACTTATCCAGATGCAATTAATTCTTGGTTATGAATCATATTTTTTCATGCATATGAAGTTTTTTATATAGCCATTCCCCATTCATGTGGGGGATTATTGGAGTTAAGTGATGGGTGTGAATTGGGAAATGGAGGGAAATAAATTGGAGGGAAGAGTATTTTTGAAATTTCCTTTAAGTTTCTTTTGTAAAAGGAACTTTGTCTCACATTGGTAGGGAAAAGGAAAATGTGAATGCTTATATTGAGAAGCATACCTTCTAGCTGTTAAAGAGTTGAGAAGAAGGTCTTCCTTCGCATCATCATCGTCGCTCGGCTCTTCGGCTTTAGATTTGGATTTGAATTTGGTCAAATGATCTGATTCATTGATAATATTTTTGGACCGAATTTATTTAAAATTCAAATTAACTATTTTGCGCAACTAAAAGTGTCTGCCTTGGATCGGCGAACCGCGGGTCTTTACCTGCAAAACATCGGTGGCAGCGCGAAATTTCCTGAGGGATTCTGTGACAAACCGGCGTTGTATCGACGGGCCACGAATCCTCACCGGCGAAACGTCGGTGCCAGCGCAAGTCAGGCCGAATTATTTCTTTTCCAAATGGTAATAATTACGAAAAGTCACCTTTTGAATAGGTGTTTTCGCACCTGTTAACTTCAGTTCTTTGGTTATAAATAAAAGCCTTTTTCCTTCATTTTTGAAATACTTTTTTCAATAGTTTTGCTAGCAAATTTACAAAATGATTCTGCATATTTTGAAAAATCAAAATCGAGTTCATTGTGTGATATGTTACCGTTCTTCGAGTTCGACGAATTTATTGGTGTTTGAGGTACTGCTACACCATTAATAGGTTAATCCGTTTTATCCTGACAGGAAGTAATCCAAAACCTTGAGTACAATGAGAGGATTAAATTCCTTAAGGACACAGTGAATTCTGTACACTCGAATGTTATTCTTTTCTTGTTTTACATATTTGAACACAGGCCTCCAACAATACTTACAATCCCGCAAGCTTATACTAAACAAGTTCCCTGTTTCCAAGTCCTACCATATTATTTAGCTCATAATTCTGATTTCATATTCGGTTGATTACTATTGTTCTTGTATTTATTTAATTACTATAGAATTGTTATTATTTATTTTATTATAAGATTAGTTTAATTCATGTATTTTAAGCATATTAAAAAATTCTAACAAACAGTTGGTACGGCAAAGAAAGCAAAAGTAAACTAAAGTTACTTCGATAATTGTTTGTCACCAACATTCAATAACAGAAAAAACAAAGAATTCTATGGTTAGACGACTTTGTGCTGTATTTTTGCATTGGATCCGTTTTGCAGTTCCTTCATTCAGGTGAAAAAGGATATATCACAAGGTCCACATATTCATTTTATATACACATTTTAATTAATTAACCAGTTACCACTACTTTTCCTCACAGTCAAATCAACATAGTTCTTTATTAGATTTGCACAACAAATTAAAGTGGCAATCATGGTACTTTCTTCTTAAATTTTAATTCCTCAATCCCGATAATACTCAATCTTAATATAATTTTACTTTTCAATCAGTTTTATTTTTAAAAAATTTTTATTTGGTATTCAATATCCATTTTGAGGCTCAGTCAATTCAGATTCGTGTCGAAAAATTCTATGTTGAGGTAAAGTGCTGCTCTTATTAAAGGCAATTTTATGTCTAGAGGCCTCAAGTTATGATTCCATCTTCGGAGTTCAAATTCAAAATTTCTAATTAAAAATAAAAAAATACTTATCACTATATTATAATCTTTTACGGTACCTTTCAAATTTTTTATCTTCAAATTAATTATCTACGAGGAGAATTTAGTTGGACGAATTGGAAAGAAAATAATCAAAAAGAACAATATTAAGACGCGCAAGGGGTAGCTGTCAAGGATGTCAATTCAAAAGGCAGAGCCACTAAAATATTGGACAAACGCACATTTGTCTTTTGTCTGGATTTTTTTAAATAGTTTTTTTGGAGTTATTGGTTTTCTTTCATAACAATAAGTGATCAATAATACTCTTCCATTTATATCTGTCTCAATTCTACTACTTGTAGAGTCGGTAACTTTTCTTCGGCTATGAAAGTTTCCGACATTGTCTCTAATATGTAATGCATATTTATTATTTATAAATTTGGGATTCATGCTGAAATTGGAACATATAACCCTTGTAATGCTCTAGAAACTCCAACATATACTTTCAGTTAATCTGTCAGAAGGTAACTCAATTAAAATTAATTCGCTTTGAAAGTCTTTATTTATTTTAAATTTATTTAATAACTGAAAAGTTATTCAATAATTAATATTTCGTTCAAAAAGTTACCGTTTTTTGTTTTAAAACCTAAAAATCACTTAGCTATTAGTATGTCATTCACAATCACTCAACTATTTCAGGCGATTTTTTCATTTGATTTTGCTGACATGAAAATTTTATTTTAAGTCAAAGTTTTAAAAAATATAATGTTATTTTTAACTATTTTAGTGATCCATTCTACTTGGCCCGATCCGTTAAAATTATATGATATCATGAACTCTACTAGAAGCGCACGAAAGGCAACAACAGGAAAAAAAAATTAATAAACATTTTTTTCTTTTCAATTATTGATCATTTGCGTGTCTTTTGTTTACTATTTTGTATCGATTAAGTTATGGTTCGTGGAACTAATTATTTTATCTGATGTATTAGACATGATATCACCGCCAGTAGAGTATAATTGATGAAATTTTAAGATAATTGTTGGGGTATATATCATTAATCATACATTTAGATATAATATATTTTAATAATTATCATGGTTAAAAGTCTAAGGGGAAGATTGTTGGGATATATACTATTAACTATGAGTTATATAAAATTAATCATGTGTTTAGATATAGTATTTATTGTAGAATAATTGTTTAAGATTTTAATAGATCATATATTTATTGATGTTTCTTTACTTATATAGGAGATAATTTAGTGTATAGAGTTTAGCATATACACGGAAGATTAAATCGTTGGTTCTTATAAGTATAAAGTTTATACATATTCACAATCTAAAATGAAAATTGGATAAATTCATCGGTACGATTATAGAACAAGATTAAATATAATTTATCTTGATTATGTGAATGACGTAATTCCAACTTCTTGTGCTAGTACATTTTGTATATATTGAACGGATCAAGTATAGATAACTATTTTATCTGACTTAATAAAATAAATTCTCTAGATCATTAAATCTACTTATACTCTTAATCTTGATATAATTATTATGATCAATATAATTTATTTGTTGTTTTGATCTATCAAAGGGTGAAACTCTTTCACGAGTTAAAATGTTCCTGATAGATCGGATGATGACAAATGACATTTGTGAAATAATTATTAGTTGATGGAATCCATGTCTCGACCTTAAGATTGATGATACCCCTTTAGGGTTGCTTATAAGTTTTCATGTGAAAACCTTGCAGGAGCATTTTGTATCAGTCACATGAAATAAGTTAAGCATATGAATAAAAGATTAAATTAATCAATAAGTTAAATAGTCAGAGATTTAATTCGATTGGTTAGTATTTTTAATCTTAATATGGGGAGTTAAATAAGATTTAATGAATAATTTTGAAATTACACCGAGGAGTGCAATTACGAATTTTTAGTGAAATAATCTATAATTTATTATGGTAAATTAATTCATTCATCTTGCGAATTAATATCATAATTGGAAATTTCACTAATTAAATATGTAGCCCCTGTTGTGCCTGATTAATTAATGAACTTGGAAAGAAAGAAACTAATTTCTAGAAGCAGTAAAATGCTACAAGATTTTAGTAAAAAACAACTGGTCTTCTAGAAGGAAAGTTTTATAATTACTTGGAGGGCAAGAATCCTATACGTTTTGGCACTAGACTTTTACACCCTAAAACATAGTTATAAATAAGATCCTCTTCCTCCATGGAACATAGACTTTTGACCTTTATGAGAAGCAGTACTTTCCCAAACAAGTATTCCCTAATCAAAGATTTTTGACGCTATTGCAGAAGATTGCAAACTTGGAGAACGCATTGGACGATTTGTGCAATAGCTTCAAGAGGTTTGATTTGTGGTCACGCTTCAAGAGATAAGTATCGATTTTAATTTATGTTTGATTAAAATTTGTATTTATGTATTGTCTATATTACATGCAAGTTTGATCCTGACTATTTGCTTCCGCTGTGTATGACTGTATTCCAATAATTTTTAATCTCCCACTTAGTCTCTTGGCGATGCATCTAACTTTTACAGGCATTCTTCTTACATGGCTATCAAAAGTTTTAGTTAATAAGCTCTTTGCAAAAGAAAATTTCCAAGTTATTTTCTAATACAACTTCGTCTAATAGTAATTCATTGTAACTAATCGGTTCTGTATTAGTATCTTCAGAGATTCTATCATGAAACTCTTCCAAGAGTATACACTGAACCGATCTAGGTTATCATTCTCCCACTACGACTAAGTACTATCACTGCTATCATCACACTATAATGTTCTTAATATTTTCTTTATTATTTTTTAATATTGAAATATTAACGACTTTATACAATGTTATTTGCTCAAATTCACTACCACTACTTTGAGGCAGTGAATTCTTTTATGTTTATTAATATTTCTCCCACTATATAAATGCAATGAAACATCAATTCTGACTTCTGAGTTAAAAGTCTTTGAACTTCTGAATTTTTAGATGACTCATTTGTTATTTCTTTGCTTAGTTCCTATAAAACTAGTTTTCTTTTAGGAACATGATGTATTAAATGGTTCTTTTCTACAAATCTGGCATTTTTTATTAACAATATCTTATTTTCTTTAGGACAGTAAAATAAACCTCCTTTCATTTTCTTTGGATATTCAATAAACACTCATAGATTCATTCTTAATTTCAACTTATCTGTGTTTCCTTTCAACACATGTGCTAGACAACACCATATACAAACATGTCATAGACTGGACTTACGTCAAATTCATAATTCTATAAATTTCATAGGTACTGATTTAGAAAGAATTAAATTAAGAATGTAATTTGAGTTTTTAAAGAAATATCTCAAGACAAAAAAAACCCGAATAAGTCAATCATTAATCTTATCATCTCCATAAGAACCCTATTTCTTTCCTTTTTTACACCAACCTATTGTAGAGTACCTGATGTAGATAATGAATTGCGATCCCTCTATCCGATAAGCGATTAATAAATTCTCCAAAGAGGTACTTGCCACTACGATCAAATCGCATTGGCTTAATATATTTTTCATGACGCTTTTTTATCTGTCTTAAATACCTTGACTATTTCAAAGCATTTAGACTTATGGAGCATCAAATAATATATGGATATCCTAAGTAATCATCTGTGAGTAACACAAAATATTCAAAATCACCTCTTGCCTAGATGCTCATTTGGCCAAACAAATCGGAATGGATTAATTCAAACTTATCACTTGCTTTATTTTTTTTAAAGGGAATATAGTTTACATCATTTTGTCCTTCTAAATAGGACTCGGAAGTTGGTAGTGTCTTCACTTTCAATGAACCATTAAGTCCACCAGTTAACCAACCTCGAAATCCTATCCAGAATAAATGACTTAAAAGCTAGTTGACCAGATAAGTTTCATTCAATATTAAAGAATATTTTCTCTTATGGGATAGATTAATATTACTTAGTTCAAGTGTGATATTAATTATAAAGAGTCCACACATTTATGTACAACAAGAGATAAAAAGTTTATCAAGTTCAATAACGCAAAAGTATAAGAAGAATAAACTGAATATCCATCTCTTAATTGTTTAGAAACTGAAATTATACTCTTTCTAATAAAAGGTACATATACAATGCATTCTTTAAATTAATGTCTTATCTTTGAGAAAAAAAATATTCTTGAATAAAGTAAGTGGACTTGATAAAGTTTATTAGGAATTTGAGATATAACATATTAAATAGATCATAATAAGCCGATAACCTGAATAACTAAATTCATATCGCCTTCATAATATTTATACATACATGCATCTGAATAGTAAATTTTGATGGAAAAAAATACTACTCACGCAATGTATATGAATTATGCAAGATTAATACAATTCAAAGAGAAACAAAATCAACTTAGTTGGAGAGTAAATTGTTACTTTTAGTCAGTTGTATATAATTATGGAACACTAGTTTCATTGATCCGACATGTAACTCGGATGGAGAGTTAATACAAGTTATCAATAATAAGTGATGTTACCTAGTGACAGTCCATAATAAATTTATCCGATATGAAGGAAGATCTAAAGTCAAAACGTAAATTTATCATCTCACTTGACATATGAATTAATATCGATCACAACTTTAAATATTCGTAACAAAATTTCAAATTAACCCAGCATGTAAACTTAGTGGAGAGTTAATACATGCTATCAATTACTAGAAATTTTACCTAGTGAACTTGTAACAAATTGATCCAGTATAGAGGAAGACCTAAAGTCACTGTATAAATTTATTATGTCACTTGTAATTAACAGAGGATACCAAAGAAATTGATTCCTATCACTACTTGAACACGAATAATGTATACATGGTACATTGAAAATATCAATGTCCTAATCAAATACACCGCTTGATGGAAGCTCTTTGTTAATCATAATTCTCAATTCATGCATAATATAATTTCACATAAAAATAAAATAAGAATCTTCAATGATTCCATAAATAGATCACTTTATCAAAAGCTATTTATTAATCATGAATTCTTATCCAAATAATATAACATGCATGTGAAATAAATTAAAGTAATGTATCATCGAATATTAAAATTCTAAACACACACACATCCATGCATCTTGAATGATAAATTTCGATGGGAAAGGAACTACTCATGCAACACACATATGTGATGTCAGATTATTCACTCTAATAATTTAAAATTAAAGCTAACTCAGATAGAGAATTAATACAAGTTATTAATACCTAGAGACTAAAACACAGTAATTAACAATATGAGTCTATTCGATGGGAAAAGAAGACCAATGTCAACATGTAAACTCATTATATTACTATTATATGTCAATGGAGACCGTAGTTATTGAACCCTACCATCACTGGTTGAAAGAAAATAATTTTTTCTTGATTTATAATTTTTTAAAAAAATACAAAAAAGGACCAAAAACCCATCAAATGACTCCGAATGGCCAAAAATGATGTTAGTCATAGCAAAATAGTGAGTATTCTTCAGTAGGTCATTTTCTATGAACCTACCAAATTTCAGATCAATCAGAATTTTGTAGAATTTTTGATTTCCAAATCTGCAACCAAATTTGAAAACAACTGGTTCAGGAGATTTAAGGAAAAATTAATTAGATCTACATCTGTATTCTTTTCATAATATATCATATCATGTTAAATCATTATGTTCAAGCATATTCTTGATTTATCATAAAATTAATATAAAGAATAGTGTTTTTATACTTCATCAAATTTTAATCCAACAAACTACCTAAACCCATCTAAGCGTACGATCTCAGAATAACGGAAACAACATTGATATTACAAAGCCATGAGTATCATTCACTGGGTTATTTTCGATGATCTCATCAAATTTCAGGTCAATTGGAGATTATGAAATTCATAACCTCCAAATCTATGACCAAATCTGAAATAATTATTTTAGGCATAGTTAAAGATTAAGATAAGCCTGATTTAGTGTCACAATCCAAGCATTAAACTCGGATCAAGACACGGGATCTAAAATCACGAATGCCTCCAAGCTAACCTATGACATATGCATAGCATATTCGAGAGCATAACTAAGTAGTAAGAAGTCATACACATTGATCTTGGGCAGATTTATATGCCCAAGTGATACTCAAACGTATCATTTTTACCTTGTTTGTTGTGCAATGTGTATATAATATCATGTATTTGTTAATAAAATGCGAATTTATACTAACCAACATGATTAGCATTTGTTTTGCAGGATAATGTGATTTTTAAGAGCTAAAAGGCGTGTTGGAACTATGTCGGAGTTGGACTGGGATGCGAGCATGGAAAAGACCTTGGATGGCACATTTTACACTGGCTCCGCGATGGAGCCGTGCCACGCTGCCATCGCGGTAGCACACTGCCTGGAGAGGAAATTAATTGGCAGATTCCAGTGAGGCCTCGCGACAGCTCCGTGGCATGGAGACAGGACTCCGCGATGGCCTCCGTGCCACGTTGAGGCCAATTATCCGGACCCTGCAATTTCCAGAGAGGGTCCGCGTCCACGCCGTGTCACGGAGGCAGTGCTCCGCGTTGGCCTCCGTGACACGTTGCTTGTTATTCCGGGAAAAATTTCCCACTAGTATAAATAGCAC
This sequence comes from Datura wrightii, assembly GCA_035772735.1. Classification (NCBI taxonomy): domain Eukaryota; kingdom Viridiplantae; phylum Streptophyta; class Magnoliopsida; order Solanales; family Solanaceae; genus Datura; species Datura wrightii. Next base: position 72,032,057 of record JASDFA010000019.1, on the reverse strand, counting down.
ACTTAGGTTTATTTTTAAGGAGTTTTTAGTTTTTAAACTGAGTTCAGAAGTGGAGAGCAGGAACGTGGGTTTGTGGCAGTTGAAGAATAGAAAAGCTAAGAGTCTTCTTCTCTTCCTTTCTTCTTTCCTTCAATTGTATGCAAGATTTACACTTATTTTAGGATGATTAATCCAAGAATGAGTGACTAATTCCCTTCTTTGCTGAGGTTTTGAACTTGTGTAATGAATTTTGGTGATAATTGATATGGTTTCTTCTTCTTCTTGCATGTTGTTCTATTAATTCTTGTGCTTATTACATTATTGATTGGCCACCATTAATGTATATCTAAAAAGTCCAATTTCACTTGAGAGAGCACGAAATTGGAAAGTTGTGAATTAATAGGGTATTGTTCTTAACTTGATTTGGAAAAATTGGGTTTTGATGTGCTTTCTTGATAGAAATATACTTGAAAGCCGTATTAGTCAATTTAGGAACCGGAATTGTAGTGCTAGGTCATAAATTGCATTTGATCACAGAAATGTAGACGGATGGTTTATGATTCTAAAGTGAAATTAAATACGAAAGTTTTAATTTCTAGGCAACGTTCTTGGCTAGCAACATGAAGAAGAGGATGACCAAATTATCATGATTATCAAGTTCATTACTCGTTCTTAACCTTGGCATGTGCGTATCCATTGTCTAAATTCTAAAGTAAATAGTTGTTATTAATTGTAGTATATAAATAGTTTAGAAACAAAAACTCACTCAACTCTTGGTTGGATTGTTGTTAACATAGTTAGGGATAGAATAGAAATATAGTAAACTAGGCAGTTTTACATATCTAGAGCAGCCTCCTTGGATCGATACTTGGCTACTTAGCCACTTTATTACTTGTTTGACCACGTGCACTTGCGTGTCGGTTGATAATATTTAATACCAACCCGAGCAGTACAAGCCGCGAACAAGTTTTTGGCGCCGTTGCCGGGGAGGCTAGGCGATTTGTAAAATTGTGTTTAGTGTAAATTTGCTGTATTTGTATTTTTATTTTCTTAAGTGTTAACAACTTGGTCTTAGCCTGTATTTTGTAGATTTTTATTTCTGTGAACACTGGCAAGGGACAAGGAGCTGGTGGAATCTTACTTAGAGCCAGAACGTGAATTGCACAGTCAACGTAGAGAAGCTCTTCGGAAGAAGCTGCAGTTGCTTAAACAGTCTATGATGGAGCAACCAAATCCACCAGTTGTGCGGGCAGTGTTAGTACCCGAGGAAGTAGCAGCCAGGCCGGTTCGCGAGGTGGCAATCCCACACGCTAATAATGTACATTCCAGCATCCGCAAACCAGAGCCTGGAGGGAGATTTGAGTTAAAGCAAAATATGGTGCAACTTTTGCACACTAGCGGGCAGTTTACCGGTCTCCCTCACGAAGATCCGCAACAACATCTCCAAAACTTTTTGGAGATAAGTGACACTTACATACCCGCTGGAGTGTCACCTGATTATGTTCGGCTCACCTTATTTCCATTTTCCTTACTGGGTGAAGCCAAGAGGTGGTTAAAAGCTGAACCACCCAACTCTATATCAACGTGGGATGATCTTGCAAGGAAGTTTTTGATCAGATTTTTCCCTTCAGGTAAAACAGCTAAACTTAGAAGTCAGATTCTAAGTTTTAAACAGAGGGAAGGAGAAAATCTTTATCAAGCCTGGGAAAGATTCAAGTCCATGTTGCGGGATTTTCCTCATCATCATCAGTCAAATGAGGTGTTGGTCCACACTTTTATTGAGGGTTTGGAACCCCACACTAAAATTTTGTTAGACTCAGCAGCTGGAGGGCAAGCGCTGGAGAAGACTTATGAGGAGTTGTACACTTTGCTCAACCGAATTTCACAAGGCAATCCGGAATGGAATGCAGATTCTTCAAGAGGTGGAGCAAGGAAAGCAGCGGGAGTGCTTGAAGTGGATGGATTCACAGCTATCGCTGCACAGATAGCTGCTTTGCAAAATCAGTTAAACACTCACTTCAGCAATATGAATTTAAACCAGCCGTCAGCCTCAGTCAATGCATTCCAACAGATGTGGTGTGAAGTGTGTGGTAGTAGTGAGCATTCAGCTGAATGCTGTGGTGCAAATCCTGATTCTGTCAACTTTGTGGGCAATGCACAGAGGAATCAACAGTAGTTTGGCGGTGGCTACAACTCGAATTGGAGGAATCATCCAAATTTGTCGTGGGGTAGCAACAATCAACAAGGTCAAGGTTCAGGGCAGGGTATGCACAGAAACCAAGGAGGGCAACAAGGCTATCAGAATCAGTTCAGAAATCACAATGCCCCTCCTCCACCACCATCACCGACTATTGAGGAAATGTTCAAGACCATGATTGCCAACCAGGCACAATTACAGGCTGACTATGTCAAATTGGCAGCCGAAGTAAAGAACAATCAATTGGCAACCAAGGCTCTTGAATATCAGTTTGGGCAATTTGCTAGTGCCCAAAATACTAGACCAAGGGGAGGACTACCTAGCGACACGGATCCCAATCCTAAGCAGGTGAATGCAGTGACCACGAGGAGTGGTTTACAATTAAAGGAGGTGGAACCGGAAAGACCGCCTCAGAAGTCAGGAGCAGCAGATGTTGAGGGAGAACAAACCTCAGATACGGGGAAGACCAAAGAAGCTGAACCAGCAAGGCCTCCACCCCCGTTCCCTCAACAACTTAAGAAACACAAGGAGGAGGCGTGTTTCCAGAAATTCATGAAGGTACTTAAACAGGTACATGTTAACTTACCTCTTGTTGATGTCTTGTAGGGTGTGCCAAAATATGCGAAGTATATCAAAGACATCGTGGCCAACAAAAGTCGCTTGACTGAGTATGCCACGGTGGCTTTAACGGAGGAATGCACATCCGGTATTCAGAACAGGTTGCCCACTAAACTGAAGGATCCTGGAAGTTTTACTATCCAGCTGACGATTGGGCAAAGTATCCGAGCTCGTGGGTTATGCGACTTGGGGGCAAGTATAAATTTGATGCCATCTTCGGTATTCAGAAAGTTAGGACTAGGGAGCCCTAGACCTACAACAGTGATCTTGCAGCTAGCAGACAGGTCTTTAGCTAAGCCGGATGGCATTGTTGAGGATGTGCTAGTGCAGGTAGGCTCCCTCATTTTTTTGGTAGATTTCATTGTTCTGGATTTTGAACCAGATGCGGAAGTCCCATTTATTTTGGGACGACCCTTTTTGGCAACCGGAAAGGCATTGATCGATGTAGCTGCGGGTCAACTCACAATGCGAGCACACGACAAGGTTGAGGTGTTCGACGTGTACAAGGCACCTAAGCTCCCGACTGTCTATAAGGAACTCTCGGTGATCAACGTGATTGATCATGGGAATGTGAATGGATTGAGTGATCCCCGAGAGTTACTAGGTAGGCCACCAGACAAGGTTGAGAACTACTGGGGAGATGACGATGATCGGGTCAAATCGTCCATCTCCCTAGTAGACACTTGAGCATAAAGGCTGTCGAGCCGCGACGTTAAACCTGGCGCTGCACGGGAGGCAACCCGTGAAAAATATTTTTTTCTTTCTTTAGTGTAAAGTTTTTCTTTTATTTAATTTTCTTTTCTTTTTTTCTTGATTAGGCATAGATTTGCATTTTATTTAGTAATTTTTTAATTTAGTAATTTAGTAAATTTTTATTTTTTAGTAGGGAATCTATTCATTTAACCAATTTTTGTTTAGTGAGGTGATTTTCAGGTATACCGGAGGAAAAATACTTGGAATCGAGGAAACGAGGCGAGGTATGAAAAATAAAATTTGATGGTGAAACAGAGCACTGGCGCGTTGGCGCCGTGTCACGGAGGCAATGCTCCGCGTTGGCCTCCGTGACACGTTGAAGGCAAATCTGGAATTTTTTAAAAAATTCCAGTAAGCCAACGCGTTGGCTCCGTGTCACGGAGGAGGGTCTCCGCGTTACCCTCCGTGACACGTTGCCCTTATCCCAGTGCCGGGTCACACCGGGTTTCCGGGTAACCCGCGTGTTTCCTTTAAATAAACCCCCGATTTTCACCCATTTTTCCCCATTCCCTCTACCCTCCGCGACCAAACACCCATTCCCCTGCCCCCAAGCTCCGTGCCACGTTAATAGGCAAGGAAAACGTCAAGTTTTCGTCGATTCTTCAATTCCAAGGTATGTTTTCATCATCTATCTCAAATTTTTGGCGATTTTTGTCGATTTTGAGCATGTGAGGTGAGATATATCACCCTAGGTAGAAATTACACATGACGTGAATTATTTTGTGATTGATTATGTTCGGATTGTTGTAGTTGACGTTTGAACTTATCGATTGATTGAATAGTTCAATTTTGATTGTCGAATTGCATTCTAGGGCTTGGGGTTGTTGAATTTTAACTTGGGTAACTTGATAGTTTGACGAAATTGATGTCGGGGTGTGTTTATTATTTGAGATAAGTCATGGTAAATATTGTATAATTGTTGAAAGACGACTAATTCTCGAATTTTTGTGGGAAATTGCGTAATATGTGAATTGGTTGAATTGCTTAGATTAGTTGTATATAAAATGTTTGTATTGTTGTTTCTATTTTGTTGTTGTTATTGTTGCTAAGTGCTATGGGTGAATAACTGTCGATAGTAGGATTGGGTTAGCTGTATGAAGTCTGAGTAGTTCGCTAGCCGTTATGCTGTCGAATTTTTGTGAACGCACTAAGCAATATGTTATAGTTGATTGTGTTTGGGGTGTAAATAGAGCTATCCTTGCTAAAATGTTGTAAATATTGTTAAAGACTAAGTGTGGGATAAATTTTGTTTAACCCGACCTTAGCCGAAGCTAACAAGTTTTTAGCTTAACGTTGTGCTTGTTTGTGTAAATTGACAGGTACAATGGCCAGCCGACAAGATAAAGGCAAGGGTACTTCAACCTTAGGCACCGGCAGAAAGAGAATGAGACTGGGCACTGCTGTCCCAGCTGCACCTGCTGTTCCACGCGGTCAACACCGCCGATACGGAACAGGATGGGTTACCGAGGAAGGAAAGAAGTGGTACGCAAAGCATAAGGAGAACAAGTACTTCCCGGAGGAATATATTGCAAGGGAACCACTTGCACAGGAGTTCCCTCGCATCGTACAGAGGATTGAGGCAGCTGGGCTCAGCTTTATCTTTCAGGAGCCCAAGGAGTGCAACCTTCACTTGGTCCGGGAATTCTACGCCAACTGGAACCCGGCCATCAGGAGCCATACTATTAAAATCAGAGGGCAGATTGTCACTCTGGAACCCCAGCAGTTTAATGCCATCGTGGGAGCGCGGGACACAGACGCCCACGTCCTCCGCCAGTTAAACATCACCCCACCGTACGCCGACATCAGACGTACGTTGTGTGGGGCTCGATCCACAGCCCGATGGAGTAGACACAAAGAGAGGGGTTACCACCAGACTCTGCCTTATTCGCAGATGAACAGGGAGGCCAGAATCTGGCTAAAAATTGTATGTTCGTGTCTGATCCCGGGAGTGCATATGACAGACGTGACCCGGGACCGTGTCTGCCTGGTGTATGCCCTTATGAAAGGGCTTGAGATTCATGTGGGGGCGGTCATAATATCCGCCATGAAGAGAGCCAGACTACACCAGGGCCACAGATACGGGTTTCGCGGACTCATCACCACCTTCCTCCGAGGCCTCGACGTTGAGGAAGAAGCCTTGGATTACATTCCGCAGTTGGAGCGGAGGGCCCTTGATGTGACAAAGACCAAGGCCCCCGACACTACACACGGACCGGTGCTGACTCTGGGCGAGCGACATGCTCGTGACGACCAGTATATGGCCCGTATGTTCAGCATGCAGATGCTGCAGCTACGGATAGGTGGGAGACCAGCCACCGAGGATGAATTATGGCAGCTGGAGCTGGACTACCCCTTTGGTGAGAACACCAGAGCTTTATGCAAGGTGGGGCCAGCCTTTGTGGAGCCGACTGATGACGACATCCCTACTGATGAGGAGACACGTCGTGAGGACTCTGATGTGGAGTCCGATGACGGCGATGGAGCTGATTCAGATATGGGCGACGAGGCCGTAGCACCGGATGAGGAAGTCGAATATTTCGACTGAGCAGGGAGTTTCACCACCCAAAATTTTGTGCTATGTATTGTTGTGAACACTGGGGACAGTGTTCGATTTAAGTGTGGGGTGGGGAGTAGTTAGGTGCTGGGACATAGGCTCTAAATTTGCTGTATAATTTTTCCTTGACGTTTATGTATGTTTGTGCTTTCCCTGTTGTTGTGAACTGATTTGTGATTTATGTGTATATATTCGTTTGTGGCTAATGATGTGTGTTTTTGAAAGTTATGGTTGCCTTTGTAAATATTTTGTAAATTTTGTAAATATTTTTTTTCTTTATCGATATGATCGATATTTTTCAAAATTTTTGCGAAAAGATTTTGCACTTATCAAAATATTTTGTAAATATTTTCTATCGAAATGATCGATGTGTTGCAAAAATTTTGAAGTTTTATTTTTGGGTTTCTCGGAGTTTGTTTTCGGTTCTTTTACCGAGAATAGTCCCATTGAACCGAGGTCATAGTTAGTGACCGTTCCCTATGATGGATGGATGACGACCGTCTTAAGGGAAATGTAGTCGATAGGAGTAGATGTTTTGTTTTTAGTTTCTTTGGTGGATTGCATCAATAAACTGTAGTTGCTTATGGTTGCTAAAATTTCGTTGCGTGTTGTAATTGATGTTCAAAATGTGAAAATGATTCGTTTGAAAGCATGCAATTTTGTAAATATGTTGAGTTACCTAGGCTATAGAATTTGGTTCATTATGATTGAGGCTTAATCTTGAATTCATGTAATTGACTAATTAAAGAGTCTGTGAATGCATCTTGATTCGAGCATGTGCATGAAGTGTGAGTGAGGTTTTGCTATTCCATGTCATTGTGAATTGTCTAGAACTTGCCTGGTGTGTATACAAAACGAAATGAAGGAGGTGCAGTGTCGGAAAGGATGTAGGCATTTCTTTGTTTTAACCTTTAGTTTCCATTTTTTTCTTGTCAAATTCTACCTTTTTATATGTTGTATACCCTAGTCAGCCCGTTGAGCCTTTAGCCGATTTCTTTCTTTTGTCCAGATTTATATGAACTAAGCTTTGTTCCTTCTTTTCATTAGCCTTAAAGTCTATAAGAAGCTCTTAAGCGCTTACAAAGAACAGAAAATGTTTCCCAAAGTGTTAAAGAGTGAAAAGAGTGAAAAGAAAAGAAAAGCAAGGCGAGGAAAGAAAAGATGATGTTGAAGAGGCACTAGTTGTAATTAAATGATAGTGAGGGTACATGAAAACCCTCTGTTTTGTGTCAAGTGTGCCTGATGAAATGGGCTGTATGAAAGTAAACCAGCATGAATGGGAGAAAAAGAGAAAAGAGAGGAACAATGTCCATGAGTCGATGGGAATGAGTTGAAAAGGCGCTTAAGGATGCTAGCGACTATTATTGGCTAATCCAATATATATATACTAGATCCATAGCCCAGTTACAACCCATTAAAAGTCCTATTTGATCCTACATTGCATTTCTTTATATTAGTGGAGTAATACACTAAGGGCAAGCCTATGGGTCATGACATGATGCATGTGAATTGTTTTGGGAGAGAGAGTGAAATTAATTTTTATATGCCCCTACTTGCATGTTTGTGTGCTGCACGAACATAAAAGGGGAAGTTTCTCTCGAGTTGTGAGGGTACATGCTTGATGAAAGATTGATTTTCATGTCGGATTTCTTGATTAGTTGATTTGCATGAGTTTGCCGATATCAAGAATCAATTCTTAAAAGTTTAGGAAGCCTCGATGTATTAAGGTCATTGTCTTGTACGACCAAGCATGTTTTCTAGATGATTTGCAAGAATTGAATAATCGGTATGACCGTAGCGTAAAATGGTTGCACCATAGTGACAAAGGTTGAGATGTGATGTGCATGATTTGTGTATGTGTTGTTCGAGGACGAACAAGGATTTAAGTGTGGGGTAAGTGATCTTGGGCAGATTTATATGCCCAAGTGATACTCAAACGTATCATTTTTACCTTGTTTGTTGTGCAATGTGTATATAATATCATGTATTTGTTAATAAAATGCGAATTTATACTAACCAACATGATTAGCATTTGTTTTGCAGGATAATGTGATTTTTAAGATCTAAAAGGCGTGTTGGAACTATGTCGGAGTTGGACTGGGATGCGAGCGTGGAAAAGACCTTGGATGGCACATTTTACATTGGCTCCGCGATGGAGCCATGCCACGCTGCCATCGCGGTAGCATACTGCCTGGAGAGGAAATTAATTGGCAGATTCCAGTGAGGCCTCGCGACAGCTCTGTGGCATGGAGACAGGACTCCGCGATGGCCTCCGTGCCACGTTGAGGCCAATTATCCGGACCCTGCAATTTCCAGAGAGGGTCCGCGTCCACGCCGTGTCACGGAGGTAGTGCTCCGCGTTGGCCTCCGTGACACGTTGCTTGTTATTCCGGGAAAAATTACCCACTAGTATAAATAGCACACTTAGGTTTATTTTTAAGGAGTTTTTAGTTTTTAAACTGAGTTCAGAAGTGGAGAGCAGGAACGTGGGTTTGTGGCAGTTGAAGAATAGAAAAGCTAAGAGTTTTCTTCTCTTCCTTTCTTCTTTCCTTCAATTGTATGCAAGATTTACACTCTTTTTAGGATGATTAATCCAAGAATGAGTGGCTAATTCCCTTCTTTGCTGAGGTTTTGAACTTGTGTAATGAATTTTGGTGATAATTGATATGGTTTCTTCTTCTTCTTGCATGTTGTTCTATTAATTCTTGTGCTTATTACATTATTGATTGGCCACCATTAATGTATATCTAAAAAGTCCAATTTCACTCGAGAGAGCACGAAATTGGAAAGTTGTGAATTAATAGGGTATTGTTCTTAACTTGATTTGGGAAAATTGGGTTTTGATGTGCTTTCTTGATAGAAATATACTTGAAAGCCGTATTAGTCAATTTAGGAACCGGAATTGTAGTGCTAGGTCATAAATTGCATTTGATCATAGAAATGTAGACGGATGTTTTATGATTCTAAAGTGAAATTAAATACGAAAGTTTTAATTTCTAGGCAACGTTCTTGGCTAGCAACATGAAGAAGAGGATGACCAAATTATCATGATTATCAAGTTCATTACTCGTTCTTAACCTTGGCATGTGCGTATCCATTGTCTAAATTCTAAAGTAAATAGTTGTTATTAATTGTAGTATATAAATAGTTTAGAAACAAAAACTCACTCAACTCTTGGTTGGATTGTTGTTAACATAGTTAGGGATAGAATAGAAATATAGTAAACTAGGCAGTTTTACATATCTAGAGCAGCCTCCTTGGATCGATACTTGGCTACTTAGCCACTTTATTACTTGTTTGACCATGTGCACTTGCGTGTCGGTTGATAATATTTAATACCAATCCGAGCAGTACAAGCCGCGAACACACATACATGAGCGGAAGACTGCATAACGTAAACATAAGCATAGACAACAAGTTGAATCATCTAATACATAACAATCTGAAAAGCCTCTAGTTATAAGATGAGCTGATGGGACAATGATGTCGCCCAAATTACACCTCGTAATGAGATATAAAGAGGTCAATATTCAAATATAAAATCCAACCAGGGTTGAGGTCGAATCCCACGAGGAATATGGCGAGGACCTTGGTTAATGCGTTTAGGTACTACTATTGGTTTACTTATTTCCTAGGGGAAAAATTGAAAAAAAAATGAAAAACATAGTAAAGAGCAATAAGTAGATCCTTCATTAAAGTTGGTTGTATTGAAAGAGTGAATTGACTAGGATTGTGTTCCCCATGACTTCATAACAATAAGGCGTTTTATACTAGTGATCTATTCCGCTGTTTAAAATGCAATATTAGTAAGTTAACTTCACCTAAATGGTTGGTCCCCTACTTAGATGATTATCATCACGCAACTTGATCCGTATGCAGATGTATACTTGATTAACCCTTACCTTTGATATTAGATTAGCTATTTCCGGACAAGGTCAAACTATTAGATAAGGGTTGATAGCCTCAAATCTCCATTGTTAATCCCTTTTTACATTCATTATCCCCTTGATTCGGTGAGTAAAAAGAAGGTAAATTCCAACGTTTGCAATCATTAAGAAGCAACTAAAACGAAGGGAAAAAACAATACATGCATAAACCCCATTCAAAATTCACTAATTATTTTTGCCTATATGTGTTAATTCATCATGGTTCCCACAACCCTACTTATAGGTTTAGCTACTCATGCCTGAAAAATCACAATTAAAAATTGTAGACAAAATCATAATTGTAACTTACAATAATTCGTAGAAGAAATCACATGTATTGAATAAATCAATAAGAATCTAATATCAATAATCCAAAGTTGTTTGAATCCATAAATTCAAGAAAGATATTATGAAAGTTATTTCTTGAACCTTAGTGTCGATCAACAATAATGAAAATATGGTAAAAAGTCGTAATAAAACATAAAACCCAAAAATAAACCTACAAAAGGTATTTATTGATACTAGACAAATCCTTTCCTATTTTAACAAGGAATGTAGGTCGGCAGTTGCAACAACTCCTTAGGTGTCCTAACGAGTCGCGAAGTGCAGCGACGACTCGTGCTTAACAAAAAGTTCCTTCGGGACAACGGGTCACCTAATGACTCGTTAAGTGATTAGATGAGCCGTGAAGTCTCCCCTTACTTCTGAGTCCTAAAATTCCAGTGTTCTGGCTGACTGCACATGCCTACTCATGATGATTCATTGAGTCTCATGATGACTTATTACTCCTTCCGTTGCCACTCTGAGTACTTCCACTTAAATTTTAGGCTTTCACCTGACGACTGCTGCTGACGAGTCGTGAAGTCGTAAGATGATTCGTTACTCCTTCCGTTATGACTCACAGGTCTTTTGATTAGTTTCAGCTTCTAGTCCTCACGACCCTCCTAATGACTCGTTACCAACCATGACGATCGTAATGTTTATCTGTTGTTATCACTGTTTCTAGCTTGAGTTTTATGCATTCAAACTCCTCTTCTCCTAATGACTCAGGGAACGGGTCATCTAGTGACATGACGACTCGTTACCTTGCTAGCAGTACAACCTTAGCCATTTTAGGCTCATTATGCCCATTTCACTGTCCGAACCTATTTTGTTGCAACACTTAACAAAACATATTATATCTATATAAACATACCTGGGATTAGTATATTTTCTTAGCTTTAAACATTGAAAGTGCCATAAAATCACGACACATCAATACCCTTAACTTAGAACTTTTGCATGTCTTCAGGCAAAAATGATAAAGCAAAACTAACCCGATGTTTCAACTAAAAGAAATCTAGGGAACCTATGGCAGTCACAAACTCATAGTATAATCAAATCAAACTTTCTAACCCTTTCTATATCACTAGAACCAAATCACAATGCGTATGCAAAGTTTTCCACCATGACACAAAGGAATCAAAGAATGACATTACACTGTCAACCTGTAACCATGCATACAATCCTATGACGCTGACCTAGACAACTAAAAAATGATGTTGTCGCCCATATGCCCTCACTGCAAAGAAGTTCCACTCATTCACAACTCTCAATCATTATAATTTAATACAGGGACTGTGTCAAGTTCACTCACACTCACAAAGAAGTTCACACAATGCGCATACAAAACTATAAGCTTGCCCTTATTTTCTATACCTTAGCTAGTCAGAATATTGATTTCAGATCACGATAGGATTTTCTTAGGCTTGTAATGTAGGCTCGGAGATGAGTATGGTAGATATGGACATAGTAACTCAACCCTCCTTGGAACCACACTTTCCTTGGCTCCAATTAACCTTCTTTTCACTCGTCTACCTTTTTCCTTTATTTTCTTTATTTTTCAAGACTACGGGTGCGGGCTAATTCTTTTTCAACTTTCTCTTTTTTCTTTTTTTTTCTTATGTGAATTCCTCATCAGGTACACACATTTATTATTTTTTTCTTTTACATATCTAAGCACACCACACCCACCCTTTTGTTTGCTTTATTTGATCATTTCCCCCCTACTCCTCTTATTCATCCCTATAATAGCCATCCTCAAGTTAAGAAATTTGCCTGAGTTGAGGTTCACAGTGTCAAAGGAGGGACCAGGGCCAAAATAGGTTAAACATAATTAAAGCAGGAAGGCAAATTGGCTAGACAACAAAAAGGGTCAATTTAGGCTCAAACTCGGGATCAAGGGATATTCATATTTATTTGGTCGGTCATTTAGGCTAACTAGATTATTCTGAACAATGGCCTATGATCATATCCTCATCAACTAATGGCCTATGATCATCTCATCATCAACTATCTTACAACCTTGGTACGACTAACCAGATAAGTTCTAGATTGTGTACACACTGTGGAACTAACACTAAATACCTTGCTACACAATGCATAGGACAACATCATCACTACCAACTGCTAGTTCATAAAAAGTCACATAATGGTACACACATTCACAGGATTAGTGTCATGCAAAGATTCATCAAGGTCATGCTTCATACACTTAGAACACACAAACATAAATTTTAGGAGGGGTATCATTCACTCATTTCAATATGAAAACTTGCAAAAATTATTCTCCTTTTATTCGATTGCCCTCAATTCACCTATTTTTCTTTCAATTGACACAAAAACATGGAAAACAAAAACCTAAACATGCCAATTCTACTAAATAAGGAACACCTGAGGGAAAAGATATCTGGCAAGGAAAACCCTCGGGTTGTATTAAAAAAAACCAGGTTCCACCCCACTCCCATCAAAAGAAGCATGCGAAGTCCTCGAAGCATTTGAAAAATAAAATATGAGAATAGGGAACATACCTTTGCGACCTAGACACCTGTGGTCTGGTCGGTGGGAGGCGCAGATGCACCCCCAATTTCCTCTCCTGGAGCACCGGGGATAACCGATGTACTCTCTGAATCAACAAAGCTCATACCCTCTCCACGAGCTCTAGCAGCATCAATCTCGACCCTCTATCGGGCCTCATCTCTAGACAACTTTAGTGCTACCTCCATATCTCTCCTCTCTCTCTTCTACTCTCATAGCTGATCATCACTCTCGCCCTCGCTCACCTCTTCTCGAGGTCTCTTCCCTTTTTCCTGAGCTACAGGCTCCTCAGTGATGAAATCAAATACCGAAGAAAGCTCCTCCTCACTCACATACTCTACTATTGGGAGCACCGGTGGTGTTATAGTAGATATTTGGTATGCTAACAGCTCTCGCAACTCAGCTCTGAGGGCTTCCACCTTCGCATACCATCATGTCAGCTCGGGTGCCTATAACTGAGCAAGGCGCTAGTCCATCTGCCTCTCGAAGGCGTGTAATGTCATGCCCCACCTTGGGGGGGGGGGGTATGACTGGCACCTGGTGCCCTACTAAGACCGGACCTGCTGAACTGTTAAGCCTGGGCGCATCTGGCGCCTGGCTGGCTCTAACTCAAATTTCTGTAAACAAAGGGCTATATAACGGCTGTAAATACAGCCCCCGGCCCATTGGCCTATAGCCTTCCGTACCTGTATTATAGCTGACCAGAAACAAGGTAATTCAGGGGAACCTATGCGGGCCGACAAGGCCACCATGCTGTCTAGTTATCTGTAACTCAAGCATAACATACTGAAAAGCTACGTGACCGGCAAGGTCACCACTACTGGCAAACTATGGCCCCACACGACCATTACAAAAGGAAAAAAAAGAGTAAGGGCAACTATACAACTGCACGGGATACTGGCTTTCTATAGTAACATGATTTACTACTCCTGACATGTTTCCTGAACTTTATTTTAGCCTGCTATTCTGTTTCTGAAGTACTTACGGATACTGTACTACTTCACAAGGCTTCCGCTAAACACAACAATATCTTAACATGGCATATTACGTCATATACTGAGTATACTGGGCAATCTTAATCACTTACGTCTGAATCTACATCGTACGGATGGGTATCGTACACGTTACAACCCAAAACTTCTCATCTTGCACCAATATTCAAAATAAGACAATAATTGATTTCTGAATATTCTACTGGTCTGTAATTTATTACACTGTACTGATATTACTTAACTTGCCGAAGGAAACTAACATTACATACCTTATCTTCGACTATTCGTCCGTCGGACGAGGCTCGGCCGGTACTTCAACTATTTCTCCCAACTGCATTCATAAATACGTCAATCAATACTAAATACAACTTTATTGTAAAGGGCAACGTTACTTTCGATATAGTTTATAGCCTAAACTTAGGCTTATCGAAAGACGGTCGAAAACTCGCTATTTTTCAGCGGCCCAGAAGGGAGAATTATTCACTTCTCAGCTAGGAACACATAGACATTAATTTAGAGCAATTCTACTTACTTTAGTTCGGCGGCTCGCCGATTCATCGGCCGTATTTCGCAAAACTAACTCCGTAGAAATGCTCTCTGCTGCTAAATACCTTGGTATCTAGGATTAATTTGGGTTTGGGCAGCGTTTGGCAGCGTAATCGGACGAAAATATTTAATTCTCCTTCGATTCTCTCTGTTTGCTGCGTGTTCTGGAAATTTTTCAAGTGTAATATGATTTGGACTGAAGTGGAGGCTTTATATACTTGGGCCTGGACACGGGCAACGTGTCGCGGAGCCATCGCGGAGGCCTCACCTTCGTGACTCGCTGCCATCGCGGAGGGGCTCTGCCTCGGCTCCTCCCGCGATGGTTCGACAGGTTTCTTGTCCGATCTTTTCCCGGGCCTTTCCCTAGCACGTATGTCTTTCAAATATGCTTAACCAATGTGCGGACAGGTCATCTAAATGCCGGGAATTCTACGGGGTATAACATTCTCCCCCCCTTAGGAACATTCGTCCCCGAATGTATACTGCTGTCTAGAGAGCTGTTCACTCTAGTTTCTGGAAAAATTTTGGCAGAGTTTCCCCTATAATATGGACTATCGCAATGGCCTGAAATGCAGAAAAAGTCCAACACAGGCACTGCACACAATATTCTACAATCCACTGGACAACTAAATATCACTTCTTTCTTTATCATTTACAACATACATACCATAAAGTACTATGTAAATAATGATACGGACATACCTGTCGTCTGACTAGGCTTGAAATAAGTGAGGGTATCTGGTTTTCATATCTTCTTCAGCCTCCCACGTCATTTCTTCCCGATTTCTGTTACGCCACAATACCTTGACAGATGCAACATTTTTAGTTCTCAGCCTGCGAATCTGTCTGTCTAAGATAGCTACGGGAACCTCTTCATAGGCTAACTCCTCTGTGACCTGAACATCCTGGACTGGAACTACTGTAGAAGAGTCCCCTACGAACTTTCTTAACATGGAAACGTGGAATACTGGGTGAACCGACGCTAACTCTGGAGGCAACTTCAACTCGTATGCCACGCGGCCTATTCTTCGCCGAATCTAATATGGCCCAATAAATCTGGGGCTAAGCTTGCCCTTCTTGCCAAACCTCATTACCCCTTTCATCGGGGACACTTTCAGATATACCCAATCGTTTACCGAAAATTCTAGATTTCTGCGCCGCCTATCTGCCTATGACTTCTGGCGGCTTTGAGCGGTCAGTAAACGTTCCCGGATAAGCTTTATCTTTTCTTCGGACTGCCGAACAATGTCTGGGCCAACTAATGCTGATTCTCTTATCTCAAACCAGCCCACCGGCGATCTACATTTTCGCCCGTATAATGCCTCGAAAGGCGCCATCTGAATAGCTGAATGGTAGCTGTTATTATAAGCAAATTCAATTAACGAAAGATGTTCATCCCAGCTACCCCCAAAATCTAACACACACGCTCGTAACATATCTTCGAGCGTCTGAATTGTACGTTCGGCCTGCCCATCTGTTTGAGGATGGAATGCTGTGCTCAAATTAATCTGCGTGCCCAAACCTTTCTGAAACGATTGCCAGAATCTAGCTGTAAACTGTGCTCCCCTATCTGAAATAATAGATACCGGCACTCCATGTAATCTAACTATTTCTCTGATATATAATTCGGCATAGTCCTCAGCTGAGAAGGTAGCCCTTACTGGCAGAAAATGAGCTGATTTTGTCAGCCTGTCAACTATTACCCAAATGGAATCATTTCTGCGTCTAGTACGGGGTAACCCTGTTACAAAATCCATGTTTATTACTTCCCATTTCCACATAGGTATTATTATCTCCTGAGTCAAACCGCCCGGTTTCTGGTGCTCTGCTTTCACCTGCTGACAATTAGCACACCTAGATACAAATTCAGCTATCTCAGTTTTCATACCTGGCCACCAGTAGATGTCTCTGATGTCGTGGTACATTTTCGTCGCCCCTGGGTGAAGGGAATAGAAAGCGTAGTGTACCTCATGCATGATCTGCCCATGAAGTCCTGCGACATTCGGGACACAAAGATGGCCCTTACAATGTAGCACGCCATTCTCGGTTATCTGAAAATCTGGCTCTTTACCTTTCTGAACTCTATCTCTGAGCTGGACTAAATTGGGATCCTCATACTGCCGTTCTTTTACCTCTGTAACTAACGATGACACTGTAGAATTCTGAATTACTGGTCCATTATTTTCTATTTCTATTACTCGAACGGCTAGGTCAGCTAACTGATGAATTTCTTTAGCTAATTTCTATTTCTCAGGTCGCAAATACGCCAAACTCCCCATTGACTTACGGCTCAGGGCATGTGCTACAACATTAGCTTTTCCGGGGTGGTATAGAATATTCACATCATAGTCTTTCAACAACTCTAACCAGCGGCGTTGCCGCAGATTCAACTCCCTCTGGGTGAAAATGTACTGTAAGCTCTTATGATCTGTATAAATGTCAACATGGACGCTGTACAGATAATGCCTCCACATCTTCAAGGCATGAATTACTGCGGCCAACTCTAAGTCATGGGTGGGGTAATTCCTTTCGTGCTTTTTCAGCTGCCTGGAAGCATATGCAATTACTCTACCATGCTGCATCAATACACAGCCCAATCCGACACCTGACGCGTTGCAATAGACTGAATAATCTTCTGTTCCTTCTGGCAGCGCTAGTACTGGGGCGGAGGTTAATCTGTCTTTCAGTTCCTGGAAACTCTGCTCGCATGCCTCCGTCCACTGAAACTTTGCTGCTTTCTGTGTCAATTTTGTTAAAGGTGCTGCAATGGTTGAGAATCCCTCAACGAATCTCCGATAATACCCTGCTAACCCAGAAAACTACGAACTTCAGTCGAGGTGGTAGGCCTAGGCCATGACTTAACTGCTTCTATCTTCTGCTTATCTACCTGTATACCAGCGTCTGAGATAATATGCCCTAAAAAGGCCACTGAGTTAAGCCAGAATTCGCACTTCGAAAACTTGGCATACAACTGGCGGTCCCTGAGAATCTGGAGCACTGTTCGCAAATGAGTCCGGTGATCTGCTTCAGAGCGAGAATACACCAGAATGTCATCAATGAATACTATCACAAACAAGTCCAGGAAAGGTCTGAAAATACTGTTCATCAGGTCCATAAAAACTGCTGGGGCGTTCGTTAGCCCGAAGGACATAACCAGAAATTCAAAATGCCCATATCGGGTCCTGAATGCTGTCTTAGGAATATCTCTTTCACGTACTCGGACCTGGTGGTATCCGGACCGCAAGTCAATCTTAGAAAAGTATCTGGCTCCCTGCAATTGATCAAATAAGTCATCAATTCTGGGGAGCGGATACTTGTTCTTTACTGTAACTTTGTTTAGCTGCCGATAATCTATGCACATTCGGAGCGAGCCATCTTTCTTTCTCACAAACAAGACTGGCGCACCCCATGGGGAAGTACTCGGCCTGATAAAACCTTTATCTAACAAGTCTTTCAACTGCTCCTTTAATTCTCTGAGTTCTGCAGGAGCCATACGATAAGGAGGTATTGATATTGGCTGAGTGCCTGGTAGCAAGTCAATAGTGAAGTCTATTTCCCTTTCTGGGGGAAAACCAGGTAACTCATCAGGAAATACATCTGGGAATTCATTTACCACTGGGACAGACTGAAGTGTCGGAGATTCTGCTTGGACATCCTGAACTCTGACAAGATGGTAAATACACCCCTTAGATATCAACTTTCTCGCCTTAAGGTAGGAAATAAACCTACCTTTTGGCGTCACGGTGCTGCCCTTCCACTCCCGTACTGCTTCCCCCGTGAAGTGGAATCGGATCGTTTTGGTCCAACATTCAACATTGGCAAAGCATGGCACTAACCAGTCCATACCCATTATGGCATCGAAGTCTATCATTTCTAACTCGACCAGATCTACTGTGGTCTGACGGTCAACAATCTCTACTATACACCCGTGGTAGATTCGGCTAGCTGTGATAGAGTCACCGACGGGCGTAGATACCAGAAAGGACTGCTGTAATGATTCTGGTACAATACTAAACTTCCGTGCCACAAATGGAGTAATATAGGACAAAGTAGACCCTGGATCAGTTAGCACATAAGCAGGGTGTGAGCAGATAGTTAGCATACCTGTCACAACATCAGGCGATGCCTCTGAATCTTGCCTCCCTGGTAAGGCATATGTGCGGCTTAGACCCGCACCTGTACTGGAGGCCCCTGATCTGCCTCGACCCCTGCCTGCTGAAACTGGGGGCCTGCGCCCGGTCGAGGGTGCTGTAGCTCGTGATCCTATTGATGCCCTATCCTGTCTATCGCGGTCCTCTCGACCCTTGGCTGGGCAATCTTTCATCAAATGGCCTTCTTGGCCACAAATATAACATGCGGTGGAGCCATATCTGCATGCCCCAAAATGGCGTCGATTTCATATAGGGCAAAGTGGTAGGGTATACCTGCTCTGCTCTGCCCTCCTCTGTGATGCCCTCAATATTCTGAGCAAATGCCTGAATGCGAGCAATATCCATGTCCTCTCACAGTGTAGCTGTGGTACAAATCTCAACATATTCTGGATTCAAGCCCGTAATGAAATGATGCACTCTGGATGCCATGGTATCAACGAAAGCCGGTGCATATCGGGCTAGAGAATCAAACTGTAAAGAATATTCCCGAACACTCATGGCCCCCTGTTCTAGATGTAGGAACTGGTCTACCCGGGCCTGTCGAATCTCCCGCGGTAGATAATGATCCAGAAAGGCTCCTGAAAAGCTGGACCAGGTGGGAGGGGAAACATCTCTCCCTCGGGACCTTTCCCAGCTTTCGTACCATAACACCGCAATATCCCGTAACCGGAATGCGGCCAACTCAACTGACTCGGTAGACATGGCATGCATAACCCTGAAGATTCTCTGCATCTGATCCAGAAAATCTTGGGGGTCCTCTGTTTGGTCCGTACCTGTGAACTGTGGGGGATTCAGGGCTAAAAACTCTCGGACCCTCGAACTACCGGGCCCTCCTGATGTTTCTGCAACTATAGATGGCATTGGCTGACGCTGAGCAGCCATCATCTGTGCTAACAAAACTACAGCACTCCTAACCTCCTGATCAGAAGGAGTCAATATAGGGGCTGCTGAAGGTAATGTCGCCCCAAGTGACTCCTGACGTGGTGGAGACTGCTGAGGAGGCTGAGATGAAGCCTCTGTAGGGCCCTCTGATCGGGCTATCTCCAAGTGAGGGGGAGGCATTCTGCTAGTGCCTTCTCCTGCTGCAATGTCTAAGTTCCGACCGGTAATAGGATGGCACTGGTCTGACATTATCTGTAACCAAAGAATATGGTAAGATTTTCAGGGAATCAACCCTATACTGTACCGCTCTATAGCACGACTGAATCAGAAAAAAAGGCAACCATCCTATCATGCCTTGCAGCCTCCTACCCATAGTATGTGGTGCACAACACACCCATGGACAGGACTCTACTTAGCACGGCTTGCAGACTCCCTGGGATACGACCTGCTCTGATACCAAGTTTGTCACGCCCCACCTTGCGGGGGTATGACTGGCACCTGGTGCCCTACTAAGACCGGACCTGCTGAACTGTTAAGCCTGGGCGCATCTGGCGCCTGGATGGCTCTAACTCAAATTTCTGGAAACAAAGGGCTATATAACGTCTGTAAATACAGCCCCCGGCCCATTGGCCTATAGCCTTCCGTACCTGTATTACAGCTGACCAGAAACAAGGTAATTCAGGGGAACCTATGCGGGCCGACAAGGCCACCATGCTGTCTAGTTATCTGTAACTCAAGCATAACATACTGAAAAGCTACGTGACCGTCAAGGTCACCACTACTGGCAAACTATGGCCCCACACGGCCATTACAAAAGGAAAAAAAAGAGTAAGGGCAACTATACAACTGCACGGGATACTGGCTTTCTATAGTAACATGATTTACTACTCCTGACATGTTTCCTGAACTTTATTTTAGCCTGCTATTCTGTTTCTGAAGTACTTACGGATACTGTACTACTTCACAAGGCTTCCGCTAAACACAACAATATCTTAACATGGCATATTACGTCATATACTGAGTATACTGGGCAATCTTAATCACTTACATCTGAACCTACCTCGTACGGATGGGTATCGTACACGTTACAACCCAAAACTTCTCATCTTGCACCAATATTCAAAATAAGACAATAATCGATTTCTGAACATTCTACTGGTCTGTAATTTATTACACTGTACTGATATTACTTAACTTGCCGAAGGAAACTAACTTTACATACCTTATCTTCGACTATTCGTCCGTCGGACGAGGCTCGGCTGGTACTTCAACTATTTTCTCCCAACTGCATTCATAAATACGTCAATCACTACTAAATACAACTTTATTGTAAAGGGCAACGTTACTTTCGATATAGTTTATAGCCTAAACTTAGGCTTATCGAAAGACGGTCGAAAACTCGCTATTTTTCAGCGGCCCAGAAGGGAGAATTATTCACTTCTCAGCTAGGAACACATAGACATTAATTTAGAGCAATTCTACTTACTTTAGTTCGGCGGCTCGCCGATTCGTCGGCCGTATTTCGCAAAACTATCTCCGTAGAAATGCTCTCTGCTGCTAAATACCTTGGTATCTAGGATTAATTTGGGTTTGGGCAGCGTTTGGCAGCGTAATCGGACGAAAATATTTAATTCTCCTTCGATTCTCTCGGTTTGCTGCGTGTTCTGGAAATTTTTCAAGTGTACTCTGATTTGGACTGAAGTGGAGGCTTTATATACTTGGGCCTGGACACGGGCAACGTGTCACGGAGCCATCGTGGAGGCCT
Source organism: Datura wrightii (assembly GCA_035772735.1). Taxonomy (NCBI): domain Eukaryota; kingdom Viridiplantae; phylum Streptophyta; class Magnoliopsida; order Solanales; family Solanaceae; genus Datura; species Datura wrightii. The sequence continues at coordinate 72,010,838 of JASDFA010000019.1, read as the reverse complement.
CACCTCTGTGACACGCTGCCATCGCTGAGGGGCTCTGCCTCGGCTCCTCCCGCGATGGTTCGACAGGTTTCTTGTCCGATCTTTTCCCGGGCCTTTCCCTAGCACGTATGGCTTTCAAATACGCTTAACCAATGTGCGGACAGGTCATTTAAATGCCGGGAATTCTACGGGGTATAACATGTAACCTACCATGTCATGTCCTCAATAAGCCCCCCGATTCCTTTGTCACACAGGGCTTTACCTGCTCCATGAGCACTTTCACCTGAAGTGCTGTGTGGGCCTGTTGCTTTTTTACCTTAGCCCAGCTGCCTAGCCATGTCAGTAATGAATTCCTATGAGATTATGATTAGGACGGCTGGTGAGGATCATGGTGACACAACAGGTGGTCTAGTTGCTGGTGTAGTAGAGGAAGATGTTAGGGTCTTGGCTGTCATAGGAATATCTGCTGCGGTGGCGGTCTCATCCCGACCACCTATCTCACGAGCTACTGCAGGCTCTGTCTCAACACTTGTGAACCCTGGAGTTTCAGTTTGTAGACCCTGGCTCAACATCTCTACTAACATGGCAGCCCCAGTAGCTATAGCAACATGACTCTTAGCTCTGGAAGCCCCAGTAGCTATAGCAACCTGATTCTTGGCTCTAGAGATTAGATTTGTGTCATTCCGAATTAGACCAATATCCGTAATTTTCATCACCTCGATCTTTTGGTCAACTGTGGGCAGTTCTGAAACCTGTGACTCCCTACAGAGCTTGGCTATCAAGCATGGAAATGGGATGCTCGTGCCATCCAAAATGGATCTCTCCCAAATTTCCTTATCTATGTACCTTGGGAATTTAATTTCATATCCCTCCATGATGCTTTCTACCAATACAACATGGTCAGTGTCACAATATTGTCATTGCTGGTCCGAACCAGCCTATGTCACACCAGAGAGCACCAAAAGTTGGCCTGAAAGTTTAGTGTGGCCTTCTTAATGTGAGCCTTCGATCCATTCAACCATTGTACCGAAGTACCTCTGGCCGTTATTACCCGGGCCAACCATGTATACTGCCTCCTCTTATCCTCCAAGCTTAATTTCTTTTTTCTTGATCTTTTGGAGGTCCCTCAACTGATGATCAAACTCACCTGTGTTGGTCGGCGGCTCAAACTCTGGACCATATAGCATGTGCACGATGGTGTGCTTAGAAATGTCCTCGGGTGTCTCTCGCAGCATCACCTGAGTTAGGGCCGACAATTTCCTCCAATCTTGGCCTTCCAAAGCATGATTCTTAAGAGTGGCTGTATATGCCACATAGAACTCACGGACTAATTCTGGGCTATTGCTGCTAGACGGTTCACTCACTCTTCCCTAGATATGCTTTCACCTGCTGGCCATTTACCTAGAACCATTTCCCTTCATGATTTTCAAACTCAATTGCACCATAGGAGAATACTTGGAACACTCAAAATCATCCCAACCATTTGGACTTGAACTTTCCAGGAAATAAGTGAAGCCTAGAATTAAATAACAACACCATATCTCCAGGGCTGAACTCTCTTTGCTCAATCTTCCGGCCATGTTGTATCTTTATTCTCATTTTTAAAATTTTTGAACTTTCATAATCTTTCAATCAAAACTCATCTAGCTCATTCAACTGATCAAGCCTCAAGTTCGCCGCATCGCTCCAATTTAGATTCAGCTTCTTGAGCGCCCACGTGGCTTTATGCTCAAGTTTTACCATAAGATGACATGCTTTCCCATACACAAGCTGATAAGGAGACACACATATAGGGGTCTTGAATGCTGTCCAATAGGCCCAGAATGCATCATCTAGTTGTCTAGACCAATCTGTCCGGTTAACATTCACAATCTTCGCTAAGATGGTCTTTATCTCCCTGTTGGCGACCTCAACTTGCCCACTAGATTGTGGATGATACGGTGTTTCCACCCTATGTTTCACCCCATATTTTTTCCAGTAAAGTCTGAAACAATTGGTTGCAAAAGTGTGAACCCTCATCACTAATGATTGCTCTAGGAGTCCCAAATTGGGAGAAAATATTTCGCTTCAAGAATGCTGTGACACTCTTACCTCTATTGTTTGGAAGCGCAATTGCCTCCACCCACTTAGAAACATAGTCCACAGCTAAAAGTATGCACTTCATACCATTTGAGCTCACAAACGGACCCATGAAGTCAATGCCCCAAATGTCAAACAACTCAGTGATAAGAATGGGACTAAGAGGGAGCTCATGCCTCCTTGCCTTTGGCATGCATCACATGCCTTTGCAAAATCATGTGAATCTTGGTGAATGGTTGGCAATAGTACCTACATTTTAGAGTTTTGTGGGATGTGAGAATCCCGCTGTGATGAACCCCGATAGGGGATGAGCGATAAACCTCCAATATGCTCAACATCTCAGCTTCAGGCACACATCTCCGAATTACCCCATCAGCACGAAAGCAAAATAGGTAAGGCTCATCCTAGAAAATTTCGCACATCAAACATGAATTTATTTCTTTGGTGAAGAGATAAATCTTCCAGTACCATATCACTTACTACATAATTAGCAAAGTTTGGAAAACCATGGAATGAGATCCTGGGAAGCAGCCAACACCTGCTCATTGGGAAATGTGTCATCAATATCAAGCTCATCTCTAAGTGCTGCATCTTTCTCCAATCTTGACAAGTGATCCGCCACCTGATTTTCGGTCGCCTTCCAGTCCTTAACCTCAAACTCGAACTCTTACAGCAACAAAACCCATCTAATCAACCGTGGTTTGGCATCCTTCTTTTCCATCAAATAACGTAGAGCTATATGGTCAATATGAACTATCACTTTTAGTTCAAAGCAAGTTTGCCTAGAACGTCTCGAATGCAAATACCACAACCAACTTGCTCTATCATGGTGTAATTCTTCTGAGCTGCATTAAGCGCCTTTTTAGCATAATAAATCGGATGAAAAATCTTTTCATGCCTTTGGCCCAAAACAGCTCCCAAAGCCACTTCGCTAGCATCGCACATAACCTCGAATCGTAAGGACCAGTCAAGAGCCACTATGATCAGGGCTGTAGTTAATCTTTGCTTCAAGCGTTCAAACGCCTTTAAGCAAGCATCATCAAACACAAACTTCACCTCTCTTTCAAGTAGCTTGCACAAGGTATGTGTAATCTTTAAGAAATCCTTGATGAATCTATAATAAAATCCCATATGGCCCCAAAAGCTTTAAACACCCTTCACAAAAATTGGAGGTGGTAGACTAGCAACCACATCAATATTTGCTATATACACCTCAATGCCCTTACCTAAAATCCTGTGGCCTAGCACTATACCCTCTTTGACCATGAAATGACACTTTTCCCAATTAAGCACCAAGTTGGTCTTTTCGCACTGCTGCAACATCTTGCTCAAGTGAGTCAAACAATCATTAAAAGAGTCACCCATCACCAAAAGATCATCCATAAAGACTTCAATGGTGTCCTCCGCCATGCCAGAAAATATGGACATCATGCAGTGCCCAAAAGTGGCAGGCACATTACATAATCCGAATGATAAAAGTGGTGGACGTCACCATAAAGACTTTAATGGTGTCCCATAGGGGCAGTTAAAAGTGGTTTTCTCTTGGTCTTCGAGGGCTACAGGGATTTGATTGTGCCCTGAATAACCATCAAGAAAGTAGTACCACCCTCTTCCTACAAGTCGGTCTAGAATTCGATCCATGAATAGCATCAGAAAATGATCTTTCTGTGTCCAATAGTTTAGCTTCTGATAGTCCATGCATACACTCCAACTTGTGACTGGCCTCAGTGGAATGAGCTTATTATTTGCATTCGAGACCATAGTGATTCCCCCTTTCTTTTGTACGCACTGAACTGGTCTCACCTATTTGCTGTCAATAATAGGGTTAACCATACCAGCATCCAACCACTTAATAATTTCCTTCTTGACCACCTCTTACATAGGCGGATTTAACCTACACTAATGCTCAATACTCGGAATGCAATTTGGCTCAAGATGGATCTTATGTGTGCAAATACCATATGGAATCCCAATAATATCTACTATGGTCCACCCAACGACCTTCTTATACCTCTTCAGGACGGAGAACAAAGCCTCAACTTGCCATTCCACTAAGTCTGCTGCTACTATTATAGGTAATGTGTTTCCGAACCCCAAAAATACATATCGTAAGTAAGATGGGAGTGCCTTGAGCTCCATTACTAGAGGTTCCTCAATAGATGGTTTAGCCGGTGGGGTCACACAATTTTTTAGATCGAGATCAATCTTCTTCGGAGCATAAGTCTTCGACCCCATACCTGCAAGTGCATTAATGATCTTATCACCCCCATTGATCTCTTCATCATCAACATTCATTGACACTTCTGCTAAGTCCTCAATACTCACCCTCTCATTAATAGGAATGATTGGAAGCTCAGCCTCCACAATATCAATCGCTGAGACCACCAGCATGTCGTTTGGCTGTTTTATGGACCAACACACATTAAATGTCACTTCTTCATTGTTCAACCAAAATTTCAGCTGTCCAATCTCCATGTCCACAAGAGCATGCCCGATGGCGAGGAATGGTCGCCCAAGGATAATTGGGACTTCAAAATCAACCTCATAGTCCAGAATAACAAAGTCAGCTAAAAATATAAAGGACTCCGCCTTCACCAGAACATCATAAAGAAACCCCACCAGATTTTTCATCGTGAGATCTGCCATCAATAGCCACATTGTAGTCGGTTTGGGGGCTTCCAAGCCCAACTGAACACTATCAACGACATCAGATTAATACTAGCACCTAGATAATATAAAGCCTTAGTAAATTTAAAAGCTCTAATAGTGCATGGTATGGTGAAAGCTCCAGGGTCTTTTTTCTTCTGCACAAGAGACCGAGATGCTATTGCACTACAGTGGTGCAAATTATCAACAGGCTCAAAGTTCACAGTCCTCTTTTTAGTGATAAGATCCTTCATAAATTTAGCATAGCCAGGCATCTTCTCTAGTGCATCAACTAATGGGATGTTCACAGATAATTGTTTTAACATTAAAATAAATTTGTGATACTTCCTATCTTCGACCTTCTTCTTCAGCCTCTGCGGAAAAGGGGGAGGAGGTCTAGGAATGGGTGTTATCTTTTGAGATACCTCCTTCTCCTTTTCTTTTTTCAGACCCATGCTCTTTTGAATTATTAAGAGCTGTCTTCTCAACTGCATCATCAATCAAAACCTGTTCCTCAGAGTCTGCCACCCTATCATCATCAATCATTAAGAGCTCAACTATCTTATCAGTCATAACCGGCACAGGAGGATCAACTGTCGCCTTCCCACTCCTAGTAGTGACAACCATGAAATAACTGTCATATTTTGGATTCTGAACTGTGTTCTTGGGAAGCGTGCCCTTTTGCCTCTGGTTCATAGCAATAGACATCTGACCAAGTTGCTGCTCAATCTACTTAATGGTAATAACATGTGACTCTACCTTTTGGTTCATACCAGGAAATATCAGTGCCGGGTTCCTTAAAATGGCCATCAGTTGCCTCCATTTGCTTGAGCACTTTAGACAACATATCTTCAACACTTGAACCATTAGATTCTGGTTCATGGTTTCTTGGAGGCACCTAGAGACCGCTTCTATCATTTTTTATACTCCTCACGCTTTTTCCAGTCACCGTTATCCCTGCCTCTACTCCTATCCCTGTATTGGCCCCATTTGTAATTATTGTCTCTATAATAGTTCTGACCTTGTTTCCCCTGACCTTGACGCCAAGAGTCTTGGTTAGACCCTTGCACATTAGTCTGGAAACCCACCCTTTGATCATTCAAGTAATTGGCTTCCTCCTCAAATTTTGACTCGCCTCCATCATTTCTTGGGGACTTTCCCTAAGAACCAACTGCATTCACCTTTTCTATCCCGACTCGTATAATATGTTTATCAAGGAGTCCAATTGTGGTTTTTATCTCTTCAATATCATGATCTCGCTCTTCATCCTTCCTTCTCTACTCCGTAGACATACCTACCACATAAGAACTAGCCGAAACTTCCGACTCTCTTGTGTGCCATGCACGGTAGATTTTGGTGATCCTATCAAGGACCTCAACAACCTAAGCATATGTATGACTCATGAATGTTTCGCCAGGGATAGTATCTGCCACCTCCTTGGTATTAGCATTCAGAGACCTATAAAATATCTCAAAAGGTGTATCATCTGGGATCATGTGGTTGGAAAGTTTTAAATTTCATCTTTTAGTGGCAATTCTCTGGAAGGTGGAAAGAATCTCTCAAGAAATGCTCTTATAAGCTCCCTCCAAGTAGTAATAGAATCGTTTGACAATTCAGCCAACCACAGTATTTTCTCACTCCCTAGTGAAAAGGGAAATAACCTCAGTCTTATTACATCCTGACTTACCCACAATTGTTTGTATGCTTTGCAAATACCCATAAAATTAGTCAAGTGAGTATGTGCATCATCAGTAGCATGGCCCCCAAATATCCCCTTCATGTTGAGCAATTGGATCATTGCACTAGTAATATCAAACTTTTCCCCAGCAGGCAAAGGGGGAGGGACAGTAGCTCCAGTGACACTGATCGCATCAATATCAACATCATCATTTTCATCAAAGAACCGGTGCCTCTGCTGGTCTGGACCTCTGTTTCTTCTAGATCGCTCAGCTTCGGCAGCTTGGCATTGCTCTTCAGCTAGCCTAGCTGCCTCTCTAGCTCTCGCGCGATCTTATTCCTCAACCAACATTCTGGCTGTTGCTTCTTCAACTGTTTCTTGCTCATGTGTGTTGGCCATTTTTCTTATATTCCATAGTGTTTGCTCAAGTTCGTGATCAATTAGAACCAGGGATTTTCCTTGGCTCCATGTACTAGGCATACATAAACCTGAGAAAATAAAGAAGCAAAGCAAACACAATTAACAAAAGCCTAAGCTACATTCCATAGAAATGACATGTCGCCTAAATTACATCTTGTAATGACATATAAAGGGGTCGATATTCAAATATAGAACCCAACCATGGTTGGCATTGAAACCCACGAGAAATACGGTGAGGACCTTGATTAATATGTTTAGCTACTACTATTGGCTTACTTATTTCCTGGGGGGAAATTGTAACAAGAAATAATGAAAAAAATAGTAAAGAGTAGTGAGTAGATCCTTGATTAAAGTTGGTTGTATTCAAAGAGTAAATTGGCTAGGATTGTGTTCCCCATGACTTCATTACAACAAGGTATTTTATAATAGTGATCTACTCTGGTGTTTAAAATGCAATATTGGTAAGATAACTTTACCTAAATGGTTGGTCCCCTACTTAGATGATTATAACCATGCAACTTGATTCGTACGCGGATGTATGTTTGATTAACCCTTACCCTTGATATTGGCTTAGCTATTCTCGGTAAAGGTCAAGCTATTAGATGAGGGTTGATAGTCTCAAATCTCTGTTGTTAATCCCTTTTCCCATTCATTACCCCCTGATCGGGTGAGTAAAAAGAAGGAAAATTCCAATGTTTGCAACCACTAATAAGCAATCAAAATGAAGGAAAAAAAATAATACATGCATAAACCCCGTTCAAGATTCACTAAGTATTTTTTGCCTATGTGTGTTAATTCATCATGGTTCCCACAAACCTAGTTATGAGTTTAACTACTCATGCTTGAAAAATCACAATTAACACTTGTATACGAAATCATAATTGTAACTTACAATAATTCTTAGAGAAATCACACGTCTTGAATAAATCAACAAGAATCTAATATCAATAATCCAAAGTTTTTTAAATCCCTGAACTCAAGAAAAAATTTATGAAAGTTGTTTCTTGAACTTTAATGTCGATCAACAACAATGAAATTTTTTGTAAAAAGTCGTAATAAAGAATAAAAACCAAAAATAAACTTACAGAAGGTATTTATACACATTAAACAATTTCTTTCTTATTTTAACAAGGAATGCAGGTCGGCAATGGAAATGACTTGTTAGGTTTCCTAATGAGTCGTGAAGTGCAGTGACAAATCGTGGTCAGCAAGAAGTTCCTTCTGGATGATGGGTCACCTAATGACTCGTTAAGTGACTAGAAGAGTCGCGAAGTCCCCCGTTTCTTCTGAGTCCTACAATTCCAGTGTTATGGACGACTACACATGCCTGCTCATGATGAGTCGTTGAGTCTCATGACGACTCATTGCTCCTTCTATCGCCACTCTCAGTTCTTCCACTAAACTGTTGGGCTTTCACCTGACGACTGCCACTGAGAGTCGTGAAGTCGTAAGACAACTCGTTACTCCTTCTGTTATGACTCATAGGTTTTTATATCAGTTTCAACTTCCAATCGTCACGACCCTCCTAACAACTCGTTGCCAACCATGACGAGTTGTGATGTTGATCTATTGTCACCACTGTTTCCAGCCTGAGTTTTATACGTTCAATCTCCTCTTCTCCTAACAACTCAGGGAACGAGTTGTCCAATGACATGATGACTCATTACCTTGCTGACAATCCAATCTTAGCCCATTTTAGGCTCATTATGCCAATTTCACTATCTGAACTTGAACCATGCAACACTTAATAAAACACATTATATCTATAAAAACATACTCGGGATTAGCATATTTTCTAAGTTTTAAGTGTCGAAAGTGTCGTAAAACCACGGTACATTAGACAACACCCCCAACTAGCTTGTCTAAGTTTGAAACTGAACGACATAGACATAAAACATAAAGTTGATAAGTGTCCCTGAGAGATGAGGACTCACTCGGACTGGGGCTAAACTGGATTGAAGCCGGTGCGGAACTAACGTCAAGGCTGAGATTGATCGCCCGAATGTATATCATGAGATGATATAGTATAAAGTATGCAATCAGTCCTTTAATGTACTGAGTATGCAAGGTTGGTAATACATAGTAGTAAAACAGTAAGATAGGATCATGAGTATGAGATAAACTTAAATTATGAGTTTTAGATCATAAACGGAGTATAAAGGCTTAGGTTTTTTTAAAACTGAATTAGAAAGCTGATCATGACTGAATTCCTAGGTAAAACCTCTTAAAACATATGTTGAGCTAAGATATTATAGTCTTAGGTCATAAGTCATGAACATTAGAACATGTATATAAAAATTAAGGAACAATGGGAGATTATTATAACCGACATATCCCACGTGAGCATACATGGATCCCAACTTGTAACCCTAGATGGGAGGTTTTGTCCAAACCTTGCCAAGGGCATGGACCATGAAGGCGTGATATCACACATGGGTTGTCCACTCAGGCATGGGAGACACTCTCGTGGAGGACCCCATCATGGCTATGAAGGCACGTAGTTTTGAGACCTAAGTGAGTTGGAATCCCAATCTACTCAGTGTTAAATACTATTCCCAAAAAATATATATATTGCTCATATCATAATCTCGAACATAGGTTTATATGGACTAGTTTAAATCATGAAATTCATAAGATCTTAACATAATTGAACTAGCCATGAAAATGATGCCAATGAACGGCCATGATACATAAGCTTGAGATTCATGAAATTCATACATACTTGAATAAATTGTCACAATTTGAAACCATGGATTCATAAGCTTGAAATTCGTAAGAATATGCATAATTGATAGAAATCATCATAATCTTGAACATATGAATTCATGAGAAATTCTTGTAGAAAACATGCAGCATAATCATAAAACATGGCTTGAATAATAAGGAACTTGAAATCATATGAGGATCACAGAGTTTCATTTAATTTGGGTCTAGCCCTAGAAATTGCCAATTTAAAACTTGAAGAATAGAGATCATGAAATTTAGGTTAAAAAGGGCATGAGGGTGGAAGAAATCCCTCATTCATAACCATACATACCTGGATAAATTGATTCCTTAACTTGCTTTGACAATTCAAGAGAAATTGAAATGAGAGACGTGATGAGCCCTAGCTTAACTTGAGAGAGAATATTCAATCTACGGATGGTTGAAGAGAATGGGATTTAGGCTAAGTTAAACCCTTTAATTTGACTTTAAAAAATCCAAAAAAATGCAACTTAGGAGTTAAAAGCATAGGGTTTTACTGAAATACCCCTGAACTGCCGAAATGGAATCTATAACTACTAGAACCAATGACCAAAGGGATGGATCATTGGTTCATTGGACGGCCCATTGAACCTACTTGTGGGTTCCAATCCTGCCTCAAAATCACGCTCTGAAACTGCTCCAACGACTAGAAACGATGACCAGTACAATCAAATAAAGTATCATATAATCCACTCATTGATTTCAGGTGATTTTTGATATTTTTAGAAGTTGATATCATGGGATGAACCAACAGGTCATTGGTTAAAAGGACGACCCGTTCATTGGTTCATTAAATGTCTAGTGCCATTTTTTCCTGCTGTTTTCTGCCTTAAGTCTCGAATATGATCTTAGGGACTTTTTGGGGTATTACATTTTCTCCCTCTTGGGAACATTCATCCTCGAATATAGATTAACTAAGCTGAAAAGTATAGGGAACGAACTGCAATCCCAACTACAAACCGATGGAGTGACTTACTCCAAACATAGATAAATGACTGAACTAAATTCATAAAATGTACATCCATACTATGACATGAAAGGAACTAAGAGATATGAACTTGATATAAAGATAAATAGAGTAATAAGAAGGAAACTATTACCTTAAGCTAGAACTGAGCTGGAAGGAAAAATATGCAGGTATCTAGTCGTCATATTTGCTTCAGCTTCTCACGTAGCTCCCTCAATAAGCTGATTTCTCTACAAAACCTTGACTGAAGCTACCTATATGTTCCTCAACTTCTAAACCTGACGATTAAGGTTCTAAACTGAAACCTCCTCATATGTAAGGCTATCCTTCACATCAATGCTCTCTATCAAAATGACTAGAGTTGGATCACTAATGAATTTCTTCAGCAATGACACATGGAAATCTGGATGCACCGAAGCTAACTCCTCTGGTAGCTCCAACTCATAAGCCACTTTTCCAACAAGGCTCAGAATCCTATAAGGACTAACATATCGAGGGCTAAGCTTCCTTTTCTTAACAACCTCATAACTCCCTTTATAGAGACATATTTAGAAACACCCAATCATCAATCTCAAACTCAAGCTCTCTCCTTCTAACATCTGTATATGATTTCTGTCATCTCTGAGCTATTTTCATCCTTTCTCTAATAAGCTAAAATTTCTTCATATCCTCATGAACCGAGTTTGGCCTTATCGGCGTAGCCTTACCATTACACCCCATAAGTTGTCAATGATTTGCAGACATGTGCATCTCTTGTGAGAGTTTCGAGAGCATGGGCCGTGTAGGAGAAGGCCCGAAGGGGGAGTGCACGAGCACGTTGTCGAGTGAGAAAGAGGTTGGATCCTGGGGCATGGCGCACCGAGCGCCATGTCGCGCCCCTCTCTTAGCGCAATGAGAGGCGCGCCGTGCCCGTATCCTGGCGCGTTGAGCAGCATGATGCGGCACCCCTCCCCCGAGTCCCTATATATATGTTAAGTGTGAGAACATTATGTCATTTAAACTTTTCCTCAATAGAAAGCTCGGGTGAGGCCAAAAAGGCACAAGAATTTCCACTTTCAGAAGCCAAATTACACCGTTAAATCACCTCCATACATCAATTCTTCTCAGGCAATGATTCCTAGGCCTATGAAGAATGTATCTATAGAGTTATTTCTTCAAACTTAGACTGGTTCGATGGAGTCCCACCCAGTAGAAGTTGTAGAAATCACTTCTAATCAAGTCATAATCGTATATAAGTGATAAGTAACTATTTCTACCTTCTAAATTCTCAGAAATTTGTGAGTTTATGGCTGAATTTGGATAGATTATGAATTGTGGTCATTGTGGGTTTTGTTTGATGTTGCTAGCCATTTTTATGGATTAAAAATGGATTTTTTACATCAATGTAAAGGCTATGAGTGGGAGGAATTACTAGTTCTAGGTTGGAACAGGATTGAGTGAACTGGAATCGACAATTGAGGTATGTTAAGGCTATTCTCTTTCGGCAAGTATTCTTGTCGTATAGTTGATACGAGTTGTACCTCTATAGTAGCTTCTGATTATATATGTTATGGTTAGCTGTTGTGAGAAGAAGTGAGGTTATAATATAGCATCCCTTATCGGGAAAGCGTACATTCAATGTGATAAACGCTAGGAGCGTCATAAGGATTTCCCTATTTATTTGTTTACTACCTAGAGGGATTCTGATGTCTTGCTGTCGTACCAACACCTTAGAAGCTTTTAATTAGCTGTTGGGCGTAAATTGGTAAGGTGGACAACATAGGGTGCAACTGGGCGATATAACCTTCTGTTTGACGCATGTATAAATGGTAAAGCATGCCTTAGGCCGTTGGTGCACATTGACGCCTCCAGGGCCAGAATCTTGATAGGATGGTCTTACCTTCAAGTCTATGGCACCAAGGTTGCAGAATGAACCAAGAGACAACTTGCCATATGATTGTTTCACAACCCAAACGGAGGCTGGGATTGCAACACCGGACAAGAAGCCCCGAGAGACTCCAAGTTAGCCGATGACATGAGCATACATCTAACTCAATATATATAAAGCGGATTACTTAGCATAACGACAAAGAGGACGCATAAACATAGAATAACAAGATAAGGGGATCGTATTACATAACAGCTGAATACTTCATATAGTCTCAAAGCCTCTAATAGAACCGATGGGTTGATGGGACAACATCCCCAACTAACCCGACAAGTCTAGAAAACTGAACATGAAACGATAACTGAAATCAAATTGGTCCTCTGAGGGTGAGGACTCACCCAAGTGCTGGATGCTAAACTCCAAGATGAACTACTGAAGGTGCTGAGTCTGAAGATCAGGGCTTGTATCATGAAACGATGCAACATAGAGTATGCAGTCAGTACGTGGAATGTACCGAGTATGCAAGGTAAGTAAAATAGACAATTATAGATACATAAAAACTCATAAGAGATCGTAAGAATGGGACAACATGTTCATAACATAAATATCATACGGTACCATAAGGCTCAAGGTTTTAAAATCATTCGTAGTCCATAATACCATAGTCATAAGAGAAGCTTTATAAATCACCACTTGAGCCAAATTAACATAAACATAATATTGCATAAAACATGCGGAACAATGGGAGATTCTTATACTCCCTTAAATGCCTAAGAATAAATTGAAGAGAACCTTGAAGGATTTGCCTTGGTCACCTCTCTAGACTATCACTCTTGCATGCATGGGTTTTGAATAGGTTAGAAAGACCTAACCTATCTTAATACACTCAGAAAATAACTTAAAACGACATAGTTTAGGCCTTAGGATCCTAGGAATTATGGAAAAACCCTTACTAAATTCGCAGAAAATAACTGCCAGTCAGTCCCTACGAGGGACATGACGACTCGTCACCACTGGCCACGAAACGTGGCTTCGTCCGTCAAGTACACTGCTTATCAATTCCCCTGGTCTCTACATGGGTGACTTTATGACTGGTTACTAGTGACCACGACTGGTGGTCACCACTCGTCAGGTGCACTGTCATAATCCTAGTCAAACTTTTCCCTGCTGGCCACGACTCATCCCACGACTCAAGGGGCCTAACCACGACTCATGGTCATGTCCTTGGGGAGTCAAATTTCCAAATTCCTAACTCATCTCCTGAGCCACACCACGAGTCACATCATGACTCGTGGTCTTCTCGCACGGGTCACCTCACGATCCGTTCTATGCCCTGATGCTAGTTTTAAATTTTTCTCTATTTTAACTCTCGGGTCTGATCTTTGGGTTTCCGGGGTATAACAATATCTCCCCCTGGGAACAATCTTCCTCAAATGTGGGAAACATATAGAAAACAGAGAAATGCAATCATTATGCTCAAATACTGATCACTTAAACTAAAAACTGACGAAATGACTATCTTTGATTCAAACTACATAGCTGAACTGATTTCACAAATCATACATACATCCATATACATAAAAGAAACTTGGGAACATGAGCTGAACATGAAAACTAAATAGATTTGGAGAGCAAAACTGATACCTCAAGCTGGAACTGAGCTGGTAGAAAATAATTGTGGGTATCTAGCCATTATGTCTGCCTTGGCTTCCCACGTAGCTCTTTCAATGTGCTGATTCCTCCATAGAACTTTAATTGAAGCTACTTCCTTGTTCCTTAGCCTTCAAACCTGATGATCCTGTATTTACACCGGAACCTCTTCATACCTAAGGCTGTCTTTCACACCAACATTGTTCACCGGGACAACTAAAGCTAGATTACTCAAACACTTCTTTAAGAGCGACATATGAAAAGCAACATGCATGGAGGTTAATTTTGAGGGCAACTCTAATTCATAAGCCACCTTGCCAACATGTCTCACTATCCTATACGGGCCGACATAGCGGGGACTAAGTTTCCCCTTCTTTCCAAACCTCATCACTCCCTTCAGGGAGACACCTTTAGAAATACCCAATTATCAACTTCAAACTCAAGTTCTCTTCTTCTCACATCGCATAGAACTTTTGGTGACTTTGAGTCATTTTTAACCTGTCCCTTATCAACTGAACCTTCTCTATATCCTCATGAACCGAATTTGGTCCGATCATCGTCACTTCACCAACCTCAAACCAAACAATGGGCGATCTATATCTCCGCCTATAAAGAGCCTCAAACGACACCATCTGAATACTGGAATGATAGCTGTTATTGTATGCAAACTCGACAAGAGGAAAATGATCATCCCAACTACCTTTAAAGTCAATCACGCATGCTCTCAACATGTCCTCGAGAGTCTGAATTTTCCGCTGCTTGACCATCCATTTGCGGATGAAATATGTGCTGAGCTTAACTTGAGCACAAAGTCCTTTTTGAAACGACCTCCAGAACTGATAGGTAAATTGAGTTCCTCTATCTGATGTTATGGATAATGGCACTCCATGTAATCGAACTATCTCCCGGATATATAGTTTGGCGTAGTCCTCCGCCAAATCCATGGTTTTGACCGTTAGAAAATGAGTGGCCTTGGTCAACTTGTCTACCACAACCCAAATGGAGTCATATTGTCAATGAGTGCGAGGTAACCCTGTGATGAAGTCCATGTTGATTTCTTCCCATTTCCAAGTAGGGATACTGATATCCTGTAGCACACCTCCCAGACTCTGATGCTCGACCTTCACTTGCTGACAATTTGGACACTTAGCTACAAATTTTTCTATGTCCTTCTTCATGCCATTCCACCAATAGACTTCTCGTAGGTCATACTACATCTTGGTGGCACCTGGATGGATAGAATACCTAGATCCATGAGCCTTGTGCAGCATCCAGCTTCTCAAATCATCGATGTCCAGAACACATAAGTGACCCTGGTGCCAAAGCACACCATTTCCCCCTTCGGAGAAGATCTCTACCTTTTGATTTTGAACAACTTCCTTTAACTTTACCAAAATCGGGTCCTCATCTTGCCTAGCTTTTACATCACTCACCAATGAAGATTATGATCCGTTTTGAACCACAACACCGCCATCGGTCGAGTCAACCAACCTAACTCTCAACCTTGCGAGTCGATGCTCATCCTTCACCAGCTCCTTCTTTCCCTCATCCACATGAGACACACTCTCCATCGTGAGTCTACTAAGTGAGTTCGCTACTACATTAGCCTTGCCTGGATGGTAAAGGACACTCATATCATAGTCATTGAGTAGCTCCAACCACCTCTTTTGCTGAAGATTGAGATCCTTCTGTGTAAACACCTATTGTAAACTCTTATGGTCCGTAAACGCATCCACATGAACCCCGTATAAATAATGTCACCATATCTTCAATGCAAATACCAGCGCGGCCAATTCTAGATCATGGGTCGGGTAATTCTTCCCATGAATCTTTAGCTGTCTGGAGGCATATGCAATAACGTTTTTGTGTTGCATTAATACACCTCCAAGTCCAATCCTTGAAGCATCACAATACACTACGAACCTATCGGTACTCTTGGGTAGAGTCAACACTGGTGCTAAAGTAAGTCAAGTCTTCAACTCTTGGAAGATCTTCTCACAAGCCTCCGACCAATGGAATTTCACCTTTTTTGGGTCAATTTGCTCAAGGGTGTAGCAATAGACCAGAAAACATCCACAAACCTTTGATAGTAGCCGGCTAAACCAAAAATCTCCAAATATCTGAAGGATTTACTGGTGTAGGACAATTCTTTACTGCTTTTATTTTCTGAGAGTCCACCTTTATGACCTCGCTTGATACCACATGGCCCAAAAATGCCACTAAGTTCAACCAAAACTCATACTTGCTGAATTTGGCATATAATTGGCGATCCTTGAGAGTTTGTAGCACTACTGTCAAATGAGCGACATGCTCCTCCTTGCTCTGAGAATATATCAGGATGCCATCAATAAACACAATCACGAACATATCCAAGTATGGCTTGAACACCCTGTTTATCAAGTCCATAAAAGCTGCAGGAGTATTAGTTAGTCCAAAAGATATAACTACAAACTCATAATGTCCATACCGCATCCTAAAGGCTGTCTTTGAGATATCGCTCTCCCGAACTCTGAGCTGATGGTAACCGGACCTGAGGTTTATCTTAGAGAAACACTTGGCACCCTAAACTTGGTCAAATAAATCATCACTCCTAGGTAGAGGATACCTATTCTTGATGGTGACTTTATTCAATTGCTGATAATCAACGCACATACGAAGAGAACCATCTTTATTTCAGACAAAGAGAACTAGTGCACCCCATGGGACTTACTCGGTCTAATGAAACCCTTATCTAATAGGTCCTTCAACTGATCTTTCAACTCTTTTAGCTCGGTTGGATCCATTATGTAGGGAGGAATAAATATAGGCTACGTTTCGGGGAGAAGGTCGATGCCAAAATCAATCTCCCGCTCAGGAGAGATTCCCGGTAAATCATCTAGGAAGACTCCCGGATACTCACATACTACTGGAACTGACTGGATAGTCGGGGTCTCAGACTCGACATCCTTAACCCTAACTAAATGGTACATACAACCCTTAGAAATCATCTTCCTTGCCTTAAGACCGAATTGCCCTTCCACTCCAAGACTGACTCACCCGAAAAGAGGAACTCCACCGTACGGGTTCTACAATTAACAGAAGCATAACATGCATACAACTAATCCATACTGAGAATAATATCTAAGTCAGTCATGGCTAATTCTACAAGGTCTGCGGAGGTGACTTTATGCAACACCGTGATTAGACAACTTCTATACACCCGTCTAGATACAATTGAATCACCAATGGGAGTAGAGACTGCGAATGGTTCTGACAGAATTTCGAGATTGACTCCAAAGCTACTAGAAATTTAAGGTATCACAAAAGACAAGGTATCCCCTGGATCTAACAAAGTATAAGCATTAAGGTGAAACACTCGTAACATACCTGTATGTTACGGTCAAATCTCCTACTCCTAATGGGTCGCAAGGGCATATAACCTATTCTGACGCTGACCACCAACTGAACTATTTGAAGCACCCTGCTGGGAGGGACGTGCTACTGGAGCGGCTGAACTAGAGGCTGGTATACGGGCTCCGCCTCCCCCTGATCTGGCCAAAGGGCAATCCTTGAGTCTGTGTCAGGGTTTGCCACACCCGAAACAAGCGTCTGAGCCAACTAGACACCTCCTTGGGTGATTCTTGCCGCACCTTTCGTAGGCTGGGAAGGTGCTCTCTATCTGCATGCTACCCTGACCCTTCGAATCTGAAGCCCTGCTCCTCCGATCCCCTCATGACCTAGATGGTGTACTAGCTGATGATGGTGTTGGAGAAAAAGACCTGTGATGAGACTACTAATGCTGTCCACCCCCGACCTAGGTCGAGAAATCACATAATTGTCTTTCCTCGCCCCCTTGGCCTCTCTCTAGCTCCGGTACACTGTCTCGATCTACTGGGCATGCAACCCTATGCGGGGAAAGTCTATGTCTCGATGCAGCATGGTGATCCTACAGTCTTTATCCAGGTAGTCTGCCACTCCATGCACAAATCGGCTCACCTGAGCCCTCTGGTCTGCCACTAACTCTGGTGCATACTTGGATAAGTGGGTGAACTCCAGAGCCTACTCCTAAACTGACATGTCGCCCTACTTCAGATTCACAAACTCGATTGCCTTTAGTTTCCTCATCTCACGAGGGAAGAGCCAATCCAAAAGGGCTATATGAAACCCTTCCCAACCTATGGGGCCTACTTCCACTACCTACTATCTCTCCATTGTTTAAACCAAATATGCGCCACCACTCTCAACTAGTAAGAGGCCAAATCAACACACTCCCCATTTGTCACCCCCATGACCTGGGTGATCTTTAGAATCTCATCGATGAATTCATGCGGGTCCTCATCTACTTTTGACCCGAGGAACTTTGGCGGGTTCATTCTCAAGAAATTCCTGACTCGAGCCGCCGCTGCATTATAATTTTGCAGAACATGTGCAACTTCCTACTGATTTCCTGAGCGATCAAGGCCTGTGCGAGCATCTAAAAAGCTACCTGAAACTCAGCGTGAGCAACCTATTCCGGTGCATGGTGCTCCTGAATTGATGGGGCCTGCTGGTGCCCATTTCCGTTGCAATCCTCGTGGCCATCTCCATTCCTGTTCCTCCTACTATTTACTCTGCGGGAAGCCATGATTCTGCAATCGCGAATAGCATGAATTGGAAGGATAGAGAGACATTTCATTTCACTACATAGATCATGAAAGAAGGGAATACATTCTAAACGTTTTGTAGTATTTTGGTCATAAGTTGGTGCGCTTCACACCCATGAAAAAGACTCTACTTAACGTGGCTTTCAGAAATCCTAGGACACTTCTAAACCTAAGGCTCTGATACCAAGTTTGTCATGACCCAAATGGAGGCTCGAATTGCAACACGGGACAAGGAGGCCCGAGAGACTCCAAGTTGACCCATGGCATGTGATCTTGCGAAGAATTGCATGCCCAAGTGATACTCTAATGCTTTATTTCGACTTGTCTACCTATCGTTATGTGTACATTCTCATGTGATTTTTAGTTAAAATGTGAATTTATACTAACCAACATGATTAGTGTTGTTTTGTAGGTAAAAGGAAATTTTGGAAGCTAATATATATGTTGGTGAAGAGCGGGAATGGACTTGAAAACAAGGAGTGGAAGTTGACAAGGGAGAGCAGCAAAAATAAGAGCTCCGCAATGGAGCCGTGTCACGCTGCCATCACGGAGACATTCTGCCTCAAACGAATTAATTTTGCCAAATTCTAGTGGAGGCTCGCGTTACCTCCGTGACACGGAGGTAGTGCTCCGCAATGCACTCCGTGTCACGTTGAGTATAATTACCTGGAACCTCAAGTTCCAATGAAGGTGCACGATAGCACCGTGGCATGGAGGCAAGGCTCCGTGATGCAAGCCGTGCCACGTTGAGGTACATTTGCTGGGGAGCCGACTTCAAGTGAGGTCCATGATACCCCCGTGGCACGGAGGGAGTGCTCCGCAATACACTCCGTGCCACGTTGCTTGTTATTCTGGGAAAAATTCTCAAGAGTATAAATAGCACACTTAGGTTTTATTTTAAACATGCTGACTTGGTTGAGCAAGAACGTGGGTTACAGGCAGTTGAGAGGATGAAAATTCTAGGGTTCTTCTCTTTCTCTTTCTCTTTAATCTCAATTGTTTGTATGAATTCTACTTATTTGATGATGTTTAATCCACAAATGAGTGGCTAATTCACTTCTTGCTGAGGTTAAGAACAATTGTAGTGGAATGTAATTGTTGATCATTTCAGTTTTCATCTTTTCTTCAATGGTTGTTCTATCAATTCTTGTTTTTTTGCGTTAATGTTTGGCCAATGTTAATGTATATCTAGAAATCCAATTTTGATTTTGAAAAGGAATGAAATTGGAAAGATGTGAATTGGTAGGATATGATCTCTTGTTAGTTTAGAAAATTGAGAATTGATTTACATTTAGAATAGAAATATATCTGAAAGTCTTATTAGTCAATTAAGGAATTGGTTATGTATGGCTAGAGCATGAAATTATTTTATCACATAGATTAAGGTTTCATGATTCTTAATTGGATAGGAGTCGAAAGATCCAATCCATAGGCAATAATTCTTGACTAGCAACCGAAGAAAAGATTAGCTGAATTGAATTGATAAATTACTTCCCTGCATGTTTGTCTTAACCTCAGCTTGCTCATTGCTATTGTTCAGACTCAAATTATAATCTTGACTTAGATTCTTCATACTTAGTAAACTTTTACTCTCAAAATATTAATTATTTGGTTGTCTGCAATAAAGATATAGTTCACTGACGCTTAAGTTAATTAATACCGTCGTTCAGTCCCTGTGGGATCGATACTTGGCTTGAAATAAGCCACTTTACTACTTGTTCGACCATGTGCACTTGCGTGTAGTTACCACAACACCGAAAAAGTTTTTGGCGCCGTTGCCGGGGACTGGCAATTGGTAAAATTATTTTCTTAGTGTTAGTTTACAAATTCTATATAAGTGCTGACAACTTGATCTTAGCCTTTCTCTTGCAGATATTGAATTCTTCTGAACGCTGGCAAGAGATAAGGAGTTGGTGGATTCATATATAGAGCCGGAAAGAAAATTTCATCGTCAAAGAAGGGAAGCTCTAGAGACGAAGCTACAGTTGCTAAGACAGGAAATTCTGGAGCAACAACAGAATCCACCACTTGTGAGGGCAGTTTTAGTGCCCGAGGAAATGGCAGCAAGGCCGATTCGCGAAGTGGCAATCCCACATGCAAACAATGTTACATCTAGTATTCGCAGACCAGAGCCAGGAGAGAGGTTTGAGCTTAAACAGAACATGGTGCAGTTGTTGCACACCAGCGGGCAATTCATAGGTCTCCCTCACGAAGATCCACAACAGCATCTCCCAAACTTTTTGGAGATAAGTGACACTTACATTGCCGCTGGAGTATCATATGACTACGTGAGGCTTACATTATTCCCATTTTCATTATTGGGGGAAGCAAAAAGGTGGTTGAAAGATGAACCACCTAACTCTATCACCACTTGGGATGATCTTGCAAGAAAGTTTTTGATACGATTCTTTCCATCTGGGAAAACAACAAGACTTTGAAGTCAGATTCTATGTTTTAAACAAAGAGAAGGTGAGATCTGTATCAAGCTTGGGAAAGGTCCAAATCAATGTTAAGGGATTGTCCTCACCATCACCAGTCCATCGATGTGTTGGTGCATACTTTCATTGAGGGTTTGGAACCACATACAAAAATTTTGCTAGACTCAACAACTGGGGGAGAGGCATTAGAAAAGACTTATGAGGAGCTTTATACTTTGTTAAATCATATTTCACAGGGAAATCCAGAGTGGAATGCGGACTCATCAGGAGGAGGAACAAGAAAAGCGACAGGAGTCTTTGAGGTGGATTGTTTTATAGCTATCACTGCACAGATAGCTGCATTGCAAAATCAACTCAACACCCACTTCAGCAGTATGAGCTTGTTTCAAGCACAAGACCCAGTCAATGTAGTGCAGCAGGTATGGTGTGAAGTATGTGGGAGTAATGAATACTCAGCTGAGTGTTGTGGTGCAAATCCAAATTCAGTAAACTTTGTTGGGAACGTCTTGAGGAATAATAATCAACAGTATGGCAATAGTTACAACTCAAATTGAAGGAATCATCCGAATTTCTCTTAAGGTAGTAATAGCCATCAAGGGTAGGGTTCGAATCAGGGTGTGCAGAGAAATCAAGGAGGGCATCAGAATTTTTAGGCGCAATACAGAGGAAACAATGCACCTCCTCCACCACCCAACAACATTGAGGACATGTTTAAAACATTTATAGCTAACCAAGCGCAAAGGCAGGCTGATTATGTGAAATTGGCGGCAGACATGAAAAATTAGCAGTTAGCTACAAAGGCGTTGGAGTACCAGTTTGGAAAACTAGCTGGAGCTCAAAACACCAGGCCCAGAGGAGGACTACCGAGTGACACTGAGCCAAATCCCAAGCAAGTTAATGCAGTGACCACAAGGAGTGGACTACAACTTAAGGAGCTGGAACCAGAAAGACCACCTTAGCAATCAGGAGCAGTTGAAAAAGAAGGGGAACACGATGATGAGAGGGGGAAGGAAAAGGCAGCTGAAGTAGAAAGACCACCACCCCCGTTCCCTCAAAGATTAAAGAAGCACAAGGAAAAAGCTTGCTTTAAAAAGTTCATGGAGGTGCTGAAAAAGGTACACATTAATTTACCTTTGGTTAATGTTTTGTAGGGAGCGCCGAAATATGCAATGTATATCAAGGACATCGTAGCAAACAAAAGCAGATTGACGGAGTATGCTACGGTGGTACTTACTGAGGAGTGCACTTCCCGGATACAGAACAGGTTGCCAACAAAGCTCAAGGACCCTGAGAGCTTTACCATTCAGATCACAATCGGGCAGAGTACCCGAGCTCGCGGACTATGTGATTTAGGAGCAAGCATAAACTTAATGCCGACATCGGTGTTCAAGAAGTTGGGGCTGGGCAGTCCTAAACCAACTATAGTGATCTTGCAGCTAGTAGAACGTTCTTTGGCCAGACCATATGGAATTGTGGAGGACGTGCTAGTGCAAGTGGGCTCCCTCATTTTCCCAGTAGATTTTATTATATTGGATTTTGAGCCGGATGCGGAAGTCCCATTTATTTTGGGACGTCCTTTCTTGGCAACTGGGTGAGCGTTGATTGATGTAGCTGCGGGGCAGCTAACCATGCGAGCGCATGATAATGTGGAGGTATTTGATGTGTATATGGCCATGAAGCTTTCGACCATCTATGAGGAGCTATCATCAATCAATGTGCTAATCCAGGAAGCAATTCTTTAGATTGTTGATTCTCAAGATCCTTTGGAGAGAGCTCTGATGGGCTCCGATCACTTTGGAGACAGAAATACATATGAGATGGTGCAGATGTTGAATGGATCAAAATGGTTTCTCAGGAAGCAAGACTTTCAGCCATTAATGAGGTCCTTGGAACCATTGCCAAAACCATCTATTGAGGAAGCACCAAAACTGGAGTTGAAGACATTGCCTCCACATCTGAAGTATGTATTTTTAGGGGAAGATGACACCTTGCCAGTCATCATCTCCGCAGAACTGACAGAGGCATAGGTAAAGGATGCATTAGTGGTTCTCAAGAGGAGGAAGAAAGCAATGGGCTGGCAAATGTCAGACATTAGGGGAATTAACCCAGCCTTTTGCACACACAGAATTTTTATGGAGGAAGGAGAAAAGCCAACTGTACAACATCAGTGGAGGTTGAATCCAGTGATGAAGGATGTGGTTAGGAAGGAAGTGATCAAGTGGCTTGATGCAGGTGTGGTCTATCCCATTTCAGACAGTGAATGGGTCAGTCCCGTTCAGTGTGTCCCAAAGATAGGAGGGATGACCGTGGTCACCAACGAGAAGAATGAGCTGATTTTTACACGCGCAGTCACAGGCTGGCGAATTTGCATGGACTACAAAAAGCTCAATGAGGCCACAAGGAAAGATCATTATCCTATCCCATTTATTGATCAGATATTGGACAAGTTGGCAGGTCAAGAATATTATTGTTTCCTTGATGGATATTCTGGCTATAACCAAATAGCCATAGCACCGAAGGACCAGGAGAAGACCAGTTTCACATGTCCTTATGGGACATATGCTTTCAGGAGGATGCCATTTGGTCTATGCAATGCACCCGCCATATTCCATAGATGCATGATAGCGATCTTTCACGATATTGTGGAAAATTCATCGAGGTATTTATGGATGATTTTTCTATTTTGGGTAATTCGTTTGCTACATGTTTGCAGAATCTTGACAGGGTGCTAGCTCGTTGTGAAGACTCCAACCTTGTACTCAAATGGGAGAAATGTTATTTTTTAGTCAAGGAGGGTATCATCCTTGGCCATAAGGTGTCTTGCAAGGGTTGGAAGTCGACCGTGCGAAGATCAAAGTGATTGAAAAGCTACCACCACCTGTGTCAGTGAAGGGTGTTCGCAGTTTTCTCGGACATACAGGGTTCTACAGACAGTTCATCAAGAACTTCTCTAAAATTTCTAGACTGATATGCCGGTTACTAGAAAAAGAGGTGACGTTTGAGTTTGATGAGGATTGTGTTAAAGCATTCCAGGAGTTGAAACAGAAGTTGATAGAAGGACCTATTCTCATTTCTCCGGATTGGGAGCAACCGTTTGAATTAATGTGTGATGTAAGCGATGCGGATGTAGGAGCTGTATTGGGGCAGTGGAGGAATAGAATTTTTCATTCCATTCATTATGCAAGCAAAACACTTGACACAGCCCAATTCAATTATACAGTCACTGAAAAGGAGATGCTAGCATTGGTGTTCGCGTTTGATAAATTCAGGTCCTATTTGGTAGGCTCTAAAGTAGTGGTGTATACCGATCATGCAGCGATTCGGTATCTGTTTAACAAGAAGGATGCAAAACCCAGGCTGATTAGATGGATCTTGTTGTTATAAGAGTTTGACCTAGAGATTCGAGACAGAAAGGGGAGCGAGAATCAAGTGGCAGATCACCTATCGTGTCCGGAAAACCGGTTGCATGTGAAGGAAGGTGATAGCATCAAGGAAGAGTTCCTGGATGAGCAGCTCTTGACAATAAGGGAAGCTGAAATCCCTTGGTATGCAGATATTGTGAATTTCCTGGTAAGTGGAGTCTATCCACCGGAGGCTACGACTCAGCAAAGAAAGAAGTTGAGACATGATTGCAAGTATTACATTTGGGATGAGCTGTACTTGTTTAAGCATGGACAGGATCAGGTGATGAGAAGATGCATTCCAGAGAGCCAGATTGCAGAAGTATTGAGGATTTGCCACTCATCATTGTATGGAGGGCACCACGGAGGCGAGCGGACAGCGTACAAGGTGCTACAGTCAGGTTTCGTTTGGCCTACACTATTTAGAGACTCTATGGCATATGTAAAAATGTGAGATAGATGTCAAAGAACAGAACAATTAGTAGAAGGCAGGAGATGCCACTGCAGCAGATATTAGAAGTGGAGATCTTTGATGTATGGGGAATAGATTTCATGGGCCCGTTCCCACCGTCATTTGATAATCGTTACATCTTGGTAGCCATTGATTATGTATCCAAGTGGGTCGAAGCATCGCTTGCCCAAGGAATGACAACAAGGTGGTAATAAAAATTGTGAAAAAGCATATTTTCACCAGGTTCGGGACACCCCGATCCATTATCAGTGATGGAGGGGCTCATTTTGTAGATGCAAGTTTCAAGAATTTGCTAGCTAAGTATGGGGTGCGCCACAAGGTAGCAATAGTGTATCATCCCAAAACTAGTGGGCAAGTGGAGGTGTCGAACAGAGAAATCAAGCAGATTCTACATAAGACTGTGAATGCACAATGAATTGATTGGTCAAGCAAACTCGACGATGCGTTGTGGGCTTATAAAACTGCGTACAAGACACCCATTGGGACTTCTCCGTACAGATTGGTCTATGTAAAGGCATGTCATCTGCCTGTGGAGCTATAATATCGAGCTTTTTGGGCCGTGAGAAAGTTGAACATGGACCCGGAGCTAGCAGGGAAGAAGAGGCTGATGCAACTCAACGAACTTGATGAGTTTCGATGGCATGCTTATGAAAGTGCCAAATGCTACAAGAAGAAAATGAAGAAGTGGCACGATAGGCATATGGTGCATCGGATCTTTGAGCCGGGGTAGAAGGTGTTGCTATTTAATTCGAGACTAAATCTTTTTCCAGGCAAATTACGGTCCAAATGGTCAGGGCCGTTTGAAGTAGTGAGAATGACCCCGCACGGGGCAGTGGAGTTGTGGCAAGAAGATAGAAGTGCCACATTTTTGGTGAATGGGCAACGATGTAAACATTATTGGGGTGAGGACGTCATTCGAGAGAAGACGTCCATCACTCTAGAGGATGATTGAGCATGAATGACATTGAGCTGCGACGGTAAATCAGGCGCTGCACGAGAGGCAACATGTGAATGTGTTGTAATAGATGAGTAGAACTATTTGAAAAAAAAAGAAAAAAAATATATAAAAGAGAAAAACAAAGAAAAATAAAAATAAAAAATTTTGCATTGAAACCTATGAATTCTAACTAATTTCTTGTGGTAAAATGATTTTTAGGTGGAATGGAGGGCAAAAATGCAAAGAAACGCAAAGGAAAAAAATCGAGGTGAGAAAATAAAAATTGGCACATTACAGTGAGCCTGTGCGATGGCTCCGTGTCACGGAGGAGGTGCTCCGTGTTACCCTCCGTGACACGTTGAAGCTTATTCTGAATTTTTCTTAAAAATCCAGAACACTGGCGCGATGGCTTCGTGTCACGGAGGCAGTGCTCCGTGTTGCACTCCGTGACACGTTGAGTGTTATTTCGCGTCGGGTCACACCGGGTCACTGGGTAACCTGCGCGAAAAATCACTTTAAAACCCCAAATTCCTTCATTTTCTTCCTACCTTTCCATTTCCTCCTCGACCCACACCCAAAATCCCCTTCTCACCCAACGTGACACAGACCTAAGGATCGAATTCCTTTGAGTTTTCTTCGATTTCATCAAATTAAAGGTATGTTCTTTAATTTTTCCTTATTTTTGCTCAAATTTTCGATTCTTGAACATGTTTGGTGATTAAACCTTGCCTAAGTGAGAAATGAGCTTGAATTCACTTGAGTTATGATTGAATGATGTTCATAGTATCGTTGTGAGTATATGAACTCAATGATTGCATGTTTTATTGAATTCTTTCGAAATTGGTAGCTAGGGTTGAAGATGGAATAGGAAGACGACTAAATTCTTTTAAATGTTGAAAAAATTGGGTTGTGCATGTTGGGTGAAGTGACATATATTGTGATTGATGTTGAATATGCTAAGTTAGAAGAGGGACTTTCGAGAAAATGCAATTGGAGAATTACATAGGTTATTGAAAAATTGCTAAGTGCTATATTGATGTCATTGAATCGATGGAGAAATTTGTATTCATTGTACGAAGTCTGTGTAGTACATAGTAATTGTTCCATCGATTTATATGAATTCACTAAGCCGGTTGAATACTAAGATTAGAAAAATCATGAATGTCTTGTCGAATTGTTTGGATTGTGGATTAAGACTAAGTGTGGGGTGATCCAATCTAACCCAACCTTAGTTGTAGCTTACTATGACTTGCATAACATTGGGACTGTATGTTTGATTGTACAGGAACAATGTCAGGCAGATAAGTCAAGGGCAAGGGCGCATCCACATTGGGCGCCAACAGAAAAAAGGGTCAGATTGGGAATAGCAGTTCTAGCAACACCAACGGTTCCTAGAGGTCAACGCAGACAATACGGAACCCGATGGGTGACTGATGAGGGGAAGAAGTGGTATGTGAAACATAAAGAAACCAAATACTTCCCGGAGGAGTAGATAGCATGGGAGCCGCTGGCACAGGAATTCCCGCGGATTGTACACCGAATTGACACCGCTGGGCTGACCTTCATCTTCGAAGAGCCTAGGGAGTGCAATCTCCATCTTATCCGGGAGTTCTATGCCTACTGGAACCCGACCCTATGCAGTCACACCGTCAAAATCTGGGGGCAGGTTGTCACTTTTGAGCTCCATCATTTGAATGCAATCCTAGGGGCGCGGGACACAGTCGCTCATGTCCTTCGGCAGCTGAACATCACTCCACCCTATGCGGACATCAGATGCACCCTATGTGGAGCCCGATCGACAGCCAGGTGGGGCAGGCACAAGGAGAGGGGCTACCATCAGACATTGCCCTACTCTCAAATGAACTGGGAAGCCCGGATTTGGTTGAAGATTGTGTGTTCCTGCCTGATCCCGGGGGTGCACATGACAGATGTCACCCGGGATGGAGTGTGCTTGGTGTATGCCCTGATGAAGGGGCTTGAAATCAATGTTGGGGCGGTAATCATCTCCGCCATGAAGAGAGCCTGATTACATCAGGGGCATAGATACGGGTTCGGTGATTTTCTTACCACGTTCCTGAGGGGCCATGATATTGAGGAGGAGGCCCTGGATTACATCCCACAGATCGACAGTTGTGCCTTGGATGTCACAAAAACCAAGGTACCTGACACTACTTATGGGCCGGTGCTCACACTAGCCGAGCGACATGCTCGGGATGACCAGTATATGGCCGGCACGTACGGGATGCAGATGTTGCAGCTGCGCATAGGTGGGAGGCCGGCAGTAGAGGATGAGCTTTGGCAGCTCGAGTTGGATTACCCATTCGGAGAGAATGCCCGGGCTCTATGCAGAGTGGGGCCCACATTTGTGGAGCTCGTAGATGATGATGTCCCTACCGATGAGGAGACACGCTGGGAGTTCTTTGGGAGAGACAACAAAATCGTATTCATATACCCCAACATGTAATGCTTTGGAAATCATATGATGGCAAATGGGGTAATTCTCTTGTGTTGTGAGGGCACATGCTTGACGAGAGATTAAATTTCGTATCGGATGTCTTGATCAGTTGATTTGCACGAGTTTGCCAAGATCGAGAATTGATTCTTGAGCTTAGGAGATCTTAATGTGAAGTACTTCATTATATTGCTAAGACCATGCATGTTTTCTTGATGATTTGCTATATTAAATAATCGGTATAGCCGTAGCTTGAATTGTCGAGTCAAATTAGCTATGCGTGGGTGTCAATTGCATGAGATGTGAGATTGTTTTTCGAGGACGAACAAGATTTTAAGTGTGGGGTAAGTTATCTTGGGAAGAATTGCATGCCCAAGTGATACTCAAATGCTTCATTTCGACTTGTTTACCTATCGTTATGTGTACATTCTCATGTAATTTTTAGTTAAAATGTGAATTTATACTAACAAACATGATTAGTGTTGTTTTGTAGGTAAAAGGAAATTTTGGAAGCTAATATATATGTTGGTGAAGAGCGGGAATGGACTTGGAAACAAGGAGTGGAAGTTGACAAGGGAGAGCTGCAAAAATAAGAGCTCCGCAATGGAGCCATGTCACGCTGCCATCGCGGAGGCATTCTGCCTCAGACGAATTAATTTTGCCAAATTCAAGTGGAGGCTCGCGTTACCTCCATGACACGGAGGTAGAGCTCCGCGATGCACTCCGTGTCACGTTGAGTGTAATTACAGGTTCCAGTAAAGGTGCGCGATAGCACCGTGGCACGGAGGTAAGGCTTCACGATGCAAGCCATGCCACGTTGAGGTACATTTGCTGGGGAGCCAAATTCCAGTGAGGGTCTGCGATACCCCCATGGCACGGAGGGAGTATTCTATGATACACTCCGTGCCATGTTGTTTGTTATTCCAGGAAAAATTCTCAAGAGTATAAATAGCACACTTAGGTTTTATTTTAAACATGCTGACTTAGTTGAGCAAGAACGTGGGTTACAGGCAGTTGAGAGGACGAAAATTCTAGGGTTCTTCTCTTTCTCTTTCTCTTTAATATCAATTGTTTGTGTGAATTCTACTTATTTGATGATGTTTAATCCACAAATGAGTGGCTAATTCATTCTTACTGAGGTTAAGAACAATTGTAGTGGAATGTAATTGTTGATCATTTCAGTTTTCATCTTTTTTTTTCAATGGTTGTTCTATCAATTCTTGTTTTTTTGCATTAATGTTTGGCCAATGTTAATGTATATCTAGAAATTCAATAATTATTTTGAAAAGGAAAGAAATTGGAAAGATGTGAATTGGTTGGATATGATCTCTTCTTAGTTTAGAAAATTGAGAATTGATTTACATTTAGAATAGAAATATATCTGAAAGTCTTATTAGTCAATTAAGGAATCGGTTATGTATGGCTAGAGCATGAAATTCTTTTATCACAGAAATGTAGATTAAGGTTTAATGATTCTTAATTGGATATGAGTCGAAAGATCCAATCCATAGGCAATAATTCTTGACTAGCAACCGAAGAAAAGATTAGCTGAATTGAATTGATAAATTACTTCCCTGCATGTTTGTCTTAACCTCAGCTTGCTCATTGCTATTGTTCAGACTCAAATTATAATCTTGACTTAGATTCTTAATACTTAGTAAACTTTTACTCTCAAAATATTAATTATTTGGTTGTCTGCATTCATAAAGATATAGTTCACTGACGCTTAAATTAATTAATACCGTCGTTCAGTCTCTGTGGGATCAATACTTGGCTTGAAATAAGCCACTTTACTACTTGTTCGACCATGTGCACTTGCGTGTAGTTACCACAGCATCGAACAACATGAACATACATCTAACTCAATATCAATAAAGCTAATTACTTAGCATAACGACAAAGTGGAAGCATAAACATAGCATAAAAAGATAAGCGGATCGTATTACATAGATAATAGCTAAATACTTCATATAATCTTAAAGCCTCTAACAGAACCAATGGGTTGATGGGATAACATCTCCAACTAACATGACAAATATAGAAAATTTAACATGAAAAGATAACTGAAATCAAACTGGTCCTTGGAGGATGAGGACTCACCCAAGTGCTGGATGCTAAACTCCAAGATGAACTACTAACGGTGCTGGGTCTGAAGATCGGGGCCTGTATCATGAAACGATACAGCATAGAGTATGTGGTTAGTACATGGAATGTACCGGGTATGAAAGGTAAGTAAAACAGACATTTGTAGATACATAAAAGCTCATAAGAGATCGCGGGAATGGGACAACATGTTCATAACATAAATATCATACGGTACCATAAGGCTCAAGGTTTTAAAATCATTCGTAATCCACTAAATACCATAGTTATAAGAGGAGCTTTATAAATAACAACTTGAGCCAAATTAACATAAACATAATAATGCATAAAACATGCGGAACAATTGGAGCTTCTTGTACTCCCTTGAATTCCCCAGAAGAAATTGAAGAGAACCTTGAAAGACTTCCCTTGGTCAACTCTCTAGACTATCACTCTTGTATGCATGGGTTTTGAATAGGTTATAAGGACCTAAGCTATCTTAATACAATCAAAAAAATAACTTAAACGAAATAGTTTAGGCCTTAAGATCTTCAGAATTACGAAAAAGCCCTTACTAAATTCGTAGAAAATAACTGCCAGTCAGTCTCCATGAGGGACATGATAACTCGTGGAATCATTCGTCAAGTACACTACTTATCAATTACCATAGGCTCTACACGGGTGACTTCATGACTCGTTATTGGTGACCATGACTCGTGGTCACCACTTGTCAGGTGCACTGCCATAATCCCAGTCAAACTTTTCCCTGCAATACACAGCCCACCCATGACTCGTGAGGCCTGACCACGACTCATGGTCATGTCCGTGGGGAGTCAAATTTCCAAATTCCAAACCCATCTCCTGAGCCCCTCCACAAGCCATGTCATGACTCGTGGTGTGCTCCCATGGGTCACCTCACGACCCGTTCTCTGGCCTGATGTCAGTTTTAAAATTTTTTCCGTTTCAACTCCCTGATCTGATCTTTGAGCTTTCGAGGTATAATAGATTGGCTACTGTAAGTTATCGTTAGCTTCAGCCGACATACTTCTAGTCGTATAGGTTTCTCAAGAAACCACCCCAGTTGTTAGAAGTCTAATAGACTAGCTAATACCCTAAGGGGGAACCTTGTTAGTGATTAGACTGGGGCCAACACCTAGGATACTCTTGCAGACGCCCATGTATATATTGCCATGAAGGGATAAATCCAGATGCACCTGCCTGCGAGGCTATAAATGGCTCAGAGGATCTATATGTTATCTAGACAGGCCAGGTTGGCATCTACGGGACTAGAACCATAGAACCATAGTACTACCTTCAGGCTAGGAATTATAGTAAGCTACCTGTGGGAAGTTAGGGTTGACTGCTCGGGAATATGTTCGGTTAGCAGCAGTCCTAAAATCATTTGAAGTGAAGGAACTATATAGAGGGTCATCTACGACCTTGCTATTCACAATGAGTTGCTATTGTCCTAACATGACCTTTAGAGTATTGCTTAAGTCACCCTGAACCTCATCTTTTTCTGTCTAAGCCAACTGATGTTGTAATCACTTCCAGGACCCTCTGGTCAGGTGTAGGCACATGCGGGCTGCCTATTGGCAGCTATATAGACTATTTTAGGGGTGAATAGCGGTTGCATTAGGCCTATAGGGCTACGTATGCCTTTTAAGATATTAGATTTGAGATTGTAGCGTAGTGACCCTTGTTGGAGTCCATCGTATTTTGCCCAAATTACACCTCGTAATGAGATATAAAGTAGTCGATGTTCAAATATAGAACCCAACTAGGGTTGGGGTCGAATCCCATAAGGAATATGGCGAGGACCTTAGTTAATGCGTTTAGTTACTACTATTGGCTTACTTATTTCCTATAGGGGGAAATTGTAACAAGAAATAATAGAAAACAGTAGAGATAATGAGTAGAACTTTGATTTAGAATTGACTGAATTCAAAGAGTTAGTTGACTAGGATTATGTTCCCCATGACTTCATAACCACAAGAAGTTTACACTAGTGACCTATTCTAGTGTCTAACATGCAATATTGGTAAGTTTACTTCACCTAAATGATTGTATCCTACTTTGATGATTATCACCATGCGACTTGATCCATATGCGAATATATTCTTGATTTCCCCTTGTCCTTGATATCAAATTAGCTATTCCCGGATAAGGTTAAGCTATTAGATGAGGGTTGATAGTTTCAAATCTTCGTTGTCAATCCCTTTTCCCATTCATTACCCCCTTGATCCGGTGAGTAAGAAGAAGACAACTTCTAACATTTGCAACCGTTAAGAAACAATTAAAACGAAGGGACAAACAATACATGCATAAATCCCATTCAAGATTCACTAAGTATTTTTACCTATGTGTGTTAATTCATCATGGTTCCCAAAACCCTAGTTATGAGTTTAGCTACTCATGGTTGAAAGATTACAATTAGAAATTAGAGAAAAAAATCATAATTGCAACTTACAATACTTCGTTATAGAAACCACACATCTTAAATAAATAAACAAAAATCTAACATTAATACTCCAAAGTTTTTTGAATCACTAAATTAAGAACAAAATTATGAAACTTATTTTTTGAACCTTAATGTTAATCAACAACTACGAGCAATATGGTAAAAAGTTGTAATAATGCATAAACTGAAAAAAAAACCTACATAAAGTATTTATATACTTAGACATATCCTTTCCTAATTTAAAAAGGAATGTAGGTCGGTAGTGACAATGACTCGTTAGGTATTCTAACGAGATGTGGAGAATAGTAATGGATCGTGCTTAGCATACAACTCCTTCTAGACGACGGGTCACCTAATGACTTGTTAACATACTAGACGAATCGTGAGGTACCTCGTTTCTTTTGAGCCCTGAAATTTCTAGTTTTCTAGACGACTGCTCCTACCTGTTCACGATGAATCATTGAGTCATATGCTGACTCAATGCTCCTTCCATCTTAACGCTTATCCCATGATGCTTAACTTCTGAACTTTTCCCTACGAGTGCTCCTAACGAGTCGTGAAGTCATACGAAAACTCGTTAATCCTCCCGTTATGACTCCCAGGTCTTTTGATAAATTTAGACTCCCAGTCCTCACGACCTTCCCAATGACTCGTTGCTAGACAGGACGAGTCGTGATGTTAACTTGTGGTCATCACTGTTTCTAGCCTGAGTTTTGTGCCTTCTAACTCTTCCTCTCCTAACAGCTCAAGGAACAAGTCTTCCAGTGACACGACAACTCGTTGCCTTACTAGCAGTCCACACTTAGCCCATTTTAGCCTTGTTATGCCCATTTCATTATTTGAACCTATTTTCCTGCAAAGCTCAAAAAACACATTATATATATGTAAACATACCCAGGATTAGCATATTTTCTTAATTTTAAGCATCAAAAGTGCCTTAAACTCATGGCACATCAACACCCTCAACTTAGAACTTTTGCATGTCCTCAGGCAAAAACAATAAAAACAAAACTAGCCCGACCCTTCAACCAAAAGATTTCTAGGGAACCTATGGCAGTCACAAGCTCATATAATAATCAACACAAACTTTCTAACCCATCCTATATAATCAAAAACCAAATCACAGTGCTTATGCAAAGTTTTGCACTATGACTCAAAGGAATAAAAAATGGCATTACACTATCAACCTGTAACTATGCGCACAGTCCTATTCTATGACACTGACCCAGAAAATTAGTAGATGATATTATTGCCCATATGCCCTCACTGCAAAAAAGTCCCACTCATTCACAGCTCTCAATCACTATAATTTAATGCAGGGACTGTGTCAAGTACACTCACACTCACAAAGAAGTTCACACATTGCACATAAAAAACCATAAACTTGCCCTTATTTTCTATACCTTAGTTGGTCAAAGAATTGCATTCGGATCACGATAGAACTTTCTTAGGCTTGTAAGTTAGTCTTGAGAATTGGTATGGTAGATATTGACAAAGTGACTCAACCCTCATTGGCACTACACTAACATTGGCTCCAATTAATCTTCTTTTCACTCTTCTCCCTTTCTCCTTTATTTTCTTTATATTTTTTTCAAAACCACGAGTGCGAGCTATTCTTTTTCAGTTCCTCTTCTTTCTCTTTTTTTTCTTTTTTGCTTCTTTTTGAATTCTTCATCAGGTATACACGAGTGCTTGTATACTTAGCATGCACACACATAAAATTTAGGAGGGGTATTATTCACTTGATTCAACATGACAAACTTATAAAATTTTCCATTTTATTTGACTGCCCTAAGTTCACCTATTTTTCTTTCAATTGACAAAAAAAATGGACAACAAAACACATGCTAGTTCTGCTAGATAAGGAACACCCCAGGGAAAAGATATCCTGCAAAAAACCCTTGGATTATGTTCAACAAAAAATAAGGTATCACACCCCACCCCCATAAAAACACACGCGACATCCTCAACACATATAAAAAGTAAAACATGAGAATAGGGAACATATCTATGCGACCTAGATGCCCGTGGCCTGGTCGGTGGAAGGCACAGATGCACCCCCAATTTCCTCTCCTGTGGCACCAGGGTTACCTAGCTTAGTCTCTGAACCAACAGAGCTCGTACCCTCTCCATAAGCTCTAGCTGCATCAATCTCGTCCATCTCTTGAGCCTCATCTCTAGATAGCTTCAGTGCTTCCTCTATGTCTCTCTTCTCATGTTTCAGCTCTCATAGCAGATCATCACTCTCACCCTCGCTCACCTATTATCAAGGTCTCTTCCCTTTTAATGAGCTACAGGATCCTCGGTGATGAAACTGAATACTGGAGGTAGCTTCTCCCCACAATCATCCTATACTACTGGGAACACCAGCGGTGTTATAATAGGTATTTTTCATGTCGACAACTCTCGCAACTTAGCTCTAAGCGCCACCACCTTCGCATACCATCGGGTCAGCTCAAGTTCTCATAACTGAGCAAGGCGCTCATCCATATGCCTTTCAAAGGAATCCAACCTATCATGTCATGTCCTAGATAAGCCCTCTAATTTCTTCGTTACCCAGGGCTTAACCTGCTTCATTAGCACTTTCACCTGAAGTGCTATGTGAGCCTACTACTTTTCTGCCTTCGCCAACCGCCTAGCCAGTTGGTAAGAAAATCCTGGGATATCATGACTAGGCCGACCGGTGAGGAATGAGGTGTTGTAATAGATGGATGAGCTGCTAGTGCAGTGGAGGATGACTCTAGGACCTCGGTGATCAATGGTATATCTACTGTAGTGGTAGCATCAGGCTGGCTACCTGTCTCATGGGCCACTAATGGCTCTATATCAATCTCTGTGAACCTCGCAACATCACTCTGAGGACCTCTGCTCAATGCCTCAGCTACTAATGCATCTCCTGTGGATATGGATGCCTTACTCCTGACCCTAGAGATCGGGTTCATATTATCTCTGATCAACCCGATGTCTGTAATCTTGTACACCTCAACTTTATGATTTACGGATGGAAACTCCAGGACCTGTGACTCCTTACAAAGATGGGCTATGAGGCATGGGAAGGGGGTTCTTGTGCTATCCATGATGGCTCTCTCCCGGATCTCCTCCACTATATACCTCGAGAAGTTGATTGCATAGCCCTCCATGATACTAACTACCAGTGTAGCTCGGTCTGGTGATACAACATTGTCATTGCTGGTTAGTACCAGCCTGTGTCGCACTAACGACCACCATAGATTAGCTTGAAAATTCAATGTGGCATTCTTAATTTGTATCTTCGGGCCATTCAGCCATTCCATCGATGTACCCCTAGTGGCTATGATTCTGGCCAGCCACGTATACTGCCTTTTATTGTCCTCGTGGCTCAACTTCTTTGTCTTGAATTTATGTAGCTCACTTAGTTGATGATCAAACTTAGCTATGTTTATCAGAGGCTTATACTCTGTACCATATAACATACGATAGATGGTGCGATCAGAGATGTCCACTAGAGTATCCCTTACCATAACATGTGTCAGTGCAGGATGTTTCCTCCAGTCTTGGCCTCCCCTGGTCTGCTGCATAAAATTCTCTAACCAATGTTGGGTTGTAACTTCTAGACGACTCACTCAACCACCCAAACCGGTATTTGTTGAATAGTGCTTGAATATTCGGGAGCTCCTTGAACCCTGTAGTGACCAGCTTTGGCTCCTCATAAATGCTCCTCTTTGGATGACCTTTATCAGTAGGAGTAATGTCCCAGTTGTAGATTGTCCTCATACCCGAAACACACCACCTTCTCACCTTTCTCTGAGGTTGGTCTATAGATGTGTGTGAGGTACCAGTCTCCTCATTATCAGTTCTCTCCTGTTGTTCATGAGATTCATTGTCATCCTCATCATTAGTCGAAGCTGCAGCACCCTCGTGATCATTTGGGGTTGAGACCTCGAAATTTTCTTCCTCATGGTTAGGTGGGTCCCTTGCGAGTGGAGTCAGAGATTCGACCATGGCTATTGGGATTAATAGGGCGTTTAGTCCTAGCCTTGGTCGATCGCTTCTCTAGCTATTCCTCAGATATCTGATACTCCTCAACTGAGCCACTTGACTCTTCTAAGGATGATGGTTCGTCTCTTAGTCTGCAAGTCGAGGGCTGGCCCTTCTCCTGCCCCTGTTTCTTGGTCGGACCCTTCTTAGGAGTTCCTTTTGGTGCCATTGTACCTATGGAATAACTGTTAGTATTCAAGATTAGAGTATGTGAAAATGTTACATTGACTGCCTACAGACAGGACAAGGGGCCTAACGACTCGTTGCCATTGGCAATGACTCGTGAAGTCCTTCGTGGTTTGTAGGTTTAAATGTATCACTTCTTTCCAGTAAACTTAATGACTTGACCTAATGAGTCATTGCTTGTGGCAACGAGTTATTAAGTCAATCGTGGTCTATAGCTTCAGA
Organism: Datura wrightii; assembly: GCA_035772735.1. Taxonomy (NCBI): domain Eukaryota; kingdom Viridiplantae; phylum Streptophyta; class Magnoliopsida; order Solanales; family Solanaceae; genus Datura; species Datura wrightii. The sequence goes on along the minus strand of JASDFA010000019.1, from coordinate 71,973,517 downwards.
ATATCAAAAAAATTTATCCCACTCAGGACGATTCACATAACGAGTCGTGAAGTGATACCACGACTAATTACATGACTCATTCTAAAAATTTCTGAGTTTCACTTTCTATATGTCAGTGATGACAATTCATGTAATGACTCATTAGGCAAGCCCATGAATCATTATATGAGGTGTCATCACTGGATAACCTATCGAGCTTCAGTTCGACATCACAAGTATGTGAGGTTACTCAGACTTCACCCATGTCAAACTTTTGTATTTAATTTCGGAAAGAGTTCGGCGGGCAAAACAATCAAAGCTTCGTTGCCAAAGCCATTACAGATCGTAATTAATGCCCACTCAATGGGTGTAAGAAACCCAAGATAACTGAAGCTTAATAGTAGTTTCAACCTTAATCACTTAAACATTCTACCACAAATTCATCTATCCATGCAATGACTGTCATTTTTCGGATTCTGAACTGTATTGCTAGGAAGCGTGCCCTTTTGCCTCTAGTTCATAGCAAAAGACATTTGAATAAGCTCCTGTTCAATCTTCTTAATGGCAACAACATGTGATTCCACCTTTTGGTTCATATGAGAAATATCAGCTCGGAATTCCTTAAAATAGCCATTTGTCGCCTCAATCTGCTCGAGTAGTTTCAATAACATATCTTCAACCCTTGAACCGCTAGGCTCTGGTTCATGATTTCTTAGAGGATCACAGAGACTGCTTCTATCATTTTTATACTCCTTATGCTTTTTCTAGTCACCATTGTCTCTGCCTCTACTCCTGTCCCTATATTGACCTCGGTTGTAGTTATTGTCTCTATAATAGTTCTGACCTTTGTTCCCTTGACCTTGATGCCAAGAGTCTTGGTTATACCTTTGTGTGTTGGTTCGAAAACCCACCCCTTGATCATTCAAATAATTGGCTTCCTCCTCAGACTCTGACCTGCCTCCATCATTTCTCGGGGCCTTGCCCTGGGAACCAACTGCATTCACCTTTTCTGTTTCGGCTCCCATAATATGTTTAGCAAGAAGGCCCATTGTTGTTTTGCTCTCAACAATATCATGATCTTTCTCTTCATCCTTTCTTCTCTACTCTGCAAACATACCCACTGCATAAGTACCAGATGGGACTTTTGACTCTCTTGTATGCCATGCGCGGTTGGTTTTGGTGATCCTATCAAGGACCTCAACAGCCTCAACATATGCATGACCCATGAATGTTCCGCCAGAGACAGTATCTGCCACCTCCTTGGTATTAGCATTCATAGACTTATAAACTATTTGCAAGAGTGTATCATTTGGGAACCTGTGGTTGGGCACCTTTTCTAGATTCTTGTTGAACCACTACCACGTCTCATGAAGTGCTTCAAAATTCAACTGCCTGAAGTTATAAATTTCATTTTTTAGCTGTAATGCTTTGGAAGGTGGAAAGAATATCTCAAGAAAAGCTCTTTTAAGCTCCCTCCAAGTAGTGATAGAATCATTTGGCAGTTTAGCCAACCACAACATTGCCTCACTCACTAGGGAAAAGGGAAATAACCTCAGCCTTATCGCATCCTGACTCACCCCCAGTTGTTTGTATGCTTTGCAAATACCTACAATATTTGTCAAGTGAGTATGTGCATCATTAGTAACATCACTCGCAAATATCCCCTTCATGTTGAGCAATTGGATCATTGCACTAGTAATATCAAACTTTGACCCAGCAGGAAAAGGGGGAGGGACAATAGCTCCAGTGGCATTGGCCTCATAAATATCAGCATCATTGTCATCATCAAAGTGCCGGTGCCTCTGCGTCTGGACCTCTGTTCCTTCTAGCTAGCTAAGCTTCAGCAGCTTGGCATTGCTCTTCAGCAAGCCTTTCTTCCTCTCTATCTCTTGCTTGAGCTTGTTCCTCGACTAACATTCAGGCTATTGCTTCTTTCACTGTTTCTTGCCCATGTGCGTTGGTCATGTTCCTTATATTCCGCAGTGTTTGCTCAAGTTCGTGATCAATTAGAACCAGGGATTTTCCTCAGCTCCTAGTACTAGGCATACAAAAACCTAAGACCTATAAAGAAGAGAAAAAAACAAATAAAAATAAAAAGGAAATAAGGACCAATAGCAAAGCAAATACAATTAACAAAAGCCTAAGCCATATTCCCTGGCAACAACGCCAAAATTTGATGTCGCCCAAATTACACCTTGTAATGAGATATAAAGTGGCTGATGTTCAAATATAGAATCCAACCAGGGTTGGGGTCGAATCGCACAAGGAATATGGGTAGGACCTTAGTTAATTTGTTTAGCTACTACTATTGGCTTACTTATTTCCTATGGGGGGATATTGTAATAAGAAATAATAGAAAATAGCAGAGAGTAATGAGTAGAACTTTGACTTAAAATTGATTGAATTCAAAGAGTGAATTAACTAGTATTGTGTTCCGCATGACTTCATAACCACAAGATGTTTTACACTAGTGACCTATTCTGGTGTCTAACATGCAATATCGATAAATTAACTTCACCTAAATGGTTAGTCCCGTACTTAGATGATTATCACCATGAAACTTGATCCATATGCAGATGTATAATTGATTTCCCTTTACCCTTCATATTGGATTAGCTATTCCCGGACAAGGTTAAGCTACTAGATGAGGGTTGATAGCCTCAAATCTCCATTGTTAATCATTTTTCCCATTCATTAACCCTTTGTTCGGGTGAGTAAGAAGAAGGCAACTTGTGACGTTTTCAATATTTAAGAAACAATTAAAACGAAGGGAAAAAAATACATGCATAAACCCCGTTCAAGAATCACTAAGTATTTTTGCCTATGTGTGTTAATTCATCATGGTTCCCACAACCCTAGTTATGAGTTTAACTACTCATACTTGAAACATTACAATTAGAAATTACAGAAAAAAATCATAATTGCAACTTACAATACTTCGTCGAAGAAACCACATATCTTAAATAAATAAACAAAAATCTAACATTAATACTCCAAAGTTTTTTGAGTCACTGAATTCAAGAACAAAATTATGAAACTTATTTTTTGAACCTTAATGTTAATCAGCAACTACGAGGTAAAAAGTTGTAATAATGCATAAATTGCAAAAAGAAACCTACATAAAGTATTTATAGACTTAGACAAATCCTTTCCTAATTTAAAAAGGAATGGAAGTCAGCAGTGACAATGCCTCATTAGGTATCCTATCGAGTCATGGAAAATAGTGATGGCTCATGCTTAGCATACAACTCCATCTGGAAGACGGGTCACCTAATTACTAATTGAGTGACTGGATAAGTCTTGAGGTCCCTCGTTGCTTCTGAACCCTGAAACTTCTAGTGTTCTGGACGACTGCTCCTGCCTGTTCACGATGAGTCATTGAGTCACATGACAACTCGTTGCTCTTTCCTTCTTAACACTCATCCCATGATGCTTAACTTCTGAACTTTTCCTGACGAGTGCTCCCAATGAGTCATGAAGTCATAAGACAACTCGTTAGTCCTTCCGTTATAACTCCCAGGTCTTTTGATAAATTTCAACTCCCAGTCCTCACGCCTTCCTAATGACTCGTTGCCATACAGGAAGATTTGTGATGTTAACTTGTGGTCATCACTTTTTCTAGCCTGAGTGTTGTGCCTTCAAACTCTTCTTCTCCTAACAGGTCAAGGGATGAGTTGTCCACTGACACGACGACTCGTTACCTTGCTGGCAGTCCACACATACCATTTTAGCCTTGTTATGCCCATTTCACTGCTCAAACCTATTTTCTTGCAAAACTTAACAAAACATATTATTTCTATATAAACATACCTGGGATTAGCATATTTTCTTAATTTTAAGAGTCGAAAGTGCCATAAACTCACAACACATCACCTCTAGCCATGAATAGCTAAGAGGCTGCTAGTTGTATGAATTGCTTGCGGAGCTACGACGCTACTGATGCTTACGGAGCTATAGATTGCTTACGAAGCTACGGTGCTGCTATCACTTACAGAGCTACATAATGCTTTTGGAGCTACAAACCTAAATTGTTTATGGAGCTACAGACTGCTTTCGATGTTATGAACCTAAATTGCTTACAGAGCTACTAAATTGCTTACATCTATTAATTGTTTGGAAGGAATAAAGTGAAGCCTTCAGAGCCACGCTAGAGTCTCCTATGAACTCCTTCTAAGCCAAGATAGAATTACCGACCTCGCTAGGGGCTGGTATGCCTGAGACACAGTTGCAGTTACTTACATGGCCTTAGGGATACTAATAGGAGTATATAGACTGGTTAGCGCTTGCTGGGGCTTATGGGGATCAAGTAGGTTATCTTGGTATTGATTGTACCTTCCAGGATTATAGGGGCCATGTTACGTTCTTGTTTGTATACTTGCTTGTTAGATATAGCTTATGAATGTATAATCATAGAGCTTAAGCTCTTATTTGTATGGTTGTCTATTAGATGCAAGCTATGGTTATATAAACATACATGTTAACTTCTGCCCCTCTTTTATTAATTACTTTCAGATCTTTATTAGTTTCTATTTAGTTATTATTATTGCCTTACATATTCGATACATATTGTATTGACGCCCATACATGAGGCATTATATACTTGCTTGTAGGTCTAGACCAACAGGTTTTAGGACCTTCTTAGCAGCTACTCAGAGTCAGCAGATTGGTCAGTTCCTTTCATTCAGAGTTTCCAGGTAGTAGAGGTTTGCCTGTCCTTTGTGGTATAGTTTTTGGGTAGGCTGGGCCCCTGTCCCGACCAATATTTCACTCTTAGAGGTTGGCAGACAAGAATCTAGAGTTCCTAGCTAGTTGTTTGTCGTTGGCCGTGTGGGGCCTATATATGTTATGTTTTGCATGTTAGCCGCGTGGGGCCTAATTTAGCTCTCTGTTAGCAGCCTTTTCCATTGCAGTTTATATATAACTACCTTCCTTCCTTCTTTTATGACTTAGACAACATGGTGGACTTATCGACCCACATAGGATCCTTTTATTATTCTGATTACTGGGTTAGCTGTCTTATGCAAGTTGTATGTTGCGGCCTAGTTGGCCCGAGGTTAGGTTTACAACTGAGATATAACTGTTTGTTTTCTTTATTTATGTGTTGCTGGCAGGCATCAAAGGTGCGTATACCAAGCTAGGCCAGCTCAGAGTCCAATATGGCAGTAGGTGCAAGTCACACCTCCCAAGGCGGGGCATGACAAACCTGGTATCAGAGCAGTGTTGTTTCCTAGGAAGTCTGCAAGCCGTGTCTAGTAGATTCTTGTTTATAAATGTGTTATGAACCACACTTTATAAGAAGGGAGCTATGAGGCATGATATTATAGTTACCCTTCCTTCTTTTCAAGATCATGCTATAGAACCGAGTTGTATAGGGTTGAGTCTCAAAGCTAATGTTGTTATATCTGTCTAGAATAATGTTTGATATAAGACAGACTACAACTAGATATGAGTTAGATATAGAAGCAGGAGAGGGTACCAGCAGGGTGCCATAGGTGGAGACAGCCCAGCCTAGAGGCGAAAATGGAGACATCTTTTCAATCTCCCCAGCATTCCCAAGCACCAGGAACCTCGTAGGGTAATAGACATGCCAGCACCGCTCCCAGTTCTTCTTATACCCTCAAAATAAGAGTTCAGGAGTGTAGTATGTATATTGGCTTACTTAGTAGCTATTCAGTATTAGGCAGAGGTAACAATTAATATTGGATTACTTGAAAGGCATGAAATATTGTGAAATTGCGGGATTTTTTACCTCTAGCCTTTAGAGTTTGTTGAGTTTCATACCTTATCCCCATTGCAGAATGATGAGGTTATTTCCCTCCTCCAGCCTTTTCTCAGTATAGTGGAGAGTGTAAGTATTGATTCTATATTGCTAAGAGTAAATATTAAAGGAGGGCTAGACCCATCAATTCCTGGTGCAGGGGGGGTGTTAGAAAAGTGGTCAAGACCCCTAGTACATAAATAAGCCACCTAAACCTTCACTACACTAAAGCCCAGCAGAAGGAGTCATTGACCTTTGAGATAACAGGGGGTGGAGTTTTGAGACCCTAAAGTCGACTTTTGCGTTCCAAGTATGGCCGGGCTTCATTGGTAGGCTGTAGAAAAAGGTACACCATGTCCGTCATTCTCTCCACTCAGGTTCGATAGAAATGCATCAGGTTATAAAAGAGGTCTAGTGGTGGCATGGGAAGAAGAAAGGCATTGTTGAGTTATAGCATGGTGCCCCAATTTCCAACAAGTAAGGATGAACATCAAAAACTTGGCGAGCTAACTCAGGTGGTAGCCGTGCTTGTGTGAAAATGGGAAATAGTCAATATGAATTTAGTTATAGATTTGCCTCGTATCAGGCATAAACTTGACCCTGCTTGGGTCATTGTTGAGAGGCTAATGAGATGAACTCATTTCTTGTCGGTGAGAACTACATTTGAACTAAAAATTACGTTGAGTTAAATAGCAAAGACGTAGTCTGGCTATATGATGGCCCAATGTCTATCAATCTTGACAGAGGGGCACGATTCACAACTAGGTTTTTGAAATTGGGTTAGTACAGCCTCTCATCCTCAGATCGATGGCCAAGTTGAGTGCATATTTCATACACCCGAAGATATATACGGGCGTGTATTCTAGACTTTAAGGAAATTGAGATAACCATCTACCTATTATGGAGTTATATATAATAGCGGTCACCATTTTACTATCAAGATGATTCCTTATGAGGGTATATACAGACAGAAATGTAGGTCCCCCATAGGATGGTTTGAAGTGAGTGAATCAAAGTTAATCCGACATGGCAAGATGTACCAATCAGAAAAGGAGATTGAGATCATCAGAGAGCATTTACTGACAGTCCAAAGTCGTTAGAAGTCCTATTCCAATGTATGATGTAGGGACTTAGAAGTTGATTCGACGACTAAGTATCTTTAAAAATTTCACCAAAGAAGTGCGTTATAAGATTTGACAAGAACGGAAAGACCAACCATAGATTCATTGGGCATTACTGGATCCTTAGGAAGATCGACCAAGTGGCCTATGAGTTGGAGTTGCCTTCGGGATTAGAATTGATTCATCAAACTTTTCATGAATCAATATTACGCAAGAGCGTCGGAGACCTCTTCTCTAGCTGTCCTAGTCGAGGATGCTCAGGTTATAGTCCTATGCGGAGACTCCAATAGTTATACTAGATCATCAGGTCTGTAGGGTCCATCTTAAGAACCAAAGATGTAGCCTATTAGAGTCTTATGGAGGAATAAAAATATAGAAGAGATGAATTGAAAAGCTAAGGATGATGCAAGGTCTAGATATCCTCAGTTGTTCCAGACTCTATGATGACAATCTACAGACTTAGACGATTTCAGTTGAGGAAAAAAGTTTCAGGTGTTGTATAGTTTCCTTTGTCACTATTGTTATCAATTTCTTTAATATATGTGGTAGAACTATGTTATTCAGTTGCAAGTAGCGTCCTGTGAGTTGCTTGAGTTGGACTTTTCTGCATTTTAGGTTTTCGGATAGTCCTTATTATAAAGGAGACTCTACCTAAATTTTTGGGCAAAGCATAAAGTACAGAACCTCCTAAAGTTAGTATACATTTGAGGACAAATGTTCTTAAGAGTGTGTGCACTTGTCAGAGTGTCAAGAGCACAACAGGTGCAGGAGAAGGCCCAAAGGGGGAGTGCATGAGAATTTTGTTGAGCAAGCAAAAGGATGGAGCCAGACGCACCGTGCACCGAGTGTCGCGTCACGCCCCTCCCTCGACGCAAGGAGAGGCGTGCCACACCCGTATCCTAGCTCATTGAGGGGTGTGCCGCGGTACCCCTTCTCTGCCTCCCTATATATATGTTAAGTGTGAGATGGTTATTTCATTTAAACTTTTCCTCAACAGAAAGCTCGGGTGAGGAGAAAAAGGCAAGTTTTCCACTTTTAGAAGCCTAATTACGTCGTTAAATCACCTCTAAACGTCAATTCCTCTCAAGTAATGGTTCCTAGGCCTACGAAGAACGTATCTATGGATTTTTTTCTTCAAAATTGTTCTGGTTAGATGGATTCCACCTAGTAGAAGTTGTAGAAATCACTTCTAATCAAGTCCTAATCATCTAAAAGTAAGTATTTCTACCTTCTAAATTCTCAAAAATTCATGAGTTTATCGCTGAATTTGGGCAAATTATAAATTGTGGTCATTGTGGGTATTCTTTCATGTTTCTAGCTATTTTTATAGATTAAGAATGAATTTTTTACATCAATGTAAAGGCTACGAATGGAGAAATTACTAGTTCTAGGTTGGAATAGGATTGAGTGAGCTAGAATCGACAATTGAGGTATGTTAAGGCTATTCTCTTTCAGCAAGTATTCTCATCGTATAGATGATATGACTTGTACCTCTATAGTAGCTTCTAATTATGTATGTTGTGGTTAGCTGCTGCTAGATGAAGTGAGGCTATAATATAGCATCCCTTGTCGGGAAAGCATACATTCAATGTGATAAACGCTAGGAGCATCATAGGGATTTCCATGTTTATTTTTTTACTATCTAGAGGGATTCTGATGTCTTACTGTCGTACAAAGGCCTTAGAATCATGTAGTTAGCTGTTGGGCGTAACTTGGTAAGGTTGGACAGCATAAGGCACAACTGGGTGATATAACCTTTTGTTTGATGCCTGTATAGACGATAAAGCTTACCTCAGGCCGTTGGCGCACTTTGACACCTCTAGGGCCAGAATCATGATAGGATGGCCTTACCTTTGAGTCGATGGCACTAGGGTTTCCTAATGAACTGAGCGACACTTGCCATATTATTTGATACTATCAGTGACCACTAGCTTCAACTGACTTACTACTCATCGTATAGGTCGCTCAGAAAACCACCCCAGTTGTTTGAAGTCTGATAGACTAGCTGACACCTTAAGGGGGAACCTTGTTAGTTATTAGACATAGGGCCAATGCCCTGGTCTACTCTTGCAGATGCCCATGTACATGTTGCCACGAAGGGATAAATCCGGATGTACCTGCCTACGAGGCTAGGAATGGCTCAGAGGAGCTATATGTTATCCGGACAGACCAGGTTGACATCTAGGGGACTAGAATCATAGAACCACAATATTACCTTCAGACTAAGAATTATAGTAAGCTGCACGTGGGAATTTAGGGTTGACTTCTCAGGAACATGTCCGATTAGTAGCATCCCTATAATTATTCTAAGCGAAGGAACCATATAGAGGGTCATCTACAACCTTTCTTTTCGCGATGAGCTACTATTATCCTAGCATGACCTTTAGATTATCGCTTAGGTCACCCCGAACCTTGTCTTTTTCCGTCTAAGCCGACTGAGGTTATAATTGCTGTCATGAACCTCTAGTCAGGTGCAGGCACATAGGGTGTTCCTATTGGTATCTATATAGACTATTTTAGGTGTGAATAGTGGTTGCATTAGGCCTATAGGGCTAGGTATGCCTTTTGAGAGATTACATTTAAGATTGTAGTGTAGCGACCCTGGTTGGGGTCAATCGTATTTGGTAATGTCTATTGCCATGAATAGCTAAGAGGCTGCTAGTTATAAAAATTGCTTATGGAGCTAGGATGCTGCTGATACCTACAGAGCTATAGATTGCTTATGGAGCTACGGTACTGCTATCAATTATGGAGCTACAAATTGCTTTTAGAGGTACAATCCTAAATTGCTTACGGATATACAAACTGCTTTTGGAGCTATGAACCTAAATTGCTTACAGAGTTGCTAAATTTCTTACAGAGCTGTTAATTGTCTGAAAGAACTAAAGTGAAGCCTTCAGGGCCATGCTGGAGTCTCCTATGAAATCCTTCTATGCCAATATAGCATTACCGACCCTCACGAGGGCCTGGTGTGCTTGAACAAAATTATAGTTACTTACAGGGCCTTAGGGATACCAATAGGGTATGTAGATTGATTGGCGCTTGCCTGGGCTAATGGGGGCCCAGGTAGGTTATCTCGGTGTTGATTGTACTCCAGGCTTATAGGGGCCAGGTTAGGTTGTTATTTGTATACTTGCTTGTTAGATATAGCTTATGAATGTATAATCATACAACTTAAGCTCTTATTTGTATGGTTGTCTATTAGATGCAGGCTATAGTTATGAAAACATATAGGTTAACTTCTACCCCTTTTTGTTGATTACTTTCAGTTTTTTATCAGCTTCTATTCATTTATTATTATTTCCTTGCATATACGGTACATATTGTACTGACACCCATACTGCGTTGCATACTTGCTGCAGGTTTAGATAGAAAGGTTTTGGGACCTCCTTAGCAACTATAAAGAGTCAGTAGATTGGTCAGCTCCTTTCATTCGAAGTTGTCAGATAGTAGAGGTTTGCCTGTCCTTTGTTATATAGTTGTGTGATAGGCCAGGGCCTTGTCCCGACAAATATTTCACTCCTAGAGGCTTGAAGACTACAGTCTATAGTTCCTAGCTAGTTGTTCGTTGTTGGCTGTGTGGGGCCTATATATGTTATGTTTTGCATGTTGGCCGCGTGGGGCATAATTTAGCTATCTGTTATCAGCCTTATCAGTTGTAGTTTATATATAACTGCCTTCCTTTCTTTTGTTATGACTTAAAGAGCATAGTTGCCTCGTCGGTCCGCATAAGATCCTTTTATTATTATGATTGTTGGGTTAGCCTTCTTACGCAGGTTGTATGTTGCGACCTAATCGGCCCGAGGCTGGGTTTAGAGCCGAGATATAGCTGTTTGTTTTCTTTATTTATGTGTTGCTGGCCGGCCCCAGAGGTGCGTATACCTAGCTAGGTCAGCTCAGCATCCAGTGTGGCACTAGGTACCATTCATACCTCCCAAGGTGGGGCGTGACAATCACCTACCTCGAACCATCCAATGGATGATCTACATCTTTGCTCAAGGAGAGCCTTAAAAAAGAGCCACCTGAATGATGGAGTGATAGCTGTGATTGTAGGGAAATTCAATGAGAGGTAAGTGATTATCCTAACTACCTTTGAAATCAATCCCACAAGCTCTCAACATGTCCTCAAGAGTCTGAATGGTCCGATTGGCTTGACCATCTTTATGCGGGTGGAAAGCTGTGCTAAGCTTCACCTGAGTTCCATGTCCCTTATGGAGCGATCTCCAATATTAAGAGGTGAAATGAGTACCCCTATATGAGATAATAGATAATGGAACTCCATGCAACCGAACCAACTCTGGAATCTGTAGTCTTAACTGGTAAGAAATATGCTGATTTGGTCAATCTATCTACAATCACCTATGTAGAGTCATATTATCGGCGTGTATGAGGAAACCCTATAATGAAGTCCATATTGATCTCTTCCCCTTATAAGTAAGGATACTAATATCCCGAAGCATACCTGCAGGTCTCTGATGCTCAACCTTCACCTATTGACAATTTGGACATTTTGCCACAAATTCTCCATTGTCTTCCTTCATACCATTCCACCAATAGACTTTCTGTAGATCACAATACATCTTGGTGGTACCTGCATGGATAGACTATCGAGAACAATGAACCTTGCTCAACATCTGTGTAACACCCTAAAACTTTCCTAGATTAAAATCAGAACTTGCAAGCAAAATGCAGAAGAAACCGGAAAAGAATGCCTCAAAACGACTGAGACAACGAGTCGGAGTCAGCTCCAATGACCCATTGTCTCAGTCGTGGTCAACCCTGCCTTGGTACTTTGAGAACCAACGAGACATGGAATGACCCATTGTGAGAAACAATGAGTTGTCCTGTCACTCATTTGTCCCCATGTTAGAACTCCCTTTTCCAGGAACCCACGACTCAACTAACGAGTCGTCCTGTGAGTCATTAGTTGGGATTCTCAGGAACCCCCTTCAGTGACAATGAGTGGCAACAACGACCCATTGTATCACACAACGAGTCATTGTGACCACCCTTGGTGCCAAGTTAAGGGATTTTAGCAACCTTTCCAGTGGAGGTGAAAATTCAACACAACAACCCGTTGGGTCTACCAATGAGTCATTGTGTTGCCTAATGTTAAGCTTCCCAAAATTCTCATCTAGTAACCACAGGAGGAACCAAAATCCCATTGGTTCATCCAATGAGTCTTGGTCCCTCTCGTTGCCAGTTCCAGTAAGCTTAGAACCCAGGCCTCAGGACCAACAACTGGTCCAACTAAGTCGTGGTCTCAACCAATGACTCGTTGAGTGACCCGTTGGTCCCTATTGATAGTTTTTCCAATTTTTTCCCAAGGAATATTTTTGTAATTTCCCACCTATTTAATCCCAGAACTATGTCATTTTGTGTTATTTTCATAGAATTTAGAGGGGTAATCGATGATTACTTCACCCCTCTCATCCCCTCAGAAAATCAGATCGCAATTATTCTATCAGAAAAACTCAGAGCAGAGCTATGACAATCAATTTATTCTAAGATTCTCAAGGGATTTTTTATAGGATTTCTTCACTAGGTATATGGGAATTCAACAAGGGTTATAGCCCTGAGGGTTCGTAAATTATAAAGTTTTCAGACAAAATTCTATAAATTTCATGTGGAGCCTTATCAATGTTATTAGTTGCTATGTTTTTACTAAATTCATAGAAATCATGTGGAAACTAGCTTCTTGTGAAATGATTTAGCCCTAGATTTTGAATGCAGTATTTAGGGTCTAACATAATTGAGTAGTTAATCATGTTGCTTGACTCTACCAGTGTTGGGACTCCCATATTGTTAAAATTAGTTGAAATCTTAGTCAATTGCATACTAGTCTAGTTTCAGTCAGAATGTTAGCATGTTCAGTATTATTCAGAAATGTCAGTTGATCAGTTTGACTACAGTATTTTCTTGAGGTGTTAGTGGTGCCTCCCAGTTATCAGTTATTATACTCAGATATCAGTTATCATATTTTAGTTTTTTCTTTCGACGGTTATGATGCTTCCAGATAAGCAGCTCTGGCCAGTCTTAGAACACCAGTTACAGAATTTGGTCTGATAAGACTCTTAGGGTACTTCCAGATAGGTATTCCTAACATAGTCTTCGACCCCAGTTTCGAGCTATCAGCTTAATAGTCAGTCTAGGACTATCCAGTGGGAGTAGGACTTAGCACCGAGCGGACCAGGGTTCTAGCGCACCCAGGTTCCCAGAACTGCGTTGGTACCATAGGTTATTTTATTGGCCCTATTGCTCCAGACATATGATCACTCAGTTCATGCCTTTATACCCCGACCAGGTATATTGGGTCCTATAGATGGGGTGTATACATCAGACTCCACGTCAAGCTCACGTGGTTATATGTCGGTTATAGCCTCTCCCACTAGTCAGCAAAACTTTAGTATAGCTCAAATAAGAACAATTTTAGTTTACTCAGTTCAGTACAGTTAGCTCATCTTAGTATCTCAGATTTAGGGCATGTTTGTGACCACTAGTCAGGGTCATTATTGACCATCTCATTTTTATTGTAGATGTTCTGTTTTCTGTACCTTAGTTGGTCATTACATGTCATTACAATTCAGTTATTTGTGCTTTATGTTATATTTGGTCCCTCTTATTCAGTACATTCAAAGTACTGACACATACCTTTTATGTTGTATTGTATTATGATATATGCGTAGGTTCTCAACCTCAGCACCATTAATAGATCTTCTTCAGGTGATATCTGTAGTGCTAGTGCTGAGTCCTCATCTTTCGAGGATGATGTTTACTTTTTTAGTAATTTTCATTCAGTTAGACTTTAGAGTTAGCTGGGGGCTTGTCCCAGCAACTCATCATATGTAGATGGCTTTCAGACATAGACTTAGACTTCAGTTTTGCTTTCAGTTGCATAAATTTTTATTATTTAGTTTCTCTTAAATGGTTTTATTATATAAGCTTCCGCTGTGATTACTTAGATTACCAGTGCTATGATAGACCATAGGTTGGCTTGGTGGTTACTTGTGACTCCAAGTACCGTGTCTTGTCCAGGGTATAGACTAGGGTCGTGGAAAACTTGGTATCAGAGTACTAGGTTTAGAGTATCCTGTGATGTCAGAAGCCCACGTCAAGTAGAGTCCTTTTCATGGGTGTGAAGTGCGTCACACATATGACGAGGAGAATTTGAGACGTTATTTGGAAAACTCCCTTTTGTTCATACTCTTCATCATACATTGAAGTTCAATTCCAGAAACCTTCTCCATACTCGTGCTCTATTTCATTCTAGTGAAACCATGCCTCCAAGATGTGAGAATGGAAGAAGGGTCGGCAACACTAACTGACCTGCTCCACCAGCTTTAGCAGCCCTCAGGATGACCAAGTGTCCTCAGCGGAGTTCAGAGAAACAATCTAGTTGCTAGCACAAACAGTCACAAACTAGGTGAACCAGCAAGTGATTCCAGTTAACTCAAATTGTTTCGCAGCAGCCGCCAGAGTTTAGGACTTCGCTCGAATGAACTCTCAAGCCTTTCATGGATCCAAGGTTGGAGAGGACCCAAAGGAGTTCGTGGATGAAATATGGAAGATCACACGGATTATGGGTGTTAGCTCTGCTGAGAGTGCTGACCTGGCTGCCTACCAATTGAAAGGGGTAGCCCAGATCTAGTACGATCAGTGTAAGGAAGGGAGACTAGCAGGAGAGGAACCGGTGGAGTGGGAAGAGTTAACAACAGCCTCCCTAGACAAATTTTTTCCTTGGGAGATAAGGGAGGCTAAGGTTGCTAGAGTCACAACACAAGGAACCACTATCCAACTTGCCCTGAGTGTGGCAAGAACCATCCAGGGGAATGCCTTCAGGGCAGAGAGGGTTGCTTTGGGTGTGGGCAGCTAGGTCACTGGCTCAGAGAATGCCCGTCAGCAGGATGGGTGAGATCAAAGTCTACCACTTCAGTAGCTCCAGCAGCGCGACTAGCTTAGCAGTCCAACACTTTAGGTATGGCTGGTGGTTAGTGCCAAAACTATTTTTTGCACTTTGTCCTCCCTCCAAGATCATGAGAGCTCACCTGACGTGGTCACGAGTATGTTACGTCTCTTCCATCTAGATGTGTATGCCCTAGTAGATCCAAGAGCCACACTATCATTCGTGACTCCCTATGTAGCTGTCGAGTTTGAAATTAGTCCAGAAGTCCTCTTAGAACCATTCTCAACCTCTACCCCAGTTGGTAAGTCAATTAGAGCCAGCCTGGTGTATAGAAACTGCCGAGTCTCAATCTTGAATAGATTATTCTAGTTGATCTCATAGAGTTAGACATGGTCAATTTTGACCTCATTCTTGGCATGGATTGGTTACACTTCGGCTATGCTGCAGTCGACTGCAGAACTAGGGTCATCAGATTTCAGTTCCCTAATGAGCCAGTTTTAGAGTGGATGGGCAGTAGTTAAGCACCTAAGGGTCAGTTTATTTCTTATCGTAAGGCAAGAAAGCTTATTTCTAAAGGGATTGTCTATGAGCTAGTTCGGGTAGAAGATTCCAGCTCTGAGACCCCAATTATCTAGTCAGTTCTAGTTGTAAGAGAATTCCTTGATGTGTTTCCCAAAGTCCCTAGTGAGCAGGAAATAGACTTCGGCATAGAACTTCTTCAAGACACTCAGCCATCTCTATCCCTCTATACAAAATGGCTCTAGCTAATCTTAAGGAGTTGAAGGAGCAGCTGAAAGACCTTCTTGATAAAGGTTTCATTAGGCCCAACATCTCTCCATGGGGTTCTCCAGTATTATTCGTGTGAAAGAAAGACAGTACTCTCAGAATGTGCATCGATTACCGTTAGTTGAATAAGGTCACAATTAAGAATAGGTATCCCCTACCCGGGATTGACGACTTGTTTGATCAGCTTCAAGGAGCTAGTTGTTTATCCAAGGTAGATCTCAAGTTGGGGTATCATCAACTAAGAGTCAAAGAATGTGACATACCAAAAATAGCTTTCAGAACTCGGTATGGTCATTACGAATTCGTGGTTATGTCCTTCGAACTAACTAATGCCCTTGCAGCTTTCATGCACCTAATGAACAAGGTTTTCCAGCCATATATAGACATGTTCATCATTGTATTCATTGATGACATTCTTGTATACTATAGAAACGAGGAAGGACATGCTAACCATCTGAGGATAGTTCTACAGATGCTCAGAGACTGCAAGTTGTTCGCTAATTTCAGCAAATGTGAATTATGGATGAAGTCTGTGACTTTCCTTGGTCATGTGGTCTCGGGTGAGGGCATTTAGGTAGATCCTCAAAAGATAGCAGCGGTGAAAGACTATCCAAGACCTACTTCCCCAACCGAAATCAAGAGTTTCTTGGGTCTATCAAGTTATTACCGATGTTTTGTGGAAGGATTCTCCACTATTGCATCTACTTTGACTAGGTTGACTCAGAAAAAGGTGCAGTTTCAATGGTCAGATACATGTGAGAAGAGTTTCCAGGAGTTGAAGACTCGACTCACTACCGCTCCAGTGTTAATCTTACCGGAAGGAATGGATAGGTTCATATTGTATAGTGACGCTTCCAGAGTTTGACTCGGTTGTGTTCTGATACAGCGGGGTAAGGTGATAGCTTACGTCTCCATACAACTCAAGGTTCATGAAAGGAACTATCCGAATCATGATCTTGAGTTGGCAACTGTGGCTTTTGCGTTGAAAATATGGAGGCACTACCTTTACGGGGCTTTTGTGGATGTTTTCACTGACAACAAGAGCCTTCAGTATGTGTTTAGTCAGAAAGATTTAAATCTTCTTCAGAGAAGGTGGTTGGAGCTATTGAAGGATTATGGCATGAGTGTGTTGTACCACCTAGCAAAGACAATGTTATGGATGATGCCCTAAGCAGGATGTCTATGGGGAGTATGGCTCAGGTTGAAGAGAGCAGAAAAGAACTAGCAAAGGATATTCACAGGTTAGCTCGATTGGAAGTGCAGTTGGTCGATATAGCTGAGGGTGGAGTAGTAGTGTAGAGTGGATCAGATTCCTCATTAGTCATTGAAGTTAAGTCAAGGCAGGATGAAGATCCCATACTGCTTAAGCTAAAGGAAGCAGTTCCTAGAAAAGAAGTTGAGGCTTTTTCCAAAGGGGGAGATAGTGTACTCCGTTACCAGGGTAGGCTATGTGTACCAGATGTAGGCGAATTGAGAAAGTAGATGTTGGTTGAAGCACACAGTTCGAGATATTTTATGCACCTAGGTGCCACTAAGATGTATCGTGATCTATGGGATATTTACTGGTGGAACGACATGAAAAGAGATATAGCAGAATTTGTAGCTAAGTGCCCGAACTGTCAGCAAGTTAAGGTGGTACATTAGAGATTTGGGGGTATGACTCAGGATATCAGCATACCCACACGGAAGTGGGAAGAAGTAAATAAGGACTTTATTATAGGTGTACCACATACTCGTAGACAACATGACTCAATCTGGGTGATAGTAGACTAGATGACCAAATTAGCACATTTGCTCCTAGTTAAAACTACAAACTCAATTGAGGATTATGCAAGGGTATTATTATACCCGAAAGCCCAAAGATCAGACCCGAGAGTTAAAATGGAGAAAAAACATAAAATCTGGCATCAGGCATAGAACAAGCCACGAGGATACCCGTGAGACCAGCCCACGAATCGTGATGTGACTCATGGGGAGGCCTAGGTGATAAGTTTGTAGTATGGAAATAGGATCCCCACGGGCGTGACCATGACTCTTGGTCAGGCCCCACGAGTCGTTAGGTCAGTCATGGGGAGTTGTGTTTGAGTAAAGAGGAGAATAGACATAGTGTACTTGACAGAAGGACCCAATGAGTCGTGGTCAGTCCCCGTGATTCATGGGATGAGCCGTGACCAAGAATGAAATAATTCTTCCTAAGGCTAGGCTAGTGCACTTGAAGGATGGTGACCACGAGTCATGGTCACCTGGTAACGAGTCGTCAAGTCTTCTGTTACCACCCCTGCAGACTTGTGAAGAAGTGAACTTCACGGATCATGCCACGAGTCGTGGCCATAGAAGATGGGTCGTTAGGTCGCTTGTTGGGACCATCTGGCAGTTATTTCCTGCAATCTTAATAAGGAATTTTCTGTAATTCCTAAGATCCTAAGGCCTAAACTACATCGTTTTGAGTTATGAATGATGACTTATAAAGGAGTTAAGTTCATTTTAGGTCATTTACATTCATGCATGCAAAGTAAAAGGTGAGAGAGGGCGATCAAGCTTTGTGTTCTTCTATTTTCCTTCAATTTCTTCTTGTTCTATCAAAGAAGTGTAAGAATTAGCTACCAACAGGTATGTAGGGTTATGAATGGGTGATTCCTTTCACACCCTTGCCCAATCCCTCTCTAAATCATGAATGTTCTATGTCTAGACTATGGGGTTTTAACCCAATGCGTTGATAATTTAATTCTTTACATGGGTATAATTTAAATATGTTTCTACCATTGAATAATGAAGCATGGACAAGTTTTATGATGTTTTCAATTAAAAATCATGTTTCTAGTCTTATGAATTAAAAAACCCATTGATCAAAAGTTCATGAAAGATGAGATTTGTGATGAATGTATAATGATGATGAGATGTTATGATGAAAAGCATATTTTCAAGCTACCCATGTTTATAACCATGTTTTCGATATGAATTGAGTATTTTCAAGTATCATAAAGCTTTGGGCAATGCCCACATGTTCAAAGTATGATTCATGATTTCCCTAATTGAGCTTACCACATGATTTTGGAGCGAAGACTCCCAATTATCTTTTAGCTTGTGGTATGGTTTGAGTTAATGCTTCTCATATGCATTATTTCATATTTGAGATGTATTTGACTATTGAGCTTCATCAATAGACAATGTTCAGCTTCATTGAAAAATGATGTAGAACATATGCATGTTTTTTGAAATAGTGTCTAGCACCAAGTAGGCTAAGGGTCGATCACCCTATGCCTCAGAACTACGCGCCAACTGTTATACCCCGTAGGATTCCCGGCACCTAGATGATCTATTCGCACGTTGGTTAAGCATATTTGAAGGCCATACGTGCTAGAGGAAGGCCCGGGAAAAGATCGGACGAGAAACCTGTCGAACCATCGCGGAAGGAGCCGAGGTAGAGCCCCTCCGCGATGGCAGCGTGTCACGGAGGTAGAGCCTCCGTGTTGGCTCCATGACATGTTGGCCTTGTCCAGGCCCAAGTATATAAGCCCCACTTCGGTTTAATTTCATTTAAATCTCTTAAAATTTCCAGAAATCGCAGGAGAACAGGGAGAGAACGAAAAAGTAATATAATTTTCATCCGATTACGCTGCTAAACATTGTCCAAACTCAAATTAACCTCAGATACCGAGGTATTTAGCAGCAGAGAGCATTCCTACGGATCTAGTTTCGTGAAATACGGCCGACAAATCGTCGAGCTACCGAGCTAAGGTAAGTGGAATTGCTCTAAACTAGTGTCTATGTGTTCCTAGCTGTGAAATGAATATTTCTCCCTTCTGGACCTCTGCAAAATAGTGAATTTTTGACCGTCTTTCGATAAGCCTAAGTTTAGGCTATAAACTATATCGAAAGTGACGTTGCTCTTTAAAATAAAGCTGTATTTAGTATTAATTGACATATTTATGAATGCAGTTGGGAGGAAATAGTTGAAGTACCGGCCGAGCCTCGTCCGACAGACGGATAGTTCGAGGATAAGGTATGTAAAGCTAGTTTCCTCGGCAAGTTAGTAATCTTGGTACAGTACAGTAATTTAAAGGCCAGTAGAATATTCAGAAGTCATGTGTCATGTTTATTACGAATGTTGGTACGATATTAGAAGCATCGAGTTATAACTTGCGTGAAACTTGCTAGCACGATATAGATTCTAATACAAATGTTAGAAACTGCACAGCATGCTCAGTACGTGATGTGACACAGAATGTTAGGTATCATTGTATTCAGTTGAAACCCAGTACAACAATGTAATATCTGTAAGACATCTCAGATATAGAACGATAAGTTAAAATGAAGTTAGAAAGCATATTAGGACTAGTAAATCATGTTACTATAGAAACTCAGTATACAGTATAGTTTCAGCAGAAAGACTATATCTTGTTCAGCATTAGCCCCAGTACAGTCTGGCAGAAGACTATATTTATACATATATACTATTACCAGCCTCAGCATGTATTAAGTACGTACATATTACTATCACTAGCTCAACATATAGTATATACAAATACTTTACCACTATTAGCCTCAGTATGTGAGACATGCAGATAGTATTACTAGTTGAGACCGTTGTATTGTTTGGGGTTGGACTACCTAGCTTCCATGACCGCCCCAGGGTTGATAGCTGTATCGACTCGTCCGCCAGAGGGTGAGGATACGTCGCTCTATGGAGTGGCATGCCGTCCCACAAGGGACGAAGATGGGATGCCAGCTTTCCCCATATTTGTGCCTTGATCGGCCCTTACACACCCCTGTCGAGCGGATACGCCCGGGTGTTGATTCAGGAGTCCTCCGGACTCAGATGCAGTTATAGTCAGGGGCTCAGCGAGCCCAAGTGCATACCCAGGGGACCGACAGGATGCTTACAGGGTTCATAGGAGATGGGATGACCGTGGTAGGGGTATAGATTCTGTGCTGGTTGTACCTCCCCGCTTATGGGGGCCGGGTAAGGTTTGTGTGTGCTATGTTATGCCATGTTACGTTAGATATGAGTAGATCAGCAGTAGAACGATACGTCTCCAGGTATGACTCCTACTCCTTCCAGTATAATTGAGAGAAGGTATGACTTACATTATCAGACAGTTAATCTATTTCTTCCTACTCCAGTTTCATCAGTTATATTATTGTTTTCAGATATTTCTTTCAGTTATTGCTTTACATAATCAGTACCAACGGTACTGACGCCCGGTGGGGCGCTGCATTACTTGCCTGCAGGTACTCATAGACGAGCAGGCGATATCACGTGATTCCTGTCAGCGATCGAGTATTCAGCTCCTGTCATCCGGAGACTGAATTCCAGAGGTGTATTTCATTTTCTTTTGTTGTATAGTACGGGTAGGTCGGGGCCCTGTCCCAATCATTTTTATGGTTATTTCTAGAGGCTTGCAGTCTATATATATTCCCCTGTGGTCAGATGAGCCGGTCGTGTGAGGCCGTGCAGTTGTATAGCTGTTAGTACTTGTGTTTCCTTTATGTTGGCCGTGTGGGGCCATAGCTTGACAGTAGTGGTGACCTTGCCGGTCACGTAGCTTTCTAGTACTTCATGGTTAAGTTATAGATAACTTGACAGCATGGTGGCCTTGTCGGCCCGCATAGGTTTCCCTATATCGATATGTTTCTGGTCAGCTGTTAGTACAGGTACAGGAGGCTATAGGCCAACGGGCCGGGGGCTGTGTTTACAGCCGTTATATAGCCCTTTGTTTCCAGAAATATGAGTTAGAGCTAGCGAGGCACCAGATGTGCCCAGGCTTAGCAGTCCAGTAGTTCAGGTCCTAGTAGGGCACCAGGTGCCAGTCATACCCCAGGGCGGGGTGTGACAAACTTGGTATCAGAGCAGGTCATATCCCAGGGAGTCTGCAAGAGGTGCTAAGTAGAGTCCTGTCCATGGATGTGTTGTGCACCACATACTATGGGTAGGAGGCTGCAAGGCATGATAGGATGATTGTCTTTTATTCTTATTTAGTCGTGCTGTAGAGCGGTACAATATAGGGTTGAGTCCCTAAAAGCTTATTATATTCTTTGGTTACAGATAATGTCAGACCAGCGACATCCTATCACAGGCCGGAGCTTAGATATTGCAGCAGGGGAAGGCACCAGCAGGATGCCTCACCCTCGTTTAGAAATAGCCCGATCAGAGGGCACTACAGAGGCATCGTCCCAGCCTTCTCAGCAGTCTCCACCACGTCAGGAGCCACTTGGGGCGACACTACCTCCAGCAGTTCCTATACCGATACCTTCCGACCAGGAGGTTGGGAGTGCTGTAGTTATGTTAGCACAGATGATGGCTGCTCAGCGTCAGCCAATGCTATCTACAGTTGTGGAGTTATCAGGAGGGCCCGGTAGTTCGAGGGTCCGAGAGTTCTTAGCTCTGAATCCCCCACAGTTCACAGGTACGGACCGGACAGAGGACCCTCAGAATTTTCTGGATCAAATGCAGAGAATCTTCAGGGTTATGCATGCCATGCCTACAGAATCAGTTGAGTTGGCAGCATTTCGGTTACGGGACATCGCCGTGTTATGGTATGAAAGCTGGGAAAGGTCCCGGGGAAGAGATGTTTCCCCTCCCACCTGGTCCAGCTTCTCAGGAGCTTTTCTGGATCACTATTTGCCGCGGGAGATTCGACAGGCTCGGGTAGACCAGTTCCTGCATCTAGAGCAGGGGGCCATGAGTGTTCGGGAATACTCCTTGCGGTTTGATTCTTTGGCTCAATATGCACCAGCCTTTGTTGATACCATGGCATCCAGAGTACACCGCTTTATTATGGGGTTGAATCCAGAATATGTTGAGACTTGCATTACGGCCACACTGCGAGAGGACATGGACATTGCTCGAGTTCAGGCATTTGCCCAGAATATTGAGGGCATCAGACAGCGACATCGGGAGATCAGAAGGGTCAATCAGGAGCAGCGTCGTCGGGATAGGCCAGTTGAGTTATAGAGGGAGGCCCGGGGAGGACCCAGGCCACGATTGTTAGATAGGCCGCCCAGGCCCCCGCCTCCGCCACAGCTGCAGGGGGTAGATTCAGCCGCAGGGGGCAGTCAGAGACTGGTAGAGGCTCGCAGATGGCAGATTCACCATTATAGAGGAGGGCAGAGCGGAGTAGGTATACCCTACCACTTTTCCCTATATGCAGTCGACGCCATCCTGGAGCATGCAGATATGGCTCCACTGCGTGTTATATTTGTGGCCAAGAAGGCCATTTGATGAAAGATTGCCCAGCCAGAGGTAGAGAGGACCAGGATAGATAGGATAGGGCATCTGCAGGGTCACGAGCCACAGCATCCTCGGCAGGGCGCAGGCCCTCAGTTTCAGCAGGCAGGGGTCGGGGCAGATCAGAGACCTCCAGTACAGGTGCGGGTCCAAGCCGCACATATGCCTTACCAGGGAGGCAAGATTCAGAAGCGTCACCTGATGTTGTGACAGGTATGCTAAATATCTGCTCACACCCTGCTTATGTGTTGATTGATCCAGGGTCTACTTTGTCCTACATTACTCCATTTGCGGCACGAAAGTTTAGTATTGCACCAGAATTATTGCAGCAGCCCTTTTTAGTATCCACGCCCGTCGGTGACTCTATTGTGGCTACCAAAATTTACCGAGGGTGTACAGTAGAGGTTGCTGACCGTCAGACCACAGTAGATCTGGTTGAGTTAGAAATGATAGACTTCGATGCCATAATGGGTATGGATTGGTTAGTGCCGTGCTTTGCCAATGTTGAGTGTTGGACCAAGATGGTCCGATTCCACTTCCCAAGAGAAGCAATGCGGGAGTGGAAGGGCAGCATCGTTACGCCAAAAGGTAGGTTTATTTCCTACCTTCAGGCGAGAAAGTTGATATCTAAGGGATGTATTTACCATCTGGTCAGAGTCCAGGATGTCCAAGCAGAATTTCCGACGCTCCAGTCTGTTCCGGTGGTGAACGAATTCCCTAATGTGTTTCGTGATGAGTTACCTGGTATTCCCCCAGAAAGGGAGATAGATTTTGCTATTGACTTGTTACCAGGCACTCAGCCGATATCAATTCCTCCCTATCGTATGGCTCCTACGGAACTCAGAGAATTAAAAGAGCAGTTGTAGGATTTATTGGATAAAGGTTTTATTAGGCTGAGTACTTCACCGTGGGGTGCGCCAGTTTTATTTGTGATGAAGAAAGATGGCTCACTCCGAATGTGCATAGATTATCGGCAATTAAACAAAGTTACAGTAAAGAACAAGTACCCGCTCCCCAGAATTGATGACTTATTTGATCAGCTGCAGGGAGCCAGATACTTTTCTAAGATTGATTTGCGGTCTGGATATCACCAGGTCCGAGTACGTGAGAGAGATATTCCTAAGACAGCGTTCAGGACCCGATATGGACATTTTGAATTTCTAGTCATGTCCTTCGGGTTAATGAATGCCCCGACAGTTTTCATGGACCTGATGAACAATATTTTCAGACCTTTCCTAGACTTGTTCGTGATAGTATTCATTGATGACATTCTGGTGTATTCTCGCTCTGAAGCAGATCACCGGACTCATTTGCGGACAGTGCTCCAGATCCTCAGGGACCGCCAATTGTATGCTAAATTTTCTAAGTGTGAATTCTGGCTTAGCTCAGTGGCCTTTTAGGGCATATCGTGTCGGATGCTGGTATACAGGTAGACAAGCAGAAAATAGAAGCAGTTAAGTCATGGCCTAGACCCACCACTCCGACCGAGGTTCGCAGTTTCCTGGGTTTAGCAGGATATTATCGAAGATTTGTTGAAGTATTCTCCACTATAGCAGCACCTCTGACTAAGCTAACACAGAAAGCAGCAAAATTTCAGTGGACAGAGGCATGCGAGCAGAGCTTCCAGGAACTGAAGGACAGATTAACCTCCGCCCCAGTATTAGCATTGCCGGAAGGCACAAAAGGTTATTCAGTCTATTGCGATGCATCAGGTGTCGGGTTAGGTTGTTTGTTGATGCAGCATGGTAGAGTAATTGCATATGCTTCCAGACAGTTGAGGAAACACGAAAAGAATTACCCTACCCACGACCTGGAATTGGCCGCAGAAATCCACGCCTTAAAGATATGGAGGCATTACCTGTACGGCGTCCATGTTGATATTTACACAGATCATAAGAGCCTACAGTACATCTTCACTCAGAGGGAGTTGAATCTACCCAACACCGCTGGTTGGAGCTGTTAAAAGATTATGATGTGAATATTCTATACCACCCCGGAAAAGCCAATGTTGTAGTAGACGCCCTGAGCCGTAAGTCAATGGGGAGTTTGGCATATTTGCGACCTGAGAAACGGAAGTTAGCCAAAGAAATTCATCAGTTAGCTGGTTTAGCCATTCGAGTAATGGAAATAGAAAATAATAGAGCAGTAATTCAGAATTCTTCTGTGTCATCATTAGTTACAAAAGTAAAAGAACGACAGTACGAGGACCCTGATTTAGTCCAGCTCAGAGATAGAATTCAGAAAGGTAAAGAGTCAGATTTCCAAATGACTGAGGATGATGTGCTACGCTGTAAGGGCCGCCTCTGTGTCCCGAATGTTTCAGGGCTTCGCGGGCGGATCATGCATGAGGTACATTACGCTCGCTATTCCCTTCATCCATGAGCGACGAAGATGTACCACGACATCAGAGATATCTACTGGTGGCCAGGTATGAAAGCTGAGATCGCTGAATTTGTATCTAGATGTTCTAACTGTCAGCAGGTGAAAGTGGAGCACCAGAAGCCGGGCGGTTTAACACAAGATATAACGGTGCCTACGTGGAAATGGGAAATGATAAACATGGATTTTGTAACATGGTTACCCCGTACCAGACGCAGAAATGATTCTATTTGGGTAATAGTTGACAGGCTGACAAAATCAACTCATTTTCTGCCAGTGAAGGCTACCTTCTCGGCTGAGGATTATGCTGAATTATATATCAGAGAAATAGTTAGATTGCATGGAGTGCCGGTATCCATTATTTCAGATAGAGGAGCTCAGTTCACAGCTAGATTCTGGCAGTCGTTCCAGAAGGGTTTGGAAACGCAGATTAACTTGAACACAGCATTCCACCCTCAGACAGATGGGCAGGCTGAGCGGACTATCCAAACGATCGAAGACATGCTACGGGCGTGTGTACTAGATTTTGGGGGTAGCTGGGGTGAGCATCTTTCGTTGATTGAATTTGCCTACAATAATAGCTATCATTCAGCCATCCAGATGGCGCCTTTCGAGGCATTATACGGGCGAAAATGCATATCGCCGATTGGCTGGTTTGAAGTGGGGGAATCAGCATTGGTTGGCCCAGACATTGTTCGGCAGTCAGGGGAAAAGATAAAGCTTATCCGAGAACATTTACTGACTGCTCAGAGCCGCCAAAAGTCTTATGCAGATATGCGGCGTAGAAATCTAGAATTTGCAGTAAATGACTGGATATATCTAAAAGTGTCTCCGATGAAAGGGGTGATGAGATTTGGCAAGAAAGGCAAGCTTAGCCCGAGATTCATTGGGCCATATCAGATTCGGCAAAGAATAGGCCGAGTTGCATACGAATTGAACTTGCCTCCAGAGTTAGCATCTGTTCACCCAGTATTCCATGTTTCTATGTTGAGGAAGTTCATAGGAGACCCTTCTACAGTAGTTCCAGTTCAAGATGTCCAGGTCACAGAAGAGTTAACATATGAAGAGGTTCCCGTAGCTATCTTAGACAGACAGATTCGCAGGTTGAGGACTAAAGATGTTGCGTCTGTCAAAGTATTGTGGTGTAACAGGAATCGTGAGGAAATGAAGTGGGAAGCTGAAGAAGATATGAAAGCCAGATACCCTCACCTATTTCAGGCCTAGTTAGGCGACAGGTATGTCCGTATTATTACTTATGCAGGACCTTATAATTGTATGTGTGTGAATGAGAAAGATTGATACTTAGTTATCCAGTGGATCTTAAAATATTGCGTGCAGTACCTGTGTTGGACTTTTTAGCATTTCAGGTTTTTGCTATAGTCCATATTATAGGGGAAACTCTGCCAAAATTTTTCTAGAAAATAAGTTAAGTAGTCCTCTAAATAGCAGTGTACATTCGAGGACGAATGTTCTTAAGGGGGGAGAATGTTATACCCCGTAGGATTCCCGGCACCTAGATGATCTATTCACACTTTGGTTAAGCATATTTGAAGGCCATACGTGCTAGAGGAAGGCCCGGGAAAAGATCGGACGAGAAACCTGTCGAACCATCACGGAAGGAGCCGAGGCAGAGCCCCTCCGCGATGGCAGCGTGTCACAGAGGTGGAGCCTCCGCGTTGGCCTTGTCCAAGCCCAAGTATATAAGCCCCACTCCAGTTTAATTTCATTTAAATCTCTTAAAATTTCCAGAAATCGTAGGAGAACAGGGAGAGAACGAAAAGGTAATATAATTTTCATCCGATTACGCTGCTAAACGTTGTCCAAACTCAAATTAACCTCAGATACCGAGGTATTTAGCAGCAGAGAGCATTCCTATGGATCTAGTTTCGTGAAATACGGCCGACGAATCATCGAGCTACCGAGCTAAGGTAAGTGGAATTGCTCTAAACTAGTGTCTATGTGTTCCTAGCTGTGAAGTGAATATTTCTCCCTTCTGGACCTCTGGAAAATAGCGAATTTTCAATCGTCTTTCGATAAGCCTAAGTTTAGGCTATAAACTATATCGAAAGTGACGTTGCTCTTTAAAATAAAGCTGTATTTAGTATTAATTGACATATTTATGAATGTAGTTGGGAGGAAATAGTTGAAGTACCGGCCGAGCCTCGTCCGACAGACGGATAGTTCGAGGATAAGGTATGTAAAGCTAGTTTCCTCGGCAAGTTAGTAATCTTGGTACAGTACAGTAATTTAAAGGCCAGTAGAATATTCAGAAGTCATGTGTTATGTTTATTACGAATATTGGTACGATATTAGAAGCATCGAGTTATAACTTGCGTGAAACTTGCTAGCACGATATAGATTCTAATACAAATGTTAGAAACTGCACAACATGCTCAGTACGTGATGTGACACAGAATGTTAGGATATCATTGTATTCAGTTGAAACCCAGTACAACAATGTAATATCTGTAAGACATCTCAGAAATAGAACGATAAGTTAAAATGAAGTTAGAAAGCATATTAGGACTAGTAAATCATGTTACTATAGAAACTCAGTATACAGTATAGTTTCAGCAGAAAGACTATATCTTGTTCAGCATTAGGCCCAGTACAGTCTGGCAGAAGACTATATTTATACATATATACTATTACCAGCCTCAGCATGTATTAAGTACGTACATATTACTATCACTAGCTCAGCATATAGTATATACAAATACTTTACCACTATTAGCCTCAGTATGTGAGACATGCAGATAGTATTACTAGTTGAGACAGTTGTATTGTTTGGGGTTGGACTACCTAGCATCCATGACCGCCCCAGGGTTGATAGCTGTATCGACTCGTCCGCCAGAGGGCGAGGATACGTCGCCCTACAGAGTGGCATGCCGTCCCACAGGGGACGAAGATGGGATGCCAGCTTTCCCTATATTTGTGCCTTGATCGGCCCTTACACACCCCTGTCGAGCGGATACGCCCGGGTGTTGATTCAGTAGTCCTCCGAACTCAGATGCAGTTATAGTCAGGGGCTCAGCGAGCCCAAGTACATACCCAGGGGACCGGCAAGATGCTTACAGGGTTCATAGGAGATGGGATGACCGGGGTAGGGGTATAGATTCTGTGCTGGTTGTACCTCCCGGCTTATGGGGGCCGGCTAAGGTTTGTGTGTGCCATGTTATGCCATGTTACGTTAGATACGAGTAGATCAGAAGTAGAACGATACGTCTCCAGGTATGACTCCTACTCTTTCCAGTATAATTGAGAGAAGGTATGACTTACATTATCAGACAGTTAATCTATTTCTTTCTACTCTAGTTTCATTAGTTATATTATTATTTTCAGATATTTCTTTCAGTTATTGCTTTACATACTCAGTACCAGCGGTACTGACGCCCGGTGGGGCGCTGCATTACTTGCCTACAAGTACTCATAGACGAGCAGGCAATACCACGTGATTTCTATCAGCGATCGAGTATTCAGCTCCTGTCATCCGGAGACTGAATTCCAGAGGTGTATTTCATTTTCTTTTGTTGTACAGTATGGGTAGGTCGGGGCCCTGTCCCGATCATTTTTATGGTTATTCCTAGAGGCTTGCAGTCTGTATATATTCCCCTGTGGTCAGATGAGCCGGTTGTGTGAGGCCGTGCAGTTGTATAGCTGTTAGTACTTGTGTTTCCTTTATGTTGGCCGTGTGGGGCCATAGCTTGAGAGTAGTGGTGACCTTGCCGGTCACGTAGCTTTCTAGTACTTCATGGTTAAGTTATGGATAACTAGACAGCATGGTGGCCTTGTCGCCCCGCATAGGTTTCCCTATATCGATATGTTTCTGGTCAGCTGTTAGTACAGTTACAGGAGGCTATAGGCCAATGGGCTGGGGGCTGTGTTTACAGCCGTTACATAGCCCTTTGTTTCCAGAAATATGAGTTAGGTCCAGCCAGGTATCAGATGTGCCCAGGCTTAGCAATCCAGTAGTTCAGGTCCTAGTAGGGCACCAGGTGCCAATCATACCCCCCAGGGCGGGGTATGACACCAACGTAGGTTTATACTTATATACATACATACATATATATTTTGGGACCTCCCTTGTGAGCTATCCCCGACCCTATTGGCCCACGAGCTTGATATAGATATCATGGTATTGTCCCTAGCTCTAACAAGGCTTTGGACGACTCTACCGACTTGACTGTGAAAGTTGGGACCACGTAAGCTCTATCGTGGTATGTCAGTTAAAAGAAGAGTCTCCCATTGTTCCCCATGATTTCAGTTATGCATGTTTATCATTCATGTGATTTTTATATTTATATATGTTCTAAAGCAGGTTTGACCCAATGTTTAGTTTTACTCATTACTATGAGATTTCATCTTTGAGTCAATCAATTTAGTTATGATGATATGTTATGTTATGATGAGATCATGGTTTCAAAAAGAATGCATGCAAGCCCTACTCTCAGATTCTTAATGCTTATGTTTACGTTATGCATTGTCATTAAATGATTTTATTTACTTAAGAGGTTTTACTTAACTTGCATATTCGTTACATTCCATGTACTGACCGCATACTCTATGCTGTATCATTTCATGATACAAGATCCGGCTCTCAGGCTCAGCCCCGGTCATAGTCAGTCTTCTAAGATAGTATCATACGTTGTTGGCGTGTCCTTATCTCCCGAGGACTAGACTATTTAGATTTTCTTATGTAATTTTAGTTTTATATTGTTGAGTTAGTTGGGGTATTGTCCTATCAACTCGTCATGTTTAGAGGCTTTTCAGACATATGGTTGTATTCAGCTTCAGATTGTGTATTCTAATGTTATGTTTAATTTAGATTTCTACTATAATTATCTTGTTGATTCTTCTATTTTATTGATTGAGTTATATGTATGTTCATGCCATGGGTTGACTTGGAGTCTCTCGGAGCTCCTTGTCCCGTGTCGCGATCCGGGCCTTAGTTCAGGTCGTGACAAACTTGTTAATAGAGCAATAGGAAGTGTCCTAGGGTGTCTAGAAGCTATGTTAAGCAGAGTCTTTTTCATGGGGGTGAAGCGCTCCACACGTATGATGAATAGGCTATGAGACGTTTAGGAAATGTTCCCTTCTTTCATGATCTATG
This sequence comes from Datura wrightii, assembly GCA_035772735.1. NCBI lineage: Eukaryota > Viridiplantae > Streptophyta > Magnoliopsida > Solanales > Solanaceae > Datura > Datura wrightii. Next base: position 71,943,253 of record JASDFA010000019.1, on the reverse strand, counting down.
TCGTGCGATGAAATATCTCCCTATCCTTCTAATTCGTGCTATTCGTGATTGCAGAATCATGGCTCCCGAAGAATGAATGGTAGAAGGAATGGGAATGGAGAAGGCCATGAGGATGGCAACAGGAATAGGTACCAGCAGGCCCCACCAGTTCAGGAGCACCAGGCATTGAGCTGGTTGCCCATACTGAGTTTCGAGCAGCTAGTCAGGTACTCGTGCAGGCCTTGTGATCACGGGCAAAATAGCATTCCCGTGATACGCTTTATACCTTAATATAGTCTTGTTTATCTAAGTTATTTTACATAATCTCATGTGATTTTATATAAATGTGAATATATGTGCTAACCAACATGATTAGTCCTTGTTTTGTAGGTTAATAATGCATTTGAGGAACTAATTCGCAAGTTGGTGAAAGGAAGGAATGAAGTGGAAGCAAGTGGCGAAAAGTCGACAAGGGGCATGCGTTGGCAAGGCTGGCCGCGCCAGGCAGCGTGCCACGCTGTGCGTGTGCCGCGCTCAGCGCCGTGCCACGCCCTTGCCAAGCGTACGAGGAAAGGCAGCAGCAGGCAACAGGAGGCAGAGAACCAGCGCGGCAGCACCGTGTCACGCTAGGCAGCCTGCGCGACAGCAGCTTGCCAACGCGCTGCATGGTCACCGTGCCACGTTGGCCAGCGCGGCAACCCTCGGCAACTTGGTTTCCTGAGGCAATTTCCAGAGAACTTTCGCGTTGTCTCCATGTCACGGAGGCAGTGCTCCGCGATGCACTCCATGACACGGAGCCGTTCCCTCTCAGGCTAAATTATGCACGTTTTCCATTTACTATAAATAGGACCCTTAGCTCCTAAAATCAGGAGGTCACGATTTTATTCTGAAAAACCACCTAGGAGTGAAGGGAGAAGTGGGAGAACTCATCTAGGGTTTATCAAATTCCCTTCTCATCTACCAAATTCATGTAATTATGTTAGTTTAGTATTAGTTAATTGTAGTTTTACGAACATGAATGGCAAGAACCCTTCCTCTAGGGTTGAAGCCATGAATTATGATTGTGCTTTTATGAATTTGTTTTGGAATTAAGTTATTGATTGTTGTTTTCGTCTTGCATTCTGGATTGTTGGTTGTTTTTATGATTGATCACCATGAAAGCATATTTGTTAGCTTGAGTAATAGCTTGAGAAAGCATTACCTAGGTCAGTACATGAGAATGTAAGGAGCATGTTTGTCTCTAGGGAGAGATATTGTGTTAGGATAGAAATATACCTCACACCTTGCTTGGTTGACACACGGGGGTTATGAAAGACCAACTTGGGATGTCACATCACCACTCGAAGAAGTAGTTGTGAGGCTAAGTTGAGTTAATTGGTTAGACGTACGAAAGTCCCTAATCGTTTCCCCGTAAACCACAACATAATTGATTGCCCGCGACTAGAAAATTAAACTCCTCGCTCACAATGATGCAGTGAGGCTAGATTGCCGTGTTTAGAGGCTCGAAAGACCATAAACATGCAATTATAATTATGTGAAATAACAATTGATAGTTCCATGCTTAACCCATTGCAAATCGTAGGATCACATGATTAATTGGTTTTAACTCTATGTTGCTCCTAGAGTGATTTCAGAATATTTTGTTGACCCAAACTTAGACTTAATTAATCTCAATCGAAAATGTCTATAACCAACACTTGAGGTATTAAAGATCACAATAGAAATGGATAGTTAGAGGAATGGGTCCAGTCCCTGTGGGTTCGACAATCCGGTTCTTAAAAAGAGCCACTATATTACTTGCACGACCCGTACACTTGCGGACGCGCGAATCGGGCACGTCAAGTTTTTGGCGCCGTTGCCGGGGACTCGGCGAAGTTTTGATAATTTATCTATTTTTGTGTGATTTTTACATTTCTCTTAAGTGTTGAAAAACTTGGTCTTAGTCTGTTTGTTTGCAAGTGACAGGTTGTCCTGCCGAGCTGGCTAGAAATAGAGAGCTTATGGAACCGTTGCTTGAACCTGAACGTCAATTCCATTTGCAAAGGAGAATAGCTCTAGAGAATAAGCTGAAGAGACTTCAAGAAAAGGTACAACAACAACCACCCGCGGGACAAGCACAATTGTCATCCGAAGAAATGGAAGCAAGACCAGTTCGCGAAGTGGCTATCCCACTAGCGACAAATGTGACCTCAAGCATTCTTAAACCGGAGCCTGGAGGGCACTTTGAGCTTAAGTGGAACATGGTGCAGCTGTTACATTCTAGTTGTCAATTCACTGGGATGGCACATGAGGACCCACAGCAGCACCTACAGAGCTTTTTAGAGATTAGTGACACGTTTGTCCCCACCGGCGTGTCCACAGATTATGTCCGAATGACCCTCTTCCCATTTTCACTGTTGGGAGAGGCGAAGAAGTGGCTGAAGGCTGAGCCACCGAACTCCATAACTTCATGGAATGACTTGGCTAAGAAATTCCTTATCAGATTCTTCCCATCAGGCAAAACTGCAAGGTTGAGAAGTGAAATACTCAGTTTTAAGCAGAGGCCTGATGAGAACCTATACATGGCTTGGGAAAGATTCAAGTCATTGTTGAGAGATTGCCCCCATCACCAGCAATCAAATGAAGTGCTGGCTCATACCTTTGTAGAAAGTCTAGACCCACACACAAAAATATTGCTAGACTCTGCATCGGGTGGGCAAGCCTTGGATAAGACATATGATGAGTTGTACACTTTGTTGAACAGAATTGCACAAGGAAATCCAGAGTGGCACAGCGAGTCATCGAGAGGGGAAGGAAAGAGACCAGGGTTGATGGAAGTAGATGGTTTGAATGCCTTGGCAGCACAGTTAGCTTCGTTCCAGCATCAAATGATGACTCAGTTCAATAAACTGAGTATGAACCAACGCCAGGGCCAGGTTAATGCAGTTCAGCAAGCTCCGAGTTGGTGTGAAATTTGTGGTAATAATGGGCACCATGCAGAATCGTGTGGAGCCAATCCGGAGTCAGTCAATTTTGTTAGTAATGTGCAGCGCAACAATCAGAATTTTGAAACCAGTTACAACAGAAATTGGCAGGGCCACCCGAATTTTTCTTGGGGTGGAAACCAAAAGCAGAATTTTATGCAACCTCAACAGCAGCAGTATCAGCAGAATAGGCAGAATGATGGGCAATTGAGTAGCAACATTGAGGAAACATTGCAGAAAATTATGGAGACCCAGACTCAGTTAGTGGAAAATCAGGCGAGGATGGTAACATACTTAATGAATCAGCAAGTAGCCACCCGAAATCTTGAAAAACAAGTGGGTCAGATAGCAGCTGCTCAAAACATGAGATCGCAAGGGGGATTACCAAGCGACACAGATCCTAACCCCCGGCAGATCAATGCCATCAGTCTGAGAAGCGGTAGGCAATTAGCTGATGCAGTGCCAAAAGAGCTGAGCAAAGAGGTGCAGCCGGAGTTGGTTAGACCAGGACCATCCATCAACATGGGAGATAATCAGAGTGCTGGGCAACAAAATTCACGACCTCCATTGCAGCCAGCACAAAGACCACCACCACCATTCCCTCAGAAATTCAAAAAGAGCAAGGAGGAGGAATGCTTCAAAAAGTTCTTTGAGAGTTTCAGAGAACTTCACATAAATTTGCCTCTTCTTGATGTTTTGCAGGGAATGGCCAAGTATGCTAAATACTTGAAGGACGTGATGGCGAACAAAGTGAGATTGGTGGATGTCCAAACGGTAGCACTGACTGAGGAGTGCAGTTACAGGGTATTGAGCAAAATGCCAAAGAAACTCAAAGACCCAGGGAGTGTTACCCTCGCCATACAAATTGGTAAAGCTGAGGTGCTACGAGCTTTATGTGACTTGGGGGCGGCAGTTAATCTAATGCCCCTATCCTTATTCAACACCTTGGGGTTGGAACAACCAAGGCCAACAAGGTTGATGTTGCAGCTGGCTGACAAGTCGCGAGTGACACCGGATGGAATAATAGAGGACCTTCTCATCAAAGTAGGTAAGTTCATTATACCTGCTGATTTTATTGTCTTAGATTTTCAGGTTGATGACCAGGTACCCCTGATCTTGGGACGGCCATTTTTGGCCATTGGAGGAGCGGTGATTGATTTGAAAGCAAGGACCCTGAAAATGAGGGTTGAGGATGAAGAAGAAATCTTCTGCGTGTACCAAGAAATGAACCCATCTGCACACTATAGAAACCTTTGTCAGGTTAGTGTGTTGCCAGAGGATAAGTGTGGGGGATTCCACAGGTGTAGGGCCAAAGGCTATAACAAATGTTCAGCCCGAGTCTGATAAAGGACTTCAAACTGAAAAGAAGTTGGAGAAAGAGAGGAGCAGAGTGGAGGCTGTTTCCTCTAAACAGCAAAAGAAAAGCAGATGGTTCTCGAAAGAGAACCCAGGTATGAGGATGTCCTGAAAAGGATAGTCCACGTCGGGCCACGACGTAAAATAAGGCGCTACTTGGGAGGCAACCCAAGGGTACCACAGGTACCATGTTAATTTCTGGCATTTGTGTTGATTTTATTTATTTTTCATCTTGTGTTGTTTCTGGTGGAAAGTTAAGCACAGATGGAGGGGAAGTCTGAGTACCCGTGGAAGAGGAAGCTAACAAGCATGGAAGAGAAAAAGTGTGGGGTTGAACACCCACTTGTGCAAGTTGAAGAGAGGCATGTTGTTAGCTAAGCCTAAAGGCCTCATGGAGTATTTCTCACCCTTTGTAAATTTTAATTTGATGCTATGAGGACATAACATGATTTAAGTGTGGGGTGAGGGAAATTTCAAAAATTTTTGTTGTGCTTAACGATTTTTGGTGAATGTAATGCTTGAAAAATTTGAAAATTTTTGTGAAGTAAGCATGACTTCATCACCCGTTGGTTTTTCTTTTCGGTTCTTTTCCGACGGGGGGTCTTTGAACCGAAGAATAAAATTTTTTTTTCCTTTGTCTGTATATAGTGTTTTTAGTCATAGTTAGGGACTATTTCCGACGATGGATGGATGACGACCGTCTTGAGGAAAATTAGTCGGTAGGTGATTGGTTTTTGAAACCATAACTAAGTGGTGCTTGATGTTCTTGTTATGTGCTATACGTGATTGTAAGATGCAAGTATGTTAGGTGTGAAGCATGCAGGTGTATAACATTGTGTGAGACGCTTAGGCTCTTGAATTTGACTCAATATGATTGAAGCTTAATCTGAACTCTTGTGATTAGCTGAGCAAGAGTCTACTGAATATGTCTTGATTTGAGCATGTGCCATGAGTGTAAGGTTTTTGAGTATTCTGTGCTATTGTGGATTGTCTAGAACTTGCCTGGTGTGTTTATTAAACGAAATGAAGGATGTGAATTGTAGGAGATGATTTAGGCATTTCTTTGAATGAACCAATTGTTATCCCTCGGTTTACCTACCTTGAGAAATTAATCCTAGTTAGCCCTGTTGAGCCTTGAGCCTATTCTTTGATAGCTGCAACATAAGCTTAATCCTTTTTCTTTCATTAGCCTTGAACTTGATCCAAAATTCCTAATCGCTTGAGTGAAAAAATCCAAAGGAGTAAAGGAGTGAGAAGAATGAAAAGAAAGGAAAAGTAGCAAGTTGTAGAAGTGAGAAGAGGACAAAGGTGCACTTGTGTGAAAATGGTTGATTGTTAGTAAGGAGCAAGAAAACAAATTAATGAAAAATTATTTATAGAACTCCTTACTAATAAGTTAAAAGTGCCTAAAGAAATGGGGGAACATAAGAGGAACAAGAAAGATGAAAGGAGAAAAAGGTAAAGTAAGGGAAGGGAAGTTCGTAAGGAGGGCGTAATGTATTAAAAGCGTTTAGGAAAGATAGTCACCATTACTGGCCATAATAGTACCTACCTGTCCCTTAGCCTACATTACAACCCATTAAGTCCTACTTGATCTTACATTCACACATCCTTAAATTAGTGGAATAAAACACTAAGGGCAAGCTTATGGGTCATTACATGATGCATGTGAATTCTTTGTGAGAGTGAGTGTAATTCTATTTATTTACCCACACATGTTGTGATGTAAAAATGATTTTTGCGTGTGATTGGGTAACTCTCCTTCCGTGAGTGCACATGTTGAAGGAAGGATATAATTCATGTGGGATTTCTTACTCAGTTGATTTGCATGAGTTTGCTAAGATCGAGAGTCGAGTCTTGAGGTTAAGAAGTCTTAGCATTGTTGTATTTCATCTCGGTGATTAAATTGTGTATGCTCTACCTTTAGCTTGTTATCTTATGGAATCATTATAGCCGTAGCTTGAATTATCTTGCCAAATTAGTTATGTGGGAGTCTCCATATGTATGATTTGTAAAATGTTGTTCGAGGACGAACAAGGCTTTAAGTGTGGGGTTGTGATCACGGGCAAAATAGCATGCCCGTGATACGCTTTATACCTTAATATGGTCTTGTTTATCTAAGTTATTTTACGTAATCTCATGTGATTTTATATAAATGTGAATATATGTGCTAACCAACATGATTAGTCCTTGTTTTGTAGGTTAATAATGCATTTGAGGAACTTATTCGCAAGTTGGTGAAAGGAAGGAATGAAGTGGAAGCAAGTGGCGAAAAGTCGACAAGGGGCAAGCGTTGGCAAGGCTGGCCGCGCCAGGCAGCGTGCCACGCTGTGCGTGTGCCGCGCTCAGCGCCGTGCCACGCCCTTGCCAAGCGCACGAGGAAAGGCAGCAGCAGGCAACAGGAGGCAGAGAACCAGCGCGGCATCACCGTGTCACGCTAGGCAGCCTGCGCGACAGCAGCTTGCCAACGCGCTGCATGGTCAGCGTGCCACGTTGGCCAGCGCGGCAACCCTCGGCAACTTGGTTTCCTGAGGCAATTTCCAGAGAGCTTTCGCATTGTCTCCGTGTCACGGAGGCAGTGCTCCGCGATGCACTCCGTGACACGGAGCCGTTCCCTCTCAGGCTAAATTATGCACGTTTTCCATTTACTATAAATAGGACCCTTAGCTCCTAAAATCAGGAGGTCACGATTTTATTCTGAAAAACCACCTAGGAGTGAAGGGAGAAGTGGGAGAACTCATCTAGGGTTTATCAAATTCCCTTCTCATCTACCAAATTCATGTAAGTATGTTAGTTTAGTATTAGTTAATTGTAGTTTTACGAACATGAATGGCAAGAACCCTTCCTCTAGGGTTGAAGCCATGAATTATGATTGTGCTTTTATGAATTTGTTTTGGAATTAAGTTATTGATTGTTGTTTTCGTCTTGCATTCTGGATTGTTGGTTGTTTTTATGATTGATCACCATGAAAGCATATTTGTTAGCTTGAGTAATAGCTTGAGAAAGCATTACCTAGGTCAGTACATGAGAATGTAAGGAGCATGTTTGTCTCTAGGGAGAGATATTGTGTTAGGATAGAAATATACCTCACACCTTGCTTGGTTGACACACGGGGGTTATGAAAGACCAACTTGGGATGTCACATCACCACTCGAAGAAGTAGTTGTGAGGCTAAGTTGAGTTAAATGGTTAGACGTACGAAAGTCCCTAATCGTTTCCCCGTAAACCACAACATAATTGATTGCCCGCGACTAGAAAATTAAACTCCTCGCTCACAATGATGCAGTGAGGCTAGATTGCCGTGTTTAGAGGCTCGAAAGACCATAAACATGCAATTATAATTATGTGAAATAACAATTGATAGTTCCATGCTTAACCCATTGCAAATCGTAGGATCACATGATTAATTGGTTTTAACTCTATGTTGCTCCTAGAGTGATTTCAGAATATTTCGTTGACCCAAACTTAGACTTAATTAATCTCAATCGAAAATGTCTATAACCAACACTTGAGGTATTAAAGATCACAATAGAAATGGATAGTTAGAGGAATGGGTCCAGTCCCTGTGGGTTCGACAATCCGGTTCTTAAAAAGAGCCACTATATTACTTGCACGACCCGTACACTTGCGGACGCGTGAATCGGGCACGTCACCTTGACCGCTCAGGTCAATCAGCAAGTAGTTGCGCATGTCCCACAAAATGGAAATGCGGCGGCGACTCGAGTTGAGACTTCTTGAGAATGAACCCGCCAGAGTTCCTCGGGTCAAAAGTGGATGAGGACCCACATGAGTTCCTAGATGAGATTCTGAAGATCACCCAAATCATGGGGGTGAATAGAGTGAAGTACGCGGAGTTGGCCTCATACCACTTGAAAGGGGTCATGCATAACTGGTTTCGCCAATGGAAGGATAGTAGGGCCGCCAGAGTAGGTCCTGTCACTTATGAAGAATTCTATGTTGCATTCTTAGATCGGTTCTTCCCTGGTGAGATAAGGGAGTTGAAGGTAGCTGAGTTCATAAATCTGAAGCAAGGAAGGATGATAGTGTAGGAGTATGCCCTTGAGTTCACTCGCCTATCAAAGTATGCCCCAAAGATAGTAGTCGATCAGAGGGCGCGGGTGAGTAGGTTCGTTCATGGGGTAGAGGGATATTTGGACAAAGATTGTAGGACCACTATGCTCCATCACGATATGGACTTCCTTCGGATAGTTTTGTATACTCAGCAGATGGAGGCGGCACATATGAGAGAGAGGGAGGCCAAGAGGGCAAGGACCGATAGTCACAAATTCTCATACCTGAAGTCAGGAGGTGGGCACCGACAGTAGACCCACTAGAGATCTTCAACACCAACATCTTTAGCATTGAGTGCGCCATTCAGACCGAGGCACGATCAAAGAGGGTGAGCATCAGGCTCTAGGGGTCAGAGCAGCAAACTCGCAGATTCTAGTATTCCAGCTTGCTGTAGATGTGATCGAGGGCACACCGGCCAGTGCTTAGAAGGTACAGGTTCTTGTTTTGGGTGTGGGAAGCCCGGATATATGCTTAGAGATTGCCTAGTAGTGAGATAGGATCAGGACGGGGTCGAGGCCAAGATTCTAGTTCAGCAGCCCCTCCCATACGTTCAACACATTAAGGGGCATCTACTAGCATGGGTGGCGGTCAGTGCAAGCACAGATTCTATGCCTTAGTATCCCGCCAGGTGCAGGAGGTCTCCCTGGATGTAGTCACTAGTATGTTACGAGTTTTCCATCTTGATGTACATACATTTTGTTAGATCCGGGGGATACCTTGTCTTTGTGATACCTTATGTGGCCAGTAGCTTTAGAGTCAGTCCCAAGGTCTTGTCAAAACCCTTCTTAGTTTCTACTCCAGTAGGTGACTCAGTTATAGCTAGATGGGTGTATAGAGGTTGCCCGGTCTCAGTCCTTCAGAAAGTCACCTCAGCAATTTGATAGGGTTATCCATGAACAATTTTGATGTTATCCTCAGCATGGATTGGATATTTTCATGTTATGCCTCAATTCATTGTAGAACCTGGTCAGTATTGTTCATATTTCCGGGTGAGCCAGTCTTAGAATGGAAGGTAGTTCAGTTGTGCCTGTAGATCATTTCGTTTCCTACCATCAAGCCAAAAAGATTATTTCTAAAGGTTGTGTGTACCATCTAGTTAGGGTTAAGGATGTTGAGTCTGAGAGCCCGACTATCCAGTCTGTCCCAGGAGTGCATGAGTATCTGAAAGTCTTTCTAGATGATTTTCGGAGAATCCCCCCCCGAGCGGGAGATTGATTTTGGTATTGACCTTCTTCCCAACATGCAGCCTATATCTATTTCTCCCTACAGAATGGCTCCAGCCGAGCTAAAGGAGTTGAAGGAACAATTGAAGGACCTATAGATAAGGGTTTCATTAGACCGAGCAAGTCCCTATGGGGTGCACTAGTTCTATTTGTCTGAAAGAAAGATGGTTCTCTTCGCATGTGTATTGATTATCGTCAATTAAACAAAGTCACTGTCAAGAACAGGTATCCTCTACCCAGGATTGATGATTTATTTGACCATCTTCAGGGTGCCAAGTGTTTCTCAAATATAGATCTTAGATCTAGGTATTATCAGCTCAGAGTTTGGGAGAGCGACATCCCGAAGACGGCCTTCACGATGCGGTATGATCATTATGAGTTTATAGTTATATATTTTGGACTAACGAATGCTCCTGCAACTTTTATTGACTTGATGAACAGGGTTTCAATCCATACGTTGATATGTTCGCTATTGTGTTTATTGATGATATCTTGGTATACCCTCGGAGCGAGGAGGAGCATGCCACTCATTTGAGAATAGTGCTTAAGACTCTCAAGGATCGTAAATTATATGCTAAATTCAACAAGTGTGAGTTTTGGTTGAACTCCATGGCATTTTTGGGCCATGTAGTATCAAGCGAAGGCATAAGGGTGGACTCTCAGAAAAAAAAACGGTGAAGAATTAGCCTAGACCGGTGAATCCATCGGATATTTGGAGCTTCTTGGGTTTAGCTGGCTATTCTTTCTCATCGATTGCAGCACCTTTGACCAAATTGATCCAAAAGATGGTGAAATTCCAATGGTCGGAGGCTTGTGAAAAGGGATTCCAAGAGTTAAAGACTCGACTTACTTCAGTACCGGTGTTAACTCTAGTGGAGGGTACTGATGGATTTGTGGTGTATTATGATGCTTCGAGGATCAGACTTGGGTATGTATTGATGCAACACGGAAAGGTTATAGCATATTCCTCTAGGCAGCCAAAAGTTCAAGAGAAGAATTACCGGACCCACGATCTTGAATTGGCCATAGTGGTATTCGCCTTGAAGATTTGGAGACATTATTTGTACGGGGTTCATGTGGATGTGTTTATGGACCAAAATAGTTTACAATATGTGTTTACACAAAAGGACCTCAATCTTTGGCAAAGGAGGTGGTTGGAGCTACTCAAGGACTATGATATGAGTGTCCTTTACCATCCGAGCAAGGCTAATGTAGTAGCAAACGCACTTTGCAGACTCTCTATGGAGAGTGTGTCCCATGTGGTTGAGGAGAAGAAGGAGTTGGTGAAGGATGTGCGTCGACTCACAAGTTTGGGAGTTAGGTTGGTTGACTCGACTAATGGCGGCGTTGTTGTTCAGAACAGATTAGAATCTTCCTTGGTGACTGATGTAAAAGCTAGACAAGATGAGGACCTGATTTTTGTAAAGTTAAAGGAAGCTATTCAAGATCATAAGGTAGAGGTCTTCTTCAAAGGGGGAGATGGTGTGCTTCAGTACTAGAGTCGCCTATGTGTTCTGGATGTTGATGATTTGAGGAGTCGGATATTGCACGAGGCTGATGGATCCAAGTATTCTATCCATCCAGGTGCCACCAAGATATACCATGACTTACAGAAAATCTATTGGTGGAATGGCATGAAGAAGGACATAGCAAAATTTGCAGCTAGGTGTCCGAACTGTCAGCAAGTAAAGGTCGAGCCCCAGAGGCCGGGAGGTGTTCTTCAGGATATCAACGTTCCTACTTGGAAGTGGGAAGAAATTAATATGGACTTCATCACAGGTTTACCTCGCACTCATCGACAATATGCCTCCATATGGATTATGGTAGATAGGTTGACCAAGTCCGCTCATTTTCTACCAGTCAAAACCACGAATTCGGTAGAGGATTATGCCAAACTATATATCCTGGAGCTAGTTTGATTGCATGAAGTGCCCTTGTCCATCATTTTAGATAGAGGTACCCAATTTACCTCTCAATTTTGGAAGTCATTTCAAAAAGGAGTTGGTACTCGGTGAAGCTCAACGCAATGTTTCGCCCACAAACGTATGGTCAAGCAGATTGGACAATCCAGACTATCAAAAACATGTTGAGAGCATGTGTGATCGACTTCAGAGGTAGTTGGGACGAGCATTTGCCTCTTATTGAGTTTGCCTACAATAATAGCTATCATTCTATCATCCAGATGGCTCCATTTGAGGCTCTCTAGGGCGGAGATGTAGGTCGCTCATTGGTTGGTTTGAGGTTGGGGAAGCGGCGATGATAGGACCAGATTCTGTTCATGAAGCTATAAAGAAGGTTCAGTTGATAAGGGAGAAGTTGAAAACTACGCATAGTCGTCAAAAGTCTTATGCTAATGTTAGGAGAGGGGAATTAGAATTTGAAGTTGATGATTGGGTATTTCTGAAGATATCTCCCATGAAGGGAGTGATGAGGTTCGGAAAGAAGGGGAATCTTAGTACCCGCTATGTTGGTTCGTACCGTATTGTGAGACGTGTTAGCAAGATGGATTATGAATTGGAGTTGCCCTTAGAATTAGCTTCTGTGCATCCTTTATTCCTTGTATCGCTCTTAAAGAAGTGTTTCGGTGATCCAGCCCTAGTCATCCCGGTGGACAGTGTTGGCGTAAAAGACAGCCTCAGTTATGAGAAGGTTCTAGTAGAAATACTGTATCATCAGTTTCGAAGTCCAAGGAACAAGGAAGTAGCTTCAGTTAAAGTATTATGGAGGATTCAGTATGTTGAGGGAACTACGTGGGAAACCGAAGCAGATGTGATGGCTAGATACCCACATTTATTCTCTATCAGCTCAATTCCAGCCCGAGGTATCAGTTTTGCTTTCAAACTCTATTTAGTTATCATGTTCAGTTCATGTGTACAAGTTTCTTTTATGTATGTGGATGTATGTATGATTCGTGAACTCAGTTCAGCTATGTAGTTTGAATCAGCGATAGTCATTTCGTTAGTTTTCGGCTTAAATGATTAGTATTTGAATGTGATGATTGCATTTCTCTAATTTTTTGTATGTTTTCTAACATTGGAGGATGAATGTTCCTAAGGGGGAGATATTGTTATACCCCGTAAGCCAAAGGATCAGACCCGAGAGTTGAAACAAAGAGAAAACATAAAATCTGGCATCAGGCATAGAACGAGTCGTGAGGAGACCCATGAGAGCAACCCACGAGTCGTGATGTGACTCGTGGGGAGGCCTAGGTAATGAGTTTACAATTGAGAAACAAGGTCCCCATGGGTGTTACCACGACTCGTGGTTAGGCCCCACGAGTCATTAGGTCAGTTGCGGGGTGTGGTGTTTGAGTAAAGAGGAGAATAGAGACAGTGTACTTGACGGGAGGACCCCACGAGTCGTGGTCAGTCCCCATGATTCTTGGGATGAGTCGTGACCAAGAAAGGAATAATTTTTATTGAGGATAAGGCGGTATACGTAACGGATGGCGACCAGGAGTCGTCAAGTCTTCTATTAGAGCCCAACCGACTTGTGAAGCAGTGAACTTCATGGATCATGCCACGAGTCATGGCCATAGAGGACGAGTCGTTAGGTCCCTCGTCGGGACCATCTGGCAGTTATTTCTTGTGATTTTAGTAAGGACTTTTTCGTAATTCCTAAGATCCTAAGGCAAAAGTACGTCGTTTTGAGTTATGAATGATGAATTTTAAAGGGGTTAAGTTCGTTTTAGGCCATTTACATTTATGCAAGCAAAATATAAGGTGAGAGAGTATGATCAAGCTTTGTGTTCTTCAATTTCCCTTCAATTTCTTATTGGGCTATCAAAGAAGTGTAAGAATCAACTACCAACAGGTATATAGGGTTATGAATGGGTGATTTCTTTCGCACCGATGCCCAATCCCTCTCTAAATCATGAATGTTTTATGTCTAGACTATAGGGTTGTAACCCAAATGCATGAATTTCCTAATTCTTTACATGGGTATGAATCAAATATGTTTCTACCATTAAATTATAAAGCATGAGCAAGTTTTATAATGTATTCAATTAAAAATCATGTTTCTAATCTTATAAATTCAGAAACCCATTGATAAAATGTTCATGAAAGATGATATTTGTGATGAATGTATAATGATGATGAGATGTTATGATGAAAAATATGTTTTCAAGCTTCACATGTTTATAATCATGTTTTCGATGTGAATTGAGTATTTTCATGTATGATAAATCTTTGGGAAACGTCCACATGTTCAAAGTATGATTCACGATTTACCGAATTGAGATTACCACATGGTTTTTGAGCGAAGACTACCAATTATCTTTCAGCCTGTGGTATTGTTTGAGTTAAAGCTTCTTATATGCATGATTTCATTTTTGAGATGTATTTGATTATTGAGCTTCGTCAATAGACGATGTAGAGCTTGATTGATAAATGATGTAGAACATATGCATGTTTTTGGGAGTAGTGTCTAACACCGAGTAGGCTAAGGGTTGATCACTCTATGCCTCAGAACTACGTGCCAACATAGGTTTATAATCTTTTATATATATATATATATATATATATATATATATATATTACTTTGGGACCTCCCTTGTGAGCTATCCTCGGCCCTATTGGCCCACAAGCTTCACATCGATATCTTGGTATTGTCTCTATCCCTGACAAGGCTTTGGACAGCTCTACCCACTTGAGTGTGACAATTGGGACCATGTAAGCTCTATCATGGTATGTCGGTTAAAAGAAGAGTCTCCCATTATTCCCCATGATTTCAGTTATGCATGTTTATCATTCATGAGATTTCTATATTTATATATGTTCTAAAGTAGGCTTGACTCCATGATCAGTTTTACTCATTGCTATCAGATTTCAGCTTTGAGTCAATCGATTCAGTTATGATGATATGTTATGTTATGATGAGATCATGGTTTTAGAAAGAATGCATGCAAGACCTACTCACAGATTCTTAATGCTTATGTTTACATTATGCATTGTCTTTAAATGATTTTATTTGCTTAAGAAGTTTTAGTTACCTTGCATACTGGGTACATTCCATGTACTGACGGCGTACTCTATGTTGTATCATTTCATGATACACGATCTGGCTCTCAGGCTCAGCCCCGATCATAGTCACTCTTCTAAGATAACATTGTACATTGTTGGTGAGTCCTTATCTCTTGAGGACTAGACTATTCAGATTTTATTATGTACTTTCAGTTTCAGATTGTTGAGTTAGTTGGGGTCTTGTCCTATCAGCTCATCATTTTTAGAGGCTTTTCAGATATATGGTTGTATTCAGCTTCATATTGTGTATTATGATATTATGTTTAATCTAGATTCCGCTATGATTATCTTGTTGATTCTTCTATTTTATTGATTGAGTTAGATGTATATTCATGCCATGGGTTGACTTGGAGTCTCTCGGGGCTCCTCATCCCGTGTCGCGATCCGGGCCTCAGTTTAGGTTGTGACAGCTATATATCCGAGAGTTGGTCAGACTGCATGGGGTACCCTTGTCCATTATTTCAGAGAGAGATAACTAGTTCACCTCGCATTTTTGGAAGTTAGTTCAGAAAGGACTCGGTACCCAGGTCAAGCTCAGCACAACTTTTCACTTGCAGACGGATGGACTTGCTGAGCGGACTATCTAGACCTTGGAAGATATACTAAGAGAGTGTGTGATCGATCTCGAGGGTAGTTGGGATGATGACATACCTCTCATCGAGTCTTCGTACAACAACAGCTACCACTCTAGTATCCAGATGGCCCCGTTTGAGGCATTATATGGTAGGAGGTATAGGTATCCTATAGGTGGTTTGAGGTTGGTGAAGCTACCCTAATAGGGCCAGACTCAGTTCATGAAGCTATGCAGAAGGTGAAACTTATCAGGGAGAGGTTTGAAATAGCGCAAAGCCGATAGAAATCCTATGCTGATGTAGGAGGAGAGAGTTAGAATTTTCAGTAGATGATTGGATTTATCTGAATATTTCATCCATGAAGGGGATGATGAGGTCTGGGAAGAAAGGAAAACTCAGTCCGAGGTACGTGGGACCTTATAGAATTCTGAAGCGAATTGGCAGTGTGGCATATGAGTTAGAATTACCTCTAGAGTTAGCATCTGTGCACCCAGTCTTCCATGTGTCACTATTGAAGAAGTGCATCAATGATCCAACTTCAGTTGTGCCACTAGAAAATATGGGACTGAAAGATAGTCTCTCTTACGGAGAGGTCCCAGTTCAGAACCTTGGCCGTCAGGTTTGTAAGCTGAGAAACAAGGAAGTTGCTTCGGTGAAAGTCTTGTGGAGGAACTAGCTAGTTGAGGGAGCCACACGGGAGGCAGAAAAAGACATGATGGCAAGATACCCTCATTTATTCCCTTCCAGTTCAGTTCTAGAATCAGGTACTCAATTCCTCCTCAATATATGTCCAGTTCCGTACTCATCAGCTCTTTTCATATATTCAATGTGTAGTTGCATAAAATCTGTTAGCATGGTTAAGTAAGTTCGGAGTCAGTTACTTCTTTAGAAATTAGTTCATAGCCTCAGTTGAGAATTGCAGCTCTTTTCCCAAATTTTCAATAGTTTTAGCCTTCATTTGATGACGAATAATCCCAAGGGGGAGATATTGTAACACCCCAAAACTTTCCTAGACCAAACTAAGCCCTTGGAAGAAAAACCCAGAAGAAACCAGAAAAAAATGCCTCAGAATGATCGAGACAACGAGTCACGGTCAACTCCAATGACCTATTGTCTTAGTCGTGGCCAGCCCTACCTTGGTCCTTCGATAACCAACGGGACATGAAACGACCCATTGTGAAAAACAATGAGTCGTCCTCTCACTCATTGGTCCCCAACTCAGAACTCCCTTTTCCTGGAACCCACGATCAACCAATGTCTCATGGTGTGAGTCGTTAGTTGGGATTCCCAGAAACCCCCTTCAGTGACAACGAGTTACAACAACAACCCATTGTATCAGACAACGAGTCATTGTGACCACCCATGGTTCCAAGTTCAGTGATTTTAGCAACCTTTCCAGTAGAGGTGATGACTCGACATAATGACCCATTGGGTTTACCAATGAGTCGTTGTGTTGCCCATTGTCAGGATTCTAAGTATTCTCATCTAGCGACTATAGGAAGAACCAACGACCCCTTGGTTCATCCAACGAGTCATGGTCCCTCTCGTTTCCAGTTCCAGTGATCCCAGAACCCAGGCCTCAGGACCGATTGGTCCCAACGAGTCGTGGTCTCAACCAATGACTCATTGAGTAACCCATTGGTCCCTGTCAACAGTTTTTTCAAATTTTTTCCCATGAATATTTTTGTAATTACACACCTCTTTAATCCCTAAACTACGTCGTTTTGGGTTATTTTCAGGAAATTTAGAGGGGTAGTCAATGATTACTTCACCCCTCTCATCCCTTCAGAAAATCAGATCGCAATTATTCTCTCAGAAAAACTCAGAGCATGAGCTAGGACAGTCAATTTTCTTCTCAGATTCTCAAGGGATTTTCTCTTAGATTTCTTCACTAGGTATGTGGGAATTCAATAAGGAAATTGTTCTTCCCTTGTGTCCCCAAAACCCTTCCCTAATCTTCTATCAGTTATAGCCTTGTGGGTTCGTAATTTATCAAGTTTTCAAACAGAATTATATAAATTTCATGTGGAACATTGTCTATGTTATTAGTTGCTATGTTTTTCCTAAATTCTTAGAAATCATGTGGAAACACGCTGCTTGTGAAAAGATTTAGCCCTAGATTTTAAATGTAGTATTTTAGGGTCTAGCTTAATTGAGTAGTTAATCATGTTGCTTGACTCTGCCAGTATTGGGACTCCCATATTGTTAAAATTAGTTGAAATCTCAGTCAATTGCATGCTAGTCCAATTTCAGTCAGAATATTAGCAAGTTCAGTATTATTCAGAAATGCCAGATGATTAGTTCGAATGCAGTCTTTTCTTGAGGTGTCAATGGTGCCTCCTAGTTATCAATTATTAGACTCAAATATTAATTATCATATTTCAGTTTGTCCTTTAGACGATTACGATACTTCCAGATAAGCAGCTCTAGCCAGTCTTAGAACATCAATTATAGAATTCGGTCCAATAAGACTCTTAGGGTACTTCCATATAGGTATTCCTGACTTAGTTTTGGACCCCAATTTTGATCTATCAGTTTAGTAGTCAGTCTAGGACTATCCAGTGAGAGTAGGACTTACCACCGAGCAGACCAGGGTTCTAGCGCACCCAGGTTCCAAAAACTACGTTGCCACCATAGGTTATTTTATTGGCCCTATGGCCCCAGACTTGTGATCACCCAGTTCATGCCTTTATACCCTGGCAAGGTATATTAGGTCCTACCGATGGGGTGTATACATCGGACTCCACGTCTAGCTCACGTGGTTATATGTCGGTTATAGCCTCTCCCACTAGTCAGCGCATGTTCAGTTTAGCTCAGCTCAGCTCAAAACAGTTTTAGTTTACTCAAATTAGTTCAGTTCAGTACAGTTAGCTCAGCTCAGTATCTCAAATTTAGGGCATGTTTATTACCACCAGTCAGGGTCATTATTGACCATCTCAATTTTATTATATAGGTTCAGTATTCAGTACTTTAGTTGGTCATTACATGTCATTACAGTTATGTTATTTGTTCTTTATGTTATATTTTCTCCCACTTACTCAGGGCATTCAAAGTACTAACACATACCTTCTATGTTGTATCGTATTATGATATAGGCGCATGTTCTCAGCCTCCACACTGTTAGTAGATCTTCTTTAGTTGATATCAGCAGTACCATTGGTGAGTCCTCATCTTTCGAGGATGATGTTTACTTTTTCAGTTATTTTCATTTAGTTAAACTTTAGAGTTTGTTGGGGGTTTATCCCAGCAGCTTATCATATGTAGATGGCTTTCAAACATAGACTCAGACTTTCAGTTTTGCTTTAAGATGCATAAATTTTTATTATTTAGTTTCTCTTGTATGGTTTTATTATTTAAGCTTCCGCTATAATTACTTAAATTACTAGTGTTATGATAGACCATGAGTTGGCTTGGGGTTACTTGTGACTCCAAGTATCGTGTCTCATTTAGGATATAGATTTGGGTCGTGACAATTCGCTCTCTATAGTCATCCACAGCTGAAACACATAATCGGCCTTGATAACAGAGTACACCATCTCCCCCCGAGAGAAAACCTCCACTTTCTGATTCCGAATAGCTTCCTTCAACTTCACTAAGATAGGATCCTCATTTTTTCTTGCCTTAACTTCCATCACCAATGAAGATTTCGACCAATTCTGAACAATAACACCACCATATGTCGAATCTGTAAGGCAAATCCCCAAACAAACAAGCCTATGGATGTCCTTCACCAATTCCTTCAACCATCCTCAACATAAGACACGCTCTTTATGGAACACCTATTAAGAGTATCCGCAACTACATTGGCCTTGCCTGGATGATAAAGGACACTCATGTCATAGTCCTTGAGAAGTTTAATCCATCTCTTTTGCTGAAGGCTCTTGTGATATGTGAACACATCCACATGCACCCTATACAAATAGTGCCTCCAAATCTTCAAGGCAAGCACTACCACTGCCATCTCTGGGTCATGCGTCAGATAATTCCTTTCATGAGTCTTAAGCTCTCTCAAGGCATAAGAAATGACCTTCCCATGCTCTATTAACACATATATAAAGCTAATCCGAGAAGCATCACAATACACATTAAAGACATCCATGCCCTCCAGCAGGATCAAAACTGGAGCAGAAGTGAGTCGAGTCTTTAACTCCTGAAAACTCTTCTCATAAGCATCAGACTACTGAAATTTGACCCTCTTTTAGGTAAACTTAGTCAAAGGTGCGCAATGAATAAAAATCCCTATAAAAATCTCCTATAGTAGCCAGCTAAACCCAAAAATCTTCTAATATCCATAGGCTAACAGGTCTAGGACAGTTCTTCACCGTCTTAATCTTCTAAGAGTCTACCTGCACACCCTCACTAGACACCACATGGCCTAAAAATGCCACTGAGTTTAACCAAAACCCAAATTTGCTAAATTTTGTAAATAGCTGGTGATCTTTAAGAGTTTGCAACACAATCCTCAAAGGAGTGACATGCTCCTCCTCACTCCAAAAGTATATGAGGATGTCATCTATGAAGAAAATGATGAACATATTCAAATACTTCTTGAACACCCTGTTCATCTAATACATGAAAGCTACAGGAGCATTCTTTAGTCCAAAAGTCATAACCACAAACTCATAATGACCATACCGAGTCTTGAAGGCTATCTTCAGAATGTCACTCTCCTTAATCCTGAGCTGGTGATAGCCGGATCTGAGGTTTAAATTTGAGAAGCACCTAACACCCTAAAGCTATTCAAACAAGCCATCAATCATAGGGAGGGGACACTTATTCTTGATTGTGACCTTATTTAACTACTGATAGTCAATACACATCCTGAGAGAACCATCTTTCTTCCAAACAAAGAGAACTAGAGCACCCCATGAGAACTTACTAGGCGTGATGAAACCCTTATTTAAGAGATCTTTCAACTATTCTTTCAACTCCTTCAACTTGGATGAGCCATTCTATAAGGAGGAATGGATATGGGCTACGTATTGGGAGAAGGTCAATACCAAAGTCAATATATCACTTGAGAGGGATATCTGGTAGATCATTTGGAAATACCTCTGAATACTCTCATACAACTGGAACTGACTGAAGAGTCAGGGTTTCAAAGATAGAATCTTCTACTCGAACTAGATGGTATACAAAACCCTTGGAGATCATCTTTCTGTACTTAAGGTAGGAAACTGTAACACCCCAAAAGTTTCTAAGATCAGACCCTAGATTTAGATAAAGTTCAGCAGAAAACCAACAGAGAAATCTCTTAGAACGACTCATCCAACGAGTCGGGGGTGCTCTAACATTCTGTTACGTGAGTCATTAGAAGAGTTTCAAGAAAAATTCTAAGTATGTTTGACACCACGAGTGGATGAAATGAGTCATTGTGGGAAATAAACAACTCATTGGATTGGGCCATGGTGAGCTGGCAGACCAGGCTTCCTAGAGACAACGAGCCAAGTGATGACCCATTGGTTCTGTGATGGGTCATCCTAATGAGTCATTAGTTAGAGATCAGGATAGCTGGTTTAGTGGTGATAGATGGAGGCCATGAGCCATTAGGTGGAGTAACGACCCGTCATGCCGGTCGTTGGAAAAAAATCAAGGGTTAGACCCGTGGTGACGACAGAAGGTAATGACAAGTCATTGGATGAGGTAACGAATCATCTTATTGGTCATTGGTTGAGGAAGTAGAAGCTGAGAAATATTTCCCCAAGGGCAACGGATGGTCACCATGAGCCGTGGTGAGAACCAACAACTCATGGTGAGGGTCGTGGTCACTAACGGGCAGATTTTTAAGCTTAATCCCGGGGTATTTTGGTAAAATCCTATGCTATAAGTTCCTAAATGACATCTTTTTGGGAATTTAAAGGGTTGAATTAAAGGGGTTTTCACTCGGCTAAGCCCCCATTTTTCCAAAAACCATCCATGAGTTGCATTCCTCTTCATCTCTCAAGCTTAAGGATCATCTAAGGTTCCTTTCAAGAGTTGCAATCTTCAAGATCTATTTGGGAGTCCCTTCTAATCAGGTATGTGGGTTTTCAACAAGAATTTTCTTCCATCCTTGTGCCCTAAACTTTTATACTAAAAACCCAAATCCCTTGATTCTAGAAAAGCATGTTCTAGGGTTTCAAGTGATGCATGGATTCTCATATGTTTTCCCTAAATTCTAAGAACCATCATGGTTAATAGTAGTGTATGTGTATAAAGTTACTTGCACCTTCTTGAAATATGTGTATGATATGTGAATAACATGAATGTGGGATTTTAACCATGAGTTAGTCTGGAATTTCAAATGGGATTTCATCAATAGATCACATGCTCTTATCATGAACTTTTATCCATGTTTAAAGTATATGGAGATCACATGGGTCCCCACAAATCTATAATATCTATTGTATTATCGGTGTTGGAACACGATTAGAACTTATGGGCTTTGATCAATGTGAAGTATGTAGATGTTTTTCACAATGATTTCGATGTATATGTTTTGCGCATTAGTTGAATCTATGGAGCCTTCATGAATCTAGAATATATGCTATATAATGTGAGTTCGAGATCTAAAAGTTGTGAACATGTTCAAGGAATGATTTGATACTATCAATGTCTCATGAATGTAGAATGTATGATTTAAACGATGGCTCGGGACTATGATGATATAAATTATGACGATAAAAGCATGAGAGTTATCCTTCAGACCTTTGGGCTTATTGTTAGTAGAAACTAGCCTTAATTAACTCTAAATGAACTCAACTAGCCTTAATTAACTCTAAATGAACTCAGTATTATGTAATTAGTTGAATGCTCATGTCTTTGATTAGCTGAAGTAACTTGGACTAGACGAATGACGACAGACTAGTGTCCTCCATGTTCTAGTTTATTGGGACTCTCCATAGCTGAGAATGTTTTCCTGAGTTAGTCAAAATGTTCCCCTCAGTCTAGCCAGGGATTCTCATTAGCAGAGAAGGTCTCCCTTAGCTCATTCAGGGATTCTCATTAGTAAAGAAAGTCTCCCTTAGCTCAATCAGGGATTCTCATTAATAGAGAATGTCTCCCTTAGCTCAGTCAGGGATTCTCATTAGTAGAGAAAGTCTCCCTTAGTCATCCAGGGACACTCCAGAGAAAAGAATGTCCCCCTTATCTTAGTCTAGGATATCAATACAGTTCAGCTCTGTATAGACTTAGATTTCAGTTTAAATCATATTTAGAAGAATTCAGTCTCAATTATCAGCAGATGGTCAGTAAAGTGTATGATAGTATTTACAACATCATTTCTCAGTATATGTACAACACATGACTCTTATGCATCAGTTTGATTATACTTCAGTAAATGTTTTCAAATAAAAGTTTCATGTCAATACATACGTACATCTCAGATAAGGTCATTGCATTTTAGCTCAGTTATATGTTCTGTGATGCATTCAGTTTACATCCCTCTTGTATACTTGCATGTTTAGTTTGGTTAAATTTTCTGCATACTTAGTACATTCCAAATACTGACCGTATACTTTATGTGATATATCATTTCATGATATAGATTTTGGTTCCCAGACTCAGCCGCATGGTTAGATTCACTTCATTCCCATCTCAGCTGCTTGTGGTGAGTCCTTATCTCTCGAGGACTCTATCTATGTTTTCTATTTTCATTTATGCTTCAACTTTAGACTTTAGGAGTTAGATGGGGGCTTTCCCAATAACTCATCAGTGTAGAAGAAGCTTTCAAACTTGTGTAAATAGATTCAGTTTATGTATCAGAGTTTTATTAGATTATGTTTTAAGTATTGGTTAGCTTCCACTTAATTATGACTCTATTAGTTGTTTTCTTGTTAATGTTATGCTATGATCATGCCATGGGTCGCCTCTCGGGGTTCCTTGTCCTGTTTCTCGATCCAGGCCTATGTTCGGGTCATGACAAATACAAAGTGATCTACAGGCATCGCTAAGATACCTTTCCACTCTAAGACCGACTCTCCTAGGAATCGAAACTCTACTAACTAGGCTCTACAATTAACTAAAGCATAACAAGCATACAACCATCTCGTACCGAAAACATCAAAATCTGTCATATCTAATTCCATTAAGTTAGTTAAGTTGACTTTCTGAAGAACCGTGACAGGGCAATTTTTGTATACCCTTCGAGCTATAACTGGCTCACCAATAGGAGTACAGAATGAGAAAAGCTCTAAAAGGATTTTGAGACTAACACCAAAATTAACAACAATATAAGGAGCCAAAAAGGATAATGAGGCTCCTTGGTCTAGCAATGCATAAACATCAAGATGGAAGACTCGTAACGTACCCGTGACCACATCTAGGGAGCTCTCTTTCTCTTGGAGAGATGCTAATGTATAGAACTTGTCCTGGTACTGACCGCCACCTGCACTAGAAGATACGCCCTACTGAGGTGGGCAAGTTACTAGAGCTGCTGAAGTGGTAGTTGGGGCACAACCTCTACTGTCCACTAATGCCTTGCTAAAGGACAATCTTTGAGTATGTTCTCGGGCTTGCCACACCCGAACAAGCATACCTACCAATCAAACACTCTACTAAGTGGTTCCTACCACACCTCCTACAAATTGAAAGTGCACTTTCAAGACACGCTCCCTTAAATCTTAGAGCTTGACGCTCTACCTCTTTGATCGTCCCTCGGTCAAGATGGGACACTGGCTGATGATGGAGCTGGGGATAATGACCTTTTATGGGATTGTGGGCGATGTCCACCACCAGGCCTCCGCTGAGAATACCTAAAGATCCCTGTCCTAACCCTCTTGGCCTCTCTCTCCTTCTCCTTTATATGCTCCTCTTCTATCTACTTAGCATAAATCATCAATCGAGAGATGTCCATGTCAAATAAGCATAATAGTCCTGCACTCCTTGACCAAGGAATCTGTGACCCAATTCAAGAACTTGCTTAAGTGAGCTCTCAGCCCCGCCACCATCTTCAAAGCATACTTGGACAACTAGGTGAACTTCAGGGCATACTCCTGAACAGTCATGTGATTTTGCCTCAAATTGATAAATTCTCCTGCCTTTGCTTCCCTCAACTCTCAGGGAAAGAACTTGTCCATGAATGGTGCAACAAACTCCTCCCAACCAATAGGAGTTGCACCTACTCCACAACCCTTCTTCCATTATCGGAACTAGATATGACCTACTCCCTTCAGCTGATAGGAGGCCAAGTCTGCACTCTCCTCCACCATAACACCCATAATTTGGGTAATCTGCTAAATCTCCTCAATGAACTCCTGTGGATCCTCGTCCACTTTCGAACCATGAAACTCTAGCAGGTTCATCTTGGTGAAGTTACACACTCTAGATGCTGTCGCATTCCCATTCATGTGCACATGATCCACAACCTACTAGTTGACTTGGGCCGTCATAGTCTGTGCCAACATCTAGAAAGCATCTCTACACTTAGCATGAGTCACCTGCTCATGCAAAATATCAACTAGGGCTGGCTGATGCCCATCCTCGTTACAATTCCCATGGCCATTATCGTTGCCATTTCTTCTTTTGTTGACTCAGTGAGGAGGTATATTTCTGCAAACACTTATAACATGAGTTATAGAAATAAAGAGAGTTGAACTTCATCACACGCTTAGATCATGAAAGAAGGGAAGTTTCCTAAATCTTCTAGAAGCCTCTTCCTCATAAGTGTGACATGCTTCACACCCATAAAAAAGAATCTACTTAACATGGCTTTTAGACACCCTAGGAAATGTTCGGTTGATTTGTAGGGTATATAAAATGACACGCAAGTGCACGTGGTCGAACAAGTAGTAAGTGGCTTTAGTAAGCCAAGTATCGATCCCACAGGGACTTGGATGAAGTGCAATATGCTCAAGTGTACTATATTTCGATTCTAAAAATGCAGACAACAGTGTAACCAAAAGTTTGATATTTTGTTTTATAATTTTTATACTAAAGCTAAAAGAATTATCTACTTTGAGTCTGAACTCTGAATGAGAGCATGCCGAGGTTAAATGAACATGTAATGAAATTAATTATTATCATAATTTGGTTAATCTTTTCCTCCGGTTGCTAGCCAAGAACATTTGCCAAGAGATTAAAACTCTCGTATTTAACCTCACTTAAGAATCATGAACCATCCACCTACATTTCTGTGATTAAATGTAATTCATGTTCTAGCCATACAAACCCGGTTCCTAAATTGACTAATATGACTTTCAGGTATATTTCTATCCTGAAAGTAAATCAATTCCCAATTTTCCCAAATCAAGTAAAGATCATATCCTATTAATTCACAACTTTCCAATTTCTTGCTCTCTCGAGTGAAACCGTACTTTTTAGATGTACATTAATGTAGGCCACACATTAATGCAGTAAGAACAAAAATTAATAGAACAACCATGGAAGAAAAGATGAAAAACCAAAGAATCAATGATCACATTTCATCACAATTGTTCATAACCTCAACAAGAAGAGGAATTAGCCACTCATTTGTGGATTAAACATCTTTAAATGAGTGTTAATCATACAAGCAATTGAATACAAGAAGAAGGAAAGAGAGAAAAACCCTGATATTTTCGTTCCCTCAACTGCCTGTAACCCACGTTCTTGCTCCACCAAGTCAGAATATTGAAAAATGAACCTAAGTGTTCTATTTATACTGGTGGGAATTTTTCCCGGAATAACGAGCAACGTGTCACGGAGTGCATCGCGGAGCACTGCCTCCGTGACACGCTACGGACGCGGACCAATCGGTGTCTTGTAAGCAGTTCTGTATGCCCACAACGCATCGTCAAGTTTGCTTGACCAATCATTCTGTTGTGTATTTACCGTTTTCTGGAGAATCTGCTTTCACTTCTCTATTTGACACCTCCACTTGCCCACTAGTTTGGGGGTGGTATGCTGTCGCCACTTTACGGTGCACCCCATACTTGGCTAGTAATTTCTTGAAACTTGCATTGACAAAATGAGCCCCTCCATCGCTGATAATGGCTCGGGGTGTTCCGAACCTGGTGAGGATGTGTTTTTTCACAATCTTCGTTACTACCTTGTTTTCATGCTTAGGACAAGCTATTGCTTCCACCCATTTTGATACATAATCTACGGCCACCAAGATGTAATGATTACCAAAGGACGGTGGGAATGGGCCCATGAAATCAATGGCCCATACGTCAAAGGGCTCAACTTCCAGTATATTCTGCATCGGCATCTCTTGTCTTCTGCCAATTGCTCCTGTACACTGACATCTATCACACATTTTGACGTATTCCATCGAGTCTCTGAACAGTGTCGGCCAAAAGAAACCTGACTGTAGAACCTTGGGTGCTATTCTCTCACCTCCGTGATGACCCCCATACAATGAAGAATGACATCCCCTCAACACCTCTACAATCTGACTCTATGGGATGCATCTTCTCATTACCTGATATGGTCCTTATTTAAATAAGTATGGTTCATCCCAAACAAAGTGCCGGCAATCATGACTCAATTTCCTTATCTGCTGGTCTGTTGCCTCAGGTGGGTTCCGCTAACTAGCAAGTTGACTATGTCGGCATACTAGGGAACTTCAGCTTCCCCAACTGCCAAGAGTTGCTCATCTGGGAACTCTTCATTTATGTTATCACTTTCCATCACATGCGACTGGCTTTCCAATCGTGATAGGTGATCTGCTACCTGATTCTCGCTCCCCTTTCTGTCTTTGATCTCAAGGTCGAACTCCTGCAACAACAAGATCCATCTGATCAACCTGGGCTTAGCATCCTTCTTGTTGAATAGGTACCGAATCGCTGCATGGTCGGTGTACACCACAAATTTTGAACCCACCAAATAGGACCTGAATTTGTCAAATGCAAACACCAAGGCTAGCATTTCCTTCTCTGTGACTGTGTAATTGCTTTGAGCCGTATTCAGCGTTTTGCTTGCATAATGAATAGAATGAAAGATTCTATTTTTTCTTTGCCCCAATACAGCTCCCACAGCCACATCACTGGCATCACACATCAGCTCAAATGGTTGTTCCCAGTCCGGAGAAGTAAGGATAGGTGCTTCTATTAATTTCTGCTTCAACTCTTCGAATGCTTTAACACACTTATCATTCAACTCAAACTTTACCTCTTTTTCTAGCAATCTGCATAGTGGTCTAGAAATTTTGGAAAAGTTTTTGATGAATCGTCTGTAGAATCCTGCATGCCCAAGAAAACTGCGCACACCTTTCACTGACACAGGTGGTAGCAACTTTTCAATAACCTCGATCTTAGCACGATCGACTTCCAACCCCTTTCGAGACACTTTGTTACCAAGGACAATACCCTCCTTCACTAAAAAGTGGCATTTCTCCCAGTTTAGTACAAGGTTGGATTCCTCACAGCGAGCCAGCACCCTGTCAAGATTCTGCAAACAAGTAGCAAACGAATTACCGAAAACAGAAAAATCATCCATAAATACCTCAACAAAATCCTCCACCATGTCATGGAAAATAGCCATCATGCATCTCTGGAATGTGGCGGGTGCATTGCATAACCCAAACGGCATTCGCCTGAAAGCATATGTCCCATAAGGACAGGTAAAAGTAGTCTTCTCTTGATCCTCCGGAGCTATGACTATTCGGTTATAACCAGAGTACCCATCCAGGAAATAATAATACTCCTGTCCAGCCAACCTATCCAATATCTAATTAATAAACGGGATGGGGTAATCATCTTTCCTCGTGGCTTCATTAAGCTTCCTGTAATCCATGCAAATCCGCCAGCCTGTGATGGTTCGGGTAGGAATCAAATCATTTTTCTCATTGGTGACCACAGTCATTCCCCCCTTCTTCGGAACACACTGAACGGGGCTGACCCATTCACTGTCTGAAATCGGGTAAACCACACCTGCATCAAGCCACTTGATTATTTCTTTCCTCACCACATCCTTCATTGCTGGATTTAGTCTCTGTTGCGGCTGAACGGTTGGTTTGGCTCCTGTCTCCATGAATATTCTGTGTGTGCAAAAAGATGGATTGATACCCTGAATGTCTGACATTTGCCAACCCATTGTTTTCTTCCTCTTTCTAAGGACACCCAATGCTTCCTTCTCCTGTGCCTCAGTCAAGTCTGCAGAGATGATGACTGGTAACGTCTCATCCTCCTCCAAAAAGATATATTTTAAATGGGGAGGCAATTCTTTCAGCTCCAGCTTCGGTGCCTCCTCAACGGATGGTTTCGGCAAAGGTTCTAGAGACCTCATCAATGATTGAAATTCCTGTCTCCTAGGATGATTTTGTGCTTCATTCAACATTTGGACCATTCCATACGCCTCTCTATCTCCAAAATGATCGGAGTGCGTCAACACTCTTTCCAATGGGTCTTGAGATTCAACAATCTGACGAATTTCTTCATGTTCAACCACACTGATTGCTGAAAGCTCCTCATGTATAGCTGGCAGCTTCATGGCTTTAAACATATCAAATACCTCTATTTTGTCGTGTGCTTGCATTGTTAGCTACCCCGCAGCTATGTCAATTAGTGCTTTCCCGGTTGCCAAGAAAGGACGTCCCAAAATAAATGGGACTTCCGCGTCTGGTTCAAAATCCAGCACGACAAAATCTACCGGGAAAATTAGGGAGCCAACTTGCACCAGAACGTCCTCCACAATGCCATCAGGTCTGGCTAAGGATCGATCCGCCAATTGCAAGATTACTGTTGTGGGTCTAGGACTCCCTAGACCCAACTTTCTAAATACGGATGAAGGCATCAAATTTATGCTCACTCCCAAATCACACAATCCACGAGCTCGGATGCTCTGCCCAATAGTAATCTGGATAGTAAAGCTCCCAGGGTCTTTGAGCTTTGTGGGAAGTCTATTTTGAATCTGGGAAGTGCACTCCTCCGTTAGAGCCACCGTAGCATACTCAGTCAACCGACTTTTGTTTTCCATGATGTCCTTTATATACTTAGCATATTTTGGCACTCCCTGCAAAACATCAACAAGAGGTAAGTTAATATGTACCTGTTTCAGCACCTCCATGAATTTCTTGAAACACGCCTCCTCCTTATGTTTCTTTAATCGTTGAGGGAACAGGGGTGGAGGTCTTTCTGGTTCAGCTTCCTTAGTCTTCCCCCTCTTAGTACTTTGCTCCCTCTCAACTTTTGCTGCTCCCGACTGTTGAGGTGGTCTTTCTGGTTCCACCTCTTTCAGCTGCAAACCACTCCTTGTGGTCATTGCATTTACCTGCTTGGGATTGGGATCTATGTCGCTCGGCAGTCCTCCTCTAGGCCTTGTGTTTTGGGCTCCAACAAATTGCCCAAATTGATATTCAAGTGCCTTGGTAGCTAACTGGTTGTTTTTCACTTCGGCTGACAATTTCACATAGTCAGCCTGCAATTGAGCTTGGTTAGCTATCATGGTCTTGAACATCTCCTCAATGCTGGGTGATGGTGGTGGAGGAGGTCCATTGTTGTTTCTGAATTGTGCTTGATAATTCTGCTGCCCACCTTGGTTCCTTTGCACACCCTGACCCGAACTTTGACCCTGATGGTTGTTGCTACCCCAGGAGAAATTAGGGTGATTCCTCCAATTGGAATTGTAGCTATTACCATACTGTTGGTGGTTTCTTTGTGCATTTCCCACAAAGTTTACTGAGTCAGGATTGGCTCCACAACACTCAGCTGAGTGCTCACTGCTTCCACACACTTCACACTACATTTGCTGTACTGCATTAACTGGGGCTTGAGGCTGGTTCATTGTCATGTTGCTGAAGTGGGTGTTAAGTTGATTTTGTAATGCAGCTATCTGTGCAGCAATAGCTGTAAACCCATCCACTTCTAGCACTCCTGCTGCTTTCCTTGTCCCGCCTCTTGATGAATCGGCATTCCATTAAGGATTGCCCTGCGAAATACGGTTCAACAAGGTATGCAGCTCCTCATAAGTTTTCTCCAGCGCTTGTCCTCCAGCTGCTGAGTCTAGCAATATTTTGGTGTGGGGTTCCAAACCCTCTATAAAAGTGTGCACCAGCACATTATTGGACTGATGATGATGAGGACAATCCCGCAACATGGACTTAAATCTCTCCCAGGCCTGATATAAATTCTCTCCCTCTCTCTGTTTAAAACTTAGAATCTGACTTCTAAGTCTTGCTGTTTTACCGGAGGGAAAAAACCGTATCAAAAATTTCCTTGCAAGATCATCCCACATAGAAATAGAATTCGGTGGCTCAGCTTTCAACCACCTCTTGGCTTCTCCCAATAGTGAGAATGGGAACAATGTAAGCCGAACATAATCTGATGACACTCCAGCGGGGATGTAAGTGTCACTTATCTCCAAAAAATTTTGGAGATGCTGCTGTGGATCTTCATGAGGGAGACCGGTAAACTGCCCGCTAGTGTGCAACAATTGCACCATATTCTGCTTAAGTTCAAACCTCCCTCCTGGCTCAGGTTTGCGGATGCTAGATGTGACATTATTAGCATGTGGGATTGCCACCTCGCGAACCGGCCGAGCTGCTACTTCTTCGGGCACTAACACTGCCCGGACTACCGGTGGATTCTGTTGTTGCTCCATGATCGTCTGTCTGAGCAACTGCATCTTTCTTTGTAGAGCTTCTCTCCATTTACTGTGAAATATTCTTTTTGGCTCTATATACAATTCCACCAGCTCCTTGTCTCTTGCCAGTGTTCAACAGAAATTAAGTCTGCAAAATACAGGCTAAGACCAAGTTGTCAACACTAAGAAAATAAAAATACAGTAAATTAACACTTAAAACAAATTTACCAATTGCCAAGTCCCCGGCAACGGCGCCAAAAAACTTGTTCGGTTGATTTTTGGGGTATATAAAACGACACGCAAGAGCACGTGGTCGAACAAGAAGTAAGTGGCTTTAGTAAGCCAAGTATCGATCCCACAGGGACTTGGATGAAGTGCAATCTGCTCAAGTGTACTATATTTCAATTCTAAAAATGCAGACAACAGTGTAACCAAAAGTTTGATATTTTGTTTTATAATTTTTATACTAAAGCTAAAACAATTATCTACTTTGAGTCTGAACTATAAATGAGAGCATGCTGAGGTTAAACGAACATGTAATGAAATTAATTATCATCATAATTTGGTTAATCTTTTCCTCCGATTGCTAGCCAAGAACATTTGCCAAGAGATTAAAACTCTCGTATTTAACCTCACTTAAGAATCATGAACCATCCACCTACATTTCTGTGATTAAATGCAATTCATGTTCTAGCCATACAAACCCAGTTCCTAAATTGACTAATACGACTTTCAAGTATATTTCTATCCTGAAAGTAAATCAATTCCCAATTTTCCCAAATCAAGTAAAGATCATATCCTATTAATTCACAACCTTCCAATTTCTTGCTCTCTCGAGTGAAACCGTACTTTTTAGATGTACATTAATGTAGGCCACACATTAATGCAGTAAGAACAAGAATTAATAGAACAACCATGGAAGAAAAGATGAAAAACCAAAGAATCAATGATCACATTTCATCACAATTGTTCATAACCTCAACAAGAAGAGGAATTAGCCACTCATTTGTGGATTAAACATCTTTAAATGAGTATTAATCATACAAGCAATTGAATACAAGAAGAAGGAAAGAGAGAAAAACCCTGATATTTTCGTTCCCTCAACTGCCTGTAACCCACGTTCTTGCTCCACCAAGTCAGAATATTGAAAAATGAACCTAAGTGTTCTATTTATACTGGTGGGAATTTTTTCCGGAATAACGAGCAACGTGTCACGGAGTGCATCGCGGAGCACTGCATCCGTGACACGCTACAGACGCGGACCTTCACTGGAACTGGGGGTCAAGGAATTAAAGCCCAACGTGGCACGACGTGCAACGCGGAGCCAAGCCACCGTGCCACGGACCTATCGCGTACCCTCTCTGCAATTTGGGCGAAATTTCCCTATCCAGGCAGAAGGCCTCCGCGATGGCAGCGTGACACGGCTCCATCGCGGAGCCCCTTTAATTCATGTCCCTTGCTCGCATCCAAGTCCAACCCCAATATCCTCCAACATGCATTTTAGCTTCCCGAAATTACATTTTACCTGCAAAACAATGCTAATCATGTTGGTTAGTATAAATTCACATTTTATTACCAATTTCATGAGAATGTATACACATTGATAGATAAACAAGGCGAAAATGGTACTTTTGAGTATCACTTGGGCATATAAATTTTCCCAAGATCAGGACACACCAAACCTAAGGCTCTGATACCAAGTCTGTCACGACCAAAGTATGGACCTCAGACCAAGACACGGGACCTAGAACAATGTATGGCTCCATGCTAACCCATGTCACATGCATAGCATATTCATGAACATAACTAAGTAGTAAAAAATCATAAACATACATATGCGGAAGACTGTATATCATAAACATAATTATAGACAACAAGTCGATTAATCTAATACATAACCATTTGAAAAACCTCTAGTCATAAGATGAGTTGATGGGACAATACCCCCAACTAGCTTGGCTAAGTATTAAAATGAAAGACATATACATATAACATAAAGCTGATAAGTGTCCTCGGGAGATGAGGACTTAGCCAAATTGGGGATAAACTGGACTAAAGCGGGAGCGGAGCTAACGTCGAGGTTGAGACTAATTGCTTGAACCTATATCATGAGATGATATAACATAGAGTATGCGATCAGTACTTTGAAGGTGATCCAAGAGCATCTGGTGGTGGCTCAAAGTAGACAAAAGCAATATGCAGACAAAAGGTGATAGATACAGAGTTTATGGAGAGAGAACAAGTTCTGCTCAAGGTATCCCCCATAAGGAGGTGATGAGGTTTGATAAGTGGGGAAATCTTAGCCTGAGGTACATTAGACCATTTGAGATCCTCCGACGAAAGGGGTAAGTAGCTTATGAGCTGTCTTTACCGCCAGGGCTGTCAAGGGGTACATCTAACCTTTGATGTTTCCACGTTGAAGAAGTATCATGGGGATGGATCATACATTATCAAATAGGACTCCGTGTTGCTGGATCAGAAGTTGTCCTATGAGGAAGATCCAGTGGCAATATTGGCTAGAAAGGTTGCAAGCTGAGATAAAAAGAAATTGCAACAGTAATCCAGTGGAAAAATCATCCTATAGAGGAAGCCACTTGGGAGACCGAGGCTGATATGTAGATCAAATATCCTCAACTATTCATGGAATATGGCACGTTCTCTTACTTCCCTTGTAGATCATTCGGGGATGAGTGGTGTTTTAATTGGTATATGATGTAACGACCCGTATGTCATTTCATGGAAAAATAAACCTAGAACTGTTTAAACGAGGCTAGACAACAGCTAGAGAAGTGTTGTGGATGGAGCTAGTGTAAATTGATTGTTCTGAAGGAGCTACTGGTTCGGGGGACCACTGCAGCAGCGAGTTTCTGCTGCAGCGAGATCATGGTGACGATTGGAGTCCTGCCGTAGAGGATTGGAGAATTAACCATCGAATCCGCTGTAGTGATTTTCTAACTGCCGTAGTGGGTTTGCTGCAGCGGTAATATGACTGCTGCAGTGGACGATGGGATCAAAAAGTGGGTTTAAGTAGGATTTCTGGGGTTATACCCCGTTATTTCCAAACCACGAAGGTTGAAGGTCTATACACAAATTCTCCCCCCATAGCAATTGAACTTCTTCCCCTAAGTAAGTCTCTAGCCAATTCTTTTCTCCATTTGATTCCTCAACACCCTAGAATCATAGGGTGGACCTTAATGCTAATTTCTAAGCTAAGAAATCCTAGATTGATAGACTAGGGCTGCATCATGGGGAGTTAATGGGGTGGTTTCAGAAGTTTATATGGATAATGATTATTCCCCAAGATTTAATTTCTAGAGAACATGAGTTATACGGGAATTGAGGCTTAGAACTAGGTGGAATAGAGGTTTTACTTTTAAAGTTCCCTGAAGGGAAGGGTTGGGACTTCTAAGATCCTTACTTGAAGAGTAAATAATGAAATTACTTTATAATTGTGTTGTAGAGTTCAATCATTCCAAGTCTTTGAGAAAAGGCAAGGCTCCCGCGGAGTAGCTAACTTTTACTACCCTAAACTCGAGGTAGGTTATGGTTTAGAGGAGTTAGACTTTATATAATGGCATGTAATCTTGTGAAATGATGATATGTTGATTGGACTGCAAACATTGCTTGTTATGGTGATTTTCCTATTGAATTAAACTATTGAAGTAATTTGGATATGATATGATCATTGAATCGATATGAAATTGTGTTGAGTTATTAAGTGTCGTTCATTTACGTTGTTATTCAGATGATTAATGATCTATTAATTATTCAAGTGAGGGAGTAGATTGTAAACACGTAAGTGTATTACTAATGAACCCTGTTATATTCAATTGCTTGAGAATTGTTAGGATAGTAATAATATCTTGAGATGAGAGGCTCGTGTTCTAGAGGAGCATCCGAGAGAGCGATATTGGCTGAGTGGCTTGTGTTTGATGGGAGCATCCAGATGAGTATATGAGTGGGAGCGGGTACCATGCCGGTATAGTACATGAATTTCTAAAGTCCCCTGCAAGTCATGAATGAAAGGGCAGAAATAAGACCCTCTAGCATGTGTATTCATTGATATTGATGACAAAGTGTTTATGGTGATATGGCAAAGGCGTGTACTTGACATGTCACCATTTGTTCTATTTTATGATGTTTTTTAATCATGTTAAATACTTGGAATGAGTAAGTTCTAAGTGGTTGAGTTTAGTTTGTGATCATGTAATTGTAACCTGAACGAGGAAAGTGGAAAGGATTTGAAGTGTATTTGGTTAAACCATTATTGATGTTGATTTGTTATTTCTTGCTTAAATCACATGTGATGATGAGTAGTCGTGAATAGATGTCAAAAGCTTGTGTTATATCTAAATGAGTACTCGAATGTGTGAATTGTTGGAAACTGCTGAAATAATAAAGGTGCAGCTAAGCCAAGCTACTACCTAGGGCAGTACCGCTTCAACGGACTTGTTTCGCTATGGAGAGACCGTTATGGCAATCAAGTGATCACTACAGCAAAAGGCCTAATCCAGTAAATAGGCTGTCTTTCACCTGTGCAAAGCTATTGTTCTTGAAATATTTACTATGCTTAAGTATGATGTTTTGGACTGGTTTCATATTGTAGTTGAAATGTTATATGTTATTATGTAAGGTCGGTTGATAATGTCTGCCAGTATTGTGTTATGTATTGATGCTACTCATGTACTTCGTTTGTAAGTGCAGAATCCAAAGTAGGAAGGTCCTCTCATCGTCACCTTGTAATGCCCCGAAAACCCTAAGATTAGACCCAAGAGTTGAAACGGAGAAAATAGGATTTTCTACACCAGGTCACAGAACGAATCATCCTATGACCCATGGGGTAGGCGATAAGTCATTGAGTGACTCATGCGGAAGGCTCTGGACTTGGTTGAAAACTTGGGAAATTGAGTGACCATAGGTCGCGGTCAACCACACGAGTTGTCATGTGAGTCCTGGTCAAGGGGTGAATAAAAGTTGGAAAAGTCGGGCAGTGCACTTAACGGGTCCTCACCATGACTCATTTGGGTCACCACGAGTCGTGGTGACTCCCATGTGGTTTTCGGTAGTGAGGACGATGGGAGATGACCATGATTCATGGTCACCAGTAATAGACCATCAACTAGCCCGTTGTAATACCCTGAAAGTGCCTAGGAGTAGACTTGGGAGCTAAAAGTTGAAAACTGTTGAAATTGGGAAAATATCATAGAATGGGCGACGTAAACACTTTTGGTATCAAACCACGGGTCGTTGTATGCATTCTTGGTGAGGAAAGTCTAGGTGGCAGTGGAAACGACGGATGACAGAATAACTCATTGTTTGAAACAACGAGCCATTGTTAGCAGGCATTGGAGGAGGCTGGGTTCAGCAGATGTGATACAATGGGTCGTCAACGACTCATTGTGTGAAGTAATGACCCGTGGTTACCGATCGTTTTGGTTGCCAAGATTTCCAGTGTATCTGATGGATCGAGACAACGACTCCTTGGAAGCAACCACGAGTCGTGGTGAGGCTCGTGTTAAGAAAGTTCAGATTTTGTGAAGGGGCAAACAACGGTCGATGTAACGATCCATTGGTTCGAAGGATGAGTCGTCCTGTCCATCTGTGGTTAAGTTCCAGAGGCAAGTCTTAGCAGTCCAAAGGACGAGCAACACAACGGGTCGTCGTTCCTTCTAACGACTCATTGGCTCCATCTGTTGGTCCAATTTGGACAGTTTTTAGGGAAGATTCATTAAGGTTATTTTCGATTTTTTCATGTTATAAGACCTTAAACTACGTCGTTTTAGCTTATGAAAGGCACGCTTTTAGAGGGATAATTTATTCTAAGTCCTCATTCATGCATGCAAGAGTATAGAGAGGTGGTCATAGGGTGATTCAAGGCTTTTCTCTTCAAATTCTTCCAATCCCTTCTTGGGCATTCAAGGGAGATTAAGAATTAGTATTTTTAGATATGTAAGGCTATTAATGGGTGTTTCCTTTCACACCCATGTCCATTCTCTATGATTTCATGAAACTTTTATCAAAAGTTATTAGGGTCCTAAAGTAGAATTACATAAAAATCTAATGATTTAGTAATGGGATTTGTGATTTTAGATTCTTATCATACTATATGGGTTTTTGTTAATATTTTATGATTTAAATTATTTATAATGTTATCAATTTTTATTTCTACGGAATTAAGCCTAATCATGTATGACTCATGATGAATCGATTTATGATCTACTTTTCTATTAATGATATTTACAAGCCCAACATGAATTATGATTTAAATTATGGATTTTATCAATTATCCATCATGATTTTATGAATTTCAAGCTATATGCATGATCTACAAGTATATATGAACTTTATGATTTATGAATTATGTTTTGGCCGACTCACGGGCCTTGTTTCATGGCTAGTTCACGTATGTACAAGTATGTTCATGGTTATCATGATTTAACTAGCCCATGAACTCATTCGTGTTATACTATGAGCACTATATATGTTTTGGGAGTAGTATCAAACACTGAGTAGGTTCCGGGCTCAGGTTAAGCCCCAATCTCATAAACTATGTGTCACCGTAGGTATGTTGGGACCTCCTTTGTGACTGTCCCCGGCCTAATCGGTCCTTTTCATGGTGATATCAATCCCTTCATGGTTATACCCTTGGCAAGGTATGAACGACCTCCAAACTAGGTTTACAGGTCGGACTTCATGTGTGCTCATATGGGGCATTTCGGTTAAGAGAATCTCCCACTGTTCCTCATGATTTATGCATGTTATGATTATGTATTTTGGCTCAGGTCATGTTAAGTAAATATTTTCTCTTATGATTATGATTACATTGTATTTCGATTATTTTGAAAACCTTGAGCCTCATGTTATGTTATGATGATTACGATATGAGCATGATGTCCTGCACTTATGATCATTAGGAGTTTTTACATATTTTAAAATATCCGTTTTACTTACCTTGCAAACTTAGTATATTCCACGTACTAACCGCATACTTTCTATGATGTATTGTTTCATGATATAGGACCTGACTCTCAGGCTCACCCTCCTCAATAGTTCTTCAAGGATAACTATTAGCTTATTCGGTGAGTCCTCGTGTTCCGAGGGCCATATGTTCAGACTCTATTGTTCTCTTTCAGTTTCAATATTGTAGGGTTAGTTGGAGTATTGTCTCATCAACCCGTCTTTCATGATTAGAGGCTTTTCAGACTATAAGTTGTATTCAACTATCATGTATGGATCATGTATTGTCTTTTCTCCGTTATTATGACATGTTTATGTTTTCTTATGTTAAGTCTTCTGCTTATGTGAATGAATTAGATGTATGCTCATGCCATGGGTTGACTTGGGGTCTCTCGGGGCTCCTTGTCCTGTGTCTACAATCCGTGTGTACGTTCGGGTCGTGACACCCGTGGTGACCCCTGAAGAGGAATCTTGGTTTAGTGGAAACGAAAGACACCATGGGTCGTTATGTCTCCTGATGACTCGTGAAGCCTGTCATTGGTAGGCTGGAGAATCTATAGAAAATTTACAGTACATATCACGATTGGGCACCACGAGTCATCCCTGACCTCAGGACTCATGGAGTGCCTCATGGGGACTAGCAGGGTCCTTTTTCCTACGAATTTCCTAGGGAATTTTATGTAAATTCCTAAACTCATTGACTCTAAACTATGTCATTTTGGATTTTAATTAGGGGTTTTAAATGGGTAACTGGCGGTTTACTTCATTCCTCACATCCTCTCTAAAGTTAGAACGTAGAATTCTCTCAAAAAGACTAGGAGCAGAAGCTACGGAAAGAATTCTCCTATGATTTTCAGGGGATTCTCTCAGGGATTTCCACCACCGGGTATTTGGAAATTCAACAAGGGAATAGTTCTTCCCTTGTGTCCCCAAAATCTTCTCTATCTTCTCTATCAGTTCTTGCCCTGAACTATCGAATATAAATCAATGATATGTCAGATTTCATTTATATCATGTGGAATATTGTCTGTGTTGATTGTTGTCATATTTTCACTACCTAGATATCATCTTAATGCTCATTGTTCGGGCTGTTTGCAACTACACGCAAGTGTACGTGGTCGAACAAGTAGTAAAATGGCTAAAGTAAGCCAAGTATCGATCCCACAGGGACTGAACCAAGGTAATAATCGAATTAAGTATTAATGAACTCTAACTCTAAAAATGCAGACAACAATTTAAAGAAGATTTTGAGAGTTTGTTTACTAATTTATACTAATCTAAGACAAAATGATAAAGTGAGTCTGAACTATAGTAATGAGCAAGCTGAGGCCAAAACGAACATGTAGGGAAGTAATTTATCGATACAATTCGGTTAATCTTTCCTTCGGTTGCTAGTCAGGAATTATTGCCTATAGAGAGAAACTTTCGTATTCTACCCAACTTAAGAATCATGAACCTTCAACCTACATTTCTGTGATAAAAGAATTTCATGTTCTAGCCATACGAAACCGATTCCTTAATTGACCAATACGACTTTCAGATATATTTCTATTCTGAAGGTAAATCAATTCTCAATTTTCCCAAACTAAGAAGAGATCATATCCTACCAATTCACAACTTTCCAATTTCTTTCCTTTTCAAGATAAAATTGAATTTTTCAGATATACATTAACATTGGCCAGACATTAATGCAGTAAGAACAAGAATTGATAGAACAATCGTGGAAGAAAAGAAGAAAAACCAAAATGATCAACAATTACATTCCACTACAAATGTTCTTAACCTCAGCAAGAAGTGAATTTAGCCACTCATTTGTGGATTAAACATCATCAAATGAGTATAAATCATACAAACAATTAAAATAAAGGAGAAAGAATTAGAGAAGAACCCTAAGATTTTCGTCCCCTCAACTCCCTGTAACCCACGTCCTTGCTCAACTAAGTCAGAATAATTAAAAATAAACCTAAGTGTGCTATTTATACTAGTGGAAATTTTTCCCGGAATAACAAGCAACGTGTCACGGAGTGCATCGCGGAGCACTGCCTCCGTGACACGGTGCCGTCGTGAACCCTTATTGGAATTTGATGTTCCAGGTAGATATCCCCAATGTGCCACGACTTGTATCGCGTGGCATTGCCTC
Source organism: Datura wrightii (assembly GCA_035772735.1). Classification (NCBI taxonomy): domain Eukaryota; kingdom Viridiplantae; phylum Streptophyta; class Magnoliopsida; order Solanales; family Solanaceae; genus Datura; species Datura wrightii. The sequence continues at coordinate 71,903,488 of JASDFA010000019.1, read as the reverse complement.
CGTGTCACGGAGGCAATGCAAACCTTCACTGGAAATTTTCCAAAATAAATCATCTGAGGCTGATTGCCTCCGCGATGGCAGCGTGACACGGCTCCATCGTGGAGCCCCTATATTTGCTGCTTTTCCTTGACCTTTTCCTCTGCTCGCTTCCGAGTCCATTCCCGATTTTCACCAACATGCAAATTAGCTTACTAACATTACATTTTTGCTGCAAAACAACACTAATCATGTTGGTTAGTGTAAATTCACATTTTAACTACAAATCACATGAGAATGTACAAATAACGGTAGATAAACAAGATGAAATAGAGCATTTGAGCATCACTTGGACATATAATTCTGCCCAAGATCACTTATCCCACACTTAAAACCTTGTTCATCCTCGAACAATACTCTCGCATCTCATGCAATTGACACCCACGTATAGCTACTTTGGTCGACAATTCAAGCTACGGTTACACTGATTATTTAATATAGCAAATCATCAAGAGTACATGCATAGTCCCATCAATACCATGACATTCACCACATCAAGACCTCCTATACTCAAGAATCGACTCTCAATCTCGGCAAACTCATGCAAATCAACTGATCAAGACATCCGACACGAAATTCAATCTCTCGTCAAGCATGTGCCCTCACAACACAAGAGAATTTCCCCTTTTTCAATCATATGATTTCCAAAGCATCACATGTAGGGGTATATGAACAAGATTTCGCTCTCTCCCCCAAAGAATTCACATGCATCATGTCATGAACCATAGGCTTGCCTCTTGTGTATTACTCCACTAACATAAGGACGCGTGATGTAAGATCACGTAGGACTTAACAGATTGTAATGTAAGCTAATGAACTAGTAAATACTGGGATAACCAATAATATCAACTAGCATCCTTAAGCTCTTTTCAATACATCCCACCATCATTATGGGCATTGTTTCTTCCTTCCTCCTCTCATTCTTGACCTTTTTTCTTTATTTTTGTTCCCATTTATTTAAGCACACTCGACTTAATAACAAAGATTAGTTATACATCTTTATTTTCTTTAATTTCATCAAGTGCACCCTTGACCTTTTCTTTACTTTCACCACTTCGCTTTTCCTTCCTTTTCACAATTCTCACTCCTTGACACTGTGGGAAAATTATTTTACTTGAGCGCTTCAGAGTCTTGGATCAAATTCACGGCTAATGAAAAGAAGGGATTAAGCTCGATTTCTACCTCTTCAACGAAAGAAAAAATAGGCTAAAGGCTCAATGGGGCTAACTAGGATGTACATTCAAGGTAGGTATGATAATAACAAACTTTCGGTTTAATCAATGAAATGCCTACATCCTTTCCTACAATACACATCCTTCATTTCATTTCGCACACACAACAGGCAAGTTCTAGACACTTCACAATAGCATGGAATAGTCGAAACCTCACCTCACACTCATTGCACATGCTCAACTCAAGACTTATTCACAGACTCTTCAATCAGCTAATTACAAGAATTCAATATTAAGCCTCAATCACACCGAATCGAACTCTATGGCCTAGGTATCTCAACATGTTTACACATTTGCATGCTTTCATACGAATCATCTTTGCATATCAATATCATGTACAACACACAACAAGAATTCTGAACCATGAAATAATGACACGTTTGGGAAACAAACAAAAGAAAGAAAATAAAAGAAAGAAAAAAACTACTCCTATCGACTACATTTCCCTTAAGACGGTCCTTGATCTTGGGCAGATTTATATGCCCAAGTGATACTCAAAAGTATCATTTTCGCCTTGTTTATCTAGCAATGTGTATACATTTTCATGTAATAGGCAATAAAATGTGAATTTATACTAACCAACATGATTAGCACTGTTTTGCAGTTAAAATGTGATTTCGGGAAGCTAAAATGCATGTTGGATGATATCGGAGTTGGACTTGGATGCGAGCAAGGGAAAAGGCATTGGATAGCATGAATTAAAGGGGCTCCGCGATGGAGCCGTGTCACGCTGCCATCTCGGAGGCATTCTGCCTGGAGGGTGAAAATTGACCAAATTTCCAGTGAAGGTCCGCGTTTGCTCCGTGGCACGGACCCAGTGCTCCGCGATGCACGTTGTGCCACGTTGAGCTTGAATTCCCGGACCCCCAGTTCCAGTGAGGTTCCGCGTTTATCGCGTGTCACGGAGGCAGTGCTCCGCGATGCACTCCGTGACATGTTGCTCATTATTCCGGAAAAAATTCCCAACAGTATAAATAGAACACTTAAGTTCATTTTTCAAAATTCAGACTTGGTGGAGCAAGGACATGGGTTACAGGCAGTTAAGGGACGAAAAGTTCAGGGTTTTTTCTCTCTTTATTTCTTCTTTAACTCAATTGCTTGTATGATTAACACTCGTTTTATGATGATTAATCCACAAATGAGTGGCTAATTCCTTTCCTTGCTGAGGTTGTGAACAATTGTGATGAAATTTGATTATTAATTATCTGGTTTTTCATCTTTTCTTCCATGTTGTTCTATTAATTCTTGTTCTTACTGCATTGGTGTGTGGCCGCCATTAATATACACCTAAAAAGTCCGATTTCACTCGAGAGAGCACGAAATTGGAAAGTTGTGAATTAATAGGATATTGTTCTTTACTTGGTTTGGGAAAATTGAGTTTTGATGTGCTTTTAGGATAGAAATATACCTGAAAGTCGTATTAGTCAATTTAGGAACTGGAATTGTATGGCTAGAACATGAATTGCATTTGATCACAGAAATGTAGACGGATGGTTCATGATTCTTAAGTGAGATTAAATACGAGAGTTTTAATCTCTTGGCAAATGTTCTTGGCTAGCAACATGAAGAAAAGATTGACCAATTTATGATGATAATCAGCTTCATTACATGTTCGGTTAACATTAGCATGCTCTTATCCCTAGTTCAGATTCAAAGTAGATAATTGTTCTTAGTTTTAGTATAAAATTTATCAAACAAACTATCAACTTTTTGGTTACGTTGTTGTCAGCATATTTAGAAGTAAAATATAGTATACTTGAGCAAATTGCACTTAACCCAAGTCTCTGTGGGATCGATACTTGGCTTACTAAATCCACTTACTACTTGTTCGACCACGTGCACTTGCGTGTTGTTTTATATACCCATATAACACATCGGAACAAGTTTTTGGCGCCATTGCCGGGGACTTGGCAATTGGTGAATTTGTTTTAAGTGTTAATTTACTGTATTTTTATTTTTTTCTTAAGTGTTGACAACTTGGTGTTAGCCTGTATTTTGCAGACTTAATTGCTGTGAACACTGGCTAGAGACAAAGAGCTGGTGGAATCTTATATAGAGCATGAAAGAATATTTCACAGTAAGAGAAGAGAAGCTCTACAAAGAAAGTTGCAGTTGCTCAGACAGACGATCATGGAGCAACAATAGAATCCACCGGTTGTAAGTGCAGTGTTAGTGCCCGAAGAAGCAGCAGCAAGGCCGGTTCACCAGCTGGCAATCCCACATGCCAATAATGTTACATCAAGTATCCGCAAACCAGAGCCTGGAGGGAGATTTGGATTGAAACAAAATATGGTGCAGTTGTTGCACACAAGCGGGCAATTTACTGGTCTCCCTCATGAAGACCCACAACATCATCTCCAAAATTTTTTGGAGATAAGTGACACTTACATACCCGCTGGAGTGTCACCAGACTATGTTCGGCTTACATTATTTCCGTTCTCATTACTAGGAGAAGCCAAGAGGTGGTTGAAAGCTGAGCCACCAAATTCTATTTCAACGTGGGATGATCTTGCACGGAAGTTCTTGATAAGGTTTTTTCCCTCTGGTAAAACAGCAAGACTTAGAAGTCAAATTCTAAGTTTCAAATAGAGGGAGGGAGAAAATTTATATCAAGCCTGGGAGAGATTTAAATCCATGTTGCGGGACTATCCTCATCATCATCAGTCCAATGAGGTGTTGGTGCACAAGTTTATTGGGGGTTTGGAACCCCACACCAAAATATTGCTAGATTCAGCAGCTGGAGGGCAAGCGTTGGAAAAGACTTATGAGGAGTTGTATACCTTGGAACCGGATTTCACAGGGCAATCCAGAATGGAATGCTGATTCATCACGAGGTGAGACAAGGAAAGTAGCAGGAGTGCTTGAAGTGGATGGGTTTACAGCTATTGCTACACAGATAGCTGCATTGCAAAATCAATTGAACAACCACTTCAGCAACATGACTTTGAACCAGCCTCAAGCTCCAGTTAATGCAGTTCAGCAGATGTGGTGTGAAGTGTGTGGAAGCAGCGAGCACTCAGCTGAGTGCTGTGGAGCCAATCCTGACTCGGTAAACTTTGTGGGTAATGCACAAAGGAACCACCAGCAGTATGGTAGTAGCTACAATTCAAATTGGAGGAATCATCCTAATTTCTCATGGGGTAGCAACAACCATCAAGGCCAAATTTCGGGTCAGGGGGTGCAAAGGAATCAAGGAGGGCAACAGAACCACCAAGCTCAATTCAGAAACAACAATGCACCTCTTCCACCACCATCACCCAGCATTGAGGAGATGTTCAAGACCATGATAGCTAACCAAGCTCAATTACAGGCTGACTATGTGAAATTGGCAGCCGAAGTGAAAAACAATCAGTTAGCTACCAAGGCTCTTGAGTATCAATTTGGGCAATTTGCTAGTGCCCAAAATACAAGGCCTAGAGGAGGACTGCCAAGAGACACGAATCCGAATCCCAAGCAGGTAAATGCAGTGACCATAAGGAGTGGTTTGCAGCTGAAGGAGGTGGAACCATAAAGACCACCTCAACACTTGGGAGCAGCGGAAGTTGAGGGGGAGCAAAGTTCGGAAAGGGGGAAGACCAAAGAAGCTGAACCAGAAAGACCTCCACCCCCGTTCCCTCAACGACTCAAGAAAAACAAGGAGGAGGCGTGTTTCAAGAAATTCATGGAGGTGCTTAAATAGGTACATGTTAATTTACCTCTTGTTGATGTCTTGCAGGGAGTGCCTAAATATGCCAAGTACATAAAGGACATCGTGGCCAACAAAAGTCGGTTGACTCAGTATGCTACGGTGGCTCTAACGGAGGAGTGCACTTCCCGGATCCAAAATAGACTGCCCACAAAGCTAAAAGACCCTGGAAGTTTTACTATCCAACTTACTATTGGGCAGAGCATCTGAGCTCGTGGATTGTGTGACCTGGGGCGAGCATAAATTTGATGCCATCTTCGGTATTCAGAAAGTTGGGTTTAGGGAGTCCTAGACCCACAACGATAATATTGCAGTTGGCGGATCGATCCTTAGCTAGGCCGGATGGCATTGTTGAGGATGTTCTAGTGCAAGTTGGCTCCCTAATTTTCCCGGTAGATTTTGTCGTTTTGGATTTTGAACCAGACGCGGAAGTCCCATTTATTTTAGGACGTCCCTCTTTGGCAACCAGGAAAGCATTGATCGACATAGCTGCGGGGCAACTTACAATGCGAGCACATGACAAGGTAGAGGTGTTCGATGTGTACAAAGCACCCAAGCTCCGGATGGTGCATGAAGAACTCTCGGTGATCAATGTGATTGATCATGGTGATGACAGGCAGATGAAGGATTCCCGAGAGTTAATGGGAAAACCACCAGATAGGTGTAAGCACTACTTGGGGGAGGACGGTGATCGAGAGAAATCGTCCATCACCCTAGTGGACAATTGAGCATAAATGACGTCGAGCCGCGACGGTAAACCAGGCGCTGCACGGGAGGCAACCCGTGAATTTTTTTTTTCTTTTTCTTTCTTTTTGTAAAGTGTAAATAGATTTTTTTTCTTTTTCTTAATTAACTACAAAATTTTTCGTTTTAGTTATTGTTTTTAATTTTAGTTAGGTAAAACCTATAATTCTAACCAATTTTGTTTAGTGAGATGATTTTCAAGTCAAACGGAAGAAAATGTGCACGGAATCATGAAGGAAAAGTCGAGGTAAGAAAAATTAATAAAAAGTAGAAAATAGTGAGCTGGGGCGATAGCTCCGTGTCACGGAGGAGGACCACCGCGTTACCCTCCGTGACACGTTGAGGTATAACCCGGAAATTCTAAAAAATTTTCAGAATGCTATCGCAATGGCTCCGTGTCACAGAGGCAGTGCACCGCGATGCACTCCGTGACACGTTGCCGTGTATATCGCGACGGGTAACACCGGGTTGCCGGGTGACCCGCGTGTTTTTCTTCCCTTTTAACCCCAAAACCTCCCCTTTTCCCCTCATTTTCTAATTCCTCCGCGACCAAACATCCCAAACCCCTCCCCCATCAACGTGCCACGGCTTAAGGCAACAAATTACCGAGTTTTCTTCAATTCTTCAACTTCAAGGTATGTTTTCCGATTCCCTCTCAAGTTTTTGTCGATTTTCTTCGAAATTAAGCATGGGAGGTGTGCTAAATTGCCCTAAGTCGAAATTAAGCATTAATTCAAGTTATTTGTTGATTGATAAATGTTCAGAATGTCATTATGATCGTTTGAACTTGTCGATTGCATAATTTATTCGGATTTGATTGAAGAAATCAATTCTAGGGCTTGTTGTTGAATTTGAAGTTGGACATGTGTTGAAATCGTGAATTTTATGCCGGGGTATATGTGTTGAATGAGATGAGTCGATGTACAAATTGTTTGGAATGTGAATAGACGACGGATTCTCGGGCTTGGGGGAAATGTTGAAATTTGTTAGAAATTGGTTGGTGGGATAGGTTCATGTGTATAAATTTTTGTTTTATTTTTGTTTCTTTGTTTTTCTTTGCTAAGTGCGATAGTTAAAATGTTAGCGATGGTAGTGATTGTGAGTAGCTGTACGAAGTCTGAGTAGTACGCAGAAGTTATACAGTCGAATTTTCTTTCGAACGCACTAAGCATGATTGTATAGTTGGTTGTTTTGTGTGATAAAGATATTCTTTCCATAGTGTTGTAATTGTAGCTAAGGACTAAGTGTGGGGTAACTTAGCGTAACCCGACCTTAGCCGAAGTTAACATTTATTTAGCGTAACATTGAGCTTGTTTACTTGGGTTGACAGGTAAAATGGCAAGCCAGCAAGAGAAAGGGAAAGGTGCATCAACTTCAGGCACCGGAAGGAAGAGACTCAGACTGGGCACAGCAGTCCCAGCTGCACCAGCAGTTCCACGCGGCCAGCGCCGCCAATATGGAACAAGATGGGTGACGGACGAGGGGAAAAAGTGGTACGCAAAACACAAAGAGAACAAATATTTCCCCGAGGAGCATATAGCACGGGAGCCATTGGCACAGGAGTTCCCCAGGATGGTTCACCAGATTGAGGCAGCTTGGCTCAATTTCATCTTTGAGGAGCCCAAGGAATGCAATTTGCACCTGGTTCGGGAGTTCTATGCCAATTGGAACCCGTCAATCAGAAGCCACACCATCAAAATCAGAGGGCAGATAGTCACTCTGGAGCCCCACCAACTCAATGCCATCATAGGAGCGCGGGACACAGACGCCCAAGTCCTCCGACAACTGAACATTACCCCACCGTATGCTGACATCAGACGCACATTGTGTGGGGCCCGATCTACACCTAGATGGAGCAGGCACAAAGAAAGGGGCTACCACCAGACTGTGCCCTATTAACAGATGAACAGGGAAGCCTGAATATGGCTGAAGATCGTCTGCTCATGCCTCATCCCGGGGGTACATATGGCTGATGTTACTCGGGATCGTGTTTTCCTGGTGTACGCCCTGATGAAAGGGCTGGAGATCAATGTCAGGGCGGTTATTATATCCGCCATGAAAAGAGCCCGGTTCACAAGGGGCACAGGTATGGTTTTGGTGGACTACTCACCACCTTTCTCAGGGGCCTCGATATTGAGGAGGAGGCACTCGATTATATCCCGCAGTTGGAGCGGCGGGCCTTAGATGTTACCAAAACTAAGGCTCCCGACACCACCCATGGGCCAGTGCTGACACTTGGCGAGCAACACACTCGTGATGACCAGTATATGGCGCGGATGTATGGGATGTAGATGCTCCAGCTAAGGATAGGTGGGAGGCCAGCGACGGAGGAGGAGCTATGGCAGCTCGAGCTAGATTACCCCTTCGGCGAAAACGCCAGGGCTCTATGCCGAGTAGGGCCAGCCTTTGTAGAGCCCACAGATGATGACGTCCCCATGGACGAGGAGAAGCGTCGGGAGGACTCCGATGTGGAGTCTGATGATGACGACGGAGGCAACTCGGACATGGGAGATGAGGCAGCAACACCCGACGAAGAAGTGGAATACTTTGATTGATCAGGGAGTTCCACCACCCGATTTTGTGCTATTTAATTTTTGTGAACACTGGGGACAGTGTTCGGACTAAAGTGTGCGGTGGGAGTAGTTAGGTGGTGGGCTGGGCTGTTTTGTTTGTATGTTCTCCTCTGTTATTGTGTATGTTGTTTGTCCCTGTGATTTGTGAAGTGTTTAAGAATTGTTCTGTATTTGTAAATATTTGTGAAATTGCTGTATGTTGTTGAATGTTGCCAGCTGATTCTGTAAATATTTTTGTTTATCGAAATGATCGATATTTAAAAAAAAAACTTAAAATATTGTGTACAGAAATTATTTTTTTCTTTTTCTATCGAAATGATCGATATTTAGCAAATTTTTCAAATTTTAATTTTGGATTTCTCGGCATTTGTTTTCGGTTCTTTTACCGAGATTAGTCCCATTGAACCGAAGTCATAGTTAGTGACTGTTCCTTATGATGGATGGATGACGACTGTCTTAAGGGAAATGTAGTCGTTAGGAGTAGTTTTTTTTTCGAGTAATTTTCAGTTTTTTTTCTCTTTGGTGGATTTCATCCCCGAACCTGTAGTTACTATATGGTTGCGAAATTTTGGTTGCGTGTTGTACATGATATTCAAAATGCAAAGGTGATTCGTATGAAAGCATGCAATTTTGTAAATATGTTGAGATACCTAGGCTGTAGAGTTCGATTCAGTGTGATTGAGGCTTAATGTTTGAATTCCTGTAATTAGCTGATTGAAGAGTCTGTGAATACATCTTGAATCGAGCATGTGCATAAAGTGTGAAGTGAGGTGTTGATATTCCATGATATTGTGAAGTGTCTAGAACTTGCCTGGTGTGTGTACAAAACGAAATGAAGGAGGTGTATTATAGGAAAGGATGTAGGCATTTCTTTGTTTTAACCGAGAGTTTCTATATTTTTTCTTGTCATACCCCCCTTTCTGTGATTGTATACCCTAGTCAGCCCTTTGAGCCTTTAGCCGATTGTTTTCTTTCTTTTGTCCAAAAAGTGTAAACCGAGCTTAATTCCTTCTTTTCATTAGCCGTAAATTCTATACGAAACTCTTAAGCGCTTAAGAAGAGAAAATCATTTTCCCAAAGTGTCAAAGAGTGAGAAAGGTGAAAAGAAAAAGAAAAGCAGAGTGATAGAAGAAAAGAAAAGGTTGAAGGTGCACTTGTTATAAATAAACGATAATGAAGGTGCATGAATAACCTTTGTTGTTGTGTCAAGTGTGCTTAATGAAATGGGCCATACTAAAGAAAATCATCAAGAATGGGATGATGAAAAAAAAAAAGAGAAACAATGTCCATGAGTGATGGGATGTGTTGAAAAGGCGCTTAAGGATGCTAGTGGCTATTATTGGCTAATCCAATATTTACTAGTTCCATAGCTTCCATTACAACCCATTAAAGTCCTATGTGATCTTACATTGCATTTTTTTATATTAGTGGAGTAGTACACTAAGGGAAAGCTTATGGGTCATGACATGATGCATGTGAATTCTTTTGGGGGAGAGAGTGAAATTGTGTGTACATGCCCCTGCTTGAATGCTATGAGTCATATGAGCAAAAAGGGGAAGATTCTCTTGAGTTGTGAGGGCATATGCTTGATGAAAGATTAATTTTCGTGTCGGATATCTTGATCAGCTGATTTGCATGAGTTTACCGATATCGAGAGTCGATTCTTAAAGTCTAGGAAGTCCTAAGGTATTGAAGGTCATTGCATAGTTAAGACCATGCATGTTTTCTTGATGATTTGCAATATTGAATAATCGGTATGACCGTAGCTTAAATTGTCGTACCATAGTAGCGAGGTTGGGATGTAAATTGCATGAATTGTATGTTTGTTGTTCGAGGACGAACAAGGATTTAAGTGTGGGGTAAGTGATCTTGGGCAGATTTATATGCCCAAGTGATACTCAAAAGTATCATTTTCGCCTTGTTTATCTAGCAATGTGTATACATTTCCATGTAATAGGCAATAAAATGTGAATTTATACTAACCAACATGATTAGCATTGTTTTGCAGTTAAAATGTGATTTCGGGAAGCTAAAATGCATGTTGGATGATATCGGAGTTGGACTTGGATGCGAGCAAGGGAAAAGGCATTGGACAGCATGAATTAAAGGGGCTCCGCGATGGAGCCGTGTCACGCTGCCATCGCGGAGGCATTCTGCCTGGAGGGTGAAAATTCACCAAATATCCAGTGAAGGTTCGCTTTTGCTCCGTCGCACAGAGCCAGTGCTCCGCGATGCACGCCGTGCCACGTTGAGCTTGAATTCCCGGACCCCCAGTTCCAGTGAGGGTCCGCGTTCATGGCGTGTCACGGAGGCAGTGCTCCGCGATGCACTCCGTGACACGTTGCTCATTATTCCGGGAAAAATTCCCAGCAGTATAAATAGAAAACTTAAGTTCATTTTTCAAAATTCAGACTTGGTGGAGCAAGGACGTGGGTTACAGGCAATTGAGGGACGAAAGTTCAGGGTTTTTTCTCTCTTTCTTTCTTCTTTAACTCAATTGCTTGTATGATTAACACTCGTTTTATGATGATTAATCCACAAATGAGTGGCTAATTCCTTTCACTGCTGAGGTTGTGAACAATTGTGATGAAATTTGATTATTAATTATCTGGTTTTTCATCTTTTCTTCCATGTTGTTCTATTAATTCTTGTTCTTACTGCATTGGTGTGTGGCCGCCATTAATGTACATCTAAAAAGTCCGATTTCACTCGAGAGAGCACGAAATTGGAAAGTTGTGAATTAATAGTATATTGTTCTTTACTTGGTTTGAGAAAATTGAGTTTTGATGTGCTTTCAGGATAGAAATATACCTGAAAGTCGTATTAGTCAATTTAGGAACCGGAATTGTATGGCTAGAACATGAATTGCATTTGATCACAGAAATGTAGACGGATGGTTCATGATTCTTAAGTGAGATTAAATACGAGAGTTTATATCTCTTGGCAAATGTTCTTGGCTAGCAACAGAAAGAAAAGATTGACCAATTTATGACGATAATCAGTTTCATTACATGTTCGGTTAACCTTAGCATGCTCTTATCCCTAGTTCAGATTCAAAGTAGATAATTGTTCTTAGTTTTAGTATAAAATTTATCAAACAAACTATCAACTTTTTGGTTACGTTGTTGTCAGCATATTTAGAGGTAAAATATAGTATACTTGAGCACATTGCACTTAACCCAAGTCTCTGTGGGATCGATACTTGGCTTACTAAAGCCACTTACTACTTGTTCGACCACGTGCACTTGCGTGTTGTTTTATATACCCATATAACACATCCGAACAGTCCTCATCCATCCATCATAGCGAACGGTCACTATTTACGACTTTGGTTCATGGGAGTATTCTCGGTAAAAGCACCAAAAACAAAGGCCGAGAAACCCAATCATTAAAAAAATTCAACAAAAATTTTAGAAATATCGATAATTTCGATAGAAAAAAATATTTACACAACTAACCAACAACAACAACTCACCACAGCACACAACAGCTTATATCATTACAACACCGAATTTCATTTTAGAACATACAACACAAAATCACAAGGTCACATTTTTCACAGGCACAAAAACACAAGACAAACAAAAACAAAAACCACAACGAAACATGCAGCACCTAACTACTCCCACCCTACACTTAAACCAAACACTGTCCCAGTGTTCACAAAATTCAACATATCATAACGGTGGGTGGTGAAACTCCCTGATCAATCTTAGTATTCCACTTCTTCATCAGGTGACGTTGCCTCGTCTCCTATATCCAAATCGCCCCCGCTGTCCTCATCTGACTCAACATCTGAGTCATCGCGGCGTGTCTCCTCATCAGTGGGGACATCATCATCTACAGGCTCCACAAAAGCTGGTCCGACTCGGCATAGAGCCCGGGCATTTTCGCCAAAGGGGTAATCTAGCTCGAGCTGCCATAGCTCATCTTCTGTTGCTGGCCTCCCGCCTATACGCAACTGCAGCATCTGCATCCCATACATGCAGGCCATATACTGATCATCCCGAGCATGTTGCTCGGCTAGTGTGAGAACTGGCCCGTGAGTGGTGTCGGGTGCCTTGGTTTTGGTGATGTCTAAGGCACGCCTATCTATTTGCGGGATGTAGTCCAGGGCCTCCTCCTCGATATCAAGGCCCCTCAGAAATGTGGTAAGCAAACCACCAAAACCTTACCTGTGCCCTTGATGCAAATGGGCTCTCTTTATGGCAGAGATGATCACCGCCCCAGCATTTATCTCCAGCCCTTTCATCAGGGCATAAACCAAGCACACTCGATCCTGGGTGACATCTGTCATGTGTACCCCCGGGATCAGGCAGGAACACAAAATTTTGAGCCAAATCCTGGCTTCCCTGTTCATTTGAGAGTAAGGCAGTGTCTGATGGTAGCCCCTCTCCTTGTGCCTGCTCCACCATGCTGTTGAACGGGCTCCACACAGAGTGCGTCTGATATTCGCATAGGGTGGAGTTATGTTCAGCTGTTGGAGTACATGGGCGTCTGTGTCCCGCGCCCCTAATATGGCATTCAGGTGATGGGGCTCAAAGGTGACAACCTGACCCCTTATCTTGACGGTGTGACTACGGAGTGTCGGGTTCTAGTTAGCATAGAACTCCCGAATCAAATGGATATTGCACTCCTTGGTCTCTTCGAAGATGAAGATCAGCCCGGCAATGTCAATCCGGTGTACGATTTTGGGGAATTCCTGTGCAAGTGGCTCCCTTGCAATGTGCTCCTCAGGAGTATTTTTGGTCTCCTTGTGCTTTGCATACCATTTCTTCCCTTCGTCCGTCACCCATCGGGTCCCGTATTGACAACATTGGCTACGCGGAACCGCTGTTGCTGTTGGAACTGCTGTTCCCAGTCTAATCCTCTTTCTACCGGCGTTTGATGTAGATGCACCCTTTCCTTTGTCTTGCCTGCTTGACATCGTTCCTGTCAAATCAAGACAGTCCCAATGTTATTCAAGTCAAAAATTAACTTCGACTAAGGTTGGGTTGAGTTAGGCCACCCCACACTTAGTCTTTAGGCCCAATTAAAAGTATTCGGTAAGACACTCATGCTTTCCCAATTTTTACAATCAACATGCCTCGTGCATTCAGATAAGTTGATGGAATAATTACTAAGTACTACTCAGACTTCGTACAACACATAACAATATCACCATCGATTCCATTTCATCACATAGCACTTAGCCAAGAATTGTTTCAACACAACAACCTATGCCATTCACCAATTTCATTTTCCCGAAAATTCCCTTGTTTATTTAGCATATTCATCTATATTCACAACATCATTTACATCATCCAACATGAAAAACCTAATTATTTTCACATTTTCAACCAAATTTAGTTTCTTCCCCTTCAAAATCTAACCCTAGCTACCAATTTTGCACAAATTCAATCAAACATGCATTCATCGAGTTCATATAAGCACAACGAAACTATGAACATCAATCAATCATAATTTAAGTGAATTCAAACTTAATTTACACTTAGGGCAAGCTTTACTCACCTCACATGCTCAAAAATTGAAACTTTAGGAAAAAATTGAGGTTATGTTCAAGAACATACCTTTAATTCGATGAACTCGAAGAAAATGTGAAGAAACTTCGATCCTAGGTCCATGCCACATTGGGGGAGGGGGGATTTTAGGGGGTTTGTCGCAGAGGGGAGTGGGAAATGGGAAAAAAGAGGGGATTTCGGGGTTAAAAAGAGGTATTTTCGCGCGGGTCACCCGGTGACCCAGTGTGACCCGAGGAGAAATACACCTGAACGTGTCACGGAGGGTAACGCGGAGCACCCCCTCCGTGACACGGAGCCATCGCGCCAGCCTTCTGGAATTTGTAAAAATTCCAGAATTGGCTTTAGCATGTCACGAAGGGTAACATAGAAGCCCTCCTCCGTGACACGGAGCCAATGCATAGGCTCACTGTAATACCACCTTTTTATTTTTCTCACCTCGATTTTTTTCCTTTGCGATTCTTTGAATTTTTTTCCTCCGTTCCACTTGAAAATCATCTCACAACGAGAAATTGGTTAGAATTCATATGTTTCAAACACAACCACAATTTTTGATTTTATTTTTATTTTTATTTTCTTTTTTTTCTTTTTCTTTCTTTTTACTAATTCTACTCATCTATTACAACAATTTCACAGGTTGCCTCCCGTCTAGCGCCTGGTTTACCATTGCGGCTCGACGTCATTGACACTCAATCATCCTCTAGAGTGACGGACATTTTCTCTCGAATAACGTCCTCACCCCAGTAATGCTTACACCGCTGCCCATTAACCAAGAACGTGGTACTTCAATCTTTTTGCCACAACTCCAGTTTTGGGGTGTCCTCAATCGGTGGTTTTCCCACTGGATCTCGAGAATCAACAATATGAACAATATCTGCTTGATTTAGCACGTTGATTGCTGAAAGCTCCTCATATATGGCCGGAAGCTTTGTGGCCTTGTACACATCAAATACCTCCACCTTGTCATGCGCCCGCATGGTTAGCTGCCCTGCAGCTACATCAATCAAATCTCTCCCGGTTGGCAAGAAAGGACGTCCCAAAATAAATGGGACTTCCGCAACGGCTCAAAATCCAGAACAATAAAATCTACTGGGAAGACAAGAGAGCCCACTTGCACCAGCACGTCCTCCACAATGCCATCTGGTCTGGCCAAAGAACGATCCACTAACTGCAAGATCACTGTAGTTGGTCTAGGACTGCCCAGCCCCAACTTCTTGAATACCGATGTCGGCGTCAAGTTAATACTCGCTCCCAAATCGCATAGTCCACGAGCTCGGATACATTTCCCAATTGTGATTTGAATTGTAAAGCTCTCAGGGTCCTTGAGCTTTGTTGGCAACCTGTTCTGTATCCGGGAAGTGCATTCCTTCGTAAGTGCCACCGTAGCATACTCCGTCAATCTGCTTTTGTTAGCTACAATGTCCTTGATATACTTTGCATACTTCGGCACTCCCTGCAAAACATCAACAAGAGGTAAATTAATGTGTACCTGTTTAAGAACCTCTATGAACTTTTTGAAACACGCTTCCTCCTTGTGTTTCTTTAATATTTGAGGGAACGGGGGTGGTGGTCTTTCTGTTTCAGCTGCCTTCTCCTTCCCCCTCTTATCATTCTATTCCCTTTCTTTCTCCACTGCTCCTGACTGCTAAGGTGGTCTTTCTGGTTCCACCTCCTTGAGTTGTAAACCACTCCTTGTGGTCACTGCATTTACTTGCTTGGGATTCAAGTCAGTGTCACTCGGTAGTCCTCCTCTTGGCCTGGTGTTTTGAGCTCCAGCTAGTTGCCCAAACTGGTACTCCAACGCCTTTGTATCTAACTAATTGTTCTTTACATCTGCCGCCAATTTCACATAGTCAGCCTGCAATTGAGCTTGGTTAACTATCATTGTTTTAAACATTTCCTCAATGCTGGGTGGGGGTGGTGGAGGAGGTGCATTGTTGCTTCTGTATTGAGTCTGATAGTTCTGCTGCCCTCCTTGATTTCTCTACGCACCCTGATTCAAACTCTGCCCTTGATGGCTGTTACTACCCCAGGAGAAATTCGGATGATTCCTCCAATTAGAGTTGTAGTTGTTGCTATACTGTTGGTGATAATTTCTCTGTACATTACCAACAAAGTTCACTGACTCTGGATTTGCACCACAACACTCAGCTGAGTGTTTATTACTACCGCATACTTCACACCAAATCTGCTGCACTACATTAACTAGGCTTGAGATTGATTCAAGCTCATATTGCTGAAGTGTGTGTTAAGTTGATTTTGCAGCGCAGCTATCTGTGCAGCGATAGCTGTAAAACCATCCACTTCCAAGACTCCCGCCGCTTTCCTTGTTCCTCCTCTAGAAGAGTCCGCATTCCACTCTAGATTTCCCTGTGAAATACGATTTAACAAAGTATACAGCTCCTCATAAGTCTTTTCTAATTCTTGTCCCCCAGCTGCTGATTCTAGCAAAATTTTTGTGTGAGGTTCCAAACCCTCTATGAAAGTATGCAACAACACATCATTGGACTGGTGATGGTGAGGACAATCCCTTAACATGGATTTGAATCTTTCCCAAGCTTGATACAGATTCTCCCTCTCTCTTTGTTTAAAACCTAAAATCTGACTTCTAAGTCTTGCTATTTTCCCGGATGGAAAGAACCTTATCAAAACTTTTCTTGCAAGATCATCCCAAGTGGTGATGGAATTAGGTGGCTCAGCTTTCAACCACCTCTTTAGAGATGTAAGCCTTACGTAATCAGATGATACTCCAGTGGGGATGTAAGTGTCACTTATCTCCAAAAAGTTTTGGAGATGTTGTTGTGGATCCTCGTGAGGGAGACCTGTGAATTGCCCACTGGTGTGCAGCAATTGCACCAAATTCTGTTTCAGCTCAAACCTCCCTCCTAGCTCGGGTTTGCGAATGCTTGATGTAACATTGTTAGCATGTGGGATTTCCACTTCGTGAACCGGCCTAGCTGCCATTTCCTCGGGCACTGACACTGCCCCTACAAGTGGTGGATTCTGTTGTTGCTCCAAGATTGTTTGTTTGAGCAACTGCAGCTTTTTCTCAAGAGCTTCACTCCTTTGACGATGAAATTGTCTTTCCGGCTCTAAGTATGAATCCACCAACTCCTTGTCTCTTACCAGTGTTCAACAGAATTAAATATCTGCAAAAGACATGCTAAGATCAAGTTGTCAGCACTAATATAGAAATTGTAAACTAACACTTAAAAAACAATTTTACCAATTGCCAGTCCCCGGCAACGGCGCCAAAAACTTGTTGGGGCTGTTTCGCAACTACACGCAAGTGCACATGGTCGAACAAGTAGTAAAATGGCTAAAGTAAGCCAAGTATCGATCCCACAGGGACTGAACCAAGGTAACAATCGAATTAAGTATTAATGAGCTCTAACTCTAAAAATGCAGACAACAATTTAAAGAAGATTTTGAGAGTTTGTTTCCTAAATTATACTAATCTAAGACAAAATGATAAAGTGAGTCTGAAATATAGTAATGAGCAAGCTGAGGCCAAAATGAACATGCAGGGAAGTAATTTATCGATACAATTCGGTTAATCTTTCCTTCGGTTGCTAGTCAAGAATTATTGCCTATGGAGAGAAATTTTCGTATTCTACCCAACTTAAGAATCATGAACCTTCAACCTACATTTATGTGATAAAAGAATTTCATGTTCTAGACATACGAAACTGATTCCTTAATTGACTAATACGACATCCAGATATATTTCTATTATGAAGGTAAATCAATTCTCAATTTTCCCAAACTAAGAAGAGATCATATCCTACCAATTCACAACTTTCCAATTTCTTTCCTTCTCAAGATAAAATTGGATTTTTTAGATATACATTAACATTGGCCAGACATTAATGCAGTAAGAACAAGAATTGATAGAATAACTATGGAAGAAAAGATGAAAAACCAAAATGATCAACAATTACGTTCCACTACAAATGTTCTTAACCTCAGCAAGAAGTGAATTTAGCCACTCATTTGTGGATTAAACATCATCAAATGAGTATAAATCATACAAACAATTGAAATAAAGGAGAAAGAGTTAGAGAAGAACCCTATGATTTTCGTCCCCTCAACTGCCTGTAACCCACGTCCTTGCTCAACTAAGTCAGAATAATTAAAAATAAACCTAAGTGTGCTATTTATACTAGTGGGAATTTTTTTCAAAATAACAAGCAACGTGTCACGGAGTGCACCGCGGAGCACTGCCTCCGTGACACGACATTGTCGCGAACCCTTACTGGAATTTGATGTTCCAGGTAAATATCCCCAATGTTCCACGACTTGTATCGCGTGGCATTTCCTCCGTGTCACGGAGGCAACGTGGACCGTCACTAAAAATTTTCCAAAATAAATCATCCGAGGCAGACTGCCTCCGTGATGGCAGCGTGACACAGCTCCATCACGGAGCCCCTATATTTGCTGCTTTTCGTTGACCTTTTCCACTGCTCGCTTCTGATTCCATTCCCGTTTTCACCAACATGCAACTTAGCTTCCTAACATTATATTTTTCCTGCAAAACAACACTAATCATGTTGGTTAGTATAAATTCACATTTTAACTACAAATCACATGAGAATGTACAAATATCGATAGATAAACAAGACGAAATAGAGCATTTGAGCATAACTTGGGCATATAATTCTGCCCAAGATCACTCATTCTCTTAAGGATGATTTTATCCCTAGCTTTGAATTCAGTAAACTAGAATTTTTCCTTTTGACTAGTTCTTCCTTGTGATTGATTTATCAGTTGGGTTTCCCATATTTATAGAAAATGTTGAGAATTTAGTCAGATGCTTGTTAGTCCAGTCTCAGTCAATTATTAGCATATTCGGTATAATCCAAAAATGTCAGCTGATCAGTGTGACTATAGTTAATCCGTAAGGTATCCATGATGCCTCCCAATTATCAGTATTAGACTCAATATTAGATTTTAGTGGTTCTATAGGCGGTAATGACACTTTTAGATAAGCAGCTCTGACCAGCCTTAGGACCCCAGCTTTAGATTACAGTTTGTTCTTTAGACGGTTACGATGCTTCCAGATAAGAAGCTCTGACAAGTCTTAGAACATCAGTTAATCTGATTCGATAAGACTCTCAGGGTACTTCCAGATATGTATTCCTGACTTAGTCTTGGGCCCCAGTTTCGAACTATCATCTTAGTAGTCAATTGAGAACTATCCAGTGGGAGTAGGACTTGTCACCGTGAGGATCGTGGTTCTAACGCACCAGGTTCCCAAAACTACGTTGCCGTCGTAGGTTATATTTTATTAGCCTCATGGACCAAGACCTGTGATCACTAAGTTCATGACTTTAAATCCTGGAAAGTTATATTAGGTCCTACAGATGGGGTGTATACATCGGACTCCACGTCTAGCTCACGTGGTTATATATCGATTATAGACTCTCCCACTGGTCAGCTCAGTTCGGTCTCAGATTAATCAGTTCAAATCAGTTTAGTATAGTATTTCAGAATAGTATCTTAGATTTAGGGCATGTCTTTGATCATCTGACAAGGTCATTTTGACCACCTCAGTATATCACAACTTATTTAGTTTCAATATTTTAGTTGGTCATTGCATGTATTTCCAGTTCAGTTATTTTATATCTTGTGTATGGTTTCTCCTAATTACTCAGTACATTCAAAGTACTGATGCATATCTTTTATGATGTATCATTTTATGATACAGCTGCAGGTTCCCAGTCCCAGCACTATTAGTAGATCTCGCTCAGAAGTTTTCAACTGCATCATCGGTGAGTCCTTATCTTTTGAGGACGAAGATTATTTCTTTTTAGTTAGATTTAGAGATAGCTGGGGGCTTGTCCCAAAAACTCATCAGATAGATGGCTTTCAGACACATACAGAGTTTTCAGATTTTCAGTTTTGTTTTCAGTTGTATAAAACTTATGATTTAGTTCTTCTTCATAAATGTTTTATTTTATTAATTCAAAGCTTTCTCTCTGTTTTTACGCAGAATACTAGTGTTATGATAAATTATGGGTTCACTTGGGGTTACTTGTGACACCAAGTATCGTGTCTCATCCAGGGTACACGCTCGGGGTGTGACAAACTTGGTACCAAAGCATTATGTTTATAGTATCCTAGGATGTCTGAAAGTCGCGTCGAGTAGAGTCCTTTTCATGGGTGTGAAGCGCGCCACACTTATGACGGGGAGGCTATGAGATGTTATTAGGAAAACTCCCTTTTGTTCATACTCTTTATTGTGCATTGAAATTCAATTCCAGAAATGTTCTTCTAACTCGTGCTCTGTTTCGTTTCAGTGATATCATGCCTCAACGACGTGGTAACGAAATAAGGGTCAGTAACGCTCACCAACCTGCCCCACCAGCTCCAGCAGCCCCTCAGGATGACCCAGTGTCCTCCGCAGAGTTCAGGGTGGCTATCCAGTTGCTCGCACAGACAATTACTAATCAGGTGAACTAGCGGTGGTTTCGTTCAATAATAATGGGTCCGCAACAGCTGCCCGAGTTTGGGACTTCACTTTGATGAACCCTCTAGTTTTCCACAGATCTAAGGTGGGAGAGGACCCACAGGAGTTCGTGGATGATATTAGAAAGATCACTTAAATTATGGGTGTCAGCTCCTCGGAGAGTGCCGACCTGGCTGCCTACCAACTGAAAGGGGTAGCCTAGATCTGGTACGAATAATGGAAGGAGGGGAGACCAGCGGGAGCAAGACCGATGGAATGGAAGAGTTCACTGCAGACTCCCTAGATAGATTTTTCCACTGGGAGCTCAGGGAGGCTAAAGTCGCTGAATTCATGAATCTGAAACAAGGAATTCGGATGGTGGAAGAGTATGCACTGGTGTTCACAAGGTCGTCTAAATATGCTCCAGAAATGGTAGCCGACCCAAGGGCTAGTATGCTGAAATCTGTTAATGGGGTCTCGAACTTGGTACTCAAGGACTGTAGGACTACAAAATACTTATTAATGACATTGATCTCTCCACCTCATAGTTCATGCCCAGCAAATTAAGGCAGAAAAATTAAAAGACTTGGAGAGGGAGAACAAATGGGCAATAACCGGCCAGTCAGATTATGGCCACTAGAGATCTGGCAGTAGTAGCCGCCCACAACAGCATTAGAGGGATCCAGCACCCACTTCAGCCAGTGCCCCTACTTCCCGGTCCCATAAGGATCGAAGGGGTGGAGCATCTGGATCACAATCTAAGAGTCATAGCGCCACCAACCGCTACAGCTACCCAGCTTGCCCTAAGTATGGCAAGAACCATACAGGAGAGTGTCTTTAGGGATGAGAGGGTTGTTTTGGGTATGGACAGCTTGGTCATCGGCTCAAAGAATGCCAATCAACAGGAAGGGGGAGATCACAATCCACTGCTTCAGAAACTCTAGCAGGCTGACCAACTCGGTAGGCCAACACTTCAGGTACAGATGGTGTCCAGCGCCAAAACTATTTTTATGCTTTGTCCTCTCGTTAGAATCAGGAGAGCTCACCTGACGTGGCCATATGTATGTTTTGCCTTTTCCATCTAGACGTGTATTCCCTATAAGATCGAGGATAGAAGCTGCCCAGTCTCAATCTTGAATAAGGTCATTCTAGATGATCTGGTAGAGTTAGACATGGTTGACTTTGACCTCACTCTTGGTATAGATTGGTTACACTTCGGTTATGCGTCAGTCGACTACAGAACTAGGGTCTTGAAGTTTCAATTCCCTAATGAGCTAGCTTTAGAGTAGATAGGCAGTAGTTCAGTTCCTAAGGGTTGGTTAATTTCCTACCTTAAGGACAGAAAGCTTATTTCCAAAGAGTGTATTTATCATCTAGTTCGGGTCAAAGATTCCAGCTTTGAGACCCCGACTATACAGTCAATTCCAGTTGTTAGTGAGTTCCTTGATGTGTTTCTTGAAGATCTTCCTAGAGTTCCTCCTGAGTGGGAAATAGACTTCGATATAGACCTTCTCCCAGATACTCAGTCCATCTCCATCCCTCTATACAGGATGGATCCAACTAAGTTTAAGGAGTTGAAGGAGCAGCTAAAAGAACTTCTTGATAAAGGTTCTATCAGACCCAACATCTCTCCTTGGGGTGCTCCAGTGCTATTCGTGCAAATAAAGACAGTACCCTTTAAATATGCATCGATTACCGTCAGTTGAAAAAGGCCACAGTCAAGAACAGGTATCCCCTACCAAGGATTGATGACTTGTTTGATCAACTTCAGGGAGCCAGTTTTTTCTCCAAGATAGATCTCAGGTCGGGGTATCATCAGCTAAGAGTCAGAGAATGTGACATACTGAAAACAACTTTCAAAACTCGATATGGTGACTACAAATTCGTGGTTATATCCTTTGGACTAACTAATGCCCTTGCAGCTTTCATGCACCTAATGTGTGGCTAATTCCCTAAGCAGAGTGTCCATAGGGAGCGTGGCTCATGTTGAAGAGGTAAAAAAGGAACTGGCAAAGGATATCCACAAGTTAGCTTGGTTGGGAGTACAATTGGTTGATACAACTAAGGGTAGAGTAGTGGTGCAGAGTGGACCAAATTCCTCATTGGTAGTTGAAGTTAAGTCAAGGCAGGACAAAGATCCCATACTGCTTAAACTGAAGGAGGCAATTCTCAGAAAGGAAGTGGAGGCTTTCTCCCAAGGGGGAGATGGGGTACTCCATTACCAGGGTAGGTTGTGCATACCGAATGTGGGTAATTTGAGATAGTAGATACTAGCTGAAGCACATAGTTTGAGATATTTCATCCACCTGGGTGATACTAAGATGTACCATGATTTACGGGATATTTACTGGTGGAACAGGATGAAGAGAGACATCGCAGAATTTGTAGCTAAGTGCCCGAACTACCAGCAGGTCAAAGTAGAGTACCAGAGATCGGGAGGTATGAATTAGGATATCAGCATTACCCAAATGGAAGTTGGAAGAAGTAAATATGGATTTTATTACAGTTCTACCTCAAACTTGCCAGCAGCATTATTTAATCTGGGTGATAGTAGACTGGATGACTAAGTCAGCACACTTTCTCCCAGCTAATACTATAGACTCAGTCGAGGATTATGCTAGGGTTTATATTCGGGAGTTGATTAGACTTCATGGGGTGACCTTGTCCATAATTTTAGTTAGAGGTCCCCAGTTCACCTCTCATTTCTGGAAATCTTTTCAGAAGGGACTCGGTACCCAAGTCAAGCTCAGCACAACTTTTCACCCGCAGACAAATGGACAAGCTGAGTGGACTACCCAAACCTTGGAATATATGCTGAGAGCATGCGTGATCAATTTCAAGGGTAGTTGGGACGACCACTTTCCTCTCATCGAGTTTGCGTACAACAACAACTACCGCTCTAGTATCCAGATGGTCGCGTTTGAGGCGTTGTATGGTAGGAGGTGTAGATCTCCTATCAGGTGGTTTGAGGTTGGTGAAACTACTCTAATCGGGCCAGACTCAGTCCATGAAGCTATGCAGAAAGTACAACTCATCCGAGAAATATTGAAAACAACTCAAAGCCATTAGAAATCTTATGCTGATGTGAGAAGAAGAGAATTAGAGTTTGCAGTGTATGACTGGGTTTATCTAAAATTTCACCCATGAAAGGGTGATTAGGGAATAAAGGAAAACTCAGTCCAAGATAAGTAGGACCCTACAAAATTCCAAGGCGGATTGGCAAAGTTGCCTATGAGCTGGAATTACCTTCATAGTTATCATCTTGCACCCAGTGTTTCATGTGTCACTATTGAAGAAGTGTATCGATGATCCAGCTCCAGTGGTGCTACTAGAAAACGTGGGAGTGAAAGATAGTCTCTCTTATGAAGAGTTCCCAGTTCAGACTTGTCCGTCAGGTTCGTAAGTGAAGTAACAAAGAAGTATCTTCAGTCAAAGTCTTGTAGAGAAATTAGCATGTTGAATGAGCTACGTGGGAAGCCAAAGCAGATATGAAGGCTACATACCCACATTTATTTCCTTCCAGCTCAATTTCAGTTTAAGGTATCAATTTTCTTCCTAAAACTATGTTTAGTTACATGTTCAGTCCATGTGTCCTAGTTTCTTGCATGTTAATGAATGTGTATAATTTGTGACTTCAGAGTCATGTAGTTGAGTTTAGAGGTAGTCATTCCGTTAGTTTTCAGCTTTCATGATCAGTATTTGAGTATGATGATTGCAATTCTCTGCTTTTCTGCATGTTTTCCAACTTTAAAGGATGAATGTTTCCAAGGGGGAGATATTGTAATGCCCCAGAAACCCTAAGATCAGACTAAAAAGTTGAAATGGAAAAAATAGGATTTTCTGCACTAGGTCACAGAATGAATCGTCCTGTGAACCATGGGGTAGGCCACGAGTCGTGGAGTGGCTCGTGAGGAAGGTTCCGGACTTAGTTGAAAATTTGGGAAATTGAATGACCATAAGTTGTCATGTGAGTCGTGGTCAAGGGTTGACCGAAAGTTGGAAAAGTTGGGTAGTGCACTTAACGAGTCCTCACCACGACTCGTTTGGGACACCATGAGTCGTGGTGTCGCCTGTGGTGACCCCCAGGTGGGTTTTGGTAGTGAGGATGATGGGAGGTGACCACGAGTCATGGTCACCAGTAACGGATCATCGAGTAGCCCGTGGTGACCCCTAAAGATGAATCTTGGTTCAGTGGCAATGGGAGACGTCATGAGTCATTATGTCTCCTGATGACTCGTGAAATTAGTCATTGGCGAGCTAGTAAATCTTTAGAAAATTTCTAGTGCACATCACGATTGGGCACCACAAGTCGTCCCTGACCTCACAACTCGTGGAGTGCCTTGTGGGGACCGGCAGGGTCTTTTTACCTGTGAATTTCCTAGGGAGTTTTACGTAATTTCCTAAACTCCTATACTCTAAACTATGTTGTTTTGGGTTTTAATAAGGGTTTTAGAGGGGGTAACTGATGGTTTACTTCATTCCTCACATCCCCTCTAAAGTTAGAACGTAGAATTCTCTCAAAAAGACTCAGAGCAGAAGCTAGGGAAATCAAATTCTCCTCAAATTTTCAAGGGATTCTCTTGGGGATTTCAATCACCAGGAATGTGGGAATTCAATAAGGGAATAGTTCTTCCTTTGTGTCCCCAAAATCTTCTCTATCTTCTCTATCAGTTCTAGCCCTGAACTATCGAATATGAATCAATGATATGCCAGACTTCGTTTATAGCATGTGGAATATTGTCTATGTTAATGGTATTCATATTTTCACTACCTAGTTATCATGTTAATGCTCATTCTTGTAAGGATGGTTTTATCCCTAGCTTTGAATTCGGTAAACTAGAATTTTGCTTGTTGGACTAGTTCTTCCTTGTGGCTTGATTTATCAGTTGGGTTTCCCATATTGATAGAAAATGTTGAGAATTCAGTCAGATGCTTGTTAGTCCAGTCTCAGTCAATTATTAGCATATCCGGTATAATCCAAAAATGTTAGCTGATCAGTTTGACTATAGTTAATCCATGAGGTATTTGTGATGCCTCCCAGTTATCAGTATTAGACTCAGTATTAGATTTTAGTGGTTCTTTAGGCGGTCATGACACTTTAGATAAGCAGCTCTGACCAGCCTTAGGACCCCAGCTTCAGATTACAGTTTGTTCTTTAGATGGTTACGACACTTCTAGATAAGCAGCTCTAACCAATCTTAGAACATCAATTACATAATCCGGTCTGATAAGATTCTCAAGGTGCTTCCTGATAGGTATTCCTGACTTAGTCTTGGGCCCCAGTTTCGAGCTATCATCTTAGTAATCAGTCTAGGATTATCTAGTGGGAGTAGGACTTAGAATTGAGCAAACCGAGTTCCAGTGCATCGAAGTTCCCAAAACTACATTGCCACCGTAGGTTATATTTTATAGGTCTCATGGCCCCAGACCTGTGATCTCAGTCATGCCTTTATACCCTAAATGTATATTGGGTCCTACTGAGGGATGTATACATCAGAATCCACGTTTAGCTCACATGGTTGTATGGCAGTTATAGACTCTCCCATAAGTCAGCTTAGTTCGATCTCAAATTAGTCAGTTCAGATCAGTTCAGTACAGTGTTTCAGATTAGTATCTTAGATTTAGGGCATGTCTTTGACCATTATACAGGATCATTTTGACCACCTCAATATATCACAACTTATTCAGTTTCATTATTTTAGTTGGTCATTGCATGTCTTTCCAGTTCAGTTATTTTATTCCTTGTCTATGGTTTCTCCTACTTACTCAGTACATTCAAAGTACTGATGCATACCTTTATGCTATATTATTTTGTGATACAACTGCAAGTTCCTAGTCCCAGTATCGTTAGCAGATCTCGCTCAGAAGTTTTCAGCTGCATCATCAGTGAGTCCTCATCTTTCGAGGATGAGGATTATTTCTTTTCAGTTAGATTTAGAGTTAGCTGGGGGTTTGTCCCAATAACTCACAAGATAGATGGCTTTCAGACGCAAACAGAGTTTTCAGATTTTTAGTTTTGATTTTAGTTGTATAAAACTTATGATTTAGTTCTTCTTCATAAATGTTTTATTTTATTATATCAAAGCTTCCATTATATTTTCACTTAGAATTCCAGTGTTATGATAAACCATGGGTTGACTTGGGGTTACTTGTGACTCCAAGTACTATGTCTCATCCAGGGTATAGACTCAGGGCGTGACACACCTATAGATCAACAAAAGTTTTACTTGAAAGGTGAGCAACCATAATGACGGGAAGTCCCACCCCTCCGAGGAAGATGTCTCTCCTCCCGACATTTCAGTTCTTTATTTTCTTAAACTTCTCAATATTAGTTTTACACTTAGACATTTGGTGCAATGACTTTCGAATATTGGGGATTATCATTTGTTTTGTTTTATATGATTGTTATAGTTTTTGGATATTTAATTTTTTTTATAAAAATGTTCTTCCTTTCTCATTGGAATAATGGATGTTGGGGTAGTTGTTGGGGTTCGTTGGTTCACCCACTGAGGGGGTTAGTGTAGGTGCCAATCACAAATATTTGGGTCGTTACACAGTTGGTATCAGAGCCCTAGGTTCATTGATCTCATTGCACTAATATGGGTCTAGTAGAGTCTCGTGGATCGGTGTAGAGACATCCATAACATATCTTCGAGAGGATGCAGGACTTTAGGAGAACTCCTTCCTTCTTCCCTTTTGTGTGATTACTTGATTCCATTTGGTATCTAGTGAGCCGAATTGGAATCTAACAACTCTTATTTATTTCTCTCACAGATGGTGAGATCACGTGCAGATACGAATAGAGAAGCAGCACCCAAGCCAATAGCAGCAGCTGCAGCAGCAGTCCACAATAGAGGAAGGGGTCGAGGATGTGGGCAATGTCCTATCATAGCCATAGGAGGGGCTCGTGCTCCTGCTCCATTACGAGAGAGGTCAGTATCTCTGATACCTCCCACAGTTCAACAAAGGGTGGTGGTAAAGGTGGAAGCTCCAATGTAGAGAGAGGTTTCTGCCGTTCTAGCATCCTCCAAGGTTTTGGCTCAGGTTCTTAATATCCTGAGTGGCCTTGTGGGTAATGGGGTAGTGCCAAAAACTCCTACAGGGCAGCAATTTGGGAAACAGCATGCGGCTACAGTGGCTCATCGCATTGATTACATGTCTGAGGTAGTCATGTTCCCCAGGCCGGTGGTTGGGCCTGTGATAACATGGGAGGAGCATGACTTATTTTGGAGGTTCACCAAGATGAAGCCTCCCACTTCTTATGGAATTGAGGCGAAGGATGCCTATGAATTCATTATAGATTTTCACGAGAGGCTCTATAAGATGGGGCAGTGGAGAAGTACGGTGTGGAGTTTGTCACCTTCAAGCTGATAGGTGATGCAAAGGTCTGGTGAAGGGCTTTTGTGGAGTGTATACCAGCAGGGTCACTATCATTGACCTGGACCCAGTTCTACTCAGCGTTTCTAGAGATGTATGTACCTCATACCTTGAGAGATAAGAGGCGGGATGAGTTCACCATCATCGAGCAGGGGAGCTCTTCTTTTGCAGCCTATGAGGCTAAGTTCCATTCACTATCTAGGTATGCTTTACCCTTAGTGCTGATAAAGGAAGAGAGGATCAGGTAGTTTATTAAAGGCCTAAATATGGATCTCACGTTATCAGCACTCCCGATGATCTCCTCAGGTAAACCCCTTTAAGAGGCAGTGGAATATGTAAAGAATATAGAGGGGGTGAAATAGGAAGGGTATGCAAAGAATGCTGAGAAGAAGTCTTAGAGGGTGGATTCCTACAGTAGCCCTATTGCTAGGACTCTAGTACCTCAGGGTTTCTCTAGGTGTTCTATTCAGTCGGCTATGTAGGTGTCCGCCGGAGGTCCATCAGGAAACACTCCCCAACCAGCAGGTACAGTCGAGGGATACTAAGCTTGTTCATTTTGACTTCAAGGCTAGTCCTATTTTTGTTGTTTTGGCTCAATAGTCAGTGATCGAGAAGGTATTCCACGAATGTGGGGATTATGGCTACATTCATAGATGGTGTCCCAGGTTTGGCCAGGGTGGGCAGATCATTCCAAACCTAGCTCCTCGAGCTCCAGTCCCTACCAGGAAAGGAGGCAGTCCATTCAGCAAGGACCGTCCACAGTTGGGATGAGGTAGTCATCCAACTATTAGAGGTGGCGCTCAGCCGAATAGAGGAGGTGCTTAGGTGGGTAGGGGTGGCACAACCCAATGGGGTGGTTTGCAGGCAGGTAAGTAGGCTCACTTTTATGGTTTTCCTAGTAATCTTGAGTTAGAGTCTTCAGAAACTATTATTACAGGTACGATCTTCGTGTTCGACAGATTGGCTATTGTTTTGTTTGATCTGTGTTCTACTTTTTCCTATGTGTTTGCTTATTTTGCATTGGGATAGGATCTTGTTTATTATGTGCTTGATACTCCTATCCATGTGTATACTCCTATAGGGGATTCTGTGGTACTGGATAGGTCTTGTTCGGGATTGTATTGTTGATTTCATGGGGTTTGACACTCTAGTAGACTTAGTGATCTTGGGCATAGTTGATTTTGATGTGATTCTGGGGTGAGCTAGTTATCTCCTTACCATGTTATTCTGGATTTCCATGCTAAGACTGTCACTATATTGGGCCCAGGGTCATTTAGGTTGGAGTGGAAAGGAAACTGTAGCCCTGCCCCTAGGAAACTCATTTCTTATATTCATGCTCGTAAGTTGATAGAGTGGGGTTGTTCAGTGTACTTAGTGCATATTTAGGATATTAGTTCTGAGGGTCCTTCCATAGAGTCTGTTCCAATAGTTTCTGAGTTTTTTGAGGTGTTCCTCGTAGATTTTCTCGGCATGCTACCAGGCCAGGATATTTATTTCTGCATTGATTTAGAGCTAGGAACCTGACCATTTCTATTCCGCCGTACCAAATGGCACCAGCTCAGTTGAGAGAACTCAACGAACAGTTGCAAGAGCTACTTAATAAGGGGTTTATTGGGCCAAGTGTCTCTCCTTGGGGTGCTCCGGTCTTGTTTGTGAAGAAGAAAGACTGTAGCATGCGGATGTGCATTGATTACCGTCAATTGAACAAGGTAACTATTCGAAACAAGTACCCTCCTCCTCTAATAGATGATTTATTTGATCAGTTATAGGGAGTAACTGTGTTTGTAAAGATTGACTTGAGATCGGGTTATCGCCAGCTAAAGATTTGGGCTGAGGATATTCCCAAAACAGCCTTCCGGACCATGTATGGGCATTATGAATTTTTTATCATGTCGTTTGGACTCACTAATGCTCCAGTTGCATTCATGTTTTTGATGAATGGTATCTTAAAACCCTACTTTGATTCTTTTGTGATTGTTTTTATTGATGATATCTTGGGGTACTCTAAGACCAACTAGGAGCATGAGAATCATCTAAGAATCGTGTTGGGATTGTTGAAGGAGAAGCAGTTGTATGCTAAATTCACTAAGTATGAGTTTTGGTTGGACTCGGTGTCTTTTCTAGCGCATGTGGTCTCCACAGAGGGAATCAAAATTGACCCACAGAAGGTGAAGGCGGTTAGAAACTGGGCTAGGCTAACTAATGCGACAGAGATTTGAAGTTCTGTAGGGTTGGCCAGCTACTACCACCGGTTGGTGAAGGGGTTTGCATCCATTGCCTCAGTACTAACTAGGTTGACTCAAAAAGATGTACCATTCCAGTGGTTAGAGGAATGTGAATCGAGTTTCCAGAAGCTCAAGACCATGCTAACCACAACACCTATCCTGGCATTACCTGTAGAAGGTAAATATTTTGTTGTTTATTGTGATGCCTCATAGTCTGGGATAGGTTCTGTTAATGCAGGAAGGGCGGGTCATTTCTTATGCCTTGAGACATTTAAAGGTGCACAAGAAGAATTATCCCATGCATCACCTGGAGCAAGTAGTAGTGGTTTTCGCCCTAAAAATCTGGAGGCGCTACCTATACGGGGCTCATTGCGAGGTATTCATAGATCATTACATCCTGCAATATGTGTTTTCCTAGAAGGATATCAACTTAGGGTAGAGGAGGTGGATGGAACTGCTCAAGGACTATGGCGTCACCATCTTGTATCACCAAGGGAAGGCTAATGTGGTGGCAGATGCGTTGAGTCGGTAAGTAGTGTGTATGGGAAGTTTAGCTTGTCTTGAATCTACTTGACGATCGATAGCCAGGGAAGTTCAGGCACTGGCAAATAGTTTATTGAGGCTCTCTTTGATAGAAATAGGTGGAATAGAATCTAAAACAGAGGCTAAGTCATCACTGTTAGAGGAATAAAGGCAAGACAACTTAGGGATGAGAAGTTGGGTAAGATTCGAGCTAAGGTTCTGGGGGGAGAAACGAAGGAAGTAGTGCTAGATGGTGAAGTCGGTTTTAGAGATTTTGAATTTTTTCTAAATCTAAGTAATGATCAAAAAATAATTGGGACACAATAATAAGAAGCATCTAAAATTAAGGCCTGACAATCTTGCAATGCTACAATTCACAATGGTTCAAGTATATGAAATTCAATTATTGTTTCACACAGTTAATATGCAATTCTCATGGTCTTTCGCGCCTATAAACACAACAAACTATTCTCACACCTACATTGTTGAGCGGGGATATGACGTCCTAATTCGTGAGCAATTTAACACTAGGGATGGGGTTTACGGGGTTTATGCCCTTGATTATGGACTTTCGTACCTTCAATAATTTACCTAGAATTAACTTCACAACTACGTCTAAGAGTGGTGATGTTACAATTTAATCCTAAGTGTCTAGCTATCTTCTCATTTTATTAACCAAGCTAGGGGAATTAGGTATAATTGCAATCCTAACTGCGAATCCTATCTTGAAGACATGAAGTTGCTCCCTGCATTCTTTTTTTCTAACCTAGGGTTACTCTTTTGAGCTTTTGCCTAAGCTTAACAAGTTAGTTTCAATGGTGATCAAGCATTAAAACAACAATTAATAAGAATGCAAGACAAAACAACAAGGAAAAGCTGAACCAAAGATGAATTCACGTGATTACATTCATATCATGTGGCCTTAACCCTAGAAGAAGGGTTTAGCTACTCATGTTCATACAAACACTCAAAAACATGTTTAAAATGAATGTACTTACAAGAATGATTAAAATAGAATGACAAACTTTTAACCCTCGGTGAAGTTCTTCACTTCTCCCTTCGCTCCTCTCTACTTTCCTCAAATATTTTCGTGATAATAAATTTAGAAGCTAAGGGTTCAATTTATAGTAAGTTAGAAAAATGCAAAATTAGACCTGTGAAAAAATAGCTCCGTGCCATGCTGCCTATCATGGATATTGGCCTCTGTGACATGTTGGCTATCACGAAGATTTGCCTCTGTGACACTCTACTGTCATGTATGCTCACTGTTTTACAGCTCCTGTTCATATAAATTAATTCTTTGCTCCGTGGAACGTTGTTGAACATCTCCCAATGCTTCTCTATGGCATGAAGTTGACTCCAAATGTCCTTTTTATCTTGTCTCACCATCCATAATCCATCCCTTAACATTTATCTTCAAGATTAGGACTAGTATTTTCACATTGAACTCCATATATTGGAAATTTCAACCTACAAAGAGAGCTAATCATATTTCTTAGTCCCTGGACACAAATTACACAAAATACATGAGATTATTATTAAATTAAGGTACAAACATGGCTAAAACATGGGTATGAAATAGTCTTTGGGCATATAAATATGCTCAAGATCACTACCCCACACTTAAAGCCTTGTTCATATTCGAACAAATCCTTTACATCTCATGCACAAGGAAGACTCACACATTACCAATTGATGCAAGACGACTCAAATTAAGACCACAATGACATATTTAGATGACAAGTTCAAATAGATCATGCTATATATAACCCAATTAAAAACTAATATAACCAAGTTAAGATCTCCGAGCCTCAGGAATCGACTCTACAACCATAACAACCTCATGCTCATTAGCTAATGAAGAAATCAAGAATGAATCCTATCTTTCCAAACACATGTGCCCTAACAATAAGAGAGATACCCATTTTCACTCTCAATTTTTCATATTATAACATGTATAGGTATATGAATGAGAATCAAGCTCATTCTCACAAAGAATTCACATGTAACATGTAATGACCCATAAGCTTGCCTTTAGTGTTTTACTTCACTAATTTAGGAATTTCTAAAAGTAAGATCAAGTAGGACTTTTGGGGTTGTAATATAAGCTACAAGATGGGTAGGTACAATTCCGAAGGATGGGTAGGTACAATTCCGGCCAGTAATAATGACTATTGATCTTGGGCAGAATTGCATGCCCAAGGGATACTCAAATGCTTCATTTCTACTTGTTTATCTATCGTTATGTGTACATTCTCATGTAATTCTTAGCTAAATGTGAATTTATACTAACCAACATGATTAGTGTTGTTTTGTAGGTAAAAGGAAATTTTGGAAGCTAATATATATGTTGGTGAAGTGTGGGAATCGACTTGGAAACAAGGAGTGGAATTAGACAAGGGAAAGCAGCAAAAATAAGGGCTCCGCAATGGAGCCGTGTCACGCTACCATCGCGGAGGCATTCTGCCTCGGATGAATTAATTGTGTCAAATTCTAGTGGAGGTTCGTGTTACCTTCGTGACACAGAGGCAGTGCTCCGCGATGCACTCCGTGTCACGTTTAGTGTGATTACCTGGAACCTTAAGTTCCAATGAAGGTGCGCGATAGCACTATGGCATGGAGGCAAGGCTCTGTGATGCAAGTCGTGCCACGTTGAGGTGAAATCACCTGGGAGCCGACTTCCAGTGAGGGTCTACGATACCCCCGTGGCACGGAGGGAGTGCTCCGCGATACACTCCGTGCCACGTTGCTTATTATTTCGAGAAAAATTCTCAACATTATAAATAGCACACTTAGGTTTTATTTTAAACATGCTGACTTGGTTAAGCAAGAACGTGGGTTACAGGCAGTTGAGAGGAAGAAAATTCTAGGGTTCTTCTCTTACTCTTTCTCTTTAATCTCAATTGTTTGTATGAATTCTAATTATTTGAAGATGTTTAATCCACAAATGAGTGGCTAATTCACTTCTTGCTGAGGTTAAGAATAATTGTAGAGGAATGTAATTGTTGATCATTTCAGTTTTCATCTTTTCTTCAATGGTTCTTCTATCAATTCTTGTTTTTACTGCATTAATGTTTGGCCAATGTTAATGTATATCTAGAAATCCAATTTTGATTTTGAAAATGAAAGGAATTGGACAGAGGTGAATTGGTAGCATATGATCTTTTCTTAGCTGTAAAAATTGAGAAAAGATTTACATTCAGAATAGAAATATATCTGAAAGTCATATTTGTAATAGCCCTGGACCGCCACTTGTAGAAATTGTCCGCTTTGGGGCTCACCCCCTCACGGTTTTAAAATGCGTCTACAAGGGAGAGGTATCGAAGCACTTATAATACTCTTCGTTCTCCTCCTCAACTGATCTGGGATTTTCCTAAGGCAAGCCTCACACTCACCCCTCCTTGGGACTCAGCGTCCTCGCTGAGGTTTGCCCCACCACCGGCTCGGCACCGGCTCTGATACCACTATAATAGCCCAGACCGCCGTTTGTAAAATTGTCCGCTTTGGTGCTCACCCCCTCACGGTTTTTAAAATGCGTCTACAAGGGAGAGGTATCCAAGCACTTATAAAGCACTCTTCGTTCTCCTCCCCAACCGATGTGGGATTTGCCTAAGGCAAGCCTCACACTTAATGTTATACCCTGTAAAATTCCCAACACATAGATGGCCTATTTGGGTGTTGGTTAAGAGTATTTGAAAGCCATACATGCTAGAAAAAGGCCCGGGAAATGACCAGACGAGAAACCTGTCGAACCATCGTGGAAGGAGCCAGGGAACAGCCCCTCCGCGATAGCAACGTGTCACGGAGGTGGAGCCTCCACGTTGGCTCCATGACACATTGGCTCCATGACACGTTGGCCCTGTCCAGGCCCAAGTATATAAAGCCTCCACTTCGGTTCATTTCATTATTATATCAAATAATTTCCAGAAGCTCGTGAGAAAACAGAGAGGGTGCAAAAGTATTGTTAAATTATCGCTCAATTACGCCGTCAAACGTAGTCCAAATCCAAATTAACCTCAGATACCGAGGTATTTAGCAGCAAGAAGCATTCCTACGGATTTAGTTTCGTGAAATTCCGGCGGTGAATCGTCATGCTACCGAACTAAGGTAAGTGGAATTGCTCCAAATTAGTGTCAATATACTCCTAGCCTTAAAGTGAATATTTCTCCCTTCTGGACTTTCGAGAAATAGCAAGTTTTTCACCGTCTTTCGATAAGCCAAAGTTTAGGCTATAAGTATATCAAAAGTGACGTTTTCTTTCAAAATATTGGTGTATTTAGTTCTAATTGACATATATACAAATGCAATTGGGAGAAATAGCTGGAGTACTGACCGAGCTTCGTCTGTTAGTCGGATAAACCGAGGTTAAGATATGTAAAGCCAGTTTCTTCGGCAAGTTAGTAGTTTTAGCCATGTGTAGCACAGTAAACTCCCTAGTAGAATTCCTGGAGTTGAATATTGAGTATTGTGCAAGTTTAGTAAATCTGGTTTGCGCTGTTATATCATACTCAGTTCGAAAGTTAGTAAAGCATGCGTCAAAATGGCAAGTTAGCATTCCAGACACAGTATAGCCCAGTATGTGATTAGCTAGCATGTTTCTAGAATATTATGACAGATATTCAGAATAAGAATTAGTAAAGTAAAATCAGATAGCCAGATAGTATCTTGGCTACAGATTAGCCATACAGATAGATGATATCTTGGCTACAGTATAGCCATACAGTTAGATAGTATCTTGGCTATAGATTTGCCATGCAGTTAGATAAGGATCACAGATTCAGTATAAAGAAAAATGAGAATCAGTATAATACAGAAAGAGATCAGAACAAGAAATTAGAATTCAGATAGTATTTTTTTCAGTTTAAACATGCTTTCTATATATGTGCTTATTGTTTGTTGAGACTTGGTTGTGTCGTGAGGGCACCCCTTTGAGCGTCCTCGCCGCCCCTGGGTTGCTAACTGCATCTCCCACTGAGCGGGTGGGTTTATGTCACTCCAAGGAGTGGCATGCCATCCCCAGTTTGGACGAACATGGGATGAAGCTTTCCTCATATCAGGCTGATCAGCATTATAGTACAGATAGCCCTGTTGTGCGCAAGCGCCCAGGGAACAGATTCAGATACAGTTATAGTTACAGATACAGTATAGGAGTCCTCCGGACTCAGACACGGTTATTTATATCGAAGGCTATGGCCCGAGCCGGAGACCCAGGGGGCCGGCAGAGGTGCTCGTAGTTAGTAGATGAGTGGAGTGACTTATTTTTGGCTGGTTTTGACCCGGGTAGGGGTATATAGATTGTTTGCTTGCTTGGCGCCATCCATCTATGGGGGTTGGTATTGGTTCTTGTTTGCCATATATATATATATATGTATTTATGTGCTATATATCACTTAATAGACAGCTGGCTGCCGCGTCTACAGGTATGCTCCTGCCCTATCACAGCACAGAAAGTCTAATTCAGGGCATATCAGTTGTTACAGATTTATTTATCACCTGCTATTCAGAATTGCTAGTTATGTTATTTGTATTCAGTTGTATCCAGTTGCTTACATACTCAGTACCAGTGGTACTGACGCCCATTTGGGGCGCTGCATTACTTGCCTGCAGGTACTCATAGACGAGGAAGCGATCCCTCGTGATTGCAGCCAGCTTATAGAGTCATCAGCTCCTGTCATCCGGAGCTTGATATTTAGAGGTGTAGTTCATTTTCTTTTATTGTACAACATGGGTAGGCCGGGGCCCTTTCCCGACCATCTTATCAGTATTCCTAGAGGCTTGCAGTCTGTATATACTTCCCTGTGGTTAGTTGTGCCGGTCGTGTGAGGCCGTGCATTTTGTTTAGCTGTTTAGCATTGTTGATTATGTTGGCCGTGTGAGGCCATAGTCTGGTAGTAGTGGTGACCTTGCCGGTCACGTAGTTATTCAGTATTCTATTGTTGAGTTACAGATAACTAGACAGCATGGTGGCCTTGTCGGCCCGCATAGGTTTCCCCTTTTGTAAGTATGTTTCTGGTTGGTTGAAGTTTATACAGGTGGCTATAGGCCTAGTCGGCCGGAGGCTGTGTTTATGGTCGTTAGCCCGTTGTTTCCAGAAATCTAAGTTAGAGCTAGTCAGGCACCAGATGTGCTTAGGCTCAGTAGTCTAGCAGTTCAGGTCCTAATAGGACACCATGTGCCAGTCATGCCCCCCCCCCCCCCCCCCCAAGGCGGGGCATGACATTAATAGTCAATTACGAAATCGGTTATGTATGGCTAGAGCATGAAATTCTTATATCACAGAAATGTAGATTAAGGTCTCATGATTCTTAAATTGGATAGGAGTCGAAAGATCCAATCCATAGGCAATAAATTCCTGACTAGCAACCGAAGAGAAGATTCGCTGAATTGAATTAATAAATTTCATCCCTGTATGTTTGTCTTAACCTCAGCTTGTTCATTGCTATTGTTCAGACTCAAATTATAATCTTGACTTAGATTCTCATTACTTAGTAAACTTTAACTCTTAAAACATTATTTATTTGGCTGTCTGCATTCATAGAGATATCATTCACTGACGCTGAAGTTAATTAATACCGTAGTTCAGTCCCTATGGGATCGATACTTGGCTTGAAATAAGCCATTTTACTACTTGTTCTACCACGTGCACTAGCGTGTATTACCACAACCGAACAAGTTTTTGGCATCGTTGCCGGGGACTGGCAATTGGTAAATTTATTTTCTTAGTGTCAGTTTACAAATTCTATATGAGTGTTGACAAATTGATCTTAGCCTTTCTCTTGCAGATATTAAATTCTTCTGAACGATGGCAAGAGATAAGGAGTTGGTGGATTCATATATAGAGCCGGAAAGACAATTTCATCGTCAAAGAAGGGAATCTCTAGAGAAGAAGCTGCAGTTGCTAAGACAGGCAATTCTGGAGCAACAACAAAATCCACCACTTGTGAGGGCAGCAGCAGGAGGAACAAGGAAAGCGGTAGGAGTCTTTGACGTGGATGGTTTTACAGCTATCGCTGCACAGATAGATGCGTTGCAAAATGAACTCAACACCTACTTCAGCTGTATGAGCTTGAATCTAGCACAAGCCCCAGTCAATGTAGTGCAGCAGGTACGGTGTGGAGTATGTGGGAGTAATGAACACTCAGCTGAGTGTTGTGGTGCAAATCCAGATTCAATAAACTTTGTTGGGAACGTCCAGAGGAATAATAATCAACAGTATGGAAACATTTACAACTCAAATTGGAGGAATCATCCGAATTTCTCTTGGGGTAGTAATAGCCATCAAGGGCAGAGTTTGAATCATGGTATGCAGAGAAATCAAGGGGGGCATCAGAATTTTCAGTCTCAATACAGAGGAAACAATGCACCTCCTCCACCACCAAACAGCATTGAGGACATGCTCAAAACAATTATAGCTAAACAAGCGCAAATCCAGGCTGATTATGTGAAATTAGCGGCTGACATGAAAAATCAGCAGTTAGCTACAAAGGCGTTGGAGTACCAGTTTGGACAGTTAGCTGGAGCTCAAAACACCAGGCCCAGAGGAGGACTACCGAGTGATACTGACCCAAATCCCAAGCAAGTCAATGCAGTGACCACAAGGAGGGGACTACAACTTAAGGAGGTGGAACCAGAAAGACCACCTCAGCAATCTGGAGCAGTGGAAAAAGATGGGGAACATGATGATGAGAGGGTTAAGGAAAAGGCAGCTGAGGCAAAAAGACCACCACCCCCGTTCCCTCAAAGATTAAAGAAGCATAATGAATAAGCTTGCTTTAAGAAGTTCATGGAGGTGCTGAAACATGTACACATTAATTTACCTTTGGTTGAGGTTTTGCAGGGAGTGCCGAAATATGCAAAGTATATCAAGGACATCGTAGCAAACAAAAGTAGATTGACGGAGTATGCTATAGTGGCGCTTACTGAGGAGTGCACTTCCCGGATACAGAACAGGTTGCCGATAAAGCTCAAGGATCCTGGGAGCTTTACCATTGAGATCACAATCGGGAAAAGTATTCGAGCTCACGGATTATGTGATTTGGGAGCAAGCATAAACTTAATGCCGACATCGGTGTTCAAGAAGATGGGGCTGGGCAGCCCTAGACCAACTACTGTGATCTTGAAGCTAGCTGACCGTTCTTTGGCTAGACCAGATGGTATTGTGGAGGATGTTCTAGTTCAAGTGGGCTCCCTCATTTTCCCGGTGGATTTTATTATCTTTGTTTTCATGACGGATGTGGAAGTCCCATTTATTGTGGGACTTCCTCTCTTGGCAACTGGGCGAGCGTTGATTGATGTGGCTGCTGGGAAGCTAACCATGCGAGCACATGATAAAGTTGAGTTTTTTGATGTGTACAAGGCCATGAAGCTTCTAGCCATTTATGAGGAGCTATCAGCAATCAATGTGTTAAATCAGGAATCAATTCTGCAGATTGATGATTCTCAGGACCCATTGGAGAGACCCTTGATGGGCTCCAATCATTTCGGAGGTAGGGCTACGTATGAGATGGTGCAGATGTTGAACGAACCAAAATGGTTTCCCAGGAAGCAAGACTTTCAGCCATTGATGAGGTCCTTGGAACCATTTCCAAAACAATCAATTGAGGAAGCACCAAAATTGGAGTTGAAGACATTGCCTCCACATCTGAAGTATGTATTTTTGGGGGAATATGACACCTTGCCAGTCATTATCTCCGCGGAACTAACAGAGGCACAGGTGAAGGATGCATTGGTGGTTCTCAAGAGGCGGAGGAAAGCAATGGGGTGGCAAATGTCAGACACTAGGGGAATAAATCCATCTTTTTGCACACACAGGATTTTTCTGGAAGAAGGAGCAAAGCCAACTATACAACATCAGCGGAGGTTGAATCCGGTGATGAAGGATGTAGTTAGGAAGGAAGTGATCAAGTGGCTTGATACAGGTGTGGTCTATCCCATTTCTGACAGTGAATGGGTCAGTCCCGTTTAGTGTGTCCCAAAGAAAGGAGGGATGACCGTGGTCACCAACGAGAAGAATGAGTTGATTCCTACACACACAGTCACAGGCTGGCGAATTTGCATGGACTACAGAAAGCTCAATGAGGCCACGAGGAAAGATCATTATCCTATCCCATTTATTGATCAGATATTGGACAGGTTGGCAGGGCAAGAATACTATTGTTTCCTTGATGGATATTCTGGCTATAACCAAATAGCCATAGAACCGGAGGACCAGGAGAAGACCACTTTTACATGTCCTTATGGTACATATGCTTTCAGGCGGATGCCATTTGGTTTATGCAATGCACCCGCCACATTCCAGAGATGCATGATAGCGATCTTTCATGATATGGTGGAAGATTTTGTCGAGGTATTTATGGATGATTTTTCTATTTTAGGTAATTCGTTTGCTACATGTATATAGAATCTTGACAGGGTGCTAGCTCGATGTGATGACTCCAACCTTGTACTTAACTGGGAGAAATGTCATTTTTTAGTCAAGGAGGGTATCTTCCTTGGCCATAAGGTTTCATGCAAGGTTTTGGAAGTCGATCGTGCAAAGATCGAAGTGATCGAAAAGCTACCACCACCAGTGTCAGTGAAGGGTGTTCGCAGTTTTCTCGGACACGCAAGGTTCTACAGACGGTTCATCAAGAACTTCTCTAAAATTTCTAGACCGATATGCCGGTTGCTAGAAAAAGAGGTGAAGTTCGAGTTAGATGAGGATTGTGTTAAAGCATTCGAGGAGTTGAAACATAAGCTGGTAGAAGCACCTATTCTCATTTCTCCGGATTGGGAGCAACCATTTGAATTAATATGTGATGCAAGTGACGTGGTTGTAGGAGCTGTATTAGGGCAGCGGAGGAATAGAATTTTTCATTCCATTCATTATGCAAGCAAAACACTTGACGCAGCCCAAGTCAATTATACAGTCACGGAAAAGGAGATGCTAGCATTGGTGTTCACGTTTGATAAATTCAGGTCCTACTTGGTGGGTTCTAAAGTGGTGGTGTATACTGATCATGCAGCAATTCGGTATCAGTTTAACAAGAAGGATGCAAAGCCTAGACTAATCAGATGGATATTGTTGCTACAAGAGTTTGACCTAGAGATTCGGGACAGAAAGGGGAGAAAGAATCAAGTGGCAGATCACCTATTGCGATTGGAAAGCCGGTTGCATGTGAAGGAAGGTGACAACATCAAAGAAGAGTTCCCGGATGAGCATATCTTGGCAATAAGGGAAGCTTAAATCCCTTTGTATGCAAACATTCTGAATTTGCTGGTAAGTGGAGTCTACCCACCGGAGGCTACAACTCAGCAAAGAAAGAAATTGAGACATGATTGCAGGTATTACATATGGGATGAGCCGTATCTATTTAAGCAGGGACTGGATCAAGTGATAAGATGATGCATACCAAAGAGCCAGATTCCAGAAGTATTGAGGAGTTATCACTCATCATTGTATGGAGGGCACCACGGAGGCCAGTGGACAGCTCATAAGGTGCTACAGTCAGGTTTATTTTGGCCTACACTATTTAAAGACTCTATGGCATATGTAAAAATGTGTGATAGATGTCAAAGAACAGGCACAATTGGTAGAAGGCAGGAGATACCATTGCAGCAGATATTGGAAGTGGAGATTTTTGATGTATGGGGAATAGATTTCATGGGCCCGTTCCCACCGTCATTTGGTAATCGTTACATCTTGGTAGCTGATCTTGGGCAGATTTATATGCCCAAGTGATACTCAAACGAATCATTTTCGCCTTGTTTATTGTGCAATGTGTATAGATTTTCATGTAATTGGTAATAAAATGTGAATTTATACTAACCAACATGATTAGCATTGTTTTGTAGGTAAAATATAATTTTGAGGAGCTAAAATGCATGTTGGAACAATATCGGAGTTGGACTTGGATGCGAGCACGAAAAAGACATTGGACTGCACAATGCAAAGGGGCTCCGCAATGGAGCCGTGCCACGCTACCATCGCGGAGGCAAACTGCCTGGAGGGTGTTTTAATTTTCAATTTCCAGTGGAGCCTAACGACAGCTCCGTGGCACGGAGGCAAGCCTCCGCGTTGCATGTCGTGCCACGTTGAGGCTATATTCCCGGACCCTAGATTTCCAGTGAGGGTCCGCGTCCACGCCGTGTCACGTAGGCAATGCTCCGCGTTACCCTCCGTGACACGTTGCTTGTTATTCCGGGAAAAATTCCCACTAGTATAAATAGAACACTTAGGCTTATTTTTAATTAATTCAGACTTGGTGGAGCAAGGACGTGGGTTACAGGCAGTTGAGGGACGAAAAAGCTAAGGGTTTTTCTCTCTTTCTTTCTTCTTTCAATCAATTGTTCGTATGATTAACACTTGTTTTAGGATGATTAATCCACACATGAGTGGCTAATTCTCTTCCTTGCTGAGGTTATGAACAATGGTGATGAATTTTGATTATTGAATTGTATGGTTTTTCATCTGCTTCTTCCATGTTGTTCTATTAATTCTTGTTTCTACTGCATTAGTGTGTGGCCGACATTAATGTACATCTAAAAAGTCTGATTTCACTCGAGAGAGCACGAAATTGGAAAGTTGTGAATTAATAGGGTATTATTCTTAACTTGATTTGGGAAAATTGGGTTTTGATGTGCTTTCCTGATAGAAATATACTTGAAAGCCGTATTAGTCAATTTAGGAACCGGAATTGTATGGCTAGGTCATAAATTGCATTTGATCACAGAAATGTAGACGGATGGTTTATGATTCTTAAGTGAGATTAAATACGAGAGTTTTAATCTCTAGGCTAATGTTCTTGGCTAGCAACAGGAAGAGAAGATTAACCAAATTATGAGTATAATCAAGTTCATTACTTGTTCTTAACCTTGGCATGCTCATATCCATAGTTTCAATTCAAAGTAGATATTTGTTAATAGTTTTAGTATATAATTTATAAACAAAAATTATTTAACTTTTGGTTACGTTGTTGTCAGCATATTTAGAAGTAAGATAGAATATAGTATACTTGAGCAATTTTACTTATCCAGAGTCTCCTTGGTTCGATACTTGGCTTACTTAGCCACTTTATTACTTGTTTGACCACGTGCACTTGCGTGTCGGTTTTTAACCCTATAGCAAACACCCGAACAAGTTTTTGGCGCCGTTGCCGGGGAGACTAGGCAATTGGTGAAATTGTGTTAAGTGTAAATTTACTGTATTTTTATTTTATTTTCGTAAGTGTTGACAACTTGGTCTTAGCCTGTATTTTGCAGACTTGATTTCTGTGAACACTGGCAAAGGACAAGGAGCTGGTGGAATCTTATATAGAGCCTGAACGTGAATTTCATAGTAAACGCAGAGAAGCTCTACAAAAGAAGCTGCAGTTGCTCAGACAGACTATTATGGAGCAACAAAATCCACCGGTTGTGAGGGCAGTGTTAGTGCCCGATGAAGCAGCAGCAAGGCCAGTTCGCGAGGTGGCAATCCCACATGCCAACAATGTACATTCAAGTATCCGCAAACCAGAGCCTGGAGGGAGATTTGAACTAAAGCAGAACATGGTGCAACTATTGCACACAAGCGGGCAATTTACCGGTCTC
Organism: Datura wrightii; assembly: GCA_035772735.1. Lineage (NCBI taxonomy): Eukaryota > Viridiplantae > Streptophyta > Magnoliopsida > Solanales > Solanaceae > Datura > Datura wrightii. The sequence goes on along the minus strand of JASDFA010000019.1, from coordinate 71,860,560 downwards.
CCTCATGAAGACCCACAACAACATCTCCAAAACTTTTTGGAGATAAGTGACACTTATATACCCGCTGGAGTGTCACCTGATTATGTTTGGCTCACACTATTTCCGTTTTCCTTACTTGGTGAAGCCAAGAGGTGGTTAAAAGCTGAACCACCAAATTCTATATCAACGTGGGATGATCTAGCACGAAAGTTCTTGATAAGATTTTTTCCCTCTGGTAAAACAGCCAGACTTAGAAGTCAAATTCTAAGTTTCAAACAGAGGGAGGGAGAAAATTTATATCAAGCCTGGGAAAGATTTAAATCCATGTTGCGGGACTGTCCTCATCATCATCAGTCCAATGAGGTGTTGGTACACACATTTATTGAGGGTTTGGAACCCCATACTAAAATTTTGTTAGACTCAGCAGCTGGAGGGCAAGCGCTGGAAAAGACTTATGAGGAGCTGTACACTTTGCTCAACTAGATTTCACAGGGCAATCCAGAATGGAATGCTGACTCATCTCGAGGTGGAGCAAGGAAAGCAGCAGAAGTGCTTGAAGTGGATGGATTTACAGCTATCGCTGCACAGATAGCTGCCTTGCAGAATCAGTTGAACAACCACTTCAGCAACATGAATTTGAACCAGCCTTCAACTTCAGTCAATGCGGTCCAGCAAATGTGGTGTGAAGTGTGTGGAAGCAGTGAGCACTCAGCTGAGTGCTGTGGAGCAAACCCAGATTCGGTTAACTTTGTGGGTAATGCCCAAAGAAATCAGCAGCAGTTTGGTAGCAGCTACAACTTAAATTGGAGGAACCATCCAAATTTTTCGTGGGGTAGCAACAACCAACAAGGCCAAAGTTCGGGTCAGGGTATGCACAGGAATCAAGGAGGGCAACAGAACTACCAATCTCAATTCAGAAATCACAATTCCCCTCCTCCACCACCATCACCTACCATTGAGGAAATGTTCAAGACCATGATCGCTAATCAGGCGCAATTGCAGGCTGACTATGTTAAATTGGCAGCCGAAGTGAAAAATAATCAATTAGCGACCAAGGCTCTTGAGTATCAATTTGGGCAATTTGCTAGTGCCTAAAACACAAGGCCCAGAGGAGGACTGCCTAGCGACACGGATCCTAATCCGAAGCAGGTAAATGCGGTGACCACAAGGAGTGGTTTGCAGCTGAAGGAGGTGGAACCGGAGAGACCACCTCGAAAGTCAGGAGCAGCAGATGTTGAAGAAGAACAAAGTTCGGATAGGGGGAAGACCAAAGAAGCAGAATCAGAAAGACCTCCACCCCCGTTCCCTCAACGACTCAAGAAACACAAAGAGGAGGCGTGTTTCAAGAAATTTATGGAGGTGCTTAAATAGGTACATGTTAATTTACCTCTTGTTGATATCTTGCAGGGAGTGCCAAAATATGCCAAATATATTAAAGACATCGTGGCCAACAAAAGTCGTCTGACTGAGTATGCCACGGTAGCTTTGATGGAGGAATGCACTTCCCGGATCCAAAATAGACTGCCTACAAAGTTAAAAGACCCTGGAAGTTTTACTATCCAGCTTACTATTGGGCAGAGTATCCGAGCTCGTGGATTGTGTGACTTGGGTGCGAGTATAAATCTGATGCCATCTTCGGTATTCAGAAAGTTAGGTCTAGGGAGTCATAGACCTACAACCGTAATCTTGCAGCTAGCAGACAGATCCTTAGCTAGGTCGGATGTCATTGTTGAGGATGTGCTTGTGCAAGTGGGATCCTTCATTTTTCCGGTTGATTTTATTGTTCTGGATTTTGAACCAGACGCTGAAGTCCCATTTATTTTTGGACGACCCTTCTTGGCAACCGGAAAAGCATTAATTGATGTGGCTGCGGGTCAACTTACAATGCGAGCACATGACAAGGTAGAGGTGTTCGATGTGTACAAACCACCCAAGCTCCCGATGGTAAATGAAGAACTCTCGGTGATCAATGTAATTGATCATGGGAATGCTAAACAAATGAATGATTGCCGAGAGTTGATGGGAAGACCAACAGATAAGGGTGAGCACTACTGGGGGAAGGACAATGATCGTGAAAAATCGTCCATCACCCTAGTGAATAATTGAGCATAAAGGACGTCGAGCCGCGACGGTAAACCAGGCGCTGCACGGGAGGCAACCCGTGAAAAATATTTTTTTCTTTTATTTTGTAAAGTGTAAATAGATTTTATTTTATTTTTTTCTTTTTCTTGATTTAGTACAAATTTTGTTGTTTTAGTTAGTATTTTTCCTTGTAATTAGGAAAATCTATTAATCTAACCAATTTTTTTTAGTGAGGTGATTTTCAGGTCAAACGGAGAAAAATATGCATGGAATCGGGAAGGAAAAGGCAAGGTATGGAAAAATGAATAAAATGAAGAGACAGTGAGCTAGGGCGATGGCTCCGTGTCACGGAGGAGGACCTCCGCGTTACCCTCCGTGACACGTTGACGGTTTAATCTGGAATTTTTTAAAAATTCCAGAGGACCATCGCGATAGCTTCGCGTCACGGAGGAGGGGCTCCGCGTTACCCTCCGTGACACGTTGCCCTATATTTTGTGACGGGTCACACCGGGTTGCCGGGTGACCCGCATATTTTTCTTCATTTTAAACCCGGAAAAAACCCTTTTCCCCTCATTTTCTTACTTCTCCGCGACTAAACACCCGAATTTCCCTCCCCCAATCAACGTGCCACGGTATTAAGCAAAGAAATTACCGAGTTTCTTCGATTATTCAACTTAAAGGTATGTTTTCCTCTTCTCTCTCAAGTTTTTGTCGATTTTAGTCGAATTGGGGCATGGGAGGTGAGATATATCACCCTAAGTCGAAATTTAGCATGAAATTGAGTTATTCTTTGATTGATAAATGTTCGGAATGTTGTAATATGCGTTTGAACTTGTCGATTGCATGAATGATTCGAATTTGATTGTGAATTCAATTCTAGGGCTTTGGTTGTTGAAATTGAAATGCGTAACTTGGTAAATGTGTGAATTATATGTCGGGGTGTGCTTGTAAATTGAGATAAGTCGTTGTAAATATTGTTTGAATGTAATAGACGACGAATTCTCGGGTTTTTGGGAAAAATGTGAAAATTGTTCGAATTGGTTGATTATATAGGTTCATGTGTATATAGAAATTTTGTTGTTGTTTTGTTTGTTGTTTTCTTTGCTAAGTGCGATGGTTGAATTGCTAGCGATGGTAGGATTGGGATTAGCTGTATGAAGTCTGAGTAGTACGCTAAAGTTATACTGTCGAAATTTTCTTTGCGAACGCACTAAGCATAAATTGTATAGTTGTTTGTTTTTGGTGTAAATAGAATGATCCTTGCCGTAGTATCGTAACTGTAGCTAAGGACTAAGTGTGGGGTAAACTTAGCTTAACCCGACCTTAGCCGAAGCTAATATGCATTTAGCTTGACATGGTGCTTGTTTATTTGTATTGACAAGTACAATGGCAAGTCGGCAGGATAAGGGTGAAGGTGCATCTACTTCAGGCACTGGGAGAAAACGACTTAGACTGGGCACAGCAGTCCCAGCTGCACCAGCTGTTCCACGCGGCCAACGCTGCCAGTACGGAACGAGGTGGGTAATCGATGAAGGGAAGAAGTGGTATGCTAAACACAAGGAAAATAAATACTTCCCTAAGGAGCATATTACACGGGAAGCACTAGCACAGGAGTTCCCCCGCATAGTGCAAAGGATCGAGGCAGCTGGGCTCAGCTTCATATTTCAGGAGCCCAAGGAGTGCAACTTACATCTAGTCCGGGAGTTCTATGCAAATTGGAACCCGGCAATCAGAAGCCACACAATAAAGATCAGAGGGCAGATTGTCACTTTAACCCCAGTAATTGAATGCCATCATCGGAGCGCGGGACACAGACACCCACGTTCTCCGCCAGCTGAACATCACCCCACCATATGCCGATATCAGACGCACATTGTGTGGGGCTCGATCCACAGCCAGATGGAGCAGACATAAGGAGAGGGGTTACCACCAGACTCTGCCGTATTCTCAAATGAACAGGGAGGCAAGAATATGGCTGAAGATAGTTTGTTCGTGCCTGATCCCGGGGGTGCACATGACAGATGTGACCCGGGATCGTGTGTGCTTGGTGTATGCCCTGATGAAAGGGCTAGAGATTAATGTTGGGGCGGTCATCATATCCGCCATGAAGAGAGCCCGACTACACCAGGGCCACAGGTATGGGTTCGGCAGACTTATCACCACCTTCCTCCGGGGCCTCGACGTCGAGTAAGAGGCTTTGGACTACATCCCGTAGTTGGAGCGGAGGGCCCTTGATGTGACCAAAACTAAGGCCCCCGACACCACACATGGGCCAGTGCTGACACTTGGCGAGCGACATGCTCGCGACGACCAGTACATGGCATGGATGTTTGGTATGCAAATGCTTCAGCTTCGGATTGGTGGGAGACCAGCCACAGAGGAGGAGCTATGGCAGCTGGAGCTGGATTACCCATTTGGCAAAAACGCCAGAGCTTTGTGCCGAGTGGGACCAACCTTCGTTGAGCCCACTGATGATGATGTCCCCACGGACGAGGAGACACGTCGGGAGGACTCCGATGTGGAGTCCGATGACGACGATGTGGAGTCCGATGACGACGATGGAGGTGACTCGGACATGGGCGATGAGGCAGCAGCACCGGATGAAGAAGTCGAATATTTCGACTGATCAGGGAGTGCCACCACCCGATTTTGTGATTTTTAATATTTTTGAACACTGGGGACAGTGTTTGATTTAAGTGTGGGGTGGGAAGTAGTTAGGTGCTGGTGGCTGGGCTGATTTGCTGTATGTTCTTCCTTTGTTTTGGTATGTATGCGTATGTTTCCTTGTGCTTGTGAAATGCAAACTGGTCTGTATTTGTACATAATTGTGGTAATTGATGTGTGTTGTGTGAAAATGTTGTGGTTTCCCAGCTAAGTCTGTAAAAAATTTTGTAAATATTTTCTTATGTTTTTTTTTCTCTATCGAAATGATCGATATTTTTAAAATTGTGCGAAAATATTTTGTACATATTAAAAATATTTTGTAAATATTTTTCCATCGAAATGATCGATGTTTTGCAATAATTTTTCAATTTTTATTTTTGGGTTTCTCGGAGTTTGTTTTCGGTTCTTTTACCGAGAATAGTCCCATTGAACCGATGTCATAGCTAGTGACCGTTCCCTATGATGGATGGATGACGACCGTCTTAAGGGATATGTAGTTGGTAGGAGTAGTGATTTTAATTTATTTTCAATTTTTTTTCTTTGGTGGATTGCATCACGGAACCTGTAGTTACTATATGGTTGTGAAATTTTGGTTGCGTGTTGTAACTGATATTCAAAATGTAAAAGTGATTCGTTTGAAAGCATGCAATCTAGTAAATATGTTGAGATACCTAGGCTGTAGAATTCGATTCGGTGTGATTGAGGCTTAATATTGAATTCATGTAATTGGTTAATTAAAGAGTCTGTGAATGCATCTTGAATCGAGCATGTGCATGAAGTGTGAAGTGAGGTATTGTTATTGCTAACTAAGTATAGGGTGTGGCACAAGGTAGAAACAACATATCATCCCCAAACTAGTGGTCAAGTGGAGGTGTCGAACAGATAGATAAAGCAGATTCTACAGAAGATAGTGAATGCACAACGATTGATTGGTCAACCAAACTCGACGATGCGTTGTGGGCTTATAGAACTGCATACAAGACACCCATTGGGACTTCTCCGTATAGATTGGTCTATGGAAAGGCAAGTCATCTGCCTGTGGAGCTGGAACATCGAGCTTTTTGGGCCGTGAGAAAGCTGAACATGGATCCGAAGCTAGCAGGGAAGAAGAGGCTAATGCAACTCAGCGAACTAGATGAGTTTTGCTGGCATGCTTATGAAAGTGCCAAATGCTACAAGGAGAAAACAAAGAGGTGGCACGACAGGCATATGGTGCATCGGATCTTTGCGCCAGGGCAGAAAGTGTTGTTATTTAATTCAACACTGAAGCTTTTTCAAGGTAAATTCGGTCCAAATGGTCAGGGCCGTTTGAAGTAGTGAGAATGGCCCCACACGGGGCAGTGGAGTTGTGGCAAGAAGATAGAAGTGCCACATTTTTGGTGAATGGGAAACGATGTTAGCATTATTGGGGTGAGGATGTTATTCGAGAGAAGATGCCCATCACTCTAGATGATGATTAAGCATGAATGACGTTGAGCCGTGATGGTAAATCAGGCACTGCACGGAGGCAACACGTGAATGTGTTGTAATAGAAGAGTAGAATTATTTTTGAGAAAAAAAAAAGAAAAGAAAAAAAGAAAACAAAAGAAAAAAAAAAGAAAAAGAAATTTTTTTGCGTTGAAACCTATGATTTCTAACAAAATTCTTGTGGTGAAATGATTTTCAGGTGGATCGGAGGGCAAGAATATAAAAAAAACGCAAAGGAAAAAATCGAGGTGAGAAAACAAAAATTGGCACATTCCAGTGAGCCTGCCGGATGGCTCCGTGTCACGGAGGAGGGCCTCCGCGTTACCCTCCGTGACACGTTGAGGGTTATTTCGCGTCGGGTCACCGGGTAACCCATGCGAAAAAACCTCAATTTAACCCCAATTCCTTCACTTTTTTCCTATTTTCTCAATTCCTCCGCGACCCACACCCAAAATCTCCTTCTCCCCCAACATGACATGGACCTAGGGATCAAATTTGTTCGACTTTTCTTAGATTTCATCAAAGTAAAGGTATGTTCTTGAATTTTTCCTTACTTTTGCTCAAATTTTCTATTCATGAACATGTTTGGTGATTAAAACCTTGTCCTAAGTGAAAAATAAACTTGAATTCACTTGAGTTATGATTGAATGATGTTTATAGTATCGTTGTGAGTAGATGAACTAAATGATTGCATGTTTTGTTGAAACTCTTGCAAATTGATAGCTAGGGTTGAGGATCGAATTGGAAGAAGATTAAATGCTTTGAAATGTTGATGAATTGGGTTGTGAACATTGGGTGAAGTGAAATGTATTGTGATTAAGGTTGAATATGCTAAATTAGAAGAGGGATTTTCGGGAGAATGCAATTGGAGAATTACATAGGTTGTGAAAAATTGCCAAGTGCTATGATGATGTAATTGAATCGATGGAGAAATTTGTGTTCATTGTACAAAATCTGAGTAATACATAGTAATGGTTCCATTGACTTATATGAATGCACTAAGCCTGTTGAATGCAAAGAATAGCAAAATCATGAATATCTTGTCGAATTGTGTTGATTGCAGCTAAAGACTAAGTGTGGGGTGATCCCATTAAACCCAACCTTAGTTGTAGCTAATTATGATTTGCATAACATTGGGACTGTATGTTTGAATGTACAGGAAAAATGTCAGGCCGACAAGACAAGGGCAAGGGCGCATCCACATCGGGTGCCAACAAAAAAAGGGTAAGATTGGGAACAGTGGTTCCAGCAGCACCAGCGGTTCCTAGAGGTCAACGCAGACAATACTGAACCAGATGGGTAAGCGATGAAGGGAAAAAGTGGTATGCTAAACATAAAGAAACCAAATACTTCCCGGAAGAGCAGATAGCACGGGAACCGCTGGCAGAGGAATTCCCACGGATTGTACACCGAATTGACACCGCTGGGCTAAACTTCATTTTCGAAGAGCCCAGGGAGTGCAATCTTCATTTTATCCGGGAGTTCTATGCAAATTGGAACCCGACCTTATGCAGCCACACCATAAAAATCAGAGGGCAGGTTGTCACTTTTGAACCCCACCATCTGAATAGAATCCTTGGGGCGCGGGACACAAACGCTCATGTCCTCCGTCAGCTGAACATCACTCCACCCTATGCGGACATCAGACACACCTTATGTGGAGCCCGATCAATAGCCAGGTAGGATAGGCACAAGGAGAGGGGCTACCATCAGACATTGCCCTACTCTCAGATGAACCGGGAGGCCCGGATTTGGTTGAAAATTGTGTGTTCATGCCTGATCCCGGGGGTGCACATGACAGATGTCACCTGGGATAGAGTTTGTCTAGTGTATGCCCTGATGAAGGGGTTGGAAATCAATGTTGGGGCGGTAATCATCTACGCCATGAAGAGAGCCCGACTAAATCAGGGGCATAGATATGGGTTTGGTGGTCTGCTTACCACGTTCCTGAGGGGCCACGATATTGAGGACGAGGCCCTAGATTACATCCCACAGATCGACAGGCGTGCTTTGGATGTCACCAAAACCAAGGCACCTGACACTATTTTTGGGCTGGTGCTCACACTAGTCGAGCGACATGCTTAGGATGATCAGTACATGGCCTGCATGTACGGGATGTAGATGTTGTAGCTGCACATCGGAGGACGGCCCGCAACAGAGGATAAGCTATGGCAGCTCGAGTTGGATTACCCATTCAATGAGAATGCCCGAGCTTATGCAAAGTGGGGCCCACATTTGTGGAGCCCGTGGATGATGATGTCTCTACCGATGAGGAGACTCGCCGGGAGGACTTAGATGTTGAGTCGGACGAGGACGACGGGGGTGATTCTCACATGGGAGACGAAGCACTACCACCTGATGAAGAAGTTGAATACTTTGATTGATCAGGGAGTTTCACCACCCAACCTTTGTGATATTTTTAAATTATGTGAACACTGGGACAGTGTTCGGTTAAAGTGTGGGGTGGGAGTAGTTAGGTGCTAGCTGCTTTGTTTATATTTTGTTTTTATTTGTTGTGCTTGTCCTAAATGTGACCTTGTGACTCTGTGTTTAGTGTTCTGTAATAAAGTGGTGTTGTAATGAATGTTGAGCTGTTGTTGTGTTGTGTTGAGCTGCTGTTGGTTGTGTTGTGTAAATATTTTTCAAATTATATTTTTATCTTTTTCTATCAAATTTTTTGTTGAATTTTTTTTATGTTGGGTTTCTCGGCTTTTGTTTTCTGTGCTTTTACAGAGAATAGTCCCATTGAACCGATGTCGTAGATAGCGACTTTTCCCTATGATGGATGGATGACGACCGTTTTAAGGGAAATGTAGTCGATAAGAGTAGTTTTTTTCTTTTTCTTCGTTCTTTTGTTTGTGTCCCAAACGTATCGCTAATTCATGGTTCGGAAGTCTTGTTACGTGTTGTACATGATATACTGATGCAAGTGTGATTCGTATGAAAGCATGCAAATGTGTTAAACATGTTGAGATACCTAGGCCATAGAGTTCGATTTGGTGTGATCGAGGCTTAATAGTGAATTCTTGTAATTAGCTGATTGAAGAGTCTGTGAATATGTCTTGAGTTGAGCATGTGCAATGAGTGTGAGGTGAGATTTCGACTATTCCATGCTATTGTGAAGTGTCTAGAACTTTCCTGGTATGTGTGCTAAACGAAATGAAGGATGTGTATTGTAGGAAAGAATGTAGGCATTTCTTTGAATAAACCGAAAGTTCGCCCTTATCATACCTACCTTGAATGTACATCCTAGTTAGCCCCATGGAGCCTTTAGACTATTTTTTTTTCTTTGAAGAGGTACAAACCGAGCTTAATCCTTTCTTTTTATTAGTCGTGAATTTGACCCAAAACTCTTAAGCGCTTAAGAAAAACAATTTTCCCACAGTGTAAAGGAGTGAGAATTTGGAAACGGAAGGAAAGCGGAAGTTGTGAAAGTTAAAGAAAAGGTCAAAGGTGCACTTGTTGAAATTAAACAATAAAGATGCATAACTACTCTTTGTTAGTAAGTTGAGTGTGCTTAAAGAAATGGGAACAAAAGCAAAGAAAAAATTTCAAGAATGAGAGGATGGAGGAAGAAACAATGCCCTAATGAAGGTGGGATGTATTGAAAAGCGCTTAAGGAAGCGAGTTGCTATTATTGGTTAGTCCAGTATTTACTAGTTCCTTAGCTTACATTACAATCCATTAAGTCCTATGCGATCTTACATCACACATCCTTATATTAGTGGAGTAATACACTAGAGGCAAGCCTATGGTTCATGACATGATGCATGTGAATTATTTGGGAGAGAGAGCGAAATCGTATTCATTACCCCTACATGTAGTGCTTTGGAAATCGTATGATGGCAAATGGGGTAATTCTCTTGTGTTGTGAGGGAACATGCTTGACGAGAGATAAAATTTCATGTCAGATGTCTTGATCAGTTGATTTGCACGAGTTTTCCAAGATCGAGAATCGATTCTTGAGTTTAGGAGGTCTTAATGTGGTGTACTTCATTGTATTGATGAGACCATGCATGTTTTCTTGATGATTTGCTACCTTAAATAATCTGTATAGCCGTAGCTTGAATGGTCGAGCCAAATTAGCTATGCGTGGGTATCAATTGCATGAGATGTGAGTGTATTGTTCGAGGACGAACAAGGTTTTAAGTGTGGGGTAAGTGATCTCGGGCAGAATTGCATGCCCAAGTGATACTCAAATGCTTCATTTCTACTTGTTTATCTATCGTTATGTGTACATTCTCATGTAATTCTTAGTTAAATGTGAATTTATACTAACCAACATGATTAGTGTTGTTTTGTAGGTAAAAGGAAATTTTGAAAGCTAATATATATTTTGGTGAAGTGCGGGAATGGACTTGGAAACAAGGAGTGGAAGTTGACAAGGGAAAACAGCAAAAATAAGGGCTCTGCGATGGAGCCGTGTCACGCTACCATCGCGGAGGCATTCTGCCTCGGATGAATTAATTATGTCAAATTCCAGTGGAGGTTCGCGTTACCTCCGTGGCACGGAGGCAGTGCTCCACGATGCACTCCGTGTCACGTTGAATGTAATTACTTGGAACCTCAAGTTCCAGTGAAGGTGCGCGATAGCACCACGACACGGAGGCAAGGCTCCGTGATGCAAGCCGTGCCATGTTGAGGTGAAATCACCTAGGAGCCGATTTCCAGTGAGGGTGCGCGATATCCCCGTGGCACGTAGGGAGTGCTCTGCGATACACTCCGTGCCACATTTCTTGTTATTCCGGTAAAAATTCTCAATAGTATAAATAGCACTCTTATGTTTTATTTTAAACATGCTGACTTGGTTGAGCAAGAACGTGGGTTACAGGCAGTTGAGAGGAAGAAAATTCTAGGGTTCTTCTCTTTCTCTTTCTCTTTAATCTCAATTGTTTGTATGAATTCTACTTATTTGAAGATGTTTAATCTACAAATGAGTGGCTAATTCACTTCTTGCTGAGGTTAAGAATAATTGTAGAGGAATGTAATTATTGATCATTTCAGTTTTCATCTTTTCTTCAGTGGTTGTTCGATCAATTCTTGTTTTTACTGCATTAATGTTTGGCCAATGTTAATGTATATCTAGAAATCCAATTTTGATTTTGAAAAGGAAAGGAATTGGACAAAGGTGAATTGGTAGGATATGATCTTTTCTTAGCTGTAAAAATTGAGAAAAGATTTACATTCAGAATAGAAATATATCTGAAAGTCTTATTAGTCAATTACGGAATCGGTTATGTATGGCTAGAGCATGAAATTCTTATATCACATAAATGTAGATTAAGGTCTCATGATTCTTAAATTATATAGAAGTCTAAAGATCCAATCCATAGGCAATAAATTCCTGACTAGCAACCGAAGAGAAGATTCGCTGAATTGAATTAATAAATTACATCCCTGCATGTTTGTCTTAACCTCATCTTGTTCATTGCTATTGTTTAGACTCAAATTATAATCTTTACTTAGATTCTCATTACTTAGTAAACTTTAACTCTTAAAACATTATTTATTTGGTTGTCTGCATTCATAGAGATATCGTTCACTGACGCTGAAGTTAATTAATACCGTAGTTCAGTCCCTGTGGGATCGATACTTGGCTTGAAATAAGCCACTTTACTACTTGTTCGACCACGTGCACTTGCGTGTAGTTACCACAACCGAACAACTATCTTCCCCAAGAGCTTCTAATACATCACACTTTGATTACGTACATCTCTTTTCTTACTTCACCTTTATTATTTTCACTCTTGAATTTCCTCTTTTGTTTCCCCAATTCATTAGGCACGCTTAGCTTATTCGTACGGACTACTTATGCAACTTTTTCATTCTTTTGTTCTCTTACTCCCTACCAATACTTATGCATTTTCAAACAAGTGCACCTCTAGTCTTTTCTTCAACTCCCACAATCAATGTTTTCCTTCGTTTCCCCGATTTTCACTCCTTAACTCTCTTGTATTTTTCACTTAAGCACTTAGGAGTTTTGGATCAAATCCAAGTTTATTGAAAGAAAGGGATTTAGGTTATGTTTTAGCTATCAAAGAATAGGCTTAAGGCTCAATGGGGCTAACTAGGATTATACATTCAAGGTAGGTAAAGCAAGGGATAAGAATTAGGCTCATTCAAAGAAATGCCTAAATCATCTCCTATAATTAACTTCCTTCATTTCATTTTTTATACACACTAGTAAAATTCTAGACACTACAAAATTGCATGGATTTTTCATGAAACCCTTACACTCAATGCCCATGTTCAATTCAACACAGATTCAGTAGAATCTTAACTCATCTATCAAAATTAAGACTTAAGCACCTAGAATCACATTCAAGAGCTTAGGTGTCTCAAACAAAGTTTATATAACTGCTAAACATGCTTCAAAATTAAAACACTTGCATCTTATAATCATGTATAACACTCAACAAGAACATCAAGCTATCAATCAGCTAAGGATTCAAAAACAACACCTATTGACTAATTTTTCCTCAAGATTATCGTCGTCCATCCATCGCTGGTAAAAATCATTGACTATGACTAAAATAGTTATGTACAAACACAGAAAAATTTTACTCTCAATTCAAAGTTTCCCCCTTCGGAAAAGAGATGAAAAGAAAAACCAAAGGGTGGATGAACTATGCTCAATTCCTACTTTTTCAACAAAAACATTATACCCAGCACCACATTCCCCCAAAATCACTAGGCACAAAATTTTAAAATTTCCACTCGCCCCACACTTAAAATATGCTATGTCCCTAAAGCATCAATTAAACTCAAAGCAAAGGTGAGAGATACTTCCTGAGGAATCTAGGCCAGCTAGCAACATGTATTGTCCATTTTTCATCTTGGGGATCCTCAACCCACAATTGTGTTTTTCCATGCTCCTTAGCTTCCTCTTCTAAGGGTACTTAGACTTCCCCTCAATCTGTGCTTAAGTCACACCAGCAAAAACAAAAACAAAAAGTGAAGATAAACAAAATACAAATAGAAAAAAAATGTACCTGCTTTGTTCTTGGGGTACCTCCCAAGCAGCGCCTAAGGTTACGTCGCGGCACGGCACATCAAGATCCACCACCTTTCCTTCCACTTTGAGGATATGAATCTCATCCCTAATTTTGTTTCCAATTTCCTATTATGATCAAGGGGTGGTGGTGAATAAATAAAGGGATCAGGTAGTAGATTTCGCCTCTTAAACTTAATGGCCCTTAAGTAAGGGAAATCATTCTATTTCTTCGACTTAGAGAATTTTAGATTATATGGGGATTGTTCATCATCTATACCTTTCTCTATAGGCTTGGCTGACTCAATTTCTAGGTTGTCAACCAAACTTAATGTTCGAGAAATGCTTCAAGTGGCATACAATACACCTCAACTCTGAATCTGCATTGTGCTTGACCTCCTTCCTTTTGTACACCTTCTCCACATCAACATTTGAACATGAATGTCAAATGGTTGGAACTCTATCCCCCGTTTCATGAATAGATTGGCCATATATATGAGACTATCATAGAGACTCTCAAGAGGTTCTAATTGTTCAGCTTGTTCCAAGAACTCAGCCTTTTCTTCTCCTTGAAATCCTTCTTGTGTATTGGTTAAGACCGTGACTTGCAAATCAGTGCAATTAGCCTCAGCCTTTATCTCCGTGAACTTGGCTTGCATCATTTCTAGGGCCTCTCCATTTTCCTTAGTTTGAATTCTCATAACTTCCATCTGCTCCCTCATCACTTTTGTCTGCTCAAGGACTTGTTGGAACATGTTTTCTATCTGAGTTTGGTGTTCTAAGTCCTCATATTCATCATTCCTGTATTCATCAAAAATAACAGAAGGATCATAGTAGGGGCTTGAGGAAGGGGACTATGAATTTCGGCAACCATTCTAATGGCCATCCTGACCACCATATATACCACTAGTAGGAGAATGTTTCCATAAGTGGAATCCTCCATAATTCAGACAGGACTCACCGAAATATAAGTATCCACCATTCAACCCATTGTGTTCCAATGTCAAGAAGGGTATCAAACTAAAAACAAAAATAAAAGAAATCTAAAACTAATAAATATTTTTCAGCCCTTAGAAAATTAGACACGAACACAAAACAAGAAATTAACCAATTTCACCAGTCCCCGGCAACGGCTCCAAAAACTTGTTGCTTCCTAGCGCACGCGGTCGTACAAGTAATGTAGTGACTCTTTAAGAGCTAGATGTCGAACCCATAGGGATTGGACTATTAAAGAAAATATTCAGTTCAAATGTTAATTCGAATTTCACAAGTGTTGGTTTTAGAGATTTTGAATATTTTAACTAAATCAAAGCAATGACCACAAAATAATCTGGAAACAATATAAGAAGCATCTAGAGTTAAGCACTAACAATCATGCAATGATACAATTCATAATGGTTCAAGTATATGAAATTCAATTGTTGTCTCATAGAGTTAATATGCAATGTTCATGGTCTTTCGAGCCTCTAAACACAACAAACTAGTCTCACACCTACATCGTTGAGCGGGGATGTGACGTCCTAATTCGTGAGCAATTTAACACTATGGATGTAGTTTACGGGGTTTATGCCGTTGATTATGGACTTTCATACCCCTAATTATTTAACCTAGAATTAACTTCACAACTACGTCTGAGAGTGGTGATGTGACAATTTAACCATAAGTATGTAGCTATCTTCCTTTTTTATTAACGAAGCAACGCGAATTAGATATAATTGGTATCTTAACCGTGAATCCTATCTTGAAGACAAAAACTTGCTTTCTGCATTCTTTTGTTCTAACCTAGGGTTACCCTTTCGAGCTTTTGTCTAAGCTTAACAAGTTAGTTTCAATGGTGATCAGGCATTAAAACAATAATTAACAAGAACGCAAGACAAAACCACAAAGGAAACTTGAACCAAAGATGAATTCATGCAATTACATTCATATCATGTGGCCTTAACCCTAGAAGAAAGATTTTATCCACTCATGTTCATACAAACACTCAAAAAATATGTTTAAAGTGAATGTACTTACAAGAATGATTAAAAGAGAATGACAAACTTTGAACCCTCGATGAAGTTCTTCACTTCTCCCTTCACTCCTCTCTGCTTTCCCCAAATATTTTTGTGATAATGAATTTAGAAGCAAAGGGTTCAATTTATAATAAGTTGAAAAAATGCAAAATTTGGCCTCTGGTAAAACAGCTCCGTGCCACGCTGCCTATCGCGGAGATTTGCCTTCATGACACGATGGCTATCGCGGAGATTTGCCTCTGTGACACTCTGCTATCATGGATGCTCACTGTTTTGCAGCTTCTATTTATATAAATTAATTCTTTTCTCCATGGAACATTGTTGAATGCCCCAATGCTTCTTCGTGGCACGGAGTTGACTCCAAATGTTCTTTTTACCTTGTCTAACCATCCATAATCTATCCTTTAACATTTATCTTCAAGATTATGATCATTATCTTCACATTGAACTCCATACATTGGCAATTTCATCCTACAAAGAGAGCTAATCACATTTGTTAGTCCATGGCCACAAATTACACAAAATACATAAGATTATTCTTAAATTAAGGTACAAACATGGCTAAAACATGGGTATAAAATAGCTTTGGGCATATAAATATGCTCAAGATCACTACCCCACACTTAAAGCCTTGTTCGTCTTCGAACAAATCCTTTACATCTCATGCACAAGGAAGACTCACACATTACCAATTGATGCAAGACGACTCAAATTAAGACCACAAAGACTTATTTAGATGAAAAGTTCAAATAGATCATGCTATATATAACCCAATTAAAAACAAATATAACCAAGTTAAGATCTCCAAGCCTCAGGAATCGACTCTACAACCACAACAACCTCATGCTCATTAACTAATCAAGAAGTCAAGAATGAATCCTATCTTTCCAAGAACATGTTCCCTAACAATAAGAGAGATACCCATTTTAACTCTCAATTTTTCATATTATAACATGTATGGGTATATGAATGAGAATCAAGCTCACTCTCACAAAAAATTCACATGTAACATGTAATGATCCGTAAGCTTTCCTTTAGTGTTTTACTTCACTAATTTAGGAATGTTTGAAAGTAAGATCAAGTAGGACTTTCGAGGTTGTAATGTAATAGGATGGGTAGGTGCAATTCTGGCCAGTAATAATCACTATCTTCCCCAAGAGTTTCTAATACATCACACTTTGATTATGTACATCTCTTTTCTTACTTCACCTTTGTTCTTTTCAGTCTTAAATTTCCTCTTTTGTTTCTCCAATTCATTAGGCACACTTAGCTTATTCGTACGGACTACTTATGCAACTTTTTCATTCTTTTGTTCTCTTACTCCCTATCAATACTTATGCATTTTCAAACAAGTGCACCTCTAGCCTTTTCTTCAACTCCCACAATCACTGTTTTCCTTCTTTTCCCCGATTTTCACTCCTTAAATCTCTTTCATTTTTAACTTAAGCACTTAGGAGTTTTGGATCAAATCCAAGCGTATTGAAATAAAGGGATTTAGCTTATGTTTTAGCTATCAAAGAATAGGCTTAAGGCTCAATGGGGCTAACTAGGATTATGCATTCAAGGTAGGAAAAGCAAGGGATCAGAATTAGGCTCATTCAAAGAAATGCCTAAATCATCTCCTACAATTAACATCCTTCATTTCATTTTTTATACACACTAGTAAAATTCTAGACACTACACAATTGCATGGATTTTTCATGAAAGCCTTACACTCAGTGCCCATGTTCAATTCAAGACAGATTCAGTAGAATCTTAACTCATGTAATCACAAGAATTCAAAATTAATCTTTAAGCATCTAGAGTCACATTCAAGAGCCTAGATGTGTCAGACAAAGTTATACAACTGCTAAACATGCTTCGAAATTAAAACGCTTGCATCTTACAATCATGTGTAACACTCAACAAGAACATCAAGCTATCAATCAGCTAAGGATTTAAAAAAAAATACCTATTGACTAATTTTCCCTCAAGACGGTCATCGTCCATCCATTGTCGGTAAAATCTTTAACTATGACTAAAATAGTTATGTACAGACTCAGCAAAATTTTATTCTTAATTCAAAATTCCCCCTTTCAGGAAAGATACGAAAAGTAAAACCAAAGGGTAGGTGAACTATGCCTAATTCCAACTTTTTCAACAAAAACATTATACCCAACACTACATTCACCCGAAATTACGAAGCACAAAATTTTAAAATTTCCCTCACCCCACACTTAAAATATGTTATGTGCCCAAACGAATCAATTAAACTCAAAGCAAAGGTGAGAGATACTTCCTGAGGCCTCTACGCCTAGCTAGCACCATATATTATCCATTTTTCATCTTGGGGATCCTCAACCCCAAACTTGTGTTTTTCCATGCTCCTTAGCTTCTTCTTCTAAAGGTACTCAGACTCCCCTCAATCTGTTCTTAAGTCATTCCAGCAAAAACAAAAACAAAAAGTGAAGATAAACAAAATACAATTAGAAAAAAAAAGAAATTATACCTGTGGTATTCTTGGGTTGCCTCCCAAGCAGTGCCTGAGTTTACGTCGCAGCATGACGCATCAAGATCCACCACTTTTCCTTCCACTTTGAGGATACGAGTCTCAGCCCTAATTTCTTTTCCAATATCCTATTATTCTCTAGTGGTGGTGGTGAATAAATGAAAGGACAAGTAGTAGATGTCGCCTCTTGAATTTATTTTCCATTATGTGAGGGAAATCATTCTATTTCTTCGACTTAGCAAATTTCAGATTATATGGGGATTTTTTCCCACCTATACCTTTCTCTATAGGCTTGGAAGACGCTATTTCTAAGTTTTCAACCAAACTTAATGTCGAGAAATACTTCGAGTGGGGTAAAATGCATCTCAACTCTGAATCTGCATTATGCTTGACCTCCTTACTTTAGTACACCTCCATATCAACATCTGACTCAACATGAATATCAAATGGTTGAAAATCTATCCTCCCTTTCATGAATGGATTGGCCAGATGTATGAGACCATAACGGAGACTCTCACGAGATTCTAATTGTTGAGCTTGTTCCAAGAACTCACCCTTTTCTTCTCCTTGAAATCCTTCTTGAGTATTGGCTAAGACCATGACTTGCAATTCAGTGCAAGCTTAAACCTCAGCCTTTATCTCCGTGAACTTTTCTTTCATCATTTCTAGGGCCTCTCCATTTTCTTTAGTCTGAATTTTCATTACTTCATCTGCTCCCTCATCGCTTCTATATGCTCAAGGGCCTATTTTAACATATTTTATATCTGAGCTTGGTGTTCGAAGTCCTCCTTTTCATCATTCCTGTACTCATCAAAAAAACAACAGAAGGATCATAGTAGAGGCTTGGGGAAGGGGAATATGAATTTGGACAATCATTCCAATGGCCATCCTGACCACCATATATACTGCAAGTAGGAAAATATTGACACAAGTGGGGTCCTCTAGTATTTAGATAGGACTCACCGAAATATCAGTATCCACCATTCAACCTATTAGTGTTTCATGATGTCATGTCAAGAAGGGTACCAAACTAAAAATAAAAATAAAAGAAATCGAAAATTAGTAAATATTGTTTTCAACACTTAGAAAATTAGACACTAACACATAACAAGAAATTCACCAATTTCGTCAGTCCTCGGCAACGGCGCCAAAAACTTGTTGGTTCCCATCGCACGCGCAGTGTACGCTGTCGTACAAGTAATATAGTGACTCTTTAAGAGTCGGATGTCGAACCCACAGGGACTAGACTATTACATCAAATATTCTGTTCAGATGTTAATTCAGTTTTCGCAAGTGTTTGTTTTAGAGATTTTGAATGTTTTAACTAAATTTAAGTAATCATCACAAAATAATGGGGAAACAATAATAAAGAAGCATCTAGAGTTAAGGCCTGACAATCATGCAATGCTACACTTCACAATGGTTCAAGTATATGAAATTCAATTGTTGTTTCTCAGAGTTAATATGCAATGTTCATGGTCTATTGAGCCTCTAAACACAACAAACTAATCTCACACCTACATCATGGAGTGGGGATGTGATATCCTAATTCATGAGAAATTTAATACTATGGATGTGGTTTACGGGGTTTATGCCCTTGATTATGGACTTTTGTACCTCTAATCATTTAGAATTAACTTCACAATTACGTCTGAGAGTGGTGATGTGACGATTTAATCCTAAGTGTCTAGCTATCTTTCCATTTTATTAACCAAGAAGGGCGAATTAGGTATAATTGCTATCCTAACCGCGAATCCTATATTGAAGACAAGAACTTGCTCCGTGCATTCTTTCCTTCTAACCTAAGGTTACTCTTTTGAGTTTTTTCCTAAGCCTAACATGTTACTTTCAATGGTGATAAAGCATTAAAACAACAATTAATAAGAACGCAAGATAAAACAACAAAGAAAACTTGAACCAAAGATGAATTCATGCAATTATATTTGTATCATGTCGCCTTAATCCTAGAAGAAGGATTTTGTCCACTCATGTTCATACAAACACTCAAACACATGTTTAAAGTGAATGTACTTACAAGAATGATTAAAAGAGAATGACAAACTTTGAAGCCTCAGTGAAGTTTTCCACTTCTTCCTTCGCTCCTCTCTGCTTTCCCCAAATATTTTTATGATAATGAATTTAGCAACTAAGGGTTCAATTTATAATAAGTTAGAAAAATATAAAATTTGGCATGTGGTGAAAAAGCTCCGTGACACGCTAGCTATCGCGGAGATTTTCCTTCATGACACATTGGCTATCGCAGAGATTTGCCTCCTTGACACTCCGCTATCACGGATGTTCACTGTTTTGTAGCCCCTGTTCATATAATTTATTCTTTGCTCCATGGCACATTGTATAACACCCCAATGCTTCTCTGTGGCACGGAGTTTTCTCCAAATGTCCTTTTTAGCTTGTCTCACCATCCATAATTCGTCCCTTAACATTTAGCTTCATGATTACGACCATTATCTCACATTGAGCTTCATACATTGGCAATTTCAACCTACAAAGAGAGTTAATCATATTTGTTAGTCCATGGCCACAAATTACACAAAATACATGATAATTTTCTTAAATTAAGGTACAAACATGGCTAAAACATGGGTATAAAATAGTCTTTGGACATATAAATATGCCCAAGATCATGACTCCATTTGGGTCATTCTGGACCAATTGACTAAGTGCTCTCACTTCCTGCCTGTTCAACTGAATTACAATGCCGAGAGGTTAGCCAAGCTAGATGTAGAGGAAGTGATTTGGTTGAATGGGGTGCCGGCGTCGATTGTGTCTGACAAGGTTACTCAGTTCACCTCTCATTTCTGGAGGACCTTTTAGGAAGAGTTAGGCACCAGGTTAGACTTGAGCACAGCCTTCCATCCTCAGACAGTTAGACAGTCAGAAAGGACCATCCAAGTATTAGAGGATATGCTCCAGGCCTGTGTTATAGATTTTGGGGCCCTTGGGATAAATTTCTACCCTTGGAAGAGTTCTCCTAGAATAACATCTATCTCTCGAGCATTGGCATGGAACTATTTGAAGCTTTGTATGGGAGTAAATGCAGGTCTCCAATCAGGTGGTTTGATGCATTTGAGGTGCGATCTTGGGGAATCGATTTGCTGAAGGAGTTCTAAGGAAATATTCGGGTAATCCAAGAGCATCTGGTGGAGACTCAAAGTAGACAAAAGCAATATGCAGACAAGAAGGTGAGAGATATGAAGTTTATGGAGGGAGAACAAGTTTTGATCAAGGTATCCCCCATTAAGGGGTGATGAGGTTCGGTAAAAGGGGAAGGCTTAGCCCGAGTACATTGGACAGTTTGAGATCCTTCGACAGGTGGGGGAAATAGCTTATTGATATCCCTCAAACTACACTTCTCATTTAGAGAGAATGTATGCGATCATTGTATCAAAATAAATAACCTGATGAGTGTCGAGGTCGAATCCTACAAGGACTAGAGAATGATTTGCACAAGAGTCATTTAGTGAATTGAATTGATTTGCATCCAAGAAATGAAAATATATATGTGAACTTTGAGGGATGTGAAGGCAAAAATATTGTGGATTCTAAAATCAGCTAATCAAGAGAGCAAGATAACCAAAATTGAGGAACTATAACAAGAAAAGGCTAGAGGTGTGGTGTAGATGGGTGGTCAATCAAATGGAGATTTACTAGATAGTCAAATTATTGCTAATACATATAAATGACTTTGGAAGAAAATGGAGCCTGATGTTTCTCAACCAATTGGGCTTGTTATCCTCGAGTACTCTTGAATCTCAAGACACAATTCAAGCAATATGATTTGAATTATGGGATGAGATATTTCTAGACATCAACCTTTTAAGGAATTATGATCATGGGTTTTGGCTATTTCTAGCCCAACCCCACATAAACAAATTCCAATCCACTATTAAATCCTCTCCTATTAATTAATTCTTCTTTTTCAAGCTAAAATCAAGTGAGAAAATAATATCCATATTTGCAACTATGAGAAATCAACTAATTTGAGGAGAATTCAATAGATCTACACCAATTAAGTAATAACAAGACAAATCTAGCAATACCCAAATCAAATTAAACACCCATCATCTCACACCTCTAGTTGTAGATTTAGCTACTCATAATTGAGAAACATAAGAGCATATTCATTAATAAACTCAATAATTTCATTACTATGAGTAAGCAAAATCAAACTCACAATATTTCTATAATAATATTTATACCTTGCTTGAAGAAGAAGATGAAGAGAAAAAACAATATTCAAATATTACTTTCTTCTCCAATGAAGTTCTTTCTCTCTCAAAAAGTAAAGGGAATATTCAATGATATGTTCACAGTACTTTCTTCTAGAATATATACAAAAATAGGGCAAACATTCTCCTCTTTTTCAGGCTTTGATGTTTTTGTCCTGTTCACGCATCTCCTCACTTGTGATGGAATCGGCGGTTCGCCGGTTGCTATTCGCGAGCCATCAGTTGCTTTATTCTGTGGTCCAGTGAAGTTCCTACGCTTTCGGCAATGCCTTGGGCGGTTTGCCGGTTGCCATCCATAAGACGCTGATTAATTTCATCATTGGTCCAGCCACTTCCAGCACCTGTCTGCGATGGAACCGGCGGATCACCGGTTGTTGTCCATGAGCCGCTGATTGCAGTTTCTCATCAAGCCAGTGGTTTCTTGTGGTTGACCGGCATTTCATCGGTTTCCTGCGGTGGAGCACCGATTTTCACTTGAATTACATCCTTTTTACTCCAATTCATGCTTTTTCTATTCAAATTAGATACTTGCACATAAAAAGGCAAAAAGGGCATATAATTTAACTAAAAGACTTGAAAACTAAGCTAAAGAGCATGCTTAAGAGCCTAATGAGTTGATAAATTACCAACTCATCAAACCCCTAAACATGACTCAGTTAAGCAAAAGGAATAACACGCCACTACACAAGAGTATGCATCAATGACCACTTAATCTATGACAACCCGAAAATGCTCACCAACTTACAAAAAGATAGAAGTAATTTCCCTCCTTAAAATTGTGAAAAAGTTTCAAGAGGCAACCACAATTCAAAGGCATGATTCAAAACTGCTTTCATTTTGCAAAACAAGGGCATAGCTTATCCAATCAAATACACATATCATCTCAATTCATAATCACTATACATTTAAAGTTTTCTTTGGAGCTCATAACGCTCATGCCTCAATCGCATCTTTACCTTAATAAAAGTATGTCCTCAAATGGGAGTGATGCCACTCTCTATAAGAAAGAATCCCTTTTCTTTATCATGATTCAATGCACACATAAGGGATTATAGAAAGAAAATTGATCACACTCACTCTCACAAAAAAAAAATCTCCATGCACACAACTTGACCCATAGGCTTGCCCTTCGTGTAATTCACCAATAATGTAGAGAAACTACACTCAAAATCAATTACGACTTGTGGATCATGACGAAGGCTAGAGGTAATGGTAGGAAAATTATTTTGCTCTAGTGACTAGAACCTCCCTAATTCCTTTATATAAACACTATTATCTTCCCCATTCAACTCTTTAGATCACTCCACTTTATTCCTCCTTTTGCAACCATTTTCATCTTTTATTTCTCAAAGGTCTTCCTTGTAGCTCATTTGGCTATCATATTAAGCCTTATCTAAGCAAGAGGTAACACCATTTTACTAGAGATTTCTCTTTTGGCACCTTAATGTTTTTTCAACCCATCATTTCATTCCTTTTTATCGAAATTTGGTGCTACCTCAAATTTTGAATCCTCATAGTTTCTTTTTCTTGTAAACCCCCAAACTTAGGCTTTTTGGGTGAAGTGACTAGTCAAATGAAAGCTTAAAAATCATGTTCTATGTGAAGCTACATCTAGGATTTTGACTCGATTCATACTTAGGGCAAGTTCTAGATAAGAAGAGATGCATGAGATTCATTTAAAAATCCTTACCACGCAAGGCATCACACCCAAAGAGTTCACACAAGTCATCATTGTCACAAGATTTAGATTTAATACATGAGAACATGCAATTTCACAAGCCAATCAGGGAATGTATAATGCATGACAAGAGACTGCTACACCTTTCTTTTCAAATGGCCATTATCATATCTTTCATGCAACACAAAGAAAATTCTGGTGATACCTCTCAAAAATAATTGCATAAAAGACTCAAAGAAAGACATGGAATTTTCCCTTAAGAGAGTCACCTCACAATCTATCATTGGGAAATGTCAACCTGGTTCAACAATCTAAAAAAGAAAAGAAAAAAAGAAAATGCTTCTTTGGAAAGAGTCATGGTATGAGGAAAATTCTTGAAGTTTGATTACTATCTATTATTTACACAGGAGACAACAAAAATTTGGATCACAATGCAAGATTTGGAAACTAAAGAAAGGACTCATTCATTAGCACTAACATAAAAAAAACTCATTTCATTCATTCACCATTGAAACAATACAAACAGCCCGACAAGGGCAATCATCAAAATTGCTAAAGAGAGCCCAACAAAGGGTCACAACTCTTCACAAGTTATAAAACAAAAGAGTGACAAGGGCTACAACAATTCATAAACAAAATAAACCACAAATGACCTCCCCCCACCCCCCCCCCCCCCCCCGAAGAACACTTATCCCACCCTCAACTTAAAAACTACATTGTCCCCAATGTGAGCATGCAAAATAATGAGGGCGAGAACTCCCTAGGTTGGTCACTCCTAATCATCCTCATTATCATCAACGCCATCTCTAGCCTCTACCTCAAGGCCTTCATCACCCAGATCCTCTGCCTCCTCTCTTAAGCCCTCAAATAAATCATCAATAGGGCTTAGACTGTAGAAGGGGAAACCATCACTACATCAAGGACGCTCAAATTAGGAACTTCCATGGATTTCTGACTTTTTCACTCCCTTACCTCAATTTATAGAGAATTAATAGCCCCCACAACAACATCCACCCTCTTGCACAACTTGGTAAGACGCTCATACATAGACTTCATCTCCCTCTTTTTTGTTGGGTTGATAAGGGCACGGAGGCTCTTAGCCAACTTTTGAAATTGTCTTTCATAAGAGTTTGTCATCTTCACAAGGCTGCGGAGACTTCTTGGTTGGGAGGATGTTGGAGGAGGTGATGCTCCCGTAAAAGGTACTTCACTGGAGGCTTGTCCCAATTCCTCTAGGTGTGGCACGTTCAGATTGGGGGCCCGTGAAGACTACTCAAAACTGTGGGAGAGAGAACCTTCTAGCTAATCAAAGCTTGCATCCGCTTCTTCTTAATCTTAGGCGCATCTACATCCCTTTTCGATCTACTATGATTATTCCAGAAGTGGAACTAGGGGATTCTTCTGGGAATATTGGCACTTGGTCTTACAAGAAAAGTTGGGAGATGAGCACAGCATATGGAATGGAGGTGCTAGTTTTCCTTGCTTTCGTCTTTATTTGTACAGCCACAATTTCTCCAAAGTTTACAGGGACCTCTCTCATCATGCAGGTGATAAGGATAGCTTCTTCCAAGCTGACCCGCTGCTTGTTCTTGGAAGGTATGATCCGGCCACAAATAAATTCTAACCACAGCTTGGCCTTAGACTTGAGATCATGGCGAGAAATTTTGCCGCCCATTATAGCCCAGAAGGGTGTGTCTATGGCCATGATTGGAGCTATCCATGAGAACTAATTCTCTTTGCTAGCAATTATGGCCATATATTCTGAGCCAGTGTAACACCCCAAAACTTTTCTAGACCAAACTCAGACATTGCATGAAAAACCAGGGGAAAACCAAAAAAAAAATTTCTCAGAACAATTGAGATAATGAGTCATTGTCAGCAGTAATGACCCATTGTATGGGTCATGGTTAGCACTGTTAGATGTTCTTCGAAAACCAATCAGACATGGAATAACCCTTTGTGAGGAGCAAAGAGTCGTCCTGTCACTCGTTGTATTCGCATTTTAGACATTATTTATTGATCTTGGGCAGAATTATATGCTCAAGTGATACTCAAATGCTTCATTTCATCTTGTTTATCCATCAATATTTGTACATTCTCATGTGATTTATAGTTAAAAGGTGAATTTATACTAACCAACAGGATTAGTGTTGTTTTGCAGGAAAATATAATTTTAGGAAGCTAAGTTGCATGTTTGTGAAAATCGGGAATTGACTCGGAAGCGAGCAGTGGAAAAGGTCAAGGACAAGCAGCAAATAAGGCTCTGCGATGGAGCCGTGTCACACTGCCATCGCGAAGGCAGTCTGCCTCGGGTGGGTTACTTGGACAAATTCCAGTGAAGGTCCGCGTCGGGGCCATAGCACGTTGGCCAAGCCCCGCGTTGCATGCCGTGGCACGTTGGCCATATTTACCTGGAACATGAAATTCCAGTGAGGGTCCGCGTTTGCACCGTGTCACGGAGGCAGTGCTCCACGATGCACTTCGTGATAGGTTGCTTGTTATTCCGGGAAAAATTCCCACTAGTATAAATAGCACACTTAGGATTATTTTTAATTATTCTGACTGAGTTGAGCAAGGACGTGGGTTACAGGCAGTTGAGGGGATGAAAATCTTAGGGTTCTTCTCTATCTCTTTCTCCTTTATTTCAATTGTTTGTATGATTTATACTCATTTGATGATGTTTAATCCACAAATGAGTGGCTAAATGCAATTCTTGTTGAGGTTAAGAACATTTGTAGTGGAATGTAATTATTGATCATCTTGGTTTTTCATCTTTTCTTCCATGGTTGTTCTAGCAATTCTTGTTCTTACTGCATTAATGTTTTGCCAATGTTAATGTACATCTAAAAAATCTGTTTTTGGCTTGAAAGAGAAAGAAATTGGAAAGTTGTGAATTGGTAGGATATGATCTCTTCTTGGTTTGGGAAATGAGAATTGATTTACCTTTAGAATAGAAATATATCTAAAAGTCGTATTAGTCAATTAAGGAATCAATTTTGTATGGCTAGAACATGAATTTCTTTTTATCACAGAAATGTAGGTGGAAGGTTCATGATTCTTAAGTTGGGTTAAATACGAGAGTTTTAATCCATAGGCAATAATTCTTGACTAGCAACCGAAGGAAGGATTAACCGACTTGTATCAATAAATTGCTTTCCTACATGTTCCTATTAGCCTCAACATGCTCATTACAATAGTTCAGACTCAATTTGTACATTTGTTTTAGATTAGTATAAATTAGGAAACAAACTCCCAAAATCTTCTTGAAACTGTTGTCTGCATTCTTAGAGTTAGAGTTCATTAACGCTTGATTCGATTATTATCTCGGTCCAGTCCCTGTGGGATCGATACTTGGCTTACTTTATCCATTTTATTACTTGTTCGACCACGTGCACTTGAGTGTAGTCATTTAAAAACTCCGAACAAGTTTTTGGCGTCGTTGCCGGGTACTGGCAATTGGTAAAATTGTTTTCTTAGGTGTTAGTTTTTACGATTTCTTATTTGTGCTGACAACTTGATCTTAGCCTGTCTTTTGCAGATACTGAATTCTGTTGAACACTAGCAAGAGACAACGAGCTGGTGGATTCACACTTAGAGCCGGAAAGACAATTCCATCGTCAAAGGAGAGAAGCTCTAGAGAAAAAGTTGTGGTTGCTCAAATAAACAATCCTGGAGCAACAACAGAATCCACCTCTTGTAAGGGCAGTGTTAGTGCCCGAGGAAATGGCAACTACGCCGGTTCGCGAAGTGGAAATCCCACATGCTAACAACGTTACATCAAGCATTCGCAAACCTAAGCCAGGAGGGAGGTTTGAGCTTAAACAGAATATGGTGCAATTGTTGCACACTAGAGGGCAATTCACAAGTCTCCCTCACGAGGATCCACAACAATATCTCCAAAACTTTTTGGAGATAAGTGATACTTATATCCCCGCTGGAGTGTCACCCGATTACGTTAGGCTTACATTGTTCCCATTTTCACTTTTGGGAGAAGCAAAGAGGTGGTTGAAAGTTGAGCCATCTAATTCCATCACCACTTGGGATGATCTTGCATGGAAATTTTTGATACGGTTCTTTCCATCCGGTAAAACCGCAAGACTTAGAAGTTAAATTCTAAGTTTTAAACAAAGAGAGGGGGGAGAATCTGTATCAAGCCTGGGAAAGATTCAAATCCATGTTACGAGATTGTCCTCATCATCACCAATCCAATGATGTGCTGGTGCATACTTTCATAGAAGGTTTGGAACCCCACACAAAAAATTTTCTAGACTCAGCAGCAGGGGGACAAGCACTAGAAAAGACTTATGAGGAGCTGTATACTTTGTTAAACGGTATTTCGCAGGGAAATCTAGAGTGGAATGCGGACTCTTCAAGAGGGGGAACAAGGAAAGAAGCAGGAGTCTTGGAAGTGGATGGTTTTACAGCTATCGCTGCACAGATAGCTGCATTACAGAATCAACTCAACACCCACTTCAGTAATATGAGCATGAATAAATCTCAAGACCCAGTGAATGTAGTGCAGCAGATTTGGTGTGAAGTGTGCGGCAGTAATGAACACTCAGCTGAGTGTTGTGGTGCAAATCCTGATTCAGTGAACTTCGTTGGTAATGTACAGAGAAATAATCACCAACAGTATGGCAACAACTACAACTCTAATTAGAGGAGTCACCCGAATTTCTCTTGGGATAGTAACAGCCGTCAAGGAAAGAGTTCGAGTCAGGGGGCGCAGAGAAATCAAGGAGGGCAGCAGAACTATCAGTTGCAATACAAAAGCAACAATGCACCTCCTCCACCACCATCACCCAGCATTGAGGAAATGTTCAAAATGATGATAGCTAACCAAGCTCAATTGCAGGCTGACTATGTGAAATTGGCAGCCGATGTAAAGAACAATCAGTTAGCTACAAAGGCGCTGGAGTACCAATTTGGGCAACTAGCTGGAGCTCAAAACACCAGGCCGAGAGGAGGACTTCCGAGTGACACTAACCCCAACCCCAAGCAAGTGAACGCAGTGACCACGAGGAGTGGCTTACAACTCAAGGAGGTGGAACCAGAAAGACCACCACAACAGTCGGGAGTAGCGGAGAATGAGAGGGAACACAATGATGATAGAGGGAAGGAGAAGGAAGCTGAACCAGAAAGACCACCAACCCCGTTCCCTAAAAGATTAAAGAAACACAACGAGGAAGCGTGTTTCAAAAAGTTAATGGAGGTGCTTAAACAGGTAGACATTAATTTACCTCTTGTTGATGTTTTTCAGGGAGTGCCGAAGTACGCAAAATATATCAAGGACATCGTGGCGAACAAAAGCAGGTTGACGGAGTACGCTACGGTGGCGCTTACGGAGGAGTGCACTTCCTGGATACAAAACAGGTTGCCCACAAAGCTCAAAGACCCTGGGAGCTTTATAATTCGACTTACAATCGTGCAGAGAATCCGAGCTCGCGGATTATGCGATTTGGGAGCGAGCATTAACTTGATGCCTACATCGGTATTCAAGAAATTGGGGCTAGGCAGTCCTAGACCAACGAAAGTGATCTTGCAACTAGTGGATCGTTCTTTGGCCAGACCAGATGGTATTATGGAGGACGTTCTGGTGCAAGTGGGCTCCCTGATCTTCCTGGTAGACTTTGTCGTGCTGGATTTTGAGTCGGATGCGGAAGTCCCATTTATTTTGGGACGTCCTTTCTTGGCGAACGGGAAAGTGCTGATAGATGTAGCTGCAGGGTAGCTAACTATGCAGGCACACGACAAGGTGGAGGTATTTGACGTGTACAAGGCCACGAAGCTTCCGGACGTGTATGAGGAACTTTCAGCGATCAACGTGTTTGATCAAGCATATACTGCTAAGATGATTGATTCGCAAGATCTAATGGGAAAACCACCGATAAAGGACCCCCCAAAATGGGAGTTGTGGCAAGAAGATCAAAGTACCACTGTTGCAGTTGATGGGCATCGGTGTAAGCATGACATGGGTGAGGACAGTAGTCGAGAGAAGATGTCCGTCACCCTAGAGGATGACTAAGCTTCAATGAAATCGAGCCGCGATGGTAAACCAGGCGCTTCACGGGAGGCAACTCGTGAAATTATTGTAATACTTGAGTAGAATTAATTAGAAAAGAAAAAAAAGAAAAGAGAAAAATAGAAAAAAAAAATAAAAAAAAATTTGTGTTTTATGTTGAAACCCAAGAATTCTAACCAATTTCTTGTTGTGAGATGAATTTCAAGTTTAACGGAGGGCAAAAATTCAAAGGATCACAAAGGAAAAATTGAGGTGCGAAAAATAATAAAAAGTGGCAAAACAGTGAGCCTGCGCGATGGCTCCGTGTCACGGAGTAGGGCCTCCGCGTTGCCCTCCGTGACACGTTGAGGTGTAATTCTGGAATTTCTAAAATTCTAGAACACCTCCGCGTTGGCTCCGTGTCACGGAGGGGGTGCTCCGCGTTACCCTCCGTGACACGTTGTGATGTTATTCGCGTCGGGTCACACTGACTCACCAGGTGACCCGCGCGAAAATCCTCCTTTTTAACCCCGATTTCCCTAATTGTTTCCTTATTTCTCATCCCCTCAGCGACAAACACCCAAAAATCCCCCCTTCCCCAACGTGATACGGACCTAGGCACGAGTTTTCTTCAACTTTTCTTTGATTTCATCAAATTAAAGGTATGTTCTTTAACTTCATCTCAATTCTTGACTAATTTATCGATTTTGAGCATGTGAGATAAGTAAACCTTGCCCTAAGTGTAAATTGAGCTTGAATTCATTTAAGTTATTGTTCATTGATGTTTGTAGTATCATTGTGATTGTATGAACTCGATACATACATGCTTGATCGAATTTTTGTGAAATTTGTAGCTAGGGTTAGAATTTGAACACGAAGGAACTAAATGTAGTTGAAATGTGAAAAATTTTGGGGTTGTGCATGTTGAGTGAGGTGAATTGTGTTGTGCTTAAGGTGAATATGCTAAATAAACAATGGATTTTCGGGAGAATGAAATTGATGAATTGCATAGGAATTGGTGAATTGCATAGGTTGTGGTTGTTGAGAAAATTTTTGCTAAGTGTTATGTGATGTAATGGTATCGATGGTGATATTGTGATTAGCTGTACGAAGTCTGAGTAGTACATAGAATTTATTCCATCGAATTATCTGAATGCACGAGGCATGTTGATTTTTTTAAAAAATTGAAAAAAAAAAGGATTGTCTTGCCGAACTGTTGTAGTTGTGGCTGAAGACTAAGTGTGGGGTGGCCTAACTCAACCCAACCTTGGTCGAAGCTAAATTCCAATTTGGATAACATTGGAACTGTCTGTTTTATTTGATAGGAATGATGGCGAGCAGGCAAGACAAAGGGAAGGGCGCATCTATATCGGGCGCCGGGAGGAAGAGGATTAGACTGGGAACAACAGTCCCAGCAGCACCAGCGGTTCCGCGGGGCCAACGCCGCCAGTACAGAACCCAATGGTTGACTGGCGAAGGGAAGAAATGGTACACAAAGCACAAGGAGAACAAATACTTCCCTGAAGATCACATTGCAAGGGAGCCGTTGGCACAGGAATTCCCCGGAATCATACACCGGATTGACGCTGCCGGGCTGAACTACATCTTTGAAGAGCCTAAGGAGTGCAATCTCCATTTGATTCGGGAGTTCTACGCAAACTGGAACCCGACACTCCGCAGTCACACTGTCAAGATAAGGGGGCAAGTTGTCACCTTTGAGCCCCATCACCTGAATGCCATTTTGGGGGCGCGGGACACAGACGCCCATGTACTCCGGCAGCTGAACATAACTCCACCATATGCAGTTATCAGACGCACATTGTGTGGAGCCCGTTCAACAGCGCGGTGGAGCAGACATAAGGAGAGGGGCTACCATCAGACACTGCCCTACTCTCAAATGAATAGGGAAGCCAGGATTTGTCTTAAGATCATGTGTTCCTGCCTGATCCTGGGGATGCACATGACAGATGTCACCCAGAATCGTGTGTGCTTGGTTTATGCCCTAATGAAAGGTCTGGAGATTAATGTTGGGGCGGTGATCATCTCCGCCATGAAGAGAGCCCGTTTGCATCAAGGGCACAGGTATGGGTTTGGTGGTTTGCTAAACACATTTCTGAGAGGCCTTGACATCGAGGAAGAGGCCTTAGACTACATCCCGCAGATGGATAGGCGTGCCTTGGACGTCACCAAAACTAAGGCACCCGACACCACTCACGGGCCAGTTCTCACACTAGCCGAGCGACATGCTTGGGATGATCAATATATGGCCCGCATGTTCGAGATGCAAATACTGCAGTTGAGAATAGGCGGGAGGCCAGCAACAGAAGATGAGCTGTGGCAGCTCGAGCTAGATTACCCCTTTGGCGAAAATGCCAGGGCTCTATGCCGAGTGGGGCTAGCTTTTGTAGAGCCCATTGATGATGATGTCCCCATAGATGAGGAGACACGCCACAATGACTCAGATGTTGAGTCAGATGAGGATAGCGGGGGGGATTCAGATATGGGAGACGAGGCAACAACACCTGACGAAGAAGTTGAATACTTCGACTGATCAAGGAGTTTCACCACCTACTTCTGTGCTATGTTGAATTTGATGAACACTGGGGACAGTGTTCAGTTTAAGTGTGGGGTGGGAGTAGTTAGGTGCCGGTTGTTTTGTTGTTGTTAATGTTCATGTTTATGTTCATGTTCTGTCGTTGTGCCTGTGAAAAAATTGTGACCCTGTGATTTTGTGAGTATGTTGTGTATTGTAATTCGGGTTGTAATTAATTTGAAGTTGTTGTATGCTGTGCGGAGTTGTTGTTAGCTGGTTGTGTAAATATTTTAGTTTTATCGAAATTATCGATATTTTTAAAAATTCTTTTGCTGAAATATTTTTATGATTGGGTTTCTCGGCCTTTATTTTCAGTGCTTTTACCGAGAATAGTCCCATTGAACCAAAGTCATAAATAGTGACCATTCCCTATGATGGATGGATGATGACCGTCTTAAGGGTAATGTAGTCGATAGGAGTAGTTCTTTTTTCTTTCTTTTATTTTCTTTCATTTGGTCGTTTCCCAAACGTGTCGCTATTTCATGGTTCAGAATTCTTGTTGCGTGTTGTACATGATATTTAGAATTCAAAGGTGATTCGTATAAAAGCATGCAACTTTGTAAATATGTTGAGATACCTAGATCATAGAGTTCGATTCGGTGTGATTGAGGCTTAATGTTTGAATTCTTGTAATTAGCTGCTTGAAGAGTCTGTGAATATGTCTTGAGTTGAGCATGTGCAACGAGCGTGTGGTGAGGTTTCGATTATTCCATGCTATTGTGAAGTGTCTGGAACTTTCCTGGTGTGTGTATGAAACGAAATGAAGGATGTGTATTGTAGGAAAGGATGTAGGCATTTCTTTGATTTAACCAAAAGTTTTTCCATTATCATACCTACCTTGATAGTACATCTTAGTTAGCCCTATTGAGCCTTTAGCCTATTTTCTTTTTCGTCGAAAAGGTACAAATCGAGCTTAACCCCTTCTTTTCATTATCCGTGAATTTGATCCAAAACTCTTAAGCGCTCAAGAAAAATAATTTTCCCACAGTGTCAAGGAGTGGTAATTGTGAAAAGAAAGGAAAAGCGGAAGTGGTGAAGGTAAAGAAAAGGTCAAGGGTGCACTGGCCGAATTTAATAAAATGAAGATGTATAACTAATCTTTGTTATTAAGCCGAGTGTGCTTAAAGATATGGGAATAAAAATAAAGAAAGACTTCAAGAATGGGAGGATGAAGGAAGAAACAATGCCCATAATGTTGGTGGGAGGTATTGAAAAGCGCTTAAGGATGCAAGTTGCTATTATTGGTTAGCCCAGTATTTACTAGTTCCTTAGCTTACATTACAACCCATTAAGTCCTACGCCTTATATTAGTGGAGTAATACACTAGAAGCAAGCTTATGGGACATGACATAATGCATGTGAATTCTTTGGGAGAGAGAGCGAAATCGTGTTTCATATGCCCCTGCATGTAATGTTTTTGAGATCATATGATTGAAAAGGGGGAAATTCTCTTGTGTTGTGAGGGAACATACTTGACGAGAGATTGAATTTCGTGGCGGATATCTTGATCAGCTGATTTGCATGAGTTTGCCGAGATCGAGAGTCGATCCTTTAGTCTAGGAGGTATTAATTTGTTGAATGTCATTGTATTGATGAGACTATGCATGTTTTCTTGATGATTTGCTATGTTAAATAATCGGTATAACCGTAGCTTGAATTGTCGAGCCAAAGAAGTTGTGATTGGGTGTCAATTGCATGAGATATGAGATTATTGTTCGAGGACGAACAAGGTTTTAAGTGTGTGGTAAGTGATCTTGGGCAGAATTATATGCTCAAGTGATACTCAAATGCTTTATTTTGTCTTGTTTATCCATCGATATTTGTACATTCTCATGTGATTTGTAGTTAAAAGGTGAACTTATACTAATCAACATGATTAGTGTTGTTTTGCAGGAAAAATGTAATTTTAGGAAGCTAAGTTGCATGTTGGTGAGAATCGGGAATGGACTCGGAAGCGAGCAGTGGAAAAGGTCAAGGACAAGCAGCAAATAAATGGGCTCCGCGATGGAGCCGTGTCAAGCTGCCATCGCGGAGGCAGTCTGCCTCGGGTGGGTTACTTGGACAAATTCCAGTGAAGGTCTGCGTCGGGGCCATGGAGCATTAGCCAAGCCCCGCGTTGCACGCCGTGGCACGTTGGCCATATTTACCTGGAACATGAAATTCCAGTGAGGGTCCGCGTTTGCACTGTGTCACGGAGGCAGTGCTCCGCGATGCACTCCGTGACACGTTGCTTGTTATTCCGGGAAAAATTTCCAATAGTATAAATAGCACACTTAGGTTTACTTTTAATTATTCTGACTGAGTTGAGGAAGGACGTGGGTTATAGGCAGTTGAGGGGACAAAAATCTTAGGGTTCTTCTCTATCTCTTTCTCCTTTATTTCAATTGTTTGTATGATTTATACTCATTTGATGATGTTTAATCCACAAATGAGTGGCTAAATTCACTTCTTGCTGAGGTTAAGAACATTTGCAATGGAATGTAATTATTGATCATCTTGGTTTTTCATCTTTTCTTCCATGGTTATTCTATCAATTCTTATTCTTACTACATTAATGTTTGGCCAATGTTAATGTAAATCTAAAAAATCCGGTTTTCGCTCGAAAGAGAAAGAAATTGGAAAGTTGTGAATTGGTAGGATATGATCTCTTCTTGGTTTGGGAAAATTGAGAATTGATTTACCTTCAGAATAGAAATATATCTGAAAGTCGTATTAGTCAATTAAGGAATCAGTTTTGTATGTCTAGAACATGAATTTCTTTTTATCACAGAAATGTAGGTGGAAGGTTCATGATTCTTAGGTTGGGTTAAATATGATAGTTTTAATCCATTGGCAATAATTCTTGACTAGCAACCGAAGGAAGGATTAACTGACTTGTATCAATAAATTGCTTCCCTGCATGTTTGTTTTAGCCTTAACATGCTCATTACTATAGTTCAGACTCAATTTGTACATTTGTTTTAGATTAGTATAAATTAGGAAACAAACTCCCAAAATCTTCTTGAAACTGTTGTCTGCATTCTTAGAGTTAGAGTTCAATAACGCTTGATTCGATTATTACCTCGGTCCAGTCCCTGTGGGATCGATACTTGGCTTACTTTAGCCATTTTACTACTTGTTTGACTGCATGCACTTGCGTGTAGTCATTTAAAAACACCGAACACTTATGCTCTTTTCAGGAACCTATGAGTCAAATGATGAGTCATTGCTTGATGTAATGACTCGCGGGGTGACTCGTTAGTTGGAGTCCTGATGATGTTAAAATATTCTTCCAGTAACAATGAGATGCAACAATGACCCATGGAATCTCACAATAAGTCGTTGTGTGCAACCATGACAACAAGTCTAGAAATCCTCAGATTTTCCAATGGAGACGACGAGTTGATATAACGACTCGTTGGTTCTGTCAACGAGTCATTGTGTCGCT
Organism: Datura wrightii; assembly: GCA_035772735.1. Taxonomy (NCBI): domain Eukaryota; kingdom Viridiplantae; phylum Streptophyta; class Magnoliopsida; order Solanales; family Solanaceae; genus Datura; species Datura wrightii. The sequence goes on along the minus strand of JASDFA010000019.1, from coordinate 71,824,925 downwards.
TGTTAGTGGGGTTCCTACATTTTCCTGCCAGTGACAATGGGAAGCACCAATGACCTGTTGGTTCATCCAAGAGTCGTGGTCCCCTCTTGTTGCCACTTTCTAATGATCCAAAGTCCAAGCCCAAGACCAACGACTGGTCCCAACGAGTCGTGGCGTCAACCAGGGACTCGTTGTGTGACTCGTTGGTCCATGACAGGGCAGTTTTCAGATTTTCTCCCAGGGTTATTTTAGTAACTTCACAGTTTTTTATCTCTAAATCTTGTCATTTTGAGCATGTTTTAGAGAGAATTAAAGGGGTAGAACGATATTCCCTCTTCATTCCTCGCATTCTCTCAAAGTCATAAACGTAAAGATTCAGTCAAGAAGCACTGAGCAGGGAAAGGATTTAACCTTTTCTTCTCAGATTATTCTCAAATGTTTTCTTCTAGATCTCTACACCAGGTGTGTGAGAATTTAGCAAGGGAATTGTCCTTCCCATGTACACCAAAATCCATCTAAATTTTAATATCATTTCTAAGCTCTGAGACTCTTGAATTAGAGGAATTTTTCTGTCATGTCCTGATGAAATCATGTGAAATCTTATTCATACAATTTGTTACTATATTTCAACTATCTAGTAATCATGTTGATACTTGTTTTTCTAAAAAGTGACTTTAGCCCTTGATCTTGGGCAGATTTATATGCCCAAGTGATACTCAAACGTATCATTTTTACCTTGTTTGTTGTGCAATGTGTATATAATATCATGTATTTGGTAATAAAATGCGAATTTATACTAACCAACATGATTAGCATTTGTTTTGCAGGATAATGTGATTTTTAGGAGCTAAAATGCGTGTTGGAACTATGTCGGAGTTGGACTTGGATGCGAGCGTGGAAAAGACCTTGGATGGCACATTTTACACTGGCTCCGCGATGAAGCCGTGCCACGCTGCCATCGCGGTAGCACACTGCCTGGGCAGGAATTAATTAGGCAATTTCCAGTGTGCCTGCGCGTCAGTTCCGTGGCACGGAGATAGGCCTCCGCGATGGCCTCCGTGCCACGTTGAGGCCAATTATCCGGACCCTGCAATTTCCAGAGAAGGTCCGCGTCCACGCCGTGTCACGGAGGCAGTGCTCTGCGTTGGCCTCCGTGACACGTTGCTTGTTATTCCAGGAAAAATTTCCCACTAGTATAAATAGCACACTTAGGTTTATTTTTAATCTGTTTTTAGTTTTTAGACTGAGTTCAGAAGTGGAGAGCAGGAACGTGGGTTTGTGGCAGTTGAAGAATAGAAAAGCTAAGAGTTTTCTTCTCTTCCTTTCTTCTTTCCTTCAATTGTATGCATGATTTACACTCATTTTAGGATGATTAATCCAAGAATGGGTGGCTAATTCCCTTCTTTGCTGAGGTTTTGAACTTGTGTAATGAATTTTGGTGATAATTGATATGGTTTCTTCTTCTTCTTGCATGTTGTTCTATTAATTCTTGTGCTTACTACATTATTGATTGGCCACCATTAATGTATATCTAAAAAGTCCAATTTCACTCGAGAGAGCACGAAATTGGAAAGTTGTGAATTAATAGGGTATTGTTCTTAACTTGATTTGGGAAAATTGGGTTTTGATGTGCTTTCTTGATAGAAATATACTTGAAAGCCGTATTAGTCAATTTAGGAACCGGAATTGTAGTGCTAGGTCATAAATTGCATTTGATCACAGAAATGTAGACGGATGGTTTATGATTCTAAAGTGAAATTAAATACGAAAGTTTTAATTTCTAGGGAAACGTTCTTGGCTAGCAACATGAAGAAGAGGATGACCAAATTATCATGATTATCAAGTTCATTACTCGTTCTTAACCTTGGCATGTGCATATCCATTGTCTAAATTCAAAAGTAAATAGTTGTTATTAATTGTAGTATATAAATAGTTTAGAAACAAAAACTCACTCAACTCTTGGTTGGATTGTTGTTAACATAGTTAGGAATAGAATAGAGATATAGTAAACTAGGCAGTTTTACATATCTAGAGCAGCCTCCTTGGATCGATACTTGGCTACTTAGCCACTTTATTACTTGTTTGACCATGTGCACTTGCGTGTCGGTTGATAATATTTAATACTAACCGAATCAGCACCGAACAAGTTTTTGGCGCCGTTGCCGGGGAGGCTAGGCGATTTGTAAAATTTTGTTTAGTGTAAATTTACTGTATTTGTATTTTTATTTTCTTAAGTGTTAACAACTTGGTCTTAGCCTGTATTTTGCAGATTTTTATTTCTGTGAACACTGGCAAGGGACAAGGAGCTGGTGGAATCTTAGTTAGAGCCAGAACGTGAATTGAACAGTCAACGTAGAGAAGCTCTTCGGAAGAAGCTGCAGTTGCTTAAACAGTCTATGATGGAGCAACCAAATCCACCAGTTGTGCGGGCAGTGTTAGTGCCCGAGGAAGTAGCAGCCTGGCCGGTTCGCGAGGTGGCAATCCCACACGCTAATAATGTACATTCCAGCATCCGCAAACCAGAGCCTGGAGGGAGATTTGAGTTAAAGCAAAATATGGTGCAACTTTTGCACACTAGCGGGCAGTTTACCGGTCTCCCTCACGAAGATCCACAACAACATCTCCAGAACTTTTTGGAGATAAGTGACACTTACATACCCGCTGGAGTGTCACCTGATTATGTTCGGCTCACCTTATTTCCATTTTCCTTACTTGGTGAAGCCAAGAGGTGGTTAAAAGCTGAACCACCCAACTCTATATCAACGTGGGATGATCTTGCAAGGAAGTTTTTGTTCAGATTTTTCCCTTCAGGTAAAACAACTAAACTAAGAAGTCAGATTCTAAGTTTTAAACAGAGGGAAGGAGAAAATCTTTATCAAGCCTGGGAAAGATTCAAGTCCATGTTGCGGGACTGTCCTCATCATCATCAGTCAAATGAGGTGTTGGTACACACTTTTATTGAGGGTTTGGAACCCCACACTAAAATTTTGTTAGACTCAGCAGCTGGAGGGCAAGCGCTGGAGAAGACTTATGAGGAGCTGTACAGTTTGCTCAACCGAATTTCACAAGGCAATCCGGAATGGAATGCAGATTCTTCAAGAGGTGGAGCAAGGAAAGCAGCGGGAGTGCTTGAAGTGGATGGATTCACAGCTATCGCTGCACAGATAGCTGCTTTGCAAAATCAGTTAAACACTCACTTCAGCAATATGAATTTGAACCAGTCTTCAGCCTCCGTCAATGCAGTCCAACAGATGTGGTGTGAAGTGTGTGGTAGTAGTGAGCATTCAGCTGAATGCTGTGGTGCAAATCCTGATTCTGTCAACTTTGTGGGCAATGCACAGAGGAATCAACAACAGTTTGGTGGTGGCTACAACTCGAATTGGAGGAATCATCCGAATTTTTCGTGGGGTAACAACAATCAACAAGGCCAAGGTTCAGGGCAGGGTATGCACAGAAACCAAGGAGGGCAACAAGGCTATCAGAATCAGTTCAGAAATCACAAGACCCCTCCTCCACCACCATCACCGACTATTGAGGAAATGTTCAAGACCATGATTGCCAACCAGGCACAATTGCAGGCTGACTATGTCAAATTGGCAGCCGAAGTAAAGAACAATCAATTGGCAACCAAGAATCTTGAATATCAGTTTGGGCAATTTGCTAGTTCCCAAAATACTAGACCAAGGGGAGGACTACCTAGCGACACGGATCCCAATCCTAAGCAGGTGAATGCAGTGACCACGAGGAGTGGTTTACAATTAAAGGAGGTGGAACCAGAAAGACCGCCTCAGAAGTCAGGAGCAGCAGATGTTGAGGGAGAACAAACCTCAGATACGGGGAAGACCAAAGAAGCTGAACCAGCAAGGCCTCCACCCCCGTTCCCTCAACGACTTAAGAAACACAAGGAGGAGGCGTGTTTCCAGAAATTCATGGAGGTACTTAAACAGGTACGTGTTAACTTACCTCTTGTTGATGTCTTGCAGGGTGTGCCAAAATATGCGAAGTATATCAAAGACATAGTGGCCAACAAAATTCGCTTGACTGAGTATGCCACGGTGGCTTTAACGGAGGAATGCACATCCCGTATTCAGAACAGGTTGCCCACTAAACTGAAGGATCCTGGAAGTTTTACTATCCAGCTGACGATTGGGCAAAGTATCCGAGCTCGTGGGTTATGCGACTTGGGGGCAAGTATAAATCTGATGCCATCTTCGGTATTCAGAAAGTTAGGACTAGGGAGTCCTAGACCTACAACAGTGATCTTGTAGCTAGCAGACAGGTCTTTAGCTAAGCCGGATGGCATTGTTGAGGATGTGCTAGTGCAGGTAGGCTCCCTCATTTTTCCGGTAGATTTCATTGTTCTGGATTTTGAACCAGAAGCGGAAGTCCCATTTATTTTGGGACGACCCTTTTTGGCAATCGGAAAGGCATTGATCGATGTAGCTGCGGGTCAACTCACAATGCGAGCACACGACAAGGTTGAGGTGTTCGACGTGTACAAGGCACCTAAGCTCCCGACTGTCTATAAGGAAATCTCGGTGATCAACGTGATTGATCATAGGAATGCGAATGGATTGAGTGATTCCCGAGAGTTACTAGGTAGGCCACCAGACAAGGTTGAGAACTACTGGGGAGATGACCAGGATCGAGACAAATAGTCCATCTCCCTAGTAGACACGTGAGCATAAAGGCTGTCGAGCCGCGACGTTAAACCAGGCGCTGCACGGGAGGCAACCCGTGAAAAATATTTTTTTCTTTCTTTAGTGTAAAGTTTTTCTTTTATTTTATTTTCTTTTCTTTTTCGTGACTAGGCTTAGATTTGCATTTTATTTAGTAATTTAGTAATTTTTTTATTATTTTTAGTAGGGAATTTATTAATTTAACCAATTTTTGTTTAGTGAGGTGATTTTCAGGTATACTGGAGGAAAAATACTTGGAATCGAGGAAACGAGGCGAGGTATGAAAAATAAAATTTGATGGTGAAACAGAGCACTGGCGCGTTGGCGCCGTGTCACAGAGGCAATGCTCCGCGTTGGCCTCCGTGACACGTTGAAGGCAAATCTGGATTTTTCAAAATTCCAGTAAGCCAACGCGTTGGCTCCGTGTCACGGAGGAGGGGCTCCGCGTTACCCTCCGTGACACGTTGCCTTTATCCAGTGCCGGGTCACACCGGGTTTCAGGGTGACCCGCGTGTTTTCTTAATAAAAACCCCCGATTTCGCCCCTATTTTCCCCATTCCCTCTTCCCTCTGCGACCAAACACCCATTCCCCTACCCCCAAGCTCCGTGCCACATTAATAGGCAAGGAAAACGTCAAGTTTTCGTCGATTCTTCAAATCCAAGGTATGTTTTCATCGTCTATCTCAAATTTTTGGCGATTTTTGTCAATTTTGAGCATGTGAGGTGAGATATATCACCCTAGGTAGAAATTAAACATGATGTGAATTATTTTGTGATTGATTATGTTCGGATTGTTGTAGTTGACGTTTGAACTTATCGATTGATTGAATAATTCGATTTTGACTGTCGAATTGTATTCTAGGGCTTGGGGTTGTTGAATTTTAACTTGGGTAACTTGATAGTTTGACGAAATTGATGCCGGGGTGTGTTTATTATTTGAGATAAGTCGTGGTAAATATTGTATAATTGTTGAAAGACGACTAATTCTCGAATTTTTGTGGGAAATTGCGTAATATGTGAATTGGTTGAATTGCTTAGATTAGTTGTATATAAAATGTTTGTATTGTTGTTTCTATTTTGTTGTTGCTATTGTTGCTAAGTGCTATGGGTGAATAGCTGTCGATAGTAGGATTGGGTTAGCTGTATGAAGTCTGAGTAGTTCGCTAGCCGTTATGCTGTCGAATTTCTGTGAACGCACTAAGCAATATGTTTATAGTTGATTGTGTTTGGGGTGTAAATAGAGCTATCCTTGCTAAAATGTTGTAAATATTGTTAAAGACTAAGGGTGGGGTAAATTTTGTTTAACCCGACCTTAGCCGAAGCTAACAAGTTTTTAGCTTAACGTTGTGCTTGTTTGTGTAAATTGACAGGTACAATGGCCAGCCGACAAGATAAAGGCAAGGGTGCTTCAACCTCAGGCACCGGCAGAAAGAGAATGAGACTGGGCACGGCTGTCCCAGCTGCACCTGCTGTTCCACGCGGTCAACACTGCCGATACGGAACACGATGGGTTACCGAGGAAGGGAAGAAGTGGTACGCAAATCATAAGGAGAACAAATACTTCCCGGAGGAACATATTGCAAGGGAACCACTTGCACAGGAGTTGCCTCGCATCGTACAGAGGATTGAGGTAGCTGGGCTCAACTTTATCTTTCAGGAGCCCAAGGAGTGCAACCTTCACTTGGTCCGGGAATTCTACGCCAACTGGAACCCGGCCATCAGGAGCCATACTATTAAAATCAGAGGGCAGATTGTCATTCTGGAATCCCAGCAGTTTAATGCCATCGTGGGAGCGCGGGACACAGACGCCCACGTCCTCCGCCAGCTAAACATCACCCCACCGTACGCCGACATCAGACGTACGTTGTGTGGGGCTCGATCCACAGCCCGATGGAGTAGACACAAAGAGAGGGGTTACCACCAGACTCTGCCTTATTCGCAGATGAACAGGGAGGCCAGAATCTGGCTAAAAATTCTATGTTCGTTTTTGATCCTGGGAGTTCATATGACAGACATGACCCGGGACTGTGTCTGCTTGGTGTATGCCCTTATGAAAGGGCTTGAGATTAATGTGGGGGAGGTCATAATATCCGCCATGAAGAGAGCCAGACTACACCAGGGCCACAGATACGGGTTTGGCGGACTCATCACCACCTTCCTCCGAGGCCTCGACGTTGAGGAAGAAGCCTTGGATTACATTCCGCAGTTGGAGTAGAGGGCCCTCGATGTGACAAAGACCAAGGCCCCCGACACTACACACGAACCTGTGCTGACTCTGGGCGAGCGACATGCTCGTGACGACCAGTATATGGCCCGTATGTTCGGCATGCAGATGCTGCAGCTACGGATAGGTGGGAGACCAGCCACCGAGGATGAATTATGGCAGCTGGAGCTAGACTACCCCTTTGGCGAGAACGCCAGAGCCTTATGCAAGGTGGGGCCAGCCTTCGTGGAGCCGACTGATGACGATGTCCCTACTGATGAGGAGACACGTCGTGAGGACTCCGATGTGGAGTCCGATGACGACGATGGAGCTGATTCAGATATGGGCGACGAGGCCACAGCACCGGATGAGGAAGTCGAATATTTTGACTGAGCAGGGAGTTCCACCACCCATATGTTGTGCTTTGTATTGTTGTGAACACTGGGGACAGTGTTCGATTTAAGTGTGGGGTGGGGAGTAGTTAGGTGCTGGGTCATAGGCTCTAAATTTGCTGTATAATTTTTCCTTGACGTTTATGTATGTCTGTGCTTTCCCTGTTGTTGTGAACTGATTTGTGATTTATGTGTATATATTTGTTTGTGGCTAATGATGTGTGTTTTTGAAAGTTATGGTTGCCTTTGTAAATATTTTGTAAATTTTGCAAAAATTTTTGAAGTTTTATTTTTGGGTTTCTCGGAGTTTGTTTTCGGTTCTTTTACCGAGAATAGTCCCACTGAACCGATGTCATAGTTAGTGACCGTTCCCTATGATGGATGGATGACGACCGTCTTAAGGGAAATGTAGTCAATAGGAGTAGATGTTTTGTTTTTAGTTTCTTTGGTGGATTGCATCAATAAACTGTAGTTGCTTATGGTTGCTAAAATTTCGTTGCGTGTTGTAATTGATGTTCAAAATGTGAAAATGATTCGTTTGAAAGCATGCAATTTTGTAAATATGTTGAGTTACCTAGGCTATAGAATTTGGTTCATTATGATTGAGGCTTAATCTTGATTTCATGTAATTGACTAATTAAAGAGTCTGCGAATGCATCTTGATTCGAGCATGTGCGTGAAGTGTGAGTGAGGTTTTGCTATTACATGTCATTCTGAATTGTCTAGAACTTGCCTGGCGTGTATACAAAACGAAATGAAGGAGGTGTAGTGTCGGAACGGATGTTGGCATTTCTTTGTTTTAACCGTTAGTTTCCATTTTTTTCTTGTCAAATTCTACCTTTTTATATGTTGTATACCCTAGTCAGCCCGTTGAGCCTTTAGCCAATTTCTTTCTTTTGTCTAGAATTGTATGAACTAAGCTTTATTCCTTCTTTTCATTAGCCTTAAAGTCTATAAGAAGCTCTTAAGCGCTTACAAAGAACAGAAAATGTTTCCCAAAGTGTTAAAGAGTGAAAAGAGTGAAAAGAAAAGAAAAGCAAAGTGAGGAAAGAAAAGATGATGTTGAAGAGGCACTAGTTGTAATTAAATGATAGTGAGGGTACATGAAAACCCTCTATTTTGTGTCAAGTGTGCCTGATGAAATGGGCTGTATGAAAGTAAACCAGCATGAATGGGAGAAAAAGAGAAAAGAGAGGAACAATGTCCATGAGTCGATGGGAATGAGTTGAAAAGGCGCTTAAGGATGCTAGCGACTATTATTGGATAATCCAATATATATATACTAGATCCATAGCCCAGTTACAACCCATTAAAAGTCCTATTTGATCCTACATTGCATTTCTTTATATTAGTGGAGTAATACACTAAGGGCAACCCTATGGGTCATGACATGATGCATGTGAATTCTTTTGGGAGAGAGAGTGAAATTAATTTTTATATGCCCCTACTTGCATGTTTGTGTGCTGCACGAACATAAAAGGGGAAGTTTCTCTCGAGTTGTGAGGGTACATGCTTGATGAAAGATTGATTTTCGTGTCGGATTTCTTGATTAGTTGATTTGCATGAGTTTGCCGATATCAAGAATCAATTCTTAAAAGTTTAGGAAGCCTCGATGTATTAAGGTCATTGTCTTGTACGACCAAGCATGTTTTCTTGATGATTTGCAAGAATTGAATAATCGGTATGACCGTAGCGTAAAATGTGGCACCATAGGGACGAAGGTTGGGATGTAATTTGCATGAGTTGTGTATGTGTTGTTCGAGGACGAACAAGGATTTAAGTGTGGGGTAAGTGATCTTGGGCAGATTTATATGCCCAAGTGATACTCAAACGTATTATTTTTACCTTGTTTGTTGTGCAATGTGTATATAATATCATGTATTTGGTAATAAAATGCGAATTTATACTAACCAACATGATTAGCATTTGTTTTGCAGGATAATGTGATTTTTAGGAGCTAAAATGCGTGTTGGAACTATGTCGGAGTTGGACTTGGATGCGAGCGTGGAAAAGACCTTGGATGGCACATTTTACACTGGCTCCGCGATGGAGCCATGCCACGCTGCCATCGCGGTAGCACACTGCCTGGGCAGGAATTAATTAGGCAATTTCCAGTGTGCCTGCGCGTCAGTTCCGTGGCACGGAGATAGGCCTCCGCGATGGCCTCCGTGCCACGTTGAGGCCAATTATCTGGACCCTGCAATTTCCAGAGAGGGTCCGCGTCCACGCCGTGTCATGGAGGCAGTGCTCCGCGTTGGCCTCCGTGACACGTTGCTTGTTATTCCGGGAAAAATTTCCCACTAGTATAAATAGCACACTTAGGTTTATTTTTAATCAGTTTTTAGTTTTTAGACTAAGTTCAGAAGTGGAGAGCAGGAACGTGGGTTTTTGGCAGTTGAAGAATAGAAAAGCTAAGAGTTTTCTTCTCTTCCTTTCTTCTTTCCTTCAATTGTATGCATGATTTACACTCATTTTAGGATGATTAATCCAAGAATGGGTGGCTAATTCCCTTCTTTGCTGAGGTTTTGAACTTGTGTAATGAATTTGGGTGATAATTGATATGGTTTCTTCTTCTTCTTGCATGTTGTTCTATTAATTCTTGTGCTTACTACATTATTGATTGGCCACCATTAATGTATATCTAAAAAGTCCAATTTCACTCGAGAGAGCACGAAATTGGAAAGTTGTGAATTAATAGGGTATTGTTCTTAACTTGATTTGGGAAAATTGGGTTTTGATGTGCTTTCTTGATAGAAATATACTTGAAAGCCGTATTAGTCAATTTAGGAACCGGAATTGTAGTGCTAGGTCATAAATTACATTTGATCACAGAAATGTAGACGGATGGTTTATGATTCTAAAGTGAAATTAAATACGAAAGTTTTAATTTCTAGGCAAACGTTCTTGGCTAGCAACATGAAGAAGAGGATGACCAAATTATCATGATTATCAAGTTCATTACTCGTTCTTAACCTTGGCATGTGCATATCCATTGTCTAAATTCAAAAGTAAATAGTTGTTATTAATTGTAGTATATAAATAGTTTAGAAACAAAAACTCACTCAACTCTTGGTTGGATTGTTGTTAACATAGTTAGGAATAGAATAGAGATATAGTAAACTAGGCAGTTTTACATATCTAGAGCAGCCTCCTTGGATCGATACTTGGCTACTTAGCCACTTTATTACTTGTTTGACCACGTGCACTTACGTGTCGGTTGATACTATTTAATACTAACCGAATCAGCACCTAACAGCCCTAATTCAATAAGTGTTGTAACTAGGGTCCTACAAATTGTATAGACATAATGTTGCTTGACTCTACCAGTGTTAGAAATTCCATGTTATTATTAGTTAAATGCTCAGTCAGTTGCATGCTAGCTCAGTTTCAGTCATGATGTATGTATCTTCAACATCTTCAGTAATGTCAGATGATCATTTTGAATACAGTCTTTTCTTGAGGTATCAGTAATGCCTCTCATATATCAGTTATCAAAATCAGTTATCAATTATCAGTTTGTTCTTAGACGTTACGATGCTTCCAGATAAGCAGCTTTAACCAGTCTTAGAACACAAGTTATAGTATTCAGTCCGATAAGACTCTCAGGGTACTTCTAGATAAGTGTCTCTAACTTACTCTTAGGCCCCAGCTTCGAGCTATCAGCTTGGTAGACAAATTTAAGATTATCTAGTGGGAGTAGTACTTAGCACTGAGCAAACCAGGGTTCCAGCATATCCAGGTTCCCAGAACTACGTTGCCACCGTAGGTTATTTTTCCCTGATGGGCCCAGATTTGTGATCAACCAGTTCATGCCTTTATACCTTGGCAAGGTATATTGGGTCCTATCGATGAGGCGTATACATCGAACTCCACGTTTAGGTTTCGTGGTTATATATCGGTTATAGATGCTCTCACTAGTCAGTACAGTCTCAGTACAGTGTCACCAGTCTCAGTACAATATCAATTCAGTTTAACTCAGCTCAGTATCTCAGATCCAGGGCATGTCTACATCCATTAGCCAGGGTCATTACTAACTGTATTAGTTACATCTTAATTAATCAGTTTTCAGAATTTCTGTTGGTCATTTCATGTAGTTTCAGTTCATTTACTTGTTCTTTCATGCTTATTGTACCTTTCACTTACTCAATACATTCAAAGTATTGACGTATACCTTCTATGTTGTATCGTGTCATGATACAGGTGCAGGTTCTCAGTCCCAGCATTGTCAGTAGTTCCCTCAGACAATATCAACAGTAGATTTTGGTGAGTCCTCATCTTTCGAGGACGATTTTTACTTTTAGTTAGTTCCTTACAGTTAGATTTTAGAGTTAGCTAGTGGGCTTGTCCCAGAAACTCATCATTTATTAGTTGTCTTTCAGACATAGACATAGATATTCAGTATTATTTATTAGATGTATTGACTCTTGTCAAAACGGTTTTCATTAAAATGTTTTATTTAATTAAAGCTTCCGCTTACGTTTTTCTCAGTTTATTAGTGTAAGGATAGACCATGGGTTGGTTTAGGGTCACTTGTGGCACCAAGTATCGTGTCTCATCCAGGGTATAGACTCGGGACATGATAGCTAGCTTCAATCTCATCCTCCAAAATAGATAATTAATGGTCAATGGAGTGATGTCAACCTCCACACCTCGCGCCCTGACTGAAGGCAGGCAGGAAAATTTGTCCACCTTGACCCAATGGTGCATGCTCTCCTACTGAGCCTGGAAGGAAGTTTAAAACTCCAGGACGAGGTTGGGGTAATAATCCAAGAGTGGATTGGTGAATACGTGTCATTGGCTATCAAAGAACTGTATTGTGATATTGGGGAGGTCACCTCGCTGCCCCATCAAGTCAAATTCTTTTCTCCACGATGATCGAATGGCCCTTGCAAATAGTGTAGTGCCCTTTCATGTCAGGCACACAGAATATTATGGCTTCCCTATGTTGGTGGGTTGGGATGTCTTTGCTTTCCCCTTTCCTTTTGTGGATGAGGAAGTTGGGGCCTTGCCCTTGCTCGGGTTCCTCGGTGAAGTCATAGTCTGCAAAAGTGATGTTAGTTCCATACACATTATTTTTTTTTGTATTTCTCTAATGATAAAATAAACAAACAGCAACTACTCTAAAGATTAGATAAGAAACAGTAGAAAGGATCATAATGAATAATCCAGCAGCACCAGCGGGTCCTTGGTGCGCCACAAAAAGTGATCCGCGGACCGCCGATGAGTCGTCAGCGCTTGGTAGAATGCCCACACACTGGAATTTCCATCGGTGACTCATCATCGAACCGAGGATCACGATCTGCAAAGTGCCAATAAGACGCGGGGTCAAGGCAGTGGCCTAAGGCCAACTTTTGACCGTACCAACATTTCATCTGCGTTTCGCCGGACCTGACCGGACAATAGCCGATGGTCATCATCCCCATTGCTTCAAAATGCACTCCAACATCACAATCTCAAAAATACTTACTCACATCATATATAAGCATTGTCTACATAAGCAACAAGGCACAAAATGATGATTTACCCTTAAGAATGGCATCACCCAATTTATCATTGGGCAAATCAGGTCCTTTATATCCCTTGGGGTCACTCAAACTTCACGCAAAACTCAAGTATACAATAGCAATAATCTCCCCACACCCATTTAAGCATCAGACCCCCACTCTCCACTAATTTCACATCATATTAATCAATAACATTCATCATGCATGTCCATAATAATGGAAATTTGGGGATAGTGGCAGTAAAAAGAAGGGAGAGACATGCTACAACAAAGTTCATATGCACCACGAATACAACTTGTAATTATATCAGAGTGTTAGGAGTACTTTACCAAAACACAAGAATGAGAATAAATGAGAAATATGGAAGCTTGAACTTGCTCAACAATGGTGGAGATTTGAACTTGCTAGAAGGGAGTAGAATGGTAGTGAGAGTTAGGTAAAGGAAATGTGTTATAGGGGTTTTTATAGGTGAAGGAAGATGAATGGTATTGGTTGAGTAAAAGTTGGGGGTTTAATGGTGATTTAATTGAAAAGGGAGTGGGAAAAGGGAGTGTTGGAATATGGAAAGGTGAGTAGGAAGATAGAGTGTTGGGAAGATGAAAAGGTGTATGGGAAAGTGTTAAAAAGTGGGAAAAAAGGAATTGTGGGAGAAAAAAGAGTATTGATCAGGTTTGGGTGGTTTAAAAAGGAATCTGGGTCGGGTGGGTCAATGGGTTTGTCAAGATTCTAAAATAAAGCATGTACATATACCGGTGATCGCTGATTGGAAGCGTCGATTCTCTACCTTAACATTATTGACCTGAATAGGTGCCTAGTTCTCTACTTCGTACCCAGTGGTTTACCGGCAGTTCACGGATTGGATTCTACATTCTGCCGGTGGATCGCCATTTGTGGCCCCACTTCTCAGGTATTCTGACTTGAGTTGGCGATTGTTCGGGATCAAAGGATGGCACCATATTATCACTACACAACCAAACACACACAATTGACATTCCCATAGGTAGCTAGAAATCAACCCATGCAATCAAGTGTCCTCACCATAAAGAAGTCCCCCCCCCCCACATATATATATGATCATGCCAATGTTTATCTTGGGATTAAGAAAGAGCTCACTCACGCTCACAAAGAAATTCTAACTATGCGCTTACAATACCATAAGCTTGCCTTTACTTTGAATACCTCAGTTTTTAGACGGTTAAACTAAGATCACTATAGGACTTTTTCAGCTTGTAATGTAGGCTCAGGGTTGGTATGGTAAATATGAAAATAGTAACTTAAACCTCTTTGGCATTATACTAGCTTTGGCTCCACTAAACCGCTTTTTTCATATCTCTCCCTTTTTCCCTTGCTCCTTCTTATTTTACTTTCTCTTGCAACTACGAGTGTGGTGTTCCTTCTTTCAAGTATTCCATTGGTTTGCGAACTGGAGGCAGCGTTCCACCGGTGACTCACCGGTCTGGTCATTTTTTTAAGGTTTCTGCCTCCATTAATCAATAAAGTGGCGGTTCATACATCTGGACTGGCGGTTCACCGGTCTAGCGCGGTGCCTGCCCTATTTTGTAGTCCTCTTCCTTGCTTCACACCTACTTAGTCCTACAAAATAAAAATAATGACATTAAAAGCCTGTCTGGAAAGCCAACTGGTAATTGGATTTGAGTGTATTTGGGTGTAATTACACAGTTTCGCATGTTTGTTTGGCCAGGTAATTACATGGTCAACAGGGATTTGAGTGTAATTGGGAGGGTGTAATTACACTCTCTAATTCCTAGGGGAGAGGTGAGAATTGTAGGTAATTACATGGTGTAATTACAAGGTTACTTTTTAATTAATTTTTTTTATTATTATTTTAATTTATTTTCTTTATTTCTTCATTTTAATTTCTAGTTTATTTTTATTATTTTTTAATTTTTTATTAATAAAATATTTCTTTTATTTTATATTATTTATCTTTTTTTTTCTTTCTTCTCATTTTCCAACCTTTACTTCTTGTGATTCTATGTAATTGCTCGGATTTTTTATTTTTAAATTTTAAAAAAAAATATTATTATTCTAATTTTTGAATTAACGTAGAATTTTATTATTTAATTATGTTATTTTCACGCCCAGCCTTGGGAGGCATGACTGGCACCTGGTGCCTTACTAGGATCTGAACTACTGAGCTGACTGAGCCCAAGCACCTCTGGTGCAGGGCTGACTCTAACTCTGGAATTAAGAAAACGACGGGCTATATAGCGGCTGTAAATACAACCTCTGGCCGACAAGGCCTATAGCCACCTGTGAAAGTAAACATCTAACCAGAGACAAGCAAATATAGGGAGTCCTATGTGGGCCGACAAGGCCGCCATGATATCTAGTTATAGCTGGGAGGTAAAATCAGGTACTAAATTGGAACATAACCGACAAGGTCATCAAACAACAGCTAAACAAGGCCCCACACGGCCAACACACATAATCTAAAGCACATATGGCCCCACACGGCCGATATTAACTAACCACAAGGAATAATACAATTTGCAAGCCTCTAGGAGTAAAAGGAGATGGTCGGGACAGGTCCCCGGCCTACCCATACTGTACAACAAAACGAAAGTAAACCTCAAACACTCAAGCTCTGGAAGATTGAGCTGAAGGCTCTGTACCGTTGGCTGGGACTACGACGGATCCGCTCCTCGTCTGTGAGTACCTGCAGGCAAGTAATGCAGCACCCCAAAAGAGGGCGTCAGTACCACAGGTACTGAGTATGTAAAGCAATAACTATAAATGACTGAAAATAAGTGATAAAGCTGACCATATCTGAAGTAAAGAGAACAGACTGAAACTGACTGAAATAATGGAATCAGAACTAGACATAACTATAAAAGAAGAGTAGGAGTCATACCTGAGAACGAGGCGTCCTACTATCTAACTATCAATAACTAAAGCAACGTACATACCTTACCTGGAGCCCATAAGCCAGAAGGTATCATCAGCACAGCACAAACCCACTTGGGCCCCCATTAGCCCTAGTGAGTACATCTCAATCTATATACCCTTATCCTGGTCATACCACATCACCTAGTAGCTATAAGCATCCTATCGGTCCCCTGGGTATGCAACTTGGGCACGCTGGGCCCCTGACTATAGTTGTGCCTGAGTTCGTAGGACTCCTGAAATCTACACCCCAGGCGCAAGCTCTCGGCGGGGGTGGGTATAGGCCAACAACGGCAAAATATGAGAAGTTCCCATATTCATCCCTTGCGGACGGCATGCCGCTCCGTAGAGCGACGTATCATCGCCCTTTGGCGGACGAGTCAACACAGCTATTAACCCTGGGGCGGTCATAGAAGCTATACAGGTAATCCAGCCCAAAACAACACAAATACAGGTCTCAACTGATAACAACAACTATACAAAATAACATACTGAACATGATATAATATTCTTTAAATACTTTACTAGGATTCATATTGGTTTACTATACTGGAGAAACTAACTTGCCGAAAGAAACTGCCTTTACATACATCGACTGCCGGTTTACCGGTTAACTGGTGAGGTTCGGATAGTATTCAGCTGTTCTTCCCAACTGTAATCACATTCACGGAAGAATAGAACTAACTTCATTACTATGTTGGAAGAAAACAATACTTTATATGTATATATACTGACTATTCTTCAACTTATCAAAGAACAATCGAAAACTCGTAATTTCTCGGGGATCTAGAAGGGAAAAATACTTACTTTAAGACTGGGATTGTATTAACACTGGTTTGGAGCAATTCTAATCACTTAGGCTCGGCGGGACGATGATTTGTCGGGCGAATTTCACGAAACTAACTCCGTAGAAATGCTCCCTGCAGCCTTATACTTCGATACTCGAAGTTAATTTGATTTTGGACGGCGTTTGGCAGCGTAATCAGAAGAAAATTATATGAACCCTTCGTCCTTATCTCTGTTCTGGTCGTGAGTATATAAGGAAAATGATATAAAGTTTAAGGGTGAGGCCTATTTATACTTATAGTTGGATGCATAGCAACGTGGCACATTGGCCAATGCGCCATTTTGGCTCCACGCCACGTTGGCTAATGCGGAGGTAGGGGCTCCGTGCCACTTTGCCCCTTTGGCAGCTCGGTTCGGCCTCCCTTCGCAAAATCCCAACTTGGCACTCATTCGGCCTTTCCCCGGGCCCTTTCCTCGCACTTAAGGCATCCTAAAACTTTCAACCAACATGCGAATAGGCCAACTACATGCTAGAAACTTACGGGGTGTAACATCCTCCCCCCCCCCCCTTAAGAACATTCTTCCTCGAATGTTAACTTCTGCTTGCGAGAACCTTGCAAATCACTTGTTCTAGAGAAATTTTGGTAGAGTCTCCCTGTTAATATGGACTATCCAAAAACCCTGAAATGCAGAAAAGTCCAATGCAGGTACTCCACACAGTACTATGGCATTCATTTCACAATAGACTGGAGTCAACTACTCCACATATACATGTATATAATGCAATTCATGAAACAACAATAACGACATACCTCTAGCTGCACAATCTTACTATGTTTGAAATAACTGAGGATTATCTGGTTTTCATATCATCTTCTGTTTCCCAGGTCATCTCCTCTCGGTTCTTATTTCACCATAACACTTTAACGGACTCAACATCTTTAGTTCTCAGTCTACAAATCTGCCGGTCTAGTATGGCTACTAATGCTTCTTCATAAGCTAACTCCTCAGTGACTTGGACATCTTTGATTGGCACAATCCTGGAGGGATCTCCTATACACTTCCTCGGCATTGATACGTGAAAAACTGGGTGAACGGATTCTAATTCCAAAGGTAGATTCAATTCATATGCTACCTTGCCTATCCTTCGGCGAATCTGATAAGGCCCAATAAACCTCGGGCTGAGCTTGCCTTTCTTGCCAAATCTCATCACCCCTTTCATCGGTGAAACCTTCAAGAATACCAGTCACCCACATGAATTGTAAGTTTTTTTCGTCGCACATCAGCATAAGATTTCTGGTGGCTTTAGGCAGTCAGCAGACATTCCCTGATAAGCTTTACTTTCTCTTCTGACTGATGAATAATATCTAGCCCAATTAATGTCGATTCTCCTACCTCAAACCAACCATCTAGCGATCTGCCCTTCTGCCTATATAACGCTTCATAAGGCGCCATCTGAATTACTGAATGGTAACTGTTATTATAGGCAAATCAATAAGCCGTAGATGTTCATCCCAGCTACCTCCAAAATCTAACATACACGCCCGTAACATATCCTCGAGCGTCTGGATGGTACGTTCTGCCTGCCCGTCTTTCTGAGGATGGAAGGTTGTGCTCAGGTTAACCTGCGTCCCCTGGCCCCTCTGAAAAGATTGCCAAAACTTAGTTGTAAATTGTGCCCCTCTGTAGGAGATAATTGACAAGGGAACACCATGCAATCTGACTATTTCTTTTATATACAGCTCAGCATAATCTTAAGCTGAAAAGGTAGCCCTTACTAGCAGAAAGTGAGCTGATTTTGCCAACCTGTCAATAATTACCCAGATAGAATCATATTTACGCCTGGTATGAGGTAACCCTACTACAAAATCCATGTTAACTGCTTCCCATTTCCATAAAGGCACGACTATATCCTGTGTCAGTCCACCTGGTTTCTGATGTTTACCTTTTACCGGCTGGCAATTAGGACACTGAGCTACGAATTCTGTTATCCCCTTTTTCATTCCCGACCACTAATAAATCTCTTTTACATCATGGTACATCTTTGTCGAACCCAAATGGAGAGAGTAACGGGCATAGTGTACCTCGCCCATAATTTGCTGGCGAAGCCCTGCAACATCTGGAACACAGAGGCGATCCCTATATCTTAAAACTCCGTCCTCGGTTACCTGGAAATCGGTCACTTTCCCTTGCTGGACCCTATTTCTGAGCTGAACCAGACTAGGATCTTCATACTGCCGTTTATTCACTTCCACAACCAATGATGATACTGCAGTGTTCTGGATTACCACTCCATTGTCTCCTGATTCTACTATGCGAATGGCTAAACTGGCTAGCTGATGCAATTCTTAACCTAATTCCCGCTGCTCAGGCTGTAGATTTCCAGACTTCTCATATATTTGCGGCTAAGGGCATTTGCTACAACATTGGCCCTTCCAAGGTGATATAGAATATTCACGTCATAATCCTTTAACAGCTCTAACCAGCGACGTTACCGTAAATTCAACTCTTTCTGGGTGAAAATATACTGCAGGCTTTTGTGATTAGTGAAAATATCCACGTGGACGCCATACAAGTAGTGTCTCCATATTTTCAAGGCATGAATTACCGCGGCTAACTCCAGGTCAGGGGTAGGGTATTTCTTCTCATGCTTCCTCAGCTGCCTGGAAGCATAAGCATCACCTTGCCATACTGCATCAACACGCATCCTAACCCAATACCCGAAGTATCACAATAAACTGCATAGTCTCTGTTCCTTCAGGCAATGCTAGCACTGGTGCTGATGTCAATTTGTATTTCAGTTCCTGGAAGCTCTGCTCACATGCCTCAGTCCACTGGAATTTAGTTGTCTTCTGCATCAGTTTGATTAAAGGTGCTACTAAAGTGGAAAATCCTTCCACGAACCTTCTGTAGTACCTGGCTAACCCTAGGAAACTATGTACTTTGGTCGGAGTGGTAGGTCTAGGACGTGTTTTCACTGCCTCTATCTTCTGCATATCCATATGTATACAAGCATCTGACACAATATGACCCAAGAAGACTACTGAATTCAGCCAAAATTCACATTTAGAAAATTTTTCATATAGCTGACGGTCTCTGAGAATCTGTTGCACTGTCCGTAGATGATCCTGGTGGTCTGCCTCTGAATGGGAATACACCAGAATATCATCAATAAATACTATCACGAACAAGTCTAGGTACGGTCTGAAAATATTGTTCATTAGGTCCATAAACACTGCTGGGGCATTTGTCAGTCTGAAGGACATAACTAGGAATTCAAAGTGGCCATATCTGGTCCTGAAGGCAGTCTTTGGAATATCCCTTTCACGAACGTGAACCTGATGATATCCGGACCTTAAGTCAATCTTTGAAAAATACCTCGCTCCCTGTAGCTGATCAAACAAATTGTCTATTCTGGGAAGCGGGTACTTATTCTTGATGGTGACTTTATTCAGTTGCCGATAGTCTATACACATACGGAGGGAGCTGTCCTTCTTCCTCACAAACAAAATTGGCGCACCCCAGGTGAGGTACTCGGCCTGATAAAGCCCTTATCTAGCAAATCCTTCAATTGTTCCTTTAATTCTCTGAGTTCAACAGGAGTCATCTGATACAGGGGAATAGATATAGGTTGAGTGCCTGGTAAGAGATCAATTGCAAAATCAATTTCCCTTTTTGGGGGAATACCAGGAAGCTCATCTAGGAATACATCAAGAAATTCATTAACCACTGGAATAGACTGAAGGGTCGGAGGCTCTTCCCGAATATCCTGAAATCTGACAATATGGTAAATGCATCCTTTTTCTATCAAATTTCTCACCCGAAGATTGGAAATAAACCTACCTTTTGGCGTGGCTGTACTACCTTTCCACTCCTGTACTACCTCCCCTAGAAAGTGGAATCGGAATATCTTAGTCCAACATTCGACATTGGCGTAACAAGGAGCTAACCAATCTATACCCATAATGGCATCAAAATCAACCATCTCTAGTTCGATCAAGTCTGCTGTAGTCTGACAATTGGCAACCTCTATTGTACACCCCCGATAGACCCTTCTAGCTATAATAGAGTCACCAGCGAGTGTAGACACTGAGAAAGGTCACCAAAGCAATTCCGGCATAATACTAAACTTTCGATCCACTAGTGGTGTAACATAGGACAAGGTGGATCCCCGATCTATCAACACATAAGCAGGATGAGAGAAAATAGTCATCATACTTGTCACAACATCTGGTGATAACTCTGAGTCCTGTCACCCAGGTAATGTATAAGTATGGTCTGGGCCCGTATCTAACTGGAGGCCCGTGATCTTCCTCAGCCTCTACCTGCTGAAACTGAGGGCCTACGCGCTAATGGGGATGCTGGAGCTCGTGATACTGCTGAGTACCTAACCTGTCGATCCCGATCACCCTGACCCTTAGCTAGACAACTCCTCATCTGATGACCCTCCTGTCCACAAATGTAACATCCGGTGGATCCATATCTGCAAGCTCTAGAGTGGCATCGACTGCAAATAGGGCAAAGTGGTATTGTAAACCCACTCTGCTCCACCCTCCTCTGCTGTTGTGAACTTACTGCTTGCGAGCCTTCGTTGGGCTCAGGCTTCCCTCGGCGACTAAACGTACTCATCTACCGTTGTGGTGGAGGCAGGGGTCTAGGAGGTCAATCTGATAACCGTGGCCTAGGTCCTCCCCGGGACTCCTCCTGTAACTCATCTGGTCTGTCCCTGTTGCGTTGCTCCTGACTTGTTCTCCTAATCTCCCGTTGCCGTTGTCTGATACCCTCAATATTCTAAGCAAAAGCCTTTACATGAGTAATATCCATATCCTCTCGCAGTGTAGCTGTGATACAAGTCTCAACATATTCTGGGTTCAGCCCCATAATAAAATGGTGTACCCTGGATGGTATTGTATCCAAAAAGGCTAGCGCATATCGAGCCAAGGAATCAAACCGCATGGCATATTCTTTAACACTCAGCGACCCCTGTTCCAGGTGTAGGAACTGATCAACCCGGGCCTATTGAATTTCCCGCGGTAGATAATGATCCAGAAAATCCCCTGAAAAGATGGACCAGGTCGGAGGGGAAGCATCTCTCCCTTGGGACCTCTCCCAACTCTCATACCACAGTACAGCGATGTCCCGTAGCCGGAATACCACCAACTCAACTGACTCTATGGGTGTAGCATGCATTACCCTGAAAATCCTCTACATCTGATCTAAGAAGTCCTGAGGGTCCTCTGTTTGATCTGTCCCTGTGAATTGTGGGGGACTTAATTCCAGGAACTCTTGGACCCTCGAACTACCAGGCCCTCCTAAAGATTCTGCAGCTGTAGGTGGTGTTGATTGGTGTTGAGCAGCCATCATCTGTGCTAGCATGACCAACCCGCTCCTGACCTCCTGGTCACATGGTATGAGTATAGAAACTACTGTAGGTGGTGCCATCACACCGGCCATCCCCAGCGGCTCCTGACGTGGTGGAGACTGCTAGGAAGGTCGAGATGATGCTTTCGTATCGCCCTTAAATCAGGCTGATTCTATCCGAGGCTGCCTGCTAGTGCCCTCCCCTGCTGCTGCGTCTAACCTCCTGCCTGTCGTAGGATGTCGCTAGTCCAACATTTCTCTGTAGACAAAAGAATATAATAAGTTTAGGGACTCAACCCTATACTGTACCGCTCTACAGCACGATTGAATAAGAAGAAAGAGTAACCATCCTATCATGCCTTGCAGCCTCCTGCCTATAGTATGTGGTGCACAACACATCCATAGACAAGACTCTACTTAGCACGGCTTGCAGACTCTCTAGGACACAACCTGCTCTGATACCAAGTTTGTCACGCCCCGCCTTGGGAGGCATGATTGGCACTTGGTGCCCTACAAGGATCTGAACTACTAAGCTGACTGAGCCCAAGCACCTCTGGTGTAGGGCTGACTCTAACTCTGGAATTAAGAAAACGATGGGCTATATAGCGGTTGTAAATACAACCCCCGGCCGACAAGGCCTATAGCCACCTGTGAAAGTAAACAGCTAACCAGAGACAAACAAATATAGGGAGTCCTATAGGGGCTGACAAGGCCGCCATGATATCTAGGTATAGCTGGGAGGTAAAATCAGGTACTAAACTGGAGCATAACCGACAAGGTCATCAATCAACAGTTAAAAAAGGCCCCACACAGCCAACACACAGAATCTAAAGCACATATGGCCCCACACGGCTGATATTAACTAACCATATGGAATAATACAATCTGCAAGCCTCTAGGAGTAATAAGATGGTCGGGATAGGGCCCCGGCCTACCCATACTATACAATGATCTTGGGCAAATTTATATGCCCAAGTGATACTCAAATGTGTTATTTTGCCTTGTTTATCTATCGATGTTTGTACATTTTCATGTGAATTGTAATAAAATGTGAATTTATACTAACCAACATGATTAGCATTGTTTTGCAGGAAAAATATAAAGTTATGAAGCTAAGATGCATGTTGGGAGAAATCGAAATTGGACACGGAAGCGGGCAAGGGAAAAAGCACAAGTAGAGCATGAATTAAAGGGGCTCCGCGATGGAGCCGTGTCATGCTACCACCGCGGATGCACTCTGCCTGAAGGGTGAAATTTTGCCTAATTCCAGTGAAGGTGCGCGTTGTGGCCGTTCCACGTTGGCCTAGCCCCGTGTTGCACGCCGTGCCACGTTGGGCCTAAATACCTAGACGTCCGGATTCCAGTAAGGGTCCGCGTTGGTGGCGTGTCATGGAGGCAGTGCTCCACAATGCACTCCGTGACACGTTGCTTGTTATTCTGGGAAAATTTCCCACTAGTATAAATAGAACACTTATGTTCATTTTTAATAATGCTGACTTGGTTGAGCAAGAACGCGGCTTATAGGCAGTTGAGGGGACGAAAATCTCAGGGTTTTTCTCTATCTCCTTCTTCTTTATTTCAATTTCTTGTATGATTAACACTCATCTAACGATGTTTAATCCACAAATGAGTGGCTAAATCCTCTTCTTGCTGAGGTTAAGAATAATTGTATTGAAATTTAATTATTGATAAATTGGTTTTTCATCTTTACTTCCATGGTTGTTCTATTGATTCTTGTTCTTACTGCATTAATGTGTGGCCAACGTTAATGTATATCTAAAAAGTCCGGTTTCACTCGAGAGAGCAAGAAATTGGAAAGTTGTGAATTAATAGGATATGATCTTTTCTTAGTTTGAGAAAATTGAGAATTGATTTACCTTCAGGATAGAAATATACCTGAAAGTCGTATTAGTCAATTAAGGAATCGGGTTTGTATGGCTAGAACATGAATTTCTTTTTATCACAGAAATGTAGGTGGAAGGTTCATGCTTCTTAAGTTGGGTTAAATACGAGAGTTTTAATCCATAGGCAATAATTCTTGACTAGCAACCGGAGGAAAGATAAATCAAATTGTATCGATAATTTATTTCTCTACATGTTCATTCAACCTCAGCATGCTCATACTTATAGTTCAGACTCAATTTCTATATTCGTTTTAGACTTAGTATAAAATTAGGAAACAAACTATCAACATCTCTTCTTCACACTATTGTCTGCATTTTAGAGTTAAAGTTCATTGACACTTGATTAGATTGTTACTTTACTCCAGTCCCTGTGTGATCGATACTTGGCTTACTTGAGCCACTTTACTACTTTTCTGACCACGTGCACTTGCGTGTAGCTATATACCATAAAAGCACCGAACAAGTTTTTGGAGCCATTGCCGGGGACTGGCAATTCGTAAAATTGTTTTCTTAGTGTTAGTTTACAAATTCTATATAAGTGCTGACAACTTGGTCTTAGTGTTTGTTTTAATTCTTTTTTATTTTTTCTTTTTCTTTTTCGGATACCCTTATTGACATGACATCGTGCAATACAAATGGTTTAAATGGTGGATACTCATATTTTGACGAATCTTGTCTGAATTGCGGAGGACACCACTTGTGGCAACACTGTAACACGTGCAATATATGTGGTGGTCAAGATGGCCATTGGGATGGCTATCTGAAAGCATATTCCCCTCCCCCAAGCCCCTAATATGATCCTTCTGTTGTTTTTGCTGAATATAGGCATGCTGAGAATGAGGACTTAGGACGCCAAGCTCAAATAGAAGACATGTTGAAACAACTCCTGGAGCAATCAGAAGCAATGAAGGAGGCAGTGGCAGTATTGAGAATTCTGCAAGAAAAGAATGCAGAGGCTCTAGAAAGGATGAGCGTCAAAGTCACGGAGATGATTGCTGAGGCTGAAGCTTTTGATAAATTGCAAGTAACAATTTTAGCTGATATTCAAGAGGAACTACAAGAGGAAGACAAGGGTGAATTTTTAGATGAAGCCCAACAATTAGAATCTCTAGAGTTTCCCCGTGATGGGCTCACACTTATGGAAAATCCATTCATGGAAGAAGAGATAGAGTATCCCCCAGTTGACATTAATGGAGAGTTAGATGTCGATGCTGAGAAGGTGTACACAAGTAAGGAGGTCAAGAACAATGCAGTTTCAGAGTTGAGGTTTATTGGACCACACTCGAAGCATTTTTCGACATTAAGTTTGGTTGAAAACATAGAAATAGAGTCTTCCAAGCTTATAGAGAAATGTCTAGAGGAGGACCAAGCCCCGTATATTTTGAAATTTGCTGACTCGGAGAGACAAAATGACTTCGCTTACTTAAGGGCCAATAAGTTCAAAAGGCAACATCTACTGCTTGGTCCTTACAATTTTTCACCACCACCCCTGGAGCATAAGAGGAAATTAGAGAAGAAATTAGGGGTGAGATTCATATCCTCAAGGTGGAGGAAAAAGCGGTGAAACTTGATACGTCGTGCCGCGACGTAAAATTAGGCGCTGCTTGGGAGGCAACCCAAGGGTACCATGGGTACCATTTTAATTTCTTGCATTTAAGTTGATTTTATTTATTTTTCATCTTGTGTTGTTTTGGTGGAAAGTTAAGCACAAATGAAGGGGAAGTCTGGGTACCCATGGAGGAAGCTAACAAGAATGGAAGAGAAAAAGTGTGGGGTCGAACACCCATTTGTGCAAAGTTGAAGAAAGGCATGTTGTTAGCTAAGCCTAAAGGCCTCAGGGAGTATTTCTCACCCTCTTTAAATGTTAAGCTGATGCTATGGGGACATAGCATTATTTAAGTGTGGGGTGAGGAAAATTTTAAAATTTTTGTACTTAACGATTTTTGGTTAATGTAATGCTTGTGAGAAATATTTGAAAAAAAATTTTTTTTTTGTGAGTCAAGCATGACTTCATCACCCGTTGGTTTTTCTTTTCTGTTCTTTTCCGACGGGGGGTCTTTGAACTGAAGAATCAAAATTTTTCTTTGTCTGTATATAATGTTTTTAGTCATAGTTAGAGACTGTTTCCGACGATGGATGGATGACGACCGTCTTGAGGAAAATTAGTCAGTAGGTTGGTTTTTGAACCCGTAGCTAATTGATGGCTTAATGTTCTTGTTATGTGCTATGCATGATTGTAAGATGCAAGTGTGGTTAGTGTTGAAGCATGTAAGAAGTGTATAACTTTGTGTGACACACTTAGGCTCTTGAATTTCACTCAATCTGATTGAAGCTTAATTTTTGAATTCTTGTGATTAGCTGAGTTAAGAGTCTGCGGAATGTGTCTTGAATTGAGCATGTGCTGCGAGTGTAAGTTTTTCGAATATTCCGTGCTATTATGGAATGTCTAGAACTTGTCTGGTGTGTATATAAAATGAAATGAAGGATGTGTATTGTAGCAAAAGGATGTAGGCATTTCTTTACTTTAACCGAATGTTTTTGTTTTCTTTCATTATCATACCCACCTTGAATGTACACCCTAGTTAGCCCATTGAGCCTTTAGCCTATTATTTTTCTTTTGTCAAAAAGGTGTAAACCGAGCTTAACCCCTTCTTTTCATTATCCGTGAATTTGATCCAAAACTCTAAAGCGCTCAAGAAAAGAAAGTAATTTTCCCACAGTGTCAAGGAGTGAGAATGGTGAAAAGAAAAGAAAAAGCAGAGTGATGAAAGGAAAGAAAAGGTCGAAGGTGCACTCGTTATAACTTAAATATAATGAAGATGTATAAATAATCTTTGTTATTGAGTCAAGTGTGCTTAAAGATATGGGGTCAAAAATAAAGACAGACTTCAAGAATGGGAGGATGAAGGAAGAAACATTGCCATAAGGTTGATGGGATGTATTGAAAAAGCGCTTAAGGATGCTAGTTATTATTATTGGTTAGCCCAGTATTTACTCGTTCCGGAGCTACATTACAACCCGTTAAGTCCTACGTGATCTTACATCACACGTCCTTATATTAGTGGAGTAATACACTAAACGCAAGCCTATGGTTCATGACATGATGCATGTGAATTCTTTTGGGAGAGAGAGCGAAATTGTGTTTATATGCCCCTGCATGTAATGTTTTGAGTTCATGTGATTAAAAAGGGGAAAAATTCTCTTGTGTTGTGAGGGCACATGCTTGATGAGAGATTAAATTTCGTGTCGGATATCTTTGTTAGCTGATTTGCATGAGTTTGCCGATATCGAGAGTCGATTCTTGAGTCCAGGAGGTCTTAATGTGTTGAAGGCCATAGTATTGATAAAACTATGCATGTTTTCTTGATGATTTGTTGTATTAAATAATCGGTATAACCGTAGCTTGAATTGTCGAGCCAAAGTAGCCAGGAGGGGGTGTGAAGTGCATAAGGTGTAAGATTATTGTTCGGGGACGAACAAGGATTTAAGTGTGGGGTAAGTGATCTTGGGCAAATTTATATGCCCAAGGATACTCAAATGTG
Organism: Datura wrightii; assembly: GCA_035772735.1. Lineage (NCBI taxonomy): Eukaryota > Viridiplantae > Streptophyta > Magnoliopsida > Solanales > Solanaceae > Datura > Datura wrightii. Next base: position 71,797,668 of record JASDFA010000019.1, on the reverse strand, counting down.
TCATTTTGCCTTGTTTATCTATCGATGTTTGTACATTTTCATGTGAATTGTAATAAAATATGAATTTATACTAACCAACATGATTAGCGTTGTTTTGCAGGAAAAATATAATGTTATGAAGCTAAGATGCATGTTGGGAGAAATCAGAATTGGACTAGGAAGCGGGCAAGGGAAAAAGCACAAGTAGAGCATGAATTAAAGGGGCTCCGCGATGGAGCCGTGTCACGCTGCCATCGCGGATGCACTCTGCCTGGAGGGTGAAATTTTGCCTAATTCCAGTGAAGGTGCGCATTGGGGCCGTGGCACGTTGGCCTAGCCCCGCGTTGCACGTCGTGCCACATTGGGCCTAAATACCTAGACGTTCGGATTCCAGTAAGGGTCCGCATTGGTGGCGTGTCACGGAGGCAGTGCTCCGAGATGTACTCCGTGACACGTTGCTTGTTATTCCGGGAAAAATTCCCACTAGTGTAAATAGAACACTTAGGTTTATTTTTAATAATGCTGACTTGGTTGAGCAAGAACGTGGGTTATAGGCAGTTGAGGGGACGAAAATCTCAGGGTTTTTCTCAATCTCCTTCTTCTTTATTTCAATTTCTTGTATGATTAACACTCATCTAAGGACGTTTAATCCACAAATGAGTGGCTAAATCCTCTTCTTCCTGAGGTTAAGAACAATTGTATTGAAATGTAATTATTGATAAATTGGTTTTTCATCTTTTCTTCCATGGTTGTTCTATTGATTCTTGTTCTTACTGCATTAATGTGTGGCCAACGTTAATGTATATCTAAAAAGTCCAGTTTCACTCGAGAGAGCAAGAAATTGGAAAGTTGTGAATTAATAGGATATGATCTTTTCTTAGTTTGAGAAAATTGAGAATTGATTTACCTTCAGGATAGAGATATACCTGAAAGTCATATTAGTCAATTAAGGAATCGGGTTTGTATGGCTAGAACATGAATTTCTTTTTATCATAGAAATGTAGGTGGAAGGTTCATGCTTCTTAAGTTGGGTTAAATACGAGAGTTTTAATCCATAGGCAATAATTCTTGACTAGCAACCGGAGGAAAGATAAATCAAATTGTATCGATAATTTATTTCTCTACATGTTCATTCAACCTCAGCATGCTCATACTTATAGTTCAGACTCAATTTGTATATTCGTTTTAGACTTAGTATAAAATTAGGAAACAAACTATCAACATCTCTTCTTCACACTATTGTCTGCATTTTAGAGTTAAAGTTCATTGACACTTGAGTAGATTGTTACTTTAGTCCAGTCCCTGTGGGATCGATACTTGGCTTACTTGAGCCACTTTACTACTTGTTCGACCACGTGCACTTGCGTGTAGCTATATACCCAAAAAGCACCGAACATACAACAAAAAGAAAGTAAACCTCAAACACTCAAGCTCCGGAAGATAGGAGTTGAAGGCTCTGTACCGCTGGCTAGGACTACGAGGGATCCGCTCCTCGTCTGTGAGTACCTGCAGGCAAGTAATGCAGTGCCCCAAAAAAGGGCGTCAGTACCAAAGGTACTGAGTATGTAAAGCAATAACTATAAATGACTGAAAATAAGTAATAAAGCTGACCATATCTGAAGTAAAGAGAACGGATTGAAACTGACTAAAATAATGGAATCAGAACTAAACATAACTATAAAAGAAGAGTAGGAGTCATACCTGACAACGAGGCGTCCTACTATCTAACTATCAATAACTAAAGAAACGTACATACCTTACCTGGCCCCCATAAGCCGGAAGGTATCATCAGCACAGCACAAACCCACTTGGGCCCCCATTAGCCCTAGTGAGTACATCTCAATCTATATACCCTTATCCAGGTCATACCACATCACCTAGTAACTATAAGTATCCTTCCGGTCCCCTGGGTATGTAACTTGGACCTACTGGGCCCCTGACTATAGTTGTGCCTGAGTATGGAGGACTCCTGAAATCTACACCCGGGCGCAAGCGCTCAACGGGGATTTGTATAGGCCAACCACAGCAAAATATGAGGAACTGGCTCCCCATCTTCGTCCCTTGCAGACGGCATGTCGCTCCGTAGAGTGACGTATCCTCACCCTCTGGCGAACGAGTCGACACAGCTATTAACCCTACGAGGGTCACGGAAGCTATACAACTAATCCAGCCCAAAACAACACAAATACAGGTCTCAACTAATAACAACAACTATACAAAATAACATACTGAACATGATATAATATTCCTGAAATACTTTACTGGGATTCATATTGGTTTACTATACTAGAGAAACTAACTTGCCGAGAGAAACTGCCTTTGCATACCTCGACTGCCGGTTTACTGGTTAACTGGCGAGGTTCGACCGGTATTCAACTGTTCTTCCCAACTGTAATCACATTCACGGAAGACTAGAACTAACTTCATTACTATGCTGGAAGAAAACAATACTTTATATGTATATATACTGAATATTCTTCAACTTATCAAAGAATGATCAGAAACTCATAATTTCTCGGGGATCTAGAAGGGAGAAATACTTACTTTAAGCCTGGGATTGTATTAACACTAGTTTGGAGCAATTCTAATCACTTGGGCTTGGCAGGACGATGATTCGCCAGGCGAATTTCATGAAACTAACTCCATAGAAATGCTCCCTGCAGCCTTATAATTCGATACCCAAAGTTAATTTGAATTTGGACGGCATTTGGCAGTGTAATCGGAAGAAAATTATATGAACCCTTCATCCTTATCTCTGTTCTGGTCGTGAGTATATAAGGAAAATGATATAAAGTGTAAGGGTGAGGCCTTTTTATACTTGGAGCCGGATGCATAGCAACGTGGCACGTTGGCCAACGCGCCGTTTTGGCTCCGTGCCACATTAGCTAATGCGGAGGTAGGGGTTCTGTGCCACTTTGCCCCTTTGGCAGCTCGGTTCGGCCTCCCTTCGCGAAATCCCAACTTGGCACTCGTTCGGCCTTTCCCCGGGACTTTTCCTCACACTTAAGGCATCCTAAAACATCCAACCAACATGCGAATAGGCCAACTACATGCTAGAAACTTACGGGGTGTAACAGTTATAGAGTTATTTTCATTTTCTTTTAAATTATATCTACTTTGGTTATAGTGGAACTTATTTTAAATTATGTTGAAATTTGACACAAGACTATTATGTTTACTTTTGTTAAATAATTTATTTTATATTTTGGGTTCTAATTTATTTATTTTAGTTGTATTTGACTTGATATTTCATATTGCATGCCATTCATTTTTTTATTAGAATTGATAGATTATTATTTATCAAATATTTGAATAATTTTATGATATTATATTTATAATATTAATATATTCTTTTTCAAACTTGTATTCTATGTTCTTAAAAAATATGAATTTTAGTTTTTATAATTGATTAGATTAAAATATTTTAATTTAAAAATATGTATCTATTATTTTTGAAATCATATTAGTTAAAATATATATTTATTAATTATTATATTTTTTAGAGATAATATATATCTTAAATACCTAATTTAATATCATTTATAAAGATATATATTTGTCAAATATTAATTTTTGATAATTAATTTTTATTTTTAAAAATTAATCTAACTATTATTTTTTTAATCATATTAGTTAAAATTATATATTTATTAATTATTATATTTTTTTAGAGATAATAATATATTAAATATCTAATTTGATATCATTTATAAAGACATACATTTGTCAAATATTATTTTTTGATAATTAGCTTTTATTTTTAAAAATTAATCTAACTGCGTAATTACACTTATGCAACCAAATAGTACACTTGTAATTACACTGTAATTACATCATGGCAAATAAAAAGGTCATCGTAATTACTATACTATGTAATTACTAGGTTGTGTAATTACTATCCTAGTAATTACACCAATTCCAATGACACAGTGACTTTCCAATGACACAGTGACTTTCCAAACAGACCCTAAAATATTCAAAAGAAAATACATGGGTCGCCTCCCCATAAGCGCCTTAATTAATGTCTTGACACGATATATCTCTCTTTCAGATTCCATTTTCCGGAGGATTATCCTCCGACTCATCCTCTCCCAAATCAAATCCTCCATTTTTGCTCTCATCATTCAACACTCCAATCATCTTGCATTCATTTGGAGGTTTCGCGGATTGGCATTCCTTGAAAGTGACCTCTTCACCTCCAACATGAAACTTGATCTCACCTAGCTCCATATATACCAAAGCTCTGCCATGGAAAGCAATGGTCTCCCTAAGATGATTTGGACTTCTACATCCATCTCACAATCCAGAACCACAAAATCAGCTGGTAGAATAAACTTATCCACCCTCACCAATACATCCTCCAAAATGCCCACCTGTTTCTTGATGTATCGATCATCCATTAACAATCTCATTGAAGTAGGTTTTGTGTTTCTAAGCCCCAACTTTTTGAAGATTATGAGGAGCATCAAATTTATGCTTTCCCCAAGATCATATAGGGATTTCTTGAACACACATGTTACACCCCATAAGTTTTTGTTTTTTAAACTGATGAGTGCGTAGGTATGTAAAGAGTTTTAGAGTACAACGCATGTGGGAATGGGCTCGACGGACGAGCGTGCGAGAATGTTGTCGAGCAAACAGGAGGCTGGGGTTAGAGGTAGGGCGCACCGAGCGTCGCGCTGTGCAGCCATGCCTGCATACGCCGTGCCCCCTTCCCACCACCTCAAATTGTATATATACTCCCTCAAGTTCTAATGATCCATTCTAACATTTCCCCAAAACATAAACAATGACCCAAGCGACTATTTTCAAGGTTTTCACCAAATTACATCGTTAAACTCCGTTCACTTGCAAATTCATCTTGGATAACAAGTTTTGGGCCTACGAGAAACGTATCTATGGAGTTATTTCTTGAAATCTAGATCAGATTAATGGACCCCCACCCCCACCCCCTCGAGTAGAAATTATACAAATCACTTCTAATCAAGTCCTAACTATCTACAAATGATAAGTAAATATTTCTACCTTCTAAATTCTTCGAAATTCATATGTTTTGGGCTGAATTGGATGGAGTTTGATTTGTAGACTAATGGGATTTTAGGATAATATTTCTATCCATTTCCTTGGATTGAAAACAACTTTATTCTCTCAGTGTAAGGGCTGCAATTTGGAGGAATTACCAGTTTTAGGTTGGAATAGATTGGGTGAACAGAAATCGACAATTGAGGTATGTTAAGGATAATCTCTAGCAAGTTATTCTCATCATAACACTGATATGACTTACTTCTGTAGTAACCTAAGAATTCAAATGTTGTAGTTAGTTATTACGAATAGATTTGAGATTGTAGCGTAGTGTCCCTGGTTGGGGTTGATCGTATTTTGTATTGCCTCCCACCATGAATAATTGAGAGGCTGCTAGTGGTATGAACTACTTATGAAGCTATAAAATGCTTACGGAGCTACGATTGTGCTGACACTTATGATGTTGTTGTCATTTACAGAACCATAGACCACTTTCAGAACTACGAACCTAAATTTCTTATGGAGCTACTAAATTGCCTACAGTGCTATAAATTTTCTGAAGGGACTAAAGTGAAGCCTTTTGGGCCACATTGAAGTCTCCTATGAACTCCTTTTAGGCTAAAATGGCATTACCGACCCTCACTAAGGCTTGGTGTGCCCGAGAAGCAGTTGCGGGTACTGTGGACCTTAAGGGTACAATAGGGGTATATAGACTGATTGGCACTTGTTAGGGCTTATGGAGGCCCAAGTAGGTTATCTCTGTGTTGATTCTACCTTTCAGGCTTATGGGGGCACGGTTAGGTTCTTGGTTGAGTATTATCTGCTAGTTGTAGCTCATAATTATGACATTATGCAGGTTAGATTCTGATTCATGTTGCTAATTATTTTTAGTTCTTTTAGCATCTTTCATTCAGCTATTTCTATTACTGCCTTACATATTTTGGTATATGTTGTACTGACGCCCATATATGGGGCGCTACATACTTGCCTACAGGTTCGGATAGACGAGTATCAGGGCCTCCTTAGCAGTTTTTCTGGGTTAGAAGATTGGTTAGCTCATTTCCTTTGGAGTTGCCAGCTAGAGAAGGTTTGCCTACTTTTGTTGTATAGTTTTTCGGTAGGTCTGAGTCATGTTCCGACCACTATTTCACTCTTAGAGGCTTGCAAAGTACAGTTCCTAGCTAGTTGTTCGTTGTTGTCCATGTGAGGCCTATATGTGTTATATTTTGTATGTTGTATGCGTGGGGCCTAGTTTAGATATCTATTAGCAGCCTTGGCGGTTGTAGTTTATATATAACTTTCTGCCTTCCTTTTGTTATGGCTTAGAAAATATGGTGGTCTTGTTGGCCCGCATAGGATTCTTTTATTATTGTGATTGTCAGGTTAGCTGTTTTTATGCAGGTTCATTGTGCAGCCTTGTCGGCCTAATGCTATGTTTACAACCAATATATAGTTGTTTGTTTTTTGATTATGTGTTGGTGGTAGGCATTAGAGGTACATATACCTAGCTAGGTCAGTGTTCGGGTCTCTTCGCAACTACACGCAAGTGCACGTGGGCGAACAAGTAGCAAAGTGGCTCAAGTAAGCCAAGTATCGATCCCACAGGGACTGTACTAAGGTATCAATCTAATCAAGTGTCAATAAACTTTAACTCTAAAATGTAGACAACATTGTGAAGAGAATTTTGATATTTTGTTTCCTAATTTTATACTAAGTCTAAAACGAGTATACAATTTGAGTCTGAACTATAAGTATGAGCATGCTGAGGCTAAAATGAACATGTACAGAAATAAATTATCGATACAATTTGATTAATCTTTCCTCCGGTTGCTTGTCAAGAATTATTGCCTATGGATTAAAACACTCGTATTTAACCCAACTTAAGAATCATGAACCTTCCACCTACATCTCTGTGATAAGAAGAAAGTCATGTTCTAGCCATACAAAACCGATTCCTTAATTGACTAATACAACTTTCAAGTATATCTCTATCCTGAAGGTAAATTAATTCTCAATTTTCCCAAACTAAGAAAAGATCATATCCTATCAATTCACAACTTTCCAATTTCTTACTCTCTCGAGTAAAACCGGACTTTTTACATATACATTAACATTGGCACACATTAATGCAGTAAGAACAAGAATCAATAGAACAACCATGGAAGACAAGATGAAAAACCAATTGATCAATAATTACATTTCAATACAAATGTTCTTAACCTCAACAAGAAGTGAATTTAGCCACTCATTTGTGGATTAAACATCGTTAAATGAGTGTAAATCGTACAAATAATTGAAATAAGGAAGAAAGAGATAGAGAAGAACCCTAAGAATTTCGTCCCCTCAACTGCTTGTAACACGCGTTCTTGCTCAACCAAGTCAGAATTTCTAAAATAAAACCTAAGTGTGTTATTTATACTAGTGGAAATTTTTTCCGGAATAACAAGCAACGTGTCATAGAGTGTATCGTGGAGCACTGCCTCCATGACACGGTGTGTATCGTGGAGCACTGCCTCCGTGACACGGTGTGTATCGCGGAGCATTGCCTCTGTGACACGTTGTTCCACCACAGGCCAAATTTTGCATTTTTTCTTGTTGACTTTCACGTTTTGCTCTTAATTCCATTCCTCCACTTCCCCAAATCATGAATTAGTTCCTCAAATGCATTATTAACCTTCAAAAACAAGGACTAATCATGTTGGTTAGTATATATTCACATTTACATAAAATCACATGAGAATGTATATAAATAATTAGATAAACAAGACTAAATTGAGTTACAAAGTAGCACCTGGGCATGCAATTATGCCCAAGATTAGTCAGCTCAGAGTCCACTATGGCACTAGGTGCCAGTCACACCTCCCATGGTGGGGCATGACAACACATAACCCAGTAGTGCAAGGGATTGTGAAGGATCCCAGATCCTCTTGTTTTGGGCAAGGTTACTCATCATTATAGCATTATAATGATGTGTTGTCTCTCTGGTTCCCACATCTACAACCTTCTTCTTCAGCAGCTCTTTCATAAATTTTGTATATCTGTGCATTTGAAGTAAATAATCCACCAATGGTATATTTATGGACAATTTTCTGAACATAACGATAAACTTGCTGAATTGATCATTCTTTTTCTTCTTGGCTAACCGCTTGGATAAGGAGGTGGAACTCTTGGGTCTTGATCTTTCTCACTGAGGCCTTCATGCTCATTCTCCTTCCTCATTATTTGAGGAGGTCTCATCAACATCTCCCTCACCTTGTTCTTCAATATCATCACAACCATTTTGTTCTTGTGGCACCTCATCTGATTCTTTCACCTCACTTACCATGGGTCTGCAACTTCCTTGGGCTTATCGCCCACATCACCAAGCATCTTACCACTCTTAGTGACAATAGTCATGCATTGACTATCCTTTTTGGGATTTGACATTGTATCTCTGGGGAGTGTTCGCTTCATCCGGGGGTTCATTTGGGACGATAAATGGTTCATTTGGGCCTCTAAATACATGATAGAAGCCAAGTGTGAACTTACTATTTGGGTAAGGTTAGACACCTTCCCTTTAAGTTCTTTGACCTCGTTGTCCATTGATTAAACTTTCTTGAGAACCCTTGCCAATATTTCTTCATTTTTTGAGTTCCCAACATCACTCACACTCAGTTGATATTGGGCATTCTCAGCTTTAGAAGGAGGAACATACGGATTTGTGCTTCTATGTTAGCGGTCGCCCTCACAATTTTGCTCTTTATTGCCCCATCTCTCATTTTGATCAGGTCACCTTTGCGTGTCACGGTTCCTCCAACCTTGGTTCTCTTCCCTCGGGCACCAAGGGCCTTGATTAGTCCCTTTGTACCTGGGTCGAGAACCCCCTATTTGATTTGCCATATATTGGCACTCCTCCTCGTACCTTGGTGGTGAAGATTCTCCCTCAAAATGGATTGGACCTTGCATTCCCATAACATTTACAACTTTAGACTCGGCTCCCATCACATGCTTAGTCATTAACTCCAGCTGATTCATCATTATCGCAAGATTTTTATCTCGCTCTTTATCTCTTTTTCACATTTCAGCTGTTAACAAACTAGAAACAACATCATTTGAAGATACATTTGTCTCCCTTGTATGCCATGCCTTATTCGTCTTCGTCATCCTGTCCAAGAGGGCTTTAGCTAGACCATATGTATGGTCCGTGATAGATCCTCTATCTAGATTATTGGCAACTAATTTGTTGATGGATTCTAGGGCTCGATAAAAGCTTTAAAGTAGCACTACATTGGGAAGATCGTGATTAGGGAAAAGAGACACTTTCTTCATAAATCTTTGTCATGCTTCATGCAAAGGCTCATTTTTCTCTTGCCTAAAGTTTGTAATATCATCCCTCAGCTGCAATATCTTTGAGGAGGGAAAAAATGATTCAAAAATATTTCTTTCAACTCTTGCCACGAGGTTATGCATCCCGGAGGCAACTCCTCCAACCACATAGTTGCTTCTCCCGTTAGGAAAAATGGAAAGATCCTCAACCTGATAGACTCTTGGCTTATATTCATTATGTTGAAATGTTGGCAAATATCTACGATGTTACTCAAATAGTAGTTTGCAGCCTCACTCGGTTTACCCCAAAGAGCCCTTTCATTTGAAATAGGTGCAACATTCTACTAGTGACATGGAACACCGCATTCCCCACCCTAACTGGTAGGCAAATGGCACCTGCAATCTCAAGCATAACGGGATTATCCTCTCGATGTTCCATATTTCCTTCCACCGAGCTATCTCCTGCTTGCGAATGTTGGCTCATATGAATTCACCCTAGATGACCAACAACAACAACAATGTTAAACTACTTAAGATGCAAGATCAATTCAAATTAACAAACAAATAGAGGATATCAAGCGTTAGTCCCCAGCAATGGCGCGATTTTCGATAACTCTCAAACAAAACTCCTCATGTAGAGAGAACGTAAGCGATTGTTGTATCAAAATAAATAACCCGACGAGTGTTGGGGTCGAATCCCACAAGGACTAGAGATTGATTCGCACAAGAGTCATTTAGTGAATTGAATTGATTCGAATCCAAACAATGAGAACGTAAATGTAAATTTTAGGGGAAGTGAAGGAAAAAATATTGTGGATTCTAAAATCAGCTAACCAAGAGAGCAAGAAAACCAAAATTGAAAAACAATAATGAGCAAAGGCTAGAGGTGTGGTGTAGATGGGATGTCAATCAAATCGGAATTTACTAGATAGTCAAATTATTATTAATATATATAAATAACCTTGAAAGAATATGGAGCCCAATGTTTCTCAACCAATTGGGCTCCTTATCCTCATGTCCTCTCGAATCTCAAGGCACAATTCAACTATTCCAATATGTTTTAGATTAGGAACTGAGCTATTTCTAATCATCAACCTCTTAAGGGATTATGATCATGGATTTTGGCTATTTCTAGCTCAACCCCACATAATCAAATCTCAATCCACTATTAAATTCTCCCCCATTATCTAATTCTTCTTTTTCAAGCTAAAATCAAGTAATAAAATAATACTCATATTTGCAACTATGAGCAATCAACTATAATTTGAGGAGAATTCAATAGATTTACACTAATTAAGTAATAACAAGACAAATCTAGCAATACCCAAATCAAATTAAACACCCATCATGACACCCCTCTAGCTGTAGATTTAACTACTCATAATTGAGAAACACAAGAGCATATTTATTAATAAACTCAATAATTTCATCATTAGGAGTAAACAAAATCAAACTCACAGTATTTCTACAATAATAGTTATACCTTTCTTTAAGAAGAAGATGAAGATAAAAAGCAATATTCAAATATTCTTACTTCTCTAATGGAGTTCTTTCTCTCTCAAAAAGTAAAGGAAATATTCAATGATATGTTCAAAGTACTTTCTTCTAGAATATATACAAAAATGTGGCAAACATTCTCCTCTTTTTCAGGCTTTGACGCTTTTTCCCTGTTCAGGCGTCTCCGCACTTGCAATGGAACCGGCGGTTCACCGATTGCTATCCGCAAGCTGCAGGTTGCTTTCTTCTGTGGTCCAGTGAAGTTCCACGGCTTTTTGGTGATGCCTTCAGTAGTTCATCGATTGCCATCTGCGAGCCACCGATTAATTTCATTATTGGTCCAATAACTTCTAGCACCTGTCGGCAATGGAACCTATAGGTCGCCAGTTGCTGTTCGCGGGCCGCAGGTTGCAGTTTCTTATTAAGACAGTAGTTGCCTATGGTTGACAGACATTTCACTGGTGTCCTTCGGTTGAGTGTCGGTTTTCACCTGAATTACATTCTTTTTACTCTAATTCATGCTCTTTCTATTCAAATCAAATACATGCACATAAAAAGGAAAAAATGGCATAAAATACAACTAAAAGACTTGAAAACTAAGCTAAAGCTCGTGCTTAAGAGACTAATGAGTTGGTAAATTACCAACTTATCACTTATGAGCTGGTTTTACTGCTAGTATTGTCAGGGGTACATCGAACCTTCCATGTTTCCATTATGAAAAAGTATCATGGGGATGAATCGTACATTATCAAATAGATCTCCGTGTTTCTGGACGAGAACTTGACCTATGAGGAAGATCCAATGACAACATTGGCTAGAGAGGTCCACAAGCTAACACTAAAAGAAATTGCACCTGTAAAGGTCTAGTGGAAGTATCGTCTTATAGAGGAAGCCACTTGGGAGACCAAGGCCGAGAAGTGGATCAAATATCCTCAACTATGCATGGTATATGGTACATTCTCTTACTTGCCTTTGTTATACCCCGAGAACCCAAGGATCAGACCCGAGAGTCAAACTGGAAAATTTGGAAAAATGTTGCAGCAGTGCAGGATGTGCCATTAGACGACTCATGAGGAGACCCCACGAGTCCTCAGGTGGCTCGTGGGGAGGGTGGAATGAGTTGAGGAGCTGAGATTAAGGGTTACCCGGGCAGGGTTGACTAGTGTACCTAACAGATGGGACCCCACGAGTCATGGCTAGTCCCAACGACTCGTCAGGTGGGTCATGAGCGAACGTGCGGAAATTTAAGTAAGGATGGGGCAGTGTACTTGATGGGCGACACGACGAGTCGTTGCTCATCCTGATGAGTCATCAGGTCACCCGTTAGGGTCACCTGGCAGTTAATTTCTGTGAATTAGTAAAGGTCTTCTCGTAATTTCCCAAACCCCTAGGGCATAAACTATGTCGTTTTGAGGTCAGGACAGGGTCTTTTAAGGGAAGATAATCCATGTTAAGTCTCATTTGATGCATGGAAGAGTAGAGAGGGAAGTGGAAAGGGATTCAAGTGTTCTTCTTCAAATCCTCCAAGTTTCTATCTTGGGCTTTCCAGGGAAGTTAAGAATCAAGTGTTTCTAGGTATGTGGGGTTTTGAATGGGTGGTTTAGTCCCTACCCATGCCCAATTCTTCCCAATTTCTATGTTTAAAGTTACTAAATCTTTTGGGTCTTAACCCAAATGTATGATTCCTCAAAAATTTATATGAGCTTGTTGTGGTATGTCTAAATTATGGGTTTCGAATTATTGGGCTGTTTTCACTTGTTTTATTCAATATTTGATGATCTAATCCTTAAAAGCATAGGTTCCCAAATCATGAGGATTTTAGAGAATTTCATGGTTATGGTGATTCTCAAGAATGATATGAATTTTTGAATTTTAAGCATGTCTTCAATCTTCCATCCTATTATCATCATGTTTTCTATAAATTAAGCATTTTCAAGTATGTTGAAAATATGGGCAATGCCCACATGTTGCTTATGATTCATGAACTATGATTTTGGCCGACCCACAGGCCTAATTCCATGGCTAGTATTACGAATTTTAAAGAATGTTATGATTATTACGATTTAACTAGTCATGCATGTCATGTATGAATTTCTATAAGCACGTTTCATGTTTTGGGAGTAGTACTTGACACCTAGTAGGTTTGGGGCCTAGGTTACACCCTGAATCATAGAACTACGTGCCACCGTAGGATATGTTTGGGACATCCTCAGTGACTATTCCTTATGCCATACGGGGTCTTCATGAGTGATATAACGCCCTTCATGGTTCTACCCTTGGCAAGGTATGAATGGCCTCCCGACTAGGCTTATAAGTCGGGCTCCATGTGTGCTCATATGGGGTATGTCGGTTATAGAAATCATCCACTGTTCCTTATTCTTTTAATGCATGTATGATTATGTTCTTTGGCTCATGTCATGTTTTACGAAATGTTTTTCTCTCATGTTGTGACTATGATAGGTTCACGAATGCTTTTGGGAAACCTTGAGCCTTACGATGTGTTTATGATTTCAGTCTTTATGATCATGATGTCCCACTCCTATAACTATTATGTTTTTAAGTATAGGTTTACTTACCTTGCATACTCGGTACATTCCAAGTACTAACCCGCATATTTTCTATGTTGTATCATTTCACGATACAAGATCCGGATCTCAGGCTCAGCATCGCTCCTAGCATGCTCCCAGTTCTGCTCTCAGTTCCCATTGGTGAGTCCTCATGATTCGAGGCTTTATGTTCAGATCTTGGTTATCTTTTTGTTTCATAATATTAAGGTTAGTTGGGGTCTTTCCTTTCAACACGTCTATTATGACTAGAGGCTTTTTAGACTATTTGTAGTATTCAATTGTTACGTTTGAATCGTGTATCATTATTTCTTATATTTCATGTCAGGGTTTCATTCAGTTCATGGTTTTTAAGCTGATTCTTCTGCCTTATGTGAATGGTTTAGATATATGTTCTTTCCATGGGTTGACTTGGGGTCTCTGGGGCTCCTTGTCCTATGTTTACGATCCGAGTGTACTCTTGGATCATGACAAACTTGGTATTAGAGCCATAGGTTTAGATGTGTCCTAGGGAATCTGAAAGCCACGTTAAGTAGAGTCTTTTTCATAGGTGTGAAGCGTGCCACACTTATGACGAAGAGGCTACTAAACGTTTTAGGAAATATTCTCTTCTTTCATGATCTAAGTCGTGCGATGAAATGTCTCTCTACCCTTCTAATTCATGCTATTCGCGATTGCACAATTATGGCCCTCCAGAAGAATGAATGGGAGGAGGAACGGAAATGATGAAGGCCATAGAGATGACAATGATCATGGGCGTCAGCAAGCCCCACCTGTGCAGGAGCCTCGGGCTCCAGATCCAGCTGCCCACGCTGAGTTTCGGGCGGCCATTCAGATGTTGGCGCAGGCCTTGACTGCTCAATTCAACCAGCAGGCTGTTGCGCATGTTCCACAAAATGGAAATGCAGCACGGCTCGGATTAGAGACTTCTTGAGGATGAACCCTCCCGAGTTCACGGGATCAAAGGTGGACGAGGATCCACATGAGTTCATTGAAGGAATCTTAAAGGTCACTCAGGTGATGGGCGTGAAAAATGAGGAGTCTGTTGACTTGGCCTCTTATCAGCTAAAGGAGGTCGCTTGTATTTGGTACAAGAAATGGAAGCACAGTAGGGCAGCGAGAGAGGGCCCTATCAGTTGGGAAGAGTTCCACATGGCCTTTCTTGACAGGTTCTTCCCTCGGGAGATGAGGGAATTAAAAGCAACTGAGTTTGTTAACCTCAAACAAGGAAAGATGACAGTGTTAGAATATTCACTTGAGTTCACTCGCCTGTCAAAGTATGCCCCGAAGTTAGTGATGGGACCAGAGGGCGCAAGTGAGTCGATTCGTGCAGGGAGTAGCCGATTATCTAGACAAGGACTGCAGAAAAGCCATGCTTTATCAGGATATGGACCACCCCCGGATAGTCCTTTATGCCCAGCAGATGGAGGCCGCTCATATGAGAGAGGCCAAGAGGGCCAGAACTGATAGCTATAGGTTCTCCTAGCCGAGGCCAGGAGGTGGGTCTCACCGGCATTCCCAGCACAGTTCTGTTACACCAGCACTATCTTCAACCAGTACCCCATCCAGGCCTCGAGACGATCAGGGGAGAAGGGCCTCAGGTTCAAGGGGTCAGAGAAGCATGCGCACAGAGCGCACTTTCACATATTATGTTAATTGTGGAAAGAATTACCCAGGGAGGTGTTTGGTGGGCTCAAATGCTTGTTTTGGGTGTGGCAAACCCGGACACAGGCTTAGGAATTACCCTGTAGCCAGGTCGGGAGTGGTGGAGCCTGCACTTCAGCAGCTAGTTCAGCAGCTCCATTGGCACATCCTACTCAGCAGTGTGCTTCGACTAGTTCAGCTAGCAGCCAGTGCCAGAACCGATTTTATGCACTTAGCTCTCGACAAGAGTAGGAGACTTCTCTCGATGTGGTTACGGGTATTTTGGGAGTCTTTCATATCGATACTTGTGCTTTGTTAGATCCGGGAGCTAAACTGTCTTTTATGACATCTTACATTGCTAGTAACTTTGGAGTCAGTCCTGAAATTTTGTCAGAACCGTTCTTTGTATCTACTCCGGTTGGTGATTCAGTCATAGCGAGGCTAGTATATATAGGTTGTCGCATTACAGTATTGCATAAAGTTACCTTAGTAGAATTGTCTATGACTGATTTTGATATCATTCTAGGCATGGATTGGTCGTTTGCATGCTATGCTTCTATTAACTGTAGAACTCGAGCGGTGCAGATCTGTTTTCTAGGTGAGCCAGTTTTAGAATGGAGGGGTAGTTCAGCGGTACCTATAGGCCGCTTTATCTCCTATCTCAAGGCTAGGAAAACTATTTCTAAGGGTTGTATTTACCATTTGGTTAGGGTTAAGTATGCCACGTCCGAAACCCCGACCATTTAGTAGTCCCCGTGGTATGTGAGTACCCTAAGGTATTTCCAAATGTCCTACCAAGTATTCCTCCCGAGAGGGAGATTTATTTTGAGATTGATCTTTTACCCGACATGTAGCCCATATCGATTCCTCCCTATCGAATGGCCCTAGCCGAGCTAAAAGAGTTATAGGAGCAGTTGAAGGATTTGCTGGATAAGGGTTTCATTAGACCGAATAAGTCTCCATAGGGTGCCCCGGTGTTTTTCGTCCGAAAGAAAGATGGTTCTCTTCAGATGTGTATTGACTATAGGCAGTTGAACAAGCTCACCATCAAGAATAGATACCCTTTACCCAGG
This sequence comes from Datura wrightii, assembly GCA_035772735.1. Taxonomy (NCBI): domain Eukaryota; kingdom Viridiplantae; phylum Streptophyta; class Magnoliopsida; order Solanales; family Solanaceae; genus Datura; species Datura wrightii. Next base: position 71,781,584 of record JASDFA010000019.1, on the reverse strand, counting down.
ATTGATGACTATTTGATCAGCTTCAGGGTGCCAAATATTTCTCCAAGATAGATGTTAGGTTCGAGTATCACCGGCTCAGGGTTCGGGAGAGCGACATCCCAAAGACTATTTTCAGGACTCGGTATGGCCATTATGAATTTGTTGTTGTGTCTTTTAGACTAACCAATGCCCCTGCAGCTTTTATGGATCTGATGAACAGGATATTCAAGGCATATCTGGACATGTTCGTGATCGTATTCATTGACGACATATTGATATACTTCAGGAGCAAGGATGAGAATGTCGCTCACCTGAGGGTAGTACTCCAGGCCCTCAAGGATAGCCAGCTATACGCCAAGTTCAGCAAATGCGAATTCTGGCTGAATTCAGTTGCATTCTTAGGACATATAGTGTCAGGAGAAGTTATAAGGGTGGATTCCCAGAAAATAGAGGCGGTAAAGAACTGGCCCAAACTTGTAAACCCTTCGGAAATCAGGAGCCTTTTAGGCTTCGGGTTATTATCGGAGGTTTGTGGAAGGTTTCTCATCCATTGCAACCCCATTGACTAGATTGACTCAAAAAAAGGTGAAGTTCCAATGGTCAGAGGCTTGTGAGAAGAGCTTCCATGAATTGAAGGCACAACTCACTTAAGCACCGGTGTTGACTTTACCGGAGGGCACTAATGGCTTTGTCGTATATTGTGATGCTTCAAGAGTTGGACTGGGATGTGTATTGATGCAGCACAGGAAAGTCATAGCATATACTTCCAGATAGTTTAAAACTCATGAGAAGAATTACCCGACCCATGATCTTGAGTTGGTCGCGATGGTGTTAGCTTTGAAGATATGGTTACACTACTTGTATGGGGTTCATGTATATGTATTCATGGACCACAAGAGCTTATAATATGTGTTCACGCAGAAGGATCTCAATCTTCAGCAACGGAGGTGGTTGGAGCTACTTAAGGACTATGACATGAGTGTCCTTTACTACCCCGGTAAAGCCAACGTAGTAGCGGATGCCCTTAGTAGACTCTCTATGGAGAGTTTGTCGCGTGTGAGTGAAGACAAGAAAGAGCTGGTGAAGGAGGTCCATCGACTTGCACGGATGGGAGTTAGATTAGTTGGCTCAAACGATGGTGGTATAGTTGTTCAGAACGGATCACAGTTGTCCTTGGTACTAGAGGTGAAGGCTAAACAAGACGAAGATCCAACATTGGTAAAGTTGAAAGAAGTTGTTCACAATAAGAAGGTAGAGGTCTTCTCCAAAGGGGGAGATGGTGTGCTTCGGTACTAGGGTTACTTATGTGTTCTGAGTGTGGATGATCTGAGGAGCTGGATGTTGCATGAGGCTCATGGATCTAGATATTCTATCCATCTAGGTGCCACATAGATGTATCATGCCTTGCGGGAAATCTACTGGTGGAATGGCATAAAGAGGGATATTACAGAATTTGTAGCCAAGTGTCTGAATTTCCAATAAGTGAAAGTTGAGCATCAGAGACTGGGAGGTGTACTTCAGGATATCAACATTCCTACTTGGAAGTGGGAAGAAATCAACATGTACTTCATAATAGGTTTAGTCCGCACTCGTAGACAGTATGACTCAGTTTGGGTTGTGGTGGATAGGTTAACCAAGGCTGCTCATTTCCTACCGGTTAGAACCACCGATTCAGCGAAAGATTATGCCAAATTATACATTTGAGAGTTTGTTAGATTGCATGGAGTGCCCTTTTCCATCATATTGGATAGAGGTACTTAGTTCACCTCTCAGTTCTGGAGATCTTTTCAAAAGGGACTTGGTACCCAGGTCAAGCTTAGCACGACATTTCATTCGCAAAAAGATGGTCAGGCGGAGCGGACTATCCAGACTCTTGCGGACATGCTGAGAGCTTGCGTTATTGATTTCAAGGGTAGCTGGGATGAGCATTTGCCTCTTATTGAGTTTTCCAACAACAACAGTTATCACTCTAGCATCCAAATCGCACCGTTCTAGGCTCTTTATGGGCGAAGGTGTAGATCACCCATTAGGTAGTTTGAAGTCGGTGAGGCTTCGTTGGTGGGTCCAGATTCAGTCCATGAGGCTATGGAGAAAGTTCAGTTGATAAGAGAAAGGCTAAAAATGGCTCTAAGTCGCCAAAAGTCTTATGTGGACGTGAGGAGAAGAGAGCTTGAGTTCGAGGTCGGTGATTGGGTGTTTTCAAGGTATCTCCCATGAATGGAGTAATGATATTTGGAAAGAAAGGAAAACTCAACCCTCGTTATGTTAGCCCACACTGGATTGTGAGACGACTAGGTAAAGTAGCTTATGAGTTAGAGTTACCTTCAAAGTTAGCTTCAGTTCATCCCGTATTTCATGTATCGCTCTTGAAAAAGTGCTTGGAAGATCCAGCCTTAGTTGTTCGAGTGGAAATTTTTGGTGCAAAAGATAGCCTCAGTTATGAGGAAATTCCTGTTGCAATCTTGGATCGTTAGGTGCGAAGGCTGAGGAACAAGGAAGTGGCTTCAGTAAAGGTGTTATGGAGAAATCAACATATGGAGGGAGCTACGTGGGAAGCCGAAGCGGATATGATGGCCAAATACCCCCATTTGTTCACTACCGGCTTACTTTCAGTTTGAGTTATCAGTTTTTACCCTAAACCTTTAGTCATTTTCTCATGTACCATTCAAACGTGCAAGTTAGTTTTATGATATAATATATTATGTGAAGTTTGAATTCGGTCCAGCTATGTAGTTCTTTTCAGAGGTAGTCGTTCCGTCATTTTTTGGCTTAAATGATTAGTATTTGCATATAGTGATGACTTGTTTCTTAGTTTTCTACATGTTTCTAACATTCGATGACGAATGTTCTCAAGGGGGAGATATTGTTATTCCCCGAGAACCCAAGGATCATACCGGAGAGTCAAATGGGAAAACATGTAAAAATGTTGCAGCAGTGCAGGACGAGCCGTTAGACGACTCATGAGGAGACCCCACGAGTCGTCAGGTGGCTCATGGGGAGGATGGAATGGGATGAGAAGTTGAGCTCCCCACGGGCGTGGGAACGACCTGTGGTCAGCTACCACGAGTCGTCAGTTCTCCCATGGAGTGAGGTTAAGGGTTACTCGACAGGGTTAACCAGTGTACCTAACGGATGGGACCCCATGAGTCGTGGCTAGTCCCAATGACTCGTGAGGTGGGTCATGAGCGAGCCTATGGAAATTTAATTAAGGATGGGGCAGTGTACTTGACGGGCGACATGACAAGTCATTGCCTGTCCTAACGAGTCTTCAGGTCACTTGGCAGTTAATTCCTGCAAATTAATAAGGGCCTTCTCATAATTTCTCAAACCCCTAGGGTATAAACTATGTCGTTTTGAGGTTGGGATAGGGTCTTTTAAGGGAAGATAATCCATGTTAAGTCTCATTTGATGCATGTAAGAGTAGAGAGGGAAGTGGAAAGGGATTCAAGTGTTCTTCTTCGAATCCTCCAAGTTTCTATCTTGGGCTTTCCAGGGAAGTTAAGAATCAAGTAATTTGGGTATGTGGGGTTTTGAATGGGTGGTTTAGTCCCTAACCTTGTCCAATTCTTCCCAATTTCTATGTTTAAAGTTACTAAATCTTTATGGGTCTTAACTCAAATGCATGATTCCTCAAAAATTGATATGAGCTTGTTGTGATGTGTTTAAATTACCGGTTTCAAATTATTGGGTTGTTTTCACTTGTTTTCAATATTTGATTATCTAACCCCTAAAACCATAGGTGCCCAAATCATGAGGATTTTAGTGAATTTCAGGGTTATGGTGATTCCTCCAGCATGATATGAATTTTTGAATTTTAAGCATGTCTTCAATCTTCCATGCTATAATGATCATGTTTTCTATAAATTAAGCATTTCAAGTATGTTGAAAATATGGGCAATGCCCACATATTGCTTATGATTCATGAACTATGATTTTGGCCGACCCATGGGACCAATTCCATGGCTAGTATTACGAATTTTCAAGCATGTTATGATTATTACGATTTAACTAGCCATGCATGTCATGTATGAATTTCTATGAGCACGTTTCATGTTTTGAGAGTAGTACTTAACACCGAGTAGGTTTGGGGCCCAGGTTACACCTCGAATCTCAGAACTACGTGCCACCGTAGGATATGTTTGGGACTTCCTCAGTGACTATCTCCTATGCCCTACAGGGTCTTCGTGAGTGATATCACACCCTTCATGGTTCTACCTTTGGTAAGGTATGAACGGCCTCCCGACTAGGCTTACAGGTCAGACTCCATATGTGCTCATATGAGGTATGTCGGTTAGAGAAATCTCCCCCTGTTCCTTTTTTTTTTTAATGCATGTATGATTATGTTTTTTAGCTCAAGTCATGTTTTATGAAATGCTTTTCTCTCATGTTGCGACTATGATAGGTTTACGAATGCTTTTGGGGAACCTTCAGCCTTACGATATATTTATGAATTCGGTCTTTATGATCATGATGTCCCACTCCTATAACTCTTATGTTTTTAAGTATTGTTTTACTTACCTTGCATACTCGGTACGTTTCAAGTACTGACCCGAATATTTTCTATGTTGTACCGTTTCATGATACAAGATCCGAATCTCAAGCTCAGCATCATTCTTAGCTTGCTTCCAGTTCAACTCTCAGTTCCCATTGGTGAGTCCTCATGATTCAGGGGATTTATGTTTAGATCTTGGTTATCTTTTTGTTTCAGAATGTTAGGGTTAGTTGGGGACTTGTCCCTTCAACCCGTCTATTATGACTAGAGGATTTTTAGACTATTTGTAGTATTCATCTATTATGTATGGATCGTGTATCGTTGTTTCTTATATTGCATGTCACGGTTTCATTCAGTTCATGATTTTTAAGTTAATTCTTCTACCTTATGTGAATGGTTTAGATATATGTTCTTTCCATGGGTTGACTTGGTGTCTCTGGGGGCTCCTTTTTCCGTGTTTACAATTCGGGTGTACTAATCTTGGGCAAATTTATATGCCCAAGTGATACTCAAATGTGGAATTTTAGCCTTGTTTATCTATCAATGTGTATACATTCTCATGTAATTGGTAATAAAATGTGAATTTATACTAACCAACATGATTAGCATTGTTTTGCAGGTAAAATGTAATTTTGGGAAGCTTAAATGCATGTTGGAAGATATCGGGGTTGGACTCGGATGCGAGCAAGGGACAAGGCATTGGAAAGCATAAAATAAAGGGGCTCCGCGATGGAGCCGTGTCACGCTGCCATCGCGGAGGCCTTCTGCCTGGATAGGGAATTCTCGCCCAATTTCCAGAGAGGGTATGCGATAGGTCCGTGGCACGGTAGCATGGCTCCGTATTGCACGTCGTGCCACGTTGGGCCTTATTTCCTGGACCCCCACTTCCAGTGAAGGTCCGCGTCGGTAGCGTGTCACGGAGGCAGTGCTCCGCGATGCACTCCGTGACATGTTGCTTGTTATTCCGGGAAAAATTCTCACTAGTATAAATAGAACACTCAGGTTCATTTTTAAATATTCTGACTTGGTGGAGCAAGAACGTGGGTTACAGGCAGTTGAGGGGACGAAATTATCAGGGTTTTTCTCTCTTTCCTTCTCCTTGTATTCAATTGCTTGTATGTTTAACACTCATTTAACGATGTTTAATCCACAAATGAGTGGCTAATTCATCTTCTTGCTGAGGTTATGAACAATTGTAGTGAAATGTGATTGTTGATCATATTGGTTTTTCATCTTTTCTTCCGTGGTTGTTTTATTAATTCTTGTTCTTACTGCATTAATGTGTGGCCTACGTTAATGTATATCCAAAAAGTCCGGTTTCACTCGAGAGAGAAAGAAATTGGAAAGTTGTGAATTAATAGGATATGATCTTTTCTTAGTTTGGGAAAATTGAGAATTGATTTACTTTCAGGATAGAAATATACCTAAAAGTCGTATTAGTCAATTTAGGAACCGGGTTTGTATGGCTAGAACATGAATTGCATTTAATCACAGAAATGTAGTTGGATGGTTCATGATTCCTAAGTGGGGTTAAATACGAGAGTTTAATCTCTTGGCAATAGTTCTTGACTAGAACCCGAGGAAAAGACTAACCAAATTATGTCAATAATTAATTTCATTACATGTTCGTTTAACCTCAGCATGCTCTCATTCATAGTTCAGACTCACATTAGATAGTTGTTTTAGATTTAGCATAAAAATTATAAATCAAAATATCAAACTTTTGGTTACGCTGTTGTCTGCATTTTTAGAATTAAAATATAGTACACTTGAGAAGATTGCACTTCATCCCAGTCCCTGTGGGATCGATACTTGGCTTACTTAAGCCACTTTACTACTTGTTCGACCACGTGCACTTGCGGGTAGTTATATACCCAACAAACGATCGAACAGGTTTTTGGCGTCGTTGCCGGGGACTAGCAATTGGTGAATTTGTTTTAAGTGTTAATTTACTATATTTTTATTTTCTTAGTGTTGACAACTTGGTCTTAGCCTGTATTTTGCAGATTTAATTTCTGTTGAACACTGGCAAGAGACAAGGAGCTGGTGGACTCGAATTTGGAGCCAGAAAGATTATTTCATCGAAAGCGGAGAGAAGCTCTAGAAAGAAAGCTGCAGTTGCTCAGACAGACGATCATGGAGCAACAACAGAATTCACTGGTAGTACGGGCAATGTTAGTGCCCGAAGAAGTAGAAGCTCGGCTGGTTCGCGAGGTGGCAATCCCACATGCTAATAATGTCACATCTAGCATCCGCAAACCTGAGCCAGGAGGGAGGTTCGAACTTAAGCAGAATATGGTGCAATTGTTGCACACTAGCAGGCAGTATACAGGTCTCCCTCATGAAGATCCACAGCAGCATCTCCAAAATCTTTTGGAGATAAGTGACACTTACATCCCCGCTGGAGTGTCATCAGATTATGTCCGGCTTACATTGTTCCCATTTTCACTATTGGGAGAAGCCAAGAGGTGGTTGAAAGCTGAGCCATCCAATTCTATTTCTACGTGGGATGATCTTGCAAGAAAGTTCTTGATACGATTTTTTCCCTCTGGTAAAATAGCATGATTTAGAAGTCAAATTCTAAGTTTCAAACAGAGGGAGGGAGAGAATTTATATCAGGCTTGGGAGAGATTCAAGTCCATGTTGCGGGATTGTCCTCATCATCATCAGTCCAATGATGTGCTGGTGCATACTTTTATAGAGGGTTTGGAACCCCATACAAAAATATTGCTAGACTAAGCAGCTGGGGGACAAGCGCTGGAGAAAACTTATGAGGAGTTGTATACCTTGTTAAACCGTATTTCACAGGGCAATCCAGAATGGAATGATGATTCGTCAAGAGGCGGGACAAGGAAAGCAGCAGGAGTGCTAGAAGTGGATGGGTTTACAGCTATTGCTGCGCAGATAGCTGCATTACAAAATCAACTTAACACCCACTTCAGCAACATGACAATGAACCAGCCCCAAGCCCCAGTGAATGCAGTGCAGCAGATGTGGTGTGAAGTGTGCGGAAGCAATGAGCACTCAGCTAAGTGTTGTGGAGCAAATCCTGACTCGGTAAACTTTGTGGGAAATGTGCAAAGGAACAACCACCAACAGTATGGTAATAGCTACAATTCCAAATGGAGGAATCACCCTAATTTCTCCTGGGGTAGCAACAACCATCAGGGGCAAAGTTCGGGCCAGGGTGTGCAAAGGAACCAAGGAGGGCAGCAGAATTATCAAGCACAATTCAGAAACAACAATGCACCTCCTCCACCACCATCACCCAGCATTGAGGAGATGTTCAAGACCATGATAGCTAACCAAGCTCAATTGCAGGCTGACTATGTGAAATTGGCAGCCGAAGTGAAAAACAACCAGTTAGCTACCAAGGCACTTGAATATCAATTTGGGAAATTTCCTGGAGCCCAAAACACCAGGCCTAGAGGAGGACTTCCGAGCGACACAGATCCCAATCCCAAGAAGGTGAATGCAGTGACCACAAGGAGTGGTTTGCAGCTGAAAGAGGTGGAACCAGAAAGACCACCTCAACAATCGGGAGCAGCAGAAGTCGAGAGGGAGCAAAGTACTGAGAGGGGGAAGACTAAGGAAGCTGAATCAGAAAGACCACCACCCCCGTTCCCTCAACGATTAAAGAAACACAAGGAGGAGGCGTGTTTCAAGAAATCCATGGAGGTGCTGAAACAGGTACATATTAACTTACCTCTTGTTGATGTTTTGCAGGGAGTGCCAAAATATGCCAAGTATATAAAGGACATCGTGGCAAATAAAAGACGGTCGACTGAGTATGCTACGGTGGCCCTAACGGAGGATTGCTCTTCCAGGATTCAAAGCCGACTGCCCACAAAGCTCAAAGACCCTGGGAGCTTTACCATCCAGATTACTATTGGGCAGAGTATCCGAGCTCGTGGATTCTGTGATTTGGGAGCGAGCATAAATTTGATGTCGTCATCGGTATTCAAAAAGCTGGGTCTAGGGAGTCCTAGACCCACAACAGTGATCTTGCAATTGGCGGATCGGTCCTTAGCCAGACATGATGGCATTGTGGAGGACGTTCTGGTGCAAGTTGGCTCCCTGATTTTCCCGGTAGATTTTGTTGTGCTGGATTTTGAACCAGACGCGGAAGTCCCATTTATTTTGGGACGTCCCTTCTTAGCAACCGGGAAAGCACTGATTGACGTAGCTGCGGGGCAGCTAACAATGCGAACACATGACAAGGTGGAGGTGTTCGATGTGTACAAGGCACCCAAGCTCCCGATGGTGCACGAAGAACTCTCGGTGATCAATGTGATTGATCAAGGCGAGGATAAGCAGAGGAAGGATTCACGAGAGTTATTGGGAAAACCACCGGAACGGTGTAGGCACTACTGGGGGGAGGATGGTGATCGAGAGAAATCGTCCATCACCCTAGAGGACAACTGAGCTTAACGACGTCGAGCCGCGACGGTAAACCAGGCGCTGCACGGGAGGCAACCCGTGAAAAAAAAATTTCTCTTTGTAAAGTGTGAATAGATTTTTCTTTTTCTTTTTCTTGATTAACAACAAAATTTTTAGTTTTTGTTTTTGTTCTTATTTTTATTTAGAGTGAAACCTATAATTCTAACCAATTTCGTGTAGTGAGATGAATTTCAGGTCCAAAGGAGGAAAATAGGCACGGAATCGCAAAGGAAAATTCAAGGTATGAAAATCAATAAAAAGTGGCGAAACAGTGAACTAGGACGATAGCTCCGTGTCACGGAAGAGGACCTCCGCGTTACCCTCCGTGACACGTTGAGGTATAAATCCGAAATTTTTAAAAAATTCCAAAACAGGCTCGCGACAGCTCCTTGTCACGGAGGCAGTGCACCGCGATGCACTTTGTGACACGTTTTCGTCTATATCGCGATGGGTCACACCGGGTCGCCGGGTGACCCGCGCGATTTTCCCACTTTTAAACCCCAAAACCCCCTCACTTTTCCTTATTTTTCACTCACTCCGTGACCAAACTCCCTGAAACCCATCCCCCTTCAACGTGACACGGAATAGGCCAAGAAAATCATTGAGTTTTCTTCAATTCTTCAACTTCAAGGTATGTTCTTCGATTCCATCTCATTTCTTGTCGATTTTCTTCGATATTGAGCATGTGAGGTGAGCTAAGTTTGCCCTAAGTAGAAATTAATCATGAATTCAATTGAATTGTTGTTGATGAATATTCGGAATATCATTATGATTGCGTTAACTCATTAATTACATAATTTAATCGAATTTTCTTGATATCATCATTTCTAGGGCTTGTTTTTGAATTTGAAGGGGAAAATGTAGTGAACTTGTGAAATTCATGCCGGGATGTACATGTTGAGTGAGATGAGTCGATGTGCGAGTTGTTATCATGTTAAAAGACCGACGGATTCTCGGGTTAGGGGAATATTGAAATTTGCAAGAATTGGGTTGGTTGTATAGGTTCGTGTAGATAAATTCTTGTTGTTTTCGTTTCTTTGTTTTTTTTCCTTGCTAAGTGCGATGGATTAAAAGGTTGTCGATGGTAATGATTGTGGTTAGCTGTATGAAGTCTGAGTAGTACATAGTATATATACCATCGAATTCTTCGTATGCACTAAGCATGTTTGTATAGTTGGTTGTTTGTTTGTGCAAATAAGCATGATCTTGTCGGTATGTTGTAACTGTAGCTAAGGACTAAGTGTGGGGTAGACTAGCTTAACCCGACCTTAGTCGAAGTTAATATTCATTGGCTTAACATTGATCTTGTCTACTTGGGTTGACAGGTAAAATGGCAAGCAGGCAAGAAAAAGGGAAAGGCGCATCAACATCTGGCGCCGGAAGAAAGTGAATCAGACTGGGCACAGCAGTCCCAGCAGCACCAGCGGTTCCACGCGGCCAACGCCGCCAATACGAAACCAGATGGGTGACAGATGAGGGGAAGAAGTGGTATGCAAAGCACAAAGAAAACAAGTACTTCCTCGAGGAACACATCGCACGGGAACCATTGGCACAGGAGTTCCCTAGGATTGTCCACCGGATCGAGGCAGCTGGGCTCAACTTCATCTTTGAAGAGCCCAAGGAATGCAACTTGCACCTGATTCGGGAATTCTATGCCAATTGGAACCCGACCCTAAGAAGTCACACCATAAAAATCAGAGGGCAAATAGTCACATTTGAGCCCCACCACCTCAATGCTATCATAGGGGCGCGAGACACAGATGCCCACGTGCTTCGACAGTTGAACATCACTCCACCGTATGCAGACATCAGACGCACATTGTGTGGGACCCGATCGACCACTAGATGGAGCAGACACAAAGAGAGGGGCTACCATCAGACTTTGCCCTATTCACAGATGAATAGGGAAGCCAGAATATGGCTAAAGATCATCTGTTCCTGCCTAATCCCGGGGGTACATATGACAGATGTAACTCGGGATCGTGTATGCCTGGTGTATGCCCTGATGAAAGGGCTGGAGATCAACGTGGGGGCGGTGATTATCTCCGCCATGAAGAGAGCCCGGTTGCATTAGGGGCACAAATACGGATTTGGTGAGCTACTCACCATATTCCTGAGAGACCTAGATGTTGAGGAAGAGGCCCTTGATTATATCCCGCAAATGGAGCGGCGGGCCTTAGATGTTACTAAAACTAAGGCACCCGACACCACCCACGGGCCAATGCTTACACTTGGCGAGCGACATGCTCGTGATGATCAGTATATGGCTCGCATGTATGGGATGCAGATGCTCCAGCTGAGGATAGGCGGGAGGCCGGCGACAGAGGAGGAGCTATGGCAGCTCGAGCTAGACTATCCTTTTGGCGAAAACGCCAAGGCTTTATGCCGAGTGGGGCCAGCATTTGTAGAGCCCACGGATGATGATGTCCCCACAGACGAGGAGACATGTCGGGAGGACTCCGATGTGGAGTCCAATGATGACGACGGGGGTGATTCAGACATGGGAGATGAAGCAGCAGCATCTGATGAAGAAGTGGAGTACTTTGATTGATCAGGGAGTTCCACCACCCAATTTTTGTGCTATTTTAATTTTTGTGATCCCTGGGGATAGTTTTTGAGCTAAGTGTGGGGTGGGAGTAGTTAGATGTTGCTAGGTGTGCTGTTATGTATGTATGTCCTAATCTGTTATCGTGCCTGTGAAATTTTGTTGTTCCCTGTGATTTGTCAATTGTTAAGTTGTTGTTCTGTATTGTAAATTTATGTGAAATTGATGTGTGTTGCTGAATGTTGCTAGCTGATTTTGTACATATTTTTGTTAATCGAAATGATCGATATTTTTAAATTTTTTTTTTCAATTCTTGGGTTTCTCGGCGTTTGTTTCCGGTTCTTTTACCGAGGATGGTCCCATTGAACCGAAGTCATAGTTAGTGACCGTTCCCTATGATGGATGGATGACGACCGTCTTAAGGGAAATGTAGTCGTTAGGAGTAGATGTTTTTCAATTATTTTTCAGTTGTTTTTCTTTTGTGGGTTGCATCCCAAAACCTGTAGTTACTTTATGGTTACGAAATTCTGATTGCGTGTTGTACATGATATTTAAAATGCAAAGGTGATTCATATGAAAGCATGCAACTTTGTAAATATGTTGAGATACCTAGGCCATAGAGTTCGATTCAGTGTGATTGAGGCTTAATGTTTGAATTCCTGTAATTAGCTGATTGAAGAGTCTGTGAATACATGTGGAATTGAGCATGTGCAATAAGTGTGAAGTGAGGTTTTGTTATTCCATGCTATTGTGAAGTGTCTAGAACTTGCCTGGTGTATGTACAAAATGAAATGAAGGAGGTGTATTGTAGGAGAGGATGTAGGCATTTCTTTGTTTTAACCGAAAGTTTCTATTTTTCATTGTCATACCCACCTTGATTGTATACCCTAGTCAGCCCGTTGAGCCTTTAGCCTATTATTTTTTTCTTTTGTCAAAAAGTGTAAACCGAGCTTAATCTTTTCTTTTCATTAGCCGTAAAGTCTATACAAAACTCTTAAGCGCTTAAGAAGAGAAAATCATTTTCCCAAAGTGTCAAAAGAGTGAGAATGGTGAAAAGAAAAGAAAAGCCGAGTGATGGAAGAAAAGAAAAGGTTGAAGGTGCACTTGTTATAAATAGACTATAATTAAGGTGCATGAGTAATCTTTGTTGTTGTGTCAAGCGTGCTTAATAAGATGGGCCAAACTAAAGAAAAACGTCGAGAATGGGAGGATGAAAAAGGAAAAAAGAAACAATGTCCATGAGTTGATGGGATGTGTTGAAAAGGCGCTTAAGGATACTAGTGGCTATTATTGGCTAACCCAATATTTACTAGTTCCGTAGCTTCCATTACAACCAGTTAAAGTCCTACGTGATCTTACATCGCACTTCTTTATATTAGTTGAGTAATACACTAAGGGCAAGCTTATGGGTCATGACATGATGCATGTGAATTCTTTTGGGAGAAAGAGCGAAATTGTGTTTACATGCCCCTGCTTGAAATTTTGTGAGTTCCTATGAGCAAAAAGGGGAAGACTCTCTTGTGTTGTGAGGGCACATGCTTGATGAGAGATTAATTTTCATGTCGGATATCTTGATCAGCTGATTTGCATGAGTTTGCCAATATCGAGAGTCGATTCTTAAGTCTAGGAGGTCTTGATGTATTGAAGGTCATTGCATTGATAGGACCATGCATGTTTTCTTGATGATTTGCTGTATTGAATAATCGGTATGATCGTAGCCTAAATTGTCAAACCAAAGTAGTGAGGTTGGGATGTAAATTGCATGAGGTGTAGGATTGTTGTTCGAGGACGAACAAGGATTTAAGTGTGGGGTAAGTGATCTTGGGCAAATTTATATGCCCAAGAGATACTCAAATGTGGAATTTTAGCCTTGTTTATCTATCAATGCGTATACATTCTCATGTAATTGGTAATAAACTGTGAATTTATACTAACCAACATGATTAGCATTGTTTTGCAGGTAAAATGTAATTTTGGGAAGCTTAAATGCATGTTGGAAGATATCGGGGTTGGACTCGGATGCGAGCAAGGGACAAGGCATTGGAAAGCATAAAATAAAGGGGCTCCGCGATGGAGCCGTGTCACGCTGCCATCGCGGAGGCCTTCTGCCTGGATAGGGAATTCTCACCCAATTTCCAGAGAGGGTACGCGATAGGTCCGTGGCACGGTAGCATTTCTCCGCGTTGCACGTCGTGCCACGTTGGGCCTTATTTCCTGGACCCCCACTTCCAGTGAAGGTCCGCGTCGGTAGCGTGTCACGGAGGCAGTGCTCCGCGATGCACTCCGTGATACGTTGCTTGTTATTCTGGGAAAAATTCCCACTAGTATAAATAGAACACTTAGGTTCATTTTTCAATATTCTTACTTGGTGGAGCAAGAACGTGGGTTACAGGCAGTTGAGGGGATGAAATTATCAGGGTTTTTCTCTCTTTCCTTCTCCTTGTATTCAATTGCTTGTATGTTTAACACTCATTTAACGATGTTTAATCCACAAATGAGTGGCTAATTCATCTTCTTGCTGAGGTTATGAACAATTGTAGTGAAATGTGATTGTTGATCATATTGGTTTTTCATCTTTTCATCCGTGGTTGTTCTATTAATTCTTGTTCTTACTGCATTATTGTGTGGCCTACGTTAATGTATATCCAAAAAGTCCGGTTTCACTCGAGAGAGCAAGAAATTGGAAAGTTGTGAATTAATAGGATATGATCTTTTCTTAGTTTGGGAAAATTGAGAATTGATTTACTTTCAGGATAGAAATATACCTGAAAGTCGTATTAGTCAATTTAGGAACCGGGTTTGTACGGCTAGAACATGAATTGCATTTAATCACAGATATGTAGGTGGATGGTTCATGATTCTTAAGTGGGGTTAAATACGAGAGTTTTAATCTCTTGGCAATAGTTCTTGACTAGCAACCGGAGGAAAAGACTAACCAAATTATGTCGATAATTAATTTCATTACATGTTCGTTTAACCTCAGCATGCTCTCATTCATAGTTCAGACACACATTAGATAGTTGTTTTAGATTTAGCATAAAAATTATATATCAAAATATCAAACTTTTGGTTACGCTGTTGTCTGCATTTTTAGAATTAAAATATAGTACACTTGAGCAGATTGCACTTCATCCCAGTCCCTGTGGGATCGATACTTGGCTTACTTAAGCCACTTTACTACTTGTTCGACCACGTGCACTTGCGTGTAGTTATATACCCAACAAGTGACCGAACATGTACTCTTGGGTCGTGAGTGCCTTGTAGACCATTTGGGATAAATGATGTTTTAATTGGTATCTGATATAATGACCCGTATGTCATTTCGAGAAAAAGTAAACCTAGAACTTTCTAAACAAGGCTAGACAGCAGTTAGAGAAGTGTTGTGGAGGGAGCTAGTGTAAATTGATAATTCTACGGGGAGCTACTGGTTTAGGGGACCGCTGCAACTGTGGATTTTTTGCTACAGCGGACGATGAAAATCAGAAAGTGGGTTTAAGTATGATTTTGGGGTTATACCCTATTATTTCCAAACTATGAAGGTTGAAGGTCTGTACTCAAATTCTTCCCCTAGAGTAGTTGAACTTCTTCCCCTAGGTAAGTATCTAGCCAATTCCTTTCCCCATTTGATTCCTCAACACCTTAGAATCATAGGGTGGCCCTTAATGGTGATTTCTAAGCTAACAAACCCTAGGTTGATAGACTAGGACTGGATCATGGGAGTTAATGGATTGGTTTGATTAGAAGTTTATAAGGGTAATGATTATTCCCCAAGATTTAATTGCTATAGAACATGGGTTATGCAGGAATTGAGGCGTAGAACTAAGCTGAATTAGGGTTTTACTTTTAAAGTTCCATGAATGGAAGAGTTTGAACTTCTAAGACCCTTATTCGAAGAGTAAATAATGAAATTACTCTATAATTGTGTTGTAGATTTCAAGCATTCCGATGCTTTGAGAAAGGGCAAGGGTCCCTTAGCTAACTTTAAACCACCCTAAAATCGAGGTAGGTTATAATTTGGAGGAGTTAGACTTTATGTAATGGCATGTATGTTTGTGCAATGATGATATGTTGATTGGTCTACGGAAATTTCTTGTTGTGGTGATTTTCCTGTTGAAGTAATTTTGGATTAGATGTGGTTATTGAACCGATATGAAACTGTGTTGAGTTGTTAAGTGTAGTTCGTTTACATTGTTATTGAGATGATTGATTTTGCTAATTATTCAAGTGAGTGAGTAAATTGTAAACTCCTGAGTGTATTAGCAATGAACCCTTCTATATTCAATTTCTTGAGAATGGTTAGGATAGTAATAATATCCTAAGATGAGAGGCTCATGCCCGAGGGGAGCACCTGTGCGAGCAATATTGGCTGAGTGGCTCATGTCGAGAGGAGTATCCGGAAGAGCATATGAGTGGAAGCGGGTAACATACCAGTACAATACATAGATCTAGAGTCCCCTGTAGATCATGAATGAAAAGAGTAGAAATAAGACCCTCTAACATGTGCCCGACATGTCACCATTTGTTCTATTTTATGATGTATTTGTAATCATGTTAAAGACTTAGAATGAGTAAGTGATATGTAGTTAAGTTGAGTTTTTGATCCCTTAATTGTAACCTAAACGAGGAAAGTGGAAAGGATTTGAAGTGTGTTATGGTTAAATGATTATTGATGTTAAATTGTTATTTCTTGTGATATATTTCTTAAATCGCATGTGATAATGAGTAGTCGTGAATAGATGTCAAAAGCTTGTGTTATGTCTGAATGAGTACTAGACTATGTGAACTGCTAGAAACTAGTGAGATGATGAAGGTGCAGCTAAATCGAGCTACTTCCCAGGAAAGTACCGCAGCAGTGGGACTTGTTCCGCTACAGTGAGACCGTTCTAGCGGTCAGGTGACTGCTACAGCGAAAAGCCTAATCCAGTGAGCAGGTCGGTTGTCATTTGTGCAGAGTTATTGTTCTTGACATGTTTACTGTGCTTAAGTATGATGTTTTGGATTGGTTTTATATTGTAGTTGCAATGCTATGTATTATTATATAAGGTCGGCCAATGATATCTACCAATACCGTATTTTGTATTGACACTGCTCCTGCACTTCTTTTTTGAGTGCATAATTCGAACCAGGAAGCTCCTCTCATCCTCACCTATAGAGCAGCAGCAGTTTCACTTCAAAGGTAAGCAATCGTAATGACGGGCAGTCCTACTCCTCTGATGAAGATGTCGCTCCTCCCGATATTTTAGTTCTTTATTTTCTTAGACTTCCCATTCTTAGTTTTACACTTAGATGTTTGGTGCAATGACTTTTAGATCTTGGGAATTATTGTTTGTTTTATTTTAGATGGTTGTTATAGTTTTCAGATATTTCATTTTGGTTTTGTTATAAAAATGTTCTTCCTTTCTCATTGGAATGATGAATGTTGGGGTAGTTGTTGGGGTTCGTTGGTTTGCCCACTGGGGGGTTAGTGTGGGTGTCAATCACGATCATTTGGGTCGTGATAGACTTGAGAGAGAATCTTCAATTTATGGATGGTTGAAGAGAAGTTGAATTTAGGCTAAGTTCAACCCTTTAATCTGACTTTAAATAAGCCTAAAAACAACACCAATTAGGAGTTAAAATCATAGGATTTTACCAAAAATACCTCCGAATTACCGAAATAGAATCTGTAACTGCCAGAACCAACGACCAAAGGGATGGGTCGTTGGTTCATTGAGCAGCCTTTTGAACCTACTCATGGGTTCCTTCCCTACTTTAGAATCACTCTCTGAACTTTCTCCAACGACTAGAAATGATAACTGGTACAATCAAACAACAATCATACAATCCACTCGTCAATTCCGGGTGATTTTTTACATTTTTCTGAAGTTGATATCACGGGCTGAATCAGTGGGTCTTTGGTTGATAGGACGACTCATTTAGTGGTTCATCCAATGCCTAGTGCCATTTTTCCTTGTTGTTATCTGCCGCAAGTCTCGAATTTGATTTTAGGGACTTTCGGAGTATTACGTTTAGATTTTTCATGATTTTTAAAATTATATTCTCCTAATTATCAACGGGCATAAGGTATACATTACATCCTTCCTTTTATAAGACACACAACACCTCCTTACAACAAATTGACCATTCAATTAATACACCCGAGAATCCAAGATATTATGTTTCTTCCTTTCAAGCCAGTGAAAATATCAATATCACTTCTTATGAAATAATTAAGTATTACTAATATCTAAAGGTATATCTCATCTCAATGAATAAGATTTCCCCGCTAGATATATTTATCCATAATAATTTACGCATGAAACATTGAGGTTATTCTAATGATGAAATAAATAGACAACTTTCATAAATTCTATTTATTAATCATAATTCTCAATTCATGTATTCGAAATCTCACATATATAAAACTTTAATTTTTTTTAATGATTTTAAATAAACAAATCAATTTAATAATAACTATTTATTAATCAAAAAATTCTTAATTTATAATATATGGTACAAATATGTATTGAATAATGCTCATATAATTAAACCAAATTGTAATGTGGCTGTCGCCGCCCTCGGAACGGCAACAAACAACTCGTATCGATTAGTTACCATAGTTATTTCGTCACGGAGAATGACTATTTACCCAATATTAGGACGATTACTGTTTACTAAGAAAATAAAACACTTAACAAGAAATCCTTGTGACAAGCAAAGATCTATCTCACTTTTATTGGAAATATCCTCACTGCCACCACCAATTCCTCTTAGCATCATCACCCTTTATTAATAGAGTTAAAATCTCACATGTGAACTTTAATAATTCACAAAGCTACAGATTATCCGAGAAGCCAAGACTATCGCAGTACCACCAAAATATTTTAACACGAAACGAATTTAGTTTTGGAGCAGCGGCATCACCATAGAAGACGACCCGACGGCAAACCCTTTTTTTCCATGAAACATATATAAGCATACATATATATTTCATCTAGGTTATCTATTTAGATGCAAGTAGGTTCTTGATGTCAATTATTGAAATACAGGCATATACAACGAAAACAAATAGTCAGAATCAAATTTGCATTAATATAGACAACACATAAAGACAGATTTTAATCAAACATAAATTAAAACATATACTTATCTCTTGAAGTGTGACCGCGAATCAAACCTCTTGAATCTATTGCATAAATCATCTAATGCATTCTCCATGTTTCTCATCTTTTGCTATAGCCTCAAAAATTTTGAAGTAAGGATTACTTGTGTGGGCAAGTACTGGTTCTCAAAAAAAGTCAAAAGTCAAAAAAAGGGTATAAAACCCTAGTTTCAAAAAGTATAGGATTCTTTTTCTCCAAGTAATTGTAGAACTCTCCTTCTAGAAGACTAGTTTATTTTTACAAAAATCTTGTAGGATTTTATTGCTTCCAAAAAATTGATTTCTTCTTTTACAAGTTCATTAATTAATCGAGCACGGTAAGGACCACGAATTAAATTAGTGGGGCTTTCAATTATGGTATTAATTCACAAAATGAATGAATTAATTTACCATAATAAATTACAGATTATTCTACTAAAAATTCATAATTGCACTCCTCAGTATAATTTTAAAGTCGGTCATTAAATCTATTTAACTCCCCATTAAGATTATAGATACCAACCAATCGAATTTAATTTCTGACTATTTAATTCAATGATTAATTTAATCTTTAATTCATAATAAAAATCATACTTAAACACATGATTAATAGTATATAATTCATGATTAATAGTATATATCCCAATAATAACTATACTGATTAAGTTGAGAGTTTTATTTAAAATATAATAATAGGCCTAAAAGAAATTTGTACTAGACTTATGACAACAGTTGCCGAAAATTTCAAGAAATGAGAAAATTCTTTGGCGTATCCTTATATTAAAAAAGAAAAAAAAATATAAACAAAGACATACCTTAAAACAATCGTGTTCCACTTGAAAAAAAAAAAAGAAAATTTATGTACTTTTTCTTCTATAAGTCTATAATAATAAGCAAAAAAAAAAAAAGAAATTATTCAGACCTGACATTTTTTTAGTTTATTTCAATCATATAATTTTTGCAGGTTGGGTCAAGTGAGACAAGTTAATAAAATAACTAAAATGGGTCTTATTTTATTTTTAATAAAATTAGCTTAATTAAAAAAAATTCAAAATGAAATGAAAAAAGGTCACTTAAAATGATTGAGTGATTTTGTTAATAAAATATCAATAATTAAGTAATTTTTTAGTTATAAAATAAAAAATAAATAAATTTTGTGAGTGAAATTCCAATAATTAAGTAACTTTTATTATAAAATAAAAAGATGCAACTTTATAAGTGAATTATCCTAGCTGATTGACCATCTAAAAATTTAACTCTATATTTTTTTTATTTTATAAATGGAGAATGTTATAAATATATTTTCTAATTATGATGAATGTCTATTTCTTAGAAGGAAAGTTAAGGTTAGTAACTTTGGGACCAAGTTAGTTTTCCCCTTCTAAATAAAAGGATTTTCTATTCATTATAATTCATCTCTTTAACCCCTCATGAGAATCCCTCAAAAGAAATAAAGTAAACTGGCCAACTGGTGCAGCTCCCAAGTCAATTCTCTCTTTCTGGCCTCAAATATGACAAGCTGCGACTAAGGACATCAACGAAACTTCTCTTCTCTCTTTCTCTACAATATTCTTCTTCCTCCTGTTTTATTTTCATAACATGTTATCAGCACGAGACTCTATCGTATCTAACAATTGGCTGAATTCGATTCTACAATGATGAAAAAATTGGTGGAGCTTTTGCTGCTTCACTCACCATCTCATACTTGAACACCAAAGTGATAAATGCGTTGTTATCCCAAAGCTTTCTGATTCAGCTTACTAACATCTATGGTACATTCTTAAAATTGCAATTGCAATTGGGAGAACGTGTCATCTACGTACAAACAAGATTATAATTCTCAAAGCATTCTCCAGGTAAGTATAGTAAATTACAAGATGTATATTTATCTAAGGTAATAAAAATCAAAATTTCTTTTCGAAAGATATATTACTTAACCACAAGAATGATATTTCTTTGGTGATATTGTTTCTTTACGACTCTACCGTCTCAAATTTTAAAGGCTAATGTATTTTTTTTTGTCTTCCTTTTAATATGGCTAATTTTACAAAACTTGAATTCATTTCCTTTCAAAGTTCGGGCAAAAACTACCTTTCACGAGTGTTGGATGTTGAAATCCATATGGATGCAATGGATCTTGGAGACACCATTAAAAATGAAAATAAAGCATCAAACTAAGATCATGCTAAGGCTATGACATTCGTGTTTCATCGTCTTGGCGAAATTCTAAAAATTGAATATCTCACGATTAAGGATCCACTTATTTTTGAAATAGCCTGAAATAAAAGTATGACCATCTAAAAATGGTCATCCAACCAAAGGCATGATATGATTAGATGCATCTGAGGTTTCAAGACTGTAAATCTATTCATGAGTACAACTTTGTACGGATCAAAATTATTTCTCAGTTGAAACTATGTGGAGAGACTATTAGTGATGATATGATGGAATATGTGATAGTACATAAAATTAATTGAGAGCTTCGGAAGAGATAATGTCTTACTACCAGGAGGAATAAAATTATTTATAATATTAGTATCGTAGTAAGTCTCCAAAGGAAACTTATAAATTTCAAAGACATTGAAAAATAAATAAATAAATAAATTGAGACTATAAATATGAAAAGATCTAATATTTTCATATTACTACAATTGAAGCGAGTTATAAATATTTATGTAAAATATTGCCTATTGTTTTTTATTTATGGTGCATAAATATGGGTCTGATAAAGAATTCACATGCGAAAGTAAACTAGAAGTTTACTGAAATAATTATAAGTTGGTATAACTAGTTGGCCATTCCGGTTCAAATGTGATGCAAAAATAATTGAGAATTCACATGATTATATGTTGAAGAAATAAAAGATTCTTCAAGAATTCTCTTATGTTGCTTGTTCTCATGATAGAATGATCATTATATCTGCTAAGATTGGGATTATATTTCCTGAAATTTTGAAATTTATAAAAAGTTAAAGAAGATCCCGTTCACCTACCATTTGAATCATTTGCTATTATATAATTTTAATACATGCATCTATGGTATGGTCACATGTGTTTTGCTATAAACTTGCAATTGATTTTTGCAAGGTTGTTTTCTCGAATATGAAGAGCGGAGTTTCAAATTATAAAATCATGTTAATTATGATGGTTCATATCTATTCGCAAAAATTGTATGCCTCCAAGTATAGATAAACCACTGGTTATGAGAACAAAACTCCCAAATAAAATTTGGTATGAGATGTTTATTTGACATGTAGCAACAATTAAATGCATCAAGCCAACAAGGTTCTCCTATCACAATTGGTTTAGGGTCAGAGACCAAATAATTTTATCTAAAAATTTGAATATGTGGTATATGATTCAATAGCTCCACTACAATGCATAAAGATGATTCCCTAAATAAGGTTTGGGGGTAAATATTAGTTTTTCTAACTAGGGAGATAAGTGATTAGCAGCTGAAAATTGTGTGTGCGATGAATTATCTAGATCCTCGAAAAAAATGTGAACTTAAAGTTCAAGAGATAATTCACTTGCAAAATATTGCAAATTAATTGTCAGATATATTTGCTGACCCTATTTTATAATTCATCTACAAATGCTCTAATGAAAATTAGAGTTCCTGAAGGAAAAGTCTATGACACGCCTGAAGCATGATAGATCAATTGATTCTAAAAATAAAACTCCTTGAAGAAGGAGAAGAGCAAATGATCAAAATGGTTAGAATAATGAGGTAAGTGCTTTAAAAGGAGCACCATGACATAATACTTCATAAAACATTGGCAAAGATTTAGGTACCTGAAATGATGAAAAATAAAAAGATCTTGATATGTTATATTGTAACACCCCAAAAATTTCTAAGATCAGACCCCGGAATTAGATGGAGTTCAACAGAAGAACCGGTAGGAATTTGCCTCAGAACGACTCGCCCAACGAGTCGTTGGTCACTCCAATGACCCGTTAGATGGAGCTGTGTGAAGGGTTTCAGAAATAGTTCAAGAGGATTTTGATACCACTAGAGAATAGAACAAGTCGTCATGGAAAACAACGACTCGTCAGTGTTAGTAGTGGTAAGCTAGCAGTTCAGACTTCCTAGGGACGACGAGCCAAGTAACGACCCATTGGTTGTTGTGATGGGTTGTCCTGTAGAATCATTAGTTGCACTTCAGAGTTTCTGGTTCAGTGAAGACGGCCAGAGACAACGAGACATTAGGTAGAGCAACGACCTGTCGTATCGGTCATTGAAAGAAAATCGAAGGTTGGATTAGTGGTGACGATGGATGTGAAAATGAGTCATTGGATGAGGTAACAACTCGTCCTATTGTAGTTGCTTGAGGAAGAAAAAGCTGAGAAATTACTTCTCCAGTGGCAACGGATGGTCACCACGAGTCGCGATGAGGACCAACAACTCGTGGTGAGTGTTGTGGCACTGACGGACAGATTTCTAAGCTTAATCCTAGAGGTATTTTGGTAAAGACCTATGCTTCCAGTTTCTAAACGACGTCATTTTGGGAATTTCAAGGGTTGAATTAAAGGGGTTTTCATTAGGCTAAGTCCCCATTCTTCCAAAAACCATCCGTGAGTTTCTTCCTCTTCATCTCTCAAGGATTCAACGAGGGTTTCTTCAGGGCTTCAAGGGTTAAGTTCAAGTGGGAATTTCTTCTAATCATTTATGTGGGTTTACAACAAGGATTTCCTTCCATCCTTGTGCCTCAAATTTTTATATTAAAAATCCAAATCCTTTGATTCTAAAAAAACATGTTCTAGGGTTTCAAATTATGCATGAATTATCCTATGTTTTCCCTAAATTCTAAGAACCATCATGGTTAATAGTAGTGTATGCTTATGAGTTACTTGCACCTCTTTGAAATATGTGAATGATATGTGATTAGCATGAATGTGAGATTTTCACCATGAGTTAGTCTAGAATTTTAAATGGGACTTCATAAATTAATCACATGCTCTTATCATTAACTCGCATCCTTGTTTAAAATATATGTAGATCACATGGGTCCTCACAAATTTAGAACATATGTTGTATTATATGTGTGGGGACACGATTACAAACTTATGGGATTTGACCAATGTGAAGTATGTGCATGTTTTCACTATGATTACGATATAAATATTTTGGATTTGAGTTGAATCTATGGAGCCTTCATGAATCTAGAACATATGCTATATAACGTGAATTTGAGATTCAATTGTTATGGACATGTTTAAAGTATGATCTGATCCTATCAATGCTCAATGAAAGTACAATGTACGATTTAAACAATAATTTAAGACTATGATGATATGAATTATGATGATAAAACATGAGAATGATCCTTCAGACTTTTGGGCTTGTTGTTAGTAGAAAGTAGCCTTAATCGACTCTAAATGAATCCAGTATGGTATTCAGTATGATGAAAATAGTTGAATGCTCTTGTCTGTGATTAGCTGAAGTGACTTAGACTAGACGAATGATGTCAGACCAGTGGCCCCCATGATCTAGTTTATTAGGACTCTCCATAGTCGAGAATGTTCCCCTCAGTCAGTCAAAATATTCCTTAGCTCAGTCAGGAATTCTCATTAGAAGAGAATGTCTCCCTTAGCTCAGTCAGGGATTCTCATTAGCAGGGAACATTTTCCTTAGTCAGTCAGGGACTCTCCATAACAGAGAATTTTTTGCTTAGTCAATTAGGGACTCTCCATAGCAGAGAATGTTTTCCTTAATTGACTCTAAATGAATCCAGTTTGATATTCAGTATGATGTAAATAGTTGAATGCTCTTGTGTCTAATTAGCTGAAGTGACTTAGACTAGACGAATGATGTTAGACCAGTGACCTAGTTCTAGTTTATCGGGACTCTCCATAGCCAAAAATGTTTCCCCGCAGTCAGTTAGAATGTTCCTTAGCTCATTCAGGGATTCTCATTAGCAAAGAATGTCTCCCTTAGCTTAGTTAGGGATTCTCCTTAGTAGAGAATGTCTCCCTTAGCTATGTTAGGGATTTTCATTTGCAGAGAATATTTCCCTTAGTCAGTCAGGGACTGTCCACAACAGAGAATATTTCCTTTAGTCAGTCAAGGAAACCCCATAGCAGAGAATGTCTCCCTTACTGTCCATGATATCAGTTCGGTTCAGCTCTATATAGACTCAAATTTCAGTTTAAATCAGATTTAGAAGAATTCAATCTCAATTATCAGCAGATGGTCATTAAAGTGTATGATGGCAGTTACAGCTTCAGTTCTCAGTACATGTATAGTACATGACCCCTATGCATCCATTTTGTTATACCTCGGTAAATGTTTTTGAATAAAAAATTCATGTCAATGCTTATGTTTATCACAGTCAGGGTCATTGTATTTTAGCTCAATTATATTCAGTGATGTATTTAGTTTACTTTCCTCTCATACACTTGCATGTTTAGCTTAATTACGTTTACCGCATACTCAGTACATTCTAAATACTGACCATATACTTTATATGCTATATCGTTTCATGATATAGATTCAGGTTTCTAGACTCAACCGCGTGGTTAGATCACCTCCATTTCCATCTCAGCTGCCGTGGTGAGTCCTCATCTCTCGAGACGCTATCTATGTTTTTCTATTTTTATTTATGATTCAATTTCAGACTTTAAGAGTTAGCTGGGGACTTGTCCCAACAACTCATCAGTGTAGTAAAGGATTCAGACTTGTGTAAATAGATTCAATTGATGTATTAGAGTTTTATTAGATTATGTTTTATATATCAGCTAGCTTCCACTTATTTATGATCCGATTAGTTATTGTCTAGTTAATGTTATTCTATGGTCATGCCATGGGTCGACTTGGAGCCTCTCGGGGTTTTTTGTCCCGTGTCTCGATCCGGGCTAATGTTCGGGTCATGACAAACTTGGTATCAATGCAAAGGTTCAGAGTGTCCTAGGGTGTCTGAAAGCCACATTAAGTAGAGTCTTCTTCATGGGTGTGAAGCGCGCCACACTTATGACGAAGAGGCTACGAAATGTTTTAGGAATGTTCCCTTTTCTTCATGATTCTTATCGTTCGTAGAGTATGTGACTCTAAAAGTCGCTCTCCTGACTTGTTCTTTATGCGCTCGTAGATAATGCCTCCCAAAAGGGCGAATGGAAGAAGAAATGGTAATGGGCGCCACTAAGCCCCTTTAGCCCCAGTGAACCCGATGGACGACCATGTTACTCATGCCGAGTTCCAGGCAACCCTTAATATTTTGGAGCAGGCCATGACTGCCTAGATTACTCAGCAGGCGATGGCTCGTGTTCTCCAGAATGGGAACGTAGCAACGGCGAGGGTAAGAGATTTTTGTTGAATGAATCCACCTAAATTCTTGAGGTCAAGGGTGAACGAGGACCCGTATGAGTTCTTGGATGAGATCCAGAAGATCACCCAAATCATGGGAGTGATGGGAACTGAGAGCGTAGACTTAGCCTCCTACCAGCTAAAAGGAGTTGGTCATATATGGTTCTGTCAATAGAGAGATAGTCGGGGAATCAGAGTAGCCCCCATAAGTTGGATGAGTTTATGAATGCGTTCCTAGACCGGGTTTTGCCCTAGGGAGTTAATAGAGGCAAAGGTGGTGGAGTTCATCAACGTGAGGCAAAACGACATGACTGTCCAGGAGTACGCGTTAGAGTTTACCCAGTTGTTCAAGTATGCACCGAAGATGGTAGTTGACCAAAGGGCTCGTACGAGTAAGTTCGTGAATGGGGTGTCAGACTCCTTTATCAAAAAATACAGGACCGCCATGTTGATCAAGGACATAGACTTTCCATGTTTGGTGATATTCTCTCAACAAATAGAAGCGGAACAAGTGAAGGAAAAAGAGAGAGAGGCCAAGAGGGCTAGGATAGGAGATTCAGAGTTTTTCCCTTAGAGGCCGGGTGGTGGACATCACTCATGCCCCTAACAGAGATTGTTAGCCCTAGAACCTTCGACAGCCAGTGTTTCGTACAGACCTAAAGTAAGGGAGATTACTTATCCACTTTGTAAGAGCTGTAGGAAACACCATTTGGGAGAATGCATGGCCGGCCTAGATGCTTGTTTCTGGTGCGGCAAGTTGGGTCATAAGCACCGAGATTGCGCAGCAGCTAAGCAAGGCGAGAGTAGAGCCTCGACGACCTCTTCAGTAGCTCTTGTGAATTGTCCATTTTAGCAAGGGGCATCATCTAGCGCAGGTGGTGGAAAACATCAAAACCATTCCTACGCCTTGGGAGCACATCAAGTTAAGGACAAGTCACCAGAAGTAGTCACAAGTATGTTATGAATTTCTTATGTTACTCTTTGCATGTTGCTAGCCCCAGAACCCCAGTAATGAATAAGAATCTCTATGATGTTTGTTGAGAAGAGATTGTTGATGTATGGTGGGAATAACTGTGGTTATAAGGTTTGCAGTGAATGTTAGAGGTGAAGGAGGAGCTAAGAGTTAGTGATTTAGCCCAGACTTTAAGAAAGATTCAGGAGCCTTAGAATGATGTCTTTAAGCTAAGGGGGAAATGGTAAGTATGTGAGACAAGATGAATCTTGAGTATGCTAGTAGGGGAGTTCCAGCCCTAACAGTTATGGTATGTCAATCCCTTCAGGTTTAGATAACTTCTTTTGTATTTCAGTTGAGGCTATGCTCTACCTATTCCTATGTGCAGACTTCCAGAAATCTCTAGGTAGCCACTTCAGATAGCGATGCCATTCTTACTTCATAAATTCTTAAGGCTCACCTTCATGTTATGAACCAGCTATATGTGCTAACTCATGTCTTCCAGTATGTTCAGCTTGAACTCAGTCTTTAGAAGTTAGCTTTAGTAGCTCAGTAGATAAGGGTACCTCATGTATGTGCTCAGTTTTATATGTCATAAATGATTCGTGCTCATGAGTCCCTTACTTTCAGTTAGACCAGATATCATGAATTCTAGCTTAGTATCAGAAAGCGATTTGAGAATGGCTCAGTCCGTACCAGCTTAGTGCAAGTTAGAGGGAAAGGAACCTTCTCAGTGTTCTATCTAGTTTTATGTCTTTTAGTCCCTCTTATTCCTTACATGCAAGTAATATTTAGATGTTTAGTTCAGATATGCAAGATTTGTCCGGAGTCAGATACTTCATTAGTTTCAGTTGTAAATATTTCAGTATTTGGGTTATCAGTTATTCCCCTAGTTTTTTAGTGTGCTTACCCAACATTCGAGGAAAATGTTACCAAGGGGGAGAAATTGTAACACTCCGAAAGTTTCTAAGATCAGACCCCAGAATTAGATGGAGTTTAGTAGAAAAACCAGCAGGAATTTGCCTCAGAACGACTCATCCAATGAGTCGTTGGTCACTCAATGACTCGTTAGAGGGAGCCGTGGGAAGGGTTTCAGAAATAGTTCAATAGGATTTTGATACCAAGAGAGGATAGAACGAGTCTTTGTGGGAAACAACGACTCATCAGTGGTAGCCGTAGTAAGCTAGCAGTTCAGACTTCCCAGGGAAGACGAGCCAATTAACGACCCATTGGTTGTTGTGACGGGTCTTCCTATAGAGTCTTTAGTTGGACTTCAAAGTTTCTGGTTCAGTGACGATGGACGGAGACAACAAGCCGTTAGATGGAGCAAAGACCCATCTTGTCGGTCGTTGGAAGGAAATCAAAGGTTGGACCAGTGGTGACGATGGAAGGTGATGACAAGTCGTTGGATGAGGTACCGACTTGTCCTGTTGGTCATTGGTTGACGAAGAAAAATATAACAAAAATTACTTCTCCAGCGGCAACGGATGGTCACCACGAGTCATGGTGAGGACCAACAACTCATGATGAGGGTCGTGGTCATTGACGAGCAGATTTTTAAGCTTAATCACAGGGGTGTTTTGATAAAGTCCTATGCTTTCAGTTTCTAAATGATGTCGTTTTGGGAATCTCAAGAGTTGAATTAAAGGGGTTTTCACTAAGCTAAGCCCCCATTCTTCCAAAAAGCAGTCGTGAGTTTCTTCCTCTTCATCTCTCAAGGATTCAATTAGAGTTTCTTCAAGGCTTCAAGGGTTAAGTTCAAGTGGGGATTTCTTCTAATCAGGTATGTGGGTTTTCAACAAGGATTTCCTTCCATCCTTGTGTCCCAAATTTTTATATTAAAAATCCAAACCCTTTGATTCTAGAAAAGCATGTTAATAGTAGTGTATGCTTATGAGTTACTTGCACCTCCTTGAAATATGTAAATGATATGTAATAGCATGAATGTGATATTTTCACCATGAGTTAGTCTAGAATTTCAAATGGGGCTTCATAAATTAATCACACGCTCTTATCATGAACTCGCATCCTTGTTTGAAGTATATGTCGATCACATGGGTCCCCGACAATCTATAACATATGTTGTAAACTTATGGGCTTTGACCAATGTGAAGTATGTCCATGCTTTCACTATGATTTCGATGTAAATATTTTGGATATGAGTTGAATCTATGGAGCCTTCATGAATCTAGAGTATATGTTATATAACGTGAATTCAAGATTCAATTGTTGTGGACATGCTTAAAGTATGACATGATACTATCAATGCATAGTAAAGTAGAATGTACAATTTAAATGATGGTTCGAGACTATGATGATAAAGTATGAGAATGATCCTTCAGACTTTTGGGCTTGTTGTTAGTAGAATGTAGCCTTAATTGACTCTAAATGACTCCAGTTTGATATTCAGTATGATGTAAATAGTTGAATGCTCTTGTGTCTTATTAGCTGAAGTGACTTAGACTAGACGAATGACGTTAGACCAATGACCTCCATGTTCTAGTTTACCGGGACTCTCCATAGCCAAAAATGTTTCCCCTCAGTCAGTCAGAATGTTCCTTAGCTCATTCAGGGATTCTCATTAGTAGAGAACGTCTCCCTTAACTCGGTTAGGGATTCTCATTAGTAGAGAATGTCTCCCTTAGATAAGTTAGGGATTTTCATTTGCAGAGAATATTTCCCTTAGTCAGTCAGGGACTATCCACAGTAGAGAATATTTCCTTTAGTCAGTCAAGGACACCCCATAGCAGAGAACGTCTTCCTTAGCATAGTCCATGATATCAGTTCAGTTCAGCTCTATATAGACTCAGATTTCAGTTTAAATCACATGTAGACGAATTCACTCTCAATTATCAACAGATGGTCAGTGAAGTGTATGATGGCAATTACAGCTTCAGTTCTCAGTACATGCATAGTACATGACCCCTATGCATCAGTTTGATTATACCTTAGTAGATGTTTTCGAATAAACGCTTCATATCAATACTTACGTGTATCTCAGTTAGGGTCATTGTATTTGATCTTAGTTATATATCCAGTGATGTATTCAGTTTACTTTCCTATCGTACACTTGCATGTTTAGCTTACTTACGTTTTCCGCATACTCAGTACATTCCAAGTACTGACCGTATACTTTATATGCTATATCATTTCATGGTATAGATTCATGTTTCTAGATGCAGCCGCATGGTTAGATCCACTCCATTTCCATCTCAATTGTCGTGGTGAGTCCTCATATCTCGAGGACGCTATCTATGTTTTTTTCTATTTTCATTTATGCTTCAGTTTTAGATTTTAGGAGTTAGCGGGGGTCTTGTCTCAGCAACTCATCAGTGTAGTAGAGGCTTTTAGACCTGTGTAAACATATTCAATTGATGTATCAGAGTTTTATTAGATTATGTTTTATGTATCAGTTAGCTTCTGCTTAGTTATGATCCGGTTAGTTATTGTGTAGTTAATGTTATGCTATGATCATGTCATGGGTCGACTTGTAGCCTCTCGGGGCTCCTTGTCTCGTGTCTCGATTCGGACCTATGTTCGGGCCGTTGCATATATTATATTGGATCGATATCAAAATGATCATCAATGATACCTTTGATATAATGTAGCACTCAATATTATAAATGTTGGTGAGGATCTTGAGTTCAAATCTATCAAAGAGTGTGGATAGATAACTGATTGGCCAAATAAAGTACGCAATTCAAGCATAATATCAGTGGGGTATAAATAGACTTTTGTGCGAAAGGTGAAATAAATAAAATCATAAAATAGTACGACTTGTGCCTTGTGGCATAAAAGTTTTTTCCAAATCCTAATGTTATTATATGGAGACATCCTCCTGTGGTGGATGCAATTATTTTGAGGTTGCTCATAAGTCTGGCAATACATGAGAATTTTAATATGCACATAATGAAATTATTTTCATGTCTAGATAGACAGTGAAGGATATATGAAAATCCTTGAAGGATTTAAAAGTTTTAAACCGATTCTATTGAATACTCTAATAGCTGTGAGATCTCTTTACATAAAATATAGATCAATTTCGATCTCATGAAAATAGTTAGAAAGTACATTTTTTTAGTGCAATTGGTGTACTTATATATCCTGCTATTACTATCCATGAGATAATATATTTTTATAATGTGCAGAAAAAATATATAATTTCACTTTTATTAGTAGAGATACGAGTGAATGAAAATATTGATATGAGTTTATTATTTCTCACCAATATTGTCAAAGAATTGTTGGCTATGCAATGCAGGTAAGTTATTTAATTTAATATGAAGATAATGCAGCATGCATAGATAACTAAAGGGAGGATTCATAAAGGGAGATAGAATGAAGCACATCTCGCCAAAGCTTTTCTACACACATGAGCTCCAAAAGAATGGTGATATCAACGTGCAACAAATTTGTTCAAGTGACAACGTGGCTAATTTATTCACCAAATCTCTACCTACTGCAACTTTCAAGAAGATTGGTGCACAAGATCGGGATGCAAAGATTCAAGGATGTTCTCATTAGGGAGAGTTAATAGACGCTATATTCTTTTCCCTTACGAGGTTTTGGCCCACTGGATTTTCCTTGTAATGTTTTTAATGAGGCGGCCAAAATGCGTATTATTAAATATATATACTCTTTTTCTTTCAGTAGAAATTTTTCACTGATTTTTTTCTAGTAAGGTTTCAACGAGGCACATTATGTATCAAATAGACATCCAAGGGAGAGTGTTATAAATATATTTTCTAATTATAGTGAATGTCTATTCCTTAGAAGGAAAGTTAGAGCTTGTAACTTTGTGACAAGTTAGTTTTCCCCTATAAATAAAGGAGTTTTTCATTCATTGTAATTCATCTCTTTAACCTCTCAATAGAACCCCTCAAAAGAAATAAAAGTCTTCTCTCTTCTCTCTTTCTCTATAATATTCTTCTTTCTCTTGCTTTATTATTTCATAATAAAGATTTAATTTTTTAAAAATAAATGAAGAATTAGTTAACTTGGAGGAATGCAAGAGTTTGCTATAAATGCAAGTATGAAATTTTTTTTACTCATAACGAGTGTATATTCCCAATATAATTAAGTTAATCATAAAAGATAAATTAATATTTATTATGAGTCTCATTTTAAAGACATTAAAATTTATTATAATTAAGTATGAATAATTATAATTTAAAATGATACATGTTATTTTTTTATTAATTGAATGTATAAATTCAATGTGGGTAGATTTTTTCTCAAGTGTATGTGTGCGTCCACAAAGAGACGTTTTAGATACAACGGTCCTCTCCTTTGCTAACATAAATTCTTATACATGTAGCAAATTAAAATCATGCAGTACCAATGATATGTACGTACGGTTAGGTTCACAAATCTCAATCAGCAAATTTTTGAGCAGGCGCTGAGTTACAATGATAATTATGAATTTGATAGAATCTAATAGTTTATATTTAAACTTTATAGTTAATGGTAAAAATATTATTTAATATATATAAATAATTTATTAAAAATTTAATAAATAAAAATAATTATGATCTAAAATTATAATTAAAAAATTCTGACTCTAATCGTTGCTCCAAAAACATCACTATTTCAATAGTAATCGTCAATGTCAACTTCATTTGTTCAGGAGCTAAGTTTCATTATATTTGACTGTGTTATTCAAGAGGTCAGCTGGAGTGTGAAGAAGCTTAATTGTAGCATGTTACTTTAGGTGCACGTCGCCGTTGTTATTGCTACTATATACTTTCCCTATTTGGGTTAATGGATCAAGCTACCGCTACTCAAGCAGTGTCTTATTATTTTCATTGTTCAACTTAAGGAAAATGCATAAAAACTTGTTCACTAAATTTACTTTAATATTTTAATTTTACGGGTATTTGTTTATTCTTTTATTTTTATTCGTAACGTATTTATTCACCTCCTAAAAGATGACGTGGCAGAATAAATATTTGCACTTCCCTGAAAGCGCGTGAAGGTTGAAATAGTATATTAATATTGATTAAAATGATACATATGTCAATTTTTAATTGAATGTTATTCTATTAATTATAATTAATTAGTTTTTGTGGGTTTCTCTCTCTTTTTTTTTTATTTCTTTATTTTTTTTCTTTTCTTTTTCATACCCATTTCCATCATTAGAATATTCCCAATGACTGCTCTTTCACCATGTCCGACCAACAAAAGTTTTTTCAACACAACATCTGGCGAAAAATTTGTAAAACTTTTGTGATTAAGACAAATTAAAAATTAAAATGAGAGGTGATATTCAAAAATTGAAAGCAATTTTTTATTGGCAGATCTAAATATTTCTTGATATGGTGGGTTAAAGCTTCATGATTCAAAGATGGGTTCAGAGTGAACTACCAAATCCATTAATAATACACAATCTTCCTCTCTCTCTCTCTCTCTCTCTCTCTCTCTCTCTCTCTCTCTCTATATATATATATATATATATATATATATATATATATATATTTGTATATGTATATGTGTGTGTATATATATATATATTGAAAGTGGCCAAAGAAAAATTAAATATTTTAAAGTATGAGGAATTTCAATAATGAAAAAGAAGGGTTTGAATTTTGATGTTAAAATTATTGGTTGTAGGAGGTGGGAGAATGGTTAGTTGGGTGGGTGTGAGCAGGCGGAGGTGAGAAAGAAGAGGGAGGATGAGGAATTCAAAGGATGGAAAAAGAGGAGCTTGAATTTTGTTGTTGAAGTTACCGGTTCTAGGAGGTGAGGGAATTGTTAGTGGGGTGGGGGTGGGAGGTGGAGGTGAGGAAGAAGATGGAGGATGAAGAATTTTAAGAATGGAAAAAGTGAGGCTTGAATTTTGTTCCTAAAATAATCAATTGTAGGAGATGGGGGTGATTAGTGGGGTGAGGGCGGGTAGGTGGGCAGGTGTGAGGAAGAAGATAGAAAAGGAAATTTGTGATTAAAAATATTTTTTTTAAAATATTTACTTACGTTGAGAATGACATGGCGGATGACATGAGCGAGTGGACATCACACTCTAATTATGATTGGGTTTCGATTGATAGGGAGACAATAATTTCACTTTAAATTAGAATAGGGAAATAAAAAATGTCTGTAAAATTGAAATACTAAACTAAATTTAGTGGACAAGTTTGAAGGAGTTTTTATGCATTTTCCCAATAACTTATGTTGTTTACGCTGACAGATGCAATTGGTACAGCCAGCACATGTACAATGTTTTGTACTAATTAAGCATGTTTTGTAGTGTTACATCAAAAGAAAATAATTAAAGTTAATATTTTCATTGCGCCCCAAGTATACAATGGATCATGACTAATGGCAGCCATTTTCATCCAAATTTTCTTAACCCGCCCAATCTGCACATTACAAGCCAATTTATAACCGCCCACTTTAAATAAGAATAAAAATTTTAATTTATACGAATTGAATTAAATGAGTAAAATTCGGATGAGCGATATGGTGAATAGTCACCGATTGCAGTAAAATTTATTAGAAGCATTGACATGTTACATGATTTATGTTATGGATCTAATGCCACTTATTTCTCAACTTATTTGATGGCATCTGAATAATTAAACAGTTGGCTTTTTTGGTGTTCAAAAACACTTGCGTTTTACTTTGTTCTAGCAGTAAACAATTTTCATGCTTGTACTGTATGTTGGGACAACGGAATAACAACAATAAACACACACACACAAATTAACTGTGAGAAAATAGAGAAAAACGGAACACAAACGACACACAAGAATTTACGTGGTTCGGTCTCACGACCTAGTCCACAACTGCAACTAGGAGGAATTTTATTACTCTCTCTCTGTGGTGTGTAGATTACAAGTACAAGCTATCTATTTATAGGAATAGATTAGGGTTATTAGGGTTTCTAACGGGCCTAATTAATCAGGCCTCCACAAGCCCAACAATCTCCCACTTGGAGGCATGATAATCTTCAACTGCCATCCACTGTGAGCACTTGTACGTCTAGTAATCTCCTCCTCATCTTCCTGGATGCAGCGGCCTTTTCATCAGTTAACCTGAAGGCCCGTTGAAGCTTCCCCAAGCTCCAACATCAGTCACAGCTAAAACTGCCCCTGACTCGTCCTCTGTCCCTACCGACTCCCACTTGCACGAACTGCCGAATCCTGGGATACTCTGAGAACAAACAACACTCTCCATAGTTAGCAGGTAATCATCCGGAGAGACTTTGACAGCTGGAACACTGGTTCTCTTAACCCACTGTCTGGTAACTCTGGCTGAAGTTTTAACTGGCTGACTGCCGATGCTCCCACTGCCACGAGAACCCCTGACTGGTTTACCTGAACCTTTCCAAGCACGTTCAACCTGAATCTGACCTGTGGCTCTGGGTTTATCTCCTGCAAAACGAACCTTCTTATGCCCACGAGACTCTGTGAACCGGATTTTGTTTCTCTTCTAATCTGGGACAGTCACTCCCTCAGATGGTAAATAGACCATATAAAGCGAACTCCGTTTCTTTCCTTGAGCTATGACCAAGTTCCCCTTCATCACCTTCCACTGCCCATTTCCGAACTTAACATCGTGTCCCTCATCATCCAACTGCCCAATAGAAATCAACCGTTTCTTCAAGCTTGGAATCACTCGGACATCCTTTAAAGTCCACGAACCGACTGAAGTTTTCAGAATCATGTCACCCATGCCCGTTACATCAAGAACTTTATTGTTTGCTAGTCTTACCTTTCCAAAATCCCCTTCTTTCAGATTCTGCAATGCTTCACTGCTGTGGGTAGCATGAAATGAAGCACCAGAATCCATGACCCAGGAATCCACACTGCTCTCCACGCTACATATCAAGAGATCATTATGAGCATAGTCTCCTGCAATGTTAACTTGTTTATTATTCGGGCATTGATTCCTGAAATGCCCCACCTCCTTGGACGTCCAACACGTTACATCTGAGCGATCCTGAGTCTTCGACTGACTCCTTCTTCTGTTCCTGCTCCCACTACCTCTGCTATTTCTCCTTCCTCTGCTGACATTTAGCAATTCACTCGATGATTCCCCAAAACTCCTTCTTCTGACATCCTCGCCTAGAATGAGATCACGAATCTTCTCAAAAGTGAATCCATCGGGTCCCGCTGAACTGGTAACTGCTGTAACCATTCCGGACCAACTGTCAGGTAATGACGATAGCAGTAGTAAGGCTTGAACTTCATCATCGAACTTAATGCCCACTGACGTAAGTCTGGCTAAGATTGAATTCATTGTATTTATGTGCTCGGTAACTAAACTGCCTTCCTTCATTTTTGTGTTCACCAATTCTCTAATCAGAAAGACCTTGTTTGCTGCAGATGGCTTCTCGTACATGTTAGACAGCGCTTCCATGACACCTTTCGCTGTCTTCTCCTTCAGAATGTTAAACGCAACATTCTTGGTCAACGAGAGTCGGATAACCGCCATGGCTTTCCGATCCAAACCTGCCCACTCTGCATCAGACATCTTTTCTGGCTTGTCACCCAATACCATGTCTAACTCCTTCTGAACCACCAAATCCTCAATTTGCATTTTCCACCAACTGAAATCTGCACCATCAAACTTTGCAACTCGATACTTCCCATCTTCTGCCATCTCAAAACAACTAGATGAGGTACCCGGTACAACTGATCTCAGATCTTGGTAACTTCGTCAGAAATTCAATGACAAAACCAATACGCACCAACAAAGTAACTCGGACCAACAACAACAAAAAAAACCAATTGAAAAACTTTCTGCCGGTGAACAGTACCTGCCGGCGACTGCGAGTTTCTCTTTCTCCGGTGCTGCGCGCTCGAGGCTGTTCAAATCTGCTGCTCGTGACGGCGACGGTGCGACTGAACGGCTGAACGGAGACCTGCACGACTGGTTTCTGTTTTTTTTTCTTGCTCGATCTGAAAAAAAACTGGTTTTTTTTTCTTTTTTTTTTGGTCTTCTCGCTAATTTTTTCCGTGTGTATAACCTCGCTCTGATACCAATTGTTGGGACAACGGAATAACAACAATAAACACACACACACAAATTAACTGCGAGAAAATAGAGAAAAACGGAACACAAACGACACACAAGAATTTACGTGGTTCGGTCTCACGACCTAGTCCACAACTGCAACTAGGAGGAATTTTATTACTCTCTCTTTGTGGTGTGTAGATTACAAGTACAAGCTATCTATTTATAGGAATAGATTAGGGTTATTAGGGTTTCTAACGGGCCTAATTAATCAGGCCTCCACAAGCCCAACATTGTATTCATATACTCACATGGATACTATGTTACGCGGATTCCTCGTTTTTGTTGCCGAACTCATCTTGACGCGATATTGGTGCGGGTGTGGGTGTGGGGTGCGTGTGAGATTTGATCAATCCCTTCTGGATACTTTGACCAAACTCAAGAACAATTTGGGGGGAAATTGAGAATCTGCTTTCTCACCTGTCTTCAGTGAACAACAGCTTCTTCAGAGCTCTGTCGCCATGAAAGAGGAAGAGGATGAACAACAGTGGAGATTGGAGAAGATGAAGAGGACGAACAATAGTGGATAAGAGGAAGAGCAGTGCAGAAGACGAAGAGGATGAACATCAGTGAAGAAGTGTAGAAGACAAAGAGGATGAGTAGTGTAGAAGACGAAGAGGATGTGTAGCATAGGTCAGGATGGATGTTATTAACTTTTCTTTTATTTGGTTTGGGCCATCTGTGTGGACTATATTTGGTTTATAAAATTTCGCCCATTGGGTATTTAATTAAATTTTTTTTTGATTTCTTAAAATAAAAAATAAAATAAATTTAAGGTAATATTATAGTCCTTACTCATTTTGTCTCCTTTTTAGCTTTTCCTCTTTAAGTATATATTTGATTATTTGTTGCTTCATATTTCAGGCTAAGCAAAGAGAGAAAAATTTCAAGGAGTTGTGTTCTAACTTTCGGTAGACTGTGGTAGGCTGGCAGTAATCTGTATAGAGAATTGGAAGGCCTTGAATATCTAGATTATGCTATTTATAAATATTTCTTTCTCATAACATAGAGTGATAATTTCTAAATTAATTAGTAGCATGTCAATTTTTGATAATTAATTTATGTTTTTAAACCGCGAGAAGCGTGGATAAATTTACTAGTTGTACATAATAAAATTAAACCTTTCGTCAAATGTTTAATCTTTGATAGTAATTTTTTCGTATTCTTTTTGAATAGTTTTAATTATTAATTATTATAAATTAAAGTATTTTTTACGCAATTTTTAAATATATAAATTTTATTTTCAAAAACTTAAAGATTTTTTATCCAAATATACAATCAAAACTAGAAAATTTGAATATCAAAAAATAAAAAATGCTATAAGAATTAGGGCATAAGGAGGAATAAATATCAACATAATTTATAAGTTGTATCATGTACCTTTGAAATTAAACTTTAAATTCTCAAATTGAATTAAAAAAGTGATTAATAATTTAATATGGAACCACTAATTGAGGGAAATTGTAAGTCACTACATTGTACAAAAGCTAACTATAAATCACGTAATATGAGATTGAATTAAATATTATTTAGAAAAATGACAAAAATAATAATCAATAAATTCAGAACACTTAATTTATACTCCTTAATTAAAATTAATTTAGGACTAATAACTAATAACAAAATATATACACTATGAAATTAGAGATCCCATCTCATTAGATCATTTGATTCTTCCTATCACTACAAGCTTTGAACTATATAAGAATATGTTTGATAGGACTAACGACTGAGTTTATGTGACTAATTTATCTAATTATAA
Source organism: Datura wrightii (assembly GCA_035772735.1). Classification (NCBI taxonomy): domain Eukaryota; kingdom Viridiplantae; phylum Streptophyta; class Magnoliopsida; order Solanales; family Solanaceae; genus Datura; species Datura wrightii. The sequence continues at coordinate 71,742,978 of JASDFA010000019.1, read as the reverse complement.
GATATATACACTATCATATTAAGAATTCGATCTTGTTATATCATTTGATTCTTCTTATCAATACAAGCTTTGACCAATTAAAATACTTGAAATGTAAAAATTTGTTTGATAGGACAAATGATTGATTTTATTTGACTATTTTAACAAATAACAAGATATATACATTATCATATTAGGGATCCATTTGATTCTTCCTATCAATACAAGCTTCCAGCTATCGAAATTCTTGAAATGTAAGGATTTGTTTGATAGGACAAACGGTTGATTTTATCCGACTAATTTAACTAATTACAAGATATATACATTATTATATTAGGGATCCCGTCTTGTTAGATCATTTGATTCTAATTATCAACAAAATCTTTGAACTATTAAAATACTTGAAATATAAGGATTTATTTGACAGGAGTAACGATTGATTGTATCTGGCTAATTTAACTATACAAGATATATACACTATCATATTAGGGACCACGTATTGTTAGATTATTTGTTTCTTCCTATCAATACAAGCTTTGAACATCAAAATACTTGAAATGTAAGAATATGTTTGATAGGACTAATGGTTTACCTTATCTGACAAATTTAACTAACAACAAGATATATACACTATCAAATTATGGATCCTATCTCGTTATCTAACTAATTTATTAATAACAAGATATATATACATTATAATATATATTTAAACAATGATTAAGATAAGATTATAGGTTCGGGGGTTTACATTATACTCCCTATGTCTCAATTTATATGATACACTTTTCTTTTTAGTCTGTCCAAAAAAGAATTTCACCATTCTCTAATTTTAAATAATTTAACCTTACAATGCATTTTTTTTGGATAATAAAATTATTTATAGCCACACAAAAAGTCAAAGAGTGTTCTACACCATAACTTTAAAAGGTCTTCATCCTTTAGAACTATAAAAAAATTTAAATTAAAATAATAATTTTAAAAAATATGCACATGTCAATTCTCATTTAATGCTATTTGTACTCTTTTAGTCCTTTGTCAAATAAACATCACTGAAGTGGCAAAATAAATTGGAACTTAAGATTCCAAAAGACTAATTAACATTAAAAGAGATTTCTCTGTCATCAGAATGTATTTTCCTCTACCAACTTTTCCTCTAAATATCGAAGTATACCATTGTCTCTCTCACTCTTTCTTCTTCATTTCACTTATCTGTTTCATAACTAAAAATTTCTTAATCTAAACAATCTGTCATCCTTTATCCAATAAAATGGCATTGTCTGCCACTTGAAGTCAAAAGGGAAAGGGTTTCATGAGACCAACAAAAAGTGTAGGAGTAGATTTTGATGACAAACCATTATGGAATTATGTTAAAGTTATTTTAGTTACTCCTAATAGTGATGTAAACAGAACATTGTCTTGTAACTATTGCAATTAAATTGTTACGGGATCATACAATAAGGTTAAAGCACATCTCTTAAGATTATCAGGTCATGAAGTTTAAATGTATAAAGAAATCAATGGTGATATATTTGCAGGTTTGAAGATGGAGCATGAATAAGCTAAAAGAAAAAAATCATCCATTCAAGTTGATGCAAGAAAGAAAGATGATTATGTATCTCTTCCGGAGGGCACTGATTTACTACAACAGAAAAAAAGAAAGAGTTTAGAGAGTGGAGCTATAGGGAAATCCTTTGGCATCTATGAAAGAAATACTGCCAACAAATTAGCAGCTAAAATTTTCTAAGCATCAGGTTTATCATTTAATCTTGCAAACTCTCCCTATTTCAGAAAATATTTAAACTTTTTAGCTAAAAAATTCTATTTTTGGTTATATTCCCATCATATAATAGGATGAGAACAACTCTTTTGACTCAAGAAAAGACTCACATTAAAATAAAGTTGCAACCAATAAAAGATACATGAAAAAAGGAAGGGTTGTGTAGTTGTTCAGATGGATGGTCGGTCATTAAAAGACGACCTTTGATTAATATAGTGGTTGTGTCTATGTTATATCCCGTAAGGTTTTCTTTCTTTTCTTTCTTTTTCTTTTTTTGTCTAGCCGACATGTGCGTGTGCGTGTTAAAAGTTCCTAGAGCATGGCACATGTGGGAGAAGATTCGAAGGTGGAGCATGCGAGCGCGTTATCAACCAAGAAAGAAGTTAGGGCCAAGGCCAGGGTGCTATGGGCGCCGCCTCGCACAGCCCTCCCCAACGTATTGGGTGGCACATCGTGCCTCTATCCTGATACTATGAGGTGCGCGCCGCAGACCCCCACCACCACCATATATATATATATATATATATATATATATATACATGTTATGAGGTGCATGTTTTATTTAAAACATTTCATTATGTGAGAGCTCGGCCTAGGGCAATTATCCCACATAATGTTCATCAAATTGAAGGTAAGTTACGCTATGAAATCATCTCCAATCGCTAATTCATCTTGGGTAGTGACTCCTGGGGAAGCAAATATCTATGGAGTTGAATCTTTGAAATAGGCCCAGTTCGAGGAAGTCTCACTGAGTAGAAGTCAGAGAAATCACTTCCAATCAAGTCCTAACCATCTACAAGTGATAAGTAAATATTTCTATCTTTCTAATTTACAAGAATTCGTAAGATTTCATCGAGTTGAAGTCATTTTGATATATTGTCGTTATATTTGTGGGCTATGAATTGCTGGACTAATTCTGGAATTATAATAGCCCTGTTCCCTTGGCATAAAAGCTAGAATACAGGGGGATTACGAGTTCTTGATCGCAGCGGGATTGATTGAGAGGAATTCAGATATTGAGGTATGTTAAGGCTAACCTACTTTGGCAAGTTATTCTCATCATATAGTTAATATGACTTGCACTTTTGTAGTAGCTTATGATTGTAGATGTTGTGGTTAGCAGCTACTAAATGAATTGAGGTTGTAACATAGTATCCCTTGTCGAGAAAGATTATATTCAATTTTGACTATCACTACAAGCAACAAAGAGATTTCTTGTTCAATTATTTACCGTCTAGAGAGACTAGTAATGTTTCGTTGCCGTACTGAGGCCAAAGAGGCCTGTGGTTAGCTGTTAGCATACTTTGTTAAGGTAGGCAACATAAGGTGTGGCTTGGTGATATAACCTTTTTTTAGACGCCTATATATACAATAAAGCTCGCCTATAGACCATGGGTGTACCTTGACGCCTACAGGACTAGAATCTTGATAGAGTGGCCTTACCTTCAAGTCAGCGGCACCAAGGTTGCCTAATGAACTAGGTGGTAGCTTGCTAGATGAATTACCTACAGTTAGTGACCGTATAGCTTCTTTCGCTTACAGTTGGTCATATTGGTCGCTCAAGGAACCACTCTAGTTATTAAAAGTCTGATAGACTACCTGATATCCTAAGTAGGGACCTTATCAGTTGTTATACGTGGGACTAACTCCTCGGGCTATTCATACAGATGCCCACATGCATGTTGCCTAGAAGGGCTAAGTTTAAGAACAACTGCCTACAGGGCTATGAGTTTCTTGCATGAGCTATATGCTACCCAGACAGCTCAGATTGATGCCTATTGAGCTACAACTTAAGTATTGCAAATATACCTTCAAGTTAATAATTGTTGCATCCCTGTAGTCATGCATAGATGAGGGAACCATATAGTTAGTCGTTTATGGCCTTGCTATGCACTTATGAATAACTATTATACTAGTATGACTTTCAAAGTATCTCTAGGTCACCCCGGACCTTGCCCTTTTCTTTCTAAGCCAACTGATTTTATAATTACTTCCATGACTAATTGGCTAGCCGTGGACACAAAAAGTATGCATATTGTCTAATATTCAGGATGCTACATGAGCTCAAAAGTCTCAGATATAGTTACAGGAGCCCAGATGGCTCATATACAGTTACAGGAGCCCAGACGACTCATATACAGTTACAGGAGCCTAGAAGACTCAGATATAGTTATAGGAGTCCAGAAAGCTCAAATACAGTTATAGGAGCCCAAAAGGCTCAAATACAGTTAGAAGAGCCTAGATGGCTCAAACACAGTTGCAGAAGCCCAGAAGGCTTCAATATAGTCTTAGATATCGTGAATGCTTTAGTTATAGCTTGCCTATAGGGCTATAAATAAACAGATAGGAGTTATAGTTTGCTTGCACATGTTGGGGCTTATAGGGGCTCAGGTAGGTTTTCTTTGTATTGCTTGCACCTTCCAAGCTTATGGGGGCCAGGTTAGATTCTTGTTTATATACTTGCTTGCTAGATATAGTTTATGAACGTATAAACATTCAGCTTAAGTTCCTGTTTGCATAATTGGTTACTAGATGCAGCTATGGTTGTGATATCATACAGGTTAACTTTGGGCCCTTACTGCTGATTACTTTCAGTTACTTATCAGCTTTCATTTAGTTATTATTGTTACTATGTTACATATTCGGTACATATTGTATTGATGCCACGCATAGGGCGCTGCATACTTGTCTACAGGTTCAGATAGACAGGTTTTGAGATTTCCTTAGTAGCTATTCAGAGTCAGCAGATCAGTCAGCTCCTTTCCTTCAGAGGTGCCAGATAGTGAAGGTTTGCCTGTTTTTCGTTATATAGTTTTTTGATAGGCCGGGGCCTAGTCCCAACCAATATTTTTACTCTTAGAGGCTTGCATATTACAACTTATAGTTGGTGGTGCATTGTTGGCCGTGTGGGGCTTATAGGTGTTGTGATTTGAGTATTGGCCGCGTATGGCCTAGTTATAATACATGTTAGATAGCATGCTAGTTTTTAGGGCATGCATAGGATGATATTGTTATTGCACCTATTGGGTTAGCTGCATTTGCGTAGGTTTATATTGTGACCTTATCGGCCTGAGGCTACATTTATAACTGAGATATAGCCAATTATTTTTTTGCTCTATACTGCTGGCATGCACCAGAAGTGTATGCGTCTAGCCAGGTCAGCTCAGAGTCTAGTGTGGCATTAGGTGTCAGTTACACCTCCTAAGGTGGGGCGTGAAAAATTTGGTATCAAAGCAACGTCATATCCTAGGGAATCTACAAGTTGTATCTAGTAGAGTCTTGCTTATAAATTTGCTGTGCACCACATTTTGTAAGCAGGAAACTACGAGATATGATAGTATGGTTACCCTCCTTCTTTTCAAATAATGCTATAGAGCTGAGTTGTATAGGGTTGAGTCCCTAAGCTTATATTATTATGTCTATCTATAGTGATGTTTGATATAGGCAGACTACAGCTAGCCGTGAGTTAGATAGAGCAGTAGAAGAAGGTATTAGTTGGGTGCCACAGTTGGGGATAGTCCAGCCTGAGGGCGAAGGTGGGGACATCTTCTTAATCTCTCAGCATTCTCTAAGGCACTAGGAATCTTAGGCAACAGATACGCCAACACTACTACCAGTTCTTCTTACACCCACAAATCAGGATGTCAGGTGTCACGCCCCGCCTTGGGGGGTATGACTGGCACCTAGTGCCCTACTAGGACCTGACCTGCTGGACTACTAAGCCTGGGCACATTTGGTGTCTGGCTGGATCTAACTCATATTTCTGGAAACAAAGGGCTATATAACGGCTGTAAATACAGCCCCCGGCCCGTTGGCCTATAGCCTTCTGTACCTGTACTAGCAGCTGACCAGAAACATACTAATTCAGAGGAACCTATGCGGGCGCAAGGCCACCATGCTGTCTAGTTATCTGCAACTCAATTATAACGCATGAAAAGAACTACGTGACCGGCAAGGTCACCACTACTGGCAAACTATGGCCCCACACGGCCAAAGTAAAAGAAAGCAAGAATACTGGCAACTAAACAACTGCACGGCCTCACACGACCGGCTCATCTGACCACAGGGAATATATAGACTGCAAGCCTCTAAGAATAGTAATAGAAATGATCGGGATAGGGCCCCGACCTACCCGTGCTGTAAAACAAAAGAACTGAAATACACCTCTGGAATTCAGTCTCCGGATGACAGGAGCTGAATATCCGACTGCTGACAGGAAGTTACGTAGTGTCACCTGCTCGTCTATAAGTACCTGCAGGCAAGTAATGCAGCACCCCACCGGGCGTCAGTACCGCTGGTACTGAGTATGTAAAGCAATAACTGAAGCAAAATATGAATACAATAATATAACTGAAGAAACTGAAGTAGAGAGAATAGACTAACTGTCTGATAATGTAAATCATGCCTTCTCTCAATCTTTACTGGGAAGGATAAGAGTCATACCTGGAAACGTATCATGCTACTGCTGATATACTTGTACCTAACATAACATGGCATAACATGAAATAACATAACATAGCACACACAAACCTTACCCGGCCCCCATAAGCCGGGAGGTACAATCAACACAGAATCTATACCCCTACCCCGGTCATCCCATCTCCTATACTGGCTGTAAGCATCCTGCCGGTCCCCTGGGTATGCACTTGGGCTCGCTGAGCCCCTGACTATAACTGCATCTGAGTCCGGAGGACTCCTGAATCTGCACCCGGGCGTATCCGCTCGACTGGGGTGTGTAAGCGCCGATCAAGGCACAAATATAGGGAAAAACTGGCATCCCATCTTCGTCCCCTGGCGGGATGGCATGCCACTCCGTAGAGTGACGTATCCTCATCCTCTGGTGGACGAGTCGATACAGCTATTAGCCCTGGGCGGTCATGGATGCTAGGTAATCCAACCCCAAACAATACAACGGTCTCGACTGGTAACACTGTCTGTGTATCTCACATGCTGAGGCTAATAGGGGTAAAGTATCATATATATTACATGCTGGGCTAATGATAGTAATCTGTACGTATTTAATACGTGCTGAGGTAGGTAAAGATATATAAATATGAATATAGTCTCCTGCCGGCTGTACTGAACCAATGCTATATAAGATAATGTTTCTGCTGAAAACTCTGCTGTTTACTGGGTTTCTGTATACGCTATATGCTGGACTAGTGATAGAAATATGTACATGCTTAATACATGCTGAGGTTGGAAGTACTATATATGTATGTACGAATATAGTCTTTCTACTGAACTATGCTGTATACTGACTTTCTATAGTAACATGATTTACTATTCCTGACATGCTTTCTAAACTTCACTTTAGTCTGCTATTCTATTTCTGAAGAGCTCTACGGGTATTGCATTACCATACGAGGTTTCAACTGAATACAACCATATCCTGACATGGCATATCACATTACATACTGAGTATACTGGGCAATCTCTAACACTTGCGTTAAAATCTGTATCTGAGATATTATCTGACTATCTGCCTATACTGTAACTGAGGTATCATCTAACTATCTGATGTTGCTTTACTAACTTTGATTCTGAGTATATGTATATCATAATATCATAAAAACACGCTTACTAAATTCAAACTGGGCTTAGTGCTTGACTTATAAGTTCTTTCTTCTGTACATCACGCTATCTATCGTACTGGATTACTAACTTGCCGAAGGAATTAACTTTACATACCTTATCCTTGAATTATTCGTCTGTCGGACGAGGCTCGGCCGGTACTTCAACTGTTTTCTCCCAACTGCATTCATAAACAAATCAATTAACACTAAATACAACTTTATTTCAAAAGGCAACGTCACTTTCGATATAGTTTATAGCCTAAACTCAGGCTTATCGAAAGACGGCTAGAAACTCGCTATTTTTCAGTGGCCTAGAAGGGAGAAATATTCACTTCACAGCTAGGAACACATAGACACTAATTTAGAGCAATTCCACTTACCTTGGCTCGGTGGCTCGACGATTCGTCGGCCGTATTTTACGAAACTGAATCCGTAGGAATGCTCTCTTCTGCTAAATACTTTGGTATCTGGGATTAATTTGAGTTTGGGCAGCGTTTGGCAGCGTAATCGGACGGAAATTAATTAATTTCCTTTGTCCCTCTCTGCTCTCTACGTTTTCTGGAAATTTTTATAAGTTTCTATCATTTAAAACTGAAGTGGGGCTTTATATACTTGGGCCTGGACAAGGCCAACGTGTCACGGAGCCAACGCGGAGGCTCCTCCTCCGTGACACGCTGCCATCGCGGAGGGGCTCTGCCTCGGCTCCTTCCGCGATGGTTCGACAGGCTTCTCGTCCGATCTTTTCCCGGGCCTTTCTCCAACACGTATGGCCTTCAAATATGCTTAACCAACGTGAGAATAAGTCATCTAAGTGCCGGGAATTCTACGGGGTGTAACATCAGGAATGCAGTATGTATCTTGACTTAGATGATGGCTGCCCAGTGTCAGCCAGTAATACCAATTGTTGATGAGCCTATTTAGGGGCCTAGAAGTTTGAAAGTTCGTGAATTTATTGCTTTGAGTCCTCTATAGTTCATGGGGACAGACCGCAGAGAGGACCCTCAAAATCTCATAGACCAATTGCAAAGGATATTCAGGGTCATGTAGACTTTATCCACAGAGTCAGTTAAGCTAGCAGTTTTTCAATTTCAGGATATAGTAGTTCAGTGATTCGAGGGTTGAGAAAGGTCCAGAGGTAGAGATGCACCTTTATCCACTTGGCCCAGTTTCTCTAAGGCCTTCATAGACCATTATTTGCCTCAAGTGATTCAATATGCCAGAATAGAGCAGTTCTTATACCTAAAATGGGGCAGGATGAGCATTAGAGAGTATGCATTAAGGTCTGATTCTTTGGCTAGATATGTTCCAACATTAGTAGATATCATGCCAACCAGGGTACACTGGTTCATAGTAGGCTTGCACCAGAATATGTGGAGCATGTACTATAGTCACATTGTGAGGAAACATGGATATCTTGCGAATTAAGTACTCCAGATCCTCAGGGATTGCAAGTTATATGCAAGGTTCTCTAAAAGTAAGTTCTAGCGAAACTCTGTAGCTTTCTTGGGCCATATTGTGTTAGATACAGTTATTCAGATTGACTCACAAAAGCTAGAGACTGTTAAGATTTGACCCAAACCCATAAGTCCAATAGAAGTTTGCAACTTTCTGGGATTAGCTGGGTATTACTGAAGGTTGGTGGAAGGATTCTCCGCACTATCAGCACCTAAGGCTTGTGAGTAGAGTTTCCAAGGGCTGAAAGACAGATTGATATCTGCACTAGTATTAGCCTTTCTAGAGAGCTTAGAGGGCTATGCAGTATACTATGATGTTTCAGGTGTGGGTTTAGGATGTGTTTTGATGCAACACCGTAAGGTGATTTCTTATGCTTCGAGGTAGGCAAGAAGGCATGAAAGAACTGTCCTACCCATGACCTAGAATTGGCTGCAGTAGTCCATGCTTCGAAAATTTTGGAGGCATTACTTGTAGGGTGTCCATGTAGACATCTTCACTAATCACAGCTTCTAATATATTTTTAAGTAGAAAGAGTTGAATTTGTGACAATGTCATTGGCTTGTGTCGCTAAAGGATTACGATGTAAACACCTTGTATCACCCAGGGAAGGCTAATATTGTAGCCGATTCCCTTAGTCGTAGATCTATGAGCAGCCTATCGTATTTAAGACTAGAAAAGAGAGAATTGGCTCAAGAGCTGCACTAGTTAGCCAGTTCAGGAGTCCAGTTGATGGACTCAGATGATAGTGCGATTGTGATCCAGAATACAACAGTGTCATCTGTAGTTGTAGAGGAGAAAGAGCGACAGTACAAAGGCCCTAGCCTGGTACAAATAACAGGGGCAAGGCTCTGTAGGAGAAGTCTGTTGCCTTTGAGCTAACAGCAGACAGAGTCTTGAGATTAAGAGAGTAACTCTACATTCTAGAGGTGGCAGGGCTTCGCCAGTAGATTATGGAAGAGGTGCATTATTCTCGTTATTCTTTTCACCCAGGTCCGATGGATATGTACCTTCATGAAATATACCATGATATAAAAGAGATTTATTGGTGGCATGGAAAGAAGAAAGATATTTTCGAGTTTATAGCGCAGTGTCCCAATTGCCAGTTGGTAGACACTGAACATCAAAAACCTAGTGGGCTGAAACAAGAGATAGCCGTGCCTATATGAAAGTAAAAAGTAGTCAATATAAACCTTGTTACAGGTTCACCACATACTAGGTGTAAATTTGACTCTATTTGGGTCATTGTTGATAGGTTGACAGAATTGGATCATTTCTTACCAGCCGGGGCTATATTTTCAACCGAAAATTATATTGAATTGTACAGTAAGAAGATTGTTTGGATGCAGTATCCCAGTGTCTAACGTCTCTGACAGAGGGGCCTTGTTTACAACTAGATTTTGGAAGTCATTTTAGAAAAGTTTGGGAACATAGGTTAACTTGAGTACAACTTTTTGTCCCCAGAAAGATGGCCAAGCAGAGCACACGATTCAGATGCCCAAAGATATGTTAGTGGCATGTGTGCTAGACTTCAGAGTAAGTTGAGATGAACACCTACCTCTTATTGAATTTTCATAATAACAGTTACCATTTTACCATCAACATGGCGCCTTATGAGGCTTTGTATGATCAGAAATATAAGTTCCCCCTAGTATGGGTTGAAATAGGCGAGTTAGGGTTGTTGGGACCTGACATGATATATTAGATAGCAAAGGGAGTTAAGCTCATTAGAGAGTGTCTATCAACAGCTCAAAGTCATCAGAAGTCCTATTTGGGTATATGACTTAGAGAATTAAAGTTTTGTGTCGACGACTGGGTATTCTTGAAAGTTTTCCAGTGAGGCATTATAAGATTTAGCAAGCAGGAAAAGTTTAACCCTAGATTCATTGGGCAACACCAGATCTTATGGAAGATAGGCCAAGTGGCCTATGAGTTAGAATTGCCTTCGGGGCTAGAACCTGTTCATCCAGTCTTTCATGTATCGATGTTACGTAAGTGCGTAAAGGAGATCCTTCTCGGGTTATCCCAGTTGAGGATGTTCAGGTTACAATGAAATTGTCCTATGAGAAGATTCTGATAGCCATATTAGATAGATAGGTTCGTAGAGTAAGGACCAAATATGTAGCCTATTAAAGTCTTATGGAGGGACAAAACATAGAAGAGATGACTTGGGAAGCTGGGGATGACATAAGGTCTAGATATCCTCACTTGTTCTAGACCCTACGATGATAGTACACAGACTTAGACAGTTATAATTGAGGTGGGATAATTCTCAAGTGTTATATTGTTCTTTCTGTTACTATAGTTGTCAGTTGCTCATTTAATTGTTGTGGAACTATGTTAGTTGCTTCTAGTGTCCTGTGAGACGCCTATGTTAGATTTTTCTGTATTTCAGGTTTTCAAATAGTCCATATTACAGGAAAAACTCTGCTGTAAAATTTTGGCCAAACCCTAAGAATTGAGTCTCTTGGGGTTAAATTACATTCGAGGATGAATGTCCCTAAAGGGGGAATGATGTTACACCCCGTAAGTTTTTTTTCTTTATTTTCATCTAGCCGACGTGTGCATAAGCGTGTGAAGAGTTCCTAGAGCATGGTACACGCAGGAGAAGAATCGAAGATGCAGCACGCGAGCGCATTATCTAGCGAGCAAGAAGTCGGGGCCAGGGGTAGGGTGCTATGGGCACCACGTCGCCCATCTCTCCCCGGCGCATAGGGCAGCGCGTCGTGCCTCTATCCCGGTGCTATAAGGGGCGCACTGTGGACCCCCGCCACCACCCTCTATATATATAAGTTTTGAAGTGTATGTTTTATTTAAAATATTTCATTAAGTGAGAGCTCGACATTGGGTGATTATCCCACGCAATTTTCATCAAATTGAAGGTAAGTTACGCTACAAAATCATCTCCAATTGCTAATTCTTCTTGGGTAGTGACTCCCGGACCTACGAAGAACATATCTACAAAGTGGAATCTTCAAAATTAGCCCGATTTGATAGAGTCCTGCTGAGTAGAAGGTGTATAAATCACTTCTAATCAAGTCCTAACCATCTACAAGTGATAAATAAGTATTTCTACCTTTCTAATTTACAAGAATTCATAAGATTTTGTTGAGTTGGACTCATTTTGATATATTGTCGTTACGTTAGTGGGATATGAATTGCTGGCCTAATTCTTGAATTATAATAGCCCTGTTCCCTTGGCATAAAAGCTAAAATACGGAGGGATTATGAGTTCTTGATTGCAGTAGGGTTGATTGAGCAGAATTCGGCTATTGAGATATGGTAAGGCTAACCTCCTTCGACAAGTTATTCTTATCGTATAGTTAATACGACTTGTAGTTTTTCAGTAGCTTATGATTATAAATGTTGTGGTTAGCTGCTATAAGATGAATTGACATCGTAACATAGTATCCCTTTTCGGGAAATATTATATTCAGTTTTGAGTATCGCTAGAAGCAACAAAGAGATTCCCTGTTCAGTTATTTACCGTCTAGAGAGACTAGTAATGTTTTGCTGCCATACTGAGGCCAAAGAGGCCTGTGGTTAGCTGTTAGGATACTTTGTTAATTTTGGAATCATAAGGTGCAACTTGGAGATATAACTTTCTGTTAGACGCCTATATATATAGTAAAGCTCGTCTACAGGCTATGGGCATACCTTGACGCATACAGGACTAGAATCTTGATAGAGTGGCCTTACCTCCGAGTCAGTGGCACCAGGGTTGCCGAATGAACTGGATGGTAGCTTTCTAGGTTAATTACCTAATTTTAGTGACTGTTTAGCTTCTTTCGACTTATAGTTGGTTGTATTGGTTGCTCAGGGAACCACCCTAGTTGTTAAAAGTCTAATTGAGTATGTGATATCCTATGTAGGGACCTTATCAGTTTTTAAACGTAGGGCTAACACCTCGGGCTAATCATACAAATGCCCACATGCATGTTGCCTAGAAGGCTTAAGTTTAAGAACACCTTCCTACGGGGCTATGAGTTGCTTGCATGGGCTATATGCTACCCAGATAGACCAGATTGACGCCTATAGAGCTAGAACTTAGGTATTATAGTTTTACCTTTGAGTTAATAATTATTATGGCTGACTGCCTAGAATCATATCCAATTATTAGCAGCCCTGTAGTCATGCATAGGTGAGGGAACCATATAGTTAGTCGCCTATGACCTTGTTGTACGCTTATGAACAACTATTATACTAGTATGACCTTCAGAGTATCGCCAGGTCACACGGACCTCGCCCTTTCCTTTCTAAGCCAACTGAGTTTATAATTACTTTCATGACTAACTAGCTAGTTGAGGGCACATAGAGTATGGCTGTTGGATGTATTCTAGATGCTACACGAGCCTAGAAGGCTCAGATATAGCTAAAGGAGCCTAGACGGCTTATATACGGTTAAAGAGCCTAGATGGCTCAGATACAGTTACAGGAGCCCAGTTGGCTCAAATATAGTTATAGGATCCCAGATGGCTCAGATATAGTTACAGGAGCCTAGAAGGCTCAGATACAGTTATAGGAGCTTAGATGGCTCTAATACAGTTATAGGAGCCCAGAAGGCTCAGATACAGTTATAAGAGCCTAGATGGCTCAGACACAGTTGCAAAATCCCAAAAGGCTCAAATATAGTCTCAGAGATCATTTATGCTTTAGTTACAGCATGCCTCGGGGCTACAGTGAAATAGATAGGAGTTATAGTTTGCTTGTAATTATTGCGGCTTATGGGGGCCTAGGTAGGTTGTCTATGTATTGCTTGCACCTTTTAGGCTTATGGGGGCCAAGTTAGATTCTTTCTTGTATACTTTCTTGCTAGATATAGTTTATGAAAGTATAGTTATTCATCTTAAGTTCCTGTTTTCATAATTGGTTACTAGATGCAGGCTATGGTTGTGATATCAAATAGGTTAACTTTTGGCCCTTACTGCTGATTACTTTTAGTACCTTATCATCTTTCATTTAGTTATTATTGTTACTTCCTTACATATTCAGTACATATTTTACTAAGGCCCACGCATGGGGCACTGCATACTTGCCAGCAGGTTCAGATAGATAGGTTTTGGGACTTCCTTAGCTACTGTTCATAGTCAGCAGATCGGTCAGCTCCTTTCCATCGAAGTTTCCAGATAGTAGAGGTTTGCGTGCTTTTATTATATAGTTTTTGGGTAGGCTGGGGCCCTCTCCTGACCAATATTTTACTCTTAGAGGCTTACAGACTATAGTTTATAGTTAGTGGTGCGTTGTTGGCCGTGTGGGGTCTATATGTGTTGTAATTTGTGTGTTGTCCACGTGGGGGCTAGTTATAAGACATGTTAGATAGCATGATGGTCTTGGCAGCCCACATAGGATGAAATTGTTATTGCACCTGTTGGGTTTGCTGTTTTTCCGTAGGTTTATATTGCGGCCTTGTCAGCCCTAGGATACATTTATAGCTGAGACATAGCCATTTATTTTCTTGCTATATGTTGTTGGCATGAACCAGAAGTGTATGTGTCCAGCCAGGTCAGCTCAGAGTCCAATGTGGCATTAGGTGCTAGTTACGCCTCCCAAGGTGGGGCGTAATAATCTAGTGGGGGTCCAATGTCTTAAATTCAATCAATTGTACTGGGATCATTAAGGATGGGGAATATATTGCTAATTTTTTATTTAAACAATAAAAAATGTAGTTCTGAATAATGTTGTTCAAATTATTACGAATAACACAAGTAACATGAAACTTGTCGGTTCTATTGTGGAGAAAATATTTTTTCATATACTTTGGACTCCTTGTGTTGTTCATTGTTTAAATCTAGCATTGAAAAGTATGTCCGAACCTTTGGATAAATCACCTTACTTTGCTAATTGCAAATGGATATTAGAGTTACTTCTGAAGTGAATAATTTGAAGAACTTTGTTGTGAATCATGACATGGCACATGCGATTTTCAAAGACATTCGGATTTGTGCTTATTGAAAGTTGGTGAAAAAATATTTGCCTCACACATTATTATGACTACCCGTGTTCACAAAGTGAAATCGTCTTTAGAGAAGATGGTCATGGATGATGGATGGAAGAATTATAAGGGGCATAAAGGAATTGAAGCCAAAATATGTGAAATAAAATCCCTTATAATGAATGATGAAAAGTGGGATAATATTGATTACTTTTTAAATTATACGGAACCTATTGTAGATATTCTAAAAAGTGTTGACATTGATTGTCCAAAATTACATCTCATTTATGATATGTGGGACACAATGATTGAGAAGGTTAAGAAAATAATCTTTGAGCACGAAGGGAAAGATCTCATCACTGGCCAATCAAATTTTTTTGATACAATTGAGATTCTTGTGGCTAGGTGGAACAAAAGCATTACCCCTTATATTGTATGAAACACTCTTTGGTTCCCAAATAACATCACGAATCATGGCTTTAAGGTGAAAACTGGGATTCGAAGGCTAGCTCCTAATGAAGATAAAGAAATTTCATTTAATAGGATGAAGTGTTTTCAAAGATACTGTAAAAGATTCAAATGAAATGAAACAAGTCTCATTGTAGTATGGAATATTTTGTAGTGGGAGTATTATTTTGGGGAGCCTCATGTGGTTGAGGTTATTATGTATGAAGATCCTCTTTCTTGGTGGGTAAATCATGGTGTCTCGGCTATTAGCTTATAAGTTGGTTACTGAATCGACTTCTTTCTATTTTTGTGAAATAATTTGGAGCACATATTCTTTGATTCACAACATCAAGAGAAAAAAATTAGCAACTTCAAGGGCCAAAGATTTAGTGTTTGTACACTATAATGTACGGTTGCTATCTCGCAAGAAAGAGAAATATATAAATGCACAAAACAAGTATTCGGATATAGGTATATCTACAATTTCTTTATTATTTTTCTCAATTACTTATTTTGCATGATAATTTTTTTCTCTTTACATGAAAACCATCTAATATATCTATTCTTTTAAAATTATTTTTGACGGAGATCATTTTGATATTGATGAGACAACTAATGGTTTAATTGAGCTATCAATAAATGAACCTCAATTGGAAGGAGTGGTCTTTGAAGAAGAATTTAAAGATTTGGAAGAAGTTGAAGAAGATGTGGAAGAGTATCTAGCTTTTTTGGATTCTTTAGTTATGAGTTATGACTTGAGTTGAGATGTTCTCTTGTTTTTTGGTAAATAGTGAATTTATACTTGGTGTACTATTAATTAGTCATGTGATTCACTATTATGAATAGCTAAATTGTGGATGAATTGAATATATATCTTTGTTTATGTCTTATATTTTAATAATTCTAGTTTTTCACTTCCCTCTCTTTGAGTGGTCTTATTTCAAGAGTTACAATCTTTGTTCTTAGATAAAAGCTTAGCTCTTTTCCTTCACTTCATTTTTAATTCTTTAATTATATTTATTCTATTGTAATATGCTTTTAACATTTATTTGTTATTTTGTTGTGTTCACAGGAGAATGGAAGAGTAACTTATGCCAATCTTGGAGAATGAAAGATTGAATTTTCGAATATACATGTAAGTTTTTCACAAAATATCTTTATAACTCTATTTTTATAATGCTAAAATTTTTAGCTGAATCTCCACATCCGTATCCATGCTCGGATTCATACCCCCGAATTTTAAAATTTATATTTTGCTGAATCCGACACTTTGATCCATACCTGTGTCGAATACCTGCATACGAGTTCGAACAACTTAGCAAGGATATATAAAATACTTGTCATATAGAATCATTTATCCTCTTGTCGATAAATACTCCAAAGGAAATATTTTGAAGAAAAAACTAATTTATAATAATTTATATTTTAAATTTATGCTTATTCAAAGTTATGTTTCACCAATTGTAAATTTGTTACAAACTATACCATGATACTCATATAAGAATGTTTTTGTCATATTGGTTAAAAAAGAATTTACAACATTATATTCTTTCATACGTGATGAATAAACAAAAAATTATAGACGTGACTACTTGATGTTTCAGATCAAAAGAAATACACAAGATGAAATGAAAAAGGAGAAATTTAATTTTCAATAATTGATTTTGTACAGGATAAATTTAGATATCAGACATGTGGCATCATCGATAGGTTCGAAATAACATACTGAGATTGTAAGAATGAAGGATCTCGAAGAGGTTCTCTACGGGACGACAATGGAAGGGAAGCCATCTCGTTCCAAGATAAGGATGGGGGAATCGTTGCTCCCGGTGACGTGGTGTAAAAGACAAGCAGGGGACAAGAGTATCAGAATGCTCAGGTGCATAGACGAGCTCATATGGATCTGAGCCAGGCAGGAATATTTTTTGGAACCTTCCAAGCGGATTAGATGTGTGGCATAAGGTCACAGACTATAGTTCTTTAGGGTTCTCATGGCATTCCCCTATTGTCTTAGGCCTTAATTCTATAGCTTATAAATATTTGACTCTCCTCTTTTGTAAAGAAAAGGAATCTATTCTCTCTCAAGTAAATATGTTGGCAATACATTATTTTCTTGGGCTCCAAAATTTTTCTTTACATTGTCTTGGATTTGTTTATGTTACCTAAAGTATCTAATCTCATGCTAGAGGCTAAGATCTCGGGCACGCTCATGCATGGTTGTACCGGATACGCTTAGATTTGTTTTTCTTTACCCTATCTTGCTTGTTATGTTGTGTTTTAGTTATTTTCTTCACATACTACTAACCAAATTGTTAGTGAATTGAATTTAAAATAGGATTGGATTGTAATGCGTGTTATTGAACCCATATAAATTCAATTGTACTGATTTCGGAATAAATAGTTTGGTGCCCACCACGGGGCTAGAGCAACTGTGTGAGTTTAAATTTGTTTTTTCTTGCTAGCTTGATTGTGTCTTACTTTGTAGGAAAAAAGCTATGGCTAACAACCAAGATTGAATTGTGGATGTAGCTGCTGACAATGTCGCAATTGAGGATACGATGAGTCCTCTACTTCCTAGTATGAAGACTCTAGTGTGCAAACTTACTAGAATGAGGAGGATAGCTCCTCAACATACACACACAAAGGAGGGTTAGTTGGCCTCCCGCTAAAGCAGACGAGGCAGAGGAAGAAATGGCTGGTACAAAGGAGCTCCCGAGGATCCTCAATGGCTTTGCAAACTCCTAGAGGGAGATGATGGCTAGGATGGACGCCCAAGAGTGGAAGATGAATGAGCTTTAAAAAAATATGGATCAAGTAATTCCAAATGCGTCAAGGAGAAATGAGCGAGATTTTCTTGATAAAATACAACCTCACAACAGGTCGATGGAGCACACAACCACCAAGATCGAGAATGGGTTCAAAACCCCCATGACTCTAGCATGAACAAATGATGAAACTGTTAAGAAAGGAGATAAAGTCTCAATATGTAGAGCTACAATCTCGCATGAATCATATCCCCGGGGCACCGCTTGTTGAAAAGGGCCAGAATCTAAGATTTACGCTAAAGTGCCCTATATGGCTAACAAAGCAACTAAGCTCATCCCTAAAAGGTTTAAGATGACCCGCATCCCCAAGTAATATGGAAATTCAGAACCTCAGGAGCATTTTCTCTTCTTCACAACATACATAAATGTAAAAACCTGACAAAGGAGGAGGCTGAGTATGTGACGGTAAAATAAATTAGAGAAACCCTATCAGAGGGAACTTTGTTCTAGTATTCGCTTTTACTCAAAAATTCAATTGATTCATTTAATATGTTGGTAGACAATTATATTAACTCCCATTCTGGAGCCAAGATGGTGCAGCATTGGAGTGGGGGGTGGGGGCATTTTCAAGATAGAGTAAAGTGACATAGAGTTGCTTTGGCAGTTCGCTGTGAGGTTCCAGAATGCAACTGTCGATGGTCTTGGATGACTAGGCGTAAAAGGCCTTTACTAAAGGGTTGAACCCTAAAAACTCAATTGCCTCTTTCAAACGAAAACAAATCCTGATCGAGTTCGAGGCCACAACTTGCACGAATGTTCATAATCGTTATGAGTCAAAAATTAGGACTGAGAATAACTATCAAAGGGTCGTTGTCAAGGTGCCTCGAATATGGAATGAGCCAAACTCTGTAAAGTGTCACACCCCACCTTGGAGGGTATGACGGGTGCCTGGTGCCTGCTAGACTCTAGACTGCTAGATGGTCCAGCCTAAGCACGTCTGGTGCTTTTGGCTGGCCCTGGCTCTATTCCAAGAAACCAACCGGCTATATAACGGCTGTAAACACAGCCTCCGGCCAACTGGCCTATAGCCACCTGTACCTGCACTATCAGCTAACCAGAACACATTCACTATAGGGAAACCTATGTGGGCCGACAAGGCCACCATGCTGTCTAGTTATCTGTAACTCAATAATGAAATACTTGAAAGCTACATGACCGGCAAGGTCACTACTACTATCAAGCTATGGCCCCACACGGCCAACATAAAAGAAATAAAAGTACTAACAGATATACAACTGCACGGCCTCATGCGACCGGCTCAACTGACCACAGGGAAATATATACAGACTGCAAGCCTCTAGGAATAACAATAGAAATGATCGGTACAGGGCCCCGACCTACCCGTACTGTACAACAAAAGAAAGTGAAATACACCTCTGGAATTCAGTCTCCAGATGACAGGAGCTGAATACTCGATCGCTGACAGGAATCACGAGGGATCGCCTCCACGTCTATGGGTACCTGCAGGCAAGTAATACAGCGCCTCACCGGGCGTTAGTACCGCTGGTACTGAGTATGTAAAGCAATAACTGAAAGGAATATCTGAAAACAACGTTACAATTGATGAAACTGAAATAGGAAGGAATAAATTAACTGTCTGATAATGTAAATTATGCCTACTCTTAACTATACTGGAAGGAGTAGGAGTCATACCTGGAGACATATCGTTCTACTACCGATCTACTCGCATCTAATGTAACATGGCATAACATAACATAACATAACATAGCTCACACAAACCTTACCCGGCCCCCATAAGCCGGGAGGTACAACCAGCACAGAATCTATACCCCTACCCCGGTCATCCCATCTCCTATAATAGCTATAAGCATCCTGCCGGTCCCCTGGGTATGCACTTGGGCTCGCTGAGCCCCTGACTATAACTGTACCTGAGTCCGGAGGACTCCTGAATCAACACCCGGGCGTATCCGCTCGACAGGGGTGTGTAAGGGCCGACCAAGGCACAATATGGGGAAAACTGGCATCCCATCTTCGTCCCCTGTGGGACGACATGCCACTCCGTAGAGCGACGTATCCTCGTCCTCTGGCGGACGAGTCGATACAGCTATTAACCCTGGGGCGGTCATGGATGCTAGGTAATCCAACCCCAAAACAATACAACGGTCTCAACTGGTAGTACTATCTGCATATCCCACATACTGAAGCTAATAGTAGTAAAGTATCCGTACATACTGTGTACTGAACTAGTAATAGTAATGTATACGTACTTAATACATGCTGAGACTGATAATAGTATATATGTATAAATATAATCTTCTGCCATACTGCACTGTATATTGAGTTTCTGTAATAACATGAATTACTATTTCTGACATGCTTTCTAAACTTCATTTTAACCTATCATTCTACTTCTGAGATGCCTTACAGATATTACATTGTTTTACTGGGTTTCAACTAAAAACGATAATGTCCTAACATTCTGTACTACATCACATACTGGGCATGCTGTGCAGTTCCTAACACTTGTATTAGAATCTATATCGTGCTAGCAAGTTTCATGCTAATTATAACATAATGCTTCTAATATCGTACCAACATTCGTAATAAACATAACATATGACTCCTGAATATTCTACTGGCCTTTAAATTACTTTACTATACCGAGCTTACTAACTTGCCGAGAAACTAGCTTTACATACCTTATCCTCAAACTAACCGTCTGTTGGACGAGTCTCGGCCAACACTTCAACTATTTCTCCCAACTGCATTTATAAATATATCAATTAATACCAAATATAGCTTTATTTTAAAGAACAACGTCACTTTCGATATAATTTATAGCCTAAACTGGCTTATCGAAAGGCGGTCGAAAACTCGCTATTTTTCAGAGGTCCAGAAGGGAGAAATATTCACTTCACAGCTAGGATCACATAGACACTAGTTCGGAGGAATTCTACTTACTTTAGCTCGGTAGCTCGATGATTCGTCGGCCGTATTTCATGAAACTAAATCCGTAGGAATGCTCTCTGCTGCTAAATACCTCAGTATCTGAGGTTAATTTGAGTTTGGATAACGTTTAGCAGCGTAAGCGGATGAAAATTATATTACCCTCTTCGTTCCTTTTCTTCCTGTGGTTTTTCCCCTCTGTTTCACTGGAAATTTATAAGTTAAAATGATTTAAAACCGAAGTGGGGCTTTATATACTTGGGCCTGGACAAGGCCAACGTGTCACGGAGCCAACGTGGAGGCTCCACCTCCGTGACACGTTGCCATCGCGGAGGGGCTCTGCCTTGGCTCCTTCCGTGATGGTTCGATAGGTTTCTCGTCCGATCTTTTCTCGGACCTTTCTTTATCACGTATGGCCTTTAAATATGCTTAACCAACGTGCAAATAGGTCATCTAGGTGCCGGGAACCTTACGGGGTATAACATTCTCCCCCCCTTAAGAACATTCGTCCTCGAATGTAAACTTCTATTTAGAGGACTTCACAACTTACTATCTAGGAATATTTCGGCAGAGTTTCCCCTGTAATATGGACTATAGCAAAAACCTGAAATGCAGAAAAGTCCAACACAGGTACTACACGCAATACTTTAAGATTCATTGGATAGCTAAACATCAATCTTTCTCATTTATACATATACAACCATAAGGTACTACATAAGTAATAATACGGACGTACCTGTCGCCTGACTAGACCTGGAATAGGTGAGGATACCTAGCTTTCATATCTTCTTCAGCTTCCCACGTCATCTCCTCACGGTTCCTGTTACGCCACAACACTTTGACAGATGCAATATCTTTATTCCTCAACCTGCGAATCTGTCTATCTAAGATAGCTACTGGAACCTCTTCATATGCTAACTCTTCTGTGACCTGGACATCCTGAACTGGAACAACCGTGGAAGGGTCTCCTACGAACTTCCTCAACATGGATACATGGAATACCGGGTGAACAGATGCTAACTCTGGAGGCAAGTTCAATTTGTATGCAACTCGGCCTATTCTTCGCCGAATCTGATATGGCCCAATAAATCTCAGGCTAAGCTTGCCTTTCCTGCCAAATCTCATCACCCCTTTCATCAAAGACACTTTCAGGTATACCCAGTCATTTACCGCAAATTCTAGATTTCTGCGCTGCATATCTGCATACGACTTCCGGCGGCTCTGAGCAGTAAGCAGGCGTTCTCTGATAAGCTTTACCTTCTCCTCTGACTGTTGAATGATGTCTGGCCCAATCAACACTGATTCCCCCACTTCAAACTAGCCCACCGGCGATCTACATTTTCGCCCATATAATGCTTCAAAGGGCGCCATCTGAATAACTGAATGATAACTATTATTATAGGCAAATTCAATCAACGAAAGATGCTCATCCCAGCTACCTCCAAAATCTAGTACACATGCTCGCAGCATATCTTCGAGCGTTTGGATAGTTCGCTCAGCCTGTCCATCTGTCTGAGGGTGGAATGCCGTGCTCAAATTAATCTGCGTTCCCAACCCCCTTTGGAACGACTGCCAGAATCTAGCTGTAGACTGTACTCCCCTATCTGAAAAAATGGATACTGGCACTCCATGTAATCTAACTATTTCTCTGATATATAATTCGGCATAATCCTCAGTTGAGAAGGTAGTCTTCACTGGCAGGAAATGAGCTGATTTTGTCAGCCTGTCAACTATTACCCAAATGGAATCATTTCTGCGTCTGGTATGGGGTAACCCTGTTACAAAATCCATATTTATCGCTTCCCATTTCCATGTAGGCACCGTTATATCTTGCGTCAAACCGCCCTATTTCTGGTGCTCCGCTTTCACCTGTTGACAGTTAGGACATCTAGATATAAATTCAGCTATTTCAGCTTTCATACCTGGCCACCAGTAGATGTCTCTGATGTCGTGGTACATTTTTGTTGCCCCTGATGGAGGGAATAGCGAGCGTAATGTACCTCATGCATAATCTGCTGGCGAAGCCCTGAAACGTTCGGAACACAAAGGCGACCCTTACAGCGTAGCACGTTATCCTCAGTCATTTGGAAATCTGACTCCTTACCTTTCTGAACTCTATTTCTGAGCTGGACTAAGTCAGGGTCCTCATACTGTCGTCCTTTTACCTTTGTAACTAATGATGACACAGCAGAATTCTGAATTACCGCTCTATTATTCTCTGTTTCCATCACTCGAATGGCTAAACCAGCTAACTGATGAATTTCTTTGGCTAACTCCCGCTTCTCGGGTCGCAAATACGCCAAACTCCCCATTGACTTACGGCTCAGGGCATCTGCCACTACATTAGCTTTTCCCGGGTGATGCAGAATGTTCACATCATAATCTTTTAACAACTCCAACCAGCGACGTTGCCGCAGGTTTAGTTCCCTCTGGGTGAAGATATACTGTAGGCTCTTGTGATCTGTAAAAATATCAACATGGACGCCATACAAGTAATGTCTCCACATCTTCAAAGCGTGGATCACGGCGGCTAATTCCAGGTCGTGGGTAGGGTAATTCTTTTCGTGTTTCCTCAGCTGTCTAGAAGCGTATGCAATCACTCTACCATGCTGCATCAACACACAACCTAACCCAACGCCTGATGCATCGCAATACACCGAATAACCCTCTGTACCTTCCGGCAATGCTAACACTGGGGCGGAGGTTAATCTGTCTTTCAGTTCCTAGAAGATCTGCTCGCATGCCTCTGTCCACTGAAACTTTACTGCTTTCTGTGTCAGTTTGGTGAGAGGTGCCGTGATGGTCGAGAACCCTTCAACGAACCTCCTGTAATATCCTGCCAACCCCAAAAAGCTACGAACTTCAGTCGGAGTGGTAGGCCTAGGCCATGACTTAACTGCTTCTATTTTCTGCTTGTCTACCTGTATACCAGCATCCGACACGATATGCCCTAAAAAGGCCACTGAGTTAAGCCAGAATTCACACTTAGAAAATTTAGCATATAACTGGCGGTCCCTGAGGATCTGGAGCACTGTCCGTAAATGAGTCCGGTGATCTGCTTCAGAGCGAGAATACACCAGAATGTCATCAATGAATACTATCACGAACAAGTCCAGGAAGGGTCTGAAAATACTGTTCATCAGGTCCATGAAGATTGCCGGGGCATTCGTTAACCCGAAGGACATGACTAGAAATTCAAAATGTCCATATCGGGTCCTGAACGCTGTCTTAGGAATATCCCTCTCACGTACTCGAACCTGTTGATATCCGGACCGCAAGTCAATCTTAGAAAAGTATCTGGCTCCCTGTAACTGATCAAATAAGTCATCAATTCTGGGAAGCGGGTACTTATTCTTTACTGTAACTTTGTTTAATTGCCGATAATCTATGCACATTCGGAGCGAGCCATCTTTCTTTCTCACGAATAACACTGGCGCACCCCATGGTGACGTACTCGGCCTGATAAAACCTTTATCCAATAAATCTTTTAACTGCTCCTTTAATTCTCTGAGTTCCGCAGGAGCCATGCGATAAGGAGGGATCGATATCGGCTGGGTGCCTGGTAATAAATCAATAGCAAAGTCTATTTCCCTTTCTGGGGGAATACCAGGTAACTCATCAGGAAACACATCAGGAAACTCGTTCACTACCGGAACAGACTGGAGTGTCGGAGATTCTGCTCGGACATCCTGAACTCTGACCAGATGGTAAATACACCCCTTAGATACCAATTTCCTCGCCTGAAGGTAGGAAATAAACCTACCTTTTGGTGTAGCGGTGCTGCCCTTCAACTCCCGCACTGCTTCTCCTGGGAAGTGGAATCGGACCGTCTTGGTCCAACATTCAACATTGGCAAAGCACGGTACTAACCAATCCATTCCCATTATGGCATCGAAGACTATCATTTCTAACTCGACCAGATCTACTGTGGTCTGACCGTCAGCAACCTCTACTGTACACCCTCGGTAAATTCTGCTAGCCACAATAGAGTCACCGACGGGCGTGGATACTAAAAAGGGCTGCTGCAATAATTCTGGTACAACACTGAACTTTCGTGCCACAAATGGAGTAATGTAGGACAAAGTAGACCCTGGATCAATCAATACATAAGCAGGGTGTGAGCAGATAGTTAGCATACCTGTCACAACATCCGGTGACGCTTCTGAATCTTGCCTCCCTGGTAAAGCATATGTGCGGCTTGGACCCGCACCTATACTCGAGGCCTCTGATCTGCCCCGACCCCTGCCTGCTGAGACTGAGGGACTGCGCCCTGCCGAGGATGCTGTGGCTCGTGACCCTGCAGATGCCCTATCCTGTCTATCCAGGTCCTCTCGACCTCTGGCTGGGCAATCTTTCATCAAATGGCCTTCTTGGCCACAAATATAACATGCAGTGGAGCCATACCTGCATGCTCCAGGATGGCGTCGACTGCATATAGGGCAA
Organism: Datura wrightii; assembly: GCA_035772735.1. Taxonomy (NCBI): domain Eukaryota; kingdom Viridiplantae; phylum Streptophyta; class Magnoliopsida; order Solanales; family Solanaceae; genus Datura; species Datura wrightii. The sequence goes on along the minus strand of JASDFA010000019.1, from coordinate 71,717,640 downwards.
AGTGGTAGGGTATACCTACTCTGCTCCGCCCTCCTCTATAATGGTGAATCTGCCATCTGCGAGCCTCTACCAGTCTCTGACTGCCCCCTACGGCTGAATCTACCCCCCTGCGGTTGTGGCGGAGGCGGGGGCCTGGGCGGCCTATCTAACAATCGTGGCCTGGGTCCTCCCCGAGCCTCCCTCTGTAACTCAACTGGCCTGTCCCGGTGGCGCTGTTCCTGATTGGCCCTTCTGATCTCCCGATGCCGCTGTCTGATGCCCTCAATATTCTGGGCGAATGCCTGAACTCGAGCAATTTCCATGTCCTCTCGCAGTGTAGCCGTAATACAAGTCTCAACATATTCTGGATTCAACCCCATGATAAAGCGGTGTACTCTGGATGCCATGGTATCAACAAAGGTCGGTGCGTACCGTGCCAAAGGATCAAACCGCAAGGAATATTCCCGAACACTCATGGCCCCCTGCTTCAGATGTAGGAACTGGTCTACCCGGGCCTATCGAATCTCCCGCGGCAAATAGTGATCCAGAAAAGCTCCTGAGAAGCTGGACCAGGTCGAGGGGAAACATCTCTCCCTCGGGACCTTTCCCAGCTTTCATACCACAATACGGCGATGTCCCGTAACCAAAATGCTGCCAACTCAACTGATTCTGTAGGCGTGGCATGCATAACCCTGAAAATTCTCTGCATTTGATCCAGAAAATCCTGAGGGTCCTCTGTTCGGTCCGTACCTGTAAACTGTGGGGGATTCAGAGCCAAGAACTCTCGGACCCTCGAACTACCGGGCCCTCCTGACGACTCCGCAACTGTAGACGGCATCGGCTAACGCTGAGCAGGCATCATCTGTGCTAACATAACTACCGCACTCCTAACCTCCTGGTCGAAAGGTGTCGGTATAGGGACTACTGGAGGTAGTGTCGCCCCAAGTGGCTCCTGATGTGGTGGGGACTGCTGAGAAGGCTGGGACGATGCCTCTGTAGCGCCCTCTGATCGGGCTGTTTCTAAACGAGGGTAAGGCATCCTGCCGGTGCCTTCCCCTGCTGCAATATCTAAACTCCGGCCTATGATAGGGTGTCGCTGGTCCGACATTATCTGTAACCAAAGAACACAGTAATCCTTTAGGGACTCAACCCTATATTGTACCGCTCTACAGCACGACTGAATAAGAATAAAAGACAACCATCCTATCATGCCTTGCAGCCTCCTACCCATAGTATGTGGTGCACAACACATCCATGGACCGGACTCTACTTAGCACGGCTTGAAGACTCCCTGGGATACGACCTGCTCTGATACCAAGTTTGTCACACCCCACCTTGGAGGGTATGACGGGTGCCTGGTGCCTGCTAGACTCTGGACTGCTAAATGGTCCAGCCTAAGCACGTCTGGTGCTTTTGGCTGGCCCTGGCTCTATTCCAAGAAACCAACCGGCTATATAACAGCTGTAAACACTGCCTCCGGCCAACAGGCCTATAGCCACCTGTACCTGCACTATCAGCTATCCAGAACACATTCAATATAGGGAAACCTATGTGGGCCGACAAGGCCACCATGCTGTCTAGTTATCTGTAACTCAACAATGAAATACTGGAAAGCTACGTGACCGGCAAGGTCACTACTATTGTCAAGCTAAGGCCCCACACGACCAACATAAAAGAAATAAAAGTACTAACAGCTATACAACTGCACGGCCTCACACGACCGGCTCAACTGACCACAGGGAAATATATACAGACTGCAAGCCTCTAGGAATAACAATAGAAATGATCGGGACAGGGCCCCGACCTATCCGTACTGTAAAACAAAAGAAAGTGAAATACACCTATGGAATTCAGTCTCCGGATGACGGGAGCTGAATACTCGATCGCTGACAGGAATCACGAGGGATTGCCTCCTCATCTATGGGTACCTGCAGGCAAGTAATGCAGCGCCCCACCGGGCGTCAGTACTGCTGGTACTGAGTATGTAAAGCAATAACTGAAAGGAATATCCGAAAACAACGTTACAACTGATGAAACTGAAATAGGAAGGAATAAATTAACTGTCTGATAATGTAAATTATGCCTACTCTTAACTATACTGGAAGGAGTAGGAGTCATACTTGGAGACGTATCATTCTACTGCCGATCTACTCGCATCTAATGTAACGTGGCATAACATAACATAACATAACATAGCTCACACAAACCTTACCCGGCCCCCATAAGCCGGGAGGTACAACCAGTACAGAATCTATACCCCTACCCCGGTCATCCCATCTCCTATAATAGCTATAAGCATCCTGCCGGTCCCCTGGGTATGCACTTGGGCTCGCTGAGCCCCTGACTATAACTATACCTGAGTCCGGAGGACTCCTGAATCAACACCCGGGCGTATCCGCTCGACAGGGGTGTGTAAGGGCCGACCAAGGCACAATATGGGGAAAACTGGCATCCCATCTTCGTCCCCTGTGGGACGGCATGCCACACCGTAGAGTGACGTATCCTCGTCCTCTGGCGGACGAGTCGATACAGATATTAACCCTGGGGCGGTCATGGATGCTAGGTAATCCAACCCCAAAACAATACAACGGTCTCAACTGGTAGTACTATCTGCATATCCCACATACTGAAGCTAATAGTAGTAAAGTATCCGTACATACTGTGTACTGAACTAGTAATAGTAATGTATACGTACTTAATAAATGCTGAGACTGATAATAGTATATATGTATAAATATAATCTTCTGCCATACTGCGATGTATACGGAGTTTCTGTAATAACATGAATTACTATTTCTGACATGCTTTCTAAACTTAATTTTAACCTATCATTCTACTTCTGAGATGCCTTACAGATATTACATTGTTTTACTGGGTTTCAACTGAATGCGATAATGTCCTAACATTCTGTACTACATCACATACTGGGCATGCTGTGCAGTTCCTAACACTTGTATTAGAATCTATATCGTCCTAGCAAGTTTCATGCTAATTATAACATAATGCTTCTAATATCGTACCAACATTCGTAATAAACATAACATATGACTCCTGAATATTCTACTGGCCTTTAAATTACTTTACTATACTGAGCTTACTAACTTGCCGAAGAAACTAGCTTTACAGACCTTATCCTCGAACTAACCGTCTATCGGACGAGTCTCGGCCAACACTTCAACTATTTCTCCCAACTGCATTTATAAATATATCAATTAATACCAAATATAGCTTTATTTTAAAGAACAACGTCACTTTCGATATAATTTATAGCCTAAACTTAGGCTTATCGAAAGACGGTGGAAAACTCGCTATTTTTCTGAGGTCCAGAAGGGAGAAATATTCACTTCACAGCTAGGATCACATAGACACTTGTTTGGAGCAATTCTACTTACTTTAGCTCGGTAGCTCAACGATTCGTCGGCCGTATTTCACGAAACTAAATCCGTAGGAATGCTCTCTGCTGCTAAATACCTCAGTATCTGAGGTTAATTTGAGTTTGGACAACGTTTAGCAGCGTAATCGGATGAAAATTATATTAACCTCTTCGTTCCTTTTCTTCCTCTGGTTTTTCCCCTCTGTTTCACTGGAAATTTATAAGTTAAAATGATTTAAAACCGAAGTGGGGATTTATATACTTGGGCCTGGACAAGGTCAACGTGTCACGGAGCCAACGCGGAGGCTCCACCTCCGTGACACGTTGCCATCGCGGAGGGGCTCTGCCTCAGCTCCTTCCGCGATGGTTTGATAGGTTTCTCGTCCGATCTTTTCCCGGGCCTTTCTTTATCACGTATGGCCTTTAAATATGCTTAACCAACCTGCAAATAGGTCATCAAGGTGCCGGGAACCTTATGGGGTATAACATAAATGACCCATGGTACGCGGGCAAGAAGACCGCTCAAGTGTTGATTTTAGATATTTTAGAAAATTGTAATTAAATCTAGTGGTGATCACAAAATAATCGGGAAAAAATAATGAGAAGTATCTAGAGTTAAGGCCTGATAATCATGCAATGCTAGAATTCACGATGGTTCAAGTATTAAAAGCTCAGTTGTTGTCTCATAGAGTCAAAATACAGTGTTCATGGACTTTCGAGCCTCAAACACAACAAACTAGTCTCACACTTACATCGTTGAGCGGGGATGTGACGTCCTAATTCGTAAGAAATTTAACACTATGCATGTGGTTTACGGGGTTTATGGCCTTGATTACGGACTATGGAATCTCGACCAATGGCATGTCCTTGCACTGCACTAGTGTGTGTTGCCCAACGTGGTACGCTACTGGTCGCACCTTGCGCCTTCCGTGGAATGTTTCCATCGCACAGAGCATTGCCTGGAGGCCTCTCTCACGTGTACAACTTTGGGTGTGGTATGCTTCTAGGTGCGGCACATGCATAGTGTGGCACACTGCCTGGTGCGACCAGCCCGCTTCTTGTTCTTCCTCTTGCGACTCTTTTGGAATTTGTTCCGAGCTTCCTCCTTGAGCCTTAACCAACATATTTAGTCCCTACTAAGCATTTTACATCTAAAAAACAGAGGCTAATGATGTTGGTTAGTTTTGCACATAAATATACCAAATCACATGAGAATTTAATTAATTAAATTAACAAACATGACTAAAATTAAGTTATAAAAGAGAACTTGGACACGTAAATATGCCCAAGATCACTACCCCACACTTAACGACTTTTTAATCCTCTAACAACTCCATTTACATCTCATGCGCATAAAAGACTCACATATGGCCAATTGAAGCAAGATGATTCAAGTCAAGGCTAAAACAATTTTCTCCGCTAGCAAGTTTAAGATAGAGCATGCAAAATATAACTATTAAAATCATACTAGGTTAAGGTTTTCTAGCTCAAGAATTGACTCTCAAACTCGGCAAACTCATGTAAATTTACTGTTCAAGAAGTCCGACATGAATTTTATTCTTCATCAAACATGTTCCCTCACAACAAGAGAGATATCCATTTCTCACTCGCAGGTTTTAAAATAATAACATGCATGGGTATATGACAAAGAATTCAACTCACTCTTACAAAGAATTCACATGCAACATGTATTGACCCATAAGCTTGGCTTTAATGTTTTACTACGCTAATTTAGAAATGTTTTAAAGTAAGATCAAGTAGGTCTTATTAGGTTGTAATATAAGCTAAAGGACAGGTAGGTACTATTCTGGCAAGTAATATTAACTATCTTCCCTAAGCGCTTTTAATACATCACAATTTCATTATGCACATCTCTTCTCTTACTTCACCTTTATTCATTTCACTTATCAATATCCTCTTTTGTTTCCCCATTCCATTAAGAACACTTATATTATTAGTAATGAGAACTTAAGAAAGTTTTTTCATCTTTTGTTCTCTTACCCCCTACTAATATTTATGTATTCTCAAACAAGTGCACCTCTACTCTTTTCTTCAGCTCCCACAACCACTATTTTTCTTCTTTTGCCAACTTCTCACTGCTTAAATCTTTTGCATTTTTCACTTAAGCTCTTAAGAGTTTTGAATCAAATTCAAGGCTATTGAAAAGAAAGGATTAGGTTTATATTGTGGCTAGCAAAGAATAGGCTAAAGGCTCAACGGGGCTAACTAGGATCATAAATCAAGGTAGGTAAAACGATAAAATTAGGCTTATTCAATGATATACCTAAATTATCTCCTACAATTAAACTTCCTCATTTCATTTTTTATACACACCAGTAAAGTTCTAGGCACTACATGATAACATAAAATATTCAAACACCTTACACTCACAACACATACTCAATTCAAGACAAATTCTTTAGACTCTTAACTTAGCTAATCACATGAATTTAAAATTAAGCTTTAAGCACATAGAGTCACATTCAAGAGCCTAGGTGTCTCAACCAAAGTTATACAACTAGTTAGCATGCTTCTCAATTAAAATCACTTGCATCTCACAATCATGTACAACATATAATAAGAACATCAAACTATCAATCAGCTCAGGGTTCAAATACAACATTTATTGACTAATTTTTCCATAAGACAGTCTTCATCCATCCATCGTTGGGAAAAGTCCCTAACTATGACTAACACCATTATGTACAGACAAAGAAAATTTATTTCACTCGGTTCAAATTTCCCCCCTTCAGAAAAGAACAGATAAGAAAAACCAAAGTGTGGGTGAATTGTGCTCAATTAAAACTTTTTCAACAATGACATTATACCCAGCACCACATTCACCCGAAATCACTTACCACAAAAAATTGAAATTTCCTTCACCCCACACTTAAAATATGCTATGTCCCCAAAACATCATTTAAAAGTAAGACTAAAGGTGAGAGATACTTCCTGAGGTCTTTAGGCCTAGCCAACAACATGTTTTTCTTCATCTTTGAGCACATAGGTCATCGACCCTACACCCATCTTTTTGTTATGCTCCTTAGCTTTCACTTTCATGGATACTCATACTTCCCCTAAATCTGTACTTAACAAACAAAACAAACCACAACAAATGATAATTAACATTTACAAACAAACTGAAAAGAAAGTATACTTGTGGTACTCTTGGGTTGCCTCCCAAGCAGCCCTTATTTTATGTCATGGAACGATGTGGACTATTCTTCTCAGGATATCCTCAAATAAATATTCCCTCTCGGGAACCATATCCTCCTCTTTTTGTTTTTAGAGGGAACAACCTCCACTCTGTCCCTCTTTTCTTCCATCTTCTTCAATTTTCGCTCTCCATCAGATTCGGGCTGAAGTGTCAACATATGCTGCAACAGTGGGCTCATGGAATCTATCACCCTACACTTAACATCTAAAAGCACACTAATCTTACAAAGATCTTTGTAGTGTGTTGGTGGGTTGATTTCTTGTAGACTCTGAAGAGCTTTTCTTCATCATTAACCCTTATTTTGAGAGTACCCGCTCTCACATTTATGATAGCTCCTTTGGTTGCCAAGAATGGTCATCCCAAGATCAGGGGTACCTTATCATCAACCTTAAAATCCAAAATGATGATGTCAGTAGGGATAACAAACTTACCTTCTTTGATGAGAAGGTCCTCAATTATTCCCTATGGTGCCACTATTGACTTGTCTGCCAGCTGTAACATTACTCCTATGGGCCTCGACTACCCAATCCTAGGGTGTTAAATAGAGATAGGGGCGTTAAATTTACTACTTCCCCTAAATAACACAGAGCCCTTATAATGTCAGTTTCACCTATTTGTAAGGGGAGGGTGAAACTCCCTGGGTTCTTGAGCTTTTTCGGCATCTTGCTCATTACCCTGTAGCTGCACTCCTTAGTTAGTGCCACTGTCTGGACATCCACCAGCCTCACTTTATTGGCCACCACATCTATTAAGTACTTTGTGTACTTTGGCATCCCCTGCATCATATCAAGTAAAGGCAAATTGATGTGAAGTTTTTTGTAAATACCAAATAAATTTTAAAAGAATTCTTCCTCCTTGCTCTTCTTGAGCCTCTATGGGAATGGTGGTGGTGGTCTCTATGCTGGCTGCAATGATGATTGTGCATTGTGTTTTGCAGCACTTTGTTTTTCTTCTCTACCGGCTGACGGACCCTGTCTGACTAGCTCTGGCTGCACCTCATTTCACTTTTCTTTTGGTAGTTCATTAGCCAACTACTTGCCACTCCATAGACTGATGAAATTGACCTATCAAGAATTTGTATCTATATCATTGGGTAACCCTCCCTGAGGTCTGGTAAGTTGAGCAGTTGCCAACTGACCCATCTATTTTTCTAAATTTCTAGTGGTCATCTGCTGATTTTTCAAGTCTGAAGCCATACTTACCTGATTCTCTTCTAGCTGGGACTGGGTGGCCATGATTTTCTGCAACATCTCCTTAATGTTGCTACTACTGGATTGGCCATTATTTTGCCTGTACTGCTGCTGCTGAGGCTACTGGTAGCTCTGACTCTGATTGCCACCTCACGAGAAATTGGGTGACTCTGCCAATTTTTTTAGTAGGTGTTCCCATAACTCTGACTTCCTCTCTGAACATTCCCTACAAAGTTGAATGATTCTGGATTGGCCCCACAAGTTTCTGCATTGTGCCCATTATTTCCACAAATTTCACACCAGCTCGGAGCTTGCTGATTTGCATTAACCTTTCCCTGTGGCTAGTTCATACTTAGTTTGCTGAACTGAGTCATCATCTAGTGCTGCAGTGATGCTAACTATGCTGTCAAAGCATTAACACTATCTATCTCTATCAGCCCTGCTGCTCTCTTTCCTGCCCCTCTAGATGATTTTCCATGCCACTCTGGATCTCCTTGAGCAATTTGGTTTAGTAGAGTGTACAACTCATCATATGTCTTCTCCAGTGCTTGCTCACTCAATGCAGAGTCTAACAAGATCTTCGTATGTGGGTCTAGACTCTCCACAAAGGTGTGGGCTAACACATCATTAGACTTTTGATGATGGGGGCAGTCTCTCGCAATGACTTGAACCTCTCCCAGGCCACGTTTAAGTTCTCCTCCGGCCGCTGCTGGAAACTTAAGATTTCACTTCTGAGCTTGGCATTCTTGCTCGAAGGGAAGAATCTGATGAGGAACTTCCTTGCTAGGTCATCCCAAGAAGTAATGGAATTCAGTGGCTCAGCCTTCAACCACCTCTTCGCCTCTCCTAATAGTGAAAATGGGAAGAGGGTGAATCGAATATAATCAGTTGACACTCCGGTGGGGAAAAAAGTGTCACTGATCTCCAAGAAGTTCTGTAAGTGTTGTTGTGGGTTCTCATATATCATTCCACTCAATTTCCCACTGGAATGTAACAGCTGCACCATGTTCTGTTTAAGCTCAAAGTTTCCTCCGGCCTCCAGTTTGCGGATACTAGAGTTCACATTTGTCGCTAGTGGGATTGCCACTTCGCGAACTGGTCGGGTAGCCATTGGCTCAGGCAATAACTCTTCTTACCCAGCTGGTGGATTTTGTTGTATCTGCTCCTATAAGCGCTTCAACTTCTGCTATAGAGCTTCTCCTCGAAGAAAATGCAATTGGCGTTCAGGCTCCAACAAAGGTTCCACCAACTCTCTATTCCTTGCTAGTTCTGCAAGGACAACCTATTACCTCCAATATAATAGACTAAGACCAAGTTTTTCAACACTTAAGAAAAATCAAATTTCACACAAAAACTAAAAATTCACTGAACGAGGCCAGTCCCCAGCAACGACACCAAAAACATGTTGCGCCCTAGCGCATGCGCAAGTATACGTGGTCGTACAAGTAATATAGTGGCTCTTTAAAGAGCCGGATGTTGAACCCACAGGGACTGGACTAATTAAGCAAATATTCAAGTTCAAGTGTTAGGTTAACTTTCACAAGTGTTGATTTTAGAGAATTTAGAAAATTGTAATTAAATCAAGGGGTGATTACAAAATAATCGGGAAACAATAATGGGAAGCAACTAGAGTAAGGCCTGATAATCATGCAATGCTACAACTCACAATGGTTCAAGTATTATAACCTCATTTGTTGTCTCACAAAGTCAAAATACAGTGTTCACGGTCTCTCGAGCCTCTAAACACAACAAACTAGTCTCACACCTACATCGTTGAGCGTGGATGTGGCGTTCTAATTCTTGAGCAATTTAACACTATGAATATGGTTTACAGGGTTTATGCCCTTGATTATGGACTTTTGTACCTCTAATCATTTAAACTATCTTAGCTTCACAACTACTTCTACAAGTGGTGATGTGACAATTAAATTGGTGTCTAGCTATCGTCCCGTTTAATTAACCAAGCAAGGAAAATTAGGTATAATTTCTATCCTAATCGCGAATTCTATCTTGAAGACAAGAACTTGCCCCCTAAATTCTTTAGTTCTAACCTAGTGCTACTCTTTTGAGCTTTTGCCTAAGCTTAACAAGTTCGTTTCAATGGTGATCAAGCATAAAAACAACAATAATTAAGAATGCAAGACAAAACAACAACTAAAACTAAAACCAATGATGAATTCAAGCATTTATATTCATATCATGTGGCCTTAACCCTAGAGGAAGGTTTTTAGCCACTCATGTTCAAAAAATTACTCAACTTTTTTTAAAAGTGAATGTAGTTACAAGAATGATTAAAAGAGAATAACAAACTTTGAACCCTAGGTGAAGTTCTTTGCTTCTCCCTTCGCTCCTCTCTACTTTCCCAAAATATTTACGTGATAAATGATTTTAGAAGCTAAGGGCTTAATTTATACTAAATGAGAAAATGCAAAATTTGGCCGGACATGGAACAACCCCGTGCCACGCTACCTATCGTGCAGCATCAGCTACTTGGCACGGAGGCATCGCGCAGCATCACCGGAATCTCGACAGATGGCATGTCCTTGCGTTGCACTGGTGCACGTTGCCCAGTGTGGCATGCCACTAGTCGCGCCTTGCGCCTTCCATAACACGTTTCCATCACACAGGGAATCGCTTGGCAGCCTCTCTCGCACGTACAACTTGGGGCGTGGCACGACGCTGGGCGCGCACATGCATAGCATGGCACGCTGCCTGGCGTGGCTGGCCTGCTTCTTGTGCTACCTCATGCGACTCTTTTGCAATTTGTTCCAAGCTTCCTCCTTGAGATTAACCATCATATTTAATCCCTCCTAAGCATTTTACACCTAAAAAACAGTGGCTAATCATGTTGGTTAGTTTTTACACATAAATATACCAAATCACATGAGAATGTAATTAATGAAATTAACAAACATGGCTAAGATTAAGTTATAAAAGAGCACTTGGGAACGTAAATATGCCCAAGATCATAAACCAAGAGGAATTTCCTCAAAATTCATCATATGGGTTCACCAACTTGCTTCACAAGATATACATCAATGGTGGAATTCGCCCACAATTGGGTTTTACGGAGAAAAAGAAGAAGAAAAGTACTTTCTCTTTCTACAATTTTATGATGTGTAAAACTCTTTAAAATCTCTCTATCAGTTGATCTTGGGCAGATTTATATGCCCAAGTGATACTCAAACGTGTCATTTTTACCTTTTTTGTTGTGCAATGTGTATATAATATCATGTAATTAGTAATAAAATGCGAATTTATACTAACCAACATGATTAGCATTTGTTTTGCAGGTAAATGTGATTTTTAGGAGCTAAAATGAATGTTGGAACTATATCGGAGTTGGACTTGGATGCGAGCGTGGAAAAGACATTGGAATGCACATTTTATAGGGGCTCCGCGATGGAGCCGTGCCACCCTACCATCGCGGTAGCACACTGCCTGAACAGGAATTAAAATGGCAAATTCCAGTGTGCCATTGCGTCAGCTCCGTGGCACGGAGAGAGGCCTCCGCGTTGGCCTCCGTGCCACGTTGAGGCTAATTTACTAGACCCTGAAATTCCAGTGAAGGTCCGCGTCCACGCCGTGTCACGGAGGCAGTGCTCCGCGTTGGCCTCCGTGACACGTTGCTTGTTATTCCGAGAAAAATTTCCCACTAGTATAAATAGCACACTTAGGTTTATTTTAAGCAGTTTTTTAGTTTTTAGACTGAGTTCAGAAGTGGAGAGCAAGGACGTGGGTTAGGAGCAGTTGAGGAACGAAAAAGCTAAGGGATTTCTTCTCTTCTTTTCTTCTTTCTACCAATTGTACGTATGATTTACACTCATTTTAGGATGATCAATCCACAAATGAGTGGCTAATTCTCTTCCTTGCTGAGGTTTTGACACTTGTAATGAATTTTGATTGTAATTGATATGGTTTTCTTCTTCTTCTTCCATGTTGTTCTATTAATTCTTGTTCTTACTGCATTAGTGTGTGGCCGACATTAATGTACATCTAAAAAGTCCAATTTCACTCGAAAGAGCAAGAAATTGGAAAGTTGTGAATTAATAGGGTATTGTTCTTAACTTGATTTGGGAAAATTGGGTTTTGATGTGCTTTCCTGATAGAAATATACTTGAAAGCCGTATTAGTCAATTTAGGAACCGGAATTGTATTTCTAGGTCATAAATTGCATTTGATCACAGACATGTAGACGGATGGTTTATGATTCTAAAGTGAAATTAAATACGAGAGTTTTAATTTCTAGGCGAATGTTCTTGGCTAGCAACATGAAGAAGAGATTAACCAAATTATCATGATTATCAAGTTCATTACTTGTTCTTAAGCTTGGCATGTTCATATCCATTGTCTAAATTCACAGTAAATAGTTGTTATTAATTGTAGTATATATAGTTTAGAAACAAAAACTCAAGTAACTGTTGGTTACATTGTTTTTAGCATAATTGGAAGTGAAATGGGAATATAGTAAACTAGGCAACTTTACATATCTTGAGCCTCCTTGGATCGATACTTGGCTACTTAGCCACTTTATTGCTTGTTTGACCACGTGCACTTGCGTGTCGGTTTTTAACCTATACCGGAACACCCGAACAAGTTTTTGGCGCTGTTGCCGGGGAGGCTAGGCGATTTGTGAAATTGTGTTTAGTGTAAATTTACTGTATTTTTATTTTTATTTTCTTAAAGCGTTAACAACTTGGTCTTAGCCTGTATTTTGCAGATTTTGTTTCTGTGAACACTGGCAAGGGACAAAGAGCTTGTGGAGTCTTATTTAGAGCCTGAACGTGAATTTCATAGTCAACGCAGAGAAGCTCTACGAAAGAAGCTGCAGTTGCTTAAACAATCTATTATGGAGCAACAAAATCCACCAGTTGTGAGGGCAGTGTTAGTGCCCGATGAAGCAGCAGCAAGGCCGGTTTGCGAGGTGGCAATCCCACACGCTAACAATGTACATTCTAGCATCCGCAAACTAGAGCCTGGAGGGTGGTTTGAATTAAAGCACAATATGGTGCAACTCTTGCACACAAGCGGGCAATTTACCGGTCTCCCTCATGAAGATCCACAACAACATCTCCAAAACTTTTTGGAGATAAGTGACACTTATATACCCGCTGGAGTGTCACCTGACTATGTTCGGCTCACCTTATTTCTGTTTTCCTTACTTGGTGAAGCCAAGAGGTGGTTAAAAGCTGAACAACCCAATTCTATATCAACGTGGGATGATCTTGCACGGAAGTTTCTGATTAGATTTTTCCCTTCTGGTAAAACAACCAGACTTAGAAGTCAAATTCTAAGTTTTAAGCAGAGGGAGGGAGAAAATCTATATCAAGCCTGGGAAAGATTTAAATCCATATTGCGGGACTGTCCTCATCATCATCAGTCCAATGAGGTGTTGCTACACATATTTATTGAGGGTTTGGAACCCCACACTAATATTCTGTTAGATTCAGCAGCTGGAGGGCAAGCGCTGGAAAAGACTTACGAGGAGCTGTACACTTTGCTCAACCGAATTTCACAGGGCAATCCAGAATGGAATGCAGATTCATCTCGAGGTGGAGCAAGGAAAGCAGCGGGAGTGCTTGAAGTGGATGGATTTACAGCTATCGCTGCACAGATAGCTGCTTTGCAAAATCAGTTAAACACTCACTTCAGCAATATGAACTTGAACCAGCCTTCAGCTTCAGTCAATGCAGTTCAACAGATGTGGTGTGAAGTGTGTGGTAGTAGTGAGCATTCAGCTGAATGCTGTGGTGCAAATCCTGATTCTGTTAACTTTTTGGGCAATGCACAGAACAATCAGCAGCAGTTTGGTAGTGGCTACAACTCAAATTAGAGAAACCATCAGAATTTTTCGTGGGGTAGCAACAATCAACAAGACCAAAGTTCCGGGCAGGGTATGCACAGAAACCAAGGAGGGCAACAAAGCTATCAAGCTCAATTCAGAAATCACAATGCCCCTCCTCCACCACCATCACCGAGCATTGAGGAGATGTTCAAAACCATGATCGCTAATCAGGCGCAATTGCAGGCTGACTATGTTAAATTGGCAGCCGAAGTGAAGAATAATCAATTGGCGACCAAGGCTCTTGAATATCAGTTTGTGCAATTTTCTAGTGCCCAAAATACTAGACCTAGAGGAGGATTACCTAGCGACACGGATCCTAATCCGAAGCAGGTAAATGCAGTGACCACGAGGAGTGGTTTACAGTTAAAGGAGGTGGAACCGGAAAGACCGCCTCAAAAATCAGGAGCAGCAGATGTTGAGGGAGAGCAAATCTCAGATAAGGGGAACACTAAAGAAGCTGAACCAGAAAGGCCTCCACCCCCATTCCCTCAACGACCTAAGAAACACAAGGAGGAGGCGTGTTTCCAGAAATTCATAGAGGTACTTAAACAGGTACATGTTAACTTACCTCTTGTTGATGTCTTGCAGGGAGTGCCAAAATATGCGAAATATATTAAAGACATCGTGGATAACAAAAGTCGTTTGACTGAGTATGCCACGGTAGCTTTAACGGAGGAATGCACTTCCCGTATTCAGAATAGGTTGCCCACAAAACTGAAAGACCCTGGAAGTTTTACTATCCAGCTTACGATTGGGCAAAGTATCTGAGCTCGTGTATTATGCGACTTGGGGGCAAGCATAAATCTGATGCCATCTTCGGTATTCAGAAAGTTAGGTCTAGGGAGTCCTAGACCTACAACGGTAATCTTGCAGCTAGCAGACAGGTCTTTAGCTAAGCCGGATGGCATTGTTGAGGATGTGTTAGTGCAAGTAGGCTCCCTCATTTTTCCGGTCGATTTTATTGTTCTGGATTTTGAACCAGATGCTGAAGTCCCATTTATTTTGGGACGACCCTTTTTGGCAACCGGAAAAGCATTAATTGATGTAGCTGCGGGTCAACTCACGATGCGAGCACATGACAAGGTCGAAGTGTTCGATGTGTACAAAGTACCTAAGCTCCCGACTATTTATAAGGATCTCTCGGTGATCAATGTGATTGATCATGGGAATGCTAATGGAATGAGTGATTCCCGAGAGTTACTAGGAAGGCCACCGGATAAGGTTGAGAACTACTGGGGGGATGACCATGATCGGAACAAATCGTCCATCACCCTAGTAGACAAGTGAGCATAAAGGACGTCGAGCCGCGATGGTAAACCAGGCGCTGCACAGGAGGCAACCCATGAGAAAAATATTTTATTTTTCTTCTTTTTGCACAGTGTAGTTAATTTTTATCTTTATTTTTGTTTTTATTTTTTATTTCCAATTTTTATTTTTCTTTTTCTTTTCTTGATTAGGTTTAGATTTTCATTTTAGTTAGTATTTTTATTTTAGTTAGGGAAATCTATTAATCTAACCAATTCTGTTCAGTGAGGTGATTTTCAGGTATAACGGAGGAAAGAATCGAGAAAATGAGGCAAGGTATGAAAAATTAAATTAATTGAAGAAACAGTGCACTAACGCGTTGGCGCCGTGTCACGGAGGTAGGGCTCCGCGTTACCCTCCGTGACAGGTTGAAGGCAAAATTCGGATTTTTCAAAAATTCCAGTAAGCCAACGCGTTGGCTCCGTGTCACGGAGGAGGGTCTCCGTGTTACACTCCGTGACACGTTGCCGTGTATTTGGTGCCGGGTCACACCGGGTTGCCGGGTGACCCGCGTGTTTTCTTAAATTAAAACCCCCGATTTCGCCCCATTTCTTCCCATTCCCTCTTCCCTCCGCGACCAAAACACCTATTTCCCCCTCCCCAAGCACCGTGCCACGTTCCTAGGCAAGGAATACGTCAAGTTTCTTCGGTTTCTCAATTCAAAGGTATGTTTTCATCGTCTATCTCAATTTTTTGGCGATTTTAGTCAAATTTGGGCATGTGAGGTGAGATATATCACCCTAGGTAGAAATTAAACATGAATGTTGGATTATTTGTGATTGATATATGTTTGGATTGTTGTATTTAGCGTTTGAACTTATCGATTCCGTAAATAATTCGAATTTGATTATAGAATTGTATTCTAGGGCATGAGTTGTTGAATTTAACTTGAGTGACTTGATAAGTCGGCAAATTAGATGCCGGGGTGTGTTTGTAAATTGAGAGAAGTCGTGGTAAATATTGTGTAAATGTTAAAAGACGACAAATTCTCGAATTTGTTTTTGGGAAAATGCAAAAAGTGTGTAAATTGGTTAGATTGTTTGGATTAGATTGTATATAGAATGTTTTTATCGTTGTTTTTATTTTGTTGTTGTTTTTGTTGCGAAGTGCGATGTGTGAATTGTTAGCAATAGTAGGATTAGGATTAGCTGTATGATGTCTGAGTAGTACGCTAACCGTTATGCTGTCGAAATTTTTTTGTGAACGCACTAAGCATGAAGTGTATAGTGTTGTCTGTGGTGTAATTAGAGTTATTCTTGCCGTAATTTTGTAGAAGTAGCTAAGGCCTAAGTGTGGGGTAAATGTTGTGTAACCCGACCTTAGCCGAAGTTAACAAGTTTTTAGCTTAACTTTGTGCTTGTTTGTGTAAATTGACAGGTACAATGGCGAGCAGACAAGATAAAGGCAAGGGTGCTTCTACCTCAGGCACCGGTAGGAAAAGGATGAGACTGGGCACCGCAGTCCCAACTGCACCCGCTGTTCCGCGTGGCCAACGCCGCCAATACGGAACAAGATGGGTAACCGATGAAGGGAAGAAGTGGTACGCGAAACACAAAGAAAACAAGTACTTCCCCGAGGACATTATTGCACGGGAACCACTTGCACAGGAGTTCCCTCGCATTGTACAGAGAATTGAAGCAGCTGGGCTCAGCTTTATCTTTCAGGAGCCCAAGGAGTGCAACCTACATTTGGCCCGCGAGTTCTACGCAAATTGGAACCCGGCCATCAGAAGCCACACAATAAAAATTAGAGGGCAGATTGTCACTCTGGAACCCCACCAATTTAATGCCATTGTCGGAGCGCGGGACACAGACGCTCACGTTCTCCGCCAGCTAAACATCACCCCACCGTACGCCGACATCAGACGTACGTTGTGTGGGGCTCGATCCGCAGCCCGATGGAGTAGACATAAGGAGAGGGGTTACCACCAGACTCTGCCTTATTCGCAGATGAACAGGGAGGCCAGAATATGGCTGAAGATTGTGTGTTCGTGTTTGATCCCGGGAGTTCATATGACGGACGTGACCCGGGACGGTGTCTGCTTGGTGTATGCCCTTATGAAAGGGCTTGAGATTAATGTTGTGGCGGTCATAATATCTGCCATAAAGAGAGCCAGACTGCACCAGGGCCACAGATACGGGTTTGGCGGACTCATCACCACCTTCCTCCGAGGCCTCGATGTCGAGGAAGAGGCCTTGGACTACATTCCGCAGTTGGAGCGGAGGGCCCTCGATGTGACAAAGACTAAGGCCCCCGACACTACACACGGACCAGTACTGACTTTGGGCGAGCAACATGCTCGGGACGATCAGTACATGGCACGTATGTTCGGCATGTAGATGCTTCAGCTACGGATTGGTGGGAGACCAGCCACCGAGGAAGAATTATGGCAGCTGGAGCTGGACTACCCCTTTGGCGAGAACGCCAGAGCCTTATGTCGGGTGGGACCAGCCTTCGTGGAGCCTACTGATGACGATGTCCCTACTGATGAGGAGACACGTCGTGAGGACTCTGATGTGGAGTCCGATGATGACGATGGAGCTGATTCAGACATGGGCGATGAGGCCGCAGCACCGGATGAAGAAGTCGAATATTTCTACTAATCAGGGAGTTCCACCACCCGAAGTTTTTGTGTTGTAATTTTTGTGAACACTGGGGACAGTGTTCGATTTAAGTGTGGGGTGGGGAGTAGTTAGGTGCTGGGACTTAGGCTCTAATTTGCTGTATGTTTTTCCTTGATTTGTATGTATGTTTGTGCTTTCCCTGTTGTGAACTGTTGGGTGATGTATCTGTATATATTTGTTTTGTGGCTAATGATGTGTGTTATGAAAAGTTATGGTTGCCAGTGTAAATATTTTGTAAATTTTGTAAATATTTTTTCCTGGATATCGACATGATCGATATTTTTCAAAATTTTTGCGAAGATATTTTGCAATTATCAAAATCTTTTGTAAATATGTTTCTATCGAAATGATCGATGTGTTGCAAAATTTTTCGATTTTTATTTTTTTTGGGTTTCTCGGAGTTTGTTTTCGGTTCTTTTACCGAGAATAGTCCCATTGAACCGATGTCATAGTTAGTGACCGTTCCCTATGATGGATGGATGACGACCGTCTTAAGGGAAATGTAGTCGGTAGGAGTAGGATTTTTATGTGTTTTTAGTTTTTCTTTGGTGGATTGCATCAATGAACTGTAGTTGCTTATGGTTGCTAAAATTTCTTTGCGTGTGTAACTAATGTTCAAAATGTGAAAATGATTCATTTGAAAGCATGCAATTCTGTAAAGATGTTGAGTTACCTAGGCTATAGAATTTGATTCTGTATGATTGAGGCTTAATCTTGAATTCATGTAATTGACTAATTAAAGAGTCTGTGAATGCATCTTGATTCGAGCATGTGCATGAAGTGTGAAGTGAGGTATTGCTATTCCATGCCATTGTGAATTGTCTAGAACTTGCCTGGTGTGTATACAAAACGAAATGAAGGAGGTGTAGTGTTGGAAAGGATGTAGGCATTTCTTTGTTTTAATCGATAGTTTCCATTTTTTTCTTGTCAAATTCTACTTTTTTATATGTTGTATACCCTAGTCAGCCCGTTGAGCCTTTAGCCGATTTCTTTCTTTCTTTTGTCCAAAATTGTATAAACTAAGCTTTATTCCTTCTTTTCATTAGCCTTAAAGTCTGTACGAAACTCTTAAGCTCTTACAAAGAAAAGAAAATGTTTCCCAAAGTGTTAAAGAGTGAACAGAAAAAGAAAAGCAGAGTGAGGAAAGAAAAGATGATGTTGAAGAGGCACTTGTTATAATTAAATGATAGTGAGGGTACATGAAAACCCTTTGTTTTGTGTCAAGTGTGTTTGAGGAAATGGGCAGTACGAAAGGAAACCAGCATGAATGGGAGAAAAAGAGGAAAGAGAGGAACAATGTCCATAAGTCGATGGGAATGAGTTGAAAAGGCGCTTAAGGATGCTAGCGACTATTATTGGCTAATCCAATATATATATACTAGATCCATAGCCCCGTTACAACCCATTAAAGTCCTACGTGATCTTACATTGCATTTCTTTATATTAGTGGAGTAATACACTAAGGACAAGCTTATGGGTCATGACATGAGGCATGTGAATTCTTTTGGGAGAGAGAGTGAAATTAATTTTTATATGCCCCTACTTTCATGTTTGTGTGTTGCATGAACAAAAAGGGGAAGATTCTCTCGAGTTGTGAGGGTACATGCTTGATGAAAGATTGATTTTCGTGTTGGATTTCTTGATTAGCTGATTTGCATGAGTTTGCCGATATCCAGAATCAATTCTTAAAAGTCTAGGAAGTCTTGATGAATTAAAGGTCATTGTATTGTACGACCAAGCATGTTTTCTTGATGATTTGCAAAAATTGAATAATCGGTATGACCGTAGCGTAAATTGTTGCACCATAGTGACGAAGGTTGGGATGTAATTTGCATGATTTGTGTATGTGTTGTTCGAGGACGAACAAGGATTTAAGTGTGGGGTAAGTGATGTTGGGCAGATTTATATGCCCAAGTGATACTCAAACGTGTCATTTTTACCTTGTTTGTTGTGCAATGTGTATATAATATCATGTAATTAGTAATAAAATGCGAATTTATACTAACCAACTTGATTAGCATTTGTTTTGCAGGTAAATGTGATTTTTAGGAGCTAAAATGCATGTTGGAACTATATCAGAGTTAGACTTGGATGCGAGCGTGGAAAAGACATTGGAATGCACATTTTATAGGGGCTCTGCGATGGAGCCGTGCCACGCTACCATCGCGGTAGCACACTGCCTGAACAAGAATTAAAATGGCAAATTCCAGTGTGCCATCGCGTCAGCTCCGTGGCACGGAGAGAGGCCTCCGCGTTGGCCTCCGTGCCACGTTGAGGCTAATTTATCGGACCCTGAAATTCCAGTGAAGGTCCGCGTCCACGCCGTGTCACGGAGGCAGTGCTCCGCGTTGGCCTCCGTGACACGTTGCTTGTTATTCCGGGAAAAATTTCCCACTAGTATAAATAGCACACTTAGGTTTATTTTAAGCAGTTTTTTAGTTTTTAGACTGAGTTCAGAAGTGGAGAGCAAGGACGTGGGTTAGGAGCAGTTGAGGAACGAAAAAGCTAAGGGATTTCTTCTCTTCTTTTCTTCTTTCTATCAATTGTACGTATGATTTACACTCATTTTAGGATGATCAATCCACAAATGAGTGGCTAATTCTCTTCCTTGCTGAGGTTTTGACACTTGTAATGAATTTTGAT
Organism: Datura wrightii; assembly: GCA_035772735.1. Taxonomy (NCBI): domain Eukaryota; kingdom Viridiplantae; phylum Streptophyta; class Magnoliopsida; order Solanales; family Solanaceae; genus Datura; species Datura wrightii. Next base: position 71,697,464 of record JASDFA010000019.1, on the reverse strand, counting down.
TGTAATTGATATGGTTTTCTTCTTCTTCTTCCATGTTGTTCTATTAATTCTTGTTCTTACTGCATTAGTGTGTGGCCGACATTAATGTACATCTAAAAAGTCCAATATCACTCGAAAGAGCAAGAAATTGGAAAGTTGTGAATTAATAGGGTATTGTTCTTAACTTGATTTGGGAAAATTGGGTTTTGATGTGCTTTCCTGATAGAAATATACTTGAAAGCCATATTAGTCAATTTAGGAACCGGAATTGTATTGCTAGGTCATAAATTGCATTTGATCACAGAAATATAGACGGATGGTTTATGATTCTAAAGTGAAATTAAATACGAGAGTTTTAATTTCTAGGCGAATGTTCTTGGCTAGCAACATGAAGAAGAGATTAACCAAATTATCATGATTATCAAGTTCATTACTTGTTCTTAAGCTTGGCATGTTCATATCCATTGTCTAAATTCACAGTAAATAGTTTTTATTAATTGTAGTATATATAGTTTAGAAACAAAAACTCAAGTAACTGTTGGTTACATTGTTGTTAGCATAATTGGAAGTGAAATAGGAATATAGTAAACTAGGCAACTTTACATATCTTGAGCCTCCTTGGATCGATACTTGGCTACTTAGCCACTTTATTACTTGTTTGACCACGTGCACTTGCGTGTCAGTTTTTAACCTATACCGGAACACCCGAACATCAGTCAATGGGTGTGGTGTACAATTTTTGGTGACAAATATCTGTACTTTCTTATGTATAACTTTCTACGATTTCTTTTGGAGGCTTCTAGGTGCTTTGGGACCCTTTCTGATTGCTTTTACCCTTCCATCAGTGAAATGGGTCACTTGCTCTTCGTTTTGTGTTTAGCGGTTGCCAATCTTCTATAGCAGTTGTTTAGCAGTCCCAACTGCGTTTCACCTGCGTTTAGCAAGTGCCAATCCGCTAAACATAGGTGCAAGGGTGATTTCAAGGCAGTACCATCTGCACCAATCCTGTGTTTAACAGGTTTAGATCAGCGTTTCACAGGTAAAAAACATGTCCTAAGCAGATCACTTTAAGTTCAAATCCTCCAGTATCTTCATTTCCACAAAATGCCTGCATAGAGAAGAAAAAGGGCATAAAAGCTTTCTAAATGAGTTGAAAATAAAGCAAAATCTCATGCTCAAAAGCTTAATGAGTTGGTAAATTACCAACTCATCAAACCCTAAAACTTGAACCTTTGCTTGTGCTCAAGCAAGGCATTCTGTCACACAAAAAATTTATTTAAGCTTAGAGCATCATGGGCTTTGAACATAAGACCCTTAAGACTCAAGACAACCTATAAATCATACACTGACTCAAGAAAAATAAAAAGACTCAAACATGTTGTACAAACTCAACTGGCATCACCATAAAGACTTGACAAATATCCTTACCATTCTTTCAATTCAAAGCAAGGACATTTTCATTCAAATCAAAATCAATAAACATCTCAAGTCATTGACATTCAATATTCAACATTCAAGGTTTGCCTAGAAGTTCATTACTCAACTTATCTTCTTCATACCTCTCAATTTGAATCAAGACTTTCACATTCTTACTCCAAGGATGTAATGCCACTCACCATAAGAGAGAATTTCATCCACACTTATGTACTTCAATGAAAAACAGGGAGTATAAGATGATGTAAATACGATGGCTCTCTCTAATACATTCAAGTGTACAAACATCAAACCATAGGCTTGCCCTCCATGTACTCGTCACTAATGTAGAAGTGCCAAACATGGAATCATTAAGGACTTGCTGGTTGTAATGAAAGCTAGGGGTAAGGGTAAGATAAATTTTCATTCTAGTGACTAGAACCTCCCTAATGCCTTTAAGATGCACATATAACCTCCCGCTCACATATAGTGAGTCAATTCTACCTTATCTCTCCTTTGTTCATAATTCAGATTTTCCATCAAGCCACCCTTTTAACCCATTGATTTCTTTGTCAAGCCTCTTTACACAAGAGATAGCACCATCCAATTCAAATTGTTCTTCTTTTGATTCAAGTTTTTTTTCAATCAACCATTTGTTTCTTTTCATTGAACAATTAATGCTAACTCACATTGAATCTCCCTTCTCTTTTTCCCCTTTTATGCACACCCTCAAACATAGGTTTTTTTCTACATAATATTTCATCTTCCCATCCCCACCCAAATCTTAAATTTTAAGCCCTCATTTTCTTTTATCACTATCAATTAAGGAGGAACGGGTTCCAAAGGATAAGATTCACAAAGAGTTTAAGGCTTGTCATGAGGTTTCCAAAGAAAAGGGTTAAGGCTCAAGAATTAGTTCACTAGGATCAATTGTTAAAGAAAGGTTATTTTGTAGTGAAGTGACTATCCAAGAAGGGGTTAAGGTCATCTCCCATGTTTGGTTACCTCTAGGATTTTACCTTTAATCACATTCAGGACAAGTTCAGACAATAAGCATGCACAAAAATCAAACATAACCTTACTACATAAGGCGTCATACTCCAAGGAGTCATAGTTATTCTGAAGGTCGATTCAAAGGCATGAATTTTGATAAGCTATTTCGAATTTTATAAACTCATTTATGAATCAAAAAGTCAAACAAGAAATGTAGAAATCATAACAATAGAGTTTTTTCTTCAAATCCATCTACCCCTTTTTCTCAAAAATCCTATTATTGTGCCAAGTAAAAATTTTGATGGTGCTTCACATGGAATTTATCCTGAAAAAAGTCACCTTTAAATCCATCATAGGTAAATGTCATCCGGTTTGACACCATATATAAGATAAGAAAAAGTTTCTCCTTGGGAAAGAATCATAGTATAAAGAAAACTCTAGGAGTTTATTCATAGGATACTATCTACAAAGTCGATGCTTAATAGCAAGTAATGGCAATTTTCACTTAAGAATGACATCACCCGATCTATCATAGAGCCATATTGTTTATCACTAATGAGTGGGTTACTCATACTTCACCGCCCTAAAAAAAATAAAGCATTGTCCTCAATGCACAAGGTTGAAAAACTAAGGAAGGAATAAGTGAAAGAACTCCCTGATCTGATAGAGGCATCTGCGTTGGAACTGCCACGCATTCTGGACATAACCTGTGCTAGACTTGTGTTTTGTTCCTTTGCACCTGCATTTCGCAGGTCTAGCGTAGGTTTGGAAATTTTGAGCATATTTTCTTTTAGGTATTCTGGTTGGCACATATACGGGACCTGCGTTTGCACATTAGGACCTGCATTTCGCAGGTCTAACGTAGGTTTCTCAGTGTTTTTCCTTCTGCTTTTTGTCATTTTCCTCACCTGTTTCACCCCTGCACAATCAAAGACAACAAAAATGTAAAACAATAAGAAACTCAAAAACACTTGGGTTGCATCCTAAGAAGCGCCTTAGTTAACGTCATAGCTTGACGACTTCAATTTTCACCACTTTTCTCTCCACCTTGAGATTGTGAATTGCACCCCTAATTTCTTATCCATTCTTCTGCTTCGCTTGAGGGGTGGTGGTGAAAAAGTAATGGCACCAAGAAATAGATGTATCATGTTGTATTTCTTGGGCCTTAAAGGAGAAATGTGCTTTGGTATTGTTGGCATGACATACTCTAAGATGAAGCTACTTTTATCTTCCTCTTCAACTTCCTCCATAGATTTGGTTGCCTCCATTTATATATCATCAACCAAGTTCAATGTTGAAAAATGATTGGAGGGCGATTTAAGTCGCTCCATTCTCAAGCATTCTTCTTGCTTGACATCCTCTTCTCAAGTGCACTAGAGTCCTCAAGAATAATCTATTATACTTCTCTTTTGAGCTCTAGTGTCACTTCATCACTTATGGCATCTTGCATTGTAGTTAGGTTGGTTGACAGGCAGTTCTCCTTGACCTCTTCAAATTCCTCCTTGACCCCTTCTTCATTATCATGTGGAGTTTCCTCCCACGAGTCAAGTTGGACTAGGTCTCATTGTTCACTCCTCCTTTTTATGCTTCTCAATATCTCCTCAGCTTCTTCTTTTAGAGAACTATATTTTTCTTATTAAGGAGTCGATAATTCCACGGGCATTGAGGAGTTAGCTTCCTTTTCCTTATTAGACTCCTGCTCCAAAAAAACATGGAGCACGAATTTCATGCGGTCACATGTAGTGCTTCTTCCCTCACATGCCATGACATCATTCCTATTATAGCAACTATATCGAAAAGTGAACTCATTGTGATAACCACCCCAGTGTCTATCATGACCACCACATAAAGTGCATATATACCCATCAGAGGAGAAAGAAGGTGCACACATCTCTCTTCTAGGGGAATAATTGCAAGCTTGCCAAAGGTGTGGTCCTCCATAATAGGGACATGGGTCATCATGGTAAGGGTTAAAACCACCAAACCTTCTTTCATTCCATGATACCATGATAAAAATAAAAATTAACAAAAGTAAAACCAAAACAAAATGCAAAACAAGATGCAAAATAAGTTTGAATCAATAAATAACTATTGGCTATCATAACTCAATTTCCGGCAACGACGCCATTTTTTGATAATTCTCAGTACAACTCTCCTGATTAACGGAGGTGGCAACGGTCATTGTCAAGAATACATATACTCGATGGGTGTCCGGTTCGAATCCTAAAAGAAATTGAGTCGATAATATAAAAGTTTTAAACTAACTCAAACTAGAATGCATCAATGCTCAACATTTGAAAAGTAAAAATGGGAAAAAAAAAGAGAAAACAATATCAAATTAAACTTTAGAACTAAGTGAAGGGAATTTCAATTGTTGCAATCACAAGTGAGATGGCTAGGGGTGTGCTATTGATGGGCTAACAACTAAAATTGAATTTACTTCATTGCCTTAGGTTCAAATTTAGTAAAGATAGCAGTAGATAAAATACATTCTCTCATTTGTCAACCACAAGAATGTTTATGCCTTGGGTTTTCTCAAACCCTAAGGTCAAATTCAAATTATCAACCATAAGAGATTGAGGAAGAATCGAGCTATCTCTAGCCTTGAACTTTTAATGGAGTGGGAATATGGGTTTTAACTATCTCAATCTCAACTACACATATCAAAACTCCAAATCCTCCCTATGTTTTTCTCACCCTATTCTCACCCTTGTTTCTCAAGAAAAAGCAATAAAAGTAAACAAAATTCATATTTGCAATCATTAATTTATATAATTAAAACTTAGAGAAAACAATAGATCTATATTTGCAATTAGAATCCAAGAACAATTAGTCAATACCTATTCATATTTACAAATCCACCATGCACACACCCCTAACTAGAAATTTAGCTACTCATATTTAGAGTGAGAGAGAGAGAGAGAGAGAGAGAAGATACCAAGAGGAATTCCCTCAAAATTCATCATATGAGTTCACCAACTTACTTCACACGATTTACTGCTATGGTGGAATTCCCCCACAATTAGGATTTTTGAAGAAGAAGAAGAAGAAGAAAAGTACTTTCTCTTTCTACAATTCTATGATGTGTAACACTCTCTAAAATCTCTCTATCAATTAATGAATAATGTGTAATGTACAATTTTGGGATATAAATATCTGTACTTTCTTGTGTATAACTTTTTACAATTTTCTTTGGAGGCTTCTAGTTGCTTTGGGACCCTTTTTGGACATTCTTACCCTTCCATCATCGAAATGGGCCACTTGCCCTTCATTTTGTGTTTAGTGGTTGTTTAGTAGTCCCAACTGCGTTTCACCTGCATTTAGCAGGTGCCAATTCACTAAACATAGGTGCAAGGGTGGTTGCAAGGTAGTAACATCTGCACCAGACCTGCGTTTAGCAGATTCAGATCCGTGTTTCATAGGTGAAAAGCATTTCCTAAGTAGATCACTTTAAGTTCAAATTGTCCATTATATTTGTTTCCATCAAATGCCTGCATAGAGAAGAAAAAAGGGCATAAAAACTTTCTAAATGAGTTGAAAATAAATCAAAAGCTCATGCTTAATAGCTTAATGATTTGGTAAATTATCAAGTCATCATTGTTTTACTATCAGCCCGATGCAGATAGTCTCAATCATATGGAATATCAAAGGGGAAGATTTATAAGGTCAATCTGCTCGAATTTAAATTTTAGGATAGTAACTTGTGGTGCAAATACCATGGGATGCATAGCCCTAATACTAGAGACTGTTGCCAGCTCCAAGAAATGGTTGCAGATTTGTTGAGGGATGGCTGCTTGCAGGAGTTCCTAAGTGATCAAGCTAAAAGTAGCTTCCGAAAAGGTATTGAGGGAAATAGGAAGCCTGTGAATCTTAACATACCCCAAATGATGATAAGCTAAACTATGAGTTGATTCCCCCTCCCCTAGCAATATAACAGGTACAATTTCTTGGTAATGTTGATTTAGTAAATGTTTGTCTTCCTTTTTTCTCTCAAACTCCTACAGGTTATCCGAAACAACTTTCTTGCACAGACATGGGAGATATGCTCTCTGGATGAGGCTAGCACTAACACCTGAGGACAACAGGAGGAAGAACTCCCAGAAGCATTCAAAAAATAGAGAGAGCATTGTGGATGGATAACCAACTCAGAAGAACCGGGAGGACACATTACACTCTTTTTTCCTTCGTCCAATTTTATCCCATAGAGGATTTTTTTGGCAAGGTTTTTAATTAATAATACGGAATTCCAGGAATGAATTAGGATTTCTATTTTCCTATATCATGTAGAGGCAAAAACTATCTTGGAAAAATATTGATGTGAATAAAAGAGAATATTCTTGTAAAGCATGAAACACTTTATAGAATATTGGACCCCCTAAGTCTAAGCGCAACATGCCACAAAACCTCTAAGGTCAAAATTCGAAGGTCTCGAGAATAACTCACCTTGAACAAAAAAGGAGAACAAGAGCTCAACTTAGGAATCCCAAGTCTTGAGCCAACAACCCCTAACCCCTAGAACGAAGCGTAAGAGTAAACTTTAAGGTCCCCACGACCAATGGCCAGGCACCAGGGACTGACAATGAAGTCGAGAGTGACTTTTTAATTAATGTAAAAGGAACTACTCTTTCAAACATGAAACTATCGAAAGAGTAAATTCACATGAAATGAACGGACTAATCATTCGATAGCGATGAACCGAGGCAATGCCGCCGTGCACTTCGGACTAGGCCAAATCAAGAGACATTGAAATGATGTGAAACCTAAGTTCCAGATCAATTCCAAACTGAAAATTGACTGAACAGAAAGAATTCTCTTAAAGGCTACGCTCTAAACTACTTCAGGAGACGTCGAAACTTAGAAGAACAATAATTAAAAAAGTAAAGGGAACCCTCTTCGCTCCACAAGGTGTAACCATGAATAGAATCTAAAAAAGCAGTAAATGCACCGACCTTATGAGATGATTAGGTAAGAAGCGCCATAACATAAAACTAATTGGCGACTATCTATGATCATCAAATAAAAATCTAATACTCACTAAGTTCAACTAGGGTCACTCATTGCAATTTTGAAAAATGGGTTATGCAGAGTTTTGCACCATATAGCAAGCCTTCGAAAGGTGAAAATCCCCATCTCTCGAAAAAGCACGCCCAACAAAGCCGAGATGATAGAACGAGATCAGGCTCTCAGTTTAAAAGAATATAATGATTGAAATTTGCAATGGCGAATCATGTGTTAAAGAGAAAATACAAAAAAAGAAGAAGAAGCGTATGATCGCAAAAATTTCATTTTTTTACAATTCCATATGTTTCACAAATTACAGGCCTAAAACAAGGCGTAAATATTACAAAGCCCGAAATGGGTTCCATATTATAAATCTTGAAAAAGGTTACAAATTCTCAGCTCAAAGAATGTTGCAAAAGATCCAAAATAAACTACCGACCCCGATACCGAAGCATCATATTAAGTACCATTTTTCTTTTTTCATGCTAAAAAAGCTAGAGAGGCCCATGTAGATAGATGAGTTGAAAAAGGGACTAGAAGACAGTGGGAACCCCTCAAGAGAAAAAGCCTCATGTTAGCCAGGAAGCTTGAAGAGGTTTTTTAATATCCTAGAATACTCTCAGGGGTCATGAGGAGGTATGAGGTTTCGCTGGATCAAGTAATTTAACTGAGCTTAGTTAGAGTACCATAACCGGTGAGCTTTCTCATGAGCAGCCTGGGAAGCTTGGATGCAACCCACTTGGGAATTCCCAATGAGTTGAATAAGCAAAACCTAAGGACAAATCTCTGACCCGGTCACCCGACACGATGGTAGAGTGCATGGTTCCAGTGAGACTGAACTTGAACTTAGGACTATTGATAAAGAGAGTGGTTTGGTGGAAAATTTATCACTACTCTCACCCTTGGTCTCATCTACAATATTTACCTTACTTTCATCAAACACTTAAGTAGCCAAATCCCTAATATGATGCCAGGATCAAAGACAAGAATAAGGAAAAAATTGTAGAAAGAGCAAAGAGCAAAGTCAAATGATTTAAGAAAATGAGGGGAGAAGCGTCCCATAAGGGCTCTCTCCCTCTCTCTATATTAAATCCACACAAAGAAGAAAGGGGAGATTTTCAAGGACTAGGAAACACTAATGAAGAAGACTAGTTTTTATAGGCTAAGTTTCACTGGACGTGTAGAAGGAAGAGGTTGCGAATTTTCGTCAGGTGGATGGTTAGTCATGCAATCAAGGTGTGACGTGAAAGTTTCTTCAAGCAATGAAAGGTATAGGGTGGCTCATTGTTCTGTAAAATTGAAGCTCGAGCAATGAGAAGAGATCTTTCTAGCTCTTTCCCACCCAAAATTCTATCCAGGATACAACATTCTAGTCATAATACAAAATGCTGGACTGGATACAACATTTCAGCCAAAATACAAAAATGCTAGTTAAGATACAAGTTTCTAGTTAAGATAGAAAGGAACATACTTGGGGTTCCAAAGATGTCATCTTGGAAGAGAGAGCATGAGATAAAACTGTAAAAGTTACATGAGACAATAGCCTTGGCTGATTGATAAGTTTGAAATTTACTAACTCATTAGGCTCCTAAGCATGAGTTTTTACCTAGTTTTTGAGTCGTTTATGTGGATTTTATGCCCTTTCTCTTGAATTCTAGGTACTTCACGTGAGTGGAGAAAGCATGAAATTGAGTAAAACACATGAAGTTTGAGATGGAATTTGATAAGCTAGCATATGAAGGATAGCAGCCAAAGATAATGGAAGATTTGAGCTCAATAAGAGGTGCAAAGACATGCTTTAAATCGGCTAAATGCGGATCCGGAGGGCAAAACACAAGCGAAACGCCGAAGCTACTGCTCAGAATGTCTATTCAATCAGTTGTTCACGGAATGCAATAGGCTAAATTCCCATTGAACCACCGATTCCCCCTGCGAAGACACTGTTTTTAACCGACTATAGTTTGGTGCTCCGCAGATTAACACCGACTAAATGCCGGTTCTTCATAGGAGAGGCTGTCTAATGAAGGGTAAAAAGGTCTTGAAAGGTCTCCAAAGAATCTAAAAGCCTCAAAGGCATTTGGAAAAATTTGTACACAAGAAAATACAGATATTTACATAGCTTTCATTGTACACCAACCATTTTTTCATTCAACGAATTCATCAACCATTCTTTCATCTTCCACAAAACTCTTTCACCATAGAATTGTAGAGTTAGGTAGAACTTTTCTTCTTTTCTTTCTTTAACCCATTTTGGGGGAATCCACCATTGCTGTAAGAGCCTGTGAAGAAATTTGTGAAGCTAATGTGATGAATGTGAAGGGAATCCTCTTGGTATCTTCTCTCTATCTTTAAATATGCTTAACTAATATTCTAGATAGAGGTATATTCATGGTGGGTTTTTTTTAATTTTGATTGGGTTTTGATAAATTGCTCTTAGATTCTTATTGAAATTGTAGATCTATTATCTTCTCCCCAAGTTATAATTGCCAAAATTAATGGTTTGCAAACATGAATTGTGCTTTACTTTTCTTGCTTTTGCTTGAGAGAGAAAGGTGAGAAGATAATGGTGAGGAATTGGAGTGTTTTTGTGTAGGATTAAGCTAGAGAAAGTTAAAATTCACATCTTCACTCCATTAAAGGTCAAGGCTAGAAATAGCTAGTCCTTCCTCAAGCTTGTGTGGTTGAATACTTAAATTTTCTTTGGGTTTTGAAAGAACCCAAGACATAAACATTCTTGTGATAGAAAAATAAGAGAATGTGAATTATCCACTACGATTTATGCTAATTATGGGTCTACGGCATTGAAGAAATTCCCGATTTAGTTGAGATTTCATCTATAGAATGCCCCTAGCCATATCACTCGTGATTGCTTCAATTGGGATTCCCCCCAATTAGTCTTAGTTTAGAATCAAATAGTTATTTCCCTTTAATTTCCCCTAATTTTACTTTTCAAATGTTGAACAATTATGCATTATAGTTTGAATTAGTTTATAAATCTTGAATTATCAACTCAATTCTCTGTGGGATTCAACCCCTACATTCCTCGGGATATTTGTTTTGATACAACAACCGTTTACACTCATTCGTAAAAGAGGAATGTAGTTTGGATGTTATCACCGATAAGAGGTTAGTCCTTACTTATCGGAATTATTGCTGAAGCTACCATCAGACATTTCAGTGATGTTAAGTCCCTCTCCTTATGTAGAGGTGGTCCCTCATCACCAAAATCTGACCGACCAGCTAGCTCAACCAGATCCTGGGAAATTGTTACCTTCTTTTCAAAATCAAAGAAGCCCACACTAATGTTATTAGAAATATGAATTAGCATGATCTGGGTATCACGAGGTTTTTCCAAGTTGTAGTGTCTTTTCCTAGTCTAGCTCTCTCTATAAGATGTTAATCCTCTTCTTTAGTTGGTGAATCTTATCCCAGGGTGATACTAAAGTGAGAAGGGAGAAACAAGGATAGGCATAGTGGTGTGATCCCGCGCTCACTAAAAGGATGCTCTCTTTCAAATTGATCTGTCTCTTCATAAGGGGTTCAATAAGGACGATTTGCAAAGTATTCTCCCGCTGCAAAGTTTCCGCCTCATTGAACCAATAAAGGGAGTTGCCTCGATAGCTCTCTCTCTCATTTGATACCACTTCCTTCTCAGCTTTAAATGCCTCAATTTCAGAGGCCTACAAGGTAAAACCTCAATTGATGTAGATTGGTCTTGAACGATGACCGTAGCTTCCTCAAGTTTGTTGCACTTCGATTGAAGACCCTTTCTTTCAATAGATGCTGGAGTCTCTCCGCAGCCAACACACTAGCCTGAAATGCCGAAGAAGAAGTCATAAACAAAGATGCTGGAACATCCTTGGGAAGAAAGACTGCAGAGTGAGAATCAATAACCTTAGCGGAAGCATGAGGGTATTTGTTCATAAGGCATTCAATAGAAAAACTATACATCCTCCATCGGTCTTTTAGTGAGACAACATAATTTAGATAGTTGGCTATCCCCGCTGGCCTTGATGTGAAATTAACCTCATCAAGAATCTTCAAAACCATTATCCAATACCGCGTTGGGTTTTGAACCAGGGGAGTCAGGGCACTAGTTGTGGAATGAAAACTTGTGAGCCCTACAAAAGACCGCAGCCTAGGAAGTAATGTGAAAATAGATCTTGAGGCTTGATGAATGAGAGAAAGAGGGGCCATTGTGGCTTAACATTCGATTAAGGGTCTTGGGGAATGCAGGTAAAGCATTGGCTACCTTGTCTCACTGGAAATACGGGAACTTCTTTGCCAAGAGTCACAGGAACCAGGGCCTAGGGTTGAGTTTGTTCAACATTCTCTGTTTTGAAAAATAACCCAAAAACCTCAGAGCGGGCACATGGGGGAGCTTGCATCCTCTAAGCCTGCAGCTCGCTCTCAAACTCTTTAGAGCTTTCATATAAGATGATGACATTAGGGATAGATTTTCTTTCCCTTTCTAAGATTGAACTTTTTCATTTTCCTCCCTTTTCCCCTTCACCTAAAGATGAGAGCTTCATCTCGGAGGTTGGGTCTGTCACCGCATCAACAAGAGTATAGAGTCGGTCACGAGGGTCCCAACCAATGAAGTTGGTGGCGATATCCAAAAGAAAAAGCAAACTTAGACCGGATACCAAACCTACACAAGGAAAGTCTTGGGATATGAGTAAAAAAGCAAAATAGTAATGAATGATAGTGTAAGAAAATTGTGACATACCATGTTTTGTTGCTTTCCATCCAAACTGGTCGGAATTTTGTATCTAGTATCTGCTATCAAAGTGGAAGAATTCAAAATTTTTATGACCCATAAATAAAGTTCCCTGACTAGATGAATGAAGAAGACGCCCATAGGTGGGCGCCATTGAGGTAGTGCATGAAATGCCCAAAAAGGTAACGTGTCAAGAGAAAATATTAAAAAGAGCAAAAGGGAAAGCGAAAAGAAAGTAAGTCCTAGATTCTTATGCTGCATATTCCAAGGCCTAGGGAAAAGTTTATCGGAAGGATCTGGGGAGGCTACGATAATGATACGATCAGTCCAACCTCGATCATAGACGTTATCAAAATCACCAAGTAGCGATTTCCCCCAACAACGGGCTAACTGTACTATCCCTTTTTGAACGAAATAGGAGGAGTACAGTAGCAGCAAATGTGTCAAGTTAAACTATTCTCCAACCTCTGCAATCAATGCGCAAAGGCTGGAGATGACTCTCCATACTTTCGAGCTAAGTTGGGCCAAACGTAACCGAAAGGTATCATAGAATAAGCTGATTAACCAATTAATAGGGCCACTGAGACCCATGCTAAAAGGGTAAGTATAAATGAAGGAGTAGCCTGGTCTTGACATGGTGTTACTTTAAGAGGCTCTAGGAGCTTCTACTTGATATCTGTCCAGGGACCATTTATAGTTTGCTCGGACTAAGGGAAAGTCGCTTTCCTTCATAAGAGAGAAACTCCACCACTAATTTCTTTTCTCATCCTAGTACCACCATATGCCAAAATCTTAAAATCATCATCAAAGAAATACAAACTGGGAATAACTTTATTGGTGAATGGGTTAGGGTAAGCTTTTCCCTCTTTTCTCTTCTTTATCACCTTGCCAATAACTGGAGTGGTAGAGGTGGAGTTCAAGGAAGAGCCAAACATTCCGGATTGAGATAAAGACCAAAAAGAAGGGGTTGGAGCAATAAGCATCTCTAGAGTCAACAAGAGAGCAAGATGAGGAAATATATGAAGGCAGACAGAGAATGGTGAAGCCACAAAATTTTTAAATCAAAAAGGCTGGCAATATATGCTACCTCGAACATCGAGCTATGGTTGAACTGAATATGTGTCAAAATGGAACGGTATGTGAAAGAAATAGTTCATTCTTTTCTAAAAATGAAGAAGAGTGTGGCAGACCGGTGGCAAGTTTTATTTTCTTTCTGTCTTTATGATTGACCGAATGGCAGACCTAATAGATAGAGGGACTATCTGTATAGTGTTGACTTAGATGACAAACACATGGAATCATCTAAAGGTTTGGAGTAGAATACTAATATGGTAAAAATAAAGGATCTCGTGAGGCTCTCTGTGGGATGATGATAGCAGAGAAGCTATCTTGTGCCCGGATAAAGACTAGGGATCATTGCCATGGTGATATGGTATAAAAGAAAAGCAGGGGACAAAAGTGTCAGAATGCTCGGGTGCACGGATGAGCTCATACGGATATGATTCAGGCAGGGATATTGGCTGACACATTGCAAGCAGATTGGACACGTTGAACAAGGACACAGGGTGTAGTACTTTAGGGCTCCCATGGCATTACTATATAGCTTAGGCCTAAATTTTTTAGCTTACAAATTGTCACGCCCCGAGACTAAACCCTAGACGAAACATGGTACTTGAAGTCACAAGTAACCCCAAGTGAACCCTTGGTCTATGATACACTAGAATTCTTAGTAAACATAACAGCGAAATCCTTAGAATAATAATGTAAGACATTTGTGAAAGAAGTTTTCAATCACATAGCTTAAAACATCTGAGCAATAATAATAAACTGAAATCATATTTGTGTTTGAAAGCCATCTAATTGAGGAGTTGTTGGGACAAGCCCCCAACTAACTCTAAGTCTAACTGAAGTAATAATAAAGAAAACTGAAATAAATAAAATAACATCCTCGACAGATGAGGACTCACACTTCTGCTGCTGGGAGAGAAACTTGAACGATATTGGCTAATGGCGCTGGGTCTGAGAACCTGCGGCTGTATCATGAAATAATACAACATAAAAGTATGCGTCAGTACTTTGAATGTACTGAGTAAGCAGGAGAGAACATAACATAATATAAAATACTGAGCTAAAAATGAAATGCAATGTGCAACTGATATACTGAGCTGAATAATTGTAATAAACTGAGATGGTCAAGATGACCCTGACTAATGGTCAAAGACATGCCCTAATCTGAAAGTTTTGAGACTGAGATACTGTGTTGAAATGGCCTAAGCTGATAGAGAAGAAACTGAACTGAAATGCTTATACTGAGATGGGACTGAGCTGACTAGTGGGACCGATATATAACCACGTGAGCTAGACATGGAGTCCGATGTATACACCCCACCGGTAGGACCCAATATACCTTGCCAGGGTATAAAGGCATGAACTGGGTGATCACAAAAGTATGGGGCCAAAAAGGCTAATAAATATTTTAACCTACACTAACAATGTAGTTTTGGGAACCTGGGTGCGCTGGAACCTACACTAACCTACACTAACAAGTATTGAGACTGAAGTCCTGCTCCCATTAGACTACCTAAACTGAATACTAAGATGATAGCTTGAAACTGTGATCCAAGACTAGTCGGGGATGTATAACTGATAGTACCCTGAGAGTCTTATCAGACCAGATTCTGAAACTGGGTTCTAGACTAGTCAGAGGTGCTTATCTAGAAGCATCGTAACTGTCTACGAACAAACTGTAATTTGAACTGGGGTCCTAAGGATAGTCAAAGCTATTTATATATCTAAAATATCATGACATCCTGGTGGACCAATAACTGAGTTCTGAATCTGATTCTGATAATTGGGAGGCGGTACTGACACCTCGGGAGTTTCTGTAGTCAAATTGATTAGTTGACAAATTCTGAATATTTCTGAGGAGATTCTACATTCTAACGGAACTGAACTACTAAGCAGCTAACAGAGAATTCATCTTTCTTTAACAACACGGGAATCCACATATGGCCAAAAATTTCAAGAAAATAGGAAATTCTCATCGGTAAGCTAAATAAAAGTTTTCTCATTCGTGCCAGGGCTGAAATCATGCTTACCAAGGGAGTAATTACTCAACATCTAAGCAATAAGGAATACTAGAAAATCAGCCCAAATCACACTTCAAAAACCATGGGGAATTTAATGTATAAATACGTTCATTTGAAAACTTGGGGCAAAAAATTCACTTTTGCGGGAACATCAACAATTTGGTCAAGAACTGATGGAGATCATATCAACAATAAGCATGAATATCATTCCAGGTGAAATCGATGAAAAACAAACATGTAATCTTTTCATACTTGAAAACTCAGGTTTAAGACCGATAGAGAAACTATAAGAGGGTTTTGGGGGACATAAGGGAAGAACTATTCCCTTGTTGAATTCCCACATACCTAACTAAACATTCCCCGGAGGAGAAAACTCAAACTGCTGCGATGGAGGAAAACCCTAAGCTTGCTTGAAAGTTCTTTAGAGACTCTTCAATTACTTTTCTGAGAATGAAAGTGGGGAATAATGGGAGAGGCCGTTCATTCCCACTAATAGGTATTAAATTACGTCTAAAATGACGTAGTTTAAAGTTTAGAAGAGTAGAAAATTACTAAACAACCCTTAGAAGATCGCAGGAAAAAACTGTCAGGTGGTCCTAACAGGTCGTGGTCGCACTCGTTGAGTACACTACCCAGAAATCCTTGATGGTCACCACGAGAGACCTAATGAGTCATGGCGAGTGACCACGATTCATGGTCACCCATCGTGGACCACACTACCCAAATGCCCTAATGATCCCCAAGGGTGACACCACGACTCGTGGTCATACATAACGAGTTGTGGTAAGGACTCGTGGGGTACACTGGCTCATACCTTAACATTTGACCCATGTCTGACCATATGTGACCTAACGAGTCGTTAGGTCTCATAATGACTCGTTAGGTGAGTCGTTCTGAGGCATTTTCTGCAGATTCCTAAATTTTCTAATTTAAGTCCCGTATCTAGTCTTTGAGTTTCTGGGGCATTACAATATCTCCCCCTTGGAACCATTCATCCTAGAATGTTGGAAAACACATAGGAAAGAAGGGAATAACAATCACAATGATCAAATACAGGTTATTTAACTCAAAAACTGACGGAATGAATACCCACATTTCAACATACATAACTGAACTGAATTCACCTTTCATATAAACATCCAAAATCATAAAGGAAACTTAAACACATGAATTGAACCTAACAACTAAATCCGTTTCTAAGGCCAAACTAATATTTTAAGCTGTAACAGAGTCGATAGAGAACAAATACGAGTATTTAGCCATTATATCTGCTTCGGCCTCCCATATAGCTCCCTCAACCTGCTGATTTCTCCATAAGACCTTAATTGAAGCTATTTCCTTATTCCTTAGCTTACGAACTTGACGGTCAAGGAACTGAACTAGTACCTCCTCATATGAGAGACTATCCTTTAGTTCTACACTGTCCAATGGCACCACTGAAGTTGGATCTCCGATGCACTTCTTCAAGAGTGATACATGGAATACAGGGTGCACAGATGCTAACTCTGTGCGTAACTCCAGCTTATAAGCTACTTTGCCAATTTGCCTCCGAATCCTGTAGGGTCCAATATACCACGAACTGAGCTTTCCTTTCTTCCCAAACCTCATCACCCTTTTCATGGATGAAATTTTCAAGTAAACCCAATCATCCACAACGAACTCCAATTCTCTTCTCCTCACATTCACATAAGATTTCTGATGGCTTTGAGCTATTTACAATCTTTCTCTGATGAGTTGTACCTTCTGCATAGCTTCATGAAGCGAGTCTAGCCCAATTATAGCATCTTCACCCACTTCAAACCACCCGATAGGAGATCTGCACCTCCTACCATACAATCCCTCAAATAGGGACATCTGAATGATGGAGTGGTATCTTTTGGTGTACGTAAACTCGATAAGAGGCAAATGGTCATCTCAATTACCCTTAAAATCAATCGCGCACACTCTCAACATATCTTCTAGGGTTTGGTAGTCCGCTCAGCTTGCCCATCTATATGCGGGTGAAAAGTTATGCTGAGTTTGACCTGCATGCCTAGTCCCTTCTGAAAAGACTTCTAGAAGTGTGAGGTGAATTGAGTTCCCCTATTTGAAATGATAGCTAATGGCACCCCATGAAGTTTGACTAACTCTGGGATGTAAAGTCTAGCATAGTCCTCAGCCGAGTCTGTGGTTTTGACTGGGAGGAAGTAAGCTGACTTAGTCATCCAGTGTACTACTACCCAGATTGAGTCATGCTGCCGACGAGTCCTAGGTAGACCTGTAATGAAGTCCATGTTTACTTATTCCCACTTCTATATGGGTATGCTGATGTTATGAGTTATACCTCCTGGTCTTTGGTGTTCCGCTTTAACTTGCTGGCAGTTCGGGCACTTGGCTACGAATTAAGCGATGTCTCCCTTCAAGTCATTCCACCAGTAAATATCCCGCAGATCGAGGTACATTTTAGTATCACCAGGGTGAATAGAGTATCTCGAGCTATGTGCTTCAGCCAGTATCTGCTGTCTCAATTCACCAACATCTGGTACACACAACCTGCCATGGTAACGGAGCACTCCATCTTCCCCTTTGGAGAAAGCCTCAATCTCTTTCCTGAGAACCACTTCTTTAAGTTTAAGAATGATGGGATCTTCATCATATCTGGACTTGACTTCCACAACCAAAGAAGAGTCTGACCCGCTTTGCACCACTACTCCCCCTTCAGCTGAATCCACCAACTGCACCCTAATCGAGCTAGTCTGTGAACATCCTTTGCCAACTCCTTTTTTCTTTCTCTTACATGAGCTGCGCTACCCATAGATACTTTGCTTAGGGCATTAACCACCACATTGTCTTTGCCCGGGTAGTATAACACGCTCATGTCATAGTATTTCAGTAGCTCTAACCACCTTCTTTGACGAAGATTTAGGTCCTTCTGACTCAACACGTACAGAAGGCTCTTATGATCTGTGAACACATCCATATGAGCTCCATATAGGTAATGTGTCTATATTTTTAGTGCAACCACCACAGCTGCCAACTCCAAGTCATGAGTTGGATAGTTCTTCTCATGGACTTTGAGCTGTCTGGAGGCATAGGTTATCACTTTGCTTTACTACATCAGAACGCAATCGAGTCCAACCCTGGAAGCGTCGCAATAGACAACCAACCCATCTATTCCTTTTGGCAAGGTCAAAACTAGAGAGGTAGTGAGTTGAGTCTTCAACTCCTGGAAACTCTTCTCACATGCGTCCAACCACTGAAATTTCATCTTCTTCTGAGTTAACTTAGTCAAAGGAGTTGCTATAGAGAAGCCCTCCATAAATCATCGGTAATAACCAACTAAGCCCAGAAAACTCCTGATTTCCATCGGAGAGGTAGGTCTGGGCCAATCTTTCACTGCTGCTAGCTTTTGAGGATCAACCTGAAGACCTTCACTCGAGACCACGTGACCCAAAAAAGTCACGGACTTCAACCAGAATTCACACTTGCTGAACTTAGCGAACAACTGGTGGTCTCTGAGCGTCTCTAATACTAATCTGAGGTGATGGAATGCTCTTCCTCATTTCTAGAGTATACTAGAATGTTGTCGATAAATATAATGATGAACATATCCAGATACTATTTGAAGACTCTATTCATTAGGTCTATAAAGGCTACCGGGGCATTCGTTAGCCCGAAGGACATCACCACAAACTCATAGTGATCATACCGAGTTCTGAATGTTGTTTTCGGTATGTCACATTCTTTGACCCTAAGCTGATGGTATCTCGACCTAAGATCTATCTTCGAAAAACAACTGGCTCCCTAAAGTTGGTAAAACAGGTCATCAATTTTGAGTAGGGGATACCTGTTCTTGACTGTGACCTTGTTCAGCTGACGGTAATCTATGCACATTTTAAGGGTGCCATCCTTTTTATGCACTAATAATACTGGGGAACCCCAGGGAGAGGTGCTAGGTCTGATAAAACCCTTGTCAAGAAAATCTTTTAGTTGCTCTTTCAATTCCTTAAGCTCAACTAGAGCCATTCTGTATGGAGGGATGGAGATAGGCTGAGTATCTGGGAGAAGGTCTATTTCGAAGTCTATTTCCCATTCAGGGGAACTCTGGGAAGATCCTCAGGAAATTCATCCGGGAACTCATTGACCACTGGGACTGACTGGATAGTTGGGGTCTTAGAGTTGGAATCCTTGACCCGAACTAGGTGATAAATACATCCCTTAGAGATGATTTTATGGCCCTTAAGGTAGGAAATAAACCTGCCGTTAGGCGCTACACTACTGCCCGTCCATTCTAACACTGGTTCATTTGGAAACTGGAAATTGACCACTTTAGTTCTACAATCAATTGAGGCATAACCGGAGTGTAACCAATCCATGCCGAGGATAAGGTCAAAATTGACCATGTCTAATTCTACGAGATCAGCTGGACTGACTTTACTCAATATTGATACAGGGCAGTTTCTATACACCCGACTGGCTCTAACTTACTCGCCAACTAGGGTGGAGACTGAGAAGGGTTTTGAGATGACCTCTGGACTGATATTGAACTGGACTGCTACATAGGGAGTCATGAATGAAAGAGTGGCTCCTGGATCTAGGAGGGCATACACGTCCAGATGAAAGAGACGTAACATACTCGTGACTATGTTAGGTGAGCTCTCTTGATCCTGACAAGAAGACAGTACATAGAAATGGTTTTGGTGCTGACCGCCATCCGTACCTGATGTGTTTGCCTGCCGGGTTGGTTGACCTGCTGAAGCTGATGATTTGGTGGATTTTGATCTCCCTCGCCCGACTGATAAGCACTCCCTAAGCTGATGTTCAAGCTGTCCAAAACCAAAATAGCCCTCTCGACCCTGAAGGCACTCTCTCAGGTGATTCTTGCCACACTTGGGGAAAGCTGGATATTTGTTCCCGACACTGTGGCTCTGAGATTGAGTGCCAGATGCTCCACCCCTCCAATCCTAATAGAACTAGAAGGTTGGGGCGCTGGCTGAGCTGGGTACTGGGGTCCTCTATTATTGTTGCTGTTGTTGTTGTTGCTACTGCGGGTGACTACTACCACCAGACCTCTGATGGTCGTAATCTGACTGGCCAGTCCTTGCCCATTTGTTCTTTCACTCCATGTCCTTTAGTTTTTTGGCCTTAATCTGCTGGGCATAGGATCAGGCTGGAGAGGTCCATATCTTTAATCAACATCGCTGTCCTACACTCATTGAGGACAAGATTTGACACTCGGTTCATAAATTTCAACATTCGAGCCCTTGGCTCAGCCACCATCTCTGGAGCGTACTTAGACAGCCTGGTAAACTCTAGAGCATACTACTGCACAATTCTATTCCCTTGTCTCAAGGTCATAAACTTAGCCATCTTCACCTCCCTCAGCTCCCGGGGGGAAAATCTGTCCAGGAAGGCTGTGTTGAACTCCTCTCATTCTATCGGTCATGCTCCCGCTGGCCGCCCCTCCTTCCACTGTTCATACCAGACCTGGGCTACCTCTTTTAGCTGGTAGGCAGCCAGATCAGCACTCTCTATGGAGCTAACGCCCATAATGCGGGTAATCTTCTTGATCTCATTCGCGAACTCTTGGGGATCCTCCCATACTTTAGAACCCTGAAAAGATGGAGGGTTCATATAGGTGAAGTCCCGTACCCTCGCAGCTGCTGTAGACATGTTGGCATTCATCAACATCAACTGCTGATTCACCTGGTTGGTGATTGTTTGGGCCAGCAGTTGAATGGCCGCTCTGAACCGGCGGTAGATACCGAATCATCTTGAGGGGCTGCCAGGGAGGAATGTGCAGGTCTGTTGGCGTTACTAGCCCTTCTTCTGTTACCATATCTGGGAAGCATGATTCACTAAAATGAAATAGAACACTAGTTAGAAGGACGTTTCTGGAATTGAAATTTAGCGCACGATAAAGAGTATGAACAAAGAGAGTTTTCCTAATAACATCTTGTAGCCTCCTCGTCATAACTATGGCGTGCTTCACACCTATGAAAAGGACTCTACTCGATGCGTCTTTCAAACATTCCGAGGATACTCTAAATCTAGGGCTCTGATACCAAGTTTGTCATGCCCCAAGTCTGCACCCTGGATGGAACACAATACTTGAAGTTACAAGTAACCCCAAGTCAACCCTTTGTCTATGATACACTAGAATTCTGAGTAAACATAATAGCAGAAGCCTTAGAATGATAATGTAAGACATTCGTTAAATAAATTTTGAATCACATAGCTTAAAACATCTAAGCAATAATTATAAACTGAAATCATATTTGTGTTTAAAAGCTATCTAACTGAGAAGTTGTTGGACAAGCCCCCAGCTAACTCTAAGTCTAACTGAAATTATAATAAAGAAAACTGAATTAAATAAAATAACGTCCTCGAGAGATGAGGACTCACACTTCTGCTGTTGGGAGAGAGACCTGAATGAAATCGGCTAAAGGCGTTACGTCTGAGAACCTGCGGCTGTATCATGAAACGATACAGCATAAAAGTATGCGTCGGTACTTTAAATATACTGAGTAAGCAAGAGAGAACATAACAAAATATAAAAGAATGAGATGAAAATGACATGCAATGATCAACTGATATACTGAGTTGAATAACTGTAATAAACTGAGATGGTCAAGATGACCCTGACTAATGGTCAAAGACATGCCCTAAGTAAGTTTTAAGGCTGAGATACTGTGCTGAAATGATCTAAGCTAATAGAGCTGAAACTGAACTGAACTTCTTATACTGAGACGGGACTGAGTTGACTAGTGGGAGAGTCTGTAACCAACATATAACCGTGTGAGCTAGATATGGAGTCCGATGTATACACCCCACCAGCAGGACCTAATATACCTTGCCAGGGTATAAAGGCATGAGCTGGGTGATCACAAAAGTTTGGGGCCAAAAAGGCCAATAAATACTGTAACCTACACTGGCAACGTAGTTTCGGGAATATGGGTGCACTGGAACCCCAGTCTACTCAGTGCTATCCTGCTTCCACTAGACTACATAAACTGAATACTAAGCTGATAGCTCAAAAATGGGGTCCAAGACTAGTCAGGGATGTATAACTGATAGTATCTTGAGAGTCTAATCGGACAAGATTTTGAAATTGAGTTCTAGACCAGTCAGAGGTGCTTATCTACAAGCGTCGTAACCGTCTACGAAAAAACTGTAATTTGAACTGGGGTCCTAAGGCTAGTTAGAGCTATTTATATATCCAAAATATCATGGCAGCCTGGTGGACCAATAACTGAGTTCTGAATCTGATTATGATAATTGGGAGGCGGTACTGACACCTCCGGAGTTTCTGTAATCAAACTGATCAGTTGACAAATTCTGAATATTTCTGAGGAGATTCTAAATTCTAACAGAATTGAACTACTAAGAAGCTAACAAAGAATTCATCTTTCTTCAACAACACGGGAATCGACAATATGGCAAAAAATTTCAAGAAAATAGGAAATTCTCATTAGGCAAGTTGAATTAAAGTTTTCTCATTCGTGCCTGGGCTGAAATCATTCTTACCAAGGGAGTAATTACTCAACATCTAAACAATAAGGAATACTAGAAAATTAGCCCAAATTACACTTCACGAACCATGGGGAATTTAATGTATAAATACGTTCATTTGAAAACTCGGGGCAAAAAATTCACTTTTGCGGGAACATCAACAATTTGGTCAAGAACTGATGGAGATCATATCAACAATAAGCTGAATATCATTCCAGGTGAAATCCACGAAAAACAAACATGTAATCTTTTCATACTTGAAAAATCAAAGCTAAGACTGATAGATAAACTATAAGAGGGTTTTTGGGGACACAAGAGAAGAACTATTCCCTTGTTGAATTCCCACATACCTGACTAAACATTCCCCGAAGAAGAAAACTCAAACTGCTGCAATGGTGGAAAATCCTAAGCTTGCTTGAATGTTCTTGAGAGACTCTTCGATGACTTTTCTGAGAATGAACGTGGGGAATAAGGGGAGAGGCTGTTCATTCCCACTAATAGGTCGAAAATTACGTCTAAAATGATATAGTTTAAGGTTTAGGAAAGTAGGAAATTACTAAACAACCCTTAGAAAATCGTAGGGAAAAACTGTCAGGTTGTCCTAAATGGGTCGTGGTCAGTGACCATGACTCATGGTCACACTCATTGAGTACACTACCCAGAAATCCTTGACAGTCAACAGGAGAGCTAACGAGTCATGGTGAGCGACCACGACTCATGGTCACCAGTCATGGACCATACTGCCCAAATGCCCTAAAGATCCCTGCGGGTGACACCATGACTCGTGGTCACACATAACGAGTCGTGGTAAGGAATCATGGGGTACACTCTCTAATACCTTAACATTTGACCCAGGCCTGACCACGGGTGTCCTAACGGGTTGTTAGGTCTCATAAAGACTCGTTAGGTGAGTCGTTCTGAGGCATTTTCTGCAGATTCTCAGATTTTTTTATTTAAGTCCCAGATCTAGTCTTTGAGTTTCTAGGGCATTACATAAATCGACAATCCTTCTATTTTATAAAAGGATTCAGACTCTATTTTCTCTAAGTAAAAATATATTGCTAATATAATATTTTCTTAGGCACCAAGCATTTTTCTTTATATTGTCTTGAATTTATTTAAGCTACCTAAAGTAGTTGGTCTCAAGCGCGGGGAGGGGGGGAGGCTAAGATCTCGAGCACGTTTGCGGTTGCATCGGATATGCTTAGATTTATTTATATTTATCCTTTTTCGCTTGCTTACACTATGCTTTAGTTGTTTTCTTCACATACTACCAATCAAACTACTTGTAAATATAATATAAAATAGGATTGAATGCGTGTTTCTAATCCCATATAAATTCAACAGTTTTCGGGGTAAAAAAATTGTTTGAGGAAGAAGAAATTATTGTATTTCATCTAAATCTTTTCCATAATGATTCAAACTAGATTTGGAACCTATGTTTCTATCCATTTTTGTCTAAAATAAAAAGCCAAATTTAACGGTTCAAAATATGCTTTGAGTACGAAATAAATGAGATTAGTAAATTTATTTGAGTTTCGCATAATTAAAAAAGAATTTTTATGAGCTTAATAAATGATTTATAAAAGGAAAAGGATAAAAAATATCTTTTTACTTTCATTTATTAGTTAGGTTCGTCTCTCGTTATATTATTGAGCCAATTTTATTCTTGCTATTATGATAAAAAGAATTTACATCTTAGTTGAGGAAACCACCAAATCCATCCAAAATATCCAATTACAATTGAGATTACCCATTTTTTAATTATATACCCAATTAAATCCGACCCGCAACCCACCAAATTAAAACCCAAACTAGATTAAATACATATATCTGGTTCAACATACAAATTCAAATCATTAAATAATCCTCTACTAAGCCAATCTAGATTCATATCACATTATCTTTTCACTGATGTTTCCTCCATCACCATTGTCGATAATAGCTTTTTCAATGCTTCCTCACATACTTTCTCCTTCTCTATTTCCTCTCAACACTATCATCTCATGAATTGAAAATTTCAGATAAGCATATGGAGCTAATCAAGTACAGATGAACATTTAAGCATTTTATATTTTTACTTTGCATAAAATTAATCAGTGAACTAAACTCCGTTAAATCTGATATGCAACTTAAATAAGAAATCAAATTCCAATTCAGGATATAGAAGATTAAGAAAAAAAAAGGAACTTAATAAAGCTTTAAGTTACAATAACTTAACAACTAGCCAAGTTTTGACTCGGTGACTTCAAATGGATCTGGCAACCAGAGATTTCAACGATAATCTCAAATGGTAGTGATAATAGTTATGTTCACTAAGAAAGATAAAAGGATATAGTAGATATCTTAGTAGTTTTTTTCGGAGGAGATGGTGTCGGGGTGAAGCCGAGAGTTTGACAAGAGACAAACAACCCTTTACATTAACTCCTTTTCCACCTATTCTAACACCAATAAATCCAACACTACTTTTGAATTTCTCAATCCCAAGTGGAAACAACATAGCAGTCCATGTAACACCACTCCCCATCATGAACTGATGAAATATTTTGAAAAAATGTATTTAGGGTATGTTTGAAAAAATGGTAAGATTAATAGGTGAGTCTTGATTGGATTAAAAGAGGATAACGACTAATTTCAATTAGAATAAGATATTTTAGGTGAATTTGGGGGTTTTTGGTTGACAGAGGGGAAATTTTGCTAAGTTTTATATCTATAAAAATAAAATTAGCCTGGTTGTATAACGAGCTACAAACTTAACTAATAAATAAAAGTACAAAAGTTTTTTTACACTTTTTCCTTTTGTAAATTTATAGATAAAGAAAGGAGAAAGCATGAAATATACTTGTATTTTCTTCTTAGATCTATAAAGAAAAATGATGAAATGTATAAACGACCCTTTAAACTTGTCCAAAAATTTTATTTGGATACTCAAATGCAGTTTCATCCTAATTGAGTATAATACCATGTACAATATTATTCATATCAGACACAATAGACTGACTTGACACAAGCATGTTTTACACAACTTTTAAGCACGTGAGTGTTGGCTGACATGATAATTATGATAATTTTTTAACCAAAAAACTTTTATTCAAATTCTAATTTCTTTTACACAAATTCATTCTCTTCTCCATTCTAAACCTAACAAATTTTTTGCTAATTCTTGTCTGATTTTCTTTGTCAAATTAATTCTTTTCTAGCCTCTCATTCTTGTGGATAATAACAGAACTACTTAATGTCAATTTCATCGAAGGCACCTTTGACTGATATTGTTAACTATTATTATGGTGAGTTAGAAAATTTCAAGATATCATGCACTGACCGTAACTTAGATCGAAGGTTTTATAATTGCAAAACTAAAAAAAAGTAAGATTAGTTCATATTGATTTAATCGAAATTAACTTGTTTTGGTGATTCTTGTTAAATTCCCATCTCCTGTTTCTTGATTGTATTTGTAGAAAAGGGGCGGATGCAATACTTTAGATGGTACGATGATGAGGATTTCTCTTCTCAAGAAAAGAAACAGATTTGTGGTTTGTTAAAAAAAGTCAACATTTTGAAGAGGGATTGGGTAAGAAAAAATTGGACCATCACACTTCTTATCACTTTGTTAGGGCTAATTTATGAAATTGGCTATGGAGTGATGCTTGTTCTGGCTCTTTATTTGGACCATCATACTTCTTACCAAAGTAGTTGGGTGTTCTTTTTGTTAGTTTGTATTATTAGGAATGGATAGTTGTAGAACAGAGTTGGGTGTCCTTTTTGTTGGTTTGTATTAGTAGGAACGAACAGTGATAGAACAAAGGATCTGTATCAGTTCAGTTGTATGTTAGTTCAGTTGTATGAAATGGTGCATTTTGTGTTGAATCTGCAACCTATTTTTTATCAATTTAGTTATAGCTTTGTTTATTAATTTTGTATGCTTTTGTGTGACCAAATCATAGTTAGCAGTTCATCCATTTAGCTTGAAGTAAAAAACAAAGCTAAAATCTGCACTTTTTTTAGTTTGCAACCTGCCTCATTTAATAATTGATTTTTCTCAAAATACAATACTACACAAACCATAAAAATATTCTATCAATCTGCCTCAAGCAGTGCATAGATCTTAAAAACAAACAAAGGTACATTACAAATCCATATACAAGATTAATACTAATTAAAAACCAGCAGTGCACCTTTTTCATATCATTGAAGAAAAAGACATTAAACATCCACACAATTGAGCTTCAAAATGACATTAATCATCTACAATAACATACTCAAAATGCACCAAAAATAAATGAAAAGCAGTCAATCAACAACATATATGTTTGCTGCTGTAAGTTACATTGCCAAAAAAAGACTTAAACAAAAACAAACTATTGGTTTCTCCTAGAGTCATTTATTTGCTGCAATTGGGAAGTAATGATTACTTCTCCACCCTTCCATCTTATGTTAGGAGGCTTAAATATAATGTTAATATTTTAGAGCAGTACTGATGATATATGAACCCGCAATTCCTACTTTTTTTTATGATGTCCCTGGCTGAAAATATTAAAAATTAGATTTGATATCCTTGTGAAACTACAATTATTAAGAGATGATGGTGTATATAAACTTACATTTAGTACTTGAGTCTAGTTTTATTATCATGATACAGACCAAATCCAATATTATTGGACCTCTTTTGTACTCTTGTAGCAGCATTTGTTGGTCCTCTCTTCTGCCTAGAAAGTCCTTTATCCTTGCCAACCCCATTACTTGTTAAAGTTTTATTGGAGCCAATAGGTATTGGGGGTGGTTGTCTGAAAATTCTAGATCTAGAAGCTTGAACCCTTTTAATCCTTGAAGTATCTGCACAAACAAAATTTTCAAGCTGACTTGAATTCATGGGTTGATTGGAACTTGCACTTTTGTCTAAACTTGGAGGTTGACTTGAACTTGCAATTATATCTGAACTTGAAGGTTGGATTGAAGGCATCCCTGTACTAGCCTTCATAGATATTAAACATTGATAAGGTGTTATTTTATAAAAAAAACATAGCTTGATATTTCAAAAATAACTAGCAATTGCTTATCTTACCAGCTTTTCAATTGTGACCTTGTCGATGACATTTGAAACAAGCCATTTTCACCCCTTTTCTTGAAATTTTTTCATACTTCTTCTTAGGCTCATCTTTTTACTTTTTCCTATACCTTCTTGGCCTACTAGGCATAGGTCTAAGAATAGGAGGCTCAATTTTTGAATTGGTGGTTTCAGGACACATCTTCATATTATCAATTGGTTGGATAAAATATTGGAAGGCCTTTAAGAAAGTATCCTTCTATAGAAATTCTCTACATATTCTATAGGCTCTTTATTTAGGTTATATAATGCACATACCACGTGTTGATATGGAATACCTCTAAGCTGCCATAATCTATAAGTACATGTTTGTCTTTCCAAATCAGCAATAAACCTATATGGTCTTTCAATTATTTCACATCCATCTTGATCATTCCAAAACAATTGACATCTCCTAGAAAGGTCCTTTCTCTCTTCTAATATCAACCTAGCCATAGGAGATATGTTTGATATTCAAGTTTCAACAAATTTTAACATATCAACATTTCTAATCATTATTTTTCTTCTAATATTCTCCAGCATAGTGATAATTAATTTATTCGAAGGAGCTAATATTCAAGATTTAGAAGTATCACTTATGTTATTTTCAATAATATCACACTTTGCATGCTCCTTAAAAATGCCCTACACCTTTTTTTTGCTATATTTTAACAACTCCACAGAAATCCTTACCTTCCTTACAGTGCTTACCAAGCTTATGCATCTCCTCCTTAAATTTCGCTGGATAACTTGATTTAGCACATCTCCAAAACTTCTTTCTCCTCTCCTCGCCTGTTCAATTTTGATGCCTATTAGACCAAACGTGTCTAGCACACATCCTATACTCAGAGTTAAATAAAATCTCAAGTATAGTTAGAACAAGTCCCTATAAGGAAAAATAAGATAGTTAAATTAATATCATAAAGCAATTAAATTTAGAACATATAAAAATCTCAAATGAAATAAATTGTGTTTACCTTCTGCATATCTGACATCACAGTAAGCCCCTCTCCATTTTCTAATTGAAGGTATTCTATCAAGTAGTTAACTAAAAAACTCTAGTTATGCTTTGTCTTTTGGCTTGCAACTGCCCAGGCAACTGGAAATATTTGTTGGTTCTCGTTTTTTCCAATTGCAACTAACAACTCACCCTTCAGTAAACAACTGTCAAGTCCATGTAATGATTCGTATGACATGACGAAGGGAAACAGACCTATAATACTCTAAATGAGGCTAGATAGTAGTTAGAGAAGTGGAGTGCAGTGAGCTAGTGCGAATTGATGATTTTGTGGAGTTTTTTATTTCAGGGTACCACTGCAGCGGTAGAATTTCCACTGTAGTGAGGTTGTGGTGAAGGTTGAAGTCCCGCCATAATAGATTGGGGAATTAATCGCCGGATCCACTGTAGAAGCTTTCTAACTGCCATAGCGGGTCCGCTTCAGTGGAAATGTGACCACTGTAGCAGATGAAGGAATCAGAAAGTGGGTTTAAGTGGAATTTCTGGGGTTATACCCTATTATTCCAAAATATGAATGTTGAAGGTCTAAAATTATTTTCTCCCCCAGAGCAGTTGAACTTCTTTCCCAAGGTAAGTCTTTAGCCAATTCCTTCCCGTTTGATTCTTCAACACCCTAGAATCGTAGGATGGCCCTTGATTGTGAACTTTTATTAAAGAACCTTAAAATGGTGAAACTAAGGCTGATTAAGGGAGAACTACTGGGCATTGATTCATAGGTCTAGAAGTGAGTAAAAAACACTTCCTAAGGGATTCTGAAGGCATATATGTATATAATTGAAGGGTAGTTGGGACCCCTAACTTGTTAAAGTAAGATCATTAGCCTAGTAACTACTTAAGGAGGGAAACTCCATGAATAGGGTTGGAATGATCGATATATGAATAGATTGTGATGAATTCGTTAGCATCTCAAGACCCTGATTTGAAGAGTAAATAATAAAATTACTCTGTAATTATTATTGTAGATTTCAAGGATTCTGAAGTTTTGAGAAAAGGCAAGGCTCCTACAGAGTAGCTGACTACTCTTACCCTAAAATCGAGGTAGGTTATGGTATAGAGGAGTTGGAATTTATATAATGGCATGTATGTATGTGCAATAATAATGTGATGATTAGTCTATAGACATTACTTGTTGTGATGAATTTCCTGTTGAATTAAATTATTGAAGTAAAATTGTCATGATATGGTCACCGAACCAATGTAGAACTGTGTTGAATTGTTAAGTGTGTTCCTTTTGCATTGTGATTGATGAATTGTTATTTATTTGAGTAAGGGAGGTAGATTGTAAACTCCTGAATGTAATAATACCAAACTTTTCTATGTGTAATTTCTTTGAGATAGATTAAGGATGAAAAGATTATCATGAGATGAGAGGCTCGTGTCTGAGGGGAGCATTCAGGCTATAAATATGTATTGAGTGGCTCGTGTCCGAGGGGAGCATCCGGATGAGCATATGAGTTGGAGTGGGTACCACACCGATACAATACATGAATTTCTAGAGTCCCCTGCAGGTCATGACTAGAAGGAAAGAAATAAGACCCTCTAGCATGTCTGTACATTGACATTGGTGACGGAATATTTATGGTGATATGGCAGAAGCGTGTGCCCACCATGTCACCATTTGTTCTATTTCATAATATTGTTATAAATGTGTTAAAGACTTGGAATGAATAAGTGCTAAGTGGTTGAGTTGAACTGGTGATCATGTCATTGTCACTTAGACATGGAAAAGTGGAAAAGACTTGATGTGTGATATGGATAAATGAATATTTTGGTGTTGATTTGTTTTATCTTCTTATGATTCTCTTTATATTGTTTGGGATTACGTAACAGTTTTGAATCAATATCGATAACTTATATTTACATTTGAATAAGCATGAGACTGTGTGAACGTTTAAAAGCTGGTGAAATGATGAAGGTGCAGCTAAGTTGAGCTATTTCCCAAAGCAGTACCATTGCAGTGGCATTTCTTCCACTACGGCAAGACCGCGACAACAATTAAGTAACTGCTGCAGTGAAAGGCCTAATCCAGTGAGCAGACCAGTTGTCAGCTATGCAACACGAAGTTCTTGAAATGTGTTGTATATATATGTATGATGTTTTGAACTGGTTTTATATTGTTGTTGTTTCTTATATGTTATTATGTAAGGTTGGTCGATGATGCCTACCATTATCGTGTTTCGTATTGACGCTACTCCTGCACTTCTTTTCTGATTGTAAAATCTGATCCAAGAAGCTCCTCTCATCCTCACCAATAAAGTAGCAGCTTCATTGGAAATGTGAACGGACTGCAAGATGGGTAGTCCACTCCTCTATTGAAGATGTCTCTCATCAGGACATTTTAGTCCTTTTATTTCCTAAACTTATCATTCCTAGTTTTCTACATAGACGTCTGGTGCAATGACAATCAGATTTTGAGAATATTGTTTGTTTAGATAATTGTTATCGTTCGTATATTTTATTTAGTTTTATTAAAAAGTGTTATTTCCTTATAAATGATTGATGTCGGGGTAATTGTTGGGATTCGTCGGTTCGCCCACTGGGGGTTAGCGTGGGTGCCAATCACAGCCATTTGGGTCATGATAAAGTTGGTATCAAAGCTCTAGGTTCATTGATCTCATTGCACTAAGATGGGTCTAGTAGAGTCTCGAGGATTTATGCGGAGATGTTCGTAACTTATTTTCTAGAGGCGTCAGCACTTTAGGAAAACTCCTTTCTTCCTTCCTTTCATGTGATTCTTGATTCTAATTGGTATTTGGAGATTCAAATTGGTATCTAACAACTCTTCTTTCTTTCTTTCAAAGATAGTGAGAACACATGTGTGTAGAAATAGAGAAGCAACACCCGAGCCAACAGTAGCAGCAACAACAATATTTCGCGGAAGAGGAAGGGGCTGAGGTCATGGGTGAAAGCCTTCCATAGCTAGAGGAGGGTCTCGTGCTCCTGCTCCAGTATAAGAGAGGTCTGTATCTCCAGTACCTCCAGTAGTTCAGGAAAGGGTGGCAGTAGAGGGTGAAGTTCTGACGTAGGAAGAGGTTTTTGTCACTCCAGCATCATCTGAGGTTCTGGCTCAGGTTCTCAATCTCATGAGTGGTCTTGTGGGTAATGCGGTCTCCTACAGGGTGGCATTTAGGGATACAACATGCGGCTATAGTGGCTCCTTGCATTGATGACATGTCTGAGGCGGTCATATTCCCGATGGCGGTGGTTGGGCTTGTGATGACAAAGGAGGAACATGAATTGTTCTGGAGGTTCACCAAGATGAAGCCTCCCAATTTTTTTGGTATTGTGGTGGAGGATGCCTATGAATTCATTATATATTATCACGAGAGGCTCCATAAGATGGGGGCAGTGGAGAGATACAGTGTGGAGTTTGTCACCTTCCAGCTAATGGGTGATGCAAAGCTCTGGTGGAGGGCTTTCATAGATTGAACGCCAATAGGGTTACAACCATTGACCTGGACCCAATTCTACTCCATATTTTTGAAGAAGTATGTACCTCTTACCTTGAGAGATATAAGGTGGGATGAGTTCACCACCATCGAGCATGGAGGCTCTTCTGTTGTAGCCTATGATGTTTGATTTCATTCACTATCCAATATGCTCTACCCTTACTTCCCAAAGAGGAAGAGAGGATCAGGCGGTTTGTTAAAAGCCTAAATGTGGGTCTCCAGTTATTATCTCTTCAGATGGTCTCTTCAAGTAAGACCTTTCAGGAGGTGGTGGAATATATGAAGAACATAGAGGGGTAAAATAGGAAGGGTGAGTAAAGAATGCTGAGAAGAAGGCTTGGAGGGTGGGTTCCTATAGTGTCTCTATTGCTAGATCCTCGGTACCGCAGGGTTTCTCTGGGAACCATATTTAGTCAGCTATGCAGGTGCCAGTTGGAGGTCCATCAGGAAACACTCCTTGACTAGAAGGTACTTAACGTGTTTGCTCGGACTTTAGGGCTCGGCCTATTTTTGCCATTAGAGACTAGTGATCAAGAATGTATGCCACAAGTGTGGGGAGTATGGCCACATTCAAAGATGGTGTCTAGGTTTGGCTAGGTGAACAGATCATCTCGTACCTAGCTCTCCAGCTCTGGCCCCTGTCGGAGAAGAGGCAGAGCATTTAGTAGTGATCGTCCACAGCTTTGGCGATGTAGTCAGCCAGCCGTCAGAGGTAGTGCTCAACTGAGTATGGGAGGTGCTCAGGTGGGTAGGGGTGGCACCTAGTCAGGTAGAGGGGTGGCATAGCCCAATCGGGGTGGTTCGCAGGCAGCTAGCCAGACTCACTTTTATGCTTTTCCCAGTAGAATCGAGGCAGAAGCTTTAGATGTTGTTATTACAGGTACAATCTTTGTGTCCGATAAAATGGCTATGATTTCGTTTGATCCGAGTTCTACTTTTTCCTATATGTCTATTTATTTTGCATTGAGATCAGATCTTGCTTCTGGTGTGCTTGATACTCCTATCTATATGTCTACTCTGTTGGGGATTCTGTGGTGGTGGATAAGGGATTCCGAGATTGCATTGTTGATTTTATGGGGTTTGACACTCTGGTAGACTTGGTGATCTTGGACATGCTTGATTTTGATGTGATTCTCAGAATGAGCTGGTTACCACCTTACCATGCCATTCTGGATTGCCATGCTAAGACCATCACTATGTTGGGCCCAGCGTCATCTAGGTTGGAGTGGAAAGGAAATTATAGTCCCCCTCCTAAGAAATTCATTTCTTATATTCATGATCGTAAGTTGACAGATCGGGGGGTTATCAACGTGTCTAGCGCATATTCGGGATACTAGTTTAGAGGGTCCTTCCATAGAGTCAATCCCAGTAGTTTGCGAATTCTTGGAGGTGTTCCCTGCAAATCTACCCGGCATGCTGACCGATCGTGATATTGATTTATGCATAGATTTATAGCTAGGGCCACGATCCATTTTTGTTTCGATTGAATGGCAACAACTAAGTTGAGAGAACTCAAGGAGCAGTTGCAAGAGCTGCTTAATAAGGGGTTTATTAAGCCAAGTGTCTCTCCATGGGGTGCCCCAATTTTGTTTGTGAAAAAGAAAGACGGTAGCATGCGTTGTGCATTGATTACCATCAGTTGAACAAGGTAACTATCAGAAACAAGTACCCTCTCCCTCGAATAGATGACTTGTTTGATCAGTTACAGAGAGCAACTATTGACTAGAGGTCGGGTTATCACCAACTGAGCATTCGTGTTGACAATACTCCCAAATAGACTTCTGGACTAGGTATGGGCATTATGAGTTTCTAGTTATGTTTGCACGACCCGAACATAGGCCCGAATCTAGACACAGAACATAAATGGCTTCAAGTCAAATCATGGCATGAACATAAAAACTGAAGCTCAACATAAATAAAGCGGAAGACTAAATTCTGAAATATCAGAAGTCTGAATAATAAGACTTTTAAACAATGTAAAATCCCAAACACTGAATACGAAGCTGAATATACAAATTATGTCTGATAAGCCTCTAACACACTGATGAGCTTGTGGGACAACACCCCCAACTAGCTCATTAGAAATATGAAACTGAAATGAAGATAACTCAACCATCTAAGAAGTCCTAGAAGGATGAGGACTCACCAAAAAGATGGCTAGTGAAACACTAGGAATTGGCGAGCGGCAAGACTAAATCTGAATGTCTAAGCCTGTATCATGAAACGATACAACATAGAGTATGTGGTCAGTACTTGAAATGTACTGAGTATGCAAGGTAAATAAAATAGGCTAAGTATAAATTGAAAACATTCATAACATAAATCAAATCATTATAAGATTTTGAGAGTAAGGATTGTATGCTGATATCTGAAAACATGATTAAACATAAGCTGAATCTCATAACCGAATCGAATAACCCAAACTGAAACTGATGATCATAAGTAAAACTAATAAACTAAATATTTAGTCAAACCTGTTGAAAAATTAATATCACAACTGATGAACATTCATAATTGAAATCATGAGGAACAATGAGAGATTTGTCATATAACTTACATGATTACAATAGAGCTTACGTGATCCCAACTATTACACTCAAGTGGGTAGAGCTGTCCAAAGTTTTACCAAGGCTATGAGTGCTACCATGATATCAATATCAAGCTGAAGGCCCCTTGGGGGAAGGGGAAAGCTCACAAGGGAGGTCCCAACGAATTTTAATAAACCTACGTTGGCGCATAGTTCTAAGTACTGGGGTTTACCTGAACCCTTAGCATACTCGGTGCTAGATACTACTCCCCAAAACATGCATATGCTCTCTATCATTTTTCAATGAAGCTGAACCATCATTTTTCAACAAAGTTGATCATGAAATTACATACATAGTCTGAGATCTGAATATGAGGAGCCTTGGCTCAAAATATACCACAAGTTGAAAGTGGGAGTCTAGACTCCAAAACCATGTGGTAAGACAACATCATGAACTTGAACTAAATCATGAAAACATACTTAGACCAGGTGGGCTTGCCCAAACTTTAACATGCAAGAAATAGACTTGCTAGTCAAAATTCATGGATTCATAAATAGGTAATTCATAGACATTGTTTCATGCTAAATATCTCATCATGCTTGAAAACATATATCATAATCTTAACTTCTTATGAAACTTGCATAATTAGGCATAATATTTTCAAAACTAGAAAGAAGGAATTGTATTTCAAAATAACTATAAAATCTATCCATGAATCTTAAAACATCATTAGAAACTTAAAGAGAATTGACTCAGGATTATAACACAGAGAATTCATGATTTTGGGTTAAAATCCCATAGAACCATACACTTGAAATTCATGAATTGAGAAGCGATTTGGGGCATGAGAGTGAAGATAAACTTCCATCCCTAACCCTGGGTAAACTGATTCTTAATTCTTCCTTGAAAGCCCAAGAGATTTGGGGAAGAACTAGGAGAATTCTCAAGTTTGATTTTCAATAGAACCCTCTAATCTTGCATACATTGGAGAGAATGACATAGGATAGGCTAACAGAGCTTAAAATGACGTAGTTTAGGACTTACGAGCTTAGAAATTACAAAAATACCCTTACTAAAATGCAGGAAAAAGGACCCTGCCAGTCATCACGGTAGACCTCATGTGTGGTGAGGTAGTGGATGACTCATGACTGCCCACTTATGATCTTCACTGGAAATTCCCACCTTGAATTCACTGGCTTACCGACGACACATTTTACAAGTCATGAGGTACTCCACGACTCATGACTCCCCTTGTGATGTCTCCGGCAAACTAATCCTTCAATCTTTGACCACTTTGACCATGGCTCACTTCACGAGTCATGAGGTGACTTCACAGCTCATTGGTGCCACTCATGGTCACCCCTTGACCACGATTTCCTCCAAGGAAGACTCCACTTCACGAGTCACTCCACGACCCGTGGAGAAACCTCATGGGTCACTGCACGATTCATCCTGTGACATGGACAATATTTTCCTATTTCTGCTTAATCCTCTGGTCTGGTCTTAGAGACTTCTAGGGTATTACAATATCTCCCCCTTGGGAACATTTGTCCTCGAATATGGTTAAACATACTGAAAACTTAGGGAACAAAATTTTCATCCCAAATACTAAACATCTAGAGCGGAAAACTAATGGAGTGACTGACTTTGGATTGATATACATGACTTAACTAAATTTACGAATCACACATACACGCACTATCATGGAAGAAACTGAAAGACATGAACTAGACATGAAACTGGATAGAGTATTAGGGAGGAAACTGATACCTCAAGCTGGAACTATGCTGGGAGGGAAAGGATGTGGGTGTTTCACCATGATATCTTCTTCGGCTTCCCACTTAGCTCCCTCACAAGCTGATTTCTCTATAGAACCTTTACTGAAGCTACTTCTTTATTCCTCAACTTCCGAACCTGATGATCAAGAATTTCAATTGAAACCTCTTCATAGCTATGGTTATCCTTCACACCTATGGTATCCAATGGAACAACCAAATTCGGGTCGCTGATGCACTTCTTTA
Organism: Datura wrightii; assembly: GCA_035772735.1. Lineage (NCBI taxonomy): Eukaryota > Viridiplantae > Streptophyta > Magnoliopsida > Solanales > Solanaceae > Datura > Datura wrightii. Next base: position 71,660,679 of record JASDFA010000019.1, on the reverse strand, counting down.
AGAGCAATACATGGAAAACTGAATATACATAAGCCAACTCTGAGGGCAACTCCAACTCACAGGCCACTTTGCCAACACATCTCACAATCTTGTATGGGCCAACATATCGGGGACTAAGCATCCCCTTCTTTCTGAATCTCATCACCCCCTTCATGGGAGATACCTTCAAGAACACCCAATCATCAACTTCAAATTCAAGTTCTCTCCTCCTTACGTCTGCATAGGACTTTCGACGATTCTGAGCTGTTTTCAGCCTTTCCCTTATAAGCTGAACTTTCTCCATAGCCTCATGGACTGAATTTTTCCCTATCAATGTAGCCTCACCTACTTCAAATCAACTAATAGGCGATCTACATCTCCACCCATAAAGAGCCTTAAACGGAGCCATATGAATACTCGAGTGTTAACTACTATTATATGCAAACTCTATGAGATGTAAATCATCATCCCAACAACCTTTAAAGTCAATCACACATGCTCTCAACATATCCTCCAAGGAATGAATAGTCCGCTCGGCCTGACCATCTGTTTGAGGGTGTGCTAAGCTTGACTTGAGTACCAATTCCCTTTTGAAACAATCTCCAAAACTAGGAGGTAAACTGAGTACCTCTATCTAATATGATGGACAAAGGAACTCCATGAAATCGAACTAACTCTCAAATGTAAAATTTGGCATAATCCTTTGCTGAGTTAGTAGTTTTAACCAATAGAAAATGAGTTGCTTTAGTCAAACAGTCCATAACCACCTAGATCGAGTCACACTAATGACGTCTACGAGGAAACCTTGTGATAAAGTCCATATTGATCTCTTCCCACTTCCAAGTGGGGATACTAATGTCTTGTAGCACACCTCCTGGTCTTTGATGCTCCACCTTCACTTGTTGACAGTTCGTACACTTAGCCACAAAATCCGCTATGCCCTTTTTCATTCCATTTCACTAATAAACTTCTCGTAGGTCATGGTACATCTTAGTGGCATTTGATGTATAAAATATCAGGAATCATGATCCTCATACAACATCCAATTATTTCATCAACAGCTAGAACACACAAATGACCTTGGTAATGAAGTACACCATCTCCCCTTGGGGGAAGACCTCTACCTTCTGACTCTGAACTGCTTCCTTGAACTTTACCAAGTTAGGATCTTCATCCTGCCTAGCCTTGACCTCAATCACCAAAGAAGATTTTGATCCAATTTGAATAATAACACCACCATTTTTCAAGTCAACAAGTCGAACCCCTAATTGTGCAAGTCGATGCATATCTTTCACCAACTCCTTCCTTCCATGTTCCACATGAGAAACACTCTTCATGGATAGCCTGCTAAGAGCATCCACAACCACATTGGCCTTGCCCGGATGATAAAGGACACTCATGTCATAATTCTAAAGAAGATCTAGACACCCCTTTGTTGCAAATTTAGGTCCTTCTGTATAAACACATACTGAAGACTCTTGTGGTCCGTGAACACATCCATATGCACTCTATACAAATAGTGCCTCCAAATCTTCAATGCGAACACCGCTACTGCCAATTCTAAGTCATTCTTCAGGTAATTCTTCTCATGAGTATTAAGTTGTCTAGAGGAATATGCAATGAACTTGCCATGCTACATCAACACACAAACAAGACCAACCCTAGAGGCATCACAGTACACCACAAATCCATTTCTACCCTCAGATAGGGTCAATACTGGGGCTGAAGTGAGTTGAATCTTTAACTCTTAAAAACTCTTCTCACATGCATCCGACCACTGAAATTTGATTTTCTTCTGGGTCAACTTAGTCAACAATGCTGCAATGGATGAAAATCCCTCAATAGACCGTCTGTAGTAACTAGCAAAACCCATGAAACTTCTGATATCTGAAGGATTAACTAGTCTAGGATAATTCTTTATAGCTTCTATCTTTTGAGAGTCCATTTGCACACCCTCACTATAATGCCTCGAAAGCCCAAAGATCAGACTCGGGAGTTGAAACGGAGAAAACTGGAAAATCTGCACTGGGTCACAGAAAGAGTCGTTCTGTGATTCGGGGGGGTGACTACAAGTCGTTAGGTCACTCGTGATGAGGATTTGGATTAAGTTTTGAAACTTGTGTTTTGAAGAAACCACGGGCATGACCACAAGTCATGGTTAAACCCCACAACTCGTCAAGTCAACCGTGGTCAAGGTAAATTAAAAGGGGAAGCTTGAGTGGTAGTGTACCCAATGGTTGGACCCCCACGAGTCTTGGTCAAACACCACGATTCATTGGGATAGTCGTGGTTAGGATTGCTCTAGGGACTATGGTTTTGGGCAGTGGAGACCATGGGAGGTGACCCCGAGTCATGGTCACCAACCACAATTTATTAGGTCCTTCATAGGGATCCTTTGAGGAAAATGGACAGTGCACACGATGACAACAGGCTACGACTCATCTCCAGTGATGACAACTCGTCCAGTCTCTCGTTAGGACTGGCAGTCAGATTTTAGCAGCTAATTTATTAAGGGCATTATCGTCACTCCTAAGCCCCGGGGTACTATACTAAGTCGTTTTAAGTTATTATTAGGGTTTATTAAGATAGGTTAAGTCATTCTAACCTATTTAAAACTCATGCATGTAAAGTTCAAGAGTGTAGAGGGTGATCAAGCATAAAACCACAAGGTTATTTAGCAATTTTTCTTCAATTCCTCTTGGGCAGGTAAGGAAGTGATAGAATCCAAGTCTCTCATGTTTGTAGGGTTATGAGTAGGTGAATTCATTCACACTGACACACAATCTCTCCTAATTCATGAAATTTTTATTTGAAAATCTTATGGGGTTTTATCCTATATCTTATGAATCCTAATGATCTATCTATGGGTTACTACTTCTCATGTTTTGCGTCATATTTTACGAATCATGAGCAGATTTTACAACTAATTCGATTATAAATTTATTGATTTAAATTTCTATTAAATTTTGCCCAATCATACATGTTATATGATAAATTGAGTTATGATTTTACCTTGATTTTGATGTTATTTAACCCATCATGATTTATTATTTATGATAGGGATTTATTCAAATGCTCATCATGAATTGATTTATTAAGTATATACATGTTTTACAAGTATTCATGAACCTCATGATTTACGATTTATGATTTTGTCCGACTCACGGGCCTTATCTTCATGGCTAGTTCACATATTTACAAGCATGGTTATGATTATCATGATTTAACAAGCCTATTAATATCATGCATATTATCCTATGAGCACTATATATGTTTTGGAGTAGTATTTAACACCGAATAGGTTCAGGGCCCAGGTTTTACCCTGAATCTCAGAAATACATCCCACAGTAGGTCATGATGGGACCTCCCTTGAGACTGTCCTCTTTTGTCCAAATGGGCCTTTCATGTGTGATATCACGCTTCTTATGGTTCTACCCTTGGTAAGGTGCGAACAATCTCCCGACTAGAGGTTTAGAGGTCGAGCTCCATGTGTGCTCATATGGGTTATAAGAATCTTCCACTGTTCCTCATGATTTATGTATGATTATGATCATTTATGTTATACCCCGAAAGCCCAAAGATCATACCCGGGAGTTGAAATGAAGAAAAGCTTAAAAACTAGCACCAGACTCAAAATGAGTCATGGGGAGACTCGTGAGATCAACCCAGGAGTCGTGATGTTACTCATGGGGTAGCCTAGGGAATGAAAATGAAAACTTGAGAAGATGAGACCCAACGGGCATGACCACGACTCGTGGTCATGCCCCACGAGTCTTTGGGTCAGTCAAGGGGAGGGGGATTAAGAAAAGAAAAGGAAAAGGAGGAGTGGACCTAATGGAAGGACCCCACAAGTCGTGGTCAGTTTTCAACATTCGTAGGGTGAGTCGTTAACAAGCATGGAATAGATTTTTTGAGGCCAGGGTAGTGTACATCATGGCTGGTGACCACGAATTGTGGTCACCAGGAACAAGTTTTTAGGTTATCCGTTATTAGCCTTGAAGACTTGAGAAGCAACGAACCCCACGAGCTAAGCCACGAGTCGTGACCCTTGATGACGAGTCGTTAGGCCCCTCGTTGGAACCACCTGATAGTTATTTTATGCGAATTTAGTAAGGGCTTTTCTGTCATTTCTAAATACCTAGGGCCTAAACTATGTTGTTTTAAGTTATGTATAGTGACTTTTAAAGGGGTTAAGTTCATTTTAAGCCTCATTCATTCTTGAATGCAAGGTAGAAGACTTGAGAGGACGATCAAGCTTAGCATTCATCAATTTCTTATTAATTTCCTATTGGGCATCTAAAGAAATGTTAGTATCAGCTACCAACAAGTATGTAGAGTTATGAATGGGTGATTCCCTTCACACCCATGCCCAATCCCTCTCTAAAGTATGAAATTCATATGTCTAATCTATGGGGTTTTAATCCAAATACATGAATCTTTTATTTCTGTACATGGGTATGAATTGATTATGATTCTACTATTGAATTATGAAGCATGGGAAAATCTTGTAATGTTTTCAATTCTAAAATCATGATTCTAGTTTTACTAATTCAAAAGCCCATAGATGAAATGTTCATGAAAGATGAGATCTATGATGAGTATATGATGATGATGAGATATTATGATGAAAAGTATGTTTTGAAGCCACCCATGTTCATGATTATGTTTCCGATAAGAATTGAGTATCCCTAAGTATGTTAAAGCTTTGGGACAATGCCCACATGTTAAGTATAAGTGATGATTTTCCCAAATTAAGCTTGCCACATTGTTTTGGAGCGAAGATTCCCAATTACATTTTCATCTTGTGGTATGTTTTGAGTTCAAGTTTTCCTATGTATAGCTTACCACATGGTTTTGGAGAGAAGGCTCCTAATTATGTCTTCAGCTTGTGGTGTGTCTTGAGCTAAAGCTTCTCATATGCATAATTTCATATTTAAGATGTACTTGATCATTGAGCTTCATTAATAGATGATGTTGACTTCGTTGAATAACAATGTAGAGCATATGCATGTTTTTAAGAGTAGTGTCTGGCACCAAGCGGGCTAAGGGTCGATCTCCCTATGCCTCAGAACTACGCGCCAACGTAGTTTTATATATTACTTTGGGACCTCCCTTGTGAGCTATCTCCTGCCAAATGGGCCTGTAGCTTGATATCAATATCATGGTATCGTCCCTATCCATGGCAAGTCTTTGGAGGACTCTACCCACTTGAGTGTGATAGTTAGGACCACGTAAGCTCTATCATGGTATGTTGGTTAAAAGAAGAGTCTCCCATTGTTCCTCATGATTTCAGATATGCATACTCATTATTCATGAGATTTATATATATATGCATGTTCTAAAGAAGGTTTGACTCAATGTTCAGCTTTACTTATGAATGTCAGAGTTCAGCATTAAGTCAATCGATTCAGTTATGATGTTATGAAATTATGTTATGTTATGAAGAGATCTTGATTTCATAAAGAATGGATGCAAGCCCTACTCTCAGACTCGTATTGTTTATGTTATATTATGAATTGTCTTTAAATGATTCTATTTACTTAAGCGATTTTACTTACCCTGCATATTTGGTACATTCCACGTACTGACCGCACACTCTATGTTATATCATTTCATGATACAAGACCCGACCATCAGGTTCGGCCCAACTTGTAGTCAGCTTATCAAAGTTAGTATTCTTATTGTGGGTGAGTCCTTATTTCCTGAGGACTAGACTATTCAGCTTTCCTTTATATACTTCAGTTTCAGTTCTATTGAGTTAGTTGGGGTCTTGTCTCATCAACTCATCATGTTTAGAGGCTTTTCAGAAATATGTATATATTCAGCTTCAGATTTCATATTTTGATGTTATGTTCAAGTTAGACTTCCGTTATGAGTATATTTTTTATAATTTAGTTTCTTGATTGAGTTAGATGTATGCTTATGCCATGGGTCGACTTGGGGTCTCTCTAGGCTTTTTGTCGCATGTTATGATCCGGGCCTCTGTTTGGATCATGATAAACTTGGTATTAGATCCATAGGTTTGAAGTGTCTTAGGGTGTCTGAAAATCACGTTGATTAGAGTCTTTTTCATGGGTGTGAAGTGCGCCACACTTATGATGAAGAGGCTATGAGATGTTTAGGAAATGTTCCCTTCTTTCATGATCCATATCGTGGGATGAAAAGTGTGTGTTTCTATCGTACTAATTCGTGCTATTTGCAATTGTAGAATCATGGCTCCCAGAAGAACAAATGGTAGGAGAAATGGGAATTGTGAAAACCACAAGGATGGCAACGGTAATGGGTACCAACAAGATCCACCAGTTCAGGAGCCCCAAGCAGCAGAGCCAGTTGCTCATGCTAAGTTTCGGGTCGGTATTCAAATGCTTGCGCAGGCCCTGACCACTCAGGTCAATCAGCAGGCCGTTGCGTATGTTTCGTAAAATGGCAATGCAGTGGCGGCTCGAGTATGAGACTTCTTAAGAATGAACCCGCCGGAGTTCCTTGGGTCCAAGGTAGATGAGGACCCGCATGAGTTCATAGATGAGATTGTCAAGATCACCCATGTCGTGGGGGTGAATAGGGTTGAGCGTGCGGAGTTGGCCTCTTACCAGTTGAAAGGGTTCATGCATATCTAGTTTTTCCAATGGAAAGATAGCAGGGTCGTTCGAGCAGGCCATGTCACTTGGAAAGAGTTCCATGTTGCATTTGTAGACCAGTTCTTCCCTTGTGAGATGAGGGAGCTGAAGGTAGCTAAGTTCATGAATTTGAAGCAAGGGAGGATGACTGTATAAGAGTATTCCCTTGAGTTAACTCGCTTATCAAAATATACCCCAGAGTTGGTAGCAGATCAGAGGACGTGGATGAGTAGATTCGTCCATGGAGTAAAGGGCTATTTGGACAAGGATTGTAGGACTGCTATGCTCCACCAGGACATGAATTTCCCACAGTTAGTATTGTACGCCTAACAGATGGAGGCAGAACATCTATGAGAGAGGGAGGCCAAGAGAGCTAGAACCAATGACCACAGATTCTCACAACCGAGGTCAGGTGGTGGGAACCGACAGCCGACCCACCAAAGACCATTATCCCCAGCATCTTCGGCATTGAGTTTGCCATCCAGGCCTAGATATGATTAAAGAGAGCGAACATCAGGCTCGATGGGTCAGAGTAGTAAACCCACAGATTCTAGCATCCCAATTTGTCGCAAATGTGGTCGGGGGAACACAGGCCATTGCTTGGCTGGTTCAAGTGCTTGTTTCGGGTGTGGGAAGCCCAGACACATGCTTAGAGATTGTCCAGCAGTGAGTTAGGATCAGGTTAGGGGCCGAGTCCTAGCTTCTAGTTTAACAGCCCCTCCCGCACACTTAGCCCATCAGGGAGCATCTACTAGCACAGCTGGCTGTCTGTGCCTAAAATAGATTCTATGCTTCAGGATCCCACCAGGAGTAGGAGGTCTCCCCGGATGTGGTCACTGGTATGTTATGAGTTTTCCGTATTGATGTTTATGCTTTGTTAGATTCGGGGGCTACCTTGTATTTTTTGACACCTTATGTGGCCAGTAGCTTCGGAGTCAGGCCTAAAGTCTAGACAGAACCCTTCTCAGTTTCTACTCCAGTAGGTGACTCAATATAGCTAGATGGATGTCTATAGGTTGCCCAGTCTCAGTCCTTCGTAAGGTCACCTCAGAAGATTTGATAGAGTTAGCCATGACCGATTTTGATGTTATTCTCGACATGGATTGGCTATTGCATGATATTCTTTAGTTAATTGTAGAACCTGGGTAGTAGAGCTCAAATTTCCAGTTGAGCCAGTCTTAAAGTGGAAGGGTAGTTCAATTGTGCTTGTAGGTTATTTCATTTACTACCTTAAGGCCAGAAAGATGATTTCTAAGGGTTGTGTGTACCATCTAGTTAGGGTTAAGGATGTTGAGTCCGATGCCCTAACTATCCAATTAGTTCAAGTAGTACCTGAGTATTCAGAGGTCTTTCTAGATGATTTACCGAGAATCCCCTCCCCAATGGGAGATCAATTTTGGTATTGAACTTCTTCCCGACATGTGTCCTATATCTATTCCTCCCTATAGGATGGCTCCTGATCTTGGGCAGAATTATATGCCCAAGTGATGCTCAAACGCTTCATTTCGTCTTGTTTATTTATCGTTATGTGTGCATTCTCATGTGACTCGTAGTTAAAATGTAAATTTATACTAACCAACATGATTAGTGTTGTTTTGCAGGTAAAATGTAATTTTAGGAAGCTAAGATACATGTTAAAAAATCGGGAATGGACTTGTAAGCAAGCAGTGGAAAAGGTCAAGGAAGAAAAGCAAATATAGGGGCTCCGCGATGGAGCCGTGTCACGCTGCCATCGCGGAGGCAGTCTGCCCTGGGTGATCTATTTTGGCAAATTCCAGTGAAGGTCCGCGTTGCCTCTGTAACACGGAGGAAATGCCACGCGATACAAGCCGTGACACGTTGCCTATATTTACCTGGAACATCAATTTCCAGTGAGGGTCCCCGTTTGCACCGTGGCACAGAGGGAGTGCTCCGCGATACACTCCGTGCCATGTTGCTTGTTATTACAGGAAAAATTCCCACTAGTATAAATAACACACTTAGGTTTATTTTTAATGATTCTGACTTGGTTGAGCAAGAACGTGGGTTACAGGCAGTTGAGGGGACGAAAATTCTAGGGTTCTTCTTGGCGTGCCCGCAGTGTACGGGTTGTGCAAGTAATATAGTGGCTCTTTTTAAGAACCGGAATGTCGAACCCACAGGGACTGGACCCATTCCTCTAACTATCCATTTCAAGTGTGATCTTAACTTTCACAAGTGTTGGTTATAGAAGTTTTTGAGGGAGTTTTAATTAAGTCTAGTTTTGGTCAACGAAATATCCTGAATTTACTCTAGGAGCAACATAGAGTTAAAACCAGATAATCACGCGATACTACGATTTGCAAAGGGTTAAGCATGGAACTACCGAGTGTTGTTTCACATAATTAGAATTGCATGTTCGTGGTCTTTCGAGCCTCTAAACAAGGCAAACTAGCCTCACTACATCATTGTGAGCGAGGATGCTAATTTCTAGTTCGCGGGCAATTAATTATGTTGTGGTTTACGGGGAAACGATTAGGGACTTTCGTGCGTCTAACCATTTAACTCAACTTACCCTCACAACTACTTCTTCGAGTGGTGATGTGATAATCCTAAGTTGATCTGTTAATAACCCCCATTTTATCAACCAAGCGAGGTGTTAGGTATATTTCTATCCAAACACGAAATTATATCGTGAGATACAAACATGCTCCTTACATTCTCATGTCCTGACCTAGGTAATTCTTTCTCAAGCAATTTCCCAAGCTAACATATATGTTTTCATGGTGATCAATCATAAAAACAACCAACAATCCAGAATGCAAGACGAAAACAACAATCAATAACTTAATTCCAAAATAATTTCATAAAATCACAATCATAATTCATGACTTCAACCCTACAGGAAGGGTTCTTGCCATTCATGTTCGAAAAACTACAACTAACTACTACTAAACTAACATACTTACATGAAATTGGTAGATGAGAAGGGAATTTGACAAACCCTAGATGAGTTCTCCCACTTCTCCCTTCACTCCTAGGTAGTTTTCTAGAATAAAATCGTGACAATCTGATTTTAGGAGCTAAGGGTTCAATTTATACTATGCTGAAAATTGCAAAATTTGGCCTGTGGTGGAACAGCAATGTGTCACGGGGCTGAACGCCCTACTTGACCTCCGTGACAGGGAGGCAACGCGTACCCTCACTGGAATGTGCCAAAAAATGCAATTTTTGGCCAAGTGTTGCCGCGTTGGCAGCGTGCCACGGCCCCTATCGCGCAAGGTGCCAGTTATTGCATGTTTTCTTGTTGACTTTCACGTTTTGCTCTTGATTCCATTCCTCCACTTAACCAAATCATGAATTAGTTCCTCAAATGCATTATTAACCTTCAAAAACAAGGACTAATCATGTTGGTTAGTATATATACACATTTACATAAAATCACATGAGAATGCATATAATTAATTCGATAAACAAGACAGAACTAAGTTATAAAGCATCACTCGGGCATGCTATTTTGCCCATGATCACCTACCCCACACTTAAAGTCTTGTTCGTCCTCGAACAACCTATTACATCTCATGCATATGGAGACTCACCCATAACTCATTTATCAAGAATATTCAAGCTACGGCTATAATGATTAAGCAAGATAACAAGCTAAAAATAGAGCATGCATGATTTGATCATTGAAATGAAGTACAACTATGTTAAGACTTCTTAACCTCAAGAATCGACTCTCAATCTTAGAAAACTCATGCAAATCAACTGATTAAGAAATCCGACATGAACTATATCCTTCATTTAACATGTGCCCTTATGGAAAGAGAGTTACCCAATTTCGGACGCAAAAACAATTTTTAAATCACAACATGTGCAGGTACATGAATATAATTATGCTCACTCTCACAAAGAATTCACATGTCATGTAATGACCCATAAGCTTGCCCTTTGTGTTTTATTCCACTTATTTAAGGATGTATGAATGTAAGATCAAGTAGGACTTTTTAGGTTGTAATGTAACTCAAGTGCGAGTAGGTACTATTATGGCCAGTAATAGTGACTATCTTTCCTAAGAGCTTTTAATACATCACGCCTTCATTACGAACTTCCCTTCCCTTACTTCACCTTTTTCTCCTTTCAGCTTTCTTCTACCTCTTATGTTCCCCCCTTTATTTAGGCATTCTTAACTTATTAGTAAGGAGTTCTATAAATAATTTTTCATTAATTTGTTTTCTTACTCCTTACTAATACTCAACCATTTTCACACAAGTGCACCTTTGTCCTTTTCTCACTTCTACAACTTGCTACTTTTCCTTTCTTTTCATTCTTCTCACTCCTTTACTCCTTCGGATTTTTTCACTCAAGCGCTTAGGAGTTTTGGATCAAGTTCAAGGCTAATGAAAGAAAAAGGATTAAGCTTATGTTGCAGCTGTCAAAGAATAGGCTCAAGGCTCAATGGAGCTAACTAGGATTAATTTTTCAAGGTAGGTAAAATGAAGGATAAAAATTTGGTTCATTCAAAGAAATGCCTAAATCATCTCCTACAATTCACATCCTTCATTTCGTTTTATAAACACACCAGGCAAGTTCTAGACAGTCCACAATAGCACAGAATACTCAAAAACCTTACAGTTATGGCACATGCTCAAATCAAGACACATTCAGTAGACTCTTACTCAGCTAATCACAAGAATTCAGAATTAAGCTTCAATCATATTAAGTCAAATTCAAGAGCCTAAGCGTCTCACACAAAGTTATACACCTGCATGCTTCACACCGAACATACTTGCATCTTACAATCACGTATAGCACATAACAAGAACATCAAGCACCAATTAGTTATGGTTACAAAATCCCAAAACCTATCGACCAATTTTTCCTCAAGACGGTCGTCATCCATCCATCATCGGAAACAGTCCCTAACTATGACTAAAGACACTATCTGCAAACAAAGGAAATAAAAAAAAGTTTTATCCTTCGGTTAAAATACCCCCCCCCCCCCCCCCGTCGAAAAAGAATCGAAAAGAAAAACCAACGGGTGATGAAGTCATGCTTAATTCACAAAAAATTGTCAAATTTCTCCCAAATTTCACACAAGCATCACATTCACCAAAAACTTGTTAAGCACAAAAATTTAGAAATTTTTCTCACCCCACACTTAAAGTCTTGCTATGTCCTCGTAGCATCAAATTAACATTTAAAGGATGAGAAATACTCCCTGAGCCTCTATGCCAAGCTAAAAGCATGCTTTCTTTTCAAGTTCCATAGATGGGTGTTCGACCCCACACTTCTTCTATTCCATACTCTTTAGCTTCCACCGTCTCGGTACTCAGACTTCCCGCCATCTGTGCTTAATTTCCACCAAAAACACTAACAAAATGAAAATAACAACATCAACACAAAAATCGAAATTACAAATTGTACCTGAGGTACCCTTGGGTTGCCTCCCAAGCAGCGCCTTATTTTATGTCGTGGCACGACGTAAACTGTCCTTTTCAGGACATTCTCATAGTTGGGTTCTCTTTCGAGAACCATCTCCTTTTCTTTTGCTGTTTAGAGGAAACAGCCTCCACTTTGTTCCTCTCTTTCTCCAACTTCTTCTCAATTTGAAGTCCTCTATCAAACTCGGGCTGAACACTTGACCTTGCCTTTGGCCATGCACCTGTGGAATCCTCCACCCCACACTCATCCTCTGCCAACACACTAACCTGACAAAGGTTAGTGTAGTGTGGGATGGGTTCATTTCTTGGTAAACGCGGAAAAGTTCTTCTTCATCTTCGACCCTCATTTTCAGGGTCCCTTCTCTCAGATCAATCACCACTCCACCAGTGGCCAAGAATGGTCGTCCCAAGATTAAGGGTACCTGGTCATCAACCTGAAAATCTAGAACAATAAAATCAGCAGGAATAATAAACTTACCTTCTTTGATGAGAAGGTCCTCTATTATTCCATCAGGTGTCACTTGCGACTTGTTAGCCAGCTGCAGCATCAACCTTGTCAGCCTCGGTTTCCCCAACCCCAGGGTGTTGAATAAGGATAGGGGCATTAGATTAACTGCTGCCCCTAAGTCACACAAAGCTCGTAGCACCTCAGCTTTACCAATTTGTATGGGGAGGGTAAAACTCCCTGGGTCTTTGAGCTTCTTTGGCATTTTGCTCAATACCCTATGACTGCACTCCTCAGTCAGTGCTACAGTCTGGACATCCACCAATCTAACTTTGTTCGCCATCACGTCCTTCAAGTATTTAGCATACTTGGGCATTCCCTGCAAGACATCAATAAGAGGCAAATTTATGTGAAGTTCTTTGAAGCCCTCAAAGAACTTTTTGAAGCATTCCTCCTCCTTGCTCTTTCTGAATTTCTGAGGGAATGGTGGTGGTGGTCTTTGTGCTGGCTGCAATGAAAGTTGCACATTTTGTTGTCCAACACTCTGATTATCTCCCATGTTGATGGATGGTCCTGGTCTAACCAATTCCGGCTGCACCCCCTTTCTCAGCTCTTTTGGCACTGCATCAGCTAATTGCTTACCGCTTCTCAGACTGATGGCATTGATCTGCAGGGGGTTAGGATCTGTGTCTCTTGGTAATGCCCCTTGTGATCTCATGTTTTGAGAAGCTGCTATCTGACCCACTTGTTTTTCAAGATTGCGGGTGGCTACTTGCTGATTCATTAAGTCTATTGCAATCCTCGCCTGATTTTCCGCTAACTGCTTCTGGGTTTCCATAATTTTCTGCAGTGTTTCCTCTATGCTGCTACTCAATTGCCCATCATTCTGCCTATTCTATTGATACTGCTGTTGTTGAGGTTGCATATACTTCTGCTTTTGGTTTCCGCCCCAAGAAAAATTCGGGTGGCCCTGCCAATTTCTGTTGGAGTTATTCTCAAAATTCCGATTCCTATGCACATTACCAACAAAATTGACTGATTCCGGATTGGCTCTACAATATTCTTCATTGTACCCATTATTATCGCAAATTTCACACCAACTCGGAGCTTGCTGAACTGCATTAACCTGGCCTTGGTGTTGGTTCATACTCAGTTTATTGAACTGAGTAATCATTCGATGTTGGAACGAAGCTAACTGTGCTGCCAAGGCATTCAAACCATCTACTTCTATCAACCCTGGTCTCTTTCCTGCCCCCCTCGATGACTCGCTGTGCCACTCTGGATTTCCTTGAGCAATTCTGTTCAACAAAGTGTACAACTCATCATATGTCTTATCCAAGGCTTGCCCACCCGATGCAGAGTCTAGTAATATTTTTGTGTGTGGGTCTAGACTTTCTACAAAGGTATGAGCCAACACTTCATTTGATTGCTGGTGATGGGGACAGTCTCTCAACAATGACTTGAATCTTTCCCAAGCCATATATAAGTTCTCATCAGGCCTCTGCTTGAAACTGAGTATTTCACTTCTCAACTTTGAAGTTTTGCTTGAAGGGAAGAATCTGATAAGGAACTTCTTAACTAAATCATTCCATGAAGTTATGGAGTTCGGTGGCTCAGCCTTCAGCCACTTTTTCGCCTCTCCCAACAGTGAAAATGGGAAGAGGGTCAGTCGGACATAATCTGTGGACACGCCGGTGGGGACAAACGTGTCACTAATCTCTAAAAAGCTCTGTAGGTGCTGCTGCGGGTCCTCATGTGCCATCCCAGTGAATTGACCACTAGAATGTAACAGCTGCACCATGTTCTTTTTAAGCTCAAAGTGCCCTCCAGTCTCCGATTTACAGATACTAGAGGTCACATTCGTCGCTAGTGGGATTGCCACTTCGCGAACTGGTCTTGCTGCCATTGCTTCTGATGACAATTGTGCTTGTCCTGTGGGTGGTGGTTGTTGTACCTTTTCTTGAAGTCTCTTCAGCTTTTGCTCTAGAGCTACTCTCCTTCGCAAATGGATTTGACATTCAGGTTCCAGCAACGGTTCCACAAGCTCTCTATTTCTAGCTAGCTCGGCAGGACAACCTGCCACCTACAAATAAACAGACTAAGACCAAGTTTCTCAACACTTAAGGAAATTTCAAATATCACACAAAAACAGATAAATTATCAAAACTTCGCTGAGTCCCCGGCAACGGCGCCAAAAACTTGGCTTGCCCGCAAGTGTACGGGTTGTGCAAGTAATATAGTGGCTCTTTTTAAGAACCGGAATGTCGAACCCACAGGGACTGGACCCATTCCTGTAACTATCCATTTCAAGTGTGATCTTAACTTTTGCAAGTGTCAGTTATAGAAGTTTTCGAGGGAGTTTTAATTAAGTCTAGTTTTGGTCAACGAAATATCCTGAATTTACTCTAGGAGCAACATAGAGTTAAAACCAGATAATCACGCGATACTACGATTTGCAAAGGGTTAAGCATGGAACTACCGAGTGTTGTTTCACATAATTAGAATTGCATGTTCATGGTCTTTCGAGCCTCTAAACAAGGCAAACTAGCCTCACTACATCATTGTGAGCGAGGATGCTAATTTCTAGTTCGCGGGCAATTAATTATGTTGTGGTTTACGGGGAAACGATTAGGGACTTTCGTGCATCAAACCATTTAACTCAACTTACCCTCACAACTACTTCTTCGAGTGGTGATGTGATAATCCTAATTTGGTCTCTTAATAACCCTTTATCAACCAAGCAAGGTGTTAGGTATATTTCTATCCTAACACGAAAT
The DNA here is from genome assembly GCA_035772735.1 of Datura wrightii. Classification (NCBI taxonomy): domain Eukaryota; kingdom Viridiplantae; phylum Streptophyta; class Magnoliopsida; order Solanales; family Solanaceae; genus Datura; species Datura wrightii. The sequence continues at coordinate 71,645,459 of JASDFA010000019.1, read as the reverse complement.
TATATCGTGAGATACAAACATGCTCCTTACATTCTCATGTCCTGACCTAGGTAATTCTTTCTCAAGCAATTGCCCAAGCTAACATATATGTTTTCATGGTGATCAATCATAAAAACAACCAACAATCCAGAATGCAAGACGAAAACAACAATCAATAACTTAATTCCAAAACAATTTCATAAAATCACAATCATAATTCATGGCTTCAACCCTAGAGGAAGGGTTCTTGCCATTCATGTTCGTAAAACTACAACTAAGTACTACTAAACTAACATACTTACATGAAATTGGTATATGAGAAGGGAATTTGACAAACCTTAGATGAGTTCTCCCACTTCTCCCTTCACTCCTAGGTAGTTTTCCAGAATAAAATCGTGACAATCTGATTTTAGGAGCTAAGGGTTCAATTTATACTATGCTGAAAAATTGCAAAATTTGGCCTGTGGTGGAACAGCAACGTGTCACGGAGCTGAACGCCCTACTTGACCTCCGTGACACGGAGGCAACATGTACCCTCACTGGAATGTGCCAAAAAATGCAATTTTTGGCCATGTGTTGCCGTGTTGGCAGCGTGCCACGGCCCCTATCGCGTAGGGTGCCAGTTATTGCATGTTTTCTTGTTGACTTTCACGTTTTGCTCTTGATTCCATTCCTCCACTTCACCAAATCATGAATTAGTTCCTCAAATGCATTATTAACCTTCAAAAACAAGGACTAATCATGTTGGTTAGTATATATGCACATTTACATAAAATCACATGAGAATGCATATAATTAATTTGATAAACAAGACAAAACTAAGTTATAAAGCATCACTCGGGCATGCTATTTTGCCCTTGATCACTTCTCTATCTCTTTCTCTTTTATCTCAATTGTTTTTATGATTTATACTCATTTGATGATGTTTAATCCACAAATGAGTGGCTAATTCAATTCTTGATGAGGTTAAGAACAATTGTAGTGGAATGTAATTGTTGATCATTTTAGTTTTCATCTTTTTTCAATGGTTGTTCTATCAATTCTTGTTCTTACTGCATTAATGTTTGGCCGATGTTAATGTATATCTAAAAAATCCAATTTTGATTTTGAAAATAAAAGAAATTGGAAAGTTGTGAATTGGTAGGATATGATCTCTTCTTAGTTTGGGAAAATTGAGAATTGATTTACATTCAGAATAGAAATATATCTAAAAGTCGTATTAGTCAATTAAGGAATTGGTTTTGTATGGCTAGAACATGAAATTCTTTTATCATAGAAATGTAGGTTGAAGGTTCATGATTCTTAAGTTGGGTAGGATACGAAAGTTTCAATCCATAGGCAATAATTCTTGACTAGCAACTGAAGGAAAGATTAACTGAATTGTATCGACAAATTACTTCCCTACATGTTCGTTTTAGCCTCAGCATGCTCATTACTATAGTTTAGACTCACTTTATAATTTTGTCTTAGATTCGTAAAAATTGGGAAACTAAACTCTCAAAATCCTCTTTAAATTGTTGTCTGCATTTTTAAAGTTAGAGTTCATTAACACTTAAGTTGATTATTACCTTAGTTCAGTCCATGTGGGATCGATACTTGACTTTACTTAAGCCACTTTACTACTTGTTCGACCACGTGCACTTGCGTGTAGTCACCTCACCACAGAGCGCGAACAAGTTTTTGGCGCAGTTGCCGGGGACTGACAATTGGTAAAATTGTTTTCTTAGTGTTAGTTTACAATTTCTATATAAGTGCTGACAACTTGATCTTAGCCTGTCTTTTGAAGATATTGAATTCTGTTGAACACTGGCAAGAGACAAGGAGCTAGTGGATTCATACTTAGAGCCGGAAAGACAATTCCATCATCAAAGAAGAGAAGCTCTAGAGAAGAAGCTGCAGTTGCTCAGACAGACAATCCTGGAGCAACAATAGAATCCACCACTTGTAAGGGCAGTGTTAGTGCCCGAAGAAATGGCAGTTAGGCCAGTTCGCGAAGTTGCAATCCCACATGCTAACAATGTTACATCAAGTATTCTCAAACCTGAGCCAGGAGGGAGGTTTTAGCTAAAATAGAATATGGTGCAATTGCTGCACACCAGCGGGTAATTCACAGGTCTCCCTCACGAAGATCCAAAACAACATCTCCAAAACTTTTTGGAGATAAGTGACACTTACATACCCGCTGGAGTATCATCCGATTATGTAAGGCTTACATTATTCCCATTTTCACTATTGGGAGAAGCAAAGAGGTGGTTGAAAGCTGAGCCACCTAACTCTATCACCACTTGGGATGATCTTGCAAGAAAATTTTTGATACGGTTCTTTCCATCCGGGAAAACAGCAAGACTTAGAAGTCAGATTCTAAGTTTTAAACAAAGAGAGGGGGAGAATCTGTATCAAGCTTGGGAAAGGTTCAAATCATTGCTAAGGGATTGTCCTCACCATCACCAGTCCAATGATGTGCTGGTGCATACTTTCATAGAGGCTTTGGAACCCCACACAAAAATTTAGCTAGACTCAGCAGCTGGGGGACAAGCATTAGAAAAGACTTATGAGGAGCTGTATACTTTGTTAAATCGTATATCGCAGGGAAATCCAGAGGGGAATGCGGACTCTTCTAGAGGAGGAACAAGGAAAGCGGCAGGAGTCTTGGAAGTGGATGGTTTTACAGCTATCGCTGCAGAGATAGCTGCATTGCAAAATCAACTCAACACCCACTTCAGCAATATGAGCTTGAATCAACCTCAAGCACCAGTCAATGTAGTGCAGCAGATTTGGTGTGAAGTATACGGTAGTAATGAACCCTTAGCTGAGTGTTGTGGTGCAAATCTAGATTCAGTGAACTTTGTTGGGAATGTACAAAGAAATAATCACCAACAGTGTGGCAACAGGTACAACTCGAATTGGAGAAATCATCCGAATTTCTCTTGGGGTAGTAACAACCATCAAGGGCAGAATTTTGAATCAGGGTGCACAGAGAAATCAAGGAGGGCAGCAGAACTATCAAACTCAATATAAAGGAAACAATGCACCTCCTCCACCATCCACCAGCATTGAGGAAATGTTTAAAACAATGATAGCTAACCAAGCTCAATTGCAGGCTGATTATGTGAAATTGGCAGCAGATGTAAAGAACAATCAGTTAGCTACAAAGGCATTGAAGTACCAGTTTGGACAACTAGCTGGAGCTCAAAACACCAGGCCAAGAGGAGGACTACCGAGTGACACTGACCCGAATCCCAAGAAAGTAAATGCAGTGACCACAAGGAGTGGTTTACAACTCAAGGAGGTGGAACCAGAAAGACCACATCAGTAGTCAAGAGCAGTGGAGAAAGATAGGGAACATGATGATGAGAGGGGGAAGGAGAAGGCAGCTGAAGCAGAAAGACAACCACCCCCGTTCCCTCAAAGACAAAAGAAACACAAGGAGGAAGCGTGTTTCAAAAAGTTCATGGAGGTTCTTAAATAGGTACACATTAATTTACCTCTGGTTGATGTTTTGCAGGGAGTGCCGAAGTATGCAAAGTATATCAAGGACATTGCAGCTAACAAAAGCAGATTGATGGAGTATGCTATGGTGGCGCTTACTGGGGAGTGCACTTCCCGGGTACAGAACAGGTTGCCAACAAAGTTCAAGGACCCTGGGAGCTTTACTATTCAAATCACAATTAGGAAAAGTATCTGAGCTCGCGGATTATGCGATTTGGGAGCGAGTATTAACTTGATGCTGATATCGGTGTTCAAGAAGTTGGGGCTAGGCAGTCCTAGACCAACTACGGTGATCTTGCAGTTAGTGGACCATTCGTTAGCCAGACCAGATGGCATTGTGGAGGACGTGTTGGTGCAAGTGGGATCCCTTATCTTCCCGATAGATTTTATTATTCTGGATTTTGAGCCGGATGTGGAAGTCCCGTTTATTTTGGGACGTGCCTTCTTAGCAACCAGGAGAGCTTTGATTGATGTAGCAGCAGTTCAGCTAACCATGCGGGCGCATGAAAAAGTTGAGGTATTTGATGTATATAAGGCCACGAAGCTTCCGGCTATATATGAGGAGCTTTCAACAATCAATGTGCTAAATCAAGCAGAAATTCTTTCGATTGTTGAATCTCGAGATCCATAGGGAAGAGCATTGATGAGCTCCGATCATTTCGGAGATAGAGAGACTTATGAGAGGGTGCAAATGTTGTTTCAGCCGTTAATGAGGTTCCTAATACCATTGTTGAAACCATCAATTAAGGAAGCACCAAAACTAGAGTTGTGGCAAGAAGATCGAAGTGCCACGTTCTTGGTTAATGAGCAACATTGTAAGCATTACTGGGGTGAGGACGTTCTTTGAGAGAAGATGTCCAACACTCTAGAGGATTATTGAGTGTCAGTTGTTCGGTGCTTTTGCTTTGGGTATAAAGCTACACGCAAGTGCACGTGGTCGAACAAGTAGTAAAGTTGCTTAAGTAAGCCAAGTATCGATCCCACAGGGACTGGGATGAAGTGCAATTTGCTCAAGTGTACTATATTTTAATTCTAACAATGAAGACAACAGTGTAACCAAGAGTTTGATATTTTGATGTCTAATAATTATGCTAAGTCTAAAACAATTATCTAATTTGAGTCTGAACTATGAATGTGAGCATGCTGAGGTTAAACGAACATGTAATGAAATTAATTGTCGATATAATTTGGTTAGCCTTTTCCTCTGGTTGCTAGTCAAGAATTATTGCCAAGGGATTAAAACTCTCGTATTTAACCCCACTTAAGAATCATGAACCATCCACCTACATTTTTGTGATTAAATGCAATTCATATTCTAGCCATACAAAACCGATTCCTAAATTGACTAATACGACTTTCAGGTATATTTCTATCCTGAAGGTAAATCAATTCTCAATTTTCCCAAACTAAGAAAGGATCATATCCTATTAATTCACAACTTTCCAATTTCTTGCTCTCTCGAGTGAAACCAGACTTTTTAGATATACATTAACGTAGGCCACACATTAATGCAGTAAGAACAAGAATCAATAGAACAACCATGGAAGAAAAGATGAAAAACCAAAGAATCAATAATCACATTTCATTACAATTGTTCTTAACCTCAGCAAGAAGATGAATTAGCCACTCATTTGTGGATTAAACATCGTTAAATGAGTGTTAAACACACAAGCAATTGAATACAAGAAGAAGGAAAGAGAGAAAAACCCTGATAATTTCGTCCCCTCAACTGCCTGTAACCCACGTTCTTGCTCCACCAAGTCAGAATATTGAAAAATGAACCTAAGTGTTCTATTTATACTAGTGGGAATTTTTCCCGGAATAATAAGCAACGTGTCACGGAGTGCATCGCGGAGCACTGCCTCCATGACACGCTACCAACGCGGACCCTCACTAGAAACTGGGGGTCCAGGAAATAAGGCCCAACGTGGCACGGCGTGCAACGCGGAGCCAGGCCACCGTGCCACGGACCCATCGCGAACCCTCTCTAGAAATTGGGTGAAAATTCCCTATCCAGACAGAAGGCCTCCGTGATGGCAGCGTGACACGGCTCCATTGCGGAGCCCCTTTATTTTATGCTTTCCAGTGCCTTGTCCCTTGCTCACATCTGAGTCCAACCCCGATATCTTCCAACATGCATTTTAGCTTCCCGAAATTACATTTTTCCTGCAAAACAATGCTAATCATGTTGGTTAGTATAAATTCACATTTTATTACCAATTACATGAGAATGTATAAACATTGATAGATAAACAAGGCTAAAATGACACCTTTGAGTATCACTTGGGCATATAAATTTGCCCAAGATTACTTACCCCACACTTAAATCCTTGTTCGTCCTCGAACAACAATCTTACACCTCATGCAATTTACATCCCAACCTCGCTACTTTGGTTCGACAATTTAGGTTACGGTCATACCGATTATTCAATACAACAAATCATCAAGAAAACATGCATGGTCCTATCAATTCAATGACCTTCAATACATCAAGACCTCTTAGACTTAAGAATCGACTTTTGATATTGGCAAACTCCTGCAAATCAGCTGATCAAGACATCCGACACGAAAAATTAATCTCTCATCAAGCATGTGCCCTCACAATACAAGAGAATTTTCCCCTTTTTGATCATATGAACTCACAAAATTTCTAGCAGGGGCATATAAACACAATTTCGCTCTCTCTCCCAAAAGAATTCACATGCATCATGTCATGACCCATAAGCTTGCCTTTAGTGTACTACTTCACTAATATAAAGAAATGTGACGTAAGATCACGTAGGACTTTAACGGGTTGTAATGGAAGCTATGGAACTAGTAAATATTGGGCTAGCCAATAATAGCCACTAGCATCCTTAAGCGCTTTTTCAACACATCCCATCAAACTCATGGACATTGTTTCTTTCTTCATCCTCCCATTTTTGAAGTTGTTCTTTAGTTTGGCCCATATTATTAAGCACACTTTTCACCACAACAAAGATTATTCATGCACCTTCATTATAGTTTATTTATAACAATTGCACCTTCAACCTTTTCTTTCCTTCCATCTCTCTGCTTTACTTTTCTTTTTACCATTCTCACTCTTTTGACACTTTGGGATAATTATTTTATCTTCTTAAGCGCTTAAGAGTTTTGGATCGGCTTTACGGCTAATGAAAAGAAGGGATTAAGCTCGGTTTACACTTTTTGACAAAGGAAAAAATATAATAGGCTAAAGGCTCAACGGGCTGACTAGGGTACACAATCAAGGTGGGTATGATCATGAAAAATAGAAACTTTCGGTTAAAAACAAAGAAATGCCTACATCCTTTCCTACAACACACCTCCTTCATTTCATTTTGTACACACACCAGGCAAAGTTCTAGACACTTCACAATAGCATGGAATAACAAAACCTCACTTCACACTTATTGCACATGCTCAATTCAAGATGTATTCACAGACTCTTCAATCAGCTAATTACAGGAATTCAAACATTAAGCCTCAATCACACTGAATCGAACTCTATGGCCTAGGTATCTCAACACATTTACAAAGTTGCATGCTTTCATACGAATCACATTTGCATTTTAAATATCATATACAACAGGCAACCATAATTCCGTAACCATAAAGTAACTACAAGTTTTGGGATGCAACCCACAAAAGAAAAACAACTGAAAAATAATTGAAAAATCTACTCCTAACGACTACATTTCCCTTAAGATGGTCATCATCCATCCATCATGGGGAACGGTCACTAACTAGGACTTCGGTTCAATGGGACCCTTCTCGGTAAAAGAATCGAAAACAAACACCGAGAAACCCAAGAATTGAAAAAAAAGAAAAATTTCAAAAAATATCGATCATTTCGATTTTCAAAATATCGATCACTTTGATAAACAAACATATGTACAAACTCAGCTAGCAACATTCAATAACACACAATAGTTTCACATATATTTACAATACAGAACAATAACTTACAATCACAAATCACAGGTCAGAAGATTTTGTTCACAACACAACAACAAATTAGGACATACAAAACAGCATAACCAGCACCTAACTACTCCCACCCCACACTTATCTCGAACACTGTCCGCACTGTTCACGAAAAAATTAAAATAGCACAAAAATCGGGTGGTGGAACTCCCTGATCAATCAAAGTACTCCACTTCTTCATCAGGTGCTGCTGCTTCATCTCCCATGTCTTAATCACCCCCATCGTCATCCTCGGACTCCACATCGGAGTCCTCCCGACGTGTCTCCTCGTCCGTGGGGACATCATCATCCGTGGGCTCTACAAATGCTGGCCCCACTCGGCATAGAGCCCTGGCATTTTCGCCGAAAGGGTAATCTAGCTCGAGCTGCCATAACTCCTCCTCTGTTGCTGGCCTCCCGCCTATCCTCAGCTGGAGCATCTGCATCCCATACATGCGAGCCATGTACTGATCATCACGAGCATGTCGCTCGCCTAGTGTAAGCACTGGCCCGTGGGTGGTGTCGGGAGCCTTAGTTTTAGTGACATCTAAGGCCCGCCGCTCCATCTGCGGGATATAATCAAGGGCCTCTTCCTCGACATCCAGGCCCCTTAGGAAGGTGGTGAGTAGCCCACCAAATCCATATTTGTGCCCCTGATGCAACCGGGCTCTCTTCATGGCAGAGATAATCACCGCCCCCACGTTGATCTCCAGCCCTTTCATCAGGGCGTACACCAGGCATACACGATCTCGGGTTACATCTGTCATATGTACCCCCGGGATTAGGCAGGAACAGACGATCTTTAGCCATATTCTGGCTTCCCTGTTCATTTGTGAATAGGGCAAAGTCTGATGGTAGCCCCTCTCTTTGTGTCTGCTCCATCTAGCTGTCGATCGGGTTCCACACAATGTGCGTCTGATGTCCGCATATGGTGGAGTGATGTTCAGCTGTCGAAGCACGTGGGCGTCTGTGTCCCGCGCCCCTAAGATAGCGTTGAGGTGGTGGGGCTCGAAGGTGACTATTGTCCCTCTGATTTTGATGGTGTGACTTCTGAGAGTCGGGTCCCAATTGGCATAGAATTCCTGAATCAAGTGCAAGTTGCATTCCTTGGGCTCTTGAAAAATGAATTTGAGCCCAGCTGCCTCGATTCGGTGTACAATCCTAGGGAACTCTTGTGCCAACGGTTCCCGTGCTATGTGTTCCTCGAGGAAGTACTTACTCTCCTTGTTATTGGCATACCACTTCTTCCCCTCTTCTGTCACCCACCTGGCTCCGTATTGGCGGTGTTGGCCGCGTGGAACCACTGGTGCTGCTGGGACTGCTGTGCCCAGTCTGATTCGCTTTCTTCCGGCGCCCGATGTTGATGCACCATTCCCTTTTTCTTGCCTGCTTCCCATTTTACCTGTCAATACAAGTAGACAAGATCAATGTTAAGCCAATGAATATTTACTACGACTATGGTCGGGTTAAGCTAGGCTACCCCACACTTAGTCCTTACCCAAAATTACAACATTCCGGCAAGATCATGCTTATTTACACAAACCAACAACCAACTATACAACCATGCTTAGTGCATTCAAAGAATTCGACGGTATATATTCTATGTACTACTCAGACTTTGTACAGCTAACAATAATCATTACCCTCGATAACATTTTATTCCATAGCACTTAGCACAGAACAACAAAGAAACGAAACAACAAGAATTTATCTACACGAACCTATACAACTCACCCAATTCTTGCAAATTTCACTATTCCCCTAACCCGAGAATTCGTCGGTTTCTATTTTTTTAACATCATAACAATTAGCACATCGACTAATATCACTCAACATGTACAACCCGGCATGAATTTCACAAGTTCACTACATTTTCCACTTCCACTTCAAAAATAAGCCCTAAATATGATTGTATCAACAAAATTCGAATAAATTAAGCAATTAACGAGTTCACGCAATCACAATGATACTCCGAACATTCATCAACACTAATTCAATTGAATTCATGCTTAATTTCTGCTTAAGGCGAACTTAGCTCACATCACATGCTCAATATCAAAGAAAATTGATAAGAAATGAGATGGAATTGAAGAACATACCTTGATATTGAAGAATTGAAGGAAACTTGTTGAATTTCTTGGCCTATTCCGTGTCACGTTAAAGGGGGAGGGGTTTAAGGGGGTTTGGTCGCGGAGTGTGTGAGGAATAAAGAAAATTTGAGGGGGATTCGGGGTTTAAAAGTGGAAAAATTGCGCGGGTCACCCGGCGACCCGGTGTGACCCGTCGTGATATACACAGCAACGTGTCACGGAGTGCATCGCAGAGCACTACCTCCGTGACACGTAGCTGTCACGAGGGTACTCTGGAATTATTTTTTTTATATAAATTTTAGATTTATAGCTCAACGTGTCAAGGAGGGTAACGCGGAGGTCCTCCTCCGTGACACGGAGCTATCGCCTTAGCTCACTGTTTTGCCACTTTTTCTTAATTTTCATACCTCGAATTTTCCTTTGCGATTCCTTGTATATTTTCCTCCTCCGTTTGACCTGAAATTCATTCTACTACAAGAAATTGGTTAGAATTATAGGTTTCACTCTAAATAAAAATAAAAACAAAAATTAAAACTAAACATTTTGTTGTTAATTAAGAAAAAGAAAAAGAAAAATCTATTCACAATTTACAAAGAAAAAATTTTTCACGGGTTGCCTCCTGTGCAGCGCCTGGTTTACCGTCGCGGCTCGACGTCGTTCAGCTCAGTTGTCCCCTAGGGTGATGGACGTTTTCTCTCGAAAACCGTCCTCCCCCCAGTAGTGCTTACACCATTCCGGTGGTTTTCCCAATAACTCTCGTGAATCCTTAATCTCCTCATCATCGACTTGATCAATCACATTGATCACTGAGAGTTCTTCGTACACAGCCAGGACCTTGGGTGCCTTGTACACATCGAACACTTCCACCTTGTTGTGTGCTCGCATTGTTAGCTGCCCCGCAGCTACATCAATCAGCACTTTCCCAGTCACCAAGAAAGGACGTCCCAAAATAAATGGGAATTCCGCGTCTGGTTCAAAATCCAGCACGACGAAATCTACCGGGAAGATCAGGGAGCCCACTTGCACCGGAACGTCCTCCACAATGCCATCAGGTCTGGCTAAGGACCGAACTACCAATTGCAAGATCACGGTTGTGGGTCTAGGACTCCCTAGACCCAGCTTTTTGAATACCGATGACGGCATCAAATTAATGCTTGCTCCCAAATCACTCAATCCACGAGCTTGGATACTCTGCCCAATAGTAATCTGTATAGTAAAGCTCCCAGGGTCTTTGAGCTTTGTGGGCTGTCGGTTTTGTATCCGGGAAGTGCACTCCTCCGTGAGAGCCACCGTAGCATACTCAGTCAACCGACTTTTGTTTGCCACGATGTCCTTTATATACTTAGCATATTTCAGCACTCCCTGCAAAACATAAATAAGAGGTAAGTTAATATGTACCTGTTTTAGCACCTCCATGAATTTCTTGAAACACGCCTCCTCCTTGTGTTTCTTTAATCGTTGAGGGAACGGGGGTGGTGGTCTTTCTGATTCTGCTTCCTTAGTCTTCCCCCTCTCATCACTTTTCTCCCTCTCGACTTCTGTTGCTCCCGATTGTTGAGGTGCTCTTTATGGTTCCACCTCTTTCAGCTGCAAACCACTCCTTGTGGTCACCGCATTTACCTGCTTAGGGTTGGGATCTGTGTCGCTCGGAATTCCTCCTCTAGGTCTGGTGTTTTGGGCTCCAGCAAATTGCCCAAATTGATATTCAAGTGCCTTGGTAGCTAACTGGTTGTTTTTCACCTCGGCTGCCAATTTCACATAGTCAGCCTGCAATTGAGCTTGATTAGCTATCATAGTCTTAAACATCTCCTCAATGCTGGGTGATGGTGGTGGAGGAGGTGCATTGTTGTTTCTGAATTGTGCTTGATAATTCTGCTGCCCTCCTTGGTTTCTTTGCCCACCCTGACTCGAACTCTGCCCCTGATGGTTGTTGCTACCCCAAGAGAAATTCGGGTGATTCCTGCAATTGGAATTGTAGCTGTTGCCATACTGTTGGTGGTTGTTCCTTTGTATATTTCCCACAAAGTTCACCGAGTCTGGATTTGCTCCACAACACTCAGCTGAGTGCTCACTGCTTCCGCACACTTCACACCAAATCTGCTGCACAACATTCACTGGGGCTTGAGGCTGGTTCATTGTCATGTTACTGAAGTGGGTGTTGAGTTGATTCTGCAAAGCAACTATTTATGCAGCAATAACTGTAAACCCATCCACTTCTAGAACCCCTGCTGCTTTCCTTGTCCCACCTCTTGACGAATCAGCATTCCATTCCGAATTGCCCTGTGAAATACGGTTCAACAAGGTATACAGCTCCTCATAAGTTTTCTCCAACGCTTGTCCCCCAGCTGCTGAGTCTAGCAATATTTTTGTATGGGGTTCCAAACCCTCTATAAAAGTGTGCACCAACACATCATTGGATTGATGATGATGAGGACAATCACGCAACATGGACTTGAATCTCTCCCAAGCCTGATATAGATTCTCTCCCTCTCTCTGTTTGAAACTTAGAATTTGACTTCTAAGTCTTGCTGTTTTACCAGAGGGAAAAAATTGTATCAAGAACTTCCTTGCATGATCATCCCACGTAGAAATAGAATTAGGTGGCTCAGCTTTCAACCACCTCTTGGCTTCTCCCAATAGTGAAAATGGGAACAATGTAAGCCGGATGTAATCTGATGACACTCCAGCGGGGATATAAGTGTCACTTATCTCCAAAAAATTTTGGAGATGCTGCTGTGGATCTTCATGAGGGAGACCTGTAAACTGCCTGCTAGTGTGCAGCAATTGCACCATATTCTGCTTAAGTTCAAACCTCCCTCCCGGCTCAGGTTTGCGGATGCTAGATGTGACATTATTAGCATGTGGGATTGCCACCTCGCGAACCGGCCGAGCTGCTACTTCTTCGGGCACTAACATTGCCCGTACTACCGGTGGATTCTGTTGTTGCTCCATGATTGTCTATCTGAGCAACTGCAGCTTTCTTTCTAGAGCTTCTCTCCGCTGACGATGAAATAATCTTTCTGGCTCCAAATACGAGTCCACCAGCTCCTTGTCTCTTGCCAGTGTTCAATAGAGATTAAATCTGCAAAATACAGGCTAAGACCAAGTTGTCAACACTAAGAAAATAAAAATATAATAAATTAACACTTAAGACAAATTCACCAATTGCCAAGTCCCCAGCAACGGCGCCAAAAACTTGTTCGGTGCTTTTTCTTTGGGTATAAAGCTACACGCAAGTGCACGTGGTCGAACAAGTAGTAAAGTGGCTTAAGTAAGCCAAGTATCGATCCCACAGGGACTGGGATGAAGTGCAATTTGCTCAAGTGTACTATATTTTAATTCTAACAATGAAGACAATAGTGTAACCAAGAGTTTGATATTTTGATGTCTAATAATTATGCTAAGTCTAAAACAATTATCTAATGTGAGTCTGAACTATGAATGTGAGCATGCTGAGGTTAAACGAACATTTAATGAAATTAATTGTTGATATAATTTGGTTAGCCTTTTCCTCTGGTTGCTAGTCAAGAATTATTGCCAAGGGATTAAAATTCTCGTAATTAACCCCACTTAAGAATCATGAACCATCCACCTACATTTCTGTGATTAAATGCAATTCATATTCTAGCCATACAAAACCGATTCCTAAATTGACTAATACAACTTTCAGGTATATTTCTATCCTGAAGGTAAATCAATTCTCAATTCTCCCAAACTAAGAAAGGATCATATCCTACTATTTCACAACTTTCCAATTTCTTGCTCTCCCGGTTGAAACCAGACTTTTAGATATACATTAACGTAGGCCACACATTAATGCACTAAGAAAAAGAATCAATAGAACAACCATGGAAGAAAAGATGAAAAACCAAAGAATCAATAATCACATTTCATTACAATTGTTCTTAACCTCAGCAAGAAGATGAATTAGCCACTCATTTGTGGATTAAACATCGTTAAATGAGTGTTAAACATACAAGCAATTGAATACAAGAAGAAGGAAAGAGAGAAAAACCCTGATAATTTCATCCCCTCAACTGCCTGTAACCCACGTTCTTGCTCCACCAAGTCAGAATATTGAAAAATGAACCTAAGTGTTCTATTTATACTAGTGGGAATTTTTCCCGGAATAACAAGCAACGTGTCACGGAGTGCGTCGCGGAGCACTGCCTCCGTGACACGCTACCGACGCGGACCCTCACTAGAAACTGGGGGTCCAGTAAATAAGGCCCAACGTGGCACGGCATGCAACGCGGAGCCAGGCCACCGTGCCACGAACCCATCGCGAACCCTCTCTAGAAATTGGGCGAAAATTCCCTATCCAGGCAGAAGGCCTCCGCGATGGCAGTGTGACACGGCTCCATGACGGAGCCCCTTTATTTTGTGCTTTCCAATGCCTTGTCTCTTGCTCACATTCGAGTCCAACCCCGATATCTTCCAACATGCATTTTAGCTTCCCGAAATTACATTTTTCCTGAAAAACAATGCTAATCATGTTGGTTAGTATAAATTCACATTTTATTACCAATTGCATGAGAATGTATAAACATTGATAGATAAACAAGGCTAAAATGACACCTTTCAGTATCACTTGGGCATATAAATTTTCCCAAGATCATCAGTGACGTCGAGCCGCGATGGTAAACCAGGCGCTGCACGGGAGGCAACTCGTGAAATTGTTGTAATAGATGAATAGAATAGTGAATAAAAAGAAAAAAAGAGAATAAGAAAAAAAAATAGGAAAAAACAAATTATTGTGTTTGTGTTGAAACCTATGAATTCTAACCAATTTCTTCTTGTGAGATGATTTTCAGGTGGAACGAAGGGCAAAAATGCAAAGAATCGCAAAGGAGAAAAATCAATGTGAGAAAAATAAAAAAAGTGGCATTACAATGAGCCTATGAGTTGGCTCCGTGTCACGGAGGAGGGCCTCCGCGTTACCCTCCGTGACACATTGAAACCGATTTCGGAATTCTTACAAATTCCATAAGGCTGGCGCGATGGCTCCGTGTCACGGAGGGGGTGCTCCGCGTTACCTTCCGTGACACGTTGAGGTGTAATTTGCATCAGGTCACACCGGGTTGTTGGGTAACCCGCGCGAAAAACACCCTTTTAACCCCGAAACCCCCTCATTTTTTCCCCATTTTCTACTCCTTCCGCGACCAACTCCCCAAATTCCCTCCTTCCCCAACGTGAAACGGACCTAGGCACAAGATTTCTTCAACTTTTCTTCGATTTCATCGGATTAAAGGTATGTTCTTGAACATAACCTCAATTTTTGCTTAAATTTTCAATTTTTTAGCATGTGAGGTGACTAAACCTTTCCCTAAGCGTAAATTAAGTTTGAATTCACTTAAATTATGATTGATTGATGTTCATAGTTTCGTTGTGAGTATATGAACTTGATGAATGCATGTTTGATTGAATTTGTGCGAAATTGGTAGCTAGGGTTAGATTTTGAATAGGAAGAAACTAAATTTGGTGGAAAATGTGAAAAAATTTGGGTTTTGCATGTTGGGTGACGGGAATGATGTCGTGAATATAGATGAATATGCTAAGTATACAAGGGAATTGTCAGAAAACTTAAATGGGTGAATTACATAGGTAGGTGAGAATGAAAATTTTGGCTAAGTGCTATGTGATGTAATGGAATCGATGGTGATATTGTTAGTCGTTGTACGAAGTCTGAGTAGTACATAGTAATTATTCCATTGGCTTATCTTAATGCGCTAAGAAATTTGATTGATAAGAATTGGGAAAGCATGATTGTCTTGCCGAATTGTTTTAATTGTGGCTAAAGACTGAGTGTGGGGTGGCCTAACTCAACCCAACCTTAGTTGAGGCTATGTTTGACTTGAATAACATTGGAATTGTCTATTCCATGGTATAGGAACAATGTCAGGTAGGCAAGACAAGGGAAAGGGCGCATCTACATCAGGCGCCGGCAGAAAAAGGATTCGATTGGGAACAGCAGTTCCAGCAGCACCAGCGGTTCCGCGAGGCCAACACCGACAATACGGAACCCGATGGATGACGGATGAGGGGAAGAAATGGTATGCAAAACATAAAGAGACCAAATACTTCCCATAGGAGCACATTGTAAGGGAGCCACTAGGACGGGAATTCCCCAGAATCGTACACCAGATTGACACTGCCGGGCTGAACTTCATCTTCGAAGAGCCCAAGGAGTGCAATCTCCATCTGATTCGGGAGTTCTATGCCAACTGAAACCCGACCCTCCGCAGTCAGACCATCAAGATAAGAGGGCAGGTCGCCACGTTTGAGCCCCATCATCTGAATGCTATATTGGGGGCGCAGGACACAGACGCCCATGTACTCCGGCAACTGAACATAATTCCACCTTATGCGGATATCAGACGCACTTTATGTGGAGCCCATTCGACAGCACGGTGGAGCAGGCACAAGGAGAGGGGCTACCATCAGACGTTGCCTTACTCTCAAATGAACAAGGAAGCCACGATTTGGCTTAAAATTGTGTCTTCCTGCCTGATCCCGGGGGTGCACATGACTGATGTCACCCGGGATCGAGTGTGCTTGGTATATGCCCTGATGAAAGGGCTTGAGATAAATGCTGGGGCGGTGATTGATAGGCCCTAGACTACATCCCGCAAATTGATAGGCGTGCCCTGGATGTCACAAAAACCAAGGCACCTGACACTACTCACGGGCCAGTTCTCACACTAGCCGAGCGACATGCTCAGGATGATCAATATATGGCCCGCATGTATGGGATACAGATGCTGCAATTGCGCATAGGCGGGAGGCCAGCAACAAAAGATGAGCTATGGCAACTCGAGCTAGAGTACCCCTTTGGCGAGAATGCCCGGGCTCTATGCCGAGTGGGGCCAACTTTTGTGGAGCCTGTAGATGATGATGTCCCCACTGATGAGGAGACCTACCGTAAGGACTCAGATGTTGAGTCAGATGAGGACAGCGGGGGTGATTCAAATATGGGAGACGAGGCAACGAAACCTGATGAAGAAGTGGAATACTTCGATTGATCAGGGAGTTTCACCACCCACCTTTGTGATATGTTGAATTTTATGAACACTGGGGACAGTGTTCGGTTTAAGTGTGGGCTGGGAGTAGTTAGGTTTTGGATGTTTCGTTGTTGTTTTTGTTTATGTTTATGTTTTGTGTTGTTGTGCCTGTGAAAAAATGTGAAAACAAAATGTGACCCTGTGACTCTTTGTGATGTGCTTTGTAATTAAGTGGTGTTGTAATGAATGTAAGATGTTGTGGTTGTGTGAGCTGTTGTTGGTTGGTTGGTTGTATAAATATTTTTGTTTTCTATCGAAATTATCGATATTTTTAAAAAGGTTTTTGTTGAATTTTCTTATGATTGGGTTTCTCGGCCTTTGTTGTCAGTGCTTTTACCGAGAATAGTCCCATTGAACCGAAGTCGTAAATAGTGATTGTTCCCTATGATGGATGGATGACGACCGTCTTAAGGGAAATGTAGCCGATAGGAGTAGTTTTTTCCTTTTATTTTCTTTCTTTTGTCTGTTTCCCAAACGTGTCGCTACTTCATGGTTCAGAATTCTTGTTGCGTGTTGTACATGATATTAGGATGCAAAGGTGATTCATATGAAAGCATGCAAATGTGTAAACATGTTGAGATACCTAGACCATAGAGTTCGATTCAGTGTGATTGAGGCTTAATATTGAATTCTTGTAATTAGCTGATTGAAGAGCCTATGAATAAGTCTTGAGTTGAGCATGTGCAAGGAGTGTGAGGTGAGGTTTCGATTATTCCATGCTATTGTGAAGTGTCTAGAACTTGTCTGGTGTGTGTGCGAAACGAAATAAAGGATGTGTATTGTAGGAAAGGATGTAGGCATTTCTTTTATTAAACTGAAAGTTTTTTTCCTTACCATACCTACCTTGAATGTACATCCTAGTTAGCCTCATTGAGCCTTTAGCCTATTTTTTCTTTCTTTGAAGAGGTACAAACCGAGCTTAATCCCTTCTTTTCATTAGCCATGAATTTGATCCAAAACTCTTAAGCGCTAGAAAAATAATTTTCCCACAGTGTCAAGGAGTGAGAATTGTGAAAAGGAAGGTAAAGCGGAAGTGGTGAAAGTAAAGAAAAGGTCAAGGTTGCACTTGCTGAAATTAAAGAAAATAAAGATGTATAACTAATCTTTGTTATTAAGTCGAGTGTGCTAAAGAAATGGGAACAAAAATAAAGAAAACAAATTCAAGAATGAGAGTATGAAGGAAGAAACAATGCCCATAATGATGGTGGGATGTATTGAAAAGCGCATAACAAAGTTAGTTGCTATTATTGGTTAGCCCAGTATTTACTAGTTCCTTAGCTTACATTACAACCCGTTAAGTCCTACATGATCTTACATCACGCGTCCTTATATTAGTGGAGTAATACACTAGAGGCAAGCCTATGGTTCGTGACATGATGCATGTGAATTCTTTGGGAGAGAGAGCGAAATCGTGTTCATATACCCCTACAAGTAATTCTTTGGAAATAATATGATTGAAAAGGGGGAGATTCTCTTGCATTGTGAGGGCACATGCTTGATGAGAGATTGAATTTCGTGTCGGATGTCTTGATCAGTTGATTTGCATGAGTTTGCCGATGTCGAGCGTCGATTCTTGAGTTTAGGAGGTCTTAATGTGGTGTATGTCATTGTGTTGATGAGACTATGCATGTTTTCTTGATGATTTGATATATTAAATAATCGGTATAGCCGTAGCTTGAATTGTTGAGCCAAAGTAGCTATGCGTGGGTGTCAATTGCATGAGATGTGAGAGTATTGTTCGGGGACGAACAAGGTTTTAAGTGTGGGGTAAGTGATCTTGGGCAGAATTATATGCCCAAGTGATGCTCAAACGCTTCATTTCGTCTTGTTTATCTATCGTTATGTGTGCATTCTCATGTGATTTGTAGTTAAAATGTGAATTTATACTAACCAACATGATTAGTGTTGTTTTGCAGGTAAAATGTAATTTTAGGAAGCTAAGATACATGTTGGTAAAAATCGGGAATGGACTTGGAAGAAAGCAGTGGAAAAGGTCAAGGAAGAGCAGCAAATATAGGGGCTCTGCGATGGAGCCGTGTCACGCTGCCATCGCGGAGGCAGTCTGCCTCGGGTGATCTATTTTGTAAAATACCAGTGAAGGTCCGTGTTGCCTCCGTGACACGGAGACAATGCCACGCGATACAAGCCGTGGCACATTGTCTATATTTACTTGGAACATCAATTTCCGATGAGGGTCTGCGTTTGCACCGTGGCACGGAGGGAGTGCTCCGCGATACACTCCGTGCCATGTTGCTTGTTATTCCAGGAAAAATTCTCACTAGTATAAATAGCACACTTAGGTTTATTTTTAATGATTCTGACTTAGTTGAGCAAGAACGTGGGTTACAGGCAGTTGATGGGACGAAAATTGTAGGGTTCTTCTCTATCTCTTTCTCTTTTATCTCAATTGTTTGTATGATTTATACTCATTTGATGATGTTTAATCCACAAATGAGTGGCTAATTCAATTCTTGCCGAGGTTAAGAACAATTGTAGTGGAATGTAATTGTTGATGATTTTAGTTTTCATCTTTTTGCTTCAATGGTTGTTCTATCAATTCTTGTTCTTACTGCATTAATGTTTGGCCAATGTTAATGTATATCTAAAAAATCCCATTTTGATTTTGAAAAGAAAAGAAATTGAAAAGTTGTGAATTAGTAGGATATGATCTCTTCTTAGTTTGGGAAAATTGAGAATTGATTTACATTCAGAATAGAAATATATCTTAAAGTCGTATTAGTCAAATAAGGAATCGGTTTTGTATGGCTAGAACATGAAATTCTTTTATCACAGAAATGTAGGTTGAAGGTTCATGATTCTTAGTTGGGTAGGATACCATAGTTTCAATCCATAGGCAATAATTCTTGACTAGCAACCGAAGGAAAGATTAACTGAATTGTATCGACAAATTACTTCCCTGCATGTTCGTTTTAGCCTCAACATGCTCATTACTATAGTTTAGACTAACTTTATAATTTTGTCTTAGATTCGTAAAAGTTGGGAAACTAAACTCTCAAAATCCTCTTTAAATTGTTGTCCGCATTTTTAAAGTTAGAGTTCATTAACACTTAAGTTGATTATTACCTTAGTTTAGTCCCTGTGGGATCGATACTTGGCTTTACTTAAGCCACTTTACTACTTGTTCGACCACGTGCACTTGCGTGTAGTCACCTCACCACATAGCGCGAACAGCTCCATCCAAGCTAAAAGAGTTGAAAGAGAAGCTGAAGGACTTGTTAGATAAGGGTTTTATTAGACCGAGCAAGTCCCCATGGGGTGCACCAATTCTTTTTGTCCGAAAGAAAGATGGTTCTCTTCGCATGTGTATTGATTATCGTCAATTAATCAAAGTCACCGTCAAGAACAGGTATCCTCTACCTAGGATTGATGATTTATATGACCAGCATCAGGGTGCCAAGTGTTTCTCGAAGATAGATCTCAGATCCGAGTATCATCAACTTAGAGTTCGGGAGAGTGACATCCCGAAGATAGCCTTCAGGATGCGGTATGGTCATTTTAAGTTTGTGGTTATGCCTTTTGGACTAATGAATGCTCCTGCAGCTTTTATGGACTTGATGAACAGGGTGTTCAAGCCATACCTGGATATGTTCGTGATTGTGTTTATTGATGACATCCTAATATACTTTCAGGGCGAGGAGGAGCATACTGAACCCTCAAGGATCGCCAATTGTATGCCAAATTCAGCAAGTGTGAGTTTTGATTGAGCTTCGTAGAATTTTTGGGCTATGTGGTATAAAGTGAGGGTGTAAAGGTAGATTCTTAGAAAATAGAGACGTTGAAGAATTGGCCTAAACGGGTGAATCCTTCAGATATTCGGAGATTCTTTGGGTTTAGCTAGCTACTATCGGAGGTTTATTGAGGGTTTCTCATTTATTTGTAGAACCTTTAACCAAGTTAACTCAAAAGAAGGTGAAATTCCAATTGTTAGAGGCTTGTGAGAAGAGCTTCCAAGAGTTAAAGACTCGACTTACTTCAACACCGGTGTTGATCCTACCCGAGGGTACCGATGGATTAGTGGTGTATTGTGATGCTTCAAGAATCGGACTTGGGTGTGTATTGATGAAGCACAGGAAAGACACAGCCTATGCTTCTAGAAAGTTGAAAGTCCATGAGAAGAAATACCCGACCCATGATCTTGAATTAGCCGCGGTGTTGTTTGCATTTAAGATATGGCAACATTATGTGTATGGGGTTCACGTGGATGTATTTATGGACCATAAGAGCTTACAATAGGTGTTTACTCAGAAGGGTCTCAATCTTCGACAGAGGAGGTGGTTGGAACTACTCAAGGACTATGAGATGAGTGTCCTTTACCATCCGGGTAAGGCTAATATGGTAGCGGACGCACTTAATAGACTCTCTATGGAGAGTGTGTCCCATGTGGATTAGGGGAAGAAGGAGCTGGTGAAAGATGTGCATCGACTCACAGGTTGGAAGTTCGGTTGGTCGACTCGACCGATGGTGGTGTTGTTGTCCAGAACGGATCAAAATCTTCCTTGGTGACTGATGTGAAAGCTAGATAAGATGAGGACCTGATTTTGGTAAAATTAAATGAAGCCATTCAGAATAAAAAGGTGGAGGTCTTCTCCAAAGGGGGAAATGGTGTGCTTCGATACCAGGGTCGCATATGTGTTCCGGATGTTGATGATTTGAGGAGACAGATGTTGCATGAGGCTCATGGATCCAGGTATTCTATCCATCCGGGTGCCACCAAAATGTATCGTTATTTACAAGAAATCTATTGGTGGAGTGGAATGAAGAAGGATATTGCGGAATTCATAGCCAAGTGTCCGAACTGTCAGCAAGCAAAGGTTGAGCATCAAAGGTCGGGAGGCGTACTTCAGGATATCAACATTCTCACTTGGAAGTGGTAAGATATTAACATGGATTTCATAACAGGATTACCTCATACTCGCCGACAGTATGATTCCATTTAGGTTGTGGTATACAGGTTGACCAAGGATGCTCATTTTCTACTAGTCAAAACCACAGACTCAGTGGAGGATTTTGCCAAACTATATATCCAGGAGTTAGTTCGATTGCATGGAGTGCCCTTATCCATCATTTCAGACAGATGTACTTAATTTACCTCTTAGTTTGGAGGTCATTTCAAAAAGGGCTTGGTACACGGGTTAAACCTAGCACAACATTCCACCCGCAAACGGATGGTCAAGCAGAGCAGACAATCCAGACCCTCGAGGACATGTTGAAGGAATGCGTGATTGACTTCAAAGGTGGTTGCGGTGATCACCTTCCCTTAATCGAGTTTGCCCACAACAACATCGATAACTCTAGTATTCAGATGGCGCTGTTCGTGGCTCTCTATGGGCGGAGATTTAGATCACCCATTGGATAGTTTGAGGTTGGAGAGGCGGCAATGATAGGACCGGATTTGGTTTATGAGGCAATTGAGAAGGTTCAATTGATAAGAGATAGGTTGAAAGCTGCCTAGAGTCTCCAAAAGTCTTATGCGGATTTGAGAGAAGAGAATTGGAATTTAAAGTCGATGATTGGGTGTTTTTGTGGGTGTCTCCCATGAAGGGAGTGATGCGGTTCGGAAAGAAGGGAAAACTTAGTCCCCATAATGTTGGCCCGTACCGGATAGTGAGACATGTTGGCAAGGTGGCTTATGAGTTGAAGTTGCCCTTAGAGCTAGCTTCTGTGCATCCTGTGTTTCACATTTCTCTTTTAAAAGAAATGCTTGGGTGATCCAGCCTTAGTTGTTCCGATGGACAGTGTGGGTGTAAAAGACAACTTTAGCTATGAGGAGGTTCTAGTGGAAATTTTGGATCAACAAGTTCAAAGGCTAAGGAACAAGGAAGTAGCTTCAGTTGAAGTGTTATGGAGGAATCACTATGTTGAAGGAGCTACATGGGAAGCCAAAGCAGATATAATGGCTAGATACCCACATTTATTCTCTACCGGCCCAATTTCATCTTGAGGTATCAATTTTGCACTCAAACTCTATGTAATTTTCATATTCAATTTATGTGTGCAAGTTTCTTTTATGTAAGTGGATGTGCGTATGATTCGTGAATTCAGTTCGGCTGTGTAGTTTGAATCGGAGGTAGTCATTCCGTCATTTTTCAATTTAAGTGACTAGTATTTGAATATAATAATTGCATTTTCTCTACTTTTCTATGTGTTTTCCAACATTCATGGATGAATTTCCCAAGGGGGAGATATTGTTATACCCCGAAATCCCAAAGATCAGACCTGAGCGTTGAAATGGAGAAAAGCTTAAAAAGTGGCACTAGACACAGAACGAGTTGTGGGGAGACTCATGAAATCAACCCACGAGTCATGATGTGACTCATGGGAATGCCAGAGAATGATAATGAAGACTTTAGAAGATGAGACCCCATGGGCATAACCACGACTTGTGGTCAGGCCCCACGAGTCGTTGGGTCAGTCTTGGGGAAAGGGATTAAGAAAAGAAAAGTAAAAGGGGCAGTGGACCTGATGGAAAGACCCCATGGGTCGTGGTCAATCCCCACGATTCGTGGGGTGAGTCGTGATCAAGCTTGGAATAGATTTTTCTAGGCCAAGGCAGTGTACATCATGGCTGGTGACCATGAGTTGTGGTCACCGGGAATGAGTCATTAGGTTGTCTGTTATAAGCCCTGAAGACTTGACAAGCAGTAAACCCCACAAACTAAGCCATGAGTCATGACCCTTGACGATGACTCGTTAGGTCCCTCGTTGGGACCACTTGACAGTTATTTTCTGCGACTTTAGTAAGGGCTTTTCCATAATTCGTAAGTTCCTAGAGCCTAAATTACATCGTTTTGATTTATGTATAGTGACTTTTAAAGGGGTTAAGTTCATTTTAGACTTCATTCATGCATGCATGCAAGGTAGAAGACTTGAGAGGGTGATCAAGCTTAACATTCATCAATTTATTATCAATTTCTTATTAGGCATCTAAACAAGTGTTAAAATCAGCTAATAATAGGTATTTAGGGTTATGAATAGGTGATTCCGTTCACACCTATGCCCAATCCCTCTCTAAAGTATGAAATTCCTATGTCTAATCTATGGGGTTTTAACCCAAATGCGTAAATCTTCTATTTCTATCATGGGTATTGATTGATTATGATTCTACTATTGAATTACGAAGAATGGGAAAATTTTATAATGTTTTCAATTTAAAAATCATGATTCTAGTTTTATGAATTTAAAAGCCCATAGTTGAAATGTTCATGAAAGATGAGATTTGTGATGAGAATATGATGATGATGAGATATTATGATGAAAAGTATGTTTTGAAGCTACCCATGTTCACGGTTATGTTTTCTATAAGAATTGAGTATCCCTAAGTATGATAAAGCATTGGGGAAATACCCACAACTTAAGTATAAATGATGATTTTCCCGAATTAAGTTTACCACATTGTTTTGGAGCTAAGACTCCCAATTACATTTTCAGCTTGTGGTATGTTTTGAGTTCATGTTTTCCTATGTATAGCTTACCATATGGTTTTGGAGCAAAGATTCCTAATTATGCTTTCAGCTTGTGGTATGTCTTAAGCTAAAGCTTCTCATATGCATCATTTCATATTTCAGATGTACTTGATCATTGAGTTTCCTCAATAGACTATGTTGAGCTTCGTTGAATAACTATGTAGAGCATATGCATGTTTTTGGGAGTAATGTCTAGCACCGAGCATGCTAAGGGTCGATCACCCTATGCCTCACTACACGCCAACGTAGGTTTATACATTACTTTGGGACCTCCCTTGTGAGCTATCCCCTGCTCGAATGGGCCTTCAGCTTGATATCAATATCATGGTATCATCCCTAGCCCTAGCAAGGCTTTGGACGACTTTACCCACTTGAATGTGATAGTTGGGACCACGTAAGCTCTGTCGTGGTATGTCAGTTAAAAGATGAGTCTTCCATTGTTCCTCATGATTTCAGATACGCATATTCATTATTCATGATATATATATGCATATTCTAAAGCGGGTTTGACTCAATGTTTAGCTTTACTTATGAATGTCAGAATTCAGCTTTGAGTCAATCGATTCAGTTATGATGTTATGAAGTTATGTTATGTTATGTTATGAAGAGATCATGATTTCAAAAAGAATGCACGCAAGCCCTATTCTCAGACTCTTATTGTTTATGTTATATTATGCATTGTCTTTAAATGATTTTATTTACTTAAGCGATTTTACATACCCTACATACTCGGTACATTCCACGTACTAACCGCATACTCTATGTTGTATCATTTCATGATACAGGACTGGACCCTCAGTTTCAGCCCCTATCGTAGTCAGCTTATCAGAGTTAGCGATTTTATTGTGGGTGAGTCCTCATTTCCCGAGGACTAGACCATTCAGCTTTCCTTTATGTACTTCAGTTTCAATTTTTTTGAGTTAGTTGGGGTCTTGTCCCATCAACTCATCATGTTTAGAGGCTTTTCATACATATTTATGTATTCAGCTTTGGATTTCGTATTCTGATGTTATGTTCAAGTATGACTTCCACTATGAGTATATTTTTGATTATTCAGTTTCTTGATTGAGTTTGATGTATGCTTACGCCATGGGTCTACTTGGGGTTTCTTGGGGCTCCTTGTCCCATTTTACGATCCAGGCCTCCATTCAGGTCGTGACAATTTACTTCGGCTCAAATCATGTTTAATATAGTTTTTCTCTCATGAATATGATTATGTATGATTTACGAATGTTTTGAAACCTTGAGCCTTATCTTACATTATGATATTTATGTTATGATCATGTTGTCCTACTTTTATGCACTTTTATGTATTTTCAAATGTCCGTTTTACTTACCTTGCATACTCGGTACATTCTACGTACTGATCGTATACTCTATGTTGTATTGTTTCATGATACACGCTCCGGTACTCAGATTCAGCCTCGACCCAAAAAAGCTTTCGGAGTAACATCAGTCTCTATTGGTGAGTCCTCATTTGTTAAGGGCCCCTCTTTGATTCAGATATGTTGGTTGATCTTGGGCAAATTTATATGCCCAAGTGATACTCAAAGGTGTCATTTTAGCCTTGTTTATCTATCAATGTTTATACATTCTCATGTGATTGATAATAAAATGTGAATTTATACTAACCAACATGATTAGCGTTGTTTTGCAGGTGAAATATAATTTTTGGGAAGCTAAAATGCGTGTTGGGAGAGATTGGGGTTGGACTCGGATGTCAACAAGGAAAAAATGCAAAATTTGGCCTGTGGAGGAACAGCAACGTGTCACGGAGGCGGTGCTCCGCGATACACAACGTGTCACGGAGGCAGTGCTCCGCGATACACTCCGTGACATGTTGCTTGTTATTCCGGGAAAAATTTCCACTAGTATAAATAGAACACTTAGGTTCATTTTTCAATATTCTGACTTGGTGGAGCAAGAACGTGGGTTACAGGCAGTTGAGGGGACGAAATTCTCAGGGTTTTTCTCTCTTTCCTTCTTCTTGTATTCAATTGCTTGTATGTTTAACACTCATTTAATGATGTTTAATCCACAAATGAGTGGCTAATTCATCTTCTTGCTGAGGTTAAGAACAATTGTAATGAAATGTGATTATTGATTCTTTGGTTTTTCATCTTTTCTTCCATGGTTGTTCTATTGATTCTTGTTCTTACTGCATTAATGTGTGGCCAACGTTAATGTACATCTAAAAAGTCCGGTTTCACTCGAGAGAGCAAGAAATTGGAAAGTTGTGAATTAATAGAATATGATCTTTTCTTGGTTTGGAAAAATTGAGAATTGATTTACCTTCAGGATAGAAATATACCTGAAGGTCGTATTAGTCAATTTAGGAACCGGGTTTGTATGGCTAGAACATGAATTTCGTTTAATCACAGAAATGTAGGTGGACGGTTCATGATTCTTAAGTTGGGTTAAATACGAGAGTTTTAATCCATTGGAAATAGTTCTTGACTAGCAATCGGAGGAAAGGTTAACCAATTTATATCGATAATTAATTTCATTACATGTTCGTTTAACCTCAGCATGCTCACATTCATAGTTCAGACTCACATTAGATAATTGTTTTAGACTTAGCATAATTATTAGAAATCAAAAATATTAACTTCTTGGTTACACTGTTGTCTGCATTTTTAGAATTGAAATATAGTATACTTGAGCAGATTGCACTTCATCCCAGTCCCTGTGGGATCGATACTCGGCTTACTGAGCCACTTTACTACTTGTTCGACCACGTGCACTTGTGTGTAGTTGTATACCCAACAAACGACCGAACAAGTTTTTGGCACCGTTGCCGGGGACTGGCAATTGGTGAAATTTTCTTAAGTGTAAATTTACTATATTTTTTTCTTAGTGCTGACTACTTGGTCTTAGTGTTTGTTTTAATTCTTTTTCATTTTATTTTTTTCTTTTTCAGATACCCTTATTGACATGACATTGTGGAATACAAATGGTATAAATGGTGCATACTCATATTTTAGCGAATCTTGTCTGAATTGCAGAGGACACCACTCGTGGCAACACTGTAACACGTGCAATTATGTGGTGGTCAAGATGACCATTGGGATGGCTGTCCGAATGCATATTCCCCTCCCCCAAGCCCCTACTATGATCCTTCTGTTATTTTTGCTGAATATAGGCATGCTGATAATGAGGAATTGGGACGCCAAGCTCAAATAGAAGACATGCTGAAACAACTCTTGGAGCAATCAGAAGCAACGAAGGAGGCGATGGCAGTATTGAGAATTCAGCAAGAAGAGAATGCAGAGGCTCTAGAAAGGATGAGCGTCAAACTCATGGAGATGATTGCTGAGGCTGAAGCTTGTGATAAATTGCAGGTGACCGTTTTAGCCGATATTCAAGAGGAACTACAAAAGGAAGACAAGGGTGAATTTTTGGATGAAGCCCAACAATTAGAATCTCTTGAGTGTCCCTGTGATGGGCTCACACTTATGGAAAATCCATTCATGGAAGAAGAGATAGAGTATCTCCCAGTTGACATTAATGGGGAGATAGATGTCGATGCTGAGAAGGTGTATACAAGTAAGGAGGTCAAGCACAATGCATTTTCAGAGTTGAGGTTTATTGGACCACACTCGAAGCATTTTTAGACATTAAGTTTGGTTGAAAACATAGAAATAGAGTCTTCCAAGCTTATAGAGAAATGTCTAGAGGAGGACCAAGCCCCGTATATTTTGAAATTTGCTAACTCGGAGAGACAAAATGACTTCGATTACTTAAGGGCCAAAAAGTTCAAAAGGCAACATCTACTGCTTGGTCCTTACAATTTTTCACCACCACCCCTAGAGCATAAGAGGAAATTAGAGAAGAAATTAGGAGTGAGATTCATATCCTCAAGGTGGAGGAAAAAGCGGCGAAACTTGATACGTCGTGCCGCGACGAAAAATTAGGCGCTGCTTGGGAGGCAACCCAAGGGTACCATGGGTACCATTTTAATTTCTTGCATTTAAGTTTATTTTATTTATTTTTCATCTTGTGTTGTTTTGGTGGAAAGTTAAGCACGGATGGAGGGGAAGTCTGAGTA
The DNA here is from genome assembly GCA_035772735.1 of Datura wrightii. Lineage (NCBI taxonomy): Eukaryota > Viridiplantae > Streptophyta > Magnoliopsida > Solanales > Solanaceae > Datura > Datura wrightii. The sequence continues at coordinate 71,617,345 of JASDFA010000019.1, read as the reverse complement.
CCCATGGAGGAGGAAGCTAACAAGCATGGAAGAGAAAAAGTGTGGGGTCGAACACCCACTTGTGCAAAGTTGAAGAAAGGCATGTTGTTAGCAAGGCCTAAAGGCCTCAGGGAGTATTTCTCACCCTCTTTAAATGTTAAGTTGATGCTATGGGGACATAGCATGATTGAAGTGTGGGGTGAGGAAAATTTTAAATTTTTTGTGCTTAACGATTTTTGGTGAATGTAATGCTTGTGAGAAATATTTGAAAAAAAAGAATTTTTTTTTTGTGAGTCAAGCATGACTTCATCACCCGTTGGTTTTTTTTCGGTTCTTTTCCGACGGGGGGTCTTTGAACCGAAGAATAAATATTTTTCTTTGTCTGTATATAATGTTTTTAGTCATAGTTAGAGACTGTTTCCAACGATGGATGGATGACGACCGTCTTGAGGAAAATTAGTTATTAGGTTGGTTTTTGAACCCGTAGCTAATTGGTGGCTTGATATCCTTGTTATGTGCTATAAATGATTGTAAGATGCAAGTATGTTTAGTGTTGAAGCATGCAAGTGGTATACCTATGTTTGAGACACCTAGGCTCTTGAATTTGAATTGATATGATTGAAGATTAATTTTGAATTATTGTGATTAGCTGAGTTAAGAGTCTGCGGAATGTGTCTTGAATTGAGCATGTGCTGTGAGTGTACGTTTTTCGAATATTCCGTGCTATTGTGGAATGTCTAGAACTTGCCTGGTGTGTATATAAAACTAAATGAAGGATGTGAATTGTAGGAGATGATTTAGGCATTTCTTTGAATGAACATAAATGTTATCCCTCACTTTACCTACCTTGAATATTTAATCCTAGTTAGCCCCATTGAGCCTTGAGCCTATTCTTTGATAGCTACAACATAAGCTTAATCCTTTTTCTTTCATTAGCCTTGAATTTGATCCAAAACTCCTACGCGCTAAAGTGAAAAAATTCCAAAGAATGAGGGAGTGAGAAGCGTGAAAAAGAAGGAAAAGTAGAAGTTGTGAAAGTTGAGAAAAGGACAAAGGTGCACTTGTGTAAAAATGGTTGATTATTAGTAGGGAGTAAGAAAATAAATGAATGAAAAAAAAAATTTGCTTAAGTACTCCTTACTACTAAGCTGAGTGTGCTTAAAGAAATGGGAACAAGAAGAGAAAATTCAAGATTGAAAAGAATGAGGGTGAAGTAAGGGAAAAGATATCCTTAATGAAGGTTGAAGTTATTAAAAGCGCTTGGGGGAAGATAGTCACTATTACTGGCCAGAATAGTACCTACCCGTCCCTTACCTTACATTACAACCCATTAAGTCCTACTTGATCTTACGTTCAAACATCCTTAAATTAGTGGAGTAAAACACTAGGGGCAAGCTTATGGGTCATTACATGATGCATGTGAATTCTTTGTGAGAGTGAGCGTAATTCTATTCATTTACCCATACATGTTGTGATTTAAAAATTTGCGTGTGAAAATGGGTAACTCTCTTGTTGTGAGGGCACATGTTTAATGAAGGATATAATTCATGTTGGATTTCTTGATCAGTTGATTTGCATGAGTTTGCTAAGATAGAGAGTCAATTCTTGAGGTTAGGAAGTCTTAACATAATTGTATTCAATTTCAATGATTAAATCGTGCATGCTCTATTTTTAGCTTGCTATCTTAAACAGTCATTGTAGCTGTATGTACCCACCCGGATTGAAATTAGGGCCCCGGACTGTTCTAGAAGGATCTAGGGCGTTCTTGACTACACTAGAGTCATCTAGCATGACCTAGAACATTCTAGGAAATGCTAGGAGGCATAGAAACGCCCCAACACTCCCTAGAACATTCTAGGCTAGTCTAGGATGCTCTAGGCAAGACAAGGCATCTCTAAGATGCCCCACCTTGTAAATATCTAGGTGTGTTCTAGGAAGTTCCATAGATTAGTACAAATAGGGGAGGATGGCATTCATTTGCAACCATCCAAGAAGCAAGCAAACAAAGTCCTTCTCTTGTAAAGCATTCTTTGCAATATAAAAGAGTTCTTTGGCATTTGCCACCAATCCTCTCTTCTTACAAATCTTCCATACTTGAGTTCGTGTGAATAGCCAAGCGTAAACGGTTCTTAGCTAGCAAGGCTAAGTGTTAGAGCTCAACCCTTTCAAGGCAGAGTTAAGGAAACGATTGGGTGCTCCGCGTGGTCTAGATTTTGACCCCGTGACAACTGGTTTCAGAGCTTTGGTCGTTAGTGCGCAATGGCTGAAGAATCACACCGTGTCGAGGAGGAGGTCCGTGAGGGAGAGGTCGTGGAGGCCAGGATCTTTAAGAAGGACAAGGCCAAGGGTCGTGGTAAGAGTAAAACCAAGGACCCAACTCTCCCTCCGTTCACAGACGCTAGGGCCATGGAGGCCGAACCTTCTTCAGGCATTGACATATCCGAAGAACGGATACTTGGTGTTGAAGCCTTTCTTGGACAGCAAGCGCAAAGGCTAGAAGCGGTGGAGAGCAACTTAAACAACTTGGAGTCGACAGCATTTGATGGATTAGACGACATCAAGGAAACTGTCGCAGAGCTGGCCGAAGAACACCGCGAGGGCATCAGGGTCCTCAAAGTAGAGCACCAAGAGGGCATGACGGCCCTCGAACGCAAACTCATGGCGGCTCTCTCCTCTTTAAAGGAAGAGTTTGAAGCCAAGTTGGAAGCTTGCAAGAGGGAGTTAAAAGCAAGCTCATATGGGGTAGAACGTGCCCCAACACCCCGTGTAACGGCACCCCCACCAAAAGAGTTTAAGGGCGAAAGGAATGCCCAAGAGATAGAAAACTTCATCTGGCAGGTGGAGACATACTTCGAGCACCTCGCTATTGAGGATGAGGCTACCAAAATTCGCACGGCAGCCATGTACTTGGGAGATATGGCCATGTTGTGGTGGCGAAGGAAGAAGGCGGAGATGGACAGAGGAGACTGCACCATAGGGACATGGGAGCAGTTCAAGGAAGAACTCAAGAGACAGTTCTATCCACACAATGCCGTCAGAGAGGCACGGCATAAGCTGAGGGAGCTAAAGCAAACGTCCACCATCCGAGAGTATGTGAAGGAGTTCACTAAACTCTCTCTTCAAGCACCCAGCATGACCGAGGACGACTTGCTATTCTTTTTCTTGGATGGCCTACAGAATTGGGTCCAACAGGAGCTAGAAAGAAGGCAAGTGCGATCACTCGACGAAGCTATTGCGGTAGCGGAGTCGCTGAAGGATTTTCGCTCGGAGTCGACTAAGGCCAAGGATAAGACCAGGTCTGCCGCTGCCAAGGCAGAAACGGGGGATAAGTATAGGAACAAGGCCAGCAACAGTAGGTCCTACCGGAGTTCAACGTCAGACTTCCGCAAAAGCTACTCGGACAAAAAGAAGACGGCCCCGTCACAATTCAGAGGGTGCTATCTTTGCGGAGGAGACCATCTAGCACGACAATGTTCCAATTGGGGCAAACTCGGAGCCATAATTGCTGCCAGCCAGCAGCAAAAGGTGCAACCTTCGGAGGAACAAGCAGGGAGTTCAAAGGACTTCCCAAACCAGATGACTCTCAACGGTCATATGAAGCTGATGGCCATGGCGGCTCAGCCGCTTCGTGCCCAGCCGAGAGAGTCATTGTTTATTGAAGCCGTAGTAAATGGGAAACACACACGCATCCTTGTCGACACAGGAGCGACACACAACTTTATTACCAAGAACAAAGCAGAAGCTCTTGGGATGAAATATGGTGCAACTGATGGCATGATGAAAACTGTTAATCCACCACCGGCAACAGTCAGCGGCATTGCTCCTCAGGTACCGATCGCTTTGGGAGACTGGAAGGGGCACGCCAATTTTATCATTGGGCCAATGGACGTATTCGATATTGTACTAGGACTGGACTTCTGGTACAATGTGGACGCATGGATTTCTCCATGTCGCAACCAACTCCTAATCCTTGAAAAGGGAGTTTCCTGCGTCGTGCCGCTTATCCGTGTTCCGCAAGATGGAATGCGCCTATCGGCCATACAGCTGGCTAAAGGCGTCAAGAAGGGTGAACCAACCTTTCTTGTTACCATAAAGGAGGTTTCACAGGAGTCCCAGGAAGCTGAAGCGATACCTCAGTGTGTGCTGCAAGTCTTAGAAGAAAACAAGGATGTAATGCCGGAAGAGCTTCCCAAAAAGCTACCACCAAGAAGGGAAGTAGATCACAAGATAGAGCTTGTTCCAGGGGCTAAGGCACCCACCATGTCCCCTTATCGTATGGCTCCACCAGAACTGGAGGAACTCCGAAGGCAATTACAAGAACTACTTGAGGCCGGCCATATTCGGCCATCAAAAGCACCGTTTGGAGCGCCGGTGCTATTCCAAAAGAAGAAGGAGGGTACTTTACGACTTTGTATCGACTACCGTGCCCTTAACAAAGTCACAATTAAGAACAAGTACCCCATTCCACTCATTGCGGATTTGTTTGACAGACTAGGGCAAGAAAAAATCTTCTCAAAGATGGACTTGAGAAAAGGGTATTATCAAGTCCGCATAGCTGAGGGGGATGAAGCAAAGACAACTTGTGTTACCCGATATGGAGCTTTTGAATGGTTAGTCATGCCGTTTGGACTAACCAACGCCCCCGCAACATTCTGCACGCTGATGAACAAGCTGTTCTATCCATACTTGGATAAGTTTGTAGTCATCTATTTGGATGACATTGTCATTTACAGTAACAGCTTGGAGGAACACTTGGAGCACCTGCAGAAAGTCTTTGAGGTGCTAAGGCAGAATGAATTATTTGTAAAGAGGGAGAAATGCAGCTTCGCCCAGTCGTCAATACAGTTCCTCGGGCACACGATTTGCCACGGGCAAATCAAAATGGATAGCGACAAAGTCGAAGCTATCCGCAGTTGGGAGGCCCCGACGAAGGTAGCAGAGTTAAGATCATTCCTTGGCCTCGCCAACTATTACAGAAGGTTCATAGCGGGATATTCTACCATTGCCGCCCCGCTCACCGACTTGTTGAGAAAGGACCGAGAATGGGCTTGGTCCGATGCATGTAAAAAGGCGTTCGAAGACCTCAAGGATGCTATCACAAAAGAACCAGTGCTAGCATTACCCGACTTTTCCAAGGAGTTCGAAGTGCAGACGGACGCGTCAGAATTTGCCATTGGAGGAGTCTTGATGCAGGACGGTCATCCTATCGCTTTCGAAAGCAGGAAGCTGAATGATGCCGAGAGAAAATACACCGTCCATGAAAAGGAGATGACGGCCATAGTCCATTGCCTACGAACGTGGCGTCACTATCTTTTGGGAGCTCACTTCACAGTGAAAACAGACAATGTAGCCACTAGTTACTTTCAGTCCCAAAAGAAATTGACTCCGAAGCAGGCTCGATGGCAGGAGTTTCTGGCGGAATTTGACTTTACCTTGGAGTATAAACCGGGAAAAGCCAATGTGGTAGCGGATGCGCTAAGCCGCAAGGCCATCTTAGCGCCTATGATCAGTTCAGCAAGTAGCAACATCATCGACACCATCAAGGAGGGCATGCTGAATGATCCTGTCGCAAAGCAACTTCTTGACTTTGCCAAACAAGGCAAGACCAAGAGGTTCTGGCATGAGGAAGGCCTCTTATACACGACAAGTAGGAGGATCTATGTCCCAAAATGGAAAAACTTGAGACGAACATTGATGAAGGAGGGACATGATTCCACTTGGGCAGGACACCCAGGGCAAGAGCGAACGGCAGCGTTGATCGAGGCATCATACTATTGGCCACAAATGAGGGACGACATTGAGACATATGTGCGAACCTGTCTTGTATGCCAGCAAGACAAGACCGAGAATAAAGTCCCTGGAGGCTTACTGGAACCACTACCCGTCGCAGAAAGGCCGTGGGACAGCGTGACGATGGACTTCATCACCTGTCTCCCCAACTCAGAGGGCTTTGGTACCATAATGGTCGTGGTGGATCGCTTCTCAAAGTACGCAACATTCACTCCCACCACCGCCAGTTGTAAGGCCAAAGAAGCTGCCCGCTTGTTTCTAAGAGATGTAGTAAAGTATTGGGGAGTGCCCAAGCACATAATTAGCGACAGAGATCCAAGGTTCACAGGAGCATTGTGGAGGGAACTCTTCAGCCTTCTAGGCTCAGAGTTGTATTTTTCAACGAGCTTTCACCCCCAAACTGATGGGCAAATAGAGAGAATCAATGCTTTGTTAGAATGCTACCTGCGACACTATGTGAGCGCCAACCAGAAAGACTGGGCCAAGTTGCTTGATGTTGCCCAGTTCTCGTACAATTTGCAAAGGAGTGAGGCGACTGGTAAAAGCCCATTCGAATTGGCTACGGGGCAACAGCCCAACACCCCGCAGTCACTGCCTGCACAAGTTGGGATAAGGAACCCAGGCGCATACTACATGGCCAAGGCCTGGGAAGAGCAGCTAGACATGGCCAGGGCCTATCTTGACAAGGCAGCCCGCAAGATGAAGCGGTTTGCCGATAGAAAGAGACGTCCCGTGAATTACCAAATCGGAGACAAGGTCATGGTGAAACTGAACCCTCGGCAGTTCAAGTCCTTAAGAGGCATCAACCAACATCTAATCCGGCGCTATGAAGGTCCCTTCGAGATTATTGCCAAGATTGGCAAGATCTCTTATAAACTTGACATGCCTCGGCATCTGAAGATCTACCCAGTCTTCCATGCAAGCCAACTCAAACCTTATCATGAAGACCGGGAAGACGTAGAGAGGGGTCAGGCCAAGAGAAGCCAAATTTTCATCACCCCGCCTGCTATAGACAAGCAGATTGAGGCAATCATGGACTACCAGCTGGTTCGAGGGAAAGGTTGGAACAATCAAGCAGAGATGTTCCTCATACACTGGAAGGGCCAGTCTCCAGAAGAAGCAACCTGGGAACGCTATGAAGACTTATGGCAGTTCAAGGATCAAGTACATGCGTTCCTGAGGCAGCAGCAGCAGTTGCAGCAGCAGCACGGCGCCGAGGACGTCGCCGATTCAGGTGGGGGAGTCTGTACCCACCCGGCTTGAAATTAGGGCCCCAGACTGTTCTAGAAGGATCTAGGGCGTTCTTGACTTCACTAGAGTCATCTAGCATGACCTAGAACATTCTAGGAAATGCTAGGAGGCATAGAAACGCCCCAACACTCCCTAGAACATTCTAGGCTAGTCTAGGATGCTCTAGGCAAGACAAGGCATCTCTAAGATGCCCCACCTTGTAAATATCTAGGTGTGTTCTAGGAAGTTCCATAGATTAGTATAAATAGGGGAGGATGGCATTCATTTGCAACCATCCAAGAAGCAAGCAAACAAAGTCCTTCTCTTGTAAAGCATTCTTTGCAATATAAAAGAGTTCTTTGGCATTTGCCACCAATCCTCTCTTCTTACAAATCTTCCATACTTGAGTTCGTGTGAATAGCCAAGCGTAAACGGTTCTTAGCTAGCAAGGCTAAGTGTTAGAGCTGAACCCTTTCAAGGCAGAGTTAAGGCAACGATTGGGTGCTCCGCGTGGTCTAGATTTTGACCCCGTGACATGTAGCTTGAATTGTCTTGCTAAAATTAGCTATGTGTAAATCTTCATGTGCATGAGATGTAAAAGGTTTGTTCGAGGACGAACAAGACTTTAAGTGTGGGGTAAGTGATCTTGGGCAAATTTATATGCCCAAGTGATACTCAAAGGTGTCATTTTAGCCTTGTTTATCCATCAATGTTTATACATTCTCATGTGATTGATAATAAAATGTGAATTTATACTAACCAACATGATTAGCGTTGTTTTGCAGGTGAAATATAATTTTGGGAAGCTAAAATGCGTGTTGGGAGAGATTGGGGTTGGACTCGGATGTCAACAAGGAAAAAATGCAAAATTTGGCCTGTGGTGGAACAGCAACGTGTCACGGAGGCAATGCTCCGCGATACACATCGTGTCACGGAGGCGGTGCTCCGCGATACACAACGGGTCACGGAGGCAGTGCTCCGCGATACACTCCGTGATACATTGCTTGTTATTCCGGGAAAAATTTCCACTAGTATAAATAGAACACTTAGGTTCATTTTTCAATATTCTGACTTGGTGGAGCAAGAACGTGGGTTACAGGAAGTTGAGGGGACGAAATTCTCAGGGTTTTTCTCTCTTTCCTTCTTCTTGTATTCAATTGCTTGTATGTTTAACACTCATCTAATGATGTTTAATCCACAAATGAGTGGCTAATTCATCTTCTTGCTGAGGTTAAGAACAATTGTAATGAAATGTGATTATTGATTCTTTGGTTTTTTATCTTTTCTTCCATGGTTGTTCTATTAATTCTTGTTCTTACTGCATTAATGTGTGGCCAACGTTAATGTACATCTAAAAAGTCCGGTTTCACTCGAGAGAGCAAGAAATTGGAAAGTTGTGAATTAATAGGATATGATCTTTTCTTGGTTTGGGAAAATTGAGAATTGATTTACCTTCAGGATAGAAATATACCTGAAGGTCGTATTAGTCAATTTACGAACCGGGTTTGTATGGCTAGAACATGAATTTCGTTTAATCACAGAAATGTAGGTGGACGGTTCATGATTCTTAAGTTGGGTTAAATACGAGAGTTTTAATCCATTGGTAATAGTTGTTGACTAGCAACCAGAGGAAAGGTTAACCAATATATATCGATAATTAATTTCATTACATGTTCGTTTAACCTCAGCATGCTCACATTCATAGTTTAGACTCACATTAGATAATTGTTTTAGACTTAGCATAATTATTAGAAATCAAAAATATCAACTTCTTGGTTACACTGTTGTCTGCATTTTTAGAATTGAAATATAGTATACTTGAGCAGATTGCACTTCATCCCAGTCCCTGAGGGATCGATACTTGGCTTACTTGAGCCACTTTACTACTTGTTCGACCACGTGCACTTGCGTGTAGTTATATACCCAACAAACGACCGAACATTGGTGTATTTCAGTTTCAGTTTTAGAGAGTTAGTTAGGGTCTTGTCCAATCAACTCATTAGTGATCGAGGCTTCTCGGAAATAGTTCATATTCAGCTTTAAACGCATGTTTCACGACTCGAACGAAGGCCCGTATCGCAACATGGGACAAGGAGCCTTGGGAGACTCCAAGTTGACTCATGGCATAAGCATACATCTAATCTCAATCAATGAAATTAAAGAATCAACAATATAATCATAGCGGAAGTTTGAACTTAAACATAACATCAGAATACACAATCTGAAGCTGAATACAACCATATGTCTAAAAAACCTCTAAACATGATGAGTTATTGGGACAAGACCCCCAACTAACTCAATAAGATGAAACTGAAAACACATAAGGAAATCTGAGTAGTCTAGTCATCGGGAGATGAGGACTCACCAACAACGCAAAGGCTAACTCTAATAAGTTGATTACGAATGGGGATGAACCTGAGAGATGGATCTTGTATCCTGAAATGATACAACATAGAGTATGCGATCAGTACGTGGAATGTACCGAGTATGCAGAGTAAGTAAAACCTCTTAAGTAAGTAAAATCATTTTAATACAATGCACAATGTAAAAGTTAAACATTAAGAATCTGAGAGTAGGGCTTGCATGCATTCTTTTTGAAATCATGATCTCATCATAACATATCATAACATAATCGATTAACTCAAAGCTGAAATTTGATAATTATAATTAAAGTTGGACATTTAGTCAAACCTACTTTAAAACATGCTTACATATGTAAATCTCATGGGTAATGAACATGCATAATTGAAATCATCAGGAATAATGGGATACTCGTCTTTAACCCGACATACCATGATAGAGCTTACGTGGTCCCAACTATCATACTCAAGTGGGTAAAGTCGTCCAAAGCGTTGCAGGGATAGGGACAATACCATGATATCGATATCAAGTTCATGACCCAATAGAGCAGAGGATAGCTCACAAGGGAGGTCCCAAAATCATAATGTATAAACTTACATTGGTGCATAGTTCTGAGGCATAGGGTGGTCGACCCTTAACCTGCTCGGTGCTAGATAGTACTCCCAAAAACATGCATATGCTCTACATCATTATTCAATGAAGCTCAACATCATCTATTGACGAAGCTCATAAATCAAATACATCTCAAAGAAGAAATCATGCATAACAGAATCTTTAACACAAACCATATCACAAGCTGAAAGATAATTGGGAGTCTTTGCTCCAAGACCAAGTGGTAAGCTATGCATATGAAAAGCTTTAACTCAAACATACCACAAGCTGAAAGATAATTGGGAGTCTTTCTCTCCAAAACTATGTGGTAAGCTTAATTTGAGAAATCATCAGTCATATTTTGAACATTTGGGCAAAGCTTTATCATTCTTGAAAATACTCAGTTCATATCGAAAACATGATTATAAACATAGGTAGCTTGAAAACATACTTCTCATCATAATATCTCATCATCATCATATATTAATCACAAATCTTATATTTCATGGCTTTTCATCAATGAGTTTTTTAATTCATAAAGCTAGAAACATGATTTTTAATTGAAAATATTACAAAACTTGCCCATGCTTCATAATTCAATAATAGAAACATATTTAAATAATGCCCATGTAAAGAATTAGGAAATTCATGCATTAGGTTAAAACCCCACAGATTAGTCATAGATCTTTCATGATTCAGAGAGGGATTGGGCATGGGTGTGGAAGGAACCACTTATTCATATCCCTACATACCTATTGGTAGCTGACTCTTACACTTCTTTGGATGCCTAATAGGAAATTGAAGAGAAATTGATGAATACTAGGCTTGATCACCCCCTCTAGTCTCATACCTTGCATGCAAGAATGAATAAGGCCTAAAATGAACTTAACCCTTTTAAAAATCACTATTCATAACTCAAAACAACGTAGTTTAGGCCTCAAAAGCTTAGGAATTACGAAATAGCCCTTACTAAATTTGCAAGAACATAACTGTCAGGTGGTCCCATGAGGGACCTAACGACTCGCCGTCAAGGGTCATGACTCATGGCTTAGCTCGTGTGGTTCACTATTTCTCAAGTCTTCAGGGTTCATAATGGACAACATAACGACTCGTTCCTAGTGACCACGACTCGTGGTCACCATCCGTGATGCACTCTGCCTTAGCCTCAGATATATTTTTCCCTGCTTGATCACTACTTACCCCACAATTCATGGGGGATGACCACGACTTTTGGGGGCCTCCCGTCAGGTACACTATCCTTCTTTCTTCTCTTTTGCTTCTTACCCACCCCACGACTAACATAATGGCTCGTGGGGCTTGACCATGAGTCGTGGTCATGCCCGTGGGATCTCATTTCTCAAGTTTAACATTAAATCCCTAGGCCTCCCCACGAGTCACATCACGACTCGTGGGCTGCTCTCACGAGTCTCCTCACAACTCATTCTGTGTCTGATGGGAAATTTCATCTTTTTCTCCGCTTCAACTCCCCGGTCTGATCTTTGGACTTTTAGGGTATAACAATATCTCCCCCTTAGGAACATTCATCCTCGAATGTTGGAACACATACAGAAAAGCAGAGAAATGAAATTATCATATTCAAATACTGATCATTTAAGTTGAAAAATGACGGAATGACTATCTTCGATTCAAACTACATAGCTAAACTGAATTCACGAATCATACATACATCCACATACATTAAAGAAACTTGGGCGCATGAACTGAACAAGAAAACCAAATTGAGTTTTAGGTCCAAAACGGATACCTCAAGCTAGAATTGAGCCAATATAGAATAAATGTGGGTATCTAGCCATCATATCGACTTCGGCTTCCCACGTAGCTCCCTTAACAGTCTGATTCCTCGATAACACTTTAACTGAAGCTACTTCCTTTTTTCTTAGCATTTGAACTCGGCGATCCAGTATTTCGACTGGAACCTCCTCATAACTGAGGCTATCTTTCACACAAACACTGTCCATTAGTAAAACTAGAGCTAGGTCACCCAAACACTTCTTCAAGAGCGACAAATGGAATACAAGATGCACAGAAGTTAATCAACTCATAGGCCACCTTGCCAACACGTTTCACGATCCTATATGGGCCGATATAGCGGGGACTAAGTTTCCCCCTCTTTCCGAACCTCATCACTTCCTACATGGGAGAAACCCTTAGAAATACCCAATCATCGACTTCAAATTCTAATTCTCTTCTTCTCACGTCAGCATAGGACTTTTGGTGACTCTGGGCAGTTTTCAACCGGTCCCTTATCAATTGAACCTTCTCCGTAGCCTCATGAAACGAATCTGGACCTATCATTGCCGCTTCGCCAACCTCAAATGATACAATGGGTGACTTACACCTCCTCCCATAAAGAGCCTCGAATGGTGCCATCTGGATACTGGAATGATAGTTGTGATTGTATGCAAACTCGATAAGTGTCAAATGCTCATCCCAGCTACCTCTGAAGTCAAATCACGCATGCCCTCATCATGTCCTCGAGGATCTGGATTGTTCGCTCTGCTTGATCATCCGTTTGCGGGTGAAATGCTGTGTTGAGCTTAACCTGTGTACCCAATCATTTTTGAAACAACTTCCAAAACTGAGAGGTAAATTGAGTACCTCTATCTGAAATGATAGACAAGGGCACTCCATGCAATCTAACTAGCTCCCAAATATATAGTTTGGCATAATCCTCCACTAAATTCATCGTTTTGACTGGTAGAAAATGGCCGGCCTTGGTCAACCTGCCTACCACAACCCAAATGGAGTCATATTGCCGACGAGTACGCGGTAAACCTGTGATGAAGTTCATATTAATTTCTTCCCACTTCCAAATTGGAATGCTGATATCTTGAAGAACTCCTCTTTGTCTCTAATGCTTAACCTTCACTTGCAGACAGTTCGGACACTTTGCTACGAACTCTGCGATATCCTTCTTCATTCCATTCCACCAATAGATTTCCAGTAAGTCACGGTACATCTTGGTGGCACCTGGATGGATGGAATGTCTAGATCCATAAGCCTCGTGCAACATCCGTCTCATCAAATCAGCAATATCCGGAACACATAGGTGACCCTGGTACCGAAGCACACCATCTCCCCCTTTGGAGAAGACCTCTACTTTCTGATGTTGAATGGCTTCCTTTAACTTTACCAAAATCGAGTCCTTATCTTTCATAGCTTTTACATCAGTCACTAAGGATGATTCCGATCCGTTCTAAATAGCAACACCTCCATCTGTCAAGTCAACCTACCTAACTCCAAACCTAGAAAGTCAATGCATATCTGTCACTAGCTCCTTTTTACCCTTATCCACATGAGTGAATCTACTAAGTGCGTCTGCTACCACATTAGCCTTACCCGGATGGTAAAGCACACTCATATGGCAGTCCTTGAGTAGCTCCAACCACCTCCTTTGCCAAAGATTGAGATCCTTCTGAGTAAACACATATTGCAAGCTCTTATGGTCTGTAAACACATCACATGGACCCCATACAAGTAATGCCTCAAAATCTTTAAGAAGAACACCACCTCGGCCAATTCAAGATCATGGGTCAGGTAATTCTTCTCATGAGTTTTCAACTATTTAGAGTCATATGTTATAACCTTCCCGTGTTGCATCAATAAACACCCTAGTCCAATCCTTGAAGCATCACAATACACCTCTGGTAGAGTTAACATCGGCGATGACGTAAGTCGAGTCTTCAACTCTTGGAAGCTCTTCTCACAAACCTCCGGCTATTGGAATTTCATCTTCCTTAGGGTCAATTTAATCAAAGGTGCTGCAATAGATGAGAAACCATCAATATATCTCCGATAATAGCCAGCTAAACCCAAAAAACTCTGAATATCTAAAGGGTTCACCCGTCTAGGCCAATTCTTCACTGCCTCTGTTTTCTGAGAGTCCACTATTATGCCTTCGCTTGATACCACATGACCCAAAAATGCTACGGAGTTCAACCAAAACTCACACTTGTTGAATTTGGAAAATAATTGGCGATTGTTGAGGGTCTGAAGCACTATTCTCAAATGAGCAGCATGATCCTCCTCACTCCGAGAGTATATCAAAATATAATCAATAAACACAATCACGAACATGTCCAGGTATGGCTTGAACACCCTGTTCATCAAGTCCATAAAAGCTGCAGGAGCATTCATTAGTCCAAAAGACATACCTACAAACTCATAATGACGATACGCATCCTAAAGGTTGTTTTCGGGATGTCACACTCCCGAACTCTGAGCTGGTGATATCCGGACCAGAAATCTATCTTTAAGAAACACTTGTCACCCTTAAGCTAGTCAAATAAATCATCAATCCTTGGTAAAGGATACTTATTCTTAATGGTGACCTTTTTCAATTGCCGATAATCAATACACGTTCAAGAAGAACCATCTTTCTTTTGGATAAATAGAACTGGTGCACCCCATGGAGACTTGCTTGCTCTAATGAAACCCTTATCTAACAAGTCCTTCAACTGTTCCTTCAACTCCTTTAGCTCGGCTGGAGCCATTCTATAGGGAATAATAGATATAGGATGCGTGTTGGGAAGAAGGTCAATACTAAATTCAATCTCCTGCTCAGGAGGGATTCCCTGTAAATCATCTGGGAAGACTTTTGGATACTCATGTACTACTGGAACTGACTGAATAGTCGGGGTCTCAGATTCAACATCCTTAACCCTAACTAGATGGTACACACAACCTTTAGAAATCATCTGGCCTTAAGGAAGGAAATGAAATGACCTATAGGCACAGCTTAACTACCCTTCCATTCTAAGATTGGCTCACCCAAAAATCTGAATTCTACTGCCCGGGTTCTACAATTAACCGAGGCATCATATGCAAATAGCCAATCCATGCTGAGGGTAACAGAAAAATCAGTCTTGGCTAACTCTATCAAATCTTCTGAGGTGACTTTCTGAAGGACTCAGACCGAGAAACCTCTATACACCCATCTAGCTATAACTGAGTCACTTACTGGAGTAGAAACTGAGAAGCGTTGTGACAAGACTTCTTGACTGACTCCGAAGCTATTGGCCACATAAGGTGTCTCTAAAGAAAAGCTAGCTCCCGAATCTAACAGAGCATAAGCATCGAGATGAAAAAATCATAACATACCAGTGACTACATCCGGGGAGCCCTCTTGCTCCTGGCGGGATGCTAAAGCATATAATCTATTCTGGCGCTAACCGCTACCTGTGCTAGTAGATGTTCCCTGATGTGCTGAGCATACGGGTGGGGCTGCGGAACTAAAAGCTGGGCCTCGGCCCCTATGATGATCCTGCCTCACTGCTGGGAAATCTCTGAGCATGTTTCCGGGCTTCCCACACCCGAAACAAGCACCTATACCTGCTAGACACTGATCCATGTGACCGCAGCCATACTCGCGGCAAGCTGGAACATTGGAATCTATGGGTATGCTGCTCTGACCTAGAGTCCGATGCTCGCCCTCTATGATTGTGCCTCGGTCTGGATGGAACACTTAATTCTGAAGATGCTAGGGCGGATGATCTCTGGTAGGTCTACTGTCGGTGGCCATCACCTGACCTCGGCTGTGAGAATCTGTGGTCATCGGTCCTGGCCCTCTTGGCCTCCCTCTCTCTCAGATATGCCACCTCCATCTGCTGGGAGTACAAGACTATCCGAGGGAAATCCATATCTTGATGGAGCATAGCGGTCCTACAATCCTTATCCAAATGGCCCACTACACCATGGATGAACCTACTCACCCGTGCCCTCTGATCAGCCACTAACTATGGGTCATACTTCGATAAGTGGGTGAACTCAAGGGCATACTCCTACACAGTCATCCTTCCCTGCTTCAGATTTATGAAGTCCTCTTCCTTTAGCTCCCTCATTTCACGAGGGAAGAACCGATCCAAGAATGCAATATGAAACTCTTTCCAACTGATAGGGCCCGCTCTGGTGACCCTACTATTTTTCTATTGGCAAAACCAGATATGCGCGACCCCTTTCTATTGATACGAGGACAACTCCACACTCAACTCCATTCACCCCCATGGTTTGGGTGATCTTCACAATCTCATCTAGGAACTCATGCGGGTCCTCATCCATTTTTTACTCGAGAAACTCTGGCTGGTTCATTCTCAAGAAGTCTCGGACTCGATCCACTGCTGCATTGCCATTTTTTGGAACATGCGCAACCGCCTACTGATTGACCTGAGTGGTCAAGGCCTGTGAAAGCATCTAAAAAGCGGCCTAAAACTCAACATGGGCAACTTGCTTCGGTGCCTAGGGCTCCTGAACTAGTGGGGCCTTCTAGTGCCCGATTCCATTGCCATCCTTGTGGCCTTCACCGTTTCCATTCCTTCTACCATTCATTCTTTGTGGAGCCATGATTCAGCAATCGCGAATAGCATGAATTAGAAGGGTAGGAAGGCATTTCATCGCATGTCATAGATCATGAAAGAAGGGAACATTTCCTAAACGTTTCGTAGCCTCTTCATTATAAGTGTGGCACGCTTCACACCCATGAAAACAACTCTATTCAATGCGTCTTTCAGACAACCAAGGACATTTCAAACCTATGGCTCTGATACCAAGTTTGTCATGACCTGAACGGAGGCCCGGATCGCAACACGGGACAAGAAGCCATGAGAGACCCCAAGTCGACCCATGGCATAAGCATACATCTAATCTCAATCAATGAAACTGAAGAATCCACAACATAATCATAGAAAAAGTCTGAACTTAAACATAACATCAGAATGCACATCTGAAGCTGAATACAACCATATGTGTGAAAAGCCTCTAAACATGATAAGTTGTTGGGACAAGACCCCTAACTAACTCAACAAGATGAAACTTAAAATACATAAGTAAATCTGAGTAGTCTAGTCATCGGGAGATGAGGACTCACCAACAATGCAAAGGCTAACTCTGATAAATTGACTACGAACGAGGCTGAACCTGAAAGCCGAATCCTATATCATGGAACGATGCAGCATAGAGTATGCGGTCAATATGTGGAATGTACCGAGTATACATGGTAAGTAAAACCTCTTAAGTAAGTAAAATCATTTTAAGATAATTCATAATGTAAAAGTTAAACATTAAGAATCTGAGATTGGGCTTGCATGCATTCTTTCTGAAATCATGATCTCATCATAACATATCATAACATAATCGATTGACTCAAAGATGAAATTTGATAATTATAATTAAAGCTGGACATTGAGTCAAACCTGCTTTTGAACATGCTTACATATGTAAATCTCATGGGTATTGAACATGCATAACTAAAATTATGAGGAACAATGGGAGACTCATCTTTTAATGACATTCCACAATAGAGCTTACGTGGTCCCAACAATCACACTCAAGTGGGTAGAGCCATACAAATCCATGCCAGGGCTAGGGACGATACCATGATATCGATATCAAGCTCATAGCCCAATAAGGAAAGGGATAGCTCACAAGGGAGGTCCAAAATCATAATATATAAACCTATGTTGGCGCGTAGTTCTGAGGTGTAGGGTGGTCGACCCTTAGCCTACTTGATGCTAGACATACTCCCAAAAACATGCTTATGTTATATCGTTATTCAATCAAGCTCAACATCATCTATTGAGGAAGCTCATAAATTAAATGCATCTCAAAGCAGAAATCATGCATAAGAGAAGCTTTAACTCAAACCATACCACAAGCTAAAAGATAATTGAGAGTCATTCCTCCAAGACCATGTGGAAGCTATGCATATGAAAAGCTTTAACTCAAACATACCATAAGATGAAAGATAATTGGGAGTCTTTCGCTCCAAAACCATGTAGTAAGCTTAATTCAAGAAATCAACAATCATATTTTGAACATGTGGGTATTTCCCAAAGCTTTATCATTCTTGAAAATACTCAATTCATATAAAAAACATGATTATAAACATGGGTAGCTTGAAAACATACTTCTCATTATAACATATCATCATCATCATATATTCATCAATAATCTTATCTTCCATGGCTTTTCATCAATGGGCTTTTTAATTCATAAAGCTAGAAACATGATTTTTAATTGTAAACATTACAAAACATGTCCATGCTTCATAATTCAATAATCGAAACGTATTTAAATCATATCCATGTAAAGAATTAGGAAATTCATGCGTTGCGTTAAAACCCCATAGAGTAGTCATAGATCTTTCATGATTTAGAGAGGGATTGGGAATGCGTGTGGAAGGAACCACCCATTTATAACCCTACATACCTGTTGGTAACTGATTCTTACACTTCTTTAGATGTCTAATAGGAAATTAAAGAGAAATTGATGAATGCTAGGCTTGATCACCCCCTCTAGTCTCCTACCTTGCATGCAAGAATGAATAAGGCCTAAAATGAGCTTAATCCCTTTAAGAGTCACTATTCATAACTTGTAATATCCCGGGAAGGCCTAAGAATAGACCCGGGAGTTAAAATTGAAAAGTGCAGAAAACTGGCAAAACATCACAGAAAAACTCGTGGTTTCAAACCACGAGTCATTGTATGCTATCGTTGGTTGGGGAATGGATGGTGCCAGTGGAGGCCACGAGAGATGTGACGACTCATTGTGGGAAACAATGAGTCATCATTAGTAGTCGTAGGAAGGATATAGGTTGTTCAGGTGACTTTCAATGGGCATCCTAACGACCCATTAGAATAGACCACGAGTCGTTGGTTGTGGTCATTGTTTGAGTTTTAGTTTTTCCAGTGGACTCTACGGGGGATAACAATGGTCCGTTTTTTATTATGATGGGTCATGGTGTGAACCGTTAGGAGAAGAGATGCCAAGGTTCAGGGGGTTAACCATAGACGATGTGACGAGTCGTTGGTTAAAGGTACGGGTCGTCCTGACGATCCATTGTTTGGGTTCTGAGAATGTGCTACCAGCAGTGGCTTCAACGAGGGATGTGATAGGTCATCGTTGGTTCCAACGACCCGTTAGTTCCACCCGTGGAATCGATCTAGACAATTTTCAGGGTGGGTTCATTAAGGGTATTTTTGACTTTTTCATGATATAAGGCCCTAAACTACATTATTTTGTCTTAGGAATAGCTGGGTTTTAAGACGATGACCTATTCTAAACTCCCATTCATGCATGCAAGACTTCGAGAGGGGATTCAAGGGGAGATTTCGAGCTTCTCACCTTAAATCCTTCAATTTCATTCTTGGGTTTTTAAGGAGGGATTGGAGGTTATAATTCCAGGTACGTAAGGTATTCAATAGGTGGATTCTCCCACACCCATGCTCCTTCTATATTAATTATCCAAAATTTATTTGAAAACTCATGGGGTTTTGTGTTTGATTTGTATAAAATCAAATGATTTAATTATGAGTCTTGTGATTTTGAAATCATGTCATAATCTACTGACTTTATCATCTTTTGACATTTAAATTAATTATAATATTATTGATTTTAAATTTCTAAACAATTAAGCTTGATTATGCATGCCCCATGATGAATCGATTTATGATCCATTGATCCATTGGTGTTTTTGATAAGACCAACATGAATTATGGATTTACTTATGAATTTATTATGTTATCTATTATGAACATATGAATTTCAAGCTATATGCATGATCTACAAGTATGTATTAATTTTATTAATCATGAATTACGTTTTTGGCCGACCCACGGGCCTCAAGTCATGGCTAGCTCTTATATGTTCAAGCATGTTTACGATTATCATGATTTAACTAGCCCATGAACTCATGTATGTATTATTATGAGCACTATATACGTTTTGGGAGTAGTATCGAATACCGATTAGGTTCGAGGCCCATGTTAAGCCCCGGATCTCATGAACTATGTGCCACCGTAGGTATGTTGGGACCCTTTCATGTTTTTCCCTGGCCTAAGTGGCCCTTTCCATGTGTGATCATGCCTTTCATGGTTCCTAGCTTTGGCAAGGTACGAACACCCTCCCGACTAGGGTTACAAGTCGGGCTTCATGTGTGCTCATATGAGGTATGTTGGTTAAGAGAATCTCCCACTATTTGTCATGATTTATGCATGTCTATGATTATGAATGTTGGTTCAAGTCATGTTAAGTAATGCTCTCTTATTATGATTATGATTATGTTTACACTATGAATATTTCAAAAACTTTGAGCCTTATGTCGTATTACGATAATTATGTTATGAGCATGTCGTACTATTCTTATGATCACTTATGAGTTTTATACATGTTTTAAACGTCCATTTTACTTACCTTACATACTCAGTACATTCCACTTACTGACCACATACTTTCTATGTTGTATTGTTTCATGATACAATTCCCAATTCTCAGGATCATCCTCACCCGTAGATAGATTAGCCTGGCTCTCTGCATAATTGGTGACTCCTCATGTTCCGAGGGCTACATGTGCGCACTCTATGTTTTTCTTTCAGTTTCTGGACAATGGATTAGTTGGGGAGTTTCCCCATCAATCCGTCTTTCATGTTTAGAGACTTATCAGTCTAAAAGTTGTACTCCGTCGTATTGTATACTTATTGTACTATTTTTCCCTCATGTTATGTTATGATTACGTTCTCTACGCTATCTTCCACTCATGTGATTGAATTAGATGTATGCTCATGCCATGGGTTGACATGGGGTCTCTCGGGGCTCCTTGTTTTGTGTCTACGATCTGGGCATACGTTTGGGTCATGACATAACTCAAAATGATGTAGTTTAGTCCTTAGATACTTAGGAATTATGAAATAGCCCTTACTAAATTCGTAGGAACATAACTGTTAGGTGGTCCCGACGAGAGACCTTACGAATCATCGTCAAGGGTCACGACTCATGGCTTGAGGTTCACTGCTTCTTGAGTCTTCGGGGCTTATAACGGACAACATAATGACTTTTTCCTGGTGACCACGACTCGTGGTTACCATCTGTGATGTACACTGCCTTAACCTCAGATATATTTTTCCCTACTTGATCACGACTCACTCCACGAATCGTGGGGCTGACCACGACTCGTGGAGGCCTCCAGTCAGGTACACTATCCTTCTTCCTTCTCTTTTCCTTCTTACCCACCCCACGAATGATCTAACGACTTGTGGGCCCTGACAGCAAGTCAGTGGTCGTGCTCGTGGGGTCTCGTTTATCAAGTTTCACATTAAATCCCTAGGCCTCCCCACGAGTTACATCAAAACTCATGTGCTGCTCTCACGAGTCTCCTCATGACTCGTTCTATGTCTGATGCCAAATTTCAACTTTTTCTCCATTTCAACTCCTGGGTCTGATCTTTGGGCTTCCGGGGTATAACAACATGTGATTTATTTCAGATGTTATTCCATGTTTAGACTTCCTCTATGTTATGTATGTTGAATCTCCTATTTTTATTAATCGAGTTAGTTCAATTTTCATGTCATGGGTCGACTCGAAGTCCCTTGGGGTTCCTTGTCCCATATCTCGATCCGGGCCTATGTTCAGATCGTGACGAACTTGATATAAGAGCAATAGGTTTGACGTGTCCTAGGGTGTATGAAAGCTGCGTTAAGTAGAGTCTTTTTCATGGGTGTGAAGCGCGCCACACTTATAACGAAGAGGCTACGAAACATTTAGGGAAAGTGTTCCCATATTTCATGATCTCATGTCGTGCGATGAAATGCCTATCTATCCTTTTAACTCGTGCTATACACGTTTGTGGAATCATGCCTCCACATCAAGTAAATGGAAGGAGAAATGGGAACGACCACAAGAACGGCAATGGAGAGGGGCACCATCAGGCCCCACTAGCCCATGAGGAGCATGCACCAGAGGCGGATGCCCACAGTAAATTCAGGGCAGCCGTACAGATGCTAGCACAGGCCTTGGCTGCCCAAGTCAATCAATAGGCAGTGGCGCATCTCCCTCAGAACGGGTATGCGGCGGTGGTTCAGGTAAGAGATTTTCTAAGAATGAACCCACCAGAGTTTCTTCGGACAAAAGTAGATGAGGACCTGCATAAATTTATTGATGAAATTCTGAAGATCGCCCTGGTCATTGGGGGTGGAAAATGGGGAGTGCGTTGACTTGGCCTCTTATCAGTTGAAAGGGGTTGCACATATTTGGTTTAAACAATGGAAAGATAGTAGAGCAGTGGGAGCAGGCCCTATCAGTTGGGAAGAGTGTCATGCCGCCTTTCTAGATTGGTTCTTCCCTTGTGAGATGAAGGAACTGAAGGCGGCGGAGTTTGTAAATTTGAATCAGGGTGACATGTTGGTTAAGGACTACACTCTTGAGTTCACCCATTTATCCAAGTATGCGCCAGAGTTAGTGGCAGACTAGAGGGCTTGGGTGAGTAGATTTGTACATGGAGTGGCAGACTACCTGGATAGGGATTGTAGGATCGCCATGCTGCATCAGGATATGGATTTTCCCCACATAGTTTTACACGCCCAGCAAATAGAGGCAGTGTATCGGAGGAAAAGAGAGGCCAAGAAGGCCAGGACAAATAATTGTAGGACTTCTCAGCCTAGATTGAGGGGCGGACATCGCCATCTGTCTCACCACAGGTCTTTTGCTCCAGCATCATCATTAGCTAGTGCATTATCTAGACCACAAGGTGAGTAGAGGAGCAAGGCTTCAGATTCAAGGGGCCAAGGTAGCATATAGATTGAGTGCACCTTTCCATCCTGTGCAAAGTGCAGCAAAAATTACCCAGGGAGGTGTTTAGTTGGCTTATACGCTTGTTGCAGGTGTGGAAAATCCAGACACAGACTTAGAGATTGCCCTTCAGCCAGATTAGGGGTGGTGGAGCCCGTATAACAATCGCTAGTTCAGCAAATCCAACAGCACATCCCTCCCAGTAGGGTGCTTTAACTAGTTCAACTAGCGGTCAGCGCCAAAACATGTTTTATTCCCTTACATCCTGACAGGAGCAGGAGACTTCCCCTGATGTGGTTACTGGTATGTTATGAGTTTTTCACCTTGATGTTTATGCTTTGTTAGGTCTAGGGCCTACCTTGTTTTTGTGACACCTTGCGTGGCTAATAGTTTCGGAGTCAGTCCCGAGATCTTGTCAGAACCCTTCTCAGTCTCTACTCCAATGGATGATTCTGTCATAGTTAGACAGGTATATAGAAGTTTCCCAGTCAAAGTCCATTAGAAAGTCACCTCAGCAGATTAGTAGAGCTATCCATGACCAATTTCAACATTATCCTCGGCATGGATTGGCTATTTTCATGCTATCCCTCTGTTAATTGTAGAACCCGTGCAGTAGAGTTTAGATTTATGGGTGAGCCAGTCTTAGAATGGAAGGGTAGTTCAGTTGTGCTTGTAGGTCATTTCATTTCCTATCTTAAAGACAGACAGATGATTTTCAAAGATTGTGTGTACCACCTAGTTAGTGTTAAGGATGCTACGTACGATACCCCGATTATATAGTTAGTTCTAGTGGTATGTGAGTATCCGGAAGTATTCCCAAATGATCTACTGAGTATTCCTCCTGAGAGGGAAATCAATTTTGGTATCGACCTCCTACCCGACACACAACCTATATCTATTCCTCCTTAAAAATTGGCTCCAGCTGAACTAAAAGAGCTGAAGGATTAGTTGAAGGACCTACTAGACAAAGGTTTCATCACACCTAACAAGTCTCCATGGGGTACCCCAGTTTTATTTGTCCGAAAAAAGGATGGTTCCCTTCAGATGTGCATTGACTATCGGCAATTGAACAAAGTCACCATCTATAACAGGTATCCTCTCCCCAAGACTGATGATTTGTTTGACCAGCTTCAGGGTTCCAAGTTCTTTTCAAAGATAGACCTCAGGTTCGGATACCATCAGCTCCAGGTTCGGGAGAGTGACATTCCAAGAACAGCCTTTAGAACTCGATATAGTAACTATGAGTTTGTAGTTATGTCTTTTGGACTAACGAATGCTCCTGTAGCTTTTATGGACCTGATGAAATAGGATGTTCAAGCCATATCTAGACATGTTCGTGATTGTGTTCATAGATGACATCCTTATATACTCTCGAAGTGAGGAGGAACATGCTACTCATTTGAGGGCGGTGTTGCAGACTTTGAAGGATCATAAATTGTTTGCAAAATTCAGCAAGTGTGAGTTTTGGTTTAATTATGTGGCATTCTTAGGTCATGTGGTGTCTAGTGAGGTGTGCAGGTAGACTCACAAAAAATAGAGGTGGTGAAGAATTGGCCCAGACCGGTGAATCCTTCATATATCAAAAGTTTCTGATTAGCTAGCTACTATCGGAGGTTTGTTGAGGAGTTTTCATCTATTATGCAACCATTGACTAAACTGACCCAGAAGAAGGTTAAGTTCCAATGGTCGGAGGCTTGTGAGAAGAGCTTCCAATAGCTGAAGGCTCGACTCACCTCAGCGCCAGTGTTGACCCTACGTACCTATGGGTTCATGGTGTATTGTGATTCTTCAAGGATCGGACTTGGGTGTGTATTGATACAACAAAGAAAAGTTACAGCTTCTTCTAGATAGCTGAAGGTGCATGAAAAGAACTACCCGACTCATGATCTCGAATTTGCTGTAGCGGTATTTTCCTTGAAACTATGGTGACACTACTTGTACGAGGTCCATATGGATGTGTTTGTAGACCATAAGAGTTTATAATATGTGTTTACCTAGAAGGATCTCAATCTTCAGCAAAGGAGGTGGTTGGAGCTACTTAAGGATTATGAAATTAGTGTCCTTTACCATCTGAGAAAGGCTAATGTAGTAGCAGAAACACTCAATAGACTCTCCATAGAAAGTGTGTCCCATGTAGATGAGGGGAAAAATGAGCTAGTGAAGGACGTGCATCGACTTGCAAGGTTGGGAGTTCATTTTGTTGATTTGATCGATGGCGGTGTTATAGTTCAAAATGGATCAGAATCATCCTTGGTGACTTATATAAAATCTATAAAAGATGAGGACCCTATTTTGGTAAAGTTAAAGGAGGTCATTCATAATCAGAAGGTAGAGGTCTTCTCCAAAGGGGGAGATGGTGTGCTTTGATACTAGGGTCGCTTAGGTGTTCCAAATGTTGATGGTTTGAGGGACTAGATGTTGCACGAGGCTCGTGGATCCAGGTATTCTATACATCCAGGTGCCAGCAAGATGTACCGTGACCTACGAGAAATGTATTGGTGGAATGGCATAAAGAAGGACAAAGAAGAATTTGTGGCTAGGTGTCCAAACTGTCAGCAAGTGAAGGTTGAGCATCATAGACGGGGAGGCATGCTTAAGGATATTAGCATTCCTACTTGGAAGAATGAAGAAATCAATATGGACTTCAGAACAGGTTTGCCTCGCACTCGCCGGCAATATACTCCATTTGGGTTGTTGTAGACAGGTTGACAAAAGCTACTCATTTTCTACCGGTCAAAACAACGGATTCCGCAGAGGATTATGCCAAATTATAAATCTGAGAGCTAGTTCAATTGCATGGAGTGCCCTTGTCCATCTTATCAGACAGAGGTACACAGTTTGCCTCTGAGGTTTGGAGGTCATTTCAAAAAGGACTGGATACTCAGGTTAAGCTCAGCACAACATTTCACCCGAAAATGGATGGTCAAGCGAAGCGGACAATCCAGACTCTCGAGGACATGTTGAGAGCATGTGTGATTGACTTCAATGGTAGTTAGGATGATCATTTGCCTCTTATCGAGTTTGCATACAATAAATACTATTCCAGCATTCAGATGACCCCGTTCGAGGCTCTCTATCAGCGGAGATGTAGATCGTCTATTGGCTGGTTCAAAGTTGGTGAAGCTGCAATTATAGGAATAAATTTAGCCCATGAGGCTATGGAAAAGGTTCAGCTCATATCGGACTGGTTGAAAATAGCTCAAAGTCGCCAGAAGTCCTATGCTGATGTGAGAAGGAGAGAATAAGAATTCTAAGTGGATGATTGGGTATTTGTAAAGGTATCTCCCATGAAGGGAGTGATGAGTTTGGAAATAAAGGGAAACTCAGCCCTTGTTATGTTGGCCCCTACTGAATTGTGAAACGGGTTGGCAAGGTGGCATATGAATTAGAGTTGCCCTCAAAATTAGCTTCAGTCCATCCTGTTTTCATGTATCACTCTCGAAGAAGTGTTTAGGTGATCCAGCTTTGGTGGTTCCAGTGGAGAGTGTGAGGGTGAGAGATAGCCTTAGCTATGAGGAGATTTCGGTGGAAATATTGAATCATCAGGTTCGGAGGCTAAGGAATAAGGAGGTGGCTTCAGTCAAGGTATTATGGAGGAATCAGCATGTTGAAGGAGCTACGTGGGAAGCCGAAGTGGATATGATGGAAAAATACCCACATTTATTCTCTACCGGCTCAGTTCTACCCTGAGGTATCAGTTTTTCTCTCAAACCCTATTTAGTTGTCATGTTCAGTTCATGTGTCCATGTTTCTTTTATGTATGTGGATGTGCATATGAATTGTGAATTCAATTCAGCTATGTAGCTTGAATCGGAAATAGTTGATCCGTCAGTTTTCAGCTTAAATGATCAGTATTTGAATGTAAGTTCATATCCGGGAGTTGAAACAGAGAAAACTGAAAAATCTGCACCAAGTCATAGAACGAGTCATTCTGTGACTCGTGGGGGTGACCACGAGTCGTTAGGTGACTCGTGGTTAGGAGTTGGCTTAAGTTCTGAAACTTGTGTTTTGAGGACGCCACGGGCATGACCACGAGTCGTGGTCAGACCCCACAACTCTGCAAGTCATTCGTGGCCAACGAAAAATGAAAGGGGAAGTTTGAGTGACAGTGTACCCAATGGTTGGACCCCCTCCAGTCGTGGTCATACACCACGATTCATTGGGATGGTCATGGTCAGGGTTGGTCAAGGGACTATGGTTTTGGGAAGTGGAGACCACGGGAGGTGACCACGAGTCCTGGTCACTAACCACGATTTGTTAGGTCTCTCGTGGGGACCCTTTGAGGAAAACGGACAGTGCACACGACGACAGCAGGCCTTATCGTCACTCCTAAATCCTAGGGTCCTATACTATGTTGTTTTAAGTTATTTTAAGAATGTATTAAGATAGGTTAAGTCATTCTAACCTATTCAAAACTCATGCATGCAAAGTTTAAGAGTGCAGAGGGTGATCAAGCATAAAACCCCAAGGTTCTTCATCAATTGTTCTTCAATTCTTCTTAGGCAAGTAAGGAAGTGATAGAATCCAAGTATCTCAGGTATGTAGGGTTATGAGTGAGTGAATTCGTTCACACCCACATCCAATCTCTCCTAATTCACGAAATTTTTATTTGAAAATCTTATGGGGTTTTATCCGAAATCTTATGAATCCTAATGATCTATCTATAGGTTACTACTTCTCATGTTTTATGTCATATTTTACGTATCATGGGAAGATTTTACAACTAATTCGATTATAAATTTATTGATTTAAATTTTTATTAAATTATGCCCAATCATACATGTTCTATGATAAATTGAGTTATGGTTTTACCTTGATTTTGATGTTATTTAACCCATCATGATTTATGATTTATGATTGAGATTTATTCTAATTATCATCATGAATTTATGATTTATTAAGTATATACATGTTTTACAAGTATGCATGAACCTCATGATTTACGATTTATGATTATGGCCGACTCACGGGCCTTATCTTCATGGCTAGTTCACGTATTTACAAGCATGCTTATAATTATCATGATTCAACTAGCCTATGAATCTCATGTATATTATCCTATGAGCACTATATATGTTTTGGGAGTAGTATTTCACACCAAGTAGGTTCAGGGCTCATGTTTTTCCCCGAATCTCAGAACTACATGCCACTGTAGGTCATAATGGGACCTCCCTTGAGATTGTCCCCTTTTTCCCATGAGTGATATCATGCTTTTCATGGTTCTACCCTTGGCAAGCTTCGAACACCCTCCTGACTAGGGGTTTACAGGTCAGGCTCCATGTGTGCTCATATGAGAGATGTCGGTTATAAGAATCTCCCACTGTTCCTCATAATTTATGTATGATTATGATTATTTACTTTGGCTAAAATCATATTTATTACAGTTTTTCTCTCGTGAGTATCATTATGTATGATTTAAGAATGATTTGAAACCTTGAGCCTTATGTTACATTATGTCACGCCCCAAAACTGGGGGAGGGCGCAACTGGCTCCCGATACCTGACTGACCGGGAAGCTTTCTATATAGCATTTGTAACTGTAACACTTAGGCCTTCCAGACCACCTGTCACAATCAACTGGAGTAATCATCTGGACCCATAAGGTCTCAACTACCACAAATGAATAATTGAAATGTCGATAAGGCCATGACTATGCTAAACCAAGCAACGGAAAGCCAACAAGGCCACAAACTAAATAATACTATACATACTATGTCCACAAAGCCTCTAGTGAATAAACTGAACTGATGGTCGAAACAGGGCTCCGACCTACCCGTAACTGCATCTCAAAACTCTAACTGAAACAAAATCAGATCTTAGCTCCAGAAAGAAAGGAGCATACCAACACATTCGCTGATCTCACGAACTACTACTGCAATTGGCAATCCCGACCTGTACCGGCACCTGCAGCACGAAAGCAGGTTCCCAAGCGAAGGGACATCAGTACGAATGAAATGTACTTGTATGTAAGGTAGAAAACTGTAAATATGTAACATAGCAATGATAACAGAGCCAAAAATAAGGAATAGTAACAACCTGGAATCCTGAAAACTGAAACCTGACAATAAGTCAATACTCAAGTGCAAAAGCAACCAAGTAATAAATGAGAAAAACTATAACTGTAATACTGGCGGCAAGCCGACCATAAAATCCATATAAAAATGCCTCCAGCCAGTGTACCATACTAGGGTAAAATAGAACTATATCCAGTCGGTGTACCATACCAGGGTAAAATAAAAATATCTCCAGTCGGTGTATCATACCAGAGTAAAATAAAATATCTCCAACCGGTGTGCCATACCGGGGTAAAATTAAAATATCTCCAGCCGGTGTGCCATACCAGGGTGAAATAAAAATATCTCAGGCCGGTGTGCCATACCGAGGTAAAATAAAAATAATTCTCAATCATAATCATAAATGGGGCCAATATGACTTATACTGAGTCAATTTAACACATATAGTATATAAATGACAAATGTTAAATCTATGGCCGAAATAGGCCTCTTTCATAACACATAAATGCAAGTGAGCACACATATCATATAAAGCTATAAAATATGCATATATATCACGTAAAGCTGTCAAATTATGTCAAAACATGTGAACTCAGTTACTTGAAGGACCTTCAAGAGGTTTAGACAAAATAAGAACTTTTGTAGGCTTACAAACAATGTCCTACAAATAATCCTACCAATTTAACATATTGCTTGGATAGAAACACATAGAGCTCATTTCTATATAATTCTTTAACATCAGGGAACTGCAAATACATACTGCCCACCAGGTGGTTCCTTTACCAGTATCGACAACTAAACATTGGAATTTCATTGCCAAACTTATCACATAGATGAGCACATATAGTTCTTAATTCATTGGACTTATTGGCAGGAAAACATGAAAATTATAACTAGGAACTTGGATTTATTTGTAATAACGCTTAACATATACATAGAGTTGAGAGCTGAACTACAGACATACAACATATGAGACTTCTATATAACATATAACTCGTATTCACTTAACTAGGTAACCTCCAGGAGACTTTCTGGTATTCAAAATTCTGAGCTTAACTGATCGTTATCATAGCTTACACTTCTACTTACTTAGACATTAAGAACATTGGTACATCGGAGAATCTCTCCCGTGAATTTAGGAAATTGAAATGATAACTCAACAAGAGCTAAATATGTAGATGCATGACTTGAATATAACTGAAAGAATTCAACTGTATGTTATAACATGAAAATCATATATATTAAGACTTCTTACTGGAAAGATATATAAAGACTTGAGTTCTTAGACTTGTACGCAACTTCAAATACTTGACCGAGACATTAGCCTGATTCTCAAAATATGATCTCTTGAAAACTTCTTAGATTGGCTAGAACATTTCAACATAAATTAGGGACGTGAAGACATAACTTAAGATCTAAAACTTGGAGCTTTGTAACTTCGGAACTCGTGAGCAACTCTCTAAGTGATGCCTTACAGACAAATAAAGATATATACCCGTAATTTAGACGATGCTGGATTGACTTACATAACTTTGCAATTATCTGAGAAGATTAAGAAAGCTTAAATCATTATAAGCGACTTAGAAGATCCTGGATTACCCTTTTCAGACATGGTAGATAATTTCAACACTTAGAATAGATACTTAACATAATCGTTTAGGGGTATAGCAGAGAGCTTCACAACTTAAGTTAGTATTTTACAGACGTTCAACTCTAATTATTTCGTATAAGGTTAACACTTTACTGTTTATTCATCAACGTAACACATTTTGAACATAAAAAACTTAATTCATAACTATTTTGTTAAACGTCTTTAGAACAGGGTTAATTTTTCTAGTCGTTGCCTAACTTGTTCACAATTGCAACCCTTATCATCTAAGTTAACAACCTTTACCTCTACTATCCTTATTCATCTTAACTTCTTTTCCAAACATGATTCACTCTACACTTAAGTCTTTATTATTGTGTTCAATATTTCATCAATTCTTACACGTACTTACCTCTTTACCTAATTGACAACTTTATCTGCTAAACCTCGTCTTGCTTATATTTTAACGTTGTTCAAAGGTTCTAGAAAGCAATTACGGGTAGAGTGCATATTACTCACATATTAATTTAAATTTTCTAACATTTACTCTTATCTTCCCTTTTTATAACATCACAAAAAGATTAACAACTTTGCCACGCTTTCCTCGTTAACATCTATTGACTTAGCTTATTCGCTAGCCGCTTGCTTAGCATTAAGGAGGGGAAACATAAAATCTCCTTTTTACCTCAAGAACTTTAAAACATAAACATATAGAACGGAGTAACCATATTATTAAAATATCATTTCAATAAGCTCGTTTACCCACAATCGGCTTAGCATCGTCTTCTTAGCTTAAGTTCAATTACATGTTGTCGTCTTAGCATTTCCTACCAATTTCACTAAGTGACCAGATATTAACCTATATTCAATATCACATATAGAATATACTGCAAAGTACCAAATCATGGTGCCCACGTTAAGGGGACTTCAGACTCGATTTACAACTACGACAAGAATCGTATAAAAATTACGCCTTTCGCTTCACATTTGTTCGCTTCAACCATTCCTAACAATTAAAGATTTATGCCAAGTATTTCCAACCCATTGTACAGGATCAGAAATGCCTTAATATCATTTTAAAAACATAGGAAAATTGATCATTTCAGCGACTTCGTTTCATGCTTGAAAAACAAGGAAAGGGACGCCTTTACATACCTTGGCACATCGACTCTAATTTTTGCCGAAAACCTTCCTTTCAAGCTTACACCTTAAGGCTCCTTAGGAGTCAATTTACAAACGCAATGAGCAGCAGCTTCAATTCACCAAAGTTCTGGAAATATTGGGCAGAAACATGCCACAAGAAAACACAAACAAACAACAAACACAATACTGCAACATTCTCCAAGTTTTAACCTCATAAACTCAAAGAAATCAAAAAGGGAATTACTTAACCTTTCTTGGAGATGTTATTAGCTAAATTAGGAGTAGACTCCTACTCTTTCCTCTGCCATGAATCAGCTAAAAATGCAGCAACACCACAATCGATAACAAGACAACAACAAGCCATACTTTCTTCCAAGGTTCTCTTCCCAAAGCCCAAAAGAGACAAGAGTGAAGTTTCTTACCTAGGATATCTTTTCACCATGTGATAGGGCTTCGAATTCTTTGAATTATGAAAAACTATCAAGTAAAATGGAGTAGAAATGAGCATTATAGCTCAATTTTACTTCATATAGGCGGGCTGGCCAAGGCCTGGGCGGTGCCCGCGTGCGGCGCCCGTGCAACATGCTCTCGCGCGCGCGCACCTGCTACCTGCCTATCTTGGCGCCCGCGCGCCTGGGCGCTTTTCAAGCCGACAATGCTATCTTTAAACGAGCATAAATTTTTACACCGAACTCCGATTGACGAGCGATTTTTTCTACGAAAACTAGATTCAAAGAATTTTAATTTTATAGGTTATGGGGCTTCTAATTCATTTGAGAGATATGGTTATTTATATTTGATCCTTACTTAGAAACTTCACTTACTCTTTTATTTTTCATTCGTACACATTTCCCTTGTCATCTATGACCAATATACAACCCGCACTTCCCTTAACACAACATACAAATATCAAATAATCACCAAACAAATTTTCCAGGGTGTAACACATTATGATATTTATGTTGTGATCATGTTTTCCTACTCTTACTCACTTTTATGTATTTTTAAATGTCTGTTTTACTTACCTTGCATACTCGATACATTCCATGTAATGATCGCATATTCTATGATGTATCGTTTCATGATACGGCTCCGGTACTCAAATTCAGCCTCGACCCTAGCCAGCTTTCGTAGTAGCATCAGTCTCTAGTGGTGAGTCCTCATCTGTCGAGGGCTCCTCTTTGATTCAGATATGTTAGTGTATTTCAGTTTCAGTTTTAGAGAGTTATTTGGGGTCTAGTACCATCAACTCATTAGTTATATTGGCTTCTTAGACATAGTTCATACCCAGCTTTAAATGCATGTGATGTATTTCAGATCTTATGCCATGTTTACACTCTTGCTATATTATGTATGTTGAAGCTCCCATTTTTATTGATTGAGTTAGTTGAATGTTCATGCCATTGGTCGATTCAGAGTCCTCAGGGTTCTTTGTCGAGTGTCTTGATCCGGGCCTATGTTCGGGTCGTGACACTCACTTGACACCAAATGGCCCAAAAATGCTATTGAGTTCAGGCAAAATTCACACTTGCTGAATTTAGCAAACAACTGGCGATCCTTGAGGGTCTGTAGCACCACCCTCAAATGAGCAACATGCTCCTCCTCACTCCGAGAGTATATGAGAATGTCATATATGAACAAAATCACAAACATGTCCAAATACGGTTTGAACATCCTGTTCATCAAATCCATAAAAGCTGTAGTAGCATTTGTTAGTCTAAAATACATAACTACAAACTCATAGTGACCATATCAAGTCCTGAAGGCTGTCTTCGGGATGTCACTTTCCATAAATCTAAGCTGGTGATAATTGGACCTGAGATCTATCTTCGAGAAACACTTAGCACCCTGAAATTGGTCAAACAAATCATCAATCCTAGGAAGAGGATACTTGTTCTTGATTGTGACCTTGTTCAATTACCCATAGCCGATGCACATACGAAGAGAATCATCCTTTTTCCGAACAAAGAGAACTAGTATACCCTATGGGGATTAGCTAGGTCTGATGAAACCCTTGTCTAAGAGATCCTTCAACTACTCCTTCAAGTCCTTTAACTATGCTGGAGCCATTCTGTAAGAAGGAATAGATATAGGTTGTGTATTGGGAAGAAGGTCAATACCAAAGTCGATCTCCCACTCAGGAGGGACTCCGGGTAAATCATCTAGGAACACTTTTGGATACTCACACACTACAGGAACTGACTGGAGAGTCGGGGTCTCAGTCGTAGCATCCGTAGCCTGAACTAGATGGTAGACACAACCCTTAGAACTCATCTTTCTGGCCTTAGGTAGGAAATAAAGTGACCTACAGCCACAATTGAACTACCTTCACTCTAGGACTGGCTCACCCGAAAACTGGAACTCTATTGCACGGGTTCTACAATTCACAAAGTCATAACATGCATGAAGCCAATTCATGCCAAAGATAATATCAAAATCTGTCATGTCTAACTCTACTAAATCTGTTGAGGTGACTTTCTAAAGGATTATGACAGGTCAATTTTTGTATAACAGTCGAGCTATAACTGAGTCACCGATTGGAGTAGAGACTGAGAAGGGTTCTGATAGGATTTCGGGACTAACTCTGAAATGACTACAAACATATGGCATCACAAAATATAGAGTAGCCTCTAGATATAACAATGCATAAACATCAGGATGAAATACTCATAACATACTAGTAATCACTTATGGTGAGACCTCCTACTCCTGACGAGACGAGAGGGCGTAAAATATGTTCGGACGCTGCCCACCACATGTACTAGTGAATGCACCCTACTGAGTTGAGCGTTATGGTGGAGCTGCTGAATTGGGGGTCGGGTCTCGACCCTTACCATGACCCCATCTGGCCCCTAGAAAATACCTGAGCATATGACTGGGCTTCCCATACCCAAAACGTGCACCAGTACCCACCAAGCACAGATCAATGTGCCTCCTACAACACCTGTCACAAACTGGAATACTAGGCTCCACTGACCTACTCCCCTGACCTCGAGAGCCTGACGCCCATCCTCTATGATCCCACCTAGATCTAGATGGCAGACTTGATACTGATGGTGCTGGGGATGATGATCTCTGGTGGGACTGCTGACAATGTCCATCACCCAACCTCTGTTGGGAGAACTCAAAACTATATATCCTGGCCCTTTTGGCCTCTCTTTCCCTCTCTCTTATGTACACTGCCTCCATCTTCTAGGCATACAAAACCAAATGAGAGAAGTCCATGTCCTAATATAGCATAGCGGTCCTGCAATTCTTGACCAAGTAGTCCGTTACCCCATTCACAAACCTGCTCACCCGAGCCCTCTGATCAGCTACCATTTTCGGTGCATATTTGAACAATTGGGTGAACTCTAGAGAATACTCTTGAAATGTCATGTTATGTTGTTTTAGATTAACGAACTTTGCTACCTTGAGATAGGACCCACTCTGATCCCCGACTATCCTTCCACTGCCTGAACCAAATGTACACAACCCCCTTCAACTGATAAGAGGCTAGGTCTGCACACTCCTCCCCCGTCACCCCCATAATATGAGTGATCTTTTGAATCTCCTCAATAAACTCATGTGGGTCCTTGTCCACTCTCGACCCAAGAAACTCAGGGGAATTCATCCTAAGGAAATCCCTGACTCTAGCCGTCGTGGCATTCCCATTCTATGGAACATGAGTTACTGTCTTCTAATTGACCTAAGCGATCAACGCCTGTGCCAACATCTGGATAGCTTTCCTGAATTCAGCATGGGCAACCTGCTCAAGAACGTGATCCGCTGGGGCTAGTGGGTCTTACTGGTGCCCATCTCCATTGCCATTCTCATGGCCATTCATTTCCGTTGTCGTTCCTTCTTCCGTTAACTTGGCGTGGAGGCATGATTCTGCAAATGTGTATATCATGAGTTAGAAGAACAAAGAGATGCTTCATCGCACGACATTGATCATGAAACAAGGGAAATTTCCCAAAACATTTTGTAGCCTCTTCGTCATAAGTGTGGCGCGCATCACACCCGTGAAAAAGACTCTAATTAATGCGTCTTTCAGACACCTTAGGACACACTGAACCTTTTCTTTGATATCAAGTTTGTCACGATCCAAAAATAGGCTCAGATCTAAACACGGAACCTAAAAACACAAATGGCTCCAAGTCAACCCGTGACAAGAACATAAAAAACTAAAGCTCAACGTAAATAAAGCAGAAGACTAAATTCTGAAATAGCAAAAGTCTAATAAGACTTTTAAAAGATGAAAACTCTCAAACATTGAATCTGAAGTTGAATATACAAACTATGTCTAATAATCCTCTAACAAACTAATGAGCTGATGGGACAATACCCCTAACTAGCTCACCAGAAATCTGAAACTGAAATGACGATAACTCAACCATCTAAGAAGTCCTTGAAGGATGAGGAGTCACCAACAAGATGGCTGGTGAAACTCTAGGAACTGGATAGCGACGAGACTGAATCTGAATGTCCGTGCTTGTATCATGAAATGATACAACATAGAGTATGCGGTCAGTACTTGGAATGTTTACTGAGTATGCAAGGCAAGTAAAATAGGCTAAGTAAGTATAAACTGAAAACATGCATAACATAAATCATATCATTATAAGATTCTGAGAGTAAGGACTACATGTTGATACCTGAAAACATGATTAAACATAAGCTGAATCTCATAACTAAGTCGAATAACCCAAAGACAAAACTGATGATAAGTATAACCGATAAACTGAACATTGGGTCATCGTAACTTATGAACATGCATAACTAAAATCATGAGGAACAATGGAAGATTCGTCATATAACTGACATAATCACGATAGAGCTTACGTGATCCCAACTATTACACTAAAGTAGGCAGAGTCGTTCAAAGCCTTGTCAAGGCTAAGGGCGCTACCATGATATTGATATCAAGATGAAGGCTCATTAGGGGCAAGGGAAAGCTTACAAGGAAGGTCCTAATGAATCTGAATAAACCTACATTGGCATGTAGTTCTAATGCTTTGGGTTTGCCCTAAACCCCTAGCCTACTCGGTGCTAGACACTACTCCCAAAAATATGCATATGCTCTTCATCATTTTTCAATAAAGTTGAACCATCATTTTTGAATGAAGAACATCATGAAATTACATACATAGTCTAAAATCGGAATATGAGGAGCCTTGGCTATAAAATATACCACAGGCTGAAAGTGGGAGTCTAGACTCCAAAACCATGTGGTAAGCTAACATCATAAACTCGAACTAAATAATGAAAACATACTTAGATCAAGTGGGCTTGCCCAAACTTTAACATGCATGAAATAGACTTGCTAGTCAAAATTCATGGATTCATACATAGGTAATTCATAAACATCCTCTCATACTAAACGTCTCCTCATGCTTGAAAATATAGATTAATCTTAAATTTTCATGAAACTTGCATAATAGGCATAATATTTTCAAAACTAGAAACCATGAATTGTATTTCAAAATAAGTATAAAACCTCCCCATGAATCTTTAAACATCATTAGAAACATGAAGAGAATTGACCCATGATTTGAACATAGAGAATTCATGCTTTTGGGTTAAAACCCCATAGAACCATACACTTGAAATTCATGAATTGAGAAGGGATTTGGGGCATGAGAGTGAAGAGAAACTTCCATTCATAACCCTACATACCTGGCTAAACTGATGTTTTTACTCTTTCTTGAAAGCCTAAGAGATTTGGGGAAAAAGTAGGGGAATTCTCAAGCTTGATCTTCAATAGAACCCTCTAATCTTGTATGCATGGGAGAGAATTACTTATCCTAACAGAGCTTAAAATGACATAGTTTAGGGCTTAGGAGTTTACAAATTATTAAAATAACTTTACTAAAAATGCAGAAAAAAGGACCCTTCCACTCATCACAGGGGACCTCACGAGTCGTGAGGTTGGGGACGACTCATGATTACCCACTCGTGACCTTCACTGGAAATTCCCACCTTGAATTCACTAGCCAGATGATGGCACACTTCACAAGTTGTGAGGTACACCACGACTTGTGACTCCCATCATATTGTCTCCGGCAAACCAACCCTTCAATCTCTGACCACCTTGACCATGACTCACCTCATAGGTCGTGAGGTGACTTCATGGCACGTGGTTGCCACTCGTGGTCACCTCTTGACCATGATTTCCTCCATAGTAGACTCCACTTCATGAGTCACTCCATGACTCGTGGAGAGATGTCATGACCCGAACGTACACCCAGATCGTAGACACAGGACAAGGAGCCCTGAGAGACCCCAAGTCAACCCATGGCATGAGCATACAACTAATTCAATCACATAAGCGGAAGACTTAACATAATAAAGCGTAAACATGTCATAAACGCAGAGAAAGGATAATACACAATCCATAAATGACGGCTGAATACAACTTATAGTTTGAAAATCCTCTAAACATGAAAGATGGGTTAATGGGACAACTCCCCAACTAACCCAACAATTTTGAAACTGAAAGAAAAGCATAGAGTCTAAACATATGGCCCTCAGAACATGAGGAATCACCAAGTACGCTGGTAGAAATATCTGAAGCACTACTGAGGAGGGTGAGCCTGAGTGTCGGGTCCTGTATCATGAAACGATACAGCATAAAAAGTATGCGGTCAATACTTGAAATGTAATGAGTATGCAAGGTAAGTAAAACAAATATCTAAAATATAGAAATCTCATAAATGATCATAAGAGTAGTACATCATGCTCATGTCATAAATATTGTATCATAACATAAAGCTTAAGGTTTTCAAATCATTCGTAATACAATCATAATCGTAAGAGAAAATCCTTATTTAACATGACTTAAGACCATATACATACTCATAAACATGCCTAAATCATGAGGAGTAGTGGGAGATTCTCTTAATCGACATATCCCATATGAGCACACATGAAGCCCGACTTGTAACCCTAATCTGGAGGGTGACCATACCATGCCAAGGGTAGGACCATGAAAGTGTGACATCAGCAGGAAAAGGGCCACTTAGGTCGGGGAGATTCCCATAGGAGGTCCCAACATACCTACGGTGGCACATAGTTCATGAGGTCTGGGATAGAACCTAGGCCCCAAACCTACTCGGTGTTCGATACTACTCCCAAAACATATGTAGTACTCATAGTATAACATATATGAATTCATGGGATAGTTAAATCA
Source organism: Datura wrightii (assembly GCA_035772735.1). Classification (NCBI taxonomy): domain Eukaryota; kingdom Viridiplantae; phylum Streptophyta; class Magnoliopsida; order Solanales; family Solanaceae; genus Datura; species Datura wrightii. The sequence continues at coordinate 71,578,903 of JASDFA010000019.1, read as the reverse complement.
TGATAATCATAAACATAATTGTACATACCTGAACTAGCCATGACATAGGGCCCGTGATTCGGCCAAAACATGGTTCATGAATCATAAAGTCCATACATACTTGTAAATCATGCATATAGTTTGAAATTCATAAAGTCATGATGGGTAATTGATAAAATCCATGGTTTAAATCATAATTCGTGCTGGGCTTGTAAATATCATTATAGGAAGGTAGATCATAAATCAATTCATCATGAGTCATGCATAATTAGACTAAATTCAAAAGGAATCAAAATCGACAACAATTATAAATAATTTAAATCATAGGAATTGATCAAAACCCTTAGTGTATGATAAGATTCAAAAACCACATATCCCATTAACAATAAGCTTTTATATAATCTACTTCAAGACCCCTTAAATTTTGATAGAATTTTCATGAAATCATAGAGAATTGGCATGGGTGTGAAAGAAATCACCCATCGATAGCCTTACATACCTGAGAATAGCTAGTGCTTAATTTCCCTAGATTGGCCAAGAGGAAATTGATGAAGAACACCTTGAAATCACCTAGATCACCCTTCTATCACCTTCCCAAACATTTGCATGCATGAATGAGGACTTATGCTAGTCTATTCCCTCTTAAACCACCCTTTCTGGTGTTAAAACGACGTAGTATAGGACCCTAGAACTTAGGAATTATGGAAAAGCGCATACTTAAATCGCAGAATTTTGCTAACTGCCAGTCCCCATGAGGGACTAGATGACTCATCGCTAAGGACCACGACTCGTGGCCCTGATTCGTGAGGTACACTGCCATAATTCACCTTGGGACCCCAATGAGGACACCATGAATCGTGGTCACCATCCGTGGTCCACACAGCCCAACCATCTTTCCAAAATATCCAGTCCAGGCCATGGGTGACCTCACGAGTTGTGAGGCCTGACCACGACTTGTGGTCATGCCCGCAGTCTTCTCTAAAAGTCCTGCCAACCCTGCTAGACCACGAGTCACCTCACGACTCTTGGTCACTCCTCACGGTTCACCCTGTGACCTGGTGCAAAATTTTAGTTTTTCAGCATTTTGACTCCCGGGTCTGATCCTTGGGTTCTCGAGGTATAACAATATTGTCACATTTTAAACCCGGGGAGGCATGACTAGCACCTGGTGCCACTCCTGATATGAGAATACCTGACGCCCAAAATATAAAACAAAGGCAAGAGCCGATGAGGTTCTACAACTATATAATCAGAATAAGACGATAGACTATAGCGGTAGCTGGCTCACCTGACCAACTAAGAAAAATAAATACAATATGTCGTTGAAGCCACAGAATTGAAGAACAACTATACAACATGGCCCACCTGGCCTATAACAATGACGTTACACCCACAACAAATGTCTACAAGCCTCTAAAAATATAATAAAGATCAACTGCTCCGGACAGGGCCCTGAACTACCCATAACTCAACCTCTAGCAACTCCGAAAGAACTGGAGCACACTGACTCACCTGGAACTCTACTCAGCAACCAAGAACCAGATCTAACAGCCCACCATCACCTGCAGGCAAGAATGCAGCGCCCCGACTATGGCGTTAGTACAATAATGTACAAAGCATGAAAGGCAGAAAAAACTGGAAAACTAAGATTAGAGATCAACAGATATACCAAATATAGCAGAAGGAGAATTGAACTTAAGTAAACACATAAAACCTACCTGGCCCCTATAATCCTGGCAAGTAAAAGCAAACATACACAGAGAACCTAGCCCCCGTAAGCCTAGCAAGTAAAAGCAAACATACACACAGAACCTACCTGGTCTCCAGAAGCCCGGCAAGTCCAAAAGTAAAGAACAATACAACAGCACCTAGCTGACCCAGCACCTGTCATCGCCTCTAGACCTCTCAACGGCCTCAGCTAACACCAACCAACGTCGAGCCTCCACTGCTATCAGATAACAAATAACACAAGAAATAACCACAATATAATGCCAAACAAATCACATGTAAGCACCAGTTAATCAACATCATCAATCAATCACTGCCGGACACTCTCACGGTTGCTCACAGTTAGCAGAGCTCAATCCATCTGGAAGAACCAATCGCGATCCCAGGAAGGCTCGGACATGTCGGACCACTCCCGAATCATGTATCAACCCGAAACTACGGAGGACATCATTCTCAACCCTATAGGTCATTTCACTACTTGGGCTCAACCACTGAGCCAGAAACACTCTCGTGCGTCGGCACCTCAGGCTCGATCCCTAGCTGGAACAACTCTTGTGCATCGGGTATCCACAAGCCACAAGGCCTCAAACACCACATACACACAATCAAAATATTCACAATAAAAAAGAATAATAATATTTTCTCAAACATCCCAAATCGTCTCTCAAACCCCACAACCTGACTATTACAACACAATACTATTCTTTCACATCTAGCAGTCCACCGACGAGCCACTAACTAAACTAAGGATTACCATCCTAACCAGTCTATCCTCAAGCTTTACAAAAATCCCACATGCCACTCTACTTACTACTAACATCAAGGTACATGGCAAAGTCAGCCCAAGTGTCACCACGGCCATCACGTGCCATCGATATGGTCGACACAATTGCTGATTCAAATATAACAAAACATCGTCACAGCCATTGAACTTAACCACTATAATCCCTCATTCACTTGTCAATATAATAAACTAACCTTATTCACTCAAACAGCCCACAACTTGCCTCAAGAACCACACGCCTTACACACGACCTCTCGACCCGAGCCTAACAATTTTCCATGACCACAATCCTCTACACTTAAGTCCGAGCCACCAAAAAAACCAGCACCTTATACACACCATTATCATCATAAAAATAACACAAAATAGTTCAATAATAGCAAAACACAAGCTATCGCAAAACAGCCAACACACGCGTCAACACGGACGGCTAACGGCTATGAAATGCATGCCGACAAAGGGAGGGACAAGCCTAACATACCTTAGATTAAAGCCTAGTAAAACTTGAGCCTTAAACACCATGAAATTAATGCCTAAAGGCAGTCCAAGATTCTGCCAAAACGCAGCCAACACAACTCAACAATAAAACAAGACAAATGAAGTTTAACCGACAAGATTCATAGGAATTCGACGGTAGAAACTCTGAGACAACACCCTATCGGTTCTAAAACAACTATAAACAACATTAAAAACTAAGGAGAACAAAATAAAGAAGGCTTACCAACAGCTTCACCACGAAATAGTCGCCAACATCCCATAAAAGACACCAAACTACGAACTACATGCGATTCCCGACTTTCCGACATAAAAATTATGTTGAGCCATGGATTATAGCCCCAAAACCCAAAGGAAACCATGGAGAGAACCTTGAGAGAGTTATATTATGAATCATGTATCTGGAAAATGAATTTGTATGAAGAAAAACCGACCAAAGGGGCTTAAATAGCCTTCCACCGCCTTAGACCCTTGTGAGGTGCCTGCTTGCATGGTCTCGTGAAAATGCGAATATCTCTCAGTTCCGAAGTCAGATTGACAAATGATTTGATGAATTGCATACTAGACTCATAGATATTTAATTTGATAGGTTGCACACCCCTTAACTCCTTATAGATTGGGAGAAAAGCTTCAAGACATTTGACCTAAATTTCAAACAATCTAGAGAAGGAAATTTTGCAATAACGTTTTCCAAATTTTGTTCTACAACTTGATCGACATCCAATATTAAATACGACTATAGAGTGACTCAAATAACTCATAAGACTTTCTTATTAGCCTACTATGTACTCTTAGTCCTACCTCGAGAGCACGATTTTATCGCTCAAACTATCCGGGGTGTTACAACTATCTCCCCCGTGGGAACCTTCGGCCTCGAATGTTAGCAACACACAGAAAACTCAGAATCAAACATTCATCATATGCAAATACTGATGTCACAATCAAAACGTACACCTGGATCATAGATACGGGATAAGGAGCTCCAAGAGACCCCAAGTCGACCCATGGTTTGAGCATACATCTAATTCAACCACATGAGCGGAAGACTCAACATAAAGAACGTAGTCACAGCATAGCATAAGGGAAAATTAATACAAGACTTATACAATACGGCGAAAACAACTTGTAGTCTGATAAGCCTCTAAACACAAAAGGCGGATTGATGGGACAACTCCCCAACTAATCCAATATCCAGAAACTGAACGAAATAACATAGAGTGTAAACATGCAGCCCTCGGAACATGAGGACTCACCAAGTATGCTGAGAGCAATCCTGAACTAGCAACGGGTGAGGATGAGCCTGAGAATTGGGACCTGTATCAAATGATGATACAACATAGAAAGTATGCGTTCAGTACGTGGAATGTACTGAGTATGCAAGGTAAATAAAACGGACATTTAAAATATATATGAAATTCATAAATGATCATAAGAGTAGGAAATCATGCTTGTATCATAAATCATAATAACATATCATGTGGCTCAAGGTTTTTAATACATTCGTAACATAACATAATCATAGTCATAATAGAAGCAATTTACTTAACATGACTTGAGCCAACATACATAGTCATAGCATGCATAAACCATGAGGAACAGTGGGAGATTCTCTTAACCGACATCCTCACATGAGCACACATGAAACCCGACTTTTAACCCTAGTCGGGAGGGTGTTGGTACCTTTCCAAGGGTAGGAACCATGAAGGGCATGATCACACATGAAAAGGGCCATTTGGTCCAGGTACAAACATGAAAGGGTCGTAACATACCTACGGTGGCACGTAGTTCATGAGGTCTGGGGCTTAATCGTGAGCCCCGAACCTACTCAGTGTTCGGTACTACTCCCAAAATATATATAGTACCCATAATAATACATACATGAGTCCATGGGCTAGGTAAATCATGATAATCGTAAACATGCTTGAACATACGTGAACTAGCCATGACTTGAGGCCCGTGGGTTGGCCAAAAACATAATTCATGATTGATAAAATTCATACATACTTGTAAATCATGTATATAGATTGAAATTCATAAGTTCATAATGAATAATGTAATAAATTCATAAATAAATTCATAATTCATGATGGGCTTATCAAAACACCGATGGATTAATGGGTCATAAATTGATTTATAATGGGGCATGCATAATCAAGCTTAATTATTTAGAAATTCAAAATCAGCAATACTCAAATCAATTTAAATCTCAAAAGATGATCAAACTCAGTAGATTATGATAAAATTTCAAAATCACAAGACCCATAATTAAATCATTTAATTTTATACAAATCAATTACAAAACCCTATGAGTTTTGGGTAATTTATACGTAAAATCATAGTTTAGGGGCATGGGTGTGGAAGGAACCACCAATTGATGATCTTACATACCTGAAAACACTGATTCTTAATCTCTCTTGAAAGCCTAAGGAGGAATTGTGAGGAATTGGGGAAGAACACCTTGAATCACCTTTTATCCTCCTCCCTGAACTCTTGCATACATGAATGAGGCCTAACATGAGATAATACCCCCTAAAAGACCCCATTTAGAGCTTATAATGATGTAGTTTAGTCCTTGGGAACTTAGGAATTATGAAAACACCCTTATTAAACTACAGGAAAAACACTGCCAGGGCCCGCTAACGAGGGACCTCACGAGTCGTTGCCAAGGGACACGACTCGTGGCTAGGATCCGTCATACTCACTACCTCAAACTCCCTAGGCGATCCTACAAGGGACCCCATGAATCATGGTGGCTGACCGCGACTCGTGGTCACCACCCGTGGTCTTCACTACCCTTCCCCTTTTGCCAACTGGTCCACCTAGGCCACGGGAGACCTAACGAGTCGTGTGGTCTAACCACGACTCGTAGTCATGATTGTGGTCTCATACCAAAACTTAGTCATGCCCTGCTTGACCACGAGTCACTCCACGACTCGTGTTCACCCCACATGAGTCATTCTGTGACCTAGTGCGAATTTCCAGTTTTCTTCGTTTTTACTTCCGGGTCTGATCCTTTGGTTCCCAGGGTATAATAATTTCTCCCCCTTGGGAACATTCGTCCTCGAATGCTAGAAACATGCAGAAAACTCATAAACAAGCTATCACCATATACAATTACTGATCATTTAAGTTGAAAACTGACGGATTGACTACCTCCAAAAAGAACTACATAACTGAACTGAATTCAGACATCACATACATTTACCACATCATACAACAAACTTGTACGCATGAACGGAACACGAAAACTGATTAGAGATTTAGGGCAAAAACTAATACCTCAAGCAAAGACTGAGATGGTAAAGAATAGGTGTGGGTATCTAGCCATCATATTCGTTTCAGCTTCCCACGTAGATCCTTCAACATGTTGATTTCTCCATAAAACTTTAACTGAAGCTACTTCTTTGTTCATCAACCTCCAAATCTGACGATCCAAGATTTCTACCGGAGTTTCTTCACAACTGAGGCTATCCTTTACACCAACGCCGTCCACCGGGACTACTAAAGTTGGATCGCCCTAGCACTCTTTCAAAAGTGACACATGAAACTCAAGATGAACTGCAGATAACTCCGAGGGCAAGTCCAACTCATATGCCACTTTACCAACTCTCGTCACAGCCCAGTAGGGTCCAATATAGCAGGGACTGAGTTTCCCCTTCTTCCCAAACTGCACGACTCCCTTCATGGGAGATAACTTTAGAAATACCCAGTCGTCCGCATCAAACTCCAAGTCTCTTCTCCTCACATTGGCATATGATTTCTGACGACTCTAACCAATTTTCAACCGTTCCTTTATCAACTAAACCTTCATCATCACCTCGTGAACCGAATCTATCCCTATCATAGCTTCCTCACCAACCTCAAACCATCCGATGGGAGATCTACCCTCCGCCTATAGAGGGCCTCGAATGGTGCCATTTGGATACTAGAGTGATAGTTGTTATTATAAGAAAACTCGATTAAGGGCAAATGATCATCCCAACTACCTTTAAAATCCATAACACATGCCCTCAACATATCCTCAAGAGTCTAGATTGTCCGCTCCGCCTGGCCATCCGTCTGCGGATGAAATGTTGTGCTGAGCTTAATCTGAGTCCCAAGTCCCTTCTGAAAGGATCGCCAGAATTTGGAGGTAAACTAAGTACCTCGGTCTAAAATAATAGACAAAGGCACTCCATGAAGTTGAAAAAACTCCTGAATATACAATTTGGCATAGTCATCTATTGAATCCGTGGTCTTAACCAGTAGAAAATAGGCAGCCTTAGTTAACATGTCTACCACAACCCAAATGGAATCATAGTGTCGTCGAGTACGAGGTAGGCATGTAATGAAGTCCATATTGATCTCTTCCCATTTTCAATTGGGGATGCTAATATCCTAAAGTATGCCTCCCAATCTTTGATGCTCGACCTTTACTTGCTGAAAGTTAAGACATTTGGCTACGAACTCTGCGATATCCTTCTTCATACCATCCCACCAATAGATTTCTCACAAGTCTCGATACATCTTCGTGGATCCCGAATGGATAGAATATCGGGTACCATGGACTTCATGCAATATCCAAACCCTCAAATTATCAACGTCCAGAACACATAGTCGACCCGGGTATTGTAGCACCCCATCTCCCCCTTGGGAGAAAACCTCCACCTTTTTACTCCGCACTACTTCCTTCAGCTTCCTTAAAACTGGATCTTCATCTTTCTTAGATTTGACATCAACCACCAAGGATGATTCTGACCCATTCCGCATGATCATACCGCCATCGATCGAGTCGACCAATCTAACTCGCATTCTTGCAAGCCGATGGACATCCTTCACCAACTCCTTATTTCCCTCCTCCACGTGGAACACGCTATCCATATGTTATACCCCGTAGGATTCCCGGCACCTAGATGACCTATTCGCACGTTGTTTAAGCATGTTTGAAGGCCATACGTGCTAGGAAAAGGGCCGGGAAAAGACCGAACGAGCAACCTGTCGAACCATCGTGGGAGGAGCCGAGGTAGAACCCCTCCGCGATGGCAGCGTGTCATGGAGGTGAAGCCTCCGTGTTGGCTCCGTGACACATTGGCCTTGTCTAGGCCCAAGTATATAAAGCCCCACTTCGGTTTTAAGATGATTATTCTAATAATTTCCAGCGAAAATAGAGAGGAAAAATCAGAGGAAGGAAAGGAACGAAGAGGGTAATATAATTTTCGTCCGATTATGCTGCCAAACGCAGTCCAAACCCAAATTAACCTCAGATACTGAGGTATTTAGCAGCAGAGAGCATTCCTACGGATTTAGTTTCGTGAAATACGGCCGACGAATCGTCGAGCTACCGAGCTAAGGTAAGTAGATTTGCTCCAAACTAGTGTCTATATGTTCCTAGCTGTGAAGTGAATATTTCTCCCTTCTGGACTTCTGGAAAATAATGAGTTTTTGGCCGTCTTTCGATAAGCCTAAGTTTAGGCTATAATTATATCGAAAGTGACGTTGTTCTTTAGAATAAAGCTATATTTAGTATTAATTGACATATTTATGAATGCAGTTGGGAGAAATAGTTGAAGTATTGGCCGAGCCTCGTCCGACAGACGGATAGCTCGAGGATAAGGTATGTAAAGCTAGTTCCTTCGGCAAGTTAGTATCTTTAGCCTTGTATAGTACAATAAACTCCGTAGTAGAATTCGCGGAGTTGAATGTTAAGTATTGTGCAAGTTCAGTAGACCTAGTTTGCGTTGTGATATCATATTCAGTCTGAAAGTTAGAAAAGCATGTGCCCAAGGGCAAGTTAGTAGTTCAGATTCAGTATACCTATTATGTGAATAGCAAGCATGTTGTAGAATAAAAAGGAACAGATTTGCGTGATAACAGTTAGTAAAGAAAGATCTGATAGACAGACAGTCATGGCTACAGATTAGCCATTCAGACAGATAATATCATGGCTACAGATTAGCCGTACAGTTAAACAGAGATTGCAGAATCAATATAATTAGTAAGAATCAGTTCAGTATAGAAACAGATCTGAATAAGAAGTTAGATTCCAGATAGTCTTTTCAGTTATACATGCTTGCTATTTTTATGTGCTATTTGTTTGTTGAGACTTGTTGTGGCATGTGGGTGTTCCTTTTAGCATCCCCACCGCCCCTGGGTTATAGCTGTGTTGACACCAGATTCAGATACCGCCACCAGCTGGGCGATGCTGTCCGCCTAGAGGACGATGATGGTCGACCACCATGATAATACGGTCCAGACCACCATGCTTGCAGGGGTAGTTCAGTTTACTCTGCGCAGAGCCAGTCCACCCTGTTTACAGGGGCAGAACACTCTGTGTGCGCTTGTGGCCGGGGGCAGTTTTAGATACAGATTTTTATAAAATCACCCTGTTTCGTGCTTGCACCCAGGGGCAGTTTTTATTACACACCCTGCGTGCACCTGCGCCCAGAGGTTGGAGTCTTCGGACTCAAACACAGTTTATTGTCAGAGGCCATGGCCTGAGCTATGTACCCAAGGGGACCGGTAGGAGGAGCTCACAGTTATCAGACGAGTGGAGTGACTTATTTTTAGTTGGTTTAGTCCTGGGTAGGGGCAAATAGATTGTGTGTTGGTTGGCACCTTCCGGCTTATGGTGGTCGGTCAGGTATTATGTGTATTTATATGTATACCTATATGTGCTATTAGATACTGATAGACAGTGGGATGAGACGGCATCAGGTATGCTCAATTTAGTTATAGAATAAATAAACTCTCCCCAGTTATTCTCAGCTAGATAGACTCAGCTACTTTTTGCTTATTTGTCATGTTACTGTTGTTATTCATTTCAGTTGTGTATTTTAGTTGCTTTACATGCTCAGTACCTATGGTACTGACGCCCAGTGGGGCGCTGCATTACTTGCCTGCAGGTACTCATAGACGAGGAGGCAATCCCTCATGATTCCAGTCAGCTATTGAGTATTTAGCTCCTGTCATCCGGAGACTGAATTCCAGAGGTGTATTTCGTTTTCTTTTGTTGTACAGTATGGGTAGGTCGGGGCCCTGTCCCGATCATTTCTATTGTTATTCTTAGAGGCTTGCAGTCTGTATATATTTCCCTGTGGTCAGTTGAGCCGGTCGCGTGAGGCCGTGCAGTTAGTTATAGCTGTTTAGCATTTCAGTTTATGCTGGCCGTGTGAGGCCTTGATTTGACAATAGTGGTGACCTTGCCGGTCACGTAGTCTTACAGTAGTTTGTGTTGATATTACAAATGACTAGACAGCATGGTGGCCTTGTCAGCCCGCAAAGGTTCCTTGTTATGAGTGTGCTCTGGTTAGCTGTTACTACAGGTACAGGTGGCTATAGTCCAGTTGGCCGGAGGCTGTGTTTACAGCCGTTATATAGCCGGTTTATTTCTTGGAATAGAGCCAGAGCCAGCCAAAGCACAGATGTGCTCAGGCTGGACCATTTAGAAGTCCAGAGTCTAGTAGGCACCAGGTGCCCGTCATACCCCCCCCTCAAGGTGGGGTGTGAAAAACTTGGTATTAGAGCAGGTCGTGTCCCAGGGAGTCTGCAAGTCGTGCTGAGTAAAGTCTTGTCTATGGATGTGTTGTGCACCACATACCATAGGCAGGAAGCTGCAAGGCATAATAGGATAGTTACCCTTATTTCCATACTCAGTCATGCCTAGCACAGTACAGTATAGGGTTGGTTCTTTTGAAACTTACCACCCTCTTTGTTTACAGATACTATGGCAGACCAGTGGCACCCAGCTACAGGCAGAAGATTGGATACAGCAGCGGGCGAAGGCACCAGTAGGATGCCTCATTTACAGTCAGATTTAGCCCGGTCTGAGAGCGATACGGAGGTGTCATCTCGACCCTCCCAGCAGTCTCCGCCTCGCCAGACACCACTTGAGGCAGCACCGCCTCCCACAGCTCTTGCACCCACTTCATCTGATCAGGAGCTACGTAGTGCGGTGGTTATGTTAACCCAGATGCTGGCTACACAGCGTCAGCCAGTACCACCTGCAGCTGCAGAATCTCTAGGTGGGCTTGGTAGTTCCAGGGTCAGAGAATTCTTGGTGTTGGGACCCCCTCAGTTTACAGGGTCGGATTCAGCGGAGGACCCTCATGACTTTTTGGACCAGATGCAGAGGATCTTTAGAGTCATGCACGTAACCCCAGCAGAATCAGTTGAGTTAGCCGTGTTCCGGTTAAGGGATATTGTTGTTTTGTGGTACGAGAGTTGGGAGAGATCTCGGGGAAGAGATGCAGCCCCTCCTACTTGGTCCAGCTTCTCAGAGGCCTTCCTGGACCACTATTTACCTCGGGAGGTCAGGCAGGCCCGCATGGACCAGTTTTTACACTTAGAGCAGGGGGCCAGGAGCGTTCGTGAGTATTCTTTACAGTTCGACTCCTTAGCCCGCTATGCTCCAGCATTTGTGGACACCATGTCGTCCAGAGTCCACCGCTTTATTATGGGCCTGAATCAGAATACATAGAGACGTGCATGACGGCTACTTTGAGAGAGGATATGGACATAGCCAGGGTACAAGCCTTCGCACAGACAATTTAGGGCTTGAGACAGCGGCAGCGGGGTGACAGACAGGCGACTTCAGAGCAGCGCCATAGAAGCAGACCCGCTGAGATTCGAGGGGAAATCCCTAGGGGGTCGAGACCACGGTTTTCAGATAGGCCACCCAGATCTTTACCTCCGGTACAGCAGCAGAGAGGCAGGTTTGTTCGCCGGAGTCAATCAGAGTCCGGTAGCAGTTCACGGACAATAGCCTCACCTCAGCAGCGGAGGGTAGAACAGAGTAGATTTGCAGCTACCCCTTGTCCTATATGCCACCGACTACATGATGGAGCCTGCAGGCAAGGCTTTCCAGGGTGCTATTACTGCGGACAGGAAGGGCATTTAATGAGAGATTGTCCATCCAGGGGACAGGGTAGCCGGGATGATCTGGATAGAGCATCAGCAGGGCCACGAGTTCCAGCAGCCTCAGTAGGGCGCAGACCCTCAGGTTCAGTAAATAGGGGTCGAGGTAGATCAGGAGCCTCTGGCTCAGGTGCAGGCCCCAGTCGTACCTATGCATTACCAGGGAGGCAGGATTCAGAGGCATCTCCCGATGTAGTCACAGGTACATTGATTATCTGCTCAAACCCTGTTTATATACTGATTGATCCAGGATCCAACCTATCGTATGTTACCCCGTTTGTGGCACGAAAGTTCAATATTATACCAGAATTATTACCGCAGCCCTTTTCGGTATCCACACCCATTGGTGACTCGATCGTGGCTAGCAGAATTTATTAGGGGTGTACAGTAGAGGTTGCTGATCGTCAAACCACAGTAGATCTGGTGGAGCTAGAAATGATAGACTTCGATGTCATAATGGGTATGGATTGGCTAGTGCCGTGCTTTGCCAATGTTGAATGTTGGACCAAGACGGTCTGATTCCACTTTCCAGGAGAAGCAGTGCGGGAGTGGAAGGGCGGCACCACTACGCCAAAAGGTAGGTTTATTTCCTACCTTCAGGCGAGGAAATTGATATCTAAGGGGTGTATTTACCACCTGGTCAGAGTTCAGGATATCCGAGCAGAATCTCCGACACTCCAATCTGTTCCAGTGGTGAATGAGTTCCCTGATGTGTTTTCGGATGAGTTACCTGGTATTCCCCCAGAAAGGGAAATAGATTTTGCTATTGATTTATTACCAGGCACCCAGCCGATATCGACTCCTCCTTATCGCATGGCTCCTGCAGAACTCAGAGAATTGAAGGAGCAGCTGAAGGACTTATTGGATAAAGGTTTTATTAGGCCGAGTACTTCACCATAGGGTGCTCCAGTTCTATTTGTGAGAAAGAAAGATGGCTCACTCCGTATGTGCATAGATTATCGGCAATTAAACAAGGTTACAGTGAAGAACAAGTACCCGCTTCCCAGGATTCATGATTTATTTGATCAGTTACAAGGAGCCAGATATTTTTCAAAAATTGACTTGTGTTCTGGATATCACCAGGTTCGAGTTCGTGAAAGAGATATTCCCAAAACGGCGTTCAGGACCCGATATGGACACTTTGAATTTCTAGTTATGTCCTTTGGGTTAACGAATGCCCCAACAGTATTCATGGACCTGATGAACAGTATTTTCAGACCTTTCCTAGACTTGTTCGTAATAGTGTTTATTGATGATATTCTGGTGTATTCTCACTCTGAAGCAAATCACTGGACTCATTTGCGGACAGTGCTCCAGATCCTCAGGGACTGCCAGTTATATGCTAAATTCTCTAAGTGTGAATTCTGGCTTAATTCAGTAGCCTTTTTGGGGCATATTGTGTCGGATGCTGGTATACAGGTTGACACGCAGAAGATAGAAGTAGTCAAATCATGGCCCAGGCCTACCACTCCAACCGAGGTCCGCAGTTTTCTGGGATTAGCGGGATACTACAGGAGGTTTGTTGAGGGATTCTCTACCATAGCAGCACCTCTGACTAAACTGACGCAGAAAGCAGCAAAGTTTCAGTGGACAGAGGCATGCGAGCAGAGCTTCCAGGAGTTGAAAGATAGATTAACCTCCGCCCCAGTGCTAGCCTTTCCGGAAGGTACAGAAGGTTATTCAGTATATTGCGATGCATCAGGCGTTGGGTTGGATTGCGTGTTGATGCAGCATGGTAAGGTGATTGCATATGCTTCCAGACAGCTGAGGAAACACGAGAAGAATTATCCTACCCCACGACCTGGAGATAGCCGCAGTGATCCACGCCTTGAAAATGTGGAGACACTACCTGTATGGCGTCCATGTTGATATTTTTACAGATCACAAGAGTCTACAGTATATCTTCACTCAGAGGGAGTTGAATCTGCGGCAACGTCGCTGGTTGGAGTTGTTAAAAGATTATGATGTGAACATTCTGTGCCACCCGGGAAAAGCTAATGTTGTAGCAGACGCTCTCAGTCAAAAGTCCATGGGGAGCTTGGCTTATTTGCAGCCCGAGCAGTGGGAATTGGTCAGGGAGATACATTAGTTAGCTAGCCTAACCGTTCGTGTAGCAGAAACAGAGGACGGTAGAACGGTAATTCAGAACACCGCCGTGTCATCGTTGTTTGTGGAAGTGAAAGAACGGCAATTTGAGGATCCTGACCTAGTTCAGCTTAAAGATTATATTCCGCTAGGGAAGGCGCCAGGGTTCCAGGAACAGAGGATGGAGTGCTGCGTTGTAAAGATCGTTTATGTGTTCCCAATCTTCCAGACCTCCGCCAGCAGATTATGAACGAGGTACATTACGCCTGTTATTCCCTTCACCCCGGTGCGACAAAAATGTACCATGACATCAAAGAGAACTACTGGTTGCCAGGTATGAAAAGGGAAATTGCTGAATTTGTAGCCCAGTGTCCTAACTGCCAACAGGTGAAAGCAGAACACCAGAAGCCAGGCGGGTTAACTCAGGACATAGCTATACCTCTCTAGAAATGGGAAGCACTGAATATGAATTTTGTGACAGGATTACCCCGTACCAGACACAGACATGACTCTATATGGGTGATAGTTGACAGATTGACTAAATCAGCTCATTTCCTGCGAGTAAGAACTACTTTCTCGGTTGAAGATTATGCGGAGTTGTATATCCGAGAGATAGTCAGATTGCACGGAGTGCCAGTATCCATTATTTCAGACAGAGGAGCGCAGTTCACGGCTAGATTTTGGCAATCATTCCAGAAGGGACTGGGAACGCAGATTAATCTGAGCACAACTTTCCACCCTTAGACAGACGGACAGGCTGAGCGCACTATTCAGACGCTCGAGGATATGCTGCGAGCGTGTGTGCTAGACTTTGGTGGTAGCTGGACGAGCATTTGCCGCTGATAGAATTTGCTTATAATAATAGCTATCACTCGGCTATTTAGATGGCACCTTTTGAGGCTTTATACGGGCAAAAATGCAGATCGCCGATTGGCTGGTTCGAAGTAGGGGAATCGGCGATGATTGGGCCAGACATTGTTCAGCAGTCAGAAGAGAAAGTCAAGCTTATCAGAGAACGCCTATTGACTGCACAGAGTCACCAGAAATCATATGCAGATGTACGACACAAAGACCTTGAGTTCAATGTGAATGACTGGGTATTTCTGAAAGTGTCTCCGATGAAAGGGGTGATGAGATTCGGTAAGAAGGGTAAGCTCAGTCCGAGGTTTGTTGGGCCTTATCAGATTCGTCGGAGGATAGGCCAAGTAGCATATGAGCTGAATTTGCCTCCAGAGCTAGAATTCGTTCATCCCGTATTTCATGTGTCCATGCTGAGGAAATGCATAGGAGACCCATCCAGAGCAGTCCCAGTCCAGGATATCCAGGTTACCTAAGAGCTAGCCTATGAAGAGGTTCCAGTAGCCATCCTAGACAGGCAAGTTCGTAGATTGAGAACTAAGGATATTGCATCTGTCAAGGTATTGTGGTGTAACAGGAACCGAGAGGAGATGACGTGGGAAGCTGAAGAAGATATGAAAGCTAGATATCCTCACCTATTTCAGGCCTAGTCAGGCGACAGGTATGTCCGTATTATTACTTATGTAGTACCATATGGTTGTATACGTATAAGTGAGAAAGATTGATGTTTAGCTATCCAGTGAATCTAGAAGCATTGCATGCAGTACCTGTGTTGGACTTTTCTGCATTTTCAGGTTTTTGCTATAGTCCATGTTACAGGGGAGACTCTGCTGAAATTTTTCAAGGTAGTAAGTTGAGAAGTCCTCTAGATAGAAGTCTACATTCGAGGACGAATGTTCTTAAGGGGGGGAGAATGTTATACCCCGTAGGATTCCCGGCACCTAGATAACCTATTTGCACATTGGTTAAGCATGTTTGAAGGTCATACATGCTAGGAAAAGGGCCGAGAAAAGACCGGATGAGCAACCTGTCGAACCATCGCGGGAGGAGCCGAGGCAGAACCCCTCCGCGATGGCAGCGTGTCACGGAGGTGAAGCCTCCGCGTTGGCTCCGTGACATGTTGGCCTTGTCTAGGCCCAAGTATATAAAGCCCCACTTCGGTTTTAAGATGATTATTCTCATAATTTCCAGCGAAAACAGAGAGGAAAAATCAGAGGAAGGAAAGGAACGAAGAGGGTAATATAATTTTCGTCCGATTACGCTGCCAAACGCAGTCCAAACCCAAATTAACCTTAGATACCGATGTATTTAGCAGCAGAGAGCGTTCCTACGGATTTAGTTTCGTGAAATACGGCCGACGAATCGTCGAGCTACCGAGCTAAGGTAAGTAGAATTGCTTCAAACTAGTGTCTATATGTTCCTAGCTGTGAAGTGAATATTTCTCCCTTCTGGACTTCTGGAAAATAGCGAGTTTTTGGCCGTCTTTCGATAAGCCTAAGATTAGGCTATAATTATATCGAAAGTGACTTTGTTCTTTGGAATAAAGCTATATTTAGTATTAATTGACATATTTACGAATGCAGTTGGGAGAAATAGTTGAAGTATTGGCCGAGCCTCATTCGACAGACGGATAGTTCGAGGATAAGGTATGTAAAGCTAGTTCCTTCGGCAAGTTAGTAGCTTTAGCCTTGTATAGTACAATAAACTCCTTAGTAGAATTCCCGGAGTTGAATGTTAAGTATTGTGCAAGTTCAGTAGACCTAGTTTGCGTTGTGATATCATATTTAGTCTGAAAGTTAGAAAAGCATGTGCCCAAGGGCAAGTTAGTAGTTCATATTCAGTACAGCCTATTATGTGAATAGCAAGCATGTTGTAGAATAAAAAGGAACAGATTTGCGTGATAACAGTCAGTAAGGAAAGATCTGATAGACAGACAGTTATGGCTACAGATTAGCCATTCAGACAGATAATATCATGGCTACAGATTAGCCGTATAGTTAAACAGAGATTGCAGAATCAGTATAATTAGTAAGAATCAGTTCAGTATAGAAACAGATCAGAATAAGAAGTTAGATTCCAGATAGTCTTTTCAGTTATACATGCTTGCTATTTTTATGTGTTATTTGTTTGTTGAGACTTGTTGTGGCATGTGGGTGTCCCTTTTAGCATCCCCACTGCCCCTGGGTTATAGCTGCGTCGATACCATATTCAGATACCGCCACCAGCTGGGCGATGCCGTCCGCCTAGAGGACGATGATGGCCGACCACCATGATCGTACGGTCCAGACCACCTTGCTTGCAGGGGTAGTTCAGTTTACTCTGCGCAGAGCCAGTCCACCCTATTTGCAGGGGCAAAACACTCTGTGTGCACTTGTGGCTGGGGTCAGTTTTAGATACAGATTTTTATAAAATCACCCTGTTGCGTGCTTGCACCCAGGGGCAGTTTTTATTACACACCCCGCGTGCATCTGCGCCTAGAGGTAGGAGTCTTCGCACTCAGACACAGTTTATTGTCAGAGGCCAAGGCCTGAGCTACGTACCCAAGGGGACCGGTAGGAGGAGCTCACAGTTATCAAACGAGTGGAGTGACTTATTTTTGGTTGGTTTAGACCCGGGTAGGGGTAAATAGATTGTGTGTTGGTTGGCACCTTCCAGCTTATGGTGGTCGGTCAGGTATTGTGTGTATTTATATGTATACCTATATGTGCTATTAGATACTGATAGACAGTGGGACGACACGGCATCAGGTACGCTCAGTTTAGTTATAGAATAAATAAACTCTCCCCGGTTATTCTCAGCTAGATAGACTCAGCTACTTTTTGCTTATATGTCATGTTACTGTTGTTATTCATTTCAGTTGTGTATTTCAGTTGCTTTACATGCTCAGTACCTATGGTACTGACGCCCAGTGGGGTGCTGCATTACTTGCCTGCAGGTACTCATAGACGAGGAGGCGATCCCTCGTGATTCCAGTCAGCTATTGAGTATTCAGCTCCTGTCATCCGGAGACTGAATTCCAGAGGTGTATTTCGTTTTCTTTTGTTGTACAGTATGGGTAGGTCGGGGCCCTGTCCCGATCATTTATATTGTTATTCTTAGAGGCTTGCAGTCTGTATATATTTCCCTGTGGTCAGTTGAGCCGGTCGCGTGAGGCCGTGCAGTTAGTTATAGCTGTTTAGCATTTCAGTTTATGCTGGCCGTGTGAGGCCTTGATTTGACAATAGTGGTGACCTTGTCGGTCACGTAGTCTTACAGTAGTTTGTGTTGATATTACAGATGACTAGACAGCATGGTGGCCTTGTCGGCCCGCAAAGGTTCCTTGTTATGAGTGTGCTCTGGTTAGCTGTTACTATAGGTACAGGTGGCTATAGGCCAGTTGGCCGGAGGCTGTGTTTACAGCCGTTATATAGCCGGTTTATTTCTTAGAATAGAGCCAGAGCCAGCCAAAGCACCAGATGTGCTCAGGCTGGACCATTTAGTAGTCCAGAGTCTAGTAGGCACCACGTGCCCGTCATACCCCCCCCCCCCCAAGGTGGGGTGTGACACCATAGAGAGCCTACTAAGTGCATCCGCCACCACATTAGCCTTGCCCGGGTGGTAAAGAACACTCATATCGTAGTCCTTTAGTAACTCCAACCACCTCATTTGTCGAAGATTGAGATCTTTCTGCATGAACACATATTGCAAGCTCTTGTGATCTTTGAACACGTCCACGTGAACCCCATAAAAGTAATGCCTCCATATCTTCAGTGCAAACACCACCGTAGCCAACCCAAGATCATGGGTTTGGTAATTCTTTTGGTTAACATTTAACTGTCGAGAGGCGTATGCTATCACCTTTCCATATTGCATCAACACACATCCTAGCCGACTCTCGAAGCATCACAATATACAACAAAGCCATTGGTACCCTCGGGTAAAGTCAACACTGGTGTTGAAGTGAGTTGGGTCTTCAATTCTTGGAAGTTTTTCTCACAATCCTCTGACCATTGGAACTTCACCTTTTTCTGAGTCAATCTGGTCAAAGGTGCCGCAATAGATGAGAAACCCTCAACAAATCTCTGGTAGCACCCCGCTAGGCCGAAGAAATTTCGAATTTCTGAAGGATTCACCGATCTAGGCCAGTTCTTCACTGCCTCAATCTTCTAGGAATCTACCCTTATGCATTCGCTTGATACCACATGACCCAGAAATGCCACCGAGTCTAGCCAAAATTTACACTCTTTAAACTTTGCATAAAACTGATGAACTTGAGCGTCTGCAGCACTATCTCAAATGAGCGGCATGCTCCTTCCCGCTCTGGGAGTATATAAGAATATCATCGATGAACACGATCATGAACATGTCCAGATATTTCTTGAACACCCTGTTCATCGGGTCCATAAAATCTACTGGAGCATTGGTTAGACCAGATGACATAACTACAAACTTATAATGGCCATCCAAGTTCTAAAGGTTGTCTTTGGAATATCACACTCACAAACTCTAAGGTGATGTTACCCAGACCAGAGATCTATCTTCAAGAAACACCTAGCACCCTGGAGCTGGTCAAATAAATCATCAATCCTGGGTAAGGGGTACCTATTCTTCAAGGTGACCTTATTAAGTTGTCGATAATCAATACACATTCGAAGGGATACATCCTTGTTCCGAACAAATAGAACCGGTGCGGCCCATGGAGACTTGCTCAGTCTAATAAAACCCTTATCCAACAAGTCCTTCAACTGTTCCTTTAACTCTTTTAACTTAGTTGGGGCCATCCTATAAGGAGGAATAAAGATAGGCGGTGTATCGGGAAATAAATCAATACCAAAATTGATTTCCCTCTCCGGAGGAACACCTGGAAAATCATCGGGGAAAACTTTCGAATACTCACACACCACTAGAACTAACTGAATAGTCGGGGTCTCGGTCTCTATATCCTTAACCCTAACTAAGTGGTATATGCAACCCTTAGAGATCATTTTCTGAGCCTTAACGTATGAAATAAACCGATCGATTGGTACAGCAGAATTACCCTTCCATTCCAAAATTGACTCACCCGAAAACCGAAAGTCCACAACACGGGTCCTATAATTAATCGAAGCGTAACATGCAAACAACCAATCCATACCTAGAATGATGTCAAAGTTAGCCATTGACAATTCTACTAAGTCCACGGAGGTAACCTTATGCAACACCGTAATGGGGCAGCCCCTATACACCCATCTAGCTACCACTAATTCACCGACTGGAGTAGATACGGATAATGGTTCTGACAAAATTTTAGGACTATCTCCAAAACTACTAGCAATATAAGGCGTCACAAAAGACAATGTAACTCCTGGATTTTACAAAGTGTAACATCAATGTGGAAGACTTGCAACATACCTGTGACCATATCTGGCGAAGCCTCCTACTCCTGGCGAGGCACTAGGGCATAAAACCTGTTTTGGCGCTGACAGCCTGATGAACTCGTGGAAGCACCCTGTTATGGGGGTCGTGCTGCTGGAGTGGTAGAACTGGCTTCTAGGAAATCTCTGATCCTGTGTCTGTGTTATCCACACCCGAAAGAAGAATTTCCACCTACCAAGCACCTCCCGGATGATTTTTACCGCATCTCGCACAAACTGGGAAAGTGTGCTCTACCTACATGCTACCATGATTCCTCAAGCATGCAGCCCTACTCCTCTATCCTCCCCTAAACCTAGATGGCGTGCTAGCCGATGATGGAGCTGAAGCAATAGACCTTTGCTGAGTCTGCTGACGTGGTACACCTCCCGACCTAGCCTGAGAAACCCCATAGTTGTCGGTCCTGGCCCTATTGTCCTCTCTCTGCCTCTTGTAGACCGATTCTATCAACTGTGCATGCAATACAATACGGGGAAAATCGTTGTCCCAATGAAGCATGGCGATCTGGCAATCTTTGTCCAAGTAATCTGTTACTCCATGCACAAAGCGGCTCACCCAAGCCGCTGATCTGCCACCAACTCCGGAGCATATTTAGATAACCGGGTGAATTCCAATGCATACTCTTGGATAGACATGCTACCTTGCTTCAGATTAACAAACTCGGCCGCCTTGAGCTCCCTCATCTCCCCAGGGAAGAACCGATCCATGAAAGTAGTGCAAAACTCATCCCATCCTATCAGGCCTGCAACCCCCCGCCCTGGCATCTCTCCATTGCTTAAACCATATGTGTGCTACCCCCTTTAGCTGATAGGAGGTCAAGTCAATGCATTCCCCATTGTTCACCCCCATGACTTGGGTGATTTTCAAAATGTCCTCTGTAAAATCGTGTGGATCCTCGTCCACCCTTTACCCCGAGAACTCCGGAGGGCTCATCCTCAAAAAGTCCCTCACCCTAGTTGTTGCTGCATTCCCTTTCTAAGGGAGATGTGCCACTATTTGATTCTGGACCTGGGCAGTCATGGCCTGTGCCAGCATCTGAATAGCCGCCTTAAACTCAGCATAGGCGGCTGGCTCGGGTACATGCTCCTCATGAATGGGTGGAGCTGGCTGATGCTCACCATCCTGGGGACCCTCATGATCATTACCATTTCTGTTTCTCCTGGCGTTTACTCGACGTGGAGGCATGATTCTTCAAACGCGAATAGCATGAATTAGAGGAGTAAAGGACGTTCATCGCATGACATAGAGCATGAAAGAAGGGAACATTTCCTAAACTTCTCATAGCCTCTTCTTCATAAGTGTGGCACGCTTCACACCCATGAAAAAGACTCTACTTAACGCGGCTTTTAGACTCCCTAGGACACTTCAAAACCTATGGCTCTGATACCAAGTTTGTCACAACCAAAACGTACACCCAGATCGTAGACACGGGACAAGGAGCCCCGAGAGACCCCAAGTCGACCCATGGATTGAGCATACATCTAATTTAATCACATGAGCAGAAGACTCAACATATAGAACATAGTCACAGCATAGCATAAGGGAAAATCAATACTAGACTTATACAATACGGCGAAAACAACATGTAGTCTGATAAGCCTCTAAACATGAAAGGCAGATTGATGGAAATACTCCCCAACTAATCCAATATCTAGAAACCGAAAAACATAACATAGAGTGTAAACATGCATCCCTCAAAACATGAGGACTCACCAAGTACGCTGAGAGAAAGGCTGAACTAGCTACGGGTGAGGATGAGCTTGAGAACCGGGACCTGTATCATAAGACGATACAGCATAGAAAGTATACGGTCAGTACGTGGATTGTACTGATTATGCAAGGTAAATAAAACGAACATTTAAAACATATATGAAATTCATAAATGATCATAAGAGTAGGACGCCATGCTCGTATCGTAAATCATAATAACATATCATATGGCTCAAGGTCTTTAAAATATTCGTAACATAACATAATCATAGTCATAATAGAAGCAATTTACTTAACATGACTTGAGCCAACATACATAATCATAAAATGCATAAACCATGAGGAACAGTGGGAGATTCTCTTAACCGACATACCTCACATGAGCACACATGAAACCCGACTTGTAACCCTAGCCAGGAGGGTGTTCATACCTTGCCAAGGGTAGGAACCATGAAGGGCGTGATCACACATGAAAAGTGCCATTTGGGCTAGGGACAAACATGAAAGGGTCCCCAACATACCTATGGTGGCACATAGTTCATGAGGTTCAGGGCTTAATCGTGATCCCGGAACCTACTCAGTGTTCGGTACTACTCCCAAAACATATAGTGCCCATAATAATAAATACATGAGTTCATGGGCTAGTTAAATCATGATAATCATAAAAAAGCTTGAACATACGTGAACTAGCCATGACTTGAGGCCCGTGGTCGGCCAAAAACATAATTAATGATTGATAAAATTCATACATACTTGTAGATCGTGCATATAGCTTTAAATTCATAAGTTCAATAAATAACATAATAAATTCATGATTCATGTTAGGCTTATCAAAACACCGATGGATCAATGGGTCATAAATCGATTCATCATGGGGCATGCATAATCAAGCTTAATTGTTTAGAAATTCAGAATCAGCAGTATTAAAATCAATTTAAATCTCAAAAGATGATCAAAATTAGTAGATTATGATAATATTTTAAAATCACAAGACCCATAATTAAATCATTTAATTTTATACAAATTGATTACAAAGCCCTACGAGATATTGGTAATTAGTAAGTAAAATCGTAGAGTAGGGGCATGGGTGTGGAAGGAACCACCCATTGATGACCTTACATACCTGGAAACACTGATTCTTAATCTCCCTTGAAAGCCCAAGGTGGAATTGTGAGGAATTGGAGAAGAATACCTTGAATCACCTTCTATCCTCCTCCCTAAACTCTTGCATGCATGAATGAGGCCTAACATGAGCTAATCCCCCCTAAAAACCCCCATTTAGAGTTTATAACGACGTAGTTTAGGCCTTAGGAACTTAGAAATTATGAAAACTCCCTTATTAAAATGCAGAAAAAACACTGCCAGGGCCCCCTAATGAGGGACCTCACGAGTCGTTGCCAAGGGGCACGACTCGTGGCTAGGATCCGTCATGCTCACTGCCCCAAACTACCTAGGGGACCCCACGAATCGTGGTTGCTGACCACGACTTGTGGTCACCACCCGTGGTCTTCACTTCCCTTCCCCTTTTGCCAGCTGGTCCGCCTAGTCCACGGGAGACCTAACGAGTCGTGTGGCCTGACCATGACTCGTGGTCATGATTGTGGTGTCACCCCAAAACTTCGTCGTGCCTTGCATGACCACGAGTCACTCCATGACTCGTGGTCACCCCTCACGACCCACCTTATGGGTCATTCTGTTACCTAGTACAAATTTCCAATTTTCTCCATTTTTACTTCCGGTCTAATCCTTGGGTTCCCAGGGTATAACAACTGATTATTTAAATTGAAGAGTGGTGGAATGACTACCTTCGAAAAGAACAACATAGCTGAACTGAATTTAGACGTCACATACATCTATCATATCATAAATCAAACTTGCACACATGAGCTAAACATGGAAACTGATTAGAGAATTAGGGCAAAACTGATACTTCAAATTGAAACTGAGCCGGTAGGGAACAGGTGAGGGTATTTAGCCATCATATCCGCTTTGGCTTCCCACGTAGCTCCCTCAACATGATGATTTCTCCAACACCTTTACTGGAGCTACTTCTTGGTTCCTCATCCTCCAATCCTAATGATCCAAGATTGCCACTAGAATTTCGTCATAACTGAGGCTATCTCCCACACTAACACTTTCCACCGGGACTACTAAAGCTTGATAACCCAAGCACTTATTCAAGAGCGATACATGAAAGATGGGATGAACTGAAGATAACTCTGATGGCAAGTCCAACTCATAAGCTACCTCACCAACCCTTCTCACAACCGGGTAAGACCAACATAGCGGGGATCGAGTTTCCCTTTCTTTTCGAACCGCGTGACTCCCTTCATGGGAGATACCTTTAGGAATACCAAATCTTCTACCTCAAACTCCAAATCTCTTCTCCTCACATCGGCATATGATTTTTGACAACTCTGAGCGTTTTTCAACCAGTCCTTTATCAATTGAACCTTTACCATGGCCTCATGAACCGAATCAGGTCCTATCATGGCTGCCTCACCAACCTCAAACCATCCAATGGGCGATCTACACCATCTCCCATAAAGAGCCTCGAACGGTGCCATCTGGATACTAGAGTGATAGCTGTTATTATAAGAAAACTCAATCAAAGGAAAATGATCATCCTAGCTACCCTTGAAATCCATCACACATGCTCTCAACATGCCCTCAAGAGTCTGGATTGTCGTTCGGCTTGGCCATCTATTTGCGGATTAAAGGGTGTGCTGAGCTTAACTCGAGTCCCAAGCCCCTTCTGAAAGACCGCCAAAACTAGGAGGTAAACTGAGTACCTCAGTCTGAAATAATAGACAAGGGCACTCCAAGAAGTCAAACCAACTCCCGAATATACAATTTGGGATAATCATCCGCTGAATTTGTGGTTCGCACTGGCAAGAAATGTGCTGCCTTGGTAAACCTGTCGACCACCACCCAAATAGAGTTATGTTGCCGGCGAGTACGGGGAAACCCAGTTATGAAGACCATATTGATCTCTTCCCACTTCCAAGTAGGAATGCTAATATCCTAAAGTACGCCTCCCAGCCTTTGATGCTCGACCTTCACTTTCTGATAGTTCGGGCACTTGGCTACAAATTCTGCAATATCTCTCTTCATGTCGCTCCACCAATATATTTCTCGCAAATCATGATACATTTTTTTGGCACCCGGATGGATAGAATACCTGGATCCATGCGCCTCATGCAATATCCGATCCCTCAAATCATCTATGTCCGGAACACACAGATGACCCTAGTACCGCAACACACCATCTCCCCCTTAGGAGTAAACCTCCACCTTCTGACTCCGGACAGCTTCTTTCAGCTTTACCAACATTGAATCTTCATCTTGTCTATCCTTCACATCGGTTACCAAGGACGATTCGGATCCGTTTTGCACCACAATGCCACCATCGATCTAGTCAACCAATCTAACTCCCAACCTTGCAAGTCGATGGACATCTTTCACCAACTCCTTCTTTCCCTCCCCCACATGGGACACACTCTCCATAGAGAGCCTATTAAGTGCACCCACTACCACATTAGCCTTACCTGGGTGGTAAAGAACACTCATGTCGTAGTCCTTAAGTATCTCCAACCACCTCCTTTGTCGAAGATTGAGATCTATCTGTGTAAACACATATTGCAAGCTCTTATGGTCTGTAAATACATCCACGTGACCCCATACTAGTAGCGTCGCCCTATCTTCAATGCAAACACCACCGTGGCCAACTCAAGATCATGGATCGGGTAATTCTTCTCATGGAATTTCAACTATTTTGAGGCATACACTATCACTTTCCCATGATGCATCAAGACACACCCAAGTCCGATTCTCTAAGCATCATAATATACTACAAAACCATTGGTACCCTCAGGTTGGGTCAGCACTGGTGCTAAAGTGAGTCGAGTCTTCAACTTTTGGAAGCATTTCTCACAAGCCTCCAACCATTGGAACTTTACCATTTTCTAATTCAACCTGGTCAATGGTGCTGTAATTGATGAAAATCCCTCAACTAACCTCAAGTAGCCTGCTAGGCCCAAGAAACTCTAAATCTCTGAAGGATTCACCAGTTTGGTCCAATGCTTTACTGCTTCAATCTTCTGAGAATCTACCTTTATGCCCTCACTCGATACCACATGGCCTAAAAATGCCACAAAGTCCAACCAAAATTCACAATTGTTGAACTTTGCATACAACTGGTGATCCTTGAGGGTCTGAAGCACTACTCTCAAGTGAGCGCATGCTCCTCCTCACTCCGAGAGTATATAAGGATATCATCGATGAACAAGAACATGAGCATGTCTAGATATTGCTTGAACACCTGGTTCATCAAGTACATGAAAGCTGCAGGGGCATTGGTTAGTCCAAAAGACATAACAACAAATTCGTAGTGACCATACCGAGTCTTGAAAGCAGTTTTTGGGATGTCACTCTCCCGAACCCTGAGCTGGTGATACCCGAACCTAAGATCTATCATTCAGAAGCATCTGGCACCCTGAAGCTGATCAAATAAGTCATCGATCCTGGGTAAGGGGTACCTATTATTGACAGTGACCTTGTTCAATTGTCGGTAATCAATACACATGCGAAGGGACCCATCCTTCTTTCGGACAAAGAGAACCGGTGCACCCCATGGAGACTTGCTCGGTCTAATGAAACCCTTATCCAATAAGTCCTTCAAGTGATCCTTCAACTCCTTTATCTCAGATGGAGCCATCCTGTATGAAGGAATAGAGATAGCTTGTGTATCGGGTAGAAGATCAATACCTAAATTAATTTCTCACTCAAGAGGAACACCTAGCAAATCATCGGGAAAAACCTCTGGATACTCACATACCACCGGAACTGACTGGATAGTCGGGGTCTCGAACTCAACATCCTTAATGCTAACTAGGTGATACATGTATCCCTTAGAAATCATTTTCCTAGCCTTAAGACATGAAATAAATCGACCGGCTGGTACAGCTGAATTTCCCTTCCAGCCTAAGGCTAGCTCACCCAGAAACTTGAACTCCACTGACCGGGTTCTACAATTAATCAAATCATAACATGCAAACAACCAATCCATACCCAAAATGATATCAAATTCATTTATGGCCAACTCTACTAAGTCTGCGGAGGTAACCTTATGCAACACTGTGATGGGGCAGCCTCCCGCCTAGCTACAACTGATTCACTGACTGGGGTAGAGACGGAGAACGGTTCCAACAGAATTTCAGGGCTAACTCCAAAATCACAAGCAATATAAGGGGTCACGAAAGACAAAGTAACTCCTGGATCTAACAAGGCATAAGCATCAATACGGAAGACTTGCAATATACCAGTGACCACATCTAGAGAAGCCTCCTATTCCTGGCAGGGTACTAGAGCATAAAACCTGTTTTGGTGTTAACCGCTTGCTGAACTAGTGGAGGCACCCTGTTGATGGGATCGTGCTGCTGGAGCGGCAGAACTGGTTGTTGTCACACGGTCCCCACCAACCCTGACCTAGCTGAGGGGCAATCCCTAAGTTTGTGCTCGGGTTTGCCATGCCCGAAACACGCATCTGAGCCAACTAAGCACCTCCCAGGATGATTATTGCCACACTTCACACAAGTTGGAAAGTTACCCTGATCCCTTGATCCTGAAGCCCCGCTCCTCTGATCTCCTCTGAACCTAGATGGTGTGCTGGTTGATGATGGAGCTGGAGCGATAAACCTGTGTTGGGACTTTAATGTTGTCAACCCCCTAACCTAACCTGAGAAACCCTATATCTATCGGTCTTGGCCCTCTTGTCCTCCCTCTACTTCTATAGATCAAATCCATCTACTGAGCATGAAATACGACGTGGGGAAAGTTGATATCTCGATGTAGCACAGTGATCATGCAATCTTTGTCCAAATAATATACCACCCCATGCACGAAACAACTCACCCGAGCCCTCTAGTCTGCCACCAACTCTGGAGCATACTTAGATAATCGAGTGAAATTAATGCGTACTTCTGAATGGACATGTTACCCTGCTTCAAATTAACAAACTCGGCGGCCTTGAGCTCCCTCATCTCCTGAGTGAAGAACCGATCCAAAAATGTCATGGAACTCTTCCAAACATATCGAGCCTGCACCCACTACCCTGGCATCTCTCCACTACTTAAATCATATATGAGCCACCCCCTTTAGCTAATAGGAGGTCAAGTCAACACACTCCCCATTGTTCACCCCCATAACTTGGGTGATCTTCAGAATCTCCTCGATGAAATCATGTGGGTCCTCGTCCACCCTCAACCCCGTGAACTCAGGAGGGCTCATCCTCAAGAAATCCCTCACCCTAAATGCCACCGCATTCCCATCTTGAGGATAATGCACCACTATCTAATTCTGAACCTGGGCCGTCATGGCCTGTGCTAGCATTTGAATCGCTGCCCTAAACTCAGCATGAGCCGCTGGCTCTGGTTTGTGCTCCTCAAAAATGGGTGCGGCTGGCTGATGCTCCTCACCATTGGCACCCTCATGATCATTACCATTACAATTTCTTCTAGTGTTCACTCGGTGTGGAGGCATGATGATGCAAACATGGAGAACACAAATTAGAAGGGTAGAGGACTTTCATCACACGACATAGATCATGAAAGAAGGGAACATTTCCTAAATATCTAGTAGCCTCTTCGTCATAAGTGTAGTGCGCTTCGCACCTATAAAAAAGACTCTACCTAACGCGACTTTCAGAAACCCTAGGACACTTCAAACCTTTGGCTCTGATGCCAAGTTTGTAATGACCCAAACGTACACCCGGATCGTAGATACGGGGAGAGGAGCCCCAAGAGACCCCAAGTCAACCCATGGCATGATCGTACAACTAATTCAAACACATAAGTAGAAGACTTAACATAAGAAAGTGTAAACATGTCATAAACCCAGAGAAAGGACAATACACAAACCATACATGAAGGCTGAATACAACTTATAGTCTGAAATGCCTCTAATCATGAAATAAGGGTTGATGGGACAACTCCCCAACTAACCCAACAATTTTGAAACTAAAATAAAAGCATAGAGTCTAAAAATATGGCCCTCGAACATGAGGACTCACCAAGTACACTAGTAGCAATCTCTGAAGCACTACTAAGGAGGGTAAACCTGAGAGTCGGGTTCTATATCATGAAATGATATAGCATAGGAAGTATGCGGTTAGTACTTAGAATGTACTGAGTATGCAAGGTAAGTAAACGGACATTTAAAATATAGAAATCTCATCATAAGAGTAGGACATCATGCTCATGTCATAAATATCGTACCATAACACAAGGCTCAAGGTTTTCAAATCATTCGGAATATAATCGTAATCATAATCGTAAGAGAAAAGCCTTATTTAACATGACTTGATCCCATATACATAATCATAAACATGCATAAATCATGAGGAATAGTGGTAGATTCTCTTAACCGACATACCCCATATTAGCACACATGAAGCCCGAGGTGTAACCCTTGTCGGGAGGGTGTCCATACCTTTCCAAGGGTGGGACCATGAATGTATGAAGTCACCATGAAAAGGGTCACTTGGGCTGGGGACAGTCCCATAAGACGTCCCAACATACCTATGGTTGCACGTAGTTTATAGGGTCTACTCGGTGTTTGATACTACTCCGAAAACATATGTAGTGCTCATAGTATAAACATACATGAGTTCATGGGCTAATTAAATCATGATAATCGTAAACATAATTGTACATACGTGAACTAGCCATGACATAGGGCCGGTGAGTCGGCCAAAACATGGTTCATGAATCATAAAGTTTCTACGTACTTTTAAATCATGCATATAGTTTGAAATTCACAAAGTCATGATGGGTAATTGATAAAATCCATGGTTTAAATTATAATTCATGTTGGGCTTGTAAATATCATTATAGGAAGGTAGATCATAAATCAATTCATCATAAGTTATGCATAATTATACTAAATTCAAAAGGAATAGAAATCGATAACAATTATAAATAATTTAAACTATAGGAATTGATCAAAACCCTTAGAGTATGATAAGATTCAAAAATCACAAAGCCCATTAACAATCACTAGCTTTTATATAATCTACTTCAAAACCCTATAAATTTTGATAGAATTTTCATGAAATCGTAGAGAATTGGCATGGGTGTGAAAGAAATCACCCATTAGTAGCCTTACATACCTGAGAATAGCTAGTGCTTAACTTCTCGAGACTGCCCAAGAGGAAATTGATGAAGAACACCTTGAAATCACCTAGATCACACATCTATCACCTTCCCAAACCTTTGCATGCATGAATGAGGACTTAGGCTAGTCTATTCCCTCTTAAAACACCCTTTCTAATGTTAAAACGACGTAGTATAGGACCCTAGAACTTAGGAATTACGGAAAAGCCCTTACATAAATCACAAAATTTTGTTGCTGCTAGTCCCTACGATGGACTGGACGACTCATCGCTAGGGACCACGACTCGTGGCCTCGAGTCATGAGGTACACTGCCATAATTCACCTTGGGACACCACGAATTGTGGTGGGTGACCATGACTCATGGTCACCATCCGTGGTCCACACTGCCCAGCAGCGTTCATGAGTTTGATGAATGGTATCTTCAAATCCTATCTAGATTCATTCATAATTGTTTTTGTTGATCATATCTTGGTGTACTCTAAGACCAAGCAGAAGAATGAGAATCATGTTGGAGTTGCTGAATGAGAAGCAATTGTATACCAATTTACTAAGTGTGAGTTTTGATTGGACTCGGTGTCTTTTTTGGGGCATGTGGTCCCCAAAGATGGAATAAAAGTTGACCCACAAAAGGTGGAGGCGGTCAGAAACTAAGCTAAGCCAACTAATGTGACAGAGATTTGAAGTTTTGTGGGGCTGGCCTGCTACTACCACCGATTTGTGAAGGATTTTGCATTCGTTGCCTTAGTATTGACTAGGTTGACTCAAAAGGACATACCTTTCCAATAGTCGGATGAATATGAAGAGGGTTTCCTGAAGCTCAAGACCCTGCTGACCAAGGCACCTATCCTAGCATTACCGATGAAAGGTAAAGATTTTGTTGTTTATTGTGATGCCTCATCATCTGATTTGGGTATTGTGTTAATGCAGGAAGGGAAGGTCATTGCTTATGCCTTAAGACAGTTAAGGTTTATAAGAAAATTACCCCACGCATGACCTGGATCTAGAAGCGGTGGTGTTCACCCTAAAAATTTGGAGGCACTATTTATATAAGGCTTTTTGCGAGGTATTCACAGACCATCATAGCCTGTAATATGTGTTTTCCCAGAAGGATCTCAATTTGAGATAGAGGAGGTGGATGAAACTGATCAAGGACTATGACATCACCTTCTTGTATCACCCAGGGAAGGCTAGTGTGGTGGCAGATGCGTTGAGTCAGAAAGTAGTAAGTGTAGCAGTTTAGCATGTCTGGAAGCTACCCAACAACCGATGGCTAAGGAAGTTCAGACACTAGCAAATAGTTTGATGAGGCTCTATTTAACAGAAATAGGTGGAATACTAGCTAGCATGGAGTCTAAGTCATCACTGTTAGAGTAAATAAAGGCATGAAAGTTTAAGGATGACACGTTAGGTAAGATGCGAGATAAGGTTCTACAGGGAGAAGCGAAGGAAGCGGTGCTAGATGGCGAACGGGTTCTAAGGATAAAAGGGCATATATGTGTCCCCTAAATTGGTGAGCTATGAAGACTCTTCTAGTAGAAGCTCATAACTCAAGGTCCTCCATTCAACCTGAAGTCACCAAAATATACCATGACTTGAAGCGGCACTATTAGTTGGGAAAAATAAAGAGACATTGTTGACTATGTCGCCTTGTGCTTGAACTGCCACCAGGGGAAATAAAAGCACCAAAAGCCTAAGGGAGTACTTCAGAGGATGCCTATTCCCGAGTGGAAATGAGAGAGAATAGATATGGATTTTTATAGTTGGTCTTCCAAAGATTTTGGGGAAGTTTGACTCCATTTGGGTCATTGTGGACAGATTGACCAAGTCTGCTCACTTCTTGCCTATCCAAGTGACTTACAATGCTGAGAAGCTGGCCAAGTTGTAAGTGAAGAAATTGATTCAGTTGCATGGGATGCCAGTGTCAATTGTATCTGATAGGAGTACTCAGTTCATCTCTCATCTCTAGAGGACCTTGCAGGCAGAGTTAGGCACCAGTTTGGACTTGAGCATAGCCTTTCATCCTCAAACAGACGGACAGTCAGAAAGGACCATCCAAGTATTACAGGACATGCTCAGGGCCTATGTTATAGATTTTAGGGTCCATTGGGATAAATTCCTACCCTTGGCAGAGTTCTCTTATAGTAATAGCTATCACTCGAGCATCAGCATGGCACCATTTAAAGTTCTTTACAGGAGGAAATGCAGGTCTCCAATCGGGTGGTTTGATGCATTTGAGGTGAGACCCTGGGGAACCTATTTGATAAATAAATATTTGGAGAAAGTTCAATGTAGACAAAAATAGTATGCAGAAAAGAAGGTGAAAGATATGTAATTTATGCAGGGAGAGCAAGTCTTGCTTAAGGTATCTCCAATGAAAGGGGTAATGAGGTTTGATAAGCGGGGCAAGATTATCCCGAGGTATATTGGACTATTTGAGAACCTCCGACATATGGGTGAAGTAATTTATGAGTTGCCGTTATTGCTAGGGTTGTCTAGGGTACATCCGACATTCCATGCTTTTGTGTTGAAGATGTACCATGGGGATGGATCATACATTATTAAATGGGACTTCATATTACTAGGTGAGAATTTTTCCTATGAGGAGGAGCGGGTGGCCATATCCTCTAGGGAGGTCCGCTAGCTGAGATCAAAAGAAATTATGACAGTAAAGGTCTAGTGGAAGAATAGTCCTATAGTGGAAGCCACTTGGGAGATCGAGGCCGATATGCGGATCAAATATCTCAATTGTTTATGGAATCTAGTACATTCTCTTTCTTGCCTTTATAGACCGTTCTGGAATGAATGGTGTCTTCATTAGTATCTAATGTATGACCCATATGTCATTACGAGGAAAAATAAACCTAGAATACTCTACGAGGTAAGACAGTAGTTAGAGAAGTGTTGTGGAGTGAGCTAGTTTGAATTGATGATTTTGCGGAGTTTCTGATTCGGGGGACCGCTGTAGAAGTAGAATTTCAGCTGCAGTGAGATCGTGGTGACGGACGGAGTCCCGCTGTAATAGATCTTGGAATTAACCGTCGGATCTTCTATTGCTACTTCCTGACTGCAATAGTAGGTCCACTGCAGCGGATGATGGAAATCAGAAAGCGCGTTTAAGTGGGATTTCTGGGATTATACCCCATTATTTCCAAAACACAAAGGTTGAAGGTCTAAAAGCAATTTTCTCCTCCAGGGTAGTTGAACTTCTTTCCAAAGGTAAGTCTTTAGCCAATTCCTTCCCCCGTTAGATTCCTCAATACCCTAGAATTCTAGGGTGGCCCTTGATGGTGAATTCTTATTAAAAACCCTAGAATGGTGAAACTAGGGCTGATTAAGGGAGAACTAATGGGCATTGATTTATAGGTCTAAAAGTGAGTAATAAACAATTCCTAGGGGATTGTAAGGCATACATGTATATAATTGAAGGGTAGTTGGGACCCGTAACTTGTTAAAATAATATCATTATCCCTAGTAACGATTTAAGGAGGGGAACTCCATGAGTAGGGTTGGAATGATCGATATATGAGTAGAGTGTGATGAATTCATTCGCATCACAAGAGCCTGATTTGAAGAGTAAATAGTAAAATTACTCTGTAATTGTTGTTGTTCTAAAGCTTTGAGAAAGGACAAGGCTCCTGCAGAGTAGCTGACTTCTCTTACCCTAAAATTGAGTTAGGTTATGGTTTAGAGGAATTAGACTTTATATGATAGCATGTATCTATCTGAAATAATGATGCGATGATTGATCAATGGACATTACTTATTGTGATGAAATTCCTGTTGAATTAAACTATTGAAGTAAAATTGTTATGATGTGGTCACCGAACCAATATAAAACTATGTTTAATTGTCAAGTGTGTTCCTTTTGCATTGTGATTGAAGTGATTGATGAACTGTTATTTATTCGAGTGAGGGATGTAGATTGTAAACTCCTGAATGTATTAATAACAAACTCTGCTATGTTTAATTTCTTTGAGAATGATTAAGCATGATAACATTAGCCTAAGATGAGAGGCTCGTGCCCGAAGGGAGCATTCAGGCGAGAAAAATGGATTGAGTGTCTTGTGTTCGATGGGAGTATCCAGATGAGTATACGAGTGGGAGAGGGGACCACACTGGTACAGTACATGAATTTCTAGAGTCCCCTGCAGGTCATGACTAGAAGAGTAGTAATAAGACTCTCTAACATGTGTATACAATTGTCACGCCCCACCTTGGGGGGTATGACTGGCACCTGGTGCCCAACTAAGACCTGACCTGCTGAACTGTTAAGCCTGGGCGCGTCTGGCGCCTAGC
Source organism: Datura wrightii (assembly GCA_035772735.1). Classification (NCBI taxonomy): domain Eukaryota; kingdom Viridiplantae; phylum Streptophyta; class Magnoliopsida; order Solanales; family Solanaceae; genus Datura; species Datura wrightii. The sequence goes on along the minus strand of JASDFA010000019.1, from coordinate 71,544,513 downwards.
TGGCTCTAACTCAAATTTCTGGAAACAAAGGGCTATATAATGGCTGTAAATACAGCCCCCGGCGCATTGGCCTATAGCCTTCTGTACCTGTATTACAGCTGACCAGAAACAAGGTAATTCAGGGGAACCTATGTGGGCCGACAAGGCCACCATGCTGTCTAGTTATCTGTAACTCAAGCATAACATACTGAAAAGCTACGTGACCGGCAAGGTCACCACTACGGGCAAACTATGGCCCCACACGGCCATTACAAAAGAAAGAAGGAGTAAAGGCAACTATACAACTGCTCGGCCCCACACGACCGGCTCATCTGACCACAGGGAATATATACAGACTGCAAGCCTCTAAGAAGGATAATAGAAATGATCGGGACAGGGCCCCGACCTACCCGTAATGTACAACAAAAGGAACTAAACTACACCTCTAGAAATTCAGTCTTCGGATGATAGGAGCTGAATACTCGACCGCTGATGGGGATCACGTGGTATCGCCTGCGCGTCTATGGGTACCTGCAGGCAAGTAATGCAGCGCCCCACTGGGCGTCAGTACCGCTGGTACTGAATATGTAAAGCAAACTGAATACAGCTGAATACAAGTAATATAACTAAAAATTCTGAATAGTAGGAGATAACTGAATCTGTAAGAACTGAAGGGATATCTGAAATCAATAACATAACTGTCAAAACTGAAATAAGAAGGAGTAGATAACTGTCTGATGGTGTAGATCGTACTTGTTCTTAATCATACTGAAGGGAGTAGGAATCATACCTGGAGACGTATCATTCTACTACTAATCTGCTCGTATCTACTGTAATATAGCACAACATACATAACGTAACATGGCATACACAACCTTACCCGGCCCCTATAAGCCGGGAGGTACAATCAACACAGAATCTATACCCCTACCCCGGTCATCCCATCTCCTATACTGGCTGTAAGCATCCTGCCGGCCCCAGGGTATGCACTTGGGCTCGCTGAGCCCCTGACTATAACTGCATCTCAGTCCGGAGGACTCCTGAATCTGCACCCGGGCGTATCCGCTCGACTGGGGTGTGTAAGGCCGATCAAGGTACAAATATGGGGAAAAACTGGCATCCCATCTTCGTCCCCTGGCGGGACGGCATGCCACTCCATAGAGTGACGTATCCTCGTCCTCTGGCCGACGAGTCGATATAGCTATTAACCCTGGGCGGTCATGGATGCTAGGTAATCCAACCCCAAACAATACAACGGTCTCAACTGGTAATACTATCTGTGTATCTCACATGCCGAGGCTACTAGGGGTAAAGTATCATACATATTACATGTTGAGCTGATGATAGCAATCTGTACGTATTTAATACGTGCTGAGGCAGGTAAAGATGTATAAATATGAACATAGTCTCCTGCCGGGCTGTCTTGAGCAAATGCTATGTAAGGTAATGTTTCTGCTGAAAATTCTGCTGTTTACTAAGTTTCTGTATACACTACATGCTGGACTAGTGATAGGAATAAGTACATACTTAATACACGCTGAGGCTGGAAGTACTATATATGTATGTACGAATATAATCTTTCTGCTAGACTACGTTGTATACTGACTTTCTATAGTAACAGGATTTACTAATCCTGACATGCTTTCTGAACTTCATTTTTAGTCTGCTATTCTATTTCTGAAGTGCTTTACGGGTATTGCATTACTATACGGGGCTTCAACTGAATACAACCATATCTCAACATGGCATATCACATTACATACTGAGTATACTGGGCAATCTCTAACACTTGCATTAGAATCTGTATCATACTGATAGGTTTCATATACATTACGACCCAATATTTCTCACATCGTACCAATATTCATAATAACGCAATACTCGACTTCTGAACATTCTACTGGTCCGTAATTTATTATACTATACTGATATTACTTAAGTTGCCAAAGGAAACTAACTTTACATACCTTATCTTCGACTATTCGTCCGTCGGACGAGGCTCGGCCGGTACTTCAACTATTTTCTCCCAACTGCATTCATAAATACGTCAATCAATACTAAATACAACATTATTGTAAAGAGTGACGTTACTTTCGATTTAATTTATAGCCTGAACTTAGGCTTATCGAAAGACGGTCAAAAACTCGCTATTTTCCAGCGGCCCAGAAGGGAGAATTATTTACTTCTCGGCTAGGAACACATAGACATTAGTTTGGAGCAATTCTACTTACTTTAGTTCGGCGGCTCGCCGATTCGTCGGCCGTATTTCACAAAACTAACTCCGTAGAAATGCTCTCTGCTGCTAAATACCTTGGTATCTAGGATTAATTTGGGTTTGGGCAGCGTTTGGCAGCGTAATCGGACGAAAATATTTAATTTTCCTTCGTTTCTCTCGGTTCACAGCGTTTTTGGAAATTTTTATAAGTATTGAATGATTTCCAACCGAAGTGGAGGCTTTATATACTTGGGCCTGGACACGGGCAATGTGTCACGGAGCCATCGCGGAGGCCTCACCTCCGTGACACGCTGCCATCGCGGAGGGGCTCTACCTCGGCTCCTCCCGCGATGGTTCGACAGGTTTCTCATCCGATCTTTTCCCGGGCCTTTCCCTAGCACGTATGGCTTTCAAATACGCTTAACCAATGTGCGAACAGGTCATCTAAGTGCCGGGAATTCTACGAGGTATAACATTCTCCCCCCCTTAGGAACATTCGTCCTCGAATGTATACTGCTATCTAGAGGACTGCTTATTCTAGTTTCTGGAAAAAATTTTGGCAGAGTTTCCCCTGTAATATGGACTATCGCAAAGACCTAAAACGCAGAAAAAGTCCAACACAGGCACTGCATACAATATTCTACAATCCACTGGACAACTAAATATCACTCCTTTCTTTATCATTTACAACATACATACCATAAAGTACTGTGTAAATAATGATACAGACATACCTGTCGTCTGACTAGGTCTGAAATAAGGGAGGGTATCTGGTTTTCATATCTTCTTCAGCCTCCCACGTCATTTCTTCCCGATTTCTGCTACGCCACAATACCTTGACAGATGCAACATCTTTAGTTCTCAGCCTGCGAATCTGTCTGTCTAAGATGGCTACGGGAACCTCTTCATAGGCTAACTCCTTTGTGACCTGAACATCCTGGACTGGAACTACTGTAGAAGGGTCCCCTACGAACTTCCTTAACATAGAAACATGGAATACTGGGTGAACCGACGCTAACCCTGGAGGCAAGTTCAACTCGTATGCCACGCGGCCTATTCTCCGCCGAACCTGATACGGCCCAATGAATCTTGGGCTAAGCTTGCCCTTCTTGCCAAACCTCATTACCCCTTTCATCGGGGACACTTTCAGATATACCCAGTCGTTTACCAAAAATTCTAGATTTCTACGTCGTCTATCTGCATATGACTTCTGACGGCTCTAAGCGGTCAGTAAACGTTATCGGATAAGCTTTATCTTTTCCTCGGACTGCCGAACAATGTCTGGGCCAATTAATGCTGATTATCCTATTTCAAACCAGCCCACTGGCGATCTACATTTTCGCCCGTACAATGCCTCAAAAGGCTCCATCTGAATAGCTGAATGGTAGCTGTTATTATAAGCAAATTCAATTAACGAAAGATGTTCATCCCAGCTACCCCCAAAATCTAACACACACACTCGTAACATATCTTCGAGCGTCTGAATTGTACGTTTGGCCTGCCCATCTGTTTGAGGATGGAATGCTTTGCTCAAATTAATCTGCGTCCCCAAACCTTTCTGAAATGACTGCCAGAGTCTAGTTGTAAACTGTGCTCCCCTATCTGAAATAATAGATACCGGCACTCCATGCAATCTAACTATTTCTCTAATATATAATTCGGCATAGTCCTCAGCTGAGAAGGTAGCCCTTACTGGCAAGAAATGAGCTTATTTTGTCAGCCTATCAACTATTACCCAAATGGAATCATTTCTGCGTCTAGTACGGGGTAACCCTGTTACAAAATACATATTTATTGCTTCCCATTTCCACGTAGGTATCATTATCTCCTGAGTTAAACCGCCGGGTTTCTGGTGCTCTGCTTTCACCTGCTGACAATTAGCACACCTAGATACAAATTCAGCTATCTCAGTTTTCATACCTGGCCACCAGTAGATGTCTCTGATGTCGTGGTACATTTTCGTCGCCCCTGGGTGAAGGGAATAGCGAGCGTAGTGTACCTCCTGCATGATCTGCCCACGAAGTCCTGCGACATTCGGGACACAAAGGCGGCCCTTACAATGTAGCACACCATCCTCGGTTATCTGAAAATCTGGCTCCTTACCTTTCTGAACTCTATCCCTGAGCTGGACTAAATCGGGATCCTCATACTGCCGTTTTTTTACCTCTGTAACTAACGATGACACTGCAGAATTCTGAATTACTGGCCCATTATTTCCTGTTTCTATTACTCGAACGGCTAGGCCAGCTAACTGATGAATTTCTTTAGCTAATTTCTGTTTCTCAGGTCGCAAATACGCCAAGCTCCCCATTGACTTTCGACCCAGAGCATCTGCTACAACATTAGCTTTTCCCGGATGGTACAGGATGTTCACATCATAATCCTTCAACAATTATAACCAGCGACGTTGCCGCAGATTCAACTCCCTCTGAGTGAAAATGTACTGCAAGCTCTTATGATCTGTATATATATCAACATGGACGCCGTATAGGTAATGCCTCCACATCTTCAAGGCATGAATTACTGCGGCCAACTCTAAGTCATGGGTGGGGTAATTCCTTTCGTGCTTTTTCAGCTGCCTGGAAGTATATGCAATTACTCTACCATGCTGCATCAATACACAGCCCAATCCGACACCTGACGCGTCGCAATAGACTGAATAACCTTCTGTGCCTTCCGGCAGTACTAATATGGGAGCGGAGGTCAATCTATCTTTCAGTTCCTAGAAACTCTGCTCACATGCCTCCGTCCACTGAAACTTTGCTGCTTTCAGTGTCAATTTTGTTAAAGGTGCTGCAATGGTTGAGAATCCCTCAACGAACCTCCGATAGTATCCTGCCAACCCTAGAAACCTACAAACTTCAGTCGGGGTGGTAGGCCTAGGCCATGACTTAACTGCTTCTATCTTCTGCTTGTCTACCTGTATACCAGCGTCTGAGACAATATGCCCTAAAAAGGCTACTGAGTTAAGCCAGAATTCACACTTCGAAAATTTAGCATACAACTGGCGGTCCCTAAGAATTTGGAGCACTGTCCGCAAATAAGTCCGGTGATCTGCTTCAGAGCGAGAATACACCAGAATATCATCAATGAATACTATCACGAACAAGTCCAGGAAAGGTCTGAAAATACTGTTCATCAGGTCCATAAAAACTGTTGGGGCGTTCGTTAGCCCAAAGGACATAACCAGAAATTCAAAATGCCCATATCGGGTCCTGAATGCCGTCTTAGGAATATCTCTTTCACGTACTCGGACCTGGTGGTATCCGGACCGCAAGTCAATCTTAGAAAAGTATCTGGCTCCCTGCAACTGATCAAATAAGTCATCAATTCTGGGGAGCGGATACTTGTTCTTTACTGTAACTTTGTTTAGCTGCCGATAATCTATGCACATTCGGAGCGAGCCATCTTTCTTTCTCACAAACAAGACTGGCGCACCCCATGGGGAAGTACTCTGCCTGATAAAACCTTTATCTAACAAGTCTTTCAACTGCTCCTTTAATTCTCTGAGTTCTGCAGGAGCCATACGATAAGGAGGTATTGATATTGGCTGAGTGCCTGGTAGCAAGTCGATAGCAAAGTCTATTTCCCTTTCTGGGGGAATACCAGGTAACTCATCAGGAAATACATCTGGGAATTCATTTACCACTGGGACAGACTAGAGTGTCGGAGATTCTGCTCGGACATCCTGAACTCTGACAAGATGGTAAATGCACCCCTTAGATATCAACTTCCTCGCCTGAAGATAGGAAATAAACCTACCTTTTGGCGTCACAGTGCTGCCCTTCCACTCCCGTACTGCTTCCCCCGGGAAGTGGAATCGAACCGTTTTGGTCCAACATTCAACATTGGCAAAGCATGGCACTAACCAGTCCATACCCATTATGGCATCGAAATCTATCATTTCTAACTCGACCAGATCTACTGTGGTCTGGCGGTCAACAATCTCTACTGTACACCCGCGGTAGATTCGACTAGCTGTGATAGAGTCACCGACGGGCGTAGATACTAAGAAGGGCTGCCGTAATGATTCTGGTACAATACTAAACTTCCGTGCCACAAATGGAGTAATATAGGACAAAGTAGACCCTGGATCAATTAACACATAAGCAAGGTGTGAACAGATAGTTAGCATACCTGTCACAACATCAGGCGACGCTTCTGAATCTTGCCTCCCTGGTAAGGCATATGTACGGCTTGGGCCCGCACCTGTACTGGAGGCCCCTGATCTGCCCCGACCCCTGCCTGCTGAAACTGAGGGCCTGCGCCCAGTCGAAGATGCTGTAGCTCGTGATCCTGTTGATGCCCTATCCTGTCTATCCTGGTCCTCTCGACCCCTAGCTGGGTAATCTTTCATCAAATGGCCTTCTTGGCCGCAATTATAACATGCGGTGGAGCCATATCTGCATGCTCCAGGATGGCGTCGACTGCATATAGGGCAAAGTGGTAGGGTATACCTGCGCTGCTCTGCCCTCCTCTGTGATGGTGAATCTGTCATCTGCGAGCCTCTACCAGTCCCTGACTGCCCCCTGCGGCTGAATCTACCCCCCTGTGACTGTGATGGAGGCGGGGGCCTGGGCGGCCTGTTTGACAATCAAGACCTGGGTCCTCCCCGGGCCTCTCCCTATAATTCAACTGGCCTGTCCCGGTGACGCTGTTCCTGATTAACCCTTCTGACCTCTCGTTGCCGCTGTCTGATGCCCTCAATATTCTGAGCGAATGCCTGAATGCGAGCAATATCCATGTCCTCTCGCAGTGTGGCTGTAGTGCAAATCTCAACATATTCTGGATTCAATCCCGTAATGAAGCGATGCACTCTGGATGCCATGGTATCAACGAAGGTCGGTGCATATCGGGCTAGAGAATCAAACTGCAAAGAATATTCCCGAACACTCATGGCCCCCTGTTCTAGATGTAGGAACTGGTCTACCCGGGCCTGTCGAATCTCCCACGGCAGATAATGATCCAGAAAGGCTCCTGAAAAGCTGGACCAGGTGGGAGGGGAAACATCTCTCCCTCGGGACCTTTCCCAGCTTTCGTACAATAACACCGCAATATCCCGTAACCGGAATGCGGCCAACTCAACTGACTCGGTAGACGTGGCATGCATAACCCTGAAGATTCTCCGCATCTGATCCAGAAAATCCTGGGGGTCCTCTGTTCGGTCCGTACCTGTGAACTGTGGGGGATTCAGGGCTAAAAACTCTCGGACCCTCGAACTACCGGGCCCTCCTGATGATTCTGCAACTGTAGATGGCATTGGCTGACGCTGAGCAGCCATCATCTGTGCTAACAGAACTACAGCACTCCTAACCTCCTGATCAGAAGGAGTCAATATAGGGGCTGCTGAAGGTAATGTCGCCCCAAGTGACTCCTGATGTGGTGGAGACTGCTGAGGAGACTGAGATGAAGCCTCTGTAGGGCCCTCTGATTGGGCTGTCTCCAAGTGAGGGGGAGGCATTCTGCTAGTGCCTTCTCCTGCTGCAATGTCTAAGTTCCGACCGGTAATAGGATGTGGCTGGTCTGACATTAGCTGTAACCAAAGAATATGGTAAGATTTTTGGAATTCAACCCTATATTATACAGCTCTATAGCACGACCGAATTAGAATAAAAGGACAACCATCCTATCATGCCTTGCAGCCTCCTACCCATAGTATGTGGTGCACAACACATCCATGGATAAGACTCTACTCAGCACGGCTTGCAGACTCCCTGCGATACGACCTGCTCTGATACCAAGTTTGTCACGCCCCACCTTGGGGGGTATGACTGGCACCTGGTGCCCAACTAAGACCTGACCTGCTGAACTATTAAGCCTGGGCGCGTCTGGCGCCTGGCTGGCTCGAACTCAAATTTCTGGAAACAAAGGGCTATATAACGGCTGTAAATACAGCCCCCGGCCCATTGGCCTATAGCCTTCTGTACCTGTATTACAGCTGACCAGAAACAAGGTAATTCAGGGGAACCTATGTGGGCCGACAAGGCCACCATGCTGTCTAGTTATCTGTAACTCAAGCATAACATACTGAAAAGCTACGTGACCGGCAAGGTCACCACTACTGGCAAACTATGGCCCCACACGGCCATTACAAAAGAAAGAAGGAGTAAAGGCAACTATACAACTGCTCGTCCCCACATGACCGGCTCATCTGACCACAGGGAATATATACAGACTACAAGCCTCTAAGAAGGATAATAGAAATGATCGAGACAGGGCCCCGACCTACCCGTACTGTACAACAAAAGGAACTAAACTACACCTCTAGAAATTCAGTCTCCAGATGATAGGAGCTGAATACTCGACCACTGATGGGGATCACGTGGTATCGCCTGCGCATCTATGGGTACCTGCAGGCAAGTAATGCAGCACCCCACTGGGCGTCAGTACCGCTGGTACTGAATATGTAAAGCAAACTGAATACAGCTGAATACAAGTAATATAACTAAAAATTCTGAATAGTAGGAGATAACTGAATCTGTAAGAACTGAAGGGATATCTGAAATCAATAACATAACTGTCAAAACTGAAATAAGAAGGAGTAGATAATTGTATGATGGTGTAGATCGTACCTGTTCTTAATCATACTGAAGGGAGTAGGAATCATACCTGGAGACGTATCATTCTACTACTAATCTGCTCGTATCTACTGTAATATAGCACAACATACATAACGTAACATGGCATACACAACCTTACCCGGCCCCCATAAGCCGGGAGGTACAATCAACACAGAATCTATACCCCTACCCCGGTCATCCCATCTCCTATACTGGCTGTAAGCATCCTGCCGGCCCCAGGGTATGCACTTGGGCTCGCTGAGCCCCTGACTATAACTGCATCTGAGTCCGGAGGACTCCTGAATCTGCACCCGGGCGTATCCGCTCAACTGGGGTGTGTAAGGCCGATCAAGGCACAAATATGGGGAAAAACTGGCATCCCATCTTCGTCCCCTGGCGGGACGGCATGCCACTCCGTAGAGTGACGTATCCTCGTCCTCTGGCGGACGAGTCGATACAGCTATTAACCCTGGGCGGTCATGGATGCTAGGTAATCCAACCCCAAACAATACAACGGTCTCAACTGGTAATACTATTTGTGTATCTCACATGCCGAGGCTACTAGGGGTAAAGTATCATACATATTACATGCTGAGCTGATGATAGCAATATGTACGTATTTAATACGTGCTGAGGCAGGTAAAGATGTATAAATATGAACATAGTCTCCTGCCGGGCTGTACTGAGCAAATGCTATGTAAGGTAATGTTTCTGCTGAAAATTCTGCTGTTTACTAAGTTTCTGTATACACTACATGCTGGACTAGTGATAGTAATAAGTACATACTTAATACATGCTGAGGCTGGAAGTACTATATATGTATGTACGAATATAATCTTTCTGCTAGACTACGCTGTATACTGACTTTCTATAGTAACAGGATTTACTAATCCTGACATGCTTTCTGAACTTCATTTTTAGTCTGCTATTCTATTTCTGAAGTGCTTTACGGGTATTGCATTACTATACGGGGCTTCAACTGAATACAACCATATCTCAACATGGCATATCACATTACATACTGAGTATACTGGGCAATCTCTAACACTTGCGTTAGAATCTGTATCATACTGATAGGTTTCATATACATTACGACCCAATATTTTTCACATCATACCAATATTCATAATAACGCAATACTCGACTTCTGAACATTCTACTGGTCAGTAATTTATTACACTATACTGATATTACTTAACTTGCCGAAGGAAACTAACTTTACATACCTTATCTTCGACTATTCGTCCGTCGGACGAGGCTCGGCCGGTACTTCAACTATTTTCTCCCAACTGCATTCATAAATACGTCAATCAATACTAAATACAACATTATTGTAAAGAGCGACGTTACTTTCGATTTAATTTATAGCCTGAACTTAGGCTTATCGAAAGACGGTCAAAAACTCGCTATTTTCCAGCGGCCCAGAAGGGAGAATTATTTACTTCTCGGCTAGGAACACATAGACATTAGTTTGGAGCAATTCTACTTACTTTAGTTCGGCGGCTCGCCGATTCGTCAGCCGTATTTCGCAAAACTAACTCCGTAGAAATGCTCTCTACTGCTAAATACCTTGGTATCTAGGATTAATTTGGGTTTGGGCAGCATTTGGCAGCGTAATCGGACGAAATTATTTAATTTTCCTTCGTTTCTCTCGGTTCACAGCGTTTCTGGAAATTTTTATAAGTATTGAATGATTTCCAACCGAAGTGGGGGCTTTATATACTTGGGCCTGGACACAGGCAACGTGTCACGGAGCCATCGCGGAGGCCTCACCTCCGTGACACGCTGCCATCGCGGAGGGGCTCTGCCTCGGCTCCTCCCGCGATGGTTCGACAGGTTTCTCATCCGATCTTTTCCCGGGCCTTTCTCTAGCACGTATGGCTTTCAAATACGCTTAACCAACGTGCGAACAGGTCATCTAAGTGCCGGGAATTCTATGGGGTATAACAACAATTGACATTGGTGACGGAGTGTTTATGGTGATACAGCGGAGCCGTGTGTCCGGCATGTCACCATTTGTTCTATTTTATAATGTAGTTGTAAATGTGTTAAAGACTTGGAATGAATAAGTGCTAAGTGGTTAAGTTGAACTGGTGATCATGTGATTGTCACTTAGATGCAAAAAAGTGGAAAATACTTGATGTGTGATATGGATAAATGAATATTTTAGTGTTGAGTTATTTTACCTTGTTATGATTCACTTTATATTTCATGTTATTATGTAACAGTTGTGAATAAATGTCAATAACTTATATTTATATTTGAATAAGCCCGAGATCGTGTGAATGGTTAAAAGCTAGTGAAATGATAAAGCTACAGCTAACTCCAGCTACTGCCCAAGGCAGTATCGCTGCAACGAAACTTCTCCCGCTGCAGCGAGACTGCGGCAACGGTCAAGTGACGGCTGCAGTGAAAATCCTAATCCAGTGACCATGCCAGTTGTCACCTGTGCAGAGCTAAGTTCTTGAAATGTGTTGTATATACATGTATGATGTTTTGAACTAGTTTTATATTTTTGTTGCATTGCTTATATGTTATTATGAAAGGTCGATCAATGATGCCTACTAGTATCGTGTTTCGTACTGATGCTACTCCTGCAATTCTTTTCTGAGTGCAGATTCGATCCAGGAAGCTCCTCTCGTATCACCTATAAAGCAACAGTTTCATTGGAAATGTGAGTGACCCCAAGACGGGCAGTCCACTCCTCCATTAAAGATGTCTTTTCTCTAGACATTTTAGTTATTTTATTTCCTAGACTTATTATTCCTAGTCTTTTACATAGATGTCTAGTGCAATGAAAATCGAATCTTGGGAATATTTTTTGTTTAGATAATTGTTATCGTTCGAATATTTCATTTCGTTTTATTATAAAGTGTTATTTCTTTCTGAATGATTGATGTTTTGTAATTGTTGGGATTCGTTGGTTCGCCCACTGGGAATTAGCATGGATGCCAATCACAGTCATTTGGGTCACGATAGTCCAATTATTCTTATTCACCCTTCTAACCAACCCCTTCTTAAAGCAAACATAGAAATAAATAAATAAATGTTTTTAGGCTCAGATTCTCTATCAGTTCTCACCCAACATAAGCTGCCAGGATTAGCTTGTTTGATTTGATCAGCATAATCACACAACCTAGAAAACTCCATATTTTAGTCACTTATAAAATCTTTCATAACTATTTTCTTTTCCTTGTGATAAATTGTTCTACCCACATATAAACTTAATTTATCCCTAAAAAGGTCCTAAAAGTTTTTTCATTTAGTATGTTCATCCTTGAATTTATTTGGAACAAACTGAGAGGTACACATGTTATTCTTAATTTAAGTAATGCATTTATATACAGGATGATAATTTTTCACCATAAAATCACCTAAATCTCTTTCAAGTACACCATACAACAACCACTTGCATATTTTGTCTTTACATGTTGCGTTCGCCCTTTTCTATTTATTAGGTCTTGGTTTTAACTTGACTTTATATTCAATAGCATACTTTTCAAAGCCTCTTTAAATTCTATAATACTCTCAAATATCATCCGAAACTCAAATATAGACACTCCATATTCATTATCATACCTTAGCTTTGTACTCTTTCTTCTAGCAGGTAAATCTACATCAACAACTTCAGGATCTAACTCATAATCACTACCTGTCTCTGAACTGTCAATATAGTCCTCATCACCCCCTAATATTCCAAGTATCTGGAAGCCTTGTTTCTTCTAATGTCTTCAAAGACTTTATCAATTCCAGCATCTCTCAAAGGTATTTTATACTTGAGAACAATTTATTTCTTTTCTCTTTACTCCATTTTTCATTCCTCTTTTCTTCCCTAACAAATCTCAGCTTTTTATCCACCTCGTTAATACTCTTCTGGAATACCATCTTCTTGTGAGTCACTACTACTTCCCACATCCATTTCAACCCCAACCAAATGTTCCTCAACAATTGTTTAGTCTCAACTATATCAATATCAAAACTCTTTTATTTTCTTTATTAAATCCTTCATCTACTTCTAAGTTGATATTTTCTAAATTTTCTGTCTCACCAAATAGGTCTTTCTCAGTAGCATGGTCAGTATTTATATCACCAATATTTATTGTCCTAGCTCCATCAAACACATTACCACTTTCACCTATTTGTGGCCCAGTTAATAAATTTTCCAGGCCCATATCTTCCATCACACCTACCTCAATCACCATTTGTACCATATATTAATTGAAAAAATCACCATTTTTCACGTATTTCAAAATTTCAAATATATGTGCAGCAAATTCAACTGGTAAAAAGCCATTAGTTTTTGAATTTTATAATAAACCCACCATGGTGAGATACCCCAATTTTTAAGTATAATAAAGTAGCTCAATCATAGAGAAATGATCCTTATCAATATAAAAAACTGGTACAAGTTTTTTTCTCCGACATATGATGTGTCTCCGTTTTTGAAAAATGCACCCCAATGGTGAATGCATGTTATAATGTAGTATCCATTATTTCAATAAAAGCCGATAGAATATTTCAAAGGAAAATTCCAAAAAAATCCTGCCTTTAAAGAGAACTTTGAAAATTAAATTTCAACAATGGACGCTACATAAAAGACGAAACAAATACCTCTTGAGTCATACACTCTCAATAAAATTAGAATTTGAGAGACTTCACCAACATCAAGTTGAATCTTCACTCAGTGACAATAACAGATGAATTTATGTTCCTTCAGTGGTAATTTAGTGAATGGATGAACAATGTGTCACGCCCCGCCTTGGGGGGGGTGTGACTGGCACCTGGTGCCCTAGTAGGACCTAGAATACTATCTGGTGAGCCTAAGTGCATCTGGTGCCTGGCTGGCTCTAACTCAGATTTCTGGAAACAAAGGGCTATATAACGGCTGTAAACTCAGCCTCCGGCCAACTGGCCTATAGCCACCTGTACCTGTAATAATAGCTAACCAGAAATATACTCGTAACAAGGAACCTATGCGGGCTGACAAGGCCACCATTACTATCAAACTAAGGCCTCACACAGCCAACATAAACTGGAATGCTAAACAGCTATAACAACTACACGGCCTCACTCGACCGGCTCAACTGACCACAGGGAAATATATACAGACTGCAAGCCTCTAGGAATACTGATAAGATGGTCGGGATAGGGCCCCGACCTACCCGTACTGTACAACAAAAGGGGAAATGATATAGACCTCTGAAATGTCAAGCTCCGGATGACAGGAGCTGATAACTCTGCGCTGGCTAGGATCATGAGGGATCGCCTCCTCGTCTATGAGTACCTGCAGGCAAGTAATGCAGTGCCCCATTGGGCATCAGTACCACTGGTACCGAGTATGCAAAGCAACTGAAATAATACAACTGAATACAAATAACATAACTAACAAGTCTATGAGCAGAAGATAACTGAATCTGAAGAGCTAATAGGAACTAGATCAAACCTTTCTGCACTGATAGGCAGGAGCGTGTCTGTAGTCACGGCGGCCTGCCGTCTATTAACTAATATAGATAAGCACATAAGTACATATACATTTAGCAAGCAATAGCCAATACCAACCCCCATAAGCTGGATGGCGCCAAACAAGCAAACAATCTATATACCCCTACCCGGGTCAAAACCGGCCAAAAATAAGTCACTCCACTCATTTGCTCACTTTGGAGCTCCTCTACCGGCCCCCTAGGTCTCCGACTCGGGCCATAGCCTCTGATATAAGCAACCATGTCTGGGTCCAGAGGACTCCTGTGTAGACAGTAACAGATAGGGTCTGAATCCCCGGACACAACTCAACGGGGCTACCTGAAACCGGAGCTACACCTATAATAACTGAATGTACAGACAGTAACAGATAAGGTCTGGTTCCCTGGACACAAAATTCAATAGGGCTATCTGAAACCGGAGCTGCACCTGTAATGCTGATCAGACTGCTATGGGGAAAGCTTCATCCCATCTTCGTCCAAACTGGGGATGGCATGCCACTCCTCGGAGTGACGTAAAACCCACCCGCTCAGTGGGCGACATAATTACCAACCCAGGGGCGGCGAGGATGCTCAATAGGGTTCCCTCACGCCACATCAAGTCTCAACAAACAAATAGCACATATAGATAGCAAGCATGTATAACTGAAAAAGACTATCTGAAATCTGATTTCTTATTCTGATCTGTTTCTATACTGAGCTGATTCTTTACTGATTATACTGATTCTGAAATCTTTATTTAACTGCTTGGCTAATCTGTAGCTGGGATACTGTTTGTCTGAATGGCTAATCTGTAGCCATAAAACTGGCTGTCTATCTGATTTTACTTTACTAACATTTATTCTGAAAATCTGTCTCTTTTTATTCTACAACATGCTTGCTAATCACACAATAAGCTATACTAAATCTGGAATACTAACTCGCCCTTTGGCGCATACTTTACTAACTTTCGAATTGGATATGATACGGCAACACAACTCAGAATCTATTAGACTTACCTAATTCTCAACATTCAACTCCGAGAGCTTCAAATATGGAGTTTACTATGATTTACCAAGCTAAGACTTACTAACTTGCCAAAGAACAACTTTACATACCTTAACCTCGAGTTATCCGACTGTCAGACGAGGCTCGGTCAGTATTCCAGCTAAATCTCCCCAACTGCATTCATAAACACATCAATTAGTACTAAATACAACACTATTCTGAAGGACGGCATCACTTTTGATATAATTATGGCCTAAACTTAGGCTTATCGAAAGATGGTCGAAAACTTGCTATTTTTCAGAAGTCCAGAAAGGAGAAGTATTCACTTCACAGCTAGGAACACATAGACACTAGTTTGGAGCAATTCCACTTACCTTAGCCCGGTAGCGCGATGATTTGTCGGTCGAATTTCACGAAACTAAATCCGTAGGAATGCTCCCTGCTGCTAAATACTTCGGTATCTTGAGTTAATTTAAGTTTGGACAACGTTTAGCAGCGTAATCGGAAGGAAATAATCAAGGAACCTTCGGCCCTTTCTCCTCTCTGGTTTTTCTCTCTGTTTTCACTAGAAAATATGAGAATTATTTCATTTAAAACCGAGGTGGGGCTTTATATACTTGGGCCTGGACAGGCCCAACGTGTCACGGAGCCAACGCGATGGCCCCGCCTCCGTGACACGCTGCCATCGCGGAGGGGCTTTGCCCCGGCTCCTTCCGCGATGGTTCGATAGGCTACTCGTCCAATCCTTTTCCGGGCCTTTCCCTAGCATGTATGGATTTCAAATATGCTTAACCAACGCGTGAATAGGTCATCTAGGTGTCGGGAATCTTACGGGGTATAACAAAGATTACATCAAAGAAAACTCCAAAGTATTTCACAATGATATGGTTTCAGTGATAAATTCCTGAAAATAAATTAAAAATTGAGTGAAAGTCCAAGAAAATTAATCAAAAATCGAGTGAGAATCTAATACTTTTTAAGCCCTAAAATTGCAAATGTATTTGTTGAGTGAGAATGGATGAGCGTTGTGGCATTTATGTGGCATTTTTTCCATATCAGACGCTTAACAAACACATGCTTGTTTAATTTCGAGATTTGGACAAGTTTTCAGTCTATTGTGTCTGATAGGAATGATAATGTACATAGTATTATGTTCAATTGGGATAAGGTTGCATTCGAGTATCTAAATGAAATTTTCAAGCAAATTTAAGGGGCTATATATGTGTTTGGCCGAGAAAAATCATGTCTATCCTAATCATCTTGCCATTTTTATAGCATTAATAGAGTATAATTACATAGGGTTGGAGTAGGAGGTTTTACTGGGCATTCCAAAATGAGTACTCTAGTACACTCAAACTAGGTAGCTAAGATTAGTTACAATGAAGACTCGAATAAAAATGCTAAGATTAGTTACAATGAAGAACAACATAAGTCCTTAAGACTTATCAATAAGAGTTATAAATCAATAAATAATGAAGTTTTTAAGTAAGTTACCGAATAACATTCTCCAATTAAGATTATGGATAGAAATATGCCAAGCATAGGTGGAATTCATAATAGAGTTGTCCCATATTTTGAGGAAAATTGGTGTTATTTGGGTTATTGTTGATAGATTTATCAAGCTTGCATATTTCATATCAGTTTACACTATGTATAATTTAGAGAAGTTAGACAAGATCTATACTTGGGAGATAGTTTGTTTGCACTAGATGCCTATTTCCATCATTTCAAATAGGGGCACACAATTCACATTTCATTTCTGGAGGTTTATGCAGAAGGAGTTGGGTACATAAGTGGAGCTTAGCACAATATTTCACCCACAAATTGATGATCGGTCTGAGCGAGCTAATTCATGTCCTTAAGGACATGTTATGGGCCTGTGTGATTGATTTTGTAGGTCATTAGGAAAAGTTCTTGCCTTTGGAGGAGTTTGACTATAACAACAATTACGATTTTAGCATTCAGATGGTTCTATTTGAGGCATCCTATAGTATGAGGTGTTATTCTATAATTGGTTGGTTTAATGTATTTGAGGTAGACTGTGGCATAGATATTAATTGAGGGACTCCTTGGATAGATCAAGTTGACTTAGGAGAGACTACTCTGTCATGACCCGAGTCTACACCCTAGCCGAGACATGGTACTTGGTTCCACAAGTAAACCCAAGCTAACCCATGGTCTAACATTTGCACTGGTATAATAAGTAAACATATGCGGAAGCTTTAAAGGAAATATTCATAAATCATTAGTACCGAAAGTGTAAAACATCACTAAAAATAATGCTAAACAACCATGTCTGAAAACCACTACTAACTGATGAGTTGCTGGGACAAGCACAGCTAACTCTAAAATCTGTCTAAATAAGAACTAACTGAAAACAAATATCGTCCTCGAAAGATGAGGATTCACCAAACACTATTGTTGATATCGTCTGAGGGAACTACGGACGATGTTGGGACTGAGAACCTCCGCCTGTATCATAATACGATACAGCATAGAAAGTATGCATCATTACTTTGAATGTATGAGTAAGTGGGAGATACAATAAGCATGAAAGAATAAGTAACTAAACTGCAATAGCATGAAATGACCAATTGAAATACTGTAAACTGGTAAAACTGAACAATTACAAATGTGGATAATAATAACCCTGGTTGATGATCATAAACATGTTCTGAAACTAAGATACTGAGCTGAGTTAAACTGATTTGAACTGAACTGAGACTGTATTGAAAAGTGACAGAGTCTATAACCAACATATAACCATGCGACCTTAATGTGGAGTTTTATGTATACGCCCCATCGATAGGACCAAATATTACTTGCCGGGGTATAAAGGCATGAATTGTTAGATCACTTTCTAGGCCCATTTGGGCTAAATAACCTATGGTGGCAATGTAGTTTTGGGAACCTGGGTGTGCTGTAACCCGGTCCTCTCGGTGCTAATTCCTACTCCCACGGGATAGTCCTAGTCTGACTAATAAGTTGATAGTTCGAAGCTGGGTCTCAAGACTAAGTCAGGGATACTTATCTGGAAGTGCTTAGAGAGTCTTATTGGAACGGATAATGGTAACTGGTGTTTTAAGACTGCTAGAGCTGCTTATCTGGAAGCATCATAACCATCTAGAGAATAAACTAAAACTGATTCTGGTAGTTCTCAAACTGGTCAGAGTTGAATATGTGGAAGCATCGTAACCATCTAAAGAACTAACTGAACTGATAATTGGGCAGCATTACTGACACCTCAAGAACTTACTATAGTCAATCGGATCAGCTGACATTACTGAAGATACTAATATTTAGACTAAGACTGAACTAGTATGCAACTGACTGAGAATTCATGTGATAGTAATAACATAGAATTTCCAACACTAACAAAGTCAAGCAACATTAATATCTAATCAACTATGCAAGACCCTAAATTACTGCATTCAAGACTAGGGCTAAAATCATAATAATTCATGTAAGGAGATACTGATCAAAATTATCACTAACAACAACCCTCAATACTTAAGAGAATTATAACAGGAAGAAATTCAATAGTTTAATGACAATTGAACCCTAACGTTGAACTTCAAGGCTAGAACTAATAAGAGATTTTAGGAGAGTTTTGGGGCATAAGGGAAGAACATTACTTTGTTAAATACCAACATACCTGGTGGAAGATTCCAGAGAAAATCCTTGAGAACTTGAGAAGAAGATTGAATGCCCTAGCTTTGCCCTGAGAAGTCTATCTGTAACTTCCTTACTTTGAAGATCGAGAATTGAGTGAGAAATGGAAGGGACTTAGTTGATTATTCCTTTAATTCTCTCCTAAACGTGCCCAAAATGACAAAGTTTAAGGATTAAAAAGATGAAAAGTTACTAAAATACCCCTGAAAGAAAATCTAAAAAACTTCCCGATAGGGACCAACAGGTCACACAACGAGTCATTGGTTGACACCATGACTCATTGGGACCATTCTTTGTTCCTAGGCCTGGAATTTGGATCATTGGAAATTGGCAATGAGGGGGACCAAGACTCTTTGGATGAACCAATGGGTCATTGGTGCTTCCTATTGTCACTAGAAAGAAAAACTTGCCCCTTTGCAACGGACAACACAATGACTCATTGGTAGAACCAACGGGTCGTTGTGCTCACTCGTGATCAAAACTGGAATAATTGAGTGATTTTTGGACTTGATGTCACGGTTGGAAACAATGATCCATTGTGCGATTCAAAGTGTCATTGTTGCTTCTCATTGTTATAGGAAGAAGATTTTCAACAACATCTGGACTCCAACTAACGAGTCATTACCTCAAACGATGACTCATCATTTGACTCATGGATTCCTGGAAAGGGGTTTAATGAATCTCTGATAGGGAAAGGCAACGAGTGACAGGACAACTCATTGTTCCTCACAACAGGTCATTCCATGTCTCATTGGTCCCCGAGGGACAACTGACAGGGCTGACCATGACTCAGACAATGGGTCATTACTATTGACAATGACTCATTTTCTCGATCGTTCTGAGATAAAATTTTTTGGTTTTCCCCAGGATTTTCATGCAAGGTATGAGTTTGATCTAGGAAAGTTTTGGGGTGTTATAATATCTCCCCATTGGGATCATTCTACCTCGGATGAAGGCTAAAACTGTTGGAAATCTGGGAAAAGAGTTGAAATTCCTAGACTGAGACTATAAACTGATTTTTTGAAGGAATAACTGACTTTAAACTAATTTAACCATGCTAACTGAGTTGATGCAACTAGGATGCATGTTTAAAATCTGAATAGAGCTGATGAGTACTGAACTGAATAGAGTATTGAGGAGGAATTTAATGCATGATGCTGGAAATGAACTAGAAGGGAATAAATGAGGATATTTGGTCATCATGTCTGCTTCTACCTCCCATGCGGCCCCCTCAACTAGTTGGTTCCTCCACAAGACTTTCATTGAAGTGACTTCCTTGTTTCTCATCTTATGAACCTTACAGTCTAGGATTTGAACTGGAACCTCTTCGTAAGAGAGACTATCTTCACTCCCATACTGTTTAGTGGCACAACTAAGGTCGGATCACCGATGCACTTCTTCAACAATGACACATGAAAGACTAGGTGCACAGATGCTAACTCTGAAGGTAGTTCTAACTCATATGCCATATTGTCAATTCGTCTTAGAATCTTGTAGGGTCCTACATACCTTGAACTAAGTTTTCCTTTCTTTCCAAACCTCATCACCCCTTTCATGGGAGAAATTTTCAGATACACCCAATCATCTTCAGCAAATTCTAACTCTCTCTTCCTCACATCAGCATATGATTTCTTTCTGCTCTGAGCTGTTTTCAACCTTTCTCAGATCAGTTGCACTTTCTGCATAGCTTCATGAACTGAGTCTGGTCCTATTAAGGTAGCTTCTCCAACTTCAAACCACCCTATAGAAACTTACACGTCCTACCATATAATGCCTCAAACGGGGCCATCTGAATACTAGAGCGGTAGCTGTTGTTGTATGCAAACTAGATGAGAGGTAGGTGATTATCCCAGCTTCCTTTGAAGTCAATCACACAAGATCTTAGCATATCTTATAAGGTTTTAATTTTCTGCTCAGCTTATCTATCTGTCTAAAGGTGAAAAGTTGTGCTGAGCTTGACATGAGTTCCGAGTCTTTTTTGAAATGACTTCCAGAAATGCGAGGTGAACTGGGTACCTCTATCTAGAATAATGGATAAGGGAACTCCAAGCAGTATGACCAACTCTCAGATGTACATTCTAGCATAATCCTCAGTTGAGTCTGTAGTTTTAACTGGGAGGAAATATGCTGACTTGGTTATCTGATCTACTATCACCCAAATTGAATCATGCTACTGACGAGTATGAGGTAGACCTGTAATGAATTCCATGTTCACCTTTTCCCACTTCCAAATGGGTATGCTGATATTTGAGTCATACCCCTGGGTCTTTAGTGTTCAACCATAACTTGCTGGCAGTTCGGGCACTTAGCCACAAATTCTGCAATGTCTCTCTTCATGTCGTTCCACCAATAGATATCCCAAGGTCACATTAAATCTTAGTAGCACCTGGGTGGATAGAATATCTGGAGCTGTGGGCTTCTGCTAGTATTTTCTGCCTCAAGTCTCCTACGTCTGGAACACATAGTCTGCTCTGGTAATAAAGCGCACCATCTCCCTCTTTGGAGAAAGCCTCCACTTCGTTCCTTAGAACTGCTTCTTTCAGCTTAAGTAGTATGGGATTTTCATCCTGCTTTGACTTAACCTCAACAACTAACAAGGATTCTGACCCACTCTGCAGTACTACTCCGCCCTCAGCTGAATCCACCAATTGCACTCCTGATCTTGGGCAGATTTATATGCCCAAGTGATACTCAAACGTATCATTTTTACCTTGTTTGTTGTGCAATGTGTATATAATATCATGTATTTGGTAATAAAATGCGAATTTATACTAACCAACATGATTAGCATTTGTTTTGCAGGATAATGTGATTTTTAAGAGCTAAAATGCGTGTTGGAACTATGTCGGAGTTGGACTTGGATGCGAGCGTGGAAAATACCTCGGATGGCATATTTTGCAGTGGCTCCGCGATGGTGCCGTGCCACGCTGCCATCGCGGTAGCACACTGCCTGGGCAGAAATAAAAGTGGTAATTTCTAGTGTGCCTGCGCGTCAGCACCGTGGCACGGAGACAGGCCTCCGCGATGGCCTCCGTGCCACGTTGAGGCTAATGATCCGGACCATGCAATTTCCAGAGAGGGTCCGCGTCGACGCCGTGTCACGGAGGCAGTGCTCCGCGTTGGTCTCCGTGACACGTTGCTTGTTATTCCGGGAAAAATTTCCCACTAGTATAAATAGCACACTTAGGTTATTTTTAAAAGAGGTTTTTTTTAGTTTTAGTTTTTTAGCCTGAGTTCAGAAGTGGGAGGAGGAACGTGGTTTTGTGGCAGTTGAAGAACAGAAAAGATAAGAGTTTTCTTCTCTTCCCTTCTTCTTTCCTTCAATTGTATGCATGATTCACACTCATTCTAGGATGATTAATCCAAGAATGAGTGGCTAATTCCTCTCTTGCTGAGGTTTTGAACTTGTGAAATGAATGTTGGTAATAATTGATATGGTTTCTTCTTCTTCTTGCATGTTGTTCTATTAATTCTTGTGCTTATTACATTCTTGATTGGCCACCATTAATGTATATCTAAAAAGTCCAATTTCACTCGAGAGAGCATGAAATTGGAAAGTTGTGAATTAATAGGGTATTGTTCTTAACTTGATTTGGGAAAATTGGGTTTTGATGTGCTTTCTTGATAGAAATATACTTGAAAGCCGTATTAGTCAATTTAGGAACCGGAATTGTAGTGTTAGGTCATAAATTGCATTTGATCACAGAAATGTAGGCGAATGGTTTATGAAGCTAAAGTGAAATTAAATACGGAAGTTTTAATTTCTAGGCAAACGTTCTTGGCTAGTAATATGAAGAAGAAGATGACCAAATTATCATGATTATCAAGTTCATTACTCGTTCTTAACCTTGGCATGTGCATATCCATTGTCTAAACTCAACGTAAATAGTAGTTATTAATTTTAGTAGATAATTAGTTTAGAAACAAAACTTACTCAAATCTTGGTTGGATTGTTGTTAACATAGTTAGAAATAGAATAGAGATACAGTAAACTAGGCAGTTTTGCATATCTAGAGCAGCCTCCTTGGATCGATACTTGGCTACTTAGCCACTTTATTACTTGTTTGACCACGTACACTTGCGTGTCGGTGTATAATATATACCGAGCAGCAGAGCGCGAACAAGTTTTTGGCGCCGTTGCCGGGGAGGCTAGGCGATTTGTAAAATTTTGTTTAGTGTAAATTTACTGTATTTGTATTTTTATTCTCTTAAGTGTTAACAACTTGGTCTTAGCCTGTATTTTGCAGATTTTTATTTCTGTGAACACTGGCAAGGGACAAGGAGCTGGTGGAATCTTACTTAGAGCCAGAACGTGAATTGCATAGTCAACATAGAGAAGCTCTTCGGAAGAAGTTGCAGTTGCTCAAACAGTCTATGATGGAGCAACCCAATCCACCAGTTGTACGGGCAGTGTTAGTGCCCGAGGAAGTAGCAGCCAGGCCGGTTCGCGAGGTGGCAATCCCACACGCTAATAATGTACATTCCAGCATCCGCAAACCAGAGCCTGGGGGGAGATTTGAGTTAAAGCAAAATATGGTGCAACTTTTGCACACTAGCGGGCAATTTACCGGTCTCCCTCACGAAGATCCGCAACAACATCTCCAGAACTTTTTGGAGATAAGTGACACTTACATCCCCGCTGGACTGTCACCTGATTATGTTCGGCTCACCTTATTTCCATTTTCCTTACTTGGTGAAGCCAAGAGGTGGTTAAAAGCTGAACCACCCAACTCTATATCAACGTGGGATGATCTTGCAAAGAAGTTCTTGATCAGATTTTTCCCTTCAGGTAAAACAGCTAAACTTAGAAGTCAGATTCTAAGTTTTAAACAGAGGGAAGGAGAAAATCTTTATCAAGCCTGGGAAAGATTCAAGTCCATGTTGCGGGACTGTCCTCATCATCATCAGTCAAATGAGGTGTTGGTCCACACTTTTATTGAGGGTTTGGAACCCCACACTAAAATTTTGTTAGACTCAGCAGCTGGAGGGCAAGCGCTGGAGAAGACTTATGAGGAGCTGTACACTTTGCTCAACCGAATTTCACAAGGCAATCCAGAATGGAATGCAGATTCTTCAAGAGGTGGAGCAAGGAAAGCAGCGGGAGTGCTTGAAGTGGATGGATTCACAGCTATCGCTGCACAGATAGTTGCTTTGCAAAATCAGTTAAACACTCACTTCAGCAATATGAATTTGAACCAGCCGTCAGCCTCAGTTAATGCAGTCCAACAGATGTGGTGTGAAGTGTGTGGTAGTAATGAGCATTCAGCTGAATGCTGTGGTGCAAATCCTGATTTTGTCAACTTTGTGGGCAATGCACAGAGGAATCAACAGCAGTTTGGTGGTGGCTACAACTCGAATTGGAGGAATCATCCAAATTTTTCGTGGGGTAGCAACAATCAACAAGGCCAGGGTTCAGGGAAGGGTATGCACAGAAACCAAGGAGGGCAACAAGGCTATCAGAATCAGTTTAGAAATCACAATGCCCCTCCTCCACCACCATCACCGACTATTGAGGAAATGTTCAAGACCATGATTGCCAACCAGGCACAATTGCAGGCTGACTATGTCAAACTGGCGGCCGAAGTAAAGAACAATCAATTGTCAACCAAGGCTCTTGAATATCAGTTTGGGCAATTTGCCAGTGCCCAAAATACTAGACCAAGGGGAGGACTACCTAGCGACACGGATCCCAATCCTAAGCAGGTAAATGCAGTGACCACGAGGAGTGGTTTACAATTAAAGGAGGTGGAATCGGAAAGACAGCCTCAGAAGTCAGGAGTAGCAGATGTTGAGGGAGAACAAACCTCAGATACGGGGAAGACCAAAGAAGCTGAACCAACAAGGCCTCCACCCCCGTTCCCTCAACGACTTAAGAAACACAAGGAGGAGGCGTGTTTCCAGAAATTCATGGAGGTACTTAAACAGGTACATGTTAACTTACCTCTTGTTGATGTCTTGCAGGGTGTGCCAAAATATGCAAAGTATATCAAAGACATCGTGGCCAACAAAAGTCGCTTGACCGAGTATGCCACGGTGGCTTTAACGGAGGAATGCACATCCCGTATTCAGAACAGGTTGCCCACTAAACTGAAGGATCCTGGAAGTTTTACTATCCAGCTGACGATTGGGCAAAGTATCCGAGCTCGTGGGATATGCGACTTGGGGGCAAGTATAAATCTGATGCCATCTTCTGTATTCAGAAAGTTAGGGCTAGGGAGTCCTAGACCTACAACAGTGATCTTGCAGCTAGCAGACAGGTCTTTAGCTAAGCTGGATGGCATTGTGGAGGATGTGCTAGTGCAGGTAGGCTCCCTCATTTTTTCGGTAGATTTCATTGTTCTGGATTTTGAGCCAGATGCAGAAATCCCATTTATTTTGGGACGACCATTTTTGGCAACCGGAAAGGCATTGATCGATGTAGCTGCGGGTCAACTCACGATGCGAGCACACGACAAGGTTGAGGTGTTCGACGTGTACAAGGCACCTAAGCTTCCGACTGTCTATAAGGAACTCTCGGTGATCAACGTGATTGATCATGGGAATGCAAATGGATTGAGTGATTCCCGAGAGTTACTAGGTAGGCCACCAGACAAGGTTGAGAACTACTGGGGAGATGACCATGATTGGGTTAAATCGTCCATCTCCCTAGTAGAAAATTGAGCGTAAAGGCTGTCGAGCCGCGACGTTAAACCAGGCGCTGCACGGGAGGCAACCCGTGAAAAATATTTTTCTTTCTTTTTCCTTAGTGTAAAGTTTTTCTTTTATTTTATTTTCTCTTCTTTTTCTTGACTAGGTTTAAATGTGCATTTTAATTAGTAATTTTTATTCTTTTAGTAGGGAATCTAGTCATTTAACCAATTTTTGTTTAGTGAGGTGATTTTCAGGTATACCGGATGAAAAATACGTGGAATCGAGAAAACGAGGCGAGGTATGAAAAATAAAATTTGATAGTGAAACAGAGCACTGGCGCGTTGGCGCCGTGTCATGGAGGCAATGCTCCGCGTTGGCCTCCGTGACACGTTGAAGGCAAATCTGGAATTTTTTAAAATTCCAGTAAGCCAACGCGTTGGCTCCGTATCACGGAGGAGGGCCTCCGCGTTACCCTCCGTGACACGTTGCCCTTATCCCAGTGCCGGGTCACACCGGGTTTCCGGGTGACCCGCGTGTTTTCTTAATAAAAACCCCCGATTTCGCCCCTATTTTCCCCATTCCCTCTTCCCTCCGCGACCAAACACCCATTCCCCTACCCCCAAGCTCCGTGCCACGTTAAGAGGCAAGGAAAACGTCAAGTCTTTATCGATTCTTCAATTCCAAGGTATGTTTTCATCGTCTATCTCAAATTTTTGGCGATTTTTGTCGATTTTGAGCATGTGAGGTGAGATATATCACCCTAGGTAGAAATTAAACATGACGTGAATTATTTTGCGATTGATTGTGTTCGGATTGTTGTAGTTGACGGGTGAACTTATCGATTGGTTGAATAATTCATTGTTGATTGTCGAATTGAGTTCTAGGGCTTGGGGTTGTTGAATTTTAACTTGGGTAACTTGATAGTTTGACGAAATTGATGCCGGGGTGTGTTTATTATTTGAGATAAGTCGTGGTAAATATTGTATAATTGGTGAAAGACGACTAATTCTCAATTTTTAGTGGGACATTGCGTAATATGTGAATTGGTTGAATTGCTTAGATTAGTGTATATAAAATGTTTGTATTGTTGTTTCTATTTGGTTGTTGTTATTGTTGCTAAGTGCCATGGGTGAATAGCTGTCGATGGTAGGATTGGGTTAGCTGTATGAAGTCTGAGTAGTTCGCTAGCCGTTATGCTGTCGAATTTTTGTGAACGCACTAAGCAATATGTTTATAGTGATTGTGTTTGGGGTGTAAATAGATCTATCCTTGCTAACATGTTGTAAATATTGTTAAAGACTAAGTGTGGGGTAAATTTTGTTTAACCCGACCTTAGCCAAAACTAACAAGTTTTTAGCTTAACGTTGTGCTTGTCTGTGTAAATTGACAGGTACAATGGCAAGCCGACAAGATAAAGGCAAGGGTGCTTCAACCTCAGGCACCGGCAGAAAGAGAATGAGACTGGGCACTGCTGTCCCAGCTGCACCTGCTGTTCCACGCGGTCAACACCGCCGATACGGAACACGATGGGTTACTGATGAAGGGAAGAAGTGGTACGCAAAGCATAAGGAGAACAAGTACTTCCCGGAGGAACATATTGCAAGGGAACCACTTGCACAGGAGTTCCCTCGCATCGTACAGAGGATTGAAGCAGCTGGGCTCAGCTTTATTTTTCAGGAGCCCACGGAGTGCAACCTTCACTTGGTCCGGGAATTTTATGCCAACTAGAACCCGGCCATCAGAAGCCACACTATTAAAATCAGAGGGCAGATTGTCACTCTGGAACCCCAGCAGCTGAATGCCATCGTTGGAGCGCGGGACACAGACACCCACGTTCTCCGCCAGCTCAACATCACCCCACCGTACACCGACATCAGATGTACGTTGTGCGGGGCTCGATCCAAAGCCCGATGGAGTAGACACAAAGAGAGGGGTTACCACCAGACTCTGCCTTATTCGCAGATGAACAGGGAGGCCAGAATCTGGCTAAAAATTGTATGTTCGTGTTTGATCCCGGGAGTACATATGACAGACGTGACCCGGGACCGTGTCTGCCTGGTGTATGCCCTTATGAAAGGGCTTGAGATTAATGTGGGGGCGGTTATAATATCCGCCATGAAGAGAGACAGACTACACCAGGGCCACAGATACGGGTTTGGCGGACTCATCACCACCTTCCTCCGAGGCCTCGACGTTGAGGAAGAAGCCTTGGATTACATTCCGCAGTTGGAGCGGTGGGCCATTGATGTGACAAAGACCAAGGCCACCGACACTACACATGGACCTGTGCTGACTTTGGGCGAGCGACATGCTCGTGACGACCAGTATATGGCCCGTATGTTCGGTATGCAGATGCTGCAGCTACGGATAGGTGGGAGACCAGCCACCGAGGATGAATTATGGCAGCTGGAGCTGGACTACCCTTTTGGCGAGAACGCCAGAGCCTTATGCAAGGTGGGGCCAGCCTTCGTGGAGCCGACTGACGACGACGTCCCTACTGATGAGGAGACACGTCGTGAGGACTCTGATGTGGAGTCTGATGACGGCGAGGGAGCTGATTCAGATATGGGCGACGAGGCCGCAGCACCGGATGAGGAAGTCGAATATTTCGACTGAGCAGGGAGTTTCACCACCCAAAATTTTGTGCTTTGTATTTTTGTGAACACTGAGGACAGTGTTCCATTTAAGTGTGGGGTGGGGAGTAGTTAGGTGCTGGGTCATAGGCTCTACATCTGCTGTATATTCTTCCTTGACGTTTGTGTATGTCTGTGCTTTCCCTGTTGTTGTGACCTGATTTGTGAATGATGTGTATATATTTGTTTGTGGCTAATGATGTGTGTCTTTAAAAAGTTATGGTTGCCTTTGTAAATATTTTGTAAATTTTGTAAATATTTTTTTCTCTATCGATATGATCGATATTTTTCAAAATTTTTGCGAAAGGATGTTGCACTTATCAACATATTTTGTAAATATTTTTTTCATCGAAATGATCGATGTGTTGCAAAAATTTTGAAGTTTTATTTTTGGGTTTCTCGGAGTTTGTTTTTGGTTCTTTTACCGAGAATAGTCCCATTGAACCGATGTCATAGTTAGTGAACATTCCCTATGATGGATGGATGACGACCGTCTTAAGGGAAATGTAGTCGATAGGAGTAGATGATTTGTTTTTAGTTTCTTTGGTGGATTGCATCAATAAACTGTAGTTGCTTATGGTTGCTAAAATTTTGTTGCGTGTGTAATTGATGTTCGAAATGCGAAAGTGATTCGTTTGAAAGCATGTAATTGTGTAAATATGTTGAGTTACCTAGGCTATAGAATTTGGTTCATTATGATTGAGGCTTAATCTTGAATTCATGTACTTGACTAATTAAAGAGTCTGTGAATGCATCTTGATTCGAGCATGTGCATGAAGTGTGAGTGAGGTTTTGCTATTCCATGTCATTGTGAATTGTCTAGAACTTGCCTGGCGTGTATACAAAGCGAAATGGAGGTGTAGTGTCGGAAAGGATGTAGGCATTTCTTTGTTTTAACCGTTAGTTTCCATTTTTTTCTTGTCAAGTTCTACCTTTTTATATGTTGTACACCCTAGTCAGCCCGTTGAGCCTTTAGCCGATTTCTTTCTTTTGTCCAGAATTGTATGAACTAAGCTTTATTCCTTCTTTTCATTAGCCTTAAAGTCTATAAGAAGATCTTAAGCGCTTACAAAGAACAAAAAAATTGTTTCCCAAAGTGTTAAAGAGTGAAAAGAGTGAAAAGAAAAGAAAAGCAAAGTGAGGAAAGAAAAGATGGTGTTGAAGAGGCACTAGTTGTAATTAAATGAAATTGGGGGCACATGAAAACCTTCCATTTGGGGTCAAGTGTGCCTAATGAAATGGGCTGTATGAAAGTAAACCAGCATGAATGGGAGAAAAAGAGAAAAGAGAGGAACAATGTCCATGAGTCGATGGGAATGAGTTGAAAAGGCGCTTAAGGATGCTAGCAACTATTATTGGCTAATCCAATATATATATACTAGATCCATAGCCCAGTTACAACCCATTAAAAGTCCTATTTGATCCTACACTACATTTCTTTATATTAGTGGAGTAATACACTAAGGGCAAGCCTATGGGTCATGACATGATGCATGTGAATTCTTTTGGGAGAGAGAGTGAAATTAATTTCTATATGCCCCTACTTGCATGTTTGTGTGATGCACGAGCATAAAAGGGGAAGTTTCTCTCGAGTTGTGAGGGTACATGCTTGATGAAAGATTGATTTTCGTGTCGGATTTCTTGATTAGTTGATTTGCATGAGTTTGCCGATATCAAGAATCAATTCTTAAAAGTCTAGGAAGCCCCGATGTATTAAGGTCATTGTCTTGTACGACCAAGCATGTTTTCTTGATGATTTGAAAAAATTGAATAATCGGTATGACCGTAACGTAAATGGTTGCACCATAGTGACAAAGGTTGAGATGTGATGTGTATGATTTGTGTATATGTTGTTCGAGGACGAACAAGGATTTAAGTGAGGGGTAAGTGATCTTGGGCAGATTTATATGCCCAAGTGATACTCAAACGTATCATTTTTACCTTGTTTGTTGTGCAATGTGTATATAATATCATGTATTTGGTAATAAAATGCGAATTTATACTAACCAACATGATTAGCATTTGTTTTGCAGGATAATGTGATTTTTAAGAGCTAAAATGCGTGTTGGAACTATGTCGGAGTTGGACTTGGATGCAAGCGTGGAAAAGACCTCGGATGGCATATTTTGCAGTGGCTCCGCGATGGTGCCGTGCCATGCTGCCATCGCGGTAGCACACTGCCTGGGCAGAAATAAAAGTGGCAATTTCCAGTGTGCCTGCGCGTCAGCACCGTGGCACGGAGACAGGCCTCCGCGATGGCCTCCGTGCCACGTTGAGGCTAATTATCCGGACCATGCAATTTCCAGAGAGGGTCCGCGTCCACGCCGTGTCACGGAGGCAGTGCTCCGCGTTGGCCTCCGTGACACGTTGCTTGTTATTCCGGGAAAAATTTCCCACTAGTATAAATAGCACACTTAGGTTATTTTTAAAAGAGGTTTTTTTTAGTTTTAGTTTTTTAGCCTGAGTTCAGAAGTGGGAGGAGGAACGTGGTTTTGTGGCAGTTGAAGAACAGAAAAGATAAGAGTTTTCTTCTCTTCCCTTCTTCTTTCCTTCAATTGTATGCATGATTCACACTCATTCTAGGATGATTAATCCAAGAATGAGTGGCTAATTCCTCTCTTGCTGAGGTTTTGAACTTGTGAAATGAATGTTGGTAATAATTGATATGGTTTCTTCTTCTTCTTGCATGTTGTTCTATTAATTCTTGTGCTTATTACATTCTTGATTGGCCACCATTAATGTATATCTAAAAAGTCCAATTTCACTCGAGAGAGCATGAAATTGGAAAGTTGTGAATTAATAGGGTATTGTTCTTAACTTGATTAGGGAAAATTGGGTTTTGATGTGCTTTCTTGATAGAAATATACTTGAAAGCCGTATTAGTCAATTTAGGAACCGGAATTGTAGTGTTAGGTCATAAATTGCATTTGATCACAGAAATGTAGACGAATGGTTTATGAAGCTAAAGTGAAATTAAATACGGAAGTTTTAATTTCTAGGCAAACGTTCTTGGCTAGCAATATGAAGAAGAAGATGACCAAATTATCATGATTATCAAGTTCATTACTCGTTCTTAACCTTGGCATTTGCATATCCATTGTCTAAACTCAACGTAAATAGTAGTTATTAATTTTAGTAGATAATTAGTTTAGAAACAAAACTTACTCAAATCTTGGTTGGATTGTTGTTAACATAGTTAGAAATAGAATAGAGATATAGTAAACTAGGCAGTTTTGCATATCTAGAGCAGCCTCCTTGGATCGATACTTGGCTACTTAGCCACTTTATTACTTGTTTGACCACGTACACTTGCGTGTCGGTGTATAATATATACCGAGCAGCAGAGCGCGAACAACTCCCAACCGAGCTAATCTGTGAATATCCTTTTCCACTTCTTTTCTGCCCTCTTCAACATGAGAAGCGCTTCCCATGGACATTCTATTCAAAGCATCTTCCATCATATTTTCCTTGCTTAGGTGATATAGCATGCTCATGTCATAATCCTTCAATAACTCCAACCACCTTGTCTTATGAAGGTTCAAATTCTTCTGACTGAAAACGTATTGAAGACTCTTGTGGTCGATGAAAACATCCACATGAACCTCATAAAGGTAATGCCTCCATATTTTCAAAGCAAACACCACTACTGCCAACTTAAGATCATGAGACGGATAATTCTTCTCATGAACTTTGAGCTGTCTGGAGGCATAAGCTACCACCTTACCCTGCTGTATCAAAACACAACTGAGGCCAACTCTGGAAGCATCACAGTAGACTACAAACCCATTTGTTCCATCTGGTAAGGTCAAAACTGCAGCTATAGTAAGTCAAGTCTTCAAATCCTGGAAACTGACTGGATAGTTGGGGTCTCAGAGCTAGAATCTTTGACTCGAACTAGGTAATAGATGCACCCTTCCAAAATGAGCTTCCTTTACTTGAGGTAGGAAATAAACTGACCTTTCGACGTGGAGCTACTACCCATCCACTCTAGAACTGGCTCATTTGGAAATTGAAATCTGACAACTCTAGTTCTGTAGTCGTCTGAGGAATAACCGGAATGTAACCAATCCATGCCAAGAATGAGGTAAAAATCAACCATGTCTAGCTCTACTAGATCAACTGGAACTACTTTACTCAATACTGAGACTGGGCAGTTTCTGTACACCCGGCTGGCTCTAACAAACTCACTAATTGGGGTAGAGAAAGAGAATTGTTCTGAGAGGACTTCTAGACTAATTTCAAATTGAATAGCTACATAAGGAGTCACGAACGATAGTGTGGCTCCTAGATCTAGTAGGGCATGTAAATCTAGGTGGAAAAGACGTAACATACCCGTGACCATGTTAGGTGAGCTCTCCTGATCCTGATGAGAGGACAAAGCATAAAAGCAGTCTTGGTGCTGACCGCCATCCGTACCTGAAGTGTTGCCTTGCTGAGCTAGATAGCTTGTTGGGGCTGCTGAAGTGGTAGACTGTGATTTTCCCTGTCCTGCTGATGAACACTTCTTTTTAGCTGGTGACCTAGCCGTCCACATCTGAAGCAACCCTCTTTTCACAGAAGGCATTCACCTAGATGGTTCTTGCCTCACCTAGGACAAGCTGGGTAGCGGTTGCTGGCATTGTGACTTTGGGACTAAAAGCCAGATGTTCCACCCTTACAATCCTTGCAGGACATGAAAGTAGGGGCACTAGCTGATGTGGGTGCTAGAGTACTCTTTTGCTGCTGCTGTGGGCGTCTACTACCACCAGACCTCTAGGGCCATAATCAGATTGACCTGTTCTAGCTCGCTTGTTCTCCCGTTTGATATCCTTCAACTTTTCTGCCTTAATCAGCTGCGAATGAATGATGAGGCTGGAGAGCTCAATGTCCTTAATGAGCATCGTGGTCCTGCACTCCTTAAGCACAAGGTTTGATACCCTGTTGATGAATTTAAGCATGTGAGCCCTTGGCTTGGATACCATCTCTAGAGCATACCTTGACAACCGAGTGAACTCCATTGCATACTCCTCCAAGGTCCTATTACCCTACTTTAAGTTTATGAACTCAGATACCTTAGCCTCCCTCAACTCCCAAGGGAAAAATTTGTCTAGAAATGCTCTCGTGAACTCTGCCCACCTACTAGCCCTGCTGCTGCTGGTCTGCCTTCCTTCCACTAATCGTACAAAATCTGCGCGACCCCTTTAAACTGAATCATTTAGAATTGATTAAGGCTACTTTCTACTAACAACAAACCCAACGGTTTGAAGGATCATTCTCAAGATTTATCATCATAATTCATATCATCATGGTATCAAATCATCACTTAATCCACACATTTTACTTTCATGAAACATCTATAGGTTTAGATCATACTTTGCATAGATCAACAACATTCGAATCCCAAGTTCATAACATACAACAGATATCTTAGATTCATGTAGGACCATAGGTCCAATTCATACTTTAACATGTAACATTGATTCATATATTCTATATTTACGGAAAACTCATATAATCAACTCATACCTTGAACAAGTACAATGTGATCATGGTGCAATCCTATGATTATTTCATAAAAATCCCATTTCGAAATTTACTCTAAATCATGGTGAAAATTCGATAATCATGCTATTACCATAGGTTCAACTCATACCCAATACATTTACATCATAGTCATAGTGAAAACATGCACATACTTCATATTGGTCAAAGCCCATAAGTTTTGATCATGTTCCAACACATACAATGCGACACTTGTTCTAGATTTGCGGAACCTATGTAATTTACATGTACTTTAGACAAGGGTATCACTTCGTGATAAGAGCATATGATTTATTTATGAAATCCCAATTCAAATTCTAGACTAACTCATGGTGAAAATTCCATAATCATGCTAATTCCACATCAGGTATATCATTCGAGGTTTTGAAAGTAATTTTACAAGCATGTATGACTATCCATCATAATGGGTCTTAGGATTCATAGGAGACATATGAGAATTTATGCCCAAATCGAACCCTAGAACATGCTTTCTAGAAAATTAAGGAAGTTGGATTTTAGTATCAAAATTTGGGAAATAAGGATGGAAGGAGATCCTTGTTGAAGTCCCCCGCATACCTACTTCGAAAAAATTCCCACTTGAATCTAACCTTAGAAACCCTTGAAGAACCCTAGTTGAATCCTTAATCTTGAGAGAGAGGAGGACGAAGAGTTTGAGAGAATGAGAGATTAGGCTAGAAAAACCCTTAAAAACATCCCATACAATGCTCAAAATGACGTAGCTTAGGAGTTAGAGGAATAGGAGTTTACGAAAACACCCTTAGGAATTCACAGGAAAAATCCACCTGCAAGTCCCCACGGGGCACTCCACGAGTCTAGGGGGTTGGCAATGACTCGTGGTTCCAACTCGTGGAGTATATTGGAATTATTTCCTTTTTCTTCTCTTCTCTCCCCAAGGGTCACTTGACAAGTCGTCAAGTGCACGGCGGCTCGTCCCCTCTTTTGTGATCACCACTGTCTCGATACCCCATCCTTGATCTCTAGCCTCCTCCCGATGGTCGACCTAATGACTAATCGCGTACCTAACGACTCATTGGGTCTCCCGTTGCCACTGAGCCTCACCATTCCTTCTCCTCCTTCCCACGACTACCCTGACGAGTTGTTACTTGACACGATGACTCGGCAGGTCATCTATGTTCGCTGGACCTTTTCTACATCTCCTGACTGCTCCACACAGGCCTGACCACGACCCATTAGGTTACCTAAAAAATCATTCCACGGCTCTTTATGAAGCAAATTTTCCACTTCCCCGCTGATTCCTCATTTAAATTCTAGGGTTTGATCTTAAAAACTTTTGGAGTGTTACAATATATCCCTCTTGGGAACATTCATCCTCGAATGTTGGCTAAACATAATGAAAGGATTGGGATGGAACTGAAATCCCAAAACTGATCAATCACAGCTGAAACCAATGGAGTATCTGACTTGGGCTGATTTCACATCTCCGAACTGAATATCTAATTCGTACATTATGCTGAGACATGAGAGGGACTGTAAGACATGAAACCGACGTGGAGCAAGATAAAACACTGAGAAGGATTCTTTTCCTCTAACTGGCACTGAGCTGATATGGATTGAGCCTTTATTCTCAAATCGTCTTACGATACTAAGCTAGAACTCATGATATCTGGTCTAACTGAGAGTAAGAGACTCATGAGCACGAACTATTCATGACATCAGTACTGAGCATATATAAGACTTAACCTTATCTACTGAACTACTAAGGAAACTTCTAAAGACTAAGTTCAAGCTGAACATACTGTAAGACATGAGTCAACACACATAACTGGCTTGTAACATGAAGATGAGCCTTAAGTATTTATAGAGTAGAACTGGCATCGCTGTCTGAAGTGGCTACTAAGAAATTCTGGAAGTCTAGGCATAGGGATGGGAAGAGCCTAGCTTCAACTAAAATACAAGAGAAGCTATCGACACCTGAAGGGATCGACATACCGCAACTGCTAGGGCTGGAACTCCCCTATTAGCATTCTCAAGATCCAACTTGCCTTACATGCTTACCATCTCCCCCTTAGCTTGAAGCCATCATTCTAAGGATCCCAAATCTTTCTTAAGGTCAGGGCTAAATCACTAACTCCTAGCTTCTCCTTCACCTCTAACATTGACTACAAGCCTTATACTTACATTGTTCACATCACACATCGACAATCTCTTCTTAACAAACATCATAAGACTTCTTATTCAATATGGGGGTTATAGGGTTAGCAACATGCAAAGAGTAACCCGAGAAATTCATAACATGCCAGTGACTACTTCTAGCGACTTGCCCTTATCCTGATGTGCTGCCATGGTGTAGGAGCGGTTTCGACGTTGTCCACGACCTGGGCTAGATGATGCACCCTGCTGAAATGGACGAGCTATCGGAGCTACGAAGAGGTGGCGAAGGCTCTACTCTCACCTCGCTTAGCTGTTGCGCAATCTTGGTGCTTATGACCTAACCTGTCGCACCAGAAACAAGCATCTGAGCAGGCCATGCATTCCCCCAAATGGTGCTTCCCATAGCTCATACACAATGGGTACATAATCTCCCTTACCCTGGGTTTATATGGAATACTGGCTGTCAAAGGTGCTGTGGCCCAATGATTTCTGCTGGTAGCATGAGCGGTGTCCACCACTCGACCTCTACTGGGAGAACACTAAATCTCCGGTTCTAGCCCTCTTTGCCTCTCTCTCTTTTTCCTTCACCTGTTCCGCTTCCATTTATTGAGCGAATATCACAAAACGTGGAAAGTCTATGTCCTTGTGCAACAT
The DNA here is from genome assembly GCA_035772735.1 of Datura wrightii. Lineage (NCBI taxonomy): Eukaryota > Viridiplantae > Streptophyta > Magnoliopsida > Solanales > Solanaceae > Datura > Datura wrightii. The sequence goes on along the minus strand of JASDFA010000019.1, from coordinate 71,508,053 downwards.
GGCAGTCTAGCACTCTTTGACCAAGGAGCCTGACACTTCGTTCACAAACTTGCTCACTCGGTCTCTTTAGTTGGCTACCATCTCCGGTGCATACTTGGATAATCGGGTAAACTCCAATGCGTACTCCTGGATAGTCATGTCATTTTCTCTTAAGTTAATGAACTCTATCGCCTTTGCCTCCCTCAACTCCGTAGGTAAAAACTTATCCAGGAACGCAGTCATAAACTCATCCCAACCTATGGGAACTGCTCCAACTCCCCAACTATCTCTCTACTGACAAAACCATATATAAGCGACTCCTTTCAGCTGGTAGGAGGCTAAGTCTGTGCTCTCGGTTCCCGTCTCCCCCATGATTTGGGTGATCTTGTAGATCTCTTCCAAGAACTCATACGGGTCTTCGTCCACCTTTGAACCTAAGAATTTGGGTGGATTCATTTGTAGAAAGTCTCTCACCCTTGATGCCACTACATTCCCATTCTGGGGAACACGAGCCATTGCCTGCTGAGTAATCTGGGCAGTCATGGCCTGCGTAACATATGAAGGGTTGCCCGAAAATCAACATGAGTAACATGGTCGTCTATCGGGTTCGCTGGGGCTGGTGGTGCTTCTGGCGCCTATTACCATTCCTTCTTCCAATCGCTCTTTTGGGAGGCATTATCTGCGAGCGCGTAAAGCATGATTCATGAGAGGAACTGTTAGAGTTTCATACTCTACACACGATAAGAATCATGAAGAAAAGGAAACATTCCTAAAATATCTCGTAGCCTCTTCTTCATAGCGTGGCGCGCTTCACACCCATGAAGAAGACTCTACTTAACGCGACTTTCAGACACCCTAGGACACTCTAAACCTTATCTCTGATACTAAGTTTGACACGACCTGAACATAAGCCCGGATCGAGACACGGGACAAGGAACCCCAAGAGGCTCTAAGTTGACCCATGGCATAGTCATAGAATATAATTTAATAATAGAAACAACTGACAAAACATAACTGAGTAGAAGCTAACTAAAAGAGTCTAATCAAAAACCATAAGAACAAATGTAAAAACACTCTGATACAAAAGCTAAATCTATCTAGACAAGTATGAAAGCCTTTACTAAACTATTGAGTTGTTGGGACAAGCTCTCAGTTAACTCCTAACATCTGAAAACTGAAACATAATGAAAATATAAACATAAATCACGTCCTCGGTAGATGAGGACTCACCACAAGCAGTTGAGATGGGAATGAATCATATCTAACCATGTGGCTGAGTCTTGAAACTTGAATCTATATCATGAAACGATATAGCACATAAAGTATGTGGTTAATACTTGGAATGTACTGAGTATGTGAGAAATGTAAGTAATCTAAAGATGCAGGTACACAAGAAGGAAGTAAACTAGATACATCTACATGTAACTGAACTGGAATACAAAAACTCTTTCTAAGATACATATATATATTTCCATTAAGCTTTTATTTGGAAACATTTACCAAAGTATAATCAAACTAATGCATAAGGGTCATGTGATGTATATTTATTGAGAACTGAAGTTGTAACTGATATCGTACACTATACTGACCATCTGCTGACGAGTTTGAATCCGGCTTAACTGATTTTAACTTAAATCTGAAATTATACGGAGCTGAGCTGAATTGATATCATTGACTAAGGGAGAAATTCACGACTATGGAGAGTCCCTGACTGACTAAGGGAAACATTCTCTGCTAGGGAGAGTCACTGACTGACTAAGGGAAACATTCTCTGCTATGGTGAGTTCCTAACAACCTAAGGGAAACATTCTCGGCTATGGAGAGTCCTGACTGACTAAGGGAAACATTCTCTACTATGGGGATTCCCTGACTAACTAAGGGAAACATTCTCGGCTATGGAGAGTCCCTGACTAACTAAGGGAAACATTCTCGGCTATGGAGAGTCCTGATAAACTAGAACATGGAGGTCACTAGTCTGACGTCATTTGTTTAGTCTAATTCACTTCAGCTAATCAGAGACATGAGCATTCAACTATTTATATCATACTAAATATCATACTGAATCATTTAGAATTGATTAAGGCTACTTTCTACTAACAAAAAACCCAACAATCTGAAGGATCATTCTCAATCTTTATCATCATAATTAATATCATCATGGTACCAAATCATCATTTAATCCACACATTTTACATTCATGAAACATCTATAGGTTCAGATCATACTTTACACACATCCACAACACTCAAATCCCAAGTTCGTAAACATATGACATATATCTTAGATTCATGTAGGATCATAGGTCCAATTCACACTTTAACATGTATATATTGGTTTATATATTCTATATTTACGGAAAACCCATATAATCAACTCATACCTTGAACATGTACAATGAGATCATGGTGGAAGCATATGATTATTTCATAAAAACCCCATTTCAAAATTTACTTTAAATCACGGTGGGAATTTTATAATCATGCTATTACCATAGGTTCAACTCATACCCAATACATTTACATCTTAGTCACAGTGAAAACATGCACATACTTCACATTGGTCAAAGACCATAAATTCTAATCATGTTCCAACACATACAATGCGACATATGTTCTAGATTTGCAGAACCCATGTAGTTTACATTTACTTTAGACAAGGGTATAACTTCATGATAAGAGCATATGATTTATTTATGAAATCCCAACTGAAATTCTAGACTAATTCATGGTTAAAATTCCATCGTCATGCTAATTCCACATCAAGTATATCATTCGAGGTTTTGAAAGTAATTTTACAAGCATAAATGACTATCCATCATAATGGGTCTTAGGATTCATAGGAGACATATAAGAATTTTTCCACAAATCGAACCCTGGAACATGCTTTCTAGAAAATCAAGGAAGTTTGATTTTAGTATCAAAATTTGGGACACAAGGATGGAAGGATATCCTTGTTGAATTCCCGCATACCTGCTTCAAAGAAATCCCCCCTTGAATCTTACCCTAGAAGCCCTTGAAAAATCATAGTTGAATCCATAATCTTAAGAGAGAGGAGGAAAAAGAGTTTGAGAGAATATCATGAGAGAATGAGAGATTAGGCTAGAAAAACCCTTTAAAATGTCCCATATAATGCTTAAAACGATATAGTTTAGGAGCTAGAATCATAGAATTTTATGAAAATACCCTTGGAAATTTGTAGAAAAAATCCACCTGCCAATCCCTATGAGGCACTCCACGAGTCGTGGGGGTTGGCAATGACTCGTGGTGCCAACTCGTGGAGTACACTGGAATTATTTCCTTTTTCTGCTCTTCTCTCCCCACGGGTCACTTGATGAGTCGTCAAGTGCATGATGACTCGTCCCCTATTCCGTGATCACCACTATCTAGAGACCGCATCTTTTATCTCTAGCCTTCTCTCGATGGCCTACCTAATGAGTCATCGCCTTCCTAATGACTCATTGGGTCGCCCGTTGCCATAAAGCCTCACCATTCCTGCTTCTCCTTCCCACGACTATCCTGACAAGTCGTTACCTGACACAACAGCTTGTCAGGTCATCTATGGTCACAGGACCTTTGCTGCACCTCCTGACTGCTCCTCACGAGCCTAACCACGACTCGTTAGGATACCTAATGAGTCATTCCACGACTCGATCTGAGGTAAATTTTCCACTTCCCTTCTGATTCCTCATTTAAAGTCTGGGGTCTGATCTTAAAAACTTTCACGGTGTTACACATCTCTCCTTCTGTTTTCTTATTTTGGAGGCATAGTTTCACTGAAATGAATAAAGCATGAGTTAAGAGGGCATTTCTGAGATTAAACTTCAGCTCACGATATGAAGTATGAACAAAAGGGAGTTTTCCTAATAACGTCTTGTAGCCTCCCCATCATAAGTGTGGCATGCTTCACACCCATAAATATGACTCTACTTAACGTGGCTTTCAGACATCCTAGGATACTCTAAACCTAGTACTCTGATACCAAGTTTTTTATGACCCGGGTCTACACCCTAGCCAAGACACAGTACTTGGTGCCACAAGTGATGCCTAGCTAACCCATGGTCTAACATTTGCACTGGTATACTAAGTAAACATATGCGGAAGATTTAAAGGAAATATTCATAAATCATTACTACCGAAAGTGTAAATCATCATTGAAAATAATGCTAAACAATTGTGCCTGAAAGTCACTACTAACTAATGAGTTGCTGGGACAAACCCCCAGCTAACTCTAAAATCTGTCTAAATAAGAACTAACGGAAAACAAATATCATCCTCGGAAGATGAAGACTCACCAAACACTACTACTGATATCGTCTAAGGGAACTAAGGACGATGTTGGGACTGAGAACCTACGCTTGTATTATAATACAATACATCATAAAAACTATGCGTCAGTACTTCAAATGTACTAAGAAAGTGGGAGATACAATAAGCATGAACGAATAAGTAACTGAACTATAATAGCATGAAATGACCAACTGAAATATTGTAAACTGGTAAAATTGAACTATAACTGATGTGGTCAATAATAACCCTTGTTAATGGTCATAAACATGTCCTGGAACTGAGATACTGAGCTGAGGTAAACTGATATGAACTGAACAGAGATTGTACTGATAAGTAGGAGATTCTATAACCGACATATAACCACGTGAGCTAAACGTGGAGTTCGATGTATATGTTCCATTGATAGGACCCAATATAACATGCCAGGGTATAAAGGCATGAACTGTGATATCACTGTTTAGGCCTATTTGGGCTAAATAACCTACGGTGGCAATGTAGTTTTGAGAACTTGGATGTTACACCCCCAGAATTTTTTTTGATGATTATTTGATGGTTATATGTCATATTAAGGAAATTATGGATCGTATGTTTTCCATAGGTGATGAGGGAAACATGTGCAAAGGAAAAAGCGAAGAGTATGTGAAGTTTGTAAATAAGGGTCAACTTTAAATGGACATATCTCCAAATATATAATGATTCAGAGGTCCTATAGCCTATCAAATAAAATGTATTTGAGTCTAGTTTACATTAAAAAAACCGCTCGTTAATCGGAGTTCGGAGTAAAATGTTATGCTCGTTTGAAGACAACACTATCGGCTGGAAAAGAGCCCATGCACACGGGTGCCGAGACAGGCAGACAGCAGGCGCGCGCACTCGCTTGTGAGGGCACGTTGCACGGGCGCCGCACGCAGGCACCACCCAGCCTGCCTATATGAAGTAATTTTGAGCTAAAAAGTTCATTTCTACTCCGTTTCACCTCTTTTTTTAAAAAAATTCACAGAATTAAGAGATCTATCCAATGGTGAAATCAAATTCCAGATAATAAATTGTATGGATAGGTCAATTTCCTTATATTCCAAGCTTGGAAAGGGTTTCTTATGCCATGAGCTTCTAATTGTCGAGTTGTTGCGGTTTTGGCTGCCAAGATGCTGCATTTTTGGGCAGTAGGTAGGTGAAGTTCTACCTCCACATTGGTTAGAGTTGAGTACAAAAGGATGTGGTGTTTATACTCTTTAAATTATCATGAATTAACAAGTTATATTGGAAGTGAAGTTGGAACTTATGTGTTGCTTGGGTGTGTGTTGTTGTTGTGGTTTCACAACATGGTTGCTACATTTTTGAAATGGAATTTAGCTGAAGAGGAACCCCATATGGGAAGGGGTTATACACAAGTGAAAGGTAAGTGTTCCTACTTGGTTTATCCTCTCAAATTCGCAATCTAAAGTAAGGAAATGACATAAAGTCAATATGTGTTTTATGTGATATTTGACTGAGGTTTCTGCCCGTTTTTGGGAGGTTGTTACAGCTGTATAGGTGCTGGAATTTATCCAAAAGATGGAAGGAATACACCACACCTTTAGGGAGGTTAAACACCAAAAGCACGTAAGCGAAACTCTCATGAATTGCCTCAAGTTTAAGACGCCTAAGGTATGTAGGATTGCTGAAAATTATATTATGATGTGGCTGTTTGGTTGTACGTTTTGGGACATGAATTGTGACTGGGAACTTGGCATAAACAGTACTCATTCCATGTAGTGTAATTAAGGAAGTTGAAGGTGTTGGAGTTTCTAGCAAGCGGAAGAAATTGGCTAAAAAGACACGACGAAGTGAGGTATGTAAAGGCGTCCCTTTCCTTGTTTTTCAAGCACGAAACTAAGTTATTGAAAGGATCAATATTCCTATGTTTTTAAAATCATATTGAGGCATGTATGATACTTTCCAAAGGGTTGGAACTACTTGGCATAAAGCTTGAATTGTTAAGAATGGTTGAAGCGAACAAACGTGAAGCGAAAGGCGTAATTTTTATACGATTGTTGCCGTAGTTCTAAATCGAGTCTGAAGTCCCCTTAACATGGGCACCATGAGCTGGTCCTTTTCAGTATACTGTATATGTGATGTTGAATATATGTTAAGATCTAGTCACTTAGTGAAATTGGTACGAAATGCTAAGACGACGACATGTAATTGAACTTAAGCTAAAAAGATGACACTAACCCGATTGAGGGTAAACGAGCTTATTAAAATGACGGTTTAATAATATTGTTAATCCCTACTATATGCTTATGTTTTAAAGTGCTTAAGGTAAAAACTAGATTTATATTTTTCCTCTTTAAAGCTAATCAAGCGGCACGTAGCGAATAAGCTAAATCGATACATGTTAACGGGGAAAGCGTGGCTATGTTGTCAATTAGGCAAAGAGTTAAGTGCGTATAAGAATTGATGGAATAGTGAACACGAGGGTAAAAACTTGAGTGTAGAGTGAATAATTTTTGGCAAAGAAGTTAAGATGAATAAGAAAAGTAGAGCTAAATATTGTTAAATTAGATGATACGGGTTACGATGGTGAACGAGGTAGGCAACAGTTAGGAAGATTAACCCTGTTCTAAAGACGTTTAGCAAAAGAGTTATAAATTAAGTTGTTTATGTTCAATATGTATTACGTTGATGAATAACCACTAAAGTGTTAACCTTCTATGAAATAATTATAGTTGAACGTTTGCAAAACAGTAACTTAAGTTGAGAAGCTCTCTGTTGTACCCCTAAAGGATTATGTTAAGTTATCTATTCTAAGTGTTGAAATTTTCTACCATGTCTGAAAAGGGTAATCCTAGTATCTTCTAAGTCACTTATGATTATGTAAGCTTTCTTAAGCTCCGCAGATAATTGCAAAGTTATGTAAGTCAATCCAGCATCACCCGAATTATGGCTATATATCTTTATTTGCCTATAAGGAAACACTTGGAGAGTTACTCATGAGTTCCTAAGTTATAGAGCTCCAAGTCTCAGATCCTTAAGTTAGGTCTTTACGTCCCTAATTTATGTTGAAATGTGCTACCTGATCTAAGAAGTTTTTGAGAGATCATATTTCGAGAATTATGCTAATGTCTCGGTCAAGTATCTGATGTTGTATACGAGTCTAAAAACTCAAGTCTTTACATGTCTTTCCAGTAAGAAGTCTTAATATATATGATTTTCATGTTATAACATACAGTTGAATTTTTTCAGTTATATTCAAATGCATCTTTATGTTTAGCTCTTGTTGAGTTATCAATTGAATTTCCTAAATTCATAGGAGAGATTCTCCCATATACTAATGTTCCGAATGTCTAAGTAAGTATAAGTGCAGGCTATGATAATGATCAGTTAAGCTCAGAACTTTGAATACCAGGAAGTCTCCTGAAGGTCACCCAGTTAACTAAATACGACTTATACATTATATAGAAGACTCATAAGTTTTATGTCTGTAGTTCAGCTCTCAGCTCTATGTATATGACAAATAACTCTTCCTAGTTATAATTTCCATGTTTTCCTGCAAATAAGTTAAATGAATTAAGAACTATATGTGCTTATCTACGTGATAAATTTGGCAATGAAATTCCAATGTATAGTTGTCGATACAGGTAAAGGAACCACCTGGTAGGAAATATATATATTTGCAGTTCCCAAATGTTAAAGAATTGCGTAGAAACGCACTCTATGTGTTTCTATCCAAGTAATATGTTCAATTGGTAGGATTATTTGTAGGACATTGTTTGTAAGCCTACAAAAGTTCTTATGTTGTCTAAACCTCTTGAAGGTCCTTCAAGTAACTGAGTGGACATGTTCATGTATAATTTGACAACTTTACGTGATATATATACATATTTTCTATCTTTACATGATATGGGTGCTCACTTAAATTTATGGGTTATGAAGGAGGCCTATTTTGGCCACAGATTTAACATTTGTCATTTATATGCTATATGTGTTAAATTGACTCAATATAATCCATATCGACCCTATTTATGATTATGATTGATAATTATTTTTATTTTACCCCAATGTGGTACATCGGCTGGAGATATTTATATTTTACCCTGGTGTGGTACATCGGCTGGAGATATTTTTTATTTTACCCCGATGTGGTACATCGGCTGGAGATATTTTTATGTTACCCCGGTGTGGTACATCTGCTGGAGATATTTTTATTTTACCCCGGTGTGGTACATCGGCTGGAGATATTTTTGTTTTACTCCGGTGTGGTACATCAGTTGGAGATATTTTTATTTTACCTCGGTGTGATACATTGGCTGGAGATATTTTTATTTTACTCTGGTGTGGTACACCGGCTGGACGAATTATATATATGGATTTATGGTTGGTTGGTTGTTGGCATTATAGTTATAGTTTTTCTTGTGCATTACTTGGTTGCATTTGCACTTCAATATTGACTTATTGTCAGGTTTCAGTTTCCAGGATTCCAAGTTGTTGTTATTCCTTATTTCTGGCTTAACTATCATTGCTATCTTACATGTTTACAGTTTTTTGCCTTACATACCAGTACATTTCATTCGTACTGACGTCCCTTCACCTGGGGACCTGCATTCATGCCGCAGGTGCAGGTAGAGGTCGGGATTGCTAGTTGCAGTAGCAGTTCATGGGATTAGAGGATGTATTGGTATGCTCCTTTCATTCTGGAGCTAAGACTGGTTTTGTTTCAGTTAGAGTTTTGAGATGTAGTTATGGGTAGGTCGGAGCCCTGTCCCGACCATCAGTTAGTTTACTCTCTAGAGGCTTTGTGGACTTAGTGTGTGCAATGGTATTCATTTTGTGGACTTGTCGGCTTTTTGTTGTTTAGTTTGGCATACTCATAGCCTTGTTTGCATTTCAGTTGTTTACCCTGTATTGTTGAGACATTATGAGTCCAGTTTGTGCTCCAGTTGATTGTGACAGGTGGCCTGGACGACCTAAGAATTACAGTTGCAGATGTCATAGAGCCGGCTTCCCAGTTAGTCTGGTATGGGGAGCCAATCGGGCCCTCCCCCCAGTTATGGGGCGTGACACTAGATACGTTGTAACCCCGGTCCTCTTGATTCTAAGTCCTACTACTCCCACTAGATAGTCCTAGTCTGACTACAAAGCTGATAGTTCAAAGTTAGGGCCCAAGACTAAGTCAGGATACTTATTTGGAAGTACCCTGAGAGTCTTATCGGACCGGATAACTATAACTGGTATTCTAAGACTAGCCAGAGCTGCTTATCTGAAAGCATCATAACCGTCTAGAGAATAAACTGAAACTGATTCTGGTAGTTCTCAGACTGGTTAGAGCTGCTTATCTGGAAGCGTCGTAACCGTCTAAAGAACTAACTAAACTGATAACTAGGAAGCATTACTGACACCTCAAATTCAAACTAATCAGATGACATTACTGAAGATACTAGCATTTTGACTGAGACTGAATTAGCATGAAACTGATTGAGTATTCATGTGATAGTAATAACATAGAATTTCCAACACTAACATAGTCAAGCAATATTAATATCTGAACAACTATGCAAGACCCCAAATTACTGCGTTCAAGACTAGGGATAAAATTATAATAATTCATGTAAGGAGATAATGACCAAAATTATCACTAACAACAACCCTCAATACTCAAGAGAATTATAACAGAAAGAAATTCCATAATTTAATGACAATTAAAACCTAACGGTGAACTTTAGGGCTAGAACTGATAAGAGATTTTAGGAGAGTTTGGGCACAAGGGAAGAAAAATTCCCTTTTTAAATACCCACATACCTAGTGGAAGATTCCTGAGAAAATCCTTAAGAAATTAAGAAGAAGATTGAATGCCCTAGCTTTTCCCAGAGAAGTCTGTCTGTAACTTCCTTACTCTAAAGATCGAGAGTTGAGTGAAAAATGGAAGGGACTTAGTCGATTATTCCTTTAATTCTCTCCTAAAAATGCCCAAAATGACATAGTTTAGGGATTAAAAAGATGGAAAGTTACTAAAATACCCCTAAAAGAAAATCTAGAAAACTGCCCCACAGGGACCAACAGGTCACACAACGAGTCGTTGGTTGACACCACGACTCACTATTCCAGTTGTTGGTCTTGGGTATAGAATTTGGCTTATTGGAAATTGGAAACGAGGGGGACCACGACTCGTTGGATGAACCAATGGGTTGTTGGTACTTCTCACTGTAACTGGAAGGAAAAACTTGGTCCCTTTGCAACGAACAACACAATGACTCATCGGTAGAACCGATGGGTCGTTCTACCTACTCATGGTCAAACTGGGATAATTGAGGGATTTCTGTACTTGATGTCACAGTTGGAAACAATGACTCATTGTGCGATACAACAGGTCATTGTTGCCTCTCGTTGTTATAGGAAGAAGATTTTCAACAACTTTTGGACTCCAACTAACAACATTTTGACTCGTGGGTTCCTGAAAAAGGGTTTAACTAATCTTTGAGTGGGGAAGGCAACAAGTGACAGGATGACTCGTTGTTCCTCGCAACGGGCCGTTCCATGTCACACTGACAAGGCTGAACACGACCCAGATAACGGGTCGTTACTACTGACAATGACTCATTGTCTCAGTCTTTCTGAGACAAATTTTTTTGGTTTTTCCCAAGTTTTTCATGTAAGGTCCGAGTTTGGTCTAGGAAAGTTTTGGGGTGTTACATACTCACACCTCATAGTAGCCATAAGAGTTAGCGGATCCAGTATTAATATTTAGATGTTGTAAAAATACCATTTGAATGAATCTAATGTGATTCAGTGGAATTCAGTACAACTGGACCAAAATCTGACTATTGAGAAAGAGATGAAGGTAATTTTGGATAGACAGGTTCAAAAGTTGAGGTCAAAGGAGATAACTTTAGTGATAAAGTATCATTCGGTGGAGGAGGCTCCTTGGTAGACCTAGTCGAACATGTGGAACAGATATCTACAATTTTTTGAAAACTCAAGTAAATTGTTTTTACCTATTTAAGGACAAATGTTGGGAATGATGTAACAACTCATCTTATTATTTTGAGTATTGGGAATCCTTTCACTTAAAATACCCTTTATATAAGCTTGAAACATGACTTATGATTTTTTGAGAAAATCAAATGCATGTCAAAGAAGAAACTCCAAAATTTGAAATTTAAAAACTAGTGATTTGACCAAAGTTAATAAATTGGATAAATAATCTGAAAATTGTGATTTGACAGTTCCATTAGATCCTAAAGTGATTTGTGACTTAATTGAATAGTTGGCACGAGTCTCAAGGAGCTCGAGAGTGTTTTGAACATTTGAGTTGGTTACTAGTTAAGTTTTAGAGTATGAGTTAACTATGATCAATAATGTGTCAAGACAATCTTAGATCGGTATTTTAAATATTGTAATAGGTTCAAAATATACTTTAGGAATGATTTACATATTTGGTTTTCATCTCGGGGAATTCTGGTGGATTTCGGAGGTTGATTTTCATTCTTTGAACTTGAAGGAATTGTTGGCACTGATTCTAGTCCAACTGCACCTGTGGCCCAAATTTTGCACCTGTGAAAGGTACCCCACAGGTGCAAAGTTTCTAGGGGCGATCAGCTTCCGCACTTGTAGGTTTCTTTCACAAGTGTAAAGCCGCTTCAGCGTGAATCTTTCTGCATATGCGGAGTCAACTGTTACAACAATGGTCCGAACCTATGATAAATTTTCCATGATTGCGATGTCACACATACGATCAACTTTATACACCTGCAAAGAAGCTTGGACAAAATTAAAAACTCCAAACTCGATGGGATATTTCATAATTCTATTTTAGGAGCAATTAGTCTAGGATTTGATGATTTTGAAGGTGTTGACGAGATAATATCACGAGGACAAGAATCTAATCTTGTTATTACCATTTAATCATGAAATCTAGTTATTTTTGGTTGACTTATCCATTTTTTGAAAGGGGAAATGTCACGACCCAAATAGTTGTTATTGGCACCCATACTAACCCCGATGGGTGAACCAACATTCTCACTAATACCCGACATCAACCATTCAGAAAAGAAATAACACTTTAATAATGAAATGAAATGAAACATTCAAAATGATAACAACTAACTAAAACAAAACAACATTCCTGAGATCCGGAAGTCATTGCACTTCAGTTGTCTAAGTACAATACTAGGAGTGATAAATCTAGAAAATAAAAGAAACTAAATTATTCGGAAGAGAGACATCTTCAATGGAAGAGTGAGACTGCCCATCTTGCAATCGCTCACCTTTCAGAACGAAACTACTGCTGCTTTATAGATAAGGGCGAGAAGGCTTCCTGGATCGAATACTGCACTCAGAAAAGAAGTGCAGGAGTAGCGTTAGTATGAAATACAGTACTGGTAGGTATCATCGGTCGACCTTACATAATAACAGATAAGAATACGAACAACAATATGTAACCAGTCTAAAACACTATTTAATTACACATTACATGTCGCAGGAATTTCAATTCTACTCGGGTGCAACTGGCCTTCTCACCGGATTAGGTTCTTCGCTACAGCAGTTTCGCTGTAGCGGAACATGTCCCACTGCAGCAGTACTGCCTTGAACAGTAGTTTGACTTAGCTGCACTTAGTCATTTCACCAACTACTCACAGCATCACATATCATCTTATTCTTCCAGAAACATAACATTTATTACAATACGACACATAAAATGCTGCATAATCACTTACAATATAGATTAACCCATAACAACAATAGCACAACACAATTTCTCACTTTCATGAACCTCTATAAAACAACAATACCTTGCAACCTTTGCACATCCAAATTGCACATATTTTCAAACATCAGTTCAACCAATTAGCATTATTCCATTCCACTTCTACACATTAATATAACACACCGTGAAAAAACACAAATAGTGAATGTCGGGCATATGCCTCTGTCATATCACTATGAACACTCCAGCACTAAACCTCAGTGTACACACATGCTAGAGGGTCTTATTTCTTTCCTTCCAGTATGACCTACTGAGGACTCTAGAAATTTATGTACTGTACCGGCATGGTACCCACTCCCCCTCATATGCTCGTTTGGATGCTCCCCATGGACACGAGTCACTTAATCAACATTGCTCGCCCGAATGCTTCCCTTAGATACGAGCGTCTCATCTCGGGATATTCTTGCTATCCTTTACCATTCTCACAGTAGTGATATCATAGCCAAGTTTGTCAATATGACATTCAGGAGATCACAGCTTTCTCTCCCACTCATACACTCAATAGTTCATCATACATTCCATGAAAATACAAGAACGCATTAATGGTTCAACATAATTCCACGTTCAGTTCGGTGGCCACAACATATCAATTTATCTCAACAATCGATTTTTAAAAACGCAACCATCATCACAGATAATGTCCATAAATCAAGCAACATATTATCATTCACAAACATACAGATCATTATGTAAAATCTAACACACCATAACCTACCTCAAACTGGGAGGATCCAAATGACAGTCACACTGCTAGAGCCTTATCCTTTCTCAATGCTTTCGAAAGTGAAAAGTATAACACAAGAATAAGACACAATTTAGTATCCTACCACCCACACAAGGGTCTTAGAAACTCAAACCCATTCTTTCAAGGAAATTTTAAGAGTAAACCCCGATTCCACCTATATCTAAGTCCCAATTACCACATGAACCATGTTCTTTAACAACTATACCTTGGGGAATGATCATTACCACCCGATAACTCATAATCAGACCACCCCATTAATTTTCCATGATCTAGCCCTAGTTCTCTCAACCTAGGGTTTCTTTGCTAAAAAATCACCACTAGAGGTTTTCCTTGAATCCAAGGTTTTACATAATCAATCTTAGGGGTATAAATTCAAGAAAATTACCTTGAGTGAGAAATTCAACTGCTCTGGGGGAAAATTGCCTTCAGCTCTTAAACCTTTGTGTTTTAGAAATTATGGGGTATAACCCCAAAAATTTCACTTAAATCTACTTTTTAATTTTCATTGCCTGCTGCAGCTGTCACATTTAGCAGACCCACTATGATGGTCAGGAAGCCACTATAGCGGATCTGATGGTTACTTTCCCGATCCATTAAGGCAGAACTCCAACCATCACCACGGTCTCGCTGCAACGGTCCTCCGAAACCAATAGCTTCCCAAAATTAATCAACTTTCACTATCTCACTCCACAACACTTCTTCTATCCACAGTCTAGTCCCGTTAAAGTGATCTAGGTTCATTTTCCTTTGTAATGATATACGGGTCGTTACAGAAAATTAGAAATTTCACCCTAGAAGTTTAGTATTTATAAATCGATGATTTGTGAGGTGAATTGTGGTTTGAATTGAATAAAATTGAGATTCATGACCTATGAGTTATGGATAAACTAATTTGTAATGAAATTTCATATTCAACCTCTAGGGTTTTTAGTTGACTTTTTAACCAGAGTTTTTATATATCAATGTGGATATCAACAGACTCATATATTTATATAGATTATATATTTGAACAGACTAGGATCATTCAGAGGCTTTGAAGAAGGGAAAATCCATTTTTTGAGATTTTAAGACAAGTTAAGACTGTATAAACTCTATTTTAAAATATCATTTTGTGAATTTAATTAATTATTAAGGGTAAGGATAATCAGGGTCGCATAGTCTGAGATGAAGAGCACTTCTATGGATACCGGTATCATGATATGGTGTACCTTTTTTATTGTTTGATTGATTTGTGACTGATTGATGATATTAGTAGATGTTAAATCATGATGAATTAAATTATTAGTTGATTCATATAATAATCGACTTCATGGTTATACAACACTCCTGATAACTTGCATATTTAATGTAAATGAACTGCTTAAGAGCATTTTTTCTATACTATGTATGTGCTCCATGTGTGCATCTAAAATTTGTGCTTTCATATATTATCTTATGCCTATTGTACTTGATGAATCATATTATTATTTTCTGATGTGATCTGGTTCCAGACAGAGCACTATTATTTCAACCTTAATTGGTTGATAGTTCAATGTGATCTGGTTTTGGATGGAATGGTTTTATTTTAGTCTTGAATGGTTAGTTGCGCGATGTGATATGGTTTGATCTAATTTCAAATGGGTATATGGACATCGTGAGTCGCTTATAGGTGATGTAAACCTAACAACGAGGACATGCCTATATTGGTTGCATAATCATGATCATTGCATTGCATCACATTAATTATCTAACGACTTGATCTTATTGAATAAATTTGAGATTATTATCAAATTCTCGAGAAGAATTGTGTTGAAATCGCTCTGTTTGATTCTTGAAAATAGTCGTGCTTATTTGCTATATCTACTCACATTAAACTGATTGAACCCACCATTGGAAAGAATCATGTTTATTTAATATATCTACTCACATTAAATTGATTGAGCTCACTATTTGGTTCTTGAAAAGAATTGGGTTGAATTATTCTATGGCTAAGTTTGGGTTTTCATGTCGCTTTATATGATTGATATCTATCCTGTCTACAGATTATTCTTATATATAAATACCAACAATTAGGGAGTATAGAGCAAGTGTTTTCGGGGACAACTCTTGCCACTATTTCAGTTTCGGATCGGTTAAAGACACTTGTTTCACCTTTTTGTGTGCAGATTTTGTCTTGAGTATTAGTGGAGCGGGTGGACCCATTGATCATAGAGGTTACTAGTTGGAGAATTCAGTGTGAGCTGCCTGACTGATCCACAACACCAGACTTCACTCCACTCTCTTTATCTTTCTTATGTCTTTTCATTTTTGAGACGGATGTTTTGAGATTGGTTCAGTCTTGTATTTGTACTTTTTGAAGCTCTTGTACTTATAACATTAGGTTTTGAGGGTGTACTTTCTAACTCCGCATGTTTATAATTATGAGATTTGTTATTGACTTTGAAATTATTCTCACTTCACTTTTTTCATATAATAAGTATTAATCAAGTTAATATTTGCTTATAAGTCACCTACTGAATTTACAGTAGGTAACTTTATGATTATTACGAATTTTAAATCATAACCACTATTTTTCAATTATAGGTCCAATAAAAAAACTATTTGTGAATTTCTTTTCCCATTTAACGACCTTTAAGTTGGTCCCTTAGCAGACTCTTTATCTTTTTCTTATCAACTTTACTATTTAAACCTTATTTTTCAAATGAGCTTCACTATTTAGTTGATATTACATTGTAGGGAGAAAAGATAATTTACACAAATAAGACATTTGAAGGTTTGTACTTAGATTTTATTCCCACTTTTAATATTTGTGTGAAAATAACCCCTTTAAGTTAAAAAAAAAAATGAACTAAAATATTTTTAAATTGCGCACATCATAACAAATATATGGATAACTTATAAATTTTATCAGATTGACATGATATATAATGATGGCATGCAAGTCATGAAAAATCAGTAGGGCTTCATGTTATATTTAACATATCGTTTCTATTGAATAACTCACAAAACTTTACCAGGCTGGCATTACTTTGTGCCTGTTCAATTATTTAAATCTCGCTGAATTGGCATAACTTTGTATTATCTGCATTCAACCTATCTTGTTAAATTATTCACAAAGCTTACATGTTTAACACATGATTTGTTTGTGTTGCTTAACAAGGTATTCTTTGAATTTGTAATTTAGCTTTATTCTATAAAATAAATCTTAACAAATTAATACAATAAATAGAAAAAAAAATAATTCTAAATACTAAATAAAAAATAAGAATAAATAATTTCGATCAAATAACTATAAATAATCTCAAATTTTATTCAAAGTCTTCAACCACCAATACAATTGATCCCTACTCACTAATTTAGTCAAACACCATCAAGTTAAGAAGACTCACTTTGTCTTCTTCAATATTTTCTAGGGACGAAGAATGAAGTTTTTATATTTTTAAAGAAAATTACTAGATTAGTTTGAACTAAAAATTTAAGCATAAATAGTCAATACTTAAAAGATTTTAATAATAATCAATCATTAACTTCGAATTTTCACCTCCGAAGGAAAATTTCAAACTTTCAAAATTGAAGAACTAAGGTGTTGGTGAGAAGAAGAGTTTGAGACGAAACATAAGAATAAAAGGTAAAAATATCAAGTGCAATGTATCTAAAATTTTATTTTTGCAATAAAGTAAAAACATGGGCAATATTTAAATATCAATCCCTCAAGGGACAAACTGAGCAATTTCTTCGGATTATACACATTGGCGCTGTATGACAACCTAGCCCAATATATGACACGAAAAAATATCACTTTACGCTTATTGGCACCCGATAGACCACATTTATATTTTAATTTACCAAATTTATATTTTATAGTTAAAATAACATAATGCGACAATATAGCTCAAAGTAATTTATTTCCAAATCTTTTGATCTTTCTCTCTCTCATTGTACTCGTCTCATAAACATTCTCTTAGGTTGTAATCTTCATTATCTTTTAGAAATTTTAAGAGTTTTGGTCGCTGAAATTATTTAATTTTCAATTGGGTGATGCTGAATTTTTTGAAAATATTTGAATAGGTTTGAATATCAAGTTTAGAGGTGTTTGAAGATTATTTGAGGCGAGCTTCAGATGTGTGTCTCTGCGTGTGTGTATATGTATGTATAAATATGTGTTTGTGGGTGTATGTGTATGTGTATCTTTGTATATCACCCTAATTAGGAAATTTAACATCAATTTTAAAGTTGTCTGGAATTAATTTGAGATAGATTTGATATGATTATTAGATTGAAAACTTGAGGTTGAAATTTTTTTTATTTTATCCTGTATATTCGTGTATCTCAGTGTGTGTGTGTGTGTATGTGTGTGTGTATATATATATATAAGGTTATCACCATATATATGAAGTATATATCTAGGTATATCAATGAAAATCTCTTGATGATACACATTAACATACATAATATACAATTTGATATACACGTCACATTATCTTTTGAACTCATGACATAAAAAATCTTATGGAATCAATTTTGTTTGAATGCAAGTTCTATAAGTTTCTCCAGAGGAAACTTCTACAAGTATTGATTCTAAAATTTATAAGTTGGTACTCGATTTAAATAATTTTTAAAGATTTTTACTGGTTGAATTTAGTTTCTCTTTTCGATATTTCTAAAAAAATAGAACTTTGTGTTTCTGTGTCCATTTGGATAATTGAATATAACATAAATTTGAGAGGGATACATCGTTTAAGCATGAAAAAGAGAAGATTCTTCTTCTCCTACTATGTCATCCATTTTGGTGTGATATGACTGTGCAATGTCAATTTTTAAGGGTTCAATTGCTAAACTTAAACTTTGGCAAAAATTATGTCAATATCTGTTGAGTATTGTATATAGGTATAAATATCCCATAGAACTAAGGGATATTGATAAGTATATATCACGTCTAGTAACTATTGACAGAATTTTAGCCAAAGATTAGACTTAGCAATAGCCAATTTCTATCAGACGGACTAAAAAAATTAAATAGGAGAATATGAATATTCAACTCCTACTTTTACGCTTTTTCACTTTCATAACCTAGATCCAAATTCAGACATACTCCCAATTTCACACTTATCCCCTTTTAAAACCCAAATCCAACTTCACGCATAAACTCATTTATTTATTGCCTAAAAAAATCGAACATGGTGAATTATTTGCAAATCAACAAAAGTTGATCTCACATTTGAATTGAAAAAAAAATTAAATGTAAAATTATAAAGTATCATCCAAAAGAATCACACATTCATTAAATATTCAATCTCACAATTTTAGACGATTCCATGACAACAAACATGTATATCACTATTACAACTTATAAAAGATAACACCAATGAATTCATGTATATCCTCATATATGCCAGTGTATACTCTTGTATATCATTGTTACATATCTAAAAAAGACATCATCACATTTATATTCATGCATATAACCGTGTATAACAAGTATATATCCATTTATATTACTGACACTTGTGTAAAACCAGTGTATATACATGTATAACACTATTACACTTCATCTATGAGTACCTCTATACATATATATATATATATGTATGTATAACAGTGATCAAATAAGAAGAAGAAGAAGAATCAGAAAGTCATTGGCGTTTAGAAATACATGGTTTTAGATATAATTCGTCTTATATTCATTGCGCTTTTTTGTGTTTAAATATGTTTTATTCACTTTATTCTTAATATTTATATGTTGACTGCGTAGGAGATAATTTGGCAAAAAGGTGAACATTTGATGCATAACGGATGGAAAAATGACCTCCGCCTATGGATTATGTGAAAAAACTACAGATTTTCATTTCTTTGAAGTTTTGGCTTGTGACCCCGTACCCCCTGCTGCCCTGTGCGTCACATCTTCAACTTTTTCTGACACTTACCAAAATAAGCTTGGTGCATCGTGCACCTTACCCGGGATGCGGCACACCAGTGTAACTTTCTACAATTTTGAATTTTACTTGGATCACTAAGAGCATTCAAAGAGGAGATTCATTGAGTTTTTCTTCACTCTATTTCTTTTCTTTGGTATATGTTATCAAATTCTAGAGATTTATATGTTACGAGCATAAGTGGCTAGTTTACTTTCTTTTTTTTTCTGAATTGCAGGATTCATGAATATAGTAGTTGAAGTTTGATTTAGTGTGTTGATTGTCATCATCTATTGACTTAACTAGTTTATTTACTCAATATTCCTGTCCTAATTATCTCTGTGAGCGGCTAATATAGAGGAACTATCCACATATCTAAATCGTGCGCTCGAGAGAGCGGGCCTAGATATTACAAGAGATTGAGTAGAGCAAGTTTAGTGATTTAGCGATTCGTCCGACACTGATAAGCAGCTATGGTTAACATATACATAGTTAAGTTATAGACTAGTTATAGTTTATATCTAATTTGCTTTGCTTAGTCAAATACATGAGATACACTCGTCATCTTATTAGGACATATGCATTTTAGTAATTTGAATAGGCTCTGGTTTATCAGGGATAAACTTCGGAGTAATATCAACTCTAATTCTATGATTAACATTCACCTATAACTTTCAAATCGTATCTCTTATTAAATTCTTCCTAAAGATTTAACCAACAGTTATAATACTCTTAACTTACTTTGTTGCAACAGGTAGTAGTAAAATCACCATTTTGAATAACCATCCTCAAATAAATTAATTAATATTAATTTGATCTAAACGATTGCTAATCACAATAATATCTTACTTGTCAACCATGCATACTTGCATGTTTGTTGGAATCAACCAAAAAATCTATATCGCCCATTAGTGCATTTGCGGAGGAGATAGACGCGAATGAGGAAGCAATGACAAAGAACCCACCAACTATTTTTTGTTGTTTCTTCGTCTTAGTACGGGATACTAAAAAGAGGTCGTCTTTTAACCAATAACTTCAGGAGAGAGAGTAGATTAAAATAACTTACTATTGAGAAAAAATTATCCAATACAAACACAACCATCAAATATATGTAAGAGAAAATATGAAGATATCAACCTAAAAAGGAATTATAGGACGTCCATGTTAGCCCATATAATTGTTAGCAAATGGGTCTTAGGATTTTAGGTAGTCCTATGGGTATTAGGATTTTAGGTAGTCCTATTCCTATGGGCATTAGGATTTTAGTTTATGCCTATATATAGGCACCCCCTTCCCCATTCTAGATCATTGTGTTCAATTCTCAGTTAGCCTTTTTGATTCTTTCTTTTCTTGTTCTTCAATAAAACCCTTGTTATATATCAACATGGTATCAGAGCCAAAATAAATCGATTCTTCCCTACTTGTAAATAATGACCAATTTTCGCGGATCGAGTTGATGTTCTCCTGTGTTTGATGCTTCCGCTAAATTCGTTGTTGGTTTGGTTTGCTTTGGACGGCGTTGTATGATTGTCGTTGTTGGTTTGGTTTGATTTGGACGCCGTTGTTGGTTTGTTTTGTGACTAGGATATTTTGTTCTTATCGTTGTTTTGGGGTGGCTTATCTTGTTGTATTCACTTTGTTTTTGTCAATATGGCTGGAAAGGATGATTCTCTCTAATCCATTAACACTCAATTAGATGACAAAAACTATGCGTATTGGAGTTATGTCATGAAGAATTTTCTTCGTGGCAAAAACATATGAGATTGTTTGGTTACGCTGGCTTCTTGCAGATATGGGGGTTCACATTTCTCGGCCTACTCCTCTACATTGTGATAACAAGAGTGCGATGCAAATTGCAAAGAACTCTGTTTTTCATGAGCGGACGAAGCACATTGAGATTGATTGTCACTTCACTCGTCATCATCTCCAGCTCGGGACTATATTGCTTCCTTTTGTTCCGTCAGCCTTGCAGATTGCTGACCTTTTTACGAAGGCTCAGTCGACGTCTCGATTTCGTTTCTTGTGTGACAAACTCTCAATGCTTATTACTGTCGCATTATGAGTTTGAGGGGGAATGTTAGCCCATATAATTGTTAGCAAATGAGCCTTAGGATTTTAGGTAGTCCTATGGGCATTAGGATTTTAGGTAGTCCTATTCCTATGGGCATTAGGATTTTAGTTTATGCCTATATATAGGCACCCCCTTCCCCATTCTAGATCATTGTATTCAATTCTCAGTTAGCCTTTTTGATTCTTTCTTTTCTTGTTATTTAATAAAACTCTTGTTATATATCAACAGTCCATATCAAGATATAGATTTTGGGGAGATAATTTGAAAGAACTTGAAGAAAGACGAAAGTGAGAGAATAATAAAAATTTTAAGTTGGGTAAAACATTTACGATAGCTGCATATTACCGATTCTTAAGGTTACGTAGCCAATACGCCGTAACATGTGCCATTAATTAATTAAAGATTTGGGTGTCTTATGTCATTTATTGGACCGAGTTATCATAAAATGCCAAATTCCTTAAGAAACTATTGGGAAGAAGAGCCTAGCAACGCCTCAAAGCCCAATACACTTGCCCAAACTATCAACACAAAGGGCCAAGTGTATAAATATTCATTGTTGAGATCGATATTTAATTTATATTTTATATTAATATTTTCTTGCAACTTTAATCTATTTCGGATATAATTGTTGGACTATAGGTATACGTAGCGGAAGCAAATAATTAGGATCATACTGGCATATAATATAGACAACACATAAACACATATTTTAATCAAATATAAAATCGATACTTATCTCTTGAAGCGTAATCGAGAATCATCCAATGCGTTCTCCAAGCCTGCAATCTTTTGCTGCAGCCTCAAATATCTTCGAGTAAGGAATACTTATGTGGACAAGTACTGCTTTTCAAAAAGGTCATCAGTTCCTATTTCATGGGGGAAGATGCTCCTGTTTATAACCACGTCTAGGGTATAAAACCCTAGCCCAAAATGTGTAGGATTCTTTCTATTCAAATAATTGTACACGTTTTTGGGTTATAATCAAATTCAAAATGTGTACAACTTTCCTTCTAGAAGATCAATTTATTTTTACAAAAATCTTGTAGGATTTTACATCTTCTAGAAAATCGATTTCTTCCTTCTCAAGCTCATTAATTAATCATTGCGTTGTAGAGACCACATATTTAATTAGTGAACGTTTCAATTATGGTGTTAATTCGCAAAATGAATGAATTAACCTACCATAATAAATTACACATTATTCAACTAAAAACTCGTAATTGCAGTCGTTGGTATAATTTTAAATCGTTCACTAAATCATATTTAACTCCCCATGTTAAGATTAAGATACCAATCAACCGAATAAAATTTCTGACTATTTAATTTATTATTTGGTTTAATCTCTTATTTATATGCTTAAGTTATTCCATGTGATGGTTACAAAATTCACTTGCAGAGTATTCACATGAAAACTTATAAGCAATCATAAAGGAGTATCATCAATCTCTAGGTCGAGATATGAATTCTATCAGCATAGTATTATTTCACAAATGTCATTTCTCATCATCCAACCTATTTGAGAATATCTTAGAGCAATTTTCATAAATAGCACTAGATGGTAAAATAAATTACACAAAATAGCATGTTTTATCTTAATTACATAATGTAGCATTTCTTTAAAAACTTTTTGATACAGATTAACGATAACCTTGAGTGTTGTATCAAAAATGAACCCTTAATTTCCTCCTATAATAGTGCTAGTTAATATCTAATTAGACAAACTTGCATATTTAATGGGAGTAAATCTCTCTCCGTTTTGATCTTGATTTTTTTCACCATATATAAGAAGTTTAACAATTAATCCATATCGTATCAAAAATTTTAAAAAATCACAGATTTCGTAGAAATTTTCTTTTTCTTTAGGTGTATCAGTATTGCAGGTTTGGTGAAATTGATACTTATGCATGTATTAAAAAACATTGAAAGATATCTTACTGGGTTTGTTTCATATGTATCACAAGTATCATTAGTAAACACCAACTGTCATTTTTAAAATTGATACAGATAATAATATTATAATGTCTTCAATGTATATATGTATCAGAAATAAATTAAAACAGTTTTTTGTGTATCAGTCTATTATCGATTGATACACTTTAGTATTGTATCATTAATATGAAAATGATATTATTCAAATAGTTGATTGTATCCAAAAGAAAAAAGAAGAAAGGAAAAGAGACTGATATATTGTATCATTAATATGAAAACGATATTATTCAAGTAGTTGGTTGTATAAAAAGATTATCATTACTCGCAGACAAATATTGTTGCAACAATACTATTATAATATGTTCAATGTATATATGTATCAGAAATAAATTTAAAAAGTTCTTTGTGTATTAGTCTATTATCGATTGATACATTTTAGTATTGTATTATTAATGTGAAAAAAATATTGTTCAAGTAGTTGGTTGTATCAAAAAAAAGAAGAAGAAGAAAGGAGAAGAGATTGATATATTGTATCTTTAATATGAAAACGATATTATTCAAGTAGTTGGTTGTATAAAAAACCATCGTTACTCGCAGATGAACAGAGCTGCAAAATCTCTTCTCGTGGGCATTCTATCCCTTTGAAGTCCTTCAAAACTCAAACTCAATAGTCTTAAACGGCTCTCTCACTTTCAAATCAAGTCTGTAAATGTATTGCCATGGCGCTGAGAGAGAGAGAGAGAGAGAGAGAGAGATTTTGATTAATCCATATCAGATCAAATACTTTAAAAATTCATAGATTCGTGGGGATTTTTTTTTTTGATAGAGACAATCAGAGAAATCTTAGGGATTTGGAAGAGAAAAACTAAGGCAGTTATAATGAGAGGAAAAAGGGGAGTAATTGGAGAAAGAACACATTAAGTAGGAAAGATTATATAGAAAATTTGATATAAAAGTATTTTGTTTCTTTTTGTAATTATTTTGCTATTTTTTATAATTTTTTAATAGATTTGCTAATTATTGTAAATAGCTAGTTAAGATTGCTTAGTTATGTAAACTCACAAAAGAGATTCATCCTTTTAATAGATTAAGATAACAAATAAATCAAATTGATCATAATAATTATATCAAGGTTAAGAGTATAAGTACATTTGATGATTTAGAGAAATTGTTTCATAAAATGTAGAACACAAACAATCATCTCTCTTTGGTAGGTTCAATACACCCAAAGTGTACTAAAGCAAGAAGTTGAAATGTGACCATTCCCATAATCAAGAATAAATTATCTTTAGTCTTGTGCTATGACCATATAGATTGATTTTTCAATTTTCATCTTAAATTGTGAACCTATATAAACTTTACACTTATAAGAACCGACGATTTAATCTTTCAGGTATAAGCTAAACTTTATACACTAAATCATCTACAATATTATAAGTAAAGGACACATCGAAAAATATATGATCTATTTAAATTATTATTAAAACAAAATAAATAATTATTCTATAATAAATATTATATTCAAACACATGATTAATAATATATTAATCATGATTAATAGTATATATCCCAACAATAACTTAAGATGTATATGATTGAACTTGAAAATCCACATCAACTTAAGATGTATATGATTGAACTTGAAAATCCACATCATACTTCAAATATTTTTGTTTGAAGTATGATCTTGCGAAGGTCAAACATCAGATTTTTTTTAAAATAAAGTTAAGTATGGTTTGTCATGGTCAACTTCAAAACATCTTTTATTGAAGTTGTAGATTTTACATGACTAAATTTTAGATATTTTACACTGAAGTTTCACCAAATTTTACAAGACTAACTTCACACTTTTTTTACTGAAGTGCATATAAACATTGGCTAAAATTCCAATCATGTGTGTTTTAATTTTTCATGTATGCCTGCACTTCAGTCATGTATGACTGAAATACATGTAAAAATTAGCTAAAATTTTAGTCGTATGTGTCTAAAAAATTTTTGTCAAACCTTTTCTTTTCGAGTTTTAAAAATTCAACGCCCAAATCTACTCCAAATAAACTCAAATTTAAAATATAAGTTCCATATATAATAAAGAACAAATTTAAATCATCAATTTTTCAATTTGAGAAATCTAACAAATCGATTTAACACCTTCATAATTTTTAATATATGCATATGACTGAAGTGCATGTAAAAACTAGCTAAAATTTCAGTTATGTGTGTTTTGAAATTTTTTGTTCTTCAAATTTTAACAATTAAATATTAAATCAATTCAAAATAAGCTCAAATTTGAAATATCAATTCCATATATCATGAAGAACAAATATCAATCATCAATTTGTCAAAAGAGCAATTAATCTAATGAACTTATTTTGCAATTATAGTGATTCGTCATTATTTTCAAAACCCATTTAATTTAAACTCACTTTTAAATTTAAAATTTCTTTAAAGCGTTGAATTTCAGTTGTTAAAAATTTAATATATTATTATAAACAACTAAAAAGAAAGAGGAGGAGGAAAAGAAAGAGGAGAAAAAGATAATTTTATCTAAAATTATCCAATATTAAAAATTAATTAAATATTTTAAAAAATAAATATAAATTAAATGGGAGAAACTGTCCCACCAAAGACATGCAATTGAAGTATTCTCTATAAATAACACTATCTATAACAATTCTTATAGATTTGAACCAAATATAAAGTTTAAACTTAAATGAATATATCTCACATGTTTTAGAGAAGGTCCAGTAAAGTATTTCAATTTCCTGTCTATAATAAAAGGTTTCAGATTTGTGTTTTAAATGAAAAAATCTTGATAAGAAATAATTTATTCTTAAATTAATATTATGCAGTGTGAAATCAGATTAATTGCAGTTTTAATGTAGTCTGTAGATATCGAAAACCAAAAAAAGAAAAACTTCATTGTTAGCATTTTTTATTTTTAGAATCCTTCTGTGTGTTTATAAAAGGTTTTTTAGGGAAAATCTGATCAATGAATTATAATCTATTTTCTATATAAAATTAAGTAATTTTGTCTTTTATTTTCTTATGTTTGACAATTGGTTAAAAATATCTTTTTCAATGTTTAATTGAACAGGATTTATTGTTCATAAGGTTAAACATATTAGCTTAATTAACATAACCTGCTAAGATACAAGTGTTGAATTCACTTTTTAAGAGATTCAAAACCAGTCTCATACTATTTCTGCAGTAATAGATTTGGCAAATTTAGTATTCTTTGAAGGTGAAAATAAATAAAATCACCTAATTAAGATATATTTTTTCCATCCTAAACTAAGTGACGTTGTTATGTACAAAAACTAAAATAGTTTTTTTCTTTTAGCTATAATACTTCAAAATTATCATTTACTTTTTCCATTGTAAAATACTTACTTCTAGAGTTGTCCATAAGTTTTCTTTACTTTGATTTTTTATTTAGTAAATTAAATAAATTATGTCAATTTTTAAAATCTGTAAATCAAATCAAACCAACAAGAGTTGATTTTTTTAATTTTTCAATTTAGTTCAATTTTTTTTTCCGGAGAAAGTCTCTGCAACACAAAATATCTTTCAAATTGTTATAAAATATTAAAGGATGAAAAAAAATATTGTAGAGAAAGAGAGAAGATAGAACTTCTTATTTCTCTTGAGGGATGAACTACAATGAATGAAAATCCCTTTGTTTCTGGAGAAAAACTAACTTGGTCCCAAAATTACTAACTCTAACTTTTATCTAAAGAAATAGATATTTACTATAATATATTAACACTCCCCCTTTGATGTTTATTTGATAGATAGTGTACCTCGTTAAAACCTTACAATAAAAAATCTAGTGAAAGAAAGAGAATACACATATCTAATAATACATAGTTTTGCTACCTCATAAAAACCTACAAGCGAAATCCAGGTGGGTCAAAAATCTTGCGAGGAAAAAAAGTATGACGTATATTAACTCCCCCTAATGAAAACATCAATTCAAGATCTTGAATCTTCGCATGCCAATCTTGTGCATCATCTTCTCGAAAGTTGGAGTTGGTAGAGACTTGGTGAATAACTCAATCATATTACCAGTCGAACGAATTTGTTGCATGTTGATATCACCGTTATTTTGTAGATTATGTGTGATGAAAAGCTTTAGTGAAATGTGTTTCGTTCTATCTCCTTTTATGAATCCTCTCTTTAATTATGCTATGCATGCTGCATTATTTTCATATAAGATCATGGGTATATTCTCACATTTCAAACTACCTTTTTCTATAATTAGATATATCATTGACCTTAGCCACGCACATTCTCAGCTTGTTTCATGAATAACTATTATTTTAATATGATTTAATGAAGCAATCAGAATAGACTGCTTTTTATAGGTCTCCAAGATATGACAGTACCCTCATGTATGAACACGTAGTCTATTTGAGATCGAACTTAGTGTCAGTTTGATAAATACCCTGCATCAGCGTAACTAACAAGATCATGACTGTAATTGTTAAATAAAATAATTCTAAATTGGTAGTCCCTTTTAGATACCGCAATATGTACTAAGTTTTATTCCATTATCTCCTAATAGGAGCAGAGCTATATCTTATTGATAGATTAGCTGAAAATGTTATGTTAGGCCTTATAGTATTAGTAAGACACGTTACTGCACCAACAACATTAAGATATGGTACTTTAATATCAAGAATTTTCTTATTCTTTTCTTGAGACCGGAACGAATCCTTACTCACATTAAGTGATCAAACAATCATCTAGTATTTTATGGATGTGCTTCATTCATATAAACCGTTTCAATACCTTTTATGTATAGGTAAATTGATGGCCAAAGATATCATTTGTCAAATGTGGAATTTGCTAACCAAGACATAATTTTGTCTTTTCAAGGTCTTCCATCTCAAATTCCTTCTTTAAATTATAAATGTCCTTTAGAAGCTCTGTTGGAGTTCCAATGAGGTTTATGTCATCAATATAAATAGCAAGTATAATAAATTCTGATATTATTTTCTTTACAAAGATACAAAGATAAGTAATGTCATTATTGTATCCTTTGTCAATAAATACTCACTAAGGTGGTTAAGTCACATCTATCTTGATTTTCTTCGTATAAGGATTATGAACAAATTTACAGAAGCTTGTAAATGCTTCAGGCATTTTAAGTCCTTCAATAATTTTTCATATAATTTTTATCAAGTGACAATATTCATTCATATTTAAATGCATGACATCTTCTGGACTATAGGTTCAATAAGCTTTACGCTTATCAAGAAGCATTATTTCACTTGATAATTTTTTTACGATAATATTGTAACACTTCAAAAGTTTCTAAGACTAGATTTGAGATTGAAAATACGATCAACACAAAATTTTAAAAAATATCTCAGAAAAACTCGTCGTACAAGTCGTGGTGTGGAGAAATTAGTCATGGGATTGAGTTGTGGTGAGTTTCTGGTTGACAAGTCCTGTACCTAACGAGTCAAGGTATGACTCGTAGATCCCTGCAACGAGCCATTGTTAGAAGTCGTGGCAAGCTGCTAATATGTCAATTCTGGAAGGTACGACTCATGGTATGACTCGTCATGCAAACAATGGGTCGTTATAAGTGGTCGTGGTGAGGATCTGAGAAGCTGGAAATTTGGCCTAGTGACAACGGATGGGTCCAACGACCCGTGGTCTCAAGGTACGACTCGTGGTCAGGAATCATAGCATGATTATTGGGTTTCCAGGTACTGATCATATAAGGGATGGTACGACCTGTAATAGGAAACTACGAGTCATGGTAAGCACCCGTGGAAAGAATCAGAGAATGGGAGATTAAGGCCTATCTGGCAACTGGAGGAAACCACATGTCATTGTTTCAAGGTATGACCTGTGGTACGATTCGTGACATCTTGCAGTGATCTTTTCCCTACGGAATCATTAAGGGTATTTTTGTAAATTCTAAATTTCTAATTCCTAAATTGTGTCATTTGAAGCCCTGAAAGGAGTGTTTTATGAGGGTTTAGCGTATATCAAGTCATTAGGCTTTTTCATGTATGCAAAGCTTTGTTCTCTTGGAAGATCAATCTAGAATTCTCTCAATTCTTTCTCAATTTTCTTGAGCTTTCAAAGACAAGTTAAGAATCAGTTGACCTAGACACATAGGGCTATGAATGAGAGTTTTCTTTCACTCTCATGCCCAAATTTATCCTCAAGCTCATGAATTCAAGTTCTAAGTCAAGTGTATGATCTTATAAGGTTTTAACCCAATTTTATGAAATTCTCTATGATATGTCTATGAGTCAATTCCCTTCATGTTTCAAAGAATGTTTTAAGATTTATGGGCAGATTTTATACACAAATTAATTATAAATTTATGATTTCAAGTTATAGAAAATTATGCCCTATTATGTAAATTTTATGAAAAGTTAAGTTTATGATTCATGATTTCAAGTATGATGAGATATCTAGCATGGATGAATGTTTATAAATTATCCATTTACGAATCCATGATTTTGACTTATGAAATCTACTTCAATTATGCATGATTTTAAGCTTTAGGCAAGCCCACACAAACTAAGTATGTTTTCATGATTCAGCTAAGTTTTATAAGATCAGCTTACCATATGATTTGGAGTCAACACTCCTAATTCAGCTTATGGTATGTTTGTAGCTTGGACTCCCCATGTTCAGATTTCAGACTATGCATGTAATTATGATTTTAGCTTCGTTGAAAAATAATGAGAGCACTATGCATATTTTTGGGAGTAATATCTAGCATCGAGTAGTCTAGGGGTTCAGATAAACTCCGATCTCAGAACTACGCACCAACATAGATTTATATATTTATATTTGGATCTCCCTTGAGAGTTTTCCCCGCCCGTAAGGGGACTTCACCTTGATATCGATATAATGGTATCGTCCTTAGCCCTGACAAGATTTTGGACGGCTCTATCCACTTGAATGTGATAGTTGGGGCATCATGTAAGCTCTATCATGATGGTGTCGGTTATGACGAGTCTCCCATTGTTTCTCATGATTTCAACTACTCATGTTCAGGACTTATGATATTATGTTTTACAGCAGGTTTGATCCCAATGATCAGTTTATGAGCTTTTACTTATGATTTCATCTATGAGAAGTCATATGATTTCTATTTTTAGCTTTGGGTCATTCTGTTCAGATATGATACTCAGCTTATGACTATATATGGTTCAGGTTTAGATTTCAGCATGTAGTCCTTACTCTCATGATATACTAATTTATATTTATATGCATGATTTTAGTTAACAGTTACTCAACATATTTTACTTACCTTGCATACTCAGTACATTCCAAGTACTGAACGCATACTCTATGATGTATCAGTTCATGATGCAAGTTCGAGCGATTATACTCAGTTCCACAGTTACTCCAGCGCAGTCCAACTTAGTTTCCATTATTGGTGAGTCCTCATCTTTCGAGGACATTCAGTTTGGTGTTTGATCTTATCATATCAGTTTCAAACTTTAGAGAGCTAGTTGAGGGTGTTGTATCAGCTCATCAGACAGTTTAGAGGCTTCTCATACATTATGTAGATTTTTAGCTTTGTCGAGTGTTGACTATGTTTATGATTGTTAAGTTATTTAGACTTTTGTTTATTCATATTTACGTTATCAGTTTCTACTTTGATGTATGCTCTTTAGTTGCTATGTTCATGCCATGGGTTGACTTGGAGTCATTCGTGATTCTAGGTCCTGTGTCTCGGTCTGAGGTCCCAACTCGTGTCGTGAAAAAAATGATATCAGAACTAAGGTTTACATTGTTCTAGGGTGTCTGAATGTCATGTTGAGTAGAGTCTTTTCCATGGGTGTGAAGTGCGACACACTTATGGGGGAGAGGCTACAAGAGATTTTAGGAAATTTTCCTTCTTTCATGATCTAAGTCGTGCGATGAGATATCTCTCTATCCTTCTAACTCGTGCTATACACGTTTATAGAAATATGCCTCCACACCAAGTGAATGGAAGAAGGAATGGCAATGAAAATGGCCATGACAATAGAAATGGAGATGTGCATCAGCAAGCCTTACCAACACCAGTAGATCCCTTGCCAGAGCAGGTCACTCATGCCAAGTGTAGAGCGGCATTTCAGATATTGGCACAGGCTATGACTGTTCGGTGGTTTGCTATAGGGTTAAAAACTGACACGCAAGTGCACGTGGTCAAACAAGTAATAAAGTGGCTAAGTAAGCCAAGTATCGAACCAAGGAGACTCTGGATAAGTAAAATTGCTCAAGTATACTATATTCTATCTTACTTCTAAATATGCTGACAACAACGTACCCAAGAGTTAAATAATTTTTGTTTATAAATTATATACTAAAACTATTAACAAATATTTACTTTGAATTGAAACTATGGATATGAGCATGCCAAGGTTAAGAACAAGTAATGAACTTGATTATAATCATGATTTGGTTATTCTTCTCTTCCTGTTGCTAGCCAAGAACATTAGCCTAGAGATTAAAACTCTCGTATTTAACCTCACTTAAGAATCATAAACCATCCGTATACATTTCTGTGATCAAATGCAATTTATGACCTAGCAATACAATTCCGGTTCCTAAATTGACTAATACGGCTTTCAAGTATATTTATATCAGGAAAGCACATCAAAACCCAATTTTCCCAAATCAAGTTAAGAACAATACCCTATTAATTCACAACTTTCCAATTTTGTGCTCTCTCGAGTGAAATTGGACTTTTTAGATGTACATTAATGTCGGCCACACACTAATGCAGTAGAAACAAGAATTAATAGAACAACATGGAAGAAGAAGATGAAAAACCATACAATTCAATAATCAAAATTCATCACCATTGTTCATAACCTCAGCAAGGAAGAGAATTAGCCACTCATTTGTGGATTAATCATCCTAAAACAAGTGTTAATCATACAAACAATTGATTGAAAGAAGAAAGAAAGAGAGAAAAACCCTTAGGTTTTTCGTCCCTCAACTGCCTGTAACCCACGTCCTTGCTCCACCAAGTCTGAATTTTTTAAAAATAAGCCTAAGTGTTCTATTTATACTAGTGGGAATTTTTCCTGGAATAACAAGCAACGTGTCACGGAGGCCAATGCGGAGCACTGCCTCCGTGACACGGCGTGGACGCGGACCCTCACTGGAATTCTGGGGTCCGGGAATATAGCCTCAACGTGGCACGGCATGCAACGCGGAGGCTTGCCTCCGTGCCACGGAGCTGTCGCGAGGCTCCACTGGAATTTGACAATTAAATCACCCTCCAGGCAGTGTGCCTCCGCGATGGTAGCGTGGCACGGCTCCATCGCGGAACCCCTTTACATCGTGCAGTCCACTGTCTTTTCCGTGCTCGCATCCAAGTCCAACTCCGATATTGTTCCAACATGCATTTTAGCTCCTCAAAATCATGTTTTACCTACAAAACAATGCTAATCATGTTGGTTAGTATAAATTCACATTTTATTACCAATTACATGAAAATGTATACATATTGCACAATAAACAAGGCGAAAATGATACGTTTAAGTATCACTTGGGCATATAAATCTGCCCAAGATCACTTACCCCACACTTAAATCCTTGTTCATCCTCGAACAACAAATACACAATTCATGCAAATTACATCCCAACCTTCGCCACTATGGTGCGACAATTTGCGCTACGGTCATACCGATCATTCACTATTGTAAATCATCAAGAAAACATGCATGGTCTTAACAATGCAATGACCTTTAATACATTAAGACTTCCTAGACTTTAAGAATCGACCCTCGATATCGGCAAACTCATGCAAATCAGCTAATCAAGATATCCGACACGAAAATCAATCTTTCATCAATCATGTGCCCTCACAACTCAAGAGAATCTTCCCCTTTATGTTCATGTGACACACAAACATTCAAGTAGGGGCATGTAGAAATTAATTTCACTCTCTCTCCCAAAAGAATTCACATGCATCATGTCATGACCCATAGGCTTGCCCTTAGTGTATTACTCCACTAATATAAAGAAATGCAATGTAAGATCACGTAGGACTTTAATGGGTTGTAACGGAAGCTATAGAACTAGTATATATTGGATTAGCCAATAATAGTCAGTAGCCTCATTAAGCGCCTTTTCAACACATTCCCATCAACTCATGAACATTGTTTCTCTCTTTTCTTTTTCATCATCCCATTCATGCTGGTTTACTTTCGTATGACCCATTTCATCAAACACACTTGACATGACACAAATGTTTTTCATGCACCTTCATTATCATTTAATTATAACAAGTGCCTCTTCAACCTCTTCTTTTCTTTCCTCACTCTGCTTTTCCTTTTCTTTCCACTCTTCTCACTCTTTGACACTTTGGGAAAAATTTTCTTTTCTTAAGCGCTTAAGAGTTTTGTATAGACTTTACGGCTAATGAAAAGAAAGAATTAGGCTCAGTTTATACAATTTTGGACAAAAGAAAGAAATAATCGGCTAAAGGCTCAACGGGCTGACTAGGGTATACAATCACATAAAAAGGTAGTGTATGACAAGAAAAAAAATAGAAACTCTCGGTTAAGACAAAGAAATGCCTACATCCTTTCCAACACTACACCTCCTTCATTTCGTTTTGTACACACACCAGGCAAGTTCTAGACACTTCACAATAGCATGGAATAACAATACCTCACTTCACACTTTATGCACATGCTCGATTCAAGATGCATTCACAGACTCTTTAATTAACCAATTACATGAATTCAAAAATTAAGCCTCAATCACACCGAATCGAATTCTACAGCCTAGGTAACTCAACATATTTACAAAATTGCATGCTTTCAAACGAATCATTTTTACATTTTGAATATCAGTTACAACATGCAACCAAAATTTCACAACCATATAGTAACTACAGGTTCCGTGATGCAATCCACCAAAGAAAAAAAAACTGAAAATAAATTAAAATCACTACTCCTACCGACTACATTTCCCTTAAGACGGTCGTCATCCATCCATCATAGGGAACGGTCACTAACTATGACTTCGGTTCAATGGGACTATTCTCGGTAAAAGAACCGAAAACAAACTCCGAGAAACCCAAAAATAAAAATCGAAAAATTTTGCAAAACATCGATCATTTCGATGGAAAAATATTTAAAAAGTATTTTAATATGTACAAAATATTTTCGCAAAATTTTGAAAATATCGATCATTTTGATAGAGAAAAAAAACATAAGAAAATATTTACAAAATTTTTTACAGACTTAGCTGGCAAACCACAACATTTCACACAACCCACATCATCAATTACCACAAATATATACTTATACAGACCAGTTTGCACACAGGGAAACATAAACATAAATACAAAACAGAGGAAGAACATACAGCAAATCAGCCCAGCCCCCAGCACCTAACTACTTCCCACCCCACACTTAAATCGAACACTGTCCCCAGTGTTCACAACAATTAAAAATCACAAAATTGGGTGGTGGCACTCCCTGATCAGTTGAAATATTCGACTTCTTCATCCGGTGCTGTTGCCTCATCGCCCATGTCCGAGTCAGCTCCATCGTCGTCATCGGACTCCACATCAAAGTCCTCCCGACGTGTCTCCTCGTCCGTGGGGACATCATCATCAGTGGGCTCAACGAAGGCTGGCCCCACTCGGCACAAAGCTCTGGCATTTTCGCCAAATGGGTAATCCAGCTCCAGCTGCCATAATTCATCCTCCGTGGCTGGTCTCCCACCTATCCGAAGCTGAAGCATTTGCATACCAAACATCCGTGCCATGTACTGGTCGTTGCGAGCATGTCGCTCGCCAAGAGTCAGCACTGGCTCGTGTGTGGTGTCGGGGGCCTTAGTTTTGGTCACATCAAGGGCCCTCCGCTCCAACTGCGGGATGTAGTCCAAAGCCTCTTCCTCGACGTCGAGGCCCCGGAGGAAGGTGGTGATAAGTCCTCCGAACCCATACCTGTGGCCCTGGTGTAGTCGGGCTCTCTTCATGGCGGATATGATGACCGCCCCAACATTAATCTCTAGCCCTTTCATTATGGAATACACCAGGCACACACGGTCCCGGGTCACATCCGTCATGTGCACCCCCGGGATCAAGCACGAACAAACTATTTTCAGCCAAATTCTTGCCTCCCTATTAATTTGAGAATACGGCAGAGTTCCGTGCTAGATCATCCCACGTTGATATAGAATTTGGTGGTTCAGCTTTTAACCACCTCTTGGCTTCAACAAGTAGGGAAAACAGAAATGAGCCGAACATAATCAGGTGACACTCCAGCGGGTATATAAGTGTCACTTATCTCCAAAAAGTTCTGGAGATGTTGTTGTGGGTCTTCATGAGGGAGACCGGTAAATTGCCCGCTTGTGTGCAATAGTTGCACCATGTTCTGCTTTAATTCAAATCTCCCTCCAGGCTCTGGTTTGCGGATACTTGAATGTACATTGTTGGCATGTGGGATTGCCACCTCGCGAATCGGCCTTGCTGCTGCTTCGTCGGGCACTAACACTGCCCTCACAACCGATGGATTTTGTTGCTCCATAATAGACTGTCTGAGCAACTGCAGCTTCTTTTGTAGAGCTTCTCTGCGTTTACTATGAAATTCACGTTCAGGCTCTATATAAGATTCCACCAGCTCTTTGTCATTTGCCAGTGTTCACAGAAATCAAGTCTGCAAAATACAGGCTAAGACCAAGTTGTCAACACTTAAGAAAATAAAACAAAAATACAGTAAATTTACACTTAACACAATTTCACCAATTGCCTAGTCTCCCCGGCAACGGCGCCAAAAACTTGTTCGGTGGTTTGCTATAGGGTTAAAAACCGACACGCAAGTGTACGTGGTCAAACAAGTAATAAAGTGGCTAAGTAAGCCAAGTATCAAACCAAGGAGACTCTGGATAAGTAAAATTGCTCAAGTATACTATATTCTATCTTACTTCTAAATATGCTGACAACAACGTACCCAAGAGTTAAATAATTTTTGTTTATAAATTATATACTAAAACTATTAACAAATATTTACTTTGAATTGAAACTATGGATATGAGCATGCCAAGGTTAAGAACAAGTAATGAACTTGATTATAATCATGATTTGGTTATTCTTCTCTTCCTGTTGCTAGCCAAGAACATTAGCCTAGAGATTAAAACTCTCGTATTTAACCTCACTTAAGAATCATAAACCATCCGTCTACATTTCTGTGATCAAATGCAATTTATGACCTAGCAATACAATTCCGGTTCCTAAATTGACTAATACGGCTTTCAAGTATATTTATATCAGGAAAGCACATCAAAACCCAAT
This sequence comes from Datura wrightii, assembly GCA_035772735.1. NCBI lineage: Eukaryota > Viridiplantae > Streptophyta > Magnoliopsida > Solanales > Solanaceae > Datura > Datura wrightii. The sequence continues at coordinate 71,471,124 of JASDFA010000019.1, read as the reverse complement.
TTTCCCAAATCAAGTTAAGAACAATACCCTATTAATTCACAACTTTCCAATTTCGTGCTCTCTCGAGTGAAATTGGACTTTTTAGATGTACATTAATGTCGGCCACACACTAATGCAGTAGAAACAAGAATTAATAGAACAACATGGAAGAAGAAGATGAAAAACCATACAATTCAATAATCAAAATTCATCACCATTGTTCATAACCTCAGTAAGGAAGAGAATTAGCCACTCATTTGTGGATTAATCATCCTAAAACAAGTGTTAATCATACAAACAATTGATTGAAAGAAGAAAGAAAGAGAGAAAAACCCTTAGCTTTTTCGTCCCTCAACTGCCTGTAACCCACGTCCTTGCTCCACCAAGTCTGAATTTTTTAAAAATAAGCCTAAGTGTTCTATTTATACTAGTGGGAATTTTTCCCGGAATAACAAGCAACGTGTCACGGAGGCCAACGCGGAGCACTGCCTCTGTGACACGGCGTGGACGCAGACCCTCACTGGAATTCTGGGGTTCGGGAATATAGCCTCAACGTGGCACGACATGCAACGCAGAGGCTTGCCTCCGTGCCACGGAGCTGTCGCGAGGCTCCACTGGAATTTGACAATTAAATCACCCTCCAGGCAGTGTGCCTCCGCGATGATAGCGTGGCACGGCTCCATCGCGGAGCCCCTTTACATCGTGCAGTCCACTGTCTTTTCCGTGCTCACATCCAAGTCCAACTCCGATATTGTTCCAACATGCATATTAGCTCCTCAAAATCATGTTTTACCTACAAAACAATGCTAATCATGTTGGTTAGTATAAATTCACATTTTATTACCAATTACATGAAAATGTATACATATTGCACAATAAACAAGGCGAAAATGATACGTTTGAGTATCACTTGGGCATATAAATCTGCCCAAGATCAATGACCGCTCAGGTCAATCAGAAGGCAGTGGCTTCTGTTCATTAGAATGGGAATGTAGCAGCATCTAGAGTTTGACTTTCTCAAGATGAATCCACCTAAGTTCCTGGGGTCGAAAGTGGATGAGGACTCGCATGAATTTATTGAGGAGGTGTAGAAGATCGCCCAGATTATAGGGGTAATGGAGAGGAGATTGTGGATTTAGCCTCCTATCAACTAAAGGAGGTTGCTTACACATGGTACCACTAGTGGAATGATGGTATAGTAGTGGGAGCACTTCCCGTGAGTTGGGATGAGTTTGCAACTGGCTTCTTGGATAGGCTCTTTGCTAGGGAGTTGAGGGAGGCAAAGGCGGCGAAGTTCATCAACTTGAAGCAGTACCACAAAACTGTCCAGAGTATGCCTTGGAGTTTACCCGGCTATCCAAGTATGCGTCGGAGATGATTGCCAATCAGAGGGCTTGTATGAGTAGGTTTGTGAATGGATTATCAAACTCGTTACTCAAGGAGTGTAGGACAACTATGCTAAACAGTGATCTAGACTTCTCACGATTAGTCATATATGCCCAGCAGATAGAGGCAAATCAGATGAAGGAGAAGGAGAAAGAGGCCAAGAGGGTCAAAAAGGGAGTTATGGATAGTTTCAGTAGAGGTCCGGTGAAGGACATCGGCAGCAGTCCCAGCAGAGTTCATCATCCCTAGCGCCATTATTAGCCAGTGTTCCGTCTAGACCTAGGCGTGATCAGAGGGGTAGAAATTCAAGCTCCAGAGGTCAGGGGAGCATGTTAGGAGATCCCAGCATTTCAGTTTGCGGTAGGTGTGGTAGGAGGCACATCAATGAGTGCTTAGCGGATTCATGTGTGTGTTTTGGGTGTGGGAAGCCTGGACATCTGCTTAGAGACTGCCCTTCAGCCAGACAAGGCCATAGTAGAGGCCGTGAACCAACCACCAGTTCAACATCTCCACCAGCATGCTCAACTTAGTAGGATGCATCCACTAGTACAGGTGATGGCCAGCGTTAGAACATATTTTATGCCCTCTTTTCTCATCAGGAGCAAGAGGTCTCTCTAGATATGGTAACTGGTATGTTATGCATATTCCATCTTGATGTGTATGCATTATTAGATACTGGGGCTACTTTATCTTTTGTGATTTCTTATGTTACTATTAGTTTTAGAGTTAGTCTTGAAATTCTATCAGAACCCTTCTCAGTCTCTACTCCAGTGGGTGACTCAGTTATAGCTCGACAGGTATACAGAAATTGCCCTGTCACAGTCCTTCAGAAAGTCACCTTAGCTGATCTAGTAGAGTTAGACATGAACAATTTTTATGTTATCTTTGGTGTGTATTAGTTGCATGCATGTTATGCCTTAGTAAATGTATAACTCGTATGGTAGAGTTCTAATTTTCGGGTGAACCAGTGCTAGAATGGAAAGATAGTTCAGTTGTTCCTGTAGGTCGCTTTGTTTCCTATCTCAAAGACAGGAAGATAATTTTTAAAGGCTGTTTGCATCATCTAGTTCGGGTTAAGGATGCTACTTCTGAGACTGCCACGACCCGAACATCGGTCCGGATCAAGACACAAGACAAAGAACCCCGAGAGGCTCCAAGTCGACCTATGGCATGAACATGACATCTAAGCTCAACATAGTAAATGCAAAATTCTAACATATAACATAGAGGAAGTCTGAAAATCTAATAACATCTAATAACTGAATAAAATAACACGAGTCTGAAGCTGAATACATACTATGTCTGATAAGCCTCTACTACTGACGAGTTGATGGGACAAGGACCCAACTAACTCACTAAAGTATGAAACAAAAATTTTGAAAATACAACTGAAAAGAAGGGCTCTCGAAAGATGATGACTCACCAACTCTGGCTGAAAAGTGCTAACACTGAGGATTTGGCTAACGGCAGGACTGAGCCTAAATAGTTGATCCCGTATCAAGAAACGATACAACATAGAGTATGTGGTCAATACGTGGAATGTACCGAGTATTCTAGGTAAGTAAAACCACTAAGTAAGTAAAAATAGAAATCATGCATATCATAAAACATTTCATCATAAGAGTCTAAGAGTAGGGCTTGCATGCTATTATCTAAAAACATAATTTGAACATAACTGAATTGAATGACCAAAGATGTAAACTGATAATCATAAGTAAAACTTAACATTGGGTCAAACTTGCTGAAAACATAATATCATGACTGATGAACATGCATAGCTAAAATCATGAGGAATAATGGGAGACTCATCTTATAACCGATATTACCATGTTAGTGCTTATGTGGTCTCCACTATTACACTCAAGTGGGCAGAGTCGTCCAAAGCTTTGCCAGGAGTAAGGACACTACCAAGATACTGATATCAAGCTGAAGGCCTATTCGGGGCAGGGGAAGCTCACAAGGGAGGTCCTGAATAATCTGAACATACCTATGTTGGCACGTAGTTCTGAGGCATAGGGTTGACTGACCCTTAGCCTACTCGGTGCTAGACACTATTCCCAAAAATATGCATATGCTTTCAATCGTTTTTCGGTAAAGATGACCATTGTATAATGATGATGCTGAATCATAACATACATGCTTAGTCTAAAATCATAACATGAGGAGCCTTGGGCTCAAAACATACCACAAGCTGAAAAGAGTAGGAGTTTAGACTCCAAAATCCATGTGGTAAGATAATAACATGAAATTTAGATAAATCATGAAACACACTTGATCATATGGGCTTGCCCAATACTTAAACATGCTTGAAATAAACTTTATCATTAGAAAACATGAACATGGACATGGGTAATTCGGAATCATACTTTCATCATATACATCTCATCATGCTTGGATACATATATCATAAATCTAAACTTTCATAAACTTCCATTGGTGGACATCATAATTTGTAAAAACTTGAAAACATAATTTGTAATTGAAAACACTGTAAAATATGCCTATGAATCATAATTCAACATTAGAAATATGTATAGATCTTACGCATGATTGATACTTAGAAAATTCACACGTTGGGTTAAAACTCCATAAATTCATCAACTAGAATTTTCATGAAATTAAAAAGGGATTGGGCATGGGTGTGGATGAATACACCCATTCATAACCCTACATACATTGGAGAATATGATTTCACAATCCTCTTGAGAACCCAAAGGAATTTGGGGAGAACTTGATGAATCTAAGCTTGATCACCCCTTAAAACCACTAGGCTTGCATTCATGGAAGAGAATGGGTTAGACTGAGCTTAACCCTCTTAAAACACCCTTTTTTGAGCTTAAAATGACACAGTATAGGTCTTAGAAACTTAGAAATTATGGAAAAACCCTTAATAAATTAACAGAAAAATACTCACTACCAATCCTAATGAGGACTAGACAACTCGTAGCCTGGGGGGGGGGGGGGGAAGGGGTGACTCGTCTGCTGCCTGTCATTGCCATCACTGGAATCATACCTCTGAGGGTTAGCATGAGGGACACCATGACTCGAGGTGTACCCAACAACTCGTGGTGACCATGTCATGGCATGCACTGTCCAAATTCTTCACCTTTAAGCCCACCATTGACTACGAGAGACGTAACGACTCGTGGTCCTGACCATTACTCGTGATCCTGACCATGACTGGTGGTATCTCCCGTGGTCAACCCCAAATTTAAAAGTCCAACCAAGTCCACCCTCATCCCCACGAGTCACTTAACAACTCGTGGTGCACCTCACGGGTCACTGGACGACTCGTCCTATGACCTGGTGCAGAAAATCCTATTTTCTCTGTTTCAACCCTCGGGTCTGATCTTAGGACTTTCAGGGTATTGCAATATCTCTCCCTTGGGAACATTCATCCTCAAATGTGAATAAACATACTGAAAATCTGCGAAATGCAACTGCCATATAAAATATTGAACATTTAGAGCTGAAAACTGACGGAGTGACTGACTCCGGATTGAAATACATGACTGAACTGAATTCATGAATCATACATCCATATATTGACATGAAAGATACTGGGGCACATGATATGAACATGAAACTAAATAGAGTACTAAGGAGGACAATGATACCTCAAGCTGAAATTGAGCCGGGAGGGACTAAATGTGGGTATTTAGCCATCATATCTGCTTCGGCTTCCCACATAGCTCCCTCAACATGCTGGTTCATCCACAGTACCTTGACTAAGGCTACTTCTTTGTTTCTTAGCTTCCAAACCTGAAGATCAAGTATGTCCACCGGAACCGCCTCATAGTTAACACTATCGTTCACACCGATGCTCTCCACTTGAACAAGCAGAGCTGGATCACCCAAATACTTCTTTAAGAGTGATACATGGAAGATTGGATGTACTGAAACTAATTATGAGGGAAATTCCAACTCATAAGCTACCATTCCAACCTGCCTCACAATCCAGTACGGGCTAACATAATGGGGACTGAGTTTTTCTTTCTTTCAGAACCTCATCACTCTCTTCATGGGAGATATCTTCAGAAACACCTAATCATCAACTTCAAACTCTAGTTCTCTCCTCTTCACATCCACGTAGGACTTTTGATGACTCTGAGCTGTTTTCAACCTATCCCTTATAAGCTAAACTTTTTCCTAAGCCTCATGAACTGAATCTAGACCTATCAACATAGCTTCACCAACCTCAAATCAACCAATAGGTGATCTACACCTCCTCCCATAAAGAGCCTCAAATGGAGCCATCTAAATGCTGGAATTGTAGCTTTGTTATATGCAAACTCAATGAGAGGCAAGTGATTATCCCAATTACCCTTGAAATCAATCGCACATTCTCTCAACATATTATCTAGAATCTGAATGGTACACTCGGCCTAACCATCTGTTTGCTGGTGAAATGCTATGCTAAGCTTGACCTAAGTACCAAGTCCCTTCTGAAACGATCTCCACAACTGGGAGGTAAAATGAGTGCCTCGATATTGTATGATAGACAAGGGCACTCTATGCAATCGAACTAACTCCCAAATGTACAATTTGGCATAATCCTCCGATAGAAAATGAGCTGCCTTAGTCAACTTGTCCACAACCACCCAAATGGAGTCATATTGTCGGCGAGTATGAGGCAACCCCGTAATGAAGTCCATATTGATTTCCTCCCACTTCCAAGTAGGTATACTAATGTCTTGAAGTACACCTCCAGGTCTCTAATGCTCAACCTTCACCTGTTGGTAATTCGGACACTTAGCCACAAACTCTGCTATGTCCTTCTTCATGCCGTTCCATTAATAGACTTCTCGTAGGTCACGGTACATCTTGGTGACACCTAGATGTATAGAATATATGGAACCATGATCCTCATGCAACATCCACTCCCTCAGGTCATCAACACTCGATACACACAAATGACCCTAATATCGTAGCACATCAGCCCCCCTTGGGAGAAGACCTCCACTTTCTAATTCAGAATGACTTCCTTCAACTTTACCAAAATAAAATCCTCGTCTTGTCTAGCTTTGACCACAGTCACCAAGGAAGATTCTGATCCATTCTGAACAATGGCAGCTCCATCTGTTGAGTGAACAAGATGGACTCCTAGCTGTGCAAACCGATGCACATCCTTCACTAACTCTTTCCTTTCCTCACCTATATGGGACACACTCTCCATAGAAAGCCTGATAAGAGCATCTACCACCACATTTGCCTTGCTCTGATGATAAAGGACAGTCATATCATAATCCTTCAAAAGCTCCAACCACCTCCTCTGATGTAGATTTAGATCCTTCTGAGTGAACATGCATTGTAGGCTTTTGTGGTCCGTAAACACATCCACATGGACCCCATATAGATAGTGTCTCCAAATCATCAAGGCAAATACTAATGTTGCCAACTCAAGGTCATGAGTCGAATAGTTCTTTTCATGGACTTTCAGCTGCCTAGAAGCATAGGGTATAACTTTACCATGCTGCATTAATACACAACCAAGGCCAATCCTCAAAGCATCAAAATATACCACATACCCATCGGTACAATCAGGTAGGGTTAACACTGGTGCTGAGGTGAGTCGAGTCTTCAACTCTTGGAGGCTCTTGTCACAGGCCTTTGACCATTGGAACTTCACTTTCTTTTGGGTCAACTTAGTCAACGGTGCTGCAATGGATGAAAATCCCTCAACAAACCTCTGGTAGTAACCAAATAAACCCAAGAAACTCTTGATATCCGAAGGACTGATTGGTCTAGGCCAATTCTTCACCACTTCTATCTTTTGGGAGTCCACCTATACACCCTCACTTGACACCACATGGCCCAAAAATGCTACTGAGTCTAGACAAAACTCACACTTGGTAAACATAGCATATAATTGGCGATCCTTAAGAGTCTGTAGTACCACCCTTAAATAAGCGACATGCTCCACCTCGCTCCGAGAGTATATGAGAATGTAATCTATGAACACAATCACGATCATGTCTAGATATGGCTTGAACACCTTATTCATCAAATCTATAAAAGCTGCAGGAGAATTCGTTAGTCCAAAAGACATAACTACAAACTTATAGTGACCATACCGAATCCTGAAGGCTGTCTTCGGAATGTCACTCTCCTGAACCCTGAGTTGATGGTACTTGGATCTGAGGTCTATCTTTGAGAAACACTTAGCACCCTAAAGCTGGTCAAACAAATCATCAATCCTAGGGAGAGGGTACCTGTTCTTGATTGTAACCTTGTTCAATTGCTAGTAGTCAATGCACATACGAAGGGAACTATCCTTGTTCCGGACAAAGAGCACTGGTGTACCCCATGGGGAGTTGCTAGGTCTGATGACACCCTTGTCTAAGAGATCTTTCAACTACTCCTTCAGTTCCTTTAACTCGACTAGGGCTAATCTGTAAGGAGGAATAGATATAGGTTGCGTATCGGAAAGAAGGTCAATACCGAAATCGATCTCCCGCTCTAGAGGAATTCCCGGTAAATCATCTGGAAACACTTTTGGATATTCGCACACTACAGAAACTAACTGGATAGTCGGGGTTTTGGATGTAGCATCCTTAACCCTAACTAGGTATTACATGCAACCCTTGGAAATCATCTTTCTAGACTTAAGGTAGGAAATGAAGTGACTTACAGGCACAACTAAACTACCCTTCCACTCTAGGACTGGCTCACCCGAAAATCGAAACTCTACCTCACGGGTTCGACAATTACTGAGGCATAACATGCATGTAGCCAATCCATGCCAAAGATAACATCAAAATCTGTCATAACTAGCTCTACTAAATATTCTAAGGTGACTTTCTGAAGGACTGTGACAGGGCAAATTCTATATACCCATCGAGCTACAACTAAATCACCAACTAGAGTAGAGATTGAGAAGGGTTCTGACAGGATTTTGGGACTAACTCCGAAACTACTAGCAACATAGGGAATCAAAAATATAAGGTAGCCCTTGGATCTAATAATGCATACACATCAAGATGGAATACTCATAACATGCCAATGACTATATCTGGGGAGACCTCCTGCTCCTGACGAGATGATAGGGCATACAATCTGTCTTGATGCTGACCACCTGTACTAATGGATGCACCCTGCTGAGTTGTGCATGCTGGTGGGGCTGCTGAATTAGTGGCTGGACCTCAACCCCTATCATGGCCATGTCTAACTGCTAGACAATCTCTAAGCATATGTCTGAGATTCCCATACTCAAAACAAGCACCTGTACCTGCTAAGCACTGATTCGTGTGTCTCTGACCACACCTGACACACTTTGGGATGCTGGACTCTACGGGTATGCTCCCCTGACCTTGAGAGCCTGATGCTCATTCCCTCTGGTTGCACCTAGATCTAGATGGCACACTCATAGCTGATGGTGTTAGGGCTGATGATCTTTGGTGGGACTGCTGACGGTACCCACCACTAGGTCTCTGCTGGGAGAATCTGAAGCCATTAGTCCTGGGCCTCTTGGTCTCTTTCTCCCGCTCACTTACCTGTACCACCTCTATTTGCTAGGCGTACAGAACTATCCGACGAAATTTAATATCTTGATGAAGCATCGCAATTTGGCAATCTTTGACTAAATAGTCTACTATCCCATGCACGAATCGACTCACTCGAGCTCTCTGATCTGCCACCATCTCAGGTGCATACTTGGAAAAGCGAGTGAACTCCAAAGCATACTCTTGGACTGTCATCTTATCTTGCTTCAGGTTCAAAAACTCAGCTTCTTTAATCTCCCTCATCTCCAGAGGGAAAAATCAATCTAGAATGCGGTATGGAACTCATCTCAACTAATAGGGCCTGCTCCAACTATCCTGCTATCCTTTCATTGCCTAAACCAAATATGTGCAACTCCTTTCAACTAATACGAGGATAAATCTGCACACTCCTCCCCAGTCACCCCCATGATTTGGGTGATCTTCAAAACTTCATCAATATGTGGATCCTTGTCCACCTTTGATCCAAGAAACTCCGAAGGGTTAATCCTCAGAAAATCTCTAACCCTTGCTGCTGCAACATTCCCATTCTGAGGGACATACGCTACCACCTGTTGGTTGACTTAGGCGGTCAAAGCCTGAGGGACATCCCATTCTGAGCATGATTGGCACCAAGTTCCCTACTAGGATCTGAACTGACTGAGCTAAGTTGTGCACTCCTGGTGGAGGCTCACTTCTCAATTCAAGAAAATAACGGGCTATATATCGGCTGTAAATACAACCTCCGGCTGACAAGGCCTTATAGCCACCTATAAAAGAAAACCAGCTAGCCAGAAACAACAACAACAGGGAATCCTATGCGGGCCGACAAGACCATCATGATGTCTAGTTATGACTGTACAGTAAAACCAATGCTAAACTAAACTATGGCCGACAAGGCCATTAATCTGTTATCTAAACAAGGCTCCACACGGCCAACACATAAACTAAAACACATATGGGCCCCACACAGCCAATAAAAGCTAACCACAGGGAAATACAAACAATTTACAAGCCTCTAAGAGTAATATGATGGTCGGGACAGGGCCCTGACCTACCCATGAACTGTATAATCAAAAAGAAGTAAACCTTCTATATACAAGCTCTGGAAGAAAGGAGCTAACTGCTCTGGTGATGCTGGCTGAAAGCTACGAGGGACCTGCTCCTCGTCTAGCCGTACCTACAAGCAAGTAATGCAGCGCCCCAGGAAGGGCATCAGTACAATATGTACTGAATATGTAAGGTGATAACTGTAAATGACTAAAATAAGAGATATAACTGAGAATAACTTAAATGAAGGGATAGAGATCATACCTGAGTAACAGAACTTCTTGCTATCTAATTTATAAATAACTAAAGCAAACAAAAACCTTACCTGGCCCCCATAAGCCGAAAGGTACAACCAACACAGAATAACCCACCCGGGGCCCCCATAATCTCTAGTGAGTACACTTTAGTCTAGATACCCCTATCAGGGTCGCACTGGGTCAACTAATAGCTATAGCTATCCTACCGGCCACCTGGGTCCGCAACTAAGCCCGCTCGGCCCCTGACTGTAGCTGTGTTTGAGTCTAGTGGACTCCTGATATATGCACCCTAAGTTCCAGGCTCGATGGGGGTGTATAGAGCCAACCACGACATATGATGACCTGGGACCCCATCTTTATCCCTTGAGGACAGCATACCGCTCCGTAAAGCGACGTCATCTCGCCCCTGGCGGGAGTCGACACAACTAATAACCCTGGGGTCGGTCATGAAGGCTATACAGGCATAATCCATCCCAACTAAACATGTAATGTTGGTTTCAACTAATAACAATAGCTAATCACAATAAACATGCTTCTGGTATTCTTACTGGGATTCAAGCTGGGTGATAATGCTAAAGAAACTAACTTGCTGGTGGAAATTGCCTTAACATACCTCATTTGTTGATTACTGATTAACTAGCGGGTTTCAGTTCGTATTCAACTGCTCTTCTCAACTGCAATCATATTATTGGGGGAATATGACTAGTTTCAGTGCTAAATTCAATAAAAGCGATAACTTTATATATAAATATTTACTATATTTCAACTTAACAGAACACGGTTGAAAACTCATAATTTATCGAAACTCCATAAGGAAGAAATGCTTACTTTAAGCCTGTGATCGTATTGACACTAGTTTGGAGCAATTCCAACAACTTGGCAGGGTTATGATTCGCTGGGCGAATTTTGTGAAAATAACTCCATAGCAATGCTTCCTGTAGCCTTAAACTTCAATACTCGAAGTTAATTTGAATTCGGGCGGCATTTAGCAGCGTAAATGGAGGAAATTTACTTGTTTTCTTTGTGGTTTCTCTTGCTAGCCGTATGAAATTTCAGAAAATAACATTGAATCAAAGGGGAGGGACATATATATACTTGAGGCGGTGGACAAGGGTCCGTGGCATGGACCCTGTCGCGCCAATTCATGGGCGTGCCATGGAGCCCAACGTGCCAGGGAGGGTCCATGCCACGTTGCCCCTCTTGGCAGCTGGTTCGGCCTTCTCTCGCGCGATCCCGACTCCGTGCTCGTTCGACCTTTCCCCGGGCCCTTTCTCGTATGTATTGTATTCTAGAACTCTTAACCAACGTAATAATAGGCCGTCTAAAGATTAAAAACTTATGAGGTGTAACACATTTCCGATTACATTTCTTCTTCCATTAACTCGGTGAGGAGGCATGATTCTGCAACTGATTATAGTACGATCTAGAAGGATAGGAGACATTTCATCGCACGACTTAGATCATGAAAGAAGGGAACATTTTCTAAAATGTTTCGTAGCCTCTTCATCATAAGTGTGACTCACTTTGCACTCATGAAAAATACTCTACTTAACGCGGCTTTAAGATACCCTAGGACACTTCAAAATCTAATGCTCTAATACAATGTTTTTCACGACTCGAACATAGGCCCGGATGGATACACGAGACAAAGAATCCCGAGAGGCTCCAAGTCGACCTATGGCATGAACATGACATCTAAGCTCAACGTAGTAAATACTGAATTCTAACATATAACACATCAGAAGTCTAAAAATCTAATAACATCAAATAACTAAATACATAACACAAGTCTGAAGCTGAATACATACGATGTCTGATAAGCCTCTACTATTGATGAGCTGATGGGAAAAGACTCCAACTAACACACTAAAGTGAAACTGAAAATACTAAAAATACAACTGAAAAGAAGGGCCCTCGAAAGATGAGGATTCACCAACTCTAGCTAGAAAGTGCTAACATTGAGGATTTGGCTAACGACGGGACTATGCCCGAATATCTGAGCTTGCATCACGAAATGATACATCATAGAGTATGCGGTTAGTATGTGGAATGTACTGAGTATGCCAGGTAAGTAAAATCTCTAAGTAAGTAAAAATAGAAATCATGCATATCATAATACATTTCGTCATAAGATTCTGAAAGTATGGCTTGTATGCTATTATCTGAAAACATGATTTGAACATAACTGAATATCATAACTGAATCGAATGACCCAAAGCAATAAACTGATAATCATAAGTAAAACTGAACATTGGGTCAAACCTATTGAAAACATAATATCATGACTGATAAACAATGCATAACTGAAATCATGAGGAACAATGGGAGACTCATCTTATAACCGACATTACCACGATAGAGCTAATGTCGTTCTATTATTACAATCAAGTGGGCAGAGCCATCTAAAGCATTGCTAGGGCTAAGGATGCTACCAAGATATCAATATCAAGTTGAAGGCCATTCGGGGAAGGGGAGGCTCACAAGGGAGGTCCCAAATAATCTGAACATACCTATGTTAGCATGTAGATTTGAGGCATAGGGTTGACTGACCCTTAGCCTACTCGGTGCTAGACACTATTCCCAAAAACATACATATGCTTTCAATCATTTTTCAGTGAAGCTGACCATCGTCTAATGATGAAGCTGAATCATAAAATACATGCTTAGTCTAAAATCATAACATGAGGAGCCTTGGGTCAAAGCATACCAAAAGCTGAAAAGAGTAGGAGTCTAGACTCCAAAACCCATGTGGTAAGATAATAACATGAAATTTAGATAAATCATGAAACACACTTGATCATATGAGCTTGCCCAATACTTAAACATTCTTGAAAATAGACTTGATCATTCGAAAACATGAACATGGACATGGGTAACTCGGAATCATACTTTTCATCATATACATCTCATCATGCTTGGATACATATATCATAAATCTCAACTTTCATGAACTTCCATTGGTGGGCATCATAATCGGTTAAAACTTAAAAACATAATTTGTAATTGAAAACATTGTAAAATATGCCCAGGAATCATAATTCAATATTAGAAACATGTATAGATCATACACATGATTGATACTTAGAGAATTCACATGTTGGGTTAAAACCCCATAGATTCATCAACTAGAATTTCATTAAATTGTTGAGGGATTGGGCATGGGTGTGTATGAATACACCCATTCATAACCCTACGTACCTGGGAGAATCTAATTTCACAACCCTCTTGAGAACCCAAAAGAATTTGGGAAGAACTTGATGAATCTAAGCTTGATCACCCCTTAGGACCACTAGGCTTGCATATTTGAAAGAGAATGGGTGAGCTTAACCCTCTTAAAAAACCCTTTTCTGAGCTTAAAACGATGTAGTATAGGTATTAGGAACTTAGGAATTACGGGAAAACCTTAATAAATTCACAGGAAAATATTCACTGATAGTCCTAACGAGGGAATGAACGACTCGTGGCCTGGGGGGATGACTCGTCATTTGCCTGTTGTTGCCATCACTGGAATCATAGCTCTGAGGGTCACCACGAGGGATACCATGACTCATGGTGACCAAATCATGGCCTGTACTATCAAAACTCTTCAGCTTCAAGCCCACCATTGAGCACAAGAGACTTAACGACTCGTGGTTATGACCATGACTCATGGTCTCTCCTATGGTCAACCCCAAATCCGAAAGTGCAACCAAGTACACCCTTCTCCCTGTGAGTCACTTAATGACTCGTGTTGCACCTCACAGGTCACTAGATGACTTGCCTGTGACCTGGTGCTGAAAATCCTATTTTCTCTGTTTCAACCCTTGGGTCTGATTTTAGGGCTTTTGCGGTATTACAGAGACCCCGACTCTTTAGTAAGTTCCTATAGTATGTGAGTATCTAAAGGTGTTTCCATATGCTCTACCAGGAGTCCCATCTGAGCGGGAGATTGAATTTGGTATCGAACTTCTTCCTGATACGCAACCTATATCTATTCCTCCTTAGAGAATGGCTCCAGAAGAGCTAAAGGAGTTGAAAGAGCAGCTGAAAAATCTCCTAGATAAAGGTTTCATCAGGCCTAGTAAATCCCTCTGGGGTGCACCAGTTCTCTTTGTTCGGAAGAAGGATGGTTCCCTTAAAATGTGCATTGATTATCAGTAATTTAACAAGGTCACAATCAGGAACAGGTATCCCCTCCCCAGGTTTGACATCTTGTTTGACCAACTTCGGGGTGCTAATTGCTTCTCAAAGATAGACCTCAGATCCATCTATTATCGGCTTAGAGTCAAAGAGAGTGGCATCCCAAACACAACTTTCAGGACTCGATATGGTCACTATGAGTTTGTAGTTATGTCTTTTGGACTCATGAATGCTCCTGCATATTTTATGGACTTGATGAACAGGGTATTCAAGCCGTATTTGGATATGTTCATGATTTTCTTCATAAATGATATTCTCATATACTCTCAGAGCAAGGAGGAGCATGCTGCTAATTTGAGGATTGCCAGTTATTTTCTAAATTCATCAAGTGTGAGTTTTGGTGGAATTCAATAGCAATTTTTGGTCATGTGGTGTCTAGAGAGGGTGTGTAGGTGGACTGTCAAAAGATAGAGGTGGTGAAGAATTAGCCTAGACCAGTTAGTCCTTCGGATATTAGGAGCTTCTTGGGTTTAGCTGGCTATTACAGGAGGTTTGTTGTAAGATTTTCGTCCAGTAGCACCATTGACTAAGTTGACCTAGAAGAAGGTAAAATTTCAGTGGTCGGATGCCTGTGAGAAGAGTTTTTAGGAGTTAAAGACTCGACTCACTTCATCCCCAATATTGACTCTACCAGAGGGAACAAATGGATTTGTTGTGTATTGTGATGCCTCTCGGGTTGGTCTTGGTTTTGTGTAGATGTAGCATGATAAGGTCATTGCTTATGCCTCTAGACATCTTAAGACTCATGAGAAGAATTACCCAATCCATAACTTAGAGTTGGCAACTAATGTGCTATGAGTTTATAGCACTTTTGATGCTTAAAACTACGAAAATAATATATACGTAGGTGTGTTTATATGGAGATGAGGTGTTTTTACTTTGTTTTCAGGTAAAATAGGTGTTGGAGTGAAAATGTGCAAAAGTTGCAGAAAAGTGCAGAAAAGAAACAAAGTACTGATCTCAGTATGAGATGTACCAAGATTGTACGAGCCGTACTAAGACTCCTGGAAAAGCTCAGAAAACTGGTACAAGGAAAAGTCAAAGTACGACTCTCAATACGAGTCGTACCATCATGTTATGAGTCGTAACTTGAGTCGTAGAAAACTTCAGAGACATTTGCACAGTTGAAGTCTCCTGATACGGGTAGCACCTATGAATCACATCATCTACCTATGGCCCGTATCAGGAGCCGCGGAAAGCTTCAGTGATTTTTGGGACATGGCATATCTCATGATATGTCTAGTCATTACAAGCTGAAGGAGCAAGGTACGAGATGTGCCAAGACACTCGTGAAATCTTCAGAAGATGCCAAAGTTCTCAGAGTCAAACCATGACTAGATTGTACAACTCATGGGATCATGTTATGAGTCATACCAGATACGAAAACTTAGCAAATTCTACAAAAGCTAGGGGATTTACGAGACAAGGCATGACTCGTACAATTTTATTACGGGTCGTATGAGGAGTCGTAGGATGTGTTGGCGCCAGATTTGGTTATTTCCCTGTTAACTTAGGAAAATGATTTTATTGTCTGTATAAATACTTTTTTAGTTAAGAATAGGTCAGATTTGGTTAGAATTAGTTGGATGCCAATTATTATCAAGGTTTTAATTAGTTTTTGACAATATTGGAGAGCAATTCTTGAGATCATACCTTGGATTTCTAAATTGTTCTTAAATTTGTTATCATATTTTCTTGAAATATTCAAAGAAGGTTTTCTTTCAATCATCGTTATAAGTATTTAATTATGTGTTTGTCTATGAATACTAATCATAATAATACAACCATAAGAGGCTAAAACCTCCACAACTAGGGTTGTGGGTACTATGATGGATTAACGAACCAGGGTTAGACAAAGTTATTCAAAACCAATGCTAATCTATTGTATTGTATTCTCTTCATCTTTAATATTTCTTAATGAAGTGCAACATTAAGACTTGCCCGAATTTTTTACTTGCTTGAACTTTGAGAAATAGAGATTATAACAAAGCCTTGATTTTTATGATCATTCTATAACTTGAGCTACGGATACAAGATAGTTAATTTGGAACAAATTGATAACAATTAGCTTGAAATTTCTCATAAGACCTAACTTGGTGATTGAGTATAGTCATCCAATAGGGATGAACTAGTCATTTTGATGAACCCTAGTTATCAGTTCTATAAGTAAGCATTGGGATCGATCACGAGTGTAAACCTGAAGTAGTTATGTACCCACAGGGAACACTTACCCTAGTTAATTACAAATCTTGATAAACAACTATTGATATTCACGGTTGTTTTACAATTGCTTTTCTATAAACTCCTCAATTTAGAGATAATACACCGAAAATCTTAAATACTGACATTTGTCTAGTTCTTATCATATTCCCTGTGGGTTTGACCCTAACCTCTTTGTTGGGTTCTTTATTGACAACGTTCGCTTCATACACTTTTTCAGGAGTGTGAGTTTGAGCATTATTAAAAAGTGGTGCCGTTGCCGGGGAATACAACTAAGATTAGATTAATTGCTTGTGTTTAACTTTTGGTTATTTTGTCAGTTATGTTTTCTTTTTGTTTTTGACACGCACAGGTTATCTCTTGGTGAATGCCAAGTACATGACAAAGCGGAAACCCCCTGATTTATTGGGATCTTGAAATAGAAAGAACACTATGAAGAATGGAGAAAAAATAGCAAAGAGATGCCTATCTTGTTGAAGAAACTAGGCAAGCCGAGCTAGCTCGAAAAGCTGCACTTCAGGAAGCCGATGATGCTCCGGATGAAGTTGTGAACGCTGGTCATCATGGATGGGGTAACAGAGGCTAAGATATGCTCCTCAGTTCTTTGATGAGGATGACCTAAATATTGATGAAGTCGGGTTAATTGGAGCTATTGTACCACCACCTTTGCTTGCTGGGGAAAAGTTTGACATCACTAGCACCATGATACAGTTGCTGAATATAAAAGGGGTGTTTAGTGATCATGCAGCTGATGATGCCAACCTGCACTTAATGAACTTCATTGGAATGTGCAAGGCATACAGGTTTCTCGAAGTCAGTCAGGATGCAATAAGGCTGAGACTCTTCCTATTCTCTCTGTCTAGAGAGGAAACTTTATGATTATCGGAGTTGCTCAGCGGCTCCATTACCAACCGGAGGGAGCTTAAACAAGCTTTTCTAGAGATATTTTTCCCTCCCTCCAGGATGCTACAGCTTAAGGATGAGATGTACAATTTCTGACAACTGAAAATGGAGGCACTTCATGAAATCTGGTTGAGATTTAAGAAGAAGTTGACCAAGTGCCCTAACCATAAAATCCTTGATGACAGTTTGTTGGAGATTTTCTAAAGGTCATTGAATAATAGCATTAAAGCTGTAGTGGATATTGTGGTGGGAGGAGCACTGATAAGTAACACATGGAAACAAGCTGTCACTATTCTTGACAGAGTGACTAAATCCAATAGGTCCTAGAACACTAGGGAAGCAGAAGCAGTTGCTGGTACATATGCTATTGGTATGAGTGTAGACCAATGAAAGAAAGAGGAAGAACGTGATCAGAAGTTGTCCTACATGTGTACATCATTAGACCGGCTAACAAAGCATATCATGGGTGCTGGGATAAGAAAAGTTAATGCAGTGGGGACACAGGGACAAAAACTAGGGCCGGAGCATTCAGATTCCAAGGAGGAAGCAAACTTCTTGGAAAATTAGGTGGCAGGTTTTCGGGCCAATGCCCAAGGGTCTGTATAGGACACTTGGCGCCAAGGTTTTATAAATCAAGGTTAGAATATAGTGAGACAACTACAAATGAAATGGGTACAGAGATAGAAGCCGAGGTCGTGAGCGAGAGGGAGAATGGAGAAGGAATAATGGTTACCGCAACAACCGAGCAGGATGGTATGTGCCTCATAATGCACGTGAGGGGGAGGCTGGATAGTCAAAATTAGAGAGCATGATCGCTGAGATGTTCAAGAAGCTGAGATCCATGGAGGAGCATCCTAAAGACATTCGTGGAGATATATTTGGCATGGGCTAGAGTTGAGTCACATGCCATGACCATCAAGCAAATAGAGCAGCAGCTGGCTCAGCAGTCGGCATCCCTGAACCCTAGGCAAAAGGGAACACTACCTAGAATCACAGTCCAAAATCCAAAGAATGAGAGTCACTGTATAGCTGTGATAACTAGGAGTGGAAAGACCATAGTTGATCCCCCCTCTGTCGGTTGTAGTTAAATACAAAGGAAGAAAGAGGTCGTAATTGATGATGATGATGAGGTTTCCAAGAAAGATCTTAAGGAAGAGGTTGAGTTGACTGAGGCTTCAATTGTTGAAAATTAGCTTGAAGCTGAAAAAGGTAAGAAACAACGGGCCACACAGATCTATAAGGCTATCCCATGGCCACCACTACCATTCCCTCAAAGAATGAAGAAGAAGATGGAAGATGGTAAGCTTTAGAAATTTTTTTCCATGCTTAAACAACTATCTTTAAACATACCATTGGTCGAGGCATTTGAGAAGATTCCTGGATACGCCAATTTTATGAAGGACCTTGTTACAAAGAGAAGGTCCGTAAGCTATGAGCTCCTAGGTAACTTGCATCATCATAGTGCCATAGCCTCATAGTTCCTTTCCTAGAAAAAGGAGGATCCAGGTGCCTTCACCATGCCATGTACTATTGGTGATGTTGAGTTTACAAAGGCACTCTGCAACTTGGGAGCAAGCATCAATCTGATTCCATTAGCTATGTTTAAGCAACAAGGCTTAGGAGCCCCCCCCCATTGACTGCTATGCAGCTACTGATGGCCGACCGAACTTTGAAGAAGCCTGTGGGGATCCTATTTGAGTGATTATCAAGGTGGACAGATTCATAT
Organism: Datura wrightii; assembly: GCA_035772735.1. Lineage (NCBI taxonomy): Eukaryota > Viridiplantae > Streptophyta > Magnoliopsida > Solanales > Solanaceae > Datura > Datura wrightii. The sequence goes on along the minus strand of JASDFA010000019.1, from coordinate 71,451,946 downwards.
TCCCAGCGGACTTCGTGATCTTAGATTGCAAGGTTGACTTTGAGGTCCCCATCATTTTGGGGCGACCATTCCTTGCCACTGGAAGGGCTTTAGTAGATGTTGAGGCTGGCCAACTGAAATTCAGGCTTAATAAAGAGGAGGTTACTTTCAATGTCGTCAATGAAGCAGCCAAATGAGTTTAGGGTGGTCTAACAATAGAGGATGAGTTTGAGTTTTTTGAAAAAGTATGAGTAGTCAAGAGACTTGCGTCATGCCGTGATGTTAAATCAGGCACTTTTTGGGAGGCAACCCATGAGGTGGTTTGGTGAAGTCTGAGTAACTGAACCACCTATGTTATGCCGCGATATTAAATCAAGCGCTTCTTGGGAGGCACCCATGTTTATGGACTTATGCGTTCTCAATGTTTGGGTGAAACAAAAATAGAGTGCAGAAATAGATTGCAGTACAGACTGGTACTATGAGCCTTAGTACAATTTGTAAGAGCACTCTACGGGACATAGTATGAGTCGTGGTGAGAAATAGAGACATGGCCTAGTGCATGAATTCATGGTATGATCGGTCCTATGACTCGTGACTCCAATGTACGAGTCGTAGTACTCACTATAGTTATGAACTATGCCAAGTATGGAACTCCAGTTCAGAGTGACCTATGAGTCGTGGTACTGCTCGTACCTCCATGGTACAAGTCGTATGATGTGCTCATAGGTCCACAGGTAAGTTTTCTTAAACATCTGCAACGAGTCTTAGGGACGAGTAGTAGGTCAACTCTATGACTTGTGGTACGAGTTGATAAAGGCCATATTGTTTAAAACGACCCCACTTGACCCAAATTTTTAAATTCTCCCTAATGTAGTTAAATTCCAAATCCTTTGGAATTTTCTCCCACATAATCAAAACTCAAACTAACGAATACCTCCCATAACTCCCTCACACTCGTAACTCAAGATAAACAATCAATTAAGCAAAAATTGAGCTTGATTAACACTACTTGAATCAAGTTCCAAACCTAATCACTGACCCACACACGAAGTTGAGCAAGCTTTTACAAAATTCAAGTAAGTGGTTATTCTTTGAGTTGGGTAAAAAGACCTACGTGCTTATGTGAACTTGTTTAACAATTTTGAGTCCTTAAAATGCATGAAAATAAAGGAGGATAATGATCAGTAACTTGCATTATGATTGTATTGATTGGGTAGGAATTTGAACATGCATAGAATCGAAATTAAACTGTTACGAACTGAGTTACAAGTTATGAATCAAAAAGGGAGAATTGTGTAGTTATAACAATGTGAAAAATGCATGCCTAGAATTGGGGAATTCTGAGTACCCAACATAAAATTGAATGTACCTACAAAACTGACATGAACAAAGGCAAGGAAAGGCTTCACAATCCTTCCTACGATAGCCAACAATTCTAGCAGCCTCCACTCTTCCTAATCTCGGTATGGAGATGGATGATGAGCTTGACTTGGTGGCTTATTGGGAGCCGACTTGAGTAGAGAAAGGAAAAGGGAAGTAGAGAGTCTTGGAGGATGTTGGTGATAAAACCTTAAAGATGAAGAGAAAGAAGGAGAAGAAAGAATGCAATCGGGAAAGATTGGAGAGTTAGCAGATTCACGACAAGCATAGGTCGGAGCTGCTTGAGAGAGCTAGAGGAGCGGGTAGCTCCACCACTGCCCATGCTGAGCTTGCAGGTGGCTGATGTTTTGATGGGAATGCCCAGGTATGCTAAATACTTGAAGGATGTGATGGCAAACAAAGTTAGGTTGGTGGACGTCCAGATTGTAGCACTGACTGAGGAGTGCAGTCACCGGGTACTGAGCAAGATTCTGAAGAAGCTCAAAGACCCAGGGAGTTTTACCCTCCCCATACAAATTGGTAAAGCTGAGGTGCTACAGGCTTTGTGTGATCTAGGGGCAGCAGTTAACCTAATGCCCCTATCCTTATTCAACACCCTGGAGTTGGGAAAACCGAGGCCGACGAGGTTGATGCTGCAGCTGGCTGACAAGTCGCAAGTGACACCCGATGGAATAATAGAGGACCTTCTCATCAAAGTAGGTAAGTTTATTATACCTGCTGATTTTATTGTTCTAGATTTTCAGGTTGATGACCAGGTACCCTTAATCTTGGGATGGCCATTCTTGGCCACCGGAGGAGCGATGATTGATTTGAGAGCAGGGACCCTGAAAATGAGGGTCGAAGATGAAGAAGAACTCTTCCGCATTTACCAAGAAATGAACCCATCCGCACGCTGCAGAAACCTTTGTCAGGTTAGTGTGTTGTCTGAGGATGAGTGTGGCATGGAGGATTCCACAGGTGCAGGGCCAAAGACAATGACAAGCGTTCAGCCCGAGTCTAATAAAGGGCTTCAAATTGAGAAGAAATTGGAGGAAGAGAGGAAGAGAGTGGAGGTTGTTTCCTCTAAAAATCAAAAAAAAAAAGGAGATGGTTCTCGAACGGGAACCCAGGTATGAGGATGTCCTGAAAAGGACAGTCCACGTCGTGCCGCGACAGAAAATTAGGCGCTGCATGGAAGGCAACCCAAGGGTACCACAGATACCATTTTAATTTCTTGCATTTGTGTTGATTTTATTTATTTTTCATCTTGTGTTGTTTTTGGTGGAAAGTTAAGCACAGATGGAGGGGAAGTCTGAGTACCCATGGAGAAGGAAGCTAACAAGCATGGAAGAGAAGAAGTGTGGGGTCAAACACCCACCTAGGAGAACTTGAAGAAAAGCATGCTTTTAGCTTGGGATAGAGGAGGCTCAGGGAGTATTTCTCGTCCTTTAAATTTTAATTTGATACTATGAGGACATAGCATGATTTAAGTGTGGCGTGAGAAAATTTTCAAAATTTTTGTGCTTAACAAAAAAATTTTTTTTTTTTGGTGAATGTAATGCTTATGAGGAATTTGTGAGAAATTTGAAAAATTTTTATGAGTCAAGCAAGAATTCAGCACCCGTTGGTTTTTCTTTTCGGTTCTTTTCCGATGGGGGGTCTTTGAACCGAAGAATAAAAATTTCCTTTTTTATTTTCTTTGTCTGTATATAATGTTTTTAGTCATAGATAGTGACTGTTTCCGACGATGGATGGATGACGACCGTCTTGAGGAAAAATTAGTCGATAGGTTGTGGGTTTGTGAACCCGTAGCTAATCGATGCTTGATGTTCTTGTTATGGGATATAAATGATTGTAAGATGCAAGTATGTTCAGTGTTGAAGCATGCAAGTGTATAACTTTGTGTGAGACACTTAGGTTCTTGAATTTGACTCAATATGATTGAAGCTTAATTCTGAATTCTTGTGATTAGCTGAGTAAGAGTCTGCTGAATGTGTCTTGATTTGAGCATGTGCCATGAGTGTAAGGTTTTTGAGTATTTTGTGCTATTGTGGAATGTCTAGAACTTTCCTTGTGTGTATATAAAACGAAATGAAAGATGAGAATTGTAGAAAATGATTTAGGTATTTCTTTGAAGGAACCTAAATGTTATCCCTCATTTTACCTACCTTGAATAATTAATCCTAGTTAGCCTCATTGAGCCTTGAGCCTATTCTTTGATAGCTGCAACATAAGCTTAATCCTTTTTCTTTCATTAGCCTTGAATTTGATCCAAAACTCCTAAACGCTTAAGTGAATAATCCGAAAGAGTAAAGGAGTGAGAAAAAAATGAAAAAGAAGGAAAAATGGAAGTTGTGAAAGTTGAGAAAGGTCAAGGGTGCACTTGTTTGAATATGGTTGAGTATTAGTAGGGAGTAAGAAAATAAATTAATGAAAAGTTACTTATAGAACTCCTTACTAATAAACCAAAAGTGCCTAAAGAAAGGGGGAACAAAAGAGGAAAAAGAAAGCTGAAAGGAGAAAAAGGTGAAGTAAGGGAAGGGAAGTTAGTGATGAGGGCATGATGTATTAAAAGCGCTTAGGGCAGATAGTCACTATTACTGGCCATAATAGTACCTACCCGTCCCTTTGCTACATTACCACCTAAGAAGTCCTACTTGATCTTACATTCATACATCCTCAAATTAGTGGAATAAAACACTAAGGGCAAGCTTATGGGTCATTACATGATGCATGTGAATTCTTTGTGAGAGTGAGCGTAATTCTATTCATGTACCCACACATGTTGTGATTTAAAACGTTTTTGCGTGTGAAAATGGGTAAATCTCGTTCCATGAGGGCACATGTTGAATGAAGGATATAATTCATGTGGGATTTCTTAATCAGTTGATTTGCATGAGTTTGCTAAGATTGAGAGTCGCTTCTTGAGGTTAAAAAGTCTTAGAGGAGTTGTATTTCATTTCAATGATTAAATCATGCATGCTCTATTGTTACTTGCTATCTTAAATAATTAGTACAGTCGTAGCCTGAATTCACTTGCTAAATTAGCTATAAGTGAGTCTTCATGTGCATGAGATGTAAAAGGTTTGTTCGACGACGAACAAGACTTTAAGTGTGGGGTAGGTGATCTCGGGCAAAATAGCATGCCTGAGTGATGCTTTATAACTTAGTTTTGTCTTGTTTATCGAATTAATTATATGCATTCTCATGTGATTTTATGTAAATGTGAATATATACTAACCAACATGATTAGTCCTTGTTTTTGAAGGATAATAATGCATTTGAGGAACTAATTCATGATTTGGTGAAGTGGAGGAATGGAATCAAGAGCAAAACATGAAAGTCAACAAGAAAACGTGCAATAACTGGCACCCTGCGCGATAGGGGTCGTGGCACGCTGCCAACGCGGCAACACTTGGCCAAAAATTGCATTTTTTTGCACATTCCAGTGAGGGTACGCGTTACCTCCGTGTCACGGAGGTTAATTAGGGCGTTCAGCTCTGTGACATGTTGTTGTTCCATCACAGGCCAAATTTTGCATTTTTTCAGCATAGTATAAATTGAACCCTTAGCTCCTAAAATCATTTTGTCACGATTTTATTCTTAAAAACCACCTAGGAGTAAAGGAAGAAGTGGGAGAACTCACTTAGGTTTCATCAATTTCATCTTCTCATCTACCAATTCTTGTAAGTATGTTACTTTAACAATGTTTTCTTGTTATTTTACGAACAGGAGTGGCTAGAACCCTTCCTTTAGGGTTGAAGCCATGAGTTATTAGTGCATTTTTACGAATTTTCTTCGGAATTAAGTTATTGATTGTTGTTTTATCTTGCATTCTTAATTATGGTTGTTTTTATGATTGATCACCATGAAAACACACACGTTAAACTTAGGCAAATGCTTGAGAAAGAAAACCTAGGGAAGAACATAAGAATGTAGGAAGCAAGTTCTTGTCTTTTGATAAGATTTTGTGTTTAGGATAGAAATATACCTAATACCTTTGCTTGGTTGATAAAATGGGAAGAGAGAAAGACACCGGCTTAGATTTGTCACTCCACCACTCAAAGAAGTAGTTGTGCGGCTAAGTTTGGTTAAATGGTTGGAGGTACGAAAGTACCCTAATCAATGGCATAACCCCATAAACCACATCCACGTAGTTAATTGCCCACGAACTAGAATTAGCATCCTCGCTCACAATGTAGTAGTGAGGCTAGTTTGTCGTGTTTAGAGGTTCGGAAGACCATGAACATGCAATTCTAACTATGTGAGACGACAATTGATAGTTTCATACTGAAACCATTTCAAATCGTAGTATCGCATGATTATCCCGCTTTAACTCTATGTTGCTCCTTGAATGAATTCAGAGTATTTCATTGAGCACAATTAGACTTAATTAAACTCTATCAAAATTTTCTATAATCAACACTTGTGGTATTTAATATCACACTTGAACTTGATAGTCAGCTGAATTGGTCCAGTCCCTGTGGGTTCGACATCCAGCTCTTGAAAAGGGCCATTATATTACTTGTACGACCCGTACACTTGCGGGCTCATCAGTAATCGACGTTGACTCTTCATTCCTCTCATTCCCTTAAAGGTCAGAATGTAGAACTTAGTCAAAATGCATAGACCAGGATCAAGGATTTGATTTTTTTCTCAGATCTTTTCAAGGGTTTTCTCCAGGGTTTTCATCACCACGTATGTGAGAATTTAGCAAGGTAATTATTCTTCCCTTGTGCCCCAAAATCCATTTAAATTTTCTTATTAGTCATAGCCCTAAGGTTTCAAAATCTAGTAATCTTTCAGTCATAATTTGATTTAATTCATGTGGAATATTGTTCATATTGTTAGCTGCTATATTTTTCTATTACTTAGAAATTATGTTGATACTTGATTCTTGTAAATGGGTTTTAGCCCTAGCTCTTGAATACAGTAATTAGATTCTTGCACAATTGATTAGTTATTCATGTTGCTTGATGCTATCAGTGTTAAAATTATCATACTATTAATATCAGTTGAATTCTCAATCAGTTGCATAGTAGTCCAGTTTTAGTCAAAATGTTAGCATTTTCAATATTTTTAGAAATGTCAGTTGATCAGTTTGAGTATAGTCTTTTATTGAGGTGTCAGTAATGCCTCCCAGATATTAGGTATTAGTTATCAATTTGTTCTTTAGACGGTTATGACGCTTCCAAATAAGAAGTTCTGACCAGTCTTAGAACACTAGTTAAAGTATTTGGTCCGATAAGACTCACAGGGTACTTCCAGATAAGTGTCCCTAACTTAGTCTTGGGCCCCTTCGAGCTATCATCTTTATAGACAATTTTGGTTTATCCAGTGGGAATAGCACTTAGCACTGAGAGGGCCGGGGTTCCAGCACACGCAGGTTCCCAGGACTACATTGCCACTGTGGGTTATTTTTCCCCTAATGGGCTCAAATTTGTGATCACCCAGTTCCTGCCTTTATACACTGGCAAGGTATATTGGGTCCTATCGATGGGGCATATACATTGAACTCCACATTTTGCTCACATGGTTACATGTCGGTTATAGACTCTTCCACTAGTCAGTATAGTCTTAGTTTGGCTCAATTTAGTTCAGTTCAGTTTAGCTCAGCTCAGTATCTCAGATCCAAGACATGTCTATGACTTTCAGCCAAGGTTATTATTGACCATATCAGTTATATTTCAGTTGTATCATCTTTCAGTATTTAAGTTGGTTATTTCATGACATTGCAATTCAGTTATTTGTTCTTTCATGCTTATTATATCTCTCACTTACTCAGTATATTCAAATTACTAACGCATACCTTCTATATTATATCGTCTCAAGATATAAGTGTAGGTTCTCAATCCCAGCATTGTTAGTAGTTTCCCTCAAACGATATCAGCAGCAACTTTTGGTGAGTCCTCATCTTACGAGGATGATATTTATTTTTAGTTAGTTACTTTCAGTTAGATTTTTGAGTTAGCCGGAGGCCTGTCCCAGCAATTTATCAATCACTAGATGGCTTTCAAACATAAACATAGATATTCAGTATTAATTTTTAGATGTATTAACTCTTGGAAAATCAGTTTTTCTTAAATGGTTTTACTTATTTAAAGCTTCCGCTTATGTTTATTCAGTTACCAGTGTAATGATAGACCATGGTTTGGCTTGGGGTCACTTGTCGCATCAAGTACTATGCTCGTGTAGAGTATAGACTCAGGTCATGACACCCTGATACGGGCTTTTATGGATCCTTGCTAGCAAACTATGTTTTGATGTCTCATATCCCAACAAGTTATGCGATGGCTTAGATGATCGGGTTGAGATCAAACTCCATGTTTACATGGTGAGTTTATGTCGGTTAAGTTAAGAACCTCCCAAAATGAAGTAATGAATGATGATGTAAAATTTGATTTTTGAACAAAAGTCAACTGTTGATTTCATATTCTTTACTTCCTTCATATTATATCTATGCTTTTTGTTGTCCTTATTATTTATGTTTATGTTTTATTCAGCCATTTTACATACAGTACGATCACGTTCTTTTTACCGAGGGCGCTGCATTATTTTATAATGCGGGCTTAGGTACTCATACCAACGATAAAGTTGTTCTCTAGGATTCTCTTATTCAACTCTTGGTGATACCAACTTGTTTTGGGATTAGTTACTTCACTCAACATTATTAGTTTTTGACTGTAAGGTATGTCGGGTGCCTTGTCCCGGTAAAATAGTTATTTCATTATGATAGAGGCTTCATTGATTCTTATGATTCATATTTTAGTAAGCATGGCAAGTCCTTTTTATAAATTGATAATTTTTTTCGAATTTGTAAAGATTGAGTCTAATTAGTCCAATGATTCTTTCACTTATGTTAGATGTATACTCTTCATGAACTCCATGTTATGTGGTTCGTTCGAGCCAGCAATGACATCGAGTTTAGGCCAGGTCTAGGCCCTAAGTTAGGGCATAACACTAAAGAACATACATCATAGTGGAAACTAATAATTTAAACATGAATAAGCAAAAGTATAAATAATATAACAATCATAAACAGAGTCAACACTTGACAAAGCTGAAAATCTACATAACGTTTGATAAGCCTCTAAACTCTTTGATGAGATAATGAGACAACACCCGCAACTAACTCGCTAAAGTTTGAAACTGATATAGCAAGAGTAAACACCAAATTTAATTTCCTTGAAAGATGAGGATTCACCAACAATGGGAACTGAGCTAGACGACGAGAAGTTGGACTAATGGTAGAACGAATCTAATCGCTCGGACCTGTATCATGAAACGATACAACATAGAGTATGCGATCAGTACTTGGAATGTACTGAGTATGCAAGGTAACTAAAACATACTGAGTAACTGTTAACTGAAATCATGCATGTAAATATGAAATATTATATCATGAGAGTAAGGACTGGATGTTGAAATCTAAACCTAAACCATATATAGTCATAAGCTGAGTATCATATCTGAACAGAATGACCTAAAGCTAAAAATAGAAATCATATGACTTGTCATAGCTAAAATCATAAGTAAAAGCTCATAAACTCATCATTGGGTCAAACCTGTTGTAAAACATAATATCATAAGTTATGAAGATGAGTAACTAAAATCATGAGGAACAATGGGAGACTCTTCATTACTGACACCATCATAATAGATATTACATGATGCCCCAACTATCACACTCAAGTGGCCAGTGCTGACCAAAATCTTGTTAGGGCTAAGGATGATACCGTGATATTAATATCAAGTTGAAGGCCCCTTGCGGATGGGGAAGACTCTCAAGGGATATCCCAATATAAATATATAAACCTACATTGGTTCATAGATATGAGACAAAGGTTTATCTAAATCTCTGGCCTACTCAGTACTAGACACTACTCATAAAAATATGCATAGTGCTCCCATCATTTTTCAATGAAGCTGAAATGATAATTACATGCATAGTCTCAAATCTGAACATAGGGAGTCCTAGCTCCAAACATACCATAAGCTGAATTAGGAGTATTGACTCCAAACCATATGGTAAGCTGATCTTATAAAACTGAGCTGAATCATGAAAACATATTTTGCTTGTGCGGGTTTGCCCAAATCTTATAATCATGCATACCTGAAGCAGACTTCATAATACAAAATCATGGATTCATACATGGGTAATTTAAACATTCATTCATGCTAGATATCTCATCATACTTGAAATCATGAATCATAAACTTGACTTTTCATAAAACTTGCATAATAGGGCAAAATTTTTGAAAACTTGAAATCATGAATTTATAATCAATTTGTATATAAAATCTTCCATAAATCTTAAAACATGCTTTGGAACATGAGAGGAATTGACCCATATATCATAGAGAATTTCATAAAATTGGGTTAAAACACTATAAGATCATACACTTGAATTAGAACTTGAATTCATGGACTTGAGGACAAATTTGCATATGAGAGTGAAAGTAAACTCTCATTCATAGCCCTACATACTTGGGTAAACTGATACTCAACTTGTCTTTGCAAGCTCAAGAGAATTGGAGGAGAATTGAGAGAATTCTAGATTGATCTCCCAAGAGCATTCAAAGCTTTGCATGCATGGGAAAGCCTAATGACTTGATATAGGATAAACCCTCTTAAAACACTCCTTTTAGGGCTTAAAATGACGTAGTTTAGGATTTAGGAGCTTAGAATTTATGAAAATACCCTTAATGATTTTGCAGGAAAAAGGTCACTACCAGATGCCACGGATCGTACCTTGAAACAAGGACCCGTGGTTTCCTCCCGTTGCCAGATCGGCCTTAATCCCCCATTCTATGATTCTTTCCATGGGAACTTACCATGACTCATAGTTCTCTACTATGAGTCATACCATCCTTCGTGTGATCAGTACATGGAAACCCAATAATCATGCTATGACTCCTGACCACGAGTCGTACCTCGAGAGCACGAGTTGTTGGACCCATCCGTTGTCACTGGGCTGAATTTCCAACTTCTCTAATCCTCACCACGACCACTTATCATGACCTTTTGTTTGCCACAATGAGTTGTACCATGATCCATACCTTCCAGACCTGACATACTAGCAGCCCACGACTCCTAACAATGGCCTATTACAGGGACCTATGATTCGTACCTTAACTCGTTTGGTCTAGAACCTGTCAACTAGAAACTCACCACGACTCAATCCCATGACCTGTTACTCCACACCACGACTCGTATAATGACTTGTTCTAAGACATTTTTCAACTTTTTCTACTATATTTCCAATCTCGAATCTAGTCTTAGAAATTTTTGGAGTGTTACATTATCTTTCCTTTGGAAATATTCGTCCTCAGATGTGGATTAAGCATATTAAAAGGTTGGGGAAAGGAACTGCAATCCCAAATACTGAACATCTAAAACTGAAAACTGATGGAATGACTGACTCTGAACTAATACAGATTATTGAACTAAATTCATGAAATATACATACATGCAATGACATGATAGAAACTTAGAGATATGAACTCGACATGAAATTAAATAGAGTATTAAGGAGGAAACTGATACCTCATGCAGAAACTGAGTGGAAGGGAAAAGATGCGGGTATCTAGCTATCATATTTGTTTCGGCTTCCTATGTAGCTCCCTCAACAAGTTGATTTCTCCACAAAACCTTTACTGAAGCTACTTCCTTGTGTCTCAACTTTCGAACCTGACGATCAAGGATCTCAAGAGAAACCACCTCATAGGTAAGGCTATCCTTCACACCTATGCTCTCCATTGGGATGACTAAGGTTGGGTCACCAATGCACTTTTTCAGTAGGATACATGGAAAACTGGATGTACCAAAGCTAACTCCTGTGGTAGCTCCAACTCATGTGCCACTTTTCCAACTCGCCTCAGAATCCTATAAGGTCCAACATATCGGGGACTAAGCTTCCCTTTCTTTCCAAACCTCATAACTCCCTTCATGGGAGAGACATTCAAAAACACTGAACCATCAACTCATACTCTCTCTCCATCAAACATCCCTATAAGATTTCTGACAACTCTGAGCTATTTTCAACCTTTCTCTAATAAGCTAGACTTTTTCCATGGCCTCATGAATTGAATCTGGCCCTATCAATGTAGCCTTGCCTACTTTAAACCATCCGATAGGAGATCTACACCTTCACCCATAAAGAGCCTCAAATGGAGCCATCTGAATGTTAGAGCAGTAACTGTTATTGTAAGCAAACTCGATGAGAGGCAAGTGATCATCCCAACTACCCATGGAATTAATCACGCACACTCTCAACATATCCTCAAGTGTCTGAATGGTCCGCTCGGCCTGACTATCTGTCTGCGGGTGAAAAGTTGTGTTAAGCTTGACCTAAGTACCAAGTCTCTTCTAAAATGATCACCAAAACTGTGAGGTAAACTAAGTACCTCTATATAAGATGATGGAAAAGAAAACTCCATGCAACCAAACTAACTCTCGGATGTATAATCTGGCATAATCCTCAACTGAATCGGTAGTTTTGACTGGTAGGAAATGTGTTGCTTTGGTCAACCTATCTACAACCACCCAAATAGAGTCATACTATTGGCGTGTATGAGGCAACCCAGTGATGAAGTCCATATTGATCTCCTCCCAATTCCAAGTGGGGATACTGATGTCCTGTAGAATACCCCCTGGTCTCTGGTGCTCCACCTTCACTTGTTGGCAGTTCAAACACTTAGCCATAAACTCCACTATGTACTTCTTCATTCCATTCCACCAATAGACCTCTTATAGGTCACGGTAAATCATGGTGGAACCTAGATGGATAGAATACAGGGAACCATAAGCCTCATGCAACATTCATTCTCTCAAATAATCAACACCTGAAACACATAAACGGCCTTAATAACGAAGCACAGCATCTCCTCTTGGGAGAAGACCTCCACCTTCTAGTTCTGGATAGGTTCCTTTATATTTACCAAGATAGGATCCTCATATCACCTAGCCTTGACCTCGGTCACCAATGAAGATTCTGACGTATTCTGAACAATAACACCACCGTCTGCCGAGTGAATAAGGTGAACCCCTAAACGAGCAAGCTGATGCACATCCTTAACAAACTCGTTCCTTCCATCCTCAACATGAGACACTCTCTATGGACAGCCTACTAAAGGCATCTGCCACTACATCGGCCTTGCCTAAATGATAAAGGACACTCATGTCATAGTCCTTAAGAAGCTCTAACCACCTTCTTTGTTGAAAATTTAGGTCCATTTGATGAATACATATTGAAGGCTCTTGTCATCTGTGAACATATCCACATGCACCCCGTACAGTAGTGCCTCCAAATCTTCAGTGCAAACACCACCGTTGTTGATAAGGCTCAAACTCACACTCCTGACAAAGTATGAAGCGGACATTGTCAATAAAGAACCCAACAAAGAGGTTGGGGTCGAACCCATAGGGAATATGGTAAGAACTAGATTAATGTTGGTAGATTAAGCTTTTTGGTGTGTTATCTCCAAATTGGGGGGTTTATAGAAAAACAATTGTAAAACAAGCGTGAAAATCAATTGTTGTTTATCAATATTTATAATTAACAAGGGTAAGTGTTCCCCATGGGTTCATAACTACTTCGGGTTTACACTCATAATCAATCCCAATGCTTACTTGTAGAACTAATAACTAGGGTTCATCCAAACGACTGATTCATCCCTATTGGATGACTATATTCAATAACCGAGTTAGGTCTCATGAGATATTTCAAGTTAACCATTATTAATTTGTTCCAAATTAACTATCCTGCGACCGCAGCTCAAGTTATACAATGATCATAAAAATCAAGGCTTTGTTGTAATTCTGTTTTCCTAATCTCTATTTCTCTAGGTTTAAGAAAGTAAAGAATTCGGGTAAATCATAACATTGTCCTTCATTAAGAAGCATTAAAGATGAAGAGAATACATTACAAGCGTTTAACATTGGTTTCGAATCACTTTGTGTAACCCTAGTTCGTTAATCCATCATGGTTCCCACAACCCTAGTTGTGGAGGTTTTAGTCTCTCATAGTTATAAGATTATGATTAGTATTCATAGAAAAACACATAATTAAATACTGACAACGATGATTGAAAGAAAACCTTCTTCGAATACTGCAAGAAAATATGATGAATAAATTCAAGAACAATTGAGAAATGCAAGTTATGATCTTAAGAACTACACACCAATATTGTCAAAAACTAATAACAACCTTGACGATAATTGATATCCAACTAATTCTAATAAAATCTAACCTATTCAGAACTAAAAAAGTATTTATACAGACAATAAAATCCTTTTCCTATGTTAACAAGAAAAATAACCAAATTTGGCGCTGATACATCCTACGACTCCTCATACGACCCGTAAAAGAATTGTACGGGTGATGCCTCATCTCGTAAATCCCTTGGCGCCTGCTAAATTTGCTAAGTGTTGGCATCTGGTACGACTCGTAACATGATCCCACGAGTCGTACAATCCAGTCATGGTTTGGGTCTAAGAACTTTGGCAACTTTTGAAAATTTCTGCAAGTGTCTTGGTATGTCTCCTACCTTGATCCTACAAATCATAACAACTTGTGGTATAATGAGATCTATCAAGTCTCAAAAATCACTTAAGCTTTCCATGGCTCCTGGTATGGGTCATAGGGAGATGCTATGATCCTTAGGTTCTACCCGTATCAGGAGACATCAATTGTGAAAATTTCTATGATGTTTTCTATGACGCAAGTTACAGCTCTTACCATGATGGTACGGCTCGTACTGAGATTCGCACTTTGCCTTTTCCTTGTACCAGTTTTCTGAGCTTTTCCACGAGTCTTAGTATGGCTCGTATAATGTTGGTACGACTGATACTAAGATCAGTACTTGGCTACTTTTCTGCAACTTTTGCACATTTTCACTCCAACACCTATTTTCCCTAAAAACAAAATAAAAACACCTCATATCTGTATAAACACGCCTAAGTCCATGCTATTTTCCTAGTTTTAAGCATCGAAAATACTGTAAACTCATAACACATTAACATCCTCAACTTAAGACTTTTGCATGTCATCAAGCAAAGAAAATAAAAACTAAAAACAACGCTTAACTGAAAATAAACCTAGGATACTACAGCCAACACCAATCAAAACTTGCACTATGAACACAAATAGATTTTGACCCTTCTCTATGTAAACCTAATTAGCTATGCACATCAAGTGACAATGAACCATGATAAACAAGGATCAAGATATGTCATCTAGTTATTAGTAGAAAATCGAGTTATTACCAATCCTTTTCACACGGAAAACTGGTGGAATAAAACACAAACCATGTACCCTTATAAAAAATGAAGTCCCCAACTCACAGATATACAAAAATATGAAACTTGAGACTAAACAAGTAAGACTCTCACTCTCACAAGGAAGTTCTAAATACTTCACATCGGATACCATAGGCTTGCCCTTATTTTCTCTAGTTCAGCTCTTCAAACAGTTAGGCTAGGATCACTATAGTACTCTATTCGGCTTGTAATGTAGACTTCGGGTTGGTTATGGTAAATATGGGACCTTATTGACTAAACCCTCCTTGGCACTACAAACTTGTGGCTCCACTTTTCACTTATTTCACTCTTTTTCGCTTTTTCAACTTTTTCCTCCCTTTTCTCCATTTTTATGCAATATGTGGGTGTGGTGTGTTCTCAACTTTTTCATTAATTTTCTTCTTTTGTATTTTTTTCAATTTTTCATTTTTTTCAGCTCTTTTTTCTTTTCTTATCACACCCCACATCATTTTTAACCCTTTTTCCTTTATTTTCCTTTTTCACCTCCCCACAGTCTATGCACCCTTACTCTAGCCACCCTCAACTTAGGCACTTTGCCGGGGTTGAGGTTCACAATGTCCAAAGAGGGACCAAGGTCAAAACAGGTTTATTATAAAAAATGAGTAAGATTAATTGGTTAATCAATGAAAAATAGTCCATTTATTACTCAAAATTGGGATCAAGGGAATCATATCATTCTGGTAAGGTATTTTAGGCTAAAATCGGGTAAATAAAAATGGCCTATGATCCTTTCCTAACCAACCATCCTAAAACCTATGTAAAGACCAACTAGACAAGTTCTAGATCCTTTACACAGTATTGAACTAAGTATATGACCTCACTCATTCATGGTACATGTTTTGCATTCATTTTACCTATATGGTTCATACATGGCTAATTATAAAAACTCATGCTAATACACTAAATGACACTAAAAAGATACACTAAAATCATGTTTTGCAATCAACAAGTACACAACTAACCATCCAAAAATTTTAAACAGGGTCATTTTTTTCAAAACTTCAAAACTAGTGCATTTTATTGGTTGAGTAATCCTAAACTACTTTATAATTAAATAAAAACATCCTAAACTTTTTCATTCTACTAGATAACATGCCCGAGGAAAAAGGAACACGGCAAGAAAAACCCTTGAACGAATCAAAAATTCCAAAATTATACAAAGTACCACCCCTCCCCTTTTGAAAAGCATGGTTCATCCCCGAAGCATAGAATATAAAAACACAAGGGAAAGAGATATACCTGTGGTGTACTAAGCGCTTCTGTCATCTCACTGAGGTGGTATCTCCACTGCAATCGTGGCGCTAGTGGTGGCCAGCGCACTCAATGGTACCTCCATGGGGGAAATGGTCACCCCTTCAGCAGTAGTTGTCGCTTCTGTGACCTCGGTAACAACTGAGGCTGAATGTGGCTCGCCTGAAGGGAAATTTATGTGAAGTTCTTTGAAGCTCTCAAAGAACTTTTTGAAGTATTCCTCCTCCTTGCTCTTTCTGAATTTATGAGGGAATGGTGGTGGTGGTATTTGTGTTGGCTGCAATGAAGGTTGTGCATTTTGTTGCCCAACACTCTGATTATCTCCCATGTTGATGGATGGTCCTGGTCTAACCAACTCCGGCTACACCTCCTTTCTCAGCTCTGTTGGCACTGCATCAGCTAATTACTTACCGCTTCTCAAACTGATGGCATTGATTTGCCGGGGGTTAGGATCTGTGTCACTTTGTAATCCCCCTTGTGATCTCATGTTTTGAGCAACTGCTATCTGACCCACTTGTTTTTCAAGATTGCGGGTGGCCACTTTTTGATTCTTTAAGTCTGTTGCCATCCTCACATGATTTTCCACTAACTGAGTCTGGGTCTCCATGATTTTCTGCAATGTTTCCTCAATGCTGCTGCTCAATTGCTGATCATTTTGCCTATTCTGCTGATACTGCTGTTGTTGAGGGTGCATATAACTCTGCTTTTGGTTTCCACCCCAAGAAAAATTCGGGTGGCCTTGCCAATTTTTGTTGGAGTCGTTCCTATAATTTTGATTGTTCCTATGCACATTTCCAACAAAATTGACTGATTCCGGATTGGCTCCACAAGATTTTGCATTGTCCCCAGTATTACCACAAATTTCGCACCAACTCGGAGCTTGCTGAACTGCGTTAACCTGTCCCTGGTGTTGGTTCATACTCAGTTTATTGAACTGAGTCATCATCTGATGCTGGAACGAAGCTAACTGTGCTGCCAAGGCATTCATACCATCTACCTCTATCAGCCCTGATCTCTTTCCCGCCCCTCTCGATGACTCGCTGTGCCACTTTGGATTTCCTTGAGCAATTCTGTTCAACAAAGTATACAACTCATCATAAGTCTTCTCCAAGGCTTGCCCACCCAATGCAGAGTCTAGTAATATTTTCGTGTGTGGGTCTAGACTTTCTACAAAGGTATGAGCCAGCACTTCATTCCATTGCTGGTGATGGGGACAGTCTCTCAATAATGACTTGAATCTTTCCCAAGCCAAATATAAATTCTCATCAGGCCTCTGCTTGAAATTGAATATTTCACTTTGCAACTTTGCAATTTTGCCTGAAGGAAAGAATCTGATGAGGAACTTCTTAGCCAAGTCATTCCACGAAGTTATGGAGTTCGGTGGCTCTGCCTTCAACCACTTTTTCGCCTCTCCCAACAGTGAAAATGGGAAGAGGGTCAGTCGGACATAATCTGTGTACACACCGGTGGGGACAAACGTGTCACTAATCTCTAAAAAGCTCTGTAAGTGCTGCTGCGGGTCCTCATGTGCCATCCCAGTGAATTGACCACTAGAATGTAACAACTGCACCATGTTCTGTTTAAGCTCAAAGTTCCCTCCAGGCTCTGGTTTACGGATACTAGAGGTCACATTCGTCGCTAGTGGGATTGCTACTTAGCGAACTGGTCTAGCTGCTCAACACTTAAGGAAATTCAACGATCACACAAAAACAGATAAATTATCAAAACTTCACAGAGTCCCCAGCAACTGCGCCAAAAACTTGATGAGCCCGCAAGTGTACGGGTCGTACAAGTAATATAGTCGCCCTTTTCAAGAGCCGGATGTCGAACCCACAGGGACTGGACCAATTCAGCTGACTATCAAGTTCAAGTGTGATATTAAATACCACAAGTGTTGATTATAGAAAATTTTGATAGAGTTTAATTAAGTCTAATTGTGGTCAACGAAATACTCTAAATTCATTCAAGGAGCAACATAGAGTTAAAGCGGGATAATCATGCGATACTACGATTTTAAATGGTTTAAGTATGAAACTATCAATTGTCGTCTCACATAGTTAGAATTGCATGTTCATGGTCTTCCGAACCTCTAAACACGACAAACTAGCCTCACTACTACATTGTGAGCGAGGATGCTAATTCTAGTTCGTGGCCAATTAACTACGTGGATGTGGTTTATGGGGTTATGCCATTGATTAGGGTACTTTCGTACTTCCAACCATTTAACCAAACTTAGCCTCACAACTACTTCTGCGAGTGGTGGAGTGACAAATCTAAGCCGATGTCTTTCTCTCTTCCCATTTTATCAACCAAGCAAGGTATTAGGTATATTTCTATCCCAAACACAAAATCTTATCAAAAGACAAGAACTTGCTTCCTACATTCTTATGTTCTTCCCTAGGTTTGCTTTCTCAAGCATTTGCCTAAGTTTAACATGTGTGTTTTCATGGTGATCAATCATAAAAATAACCATAATTAAGAATGCAAGATAAAACAACAATCAATAACTTAATTCCGAAGCAAATTCGTAAAAATGCACTCATAACTCATGGCTTCAACCCTAAAGGAAGGGTTCTAGCCACTCCTGTTCGTAAAATAACAAGAAAACATTGTTAAAGTAACATACTTACAAGAATTGGTAGATGAGAAGATGAAATTGATGAAACCTAAGTGAGTTCTCCCACTTCTTCCTTTAATCCTAGGTGGTTTTTAAGAATAAAATCGTGACAAAATGATTTTAGGAGCTAAGGGTTCAATTTATACTATGCTGAAAAAATGCAAAATTTGGCCTGTGATGGAACAACAATGTGTCACGGAGCTGAACGCCCTAATTGACCTCTGTGACACGTAGGTAACGCGTACCCTCACTGGAATGTGCCAAAAAATGCAACTTTTGGCCAAGTGTTGCCGCGTTGGCAGCGTGCCACGGCCCCTATCGCGCAGGGTGCTAGTTATTGTATGTTTTCTTGTTGACTTTCACTTTTTGCTCTTGATTCCATTCCTCCACTTCACCAAATCATGAATTAGTTCCTCAAATGTATTGTTAACCTTCAAAAACAAGGACTAATCATGTTGGTTAGTATATATTCACATTTACATAAAATTACATGAGAATGCATATAATTAATTCGATAAACAAGACAAAACTAAGTTATAAAGCATCACTCGAGCATGCTATTTTGCTCGAGATCAATTACCCCTCTAAAACCCTTGAATATAACCCAAACGACGTAGTGTAGGCATTAAAAAGGTGGAAAGTTAACAAAAATAACTCTAGAAGAAAAATCTGGAAACTGCCCGATAGGGGACCAACGGGTCACACAATGAGTCGTTGGTTGACACCACTACTCGTTGGGACCACTCGTTGGCTCTGGGCCAAGAAACAGGGCTCACTGTATTGGGAAACAGAAGGAGAGCACGACTCATTGGACAGACCAACAGGTCATTGGTACCTCGTGTTGTCACTGGAAGGAAAAACTTATCTCCTCTGCTATGGAAGACATGACAACTCGTTGGTAGAACTAGGGTCATTGTATCTGCTTGTGGTCAAAAGTATCTTGACTTGAAGGGTTACTGGTTCAGGCAACGGGTCGAAACAATGACTAGTCGATATGAACCATGAGTTGTTAGTCCCACTTGTTGGTTTAGGGGGAGGTGTGGAAGGTTTTTGGATCTAGGATACAATAGACAACAGGACGACTCGTTACTCGTTCCAACGGGTCATCCTACGCCTCGTAGGTCCCCAAAAATAAATCTAAAGATATATAATGACTCAAACAATGGTCCGTTACAGGTGACAATGACTCGTTGTCTGGGTCGTTCTATGACAAAATTTTTTTGGTGCTTTCTGGTTTTTCATGCAAAGTCTGTGTTTTTTCTAGGAAAGCTCTAGGGTGTTACAATATCTCCCCCTTAGGATCGTTCATCCTCGAATGAAGGCTAGAGGATCTGGAAAACTGAGAAAAGGGATGCAATTCCCAGAGTTAAACTCTAAACTGATTTTTGAAGTAATGACTGACTCCAAACTTATTTAACCATGCTAACTGAGTTGATGCAACTAGGATGTATATTGAAAATCTAAATAGAGCTATGAGTATGGAACTGAATAGAGTATTGAGGAGGAACTTAAACCTGATGCTGAAATTGAAATGGAAGGGAATAAATGAGGGTATTTAGCCATCATGTCTGCTTCTGCCTCCTATGTGGCTCCCTCAACTAGCTGGTTCCTCCACAAGACTTTCACCGAAGTGACTGATCTTGGGCAGATTTATATGCCCAAGTGATACCCAAAAGTATCATTTTCGCCTTGTTTATCTAGCAGTGTGTATACGTTTTTATGTAATTGGTAATAAAATGTGAATTTATACTAACCAACATGATTAGCATTGTTTTGTAGGTAAAATGTGATTTCGGGAAGCTAAAATGCATGTTGGATGATATCGGAGTTGGACTTGGATGCAAGCAAGGAAAAAGGCATAGGACTGCACAAATTAAAGGGGCTCCGCGATGGAGCCGTGTCACGCTACCATCGCGGCGGCATTCTGCCTAGAGGGTGAAAATTCACCAATTTCCAGTGGAGGTTCACGTCTGCTCCGTGGAACGGTGGCTAGCCTCCGCGTTGCACGCCGTGCCACGTTGGTGTTTGATTTCCCGGACCCCCAGTTCCAGTGAGGGTCCGCGTTCACGGCGTGTCACGGAGGCAGTGCTCCGCGATGCACTCCGTGACACGTTGCTCATTATTCTGGAAAAAATTCTTACTAGTATAAATAGAACACTTAAGTGTATTTTTCATAATTCAGACTTGGTGGAGCAAGGACGTGAGTTACAGGCAGTTGAGGGACGAAAAGTTCAGGGTTTTTTCTCTCTTTCTTTCTTCTCTAATTCAATTGTTTGTATGATTAACACTTGTTTTAGGATGATTAATCCACAAATGAGTGGCTAATTCCCTTCCTTGCTGAGGTTGTGAACACTTGTGATGAATTTTGATTATTAATTATATGGTTTTTCATCTTTTTCTTCCATGTTGTTCTATTAATTCTTGTTTCTACTGCATTGGTGTGTGGCCTACATTAATGTACATCTAAAAAGCCCGATTTCACTCGAGAGAGCATGAAATTGGAAAGTTGTGAATTAATAGGATATTGTTCTTTATTTGATTTGGGAAAATTGAGTTTTGATGTGCTTTCCTGATAGAAATATACTTGAAAGTCGTATTAGTCAATTTAGGAATCGGAATTGTATGGCTAGAACATGAACTGCATTTGATCACAGAATGTAGACGGATGGCTCAAGATTCTTAAGTGAGATTAAATACGAGAGTTTTAATCTCTTGGCAATTGTTCTTGGCTAGCAGCTGGAAGAAAAGATTAACCAATTTATGATGATAATCAGTTTCATTACATGTTCTTTAACCTCGACATGCTCTTATTCATAGTCCAAATTCAAAGTAGATAATTGTTTGTAGTTTAGTATAGAATTTATAAAACAAATTATTCACTTTTTGGTTATTTAGTTGTCAGCATATTTAGAAGTAAAATATAGTATACTTGAGAAAATTGCACTTAACCCAAGTCTCTGAGGGATCGATACTTGGCTTACTAAATCCACTTACTACTTGTTCGACCACGTGCACTTGCATGTCGGTTTTATAACCCCAACAACGCACCGAACAAGTTTTTGGCGCCGTTGCCGGGGACTTGGCAATTGGTGAATTTGTTTTAATGTTAATTTTACTGTATTTTTATTTTTCTTAAGTGTTGACGACTTGGTCTTAGCCTGTATTTTGCAGACTTAATTGCTGTGAACACTGGCAAGAGACAAAGAGCTGGTGGAATCTTATATTGAGACTGAACGTATATTTCACAGTAAACGGAGAGAAGCTCTACAAAGGAAGCTACAGTTGCTCAGACAGATCATTATGGAGCAACAAAATCCACCGGTTGTGAGGGCAGTGTTAGTGCCCGAAGAAGCAGCAGCAAGGCCGGTTCGCGAGGTGGCAATCCCACATGCCAATAATGTTACATCCAGTATCCGCAAACCAGAGCCTGGAGGGAGATTTGAACTCAAGCAAAATATGGTGCAATTGTTGCACACAAGCGGGAAATTTACCGGTCTCCCTCATGAAGACCCACAACATCATCTCCAAAACTTTTTGGAGATAAGTGACACTTATATACCCGCTGGAGTGTCACCTGACTATGTTCGGCTTACATTATTTCCGTTCTCATTACTCGGAGAAGCCAAGAGGTGGTTGAAAGCTGAGCCACCAAATTCTATTTCGACGTGGGATGATCTTGCACGGAAGTTCTTGATAAGGTTTTTTCCCTCTGGTAAAACAGCAAGGCTTAGAAGTCAAATTCTGAGTTTCAAATAGAGGGAGGGAGAAAATTTATATCAAGCCTGGGAGAGATTTAAATCCATGTTGCGGGACTGTCCTCATCATCATCAGTCCAATGAGGTGTTGGTGCACACATTTATTGAGGGTTTGGAACCTCACACCAAAATATTGCTAGATTCAGCAGCTGGAGGGCAAGCGCTGGAAAAGATTATGAGGAGCTGTATACCTTGCTAAACCGGATTTCACAGTGCAATCCAGAATGGAATGTTGATTCATCACGAGGTGGGGCAAGGAAAGCAGAAGGAATGCTTGAAGTGGATGGGTTTACGGCTATTGCTGCACAGATAGCTGCCTTGCAAAATTAATTGAACAACCACTTCAGCAACATGACTTTGAACCAGCCGTCAGCTCCAGTTAATGCAGTCCAGCAATTGTGGTGTGAAGTGTGTGGAAGCAGTGAGCACTCAGCTGAGTGCTGTGGAGCAAATCTTGACTCAGTAAACTTTGTGGGTAATGCACAAAGAAATCACCAGCAGTATGGTAGTAGCTACAATTCAAATTGGAGGAATAATCCAAATTTTTCATGGGGTAGCAACATCCATCAAGGCCAAAGTTCGGGTCAGGGTATGCAAAGGAATCAAGGAGGGCAACAGAACTACCAATCTCAATTCAGAAATAACAATGCACCTCCTCCACCACCATCACCCAACATTGAGGAGATGTTCAAGACCATGATAGCTAACCAAGCTCAATTGCAGGCTGACTATGTGAAATTGGCAGCCGAAGTGAAAAACAATCAGTTAGCTACCAAGGCTCTTGAGTATCAATTTGGGCAATTTGCTAGTGCCCAAAATACAAGGCCTAGAGGAGGACTACCAAGCGACGCGAATCTGAATCCGAAGCTGGTAAATGCAGTGACCACAAGGAGTGGTTTGCAGCTGAAGGAGGGGGAACCAGAAAGACCACCTCAACACTCGGGAGCAGCAGAAGTTGAGGGGGAGCAATGTTCGGAAAGGGGGAAGACCAAAGAAGCTGAATTAGAAAGACCTCCACCCCCGTTCCCTCAACGACTCAAGAAACACAAAGAGGAGGCATGTTTCAAGAAATTCATGAAGGTGCTTAAACAGGTACATGTTAACTTACCTCTTGTTGATGTCTTGCAGGGAGTGCCTAAATATGCCAAGTACATAAAGGACATCGTGGCCAATAAAAGTCGTTTGACTGAGTATGATACGGTGGCTTTAACGGAGGAGTGCACTTCCCGGATCCAAAATAGATTGCCCACAAAGCTAAAAGACCCTGGAAGTTTTACTATCCAGCTTACTATTGGGCAAAGCATCCGAGCTCGTGGATTGTGTGACTTGGGGGCAAGTATAAATCTGATGCCGTCTTCGGTATTCAGAAAGTTGGGTTTAGGGAGTCCTAGACCCACAACGGTAATATTGCAATTGGCAGATCGATCCTTAGCTAGGCCGAATGGCATTGTTGAGGATGTTCTAGTGCAAGTTGGCTCCCTAATTTTCCCGGTAGATTTTATTGTTCTGGATTTTGAACCAGATGCGGAAGTCCCATTTATCTTGGGACGACCCTTCTTGGCAACCGGGAAAGCATTAATCGACGTAGCTGCGGGGCAACTGACAATGCGAGCACACGACAAGGTAGAGGTGTTCGATGTGTATAAAGAACCCAAGCTCCCGATGGTGCATGAAGAACTCTCGGTGATAAATGTGATTGATCATGGTAATGCTAAGCAGATGAAGCATTCCCGAGAGTTAATGGGAAGACCACCGAATAGGTGTAAGCACTACTGGGGGGAGGACAATGATCTAGAGAAATCGTCCATCACCCTAGCGGACAATTGAGCTTAAATGACATCAAGCCGCGACGGTAAACCAGGCGCTGCACGGGAGGCAACCCGTGAAAATTTTTTCTTTCATTTTGCAAAGTGTAAATAGATTTTTCTTTTTCTTTTTCTTGATTGATTACAAAATTTTTTGTTTTAGTTAGCATTTTTTATTTTTAGTTAGGTGAAACCTATTATTCTAACCAATTCTATTTAGTGAGATGATTTTCAGGTCAAACGGAGAAAAGTGTGCACGGAATCGTGAAGGAAAAGTCGAGGTATGAAAAATTAATAAAATGTAGAAGACAGTGAGCTGGGGCGATAGCTCCGTGTCACGGAGGAGGACCTCCATGTTTCCCTCCGTGACACGTTGAGGTGTAACTCGAAAATTTTAAAATTTCCAGTATGCTGTCGCGATGGCTCCGTGTCACAGAGGCAGTGCACCACGATGAACTCCGTGACACGTTGCCTTGTATATCGCGACGGGTCACACCGGGTTACCGGGTGACCCGCGTGTTTTTCTACCTTTTAAACCCCGAATTCTCCCCTTTTCCCCTCATTTTCGATTTCTTCCGCGACCAAACATCCCAAAACCCCTCTCCCACCAACGTGCCACGGCTTAAGGCAACAATTTACCGAGTTTTCTTTGATTATTTAAATACAAGGTATGTTTTCCGATTCCCTCTCAAGTTTTTGTCGATTTTCTTTGATTTTAAGCATGGGAGGTGAACTAAATTGCCCTAAGTCGAAATTAAGCATGAATTCAAGTTATTTGTGATTGATAATTGTTTGGAATGTTGTTATGAGTGTTTGAACTTGTCTATTGCATAAATTATTCGAATTTGATTGCGAAAATCAATTCTAGGGCTTGTTGTTGAATTTGAAGTTAGAAATGTATTGAAATCATGAATTGTATGCTGGGTTGTATGTGTTGAATGAGATGAGTCATTGTACAAAGTGTTAGGATGTGAATAGACGACGAATTCTCGGGTTTGGGGGAAATGTTGAAAAATTGTTTGTATTTGGTTGGTTGGATACATGTATATAAATTTTTGTTGTTATTTTTGTTTCTTTGTTTTTCCTTTGCTAAGTGCGAGGGCTAAAATGTTTGCGATGGTAGGAATTGTGATTAGCTGTACGAAGTCTGAGTAGTACGCAGAAATTATACCGTCGAATTTTCTTTTTAAACGCACTAAGCATGATTGTATAGCTGGTTGTTTTGTGTAAATAAAGTTATTCTTGCCACAGGTTATATCTGTAACTAAGGACTAAGTGTGGGGTAATTTAGCGTAACCCGACCTTAGCCGAAGTTAATACTTATTTAGCTTAACATTGCGATTGTTGACGTGTGTTGATAGGCAAAATGGCAAGCCGGCAAGATAAAGGCAAGGGTGCGTCAACTTCAGGCACCGGAAGAAAGCGACTCAAACTGGGTACTGCAGTCCCAGCTGCACCAGCAGTTCCACACGACCAGCGCCGCCAATATGGAACAAGATGGGTGACGGACGAAGGGAAAAAGTGGTACGCGAAGCATAAAGAGAACAAATATTTCCCCGAAGAGCATATAGCACGGGAGCCACTGGCACAGGAGTTCCCCAGAATAGTTCAACGGATCGAGGCAGCTGGGCTCGATTTCATATTTCAGGAGCCCAAAGAATGCAACCTGCACCTGGTCCGGGAGTTCTACGCAAATTGGAACCCGTCAATAAGAAGTCACACCATCAAAATCAGAGGGCAGATAGTCACTTTAGAGCCCCACCAGCTCAATACCATCATAGGAGCGCGGGACACAGACGCCCACGTCCTCAGACAGCTGAACATTACCCCACCGTATGCCGACATCAGACGCACACTGTGTGGGGCCCGATCTACAGCTAGATGGAGCAGGCACAAGGAAAGGGGCTACCATCAGACTCTGCCATATTCTCAGATGAACAGGGAAGCCCGTATTTTGCTGAAGATAGTCTGGTCGTGCCTAATCCCGGGGGTACACATGACTGATGTGACCCGGGACCGTGTTTGCCTGGTGTACGCCCTGATGAAAGGGCTGGAGATTAACGTTGGGGCGGTTATCATATCTGCCATGAAGAGAGCCCGATTGCACCAGGGCCACAGGTATGGGTTCGGTGGACTACTCACCACCTTTCTCCGGGGCCTCGATGTTGAGGAGGAGGCCCTCAATTATATCCCGCAGTTGGAGCGGCGGGCCTTGGATGTGACCAAAACTAAGGCTCCCGAAACCACCCACGGGCCAGTGTTGACACTTGGCGAGCGACACGCTCGTGATGACCAGTATATGGCGTGGATGTATGGGATGCAGATGCTCCAGCTCAGGATAGGTGGGAGGCCGGCAACGGAGGAGGAGCTATGGCAGCTCGAGCTAGATTACCCGTTTGGCGAAAACGCCAGGGCTCTATGCCGAGTAGGGCCAGCCTTTGTAGAGCCCACGGATGATGACGTCCCCACGGACGAGGAGACGCGTCGGGAGGACTCCGATGTGGAGTCTGATGATGACGACGGAGGCGACTCGGACATGGGAGATGAGGCAGCAGCACCTGATGAAGAAGTGGAATACTTTGACTGATCAGGGAGTTCCACCACCCGATTATGTGCTATTTAATATTTGTGAACACTGGGGACAGTGTTAGGATTAAGTGTGGGGTGGGAGTGGTTAGGTGCTAGGCTGGGCTGGTTTGTTTGTATGTTCTCCTCTGTTATTTTGTATGTTATGTTTCCCTGTGTTTGTGAATTTTCAAACTGTTCTGTATTTGTAAATATTTGTGGAATTGATGTGTGTTGTTGAATGTTGTCAGCTGATTCTGCAAATATTTTTGTAAATATTTTTGCTTATCGAAATGATCGATATTTTAAAAATTTTTTGAAAATTTTTTGTTCATATTTAAAATATTTTGTAAATAACTTTTCTATCGAAATGATCGATGGTTTGAAAAATTTTTCAACTTTTTAATTTTGGGTTTCTCGGCGTTTGTTTTCGGTTCTTTTACCGAGAAGGGTCCCATTGAACCGACGTCATAGTTAGTGACCGTTCCCTATGATGGATGGATGACAACCGTCTTAAGGGAAATGTAGTCGTTAGGAGTAGTTTATTTTAATTTATTTTCAGTTTTTTTCTTTGGTGGATTGCATCCCGGAACCTGTAGTTACTATATGGTTGTGAATTTTTGGTTGCGTGTTATGCATGATATTCAAAATGCAAAGGTGATTCGTATGAAAGCATGCAATCTTGTAAATATGTTGAGATGCCTAGGCTGTAGAGTTTGATTCGGTGTGATGGAGGCGTAATGTTTGAATTCATGTAATTAGCTGATTGAAGAGTCTGTGAATACATCTTGAATCGAGCATGTGCATAAAGTGTGAAGTGAGGTGTTGATATTCCATGCTATTGTGAAGTGTCTAGAACTTGCCTGGTGTGTGTACAAAACGAAATGAAGGAGGTGTATTGTAGGAAAGGATGTAGGCATTTCTTTGTTTTAACCGAGAGTTTCTATTTTTCTTGTCATACTCCCCCTGTCTGTGATTGTATACCCTAGTCAGCCCGTTGAGCCTTTAGCCTATTATTTCTTTCTTTTGTCCAAAAAGCTTAAACTGAGCTTAGTTTCTTCTTTTCATTAGCCGTAAAGTCTATACAAAACTCTTAAGCGCTTAAGAAGAGAAAATAATTTTCCCAAAGTGTCAAAGAATGAGAATGGTGAAAAGAAAAAGAAAAAGAAAAGCAGAGTGAGGGAAGAAAAGAAAAGGTTGAAGGTGCACTGGTTATAAATAAACGATAATGAAGGTGCATGAATAACCTTTGTTATTGTGTCAAGTGTGCTTAATGAAATGGGCCATACTAAGGTAAATCATCAAGAATGGGATGATGAAAAAAAAAAGAAAAAAGAAAAGAGAGAAACAATGTCCATGAGTTGATGGGAATGTGTTGCAAAGGCGCTTAAGGATGCTAGTGGTTATTATTGGCTAATTCAATATATACTAGTTCCATAATTTCCATTACAACCCATTAAATTCCTACGTGATCTTACATTGCATTTCTTTATATTAGTGGAGTAATACACTAAGGGCAAGCCTATGGGTCATGACATGATGCATGTGAGTTCTTTTGGGAGAGAGAGTGAAATTGTTTTTACATGCCCCTACTTGAATGTTTGTGTGTCAGATGAGCAAAAAGGGGAAGATTCTCTTGAGTTGTGAGGGCACATGCTTGAATAAAGATTGATTTTCGTGTCGGATATCTTGATTAGCTGATTTGCATGAGTTTGCCGATATCGAGAGTCGATTCTTAAAGTCTAGGAAGTCTTAATGTATTGAAGGTCATTGCATTGTTAAGACCATGCATGTTTTCTTGAGGATTTGCAATATTGAATGATCGGTATGACCGTAGCGTAAATTGTCGCACCATAGTGGCGAAGGTTGTGATGTAATTTGCATGAATTGTGTGTTTGTTGTTCAAGGACGAACAAGGATTTAAGTATGGGGTAAGTGATCTTGGGCAGATTTATATGCCCAAGTGATACCCAAAAGTATCATTTTCGCCTTGTTTATCTAGCAATGTGTATACCTTTTCGTGTAATTGGTAATAAAATGTGAATTTATACTAACCAACATGATTAGCATTGTTTTGTAGGTAAAATGTGATTTCGGGAAGCTAAAATGCATGTTGGATGATATCGGAGTTGGACTTGGATGCGAGCAAGGAAAAAGGCATAGGACTGCACGAATTAAAGGGGCTTCGCGATGGAGCCGTGTCACGCTACCATCGCGGAGGCATTCTGCCTGGAGGGTGAAAATTCACCAATTTCCAGTGGAGGTTCGCGTCTGCTCCGTGGCACGGTGGCTAGCCTCTGCGTTGCACGCCGTGCCACATTGGTGTTTGATTTCCCGGACCCCCAGTTCCAGTGAGGGTCCGCGTTCACGGCGTGTCACGGAGTCAGTGCTCCGCGATGCACTCCGTGACACGTTGCTCATTATTCCGGGAAAAATTTCCACTAGTATAAATAGAACACTTAAGTGTATTTTTCATAATTCAGACTTGGTGGAGCAAGGACGTGGGTTACAGGCAGTTGAGGGACGAAAAGTTCAGGGTTTTTTCTCTCTTTCTTTCTTCTCTAATTCAATTGTTTGTATGATTAACATTTGTTTTAGGATGATTAATTCACAAATGAGTGGCTAATTCCCTTCCTTGCTGAGGTTGTGAACACTTGTGATGAATTTTGATTATTAATTATATGGTTTTTCATCTTTTTCTTCCATGTTGTTCTATTAATTCTTGTTTCTACTACATTGGTGTGTGGCCTACATTAATGTACATCTAAAAAGTCCGATTTCTCTTGAGAGAGCACGAAATTGGAAAGTTGTGAATTAATAGGATATTGTTCTTTACTTGATTTGGGAAAATTGAGTTTTGATGTGCTTTCCTGATAGAAATATACTTGAAAGTCGTATTAGTCAATTTAGGAACCGGAATTGTATGGCTAGAACATGAACTGCATTTGATCACAAAAATGTAGACGGATGGTTCATGATTCTTAAGTGAGATTAAATACGAGAGTTTTAATCTCTTGGCAATTGTTCTTGGCTAGCAACTGGAAGAAAAGATTAACCAATTTATGATGATAATCAGTTTCATTACATGTTCTTTAACCTCAGCATGCTCTTATTCATAGTCCAAATTCAAAGTAGATAATTGTTTGTAGTTTAGTATAGAATTTATAATACAAATTATTCACTTTTTGGTTATTTAGTTGTCAGCATATTTAGAAGTAAAAATATAGTATACTTGAGCAAATTGCACTTAACCCAAGTCTCTGAGGGATCGATACTTGGCTTACTAAAGCCACTTACTACTTGTTCGACCATGTGCACTTGCGTGTCGGTTTTATAACCCCAACAATGCACCGAACAGTGACTTCCTTGTTTCTTAGCTTACGAACTTGACGGTCTAGGATCTGAACTAGGACCTCTTCATAAGAGAGACTACCCTTTACCCCCACACTATGTAGTGGCACAACTGAGGTCGGATCACCGATGCACTTCTTCAACAGTGACACATGGAAGACTAGGTGCACATATGCTAATTTCCAAGGTAATTCTAACTCATAGGACATATTGCTAATTAGCCTTAGAATCCTGTAGGGTCCTACATACTTCGGTCTGAGTTTTGCTTTCTTCCCAAACCTCATCTCCTTTTATGGGTGAAATTTTTAGGTAAACCCAATCATCTACAATAAATTCTAACTCTCTCCTCCTCAGATCAACATAAGATTTCTGTCGGCTTTGAGCTGCTTTCAACCTTTCCCTGATAAGTTACACTTTCTGCATAGCTTCATGGACTGAGTATGGCCCTATCAAGGTAGCTTCACCAACTTCAAACCACCCTATAGGATACCTACAACTTCTTCCATATAATGCCTCAAACGGGGCCATTTGAATACTGGAGTGGTAGCTGCTGTTGTACGCAAAATTGATGAGAGGTAGGTGATCATCCCAACTTCCCTTGAAGTTGATTACAAAATCTCTCAACATATCTTCTAAGGACTGAATCTTCCGCTCAGCTTGTCCATTAGTTTGTGGGTGAAAAGCTGTGCTGAGCTTGACCCGAGTACCAAGCCCTTTCTGAAATGACTTCCAGAAATGCAAGGTAAACTAGGTACCTCAATATGAAATGATGGACAAGGGAACTCCATGTAGTCTGATCAATTCCCGGATGTACAACTTAGCATAGTCCTTAGCTGTGTCCCTAGTTTTAAATGGGAGGAAATGTGCTTACTTGGTCATCCAATCTATTATCACCCAAATTTAGTCATGCTGCCGATGAGTATGAGGTAGGCCCATAATAAAGTCCATATTCACTTCTTCCAACTTCTATGTGGGTATGCTGATATCCTGAGTCATACCCCCAGGTCTCCGATGTTCCACCTTAACTTGCTGGCAGTTCGGGCACTTAGCCACAAATTCTGCAATATCTCTCTTCATGTCGTTCCACTAGTAGATTTCCTGTAGATCACGGTACATATTAGTGGAACCTAGGTGGATATAATATCTAGAGTTGTGTGCTTCTGCTAGTATTTGCTGTCTCAAGTCACCTATATCCGGTACACAAAGTGTACCCTAATAAGGAAGCACACCATCTCTCCTTTTGGAGAAAGCCTCTACTTCTTTTCTGCGAACTGCTTCTTTCAGCTTAAGCAGTATGGGATATTCATCCTACCTTGACTTAACTTCAACAACTAACAAGGAATCTGACCCACTTTGCATTACTACTCCACCCTAAGCTGAATCGACCAACTACACTCCCAACCGAGCTATCCTGTAAATATCCTTTGCCAGTTCTTTTCTGCTCTCTTCAGCATGAGCAATGCTCCCCATGGAAATTCTTCTTAGGGCATCAACCACCATATTGGCCTTGCCCCGGTGGTATAACATACTCATGTCATAATCCTTCAATAGCTCCAACCACCTTCTCGGACGAAGATTCAAGTCTTTCTAACTGAACACATACTGAAGGCTCTTGTGGTCGGTGAAAACATCCACATGAACCCCATAGAGGTAATGCCGCCACATGTTCAAAGCCAACACCACTACTGCCAACTCGAGATCATGAGTCGGATAGTTCTTCTCATGAACCTTGAGATGTTTTGTGGTGTAAGCTATCACCTTACCCCGTTGCATGAAAACGCAATCGAGTCCAACTCTGGAGCGTCACAATGCACTACAAACCCATCTGTTCCTTCTGGTAAGGTTATAACTGAAGTGGTAGTGAGTTGAGTCTTCAACTCCTGAAAACTCTTCTCGCACACATATGACCACTGAAACTTCACCTTTTTCTGAGTTAGTTTAGTCAGAGGAGACACAATAGAGGAAAAATCCTTCTATAAATCATCGATAATAATCAGCTAGACCCACGAAACTTCCGATATCTGTTGGGGAAGTAGGTATTGGCTAGTGTTTCACCACTTCTATATTTTGAGGATCTACCTGAATACCCTCACCTGAGACCGCGTGACTAAGGAAAGTCATAGAGTTCAACCAGAATTCACATTTGCTGAATTTAGCGAACAACTGGTGGTCTCTGAGCGTCTGTAGCACTATCCTTAGATGGTTAGCATGTTCTTCCTCATTTCTGGAGTATACCAAAATGTCATCAATGAATACAATGACGAACATGTCTAGATACTGCTTGAAAACCCTGTTCATCAGGTCCATGAAAGCTGCAGGGGTATTAGTTAGTACAAAGGACATAACCACGAATTCATATTGACTATACCGAGTTCTAAAGGCTATTTTTGGTATGTCATATTCTCTGAATCTAAGCTAATGATACCCTGACCTGAGATCTACCTTGAGAAAACAACTAGCTCCTTGAAGCTGATCGAACAAGTCATCAATCCTGCATAGGGGATACCTATTCTTAACTGTAACTTTGTTTAGTTGATAGTAGTCGATACATATTCTAAGAGTACCATCTTTCTTTCACACGAACAACACTGGAGCACCCCATGGAGAGATGCTGGGCCTGATGAAATCCTTATCAAGTAGGTCTTTTAGCTGCTCCTTCAACTCCTTAAGCTTAGCTGGAGCCATTTTACAAGGAGGAATGCAAATGGGCTAAGTGTCTGGAAGAAGGTCTATGCCGAAGTCTATTTCCCACTCAAGAGGGACTCTGGGAAGACCTTTGAGAAACACGTTAGAGAATTTGCTAACAATTGGAACTGACTGGATAGTTAGGGTCTCAGAGCTGGAATATTTAATCCGAACTAGGTGATAGATGCACCCTTTAGAAATGAGCTTCCTTTCCTTAAGGTAGGAAATAAACCGACCCTTAGGTGCAGAACTACTACCGATCCACTCTATAACTGGCTCATTTGGAAACTGAAATCTGACGACTAGTTTTGTAGTCGACTGAGGCATAATCAGAGTGTAGACAATCCATGCTAAGAATGAGGTCGAAATCGACCATGTCTAAATCTACTAGATCAGTTGGAATGACTTTAATCAATACAAAGACTGGGAAGTTTCTATACACCCAACTGACTCTAAATGACTCACCAACTGGTGTAGAGACTGAGAAT
The DNA here is from genome assembly GCA_035772735.1 of Datura wrightii. Lineage (NCBI taxonomy): Eukaryota > Viridiplantae > Streptophyta > Magnoliopsida > Solanales > Solanaceae > Datura > Datura wrightii. Next base: position 71,418,771 of record JASDFA010000019.1, on the reverse strand, counting down.
AATTCTGAGAGGAATTCTGGACTGACTATAAATTGGACAACTACATAGGGAGTCACGAATGATAGTGTGGCTCTTAGATCTAGTAGGGCATACACATCTAGATGGAAGAGATGTAGCATACCCGTGACCACGTCAAGTGAGCTCTCCTGATCCTGATGAGAGGACAAACCATAAACGTGGTTTTGGCGCTGACTGCCATCCATACCTGATGTGTTACCCTACTGAGCTAGACGACCTGATGGGGCTGCTGAAGTGGTAGACTGTGATCTCCCCCATCCCGCTGATAGATATACTTTTAGCTGGTGACCTAGTTGTCCACATCCAAAACAACCCTCTTTTCCCTGGAAGCATTCACTTGGATAGTTCTTGCCACACTTAGGGAATGATGGATAACGGTTGTTGGCATTGTAACTCCGAGACTGAGAGCCAAAGGATCCCCATTTCGATCCTTGCGGGACCGAAAGGTAGGGGCACTAGCTAAAGTAGGTGCTGGAGCCCTCTGCTACTGCTGCTGTGGGCGGCTACTGCCGGCGGACCTCTAGTGGCCATAATTTTATATGACTAGTTCTATCCTGCTTGTTCTCCCGCTCCATATCTTTCAACTTTTTTGCCTCAATCTACTGGGCATGAAAGATGAGGCTGTAGAGGTCAATATCCTTTATGAGCATCACGGTCCTGCACTCCTTAAGTACCAGGTTTGATACTCTGTTGACAAACTTAAGCCATGCGAGCCCTTGGCTTGTCTACCATCTCTAGAGCATACCTCGACAACCGAGTAAACTCCAATGCATATTCCTCAATGGTCCTGTTACCCTGCTTCAAGTTCATGAACTCTACGACCTTAGTCTTTCTCAACTCCCGGGGGAAGAATTTGTCTAGAAATGCTGTTATGAACTCTTCCCACTCTATCGGCTCTGCTCCTGCTAGCCTCCATTCCTCCCACTGACCATTCCAAATCTGAGCCACCCCTTTTAATTGGTAGGCAACCAAATCAACACTCTCCGCAGAACTAACACCCATAACTCGAGTGATCTTCCTCACCTCATCTACAAACTCCTATGGGTCCTCTCCTACCTTGGATCCATGAAAAGCCAGATAATTCATTCGAGTGAAGTCCAAAAGCATAGCAGCTGCTGCGGACCCATTTGTGTTCACCAGAACTACCTGCTGGTTGACTTGATTAATCACTGTCTGAGCCAGCAGCTAGATTGCCGCTTTGAATTCTAGTAAGGACACCTGGTCATCTTGAGGGGCTGCCGGAGCTAGAGGGACAGGTCGGTTAGTGTAGCCAGCCTTCTTTCATTTCCTTTTCTTGGAGGCATAGTTTCACTAAAATGAAATGGAGCACGAGTTAGGAGAACATTTCTAGATTTGAACTTCATCACACGATAAGGGGTAGGAACAAAAGGGAGTTTTCCTAATAACGTCTTGTAGCCTCCCCACCATATGTGTGGCACGCTTCACACCCATGAAAAGGACTCTACTTAACGCGACTTTCAGACATCCTAGGATACTCTAAACCTAGTTCTCTGATACCAATATTTTCATGACTCGAGTCTATACCCTGGATGAGACACGGTACTTGGTTCCACAAGTGACCCCAAGCCAACCCATGGTCTATCGTTACACTGGTAACTGAATAAACATAAGCGGAAGCTTTAAATATGTAAAACCGTTTAAGAAAAACTAATTTGACAAGAGTCAATACATTTGAAAAATAATACCGAATATCAATATCCATGTTTGAAAGCCATCTACTGACTGATGAGTTTCTTGGAAAAGCCCCCAGCTAACTCTAAAATCTAACTAAAAGTAACTAACTGAAAATAAATATCATCCTTGTAAGATAAGGACTCACCAAAAGTTGCTGCTGATATCATTTGAAGGAAACTACTGACGATGCTGGGACTCAGAACCTATACCTGTATCATGAAACGATATAGCATAGAAGGTATGCGCTACTACTTTGAATGTACCGAGTAAGTGAGATATATAATAAGCATGAAGGAACAAGTAATTGAACTGAAATTTCATGAAATCACCAACTGAAATACTGAAAGCTGATACAACTGAAATATAACTGATATGGTCAATAATGACCCTAGATGATTGTCATAGACATGTCCTGGATCTGAGATACTAAGCTTAGCTAAACTGAACTGAGCCAAATTGAGACTATACTAACTAGTGGGAGAGTCTATAATCGACATGTAACCACGTTAGCTAAACTAGAGTTCGATGTATACGCCCCATCGATAGGACCCGATATACTTTGCTAGGGTATAAAGGCATGAATTGGGTGATCACAAATCTAGGCCCATTAGGGCAAATATAACCTACGATGGAAATGTAGTTTTGGGAACCTGGGTGCACTAGAACCCCGACCCTCTCGGTGCTAAGTACTATTCCCACTGGATACACCTAAATTGTCTACTAAGCTAATAGCTCAAAGCTGGGGCCCAAGACTAAGTCAGGGACACTTATCTGGAAGTACCTTGAGAGTCTTATCGGACCAAATACTATAACTGGTATTCTAAGATTGGTCAGAACTGCTTATCTGGAAACGTCATAACTGTCTAAAGAACAAACTGATAACTGATAACTGATTCTGATAAATGATATCTAGGAGCATTACTGACACCTCATGAAAAGACTATAGTCAAACTGATCAGCTAACATTTTTGAAAATACTGAAAATGCTAGCATTTTGATTGAAACTAGACTAGCATGCACCTGACTGAAAATTCAACTGATATTCATAATATGGGAATTCTAATACTAATAGAATCAAGCAACAGGAATAACTAATTAATTGTGCAAGACTCTAATTACTGTATTCAAGAGCTAGGGCTAAAACCCATTTACAGGAAGCAGGTATAAACATAATTTCTAAGTAATGGAAAAATGTAGCAGCTAACAATATGAATAACATTCCACATGAATTTAATCATATTCTGACTAAAAGATTACTAAATTTCGATACCTCAGAGCTAGGACTGATAAGAAAATTTAAATGATTTTTGGGGAGAAAAGGAAGGACAATTCCTCTACTAAATTCTCACATACTTGGTGATGAAAACCCCGGAGAAAACCCTAGAGAAGATCTGTAAATAAAATTGAACCTTTGCTCCTGCTCTGTGCTTTCTGACTAAGTTCTATGTTCTAACCTTTGAGGGAATGAGAGGAGTTAAGAGTGAACATCGATAACCCCTCTAAAAACCCTGAATATAACCCAAATGACATAGTGTAAGGATCAAAAAGGTGGGAAGTTACAAAAGTAACCATGGAAGAAAAATCTGAAAACTGCCTGATAGGGGACTAATGGGTCGCACAATGAGTCGTTGATCGACACCACGACTTGTTGGGACCAGTCGTTGGTTTTGGTACTAGAAATAGGGCACACTGGATTGGGCAACAGAAGGAGTCCATGACTCATTGGATGGACCAATGGGTCGTTGGTACCTCTCACTATCTTTGGAAACTACTACGAACGACACAACGACTTGTTGATAGAACCAACGGGTCATTGCGTCTGCTTGTGGTCAAGACTGTCTTGACTTGAAGGGTTATTAATTCAGGAAATAGGTTAAAACAATGACTAGTTGGTATGAATCATGAGTCGTTAGTCCCACTCGTTGGTTCAGGGGGAGGTCTGGCAGGTTTCTAGACCTGGGATACAACGGACTATAGGACGACTCGTTACTCCTCCCAATGGGTTGCCCTATGCCTCATTGGTCCCCAAAAAGAAATCTGTAGGAAAGACAATGACTCAGACAATGGTCCGTTACAGGTGACAATGAATCATTGTTTGGGTCATTTTGTGACAAAAGTTTTCTTGTGGTTTCTGGTTTTTCATGCAAAATCTGATGTCTATAAAAGTTCTGGGGTGTTACACAGAGGCACATTAGGAGTCGTCCAAACCAATAGAAATGATCCATAACCTACGTTGGTATATGCAGTTTCAAGCACAAAGCCTTCTCCGTTAATAATACTATTTCCTTTTTTATTACATAGCGATATTTCCTCGAAAGCATATTTAAACAACATGGCTTATCATCATAAGTCGTCATCGTATCATTATCATAGTTCATATTTATCGTAAGACCTTTAAATTCATAAGTCATCATGTTGAAATCATTGTTCATAGAAATTATTAAAACATCTCTTTTAGAGGAAAAATCATAATTCATGAAGTCATTAAAACTGCTCTTGCAGAGGAAAATCATAGTTCATAAAAATTGACACTTTTTTTAAGAGGACTCATGAAACTCATAGAAGGATTAGAAGGATCATAGACATATATAGGGACTCGTGGAGTAATTAAGAATGATCATAAAACATGTAGGAACTCATAGAGTTTTGAAAGCAATTCATCATAGATATGATGTTCTTGACCTTAACCCTAACAACTTAAGAAGAAGAAGAATTTGATAAGTAAATATTTAAGGGGAACCATCAAACTCTGACTTCGAAGGAATTTCGTATCTTTCATGCTTTCATAATTTTGTGTAGAAAATTATAAATTTATTCGAAAACGGGTACCATAAAGGATGAGCAACATCATAGGAAAGTATTGAATTTTATAAGAATCAATAAGATCAAGGAATAGTATTGTCATCATAAATCTAACTCATACACAGAGGAAAAGCTCATAGGCATGAATAACGTAGCGTAGGAAGAAAAATGAGGTTCCCACATGTAGAGATAGACTTGCATACCTTATCCTTGGCCTCACAATAATCAACGTGAAGCAACAATCCATTTATAATGTCAATCTACAATAGTTATATTGATAGGAACAATAATCAACACCTTAACGATGAATTTCAATTCATAGAGGCATTTCATGAAACATCTGAAGGTCATAGGATATTCGAGCCTCCTATGGGTGGGGTGTGCTAACACCCACCTCTTTCTACCGACCATTAACAACGTTCATAACCATTTCAAGTCCAACCAAAACAACCACATCTATCCTCAAGACAAAAACTATCCCAACCCATGGTCGTCACGTGAACTCATGGCTTCCTAGCACCATCCTATGAGTCCTGAGTCTCCTGACCTTAAAACATTCCTAAATAGTAGAAAATAATACTCATGCAAGATTTTTGAAAATTTATTTACCTTGGAGGAAATATCTGTGCTTAAAATTTCAAGTCTTCAACCAAAAAGTTATTCTTGACCTTGCTAGAGGAGAGGGAGAGGATTTGTAGCTGTTGGTGTTGATTTGGGGTGAAAAATAAGAAAGTGAATCCAAAATTACTTTTTAAATAGGGGCTGACATCATATTTTTCAGAAAAACTTTGCATTTTGTGGCCAATCCACGGGCCGCACTTTCCAAGGCGCTGGCCGCGTTTTGGTCCATGTTTGGACCCTCTACTGACTAGTCATTATTTTGTGATCCGCGGCCAGAATTTTCAATCCGTGATGGCACTTGTTGCGCCCCAGTGCACGCGCAATCGCACGCGATTGTACAAGTAGTAAAGCGACTCTTTAAGAGCCGAATGTCGGACCCACAGAGACTGGACTATTTCAGCAAATATTCAAGTTCAAGTGCTAAAAATTAAGTTTCAAAAGTGTGGTTTAAATATTTTTAAAGTTTTATCTAAATCTAAGTGGTGATCATAGAATAATTTGGAGAACAGTATTAAGAAGCATCTAGGGTTAATACCTAACATTCATGCTATGCTAAAATTCACAATGGTTAAAGTATGGAAAATTCATTTGTCGTCTCACATAGTTAATCACAATGTTCATGGTCTTTCGATCCTCTAAACACAAAAAACTAGTCTCACACCCACATCGTTGAGAGGAAACGTGACGTCCTAATTCGTGAGCAATTAACAGTATGGATGTAGTTCACGGGGTTTATGCCCTTGATTATGGAATTTCATACCTCTAACCATGTATCATAGAATTAACTTCACAACTAAGTCTGAGAGTGGTGATGTGACAATTTAATCCTAAGTGTCTAGCTATCTTCCTGTTTAATTAACCAAGCAAGGCGAATTAGATATATTACTATCCTAACCGCGAATCAAGTCTTGAAGACAAGAACTTGCTTCCTGCATTTTTAGTTCTAAGCTAGGGTTACTTTTTCGAGCGTTTTTCTAAGCTTAACAAGTACATTTCAATGGTGATCAAGCATTAAAATGATAATTAAGAAGAGTACAAGACAAAACAATAAAGAAAACTTGAAGCAAAGATGAAATTCACACAATTACAATCATGTCATGTGGCTTCAACCCTAGAAGAATGGTTTTAGCCACTCATGTTCATACAAGCATTGAAAAGCATGTTTAAATTCAAGTACTTACAAGAATGCTAAAGAAGAAGTAAAGAAAAACCAATCCTAGGTGAGATTCCACGTTTCTCCCTTTGCTCCTCTCTGCTTTCCAGAAAATAATACGTGGTAATGAAATTATGAACAAGTGTTCAAATTATAGAAAGTGGGAATTTTCACAAATTTTGGTCGTGCGTGGACCATTTCCATGCCATGCTGCCCATCGCGGCAGTTTACTGGCGTGATACGGAGGTATCACACATTCCTACTGCTTCTCAGCTAGATGGCATGGGAATGGGCGCTGGAAGTCGGTCATAGCACGATGCCTATCACACCTCTCGCATGGCATGGCAAGGCCTTGTCACACAGCAGTGCCCAATGTGGCATGGTATCACACGGGTGTCGCCTGCCTTGGCATTACCTCGCGCATACACATCTGCCGGCGTGGCATGTAGGGCATCGCGCAGGAAGCCTAGAGTGGCATGGAGCCAACACAGAGACTCACTGCTTGCAGCTCCTCGTGTGCATGGTGTTGGCATGGCACAGCCATGGACGCGGCACAGCCTAGCGTGGCATGGCGCCTGGCACGGCCAGCCTACTTCTTGGCACATCTTCATGCGATCTTCTCTTGCTCGTGCACCATCCTAATTAAACTCTTCTTAGCATATTTCACCTACAAAACAAAGACTAATCACGTTGATTAGTTTGGCACACAATTATACAAAAATACGTAAACATGACTAGAAATACGGTATAACATAGCACTTGGGCACACAAATAAGCCCAAGATCACTAACCCACACTTACATCCACGAACTACTCTATTACATCTCATGCACACAAAGAACTGAACTCAAATATGACAAACTGAAGCAACATGACTCAAGTGAAAGCTACAACGATTATTTTAGATAGCAAGTTCAAAATCGAGCATACGATATATGACTAACTAAAATCACATACAACTAAGTTAACACCTCCTAGCCTTAAGAATTGACTCACAAACTAAAACAAATTCATGCACATTAGCCAATCAAGAATCCTATATGAATTTCATCCTTCCTCGAACATGTGCTTTCACACCAAGAGAGATACCCATTTTTCACTCACAAGTTTTCAAATTATAACATGTATGGTTATGTGAATAAGAATTCATCTCACTCTCACAAAATTCACATGAAACATGTATTGACCCATAAGCTTGCCTTTAGTGTTCTACGTCGCTAATTTAGGAACATCTGAAAGTAAGATCAAGTAGGACTTTTTGAGTTGTCATGTTAGCTAAAGGACAGGTAGGTACTATTCCGACCAGTAATAGTAACTATCTTCCCTAAGCACTTTTAATACATCACTTTTGCTCTCATTAAGCTTCTTCTCTTCCTCTAATTCACCGTTGACTCTTTTTAACTCATCACTTTCCTCTTTCACTCCCCATTTCTTTAAGCACACTTAGCTTATTAGTAAGGAGTCTTAAGCATCTTTTTCATTCTTTTGTACTTCTACCCCCTACTAACACTTATGCATTTTAAATAAGCACACCTCTAATCTTTACTTCAACTTCCACAACTACTAGTTCCCGCATTTTTCAACATTCTCACTCCTTTACTCTTTTTGCGTTTTGATTCAAAGTCTTAGGAGTTTTGGATCAAATTCAAGTTTATTCAAAGAAAGGGATTAGCTTTTATTGTGGATAGCAATGAATAGGCTAAAGGCTCAATGGGGAGAACTAGGATCATACATCAAGGAAAGGTAAAGAAAAGGATCAAAATTTGGCTCATTCGAAGATATTTCTAAATCATATCTTTCAATCGACATCCCCCATTTCATTTTGAAAATATACCAGGCAAGTTCTGGACACTACACAATAACATGGATTATTCACGAATCTTTACACTCAGTGCACATGCTCAATTCAAGACAGATTTAGTAGACTCTTAACACAACTAATCACAAAAATTCAAAATTAAGCTTTAAGCATACAAAGTCATATTTACTAGCCTAGGTGTCTCAAACAAAGTTATACAATTGCTAAACATGCTTCTCAAATAAAACCACTTGCATCTTACTATCATGTATAACACTCTACAAGAGCATCAACCAGTCAATCAACTAAGGGTTCAAAAACAGAACCTACTAACTAATTTTTCCTCAAGACGGTCGTCATCTATACATCGTTGGGAAAAGACCCTAACTATGACTAAAAAAACAATTTATAGACAAAGCAAAATTTTATTATCTAGGTTCAAAGTTCCCCCCTTCAGAAAAGAACCGAAAAGGAAAATCAAAGGGTGGGTGAAATGTACTCATCTCAAACTTTTTCATCAAACAATGTTATACCCAACACCAAATTCACCCGAAATTAGCCTCAAAAAACTTTTTTAATTACCCCTCACCCCACATTTAAAATAAGTTATGTCCCCAAAGCATCAATTAAAATCAAAAACTAAAGGCAAGAGATACTTCCTGAGGCCTCTAGGCCTTGCTAGAAACACGTTTTCATCCATTTTTACACATGTGGGTCACTGACCCCACACTTGTACTTTTCCATGCTCCTTGGCTTCTGCTTCTCAGGGTACTCAAACTTCCCCTGAAACTGTGCTTACTTCCCAAAAAAAGATAACAAGTGAAAATAACAAAAAAAAAACAAAATGAAAATAAATTGTACATGTGGTACACTTCAGTCGCCTCCCAAATAGCGCCTTATTTTATATCGCGGCACAACATCGATTATCCTTTTTAGGACATCCTCAAACAAGTATTCCCTTTTGGGAACCATCTTGTCTTCTTCTAATTTTTAGAGGGAACAACCTCCACCTTGTCCCTCTTTTTTTCCATCACTTCCTTCAACTTATACTCCCCATCAAATTCGGGCATAAGTGTCAAAATGTCCTACAACAGTGGACCCATGGATCTATGTAATACTCCAAAAGCCCAAAGATCAGACCCAAGGGTTGAGATGGAGAAAATTGGATTTTCTTCACCAGGTGACAGGACGAGTCGTCCAATGAACTGTGAGGTGCACCATGAGTCTTTAAATGAGTCATGGGGAGGAGGGTAGACTTAGTTGGAATATTGGGCTTGAGGTTGACCATAGATGAGACCACGAGTCATCAAGATGCTCGTGGTCAGTGGTTGGTTTGAAGGTTAAAGGTTTTTGGTAGTGCCCCTAACGAATTGTCACCACGAGTCGTAGGGTAAACCACGAGTCGTGGTGGCCCTAGTGGTGAACAGCGGTGATGAAATTCAAGTTCTGGCAATGGGAGATGACCACGAGTCGTGTTCAAATACAATGAATTGTCCAGTCCCTCATTGGGACTAGCAGTGTGTTTTTCCCTGTGAAATTAGTAAAGGCTATTCCATAATTCCTAAGTTTCTAATACCTATAGTACGTCTTTTAAGCTTAGAAAAGGGTGTTTTAAGAGGGTTAAGATAATTCTAACCCATTCTCTTCCATGCATGCAAACTTAGTGGTTTCTAAGGGTGATCAAGCTTAGGAGTCATCAAGTTCTTCCTTAAATTCAATTGGGATTTCAAGAGGGTTTGTGAAATCAGATTTCTCCAGGTATATAGGGTTATGAATAGGTGTATTCATCCACACCCATGCTCAATCCTTCTTCAATTTCACAAAAATTCTAGTTGATGATCTATGGGGTTTTAACCCAACATGTGAATTCTCTAAGTATCAATCATGGGTATGATCTATACATGTTCTAATGTTGAATTATGATTCATGGTTATATTTTACAATATTTTCAATTATAAATTATGTTTTCAAGTTTTTACAATTATGATGCCCACCCATGGAAGTTCATGAAAGTTGATATTTACGATATATATATTGAAGCATGATGAGATATATATGATGAAAGTGTGATTTTGAATTATCCAGGTCCATGTTTTTGTTGTCGAATGATCAAGTCTATGTAAAGGATGTTTAAATATTGGGAAAGCCCATATGATCAAGTATGTTTCATGATTTATCTAAATTTCATGTATTAGCTTACCACATGAATTTTGGAGTCTAGACTCCCACTATTTTAAGCTTGTGGTATGGTTTGAGCCCAAGCCTCCCCATGTTATGATTTCAGATTATGCATGTATGTTAAGAGTCAGCTTCGTCACTAGACAATGGTCAGCTTTTTTGAAAAATAATAGAGAGCACTGTTTTTGGGAGTAGTGTCTAGCATCGAGTAGGATAAGGGTCAGTGAACTCTATGCGTCAAAACTATGTGCCAATGTTGGTATGTTTAGATTATTTGGGACATCTCTTGTGAGCTTCCCCTGCCAACAAGGGGCCTTCAACTTGATATTGATATAATGGTAGCATCCTTAGCCTTGGCAAGGCTAGGATGACTCTGCCTACTTGAGTGTAATAGTCGGGACCACGTAAGCTCTATTGTGGTAATGTCAGTTATATGACGAGCCTCCCATTGTTCCTCATGATTTCAGTTATGCATGTCATCAATCATGAATATTATGTTTTTAACAGGTTTGACCCAAAGTACAGTGTTACTTATGATTTCAATTTTCATCTTTGGGTCAATAAATTTAGTTACGATATCACAATTATGTGTAAATCATGTTTTTAGATAATAGCATGCAAGCCTTACTCTCAGACTCTTACGATGAAATGTTTTATGTTATGCATGATCACTGATTTTACCTACTTAGTGGTTTTACTTACCTTACATACTCAGTACATATCACGTACTGACTGCATAGTTTATGTTGTATCATTTCATCATATAGGCTCAGATATTCAGGCTCAGTCCTGCCGTTAGGCAGATCCTCAGTGTTAGCACTTTTCAGCCAAAGTTGGTGAGCCCTCATTTTTCAAGTACCCTTCTTTTCAGTTGTATTTTCAGTATTTCAGTTTCATACATTGGTGAGTTAGTTAGGGTCATGTCCCATAACTCATCAGTAGTAGAGGCTTATCAGAGATATTATGTAGATCAGTTTTAGACTTGTGTATGTATTCAGATATTCATGTTAACAGATTTTTAGACTCCCTCTGTATTATATGTTTGGCTTCTACATTTCAGAATGTTGAGTTTTGATGTTATGTTCATGTCATGGGTCAATTGGGAGCTTCTCGGGGTTCTTTTTCCGGTGTCTCGATCCAGGCATATGTTCGGGTCATGACAAAGATGGTATCAGAGCATTAGGTTTTGAAGTGTCCTAGGGTATCTGAAAGTTGTGTTAAGTAGAGTCGTTTTCATGGGTGTGAAGCGTGCCACACTTTTGATGAAGAGGCTACAAGATGTTTAGGAAATATCCCCTTCTTCCATTATCTATGTCATGCGATGAAATGTGTCTCTATCCTTTTAATTCATGCTATACGCATTTGCAGAATCATGCCTCCAGCTGAGTTAATGGAGGAATAAATGGGAATTGAAATGGCCACGAGAATGGTAATGGGGATGGGAACCAACAGGCCCCACTAGCTTTCGAGGATCATATACCCGAGCAGGTGGCCCATGTAGAGTTTAAGGCTTCCATTAAGATGCTAGCTCAAGCTTTGACTGCCCAGGTCAACCAATAGGCAGTAGGACATGTCCCACAGAACGGGAATGCGGCAGTAACGAGAGTTAGAGATTTTCTAAGGATGAACCCTCCAGAGTTCCTTAGGTCAAAGATGGACGAGGATCCACATGAGTTTATTGATCAGGTTCTGAAGATCACCTTGATTATGGGGGTGACTGGGGAGGAATGTGCAAATCTATCCTCGTATCAATTGAAAGAGTTTGGGCACATCTATTGGTGTGGCATGGAGGGCATTGCGTAGGAAGCATAGTGTGGCGCGAAGCCAACACGGAGGCACACTGCTTCCAGCTCCTCGTTCACACGGTGTTGGTGTGGCACAACCATGGACACGACACACGCCAAGCGTGGAACGGTGCCTGGCACGGCTAGCCTACTTCTTGGCACATCTTCATGCGATCTTCCTCCGACTTATTCCAATCTTCCGTCTTGCTCGTGCACCATCCTAATTAGCCTCTTCTTAGCATATTTCACCTACAAAACAAAGACTAATTATGTTGATTAGTTCAGCACACAATTATACAAAAATACAAAAGAATGTATTCAACTTAATCAACAAAGATGACTCAAAATACGGTATAACATAGCACTTGGGCACGCAAATATGCCCAAGATCACTTCCCCACACTTAAAGCCTTGTTAGTACTTGAACAACTCTATTATATCTCAGGCACACAAAGAACTGAACTCACATATGACCAAATGAAGCAAGACGACTCAAGTGAAGGCTACAACTATTATTTCAGATAACAAGTTTAAAATAGAGCATATGATATATGACTAACTAAAATCAAATAAAACTAAGTTAAGACCTCCTAGCCTCATGAATCGACTCTCAAACTACAACAAACTTATGCATATTAGCCAATCAAGAATCCAATATGACTTTCATCCTTCCTCGAACATGTGCTCTCACACTAAGAGAGCTACCCATTTTTCACTCACAAGTTTTAAAATTATAACATGTACGGGTATATGAATAAAAATTCATCTCTCTCACAAAAAATTCACATGCAACATGTATTGACCCATAAGCTTGCCTTTAGTGTTCTACTTTGCTAATTTAGAAAAGGATCAAAATTTGGCTCATTTAAAGAAATGCCTAAATCATATCTTACAATTGACATCCCCCATTTCATTTTACAAATATACCAGGAAAGTTCAATACACTACACAATAAGATGGAATATTCAAGAAACCTTACACTCAGTGCACATGCTCAATTCAAGACAGATTTAGTAGACTTTTAACACAGCTAATCAGAAGAATTCAAAATTAGCTTTAAGAAAACAAAGTCATATTTATGAGCCTAGGTGTCTCAAAGAAAGTTATAAAATTTATAAACATGCTTCTCAACTAAAACTACTTGCATCTTACGATCATGTATAACACTCAACAAGAGCATCAAGCAATCAATCAACTAAGGGTTGAAAAATAGAACCTACAGACTAATTTTTCCTCAAGACGGTCATCATCTATCCATTGTCGGTAAAAGACCCTAACTATGACTAAATAAACTATTTATAGACAAAGAAAAATTTTATACACTCGGTTCAAAGTTCCCACCTTGGATAAGTAGCAAAAAGGAAAACCAAAGGGTGGGTGAAATGTGCTCATCTCAAACGTTTTCATCAAACAATGTTATACCTAGCACCAAATTCACCCGAAATCAGCCTCACAAAAAATTTTAAACTACCCCTCACCCCATACTTAAAATAAGCTATGCCCTAAAAGCATCAATTAAAGACAAAACTAAAGGTGAGAGTTACTTCCTGAGGCCTCTAGGCCTAGTTAGCAACACATTTTTATCCATTTTTGGACACATGGGTCACGACCCCACACTTGTACTTTTTCATGATCCTTTACTTCTGCTTCTCAGGGTACTTAGACTTCCCCTGAATCTGTGCTTACGTCCCAAAAACAAGATAACAAGTGAAAATAACAAAAATCAGAAATAAAATGAAACGAAATTGTACCTGTGGTACTCTTCGGTTGCCTCCCAAGCAGCGCCTGATTTTATGTCGCGACACAATGTGAACTATCCTTTTCAGGACATCCTCAAACAAGTATTCCCTTTCGGGAACCATCTTATCTTCTTCTAATTTTTAGAGGGAACAACCTCCACCCTGTCCCTATTTTTTTCCATCACTTCCTTCAACTTCTGTACCCCATCAAACTCTGGCATAAGTGCCAAAATGTCCTGCAACAGTGGACCCATGGATCTATGTAATACCTAGAAAGCCCTAAGATCAGACCCATGGGTTGAGATGGAGAAAAAGGGATTTTTTGCACCAAGTGATAAGATGAGTCGTCCAGTGACCTATGAGGTGCACCACGAGTCGTTAAGTGACTCGTGGGGAAGAAGGTAGACTTAGTTGGAATTTTGGGCTTGAGGTTGACCACGGGTGAAACCACGAATCGTGGTCATCACCACGAGTCGTCAAGAGGGTCATGGTTAGTGGTTGGTTTGAAGGTTGAAGGTTTTTGGTACTACCCCTAACGATTCGTCACCACGAGTTGTAGAGTACACCACAAGTTGTGGTGTCGCTGGTGGTGACCAGCAGTGATGAAATTCCAGTTCTGGCAATGGGAGATCACCATGATTCATGGTCAGTGACGGCGAGTCGTCTAGTTCCTTGTTGGGACTAGAAGTGTGTTTTTCCCTGCGAAATTATTAATGGAATTTCTATAATTCCTAAGTTTCTAAGACCTACACTATGTCTTTTAAGCTTAGAAAAGGGTGTTTTAAGAGGGTTAAGCTCATTCTAACCCATTCCCTTCCATGCATGCAAACTTAGTGGTTTCTAAGGGTGATCAAGCTTAGGATTTAACAAGTTCTTCCCCGAATTCCGTTGGGCTTTCAAGAGGGTTTGTGAAATAAGATTTCTCCAGGTATGTAGGATTATGAATGGGTGTATTCATCTACACCCATGCCCAATCCTTCTTCAATTTCATGAAAATTCTAGTTGATAAATCTATGGGGTTTTAGCCCAACATGTGAATTCTCTAAGTATCAATCGCGGGTATGATCTATACATGTTTCTAATGTTGAATTATGATTCATGGGAATATTTTACAGTATTTTCAATTACAAATTATGTTTTCAAGTTTTCACATTTATGATGCCCACCCATGAATGTTCATAAAAGTTGAGATTTACGATATATGTATTGAAGCATGATGAGATATATATGACGAAAGTATGATTTCGAATTATCCATGTCCATGTTCTTATTTTTTAATGATCAAGTCTATATCAAGCATGTTTAAGTATTGGGCAAGCCCTTATGATTAAGTAAGCTTCATGATTTATCTAAACTTCATGTATTAGCTTACCACATGGATTTTGGAGTCTAGACTTCCACTATTTTCAGCTTGTGGTATGGTTTGAGCCCAAGCCTCCTCATGTTATGATTTCAAATTATGTATGTATGCTATGAGTGAGCTTCGTGACTAGACAATGGTCAGCTTCGTGACTAGACAATGGTCAGCTTCGTTGAAAAATAATAGAGAGCATTGTTTTTGGGAATAGTGGCTAGCATCGAGTAGGCTAAGGGTCAGTCAACCCTATGCCTCAGAACTATGTTCCAATGGTGGTATGATTTGATTATTTGGGACCTTCCTTGTGAGCTTCCCGTGCCAACAAAGGGCCTTCAGCTTAATATTGATATCATGGTGGCGTCCTTAGCTCCAGCAAGGCTTTGGATGGCTCTGCCCACTTGAGTGTAATAGTTGGGACCACGTAAGCTCTATTGTGGTAATGTTGGTTATATGATGAGTCTCCCATTGTTCCTCACGATTTCAGTTATGCATGTCATCAATCATGAATATTATGTTTTCAACAGGTTTGACCCAATGTTCAGTTTTACTTATGATTATCAATTTTCATCTTTGGGTCAATAAATTTAGTTACGATATCACAGTTATTTTTAAATCATGTTTCAGATAATAGCCTGAAGGCCTTACTCTTAGACTTTTATGATGAAATCTTTTATGTTATGCATGATCACTGATTTTACTTTCTTAGTGTTTTTACTTACCTTACATACTCGCTACATTTCATGTATTGACCACATACTCTATGCTGTATCGTTTCATCATACAGGTTCAGATATTCAGGCTTAGTCCCTCCGTTAGCCAGATCCTCAGTGTTAGCACTTTTTATCCAAAGTTGTGAGCCCTCATTTTTCAAGGGCCCTTTTTTTCATTTGTATTTTCAGTATTTCAGTTTCATACTTTGGTGAGTTAGTTGGGGTCATGTCCCATAAACACGTCAGCAGTAGAGGTTTATTAGACATAGTATGTAGATTAGTTTCAGATTTGTTTATGCATTCAGATATTCGTGTTAACAGATTTTTAGACTTCCGCTATGTTATATGTTTAGCTTCTGCATTTCAGAATGTTGAGCTTTGATGTTATGTTCATTCCATGGGTCGACTGTGAGCCTTTCGGGGTTCTTTGCCTCATATCTCGATCCAAGCATATGTTCGGGTCGTGAAAAACTTGGTATTAGAGCATTAGGTTTTGAAGTGTCCTAGGGTGTTTGAAAGTTGTTTTAAGTAGAGTCTTTTTCATAGGTGTGAAGCATGCCAAACTTTTGATGAAGAGGCTACAAGACGTTTAGGAAATATCCCCTTCTTTCATTATCTATGTCATGTGATAAAATGTGTCTCTATCATTCTAACTCATGTTATACGCATTTGCAGAATCATGCCTCCTCACTGAGTTAATTGAAGAAGAAATGGGAATGAAATTAGCCACGAAAATGGTAATGGGGATGGGCACCAGGAGGCCCAACCACCCTTCGAGGATCATGTATCCAAGCAGGTGGCCCATGTAGAGTTTAAGGCTTCAATTAAGATGCTAGCTCAGGCTTTAACCGCCCAGGTCAACCAACAAGTAGTAGCACATGTCCCCCTGAATGGGAATGCGCCAGTGACGAGTGTTAGAGATTTTCTGAGGATGAATCCTCCGGAGTTTCTTGGGTCAAAGGTGGACAAGAATCCACATGAGTTTATTGATTAGGTTCTGAAGATCACCTAGATTATCGAGGTGACTGGGGAAGAATGCGCGGATCTAGCCTCGTATCAGTTGAAAGGGTCTGGGCACATCCGGTTCAAGTAATGGAAGGATAGTATGGCAGTTGGAGCAGGCCCTATTGGTTGGGAGGAGTTCCATACCGCATTTCTGGATCAGTTCTTCCCTCGTGAGATAAGCGAGATTAAAGCAGCTGAGTTTTTGAATCTGAAGCAAGGTAAGATGACAGACCAGGAGTACGCTTTAAAGTTCACTCGCTTGTCCAAATATGCACTGGAGATGGTGACTGATCAGAGAGCCTGAGAGAGTTGTTTCGTGCATGGGATAACAGACTATTTGGTCCAATATTGCCAGACCGCGGTGCTTCTTCAGGACATTGACTTCCCCTGGATAGTTTTGTACGTCAAGTAGATAGAGGTGGTACAGGTGAGTGAGCGGCAGAGAGAGGCCAAAAGGGCCAGGACTGGTAGCTTTGGGTTCTCCTAGAAAAAACCTGGGGTTCTCCCACTAGAGATCTTCATCCCCAGCACCATCAACTATGAGTGTACCATCCCGATCTAGGCATAACCAAAGGGGACGAGCATCAGGTTCTAAAGGTCAGGGTAGTAGGCCCGTAGAGTCCAGCATTCTGGAGTGTGGCAGGTGTAGCCGGAGACACACGTGTCAATGTTTGGAAGGTTCAGGTGCTTGTTTCGGGTGTGGGAAGCCCATACATATGCTTAGAGATTGTCCATCAGCCAGATAGGTCAATTATAGGGGCCGAGGCCCGGCCTCCAGTTCAGCAGCTCCACCAACACGCCTAGCTCAGCAGGGGGCATCTACTAGTGTGGGTGGTGGTCAGAACCAAAGTAGATTTTACGCCCTAGCATCTTGTCAGAAGCAGGAGGTCTCCCCAGATGTAGTCACTGGTATGTTGCGAGTATTCCACCTTGATGTATATGCATTGTTAGATCCAGAGGCTACTTTATCTTTTGTGATGTCCTATGTTGCTAGTAGTTTCGGATTCAGTCTCACAATTCTATCAAAACTCGCAGTTCTATCAGAACCCTTCTCAGTCTCTATTCCAGTTTGTGATTCAGTTATAGCTCGATGGGTATATAGAAATTTCCCTGTCACACTCCTTCAAAAAGTCACCTCAGCAGATTTAGTAGAGCTATCTATGATAGATTGTTATGTTATCCTTGGCATGGATTGACTATATGCATGTTACGCCTTAGTAAATTGTAGAACCCATGCGCTAGAATTTCAATTTCCGGGTGAGCCACTCCTAGAGTGGAAGGGTAGTTCAGATGTGCCTGTAGGTCACTTCATTTCTTACCTTAAGGCCAGAAGGATAATTTCTAAGGGTTGAGTGTATCACCTAGTTAGGGTTAAGGATGATACATCTAAAACCCCAACTATTCAGTCAATTCCTGTAGTGTGGGAATATCCAAAAGTGTTTTCAGATGATTTACCAGGAGTTCCTCCCGAGCGGGAGATCGATTTTGGTATTGACCTTCTTCTCGATACGACACTTATATCTATTACTCCTTAAAAATGGCTACAGTAATGTTAAAGGACTTGAAGGAGTAGTTGAAGGACCTCTTAGACAAGGGTTTCATCGGACCTAAAAAATCCCAATGGGGAGCACCAGTTCTATTTGTTCGAAAGAAGGATGGTTCCCTTTGTATGTGCATTGACTATAGGCAATTCAGCAAGGTCACCATCAAGAACAAGTATCCTCTCCCCAGGAATGATCATTTGTTTGACCAGCTGTAGGTTGCTAAGTGCTTTTCAAAGATAGACCTCAGATCCAGATACCATCAACTCAGTGTTAGAGAGAGTGACGTTTTGAAGACATCCTTCAGGACTTGGTATGGTTACTATGAGTTTGTAGTTATGCCTTTTGGACAAACAAATGCTCTTACAGCTTTTTTGAATTTGATGAATAGGGTGTTCAAGCCATATTTGGATATGTTCATGATTGTGTTCATAGACGATATTCTCATATACTCTTAGAGCAAGGATGAGCATGTCGCTCATTTAAGGGTGGTGCTACAGACTCTTAAGGAACGATAGTTATATGCTAAGTTCAGCAAGTGTGAATTTTGGCTAGACTTGGTAGCATTTTTAGGTCATGTAGTGTCAAGTGACGGTGTACAAGTGGACTCTCAAAAGATAGAAGCGGTGAAGAATTGGCCTAGACCAAGTAGTCCTTTGGATATCAGGAGTTTTTTAGGTTTATCTAGTTACTATCGGAGATTTGTTAAAGGGTTTTCATCCATTTGCAGCACCGTTGACTAAGTTGACCCAGAAGAAAGTAAAGTTTCAATGGTCAGAGGCCAGTGAGAAGAGCTTCCAAGAGTTGAAGACTCGACTCACTTTAGCACTAGTATTGACCCTACATGAGGGTACTGATGGTTTTTGTGGTATATTGTGACGCCTCAAGGATCGACCTTAGTTGTGTACTCATGAAGCACGATAAAGTTATAGCCTATGCTTCCAGGTAGCTGAAAGTCCATGAAAAGAACTATCCGATCCACAACCTTGAGTTAGCAGCTGTAGTATTTTCTTTGAAGATTTGGAGACACTATTTGTACGGGGTCCATGTGGATGTGTTTACGGACCACAAAATCCTAGAGTATGTGTTCACCCAGAAGGATAACAAGTGAAAATAACCTAAATCAAAATCAAAATGAAAATAAATTGTACCTATGGTACTCTGCAGTTGCCTCCCAAGAAGCACTTGATTTTATGTCGCGGCACAACATGGACTATCCTTTTCAGGACATCCTCAAACAAGTATTCCCTTTTGGGAACCATCTTGTCTTCTTCTAATTTTTAGAGGGAACAACCTCCACCTTGTCCCTCTTTTTTTCCATCACTTCCTTCAACTTCTATACCCCATCAAACTCGGGCATAAGTGTCAAAATGTCCTTCAATAATGGACCCATGGATCTATGTAATACTCCAAAAACCCTAAGATCAGATCCAAGGGTTGAGATGGAGAAAATTGGATTTTCTGCACCAGGTGACAGGACGAGTCGTCCAGTGAACTGTGAGGTGCACCATGAGTCTTTAAATGAGTCGTGGGGAGGAGGGTAGACTTAGTTGGATGTTTGGGCTTGAGGTTGAGTACAGACGAGACCACGAGTCGTTAAGAGGGTCGTGGTCAGTGGTTGGTTTGAAGGTTGAAGGTTTTTGGTAGTGCCCCTAACGATTTGTCACCACGTGTCATAGGGTACACCACGAGTCGTGGTGGCCCTGGTGGTGACCAGCGGTGATGAAATTCAAGTTCTGGCAATGGGAGATGACCACGAGTCTTGTTCGGTGACAGCGAGTTGTCCAGTCCCTCATTGTGACTAGTAGTGTGTTTTTCACTGCGAAATTAGTAAAGGCTATTCGATAATTCCTAAATTTCTAAGACCTATACTACGTCTTTTAAGCTTAGAAAAGGGTGTTTTAAGAGGGTTAAGATCATTCTAACCCATTCTCTTCCATGCATGGAAACTTAGTGGTTTCTAAGGGTGATCAAGCTTAGGAGTCATCAAGTTCTTCCTCAAATTCAATTGGGCTTTCAAGAGGGTTTGTGAAATCATATTTCTCCAGGTATGTAGGGCTATGAATAGGTGTATTCATCCACACCCATGCTCAATCCTTCTTCAATTTCATGAAAATTCTAGTTGATGAATCTATAGGGTTTTAACCCAACATGTGAATTCTCTAAGTATCAATAATGGGTATGATCTATACATGTTCTAATGTTGAATTATGATTCATGGGTATATTTTACAATGTTTTCAATTATAAATTATGTTTTAAAGTTTTTACAATTATGATGCCCACCCATGGAAGTTCATGAAAGTTGATATTTACGATATATGTATTGAAGCATGATGAGATATATATGATGAAAGTGTGATGTCAAATTATCCATGTCCATGTTTTGTTTTCGAATGATCAAGTCTATGTCAAGCATGTTTAAGTATTGGGAAAGTCCATATGATCAAGTATGTTTCATGATTTATCTAAACTTCATGTATTAGCTTACCACATGAATTTTGGAGGGTAGACTCCCACTATTTTTAGCTTGTGGTATGGTTTGAGCCCAAGCCTCCTCATGTTATGATTTCATATTATGCATGTATGTTATGAGTCAGCTTCGTCACTAGACAATGGTTAGCTTTGTTGAAAAATAATAGAGAGCATTGGTTTTTAGAGTAGTGTCTAGCATCGAGTAGGCTAAGGGTCAGTGAACCCTATGCCTCAGAACTATGTGCCAATGTTGGCACGTTTAGATTATTTGGGACCTCCCTTGTGAGTTTCCCCTGCCAACAAGGGGCCTTCAACTTGATATCGATATAATGGTAGCGTCCTTAGCCCAGGAAAGGCTTTGGATGGCTCTGCCCACTTGAGTGTAATAGTCGGGACCGCGTAAGCTCTAGCGTGGTAATGTCAGTTATATGACGAGTCTCCTATTGTTCCTCATGATTTCAGTTATGCATGTCATCAATCATGAATATTATGTTTTTAATAGGTTTGACCCAATGTTCAGTTTTACTTATGATTATCAGTTTTCATATTTGGGTCAATAAATTTAGTTATGATATCACAGTTATGTTTAAATCATGTTTTCATATAATAGCATGCAAGCCTTACTCTCAGATTCTTATGATGAAATGTTTTATGTTATGAATGATCACTGATTTTACTTACTTAAAAGTGTTACTTACCTTACATACTCAGTACATTTCACGTACTGACCGCATACTCTATATTGTATCGTTTCATCATACAGGCTCAGATATTCAAGCTCAGTCCCGCCGTTATCCAGATCCTCAGTGTTAGCACTTTTCAGCCAGAGTTGGTGAGCCCTCATTTTTTGAGGTCCCTTCTTTTCAGTACTATTTTCAGTATTTCAGTTTCATACTTTGGTGAGTTGGGTCATGTCCCATCAACTCGTCAGTAGTAGAGGCTTATCAGACATAGTATGTAGATCAGTTTTAGACTTGTGTATGTATTCAGATATTCGTGTTAACAGATTTTTAGACTTCCTCTATATTATATGTTTTTCTTCTGCATTTCGGAATGTTGAGCTTTGATGTTATGTTCATGTTATGGGTCAACTGGGAGCCTCTCGGGGTTCTTTTTCCCGTGTCTCGATCCAGGCATATATGTTCGGGTCGTGACAAAGTTTGTATCAGAGCATTAGGTTTTGAAGTGTTCTAGGATATCTTAAAGTTGCCTGAGATCTTTCTACAGATAGTGGGTTATCCACCCCTATGGCCATGTTCTATTCGGAGGAATAATCTTTGTTGTATTCGGCTCAATCCTTTTAGTAAAAGATTGGGCCGAGTTTAATTGCAATTCAATTAAAAGAACAAAGGATAATTACTTGAGTTCTTTCCCCTTATCCTTTTTATTTCCTGCTAATTTATCTGCTAATGTCTACTATTTTTGTGTTAAGTAGAGTCCTTTTCATGGGTGTGAAGAGCGCCTCACTTTTGATGAAGAGGCTACAAGATGTTTAGGAAATATCCCCTTCTTTCATTATCTATGTCATGCGATGAAATGTGTCTCAATCATCTTTACTCATACTATACACATTTGCAGAATAATGCCTCCACGCTGAGTTAATGGAAGAAGAAAAGGGAACAAAAATGGCCACAAGAATGGTAATGGGGATGGGCACCAACAGGACCCACCAGCTTTAGAGGATCATGTACTCGAGCAGGTGGCCCATGTAGAGTTTAAGGCTGCCATTAAGATGCTAGCTTAGGCTTTGACTGCCCAGGTCAACTAACAAGCAGTAGCACAGGTCCCACAGAACAGGAATGCGGCAGCGACGAGAGTTAGAGATTTTCTGAGGATGAACCCTCCAGAGTTCCTTGGGTCCAAGGTGGACGAGGATCCCCATGAGTTTATTGATCAGGTTCTGAAGATCACCTAGATTATGGGGGTGACTGGGGAGGAATGTGCAAATCTATCCTCGTATCAATTGAAAAGGTTTGGGCACATCTGTTAATGTGGCATGGAGGGCATTGCGCAGGAAGCCTAGTGTGGCGCGGAGCCAACACGGAGGCACACTGCTTCCAGCTCCTCGTCGCATGGTGTTGGCGTGGCACAACCATGGATGTGGCACACGCCTAGCGTGGCATGGTGCCTGGCGCGGCCAGCCTACTTCTTGGCATATCTTCATGCGATCTTCCTCCAACTCATTCCAACCTTCCGTCTTGCTCATGCACCATCCTAATTGGCCTCTTCTTAGCATATTTCACCTACAAAACAAAGACTAATTATGTTGATTAGTTCAACACACAATTATACAAAAATACATAAGAAAGTAATCAACTTAATCAACAAAGATGACTCAAAATACGATATAACATAGCACTTGGGCATGCAAATATGTCCAAGATCACTACCCCACACTTAAAGCCTTGTTAGTACTTGAACAACTCTATTATATCTAAGGCACACAAAGAACTGACCTCACATATGACCAAATGAAGCAAGACGACTCAAGTGAAGGCTAAAATGATTGTTTCAGATAGCAAGTTTAAAATAGAGCATATGATATATGACTAACTAAAATCACAAAAAACTAAGTTAAGACCTCCAAGCCTCATGAATCGACTCTCAAAGTACAACAAACTTATGCATATTAGCCAATCAAGAATCCAATATGAATTTCATCATTCCTCGAACATGTGCCCTCACACTAGGAGAGATACCCATTTTTCACTCACAAGTTTTCAAATTATAACATGTATGGGTATATGAGTTAGAATTCATCTCACTCTCACAAGAAATTCACATGCAACATGTATTGACCCATAAGCTTTCCTTTAGTGTTCTACTTCGCTAATTTAGAAACATTTGAAAGTAAGATCAAGTAGGACTTATCGGGTTGTAATGTTAGCTAAAGGATAGGTAGGTACTATACGGGCCAGTAATAGTGACTATCTTCCCTAAGCACTTTTAATACATCACTTTTTCTCTCATTAAGCTTCTTCTCTTCCTCTACTTCACCGTCGACTCTTTTCAACTCATTGATTTCCTCTTTCACTCCCCATTTCTTTAAGAACACTTAGCTTATTAGTAAGGAATACTTGAGCAACTTTTTCATTCCTTTGTACTTCTAACCCCTACTAACACTTACGCATTTTAAACAAGCACACCCTAATCTTTCCTTCAACTTCCACAACTACTAGCTCCCTTTTTTTTTTCAAGATTATCACTCCTTTACTCTTTTTGCATTTTGATTCAAAGGCTTAGAAGTTTTGGATCAAATTCAAGTTTATTCAAAGAAAGGGATTAGCTTTTATTATGGATAGCAATGAATAGGCTAAAGGCTCAATGGGGAGAACTAGGATCATACATCAAGGAAAGGTAAAGAAAAGGATCAAAATTTGGCTCATTCAAAGAAATGCCTAAATCATATCTTACAATCGACATCCCCCATGTCATTTTACAAATATACCAAACAAGTTCTTTATACTACACAATAACATGAAATATTCAAGAAACCTTACACTCAGTGCACATGCTCAATTCAAGACAAATTTCGTAGACTCTTAACACAACTAATCAGAAGAATTCAAAATTAATCTTTAAGCAAACAAAGTCATATTTACGAGCGTAGGTGTCTCAAAGAAAGTTATAAAATTGATAAACATGCTTCTCAACTAAAACTACTTGTATCTTACGATCATGTATAACACTCAACAAGAGCATCAAGCAGTCAATCAACTAAGGGTTGAAAACAGAACCTACTGACTAATTTTTCCTCAAGACGGTCGTCAACTATCCATCATTTGGAAAAGACCCTAACTATGACTAAACAAACTATTTATAGAAAAAGAAAAATTTTATTCACTCGGTTCAAAGTTCCCACCTTTGGAAAAGTACCAAAAAGGAAAACCAAAGGGTGGGTGAAATGTCCTCATCTCAAACTTTTTCATCAAATAATGTTATACCCAGCACCAAATTCACCCTGAATAATCCTCACAAAAAATATTAAATTACCCCTCACCCCATACTTAAAATAAGTTATGTACCCAAAGCATCAATTAAAATAAAAACTAAAGGTGAGAGATACTTCCTGAGGCCTCTGGGCCTAGTAAGCAACACATTTTCATCCATTTTTGCACACGTGGGTCACGACCCCACACTTGTACTTTTTCGTGCTCCTTGACTTCTGCTTCTCAGGGTACTCAAACTTCCCCGAATCTGTGCCTACGTCCCAAAAACAAGATAACTAGTGAAAATAACCAAAATCAAAAATAAAGTGAAATTAAATTATACCTGTGGTACTCTTCAATTGCCTCCCAAGCAGCGCCTGATTTTATGTCGTGGCACAACATGAACTATCCTTTTCAAGACATCCTCAAAAAGGTATTCCCTTTCGGGAACCATCTTATCTTCTTCTAATTTTTAGAGGGAACAACCTCCACCCCGTCCCTATTATTTTCCATCACTTCCTTCAACTTCTGTACAACATCAGACTCAGGCATAAGTGTCAAAATGTCCTGCAACAGTGGACCCATAGATCTATGTAATACCTAGAAAGCCCTAAGATCAGACCCATGGGTTGAGACAAAGAAAAAAGGATTTTTTGCACCAGGTGATAGGATGAGTCGTCCAGTAACTGTGAGGTGCACCACGAGTCGTTAAGTGACACGTGGGGAAGAGGGTAGACTTAGTTGGAATTTTGGGCTTGAGGTTGACCACAGGTGAAACCACGAGTCGTGGTCATCACCACGAGTTGTCAAGAGGGTCGTGGTTAGTGGTTGGTTAGAAGGTTGAAGGTTTTTGGTAGTGCCTCTAACGATTTGTCACCACGAGTCGTAGAGTACACAACAAGTTGTGGTGTCGCTGGTGGTGACTAGCAGTGATGAAATTCCAGTTCTGGCAATGGGAGATGACCACGAGTCATGGTCAGTGACGGCGAGTCGTCCAGTCCCTCGTTGGGACTAGTAGTGTGTTTTTCCCTGCAAAATTATTAATGGATTTTCCATAATTCCTAAGTTTCTAAGACCTATACTACGTCTTTGAAGCTTAGAAAAGGGTGTTTTAAGAGGGTTAAGCTCATTCTAACCCATTCTCTTCCATGCATGCAAACTTAGTGGTTTCTAAGGGTGATCAAGCTTAGGATTGAACAAATTCTTCTCCAAATTCCGTTGGGCTTTCAAGAGGGTTTGTGAAATAAGATTTCTCCAGGTATGTAGGGTTATGAATGGGTGTTTTCATCTACACCCACTCCTAATCCTTCTCCAGTTTCATGAAAATTCTAGTTGATAAATCTATGGGGTTTTAGCCGAACATGTGAATTCTCTAAGTATCAATCATGGGTATGATCTATACATATTTCTAATGTTGAATAATGATTCATGGGAATATTTTATAATATTTTCAATTACAAATTATGTTTTCAAGTTTACACAATTATGATGCCCACCCATGGATGTTCATGAAAGTTGAGATTTACGATATATGTATTGAAGCATGACGAGATATATATGATGAAAGTATGATTTCGAATTATCCATGTCCATATTCTTTCTTTTGAATGATCAATTCTATTCCAAGCATGTTTAAGTATTGGGCAAGCCCATATGATTAAGTATATTTCATGATTTATCTAAACTTCATGTATTAGCTTACCACATGGATTTTGGAGTCTAGACTTCCACTATTCTCAGCTTGTGGTATGGTTTGAGCCCAAGCCTCCTCCTGTTATGATTTAAAATTATGTATATATGTTATGAGTTAGCTTCGTGACTAGATAATGGTCAGCTTCATTGAAAAATAATAGAGAGCATTGTTTTTGGGAATAGTGTCTAGCATCGAGTAGGCTAAGGGTCAGTCAACCCTATGCCTCAGAACTATGTGCCAATGTTGGTATGATTGGATTATTTGGGACCTTCCTTGTGAGATTCCCCTGCCAACAAGGGGCCTTCAGCTTGACATCGATATCATGGTAGCGTCCTTAGCCCTAGCAAGGCTTTGGACGGCTCTGCCCACTTGAGTGTAATAGTTGGGACCACGTAAATTCTATTGTGGTAATGTCGGTTATATGATGAGTCTCCCATTGTTCCTCATGATTTCAGTTATGCATGTCATCAATCATGACTATTATGTTTTCAACAGGTTTGCCCAATGTTCAGTTTTACTTATGATTATCAATTTTCATCTTTGGGTCAATAAATTTAGTTACGATATCACAGTTATTTTTAAATCATGTTTTCTGATAATAGCATGCAAGCCTTACTCTTAGACTCTTATCATGAAATGTTTTATGTTATGCATGATCACTGATTTTACTTTCTTTGTGGTTTTACTTACCTTACATACTCGGTACATTTCACGTACTGACCACATACTCTATGATGTATTGTTTCATCATACAGGTTCAGATATTCAGGCTCAGTCCCTCCATTAGCTAGATCCTCAGTGTTAGCACTTTTCAGCCAAAGTTGTGAGCCCTCATTTTTCAAGGGCCTTTCTTTTCAGTTGTATTTTCAGTATTTTAGTTTAATACTTTGGTGAGTTAGTTGGGGTCATGTCCCATCAACACGTTAGTAGTAGAGGTTTATCAGACATAGTATGTAGATTAGTTTCAGATTTGTGTATGCATTCAGATATTCGTGTTAACAAATTTTTAGACTTCCTCTATGTTATATGTTTGGCTTCTGCATTTCAGAATGTTGAGCTTTTGTGTTATGTTCATGTCATGGGTCGACAGTGAGCCTTTCGGGGTTCTTTGTCTCGTGTCTCGATCCAGGAATATGTTCGGGTCGTGAAAAACTTGGTATCAGAGCATTAGGTTTTGAAGTGTCCTAGGGTGTCTAAAAGATGTGTTAAGTAGAGTCTTTTTCATGGGTGTGAAGCATGCCAAGCTTTTGATGAAGAGGCTACAAGACGTTTAGGAAATATCCCCTTCTTTCATTATATATGTCATGCGATGAAATGTCTCTCTATCCTTCTTACTCTTGTTATACGCATTTGCAGAATCATGCCTCCTCGCTGAGTTAATGGAAGAAGAAATGGCAATGAAAATGGCCACGAGAATGGTAATGGGGATGGGCACCAGCAGGCCCAACCACCCTTCGAGGATCAGTATCCAAGCAGGTGGCCCATGTAGTGTTTAAGGCTTACATTAAGATTATAGCTCAAGCTTTAACCGCCCAGGTCAACCAACAGTTAGTACCACATGTACCTCTAAATGAGAATGCGGCAGTGACGAGAGTTAGAGATTTTCTGAGGATTAACCCTCCGGAGTTCCTTGGGTCAAAGGTGGACGAGAATCCACATGAGTTTATTTATTAGGTTCTAAAGATCACCTTGATTATGTTGGTGACTTGGCAGGAATGCGCGGATCTAGCCTCGTATCAGTTGAAAGGGTTTGGGCACATCTTATTCAAGCAATGGAAGGATAGTAGGGCAGTTGGAGCAGGCCCTATTGGTTGGGAGGAGTTCCATACCGCAATTCTGGATCAATTCTTCCCTCGTGAGATAAGTTGAGATTAAAGCAGCTGAGTTTGTGAATCTGAAGCAAGGTAAGATGACAGTCCAGGAGTACGCTTTAAAGTTCACTTGCTTGTCCAAGTATGCCCATGAGATGGTGACAGATCAGAGAGCTTGAGAGAGTTGTTTCGTGCATGGGATAACAGACTATTTGGTCAAATAGGTCCATTATAGGGGCCGAGGCCCGGCCTCCAGTTCAGCAGCTCCACCAACATGCCTAGCTCAGCAGGGGGCATCTACTAGTGCGGGTGGTGGTCAGCACCAAAATAGATTCTATGCCCTAGCATCTCGTCAGGAGTAGGAGGTCTCCCCAGATGTAGTCACTGGTATGTTGCGAGTATTCCACCTTGATGTAGATGGATTATTAGATCCAGGGGCTACTTTATCTTTTGTGATGTCCTATGTTTCTAGTAGTTTCAGAGTCAGTCTTGAAATTCTATCAGAACCCTTCTCAGTCTCTATTCTAGTTAGTGATTCAGTTATAGTTCGACGGGTATATAGAAATTTCCCTGTCACAGTCCTTCAAAAAGTCACCTCAGCAGATTTAGTAGAGCTAGCCATGATAGATTTTTATGTTATCCTTGGCATGGATTGACTACATGCATGTTATGCCTTAGTAAATTTTAGAACCCATGTGCTAGAGTTTCGATTTCTGGGTGAGCCAATCCTAGAGTGGAAGGGTAGTTCAGCTGTTCCTGTAGGTCACTTCATTTCTTACCTTAAGGCCAGAAGGATAATTTCTAAGGGTTGAGTGTATCACCTAGTTAGGGTTTAGGATGCTACATCTAAAACCCCGACTATTCAGTCAATTCCTGTAGTGTGGGAATATCAAAAAGTGTTTTCAAATGATTTACCCAGAGTTCCTCCCGAGCCGGAGATTGATTTTGGTATTGACCTTCTTCTCGATATGAAACTTATATCTATTACTCCTTACAGAATGGCCCCAGTCATGTTAAAGGAGTTGAAGGAGTAGTTGAATGACCTCTTAGACAAGGGTTTCATCAAACCTAACAAATCCCCATGGGGAGCATCAGTTCTCTTTTTCCGAAAGAAGGATGGTTCCCTTTGTATGTGCATTGACTATCGACAATTTAACAAGGTCACCATCAAGAACAAGTATCCTCTCCCCAGGATTGATCATTTGTTTGACCAGCTGCAGGTTGCTAAGTTCTTTTCAAAGATAGACCTCAAATTCAAATACCATCAACTCAGGGTTAGAGAGAGTGACGTTCCGAAGGCATCCTTCAGGACTTGGTATGGTTACTATGAGTTTGTAGTTATGTCTTTTGGACTAACGAATGCTCCTGCAGCTTTTATGAATTTGATGGATAGGGTGTTCAAGCCATGTTTGGATATGTTCATGATTGTGTTCATAGACGATATTCTCATATACTTTTAGAGCAAGGAGGAGCGTGTCGCTCATTTGAGGGTGGTGCTACAGACTCTCAAAGATCGCTAGTTATATGCTAAGTTCAGCAAGTGTGAATTTTGTCTAGACTCAGTAGCATTTTTTGGTCATGTGGTGTCAAGTGAGGGTGTACAAGTGGACTCTCAAAAGATAGAAGCGGTGAAGAATCGGCCTAGACCAAGGAGTCCTTTTGGATATCAGGAGTTTTTTGGGTTTATCCAATTACTATCTGTCATACCCCGCCTTGGGGGGTATGACTGGCACCTGGTGCCCTACTAGGACCTAACCTGCTGGACTGTTAAGCCTGGGCACATCTGGTGCCTGGCTGGCTTTGACTCACATTTCTGGAAACAAAGGGCTATATAACGCTGTAATTACAGCCCCCGGCCCATCGGCCTATAGCCTTCTGTACCTGTACTAGCAGCTGACCAGAAACATATTAATTCAGGGGGGACCTATGCGGGCCGACAAGGCCACCATGCTGTCTAGTTATCTGCAACTCAATCATAACATATTAAAAAGCTACGTGACCGGCAAGGTCACCACTACTGACAACTATGGCCCCACACGACCATCATAATAGAAGGAAGGAATACTAACAGCTATACAACTGCACGGCCTCACACGACCGGCTCATCTGACCACAGGGAACATAAACAGACTGCAAGCCTCTAAGAAGAATAATAGAAATGATCGGGACAGGGCCCCGACCTACCCGCACTGTACAACAAAAGGAACTGAACTACACCTCTAGAAATTCAGTCTCCGGATGACAGGAGCTGAATACTCAACCGCTGATGGGGATCACGTGGTATCGCCTGCTCGTCTATGGGTACCTGCAGGCAAGTAATGCAGCGCCCCACTGGGCGTCAGTACCACTGGTACTGAGTATGTAAAGCAATAACTGAAGACAAAATCTGAAAGCAATGATATGACCGATGAAACTGAAGTAGAAGGAATAACTTAACTGTCTGATAATGTAAACCTTACCTTCTCTTAATCTTTACTGGAAGGGATAAGAGTCATACTTGGAAATGTATCGTGCTACTGCTGATCTACTTGTATCTAACATAACATGGCACAACATGAAATAAAATAACATAGCACACACAAACCTTACCCAGCCCCCATAAGCCGGGAGGTACAACCAGCACAGAATCTATACCCCTACCCTGGTCATCCCATCTCCTATAATGGCTGCAAGCATCCCGCCGGTCCCCTGGGTATGCACTTGGGCTCGCTAAGCCCCTGACTATAACTGCATCTGAGTCCGAAGGACTCCTGAATCTGCACCCGGGCGTATCCGCTCGACTGGGGTGTGTAAGGGCCGATCAAGGCACAAATATGGGGAAAAACTGGCATCCCATCTTCGTCCCCTGGCGGGACGGCATGCCACTCCGTAGAGTGACGTATCCTCGTCCTCTGGCAGACGAGTCGATACAGCTATTGACCCTGGGTGGTCATGGATGCTAGGTAATCCAACCCCAAACAATAAAACGGTCTCAACTGGTAATACTATCTGTGTATCTCACATGCTGAGGCTACTAGGGGTAAAGTACCATATATATATTACATACTGAACTAATGATAGTAATCTGTACGTATCTGTTACGTGCTGAGGCAGGTGAATATATATAATATGAACATAATCCCCTGCCAGACTGTACTGGGGCAAATGCTATACAAGATAATATTTCTGCTGAAAACTCTGCTGTTTACTGGGTTTCTGTATACGCTATATACTGGACTAGTGATAGAAATATGTACATGCTTAATACATGCTGAGGCTGGAAGTACTATATATGTGTGTACGAATATAGTCTTTCTGCTGAACTATGCTGTATACTGATTTTCTATAGTAACATGATTTACTATTCCTGACATACTTTCTAAACTTCATTTTAGTCTGCTATTCTATTTCTGAAGTGCTTTACGGATACTGTACTACTTCACGGGGTTCCAACTGAACACAACAATATCTTAACATGGCATATCACATCACATACTGAGTATACTGGGCAATCTCTAACACTTGCGTTAGAATCTATATCATACTGATAGGTTTCATACACATTACAACCCAATGTTTCTCATATCGTACCAATATTCATAATAACGCAATACTCGACTTCTGAACATTCTACTGGTCTGTAATTTATTGCACTATACTGATATCACTTAACTTGCCGAAGGAAACTACCTTTACATACCTTGTCTTTGACTATTCGTCTGTCAGACGAGGCTCGGCCGGTACTTCAACTATTTTCTTCCAACTGCATTCATAAATACGTCAATCAATACTAAATACAGCTTTATTGTAAAGAGCAGCGTTACTTTCGATATAGTTTATAGCCTAAACTCAGGCTTATCGAAAGACGGTCGAAAACTCGCTATTTTTCAGCGGCCCAGAAGGGAGAAGTATTCACTTCTCAGCTAGGAACACATAGACATTAATTTAGAGTAATTCTACTTACCTTAGTTCGGTGGCTCGCCGATTCGTCGGCCGTATTTCACGTAACTAAATCCGTAGAAATGCTCTCTGCTGCTAAATACTTTGGTATCTAGGATTAATTTAAGTTTGGGCAGCGTTTGGCAGCGTAATCGGATGAAAATATATAATTTCCTTCGTCTTCCTCGGCTTCACTGCGCTTTTCTGGAAATTTATAAGTGATAATTGATTTTAAACCGAAGTGGGGGCTTTATATACTTGGGCCTGGACTTGGGCAACGTGTCACGGAGCCATCGCGGAGGCCTCTCCTCCGTGACACGCTGCCATCGCGGAGGGGCTCTGCCTCGGCTCCTCCCGCGATGGTTCGACGGGTTTCTCGTCCGATCTTTTTCCCGGCCTTTCTCTAGCACGTATGGCCTTCTAATATGCTTAACCGACGTGCGAATAGGTCGTCTAGGTGCCGGAAATTCTACGGGGTATAACATTCTCCCCCCCTTAAGAACATTCGTCCTCGAATGTATACTGTTATCTAGAGGACTGCTTACTTTACTTTCTAGAAAAATTTCGGCAGAGTTTCCCCTGTAATATGGACTATCGCAAAAACCTGAAATGCAGAAAAGTCCAACACAGGCACTGCATACAATATTCTAAGATCCACTGGACAACTAAATATCACTTCTTCTTTCTCATTTACAAACATACAACCATAAGGTACTGTATAAGTAATAATACGGACATACCTGTCATCTGACTAGGCCTGAAATAGGTGAGGGTATCTGGTTTTCATTTCTTCTTCAGCCTCCCACGTCATTTCCTCCCGATTTCTGTTACACCACAATACTTTGACAGATGCAACATCTTTAGTTCTCAGTCTGCGAATCTGTCTGTCTAAGATAGCTACGGGAATCTCTTCATAGGCTAACTCTTCTGTGACCTGAACATCCTGAACTGGAACTACTGTAGAAGGGTCCCCTACGAACTTCCTTAACATAGAAACATGGAATACTGGGTGAACCGACGCTAACTCTGGAGGCAAGTTCAACTCGTATGCCACGCGGCCTATTCTTCGCCGAATCTGATACGGCCCAATGAATCTTGGGCTAAGCTTGCCTTTCTTGCCAAACCTCATTACCCCTTTCATCGGGGACACATTCAGATATACCCAGTCGTTTACCGAAAATTCTAGATTTCTGCGCCGCCTATCTGCGTATGACTTCTGGCGGCTCTGAGCGGTCAGTAAACGTTCTCGGATAATCTTTATCTTTTCCTCGGATTGCCGAACAATGTCTGGGCCAACTAATGCTGATTCTCCTATCTCAAACCAGCCCACCGGCGATCTACATTTTCGCCCGTACAATGCCTCGAAAGGCGCCATCTGAATAGTTGAATGGTAGCTGTTATTATAAGCAAATTCAATTAACGAAAGATGTTCATCCCAGCTACCCCCAAAATCTAACACACACGCTCGTAGCATATCTTCGAGCGTCTGAATCGTACGTTCCGCTTGCCCATCTGTTTGAGGATGGAATGCTGTGCTCAAGTTAATCTGCGTCCCCAAACCTTTCTGAAATGACTGCCAGAATCTAGCTGTAAACTGTGCTCCCCTATCTGAAATAATAGATACCGGCACTCCATGCAATCTAACTATTTCTCTGATATATAATTCGGCATAATCCTCAGCTGAGAAGGTAGCCCTCACTGGCAGGAAATGAGCTGATTTTGTCAGCCTATCAACTATTACCCAAATGGAATCATATCTGTGTCTAGTACGGGGTAACCCTGTTACAATGTTTATCACTTCCCATTTCCACATAGGTATCATTATCTCTTGAGTCAAAGCACCCGGTTTCTGGTGCTCTGCTTTCACCTGCTGACAATTAGCACATCTAGATACAAATTCAGCTATCTCAATTTTCATACCTGGCCACCAGTAGATGTCTCTGATGTCGTGGTACATTTTCGTCGCCCCTGGGTGAAGGGAATAGCGAGCGTAGTGTACCTCATGCATGATCTGCCCACGAAGTCCTGCGACATTCGGGACACAAAGGCGGCCCTTACAATGTAGCACACCATCCTCGGTTATCTGAAAATCTAGCTCCTTACCCTTCTGAACTCTATCTCTGAGCTGGACTAAATCGGGATCCTCATACTGTCGTCCCTTTACCTCTGTAACTAACGATGACACTGCAGAATTCTGAACTACTGCTCCATTATTTTCTGTTTCCATTACTCGAACGGCTAGACCAGCTAACTGATGAATTTCCCTGGCCAATTTCTACTTCTCAGGTCGCAAATATACTAAACTCCCCATTGACTTACGGCTCAGGGCATCCGCTACGACATTAGCTTTTCCGTGGTGGTATAGAATATTCACATCATAATCTTTCAGCAGCTCCAACCAGCGGCGTTGCCGCAGATTCAGCTCCCTCTGAGTGAAAATATACTGTAAACTCTTATGATCTGTGTATATATCAACATGGACGCCGTACAGATAATGCCTCCACATCTTCAAGGCATGAATTACTGCGGCCAATTCCAGGTCATGGGTAGGGTAATTCTTTTCGTGTTTCCTCAGCTGTCTGGAAGCATATGCAATTACTCTACCATGCTGCATCAGCACACAGCCCAGCCCGACACCTGATGCGTCGCAATAAACTGAATACCCTTCTGTGCCTTCCGGCAATGCTAATACTGGGGCGGAGGTTAATCTGTATTTCAGTTCCTGGAAACTCTGCTTGCATGCCTCCGTCCACCGAAACTTTGCTGCTTTCTGTGTCAATTTAGTTAAAGGTGCCACAATGGTTGAGAATCCCTCAACGAACCTCCTATAATATCCTGCCAACCCCAGAAAGCTACGAACTTCCGTCGGAGTGGTAGGCCTGGGCCATGACTTAACTGCTTCTATCATCTGCTTGTCTACCTGTATACCAGCGTCTGAGACAATATGCCCTAAAAAGGCCACTGAGTTAAGCCAGAATTCACACTTCGAAAACTTAGCATACAACTGGCGGTCACTGAGAATTTGGAGCACTGTCCGCAAATGAGTCCGGTGATCTGCTTCAGAGCGTGAATACACCAGAATATCATCAATGAATACTATCACGAACAAGTCCAGGAAAGGTCTGAAAATACTGTTCATCAGGTCCATGAAGACTGCTGGGGCATTCGTTAGCCCGAAGGACATAACTAGAAATTCAAAATGTCCATATCGGGTCCTGAATGCTGTCTTAGGAATATCTCTCTCACGTACTCGGACCTGGTGATATCCGGACCGCAAGTCAATTTTGGAAAAGTATCTGGCTCCCTGTAGCTGATCAAATAAGTCATCAATTCTGGGAAGTGGATACTTGTTCTTTACTGTAACTTTGTTTAGCTGCTGATAATCTATGCACATTCGGAGCGAGCCATCTTTCTTTCTCACAAACAAGACTAGCGCACCCCACGGGGAAGTGCTCGGCCTGATAAAACCTTTATCTAACAAGTCTTTCAACTGCTCCTTTAATTCTCTGAGTTCTGCAGGAGCCATACGATTGGGAGGTATTGATATTGGCTGAGTGCCTGGTAACAAGTCGATAGCAAAGTCTATTTCCCTTTCTGGGGGAATACCAGGTAACTCATCAGGAAATACATCTGGGAATTCATTTACCACTGGGACAGACTGGAGTGTCGGAGATTCTGCTTGGACATCCTGAACTCTGACAAGATGGTAAATACACCCCTTAGATATCAACTTTCTTGCCTGAAGGTAGGAAATAAACCTACCTTTTAGCGTCACGGTGTTGCCCTTCCACTCCCGTACTTCTTCCCCCGGGAAGTGGAATCGGACCGTTTTGGTCCAACATTCAACATTAGCAAAACATGGTACTAACCAATCCATACCCATTATGGCATCGAAGTCTATCATTTCTAACTCGACCAGATCTACTGTGGTCTGACGATCGGCAACCTCTACTGTACACCCGCGGTAAATTTGGCTAGCTGTGATAGAGTCACCAATGGGTGTGGATACTAAGAAGGGCTGCTGCAATGATTCTGGTGTAATACTAAACCTTCGTGCCACAAATGGAGTAATATAGGACAAGGTAGACCCCGGATCAATTAACACATAAGCAGGGTGTGAACAGATAGTTAGCATACCTGTCACAACATCAGGCGACGCTTCTGAATCTTGCCTCCCTGGTAAGGCATATGTGCGGCTTGGGCCCGCACCTGAACTAGAGGCCCCTGATCTGCCCCGACCCCTGCCTGCTGAAATTGAGGGCCTGCGCCCAGTCGAGGATGCTGTGGCTCGTGACCCTGCTGATGTCCTATCCTGTCTATCGCGGTCCTCTCGACCTCTGGCTGGGAAATCTTTCATCAAATGGCCTTCTTGGCCACAAATATAACATGCAGTGGAGCCATATCTGCATGCTCCAGGATGGCGTCGATTGCATATAGGGCAAAGTGGTAGGGTATACCTACTCTGCTCCGCCCTCCTCTATGATGGTGAATCTGCCATCTGCGAGCCTCTACCAATCTCTG
The DNA here is from genome assembly GCA_035772735.1 of Datura wrightii. Classification (NCBI taxonomy): domain Eukaryota; kingdom Viridiplantae; phylum Streptophyta; class Magnoliopsida; order Solanales; family Solanaceae; genus Datura; species Datura wrightii. The sequence continues at coordinate 71,382,024 of JASDFA010000019.1, read as the reverse complement.
ACTGCCCCCTGCGGCTGAATCTACCCCCCTGTGACTGTGGCGGAGGTAGGGGCCTGGGCGGCCTGTCTGACAATCGGGGCCTGGGTGCTCCCCGGGCCTCTCTCTGCAACTCAACTGGCCTGTCCCGGCGACGCTGTTCCTGATTAACCCTTCTGACCTCTTGTTGTCGCTGTCTGATGCCCTCAATATTCTGGGCAAATGCCTGAATTCGAGCAATGTCCATGTCCTCTCACAGTGTGGCTGTAGTGCAAATCTGAACAAATTCTGGATTCAACCCCGTAATAAAGCGATGCACTCTGGATGCCATGGTATCAACGAAGGCCGGTGCATATCGGGCTAAGGAATCAAACTGCAAGGAATATTCCCGAACACTCATGGCCCCTTGTTCTAGATGTAGGAACTAGTCTACCCGGGCCTGTCGAATCTCCCGCGGCAAATAATGATCCAGAAAGGCTCCTGAAAAGCTGGACCAAGTGGGAGGGGAAACATCTCTCCCTCGGGACCTCTCCCAGCTTTCATACCATAACACCGCAATATCCCGTAATCGAAATGTTGCCAATTCAACTGATTCAGTAGGCGTAGCATGCATAACCCTGAAGATTCTCTGCATCTGATCCAGAAAATCCTGGGGGTCCTCTGCTCGGTCCGTGCCTGTGAACTGTGGGGGATTCAGGGCTAAGAACTCTCGGACCCTCGAACTACCGGGCCCTCCTGATGATTCTGCGACTGTAGATGGCATTGGCTGATGCTGAGCAGCCATCATCTGTGCTAACATAACTACAACACTCCTAACCTCCTGGTCAGAAGGAGTCAATATAGGGGCTGTTGAAGGTAGTGTCGCCCCAGGTGGCTCCTGACGTGGTGGAGACAGCTGAGGAGGCTGGGATGATGCCTCTGTAGTGCCCTCTGGTCGGGCTATCTCCAAATAAGGGGGAGGCATCCTGCTGGTGCCTTCTCCTGCTGCAATGTCTAAGTTCTGACCCGTGATAGGATGGCGCTGGTCTGACATTATCTGTAACCAAAGAATATGGTAAGATTTTTAGGGACTCAACCCTAAACTGTACCGCTCTACAGCACGACTGAATAAGAATAAAAGACAACCATCCTATCATGCCATGCAGCCTCCTATCCATAGTATGTGGTGCACAACACATCCATGGACAAGGCTCTGCTCAGCACGGCTTGCAGACTCCCTGGGATACGACCTGCTCTGATACCAAGTTTGTCACACCCCGCCTTGGGGGGTATGACTGGCACCTGGTGCCCTACTAGGACCTAACCTGCTGGACTGTTAAGCCTGGGCACATCTGGTGCCTGGCTGGCTCTGACTCACATTTCTGGAAACAAAGGGCTATATAACGGCTGTAATTACAGCCCCCGGCCCATCGGCCTATAGCCTTCTGTACCTGTACTAGCAGCTGACCAGAAACATATTAATTCAGGGGGGACCTATGCGGGCCGATAAGGCCACCATGCTGTCTAGTTATCTGCAACTCAATCATAACGTATTAAAAAGCTACGTGACCGGCAAGGTCACCACTACTGAGAACTATGGCCCCACACGACCATCATAATAGAAGGAAGGAATACTAACAGCTATACAACTGCACGGCCTCACACGACCGGCTCATCTGACCACAGGGAACATAAACAGACTGCAAGCCTCTAAGAAGAATAATAGAAATGATCGGGACAGGGCCCCGACCTACCCGCACTGTACAACAAAAGGAACTGAACTACACCTCTAGAAATTCAGTCTCCGGATGACAGGAGCTGAATACTCAACACCTGATGGGGATCACGTGGTATGGCCTGCTTGTCTATGGGTACCTGCAGGCAAGTAATGCAGCGCCCCAGTGGGCGTCAGTACCGCTGGTAATGAGTATGTAAAGCAATAACTGAAGACAAAATCTGAAAGCAATGATATGACCGATGAAAGTGAAGTAGAAGGAATAACTTAACTGTTTGATAATGTAAACCTTACCTTCTCTTAATCTTTACTGGAAGGGATAAGAGTCATACCTGGAAACGTATCGTGCTACTGCTGATCTACTTGTATCTAACATAACATGGCACAACATGAAATAACATAACATAGCACACACAAACCTTACCCGGCCCCAATAAGCCGGGAGGTACAACCAGCACAGAATCTATACCCCTACCCTGGTCATCCCATCTCCTATAATGGCTTCAAGCATCCCGCCAGTCCCCTGGGTATGCACTTGGGCTCGCTGAGCCCCTGACTATAACTGCATCTGAGTCCAGAGGACTCCTGAATCTGCACCCGGGCGTATCCGCTCGACTGGGGTGTGTAAGGGCCGATCAAGGCACAAATATGGGGAAAAGCTGGCATCCCATCTTCGTCCCCTGGCGGGACGGCATGCCACTCCATAGAGTGACGTATCCTCGTCCTCTGGCAGATGAGTCGATACAGCTATTAACCTTGGGCGGTCATGGATGCTAGGTAATCCAACCCCAAACAATACAACGGTCTCAACTGGTAATACTATCTGTGTATTTCACATGCTGAGGCTACTAGGGGTAAAGTACCATATATATATTACATACTGAACTAATGATAGTAATCTATACGTATCTGTTACGTGCTGAGGCAGGTGAATATATATAAATATGAACATAATCCCCTGCCAGACTGTACTGGGGCAAATTCTATACAAGATAATGTTTCTGCTGAAAACTCTGCTGTTTACTGGGTTTCTGTATACGCTATATGCTGGACTAGTGATAGAAATATGTACATGCTTAATACATGCTGAGGCTGGAAGTACTATATATGTGTGTACGAATATAGTCTTTTTGCTGAACTATGCTGTATACTGATTTTCTATAGTAACATGATTTACTATTCCTGACATACTTTCTAAACTTCATTTTAGTCTGCTATTCTATTTCTGAAGTGCTTTACGGATACTGTACTACTTCACGGGGTTCCAACTGAACACAACAATATCTTAACATGGCATATCACATCACATACTGAGTATACTGGGCAATCTCTAACACTTGCATTAGAATCTATATCATACTGATAGGTTTCATACACATTACAACCCAATGTTTCTCACATCGTACCAATATTCATAATAACGCAATACTCGACTTCTGAACATTCTACTGGTCTGTAATTTATTACACTATACTGATATCACTTAACTTGCCGAAGGAAACTAACTTTACATACCTTGTCTTTGACTATTCGTCCGTCAAACGAGGCTCGGCCGGTACTTCAACTATTTTCTTCCAACTGCATTCATAAATACGTCAATCAATACCAAATACAGCTTTATTGTAAAGAGCAACGTTACTTTCAATATAGTTTATAGCCTAAACTCAGGCTTATCGAAAGACGGTCGAAAACTCGCTATTTTTCAGCGGCCCAGAAGGGAGAAGTATTGACTTCTCAGCTAGGAACACATAGACATTAATTTAGAGTAATTCTACTTACCTTAGTTCGGTGGCTCGCCGATTTGTCGGCCGTATTTCACGAAACTAAATCTGTAGAAATGCTCTCTACTGCTAAATACTTTGGTATCTAGGATTAATTTAAGTTTGGGCAGCGTTTGGCAGCGTAATCGGACGAAAATATATAATTTCCTTCGTCTTCCTCGGCTTCACTGCGCTTTTCTGGAAATTTATAAGTGATAATTGATTTTAAACCGAAGTGGGGGCTTTATATACTTGGGCCTAGACTTGGGCAACGTGTCACAGAGCCATCGCGGAGGCCTCTCCTCCGTGACACGCTGCCATCGCGGAGGGGCTCTGCCTCGGCTCCTCCCGCGATGGTTAGACGGGTTTCTCGTCCGATCTTTTTCCCGGCCTTTCTCTAGCACGTATGGCCTTCTAATATGCTTAACCGACGTGCGAATAGGTCGTCTAGGTGCCAGAAATTCTATGGGGTATAACACTATCGAAGATTTGTTAAAGGGTTTTCATCCATTTACAGCACCGTTGACTAAGTTGACCCAGAAGAAAGTAAAGTTTCAATGGTTAGAGGCCTGTGAGAAGAGCTTCCAAGAGGTTAAGACTCGACTCACCTTAGCACCAGTATTGACCCTACATAAGGGTACCGATGGGTTTATGCTATATTGTGATGCCTCAAGGATCGACCTTGCTTGTGTACTCATTTAGCACGATAACGTTATAGCCTGTGCTTCTAGGTAGCTAAAAGTCCATGAAAAAAACTATCCGACCCACAACCTTGAGTTAGCAGCGGTAGTATTTGCCTTGAAGATTTATAGACACTATCTGTACGGGGTCCATGTGGATGTGTTTACGGACCACAAAATCCTAGAGTATGTGTTCACCCAGAAGGATCTGAATCTACTTCGGAGGAGGTGGTTGGAGCTTTTGAAGGATTATAATATGAGTGTCCTGTATCATCTGGGAAAAGCTAATGTAGTGGTAGATGTTCTTAGTAGACTATCCATGGAGAGTGTGTCCCATGTAGATGAGGAAAGGAAGTAGTTAGTGAAGGATGTGCATCGGCTTGCTCGGCTAGGAGTCTATCTTGTTGACTAGACAGATGGAGGTGTCATTGTTCAGAATGGATTAGATCTTGCTTGGTGATCGACATCAAAGCTAGAAAAGACGAGGATGCGATTTTGGTAAAGTTGAAGGAAGCCATTCAGAATCAGAAAGTGGAGGTCTTCTCCCAGGGGGGAGATGGTTTGCTACAATATCAGGGTCATTCATGGGTACTGGGTGTTGATGACCTGAGGAAGCAGATGTTGCATGAGGCTCATGGCTCTAGATATTCTATACATCCAGGTGCCACCAAGATGTACCATGACCTATGGGAAGTCTATTGGTGGAATGTCATGAAGAAGGACATAGCAGAGTTTGTGGCTAAGTGTTCGAATTGTCAATAGGTAAAGGTTGAGCATCAAAGAATTAGGGGTGTGTTTCAGGACATTAGCATCCCTACTTGGAAGTGGGAGGAAATCAATATGGACTTCTACAGGTTTCCCTCGCACTCGTCAACAGTATGAGTCTATTTGGGTGGTTGTAGATAGGTTGACTAAGGCAGCACATTTTCTACCAATCAAAACTACCAATTCAGTGGAGGATTATGTTAAGTTATACATTTAGGAGTTAGTTTGGTTGCATTGAGTGCCCTAGTCCATTATATCTGATAGAGGTACTCAATTACCTCCTAGTTTTGGAGATCGTTTCAGAAGAGACTTGGCATTCAGGCCAAGCTTAGCACAATATTTCACCCGCAAATAGATGGTCAGGCTAAGAGGACTATTCAAACTCTAGAGGATATTTTGAGAGTGTGTGTGATTGATTTCAAGGCTTGTTGGGATGATCATTTGCCTCTCATTGAGTTTGCATATAACAATAGCTATCATTCCAGCATTTAGATGGCTCCGTTTGAAGTTCTCTATGGGCGGAGATGTAGATCGCCTCTTGGTTGGTTCGAAGTTAGTGAAGCTACATTGATAGCTCCAGATTCAGTCCATAAGGCTATGCAGAAAGTTCAACTTATAAGGTACAAGTTGAAAACAACTCAGAGTCGCCAAAAGTCCTATGCGGATGTGAGAAGGAGGGAGCTCAAGTTTGAGGTTGATGATTGGGTGTTTCTGAAGGTATCTCCCATAAAAAAGGGTGATGAGGTTTGGAAAGAAAGGAAAACTTATCCCCTATTATGCTGGTCTGTATCGAATTACGAGATGGGTTGGCAATCTAGCATATGAGTTGGAGTTGCCCTCAGAATTAGCTTAAGTTCATCCAGTGTTCCATGTATCGCTTTTAAAGAAGTGCTTGGGTGATCCGTCTTTGGTTGTTTAGGTAGACAGTGTGGGTGTGAAGGATAGCCTTAGCTATGAAGAGGTTCCGGTAGAAATACTTGATCTTTAGATTCGAAAGCCAAGAAACAAAGAAGTAGCCTCAGTCAAGGTTTTGTGGAGGAACCAACATGTTGAGGGAGCCACATGGGTAGCCGAAGCAGATATGATGGCTAAATGCCCATATCTATTCCCTTCCGGCTTAGTTTCAGCTTGAGGTATCAGTTTCCTCCCTAGTACTATATTCAGTTTCATGTTCAGATCATGTGCCCCAGTACATTCATGCCAATATATGTATGTATAATCCATGAATTCAGTTCAGTCATGTAGTTCAGTCTAGAGTTAGTCCGGAGTCAGTTTTCAGCTTTAAATGTTCAGTATTTGATATGGCAATTGCATTTCTCATCTTTTCTATATGTTTACCCACATTCACGGATGAATGTTTCCAAGGGGGAGATATTATAATACCCTAAAATCCCTAAGATCAGACCCGAGGGTTGAAACGGAGAAAATAAGATTTTTTGCACCAGGTCACAGGATGAATCATCCAGTGACCCGTGAGGTGCACCACTAGTCATTAAGTGATTCATGGGGACGAGGGTGGACTCAGTTGGAATTTTGGGGTTGAGGTTGACCACGGGTGAGGCCACGAGCCGTGGTCATCACCATGAGTCGTCAAGTGAGTTGTGGTCAGTGGTTGGTTTGAAAGTTGAAGGTTTTTGGCAGTTCCCCTAACGATTTGTCACCACGAGTCATAGGGTAAACCACGAGTTGTGATGTCCCTCATGGTGACCAGTGCTGATGAAATTCCAGTTCTTGCAAGGGGAGATGACCATGAGTCATGGTCAGTGACGACGAGTTGTGCAGTCCCTCATTGGGACTGGCAGTGTGTTTTTCCCTGTGAATTTATTAAGGGATTTTCCGTAATTCCTAAGCCCTATACTACATTGTTTAAGCTCATAAAAGGGTGTTTTAAGAGGGTTAAGCTCATTCTAACTCATTCTCTTCCATGCATGCAAACTTAGTGGTTTCTAAGGGTGATCAAGCTTAGGATTCATCAAGTTCTTCCCCAAATTCTATTGGGCTCTAAAGAGGGTTTGTGAAATTAGATTTCTCCAGACATGTAGGGTTGTGAATGGGTGTATTCATCCACACCCATGTCTAATCCCTTTTCATTTGATGAGAAGGTCCTCAATAATTACCTCTAGGGTCATTGTTGACTTGTCTGCCAGCTGCAACATCTCTTGTCGACCTTGATTTCCCCAAACCCTGTGTGTTGAACAGAGATAGGGGCATCAAATTGCCCCTAAGTAACACAAGACCCTCACTAATCCAGCTTCACCTATTTGTACAGGGAGGGTGAAACTCACTGGGTCTTTGAGATTTTTAGGCACTTTTCTCATTACCCTATAACTGTACTCCTCAGTAAGTGCCATAGTCTGGACATCCACCATCCTCACTTTGTGGGTCACCACGTCCTTTAAGTACTTATTGTACTTAGGCATTCCCTATAAAACATCAATAAGAGGCAAATTTATGTTAAGTTCTTTGAAAATATCAAAGAACTTTTTGAAACATGCATCCTACTTGCTCTTCTTGAGCCTTTGGGAGAATGGTGGTGGTGGTCTCTATATTGGCTGCAATGGCGATTGTGTATTATGTGTTACAACACTCTAATTATCTCCTTTATTAGCTTATGGACTCGGTCTGACTAGCTCTGGCTGCACCTCATTTCTCTTTTATTTTTGTGGTGTGTCAGCCAATTGCCTCCCACTCCTCAGACTAATGGCATTGACCTGTCGGGGGTTTGGATCTATATCACTTGGTAAAACTCCCTGAGATCTGTTATACTGAGCAGCTGGTAACTAACCCATTTGCTTCTCCACGTTTCTGGTGGCCATCTGTTGATTCTTCAAGTTTGAGGCCATCCTTGCCTGATTTTCTTCCATTTGGGTGTGGGTGGCCATGATATTCTGCAACATCTCCTCAATGTTACTATTGTTGGATTAGCCACTATTTTGCATGTCCTGCTGTTGCTGAGGTTGCTGTTAACTTTGATCATATTACCACCCAAAGAAAAATTAGGGTGACTCTGTTAGTTCTTGTTGTAGGTGTTCCTATAATTCTAATTTCCTCTTTGAATATTCCCTACAAAATATACTGACTCTGGATTTTCCCCACAAGAATCTGCACTGTGCCCATTATTTTTCCAAATCTCACACCAGCTGGAACTGGTTGAACTGCATTAATTTGTCCATGTGGCTGGGTCATACTCAGCTTGTTGAACTGAGTCATCGTCTGGTGCTGGAATGAGGCGAGTTGAGCTACTAAGGGATCCATGCTATCCACTTCAATCAACCCAGCTATCTTACCTGTCCCTCTAGATGATTCACTATGCCATTCTAGATTTCCTTGTGCAATCCTATTTAGCAGAGTGTACAGTTCGTTGTACGTCTTCTCAAGTGCTTGCACACCCGATGCAGAGCCTAGAAAAATTTTAGAATGTAGGTCTAGACTTTGCACAAAGGTGTGGGCTAACACCTGATTAGACTGCTGGTGATGAGGGAAGTCTCTCAACAATGACTTGAACCTCTCCCAGGCCAAGTATAGATTTTCCTTCGGTCTCTGCTTGAAATTGAGTATTTCGCTTCTGAGATTTGCAGTCTTACCGGAGGGAAAGAATCTGATAAGGAACTTCCTTGCTAAGTCATCCTAAGATTTGATGGAATTTAGTGGCTCTGCCTTCATCCACCTCTTCACCTCTCCAAAATGTGAAAATGGGAAGAGTGTAAGTTTGACATAATCAGTTGACACTCTAGTGGGGTCGAAAGTGTCACTAATTTCTAGGAAATTTGTAGGTTCTGTTGTGGGTCTTCATATGTCATATCCGTGAATTGACCACTCAAGTGAAATAGTTGCACCATGTTCTGCTTTAGCTAAAAGTTGCTTCCAGGCTTCGATTTGCGAATGTTGGAGGTAACATTTGTTGCGAGTAGGATTGTCACTTTGCGAACTGGTTTGGCTGCCACTGGTTCGAGAAACAACTCTTCCTACCAAACTGGTGGATGCTGTAGTTCAACAACTTATCTTTGTAGCACTTGCAGCTTTTGCTCAAGAGACTCTCTCCGTAACAAGTGCAACTGTTTTTTAGGCTCCAACAATGGATCCACCAATTCTCTATTCCTTGCTAGTGCTGCAAGGACAAATCTATTACCGATAATTACCTGACAACGATGCCAAAAAGTTATTGCTCCCCAGCATACGCACAACTATACGCAGTCGTACAGGAAGTAAAGTGACTCTTTAAGAGTCGGATGTCGAACCCACAACTATACTATTTTAGAAAATATTCAAGTTCAAGTGCTAAATTAAGTCTCAAAAGTGTGGTTGAAAGATTTTTAAAGTTTTATCTAAATCTAAGTGGTGATCACAGAATTATTTGGAAAATAGTACTAAGAAGCATCTAGAGTTAAGGTCAAACATTCATGCAATGCTAAAATTCACAATGGTTCGTGTATTGAAAATTCATTTGTTGTCTCACAGAGTTAATCACAATGTTCATGGTCTTTCTATCCTCTAAACACAACAAACTAGTCTCACACCAACATCGTTGAGCGGGGATGTGACGTCCTAATTCGTGAGCAATTAACAATATGGATGTGGTTCACGGGGTTTATGCCCTTGATTATGGAATTTCATACCTCTAACCATTTATCTTAGAATTAACTTCACAACTACATCTGAGAGTGGTGATGTGACAATTTAATACTAAGTGTCTAGCTATCTTACCGTTTTATTAACCAAGAAAAGCGAATTAGGTATATTACTATCCCAACCGCGAATCCAGTCTTTAAGGAAAGAACTTGCTTCCTGCATTGTTAGTTCTAACCTAGGGTTACACTTTCGAGTATTTGTCTAAGTTTAACAAGTACATTTCAATGGTGATCAAGCATTAAAACGATAATTAACAAGAATAAAAGACAAAACAATTAAAAAATCTTGAACCAAAGATGAAATTCACACAATTACAATCATGGTGTGTAGCCTCAACCCTAGGATAAGAGTTTTATCCACTTATACTCATACAAGCATTCAAAAACATGTTTGAATTCAAGTACTTACAAGAATTTTAAAGAAGAAATAAAGAAAAACCAACCGTAGGTGAGTTTCCACATTTCTCCCTTTGCTCCTCTCTACTTTCCAAAAAATAATATGTGGTAATGAAATTATGACCAAGTGTTGAATTTATATTAAGGGGGAATTTTTAGAAATTGGTTGTGTGTGGACCAACTCTATGCAACACTGCCCATCAGGACAGTTTGCTGGCATGACACGGAGGTATCGCGCATGCCTACTATTTCTCGACCGAATGGCATGGGCATGGGCGCTGGCAGTCGAGCATGGCATGGTGCCTATCATGCCTCTCGCATGGAATGCCACAACCTTGTCGTGTAGCAATGCCAAGCGTGGCATGGTATGACACGAGCGTCACCTACCTTCGCATTCCCTCGCGTGCACACATCTGCCGGCATGGCACTGAAGGCAATTCGCAGGAAGCGTAGCGTGGCATGGAGACAACGCGCGGCACACTGCTTGTAGCTCCTCATGCACATGGAATTGGCGTGGCATGACTATGGACGCGGCACACGCCTAGCGTGGCATGGCGCCTGACGAGGCCACCCTACTTCTTAGCAAATCTTCATGCGATCTTCCTCCAACTCGTTCCAACCTTCTGTCTTGCTCGTGCACCATCCTAATTAGCCTCTTGATAGCATATTTCACCTATAAAACAAAGACTAATAATGTTGGTTAGTTTGGCACACAATAATACAAAAATACATGAGAATGTAATAAAATTAATGAACAAACATGACTCGAAATAAGGTATAACATAGAACTTGGGCACGTAAATGTGCCCAAGATCAACTTCCCAAGGCGTTGGCCGCGTCTTGGTCCGTGGTTCGCAACAGCTTGTTAGTGCTTCCATGAAATGCCCATAGCATTTTACTCTAAATTTCGATTAATGCAAAGTTGGACGCATCGAAAAATAGACTCAAAGGGATTAAATTTGACGGGTTGAGTCACCCCAAAAATACTTCTTAAATTAGGAGTTATGGTCGTTTAAAATTGAACCTTATTCATAAACTTCACATACTCTTCACTCTTTTCTTTGTACATGTTTCTCTTCTCACATACGACCAACATTCGTCCTGTAATACTCATTTAATCTATGTATATGGATTCATGGCTAGTAATAGTATTTTTCAAATAGTATTTTTCAAGTCTCACATCTCATTTACAGTTCAGGTATGGTCTGTGCTCTTACCCGCTCTTGGCAAAAGTCACAACAGTCGACCCCTTTCAATTTCTAACCAACTCCAAACTTCCTTAACGCATTGTAGCTCATGATTGACTCGTCCAAACACTTATGATTCATCAAAATTTTTCCAAGTTAGTCTTTCTCACATACATAAAATAGTTCAAATCTTATTATGATGGTACGAGGTGTTACAATATCTCCTCTTTGGAATCATTCATCTTCGAATGAAGGCTATAGACACTAATGGATCCTAACTGTAGAATTTTCCAAAAATTTTGCTAGAGTTTCCTTTGTAAATTTTACTATTCCAAATTCTCAAACTTGTGCCAGATAATCAGAAATGTTATCATAGCCTCACAGGGCATCAAACTTTGCATTAACATGAATGAACACATAGAAATCATACTAGGCACTCATTGGCCTCTTAAATCATAAAATGGGAAAATCTTTCCTAGAGCTTACCTTTGTCTTTATTCGTTATCATACGCATCAACACCATAAGGAATTTCATAAAGTTCTTAGCAAGGAGTCATAGGCACATGTCACATGGGACTTTTAATCTTAAGAAAGACATGTCAAAGTAAGGGTTCTCTCAAACATGGAGAGCATAGCATAAGACATGAGCTTGTGGATCATGAGTAGCATAACGCGGGTGTTGAGTTTGTGGGATCATAAAAATAATACCTCTCATCATTATTATCATCATAATCATACTTGTAACACATGACATTAACAAAAGAAGGATTATAGGAAAGAATTATATGAGACGTTAAGAATGGAACATGAACATAGCCTGAGTACATTGACCATTGGACATGGATTTGTAAGACATGACTGGCGTTGCATTGTACATAAGCATCATTTCATCTGAATGAAAAAATCATGGATCATGAGTGCACTATACATAGGATAGAATGGAACATCGTTATTAAGCATTTACTTATAGATCAAGTAACAAATGGCGACAATTCTCTCTCCTTTCTTTCTTGGCTTTCCAGGTAGCCTCTTCAACACCCTGATTTCCCTATAGAATTTTCACGAACACTACTTCTTCTTAGGTCTATCAATACTTAGGTTATTAGGTGTTTCCAATGTTCAACAAGATTTATTTTGCATCTAGGGTCATCCCGAGAACTTTATTCATCCTTATCACAACATTCAAACTACCTCAAACTTCATGAAGTAGTCGGAATTGCAAGAATCCACACATTCATCAAATTCAAGCCTATCGCTACTACATTTCATTACTCCCTTTTTTCTAAGACCATCAAAAACTTTCCCCTCTTCTACAATTTTCTTACTATTAACAACCATACTAAATCATATAAGGAGATGACAATATTTCCATCCAATCACTACACATAGTTAAAGCCTAACTTCCTTCACTTCCCGCATTCTTTAACTTTTCACGGAATAAGCATACCTTTTATTGCCCACAAAAAGGGAATGCCTACCCTCTCCAGTATAATGAGTTGGTAATTTACCAACTAATTAGGCTTTTAAGCATGAGCTTTAGCTTAGTTTTTGAGTCTTTTAGTTGAATTTTATGCCTTTTTTGCGTTTGTATGTGCAGATATTTGATTTGAAGAGAAGGAGCATGAAATAGAGTAAAAAGGATGTGATTGAGTTGAAAAACATCACTCCACCGGCGAAACATCGATCAATCATAGGCAACCACTTGGTTCGTGGGTAGGAACCGGCAATCCGCTGGTTCTATCGCTGACAGGTGCTGGACTTTGCTGGACAAATGATGAAATCAACCGGTGAATCACAGATGGAAACCTGCGAACCACTAAAGGAATCACCGAAAGGCCCTGAAATTTCATTGGATCACAGACGAAAGCAACCGGTGACTCGTGGATAGCAACCAGCGAACCACCAGTCCCATCACAAGTGACAGATGCCTAAAAAAAGAAAAAAACGTCTAGCCTTGAAAAATAGGAGAATGTTGATCACGGGCAAAAATATATGCCCGAGATACGCTTTACGACTTAAATTAGTCTTGTTTATCTAAGATTATTGTATACATTTTCATGTAATTTTAGATAAAGTAAAGATATGTGCTAACCAACATGATTAGCCTTTGTTTTGTAGGTTTTGATGACTTTTGAGCAACTAATCCATGAGTTGGTGAGATAGAGGCTTGGAAATGGAGTCAACACGCGAACGTCGGCAAAGAGGAGGCACAAAACAGCCCACCGGCGCGTCGACAAGGTGCCACGGCAGGCAGGCCGCTCACAACAGCCCACCTGCGCATTGGTAACGTGCCACGGCAGGTGGCCTCCGCGACCAAGGGCTGCCAACGCGCTGCCCAGGCAGCGTGACATGCTGCCATCGCGGCAGGGTGTTGCCTGGGCCATTTTCGGGTGATTTTCCAGAAGGGTTCCGCGTCCGTAGAGTGTCACAGAGGCCGTGCTCCGCGATGCACTCCGTGACACGTTGCTTGTTATTCCGGGAAAGATTCCTACTACTACAAATAGCACACTTATGTTTATTTTTCATAATTCAGACTGGGTGGAGCAAGGACGTGGGTTACAGGCAGTTGAGGGACGAAAAAGCTAAGGGTTTTTCTCTCTTTCTTTCTTCTTTCAATCAATTGTTTGTATGATTAACACTTGTTTTAGGATGATTAATCCACAAATGAGTGGCTAATTCTCTTCCTTGCTGAGGTTATGAACAATGGTGATGAATTTTGATTATTGAATTATATGGTTTTTCATCTTCTTCTTCCATGTTGTTCTATTAATTCTTGTTTCTACTGCATTAGTGTGTGGCCGACATTAATGTACATCTAAAAAGTCCGATTTCACTCGAGAGAGCATGAAATTGGAAAGTTGTGAATTAATAGGGTATTGTTCTTAACTTGATTTGGGAAAATTGGGTTTTGATGTGCTTTCCTGATAGAAATATACTTGAAAGCCGTATTAGTCAATTTAGGAACCGGAATTGTATTGCTAGGTCATAAATTGCATTTGATCACAGAAATGTAGACGGATGGTTTATGATTCTTAAGTGAGATTAAATACGAGAGTTTTAATTTCTAGGCTAATGTTCTTGGCTAGCAACAGGAAGAGAAGAATAACCAAATTATGATTATAATCAAGTCCATTACTTGTTCTTAACCTTAGCATGCTCATATCCATAGTTTCAATTCAAAGTAGATATTTGTTAATAGTTTTAGTATATAATTTATAAACAAAAATTATTTATCTTTTGGTTACGTTGTTGTCAGCATATTTAGAAGTAAGATAGAATATAGTATACTTGAGCAATTTTACTTATCCAGAGTCTCCTTGGTTCGATACTTGGCTTACTTAGCCACTTTATTACTTGTTTGACCACGTGCACTTGCGTGTCGGTTTATAACCCTATAGCAAACACCCGAACATGTTTTTGGCGCCGTTGCCGGTGAGACTTGGCAATAGGTGAATTTGTTTTAAGTGTAATTTACTGTATTTTTATTTTTCTCGAGTGCTGACAACTTAGTCTTAGTGTTTGTTTTAATTCTTTTTCATTTTACTTTTTCTTTTTCAAATACCCTTATTTACATGACATCGTGGAATATAAATGGTTTCAATGGTGGATACTCATATTTTAGTGAATCTTGTCTGAATTGCGGAGGACACCACTCGTGGCAACAATGTAACACGTGTAATATATGTGGTGGTCAAGATGGCCTTTGGGATGGTTGTCCGAATGCATATTCCCCTCCCCCAAGCCCCTACTATGATCCTTCTGTTGTTTTTCCTGAATATAGGCATGCTGAAAATGAGGACTTGGGACGTCAAGCTCGAATAGAAGACATGCTGAAACAATTCTTGGAGCAATCAGAAGCAATGAAGGAGGCTATGGCAGTATTGAGAATTCAGCAAGAAGAGAATGCAGAGGCTCTTGAAAGGATGAGCATCAAATTCACGGAGATGATCGCTGAAGCTGAAGCGTGTTATAAATCACAGGCAACAGTTTTAGCCGATATTCAAGAGGAACTACAAGAGGAAGACAAGGGTGAATTTTTGGAGGAAGCCCAAGTATCAGAATCTCTTGAGTACCCCCGTGATGGGCTCACACTTATGGAAAATCCATTCATGGAAAAAGAGATAGAGTACCCCCCATTTGACATTAATGAAGAGATAGATGTCGATGCTGAGAAGGAGTATACAAGTAAGGAGGTCAAGCAAAATGCAGTTTCAGAGTTGAGGTGTATTGGACCACACTCTACGCATTTTTCGACATTAAGTTTGGTTGACAACACAGAAAGAGAGTCTTCCAAGCTTATAGAGAAATGTCTAGAGGAGGACCAAGCACCATATATTTTAAAATTTGCCAATGCGGAGAGACAAAATGACTTCGCTTACTTGAGGGCCAATAAGTTAAAAAGGCAACACCTACTGTTTGGTCCTTACAATTTTTCACCACCACCCCTGGAGCATAAGAGGAAATTAGAAAAGAAATTAGGGGTGAGATTCATATCCTCAAGGTGGAGGAAAAAGTGGTGAAACTTGTTACGTCGTTCCGCGACGTAAAATTAGGCGCTGCTTGGGAGGCAACCCAAGGGTACCGCAGGTACCATTTTAATTTCTTGCAATTGAGTTAATTTTTGTTTATTTTCATCTTGTGTCGTTCTGGTGGAAAGTTAAGCGCAGATGGAGGGGAAGTCTGAGTACCCGTGGAGGAGGAAGCTAACAAGCTTGGAAGAGAAAAAGTGTGGGGTTGAACACCCACTTGTGCAAAGTCGAAGAAACGCATGCTGTTAGCTAAGCCTAAAGGCCTCAGGGAGTATTTCTCACCCTTTTTAAATTTTAATTTGATGCTATGAGGACATAGCATGATTTCAGTGTGGGGTGAGGGAAATTTCAAGGGAAATTTCAAAATTTTCTGTGCTTAACGATTTTGGTGAATGTAATGCTTGTGCAAAAGTTGGTGAGAAAATTTGAAAAATTTGAAAATTTTTTGTGAATTAAGCATGACTTCATCACCCGTTGGTTTTTCTTTTCGGTTCTTTTCCGAACGGGGGGTCTTTGAACCGAAGAATAAAATTTTTCTTTTTCTTTCCTTGGTCTGTATATAAAGTTTTTCGTCATAGCTAGGGACTGTTTCCGACAATGGATGGATGACGACCGTCTTGAGGAAAATTAGTCGATAGGTTTTGGGTTTTTGAACCCGTAGCTAGTTGATGGCTTGATATTCTTGTTATGTGTTATACATGGTTGTAAGAGGCAAGTATGTTCAGTGTGAAGCATGCAAGTGTATAACATTGTTTGAGACACTTAGGCTCTTGAATTTGACTCAATATGATTGAAGCTTAATTCTGAATTCTTGTGATTAGATGAGTAAGAGTCTACTGATGGTATCTTGATTTGAGCATGTGCCATGAGTGTAAGGTTTTTGAGTATTCCGTGCTATTGTGGATTGTCTAGAACTTGCCTGGTGTGTTTATAAAACGAAATGAAGGATGTGAATTGTAGGAAATGATATAGGCATTTCTTTGAATGAACCAAACTTTTATCCCTCATTATACCTTCCTTGAAAAATTAATCCTAGTTAACCCTATTGAGCCTTGAGCCTATTCTTTGACAGCTGCAACATAAGCTTAATCCTTTTTCTTTCATTAGCCTTGAATTTGATCCAAAACTCCAAAGCGCTTAAAGGAAAATCCGAAAGAGTAAAGGAGTGAGAAGAATAAAAAAGAAGGGAAAGTAGCAATTGTAAGAGTTGAGAAAGGGCGAGGGTGCACTTGTTTGAATATGGGTGAGTATTAGTAATGAGTAAGAAAATAAATAAATGAAAAGTTACTTATAGAACTCCTTACTAATAAGCTAAAAGTGCCTGAAGAAAGGGGGAAACAAAAGAGGAAAAAGAAAGATGAAAAGAGAAAAAGGTGAAGTGAGGGAAGGGAAGTTTGTAATGAAGGCGTGATGTATTATAAGCGCTTAGGAAAGATAGTCACTATTACTGATCATAATAGTACTTACCCGCACCTGAGTTACATTACAACCTAAAAAGTCCTACTTGATCTTACATTCATACATCCTTAAATTAGTGGAATAAAACACTAAGGGCAAGCTTATGGGTCATTACATAATGCATGTGAATTCTTTGTGAGAGTGAGCGTAATTCTATTCATATACCCACACATGTTGTGATATAAAAATTATTTTTGCGTGTGAAATTGGGTAACTCTCTTTCCGTGAAGGGCACATGTTGAATGAAGGATATAAATCATGTGGGATTTCTTAGTCAGTTGATTTGCATGAGTTTGCTAAAATTGAGAGTCGATTCTTGAGGTTAAGAAGTCTTAACATAGTTGTACTTCATTTCAATGATCAAATCAGGCATGCTCTATTTTTAGCTTGTATCTTACGTAATCATTATAGCCGTAACTTGAATTCTCTTGCTTAATTAGTTATGTGGGAGTCTCCATATGCATGATATGTAAAAGGTTGTTCGAGGATGAACAAGGCTTTAAGTGTGGGGTTGTGATCACGGGCAAAAATATATGCCCGAGATACGCTTTACGACTTAAATTAGTCTTGTTTATCTAAGATTATTGTATACATTTTCATGTAATTTTAGATAAAGTAAAGATATGTGCTAACCAACATGATTAGCCTTTGTTTTGTAGGTTTTGATGACTTTTGAGCAACTAATCCATGAGTTGGTGAGATAGAGGCTTGGAAGCGGAATCAACACACGAACGTCGGCAAAGAGGAGGCACAAAACAGCCCACCGGCGCGTCGACAAGGTGCCACGGCAGGCAGGCCGCTCACAACAGCCCACCTGCGCGTTGGTAACGTGCCACGGCAGGTGGCCTCCGCGACCAAGGGCTGCCAACGCGCTGCCCAGGCAGCGTGACATGCTGCCAACGCGGCAGGGTGTTGCCTGGGCCATTTTCGGGTGATTTTCCAGAAGGCTTCCGCGTCCGTAGCGTGTCACAGAGGCCGTGCTCCGCGATGCACTCCGTGACACGTTGCTTGTTATTCCGGGAAAGATTCCTACTACTACAAATAGCACACTTATGTTTATTTTTCATAATTCAGACTGGGTGGAGCAAGGACGTGGGTTACAGGCAGTTGAGGGACGAAAAAGCTAAGGGTTTTTCTCTCTTTCTTTCTTCTTTCAATCAATTGTTTGTATGATTAACACTTGTTTTAGGATGATTAATCCACAAATGAGTGGCTAATTCTCTTCCTTGCTGAGGTTATGAACAATGGTGATGAATTTTGATTATTGAATTATATGGTTTTTCATCTTCTTCTTCCATGTTGTTCTATTAATTCTTGTTTCTACTGCATTAGTGTGTGGCCGACATTAATGTACATCTAAAAAGTCCGATTTCACTCGAGAGAGCACGAAATTGGAAAGTTGTGAATTAATAGGGTATTGTTCTTAACTTGATTTGGGAAAATTGGGTTTTGATGTGCTTTCTTGATAAAAATATACTTGAAAGCCGTATTAGTCAATTTAGGAACCGGAATTGTATTGCTAGGTCATAAATTGCATTTGATCACAGAAATGTAGACGGATGGTTTATGATTCTTAAGTGAGATTAAATACGAGAGTTTTAATTTCTAGGCTAATGTTCTTGGCTAGCAACAGGAAGAGAAGAATAACCAAATTATGATTATAATCAAGTTCATTACTTGTTCTTAACCTTAGCATGCTCATATCCATAGTTTCAATTCAAAGTAGATATTTGTTAATAGTTTTAGTATATAATTTATATACAAAAATTATTTAACTTTTGGTTACGTTGTTGTCAGCATATTTAGAAGTAAGATAGAATATAGTATACTTGAGCAATTTTACTTATCCAGAGTCTCCTTGGTTCGATACTTGACTTACTTAGCCACTTTATTACTTGTTTGACCACGTGCACTTGCGTGTCGGTTTATAACCCTATAGCAAACACCCGAACAAATATATGCCCTATTTTTATATTAATTTAGAAAGAAGTATTCTGAACATATCATTGAATATTTCCTTTACTTTTTGAGAGAAAAAGAAATCCATTGGAGAAGAAAGAAATGTTTGAATATTGCTTTTTGATCTCCACAGCAAGGTATAACTATTATTGTAGAAATATTGTGAGCTTTATTTTGCTTACTCCTAATGATGAAATTATTGAGTTTATTAATAAATATGATATTGTGCCTCTCAATTATGAGTAGCTAAATCTATAGCTAGAGGTGTGTGATGATGGGTGTTTAATTTGATTAGGTAATGCTAGATTTGTCTTATTATTACTTAATTAGGGTAAATCTATTGAATTATCCTCAAATTATAGTTGATTGCTCAAAGTTAAAAATATGAATATTATTTTCTTACTTGATTTTAGCTTGAAAAAGAAGAATTAAATAATGGGGGATAGTTTAATAGTGGACTAGGATTTGATTATATGGGGTTGGACTAGAAATAGCCAAAACCCATGATCTTAATCCCTTTTGAGGTTGATGGCCATAATCTAAACCATATTGGAATAGTTGAATTATGTCTTGAGGTTCGAAAGGACTCAAGGATAAGAAGCCCAATTGGTTGAAAAACATCGGGCTCCATCTTTTTCTAAGGTTATTTACACATATTAGTAATAATCTGACTATCTACTAAATCTTGATTTGATTGACATCCCATCTACACCACACCTCTAGCCTTTTTTCTTTATTATTTCTAAATTTTGGTTATCTTTCTCTCTTGATTAGCTAATTTTAGAATTTGCAATATTTTTTCCTTCACTTCCCCTAAAATTTATATTTACGTTTTCATTGCATGGGTGCGAATCAATTTAATTCACTAAAAGACTCTTGTTCAAATCATTCTCTAGTACTTGTGGGATTCGACTCTGACACTCATCAGGTTATTTGTTTTGATACAATGATCACTTGCATTCTCCCTAAATGAGGAGTGTAGTTTGAGAGCTATAAAAAATGGCGCCATTGTCGGGGACTAGCGCTTGATATCCTTAAGTTGCTTGTTAATTTCAATTCATCTTTTATCCTAACTAGCTTGACTTTACTATGTTAGTGGTTCATCATTTTTCCATTGTTGGGTTGTAGATGATATATGCTAATCAGTCCCTTTGAAAGACTGTTGAGAGACCCTAAGAGGGCACCTTATGTAGAGACCCTCCAATTATTGGATAAGATGTGGAGGAGAGAAGGAAGAAAAGACACAGTGTTGATGGTCATGATGAAGCAAATAGAGTTACTAATGAATTATATAAGGGGTTTCCATATAAGGTACCAACAATCAAATCAAGGCTTTAGATATTCTTATAATGAAAATCAAGGTAGAAACGATGTTTGTTTAGCTGAGATGAGTAGTCGAGGAAGTGATGAACCCACTCTCATCTCACATGGAAAATACTCTTAAGGTAGTGCTGGAAAAAGTTATTTAAACTGATTCAGGAATTCAGAAATTGCAGAGTGAATTGCTTGACCTCACCAAAGCAGTGAAGAATCATGATGAGAACCATTAAATAGTTAGAGGATAGAATGAACCTGTTAGCATCTCAAATGGCAGCTCAACAAGTAACAAAGGAAACAAAGTCTCCACCACCCTAAGCCATCAATGATGGGAGTTGCAAGAAGAAATTTTGAAAGAAACTTTTGCTAGCCTTTTCTTGAACAATGAAGGATTGGAGGAGGTGTGTCAAGTGAGCAAAGGGCTAGGAATTTATACCTTTCAAGCGAGGAAATTCAATCTCGACCTAAAAAATTGGACAACCCCACCGTCACAGCTATCTATCATTATATATCCGTTCTTATAACTTAAAACATTACCTAACCATTTGAGATATGAATATTTGGGGGCAAATGAGATACTTCCAGTGATTATCTCAACAAAGCTCACTCCCAAATAGGTAGAAAAACTCATAGTAGTATTGAAAAGGCATATTCGAGCAATAGGGTGGTCTATAGCTAATATCATAGGTATTCCTTTGGGTATTTGTACTCACAAGATCAACCTTCAAGAGGATAGTAGACCTTCAGTCGAGCAACAAAGGCGTCTGAATCTACCTATGCAAAAGGTGGCCAAGAAAGAAATTGTTAAATGGTTAGACGTAGGAGTTGTCTATCCTATCACTGACATTACTTGGGTAAGTCCTGTTTACTGTGTTCACAAGAAAGGGGCAATTACGATTATACCAAATGAAAAAAATGAGTTAATTGCAATTCGCCGAGTTACTGGATGGAGGGTGTGTATGGATTACCGTAAGTTGAACTCTTGGACAAAATAAGATCACTTTTTAGTCTCCTTCATTGACCAAATGTTAGATCACTTGGTTGGATATTCAAGATGTAATCAAATTTTTATTGCGCCCAAGGATCAAGAGAAAACCACATTTACATGTCCCTATGGTACTTTTGCATTAATGAGGATGCCTTTCAGACTTTTCAATGCTCCTGCAACTTTTTAGAGGTGTATGATGTCCATTGTCTTGGATACACTGGAGGACACTTGGAAGTCTTCATGGATGACTTCTTAGTAGTGGGCGATTCATTTGAAGATTGCTTGGTACATCTAGAAGAGACGCGAAGAGACAAACTTGGTTTCATGGTTAAAGAAGGAATTGTTTTGGAGACACAAAATTCCTAAGAAAGGCATTGAGGAAGACCAAGTCAAGATTGACGCAGTTTCCCAGTTACCTCCGCCAAGCACCGTGAAAGTTATTAGGAGTTTTCTAGGGCATGTATGATTTTACCACCGCTTTATCAAAGATTTCTCCAAGACAGCTCATCCTTTGTTTCGATTGTTAGAAAAGGAGGAAAAGTTCAACTTCGATGAGGGATATATGAGGGGTTTCATGGAATTGAATGAAAATATGGTGTACACTCCAATTATCACGGCACCGAATTGGTCAAAGCCCTTTGAGATAATGTGTGATGCCAGTGGCGTAGAAATAGGGGCAGTCCTTAGTCAGTGGAAGAAGAAGATTTTTCACCCTAATTACTACGCTAGTAAAGCGTTGAATGACTCACAAACAACTACACAATGACCGAACAAGAGTTGCTCATTGTAGTGTTTGCATTTGAAAAGTTTCGGGCATATTTGTTGGGGACCAAAGTGGTGGTGCACACGGACCATGCGGTACTCAGATATTTAATAACCAAGAAAGATGCTAAACCCAGGCTTATTAGGTGGGTTCTGTTGTTGTAGGAATTCGACTTTAAAGTGAAGGATCGTAAGAGATGTGAGAGTGGCCGACCATCTATCGCCCTTCGAGATAAATGGTCAGCTGGGAGCATATGAAGAGATTAATGATGACTTCTCAGATGAGCATATCCTGGCTGCAACCCATACTTAACACTGTGGTTTTTGGATTTTGATAATATTTTGGCAAGCAATATCATACTCGAGTGGTTGACCTTTTAGCGAAAAGATTCATAAATGATGTTCGGAAGTTTTATTGGGATGAGCCCTACCTTTTTTATAGTTGCACTGGTGGTATAATGCGTAAGTGCGTCCCTGAAGTAGGAATGGTACCAATTTTAGAGGATTTTCATTCATTACCTGTTGGGGGCCATTATGGGAGCATTCGAACAACAAAAAAATTGTTAAAGTATGGATTTTATTGTCCTACCTTGCATCAAGATTCCCATGAATTTGTAAAACAATGTGACAGATGTTAACGAATAGGGAGTATTTCAACGAGTCATGAACTTCTGTTGACACCAATCTTAGAGGTGGAATTGTTTGATGTGTGGGAGATCAATTTTATGAGCCCCTTTGTGAGCTCTTATGAGAACACATACATTCTGGTGGCAGTTGATTATGTCTCTAAGTGGGTAGAAGTTGTTGCGTTACCCAAAAAAGAGGGGAGGACTGTAACAGCCTTTTTAAAAAGCAATTTTCTCACGGTTTGGCACTATCATTAGTGATGGGGGATGACACTTTTGTGAATGATTGTTCAGCACTTTGCTAGCTAAGTATGGTGTAAAGAACAAAGTGGCCACCCCTTATCACCCACAAATCAATGGCAAGTAGAAGTTTCCACTCGGGAAATCAAATCTCTCTTGACTAAAATAGTCAATGTGAACAGAAAAGATTGGGCTCGGAAGTTAGATGATGCCTTGTGGGCATATTGGAATACATACAAGACACGAATTGGAATGTCTCCATACCAGCTTGTTTTTGGTAAATCTTGTCACCTCAATTGTTAAGTTAGAACATAAGACCTTATGGGCACTAAAAAGCTTGAGTCTTGATTGGGGGAGAACCGACAAGGGTGAGTGGAAAATCTTCATGAGTTGGATGAATTTAGAATGCGAGCATATGAGAAAACATCTATTTATAATGCCCGCATGAAGCATTCCATGATCAGAAAATCTTGCATCCAAATTTTATTCCGGGAGGATTGGTATTGTTGTTCAATTCATGACCGAGGTTATTCCCAGGGAAGCTCAAATCTAAATGGTTAGGAGCATTTAAGGTATGTCAAGTTTTTGAAAATGGTGGCATAGAACTTCAAGAAGAAGATGGGTAAAAATTCAAGGTGAATAGCCAAAGAATAAAAAAATACTTGGAAGTGTTAGAGGAGGTTGGTCAAATAGAGGTCATGTACCTGGATGAACCATAGCACATAAGGAGCTTCTATCATCCCACAACATTAACTAAGGCACTTCTGGGGGGGGGGGGGCAAACCCAAGAATTTTAATTTTGATGCTTTGTTGTTTTTGATTTTTGTAGGTAGATTGGATGCAAGGAGAAGAAAAAGATCAAGGCATGATTGGCGAATTTCTGGTGGAATGCTAGTGCAAAGGTGCAAGGTGCCGGTCTACCGTGAGGTGTGAGCGGAATAAAGGGGGAGTAGAGAAGCGACTGGCAAATTACCGGTGGAATGTCGATATCATTTCGAAAACCACCGGGAAAGCGGCGACTCTAGCTAGTGCACCTAGAAGTTTAGAGCATGTTCGGTGATACAACTAGTGAATCACCACTGTTAATGTGTGAATCACTGGCAAGATGCCGATTTTAGCTAGTATACCTGCGAGTTAAAATACTATCAGCGCCTCATCTGGTGGATCGTCGATGCTAACTTGCGATGCCGGTTAATCGTCTGTTATGCACTAGAGAACTGAACAGGTGATGATCACTAGCAGATTTTCGGTCCTCACTGGGGATGTCCGATAAGCACAGATCCATGTATTTATGCTTATTAAAATATTGACCGATCATTGACCAATCGACCCAAACACCTTAAACCCGCTCCAGATCCCCAAGCAACTCCTATCTTTCCAATTTCCCACACTTTTCCTTTTCCCCACCATCTCTTAGATTCCCAAAAAATCACATTCCCACTTAAACTCCATTATTATTCACCTTCGTCTTGCCCAATCACTTTTCCCTCCCTTACCATTTAAATACCTCTCCCCATTACCCACCTTACCTCATCTGAACTCCCATAAATTTGGAGGTACCATTAGTGAGTATAGTACAAAGATTCTCTCTCTACTCATTCTCACTTCTCAATCTGGTATTTCCCTCCTAGTTTATGCTTTAATTAGGAGTGGATATCTGACATCTTGCATGATGAGAATAGATACTGGTGCGACTCATGTTCACATTCTTTATTTTTACTTGATTGCCTAATGTTAATATAGCAAGTATGTTGGTGGTACTATACTGGGTTTCTAATGTTACTATGGGTATCTTAGTTACTATGTGTGCTTAGTGATGTGTGGTGTGCTTTTTATTTGGGGGTGAAGTCTGAGTAGCCCTGGGTGATTCATCCTCATGATATCCCCAATGATAGATAGAGTGATGA
Organism: Datura wrightii; assembly: GCA_035772735.1. NCBI lineage: Eukaryota > Viridiplantae > Streptophyta > Magnoliopsida > Solanales > Solanaceae > Datura > Datura wrightii. The sequence continues at coordinate 71,357,132 of JASDFA010000019.1, read as the reverse complement.
CTTTCTTAAGGGCAAATTGTCCTTGTCATTTTTTATTACAACTATTGGTGTAAAGGTGTATGAGGTGTGATGAGAAGAAAACTATTGATTATTGACAGAAATTTGGTTCAACTTAATGAGGGACAGCCCATCGGTGACATGCCGTTGTCAGCAGTCCCACCAGAGGTCATCAAACTCAGCGCCATCATCAGCCACTATTTCATCTATATCTAGGTGTGATTAGAGGGGTGGGACATCAGGCTCCCCAGTTCACGAGAGCAGTTCAGAGAGGCCAGTATTCTAGTTTGCAATAGGTGTGGTAGGAGGCACACTGGAGAATGCCTAGTTGGTTCAGGCACATGTTACGGGGGTGAAAAGCCCGCCCATCTGCTCAGAGATTACCCTTCAGCTAGACAGGGCCTAGTAGAGGTCGTGAGCCAACCACCAGTTCAACAGCTTCACCAGCACGCTCATAGGTGATGGTCAGCGTCAGAACAGATTTTATGCCCTCTCATCTCGTAGGAGCAAGAGGTCTCTCCAGATGTGGTCACTAGTATATTAAGAGTATTCCATCTTGATGTGTATGCATTGTTAAATCTAGTGGTTATGAAGGGCTTACCTATGCACTTCTCAGCCATAGTTTGCCCATACTTTACTATGTTTTAAGAACAAATTATATGTGTTTGCATGTGTTTATGTTATATATTTGTGAAAATGGCTAACTCACATGATTAGATGCTTTTAGGGCTAAAAAAGATAGATTTTGGTGTATTTTAGGCTTTTGGAATAAATTTGAAGAAGATGGAATGAACACAGCATGATCAAAGCCAAAATAGTGCACTGCCATACCCGCGCGACCAACAGCGCAAGGCGCAACACTTCCACGCTACTAGAGGCGTGAGGCGCCAGCATTTCCAACACTATAATAGGCATGATATGACACAGCAGTGGCGCGATGGCATGAGCAAGGCACAACTCATCCAGCAGGAGGGCATGTGCGGCGCGCCAAGCAAGTTCAAATGGCCAACAAAGTCAAATCCTACTTCAACTAGGAAAAGAAGCTACGAATCCCAAACCAAATCTGCAAAGGGAAAAAAAGGCATAAAATCTATTATAAATACCCTTTATTTCATTGTAAAGTTAAGCCAAGTTTTAGGGAAGAGTTTTAGACAAGTCTATTAGTATGAGAAATACGATTGTAAGGTTTTATTTTCAAAAAACACTTGAGATACTTGTTATCGAATTATTCTTCCTTGTTTTTGAAAATCAAGTGAGTTTCTTCCTATCATTGTTGTATGTATTAATTTATGCTTTTGTCGATGAATGCTATGAATTTACTTATAATTACGAGAGGCTAAAACCTCAACAACTAGGGTTGTGGGAACCATGATGAATTAACACACCTAGGTAAAAATGCTTAGTTAATCTTGAACGGGTTTATGCATGTACTATTTTTCCTTCGTTTTAATTGTTTTTTAACGGTTGCAAACATTGGAATTTGCCTTCTTCCTACTCACCGGATCAAGGGAGTAATGAATGGAAAAAGGGATTAATAACGGATATTTGAGGCTATCAACCCTCATCTAATAGCTTGACCTTGTCCAGAAATAGCTAATCCGATATCAAAGGTAAGGGCTAATTAAGTATACATCAGCATACGAACCAAGTTGCATGGTGATAATCATCTAAATAGGGGACCAACCATTTAGGTGAAGTTAACTTACCGATATTTCATGCTAAGAAACATAATAGATCACTAGTATAAAACTCCTTGTGGTTATGAAGTCATGGGGAACACTCACCCTAGACAGGGCCCCGACCTACCCATAAGTTGTACAATCAAAAAGGAGTAAACCTTCTGTCTATAAGCTTTGAAAGAAAGGAGCCACCTCTTCTACCAATCCTGGCTGGAGGCTAAGAGAGACCTGTTGCTCGTCTATCCGTACCTGCAGGCAAGTAATGCAGCACCCCAGAAAGGGCGTCAGTATAATATGTACTGAATATGCAAGGCGATAACTGTAAATGACTAAAATAAAGAGATAGAATTGAGGATAACTGAAATGAATGGATAAAGATCATAACTGAGTAGTAGAACTTCTTACTATCTAATTTATCAATAACTAAAGCAAACAAAAACCTTACCTGGCTCCCATAAGTTGAAAGGTACAACCAGCACAGAATAACCCACCTGGGGCCCCCATAAGCCCTAGTGAGTACACTTCAGTCTACATACCCCTATCAAGGTCGCACTGGACCAACTAATAGCTATAGGCATCCTACCGGTCCCCTGGGTCTGCAACTGAGCCTGCTCGGCCCCTGACTGTAGTTGTGTCTGAGTCCAGTGGATTCTTGATATTTGCACCCCGGGCACCAGGATCAATCGGGGGTGTATAAAGCCAACCATGGATTATGAGTACCTGGGATCGGCATACCGCTCCGTAGATCGACGTCATCTCGCCCCTGGCGAGCATCGACACTGCTAATAACCCTAGGGTCAGACATGAAGGCTATACGGGCATGAACCGTCCCAAACTAACATGGAATACGGATTTCAGCTAGTAACAAAAACTAATCACAATAGACATACTTCTGGTATTCTTACTGGTATTCAAACTGAGTTATCATGCTAATGAAACTAACTTGCCGAAGGAAACTGCCTTAACATACCTTCTTCCCTGATTACCGATTAACTGGCGAGTTTCAGTCTATATTCAACTGCTCTTTTCAACTACAATTTTATTTACTGGGTAAATATGACTAGTTTCAGTACTATATTTAATAAAAATGATAACTTTATATATAAAGATTAACTATATTTCAACTTAATGGAACACGGTCGAAAACTTATAATTTCTCGAAAGTCCAGAAGGGAGAAATGCTTACTTGAAGCCTGTGACCGTATAGAAATAAATTTGGAGCAATTCCAAAGACTTTGGCTCGCCGGGGTTATGATTTGCCGGGCAAATTTCGTGAAAATAACTTCGTAGTGATGCTCCCTGGAGCCTTAAACTTCAATACCTGAAGTTAATTTGAATTCGGGCGGCATTTCGTAGCGTAAAAGGATGAAAGTTGATAGAAAATTGCATTCTCCTTTAGTTCTGGCCGAGAGGAAATTTGCAAATGAATTGCAATTAAACTAAGGAGCTATATATATACTTTAGGCAGTGGTCGGAGGGCGCCCTGAGCCTCTCAAAGCGTCAAGGTTCCCGAAGCCTCGCGCCTCTCAAGGTGCCAATGGCTTGGCACGTCGCACCTCTCAAAGCGCCAGTGGCTTGGCGTGTCGCGCTGGCTGGTGCCCTGCCGGCTGGCGCATCATGCTGGCCCTATGCCGCCTGGCCTCGCTCGACCCAACTTCTGAGGCTTCTTTCAACGCATCGTACTCTCTTTATATATTTCAAATTCACGCGTACGCCTACCATTCATTAACTTTTATAGGGTGTAATGTCGTCCCCCCTTTAGGAACATTCATCCTCGAATGTCAACTTAGTTTACAGGGGTTTATCTCTTTTAGGACTATTATTCTGGGAATATTTTGGCAGAGTTTCCCCTGTAATATGGACTATCTGAAAACCCTGAAGCACAGAAAAGTCCAATACATGCACTTCACAAAACACTATACCAACTATTTCATAATAAGGCTGGAGTCAACTGGGTAGTATATATAACGCAAATCATGAAACAACAACTAAATCAATAACTTACCTGAATGGCATGATCTAGACTAAGCCTGGAATAAATGAGGATATCTGGATTTCATGTCGTCCTCAGCTTCCCAAGTCATTTCCTCTCTATTCTTGTTTCTCCGCAGTACTATAACAGAGGCAACATCCTTAATCCTCAACCTACGGACCTATCGATCCAATATAGCTACTAGAACCTCTTCATACGCTAACTCCTCAGTTACATGGATATCATCAACTGGCACAACTCGGGATGGATCCCCTATGCACTTTCATAGCATCAACACATAAAAGACCGGGTGGACAAATTCCAACTCTAAAGGCAAGTATAGCTCGTAAGCCACCTGGCCTATTCTCCGAAGTATTCGGTAAGGCCCAATAAACCTTGGGCTAAGCTTACCCTTTTTACCAAACCTCATTACGCCCTTCATTGGCGAGACTTTCAGAAACACCCAGTCGTTTACATTGAACTCCAAGTTCCTACATTGTACATTTGTGTAAGATTTTTGGCGGCTTTGAGCTATCAATAGGCGTTCTTGAATAAGCTTCACTTTCTCCTCTGATTGATGGATCATGTCTAGTCCAATTAACTCTGATTCTCCAACTTCGAACCAACCAACTGGAGATCTGCACTGCCGCCCATATAAGGCTTCATAAGGTGCCATATGGATTGCCGAGTGATAACTGTTATTGTAGGAAAACTCAAATAAGTTCGTAACTGTTCATCCCAGCTGCCCCTAAAATCTAGCACAAACGCCCGTAACATATCCTTGAGCATCTGAATTATGCGTTCTGCCTGCCCGTCTGTTTGAGGATGGAAGGCTGTACTCAGGTTAACTTGGGTTCCCAAACCTCTCTGGAAAGATTGCCAGAACCTAGCTATGAATTATGCTCCTCTGTCAGAAATAATAGATACTGGAACACCACGTAATCTGACTACTTCCCTAATATAAAGCTTGGCATAATCCTCAGCTGAGAAAGTGGTCCTGACTGGCAGAAAGTGAGTTGATTTCATCAAACTATCAACAATCACCCAGATAGAATCAAATTTGCGTCTAGTACAGGGTAATCCTGTCACAAAATCCATGTTTACTGCATCCCATTTCCACATGGGTACCTCTATTTTCTGTGTCAATCTTCCGGGTTTCTGATGTTCTGCTTTCACCTACTAACAATTAGGACATTGAGCTACAAATTCTGCTATCTCCTTTTTCATTCCCATTCACCAGTTATTCTCTTTTATATCATGATACATCTTTGTTGAACCCGAATGAAGAGAGTAATGGGAATAATGCACCTCCCATAATTTGTTGGCGAAGTCCTGCAGCGTCTGGAACACAAAGGCGACCCCTATATCTCAAAACTTCATCTTCAGTTACCTTGAAATCCACTACCTTCCCTTGTTGCTCCTTATCTCTGAGCTGAAGAAAATTAGGGTCTTCGTACTGTCGTTCTTTCACTTTCACAACTAATGATGATACTGCCGTATTTTGAATTACTGCTCCGCTGTCTCTTGAATCTACTATGCGGACAGTCAAACTAGCTAACTGATGCAATTCTTGAGCCAGTTCCCTCTGTTCGAGCATCTAATATGCCAGACTTCCCATGGATTTGCGACTGAGGGCATCTGCTACAACATTGACTCTTCCTGGGTGATATAAAATATTCACATCATAGTCTTTCAATAGGTCCAACCAGCGATGTTGCCGTAGATTCAACTCCTTCTATGTGAAAATGTACTGGAGGCTCTTATGATCAATAAAAATATCTACATGAACGCCATACAGATAGTGCCTCCATATTTTCAAGGCATGAATTACCGCGCCCAACTCTAAATCATGGGTTGGGTAGTTCTTCTCGTGCTTCCTCAGCTGTCTGGAAGCGTAAGCAATTACTTTATCACGTTGCATCAGAACACACCCTAACCTGATGCCTAAAGCATCGCAGTACACTACATAACCCTCTAATCCTTCTGGCAAGGCTAATACTTGTGTTGAGATCAGTATGTTCTTCAACTCCTGAAAGCTCTGTTCACATGCTTCAGTCTAGTGAAATTTAGCTGCTTTCTGAGTTAACTTGTTCAAAGGCACTGCTAAGGTGGAAAATCCTTCCACGAACCTTTTGTAATACCCGGTTAACCCCAGGAAACTGCACACCTCAGTCAGAATGGTAGGTCTAGGCCATGTTTTTATTGCTTCAATGTTTTGCGAATCTACCTGGATGCCAGCATCTTACACAATGTGGCCCAAAAGGCCACTGAATTCATCGAAAATCCACATTTAGAAAACTTCGCATATAGCTGGCAATTCCTGAGAGTCTGTAGCACTGTTCGTAGGTGATCCCGGTGATCTGCTTATGAGCAGGAATATACCAAAATATCATCAATAAATACTATCACAAACAGGTCTAGAAATGGCCTGAAGATGTTGTTCATCAAGTCCATGAACACTGCTGGAGCATTCGTCAATCCAAAGGACATGACTAAAAATTCAAAATGGCCACACTTGGTCTTGAAAGCGGTTTTCGGGATATCTCTCTCACGAACCTGAACCTGATGGTACCCTGACCTTAAGTCAATTTTTGAGAAATATTTTTTCCCATGCAACTAGTCAAACAAGTCATCTATTTTGGGAAGCAGGTACATATTCTTGATAGTGACTTTATTTAGCTGCCGGTAATCTATGCACATACGGAGGGAGCCATCCTTTTTTCTCACAAACAGAACTAGTGCTCCCCATGGTGAAGTGCTCGGCCTGATGAAGCCTTTACCTAACAGATCTTTCAAATGTTCCTTCAATTCTCTAAGCTCAGCAGGAGCCATTCGATAAAGAGGAATAGATATAGCCTGATTACCTAGTAATAAATCAATTGCAAAGTCGATTTCCCATTCTGAGGGAATTATAGGTAGCTCATCTGGGAATACATCTGGAAATTCATTGACTATTGGAAATGACTAAAGAGTCAGAGATTCTGCTTGGGCATCCTGAACTCTGACAATATGATAAATACATCCTTTTGCTATCAATTTTCTCACCCGAAGATAGGAAATAAACCTATCTTTTGGCGTGGCTGCGCTACCTTTCCACTCTAGTACAACCTCCCCTAGAAAGTGGAATCGGACAGTCTTGGTCCAATATTCTACATTGGCATAACATGGCGCCAGCCAATCCATACCCATAATTGCATCAAAGCCAATCATCTCTAATTCTATCAAATGTGCTAAAGTCTGACAACCAACGACCTCTACTTTGCATCCTCGGTAGATCCTCTTGGCTTTGATAGAGTCACCGATAGGTGTAGACACTGAAAAAGGTCATTGAAGCGATTCTGGCATAATACCAAATTTTCGGGCTACTGATGGTGTAACATAATACAAGGTGGATCCTGGATCTATCAATACAAAAACAGAACAAGAGCAAATGTCCAGCATACCTATCACCACATTCAGCAATGACTTTGACTCCTATCGTCCCAGCAAGGCATAAGTGCGATCCGGATTGGTACCTGAGCTAGAAGCCCCTGACCTGCTTCGGCCTCTACCAGCTGAAGCTGAGGACCTACATTCTACTTGAGATGATGGGGTGCGTGACCCTACTAAAGATCTGTCCTATCAGTCCCAATCAATCTGACCTCTGGCTAGACAATCTCTCATCTGATGACCCTCCTGTCCACAGGTATAACATGCAGTGGAACCATATCTGCATGCCCTAGAATGACATCAACTATAGATAGGAAAAAGCGATACAGTAAATCTGCTCTGCTCCGCTCCTCTCTACAACTGTGAACCTACTGATCGTGAGCTCTCGTAAAGCCCGGATGGCCCCTGACGACCAAACCTACTCCGTTGTTGTTGTTGTGGAGGTGGGGATCTAGGTGTTCTATTTGATAATCGTGGCCTGGGTCCGCCCTGAAGTTCTGCCTGCATGTACTAGGTCCGACCTAGCGATGCTGCTCCTGATTTGCCCTTCTTATCTCCCGTTGCCAATGTCTAATCCCTTCGATATTCTGAGAAAAATCCTAAACGCGGGTAATGTCCATGTCCTCTTATAGAGTGTCTATAATACAGGTCACTCCATACTTTTGATTCAGCCCCATAATAAACCAATGCACCCTAACCAGCATGGCATCTACAAAAGCGAGTGCATATCGGGCCAAGGAGTCGAACCTCATAGCATATTCCCGAACACTCATAGCATATTCCCGAACACTCATCGACCCCTGCTCTAAATGTAGAAACTGAGCAACCCGGGCCTGTCGAATCTCCTGTGGAAAGTAGTGATCCAGAAAAGCCTTTGAGAAGCTGGGCCAAGTCAGAGGGGAAGCACCTCTCCCTCAGGACCTCTCCCAACTCTCGTACCACAATTGATCTTGGGCAAATTTATATGCCCAAGTGATACTCAAAAGTACCATTTTAACCTTGTTTATCTATCAATGTGTATACATTCTCATGAAATTGGTAATAAAATGTGAATTTATACTAACCAACATGATTAGCATTGTTTTGCAGGTAAAATGTGATTTCGGGAAGCTTAAATGCATGTTGGATGATATCAGAGTTGGACTTGGATGTGAGCAAGGGAAAAGGCATTGGACAGCATGAAATAAAGGGGCTCCGCGATGGAGCCATGTAACGCTGCCATCGCGGAGGCATTCTGCCTGGATAGGGAAAATTCGCCCAAATTCCAGAGAGGGTCCGCGTTTGCTCCGTGGCACGGTGGCTTGGCTCCACGTTGCACGCCGTGCCACGTTGAGCCTTAATCCCTGGACCCCCAATTCCAGTGAGGGTCCGTGTCCGTAGCGTGTCACGGAGGCAGTGCTCCGCGATGCACTCCGTGACACGTTGCTCGTTATTTCGGAAAAAATTCCCAGCAGTATAAATAGAACACTTAGGTTCATTTTTCAATATTCTGACTTGGTGGAGCAAGGACGTGGGTCACAGGCAGTTGAGGGACGAAAATATCAGGGTTTTTCCTCTCTTTCTTGCTTCTTTAATTCAATTACTTGTATGATTAACACTCATTTTAAGATGTTTAACCCACAAATGAGTGGCTAATTCCTCTCCTTGCTGAGGTTGTGAACAATTGTGATGAAATTTGATCATTGATTCTTTGGTTTTTCATCTTTTCTTCCATGTTGTTCTATTAATTCTTGTTCTTACTACATTAATGTGTGGCCTACGTTAATGTAAATCTAAAAAGTCCGGTTTCACTCGAGAGAGCAAGAAATTGGAAAGTTGTGAATTAATAGGATATGTTCTTTACTTGGTTTGGGAAAATTGAGTCTTGATTTGCTTCCAGAATAGAAATATACCTGAAAGTCGTATTAGTCAATTTAGGAACCGGAATTGTATGGCTAGAACATGAATTGCATTTGATCACAGAAATGTAGACGGATGGTTCATGATTCTTAAGTGAGGTTAAATACGAGAGTTTTAATCTCTTGGCAAATGTTCTTGGCTAGCAACTGGAGGAAAAGATAAACCAAAGTATGATGACAATTAATTTCATTACATGTTCGTTTAACCTCAGCATGCTCTCATTCATAGTTCAGATTCAAACTAGATAATTGTTTTAGCTTTAGTATAAAAAATTATAAAACAAACTATCAAACTTTTGGTTACACTGTTGTCTGCATTTTTAGAAGTAAAATATAGTATACTTGAGCAAATTGCACTTTATCCAAGTCTCTGTGGGATCGATACTTGGCTTACTAAAGCCACTAACTACTTGTTCGACCACGTGCACTTGCGTGTCATTTTATACCCCACAAATCACGCGAACAAGTTTTTGGCGCCGTTGTCGGGGACTTGGTAATTGGTGAATTTGTTTAAGTGTTAATTTACTGTATTTTTATTTTCTTAGTGTTGACAACTTGGTCTTAGCCTGTATTTTGCAGACTTAATTGCTGTTGAACACTGGCAAGAGACAAGGAGCTAGTGGAATCATATATAGAGCCAGAAAGGATATTTCACAGTAAACGGAGAGAAGCTCTACAAAGAAAGCTGCAGTTGCTCAGACAGACGATCATGGAGCAACAACAGAATCCACCGATAGTACGGGCAGTGTTAGTGCCCGAAGAAGCTGCAGCTCGGCCGGTTCACGAGGTGGCAATCCCACATGCCAATAATGTTACATCTAGTATCCGCAAACCTGAGCCGGGAGGGAGATTTGAACTTAAACAGAATATGGTGCAGTTGTTGCACACTAGCGGGCAGTTTACCGGTCTCCCTCATGAAGATCCACAGCAGCATCTCCAAAATTTTTTGGAGATAAGTGACACTTACATCCCCGCTGGAGTGTCATCAGACTATGTCCGGCTTACATTGTTCCCATTCTCATTGTTGGGAGAAGCCAAGAGGTGGTTGAAAGCTGAGCCACCGGATTCTATTTCTACGTGGGATGATCTTGCACGGAAGTTTTTGATACGGTTTTTTCCCTCTGGTAAAACAGCAAGACTTAGAAGTCAGATTCTAAGTTTCAAACAGAGAGAGGGAGAAAATTTATATCAGGCCTGGGAGAGATTTAAATCCATGTTGCGGGATTGTCCTCATCATCATCAGTCCAATGATGTGCTGGTGCACACATTTATAGAGGGTTTGGAACCCCACACCAAAACATTGCTAGACTCAGCAGCTGGAGGGCAAGCACTAGATAAAACTTATGAGGAGTTGTATACCTTGTTGAACCGTATTTCGCAGGGCAATCCAGAATGGAATGTTGATTCATCAAGAGGTGGGACAAGGAAAGCAGCAGGAGTGCTTGAAGTGGATGGATTTACAGCTATCGCTGCACAGATAGCTGCATTGCAAAATCAACTTAACACCCACTTCAGCAACATGACATTGAACCAGCCTCAAGCCCCAGTTAATGCAGTACAGCAGATGTGGTGTGAAGTGTGTGGAAGCAGTGAGCACTCAGCTGAGTGTTGTGGAGCCAATCCTGACTCGGTAAACTTTGTGGGTAATGCGCAAAGGAACCACTAACAGTATGGTAGTAGCTACAACTCCAATTGGAGGAATCACCCTAATTTCTCATAGGGTAGCAACAACCATCAGGGCCAAAGTTCGGGTCAGGGTGTGCAAAGGAACCAAGGAGGGCAGCAGAATTATCAAGCACAATTCAGAAACAATAATGCACCTCCTCCACCACCATCACCCAGCATTGAGGAGATGTTCAAGACCATGATAGCCAACCAAGCTCAATTGCAGGCTGACTATGTGAAATTGGCAGCCAAAGTGAAAAACAACCAGTTAGCTACCAAGGCACTTGAATATCAATTTGGGCAATTTGCTAGTGCCCAAAACACAAAGCCTAGAGGAGGACTGCCGAGCGACACGGATCCCAATCCCAAGCAGGTAAATGTAGTGACCACAAGGAGTGGTTTGCAGCTGAAAGAGGTGGAACCAGAAAGACCACCTCAGCAGTCGGGAGCAGCAGAAGTTGAGAGGGAGCAAAGTACTGAAAGGGGGAAGACTAAGGAAGCTGAATCAGAAAGACCTCCACCCCCGTTCCCTCAACGACTAAAGAAACACAAGGAGGAGGCGTGTTTCAAGAAATTCATGGAGGTGCTGAAACAGGTACATGTTAACTTACCTCTTGTTGATGTCTTGTAGGGAGTGCCAAAATATGCTAAGTATATAAAGGACATCGTGGCAAACAAAAGTCGGTTGGCTGAGTATGCTACGGTGGCTCTAACGGAGGAGTGCACTTCCCGGATCCAAAATAGACTGCCCACAAAGCTAAAGGACCCTGGGAGTTTTACTATCCAGATTACTATTGGGCAGAGCATCCGAGCTCGTCGATTGTGTGACTTGGGAGCGAGCATAAATTTGATGCCTTCATTGGTATTTAGAAAGTTGGGTCTAGGTAGTCCTAGACCCACAACGGTAATCTTGCAGTTGGCGGATCGATCCTTAGCCAGACCGGATGGCATTGTTAAGGACGTTCTGGTGCAAGTTGGCTCCCTAATTTTTCCAGTAGATTTTGTCATGCTGGATTTTGAACCAGACGCGGAAGTCCCATTTATTTTGGGACGTCCTTTCTTGGCAACCGGGAAAGCACTAATTGACGTAGCTGCGGGGCAGCTAACAATGCGAGCACATGACAAGGTGGAGGTGTTCGATGTGTACAAGGCACCCAAGCTCCCGACGGTGCATGAAGAACTCTCGGTGATCAATGTGATTGATCAAGGTGATGATAAGCAAATGGAGGATTCCTGAGAGTTAATGGGAAAACCACTGGAAAGGTGTAAGCACTACTGGGGGGAGGACGGTGATCGAGAGAAATCGTCCATCACCCTAGAGGACAATTAAGCTTAACGACGTCGAGCCGCGACGGTAAACCAGGCGCTGCACGGGAGGCAACCCGTGAAAAATTTTTCTTTCATTTTGTAAAGTGTAAATAGATTTTTCTTTTTCTTTTTCTTGATTTACTACAAAATTTTTCGTTTTAGTTTTTGTTTTAAATGTATTTAGAGTGAAACCTATAATTCTAACCAATTTTGTATAGTGAGATGAATTTCAGGTCAAACGGAGAAAAATATGCACGGAATCGTGAAGGAAAAGTCGAGGTATGAAAAATTAATAAAAAGTGGCAGACAGTGAGCTGAGGCGACAGCTCCGTGTCACGAAGGTGGACCTCCGCGTTACCTCCGTGACACGTTGAGGTACAATCTGGAATTATAAAAATTTCCAGAACAGTCTCGCGATGGCTCCGTGTCACGGAGGCAGTGTACCGCGATGCACTCCGTGACACGTTGCCTTGTATATCGCGACGGGTCACATCGGGTCGCCGGGTGACCCACGCGATTTTATTACTTTTTAACCCCAAAAACCCTCCCTTTTCCCTCATTTTTTAATCCCTCCGTGACCAAACCCCCCAAAATCCACCCCCCATCAACGTGACACGGAGTAAGGCAAGAAATTCAACGATTTTTCTTCGATTCTTCAAAGTCAAGGTATGTTTTTCGATTTCCTCTCAAATTCTTGTTGATTTTCTTCGAAATTGAGCATGGGAGGTGAGCTAAATTGCCCTATGTAGTAATTAATCATGAATTCGAGTTAATTGTTGTTGATGAATGTTCGGAATGTCGTTATGATTGCTTGAACTTGTCGATTGCATAACTTAATCGAATTTGATTGATAATATTAATTCTAGGGCTTGTATGTTGAATTTGGAGTTGAAAATGTATTGAACTTGTGAATTTCATGTCGGGATGGATGCGTTGAATCAGATGAGTCGATGTACAAATTGTTAGGATGTTAATAGAACGACTGATTCTCGGGTTAAGGGAATGTTGAAATTTGTAAGAATTTTGTTAGTTGTATAGGTTCGTGTAGATAAATTTTGGTTGTTGTTTTTGTTTCTTTGTTTTTCTTTGCTAAGTGTGATGGGTAAAATGTTAGCGATGGTAGTGATTGTGATTAGCTGTACGAAGTCTGAGTAGTACGCAGAAGTTATACCGTCGAATTTTTCGAACGCACTAAGCATGATTGTATAGTTGTTTATTGTGTGTAAATAAAGATAATCTTGTCGTAGTGTTGTAACTGTAGCTAAGGACTAAGTGTGGGGTAACCTAGCGTAACCCAACCTTAGCCGAAATTAATATCCGTTAGCTTAACATTGATCTTCTTTACTTGGGTTGACAGGTAAAATGGATAGCCGGCAAGATAAAGGAAAAGACGCATCAACTTCGGGCGCCGGAAGGAAGCGAATCAGACTGGGCACAGAAGTCCCAGCTGCACCAGCAGTTCCACGCGGCCAACACCGCCAATAGGGAACGAGATGGGTGACTGATGAGGGGAAAAAGTGGTATGCAAAGCACAAAGAAAATAAATATTTCCCCGAGGAGCACATAGCACGGGAACCATTGGCACAGGAGTTCCCTAGGATGGTCCACCGGATCGAGGCAGCTGGGCTCAACTTCATATTTGAGGAGCCCAAGGAATACAATTTGCACCTGGTTCGGGAGTTCTATGCCAATTGGAACTCGACTATCAGAAGCCACACCATCAAGATCAGAGGGCAAATAGTCACTCTGGAGCCCCACCACCTCAATGCCATCATAGGAGCGCGGGACACAGACGCCCACGTACTCCGACAGCTGAACATTACCCCACCGTATGCGGACATCAGATGCACATTGTCTGGGACCCGATCGATAGCTAGATGGAGTAGACATAAAGAGAGGGGCTACCACCAGACTTTGCCATATTCGCAGATGAACAGGGAAGCCCGAATCTGGCTGAAGATAGTCTGCTCATGCCTAATCCCAGGAGTACATATGACAGATGTAACCCGGGATCGTGTATGTCTGGTGTACGCCCTCATGAAAGGGCTGGAGATCAACGTTGGGGCGGTAATTATCTCCGCCATAAAGAGAGCCCGGTTGCGCCAGGGGCACAGGTATGGCTTTGGTGGACTAATCACCACCTTCCTCAGGGGCCTAGATGTCGAGGAGGAGGCCCTTGACTATATCCCGCAGATGGAGGGCGGGCCTTAGATGTTACCAAAACTAAGGCTCCCAACACTACCCACGGGCCAGTGCTTACACTTGGCGAGCGACATGCTCGTGATGACCAGTATATGGCTCGGATGTATTGGATGCAGATGCTCCAGCTGAGGATAGGCGGGAGGCCGGCGACAGAGGAGGAGCTATGGAAGCTCGAGCTAGACTACCCTTTCGGTGAAAACGCCAGGGCTCTATGCCGAGTGGGGCTAGCATTTGTAGAGCCCACAGATGATGATGTCCCCACAGACGAGGAGACACGTCGGGAGGACTCCGATGTGGAGTTTGATGATGACGACGGAGGCGACTCGAACATGGGAGATGAAGCAGCAGCACCCAACGAAGAAGTGGAATACTTTGACTGATCAGGGAGTTTGGCCACCCAATTTTGTGCTATTTTAATTTTTGTGAACACTGGGGACAGTGTTCGAACTAAGTGTGGGGTGGGAGTAGTTAGGTGCTGGGCTGGGCTGTTTTGTATGTATGCTCTCTTTTGTTGTCGTGTATGTTGTTTGTCCCTGTGAGTGTGAATTGTTAAGTTGTTCTGTATTTGTAAATGTTATTAAATTGATGGTGTTGCTGAATGTTGCTAGCTGATTCTGATTCTGTACATATTTTTGTTATCGAAATGATCGATATTTTTAAAATTTTAAAATATTCTATACATATTTTTGTTATCGAAATGATCGATATTTTCAACATTTTTTTACTTCTTAGGTTTCTCGGCGTTTGTTTTCGGTTCTTTTACCGAGAATGGTCCCATTGAACCGAATTCATAGTTAGTGACCGTTCCCTATGATGGATGGACGACGACCGTCTTAAGGGAAATGTAGTCGTTAGGAGTAGATTTTTTCAATTATTTTTCAATTTTTCAGTCTTTTTCTTTGGTGGGTTGCATCCCAAAACCTGTAGTTACTGGATAGTTGCGAAATTCTGGTTGCGCGTTGTACATGATATTCAAAATGCAAAGGTGATTCGTATGAAAGAATGCAACTTTGTAAATATGTTGAGATACCTAGGCCGTAGAGTTCGATTCAGTGTGATTGAAGCTTAATGTTTGAATTCCTGTAATTAGCTGATTGAAGAGTCTGTGAATACATCTTGAATTGAGCATGTGCAAAAAAAGTGTGAAGTAAGGTGTTGTTATTCCATGCTATTGTGAAGTGTCTAGAACTTGTCTGGTGTGTACAAAATGAAATGAAGGAGGTGTATTGTAGGAAAGGATGTAGGCATTTCTTTGTTTTAACCGAGAGTTTCTATTTTTCCTTGTCGTACACACCTTGATTGTATACCCTAGTCAGCCCGTTGAGCCTTTAGCCTTTTTTTTTTTCTTGTGTCATAAAGTGTAAACCGAGCTTAATTCCTTCTTTTCATTAGCCGTTAAGTCTATACAAAACTCTTAAGCGCTTAAGAAAAGAAAATCATTTTCCCGAAGTGTCAAAGAGTGAGAATGATGAAAAGAAAAAGAAAAGCAGAGTGATAGAAGAAAAGAAAAGGTTGAAGGTGCACTTGCTATAAATAAACGATAATGAAGGTGCATGAATAATCTTTGTTGTTGTGTCAAGTGTGCTTAATGCAATAGGCCATACTAAAGAAAATCATCAAGAATGGGATGATGAAAAAAAAAAAAAGAATGTCCATGAGTTGATGGGATGTGTTGAAAAGGCGCTTAAGGATGCTAGTGGCTATTATTGGCTAATCCAATATTTACTAGTTCTGTAGCTTCCATTACAACCCGTTCAAGTCCTACGTGATCTTACATCGCACTTCTTTATATTAGTGGAGTAATACACTAAGGGCAAACTTATGGGTCATGACATGATGCATGTGAATTCTTTTGGGAGAGAGAGTGAAATTGTTTTTACATGCCCCTGTTTGAATGTTTGTGAGTCATACGAGCAAAAAGGGGAAGATTCTCTTGTGTTGTGAGGGCACATGCTGGATGAAAGATTAATTATCATGTCGGATATCTTGATCAGCTAATTTGCATGAGTTTTCCTATATCGAGAGTCGATTCTTTAAGTCTAGGAGGTCTTAATGTATTGAAGGTCATTGCATTGATAAGACCATGCATGTTTCTTGATGATTTGCTGTATTGAATAATCGGTATGACCGTAGCCTAAATTGTCGAACCGAAGTAGCGAGGTTGGGATGTAAATTGCATGAAGTGTAGGATTGTTGTTCGAGGAAGAACAAGGATTTAAGTGTGGGGTAAGTGATCTTGGGCAAATTTATATGCCCAAGTGATACTCAAAAATACCATTTTAACCTTGTTTATCTATCAATGTGTATACATTCTTATGTAATTGGTAATAAAATGTGAATTTATACTAACCAACATGATTAGCATTGTTTTGCAGGTAAAATGTGATTTCGGGAAGCTTAAATGCATGTTGGATGATATCGGAGTTGGACTTGGATGCGAGCAAGGGAAAAGGCATTGGACACCATGAAATAAAGGGGCTCCGCGATGGAGCCGTGTCACGCTGCCATCGCGGAGACATTCTGCC
The DNA here is from genome assembly GCA_035772735.1 of Datura wrightii. Taxonomy (NCBI): domain Eukaryota; kingdom Viridiplantae; phylum Streptophyta; class Magnoliopsida; order Solanales; family Solanaceae; genus Datura; species Datura wrightii. The sequence goes on along the minus strand of JASDFA010000019.1, from coordinate 71,340,457 downwards.
TGGATAGGGAAAATTCGCCAAAATTCCAGAGAGGGTCCGCGTTTGCTCCGTGGCACGGTGGCCTGGCTCCGTGTTGCACACCGTGCCACGTTGAGCCTTAATACCTGGACCCCCAATTCCAGTGAGGGTCCGCGTCCGTAGCGTGTCACGGAGGCAGTGCTCCGCGATGCACTCCGTGACACGTTGCTCGTTATTCCGGGAAAAATTCCCAGCAGTATAAATAGAACACTTAGGTTCATTTTTCAATATTCTGACTTGGTGGAGCAAGGACGTGGGTTACAGGCAGTTGAGGGACGAAAATATCAGGGTTTTTTCTCTCTTTCTTGCTTCTTTAATTCAATTGCTTATATGATTAACACTCATTTTAAGATGTTTAATCCACAAATGAGTGGCTAATTCCTCTCCTTGCTGAGGTTGTGAACAATTGTGATGAAATTTGATTATTGATTCTTTGGTTTTTCATCTTTTCTTCCATGTTGTTCTATTAATTCTTGTTCTTACTGCATTAATGTGTGGCCTACGTTAATGTAAATCTAAAAAGTCCGGTTTCACTCGAGAGAGCAAGAAATTTGAAAGTTGTGAATTAATAGGATATGTTCTTTACTTGGTTTGGGAAAATTGAGTCTTGATTTCCTTCCAGGATAGAAATATACCTAAAAGTCGTATTAGTCAATTTAGGAACCGGAATTGTATGGCTAGAACATGAATTGCATTTGATCACAAAAATGTAGACGGATGGTTCATGATTCTTAATTGAGGTTAAATACGAGAGTTTTAATTTCTTGGCAAATGTTCTTGGCTAGCAACTGGAGGAAAAGATTAACCAAAGTATGATGACAATTAATTTCATTACATGTTCGTTTAACCTCAGCATGCTCTCATTCATAGTTCAGATTCAAAGTAGATAATTGTTTTAGCTTTAGTATAAAAAATTATAAAACAAACTATCAAACTTTTGGTTACACTGTTGTCTACATTTTTAGAAGTAAAATATAGTATACTTGAGCAAATTGCACTTTATCCAAGTCTCTGTGGGATCGATACTTGGCTTACTAAAGCCACTTACTACTTGTTCGACCACGTGCACTTGCGTGTCGTTTTATACCCCAAAAATAACGCGAACAACAATACTAGGATGTCCCGCTGTCAGAATGCTGCTAACTCAACTGACTCTACAGGTGCGGCATGCATCACCCTGCAAATTCATTGCATCTAATCCAAGAAATCCTGAGGGTCCTCCCCCCGACCCGTCCCTATGAACTGTGGGGGACTCAGCGTGAGAAACTCCTAGACCCTCAAACTACCAGGTCCTCCTGAGGACTCTACGACCAGCGCTGCCATTGGATGATGTTGTGCAGCCATCATCTAAGCTAGCATAACAACAACACTCCTAACCTCCTGATCCGATGGTACCGGTATAGAGACTGCTAGAGGCATGCCGTCATATTTTCCGCTACGAGCAGCTCCTGACGTGGTGGAGAGTGCTGGGGAGACCGAGATGAGGTCTCCCTATAGCCCTTAGATTGGGCTGACTTTGACTGAGGCACCCTGTTAGTGCCTTCCTCTGCTGCAACATCCAATCTCCTACCAGTCTTGGTGTGTCACAGGTCTACCATTTCTCTATAAATAAAAGAATATGGTAAGCTTAGGGACTCACACTATACTGTACAACTCTATAGCACGACTAGATAAGAAGAAAGAGTAACCATCCTATCATGCCTCGTAGCCTCCTGCCTATAGAATGTGGTGCACAACACATCCATAGACAAGACTCTACTTGGCACAGCTTGCAGATTCCTTGGGATACGACCTGCTCTGATACAAAGTTTGTCACGCCCCACCTTGGGAGGCATGACTGGCACCTGGTTGCCTACTAGGATCTGAACTGACTCAACTAGGCCTGTGCACTCCTGGTGCGGGCCTACTCCCCAAATTAAGAGAACAACTGCTATATCTCAACTGTAAATACAACCTCTGACTGACAAGGCCTTATAGCCACCTATAAAGAAAAATAGTTAACCAGAAACAGGCAATAACAAGGGATCCTATGCGGGCCAACAAGACCACTATGATGTCTAGTTATGATTGTAAAGTAAAACCTGTGCTAAGCTAAACTATGGCCGACAAGGCCACTGATCTTCTAGCTAAACAAGGCCCCACAAGGCCAACACATAAACTAAAACACATATGGGACACACACAGCCAATAACAGCTAACCACAGGGAAATAAAAACAATCTGCAAGCTTTTAGGAGTAATATGATTGTCAGGATAGGGCCTCGACCTACCCATAAGTTGTAAAATCAGAAAGGAGTAAACCTTCTGTCTATAAACTCCAAAAGAAAGGAGCCCACTCTTCTGCTAATCCTGGATGGAGGCTAAGAGGAACCTGTTGCTCGTCTATCCGTACCTGCAGGCAAGTAATGCATCCCCCCAGAAAGGGCGTCAGTACAATATGTACTGAATATGCAAGGCGATAACTTTAAATTACTAAAATAAAGAGATAGAGCTGAGCATAACTGAAATGAATGGATAAAGATCATACCTGAGAATTAGAACTTCTTACTATCTAATTTATCAATAACTAAAGCAAACAAAAACATTACCTGGCTCCCATAAGCCGAAAGGTACAACCAGCACAGAATAACCCACCTGGGGCCGCCATAAGCCCTAGTGAGTACACTTCAGTCTACATACCCCTATCAAGGTCGCACTAGGCCAACTAATAGCTATAGCCATCCTACCAGTCCCTTGGGTCTGCAACTAAGCCCGCTCGGCCCCTAACTATAGTTGTGTCTGAGTTTAGTGGACTCTTGATATATGCACCCCGAGCACTAGGCTCGATGGGGGGTGTATAAAGCCAACCATGGAATATGAGTACCTAGGACCCCATATTCGTCCCTCGCAGCAAGCATACCGCTCCGTAGAGCGACGTCATCTCGCCCCTAGGTGGCGTTGACACAGCTAATAACCCTGGGGTCGGTCATGAAGGCTATACGGGCATGAATCATCCCAAACTAACATGGAATACAGATTTCAGCTAGTAACAAGAACTAATCACAATAGACATTCTTTTGGTATTCTTACTGGGATTCAAACTGAGTTATCATGCTAATGAAACTAACTTGCCGAAGGAAACTGCCTTAACATACCTCGTTCGCTAATTACCGATTAACTGGCGAGTTTCAGTCTGTATTTAACTCCTCTTTTCAACTACAATTGTATACTGGGGGAGTATGACTAGTTTCAGTACTAAATTCGATAAAACTTATAAATTTATATATGAAGATTAACTATATTTTAACTTAATGGAACACGGTCGAAAATTCATAGTTTCTCAAAAGTCCAGAAGGGAGAAATTCTTACTTGAAGCCTGTGACCATATAGAAATTAATTAGGAGCAATTCCAATGACTTTGGCTCCGCAGGGTTACGATTTGCCGAGCGAATTTCATGAAAATAACTTCAGAACAATGCTCCCTATAGCCTTAAACTTCAATAACCGAAGTTCATTTGAATTTGGGAAACATTTCGTAGCGTAAACGGATGAATGTTGATAGAAAATTGCGTTCTCCTTTAGTTCTGGCCGAGAGGAAATTTGCAAATGAATTGCAATTAAACTAAGGAAATTTGCAAAAGAATTGCAATTAAACTAAGGAGCTACATATATACTTTAGGCAATGGCCGGGGAGGCACCCCGTGCCTCTAAAATTGCCAAGGCTGCACACTTTTTACCAGTCAAGACCACAGATTTAGCGAATGATTATTCCAAATTATATATTCGGGAGTTGGTTTAACTTCGTGGAGTGCCTTGTCTATTATTTCAGACCGAGGTACTCAGTTTACCTCTCAGTTCTGGCGATCTTTTCAGAAGGAACTTGGGAATCAAGTCAAGCTCAGCACAGCCTTTCATCCGCAGGCGGATGGCCAAGCTGAACTAACAATCCAGACTCTTGGGGATATGTTGAGGGGATGTGTTATGGATTTCAAGGGTAGCTGGGATGATCAGTTTCCCTTGATCGAGTTTGCTTATAATAAAAACTATCACTCTAGTATCCAAATGGAACCATTCGAGGCTCTTTACGGGCGAAGGTATAGACCGCCCATCGGATGGTTTGAGGTTGGTGAGGCAACCATGATAGGAACAGATTCGGTTCATGAGGCCATGGTAAACGTTCAGTTGATAAGGGACCGGTTGAAAACCGCTCAGAGTCGTCAGAAATCTTGTGCTGATGTGAGGAGAAGAGATCTGGAGTTTGATGTGAACGACTGGGTATTTTTCAAGGTATCTCCCATGAAGGGAGTCATGCGGTTTGGGAAGAATGGGAAACTAAGTCCCCGATATGTTGGCCCCTACCGAGTGGTGAGAAGAGTTGGTAAGGTGGAATATGAATTGGATTTGAACTCAGAGCTATCTTTAGTACATCCCGTGTTTCATGTGTCACTTTTGAAGAAATGTTTGGGTGATCCAGCTTTAGTAGTCCCGGTGGACAACGTTGGTGTAAAAGACAGTCTTAGCTATGAGGAAGTTCTAGTGGAAATATTGGACCGGCAGGTTTGGAGGCTAAGGAACAAGGAAGTAGCTTCAATTAAAGTACTATGGAGAAATCAGCATGTTGAAGGAGCTACGTGGGAAGACAAAGCAGATATGATGACTAAATATCCACATTTATTCTCTACCGGCTCACTTTCGACTTAGGGTATCAGTTTTGCTCCATGACCCTATTTAGTTTCCATGTTCAGTCCATGTGTTCAAGTTTCTTTTATGTGTATGAATGGGTATGTGAAGCATGCGATCAGTTCAGCTATGTGTTATGAATCGGAGATAGTCATCGGTAATAGTTTTGGTTAAAATGATCAGCGTTCGCATGTGATAATCGCATGTCTCTATTTCCTTCTTGTTTGTAACATTCAAGGACGAATGTTCCCAAGGGGGAGATATTGTAATACCCCGAAAGTGTGTAGGAGTAGACCCAAAAGGGAAAAGTTGAGAACTACAGAAAATTAGGGAAAATCTCTCAGGACGGGCCAATGTACGACTCATGGTATTAAACCACGAGTCGTTCTAATGAGTCATTGGTTGAGATTAGGATGGGTGACAGTGTAGACAATGGGCGACATGACGACTCATGTGGGAAACAATGAGTCATTGTCAGCAGTCGTTGGAAGTAGTTGGACTCTTCAGGTGGGCCATAACGGGCCTCCCAACGACCTGTCAGGAGAAACAACGAGTCTTTGGTTGTGGTCGTTGTTGGAGGATAAGATTTCCAGTGCGCTTGACAGAAGGGAAACAACGACTCATCGTTAGTTGTGATGAATAGTGGTTTGGCCCGTTAGAAGATAATATGCCAAGGTCCGTGAGCAACCCACGGACAAAGTGACGGACCATTGGTTGGTAGGACAAGTCGTCCTATCCATCCGTTGGTTGATTTCGGAAGTAGGCCTTCGGAAGTGCATATGACGAGGGACATGACGAGTCGTCATTTGTTCCAACAACCCGTTAGCGTCGTCCTTTGGTTCCATCCGGCCAGATTTCAGGGCAGGTTCATTAAGTGTAATTTCAACTTTTCCATGATATGAGGCAGTAAACTACGTCGTTTTGGCATGAGAAAGCTGGGGTTTTTAAGAAAATGACCTATTCTAAATTCTCATTCATGCATGAAAGGATATTTAAAGGTGATATAAGGGGATTTAAAGCTCTTCTCTTCAATACTTCCAATTTCATTCTTGGGCTTCTAAGGAGAGTTAGAGTCTAATAATTCCAGGTATATAGGTTATCAATGGGTGAATTATTCCACATCCAGTCCCTCCTCTATGATTTTATTTAAATTTCATCAAAAACTCATGGGGTTTTGTAATTGGTTTATATAAAATCTAATGATTTGACTATGGGTTTTGTTATTTTGAAATCTTATCATAATCTATCGCTTTTGATCATCTTTTATGATTTAAATTGGTCATAATATCATTGATTTAGATTTCTAATTATTTAAGCCTAATTATATATGCCCCATGATGAATCGATTTTTGATCTATCTTTCCGTTTATGATATTTATAATGCCCAGCATGAATTATGAGTTTGATTTTTTAATTATCTATTACTCATCATGATCTTATAAATCACCAGCTATATGCATGTTATACAAGTATATTTGAATTTTTGAATCATGAATCATGTTATGGACGACTCACGGGCCTTATCTCGTGGTTAGTTCACATATCTACTCGCATGCTTCTAATTATCATGATTTAACTAGCCCTTGAACTCATTCATGTATTACTATGAGCACTATATATGTTTTCGGAAACTTGATGGTTCTGACCAGTCCGGAGTGGGCATCAAGACTGGAAGGCGTATTTAGGTTGCTACCGAAGGTTTGTTGAGGGCTTTCATCAATTGCAGAACAATTGACCAAGTTGACTCAGAGAAAGGTGAAGTTTCAATGGTCGGAGGCTTGTGAGAAAAGCTTCCAAAAGTTGAAGACTCGGCTCACTTCAGCACTAGTGTTGACCCTACCAAGGGTACAGGTGGTTTTGTGGTATGTTGTGATGCTTCAAGAGTCGCGCTCGAATGTGTTTTGATGCAGCGAGGAAAAATAATAGCATATGCCTCCCGACAGTTAAAGGTCCATGATAAGAATTACCTGACCTATGACCTAGAGTTGGCAGCGGTGGTGTTCGCATTGAAGATATGGCAGCATTACTTGTATGGAGTCCATGTGGATATATTTACGGATAACAAGAGTCTACAATATGTGTTCACGCAGAAGGATCTTAATCCACGGCAAAGAAGGTGGTTAGAACTATTCAAAGACTATGATATGAGTGTTCTTTACCACCTGGGAAAGGCTAATGTGGTAGCGGATGCACTTAGTAGGCTCTCTATGGAGAGTGTATCCCACGTGGAGGAAGGAAAGAAAGAGTTGGCAAAAGATGTTCATCGACTTGCAAGGTTGGGCGTGAGGTTAGTCGACTCAGCCGATGATGGTGTTGTTGTGCAGAATGGATTAGAATCGTCCTTGGTGGTTGGTGTCAAATCAAGGCAAGATGAAGATCTGATTTTGAGGAAATTGAAGGAATCTATGCAGAGTCAAAAGGTGGAGGTTTTCTCCCAAGGGGGAGGTGGTGTGCTACGATACCAGGGTAGTTTGTGTGTTTCGTATGTTGACGATTTGAGAGGTCAGATATTGCATAAGGCACATGGTACCAGATATTCTATCTATCTGAGATTCACAGAGAAGTATCGGGACTTGTGAGAAATCTATTGATGGGATGGCATGTGGAAGGATATTGCAGAGTTCGTAGCCAAATGTCCAAACTGTCAGCAAGAGAAAGTCGAGAATCAAAGGCTGGGAGGCATACTTCAGGATATTAGCCTTCCCACATAAAAGTGGGAAGAGATTAATATGGATTTCATTATAGGTCTACCTCGTACTCGCGACACTATGATTCCATTTGGGTGGTGGTAGACAGGTTAACCAAGGCTACACACTTTCTACCAGTCAAGACCATAGATTCAGCGGATGATTATGCCAAATTATATATTCGGGAGTTGGTTTGACTTTATGGAGTGCCTTGTCTATTATTTCAGACCGCGATACTCAGTTTACCTCCCAGTTCGGGTGATCTTTTCAGAAGGGACTTGGGACTCAAGTCAAGCTCAACACAGCCTTTCATCCGCAGATAGATGACCAAGCTGAACGAACAATCCAGACTCTTGGGGATATGTTGAGGGGATGTGTTATGGATTTCAAGGGTAGCTGGGATGATCATTTGCTCTTGATCGACTTTTCTTATAATAACAACTATCACTCTAGTATCTAGATGGAACCATTCGAGGCTCTTAACGGGTGAAGAGTAGATCGCTAGTCGGATGTTTTGAGGTTGGTGAGGCAGCCCTGATAGGAACTGATTCGGTTTATGAGGCCATGGTAAAGGTTTAATTGATAAGGGACCGGTTGAAAACCACTCAGAGCCGTCAGAAATCGTATGCTGATGTAAGGAGAAGAGATCTGGAGTTTGATGTGAACGACTGGGTATTTCTCAAGGTATCACCCATGAAGGGAGTCATGCGGTTTGGGAAGAATGGGAAACTAAGTCGCCGATATGTTGGCCCCTACCGAGTGGTGAGAAGAGTTGGTAAGGTGGAATATGAATTGGATTTGCCCTCAGAGCTATCTTTAGTACATCCCGTGTTTCATGTGTCACTTTTGAAAAATTGTTTAGGTGATCCAGCTTTAGTAGTTTCTGTGGACAGCATTGGTGTAAAAGACAGTCTTAGCTATGAGGAAGCTCTGGTGGAAATATTGGACTGGCAGGTTCGAAGGCTAAGGAATAAGGAAGTAGCTTCAGTTAAAGTACTATGGAGATATCAGCATGTTGAAGGAGCTACATGGGAAGACAAAGCAGATATGATGACTAAATATCCACATTTATTCTCTACCGGCTCACTTTCGACTTAGGGTATCAGTTTTGCTCCATGACCCTATTTAATTTTCATGTTGAGTGCATGAGTTCAAGTTTCTTTTATGTGTATGAATGTGTATGTGAAGCATGCGATCAGTTCAGCTATGTGTTATGAATTGGAGATAGTCACTCCGTAGTGGTTAAAATGATCAGCGTTTGCATATGATAATCGCATGTCTCTATTTCCTGCTTGTTTGTAACATTTGAGGACGAATATTCCCAAGGGGGAGATATTGTAATACCCCGAAAGTGCGTAGGAGTATACCCAAAAGTGAAAAGTTGAAAACTACAGAAAATTGGGAAAAATCTCTCAGGACGGGCCAAGGTACAAATCGTGGTATTAAACCACGACTCGTTGTAACGATTCATTGGTTGAGATGAGGCTGGGTGATAGTGCATACAATGGGCGACATGACAACTCATGTGGGAAATAATGAGTTATTGTTAGCAGTCGTTGGAAGTAGTTTGGCTCTTCAGGTGGACCATAACGGGCCTCCCAACGACCCGTCAGGAGAAACAATGAGTCTTCGGTTGTGGTCGTTGTTAGAGGATAAGATTTCCAGTGCGCTTGACAGAAGGGAAACAATGACTCGTCGTTAGCTGTGATGAATCATGGTGTGCCCCGTTAGAAGATAATATGCCAAGGTCCATGAGCAACCCATGGATGAAGTAACGGACCGTTGGTTGGTAGGATGAGTTGTCCTATCCATCTGTTGGTTGATTCCAGAAGTAGGCCTTCAGCAGTGCATATGACGAGGGACATGATGGGTCGTTGTTTGTTCCAACGGCCCATTAGCGTCGTCTGTTGGTTCAATGCGGACAGATTTTAGGGCAGATTTATTAAGGGTAATTTCAACTTTTTCATGATATGAGGCCCTAAACTACGTCGTTTTGTCTTGAGAAATCTGAGTTTTTAGTAAAATGACCTATTCTAAATTCTCATTCATGCATGAAAGGATATTTAAAGGTGATCTAAGGGGATTTTAAGCTCTTCTCTTCAATTCTTCCAATTTAATTATTGGGCTTCTAAGGAGAGTTAGAGTCTAATAATTCCAGGTATATAAGGTTATCAATGGGTGAATTATTCCACATCCCTGTCCCTCCTCTATGATTTTATTTAAATTTCATCAGAAACTCATGGAGTTTTGTAATTGGTTTATATGAAATCTAATGATTTGACTATGGGTTTTGTTATTTTGAAATTTTATCATAATCTATCAATTTTGATCAGCTGTTGTTATTTAAATTGGTCATAATATCACTGATTTGGATTTCTAAGTATTTAAGCCTAATTATCTATGCCCATGATGAATCAATTTATGATCTATCTTTCCGTTGATGATATTTGTAATGCCCAGCATGAAATATGAGTTCGATTTTGTATTTAATCTATTACTCATCATGATCTTATAAATCACCAGCTATATGCATGTTATACAAGTATATTTGAATTTTCGAATCATGAATCATGTTTTGGCCGACTCACCGGCCTTATCTCTTGGCTAGTTCACATATCTACTCGCATGCTTCTAATTATCATGATCTAACTAGCCCATGAACTCATTCATGTATTACTATGAGCACTATATATGTTTTGGGAGTAGTTTCGAACACCGAGTAGGTTCGGGGATTAGGTTAAGCCCCGGATCTCATGAACTACCTGCCACCGTAGTTATATTGGAACCCTCTCATGTTTTTCCCTGGACCAATTGGTCCTTTCTCATGGTGATATCACACTTTCATGGTTCTACCCTTGGCAAGGTACGGACACCCTCCCGACTAGGGTTACAAGTCGAGTTTCATGTGTGCTCATATGGGGTATGTCAGTTAAGAGAATCTCCCATTGTTCCTCATGATTTATACATGCTATGATTATATATTTTGGCTCATTTCATGTTAAATAAAGCTCTTATCTTATGATTATAATTATGTTGGCATTACGAATGTTTTGAAAACCTTGAGCCCTACATTATATTATGATGCTTACAATTTGAGCATGATGTACTACTCTTATGATCATTTATGAGTTTTATATATGTTTTAAATGTCTGTTTTACTTACCTTGCATACTCAGTACATTCCACGTACTGACTGCATACCTTCTATGCTATGTCGTTTCATGATACATGTCCCAATTCTTAGGCTCATCCTCACCCGTAGATAGTTTCATATTTGTTCTCAGCACACTTGGTGAGTCCTCATGTTCCGAGGGCTTTATGTTCATACTCTATGTTGTTCTTTCAGTTTCTGGATGTTGGGTTAGTTGGGGAGTTGTCCCATCAACCCGTCCTTTATGTTTAGAGGCTTATCAGACTGCAAGTCGTATTCAGCCATATTGTATAATTCTTGTACTAAGTTTTCCTTTTGCTATGTTATGATTATGTTCTTATATGTTAATTATTCCGCTCATGTGATTGGATTAGATGTATGCTCATGCCATGGGTCGACATGGGGTCTCTCAGGGCTCCTTGTCCCGTGTCTACGATCCAGGTGTACGTTTGGGTCCTGACACAATTCAGCTAAGGACTATGCTAGATTATATATTCAAGAGTTATTTCAGTTGCATAGAGTTCCCTTGTTCATAATTTCAGATCGAGGTACTCAATTTACCTCACAATTTTTGAGATCGTTTCAAAAAGGACTTGTCAGGTCAAGCTCAGCACAGATTTTCCCCCACAGATAGATGGTCAGGCCTAACGGACCATTCAGAATCTTGAGGACATGTTGAGAGCATGTGTGATCAAGTTTAAAGGCATTTGGGATGATCATTTATCTCTCATTGAGTTCGCTTATAACAACAGTTACCATTCTAGCATTCAGATGGCTCCGTATGAAGCTCTTTATGGGCCGAGGTGTTGATCTCTTATATGTTGGTTTGAGGTAGGTGAAGCTACATTGATAGGGCTAGATTTGGTTCATGAGGCCATGGAGAAAGTTCATCATATTAAGAAAAGGCTGAAAACAACCGAGAGTCGCTAGAATCATATACGCATGTTAGGCGGAGAGAACTTGAGTTTGAAGTCAATGATTGGGTGTTCTTGAAGGTGTCTCCCATGAAGGGAGTGATGAGCTTCAGAAAGAAAGGGAAGCTTAGTCCCCGATATGTTATCCCAAACAGGATTTTTAGATGTGTTAGCAAGGTGGCCTATGAGTTAGAGCTACCAACGGAGTTAGCGTCAGTGCATCTAGTTTTCCATGTATCATTATTGAAGAAGTGCATTGGTGACCCGACTTTGGTTGTTCTGATGGATAGAATAGGTGTGAAGGATAGCCTTACCTATGAGGAGGTACCCATTCAGATCCTTGATTGTCAGGTCCAAAAGTTAAGAAACAAAGAAGTAGCTTCTGTGAAAGTCCATTGGAGGAATCATCTCATTAAGTGAGCTATGTGGGAAGTCGAAGCAGATATGATGGATAAATACCCACATTTATCTTTTTCCAACTCCGTTCCAGCAAGAGGTATCAGTTTCCTCTTTAATACTCTATGTAGTTTCATGTCAAGTTCATTTCTCTCAGCTCCTTTCATGCTTTAGCATGTATGTACGATTCATGAATTCGATTTAGTCATGTATCTCAGTCCAGAGTCAGTCACTCTGTCAGATTTCAGCTTTAGGTGTTCCATATTTGGGATTGCAGTTTCTTTTTCCCAGCCTTTCAGTATGTTTACCCCACATTCGAGGATGAACGTTTCCAAAGGAGAGATATTGTAATACCCCAAAAGTTTCTAAGACTAGACTTAAGATTTGAAATGTGATAAGCAGGAAAAGTTGCAAAAATGTCTCAGGGCGACTCGTGGTATGAGTCGTGGGAAAGACTAATGAGTCATAGGATGAACCGTTGTTTGATGATTGAGTTGCCCTGGTTAGATAGTACGGGGGTTGTTTTATGACCCATTGTGGGAAACCACGGGACGTGATGGCACTTGTTAGAAGGTTGGAGGGGCTGGACTGCAAAGCCACAAGAGCAAACCACGAGGCGTAAGTTGGTGGTATGACTCATAGTTACTGGTTGTAGCAGGTTTCTGGTGTATGAGGTTTGGAAGGAATGATTCATGGTATGAATCATTGTGGCACTCGTGGGAAGAGGCTGAGAAATTTAGGGTCCAACAACTCATTGTTTGATGGTACGAGTTGTGGTCCGATCCATGGGAAACTTTAGAAGTCAAGACAAAACAATTGTGACAATGGGTGGTAACCATGAGTCATGGTATTAAGGTACGACTCATGGTGTGAGTCACTACTCCTGGCAGTATTTAAATTCCTGGGAAATTAACAAGGGTATTTTCATAATCCTAAGCTCCTAGGCCCTAAACTACGTTATTTTTAGCCTTGAAAGAAGTGTATTTAGGGAGATTAACCTTTTCTAATTATTTCAAGTCCCACGCATGCAAGATTAGGACTTCCCTATTGAATATCAAGCTTAAACCCTTTAATTTCTTCTTCAAATCTCTTGGGCTTTCAAACACAAGTGCAGATTCAGTTTATCCAGGTATGTAGGTCTATGAATGAGAGTTCCTTGCACTCTCATTCTCAAAATTATCCTCAATTCCATGAATTTAAGTTCTAGATCAAGTTCATGATCTTATGTGGTTTTATCCTAATTTTATGAAATTCTCTATGATTTACTTATGGGTCAATTTCCTTCATGTTTCAAAGTATGCTTTGAGATTCATGGGTATATTTTTTATCTATTTTGATTAGAATAAGTGTCTCACGAGGAATGGAAAGAAACATATTATATTTGATCCCTAAGTCCGTACATAGAAATCCTGGGTGGGTCATCAATTTGTGATTTCAAGTTTAGAAAATTATGCTCAATTATGCAAGTTCATGAAAAGTCAAGTTAATGATTTATGATTTTCAATATGATGAGATATCTAGCATGATTGAATGTTTACAAATTACCTATGTATGAATTCATGATTTTACTTATAAGGTGTATCTCAAGTATGAGTGATTTTAAGGTTTGGGAAAGCCCACACAAGTTAACCATGTTTTCATGATTCAGTTCAAGTTTTATAATATCAGCTTCTAATATGGTTTGGAGTAATCCTCCCTATTTTCACCTTATGGTATGTTTAGAGCCGGGACTCCCCGTATTCAAATTTCAGACTATGCATGTAATTACATTATCAGCTTCATTGAAAAATGATTATTTCAACTTCGTTTAAAAATGATGGAGAGCACCTTGCATATTTTTTAGAGTAGTGTTTAGTACCGAGTAGGTTAGGGATTCATGTAAACCCCGGGTCTCAGAACTACGCGCCAACATAGGTTTATATATTTACATTGGAACCTCCCTTGTGAGCTTCCCCTGCCCCCAAGGGGCCTTCAACTTGATATCGATATCATGGTTACATCCTTAGTCCTGGCAGGGTTTTGGACGACTCAGCCCACTTGAGTGATATAGTTGGGGCATCATGTAAGCTCTACCATGATGGTGTCCATTAATACAAGTCTCCCATTATTCCTCATGATTTCAGTTATGCATGTTCATGACTTATGATATTATGTTTTCAACAGGTTTGGCCCAATGATCAGTTGGTAAACTTTTATTAATGATTTCAGTTATGGAAATTCATATGGTTCTATTTTCAGCTTTGGGTCATTTGATTCAGATATGAGATTCAGTTTATGACTATACATGTTTTGAAATATCAACATGCAGTTCTTACTCTCATGATCCCATGATTTATGTTTATATAAATGATTTTAGTTCAAACTTACTCAGCATGTTTTTCTTACTTACATACTCAATACATTCCAAGTACTGACCGCATACTCTATGTTGTATCATTTCATGATACAGGTGTAGGCGATCAGGCTCTATTTCGCCGTTAGTTAGCCCCTGTAGCTTAGTTCAGTTTCTATTGTTGGTGATTCCTCATCCTTTGAGGACCTTCAGTCGGTTGTATTATATTATTTTTAGTTTTAGACTTTAGCGAGCTAGTTGAGGGTGTTGTCCCATCAGCACTTCAGACATGTTAGAGGATTAACAGACAATACGTAGAATTTCAACTTTGTCAGTGGTGACTTTGCATGGTTGATATGTATTCATACTTCCGCTCATTCATGTTTTTAGTTATCAGTTTTCACTTGAAGTATGTGCTATAGTTATCATCTTCATGTCATGGGTCAACTTGGAGTCATTCGTGGTTCTAGGTTTCGTGTCTCGGTCCGTACCTATGTTCGGGTCATGACAAAAAAGTAACCGCTGCATCGGACGACGGGAATCAGAAAGTGGATTTAAGTGAGATTTCAGGGGTTATACCCCATTATTTCCAAATAAATAAAACCCAAGAACTGAAGGCGATTTTACCCCAGAGCTGTTGATTTTCCTTCTCAAGGTAATATTCTTAACTTGCTACCATACGGTTGATTTCATATACACCTAGAACTAGGGAGGACCTCTAAGGGTGATTTGCTAGCAAAGAAACCCTAGGTTGATAGAACTAGGGCTGAATCATGGGGAAGTAATAGGAGTTTGATTTTAAGTTGAAAAAGTAAGTAATGATCTTTCCCTAATATGTAGTTCGTATCGAACATGGTTCATGTGAAAATTGGACCTAGAACTAGGTGAATTGGGACTTTACCCTTAAAATTGCTTTAAAAGGGGGTTTTGACAGAGTAATGTTAGGGAATTGAGCCATGAGTAATGAAGTGACTAGTGGTAATAGGTTGAACAGGGTGGGTAGATTTCCCAAGAATCTTGTGTTGGTAGTAGATTGTTGAATTATGTCATATTCTTGTTTTAGACTTTGCGTGTTCGGAAGCATTAAGGAAGGGAAAGGCTCTAGCTGAGTGATTCTCATTCTAACCCTCATAAATCGAGGTAGGTTATGGTTTAGAGGAGTTAAACTTTATATAATGTCATGTATGTACGTGGAATGATAAAATGTTGATTGCTCTCCGACATTAGTGATGTGATAATTTCCATGTTTTATGTAATCCCTGAGGTGAACTTGACATGTTGTTGGTACTTAGGAGAGTTGTAATTGTTGTCTGAGATGTTATACATGTTGTTTGTGTTGCCATAACTAGAAAGGATGAATTTCCTGATAATTAAGGGAATGGAGATAACTGAGACGTCCTAAAAGTCAAATAATGGATTCGTTGATAGTATAATGATATGGAATATGGATAATACGAATATCCTGAGATGATTGGCTCATGCCTGACGGGAACATTCGGGCGAGCAATACTAACTGAGTGGCTCATCTTAAAGGGGAGCATCCGACAAGCATATGAGCAAGACTGGGTATCACGTCGATACAGTACATGGATTTCTAGAGTCCCCTATAGGTCATGACTAGAAGGGAAGAAATAAAATCCTCTAGCATGTGTGCACATCGATGTTTAATGATAGAGTGTTCATGGTGATGTGACGGAGGTGTATGCTCGGCACGTCACTATTGGTTCTATTATGTGATGTATTTAAGAATGATAGAATTGTAATGAGTACATGTTATTTGACTAAACTGAGCATGTGATCATATGTTTGTTGCCTGAAATGTTAGGCATTGCAATGACTGGATGGTTGAAATAGTTAAATGAGAGCTAATAATTGCATGTAGTTATATAGTATTTTGAATATCGATAACAGTGACATATGTATATCTGAATGAATAAGATGATGTGTGAGTTTCAAAGAGTTAGTAAAATGATGAAGGTCCAGGTAAGTCGAGCTACTACCCAGGGCAGTACCACTGCAGCGAAACTTGTTCCGTTACAGCGAGACCGCGGTAGCGGTCAGGCGACCACTACAGTGAATGGCCTAATCCAGTGAGTAGGTCGGGTGAAACTTGAGTATATTCGCTTCCTGAAATGAGCATTGTTGTGTATGATTGATGTTTTAGGCTGATCCCATATTGTTTCTTTCGTTCTTACATGTTATTATGTAAGGTCAATCAATGATTCCTACCAGTACTATGTTTCATATTAATTGTCATGCCCCACCTTGGGAGGTATGATTGGCACTTGATGCCCTATTGGTATGAGCTAACTTGGCTAAACTGGGGGCATGTTTGACAGTTAATTCAAGAAATGAACGGGCTATATCTCGGTTGTAAGTACAGCCCCTGGCCGACAAGGCCACCGGTAAAAGAAGACAGCTGACCACAACAATGTTATAACAGAGATCCTATGCAGGCCGACAAGGCCACAATGCTGTCTAGTTATAACATAAGAGTAAATCGGGCATTAAACTATACTATGGATGACAAGGCCGCCAACTAATAGATAAATAAGGCCCCACACGGACAACACAAGAAATAAAGCATACATGGGCCCCACACGGCCAACGACAACTAACCACAGGGAATGTACAACAGTCCAAAAGCCTCTAGGAGTGATATAACGATTGAGACAAGGCCTCGGCCTACCCATAAATTGTACATCAAAAGCACAAACCTCTATTGACTTTCAACTCCGGAGGGAAGGAGTTGAATAAACTACTGACTTCAGCTGGAGGCTAGGAACATCCTGAGCCACGTCTATCCGCACCTGCAGGCAAGTAATGCAGCGTCGTGGGTGCGCATTAGTACAACATGTACCGATTATGTAAAGCAAAAAGTTAATAGCTGACTCGAAATTGGTAAAGCTGTAGTAATTAGAGAAAGAGAGTAAGGATTTAACCTGAATACCTTCACTGTTTGAATTATCTAAAGAACAAGTCTGTACAAGCAAACAAGAACCTAATCGGGCCCCCATAAGCCTAGAAGGTATAGAAAACACAGAAGAACCTACCTGGTCCCCCATAAGCCCCGGCAAGTATAACAAAGTCCACTCCTACTACCTGTGTACTAAGGGTTGTGTACATTACAACTCGAGATGGCCCTCGCAGCCTTAATCTGGTGAAACTCATTATGGTCCTCGCGGCCTCAGTAAATGAAACTCTGTATGTCCCTCACGGCCTCAATAAATAGAACTCAAATGGCCCTCGCAGCCTCAGTAAATAGAATTCAAATGGCCCTGCGGCCTCAGTAAATAGAACTCAAATGGCCCTCGCGGCCTTAGTAAATAGAACTCAAATAGCCCTCGCGGCCAGCCCTCGTATCCTCAGTAAATAGAACTTTGTATAGAATAACATCTAACTACTTAACGTCGAGGTAAGACCACTCTAGCTAGGTTAACTCAGACAAGAAATACTTTTTGCCA
The DNA here is from genome assembly GCA_035772735.1 of Datura wrightii. Classification (NCBI taxonomy): domain Eukaryota; kingdom Viridiplantae; phylum Streptophyta; class Magnoliopsida; order Solanales; family Solanaceae; genus Datura; species Datura wrightii. The sequence goes on along the minus strand of JASDFA010000019.1, from coordinate 71,322,837 downwards.
CCATAGGCTCAATTCAGTTTATAACAGCTGACACCAATAGGTTTACTCTGAAGTACTATAGACACCAGGATCATAATAACTTTACGACGAACGTAACTTGCCGAAGGGATAGCCTTACATAACTGGATTTCCGATTTTTGATTAACTGGAGAGTTTCAATTTGTATTCAATAGCCCTTTCCATTTGCAAGCGTATTACTGGGAGAATGAAACTAGTTTAATACTCAATTCAGCAAAAACGATAACTTTTAATAAATATATCAACTATACTTCAACTTGACGGAATACGACCGAAAACATATAATTTCCCAAGAGTTCAGAAGGAATAAATGCTTACTTGAAGCCTGTGACCGTATAGAAGTTAGTTTGCAGCAATTCCGACAACTTTTGCTTAGCGGGGCTACAATTTGTCGGGCGAATTCTGCGAAAATAACTCTGTAATAATGCTCCCTACGGGCTTAAAATTTGATATCCAAAGTTAATTTGAATTTGGAAGGCGTTTCATAGCGTAAATTGACGAAAAATTACTTGATTCCCTCGTCTCACACTCTCTCTGGTCGAATTGAAAGTTGGAAAATAACTTAAAATTGAACTAAGGACTATACATATAGAATAGGGCGGTGGAAGCGGGGTGCCCCACTCCGCCCATCGCGCTGCCCTCCCCCCCCCCCCCCCCCCCGCGTCGCGCCCCTAAACGCGCCAAGGGGCTGACGCGCCACACTGCCCAGGGCGCCAAGGTGCTGGCGCATTGCGCTGGCCCTTGCGACCTAGCCTCATTCGACCCTATTTTTGAGGCTTCTCTACACGCGTCATATCTCTTTATTCATCTCGAATCCATGCGTACGCTTACTAATCGTTACCTTTTATGGGGTGTAACATTCTCCCCCCCCCCAGGAACATTCATCCTCGAATATCAACTTTAACTCACAGAAGTTTAACTCTCCTAACTATTATTCTAGAAAGTTTTCAACAGAGTCTCCCCTGTAACGTGGACTATCCGAAAATCCTGAAACACAGAAAAGTCCAATATAGATATATCACATGACACTATAACAACTCTTTTACAACAAAATGGCAGTCAACTGAATAGTCTAAGTAACATGAATTATGGAACAACAACTGAATCAACGACTTCACTTAACTGCATAACAGGGTCTAATCCTAGAACAACTAAGGATATCTGGACCTCATGTCGTCCTCAGCTTCCCAAGTCATCTCTTTTCTATTTCTGTTTCTCCATAATACCTTAATCGAGGTGACATCTTTGGTCCTTAACCTGCGAACCTACCAATCTAATATGGCCACTAGAACTTCTTCGTAGGATAACTCCTCAGTAACCCGAATGTCCTCAACCGGTACAACACGGGATGGATCCCCTATACACTTCTATAACATCGACATATAAAAGACTGGGTGAATAAATTCTAACTCTGAAGGCAAATCTAACTCGTATGCAACCTGGCCTATTCTTCGGAGGATTCAATACGGTCCAATGAATCTAGGGCTAAGTTTGCCTTTCTTACCAAACCTCATCACGCCCTTCATCTGTGAAACTTTCAGAAATACCTAGTCACTTATATAGAACTCCAAGTTTCTACGTCGTACGTCAGCGTAGGATTTCTGGAGGCTCTGAGCTGTCAGCAGGCACTCTTTGATAAGCTTTACTTTTTCCTCTGATTGGTGGATCATGTCCGGTCTAATTATTTCTAATTCACCTACCTCAAACCAACCAACTGGGGATCTGCACTTCTGCCTGTATAAAGCCTCGTACGGTGCCATCTGAATTGTCCAATGGTAACTATTATTATAAGAAAACTCAATAAGGGGTAAATGTTCATCCCAACTGCCCCTGAAGTCTAGCATGCACGCCCGTAGCATATCTTTGAGTGTTTAATTGTATGTTCTACCTGCCCGTCTGTTTGAGGGTGGAATGTTGTACTTAAATTCACTTGTGTCCCCAAACCTTTCTGAAATGATTTCCAGAATCTAGCTATAAATTGTGCTCCTCTGTAAGAAATGATACATATTGGGACACCGTGTAGTCTAACTATTTCTCTAATGTATAACTCGGCATAGTCCTCAGCCGAAAAAGTGGTCCTGACTAGAAGAAAATGAGCTGACTTTGTCAATCTGTCAATAATCACCCATATGGAATCAAATCTGCGCCTGGTACGGGGTAATCCTGTCACGAAATCCATATTGATTTCCTCCCATTTCCATATAGGCACTGCTATGTCTTATGTCAATCCATCGGGTTTTGATGTTCCGCCTTTACTTGTTGGCAATAAGGACATTGTGCTACAAATTCTACTACTTCCTTCTTCATTACCGGCCACCAGTAAATCTCTTTTATGTCATGATACATCTTTGTTGAACCTAAGAGAATAACGGGAATAATGTACCTCTGCCATGATTTACTGGTGAAGTCCTGCCACATTTGGAACACAGAGGCGACCCCTACATCTTAAAACCCCATCCTCAATTACCTCAAAGGCTGGTACTTCTCCCTGTTGTACCTTATCTCTGAGTTTTGCCAATTGAGGATCTTCATACTGCCGCTCTTTTACTTCTACAACTAGGGATGATATTGCAGTATTCTGAATTATGCCTCCATTATCCCCTGTATCAACTACCCAAACTGCTAAGCTTGCTAGCAGGTGCAATTCTTGAGCCATTTCCTGCTGTTCTGGCCTCAGATATGCCAAACTGCCCATAGATCGGCAGCTAAGAGCATCCAATATTATCTTTCCCTAGGTGATACAAGATGTTCACATCATAATATTTCAACAATTCTAACCAACGGCATTGTCGCAAATTCAGCTCTTTCTGTGTGAAAATGTACTGAAGATTTTTATGGTCAGTAAAAATATCCACATGCACCCCATATAAGTAATGCCTCCATATCTATAAAGCATGAACCACTGCAGCTAACTCCAGATCGTGGGTGGGATAGTTCTTTTCATGTTTTCTCAATTGCCTCGAAGCATACGCTATTACCTTCCATGTTGCATTAGAACACACCCTAACCCGACGCCTGAAGCGTCACAATACACCACATAACCCTCTGAACCTTCCGGCAAAGCTAACACTGGTGTTGATGTCAATTTGTTTTTCAATTCCTAAATCCTCAGCTCACAGGCTTCGGTCCACTGAAATTTGACTGCTTTTTGAGTCCATTTAGTCAAAGGTGCTGACAGGGTAGAAAATCCTTCCACGAACCTTCTATTATTCTCGGCTAACCCCAGGAAACTGCAAACCTCTATTGGAGTTGTAGGTCTAGGCCACGTTTTCACTACCTCAATTTTCTGCAATCGACTTGAATACTAGCCTCTGATACAATGTGGCCAAAGAAAGCTACAGAATTTGACTAGAACTCGCATTTAGAAAACTTTGCATATAATTGGCGGTCTCTAAGGATCTGAAGTACTTCCCATAAATGATCTTTATGTTCTGCTTCTGAGTGAGAGTAGACTAGAATATCATCAATGAACACTATTACAAACAGATCCAAATACGGCCTGAAGATACTATTCATTAGGTCCATGAACATTGCTGGCGCATTTGTCAACCCGAAAGAAATAACTAAGAACTCAAAATGGCCATACCTAGTCCTAAAAGCTATCTTCGGAATATCTTTCTCCTGGACTCTAACCTGGTGGTACCCGGATCTCAAATCAATTTTAGAGAAATATTTCTCCCCCTGCAGCTGATCAAATAAATCATCTATTCTCGAAAGAGGATATTTATTCTTAACAGTAACTTTATTCATTTGCCGGTAATCTATGCACATGCATAGAGACCCATCCTTCTTTCTCACAAAAAGGACTGGTGCACCCCACGATGACGTATTGGGTCTGTTGAAACCCTTATTTAACAAATATTTTAATTGCTCTTTTAATTTTTTCAATTCAGCAAGGGTCATTCGATACGGGGGTATGGATATAGGCTGAGTATCTGGTAGAAAATCTATAGAGAAATCTATTTCCCGCTCTGGAGGAACACCGGGAACTCATTAACAATAGGGATAGACTAGAGAGTCGGGGATTCTACTTGCATATCCTGAATCCTGACAATATGTAGATACAACCCTTTGTTATTAACTTCTTCACCCGAAGATAGGATATAAACTTACCTTTCAGCATAGCTGTATTACCTCTCCACTCTCGCACTACCTCTCTCGGAAAGTGAAATCAGACAATTCTGGTCCAACACTCTACAGTAGCATAATATGGTGCCAACCAATCCATTCCCATAATCACATCAAAATCAATCATTTCTAATTCTACTAGATCTGCTGAGGTCGGACGACCCACAACCTCTACTGTACAACCATGGTAAATTCTTTTAGCAATAATAGAGTCACCAACAGGGGTAGATACTGAAAAGGGTCATTGAAGCAATTCTGGTGCTATATCAAACTTTCGGGCTACTAACGGAGTAACATATGACAAAGTGGAGCCCGAATTTATCAAGGCATAAACTGAGTGAGAACAAACATCTAATATACCTATCACAACATCTGGCGACGACTCCGACTCCTATCGCCTTGGTAGTGCATATGTGGGGATCCTGATCGCTGCCTGAACCAAATTCCCCTAATCTATCTCTGCCTCTGCCAGCTGGAGCTGAGGGCCCGCGCCCTGTGAAAGGTGTTGGGGCATACGAACCTGCTAAGGATCTATTCTGTTGGTCCTAACTTCCCTGACGTCTAGTTGGGTAGTCTCTCATCATGTGCCCCTCCTTCCCGCAGGTATAACAGGCAGTGGAACCATATCTGCACCTCCCCAGATGTTGTTTATGGCAGGTATTGCATGGGGGTATTGCTAACTCAGTCTGATCTTACCCCCTCTACTGCTGCGAGTTGGGCGCTCGTGAACTTTCGTTGGGGCTTGACTGCCTCCGACGATCTGATCTACTAGCCTACTACTGTTGAAACGGGGGATTGGATGGCCTGCCTGATAAATAGGGTCTGGGCCTACCTTGAAAATCTGCCTAGAAATCTGCGGGCCTAACCCTCTGACGCTGCCTTGGCCTGACCTTTTCATAGCATACTGGCACTGTCTGAGCTCTTCTATATTCTAAGAAAAAGCTTGGATCCGTGAAATGTCCATATCCTCCCGCAGAGTGGCTGTAATGCAAGATTCTGTATATTCTGGCGCAAGCCCCATAATAAACCGGTGTACCCTGGTCGGCATGGTGTCAACAAACGAGGGTGCATACTTAGCTAAGGAATTAAACCTCAACGCATGTTCTCTGACACTCATTCGGCGCTGCTCTACATGCAAAAACTGCTCTACTCTGGCCTGCCGAAACTCTCGAGGCAAATAGTGATCTATGAAAGCTTCAAAAAAGATAGGCCACATAGGTGGGGGTACATATCTGCCTCGAGATCTCTCCCAACTCTCGTACCACAAAACCACTACATCTCGCAATCTAAATACTGCTAGCTCGACTGATTCTGTGGACGAGGCATGCATAAACCTGAATATCCTCTGCAGCTGGTCTATAAAATTCTGGGGGTCCTCTCTGCGATCCATCCTTGTAAACTGCAGGGGACTCAAAGGCAGAAACTCACTAACTCTTGAACTACCAAGCCCCTCAGTGGGCTCACCAGTAGCAGTACTACCGGTTGAGGCTGATGCTGAGCAGCCATCATCTATATCAACATATAAAAAGCACCCCTGAGCTCCTGATCTGATGGCACAGGTATAGTTGGGGGTGGTGCTGATATATCTGCCGCCCTAGCAGGCTATGAATATGGTGGTGGGTGCTGGGGAGATCGAGGTGGTGTCCCCCCTGTCGCCCTCAGATCGGGTTGACTCTACCTATAGTCCCTACTAGTGCCCTCTCCTGCTACCTCATCCAACTCTCGACCAGTCGTGGTCTGTCGTGTGTTTGACATTTCTTTGTAAATAAATAGGATAAATTAAGTTCAGGAAGTTACCTTATATAGCACAACTGGAGAAGAAAGAAGAGTAACCACACTATTATGCCTTGCAGCCTCCTACCTATTGATTGTGGTGCACAACACACCCATAGAAAATATTCTACTTGGCACGGCTTGTAGACTCCCTGGAATACGATCTTCTCTGATACTTAGTTTGTCACGCCCTACCTTAGGAGGTATGAATGGCACCTGGTGCCTTACTGGTCTGAGCTAACCTAGCTAAACTAGGGGCACGTTTGACACTTAATTCAAGAAATGAGCGGGCTATATCTTGGTTGTAAGTATAGCCCCTGGCCGACAAGGCCACCTGTAAAAGAAGACAGCTAACCAAAACAATGTTATAACAGGGATCATATGCGGGCAAACAAGGCCACCATGTTGTCTAGTTATAAATGAGAGTAAATCAGACCTTAAACTATACTATAACCGACAAGGCCGCCAACTAATAGCTAAACAAAGCCCCACATGGCCAACACAAGAAATAAAGCTAACATGGGCCCCACACGGCCAACAGCAACTAACCACAGGGAATGTACAACAGTCCATAAGCCTCTAGGAGTGATATAATAGTCTAGACAGGCCCTCGACCTACCCATAAATTGTACATCAAAAGTACAAACCTCTACTGACTTTTAACTCTGGAGGGAAGGAGCTGAATAAACTATTCTGGAGTCTAGGAACGTCCTGAACCGCGTCTATCCGCACCTGCAGGCAAGTAATGCCGCGCCGTGGGTGCGCGTTAGTACAACATGTACCGATTATGTAAAGCAAAAAGTTAATAGCTGACTGGAAATTGGTAAAGTTATAGCAATTAGAGAAAGAGAGTAAGGATTTAACCTGAATACCTTCACTGTTTGAATTATCTAAACAACAAGTCTATATAAGCAAACAAGAACCTAATCGGGCCCCCATAAGCCTAGAAGGTATAGAAAACACAGAAGAACCTACCTGGTCCCCCATAAGCCCCGGCAAGTATAACAAAGTCCACTCCTACTACCTGCGTACTAAGGGTTGTGTACATTACAACTCGGGATGGCCCTCGCAGATTTAATCTGGTGAAACTCATTACGGCCCTCGCGGCCTCAGTAAATAGAACTCTGTATGGCGCTCATAGCCTCAATAAATAGAACTCAAATAGCCCTCGCGGCCTCAACAAATAGACATCAAATGGCCCTTGCGGCCTCAGTAAATAGAACTCAAATGGCCCTCGGGGCCTCAGTAAATAGAACTCAAATGGCCCCCGCGGCGGATTCAGGAAGCTCTTCTTGCCCTCACTTTTAGAACAGCAGTAGAATTTTCAGAAAGGTGAGAAAAGTAAGACGGGCAGTCCCACTCTTCCTTTCAAGATGTCTTTTGTTCCAGACATTATGGTTTAATTTATGTCATTTGTTTTCTTGATAGACACTGTTAGCTACGTCTAAAGTGAAATAACAACTAGTTCCTGGAAGTATGATTGTAGAATTTGGGATTTTATTTGTCTTTTCCCTCATTTATCGATGATCCATTAATTTACTATTAAATGTATTACTCGTCTTCAACGTGTTGGTTTTAGGGGAAAATAGTCGAGGAAGGTTGGTTCGCCCACCGGGGGTTAGTGTGGGTGCGAATCATGGCCATTTGGGTCATGACACCCTTATATGTTATGGCAGTTTATGTATGCCCAAATTAACTATATTACGGCAGTGAAGGAAGGATATCCAACACCCCAACTCGATGGTACGAGATCACGCCAAACCACAGATCATTAAATAATATTTTTTAAAAAAGATATTATTCTCAAAGTAACATATATGCAGTTAGTGAAAGACTACTGATTTTACCAAGTACATGCTTTTCCCAACATATGAACTAGGCAGAAAAAACTTTAAGAAAAAAAATAGGTTTGAAAAGCAAGAACTAAAGCTTAAAGTCTCACTTACCTTGAATTCACAACTCAAGCACTCTTTTCAATAAATCCAAACTTCATTCTCGGATCTCCAGATCACCTCAAACTACACAAAAGTGTGTTTAGAATGGTTAAAAACCTTGGATGAATATTTTGTTAATTTTGAAATTAAGTAAAACTCACAATCATAGGGTTGACCTAAAAAGCCAACTTTGATCAACGAGGCAGAATTTCTAAACCATGACCACCAACATATTCTCCTCGACAAGAAGATTCCAGCAACCTATTCAAAATTAAATTTTGATAACGTTTTTCCTTCCATATCGATGATTTAGGTTGAAGAACCTTAGGGCTAAACTTTCTCAATTCGTCATAATTTCTCCATGTTTCTACTATAAAAGTTTCCCATAATTATGTAATAAACTTATATAAAAGAATAGAGTCATTACCTTGATGATTTGGGGAGAAAATCTCAACTTTTCTCTTCTCTCTCCTTTTCTTTTTCTCCCTTTCATTTCTTTCTCTACTATATTTTCCTGTTCTATTTTGATTGTTGCTGGCTGATCTCGTAGATGGGTTTGAAGCTATCAAATTCTTTTCTTCTCTTTTTTTTTTGGGTTTTTTTCTCTTATTAAAATAATAAAATAACACTTTTTTATTAGGGTTATTACAGCTATAAAGACTAAGCTAATTGGTAGGATTGAGATTGATAAACCGTTGGATGTGGCGTACTAAAATAATGTGGTTGTTGTTCATCAAAAAGTGGATGCTGAGTTAGAACACATTTTCGAATATTCTGAATACATATTAGAAGTTCTTATGATGAAGTAATTGAAATCACAAATATTAAGGAAGAATCAGATAATGAAACTGAACCAAGCAAGGAGGAGGAATCAAATGATGATTATGAACTAAGTGAGGAGGAAGAATGGGAGAATGATGGAAATGAAACAAGCAAGGAAGCTGAATGGGAGAATGACAATTAGCAAGTTAGTTTATTTTTTAAGCAATTATTATATTTAGTACTTGTAAATTTTTTTATATATTCTAATGTAAACTTGTATGCAGATATCGTCAGGTGATAGTGATCAAGGTCGTAGTACTAAGAGTAGTAAATCAAGTTAGAGTACTCGGCAAGCACCTGGAGGCTATTAGATTCAAGCACTACTTCAGGTGGTCTTTCATCTTCTCTGTGTACGCATTCTTCTCCACCTATATCTTATGTCCCCTATGGTACTAGGTATCCAACATATTCTTTTGTGCCTCCATTCTCTACTACTTTTCACACTTTCATGCATACACCTATCATGCTTCCATCATGGGAAAACTTGACGTATTCATTATTGAGTACTCCTTCCCTGAGTGGTTCATCTCCTCACTTGTCTAGCTTGCAACTTAGATATAGCAGCTCTGAGTCAGACTCATAGGATACTTCTTCTCCACTTTTGAACTAATCGTATAGACTTCCCGCACCAGGATATGGAGAACCACAACTAGGAGAGAAAGACAATCTTGATAGGGTGGTGATATGGCTTATGGATTTGGGTAAGTTTATTTTTATTTTTGATTTTGATTTATAATTTTTAGTCTTAATATTTATTTATGACTTGACATATTTATTGTCATTTCTACAAGTTTTTTTGGGAAAAAGAAAGTGAAAATGCTCATAGAGAGAGCATTCGGAGACTTTATAATTGGCCTGATCCGACCTGGAGTGAAATACCATTTCAGACACGATAGGGTATGTTTAATAGTTTAAGGTAATATGAATTAATTATTATTTAGTAAAATTCTTTTTGTACTATTGATTATTATATATCATCTAACACTATTAATAATTTGATTGCAGACATTGTGTACTTGGCTTCCTCAGTACGACAAGATAATTTTCATGAGCTACGAAAGGAAGGCCAATTCCAGGATGTCCGAATGGTTTAGAGATGCCAGGGAAAATAACAAGAAGCTTTGTTAGCTTCTACCTCGTCATTACGATGCCCTTCAAGAATATTGGAGATAACTAGACTTTCTGGCAAAGTCTGAACAAGCGAAGAAGGCCAGGAGGAAAGGGAAAAGTGGCTTATTTCACACGGGGGTGCATAGAGTTAAAGGGATGATAACTAGAGAATTGGTAAGTAACTTATATATACTTATATAAATTTGATTAAATTTTATATATTGACTAACTTTAATTATACTTTATTGGTGGATCAAAAAATTGGGTTGTGATCTGACTCAAGAGGAGCTCTTTTGGGCTACCCATACAAAGAAGAAGAACGAATGGAATTCAAACACATGGATCGAGCAAAGGGTTGAACAAGCTTATGTAAGTGCCGACAAGTTATATATAAATAGTAATTTGTTAAGTTTGAACAACCATATTATACTCACTTTTCTTTTTAATTATGCAGATGGATTATCAGCGGCTCTGTCTGAGTATAGCTAGACTCAGCAAATCCAAAGTGGGTTGACCCAGCCTCCATTAGATGTTGCTACCCATATCTTGACTGAAAAAGTGGCTGGGAGGAAACAAAAAGGGAGAGTCTATGGTCTAGGATCTAGAAACCCAGTTCGACGGATCCAGTACAGACTGGAAGATATGGGTTCTTCTAGCCAGTTGAGGCGGTTGATGGTGTTCATTTCGCTTCTATGTCGCACAAGATCGAACACCTTACACATGCCTTAATAGATACGAACGCAATACACATTTAAGAGAATAAGACTATGTGTCAATACTATTGAGGCTCTTAAAGCATAAGTGAATAACCTCCTTACTAGTAGAGTATATAGACGTGCTCGTTCTCCTCCCACCTTGGTTGAAGGTGTTGATGATGAATGTGTCAATAGGACACCTAGTTGTTAGGATTACATTATTGAACATTGAAAATAAATTCAAACTTCGTAAATATTGAAGTTTTAAAATTTTATTTGACATTGTAGATTATTTTAGTGGATATTTAGTATTGGTTTGATATTTTTAGTTGATAATCAGTGTGTTGTTGACGTTGTAACTCATTTGGAACTGATTTGGCAGCATTTAGTGTTGGTGTGTAGCTGAATATTCAATTGCAATTTATTTGGCTGGTGGGATGCTGAAATTGTAGTTTAAATCGGCTATATGTGATATGATTTTTTTATTCGACATTATGAGATATATTTGTTTGTTCATTTCGTTTTTCTACAAAGTACCTTCTTGGATAAAAGTCTGATTTAGATATGGACAATCAACCTTCAGCCCCTCCTTGACATAAATTGGTATGTAGTGATTTTTCTCTGGTTCGGGAAGAGTAGTTTAGTCTTGATGGTTTATGCAAGTATTATTATAGAATAATAGTACTTAGTATGTGTCTCTCATGTTTAAATAGATAGATTTGTTTAGCTTTCCTTTGGGGGAAGTTGACGTAGAGTGGGAGTAGCTTGAGGTGTTTATTGCTCGTGTCAGGAAAGCGTGCATCTCCCGAGGCTGACTTCGCAAAGAAGCATTCTCGTGCCGATGATCGATGTTTTGTTGTAATAGCATGAGTCTGAACCAATCCCAAGTTGCTAATAAGATTTGTTAAATAATAGATTCACCAGATTTGTTAAATGAGAGGAGGTTGAATTTGTGTCAGACTTCGTTACATGGATGAGAGAAGAGTAAGTAATATATATATTAGTGAAGAAACGAGTTGGCTTCTCAACCCAGATAATTTAGCTAGCTAATCATTTTAATTTAATATCATGATCCAAATGGTCGTGATGGCAGGCACACCAAATCCCCAGTGGGTGAACCATATATCTCCACTCTTTACCCCAAACCATCGACATTTAGAAAGAGTAGAACACAATTTGATATAAATATTGGAACTTCACTAACAAATGAAAAATAATAACAGACCACTGTTAAAACACTCCCAGAATCTAATTATCATTGCACATGAAGATGTTTACCAAACATTGTCTTAGATTGTATCAAACAGAAAGGAATAAGAAACTATCAATGTCTGGATAAGAGACATCTTTGGAGGAGGAGTAGAACTGCACATTTGGCATCGTTCACCTTTCCATTAGCCTACTTCTGCTATAGAGGTGAGATCGAGATGAACTTTTGGAATCAGATTTTGCACTCAGAAAAGAAGTGCAGGAGTAGAGTCAATATGAAACACAGTACTGGTAGGCATCATCGGCTGACCTTACATAATAATATACAAACATTTAAACAACAATATGAAATTAGCTCAGAACATCATTCATATATAGAAAATACACATTTCAGGAATTACTTTTGCACAGGTGCTAACCATCCTGTTCACTGGATTGCGCCATGGTTGTAGCGGTAGCTTGACTGCTGCCATGGTCTCGCCGCGGTGGAACAAGTCACGCTGCAACGGTACTACCTTGGCAGTAGCTTGACTTAGCTGCACACCCAACATTTTACAAACTCTATGCAACTTATAATCATCATAAACATCCATTAAATTCACAATCATCAATAAGCAATTGATACCACATAACCACACATGATACAAAATGAAACATTTGCTAAGATTGCACAACCTAATCATGAGTCCTCATTTAACTATTCTAACAACTAAGTCATTGCAACGCCTCCATAATTTAGATGACAAACACATGATCACAAGTTCAGTTCGATCAGATACCCATATACTCAGTCCAATTCTCACATTCTTATAGTAAATCAATTAATACAACGAATAGTGATATGTCGGGCATATGCCTCCGTCACATAACAATAAATATTCAATCACTGAAACATCGATGTACACACATGCCAGAGGATTTTATTTCTGCCCTTTCAGTCATGAACTGTAGGGGACTCTAGAAATCCTTGTACTGTACCGGTGTGGTACCCGTGCCCACTCATATGCTCGTCTGGATGCTCCCCTCAAACGTGAGCCACTCAATCATCATTTCTCACCCGAGTTCTCCCCTCAGGCATGAGCCACTCATCTCAGGATATTCATAGTATCTATATTCAATCTCAATAATCAATATATTATCATTATGTCCATTGACATGACTTTTAGAATGCCTCATCTTACCTCCATTAACTTAAACATTTAAACAATTTGAGATTATTCTCAATAATTACAAAAGGCATGAACAAATTATACACATTTACTTCCATATGATGCAAGTAGCAACATCGCATTAGGATCATTCAATCAGGGAATTCAACAAGGAATATTTTAAACACTTAAGGTCTAGAGACTAATATACACATTATCATTCCATATCTATACATGACATTATGAAAAGTCTAACTCCTTCTAAACCATAACCTACCTCAATTTGGAGGGTTTGAATGTCAATTACTTCGTTGAAGCCTTTCCTTTCCTCAACTCCTCTAAATGTTCAAAGTCTAAATATAAGAGATTAAGACAATTCAATAGTCTACGCCAGAAATCAAGGGTTTTGAGAATTCAGACCCACCCCATTCTACCTATTATCACAGTGCACTTCATTTCCCAAGGCTTTAAATCTTTAACATTATCCCCTCAAACCCTTTTTAAGGCAGTTTTTAAGGGTAAAGTTCCAATTTCACCTAATTCTAGGTCTCAACTTTTACATGAACCGCATTATACAAGCACTTCGTCTTAGGAAGTGATCATTACTCCCTTCTAAACTTATGGATCAACACCCATTAGTTCCCCATTATTCATCCCTAGTTCTACCAACCTAGGGTTCTTTTGCTAACAATTCCTCCGTTAAGGATCCCCCCTTAATTCATAGGTGTTAAAAAATCAAATGTAAAAGAAGTAAGTTGAGTTTCTTACATTGAGAAGGGAAATTGTACTACTCTAGGAGAAAATGTCTTTAGCTCTTGGGAGTTCGTGCTTTTGAAATAATGGGGTATAACCCCTGAAATTCCACTTGAAACCCACTTACTGATTCTCGTCGCCCACTGCAGCAGACACGCTATGGCGGTCAAGCCACCGCCATGACGGGTCCAACTATTATTCTCCCGGTCTGTTACAGCTAAGGGGGGCAATGAACCAGAGCCTGGACTATCGTATCAATTTTTTCAAAAACGGACCGAGTTCGGGATCCGGTTGATCGGTATGTTGATCAAAACTGGGTCTACCGATATGAGGTCCACTGATTTTTCCCCTATCCGATCCAGTCCATATGTTACTGATATGGAACTGGGTCGTACCTAGTTTGGAACGGGGTCCAATCGGATATTTTTTTTAAATTAATTTTTTATATTATATTTTAAACAAAATAGTTTTTATAATTTATTAATTATTAGTCTATTAGTCTATAAGATAACCATTTTTTGGAGATATTTTTTGATAAATAATTTTTATTAAGTTAAAAATTATTAACATTTTTATAAAACTATTAAAAAGTTAATAGAAGTATAAAAATTATTTAAATTTTTTACAAATATTATAAAAATTTTAAAGTTAATAAGTTACAAAACTAGTTAATATTCTTAAAGTTTAAACTTTAAAGTTAATAACTTATGAAATTTTTTACAAAACATACTAAATTTTTTACAAAAGTCAAAACTTATTAAATTTTTTAACTTATGAAAGTTTTTTAAAATAGTAAATAGTAATAAATTTATGAAGTAAGTTAGCTAATCAAATATAAATCAAATTTTAAGTAAGTATCTATAAAATGACTTGCATTAAATAAAAGATAATTATTAAAAGAAAATTAAGGTGAATAGCCTATAAATTTATTCAAATAAATAAAATTGTACATGTATTACAAATATTAGAAGAGTACCTGTAATAACCCGTATCTCATTATTAGGAGAAAAGAACCTAGAATACTCCAAACGAGGCTAGATTGTAGTTAGAGAAATGTTGTGGAGTGAGCCAGTATAAATTGATGATTTTGTCGAGCTTCTCCTTTCGGGAGACTGTTGTAGCGGTAGATTTCTGCTGTAGAGAGACCATGGAAATAACTACTGGATCCGCTGAAGTGGCTTCCTGACTGCCATAGCGGATCCGCTGCAGTGAAAATGTGACCGCTGCAACAGATGACGGGAATTAAAAAGTAGGTTTAAGTGAAATTTCTAGGATTATATCTCATTATTTTCAAAACACGAAGGTTTAAGGTCTGAAGGCGATTTTATCCCCCAGAGCAGTTGAATTTCTTTTTCAAGGTAAGTCTCTTAAATTCCTATCTCTATGGTGGATTATGTTAACTCTAGGATTCAGGGAAAACCTCTAATGGTGTTTTCTGAGCTAAAGAAACCCTAGGTTGATAGACTATGGTTGGATAATGGGGAGTTAAGGGGTTGATTTGACTATAAGTTTATAAAGGGCAATGATCATTCCCTAATGTTTAATTGTTAAAGAATATGGGTTATGCGGGAATTAAGACCTAGAACTAGGTGTAATTGGGGTTTTACACTTAAAATTTTCCTAAAGGGAAGGTTTGAATTTCTAAGACACTTATGTGGGTGTTAGATTACTGAATCCTGCCTATTTTTGTTAGACTTTGTGCATTCGGAAGAACTAAGGAAGGAAAAGGCTCCAATAGGGTGATTTTCATCCGAACCCACCCAGTTTGAGGTAGATTATGGTTTAGAGGAGTTATACCTTATATAATGGCATGTATGTATGTGCAATAATAAAGTATGACTTAGTCTATGGACTTTACTTAATATGATGATTGCTCTGTTAAATTAATCTGTTGAAGAAAATTGATATGATGTGGTCACCTAACCAATATGGAATTGTGTTAAACTGTTAACGGTATTCTGTTTTATGGTTATTGAAGTGATTGGTGAATTATTAATTATTCAAGTAAGGGAGGTAGATTATAAACTCCTGAATGTCTTAATAACAAACTCTGCTATGTTAACAATTGTTTTGTGAATGGTTAAGGATAGTAAGAATATCCTGAGATGAGAGGCTCGTGCCCGAGGGGAGCATCTAAGTGAACAATATGGATTGAATGGCTCGTATCCTAGGGGAGCATCCGAACGAGCATATGAGTAAGAACGGGTACCATGATGGTACAGTACATGGATTTCTAGAGTCCCCTGCAGGTCATTACTAGAAGGGAAGAAATAAGACCCTCTAGCATGTGTGTACATTAATGTGGTAACGGAGTGTTTATAGTGATATGGCGGAGGCATGTGTTTGACATGTCACCAAATGTTCTATTTTATGATGTAGTTGTAAATGTGTTAAAGACTAGGAATTGAGTTAGTGCTATGTAGTTGAGTTAAGTTGGTGATCTTGTGATTTTTACTTGAACGTAGAAAAGAAGAAAACACTTGATTGTGATATAGATAAATGAATATTTTGATGTTGAGTTGTTCTAGCTAGTCATGATTTTCTTTATATCACATATGATTATGAATAATTGTGAATTGATGTCAACGACTTACATTTATATCTGAATGAGCACTAAAATGTGTGAATTTTTATAAGATGGTGAAATGATAAAGGTGCAGCTAAGTCGAGCTACTACCCAGGGCAGTATCGCTGCAGAAGGACTTATTCTGCTATGGCGAGATCACGACAACGGTCCAGTGACTGCTGCAGCAAAAGGCCTAATCTAGTGAGCAAGTCGGCTGTCACATGTGCAGAGCTAATGATCTTGAAATGTTTAATGTACATATAAAGGATGTTCAAGACTGGTTTTATATTGTTGTTGCATTTCTTATATATTATTATGTAAGGTCGGCCAATGATGCCTACTAGTATCGTGTTTCGTACGACGCAACTCCTGCATTTCTTTTCTGAGTGTAGAATTTTATCTAGGAAGCTCCTTTCACCTTACCTATAAATCAGTAACAAACTCGTTGGAAAGGTGAGTGACTACAAGAGCGGCAGTCCCACTCTTCCGTTGAAGATGTCTTTCCTCCAGACATTTTAATTCTTTATTTTCTAGATTTATCATTCCTAGCTTTGTACGTGGACGTCTAGTGAAATGACAATCAGATCTTGAGATTATTATTATGTTTTGTTTTAGATGTTTTTGCTCATTTAGGATATTTCAATTTGTTTCATTATAAAAATGTTATTTCATTCTCGTTGGAATGATTGATGTCGGGGTAATTGTTTGGATTCATTGATTTGCCCACTGGAGGGTTAGTGTGGGTTCCAATCATGGCCATTTGGGTCGTGAAAAAGTTGGTATCAGAGCTCTAGGTTCATCGATCTCATTACGCTAAGACAAATCTACTAGAGTCTCGCGGATTAGTGCGGAGACGTCTATAACTTATCTTCGAGAGGCAGCCGGACTTTAGGAAAATTCCTTTCTTCTTCCCTTTCATGTGATTACTTGATTTCAATTGGTATATGGTTATCCAAATTGGTATCTAACAACTCTTCTTTCTTTCTCTCACAGATGGTGAGAACACGTGCAGATAGAAACAGAGAAGTAGCACCCAAGCCAGCAGTAGCAGCAGTAGTCCACAGCAAAGGAAAGGGCCAAGGACGTAAGCGAAGGCCTGCCATAGCTAGAGGAGGGGCTCGTGCTCCTGTTCTAGTACGAGAGATGCTCAGCATCTCCGATACCTCCTGCAATCCAAGAAACTGTGGCGGTAGAGGTGGAAGTCCTGATGAAGGGAGAGGTTCCTGCCACCCCAGTATCCTCCAAGGTTCTAGTTTAGGTTCTTAATCTCCTGAGTGGCCTTGTGGTTAATGGGAAGTGCTAGCAACTCCTGCAGGGCAGTAATTAGGGATACAGCATGTGGCTATTGTGGCTCTTCACATTGATGACATGTTTGAGGCAGTCATGTTCCTGAGGCCGGTGGTTGGGTTGTGATGACAGGTGAGAAGTATGACTTATTCTGGCAGTTCACCAAGATGAAGCCTCCCACTTTTTATGGTACTGAGTCTGAGGACGCCTATGAATTCATTATAGATTGTCACGAGAGGCTCCATAAGATGGGGGTGGTGGAGAAGTACAGTGAGGATTTTGTCACCTTCCAGTTGATGGGTGATGCAAAGCTCTAGTGGAGGGCTTTCGTGGAGTGTAGACCAGCAGAGTCACCATCATTGACCTGGACCTAATTCTACTCCACGTTCTTGAAGAAGTATCTACCCTGTACCTTGAGAGATAGGAGACGGAATGAGTTCACCACTATCGAGCAGGGAAGCTCTTCTGTTGCAGCCTATGAGGCCCGCTTCCATTCACTATCTAGGTATGCTCTACCCTTACTTCCCACAGAGGAAGAGAGGATCACGCGGTTTCTTAAGGGCCTGAATGTGGGTCTCCAATTATTAGCTCTTCAAATAGTTTTCTCACGTAATACCTTTTAGGAGGTAGTGGAATATGTGAAGAACATAGAGGGGGTGAAACAGAAACGGTACGCAAAGAATACTGAGAAAAACGCTCGGAGGGAGGATTCCTACAGTGGCTCTATTGCTAGAACTCTTGTACCACAGGGTTTCTCTGGACATCCTATTCAATCGACTATGCAAGTGTCAGCCGAGGTCTATTAGGAAACACTCCCCAACCAGTAGGTACAGTTGGGGTACTCAGCTTATTTGCCCAAACATCAGGGCTTGCCCTATTTTTGTTTTTCTGATTCAGAGGCCAATGATCGAGAAGGTATGCCACGAGTGAAGGGAGTATTGACACATCCGCAGATGGTGTTCCAGGTTTTATCAGGGTGGACAGATCATTCCACATCCAAATCCTCGAGCTTCGGCCCCTACCAAAAGAAAAGGCAGTGTTTTCAGCAGGGATCATCAACAGCTTGGGCGAGGTAGTCAGCCTGCTATCAGAGGTGGTACTCATCTGAGTAAAGGAGGTGCTCGGGTGGGTAAGGGTGGCACCCAGTCAGGTAGAGGGGTGGCACAGCCCAATCGGTGTTGTTCACAAGTAGGTAGCCAGGCTCACTTTTATGCTATTCCTAGCAGGCCCGAGGCAGAGTTTTCAGACGCTGTTATTATAGGTACAATTTTTATGTCCAGAAAAATTCCTATGGCTTTGTTTGATCTGGGTTCTACTTTTTCCTATGTGTCTGCTTATTTTTCATTGGGATTGGATCTTGCTGGTAATGTGTTTGATACTCATATCCATATGTCTACTCCTGTTGGGGATTCTGTGGTGGTGGATTAGGTTTGTTGGGATTTTATTATTGATTTTATGGGGTTTGACACCATGGTAGACTTGGTGATCTTGGACATGGTTGATTTTGATGGGATTCTAGGAATGAGCTAGTTATGTCCTTTCCATGCCATTCTGGATTACCATGCTAAGACCGCCACTATATCGGGCCCAGGGTCGTCTATCTTAGAGTGGAAAGGGAATTGTAGCCTTGCTCCTAAGAAATTAATTTCTTATATTCATGCTCGTAAGTTGATAGAGTAGGGTTGCTCAGCGTACTAGCGCATATTCAAGATACTAGTTTCGAGGGTCCTTCCATAGAGTCAGTCCCAGTAGTTTGTGAGTTCTTAGAGGTGTTCCCTACATATCTTCCTAGCATGCCATCGGCTCGTGATATTGATTTTTGCATAGATTTAGAGCCAGGGACCCGACCCATTTCTATTCTGCCGTACAAATGGTACCAGCTGAGTTGAGAGAACTCAAGGACCAGTTGCAAGAGCTGCTTAGTAAGGGGTTTATTAGGCTAAGTGAGTCTCCGTAGGGTGCCCCGATCTTGTTTGTGAAGAAGAAAGATGGTAGCATGCAGATGTGCATCGATTACTGTTAGTTGAACAAGGTAATATTCGAAACAAGTATCCTCTTCCTCGAATAGATGATTTGTTTGATTAGTTACAGGGAGTAGTTGTATTTTCAAAGATTGAATTGAGGTCAGATTATCACCAACAGAAGATTCGGGCTGAGGATATTCCCAAAACAACCTTCCAGACCAAGTATGGGCATTATGAGTTTCTAGTCATTTCATTCCAACTCACTAATTCCCCAGCTACATTCAAGTGCTTGATGAATGGTATCTTCAAACCCTACTTAGATTCCTTTGTGATTATTTTTATTGATTATATCTTGGTTTACTCTAAGACCAAGAAAGAGAATGAAAATCATCTGAGAATTGTGTTGGGTTGCTGAAGGAGAAGAAGTTGTATGCCAAAGTCACTAAGTCTGAGTTTTGGTTAGACTCGATGTCTTTCCTGGGTAATGTGGTCTCCAAAGAGGGAATCAAAGTTGACTCACAGAAGGTGGAGGCGGTCAATAATTGGGTAAGGCCAACCACCGTGATAGAGATTCGGAGTTTTATGAGGCTGGCCAGCTACTACCGCTGATTTGTGAAAGAGTTTGCATCCATTGCCTCAGTACTGACTAGGTTGACTCACAAGGATGTACTTTTACAGTAGTTGGAGGAATGTGAAGTGAGTTTTCAGAAGCTCAAGACCCTGTTAACCACGGCACCTGTCCTGGCATTACCGGTGGAAGGTAAAGATTTTGTTGTTTATTGTGATGCCTCACGGTCTGGGTTGGGTGTTGTGTTAATGTAGTAAGGACAAATCATTTCTTATGCCTCGTGATAGTTAAAGGTGCATAAGAAGAATTACCCCGTGCATGACCTTGAGCTAGCAGCGGTGGTGTTCACCCTAAAAATCTGGAGGCACTACCTATACAGGGCTCGTTACGAGGTATTCACGGACCATCGTAGCCTGTAATATGTGTTTTCCCAGAAGGATCTCAATTTGAGGCAGAGGAAGTGGATAGAACTGCTCAAGCACTTATGATATCACCATCTTGTATCACCCAGGGAAGGCTAATATTGTGGAAAATATGTTGAGTCGGAAAGCAGTAAGTATGGGCAGTTTAGCATTTCTGGAAGCTACTCGATGACCGATGGCCGGGGAAGTTCAGAAATTGGTGAACAATTTGATAAGGCTCTCTCTGATAGAAACAGGTGGGATACTAGCTAGCATGGAGGCTAAGTCACCGCTATTAATGGAAATAAAGGCAAGACAGTTTGAGGATGAGAAGTTGGGTAGCATCTGAGATAAGGTTCTGTGGGGAGAAGCAAAGGAAGCAATGCTAGGTGGCAAAGGGATCCTGAGGATAAAAGGGTCACATGTGTGTTTCCTGATTTGGTGAGCTATTTAAGACTCTTCTGGAAGAAGCTTACAATTCGAGGTACTTTATTCACCCTGGAGTCACCAAAATATACCATGCCTTGAAGCGGCACTTTTGGTGGGGTAGAATAAAGAGAGACATTGTTGACTATGTCGCTCGGTGTTTAAACTGTCAGCAGGTGAAATATGAGCACTAGAAGACTGAGGGAGTACTTTGGAGGATGCCTATCCCCGAGTGGAAATGGTATAGAATAGTTATGGATCTCGTAGTTGGTCTTCCAAAGACTTTGGGGAAGTTTGACTCCATTTGGGTCTTTGTGGATAAATTGACCAAGTCTGCTCATTTCTTGCCTGTCCAAGTGACTTACAATGCCGAGAGTTTGGCCAAGCTATATGTCAAAAAAGTGATTCAGTTGCAGGGGGTACCAGTGTCAATTGTGTCTGATAGGGGTACTCAGTTCACCTCTCATTTCTGGAGGACCTTACAGGCAGAGTTAGGCACCAGGTTTGACTTGAACACAGCCTTCCATCCTCAGGCAGATAGACAGTTAGAAAGGACCATCTAAATATTAGACAAGGGCCTGTGTTATAGGTTTTAGGGGCCATTGGGATAAATTTCTACCCTTGGCATAGTTCTCTTACAACAACAACTATCACTCGAGCATTGGCATGGCGCTATTTAAAGCTCTGTAGGGAGGAAATACAGGTCTCCAATTGGGTGGTTTGATGCATTTGAAGTAAGACCTTGGAGAACCGATTTGCTGAAGCAATCCTTGAAAAAAGTTTGGGTAATCCAAGAGCGTCTGGTGGCTACTCAAAGTAGACAAAAATAGTATGCAGATAGGAAGGTGAGAGATATGAAGTTTATGGAGGGAGAGCAACTCTTGTTTAAGATATCTCCCATGAAGAAGGTAATAAGATTCGGCAAGCAGGGCAAGCTTAGCCCGAGTACATTGGATCTTTTGAAATCCTATGACATATGGGTAGTAGCTTATGAACTGGCCTTACCGCCAGGGTTGCCTGGGGTACATCCGATATTCCATGTTTCAATATTGAAGAAGTACCATGGGGATGGATCGTACATTATCACATGGGACTCCGTGTTGCTAGATGAGAACATATCCTATGAGGAGGAGCCAATGGCGATTTGGCTAGGGACATCAGGAAGTTGAGAGTAAATGAAATTACGACGATAAAGGTCCAGTGGAAGAATCTTTATATAGAGAAAGGCACTTGTGAGATCGAGGCCGATATGCGGATAAAATATCCTTAACTATTCATGGAATCTAGTACGTCCTCTTCGTTGCCTTTATAGACCGTTAGGGAATGAATGGTGTTTTAATTGGTATATGATGGAACGACCCATATGTCATTACGAGGATAAATGAACCTAGAATACTCCAAATAAGGCTACACAACGGTTAAAGAGTGTTATGGAGTGAGCTAGTGAAAATTGATGATTTTGTGGAGCTTTCAGTTTTTGAGGGACCACTATAGCGGTAGAATTTCTGCTGCAGTGAAACTATGGTGATGGTCAGAGTTCTACCATAACATACTAGGGAAATAACTGTCAGATCCATTAAAGTGGCTTTCTGACCGCCATAGCGGGTCTACTGCAGTGGAAATGTGACCGCTGCAGTGAACGACGGGAATCAAAAAGTTAGTTTAAGTGGAATTTCTAGGGTTATACCCCATTATTTCCAAAACATGAAGGTTTAAGGTCTGAAGATGATTTTCACCCCTAGAGCAGTTGAATTCCATTTTCAAGGTAAGTCTCTTGAATTTTTATCTCTATGATGGATTATGTTAACTCTAGTATTCAGGGAGAACCTCTAATGGTGTTTTCTAAGCTAATAAACCCTAGGTTGATAGACTAGGGCTGGATCATGGGGAGCTAATGGGTTGGTTGGATTATAAGTTTATAGGGGGTAATGATCATTCCCCAAGGTTTAATTGTTAAATAATGTGGGTATGCGGGAATTGAGACCTAGAACTAGGTGGAATTGGGTTTTACACTTAAAATTGCCCTGAAAGAAAGGGTTTGAGTATCTAAGACCCTTGTGTGGGTGGTAAGTTACTGAATTCTGTGTTGTTTTTGTTAACTTTGTGCATTTGGAAGCACTAAGGAAGGGAAAGGCTCCAGCAAAGTGATTTTCATCTGAACCCTCTCAATTTGAGGTAGGCTATGGTTTAGAGGAGTTAGACCTTATATAATTTCCTGTATGTATGTTCTATAGTAATGTGCGACTGTTATACCCCTGGAACCCTAAGATCCAACCCGGGAGTTGAAGCGGAGCAAAGTTGAAAATTTGGCACCAGGCACAGGACAAGTTGTAGGGACACTCATCACGATAGCCTACAAGTCATTATGTGACTCATCGGGGAAGGGCCAAGTGTTCAATGAAGAACTGGAGATTTAAGTCACCACAGGTCTGACCATGAGTCGTGGTCAGTCCTCACGACTCATGAGGTCAACCGTCATCAAAGGGAAGTAATTAAAGGATATTGGGTTGGTATGTACCCAATAGTTAATGACCATGAGTTTGTGGTCACTCTTGACGAATCATGGGGCAACCTATCGTGAGGCCAGGAGGCAAGGTTAGACAGTGTACTTGACGAGCAGCATGATGAGCCGTCTTCCCCAGTGATAAATCGTTAGGTCGTCCGTTAGGACCACCTGACAGTTATTTCCTGTGAATTAGTAAGGGCCTTTTTATAAATTCTAAATATCCTAAAGCCTAAACTACGTCGTTTTATCCTATGAAAGGTGGGTTTTTAGAGGGATAATCTATTCTAAGTCCTCATTCATGCATGCAAGAGTTTAGAGGTGATTCAAGGTTCCCTTCTTCAATTCTTTTCAATTCCTTTTGGGCTTTCAAGGGAGAGTAAGATTAAGCTATTTCCAGGTATGTAGGGTTATGAACGGGTATTCCGTTCATAACCATGTCCATTCCTTAGTATTCTATGAAAATTTACTACAAATCTATTGGGGTTTTAATCCAATTTTTATGAAAAACTAATGATTTACAAGTGGGTGATTCTAAAGTGTTATCTACATTATATTTTATGAAATTGGATCAGATTTTATAATTATTTTGATTATTTAATTGTTGAATTTGATTTCTATTAAATTGAGTCTATCAAAGCATGATCTATGATAAATCGATTTATGATCCTTACTTCAATCGATGATATTTACAATCCCAACGTGTTACAATTTGAAATATGAATTTATTCAATTACCAATCATGATTTAATGATTCTCAACTTATATGCATGATCTACAAGTACGTATGATACCTATGATTCATGAATTATATTTTGGCCGACTCACAGGCCTTGATTCATGTCTAGTTCACGTATTTACAAGCATGTTTATGATTATCATGATTTAACTAGCCTATGAACTCATGCATGTTATACTATGAGCACTATATATATTTTAGGAGTAGTATCAACCACCGAGTAGGTTAAGGGCTCAGGTCTGCCACGGATCTCATAAACTAGTGCCACCGTAGGTATGTTGGGACCT
This sequence comes from Datura wrightii, assembly GCA_035772735.1. Taxonomy (NCBI): domain Eukaryota; kingdom Viridiplantae; phylum Streptophyta; class Magnoliopsida; order Solanales; family Solanaceae; genus Datura; species Datura wrightii. The sequence goes on along the minus strand of JASDFA010000019.1, from coordinate 71,298,506 downwards.
CCCTTGTGACTGTCCTCGGCCCAGTTGGACCTCTTCATGGTGATATCACACGTTCATGGTTCTACCCTTGTGAAGGTATGAACGGCCTCCCGACTAGGTTTACAAGTCAGACTTCATGTGTGCTCATATGGAGTATGTTGGTTAAGTGAAGTCTCCCACTGTTCCTCATGATTTATGCATGTTTATGATTATGTATTTTGTCTCAAGTCGTGTTAAGTAAAGCTTTTCTCCAATGATTATAAATACATTTGTATTACGAATATTTTGAAAATCTTGAGCCTTCTGTTATGTTACGACGTTTACGATATGAGCATGATGTCCTACTCTTATGATCATTTATGAGCTTTTATATATTTTAAATGTTCGTTTTACTTACCTTTCATACTTGGTACATTCCATGTACTGACCGCATACTTTCTATATTGTATCTTCTCATGATATAGGTTCTGGCTCTCAGGCTCATCCTCATATCTAGACCCCCCTTCAGAGCGTACTTTTAGTGTACCGGTGAATCCTCATGTTCTGAGGGTCGTTTGATAGACATCCATGCTACTTATGTTTCAGTACTTGCCTGGGTTATTTGGGGGTGTTATCCCATCAACCCATTGTATGTAGTATAGGCTTTTAGACAGTATGTAGTACTTAGCTTGCGTGTATGTTTAGAGATCCCCTTACGTACGATACGTTATGATATGTTTACGTTTCTGCTATAACTTGTGATTAGTCTTCCGCTTAGAATGAATAAAGTTAGATGTATGCTTATGCCTTGGGTCGACTTGGAGCCTCTCAGGTTCCCTTGTCCCGTGTCGTGATTCGGGTCTACGTTTGGGTCATGATAGTGACTTAGTATATGGACTTTACTTGTTATGATGATTGCTTTGTTAAATTAAATAGTTGAAGTAAATTGATATGATGTGATCATCGAACCAATGTAAAACTATGTTGAACTGCTAAGGGTATTCTATTTTATGGTTATTGAAGTGATTGATGAATTGTTAATTATTCGAGTAAGGGAGGTAGATTATAAACTCCTAAAAGTCTTAATAACGAACTCTGCTATGTTAATAATTGTTTTGTTAAAGGTTAAGGATAGTAAGAATATCCTGAGATGAGAGGCTAGTGTCCAAGGAGAGCATTCGGACGAGCAATATGGATTAAGTGGCTCATGTCCGAGGGGAGCATCGGGACGAGCATATGAGTGGGAGCAAGTATCACATCGGTACTATATATGAATTTCTAGAGTCTCTTACAAGTCATGACTGTAAAGGCAGAAATATGACCCTTTAGCATGTGTGCATTGATGTGGTGAATGAATGCTTATGGTGATTGGAGGAGGCGTGTGCCCGATATGTCACCAATTATTCTATTTTATGATGTAGTTGGAAATGTGTTAAAGACTTGGAATTGAGTAAATGCTATGTGGTTGAGTTTAGTTGGTGATCATGTGATTGTTACTTGAACGTGGAAAAGTGGAAAATACTTGATGTGTGATATGGGTAAATGAACATTTTGATGTTGAGTTGTTCTAATTAGTCATGATTTTCTTTATATCGCATGTGATTATGAAAAGTTGTGATTTGATGTCAATGACTTGAATTTATATTTGGATGAGCACTATAATGTGTGAATTGCTAAAAGCTGGTGAAATGATGAAGGTGCAGCTAAGTCGAGCTACTGTGCACGGCAGTACCGCTGTAGTGGAATTATTCCACTACGGCGAAACTGTGGCAGCAGTCAAGTGATGGCTACAGCAAAAGGCCTAATACAGTGAGCAGGCCGGTTGTCACCTGTGGGAGCTAATGATCTTGAAATGTTTACTGTACGTCTGTATAGTGTTCTGTACTGGTTTTATATTGTTGTTTCATTGCTTGTATGTTATTATGTAAGGTCGGTGGATGATGCCTACCAGTATCGTATTTCGTACTGACGTGATTTCTACACTTCTTTTTTGAGTGCAGAGTTCTATCTAAGAAGCTCCTTTCGCCCTCACCTATAAAGCAGTAGCAGATTCATTAGAAAGGTGAGCGACTGCAAGACAGGCAGTCCCACTCCTCCATTGAAGATGTCTTACCTCCGGGCATTTTAGTTCTTTATTTTCTAGATTTGTATGTAGACATCTGGTGCAATGACAATCGAATTTTGGGATTATTATTTTGTTTTTTTTAGATGTTTGTGCTCGTTTAGGAGATTTCAATTTGGTTCATTATAAAAGTGTTATTTCTTTCTCATTGGAATGATTGATGTCAGGGTACTTATTAGGATTCGTTGGTTTTCCCACTAGGGGGTTAGTGTGGGTGCCAATCACAGTTATTTGGATCGTGACAGTACCTAATCTACGCAGCCACCTTCTAGGAAGGGTTTTATTTCAATTAGGTCTCTATTATTATACTAATATCTATAATCTCCAAAATATTATTTTTGTAACTTAATTATCATTTCCTCTAAAATATTTTTTGGAATTTGTACTCGTCCTTATTCCTCTATTGCCTCCATGGCGTCATCGTTATTTACCTCCAAACACTTCATCTATTTTATCTTCGAATTGGGTCGATAACTTTGGCAGTCCATAGTTTCTTCATTCAACATTTATCCAATCTCTAAATAACACCAATATTTCCAAACTATCTTTTGCTAGAATACCGATGGTCTCCGATAATAAGTCTCTCTATGCTGAAAGCTTTCTCCGAAGCTACTAAAGATGATTGAATGGCTAGCACATATCAAACCACCCTTGAAAGCCTTGGATATTATTCTCTATGGTTCTTCCACCATGCTAATAGTTGTGGCTCTCTATTTGCATCTATGATACTATCTTGTGCCTCCGAAATATATGCATCAAAACCATAACTATTACATGATTCGAGACCAAGATAATCAGCCACCATATCATCAAAACCATCTACCCCAGGCCTAGAACTAACAGGTCGTGTAGGTGGAATGTTTTCTTCAATGGTTCTATATACATTATATAAGTTTCTAGCTTTAGCTATTATACTACTATTATACATCTCAAGGGTTCGCAATTCATCAGTTTGGATTTCTAAATTTGTATAAATTTTTTCAACTATTTTTTCAACACCTTGAAATTTATCAAAAGGGTTGAATAAAGTAGCAGTTAAATAAATTTGGGGAATAGGGAAGAATATTTTTTGATTTTTTCAATTATATATTGAATAGGCTTTTGAAACATTTCAATTTGTTTAAATTTTGCAAATTTAATTAAAATAGCAGTAATATTTACTAACACTGAAGAAATGGTTAGATAATATTGACCAGATATTGCATTTGTAGCTTTATAAAAAATTTTCAAAAATTTAATAATTTCATAAACCTGACTTCCAATCATCATTACAAAGTCTTAAATATGGATCTGTATTATGAGCATTATAAACTAATTGTATAGGCATGCGATAAACATAAGCTATTTCAAGCATTTCATATAAAGAGTTCCATCTAGTAGACACTTTTTTGGAACTTTTCTATATTCAAGTTCACATTCTACACAATTATTTTTGTATTCAACAAGTCTAGCTTTTATTTTCGCTTTAAAAATTCAAGCATAAGCAAGTCTAACTTTTTTACAACTAGCTCTAAAAGTATTAAGACCATCTTTTACTATTAAATTATAAATATGTATAGCATATTTAACATGAAAAGCATCATTATCAATTGGACAAAGTCTAGGTCTTAGAAAATCAACTACTTTCACATTATTAGAAGCATTATCTGAGGTGACACTCATTATTTTATCACAAAGATTAAAATACTATAAAATACCTCCTATTATTGAAGCTATGTAAGAACTAGTCTTAATCTCTTCTACATATTTATATCTTATTATTCTTTTTTGCATACTCTATTCATGATCAATCCAGTGGGTGGTAAAGTTAAATAATCATTACCATTAACACTATGACCCATATCAGAAGTAATAGATATTCTACCATCAAAATATATAAAAAGACAATAAAGAAAATGACAGTGTTTAGCTTGATATTTAAAAATATTATTTTTAATTGTGTTTGTTGAAAAACCTTGAAAAGACAAATTATACACCTCCTGAATATAATGAATAAAATTGGTATGTGAAGGAAAACTAAAAAGGCAAACTACAAACAGCTACCATTTTAGCTAATTATTCACAATATTTTTGTTGGCTATGTTTGGTGTGTGCTTGGGCCAGCCGGGTTAGATATATTTAAAATACTTTGAACCATATTATACCCTCCTATAGATCATCCAAGCAAGGGTGTACCATTTTTTAGCCTTAGAAATAGCTTCTAGGTGAGTAAATTCTTTATTACACAATCTCAAATATTTAGTTAGCAACCCAGTCCCACCTTTCGATCCCCTAGTCAAATCATTTCAATACTTTCTTACTATTTAAACAAGTAGCAATAGTTTTTTCACTATTTTGCTTAATAAATTGTCAAACTAAAGACCTTTTAGAATGTTCGGACCTTGTGGCCCTAGTAAACATAGGTAATTCCGTAACCGGACTAGTAGAGATAGGGGTCTCCTCTAACTCTTGTTCTTCTACATCTTGAGAATCCTCTATGTCTTCTTCCAAATTAGTATAAACTCTATCTATAGTCTCATTATCTAATTGAGTAGCAAAATTAACATGATAAGGTTGTTGACATGGTAAATAAGTTTCATCTATATTAGTAAATCTAGGTGGTCACGGCAATGATCTAGGACTACTTCCACCCCTGCTATTAGTAGCACCCATAATTTTTTTATTCTACTTTATTTAACAGCATCCATATTTAAAATATAAAATAAGAAAATATAGATATTAAATAAATAAAATATGAATAATAAATTAACAAGCAATATAAATATAATAAAAATTGTAGGTAAACAACTAAAGAGGTTAAAGTTGGAACGAATACGCAAACGTTAAAAGACGGAATTGAGAGATGACAATTAAAGCTAACAAATGGCTTTAAACAAATTTTCTAACTCCAATTATCCAATACCACAAAATATAAAATTAAAAGCTTAGAGAGTAGTAGAGAGAGCTTGTGAGTTTGAGAGAATAGTAGAGAGAGTTTGTGAGTTTTGTGAGAAAAATAGGATGATTTTGGAATATATTTATAGTGTGGAGGGGATTAAGGGGTAGGGGTGCTTGGGGAAGAGGGGGTAAAATGGCTGTTAGGAGCCATTTAGGGGCCCCATTTCTCATTGCCAAACGACTTCTCATGGTAACAAGAATTTAAAAAAATTTTAAAAAATGACCGTTAATTGGACTAGAACCGGACCGAAATCGGGTCCACCATTCCAAATACCCTGCTATGCACTGGACACCCCTACTCGGTTCCCCCTATTCCATTTTCATCTGGAAGTAATGAAATCGGGTCTTAACGAACCGGGTCGACCCGGTTCCCTTGCCAGTCTTAGTTACAGCAGGACTCCGACTATCATAACTGTCTCACTACAGTGGAAGTTCCTCCGCTGCAGCTGTCCTCCATAACCAGTAGCTCTCAATGCTGCTCTCAAACAGCTCCCCAACTCATAATTTTCACTAACACTCAATCAACGCCTTCCTACCCATGACTTAGGCCAGTTAGGGTGTTCCACACTTATTCCCCTTGTAATGGCGTATGGTTCAATACATTAGATACCAATTAAAATATTGTTCATCCCTAAACGGCCTACAAAAGCAAGAAAGAGAGTATACCAGATTCCACAAACAGTTGAGGATATTTGTATCAGATGTCGGCCTCAGTCTCCTAAGTGGCTTCCTCTATGGGATGATTCTTCCACTAGACCTTTACTGTTGCAATCTTATTCGATCTCAACTTGGGGACCTCTCTATTTAGGATTGCCACTAGCTCCTCCTCATTGGACAAGTTCTCATCCAGAAACACCGAGTCCCATTTGATTATGAATGACCCATCTCTATGGTATTTCTTCAACATGGAAACATGGAAATTGGGATGTATTTATAACAATCCTAAAAGAAATGCTAATTTGTAAGCTACCTCCCCCACACATCGGAGAATCTCAAACGGCCCAATGTACCTCAGGCTGAGCTTGCCCTGCTTCCCGAACCACATTACCCCCTTCATGGGGGATACCTTGAGCAATACTTTCTCTCCTACAATAAACTTCATATCTCTCACTTTCCTGTCTGCATATTTCTTATTCCTACTTTGAGCAGCTACCAGACGTTCTTGAATCACCCAGGCCTTTTCTAAAGACTTTTTAAGAAAATGGTATCCCAAGGTCTCACCTCAAATGCATCAAACCATCTAATTAGAACCTGCATTTTCTCTCATACAGAGCTTCAAATGGTGCCATGTCAATGCTCGAATGATAACTTTTGTTATAAGAAAACTTTGCCAAGTGTAAGAATTTATCCCAATAACCATCAAAATTTATCACACAAGCCCAAAGCATATCCTCTAACACCTGAATGGTCCTTTCTGACTATCCATCTGTCTGCGGATAGAAGGTTATGCATTAATCCAACTTGGTACCTAGTTCTGCCTGTGAAGTTCTCTAAAAATGGGAGGTGAACTGAGTACCCCTGTTTGACACGATCGAAATTGGTAACCTATACAGCCGAACCACATCCTTCACATACAATTTGGCCAGTCTCACAGTATTGTAAGTTACCTAAACATGTAGGATGTGGATGGACTTAGTTGTCTATCAACAATAACCCAAATGGAGTCAAACTTCCCCAATGTCTTTAGAAGACCAACCACGAAGTCCATCATTATCCTCTCCTATCTCCACTCTGGGATGGGCATCCTCTGAAGTACTCCCCCAGGCTTCCAATGCTCGTACTTCACCTACTGACAGTTTAAACACTGGGCGACATAATCCATAATGTCCCTCTTTATCTTGACCCTCAATAATGTCACTTCAAGTCATGATATATTTTAGTAACCCTAAGATGGATGGAGTACCTCGAGTTGTGAGCTTCTACAAGGATGGTTTTAATTAGCTCGTTAACCCGGGGAACATACACATGCCCCTTTATCATCAAGACCCCTTCGTCATTAGCACTGCTTCCCTAGCTTCCCCCCATAGGACTTAGACCCGAATATTACTTAGCTTTGTATCCTCAAATTGCCTGGCTTTGATCTCCTCTATCAGTGATGACTTATCCTCCATGCTGGCTAGTATCACACCCATTTCTATGAATGAAAGTCTAATCAGGTTGTTTGCCAGTGTCTGGACTTCTCTGACCATCGGCCGTTGAGTAGCTTCCAAGCAAGCAAGGCTACCCATACTCACAGTATTCCGGCTCAAGGCATCGGCCACCACATTTTCCTTCTGTGGGTGATATAGGATTGTCACATCATAATCCTTAAGTAGTTTCATCCATCTCCTCTGTCTCAAATTGAGATCGTTCTAGGAGAATATATTCTACAGGCTGCGATGGTCTGTGAACGCCTCACAATGAGCCCCGCACAGGTAGTGCCTCCAAATTTTCAGAGCAAACACTAAAGCTGCCAAATCCATGTCATGTGTGGGGTAATTCTTCTCATGCACCTTCAACTTTCTCGAAGCATAAGAAATGAACTATCCTTCCTGTATTAACACAGCACCTAACCCAGATCGTGAAGCATCACAATAAACTACAAAATCTTTACCTTCCACTAGTAGGGCCAAGACTGGTGCCATGGTTAGAAGGCTTTTGAACTTCTGAAAACTCTCTTCATATTCCTCCGACCATTTAAAAGGCACATTTTCCAAGTCAACCTTGTCAACACTGAGGCAATGGATGTAAATCCCTTCACAAACCGGCAGTAGTAACTGGCCAACCCCATGAAACTCCGAATCTTTGCAACTGTAGTAGTTCTAGCCTAGATTTGGACTGCCTCCACCTTCTGTAGATTCACTTAATCCCCTCCTTGGAGACTATATGTACTAGAAAAGATACCAATTCCATCCAAAATTCACATTTGGTGAACTTGGCATACAACTGTTTTTCCTTCAGCAGCCACAACATAACCCTCAGATGATTGTCATCTTTCTGCTTAGTCTTAGAGTATACAAAGATATCATCAATAAACATGATTAAAAATGAATCTAGGTAGGGTTTCAAGATACCATTTATCAATCTCATAAATGCTTCCAGAGCATTAGTGAGTTCGAAGGACATGACTAGGAACTCATAATGCCCATACCTGGTCCGAAAAGCCGTCTTGGGAAAATCCTCAACACGAATCTTCAATTGATGATAGTCCGATCTCAGGTCAATCTTAGAGAACAATGTTTCCCCCTATAACTGATCAAAAAGGTCATTTATTTGAGGAAGAAGGTATTTATTTCGGATGGTTACCTTATTGAACTTACAGTAATCAATGCACATTCATATACTACCTTATTCTTTTTCACAAATAAGATCGGGGCACCCCACAGAGAGACACTCGGCCTGATAAACCCCTTACTAAGCATTTCTTGCAACTGTTTCTTGAGATCTCTCAACTCAGCTGGTGCCACTCTGTATGGTGGTATAGAGATAGGTCGGGTCCCTGGCTCTAAATCTATACAGAAATCAATATCGTGACTTGGCGGTATGCCAGGAAGATCTGTGGGAAATACCTCTAAGAATTTACAGAATATCAGGACTGACTCTATGGAAGGACCCCCGGAACTGGTATCCCGAATATGAGCTAAATATGCTAAACTCCCCCGCTCTATCAATTTTTAGGCATGAATATAAAAGATGAATTTCTTAGGAGTGGTGCTACAATTCCCTTTCCACTCCAATTTGGATGACCCTGGGCCTGATATGGTGACGGTCTTAGCATGGCAATACAGAATGGCATGGTAAGGAGACAATTAGCTCATTCCTAGGATCAAATCAAAATATACCATGTCTAAGATCACAAAATCTACCATAGTATCAAAATCATAAAGTCAATAATACAATCACGACATATCCTATCCACTACCATAGAATCCCCAATAGGAGTGGACACATGGATAGGAGTATCAAGCACATTACAAGCAAGATCCAATTCCAATGAAAAATAAGCAGACACATAGAAAAAAGTAGAACCAGGATCAAATAAAACCGTAGCCATTTTGTCGAACACAAAAATCATACCTTTGATAACGGTGTTGGAAGCCTCTACCTCGGGCCTACTAGAAATGCATAGAAGTGGGCCTAATTATCCGCTTGAGACCTGCCCCTGTTGGGCTGTGCAACCCCTCCACCAGACTAATTGCCACCCCTTCTAGTATGAGCACCTCCTCTACTTGTCTAGGTGCCACCTCTAACCACTGCCTGACTGCCCCTCCCAACTAGGGGTGATCCCTTCTGAACACACTCCCTTTTCTCCCGGCAAGGGCCATAGCTCAAGGAGCTAGGTGCGGAACAATCTGCCCGCCCTGACCAAATCTGGGACACCACCTGTAGATATGGCCATACTCTCCACACATGTGAAAAACCTTCTCAATCACAGGTCTCTGAGTCAAAACAGAAGAAATAGGATGAGCCCCAATATCTGAGCGCACTATCTAGTTAATCCCGTATCTACCTGTTGGCAGTAAAGTGGTCCCTGGTGGACCCCCAGCGGACACCTGCATGGCTAACTGAATAGGGCATCCTGAGTAACACTGAGGTACTAGAGTTCTAGCAAAAAAGCCACTACAAGAGCCCACTTTTCGAGCGTTCTTCTTGGCATTTTTCGTGTAACCATCCTGTTTTACTCCCTCCACATTTTTCACATATTCCACTACTTCCTAAAAGGTCCTACCTATAGAGACTTGATAATATTCAAACTCACACTTCCTGAAAAAGTATGAAGCGGTCATTGTCAATAAAGAACCCAAATAAGAGGTTGGGGTCGAACCCATAGGGAATTGGGTAAGATCTAGACTAATGCCGGTAATTGAACTTGTTGGTGAGTTATCTCCAAATTAGGGGGTTTCAAGAAAATATACTAAAAAAAGATTATAATTGTGATTTAAATCAAGATTTACAAATAACTAGGGTAAGTATTCCCTATGGGTTCATAACTACCTCGGCTATACACACGTGATCAATCCCAATTCTTACTTATAGAACTGATAACTAAGGTTTATCCAAATGAATAGTCCGTCCCTATTGGATGACTTTACTCAATCACCGGGTCAGGTCTCATGAGCAATTTCAATCTAACTGTTATCAATATGTTCCAAATTTAACTATCATGCGACCACAGCTCAAGTTAATATAATGATCGTAAAGACCAAGGTTTTGTTGTCATTCTCTTTTTCAAATCTCTACTTCTCTAGGTTCAAGAAATTAAAGAATTTCGGCAATTCCTAACATTGTACACTGTTAAAACACACTTAAAGATGAAGAGAATACAATACAAACATTTAGCATTGATTTTGAATCACTTTTGTGTAACCCTATTTCGTTAATCCACCATGGTTTCCACAACCCCTAGTTGTGGAGGTTTTAGACTCTCATGGTTGTAAGATTACAATTCGCATTCATAGACAAAGACATAATTAAATACTTATAGCAAAAATTGGAAGAAACCAGATTTGAATATCAAAGAACAATCTCAAGAATAATGTAGAAATTCAAGAATTTGATTCCAAGAATTGCTCGTCAAAACTTGATGAAAAAATTCACAAAAATTATTCTTCACATGTCTACTAACTCGATTCTGTCCTCCTCTACTAAAATAAAACATAAAAGCTATTTATGTAGACATTAGAAACCTTTTCCTAAGCTAACAGGAAATTTTCCATATGTGGTGTCGACTGTGTCACGACTGGACCTACGACCCATAGCAGGATTGTACGGGTTGTACCTGCTTTTTGTAAGTCCTTAGCAGCTGCAGAATTTTCAAGTGTTGGCAGGCTGGTATGACTCGTACCTTCATCCTACAAGTCGTACAATGCTTCTGTGTTTGGCCCTAAGAACTCTGACATCTTTTGAAATTCTCCACGAGTGTTGTGTACGACTCATACTTTGTTCCTATGACACGTACTACCTATAGTGTTTAAAGTTTTTCCAAGTATTAAAAAATCTTTTGAAGTTCACCATGGATCATGGTATGGTTCATATATTGGTGTTACAATCTATGAGTCCATCTGTACCAGGAGTCTGCCTTTGTGCAATTTTCTCTGACAATTCCACGACTCCAGTTACGTCTCCCACCATCTTGGTGAGGCTCGTATTGAGATTTGTATGTTGCCTTCTTTTCACTTTAGCCTTCTGACTTTCATCATGGTTCTTAGTACGGATCGTACAATCAAGGTATGGCTCATAGTGAGATTTGTACTTTGGTTGATTTTCTGCATTTTAAGGCTTCTTTTGCACATCTTTGCTCCAACACTTATTTTTCCTGAAGTCAAAGTAAAGTTCCTCATATCCATATAAACATACCTAATTCAGTGCTATTTTCTTAGTTTTAAGTGTCGAAAGTGTTGTAAACTCACAACACATCAACACCTTCAACTTAAAACTTTTTCATGTCCTTAGGCAAAGAAAATAAAAACTAACCATGATACTTAACTAGAAAATAAATCTAGGATACTACAGCCAATATCAAACAAAAATTTGCACTATTAACTCAAGAAACTTTTAACCCTTTTCCCATAAACCAAATCAGCACCATGCACTACAAGCGACCAGAAAACATGATAAGTAGGGATCAAGACATGTCATTGAGCTATTAACAGATAGTCAAGTCATCACTATTGCTTTTTACATAGACCACTGGTAGAGTTAAACACAAGCCATGTACCCTCAAAGCAAATGAGTATGTCGCTCGCAGATATAGTAAAGTATACAACATGGAACTGAACAAGCAAGACTCTCACTCTCACAAACAAGTTCCCAATACTACATATCGGATACCATAAGCTTTTCCTTATTTTCTCTACTCTGATTTGTCAGATGGTCAGGCTAGAATCACTATAGGACTTGCTTTGGCTTGTAATGTAGTCTTTTGAGCTAGGTATGATAGATATAGAATCTTTTTAAGTGACTAAACTCTTCCTTGGCACTACATACACTTGACTCCATTTTTTCACTTTTTTCACCCTTTTGCTTCTTTCACTTTTTCCTCCTTTTTCACCCTTTTTATGCACTTGGATGAGTGTGGTGTGTTTCTTCAATCTTTTCATGCATCATTCACTTTTTTAATTTTCTTTTTCTTTTGACACACCACACCTCATTTTTCACCTTTTTTTCTTCTCTCTCTTTTTTACCTTCTCACTATTTATGCACCCCTACTCTAGCCACCCTCAACTTAGGCATTTTACCTATGTTGAGGTTCACAATGTCCAAGGAGGGACCAGGGCCAAAATAGGTTCATTATAAAAATGGGTATGGTTACTTGGTTAATCAAAGAAAAATGATCTATTTAAGGCACAAAAATTTGAATTAAGAGAATCATATCATTTTTGGTAGGGTCATTTAAGCTAATGGGCTAAACAAGAATGACCTATGATCCTTTGCTAACCAACCATCCTAAGACCTATAAATACACCAACCGGGAAAGTTCTAGATTGTCTACGCAGTATCTTACTAGGTATTAGACCTCATTTACTTATGGTACATGACTTTCATTCACTCTACATGTCCGACTTATTCATAGCTTAACAAGAATTATACATGTTAATATAAAAAATGGCATACAAAGATCCACAAAAATCATGCATGCAATCACAAGTACACAGCTAATAATCAAAATTTTAAACAGGGTCAATTTTTCAAAATATCAAAACTAGTGCAGTTTATTAGATGAGTACTCCTAAGCTACTTTCTAATTAAACAAAAATCATAAAAATAAAATCCTAAACATGTCGGTTCTAATAGATAGCATGCCCGAGGAAAGAGAAACACGACAAGAAAAACCCTCGGACGAATCAAAAATTCAAAAATACAAGTACACCCCCTCCCCTTTTTAAAAAGTGTGCTTCATTCCCAAAGTGTAGAATGTAAAAACGAGGGAAGGGAATATACCTGTGGAGCACTAAGTGCTCCTGTTATCCTGCGGAGGAGGTGCCTCCACTGCAATCGTGGCGCTGGCGATGGCCGGCTCACTCAATGCGGGGTTAATAGGAGGAGTGGCTACCCCCAGTAGTATTGGATGTCTTTACGGCCTTTGGAATAGTTGGGGCTGAATTTGGCTCCCCCAAAGGGTCCCTACCACTAGCAAGCTCTTCCTGGGCCATGGTGGAGCTACCTACTCCTCTAGCATTTTCCGTTAGCTCTGATAAGTGTGTGTCATGAGTCTGCAGGCTCTCTACTTGTGCCCGCTTGTCCTCTCTTTTCACTCTCTTCCTCTTTTTTTTCGGGATCTCATCTCCAACATCCTTGAAGACCCTCTTTTTCCCTTTTTCCTTTTCTGCTCTTGTGGGCTCTCAGTAAACCGTCAGGTCAAGCTCCTCATCTATATAGCATTGAGGTTAGAAGAGTGGGGGCTGCTATGACTGCCGGCTGCCGTGATAATAGCTTGGCCACTTGGCTCCGAAGAGACCCCAACTCCTCAGGAGGCTACCCGTATCAGTATGCTTAGCCATGCGTATATTAAATCTGCTCTCGAACCTATCTAATCTGGCATGTAGGGCCTGCATAGCTGTCTCTATGTCAGCCTTCACCCAGGGCTTGACATTCTCCATTATTGACTGAATCTTCCTCTCAGCTTGGTCAGTCTCTTGACTAGTTTTTGGAGAAATTCCTAAGGCACTAGGATGTAGCCGGCTGGAGTCTGGCTCAGGAGGCTCGTGGGTGGTGCAGCAGAGGTGCTAGGAGCTGCATCTGAATAATTCGCATCTATAGCCGGTGTCTCGCCCTACTCCTATAAGGTGGGGCCATTCACCTGTGCTCCTCCGACTGGTTGTGATAGTGGGACTGCAATGGAAAGTCGGGCCCGACTTATCGAGTTCATCTCATCTCGGATTAGTCTAATGTCAGCGATCCACTGTCCTCCAATCAGGTGCTCCTCACCATGATGCACCGTAATGCCTACCTCCGTGCATAATCTGAAAATGAGACTCATGAATGGGATACTAGTGCTCAATCCTATAGCCCGATCTCGTATCTCTTCTGCAGTGACCCTCGGAATGTTGATGTAGTATTTAGACATGATATAGGCCACCAAAGCTTCTATATCTGCACTGAGGGTATTGTTATTGACCATCGGTGCCAACTGGTGGTGCACTAACGTCTAGCAGGCCTTTGCTATGAAATTTAAGGAGTTCTTCATGACCTACTTGCTGCTAGTGACCCATTCTGCCTCTTCTTTGTCCTCAGCGATCACGCTGGACAACCATTATATCTGCCTCCGCCTCTCATCAAAGACGAGCTACTTGATCTATTTCAATGCCTCCACTCGATATTTATATTCTGGTGTGGCATGTGGTGATATGAACTAGGGCCCATATAATATTCGAGAAATAGTGTGCTCGGATATATCAACATCTTGGCCTCTGACCATGACGCTGTCCATCTTGGGCTGATCTTTCAACTTCTGCCCCTCTTTCACCTTCTGCTCCATGGTTGCCAAATAGTTGGCGTAGAACTCCCAGACGATTTTCGGAGTGTATCGACCCGGGGCCCTAGCCATCCACTCAATTCCGTAGAAGCTAAAAATCCTCTTCATCTCCTCCACCTCATTTAATGAATTTGTGAGGATTCGCGGCTCTTCTTGAATGTTATTCCTAGGTTTGTTTTTGGTGGTGAGAGCAATGCCCTGTTCATATATCTCCTAGGCTCATGGTACTCTCCACTGGATAGTGCGGTTCTCCCTAGGCGGAGTCTGCTCCTACTTGGCATTTGGTGCCTCCTCCTCTGATCCGGCACCACTTCTTGCATCTCCGGATTGGGCCTCCTCGGACCCCTCTTCTTTATTAGAGCCGTTTCCCGACTCATGAGCTCTTTCCTCCGCTCCCTCCTCAGACTGGGGAGCACCGGCAAATGTGGCAGTGGCCGCCACAGCCTGGGCTTTTTCCTTTTACCCTAGTGGTTCATGTCCTATCAATATCTGATGTGTCGACCCTATATTCCTCTAATGAACCACTACGGGGGTTGCCCTCTTGACCGGATTCGGAGTCTCATCAAGTAATGTCCTCCGAGAAGTTGTCTTTTATGCTTTACGCTTCATCATCATTGTACCTATAGAGAAAAGGGTTAGATTTCCATATCTGAGCAAAAGAAAGCAAGAAAAATTCCTCTGTAGTTTATAACGAGTCAATAGTATGGGTTATACCTTGGAGGTATGATTCGTACTAAGACCCGTTATATCTCAGGTCAATGTCATGCCTCTGAGGTATGACTTATACCATGAAGGTACGATCTGTACCACGAGTCGTATAAGGATGGCCCCTTTAGCCCTTTAAAACTATGGTTCTGTATTTTTCCACGACTCATGGTACGACCCGTAAGTCGATTCCATGAGTCGTAGGAAGGATTGTACTGTCACTTGTGGACTTGACCCTTTTCAGGTTCTTGGTACAACTACTAGGTACGACTTGTAGCAGTACACCACGAGCCATACTAGGATTCGTACCTCATGATTATTTCAAATTTGGCTTGGGACAGTCCCAACGAGCAATCCTATGAGTCGTAGGAAGCTTGTGAAGCCTGTCTCTGCCTTAATTTGGTTCAGTTTGCAGGGGTTTCAGTTTTAGTTTTGGGTACTCAAAATTTCCCAAGTCCATACATGCATTTAACATATTTTACAACTACTCATTCCTACCCTTTTTAATCACGACCCATAACTTCAATTTTTAACAGTTCAATGCATAATTTTCACAAGTTCAAGCTCCTACCCAGTCGCACAGATCTTGTTTACATCCCTGGTCATTGTCCTTTTCTAATTTTTTAAAGCATTGAGAGGACTTTAGGGGCATTTAGCAAGTTTACATCAAGCACACAAGTTATATCTATCAATTTTGAAGAAATACGCTTACTTGAATGTTGGTACTTCGACTGTCAATCAAGACTAGGGTTAGACTTGGGGTTTTTGATGTAATCTTGAGCAAGAATTTGTTCAACTAATTCTTAATGATGATTTATGAGTGTGAGGGAGTCATGAGTTTAGGTATTGAGAGAGTGGGAGAAGGGTATGATTCATTTGAGCTTTTATAGGTTATAGGGCCGATTTTTAAAAATATGGGCTGAGTTGGGTAAAGTTAAAATTTTTGACCCGTCACTACTCATACCACAACTCATAGGAAGTCCTACAACTCGTCCCTTGGACCCATAATAGAGAGATTGATAAACTTACCTATAAACCTACGAGCACATCTTACGACTCATACAATAGGGGTACGATTCGTACTATGACTCGTAGGTCTTTTCTTTTCATTGTGGTCCATGCCTTGCATATTTCATAGCCACAGTGAGTACTCCAACCCGTAAAATGAGGTTATGAGTCGTAGGACCAACCGTACCCTGAAATCATGCACTGAAGTACATCTCTGATTCTCACAACTTGTGCTACGACTCAGATAACCCTCTCATGAGTCGTACTAAGAACCGTAGCACCTTGCCTATTTAGCAATTTTTCTGTCACCTATTTTTGTCTCCCCTGCATACTAAGAACACATTAGTTAATTAACTTGGGTTGCCTCCCAAGAAGCACTTGATTTGACATCGCGGCACAATGTAGGTGGTTCGGTTACTCAAAATTCACCAAACCACCACTTAGATTGCCTCCTAAGAAGCGCCTGAAGTAACTTCGCGGCACGACTCAAGTCTCTAGACTACTCAAACTTCGTCAAGGAACTCAGATTCATCTTCTATTGCTGAGACAACTTTGTATTCTTTCGGTTACTTCATTGACCGACAGACCTTGAAGGTGACCTCTTCTTTATTGAGTCTAAACTTTAATTGCCTAGCCTCCACATCTACTAAGGCTCTCTCAGTGGCAAGGAATGGTCGCCCAAAATTATGGAGACCTCAAAATCAACCTCGCAATCAAGGATCACGAAGTCCCCTGGGAATATAAATCTATCATCTTTAACAAGCACATTGAATAAGATCCCCACAGTCTTCTTCATAGTTCTGTCGTCCATCATCAGCCACGTGGTAGTGGATGTGGGGGCTCCCAAGCCTGGCTGCTTAAACATAGCCAATGGTATCAGATTGATGATTGCTCAACATCGCTAATTGTGCATGAAATAGTAAAGGCACCTAGATCTTTCTTCTTTTAGGCCAGGACCCGTGAAGCTATAGCTCTGCAATGGTATACATTATCAACGGGCTCATAGCTCATGGACCTCTTCTTTGTCACAAGGTCCTTCATGAACTTGGTATATCCATGAATTTGTTATAACGCCTCAACCAATGGTATGTTTACAGATTACTATTTGAGCATTGACAAGAATTTATAAAACTTACCATTCTCTGCCTTCTTCTTTGTTCTTCGGGGGATCGATGGCAGTGGTCATGGAATAGCCTTATAAAATTACGTGGTTCCTTGTTCAGTTTCAGACCCGTTTTCAATATTTGGGGCCTCAGTCAACTCAATATCCTTATTATGTTCCTTCTTAGCAACATCTTCTTTATCTTCGATCATGCTTTCTTTCTTCTTTTCAACTACAACCGGCCAAGGGGGGGTCAACCGTGGTCTTTCCACTCCTAGTCATCACAGCCATGCAGTGACCATCATTTTTTAGATTTTGGACTATGCTGCTAGGTAGTGTACCCTTTTGCCTAGGATTCATAGATGCTGACAGTTGCCCTAGCTGCTATTCAATCTACTTGATAGCCATCGTATGTGACTTCACTCTTTGCCCCATGCTTGATATATCACTACAGATGTCTTTCAGCTGATCATCTGTGGACCTTACCTTCATTAGCATCTCAGCCATCATGCTCTCTAACTTCGACTATCCAGCCTCCGCCTCATGTGCATTAGGAGGCACGTACAAT
Organism: Datura wrightii; assembly: GCA_035772735.1. Classification (NCBI taxonomy): domain Eukaryota; kingdom Viridiplantae; phylum Streptophyta; class Magnoliopsida; order Solanales; family Solanaceae; genus Datura; species Datura wrightii. Next base: position 71,280,652 of record JASDFA010000019.1, on the reverse strand, counting down.
CCAGCTCAGTCATTGCAGTAACCGTTGTTCCTTCTCCACTCTCCCTCGCGCTCATAACCTCGACTTCTATCTCTATACCTATTCCAGTTATAGTTATCTCCATATTGGTTCCAACCTTGGTTTCCAGAACCTTGGTGCCAAGTGTCTTGACCAGACCCTTGGGCATTGGCTCGAAAACCCGCCACCTGGTTGTCAAATAAGTTTGCTTCCTCCTTGAAATTTGAGTAGTCCCGCCATGGTTCCTATCCATGTGTCCCAAAGGCGTTCACCTTTCTAGCTCCAGCTCCCAAGGTGTGCTTAGTAAGAAAATCCAATGATGTGAACATATGAGACAATTCCTTATCTCGCTCTTCTTCTTTCCTTCATTGGTCTGCAGTCAAACCAATAGCATATGTACTAGCCACTGTTTCTGCTTCCTGGGAGTGCCATGCGCTGTTTGTTTTTGTCACCCTGTCAAGGATAGTAGCGGCTTGCTCCCATGTGTGACTCATCAGTGTCCTCCCACCACTGTGTTTGATACTGCTTTTATACTATTGTTCAATGATCTATAGAAAATTTCTAATAGATTGTCATCAGAAATTTTATGGTTCGGGCACTTAATCAACTTCTTCTTGAATCTCAACCAAGTCTCACGAAGTGCCTCAATCTTCGGTTGTCAGAAATTATAGATCTTATCCTTAAGCTATAGCATCTTGTAGGGTGGAAAGAATCTCTCTAAGAAAGCTTGCTTGAGCTCCCTCCAGTTGGTAAAGGAGTCATTTGGGAAACTCTGATAAACATAATGTGGCCTCCCAAGATAGATAAGGGGAAGAGTCTTAGTCTTATAGCATCTTGGATGACTCTGGGCAACCTGTATGCCTTGGATATTCTAATAAAGTTCATCAGGTGCAGGTTGGCAACATCAGTTGCTTGACCACTAAACACCCCTTTCATATTCAATAACTGAATCATGGTTCTAGTGATATCAACTTTTGTCACAGCAGGCAATGGTGGTGGTACAACGGCTCCGGTTGACTCGACTTCATCAATGTTTAGGTCATCTTCATCGAAGAACTGAGAAGAATATTGTTGGTTTTTGGCTCCCCTTCCATGTCGACCAGCATTAATGACCTCATCTCAAGCATCCTCCATATCCTGAAGTGCAGCTTTCCAAGCTAGCTCGATTTGCCTAGCTTCTTCAGTAATACGGGCATCTCTCTACTCTTTGTTTTCCATCTTATACAGTGTTCGTTCGATTTCAAGATCTAACGGTATCAGGGGGTTTCTACTCTGACGAGTACTTGGCATTCAAACAAGAGACAACCTGTGGATATCCAAAAACAAAAAGAAAATGTAATCTTAGTCGTATTCCCCTGCAACAGTGCCACTTTTTGATAACACTCAAGCTCACACTTCCTGAAAAGGTATGAAGCAATCGTTGTCAATGAAGAACCCAACTAAGAGGTTGGGTTCAAATCCACAGGGAATAGGATAAGATCTAGACTAATGCCAGTAATTGAACTTGTTAGAGAGTTATCTCCAAATTGGGGGGTTTTAAGAAAACAATATTAAAACAAGGTTATAATTGTGATTTAAATCAAAATTTGCAAATAACTACGGTAAGTGTTCCCCATGGGTTCATAACTACTTCGGGTATAAACACGTGATCAATCCCAGTGCTTATTTGTAGAACTGATAACTAAGGTTCATCCAAATGACTAGTTCGTCCCTATTGGATGACTTTACTCAATCACTAGTTCAGGTCTCATGAGCAATTTCAAACTAATCGTTATCAATAGTTCCAAATTTAACTATCCTGCGACCACAACTCAAGTTAATACAATGATCGTAAAGACTAAGGCTTTGTTGTAATTCTCTTTTTCAAATCTCTACTTCTCTAGGTTCAAGCAAGTAAATAATTCAGGCAAGTCCTAACATTGTACATCGTTAAGAAACATTTAAAGATGAAGAGAATATAATATAAACATTTAGCATTGGTTTTGAATAACTTTTGTGTAACCCTATTTTGTTAATCCACCATGGTTCCTACAAACCTAGTTGTGGAGGTTTTAGCCTCTCTTGGTTGTAAAATTACAATTTGCATTCATAGACAAACATATAATTAAACACTTACAATAAAAACAATTAGAAGAAAGCTAGATTTGAATATCAAATAACAATCTTAAGAACAATGTAGAAATTTAAGAATTTGATCCCAAGAATTGCTCCTCAAAACTTGATAAAAAAATTCACAAATACTATTCTTCACACGTCTACTAACTCGATTTTGTCCTCCTCTACTAAAATAAAATATAAAAGCTATTTATCCATACATTAGAAACCTTTTCCTAAGCTAACGGGATATTTTTCATATCTGGTGTCGATTGTGTCGCAACTGGACCAACGACCCATAGCAAGATTGTATGGGTTGTAACTGCTTCTCATAATTCATTGGCTGCTGCAAATTTGACCAACTGTTGATAGGCTGGCATGACTCGTACCTTCATCCTACAAGTCATACAATGCTTCTGTGGTTTGGCCCTGAGAACTCTGACATCTTCTGAAATTCTCCACAAGTGTTGTTGTACGACTTGTACCTTCTTTCTACGAATCGTATTGTCTGTAGTGTCTGAAGTTCTGCCAAGTATTGAAGAATCTTTTAAAGTTCACCACAGCTCATGGTACAGTTCATATGTTAGTGTTACGATTTATGAGTCCATCTGTACCAAGAGTCAGCCTTTGTGGAATTTTCTCTTCACAATTCCATGACTCCAGTTACGGCTCATACCATCTTGGTACAGCTCGTACTGAGAGTCGTATGTTGCCTTCTTTTCACTTTAGCCTTCTTACTTTCATCACGGTTCTCAGTATAGCTCCTGCAGTCAAGGTACGGCTCGTACTGAGATTTGTACTTTGGCTGATTTTCTGCATTTTAAGGCTTCTATTGCACATCTTTTCTCCAACACTTATTTTCCCTAAAATCAAAGTAAAAGCACTTCATATCCATATAAACATACCTAAGTCCATGTTATTTTCTAAGTTTTAAGTGTTAAAAGTGTTATAAACTCACAGCACATCAAGACCATTTGAAGGGCTGATAACTGGAGACCCACATTTAGGCCTTTAACAGATCGCCTGATCCTTTCCTCTTCTGTGGGCAGTAAGGGCAAAGCATACTTAGAAAGTGAGTGAAATCAAGCCTCGTATGCTGCAAATGAAGAGCTCCCCTGCTCAATATGGTGAACTTGACCCGCCTCCTATCTCTTAGGTATATGGTACATACTTCTCCAGAAAAGTGGAGTAGAACTGGGTCTAGGTCAATAGTGGTACCCCTGCTGGTCTAAACTCCACAAAAACCCTCCACCAGAGCTTAGCATCAATCCATTAGCTAGAAGGTGACAAACTCTACCCTGTACTTCTCCACTGCCCCCATTTTGTGGAGCCTCTCATGACAGTAAATTATGAACTCGTAGTTATCCTCCACCTCAGTACCATAGAAGATGGGAGGCTTCATCTTGGTAAACCTCCAGAACAAGTCATGTTCCTCTCCAGTCATTACTTGTCTAGCTATCAGCCTCGGGAACATCACCGCCTCTAACATATCATCAATATGAGGAGCCACAGCAGTTGCATGTTGTATCCTCAACTGCTACCCTACAGGAGTAACTGGCGTTGCCCCATTACCCACGAGGCCACTTAGAAGATTAAGAACCTTAGTCAGGACCTCGGAGGATGCTGGAACGGCTATAGCCTCTCCCTGAGTAGGAACCTCCACTTCCACAGCCATCCTCTCTTGCACCACCGGTGGTACGAGAGATGTTGGTCTCTCTTGAACTGGAGCAGGAGTGTGTGACCCTCCTCTGGCAATGGTAGGCCTCCACCCATGACCTCGGCCCTATCCTCTGCCGCAAACTGCGGCTGCTGGTGCCGGCTCGAGTACTTCCTCTCTGTTTTTGCCTGCACGTGTGATAACGTTCAAAATACACTCTTTGTTACGAAAGAGCACAAACAGTCACTGTATCAAAATAAATATCTCGACGGATGTTGGAGTCGAATCCCATAGAGACTAACAAGTGATATGTGCAAGTGTTATTTGGAAAATTGAAATTAGTATGCACCACTCAAAAGAAACAAAGCAGTAAACATTTTGGGGGAGACTTGATGTTAACAATATGGTATAGATTCTAACTCAGCTAATTAGAATAGTGAAATAACCAAAGTTGTAGATAATGATGAGAGGGACTAGAGGTGTGGTGTAGATGATGTGCTAATTAAACAAGGTTATGCTAGATCATCTCATCATTTGAAATTGTGTAAATAACTTTGGACAAGTGAGCATTCTATATTTTTAACCTCATAAATGCCTCTTTCAAGAGTTCTTTCGAACTAGTATACACAATTTAATCAGCCCAATCAAGTTTGGATTAATAGTTGCACTAATCTCTAGCTATTAGCTATTAATTAGGAATGAGAATATGGATTTTGGCTATGTCTAGCGCAACTCCACAACATCACATCCATTCCCCCATGAAATTCTCTCTGAATACTCAATTCTTCTCTTTCAAGCAGAAATCAAGTAAGAAAAGTAGACCCACATGTGCAACTATGGATCTTCAATTATAAATTGGAGAAAACTTAATAGATTTACACTAATTAAGCAACATTAACATGAATCTAGCAATACCCAATCTAATTAAGCACTCATCACCACACATCTCTAGCTAATGATTTAGCTACTCATGGTTAAAAAACTAAAGAGATTATTTAAAAATAAACTCATTGATTTCAATAATAAGAGCAACAAAATCAAATTCAATAATATGTCTTCAACAATGGTGGTACCTTTCCATAGAAGAAGATGAAAAGAAAAATAATATTTAATAATTTTCACCAATAGAATTCTGCTATCTTCCTCAACAAAAAAAATGTTCAAAAAGCTAAAAGTTAAGATCTGATATTTACAGAGTACTTCCTTCTAGAATACATCTAAAGTTAGGGCAACTAATCCCCTCTTCTTTCCGTGTTGGATGCATTTGCCCCTGCTCAAGCATTTTGGCACTTGCAAAAGTACCGGCGATTTGCCGGTTGCATTCCGCAAACTGCCATCTATCATTTAATGCTCCTTCAGTGATTTCTAGTATCCTTCGCGGGTCTTTCGGCGATTCTCTAGACTCCAACTGCGCTATGCCGATTTCATTCTCTTTGATCCAGCAAGTTCAGGTGCATGTAGGTGAGTTAACCGGTGACTTGCCGATTGATATCTGCGACCACCGTTTGCTTTAGTTCCTTAAGGCAGTGATCATCTGTGTTTCGCTGGTCTTCTACGGTGATATACCGATTTTCACCTGATTTTCTTCTTTTTACTCCACTTCTTGCTCATTTTCTTCAAGTTAGATATCTACACATAAAAGGGCAAAAAAGAGCATAAAATTAATCTAAATGACTTGAAAACTAAGTTAAAGCTCATGCTTAAGAGCCTAGTGAGTTGGTAAATTACCAACTCATCAAATCCCCAAACTTGAACCATTTCTTGTCCTCAAGTAATGCGGTTCTTATCAGTTGAGAAACATGGCACTCCACACGAGTTTGTACTTCAATGACCATTTGATTCATGACAATCCAAAAATGCTCACCAATTCACCGAAAAAAGAGAAGCAAATTCCCCCAAAAACAAAAAAAATGGAAAAGTTTCAAGAGGCCGCCACCATTCAAAAACATGATTCACAAGAGCTTTCATTTTGCAAAATGAGGGCATAGCTTATCCACGAAGTACACATAACATCTCAATTCATAATCATTGCACATTCAAAGCTTGCCTTAGAGCTTGCACTTCTCATGTCTTATGCACATATTTACCCTTAATGCAATTGTGTCTTCAAAAGGAATGATGCCACTCACAAAAGAGAGAATCCCTATGCATAAACACAAGGGATTGTAGAAAGATATGATCACGCTCATTCTCCACTAACGTAGAGAAACTCGACCCATAGGCTTGCCTTTCTGTAATTCGCCACTAACGTAGAGCAACTGCACTCAAAATCACTTAGGACTTTTGGGTCGTAATGAAGGCTAGGCTAAGGGTAAGATACATGTTTGGCTTTAGTGACTAATTCCTTTACAAATCCTGTAGTCTCCCAACATCTTGTTTAGATCACTCCACTTTTTTTCTCCTTGTTCATCATCTTCATCTTCTTTGTAACACGAGCCACCCTTTTAACATCTATCAATTTCACATTTAACCTTTCTATGCAAGAGATAGCACCTATTAACTATTCTTCCTCTTTTGATGATTCGAGGTTTTTCACCCCCTTTGACTTACTCATCTCATCACAATTTTGGTGCTACCTCAATTTTAGGCTTTTTATTTTTCCCCTACTCTTGCTAACCTCCAAACTTAGGATTTTTCCTCATTTTACATTCATTCCTTTTTTGCTCCCTATTTCTTGGGTTTCAAGCCCCATTTTTCATTGTTTCATCACTAGCAATTAGGGAGGATGGGTGCCAAAGAGAAGAATTAAAAATGGTCTTTAGGCTTGTAATGTGTTTCAAAGAAAGGGTCCAACGCTCAAACATTGGCTATCAATGGTTAGTGTTCAAGGTGGTCATTTTGGGTGAAGTGGCTTAAAAAAAGAGCCTAATATCATGTTCTAAGTACAGCTACATCTAGGATTTTGCCTTGATTCACACTTAGGGAAAGTTCTAGACAAAAAACTATGCATGAGATTCACAAAAATCCTTACCACATAAGCCATCACACCAAAAGAGTCCACAAAAATCATTATCCACACAATATCTCGATTCAAGATATAAGAACATGTAAATTCATAAGTCAAATAAGGAATCTACAATGTATGACAAAGAGTGCTACATTCGCATTTCAAATTTCCATTCATCCTTTCTCATTTTCATGCCGCATTTCAAAATTTCATTTCAAAAACGTTTTGGTGGACCTCTCAAAACAGCTCCAAACAAGACTCAAAAACTACATGGCATTTTCCCTTAAGTGAGTCGCCTCACAATCTATCATCGGAAAGTGTCAACCCAGTTCGACAACAAAGAGAAAAGAAAAAGATAAATGCTCCTTGAAAAAGCACCGTGGTATGAAGAAAACCCTTGGAGTTTGATCACTATTCTACTATTTACATAGGCAAACAAAAGTCTTGAGTCATAAAGTAGTATTTAACAATTCAAAATAAGGACCCAATTTTCATCACTAGCACACTAACGTCTAAAAACTCATCCATTTCATTCATTCAAATTTTATCCACACAACTAGCCCATCAAGAGAAATCATCAACAATACTAAAAATGATTCCGACAAAGTCTCACAATTCTTTAACAAAATTAAAAATAAAAGCCCGACAAGGGCTCATCAAACCATCACAAAAAGAAACACAAATGACCCCCCATAAAACACTCATCCCACCCCCAAACTTAAAGAGTATATTGCTTATGCCTGCAAAATAAAGGGTTACAGACTCCTTGAGCAGATCACTCCTCATCATTGTCATCAGCGGCTACACCTTCTCCTGTTGCGCCATCAAAGCCTGCCTCTCCTAGATCTTCTATGCCATCCCCCAAGACCTCAAACAAATCATCAATGGGGTCTCGAACCATGGAAGGGGCATTCATTGCTGCATCAAGAGCACTCATGTCAGGCACCTCTACGGATGTCCAGCTTTTTCACTCTCTCACTATAATTCGAAGAGAGGTGACGGCCCCCTCCACTACATCCACCCATTTGCACAATGTTGTAAGACTCCCAAACATAGAATCAGCTTCCTTTTTACTGTTTGAGTGATGAGTGTGGGGAGGCTCCTCGCCAACTTTTGAAGTTGGCTCTCATGAGAGTTGGTCATTTCCATGAGTTTGTGGAGATCACTCGATTGGGAGGATGTTGGAGGGGGTGATGCTCCCCAAATAGGTATGTCACTGGAGGTTTGGCCCAAAGCTTCTTGGTGAGACACGTTCAAATCTGAGGCTTGTGGCAACTGCTCCGACCCATGGGATAGTGAACCCTCTACCAATCCAAAAGCTTGCATCTGTTTTTGCTTAACTGTGGGTACCTCGGCATCTCTTTTTCTATCTAATGTGATCAATCCTAAGGCAAGGACAAAGGTCTCATCAAGGAACAATGGTGCTCACACTTGCTAACACAACTGAGAAATAAGGACAGCATATGGCATGGAACTATTGGCCTGTCTTTCCTTTCACTTCATTGGCTGGGACACAATCTCCCTAAAGTTAATGAGGACTCCAAAAATGATGCAGGCTATGAGAATATCCGTCTTTATGCTAACCCATTGTTCATTTTTAGAAGGGATGATGCGGCCACAAATGAAATCCAGCCATCATTTGGCCTCCAATTTCATATCATGGAGAGAAATTTCACCACCCATAGAAGCCCATAGAGGAGTGTCAACCGCAATGATAGGGGTTGTCGAAGTGAACTGGTGCTTCACATCAGCAATCCTGGCCATGTACTCTGAGCCGATGTCAATCTCATCCTCCCAGAACAGATAGTTGATAGCTATCAAAGTTATGTCCACCTCCACCCCTCGTACCATGACTGAAGGTAGGCAGGGGAAGTCGTCAACTTTGCCTCTATGGTTCATGTTGTCCTTCCTTGCCTGGTAGGAAGCCTAGAACTCCGATACCAAGCTAGGATAGTAGTTTAGGAGAGGGTTGGCAAAAGTGTTCCATTGCCTGTTCGTGAATTGAGCAGTGATGTTGGGAAGATCACCGTGCAATCTCACCAAGTCAAACCTCTTTTCGACTGTGATTGACCGACCCTTGCATATGGTGTAGTGCCCCTTCATATTGGGCACACAAAACATAACGACCTCCCTAGAATTAGCGGGGTTGTGAAGTCCTTGGCTTTACCTTTACCTTTGGTGGTTGATGAGGCTGGGGCCTTGCCCTTACTATTGCTCCTGGATAAAGACACTATCTACAAATATGATGTTAGTAGAAGCCGCAATGCATGAAAATGAAATAACTAACACTATTCTAAAATTGAAATGAGAAGCAAAGATGAACAATTATCTTTCAAAGAACTGGCAGCACCAGCGAGCCGCAGGATGGTATCCGCGAGCCGCCAGTAAGAAACAGTAAATTGGGGTAGTAGATATTCCACCGGAAACATAGCGACGAGTTGCCGGTCTCAATTTGTGAACCATCGATGTAACGTGGGATCAAAGCAGTGGCCAGAGGCTAACATTAGCTTGAACCGACGTTGCATCGGTGTTCCACCGGACTTGGTCGGTGAATAGCCAATGGTCGTCGTTCCCAATGCATCACCATGAATTCCAATGTCACCATTTCACACACATTTACTCATATCATATCAAATCACTACCTCTACCCATGAAAAGGACCAAAACTATGATTTATCCTTAAGAATGGTGTCACCCAATCAATCATAGGGAAAAGCATGAGTTTTTACCTTCTAAGGTTACTCAGACTTCACCCCCACTGAGCTCTATATAAGATTAGCAACTTTCCCCACACCCATTTCAGTAATAAGCTTCTATCATTCCACAAATTTTATATCACCTCAAATAGAGTAGCAATTAAGAAAATATTTGGGGAGAATTGTAGCAAAGAGGAGGGAATGTATTTCATAACCACATGTATATGAAACTAGAGTACCATTGAAAAAAAATCAGAAAGTTGGAGGTACATTACCGCTCTTGAGAGAGTATTTAACAGAGACTAGCTGGAGTTCTAGGAGCTTGGTGATGCTCAACAATGGCAAACTCTTGAGAATTGTTTGGTAGAGAGGAAAATTGTGAGTGTAGTGAAAATTTTGTGAAAAGGGTGAGGGATTTTATAGGTGAGCAGGTGAGAGTGTGGTTGGTTGAGGAGAAGGTCGAGTATTAATGGTGAGTTAATTGTATGGGAAGTGGAAGGGAGGGAGTTGTGAGAATATGAAAAGGTGTGGTGTTGGAAAAATGAAAAGGGATGTGGAAAAGTGGTAAAAAGAGGAAAAAGGGAAGTATAAGGGGCATTATTTTCATATTAGAGTGGCTCAATCATACTTTGGGTCAGGTGGGTCCACATTTGGTTATGATTTTTAAAATACAACCCGTACCTTTACCGGCGCTACATCGGCGATCGCCGTTTTGATCCGGCGATTTGCCGTCTTTTCATCTTGTGCTTGAATTTATGCCCAGCTTACTATCTTACAACCGGCGATTGACCAGTGGTTTGTGAACTAGGTTCAGCGTTCTATCAGTGGATCACCGCTTGGGCACCCATTGCTCAGGTCTTCTGGGTTGCACAAGGGATTAAATAGAGGTATGCACTTTTGCATCGGCGGTCCGCCGGCTCATCCGCCGGTCTAACAGTCGTGTTCCCAAGTTTCTTCTTGCATGCTTAAGGGCACGTCGGTCCGCGCATCTGGATCAGTGATTCACCGGTCTAGTGCGTTGTGTTCCTTGTTTTTGTATTTTCTCTCCTTGCTTCTCACCTCATTAGTCCTACAAAAATCAAAAACAACAATGACATGAAAATATTCAAAATAAGACACTTGGGTTGCCTCCCAAGAAGCGCCTTAGTTAACGTCGTGGCATGACGTATTACTCATTTAGCATTCATTCTTTGAAGGATCATCCTCAGACTCAGTCTCCTTCATCTCCACTTCGATATACTTGCTCTCTTCATGTAATACTCCAATAACTTTGCATTCATCTGGAGGTTCAACGGATCGACACAACTTAAAGTTGACCTCTTCACTTCCAACCCATAACTTGAGCTCACCTAGCTCCACATCTACCAAATCTCTACCCATGGCGAACAATGGTCTTCCCGGAATGATTGGAACTACTAAATCCATTTCACAATCAAGAACCACAAAATCAGCTGGTAGAATAAATTTATCCACCCTCACCAATACATCCTCTAACACACCTACGGGTTTCTTTATGGAGAGATCAGCCATTAACAACCTCATTGATGTGTGTTTGGTGTTTCCAAGCCCTAATTTCTTGAAGATGATAAAGGGAATCAGATTTATACTTGTGCCAAGATTGCAAAAGACTTTCTTAAACACACATAACCCCATAGTGCAAGGAATCATGAAGGCTCCTGGATCTTCTCGCGTTGGGGCAAGATTGCTTATTCGCTTTGGGGCAAGATTGCTCATTCGCTTCCACATTACACATTCACTTCCACATTACATAGATAACAACATCGCATTAGGATCACTCAATCAGGGAATTCAACAAGGAATATTTTAAACACTTAAGGTCTAGAGACCACTATACATATTATCATTCCACATCTATATATGTCATTATAAAAAGATTAACTCCTTCTAAACCATAACCTATCTTGATTTGGAGGGTTCGAATGTCAATTAATCCACTGAAACCTTGCGTTCCCTCAATTCCTTCGAACATTCAAAGTCTAAAAATAATAGATTAGGACAATTCAATAGTCTACTCTTGAAATCAAGGGTTTTGAGAATTCAAACCCACCCCATTCTACCAATTATCATAGTTCACTTCATTTCCCAAGGCTTTAAATCTTTAACATTACCCCACCAAACCCTTTTTAAGGTAGTTTTTTAGGGTAAAGGTCTCAATTTCACGTAGTTCTAGGTCTCAACTCTTACATGAACAACGTTCTACAACCACTTCGCCTTAAGGAGTGATCATTACTCCCTTCTAAACTTAGGGATCAACACCCATTAGTTTCCTGTTATTTAGCCCTAGTTCTACCAATCTAGGGTTCTTTTGCTAGCAATTCCTCCATTAAGGATCCCCTTTAATTCATAGGTGTTAAAGAATCGAACGTAAAAAAAGTAAGTTGAGTTTCTTACCTTGAGAAGGGAAATTGTACTGCTCTAGGGGATAATTGTCTCTAGCTCTTAAAAATTCATGCTTTAATGGGGCATAACCCCTAAAATACCACTTAAAATCTACTTACTGATTTCCGTCGTCCGTTGCAGTCTTCATTTTTTTGCTGCAATGGACACGCTATGGCGGTCAGGGCATCGCTACGGCAGATCTGGTGATTATTCTCCTGATTCGTTACAACGGGATTTCAACCGCCATAACAGTCCCACTGCAACAAAAAATCCTTCGCTGCAGTTGTCCCCTGCAACCAGTAGCTCCCAATCCTGCTCTTAAACGACTCCCCAACTAAGAATTTTCACTAACACTCAACCAACGCCCTCCTACACACAACTTAGGCAAGTTAGGGTGTTCCAAACATATTCCCCTTGTAATGACGTACAGGTCGTTACATTCAAGTGCTAATTAACAATGAGATTAGAAAGTGTTGTTACTGATAAATCATTTTTATAAAATTTATCTACCATATTTAAAGTCAGATTAATGGGATGGATAAATTTTTAAGTACGTTAGATGTTTGTTTAGGCGCGGGAAGGTAGGACGACTCATAAAAACATCAAAGGAGCGAGAAATAAATCGATTTTATTTTGGTAAGTCTGGAAAATGCTGCTACTAGTATGTCACACATTAATAATTTAAGACATTTCTAAATCAGGTTTAAAAATGAATCGAGAAGGCGAGCCAACAAATTTTAAGCTCATAAGCATAATATATCCAAAAATTGAGTTAAGCCAAATATAAGTTGATAAAGAGATCATGCTAGAACCACGGGATAGGAGGGATGTCTAACTCTTTCCCTCGGTCAACAAAATTCCTTACCTGGTCTTTTATTTTTGCGAACCAAAACATTAGAGTCATTTTCATTTGATTAGGAATTCAAATAGGTGACTTGAAATGCTAAAACTCAATTCCAAGTGGCAATTCTGAATAAATAAATTAATTCCTTCTCAATATGTTACTTCAATTGGACAAATACTTTTTAATAATAGAAACTCGTTTCCATTACTTTGAACATGGAATTTATCTACCATATTTAAAGTCAGATTAATGGGATGGATAAATTTTTAAGTACGTTAGATGTTTGTTTAGGCGCGGGAAGGTAGGACGACCCATAAAAGCATCAAAGGCGCGAGAAATAAATCGACTTTATTTTGGTAAGTATGGAAACGCTGCTACCAGTATGCCACACATTAATAATTTAAGACAATTCTAAATCAAGTTTAAAAATGAATTGAGAAGGCGAGCCAACAAATTTTAAGCTCACAAGCATAATATATCCAAAAATTGAGTTAGTCAAATATAAGTTGATAAAGCGATCATGCTAGAACCACGGGATAGGAGGGATGTCTAACTCTTTTCCTCGGTCAACAAAATTCCTTACCTGGTCTTTTATTTTTGTAAACCAAAACATAAGAGTCATTTTCGTTTGATTAGGGATTCAAATAGGTGACTTGGAATGCTAAAACTCAATTCCAAGTGGCAACTCTGAATAAATAAATTAATTCCTTCTCAATATGTTACTTCAACTGGACAAACACTTTTTAATAATAGAAACCCGTTTTCATTACTTTGAATGTGGAGATTCAAACAAAGGGATGTGACAACATTAGATCTATATTTATAACATTTATCAAAAGTTCTTATTTCTTCAGTATTGAAACATAATCATCTAAATGTATCTTAATTATATTAAATTATGAATGTTTAAAACCTGTTTAATATATTACAAATTCGGAAGCGAATCGAGGTATACATATAACATTAAGAATTTCTCTAACATATTTTCAGCTGTAATTATAATAAGTCTATGAAAATATTATCACTTCTGGTAATCATAGTTCTTGCAAATTCGCATTCTTACTCATTAATAGATATCAAATTAATATCATCATATATTTTCATTATATTGTTCTTTTGAAATAATTATATTTTTACAATATTGTTATTCTAAAACAAGTATATTTAGATTATATTGTTCTTCTAGAATAAATATATTTTCATAATATTGTTCTTCTAGAACAAATATGAGGCCCCGATTGTCAAATGAATCATTAAGTCATTCCTCAAGTTCATAAATAAAATCGATACTGTTATTAACGAAGACATAAATATCAAGAAATGCTAACCTTTTATCATCGTTGAACCATATTCACTACATTTTTATTTTGCAAATATTGAGAAAAACAATATCATCAAAGAAATATAATTCCTCCAGCTAACTAATACATCTTTCTAAAAGAAATTTTAATTTTTATTACCTCAGATCTTTCTAAAGCGAGTGTTCAAGGTAGAGACTCATGCTGATAATGTGTTATAAAATGATAAAGGAAAAAGAAGAATATTGTAGAGAAAGAGCGAAGAGAGAAGCCTTTTTATTTATCTTGAGGGATGAACTACAATGAGTGGAAACCCCTTTATATATATGAGAAATCTAACTTAGTCCTAAAGTTACTAACCCTAATTTTTCTCCAAAGGAATAGACATTCACTATAATACAAATATATTTTATCCTAATAAAATATAGACATTCACTGCAATACAAATATATTTTATCCTAATAAGGTACAATAATTATGTGACGCTTTCAAAGAAAACAAAAAGAATATAAAATAAGTCATATCATTCAGCTAAAATATAGTATGACAAACAATAAATAATGAAAACTCATAATATAAGTACTATTAATGAGAGATAATAGAAAAGGAATAATTACATAAACACAACTTTTTATAAAGATATTTTAAGAAGTTGTAACTACTTTCAAAAAATTACATAAATACAATTTACTCTACCTTTTAATTTTTCATTTATATCATGTACAACTTTTCATATTCCTAAAATGCATCTCTATAAAATGTATTAAAATAATTTTTAAAAAAATCATAATTAAGTATAGAGTCCCACTAAAATAGGAATCTTAATTAATAATTGACATTCTATCCTATAAAACTTGGCTTCACATATATATTTTTAAATTTTTTTCTCTCTCTTCCATGAAATAGAAAATTAATTCAATGTAAATTTAAACTTGCTATATAATATACAATATATAAATAGTATATGAGTAATGCATTTTGCTTTTTCAATATACCTAATATATAAATAAAATAATGTATGCTCAATATTTAATATATATATATAAGAATAATATTATATACAAGACATAATAGCTAATATATATCACAATAATATTATATATAGTATATAATAGTACAATATATGTAATATATATGTACAATAATATATATACTTGTTCAAAAAATTATATAATATGTATCATATAAATAGTAATTTTTATTTATTTATGAATTAGAATACTAACTGAGTATGTTGAAAATTTTTAGAAAAATAATTAATATTTTTTATATGTATTTAATTTTGTTATCACTAGTATAAGAAACTCCTTAGTATTTCTTGTTTTATGATATATCATGTATATATAAAGTATATATAATAGATTATGTAAATTTAGTTAATAGTTGTATATTATGAAATATTTTATTCATTTAGTAGTGTTTATATAACCTCCCCTAATAAAATGAACATAGTTTGATTTAGCTTTATTTGAGTTACTAAATGTTTATGTGCTATAATTCTTTAAGGATTTATTGTACGAAGGTTCTTAGCGAAATGTTGTTTGCTTTTTTTAATCCTTGAAAAAAATAGATGTCATGATACAAAAGAAGTCAACTAATTTTATTTCTTAATATTTAGACTTTAAAATCAACTAAAACTTTATTTATTAAAATTTTCTATTTTAAACTATCCTGTGGGGACATGAAAGTCCTTAAACTATACATACATACATACATACATACATACATACATACATACATATATATATATATATATATATATATATATATATATATATATATATATATATATATATATATAATTACTTATTTTTTGTGTCACACCCTTATTTTGAACTAGACAAAATATATTTGCAACATCTGGCTCTTCTACCTGGTTTTAAAAGGTTTAAAGTCGCCCCCTAAGTTTTAAGAAAATATTAGAAAAAACATTTATAAAAATGTAAACTCTATTTTAGTCTGTGAAAAATCATTTGAAATTTTGGATATGGATTTTATTTACTCCAAAGGGAAGGTGTTAGGCACCCCTCGAAGCTTATCTGAAGATAGTCCTTAAATTTAGTCTAAGATATACTAGGAGAAATATTCATTCAGTTATTACTTGCTAAAAAAATTATTAGAAAAGAGTGATAAAAATATGTTTAAATGATTTAAAAAGAGATTTCGAATTAAAACTATATGAGGTATATAAACTATACATGAAATATACATAAGATATGCAAGATTGGTTATATAGGATAAGTGTGTGCGCGCATGTACGCGTATATATATATATATATATATATATATATATATATATAATACTCATACACATATATTTTTAATGATAGTCTGAATAACGTGAGAAGAATATGATAAAGCAATTTTAAAATATTTCTTTCTAGTTAAAGAATGTGTGATGGCATGTAAAAAATATAATATACATATATACACATAAAAATGATATACTTATAATATGTATAACATATAGATAGTATGGGAGATAGTGTATATAAAGTGGTTGAGAGATAGTGTACATATAGTACATATAAAGTGTAGAAAATATTATATTGTATTGTATTATATTATATTATATTATATTATATTATATTATATTATATTATATTATATTATATTATATTATATTATATTATATTATATTATATTATATTATATATGGTGAAATGTATATGTATAACTATATATGAGTTATGAATATCTTATAAATATTTTTATGTATATATGTATAAAATATTATATATGGCATATATGTATGTATAGATAAATTATATATGAGAAAAATTAGTCAATAATATATAGATGCTAAAATAATTATATACAATATGTGGCATGCAAATATAAGTATTTATAAGTAGACGTTAATGTATAAGTAGAAAATAAATTAAAAGTATGCATATATGGATGGGTAAAATAGTGTATATATATACTATATGGAGAGAGCGAGTATGAAAAAATAAATATGCATGTATGAATAATAGCATATGAAAAGAGAAATTATAATATAATAATACGCAAAGTATATTCGTAAAATAACATATGTATATACCTTTTACTTGTTCCTTTTGGAAGAAAATTTTGAAATGGGCCTAAATTTCTGCAATAGAGTTAGTAAAAAAATTTTGGGCATGTAGACCTTTTAATAAAGGAAAAATTACATAGCATAGCACAATTATGAAATTATTTACATATAATGGCCACAGTTTAAAAAATAGATATTATGGCTTTATTTCATTTGATGTGTCATATTTTTCTTTTTTACTTTGTATTTTTTTACTGTGCCCATATTCAATGCCGTAAAATCCTCCAATAACTGCCCAACCCCCCCCCCCCATCTTCTCTCTCCCCCTCGTTCTTCATCATCAACCTGATTTCTCCTCTTATCAAACCCACGATTCTCGTCATTCCATCTTTCTTGTCTCTAGAATCCATTTAAATCAGGTAAGTTCCATTCATGATTTTCATTTACTTTTTAATTTAAAATATATATTTTTGGTATTGTAAATAAAATTCTTTAACCGTGTAAATCATTGTTTCTTTTGTAATCAATTCTTTATGATATTTTAAAATCTCAAATAGATCTTAGAAAATCCCGTTAATTGGGGTAAGTTATTTTTTAATTTTGAAATCACATTAGTGTATGTTTATAGTTTATATATTATATGTATTTTTACATTTAGTTTTTTTATTCGTGTGTAATTTTTATTTTTAGGTTTTGTATTTATATTATTCAAAGCTTCATCAATGGCAGAAAATACACTATCTAAGCGATTAACAAGAGGTATATCTTCAATAGTTAATTTAAATGGATATGCACCATATTTTGATCTATTAAGCACATAAATTTTTTGTGTTTTTGAAAGTCATATTAGTGTATATTTTTAGTTATGTATACTATGTATTCTGACCCTTCAACTCATATGTATATATTTGATTTTTAGGGCTTCTCTTTGTAATCATCAAAGCTTCTTCAATGCCAAAAATACACTATCTAAGTGTGTAACAGGAGATATATGTTCAAACGTTGAATTTCATAGAAATAATCACGCTATTCTAGTATGTTGATGTATTTACATATAATAGATACATATGTTTGTATTGCTATGTATTCAGTAATCCCCAAATATTTCAATAACAAAGATATACATCAGTACTATTTGATACAATTAAATAGACAATCTCTTTTATATTTTTTAAAACTTAAAATTTTTAATATATATGTATGTTGTTATAATTTTGATACAAAGTATTCATATTTGAACATTCAAAAGACTGGAAAGTATATGAATTTTTGTATTTTGTATTTGTAAGCCTATTCCTAATCTGTCATATACATATACTTACATTTTTCTTAATTATGCATTTCAAGCATTGATTCCTTTTTTTTATATTTATTATTATACAATATACGTTGTTGAAAGGAAGTATATGACAATTTTAAAGTTTTCAGAATTGATATACAAGGTGTTAATGTAAAATTAGAATTCTATCCATTTTTAGAGTTCTATTGATTAAGAAATGTAATAATTATAAATTGCATGGCTAATGGTGACTAATTATGAAAATAAATCACTTTTTCATATTTTCTTTACAAGGTGTTAACATAAAATAAGAATTCCATCAATTTTTAGAGTTTATTTATTTAAGGAATGTAATAATTATCAACTGAGTGGATAATGATAACTGATTATATATGTGAAACATAATCCCTAAAATCACTCTATTAATCAGATTTCATATTTGTATTTGATGCGTTTTACCTAGGGAAAATACAATACATGACACATAAAATATTTTCATTTTATGTAAATAAGTAAAATGTTGTTATCTAATGCCACGTCCCACCTTGGGAGGCATGAATGACACCTGGTGTCATACTGGGATCTGAACTGACCTAACTGGGCTTATGCACTTCTGGTGCATGCCTACTCTTCAAATCAAGAAAACAGTGAGCTATATCTCGGCTGTAAAGACAGCCTCCGGACGACAAGTCCGCATAGCTACCTGGAAGAAATAAACAGCTAACCAACAACAAGCAGTAAAAAAGGATCCTATGCAGACCGACAAGACCACCATGTTATCTAGTTATATCATAATGACAAAAGGCAAACAGAACTATACTATAACTGACAAGACTGCTAACTAATAGCTAAACTAGGCCGCACACGGCCATCACGCAAAAGAAAACATACATAGGCCCCACACAGCCAACAAAAAAAACTAATAACTGAGAATCTATAGCTTGCAAGCCTCTAGGAGTGGAATAGTGGTCGGGACAGGGCCCCGACTTACCTATAAATTGTACAACAAAAGAACAAACCTTCTAACTAACAACTCCGGAGTAAAGGAGCTATTAGACTGCTAACTAGGGAGGTCTTGAACCATGTCTATCTGCACCTACAGGCAAGTAATACAGTTCCCGAAAGATAGGCGTCAGTACAATATGTACCAAATATGTAAGGTAGTAAATAAAAATGACTGAATGATACTGATAATGAAACTGAAAATAATTCAATAGGAGGGATAGAGAGATAACCTGAATAGCCTTACAACCTGCTGTATAAGTAACAATAAGTAATGCAAACAAGAACCTTAACTGGCCCCATAAGCCCAAAAGGTATAACCAACCTAGAATAACCCGCCCGGTCCCCCCATAAGCCCTGGCAAGCTCACTTAAATCTGTATACCTCTAACTAGGTTAAAATGAGCCAACAGGTAACTACAGCCAACCTGTCAGTCCCCTGGGTCTGTAACTGAGCCTGCTCGGCTCCTGTAGCTGTGTCTGAGTCCTATAGACTCCTGTAACTGCACCCACGTCACCAGGCTCGACAAGGGTCAGTGATGCCAATACGACATAAAAATAATAATCCATCCATGGAATGGACTGTAATATGTCCCTTGGGCCTCAGCATAGTCCCTTGGGATAATATATAGTTCCTTGGAGTGATCCATATAGCCTCGAAGGCAATGACACAGCTAGTAACCCTGAGGTTGGTCACGGAAGGTTATATAGGGCAAGTTCAGAACCAATCGAAATAGAAAACGCTAATCTCAAACTAATAATAACAGCTAACCACAACAAGTATGCTTCTGGATTTCTTACAAGAACCTAGGTCATATTACAATACGATAGGAATAACTTACCGAAGGAATTCGCCTTAACAGACCTCAAATGCTGACTTCCGGTTAACTGATGAGTTTCAACTTGCAATTGGCGGTTCTTTCCAACTATAACCTTTATGCTGAGAGAATAGGACTAATTTCAATACTAAACTCAGCAAATAACAGTAACTTTCGATAATAATATCAACTATAATTCAACTTCAAATAACTCGGCCGAAAACCTATAATTTTCCGAGAGTTTGAAAGGGAAAAATGCTTACCTAATACCTGTGGCCATTTAGAATTCAATTTAGAGCAATTCCGATAATTTTTACTCAGCGGAGTTTTGGTTTTCCGAGCGAAGTTTGGAGAAATAACTCTGTAGTAATGCTTCTCGCAAGCCTATAACTCATTACCCGAAATAAATTTGCGTTTGGACGGCATTTCGTAACGTAATTTGACGAAAAACTACTAAAACTTGCATCACCTCTTGTTTCTTACCGAGAGAAATATTACAAATGTCTTGAAATTGAACAGAGGAGGCTATATATATAGGCACGGACGGTGTCCTAGGGGCGCTTCACGCCGGCCAAGGCGCCATAGGCCATGTCGCGTCGCTACTCCCAGGGCGCCAGTGGGCCTGGTGCGTCGTGCTGGCCCCTCACAGCCTAGCCTCACACGGCCCTGCTTCCGAGGCTCTTCCTGCATGTGTCAATCTCTCCTTACTCTTCACTAATCCATGTGTATGCATACTAACCGATAATATTTTACGGGGTGTAACATACTCCTCGCCCCCCCCCCCTCTCTAGAAATATTCGTCCTCGAATGTCATCTTCAGGCTTAAAAGAGTTAACTCTTCTGACTAATGCTTAGAAAAATTTTGGCAGAGTCTCCTCTGTATTATTGACTATCCGGAAACCTAAAACACAGGAAAACTCAACAGGTGTCTCACAGGACGCTATAAATAGCTACTCCACTATATAAATATGATCAATTAGTCAGTGCTAATAATATAAATAGATAACTAACAACTGAACTACCGCCTCACTTCATTACATATTCTGGGTCAGTCCTGGAATAAGTGAGGATACCTAGATCTTATGTCATCCTCAGCTTCCCAAGTCATTTCTTCTCTATTTTTGTTCCACCACAAATCTTTTAATGGAGACTATATCTTTAGTCCTTAACCTACAAACTTGCAGATCTAGTATAGCAACTGAAACCTCTTCGTAGGCTAACTCCTCAGTAATTTGAACGTCCTCAAATGGCACAACTCAGGATGGGTCCCTTATGCACTTCCATAAAATTGACACATGAAAGACTAGATGGACAAATTCTAGCTCTAGAGGCAACTCCAGCTCATATGCCACTTGGCCTATCCTATGAAGGATTCGATACGGGCCAATAAACCTAGGGCTAAGCTTTCCCTTCTTACCAACTCTCATCACACTCTTCATTGGTGAAACTTTGAGAAATACCCAATCAATCACCTCAAATTCCAAGTCTCTATGCCGCACATCAGAATAGGACTTCTGGCGACTCTGGGCTGTTAACAAGCACTCTCTGATGAGTTTTAGTTTTTTCCTCTGACTGGTGAATCATATCGGGTCAAACTAACTCTGACTCCCTTACCTCAAACCACCTGATAGGGGACCTGCATTTTCGCCCGTACAAGGCCTCATAAGGCGCCATCTGAATTGTACAGTGATAACTGTTATTGCATGCAAATTCGATGAGGGGTAAATGATCGTCTCAACTTTCTCTGAAATCTAGCACACACGCCTGTAACATATCTTCGAGCATCTGAATTGTACGTTCTGCTTGACCGTCCGTCTGAGGATGGAATGTTGTACTTAGATTAAACTGTGTCCCCAAGCCCTTCTGAAATGACTTTCAGAATCTAGTTATAAATTGTGCTCCTCTGTCATAAATAATAGATGTGGGGACACCATGCAGTCGGACTATCTCTTTGATATATAATTCGGCGTAATCTTCGGCTGAGAACGTGGTCTGAACCGGCATAAAGTGAGCTGATTTCGTCAACCTATCAACAATAACCCAGATAGAGTCAAATTTGTGTCTGGTACGGGGTAGTCCTATCATAACGTCCATGTTGATTGCTTCCCATTTCCACATAGACACTGCTATATCCTGAGTTAACCCGCCAGGTTTCTAATGTTCAGCCTTTACCTGCTGGAAATTAGGGCACTGTGCTACAAATTCGGCTACATCTTTCTTCATTCCCGACCACCAATATATCTCTTTTATGTCATGGTACATCTTCATTGAACCTGGATGAAGAGAGTAACGAGAATAATGTACATCTTCCATGATCTGCTAGTGAAGTCCTGCAATATATTCAGCATAGAGGCGACCCCTAAATCTCAAGACCCCGTCTTCTGTCAATTCAAAAGCCATTAATTCGCCTTGCTGAACCTTACCTCTGAGTTGTACTAGGTTGGGATCCTCATACTGCCGCTCTTTTACCTCCACAACCAGGGATACTACTGCAATATTTTGAATCACAGCCCCACCATCCTCTGATTCTACAATCCGGAAGGCTAAGCTGCCTAATCGGTGCAAATCTCTAGCCATTTCCCGCTGTTCTGGCCTCAAATGTGCTAAGCTCACCATTGATCTCTGGCTAAGGGCATCCTCTATAATATTGGCCTTCCCTAGGTGATACAAAATATTTATATCGTAGTCTTTTAGTAATTCTAGCCAACGACGCTGACGCAAATTCAATTCTTTTTGCGTGAAAATGTACTAGAGGCTCTTATGATCAGTAAAAATATCCACATGCACCCCATACAGGTAATGCCTCTATATTTTCAAGGCGTGAACCACTGCAGCTAACTCCAGGTCGTGGTTGGTATAGTTCTATTCATGCTTCCTAAGTTGCCTCGAAGCATAAGCAATCACTTTACCATGCTGCATCAGGACGCATCTTAACCCAACGCCTGAAGTGTCACAATATACAGCATAACCCTCTGAACCTTCTAGCAAAGCTAACACTGTGGCCGACGTCAATTTGTTCTTCAATTCCTGAAAACTCCGCTCGCAGGCCTCGGTCCAATGAAATTTGGCTATTTTCTAAGTCAATTTGGTCAAGGGCGCTGACAGGGTAGAAATCCCTCCACAAACCTTTTGTAATACCCGACTAATCCTAGGAAACTGCGAACTTCCGTTGGAGTTGTAGGTCTAGACCATATTTTTACCGCCTCAATTTTCTATGAATCCACCTGAATACCAGCCTCTGATACAATATGGCCCAAGAAAGCCATGGAATTCATCCAAAACTCGCATTTAGAAAATTTTGCATATAGTTGGCGATCTCTGAGATTCTGAAGTATCATTCGCAAATGATCTTTATGTTCTGCTTCTGAAGGGGAATACACCAGGATGTAATCAATGAATACTATCACAAACAGATCTAAATATGTCCTGAAGATATTGTTCATCAGATCCATGAATATTGCTAGGGCATTTGTCAGCCCGAAGGACATGACTAGGAATTCAAAATGACCATACCTGGTCCTGAAAGCTGTCTTTGGGATACTTTCTCCCGAACCTACACCTGGTGATACCCTGACCTTAAGTCGACCTTGAAAAAATATTTTTCCCCTTGCAACTGGTCAAACAAATCATCTATCCTGGGAAGAGGATATTTATTTTTAATAGTAACCTTGTTCAATTACTGATAGTCTATGCACATGCAGAGGGAGCCAGTTTTCTTTCTTACAAATAAAATTGGCGCACCCCATGGTGATGTATTCAACCTGATAAAGCCTTATTTAACAGATCTTTCAACTATTCCTTCATTTCTCTCAATTCAGCAGGAGCCATCAGTACGGAGGGATGGATATAGGCTGAGTACCTGGTAGCAAGTCGATAGAGATATCGATTTCCAGTTCTGGGGAAATACCAGGAAGTTCGTCTGGAAACTCATTAACCACTAGAATAGATTGAAGAGTCGGGAATTCTTCTTGCACATCCAGAACCCTAACAATATGATATATATAACCCTTTGCTATCAACTTTTTCGCCCAAAGATAGGATATGAACCTACCTTTTGGCGTAGCTACACTGCCCTTCCACTCTCGCACTACCTCCCCTGTAAAGTGGAATCGGACTATCTTGATCCAACACTCTACATTGGCATAACATGGCGCTAGCCAATCCATACCCATAATTTCATCAAAATCGATCATTTCTAGCTCCATTAAATCTGCTAAATTCTGGTGATCGACGACCTCTATTATATAACCCCGGTAGACCCTTTTAGCTATAATAGAATCACCGACGGGCATAGACAACAAAAAAGGTCGCTGAAATAATTCTAGCATTATACCAAGTTTTTGGGCCACTAATGGGGTAACATAGGATAAGGTGGAACCTGGTCTATCAAAACATAAACTCAGTAAGAGGTGGTTGGCATGGTGTCTACAAAAGTTGGCGCATATCTGGCCAAGGAATCAAATCTCATAGCATATTCCTGGACACCCATCCAACCTTGCTTCAGGTGCAAAAATTGGTCTACCCGGGCTTGTCGGATTTCCCACGGCAAGTACTGAGCTAGGAAGGCCTTTGAGAAACTGGACCAAGTCAGGACCTCTCCCAGCTCTCGTACCATAACACTTCTATGTCCCGCATTGGGAATATCGCTAACTCAACCGACTCCATGGGCATAGCATGCATTACCTAAAAATTCATTGTAACTGATCCAGGAAGTCCTGAGCGTCCTCTTCCCGATCCATCCCCATAAATTGCGGGGGACTCAGGGCAAGGAACTCTTGGACCCTCGAACTCCCAGTTCCTCCCGATGATTCAGCAGTTGTTGGTACCATAGGCTGGCGCTGAGTGACCATCATCTAGGCTAACATATAGAAGGCGCTCCTAACCTCCTGATTGAATAGTATAGGTATAGGAACTACTGAAGGTGGTGCCGACATGTCTGTTGCCCTGAAGGGCTCCTGGCATGGCGGATACTACTGAGGAGACCTAGATAAAGTCTCCCTGGTGCCCTCAGATCCGGCTGGCTCTGACTAGGGCACCCTGCTACTGCCCTCTCCTGCCGCAACATCTAACTTCTGGCCAGTCGTAGTCTATGTTTGTCTGACATTTCTCTATAGTTAAGTAGAATAAGGTAAGTTTAGGGACTCAACCCTATACAACATATCTCTACAGCATGACTAAAGAAGAAGGAAAGGTAACCACGCTATTATGCCCCGTAGCCTCCTGCCTATGGAATGTGGTGCACAACACACCCATAAACAAGACTTTACTATACACAACTTGCAGACTCCCTAGGATACGACCTTCTCTAATACCATGTTTGTCACACCCCACCTTGGGAGGTATGACTGGCACCTCGTGCCATACTGGGATTTGAACTAACCTAACTGGGCTTATGCACTTCTGGTGCATGCCTACTCTTCAAATAAAGAAAAAAATGAGTTATATGTCGGCTGTAAATACAGCCTCCGGGCGACAAGTCCGCTTAGCCACTTGTAAAAAAAAACAGCTAACCAACAACAAGCAGTAAAAAGGGATCCTATGCAAGCCGATAAGACCACCATGTTGTCTAATTATATCATAATGACAAAAGGCAACCAGAACTATACTATAGCCGACAAGATTGCTAACTAATAACTAAACTAGGCCCCACACGACCATCACGCAAAAGAAAACATACATAGGCCCCACACATCTAACAACAAAAACTAATAACTGAGAATCTGTAGCCTGCAAGCCTCTATGAGTGGAATAGTGGTTGAGACAGGGCCCCGACCTATCCATAAACTGTACAACAAAAGAAAAAACCTTCTAACTAACAACCCCGAAGTAAAGGAGCTGATTAGACTGCTGACTCGGCTGATGATTAGGGAGGTCTTGCACCACGTCTATCCACACCTGCAGGCAAGTAATGAAGCACCCCAAAAATGGGCATCAGTACAATATGTACTGAATATATAAGGCAGTAAATGGAAATGATTGAATATACAAAAACAATTCAATAGGAGGGATAGAGAGATAACATGAATATCCTTACAACCTGCTGTATAACTAACAATAAGTAATGTAAACAAGAATCTTACTTGATCCCCATAAGCCCGGAAGATACAACCAGCACAAAATAACCCACCCAGGGCCCCCATAAGCCCTGACGAGCTCACTTCAATCTATATAGCCCTAAATAGGTCAAAATGAGTCAATAGGTAATTACGGCCAACCTGCCAGTCCCCTGGGTCTGCAACTGAGCCCGCTCGGCTCCTGTAGTTATGTCTGAGTCTGGTGGACTCCTATAACTGCACCTTGGACACCGGGCTTGACGAGGGTCAGTGATGCTGATACGGTATAAATAATAGTATAGGCATGGAATGGAGTGTAATATGTCCCTTGGGCCTCAACATAGTCCCTTAGGACAACATATAGCTCCTTGGAGCGATCCATATATCCCCGAAGTCAACGACACAGCTAGTAACATTGAGGTTAGTCACGAAAGGCTATATAGCAGGGTTAGTCCCAATCTAAACAGAAAACGCTAATATTAAACTAATAATAGCAGCTAACCACAACAATCATGCTTCTGGCTTTCTTACAAGAACCTAAGTCGTATTACGATACGACAGGAATAACTTGCCGAAGGAATTTGCCTTAACATACCTCAAAGGCTGATTTCCGATTAACTGGCTAGTTTCAACTTATAATCGGCGGTTCTTTCCAACTTTAACCTTTATGCTGAGAGAATAGGACTAATTTCAATTCTAAACTTGGGAAATAACGATAACTTTTGATAATAATATCAACTATAATTCAACTTCGAATAACTCGGCCGAAAACCTATAATTTTCTGAGAGTTTGAAAGGGAAAAATTCTTACCTAATGCCTGTGGCCGTTTAGGATTCAATTTAAAGCAATTCCAACAACTTTTACTCGGCCGGAGTTTCGATATACCGAGCGATTTTTCGAGAAATAACTCCATATTAATGCTTTACGTAGTCCTAGAACTTATTATCCAAATTTAATTTGCGTTTGGATGGCGTTGATAGCGTAATTTGACGAAAAACTACTAAAACTTGTGTCCCCTCTTGTTTCGCGCTGAGCGAAATATTGCAAATGTCTTGGAATTGAACAAAGGGGGGTATATATATAGGCACGGGCAGTGGACTAGGGGAGCTTCATGCCGTCCAAGGCGCCACAGGCCATGTCGCGCTGCACCTCCTAGGGCGCCAGTGGGTCTGGTGCGCCGCGCTGCCCAGCGCACAGTCGGCTGGCGCGTCGCGCTGGTCCCTCGCGGCCTAGCCTTGCCTGGCCCTGTTTTTGAGGCTTTTCCCACACATTTCAAGCTCTCCTTACTCATCACAAATCCACGCATACGCCTACTAACCGATAATATTTTACGGGGTGTAGCACTTCAGCCTAATTTCACCCAAAATATTGTCATTTTTGAAATTTCCTCTTTAATAAAATCAACAGATTATAAAAATAATGATTGGGCCTGCAACCCATTTTAAAAGGCTTGACAGGTTTCTTATTATTTGGGGCTAATGTTCGACTTAATTATAGACTCTAATAGAAAATTATTTGTTGCTTCTTTTATTCTTAATTTTCCTGAGAAGAGAAACTTGTATTTAAATCATTACGTAGAAAAGAGATAGAAATAATATTAAACCTTCTAATAAAAAGATAATACCATTTTTACGCCCTTTTCCTAAAAATCTTTTTAGACAACAATATAAAAAAAAATTATATTCACAACATACTTATGAAAAGAAAACCCAATCCAATGACAAAGAGAAAGTTGATCACTAATATCATAAGTTGGCACGAAACCACACAAACACATATAAAGTAAGCAAATAACCAAACAATAATATAAAAAGGGAGTTGTAAGGAAGAAGCTAAGAAGTATTGGCCTCTTTTAAGAGACCAATTCCTAATATTTGACTCCGAGAGAAGTGTGGATCCTAATAGCTACTTGCCCATGTGTGTCGGGCGAGGTTGAGTTTCAAATGAGAACTCTCAGCTCCAGTTGTTGCCATGAAAAAAAAGAGTAAAGGATTACATACCATTTAACTAATCAAGGAAATACATAAAGAAGAGAGTTACATCAACAATATCTTTCAAACTAGTTAGTCTATGTAGTAATTGAAGAAATCTTTAAGAATAATAGCATTCAAAAATAAAAAAAGGATGTTAATTATTCTTAAGCAAATGAATCTCTCTAATTGCTTTTATTTCTCCAAAGGTTAGTCAAAATAGCAGGCATACTGTAAGATAACTTTAAAAATGCAAGTTTCAAATGCCCTTTCAGTACTTTAAATAAGTTACATTTGTTTCAAGGAAGGGAAGGGCTTGCAGCTAGAAAATAAACTAATTTGAAGGTATAATTATTGAAATTCCAAAACTTGCAACAAAGACGTGAAATAGAGAGACAACACTCTTAAAACTAAAAATAAAATAAAATAACTCGTATTCCTAATTTGACTAAAGAACCATTTTAACACATATAAATAATAAAACAATTAAGAAGGTTATTCCACTTAAATAATTAGAAGTAATGATGATACATAATCATACACATTGGTCCTAAAAAATAATTTAAATTCATGTCATCTCACAACCGACCTTGCACGCATGATGAAGATATTAGGAATCTAACTCAAAAATGAACTTGAGGAAAAGATGGAATGATTTACTTGCAAGGATCACTACCATTGTATTAACTATTTCTTTAAATACTAATTACTATTTAAATCTAAACTTGTGTAAACACTTGATAACGAAAAGAATACTTTCTCAAATCAAAATCTTCAAACAAGAAGGAGAAATAAAGTTTGTTCCACATGCTTCATTCTTTTCATTTGAATTCTTCCTAAGTGCTTAGCATAAGTTCTCCCATTTAAGAAGCCACGAGGTTATAGATGCTTAGTAGTTTAAGAATAAAAAAAAGATACTATAGCCGTTCATACCAAGTAAGATAACACTCATCCCAATTTCTTGCTAATCGTTCATGTTAAGTGAACTAAGTCTGCACAATATTAAACAATACAAGACACTACTAAACAAGACAACATGGTCAAGCTACCACTCCCATATTTATGTTAGGAACAAATCACATAGAGATCTACCAGCAGATAGTTGGTCACATTTTCGAAGTTTAAAACTGTGAAGAATGCCAAATTGGAAGCTATAATGTCACACAAGTTTATAGCCAATTGAAAATCCAATCAAGTGACTATAGCTAAGTTAATTCTTTATGCCGGATGACTTAAATATACACAACACATTTCCATGCAAAAAAAAAACATGAGTTAAAGTAGCTAAACCCAAGTTGGTTTGAATCAAATTTGAACATTATATTAACTCATTAAGTGGCATATTATAGTCATATTCAGTCTCTATTGATATTAAAGTAAACAATATAGAGATGCTTCAAAGTTCAACCCCTATGGAGTCTTTAATATTAGAAATTGAAAGTTTCACTCAAATAGGCAGCTACACAGAAACATAACTAGCAACTAATATCAGGTTCCAATATTCGAATTAATATTGCGACAATCATTATAATAGACGGCTGACCACACCTGAAAGCTTCGGATTTTATAGACTTTATTTCAAGCTAAATTACAAAGTTGTAAATATCTTATGAATTCATGATTGAAACGAATGTAAAACCAAGCAATGAAACTATTTTAGCAAATTGCTTAGGGACAGCTAAACGAAACAACCACACCTATTTTAAACATATAGAACTAATTGAAAAAAAATTAAAGTGCAGTAAAAATAAATAGCAGAAGGAGTATTACTAGATGTTGTGCAGCGATTAAGGATATAAGAGTCTCAGGCCAATGACTCCGAATGCGAGCGAACAAAAAGGGACAGTGAATGGGGAGCAAGTTTGTGAAGGGGAAAACAGAAACAAAAATGAGAAAAAAAGATATTAATAGTGTGTTTATATGTACTCAGTTTTATTTCTATGTTTGAGTGTTTGAGTTAGCGTGTATGTGTGTGTTTGCTACTATTCATTGGGATGATTTTTTTGGGTGACTTTTTCCCCTCACTTGACATCTTTTGTTTATAATAGAGATTGGGTTCTCAAAATAAAATTTCAGAACTTGAGGATTCAAAATTTGAATCATCAAAACTTGGATGAGATTGTGGCGTGAGGCATTGATTAAGGAAGAGTAGAATGATGAATAAATTTTAAAAAAGGGAAGGATAGAATACCTGTTATACTGTTAAGAAACTTCTCCACGTCAAAGGATAAGGCAGCGAGAATTTCGATCTTGGGGGTAGGGGAGGCTATGGGTTTGGGGTAGAGCTTTCAATATGGGCTAGCTCAACCCATTTGGGTTAGTTCACACGAGCTTTGGAGTTTGACGGGTCAGGCCGGGCTGGACATCATTTTGACGGGCCATAAAAAAGAAAGCCCACCTTATCAATACGTGGAATATGGGCCTTGTCGGGTCCCCCACTTTTCTAAATAAGTATTTTTTTAATAATTTATTAATTTTAATTTTAATTTTAATTTTAAAATGTTAACATAAATATTTGCAAGATAATATTACATGGTGTCTACCTTCTAGTCAAGTCTTAAATTCATAAACAAAAATAATTCTAATACTATTTATTAAATTTGGCTTCAAGTAAAGATTTAATTGTATGACTTCAATCTGAAACAACTGTTATTCTATGCAAATATCTTAGGTACAACCCTATAAGAATACAATTTCGATGGACATAAAGTTTCTGTGAAATTGAATGACTTTTGACATGATATCCTTCGAACCAAATAGGGATATTATATGAAAACTAAACGATTAATGAGTTTTTGAACTTTGTAATATTAATATATAATGGATTGATATACTTTGAATCTTGAAATTTGACTCCTCTTGTTATTTTTAGTACTCTATTTTATTTATATTTTTTAACTAATTTTTTATTAAGCCCATGGGTCGGGATAAAAGCCTCATTCTTCAATGGTCTTTAAAAATCATAGCTCATTCCTATTAAATCATGAACTGGGTTGGACCGGCCCAACGAGCCTAGCCATATTGACGACTCTAATTCGGAAGGTAAGGGGATTGATGGGTTTCTCGAGAGAGAAGAGGGAGGGGGATCGCAGGGTTTGGGTGAAGAGCAGGGGGATCTGCAGGTCTGTGAGGGTGAGGGTGGCGGTCGCCAGTGGAGAGAGGCGAGGCAGAGGATGGTGGTCGCGGTGGTTGCATCTTTGGAGAGAGAGAGAGAGAGAGAGAGACAACATCCAGGAGTTAGGGGGTTGTGTTTGGACGATGAAGAGAAGAGGTAGCGATTAGGGCAACTTTTTAAGTGGAGCAGGTCGGGTCTATTTGAGTTTGGGGCGGGTCAACGCAACTTGGACCATCAATCTCTTGATTAGATGGTTAGAGATTGAAAATAAACAAATAGATAAATTAACATAAATAAATAAATATATAATAATATATAAAAATCTAATTATATATATATATATATATATATATATATATATATATATATATTAAAGGAAGGAAATAAATAAAAGCTATTGGATCAAAATTGATGGCTAAGATTAGATGAAAGAAGCACAATCCATGTACTTGCTTAAATGACACACATAGATTGGCTGGATCTTGTTGACAAAGATTGAGAAAATATGCAGTTTTTTCAACTTAATTTTTGGCTCGAATTGCAATTTAAAACAAAGAAAATTTTATTCCAATCATAGTCGCCTTCTTAATAAAATAGCATTAATTTGTAAAAATTTGAAATCAATTAAATTATAAAATTATTTCATTCTTGTAAAAATAAATAAAATCAAGATGAATTTTTAATCGATTAATTTAATTAAGCTTATGAACTTAAATAAAATAAAATATTTATTATTAAAAATTGGTTGTTTTAGTATTTAAATTATAATTGACCTACTTAACTAAAATAAGTACTTAAATAAATACTTAATTTTGACATGAAAAATATGAGAACACACACATATGTATATAAAAGAAGTTAATTTTTTTGAATGTTTTTAATATTCAAAATCGCAAGAAATAACATTATACATATATATATATATATATATATATATATATATATATATATATATATATATATATATATATATGTATCTATTATTTAAAATTTTAGAATATTAAAATAATTAATCAAAAATGTGAAAAGTTAAAATTGAGTGTCTAACATTTTTTAAACGTTGAAATTCTAATATACCGGGCCAAATTTGACATAGAAATGCTTTTTAGAAATTCAAATTTCAAGGTTTTAATATCTCACCATTAACCATATATTGAATTTAGATTCACGTCATTAAAGGAAAAAAAATTAAGAGCAATAATTTCATTCCTTCAAGTAGTAATACATTAGCTCTTCCGGAGCTCTCAATTAATTTTGTGTACTACCACATATTCAATCATATCAACATCATTAATAGTTTCTCCACATAGTTTCAACTTAGAAACAATTTTAAATGTTGATGAGCTATACTCATGAACAAACTTATAGTCTTGATGAATCCCATCATATCGTGCCTTTGGGTGGATGACCATCTTCAGGTGGTCATACCTTTCTTTTAGGCTATTCCACAAAATAAGTTGATCCTTAATCGTGAGATATTCAATTATCAGAATTTCGTCAATATGTTGACGCAAGAATATCATAACCTTAGCATGATCTTGATTTGATGCTTTGTTTTCACTTTTAATGGTGTCTCCAAGACCCATTGCATCCATATGGATTTTTGATGCTTTGTTTTCACTTTTAATGGTGTCTCCAAGACCCATTGCATCCATATAGATTTCAGCATCCAACACCCATGAAAGGTAGTTCTTACCCGAACTTTGAAGGGCAACGAAATCAAGTTTCGTAAGGTTAGCCATATTAAAAGAAAAAAATAATAATACATTGGCCTTCAATTTTTGAGACAGTAGAGTCATAGAGCAACGGTATCACCAAAGAAATATCACTCCTGTGATTAAGTAATATATCTTTCAAAAAAGAAATTTTAATTTTTCTTACCTTAGATCTTTCAAAGTGAGTGCTCAGGGCAGAGACTCATGCTGATAACGTATTATGAAATAATAAAGAAAGAACAAAAATATTGTAGAGAAAGAGAAAAGAAGAGAAGATCTTGTTTCTCTTGATGGGATGAAATAGAATGAAGGAGAACCCCTCTATTTATAGAGATAATTTCTCCTAACTTTTCTCCTAAAGATAGACTTTCACAATGATATAAACACATGTATCCACTACAATACAAATACTTTTATAGACATTCACTATAACACAAATATGTTTATAACAATTTAATTATTTTTTTTATTTTTAAACTTTAAAATCAACTAAATTTTATTTATTAAAACTTTCTATTTTAAATTATTATGTGAAACTGGAAAGTCCTAATTTATATATTAAAGACATTACAATTAGCTAAAGTATATCTTTGTAAATATTAAAGTCCTAATATTTAGGACCAAATTTAAAAAAAAGATTGACATTAAAATATTTTTTTACAAATTCAAATTTCAGATTTTAATATCTTACCACTAACCATATATTGAATTTGGATTCAAGTCATTTAAGAAAAAAAATATAACAGCAACTACTTTTAAAATTTTTTGATATGTACGTTAAATAAATATAAATCCTCCGACGAAATATTAATAAAATATTTTTCTCTTTAGTAAAAATTTCACAACAACGAGATTGTCTTATAATATTTTTTTAATATTTAAGATTTTAATTAATTAAAGTATTAACTATTACATTTTTTCTTATTTGAACTAGGTAAAAATTTTTACATTTAATATTAAGTAAGATTTTATCAATTTAAATTTTTACTTTTTTAACTCCTTTCGTCTCAAATTATTTGTGGTTTTTCCTTTACATATCCCCAAAGAAATATTAAATAGGAGAATTTTTTAGACTACTTCAACCTTATTTATATCTAAGTCATAAATTTTCTCAATTAAATATTATTCAATAATCAAGAACTATATAGTCTTCAAGAAAAACTATGCTGAGGTAAAATGAAAAAAAAGTTTCATTAATTTTATCTTGAACTTTTATGATAAATAATTTGAGACAATTATTTTTAGAAAAGACAACAGATAATTTAAGACAGAAGAACTAATATTTAAGAGTACGAGCTCGTGTGCATTAGCTGATTTAAAAAGTGATAAGTATTAACTGTTGAAAAATACTTTTATGTATTGAGTTAATTTAATAAATAAACAATTAACCTTTTGATAAAAGTATTGAAAAACTGATACAACTGTTGAAATGTTTGATAATAATGTTTTGATAAGCACTTGTTTTTAATTAAAAAAATTAAAATGCGCTTAAAATTATTTACGCTTATAAGGATGTGTGTTTTGCTAAACTTTAAATTTTAAATTAATTTAAATATAAAATTATTTATGTCTTATTTACTTTTAATACAAACTTGATCAAAAAAGATTATCTTCGATAAAGAGTAATTATTTTATGATAAATTAAATATTATTTGTTATAAAGACAATACAAATGAATGTCTAAACATAACGAAGATGAAGTGTGATTTACCAAAGAGAGAACTTAACAATTATCAAGTCAATAGCACAAGCAGACAGCCAAAAAGAGCAATTTATTTATTTTTTGGTTAAACAAAAAATCAAATTTAACTAAATATTATTTATAAAGAGATGTCACACAAGCTTGAGGATAGTATAATAGCATCTCATATAATGCCAATGTAAATATTTTGTTTCATCATTTAAATAAATATTGTATTTGTATTGTCGCCAATTATTAATTTTCAGTTATTTTTAATATATTTTTATTAATTATATGCACGTACAGTACATATATATTATATTATTATTAGATTAAAAATATGAAGATCCTTACTGAAATAACACTCACCTTTTTTATCCTTTTAAAATAGATTTTACATAAAATAAAATAGTCACTTAATTATTTTTTAAATATTTATAAATTGAAAATCCATTGAAATTTAGTTATTAAACCTTATCTTATTTGAATTAAGTACCTAAAATTTAAAATTTTAAAATCAACTAAAATTAGTAGTTAAAATATTTTTCTAATATTTACAACTTTGACTATAACTAAATTTTTTAAATTAATTGTTCATTATTTGAAGATAGTAGGAACTAGGAAATGCTAAAACTTAAAATTTTATCTTATAAAGAAAAAGTATTTGAACTAATATAACTATAATCCATTTCCCGTTACTTTTGTCCAACCCAATATTTATGGACTTTTTCCTATTACTTTTCCTCATTTTATTGTTTTAAAAATAGTAAACTTAAATACTATATTTACGTATAAAATCACAAGCATTGATCGTGTATTCAAATAAGTTTTCTCATATAATTTTCTCTTCACTTTACGTGACTTTATATAGAGTCCTTAATATAACTAGGGAATGAGATATAGTACATGTGAATAATTCTAACTAATGTGCTGAAGAGTTTGACTTCTTTAGCAAATACAAACTCTTCGCGTTGAGATATTCCAATATCCCCTACGCAAGCTGATGGTCGGTAAACCAGCATTAGTTTTGAACAGATGCTAGAGGCTTGGTAAACACATAAGCTAGCTGGTCTTTTTGAAGAAACACAGGCAACACCAATATTGTCGCACCAGAGAACAGGAGTCGTTGATATTGTCAAGACAGGCTCAAATCTTATATATATATATATTAGACACACTTAAGAGGAAGAAAGTCTAGCCTAAGGTTATTTCAAGTGACATCGCAGAATAATGACACGTGGTAGTTTTAGAACAAATTAATTAAGTTAGGTGATAATTAGTTAATTTTTGTCTTTATTTTGATTTCGTAATTTTTTAAAAAATTAAATTTAAATATTTTTTTAATTTATTTTATGATTTGCCTTTAATTTTTATATCTTTTAAAAAAATTTAAAAGTTTTTATTTTGATAATTATTTATAATTTTACGATTTCTTTGAAGTTATCTAATTTTTTTTTTCAGTTTTTAAATTAAAGTGATGATTATTACTTTGAATTATAAGCATATAAATAAAACTACGTTATTTCTTTAGTTCACAAAATATAATCCAAATTATTTTCCTTCATCTGTTTTTATTTTATCATAATCAGTCATTAATTTTAAAAATTTTTGTAATTTTTTAAAAAAAATTTAAATTTTGATAGTTATTTTAATTTTTTTTTTTTACAATTTGTCTTTACATTTCTATTAAAAAAATGAATATGATTAATATTCTTTTTAAGAACAACAACAAGAAATATAAAAAAAAACATATAAAAAGAAAAGAAGAAAGAAAAAGTATGCTAATCCACTTCTCTCTCCCAGTCCCAATTTTCCTCCAAGCACATAGAGTGCACTTTTTTCTCATAATCTGCACACTTAATATTAGAAAATTTAACTGCACAATTTATAAAACTTGTTTGATTTAAAGTATACTTTTCAAAAAGTATTTTATTTAAAATTTGAAAGTTACCTATATTATATATAATTTCATTCTTTTACAGATTCTAAAACTGTTAAAAAAATTGTTATTTTAATTTAAAATTGAGAAGTTACCTACACTTCACATAACTTCTTTCTATTGCAGATTTAAAATATACTTTTCAAAACCTGTTTTATCTAAAATTGGGAAGCTACCTATATAAAAAGTACTGTAAAAATAATTGTTATTTTACAGATTCTAAATACTGTAAAAAAAATTATTATTTTAATTTATATAAAATCTGTTTGATTTAAAATATACTTTTCAAAACGTGTTTTATTTAAAATTGGAAACTTACTTACATTATATATAACTTCATTTTTTTATAGAAACTAAATACTTTAAAAGAAAATTGTTATTTTAATTTTAAATTGGGAAGTTACCTATACTTTACATAACTCCTGTCTATTGCAGATTTATAATTTACTTTTCAAAAATATATTTTATTTAAAATGGGGAAGTTACCTACGTTAGGTATAACTCCATTCTTTTACAGATTTGTAAAAAAATAAAAGCTGTTACTTTAATTTTAAATTGAAAAGCTACCTATACTTTATATAATTACTTTCCCTCATCAATATTCCGGTGAGTTTGTAAGATTTTTGTTTGCCCTCTTCCTTACTTTATTGGAAAATGTTGTATGCATAATGTATTTCGCTTTTATATTTTCTTCAAATTTTTCAACTTGATTTCCACGCTGTCTCTGTTTTCAACTAGATCGGTTGTTGCTAATGAAATTTTATAGGCATATATTTATTTCTCTGTTCTTTTGGATAGTTTCATATGATTCTATTCTATTTGCACATTGATACACTGAGGGTGTTTTGATAACATAGATAAGTTAATTGATTTTTTTCTTGCGTTTCTCTTTTGACAGGTTTTTTACAATTTAAAGACTTAATTTTTTTAGCATATGCATGTGCAAAATCACTTATCACCAAAAAAATATATACTATGAAATACTTTCATAAAAATAATATCCTTACGCTAAACACTCATAAATAGCTTTCATATTTTTGGAGAATTAAAAAATTATTTTTGATGATTTTATTCTGGATTTAACTTAACTTTTAAAAGAAAAGTGCAGTATTATATATACAAAAACGATCCATTTTTGCCATTCTCTGAACTTAATGTTTCTTAATGATGAACAATTTTTCTTCATTACGAATTAAATTAAACATTATGATATTCAACATATACCAAAAATTTATTTGTTTATAATAATATTTTAGATTTGAATTCAATTAAGTTGGATTAGAAATTTAGAATATATAACTTTATTATCTATGTTTAGCATACTATTAGGTTTAAATTAATATGAATTCTACAATAGTATATATATGTGTGGTGTGTATTGTGTGTATTTATCTTGATTTTATTGGAAGATTGTGATTTAAATAGTTATTTTTTTAACGAGGTAATTTTATGTATGGAATATTAAAATATTTGTAGTGTAACTATTATAGATTTCATAACATAATAATCTATTTTTCCTTCTTCAATTAGGTAAAGAATTGTTTTTTGTGTGTGTATATTTGGATAAATATGTATTTTAATTTGAATTAATAAAGTATTTTAAATTGGCACAAGAAAAAAAATACTATGAATAAAATCATGTAATTAAAATTTTAGTACATACAGTTGAAACTAAATAAAAGTTTTGAAAAATAAAAATATAGAGAGAAACAAAATAAAATTATAAAATATAATTAATTTTCTCAAATAATACTAAACTAATAATTATTAAAAATATTAATAGATTTTATGATATAAAATAATAAAATAATTCTCTATTTATATTTTAAACAAATTTGAAATCATAATAATATAACATTTGTTGGATCTAGATAAAATAGATATCGGGAAAATTTAGTTAAAATATCATAGTAGGACAAAAGAATGTATACATAGGAGAATTAGAGGAAAAATTGACCTGATTTAAAAGAAAAATAAAATAATATTATTCTAAAAAATTTAAATAATATAATTGTGAGAAATACAATAAAGTCTTACAAATAAATATTTCAAGAGTAAGAAACTTATATTTATCTATATTATCAAATAAACATAAAATAATGAGCAATAATATAATTCAAATGAAAAACTAATAAGAATCAAAATAAATCCTCTTTTGTATATGAAATTTAAGTATAAAGTATTTAAAATAGAATTTTATCTCCACAAAAGATATCAGTTGTCAAGTAATTTTTTTTATAGTGATTAAAGAAATTTCAAAATTTTGTATAGTTGAATGTAGATGTTAAAGTAGTTTTTTATAGTAAAAATTTCATCTCCATTGGATGTTCAGACTAAAATCATATAAATTTACTATGGTTACGGTATAAATTAAAAAAATATAATTAATTAATGTTTAGTGATAAGAATATTGATATAGACACGTGTAATGTATTTATTAATTTGGTATAAACATGACAAGTTTTTACTATTTTCAATTTTATAATTTTTTTTAGGATATCTTGTATAAAAAACAAAAATACAATTATAATTTTATTACAAAAAAATAAAAAACAAATAAAAATCAAAATAAATCTTCTTTTGTATATGAAATTTATGTATAAAGTATTTAAAATAGAATTTTATTTCAACAAAAGATGTCAATCGTCAAATAATATTTTTTTTTAATATTGATTAAAGGAATTTCAGAATTTTGTATAGTTGAATGTAGATGTTAAAGTAGTTTTTTATGATAAAAATTTCTGCATTCGATGTTCACACTAAATAATACAAATTTACTATGGTTACATTATAAATTTTAAGAAAGTAATTAATTAGTATTTAGTGATCATAAGAATATAAAGAGAGACATGCGCAATGTATTATTAATTTGGTATAAACATGAGAAAATTTTTCTATCTTCAATTTCATAATTTTTGTTAGAATACATTGTATAAGAAGTAAAAATACAATTATAATTTTATTAAGAAAATTAAACAAAATATGATCAAACAAAAAAGATAAAAATTTTACATCACCAATTTATTTTAATAGCCGCGCATCGTGTGGGCACGTATACTAATAATAAGATAAATCTACGTTAAATTCAATTGCAGCGTGTATGAGTGCTTTATATTCAAACTCTATGGAGGAACGAGCAACAGTGTGTTGCTTCTTAGACAACCATGATACCAAGC
The DNA here is from genome assembly GCA_035772735.1 of Datura wrightii. NCBI lineage: Eukaryota > Viridiplantae > Streptophyta > Magnoliopsida > Solanales > Solanaceae > Datura > Datura wrightii. Next base: position 71,240,952 of record JASDFA010000019.1, on the reverse strand, counting down.
TTGAGACAAGAAATATACCAATTCCACCCGTAGAATTTCTATGAGAAAATTTCAGAAATGACAATAATTTAGAAGAAAATAGGCTTAAGTAACACATTTTATTTAATTACATAAAATGACAATATTTAATGTGCCATGTGTTGTATTTAGCATAGGTAAAACATAATAAAATACAAATACAAAATCTGAAAATGTGAGTGACTTTAGGGATTATGTTTCAAATAAAAATTTATTTATCATAAATCACTCAAGTAATAATTATTCCGTTCCATTAATAAAAGGATTCTAATAAAGTATAGAATTCTTATTTACTATATCGACTTGTAAAATTAAAAAAATAATATTACATTTATGTGCACTGCAGAAAATTATGTGGTCTCAGTCGTTCAGTTCTGTGTTTCTGTTAATATAAATGGTGTCTACTGATAAATACATAACCATTCAAAATTAAAAAAAAAACATATATGTGTATTTATATGTATTTTATATGTAAAATTCTGAAAATGACATAAATGATTATGTATTTGAATGAATCAAGTATTACTAAAATGTATTTCTTTTAAATTTAACAGTTTCCATTGATAAATACATGACCATTAAATACAACACAATTATAATATATTTGAAATCTTTCTGTATATGTAAAATTTGAAAATGCCATACAGGATTATGTATTTGAATGTATGAAAATAGTACTAATACATATTCCTGCTAAAATAAATATTTTGCAAAAATAAATACGTATCTAAATATTTAAACGTATATGTATATACCTCTTGTTAATTGCTTGGGTGTTGTATTTTCTGCCATTGATGAAACTTTGAATACTCAAAATACAAAATCCTAAGATTAAAAAATAGACATGGCTGAAAAATTAAATGTCAAAATACATATAATACATAAATTATAAAATACATGAATATGATTTTCAAAATCAAAAAATAACTTATCCCAATTAACGGGATTTTCATAAATTTATTTGAGATTGCAAAATGTCATAAAGATTTGAATTCAAAAAGAAACAATGATTTAAACGGTTAAAACAAGATTAATCTAAAATACAAAAAATATATATTTAAAATTAAAAAATAAATAGAAATCATGAATGAAATTTACTTGATTTAAAAGGAATCTGTAAACAATAGAGGCAAAAGTGGCGAGAATCGTGGTCAGTTAATGGAGGAAAACACAGGTTGAATTTGAAGAACGAGGGAGATAGAGAAGAAGAAAGGGGGTGGGTGGGCAGTTACTGCAATATTTTACGAAACACAATAAAAAAATAAAAATACAAAGTAAAAAAGTAAAAAATGACACATTAAATGAAATAAAGTCATTATGTGTAATTTTTTAAAACTATGACCATTATATGTAAATAGTTTCATAAATGTGCTATGTTACGTAATTTTTTCATTTTCTATCATCCAAGGAACCTGCCCAATCGGAATCAGTGAAAGCTTGCAAGGATAATGATGTGGACCTGGGGATATACAGACACAATTGCTGGGAATGACAAAGATATCGGAGGATCCGTTTCACAGCTGTCCATTAATTCACAATAGGATTATGTATATATTGACATACTTTTTTGATGTCCAGATGTACGAGAGTCAAATATTACATCTCTAATTATTAAATTAGAGGCATATTATTGTACAAACTTAAACCAGTAGAGCAACGAGTTACGTGTATTCCGAAGAAGGATAGAGGCCCAAGGTCTATGATACAAAATTTTGCACCTAATTTGAAAATAATGAACTCAATGAAGGAAGGTTTATTCCCGGTAATTAAAGTATCATCTGAATAAACCAATATAAAACTTGAGAAGCCCATAGCAGTCAGGAAGTGATGTAAACAACATATATATGTCATATCTGAGGAGCCTATTTAAGACCATATAGAGATTTGTTCAACTTGCAAACATAGTGAGGATGAGAGAAGCCAGGGGGTTGCACCATGTATACATTTTCTTGGAGAATGCCATGTTCTGCCCATCAAATTGGCGAAGAGCCCAATTGATAGAGAGCAACAAATAAAATTATTCTTGTGGTAGTTGGTTTCACTACCGGACTAAACATATCAAAATAGTCCCGACCATCATTTTGATAAATGCCTTTTGCAAAAAGCAAAACTTAAATCTATCAACAACACGAAACAAGTTTCTTTTTATCCGAAAGGCCCATTTGCAACTCAATAATTAAGTTCATGATAGATTTGGAGGTACAATTGTCCGTGTATTATTCTTGACAAGGGCAGTCATCTCCATGGCCATAGTTTCTCACCATTCCCTGCACTTGTTTGCTTCAATAGAAGCAAGTAGATTTTTGAGTTTGAGTGTTTAGAGGTGTAAGATGAGATGCAAAATGGAGGAAGGAGATTTGTTCAGAAGAATGATGAGTTCTAGTGGTGGATTTATCTGAACGAGCAACTTGCAATTTTGACGGCGGAGCAGGTGGACGAGGTGGTAAATCTAAAAGGTCCACCATTGGAGGAGGAGCTGTAATTTTTTGAGCAATTGATAAATCATTCACCATAGGGAGAGTGACCTATTGTGTAAAGATGTAGCAGTCACTTGTGGAGCAGAAGGTACAATATTAGTAGTAGGAGAGGGATGGAAAGTATGCTGAATTGATCGTGTGAAAGGAGTATTAGCTGCATGCTAAAATGGGACTGCACATGGCGAGGAAGGAGGGGTTGGCTGGGGCATTTGCATGGTATGATGAGGAGATGAGATTGATGAAACAGTGGTTGGATTAAAAAATGAACTGGAGCTGAAATATATGATTGTTGACTGGATAATCTGTGCTTGGTGAGTGGAGGTTGTCCTAGTATTAACTACGTTGCAAATGGATATTGAGTTTCATCAAACCATACATGTGGTGCAAAATATATTTTTTCATTCTGGGGGTCAAGACATTTGTACTCATGATTCTTTATGCTATATCACAGAAATATGCAGTGAGAGGTATGAAACTACAATTTATTTTTGTTATATAGGCGAAGAAAAGGGAAGCACAAGCAACCAAAAGAAATTTATAATCAGGAATTGTATTGAATGCCAATTCAAAATTTTAAACAGGGATAAACCATGATTTGTGGGAGAGGTGAGACAGTTAATAAGATAAATGGTATATTCAAAGGCAAAAACCTGTTGGAGTTAATTTTACCTTTTTATCATTTTGTGTAATGCAAAAAATGGATACGTTGTAAAGGTGATGAACATATTCAAAAAATAAAGACCGTAACATGCATTTAGTGTAATAGTTATTTTAATATTTACTAACCTTTATTAAACTTCATCAATTCTCTTGTTTGAAACAACTTTTACAACCTCCTATATAAGTTGTTTCCTTGGTAACATAAAACACAACAAAAGGAAAAAGAAAAAATATCTTCTTTCTTTCTTTTCCTCAAGTTATTTTCTGGGCAATTATTTTGGGGAATTTTCAAATTTTCACCCACGAGTGCATGTTTCTGGAAGTAACTGTTGAACTTTGGGGAGCGACCGGCTACAATGATTTGCATCTCTGCCGCGACAGTGGCTTGCCGCGACACAGTATTTATGCAAGTTGTTTACTATTGTATTAATTTCTGTTTTATATCAATATTATAGTATTTTTTTAATAATTTGAAAGCGATTTCCGAATACAATATTGATAAATGGTTATTTTCTTGAACAAAACTTTTTCTAATGTGTCAAAATTTGAGCCTTTGGACGAAAATAATTTTAAACATTGGTCACAGAAACTTTTCATTTTTTTTGAACGGATTAGAAGTTGATTATGTTTTGTTTAATGAACCTCCTACTGATGGTTCTAACACTACTACTGGTTCTAACACTATCGCGATTGTTGATGATGCTAGTAAAAGAAAGTTCGAGAAGGATAACAAAACTGTTAGAGAACATTTGTTGAACCATATGACTAATCCTTTATTTGATTTATTTGTTACTTATAAATCTGAGGAGAAAACATGAGATAGTTTGGAAAAGAAATATGGCACTGACGATGTAGGAAAGAATAAATATATTGTTGGACAGTGAATTAAGTTTCAAAATTGTCAATCATGGAACACGTTCACGAATATGAGAACTTGACTGCTGATGTTCTCAATGAGGAAATGAAGATATATGAGATTTTTCAGGCCAATGTTCTACTTGAAAAATTCCCACCATCTTGGAGTGTTTAAAAAAATCAATTGAAGCATAGGAAAAAAGAATTTGACTTTTCAGAAACTAATCAGTCACATGAGGACTATAGAGGCAAATCGTCTCAAAGATAAGATGGAAGCTCTTTCTCTTAATTCTTCTATAGCTAACCTTATAGAATCTTCTGGTACTATTGTGACAGACAAGTTCAAAGGCAAAAAGAAAAAAGTCCCGAAAAACGGATATGTGAAGAAGAAAAATCACTTCAACAAGCCGAAAGTCAAATAAAAAAATCAAAGGGACCTTATTCTCTCTGTGGGAAACTTGTTCATAGGGCTGCCTAGTGCTATCATAGATAAGGTCAAAACTCGAACAAGGGAAAACAAAGCGATGTCCAAGCTCATCTTACTGAGGGTAATGAAGTGATTATTGCTGTAGTAGTAGAGAAAAATCTGGTGGCCAACAAGACTAATCGGGTATTGGACACGGGGGTTTCTCAAGGCATTTATGCGCTAATAAGGAGTTGTTCCATGACTTTAAAGAGTATACTGATGGAGAATGTGTCTACATGGGTAACTCCACTACTGCTGGAGTTATGGGTAAAGGAAAATTTTTACTTAAATTAACTTCTGAAAAAACTTTAGCCTTGATCAATATTCTGTACGTTCCCTCCCCCCGTAGAAACTTAGTTTCTAGAGCACTTCTCAACAAAGCAGGCTTTAAACTTATTTAGGAATATGATAAATAATTATCTCTCCTGGAGGAGATTTGTTGGGAAGGAATATCTTAGCGGGGGCTTATTTATACTGATTGTTCAAAAGATTGTCAATAATGCAAGTATTTCTAATTCTTTTTATATTACTGAGTCTGTTAATCTGTGGCATGGAAGACTAGGTCATGTTAATTTTGTTTCTATTAAAAGACTTATAAAAATGGAATTAATCTCTATAATAAAAAATAATAATTTTTCTAAATGTCCTGTGTGTGTAGAAGCAAAACATGCCAAGAAACCTTTCAAATTTATTGCTAGTAGAATGACTGAATTGTTTGAACTAGTACATTCAAACTTAGCAGATTTTAAGAACACTATTAGCTAAGGTGGAAAAAAGTACTTTAGCTTATGAATTTTCTTAATACACAAAAATATATCTTCTTAAGTATAAAGATGAGGTTGAAAGCATGTTTTTGAAATTCAAATCAGAAGTAGAAGATCAATTAGATAGGAAAATCAAGAGACTTAGATTAGATAGGGATGGTGAATACAGTACTAAAACTCTAGAGGATTTTTGTGAGAGAAATGGTATCATACATCAGGTTAGTGCTCCCTATACTCCCTAACAGAATGGTGTAGCTGAACGCAAAAATCAAACCCTTTAGGAAATGATAAACTCTATGCTTTTAAACTCGGGTCTATCTGATAAGATGTGGGGAAAGCTACTTTTACATGCTATATTCTTAATAGAATCCCTCATATGAAATAGGACATGACCCCATATGAATTGTAGAAAGGGTTTGTCCCTAACTTGAAATTATCGACACCCAATTTTGACCTCCCTATGCCCCGTCTAAGCTGCTTATATATATATATATATACATATATGCATATTTTAAAATTACCCTTTTTACATAATTATTTAGTTAGAATTCGTAATATTTTAGTTTTAATTATCATATATAATTAGTTTTTTTTCATAATTATATTTTTAAAAATATTTTATTAGTTTCATAACAATACATACATACATATTTGTCGATTAAACAAGTTTTTATTTTTAAAATATAATTTTACTTAAATATTATAAGTTATTTATATTAATTTCGTAATAATAATATTTATATAATTTTATTATAAATTAAACTATTATTCTACCTATTTACTAAATCATTTATAAGTATAGTAGTTTTATTAATTTAATAGCAGCAAATTCAATTTTCCTCCAATTCATTTAACATCTAGCCAGTTTCTTTCAATTCATGCCAATTTTAGTCATTGGATCAAATTCTGCCATTTTTTAAATTCCAATTCAATCCTATCCATTTATTTATCCGCGACCCACTTAACTATTCGTGACTCGATCCAAATATCTTGATTAAATCCTAACCATCTACTCCCTTTAATTTGATGTATTTGATTAAATCAACTTATATTTCCTTTTTAACCTACCAATACCCCAAACCCTAACTATTCTCTCTCATTTTTCCCTCATTAGCACTGCACACCCTCATCCCTCTCCCCTTCGTTCCTCTTCTCCGATTAGAAACCAACAACAGCCGCCTCACTCCGTTCACTCTCACGGTGGCCACATCCCTTCCCCACTACTCCGGTTGAACCCTCTGACCAGAAAAATAGAATCATTGCCACCGCCCTCCTGTAACGATCCAGACGTCATTACGGGATGGTTAAGGCATGGAATACAGAAAATTTGCTAAGGATGAAATGGGGAGGTTGTGAAATAAACTAAGTATAGAACTGTGCATTTTTGGGGAGATACTTGTCCGAGGGACCGCTGCAGCAGTGGGATTTTCACTGCAGTAAGACCGTACTAGCGGTCGAAGTCCCGCCATGGCGAAATGAGGAAGTAACAGTTGGAACTGCTGCAGCGACCCTATGGCCGCTGTAGCGGGTCTGCTGTAGCGGAAGTGTAACCGCTACAACGAATAACGGGAGTCAAAAAGTGGGTTTAAGTGAGAATTATGGGGTTTTCACCCTATTATTTTTCAAAACGCGATCAGGAGGTCTAAGGAACGAGAAAATTCCCCAGAGCAGTAACCCTTCACCTAAGGTAAGATTTCCAATTCTCTACCTCTAAGATTAGTAGTTTTGATTCTAAAATCTTTGTAGGCCTTTAATGGTGGAAGTTTTGTAGAAGAAGAACCCTAGGCTGTTAAACTAGGGCTAGAATTGTGGGGTGATCTGGGTGATATTGAATTATGTTAATCATTATCTTAGAATTACATGTCAGGAACGAGAGCTACACGGGGATTATAGACCTAGAACCTACAAGAATTGGGGTTTTTACTCTCGAAATTACCCCAAAGAGGAGGGTTTGATCTGTTAGACCCTAAGGTTGAAGAGTAACTAACGAATTACTCTTGTTGTATAGATTTCACGCATTCCAAAGCTTTGAGGAAAGAAAAGACCCCCGCAGAGTAGTTGAATTATTACCTTCCAAATTGAGGTAGGTTACGATTTATAGGGATAGACCTATATAATGGCATGTATAGTGTGCAATGTTGATATATGATTGGTCTTCAGACATTTTTGTGATATGTGAGCCTATTGTTGTTTATTTATCTTAAGAATGTGACTAAGATGTGATATTTGAATTGTGATGACTTGTTAAATGATTGTGCATATATGCTAATGTAATTACCTGTGATGAATGGTTAGTAAAGTGATCGTACCCCCTTAATGAGAGAATGATTAATTGATGACAACTTATTTGAGAAGTAGATTGTAACTTTCTGTCTAATGCAATGATGCACTTGTCATGCCTTTATGAGAATGATGACTGAAAAGATTTTAACATCTTAAAATCAAAGGCTCGAGCCCAAGGGGAGTATTCGAGCCAGCGAATAATAATATTTGAGTGGATCATCTCCGAGGGGAGCATTCGGACGAGCATATGAGTGGAAGTGGGTGCCACTCTGCAACAGTACACGGATTTCTAGAGTACTCTGCAGGTCATAACTGGTTGGGCATAGAAAACCCACTAGCATATGTGTATATGATTCATGTGGTTGAGTGTTAAGGGGAGATGGCGGAGGCACGTGCCCATCATATTATCATTGGTTGTGTTAATCGCGTATTATTTGTGATTTCATTTATGTTCATGAGGTGGATGTGAAACGTACTAACTTATTGGGGATATGATGCAAATTGATAACAATGGACATGGTGTTAATGCTAACTGAGACTTTGTCATCATATGTAGTTATTGAGTAGTTGTCGCTGTGAATAACTGAGGATTTGTAGCTCTTAATAGCTATTTTGATTGTTGTTCATTATGGTCATTTGATGGACTCATGGAGTATGTGAAATATAATTGTTGATTTATTAAACTGTGGGATGGATGAACTGAGAAGGGAGCAGCATGTCGAGCTACTGCCTAAGCAGTGCCTGAGGCTTAATCCAGTGAGCAAGCCGGCTGATTCCTGAGTAGAGCTATTGTTCATAAAATGTCTTGTAATTCTTCTTAAAGTTGAGGACCCTTTTTATATCTCTATTGCTGTGCTTATTTGTTATTATGTAAGGTTGGCCAATGACACCTACCAGTACTATGTCATGTACTGACCCTACCCCTGTATTCTTTTCTGAGTGCAGAGTTCGAGCACGTCAGTTCTTTATGCCCTCACTTGTGAATGAGCAGTTTTGGAGTTTTGAGAAGGTGAGCATATGGGAACGCAGTTCACTCCCCCATTTAAAGATGTCCTTCTCTTCCAGACACTTATGTTTCTTATTCTTAGTTTATTTTTAAACATTCTTAGAATTTTAAATAGACGTCTTGTGCAATGACTTTTAGGTCTTGGGTATTTATTTTTCTTTGTAATATTGGTTTAAGCGATTGACTCATGATGTGAAGTTATTTCAATAATTAAAAAATGCGTTTATCCTTTTTGTATATCTCATTTTGGGGGTAGAATCGGGATTTGTTGGTTCGCTCGCCGGAGGGTTAGTGTGGGTGCCAATCATGGACATTTGGATCGTGACAAAGTTGGTATCAGAGCTCTAGGTTCGTCGATATCATTGCACTAAGACGGGTCTAAAAGAGTCTGGCGGATTGGTGCGGAGACGTCCGTAACTTATCTTCGAGAGGCTGCAGGAGTTTAGGAAAACTCCTTCCTTCTCTCCTTTTATGCGATTATTTGATTTTAATTGGTATCTGGTGATCCAAATTGGTATCTAACGACTTTTCTTTTTTCCTTCTTATATGGTGAGAACACGTACAAATTGTAACAGAGACACAATGTCACGCCCCACCTTGGGAGGCATGAGTGGCACCTAGTGCCCTACTAGGATCTGAACTGACTAAGCTGACTGAGCCTAAGCACTTATGGTGCAGAGCTAACACTAACTCTTAAATCAAGAAAACAACAGGCTATATCTCGGTTGTAAACACAGCCCCCGGCCGACAAGGCCTGATAGCCACCTGTAAAAGAAAACCAGCTAGCCAGAAACAACAACAACAGGGAATCTTATGCGGGTCGACAAGACCACCATGATGTCTAGTTATGACTGTAAAGTAAATCTAGAGCTACGCTAAACTGTGGTTGACAAGGCCGCTAATCTATCAGCTAAACAAGGCCCCACACAGTCAACATGTAAACTAAAACACATATAGGCCTCACACGACCAATAACAGCTAACCACAAGAAAATAGAAACCATCTGCAAGCCTCTAGGAGTAATATGATGGTCGGGATAGGGCCCCGGCTTACCCAAAAACTGTACAATAAAAAAGGAATAAACCTCCTATCTATAAGCTCTAGAAGAAAGGAGCTACTACTCTGACGATACTGGCTGAAAGCTACGAGGGACCTGCTCCTCGTTTATCCGTACCTACAGGCAAGTAATGCAGGGCCCTAGAAAGGGCATCAGTATAATATGTAGTGAATATGTAAGGCGATAACTGTAAATGACTGAAGTAAAGAAGTAGAACTGAAAGTAACTGAAATGAAGTGAAGGAATAAAGATCATACCTGGGTAATAGAACGTCTTACTGTCTAACTATCAATAACTAAAGCAAACATAAACCTTACCTGGCCCCCATAAGCCGGAAGGTATAATCAGCACAAAATAACCCACTTGGGGCCCCCATAAGCCCTGGTGAGTACACCTAAGTTTACATACCCCTATCCAAGATCACACTGATTAGCTAATAACTGTAACTGTCCTACCAATCCCCTGGGTCTGCAACTGAGCTAGCTCGGCTCTTGACTGTAACTGTGTTTGAGTCCGTTGGACTCCTGATATCTGCACCCCGGGCACCAGGCTCGACGGGGGTGTATATAAGGCCAACCATGGCATATGAGGATCTGGAACCCCATCTTCGTCCCTGGAGGACAGCATACCGCTCCATAGAGCGACGTCATCTCGCCTCTGGCGGGCGACGACACAGCTAGTAACCCTGGGGTTGGTCATGGAGGCTATACTGGCATAACTCATCCTAACTAATATGGAATATTGATCTTATCTAAAAACAACAACTAATCATAACAGACATGCTTCTGGTAATCTTACTGGAATTCAAACTGAGCTATCATGCTAAGGAAACTAGCTTGCCGAAGGAAACTGCCTTAACATACCTCGTTAGCCGATTGCTGATCAACTGGTGAGTTTCAGCTCGTATTCAACTGATTTTCTCACCTGCAATCGTATTATTGGAAGATCAAGGCTAACTTCAATACTAAATTCGAAGAAAACAATCACTTTATATATAAATATTAACTAAATTTCAACTTGACAGAGCACGGTCGAAAACTCGTAATTTCTCGAAAATCTAGAAGGGATAAATGCTTACTTTAATCTTGTGGTCGTATTAACAATAGTTTGGAGCAATTCCAACAACTTTATCTCGACGGAATTACGATTCGTCCGGAAAATTTCGCAAAACTAACTCCATAGTAATGCTCCTCGCAGCTTTATACTTCGATACTCAAAGTTAATTTGAATTCGGGCAGCGTTTCATAATGTAAAAGGAAGAAAATTATTGATTCCCTTCATCTTCTCACTGGTATGGTCGTATATATATATATATATAAAGTTTAACTTAAAATCAAAGTATGAGATATATATACTTGAGGCGGTGGACAGGGGTCCATGGCACGGACCCCAACGCGCCAATAGTGGGTGTCATGCCCCGCCTTGGGAGGCATGACTGACACCTGGTGCCCTACTAGGACCTAGACTACTGGACTACTGAGCCTAAGCGCTTCTGGTGCCAGGCTGGATTCTAATTCTGGATTTATGAAAACAATGGGCTATATAATGGCTGTAAATACAGCCTCCGGCCGACTAGGCATATAGCCACCTGTAGGAATATAACAGCTAACCAGAACAACTGAGCATAAGGTAACCTATGCAGGCCGACAAGGCCACCATGCTGACTAGTTATCACTGAAAAGTATAATCAAGTGCTGAACTGATCTGTGACCGACAAGGTCACCAACTGACAACTAAACAAGGCCCCATACGACCATCACATGCAAACTGAAACATACATACGGCCCCACTCGATCGGTACAACTAACCATAGGGAATATACAATAGCAAGCCTCTAAGAATAATATGATGGTCAGGACAGGGCCCCGGCCTACCCATACTATGCAAACAAAAAGGGAAGTAAACCTTTAGCTGTCAAGCTCCGGATGACAGGAGCCGAAGACTCTATACGCTGGCTAGAACTATGAGGGATCTGCTCCTCGTCTATGAGTACCTGCAGGCAAGTAATGCAGCGTCCCAAAATGGGCGTCAGTACCACTGGTATTGAGTATGCAAAGCAATAACTGAAAATAACTGAAAATAATTAAAAGCAAACAATAATACTGATAGATACTGAAGTAATAGGAGACAGGCTGAGACTGAATGAAAAGAGCGTAACTTTACTAAAGAGAGTAAGAGTCATACCTGATAACATGGTGGTCTACTTTCTATCTATTAATAACTAACACAACATAGCATACAAGAACCTTACCAGCCCCCATAAGCCGTAAGGTACCATCCAGTTCACAATCTATATACCCCTACCCAGGTCTTACCATCCACTTAGTAACTATGAGCATCCAGCCAGCCCCATGGGTATGCAACTTGGGCTTGCTGGGCCCCTGACTATAGCTGTATCTGAGTCCGGAGGACTCCTGAAATCTGAAATCTGAAATCTATAATCTGAAAACTATAATCTGCACCCCGGGTGGAAGCGCTCGACAGGGGGTGTGGTATAGTGCTGATCAGCCTGCTATGGGCAATCGGCATCCCATCTTCGTCTGCTGGCGGACGGCATGCCACTCCGTAGAGCGACGTATCCTCACCCTCTGGCGGGCTAGTCGACACAGCTATTAACCCTGGGGCGGTCAAGGAAGCTCTAAGGGTGCCCAACATAGAACAATCATGTCTCCACAGATAACAATAAGCACATGTAATATATATACTGGATCTGATAATAATATTTCTAGAAAATCCTGCTGGGACTTATACTGTTTTACTAAATTTCATGCTGAACACTGTATATATTTCTAACATGCTTACTAAATTTCATACTGAACATAATATACGACTTCTGAAACACTCCACTGAAATTCATACTATTTTGCTATACTAGAACTACTAGCTTGCCGAAAGAAACTGGCTTTACATACCTCAACTGTCGACTTTCTGATTAACTGGTGTAGCTCGGCTAGTATTCAGCTATTTCTCCCAACTATATTCATATTCACGAAAGAATAGAATTAATTCTACTATTATTTTGGAAAAAAATCATACTTATGGATATACCTACTGCCTATTCTTCGACTTATCGAAGAAAGACCAAAAACTCGTAATTTCTCGGAAGTCTAGAAGGGAGAAATACTCACGTTCATGCTGGGAGTATATTAACACTAGTTTGGAGAAATTCCACTTCCCTTAGCTCAGTGTGACGATGATTCTCCAGCCAAATTTCGGAAAACTAACTCCGCAGTAATGCTCCCTGCAGCTTTATACTTCGCTACCTGAAGCTAATTTGAGTTTGGACTGCGTTTGACGGCTTAATCAGATGGAAATTAATGAAAACCCTTCGTCTCCCCTATTTACTGGTCGTTCACTGAAAATTAAATGTAAGGAAATGATTTAAATCAAGGTGGGAGGCCTTATATACTTGGGCCCGAACCCCTCCTCTTTAAGTCGCATTTGTCGAATGCGATTTATAAGTGGCATTTGTCGAATGCGATTTATAAGTCGCATTTTCCTTGCGACGCTCCGACTTGGCGCTTGTCCGGTCTCTCCCCGGGCCTTTTTATCGCACGTATGGCATTCTAAAATCTTAACCAACATGCGAATAGGCCAACTAAGTGTCAAGAACTTATGGGGTGTAACATCCTTCCCCCCGTAAGAACATTCGTCCTCGAACGTTAACTTCTGTTTACGGAAATATTAACTTGCTCTACTTATTCTGGAAAAATTTCGGCAGAGTTTCCCCTGTAATATGGACTATCCCAAAAATCCTGAAATGCAGAAAAGTCCAATACAGGTACTCCATATAATACTATAGCATCCGTTACACAATAAACTAGAGTCAACTATCTCACGTACACATGAATATACTGTAACTCATAAAACAATAATAATAACATACCTCTGGCTGACTAAGTCTGAAATAACTGAGGATATCTGATTTTCATATTTCTTTTGCTTCCCAAGTCATTTCCTCTCGGTTCCTGTTATGACATAACACTTTGACAGAAGCAATATCTTTAGTTCTTAATCTGCGGATCTGCCGGTCTAGTATGGCTACTGGAACTTCTTCATAGGCCAACTCCTCTGTAACCTGAACATCTTTGACTGGGACAATTCTGGAGGGATCTCCTATGCACTTTCTCAGCATTGATACATGGAAAACTGGATGGACAGATTCTAACTCTGGAGGTAAGTCTAACTCATATGCCACTTGGCCTATTCTTCGGTGAATCTGATAAGGCCCAACAAAACCTCGGGCTGAGCTTGCCTTTCTTGCCAAATCTCATTACACCCTTCATCGGCGAAACTTTCATAAACACCCAATCACCCACATTAAATTCCAAGTTTCTACGCCGCACGCCAGCATAAGATTTTTGGCGGCTCTTAGCAGTTAGTAAACGTTCTCTAATAAGCTTTACTTTTTCCTCTGACTGATGAATGATATCTGGCCCAATCAATGCTGATTCTCCTACCTCAAACCAACCAACTGGAGATCTGCACTTTTGCCCATACAATGCCTCATAAGGCACCATCTGAATGGCTAAATGGTAACTGTTATTATAGCGAACTCAATGAATGGTAAATGTTCATCACAGCTACCTCCGAAATCCAACACACATGCTCGCAACAAATCCTCGAGCATTTGAATGGTGCGTTCTGCCTGCCCATCTGTTTGAGGATGGAAAGCTGTGCTCAGGTTAACCTGCGTCCCCAAGCCTCTCTAAAATAATTGCCAGAATTTAGCTGTAAACTGCGCCCCTCTGTCGGAGATAATGGACATTGGACCCCATGCAACCTGACTATTTCTCTGATATACAGCTCAGCATAATCTTCAGCTGAAGAGGTAGTCCTTACTGGCAGGAAGTGAGCTGATTTTGTCAATCTGTCAACTATTACCAAGATCAAATCATATCTACGCCTGGTGCGAGGTAATCCTACTACAAAGTCCATATTCACTGCTTCCATTTCCATAAAGGCACTGCTATATCCTGAGTCAGTCCGCTTGGTTTTTGATGTTTAGCTTTTACCTGCTGGCAATTGGGACACTGAGCTACGAATTCTGCTATCCCCTTCTTCATTCCTGGCCACTAGTAGATTTCTTTTATATCGTGGTACATGTTCGTCGAACCTGGGTGGAGATAATAATGGGCATAATGTACCTCGCCCATAATCTGCTGGCGAAGCCCTGCAACGTCTGGAACACAAAGGTGATATTTATATCGCAATACCCCATCCTCGCTTATCTGAAAATCTGTCACCTCTCCTTGCTGAACTCTGTTTCTAAGCTGAACCAGGCTAGGATCTTCACACTGCCGTTCCTTTACTTCCACGACTAAAGACGACACTGCGGTGTTCTGGATTACCGCTCTATTATCCCCTATTTCTACTACATGAACGGCTAAACTGGCTAATTGATGCAATTCCCGAGCTAATTCCCACTGCACAGGCTGTAAGTCAAACTCCCCATAGACTTACGGCTAAGGGCGTCTGCCACCACATTTGCCCTTCCTGGGTGATACAGAATATTCACATCATAGTCTTTCAACAGCTCTAACTAGAGACGCTGCCACAAGTTCAACTCTTTCTGGGTGAAGATATACTGTAGGCTCTTATGATCAGTGAAAATATCCACGTGGACGCCATACAAGTAATGTCTCCATATCTTTAAGGCGTGAATCACCGCGGCCAATTCCAAGTCATGGGTAGGATAGTTCTTTTCATGTTTCCTCAACTGTCTGGAAGCATAAGCAATTACTACCATGCTGCATCAACACACATCCTAACCCAACACCCGAAGCGTCACAATAAACTGCATAACCTTATGTACCTTCTGGCAATGGTAACACTGGAGCTGACGTTAACCTGTCTTTCAATTCCTGGAAGCTCTGGTCACATGCCTCAGTCCACTGAAATTTTGCTGCCTTCTGCGTCAGTTTAGTTAGAGGTGCTGCTAAGGTGGAAAATCCTTCAACAAACCTCCTGTAGTACCCTGCTAACCCTAGGAAACTGCGTACCTCGGTCGGAGTGGTAGGTCTGGGCCATGTTTTCACTATTTCTATTTTCTGTGTATCTACCTGTATACCAGCATCCGACACGATATGACCCAAAAAGGCTACTGAATTCAGCCAAAATTCACATTTAGAGAACTTTTCATATAGCTTACGGTCTCTGAGAATCTGGAGCACTGTCCCCAAATGATCCTGGTGGTCTGCCTCTGAGCGAGAATACACCAAAATATCGTCTATAAATACTATCACGAACAGGTCCAGGTATGGTTTGAAAATACTGTTCATCAGGTCCATAAATACTGCTGGAGCATTCGTCAGCCCAAAGGACATGACTAAGAATTCAAAATGGCCATATCTGTTCCTGAAGGTAGTCTTTGGAATGTCCCTTTCACGAACCCGAACCTGATGATATCCGGACCTTAAGTCAATTTTGGAGAAATATCTAGCTCCCTGTAACTGATCAGACAAATCATCTATCCTGGGAAGCGGATACTTATTCTTGATCGAAACTTTATTCAGCTGCCGATAGTCTATACACATATGGAGGGAGCCGTCCTTCTTTCTTACAAACAGAACTGGCGCACCCCAAGGTGAAGTACTCGGCCTGATAAAGCCCTTATCTAATAAATCTTTCAACTGCTCCTTTAGTTCTTTGAGTTCAGCAGGAGCCATGCAATAAGGGGGAATTGATATGGTCTGAGTACCCGGTAATAGATCAATTGCAAAGTCTATTTCCCTTTCTGGGGGAATACCAGGTAGCTCATCCCGGAATACATTAGGGAACTCATTAACCATTGGAACAGATTGGAGAGTCGGAGGCTCTACCCGAATATTCTGAACTCTGACAATGTGGTAAATGCACCCCTTGGCTATCAACTTTCTCGCCCGAAGATAGGAAATAAACCTACATTTTGGCGTAGCTGTACTGCCCTTCCACACTCGTACTGCCTCCCCTGGAAAGTGGAATCGAACCGTCTTAGTCCAGCATTCTACATTGGCATAGCATGGAGCTAATCAATCCATACCCATAATGGCGTCAAAATCAACCATGTCTAACTCTACCAAATCTGCTGTGGTCTGATGGTTAGCAACCTATACTGTACACCCTCAATAAACCCTTCTGGCTATAATAGAGTCACCGACGAGTGTAGATACTGAAAAGGGTTGCTGAAGCAATTCTGGTACAATACTGAACTTTCGAGCCACTAATGGGGTAACATAGGACAAGGTAGATCCTAGATCGATTAATACATAAGCAGGGTGAGAACAAATAGTCATCATAACTGTCACAACATCTGGAGACGCCTCTGAATCCTGTCTCCCTGGTAATGCATAGGTACGGCTTGGGCCCGTACCTGAACTAGAGGCCCCTGATCTGCCTCGGCCTCTGCCTGCTAAAACTAAGGGCCTGTGCCCTGCCGGGGCTGCTCGAGCTCGCGACCCTGCTGATACCCTGTCCTGTCTATCCCAGTCACCCTGACCCCTGGCTAGACAATCTCTCATCCATGTCCCTTCTATCCGCATATATAACACCCTGTGGAGCCATATCTGCAAGCTCCAGAGTGGCGTCGGCTGCAAATAGGGCAAAGTGGTGGTGTATACCTGCTCTGTTCTACCCTCTTCTACTGGGGTGAATCTATTGTTCGAGAACTTTCGCCGGACTCTGACTGTCCTCAGCGACTGAATCTACCCCTCTGCTGCTGTGATGGAGGCGGGGGTCTAGGTGGCCTATCTGACAACCGTGGCCTAGGCCCTCTCCGAATCTCCCCCTGTAACTCATCTGACCTGTCCCTGCGGCGCTGTTCCTGACTTGTTCGTCTGCTATCCTGTTGCCGCTGTCTGAGGCCCTCAATAGTCTGAGCAAAAGCCTGCACTTGAGCAATATCCATATCTTCCCGCAAAGTAGCTATCATACAAGCCTCAGTATACTCTGGGTTCAGCCCCATAATAAACCAGTGGACTCTGGATGACATGGTGTATACGAAGGCTGGAGAATAGCAGGCCAAAGAATCGAACTGTAGGGCGTATTCTCGAACACTCATTGCCCCTTGCTCTAAGTGTAAAAACTAATCCATCTAGGCCTGTCGGATCTCTCATGGTAGATAACGGTCCAGGAAAGTCTCTGAAAAGCTGGACTAGGTCTGAGGGCAATATCTCTCCCTCTAGACCTTTCCCAACTCTCATACCACAACACAGCAACATCCCTCAGTCGGAATACCGCCAATTCGACCGACTCTGCAGATGTAATATGCATTACCCGAAAGATCCTCTGCATTTGATCCAGGAAGTCCTTAGGGTCCTCTATTCGATCTGTCCTAGTAAACTGTGGGGGACCTAGTGCCAGGAATTCTCGGACCCTCGAACTACCAAGCCCACCTGATGACTCTACAGCTGTAGGTGGCATTGACTGGCATTGAGTAGCCATCTTTTGCGCTAACATAACTACTGCACTCCTGACCTCCTGGTTAGATGGTGTAGGTATAGGAACTGTCGGAGGTGGTGTCATCCCGAGTGGATCCTGATGGGGTGGAGACTGCTGAGAAGGTCGGGACGATGCCTCTATATCACCCTTAGATCGGGCTGATTCTAATCGAGAATGGGGCATCCTGCTGGTTCCCTCTCCTGCTGCTGTATCCGATCTTCGGCCTGTGATAGGGTGTCGCTGATCTGACATTTTATCTGTAAACAAAGAGTATAGTAAGCTTTAGGGACTCAACCCTATACTTTGCCGCTCTATGGCACGACTGAATGTGAAGAAAGAGTAACCATCCTATCATGCCTTGCAGCCTCCTGCCTATGGTATGTGGTGCACAACACATCCATAGATAAGACTCTACTTAGCACGGCTTGCAGACTCCCTAGGATACGACCTGCTCTGATACCAAGTTTGTCACACCCCGCCTTGGGAGGCATGACTGGCACCTGGTGCCCTACTAGGACCTGGACTGCTGGACTACTGAACCTAAGCACTTCTGGTGCCAGGCTGGCTCTAATTTTGGATTTATGAAAACAACGGGCTATATAACGATTGTAAATACAGCCTTCAGCTGACTAGGCCTATAGCCACCTGTAGGAATATAATAGATAACCAGAACAACTGAGCATAAGGGAACCTATGCACACCGACAAGGCCACCATGCTGACTAGTTATCACTGAAAAGTATAATACAGTACTGAACTGATCTGTGACCGACAACGTCACCAACTGACAACTGAACAAGGCCCCACATGGCCGTCACATGTAAACTGAAACATACATATGACCCCACACGACCGGTACAACTAACCACAGGGAATATACAATCCGCAAGCCTCTAAGAATAATAAGATGGTCAGGATAGGGCCCCGGCCTACCCATACTGTACAAACAAAAAGGGAAGCAAACCTTTAGCTGTCAAGCTCCAGGTGATAGGAGCTGAAGACTCTGTACGCTGGCTGGAACAACGAGGGATCTGCTCCTCGTCTATGAGTACCTGTAGGCAAGTAATGGAGTGCCCCAAAACGGGCGTCAATACCACTGGTACTGAGTATGCAAAGCAATAACTAAAAATAACTAAAAGCAAATAATAATACTAATAGATACTGAAGTAATAGGAGACGGGCTGAGACTGACTGAAAAGAGCGTAACTTTACTGAAGAGAGTAAGAGTTATACCTGATAACATGGCGGTCTACTTTCTATCTATTAATAACTAACACAACATAGCATACAAGAACCTTACACGCCCCCATAAGCCGTAAGGTACCAACCAACACACAATCTATATACCCCTGGCAGGTCTTACCATCCACCTAGTAACTATGAGCATCCAGCCGGCCCCATGGTTATGCAACTTGGGCTCGCTGGGCCCCTAACTATAGCTGTATCTGAGTCCGGAGGACTCCTGAAATCTGAAATCTGAAATCTGTAATCTGAAAACTGTAATCTGCACCCTGAGTGGAAGCGCTCGACATGGGGTGTGGTATAGTGCTTATTAGCTTTCTATGGGGAATCTGCATCCCATCTTCGTTTGCTGGCGGATGGCATGCCACTCCATAGAGCGACGTATCTTCACCCTCTGGCGGGCTAGTCGACACAGCTATTAACCCTGGGGCGGTCAAGGAAGCTCTAAGGGTGCCTAACACAGAACAATCATGTCTCCATAGATAGCAATAAGCACATGTAATATACATATTGGATCTGATAATAATATTTCTGGAATATTCTGGTGGGACTTATACTGTTTTACTGAATTTCATGCTGAACACTGTATTATATTTCGAACATTCTTACTAAATTTCATACTAAACATAATATATGACTTCTGAAGCACTCTACTGAAATTCATACTATTTTTCTATATTAGAACTACTAGCTTGCCGAAAGAAACTGGCTTTACATACCTCAACTGTCGACTTTCTAATTAACTGGTGTAGCTCATCTAGTACTCAACTATTTCTCCCAACTGTATTCATATTCACGAAATAATAGAATTAATTCTACTATTATTTTGGAAAGAAACCATACTTATGGATATACCTACTGCCTATTTTTTGACTTATCAAAGAATGACCGAAAACTCGTAATTTATCGGAAGTCTAGAAGGGAGAAATACTCACTTTAGTGCTGGGAGTATACTAACACTAGTTTGTAGCAATTTCACTTACCTTGGCTCCGCGTGACGACAATTCGCCAGCCGAATTTCGCGAAAATAACTCCGCAGGAATGCTCCCTGCAGCTTTATACTTCGCTACCCGAAGTTAATTTGAGTTTGGACTGCGTTTGATGGCTTAATCAGACGAAAATTAATTAAAACCGTTCGTCTCCTCCATTTACTGGTCGTTTAGTGGAAATTAAATGTAAGGAAATGATTTAAAACAAGGTGGGAGGCCTTATATACTTGGGCCCGAACCCCTCCTCTTTAAGTCGCATTTGTCGAATGCGATTTATAAGTCGCATTTGTCGAATGTGATTTATAAGTTGCATTTTCCTTGCGACACTCCGACTTTGCACTTGTCCGATCTCTCACCAGACCTTTTTCTCGCACGTATGGCATTCTAAAACTCTTAACCAACATGCGAATAGGCCAACTAAGTGTCAAGAACTTATGGGGTGTAATAGTGGGGCATGCCACAACACCCATCACGGAGGAAAAGGTCCGTGCCACACTGCCCCTTTGGGCAGCTGGCCTGGCCTCCTCCTGCGCGGTCCCGACTCCGTGTTCGTCCGACCTTTCCCCAGGTCGCTTTCTCGTATGTATTATCTTCTAAAACTCTTAACCAATGTATGAATAGGCCATCTAAACATTAGAAAATTACTGGGTGTAACGCGCAACAGATGGCCCAGCAGTGGTGGCCCCAGTCAGTAGAGGAAGAGCAGAGGTCGTGGCCGGAGACTCGCTGCAGCTTGAGGAGGGGCCTGTGCTCCTGCTCTAGTCAGGGAAAGGTTTGCATTTCCCGTGCCTCCAGCGGTATAGGAGCGGGTGACAATTGAGGTTGAGGTCTTGTTGTAGGGAGAAGTTCCTACCGTGCCAGCATCCTCAGAGGTCCTAGCTCAGGTCCTCAACCTTCCGAGTTGATTTGTGGACACCGGAGCAGCGGAAGCAACTCCAGTGAGATAGCATTTGGGAATTCAACATGCAGCTGTTGTGGTCCCACAGATTGATGATATATCAGATGCAGTGGTGTTTTCGAGGTTGGTGATGACAGGGGAAAAGCACGACTTATTTTGAAGGTTCTCCAAGATAAAGCCTCTCACCTTCTACGACACAGAGGCAGAGGACGCCTATGAATTCATCATAGAATTTCACGAAAGGCTCCATAAGATGGGAGCGGTGGAAAAGTATGGTGTTGAATTCATCACCTTCCAGCTGATGGGTGATGTAAAGTTCTGGTGGAGGGCTTTCATAGAGTGCAGACCAGCAGGGTCACTATCATTGACGTGGACCCAATTCTAATCCACATTCCTGGAGAAATATGTTCCCTATAGTCTGAGGGATAGGATACGGGATGAGTTCACCACCATTGAGTAGGAGAGCTTATTAGTTGCTGCATACGAGGCTCGATTTCACTCTTTGTCCAGATATGCTCTACCCTTATTGCCACCGAGGAGGATAGGATCAGGCGGTTTGTTAAAGGCTTAAATGTGGGCCTCTAGGTACTAGCTCTGTAGATGGTCTCTTCGGGTAAGACTTTTCAGGAGGTGGTAGAGTACGTGAAGTAGGTTGAAGGGGTGAGGCAAGAGGGTTATGCTAGAAATACCGAGAAGAAGGCTCGGAGAGTTGGCTCTTTCAATGGTTCTTATGTGAAGGCTCTAGCACCACAGGGTTTCTCTGGGCGCCCTATTCAGTTATCCATACAGGTGTCAGCCGGAGGTCCACCAAGAGTAGCTCCGTGACTGTTAGGTGCAGTTGGGGGTACTCAGATGGTCTATTCTAATTTTAGGGCTCGTCCTATTTATTTTGTTCCATCTTAGAGACAGATTATTGAAAAGGTCCGCCATGAGTGTGGTGAGTATGACCACATCCACGGATGGTGCCCCAGATTCGGACAAGGCGGACAGATTATTCCTCAGCCAGCTCCTCGAGCTCTAGCCTCAACTGGGAGGGGAAGTAGTGCATTTAATCAGGATCGTCCATAGCTGGGATGAGGTGGACAACCAACTGCTAGAAGTGGTGTTCAACAAGGTAGGAGACGTGCTCAAGTAGGTAGGGGTAGCAGCCATGCAGGTAGAGGGGTGGCACAGCCCAACCAGGGCAGTTCTCAGGTTGGTAACTAGGCTCATTTCTATTCTTTTCTAGGTATACTAGAGGCAGATGCTTTAGACATCATTATCATAGGTATGATCTTCATGGCTGATAGAATGGCTATTGTATTGTTTGTCCCGGGCTCTACAATTTCTTATGTGTCTACTTATTTTGCTTTAGGTCATGACCTTATGTGTGATGTGCTTAATACTCCTACTCATGTGTCTACTCCTGTTAGGGATTCTGTGTTAGTGGATAAGGTTGTTTGTGACTTCATTGTTGAATTCATGGGATTTGACACTCTAGTGGACCTATTGGTCTTAGACATGGTTGATTTTGATGTAATCTTGGTAATAAGTTGGTTATCCCCTTACCATGCCATTCAGGATTGCTATGCTAAGACGGTCACTATATCTGGTCCAGGATCGTTGTTGGAGTTGAAAGGGAATTGTAGCCCTATTCCTAAAAAACTTTTTTTTATATTCGTGCTTGTAAGTTGATAGATCGGGGTAGTTCGACATATTTGGCGCATGTGTGAAACACTTTTTCAGAGGGTCCTTCCATAGAGTCGGTCCCGGTTGTTTGTATGTTTTTAGAGGTGTTCCCTGCAGATTTGCCCGGCATGCCGCCGAACTGTGACATAGATTTTTGTATAGACTTGGAACCAGGAACATGCCCCATTTCTATTCTTCCATATCGAATGGCACCTGTTAAGTTAAGAGAACTCAAGGAACAATTGTAGTAGTTGCTCAGTGAAGGATTTATTAGACCAAGTGTGTTGCCATGGGGTGCCCCGGTTCTGTTTGTGAAGAAGAAGGATGGTAGTATGCGGATGTGCATCAACTACCTCCAGTTGAACAAGGTAACTATTAGAAATAAGTACCCTCTCCCTCGAATAGATAATCTGTTTGACTAGTTAGAGGGAGCGGCTATATTTTCAAAGATTTATTTGAGGTCAAGTTATCACCAGTTGAAAACTTGAGCTGAAGATATTCCCAAGACAGCCTTTCTAACCAGGTATGGGCATTATAAGTTTCTACTCATATCATTCGGACTCACTAATGCTCCAACCGTGTTCACGAGCCTGATGAACAGTATTTTCATACCCTACCCGGGTTCCTTTGTTATTGTGTTTATTGACGACATTGGTGTATCCTAAGACCAAGCATGAGCACAAAAATCATTTAAGGATTATGCTATGGTTGCTGAAGGAGAAGAAGTTGTATCACCAAGTGCGAGTTTTGGTTGGAATCAGTGTTCTTTTTAGGGCATCTGCTTTCCAAGGAGGGAATCCGAGTTGATCCACAGAAGGTGTAGGCGGTCAAAAACTAGGCAAGGCCAACTAATGTGACAGAAATCCAAAGTTTTGTGAGGCTGGCCAGTTACTACCGTCAGTTAGTGAAGGAGGTTATTTGGTTACATGGGGTGCCTGTTTCCATTGTATCTGAAAGGGGCACTAAATTTACTTCCCACTTTTGGAGGACTTTGTAGGCCGAATTGAGTATGAGGTTGGATTTGAGCACAACCTTCTATCCTCAGGTAGACGGGCAATCGGAACATACTATTATTCAAGTGTTGGAGGACATGCTTTGGGTATGTTTGAGAGACTTTGGAGGTCATTGGGACAATTTCTTACTCTTGGCGAAGTTCGCCTATAACAATAACTACCACTCGAGGATTGGTATGGCACCTTTTGAAGCCTTGTATGGGAGAAAGTGCAGGTCTCCAATTGGGTGGTTTGATGCATTTGAGGTGAGGCCTTGGGGGATGGATTTGTTAAATAAGTCCTTGGAAAAGGGGCAGATAACTTAGGACCGTCTGGTAGCTGCTCAGAGTAGGCAGAAGCAATCCGCGGACAAGAAAGTCAGGGACATGGAGTTCATGGAGGGGGAGAAAGTGCTACTCAAGGTGTCCCCCATGAAAGGGGTGATGAGGTTCGGTAAGCGGGGCAAGCTCAGCCTGAGATATATTGGGCTCATTGAAAATACTCCGATGTGTGGGCAAAGTGGCTTATAAGTTGGCACTGTTGCCACGATTGTTTGGAGTGCATCCGACATTTCATGTGTCCATGTTGAAAAAGTACCATGGGGATGGAACATACATCATCAAGTGGGACTCTGTGCTGCTGGATGAGAATCTGTCATATAAGGAGGAAACTGTAGAGATATTGTCCAGAGAGGTTCGAAAGCTGAGGTCCAAAGAGATTCCGACAGTAAACGTCCAGCGGAAGAAGCTACTTGGGAGACCGAGGCTGATATGCGGGTCAAATATCCCTAGTTGTTCATAGAATCTGGTACGTATCCTTCCTACTTTTGTATAGACCATTCGAGGATGAATGATATTTTAATTGGTATCTGATTTAATGACTCGGACGGCATTACGAGATGATTAAGGGCATGGAACGTAGAAAACTGGCTAAGGATGAGATAGGGAGGTTGTGAAATAAACTAAGTATAGAACTATACATTTTTGGTCAGCTACTAGTCTAGGGGACCGCTGCAATGGTGGGATTCTCGATGCAGCAAAACCGTGCTAGCGGTCGGAGTCCCGCCATGGGAAAATGAGAGAGTAACCGCTAGAACCGCCGCAACAAACTTATGGCCGCTGTAGCGGGTCTGCTGCAGCGGATAGTGGGAGTCCAAAAGTGGGTTTAAGTGGGAATTACGGGGTTTTCACCCTATTATTTACCATAATGCGATCAGGAGGTCTAAGGAATGAGAAAATTCTCCAGAGCAGTAAACCCTTCACACAAGGTAAGATTTTTGATTTTCTACCTCTAAGATGAGTAGTTTTCATTCTAGAATCTTTATAGGCCTCTAATGGTGGAAGTTTTATAGAAGAAGAACCCTAGGTTGTTAAATTAGGACTAAAATTGTGGAGTGATCTTAGTGATGTTGAATTGTGTTGATCATTCTCTTAGAATTACATGTCGGGAACGAGGGTTATGTGGGGATTATAGGCCTAGAACCTAGAAGAATTGAAGTTTTTACTCTCAAAATTACCCCGAAGGGGAGGGTTTGATCTGTTAGACCTTAAGGTTGAAGAGTAATTAATGAATTACCCTTGTTGTGTAGATTTCACGCATTCCATAGCTTTGAGTAAAGGAAATGCCCCCGTAGAGTAGTTGAACTGTTACCTTCCAAATTGAGGTAGGTTACGGTTTATAGGGATAGACATATATAATGGCATGTATAGTGTGCAATATTGATATATGGTTGGTCTATAGATGTTTATGTGATATATGAGCCTATTGTTTTTAATTTATCTTAAGAATGTGACTAAGATGTGATATTTTAATTGTGATGACTTATTAAATGATTGTGTATATATGCTAATCTAATTACCTGTGATGAATGGTTAGTAAAGTGATCTCACCTTGTTAATAAGAGAATGGTTAATTGATGATGGCTTATTTGAGAAGTAGATTGTAACTTTTTGCATGATGCAATGATGGACTTGTCATGCCTTTATGAGAATGATGAATGAAAAGATTTTAACATCCTAAAATGAGAGGCTCGAGCCTGAGGGGAGTATCTGGGCGAGCAAATAATAATATTTGAGTGGCTTGTTTCCGAGAGGAGCATCTGGACAAGCATATGAGTGGGAGAGGGTGCCACGCCGACATAGTACATGGATTTCTAAAGTCCCCTATAGTCATGAATGGTTGGGCATAAATAAGACTCACTAGCATGTGTATACATGATTTGTGTGGGTGAGTGTTAAGGTGGAGATGGCGGAGGCGTGTGCCCGTCATGTTACCTTTGGTTGTGTTAATCGGGTATTGTTTGTGATTTCATTTATGTTCATGAGGTGGATGTGATACGTACTACTAGAATGTGCTAACTTATTGTGCATATGATGCAAATTGATAACAATGGACATGGTGTTAATGCTACATGCGACTTTGTCACCATATGTAGTTATTGAGTAGTCGTCACTGTGAATAATTGAGGATTTGTAGCTCTTAATAACTATTATCATTGTTGTTCATTATGGTCGTTTGATGGATTCATGGAGTATGTGAATGTAATTATTGATTTATTGAACTATGGGATAGATGAACTAAGAAGGGAGTGGCATGTCGAGCTATTATCTAAGCAGTGCCGCTGTAGCGGAACCATTTCCGCTGCGGCAGTCAAGTGACTGCTGCGGCGTGAGGCTTAATCCAGTGAGCAAGCCGGTTGATTTCTGAGTAGAGCTAATATTTATAAAATGGATTGTAATTATGCTTAAAATTGAGGACCCTTTTTATATCTCTATTGCTATACTTATCTGTTATTATGTAAGGTCGGCTGTGATGCCTACCAGTACTGTATCATGTACTGACCCTACCGCTACATTCTTTTCTGAATGCAGAGTTTGAGCCCGACATTTCTTCACGCCCTTATTTGGGAACTAGTAGTTTTTGAGTTTTGAGAAGGTGAACAGATGGGAACGCAGTTCACTCCCCTGTTTTGAAGATGTACTTATCTTTTGGACAATTATGTTTCTTGTTCTTCGTTTATTTTTGGATATTCTTAGAGTTGTAAACAGACATCTTGTGCAATGACTTTCAGGTCTTGGGTATTTCTTTTTCTTTGTAATGTTGGTTTATGCAATTGATTCATGATGCAGAATTATTTCAGTAATTAAAGAACATATTTATCCTTTTTGTATGTCTCATTTTGGAGGTAGTATCGAGATTCATTGGTTTGCCCATCGAGGGTTAGTATGGATGCCAATCATGGTCATTTGGGTCGTGACACCTCCTCTCTTCCCCTATTCTTCCCTCTCACCTGAAGCTTAGTAAAACCCTGACCAGCAACCCCAGTTCCAGCCAAAACCACCACCACTCTCTCCCAACCTCGCCGTCTCTATCGACAAACTGCCAGGGAGCCACAGCTGCGCGCCAATAGCAGCCGTGTTTTTCTCTAGTCGGAAAACTTCGACAAGTTCCTTGGCCACCATGAAGTAGCAAGCCCGATATATGGAGCTCAAGCAAGTTCAGTTCTGGATAGATCCTCGCAGATCTATTCTTGGTCTAGTTTTTCGTTTAAAGTCTTCTTCGTCTCTTTCATTTTATTTTTTAACTTAGATATAAAACTTAATCATATCTGCTGATAATACGCTCGTCTAAATGTTTTGATTACTATCTTGTGCTTTTTGTTAAATTATCATACATGAAATTACTTAATTTTACTTAGTCTTCATTTTATTATTTGGGTCTGTATTTTAGTAGGTGTATATACATATGAATCACAATTTCGCTATTCTCTCCTATCCGCTGTGTGAAATTCTAATGTTATTATATGTGCTATTATGTGAACTCTCCTATTTTGATTAGATTCATGACATATTCGTGAACATATATTTGCTGGTCTTGTTTCTGTCTTATTTATTTTATTTTGTCAAAATAAGCAGAATTAAAATATTTCTAAAAGTCGCTAATGATGATTGATTCATGATTAATGTGTGGTTTATATTTAATTGATGATTTCAAACTGTATGTTTGGTGAAATCCCTAAGACAATTATGCTATTTGATTTCCTCAATCTATTTATGTTATATTTGAATTTAATCAGTACGCTAATTCAGGATAAATTATATGTTTGCCTACTCTAATTAATTTAGCCCTATTATTTTGGGATTGGTTGGTTATTTTGATCATCGCATATTATTTTATATTTCACCCTTCTTGCCTGGTCAATACTGTTGTATTATATACAAGTTATGGTAACTTAGTATTTATTTTTAAATATTAAATGACAGCTTGTTCTCATTCCATTTAATTTATCTTTATTTAAGGTAATTTTTTTTGATTGATTCTTTCTTCCTTTCATTATTTTCAATTATGGTAAAAAGAGATTAGTCTTTAAAGATGCTGATTTAATTTTATTAGTTAAGGAAATAATCTCCTAGCTGATTTCAAAGATGATTTTATTCTTCCTTTTACTCTCTAAAATGACTGGCCCTCTCTATTTTAAAAGCAACCCTCTTCCTCTTCTTTTGATCATTTGAACATTGTTATTCAACACTCGAAAATTGCTTTGTTCTTAAGCGTCTCTTTGCTCTCTGCTCCTATGTAGAATTTGATTCCCCTATCCCTCAACACAAGCGCTACTCGGAATCTTCGAGATTCTCATGATCTTGATGTGTTGAGTCTGGGTAACAATCAAGGCATTTGTGACATTTTAGATTCGTTGATTTCCTTTTAACTTTTGTCATTCACTGGTTAGTTTATTTACCTATGCAAGACGCCGCGTAAATTCTGCCTTTATTTCTCCCAATTTTCCACTCTTTCTTTACCTTGAATCTTGTTATTTAGTCTCCTCAATTGCTCTCCTATCGTGACTATGTATTTGATATGAAATAAGTGAGTTATGGTCATGAATATGGAATTATTGCTATGTGTCTACAGTCGTTTTTAACCATTTAAGCAGGTTTCTTTAGGTTTATTACGTGTTCCATTGGAGAGTCGTCAGAACAAGAGAGGACTTTGGATTTAGTTAATTTAATGTTATGTATTTTTCATGTATTTTATTTATTTACCTATTTTTATCAATTTGTAATAATTGTAGTAAACTGATGATAGTGAAAAAGGGGTTTATTGCTTTAAGGGAGGACAAGGATGGTACGTCTTTTTATTATCTTAACTGTTTGATTAGAAACCATGCCTATAGGACTAACGAACTTAATCATTTTTTCTAGAAATCATGCCCATAGGAACTAAAATAATTTGATTTGAAGCATAAAGAAATCACGTAAAGAAATCATCCAATAGTATTTTAATTGATGTATGTGTGTGGGTATATTTATTGTTTAGCTTTAAAAAACTTTGCCAATATAATATATTGTGACATGTTAAACCCATTAATGTCTGTCTATAAGAGTCTATTCATGATTAATAATATATTTGTCTCACAAAAATCATAAGTATGATTACAAAACTAATGAATTTCTATCTATTACATGTCATGCCTATAGGAACTAAAATATGTTAATTTGAAGCATGTTTATTGTTTGAATTTTAGTACGCCTGCCTGTAGAAATTACTTTCGGTTTGTGTTTGTACTCTTAGTTTACTTATAATGATATTAGCATGTTCTGATTAATGACAACCTGTCTGAGTTTAAATATATTTGGACATGAAGCACATCTTATGTTATAATCTATATACTATGTCTATAGGAAATTAACAAAAAAATCTTGCAACTTTTCTCCTCTCGTATATATGATTCATATAAAAAACCTGTCTCTATCATTCATAAATTGTGATATGTCTGTATGCATTAGAAATCATGACTATAGGGTCCATTACATTAAAATATCATACTTATATATGCGTCATTAGATTTTGCATACAGGAATATATTTATGACATACCCATCTTACAATAGTAATCATGACCGTAGAAGCTAAATTAAATAATATAAAGTATTATTTTTATTAGCACGAGAAAGATAATCAACCGCCATACTTGTAGGATTTAAGACTATCATAAGTCATGAATTATTTATCATTAGTGGCTTATTACTATTGTTTTAATTAATTACTTGTCATTAAAGAACTCGACTATAAGAAATTATTTTCTAAATATTGATATGACTAGTTTTGGTAGAAATCATGTATATAGTATCAGCTGGCTGACATTGTGCACCTATGTTAATTGTTTCTAACTTTGTTCACATATTTAGAAATCATGCTTATTGGATTCATTACACGATATTTCCTATAAAGGCTTATGCGAAACTCTTTATGCTAACTTTTTTTTTATTATTATTTGGTTTTGCCCGCACTAATCATCATTAACAGCTCTAAGAACTCTAGATCCCAAAATCCAAATTAATAGTCCATTATCTCTTGGACATTAGGATTGGGATGCGCAGACACATGCTAGGGCGTTAGTATTTTTCTTTGTTTAGAACATTTTAGAATTAATAACTAGTTAATTAGGTGAGTAGTGGGACATGATAGTCTGTGCTTGCTGAGTAATATGAGCAATCTCAATGGTTATGAAATATTATTTTAGTTGCACAGGGTGATCTTGTTAGGTTTAAATAACCCCCTCTTATGTGTTTGCAGAACTACGTTTGACCTGATTCCCTTTGGGGATATGTAGACATCTCTATAAGGCTCGATATAATTCTTAAAATTTTTATTTGTTTGTTTTGTTATTTTATTATTTACATTTTACTATCTACTTATTGTATTAATTATTAGATTAATAAAGAACTCTTTCTATATACATTGACAAAATTGTAATACCCCGGAAGGGCCAAAGAAAAGACCCGGGAGTTGAAGTTGGAATCTGTAGAAAAACTTGGAATTTTGCACCAGGACGACTCGAGGTACGAATCGTGGTGAGGACCTACGACTCGTGACTCGAGTCGTGATGAATTTCGGGAGCTTGAGTTCATATCACAAGTGGTCCTACGAATAGTGACGCGTAGGTACGACTTGTGGTTAGGAGTCGTTGTGAAATTCTCAATGGTGCCAGAGTGAGTCGTCACAGGTCATGGTACGACTTGTAGGATGTTGCAACCAGTCGTGATGAGGGGTCGTGGGTAAGTCGTAGTTGATATGGGTGGATGATACCACGACTGACACTACGACCCGTAAGATGGTACTACGAGTCATGGTATGCAAGTCGTGGCTAGTTTCAGAAGATTGAAAAAAAAATGGTGAGATGACCACGTGAGGTGGCCACGAGTCGTGACTTCGTAGTACGACTCATGGTACGAGTCGTGGTCGGGACCAAAACTGTTTTTCTGGGAGATTTCATTAAGGAAAAATTCGACTTTCCTATTCTTTTGGACCCTAAACCATGTCGTTTTAGCTTCAGTTTTAGACGTTTTAGTGGGGGGTAATGGGTTATTTCGCTCATTCCCCACTCAGACTTCCAAAAAAAAAAATACGTAGAGTTCCTTTTAGAGCATTTCAGAGCAACGACTGGGGCAACCTTTTCTTCTCAGTTCCTCAAGGAAATTCTTCGAGTTTTCACTAGGTATGTGGGAATTCAACAAGGGAATAGTTCTTCCCTTGTGTCCCTAAAATATTCACTGTTTTTCCTCTAACAGTTTAGCCCTGTGGATTCGAGATGTAGGAGATTTTTCAGACCTATATCTTTAAAATTTTGAGTAGAATATTTCTCATGATTTTTACTACTTACTATTCCCTATTTCTAGGCATTTATGAGAATTGTATCCTGTGGAATAATTTAGCCCTAATTTTCAGTTTAGTAGGATTTAGGATCTTGCTTGTTGGACTAGTATCCCTGTAGCTTGATTCTAACAAATTTGAAATTCCCATATTATCAGTGTATGTGGAAATTTTAGTCAGATAGTTACATGTCCAGTCGCAGTAAGATTATTAGACTCAGTGTTGTCAAGAAATGTCAGCTGATTAGTTTGACTCTAGTTTTCTCTTCGAGGTGTTAGTGGTACCTCACAGTTATCAGACTCAAATTCAGACTATAGTTATTTGGTCTATTAGGAGGTCATGACATCCCAGTTATAACTCTGACTAGCCTCGGACCCCAATTCAGTTATCAGTTGGTTCTCTAGAAGATTATGACGCTTCCAAATAAGCAGCTCTAACTAGTCTTAGAACTCAGTTTCCAAATCTGCTCCTATAAGACGCTCAGGGAAACTCTCTGACAGTATCCCTGGGTTAGTATGGTCTTGGACCCTAGTATTGAGCTATCCACTTGTCAGTAGTAGCAGTAATAAGATTATCCAGTGGGAGTAGGACTTAGCACCGAAAGGGCCGGGGTTCCAGCGCACCCAGGTTGCAGAACTACGTTCCCACCATAGGTTTTATTTACTTGGCCTAACGGCCCCCTTTTGACAGTGATTTTCATAGTCCATGCCTTTATACCCTGGCAAGGTACATTGGGCCCTTCCGACGGGGTGTGTACATCAGACTCCACGTCTAGCTCACGTGGTTATATGTTAGTTATATCCTCTTCCACTAGTTAATACAGTTTACTCTCAGATTCTTCAGCCCAGATCAGTTCAGTGCAGTATCTCAGACACAGTATTTCAGACATAGGGCATGTTTATGACGATCAGCAAGGGTCATTTTTGACCATATTAGTTTTATAACAGTTGATTTAGTTTTCAGCATTTTAGTTGGTGATTTCATGTCATGCCAGTTCAGTTACTAGTTCTTTCATGTCATTCATGTTTCTCTCGCATACTCAGTACATTTAAAGTACTGACGCATACTTTTATGCTGTATCATTTCATGATACAACTGCAGGTTCCCAAACTCAGTATCGTTAGCTGTTGTGACCCAGATACTCCTCTACTGCAGTCGAAGTATGAGTCCTCGTCATTCGAGTGCCTTGTTTTACTTTCTTTCAGTCGAATTATTATTTTAGTTAGACTTAGAATTAGCTTGGGGCTTGTCCCAGCAACTCAGCTAGATGTCTTTAGACAGACATGGTTTCAAATTTATCTGTATTATTCAAATCTTTTAAACTTTATGCTTTTAGACTTGTCTTTCATAAATGTTTTATGATATTATTTCAAAGTTTCGCTGTGCATGTTTACTCAGAATGCTAGTGACTGATAGACCAGAGGTTGACTTGGGGTCACTTGTGGCTTCAAGTACCGTGTTACACCCAGGGTGTAGGCTCAGGGTACGACAAACTTGGTATTAGAGCCCTAGGTTTAGAGTATCCTCGAAATGTCTGAAAGCCGCATCGAGTAAATTCCTTTTCATGGGTGTAAAGCGCACCACACTTATGACGAGGAGGCTATGCGATGTTATTAGGAAAAATTCCCTTTTGTTCATACTCTTTATTGTGGGTTAAAGTCCAAATTCCAGAAATGCCCTTCTAATTTGTGCTCTTTTTCATTTCAGTGTACCATGCCTCCCAGATGTGGTAATGGAAGAAGGGATGCTAATGTCAATAGACTTGCCCCATCAGCTCCGGCAGCACCTTAGGATGAATCCTTATCCAGCGCCAAATTCAGGGCGGCCATTCAATTGCTAGGTCAAACGGTCACCAACCAGGTGAACCACCAAGTGGTTCCAATAGCCTCAAATGGGACTGCAGCTACTGCTCGGGTGTGGGATTTTACTCGGATGAACCCTCCAAATTTTCATGGAGCGAAGGTGGGAGAGGACCCATAAGGGTTTATAGATGAGATTAGAAAGATTACCTGTATTATGGGTGTCAGGTCCTCCGAAAGTGCTGACTTGGCTGCCTATTAACTTAAAGGGGTAGCCCAGGTTGGTATGAGCAGTGGAAGGAGGGGCGGCCAGCGGGAGCAGGACCGATGGAGTGGGAGGAGTTCCACACAACTTTCCTGGATAGGTTTTTCCCTTGGGAGCTGAGGGAGGCTAAGATGGCAGAGTTTATGAGCTTACGACAGGGCAAAAGGATAGTGGAGGAGTATGCTCTGGAGTTTACCATGTTATCAAAGTATGCTCCAGAGATGGTGGCTGAGCCGAGGGCTCGCATGCTGAAGTTCATTAACGGAGTGTCTAATCTGGTCCTCAAGGAGTGTAGGACCGCGATGCTGATCAAGGACATGGACCTCTCTAGCCTAATTGTTTATGCCCAACAGATTGAGGTAGAGAAGTTGAAAGATATGGAACGTAAGAACAAGCAGGCAAGAACTGGTCATTCAGATTTAGGCCACCAGAGATCTGGCGGTGGTAGCCGCCCACAGCAGCAGCAACAACAGAGGCCCCAACACCTAGCTCAGCCAGCGCCCCAACCTTTCGGTCCCGCCAGGATCGGAGGGGTGAGTCATCTGGCACACAATCTCAAGCCCACAGTATAGGGAACAGGTATCCAGTTTGCCCCAAGTGCGGAAAGAATCATCCTGGAGAGTGTATACGGGGCAGAGAGGGCTATTTTGGATATGGACAGCTTGGGCACCGACTTAGAGAGTGCCCATCAGCAGGGCAAGGGAGATCACAATCCACTACCTCAGCAGCTCCAGCAGATCGACTAGCTCAGCAGGCCAACTCATTAGGTACAAATGGCGGTCAACGCCAGAATCATTTCTATGCTCTATCTTCTCATCAAGATTAGGAAAGCTCACCTGATGTAGTTACCAATATGTTACGTCTCTTCTATCTAGACATATATGCCCTCTTAGATCCAGGAGATACTCTTTTATTCGTGACTCCATATATAGCAGTTTAGTTCAATATAAGTCCAGAGGTCCTCTCAGAACTATTCTCAGTCTCCACCCCAATTGGCGAGTCAGTTAGAGCCAGCCGGGTGTATAGAAATTTCCCAGTCTCAGTCCTGAAAAAAGTAATTCTAGCTGATCTCATGGAGCTAGACATGGTCGAATTCGACCTTATTCTCTGCATGGATTGGTTACACTCCTTCTATGCCTCAGTTAATTGCAGAACTAGAGTTGTCAAATTTAAGTTTTCTAATGAGACAGTTTTAGAATTGTCGGGCAGTAGTTCAGCGCCTAAGGGTAGGCTTATTTCCTACCTTAAGGCCCAGAAACTCATTTCCAAAGGATGTCTATGTCATATGCTTCGGTTCAAGGATTCCAACTATGAGACCGCAATCATTCAGTTAGTTCCAGTTGTCAACGAGTTCCTAGATGTATTTCCTGAGGATCTTCCCGGAGTTCCCCCTGAGCAAGAAATATACTTCGGAATAGATCTCCTCCCAGATACTCAGCCCATATCCATCCCTCCTTATAGAATGGCTCCAGCTGAGCTTAAGGAGTTGAAGGAGTAGCTAAAAGATCTTCTTGACAAGAGTTTTATCAGACCCAACATCTCTCCCTGGGGTGCTCCAGTGCTATTCGTGCGTAAGAAAGATGGTACCTTCAAAATGTGCATAGATTGCCGTCAGCTGAACAAAGTCACAGTCAAGAATAGATATCCCCTACCTAGAATTGATGAATTGTTCAACCAGCTTCAGGGAGCTAGTTGTTTCTCCAAGATCGATCTCAAGTTAGGATACCATCAGTTAAGGGTCAGAGAGTGTGACATATCGAAAACAACATTCAGAACTCGGTATGGTCACTACGAGTTTGTGGTGATGTCCTTTGGGTTAACGAACTCCCCAACAACCTTCATGGATTTGACGAATAGGGTTTTCACGCAGTACCTGAATATGTTCTTCATTGTATTTATTGACGACATTCTGGTGTACTCCATAAATGAAGAAGAACATGACAATCACCTAAGGTTAGCATTACAGACTCTCAGAGATCGCCAGTTATTCGCCAAGTTCAGCAAGTGTGAATTCTGGTTGAAGTCTGTGACTTTCTTGGGTCATGTGGTCTCAGGTGAGGGGATACAAGTAGATCCTGATAAGATAGTAGCAGTGAAGGATTGGCCCAAACCTACCTCTCCTACTGAAATAAGGAGTTTCTTGGGCTTAGCAGGTTATTATCGATGGTTTATGGAAGGTTTCTCCTCCATAGCATCTCCTATGACCAAGTTAACCCAGAAGAAGGTAAAATTTTAGTGTTCGGATGAGTGTGAGAAGAGTTTTCAGGAGTTAAAGACTCGACTCACTACCGCTCTAGTTTTGACCCTGCCAGAAGGAATAGACAGGTTAGTTGTATATTGTGATGCCTCCAAAGTTGGACTTGGTTGCGTTTTGATACAGCAGCGCAAAGTGATAGCCTATGCCTCCAGACAACTCAATTTCCATGAGAAGAACTATCCGACTCATGACTTGGAGCTGGCAGTGGTGGTGTTCGCGTTAAAAATATGGAGACATTACTTATATGGAGCTTGCAAAGATATATTTACAGATCATAAGAGTCCGTAGTATGTGTTCAGTCAGAAGGACCTAAATCTTCATCATAGAATTTGGTTAGAACTACTGAAAGATTATGACATGAGCGTGCTATATCACTCGGGCAAGGCCAATGTGGTGGTTGATGAACTAAGTAGAGTGTCTATTGGCAGCGTGGCTCATGTAGAAGAAGGTAAAAAGGAACTGGCTAAAGATATTCACAGGCTAGCCCGGTTGGGAGTACAATTGGTGGATTTGACTGAGGGTGGTGTAGTAATGCAGAGCGGGTCATATTCCTCTTTAGTTGTGGAGGTTAAGTCCAGACAAGATGAAGATCCCATCCTACTTAAGATGAAGGAAGCAGTTCTCAGGAAAGAAATAGAAGCTTTATCCAAAGGAGATGGAGTTCTCTGTTACCAAGGTAGATTATGTGTACCGGATGTCGGCGAGTTAAGATAGTAGATATTGGCTGAAGCACACAGTTCTAGATATTCCATTCACCCTGGTGCTACTAAGATGTACTGTGATTTACGGGATATTTACTGGTGAATGGCATGAAAAGAGATATTGCTGAATTTGTAGCTAAGTGCTCGAACTGCCAGCAAGTAAAGGTAGAACACCAGAGACTAGGAGGTATGAATCAGGATATCAGTATACCTACATGGAAGTGGGAAGAAATAAACATGGACTTCATTACGGGTCTACCTCGGACTCATCGGCAACATGACTCTATCTGGGTGGTAGTAGACCGGATGACTAAGTCAGCACATTTCCTCCTAGTCAAAACCACAGATTCAATTGAGGACTATACTAGAAGTTATATTGGGGAGCTAGTCAGACTGCATGGGGTGCCCTTGTTCATTATTTCAGACAGAGATACACAATTCACCTCTCACTTCTGGAAATCTTTTCAGAAAGGACCAGGTACCTAGGTCAAGCTCAGTACAACTTTGCACCCACAGACAGATGGACAAGCTGAGCGGACCATTCAGACCTTATAAGATATGCTAAGAGCATGTGAAATCGATTTTAAGGGTAATTGGGATGAACGTTTTCCTCTTATCGAGTTTGCGTACAACAACATCTATCACTCTAGCATTCAGATGGCCCCATTTGAGGCATTATATGGTAGGCGGTGTAGATCCCCTATAGGGTGGTTTGAGGTTGGAGAATCCACCTTGATAGGGCCAGACTCGGTTCATGAAGCAATGCAGAAAGTTCAGCTCATCCGAGGAAGGTTGAAAATAGCTTAGAGCCATCAAAAATCTTATGCCGATGTATGGAGAAGAGAATTGGAGTTTGCAGTTGATGACTGGGTATACCTGAAAATTTCTCCCATGAAAGGGGTGATGAGATTTGGGAAAAAGGGAAAGCTTAGTCCACGATATGTTGGACCGTATAAGATTCTGAGGTGGATTGGTAAAGTGGCCTACGAGCTAGAGTTACCTTTAGAACTAGCAGTAGTACACCTAGTTTTCCATGTGTCACTTATGAAGAAGTGCATTGGAGATCCAACCTCTGTGGTGCCATTTGATAGTGTGGCAGTCAAGGATAGTCTTACCTATGAGGAGGTAGCGATCCAGATCCTTGACCGGCAGGTTCGTAGATTGAAGAACAAGGAAGTAGCTTCAATAAAGATGTTATGGAGAAATCAACATGTTGAGGGAGCTACGTGGTAAGCTAAAGTGGATATGATGGCTAAATACCCCAACTTGTTCCCTACTGGCTCAGTTTCAGTTTGAGGTATTAGTTTTTGCCGCAGACCTCTAATAAGTTTTTCATGTTCCGTTCATTCGTGCAAGTTTGTTTTATGATATGATATATGTATGTGATGTCTAAATTCAGTTCAACTATGTAGTTCTTTTTGGGGGTAGTCATTCCATTAGGTTTCAGCTTTAATGGTCAATATTTTCATATGGTAATTCTATGTTTCTGGTTGCTGCTTGTTCCCTGCATTCGAGGACAAATGTTTCCAAGGGGGAGATATTGTAATACCCCGAAAGGGCCTAAGAATAAACTCGGGAGTTGAAGTTGGAATCTGCAGAAAAACCTGAAATTTTGCACCAGGACGACTCGAGGTATGAATCGTGGTGAGGACCTACGACTCATGACTCAAGTCGTGATGAAGTTTGGGAGCCTTAGGTCATATCAGGAGTGGTCCTATGAATCATGACGCGTAGGTACGACTCGTTGTTAGGAGTCGTGGTGAAATTCGCAGTGGTGCCAGAGTGAGTCATCATGGGTCATGGTACGACTCATAGGATGTAGCAACGAGTCGTGATGAGGGATCGTGGGTACGTAGTTGTTATGGGTGGATGATACCACGATTGACAATACGAACTGTAGGATGGTACTATGAGTCGTGGTATGCGAGTCGTGGCCAGTTTTAGAAGATTGAAAAAAATGGTAAGGTGACCACGAGTCGTGACTTCGTGGTACGAGTCGTGGTCGGGGCAAGAACTGTTTTTCAGGAAAATTTCATTAAGGGAAAATTCGACTTTCCTATGCTTTGGACCCTAAACCATGTCGTTTTAGCTTCAATTTTAGACATTTTAGTGGGGGGTAATGGGTTATTTCCCTCATTCCCCACTCAGACTTCCAAAAAGAAATACGCAAAGTTCCTCTCAGAGCATTTCAGAGCAACAACTAGGGAAGATTTTTCTTCTCAGTTCCTCAAGGAAATTCTTCGAGTTTTCACTAGTTATGTGGGAATTCAACAAGGGAATAGTTCTTCCTTTGTGTCCCTAAAATCTTCGTTGTTTTTCCTCTAACAGTTTAGCCCTATGGATTCGAGATGTAGGAGATTTTTCAGACCTATATCTTTAAAATTTTGAGTAGAATATTTCTCATGATTTTTACTACTTATTATTCCCTATTTCTAGGCATTTATGAGAATTGTATCCTGTGAAATAATTTAGCCCTAATTTTCAGTTCAGTAGGATTTAGGATCTTGCTTGTCGGACTAGTTTACCTGTAGCTTGATTCTAACATATTTGAAATTCCTATATTAATAGTGTATGTGGAAATTTTAGTCAGATAGTTACATGTCTAGTCTCAGTCAACTTATTAGACTCAGTGTTGTCCAGAAATGTCAGCTAATCAGTTTGACTCCAGTTTTCTTTTCGAGGTGCCAGTGGTGCCTCCCAGTTATCAGACTCAGATTCAGACTACAGTTATTTGGTCCATTAGGTAGTCATGACATTCTAGTTATAACTCTGAGCAACCTCGGACCCCAGTTCAGTTATCAGTTTGTTCACTAGACGGTTATGACGCTTCCAGATAAGTAGCTCTGACCAATCTTGGAACTTAGTTTCAAAATCTGGTCCTATAAGACGCTCAGGGAAACTCTATGACAATATCCCTAGGTTAGTATAGTCTTGGACCCCAGTATCGAGCTATCCTCTTGTCAGTAGTAGAAGTAATAAGATTATCCAGTGGGAGTAGGACTTAGCACCGAAAGGGCCGGGTTTCCAGCACCCAGGTTCCAGAACTACGTTGCCCCCGTAGGTTTTATTTACTTGGCCTAACGGCCCCCTTTTGACAGTAATTTTCACAGTCCATGCCTTTATACCCTGGCAAGGTATATTGGGCCATACCAACAGGGTGTGTACATCGCACTTCACGTCTAGCTCACGTGGTTATATGTCGGTTATAGCCTCTCCCACTAGTCAGTACAGTTTACTCTCAGATTCTTCAGCCCAGATCAGTTCAGTGCAGTATCTCAGACTCAGTATTTCATACATAGGACATTTTTATGACCATCATCCAGGGTCATTTTTGACCATATTAGTTTTATATCAGTTGATTTAGTTTTCATCATTTCAGTTGGTCATTTGATGTCATGCTAGTTCAGTTACTAGTTCTTTCATGTCATTCATATTTATCTTGCATACTCAGTACATTCGAAGTACTGAAGCATACTTTTATGTTGTATCATTTCATGATATAGCTGTAGGTTCCCAGACTTAGTATTGTTGGCCATTGCGACCCAGATACTCCTCTACTGCAGCCGCAGTGTGAGTCCTCATCATTCGAGGGCCTTGTTTTACTTTCTTTCAGTCAAATTATTATTGTTAGACTTAGAGTTAGCTGGGGGCCTGTGTCATACCCCGCCTTAGGGGGTATGACTGGCACCTGGTGCCCTACTAGGACCTAAACTGCTAGAGTGCTGAGCCTGAGCACATCTGGTGCCTGGCTGGCTCTATCTCAGATTCAGGGAAGCAACGGGCTATATGACGGCTATAAATACAGCCTCTGGCCGACTAGGCCTATAGCCACCTGTACCTGTGCTGACAGCTAACCAGAAACATATCAATATAAGGAAACCTATGCGTGCCGACAAGGACACCATGCTGTCTAGATCTCTGTAACTCAACGATGAAATACTGGATAGCTACATGACCGACAAGGTCACCACTACTTGTCAAGCTATGGCCCCACACGGCCAACATAAAGGAAACAAAAGTACTAACAGCTATACAACTGCACGACCCCACTCGACCGGCTCATCTGACCACAGGGAAATATATACAGACTTCAAGCCTCTAGGAACAGCAATAGAAATGATCAGTACAGGGCCCCGACCTACCCGTACTGTATCACAAAGAAAAAGAAATACACCTCTGGGATTCAGTCTCCGGATGATAGGAGCTGAATACTCGCTCGCTGGCAGGAATCACGAGGTATCGCCTGCTCGTCTATGAGTACCTGTAGGCAAGTAATGCAGCGCCCTACCGGGCATCAGTACCACTGGTACTGAGTATGTAAAGCAATAACTGAAAGAAATATCTGAAGACAACAATACAACTGATGAAACTGAAGTAGGAAGGAATAAATTAACTGTCTGATAATGTAAATCATACCTTCTCTTAATTATACTGGAAGGAGTAGGAGTCATACCTGGAGACGTATCGTTCTACTGCTGATCTACTCGTATCTAATGTAACATGGCATAACGTAACACAACATAACATAGCTCACACAAACCTTACCCGGCCCACATAAGCCGGGAGGTACAACCAGCACAGAATCTATACCCCTACCCCGGTCATCCCATCTCCTATAATAGCTATAAGCATCCTGCCGGTCCCCTGGGTATGCACTTGGGCTCGCTGAGCCCCTGACTATAACTGCATCTGAGTCCAGAGGACTCCTGAATCAACACCCGGGCGTATCCGCTCGACAGGGGTGTGTAAGGGCCGATCAAGGCACAATATGGGGAAAACTGGCATCCCATCTTCGTCCCCTGTGGGATGGCATGCCACTCCGTAGAGCGATGTATCCTCATCCTCTGGCGGACGAGTTGATATAGCTATTAACCCTGGGGCAGTCATGGATGCTAGGTAATCCAACCCCAAGACAATACAGTGGTCTCAACTAGTAATACTATCTGCATATCCCCTATACTGAAGCTAATAGTAGTAAGGTATTTGTACATACTATATGCTGAGCTAGTAATAGTAATATGTACGTACTTAATACATGCTGAGGCTGATAATAGCATATATATGTATAAATATAATCTTCTGCCAGACTATACTGAGTCTAATGCTGAACAAGATATAGTCTTTCTCCTGAAAACTATGCTGTATGCTGAGTTTCTATAGTAACATGATTTATTATTTCTAACATGCTTTCTAAACTTCATTTTAACCTATCATTCTACTTCTGAGGTGCCTTACAGATATTACATTGCTTTACTGGGTTTCAACTGAATACGATGATATCCTAACCTTTTGTACTACATCATGTACTCAGCATGCTGTGCAGTTCCTAACACTTGTGTTAGAATCTATATCGTGCTAGCAAGTGTCATACTAATTATGACCTGATACTTCTAATATCATACCAACATTCGTAATAAACATAACACATGACTTCTGAACATTCTACTGGCCTTTAAATTACTTTACTGTACCGAGATTACTAACTTGCCGAGGAAACTAGCTTTACATACCTTCGTTTCTAATTTTCCAACTAACTGGCGTAGCTTGGTCGGTATTTCAGCTATTCCTCCCAACTGCATTCATATATATATCAATTAATACCAAATGTAACTTTATTTTAAATGAACAACGTCACTTCGATGTAATTTATAGCCTAAACTTAGGCTTATCGAAAGACGGTCGAAAACTCGCTATTTTCCAGAGGTCCAGAAGGGAGAAATATTCACTTCACAGCTAGGAACACATAGACACTAGTTTGGAGCAATTCCACTTACCTTAGCTCGGTAGCTCGACGATTCGTCGGCCGTATTTCACGAAACTAAATCCGTAGGTATGCTCTCTGCTGCTAAATACCTCAGTATCTGAGGTTAATTTGAGTTTGGACAACGTTTAACAACATAATCGAATGAAAATTATATTACCCCCTTCGTTCCTTTTCTCCCTCTGATCTTTCCCCTCTGTTTCACTGGAAATTATAAGTTTAAAATGATTTAAAACCGAAGTGGGGCTTTATATACTTGGGCCTGGACAAGGCCAACGTGTCACGGAGCCAACGCGGAGGCCTCACCTCTGTGACACGCTGCCATCGCGGAGGGGCTCTGCCTCGGCTCCTTCCGCGATGGTTCGACAGGTTTCTCGTCCTATCTTTTTCCCGGGCCTTTCTTTAGCACGTATGGCCTTCAAATACGCTTAACCAACGTGCGAATAGGTCATCTAGGTGCCGGGAATCCTATGGGGTATAACATTCTCCCCCCCTTAAGAACATTCGTCCTCGAATGTAAACTTTTATTTAGAGAACTTCTCAACTTACTATCTAGAAAAATATCGGCAGAGTTTCCCCTGTAATATGGACTATAGCAAAAACCTGAAACTCAGAAAAGTCCAACACAGGTACTGCATGCAATACTTTAAGATTCACTGGATGTCTAAGTACCAATCTTTCTCACTTATACATATACAACCATAAGATACTGCATAAGCAATAATACGGACATACCTGTCGCCTGACTAGGCCTGGAATAGGTGAGGGTATCTAGCTTTCATATCTTCTTCAGCTTCCCACATCATTTCCTCACAGTTCCTGTTACGCCACAATACTTTGACAGACGCAACATCTTTAGTCCTCAACCTGCGAATCTTTCTGTCTAAAATAGCTACTGGAACCTCTTCATATGCTAACTCTTCTGTGACCTGGATATCTTGAACTGGAACAACTGTGGAAGGGTCTCCTATGAACTTCCTCAACATGGATACATGGAATACTGGGTGAACAGATGCTAACTCTGGGGGAAAGTTCAATTCGTATGCAACTCGGTCTATTCTTCGCCGAATCTGATATGGCCCAATGAATCTCGGGATAATCTTGCCTTTCTTTCCAAATCTCATCACCCCTTTCATCGGAGACACTTTCAGGTATACCCAGTCATTTACCGCAAATTCTAGTTTTCTGCGCCGTATATCTGCATAAGACTTCTGGCGGCTCTGGGCAGTCAGCAGGCGTTCTCTGATAAGTTTTACCTTCTCCCCTGACTGTCAAATAATGTCTGGCCCAATTAACGCTGATTCCCCCACTTCAAACCAGCCCACCGGCGATCTACATTTTCGCCCATATAATGCTTCAAAGGGCGCCATCTGGATAGCTGAATGATAACTGTTATTATAAGCAAATTCAATCAACGAAAGATGCTCATCCCAGCTACCCCCAAAATCTAACACACACGCTCGTAGCATATCTTCGAGCGTTTGAATAGTCCGCTCAGCCTGCCCATCTGTCTGAGGGTGGAATGCTGTGCTCAAATTGATCTGCGTTCCCAGACCCCTCTGGAACGATTGCTAGAATCTAGCTGTAAACTATGCCCCCCTATCTGAAATAATGGATACCGGCACTCCATGTAATCTAACTATTTATCTGATATATAATCCGGCATAATCCTCAGCCGAGAAGGTAGCCTTCACTGGCAGGAAATGAGCTGATTTTGTCAGCCTGTCAACTATTACCCAA
The DNA here is from genome assembly GCA_035772735.1 of Datura wrightii. Taxonomy (NCBI): domain Eukaryota; kingdom Viridiplantae; phylum Streptophyta; class Magnoliopsida; order Solanales; family Solanaceae; genus Datura; species Datura wrightii. The sequence continues at coordinate 71,196,985 of JASDFA010000019.1, read as the reverse complement.
ATGGAATCATTTTTGCGTCTGGTACGGGGTAACCCTGTCACAAAATCCATGTTTATCGTTTCCCATTTCCACGTAGGCACCGTTATATCTTGCGTCAAACCGCCCGGCTTCTGGTGCTCCGCTTTCACCTGCTGACAGTTAGGACATCTAGATACAAATTCAGCTATTTCATCTTTCATACATGGCCACCAGTAGATGTCTCTGATGTCGTGGTACATTTTTGTTGCTCCTGGATGGAGGGAATAGCGGGCGTAGTGTACTTCATGCATTATCTGCTGGCGAATCCCTGAAACATTCGGAACACAAAGGCGGCCCTTACAGCGTAGCACATCACCTTCAGTCATTTGGAAATCTGACTCCTTACCTTTCTGAACTCTATCTCTGTGCTGGACTAAGTCAGGGTCCTCGTACTGTCGTTCTTTTACCTCTGTAACTAATGATGACACCGCAGAATTCTGAATTACTACTCTATTATTTTCTGTTTCCATTACTCGAATGGCTAAACCAGCTAGCTGATGAATTTCCTTGGCTAACTCCCGCTTCTCAGGTCGCAAATACGCCAAACTCCCCATTGACTTACGGCTCAGGGCATCTGCCACTACATTAGCTTTTCCCGGGTGATAAAGAACATTTACATCATAATCTTTCAACAATTCTAGCCAGTGACGCTGCCGCAGATTTAACTCCCTCTGTGTGAAAATATACTGCAGGCTTTTATGATCTGTAAAGATGTCTACATGGACGCCTCCAAATTTTTAGGGCGTGGATCACCGCGACCAATTCCAGGTTATGGGTCGGATAGTTCTTTTCGTGTTTCCTTAGCTGTCTGGAAGCATAAGCAATTACCCTGCAATGCTGCATCAACACACAACCCAGTCCCAAACCTGAGGAGTCGTAATACACCGCGTACCCATCTGTTCCCTCTGGCAATGCTAATACTGGGGCGGAGGTCAGTCTATCTTTCAACTCTTGGAAACTCTGCTCACATGCCTTCGTCCACTGAAATTTTGCTACTTTCTGTGTTAGCTTTGTCAGAGGCGCTGCTATAGTGGAGAATCCTTCAACAAATCTCCGATAATATCCTGCTAAACCCAGGAAACTGCGAACCTCGGTCGGAGTGGTGGGTCTAGGCCATGTCTTGACCGCCTGTATTTTCTGTGTGTCGACCTGTATACCAGCATTCGACAGGATATGCCCCAAAAAGGAAACTGAGTTCAGCCAGAACTCACACTTAGAAAACTTGGCGTATAGCTGACGGTCTCTAAGGATCTGGAGCACTGTTCGTAAATGGTTCTGGTGATCTGTCTCTGAATGAGAATATACTAGAATATCATCGATAAATACTATCACGAACAGATCCAAATACGGTCTGAATATGCTGTTCATCAGATTCATAAACACTGCGGGAGCGTTCGTCAGCCCAAAAGACATGACCAGAAATTCAAAGTGGCCATACTTGGTCCTGAAAGCAGTCTTTGGAATGTCTTTTTCACAAACCCAGACCTGGTGATATCCAGACCTCAGATCTATCTTAGAAAAACATCTGGCCCCCTGCAACTGGTCAAACAAGTCATCAATTCTGGGAAGCGGGTACTTGTTCTTTACTGTAACTTTGTTCAGTTGCCGGTAATCTATGCATATATGGAGTGAGCCATCTTTCTTCCTCACAAACAGAACTGGCGCACCCCACGAAGAAGTACTAGGCCTGATAAAACCTTTATCTAACAAGTCTTTCAGCTACTCCTTTAATTCTCTGAGTTCTGCAGGAGCCATACGATAGGGAGGAATTAATATCGGCTGAGTGCCTAGTAACAAGTCAATAGCAAAATCTATCTCCCTTTTTGGGGGAATACCAGGTAACTCATCAGGAAACACATCAGGGAATTCATTCACTACCGGAATAGACTAGAGTGTCGGAGATTCTGCTCGGACATCCTGAACTCTGACCAGATGGTAAATACACCCCTTAGATATCAATTTCCTCGCCTGAAGGTAGGAAATAAACCTACCTTTTGGCGTAGCGGTGCTGCCCTTCCACTCCCGCACTGCTTCTCCCGGAAAGTGGAATCGGACCATCTTGGTCCAACATTCAACATTGGCAAAGCACGGCACTAGCCAATCCATACCCATTATGGTGTCGAAGTCTATCATTTCTAGCTCAACCAGATCTACTGTGGTCTGACGATCAGCAACCTCTACCGTACACCCCCGGTAAACTCGGCTGGCCACGATCGAGTCACCGACGGGTGTGGATACCGAAAAGGGCTGCTGTAATGATTCTGGTGCAATATTGAACTTTCGTGCCACAAATAGAGTAATGTAGGACAAAGTGGACCCTGGATCAATCAATACATAAGCAGGGTATGAGCAGATAGTTAGCATACCTGTCACAACATCAGGTGACGCTTCTGAATCTTGCTAACATAATTACCGCACTCCTAACCACTTGGTCGGAAGGTGTCAGTATAGGGACTGCTGGAGGTAGTGTCGCCCCAAGTGGCTCCTGATGTGGTGGAGACTGCTGAGAAGGCTGGGACGATGCCTCTGTAGTGCCCTCTGATCGGGCTGTTTCTAAACGAGGGTGAGGCATCCTGCTGGTGCCTTCCCCTGCTGCAATATCTAAATTCCGGCCTGTGATAGGATGTTGCTGGTCTGACATTATCTGTAACCAAAGAATACAGTAAGCTTTTAGGAACTCAACCCTATATTGTACCGCTCTACAGCATGACTGAATAAGAATAAAAGGCAACCATCCTATCATGCCTTGCAGCCTCCTACCCATAGTATGTGGTGCACAACACATCCATGGACAAGACTCTACTTAGCACGACTTGTAGACTCCCTGGGATATGACCTGCTCTGATACCAAGTTTGTCACACCCCGCCTTGGGGGGTATGACTGGAACCTGGTGCCCTACTAGGACCTAAACTGCTAGACTGCTGAGCCTGAGCACATCTAGTGCCTGGCTGGCTCTATCTCAGATTCAGGGAAGCAACGGGACACAAAGCCCTGAAACTTCATGCATTACCCCCTTCGTTCCTTTTCTCCCTCTAATCTTTCCCCTCTGTTTCACTAGAAATTATAAGTTTAAAATGATTTAAAACCGAAGTGGGGCTTTATATACTTGGGCCTAGACAAGGCCAATGTGTCACGGAGCCAACGCGGAGGCCTCACCTCCGTGATACGCTGCCATCACGGAGGGGCTCTGCGTCGGCTCCTTCCGCGATGGTTCGACAGGTTTCTCGTCCGATCATTTTCCCGGGCCTTTTTTTAGCATGTATGGCCTTCAAATACGCTTAACCAACGTGCGAATAGGTCATCTAGGTGCCGGGAATCCTACGGGATATAACAGCCTGTCCCAAAAACTCCTTAGTTAGATGGCTTTCAGACAAACATGGCTTTCAAATTTATCTGTATTATTCAAATGTTTTGAACTTTATGTTTTCAGACTTGTCTTTCATAAATGTTTTATGATGTTATTTTTTAGTTCCGCTGTACATGTTTACTCAGAATACTAGTGACTAATAGACCTAGGGTTGACTTGGGGTCACTTGTTGCTTCAAGTACCGTATTACGCCCAGTGTGTAGGCTCGGGGCGTGACAAAAATCTTCTTTCTTCTCGATTGTATGAATTATCTGTTCTTCATTTAATCCTATATTTTTGTTTTAAAATCTTTAAAAATTGTTGTTACAAAATTAGTTTGAAAGACTCTTACTTCATCCGTTTATAATTTTCATTTAAATCACTCAGCGTATTTTTAGTTTTAAAATAATTGACCAGCTTTGCTAATTTAGTTATCCTACATAATTAATGAATTTGGAAGAGACCCACATTTTTGGACCTCGAAAGGTGCCTAACACCTTCCTTATGAGGTAATTTGAACCCTTACCCGACTCTGGTGACCTAGGCTAGCTTAAGAAGATTTTTAGTACAGAATGGTGCCCTAACACACCTTAATTCGTTAGGAGGCGACTCTTCCTTTTCTAATAATCCCTCAAGAGTTTTTACATGTACTGACCCTCTTTTCACGAGAAAAATGGGGTGCGACAACATGACGACTCTTCTGGAGATTTTAGGTTCTAACCATAGCGGTTTCACTTTTATGTGGGTTTTTTCTTACTTCTTCAAGTGTTGGAAACATCTTTCTTTTTCGTAGTTTTTTTCCTTGCATGTTTATCGCCATAACTAAATTTATATTTCATGTTGAATTTTTTTTATTTATCCCAAGTTACTTCCATGTTCAACCCTTTCCCTTCCGTCCTTTATTTATTTTTTGGTAACTTACCATGTTTAATCCCTTTCCTTTTTCCTACTTATTTGTTTCTTTGTTTAATTGATTCACTTTCTTATATATTCTTCATTGTATATTTTTTATTTAAGAACGAAGTTACTAAAGATTTTTCTTCTTTTTTGTTCTTTATTTATTTATATTGTGTTATTTTTATATCTATATCATGTAATTTGTAATTATTATTTAAATTACTTGGCTAATTGTTAATTGCTTTTCTTAAACTGTCATTTTGCTCATATTTCCACCACTTGGGATCATCTCACTTACATACTTGATAACGATTGCATGATTTCACGGCCGTTCACTACTAAAAACACCATCTAAGGAATGATTTGGTTGATCCGCAGTACGTTGACGGTCATGAGCTTCCTCACTCTCAAGTTGTTCACTTAGGGGAACCGTGTCATACCCACTCTTGTTTTTAGATTTTGACTGTGTACGCCTTTAATAAGGAATACATCTCATATCAAACCTAGGAAGTTGCAATGCCCGTGGCGCGTCAAGACTAATAGTGAACCTTGCCTTGAGTCTTAAGGGATTCTCAATCCCAAAAAAAGACACCTTATAAATTATGTGCATTTTGAGAGAAAACATGTTCAAGCATTATCATTTTGCTTTTGGGTGGGTGGATTAGTCTAACCCTTTTATGGTTCAGGTGCAATGAGTCCACCTACATCCTATCCTAGATTTAACTTGGTCTGGTGCATGCCCATGGAAATGAAGTCTTGGTGGAACGATTTGGGTCAACACAGCGAAAATGCAGTAAAGAAAGTGTTGGGGCACTTACCTTCACTGATGCAAATTACTATGTGTGGAGAACTTATTGAAGCTGCCACCGTGTTTTGGGATGAAAAACGGGCAGTTTTCAGATTTGGGAATGTTGAGATGTGTCACGACCCGAACGTAGGTTCGGACTGAGACATGTAATTTAAAACAATGAATGGCTCCAAGTCGACCCATGGCATGAATATGATAACTAAAGTACATACATAGAGCGAAAGTTGATAACTAAAAACATGAATAAGCATAAGTTTGAATACATATCAACCATACAGAGTCAACACTGACAAAGCGAAAGTTCGACATATTGTCTGATAAGCCTCTAACATGTTTGAAAAGCTGATGGAAAACACCCCCAACTAACTCATGAAAGTCTGAAAACTGAAATAACATAACTCAACATCAAATTGAAGGTCCTCGATTGATGAGGACTCACCAATGAGAGAAACTGAATTAAGCTATGGGAAAATTGGATAACGTCGGAACTGAGTCTGATCGTCTGCACCTGTATCATGAAATGATACAACATAGAGTATACGGTCAGTACTTGGAATGTACTGAGTATGCAAGGTAAGTAAATCATATTGAGTAAGTATAAACTAAGATCATGCATATAAACATAAATCATAAGATCATGAGAGTAAGAGTTGCATGCTGATATCTAAAAACATGTATAGTCATAAACTGAATTTCATATCTTAATAGAATGACCCAAGGATGAAAATAGAATCATATGGCTTTCTGTAGCTGAAATCACAAGTAAACGCTTATAAACTAATCATTGGGCCGAACCTGCTGAAAACATAATATCATAAGTCATAAACATGCATAACTGAAATCAAGAAGAAACAACGGGAGATTCATCTTAACCGACAACCACCATGTATGAGAGCATGATGATCCCACATCTTGCCCACATGGAGGAGGGCCATCCTAAGCCTTTCCAGAGCGAAGGATAAGTAAGTTGTGATATCATGGTGTACCCTTGGGCGGGAAAACATTCTCTTGAGAGGTCCCAAAATGTCAACCTACATTGGCGTATAATTTATGAGATCGAAGAACTTTGGAACCCCTAGTCTACTCGGTGCTAGACACTACTACCAAAACATGTATAATACTCATATAATTATATTCTCAAAACATACCTTGAATCTAAATATTGGAGAGTCTTGACTCCAATATATATATTACAACTGATCTATTAGCCTTGGCTAAATCATGAAACATACTTGACTTGTATGGGCTTGCCCAAATCTTAAAATTATCCATACTTGAAATAGAATTCATGAGGAAAATCATGAATTCATACATAGGTAATTTTTCAACATTCATTCATGCTAGATATCTCATCATATTTAAAATCATAAATCACAAACTTGACTTTTCACGAAACTTGCATAATTGGGCATAAGTTTCTATAAATTTGAAATCATGAATTTATAATCACAACAGGTATGAAATCTTCCCATAAATATTAAAACATATTTTGAGACATAGAGGGGATTGACCCATAAACAATTCATAGGAAATTTCATAAAATTTGGTTAAAACCCCATAAGATCACGAACTAGCATTAAGACATGAATTCATGAGATTGAGGAGAGATATGGGCATGAGAGGGAAAGAAAACTCTCATTTGAAGCCCTACATACCTGGGAGAACTGAATCTACACTTGTCTTTGAAAGCCCATGTCACACCCCGCCGTGGGGGGTATGACTAACTCCTAGTGCCCTATTAGGACCTGAACTGCTAGACTACTGAGCCTAAACACATCTGGTGCCTGGCTGGCTCTAATTCTAATTCACAAAATCAACGGGCTATATAGCGGCTGTAAATACAGCCTCCGGCAGACTAGGCCTATAGCCACCTGTACAACAACAATAGCTAACCAGAATCATATCAATATAAGGGAGCCTATGCGGGCCGACAAGGCCACCATGCTGACTAGTTACTTCAGAATCAAAATAATAGATGCTAAACAGCTATGTGACCGACAAGGTCACCACTACTAATTGGATTGGGCCCCACACGGCCAACATAAATAACTAAACATACGCACGGCACCACACGATCGGCACAACTAACCACAGGGAGATATAAACACAATCTGCAAGCCTCTAAGAATACTGATAAGATGGTCGGGATAGGGCCCCGACCTACCTGTATTATACAACAAAAGAAAATGATATACACCTCTGAATATCAAGTTCCGGATGACAGGAGCTGATGACTCTACGATGGCTAGGATCACGAGGGATCGGCTCCTCGTTTATAGGTACCTATAGGCAAGTAATGCAGCGCCCCAAACGGGCGTCAGTACCACTGGTACCATGTATGTAAAGCAAACTGAATATAACTGAATATAAACAACAATGCTAGTAAATGCTGAATAGCAGAAAGTATCTGAAATTGTCTGGACTAGCAGGATCTGGAATAAGCTTATCTGTACTGAAGGTAAGGTAGAATCATACCTGTCATCATGGCGAACTGTTGTCTATCAGCTAATAGATATCATGTATATACATATATATAACATACAAGGACCTATACCAGCCCCCATAAGCCGGAAGGTGCCAACCAACACACAACCTATATACCCCTACCTGGGTCAAAACCATCCAAAAATAAATCACTCCACTCACCTACTAACTATGAGCACCTTTACCGGCCCCCTAGGTATGCAGCTTGGGCTCTCTGGGCCCTTGACTATAACTGTATCTGAGTTCGGAGGACTCCTGTATCTGTAAACTGTAATATGTATCTGTGAACTGTAAACTGCCCCCTGGGCGCAAGCGCTCGACAGAGTAAGCTATATTGCTATGCTGATAAACCTGATATGGGGAATGCTGCATCCCATCTTCATCCTACTGCGGACAGCATGCCATTCCTTGGAGTGACGTATTCTCACCCTCTGGCAGGCGAGTCGACACAGCTATTAACCCTGGGATGGAAAGGAAACTCTAGGGGTGCCCTCATAGCACAAACAGGTCTCAACAAACAATAATCACATATAGCAAGTATGATCGATCTGAAAATACTATCTGTATTCTGATTTCTTATCATGAACTCTTTTCTGCATGAAACTGATTCTCATTACTGAGCTATACTGTCAGAGATATTATCTGACTGACTAATATTGCTTTACTAACTTTTATTCTGAAGATATCATAATGTTATAAAACATGCTTGCTAGATTCATACTGGACTCAATTCTCGACTTCTGAACTCTTTCTTCTATAGTTCATGCTATTTGCTATACTGAATTACTAACTTGCCGAAGGAACTAGCTTTACATACCTTCGCTTCAGATTTCCTGACTAACTGGCGTAGCTCAGTCAGTACTTCTGCTATTTCTCCCAACTGCATTCATATATATATATATATCAATTAGAACTAAATACGCTAATATTCTAGAAGAAAATATCACTTTTAATATATATATAGCCCAAACTTTGGCTTATCGAAAAACGGTCGAAAACTCGCTATTTCTCGAAAGTCCAGAAGGGAGAAATACTCACTTTAGGTCTAGGAGTATATTGACACTAATTTGGAGCAATTATACTTACCTTAGCTCAGTGGCACGATGATTCGCCTGCTGAATTTCACAAAACTAAACCCGTAGGAATGCTCCTCGCTGCTTAATACCTCACTACCCAAGGTTATACCGAGTTTGGACCGCGTATAATGTCGTAATCGGAAGGAAATTTCCTCAAACCCTTCACACCCTCTGTTTCTCTTCGTGTTCTGGAAATAAAATGATGAAATGAAGTTAAAAACCGAAGTTGGAGGCTTTATATAGTTGGGACCTTTAAGTCGCATTCGTCGAATGCGATTTATAAGTCGCATTTGCCTTGCGATGCGCCGACTTGGCACTTGTCCGATCTTCCCCTGAGCCTTTTTCTAGCATGTATGACATTCTAAAACTCTTAACCAACATGCGAATAGGCCATCTACATGTCGAGAATTTACGGGGTGTAACATCCTCCCCCCCCCCTTAAGAACATTCGTCCTCGAATGTAAACTTCTATTTATGGGAATTCTCGACTTACTCAACTTATTCTTACAAAAATTTTGGCAGAGTTTCCCCTGTAATATGGACTATCTCGAAAACCTAAAATGCAGAAAAGTCCAATACAGGTACTCCACACAATACTATAGCATTCATCAGACAAAAGATTGGAGTCGATTATCTCATTTATACATATACTATAAGGCACTGCATAAAATAACAATACTAACATACCTCTTGACTGACTAGGTTTGAAACAAGTGAGGATATCTGGTTTTCATATCTTCCTCTGCCTCCCAAGTCATCTCCTCTCGATTCCTGTTACGCCACAGTACCTTGACAGACGCAATATCTTTAGTTCTCAATCTACGAATCTGTCTGTCTAAGATAGCTGCTGGAACCTCTTCATAGGCCAGCTCTTCCGTAACCTGGAAGTCTTGGACTGGGACAATTCTGTAAGGGTCTCCTATGCACTTCCTTAGCATAGATACATGGAAAACTAGATGAACGGATTCTAATTCTGGAGGAAAGTTCAATTCGTATGCCACTCGACCTACTCTCTGCCGAATCTGATAAGGCCCAATGAATCTCGGACTGAGATTACCTTCTTGCCAAATCTCATCACCCCTTTCATTGGAAATACTTTCAGAAATACCCAGTCATTCGCATCAAATTCCAGGTCCCGGCACCGCACATCGGCATATGATTTCTGGCGGCTCTGTGCAGTCAGTAGGTGTTCTCTGATAAGATTTACCTTCTCCTCTAACTGATGAATAATATCTGGCCCAATCAGCGCTGACTCTCCCACTTCAAACCAGCCGACTGGCGATCCATATTTTCGCCCATATAGTTCCTCAAAGGGCGCCATCTAGATAGCTGAGTGATAACTATTATTATAAGAAAACTCAATCAGTGGCAAATGCTCGTCCCATCTACCTCCAAAGTCTAGCACACATGCCCGTAGCGTATCCTCGAGCGTCTGAATAGTGCGTTCCACCTGTCCATCTATCTGAGGGTGGAATGCTGTGCTCAAATTAATCTGCATTCCCAGACCTCTCTGAAATGACTGCCAAAATCTACCTGTATATTGTGCTCCTCTGTCAGAGATAATAGATACTGGAACACCGTGTAATCTAACTATTTCTCTAATATACAATTCGGCGTAATCTTCGGCAGAGAAAGTAGCTTTTACTGGCAGGAAATGGGTTGATTTCGTCAGTCTGTCAACAATTACCCAAATGGAATCATGTCTATGCCTGGTATGGGGTAATCCTGCTATAAAATCCATGTTTACTTCTTCCCACTTCCAAAGAGGCATAGCTATGTCTTGAGTTAACCCGCCTGGTTTCTGGTGTTCCGCTTTGACCTGTTGGCAGTTAGGACATTGGGCTACAAATTCTGCTATTTCCTTTTTCGTACCTGGCCACCAGTAGATCTCCTTGATATCGTGGTACATTTTGGTCGTGCCTGGGTGGAGAGAATAGCGGGTGTAATGTACCTCATTTATAATCTACTGGCGAAGCCCTGAAATATCTAGAACACAGAGAGGACCCTTACATCACAGCACTTCATCCTCAGTTACCAGAAAATCTGGCGCTTTCCCTTGCTGAATTCTGTCCTTTAAGCTGGACCAGGTCAGGATCTTCATATTACCGTTCTTTTACCTCCACAACTAATGATGACACAACGGTGTTTTGAATTACCGCTCTGTTGTCCTCTATTTCTGCTACATGAATGGCTAGGCTGGCTAATTGATGTATTTCTCTGACCAACTCCCGCTGCTCGGGCTGCAGATACGCCAAACTCCCCATCGATTTATGGCTGAGAGCATCTGTTACTACATTGGCTTTTCCCAGATGATATAGAATGTCCATGTCATAATCTTTTGATAACTCCAACTAGCGACGCTGTCGCAAATTCAAATCCCTCTGCGTGAAGATATACTGTAGGCTCTTATGATCTATGAAAATATCCACATGGACGCCATACAAGTAATGTCTCTATATATTTAAGGCGTGGATCACTGCGGCTAACTCCAGGTCGTGGGTAGGATAATTCTTTTCGTGTTTCCACAACTGTCTGGAAGCATACACAATCACTTTACCGTGTTGCATCAGAACACAACCTAACCCAATACATGATGCGTCACAATACACTGAATAACCCTCTGTACCTTCCAGTAATGCTAACACTGGAGCGGAGGTTAATCCGTCTTTTAATTCTTGGAAACTCTTCTCACATGCCTCTGTCCACTGAAACTTTACTGCTTTCTGCGTCAGCTTAGTCAAAGGTGCCGCTATAGTGGAGAATCCCTCAACAAATCTTCTGTAGTATCCTGCTAATCCTAGAAAACTGCGGACTTCGGTCGGAGTGGTAGGTCTAGGCCATGTTTTGACTGCTTCTATTTTCTGCGTGTCAACCTGTATACCAGCATCAGACACAATATGCCCCAAGAAAGCTACTGAGTTCAGCCAGAATTCACATTTGGAGAACTTAGCATACAACTGGCGGTCCTTGAGAATCTGGAGCACTGTCCGTAAATGAGCCTGGTGGTCTGCCTCTGAACGAGAATACACCAGAATATCATCGATAAATACTATCATGAACAGGTCCAGGTATGGTCTGAAGGTACTGTTCATCAGGTCCATAAATACTGCTGGGGCATTCGTCAACCCAAAGGACATAACTAGGAATTCAAAGTGGCCATATCGGGTTCTGAAGGCTGTTTTGGGAATGTCTCTTTCATGGACTCGAACCTGATGGTATCCGGACCATAAGTCAATCTTGGAGAAATATCTGGCCCCCTGTAACTGATCAAACAAATCATCTATTCTAGGAAGCGGATACTTATTCTTGAATGTGACCTTATTTAGCTGCCGGTAGTCTATACACATGCGGAGCGAGCCATCCTTCTTCCTCACAAATAGAACTGGCGCATCCCACGGTGAAGTACTCGGACTGATAAAACCCTTATCTAGCAGGTCCTTCAGCTGCTCCTTTAATTCTCTGAGTTCAGCAGGAGCCATACGATACGGAGGAATTGATATGGGTTGCGTGCCTGGTAGCAAGTCGATTGCAAAATCTATTTCCCTTTCTGGGGGAATACCAGGTAGCTCATCTAGAAATACATCAGGGAATTCATTCACCACTGGAATAGACTGGAGTGTCGGAGACTCTACCCGAACATCCTGAACTCTGACTAGGTGGTAAATACATCCCTTAGCTATCAACTTCCTCACCTGAAGGTAGGAAATAAACCTACCTTTTGGTGTAGCTGTGCCGCCCTTCCACTCTCGCACTGCCTCCCTTGGAAAGTGGAATCGGACCATCTTGGTCCAACATTCTATGTTAGTATAGCATGGCACCAACCAATCCATACCCATAATGGCATCGAAATCAATCATCTCTAGTTCTACCAGATCTACTGTAGTCTGGCGATCAGCAACCTCTACTGTACACCCTCGATAAATTCTGCTAGCTATAATGGAGTCACCGACGGGTGTAGCTACTAAAAAGGGCTGTTGTAGCAATTCTGGTGCAACACTGAACTTTCGAGCCACAAATGGGGTAACGTAGGACAAAGTGGACCTTGGATCAATCAATACATAAGCAGGGTATGAGAAAATAGTCATCATACCTGTTACCACATCTGGAGACGCCTCTGAGTCCTGTCTCCCTGGTAATGCATAGGTACGACTTGATCCCGTAGCTGAACTAGAGGCTCCTGATCTACCTCGGCCTCTAGCTGCTGAACCTGAGGGCCTACGCCCTGCCGAGGCTGCTGGAGCTCGTGGCCCTGCTGATGTCTTTTCCTGGCTATCTCGGCTACCTTTCCCCCTGGCCAGACAATCTCTCATCATGTGCCCTTCCTGCCCGCATATATAACACCCTGTGGAGCCATATCTACAAGCTCCGGTGTGAGGCCGACTGCAAATAGGGCAGGGTGGGGGTGTGTATCTGCTCTGCTCTACCCTCCTCTGCTGAGGTGAATCCACCATTTGAGAACTGCCACCATACTCTGACTGCCCTCGATGAATAAATCTACCCCTCTGCTGTTGTGATGGAGGTGGGGGTCTAGGGGGCCTGTCTGACAATTAGGGCCTGGGTCCTCTCTAAATCTCCCTCTGTATTTCATCTGATCTATCCCTGCGGCGCTGCTCCTGTCTATACGTCTACTGTCCTGTTGCCGATCTAAGGCCCTCAATAGTCAGGGCAAAGGCCTGCACCCGAGCAATGTCCATATCTTCCCGTAATGTAGCTGTCATGCATGCTTCAATATATTCTTAGTTCAGACACATAATGAACCGGTGGACTCTAGATGGCATGGTTTCCACAAAAGCTGGAGCATAGCGGGCTAAGGAGTCAAATTGTAAGGCATATTCTCGTACACTCCTTGCCCCCTGCTCCAAGTGCAAAAACTGATCCATCCGGGCCTGCCGGATCTCCCATGGCAAATAACGATCCAAGAAGGCCTTCTAGAAGCTGGACCAGGTCGGAGGGGCAACATCTCTCCCTCGATACCTTTCCCAGCTCTCATACCATAACATAGCTATGTCTCGCAACCGGAATACTACTAACTCAACTGATTCTGTAGGCATTACATGCATGACCTGGAAGATTCTCTACATTTGATCTAGGAAATCCTGGGGGTCCTCTGCCTGATCTGACCTTGTGAACTGTGGGGGACCTAATGCCAAAAATTCCCTGACCCTCGAACTGCCAGATCCACCTGATGGCTCTGCTGTTACATGTGGCACTGACTGGCGCTGAGTAGCCATCATTTGTGCCAGCATAACTACAGCACTGCGAACTTCCTGGTCAGATGGTGTAGGTACAGGAGCTATCGGAGGCGGTGTCATTCCGAATGGCTCCTGATGAGATGGGGAATGCTGAGAAGTTGGAGGCTTTATATAGTTGGGACCTTTAAGTCGCATTCGTCGAATGCGATTTATAAGTCGCATTTGCCTTGTGATGTGCCGACTTGGCGCTTGTCCGATCTTCCCCCGGGCGTTTTTCTATCATGTATGGCATTCTAAAACTCTTAACCAACATGCGAATAGGCCATCTACATGTCGAGAATTTACGGGGTGTAACATCCCAAGAGGTTTGGAGATTAAATTGAAGGATTTAAGCTTGATCTTCAATAGAAAAACTCTAAATTTGCATGCATGGGAGTTGAATGAATTAGAATAGGTTAAACTCCCTTAATATACTTCTTTCAGGGATTAAAACAATGTAGTTCAGCACTTAGAAGCTTCAGAATTACGAAAACACCCTTACTAATTTTGCAGAAAATAACTCATTGCCAGAAGTAATGACTCACACCAGGAGTCATATCTCAATATCACGACTCGTGGTCACCACTCGTTGTCACAACTATTTCACCCTAACTTCTTAAATTTCCCACGGATCAGACCATGACTCGCCCCATTAAACAATGAGTCATTGGATCCATCCGTGGTCATTGCTTCCAAATTCCTCAGTCCCTTCCCATGAGTGCCAGCCACGACTCATTGTTTCCCACAATGAGTCATACCATGACTCGCTCCTTCCAAACATGGTACACTAGAAACCTGCTACGATCACTGACCACGACTTATACCACCAACCTACGACTCATGGTTTGCTCCGTGGCTTACCAGTCTAGCTCCTCCAACCTTCTAACGAGTGCCATCACAATTTGGGGTTTCCTACAATGGGCCGTATAATGACCTGTACAATGTAACTAGGTCAGCTCAATCATGAAACAATGGTTCATCCAATGACCCGTTAGTCCTTTCCATGACTCGTACCACGAGTAGGCCTGAGATAATTTTTTTAACTTTTTCTGCTGATCACATTTCTAATCGGAGGTCTAGCCTTAGAAACTCTCGAGGTATTATAACATCTCTCCCTTGAGAACATTTGTCCTTGAATATGGGTTAAACATACTGAAAAGCTTGGGAAAGGAACTGCAATCCCAAATACTTAACATTGAAGTTGAAACTGACAGAGTGAATGACTTCGAACTGATACACATGAATGAACAGAATTAATGAATCATACATACATTCTAGGACATGAAAGGAACTGAGAGACATGAACTATACATGAAACTGAATAGAGTATTAGAGAGGGAATTGATACCTCATGCTGGAACGGAGCTGGAAGGGAATAAATGCGGGTATTTAACCATCATATCTGCTTTGGCCTCCTACGAGCTCCCTCAATGAGATGATTCCTCCACAAGACTTTTACTGAAGCTACTTCTTTGTTCCTCTACTTTCGAACTTGACGATCAAGGATCTCAATGGGTATATAATCATAGGTAAGGCTATATTTCACACCTATGCTCTCCATTGGAACAACAAAAGCTGAGTCATCAATGCACTTCTTCAACAATGATACATAAAAAACTGGATGCACCGAAGTTAACTTCGCTGGTAGCTCCATCTCATAGGCCACCTTACTAACATGTCTCATAATCCTGTATGGACTAGCATATCGGGGACTAAGCTTCCATTTCTTTGCTGACCTTATCACTCCCTTCATGGGAGATACCTTCAAGAATACCCAATCATTAACTTCAAACTCAATCTTTCTCCGCCTAACATTTGCATATGACTTTTGACGACTGTAAGCTGTTTTAATCCTTTCCCTATTAAACTAAACTTTCTCCATGGATTCATAAACTGAATCTGTCCCTATCAACATAGCCTCACCTACTTTGAACCAGCTAATAGGCGATCTACACCTTCACCCAAAGAGAGCATCAAATGGAGCCATCTGAATACTGAAGTGGTAACTGTTGTTCTAAGCAAACTTGATAAGAGGTAAATGATAATCCCAACTGCCTTTGAAGTCAATCACACATGGTCTCGACGTATACTCAAGAGTCTGCATGGTCCCCTCGGCCTAGCCATCTCTCTGCGGGTGAAAAGTTGTGCTAGACTTGACCTAAGTACCATGTCCCTTTTGAAATAATCTGAAAATTACGAGGTGAACTGAGTGCCTCTATCTAAAATGATGGACAAGGGAACTTTATGAAACCAAAATAACTCCCGAATGTACAATTTAGCATAATCCTTTGCTGAATCGGTAGTTTTGACCGATAAGAAATGAGTTGCTTGGGTCAACCTATCTACCACCACCCATATAGAGTCATATTGTCGGCAAGTGCGAGGCAACCGTGTGATTAAATCCATATTGATCTCTTCCCACTTTCTAGTGGGGATACTGATATCTTGTAGGACACCTTCCAATCTTTGATGCTCAACTTTTACCTATTGATAATTTGGACACTTAGCCACAAACTCTGCTATGTCCCTCTTCATGCCACTTGATCAATAGACTTCCCATAGGTCACGGTACATCTTGGTGGCACCTAGATGTATAGAATTTTAGGAACCATGAGCCTCATGCAACATCTATTCTCTCAAATCATTGACACTCGGAACATATAAATGACCTTAATAACGAAGACACCATCGCCCCATTGGGAGAATATCTCCACCTTCCGATTATGAACTGTTTCCTTCAATTTTACGAAGATAAGATCCTCATCTTGCCTAGTCTTGACCTCAGTCACCAAGGAGATTCTGACCCATTCTGAACAATAACACCACCATATGTCGAATCCACAAGGTGAACCCTAACTGTGTAAGTTGATGTACATCCTTCACTAACTCTTTCCTTCTACCTACCGCATGAGACACACTCTCCATTGGACAACCTACTAAGGGAATCTTGCACTACATTGTCCTTTCCCAGATGATAAAGGACACTCATGTCATAATCCTTGAGAAGCTCTAACCACATCCTTTGTTGCAAATTCAGGTCCTCTTGAGTGAACACATACTGAAGACTCTTATAGTCCGTGAACACATCCACATGCATCCCATACAAGTAGTGTCTCCAAATCTTTAATGCAAACACCACCATTGCCAATTCTAGGTCATGCATCGGGTAATTCTTCTCATAAGTCTTAAGTTTTCTAGAGGCATATGCAATGACCTTACCATGCTGCGTCAACACACATCCAAGAACAACCTAGGAGGCATCACAATACACAAGGAATCCATTTGTACCCTCAAGTAGGGCAATCCTAGGGCTGAAGTGAGTCGAGCCTTTATCTCTTGAAAACTCTTCTCATAGGCATCCTACCATTGAAATTTGACTTTCTTATAGGTCAGCTTAGTCAACGCTGCTGCAATCGATGAAAATCCTTCACCAAACCTCTTGCAATAGCCAGCTAAACCCAAGAAGCTCCTGATATCTAAAGGATTATCTGGTCTAGGCCAATTCTTCACCGCCTCTATCTTTTGAGAGTCCACCTACACAACCTTGTTTGACACCACATGACCCAAAAATGCTACTGAATTCAAACAAAACTCACACTTGCTGAATTACCAAACAGCTGACGATCCTTGAGAGTCATAACACGATCCTCAAATAAGTGACATGCTCCTCCTTGCTCCAAGAGTATCATCTATGGAGACAATCATGAACATATTCAAATATGGATCTAACACCCTATTCATCAAATACATAAAAGCTGCAGGAGCATATGTTAGTCCAAAAGACATAACTACAAACTCATAGTGACCATACCGAATCCTGAAAGCTGTCTTTGAAATGTCACACTCTCTAACTCTGAGCTTGTAATACTCCAAAAATTCCTAAGGCTAGACTTGATATTTGAAATGGGAACAACAGAAACAAATCTACAAATTTGACTCAGAAAGACTCGTGGTACGACTTGTGTGAAGAAGTAATGAGTCATGGTACCACTCGTGGTCAGAATCTGCAGTAGGAGGAATAGTAGTAATGAGTCCAGGGACAACCCAATGGTGATGTAATGGGTCGTGCTTTGAATTTGTTATTTGTATCGAGGTACTAGGGTTGGATGGTACGAGGCATCGTACGACTCGTTGTAAGGAACGACAACTCGTGGTAAGTGCCCATGAGGTGCAGTGAAAGTTGGCGCAGAAGCAATGGATGGATCCAAGGACCCACGGTTTGGTGGTACGATTCATTGGTTGACTCATGGTGGAATTTCAGAAGCTTTACTTGTAGAGCCAATGGTAACAATGAGAGTCTACCACGAGTTGTTACTTCATGGTATGACTCGTGGTATGAGACGTGGTCCCTAGCAATGTTCAATTTCTAAAATTTTTATTAAGGGTATTTTTGTAATCCTAAGCTCTAAGGTCCTAAACTACATCATTTTAAGCTTAGATTAGGGGAGTTTTAAGAGGGTTTAATTTATCCTAATTCATTCAACTCCCATGCATGCAAGAGTAGGGGTCTCTCTTTGAAAATCAAGCCTAGAGCTCTCCAATTTCTTCTCCAATTCCTTTCGGCTTTCAAGGGAGAGTGTAAGATCAGATTACCCAAGTATGTAGGGTTGTGAATGAGAGTCCCTCTTCACTATCATGCCCCAGTTTCCCTCCATATTCATGATTTCAAGTATTAAATAAATTTGAAGATCTTATGGGGGTTTTAACTCCAATTTCATTAGATTCTCTTTGATTTGATTATGGGTCAATTCCCTTTATGTTCTAAATATTGTTTAAGATTTATTGGCATATTTTATCTTTAAATTGGTTAAAATTTTATGATTTCAAATCTTAGTCAATCTATGCCCAATTATGCAAAGTTTTATGAAAAGTCAAGTTATGATTCTATTATGATTTTGATCTTCCTAAGCCTAAATTATGATATTATGATTTATGATATAATTTCTCTTCAAGTACACTTCATGAAAAAGTCAAGTTGTGATTCTATTACGATTTTGATCTTCCTAAGCCTAAATTATGAAACTATGATTTATGATATGATTTCTCTTCAAGTACTCTTCATGGATTTATGTATGTCAAGTATATGAATTTTCACAAATATGCATGTTCTTCATGATTTATGCATTTATGACTTTTGGCCTACTCACGGGCCCTTATTCATGGCTAATCATGTATTTCAAGTATGATTAAGTATGTTATGATTTATTTGTCCATGAACTTTATGAATGATTTCACGATTACTATATGAGCCCTTATGTGCATGTTTTTTGGAGCAGTATCTAGCATCGAGTAGACCCGGCATTCAGGTAAACCCCGAGGTCTTAGAACTATGTGCCACCAAAAGTATATGTACTCATGGATTCCTACTTGTGATCTCACATCATGCACGTCTCTTACCTAGCAATCCTGGTATGGTTCTGCCTACTTGAGCGAGATAGTTGGGGCATCATGTAAGCTCTATCATGACGGTGTCACTTAAGACGAGTTCTCTCATTGTTCCTCATGATTTATGCATTTTCATATTTATGTTACTTTGGCTCAAGTTATGTTTTTATATAGTTTCTCTTATGATTATGATTATGACTAGATTATGAATGGTTTGAAAACCTTGAGCCCTCATGTTTATATTATGATATTCACTTCAAGTTCAACCTGTCCTACTCTTATGTATCTTAACTGTCTGCTTTTTTACTTACCTTGCATACTTAGTATATTCCAAGTACTGACCGCATACTATATACTATATCATTTCATGATATAGGTTCGAGGGATCGGTCTAAGCCACACCATTGGCCCTTCTTTCCCCTCAGTCCTATTTAGCTAGTGGTGGTGAGTCTTCATCCTTCGAGGATATTCTGTTTGATCATTGATGTGTTATTTCAGTTACATACTTTTGTCGAGATAGTTGGGGATGATGTCCCATCAGTTCATCAGTTATGTTAGAGGCTTTTAAGACAACATGTAAAAATCAGCTTGTCAATGTTGACTTTGTTTTAGATTGATATGTATGCAGACTTCCGCTTAAGCATGTTTTATTTTATCAGTTTCCGCTTGTTATATGTTCTTAGCCGCTATGTTCATTCCATGGGTTGACTTGGAGCCTCTCGGTGTTCCTTGTCCCATGTCTCTATCCGAGCCTATGTCTAGGTTTTTCAAACCTGGTATTAGAGCATTAGGTTTTGAAGTGTACTAGGGTGTCTGAAAGCAGCGTTGAGTAGAGTCCTTCTCATGGGTTGAAGCGTGCCACACTTATGACAAAGAGGCTATGAAACCTTTCAGGAAACTTTCTGTCTTTCATGATCTAGGTCATGCAATGAAATGTCTCTCTATCCTTCTAACTCATGCTATACGCGTTTGCAGAATCATGCCTCCTTGCCGAGTTAATGGATGAACAAATAGAAATGAAAATGGCAACGGAGGTGGCACCAGCAGGCTCCACCAGTCCCCGAGGATCATGTGCCTGAGCAGGTTGCCCATGTGGAGTTTAAGGTAGCCATGCAGATATTGGCACAGGCATTGACAACCCAGATCAACCAACAGGGGTAGCACATATTCCCCAAAATAGGAATGCGGCAGTGGCAAGAGTCATGGACTTGCTTAGGGTGAACCCTCCAGAGTTTATCAGATCAAGGGGCTATGAAGATCCACATGAGTTTATTGAGGAGATCTAGAAGACCACCCAGACTATGCGGGTGATAGAGGAGGACTGCGCTGACCTAGCCTCTTATCAGTTAAAAGGGGTAGCTCATATCTAGTTTAGATAGTGGAAGGATAGCAGCGCAGTCAGAGAGGGTCCCATTGGTTGGGATGAGTTCCTTATCGCATTCCCAAATCAGTTCTTTCCCTATGAGATGAGGGAGATCAAGGTAGATGAGTTTGTGAACTTGAGACAGAATAATATAACAGTCCAGGAGTATGCTTTAGAGTTCACCCGCTTGTCCAAATATGCACCAGAGCTGATGGCCGATCAGAGAGCTTGTGTGATGAGGTTTGTGCATGGAGTAGCGAACTACCTAGTCATGGATTGTAGGAACGCTATTCTTCATCAGGACATCAACTTTCCTCAATTGATTTTGTATGCCCAACAGATGGAGGCAGCACATTTGAGGGAGAGCGAGGTGAAGAGGGCTAGGACAGATAGTTTTGGGTTCTTCCAGTAGATGTCAGGAGGTTGACATCGTCTGTAGTCCCATAAAAGGTCATTAACTCTAGCGCCATCATCGATCATTGCTCTATCTAGATCACGAGGTGATCAGAGAAGCAGAGCATCAGGTTCGAGGGGACAGAGGAGCATGTAGGTAAAGCATACCATTCTGGTCTGTGGGAAGTAAGGAAAGAATCACATAAGGGAGTATTTTATCAGATCAGATATCTGCTTTGGGTGTGGTAGATCTGGGCACAGGAACCAGAAGTGTCCTTTGACCAGGCAGGGTGATGATAAGGGCCATACTCAGGCTATCAGTTCAGCAGCAGCACCAGCACACCCAACTCAGCAGGATGCATCCACCGATGTAGGTGGTGGTTATTGCTAGAACAGGTTTTATGCCCTCACATCACGTCAGGAACAGGAGACTCACCAAATGTGGTCACTGTATGTTACGAGTATTCCACTTTGATGTGTATGCATTGAGACCCAAGGGCTACTTTATCTTTTTTGATGCCCTATGTTGCTACTAGTTTTGGAGTCAGTCCCAAAATCCTATCACAATTCTTCTCAGTCTCTACTCCAGTTCGTGATTCAGTTATAGCTCGAGGGGTGTACATAAATTGCTCTGTCATAGTCCTTCAGAAAGACACCTCAGAAGATTTAGTATAGCTAGCGATGACAGATTTTAATCTTATCTTTTGCATGGATTGGATACATGCATGTTTTGCCTCAGTGAATTGTAGGCCCATGCGGTAGAGTTCCAATTTCTAGGTGGGCCAGTCCTAGAGTGGGAGTGTCACACCCCACCTTGGGGGTATGACGGGCACCTGGTGCCTGCTAGACTCTGGGCTGCTAAACGGTCCAGCCTGAGCACATCTGGTGCTTTGGCTGACTCTGGCTCTATCTCAAGAAACGAACCGGCTATATAGCGACTATAAATACAGCCCCTGGCCAATTAAGCCTATAGCCACCTGCACTGTATCATCAGCTAACCAGAATCATTCACATGTGGAGAAACCTATGCAGGCCGACAAGGCCACCATGCTGTCAAGTTATCTCTAACTCAATATAACAAACGTAGAACAGCTACGTGATCGGCAAGGTCACCACTACTGACTGGATAAGGCCTCACACGGCCAACATCAACAACTAAACACGTATATATACATGCACGGCCCAACACGACCGGCTCCACCACCACAGGGAAACATTAGACTGCAAGCCTCTAGGAAGTGATAATAAATTGGTTTGGACAGGCCCCCAACCTACCCAACTATAATCAAAAGGAAATAGGAGCAACCTCCGACTGTCTAGCTCCGGAGGATAGGAGCTGATAACTCTGCTAACTGGATCACGAGGGATCTACTCCTTGTCTATGTGTACCTGCAGGCAAGCAATGCAGTGCCCACACGGGCGTCAGTACCACAGGTACTGAGCATGTAAAGCAAACTGAAATATACAACTAAAATGGGTAACAACAATTACATGAAGTATAAGTAGGAAGTAGCTGAATCTATCTGGCTGAGGATAACTGGGGAGAGTTTACCTATTTTGTAACTAAACTGGGCGTACCTGACGACGTGTCGTCCTACTGTCTATCAGTATCTAATAGCACATATAGATATACATATAACTATACACTATACCTGACCGACCCCCATAAGCCGGAAGGTGCCAACCAACAGAACAATCTATTTACCCCTACCCCGGTCTAAACCAACCAAAAATAAGTCACTCCACTCATCCGATAACTGTGAGCTCCCCCTACCGGCCCCCTTGGGTATGTAGCTCAGGCCTTGGCCTCTGACAATGAACTATGTCTGAGTCCGAAGACTCATGCCTCTTGGCGAAGCACTCAATGGGGTAATCTGCTGCTGTATCTGTGACTAAAACTGCCCCTAGGTGTAAACTCGCAACAGGGTAATTTTATAAAAATCTGTATCTAAAACTGCCCCCGACCACAAGCGTACACAGAGTAGTCTGCCACTGTAAATAGGGTAATCTGGCTCTGCGCAGAGTGAACTGAACTGCCCCTGCAAGCAGGGTAATCTGGACCGTATTATTATGGTGGTCGGCCATCATCGTCCTCTAGGCGGACATCATCGCCCAGCTGGTGACGGTATCTAAATCTGGTATCGACACAACTATAACCCAGGGGCGGCGGGGATGCTAAATGGTACCCACATGCCATAACAAGTCTCAACATGCAAAACACATACACAGCAAGCATGCTCAAATGGAAAATACTAAACATATTCTCTTCTTTTATTTCAAGGCTAGTCCGTAATAAACAACTGATGCTATATTCTGTTTTACACTGTTTTTGATTGCTGGGCTAACTGCTACCTGGCCTTTATTTGTTTATCTGATTATTGTTACCCGTGATATGAAGCTATATCAGTTTCTAGAGCCATATCTATTTCTGGAGCTACATCTGTATCTGGAGCTATTCCTATATCTGATTACTGATTTGATTACATTTGGATATAACTCAATAACATAGGACATGCCATCTATAACTGGATATAGCTCAATAACATAAGATGTGCCATCTATTACCGGATACAGTCTCAACAAATGTAATACATACTATCTGTAATCTTGCTAGTTCATTATACTGTTTTTACAACTTCCATTCTGGGTATTACGTAAGAACATGTTGAGCTACTAGCTGATACCACATTACTATCTAAAATCATCTGATTATCTGTTATTCTGATTATCGCATGATACGTAATGATATACTAGCATGCTTGCTGGAAATTGTACTAAAATCGTTCCTGTACGCTGGGTATCTGTTAAAAGCCTTTATTCTATTTATTTTCTAGACTATACTTCCTGGCTTGCCGAAAGAATAGCTTTACATACCTGATTTCTGATTACCCGACTGACTAATGTGATTTTCGTCGGTACTTCTGCTGTTTCTCCCAACTACATTCATATACATGTCAATTAGAACCAAATACACCAATATTCTGAAAGAAAATGTCACTTTCGATATATTTATAGTCTAAACTTTGGCTTATCGAAAGACGGTCAAAATCTCGCTATTTCTCGAAATTCCAGAAGGGAGAAATATTCACTTTAA
This sequence comes from Datura wrightii, assembly GCA_035772735.1. Lineage (NCBI taxonomy): Eukaryota > Viridiplantae > Streptophyta > Magnoliopsida > Solanales > Solanaceae > Datura > Datura wrightii. The sequence goes on along the minus strand of JASDFA010000019.1, from coordinate 71,172,889 downwards.
GGCTAGGAGTATATTGACACTATTTGGAGCAATTCCACTTACCTTAGTTTTGTAGCACAACGATTCGTCGGCCGAATTTCGCAAAACTAAATCCGTAGGAATGCTCCTGACTGCTTAATACCTTAGTATCTGGAGTTAATTTGAATTTGGACCGCATTTGACGACGTAATCGAGCGATAATTTAATAGTACTTTCGCACCCTCTCTATTTTCTCACAAATTCTGGAAGTTATTTGATAAAAATGAGATTAATAACCGAAGTTGGAGGCTTATATACTTGGGCCTGGACAGGGCCAATGTGTCACAGAGCCAACGCGGAGGCTCCACCTCCGTGACACGTTGCCATCACGGAGGGGCTCTGCCCCGGCTCCTTCCGTGATGGTTCGACAGGTTTCTCGTCCGGTCTTTTCCCAAGCCTTTTTCTAGCATGTATGGCTTTCAAATACTCTTAACCAACACGCGAATAGTCTATCTATGTGTTGGGGATTTTATGGGGTATAACATTCTCTCCCCTTAAGAACATTCGTCCTCGAATGTAAACTTCTATCTAGTGGGCTTCTCAACTTACTCAACTTGTTTCTAGAAAAATTTCGGCAGAGTTTCCCCTGTAATATGGACTATCCCAAAAACCTGAAATGCAGAGAAGTCCCATACAAGTACTCGACATAATACTATAGTATTTAAATGACAGATTAAAATTGACCTTCTCATTTGTATATACTATAAGGCACTGCACAAGATAATGATACTAACATACCTGTTGCCTGACTAGGCTTGAAATAAATGAGGGTATCTGGTCTTCATATCTTCCTCCGCCTCCCAAGTCATCTCATCTCGGTTCCTGTTATGCCACAATACCTTGACAGACGCAATATCTTTAGTTCTCAATCTACGAATCTGTCTGTCTAAGATGGCTACTGGAGCCTCTTCATATGCTAACTCTTTTGTGACCTGGACATCCTGAACTGGAACAATTGTGGAAGGGTCTCCTACGAACTTCCTCAACATAGATACATGGAATACTGGGTGAACAGACGCTAATTCTGGAGGCAAGTTCAACTCGTATGCAACTCTGCCTATTCTCCGCCGAATCTGATATGGCCCAATGAACCTCGGGCTAAGCTTGCCTTTCTTGCCAAATCTCATCACCCCTTTCATCGGAGACACTTTCAAATATACCCAGTCATCCACTGCAAATTCTAAATTTCTACGTCGCATATCTGCATAATACTTCTAGTGGCTCTGAGCAGTCAGTAAGCGTTCTCTGATAAGCTTCACCGCCTCTTCTAACTGATGAATAATATCCGGCCCAATCAGCGCTGTCTCCCCCGCTTCAAACCAGCCAACGGGTGTTCTACATTTCCGCCTGTATAATGCTGCAAAGGGCGCCATCTGGATAGCTGAATGATAACTGTTATTATAGGCAAATTCAATCAACGACAGATGCTCATCCCAGCTACCCCCAAAATCTAGTACACACGCTCGTAGCATATCTTCGAGTGTCTGGATAGTTCGTTCTGCTTGTACTGGCAATGCTAGTACTGGGGCGGAGATCAATCTGTATTTCAATTCTTGAAAATTCTGCTCACATGCCTCCGTCCACTGAAATTTCGCTGTTTTCTGTGTCAGCTTTGTCAGAGGTGCTGCTATAGTGGAGAATCCTTCAACAAATCTCCGGTAATACCCTGCTAAACCCAGGAAACTACGTACCTCGGTGGAGTGGTAGGTCTGGGCCATGTCTTGACCGCCTTTATCTTCTGTGTGTCCACCTGTATACCAACATCCGACACGATATGCCCCAAAAAGGCAACTGAGTTCAGCCAGAACACACACTTGGAAAACTTGGCGTACAACTGACGGTCTCTAAGGATCTGGAGTACTGTTCGTAAATGGTTCTGGTGATCTGTCTCTGAACGAGAATATACTAGAATATCATCGATAAATACTATCACGAACAGATCCAAATACAGTCTGAATATGCTGTTCATCAAGTCCATAAACACTGTGGGAGCATTCGTCAGCCCAAAAGACATGACTAGAAATTCAAAGTGACTATATCTGGTCCTGAAAGCAGTCTTTGGAATGTCCCTCTCACAAACTCGGACCTGGTGGTATCCGGACCTCAGATCTATCTTAGAGAAACATCTAGCCCCCTGCAACTAGTCAAACAAATCATCGATTCTAGGGAGCGTGTATTTGTTTTTAACCGTTTCCTTATTCAGCTGCCGGTAGTCTATACACATACGGAGTGAGCCATCTTTCTTCCTTACGAACAGAACCGGCGCACCCCACGGGGAAGTACTAGGCCTGATAAAGCCTTTGTCGAGCAAATCTTTTAACTACTCTTTCAACTCTCTAAGCTCAGCTGGTGCCATGCGATACGGGGGAATGGATATAGGTTGAGTCCCTGGCAACAAGTCAATTGCAAAATCTATCTCCCTTTCGGGAGGGATACCAGGCAACTCATCTGGAAATACGTCAGGGAATTCATTGACCACTGGAATAGACTGAAGATTCGGAGGTTCCACTTGAACGTCCTGGACTCTAACTAGGTGGTAAATACATCCCTTTGCTATTAATTTTCTCGCCTGAAGGTAGGAAATAAACCTACCTTTTGGCGTAGCTGTGCTCCCTTTCCACTCTCGCACTACTTACCCCGGAAAGTGAAATCGGACCGTCTTGGTCCAACATTCTAAGTTGGCATAGCATGGCACTAACCAGTCCATACCCATAATGGCATCAAAGTCGACCATCTCGAGTTCTATTAAGTCTACTATGGTCTGGCGATCAGCAACCTCTACCGTACACCCTCGGTAAACTCTTTTAGCTATAATAGAGTCAGCGACACCGGTGTAAGCACTGAAAAGGGCTGCTGAAGCAATTTTGATTCGATACCCAACTTCTGGGCCACAAATGATGTAATATATGACAAGGTAGACCCTGGATCAATCAATACATAAATAGGGTATGAGCAGATAATCAATATACCTGTGACCACGTCGGGAGATGCCTCTGAAACCTACCTCCATGGTAGTGCATAGGTACGGCTGGGGCCTGCATCTGAGCCAGAGGCTCTTGATCTACCTCGGCCCCTATTTGCTGAACCTGAGGGTCTGCGCCCTGCTGAGGCTGCTGGAGCTCGTAGCCCCGCTGATGCTCTATCCAGACTATCCCGGCTACTCTGTCCTCTGGCTTGACAATCTCTCGTTAAATGCCCTTCCTGTCAATAGTAATAGCACCCTAAGAAGCCTTCCCTACAGGCTCCAGAATGGGGTCGGTGGCATATAGGACAAGGGGTAGGTGCAAATCTACTCTGTTCTGCCCTCCGCTGTCGAGGTGATGCTGCTGTCCGTAAACTGCTACCGGACTCTGACTGACTCCGGCGAACAAATCTGCCTCTTTGCTGCTGTACCGGAGGTAAAGATCTGGGTGGCCTATCTAAAAACCGTGGTCTTGGGCCCCTAGGGACTTCCCCTTAAATCTCAGTGGGTCTGTTTCTACGGCACTGCTCTGAAGTCGCCTGCCTGTCGCCGCGCTGCCGCTGTCTCAGGCCCTTAATTGTCTGTGCGAAGGACTATACCCTGGCTATATCCATGTCCTCTCTAAAAGTAGCCATCATGCACGTCTCTATGTAATCTGAATTCAGGCCCATAATAAGGCGATCGACTCTAGACAACATGGTGTCCACAAATGCTGGAGCATAGCGGGCTAAGGAGTCGAACTGTAAAGAATACTAACGGACGCTCCTGGCTCCCTGCTCTAAGTGTAAGAACTGGTCCATCCGGGCCTGCCTGACCTCCCGGGGTAAGTAGTGGTCCAGGAAGGCCTCCGAGAAGCTGGACCAAGTAGGAGGGGTTGCATCCCTTCCCCGAGATCTCTCCCAACTTTCGTACCATAATATAGCCATGTCCTGCAACCGAAACACTGCCAGCTCAACTGATTCTTTAGGGGTCACATGCATCACCCGAAAAATTCTCTGCATCTGATCTAGGAAATCCTGGGGGTCCTCTGCTTGATCTGACCCAGTAAACTGAGGGGGTCGCAATGCCAAGAATTCTCTAACCCTGGAACTACCTGGCCCACCTAGAGATTCTGCTACTGCAGGTGGTACTGGCTGACGCTGAGTAGCTAGCATCTGGGTTAACATAATCACCGCACTACGTAGCTCCTGATCAGATGGAGTGGGTGCAGGAGCTGTGGGAGGCGGTGCTGCCTCAAATGGTGTATGGCGAGGTGGAGACTGCTGGGAGGGTCGAGATGACACCTCCGTATCTCCCTCAGACCGGGCTGAGTCTGGCTGTAAGTGAGGCATCCTGCTGGTGCCCTTGCCTGCCACTGTATCTAATCTCCTGCCTGTAGCAGGGTGCCACTGATCTGCCATAGTATCTGTAGACAAAGAGGGTGGTAAGTTTCAAACCAACCCTATACTATATTGTGCTATGGCACGACTGAGTATGAAAGAAGGGTAACCATCCTATTATGCCTCGCAGCCTCCTGCCTATAGTATGTGGTGCACAACACATCCATAGAAAAGACTCTACTTAGCACGGCTTGCAGACTCCCTGGGACACGAACTGCTCTGATACAAAGTTTGTCACACCACCTTGGGGGGTATGACGGGCACCTGGTGCCTACTAGACTCTGGGCTGCTAAACGGTCCAGCCTGAGCACATCTGGTGCTTTGGCTGACTCTGGCTCTATCTCAAGAAACGAACCGGCTATATAGCGGCTGTAAATACAGCCCATGGCCGATTAGGCCTATAGCCACCTGTACTGTATCATCAGCTAACCAGAATCATTCACATGTGGGGAAACCTATGCAGGTCGACAAGGCCACCATGCTGTCTAGTTATCCCTAACTCAATATAACAAATGCGGAACAGCTACGTGACCGGCAAGGTCACCACTACTGACTGGATAAGGCCTCACACAGCCAACATCAACAACTAAACACGTATATATACATGCACGACCCCACACGACCGGCTCCACCACCACAGGGAAACATCAGACTGCAAGCCTCTAGGAAGTGATACTAAATTGGTCGGGAGAGGGCCCCGACCTACCCAACTATAATCAAAAGGAAATAGGAGCAACCTCCGACTGTCTAGCTCCGGAGGATAGGAGCTGATAACTCTGCTGACTGGATCACGAGGGATCGACTCCTTGTCTATGTGTACCTGCAGGCAAGCAATGCAGCGCCCACACAGGCGTCAGTACCACAGGTACTGAGCATGTAAAGCAAACTAAAATATACAAGTAAAATGGGTAACAACAATAACATGAAGTATAAGTAGGAAGTAGCTGAATTTATCTGGCTGAGGATAACTGGGGATAGTTTACCTATTTTGTAACTAAACTAGGCATACCTGACGACGTGTCGTCCTACTGTCTATTAGTATCTAATAGCACATATAGATATACATATAAATACACACAATACCTGACCGACCCCCATAAGCCGGAAGGTACCAACCAATAGAACAATCAATTTACCCCTACCCGGGTCTAAAACAACCAAAAATAAGTCACTCCACTCATCTGATAACTGTGAGCTCCCCCTACTGGCCCCCTTGGGTACGTAGCTCGGGCCTTGGCCTCTAACAATGAACTGTGTCTGAGTTCGAAGACTCCTGCCTCTAGGCGCAAGCGCTCAACGGGGTAATCTGCTGCTGTATCTGTGACTGAAACTGCCCCTGAGTGCAAACACGCAATGGGGTAATTTTATAAAAATCTGTAACTGAAACTGTCCCCAGCCACAAGCGCACACAGAGTAGTCTTCCCCTGTAAATAGGGTAATCTGGCTCTGCGCAGAGTGAATTGAATTGCCCCTGCAAGCAGGGTAATCTGGACAGTATTATTATGGTGGTCGGCCATCATCTTCCTCTAGGCGGACGACATCACCCAGCTGGTGGTGGTATCTGAATCTGGTATCGACACAGCTATAACCCTGGGGCGGCGGGGATGCTAAAGGGTACCCACATGCCATAACAAGTCTCAACATACAAAACACATACACAACAAGCATGCTCAAATGGAAAATACTAAACATATTCTCTTCTTTTATTTCAAGGCCAGTCCGTAATAAACAACTGATGCTATATTCTGTTTTACACTGTTTTTGATTGCTGGGCTAACTGCTACCTGGCCTTTATCTGTTTATTTGATTATTGTTACCCGTGGTTTGAAGTTATATCAGTTTCTAGAGCCATATCTATTTCTGGAGCTACATCTGTATATGGAGCTATTCCTATTTCTGATTACTGATCTGATTACATCTGGATTTAACTCAATAACATGGGACATGCCATCTATAACTGGATATAGCTTAATAACATAAGATGTGCCATCTGTTACCGAATACAGTCTCAACAAATATAATACATACTATCTGTAATCTTGCTAGTTCATTATACTGTTTTTACAACTTCCATTCTGGGTATTACGTAAGAACATGCTGAGCTACTAGCTGATACCACATTACTATCTAAAATCATCTGACTATCTGTTATTCTGATTATCGCATGATACAGAATGATATACTAGCATGCTTTCTGGAAATTGTACTAAAATCATTCCTGTACGTTGGGTATTTTTTAATAGCCTTTATTCTATTTATTTTCTAGACTGTACTTCCTGGCTTGCCGAAAGAATAGCTTTACATACCTGGTTTCTGAGTACCTGACTGACTAATGTGATTTTGGTCGGTACTTCTGCTGTTTCTCCCAACTACATTCATATACATGTTAATTAGAACCAAATACACCAATATTCTGAAAGAAAATGTCACTTTCGATATATTTATAGTCTAAACTTTGGCTTATCGAAAGACGGTCAAAATCTCGCTATTTCTCGAAATTCCAGAAGGGAGAAATATTCACTTTAAGGCTAGGAGCCAACTGACACTAATTTGGAGCAATTCCACTTACCTTAGTTCGGTAGCACGACAATTTGAGGGCTGAATTTCGCGAAACTAAATACGTAGGAATGCTCCTTACTGCTTAATACCTCAGTATCTGGAGTTAACTTGAGTTTGGACCGCGTTTGACGGCGTAATCGAGCGATAATTTAATAGTACTTTCGCACCCTCTCTGTTTTCTCACGAATTCTAGAAGTTATTTGATGAAAATGAGATTAAAAACCGAAGTTGGAGGCTTATATACTTGGTCCTGGACAGGGCCAACATGTCACGGAGCCAACGCGGAGGCTCCACCTCTGTGACACGTTGCCATCACGGAGGGGCTCTGCCCCGGCTCCTTCCGCGATGGTTCGACAGGTTTCTCGTCCGGTCTTTTCCCGGGCCTTTTTCTAGCATGTATGGCTTTCAAATACTCTTAACCAATACGCAAATAGGTCATCTATGTGTTGGGGATTTTATGGGGTATAACAGGAAGGACAGTTCAACTGTGCTTGTAGGTTGCTTCGTTTCCTACCTTAAGGATAAAAAGATGATCTCTAAAGGTTGCGTGTACCATCTAGTTAGGGTTAAGGATGCTACCTCCAAAACCCCGACTGTCCAGTCAGTTGCTGTAGTGTGCAAATATCCAGAGGTGTTTCCAGATGATCTACCGGGAATTCCTACCGAGCGGGAGATCGAATTTGGCATTGACCTTCTACCCAATACGCAACCTATATCTATTCCTCCTTAAAGAATGGCTCCAACTAAGCTAAAGGAGTTAAAGGAGCAGTTGAAGGATCTTTTAGACAAGGGTTTAATTAGACCTAGAAAATCTCTGTGGGGTGCACTAGTACTCTTTGTCCGGATGAAGGATGGTTCCCTCCGGATGTGCATTGACTATCAGTAGTTGAAAAAGGTCACCATCAAGAATAGGTATTCCTTTCCTAGGATTGATCACTTGTTTGACAAACTTCAGGGTGCCAAATGGTTTTCAAAGAAAGACCTCAGGTCCAGATATCATTATCTAAGGGTTAGAGAGAGTGACATCCCGAAGACAGACTTCAGGACTCGATATAGTCAATATGAGTTTGTAGTTATGTCTTTTGGACTAACGAATGCTCTTGTAGCTTTTATAGATTTGATGAACAGGATGTTCAAGTCGTATTTGGACATGTTTGTGATTTTGTTCATAGATGACATTCTCATATACTCTCGAAGTGAAGAGGAGCATGCCGCTCATTTGAGGGTGGTGCTATAGACTCTTAAGGATCACCAGTTGCATGCTAAGTTCAGCAAGTGTGAGTTTTGGTTAAACTCAGTAGCATTTTTGGGTCATGTTGTGTCAAGTGAGGGTGTACAGGTGGACTCTCAAAAGGTAGAAGCTGTGAATAATTGGCCTGGACTAGTTAGTCCTTCAGATATCAGGAGTTTCTTGGTCTTAGCTGGTTACTATCGGAGGTTTGTGGAAGGATTTTCATCCATTTCAGCACCATTGACTAAGTTGACCCAGAAAAAAGTAAAGTTTCAATGGTCGGAGGCCTGTGAGAAGAGCTTCCAAGAGTTGAAGCTCGACTCACCTCAGCACTAGTGTTGACGCTACCTGAGGGTACCGATGGGTTTGTGGTATGTTGTGACGCCTCAAGGATCGGCCTTGGTTGTGTATTAATGCAACACAGTAAGGTTATAGCCTATGCTTCTAGGAAGCTGATAGTATATGGAAAGAACTATCCAACTCACGACCTCGTGTTGGCAGCGGTAGTTTTTTCCTTGAAGATTTGGAGAAACTATTTGTATGGGTTCCATGTTGATGTGTTTATGGACCACAAAATCCTACAATACGCGTTTACCCAGAAGGATCTAAATCTACGTCAAAGAAAGTGGTTGGAGCTTCTTAAGGATTATGATATAAGTTTCCTTTGTCATCCGAGAATGGCTAATGTAGTGGCAGACACTCTTAGTAGGATTTCTATGGAGAGTGTGTCCTGATAACGGGCAAAAATATATGCCCGAGATACTCTTTATTACTTCAATTAGTCTTGTTTATCTAAGTTATTGTATACATTTTCATGTAATTTTATATAATGTGGAGATATGTTCTAACCAACATGATTAGCCTTTGTTTTGTAGGTTTTGATGATGTTTGAGTAACTAATCCATGAGTTGGTGAAGTAGAAGCTTGGAAACGGAATTAACACGCGAACGTCGGCAAGGAAGAGGCACAAAAGAGCCCACCGGCGCGTCGACAAGGTGCCACGGCAGGCAGGCCGCTCAAAACAGCCCACCTGCGCGTTGGCAACGTGCCACGACAGGTGGACTCCGCGACCATGGGGCTGCAACGCGCTGCCCAGGAAGCGTGACACGTTGCCAACGCGGCAAGGTGCTGCCTGGGCCGATTTCAGGTGATTTTTCAGAAAGCCTCCGCGTCCGTAGCGTGTCACGGAGGTCGTGCTCCGCGTTGGCCTCCGTGACACGTTGCTTGTTAATCCGAGAAAGATTTCTACTAATATAAATAACACACTTAGGTTTATTTTTGAGGAGGAAGATTTGGTGGAGCTAGGACGGGGGTTAGCAGCAGTTGAGGGACGAAAAAGCTAAGGGTTTTTCTCTCTTTCTTTCTTCTTTCAATCAATTGTACGTATGATTTACACTCATTTGAGGATGATCAATCCACAAATGAGTGGCTAATTCTCTTCCTTGCTAAGGTTTTGAACATGTGTATTGAATTTTGATTGTGAATTATATGGTTTTTCATCTTCTTCTTTCATGTTGTTCTATTAATTCTTGTTCTTGCTGCATTAGTGTGTGGCCAACATTAATGTACATCTAAAAAGTCCAATTTCACTCGAGAGAGCAAGAAATTGGAAAGTTGTGAATTAATAGGGTATTGTTCTTAACTTGATTTGGGAAAATTGGGTTTTGATGTGCTTTCCTGATAGAAATATACTTGAAAGCCGTATTAGTCAATTTAGGAACCGGAATTGTATTGCTAGGTCATAAATTGCATTTGATCACAGAAATGTAGACGAATGGTTTATGATTCTAAAGTGAGATTAAATACGAGAGTTTTAATCTCTAGGCTAATGTTCTTGGCTATCAACATGAAGAGAAGAATAACCGAATTATGATTACTATCGAATTCATTACTTGTTCTTAACCTTGGCATGCTCTTATCCATAGTTTCAATTCAAGTAAATATTTGTTAATAGTTTTAGTATATAGTTTATAAACAAAATTATTTAACTTTTGGTTACATTGTTGTCAACATAATTAGAAGTAAACTAGAATATAGTATACTTAAGCAATTTTACTTATCCAGAGTCTCCTTGGATCGATACTTGGCTTACTTAGCCACTTTATTACTTGTTTGACCACGTGCACTTGCGTGTCGGATTTTAACCCCTACCAAAGCACCGAACAAGTTTTTGGCGCCGTTGCCGGGGAGACTTGGCAATTGGTGAAATTGTTTTAAGTATAAATTTACTGTATTTTTGTTTTATTTTCTTAAGTGGTGACAACTTGGTCTAGTGTTTGTTTTAATTCTTCTTTATTTGATTTTATTTTTCTGCTTGTTCGTATACCCTTATTGACATAACATCGTGGAATATAAATGGTTTCAATGGTGGATACTCATATTTTAGTGAATCTTGTCTGAACTGTGGAGGACCCCACTTGTGGCAAAACTGTAACATGTGCAATATATGTGGGTGTCAATATGGCCATTGGGGTGATTGTCCAAAGGCCTATTCCTCTCCCCCAAGCCCCCGCTATGATCATTCTGTTGTTTTTGCTGAATATAGGCATGTTGAAAATGAGGACTTGGGACGCCAAGTTCAAATAGAGGACATGATGAAACAACTCCTGGAGCAATCAGAAGCAATGAAGGAGTCGGTGGCAGAATTGATAATTCAGCAAAAGGAGAATGCCGAGGCTGTAAGCAGGATGAGCGTCAAATTCACGGAGATGATCGCTGAAGCTGAAGCTTGTGATGACTTGCAGGTAACAGTTTTAGCCGATATTCAAGAGGAACTACAAGCAGAGGACAAGGGTGGATTTTTGGATGAAGCCCAACAGTTAGAATCTCTTGAGTGTCCTCATGATGGGCTCACACTTATGGAAAAGCCATTCTTGGAAGAAGAGATAGAGTATCCCCCAATTGACTTTAATGGTGAGATAGATGTCGATGTCAAGAAGGTATATACAAGTAAGGAGGTCAAGCAAAATGCAGTTTCAGAGTTGAGGTGTATTGGACCACACTCTACGCATTTTTCAACATTAAATTTGGTTGACAACATAGAAATACAGTCTTCCAAGTTTGTAGAGAAATGTCTAGAGGAGGACCAAGCACCATATATTTTGAAATTTGCTAACTCAGAAAGACAAAATGACTTCGCTTACTTAAGGACCAATAAATGCAAAAGGCAACATCTACTGTTTGGTCCTTACAATTTTTCACCACCACCCCTGGAGCATAAGAGGAAATTAGAGAAGAAATTAGGGGTGAGATTCATATCCTCAAGGTGGAGGAAAAAGTGGTGAAACTTGGTACGTCGTGCCGCGATGTAAAATTAGGCGCTTCTTGGGAGGCAACCCAAGGGTACCATGGGTACCATTTTAATTTCTTGCATTTATGTTTATTTTATTTATTTTTCATCTTGTGTTGTTTTGGTGGAAAGTTAAGCACAGATGGAGGGGAAGTCTGAGTACCCGTGGAGGAGGAAGCTAACAAGCATGGAAAAGAAAAAGTGTGGGGTCGAACACCCACTTGTCCATAGTTGAAGAAAACCATGCTGTCAGCTAGGCCTAAAGGCCTCAGGGAGTATTTCTCACCCTTTGTAACCTTTAGTTTGATGCTATGCGGACATAGCATGATTTAAGTGTGGGGTGAGGGAAATTTCAAGAAATTTCAAAAAATTTTTCTTTGCTTAATGATTTTTGGTGAATGTAATGCTTGTACAAAAGTTGGTGAGAAATTTGAAAATTTGAAAATTTGAAAATTTTGAAAAAGTTTTGTGAATTAAGCATGACTTCATCACCCGTTGGTTTTTCTTTTCGGTTCTTTTCCGACGGGGGGTATTTGAACCGAAGAATAAATTTTTTTTTCTTTTTTTTCTTTTCTTTTTTCTTTCTTTCCTGGGTCTGTATATAAAGTTTTTAGTCATAGTTAGGGACTGTTTCCGACGATGGATAGATGACGACCGTCTTGAGGAAAATTAGTCGATAGGTTTTGGGTTTTTGAAACCATAACTAATTGGTGCTGGATGTTCTTGTTATGTGCTATAAATGTTTGTAAGAGGCAAGTATGTTCAATGTGAAGCATGCAAGTGTATAACTTTGTTTGAGACAGGCTCTTGAATTTGACTCAATATGATGGAAGCTTAATTCTGAATTCTTGTGATTAGCTGAGTAAGAGTCTACTGATTGTGTCTTGATTTGAGCATGTGCCATGAGTGTAAGGTTTTTGAGTATTCCGTGCTATTGTGGATTGTCTAGAACTTGCCTGGTGTGTTTATAAAACGAAATGAAGGATGTGAATTGGAGGAAATGATATAGGCATTTCTTTGAATGAACCAACTTTTTATCCCTCATTATACCTACCTTGAAAAATTAATCCTAGTTAACCCTATTGAGCCTTGAGCCTATTCTTTGATAGCTGCAACATAAGCTTAATCCTTTTTCTTTCATTAGCCTTGAAATTGAACCAAAACTCCGAAGCGCTTAAAGGAAAAATCCGAAAGGGTAAAGGAGTGAGAAGAATGGAAAAGAAGGAAAAATAGCAAGTTGTAAATAGTTGAGAAAAGGAAAAAGGTGCATTTGTGTGAAAATGGTTGGTTATTAGTAGGGAGTAAGAAAAGGAATGAATGAAACATATTGCTTAAGTACTCCTTACTAAGAAGCTAAAAGTGTCGAAAGAAATGGGGGAACAAAAGAGGAAAAAGAAAACTAAAAGGAGAAAAAAGGTGAAGTGAGGGAAGGGAAGTTTGTAATGAAGGCGTGATGTATTAAAAGCGCTTAGGAAAGATAGTCACTATTACTGATCACAATAGTACCTACCCGCACCTGAGTTACATTACAACCTAAAAAGTCCTACTTGATCTTACATTCACACATCCTTATATTAGTGGAATAAAACACTAAGGGCAAGCTTATGGGTCATTACATAATGCATGTGAATTCTTTGTGAGAGTGAGCGTAATTCTATTCATGTACCCACACATGTTGTGATGTAAAAAATTGTTTTTGCGTGTGATTGGGTAACTCTCTTTCCGTGAGGGGCACATGTTGAAAGAAGGATATATTTCATGTGGGATTTCTTAATCAGATGATTTGCATGAGTTTGCTAAAATTGAGAGTCGATTCTTGAGGTTAAGAAGTCTTAACATGGTTGTACTTCATTTCAATGATCAAATCAGGCATGCTCTATTTTTAGCTTGTATCTTACGTAATCATTATAGCCGTAACCTGAATTATCTTGCTAAATTAGTTATGTAGGAGTCTCCATTTGCATGATATGTAAAAGGTTGTTCGAGGACGAACAAGGCTTTAAGTGTGGGGCTGTGATAACGGGCAAAAATATATGCCCGAGATACTCTTTATTACTTCAATTAGTCTTGTTTATCTAAGTTATTGTATACATTTTCATGTAATTTTATATAATGTGGAGATATGTGCTAACCAACATGATTAGCCTTTGTTTTGTAGGTTTTGATGATGTTTGAGTAACTAATCCATGAGTTGGTGAAGTAGAAGCTTGGAAACGGAATTAACACGCGAACGTCGGCAAGGAAGAGGCACAAAACAGCCCACCGGCGCGTCGACAAGGTGCCACGGCAGGCAGGCCGCTCAAAACAGCCCACCTGCGCGTTGGCAACGTGCCACGGCAGGTGGACTCCGCGACCATGGGGCTGCAACGCGCTGCCCAGGCAGCGTGACACGTTGCCAACGCGGCAAGGTGCTGCCTGGGCCGATTTCGGGTGATTTTCCAGAAAGCCTCCGCGTCCGTAGCGTGTCACGGAGGTCGTGCTCCGCGTTGGCCTCTGTGACACGTTGCTTGTTAATCCGGGAAAGATTTCTACTAATATAAATAGCACACTTAGGTTTATTTTTGAGGAGGAAGACTTGGTGGAGCTAGGACGGGGGTTAGCAGCAGTTGAGGGACGAAAAGCTAAGGGTTTTTCTCTCTTTCTTTCTTCTTTCAATCAATTGTACGTATGATTTACACTCGTTTGAGGATGATCAATCCACAAATGAGTGGCTAATTCTCTTCCTTGCTAAGGTTTTGAACATGTGTATTGAATTTTGATTGTGAATTATATGGTTTTTCATCTTCTTCTTTCATGTTGTTCTATTAATTCTTGTTCTTGCTGCATTAGTGTGTGGCCAACATTAATGTACATCTAAAAAGTCCAATTTCACTCGAGAGAGCAAGAAATTGGAAAGTTGTGAATTAATAGGGTATTGTTCTTAACTTGATTTGGGAAAATTGGGTTTTGATGTGCTTTCCTGATAGAAATATACTTGAAAGCCGTATTAGTCAATTTAGGAACCGGAATTGTATTGCTAGGTCATAAATTGCATTTGATCACAGAAATGTAGACGAATGGTTTATGATTCTAAAGTGAGATTAAATACGAGAGTTTTAATCTCTAGGCTAATGTTCTTGGCTATCAACATGAAGAGAAGAATAACCGAATTATGATTACTATCGAATTCATTACTTGTTCTTAACCTTGGCATGCTCTTATCCATAGTTTCAATTCAAGTAAATATTTGTTAATAGTTTTAGTATATAGTTTATAAACAAAATTATTTAACTTTTGGTTACATTGTTGTCAACATAATTAGAAGTAAACTAGAATATAGTATACTTAAGCAATTTTACTTATCCAGAGTCTCCTTGGATCGATACTTGGCTTACTTAGCCACTTTATTACTTGTTTGACCACGTGCACTTGCGTGTCGGTTTTTAACCCCTACCAAAGCACCGAACATGTCCCATGTGGATGAGGGGAGGAAAGAGTTAGTGAAGGATGTGCATCGGCTTGCATGACTAGGACTTTGTCTTATTGACTCATTAGATGGTGGTGTTATTGTTCAGAATGGATCAGAATCTTCTTTGATGACCGAGATCAAGGCTAGGTAAGATGAGGATCCCATTTTGGTAAAGTTGAAGGAAGCTGTTCAGAATCAGAAAGTGGAGGTTTTCTCTCAAGAGGGAGATGGTGTACTACGATATCAAGGTCATTTATGTGTTCCGGGTATTGATGACTTAAGGGAGCAGATGTTGCATGAGGCTCATTGTTCTAGATATTCTATACATCCAGGTGCCACTAAGATGTACTATGACCTACGGAAAGTCTATTGGTTGAAGGACATACCGTAGTTTATGGCAAAGTGTTTGAACTGTCAACAAGTGAAAGTTGAGCGTCAAAGACCTGGAGGTGTGCTTCAAGATATTAGTATCCCTACTTGGAAGTGGGAGGAAATAAATATGGACTTCATTACAGGGTTGCCTCGTACTCGTCGACAGTGTGACTCCATTGGGTGATTGTGGATAGGTTGACCAAAGCAACTCATTTCCTACCGGTCAAGACTACCGACTCAATGGAGGATTATGCTAAATTGTATATTCGAGTGTTAGTTCAGTTGCATAGAGTTTCCTTGTCCATCATATCAGATAGAGGTACTTAGTTTACCTCTCAGTTTTGGAGATTGTATTAGAAGGGGCTCAGTACTCAGGTCAAGCTTAGTACAGCTTTTCACCTGCAAATACACGATCAGGTTGAACGGACCATTCAAACTCTTAAGGACATGTTGAGAAAGTGTGTGTTGATTTCAAGGGTAGTTGGGATGATCATTTACCTCTCATTGAATTTGCATATAACAACAGTTACCATTCCAGTGTTCAAATGGCTCCGTTTGAGGCTCTTTATGGGCGGAGGTGTAGATAACCCATTGTTTGGTTTGAAGTCGGGGAAGCTATGTTGATTGGAATTAATTTAGTTCATAAGGCTATGGAGAAGGTTCAACTTATAAGGGAGAGGTTGAAAACAACTCAAAGTCGCCAAATGTCCTATGCGGATGTGAGGAGGAGAGAACTTGAGTTTGAAGTTGACATGTCACGCTCCACCTTGGAAGGCATGACTGGCACCTAATACCATACTGGGACCTGGCTTGACCTAGCTGGGCATACGCACCTCTGGTGCCTGCCAGCAGTACGGAACAAAGAAAACAAACAGCTACATCTCGGCTGTAAAAACAACCTCGAGCCAACAAGGCCACATAACAAACCTGTAAAATAAAATAACTAACAAAGTGTTATACCCCGAGAATTCAAGAATTAGACCCAAAAGTGAATCAGGAGAAAAGATAGAAAGCAGTTGCAGAATGGGTCACTTGACGACTTGTAAGGAGGCATAACCAGTCGTCAGGTGGCTCGTGGGGAAGGCCTAAGATGTTGAAGGACTCAATATCCTCACGGGGGATGTAACAACTCATGGTCAGTCACCATGAGTCGTCAATTCAGTGGTTAGTTGGTCCTAGGGAAAGTTAGCAAGGCTTATCTAGTGTAACTAATGGGTGGCACCCGATGAGTCGTCGTCAGTGCTAACGACCCGTTAGGTTAGCCGTTACCAAGCCAGTGGAAATTTCTTGAATGATGAGGCAGTGTACTTGACGGGTGATCAAATCGATCGTGATCCCTAGTAACGAATCGTCAGCTCGTCCGTTAGGACCCCCTGACAGTTATTTTCAGCGATTTTAGTAAGAGCTTTTTTGTAATTCCTAAGTTCTAAGAGCCTATACTACGTCATTTTGAGCTCGTAATAGAGGGTTTTAAAATGAGATAAACCCATCTAGGCCATTTATCTTCATGCATGCAAGGGTGAGAGCTTGAAAGGGAGAAAGTGAGGAGAAATTCAAGGATTTCAAGGGAAATCTCAGCTGGGATAATTAGGAAGAGATAAGATTCTTTGATCCCAAGTATGTAAGGCTATGAGTGGGTGCTTTCTTCCACACCCATGCCCAATCCATATTAATTTGTGACTTATTTGTGATGATCAAGTATGGGTTTTCACTCAATTGCATGATTCCTACCTTTCTACTCATGGGTATCATTAATTGAGTTGATATTGATGATTTACTGAGCTTGGGCAGATTCTATCTTAATTTATTTTACAAAATTATTTTCCTAAAAATTGAATCTAAAACGCCCATGGGTGGGGAGTTCTTATGATAATGTGATTATGAGGGAATAGATGAAGAAGAGCATGTTTTCAATCTTACCCATGATTTTGATGATGTTTTCAAAAAAGGTTAAATAGACCCATGTAGGATGAAGCTTTGGGTAGTGCCCAATGTTGAGTATGAATGTTGATTTTATTGAATTTATTATATTAGTTCGTTTTGGAGAAACCTCCCAAATTAAAATGTTTTCAAATGATTTGAATGAATTCAAGCATGATAAGGTTTTGGGCAAGGTCCCTACGTTTATGATAGTGAAGTGATATTTCTGAAGTAGCTTTACCACATGATTTTGGAGGAAAGCCTCCCACTATCTTTGAGCTGGTGGTATGTGTCGTAATAAAGCTTCTCATATGTATGAATTTCATAAACGAAATGTATGTTGTCATTAAGCTTCATTTCTCATGATGTTGAGTCTAAGCATGATTTCTTTCTAAGCTTTGTCGAGATGACATTGTTGAGCTTCATATTTAATGATGTCTAATGCATGCATGATTTCATAATGAGCTTTGTTGTTAGACAATGTTAAGCTTCGTTTCATATGATGTTGAGTTTATGCATGACTTCATGTTGAGCTTCATCACTAGATGATGTTGAGCTTCGTACTTATACGGTGTAGAGCATTGCATGTCTTGGGAGAAGAGTCTAGCACCGAGCGGGCTAAGGGTCGACTACCCTATGCCCCAGAACTATGCACCAAAGTAGGATTGATTCTATTATATTGTTGGGACCTCCTTGTGAGCTATCCCCGGCCTGATTGGCCCTTTGAGCTTGACATCGATATCATGGTATCGTCCATCGCCCTGGCAAGTTTATGGACAGCTCTACCCACTTGAGTGTGATAGTTGGGACCACGTAAGCTCTATCGTGGTATATCGGCTAAGTGACGATCTCCCATTGTCTATAGCATTTGAATTTGCATATCCATTACTCATGATGATTACCTTATGCATGCATGTTGGGAAAGCAAGGTTTGACTCATTGTTCAGCTTTTGATATAAATGTTATGATTTAGCTTTGAGTCATTCGAATCATTCATGATGTTCGAATCAGAGCAAGTATTAGTAGCATAACAAAAAAGCCTTCCTGATCATTAATATCTTTGCTCGCGGCAATTATGACCTCTCGGGAGAATCGGTGATAAGGTTTGATTTCAGAATTAATGCATGTGTCCTCCCACTTACTCTCGAAGTTTATCATATATATGTATGAGTGGAATTAGCTGATTTTATTATCAACGCGGTTTTACCTACCTTGCATACTCGGTACATTCCAAGTACTGATTGCATACTTTCTATGTTGCATCGTTTCATGATGCAGGATCCAGTTTTCAGGTTCACCCCCATTCGTAGTCGTAATCAAAGTTAGCATTTGCTGCTTGGTGAGTCCTCATCCTCCAAGGACTAGACTTTCAGTTATTTTGAGCGTACTTTCAGTTTCAGTATTTCTGAGCTAGTTGGGGGTGTTATCCCATCAGCTCGTCCAGATTAGAGGCTATCCAGACTTAGACATGTATTCAGCTCAGATGTTTATTCTGTTGTTATGCTAAGCTAGGCTTCCACTGAGTTATATTTATGTTTCCTTCATGTTTATTGAATGAGATAGTGAATGCTTATGCCATGGGTTGACTTGGGGTCTCTCAGGATCCCTTATCTTGTGTCACGACCCGAGAAGCAAACATGACAATAAAAGGATATTATGCAGGTTGACAAGACCACCATGCTGCCTAGGTCATAACAAAAGGAAAACAGGCAGTCATATATAACTATAACTGACAAGGCTACTAACTGATAGCTAAACTAGGCCCCACAAAGCCAACACCTAAAACATCACATATGTTCGGTGGTTCGTTAGGGGTTAAAAAGCGACACGCAAGTGCACGTGGTCAAACAAGTAATAAAGTGGCTAAGTAGCCAAGTATCGATCCAAGGAGGCTCAAGATATGCAAAGTTGCCTAGTTTACTATATTCCTATTTCAGTTCTAATTATTCTAACAACAATGTAACCAACAGTTACTTGAGTTTTTGTTTCTAAACTATATATACTAAAATTAATAACAACTATTTACTGTGAATTTAGACAATAGATATGAACATGCCAAGGTTAAGAACAAGTAATGAACTTGATAATCATGATAATTTGGTTAATCTCTTCTTCATGTTGCTAGCCAAGACCATTCGCCTAGAAATTAAAACTCTCGTATTTAATTTCACTTTAGAATCATAAACCATCCGTCTACATTTCTGTGATCAAATGCAATTTATGACCTAGCAATACAATTCCGGTTCCTAAATTGACTAATACGGCTTTCAAGTATATTTCTATCAGGAAAGCACATCAAAACCCAATTTTCCCAAATCAAGTTAAGAACAATACCCTATTAATTCACATCTTTCCAATTTCTTGCTCTTACGAGTGAAATTGGACTTTTTAGATGTACATTAATGTCGGCCACACACTAATGCAGTAAGAACAAGAATTAATAGAACAACATGGAAGAAGAAGAAGAAGAAAACCATATCAATTATAATCAAAATTCATTACAAGTGTCAAAACCTCAGCAAGGAAGAGAATTAGCCACTCATTTGTGGATTGATCATCCTAAAATGAGTGTAAATCATACGTACAATTGATAGAAAGAAGAAAAGAAGAGAAGAAATCCCTTAACTTTTTCGTTCCTCAACTGCTCCTAACCCACGTCCTTGCTCTCCACTTCTGAACTCAGTCTAAAAACTAAAAACTCTTTAAAATAAACCTAAGTGTGCTATTTATACTAGTGGGAAATTTTTCCCGGAATAACAAGCAACGTGTCACGGAGGTCAACACGGAGCACTGCCTCCGTGACACGGCGTGGACGCGGACCTTCACTGGAATTTCAGGGTCCGATAAATTAGCCTCAACGTGGCACGGAGGCCAACGCAGAGGCCTCTCTCCGTGCCACGGAGCTGACGCGATGGCACACTGGAATTTGCCATTTTAATTCCTGTTCAGGCAGTGTGCTACCGCGATGGTAGCGTGGCACGGCTCCATCGCGGAGCCCCTATAAAATGTGCATTCCAATGTCTTCTCCACGCTCGCATCCAAGTCCAACTCCGATATAGTTCCAACATGCATTTTAGCTCCTCAAAATCATGTTTTACCTACAAAACAATGCTAATCATGTTGGTTAGTATAAATTCACATTTTATTACCAATTACATGAAAATGTATACACATTGCACAATAAACAAGACGAAAATGATACGTTTGAGTATCACTTGGGCATATAAATCTGCCCAAGATCACTTACCCCACACTTAAATCCTTGTTCGTCCTCGAACAACACATACACAACTCATGCAAATTACAGCCCAACCTTTGCCACTATGGTGCAACAATTTTATGCTACGGTCATACCGATTATTCAATTTAGTAAATCATCAAGAAAACATGCATGGTCTTAACAATGCAATGACCTTTAATATATCAAGACTTCCTAGACTTTAAGAACCGACTCTTGATATCGGCAAACTCATGCAAATCAGCTAATCAAGATATCCGACACGAAAATCAATCTTTCATCAAGCATGTGCCCTCGCAACTCAAGAGAATCTCCCCTTTATGTTCATGCAACACACAAACATTCAAGTAGGGGCATGTCAAAATTAATTTCACTCTCTCTCCCAAAAGAATTCACATGCATCATGTCATGACCCATAGGCTTTCCCTTAGTGTATTACTCCACTAATATAAGGAAATGCAAGGTAAGATCACGTAGGACTTTAATGGGTTGTAATGGAGGCTATGGAACTAGTATGTATTGGATTAGCCAATAATAGTCACTATCATCCTTAAGCGCCTTTTCAACACATTCCCATCAACTCATGAACATTGTTGCTCTCTTTTCTTTTTTTATCATCCCATTCATGCTGGTTTACTTTCGTATGGCCCATTTCATCAAACACACTTGACATGACACAAAGGTTTTTCATGCACCTTCATTATCATTTCATTATAACAAGTGCCTCTTCAACCTTTTCTTTTCTTTCCTCACTATGCTCTTCTTTTTCTTTCCACTATTCTCACTCTTTGACACTTTGGGAAAAAAATTTCTGTTCTTCTTAAGCGCTTAAGAGTTTTGTATAGACTTTACGGCTCATGAAAAGAAGGAATAAAGCTTAGTTTATACATTTTTGGACAAAAGAAAGAAAGAATCGGCTAAAGGCTCAACGGGCTGACTAGGGTATACAGTCACATAAAAATGAGAGTACGTCAAGAAAAAAATAGAAACTCACAGTTAAAACAAAGAAATGCCTACATCCTTTCTAACACTACACCTCCTTCATTTCGTTTTGTACACACACCAGGCAAGTTCTAGACACTTCACAATAGCATGGAATAACAATACCTCACTTCACACTTTATGCACATGCTCGATTCAAGATGCATTCACAGACTCTCTAATTAGCCAATCACAAGAATTCAAAATTAAGCCTCAATCACACCGAATCAAATTCTACAGCCAAGGTATCTCAACATATTTACAACATTGCATGCTTTCATACGAATCACTTTTACATTTTGAATATCAGTTACCACACGCAACCAAAATTTCACAACCATATAATAACTACAGGTTCAGTGATGCAATCCACCAAATAAAAAAACTGAAAACAAATTAAAATCACTACTCCTACCGACTACATTTCCCTTAAGACGGTCGTCATCCATCCATCATAGGGAACGGTCACTAACTATGACTTCGGTTCAATGGGACTATTCTCGGTAAAAGAACCGAAAACAAACTCCGAGAAACCCAAAAATAAAAATCAATATTTTTTTGCAAAACATCGATCATTTCAATGGAAAAATATTTACAAAAGATTTTGATAATTGCAAAATATCTTCGCAAAAATTTTGAAAAAATATCGATCATGTCGATAGAAGAAAAAAATATTTACAAACTATTTACACTGGCAACCATAACTTTTCATACCACACATCATTAACCACACAAACAAATATATACAGATACATCACCAAACAGTTCACAACAGGGAAAGCACAAACATTCATCCAAACCAAGGAAAAACATACAGCAAATTAGAGCCTAAGTCCCAGCACCTCCTACTCCCCACCCCACACTTAAATCGAACACTGTCCCCAGTGTTCACAAAAATTATAACACAAAAAATTCGGGTGGTGGAACTCCCTGATTAGTCGAAATATTCGACTTCTTCATCCGGTGCTGCTGCCTCGTCGCCCATATTTGAGTCAGCTCCATCGTCGTCATCGGACTCCACATCGGAGTCCTCACGACGTGTCTCCTCATCAGTAGGGACATCGTCATCAGTAGGCTCCACGAAGGCTGGTCCCACCCGACATAAGGCTCTAGCGTTCTTGCCAAAGGGGTAGTCCAGCTCCAGCTGCCATAATTCTTCCTCGGTGGCTGATCTCCCACCAATCCGTAGCTGTAGCATCTGCATGCCAAACATACGGTCCATGTACTAATCGTCACGAGCATGTCACTCGCCCAAAGTCAGTACTGGTCCGTGTGTAGTGTCGGGGGCCTTAGTCTTTGTCACATCGAGGGCCCTCCGCTCCAACTGCGGAATATAGTCCAAAGCTTCTTCCTCAATGTCGAGGCCTCGGAGGAAGGTGGTGATGAGTCCGCCAAACCCGTATCTGTGGCCCTGGTGCAGCATGGCTCTCTTCATGCGGATATTATTACCGCCCCAACATTAATCTCAAGCCCTTTCATAAGGGTATACACCAAGCAGACACGGTCCCGGGTCACGTCCGTCATATGAACTCCCGGGATCAAACACGAACACACAATCTTCAGCCATATTCTGGCCTCCCTGTTCATCTGCGAATAAGGCAGAGTCTGGTGGTAACCCCTCTCCTTATGTCTACTCCATCGGGCTGTGAATCAAGCCCCACACAATGTACGTCTGATGTCGGCGTACGGTGGGGTGATGTTTAGCTGGCGGAGAACGTGAGCGTCTATGTCCCGCGCTCCAACGATGGCATTCAGCTGCTGGGGTTCCAGAGTGACAATCTGCCCTCTGATTTTCACTGTGTGGCTTCTGATGGCCGGGTTCCAATTTGGATAAAATTCCCGGACCAAATGAAGGTTGCACTCCTTGGGCTCCTGAAACATAAAGCTGAGCCCAGCTGCTTCAATTCTCTGTACGATGCGAGGGAACTCCTGTGCGAGTGGTTCCCGTGCAATATGTTCTTCCGGGAAGTACTTGCTCTCTTTATGTTTCGCATACCATTTCTTTCCTTCCTCGGTTACCCATCTTATTCCGTATTGGCGGCGTTGGCCGCGCGGAACAGCGGGTGCAGCTGGGACTGCGGTGCCCAGTCTCATCCTTTTCCTACCGGTGCCTGAGGTAGAAGCACCCTTGCCTTTATCTTGTCTGCTCGCCATTGTACCTGTCAATTTACACAAACAAGCACAAAGTTAAGCTAAAAACTTGTTAACTTCGGCTAAGGTCGGGTTACACAACATTTACCCCACACTTAGGCCTTAGCTACCTCTATAAAATTACGGCAAGGATAACTCTAATTACACCACAGACAACACTATACACTTCATGCTTAGTGCGTTCACAAAAAAATTTCGACAGCATAACGGTTAGCGTACTACTCAGACTTCATACAGCTAATCCCAATCCTACTATCGCTAACAATTCACACATCGCACTTCGCAACAAAAACAACAACAAAATAAAAACAACGATAAAAACATTCTATATACAATCTAATCCAAACAATCTAACCAATTTACACACTTTTTGCATTTCCCCAAAAAATATTCGAGAATTTGTCGTCTTTTAACATTTACACAATATTTACCACGACTTCTCTCAAATTACAAACACACCCCGGCATCTAATTTGCCGACTTATCAAGTCACTCAGTTAAATTCAAAGACTCATGCCCTAGAATACAATTCTATAATCAAATTCGAATTATTTACGCAATCGATAAGTTCAAACGCTAAATACAACCATCCAAACATATATCAATCACAAATAATCCAACATTCATGTTTAATTTCTACCTAGGGTGATATATCTCACCTCACATGCCCAAATTTGACAAAAATCACCAAAAATTGAGATAGACGATGAAAACATACCTTTGAATTGAGAAACCGAAGAAACTTGACGTATTCCTTGCCTAGGAACGTGGCACGGTGCTTGGGGAGGGGGAAATAGGTGTTTTGGTCGCGGAGGGAAGAGGGAATGGGAAGAAATGGGGTGAAATCGGGGGTTTTAATTTAAGAAAACACGCGGGTCACCTGGCAACCCGGTGTGACCCGGCACCAAATACACGGCAACGTGTCACGGAGGGTAACGCGGAGACCCTCCTCCGTGACACGGAGCCAACGCGTTGGCTTACTGGAATTTTTGAAAAATTCGGATTTTGCCTTCAACGTGTCACGGAGGGTAACGCGGAGCCCTACCTCCGTGACACGGCGCCAACGCGCCAGTGCACTGTTTCTTCATTTAATTTAGTTTTTCATACCTTGCCTCATTTTCTCGATTCCATGTATATTTCCTCCGTTATACCTGAAAATCACCTCACTGAATAGAATTGGTTAGATTAATAGATTTCCCTAACTAAAATAAAAATACTAACTAAAATGAAAATCTAAACCTAATCAAGAAAATAAAAAGAAAAATAAAAATTGGAAATAAGAAAATAAAAACAAAAATAAAGATAAAAATTAACTACACTGTGCAAAAAGAAGAAAAAATAAAATATTTTTCTCACGGGTTGCCTCCCGTGCAGCGCCTGGTTTACCGTCGCGGCTCGACGTCCTTTATGCTCACTTGTCTACTAGGGTGATGGACGATTTGTCCCGATCATGGTCATCCCCCCAGTAGTTCTCAACCTTATCCGGTGGCCTTCCTAGTAACTCTCGGGAATCACTCATTCCATTAGCATTCCCATGATCAATCACATTGATCACCGAGAGTTCCTTATAAACAGTCGGGAGCTTAGGTACTTTGTACACATCGAACACTTCGACCTTGTCATGTGCTCGCATCGTGAGTTGAGCCGCAGCTACATCAATTAATGCTTTCCGGTTGCCAAAAAGGGTCGTCCCAAAATAAATGGGACTTCAGCATCTGGTTCAAAGTCCAAAATAATAAAATCGACCGGAAAAATGAGGGAGCCTACTTGCACTAACACATCCTCAACAATGCCATCCGGCTTAGCTAAAGACCTGTTTGCTAGCTGCAAGATTACCGTTGTAGGTCTAGGACTCCCTAGACCTAACTTTCTGAATACCGAAGATGGCATCAGATTTATGCTAGCCCCCAAGTTGCATAATCCACGAGCTCGGATACTTTGCCCAATCGTAAGCTGGATAGTAAAACTTCCAGGGTCTTTCAGTTTTGTGGGCAACCTATTCTGAATACGGGAAGTGCATTCCTCCGTTAAAGCTACCGTGGCATACTCAGTCAAACGACTTTTGTTAGCCACGATGTCTTTAATATATTTCGCATATTTTGGCACTCCCTGCAAGACATCAACAAGAGGTAAGTTAACATGTACCTGTTTAAGTACCTCCATGAATTTCTGGAAACACGCCTCCTCCTTGTGTTTCTTAAGTCGTTGAGGGAACGGGGGTGGAGGCCTTTCTGGTTCAGCTTCTTTAGTCTTCCCCTTATCTGAGATTTTCTCTCCCTCAACATCTGCTGCTCCTGACTTTTGAGGCGGTCTTTCCGGTTCCACCTCCTTTAACTGTAAACCACTCCTCGTGGTCACTGCATTTACCTGCTTCGGATTAGGATCTGTGTAGCTAGGTAATCCTCCTCTGGGTCTAGTATTTTGGGCACTAGCAAACTGCCCAAACTGATATTCAAGAGCCTTGGTCGCCAATTGATTATTCTTCACTTCGGCTGCCAATTTAACATAGTCAGCCTGCAATTGCGCCTGATTAGCGATCATGGTTTTGAATCTCCTCAATGGTAGGTGATGGTGGTGGAGGAGGGGCATTGTGATTTCTGAATTGAGCTTGATAGCTTTGTTGCCCTCCTTGATTTCTCTGCATACCCTGACCAGAACTTTGGCCTTGTTGGTTGTTGCTACCCCACGAAAAATTCGGATGGTTCCTCCAATTTGAGTTGTAGCCACTACCAAACTGCTGCTGATTTCTCTGTGCATTGCCCACAAAGTTAACAGAATCAGGATTTGCACCACGGCATTCAGCTGAATGCTCACTACTACCACACACTTCACACCACATCTGTTGAACTGCATTGACTGAAGCTGAAGGCTAGTTCAAATTCATATTGCTGAAGTGGTTGTTTAACTGATTTTGCAAAGCGGCTATCTGTGCAGCGATAGCTGTAAATCCATCCACTTCAAGCACTCCCGCTGCTTTCCTTGCTCCACCCCGAGATGAATCTGCATTCCATTCTGGATTGCCTTGTGAAATTCGGTTGAGCAAAGTGTACAGCTCCTCATAGGTCTTTTCCAGCGCTTGCCCTCTAGCTGCTGAATCTAACAGAATTTTAGTGTGGGGCTCCAAACCCTCAAAAAATGTGTGTACCAACACCTCATTGGACTGATGATGATGAGGACAGTCCCGCAACATGGATTTAAATCTTTCCCAGGCTTGATATAGATTTTCTCCCTCCCTCTGTTTAAAACGTAGAATTTGACTTCTAAGTCTGGCTGTTTTACCAGAAGGGAAAAATCTAATCAGAAACTTCCGTGCAAGATCATCCCATGTTGATTTAGAATTGGGTGGTTCATCTTTTAACCACCTCTTGGCTTCACCAAGTAAGGAAAATGGAAATAAGGTGAGCCGAACATAATCAGGTGACACTCCAGCGGGTATATAAGTGTCACTTATCTCCAAAAAGTTTTGGAGATGTTGTTGTGGATCTTCATGAGGGAGACCGGTAAATTGCCCGCTTGTGTGCAAAAGTTGCACCATATTATGCTTTAATTCAAACCTCCCTCCAGGCTCTGGTTTGCGGATGCTAGAATGTACATTGTTGGCGTGTGGGATTGCCACCTCGCGAACCGGCCTTGCTGCTGCTTCATCGAGCACTAACACTGCCCACACAACTGGTGGATTTTGTTGCTCCATCATAGACTGTTTAAGCAACTGCAGCTTCTTTCGAAGAGCTTCTCTACGTTGACTATGAAATTCACGTTCAGGCTCTAAGTAAGATTCCACCAGCTCTTTATCCCTTGCCAGTGTTCACAGAAACAAAATCTGCAAAATACAGGCTAAGACCAAGTTGTTAACACTTAAGAAAATAAAAATAAAAATACAGTAAATTTACACTAAACACAATTTCACAAATCGCCTAGCCTCCCCGGCAACGGCGCCAAAAACTTGTTCGGTGGTTCGTTAGGGGTTAAAAATTGACACGCAAGTGCACGTGGTCAAACAAGTAATAAAGTGGCTAAGTAGCCAAGTATCGATCCAAGGAGACTCTGGATAAGTAAAATTGCTTAAGTATACTATATTCTAGTTTACTTCTAATTATGTTGACAACAATGTAACCAAAAGTTAAATAATTTTGTTTATAAACTATATACTAAAATTAATAACAACTATTTACTGTGAATTTAGACAATGGATATGAACATGCCAAGGTTAAGAACAAGTAATGAACTTGATAATCATGATAATTTGGTTAATCTCTTCTTCATGTTGCTAGCCAAGACCATTCGCCTAGAAATTAAAACTCTCGTATTTAATTTCACTTTAGAATCATAAACCATCCGTCTACATTTCTGTGATCAAATGCAATTTATGACCTAGCAATACAATTCCGGTTCCTAAATTGACTAATACGGCTTTCAAGTATATTTCTATCAGGAAAGCACATCAAAACCCAATTTTCCCAAATCAAGTTAAGAACAATACCCTATTAATTCACAACTTTCCAATTTCTTGCTCTTACGAGTGAAATTGGCTTTTTTAGATGTACATTAATGTCGGCCACACACTAATGCAGTAAGAACAAGAATTAATAGAACAACATGGAAGAAGAAGAAGAAAACCATATCAATTATAATCAAAATTCATTACAAGTGTCAAAACCTCAGCAAGGAAGAGAATTAGCCACTCATTTGTGGATTGATCATCCTAAAATGAGTGTAAATCATACGTACAATTGATAGAAAGAAGAAAAGAAGAGAAGAAATCCCTTAACTTTTCCGTTCCTCAACTGCTCCTAACCCACGTCCTTGCTCTCCACTTCTGAACTCAGTCTAAAAACTAAAAACTCTTTAAAATAAACCTAAGTGTGCTATTTATACTAGTGGAAATTATTTCCCGGAATAACAAGCAACGTGTCACGGAGGTCAACACGGAGCAATGCCTCTGTGACACGGCGTGGACGCGGACCTTCACTGGAATTTCAGGGTCCGATAAATTAGCCTCAACGTGGCATGGAGGCCAACGCGGAGGCCTCTCTCCGTGCCACGGAGCTGACGCGATGGCACACTGGAATTTGCCATTTTAATTCCTGTTCAGGCAGTTTGCTACCGCGATGGTAGCGTGGCACGGCTCCATCGCGGAGCCCCTATAAAATGTGCATTCCAATGTCTTCTCCACGCTCGCATCCAAGTCCAACTCCGATATAGTTCCAACATGCATTTTAGCTCCTCAAAATCATGTTTTACCTACAAAACAATGCTAATCATGTTGGTTAGTATAAATTCACATTTTATTACCAATTACATGAAAATGTATACACATTGCACAATAAACAAGACGAAAATGATACGTTTGAGTATCACTTGGGCATATAAATCAGCCCAAGATCAACATACATAGGCCCTACACGGCCAACAACAACCAACAACTAAAATTTGTAGTCTGCAAGCCTCTAAGAGTGGAATAGTGGTTGGGACAGGGCCCCGACCTACCCAAAAGCTCTACAACACAACAAGCAAACCTTTCTAACTGACAACTCTGGAGAAAAGGAGCTGACTGATCTTCTAACACTAGATGACTACTAAAGAGGTCTTGAAACATGTCTATATATACCTGTAGGCAACTATGCAGTGCCCGATTGATGGGCATCAGTACAATATGTAAAGAATATGTAAGGCAGTAATAAAAGCTGAATAAAACTAATAAAAGAACTGAAAATAATCAATAAGAAGGATAAGAGTTCAACCTGAATAGCCTTACAGTCTGAAGTGTAACTAGCAAGTAAATATACAAACAAGAACCTTACCGGGCCCCCATAACCCTGGAAGGTACAATCAACATAGAATAACCTACCTGGGCCCCCATAAGCCTTGGAAAGCACCAAATAGTCTATATACCCCTATCGGTACCCCTAAGGTTCCATAAGTGACTGCAACTATGTATCAGGCATACCAGGCCCTCGTGAGGGTCAGTAATGTCATCTTTGGCATAGAAGGAGTTCATAGAAGACTCCAACATGGCCCCGAAGGCTTTACTTTAGTCCCTTCAGACACTTAATAGCTCTGTAAACAATTTAGTATCTTATAAGCAATACAATAGCTCCGAAGGTAATCTTATAGTTCTGTGAATGATAGCAGCATTGTGGCTTCGTAAGAAATCTATAGCTTTGTAACCATTAGAAGCTTCATAGCGCCATAAGTAGGCTATAGCCCCGTAAGCAGTTCTTACAATTAACAGTCCTTGTGCAATTCACAGCAAGAGGTCATACGAAATATGATCAACCCCTACCAGGGATGCTACGCTACAATCTCAAATCTATTCATAACGACTAACTACAATATTTATATTCTCAAGTTACTACAGAAGTACAAGTCGTATTAATGTTATGGACGAGAATAACTTGCCAAAAGGATTAGCCTTATACGATAACCAACGATTTTTGTTCATCCAAACACTTTCAACCTGAAGCCAGTAATTCCACCAACTTATAGCCATTACGCTGAGAGAATAAGGCTATTTCAATACTAGGAATCGGTAAATAATAGTAACCTTTTAAGCATAGAAACTAAAATTCAAACTCTATTCAATTCAGTTGAAAGCTTACAAATTCCCGAGAGTTTAGAAGGTAGAAATGCTTATATATCACTTATAGCCGCTTAGGACTCCATTAGAAGTGATTTCTACAACTTTTACTCGGTGGGCTTACGACATATATACAGGAGGTGGTGGGCAAGGGGGCGTGAAGTTGGCGCAGCGCCCAGCCTTTGGCCTCCTGCTCGCTCGATACCGTGCTCGCTTGATAGTCCCCGAACCCTTTCCCGCATGTTTCATACTCCAAAACTCTCAACGTACGTACGTATGCATTGGTTAATTATGTTAGACCCCTTAAATGTTAATAATTAATAAGCGTATGCATGGACTTTGAAAAATAAAGAGAGTGTGATGCCTGTAGAAAAGCCTTGGAAATGGGGTCAGATGGAACTAGCGCACAGGGCCAGCGTGACGCACTGGTTAGCGCGGCACGCCAGGCCTGCTGATGCATTGAGAGGCACGACGCGACAAGGAGGTTGGTGCTATAGGCAGTGCGGGATGCCCCCTGCCACCGCCCTTAATATATATAAAGCCCCTCCTTTCATTTTAATCATTTACCAACATATTCCCTCAGCCATAGATAAGAGTAAACAAAGATTTCAATTTTTTTGGCTTATTACGCTACCAAATGTTGTACAATATCAAATTAACTTCAGGTAATGAGTTCTAGGCCTACGGGACGCATTACTACAGAGTTATTTCTCAAAAGTACGCTCAGAAAATCAAAACTCCACCGAGTAGAAGTTCAGAATTGCTCCAAATTGATTCCTAAACGACCACAGGCTTTAGGTAAGCATTTCTCCCATCTGAACTCTCGGGAAATTATAGGTTTTCGACCATATTTTATGAAGTTGAATTATAGTTGCTATTAGTATCAAAGGTTACCGTTTTTGTCTAATTTAGTATTAAAATTAGACCCATTCTTTTAGTACTAAAGTTACAGTTGAAAAGAGATAATAAATACAAGTTGAAACTCGTCGGTTATTTAGGAAACTACGATTGAGGTATGTTAAGGTGAATTCCTTTGGCAAGTACACTTTCTATGGTATTGTAATACAACTTGAGCCCTCGTAAGAAAGTCAGGAGTATGTTTAGTGTGGTTAGCTGCTATTATTAATTGAGACCATTACTTTATGTTTAGTTTGGGATTGACCCTGCCCTGTATAGCCTTCCGTGACTACCCTAGGGTTACTAGTTGTGTCGTCGCCCGCCAGGGGCTATATGACGTTGCTCCAAGGAGCGATATTCCGTCCCAAGGGATGATGTAGAGTCCCAAGGTCCATATTACAGGCTGGACTATTATGTTTATGTCATACCGGCATCACACCCTCGTCGAGCCTGGTGCCCAGGGTGCAGTTATCAGGAGTCCACCGGACTTAGACGCAGCTCTAAATTAGGAGCCAAGCGGGCTCAGTTGTAGACCCAGGGGACCGGTAGGAAAACTATAGTTACTTGTTGAATCATTTTGACCTGATTAGGGGTATATATATTGAAGTGAACTCGCCAGGGATTATGGGGGCCCCAGGCGGGTTATTCTGTACTGGATGTACCTTCCGAGCATATGGGGGCTAGGTAAGGTTCTTGTTTGTACTATTTACTGTTAGTTGTATAACAGGTTATAAGGTTATATCAGGCTAATTCTCCATCCCTCCTATTGATTGTTCAGTTTCATTATCATTATTATTCAATCATTTTCTTTTGCTGCCTTACATATTCAGTACATATTGTACTGACGCCCATCCTTATGGCGCTGCATTACTAGCCTGCAGATGCAGATAGACGCGGATCAGGACCTTTCTAGCTTTCAGCCAGAGAAAGTAGTACAGTTAGCTCCCTTCCTCTGGAGCTAATAGTTAGAAGGTTTTCTCTTTTGATGGTATAGTTTACGGGTAGGTTGGGCCCCTGTCTCGACCATTATTCCACTCCTAGACGCTTGCCATTTACAGATTTCCAGTTGTTCATTTCGCTGTTGCCGAGTGGGGCTTATAAATGTTTTACTTCGTGTGATGACCGTGTGGGGCCTTCTTTAGCTGTTAGATAGTGGCCTTGTCGGCTATAGTATAGTTATAGTTGCTTGATTTTCGTTCTGCTAAAACTAGACAGCATGGTGGTCTTATCAGACTGCATAGGATTTTCCTTTTATTGCTTGTTGTTGGTTAGTTGTTTTCTTTTACAGGTGGATATATGGACTTGTCGGCCAGAGGTTGTATTTATAATTGAGATAAAGCTCGTTGTTTTCTTGAATGGAGTGGCAGCATGCACCAGACGTACATAAGCCTAGCCAGATTAGTCAGATCCCAATGTGGCACTAGGTGCCAGTCATGCCTCCCCAGGTGGGGCGTGACAAACTTGGTATCAGAGCAGGTCATATCCTAGGGAGTCTGCAAGCCATGTCAAGTAGAGTCTTGTCTATGGATGTGTTGTGCACCATATTCTATAGACAGGAGGCTGCGAGGCATGTTAGGGTGGTGACTCTTCTTTTTCTTCCGGTCGTGCTATAGAGTGGTGTTGTATAGGGTTGAGTCCCTAAGCTTACTATATTCTACTTGTTTATAGAGAAATATCGGACACGCGATAGAATACGACCGGCCGGAAGTTAGATACAGCGGCGGGAGAAGGCACTAGTAGGGTGCCTCAGTCAAAGCCAGCCCGATCTGATGGCGATAGGGATACTTCACCTTGGTCTCCCCTGCACTCTTCTCCACGCTAGAAGCCGTCCAGAGTGGCAGATGTGTCGGCACCACCTCCAACAGTTCCTATACTGATACCCTCAAACCAGGAGGTCAAGAGCGCTGTCTTCATATTAGCTCAGATGATGGCTATGCAGCGTCAACCAGTGGCACCGGTGTTTGCTGAGTCTTCAGGAAGGACCTATTAGTTCAAGGGTCTGAGATTTCCTCGCTCTAAATCCCCTGCAGTTCATAGGAAGGGACTGAAATGAGGACCCTCAAGACTTCTTGGACCAGCTGCAGTGGATTTTCAGGGTGATGCATTCTATGCCTACGAAGTCGGTTGAGTTAGTGGTATTTCGATTACGGGACATTGCAGTGTTATGGTATGAGAGTTGGGAAAGGTCCTGAGGTGGAGATGTTCCCCCTTCATCTTGGTCCAGTTTTTCAGAGGCCTTCCTAGATCATTATTTTCCGCGAGAAATTTAATAGGCCTAGGTAGATAAGTTTTTTCATCTAGAGCAGGGCTCGATGAGTGTTCGAGAGTATGCTATGAGATTTGATTCTTTGGCCTAATATGCACCAGCTTTTGTAGGCACTATGCCAGCCAGAGTGCACCAGTTTATTATGGGGCTGCTCCCAGAGTACGTGGAGGCTTGTGTTACGGCTACCCTACGAGAGGACAAGGATATCTCCCTGTCACTCCCCAAAATTGGGGGAGGGCGCGGCTGGCTCCCGATACCTGACTGATCGGGATGCCAGCTATATGACATTTGTAACTGGAGCATAAAATGGACCCATAATGTATCAACAATACAACGTAAACAACTGAAATGCAAACAAGGTTATGAGTATGCTAAACCAAACAAAAAAATGCCGACAAGGCCATAAACTGAATAACACTATACACACTAAGTCAACAAAGCCTCTAATGAGTAAACTGACTGAGGGTCGGAACAAGGCTCCGACCTACCCATAACTGCATCTCAAAACTCTAACTGAAACAAAACCAAATCTTAGCTACAGAAAGAAAGGAGCATACCAACATATCCGCTGATCTCACGAACTGCTACTACAATTGGCAATCCCGACCTCTACCTGCACCTGAGCATGAACATAGGTCCCCAGGCGAAGGGACGTCAGTACGAATGAAATGTATTGGTATGTAAGGATGAAAACTATAAACATATTAGATAGAAATGATAACTGAGCCAGAAATAAGGAATAGTAACAACTTGGAATCCTGGCAACTGAAACCTGACAATAAGTCAATACTGAAGTGCAAATGCAACCAAGTAATGCACAAGAAAAACTATAATTATAATATCGGCTGCCAGACGACCATAAAAACCATATAAAAATGCCTCCAGTCGGTGTACCATACCTAGGAAAAATAAAATATCTTCATTCGGTGTACCATACCGGGGTAAAAGTAAAAATATCTCCAGTCGGTGTATCAAATCGGGATAAAAATAAAAATATCTCCAGCCGGTGTGCCGTACCGAGGTAAAATAAAAACATCTATAGTCGGTATGCCATACCGAGGTGAAATAAAAATATTCTTAATCATAATCATGAATGGAGCCGATAAAGCTTATACCGAGTCAATTTAATACATGTAGCATTGAAATGACAAATGCTAAATCTGTGGCAGTAATTGGTCTCTTTCGTAACATATAAATGCAAGTAGCACATATACCATATAAAATTAGCAAATATGTACATATATCACGTAAAGTTATTAAATTATATACAAATATGTCAACTTAGTGACTCGACGAACCTTCAGGAGGTTTAGACAACATAAGAACTTTAGTAGGCTTACAAGCAATGTCCTATAGATAGTCTTACCAATTTAACGTATCGCTAGACTAGAATCACATAGATTCTCATTTATATACAATCCTTTGACATATGAGAACTATATATATATATATATATATACTGCCCACAAGGTGGTTCCTTTACATATATTGACAACTATAAATTGGAATTTCATTGCTAAATTTATCACGTCAATGAGCACATAGAGTTCTCAGTTCATTTGTCTTATTTGTAGGAAAACGTGGGACTTATAACTTGGAGCTTAGAGTTATTTTTCATAACGCTTAACATATACATAGAGTTGAGAGTTGAATTTCAGATATACAACGTATGAGACTTTTGTATAACGTATAAAATCATGATAGTTAACTAAGTGACCTCCAGGAGGCTTCCTGGTATTTAAAGTTCTGAGATTAACTAATCATTATCATAGCATGTGCTTATACTTACATGGACATTAGGAACATTGGTACGTGGGAGAATCTCTCCTCTGAATTTAGGAAATTCAAATGATAACTCAACAAGAGTTAAACATATAGATGTATGACTTGAGTATAACTAAAAGAATTCAATTGTATGTTATGAGATGAAGACCATATATATTAAGACTTCTTACTAGAAAGACCTATAAAGACTTGATTTCTTAGACTTTTAGAAAACTTCAAATACTTGACCGAGACACTAGCATGATTCTTGGAATATGATCTCTTGAAAACTTAAACTTATAACTGTAATTCGGACGACGTTGGATTGACTTACACAACTTTGTGATTGACCTAGGAGCTTAAGAAAGCTTACATCATTATAAACTGCTTGGAAACTCCTAGGAATACCCTTTACAAACATCGAATATAATTTCAACACTTAGAATCGATAACTTAACATAATCATTTAGGGGTATAGTAGAGAGCTTCTCTTTAACTTAAGTTACTATTTTACAAACGTTCAACTCTAACTGATTAATAGAAGGTCGTCACATAATATTCATTATATAATTACCACATAACATATTTATATCACTTATTTAACTTAATGCCTTGGCGACTCTCAGGAGGTTCAGATAGCACAAGAGTTCCAGTAAATTTACGGCGACATTTTAAAGACAATTGTTGTTGCCCTAGCGTGTAACTTGAATGTAATCATAAGTGTAAATATATACTTATTTTCATATAATCTTCTAACATTAAGATATTGTGTATAACCTGTCCACAAAGATGGTTTAATAGAAATATCAATAATTTACACATTCGAGTTCTATCTTTCAAGTTCAACATATCGGTTAGTTCTAAAATTTGTTAACTAGTCGGTAAGCTAAAGGGAGAGAAATCAAGGAATCTCCTCTTGGAATTATATACCTTAGATCATGTTCATAAGAGGGTGGATAACTATTGTAAGGAATTTCTATTTCATTATTCTCATTTACCCTTATCTAGCTTAAAATTGTTTTCTAGCGTTAAGTTCGTTCGCATGTCGTTGTCTTGCCTTTTTTACCAATTTCACTTAGAAACCAGAATTTTGAAAAACATTGATATCACATGCATGAAATAATATAAAGGACCAGCTCACGGTGCCCATGTTGAGGGGACTTCAGACTCGATTTACAACTATGACAATAAGCGTAAACAATACGCCTTTCACTTCACGTTTGTTCACTTAAAGAATATTTAACTCTTCAAGCTTTCTATGAAGTATTTCTAATACTTTGTGAAGAATCATGTATTCCTCAATAGGAACTAAAAATGTAGGAACATTGGCCCGATCAACAATGAGATTTCGTGCTTCAAAAATAAGAATAGGGACGCCTTTACATACCTCGCTTAGTCGCATCTTTTTAACCAATTTCTCTCGCTTTCTAGAAACTCCGACACCTTCAACTTCATTACTTACACTTCATGGAATGAGGAATGGTTTATGCCAAGTTCCAAGTCACAATTTATGTCCCAAAACGTACAACCTAACAACCACATCACAAAATAATTTTCAGCAATTCTACATACCTTAGGCGTCTTAAACTTGAGGCAATTCAAGAGAGTTTCGCTTACGTGCTTTTGGTGTTTAACTTCCACAAAGGTGTGGTGTTTTACTTAAAACTTTTGGATAAATTACAAAATCTATATAGCTATAACAACCTCCCAAAAACGGGCAGCAACCTCAGTCAAATATCATATAAAACACATATTGACTTCATTTCATTTCCTTAGTTTAGCTTGCAAATTTGAGCGGATAAACCAAGTAGGAACACTTATCTTTCACTTGTGTATAACCCCTTCCCATATGAAGTTCCTCTTCATCCAGATATTGTTCCAAAAACGTAGCGACCATGCTACCAAAATGCAGCAACAACACACCCCCAAGCAACACATAGGTTCCAACTTCACTTCCAACATAACTTGTTAATTCCTGAGAATTTAAGGAGTAAAACCACCTACCTCCTTTAGTACTCAACTCTCACCAAGATAGAGGTAGAACTTCACCTCCCTACTGCCCAAAAACGCAGCAGCTTGGCAGCCAAAAACACAACAGCTAGACGATTAGAAGCTCATGACATAAGAAACCCTTTGAAGCTTGGACTATAAGGAAATTTGACATATCCATACAATTGCTTACCTGGGATTTTTTTTCACCATTGCATAGAGCTCTAAATTCTCTGAATTCTAAGAAATTCAAGTAAAACGGAGTAGAAATGAGCTTTCTAGCTCAAATTTACTTCATATAGGTGGGCTGGCCAAGGCCTAGGCGGTGCCCGCATGCGGCGCCCGTGTGACACGCGCTCGCGCTCGTGATGGATGCCTACTGCCTGCCTGTCTCAGTGCCCGCACGCATGGGCGTTTTCCCAGCCGATGGTGCTGTCTTCAAACAAGCATAACGTTTTACTCCGAACTCCAATTGACGAGCGATTTTTTTTATTGTAAACTAGACTCAAATATATTTTATTTGATAGGTTATAGGACTTATGAATTATTATATATTTGGAGATATGTCCGTTTAAAGTTGAACCTTACTTACAAACTTCACATACTCTTCGCTTTTCCCTTTGCACATGTTTCCCTCCTCACCTATGGCCAACATACGATACATAATTCTCTTAATATGACATATAAACATCAAATAATCATCAAAAAAGAATTTCGGGGTGTAACACACCCGTATTCAAGCATTTACTCAGTGTATTGAGGGGATCAGACAGCGACAGCGGGAGATAGAGAGGGTAAATCAGGAGCACCGCCGCAAGGCTAGAGCTAGTGACACCTAGGTAAAGTTTCAGGGCGGACCTAGGCCATGACTATCACGTAGAACACCTAACCCCCACCTCCACAGCAGCAGCAGGGTGGTAGATTTGACCTTCGGGAGCAGTCAGGACCTTGGAAGGGCTCACGAGCATCGTGTTCACAGTAGCAGAAAGGGTCAGGGCAGAGCAGACTTACCGTGCAACATTGTCCTATTTGCAGTCGACGTCATCTTGGGGCATACAAGTATGGTTCTACTGCTTGTTAGGACAAGACGGTCACATGATGAGAGACTATCCAGCTAGGGGTCAGGGTGATCGGGACCGACAGGACAGGTCTTCAGTAGGGTTAAGTGCCCCAGCACTTATAGTAGCGTGTAGGCCCTCAACTCCAGCAGGCAGAGGCCGAGGAAGCTTAGGGGCATCTAGTTCAGGCATCGATCTGGATCGCACATATGCTTTACGGGGGTGACAGGAGTCGCAGTCGTTGCCGGATGTTGTGACAGGTATGACGTACATTTTTTCTCATTCAGTTTATGTTTTGGTAGACCCAGGCTCCACTTTGTCTTATGTTACACCATTAGTGGCCCGGAAGTTCGTATAACGCTAGAATTGCTTTAGCGACCCTTTTCAGTGTATCGGTGATTCTATTATAGCTAAACGGATCTACCGGGGTTTCACGGTAGAGGTTGTTGGTCACCAGACCTTAGAAGATTTAGTGGAACTAGAAATGATTGACTTTGATGCAAATATGGGTATGGATTGGCTAGCGCCATGTTATGCCAATGTAGAATGTTAGACCAAGACAGTCTGATTCCACTTTCCAGGGGAGGTAGTGCGAGAGTGGAAGGGCAGTGCAGCTATGCCAAAAGGTAGGTTCATATCCTATCTTGGGGTAAGAAAGTTAATAGCAAAGGGTTGCATCTATCATATTATCAGGGTTCAGGATGTCCAAGAAGAATTCCCAACTCTACAGTCCATTCAAGTAGTCAATGAATTTCCAGATATGTTCCTAGATGAACTTCCTGGTATTCCCCCAGAATGGTAAATCGATTTCTCTATCGACCTATTACCAGTTACTCAGCCTATATCCATCCCTCCGTACCGAATGGCTCCTGCTTAGCTCAGAGAATTGAAAGAAAAGCTAAAAGATCTGCTAGATAAGGGCTTTATCAGGCCGAGTACATCACGGTGTGCCCATTTTGTTTGTAAAAAAGAAATATGGCTCCCTCCGTATGTGTATAGATTACTGACTATTAAATAAGGTTACCATCAAGAATAAAATACCCGCTTCCCAGGATAAATGATTTTTTTGATCAGTTACAAGGGGCAAAGTATTCCTCTAAGATCGGCTTAAGGTTAGGTTATCACCAGGTGCAGGTCTTGGAGAGAGATATTCCAAAAATAGCTTTCAGGACCAGGTATGGTCACTTTGAATTTCTAGTTATGTCCTTTGGGTTGATGAATGCCCCAGCAGTGTTCATGGATTTGATGAACAGTATCTTTAGGCCATATCTAGACTTGTTTGTGATAGTATTCATTGATGACATTCTGGTGTATTCCCGATCAGAAGCAGAACACCGAGATCATTTGCAAACGTGCTCCAGGTTCTCAAGGATCACCAGTTGTATGCAAAATTTTCTAAATGTGAGTTCTGGCTGAATTCTGTCGCCTTTTTGGCCCTTATTGTGTCAGATGCTGGTATTTAGGTAGACTCACAGAAGATCGAGGCAGTAAACACATGGCCTAGGACTACAACTCCAACTGAGGTACGTAGTTTTCTAGGGTTAGTTGGGTATTACAGAAGGTCTGTAGAAGGGTTTTCTACTTTATCAGCGCCTTTGACCAAGTTAGCTCAGAAAGCAGTTAAATTCCAATGGACTGAGGCATGTGAACAGAGTTTTCAAGAGTGGAAAAATAGATTGACATCAGCGCTTACTGTAAAGCTTTGGGCATTGGGTTAGGGTGTGTTCTGAAGAAACATGGTAATGTAATTGATTATGCTTTAAGGAAACTGAGAAAACATGAAAAGAACTATCCCACGCATGACTTGGAGTTAGTGGCAGTAGTTCACACCTTAAAAATCTGGAGACATTACCTATATGGGGTGCACGTGGACATTTTTACTGATTGTAAGAGCCTCCAATACATCTTTACACATAAAGAGTTGAATCTTCGGCAGCGTCGCTAGTTAGAATTGTTGAAGGACTACGACGTGAACATTTTATATCATCCAGGTAAGGCTAATATCGCAGATTCCCTTATCCGTAGATCAATGGGAGTTTAGCACATTAAGGCCCGAACAGCGGGAGCTGGCCTAAGAATCGCACCAGTATACCAGCCTAGCCGTCCGAATAGTAGACTCGGGAGACAGTGGGGAAGTGATTCAGAATACCGCAGTATCATCCCTGGTTGTAGAGGTGAAAGAGCGGCAGTATGAAGATCCTAACCTGGTACAGCTCAGAGATAAAGTTCAGCGAGGTGAAGTATCAGGTTTTGAGGTAACTAAAGACAGGGTCTTGAGATTTAGGGGTCGCCTCTACGTTCTAGATGTGGCAAGACTTCGCCAACAGATCATGGCAGAGGTACATTATTCCCGCTATTCTCTTTATCCAGGTTCAACAAAGATGTATCATGACATAAAAGAGATTTACTGGTGGACGAGAATGAAGAAGGGTGTAGTAGAATTTGTAGCACAATTCCCTAACTGTCAGCATGTAAAAACTAAACATCAAAAACTCGGCAGATTGACACAAGAGATAGCAGTACCTATCTGTAAATGGGAAGAAATCAACATGGATTTTGTGATAGGGTTACCCCGTACCAGGCGTAGATTTAATTCTATTTGGGTGATTGTTGACAGATCAATGAAATCAGCTCATTTCCTGCTAGTCAGGACCACCTTCTTAGCCGAGGACTATGTTGAATGATATATCAGAGAAATAGTTTGGTTACATCGTGTTCCAGCATCTATCATTTATGACGGGGGCACAATTCAATGCTAGATTTTGGCAATCATTTCAGAAAGGATTGGGAAGACAGGTTAATTTGAGTACAGCATTCCATCCTCAAACAGATGGGCAAGCAGAACGTACAATTCAGAAACTCGAGGATATGTCACGAGCATGTGTTTTGGACTTTGAGGGCAGTTGGGATGAGCATTTACCCCTTATTGAATTTTCCTTCCAAAGGGCGCCTTATGAGGCCTTATATGGGCAAAAATACAGATCCCCTATCAGGTGGTTTGAAGTAGGGGAGTCAGAGTTAGTAGGACCTGATATGATTCACCAATTAGAAGAAAAGGTCAAACTCATTAGAGAATGCCTATTAACAACTCAAAGTCACCAGAAGTCCTACTCTGATGTGCGACACAGAGATCTGGAATTCAATGTTGGTGACTAGGAATTTCTTAAGGTTTTGCCCATGAAGGGCGTGATGAGGTTTGGTTAGAAGGGCAAGCTTAGCCCCAGATTTATTGGCCCATATCGGATCCTCTAGAGAATAGGCCAAGTGGCATATGAGCTAGACTTACCTCCAGAGTTAGAATATGTTCACCCGGTCTTTCATGTGTTGATGCTACGAAAGTGTATAGGGGACCCGTCCTGAGTCGTGCCAGTCGAGGACGTTCAGGTTACTGAGGAGTTCGCCTACGAAGAGGTTCCAGTGTTCATATTAGATCAACAGGTTCGTAGGTTAAGAACAAAATATGTCGCCTCTATTAAAGTATTATGGAGTAACAGGAATAAAGAAGAGATGACCTGGGAACAGAGGATGATATGAGATCTAGATACGCTCACCTATTCCAGGATTGACCCAGATTATGCAGTTAAGGTGAGGTTGTTGTTCAGTTGTTATCTTACTACTTATGCTATTTGTACTGTGCTTAGCTACCCCCTTTTATTGTGTAATGGCTATTATAGCATCCTGCGAGGTGCCTATGTTGGACTTTTCTACGTTTCATGTTTTCGGATAGTCCATATTATAGAGGATACTCTGCCGAAATTTTTCTAAATCCTGGTTAAGAGAGTTAATTCCTTTAAGCCTGAGAATGACATTCGAGGACGAATGTTCCTAAGGAGGGGAGGATGTTACACCGCGTGAATGTTAATGATTAGTAAGTGTACGTGTGGACTTATGATGAATAAAGAGAGCTTGATGCGTGTAGAAAAGCTTTGGAAGCGGGGTCGGACAGAACCTGTGCGCACAGAGCCAGCGCAAATGCGCCAGCCAGCAACGCACTGGCCAGCGCAGCGTGGCAGGGAGGTTGGCGCTATGTGCACCCCCCTTCCACCGCCCTTAATATATATAAAGCCTCTCCTTTCATTTTTCCTTGGCATTAGAGGCTTGCAGATTACATATTTCCAGTTGTTCATTTTGTTGTTGCCCGTGTGGGGCCTATATATGTTTTACTTCATATGATGGCCGTGTGGGGCCTATATATGTTTTAATTCGTATGATGGCCATGTGGGGCCTTGTTTAGCTGTTAAATAGTGGCCTTGTCAGCTATTGTATAGTTATAGTTTCCTGATTTTCATTAGGCTAAAACTAGACAATATGGTGGTCTTGTCGGCCTGCATATGATTCCCTTTTTATTGCTTGTTGTTGGTTAGCCGTTTTCTTTTACAGGTGGCTATATGGCCTTGTCGGCCGGAGGTTGTATTTACAGCCAAATATAGCTCGTTGCTTTTTTGAATTGAGTTGCAGGCATGCAACAAACATGCATAAGTCTAGCCAGGTTAGTCAGATTTCAATGTAGCACTAGGTGCCAACCATGCCTCCCAAGGTGGGGCGTGAAGCTTAAGAGACTCACTTCCTTTAACTATTTCTGAAAAACAATTGGCAGAGTCTCCTTTGTAATATGAACTATCTAGAAACCTGAAATGCAAAAAACTCCAACATAGGCATCTCACAGGATGCTACAAGCAATGATATGACATATCTCTATAATATAAAAGCGAATAACTACACAGTACTGATAATATAAGCAGTAAAATAGTAACTGAACAATAATCTCACCTCAGCTGGATCATCTGGGTCAGGCCTGAAATAAATGAGCATATCTAGACCTTGTACTGTCCTCAACTTCCCAATTCATCTCCTCTATATTTCTTTTCCTCCATAGGACTTTAATAGAGGTTATGT
The DNA here is from genome assembly GCA_035772735.1 of Datura wrightii. Lineage (NCBI taxonomy): Eukaryota > Viridiplantae > Streptophyta > Magnoliopsida > Solanales > Solanaceae > Datura > Datura wrightii. The sequence continues at coordinate 71,129,895 of JASDFA010000019.1, read as the reverse complement.
CCTTAGTTCTCAATCTATGAACCTACTGATCTAGTATAGCAACTGGGGTCTCTTCGTAGGACAGTTCCTCAGTAACTTGGATACCCTCAACTGTAACAACCCGGGACGGGTCTCCTATGCATTTTCATAGCATTGACATGTAAAAAAACTAGATGAACAGATTCTATCCCTAAAGGCAATTCCAACTCATAAGCTACTCGGCCTATCCTTCTAAGGATTTGATACGGGCCAATAAACCTAGGGTTAAGTTTGCCCTTCTTGCCAAACCTCATAATGCCCTTCATAGATGAAACCTTAAGGAATACCCAATCATCAACATCAAACTCCAAGTCTCTATGCCGCACATCGGAATAGGACTTCTGACGAATCTGGGATATTAGAAAGCGTTCTCTGATAAGTTTAACCTTTTCTTCTGACTGATATATCATATAAGGTCTGATCAACCTTACTTCCCTTATTTCAAACCATCCTATAGGGGGCCTACATTTTCGCCCATATAGAGCTTCATAAGGCGTCATCTAAATAGCAAAATGATAGAAGTTATTTTATGCAAAATCAATAAGGGGTAGATGCTCGTCCAAAATTCCTCTAAAGACTAGCACATACTCCCATAGCATGTCCTCGAGCATTTGAATGGTGCGTTCTGCCTGACCATCTATCTGTGGATGGAAAGCTATACTCAAGTTAACCTGCATCCCCAAACCTTTCTGAAATGACTGCCAGAATCTAGATGTGAATTGTGGCCCTCTGCCAGAAATAATAGATGTTGGGACGCATGCAGTCGGACTATTTCCTTAATATACAACTCAACATAATCTTCGGCCGAAAACATAGTCCTTACTGACAAGAAATGGGCTGATTTTTTCAGCCTATTAGCAATGACCCAATTAGAGTCGAATTTATGCCTGGTTCAAGGTAACCCCATAATAAAATCCATATTAATGGATTTCCATTTCCACATAGGTACGGTTATCTCCTGAATCAGTCCGCCAGGTTTCTAGTGTTCAGCTTTTACCTACTGGCAATTAGGCCACCATGCTATGATCATTCCAGGACACCAATATATCTCCTTTATATCATGGTACATCTTCATCGAACCTGGGTGAAGAGAGTAACAAGAATAATGTACCTCTTCCATAATCTGCTGGAAAAGTCCTACTACATTTGGAACACATAGTCAACATCTGAATCTCAAAACACCAACTCCCGTTAATTCAAAGGACGATAGTTTGCCCTGCTAAACCTTGTCTCTGAGTTGTACTAAGCTAGGGTCCTCATACTGTCACTTCTTTACGTCTACAACTAGAGATGATACTGTTGTATTCTGGATCACAACCCCATTATCCACTGAATCTACTACCCGGACTGCTAGATTGGCTAACTAGTGCAGCTCTCGAGCCATTTCCTGTTGTTCTGTCCTCAAATATGCTATGCTACCCATGGATTTGCATCTAAGGGTATCAGCTACAATATTAGACTTCCCTGGGTGATATAAGATGTTTACATTGTAGTCTTTCAGCAATAGCCAACGAATGCCACAAATTTAGCTCCTTCTATGTAAAGATATACTGGAGGCTTTTGTGATCCGTAAAGATATCTATATGAACACCATATAATTAATGCCTCCATATTTTCAGAACATGAATGACTGCTGCCAATTCTAAATCATGGGTGGGATAATTCTTTTTGTGCTTGCTTAGCTGCCTCGAAGCATAGGCAATTACCTTGCCATATTGCATCAACACATACCCTAACCCAATGCCTGAAGCATCACAGTACACATTATAGCCTTCTGAGCCTCTGGTAAGGCTAATATTGGGGCAGATGTCAGTCTATTTTTCAATTCCTGGAAACTCTATTCACAAGCCTCGGTCCAGTGGAATTTAGCTTCTTTCTAAGTTAATCTTTTCAATGAAGCTGATAAGGCAAAAAATCCTTCCATGAACCTTCTGTAACACCCAGTTAACCCCAGGAGACTACGAACCTTCGTGGGAGTCGTGGCTCTAGGCCATGTCTTCACTCCCTTAATTTTCTGCGAGTCAACCTAGATACCTGCATCTGACACCACATGGCCAAAGAAAACTACAAAATTTAACCAGAACTCACATTTCGAGAACTTTTCATATAACTGGTGGTCTCTAAGGACCTGGAGTATTATTCGAAAAAGATCTCTATGTTTGGCTTCTAAGCGTGAATACACCAGAATGTCATCAATGAACACTATCACAAACAGATCTAAATATGGCCTGAAGATGTTGTTCATTAAATCCATAAACACTGCTGGGGCATTCATCAATCTGAAGGAAATGACCAAGAATACAAAATGGAAATACCTGGTCCTAAAAGTTGTCTTCGAAATATCTTTCTTCGGGATTCACACCTAATGATACCCAGACCTTAAGTCAATTTTGGAGAAATATTTTGCCCCCTGCAGCTGATCAAATAAATCATCTACCTTGGGAAGGTGATATTTATTCTTAATAGTGACTTTATTTAACTGTCGATAATCTATACACATTTTTAGGGAGCCATCTTTCTTTCTTATAAACAAAACTGCGCGCACCCCACGATGATGCCCTAGGCCTAATAAATCCCTTATCTAACAAGTCTTTCAACTATTCTTTCAATTCCTTCTTCTAGGCAGGAGCCATTCGGTATGGAGGGATGGATATAGGTTGCATATCTAGAGGCAGGTTGATACAAAAATCAATCTCATGCTCACGGGGAAATACCAGGAAGGTCATCTTGGAATACATCCGAAAATTCACTGACCACAAGAACAGATTGAAGAGTCGGGAATTCTGCCTACATATTTCGAACCCTGACGATGTGGTAAATGCAACCCTTTGCTATTAGCTTCCTTGCCCGAAGATAGGATATAAACCTAACTCTTGGCGTGGCTGCATTACCTCTCCATTCTCACATTATCTCCCCGAGAAAATGAAATCTGACAGTCTTGGTCCAGCACTCTACATTGGCATAACATAGGGCTATCCAATCCATGCCCATGATTATATCAAAATCAATCATTTTTAGCTCCACTAAATATGCTAAAGTCTGGAGACCCACATCCTCTATTGTACAACCCTGATAAATCCTCTTAGAAATAATAGAGTCATCCATGGGTGTGGATATAGAAAATGGTCGCTGAAGCAATTTTGGTGTTATACCGAATTTCCATGCCACTAACGGAGCAACATAAGACAGAGTAGAACCTGGATCTATCAAAACATAAATTGCATGAGAAAAAACATTCAGCATACCTGTCACGACATTTGGTGATGAATCTGACTCCTGTCACCCCAGGAAGGCATAAGTGTGATTTGGGTCACTGCCAGAACTGGATGCCCCTGATCTACCTCTACCTCTGCAAGCTGGAGCTGAGGGTCTGTGCTCTGCCGAAGGTGCTAGAACATGTGATCCTGCTGAGGACCTATTTTGCTGGTCCCGGTCACCCAGATCTCTTTTCAGATAATCCTCATCATATGACCGTCTTGCCTACAAGCATAACAAGACGTATAGCCATATCTACACCTATCAAAAGGTTGTAGACTACAAATACTATAACGCGGTGTAACAGGCCTACTCTGATCTGAACCTCTCTGCTGCGAGCCTGATGCTCGTGAACTCTCGCCGGGACCTGATTGTCCACAACGATCTGCCCTGCTACTGCAGAGGAAAAGTTCTAGGTGGCCTACTTGGCAACCTAGGTCTTGTCCCCCTTGAAACTCAGCCTGCAAATCACTGGGTCTAGCCCTTCGGTGCTGCTCCCAACTTACTCTCTCAGCCCCATACTGGCACTACCTGATTCCTTCTATATTTTGAGGAAAAGCCTGAATGCGCAAAATATCCATTTCCTCGCACAAAGGAGCTGTAATACATGACCCACATATTTCATGGAAAGTCCCATGATAAACATTTGTACCCTAGCTGGCATAGTATCAACAAAAGCTGGTGCATATCTAGACAAGGAGTCAAACCTCAGTGCGTACTCCCGAATGTTGATTCTGCCCTGCTCCAGATGTAAAAACTAATGCACCTAGGTTTATCGAATCTCTTGAGGTAGATAATGATCTAGGAAGGCCTCTGAAAAACCCAACTAAGTACGTGGAGGTGCATCTCTATCTCTAAACCTTTCCCAACTCTCGTACCACAGAATCGCTATATCTCATAAACAAAACACTGCCAACTCAATCAACTCTATGGATGAGGCATGTATTACCCTAAATATTTGCTGCAACTGTTCTAAAAAATGTTGAGGATCTTCTCTGTGGTATGTCCCTATAAATTGCGGAGGACTCAAAGCGAGAAACTCCCGGGTCCTTCAGTAGATTCAATGACAATGGGTGCCACTGGCTGGTGCTGAGTGTCCATCATCCAAGACAACATGTAAAATGTGCTCCTAACCTCCTGATTCGATGGTATAGGAATGACCAGGGGTGGTACTGATGTATCTACTGCGCTAGGGGCTCCTAATTTGGCGGAGAATGCCAAGGAGATCGAAGTGATGTCTCCCGCTCGCCTTTAGGTCAGGTCAGCTCTGATGGTGGCACTCTTCTAGTGCCTTCTCCTGCAGCAGTATCCAACTCTTTACCAGTTGTAGTTTGTCGTTCATCGAAAAATTTCTCTATAGATAAGCAGAATAACGTAATCTTAGGAATTCAACCGTATACAACATAGCTCTATAACACGACTGGAGAAGGAAGAAGGGTTACCACACTATCATGCCTCGTAGCCTCCTGCCTATAGAACATGGTGCATAACACATCCATATACAAGACTCTACTAGGCATGGCTTGCAGACTCCCTAGGATACGATGTAGCTCTATTACGAAATTTGTCATGCCCCACCTTGGAAGGCATGACTGGCACCTAATGCCATATCGGGACTTGGGCTGACCTAGTTGGGCATACACACCTCTGGTGCCTGCCAACAGCACGAAATCAAGAAAATAAACAGCTATATCTCGGCTACAAACAAAGCCTCGGGTTGATAATGCCACATAGCATACCTGTAAAAGAAAATAGCTAATCCAGCAAAGATGAAAACAAAAGGATCCTATACGGGCCGACAAGACCACCATGTTGTCTAGGTCATAACAAAAGGAAAACAGGCAGTCATATATAACTATAACCGACAATGCTGCAAACTGATAGCAAAACTAGGCCCCACATGGCTAACATGCAAAACATAATATACATAAGCACCACACGACTAACAACAACCAACAATTAAAAATTGTAGTCTGCAAGCCTCTAAGAGTGAAATAGTGGTTGAGACAGGGTCTCGACCTACCCAAAAGTTATACAACAAAACAAGCAAACCTTTCTAACTGACAACTCTGGAGAAAAGGTGCTGACTAATTTGCTAACCCTGGATGGCTGCTAAGGGAGGCCTTGAAACATGTATCTTCATACTTGTAGGCAAGTATGCAGCGCCCCATAAATGGGCGCTAGTACAATATGTATTGAATATGTAAGACAGTAATAAAAGCTGAATAAAATTAATAAAAGAACTAAAAGTAATGAATAGGAAGGATAAGAGTTCAACCTGAATAGCCTCACAATCTGAAGTATAACTAGTAAGTAAATATATAAACAAGAACCTAATCGGGCCCCCATAAGCCTGGAAGATACAATCAACAAAGAATAACCTACCTGGGCCCCCATAAGCCCTGACAAGCACCAAATAGTCTATATACCCCTATTGGTACCCCTGAGGCTCCATAAGTGGTTGCAACTGCGTCTCAGGCAAACCAGGCCCTAGTGAGGATCAACAATGTCATCTTTGGCATAGAAGGAGTTCATAGAAGACTCCAACCTGGCCCCGAAAGCTTTACTTTAGTCCCTTTAGACACTTAATAGCTCTAATCAATTTAGTAGCTCATAAGCAATTCAATTGCTCTGAAATCAATCATATAGTTCTGCATAAGCAATCTATAGTTCTGTAAGCATTGGCAACTTTATAGCTCCGTAAGCATGCTATAGCTCCATAAGCAGTTTGTTTGATTGACAGTCCCTCAGCTATTCACAGTGAGAGGTCGTATGAAATATGATCAACCCCTACCAGGTATGCTATGCTACAATCTCAAATCTATTTGTAATGACTAACTACAACATTCATATTCTCAAGTTACTATAGAAGTACAAGTCGTATTAATGTTTACATAGGGTCGAGGGTCTGATTTTTGGGAAATATTAAGTGAATGAAAATTAAAATTATAACATATATATATATAGTAGGCGATGGCAAGGGGGTGCAGCACACCGCCCATCGCGCCAGGCCAGGGGTGCGACTCACCAGCCATGGTGCTGGGCAGGCAGCACAGCGCAGCGCCCAGCCTCCGGCCCCTGCTCGCTCGACACCATGCTCGCTTGCTAGTCCCTGAACCCTTTTTCTCATGCGTCGTATCCCAAAACTCTCAACATACGTAGGCACACATCAGTTAAATGATAGAAACTTATGGGGTATAAAATGACGATTAGGTGTTTTTGAAGGTGTCTCCCATGAAGGAAGTGATGAGATTCAGAAAGAAGGGGAAACTTAGTCACCATTATATTGTCCCATAAAGGATTATGAGTTGGAGTTTCCCTCAGAATTCTCTTCAGTACATCCCGTTTTCCATGTGTCACTTTTCAAGAAGTGCATGGGTGATCCGACTTTGGTTATTTCACTAGAGAGCATAGGTGTTAAGGATAGCCTTAGCTACGAAGAGATTCTGGTTGAAATACTTCATCATTAGGTTTGGAAGCTAAGAAATAAAGAAGGACTCTTAGTAAAGGTTTTGTGGAGAAATCAGCATGTTAAGGGAGCTACATGGGAAGCAGAAGCAGATATGAGGGCTAAATACCCGCATCTATTCCCTTCTGATTCAGTTCCAGCTTGAGGTATCAGTTTCCTCCTTTGTACTCTAATCAATTTCATGTTCAGTTCATGTGTTCTAGTTTCTTTCATGTCAATGCATGTATGTGTGTTATTCATGATTTCAGTTCAGTCATGTATTTCAGTCCAGAGTCAGTCACTCCATCAGTTTTCAACTCTAGATCTTTAGTATTTGGGATGACAGGTTTTCCCCAATGATTTAGTATATTTACCCCACATTCAAGGACTAACGTTCCCAATAGGGAGATTTTGTAATACCCTGAAAATGCCTAAGACTAGACTCGGTATTTGAAACGGGAACAACAAAAAAAAATCTGCAAATTTGACTCAGAGCAACTAGTGGTGTGAGTTGTGATACCACTCGTGGTCAAAATCCGTAGTAAGAGGCTCAGTAGTAATGAGTCCAGGGAAGACCCATTAGGTGATGTAACGGTTCATGGTTTGTCTCTGAGGTATCAGGTTTGGATGGTATGAGGCATCGTACGACTCGTGGTAAGTGCCCGTGAGGAGGTGCAGTGAAAGTTGGTGCAGAAGCAACAGATGGGTCCAAGGACCCGTGGTTTGGTGGTATGATTCGTTGGTTGACTAGTGGTGGAAGTTCTAGAAGCTTGACTTGTAGAGCCAGTGGTAACAACGAGAGGCTACCACAAGTTGTTACTTTATTGTATGACTCGTGGTATGAGTCGTGGTCCCGGCAGTGTTCAATTTTCATATTTTCCATTAAGGGTATATTTGTAAATCCTAAGATATAAGGTTCAGCGTCGTTTTAAGCTCGGATTAGGGGATTTTTTAAGAGGGTTTAACCTATCCTAATTCATTCAACTCCCATGCACGCAAGAGTAGGGGTCTCTCTTTGAAAATCAAACCTAGAGCTCTCCAATTTCTTTGGGCTTTCAAGGGAGAGTGTAAGATCAGATTACCCAAATATATAGGGTTGTGATGAGCATCCCTCTTCACACTCATTCCCCAATTTCTCTCTATATTCATGAATTGAAGTATTAAATAAATTTGATGATCTTAAAGGGTTTTAACCCGAATTTCATGTGATTCTCTTTGATTTGATTATGGGTTAATTCCCTTTATGTTCTAAATATTGTTTAAGATTTATGGGCAGATTTTATATTTAAATTGGTTATGATTTTATGATTTCAAATCTTAGTCAATCTATGCCCGATTATGCAAAGTTTCATGAAAAGTCAAGTTATGATTCTATTATGATTTTGATCTTTCTAAGCCTAAATTATGAAATTATGATTTATGATATGATTTCTCTTCAAGTACTCTTCATGGATTTGTGAATGTCAATTATATGAATTTTCACAAATATGCATGTTCTTCATGATTTATAAATTTATGACTTTTGGCCGACTCATGGGCCCTTATTCAAGGCTAATCATGTATTTCAAGTATGATCAAGCATGTTATGATTTATTTGTCCATGAACTTTATGAATGATTTCACGATTTCTATATGAGCCCTCATGTGCATGTCTTTGGGAGCAGTGTCTATCACTGAGTAGACCTGGTGTTCAGGTAAATCTCATGGTCTCAGAACTACATGCCATTGTAGTTCACATCATACACATGCACGTCCCTTGCATGGAAAGCCTGGGATGGCTCTGCCCACTTGAGCGAGATAGTTGGGGTATCACGTAAGCTCTATCATGATGGTGTCGGTTAAGACGATTTATGCATTGCCATGTTTATATTACTTTGGCTCAAGTTATGTTTTTATAAAGTTTCTCTTATGATTATGATTATGACTAGATTATGAATGGTTTGAAAACCTTGAGCCCTCATGTTTATATTATGACATTTACTTCATGTTCATATGGTTCTACTCTTATGAACTCTTATGTATTTTAACTCTACGTTTTTTACTTACCTTGCATACTTAGTACATTTAAGTATTGCCGCATACTCTTGTTGTATCATTTCATGATACAGGTCTGAGGGATCAGTCTAAGCCGCACCATTATTCCTGCTTTCCCCTCAGTCCTATCTAGCTAGTGGTGGTGAGTCCTCATTCTTCGAGGATATTCACTTTGATAATTGATATGTTATTTCAGTTACATACTTTTGTCGAGATAGTTGGGGATGTCGTCCTATCAACTCAATTATGTTAGAGGCTTTTCAGACAACATGTAGAAGATCAGCTTGTCGGTGTTGACTTTGTTTTAGATTGATATGTATGCTGACTTTCGGTTAAGCATGTTTTGTTTTATAAGTTTCCACTTGTTGTATATTCTTAGCCGCTATGTTCATTCCATTGGTCGACTTAGAGCCTTTGGGGTTCCTTGTCCCGAGTCTCTATCCGGGTCTATGTTCAGGTCGTGACGAGCTGACGATATTCGGATTGAAGGTCTATCTTTGAGAAGCACTTAGCACCCTAAAGTTGGTCAAACAAGTCATCAATTCTGGGGAGGGGATACTTGTTCTTGATTGTGGTCTTGTTCAACTGTTGATAGTCAATGCACATACAAAGAGATCCATTCTTCTTTCGAACAAAGAGAACTAGTGCACCCCACAGGGACTGGCTAGTTCTGATCAAGCCCTTATCTAGAAGATCCTTCAACTACTCCCTCAACTCCTTTAGCTCAGCTAGAGCCATTCTGTAAGGAGGAATAGATATTTGATGCATATCATGAAGAAGTTCAATACTAAAGTCAATCTCCCGCTCGGGAGGGACTCCTGGTAGATCATCTGGGAAAACCTCCGGATACTCACATACAACAAGGATAGACTGAAGAGTCGAGCTCTTGGATGTAGCATCCTTAAATTGAACTAGATGGTACATGCAATCCTTGGAATTCATCTTTCTGGCCTTAAGGTAGGAAACAAAGCAACTTACAGGCACAGTTGAACAGCCCTTTCCATTCTAGGACTGGCCCAACCGAAAATCAGAACTCTACCAAATGGGTTCTACAATTCACTAAGGCATAACATGCATACAACCAATTCGTACCAAATATGACATAAAAATCAGACATGTTTAACTCTACAAAATCGCCTGAAGTGACTTTCTGAAGGAATGTGATAGGGAAATATTTGTATACCGGTTGAGCTATAACTAAGTCATCGAGCAGAGTAGAGACTGAGAAAGGTTCTGATAGGATTTCGGGACTGATTCCGAAACTAATGGCAACATAAGGAGTCACAAAATATAAAGTAGCCCATGGATCTAAAAATGCATACACATCAAGATGAAATACTCATAACATATCAGTGACCACATCTGGAAAAACCTCCTGCTCCTGATGAGATGAGAGGGCATAAAATATATTCTGACGCTGACCACTACCTGTGTTGTGGATGCACCCTACTGAGCTGAGCATGCAAGTGGAACTGCTGAATTGGTGGCTGGGTCATGGCCTCGGCTATGTCCCCTGGCTGAAAGGCAATCTCTTAGCAGATGTCCAGGCTTCCTGCACCTAAAACATGTACCCAACCCTGCTAGGTACTCTCCAGGGTGCTTTCCACCACACTTGCCACAAACTAGCACACTGGGCTCTCCTGACCTGCTCCCCTAACTTTTGGAGCCTAATGTCCTCACCCTCTGATCAAGCCTAGATCTAGATGGCATACTAGCTGATGACGATACTGGAGTTGAAAGTCTTTGGTAGGACTGCTGACGATGTCTGCGATTGGACCTCTGTTGGGAGAACCCAAAGCTGCTTGTCCTGACCCTCTTGGCCTCTCTATCCCTTTCGTTCGCCTAATCTGCCTCTATCTAATGGGCGTATATAACTAATCGAGAGAAATATACATCACTATTCAGCATTGCGGTCCTACACTCCTTGACCGATAAATTTGACACTCCATACACAAATCTGTTCATACAAGCTCTCTGATCTGCAACCATCTCCGGTGCATACTTAGACAGTCGGGGGAACTCTAAGGCGTTCTCTTGGACAGTCACATGGTTCTGTCTCAATTTGATGAACTCCACCGCTTTTACCTCCCTCAACTCCCTAGGGAAGAATCTGTCCAAGAAGGCCGTCATAAACTCAATCCAACTCACAGGAATGGCACCCACTACTCTACCGTCCTTTTACTGACAATACCAAATATAAGCAACCCTCTTCAGCTAGTAGGAGGATAAGTATACGCTCTCTTCTTCCATCACCCTCATAATTTGGGTGATCTTCTATATCTCCTCAAGAAACTCATACAGTTCCTCATCCACTTTTAACCCTAGAAGCTCAGGTGGATTCATCTTGAGAAAGTCCCAAACTCGAGCCGCCGTTGCGTTCCCCTTTTGAGGGATATAAACCACCGCCTGCTAGTTGACCTAAGCGGTCAATGCCTATGCCAACATCTAAAAATCCGCCCTAAACTCGGTATAAGAGACCTTCTTGGGCAAAGGGCCTACTGGTGCTGGCGGGGCTTGCTGATGCCCATCTTCATGGCCATTTCCATTTACGTTCCTTCTACCATTTCCTTGGAAATGAGGCATGATTCTACAAATGCGTATAGCACTAGCTAGGAGGATAGAGAGATACTTCATCACATGACATAGATCATGAAAGAAGGAAAATTTCCTAAATCGATACAGCATAGAGTATGCAGTCAGTACTTAGAATGTACTGAGTATGCAAGGTAAGAAAATTATGTTGAGTAAGTATAAACTGAGATCATGCATATAAACATAAATCATAAGATCAAGAGAGTAAGGGTTGCATGCTGATATCTGAAAACATGTATAGTCCTAAACTGAATTTCATATCTTAATAGAATGAACCAAGGCTGAAAATAGAATCATATGGCTTGCCATAGCTGAAATCATATGTAAAAGCTCATAAACTGATCATTGGGCCAAACCTTCTGAAAACATAATATCATAATTCATAAACATGCAAACTGAAATCATTAAAAATAATGCGAGACTCGTCTTAATCGACAACCACCAGGTATGAGAGCATGATCATCCCACGTCTTTCCCATGTGGAGAAGGGTTATCCTAAGCCTTGCCAGAGTGAAGGATAAGCAAGTTGTGATATCATGGTGTACCCTTGGGTGGGAAAACGCTCTCTTGAGAGGTCCCAAAACGTATACCTACATTGGCACATAGTTTATGAGACCAGAGAACCTTGAAACCCCTAGCCTACTCAATTCTAGACACTACTCCCAAAATATGTATAACGCTCATATAATTATATTCTCAAAACATAGCTTGAATTTAAATATTGGGGAATCTTGACTCCAATATATATATATCATAACTGATCTTATTAGCCTTGGCTAAATCATGAAACATACTTGACTTATTTGGGCTTGCCCAAATCTTAAAATTATGCATACTTGAAATAGAATTCACAAGGAAAATTATGGATTCATACATAGGTAATTTGTGAATATTTATTTATACTAGATATCTCATCATATTTGAAATCATAAATCAAAAACTTGACTTTTCATGAAACTTGCATAATTGGACATAATTTTCTATAAATTTGAAATCATGAATTTATAATAAAATAGGTATGAAATCTGTCCAAAAATCTTAAAACATACTTTGAAACATAAGGGGGATTGACCCATAAACAATTTATAGGGAATTTCATAAAATTGGGTTAAAACCCCATAAGCTCATGAACTTGCATTAAGACTTGAATTCATAAGATTGAGGAGAGATATGGACATGAGAGGGAAATGAAACTCTTATTTAAAGCCCTACATACCTGGGTGAACGAAATACACACTTGTCTTTGAAATCCCAAGAGATTTGTAGAAGAAATTGAAGGATTTAAGCTTGATCTTCAATAAAATAACCTATAAACTTGCATGAATAGGAGTTGAATGAATTAGAATAGGTTAAACTCCCTTAATAGACTTTTTTAAGGGCTTAAAACAATGTAGTTTAGGACTTAAGAGCCTAGGAATTACGAAACACCCTTACTAATTTCTCAAAAAATAACTCACTGCCAGAAATAACGACTCACACCACGAGTCGTACCTCAATACCACGACTCGTGGTCGCCACCCGTTGTCACCACTATTTCACCCTAACTTCTGAAATTTCCCACAGATCAAACCACGACTTGTACCATCAAATGACGATTCATTGGATCCATCCGTGGTCATTGCTTTCAAATTCCTCAGCCCCTTCCCACGAGTGTAAGCCATGAATCATTGTTCCCCATAACGAGTCGTACCATGACTTGTTCCTTCCAAACCTGGTACACCAGAAACCTGCTACGACCATTGTTGTACCACTAACCTATGACTCATGATTTTCTCTCGAGGCTAACCAGTCCAGCTCCTCCAACCTTCTAACAAGTGCCATCACGACTCGTGATTTCCCACAACAAACCAGGGCAGCTAGGTCATCAATCAATGGTTCATCCTATGACCCCTTAGTCCTTCCCACGACTCGTACCATGAGTCATCTTGAGACATATTACCAACCTTTTTTGCTGATCACATTTCTAATCTCAAGTCTAGCCTTAGGAACTCTCTGGGTATTACAAGATAAAACCACTATAGGAAGCAATTGGGGGATATGTAAAGAACGTGAGTTTACTATGGAGGAATAGGAAATGGGGAGAAGGCGGAAATGATCATACCAAAGGGTTTCACCTTAGAATAAACGCGTGACAAATTGGTGTTGCAAGTTAATCACATCGTAGCTTATGTAATGAAGGAAAGGATGCCAGGAACTTGCTTATTCGACAAGTTTGGTCACAGCTTGGCTTGGGAGATTTACGAAATAGAGAGTCCTGATTCGAGTTCATTTACTAAAAGAGAATATTTGCATTTATTATTTATTTTCTGGGATTGGTGGTCTTCCCACAAGGAGCTGAGGAAGACATTAATATCCATCTTCAGTCGCTCATGCGTCGTGCAAAGGTGTTGACAAGGGACCCTATACAATCGTCTCAATGATTGTGGCTGACATCTATCGAGCCTTGGAAAATTGTAAAGATGGGTTCAAACTTTTTGAAGGATGCAATTTGCTACTTTAGCTTTGGCGTATTGAGCACCTTCAAAAGGTGTGTGGCAAGCTAACCTCATCCCAACCTACAGAAATGGATTATATTGCCGCTCATCATTTTAGGGTAACTATGGGTGTTAAGCCGATCAAAAGGTCTAACGAGGTAGAAAAGTGGGGTCAAATGTTGAGAAATTTGACAGAAGAGTCGATACAATGGATGTTTGATTGGTTCCTGAGATCTAACTTCACAATATACACCAAGTCTTGATACTATTTGGTTTTGATAGGACTTTTTGGTCTTCAACCATATTCTCTAATGCGGATAATGTGCCAGGCAGGACGAATGCAAATAATACCCAGGATTGCCAACATGGATGCATACCGAGTAGATTATGAGAACAATTTTATACCCACACTCTTGACATTGCAATAGCATGGAATAAAAAGGTCTATCTCGATGACAAGAGAATAGAGGCAGACCGATATCAGGAAGGCTACATAACTGGGTAAATTGAGTAGTTACATGAAGATTTGGCTGGTACTGCAGTATCAAGTGCTAAACAAGGAAAACATGTGGATGATAAAGAAGCTTAAGCATAGATTCTCTACCGGTGTCTCAAAAGAAAGGTTCAAGATTCTGAGACTATCCACCAACAACTGCATGAGGATAACGCCAAGGAGATAGTTGAATTGGGTAAATATTGGAATACTGGAACGACTGCGCTTTAGGCTTAGAAGAAAGGATACAAGAGTTGCACGATGAATTCAACAAACATGGGAAAATGTTTGGGCAGGGGAGCCATGGGTGACAATCGAGCATTTTCTTATCTCTTGTCTAGTTGTCATCGTTTTGATAAAGTGTTGAAGGACCCAAAGAAAGCAAGATCTGACGACGAAGTGTTTAGGATTTAGTTTAATGATCTTGTATTAGCAACAATTCCATCTTAATATAAGTTTTATTTCCTTTTGGGTTCTATTTTGGAGAAAAATGACAATATTTAATTACCTGCTTCTTTCTCAAATTCGTTAGGCCTACCTCTGGCACAAAATAGGCTCCAAAATTAGGAAATGCGCCAATGTGGTTATTTATTTATTCAGTCTTTACTTTAAGTAACATGATTTCTAATCTCTCTTACTAACTTTGACTTCGCTTGTTGTTCATCTTATTTTTCCTCTTTTCCAAAGGTTGATCTGTACAATCTGTCCTACTACACAATATTAAAAGGGGCTCTTCCTTCTCCTCCTTCCATTCCTAGCCACAACAACAAAAATAAAGAACAAGATGGATGAACACAATAGTACAGCAGATAAGAATGGTAGGAATGTACCTAGAGAAGACAGAGAGACTTATGAAGGCGGATATCTACTAGGTTATAATGAAGTAATATTGAGATTTGAGCAGAAAATTTTTGAGCTCCAAGAAGAATTAGCTCAGGTTCACATTCTAAACAACCCGTTGTCTTCATTCGAAGTTCAAGCTGACGCCTCTATATCAAAAGCACTAGCAAGCCTCCCTATGACATCCCAACCCGCTGCTCCCCCTCAAGATACCCATCATACTCCACCTCAATATCATCAGCATCCACCATATATATATCCAAACCCACAAGTTCCAATCACTTCCCAATACATATTTCCTTCCCAAGAATTGCCTTTCGTAAAAATCATAAATACAACATATGCCTGCACCCATATTAACTCGATATATGTGGAAACTACACCACTGACTCAATATTTGGAGGAACCTAAACCTTCAGAGAAGGATATGTTGATTCAGACTTCAACTGAGGAGCTCAAAAACATGAATAGTAGAATTCAAAATATTGAAGGTGCTAAGGGGATAATGGGTCTGGATTATGAAGACCTATGTATACACCCTGATGTTGAACTACCGGAGGGGTAAAAACCTCCTAAGTTTGAATTGTTTACTGGGACTGGTGATCTGAGGGCCCACTTGAGGTTATATTATGATAAGTTGGTAAGAGTTGGAAGAATTGAGACAATCAGAATGAAACTATTCATGAGAAGTTTGACTGGTGATGCTCTTAGTATGGGTTAGATACGGCTAAAACTTTTGTGGAGCGGCTATGGATACAGCTTTTGTAGATTACTCGGACAGATACGGCTACAATTTTTGTGGAGCGGTTTGGGTTCAACACGGAGAATGCACCTGATTTGAATTATATTCAAAATTTTAAAGAAAGCCCATAGGAATATTTAAAGAGTATGCAACTTGGGAGGATTGAGGTCACCTAAGTGAGACCCCAAATGGAGGAAGTGTAAATAAAGGTTATTTTCATGCGGACTCTAGATCCGCAAGTTTATGATAGGCTGATGTTGGTTAGTAAGAAGAGTTTCACCGAGATCATCAAATTAAGTGAAAAGATTGAACGCACTATCAAAGACGGTACCATTATTAATTTGAATGCATTGCAGGCCGCTAACAAAGCTTTACATTCTGGAGGTATAATGGAGAGTCACAAAAAGAAGGAAGTCAGCAGAGTCATGATGGCGCAAGGGCCAAAAAATTATGTTTACCTACCTCAAACTCCATCCTCACATTACCAAACTCCTCCCCCACATTATCAAAGTCCACATGCACACTACCAAACTCCACCTCTATAATATCAAGCTCCCCTACCTCACTACCAAGCACTATCACCATAATACCAAGCCCCATCACCACAATACCAAACACCCCATCCTTATCAAGCACAATATCAAACTCCTTCTCCAACCCATTTTCAGACCCCTCCTTCACATTACCAAGCCCCCACCTATGAGGAAAATACCCCACGAGAAACGAAAGTGCTATAAGCAGATGCCGCACAAGAGGTTATCCAGTCGGGTCAAATATATACTTCTGATACTTCGACTCAAGGAGGAGCCAGGAAATGGAAGTAGCCTATGGTGGAGGTTGAAGAAAATGGTGTTTGGATGAATATACAAGCAAAAGAATATTCTGTGGTAGAGAAGTTGAGCAAGACTCCAGCCCAGATATCCATTTTATCCTTATTACAAAGTTTTGATCTGCACCAAAAGGCTTTGATGAAGGTGTTGAATGAGGCCTATATGCCAAAAAATATATCTAGTAGCGAGGTGGACCATATGGTGGGTCAAGTTTTTGGGGCACAAAAGATCTCGTTTCACGAAGATTATTGCCTTTAGAGGGTGTTTCTCACAACAAAGCATTGCATATCACAGTGCAGCATACAGATAAATTCATCACTAAAGTGTTGCTTGATCCAGGTTTTGGCTTGAACATTTGCCCCCTCAACATTTTGACCCGATTGGAAGTTGATCTTTCCAAAATCAAGTTGTGGAAGATGAATGTCAAAGCTTTTAATGAGTCACTGAGAGATACCATGGCGAGATAGATCTAGACATATTGATTGGCCCTGCCACGTTCACCATAACATTTCAAGTTATGGACATCCTAGCTTCGTACAATCTGCTATTGGGTAGACCATGGATGCATGTAGCAGAAGCGGTTCCTTCAACTCTGCATCAATGTTTGAAATTTGAATGGGATCACCAAGAGGTCGTGGTCCATGGAGACAAAAGTTGTCCTATTTATACAGCTCCCATTATCCCGGCCATTGAAGGGAAAGGAGGTTGGATGATAGAGTTTTCACACTCTAGAGCTTGTTGATGTCATCAAAGGAGGAAGGTGGGGGATTGAAAAGATCCTGAGCATACTATTGGGGTTAGGTTTTGAACAGAGCAGAGGCCTTGGGGCCAGACTACAAGGGATGGATGAACCTCTACATGTAGAGGCATAATAGACCACTTTCGGACTAGGGTATCAACCCACTGCCAAATAGTTGGATGATTGGGAGTATCCTTTGGGGAACAATAATTTCTCATTGCCAAACCCACTGCCTTCCCTATAATAAACTTTTCTTTCTAACGGTTTTCTGGATATCAAACGGGTTGAAGAAGATGTTGTGTTGTTTAGTCTACAGAAGCTATTCTGGCAAAGCCAAATGAAGGCAATTGTTATTCCATTATTGATGAGAAGGATGGACGGGGCCCCCCTATAGGAAGCTGGAGCTCAAAGCAAACTCACCAACTGAACAGGCACTCCATCTAGGGCTCACCGGGTATTCGGTAGATTTAAAAGGATTAGTTTTGTTGTTTTGAAATAAACTATTTATTTTCAAAGTTATTTAAATTCTCCTGGATATTATGTCAAATTTTGAGAAAGTTCTTTCGATTAATAAAATTATTTTCCTTTCATATATTGATTTTGTTTTACTTATATTTTCAGCACTTCTAATATTAAACATGTTGAATTTGAGGCCATGACATGTAATGAAACTATGCAACATAACATAGGAAATTCATTAGGAGCAGAAGAGGATGAGCTACCTACCGAGATTGTCTGAGAAGTAGAGGAGTTTGAAGATAATCCCAAAGCAATTCTAGCAGAAACAAAGATGGTAATCTTGGAGAATGCAGAGATAGCCAAGGATACCCAAGTCAATACTTATTTGTCGAAAGATAAGATAGGAGACTACAATCAACTTATGAAAGAGTACAAGGACGTCTATGTCTGGTCCTATGCTGATATGACTGGACTTAGCCATTCCATAGTAGCACATAGCTTGCCTACTGATCCATCATATCCTCCCGTTAAGCAAAATCCAAGGAAATACAAACCAGACATGAGTTTGAAAATCAAGAAGGAGGTGTCTAAGGTGATCAACACTGGAATTCTTAAAGTGGTTGAGTATCCTACTTGGTTAGCCAATATCACGTCGGTGCTAAAGAAAGATGGAAAACTCAGAGTTTGTGTGGACTGTAGGAATCTCAAAAATGCCAGCCCAAAAGATGACTTTCTACTGCGAACATTCACATCCACATTGATAACTGTGCTAAGAATGAGATGTAGTCATTTATAGATTATTTTGCTGGTTATCATTAGATTGGAATGCATGATGAAAAATGTTGATAAAACTTCTTTTCTTTTGCCATGGGAGTATACTGCTACAAGGTGATGTCGTTTGGGTTGAAAAATGCTGGAGCTACTTACATGAGGACCATGACCACTATCTTTCACGACATAATCCATCAGGAGATTGAGGTTTATGTGGATGATGTCATCATCAAATCAAGAAACAGTTTAGATCATTTGGCTGACCTTAGGAAGTTCTTCGACAGGCTGTGAAAGAATAATTTGAAGTTGAATCCGGCAAAGTGTGCATTTGGTGTTCCCACGGGAAAATTATTGGGATTTATTATTAGTCATCGAAGTATTAAGTTAGATCAAACTAAGATCAAATCCATCCAAGATCTCCCACTGCCAATGAACAAGAAGGAAGTTATGAGTTTTTTGGAGCGACTCAATTACATAAGTCATTTTATTGCTCAATCAACAGTTATCAGTGAGCCTATTTTCAATTTGCTGAAGAAAGATGCCGTTATAGAGTGGACGACTGAATGTCAACAGGCTTTTCATAGAATCAAGGATTAGCTATCTAAGTCTCTTATTTTAGTTTCACCGGAGCAGGGAAGACCTTTACTTTTATATCTGTCCATGCCGGATAATGCCTTTGGTTGTGTTCGAGACAGGAAGGAAAGAGAAAGCAATATATTGTTTGAGCAAGAAGTTTACACCATATGAAGCTCGGTATACTTTGCTTGAAGGGATATGTTATGCTTTGACTTGGATTGGCCAGATGTTGAGGCGCTATTTTATCCGCTTACACTACCTATTTGATCTCCATAATGGATCCGCTGAAGTTCATTTTTCAAAAGCCCATGCCGGCAGGAAAGTTGGCTAAGTGGAAAATATTATTGAGCGAGTTTAACATTGTTTATGTCATGGAGAAGGCGGTCAAAAGGAAGGTCCTTGCAGATCATTTGGCTGAAAATCCCGTGGACAATGAGTATGACCTTTGAAGACATATTTTCCCGACGAAGAGGTAACATTCATAAGTGAAGACATCGCTGAAGAATATGATGGTTGGAGATTGTTTTTAGTCGAAGCTGCCAATTTCAAAGTAGTAGGTACTGGAGTTGTGCTGGTGTCAGAGACTAGACAACATTATCTTGTATCAGCTAAGCTTCAGTTTCCTTATACTAATAACATGGCCGAGGATGAAGCTTGCATCCTGGGTATTCGATTAGCAGTCAACACGAATGTGCAGTCGATATTGGTGATTGGAGATTGATATGTATTGATGCATCAAATAAGAGGAGAATGGGCCATGAAGAATGCAAAGATCTTGGCATATCTGCATTGCGTGCAAGAGTTATGTAAAAGGTTTGTCAAGATAGAGTTTGGACACGTTCCCTGAGTGAAGAATAAATTTATAGACACTTTAGCCACACTTTCCTTGATGATCCAGCACCCCCAAAAGAACTACATTGATCCCATTCCCATCCGTATACAGCAGCAAACCGCTTACTGCTTTCATGTTGAGGAAGAGTCAGATGGTGAGCCATGGTACGCCAAAATCAAAGGGTATTTAAAGAATGGA
The DNA here is from genome assembly GCA_035772735.1 of Datura wrightii. Taxonomy (NCBI): domain Eukaryota; kingdom Viridiplantae; phylum Streptophyta; class Magnoliopsida; order Solanales; family Solanaceae; genus Datura; species Datura wrightii. Next base: position 71,109,594 of record JASDFA010000019.1, on the reverse strand, counting down.
AATTATCCTGAGAATGCTACAAGTGTTCAAAAACGCACAGTTCGGAGGTTGGCCAACCAATATTTCCAAAACAGAGAAATCCTTTATAGGAGGACTCCTAACTTATGACTACTGAGATGTGTGGATGCCAAGGAGGCAACCATTTTAACTGAGGAGATCCATGATGGAACTTGTGGGCCCCATATGAATGGTTTTGTTTTGACGAAGAATATTTTAAGAGCCGGTTACTTCTGGTTGACTATGAAGAAAGATTGTATCAAATATGTGCAAAAAAGCTACCGATGTCAAACCCATGCAGACGTGATTCGAGCTCCTCCCAACGAGCTTCATGCCATGAGCTCACCTTCGCCATTCACCACTTGGGGGATGGATGTCATTGGTCCCATTGAGCCTGCAACATCTAATAGGCATATATTCATTTTGGTTGAGATCGACTATTTCACCAAATGGGTCCAAGCTACTTCTCACGGATCTGTCACGAAGAAGGTGGTAGCGAATTTAGTTCGAGATCATCTTATCTGTCGATTTGGGGTGCCTGAGCTATCATTACTGATAATGGTGCTAATGTCAATAGCGACTTGATGAGAGCGACGTGTGAAAGCTTCAAAATCAAGCATCATAACTTTACTGCATATAGGTCATAGATGAATGGAGCTGTGAAGGCCGCGAATAAGAACATCAAGAGGATATTGCGAAAGATGATTGACAACTACAAATATTGACATGAGAAGCTAACCTTTTCCTGGTTGGGATATCGTAACACTCTTTGAACATCTATTATAGCTACGCCTTATATGTTGGTTTATAGTAATGAAGCACTGATACCGGCTGAGTTAGAAATACCTTCCATAAGGATTATTCAAGAAGTAGAATTGAGTAATGCAAAATGGATACAAAGCAGATTTGAGCAGTTAGCACTCATCGATGCAAGAAGGATAAACGCAGTTCGTAAGCGTGAACGAAAAAGCCTCCCCCTTAATGTGTAAGATGCATCTATTTATAGTTGAGAGATAAGATTGAATTACCAAGGCTCTTCACACACATACAATTGGCTTTGAAGCATATTTTCCATATCAAGATGAAGCTAAAGGAAAATTCTCGCCTAACTGGCAAGGTCCTTATATAGTACATAGAGTTCTGAGAGGAGGAGCACTCATCTTAGAAAATATGAATAGTGAAATTTGTCCCAAGCCTATCAATTCAGATGTTGTTAATATATACTATATTTAGTCTTGGAGTTTATTTTATGCCTTATTTTGTAATCTAAACTATGTTGGACCAGATTTCCGTTTAAGAGGGATATGTAGGCGTTCTTGTGGGTCTCGGTCTATATCTTAATAAAATCTATTTTTTCCCCTTTTGTTTAGTTTGGAACTGCGGCAGAAATTTTTGAGAGGATCTCAAAAATTCTACCAAATAAAGCTTTTCTACTGCGATATGAGTTAACAAGCTACAAATTGGGGCAGAATTTTTGAGGGGACATAAAAAATTCACAATGTTATATCATGTCTTTTGCAAGGAAGTCTACATCATCTTCTACACTATGACAGAAATTTTGAGAAGGATCTCAAAATTTCGTCAAAATTAAGTTAAGGTAAGGGATCAATTCTTCGAAAGGACGTTGTATGATTTCAAAATATGTTATGGCCTATGATTTAACTAATATTTTTCCTACATATTTTGACCTTTGCTTCTTGTTTTTATCAAATTATTTTTCAGATATACCTCTTTATTTAAAACATTGTGCTTCGGTGTATACCTAGACGGAATTCAATAAAAGGTGTCTAGCAAGAATGAAGACAGATGTACACATCAACCTCTCCTTTTACAAACTAATATTTTTTCTTTGAGTACAGAAGTAGGAAAGCATAAAAGGCAACAACGGAGGACATCTTGTTCACAAAAGTGACACAGAGCTAAGTTATTCTATCTTTTCTTACATTATGAGCCCGTCATTTATCTTCTGCCCGTTGTCTGTATTATTTAAGTATTTTATTTAAGCCCGTGCTTTACATTTTGAGCCCGTAATTTGTATTGAGTCAGTGATTTAAATTTCTAAGCCATTAGTTATATTTGTGAGCCCTTGCATTTGAGCCCTATGATTTATATTTTGAACCGGTAATTTGCATTTTGAGCATGTTACAGGCATTGAGCCCGTTATTTATATTTCTGAGCCTGTGATTTGCATTTTTGAGTATGTGCTTTGCATTGATCTCGTGAATTATATTTTTGAGCCCATGATTTGCATTTGAGCCCATTATCTATATTTTTGAGCTCGCGGTTCAAATTTTTGAGCCCATGATTTGCATTAAGTCCATACATTATATTTTTGAGCCTATGATTTGCATTTGAACCCGTTATCTATATTTTGGAGTCCGTGGTTTATATTTGATCCCATGATTTGCATTTGAGACCATTATTTATATTTGACTCCGTGATTTATATTTTTGAGCCCGTGATTTGCATTGAGCCTGTAATCTATATTTTTGAGCTCGTGATTTGCCTTTGAGCCTGTGAATACATTTTGAGCCCTATAATTGCATTCATTCCCGTTGTTACATTCCATCCCGTATTTTCATTTGAGCTCTGTATTTGAGCTCGTGATTTACATTTGAGTCCTGGATTCAAATTTGAGCTCGTTATATGCATTTAGCCCGTTATTTATATTTTTGAGCCCGTGTTTGCATGTTATCCCAATAATTTGTATTTTCGAGCCTGTGATTTGCATTTGAGCCCATTATTTACATTGAGCCCTTTGATGTATATTTTGAGCCCTATTATTGCCTCTTGAGCCCATTATTTGCATCTTGAGCCCTTTATTTGTAAATTGAGCCCGAATAAACCATAGAGATACCAATCAAGCTACTTAAGCCACTCAAATAATTTACTTTCTTTAAATTATCATTCTTTTACTCATTCAAAGGCGTCATAGGCTAAAGAAATTGTTTCATGGCCTATAGACATTATTTCATGGCCTAAGGATTTATTTTCTGCTTACCATGTTCCTAAGATATCATAGTATAAAGGCATCATTTTTCATAGCTTGTGAACATCATTCAATGGCTTAAGGAATTTATCTTGCATATAATGGCCCCAGACATCATGGCTTAGAGACGTCATCTTTATTGTCTCGAAGAGAATCTTATTGTTTAAAGGGAACTTGCATCATGTTTAAATTTTATGTTGGTTCATTCTATGAAATGTTTGACGCCAATGCTTTAATTATTATGTTTATGAGAATACCAAAGTTGAGCGAGCTACGAATGGTAACACCTATTCAATTATTTTCGTGGCCTATCCCTATCTCACCACATTTAACTAGAGTCGTGTTCTCTCCTTTTCATTTTGCAATCCATTCTAAAGCTTGTCAATTCATGCTACCTCCATTCTTATTCAAACCTCGTATTATTAATTTCTCTTAGGTATTTCGTTCATCCCTGAATCTAGAACTACATGCGACCTAATTTTCATAAACCCAAGATATGTAGGCGACTTGATACTGAAGTCTTGGCCACAATATTTTCACAACTCTTGTATCCTTTTGTCCAGTCCCATCGAGATCGTTCCTCGGTCGGAAAAAATTGGCTACTAGGTCAATGTTCTTTTCTCACCAATTCAACCTTCATTCTCGAGCAAAGAAGGGGCAGTTGTTTACACCCAATTTTGACCTCCTTATGCTCCGTCAAAGCTGCTTATACACACACACACACACACACACACACACACACACACACATACACACACACCCTTTTTACGTAATTGTTTAGTTCACATCCGTAATATTTTAATATTAATTATCATATATAATTAATCTTTTGCACTCTTATTTATTTATACATTTTTCAAGTTATATTTTTAAAAGTATTTTATTTGTTTCATAACAATACATATGTACATATTTGTCAATTAAACAAGCTTTTATTTTTAAAATATAATTTTACTTAAATTTTATAAATTATTTATATTATTTTGTAATAATATTTTTTAAACAATTTTATCGTAAATTAAACTAATATGCTACCTATTTACTAAATCATTTATAAGTGTAGTAGTATTATTAATTTAATAGCAGCTAATTCAATTTTCCTCCAATTCATTTAAAATCTAGCCATTTTCTATTCAATTTATACCAATTTTAGCCATTTTGATAAAATTCTGGCCATATTTTCAATTCAGTTCAATCCTATCAATTTAGTTATCCGCGACGCACTTATCTATCCACGACCTAACCCAAATATCTTAATTAAATCCTAACCATCCACTCTTTTTAATTCGACGGCTTTGATTAAATCAACTTATATTTCCTTTTTAACCTACCAATACCCCAAACCCTAACCATTCACTCTCATTTTTCCCTCATCAGCATTGTACACCCTCACCCCTCTCCTTTTCGTTCCTCTTCTACGATTAGAAACCACCAACAGTCGCCTTACTCCCTTCACTCTCATGGTGGCCACATCGCCTTCCCCACTACTCCGGTCGAACCCTCCAACCAGAAAAACAGATTGATCGTCATCGCCCTCCTCTCTTTCCCTCTTCTTCCTTCTCATCCAAATCTTAGTAGAACCCTGACCAGCAACCCAGTTTCAGCCAAGACTACCACCATTAGATCACCACTATCTCCCAACGTCACTGTCTCTGTCGATAAACCACCAGCGAACCATCATTGTGGGCCAACAACAGTCATGTTTTGCTTCGGTAGGCGAACTCCGATGAGTTCCCCCACCACTATGAAGCAGCATACCCGATATATGGAGGTCAAGCAAGTTCGATTCTGGAAAACTCCTCACAGATCTGTCTGTGATCTGATTTTTTGTTTAAAGTAGTCTTCCTCTCTTTCATTTTATTTCATAACTTAGATCTAAAAATTAATCATATCTGCTGATAATATGCTTGTCTAAATGTTTTTATTACTATATTGTGCTTTCCGCTAAATTATCATACATGAAATTTGTTAATTTTACTTAGGCTTCATTTGATTATTTGGGTCTGTATTTTAGTAGGTGTATACACATATAAATCACAATTTTGTTGTTCTCTCTTATCCTCTATGTAAACTTCTAATATTATTATATGTGCTATTTTGTGAACTCTCATATTTTGAACGGATTCATGAAATATTCATGAAGATATCTTTTCTGGTTTTGACTCCGCCTTATTTGTTTTCTTTTGTCAAAATGAGTAGAATTAAAATATTTCTACAAATTGCTAATGATGATGATTCATGATTAATGAGTGATTTGTATTTAATAGACGATCTAAGACTCTATATTTGGTAAAATTCTCTAAGAAAATTTTGCTATTTGATTGTCTAAATATATTTCTGTTATATTTGAATTTAGTCAGTACGCTAATCCAGGGTAAATTACCTTTGTTTGATTTATTTGCCTACTCTAATTAATTTGGCTTCATTAGTTTGGGATTGATTAGTTATTTTAATTAGCATATATTTTTTTGTATTTCACCCTTCTTGCCTGGTCAATACTGTTGCACTATATACAAATTATGATAACTTAGTATTTATTTTTTAATATTAAATAACAACTTGTTCCCATTCCATGTAGTTTGTCTTAATTTAAGATAAATTTTTCATTGACTGATTCTTTCTTCCTTTCATTATTGAAATTATGGTAAAATGATATTAGTCTTTAAAGATGCTGATTTGATTTTATTAGTTAAGGAAATAATCTCCTAGTTGATTTTACGAATGATTTTATTCTTGCTTTTCATTCTCTAAACTGACTGGCCCTCTCTACTATAAAAATAGTCATCTTCCTCTTCTTTTGATCATTCGAACATTATTATTCAACACTCAAAAATTGCTTTTTTCTTAAACGTCTTTTTGCTCTCTTCTCCTATATAGAATTCGATTTCCCTATCCCTCAACACAAGCACTGCTCAAAATCCTTGAAATTCTCGTGATCTTGATGTGTTCAGTCTGGGTAATAATCAAGGCATTTGTGATATTATAGATTCGTTGATTCCTTTCAACTTTTTTCATTCACTGGTTAGTTTATTTACCTCTTGCAAGACGTTGTTTACCTTAAATTTTTTTATTTAGTCTCCTCAATTGCTCTCCTATCATGACTATATGTTTGATATGAAATAAGTGAATTATGGTCATGAATATGGAATTATTGCTAGTGTCTACTATCGTTTTTAACCATTTAAGCAGGTTTCTTTAAGTTTATTACGGGATCTATCGGAGAGTCGTCGGGACAAGAGAGGGCTTTGGATTTAGTTAATTTAATGTTATGTATTTTCAGGTATTTTGTTTATTTATTTATTTACCTATTTTTATCGGTTTGTAATAATTGTAATAAACTGATGATAGTGAAAAAGGGGTTTATTGCTTTGAGGGGGGTGGGGATTGTATGTCTTTATATTGTATTAACTGTTTGATTAGAATGCATGCCTATAGGAATGATGAACTTAATCATTTTTTCTAGAAATCATGTGCATAGGAACTAAAATAATTTGATTTGAAGCGTAATAGAAATCATGCCAATAGGATTTTAATTAATGTATGTGTGCAGGTATATTTTATTATTTATCTCTAAAAAACTGTGCCAATATAATATATTGCAACATGTTAAACCCTTTAAAGTTTGTCTATAAGAGTGTATTCATGATTAATAATATGTTTGTCTCACAAGAGCCATAAATAAGATTACAAAACTAATGAATTTGTATCTATCACATGTCAAGCCAATAGGAACTAAAACAAGTAGATTTGAAGCATGTTTACTGTTTGAATTTTAGTAAGCCTTCTTCTAGGAATTACTTTCAGTTTGTGTTGGTACTCTTAATTTGTTTATAATCATATTAGCATGTTCAATAAACTATTTATATCGATACCCTATATATAGGTTTAAATTCAGATTAATGACAACCCGTCTGAGTTTAAATATTTTTGGACATGAAACACGTCTTATGTTATAATCTATATACTATGCCTATAGGAAACAAATAAAAAAATCTTGCAACTTATCTCCTCTCATATATATGATTCATATCAGAAACCTGTCTCTATCATTCATAAATTGTAATTTGTCTGTATGCATTAGAAATCATGACTATAGGGTCCATTACATTAAAATACCACCCTATACATGTGTCATTAGATTCTGCATACAGGAATATATTTTTGATATACCAATCTTATAATAGTAATTATGACCGTAGGAGCTAAATTAAATAATATGAAGCATTATTTTATAAGCGTGAGAAAGACAATCAACCGCCATGTTTGTAGGATTTACAACTATCATAAGTCATGAATTATTTTTCATTAGTGGCTCATTACTATATTTTTGATAAACTACTTGTCTTTAAAGAACTTGTCTATAAGAAATTATTTGCTACATATTGAAATTACTAGTTTTGGTAGAAATCATGTATATAGTATTAGCTGTCTTACATCGTGCACCTGTGTTAATTGTTTCCATCTTTGTTGACATATTTAGAAATCATGCTTATAGGATTCATTACACGGTATTTCCTATAGAGGCTTATGTGAAACTTTTGTGCTAACTTTTTATTATTATTTTCTCTTGCCTATGCTAATCAACATTAAAGTCCTAAGAACTCTAGATCCCAAAACACAAATTAATATTCCATTGCCTCTTGGACATTAGGATTGAGACGAGTAGGCACATGCTAGGGCGTTAGTATTTTCCTTTGTTTGGAACGCTTTAGGATTAATAACTAATTAATTAAGTGGGTAGTGAGACATGATAATCTGTGCTCGCCGAATAATACGAGCAATCTCAATGGTTGCTAGGTATTATTTTAGTTACACGGGGTGATCCCGTTACATTTAAATAAACCCCCTCTTATTTGTTTGCAGAACTACATTTGACCCGATTTTGTTTGGGCATACATAGGCATCTCTATGAGGCTTAGTCCAATCCTTAAAATTTTCATTTGTTTGTTTTATTATTTTATTCTTTCTATTTTACTATCTATTTTGTTGTATAAATTATTAGATTAATAAAGATCTCTTTCTATAAACATTGGCCAAATATTATTTCTTCTCACTTGTCTGAATTATCTGTTCTTCATTTAATCTTATATTTTTGTTTTAAAATCTTTAAAACTTGTTATTACAAAATTAGGTTGAAAGACCCTTACTTCATCTGTTTATAATTTTCATTTTGATCACTCAACTTATTTTTTGTTTTAAAACAATTGACCTTCTTTGCTCATTTATTTATCTCACATAATTAATGAACTTGAAAGGGGTCCACATTTATAGACCTCAAAATATGTTCCTAACACCTTTCTTTCGAGGTAATTTGAACTCTTACTAGATTCTGGTGACGTAGGCTAGCTTAATCAGAATTTTAGTATAGAATGGTGTCCTAACACACCTTAATTCATTAGGTGAAGACTCTTCTTTTTCTATTAATCCCTCAAAAGTTGTCACATGTACTGACCTGCTTTTCGCAAAAAAATAGGGCGTGACAGCATGTCGACTCTGCTTGAAATTTTAGGTTCTAATCATAGCGGTTTCATTTTTATGTGGGATTTTGCTTACTTCTTCAAGTTTTGAGAACTTCTTTCTTTTTGGTAATTGATTTTCCTAGCATGTTTTAACGCCATCGTCGAATTTTTTTTACTTATCCCAAGTTACTTCCATGTTCAACCCATTCCCTTCTTCCCTTTATTTATTTTTTTAAGTAACTTACCATGTTTAATCTCTTTTCTTTTTCCCACTTATTTGCTTCTTTAATTAATTGATTCACTTCCTTATATATTCTTCCTTATATATTATTGATTTAAGCACGAAGTAACTAACAATTTTTCTTCTTTTTTTATTTATTTATATTTTCTCATTTCTTATGTCTATATCATATAATTTGTAATCATTATTTAAATTACTTGGCTAATTGTTAATTGTTTTCCTTAAACTTTCATTCCACTCAAATTTTCCCTACTTAGGATCATCTCATTCACACACTTGAAAAGGTTGCATGATTTCACGATCGTTCACTACTAAAAACACCCTCTGAGGAATGCCTCATGGTTTGGTCGATCAGCAGTGCGTCGACAGTCATGAGCTTCCTCACTCTCAAGTTGTCCACTTGGGAGAATCGTATCATACCCACTCTTGTTCTTAGATCTTGACTGTGGAATACTTTAATAAGGAATACATCTCATATCAAAGCTAGGAAGTCGCGAAGCCCATGGTGCGTCAAGACTGATAGTGAAATCTTGCCTTGATTCTCAAAGTATTCTTAATCCCGAAAAAAGACACCTCATAAATTATGTGCATTTTGAGAGTAAAACATGTTCAAGTATTGTCATTTTTCTCTTGGGTGAGTAGATTAGTCTAACCCTTTTGTGGTGCAGGTACAATGAGTCCACCTACATCATATCCAAGATTTAGCATGGTCTGGTGCATGCCCATGGAAATAGAGTCTTGGTGGAACGATTTGGGTCAATATGGTCAAAATGAAGTAAGGAAGTGTTGGGTCACTTACCTTCTCTGATGCAAATTACTCTGTGTCGAGAACTTATTGAAGCTTCCATCGTGTTTTGCGATGAAAAACAGACAGTTTTTAGATTTGGGAATGTTGAGATGTGTCGCGATCCGAACATAGGTCCAGACGGAGACATGGAACCTAGAACCACGAATGTTCCAAGTTAGACCATGGCATGAACATGATAATTAAAGCACATACATCAAGCGAAAGATGATAACTAAAAACATGAATAAGTGAAAGTCTGAATACATATCAACCATACAGAATTAACACTGACAAAGCTAAAGTTCTACATATTGTCTGATAAGCTTCTAACATGTCTGAAGAGCTCATGGGACAACACCCCAACTAGCTCACGAAAGTCTGAAAAATTGAAATAATATAACTCAACATCAAACTGAAGGTCCTTGAATGATGAGGAATCACCAACGAGAGAAACTAAACTAAGTTGTGGGAAAACTGGCTAATGGCAGAGTTGGGTCTGATCGTTTGCACCTGTATCATGAAACGATACAACATAGATTATGCGGTCAGTACTTAGAATGTACTGAGTATGCAAGGTAAGTAAATCATGTTGAGTAACTATATGTAACACCTCACAAAGTTCCTAGACCAGATCAGTGGTTGAAATAGAGAAAACAGGAAAATATGCACCAGGTCACGGGACGACTAGTCTAGTGACCCGTAATGTACATCATGGGTCGTGGAGTAAATCGTGGAGTGATTCTGCCATGGGGAATTCGTGGTCAGGGGGTGACCACGAGTAGAGTTCATGACTCATGATATGACCCTGCGAGTCATTAGGTGCCTCATGGTCTAGCCCAGTGATTTTGAGAAGGGAGTTCCAGTGTTGACGATGGGAGGTGACAACGATTTGTTGAGTGGAGTAACGACTCTTGGTGTCCCTTGTTGTATCTGGCAGGATATTTTCCCAGCTCAGGCCATGACTGGAAGCCATGAGTCGTGATACCACCTAACAACTCGTGGAGTGTCTCATGGCCTGGCTCAGAGAAAACTCAGTGTTGCCAACAAATTGGACTCACGACTTGTCAGTACCTCACGAGTCGTGATATCCCTCGTGAGGACTAGCAGGGTCCAAATTTTTTGCATTTTAGCAGGGGAATTTTCGTAACTTCCAGGTATTCTTATCCCTAAACTACATCATTTTGGGCATGGTTAGGAGGGGAAAAGAGGGGTAATCGACTTAATCTCTCTCATTTCACTCAACTCATGATCTCTAGAGCAAAGAAGTTCCTGACAGGCATCTCAGAGTTAAGATAGGGCTTCCAAATTTTCTTCAGACTTTCTTCAAGGATTCTACTCTAGATATGTGGGAGTTCAACAAGAGAATTGTTCTTCCCTTGTGCCCCAAAACCCTTATGAAAACTTTATTAGTTCCTTGCTTGAAGTTCAAAGCTAGGGTTCTGTTCAGTCAAATTATGGGTTTTCTTTTAGATCATGTTTCTATTAAATTCTTGGAAGTTTATATCTATTGTCATTGTGTGGACATCATTCTCTATGAAATGTGTGCTTAGCCCTAGCCCTTATTAATAGTTGAAGGAGTCTTACATGATTTTCTAGATGAAATTATTATTGATTCCTATAGTGCTTATAACCTTAGTGTTATTATGATTACATGAGAAAATTATCTTGTTCCTAGAATCAGTCTTACTCAATACCTAGCACCCTCACGAGTCTCACACTAATGTCAGCTGATCAGTTTGACTATAGTCAGTTTTCTTGAGGTGTGAATAATACCTCCCAGTCCTAGTTTGTAATTATCAGTTATCAGCTAGTTCTTTAGATGGTTACGATGCTTCCAGATAAGCAGCTCTAACCAGTCGTAGAACACCAGTTTTTAGTTATTCGGTCCTACAGACTCTCAGGTTACTTCCAGATAAGTATTTTTGACATTAGTGCAGGACCCCTGCTTCGAGCTATCAGCTTAGTAGTCTAGTTAGGTCTATCCAGTGGGAGTAGTACTTAGCACCGAGTGGATCGGGGTTCCAACGCACCCAGGTTCCCAAAACTACATTGCCACCATAGGTTATTGGCCCAACAGACCCCAGACTTATGATCACCCAGCTCAGCCACTATACCCTGGCAAGGTACAGTGGGCTTTCTCCGATGGGTGTATACATCAAACTCCGCGTCTAGCTCACGTGGTTGTATGTCGGTTATAGACTCTCCCATTTGTCAGTTCAGTTTAGCTCAGTTCAGTCACTCAATTCTAGGACATGTTTATGATCGTCAGTCAGGGTCATTATTGACCATATCAGTTATAGCTCAACTTTTATCCATATTCAGTATCAGTTGGTCATTTTTTATTATTTCAGTTCAGTGCTTATTTTTCCATGCTTATTGTATATCTCACTTACTCAATACATTCAAAGTATTGATGCATACTTTCTATGTTGTATCGTATTATGGTACAGGCGTAGGATCCTAGTCTCAGCATCATCACTAGCTCCTTCAACGATTCAAGCAGCATTCCAATTGGTGAGTCCTCATCTTCTGAGGTCGATGTTTTTCTTTTTCAGTCAATTCAGTACTCAAACTTTAGAGTTAGCTGGGGGCTTTTCCCAGCAACTCATCAGCTAGTAGTTGGCTTTCAGAAATAGTTGTTCATTATTCTTTTTAGATATGTTTACTCTTTTCAAAGCAACATTTCTTGGATAATTATTTTTATACAGCTTCTACTTATTTACTTAGTTTACCAATGTGATGTTAGACCATAGTTTAACTTAGGGTCACTTGTGGCACCAAGTATCGTGTCTCGTCTAGGGTGCAGACTCAGGTCATGATAGTATAAATTGAGATCATGCATAAAAACATAAATCATAAGATCATGAGAGTAAGGGCTGCATGCTGATATCTTAAAACATGTATAGTCATAAATTGAATTTTATATCTAAATAGAATGACTCAAGGCTAAAAATTGAATCATATGGCTTTCCATAGCTGAAATCATAAGTAAAGGCTTATAAACTGATCATTGGGTCAAACCTGATAAAATCATAATATCATAAGTCATACATGATCTTGGGCAGATTTATATGCCCAAGGGATACTCAAACGTATCATTTTCGCCTTGTTTGTTATGCAATGTGTATACATTTTCATGTAATTGGTAATAAAATATGAATTTATACTAACCAACATGATTAGCATTTGTTTGCAGGTAAAATATGATTTTTAGGAGCTAAAATGCATGTTGGGACAATATCAGAGTTGGACTTGGATGCGAGCACGGTAAAGACATTGGAATGCGCAATGTAAAGGGGCTCCGCGATGGAGCCGTGCCACGCTACCATCGCGAAGGCACACTGCCTGGAGGGTGATTTAATTGGCAATTTCCAGTGAAGCCTCGCGACAGCTCCGTGGCACAGAGATAAGCCTCCGCGTTGGCCTCCGTGCCACGTTGAGGCTATATTCCTGGACCCTGGATTTCCAGTAAGGGTCCGCGTCCACACCGTGTCACGGAGGCAGTGCTCTGCGTTGGCCTCCGTGACACGTTGCTTGTTATTCCGGGAAAAATTCCCAATAGTATAAATAGAACACTTAGGCTTATTTTTAAGAAAATTCAGACTTGGTGGAGCAAGGACGTGGGTTACAGGCAGTTGAGGGACGAAAAAGCTAAAGGGTTTTCTCTCTTTCTTTCTTCTTTCAATCAATTGTTTGTATGATTAACACTTGTTTTAGGATGATTAATCCACAAATGAGTGGCTAATTCTCTTCCTTGCTTAGGTTATGAACAATGGTGATGAATTTTGATGGTTGAATTGTATGGTTTTTCATCTTCTTCTTCTATGTTGTTCTATTAATTCTTGTTTATACTGCATTGGTGTGTGGCCGACACTAATTTATATCTAAAAAGTCCGATTTCACTCGAGAGAGCAAGAAATTGGAAAGTTGTGAATTAATAGGGTACTGTTCTTAACTTGATTTGGGAAAATTGGGTTTTGATGTGCTTTCCTGATAGAATATACTTGAAAGCCGTATTAGTCAATTAGGAACCGGAATTGTAGTGCTAGGTCATAAATTGCATTTGATCACAGAAATGTAGACGAATGATTTATGATTCTAAAGTGAGATTAAATACGAGAGTTTTAATCTCTAGGCTAATGTTCTTGGCTAGCAACATGAAGAGAAGAATAACCAAATTATGATTATAATCAAGTCCATTTCTTGTTCTTAACCTTGGCATGCTCATATCCATAGTTTCAATTCAAAGTAAATATTTGTTAATAGTTTTAGTATAGAATTTATAAACAAAAATTATTTAGCTTTTGGTTACGTTGTTGTCAGCATAATTAGAAGTAAGCTAGAATATAGTATACTGAAGCAATTTTACTTATCCAGAGTCTCCTTGGTTCGATACTTGGCTTACTTAGCCACTTTATTACTTGTTTGACCACGTGCACTTGCGTGTCGGTTTTAACCTATAACAAAACCACCGGACAAGTTTTTGGCGCCGTTGCCGGGGAGACTAGGCAATTGGTGAAATTGTGTTAAGTGTAAATTTACTGTATTTTTGTTTTATTTTCTTAAATGTTGACAACTTGGTCTTAGCCTGTATTTTGCAGACTTGATTTCTGTGAACACTGGCAAAGGACAAGGAGCTGGTGGAATCTTATACAGAGCCTGAATGTGAATTTCATAGTAAACGCAGAGAAGCTCTACAAAAGAAGCTGCAGTTGCTCAGACAGTCTATTATGGAGCAACAAAATCCACCAGTTGTGCAGCAGCAAGGCCGGTTCGCGAGGTGGCAATCCCACATGCCAACAATGTACATTCTAGTATCTGCAAACCAGAGCCTAGAGGGAGGTTTGAATTAAAGCAGAACATGGTGCAACTTTTACACACAAGCGGGCAATTTACCGGTCTCCCTCATGAAGACCCACAACATCTCTAGAATATTTTGGAGATAAGTGACACTTATATACCCGCTGGAGTGTCACCTGATTATGTTCGGCTCACCCTATTTCCGTTTTCCTTACTTGGTGAAGCCAAGAGGTGGTTAAAAGCTGAACCACCAAATTCTATATCAACGTGGGATGATCTTGCACGGAAGTTTTTGATAAGATTTTTTCCCTCTGGTAAAACAGCCAGACTTAGAAGTCAAATTCTAAGTTTCAAACAGAGGGAGGGAGAAAATTTATATCAAGCCTGGGAAAGATTTAAATCCATGTTGCGGGACTGTCCTCATCATCATCAGTCCAATGAGGTGTTGGTACACACATTTATTGAGGGTTTGGAACCCCATACTAAAATTTTGTTAGACTCAGCAGCTGGAGGGCAAGCGCTGGAAAAGACTTATGAGGAGCTGTACACTTTGCTCAACCAAATTTCACAGGGCAATCCAGAATGGAATGCAGATTCATCTCGAGGTGGAGCAAGGAAAGCAGCAGGAGTGCTTGAAGTGGATGGATTTACAGCTATCGCTGCACAGATAGCTGCCTTGCAGAATCAGTTGAACAACCACTTCAGCAATATGAACTTGAACCAGCCTTCAGCTTCAGTCAATGCGGTCCAGCAAATGTGGTGTGAAGTGTGTGGTAGCAGTGAGCACTCAGCTGTGTGCTGTGGAGCAAACCCAGATTCTGTTAACTTTGTGGGCAATGCACAAAGAAATCAGCAGCAGTTTGGTAGTGGCTACAACTCAAATTGGAGGAACCATCCAAATTTTTCGTGGGGTAGCAACAACCAACAAGGCCAAAGTTCGGGTCAGGGTATGCACAGGAATCAAGGAGGGCAACAGAACTACCAATCTCAATTCAGAAATCACAATGCCCCTCCTCCACCACCATCACCGAGCATTGAGGAGATGTTCAAGACCATGATCGCTAATCAGGCGCAATTGCAGGCTGACTATGTTAAATTGGCAGCCGAAGTGAAGAATAATCAATTAGTGACCAAGGCTCTTGAGTATCAATTTGGGCAATTTGCTAGTGCCCAAAACACAAGACCTAGAGGAGGACTGCCTAGCGACACGGATACTAATCCGAAGCAGGTAAATGCGGTGACCACGAGGAGTGGTTTGCAGTTGAAGGAGGTGGAACCAGAAAGACCGCCTCAAAAGTCAGGAGCAGCAGATGTTGAGGAGGAACAAAGTTCTGATAGGGGGAAGACCAAAGAAGCAGAAGCAGAAAGACCTCCACCCCCGTTCCCTCAACGACTCAAGAAACACAATGAGGAGGTGTTTCAAGAAATTTATGGAGGTGCTTAAATAGGTACATGTTAATTTACCTCTTGTTGATGTCTTGTAGGGAGTGCCAAAATATGCCAAATATATTAAAGACATCATGGCCAACAAAAGTCGTCTGACTGAGTATGCCACGGTAGCTTTGACGGAGGAATGCACTTCCCGAATTCAAAATAGACTGCCCACAAAGCTGAAAGATCCTGGAAGTTTTACTATCCAGCTTACAATTGGGCAGAGTATCCGAGCTCGTGGATTGTGTGACTTGGGGGCGAGCATAAATCTGATGCCATCTTCGGTATTCAGAAAGTTAGGTCTAGGGAGTCCTAGACCTATAACCGTAATCTTGCAGCTAGCAGACAGATCCTTAGCTAGGCCGGATGGCATTGTTGAGGATGTGCTTGTGCAAGTGGGATCCCTCATTTTTCCAGTCGATTTTATTGTTCTGGATTTTGAACCAGACGCTGAAGTCCCATTTATTTTGGGACGACCCTTCTTGGCAACCGAAAAAGCATTAATTGACGTGGCTGTGGGTCAACTTACAATGCGAGCACATGACAAGGTAGAAGTGTTCGATGTGTACAAAGCACCCAAGCTCCCGATTGTAAATGAAGAACTCTCGGTGATCAATGTAATTGATCATGGGAATGCTAAGCACATGAGTGATTCCCGGGAGTTGATAGGAAGACCACCAGAAAAAAGTGAGCACTACTGGGGGGAGGACAATGATCGTGAAAAATTGTCCATCACCCTAGTGGATAATTGAGCATAAAGGACGTCGAGCCGCAACGGTAAACCAAGCGCTGCACGGGAGGCAACCCGTGAAAAATAATTTTTCTTTTGTTTAGTAAAGTGTAAATAGTTTTTATTTTAATTTTCTTTTTCTTGATTTAGTCCAAATTTTTTGTTTTAGTTAGTATTTTTCATTTTAGTTAGGGAAATCTATTAATCTAACCAATTTTGTTTAGTGAGGTGATTTTCAGGTCAACCGGAGAAAAATATACATGGAATCGGGAAGAAAAAGGTAAGGTATGAAAAAATGAATAAAATGAAGAAACAGTGCACTGGGGCGTTGGCTCCGTGTCACGGAGGAAGGGCTCCGCATTACCCTCCGTGACACGTTGAGGTTAAATCTGAATTTTTAAAAAAAATCCAGTGAGCCATCGCGTTAGCTCCGTGTCACAGAGGAGGGGCTCCGCGTTACCCTCCGTGACACGTTGCCCTATATTCAGTGCCGGGTCACACCGGGTCGCCGGGTGACCCACGTGTTTTTCTTCTTTTTAACCCCAATTTTTGCCCTTTTTTCCCCATTTCCTCTCTTCTCCGCGACCAAGCACCTAAATTCCCTCTCCCAACCAACGTGCCACGCTACTAAGCAAACAATTTGCCAAGTTTCTTAGGTTATTCAACGTAAAGGTATGTTTTCCTCGTTTCTCTCAAGTTTTTGTCGATTCTAATTGAATTTGAGCATGTGAGGTGAGATATATCATCCTAAGTAGCAATTTAGCATGATATTGAATTATTCTTTGATTGATAGATGTTCGGAATGTTGTAATTAGCGTTTGAACTTGTCGATTGCGTGAATGATTCGAATGTGATTGTAAAATTGAATTCTAGGGCTTGGGTTGTTGAAATCGAATTGGGTAACTTGCTAAATTGGTGAATTATATGCCGGGGTGTGTTTGTGAATTGAGATAAGTCGTTGTAAATATTGTTAGAGTGGAAAAGACGACGAATTCTCAAATTTTTGGGAAAAGGTGAAAATTGCTCAAATTGGTTTGATTATTTGGATTCGTATGTATATAGAATTTGTGTCATTGTTTTTGTTTGTTGTTTTAGTTGCTAAGTGCGATGGTTGAATTGCTAGCGATGGTAGGACTGGGATTAGCTGTATGAAGTCTGAGTAGTACGCTAAAAGTTATGCTGTCAAAATTTTTTGTAAACGCACTAAGCAATAAATTGTATAGTTGTTTGTTTTAGTGTAAATGAAGTAATCCTTGCCGCAGTATCATAAAAGTAGCTAAGGACTAAGTGTGGGGTAAACTTAGTTTAACCCGACCTTAGCTGAAGTTAACATGTATTTAGCTTGACATTGTGCTTGTTTATTTATGTTGACAGGTACAATGGCAAGTAGGCAGGATAAGGGTAAAGGTGCATCTACTTCAGGCACCGGGAGAAAACGAATGAGATTGGGCACTGCAGTCCCAGCTGCACCAGCTGTTCCGCGCGGCCAACGCCGCCAATACGGAACGAGGTGGGTGACCGATGAAGGGAAGAAGTGGTACGCTAAACATAAGGAGAATAAGTACTTCCCTGAGGAGCATATTGCACGGGAACCACTAGCACAGGAGTTCCCCCGTATTGTGCAAAGGATCGAGGCAGCTGGGCTCAGCTTCATATTTCAGGAGCCCAAGGAGTGCAACCTACATTTAGTACGGGAGTTCTATGCAAATTGGAACCCGGCCATCAGAAGCCACACAATAAAAATCAGAGGGCAGATTGTCACCCTGGAACCCCAGCAATTTAATGCCATCGTTGGAGCGCGGGACACAGACGCCCACGTTCTCCGCCAGCTGAACATCACCCCACCATACGCCGATATCAGACGCACTTTGTGTGGGGCTCGATCCACAGCCCGATGGAGCAGACATAAGGAGAGGGGTTACCACCAGACTCTGCCTTATTCGCAGATGAACAGGGAGGCCAGAATATGGCTGAAAATAGTGTGTTCGTGCCTGATCCCGGGGGTTCACATGACGGATGTGACCCGGGACCGTGTCTTCCTTGTGTATGCCCTTATGAAAGGGCTGGAGATTAATGTTGGGGCGGTCATCATATCCGCCATGAAGAGAGCCCGACTACACCAGGGCCACAGGTATGGGTTCGGCGGACTCATCACCACCTTTCTCCGGGGCCTCGACGTTGAGGAAGAGGCTTTGGACTACATCCCGCAGTTGGAGCGGAGGGCCCTTGATGTGACAAAAACTAAGGCCCCCGACACCACACACGGGCCAGTGCTGACACTGGGCAAGCGACATGCTCATGACGATCAGTACATGGCACGAATGTTTGGTATGCAGATGCTTCAGCTCAGGATTGGTGGGAGACCAGCCACAGAGGAAGAGTTATGGCAGCTGGAGTTGGATTACCCATTTGGCGAGAACGCCAGAGCTTTGTGTCGAGTGGGACCAGCCTTCGTTGAGCCCACTGATGATGATGTCCCCACGGACGAGGAGACACGTCGGGAGGACTCCG
Source organism: Datura wrightii (assembly GCA_035772735.1). Lineage (NCBI taxonomy): Eukaryota > Viridiplantae > Streptophyta > Magnoliopsida > Solanales > Solanaceae > Datura > Datura wrightii. Next base: position 71,090,649 of record JASDFA010000019.1, on the reverse strand, counting down.
ATGTGGAGTCCGATGACGACGAGGGAGGAGACTCGGACATGGGCGATGAGGCAGCAGCACCAGATGAAGAAGTCGAATATTTCGACTGATCAGGGAGTTCCACCACCTGAAATTTTTGTGATTTTTAATTTTTGTGAACACTGGGGACAGTGTTCGATTTAAGTGTGGGGTGGGGAGTAGCTAGGTGCTGGGACCTGGGCTAATCTGTTGTATGTTCTTCCTTTGTTTTGCATGTATGTTTTTATGTTTCCCTGTGGTTGTGAACTGATTTGTGTTGTATCTGTATATATTTTTGTGGTAAATGATGTGTGTTGTGAAAGGTTGTGGTTGCCAGTGCAAATTTTGTAAATTTTGTAAATATTTTTTTTCTTTATCGAAATGATCGATAATTTTCAAAATTTTGCGAAATTATTTTGTACATATTAAAATATTTTGTAAGTACTTTTCCATCAAAATGATCGATGTGTTGCAAAATTTTTCGATTTTTATTTTTGGGTTTCTCGGAGTTTGTTTTCGATTCTTTTACCGAGAATAGTCCCATTGAACCGACGTCATAGTTAGTGACCATTCCCTATGATGGATGGATGACGACCGTCTTAAGGGAAATGTAGTCGGTAGGATTAGTGATTTTAATTTATTTTAAGTTTTTTTTTCTTTGGTGGATTGCATCACTGAACCTGTAGTTACTATCTGGTTGTAAAATTTTGGTTGCGTGTTGTAACTGATGTTCAAAATGTAAAAGTGATTCGTATGAAAGCATGCAATTTTGTAAATATGTTGAGATACCTAGGCTGTAGAATTTGATTCGATGTGATTAAGGCTTAATTTTTGAATTCATGTAATTGGCTAATTAAAGAGTCTGTGAATGCATCTTGAATCGAGCATGTGCATGAAGTGTGAAGTGAGGTATTGTTATTCCATGCTATTGTGAAGTGTCTAGAACTTGCCTGGTGTGTGTACAAAACGAAATGAAGGAGGTGTAGTGTTAGAAAGGATGTAGGCATTTCTTTGTTTTTAACCGAGAGTTTCTATTTTTTTCTTGTCATACTCTCATTTTTATGTGACTGTATACCCTAGTCAGCCCGTTGAGCCTTTAGCCGATTCTTTCTTTCTTTTGTCCAAAAATGTATAAACTAAGCTTTATTCTTTCTTTTCATTAGCCGTAAAGTCTATACAAAACTCTTAAGCGCTTAAGAAGAAAAGAAAAATTTTTCCCAAAGTGTCAAAGAGTGAGAAGGGTGAAAAGAAAAAGAAAAGCAGAGTGAGGAAAGAAAAGAAAAAGGTGGAGGGTGCACTCATCATAATTAAATGATATTGAGGGTACATGAAAACCCTTTGTATTGTGTCAAGTGTGTTGGATGAAATGGGCAGTACGAAAGTAAACAAGCATGAATGGTATGAGAGGAAAAAAAAAAGAGAGAAACAATGTCCATGAGTCGATGGGAATGTGTTGAAAAGGCGCTTAAGGATGCTAGTGACTGTTATTGGCTAATTCAATATATACTAGTTCCATAGCTTCCATTACAACCCATTAAAGTCCTACGTGATCTTACATTGCATTTCTTTATATTAGTGGAGTAATACACTAAGGGCAAGCCTATGGGTCATGACATGATGCATGTGAATTCTTTTGGGAGAGAGAGTGAAATTAATTTCTACATGCCCCTACTTGAATGTTTGTGTGTTGCATGAACATAAAGGGGAAGATTCTCATGAGTTGTGAGGGCACATGCTTGATGAAAGATTGATTTTCGTGTTGGATATCTTGATTAGCTGATTTGCATGAGTTTGCCAATATCGAGAGTCGATTCTTAAAGTCTAGGAAGTCTTGATGTATTAAAGGTCATTGCATTGTTAAGACCATGCATGTTTTCTTGATGATTTACAATATTGAATGATCGGTATGACCGTAGCATAAATTGTCGCACCATAGTGGCGAAGGTTGGGATGTAATTTGCATGAGTTGTGTATGTGTTGTTCGAGGACGAACAAGGATTTAAGTGTGGGGTAAGTGATCTTGGGCAGATTTATATGCCCAAGGGATACTCAAACGTATCATTTTCGCCTTGTTTGTTATGCAATGTGTATACATTTTCATGTAATTGGTAATAAAATATGAATTTATACTAACCAACATGATTAGCATTTGTTTGCAGGTAAAATATGATTTTTAGGAGCTAAAATGCATGTTGGGACAATATCGGAGTTGGACTTGGATGCGAGCACGGTAAAGACATTGGAATGCGCAATGTAAAGGGGCTCCGCGATGGAGCCGTGCCACGCTACCATCGCGGAGGCACACTGCCTGGAGGGTGATTTAATTGGCAATTTCCAGTGAAGCCTCGCGACAGCTCCATGGCATGGAGATAAGCCTCCGCGTTGGCCTCCGTGCCACGTTGAGGCTATATTCCCGGACCCTGGATTTCCAGTAAGGGTCCGCGTCCACGCCGTGTCACGGAGGCAGTGCTCCGCGTTGGCCTCCGTGACACGTTGCTTGTTATTCCGGGAAAAATTCCCAATAGTATAAATAGAACACTTAGGCTTATTTTTAAGAAAATTCAGACTTGGTGGAGCAAGGACGTGGGTTACAGGCAGTTGAGGGACGAAAAAGCTAAGGGTTTTTCTCTCTTTCTTTCTTCTTTCAATCAATTGTTTGTATGATTAACACTTGTTTTAGGATGATTAATCCACAAATGAGTGGCTAATTCTCTTCCTTGCTGAGGTTATGAACAATGGTGATGAATTTTGATGATTGAATTGTATGGTTTTTCATCTTCTTCTTCTATGTTGTTCTATTAATTCTTGTTTCTACTGCATTGGTGTGTGGCCGACATTAATGTATATCTAAAAAGTCCGATTTCACTCGAGAGAGCAAGAAATTGGAAAGTTGTGAATTAATAGGGTATTGTTCTTAACTTGATTTGGGAAAATTGGGTTTTGATGTGCTTTCCTGATAGAAATATACTTGAAAGTCGTATTAGTCAATTAGGAACCGGAATTGTAGTGCTAGGTCATAAATTGCATTTGATCACAGAAATGTAGACGAATGATTTATGATTCTAAAGTGAGATTAAATACGAGAGTTTTAATCTCTAGGCTAATGTTCTTGGCTAGCAACATGAAGAGAAGAATAACCAAATTATGATTATAATCAAGTCCATTACTTGTTCTTAACCTTGGCATGCTCATATCCATAGTTTCAATTCAAAGTAAATATTTGTTAATAGTTTTATTATAGAATTTATAAACAAAAATTATTTAGCTTTTGGTTACGTTGTTGTCAGCATAATTAGAAGTAAGCTAGAATATAGTATACTGAAGCAATTTTACTTATCCAGAGTCTCCTTGGTTCGATACTTGGCTTACTTAGCCACTTTATTGCTTGTTTGACCACGTGCACTTGCGTGTCGGTTTTAACCTATAACAAAACCACCGAACAATACATATGCATAACTGAAATCATGAGGAACAATGAGAGACTCGTCTTAACTGACAACCACCATGTATGAGTGCATAATGTTCCCACGTCTTGTCCACGTGGAGAAGGGCCATCCTAAGCCTTGCCAGGGTGAAGGATAAGTAAGGTGTGATATCACGGTATGCCCTTGGGTAGGGAAACGCTCTCTTGAGAGGTCCCAAAATGTATACCTGCGTTGGCGCATAGTTAGTGAGACCGAAAAACCTTACAACCCCTAGCCTACTCGGTGTTAGACACTATTCCCAAAACATGTATAATGCTCAGATAATTATATTCTTAAAATATAGCTTGAATCTAAATATTGGGGAACCTTGACTATATATATATATATATATATATATATATATCATAACTGGTCTTATTAGTCTTGGCTAAATCATGAAACATACTTGACTTGTATGGGCTTGCCCAAATCTTAAAATTATGCATACTTGGCTTCACAAGGAAAATCGTCGATTCATACATGGGTACATTTGTACATACTAGATATCTCATCATATTTGAAGTCATAAATCAAAAACTTGACTTTTCATGAAACTTATATAATTGGGCATAGTTTTCTATAAATTTGAAATCATGAAGTTATAACCAAAATACCATATGAAATCTTTCCATAAATCTTAAAACATACTTCGAAACATAGAGGGGATTGACCCATAATTGATTTATAGGAAATTTTATAAAATTGGGTTAAAACCCCATAAGATCATGAACTTGCATTAAGACTTGAATTCATGAGATTGATGAGAGATATGGGCATGAGAGGGAAAGGAAACTCTTATTTGAAGCCCTTCATACCTGGGTGAGATAAATTTACACTTGTCTTTGAAATCCCAAGAGGTTTGGAGAAGAAATTGAAGGATTTAAGCTTGATCTTCAATAGAAAACCTCTAAACTTGCATGCATGGGAGTTGAATGAATTGGAATAGGTTAAACTCCCTTAATACACTTCTTTTAGGTCTTTTAAGTCCTAAAACTTCTTTTAGGACTTAAAAGTTTAGAATTATGAAAACATCCTTACTAATTTTGCAAAAAAATAATTCACTGCCAAACGTATCGACTCACACCACAAGTCAAACCTCAATACCATGAGTCATGGTCACGCTTGTTGTCACCTCTATTTCACCATGACTTCTAAAATTTCCCACGGATCAGACCACGACTCGTACCATCAAACAACGAGTCATTGGATCCATCCATGATCATTGCTTCCAAATTCCTTAGCCCCTTCCCACAAGTGCAGGCCACGACTCATTGTTCCCCACAATGATTCATGCCATGACTCGAGCATTTGCTTATCTCCTGTCTAGTCATCATCATTTTGATAAAATATTGAAGGACCTAAAGAAAGCAAGCCCCAAGGACGAAGTGTTTAGGGTTTAGTCTAATGTTCTTTTCTTTAGTCATTTTCTTGTATTTGCAACAAATCCATCTTAATATAAGTTTTATTTCCTTTTGGGTTCTATTTTGGAGAAAAATGACAATATTTAATTACCTTCTTCTCTCTCAAATTCGTTAGGCCTACCTCTGACACAAAAGAGGCTCCAAAATTAGGAAACGCGCCAATGTATTTATTTGTTTATTCAGTCTTTACTTTAAGTAACATGATTTCTAATCTCTCTTACTAACTTTGACTTCGCTTGTTGTATATCTTATTTTTTCCCTTTCCTAAAGGTTGATCTATGCAATCTGGCCTACTACACAAGATGAAAAGGGGCTCCTCTTACTCCTCCTCCCGTTCCTAGCTGCAACAACAAAGGAAGGAACAAGATGGATGAACACAACAGCACCACTGATAAGAATGGTAATAATGTGCCTAGAGAAGACAGAGATAATTATGAAGGGGATATCCACCGGATTATAATGAAGTAATATTGAGACTTGAGTAGAAAATTTTTGAGTTGCAAGAAGAATTAGCTCAAGTTCATAGTCTAAACAACCTGTCGGCTTCATTTGAAGTTCAAGCCAACTCAGCCACTTTAAAAGCACCAGCAAGCCCCCCTATGACATCCCAACCCAATGCTCCCCCTCAAGATACTCATCATACTCCACCTTAATATCATCAGTATCCACCATATATATATCCAAACTCACAAGCTCCAATCACTTCCCAATACATATTGCCTTCCCAAGAACTACCTTCTGTAAAAAACATAAATACAACATATGCCTGCACCCATATTAACCCGATCTATGTGGAAACTGCACCACTAACTTAACATCTGGAGGAACCTAAACCTTCAGAGAAGGATATGTTGATTCGTACTTTAATCGAGGAGCTCAAAAAGATGAATAGTAGAATTCAAAATAATGAAGGTGCTAAGGGGATAATCGGTTTGGATTATGAAGATCTATGTATACACCTTGATGTTGAACTACCAAGAGGGGTACAAACCTCCTAACTTCATATTATTTACTAGGGCTGGTGATCCGAGGGCCCACTTGAGGTTATATTGTGATAAGTTGGTAAGAGTTGGAAGAAACGAGAAAATCATAATGAAACTATTTTATAAGAAGTTTGACTGGCGATTTCTTAGTTTGTATGTAAAATAGAACCCAAAGATTACCTTGGCGGATATGGCTGCAGCTTTTGTGGAGCATTTTGGATTCAACACGAAGAATGCACCTGATTTGAATTATATTTAGAATTTCAAAAGGAAGCCCATAGAAACATTTAGAGAGTATACAACTTGATGGAGAAATGAGGCCTCCCGAGTGAGACCCCCAATGGAGGAAGTGTAAATGAATGATATTTTCATGCGCACTCTAGATCTGCAAGTTTATGATAGGTTGATGTTGGTTAGTGAGAAGAGCTTCACCGTGATCATCAAATTAGGCGAAAAGATTGAAGATGGTATCAAAGACGGTATCATTATTAATTTGAATGAATTTTTGCAGGCTGCTAACAAAGCTTTGCAATCTGGAGGTATAACGGAGAGCTGCAAAAAGAAGGAAGTCAACATAGTCATGATGGCGCAAGGGCCAAAAAATTACGTTTACCAGACTCAAAATCCACCCCCAAATTACCAAAGTCCACCCCTACACTACCAAACTCTACCTCCACAATATCAAGCTCCCTTACCCCACTACCAAGCTCTATCACCACAATACCAAGACCCATCACCACAATACCAAACACCCCATCCTTACCAAGCACACTATCAAACTCCTTCTCCAACCCATTTTAAAACCCCTCCTTCACATTACCAAACTCCCACCTACCCCATCTATAGCATACAACCCTCTTATCCCCAACCATCTCCCTCCAATTATTTACAGAGCCAGAGGCTAGGGCCCATTTTGAAAGAAAGCTGACAAAAACCTATATACCACTAGCAGAACCAATTGCTTAATTGTATATGACTTTGAAGGAGGCGGGATATATTAAGCCTATCCCCGCCCTTGTGGTCGATACCTAAGCCAAATGGCACAACCATAACAAGGTGTGCATGTACCATTCAGGAATGAGGGAGCATCTTCCAGATCCTTAAAGGACAAAATATAGAAGCTAATCAATACAAAGTCCATTCATCTTAAGGACCCGACACCAAATGTGACGAATAATCCTTTGCTGAAGCACTAACTGAACATGGTTTCTTATGATGAGAATAGGGATATGTCAAATACCATGGGGTCATTGATCAAACCCACCTATAGCAGTACTAAGACGTCCTTCATTCGAGGTTGAGGTGGCTGCACCAAAGCCTCCATTCATGGTGGTTAGAGCTGATCTGACCTCTTATAATATGGTACCATGGAGCTATGAGGAAAATACCCCACGAGGGACAAAAGTTATAAAAGCAGATGTAGCACAAGGGGTGACCCAATCGGGCCGAATATATACTTCTGATACTTTAGCTCAAGGAGGAGCCAACAAAGGGAAGTAGCTTATGGTGCAGGTTGAAGAAAATGGTGTTGGAAGAAAATATAGGCAAAAGAATATTCTGTGACAGAGTAGTTGAGCAAGAATCCAGCCCAGATATCCATTTTGTCCTTGTTACAAAGTTCTGATCGGCACTAAACGACTTTGATGAAGGTGTTGAATGAGGCCGATGCGCCTGCAAATATATCCAGCAGCGATGTGGCCCATATGATGGGTCAAGTTTTTGAGGCACAAAACATCTTGTTTCATGAAGAACTTCCTTTAGATGGTGTTGCCCACAACGAGGTGTTGCATATCACGGTGCAGCATATACATAAATCCATCACCAAAGTGTTGATTGATCCTGGTTCTAGCTTGAACATTTTCCCCCTCAACATTTTGACCCGATTGAAAGTTGATCTTGCTAGAATCAAGTTGTGAAAAATGAATTTCATAGCTTTTGATGGGTCACAAATAGATACTATGGGCGAGATAGATCTGGATATATTGGTTGGCCCTGCCACATTCACCATCACATTTACATCCCAGCTTCATACAATCTTCTATTGGGTAGACCATGGGTACATGCAGCAGGTGTGGTTCCTTCAACTCTACATCAATGTTTGACATTTGAATGGGATCATCAAGAGGTCATGGTCCATGGAGATGAAAGTCATCCTACTTATGCGGCTCCCTTTATCCTGGCCATTGAAGGGAAAGGAGGTTTGGATAGAGAGAGTTTTCATACTCTAGAGCTTGTTGGTGTAATCAAAGGAGGAAGGTGGTGGAGTGACAAGATCCTAAGCATGTTTTAATGGTAAGTTTTCAAACCGAGTAGAGGCCTTGGGGTGTGACTACAAGGGATAGCTAAACCTCAACATGTAGAGGCACAAAAGATCACTTTCAGACTAGGGTATCCACCCACTGCCAAATAGTTGGATGATTGGGAGTATCCTTTGGTGAATAATAATTTCTCACTGCCAAACCCACTACCTTCCGTACAAAACATTTTTTTGTTGATGATTTTCTGGATATCAAACAGGTTGAAGAAGATGTTGTACTATTTAGTATGAGGAACCTATTCTTGGTAGATCCAAATGAAGCTAACTGTTATGCCATTATTGATGATAAGGATGGAGGGGCCCCCTACAAGAAGCTGGAGCTCAAAGCGAAATCTCCAATTACAGCCACTCCGTGTAGGGCTCGCTGGGCACTTGGATAGATTTAAAAGGATTAGTTTTGTTGTTTTGAAATAAACTTTTTATTTTCAAAGTTATTTAAATTCTCATGGATATTATGTCAAATTTTGAGCAAGTTCTTTCGATTAATAAAATTATCTCCCTTTCATATATTGATTTTGTTTTACTTATATTTTCATCACTTCTAATATTAAACATGTTAAATTTGAGGCCATGATATATAATGAAATTTGAGACATAACATAGGCAATTCATTAGGAGCAGAAGAGAATGAGGTACCTACTGAGATTCTCCGAGAAATAGAGGAGCTTGAGGATAAGCCCAAAGAAAATCTAGCAGAAACAGAGGTGGTAATCCTAGAAGATGTAGAGACAGCCAAGGAGACCCCAGTTAGTACTTATTTGACAAAAGATGAGATAGAAGACTACATTCAGCTTCTGAAAAGTACAAGGATGTCTTTGCTTGGTCCTATGCTGACATGACTAGACTTAGCCATTCCATAGTAGCGCATAGGCTACCTACTGATCTAGCATAACCTCCCGTCAAGCAAAATCCAAGGAAGTACAAACCAGACATGAGTTTGAAAATTCTTAAAGTGGTTGAGTATCCCACCTGGTTAGCGAATATCATATCGGTGCCAAAGAAAGATGGAAAAGTCATAGTTTGTGTGGAATATAGAGATCTTAACAAAGTCAGCCCAAAAGATGACTTTCCATTACTGAACATTATCCTCATTGATAATTGTGCTAAGCATAAGATGTAGTCATTTGTGGATTATTATGTTGGTTATCATCATATTGGAATGCATGATGAAGATGCCGAGAAAATTATTTTTCTTTAGCCATGGGACATATACTACTACAAGGTGATGCATTCAGGTTGAAAAATGTTGAAGCTACTTACATGAGGGTCATGACCACTATCTTTCATAACATGATCCATCAAGAGATTGAGGTTTATGTGGATGATGTCATCTTCAAATCAAAGATAAGTTCTGATCATTTGGCTGACCTCAGAAAGTTCTTCGACAGGCTGCGAAAGTATAATTTGAAGTTGAATCTCACAAAGTGTGCATTTGGTGTTCCCTTGGGGAAATAGTTGGGATTTATTGTCAGCCACCAAGTATTGAGTTAGATCCAACTAAGATCATCCAAGAGCTCCCGCCGCCAAAGAACAAGAAGGAAGTTATGAGGTTTTTCGGACAACTCAATTACATCAGCCGTTTTATTGCTCAATCAATAGTTATTTGTGAGCCTATTTTCAAGTTGTTGAAGAAAGATGCCTCTATAGAGTGAACACCCGAATGTCAATAGGTTTTTGATAGAATCAAAGATTATCTATCTAAGCTTCCTATTTTAGTTCAACAGGAGCATGGAAAACCTTTACTTTTATATCTGCTTGTGCTAGATAATGCCTTTGGTTGTGTTCGAGACAAGAAGGAAAGAGCAAGCAATATATTATTTGAGCAAGAAGTTTACATCGTATGAAGTTTGATATACTTTGCTTGAATGGACATGTTGTGCTTTAACTTGGATTGCTCAGAAGTTGAGGCACTATATGTCCGCTTACACAACCTATCTAATCTCCAAAATGGATCCGCTGAGGTACATTTTTCAAAAGCCCATGCAACGAGAAAGTTGGCTAAGTGGCAGATATTATTGAGCAACTTTGACATTGTCTATGTCACACAGAAGGCGGTCAAAGGGCAGGCCCTTGCAGATTATTTGGCTAAAAATCCCGTCGACAATGAGTATGAACCTTTGAAGACATATTTTCCCGATGAAGAGATAAAACTCATAGGTGAAGACATCGCTGAAAAATATGATGTTTGGAGGTTGTTTTTAGAAGGAGCTTCCAATTTCAAAGGAGTAGGTATTAGAGTTGTGCTGGTGTTGGAGACTGGACAACATTATCCTGTATCAACCAAGATTTGGTTTCCTTGTACTAATAACATGGCCGAGAATGAAGCTTGTTTCCTGGGTATTCAATTAGCAGTCAACATGAATGTGTAATCGATATTGGTGATTGGAGTTTCAAATTTATTGACGCATCAAGTAAGAGGAGAATAGGCCACGAAGAATATAAAGATCTTTCCATATCTGCATTGCATGCAAGAGTTGCGTTACACCCCGTAAATTCCCAGCATATAGATGGCCTATTCACGTGTTGGTTAAGAGTATTTGAAAACCATACATTCTAGAAAAAGGCCCGGGGAAAGATCGAACAAGCGCCAAGTCGGCGCGTCGCAAGGAAAAATGCGACTTATAAGTCGCATTTACTGAATGCGACTTATAAATCGCATTTACTGAATGCGACTTATAAATCCCAATTATATAACACCTCCAACTTCAGTTTATTTCATTAACTTCATATAATTTCCTGAAAAGTCGCGAGAAACAGAGGAGAGCGTGAGGTTTTGAGGTATTTCCTTCCGATTACGCCATCAAACGCGGTCCAAACTCGAATTAACCTCAGGTACCAATGTATTTAGCAGTAGGGAGCATTCCTACGGATTTTGTTTCGCGAAATACGGCCGACGAATCGTCGTGCTACTGGGCTACGGTAAGTGGAATTGCTCCAAACTAGTGTCTATGTGCTCCTAGCCGTAAAGTGAATACTTCTCCCTTCTGGACCTCTGAAAAATAGCAAGTTTTCGACCGTCTTTTGATAAGCCTAGGTTTAGGCTATAATTATATCGAAAGTGATGTCATCCTTCAGAATAGTGTTGTATTTAGTACTAATTGACGTGTATATGAATGCAGTTGGGAGAAATAGCTGGAGTACTGACCGAGCCTCGTCCGACAGTCGGATAACTCGAGGTTAAGATATGTAAAGCTAGTTCCTTCGGCAAGTTAGTAGCTTTAGCCTTGTACAGTACAATAAACTCCATAGTAGAATTCCCAGAGTTGAATGTTAAGTATTATGCAAAGTTCAGTAAACCTAGTTTGCGTTGTTATATCGTATTCAGTCTGAAAGTTAGAAAAGTATGCGCCCGAGGGCAAGTTAGTATTTCAGATTCAGTATAGCCTATTACGTGATTAGCAAACATGTAGTAGAATAAAAGAAACAGATTTTCATAATAAAAGTCAATAAAGAAAGATCAGATAGACAGACAGTTATGGCTATAGATTAGCCATTCAGACAGACAGTATCTTGGCTACAGATTAGCCGTACAGTTAAACAGAGGTTACAGAATCAGTATAATTAGTAAGAATTAGCTCAGTGTAGAAACAGATCAGAATAAGAAGTAGATTTCAGATAGTCTTTTCAGTTATACATGCTTGCTATTTATATGTGCTATTGTTTGTTGAGACTTGCTATGGCATGTGGGTGTCCCGTTGCATCCCCACCGCCCCTGGGTTATAGCTGTGTCGATTGCAGATTCAGATACCGCCACCAGCTGGGCGATGCCGTCCGCCTAGAGGACGATGATGGCCGACCACCATGATAATACGGTCCAGACCACCCTGCTTGCAGGGGTAGTTCAGTTTACTCTGCGCAGAGCCAGATTACCCTGTTTACAGGGGCAGATTACTCTGCGTGCGTTTGTGGCCGGGGGCAGTTTCAGATACAGATTTTTATAAAATTACCCTGTTGCGTGCTTGCACCCAGGGGCAGTTTTAATTACACACCCCGTGTGCACTTGCGCCCAGAGGCAGGAGTCTTCGGACTCAGACACAGTTTATTGTCAGAGGCCAAGGCCTGAGCTACATACCCAAGGGGACCGGTAGGAGGAGCTCACAGTTATCAGATGAGTGGAGTGACTTATTTTTGGTTGGTTTAGACCCGGGTAGGGGTAAATAGATTGTGTGTTGGTTGGCACCTTCCGGCTTATGGGGGTCGGTCAGGTATTGTGTGTATTTATATGTATACCTATATGTGCTATTAGATACTGATAGACAGTAGGACGGCACGGCATCAGGTACGCTCAGTTTAGATATAGAATAATTAAACTCTCCCTAGTTATTCTCAGCTAGATAGACTCAGCTACTTCCTGCTTCTGTGTCATGTTACTGTTGTTATTCATTTCAGTTGTGTATTTCAGTTGCTTTACATGCTCAGTACCTGTGGTACTGACTCCCGGTGGGGCGCTGCATTACTTGCCTGCAGGTACTCATAGACGAGGAGGCGATCCCTCGTGATTCCGTCCAGCTATTGAGTATTCAGCTCCTATCATCCGGAGTCTGAATTCCATAGGTGTAGCTCTTTTCCTTTTTGTACAGTATGGGTAGGTCGGGGCCCTGTCTCGATCATTCTTATTGTTATTCCTAGAGGCTTGCAGTCTGTATATATTTGCCTGTGGTCAGTTGAGCCGGTCGTGTAAGGCCGTGCAGTTTGCTGTAGCTGTTTAGTATTTCAGTTTATGTTGGCCGTGTGAGGCCTTAGTTTGACAGTAGTGGTGACCTTGCTGGTCACGTAGTCTTACAGTAGTCTTGTGTTGAGTTACAGACAACTAGACAGCATGGTGGCCTTGTCGGCCCGCATAGGCTCCCTTACATTGACATGTTTCTGGTTAGCTGTTACTACAGGTACAGGTGGCTATAGGCCAGTTGGCCGGAGGCTGTGTTTACGGCTGTTATATAGCCCGTTGTTTCCAGAAATCTGAGTAGAGCTAGCCAGACACCAGTTGTGCCTAGGCTCACCAGTTAACAGTCTAGATCCTACTAGGGCACCAGGTGCCAGTCATACCCCCCAAGGTGGGGCGTGACAAGTTGTGTGAAAGGTTTGTCAAGATATAGTTTAGACGTGTTCCCCGAGTGCATAATAAATTTGCAGATGCTTTGGCCACACTTTCCGTGATGATCCAGCACACCGACAAGAACTGCATTTGTAATTCCTTGAAAACCCTAAGACCATAACCTGGAGTTGAAACACAAAAAAAAGGATTTTCTGCACCAGGTCACAGGACGAGTCGACCAATGACCCGTCAGGATTACCATGAGTCATTAAGTGACTCGTGGTGCGAAGTTTGAACTAATTAGAAATTTTAAGTTTGGGGTGACCAAGGTTGTGCCAACGAGTCTTGGTCATCCCCACAACTGGTTAAGTCACCCGAGGTCAAGGATGGTTGAAGGAAGAGGAAGAATGGGTAGTGCACCTAACTGATTGGTCACCACGACTTGTTGGGTGCACCACGAGTCATTTTGTTCCCCATGGTGACCCCCCAGGTAAGTTTCTGGCAGTGAGGATAGCGAGAGGTGACCATGAGTCGTGGTCACCGGTAACAAATCGTAGGGTGCCTCGTGGTGAAAACCTAGATGAAATTTCTAGTGGGGGAAACAGATGAAGACCATGAGTCGTGTCCAAGGACAATGACTCGTCCAGTCCCTCATTGGGACTAGTAGTCTATTTTTTCCTGCGAGTTTATTAAGGGCTTTTACATAATTCCTATGATTCTATGGCCTAAACTACATTGTTTTAAGCCCATAATATAGGGTATTAATATGGGTTAAGTCATTCTAGCCTATTTAAAGCTCATGCATGCAAGTTTGAGGGTTTAGAGAGTGATCAAGCATAGTTCATCAAGGTTCTTCCTCAATTCTTCTTCGATTTCCTTGGGTGATCAAGGGAGGGAGTAGAATCAACTTCCCCAGGTTGTGAGGATATGAATGAGATTCTCTTTCACTTTCATGTCCTAAACTCTTCTCAAATTTCATGAATTCCAATTCTAAAGGTCAAATTTCATGATCTATGAAGTTTTTTTCAATTCTTTTGAAATTTGATATGATCTATCAATGGGTCAATCTCTTTCATGTATTTAATCATATTTTATGATCTATGGGCAGATTTTATGACTATTTTGAATATAAATTTGTATATTTGAGTTTGAATCTAATTATGCCCAATTATGCATGTTTTTATGAAAAGGTCAAGTTATGATTTCATTATGATCTTGATCTAAATTAGCCCAATTATTATTTATGCCTTATGATATGATTTCTATCACGTACTTAACATGGATTTATGAGATATCAAGTACATACAAATTTTACAAGTATGCATGAATTTCATGATTTATGGATTTATGATTATGGCCGCTTAGGGGCCTTATTTCATGGTTAGTTCACGTATTTCTAGCATTCTTATGATTATGATGATTTAACTAGCCCATGAATCTCATGTATGTTTTCCTATCATCCTATGAGAACTATATGTATTTTGGGAGTAGTATTTAACACCGAGTAGACCCGGGGTCCAAGCATACCCCGAGTCTCAAAACTGCGCGCCAACATAGCCATGATGGGACCTCCTTTGTGACTATCCCTTTTGCCCGAATAGGCCTTTCTTAAGTAATATCATGCCTCTTTTCATGGTTCTACCCTTGGAAAGGATATCATATTTTGAAAACCTTGAGCGTTATGTTTACATTATGATATTACGTTATGATCATGTCTACTCTTATGAACTCTTATGTATTTTAACTGTTTACTTTACTTACCTTGCATACTCGGTACATTTCAAGTACGAACCGCATAATCTATGTTGTATCATTTTATGATACAGGCTCCGATATTCAGACTCAGCCTCGTTGCTAGCCCGCCTTCCAGAATAGCATATCCAGTCTTAGTTGGTGAGTCCTCATCTCACGAGGACCATTCCATATCAATTATCTTTTCATTTTTAGTTTCAGGCTTAGAGAGTTAGTTGGGATCTTGTCCCATCAACTCATCAGAGATAAAGGCTTTTCAAACATAGATTGTATTCAGCTTTAGGCTCGTGTTGTATGTTTTGATATTATTTTATGTTCAGGCTTACGTTATGTTTATTATGTTAATCTTCCGCTTTTATTGATTGATTTAGATGTTATGTTCATGCCATGGGTCAACTTAGAGCCTCTCGGGACTTCTTGTCTCATGTCTCGATCCGGGCCTATGTTTGGGTCATAACAAACTTGGTATCAAAGCAATAGGTTTTGACGTGTCCTAGGGTGTCTGAGAGCTGCGTTAAGTAGAGGTTTTTTCATGGGTATGCAAAAGAGGCTACAAGACGTTTAGGAAACATTCCCTTCTTTCATGATCTATGTCATGCGGTGAAATGTCTCTCTATCCTTCTAACTCGTGCTATTCACGTTTGCAAAATCATGCCTCCCCGCAGAGTTAATGGAAGGAGAAATGGAAACGGAAATGGTCATGAGGGTGGCAATGGGGACGGGCACCAGCAGACCCCACCAGTCCATGTGGAGCATATAGCTGAGCCGGTTTCCCACGTAGAGTTCAGGGAAACCATCTAGATGTTAGCTCAGACCCTCACCGCCTAGATCAATCAATAGGTGGTGGCTTATGTTCCTCAGAACGGGAATGCGGCGGTGAGAGTTAGACACTTTCTAAGGATGAACCCTACTAAGTTCCTTAGATTGAAGGTGGACGAGGATCCACATGAGTTCATTGAGGAGATTCTGAAGATCACCCAGATTATGGGGGTAACTGGGGAGGAGTATGCTGATTTGCCCTCATATTAGTTAAAGGGGGTCGCACACATTTGGTTCAAACAGTGGAAAGATAGTCGGACAATGGGAGCAGGTTCCATTGGTTTGGAGGAGTTTCATACCGCATTTTTGGAGAGGTTCTTCCCTCACAAGATGAGGGAGATTAAGGCAGCATAGTTTGTGAACCTAAAGCAGGGAAACATGACAGTTCAAGAGTATGCTTTGGAGTTCACTCGTTTGTCTAAGTATGCCCCAGAGCTAGTGGCTGATCAGAGAGCTCGGGTGAGCAGGTTTGTTTATGGAGTGGCTTACTACCTGGAGAAGGATTGTAGGATCGCCACGCTTCATCAAGATATTAATTTTTCTCGAATAGTTTTGCATGCCCAGTAGATAGAGGCGGTGTATCTAAGGGAGAGAGAGGCCAAGAGGGCCAGGACGGATAGTGTTGGGTTCACTCAGCAGAGACCCAGTGGTGGTCACTGCCCTCAGTTTCAGCAAAGGTCATCAGCCCCAGCACCATCATCATCTAGTGTCCCATCCCAAACCAGACGTGATCAGAGGGGTAGAGCATCAGGCTCAAGTGATCAGGGGAGCATTTCTGGAGATCGCATATTTTCAACAAATGCAAAGTGTGGAAAGAACCACCCGGGGAGGTGTTTGCTTGGCTCAGACGCTTGTTTCGGGTGTGGAAAACCCGCACACAGGCTTAGAGATTACCCTTTAGTCAGATCAGGAGATGGTGGAGCCCGTACCCCAACCGCTATTTCAGTAGCCCCGGCCGCACGTCCATTCCAGTAGGGTGCTTCTAGTAGTACAGGTGGCGGACAGCGCCAAAACAGATTCTAGGCTCTAACATCCCGCCAGGAGCAGAAGGTCCACCGGTTGTAGTCATTGGTATGTTACAAGTATTTCATCTTGATGTATATGCATTATTAGATACCGGGGATACTTTGTCTTTTATGACGCCCTATGTTGATAGTAGTTTTAGAGTCAATCCTGAAACCTTATCAGTACCCTTCTGAGTCTCTACTCCAGTGGGTGATTCAGTTGTAGCTAGACTGGTGTATGGAAATTGCCTGGTCACAGTCCTTCAGAAAGTCACCTCAGCAGATTTAGTAGAGTTAACCATGACCTATTTTGATGTTATTCTCGGCATGGATTGGTGGTTTGCATGCTACGCCTCAGTCAATTGTAGAACCAGGGTAGTAGAGTTCATATTTCTGGGTGAGCTAGTCTTAGAGTGGAAGGGTAGTTCAGTTGTGTCTGTAGGTCATTTCATCTCCTACCTTAAGGCCAGAAAGATGATTTCCAAGGGTTTCGTGTACCATCTAGTTAGGGTTAAGGATGCTACATCTGAGATCCCGACTATCCAGTCCGTTCCAGTAGTATGTGAGTATCCAGAAGTGTTCCCAATCCCTCCCGAGCGGGAGATTGATTTTGGTATTGACCTTCTTCCTGATATGCAGCCTATATCTATTCCCCCTTATAGAATGGCCCCAGCCGGGGTAAAGGAGCTGAAGGAGCAGTTGAAAGACCTTTTAGAAAATGGATTCATTAGACCGAGCAAATCCACATGGGGTGCACCAATTATCTTTGTCCGAAAGAAAGATGGTTCTCTTTGTATATGTATTGATTATCGGCAATTAAACAAGGTCACCATCAAGAACAGGTATCCTCTTCCCAGGACTGATGATTGTTTTGACCAGCTTCAGGGTGTTAAGTGCTTTTCAAAGATAGATCTCAGATCCGGATAATATAAGCTTAGAGTTCGGGAGAGTGACATCCCAAAGACAGGCTTCAAGATTCGGTATGGTCATTACGAGTTTTTAGTTATATCTTTTGGACTGAAAAATGCTCCTGCAGCTTTTATGGATCTGATGAACAGGGTGTTCAAGTCATATTTAGATATGTTCATGATCGTGTTCATAGATGACATCATAATATACTCTGGGAGCGAGGAGGAGCATGACACTCATTTGAGAGTGGTGGTATAGACTCTTAAGGACCGCCAATTATATGCTAAATTCAACAATTGCGAGTTTTGGTTGAACTTAGTAGCATTTTTGGGTCATGTGGTATCAACTGAAGGTATAAAGGTGGACTCTCAGAAGATAGAAGTGGTGAACAATTAGCCTTAGATCGGTGAATCCTTCAGATATCAGGAGCTTCTTGGGCTTAGCTTCTTATTATCGGAGATTTGTTGAGGGATTTTCATCTATCCTAGCGCCATTGACCAAATCGACCCAAAAGAAAGTGAAGTTCCAATGATTATAGGATTGTGAGAGGAGCTTCCAGGAGTTGAAGACTCGACTCACCTCGGCACCGGTGTTAACCCTACCTGATGGTACCAATGGGTTTATGGTGTATTGCGATGCTTCTAGGATCGGCCTTGGTTGTGTATTGATATAGCATGGTAAAGTGATAGCATATGCTTCCAGGAAGATGAAGGTTCATGAAAATAATTACCCGACCCATGATCTTGAATTGGCGGCGGTGGTATTTACCTTGACGATTTGGAGACACTATTTGTACGGGGTCCATGTAGATGTGTTTATGGACCATAAAAGCCTACAATATGTGTTTACCCAGAAGGATTTAAATCTACATCAAAGGAGGTGGTTGGAGTTACTCAAGGATTATGATATGAGTGTCCTTTACCATTCGGGCAAGGCTAATGTGGTGGCAGATGCTCTTAGTAGGATTTCTATGGAGAGTGTGTCCAATGTAGATGAAGGGAGAAAGGAGTTGGTGAAGGATGTGCATCGGCTTGCAAGGTTGGGAGTTTGTTTGATTGACTCAACCGATGGTGGTGTTATAGTTCAGAATGGATCAAAATCATCCTTGGTGACTGATGTGAAAGCTAAACAAGACGAGGATCCCATTTTCGTAAAGTTGAAGGAAATTGTTCAGAATTAGAAGGTAGAGGTCTTCTCCAAAGGGGGAGATGGTGTGGTTTGATATCAGGGTCGCTTGTGTGTTTCGGATGTTGATGATTTAAGAGACGGATATTTCATGAGGCTCATGGTTCCAAATACTACATACATTCAGGTGCCACCAAGATGTACCATGACTTATGGGAAGTCTATTGGTGAAATGGCATGAAAAAGTACATAGCGAAGCTTATGGCCAAGTATCTAACTTGTTAACAAGTGAAGGTTGAGCACCAAAAACTAGAAGGTGTACTTTAAGACATTAGTATTCCTACTTGGAAATGGGAGGAGATCAATGTAGACTTCATCACAGGGTTGCCTCGCACTCGTCGATAGTATGACTCCATTTGGGTGGTCGTGGACAGGTTGACCAAAGTCGCTCATTTTCTACCAGTCAAAACTACTAATTCGATGGAGTATTATGCCAAACTATACATTTGAGAGCTAGTTCGGTTACATGGAGTTCCTTTGTCCATCATATCCGACAGAGCTACTCAATTTACCTCCCAATTTTTGGAGATCATTTCAAAATGGACTTGGTACTCAGGTTAAGATCAGTACAGTATTTCACCCGCAAATGGATGGTCAGGCGGAGCGGACTATTCAAACTCTCGAGGACATGTTGAGAGCGTATATGATTGAATTCTAGGGTAGTTAGGATGATCATTTGCCTCTCATTGAGTTTACGTATAACAATAATTATCATTCCAGCATTCAAATGGCTCCATTTGAGGCTCTCTATGGGCGAAGGTGTAGATCGCCTATTGGTTGGTTGAAATTGGTGAAGCTATGATGATAGGGACAGATTCAATCCATGAGGCCATAGAGAAAGTTCAGCTTATAAGGGACAGATTGAAAACAGCTCAGAGTCGCCAAAAGCCCTATGCGAATGTGAGAAGGAAAGAACTTGAGTTTGAAGTCAACGATTGGGTTTTTTTGAAGGTATCTCCCATGAAGGGAGTGATGGGGTTCGGAAAGAATAGGGCTTTACAAATTAACGTTAAACCAATAACCCAAATTGATAATTGAGTTATTGGATTAATGATTCGAGTTATCAGTTTAACGATTTGATTATCGATTTACTATCCGAATAAGGTCATTGTCAAGAACAGGTACCCCTTGCCCAGGATTGATGATTTATTTGATCAGCTCCAGGGTGCCAGGTGTTTCTCGGAGATAGATCCCAGGTCTGGATACCATCAGCATAGAGTTCGAGAGGTGATATCCCGAAGATAGCCTTCAGAACTCGGTATGGCCATTATGAGTTTGTACTTATGTCATTTGGACTAACCAATGCTCCTGCAGCTTTTATGAATCTAATGAACAGGGTGTTCAAGGCATATTTGGACATGTTCATGATTTTGTTTATTGATGACATCCTTATATACTCTCAAAGCAAGGAGAAGCATGTCGCTCACTTGAGAATAGTGCTTCAGACCCTCAAGGACCAGCAGTTGTAAGTAAAGTTCAAAAAATGCGAGTTCTGGTTGGATTCTGTGTCATTTCTAGGCCAAGTGGTGTCAAGCGAGGGTATAAAAGTAGATTCTCAAAAGATTGAGGCGATAAAGAATTGGCCTAGACCAGTGAATCCTTTAGATATTCGGAGTTTCTTAGGCCTAGCAGGTTACTACCGGAGATTTTTTGAGGGTTTCTCATCTATTGCGGAACCTTTGACCAAGTTTACTCAGAAGAAGGTAAAGTTCCAATGGTCGGAGGCTTGTAAGGAAAGCTTCCAGGAATTGAAGACCCGACTCACTTCAGCACCAGTGTTGACTTTACCCAAGGGTATGGATGGCTTTGTTGTATATTGTGATTTTTCGAGAGTCGGACGGGGATGTGTGTTGATGCATCATAGGAAAGTAATAGAATATGCCTCTCGACAGCTGAAAGTTCACGAAAAGAATTACCCGACCCATGATCTTGAGTTGGCCGCGGTGGAGTTTGCATTGAAGATATGGCGGCATTACTTGTTTGGGGTCCACGTGGATGTATTCACGGATCACAAGATCTTGCAATATCATGCAAAAGGATCTCAATCTTCAGCAAAGGAAGTGGTTGGAATTATTGTAGGACTATGATATGAGTGTTCTTTACCACCCGAGCAAGGCTAATGTGGTGGTGGATGCACTCAGTAGGCTCTCTGTGGAGAGCGTGTCCCACATGGAGGAGAGAAAGAAGGAGTTGGTGAAGGATGTCCACTGGCTCGCAAGATTGGGAGTTAGATTGATCGACTTGACCAATGGCGGTGTTGTTATGCAGAATGGGTCAGAATCGTCCTTGGTGGCTGATGTCAAATCTAAGCAAGATGAAGATCCGATTTTGAGGAAGCTAAAGGAAGCAGTGCAGAGTCAAACGGTGGAGGTTTTCTCCCAAGGGGGAGATAGTGTGCTACAATACCAGGGTCAACTATGTGTTCTAAACGTCAATAATTTGAGGGTTCAGATATTGCATGAAGCACATAGTACCAAATATTCTATAAATCTGGGATCAACGAAGATTTATCGGGACTTGCGTGAAATCTATTGGTGACATGGTATGAAAAAGGATATTGCAGAGTTCGTAGCCGTATGTCCAAACTGTCAGTAGGTGAAAGTCGAGCATCAAAGGCCAGGAGGCATACTTTAGGATATCAATATTCCCACATGGAAGTGGGAAGAGATTAACATGGACTTTATAACAGGTTTGCCCCGCACTCGGAGAAAGTATGACTCCATTTGGGTTGTTGTGGATAAGTTAACCAAGGCTGCACACTTTCTACCGGTTAATACCATGGATTCGGCCGATGATTATGCCAAGTTGTATATTCGGGAGTTGGTTCGACTTCATAGAGTTCCCTTGTCTATTATCTTAGACTGAGGTACTCAGTTTACCTCCCAGTTCTGGCAGTCTTTTCAGAAAGGGCTTGGGACTCAGATTAAGCTCAGCACAGCATTTCATCCGCAGACGGATGGCCAGGCGAAGCGGATAATCCAGACTCTTGAGGATATGTTGAGGGCATGTGTGGATTTTAAAGGTAGTTGGGATGATCATTTTCCTGTGATCGAGTTTGCTTATAATAACAATTATCACTCTAGTATCCAAATGGCACTGTTCGAGGCCCTCTATGGGCGGAGGTGTAGATCTCCCATCAGATGGTTTGAGGTTGCTGAGGCAGCTATGATAGGGATAGATTCGGTTCACAAGGCAATGGTAAAGGTTCAGTTGATAAGGGACCGGTTGAAAACCGCTTAGAGTCGTCAGAAATTATATGTCAATGTGAGGAGAAGAGACTTGAAGTTTGATGCGGACGACTGGGTATTTCTAAAGGTATCTCCCATGAAGGGAGACATGCGGTTTAGGAAGAAGGGGAAACTCAGTCCCCGCTATGTTGGTCCCTATCGGGTTGTGAGAAGAGTTGGTAAGGTGGAGTATGAATTGGACTTGCCCTCGGAGTTATCTTCAGTTCATCCTGTGTTTCATGTGGCACTTTTGAAATAGTGCTTGGGCGATCCAACTTTAGTAGTTTCAGTTGACAGCGTTGGTGTAAAGGATTGCCTCAGCTATGAAGAAATTCCGGTGGAAATCTTGGATCGTCAGGTTAAGAGGCTGAGGAACAAAGAAGTAGCTTCAGTTAAAGTATTATAGAGAAATATGCATGTTGATGGAGCTACTGGGAAGCCGAAGCGAATATGATGGCTAGATACCCACACCTATTCTCTACCGGTTTAGTTTCCGCTTGAGAAATTAGTTTTGCCCTAAACCTCTAATCAGTTTTCATGTTTCTTTCATTCGTACAAGTTAGTTTTATGATATGGTAAATGTATACGATGTCTGAATTCAGTTCAGTTATGTAATTCTTTTCGGAGGTAGTCAATCCTTCAGTTTCTAGCTTAAATGATCAGTATTAATATATATGGAGAATGCTTGTTTCTAAGTATTCTGCATGTTTCTAACATTTGAGGATGAATGTTCCCAAGGGGGAGATATTGTTATACCCCAAGAACTCAAAGACCGGACGCAGGATTTGAAATGGGGAAAAACTGAAAATCTGGGTTGCAGGCATAGGACGAGTTGTTGGACGACTTGTGAGGAGATCCCACGAGTCGTCGGGTGACTCATGGAGAGACTTGTGTGAAAAGATGGTTGAAGGCCCCCACAGGCGAGGGAATGACTCATGGTCAGCCACCACGAGTCGTCAAGTCAGCCGTGGGATAAAGTTGAAAAAATAAAATGGGAGGTTCGACCAATGTACTTAACGAAAGGAGACCACGACTCTTCATGTCAGGTAATAAGTCGTGGTGTGAGCCATTTGGAGGAATTTTAATAAAATGGTTTTAAGGAGGCAGTGAACATGAAGAGTGGTGGCCACGACTTGTGTCCTCCGGTAACAAATCGTTATGTCATCCGTTAGAGGTTCTAGTGACCAGTTCAGACAGTGTACTTAACGGGCAAGGTGACGGATCGTGAGGACTGGCAACGATTCATCAGGTCACTCACTAGGACCCCTGATAGTTATTTTCCTACGAGTTAGTAAGGGATTTTAATTCCGAAGATCCTAAGGCCTAAACTACGACGTTTTGGGTTATGAATAGGGAAATTTAAAGGGGTTAAGTTCATATTTCACCCTATTCTTTCATGCATGCAAGGTAGAGGAAGTTAGGGAGTGAATCAAGCCTAGAATTCACCAATCCATTGCAATTTCTTCTTGGGTCATCAAGTGAGGTTTAGAATCTAATAATCCCAGGTATGTAAGGTCATCAATGTGTGAATTCTCCCACACCCATGCTCCTACTTTATGATTTTACTTAGAATTTAGCAAAAACTCATGGGGTATTGTATTTGATTTATATAAATCTAATTATTTAATTATGGGTTTTGTGATTTTGAAATATCATCATAATCTATAGATTTTGATTATCTATTTTTTTAGATTTAAATCAATTATAATGATATTGATTTTGATTTTCAAAATAATTAATCTTAATTATGCATGCCCCATGATGAATCGATTTATGACCTATTATCCCATCGATGTTCTTACGAACCTAGCATGAATTATGTTCTAAATTATGAAATCATTATGTTACCCATTATGATTTTATGAAATTCAAGCTATGTACATGATCTACAAGTATGTATGAATCTTATTATTCATGAACTATATTTTTGGCCGACTCACGGGCCTCATGTCCTAGCTAGTTCTTATATGTTCAAGCATGTTTATGAATATCAGGATTTAACTATCCCATGAACTCATATATGTATTATTATGAGCACTATATATATTTTGGGAGTAGTATCAAACACCGAGTAGGTTCGGGGCTCAGGTTAAGCCCCAGATCTCATGAACTACGTGCCACCATAGATATGTCGGGACCCTTTCATGTTAGTCCTTGGCCCAAATGGCCCTTTTCATGGTGATATCACACTTTCATGGTTCTACCCTTGGCAAGGTACGAACACCCTCCTGACTAGGGTTACAAGTCGGGCTTCATATGTGCTCATATGGGGTATATCGGTTAAGAGAATCTCCCACTACTCCTCATAATTTATGCATGTTATGATTATGTATATTGGCCCAAGTCATGTTCAATAAAGCTTTTCTCTAATGATTATGATTATGATTGTATTACGAATGTTTTGAAAGCCTTGAGCCTTATGTTATATTACGATATCTATGTTATGTGCATGTTGTCCTACTCTTATGTTCAATTACGAGTTTTAAATATTTTAAATGTATGTTTTACTTACCTTGAATACTCAATACATTCCACGTATTGACCGCATACTTTATATGTTGTATCTTTTCATGATACAGGTCCCAGCTCTTAGGCTCGCCCTCACCCATAGATAGATTCGGATTTGCTCTCAGCGCACTTGGTGAATCCTCATGTTCCGAGGGCTGCATGTTCACACTCTATGTTATTTCTTCCAGTTTTTGGATGTTGGATTAGTTGGGGAGTTGTCCCATCAATCCATCTTTCATGTTTAGAGGCTATTCAGACTACACGTTATATTCCGCTGTACTTATAAGTCTAGTACTGCTTTTTCCTTTATGCTATGTTATGATTACGTTCTTTATGTTAACTTGTCCGCTCATGTGATTGAATTAGATATATGCTCATGCCATGGGTTGACTTGGGGTCTCTCGGGGCTCCTTTTCCCGTGTCTATGATCCGGGTGTATGTTTGGGTCGTAACACGTCCAGTGACCCGTCAGGATAACCACGAGTTGTTAAGTGACTCGTGGTGAGGAGTTGGACTTAATTGAAAATTTTAAGTTTGGGGTGACCATGGGTGTGATCATGAGTCATGGTCAGCCCCATAACTGGTTAAGTCACCTGTGGTCAAGGATGGTTGAAGGAAGAAAAAGAATGGGCAATGCACCTATCAGATTGGCCACCATGACTAGTTCGGTGCACTACGAGTGGTGGTGTTCCCCGTGGTGACCCCCAGTTGAGTTTCTGGCAGTGAGGATAACGGAAGGTGACCACGAGTCATGGTAGCCGATAATAAATTGTGGGGTACCTCGTGGTGACAACCTAGATGAAATTTCTAGTGGAGGCAACGGATGAAGACCATGAGTCGTGGCCATGGACAATGACTCGTCCAGTCCCTCATTGGGACTGGCAGTCTGTTTTTTCCTGCGAGTTTATTAAGGGCTTTTACATAATTCCTATTATTCTAAGGACTAAAATACGTTGTTTTAAGCCCAGAATAGAGGGTATTAAGATGGATTAAGTCATTATAGCATGTTCAAACCTCATGCATGCAAGTTTGAGGGTTTAGAGAGTGATTAAGCATAGTTCATCAAGGTTCTTCCTCAAATCTTCTTCAATTTCCTTGGGTGATCAAGGGAGAGTAGAATCAACTTACCCAGGTATGTGAGGCTATGAATGAGATTCTCTTTCACTCTCATTCCCTAAACTCTTCTCAAATTTCATGAATTCCAATTCTAAAGGTCAAGTTTCATGGTCCATGAAGTTTATGTCAATTCTTGTGAAATTTGATATGATCTGTTGATGGATCAATCTCTTTCATGAATTAAATAATATTTTATGATCTATGGGAAGATTTTATGACTATTTTGAATATAAATTGATAGGTTTGAGTTTAAATCTAATTATGCCCAATTATGCATGTTTTTATGAAAAAGTCAAGTTATGATTTCACTATGATCTTGATCTAAATTAGCCCAATTATGATTTATGCCTTATGATATGATTTTTCTCACGTACTTTACATGGATTTATGAGATATCAAGTATATACATGTTTTACAAGTACGCATGAATTTCATGATTTATGAATTTATGATTATGGCCGACTCACGGGTCTTATTTCATAGCTAGTTCACGTATTTCAAGCAAGCCTATGATTATGATGATTTAACTACCCCATGAATCTCATGTATGTTTCCTTATCATTCTATGAGCACTATATATGTTTTGAGAGTAATATTTAACACCGAGTATACCCGTGGTCCAAGCATACCCCGAGTCTCATAAGTACGTGCCAACGTAGCCATGATAGGACCTCATTTGCGGCTGTCCCTTTAGCCTGAATGGGCCTTTCATGAGTGATATCACGCCTATTTTCATGATTCTACCTGTGGCAAGGTACGAACACCCTCCCAACTAGGAATTACATGTCGGGCTCCATCTGTGCTCATATTGAGTATGTCGGTTACAAGAATCTCCCATTATTCCTCATGATTTATGCATGGTTATGATTATGTACTTTGTCTCAAGTCATGTTTAATAAGCTTTTCTCTTATGATTATGATTATGATTGATTTATGAATGTTTTGAAAACCTTGAGAGTTATGTTTACATTATGATATTACGTTATGATCATGTCTACTCTTATGAACTCTTATTTATTTTAACTGTTCGTTTTACTTACCTTGTATACTCAGTATATTCCAAGTATTGACCGCATACTCTATGCTGTATTATTTTATGATACAAGCTCCAGTATTCAGACTCAGCCTCGTTGCTAGCCCGCCTTCCAGAATAGCATATCCAGTCTCAGTTGGTGAGTCCTCATCTCCCGAGCATCATTCCTTATCAGTTATCTTTACATTTTCAATTTCAGGCTTAGAGAGTTAATCGGGTTCTTGTCCCATCAACTCATAAGATATAGAGGCCTTTCATACATAGATTGTATTCAGCTTCAGGCTCGTGTTGTATGTTCTGATGTTATGCTATGTTCATACTACCGCTATGTTTATTATGTTGATCTTCCGCTTTTGTTGATTGAGTTAGATGTTATGTTCATTCTATGGGTCGACTTGGAGCCTCTCGGGGTTTCTTGTCCCGCGTCTCGATCTGGACCTATGTTCGGGTCGTGACAACATGATCCCATTCCCATCTGTATACACAAGCAACTCACTTACTACTTTCATGTTGAGGAAGACTCAGATGGTGAGTGATCTTGGGCAGATTTATATGCCCGAGTGATACTCAAAAGTACCATTTTCGCCTTGTTTATCTAGCAATGTGTATACATTTTCATGTAATTGGTAATAAAATGTGAATTTATACTAACCAACATGATTAGCATTGTTTTGTAGGTAAAATGTAATTTCGAGGAGCTAAAATGCATGTTGGATGATATCGGAGTTGGACTTGGATGCGAGCAAGGGACAAGGCATTGGACTGCACAAATTAAAGGGGCTCCGCGATGGAGCCGTGTCACACTGCCATCACGGAGGCATTCTGCCTGGAGGGTGAAAATTCATCAATTTCCAGTGGAGGTTCGCGACTGCTCCGTGGCACGATGGCTAGCCTCCACGTTGCACGCCGTGCCACGTAGGTGTTTGATTTCCTGGACCCCAGTTCCAGTAAGGGTCCGTGTTCATGGCGTGTCACGGAGGCAGTGCTTCGCGTTGCACTCCGTTACACGTTGCTCATTATTTCGGGAAAAATTCCCACTAGTATAAATAGAACACTTAAGTGTATTTTTCATAATTCAGACTTGGTGGAGCAAGGACGTGCGTTACAGGCAGTTGAGAGACGAAAAGTTCAGGGTTTTTTCTCTCTTTCTTTCTTCTCTAATTCAATTGTTTGTATGATTAACACTTGTTTTAGGATGATTAATCCCCAAATGAGTGGCTAATTCCCTTCCTTGCTGAGGTTATGAACACTTGTGATGAATTTTGATTATTAATTATATGGTTTTTCATCTTTTTCTTCCATGTTGTTCTATTAATTCTTGTTCTTACTGCATTGGTGTGTGGCCTACATTAATGTACATCTAAAAAGTCCGATTTCACTCGAGAGAGCACGAAATTGGAAAGTTGTGAATTAATAGGATATTATTCTTTACTTGATTTGGGAAAATTGAGTTTTGATGTGCTTTCCTGATAGAAATATACTTGAACGTCGTATTAGTCAATGTAGGAACCGGAATTGTATGGCTAGAACATGAATTGCATTTGATCACAGAAATGTAGAAGGATGGTTCATGATTCTTAAGTGAGATTAAATACGAGAGTTTTAATGTCTTGGCAATTGTTCTTGGCTAGCAACTGGAAGAAAAGATTAACCAATTTATGATGATAATCAGTTTCAGTGCATGTTCTTTAACCTCGGCATGCTTTTATCCATAGTCCAAATTCAAAGTAGATAATTATTTGTAGTTTAGTATAAAATTTATAAAACAAATTATTCAATTTTTGGTTATTTAGTTGTCAGCATATTTAGAAGTAAAAATATAGTATACTTGAGCAAATTGCACTTATCCCAAGTCTCTGTGGGATCGATACTTGGCTTACTAAAGCCACTTACTACTTGTTCGATCACGTGCACTTGCGTGTCGGTTTTATAACCCCAACAAACGCACCGAACAAGTTTTTGGCGCCGTTGCCGGGGACTTGGCAATTGGTGAATTTGTTTTAAGTGTTAATTTTACTGTATTTTTACTTTTTTTCTTAAGTGTTGACAACTTGGTCTTAGCCTGTATTTTGCAGACTTAATTGTTGGGAACACTGGCAAGAGACAAAGAGCTGGTGGAATCTTATATAGAGCCTGAACGTATATTTCACAGTAAACGGAGAGAAGTTCTACAAAAAAAGCTGCAGTTGCTCAGACAGACCATTATGGAGCAACAAAATCCACCAATTGTGAGGGTAGTGTTAGTGCCCGAAGAAGCAGCAGCAAGGCCGGTTCGCGAGGTGGCAATCCTACATGCCAACAATGTTACATCCAGTATCCGCAAACCAGAGCCTGGAGGGAGATTTGAACTCAAGAAAAATATGGTGCAACTATTGCACACAAGCGGGCAATTTACCGGTCTCCCTCATGAAGACCCACAACAGCATCTCCAAAACTTTTTGGAGATAAGTGACACTTATATACCCGCTGGAGTGTCACCTGATTATGTTCGGCTTACATTATTTTCGTTCTCATTACTTGGAGAAGCCAAGAGGTGGTTGAAAGCTGAGCCACCAAATTCTATTTCAACGTGGGATGATCTTGCACGGAAGTTCTTGATAAGGTTTTTTCCCTCTGGTAAAACAGCAAGACTTAGAAGTCAAATTCTAAGTTTCAAATGGAGAGAGGGAGAAAATTTATATCAAGCCTAGGAGAGATTTAAATCCATGTTGCGGGACTGTCCTCATCATCATCAGTCCAATGACGTGTTGGTGCACACATTTATTGAGGGTTTGGAACCCCATACCAAAATTTTGCTAGATTCAGCAGTTGGAGGGCAAGCGCTGGAAAAGACTTATGAGGAGCTGTACACCTTGCTAAATCGGATTTCACAGGGCAATCCAGAATGGAATGCTGATTCATCACGAGGTGGAACAAGGAAAGCAGCAGGAGTGCTTGAAGTGGATGGATTTACAGCTATCGCTGCACAGATAGCTGCCTTGCAAAATCAATTGAACAACCACTTCAGCAACATGGCATTGAACCAGCCTTCAGCTCCAGTTAATGCAGTCCAGCAATTGTGGTGTGAAGTGTGTGGAAGCAGTGAGCACTCAGCTGAGTGCTGTGGAGCCAATCCTGATTCGGTAAACTTTGTGGGGAATGCACAAAGAAATCATCAGCAGTATGGGAGTATCTACAATTCAAATTGGAGGAACCATCTAAATTTTTCATGGGGTAGCAACAACCATCAAGGCCAAAGTTCGGGTCAGGGTGTGCAAAGGAACCAAGGAGGGCAACAGAACTACCAATCTCAATTCAGAAATAACAATGCACCTCCTCCACCACCATCACCCAGCATTGAGGAGATGTTCAAGACCATGATCGCTAACCAAGCGCAATTGCAGGCTGACTATATTAAATTGGTAGCCGAAGTGAAAAATAACCAGTTAGCGACCAAGGCTCTTGAGTATCAATTTGGGCAATTTGCTAATGCCCAAAATACAAGGCCCAGAGGAGAACTGCCAAGCGACACGGATTTGAATCCCAAGCAGGTAAATGCAGTGACCACAAGGAGTGGTTTACAGCTGAAGGAGGTGGAACCAGAAAGACCACCTCAAAATTCGGGAGCAGCAGAAGTTGAGGGGGAGCAAAGTTCGGAAAGGGGGAAGACCAAAGAAGCTGAATCAGAAAGACCTCCACCCCCGTTCCCTCAACGACTCAAGAAACACAAAGAGGAGGCGTGTTTCAAGAAATTCATGGAGGTGCTTAAACAGGTACATGTTAACTTACCTCTTGTGGATGTCTTGCAGGGAGTGCCTAAATATGCCAAATACATAAAGGACATCGTGGCAAACAAAAGTCGTTTGACTGAGTATGCCACGGTGGCTTTAACTGAGGAGTGCACTTCCCGGATCCAAAACAGACTGCCCACAAAGCTAAAAGACCCTGGGAGTTTTACTATCCAGCTTACTATTGGGCAGAGCATCCGAGCTCTTGGATTGTGTGACCTGGGAGCGAGCATAAATCTGATGCCATCTTCGGTATTCAGAAAGTTGGGTCTAGGGAGTCCTAGACCTACA
Organism: Datura wrightii; assembly: GCA_035772735.1. Taxonomy (NCBI): domain Eukaryota; kingdom Viridiplantae; phylum Streptophyta; class Magnoliopsida; order Solanales; family Solanaceae; genus Datura; species Datura wrightii. The sequence goes on along the minus strand of JASDFA010000019.1, from coordinate 71,059,821 downwards.
ACCGTAATCTTGCAGTTGGCGGATCGATCCTAAGCTAGGCCGGATGGCATTGTTGAGGATGTTCTAGTGCAAGTGGGCTCCCTAATTTTCCCAGTAGATTTTATTGTTCTGGATTTTGAACCAGACGCGAAAGTCCCATTTATTTTGGGACGACCCTTCTTGGCAACCGGGAAAGCATTAATCGATGTAGCTGCGGGGCAACTGACAATGCGAGCACACGACAAGGTAGAGGTGTTCGATGTGTATAAAGAACCCAAGCTCCCGATGGTGCATGAAGAACTCTCGGTGATCAATGTGAATGATCATGGTAATGCTATGCAGCTGAAGCATTCCCGAGAGTTAATGGGAAGACCACCGGATAGGTGTAAGCACTACTGGGGGGAGGACAGTGATAGTGAGAAATCGTCCATCACCCTAGTGGACAATTGAGCTTAAATGATGTCGAGCCGCGATGGTAAACCAGGTGCTGCACGGGAGGCAACCCGTGAAAAATTTTTTCTTTCATCTTGTAAAGTGTAAATAGATTTTTCTTTTTCTTTTTCTTGATTTATTACAAAATTTTTCATTTTAGTTAGTCTTTTTTATTGTTAGTTAGGTGAAACCTATTATTCTAACCAATTTTGTTTAGTGAGATGATTTTCAGGTCAAACGGAGAAAAATGTGCACGGAATCGTGAAGGAAAAGGCGAGGTATGAAAAATTAATAAAATGTAGAAGACAGTGAGCTGGGGCGATAGCTCCGTGTCACGGAGGAGGACCTCCGCGTTACCCTCCGTGACACGTTGAGGTATAACCCGGAAATTTTAAAATTTCCAAAAAGCTATCGCGATGGCTCCGTGTCACGGAGGCAGTGCAGCGCGATGCACTCCGTGACACGTTGCCGTGTAAATTGTGACGGGTCACACCGGGTTGCCGGGTGACCCGCGTGTTTTTCTACTTTTTAAACCCCAAAAACTCCCCTTTTCCCCTCATTTTCATTTTCCTCCGCGACCAAACGTCCCAAAATCCCTCTCCCATCAACGTGCCACGGCTTAAGGCAACAAATTACCAAGTTTTCTTCGCTTATCCAACATTAAGGTATGTTTTCCGATTCTCTCTCAAGTTTTTGTCGATTTTATTCGAAATTAAGCGTGAGAGGTGAGATAATTCGCCCTAAGTCGAAATTAAGCATGAATTCGAGTTATTTGTTGATTGATAAACGTTCGGAATGTTGTAATGATTGTTTGAACTTGTCGATTGCATGAATTATTCGAATTTGATGGAAGAAATCAATTCTAGGGCTTGTTGTTGAATTTGAAGTTGGTAATGTGTTGAATTCGTGAATTCTATGCCAGGGTGTACTTGTTAAATGAGATGAGTCGTTGTAAAAAAATTGTTTGAATGTTAATTGACGACGAATTCTCGGGTTTGGGGAAAATGTTGAAATTTGTTCAAACTTGGTTGGTTGTATAGGTTCATGTGTATAGATTTTTTGTTGTTGTTTTTGTTTCGTTGTTTTTCTTTGCTAAGTGCGATGGTTAAAATGCTAGCGATGGTAGTGATTGGGATTAGCTGTACGAAGTCTGAGTAGTACGCAGAAGTTATACCGTCGAATTTTCGTTTGAACGCACTAAGCATGATTGTATAGTTGGTTGTTTGTTGTAAAGAAAGTTATTCTTGCCGTAGTATCGTAACTATAGCTAAGGACTAAGTGTGGGGTAAATTTAGCGTAACCCGACCTTAGCCGAAGTTAATATCTATTTAGCTTAACATTGAGCTTGTTTACTTGTGTTGACAGGCAAAATGGCAAGCAGGCAAGATAAAGGGAAGGGTGCATCAACTTCAGGCACCAGAAGGAAAAGACTCAGACTGGGCACAGCAGTCCCAGCTGCACCAGCAGTTCCACGCGGCCAGCGCCGCCAATACGGAACGAGATGGGTGACTGACGAGGGGAAAAAGTGGTATGCCAAGCACAAAGAGAACAAATATTTCCCCGAGGAGCATATAGCACGGGAGCCATTAGCACAGGAGTTCCCCAGAATGGTTCACCGGATCGAGGCAGCTGGGCTCGGTTTCATATTTCAGGAGCCCAAAGAATGCAACCTACACCTGGTCCGGGAGTTCTATGCTAATTGGAACCCGTCAATCAGAAGCCACAGCATCAAGATCAGAGGGCAGATAGTCACTATGGAACCCTACCAACTAAATGCCATCATAGGAGCGCGGGACACAGACGCTCACGTTCTCCGCCAGCTGAACATTACCCCACCGTATGTCGACATCAGACGCACACTGTGTGGGGCTCGATCTACAGCTAGATGGAGCAGGCACAAGGAAAGGGGCTACCACCAGACTCTGCCATATTCTCAAATGAACAGGGAAGCCCGAATCTGGCTGAAGATAGTCTGCTCATGCTTAATCCCGGGGGTACACATGACTGATGTGACCCAGGACCGTGTTTGCCTGGTGTACACCCTGATGAAAGGGCTGGAGATTAATGTCGGGGCGGTCATCATATCTCCCATGAAGAGAGCCAGATTGCACCAGGGCCACAGGTATGGTTTCGGTGGACTACTCACCACCTTTCTCAGAGGCCTCGACGTCGAGGAGGAGGCTTTGGACTATATCCCGCAGTTGGAGCGGCGGGCCTTGGATGTGACCAAAACTAAGGCTCCCGACACCACCCACGGGCCAGTGTTGACACTTGGCGAGCGACATGCTCGTGATGACCAGTACATGGCACGGATGTATGGGATGCAAATGCTCCAGCTCAGGATAGGTGGGAGACTAGCCACGGAGGAGGAGTTATGGCAGCTCGAGCTAGATTACCCATTTGGCGAAAACGCCAGGGCTCTATGCCGAGTGGGGCCAGCCTTTGTAGAGACCACAGACGATGATGTCCCCACGGACGAGGAGACACGTCGGGAGGACTCCGATGTGGAGTCTGATGACGACGACGGAGGCAACTCAGACATGGGAGACGAGGCAGCAGCACCTGATGAAGAAGTGGAATACTTTGACTGATCAGGGAGTTCCACCACCCGCTTTTGTGCTATTTAATTTTTGTGAAGACTGGGGACAGTGTTCGGTTTAAGTGTGGGGTGGGAGTAGTTAGGTGCTGGGCGGGGCTGGTTTGCTTGTATGCTTTCCTCTGTATTTTTGTATGTTGTGTGTCCCTGTGTTTGTGAATTTTCAAATTGTTTTGTATTTGTAAATATTTGTGAAATTGTTGTGTGTTGTTGAATGGTTGCTAGCTGATTCTGATTCTGTAAATATTTTTGTTTATCGAAATGATAGATATTTTTTTCTTAAAAATTTCTTTAAAATATTCTGTACATAACTTTTTCTTTTGCTATCGAAATGATCGATATTTTGCAAATTGTTCAACTTTTTTTTTTAATTTTGGGTTTCTCGGCGTTTGTTTTCGGTTCTTTTACCGAGAATGGTCCCATTGAACCGACGTCTTAAGTAGTGACTGTTCCCTATGATGGATGGATGATGACCGTCTTAAGGGAAATGTAGTTGGTAGGAGTAGTTTTTTTTTTCTCCAATTATTTTTCATTTTTTCTTTGGTGGATTGCATCCCGGAACCTGTATTTACTATATGGTTGTGAAATATTGGTTGCGTGTTGTACCTGATATTCAAAATGCAAAGGAGATTCGTATGAAAGCTTGAATTTTGTAAATATGTTGAGATACCTAGGTGGTAGAGTTTGATTCGGTGTGATTGAGGCTTAATGTTTGAATTCATGTAATTGGATGATTGAAGAGTCTATGAATACATCTTGAATCGAGCATGTGCATAAAGTGTGAAGTGAGGTATTGTTATTCCATGCTATTGTGAAGTGTCTAGAACTTGCCTGGTGTGTGTACAAAATGAAATGAAGGAGGTGTATTGTAGGAAAGGATGTAGGCATTTCTTTGTTTTAACCGAGAGTTTCTATTTTTTTCTTGTCATACTCCCCCTTTCTATGATTGTATACCCTAGTCAGCCCTTTGAGCCTTTAGACGATTATTTCTTTCTTTTTTCCAAAAAGTATAAACCGAGCTTAATTATTTCTTTTCATTAGCCGTAAAGTCTATACAAAACTCTTAAGCGCTTAAGAAGAGAAAATAATTTTCCCAAAGTGTCAAAGAGTGAGAATGATGAAAAGAAAAAGAAAAGCAGAGTGAGGGAAGAAAAGAAAAGGTTGAAGGTGCACTGGTTATAAATAAACGATAATGAAGGTGCATGAATAACCTTTGTTATTGTGTCAAGTGTGTTGAATGAAATGGGCCATACTAAAGTAAATCATCAAGAATGGGATGATGAAAAAAGAAAAAAGAGAAACAATGTCCATGAGTTGATGGGAATGTGTTGAAAAGGCGCTTAAGGATGCTAGTGGCTATTATTGGCTAATTCAATATATACTAGTTCCATAGCTTCCATTACAATCCATTAAAGTCCTACGTGATCTTACATTGCATTTCTTTATATTAGTGGAGTAATACATTAAGGGCAAGCTTATGGGTCATGACATGATGCATGTGAATTCTCTTGGGAGAGAGAGTGAAATTGTTTTTACAAGCCCCTACTTGAATGTTTGTGTGTCACATGAGAAAAAAGGGGAAGATTCTCTTGAGCTGTGAGGGCACATGCTTGAGGAAAGACTGATTTTCGTGTCTGATATCTTGATTAGCTTATTTGCATGAGTTTACCGATATCGAGAGTCGATTCTTAAAGTCTAGGAAGTCTTAATGTATTGAAGGTCATTGCATTGTTAAGACCATGCATGTTTTCTTGATGATGCGCAATATTGAATGATCGGTATGACCGTAGCTTAAATTGTCGCACCATAGTAGCGAAGGTTGGGATGTAAATTGCATGAATTGTATGTTTGTTGTTCGAGGATGAACAAGGATTTAAGTGTGGGGTAAGTGATCTTGGGCAGATTTATATGCCCAAGTGATACTCAAAAGTACCATTTTCGCCTTGTTTATCTAGAAATGTGTATACATTTTCATGTAATTGGTAATAAAATGTGAATTTATACTAACCAACATGATTAGCATTGTTTTGTAGGTAAAATGTGATTTCGAGGAGCCAAAATGCGTGTTGGATGATATCGGAGTTGGACTTGGATGCGAGCAAGGGACAAGGCATTGGACTGCACAAATTAAAGGGCCTCCGCGATGGAGCCGTGTCACGCTGCCATCGCGGAGGCATTCTGCCTGGAGGGTGAAAATTCATCAATTTCCAGTGGAGGTTCGCGACTGCTCCCTGGAACGGTGGCTAGCCTCCGCGTTGCACGCCGTGCCACATTGGTGTTTGATTTCCTGGACCCCAGTTCCAGTAAGGGTCCGCGTTCACGGCTTGTCACGGAGGCAGTGCTCCGCGATGCACTCCGTAACACGTTGCTCATTATTCTGGGAAAAATTCCCACTAGTATAAATAGAACACTTAAGTGTATTTTTCATAATTCAGACTTGGTGGAGCAAGGACGTGGGTTACAGGCAGTTGAGGGACGAAAAGTTCAGGGTTTTTTCTCTCTTTCTGTCTTCTCTAATTCAATTGTTTGTATGATTAACACTTGTTTTAGGATGATTAATCCCCAAATGAGTGGCTAATTCCCTTCCTTGCTGAGGTTATGAACACTTGTGATGAATTTTGATTATTAATTATATGGTTTTTCATCTTTTTCTTCCATATTGTTCTATTAATTCTTGTTCTTACTGCATTGGTGTGTGGCCTACATTAATGTACATCTAAAAAGTCCGATTTCACTCGAGAGAGCACGAAATGGGAAAGTTGTGAATTAATAGGATATTTTTCTTTACTTGATTTGGGAAAATTGAGTTTTGATGTGCTTTCCTGATAGAAATATACTTGAAAGTCGTATTAGTCAATTTAGGAACCAGAATTGTATGGCTAGAACATGAATTGCATTTGATCACAGAAATGTAGACGGATGGTTCATGATTCTTAAGTGAGATTAAATACGAGAGTTTTAATCTCTTGGAAATTTTTCTTGGCTAGCAACTGGAAGAAAAGATTAACCAATTTATGATGATAATCAGTTTCAGTGCATGTTCTTTAACCTCGGCATGCTTTTATCCATAGTCCAAATTCAAAGTAGATAATTGTTTGTAGTTTAGTATAAAATTTATAAAACATATTATTTATTTTTTGGTTATTTAGTTGTCAGCATATTTAGAAGTAAAAATATAGTATACTTGAGCAAATTGCACTTATTCCAAGTCTCTGTGGGATTGATACTTGGCTTACTAAAGCCACTTACTACTTGTTCAACCACGTGCACTTGCGTGTCGGTTTTATAACCCCAACAAACGCACCGAACTGTGAGCCATGGTACGCCGACATCAAAAGGTATTTGAATAATGAAAATTATCCTGAGAATGCTACAAGTGTTCAAAAATGCATAGTTCGGAGGTTGGCCAACCAATTTTTCCTAAATGAAGAAATACTTTATAAGAGGACTCCTAACTTAGGACTGTTGAGATGTGTGGATGCGAAGGAAGCAACCATTTTGATTGAGGAGATCCATGCTAGAACTTGTGGGCCCCATATGAATGGTTTTGTTTTGACAAAGAAGATTTTAAGAGCTAGTTACTTCTGGTTGACTATGGAGACAGACTGTATCAAATATGTGCAAAGAAGCCACTGATGTCAAACCCATGTAGACGTGATTCGAGCTCCTCCCAACGAGCTTTATGCCACGAGCTCACCTTGGCCATTCACCGCTTGGGAGGTGGATGTCATTGGTCCTATTGAGCCTGCAGCATCTAATGGGCATATATTCATTTTGGTTGTGATCGACCATTTTACCAAATAGGTTAAAGCTACTTCTCACGGATCTATCAAGCAGAAGATAGTGGCAGATTTTGTTTGAGATCATCTTATCTGCCAATTTGGGGTGCCTGCGTCTATCATTATCGATAATGGTGCTAATCTCAATAGTGACCTGATAGAACGATGTGTGAAAGCTTCAAAATCAAGCATCATAACTTTATTTCATATAAGCCACAGATGAATGGAGCCGTGGAGGCCGCGAATAAGAACATCAAGGGGATAATGCGTAAGATGATCGACAACTGAAAACATTGGCTTGAGAAGCTACCTTTTGCCTTGTTGGGATATGATACCACTCATTGAACCTCTATTGGAGCTAGCCTTATATGTTGGTGTATGGTAATGAAGCAGTGATACCGGTTGAGGTAGAAATACCTTCCTTAAGGATTATTCAAGAAGAAGAATTGAGTGATGCAGAATGGATATAAAGCAAATTTGAGCAGTTAGCACTCATCGATGCAAGGAGGATAAACGCGGTCTGTAATAATGAACAAAAAAAGCCTCCCCCTTAATATGTAAGATGCATCTATTTATAGTTGAGAGATAAGACTGAATTACCAAGGCTCTTTACACCTGGACAATTAGTTCTGAAGAGGATTTTTCCACATCAAGATTAAGATAAAGGAATATTCTCGCATAACTGGCAAGGTCCTTATATGGTACACAGAGTTCTGACAGGAGGAGCACTCATCTTAGCATATATGGATGGTGAAATTTGGCCCAAGCCTATCAATTCAGATATGGTTAAGAGATATTACATTTAGAATTGGAGTTTATTTTATGACTTGTTTTGTAATCTAAACTACGTTATACCTGATTCCTGTTTAAGAAGGATACGTAGGCGTCGTCCTTGTGGGCCTCGGTCTATATCTTAATAAAATCTCTTTTCCCCCTTTTGTTGAGTTTGGAACTGGGGTACAAATTTTTTAGAGGATCTCAAAAATTCTATCAGATAAAGTTTTTCTACGGCGATATAAGTTAACAAGCTGCAAACTGGGGCAGAATTTTTGAGAGGCCCTCAAATATTCACAATGCTATATCATGTCTTTTGCAAGGAAGTCTGCATCATGTTCTACACTGAGGCAGAAATTTCGAGAAGGATCTCAAAATTTTGTCAAGATTAAGTCAAGGCAAGGGATCAATTCTCTGAAAGGACGTTGTATGGTTTCAGAATATGTCATTGCCTATGATTTAAATAATTTTTTTCCTAAATATTTTGACCTTTGCCTCTTGTTTTTATAAAATTATTTTTCAAGTATACCTCTTTATTTAAAACCTTGTGCCTAGGCGTATACCTAGACGAAATTCAACAACAGGTGTCTAGCTAGAATGAAGACTGATGTACATATCAACCTCCCCTTTTACAAACTAATAATTTTTCTTTGATTATAGAAATAGCAAAGTACAAAAGGCAACAATGGAGGACATATTATTCGCAAAAGCGACACAGAGCTAAGTCACTCTATCTTTTCTTGCATTATGAGCCCGTCATTTATCTTCTCCCTATTGTTTGTATCATTTAAGTACTTTATCTGAGCCCGTGATTTATATTTCTGAGCCATTAGTTATATTTTTGAGACCGTGATTTGCATTTGAGTCGGCTGGTTGCATTTGAGCCCTAAGATTTATATTTCGAATCTATAATTTGCATTTTGAGCCCGTTATTTATATTTCTGAGCCCATGATTTGCATTTGAGCTCGTGATTTATATTGAGCCTTTGAATTATAGTTTTGAGCCCATGTTTTTTATTGAGCCTGTGAATTATAGTTTTGAGCCCGTGATTTGAATTTGAGCCTGTGATATATATTTTGGAGCCTGTGATTTGCATTTGAGTCAGTTATTTATATTTCTAACCCCGTGATTTGCATTTTTGAGCCCGTAATTTTATATTTTTGAGCGCGACATTTACATTTGAGCCCGTAATCTATATTTTGGGGCCCGTGATTTGCATTTGAGCCCGTAATTTACATTTAAAATCATAATTTATATTTTTGAGCCCGTGATTTGCATTGAGCCCGTTATCTATATATTTAAGCCCGTGATTTGTATTTGAGCCCGTGAATACATTTTGAGCCTTATAATTGCATTCGTGCATGTTGTTGCATTTTGGTCGTATTTGCATTTGAGCCTTATGTTCGTATTTGACCCTTAATTTGCATTTGAGCCCATTATATACATTGAGCCCGTTATTTGCATTTTAGCCCTATGATTTGTATTTTCAAGCTCGTGATTCACATTTGAGCCCCTTATTTACATTGAGCCCTTTGATTTATATTTTGAGCCCTATGATTGCCTCTTGAGCCCATTATTTGCATCTTGAGGCCTTTATCTGCAAATAGAACCCGAATAAACCATAGAGATACCAATCAAGCTACTTAAGCCACTCAAATAATTTACTTTCTTTAAATTATCATTCTTTTACTCATCCGAAGGTGTCATAGGCTAAAGGCATTATTTCATGGCCTGCGTACATTATTTTATGGCCTAAGGATTTATTTTCTTCTTACCATGCTCCTAAGGCATCATTTTTCATGGCTTGCGGACATCATTTCATGGCTTAAGGATTTATTTCTGCTTATCATGCTCCTAAGGCGCTAAAGTCTAAAGGCATCATGTTTCATGGATTGCAGACATAATTTCATGGCCTAAGAAATTTATTTTGTGTATCATGGCCCAAGACATCATGGCTTAGAGACATCATCTTTATTGTCTCGAAGTGAATCTCATTGTCTAAAGGGAACTTGCATCATATTTAAATTTTATGTTGGTTTATTTTATGGAATGTTTGACGTCTTTCTTTAATTATTTTATTTATGAGAATACCGAAGTTAAACGAGCTACGAATGGTAACACCTATCCCGTTATTTTCCTGGCCTATCCCTATCTTACCACATTTAGCTCAAGTTGTATTCTCTCCTTTTCATTCTGCAATCTATTCTAAAGCTTGTCAATTCATGTTACCTCCATTTCTATTCAATCCTGGTATTACTAATTCTTTTAGGGATTTCGTTCGTCCCTAAATCTAACATTACACGCAGCCTGTTTCTCATAAACTCAAGATATGTAGGCAACTTGATACTGAAGTCTCGGCCATAATATTTTCACAACACTTATATCCTTTCGTCCAGTCCCAACGAGATCATTCGTCAATCGAAAAAAATTGGCTACTAGGTCAACGTTCTTTGGTCATCAATTCAACCTTCATTCTCAAGCAAAGAAGGGGCAGTTGTTGACACCCAATTTTGACCTCCCTATGTCCTGTCTAAGCTGCTTATATATATGCATATTTTAAAATTATTCTTTTTATGTAATTGTTTAGTTCACATCCGAAATATTTTAGTATTAATTATCATATATAATTAATTTTTTTGCATACTTATTTATTTATATATCTTTCAAGTTATATTTTTAAAAATATTTTGTTAGTTTCATAACAATACATATGTACATATTTGTCAATTAAGCAAGCTTTTATTTTTAAAATATAATTTCACTTAAATTTTATAAATTATTTATATTAATTTCATAATAATAATATTTACATAATTTTATCATAAATTAAACTATTATGCTACATATTTACTAAATCATTTATAAGTGTAGTAGTTTTATTAATTTAATAGCAGTTAATTCAATTTTCCTCCACTTCATTTAAAATCTAACCACCTTCTATTCAATTTATACCAAATTTAGCCATTTTGATGAAATTCTGTCCACATTTTAAATTTCAATTCAATCCTACCCATTTATTTATCTTCGGCCCGCTTAACTATCTGTGGCCCGACCCAAATATCTTGATTAAATCCTAACCATCCACTCCCTTTAATCTGAAGGCTCTGATTAAATCAATTTATATTTTGTTTTTAACCTACAAGTACCCCAAACTCTAACCATTCTCTCTCATTTCCCCTCATCAGCGCCACACACCCTCACACCTCTCCCCTTCGTTCCTCTTCTCTGATCAGAAATCACCAATAGCTGCCTCAATCCCTTCACTCTCATGGTGGTCACATCACCCTCCCCACTGCTCCGGCCGAACCCTCCGACCAAACAAATAGAACCATCACCACCGCCCTCCTCTCTTTCCCTCTTCTTCCCACTCACCTGAATCTTAGCAGAACCCCGACCAGCAACCCTAGTTCCAGCCAAAACCACCACCACTAGATCACCGTTATCTCCCAACCTCACCATCTCCATCGACGAACCACCGCTATCTCCCAACCTCTCCATCTCCATCGACGAACCACCGTTGCGCGCCAACAGCAGCTGTGTTTTGCTCCGATCAGCAAATTCCGACGAGTTCCTTCACCACCATGAAGCAGCAGTCCCGATATCTGGAGGTCAAGCAAGTTCAGTTCTGGATAGATCCTCACAGATCTGTTCGTGGTCTAATTTTTTATTTAAAGTCTTCTTTCTCGCTTTCGTTTATTCTTAACTTAGATCTAAAAATTAATCATATCTTCTGATAATATGCTCGTCTAAATGTTTTGATTACTATCTTGTGCTATCTGCTAAATTATTACTTACCCAGTTTCAAAATCTGGTTCGATAAGACTCTCATGGTGCTTTCAGATATGTATCCTTGACTAGTCCCCAGTTTCAAGCTATCAGCTTAGTATTTAGTCTAGGACTATCCAGTGGGAGTAAGACTTAGCACCGAGTTGACCGGGGTTCCAGCACACCCAGGTTCCCAGAACTACGTTGCCACCGTAGATTATAGTATTTATTGGCCTGATTGGCCCCAGACTCTTGTGATCACCCAATTCATGCCTTTATACCCTGGCAAGGTATATTGGGTCCTACCGATGGGGTGTATACATCGGACTCCACGTCTAGCTCACATGGTTATATATCGGTTATAGACTCTCCCACTAGTCAATTCAGTCCAGTTTCAGTTCATTTCAGATCAGTATTCCAGACTTGGTACATGCTTTGACCATCAGACAGGGTCTTTTGACCACCTTAGTATTTCAGTCATTCAGTTCAGTAGCTTTATTTGGTGATTGCATGTCTTTTTAGTTCAGCATTTTCCGTTTTATTTATTCCATTGTGTTATGTTTCACTCACTTACTTAGAACATTTAAAGTACTGATGCATACTTTTATGTTGTATCGTTTTATGATACAGCTGCAGGATCTCAGTATCAGCTTCGTTAACCGACCGCTCACTGAAGACTTCAGCTATTCTTGTTGGTGAGTCCTCATTCTTCGAGAACGAAGATTATTTACTTCAGTTATATTTTCTTTTCTTCTATTTATATTTGGAGTTAGCTGGGGATTTGTCCCAGCAATTCATCAGTCATAGTGGCTTTCAGACACAGATTTTGTTTTCAGACTTGTAGTTTGTTCACATATTTTCAAATTTATGAACCAGTTTTATTTCTCTCAAAGTATTTATATTTTGCCTTAAACTTCCACCGTATATAGTTGCATGTTACTCAGAATGTCAGTGTATAATAGACTAGGGGTTGACTTGGGATTACTTGTAACTTCAAGTACTATGTTCAGTCCAAAGTATAAACTCGGGGCGTGAAAAACTTGGTATCAGAGCACTAGGTTTAGAGTATCCTCGGATGTCTAAAAGCCGCATCGAGTAGAGTCCTCTTCATGGGTGTGAAGCGTGCCACACTTATGAAGGAGAGGCTATGAAATGTTATTAGGAAAAACTCCCTTTATTTCATACTCCCTATCGTGCGTTGAATTTCAGTTCCAAAATCATTCTCCTAACTCGTGCTCTATCTCATTTCAGTGAATTATGCCTCCACAACGTGGTAACGGAAGAAGGGTGGTAATGCTCATTGGCTTGCACCACCAGCCCCGATAGCCCCTCAGGACGACTTGGTATCTACCGTAGAATTCAGGGCGGCCATTCAGCTGCTCGCCCAAACTGTTACCAACAAGGTGAACTAGCAGGTGGTTCTAGTCAACAACAACGGTTTCGCAACAGCTGCCCGAGTGCGGGACTTCACCCAGATGAACCCTCCGGTTTTCATGGATCTAAGGTAGGAAAGGACCCACAAAGATTTGTGGATGAAGTTAAAAAGATCACCTGAATTATGGGTGTCAGTCCCTCAGAGAGTGCTAACTTGGCTGCCTACCAGCTCAAAGGGATAGCCCAAGTCTGGTATGAGCAGTGGAAGGAGGGGAGGCCAATGGAAGTGGGACCAGTGGAATGGGAGGAGTTCACTACATCCTTCCTGGACAGATTCTTCTTAGGAGCTCAGGGAGGCAAAAGTAGCAGAGTTCATAAACCTGAGACAAGGAAACCGGATAATAGAAGAGTACGCTCTAGAGTTCACCAGGTTGTCCAAATACGCTCCAGAGATGGTGGTCGAGCCAAGGGCTTACATGCTGAAATTTGTAAATAGGGTGTCAAACCCGGTCCTCAAGGAGTGCAGGACAGTGATGCTGATCAAAGATATCAGCCTCTTGATCTTGGGCAAATTTATATGCCTAAGTGATACTCAAAGGAGTCATTTTAGCCTTGTTTATCTATCAATGTTTATACATTCTCATGCGATTGATAATAAAATGTGAATTTATACTAACCAACATGATTAGCATTGTTTTGCAGGTGAAATATAATTTTGGGAAGCTAAAATGCGTGTTGGGAGAGATTGGGGTTGGACTCGGATGTTAGCAACGGAAAAAGCATTTGAAGGCACAAATTAAAGGGGCTCCGCGATGGAGCCGTGTCACGCTGCCATCGCGGATGCCTTCTGCCTGGATAGGGATTTTTTGCCAAAATCCAGTGAGGGTGCGCGTTGGGGCCGTGGCACGTTGGCCTAGCCCCGCTTTGCACGCCGTGCCACGTTGGGCCTCATTACCTGGACAATCAATTTCCAGTAAGGGTCCACGTCAGTGGCGTGTCACGAAGGCAGTGCTCCGCGATGCACTCCGTGACACGTTGCTTGTTATTCCGGGAAAAATTCCCACTAGTATAAATAGAACACTTAGGTTCATTTTTTAATTATTCTGACTTGGTGGAGCAAGAACGTGGGTTACAGGCAATTGAGGGGACAAAATTATCAGGGTTTTTCTCTATCTCCTTCTTCTTTAATTCAATTGCTTGTATGTTTAACACTCATTTTAACGATGTTTAATCCACAAATGAGTGGCTAATTCCTCTTCTTGCTGAGGTTAAGAACAATTGTATTGAAATGTAGTTATTGATCAATTGGGTTTTTCATCTTTTCTTCCATGGTTGTTCTATTGATTCTTGTTCTTACTGCATTAATGTGTGGCCAATGTTAATGTATATCTAAAAAGTCCGGTTTCACTCGAGAGAGCAAGAAATTGGAAAGTTGTGAATCAATAGGATATGATCTTTTCTTAGTTTGGGAAAATTGAGAATTGATTTACCTTCAGGATAGAAATTTCGTTTAATCACAGAAATGTAGGTGGACGGTTCATGATTCTTAAGTTGGGTTAAATACAAGAGTTTTAATCCATTGGCGATAATACTTGACTAGCAACCGGAGGAAAGATTAACCAAAAATTGTATCAATAATTAGTTTCTATACTTGTTCATTTAGCCTCAGCATGCTCACATTCATAGTTCAGACTCACATTAGATACTCGTTTTAGACTTAGCATACAATTAGAAATCAAAATATCAAACTCTTCTTTGCACTATTGTCTTCATTTTTAGAATAAGTATAGTAACACTTAAGTAGTTTGTTACCTTATCCCAGTCCCTGTGGGATCGATACTTGGCTTACTTGAGCCATTTTACTACTTGTTCGACCACATGCACTTGCGTGTAGTTAAATACCCCAAAGCAGACCCGAACAAGTTTTTGGCGCCGTTGCCGGGGACTGGCAATTGGTGAATTTTTCTTAAGTGTAAATTTACTTTTTTTTTTCTTAGTGTTGACAACTTAGTCTTAGCCTGTATTTTGCAGATATAATCTCTATTGAACACTGGCAAGAGACAAGGAGCTGGTGGACTCATATTTAGAGCCTGAAAGACAATTTCATCGTCAGCGGAGAGAAGCTCTAGAGAAAAAGCTGCAGTTGCTCAGACAAACAATCATGGAGCAACAACAGAATCCACCAGTAGTAAGGGCAATGTTAGTGCCCGAGGAAATGGCAGTCCGGTCGGTTCGCAAGGTGGAAATCCCACATGGTAACAATGTCACATCTAGCATCCGTAAACCTGAGCCAGGAGGGAGGTTCGAGCTCAAACAAAATATGGTGCAATTGTTGCACACCAGCGGGCAGTTCACAGGTCTCCCTCATGAGGATCCACAGCAGCATCTCCAAAATTTTTTGGAGATAAGTGACACTTACATCCCTGCTGGAGTGTCATCAGATTATGTCAGGCTTACATTGTTCCCATTTTCACTATTGGGAGAAGCCAAGAGGTGGTTGAAAGATGAGCCACCTAATTCTATTACTACGTGGGATGATCTTGCAAGGAAATTCTTGATACGATTTTTTCCATCCAGTAAAACAGCAAGACTTAGAAGTCAAATTCTAAGTTTTAAACAGAAAGAGAGAGAGAATCTATATCAGGCTTGGGAGAGATTCAAGTCCATGTTGCAGGATTGTCCTCATCATCATCAATCCAATGATGTGCTAGTGCACACTTTTATAGAGGGTTTGGAACCCCACACAAAAATCTTTCTAGATTCAGTAGCTGGGGGACAACCGTTGGAGAAAACTTATGAGGAGATGTATACCTTGTTAAATCGTATTTCGCAGGGAAATCCGAAGTGGAATGCTGATTCGTCAAGAGGAGGAACAAGGAAAGCAGCAGGAGTTCTAGAAGTGGATGATTTTACAGCTATTGCTGCACAGATAGCTGCTTTATAGAATCAACTCAACACCCACTTCAGTAACATGACAATGAACCAGACTCAAGCCCCAGTGAATGTAGTGCAGCAGATTTGGTGTGAAGTGTGCGGTAATAGTGAGCACTCAGCTGAGTGTTCTGGAGCAAATCCTGACTCCGTGAACTTTTTGGGAAATGTACAGAGGAACAACCACCAACAGTATGGCAATAGCTACAATTCCAACTGGAGGAATCACCCGAATTTCTCTTGGGGTAGCAACAACCATCAAGGGCAAAGTTTGAGTCAGGGGGCGCAGAGGAATCAAGGAGGGCAGCAGAACTATCAGGCACAATATAGAAACAACAATGCACCTCCTCCCCCACCATCACCCAGCATTGAGGAGATGTTCAAGATAATGATAACTAACCAAGCTCAATTGCAGGCTGACTATGTGAAATTGGTAGCCGAGGTGAAGAACAACCAGTTAGCTACTAAGGCACTTGAATATCAATTTGGGAAATTTGCTGGAGCCCAAAACACCAGGCCTAGAGGAAGACTTCCGAGCAACACAGATCCCAACCCCAAGCAGGTGAATGCGGTGACCACAAGGAGTGGTTTGCAGCTTAAAGAGGTGGAACCAGAAAGACCACCTCAACAATCGGGAGCAGTAGAAGTTGAGAGGGAGCAAAGTGATGAGAGGGGGAAGAAAAAGGAAGCTGAATCAGAAAGACCACCACCCCCGTTCCCTCAAAGATTAAAAAAACACAAGGAGGAGGCGTGTTTCAAGAAATTCATGGAAGTGCTGAAACAGATACATATTAACTTACCTCTTGTTGATGTTTTGCAGGGAGTGCCGAAGTAAGCAAAGTACATTAAGGACATCGTGGCGAACAAAAGTCGGTTGACTGAGTATGCTACGGTGGCTCTCACGGAGGAGTGCACTTCCCGGATACAAAACCGATTTCCCACAAAGCTCAAATATCCTGGGAGCTTTACTATACAAATTACAATTGGGCAGAGTATCCGAGCTCGTGGATTATGTGATTTGGGAGCGAGCATTAATTTGATGCCATCATCGGTATTCAAGAAGTTGAGTCTAGGGAGTCCTAGACTAACAACAGTGATCTTGCAACTAGCGGATCGGTCCCTATCCAGACCTGATGGCATTGTGGAGGATGTGCTAGTGCAGGTGGGCTCCCTTATCTTCCCGGTAGATTTCGTCATGCTGGATTTTGAGCCAGACGCAGAAGTCCCATTTATTTTGGGATGTCCCTTCTTGGCGAGCGGGAAAGTGCTGATTGATGTAGCTGTAGGGCAGCTAACCATGCGAGCACATGACAAGATTGAGGTATTTGATGTGTTTAAAGCCATGAAGTTGCCGGCCATACATGAGGAGCTTTCAGCAATCAGTGTGGTTGGACAAGAAGAAATTCGTTAGATTGTTGAATCTCAAGATCCACTGGAAAGAGTGTAGATGCACTCTGATCATTTTGGAGATAGAGACGCTTATGAGGTGGTCCAAATGTTGAATGAGTCACAAAGGCATCCGAGGAGACAGGAATTTCAATCCTTGATGAGGTCCCTAGAACCGTTGCCGAAACTATCCATTGAGGAGGCACCAAAGCTGGAATTGAAAGAATTGCCTCCCCATTTAAAATATGTCTTTTTGGGGGAAGATGTGACGTTACCAGTCATCATCTCCGCAGAATTGACGGAGGCACAGGAGAAGGAAGCATTGGGTGTCCTCAGAAAAAGAAAGAAAGCAATAGGTTGGCAAATGTCAGATATTCAGGGTATCAATCCAGCTTTTTGCACACACAGGATTTTCATGGAGACAGGAGCAAAACCAACCGTTCAGCCGCAACGAAGGCTAAATCCAGCAATGAAGGATGTGGTTAGGAAAGAAATAATTAAGTGGCTTGATGCAGGTGTGGTCTACCCGATTTCAGACAGTGAATGGGTCAGCCCCGTTCAGTGCGTTCCAAAGAAAGGAGGGATGACCGTGGTCACCAATGAGAAAAATGAGTTGATTCCTACACGAACCGTCACAGGCTGGCGGATTTGCATGGACTATAGAAAGCTTAATGAAGCCACAAGGAAAGATCATTATCCTATCCCGTTCATTGTTCAAATATTAGATAGGTTGGCTGGACAGGAATATTATTGTTTCCTTGATGGGTACTCTGGTTATAACCAAATAGCCATAGCTCCGGAGGACCAAGAGAAGACTACTTTCACCTGTCCTTATGGGACATTTGCTTTTAGGCGGATGCCATTTGGGTTATGCAATGCACCCGCTACATTCCAGAGATGCATGATGGCTATTTTCCACGACATGGTGGAGGATTTTGTTGAGGTATTTATGGATGATTTTTCTGTTTTCGGTAATTCATTTGCTACTTGTTTGCAGAATCTTGACAGGGTGCTGGCTCGCTGCGAGGAATCCAACCTTGTACTAAACTGGGAGAAATGCCACTTCTTAGTTAAGGAGGGTATTGTCCTTGGCCACAGAGTGTCTCGCAAGGGGTTGGAAGTCGATCGTGCTAAGATCGAAGTTATTGAGAAGTTGCCACCACCTGTGTCGGTGAAAGGTGTTTGCAGTTTTCTTGGGCGTGCAGGATTCTACAGACGGTTCATCAGAAACTTTTCCAAAATTTCTAGACCATTATGCAGATTGTTAGAAAAATAGGTAAAGTTTGAGTTGGATGATGAGTGTGTTAAAGCATTCGAGGAATTGAAGTAGAAATTGATAGAAGCACCTATCCTTACTTCTCCGGATTGGGGACAACCATTTGAGTTGATGTGTGATGCGAGTGATGTGGCTGTGGGAGCTGTATTGGGGCAAAGGAAAAATAGAATATTTCATTCTATTCATTATGCAAGCAAAACGCAGAATACGGCCCAAAGTAATTACACAGTCATAGAGAAGGAAATGCTAGCATTGGTGTTTGCATTTGACAAATTCAGGTCCTATTTGGTGGGTTCAAAAGTAGTGGTGTACACCGATCATGTAGCAATTCGGTACCTATTTAACAAGAAGGATGCTAAGCCCAGGCTGATCAGATGGATCCTATTGTTGCAAGAGTTCGACCTTGAGATCAAGGACAGAAAAGGGAGAGAAAATCAGGTGGCAGGTCACTTATCGCGATTGGAGAGCTAGTCGCATGTGATGGAAGGTGATAACATCAATGAGGAGTTCCCTGATGAGCAGCTCTTGGCAGTAGGGGAAGCTGAAGTTCCCTGGTACGCAGACATAGTCAACTTGCTAGTGAGTGGAGTCTACCCACCTGAGGCAACAGTCCAACAGAGAAGGAAATTGAGGCATGATTGTCGGTACTTTGTTTAGGATGAACCATACTTATTTAAGCAGGGACTGGATCAGGTGATGAGAAGATGCATCTCGGGGAGTCAGATTGCAGAGGTGTTAAGGAGTTGTCACTCTTTGTTGTATGGGGGTCACCATGGAGGCGAGCAGACAGTGCACAAGGTTCTATAGTCAGGGTTCTTCTGGCCTACACTGTTCAGGGACTCTATGGCATACGTCAGAATGTGTGATAGATGTCAGCGTACAGTAACAATTGGTAGAAGCAAGAGATGCCGCTACAGAATATACTGGAAGTAGAGACCTTTGATGTATGGGGAATTGATTTCATGGGCCCGTTCCCACCGTCATTTGGTAATCGTTAGATCTTGGTGGCCGTAGATTATGTATCAAAATGGGTGGAAGCAATAGCTTACCTAGGAATGACAACAAGGTGGTAACAAAATTTGTGAAAAAACACATTCTCACCAGGTTCGGGACACCCCGAGCCATTATCAGTGATGGAGGGGCTCATTTTGTCAATGCAAGTTTCAAGAAACTACTAGCCAAGTATGGGGTGCGCCACAAGGTGGTAACAGCATACCACCCCTAAACTAGTGGGCAAGTGGAGCTGTCGAATAGAGAAGTGAAGCAGATTCTCCAGAAAATGGTAAATACACAATGGAATGATTGGTCAAGCAAACTTGATGATGCATTGTGGGCGTACAGAACTGCTTACAAGACACCGATTGGAACCTCACCATACCGATTGGTCTATGGTAAAGCGTGTCATCTGCCGGTGGAGCTAGAGCACCGAGTCTTCTGGGCTGTGAGGAAATTGAATATGGACTTAGAGCTAGCGGGCAAGAAGAGACTAATGCAACTCAGTGAACTTGAAGTGTTTCACTGGCATGCTTATGAGAGTGCTAAGTACTACAAGGAAAAAATGAAAAGGTGGCATGACAAGCAAGTGGTGCATCGCATTTTTGAGCCAGGGCAGAAAGTATTGCTCTTCAATTTAAGATTGAAGTTGTTTCCAGGAAAGCTGAGGTCCAAATGGTCGGGGCCATTTGAAGTGGTGAGAATGACCCCGCACGGGGCAGTAGAGTTGTGGCAAGAAGATCGGAGTGCCACGTTCTTAGTCAATGGGCAGAGATGTAAGCACTACTGGGGTGAGGATGGAGTTCGAGAGAAAACGTCGTCACCCTAGAAGATGACTGAGCTGAATGACGTCGAGCCACGATGGTAAACCAGGCGCTGCACGGGAGGCAACCCGTGAAATTTTTCTTTGTAAAATGTAATAGATTTCTTTTTTTGATTAACAACAAAATTTTTAGTTTTTATTTTTATTCTTATTTTTATTTTGAGTGAATCCTATAATTCTAACCAATTTCTTGTCGTAAGATGAATTTTAGGTTGAACGGAGGGTAAACATGCAAGGAATCGCAAAGGAAAATTCGAGGTATGAAAAATAATAAAAAGTGGCAAAACAGTGAGCCAGGGCGTTGGCTCCGTGTCACAGAGGAGGGCCTCCGCGTTACCCTCTGTGACACGTTGAAGGTAATTTTGGAATTTTTACAAATTCTAGAACACCTACATGATGGCTCCGTGTCACGGAGGTCATGCTCCGCGTTACCCTCCGTGACACATTGAGGTGTATATCGCGACGGGTCATACCGGGTCACCGGGTGACCCGCGCGAAATTCCCACTTTTTAACCCCGATTCCCCCTCATTTTTCATACACTCCGCGACCAACACCCCAAAAACCCCTCCCCCCTCAACGTGACACGGACTTAGGCCCATAATTTCATCAAGTTTTCGTCATTTCTTCGAATTCAAGGTATGTTCTTCAACTCTATCTCAGTTCTTGTCAAATTTTTTTCGATGTTGAACATGTGATATGAGCAAAACTCGCCCTAAGTAAATTAAGCTTAAATTCAATTGAATTATTGTTGATTGATGTCGGAGTGACGGTGTGATTGCTTGAACTCGATAATTACATAGCTTAATCGAATTTTTGATAAAATCATAGCTAGGTCTTGACTTTGAGTTTGAAATGGAAAAATTGAGTTGAACTAGTGAAATTCATGCTGGGTTGTACATGTTGGGTGAGATGAGTCGATTGTGCTAACTGTTACTATGCTAAAAGACCGACGGATTCTCAGGTTAAGGAAATATTGGAAATTACAAGAAATGGGTGAATTGTATAGGATCATGTAGCTAAATTTTTCTTTTGTTTCTCCTTGCTAAGTGCTATGGGATAAAATGTTATCGATAGGTAAGGATTGTGGTTAGCTGTACGAAGTCTGAGTAGTACATGGAATACATACCGTCGAATTCTCCAAAGGCACTAAGCATATTTGTTATGTTTTGTTGTTTGTTTGTGTAAATAAGTACGATCTTGCCTTAATGTTGTAATTTTGGATAAGGACTAAGTGTGGGGTAGCCTAGCTTAATCCAACCTTAGTCGAAGCTAATTTTAATTGGCTTAACATTGAACTTGTCTGTTTAGTTTGACAGGAACAATGGCAAGCAGGCAAGACAAGGGAAAAGGTGCATCAACATCTGGCACCGGAAGAAAAAGAATCAGACTGGGCACAGCAGTGCTAGCAGCACCAGCGGTTCCACGCGGCCAACACCGTCAATACGGAACCAGGTGGGTGACAGAGGAGGGAAAGAAATGGTACGCAAAGCACAAGGAGAGCAAGTACTTCCCCGAGGAACACATAGCAAGGGAACCGTTGGCACAGGAGTTCCCCAGGATTGTCCATAGGATCGAGGCAGCTGGGTTGAACTTCATCTTTGAAGAGCCCAAGGAATGCAACTTGCACTTGATTCGGGAATTCTACGCCAACTGGAACCCGACTCTCAGAAGTCACACCATCAAAATAAGGGGGCAAATAGTCACTTTTGAGCCTCACCGCCTCAATGCTATCCTAGGGGCGCGGGACACAGACGCCCACGTGCTTCGACAGCTGAATATCACTCCACCATATACAGACATCAGACGCACTTTGTGTGGAACCCGATCAACAGCTCGGTGGAGCAGACATAAGGAGAGGGGCTACCATCAGACCTTGCCCTACTCACAGATGAACAGGGAAGCTAGGATATGGCTTAAGATCGTGTGTTCCTGCCTAATCCCGAGGGTGCATATGATGGATGTAACCCGGGATCGTGTATGCTTGGTGTAAGCCCTGATGAAAGGGATGGAGATCAATGTGGGGGCGGTGATTATCTCTGCCATGAAGAGAGCCCGTTTGCATCAAGGGCACAGATACGGATTTGGTGGACTACTCACCACGTTCCTGAGGGGCCTGGATATTGAAGAAGAGGCCCTTCACTACACCCCACAGATGGAGCGACGGGCCATAAATGTCACTAAAACTAAGGCACCCAACACCACCCATGGGCTAGTTCTTACACTAGCCGAGCGACATGCTCGGGATGATCAGTACATGGCTCGCATGTACGGGATACAGATGCTCTAGCTGCGAATAGGCGGGAGGCTGGCAACAGAAGAGGAGCTGTGGCAGCTCGAGCTAGACTACCCTTTCGGCGAAAATGCCAGGGCTCTATGTCGAGTGGGGCCAGCTTTTGTAGAGCCCACGGATGATGATGTCCCCACAGATGAGGAGACACATCGTGAGGACTCCGATGTGGAGTCCGATGATGACGATAGGGGTGATTCAGACATGGGAGACGAGGCAGCAGCACCTGATGAAGAAGTGGAGTATTTTGATTGATCAGGGAGTTCCGCCACCCACTTTTTGTGCTATGTTAATTTTTGTGAACACTGGGGACAGTGTTCGATATAAGTGTGGGGTGGGAGTAGTTAGGTGCTGGTTGTGTTTTTGTTTATGTTTCTGTTCTGTTGTCATGCCTGTGAAAAAATAAATTTGTGACCCTGTGATTGTGATGTTTCTGTTCTGTATTGTAATTAACGTGAAGCTGTTGTGTGCCGCTGAATGTTGCTAGCTGATTTTGTAGTGCTGCTGAATGTTGCTAGCTGATTTTGTACATATTTTTGTTTTATCGAAATGATCGATATTTTTAAAAAAAAAATTCAATTCTTGGGTTTCTCGGCGTTTGTTTTTGGTTCTTTTATTGAGAATGGTCCCATTGAACCGAAGTATTAGTTAGTGACCTTTCCCTATGATGGATGGATGAAGACCGTCTTAAGGGAAATGTAGTCGTTAGGAGTAGATTTTTTTTCATTTATTTTTCAGTTGTTTTCTTTTGTGGGTTGCATCCCAAAACCTATAGTTACTTTATGGTTGCGGAATTCGGGTTGCGTCTTGTACATGATATTTGAAATGCAAAGGTGATTCATGTGAAAGCATGCAACTTTGTAAATATGTTGAGATACCTAGGCTATAGAGTCGATTCAGTGTGATTGAGGCTTAATGTTTGAATTCTTGTAATTAGCTGATTGAAGAGTCGGTGAATACGTCTTGAATTGAGCATGTGCAATAAGTGTGGGGTGAGGTTTTGTTTATTCCATGCTATTATGAAATGTCTAGAACTTGCCTGGTGTGTGTACGAAACAAAATGAAGGACGTGTATTGTAGGAAAGGATGTAGGCATGTCTTTGTTTTCAACCGAAAGTTTCTCTTTTTCATTATGGTACCCATCTTGAATGTACACCCTAGTTAGCCCGTTGAGCCTTTAGCCTATTA
The DNA here is from genome assembly GCA_035772735.1 of Datura wrightii. Classification (NCBI taxonomy): domain Eukaryota; kingdom Viridiplantae; phylum Streptophyta; class Magnoliopsida; order Solanales; family Solanaceae; genus Datura; species Datura wrightii. The sequence continues at coordinate 71,036,236 of JASDFA010000019.1, read as the reverse complement.
TTTTTCTTGTGTTAAAAATGTGTAAATCGAGCTTAACCCTATCTTTTCATTAGCTGTAAATTTGATCCAAAACTCTTAAGCGCTTAAGAAGAGAAAATAATATTCCCAAAGTGTCAAAGAGTGAGAACGGTGAAAAGAAAAGAAGAGCAGAGTGATGAAAGGAAAGAAAAGGTTGAAAGTGCACTTGTTATAAATAAAATATAATGAAGGTGTATGAATAATCTTCGTTATTGAGTCAAGTGTGCTTAATAGATGGGTCAAAATAAAGACAGACTTCAAGAATGGGGGGATGAAGGAGGAAACAATGCCCATGAGTTTGATGGGATGTATTGAAAAGGCGCTTAAGGATGCTAGTGGCTATTATTGGCTAGCCCAATATTTACTAGTTCCGTAGCTTACATTATAACCCGTTAAAGTCCTACGTGATCTTACATCACACTTCCTTATATTAGTGGAGTAATACACTAAAGGCAAGCCTATGGTTCGTGGCATGATGCATGTGAATTCTTTTGGGAGAGAGAGTGAAGTTGTTTCTATATGCCCCTGCACGTAATCGTTTGAGTTCATGTGATTACAAAGGGGAAAATTCTCTTGTGTTGTGAAGGCACATGCTTGATGAGAGATTAAATTTCATGTCGGATATCTTGATCAGCTGATTTGCATGAGTTTGCCAATATCGAGAGTCAATTCTTAAGTCTAGGAGGTCTTGATGTGTTGAAGGTCATTGCATTAATAGGACCATGCGTGTTTTCTTGATGATTTACTGTATTAAATAATCGGTATGATCGTAGCCTGAATTGTCGAACCAAAGTAGTCAGGATGGGGTGTAAAGTGCATGAGGAGTAAGATTGTTGTTCAGGGACGAACAAGGATTTAAGTGTGGGGCAAGTGATCTTGGGCAAATTTATATGCCCAAGTGATACTCAAAGGTGTCATTTTAGCCTTGTTTATCTATCAATGTTTATACATTCTCATGCGATTGATAATAAAATGTGAATTTATACTAACCAACATGATTAGCGTTGTTTTGCAGGTGAAATATAATTTTGGGAAGCTAAAATGCGTGTTGGGAGAGATTGGGGTTGGACTCGGATGTTAGCAAGGGAAAAAGCATTTGAAGGCACAAATTAAAGGGGCTCCGCGATGGAGTCGTGTCACGCTGCCATCGCGGATGCCTTCTGCCTGGATAGGGATTTTTTGCCAAAATCCAGTGAGGGTACGCGTTGGGGCCGTGGCACGTTGGCCTAGCCCCGTGTTGCACGCTGTGCCACGTTGGGCCTCATTAACTGGACAATCAATTTCCAGTAAGGGTCCACGTCAGTGGCGTGTCATGGAGGCAGTGCTCCGCGATGCACTCCATGACACGTTGCTTGTTATTTCGGGAAAAATTCCCACTAGTATAAATAGAACACTTAGGTTCATTTTTTAATTATTCTGACTTGGTGGAGCAAGAACGTAGGTTACAGGTAGTTGAGGGGACAAAATTATCAGGGTTTTTCTCTATCTCCTTCTTCTTTAATTCAATTGCTTGTATGTTTAACACTCATTTTAACGATGTTTAATCCACAAATGAGTGGTTAATTCCTCTTCTTGCTGAGGTTAAGAACAATTGTATTGAAATGTAGTTATTGATCAATTGGGCTTTTCATCTTTTCTTCCATGGTTGTTTTATTGATTCTTGTTCTTACTGCATTAATGTGTGGCCAATGTTAATGTATATCTAAAAAGTCCGGTTTCACTCGAGAGAGCAAGAAATTGGAAAGTTGTGAATCAATAGGATATGATCTTTTCTTAGTTTTGGAAAATTGAGAATTGATTTACCTTCAGGATAGAAATACACCTGAAAGTCGTATTAGTCAATTAAGGAATCGGTTTTGTATGGCTAGAACATGAATTTCGTTTAATCACATAAATGTAGGTGGACGGTTCATGATTCTTAAGTAGGGTTAAATACGAGAGTTTTAATCCATTGGCAATAATTCTTGACTAGCAACCAGAGGAAAGATTAACCAAAAATTGTATCGATAATTAGTTTCTATACATGTTCATTTAGCCTCAGCACCTCTCTAGCATGGATTTTTATGCCCAGTAGATTGAGGCCAAAAATTGAGGGACATGGAGCGAAAGAACAAGCAGGAAAGGACTGGCCAATCAGATTATGGCCACTAGAGGTCTGGCGGTAACAGCCTCCCACTGCAACAGCAACAGTAGAAGAGAGCTCGAACACCTAGCTCAGCCAGCGCCCCTACCTTTAGGTCCCACTAGGTCGGAGGGGTGGAGCATCTGGCTCTCAGCCCTAGAGTTACAATGCCGGTTATAGGTATCTAGCTTGCCCCAATTGCGGCAAAAACCACCTAGGAGAGTGCCTTCAGGGTCGAGAGGGTTGTTTTGGTTATGGATAGCTTGGGAATCGACTTAAGGAATGCCCGTTAGTAGGACGAGGAAGGTCACAATCCACTACCTCAGCAACTCCGGCAGGCTGACCAGTTTAGCAGGTTAACACATCAGGTATGGAGGGTGGTCAATGCCAAAATCATTTTTATGAATTATTATATCGTCAAGATTAGGAGAACTCACTCGATATGGTCTCGGGTATGTTACGTATTTTCCACCTAGATATATATGTCCTACTTAATTCAGGGGCCACACTATCATTCGTGACTCCCTACTTAGCAGTCTAGTTCGATATCAGTCCAGAGGTCCTCTCAAAACCATTCTCATTCTCCACCCCAGTTAGCGAGTCAGTTAGAGCCAACCGGGTGTATAAAAGCTATCCAATCTCAGTCTGCAATAAAGTTATTCCAGTTGACCTTGTAGAGTTAGACATGGTCGACTTCGACCTCATTCTTGGCATGGATTGGTTACACTCCAGTTATGCCTCAGTTGACTGCAAAACTAGGGTCGTCGGGTTTTAGTTCCCTAATAAACCAGCTCTAGAATGGTCGGGCAGTAGTTCAGCGCCTAAGGGTAGGTTTATTTCCTATCTTAAGGCCAGGAAGCTTATATCTAAGGGGTGTATTTACCATCTAGTTCAGGTCAAGGATTCTGAATCTGAGACCCCAACTATCCAGTCCGTCCCTATTGTCAACAAATTTCCAGATATATTCCCCAAAAATCTTCCCAGAGTTCCTCCTGAACAAGAAATTGACTTTGGTATAGACCTTATTCCAGATACGCAGCCCATCTCCATCCCTCCTTATAGAATGGCTCCGGCTGAACTTAAGGAGTTGAAGGAGCAGCTAAAATATCTTCTTGATAAGGGTTTTATCAGACCCAACATCTCTCCCTGGGTTCTCCAATGCTATTCGTGCAAAAGAGAGATGGTACCTTAGAATGTGCATCGATTACAGCCAGTTGAATAAGGTCAAAATCAAAAACAGGTATCCCCTACCCAAAATTGATGACCTATTCGACCAACTTCAGGGAGCCAGCTATTTCTCCGAAATAGATCTCAGGTCAGGGTATCACCGGCTAAGGGTCAGAGAGGGTCACATACTGAAAATAGCTTTCAGGACTCGATATGGTCACTATGAGTTTGTGGTTATGTCCTTCGGACTAACTAATGCCCCTACATCCTTTATGGACCTGATGAATAGAGTCTTCAAGTAGTATCTGGATATGTTCATCATTGTATTTATCCACGACATTCTGGTATACTCCAGAAATAAGGAAGAGCATTCTAATCACCTGAGGATAGTGCTTCAGACACTCACAGACCGCCAGTTGTTCGCCAAGTTCAGAGTTTGTGACTTTCCTGGGTCATGTGGTCGCAGGTGAGGGTATTCAGGTTGATCCTCAAAAGATAGCAGCAGTAAAAGACTGGCCCATACCTACCTCCCCAACCGAAATCAGAAGTTTCTTGGGCTTGGCCGGTTATTACCGACGCTTTGTGGAGGCTTTTCTTCTATAGCATCTCCTCTGACTAGAATGACTCAGAAGAAGGTGAAATTTCAATGGTCAGATACGTGTTAGAAGAGTTTCCAAGAATTAAAAACTCAACTCACTACCACTCCAGTGTTGACCCTACCGGAATGATCAAATGGATTTGTAGTATATTGCAACGCTTCCAAAGTTGGACTCGGTTGCGTTCTGATGCAGAGAGGCAAAGTGATAGCCTACGCCTCTAGAAAACTCAAAGTACATGAGAAGAATTATCCAAATCATTACTTAGAATTAGTGGCGGTGGTGTTTGCATTGAAAATATGGAGACACTATCTGTACGGAGCTCACGTGGATGTTGTCATTGATCATAAGAGCCTTCAGTATGTATTCAGTTAGAAGGACCTGAATCTTCGTCAGAGAAGGTGGTTAGAGCTCCTGAAGGATTATGACATGAGCGTACTATATCACCTAGGAAAAGCCAATGTGGTGGTGCTCTAGGCAGAGTGGCTATGGGTAGCGTAGTTCATGTTGAGGAAAACAAAAAGGAATTGGCAAAGGATATTCACAGACTAGCTCGGCTAGGGGTGCAGTTGGTTGACTCAATTGAGGGTGGAGTGGTAACGCAAAGTGGGTCAAATTCCTCTTTCGTTGTTGAAGTTAAGTCCAAACAGGATGAAAATCCCATTTTACTTAAACTTAAAGAAGTGGTTCTCAAGAAGGAGGTTAAGGATTTATCCAAATAGGGAGATGGTGTGCTCCGTTACCAGGGATGATTGTGTATATCAGACATCGGTGATTTGAGACAACAGATATTAGCTGAAGCACACAGTTTGAGGTACTCCATCCACCCTGGTGCTACCAAAATGTACTGCGATTTGCGGGATATTTACTGGTGGAACGGCATGAAGAGAGACATCACCTAATTCGTGGCTAAGTGCTCGAACTGCCAGCAAGTCAAGGTAGAACACCAAAGATCGGGAGGTATGACCCAGGATATCAGCATACCCACATGAAAGTGGGAATAAGTAAATATGGACTTTATTATAGGTATACCTCAAACTCGTAGGCAACATGATTCCATCTGGGTAGTAGTAGATCGGATGACTAAGTCAGCACATTTCCTCCCAGTTAAAACTAAAAATTCAGCTAAGGTCTATGCTAGACTTTATATCCGGGAGTTGGTAAAGCTTCATAGGGTACCATTATTCATCATCTCAGATAGAGGTACCTAGTTCACCTCACATTTCTGGAAGTCTTTTCATAAGGGACTTGGTACCCAGGTAAAGCTCAGCACAGCTTTTCACCCGCAGACGGATGGTGCAAGCTGAGCGGACTATTCAGACCCTAGAAGATATATCGAGAGCGTGCGTGATCGATTTCAAGGGCAATTGTGATGACCACTTACCTCTTATCGAGTTTGCGTACAATAATAGTTATCACTCTAGTATCCAAATGGCCCCGTTTGAGGCATTGTATGGTAGGAGGTGCAGGTCTCCTATTGGGTGGTTTGAGGTTGGTGAAGGTGCTATAATCGGGCCAGGCTCGGTTCATGAAGCTATGCAGAAGGTACAGCTCATCAAAGAATATTGATAATAGCTCAGAGCCGTCAGAAATCTTATGCTAATGTGAGGAGAAGAGAATTGGAGTTTGCTGTGGATGACTGGGTTTACCTGAAAATTTCACTCATGAAAGGGGTGATGAGATTTGGGAAGAAGGGAAAGCTCAGCCCAAGGTATGTGGGACCCTAGAAAATTCTAAGGTGAATTGGCAAAGTAGCTTATGAGCTGGAATTACCTTTAAAGTTGGCGTCTGTCCACCCAGTATTCTATGTGTCACTATTGAAGAAGTGCATTGGTGATCCAACTACAATTGTGTCGTTGGACAGTGTGGGAGTGAAAGATAGAGTCTCATATAAGGAGGTCCCAGTTCAAATCCTTGACTATCAGGTTCGTAAGCTGAGGAATAAGGAGGTAACTTCAGTCAAGGTCTTATGGAGAAATCAGCATGTAGAGGGAGCTACGTGAGAAGCCGAAGTAGATATGATGGCTAGATACCCACACATGTTCTTTTCCAGTTCAGTTCCAGCATCAGGTACTAAATTCCTTCCTAGTACTCTATCCAGTCCCATACTCACCAGCTTTATCTTGATTTTCTATGTGCATTCTAGTTGCATAGCTCTGTTAGTATGGTGAAGTCAGTTCAGAGTTAGTTACTCCTTCAGAAACTAGCTCATAGTCTCAGTCTAGAAATCTCAACTCTTTTCCTAATTTTTCAGTAGTTTTAGTCTTCATTTAGGGATGAATGATCCCAAGGGGGAGATATTGTAACACCCTAAAAGTTTCCAAGGTTTAAACTAGGAATTTGAAATGAGCTCAGTAGAAAATCTGGAAAAATGCCTCAGAACGACTCATCTAACGAGTCGTTGGATGAGTCATAGGAAGTGCCTTGGGGAGTTGACTCCCCACGGTTATGACCACGAGTCATGGTCAGGACCCACAACTCGTTAGGTCAGTCTGGGAAGGAGTGATTGAGAAATGAAAGGAAGGAGTTAGTGTGCCTAACGAAAGGACCCCACGAGTCGTGGTCAGTCACCACGATTCGTGGGATGAGTCATAGTTATCTAGATTAAAAAATTTTGAGAGTTGAAGCGGTACGCACAATTACAGCTCTAACTACTTCTGATCTTTCTAGGGGCATATTTTACCTGACGAGTGGTGACCACAAGTCGTGGTCACCAGGTCATGAATCGTTGAGTCTCCCATCACGAGCCCCAGATAACTGCTAAGCAGTGAACCTGAAGGATGATGCCACGAGTTGTGGCCCATGGTAACGAGTCATTAGGTCCCTCGTGGTGACCATCAGTGTATTGCAGGTAGTGGACCTCATGAGTGTGACCCCGAGTCGTGGTCACTGACCAAGAACCGTTAGGTCACCCGTGAGGACTGACGATCAGTTTTTCCCTACGAGTGTTCAAGGGTCTTTCAGTAATTTCCTGCCCTCCTAAACTTTAAACTACGTCGTTTTAAGCATTTTTTCAGACTTATTAGGGGGATTAAATAGTTTCTTTCCTCATTCCCCACTTAGACCTTCAGAAAATAGATCGTAGAACTTCTCTTAGAGTTTTTCAGAGCAAGAGCTAGGGAAACCTTTCCTCCTCAGTTTCTCAAGGAATTGTTCGGGCTTTTTCACCAGGTATGTGGAAATTCAACAAGGGAATAGTTCTTCCCTTGTGTCCCCAAATTCCTCCCTATTTCTTTTTATTAATTGTAGCCTTGAAATTACTTAATGTCAAAAATTGCTAGTCATACTTTGTCTAAATCATGTGGATTATTATACCATGCCAATATAGATATTTTCCACCAGTTTGTGACTAAAATGATGTCCAATCTTGTGAAGTGAAATTTAGCCTTATTTCTTGAACTAGAAAATCTTGAAACCTGCATTAGTACTTGAATGTCGAATTTTAGCTTGATTTTATCAGTGTTGGGAACTCCCATGATGTTTGTAGCATTAAATTTCAAACGGAATATTGTCAATTCAATTTTAGTAAGAACTTTAGAATTTCCAGTGTCATTCAGAAAATGTCAGTTGATCAGTTTGACTATAGATTTTCGCGAGGTGTCAGTAGTACCTCACAGTTATCAGAATCAGATTCAGAATTCAGTTTTATTGGTCCACTGGGCGGTCATGACACTTTAGATATATAACTCTAACTAACCTTAGGACCCTATTTTCAGATTACAGTTTGTTCTTAGACGGTTATGATGCTTCTAGAAAGCAGCTCTGACCAGTCTAGAACCTAGTTTCAGAATCTGGTTCGATAAGACTCTCAGGGTGCTTTTCAGATATGTTTCCCTGACTAGTCCCCAGTTTCGAGCTATCATCTTAGTATTTAGTATAGGACTATCCATTGGGAGTAGGACTTAGCACCAACCAAACCGGGGTTACAGCGCACCCAGATTCCCAGAATTACGTTGCCACCATAGGTTATAGTATTTATTGGCCTGATTGGCCCCAGACTCTTGTGACCCCCCAGTTCATGCCTTTATACCCTGGCAATGTATATTGGGTCCTATCGATGGGGTGAATACATCGGACTCCACGTCTGGCTCACGTGGTTATATGTCTGTTATAGACTCTCCCACTATTCAATTCAATCCAGTTTCAGTTCAGTTTAGATCAGTATTCCAGACTTAGTACATGCTTTGACCATCAGACAGCATCTTTTAGACCACCTCAGTATTTCAGTTATTCAGTTCAGTAGCTTTATTTGGTCATTGCATGTCTTTTAAGTTCAGTATTTTCCGTTTTATTTATTCCATTATGTTATATTTCACTCACTTACTCAGTACATTCAAAGTACTAATGCATACTTTTATGTTGTATCATTTTATGATACAGTTGTAGGATCTCAGTCTCAGACTCGTTAGCTGACCACTCACCGAAGACCTCAGCTATTCTTGTTGTTGAGTCCTCATTCTTCGAGGACGGAGATTATTTACTTCAGTTATATTTTCTTTTCTTCTATTTAGATTTGGAGTTAGCTAGGGACTTTGTGGATTTCAGACACAGATTTGGTTTTCAGACTTGTAGTTTGTTCAAATATTTTCAAATATTATGAACCAGTTTTATTTCTCTCAAAGTGTTTATATTTTTCCTTAAACTTCCATTGTATATAGTTGCATGTTACTCAGAATGTCAGTGTATGATAGACCAGGGGTTGACTTGGGGTTACTTGTAACTTCAAGTATCGTGTTTCGTTCAGGGTGTAAACTCAGGGGTGACATAAAGACCATAAGGTGTTGCACAGGACAAATCTCCAGGTATGGTAAGTGACCACGGATTGTGATATCTAACTAAGACCCATACCAAGGAACCGTGGCGAACTCTAGAATAATTGAAGAATAGCAGATCTTAACGTATGACTGAAAGTCACGAGTTGTAGAATGAAGGTATGAATCGTACCAAGCCACTCGTGAAAGTAGACAGAGGATGCAAGAAGTTGCAAGTTCAAACCACGACCAGATTGTAAGACTCGTAGATTCATGGTATGAGTTGTACCAGATTTCAATACTTAACCAAAATCAGAAGAAGCCAGCCAATGTACGAGTGAAGGTACGACCCATACAATCATGTTACGCGTTGTAGGTGAAGTCGTTGGCAGTTTTAGCAAATTTTCTGTTAATTTAGGAAAAGTTTCTAATTATTTGTATAAATAATTTTCTAGGTTATTTTTGTTAAGGAGAGTCATATTTGGAGAGAGACAACTAGAAAGACCGATTGTAGAGAGTTTTTAGTATTAGAGAACAACTTTTGGGATTTTCTTGAGTTGATTATTCCATTGTTCTTGACTTGTTCTTCATAAATTATTGTAATAATCAAGTGGATTTTCTTTCAATCATCTTTGTAAGTTCTAAATTGTGTTTTTTGTCTATGAATACTTATAATTCTCTTACAATCATGAGAGGCTAAAATCTCCACAACTAGGATTGTAGGAATCATGGTGAATTAACAAACTAGGATTGCACAAAGTTATTCTAAACCAATGCTAAACACTTGTATTGTATTCTCTTCATCTTTAATATTTCTTAACAGATCACAACGTTAGGACTTGCCCAAATTCTTTACTTACTTGAACCTAGATAAGTAGAGATTAGAAAAAGAGAATTACAACAAAGCCTTGATCTTGATTGGTCATTGTATGACTTGAGCTGCGGTCACGGGATAGTTAATTTGGGACAAATTTATAACGGTTGAAATGAAATTGCTTTTGAGACCTAACCCGGTGATTGAGTATAGTCATCCAATAAGGACGAACCAGTAGTTTTGATGAACCCTAGTTATCAGTTCTACAAATAAGCATTGGGATAGATCACAAGTGTAGAATCTGAAGTATGTATGAATTCATGGGGAACACTTAGGATAGTTATTCACATAATCTTAATAAACAACAATCAATTCTCACTATTGTCATGTAATTGCTTTTATAACACCCCTCTTTTTGGAGATAACACACTTAAAAGCTTAAATACTAGTGTTATTCTATATCTTGACCATATTCTCTGTGGGATCGACCCCAACCTTTGTTGGGTTATGTATTGACAACGTCCGCGTTAACTTTTACAGGAGTATGATTTAAGCATTATCAGTATGGAAACGACATAAGATGACATAATCACATATTTTCGAATATAACTCAACCCACCAAAGTTTTTCACCTAAATTCAAACTCCTTTAGATTCGACAAGGGTATGTCACCCTCAAAGATATGTCCAACAACTTTTAGATCAACATGACTACAAATAAGTTGATTTTTGAAGGGACTGAGAACACCATACCATTTTTCATCCAATAGATCTGTGTAATAACTTTTTTTTAAAAAAAAAAATAGGGTTTAATTGTATTTAGTATTTCGCTCCTTCCATAGGTATTTTGTGAGTTACTCTTACCTTTTTGTCTGTTTTTGAACCTATTATTAAAGGTAATATTGCTAGACATCATAAGAGAATAAGATTTTTATTGTATTAAATGCTTTGAAGTTGTCTTTATAATGTCAGAATTTTACCATGCATAACACATAAATCAATGTTATATAGGTGTATACCACAAATTAATACACATCTAAAATCAATGTTATGTAGATTCTCATGGGTACTTCAACGATATATTGTGTGTTATATGAAGGTGCCAAAGACGTGCCTTGTATTATCAATCAAAAACGTCATTTGAAGAACATACAAATTACAAAACTGTCATTAAGAATTGTCTTTTATCGTTCCTTGTGTTGTCATTTAGGTATACAAACAGAAGTACTAATGAGCAGTGTTTTTAAAGGTGTTTTCGGAAGGGAGTCTCAGGATGGGACATATCAATAATGCTTGGAGGCACAATTGGAAGACGTAGATATATAAAGTACATGCCCCAAAATTGGGGGCATAAACCACAGACATAAAAGTGTATGACCCGAGCGTTAAATTTATTTTTTATTATTTTAAAAATATTTATATTTTTGCTATAAATCATATTTTTTTATTATTGGTGTAATGATATCTATACTTTATGCTATCATGTTTTTATGTTGTTGTGATTTTCTTAAAAATATATTTATAAAGAAAGCAACTTCTGTAGAAAATGACATTATAAATAATATTTAGATGACTGTGCCTAAAATTGATAGAATAGAAATTTCATAGCACTAAATTTCTTAGACAACTTTGTCTATATTTTGACATTGCTCTTACAGTGTTTATCCTTCTCCTTCTTTAAAATATATAGATAATAATTGTTCGGGTGGTTTTGGGGTTATAAAACCGACACGCAAGTGCACGTGGTCGAACAAGTAGTAAGTGGCTTTAGTAAGCCAAGTATCGATCCCACAGAGACTTGGGTTAAGTGCAATTTGGTCAAGTATACTATAATTTTACTTCTAAATATGCTGACAACAACGTAACCAAAAAGTGGATATTTTGTTTCCTAAAATTTTATATTAAAACTAGGAACAATTATCTACTTTGAATCTGAACTATGAATGAGAGCATGCTGAGGTTGAAAGAACATGTAATAAAATTAATTGTCATCATACTTTGGTTAATCTTTTCCTCCAGTTGCTAGCCAAGAACATTTGCCAAGAGATTAAAACTCTCGTATTTAACCTCACTTAAGAATCATGAACCATCCATCTACATTTCTGTGATCAAATGCAATTCATGTTCAGGCCATACAATTCCGGTTCCTAAATTGACTAATACGACTTTCAGGTATATTTCTATCCTGAAAGCAAATCAAAACTCAATTTTCCCAAACCAAGTGAAGAACATATCCTATTAATTCACAACTTTCCAATTTCTTGCTCTCTCGAGTGAAACCGGACTTTTTAGATTTACATTAACGTAGGCCACACATTAATGCAGTAAGAACAAGAATTAATAGAACAACATGGAAGAAAAGATGAAAAACCAAAGAATCAATGATCATAATTCATCACAAGTGTTCATAACCTCAGCAAGGAAGGGAATTAGCCACTCATTTGTGGATCAATCATCATAAAACGAGTGTTAATCATACAAACAATTGAATTAGAGAAGAAAGAAAGAGAGAAAAAACCCTAAACTTTTCGTCCCTCAACTGCCTGTAACCCACGTCCTTGCTCCACCAAGTCTGAATTATGAAAAATACACTTAAGTGTTCTATTTATACTAGTGGGAATTTTTCCCGGAATAATGAGCAACGTGTCACGAAGTGCATCGTGGAGCAATGCCTCCGTGACGCGCCATGAACGCGGACCCTCACTGGAACTGGGGGTCCGGGAATTTAAGTTCAACGTGGCACGGCGTGCATCGCGGAGCACTGGCTCCGTGCCACAGAGCAAACGCGGCCCTACACTGGAATTTGGTGAATTTTCACCCTCCAGGCAGAATGCCTCCGCGATGGCAGCGTGACACGGCTCCATCACGGAGCCCCTTTAAATCATGTTGTCCAATGCCTTTTCCTTGCTCGCATCCAAGTCCAACTCCGATATCATCCAACATGCATTCTAGCTTCCCGAAATCACATTTTACCTGCAAAACAATGCTAATCATGTTGGTTAGTAAAAATTCACATTTTATTCCTAATTACATGAAAATGTATACACATTGCTAGATAAACAAGGCTAAAATGATACTTTTGAGTATTACTTGGGCATATAAATCTGCCCAAGATCACTTACCCCACACTTAAATCCTTGTTCGTCCTCGAACAACAAACATACAATTCATGCAATTTACATCCCAACCTCGCTACTATGGTACGACGATTTAAGCTACGGTCATACCGATTACTCAATACAGCAAATTATCAAGAAAACATGCATGGTCTTATCAATGCAGTGACCTTCAATACATTAAGACTTCCTAGACTTTAAGAATCGACTCTCGATATCGGCAAACTCATGCAAATCAGCTAATCAAGATATCCGACATGAAAATCAATCTTTCCTCAAGCATGTGCCCTCACAACTCAAGAGAATCTTCCCCTTTTTGCTCATGTGACACACAAACATTCAAGCAGGGGCATGTAAAAACAATTTCACTCTCTCTCCCAAAAGAATTCACATGCATCATGTCGTGACCCATAAGCTTTCCCTTAGTGTATTACTCCACTAATATAAAGAAATGCAATGTAAGATCACGTAGGACTTTAATGGGTTGTAATGGAAGCTATGGAACTAGTAAATATTGGATTATCCAATAATAGCCACTAGCATCCTTAAGCGCCTTTTCAACACCTTCCCATCAACTCATGGACATTGTTTCTCTCTTTTCTTTTTTCATCATCCCATTCTTGATGGTTTACCTTAGTATGGCCCATTTCATTAAGCACACTTGATACAACAACAAAGATTATTCATGCACCTTCATTATCATTTATTTATAACAAGTGCACCTTCAACCTTTTCTTTCCTTTCATCACTCTACTTTTCTTCTTTTTCTTTTCACCATTCTCACTCTTTGACACTTTGGGAAAATTATTTTCTCTTCTTAAGCGCTTAAGAGTTTTGTATAGACTTTACGGCTAATGAAAAGAAGGAATTAAGCTCGGTTTACACTTTTTGGACAAAAGAAGGAAATAATAGGCTAAAGGCTCAAAGGGCTGACTAGGGTATACAATCATAGAAAGGGGAAGTATGACAAGAAAAAAATAGAAACTCTCGGTTAAAACAAAGAAATGCCTACATCCTTTCCTACAATACACCTCCTTCATTTCGTTTTGTACACATACCAGGCAAGTTCTAGACACTTCACAATGGCATGGAATATCAACACCTCACTTAACACTTTATGCACATGCTCGATTCAAGATGTATTCACAGACTCTTCAATCAGCTAATTACAGGAATTCAAACATTAAGCCTCAATCACACCGAATCGAACTCTACAGCCTAGGTATCTCAACATATTTACAAAATTTACATGCTTTCATAAAAATCACCTTTGCATTTTGAATATCATGTACAACACGCAACCAAAATTTCGCACCCATATAGTAACTACAGGTTTTGGGATGCAATCCACCAAGGAAAAAACTGAAAATTAATTGAAAAAAAACTACTCCTACCGACTACATTTCCCTTAAGACGGTCGTCATCCATCCATCATAGGGAACGGTCACTAAATGACTTCGGTTCAATGGGACCATTCTCGGTAAAAGAACCGAAAAGAAACGCCGAGAAACTCAAAATTAAAAAGTTGAAAAATTTTCAAAATATCGATCATTTTGATAGAAAAAAAAATTTACAAAATATTTTAAATATGTACAAAATATTTTCAAAAAGTTTAAAAATATCGATCATTTCGATAAACAAAACAAACAAAAAAGTATTTACAGAATCAGCTGGCAACATTCAACAACACATCAATTTCACAAATATTTACAAATACAGAACAATTTGAAAATTCACAAACACGGGGAAACACAACATACAAAACAACAGGGGAGAACATACAAACAAGCAGCCCAGCCCAGCACCTAACTACTCCCACCCCACACTTAATCCGAACACTGTCCCCAGTGTTCACAAAAATTAAATAACACAAAATCGGGTGGTGGAACTCCCTGATCAATCAAAGTATTCCACTTCTTCGTCGGGTGCTGCTGCTTCATCTCCCATGTCCGAGTCGCCTACGTCGTCATCATCGGACTCCACATCGGAGTCCTCCCGACGCGTCTCCTCGTCCGTGGGGATGTCATCGTCTGTGGGCTCTACAAAGGCTGGCCCTACTCGGCATAGAGCCCTGGCGTTTTCGCCAAACGGGTAATCTAGCTCGAGCTGCCATACCTGTGCCCCTGGTGCAACCGGGCTCTCTTCATGGCGGATATAATAACCGCCCCGACATTTATCTCCAGCCCTTTCATCAAGGCGTACACCTGGCAAACACGATCCCGGGTCACATCAGTCATATGTACCCCCGGGATGAGGCAAGAGCAGACTATCTTCAGCCAAATTCGGGCTTCCCTATTCATCTGTGAATATGGCAGAGTCTGGTGGTAGCCCCTTTCCTTGTGCCTGCTCCATCTAGCTGTAGATCGGGCCCCACACAGTGTGCGTCTGATGTCAGCATACGGTGGGGTAATGTTCAGCTGCCGGAGGACGTGGGCATCTGTGTCCCGCGCTCCTATGATGGCATTGAGTTGGTGGGGCTCCAGAGTGACTATCTGCCCTCTGATTTTGATGGTGTGGCTTCGGATTGACGGGTTCCAATTAGCATAGAACTCCCGAACCAAGTGCAGGTTGCATTCTTTAGGCTCCTTGAATATGAACTTGAGCCCCGCTGCCTCGATCCGGTGAACTATTCTGGGGAACTCCTGTGCCAATGGCTCCCGTGCTATATGCTCCTCGGGGAAATATTTGTTCTCTTTGTGCTTCGCGTACCACTTTTTCCCCTCGTCCGTCACCCATCTTGTTCCATATTGGCGGCGCTGGCCGCATGGAACTGCTGGTGTTGCTGGGACTGCTGTGCCCAGTCTGAGTCGCTTTCTTCCGGTGCCTGAAGTTGATGCACCTTTCCCTTTATCTTGCCGGCTTGCCATTTTGCCTGTCAACACACGTCAACAATCGCAATGTTAAGCTAAATAAATATTAACTTCGGCTAAGGTCGGGTTACACTAAATTACCCCACACTTAGTCCTTAGCTACAGTTACAACCTACGGCAAGAATAACTTTATTTACACAAAACAACCAGCTATACAATCATGCTTAGTGCGTTCAAAAAGAAAATTCGACGGTATAACTTCTGTGTACTACTCAGACTTCGTACAGCTAATCACAATCACTACCATCGCTAGCATTTTAACCATTGCACTTAGCAAAGAAAAACGAAGAAACAAAAATAACAACAAAAATTTATATACATTAACCTATCCAACTAACCAAATTCAAACAAATTTCAACATTTCCCCCAAACCCGAGAATTCATCGTCTATTAACATTCCAACAATTTGTACAACGACTCATTTCATTCAACACGTACAACCCAGCATAAAATGCACAATTTCAACCCATTTCCAACTTCAAATTCAACAACAAGCCCTAGAATTGATTTTATCAATCAAATTCGAATAATTTATGCAATCGACAAGTTCAAACAATCATAACGACATTCTGAACAATTATCAATCAACAAATAACTCGAATTCATGCTTAATTTCGACTTAGGGCGATTTAGTTCACCTCCCATGCTTAAAATCAAAGAAAATCGACAAAAACTTGAGAGGGAATCGGAAAACATACCTTGTAGTTGGATAATCGAAGAAAACTCGATAATTTCTTGCCTTAAGCCGTGGCACATTGATGGGAGAGGGGCTTTGGGACGTTTGGTCGCGGAGGAAATTGAAAATGAGGGGAAAAGGGGAGGTTTCGGGTTAAAAAGGGTAGAAAAACACGCGGGTCACCCGGCAACCTGGTGTGACCCGTCGCGATATACAAGGCAACGTGTCACGGAGTGCATCGCGGTGCACTGCCTCCGTGACACGGAGCCATCGCGACAGCATACTGGAAATTTTTAAAATTTCCGGGTTATACCTCAACGTGTCACGGAGGGTAACGCGGAGGTCCTCCTCCGTGACACAGAGCCATCGCCCCAGCTCACTGTCTTCTACATTTTATTAATTTTTTCATACCTCGACTTTTCCTTCACGATTCTGTGCACATTTTCCTCCATTTGACCTGCAAATCATCTCACTAAACAAAATTGGTTAAAATTATAGGTTTCACCTAAATAAAATTAGAAACAAAAATTAAAACGAAAAATTTTGTAGTAAATTACGAAGAAGAAAAAGAAAAATCTATTTACACTTTACAAAATGAAAGAAAAAATTTTCACGAGTAGCCTCCCGTGCAGCGCCTAGTTTACCGTCGCGGCTCGACTTTATTTAAGCTCAATTGTCCGCTAGGGTGATGGACGATTTCTCTCGATCACCGTCCTCCCCCAGTAGTGCTTACACCTAGCCGGTGGTCTTCCCATTAACTCTCGGGAATCCTTCATCTGCTTAGCATTACCATGATCAATCACATTGATCACCGAGAGTTCTTCATGCACCATCGGGAGCTTGGATGCTTTATACACATCGAACACCTCTACCTTGTCATGTACTCGCATTGTGAGTTGCCCGGCAGCTACGTCGATTAATGCTTTCCCGGTTGCCAAGAAGGGTCGTCCCAAAATAAATGGGACTTCCGCGTCTGGTTCAAAATCCAGCACGATAAAATCTACCGGGAAAATTAGGGAGCCAACTTGCACTAGAACATCCTCAACAATGCCATCCGGCCTAGCTAAGGATCGATCCGCCAACTGCAAGATTACGGTTGTGGGTCTAGGACTCCCTAAACCCAACTTTCTGAATACCGAAGATGGCATCAAATTTATACTCTCCCCCAAGTCACACATTCCACGAGCTCGGATGCTCTGCCCAATAGTAAGCTGGATAGTAAAACTTCCAGGGTCTTTTAGCTTTGTGGGCAGTCTATTTTGGATCCGGGAAGTGCACTCCTCCGTTAAAGCCACCGTAGCATACTCAGTCAACCGACTTTTGTTGGCCACGATGTCCTTTATGTACTTGGCATATTTAGGCACTCCCTACAAGACATCAACAAGAGGTAAATTAACATGTACCTATTTAAGCACCTCCATGAATTTCTTGAAACACGCCTCCTCTTTGTATTTCTTGAGTCGTTGAGGGAATGGGGTGGAGGTCTTTCTGATTCAGCTTCTTTGGTCTTCCCCCTTTCCGAACTTTGCTCCCCCTCAACTTCTGCTGCTCCCGAATGTTGAGGTGGTCTCTCTGGTTCCACCTCCTTCAGCTGCAAACCACTCCTTGTGGTCACTGCATTTACCTGCTTGGGATTCGGATCCGTGTCGCTTGGCAGTCCTCCTCTAGGCCTTGTATTTTGGGCACTAGCAAATTGCCCAAATTGATACTCAAGAGCCTTGGTAGCTAACTGATTGTTTTTCACTTCGGCTGCCAATTTCACATAGTCAGCCTGCAATTGAGCTTGGTTAGCTATCATGGTCTTGAACATCTCCTCAATGCTGGGCGATGGTGGTGGAGGAGGTGCATTGTTATTTCTGAATTGAGATTGATAGTTCTGTTGCCCTCCTTGATTCCTTTGCACACCCTGACCCGAACTTTGGCCTTGATGGTTGTTGCTACCCAATGAGAAATTAGGATGATTCCTCCAATTTGAATTGTAGCTACTACCATACTGCTGGTGATTTCTTTGTGCATTACCCACAAAGTTTACCGAGTCAGGATTGGCTCCACAGCACTCAGCTGAGTGCTCACTGCTTCCACACACTTCACACCACAATTGCTGGACTGCATTAACTGGAGCTGAAGGCTGGTTCAAAGTCATGTTACTGAAATGGTTGTTCAATTGATTTTGCAAGGCAGCTATCTGTGCAGCGATAGCTATAAACCCATCCACTTCCAGCACTCCTGCTGTTTTCCTTGTCCCACCTCGTGATGAATCAGCATTCCATTCTGGATTGCCCTGTGAAATCTGGTTTAGCAAGGTATACAGCTCCTCATAAGTCTTTTCCAGCGCTTGCCCTCCAGCTGCTGAATCTAGCAATATTTTGGTGTGGGGTTCCAAACCCTCAATAAATGTGTGCACCAACACCTCATTGGACTGATGATGATGAGGACAGTCCCGCAACATGGATTTAAATCTCTCCCAGGCTTGATATAAATTTTCTCCCTCCCTCTGTTTGAAACTTAGAATTTGACTTCTAAGTCTTGCTGTTTTACCAGAGGGAAAAAACCTTATCAAGAACTTTCGTGCAAGATCATCCCACGTTGAAATAGAATTTGGTGGCTCAGCTTTCAACCACCTCTTGGCTTCTACGAGTAATGAGAACGGAAATAATGTAAGCCGAACATAGTCAGGTGACACTCCAGCGGGTATGTAAGTGTCACTTATCTCCAAAAAGTTTTGGAGATGCTGTTGTGGGTCTTCATGAGGGAGACCGGTAAATTGCCTGCTTGTGTGCAACAATTGCACCATATTTTGTTTGAGTTCAAATCTCCCTCCAGGCTCTGGTTTGCGGATACTGGATGTAACATTATTGGCATGTGGGATTGCCACCTCGCGAACCGGCCTTGCTGCTGCTTCTTCGGGCACTAACACTGCCCTTACAACCGGGGGATTTTGTTGCTCCATAATAGTCTGTCTGAGAAACTGCAGCTTTCTTTGTAGAGCTTCTCTCCGTTTACTGTGAAATATACGTTCTGGCTCTAGATAAGATTCCACCAGCTCTTTGTCTCTTGCCAGTGTTCACAGCAATTAAGTCTGCAAAATACAGGCTAAGACCAAGTTGTCAACACTTAGAAAAATGAAAATACAGTAAAATTAACACTTAAAACAAATTCACCAATTGCCAAGTCCCCGACAACGGCGCCAAAAACTTGTTCGGGTGGTTTTGGGGTTATAAAACCGACACGCAAGTGCACGTGGTCGAACAAGTAGTAAGTGGCCTTAGTAAGCCAAGTATCGATCCCACATAGACTTGGGTTAAGTGCAATTTGGTCAAGTATACTATATTTTTACTTCTAAATATGCTGACAACAACGTAACCAAAAAGTGGATATTTTGTTTTCTAAAATTTTATATTAAAACTAGGAACAATTATCTACTTTGAATCTGAACTATGAATGAGAGCATGCTGAGGTTGAACGAACATGTAATGAAATTAATTGTCATCATACTTTGGTTAATCTTTTCCTCCAGTTGCTAGCCAAGAACATTTGCCAAGAGATTAAAACTCTCGTATTTAACCTCACTTAAGAATCATGAACCATCCGTCTACATTTCTGTGATCAAATGCAATTCATGTTCTAACCATACAATTCCGGTTCCTAAATTGACTAATACGACTTTCAGGTATATTTCTATCCTGAAAGCAAATCAAAACTCAATTTTTCCAAACCAAGTAAAGAACATATCCTATTAATTCACAACTTTCCAATTTCTTGCTCTCTCGAGTGAAACCGGACTTTTTAGATTTACATTAACGTAGGCCACACATTAATGCAGTAAGAACAAGAATTAATAGAACAACATGGAAGAAAAGATGAAAAACCAAAGAATCAATGATCATAATTCATCACAAGTGTTCATAACCTCAGCAAGGAAGGGAATTAGCCACTCATTTGTGGATGAATCATCATAAAATGAGTGTTAATCATACAAACAATTGAATTAGAGAAGAAAGAAAGAGAGAAAAAACCCTGAACTTTTCGTCCCTCAACTGCCTGTAACCCACGTCTTTGCTCCACCAAGTCTGAATTATGAAAAATACACTTAAGTGTTCTATTTATACTAGTGGGAATTTTTCCCGGAATAATGAGCAACGTGTCACGGAGTGCATCGCGGAGCACTGCCTCCGTGACACGCTATGAACGCGGACCCTCACTGGAACTGGGGGTCCGGGAATTTAAGCTCAACGTGGCACGGCGTGCATCGCGGAGCACTGGCTCCGTGCCACGGAGCAAACGCGGCCCTACACTGGAATTTGGTGAATTTTCACCCTCCAGGCAGAATGCCTCCGCGATGGCAGCGTGACAAGGCTCCATCGCGGAGCCCCTTTAAATCATGTTGTCCAATGCCTTTTCCTTGCTCGCATCCAAGTCCAACTCCGATATCATCCAACATGCATTCTAGCTTTCCGAAATCACATTTTACCTGCAAAACAATGCTAATCATGTTGGTTAGTAAAAATTCACATTTTATTTCTAATTACATGAAAATATATACATATTGCTAGATAAACAAGGCTAAAATGATACTTTTGAGTATCACTTGGGCATATAAATCTGCCCAAGATCAATAATCAGTGCAAATATTAATTCAGGATGAAAAGGACTAGTAGATGTGGGATCGATGATTAAATGGATGATGATTTTATTTTAAAAATTATCTTGGCTATTATTATTTTTGTGTTGTTACCTTTCTCAAATAATAATTATAATAATTATTTCTATTATTGGTGATTTATTTAAATTTATTTGTAGACTTATTAAAAATATTGCTTTTGCTTATTATCTTAGCAATAAAATTATAAAATTGAAGATACATGAGATATACACCCTATATATCCATAAACTTACATTCGGTGTTTTGAGGCTTACACCTCGTCCCGTGCTGCGTAAAACGCCTTGCCTCGTTCCCCGACATTTTAAAACACTTCTAAGAGTAGTATACAAATATAATTGTATAATAATTAACATGCATTAAAATCGAGTAACTATATTGTAGTGGAACCAAATTTTTGATATAATTAGATTAGTTCATTCCAACTCAGAGACATATTCAGAGTAATGAAAAGGTCATGGACATTGAGTGAATAATTTAAATACTTGAATGACTCAAACGGGCGATACAATCAATGCTACAACAATGATATCTGAGTGGAGTTGGCATGTTACAAATGCTAAAGGGCTGGAACAAGACTTGCGAGAATTTGGACTTAAATGGCTAAGAAGTTGTGCTACATCAATGTCCTGTAGCACACCGCAAGAGTTTAATTTGACTCTCAATTATTTTTTTCAAGAGAACAATCAGATAAAAATGAATTGCATTAAGACTAAATTTAGTCAAAATTGTTGCATGGTCACCTTTAAGTGCGATTTGTACTGTGAGATATTCAATGGCAATAAGTTTGCATGATCCATTATTATTTATATATAAAGTATGGTATGTGCATGTCATAATAATGTCACTTATGTGCTATGTGTATTGAGTTTTATAACTATATAAGTAGTCTTTCATTTCTTAGCAAATACTCATAAAAAGAGGACTACTAGAATTCAATCTCAAGAGGAAAAAAGTGTAGATTGATTGATATTCTTTTCAAAAGATTCAAATAGCAATGATGATGAAAGCTCAAATCATACCATTTATTTGGTGATTTTTTGCCTAATATTAATCAAATTGAGTTTGACAAATACAAGCTCTACCTTCTAATAGAGTATAGTGGCAATTTTTGTGGGGTAAAATATTCATACCCATGTGAATATTATTATGGTCTACGATGTGAATGGGCACATCGATACTTCGAATTATAATATCTTGTTCGTGACTTAAAAATGCTTCGGGCTTCAATCCCAACAAGATTCTCAATAACCATATCTTGAACTAATTGGAAGTCTTGTGAGATTGCAATAAAAAGGATTAGGAAAGAGAACAATTGAATGCTATTAAGATGTGTTAGAATATACATGCTCAAGTTAAATTGAGAAACAAGTATCCTCGACCGATAGGGAACTAATATCTGCGGGATGAAGATATGTCTTAAGAAACACATATTATTTATCTGATGATGATATTAAGTACTTTTATCATGATGATTAAGAGTACTACGATTGTATTTTTATTTTAATTTATAATGTCATGTGTCATTAATTTAAGAAAATTAATTGGTTTAACTACTTTATTCTTATCGTTTGCTCTTTTCTTTTATGTTGTTTTAATTAAATTTTAAATATATTAGAATTGATAAGTATTATATATAATACATAAACATGTTATACTTTTTAAAAAGTCTATTAAACACATTAAAATTCAGAATACATTTCAATACATAATATAGAAAAATAGCATATGGAAACATCAAATATAACCAACTATGTAGCATTTCAAATTACAAACAGTAACAGAAGATCACAAATCAACCTCAAACTATTCATTTTTTTCTATCTTCCTTCATTTGCCCTCGAAAAATCTATTTCATGCTGAGTTTCACTAAATCTATCTTTTAAATAATTTTTTTCTTTTCTGATTCTTTTAGCAGTGTCCTAAGAAGATTCCTGTCTTCTTCAACTTTCTTGAGTCTAAATTGCATTTCAAACTTCATATTACGTTGTAAAATTATTATATCAGTGTTAATCAGAGGGCTTCTCAATCACAATAACACCGTACTAGTTCTGTTTGTCGAAAAAGAATTTTGTCACCTAAAATAATCACATCAACCATTTGCCTACAAAAAAGAACTTTCAGTATCTGAAAAAATAAGTAATCTATGTATATTTTTTGTTCTATAAAATATCATAAATAACTTACTTTTGACACATTATAATCCCAAAATCTACGACCCGAATCTTAAGGAGTGTTTGAGGTCTTCAACCTGCAAAATATCAATGCTTGAAACTTAACTAATTTTTGCCAAAAAAAAAGAGAGAGGAAAGAGGAAAATGAAATATGAAAGTATAGAAAAAGAATAAAAATGGAGTCAGCTAAGAATTTATTTTGTGTGTGTGCGTGTGTGTGTGTGTGTGTGTATATATATATAGTGATTGCACGGGAACGAAATACGAAATAATTCCTGATATGCACTAAATTTAATATAATGTAAATTTTAGGACCTCATCATCATCTTAAAGTCCAACGAATGTTTACGAAATAAGGGTTGGGATGAAATTTAGCAAGTCAAAATGGCTTGAGTTAATAAATGTATTGGGCTAAAATTAACCCCAAAGCTATTTGGGATAAAAAGAATTGGGCTGAAATGGGCTAAAAATAGGTTAGATCATGACCCGCCCAATTTGACTCAATTTTTTTGCATGGTCCACCTTTCCCTCTATCCTACCGTTTACTCAAGTCCACCCCTTCCCTACCCTCGACCCTAACTCGGAATTCGACCTTGACTAGAGACCCTAGCCCCAACCCTCATTTCGACCTAAGAGTAAAGACCTAACCTTGACTTAACTCTGACCTAAGACTTGAGAATCGAGCCTTAATTGGAAACTCGGGATGTGAGATTAGAGACTCAATTCGAGAATCGAGACCCAACCCTTTCGACAACACTAAAAAATGACAAAAACTAACCTCAGGAGGTTGGTCTTTGTTCAGTTTAAATTTTCATGTTTGTGAAAAAAACAGACCTCCCGAGATTTATCTTTTTTGCAAAAGCGACCTTCGAAGGTCGATTTTTGCAAAAAAATAAAAATAATTAAAAATCGACCTCTCAAAGTCGCCTTTTGCCAAAAAATTTTTTTTAAAGAAATCGACCTCAAGAAGTTGGTTTGCATTTTTTTGTTTTTTTAACGATAAGAAAACAGATCTTCAAAGGTCATTATTGTTTAAAAATATATTTTAAAAAAATCGACCTACAAAGGTCTGTTTGCAGTTTTTTAATCTTTTGAGATCAGTTTTTGAAAGTTTTTAAGTAGTGCGAGATCTGTACTGAACTAGGACTCGAGACCCAAAACGATCATAATTCAAGAATAAAGCCCCAACCATAAAAAATAAAAGTAAAACTCAAGTTATAAATATACATTAAAGTTAATCTCAAATGTAGGCTAGAATTAGGCTAGTATTAAGTTAAATTGAAGATCACTAAAAAATTACTTATGTTAGGTTGGGCTAAAATTAGCTCAATATGAAATTATCTTATGCCCAATTCACAAAATATTAAATTAATCCGGTGGACCATCAATTTTTGAGTCATATTTGACACCTCTAATACGACATATAATAACTTAAGGGGTCGTTTGGCTGTGGGATGGAATAGGTTAAAATTTTCATGTAAATATTTTATTCCATCTTTAATATATAATAGGGTATCTCATCATTTATATTAAAATACTATAGAATAATATAAAATTTAAATAATATTTATTAATAAACACAAAATAAAATAATTTCACTAAATATTATAAAATTATTCTTATTTTATCGACTAAATTAAATTATGCATAAAAGAATATTTATATTAGATTTGCCATATTCAAGGCCGCAATGTTAGGGAGCATGAGAAAGACGTGGTCACCCACCATCCCAAAAGAAAAGTGCACAAAAGTCTAACAAACTCTATTCTTCCATAGCAAAAATGTCGAAAAAAAAATTGTAAATCTTAAATCAAACTCAAATCCAAATTATTCAAATTTTCAAAAATCAAACTCACTCCCAAAGTGTGTGTAAATCAGCCATCTGGGATCAAGTCTAACGAAAATATGAATTACAAACAAGAAAATTAATCAAGCTTCTAGATTTCTTCTATTTTTGGCATTTATGGAATGATACAAAGTGCATCGCATTGTAAATTCCTTCTAAAAGATTCTAAACTACGTAGTCTTATTATGTCTTGAGCTTACACAGTATTTAATTTGATGATTCTTAAAGTTAATAATTATTTAATTAGATGTAAATTTCCGATGCCGATCAATATTAAGATCCTGGACGTTGCAATGATACAAGTATAATTTAAAAGAAGATTAGAGAGCAAATGCATTATAAATTTGGGATTATACAAAAATATATATTCCAATATAAGATATTGCATTTACGTAGTTATATTTTAATATTATATCTGCATAATTTTTTTTCTGCAACAGTGCTTATACACGATATACAATATTATACACTTACTGTACACAATATACAAATCTTATATAAAAATGTATAATAGTGTATAAGAGGTGTTATACACACTTTTCCACTAATATAAAAAGTGAAAAGGGCCAAAAATACCCTTAGGGGTCGCTTGGTTTGAAAAAAATTATGCTGGGATTAGTTATCCTGATATTATTTCTTATTGACTGCTTGATTTGTTGTATTAAATAAATAATATGCATTACATAATTTTATAAGAAGAAATTGTTTGTTTATAAAAATACCTCCACCTTATCTAACTTTTTATCTTTTCTTTGATAGCTTTAGTTATTCCTTTATAAAATTTATAAAAAAAAAAAAAAGAAGAAAAAGAAGAATGAACATCAATTTTTCTCTCATACTATAGCTCACAAATTTAACATATGAGTGACAGATATATAACCTGTCGATTCAAACAAATATAATCGAACAAGCTAGATGCTTTTTCATTTTGAACAACTAATGGCATTTTTAAGAAAACCTGCAAAAAATTTACCCCTTGAATACACGTAAAACAATCATTATTGAGACGGAACAACATTTGACTGCTATTACCCTGTATACCGGAGAACCATTTTTCAATAACAAAATTAAAAAGGAGAGAAATAATTTCTTTAAACAATTGAGAACCGTAAATTTAATAATAATCCAAGTAATTGAATAACCAGCGAAAGTTTTATTGAATAACCGTTATTTCACTGACTAGTTAATTTGTTCGCGCTTCACGTGATTTTAAAAAACTTTTTAAAAGTCATAATTTAAATCTTTTCAATTATTTAAATACTAAAATAATTACAAAATATATTTTATGATATTTAATATTATTATTAGTTTTTTCTTTCAAAAAATAATCTAAATAAATAAATTTATAACTTTAATCCATATGTATTTGTCAAAATAAATTTTTAAAAGTTAAAATAAACATCAAATTAAATCAAAGTGTTCTTGTATTTATTTAAATAAAAAATAATAAAATAAGAAAAAGTAACTACAGAAACACAACAACAAAAAATCTAAACAAAAAATTTTAAAATCTTATAAAAAACCAACTATAGTCTATATGTAGTAAAAAAATTATTATATATTAAATGACTAATTTAATATTCCTCGTTTAATATTGAAATATTTAATTATTTTAAAAATATATAAATAGTTCTAATCAGGTGATTACCTGCAACATAAATATATCATTAATTAAGATGTAATGTACTATTCAAAGTGTAATTTTTTAAAATTTTAGAAAATATCAATTGTGCTTTTAAAATCATTCACTTAGAGAACACATGATAATAATTAAATAAACTTTAAGTCTGAATATTGTAGTAACTGTGTTAGAAGTATCCAATTTAACAAACTTAAAGAACCATATGTGCTTAAATATTAAAATAAAAATAAAAATAAATGTATCCTTAAATTAAAGAAATTATTTGAGGCTAAAACTCATTTATTGATTAATTACTAACAGTTTCAAAGGGAATAGCCCATTATTTAAGTGGCTTAGTTCGAACTTTAATTTCAACATTTTGAATTTTAATTATTCTTTAATATATATATTTTAAAAGTCTCACTAAATAAATTAAAATTTCATGACAAAAGTGATTAAAATAATCCTTGACAAAATGCTACTCATAAATCTAAAGAAAAGAAAAAATTATTGGCAAAAAAGTTTGTCAACATTCTATTGCACAAAATTTCTTGTGTATTGTTATCTTTTTATTTGCGATAGTATTCGAAATGTTATTGTGATTACTTGTCAGTTAATATGAGAATTTGATAAGTTATGCCTTGAAGATAGTCATTTCACACAATTGAATTGGATATGACTTTGATAATTATGTTCTTAAAAGAAAATTGAATATTTACCTAGATAGAAATGTAAGATATATTGACCTTATAACAATAATAATACAGATAAAGTAATCATCACAAAAAACATCACTAAAATACGACATTTCTTATAGTACTTATCTTACATGTAAATTTATGTAAATATTTATAGAGGAACGCAATAAACTATCATAAATTTATACATTAATATTTAAGGGTTGTGAAAGAGTAAGATATAAGCATTATTCGGATTATTAAAAATATAAAGTTATGAGGATAAAAAGGTGTGAGTTTTGTAGATGAGTTTTTAGATTTTATGATAAATGAAAAAAAATTAAAACAAAAAAAAAGATGAATATATTTCTTGACGTTTAAAAAGTGTTAACTCATCTGTTAGAATAAATATGACACTATTCTAACATTCATGCTATGAAGAATCTGTTGAACTTAATTAATCATAAATAAATGTTAGATTAATAAAAATTAATTTTCTTCTATAAAAATTATAAGATTAACATTTTATCATTGTAATAAAAAAAAGTTGCGGAAGTATTGAAAATAAAGGCCAATTAAGTTTTACATTAAAAAAGTTTAAAGAAATGACTTTTTAATTTCTTAACATTTCATATTTAATATAACTAAAAGAGTTAAAAGAAATTATGATTTTAAAAAACTCAATAGTCCCTTCTCTTCCTTTAAAAAAATGTCTGCCAACAATTAATACAAATAATGATTTCAGTTTGAAAGTATATCTAAAAGAAAAATTCTTTTTTACTTATAAAATAAATTTTCAAACTTGAATTTGTTTTTAAGTTGGAATGAGACATTGATACAATGACAAAATAGTATTTTCGGTTAGCATAATCAAATTTAATTTTAGGTGGAATGCAATAGAAGTTGAGAGCGTACTATAAAAATTGATGAACATGTTTGTATATACAATACACTAATAAAGTATAAAAATTGATGAACATGTTTGTATATACAATACACTAATAAAGTATAAAAATTGATGAACATGTTTGTATATACAATACACTAATAAAGTATAAAAATTGATGAACATGTTTGTATATACAATATACTAATAAAGTACTTTGGTATGTAGTTGGACTTTGATTTTTACATATTGTGTTTGTCATATATTATCTTCTTCGTCTTTTTTGTCTTTCTTTTTCATATTCACATATGTTCATTTTTTAAAATAAAAATTATGACTTGTATGGTTGAAAAAAACAACTAAAAAAGATGAGAGAAAATAGTTAGGAAATTGAACCCAATAAATGGTCTTAGAATAAGCATATAAAGTTAATAAAGTCAAAAACTCATTCATAAGTTGTTTCATGTTAAGGCGTGACATACACAAAAAATAAATTTTGAACGACTACATCTACTAAGCTTATGTTGGGATATTATATGAAATTTAACTTATACATAAATAGATATTAAAACACAAAATTTTACACTTTTTGTCATTATACTAAAGAAAGGAAGATCTAAATATTGATAAGGATAAGTAAGAGGTCTCCTTACTACAACCAATCAAATAAAAAATTATATAAAATGGAGTTATATAGAACAAAAGCGGAGTTAGGTACAATAGAATAAAGAAAAAATTTTAAAATACGACATAGACAGTAGCTTCCACATTAATATTATCTTTTTAATTTTTTGAAAAGCAGACTATAAAACAAAATTCATTTGTATCAGAATGTTAATTTCTACAAGACATTTCTAAAATTTAAATACTTCTAATTTTGACTGGACATCAAACGCCAGAAATAAATTTTTACAAAATTTCCTTGCTCTTTTGGAGATGGAAGCTGCGGGGACTGCATCTCACACATAGCGCGTGTGTCTTGTTCCTCCTCTTCCTAAAACTTTCTGTTCCCTTCCCCATTGCAGTGTAGATGCAGAAACCCTAATGTCTTCTCTATCAATATTATTTATATATTCTAATAGATATGAATTATATTCATCTCAAAAGAATTCTACCAGCAAACTATAACAATGTGAATATGAGAATAATCTTTGTTTTACAATATATTTATATAGATATACATGGAGAAAACACTATAAATTATATAAAATTTATAAATTAAATATTTGGAGGTTATGAAATAAAAGGTTTGTGAGTTATTGAGATTATTAAAGATATAGGTTATGAAAATAAAGAGGTGTGAGTTATGAAATGAAATTTTCAGCAAAATATTTTAAGAGAAATATAAGATAAAAAGGACAAAAAAATGAGAAAAAAAGATAAATACAAATTCTAGACTATGAGAAGTGTCACCTCACTTTTCTATTACTTTACTTTATAATATATATATATATATATATATATATATATATATAGATTGATTCCTATAATATTATATATACTAAAAGCTAAAATTGCATAAAAATAAATATTATTAGACCATTAAATATTTCACAAAGAATTATTTAGATGATAATGAAGGAGTAAACCTATTTATTATTTGAAGGGTATATTAGTCTCTCAATACTTGGAGGTTATTTTAGTATTTTAACTTTTCACTTTTTGTCTTCCCACTTATATATTATTATTATTATTTATTATTTACATTTATTCTTATTCTTATTTATAATTATTATTATTATTTATTAGTTTTATTTATTTATTTATTTTAACTTTTCACTTTTTGACTTCTCACTTATATAATAATAAATATATAATTATGATATGATATGATAAAATATTAATATTTAATTATGTATTTAATTAAATTTTAATTTAGTGAAGGGGCAAAATGGTAATCTAATTTTTCACCTTTTGGCTTCCCACTTATATAATAATATGATGATTTTTATATATTATATTTATTTTTATTTTATTTAGTGGATGGTTAAATGGTAATGCAACTTTGAAGTTAGGAATTTTTTACTTTTATTATATTTTAATTTATTTTATTTTTATTATTATTTATTTATTTTATGTAGTGGAGCTTATTTAATGACATAATATTAAATGATATTAATTAAATAAATAAAATAAAATAATAATTTTAAAACAGAAGAAAAATTCAAAAAAACAAGAAAAAAAAGCATGAAGGCGTTAGAGGCATGCCTCATCAACATGCCTCTAAGTCTCTTATATATATATATATTGATTGATTGATTCCTATAATATTATATATACCAAAAGCTAAAATTGCATAACAATAAATATTATTAGACCATTAAATATTTCACAAAGAATTATTTAGATGATGATGAAGGAGTAAACTTATTTATTATTTGAAGGGCTTATTAGTCTTTCAATATTTGAAGGTTATTTTAGTATTTTAACTTTTCACTTTTTGTCTTTCCACTCAGCATAAAACATATATGCTGATAATTTTTTCTCTTAATTCATTATCAGTGACTTCTTTCAATAATTCTAAAACATTATCAGAAGTAATAGGTTTAAGTTCAAAATTATTTTGAAATTGAGATTGTAATTTATAAAAATCCAGGTTGTCACAAGAACAATTTCCTGTACCTGTATCACATTTATCACAATCATCAGGTAAATCAAATAATTTGATAGAGGTTTCAGATTCAGAGGAAGAAGTATAATCACTCTCACTGACTGAAGTTTCGTCCATGATCTTCATAATCTGTTCTTTGGATTTATCGTCCAAATCCATGGCTAGAGCCTTGATCCGTTCCTTCTTGCAATTTGGGGCAATATGACCAAATTGTCCACATCTATAACACTTAATATCATTTAAATCTCTTCCAGATCTGTCTTTAACAAATCTCTTTTCTTTTCGATGTTTCCTTCGGAAATATCTTTCCTCTTTTGATCGACGATGTCGTCTTTTACCTTTCCTTTGGTAAAATTCATCTTCATTTTTCTTATTCTTCTTTTTTAATGAAGAAGTTGCGACAGTTTTTTCCATTCCAAACTGTTGACAGAAATCTCCTAACTGGTTCTTTTCAGTTAGACTTTGTCTCTTAAGTTGTGCATTCAGCTTTAATTCATTGCACAAGTTTAATCCTTCTTGTGTGCAGACTCCAATAAGCCGTCCATACGTATAAGTGTTATACATGATTTGGATATTATTTCCACGAAGAGTTTTCCTTACTCTTACTCCTCGATGCAAATTGACCGATATGTCAAATGAGACTATGATTTTTGAAACAAATTTTGCTAAGTCCAAAGTCACCACTAGGAGACTTATTGGATGGGATGAAATTAATTTTCCCTCTACTTGAATTTTAGACTCTGTTATATCTCCGAGTCAACAGTCTGAAGATGTTACTAATCATGATTATTCGCATATTAGCCAAACTCCTGAAGGTAGGATTTGCATTCAGTTTGAGGACAATAAGTCATTAACCCCTTACAGGCATTCGTATACTGGTAGTAGAAGATTATCTACTTCTGCAGGTCATTCATATATTGATCCTATTGAACCAATCTATGGTCCGGCCAGATTAAATCGTGCCGCCTCTCTCCATACAATAAACACGGCTGATGGTAATAAGCGTGTTGAACATATAAGGGTTTCTAACAATATTGTTAAAGATGATAATTCTGACAAGGATATTCCTACTTTATCCGATATGGATTTTGATTTTAATAAAACTTAAATGATTAAGTTCCAAATTGATTTTAGTCCGGGGTCACCGGCAAGAAAACATATTTTAAACGAATTTTGTCAAGATAAATGGAAAAGTTTTAAAAACTGGTATGCTGAATTTTATAGCAATGATGACAAAAGGAACATTTTCCAAGAGTTTTATGAAACCTGTGCTTTACATAATCAAATTATATATTTTGCTCCTTGATTTATAACCACTTACATGCCTTTATATATTAAAGTTCTTGAAAGAACCTATCAAGAAAATAATGGCAATCTTATAACGAGTATTTATCCTCCTCAAAATCCTTTTATTTTACCAAATAATACTGGTATTACTTTTGCTGCTTTTCAAAAATTTATTGATGATGATGTTGCTAGCAAAGGTATAAAGGAAATTAATAATTTGATTTCTCAAAATAATTATTTGTCTTTATATGTTAAAGTTTTGGGCGAACATATTAGTTCTCTTGATTCTAAACTTGATTATTTAACTGAGTTGGTAAAGAAGATAGGTATTCCTTCTTCATCCGACATGTCTATGGTTGTTCATTCTGCTCAAATTATACCTAGTCAACCTGAAGCTTCTACAAGGCTAGAACCTTCCATTCAGAGACCTCCAGAAATTACTGGATTCAAGATTAAATCTAGAGAAGAGTTGGAAAAGCTAGTTAATGAAAAACTAGCAGGTTTAAATCTTAAACCTTTGGAGCTCGCTTCTGAATTTGCGGAGAATATTTTAGACCCGTCAAAGGATTATAAAGAAGAAACCAGATCTGAGCTTAATAAGCTCAGAAAGTTGGGAAAAAGATATGGAGATATGCCCAGAATGTATACTTATTATTATCCTAGACCAACACCTCAAGATGTTTTGGTGGAAGAAAGGGATTGGAACCAAACCAACACCAGTTATAACGGTGATGCCATCTATGAATGGAATTTAGATGGTTTGACGGACAGACAGATTAGTATTCTGGTGCATCGTATGCTAATGTATTCTACAATCTGCAAAGCTACTTCTGACAAGAATACGGAAACAGTAATTTGCAGAATGATAGTAGCAGGATTCACCGGCCAATTAAGAGGTTGGTGGGATAACTTTATGACATCAGAAGATAGAGCAGCGATCTATAACGCTGTTAAGTCTGAACCTGGAGTTGATAATCTAGGAAGAGCCTTAGTAGCTGGAAGACAAGATTGTGTCTACACTTTAGTGCTTACTATTATTGAGCATTTTAGTGGCAGATTCACCAACATGTACGAAAATATTCGTACTTTATTAAATGGACTTAGATGTAAACATCTAGGTGAATTCAGGTGGTATAAGGACACCTTCCTTAGTCGGGTAATGGACCTACCCGAAAGTAACAGTGATCATTGGAAAGGTAAATTTATTGATGGTTTACCACATCTGTTTGCAGAAAGAGTAAGGAAAACTCTTCGTGGAAATAATATCCAAATCATGTATAACACTTATACGTATGGACGGCTTATTGGAGTCTGCACACAAGAAGGATTAAACTTGTGCAATGAATTAAAGCTGAATGCACAACTTAAGAGACAAAGTCTAACTGAAAAGAACCAGTTAGGAGATTTCTGTCAACAGTTTGGAATGGAAAAAACTATCGCAACTTCTTCATTAAAAAAGAAGAATAAGAAAAATGAAGATGAATTTTACCAAAGGAAAGGTAAAAGACGACATCGTCGATCAAAAGAGGAAAGATATTTCCGAAGGAAACATCGAAAAGAAAAGAGATTTGTTAAAGACAGATCTGGAAGAGATTTAAATGATATTAAGTGTTATAGATGTGGACAATTTGGTCATATTGCCCCAAATTGCAAGAAGGAACGGATCAAGGCTCTAGCCATGGATTTGGACGATAAATCCAAAGAACAGATTATGAAGATCATGGACGAAACTTCAGTCAGTGAGAGTGATTATACTTCTTCCTCTGAATCTGAAACCTCTATCAAATTATTTGATTTACCTGATGATTGTGATAAATGTGATACAGGTACAGGAAATTGTTCTTGTGACAACCTGGATTTTTATAAATTACAATCTCAATTTCAAAATAATTTTGAACTTAAACCTATTACTTCTGATAATGTTTTAGAATTATTGAAAGAAGTCACTGATAATGAATTAAGAGAAAAAATTATCAGCATGGCCTCTATTTCAAAATCGGCAGATAAGCCTATTCAAAAGAAAGATATTTTGGAGGAAGTTCCATATTCTATGGCAGAAGTTCAAAAAAGACTTTTACAAAAGAACTCGCCACAAAATATGAATCTTCCCAGTTATACTTCTTCAATGGATGATTTAAAATATGAAGTTGAAAAATTAAAAAATGAGATTAAATCTCTTAAACAAAATCAAATGATTTTAGACCATCATATGAACCAAATTGAAAAGATTTCTATTAATGATAAAGGAAAAGGAGTTTTATTAAATGAAACAAATGATTTGAACGAAATCTCCGATTTCACAAAAAGGGCTATTTCTTCCCCTAATGATGATTTGTTTGTAGGAATGATGCAAATAGTGACCTCTCATAGATGGTATGTTAAATGCACCATTTTAATTGATGATAATTTTTCAATTACTGAAACTGCTCTTATTGATAGTGGAGCAGATATGAGCTGTATTCAGGAAGGTATAATTCCTACCAGATATTACCAGAAAACTTCTCATAAAATTAGTTCTGCATCTGGTGATAAAATGAAAATAGATTATAAACTTCCTAATGCCTATGTTTGCAAAAATAAGGTTTGCATTCCGCATTTTTTCATACTTGTCAAAGATAAAATGTTTCCTCCTATTATACTGGGAACTCCATTTATACAAGCTATTTATCCTTTTACTCATGTTGATAACAAAGGTTTTGATGCTACTTATAAGGGTAAAAAGATTTCTTTTCAGTTTATAACTGAACCCCTTACGAGAAATATAAATACTTTGATTGATAAAAAGGTTTTTCATATGAAATCTTTACAACATGAAATATATAGCATGTCTATCAATGATATTTTACAATCTTCAAAAGTTCAGGAAAAAATTAAATTGATTTCTGAAAAAGAACGTGGTGTACCAAGATTGGTAATAAATTATAAACCGTTGAATAAAGTTTTAAAATGGATCAGGTATCCTATTCCTAATAAGCGGGATCTTTTGTCCAGATTATATGATGCCAATATATTTTCAAAATTTGATTTAAAATCTGGTTATTGGCAGATTCAGCTTTTTAAAGAGCATACTTATAGAACGGCATTCATTGTCCCGTTCGGGCAGTACGAGTGGAATGTTATGCCTTTCGGTTTGAAAAACGCGCCTTCTGAATTTCAGAAAATCATGAATGATATTTTTAATCCATATATGGATTTTATCATTGTCTACATAGATGATATTTTAGTATTTTCTAAAACTTTAGAATTACATTATAAACATTTAGATATTTTTAAAAAGGTTATTATTCAAAATGGGTTAGTTATATCTAAACCCAAAATGAGTCTTTTTCAGACCAATGTCAGATTTCTTGGTCATTATATTTGCCAAGGAAAGATAATTCCTATTCAAAGATCTATTGAATTTGCTTCAAAATTTCCTGATGTTATTAATGACAGGACTCAATTGCAAAGATTTCTTGGGAGTCTAAATTATATTTCCCCGTTTATAAATAATTTGTCAAAAGACCTGGCTCCTTTATTTGAAAGGCTAAAAAAAATGTTATAATTTGCCATGGTCTGATATACACACTGATATTGTTAAGAAGGTAAAAGAGAAGGTAAGCTCTTTACCTTGTTTAACCCTGGCTAATCCTGATTGGCAAAACATTATTGAGACCGATGCCTCTAATGTAGGTTTCGGCGGTATTCTTAAACAATTAAATCCCCATGATAAAAGGGAGTATTTGATTCGTTATTATTCAGGAAAATGGACTGAGGCCCAACAAAAGTATGCTACGGTGGCCCATGAGATGCTCTGCATTGTTAAATGTGTCTTGAAATTTCAAGATGATCTGTATAACAAAAGGTTTCTGATAAGGACTGATAATAATGCAGTCAGATTTATGTTTAATAAAGATTTCAAACATGATGCCTCAAAAATTATATTTGCTAGATGGCAGGCTCAATTAGCGCCTTTCGATTTTGATATAGAATATAAAAAGGGAGTGATAGTTCCCTGCCAGATTTTTTAACAAGAGAATTTTTAAATGAAAACTAACAAAATTTGTTTTCATTGCAGAATGAGGCCACAATGGCCGTCCCAATTCTCCTCTAATAGAGGAAGGGGAAGAAACCCAGGTCGATATAACGACCGAGGAGGGTCAAATTCTATCACCGGAAGTTATACTTCTCGGGGCTCAAGTTCAGGGAGTTATACATCTCAAAATCCTATTATTAGAAGAGGTAATAGAACTCTTGTCAATGAGAATATTTCTCAAAGAGAGGAAACTGAAACTTCATCCTCATCAATTAACTTGGAAGATATTCCGAGAAATAGCCCATTATATGAGGCTCTGCAGCAACATATGGCTAGCAGAAAAAGGCAAGGTAATACCTACGCCTCTATCGCCATGGAGACGACAGAAGATCAGAAAAATTATGAAAAGGTCTCAAAAAGAGAAGTTATACTTCTACTTGAGAATAAAGATATCCGATGGAAAGATGATATTTGGGAGATAACCCAAAAATACTTAATGAAAAAATTATATTTCCCGGGTAAATCATATAAAACCCGAAGTTATTATGAGAATATTCTCCTTTCTACAGGAAGTGCAGAGATATCTCACTTCAAAGACAATAGAGATGAGACAGTTTATAACTTCTCAAAGTTTATTATAAAAAGGATTATATCCATAGAAGAGTGGGGTATCTCCACCATGAAAGAAAAACAAGTTATACTTGAAGGTGGAAGGATGAATTTCACCTATTGGGATTATATCCAAGCTTTCTCATACGTTTTGTATTATAATAATGATAAACATAAGCATACATGGTTCATAAAGGTATGCTCAAAGATATTTCAAAAGACTATACCAAATTGGTTCTTGAAATGGTGGACATTCCACGGTCCTTCTATCAGGATATTACCTGAGCAAATTAAAGAGTTATATGACTCTTGGATACAAGTGTCCCCTGATCTAGATCGGTTATACCGGGAAGACCATATCAGCTCTCCAGAAAATATCAGCCAAGTTATGTTCTTCATAGAGTTTTCAATTCCTTGGATCCACAAATGGATCCCCGAGTTCGGTTATACCGAAGAACAAATCCCTTGTATTTATCGGACCTATTATAATAATTTCTTGGACAAGATGTTAAAAATTGACCCAGCAACTAAACAAATTTATGGACAAGAAACCGTTGATGATATCAACAAAACTTTAAAAAGGTATCAAGAAAGGGGAAAAATTGAAACTATTGAGGACAACCCCCTAAGACATATTGCGAGAAAGATAGCATATCAACCGGGAAATAAAACCCAACAGATTGAGGATTATCTTAATCTTGTAAAGAAAAATCTGCTGGAGTCATTTGAACAAATTTCCAGCAAATCTGATACCTCTATGAAGAGTCCATCAAACTATGAGGACTCTCAAGCGGATGAAGAAGCAGACACCGAAGATGTGTTAAGGGAAGCAGAAAAGCTCCTACAACAAGATAAAATCGAAGATGAAGATAGTGCCAAAAATTTCATCCAGAGAATGTTAAACGCACAAGGAAAGAAGAAAATCTGATAAGATCAAGGAACATTGTGGACCCATGGTGGACCCATTGACAGATATATCTGTCGCAGTGCAATAATAGAGCACACTGTATTTACTGTACAAAGATTCTTCCCTTTTCTATTTAAAGAGGCCTCTGCCTCACTTGTATAGCATCAGAAATTTTCATTTTCTCTCTCTCTCTAGGTTTTGCTCTGCCTTCTCTCTAAAAGAAGACACAGCTTTTTGTAAATCTTCTCTTGTAATTTTTCGTTTTGTATAGAAAAAACCAAAAATCGTCCAAACTTTGGACACAACTTCAGGCCTCAAGGTAATTTAATTTCTGTTTATTTTATTTTACTATTTCTCCGATGGCCGAGCTTATAGCTGGCTAAACATCTATCTATGTTGAATACCATGCTGCTTGAATTCCCATAAAGATGAACTAGACTTTATTAAAATCAAGAGATTTTATTATATGAACTTTAAAGATTTAGTATTAATATTAATAGCTTGGTTCGGAGATGGTGGTACAGTCGGCAAGAATACTGTAGATCTTGGATTTGCCTTAGTGGCTACGTACAGTTGCCCGGTGAAAAAGCCCGTTTATTGGAGTTGTTTAGGGCTGTTGTTATCCCGGGGAGCCCCTAAAAAGGTATCCTGTACACATGGTCTCAAGATCCGGCAGTATTCTTTGCTATGACAGGCCCCATGCTTCGGTGAAAGATTACCATACAACTATTAATCTATATACTAAGTTTTTATACAGATCAGATAATAATCTCTCTTTGTTTTGATTCTTGTTTGAAGACAAGGGTATTATTTGGATAAGGTCTATCGCCGTCGAGCGGACTACCGCCGACACCGACAGATCCTGCCCACATGGTATCAGAGCCTAGGAATTGTTTTATGGGATTCAAAGTATGATGGGATTCAACATAGATGTTTAATTGTTATGAATATTGGAGAAAGTAGTATTAAAAATACTAGACTTGAAGAGGTAGATATACCTCAAAATCTTGATTTATTAAACAAGTGGACTATTCCACAAGTTCCTATTCTACAATTTATGATTATGGTTTCTTTGATAGATTATCTTCTAAACAGTTGATAAAAACTACTGAGCAGTCTCTTGCTTTGAATTCTTCTGAACAAACTGTTCGTTTATTAAATGAACGAGATATTATGCTTTATAAAAAGAAGTATAGTTTTATGCATATAGGCTTAGTTCAAATTGCTTTTAAGCCTTTAACCCTTAAAGGGTTACCTGAATCATTTATGGCTGCTTTAAGAGATGCTAGAAATTTAAATTTTAGACAATCTCTTATGGGTTCTATTGAATCTACGGTGGCATATGGTCCCGTATATTTTAATACTCAACCCAATTTATAATTATCTTTATCTGATGTCAATATTCTTGATGCGTTAACATTAAATGTTAAAACTCATGGTTATAATTATGCTCATGGATCAGAACTTATATGTTTATCTTATAGAATTTATTATAAGTTTTTGTCTACTCTTACTCCTCGATGCAAATTGACAAATATGTCAAATGAGACTATGATTTTTGAAACAAATTTTGCTAAGTCCAAAGTCACCACTAGGAGACTTATTGGATGGGATGAAATTAATTTTCCCTCTACTTGGATTTTAGACTCTGTTATATCTCCGAGTCAACAATCTAAAGATGTTACTAATCATGATTATTCGCATATTAGCCAAA
Source organism: Datura wrightii (assembly GCA_035772735.1). NCBI lineage: Eukaryota > Viridiplantae > Streptophyta > Magnoliopsida > Solanales > Solanaceae > Datura > Datura wrightii. The sequence goes on along the minus strand of JASDFA010000019.1, from coordinate 70,997,100 downwards.
CTCCTGAAGGTAGGATTTGCATTCAGTTTGAGGACAATAAGTCCGATTTGCATTCAGTTTGAGGACAATAAGTCCTTAACCCCTTACAGGCATTCGTATACTGGTAGTAGAAGATTATCTACTTCTGCAGGTCATTCATATATTGATCCTATTGAACCAATCTATGGTCCGGCCAGATTAAATCGTGCCGCCTCTCTCCATACAATAAACACGGCTGATGGTAATAAGCGTGTTGAACATATAAGGGTTTCTAACAATATTGTTAAAGATGATAATTCTGACAAGGATGTTCCTACTTTATCCGATATGGATTTTGATTTTAATAAAACTTAAATGATTAAGGTCCAAATTGATTTTAGTCCGGGGTCACCGGCAAGAAAACATATTTTAAACGAATTTTGTCAAGATAAATGGAAAAGTTTTAAAAACTGGTATGCTGAATTTTATAGCAATGATGACAAAAGGAACATTTTCCAAGAGTTTTATGAAACCTGTGCTTTACATAATCAAATTATATATTTTGCTCCTTGGTTTATAACCACTTACATGCCTTTATATATTAAAGTTCTTGAAAGAACCTATCAAGAAAATAATGGCAATCTTATAACGAGTATTTATCCTCCTCAAAATCCTTTTATTTTACCAAATAATACTGGTATTACTTTTGCTGCTTTTCAAAAATTTATTGATGATGATGTTGCTAGCAAAGGTATAAAGGAAATTAATAATTTGATTTCTCAAAATAATTATTTGTCTTTATATGTTAAAGTTTTGGGCGAACATATTAGTTCTCTTGATTCTAAACTTGATTATTTAACTGAGTTGGTAAAGAAGATAGGTATTCCTTCTTCATCCGACATGTCTATGGTTGTTCATTCTGCTCAAATTATACCTAGTCAACCTGAAGCTTCTACAAGGCTAGAACCTTCCATTCAGAGACCTCCAGAAATTACTGGATTCAAGATTAAATCTAGAGAAGAGTTGGAAAAGCTAGTTAATGAAAAACTAGAAGGTTTAAATCTTAAACCTTTGGAGCTCGCTTCTGAATTTGCGGAGAATATTTTAGACCCGTCAAAGGATTATAAAGAAGAAATCAGATCTGAGCTTAATAAGCTCAGAAAGTTGGGAAAAAGATATGGAGATATGCCCAGGATGGATACTTATTATTATCCTAGACCAACACCTCAAGATGTTTTGGTGGAAGAAAGGGATTGGAACCAAACCAACACCAGTTATAACGGTGATGCCATCTATGAATGGAATTTAGATGGTTTGACGGACAGACAGATTAGTATTCTGGTGCATCGTATGCTGATGTATTCTACAATCTGCAAAGCTACTTCTGACAAAAATACGAAAACAGTAATTTGCAGAATGATAGTAGCAGGATTCACAGGCCAATTAAGAGGTTGGTGGGATAACTTTATGACATCAGAGGATAGAGCAGCGATCTATAACGCTGTTAAGTTTGAACCTGGAGTTGATAATCTAGGAAGAGCCTTAGTAGCTGGAAGACAAGATTGTGTCTACACTTTAGTGCTTACTATTATTGAGCATTTTAGTGGCAGATTCACCAACATGTACGAAAATATTCGTACTTTGTTAAATGGACTTAGATGTAAACATCTAGGTGAATTCAGGTGGTATAAGGACACCTTCCTTAGTCGGGTAATGGACCTACCCGAAAGTAACAGTGATCATTGGAAAGGTAAATTTATTGATGGTTTACCACATCTATTTGCAGAAAGAGTAAGGAAAACTCTTCGTGGAAATAATATCCAAATCATGTATAACACCTATACGTATGGACGGCTTATTGGAGTCTGCATACAAGAAGGATTAAGCTTGTGCAGTTATACAGTAATAAATATATAATTATGATATGATAAAATATTAATATTTAATTATGTGTTTAATTAAATTTTAATTTAGTGAAGGGGCAAAATGGTAATCTAATTTTTCACTTTTGGCGTCCCACTTATATATTAATGTGATGATATGATGATGATATTTATATATTATATTTATTTTTATTTTATTTATTTATTTTATTTAATGGAGGGTTATTATTATTTATTCATTTTATGTAGTGGAGCTTGTTTAGTGACATAACATTAAATGACATTAATTAAATAAATGAAATAAAAATAATTTTAAAATAGAAGAAAAAAATAAGAAAAAAGAAAAATAGGAATAGAGGCCTTAGAGGCATGGCACATCAACACGCCTCTAAGTATCCTTTATATATATATTGATGTTACGTAAAAAGGTGAAAAATGATGTAGAAAAAGAATTTGAAGGGGTATTTTTATTATTTTATTATTTTATTTTTGGGACAAATTATTTCAGTATTTTTATCCCATCCAGATGTACAAGTTATCCTAGTACTAATTTTTAGGATAAGTTATTCCACACTTTGACATCATTTGTTTTTATTAGAATTAAGACGTCTGAATCTAAATGCACATCTGAATAATTCAGATGTTATTTCTAGATCTGAACACTGAACGATTAAGACTATTTATTTTTTAACATCTGAATATGCATACTTTATTTATTTTTAAATATATTAAATATACAATTCAAATAAAAAAGTAATTAAATATTAAAAAATAATTTAATAAAATAAATTTATTATCTAATAAAAAATAAAATATTTATGTTCGCTAGTGATGGTGGAGATGATTTGTAGTGGTATTCATGGCAATACTTTGTGTTATGGCTAGTAATTATGGCAGTGATAGTTTCTAGTAATGGTGGTGATAATAGTTTTGATGATAGGGGTGGTTTGTATTATAGTGACTAACATTATGGTGATGGTTGGTAGTGGCGGTTGTGATGGTGAATTTGGTTGATATTAGGCATTAACGATTTTGATGGTGGTAGCTGAAGAATGTGTGGTGGTTGACAATGTGTTAATAGTAGTTGGCGGTGGTGTTAGTTGTGATGGTGAAGGTGGTTGATAGTAGGGATTGGTCGTAGTGGTGATAGTGAGTAATAATGGTGGTAGAAGTGGCGGCGGCAGCAGCAGCAGTGGCAGTTAGCCAGCGACGGTGGTGACTGTAAATGTAATTATAATTATGGAGGTTATATTGTGGAAATGACTGACAATAGTGGTTGGTAGCACTGGTGGTTGCCAGTGGTTGTTGTGATGTCAGGAGTTATTGATGACAATAAAGTTATTGACAGTGGTGACAGAGGTAGTAGAAGGTGGTGGTGACTGGTGGTTGGATATGGTAATAATGATGGTGATTGTGATGATAGAGGTGGTTAATGGTGGTGACTTTGGATAAAGTTATGATGAAAATTATTTACACAAATATATCTCTTAATGATATTAAGACTCTATTCTAGATCTTAATAGAGTGAAATAAGTGCGTGAATCTTAATGAAAACAAATGCACTTAATGGCCTGAGATCTAAAACATTCAGATTCAGACCCCCATTAATGCCTCATTTGTTTGCACTTAATGGAGGCTGAATCTGAATGGTTCATATCTTAGGCCATTAAGTGTGTTAGTTTTCATTCAGATTTAAGCACTTATTTCATCTAAATAGGTCTTAACCATTAAGGTCTGAAACAAAGTTTTAATATCATTAAGAGGTATGTTTGTGTGGAAATTTTCATTATCATTCTGTCCATAACCACCAACCACCATAATTAACCACCTCTATCATCACAACCATCACTACCATTACCATCGTCAACCACCAGTCACACCACACCAACTACCTCTCTCACCATTTTCAACCACCATTACCGTCGTCAACCACCCTGGCATCACAACAACTACTGGCAACCATCACTGCTACCAACCTCTACTGTCAATTATTACTACACGTATCCTTCCATAATTATAGTTATATTCACTACCATCACCACTACCATCGTCATTACCGCCGCCACCTCTACCACAATTATCACTTGCTACCACCACTATGAGTAATTCCTACCACCAGCCACCTTCACCATCACAACTAGATTCCTACTACCAACCACCTTCACCATCACAATTAGCATCGCCGTAACTACTACCAACACATCGTCAACCACCACATATTTTTTCGCCACTACCATCAATACTGTCAACTCCTAACATCAACCAATTTTACCATCACAACCACCATCACCAATCGTCACATCGCGTCAGTCACTACAACACCAACTAACCCCATTATTATAACTATCACAACCACCATTACTAGAAACTATCACCACTATAATTACTATCCATTAACACAATGCATTACAACGATCACCATTACAAATCATCTCCACCATCAATAACAAACATAAATATTTTATTTTTATCAGATAATAAATATATTTTATTAAATTAATATTTTTATTTAAATTATATATTTAATATATTTATAATTATATAAAGTATGCACATTCAGATATTGAAAAACAAACAGTGTTAATCATTCAGTGTTCAGATCTAGAGACAACATTTAAAGCATTCAGATTCAGATGTCTTAATCTTAATGAAAATAAATAAGGTCTAAGTATAAATAGAGGCATTTATAACTAAACAAGGAATTAGGGGTTACTAAAAATTTATTTTAGGATTATCTCCCTTTATTCATCACACCAAATGACCCCTTAATATATGAAAAATGACTCATAAATATCTTCCTTTCACCTTTTGGTCTAAAAATACCCTTCTTCTATCTTTTCGTTTAAATATACCCTCAACCTTAATTTTTTGCTTAAAAATATCCTTCCTTCTACCTTTTGGTCTAGAAATACCCTCAACCTTGAAAATTATAATATTTAGAGATTTGAAATTTTATTTTCTTTACTTTTTATTTTAGGAATTAGTAAAATTGATATAATTTGCACATTCAAACAAAAATATAAATTCAAAAGTTTGTTTGCATATTAAAATGTGAATATGTAATGTACTAATAAATTATTATTCAATAATGCATTTTTGTTTTGCGGGCATACCCAGTATTTGTTGAACTTGACAAAATTCATATTTAAAATATAAAAAAAATTCTCAATTTCTAATCAAGATGATCTACAAAGGTACTCTTTATAATATGTTTTTTTCCAAATTCTTAATTTTCCTTTGAATTTTAAATTTCTAATTTCTAATTTTTTTCAATTTTAATTTTGATTGTATGTGTAAATGATATATGTTTTACTAATTCCTAAAATAAAAAGTAAAGAAAATAAAATGCCAAACCTCTAAATATTAAAATTTTCAAGGTTGATGGTATTTTTAAATCAAAAGGTGGAAGAAAGATATTAATGATCCATTTTTCATATGTTAAGGATATTTTTGACCCTTTTCCATATATAAAATTATATAAAATATTGTGTTTGATCTTCTAAGAACTTCAATTATAAAACTTCATTCAAAATGGATCAAATCTTTTTCAAATAGCTTCAAAATTTAACCACAATTTTGAATTGATACCATCAACGAATCACAACAGTCAATTTGTTAAAATTTTCAACAAATTCAAAACCTTATTTGTATATTTTCAAGCTTTTAAAAACTCCAACAATGGAGTTCTAAATTTCTCAAGTTAATTCAACCAATAATTTTTAAATTCATAATGATAAATATGAGTATCACATCTTAATCAGTTTTTATGCATTAAAATATAAAATTCATAATCACATTAAATTCATTAGATATTAATAATGTAATATTAATGTTATATAAATACATTTTTATAATGACATATCTATAAAAAAATCTATATATATTCTTTAAAAATATTAAATTTACACATACTATTTATAAATTTGAATACAAAAATTATGAAAGAAGAAGAAGAAAGAAGAAGGAAAAAAAGAAAAAAAGAAAGAAGAACGAAGAAACAACAGAAGAAATAAGAAAGAAGAATGAAGAAGAAAGAAAAAAAAGAATGAAAAAGAAGAAGCAAATACGTTTACAAAAAATCAGAGCAATTTTTATAAATAAAATTTAATATTAAAATAATTATAAAAATAGCATGATTTATTGAAATTACAGTAAATAACTTGTTTTCTTATTTTTTGATACAATTTATTAACACGATTATTGTTGTATCTAAATTTCAAATCCTTAAATTCCTTCTTAATCTGCGTTGTTTGTTATTTTTTAATGGAAATTGCGTATTTAATGACAGTGAATCATTCTTTTAACGGAAGCTGCATATTTGATGACAATAAATTCACATCTGTGTAATTTCTAGATTTGAAATCGTAGATTTTGAATTTTTTTCTTTGGTGTATCATCATTACATATTTGATTTTTTTCAGTTTCTTTGGGTGTATCAATGGTACAATCGTCTGAAAAAAATGTCTAAATAGTTTTATCTGATACTGATATATTGTATCGTTAATATGAAAATAAAGTCAGTATCATATAATAGGATAACTCAGATACAAGATGAACATTGTCTATATCATTCTTTATCAGTCTATTATCTATTGATACATTTTAGTATTTTATCATTAATATGAAAATGATATTACTCAACTAGTTGGTTGTATCCAAAAAAAAAAGGAGAAGAGACTGATATATTGTATCATTTTTATGAAAACGATATTGCTCAACTAGTTGGTTGTATCCAAAAAAAAAAGGAGAAGAGACTGATATATTGTGTCATTAATATGAAAATGATATTGTTCAAGTAGTTGATTGTATAAAAAATAGGAGAAATTTATATAAAAAAACATCTTGAAATCAAGATAAAAGATGAAGATAGTGTGTATCAATATGTATCAGTCTAATAATAACTGATACGTAATGTATAAATTCGCCATTGATACAACAATTCCCCAGCACCTAACCCTATCATCACTTTACGTGCCGGTAGACCGTAGACCATCGAAAAAAGGTCGACATTGACACCCCTGTCACCGGTTTTACATCAGACTCATTTCGTCGCTGTTACTCCCAGACGGATAGAGCTGCAAAATCTCTTCTCGTGGGCATTCGATTCCTTCGAAATCTTTTAAAGCTCAAACTCAATAGCCTCAAACGACTCTCTCCCTTTCAACTCAAGTCTGTAAATATATCGTCATGGCTGAGAGAGAGAGAGAGAGAGCGCAATTGCAAAACTCCTTCTGAATTAGATAAAACTTATCCAATAATCACGGCCGAAATGATGATTGTGAGAAAGATAATCATAGAAAATCTTGGGGGCTTTGAAGATAAAAACTAGGGCAGTTAATTGGAGAGAAACATTACAAGTAGTAACTTGGAGAGAGATTAGTGAAGAGTTGATACAATGGTAACTATTTTAAAAACTAGGTATCTTGCTATTTGTGTAATTACTTTGTTAATTTTTGTAATTTTTAAAAGTATTGTTATATATTGTAAATAGGTAGTAAAATATACGTAATTACGTAATATTCTCAAAAAATAATTAATGAGGAGAAAAAACTAAAAAGATAATAAATCAAATATGAATTAAAATAATTAATTATTTTTCTATAATATAATTTTTGGTATAAACTAACCCATATATTCTTCCATTATTATTTCAGTAAAACCTTTTCAACGTTGAGTAGCAACTATTACAATATACTTTTCATACTTTTGAGTCCGACTATACTTTGCGAGGATGAGATGGAGAGAATCAGAATACAAAAACCGTAATTTTGATCTTCACTGCCAAAGGTTCGAATTTGTAGTCCTGTTAAAGAAAAACAAATTAAACACCTCAGATTTCAAGTTTTACTTCCACTGAATTTAAATTCTAGTGGTATTTGAAAGTGTTAACTATTTGGACTTTTTCAGAAGGCAGTAGTTAAGTAAAGTTCCCAGCCCAACCCCACATAAAGCATTTCGCTTTCAGCCTCGCAGAACTATTTTTTAGAGGAAAACAATCAAACAACGATCTTCCTCAACGGTAACCCATTGCAAAGTGGGCTCCACTTTGCCCATCCACTTCAATTTTCAAATCCTATATTAAACAACACTAACCAAAATTTTAATAATTCAATATAAGCAGCGATTACCCATTCATAGACGCCACGCTACCATTATTACTTTAATTCATTTCCAACCAAATATGTTACAACAAAGTTCAAGGAATTTACTAGTTTATTTAGTTAACTATCTAAATTTTATCAATTTAATTTTCATTTTATAATTCTTTTGTTTACTCCCAATCTTTCTCTTTCTTTCTTTTTTTTTCTTTTAATTTAAAAAAACTACTCGTTTCATTTTATTCCATAACATTTTTACTAAATTGCAAATTAATGATAGACAAAAGCTTCAACTTCGCCTTAATCGAATTTGATTTTCTATCTAACTTACCGTTCATAGTTATTCTTATAAATAAATATATATTGGGAGACATTATTTTTGTTAACTCATTTCTTGATTTAAAGTAAAATATTTTTGAAAAATAAATTCATTCAAGATTTGAAGTTAAAGAGTAAGATGAGTTCAAATGAGATGGTAATTAATAATATTACCAGTAATAAAATATAGTTAAACATATTTGACATCAAAGTGAAAGCATATAAATTAAGATGGAATAGAAAAGAAAAGAAAAATCTTAACATTCAAGATTGTGACTTAGATATCCATTAAATGGACTGAAAATCGTGAGGTCTCGAATTTAATATCAAGTATAAATAAAAAGTAATAGATGATTTTTTTTTTAATATCATAGTCTGTGATAGATAGGTATTTATTATTAGAAAGAGGTAACAAATATCCTTTAAAATTAATTAAGATATACGTAAGCCGAAGAAACATCATACTCCTCTGTTCCATTTTAATTATTAGGTTAAGATTTGCATACTTATTAAAAAAAAATTAATAGTGATGCTAATTTGACTAATATAGACCTATTAATTTTTTGGAAACATACAATAATAATTTTTTTCATATTTAGAATGACTTTAAGTATTAATGATAGAGTTGAAAAAATATAATTAATTATTTTTTAAATTTTAAAATAATTATTTTTAATATATCTAATAATTAAAATGAAACGGAGAGTAGTATCAAAAATAAAAATATATATATTTTTTATTTTAGATATTCAAACCTACTTTTTTTTTTGAAAGAAAATTAATTAACAGCTTTATCTAAGCTGTCTACACTCTTTCGTCTCCCTTTCTTTTTCCCTCTCCGCGTTTTCATTTCTCTTCACATACACACACACACAACACACGACTATACACATATTGATTCAGACATATATATATATATATATATATAATAGTCTTCGAATCCAAAAGCACATTAAAAGAACATGGCACCCACCACATTTTTCTCTCTCTTCCTCCTCATCACCGCTGCCGTTCATCTGACCCAAGTCGCCGGACAAACATCTCCGGCGGCTGAAGCTCCGGCACCGGCATCCGAAGACTGCAACGGTATATTCTTGCAGTATGTGTTCACTTCCGGATCCAAAATTAAACCCACTTTGAAATCCGACCCATCTCATCAACCATACAAGTTTCAGTCCATTCTCAGCATTATTAACAACGGGCTTGACGAGCTGAAGTTATGGAGAGTCTTTGTTGGGTTTCAACATGATGAGCTTTTGGTTTCTGCTTCTAATGCTGTTCTTGCTGATGGGGCTTCATTTCCTGCCAAGGTTGGTAATGGTACTATCTTTGCTGGATTTCCGGCCTCTGATCTTAAGACTGCTGTTGAAACTGCTGGAGATACTACACAGACGACTGTGCAAATTCAAATTGTGGGTACCCAGTTTGGAGTTGGGTCTCCTAGTGTCCCTATGCCGTCTAATATCTCTTTGGTAAATGATGGGTTCATTTGCCCTAAACCCTCTATGCAAGGTACGGATCATAGACGGATCTTGAATTTAAATTCACTGGTGCACCGTGCTTTTAATTTTTGTAGATACAATAACAAAAATTAACTCCTAAATTAGTAGGACTGATTATGTGAATTCTCAATGGTTTGGATAATTTGCAGAGGATATATTCTGATTGAGTTGTTACTAAGTCTTATGCAACTTTGTTTTTCTGCTTTAGTTATCAAATTTAGGCCAAAGTTTTGGATTTTTATGGAGTACTTCTTTTGTGCTACTTGCAAAGTGGAATGGCTTTAGTTCAGATCTGTTGGCCATGGTCATAAGCTGGTTATTGTTGTTTCTTCTAATGGCGCTGGAGGTTAAATTAACATTCAAATTGGTTTATTGAGCGAGAGAAAGATGATAGCTTCGTTAAAATTTCTGAAATTATTAGCCAAACAACAATAGACGATCTAACCTCATGATTTTTTTCTCTCTCACAAAATCATGGGTCCTATACTATTTTACTTTCAAATTAGATTTATTGGAGAGTGATAAAGATGGTTACTAGACAAATTATTTTCTGGAGAATTTGGTTCATTACTATGTCAACTTGGATGGAGCATTATGTCTGAATTTTGACAACTCTAAGGAAGTATATACTTTGTAAAGATTAGCAGTAATTTGATGCTGTCTTACCTAGTATTCCTAATGGATCTTTTGCAAAATTTCTTGAATTGTTACCTGGAAATTTGGTTTATCATCTACCATTGACATTTCAAGCTTATTGCTTGAATTGTTAATAAACTTAGTGGTTCAGAACATGTGTTATTTGGAATTTCTACCTGCCTAGCATTAGAAATTCCACCTGCCTTAGTAATTTCTTCTCCTTTTTTTTTTAAAACTATATTTGTCCCTTATCTGAATTGCCTATCTTAATTATCTGAATTGCCTATCTTAACTGTTCAGGAAAGAGTGTTATGCAAGTATGCTGCACTAAAGACCCAAAATTCAAGACAAATCTGACATTGGATGAGGAGTTTAGTCCACGCCAACATGGGGATCTTACAATTATGTATGATATCCTAAGAACATATGATTCAAATTACTGGGCGCAGGTTACTATTGCAAACCATAACCCCCTCGGCCGCCTTGATCACTGGAAACTAAGTTGGGACTGGATGAAGGATGAGTTTATTTGGGAAATGAAAGGCGCTTATCCCTCTGTTGTTGATACTTCTGACTGCGTTTTTGGGCCACAGGGAAAATTTTATCAAAACCTTGACTTCTCCAATGGATTGAACTGTGAGAGAAGGCCAACACTAATTGATCTGCCTCTGGAAAAGACCAATGATACAAAGTTGGGAATGATACCTTTTTGTTGCCGGAATGGGACGATCTTGCCACCTGCTATGGACCCAAGCAAGTCTGTTTCAGCATTCCAGATGAATGTCTTTAAAATGCCTCCAGATCTCAATCGCTCCTCGTTCACTCCTCCACAAAATTGGAAGATTGAAGGCAGACTGAATCCAGATTATAAATGTGGACCTCCAGTCCGTGTAAGCCCCACCCAAGTTCCTGATCCTAGTGGATTGTTACCTGATACAGCAGTATTTGCAAGCTGGCAAGTTGTATGCAACATCACCCAACCAAAAGGAGCTAGCCCCAGATGCTGTGTATCTTTCTCTGCTTTCTATAATGAATCTATCATTCCTTGTCCAACATGCGCCTGTGGTTGCCCTTCTAATACCGCTCGTACATGTAGTATGAAAGCTCCCGCTCTTCTCCTCCCATCTCAGGCTCTTCTGGTTCCATTTGAGAATAGAACCAAGATGTCCCTTGCCTGGGCTGATATTAATCATCTTCCAGTTTCGAACCCATTGCCATGTGGAGATAATTGTGGTGTGAGCATCAACTGGCATTTGTTCACAGATTATAGGGGCGGATGGTCTGCCAGGATCACCATCTTCAACTGGGACGAGTCTTCTTTTGCTGATTGGTTCACTGCGGTGGAATTGGACAAAGCAGCCCCTGGTTTTGACGCAGTGTATTCATTCAATGGAACTATGTTAGACGGGGTTAATAATACCATATTCATGCAGGGCCTTCCGGGCTTGAACTATCTAGTAGCAGAAACAGATGGAGCTAATCCTGAGAAAGATCCCCGAGTACCTGGGAAACAGCAATCAGTAATCTCATTCACAAAGAAGAATATCCCTGGCATCAACATTCCTGCTGGTGATGGGTTCCCGACAAAATTATACTTCAATGGAGAAGAGTGCTCATTGCCAAAGGTACTCCCAACAAGCAGTTCATCTAGAATATCTTCTTTCACTGTTACTACTTCCATACTAGCAGTTCTGGTTTTTATGTTGGTGCGACAATAGCAGTGAGATGCGGCATTTTCTCTTCATTTCATAACTGCCAATTGTTTCATTCTTTAGATTCTGCAACATAATGCTGGTGCCAATCTTTTAATCAGTCTGTCAGATTGTGTCAATGTGTATTCGGGGACAAGGTCTTCTCGACAAGTTTTGATTTGTAACTATTGCTTACTGTGGAATTCTTTTATCCAGACAATGTTTGACTTTATATGTTAATACCTGTATAATTAGCAGACAAGAATATACCTTGGTTTGTTCATCTCTCTCCCTCTCCTTCTCTCCATCTCTCACACACACATGCACGCGCAAAGAGTTCCTGGGTGTGGATGCAACTCAGATAAACATGGCTTGTTTGAAATAGAAAAAATTTAAGTGGAATATATTTTCACTTGGTTTCTAAAATTTGGGTACGTCAGTCACTTGTAAAGCAATTACATTTGCTCTTTACTGTTGGTGATGTACCAGAAATCTGACGTTCAGTTTATGTAGGCCTTAATAATGTATGTGACTGAGAAGATGAAAAGACGAAAGCTTTCTTAGATTATGACGTTGAAGACTATTTTAAAACTCAGGCAACTGCAGTCTTCTTTTGCATATCTTCTTGTTTATTATGACGAAAGCTTTCTTACTGTTGTTTATGACGTTTGGGACAACTACTTTATATTTATGAAAAATAATAAAAGCACACCACAAGAATGACTACAGCTACCCTTGCTATAATGAAAAAGAAAATGAGCTTGATCTCTTGGGTCATGTATTGTTTAACAAATAAGGCAGTCGTTTAGGTTATTGCTCTCTTCTGGTTTATATGGTCTCCCGTTCTAGGTAAACCTCAACAGTAAGTGAAGAAAGAAAATGTGAAAATGGTCATATTAGTATAAAACACAACTTCCACAGACCTATACATCTCAGAGTTTGAGCTGCACACCTAAAAACAAATCATGAAATGGAGCAAAACAATGAACAACTACATGAATCCGACAGACTTATCCTAGTAAGCAATTCAAGAAATCTGTACATCAAAAGATCAATCCTGAACGTGAAAAGGGAAATGATTGCATTATTGATGTTAGAACTTGACCCTCCTGTTTACGAATATCCCTGCACCTAACGTCTGCACCCAAGAAATGTGATTCTCCTAAATCACCTACCAGTACCAGCCAAAACTTTGCATGTTTGCCTTTGGCACACCATGCACTAGTGTATCATCTTACAGCTAAGTCTTTTTCCTTCTGTGATCTATCCGATGTCCATACTTTTCATCCAACAGCTATGTCTTTTAGACCAGAGTCCAACTTTTATAGCTGAATAGAAAACTGAGACTCCTCCATTTTGGTTCATAGGCTTTTCAGGTGTAGCAGAAACTATGTACACTGGCGTCTTCAAATTATACGTTTAAACTGTCAGGTACATCAACTAAGCTTTGTTCACATCTTAAACCGGAAGATTGTCCAATGTGTATCCATCGAAGCCAAATTCAGTTTCAACTGGTCCAACACTTCCTTGCTGTTGCACATGCAAATTATCCAAATTAGCGATGGGAGCTTATTCATGAACTACAAAAATTGATTTTAGAAGCTATCTTCGTCAAGGAAAACAAGTTAGAACTCACCTGTTTTAGGAAGGCACTCATGAGGTCGTCCTGTCCAAATTGCTCAGGGAGAATGATACTCCGATAGTCTGCTTCGGGAAATCTTTCAGCTTTAACAGCAAGCATATTCCCACCAACAGAGTTAAGTTGTGGTCCACCCATAGGACTAGCATGTCCACTTTCTTCCCCATTGGAGTACATTGGTTTCCCAATAGGAGCATTTCTGTTTTGTCCATTGTTGTGTGTCGAAGAAATCCCCTGTTGTAGTAACAATTGTGATGAGACACCCTGAGTTCCTTGTATACTTGGATGATGAGATGCGTCAAAGATTGAACCAATATTCTGTAAACCCCAGTTCTGAGATTTTGGCTGATGGAGTTCATTGAAAATATCATAATTAGAAGGGAAGCCTCTAGATCCTTTGATATCAGAATTCATCGCTTCCTGAAGCATCCCTCGATTAGTCAAAGTGGATATCCCTGAACTATTACTCCCAAGAGAAAAGTTGTAGCTTTGCAACTCCTTGCTTTTTACCGAGAAGTCTACCATTGAAGATGCTTGGGAGACTGGATTGTACACACTCCCTCGTGCATTGTCAACGATACCACTCTGTGCTAGGACCCCACCAGGTATCCCCTCTGATGACAAAGATTGCTGCATGGACAATGGAAGCCTCGAAACTTGACTGCCATTATTCGCTCCATTTAGCATTTGAGCCCTAGGTTGTGATTGGGACATTCGCATAAGCACAGAATTATTATGTTGTGACGTGGAGTTCACTTGCATATTCATACCCACGAAGGATTGGGAAGGGTGGTGCAAATTTGCAAGTTGCTTCGGTTCCATGGTGGTTGGAATTCCATGCAGCAAGTCAATTTGCTTATTGCTATTATTCAGTTGTTGTTGCCCTTCTGGAAATCTCAACTTGGAAATTTCGAAGCTGAAAAGGTTTCTTTGATCTACTAGGGGCACAGATATGGCAGATTTTGTAGCAGATCTACCTAGGGCCGCTGCTTGGAGGGTAGCAAGACTTTGTGCAGGGATTTGACCAGCAGCAGCAATAGCTTGAATATCAAGCCCATTGAGGGGAGATATTGTCCCAAAGGTTGCATCTGGGCGTCCTATGAAAGAGCTGTTCAGTCCATTCTGGTGCTGCGATACACCACTCAACCTTCTGAGATACAACCGATATTTCTGCAGAAAATGATTGCTACAATTGAGTTCTCTGCTAAAGAGATTAGGCAAACATTTTTTGTACTACACAACCAAAACAAGTAGACTTCGGGCAATTAAACTTCTTGGGCATGACACTTTAAAAGGGTAAGAAGTAAAAGTCTTAAATTACCTGAAGGTGGCTAGCAACATTTTCTCTGGTAAGTCCAGGAACATTCATCAGTTCCAGGATTTTCTTGGGAACGGCCTCTGCATTCATACTCAATGTTGAAACGTTTAGCGTGGAAGAATAAACAACAAATGAGTAGATAACCATTCATTTGGAATTCACATAAACCAAGTTGTACAGTAAAAAGCAGCAAAACAAATTATATGACTCTCTTATAACAAGATTAAATGGTGAAAGATACTCTAAAAAAGTTAGCACAGTTGAGAATTTTTTTGTTTATTTTTCTTTCCTAGTCATTTTTTGTTTCCAATTTCATTCTTTTTCTTTTTCTTTTTCTTTTCCAACACTTCTAATCATTTCTCCCATTATATCCAGCTTCTATTTCATTGTTTCTTTTGTCTTTCTTTTAGCACATCATGCTGAGAAAATTTAACCTATAATTGACGCTCTGTTGCGATTAACTCTATATACTTTATGTTACTTCTTGACCACTTCAACTGCAATAGCACTTCAAAGTCAGGTACAAAATTATCTGATATAATGATTGGACTAACAATAAATAGAATAATATCAATCTTTCGTTGACACTTAATAAATTTGATATGACAGAGTGACATCTGAACAAACCAAAACTAACCAGGCTAAACCCAAAAAAATTTCATAGAGTTCATGCTATAGTTTATACTACTTAAGCTATCATGTAGGTGTCTTTAAGAAACCACCCCCCCCCCCCCCAAACCCAGATTCACCCAATTTCAGACCCCTCAACCATATAGGTAACTGAAACTACTTTAATAAGCTGTTCAAACTTCCTCCTTTTAACATCTGCAAAGAAAATTTAAAATTGGATGAAGGAAGTAATCCTGTGAACAAAGTCAAGATGTCCAACTACTCCGCCCCCCTCCCTCATTCTGGAGAAAGCAGAATACAAATAGAGAAAGATGCAACAACAGCTATAACTAAGCCTCAATTCCAAGCTAGTTGGAGTTGGCAAATAGAGAAAGATGCATGAAACCAAAATAAATTCTGTAAAGAAATGGAGAACACAATAATCTGCATTTGAAGTATGAAGTATACGGAAAGCAGCTATGGATTCACTTTGCTGGTAACAACATCTCTAAATTGGATACTTCTCCTTCACTGTCCACCCAAGGGCCGTCCACCCAAGGCTGGGGGGAAGAACGAAGAAGGGAAGAAGCACGAGGCAGCAAAAGAGACAACAGTTAGGTTAGGCTAATGGATAATTCAACTGAAAAGAACTCTTTCTACCAGTTGAAAGGTCACAGGTCTCTGTTCAGTTCTCACTGCCAGAAACCAAACACACAAAACAGGGAATGTTTACAAGCTCGCTCGTACTAAAAAAGCACTTAAGGGAGAACCCACCCATATACAAGTGGGAACTATGTTAACAGATTACAAGACAAGTACCCCTAAAAGAGGAGGTAAATGGCATGCGGAATAAAAAACTAACATCAGAACATACAGAGAAACAAGGCAATATTAACAAGATAAAAGGTGAAACATATAGCAAACAGAATAGAAAATGGTCATACTGTCAATTCCAAGTTGATGCACAGCTTGTACAAATTGTTGATGAAGCTCCACAGACCAAACGACACGTGGCTTCTTTAGTGTGGATGTATCATCCCTTTCTTCAGCTTCTTCTTCCTCTTCCTTTCTTTTCTTTGAGTTTTTCCAGTTTCCTTCATTAGCTGAAGATGAGTAATCAACATCTTCTGATGGTTTCTGCTGCCGATCTCCCTCTTCCACACTTCCTGATTGATCGAAATTGTTGTCCTTCCACTCATGTTTCTTTTTACGAACAACATGCTGCCAAATATTCTTCAGTGCCTCAATCCGCACTGGTTTGATTAGATAATCATATGCACCATGAGTAACTCCTTTCATAACCACATCCTTACTATCATCCGCGGACATCACTAGCCCATCACAAATTGGAAGTCATAATCCACCAATTAGTACAAAGCAATAGTTTCTCAACCTAAGAAAAGAAAAACAGGGATACTCACTTATAACAGGCAGGTCCATCTCCAGACCAATGTGCTCAAGAAGTTTGAAACCATCCATGTCTGGCATGTGGACATCACTAATAACAATGTCAAACCCATTCTTGTTTTCCCGGAGTAATGATAGTGCAACCTCAGCCCTATTACACTTGGTGACTGGAACATACAATAAGCAAAAATTAATTGCAAGAGTACAAAAAGGAAAATAACTAATTTTGCTTTTCCTTTGAAAAAATTATCCAAAATATCAATTTGTTGAACTTTAAATCTCACTAAAATTACATCCAAAACAGAGATCTAAAACCACCTCTCTCCCAGCATAAATTCGTAATCTCATAAAAGCCAAATCTTGAATCAATAATCAAGCGCACACATCATATGTACCAGAACAAATTAATGCAGGCTTAAACTTACCACAAAAAATTAATCAAAACTTAAACATGTCCAATAAATGGTCAACTATAGGAAACAAAGTTACAAACATATCAGAAGCACTAACAGAGAGAGAGAGAGAGAGAGAGAGAGAGAGAGAGAGAGAAAGAGAACTGGAATTGGATTTAGTACCTTCATAGTGGCAGTTCCTGAGCATCTTCTCCAAGATCCTTAAACAGGTAGGGTCATCATCAACTACAAGTACCCGCAGGCCCACTGGAAACTGATCGGAAACCACATCACTGGACTTCCAAGAAGCAGCAGAACTGGGAACAGTGACCAATGACCCACTACCAATATTCATTATTTCTCCAAATTTCAACAACTAGACATGAACAGAAAAGCCCAAATCGACAAATAGTAGTATTCTGAAAAGAAATAGTAACAGTAGATATCAATCTCCACACATGTAAAGAGCCATACAGTAGTAGCCGAATTGAAAAGAAGCAAAACGCAACAGAAAGAGACAGAAGAAAGTTGTTTACTGAAGGAAGAAAGCAACAGAAAGAGGGAATTTTAGGAGATTAAAAGCTCATTTATATATGCAGAAGAGATTGAACTCTCCTCTTGGATGTATACATTTTTCTTTACTTGCTTTTGGGGTTTGGTTTATCTTACTTTAACACATTTATTCTTTTAATGGTTCTTTCTTTTCTTTCCTTTCCATATTTGATAGTGGGTCTTTCCAATCCAGCTCATACATGAGTTTAAGTAACCCCATGCCAGCCCAAAAATCCTTTTTTTTTTAATTACATCTTATATTTTTAGTATTATACAGCGGTAGATTTATTATTTACTTCTTTATTTTTATCACGTAAAAGAGCATCATACTTTGGTTTAAGATGACTGGGTTGGGTAAAAGAGCATCATACTTCCATAGTACTGGAACACCTATTGGTTAGTTATGTAAACCTCCTCGTTTATATTATTAAAAAATATTAATGGGAGGGAATATGCTTCATCCACTACTTCTGAAAAAACTAGTTCTTACTTATTCCATCTATTTGTAACTTTTCTTTTTCTTTGAGGTCCAAGTAGTCCTTGCTTAGTAACAGGAAACATTTGCAACTGTAATATCAGAGTTCCAATCTAACTGACTCTATTATTATTATCTAAATCTTTGCTCTTATAAAAATAAAACATACAGCAATATTGGAGAACATGTTTTTAACATCATGACTCATGAGACTCACAAGTTACTCCTATAATAATAGCCTTTTTTCCTTTCTTTTTTTCGTTTCTTTTTTTCCTTCTTTTGATGAATTGGTAATTGTGATTTTATTTAAGATTGAATTATGTAAACACTCGTGGATCTAAATATTTCAGATACTAAAAGAATTATATATATATATATATATATATAAAGTCAATCAACTGCTGAAGTAGTGTCAAATCAGATCTTCACTTGACTCAATAATCTCCTAATAATTAGGAGCTCTAGGTTGAATTAGAGATACCATTAAGCATATAAATACACAGTTAACTATGTTTGTAATAATTTTTTCTTCTTCTATAAGTGCGGTATCTATTTAAGCTGAAACGTCATTTTTTAAAAATTTTATGCAAGTATAAAATCACAAATATCAATAAATTGAATAAGAAAGCTGGTGGCCAATTTGCCATGTTGAGTAATGTCAAAATTAGGTGTTAAGCACATGACATACTAGACAAATTATTTTGCATCTCTCAAAGATCGATTCGCATATGCCCAATTTGTTATTTTTCAATATTTCGTACAAGAAACTCCTAGCAACATGCTGTGCGAATTTTAATTATCTCCCACTTCGTGTCTTTTTTTTACACACTTGTAAACAAATTTAAATTGTTTAGTTATCAGATGTAAATAAGGGTAATTTACTAAAATTAGTGATTTAAAGTTAAATTTTAATAAGACATCTTAAACTTATGTATAGACATGTATGTAAAAAATAGTATTTGTACGAAGAAAATGTTATTTCAATTACGGGTTGGAAGGCCACCAGTGCCATGTGTCTAGTGTCTTGGTGGATAATCCGAAATCACTCTTCGAACACCGGGAAGAGGTGAATAAGAATAATGTTGAAGAATGAAAAAAGTCTCATATTTATAGTTAATGAGATGGGCGGTCTCTTTATATGAACTTGGACGCTCCTCCTCTTATAAGTTAGATTTGGGGGTTGAAATAGGCCTAAGATCCATTTCATTACATAGTATTAGAGTAGACCCATCTCATTCAATGTTGGGTTCCTAAATTAAATTGCCCATGCTCCAGATGTCCAGCCTTGGATGTGAGGTAGGGTGTTGAAGAATGAAAAAAGTCTCACATCGGTGATTAATGATATAGTAATCTCATTATGTGAATATATGGATTTGGGCAATTCTCCTCTCAAATAACCATAGAAGAATTGTAAGTAGAGGACAACAACTCCAATATCAACGTTCAAAGGCATGATAAAAAGGACAATGACACGTTGGCAAGATCGTAAAAGGAATCTACCAATAACGATAAATTGATAACTGACATTTCTAAAGGCCTAATATAAATATAATGATTTCCATTCTGTACTATGGGGCCCAGTTGGAGCCATTTGACTAGTGATAGTGTTGCACCCTATTTCGAACTAATTCAAAATAGTTCTCAACTTATGACAATGTTTCCTCTGGTTTATATATTCAAAGTTGCCACCTAATTTCTAAAAGTATATTAGAAAACCTGTTTGTGTTGATATGTGTTAGATTTTGATTCTCAGATCTACTCTAGAGAGAACTCATTTTTTATTGATTGAAAAAATGATCATCCAACTATTATAATGACTCTTATATAGGTATTAGAGGCAACAACTAACCGCCTAATTCCCTTACTAACAACTCATAACTGAATCCTAACAAAATGAAATAACTAACTAATCAGTTAAACAATGAACTGCTAACTGCTATCTATATCTTCAAGCTATATCTCCAATACTCCCCCTCAAGCTGGAGGGTGAAGAAGATTGAGCACTCCCAGCTTGCTCAACAAATAAGCATGTTGCCCTCGACCAAGACCCTAGGTGAGTATATCAGCCAACTGTCATGAGTCCCAATATGATGAGTCTGGATAAGGCCAGCTTTGATCTTATCTCGAATAAAGTGACAATCAATTTCAATATGTTTAGTACGCTCATGAAAACAAGGATTGGTAGCTACTGAAGAGCAGCCTTACTGTCACAAAAAACATCAACAGGTTGTTTAAGAGGAACCCCAAGCTCAACAAACAATCCAAGAAACCAAGTAATCTCAGAAGTAGTAGCAGCTAAGCTACGATATTCTGCCTCAGCAGAGTTACGAGACACAATCTGTTGCTTCTTAGATTTCCATGATATTAATGAGGAACCAAACTTGATAAGAAACCAGTAACAGATCTTTGAGTATTGGGCAAGCAGCCCAATCTGCATCACATAAACAAGTGAGGGAATCATCCTTGACACTGCTCAATAAAATGCAAATTCCAGGCTCTTGCTTGATGTATCTAACCACACGAATGGCTGCATCCCAATGAGATCTCTTTGGAGCCTGCAAGAACTGATTCAAAGTTTGCACAACAAAATAAATGTCAGGTCTTGTAATTATGAGGTATAAGAGTCTGCCAATCAACCTTTGAAAAGTAGTAATGTCTGATAATGGAGCATCATCTGAATAACCAGAATGAGTGTCATATTCTAAAGAAGTAAATTTCTTATTGGGATCCATAGGAGTAGAAGAGGGCTTAGCACCCCAAGGCCCAAATCAGAAATGATCTGCAAGGCATACTTCCTTTGGTTTATCAAAATGCCTTTCCTGGACCTCATCACCTAAATTCCAAGAAAGTATTTCAACATTCCTAGATCCTTGAGTTTGAACTTGTGGTGGAGAACTTTAGTATCCTGAATTAAGCTGTCACAATTGCCTGTAATCAGCAAGTCATCCACATAGACCAACACTATGACAAAAGCATCTCCTCTTCTCTTGGTGAACATAGAGTAATCATACAAACTTTGACAATATCTTGCAGTCAATAAAGCCTCTGAAAGCTTAATGTTCCATTGTCTTGATGCTTGTTTGAGCCCATACAATGACTTCAACAATCGACAAACTTTAGTATCCCCCTTACTTCTAAAACCCTGTGGTAATTCCATATATACCTCTTCATACAAGTCCCCTTGTAAAAATTCATTATAGACATCCATTTGGTATAAAGGCCAATCTCTAGAAGCAGCTAGAGCAATAATGGTCCTCACAGTGACCATTTTCGTCACTGGAGAAAATGTCTCATGATAATCAAGGCCTTCCTTTTGACTATAGCCTTTAGCAACAAGCCTTGCCTTAAATCTTTCTACCTCACCATTTGCCTTATACTTGATTTTGTACACCCTTTTAGATCCCACTGCATTCTTTCCTTTAGGTAAGTCTATTACCTCCCACGTGCCATTGTCCTCCAGAGCCTTAATTTCTTGTTGCATTGCATCAACCCATCTAGCATCCTTAACAACTTCCTTGAAATTTTATGGTTCTGTGAGAGCTGAAATATTAGCAACAAAATGCCTATAGGCGGCAGATAATCTATGATAGGAGAGTGAGTTAGAAATAGGATAATGAATGGACATGTTGGCCTTCTTTGTGTCCACGGTGACATAATCTTCATGCCAAATGGGAGCCTTGGTCACCCTAGTTGATTTTCTCCTTTGTGGTATATCCTCTGAAATAACAAGATCAATAGGGAAAATATAGCTTGGCTCAACATCAGTAGTGGCTGCAGGCTGAAGTGCATCAGGATCAACATTAGCAGTAGCTGCAGGCTGAAGTGCATCAGGATCAATGACAGGAACATCAACAACTTGATCCTGGGGAACAAGCTCACCATCTGGACCCTCAAAATTACAAGGAACTCCTCATTAACAAGATCCTCAGCTACTAAAGGAGTATCATGAAGAGCAGATGGAACTCTTCCACTAATATCAGAAACTAAAGAAGTCTCAGTGTAAATACCGCATCTATTTCCATCAAAATGTAAGCTAGAAAAAGGATCAAAGGTGGAAGGAGTATGAATAAAAGGGAAAAGATGTTCTTTAAACACTACATCTCTACTAATAAAGAACTGGTTGGAGTTAAGATCAAGAAGTTTATAACCTTTTTGAGTAGCTGCATGCCTAAGGAAAATAGTTGTTTTGGCTCTAGCTCCAAACTTATCAGTCTTGACAAGATTGGTTGCATAACCACAAACATCCAAACACCTTTAAATGACCAAATAATGGGAGCTTTCCATGAAACAGTTCAAAAGGAGATTTACCCTTGCATAACATCACTTGGTAATCTATTTGTTAAATAAACAACCCCTTCCACACATTCTCCCTAATATTTGGCTGAAATATTGGCTTGAAACTTCAAAGCCCTAGAAACATTAAGTATGTGCCTATGCTTCCTCTCAACTACTCCATTCTGTTGAGGAGTATGCACACAACTACTTTGATGAATAATGTCATAACTTTCAAGCAAGGAAGAACAATTTTTGTTAAAAAATTCTGTGCCATTATCTGACCTAATCACCTTGATAACAACTGCAAACTGAGTTTTTACCTGAGCAATAAAGGTTCTGAGTACAACTACAATATCACTTTTGAAGCTCAGTAAATGAAGCCATGTAAATCTAGTGTGATCATCAACAATAGTCAAAAAATAATGATGGCGTGGGAGTCTTGTAGGGACCCCAGACATCCATATGAAGAAATTCAAAAGACCGCATACTTCTACTAGTACTAACAGGAAAGACTAGTCTACCTTGTTTTTCCAATGGACATACTTGACAATCATTACACATAGTAAAACCTTTATTCTGCAAGAAATTTGAACTTCTCATAGTCTTGATAGAGGCATGTCCTAGCCTTTTATACCATAGACTGCAATCAGTGCATTCTTTCTCCACAACTGCATTGGCTATTTCTTCAACATTAGCTTCATGCTTCAAGATATACAACCCTCCTTCTTCCTTACCAATCCCCCTCACTCTTCCACTGTAAAGGTCCTGAAATACACAGAATACAGGAAATAAAGTGACAGAGCAGGACAGGCTCTTGGTTAATTTAGATACTGACAACAAGTTACACTTGAAGTCTGGCACATAGATCACATTGTCTACATGTATCTTCTTAAGAAATTCTGCAATCCCAATATCTTTCACATTGGATTTTCCTCCATTAGGCAGATTCACTTATTGTTTGTTACTAATCTCAAACTTACTCTTTAGCGTGTGAGGGTTGGAAGTAATATGATGTGTTGCTTATGAGTCTACAATCCACTCCTTAGAACAATAATTTGTCATTAGGGAGATAGGAGAACCTGCTAGAGTAGTCTGATCTGCATTAATCCTTCCAACATTTTGCAGTCCTAGAAATAATTTGTGTTGTTCATCTGTGATATAATGTCCCCCTCTCTGTAGTTATTTCCATGAGATTTATCATCCAAGGGATGATTCTGTAATACCCCGAAGATGCCTAAGATTGGACTCGGGATCAAATCTAGAAGTTGGCTGAAAACTGGGAAAAAAGTTGCAGGACGGGCGATCTAATAGATCGTTGGTCCAACCAACGACCCGTTGGGAGCAGTCGTGGGAAAATGCAGGATTGCTGGCAGTGGAGGTAACGAGCGAAGTAACGACTTGTTGTTCGATACAACGAGTCATTATATGGAGTCGTGGGGAGTACTGGTTCTCAGCTGAAGGGAAGGTAACGAGTCATCTAACGACCCTTCATGAGTAATAATGAGTCGTGGGATGAGTCGTTACCAGGATGAAGGGAATTTTTAGAATTTGGGGCAGTGTACTTGACGAGTGATGCCACAAGTCATGGCTGGGGGTAACGAGTCATTAGGTCCCCCGCGTTGACTTCAGTGACTTTCATGCAGTAGACCTAACGAGAGGTCCCAACGAGTCGTGGTCTCAACCAATGACTCGTTGAGTAACCCGTTGGGACCCCGTCGACCTAATTTCAGGTTTTAGTCGACTCTTTTGTAAATTCCTAACCTCCTAGATCCTAAACTAGGTCGTTTTGAGGATTTAGAGGGATAAAACGGTTCCTCCCTCATTCCCACTCAATTTTCAAAAAGAAAAACATCGTAAGCTCTCCTCTCAAGAAACTCTCAAACAAGCTTAAGGTTTTCCTCCATTGCAGCAGTTTGAGTTTTCTTCTTTGAAAAATTTTTAGTCAGGCATGTGGGAATTCAAAAGGGGATAGTTCTTTCCTTGTGTCCCCCAAAACCCTCTTATAGTTTTTCTATCAGTCTTAGCCCTGAGTTTTCGAGTATGAAAAAATTACATGTTTGTTTTTGTTGATTTCACCTAGAATGATATTCATGCTTATTGTTGATACTATCTCCATCAGTTCTTGACCAAATTGTTGATGTTCCTGCAAAAAGTGAATTTAAACCCTAAGTTTTCGAATGAAACGTATTTATACATCAAATTCCTATGGTCTGTGAAGTGTGATTTGGGCTGATTTTCTAGTATTCCTTATTGTTTAGATGTTGAGTAATTACTCCCTTGGTAAGAATGATTTCATCCCTGACACGACTGAGAAAGCTATAATTCAGCTTGTCGGATGAGAATTTCTTATTTTCTTGAAATTTTTGCCATATTGTGGATTCCCGTGTTGTTAGAATAAGTTTGAATTTTTTGTTAGCTGCTTAGTAGTTCAGTTCATTTAGAACGTAGAATCTTCTCAGAAATATTCAGAATTTGTCAACTGATCAGTTTGACTATGGAATTCCTTGAGGTATCTGTGATACCTCCCAATTAGCAGAATCAGACTCAGAACTCAATTTCATTGGTCTACTAGGCGGTCATGACACTTTAGATAGACAACTCTGACTAGCTGTAAGACCCCTGTCAGATTACAATTTGTTCTTAGATGGTTATGATACTTCTAGATAAGCAGATCTGACCAGTCTAGAACCCAGTTTCAGAATCTGGTCCGATAAGACTCTCAGGGTACTTTCAGTTAAATATCCCTGACTAGTCTTGAGCCCCAGTTTTGAGCTATCAACTTAGTATTCAGTTTAGGTAATCTAGTGGGAGCAGGACTTAACACCAATCGGACCGGGGTTATAGTGCACCCAGGTTCCTAGAACTACGTTGCCAGCGTAGGTTGCAGTATTTGTTGGCCTAATTGGCCGCAGACTTTTGTG
Organism: Datura wrightii; assembly: GCA_035772735.1. NCBI lineage: Eukaryota > Viridiplantae > Streptophyta > Magnoliopsida > Solanales > Solanaceae > Datura > Datura wrightii. Next base: position 70,971,426 of record JASDFA010000019.1, on the reverse strand, counting down.
ATCACCCAGTTCATGCCTCTACACCCTGGCAAGGTATATTGGGTCCTACTGGTGGGACATATACATCGGACTCCACGTCTAGATCACATGGTTATATATCAGTTATAGACTCCCCCACTAGTTAGCTTAGTTCAGTCTCAGATTAGTCAAGTTCAGTCCAGTTCAGTTCAGATCAGTTCAGTGTAGTATCTCAGACCCAGTATTTCAGACTTAGGGCATGTCTTTGACCACCAGACATGGTCATCCTGACTATCTCAGTTTACTTCAGTTGTCTCAGTTCAGTATATTAGTTGGTCATTGCATGCCATTTCAATTCAGTCATTTATATCCAGCATCACGGTTTCTCTCACTTACTTAGTATATTCAAAGTACTGACACATACTTTTATGCTGTATCATTTTATGATACAGCCGTAGGTGCTCAGACTCAGCGTCGTTAGTCGCCGATGTTCAGATCCTCCTCAGCAGCAGAAGTGTGAATCCTCATCTTTCGAGGGTGTTATTTTAGTTCTTTCAGTCATTTCATTACTTTCAATTAGACTTAGAGTTAGTTGGGGGCTTGTCCCAGCAACTCATATGCTAGATGGCTTTCAACATAGATTTGATTTCAGACTATTAGTATTGTTCAGCTATTTTACACCTTATGTTTTCAGTTTTAGCTTCCATAAATGTTTATATTATTATTTCAAAGCTTTCGCTATGCATGTTTTACTCTGAATACCAGTGTATGATAGGTCAAGGGTTGACTTAGGGTTACTTGTGACTCTAAGTACCGTGTTCTGTCCAGGGTGTAGACTTGGGGCATGAGAGATTCCTTCTATCAGTTTCTGTGTTTCCATCAACAACATTTTCCATGTATTTCTTCTTCCATTTGAAATCATATGGATATCCAATTAGTTGATAACACTTCTCCTTCACATGTCCTTTTAATCCACAGTGATCACATTGTAATTGCTGATGGCAATTCTCTCTTAGATGTCTTTTCACTTTGCAATGATCACACTGTATGAAGGGCTTTTTTCCCTTATAAGGCTTTCCAAGACTGGCTTGCATAATCATAGGTTGACCTCTTCCAGTTTGCGTAGCCATAGGTTCACATTTACCTCCTAAAGCACCAAATAAACCAGATCTGTGACCTTCATCTTCACTAATCATTGCATACGCTTGATTTAATGTTGGCTCAATAGTTTTCAATAAAAGTAGCCTTCGTGCTTGCTCATATGAATCATTCAGACCAGATAAGAATTGAAGTAATCTTTGCTGCTGCAAATACTCAATGTAGTCCTTCGATTTTGCACAATCTCATCCAGGCAAAGGTACCAGAGCATCAAATTCAGCCCATAATTCTCTGAGCTTAGTGAAATATGCACCAACAGTGTCTGTTCCCTGTGAGATTGTAGAAATTCTGCGATACACCTGGAAAACTCGAACTCGATTTACCTTATCAAATCACTCCTTGAGATCCTCCGATACTTGATGTGCATCAGATGCATACACAATTCCACTAAGGAGATTCCTTGATACTGTGTTCATAATCCAGGAAAGTACAATCGCGTTGCAAGTCTCCCAATCCTCATGCAATTCTTTCGCGAACTTATCCTTTTTGTAAGCTCCAGTCACAAATTCGAGCTTCCTCTTAGCTTGTAAAGCAATACACATCGATCTCCGCCATAAACCATAATTTTCCGACCCTACCAACTGTGTAGGAATCAGGATTAAACCTGGAGTATCTGAAGGATGAACATACAATGGATGAGTGTGAGTGATCTCCTCTACTGCCATCTGATCAGCTTGCATTTCTTCCTCTACTGCCATTCCTGCTTCTAACTAAATGAAGAATTAGTTGCACAATCCCAGCCAAAGTTGCTTTGCTACCATGTTAGATTTTGATTCTTAGATCTACTCTAGAGAGAACTCATTTCTTATTGATTGAAAAACTGATCATCCAACTATTACAATGACTCTTATATAGGTATTAGAGGCAACAACTAACCGCCTAACTAATTCCCTTACTAACAGCTCATAACTGAATCCTAATAGAATGAAATGACTAAGTAATCAGTTAAACAATGAACTGCTAATTGCTATCTATATCTTCAAGCTATATCTCCAATAATATGTCTACTCTATTTTAGTCTGTGAAATCTATGAGATTCTAGGTAAGAGTTCTATTTACTCTGGAGAAGGTATTAAGCACCCTTTGAAGTCTATTCAAAGACAGTCCATAAACTTAGTCTAAGTACATCACAAAGATTATCCATTTACTAACTTTTACTTGCTAAAAAAGTGTTAAAAGTAGTAATGATAAAGTAGTTAAAACAATTTATTGTTAAGGTACATGAGGTATATAAAAAATATATATACGTGATATACATGAAATATATATCAAAGTGATATATGCGTAATATGTGTAAACTATTTGTGATACATGCGGTAGTGAGTATTTGGATGGATGGTATATGTATATATATAGCGATATAAGTAAAAAATATTTATAAGTAATATGTAAATAAAAGTAAAACAATGTGAATATGTAAGATTAATGCATGTGTGTGAAAATTAATATATGTATGATAAAATAAGGCATAATGTAATGTATATCTAAAATAATTATATATATCTCATACTTGAGCTTTGTTTCTAAAATAGGCCAAATATTATAAAAAGAGGTTAGTGAAATAATTTGAGTACGGCGAAGGCCATATGCAGAAAAATATTTCAAGGGTCTGGTTATTTTAAAAGTGAGTTTAGGCTATAAATAGTATTGGACTTTCATACATTCTTTTTAAAAATTACTTTTAGCAATTTGAAGGAATTAAAAATACTAAAACAGGCTTTTCGAGCCAATTTTAAAGAGTTCCCATCTGATTTCTGTTCTTTATGAAAATCTGCCGTCGTATATGGTTGAATTTGAGCAAATGAAACAAATTAATTTATTAGGCAAAAAATGCCGTTGTTGCCTTCATAACATGTTGTCTGAACAAAAGCTAATCGGAAGAATCATTTGTTAAATATATTTAACTAAACGAAGCTAATAAAAGGGGTACGATATTAACCACTAAGTTATTCCAACGTTAACGCAATCACGCACAAAAATGCATGCCAATAAAAAAAATATGAAGTTAGTTAAGCCATACAAATGAGAAAGCCATAAGTAAATATAAGGGATAAGAAAGTGTTAAACTTCTCTTTGGGACGCCCAACTCCTAATACTAAAAGTCTGAAGCTCAATTTTGACAAAAGAAGGTAGTGGTGAAACTATAGCTGCTAGCCCAAATATCTTTGGGCCGTATAAGAATTTCAAATGAGAACTCCAACTCCTGAGTTTATACATGAAACAGAAGCAAAGAAAAAAAATCAGAAACTTAAACATTTTGATAACGGAACAAATACAACTAAGCAAAAAATACAAAGATGGAGAAAAAAATATGCTTCGAGATGAGTTAAAGCTTCAAGGTATCTAAAGTACGATTAAACATATATGATATTTAGGTGGGGTAAAAATAGGCCTTTAATCTCAAAGTTATCGATAACCAACTACTGTCAATGACCTTCCATTAGTCTCTATTTGTTAAATAAATTCCAAAAAGAAATATTTAAGTCTCACTAAACTGGCAGGTCTGTATATTTACAGAATTTTTTCAAGACATTACTGAATATTAAGAATTACTAGTTTACATGTTTAATAAGCGAAAGGAACATCACAAGTCATGCTAGGTGTCACAAACTAGCTAGACAGATCAGTGTTTGACTTAAAGCTGAGTCATTTAGTCTCTAAAATTCTCCATTGTATTAGGAGCAAATAGTAAAGACAAAACAGTTCCTAAACAGCGAACCAAGGCATCCTTTTTCTAAGAAAAGATAACCATAATTTTTAGATGAGTAAAATAGTCCTATCAGCCTCCAAGATATATTGAGAAAAATAAAATATCATTCTTACACGTAACTTATACATCTAATCTAAAGAGAGAACAGAACCGTGGACCCTCAATTGCTTAGTCCTAAGTGACCAACAGGGAAGGTAAAGAAGCAAAACTTGGCAGAGACTAAATTAAGTTAAAGAAAATTTGTGTTCACTTTATGTATGTGATTGTTTGACATACTAAACTTCTTATTGAATGAGATGCAATTACTTGAAAATTACATGTGCATAAAAACAGAAAAGGGAATGGTACGATGAATCTAGAAAGCTACTTCTAGCTTAAGTTCTTAATATTTTGATTTTAACTAATGATCCTAAACACACCACTTAGTAGAGTAATGACACTAAAATAGTCTTTTGTGACTTATAAGACTCCTAACAATCCTATTTTTAGAGATGAATATTCAATAAACAACCATAAGTTTAAATGCGGAGATTATGAGGACAACATACACGTGAACAGAGATAGTGAATAAAGAACACAACCCCGAGAATACTTTTAACAATTTCAGTTGAAGAAGAGATACATGTTTTTTTTGACTCTTTGTAAATTTGAAGAATCACAAACACAGGCACGAAGAAAACTGAACATTATGACCAAATTAGAATTTCAAAACTTAATCTTGAAAATAAGCTCTTGGTAAACATGGTTATTATCCATTTATTAATATGTTAAGATGGCAAAATGTCCACCAATTCAAGAAGACAAACCTCTAAACACTTTAATAAATAAGATTCATTGAGGTCCTTTTATCATTTGCTAAGCTTAAGAGAGTAATCCATTAGAGTCCGACACCAAAAAGGATAAAATTTTCTTCAGAAATTCCAAAACGGACACTCAATTCACAGACTTACCAAAACGGACACCTCGTTTCTGAGGCAACGAAGTTCTAATAATTTTTTTTTTTACTTTCATTTAAGTTGCATAAATTAAAAAAAGATTTACAGAAACCTTGTTGGACAGCCAACAAGGTTCAACTCAATATTTTTTTTGCTTTCAAACATATATTTGTTCTTTGTATGAAACTCATTTTAACCCTTGAAGAAACAACTTCAAAACACAGTTTTTTGAAGCAGAGTAATAGAAGAATCTTATAACCTCTTTCTTTTCAGTTAGTAGTATATCAATCGCAATGGTGACTGCACCTCAATATTAGATTGTGAACGGCTTCCACTAAGAAACTCGAAAATAAAGACAATACTGATGTACAGAAGATATCCAGGCAATAGTGCATTCCAACACAAGATACCTTGAAGCAAGGTAAAGTAAGGCAGTATAACACCTAGAGTACCTTTGTCCAATTATATGAAAACAACAAAGGTGCATTAGCCATGTCTGAAAATGACATGTTGAAAATACTCTTTAAAAAATTTCCAGTCAACTTCAAGAACATATAGAATAATGAAAAAAGTAGATATAGAAAAATGACTCACTCAATACAGAGTTGGTGTGACCCAATTTGGAGGACAAACACAACTAAGGGAAACACCATCATAATGTGGCTGGATACTGCCATCTGCTAAGTTGAACACCCCCATGTCCAAGCCGCTTCTTTCTTCTAAATAAAGGTATGCACCCAAACAATTATCTGAAAAATAAATATGATTGACCTTGATTCCCGGAAATTGAGAAGCTTGGACTGAAAGAGAAGCATTAGCACCCAGAAAAAAAGCTTGATCTCCTAAATCCGTGGTTGGTGTAATACTGCAAGTAGCTAAATCGATTTGGAAAACTAGAAAAGTTCTTGTCCTGTACGTGTACATCTTCTCCCCCTCATCATCTTCACCTAAGATGTGCATCAGTTGAATACTCTCCCAATCATCTTTGACGTACCTCAAATCAACACCATCTTGTGAAAATACAAATAATGATCCTAGTGATTCTAAAATGTAATGCTTACCATCAATCCATGGTTAAACGAAAGTCAAAAAAAATAAAATAAATTAAAGAGGACCTTGCTGGCTGTCCAACGAGAGATTTAGGGAGGCAGAACACATTTAAAACATAATTCACTGATCTAGAAAATGAAATTGAAACCCAGATTTATTAAAAGAAGACTGATGGCTTTTTGAATGTGATCCATTTTGCTATTTTCATATTTAACATTAAAAAATATAGTAGTAAAAATGCATTTACTGAGGTCTGAAACAAAATTCAAATCTAAATAAAGAGAGCCATTTTGGTTATCTACAAACTTAATTAATACATCAATGAATTTTGCGATTAATAATAGAAAATTACTCTACTAGCTCCATGAAGAAGTGAGTCTAACATAGCCAATAAACACAAACATATTCTTACATTGAGATTATACTAAAACTAATGAGAGAAATAGAGGGAAGAAGGTTGTGTACTCATCCCACACTTAGCTTGGTAAACATTAAGAGGTATTAATACATATCAAAGCAGAACTTTAATAAGCGGCGCATATACACATATTTCTAGATCTATATTAGACACATATTACAACCGAACGAGAATGACCTTGCTTCTCAAACTAGACTAAACTTGGAAGACCAGAAAACATATGAAAAATAATGAGAAAATATTTGAGTATGTGTAGTAAATTTATTGAAAAGACTTGATGGTCTAGAATTGATAGTAAACTGAGCGTATAAGGGCTATATTTATAGGTAGAAAGGTAGAGGACTCCAGATTCAAAAATTCAAATTTGAAAGGGTTTTTGAGAAGAGTAGAAGGATGGGGAGGGGGACAAAGGGGTAAAAATCAGAATAAGTAGAGCGAAAATTAAAAGGTGCTTATTTTTTTCAGATTTAATTTGAAAATGACAGAAGACCGTTAGAGGGCTCAAGCTCTTACTGTTTAAATGGAGTCAACAATTGTGGGCTCCTCGTCAAATAAGGAGAAGAAATGAAAAAGTTTAAGAGAGATTTCTGTTGCTTCGCCGGTGTCTGCACATAAAAGACCGGGGGGAGAAAAGGGGAAGGTGGGGCAGTCATCTATGGTTAGTGTTTCTGTTTTGGGTCGAGAAAAAAGGGTGTGAGAAGAAGATATGAGGCGCCTAGAGTTGGATATATCTATCCAAATGAGAAAAGGGACAGAGAAAGGTTTTAGGGTCTGAAAAGGGCTTTTGGGTCGGGTTGATACGGGTTTGAATCGGGTCCTATGTTTAGGGTCATCTAATCAAATGATCGACGACTAAGATTAATCAAAGGATAATAAATAAATAAATAAATAAATAAAAATTTAAAGTGCGTGTGTGTGTATTATTTGCAAAATATGAGGTCCATCGGACAAAAAGAATTTAATGATCCAAATTAGATATGCCTTTTTGACAAGGATTGTGCTTATTTGGAGGAGCTGACGTGTCATCATGTGATTGGTTCAAATACAATCACATGGACACTGAGTAGGATTAAATGATTGATTTAAAATTATAATTGACCCAAAATTGATAATTCAATATACATACTTAAATAAAATACTTATTTTTGATACAAAATAATTTTTTAAATATAATAAATATGCTAAAATATATGTAATTAATTTTTTGTAAACATATTTGATATTCAAAGTTATATATAAAAAATTATATAATATTTATTAGGATAATTTGCCTAATAAAATGACAGAATATCATTCAAAATAATTTAGAAAATATATTCGACCTTTATAAATATTTATTTTACTTTATTTAAAATTTCAGAAATTTAACTAATCAATTAAGAAAATGGAGAGTCAAATTGGGTGTCAACAATTGCCCGTTTCTTTGACCAAGTATTATTATAGAAGGTCAGGGCAATTAAAATTGGCATATTTCAGTTTTGGCCGACCATCAATACATCTTTTTTTAAACAAGTTATGATGAATTTGAGTAAATCTTGATCGGGCTCTAACTTATGAGTTTTCTACATATCTTTAGTTTAACAGAAATCAGACCATATGAATTCGTGAAATAGTTCCATTGAAAAATGAGTTGGTTGATGTGGGTATGGACGAACTTTGGCTTTGAGTTGCCTAAATATCTTGGATTTTGCGAGAAATCAGGCCATTTGTAGTTCAAGAAGGTGAAGTTACGATAAATTTTGATAGACTTTCAAAATTTATCTTACCGTTGAATTATGATGACACTAGGTTCTTTTGTGATGGAAGATGAAATGATTTTGGAACAAATAAAGTGAGTATGATTATACTTGAATTTGAGCTACCTACATATCATTGAAGGAGATAGAAATCAGATCGGATGTAGTTCAGGATGATGACTTGGAATGAGAGATGTCTCATCCCCATTTATACTGAAGGCATTTGCAGTTTCATGATAAAAGAATGAACATAAACTTCAAAAATGACCCTAGTGTCAAGTTATGAAGATACTAGGACGTAAATGGACTATAAATAGATTGTTAAGAATTTAGTTAAGTCAGAACTTGTGAAAGTTGAGTTGAGTGGAGTTCTGAGAGTGAATCTTGACTTTGCTAATGAGTTTGACATTCCTCATTAAATTTTTCAGTTTGATACTTAGAGATAGTTCCATATATAATGTGCTCATCTGCAAAAGGTAAAAGAGAGGAATACCTGTGCAATCTAAAGTTGTAAGATGATAAATAAAATAAAAGAAATAGAGTCAGAAAAGTAATAGCCAAATGATTATTGGAGTCTCGAATTTGTGAGCTATTTCAATTAGAACAAGTAGACAAAATTTGAAAACTCCAATTAGCGGATCAACTATGATAAAAACATCTTTGATATACAAAGTAGTTATAATGAGAAGCTTCGACTGGTGGAGTTAACTGTATTATAAAAAATCTCTGGTTGGCAGAAAAACTTGTAATATATAAAAACGCTGGCTAGTGGGGCAACCTTGTACTATAAAAGGCTTAGGATAACTGGGCAAATTATAATGTAAAAAGCCTTCAGCTGGGGGGGGGGGTAACTTGTAACGTAAAAAGTCTTTGGCTAGTAGGACAACTATAATGTAAAAAGCCTTCGGCTGGTGGAGTAACTTTGTAATGTAAAAAACTTCGATTGATGGGGCAACCATGTTCTCTAAAATGCTAAACACTAAAGTACCTCAGAGATATCCAGACTTAGAAGCACAACAATTTAAAAAGTAAAGGGATCCCTCCTTCAATTATAAGGTATAATTATGAAAGAATTGAAATTGGTTTACCATAGAATGAAAAGCAACGAACGAACTAACCATAAGAAATGATTCGATAAGAAGTGCTATAACATAAAATCGATTGGGAACTATCTTCGATCATAAAATAAAGATCCAACAGTCACTAAGCTCGGCTAAGGGCCACTCACTGCAATTTGCGAAGACAAGTCACGAAGAGTAGGGCACCATGAAGCGAGCTGATGCGCCGATATTTGATGGCGCATTTGATGCTTTTAACTACGAATTGATGCAAGTTTTTGAGAAACTTTTATTATATTTAATTATTTTTGTGTCTATTGTATAGGAAAATAATCAAGGTAAGAGATGGTGTAGACTAAGCTGAAAGGACCAAGTGATGGCCTAATTGACAGGCCGTCAATCATGTGATGGGCCGTCATGTCTATCGTTGAGTTAACCCTTCTGAGACTTGGCAAGTGACGGCAACTCTGACGGGCCATCAATCATGTGACGGGCCGTCATCTCTAGCATCAATCTTCTGCAATGGAAGTGCAAGGTTAAGAATAATTGAACACCAAAGTGACGGGTAGCTTGCTGGTGGGCTGTCAACTATGGAGTCATTACTGGTGCAAACAGAGTCATCACTGGATAAGGCTGATGACCTAAATGACAGACTATTAGCTTGTCGATGGGCCATCAACTTGGGCGTCACATAAGAAGCAGGACTCAGATTTTAAAGTTCATTTTTGAATTACCCTAGGCTATAAATAGCAGCTGCTAGATTTATTTTGGAAATTAGACTTTTGTGAGAGAAAACATCAATTTGTACGTTACTTTTCAAAAATTTCTTGAAGAAATATTGTTGAGTATTGGAATTACAATCAAGGTTTCATTATCTTCCTTGTAAGTTGAATCTTCTTTGATAATTATAATGGCTATTGTAATATCAATGATCACGTGTGGCTAAATTTCAGGGTTATGTGATTCATGGTAGATTGACATAATTGTGGTGATTGATATGTGGATTTGGTTAATATAATCGTGTTTATTATCATTTTTATTATTTTGAATGATTTCTAATGGTTGCAAACATTAGATCAAGCCCTAGGTTTAACTTGCTTGATTAAGAGGTATAAATCTGGGTAAAAATAATTGATAATAAGGATTCACGTTGTTAATCCTTGTCTGACGATTAATGCTGTAATAAGATTAATATACTTAGGTTAAATTTATTAGAACTTAGTATTCATTACTCCTAGTTTGAGAATATAAGAGTATTAACTATCTGAATAGGTTGAGAAACATTTGGATGGAGTAATTGAGTCAATAACCTGTACACGTAACAACAAACAAATCCACCGCAGTCAATCACCGAATGTCGTTAAGAAATCATGATGATCATAATGCTAGTTTCTATTCTTCTTGGATTTAATAGTAATAAATTATGGCTAGTACCTCTTGCATATGACTGATATTGAAACAGAAATAAATTTCCCAAACTCCCATTTTTACGGAAATACTTGACTAAAAATAAATAACCACATAAGACTTAGTTTTCATCATATTCCCTATGGGATTTGATCTCAAACTTGTTGGGTTCTACAATTGACAACGACCGCATTATGCTTCTTATAGTAGAGGTGTAATTTCGGCATATTAAATTTTGGCATCGTTGTTGGGGAGTACAATCTTAGATTAAATCAAGTGTGTTTATTTGACTCTTACTGTTATTTTCTAATTTTACTTTTATTTGTTGTTTATGTTTATATAAGGTACAAGTCATTGCATGCCAAATACCCGAGTTAGGACGAACCGTTAACTCCTTACAATCCCGAACTAGAGAGAACTTTGAGAAGAGCTATGAATGCACAAGAACGTGAGGCTGTAAGGTTACAGCAACTTGCTAACGCTCAATCTAGGGGCAACAATCAACATGCACCTAACAACGAGAATGATGATGTTGTTAGGGATGAGCTGAATGATCAAAATGTTGAGAATGTAGCCCCTGAAAATCATTGTCAGCCCCAGAGAGCTAGGGGACAATTTGATAGGCTATTCCATTTGATTATGATGAGTAAGACGATGCTGACTTGGATGGAGTTGGCACGAATGGAGCCATCATCACTCCACCATTAGCTCCATGAGCTAAGTACAACATCACAAGTACTATGATCCAGTTGTTGAAGTTGAAGGGCTTGTTCAGAGGAGTAGCTGGTAATGATTCTAATTTGCACCTGATGAATTTCATGGGAATCTACAAGTCATTTGAGATGCTAGGGATTAGTCAAAATGTTATTGGTTGAGGCTATTTTCGTTGTCTCTATATGGGGAGGCAACGCTGCGGCTGAGTGAGTTGCCACATGACTCAATCATGAATTGGAGAGAGCTAAAAGATGTTTTCGTAGAGAGATTTTTTCCACCTTCTAGAACACTGTAGCTGAGAGATAAGATAAATAATTTCAAGCAGCTACCCAGTGATGTACTGCATGATGCCTTGCTGCGATTCAACAAGAAACTCAAGCAGTGCCAAAATCATAAATTATCTAACGAGCATCTAATGGAGACTTTATATAGGTATCTAAATTCGGCAACTAAGCCGATTGCTAATACTATGACTGGAGGGTCATTCATGTCACGAATGTACATTGAGGCAGTAGTTATATAGACAGAGTCACCAAGACTAATAGGGCTTGGCATACTAGAGACTCTGAAGTCTCTTTTAACTTCTCTTCAGTTGGTTAACTATAGAGCAGCGCCAGAAGAAAGAAGAGAGAGACCAAGATATTACGTATATGAAAATCCAGTTAGAGTTGATTACTAAATATTTACTTGCAGGTGGTGTTGAGAATGTCAATGTTGTGGGTAAGGCTGCCAGACAAGAAGAGCATGAATCAGACTCTGAGGAAGAAGCCAAGTATCTAAATAACATGGGGTTTTTCTAGGCCAATGGCCAAGAAAACCAAGGTTGGAACTATCTGAAGGACAATTATTATGACAGAGCTGGTTATAAAGATCGAGAACAAGGCAGCTGGAAGAACAAAGAAAGATACAAGAATGATCGTAGTGGGTTATATATTCCTCCTGGGAACCGTAAGTGAAACAGTAATGATGCAGGAGTTCTAAGATAAAAGAAATGTTGCCCAAGGTATTGCAAAAAGTCGAATCTACTAAAACTTATGAACTCAAACTCCATCGTCATTAAACAGCTGGGTACCAAATGGGGCAAATGTATGCTACCCTTAATCAGAGGAAGAATGGTGCCCTGCCAAGTGATACAGTGCAGTTCGAGGAAGGATGGCCACTGCATGGCCATTATGATAGGAAGTGACAGAAGGTTGGATGAAACCACTCCTATTAGTGCAGAGCAAGCTGGGGAGTTAGCTTCAAAAACTAAACTTGCAGCTAAAGATGAGGTGGAGCAAATAAATCCAACTAAGTCTGCAGAGCCATTTGTTATGGAGAACCATTAGGGAAATGAAAGTAAAGTAAAAGGAAAGGAAGTGGTAAATTGATTGACTCAAATTCCTATACCTCCACCTCCATTTCCTCAGAGGTTGAAAAATAAGGTGGAAGATGGAAAATTCAACAAATTTATTTCCATGTTGAAGTAGTTGTCATTCAATATTCCATTAGTGGAAGCCCTTGAGCAGATGCCAGGTTATGCCAAGTTCATAAAGGACTTGGTCACAAAGAAAAGGTGTATTAGTTATGAGCTGGTGGATAACATTCATCATTGTAGTGCGGTCTCTTTGCGCTCATTGGTTCAGAAAAAGGAAAACCCTGGTGCATTCACAATCCCATGCACTATTGACGCATTCAATTTTGCCAAATCTTTATGTGATTTGGGAGCCGACATCAATCTGATGCCGTTGGCAATATATAGATAGTTGGGTTTGGGAGCCCCCAAATCAACTACTATAAGGTTATTAATGGCGAATCGGTCAATTAAGAGGCCTGTGGGGATTCTATGTGATGTGCTAGTTAAAGTGGAGCACTTTATATTTCCAGTTGATTTCGTGATCTTGGATTGTGAAGTGGACTTTGAAGTCCCTATAATTCTAGGGATGTTGTGCCTTGTAAGGAACGAGCATTAGTTGATATGGAGAGTGGAGAATTGAAGTTCAGATTGAATGATGAAGAGGTAAGGTTCAATGTTTGCAAATCCATGAAACAATCGAGAGACATGAATGCAGTCTCTGTGACTGATATTATTAATGAAGGGGTAGTTGAAGTACCCAGGTAAAAAAAGATATGCACTCAAAACTCTAGCTGCAGTGATGATAAATTTTAGGAATGACAACATCCAAGGGTATAAAGAGACAGTGAATGCACTAGCAGGGATGAGGTCTTTTTTTATGCTCTGAAGAAGTTGGATTTGAAATTGAAGAATAGAACAACTCCTTCAGCAAATCCCTCTATTGAAGAACCACCAGTGCTAGAGTTGAAAGCATTACCCAGTCATCTGCGTTATGCTTTCTTTGTAGATAACAAAACACTCCCAGTCATTGTGGTAGCTGATTTGTTAGAATGGCAGGTTGAAGCCCTAATTTCTGTGTTGCAAAGGTTCAAGAGAGCAACTGGGTGGACGATTGCTGACATTATCGGGATACCTCCGAGATTATGTATTTTCACGACCCGAACATAAGCCCGAATCTAGACACGAAATCTAGAACCATAAATGGCTCCAAGTCGATCGATGGCATGACTACAAAAACTGAGGCTCAACATATATAAAGGGAAATACCAAATTCAGAAATAGTGGAAATCTGAATAATAAAACATTTAAATGACTGAAATTTCAAAACACAGAATCTGAAGTTAGAAATACACATTATGTCTGAAAGCCTCTAACATACTGACGAGCTGACGGGAAAACACCCCAAACTAGCTCACTAGAAGTCAAACTGAAAATGACAATAACTCAACTATCTAACGATCCTCGAAGGATGAGGACTCACCAACAAGCTATCTGATGAAACTCTATAAATTGGCTAGTAGTGAGACTGTATCTGAACATCTGAGTTTGTATCATGAAATGATACAATATAGAGTATGCGGTCAGTACTTGGAATATACTGAGTATGCAAGGTAAGTAGAATAGGCTAAGTAAGTATAAACTGAAAGCATGCATAAGATAAATCATATCATTATAATATTCTGAGAATAAGGACCGCATGCTTGAAGTATGAAAACATGAATAGACATAACTGAATATCATAACTGAAATGAATGACCCAAAGCTGAAACTGATGATCATAAGTAAAACTGATAAACTGAACATTTGGGTCAAACCTGTTGAAAACATAATATCATAACTGATGAACATGCATAATTGAAATCATGAGGAATAATGAGAGACTCGTCATATAACCGACATAATCATGATAGAGCTTACGTGATCCCAACTATCACACTCAAGTGGGCGAAGCCGTCTAAGCCTTGCTAGGGCTAAGGGTGCTACCATGGTATCGATATCAAGCTGAAGGCCCCTTGGGGGCAGGGAAAACTCACAAGGGATGTTCCAATGAATCTAAATAAACCTATGTTGGCGCATAGTTCTGAGGCCCGGGGTTTACCTAAACCTCTAGCCTACTCAGTGCTAGACACTATTTCCAAAAACATGCATATGTTCTCCATCATTTTTCAACGAAGATGAACATGAAATCACATACATAGTCTGGAATCTGAACGTGGGGAGCCTTGGCTCAAAACATACCACAAGCTGAAAAGTGGGAGTCTAAACTCCAAACCCATGTTGTAAGCTAATATCATAAAATTTAACTAGATCATAAAAAGATACTTAGATCAGGTAGCCTTGCCCAAACTTTAACATGCTTGAGATAGACTTGATAGTTAAAATCATGGATTCATAAATGAGTAAATCATAAAAATTCTTTCATGTTAGACATCTCATCATACTTGAAAACATACGTCATAATATTAACTTTTCATGAAACTTACATAATTGGGCATTATATTCTTAATATTCGAAATCATGAATTTTGAATCAAATAGGTATAAAACTTGCCCATGAATCTTAAAACATTCTTTGAAACATGAAAGAAATTGACCCATAAACAAATCATAGAGAATTTCATGAAATTGGATTAAAACCCCATAAGATCATAAACATGACTTTAAGACTTGAATTTGCTACACCCCGTAAGTATCCATTGGTTAACTGATGCATGCGTATGTATGTTGAGAGTTTTGGAGTACGATGCATGCAGGAAAGGGCTGGAGGGATGAGTGCAAGAGCACATTGTCGAGCGGGTTGGAGGCCGAGGCTTGAGGCAGGTCGCACCGGGTGCAGCGTCCCGCAGCCTACACCTGCGCATGGGCCGATGCGTTGCGCCTATGTATTGGTTCAATGGGCGGTGCACTGCGCCCTCTTCCACTGCCTCAAGTGTGTGTGTGTGTATATATATATATATATATGTTAAGTATGTGAATGATAAATCATTTTCAAACATCTCAAACAGAGGGATACTGACTTGGGAAATATTTTTATGAGAATTTCATCGGATTGGAGCAGAATTATGCCGCTAAACTCCATTTAAATGCAAATTCATCTTGGATAACAAATTCTGGGCCTACGAGGAACATATCTATGGAGTTATTTCTTGAAATCTAGCTCAAATTATCGGAGTCCCACCAAGTAGAAGTTGTAGCAATCACTTCTAATTGAGTTCTAAGCATCTACACATGATAAGTAAGTATTTCTACCTTCTAAACTGTTGAGAATTTGTAAGCTTTTGGCTGAATTTGACGGAGTTTGATTTGTAATTAATGTGCTTTAAGGATATTGTTGCTATCCATTTCCTCGAATTAAAAATAGATTTCTTTACTCAGCGTAAGGGCCACAATTTGGAGAAATTACTGGCTTTAGGTTTGAATAGATTGGGTGAATAGAAATCGACAATATAGGTATGTTAAGGCTAATCTCTTTGGCAAGTTATTCTTGTTGTATCACTGATACGAATTGTAGTTTTGTAGTAACTTAAGAATTCGAATGTTGTAGTTAGTCGCTATGAAAAGATTTGAGATTGTAGCGTAGTATCTTTGGTTTGGGGTTGATCATATTTCGTACTGCCTCTCACCATGAATAGTTGAGGAGCTGCTAATTGTGCGAACTAATTACGGAGCTATGATGCAGCTGATGCTTATGGAGCTATAGATTGCTTATGGAGTTACGATGCTGCTATCAATTACAAAACCATAGACTGCCTTCAGAGCTACGAACTTAAATTGCTTACGGAGCTACTGAATTGCTTATGGAGATATTTATTGTCTAAATGGACTAAAGTAAAGCCTTTGAGGCCACATTGAAGTCTCTTATGAACTCTTACGCCAAATGGCATTGCCGACCCTCACTAGGGCCTGGTTTCCCGAGATGCAGTTGCAGTCACTTGAAGGGCCTTAGGGGTACCAATAGGGGTATATAGACTTATTGGTGCTTGCCAGGGCTTATATGGGCCCAGGTAGGTTATCTCTGTGATGATTGTACCTTCCAGGCTTATGGGGGCCCCGTTAGGTTCTTGTTTGAGTACTATCTGTTAGTTCTAGCTCATGATTATGACATTGTGCAGGTTAGATTCTAAATCCTGTTACTAACTGTTTTCATTTCTTTTAATAGCTTTCAGTTAGCTATTTCTATTACTGCCTTACGTATTCGGTACATATTGTACTGACGCCCACATATGGGGCTCTGCATACTTGCCTGCAGGTTCAGACAGACGAGTTTTAGGACCTCCTTAGTAGTTATTCAGGGTTCACAGATTGGTCAGCTCCTTTCCTTCGGAGTTGCCAGCTGGAGAAGGTTTTCCTATTTTTGTTGTATAGTTTTTGGGGTAGGTTGGGGACCTGTCCCGAACACTATTTCGCTCTTAGAAGCTTGCAGACTATAGTTCCTAGCTAGTTATTCGTTGTTGGCCGTATGGGGCCTCTATGTGTTTTGTTTTGTATCTTGGCTGTGTGGGGCCTAGTTTAGATATCTGTTAGCAGCCTTGTCGGCTGTAGTTTATATATGCCTGCCTGCCTTCCTTTTGTTATGACTTAGACAGCATAGTGGTCTTATCGGCCCGCATAGGATCTTTTTATAGTTGTAATTGCTGGGTTAGCTGTTTTTATGTAGGTTCATTGTGTGGCTTTATCGGCCTAAGATTGTGTTTATAGCTGAGATATAGCTATTTTTTCTTGATTATCTATTGCTTGCAGGCACCAGAGGTGCATATGCCCAGCTAGGTCAGCTCAGAGTCTAGTCTGGTGCTAGGTGCCAGTCACACCTCTCAAGGTGGGGCGTGACAAACTTGGTATCTGAGCAATGTTGAATCCTAGGGATTCTACAAGCTGTGTCTCGTAGAGTCTTGTTTATGGATGTATTTGCACCACATTCTATAAGCAGGAGGCTACGGGGCAAGATAGCATGGTTACCCTCCTTTCTTCTCAAATTGTGCTATAGAGCTAAGTTTTATAGGGTTGAGTCCCTAAGATTATGTTATTTTGATTATCTATATAGAAAATGCCTGATACATGATAGACTATGGCTGGTCGGGAGTTGGATACCACTGCAGGAGAGGGCACTAACAGAGTGCCACAGTCGGAGATGGCCCGACCGAGGGCAAGAGGGAGACATCACCTCAATCTCCCCAACATTCTTCCCCACACCAAGAGCCCCCAGGGTAGCAGATACATTAGTACTACCCCTATTCATCCTTATACCATTAGATCAGGAGGTTAGGAGTGCAGTTTACATGTTGGCTCGGATGATGACCGCTCAGCACCAGCCAGTTGCGCCAGTTGTTGTTGAATCTACTAAAGGACCTGGAAGTTTGAAGGTCTGTGAGTTTCTTGCCATGAGTCCTCTGTAGTTTATGTGGATAGAGCGTATAGAGTATCCTCAGGACTTCTTAGATCAGTTGCAGAGAATATTCTGGTTAATGCATGCTTCATCCATGGAGTCAGTTGAGTTAGCAGTGTTTCGTCTACGAGATATAACAGTTCTGTGGTACAAGAGTTGGGAAAGGTTCAGAGGCAGAGATGTATCCCCACCTACTTGGTCCAGTTTTTCGGAGGCCTTCATAGATCATTATCTGCCCTGAGAGATCCCATAGATCTAGGTGGATCAGTTCTTACATCTAGAGCAGGGCAAGATGAGCGTTCGGGAGTATGCACTGAGGTTTGACTCCTTGGTAAGATATGGGCCAGCTTTTGTTGATACTATGGCATCCAGGGTACACCAATTCATCATAGGGATTGTTAGGGAGTATATGGAGGCGTATATTATAGCTACATTGTGTGAGGATATGGATATTTCACGCATTTAGGAATTTGCTCAAATTATAGAGGGAATTAGGTAGCGCTAGCATGAGGCTGAGAGGGTGAGTCAGGAGCAGCACCGGAGGGTTCGACCCACTGATTTGCAAGTTTTCAGGGTGGGCCCAGACCTCGATTGCCAGGTAGGCCACCTAGACCTTTGCCTCTACAGCAGTAGGGTAGCAGGCCACATCATCATGGATAGTTAGGTCCCAACAACAAAGAGGTTCAGATTAGAGAAGGCCTATTGCACCACGTTGTAGCATTTGCAGTCGATGGCATTTTAGGAGGTGTTGATACGACTCTACTGCTTGCTATACTTGTGCGAAAGAGGGTCATATGATAAGGGATTGTCCAACTAGGGACTAGGGTGATGGGGATCAACAGAATAGGTCCTCAGCAAGGTCACATGCTCTAGCACCTTCGCCCGAGAGTAGGCCCTCAGCTCCAGCCGGCAAAAGTAGAGGTAGATCAGGGGCATCCAGTTCAGGCAGTGGTCTGGATCATACTTATGCCTTACCAGGAAGACAGGAGTGAGAGTCATCACCAGATGTTATGACAGGTATGTTGGATGTTTTCTTTGACCCGATTTATGCGTTAATAGATCCAATTTCTACCATGTCTTATGTTACTCCACTAGTGGCACGGAAGTTTGGTATATCTTCAGAATTTCTTCAGCGACCATTTGTATCCACACTTGTTGGTGACTATATTGCTAAGAGGATTTATCAGGGTTGTACAGTAGAGGTTGTTGGTCTCCAGACTTTAGTAGACTTAGTGGAGCTAGAAATGATTGATTTTGATATAATTATGGGCATGGATTGGCTAGTGCCATGTTATTCCAATACGGAGTGCTGGACCAAGACTGTCTGATTTCACTTTCCCGGGGAGGTAGTGCAAGAATGGAAAGGCAATGTAGCTATGCTAAAGGGTATGTTTTGTATCCTATCTTTGGGAGAGTAAGCTGATAACGAAAGGCTGTATTTACCACATTGTCAGGGTTTGGGATACACAGGCAGAACCCCCGACTCTTCAGTCTATTCTTATGGTAAATGAATTTCCAGATGTATTTCCAGATGAGCTTCCTGGTATTCCCCCAGAGCGGGAAATTGATATGCCACCAGGTACACAACCCATATCCATTCCTCCATACTGAAAGGCTCCTGCTGAACTGAAGGAACTAAAAGAATAGTTGAAAGACTTGTTAGATAAGGTCTTTATCAGGCTTAGTGCTTCACCGTGGGGTGCACCAGTTTTGTTTATAAGGAAGAAGGATGGCTCCCTAAGAATGTGTATAGATTATCTACAGTTGAATAAAGTTACTATTAAGAATAATTATCCTCTTCCAAGGATAGATGATTTGTTTGATCAGCTGCAGGGGGTGAAATATTTCTCAAAGATTGATTTGAGGCTAGGATACGACCAGGTACGTGTTCTAGAAAAAGATATTCCTAAAACAGCTTTCAGAACCAGATACGATCATTTTAAGTTTCTAGTCATGTCCTTCGGGTTAACAAATGCCCCAATAGTGTTCATGGACTTGATGAACAACATGTTTAGGACATATTTAGATATGTTCATGATAGTGTTTATTGATGATATCTTGGTATACTCACGCTTAGAAGCTGAACATAGAGATCATTTACGAACAATACTCCAGGTCCTCAGAGATCGCAAGTTGTATGAAAAGTTCTCTAAAATTTGAGTTTTGGTTAAAATCTGTAGCTTTCTTTGGCCATATTTTATCAGATGCAGGTATTCAGGTTGACTCACAAAAAATAGAAGCTGTAAAGACTTGGCCTCGACCCATGACTCCAATGGAGGTTCATAGCTTTTTGGGGTTAGTTGGCTATTACAGAAGGTTCGTAGAGGGATTCTCCACCCTATCTGCACCATTGACAAGGCTGATTCAGTAGGCAGCCAAGTTTCATTGGACCGAGGCTTGTGAGTGGAGTTTTCAAGGGTTGAAGGATAGATTGACATCTGCACCAGTGTTGGCCCTACCAGAGGGTTCAGAGGGTTATGCGGGGTATTGTGATGCTTCAGGCATTGGGTTAGGGTGTGTGCTGATGCAGCATGGCAAGGTAATTATCGAGGCAATTGAGGAAGCACGAGAAAAACTTCCCCACCCATAATTTAGAGTTAGCTATAGTGGTTCATGCTCTGAAGATTTTGAGACATTATCGATATGGTGTTCATGTGGATATTTTTCCTGATCATAAAAGCCTCCAATACATTTTCACGCAGAAAGAGTTGAATTTGCAACAATGCCGTTGGCTAGAGTTGCTGAAAGACTACGACATGAATATCTTATATCACCCAGGGAAGGCTAATATTGGAGTCGATGACCTTAGCCATAGATCCATGGGTAACCTAGCATATTTGAGGCCAGAATAGCGGGAAATGGCTTGAGAGCTGCACCAGTTAGCCAATCTAGTAGTCCGGGTAGTAGATTCAGAGGATAATGGGGTTGTGATCCAGAATACAACAGTGTTATCTCTAGTTGTACAGATGAAGGAGCGATAGTACGAGGACCCTAGCCTAGTGCAGCTCAGATACAAGGCTTAGCAGGGCGAACTATCGACCTTTGAGTTAACGGGAGATGGTGTCTTTAGATGTAGAGTCTAATTCTATGTTCCAGATATAGCAGGGCTTCACCAGCAGATTATGACAGAGGTACATTATTATCATTACTCTCTTCATCTGGGTTCGACGAAGATGTACCATGAGATAAAGGAGATATATTGGTGGCTTGGGATGAAGAAAGGTGTAGCTGAGTTTATAATATAGTGTCCTAATTTCCAATAGGTAAAAGTTGAACATCAGAAACCTAACGTGCTATGGAAATGGGAAGTGATCAATATGGATTTTATCACAGGTTTACCTCGCACCAGGCACAAATTCGACTTTATTTAGGTCATTGTCGACAGGTTGACAAGATCAACCCATTTCTTGCCAGTCAGGACTACATTTTCAACTGAAGATTATGCTGGGTTATATACTAAGGAGATAGTCCGACTGTATGGTATCCCAGCATCTATTATCTCCGACAGGGGGGCATAGTTCATGGCAAGATTCTGGCAGTCATTTCAGAAAGGTTTGGGGATGCAGGTTAATTTGCTAGACTTCGGATGGAGTTGGGACAAACACCTACATCTTATTGAGTTTGCCTACAATAACAGTTATTATTCCGCTATTCAGATGGAGCCTTATGAGGCTTTATATGAGCGGAAGTGTAGGTACCCCAGGATTGTTTGAAGTAGGGGAATCAGGGTTGCCCCGCCAGTGCCTACAACTATGTCTCGGGCACAACAGACCCTAGTGAGGGTCGAAAATGCCATTTGTCATAGAAGGAGTTCATAGGAGACTTAAATGTGGCCCCAAAGGCTTCACTTTAGTCCTTTCAGACGATTAATAGCTTCGTTAGTAATTTAGTAGCTCTGTAAGAAATTTTGTAGCTCCGTAAGCAATTTAGATTCGTAGCTTCAAAATCAGTCTATAGTTCTATAAATGCAACAACATCATACCTCCATAAGCAATATATAGCTCCATAAGCATCAATAACATTGTAGCTCTGTAAGCAGTTTATAGCTCCGTAAGCAATATGTACAAGTAGCAGCCTCTTAGCTATTTATGGGAGAGGCAGTGTGAAATACGATCAACCCCTAACCAGGAATACTACTCTACAATATCAAATCTTTTTTTAATGACTAACTACAACATTCGAATTCTTAAGCTACTACAGAAGTAGAAGTCGTATCAATTTTACAATGGGAATAACTTTCCGAAGAGGTTATCCCTAACACACTTAAATTGTCGATTTCTGTTCACCCAATCTGTTCCAACCTAAAGCCAGTGATCCCTCCAAATTTCATCTCTTTCGCTGAGAGAATAAAGAAATTTTCTATTCAAGGAAATGGCTAGCAACAATATCCTTAAAGCACATTAACTACAAATCAAACTCTATCCAATTCAGCTGAAAGCTAACAAATTCCCGAGAGTTTAGAAGGTAGAAATACTTACTTATTACTTGTAGACTCTCAGGTCTCGATTAGAAGTAATTTCTACAACTTCTACTCAGCGGGAATTCGACAACCCGAGCTAGATTTTAGGAAATAACTCCATAGATACGTTTCTCGTAGGCTCAAAATTAGTTATCCAAGATGAATTTGCATTTATACAGAGTTTAGTAGTGTAATTCGGCTCTAATTTGGAGAAAATCTCGTAATAGTGTCGCCGCAAGTCGTACACCCTTTGTTGAAATGTTTTTAAATGAGCTAATCACCTCACACTTAACATATATATATATATGAGTCGATGGTAGGGGGCGTGCTGCACTGCTCATTGTGCCAATATACGGGTGTGATGCATTGGCCATGTGCAAGTGCGGGCTGCGCGGCATGGCAATCGCTGTGCCTGCCTCTGGCTCCATCCTCCTGCCTGCTCGACAAGGCACTCACGCGATCAACCCCTGAGCCCTCTCCCGCATACGTCTTACTCCAAAACTCTCAACATATATATGCACTCATCAGTTAACCAACGGAGACTTACGGGGTGTAACATCAACCCTCCTTAGGAACATTCATCCTCGAATGTAATCTAGTCTTAAGAGACTCGGCTCCCTAACCATTGCCGAAAAAGATTTGGGCAGGGTCTGCTCTTTAATATGGACTATCCATAAACCTGAAACATAGAAAATTCCAACATAGGCCTCTCATAGGTTGCTACAAGCAACTATATGACATGGCTCCATAACATAAACGTGAGCAACTAATCAACACTGATAACATAAGCAACAAAACAATAAATGAATTACAATCTTACCTCAACTGCACAATTTGAGTCAAGCCTGAAATAAGTAGGGATATCTAGACCTCATATCTTCCTCAGCTTCCCAAGTCATCTCCTCTACATTTTTGTTCCTCCATAAGACTTTAATAGAGGCTACATCTTTAGTCCTTAATCTACGAACCTACCTATCTAGCATAGCAATTGGAGTCTCTTCGTAGGACAACTCCTCAGTGACTTGAATATCCTCAACTGGAACAACCCTAGAAGGGTCTCCTATGCACTTTCGTAGTATTGACACATAGAAGACTGGATGAACGAAGTCTAATTCTGAAGGCAATTCTAACTCATAAGCCACTTGGCCTATCTTCCGGAGGATCCGATATAGCCCAATGAACCTAGGTCTAAGCTTGCCCTTCCTGCCATATCTCATAATGCCCTTGATAGGAAAAACCTTAGGGAATACCAATAATCAACATCAAATACTAAGTCTCTATGCCAAACGTTGGAATAGGACTTCTGACGCTCTGGGCTGTCAGCAAACACTCTCTGATATGTTTCACCTTTTCTTCTGATTGATGTATCATATCATGTCTGATTAACCCTGATTTCCCTACTTTAAACCATCTTATGGGGGACCTACATTTCCGCCCATATAAAGACTCTTAAAGTGCCATTTGAATAGCAGAATGATAACAGTTATTGTACGCAAACTCAATAAGGGGTAGGTGCTCATCTCAACTCTCTCTAATGTCTAGCACACACGCCCACAACATGTCCTCTAGCATCTAAATGGTTCACTCTGCTTGACTGTCTATTTGGGGATGAAAAGTTATACTTAAATTAACCTGTGTCCCAAAACCCTTTTGAAACGACTTCCAAAATATAACTGTGAATTATGCTCCTCTGTCAGATATTACAGACACTGGGACACCATGCACTCAGACTACCTTCTTTAGGTACAACTCAACATAGTCTTCAGTTGAAAACGTAGTCCTAACAGGCAAGAAATGAGCTGATCTTGTCAACCGTCCACAATTACCCAAATAGAGTCGAATTTGTGCTTGGTGCAAGGTAAACGTGTGATAAAATCCATATTGATCGCTTCCCATTTCCACATAGGCATGTCTGTCTCTTAAGTCAGCGTGCCAAGTTCTGATATTCAGCTTTTACTTGCTGGCAATTAGGACATTGTGCTACAAACTCAGCTATACTTTTCTTCATCCCAGGCCACCAATATATCTCCTTTATATCATGGAGAGAGTAAGGAGAATAATGTACCTCTTTCATAATTTGCTGGCAAAGCCCTACTATATCTTGAACACAAAGTCGACCACTGAATCTCAAGACACTATCTCTCATTAACTCATAGGACGATAGTTCGCCCTACCGAACCTTGTCTTGGAGATACACTAGGCTAGATTCCCCATAATACGCTCCTTCACCTCTACAACTAGAGATGACACTGCAATATTCTAGATCACAACCCCATTATCATCTGCATCCAACAATCAAATTCCCAAATTAGCCAACTGGTATAGTTCCCGAGCCAGTTCTCTCTTTTCTTGGCCTAGGTATGATAGACTGCCTATGGATCTATGATTAAGGGCATCAACTATAACATTAGCTTTCCCCGGGTGGTATAGTATGTTGATATCATAGTTTTTAAGCAACTCAACCCACCGACGCTGTCATAAATTCAACTCCTTCTGCTTGAAAATATATTGAAGGCTCTTTTGATCAGTAAAGATGTCCACAGGCACACCATACAAGTAATGCCTCCATATCTTCAGAGCATGAACCACTACAGCTAACTCTAAATCATGGGTAGGGTAGTTCTTTTTGTGCTTCCTCAACTGCCTCAAAGAATAGGCAATTACCCTACCATGATGCATTAGAACACACCCTAACCCAATGCCTGCAACATTACAATATATCGCATAACCTTCTGAACCCTCTAGTAGGGCCAACACTGGTGCAGATGTCAATCTGTCCTTCAACCCCTAAAAACTATGCTCACAAAACTCGGTCCATTAAAACTTGGCTGCCTTCTGAGTCATCCTTGTCAACGGTGCTGATAGGGCAGAGAATCCCTCTACGAACCTCCTGTAATACCTAGCTAACCCCAAAAGCTATGAACCTTCATTGGAGTCATGGGTTTGAGCCAAGTCTTTACAACTTCTATTTTTTATTAGTCAAGCTGAATACCTACATCTGATAGAATATGGCCCAAGAAAGCTACAAAGTTTAACCAAAACTCACACTTAGAGAACTTTGCATACACCTTGTGATCTTTGAGGACTTGGAGTACGGTTCGCAAATGATCTTTATGTTTAGATTCTGAGCATGAATATACCAGGATATCATCAATAAACACTATCACAAATATATCTAGGAATGGCCTAAATATGCTATTCATCAAATCCATAAACACTATTGGGGCATTCGTCCATCCGAAGGCCATGAGTAAGAACTCAAAATGACCATACCTAGTCCTGAAAGTTGTCTTTGGAATGTCCTTCTCCTGGACTCGCAACTGATGGTACCCTGACCTTAAGTCGATCTTAGAGAAATATTTCACCCCTGCAGCTGATCAAACAAATCTTCTATTCTTGGAAGGGGATATATATTCTTAATAGTAACATTATTCAACTGCCGATAGTCTATACACATTCATAGGATGCTATCCTTCTTCGTTATAAACAGAACCAGCGCATCCTACGGTGAAGCACTAGGCCTGATAAAGCCCTTATCTAACAAGTCTTTCAATTATTCTTTCAGTTCCTTCAGCTTGCAAGGAGTCGTTTGGTACGGAGGATGGATATGGGCTGTGTACCTGGTGGCATATCAAAAGATAAATCAATTTCCTGCTTGGGGGGAACACTGGAAGCTCATCTGGAAATATATCCAGAAACTCACTAACCACAGGAATAGACTGAAGAGTCGGGGATTCTACCTGCGTATCCTGAACCCTAACTATTTGATAAATGCAGCCCTTCGCTATCAACTTCCTCGCCCAAAGATAGGATATAAACCTACCTTATGGCGTAGCTGCATTACCTTTTCATTCTCGCACTACCTCCTCAGGTATGTGAAATTAGATAGTTATGGTCCAACACTCCACATTAGCATAACATGGTGCTAGCCAATCCATGCCCATAATTACATCATTATTACACCCTGTAAAAGTTAACGATTAGTAAGCATACGTGTGGATTTGTGATAAATAAAAAGAGTATGATGCGTGTAGAGAAGCCTCAGAAGTTGGGACGAACGAGGCCAGGTCCTAAGGGCTAGCATGATGCGCTAGCACCCTGGTGCTCTGGGCAGCACAATGCGCCAGCCCCTTGGCGCGTTGAGGGGCGCGATACGGAGGGAGGTATGACATGATGGGCGACACGGGTTGCCCCCTGCCGCCGCCCTAATGTGTATATATATTCCTTCTATTCAATTTTAATTCATTTTCAAAGAAAGCTTCGGCCAGAGAGAGTATGAGATGAAGGAATCAAACATATTTCATCCGTTTACGCTGCCAAACAGTGTCCAAGTTCATATTAACTTCGAGTATCAAAGTTTAAGCCTGCAGGGAGCATTATTACGGAGTTATTTTCATGAAATTCTCCTCGAGAATCATAACCCCGCCGAGTAGAAGTTGTCAGAATTGCTCCAAACTAATTTCTCTACGATCACAGGCTTCAAGTAAGTATTTGTCCCTTCTGAACTCTCAGGAAATTATATGTCTTCAGCCGTATTTCATCAAGTTGAAGTATAGTTGATATTATTATTAAAAGTTATTATTTTCTCCAAATTTAGAACTGAAACTAGTCTCGTTCTCCCAGTGATACGATTTCAGTTAGGAAGGGCTGTTGAATACAGATTGAAACTCACCGGTTAGATAGAAAGTCGGCACTTGAGATATGTAAGGCTATCCCTTCGAAAAGTTACGTTGGTCGTAAAGTTAGTACTACTCGTGTGTCTATAGTACTTCAGAGTAAACCTATTGGTTTCAGTTGTTATAAACTGAATTGAGCCTATCGTGACAAAATAGTAATTCTTGTCCGAGTTAATCTAGCTAGAATAGTCTTACTTCGATGTTGAGTAGTTATATGTTATCCCATACAAAGTTTCATTTACCGAGTCCGCGAGGGAAACATTAAGTTTCATTTATTGAGGCTGCGAGGGCCACACAGAGTTCCATTTACTGAGGCCCCGAGGGCCATTTTGAGTTCCATTTATTGAGGTTGCGAGGGCCATACAGAGTTTCATTTACTGAGGCCGCGAGGGTCGTATTGAATTCCATCAGATTGAGGCCGTGAGGTCCGTAATAGGTTTCACCAGATTGAGGCTTCGAGGGCCATCCTGAGTTATAGTATACACACCATCCTTAGTACTCAGGTAGTAGAAGTGGACCTTGTTTGTACTTGCCGGGGCTTACGGGGGCCTAGGTAGGTTCTTCTGTGTTGTTTGTACCTTCTAGCCTTATGAGGGCCCGGTTAGGTTCTTGTTTTATTATATAGACTTGTTTTTTAGATAATTTAGATAGTAAAGGTATTCAGGTTAAATCCTTACTCTCTTCCTTTAATTATTACTATTTTACCAACTTTTAGTTAGTTATTATCTTTCTGCCTTACATATTCGATACATGTTGTACTGACACCTACCTAGGGCGCTGCACTGCTTGCCTGCAGGTTTGAATAGATGCACTTTGGGAAATTCCTAGAATTTAGCTGAAGTCAATAGTTTATTCAGCTCCTTCCCGCAGGAGTTGAAAGTTAGTAGAGGTTCGTACTTTTGATGTATAGTTTTCTGGTAGGTCGAGGCCCTGTCTCGACCATTATATCACTCCTAGAGGCTTGCAGGCTGTTGTACATTCCCTGTGGTTAGTTGCTGTTGGCCGTGTGGGGCCCGTGTATGCTTTATTTCCTGTTTTGGCCATTTGGGGCATGGTTTAGCTATTAGTTGGCAGCCTTGTCGGCCATAGCGTAGTTTAATGCCTGATTTACTTTTCAGTTATAATTAGACATCATGGTGGCCTTGTCAGTCCGCATAGGATCCCTGTTATTGTGTTATTATGGTCAGCTTTCTTCTCTTACAGGTGGCCTTGTTGGTTAGAGGTTGTACCTACAATCGAGATATAGCCCGTTCGTTTCTTGAATTTAGTGTCGAACATGCCCCAGTACAGTCAAGTTAGTTCAAAACAGTATGGCAGCAGGTGTCAGTCATACCTCCAAGGTGGGGTGTGACAAACTTTGTACCAGAGTTGGTCATATCCTAGGGAGTTTGTAAGCAGTGCCAAGTTGAGTCTTGACTATAGGTGTGTTGTTCACCACATTCTATAGGCATGAGGCTGCAAGGTATAATAGTGTGGTTACTCTTCTTTTTCCTCCAGTCGTGCTATAGAGTTGTACTTTATAGGGTAACTTCCTGAGCTTATGTTATCCTATTTATTTACAGAGAAATGTCGGACACACGACAGACAGCGACTGTTCGAGAGTTGGATGTGGCAGCCGGAGAGGGAACTAGTAGGGGACCACAGGAAGAGTCAGCCCGATCTGAGAGCGACAGGGGATACCACCTCGATCTCCCCAACACCCACCACCATAATCAAAGCCCGCTAGGGCAACATATATATAGACACCACCCCTAGCTATACCTGTGCCATCAAATCAGGAGCTCAGGGGTGCTTTTTACATGTTGATACAGATGATGACTGCCTACCATCAGCCTCAGCCGGTAGTACCAGCTGCCGTTGAGCTCGCGAGGGGCCCGGTAGTTCAAGAGTTCATGAGTTTCTGGCTTTGAGTCCCTTACAGTTTATAGGGACACATTGTAGAGAGGACCCCTAGAACTTTATAGACCAGCTATAGAGGATATTCAGGTTCATGCATGCCTCGTCCACAAAATTAGTTGATCTAGCAGTATTCAGATTGCGAGATGTAGTGGTTTTGTTGTACGAGAGTTGGGAGAGATCCCGAGGCAGAGATGTACCTCCACCTATGTGGCCTATTTTTTCTGAGGTTTTCATAGATCGTTATTTTTCTCGAGAGGCTCAACAGGCCAGAGTAGAGTAGTTTTTGCATCTAGAGCAGGGCCGAATGAGTTTCAGAGAATATGCGTTGAAGTTTGACTCCTTAGCCAGGTGTGCACCCTCGTTTGTTGACACCATCCCAGTCAGGGTGCACCGGTTTATTTTGGGGCTTGTGCTAGAATATATAAAATATTGCATTACAGCCACTCTGCGAGAGGATATGGACATTTCACAGATCCAGGCTTTTGCTTAGAATATAGAAGAGCTCAGACAACGCAGTATTGCATGGAAAGGTCAGGTCAGGAGCAGCGTCGGAGGGCTAGACCCGCAGATTCCAGGCAAATTTCAGGGCGGGCCCAAACCCTGTTTCTCAGGCAGGCCACCTAGGCACCCATTTCAGCAGCAGCAGGATAGTAGATCAGATCGTCGGAGGCAGTCATGCCCCGGTGAATGTTCACCAGCGCCCAGCTCGCAGCAACAGAGGGGGACAAACTTGACAGAGTTAGATATACCCCAATGCAGTAATTTCCATAAACAACATCTGGAGAGGTGTAAATATGTTTCTACCACCTATTACACCTATGGGCAGGAGGGGCACATGATGAGAGACTGCCCGACTAGACGCCAGGGCGGTCAGGACGAGCAGAATAGATCCTCAGTAGGTTCATATGCCCTAACACCTTCTGTAGGGCGCAGGCCCTCAACTCCAGTTGGCAGAGGTCGAGGTATATCAGAGGCATCTGGTTCAGGCAGCGGTCAGGATCGCACATATGCATTACCAGGGCGATAGGAGTCAGAGTCATCGCCAGATATTGTGATAGGTATATTAGATGTTTGTTCTCACACAACTTATGCTCTAATGTATCCTGGCTCCACTTTGTCGTATGTTACACCATTAGTAGCCTGAAAGTTTGATAGAGCACCAGAATTGCTTCAGTGACCCTTTTCAGTATCTACTCCTATTGGTGACTCTATTATTGCTAAAAGAATTTACCGGGGTTGTGTAGTAGAGGTTGTGGGTCGTCCGATCTCAACAAATGTGGTAAAATTAGAAATGATTGATTTTGATGTGAATATTGGTATGGACTGGTTGGCGCCATGTTATGCTACTATAGAGTGTTGGACCAGGATTGTCCGATTTCACTTTCCAGGAGAGGTAGTGCAAGAGTGGAGAGGTAATACAGCTACGCTGAAAGGTATGTTTATATCCTATCTTCGGGAAAAAAATTTAATAGCAAAGGGTTGTATGTACCATATTGTCAGGGTTCGAGATGTGCAAGCAAAATCCCTGACTCTCCAGTCTATCCCAGTATTTAATGAGTTCCTGGATGTGTTTCTAGATGAACTTCCCGGTATTCCCCCAGAGCGGGAAATAGATTTCTCTATAGATTTGCTACCAGATACTCAGCCTATATCCATAACCCTGTATTGAATGGCCCCTATTGAATTAAAAGAATTAAAAAATAGTTAAAAGATTTGTTAGATAAGGGTTTCATTAGACCCAGTACGTCACTGTGGGGTGCATCAGTCCTGTTTGTGAGAAAAGAAGGATAGGTCTCTATGCATGTGCATAGATTACCGGCAATTGAATAAAGTTATTATTAAGAATAAATATCCTCTTCTTAGAATAGATGATTTGTTTGATCAGCTGCAAGGGGCGAAATACTTCTCTAAAATTGATTTGAGATCCGGGTACCACCAGGTTGGAGTTCGGGAGAAAGATATCCCGAAGACAGCTTTCAGGACTAGGTATGGCCATTTTGAGTTCTTAGTTATGTCCTTCGGGTTGACAAATACGCCAGCAACGTTCATGGAAATAATGAATAATATCTTTAGGATGTATTTGGATATGTTTGTAATAGTGTTCATTGATGATATTCTAGTCTACTCCTGCTTAAAACCAGAACATAAAGACCATTTGCCGGCAGTACTTCAGATCCTCAAAGACCGCCAGTTATATGCCAAGTTTTCTAAATGTAACTTCTTGATGAATTCTGTAGCTTTCTTGGGACACATTATATTAGAGGCTGGTATTCAAGTTTATTCGCAGAAAATTGAGGCAGTTAAAACATTACGACCCCAACAGAGGTTTGCAGTTTCTTGGGGTTAGCCGGGTATTACAGAAGGTTCGTGGAAGGGTTTTCTACCCAGTCAGCACCTTTGACTAAATTGACTCAAAAAGTAGCCAAGTTTTAGGGACTGAAGCCTGTGAGCTGAGTTTCCATGAATTGAAAAACAGATTGACATCAACACCAGTGTTAGCTTTGCTGGAGGGTTTAGAGGGTTATGCGGTGTATTGTGATGCTTTAGGCATCGGGTTAGGGTGTGTTTTATTGCAACATGGAAAAGTAATAACGTATATTTCGAGGCAATTGAGAAAGCATGAAAAGAACTATCCCACCCACGATCTGGTGTTAGCTGCAGTGGTTCTCGCCTTAAAGATATGGGGTATTACATATATGGGGTGCATGTGGATATTTTTACTAACCATAAAAGTCTTCAATACATTTTAACACAGAAAGAGCTGAATTTACCACAATGCCGTTGGTTAGAATTGTTGAAAGATTATGATGTGAACATGTTGTATCACCCAGGGAAAGCTAATATTGTGGCGGATTCTCTTAGCCGCCAATCTATGGGAAGTTTGGCATATTTGAGGCTGGAACAATGGGAAATGGCCCGAGAATTGCACCGGCTAGCCAGCTTAGCAGTTTGGGTAGTTGATACAGAGGATAATGGAGTCATAATTTAGAATACAACAGTATCATTCCTGGTAGTACAGGTAAAAGAGCGGAAATATGAAGATTCTTATTTAGCATAGCTTAGAGATAGAGTTCAGCAGGGTGAAGTATTAGTTTTTGAGGTAGCGGGAGATGGAGTTTTGAGGTACAGAGGTCACCTCTGTGTCCTGGATGTAGTAGGACTCCGCCAGAAGATTATGGCAGAGGTACATTACTCTCGTTATTCTCTTCATCCAGGTTCAACGAAGATGTACCATGACATAAAGGAGATATATTGGTGGACCGGAATGAAGAAAGGTGTAGCTGAATTTGCAGCGCAGTGTCCTAATTGTCAATAGGTAAAAGATGAACATGAGAAACCCGACGGCCTAACTCAGGAAATAGCTATACCTATGTGGAAATGGGAGGCAGTTAATATGGATTTTGTGACAAGACTACCCCGCACCAGGCGCAAATTTGATTCCATCTGGGTGATTCTCGATAGATTGACGAAGTCAGCTCATTTTCTGCCAGTCCGGATCACTTTTTCAGTCGAGGACTAGGCCGAGTTATACATTAGAGAAATATTTAGACTACATGGTGTTCCAGTATCTATCATTTCTAATAGAGGAGCACAATTTACAGCTAGAATGTAGCAATCATTTCAGAAAGGCTTGGGGACACAAGTTAATTTAACTACAACATTCCATCCTTAGACAAACGGGCAGAATGAACGTATAATTCAGATGGTCGAGGATATGCTATGAGCGTGCGTGCTAGACTTCGGGGGAAGCTGGGATGAAAATTTACCCCTTATTGAGTTTTCTTATAATAATAGTTATCATTCGATAATTTAGATGGCACCGTACGAGGCTTTATATGGGCGAAAGTGGAGATCCTCAGTTGGTTGGTTCGAGGTAGGTGAATCAGAACTAATTGGACCAGACATGATCCATGAATCAGAGGAAAAAGTATAGCTTATTAGAGAACGCTTGTTGACAGCCCAGAGTCGTCAAAAGTCCTACTATGATGTTTGGCGTAGAGACTTAGAACGTAATGAGATTTGGCAAGAAAGGCAAACTTAGCCCAAGGTTTATTGGGTCGTATCGGATCCTCTAGAGAATAGGCCAGGTGGCATACAAGTTGGATTTACCATTAGAGTTAGAGTCTGTTCACCCGGTCATGCATGTATCGATGTTACAGAAGTTTATAGGGGATCCGTCCCGTGTTGTGCCAGTTGAGGATGTCCAGGTTACTGAGGATTTAGCCTACGAAGAGGTTCCAGTGACAATATTACATTGGCAGGTTGAGAACAAAAGATGTCGCTTCTGTTAAAATATTATGGAGAAACAAAAATGAAAAAGAAATGACCCGGGAAGCCGAGGACGACATGGGATCCAGATATCCTCAGTTGTTCCAGGAATAGTCCCGATTATGCAGTTAAGTGAAGTCATTGATTCAGTTGTTGTTCTATGATTCATGTTACTTAGACTATTCAACTGACTGCCATTTTGTTGTGAAAAAGTTGTTATAGTGTCATGTGATATATATGTATTGGACTTTTCTACATTTCAGGATTTCCTAGTTAGTCCATATTACAGGGCAAACTCTGCCTATATTTTTCCAGAATAATAGTTAAAAGAGTTAAACTTCTGTGAATTGTAGTTTACATTCGAGGAAAAATGTTCCTAAGAGGGGGAGTATGTTACACCCCGTAAAAATTAACGATTAGTAAGCATACGTGTGGATTTGTGATAAATAAAGAGAGTATGACACATGTAGAGAAGCCTCGAAAGTCAGGTCGAACAAGGCTAGGCCACAAGGGCCAGGGCGGCGTGCCAGCACCCTGACGCCCTGGGCAGCGCGGCGCGCCAGCCCCTTAGCACGTTGAGGGGCGAGATGCGGAGGGAGGTACGACGCGATGGGAGGCATGAGGCGCCCCCCTACCACTGTCCTAATGTATATATATATATTGTCCTTCTATTCAATTTTAATTCATTTTCAAAGAATTAAACATTTTTCGTCCATTTACACTGCCAAACACTGTCCAAATTCAATTTAACTTTGGGTATCAAGTTTAAGCCCTCAAGGAGCATTACTACGGACTTATTTTATTGAAATTTGCCTGGTGAATCATAACCCCGCTGAGTAGAAGTTTCCAAAATTGCTCCAAAATAATTTCTATACGATCACAGGCTTCAAGTAAGTATTTCTCCCTTTTGAACTCTTGGGAAATTATACGTTTTCGGCTGTATTTCATCAAGTTGAAGTATAGTTGATATTATTATTAAAAGTTATCATTTTCTCCAAATTTAGTACTTAAACTAGTATTGTTCTCCCAGTGATATAATTACAGTTGGGAAGGGCTGTTGAATACAGATAAAAAACTCACCGGTTAGACAGAAAGTCGTCACTTGAGGTATGTAAGGCTATCCCTTCGGTAAGTTACGTTCGTCATAAAGTTAGTACAACCTGTGTGTCTATAGTACTTCAGAGTAAACCCATTGGTGTCTGTTGTTATAAACTGAATTGAGCCTATGGTGACAAAATAGTAATTCTTGTCCGAGTTAATCTAGCGAGAATGGTCTTACTTAGATGTTGAGTAGTTAGATGTTATCCCATACAGAGTTCTATTTACTAAGGCCGCGAGGGCCATTTTGAGTTCTATTTAGTGAGACCGCGAGGGCCACAGTGAGTTCCATTTATTGACGCCTCGAGGGCAATTTTGAGTTCCATTTATTGAGGCCGCGAGGGCCATATAGAGTTCCATTTACTTAGGCCGCGATAGTCGTATTGACTTCCATCAGATTGATGTCGCGAGGTCCGTAATGAGTTTCACCAGATTGAGGCCGCGAGGGCCATCCCGATTTACAGTATATACACAATCCTTAGTACTCAGGTAGTAGGAGTAGACCTTTTTTGTACTTGCCGGTTCTTATGGGGGCCCAGGTAGGTTATATTGTGTTGTTTGTACCTTCTAAGCTTATGGAGGCCCGGCTAGGTTCTTGCTTGCTTATATAAACTTGTTGTTTAGATAATTTAGATAGTGAAGGTAATCAAGTTAAATCCTTACTCTCTTCCTTTAATTACTACAATTTTACCAGTTCTTAATCAGTTATTATCTTTCTTCCTTACATATTTTATACATGTTTTGCTGACGCCCACCCGAGGCACTGCATTGCTTGCTCGCAAGTGTCGATAGACACAATTCAGGGCGTTCGTAGCCTTTAGCTGAAGCCAGTAGTTTATTCAGCTCCTTGCGTCCAGAGCTGAAAGTTAGTGTAGGTTTGTACTTTTGATGTACAGTTTTTGGGTAGGTCAGGGCCCTGTCTCGACCATTATATCACTCCCAGAGGCTTGCAGACTGTTGTACATTCCCTGTGGTTAGTTGCTGTTGGCCGTGTAGGGCTCGTGTATGCTTTATTTCCTTTGTTGGCTGTGTGTGGCCTTGTTTAGCTGTTAGTTGGCGGCCTTGTCGACCATAGCGTAATTTAATGCCTAATTTACTATCCAGTTATAACTAGATAGCATGGTGGCCTTGTCGGCCTGCGTAGGATCCTTGTTATTGCATTGTTGTGGTCAACTATCTTCTATTATAGGTGGCCTTGTCAGTAAGAGGCTGTACCTACAGCTGAGATATAGCCCTTTCATTTCTTGAATTAAGTGTCAAACATGCCCTAGTCCAGTCAGGTTAGTTTAAACCAGTATTGCACCAGGTGCCAGTCATACCTCCAAGGTGGGGCGTGACAATCACAATCAATCATTTCTAGCTCCACTAAGTCTACTAATGTCTGGAGACCAAAAACCTCTACTGTACAGCCCTGATAAATCCTCTTAGCAATAAGAGAGTCCAACAAGTGTGGATATAGGAAATGGTCACTGAAGCAATTCTAGTGTTATGCAAAACTTCCGTGCCACTAGCAGAGTAACATAAGATAAGGTAGAACCTGGATCTATCAAAGCATAAACTGGGTGAGTGATCTTGGGAAAATTTATATGCCCAAGTGATACTCAAATGTGGAATTTTAGCCTTGTTTATCTATCAATGTGTATACATTCTCATGTAATTGGTAATAAAATGTGAATTTATACTAACCAACATGATTAGCGTTGTTTTGCAGGTAAAATGTAATTTTGGGAAGCTTAAATGCATATTGGAAGAGATCGGGGTTGAACTCGGAAGTGAGCACGGGACAAGGCATTGGAAAGCATAAAATAAAGGGGCTCCGCGATGGAGCCGTGTCACGCTGCCATCGCGGAGGCCTTCTGCCTGGATGGGAATTTTTAGCCAAATTTCAGTGTGGGTTTGCGATGGGTCCGTGGCACGGTGGCTTGGCTCTGCGTTGCATGCCGTGCCACGTTGGGATTTATTTCCTGGACCCTCAATTCCAGTGAAGGTCCGCGTCCGTAGCGTGTCACAGAGGCAGTGCTCCGCGATGCACTCCATGACACGTTGCTTGTTATTCCGGGAAAAATTCCCACTAGTATAAATAGAACACTTAGGTTCATTTTTCAATATTCTGAATTGGTGGAGCAAGAACGTGGGTTACAGGCAGTTGAGGGGACGAAATTATCAGGGTTTTTCTTCTTTCCTTCTCCTTGTATTCAATTGCTTGTATGTTTAACACTCATTTAATGATGTTTAATCCACAAATGAGTGGCTAAATCATCTTCTTGCTGAGGTTATGAACACTTGTAATGAAATGTGATCATTGATTCTTTGGTTTTTCATCTTTTCTTCCATGGTTGTTCTATTAATTCTTGTTCTTACTGCATTAATGTGTGGCCTACGTTAATGTACATCTAAAAAGTCCGGTTTTACTCGAGAGAGCAAGAAATTGGAAAGTTGTGGATTAATAGGATATTATCTTTTCTTGGTTTGGGAAAATTGAGAATTGATTTACTTTCAGGATAGAAATATACATGAAAGTCGTATTAGTCAATTTAGGAACCGGGTTCGTATGGCTAGAACATGAATTACATTTAATCCCAGAAATGTAGGTGGATGGTTCATGATTCTTAAGTGGGGTTAAATACGAGAGTTTTAATCCCTTGGCAATAGTTCTTGACTAGCAACCGGAGGAAAAGACAAACCAAATTACATCGATGATTGATTTCATTACATGTTTGTTTAACCTCAGCATGCTCTCATTCATAGTTCAGACTCACATTAGATAGTTGTTTTAGATTTAGCATAAAAATTATAAATCAAAATATCAAACTCTTGGTTACACTGTTGTCTTCATTGTTAGAACTAAAATATAGTACACTTGAGCAGATTGCACTTCATCCCAGTCCCTGTGGGATCGATACTTGGCTTACTTAAGCCACTTTACTACTTGTTCGACCACGTGCACTTGCGTGTCGTTATTCCGAAAAAGCCGAACAAATACTACCCCCAGTGATCCCTATACCATTGGATCAGGAGGTTAGGAGTGCAGTTTACATGTTGTCTCAGATGATGGCCGCTTAGCGCCAGCCAGTGGCACCAGTTGTGTTGAATCAATTGAGGGACCGGAAAGTTTGAGGGTTCACCGGACTGGCTCACCGGGAAAATTGAATCTGACAACCTTAGCTCTGCAATCAACATTAGC
Organism: Datura wrightii; assembly: GCA_035772735.1. Taxonomy (NCBI): domain Eukaryota; kingdom Viridiplantae; phylum Streptophyta; class Magnoliopsida; order Solanales; family Solanaceae; genus Datura; species Datura wrightii. Next base: position 70,933,979 of record JASDFA010000019.1, on the reverse strand, counting down.
ATAACATGCCGCCAACCAATCCATACCCAAAATGACATCAAAATAAACCATTTCAAGCTCAACTAGATCAACTAAGGTTGATCTATCACATACCAATACCATGCATTTTTGGTAAATTCGTTTAGCTAACACAGATTCGCCAATTGGCGTAGAAACAACAAATGGTATAGATAATAACTCAGGGACTATCTTAAATTGACTCGCAGCTAATGGTGTGACATAAGAGAGTGTAGAACCAAGATCAAGTAAGACATATACTGCACGAGTATAAATAATCAAAGTACCTGTAACAACATCAGGTGAGGCCTCCTGGTCCTGTCGACCGCCCAAAGCATAAAATCAATTCTGGGTTGCCCCAGAATAAGAAGCGTCTCTTCCTCTAACTCTTCCACGGACTGTTGCTAGCTGAGGATCAAGTTTTGGCGGTCGAACGGAGGATGACGAAGCAATCGCTGATCGCGCCTGATCTACCTCGACCCTATTTGAACAATCCCTCATAAAATGCCCTGGCTTCACACAATGATAACATATATTCTATCCCTGATGACACTGACCTGAATGAGATTTCCCACATTGGGGACAAGGCAACAATGGTGGTCGCCTCTTCCCCGCTCACTCTTGTCATCGAGAGCTAGATGGTGCTGGACCTTGGTCCTTTCTGTCCCTGAAACTGAGGTGGGGCACTCTCTATTGACCTAACTGACTGCCTGGATGACTGAGTCCCTAGGTTACCCTGCAGCCCTTTGTAAGGACCCACAGTCCTAGCTCTCTTTCGTTGTTCCTGCTGTCTCCGAGTATCCCGTAAGTGATGAACCAAATCCCTGCCCTTTGGGAGAAAGCTTGAATTCGTGAAATGTCCATGTGCTCCATAGTAGATACCCCCAAGCAATCTCGAGCTATATGAAGACCCAACCCTAACATGAACCGATTAAATCTATCCTCCATCGTCTGAACCATGTGAGGAGCATATCTAGAAAGAGAATTAAACCGAAGACAATACTTATGCACACTCATATTTCCTTGCTCTAGGTGCATAAACTGCTCAGCTCGAGCCTGTCGAAGCACCCGGGGTAGATAGTTGTGCATCAAGGCCTCAGAGAACTCTTCTCACTCAGCTGGTGGTGCATCGGCTTCTCTGGATCGAGCTAAAGCCTCATACCGCAATATGGCCACATCACGTAGTCTGAAGGCCGCCAACTCTACTTCCTCAGTCGTTTTAGCTTGCATCACCTTTAACACCCTATAAGTCTGATCGATAAAGTCCTGAGGATCCTCGCTCGGGTTTGATCCTGTGAATATAGGAGGGCTTAAACTCAAGAACTCGTGGGACCTGGAACTCTCAGTTGTCTTGCCTCTATGTCTCTCCATCGCCTCCAATCGTCGCTCTTGACCTGCAGCTATACGAGCCATCAGCTGAATAGCTCACTCAAGACCCTGTCCTTCTGGAATAATTGGAGGTACCACAGGCATGGGAGGGTCTTCCACTCTACTACCCTCAAGTACTATTGATGCAGGAGGAGATGGAGGTCTATCTGCCATTGCTCTGGTTGGTGCGGGAGGAACTATAATACCTGGGGTAGGAGATTCACTCTGAGCCTCTGACCTGTCTCTCTGATCCACTGGAGGGAGACTAGTACCCTCCCCAACGGTTGTGCCAATCAACCTTGTAGTCATCTTCCTTGTCACAGGTATACTCTGAAACAATAACACGATTTAGATATCACAGTACTTATCAGCTCGACCTATAGCACGAACTATTAGTAAAAGAAGTGAAACAATTCCTAAATGTCCTATAGCCTCCTGATTATAAGTATGGTGCACAACATACCCATAAGCAAGACTCTACTAGACACGGCTTCGTGGACTCCCCAGGACACGATTTTGCTCTGATACCAAGTCTGTGACTCCCCAGAACTAGGGTAGGATACAACTGGCACTCGATTCATGGTCGATCGAGAAGCCAGCTATATAGCATCTATAAATGTAACACTAAGGCTGACCAAGCCACCTGTCACAACCAACCAAGATAAATACTGGACCAATAATGCCTTTACAATTATAAATATGCGACCTGAAAAGCCAACAAGGATAAAATAAAGCTAAGCAAGGCAATGAAAAACCAATATGACTACACAACCCACACTACTATACAAACTAGTCCGCATCAGCCTCTACAGAGTAAACAAACTGAAATGCACAGGACAGGGCCCCGGCCTACCCATGTTGTACACAGAACTGAAAATAGTCAAACTAGGACATGGCTCCAGGAAGAGAGGAGCATACCACTATTCTACTGAAGTCTGGCTCCTACTACGTCTGACGATCTGAGCCTCGACCTGTACCTGTAGCACAATTGCAGGAAGGGTCCCAAGATGAAGGGACATCAGTACGAATAAAACGTACTGGTATGTAAGGCTGAAAACTGTAAACATGTAAGATAAAAATGATAACTAGGCTAGAAATTAGGAGTAGTAACAACCCGAAATTCTGAAAACAGAAACTTGACAATAACTCATTATTGAAGTGTAAATGCAACCATCTAATGCACAACAAAGACTATAATTGACATGCCAGCAGACAGTTGACCATAAAATCTATATACAATCCATCTCGCTAGTGTACCACGCCGGGGTAAAAATAAAAATGCCTCCAGCCGGTGTACCATTGTTATACCCCGTAAAATTCTTAACACATGGATGGCCTATTCGTGTGTTGGTTAAGAGTATTTGAAAGCCATACATTCTAGGAAAAGGCCCGGGAAAAGACCGGATGAGAAACCTGTCGAACCATCACGGAAGGAGCCGGGGCAGAACCCCTCCGCGATGGCAACGTGGCACGGAGGTGGAGCCTCCGCGTTGGCTCCGTGACACGTTGGCCCTGTCCAGGACCAACTATATAATCCCTCCACTTTGGTTTTAAATGTTATATTTCATATAATTTCTAGAGAAATCGAGAAAAAATAGAGAGGGTACAAAAGTACTACTAAATTATCGTTCGATTATGCCGTCAAATGTGGTCCAAACTTAAATTAACTCCAGATACCAAGGTATTTAGTAGCAAGGAGCATTCCTACGGATTTAGTTTCGCGAAATTCGGCCGGAGAATCGTCGTGCTACCAAACTAAGGTAAGTGGAGTTGCTCCAAACTAGTGTCAATATACTCCTAGCCTTAAAGTGAATATTACTCCCTTCTGGACTTTCGAGAAATAGCGAGTTTTTGACCGTCTTTTGATAAGCCAAAGTTTAGACTATAAATATATCAAAAGTGATGTTTTCTTTCAGAATGTTGGTGTATTTAGTTCTAATTGACATGTATATGAATGTAGTTGGGCGAAAAAGCAAAAGTACCGATGAAAATCACGTCGGTCAGTCAGGTACTCGGAAACCAGGTATGTAAAGCTATTCTTTCGGCAAGCCAGGAAGTACAGTCTAGGAAATAAATAGAATAAAGGCTATTAATAGATATCCAGTGTACATGAACGATTTAGTGTAATTTCCAGCAAGCATGCTAGTATATCATTACATATTATGCGATAATAAGAATAACGGTTAGTCAAATGATTTTAGATAGTAATGTGGTATAAGCTAGTAGATCAACATGTTTTTACGTAATACCTAGAATGGAAGTTGTAAAAGTAATATAATGAACTAGCAAGATTACAGATAGTATGTATTACATTTGTTGAGACTGTATCCGGTAACAAATGGCACATCTTATGTTATTGAGCTATATCCAGTTGTAGATGGCATGTTCTATGTTATTGAGTTATATCTAGATGTAATCAGATCAGTAATCAGATACATAAATAGCTCCAGATACAGATGTAGCTCCAGAAATAGATATGGCTCTAAATGATATAGCTTCAGATCACGGGTAACAATAATCAGATAAATAGATAAAGGCCAGGTAGTAGTTAGCCCAGCAATCAGAGACAGTGCAAAACAGAATGTAGTATCAGTTGTTTAATACGGAATGGCCTTGAAATAAAAGAAGAGATTAGGATTAGTATTTTTCATTTGAGCATGCTTGCTGTGTATATGTTTTGCATGTTGATACTTGTTGTGGCATGTGGGTACCCTTTAGCATCCCCACCTCCCCTGGGTTATAGCTGTGTCGATACCAAATTCAGATACCGCCACTAGCTGGGCGATGCCGTCCGCCTAGAGGACGATGACGGCCGACCACCATGATAATACGGTCCAGATTACCCTGCTTGCAGGGGCAGTTCAATTTGCTCTGCACAGAGCCAAATTACCCTGTTTACAGGGGCAGATTACTCTGTGTGCGCTTGTGGCAGGGGGCAGTTTAAGATACAGATTTTTATAAAATTACCTTGTTGCGTGCTTGCACCCAGGGGCAGTTTCAGTCACATATACAACAACAGATTAGCCCGTTGCGCACTTGCGCCCAGAGGCAGGAGTCTTCAGACTCAGACACAGTTTATTGTCAGAGGCCAAGGCTTGAGCTACGTACCCAAGGGGGGCGGTAGGAGGAGCTCACAGTTATCAGATGAGTGGAGTGACTTATTTTTGGTTGGTTTAGACTCGGGTAGGGGTAAATAGATTATTTGTTGGTTGACACCTTCCGGCTTATGGGGGTTGGTCAAGTATTGTGTGTAATTATATATATTTATATGTGCTACTAGATACTGAAAGATAATAGGACGACACGTCGTCAGGTACTCTCATTTTAGTTACAGAATAAGTAAACTCTCCCCAGTTATCCTCAGGCAGATAGACTCAGCTACTTCCTGCTTATATGTCATGTTATTGTTGCTATCCATTTCAGTTGTATATTTCAGTTTGCTTTACATGCTCAGTACCTGTGGTACTGACGCCCGTGGGGGCGCTGCATTTCTTGCCTGCAGGTACACACAGACGAGGAGTCAATCCCTCGTGATCCAGTCAGCAGAGTTGTCAGCTCCTATCCTCCGGAGCTAGACAGTCGGAAGTTGCTCCTATTTACTTTTTGATTACAGTTTGGGTGGGTCGGGGCCCTGTCCCGATCATTCTATTATTTCTCCCTAAAGGCTTGTAGTCTGATATTTCCCTGTGGTAGTGGAGCCGGTCGTGTGGGGCCGTGCATGTGTATATGCATTTGGTTGATTATGCTGGCCATGTGGGGCCATAGTCTGATAGTAGTGGTGACCTTACCGGTCACGTAGTTATTCAGTATTCTATTGTTAAGTTACAGATAACTAGATAGCATGGTGGCCTTGTCGGCCCGCATAGGCTTCCCCTTTGCAAGTATGTTTCTGGTTAGCTGATGAGACAGTACAGGTCGCTATAGGCCCAGTCGGCTGGAGGCTGTATTTACAGCCGTTATATAGCTGGTTTGTTTCTTGAAATAGAGCCAGAGTCAGCCAAAACACCAGATGTGCTCAGGCTGGACTGCTTAGCAGCCAGAGTCTAGAAGGCACCAGGTGCCCGTCATACCCCCCAAGGTGGGGTGTGACAAACTTGGTATCAGAGCAGTTCGTGTTCCAGGGAGTCTGCAAGCCGTGCTAAGTAGAGTCTTGTCTATGGATGTGTTGTTAACCACATACTTTAGGCAGGAGGCTGCGAGGCATAATAGGATGGTTACCCTTCTTTCATACTCAGTCGTGCCATAGCACAGTACAATATAGGGTTGGTTCTTTTGAAACTTACCACCCTCTTTGTCTACAGATACTATGGTAGATCAGTGGCACCCTACTACAGGCAGGAGATTAGATATAGCGACAGGCGAAGGCACCAACAGGATGCCTCACTTACAGCCAGATTCAGCCCGGTCTGAGGGCGATATGAAGGTATCATCTCGACCCTCCCAGCAGTCTTCGCCTTGCCAGACACCATTTGAGGCAGCACCGCCACCCACAGCTCCTGCACCCACTTCATCTGATTAGGAGCTACGTAGTGCGGTGGTTATGTTAACCCAGATGCTAGCTACTCAGCGTCAGCCGGTACCACCTGCAGCAGCAGAATCTCTAGGTGGGCCAGGTAGCTTCAGGGTTAGAGAATTCATGGCATTGGGACCCCCTCAGTTTATAGGGTCAGATTCAGCGGAGGACCCTCAGGACTTGCTGGACCAGATATAGAGAATCTTTAGAGTCATGCACGTAACCCCAACAGAATCAGTGGAATTAGCAGTGTTCCGGTTGAGGGATATTGCTGTTTTGTGGTACGAAAGCTGGGAGAGATCTCGGGGAAGAGATGCAGCCCCTCCTACTTGGTCCAGCTTCTCAGAGGCCTTCCTGGACCACTACTTACCCCGGGAGGTCAGACAGGCCCGGATGGACCAGTTCTTACACTTAGAGCAGGGGGCTAGGAGCGTCCGTGAGTATTCTTTACAGTTCGACTCCTTAGCCCGCTATGCTCCAGCATTTGTGGACACCATGTCGTCCAGAGTCCATCGCTTTATTATGGGACTGAATTCAGATTACATAGAGACATTCATGACGGCTACTTTGAGAGAGGACATGGACATAGCCAGGGTACAGGCCTTCGCACAGACAATTGAGGGCCTGAGACAGCAGCAGTGGGGCGACAAGCAGGCGACTTCAGAGCAGCGCCGTAGAAATAGACCCGCTGAGATTCAGGGGGAAACCCCTAAGGGCTGAGACCACGATTTTTAGACAGGCTGCCCAAACCTGTACCTCCGGTACTGCAGCAGAGAGGTAGATTTGTTAGCCGGAGTCAGTCAGAGTTCGGTAGCAGTTCATGGACAGTAGCATCATCTCAGCAGCGGAGGGCAGAAGAGAATAGATTTGCACTTACCCCTTGTCCTATATGCCACTGACCCCATCCTGGAGCCTGCAGGCAAGGCTTCTCAGGGTGCTATTACTGCGGACAGGAAGGGCATTTAATGAGAGATTGTCCAGCTAGAGGGCAGGGTAGCCGGGATAGTCTGGATAGAACATCCGCGGGGCCACGAGCTCCAGCAGCCTCAACAGGACGCAGACCCTCAGGTTCAGCAAATAGGGGCCGAGGTAGATCAGGAGCCTCTGGCTCAGGTGCAGGCCCCAGCCGTACCTATGCATTACCAGGGAGGAAGGATTTAGAGGCATCTCCCGACGTGGTCACAGGTATATTAATTATCAGCTCATACCCTGTTTATGTATTGATTGATCCAGGGTCTACCTTGTCATATATTACACCATTTGTGGCCCGGAAGTTGGGTAACGAACTAGAATTGCTTCAGCAACCCTTTTTAGTGCTTACACCGGTTGGTGACTTGATTAAAGCTAAAAGAGTTTACCGAGGGTGTACGGTAGAGGTTGCTAATCGCCAGACCACAGTAGACTTGATAGAACTTGAGATTGTCGACTTCGATGCCATTATGGGTATGGACTGGTTAGTGCCACGCTATGCCAACTTAGAATGCTGGACCAAGACGGTCCGATTTCACTTTCCGGGGGAAGCAGTCGAGAGTGGAAAGGGAGCACAGCTACGCCTAAAGGTAGGTTTATTTCCTACCTTCAAGCGAGGAAATTAATAGCAAAGGGATGTATTTACCACCTAGTTAGAGTCCAGAACATTCGGGTGGAACCTCTGACTCTTCAGTCTGTTCCAATGGTCAATGAATTCCCTGACGTATTTCCGGATGAGTTGCCTGGTATCCCTCCCGAAAGGGAGATAGATTTTGCAATTGACTTGTTGCCAGGGACTCAACCCATATCTATTCCCCTGTATCGCATGGCACCAGCTGAGCTTAGGGAGTTGAAAGAGCAGTTAAAAGATTTGCTCGACAAAGGCTTTATTAGGCCTAGTACTTCCTCGTGGGGTGCGCCAGTTCTGTTTGTAAGAAAGAAAGATGGTTCACTCCGTATGTGTATAGACTACCGGCAGCTGAATAAGGTAATGGTTAAAAACAAATACCCGCTCCCTAGAATAGATGATTTGTTTGACTAGTTGCAGGGGGCCAGATGTTTCTCTAAGATAGATCTGAGGTCCGGATACCACCAGGTCCGAGTTCGTGAGAGGGACATTCCAAAGATTGCTTTCAGGACCAGATATGGTCACTTTGAATTTCTAGTCATGTCTTTTGGGCTGACGAATGCTCCCGCTGTGTTTATGGACCCGATGAACAGCATATTCAGACCGTATTTGGATCTGTTTGTGATAGTATGTATCGATGATATTCTGGTATATTCTCATTCAGAGACAGATCACCAGAACCATTTACGAACAGTACTCCAGATCCTTAGAGACCGTCAGCTGTACGCCAAGTTTTCTAAGTGTGAGTTCTGGTTGAACTCAGTTGCCTTTTTGGGGCATATCGTGTCGGATGCTGGTATACAGGTGGACACGCAGAAAATAGAGGCGGTCAAGACATGGCCCAGACCTACCACTCCGACTGAGGTTCGCAGTTTCCTAGGTTTAGCAGGGTATTACTGGAGATTTGTTGAAGGATTCTCCACTATAGCAGCACCTCTGACAAAGATGACACAGAAAGCAGCAAAATTTTAGTGGACGGAGGCGTGTGAGCAGAGTTTTCAAGAATTGAAAGACAGATTGACCTTCGCCCCAGTACTAGCATTGCCAGAGGAAACAGATGGGTATGCGGTGTATTGCGACGCTTCAGGCATTGGACTGGGTTATGTGCTGATGCAGCATGGAAAGGTAATTGCTTATGCTTCCAGACAGTTGAGGAAGCACGAAAAGAACTATCCGACCCATGACCTTGAACTGGCCGCAGTGATCCACGCTCTAAAAATCTGGAGGCATTATCTGTATGGCGTTCATGTAGACATCTTTACAGATCATAAAAGCCTGCAGTACATTTTCACATAGAGGGAGTTAAATCTGCGGCAGCGTCGTTGGTTAGAATTGCTGAAAGATTATGATGTGGACATTCTGTATTATCCGGGAAAAGCTAATGTAGTAGCAGATGCCCTCAGCCGTAATTCAATGGGGAGTCTAGCATATTTGCGACCCGAGAAGCGGGAGTTAGCTAAGGAAATTCACCAGCTAGCTGGTTTAGCCGTTCGAGTAGTAGAGATAGAAAATAACAGAGAGGTGATTCAGAACTCTGCTGTGTCATCGTTAGTTACAGAGGTAAAGGAACGGCAGTACGAGGACCCTGACTTAGTCCAGCTCAAAGATAGAGTTCACAAAGGTAAGGAACCAGACTTCCAAGTGACTGAGGATGAAGTGCTGCGTTGTAAGGGCCGCCTATGTGTCCCGAATGTTTCAGGGCTTCGCCAGCAAATCATGCATGAGGTACATTACGCTCGCTATTCCCTCCATCCAGGAGCAACAAAAATGTACCACGATGTCAGAGACATCTACTGGTGGCTAGGTATGAAAGCTGAAATAGCTGAATTTGTATCTAGATGTCCTAACTGCCTGCAGGTAAAAGCAGAACACCAGAAACCGGGCGGTCTGACGCAGGATATAGCTGTGCCTTTGTGGAAATGGGAAGCGATAAATATGGATTTTGTAACAGGATTACCCCATACAAGACATAGGCACGATTCTATTTGAGTGATAGTTGACAGGCTGACAAAATCAGCTCATTTCCTGCCAGTGAAAGCTACCTTCTTAGCCGAGGATTATGCCGAATTATATATTAGAGCAATAGTTAGATTACATGGAGTGCCAGTATCTATTACTTCGGACAGAGGAGCACAATTTACAGCTAGGTTTTGGCAGTCGTTTCAGAGAGGTCCGGAGACACAGATTAACTTAAGTAGAGCCTTTCATCCTCAGACAAACGGGCAAGCAGAACGAACTATCCAGATGCTCGAAGATATGCTACGAGCGTGTGTACTAGATTTTGGGGGTAGCTGGGATGAGCATCTGCCGTTGATTGAATTTGCCTATAATAACAGTTATCATTCAGCCATCCAGATGGCGCCCTTTGAAGCATTATATGGGCAAAAATGCAGATCGCCGGTTGGCTGGTTTGAAGTGGGGGGGACGACGTTGATTGGGCCGGATATTATTCATCGGTAAGAAGAGGTGGTGAAGCTTATCAGAGAATGCCTACTGACTACTCAGAGCCGCCAGAAGTCTTATGCAGATATGCAGCGCAGAAATCTAGAATTTGCAGTAGATGACTGGGTATATTTGAAAGTGTCTCCGATGAAAGGGGTGATGAGGTTTGAGAAGAAAGGCAAGTTTAGCCCGAGGTTCATTGGGCCCTATTAGATTCGGTGAAGGATAGGCCGAGTTGCATATGAATTGAACTTGCCTCCAGAGTTAGCGTCTGGTCACCCAGTATTTCATGTATCTATGTTGAGGAAGTTCGTAGGGGACCCTTCCACCGTTGTTCCAATTTAGGATGTCCAGGTTACAAAAGAGTTAGCATATGAAGAGGTTCCTGTAGCCATCTTAGACAGACAGATTCGTAAATTAAGAACTAAAGATATTGCGTCTGTCAAGGTATTGTGGCATAACAGGAACTGAGAGGAGATGACTTGGGAAGCGGAGGAAGATATGAAAACCAGATACCCTCATTTATTTCAAGCCTAGTCAGGCAACAAGTATGTTAATATTATTATCTTATGCAGTGCCTTATAGTATATATAAATGAGAAGGTCTATTTTAATCGGTCATTTAAATACTATAGTAGTATGTGGAATACCTGTATGGGACTTTTCTGCATTTCAGGTTTTCGGGATAGTCTATATTACAGGGGAAACTCTGCCGAAATTTTTCTAGAAACAAGTGAGTAAGTTGAGAAGTCCTCTAGATAGAAGTTTACATTCGAGGACGATTGTTCTTAAGGGGGGGAGAATGTTATACCCCGTAAAATTCCCGACACATAGATGGCCTATTCGCATGTTGGTTAAGAGTATTTGAAAGCCATACATGCTAGGAAAAGGCCCGGGAAAAGATCGGATGAGAAATCTGTCGAACCATCGCGGAAGGAGCCGGGGCAGAACCCCTCTGCGATGGCAACGTGTCACGGAGGTGGAGCCTTCACGTTGGCTCTGTGACACGTTGGCCCTGTCCAGGCCCAACTATATAAGCCCTCCACTTCGGTTTTAAATGTTATATTTCATATAATTTCTAGAGGAATCGAGAAAAAACAGAGAGGGTGTGAAATTACTACTAAATTATCGTCCGATTACGCCGTCAAACGCGGTCCAAACTCAAATTAACTCCAGATACCGAGGTATTTAGCAGCAAGGAGCATTCCTACGGATTTAGTTTCACGAAATTCGGCCGGTGAATCATTGTGCTACCGAACTAAGATAAGTGAAATTGCTCCAAACTAGTGTCAATATACTCCTAGCCTTAAAGTGAATATTTCTCCCTTCTAGACTTTCGAGAAATAGCGAGTTTTTGACCGTCTTTCGATACGCCAAAATTTAGACTATAAATATATCGAAAGTGACGTTTTCTTTCAGAATATTGGTGTATTTAGTTCTAATTGACATGTATATGAATGTAGTTGGGAGAAACAGCAGAAGTACCGACGAAAATCATGTCGGTCAGTCGGGTACTCGGAAACCAGGTATGTAAAGCTATTCTTTCGGCAAGCCAGGAAGTACAGTCTAGGAAATAAATAGAATAAAGGCTATTAACAGATACCCAGTGTACAGGAATGATTTTAGTGTAATTTCCAGCAAGCATACTAGTATATCATTACGTATTATGCGATAATAAGAATAACGGTTAGTCAAATGATTTTAGATAGTAATGTGGTATCAACTAGTAGCTCAGCATGTTTTTACGTAATACCCAGAATGGAAGTTGTAAAAGTAATATAATGAACTAGCAAGATTACAGATATTATGTATTACATTTGTTGAGACTGTATCCGGTAACAGATGGCACATCTTATGTTATTGAGCTATATCCAGTTATAGATGGCATGTTCTATGTTATTGAGTTATATGCAGATGAAATCAGATTAGTAATCAGATATAGAAATAGCTCCAGATACAGATGTAGCTCCAGAAATAGATATGGCTCTAGAAACTGATATAGCTTCAGATCACGGGTAATAATAATTAGATAAACAGATAAAGGCCAGGTAGTAGTTAGCCCAGCAATCAGAGACAGTGCAAAACAGAATGTAGGATCAGTTGTTTAATATGGACTGACCTTGAAATAAAAGAAGAGATTAGGATTAGTATTTTTCATTTGAGCATGCTTGCTGTGTATATGTTTTGCATGTTGAGACTTGTTGTGGCATGTGGGCACCCTTTAGCATCCCCACCGCCCCTGGGTTATAGCTGTGTTGATACCAGATTCAGATACCACCACTAGCTGGGCGATGCCGTCCGCCTAGAGGACGATGATGGCCGATCACCATGATAATACGGTCCAGATTACCCTGCTTGCAGGGGCAGTTCAGTTCGCTCTGCGCAGAGCCAAATTACCCTGTTTACAGGGGCATATTACTCTGTGTGCGCTTGTGGCCGGGGGCATTTTAAGATACAGATTTTTATAAAATTACCCTGTTGTGTGCTTGCACCCAGGGGTAGTTTCAGTCACAGATACAATTGCAGATTAGCCCGTTGCGCACTTGCGCCCAGAGGCAGGAGTCTTCGGACTCAAACACAGTTTATTGTCAGAGGCCAAGGCCTGATCTACGTACCCAAGGGGGCCGGTAGGAGGAGCTCACAATTATCAGATGAGTGGAGTGACTTATTTTTGGTTGGTTTAGACCCGGGTAGGGGTAAATAGATTGTTTGTTAGTTGGCACCTTCCGGCTTATAGGGGTCGGTCAGGTATTATGTGTATTTATATATATTTATATGTGCTACTAGATACGAAAAGATAATAGGATGACACGTCGTCAGGTACGCTCATTTTAGTTACAGTATAAGTAAACTCTCCCCAGTTATCCTCAGCCAGATAGACTTAGCTACTTCCTGCTTATATGTCATGTTATTATTGCTATCCATTTCAGTTGTATATTTCAGTTTGCTTTACATGCTCAGTACCTGTGGTACTGACGCCCGTGGGGGCGCTGCATTTCTTGCCTGCAGGTACACACAGACGAGGAGTCAATCCCTCGTGATCCACTCAGAAGAGTTGTCAGCTCCTATCCTCTGGAGCTAGACAGTCGGAGGTTGCTCCTATTTCCTTTTTGATTACAGTTTGGGTAGGTCGGGGCCCTGTCCCGATCATTCTATTATTTCTCCCTAGAGGCTTGCAGTCTGATGTTTCCCTGTGGTAGTGGAGGCGATCGTGTGGGGCCATACATATATATATAAGTTTGGTTGATTATGCTGGCCATGTGGGGCTATAGTCTGATAGTAGTGGTGACCTTGCCGGTCACGTAGTTATTCAGTATTCTATTGTTAAGTTACAGATAACTAGACAGCATGGTGGCCTTGTCGGCCCGCATAGGCTTCCCCTTTGCAATTATGTTTCTGGTTAGCTGATGAGACAGTACAGGTGGCTATAGGCCCAGTCGGCCATAGGCTGTATTTACAGCCGTTATATAGCCGGTTCGTTTCTTGAAATAGAGCCAGAGTCAGCCAAAGCACCAGATGTGCTCAGGATGGACCGCTTAGCAGCCAGAGTCTAGAAGGCACCAGGTGCCCGTCATACCCCCCAAGGTGGGGTGTGACAACCATACCACGGTAAAAATAAAAATGCCTAGCCGGTGTACCATACCGGGGTAAAAGATCGATTCTTTGGGATCCTTCCTTTCTTCAAACGGAACGAAAAGAGATAGAATCAGGCCAATTCCCGAAATGCCTTTCTGGATATTCCTCAATGTCCCGGCTATTCACGAAACGTGAGAAGCAGATGATTAATCATCTGTTTCCGGATGAAATCGAAGAATTTCTTGGAAATCCTACAAGATCCGTTTGTAAACGAAGAATTAAATTCGATTTTCTCTCACATTTACTACGGCGACAAAGAATCAAATTATCACTATATTTATTCCTTTTTATACTTCTTCTTCCAAGTGCAGGATAACCCCAAGGGGTTGTGAGTTTTTTTCTACCAATTGGGGCTCTCCCTTCACCACCCCCATGGGGATGGTCTACAGGGTTGGTGTACCATACCGGGGTAAAATAACAAGACCTCCAGCGGGTGTACCACATCGTAGTAAAATCAATAAAAGCTTAGACAAAATCATAAATGGAGCCGATATGGCTTATACTGGACCAGCTCAATACATACAACATAGATATGACGAATACTAAACATGAGGCCTGCATAGGCCTCCTTCGTAATGCATAACTGGAACTGAGTACATATAACATGTAAAGCTAGAAAATAGAACTTAAATGCATGTATTAAAAACTTGTATAAATCATAAGGAACTACGAATAACCTAAGAGTTTCAAAAAAAATTATAGATCGTCTCCAAGGGACATTAGAGCTCAGAAACTCGCTAGCTTGTCGTTCGGCTTAAGGGAAAGGGATTATGAAATCTCCCCTTGGCCTGACATATTTCATAACATACACATAAGATAAAGGACAACCATAACCAGGTAATCCTAATTCGGTAAGCTCGTTTACCCTCAATAGCTTACGACGTCTTTACGTGGCTTAAAATCATTTACACGTCCTCATATCGGCTCTTTCACCAATTTCAGTTAGAAACCATACCTTTAAACAGATTTAAACCACATATATATACAGATTACATACAGTAAGGACCAGATAACAATGCCCATGCTGAGGGGTCTCCAACTCCATGTACAACTACGACAACAATTAACACAATATCACACTTTAGGTGTCTCACTTCGGCTAGGCATAAACTTAACATTTATCCTCAATAAAACATGGGACTTTAAATCTTAAATGAAGCTTAACATACTGCCTCAAGAATTTTAAATATGTTGCTGTCTCATTCGATTCACAACACTCGAATCGTGCTTAAAAGAATGATAGACGGGGCGCCTTACATACCTTTCTCCAATGAACTTTTCTCTAGCCGATTTCCTATCTCAATGATCAGCCTTCAACCTCCTTAATCCAGTGGTTTTATAGGCCAACAAAAAGCTTAATCTATATAAAAAAAATTCAGCCAACATAACTAATCAGAGGCAGTCAAAATAGCAACAACAACACACGGCAACATCAACAACATTTAGCCATTTTCTCAACTAATTTTCACTAACTTTTGAGGGAGAAAACAAAGGAAATTTTACCTTAGTTTTCTGTGATTATACCCCTCAATATTAAGTATAATTCCACAAAAGAAACAGCCAAAAATCCTAAGGAAAACGAGCAAAACTCAGCTAACAAACAGTCCATCGGCAACTCACTTAGCTGCCAATTTCCAGATTTTCACTTTGCAATTTGAGAGGTTTAAAAGGGGCGAAATCCTTACCTTTTCTATGGATTTCAACACCTACTCAAATATGGATATATAGGCAGTCCAAATATATTTTAAAACACAGAAAAACCTCTTCAAAACCTTGCCAAAACGAGCTCCAAAACAGCCGCTAACATACTTGGCAAGGTAATCTCAACTTATCTTGTGATTTTCTTGAACTTTGCTCGATGTTCCTCCTTGATTTTCTTTGTCCTAGCTTCTGGAATTGAGAGATAAATGGAATCCTTAGCAAGCCGGTCGATTTATATTTAGTTGTAAATATTTTCTACAAGTGAAAAGTCAGATTTTAAGTAAATAGGGCGGTGGAGGCGCTAGGGCGTCATGCCCACGTCACCGCTCGCGATTGTTTGGTAAAATGCCCATAACTTCTTACTCTGAACTCCGATGGACAAGAGGTTTGATGTTCTGAAAACTAGACTCAAATACTTTTAATTTGATAGGTTGTAGGGCTTCTTATTCATTATATATTGGGAGATATGGTCATTTAAAGTTTACCCTTACTTATGAACTTCACATACTCTTTGGTTTTTTGATTGTACACATTTCCCTTGTCACCTACGACCAATATAAAACCCGTACTTTCCCTAGAATAGAATAAAACATCAAATAATGACCAAAATTTTTTTGGGGTGTTATACCGCAAGTGCCTACAATTGCGTCTCGGGCACACCAGGCCCTAGTGAGGGTCGACAATGCCATTTTGGCGTTGAAGGAGTTCATAGGAGACTTCAATGTGGTCACTAATAACGTCCAAACACACTCTTCTTTTACGAAAGAGTGTAAACGGTCGCTGCTCAAAACAATTATTCCTGACGAGTGGTCGGGGTCATATCCCATGGAGAATTGAGTCGATAATTCAAAAGTTATAAGCTAATTCAAACTAGAGCGCATAATTGTTCAAAATTTGAAAAGTAAAATTGGGGGAAAATAAAAAGGGAAAATTAACTAACTAATTCTAAACTAAAACTAATTGGGGAAAATTCCAATTTGAAGTAATCACAAGTGAGAGCCTAGGGACATTCTATGGGTGAGATCATAATTAAATCGGGAATTTCTTCAATGCCTTTGACTCAAGTGTATATAATCTCATGATGTAGGTAACCTCAGCTTCTCAGGCTATTAACTACCTCTAGCTAGAGTTTTATCAAAATCTAGGTGCGATTTAGCTCAACCCGAACTGATTTGGATTAGCAACTTCACTATTCCTAGCTATTAACTGTCAATTAGGAAGGAGGAAGTAATTTCAGCTATTAATAGCTTAATTTTACATTCTCCTATCCATACCCACTACTAGATTCCCTTCCAATACTTAATCATTCTATCCCGAGCAACAATCAAGCAAGTATAGATAGACCCATATCATAATCAATGGATCTTCATTAATAGATTGAAGAGAATCTAATAGATTTACACTTAATTGAACAAAAGGAAGATGAATCTAGCAATACCCACCTACAATTCAATAAGAATCCAAGAGTAATTTATCAAAACCCAATCAAATTAAAAAAGTCACCATGAATATACTTCTAACTAGCTAATTAGTAAAGCATATTTAAAGATAGAGAAGAGATACCAAGAGGATTCCCCTCACATTCATTGCATTAGCTTCACAAATCTACTTCACAAGCTCTTACAATAATGGTGTAATTCCCCAAAAATGGGTTAAATATAAGAAGAAGAAAAGTACTACCTAACTATGGAGAAAAGAATCTCCTAAAAATTCTATGAATAAGATGAAGTTTTGATGAATAAATTGTTGGTTGAATGGTTCTCCCCTTTAGTTGGTGTACAATGTAGGTTATATATCTGTATTTTCTTGTGTACAACTTTCCCCAAATGTCCTTGGAGCTTCTAGATTCTTTTGAGACCTTTTTGGACCCCTTTGACCCTTCATTAGACGGCCTTTCCGGTGAGTAACTGGCATTTTGCTAGTTGAAATCCGTGGAGCACCAAACTTTAGCTGTTTGAAAACAGTGGCCTGGAAAGGGGGAACCGGTGGTTCAGTGGCTTTTAGCAGGTCAATTCCGTGAATGGCCGATTGTTTAGCCGGTTTGGGCAGTAGCTTCGGCGTTTCGCCCTTCTAGATCCGCGTTTAGCCGATTCAAATAACATCCTTGCACCTCTTTTTGAGCTCAAATCTTCCCATATCTTTTATTCTTCTCCCTCATATGCTAACTCATAAAATCTCTTCTCAAATTTCATGTGTTTTGCTCGATTTCATGCTTTGTTTACTCACATGAGGTACCTACAAAGAATTCAAGAGAAAGGGCATAAAATCCACATAAATGACTTAAAAACTAGTCAAAAACTCATGATTAGGAGCCTAGTGAGTTGGTAAATTTCCAACTCATTAAACCTCCAAACTTGAACCATTGCTTGTCCTCAAGTAATGCAACTCTTTATAGTTGAGCAAATGAACAACATGCTATATATATGAGTTTTTGCATCAAGGGCCAATCAAGACATTCTTGCACAAGGGAACATTGCTAAGGCTTAGGGAACTATGGTAGTTGTTCACAAAATCATCAATCCGCACAATAACCCAAACATTATACACCAATTCAAGAAAAAGAAAAGACTCGAACCATGTTTCACAAGCTTCAATAGGTAACCACAATCATTAAACATATCTTGTATGCATTTATTTCATTCAAACAAGGGGTATGTTCCTCAAAACAATTTCAAAGAGCATCGCAAGTCATTGACCATTCATATTCAAAGCTTGCCTTAAAGTTCGCTACCCGCTTTCCTTAATCATACCTCTCTTTGAAAACGATTTTCAGCATGTACTCAAAGGGAATGATTCCCCTCACAAGAAGAGAGAATCCCACACACATTTTTCAGCATTTCACACAATGGGATTATAAGATAAGACAAATGCGCTCACTCTCACAAAGAAATTCAAGTGCATACAAATTGACCCATAGGCTTGCCCTTCGTGTATATCGCCACTAGTGTAGTGTTGCTATACTCAGAATCAATTAGGACTTGCGGGTCATGACGAAGGCTAAGGGTAAGGGTAGGATAAATATTTAGCTTTAGTGACTAAAGCCTCCCTAATGTCTTTACAAAAGCTTGTAACATCCCATCATCTTATTAAAATCACTCCACCTTATTTCTCCATGTTCATCATCTTTATCTTTTGCATAACACAAGCCACCCTTATAACACCCTTGATTTTCACATTTGGCCTTATCTATGCAAGAGATAGCACCTTTTTAATATCCTTTCTCTTTTGATGATTCAAGGTCTTTCAACCCATCGATTCGTTCAACTCATCAACATTTTGGTGCTAACTCACTTTTAGGCTTCTCATTTTTCCCGCTACTCTTGCGAACCTCCAAACTTAGGCTTTTGCCTCATCTCACATTCATTTCCTTATCTCTACCCATCTCATGGGCTTCAAGCCCCATTTTTCATAATTTTATCTCTAGCAATTAGGGAGGATCGGTTCCAAAGAGAAGGATTAAAAATGATTCTTAGGCTTGTAATGTGGTTTCCAAAGAAAGGGTCCAAGGCTCAAACTTTGGCTATCAAAGATTAATCTTCAAGGAGGTCATTTGGGTGAAGTGACTAACAAACGAGGGCCTAAGATCATGTTCTAAGTGCTGCCACAGGTATCATTTCACCTTGAAGAAGTTCTAGACAATCATGCATACTCAAGAATTAAGCTAAAAACCTCACCACATAAGGCATCACAATCCAAGGAGTTCACACACTTCCTTTGTCACATTAAGAGGATGAATTTTAACGAGCAAGTTACAAATCAACAAGCCAAGCAAGGATATATAATTCATGACAAGAGCATGCTCATTTTCATATTTAGATACCCCTCTTTTCTTCTCAGCTCTTATGCACAATGCTAGGCAAGAAATATTGGTGGTACCTCCTCAAGAAAGTGCACAAACAACTCAACAAGACTCAAAAAACATGGCATTTTCCCTTAAGAAAGTCGCCTCTCAATCTATCATCGGAAAGTGCCAACTGGGTTCGACAATAAGAAGAAAAGACAAATAAATCGCTCCTTAGGAAAGAACCGTAGTATAAAGAAAATCCTTGGAGTTTATTCAAAGACTACTATCTAAAACAACAACACAAACTCGCAAGTAATAACGATTTACCCTTAAGAATAACGTCACCCAATCTATCATAGGGCCATATCATGCATCACTTAACAAGTGGGTTACTCAGACTTCACCCCCTGACATAAATAAAGCATTGTCCTCGATGCACATGGTAAAACAAAGTAAGAAAGGAATAGGTGAAAGAACTCCTTGGGCCTTCTGCTCATAACCGGCGTTCCACTGGCGTTTCACTCCTTTGGAACCGGCTTTCGTCGGTCTAATGCCGATATGCCACTACTTAACCAATTTTTCTTCCAGGCATTCTATTTGACATCTGCGTTTCGCGCATTTGAACTTACGCTTCACCGGTTTAGCTTCAGTTGCTCACTTTGAATTTGGCTTCTCTCACCTTCATCACATTCCATACCTACTTACACAAACATTAAGTAAAATAAAACAAAAGAAAAATAAAAACAAAATGTAAAAGTGCTGCGCCTTAGTTAACGTCGTGGCTCGACGACTTCAACTTCACCACTTCTCTCTCCACTTTGAGCATTTGAATCGCAGCCCTAATTTATTGTCCATTCTTTGACTCCTCTTTAGGGGTGGTGGTGTAAGCATCAAAGGACCAAGCAACAGATGTTGCATCTTGTGTGTCTTGGCCCTCAAAGGAGGGAAGTGCTTTGGCCTTGTTGGCATGGCATATTCTAAGAAGAAGCCACCTTGATCATCGTCCTCAACTTCCTCCACTGACTTGGTCTCCTCAGTCTCCATTTTGTCGACCAAGATCAATGTTGAAAATTGATAAGATGGCGATTTAGGTCACTCCCCTTTCGAGCATGCCTCTTTCTTGCCATCCTCCTCTTCAAGTGCACTAGAGTCCTTGAGTTTAATTTGTTGAATGCCATTTGGAGACTCTAGTGTCACTTCTTCAACCTTCGCATCTTGCATTTTAACAATGTTGGTTGGTTGGCACACCTCTATGACTTCTTCAACACTCACCTTGCCTCCTTCTTCATCATCATTTTTATTTTCCTCTCATGAGTCAAGTTGAGCTATGCCCCATCGTTCACTTTTTCTTATTATGCTCCTCAATCTCTCCTCCGCTTTTTCTTTTAGAGATTTACCGCTCTCTTCTTGAGGAGTTGATGAATCCATGCGCATGGAGGTGTTGTCATTCTTTTCCGCATTAGACTCCCGCTCCAAAAAGGCTTGGAGCATGGCTTCTATGCGCCCACATGTACTTCTCCTTCCCTCTCTTGCCATGGTTTCATTCCCTTCAAACTTAGGAGCATAACTTCTATCATAACCATTGTAGCGGGAAGTGAACCCATTTGGGCATCCATCCCAATGTCTTCCATGACTACCACATATTGTGCATCTATACCCACTATAGGAAGGAGAAGGTGCACTCATCTCCCTTCTAGGGGCATATTTGCAATCTTGCCAATAGTGTGGTCCTCCATAATAGGGACATGGGTCATTATAATAAGGGTTTCCACCAACAAACCTCCTTTCATTCCATGATGCCATCATTCAACTACAACAAACAAAAACAAAAGCAAAAATAAAAGCAACACAAAATATAAAACAAAAATGCAAAACTTGTTTGAATCAATAAATAACTATTGTCTTATAACAACTCAACTCCCCGGCAACGATGCCATTTTTGATAATGTTCAAAATACACTCTTCTTTTACGAAAGAGCGTAAATGGTTGCTGCTCAAAACAAATATCCCACGGAGAATTAAGTCGATACTTCAAAAGTTATAAACTAATTCAAACTAGAGCGCATGATTGTTCAACATTTGAAAAGTAAAATTGGGGGGAAATAAAAAGGGAAAATTAACTAACTAATTCTAAACTAAAACTAATTGGGGGAAATTCAATTGTAATCACAAGTGAGAGGCTAGGGACATTCTATGGGTGAGATCACAATTAAATTGGGAATTTCTTCAATGCCTTAGACTTAAGTGTAAATAATCTTGGGAAGTAGGTAGCCTCAGCTTCTCAGGCTATTGACTACCTCTAGCTAGAGTTTTCTCAAAATCTAGCTGCGATTTAGCTCAACCCGAATTGATATGGATTAGAAACTTTAGTATTCCTAGCTATTAGCTGCCAATTAGGAAGGAGGAAGTAATTTTAGCTATTTCTAGCTTAATTTTGCAATCTTATATCCATACCAACTACTAGATTCCCTTCCAATACTTAATCATTCTCTCCTGAGTAACAATCAAGAAATTATAGATAGACCCATATCATAATCAATGGATCTTCATTAATAGATTGAAGAGAATCTAATAGATTTACACGTAATTGAACAAAAGGAAGATGAATCTAGCAACACCCACCTACAATTCAATAAGAATCCAAGAGCAATTTATCAAAACCCAATCAAATTAACAAACCCACCATGAATATACTTCTAACTAGCAAATTAGTAAAGCATATTTAAGATAGAGAGAAGATACCAAGATGATTCCCCTCCCATTCATTGCATTAGCTTCACAAATCTGCTTCACAAGCTCTTACAGCAATGGTGGAATTCCCCAAAAATGGGTTAAAGAAAAAGAAGATGAAAAGTACTACCTAAATCTACAAAACTATGGAGAAAAGAATCTCCTAAAAATTCTTTGAATAAGATGAAGTTTTGATGAATAAATTGTTGGTTGAATGGTTCTCCCCTTTAGTTGGTATACAATGGAGGTTATATATCTGTATTTTCTTGTGTACAAATTTCCCCAAATGTCCTTGTAGCTTCTAGATTCTTTTGAGACTTTTTGGACCCCTTTTACCCTTCATTAGAAGGCCTTACCGCGACGAACCGACGTTTCGACGGTTGCAATCCGTGGAGCAGCAAACTTTAGCCAATTGAAAACAGTGGCCTGGTAGGGGGGAACTGGCGGTTTAGTGGCTTTTATCCGGTCAATTCCATGAAGGGCCGGTTGTTTAGCCGGTCCGGGCAGTAGCTTTAGCATTTCACCCTTTCAGATCCGTGTTTAGTTGATTCAAATCACATCCTTGCACCTCTCTTTGAGCTCAAATCTTCCCTTTTCTTTTATTCTTCTCCCTCATATGCTAACTCATGAAATCTCTTCTCATATTTCATGTGTTTTGCTCGATTTCATGCTTTCTTTACTCACATGAGGTACCTACAAAGAATTCAAGAGAAAGGGAATAAAATCCACATAAATAACTCGAAAACTAGGCTAAAACTCATGATTAGGAGCCTAATGAGTTGGTAAATTTCCAACTCATCAGCCGCAAAGTCTTTACTTTAGTCCTTTCAGACAAGTAATAGCTCCATAAGCAGTTTAGTAGCTTTGTAAGCAATTTAGGTTTGTAGCTCTGAAAAACAGTCTATAGTTCTATAAACGACAGTAGCATCGTAGCTCCATAATCAATCTATAGCTCCATATGCATAGTAGCATCATAGCTCCATAAGCAGTTTATAGCTCCGTAAGCACTTCATACAACTAGAAGCCCCTCAACTATTCATGAAGAGAGGCAGTATGAAACATGATGAACCCTCAACCAGGGACACTATACTACAACAACAATCTATTCTAATGACTAACTACAATATTCGAATTCTTAAGTTGCTACAGAAGTACAAGTCATATCAGTTTTACAACAAGAATAACTTGACAAAGAGGTTAGCCCTAACATGCCTCAGCTTTCAATTTTTGTTCACCCAATTTGTTCTAACCTAAAGACAGTGATTCCTACAAATTGCAGCCCTTACGCTGAGAGAATAAAGCTATTTTCAATTCAATTAAATGGCTAGCAATAATATCCTTAAAGCAAGCTAACTACAAATCAAACTGTATCCAGTTCAGCCGAATTCTTACATATTCCCAAGAGTTTAGAAGGTAGAAATACTTACTTATCACTTGTAGATGCTTAGGACTCGATTAGAAGTGATTTTTACAACTTCTACTCGAGGGGAATCTGACAACTCGAGCTAGATTTCAAGAAATGACTCTGTAGATACGTTCCTCGTAGGCCCAAAATTAGTTATCCAAGATGAATTTGCATTTAAATGGAGTTTAGCGGTGTAATTCGACTCAAATTTTGACAAAATCTCGTAACAATGTCTCCACAAGTCTGTAGCCCCTTTGCTAAAATGTATTTAAATGACCTTATCACCTCACACTTCACATATATATATATATATATATATTAATTATGTGAGGCTGTGGTAGAGGGGCGCGGGGCACCACATATTGCTCCAATATACGGGCACAACGCGCTGGCCTATGCGTAGGGGTGGGCTACGCGGTGCGGTGCTCGATGCACCATGCCTCCAGCTCTGGTCTCCTTCCTGCTCGATAATGCACTTGTGCGCTCATACCCCGAGCTATCTCCCACACGCGTCGTACTCCAAAACTCTCAACATACATACACACGCATCGATTAACCAATGGAGACTTATGGGGTGTAACATCTATATTAAAAAACTACAAACTTGATATGTATTTTATGAGAATGATGAATGAAAAGTTTTAACATCCTAAATGAGAGGCTTGAGCCTGATGGGAGTATCCGGGCGAGCGAAAAACATTATTTGAGTTGCTTGTGTCTGAGGGGAGCATCCAAATGAGCTTATGAGTAGGTGCGCTGCCATGCCCGACACAGTACATGGATTTCTAGTTTCCCCTATAGGTCATGACTGGATGGGCACAAATAAGACCCTCTAGCATGTGTGTACATGTTTCGTGTGGTTGAGAAATAAGGAAAGATGGCGGAGGCGTGTGCCTGTGATGTTACCCTTGGTTGTGTTATTTGTGTATTGTTTGTGATTTTATTTATGTTCATGTGGTGGATGTGAAATGTTCTAAAAGGATGTGCAAAGTATCGTGGATTTTATGTGAGATGATAACAATGAAAATGGTTTTAGTGCTAAGTGTGACTTTGTCATAGTGTGTAGTTATTGAGTAGTTGTCGCTATGAATAACTGAAGAATTGTAGCTCTTAATAGCTAATGCGATTGCTATTCTATTATAGTTGTTTGATGGATTTATGGAGTATGTGAAATGTTAAACTGTTGATCTAATGAACTGTTAGATGGATGCACTGATAAGAGTGCAACATGTCAAGCTACTGCTTTCGCAGAGCCACCGCAGCGGAACTATTTCTGCTGCGATGAGACCGTTGTAGCAAACAAGTGGCCGCTGCAGCGACAAGCCTAATCCAGTGAGCAGGCCGGATGATTCCTGAGTGGAGGTAATGTTCATAAAATGGCTAGTATTTCTATATAAAGTTGAGGACCCTTTTTATATCACTGTTGCTTTAATTATCTGTTATTATGTAAGATCGATCGATGATGCCTACTAGTACTGTGTCAAGTACTGACCCTACCCCTGAATTCTTTTTTGAGTATAGAGTTCGAGCCCGACAGTTCTTCTTGCCCTCACCTGTAAAACAGCAGCTTTTGGGAGTTAGAAGGTGAGCAGATAAGGACGCAGTTTGTCACACCCCACCTTGGGGGGGGGGGGTATGACTGGCACCTGGTGCCCTACTAAGACCTGACCTGCTAGACTGTTAAGCCTGGGCGCATCTGGCGCCTGGCTGGCTCTAACTCACATTTCTAGAAACAAAGGGCTATATAACGGCTGTAAATACAGCCCTCGGCCCATTGGCCTATAGCCTTCTGTACCTGTATTAGCAGCTAACCAGAAACATAGTAATTCAGGGAAACCTATACGGGCCAACAAGGCCACCATGCTGTCTAGTTATCTGCAACTTAATCATAAAGCACAAAAAGAAGCTACGTGACCGGCAAGGTCACCACTACTGACAATTATGGCCCCACACGACCATCACAGAAGTAAGAAAGAGTAAAGACAACTATACAACTGCACGGCCCCACACGACCGGCTCATCTGACCACAGGGATTTCACACAGACTGCAAGCCTCTAGGAATAGTAATAGAACTGGCCGGGACAGGGCCCCGACCTACCCGCCGGATGGCTGGAGCTGAATACTCAACCGCTGACAGGAAGTCACATAGAATCGCCTGCTCGTCTAAGAGTACCTGCAGGCAAGTAATGCAGCGCCCCA
Organism: Datura wrightii; assembly: GCA_035772735.1. NCBI lineage: Eukaryota > Viridiplantae > Streptophyta > Magnoliopsida > Solanales > Solanaceae > Datura > Datura wrightii. The sequence continues at coordinate 70,908,607 of JASDFA010000019.1, read as the reverse complement.
CCGGGCGTCAGTACCGCTGGTACTGAGTATGTAAAGCAAAGACTGAAAAAAGGATATCTGAAATCAATAACATAACTGACGAAACTGAAATAAGAAGAACCAGATTATCTGTCTGAAGATGTAAGTCGTACCTATTCTCAATCATACGGGGGGGAATAGATGTCATATTTGGAGACGTATCATCCTACTACTAATCTACTCATGTCTAATATAACATAGCACAACATACATAACGTAACATGGCATACACAACCTCACCCGGCCCCCATAAGTCGGGAGGTACAATCAACACAGAATCTATGCCCCTACCCCGGTCATCCCATCTCCTATAGTGGCTGTAAGCATCCTGCCGGTCCCTGGGTATGCACTTGGGCTCGCTGAGCCCCTGACTATAACTGTATCTGAGTCCGAAGGACTCTAAATCAACACCCCGGGCGTACCCGCTCGACGGGGGTGTATCAGGGCCGACCAAGGCACAATATGGGGAAACTGGCATCCCATCTTCGTCCCCTTGCGGGACGACATATCACTCCATAGAGCAACGTATCCTTGTCCTCTGGCGGACGAGTCGATACAGCTATTAACCCTGGGCGGTCAGGGATGCTAGGTAATCCAACCCCAATCAATACAATGGTCTCAACTAATCATGCTGTCTGTGTATCTCATAAGCTAAGACTATCAGGTGTAGGGTATCGTATAAATCACATACTGAGCTAATAATAGCAATCTGTAAGTGTCTGATACATACTGATACAGGTAAGTATAAATATAAATATAGCCTCCTGTCAAACTGTACTGGGGTAAAAGTTATACGAGGAGGTGTTTCTGCTGAAAACTATACTGTTTACTAAGTTTCTGTGTTAACATAATTTCCTATTTCTAACATGCTTCCTAAACCATATATAGTTACTATTCTATATCTGGAATGCTTTACTGATACTGTACTACCTCGCGAGGTTTCAGCTAAACACAACAATATCTTAACATGGCATATTACATCACATATTGAATATACTGGGCAGCCTTAACCACTTACGCCCGAATCTATATCGTACGGATAGGTATCGTACACGTTACAACCCAAAACTTCTCATATTGCACCAATATTCAAAATAACACGATAATCGATTTCTAAACATGCTACTGGTCTGTAAATTACTATACTGCTTCGAGGTTACTCAACTTGCCGAGGAAACTTAACTTTACATACCTTATCTTTGAATATCCGTCCGTCGGATGAGGCTCGGCCGGTACTTCAACTATTTTCTCCCAACTGCATTCATAAATACGTCAATCAATACTAAATACAACTTTATTTAAAAAGGCAACGTCACTTTCGATATAGTTTATAGCCTAAACTTAGGCTTATCGAAAGACGGTCGAAAACTCGCTATTTCTCAGCGGCCCAGAAGGGAGAAGTATTCACTTCTCAGCTAGGAACACATAGACATTAATTTAGAGCAATTGTACTTACTTTAGTTCGGTGGCTTGCCGATTCGTCGGCCGTATTTCGCGAAACTAACTCCGTAGAAATGCTCTCTACTGCTAAATACCTTGGTATCTAGGATTAATTTGGGTTTGGGCAGGGTTTGGCAGCGTAATCGGACGATAATTTATAATCTCCCTTCGTTTTCCCTCTGTTCACTACGTTCTCTGGAAGTTATTAAGTAATGAAATGATTTTAAACCGAAGTGGAGGCTTATATACTTGGGCCTGAACCTGGGCAACGTGTCACAGAGCCATCGCGGAGGCCTCATCTCCGTGACACGCTGCCATCGCGGAGGGGCTCTGCCTCGGCTCCTCCCGCGATGGTTCGACGGTTTTCTCGTCCGATCTTTTCCCGGGTCTTTCCCTAGCACGTATGACTTTCAAATATGCTTAACCAACGTGCGAATAGGTCATCTAAGTGCCGGGAATTCTACGGGGTATAACATTCTCTCCCCCTTAGGAACATTCGTCCTCGAATGTATACTGTTATATAGAGGACTGCTTACCTTACTTTCTGGAAAAATTTTGGCAGAGTTTCCCCTGTAATATGGACTATCGCAAAAACCTGAAATGCAGAAAAGTCCAACACAGGCACCACACACAATATTCCAAGATTCACTAAACAACTAAATATCACTTCTTTCTTTATCATTTACAAACATACAATCATAAGATACTGTATAAGTAATGATACGGACATACCTATCGTCTGACTAGGCCTGAAATAGGTGAGGATATCTGATTTTCATGTCTTCTTCAGCCTCCCACGTCATTTCTTCCCGATTTCTGTTACGCCACAATACCTTGACAGATGCAACATCTTTAGTTCTCAATCTGCGAATCTGTCTGTCTAAAATGGCTATGGGAACCTCTTCATAGGCTAATTCTTGTGTGACCTGAACATCCTGGACTGGAACTACTGTATAAGGGTCCCCTACGAACTTTCTTAACATAGAAACATGGAATACTGGGTGAACAGATGCTAATTCTGGAGGCAAGTTTAACTCATATGCCACGCGTCCTATTCTTCGCCGAATCTGATACGGCCCAATGAATCTTGGGCTAAGCTTGCCTTTCCTGCCAAACCTCATTACCCCTTTCATAGGGGACACTTTCAGATATACTCAGTCGTTTACCGAAAATTCTAGATTTCTGCGCCGTCTATCTGCGTATGACTTCTGGCGGCTCTGAGCGGTCAGTAAACGTTCTCGGATAAGCTTTATCTTTTCCTCGGACTGCCGAACAATGTCTGGGCCAACTAATGCTGATTCTCCTGTTTCAAACCAGCCCACCGGCGATCTACATTTTCGCCCGTACAATGCCTCGAAAGGCGCCATCTAAATAGCTGAATGGTAGCTGTTATTATAAGCAAATTCGATTAACGACAGATGTTCATCCCAGCTACCCCCAAAATCTAACACACACGCTCGTAGCATATCTTCGAGCATCTGAATCGTACGTTCAGCCTGCCCGTCTGTCTGAGGGTGGAATGCTGTGCTCAAATTAATCTGCGTCCCCAAACCCTTCTGAAATGACTGCCAGAACCTAACTGTAAACTGCGCTCCCCTATCTAAAATAATAGACACCGGCACTCCATGCAATCTAACTATTTCTCTGATATACAATTCGGCATAATCCTCAGCTGAGAAAGTAGCCCTTACTGGCAGGAAATGAGCTGATTTTGTCAGCCTATCAACTATTACCCAAATGGAATCATTTCTGCGTCTAGTACGGGGTAACCCTGTTACAAAATCCATGTTTATTGCTTCCCATTTCCACGTGGGTACCGTTATCTCTTGCGTCAAACCACCCGGTTTCTGGTGTTCTGCTTTCACCTGCTGACAATTAGCACATCTAGATACAAATTCAGCTACCTCAGTTTTCATACCTGGCCACCAGTAGATGTCTCTGATGTCGTGGTACATTTTTGTCGCCCCTGGATGAAGGGAATAGCGAGCATAATGTACCTCGTGCATAATCTGCCCACGAAGGCCTGAGATGTTCGGGACACAAAGGAGGCCCTTACAACGTAGCACACCATCCTCGGTTATCTGAAAATCTGGCTCCTTACCCTTCTGAACTCTATCTCTGAGCTGGACTAAATCGGGATCCTCATACTGTCGTTCCTTTACCTCTGCAACTAATGATGACACTGCCGAATTTTGAATTACGGCCCCATTATTTTCTGTTTCCATTACTCGAACGGCTAGTCCAGCTAACTGATGAATTTCTTTAGCTAATTTCTATTTCTCGGGTCGCAGATACGCCAAACTACCCATTTACTTACGGCTCAGGGCGTCTACCACAACATTGGCTTTTCCCGGATGGTACAGGATGTTCACATCATAATCCTTCAACAATTCTAACCAGCGACGTTGCCGCAGATTCAACTCCCTCTGAGTAAAAATGTACTGCAAGCTCTTATGATCTGTATATATATCAACATGGACGCCGTACAGGTAATGCCTCCACATCTTCAAGGCATGAATTACTGCGGCCAACTCTAGATCATGGGTGGGGTAATTCTTCTCGTGTTTCCTCAGCTGCCTGGAAGCATATGCATTTACTCTACCATGCTGCATCAACACACAACCCAATCCGACACCTGACGCGTCGCAATAGACTGAATAACCTTCTGTGCCTTCCGGCAGTGCCAGTACTGGGGCAGAGGTTAATCTGTCTTTCAGTTCCTGGAAACTCTGCTCGCATGCCTCCGTCCACTGGAACTTTTCTGCCTTCTTTGTCAATTTGGTTAAAGATGCTGCAATGGTTGAGAATCCCTCAACGAACCTCCGATAGTATCCTGCCAACCCCAGAAAGCTACGAACTTCAGTCGGGGTGGTAGGCCTAGGCCATGACTTAACTGCTTCTATCTTCTGCTTGTCTACCTGTATACCAGCGTCTGAGACAATATGTTCTAAAAAGGCTACTGAGTTAAGCCAGAATTCACATTTCGAAAACTTAGCATACAACTGGCGGTCCCTGAGAATCTGGAGCACTGTCCGCAAATGAGTCCGGTGATCTGCTTCAGAGCGAGAATACACCAGAATGTCATCAATAAATACTATCACGAACAAGTCCAGGAAAGGTCTGAAAATACTGTTCATCAGGTCCATAAAGACTGCTTGGGCATTCGTTAGCCCGAAGGACATAACCAGAAATTCAAAATGCCCATATCGGGTCCTGAATGCTGTCTTAGGAATATCCCTCTCACGTACTCGGACCTGGTGATAGCCGGACCGCAAGTCAATCTTAGAAAAGTATCTGGCTCCCTGTAGCTGATCAAATAGGTCATCAATCCTGGGAAGCGGATACTTGTTCTTTACTGTAACTTTGTTTAGCTGCCGATAGTCTATGCACATTCGGAGCGAGCCATCTTTCTTTTTCACAAACAAGACTGGCGCACCCCACGGGGAAGTACTCGACCTGATTAAACCCTTGTCTAACAAATCTTTCAACTGCTCCTTTAATTCTCTGAGTTCTGCAGGAGCCATACGGTAAGGAGGTATTGATATTGGCTGAGTGCCTGGTAGCAAGTCAATAGCGAAGTCTATTTACCTTTCTAGGGGAATACCAGGTAACTCATCAGGAAATACATCTGGGAATTCATTTACCACTGGAACAGACTGGAGTGTCGGAGATTCTGCTTGGACATCCTGAACTCTGACAAGATGGTAAATGCACCCCTTAGATATCAACTTTCTCGCCCGAAGGTAGGAAAGAAACCTACCTTTTGGCGTCGCGGTGCTGCCCTTCCACTCCCGTACTGCCTCCCCCGGGAAGTGGAATCGGACCGTTTTTGTCCAACATTCAACGTTAGCAAAACATGGTACTAACCAATCCATACCCATTATGGTATCGAAGTCTATCATTTCTAACTCGACCAGATCTACTGTGGTCTGACAATCAGCAACCTCTACTGTACACCCGCGGTAGATTCGACTAGCTGTGATAGAGTCACCAACGGGCGTAGATACTAGGAAGGGCTGCTGTAATGATTCTGGTACAATACTAAACTTCCGTGCCACAAATGGAGTAATATAGGACAAAGTAGACCCTGGATCAATTAGCACATAAGCAGGGTGTGAGCAGATAGTTAGCATACCTGTCACAACATCAGGCGATGCCTCTGAATCTTGCCTCCCTGGTAAGGCATATGTGCGGCTTGGACCCGCACCTGTACTGGAGGCCCCTGCTCTACCTCGACCCCTGCCTGCTGAAACTGAGGGCCTACGCCCAGTCGAGGATGTTGTAGCTCGTGATCCTGTTGATGCCCTATCCTATCTGTCCCGGTCCTCACGACCTCTGGCTAGGCAATCTCTCATCAAATGGCCTTCTTGGCCACAAATATAGCATGCGGTGGAACCATACCTGCATGCTCCAGAATGACGTCGACTACATATAGGGCAAAGTGGTAGGGTATACCTACTCTGCTCCGCCCTCCTCTGTGACAGTGAGTCTGCCGTCTGCGAACCTCTACCAGCCTCTGACTGCCCCCTGCGGCTGAATCTACCTCCCTGTGACTGTGGTGGAGGCGGTGGCCTGGGCGGCCTATCTGACAATCGTGGCCTGGGTCCTCCCCGGGCCTCTCTCTGTAACTCGGCTGGCCTATCCCGGCGACGCTGCTCCTGATTGACCCTTCTAATCTCCCGATGCCGCTGTCTGATGCCCTCAATATTCTGGGCAAATTCCTGGATTCGTTAAATATCCATGTCCTCTCGCAGTGTGGCTGTGATACAAGTCTCGACATATTCTGGGTTCAACCCCATAATAAAACGGTGCACTCTGGATGCCATGGTATCCACGAAAGCCGGTGCATATCGAGCCAAGGAGTCAAACCGTAAGGAATATTCCCGAACACTCATGGCCCCCTGTTCCAGATGTAGGAACTGGTCTACCCGGGCCTGTCGGATCTCCCGCGGCAAATAGTGATCTAGAATGGCTCCTGAAAAGCTAGACCAGGTGGGAGGGGGAACATCTCTCCCTCGGGACCTCTCCCAGCTTTCATACCATAACACCACAATATCTCGCAACCGGAATGCGTCCAATTCAACTGACTCAGTAGGCGTAGCATGCATAACCCTGAAGATTCTCTGCATCTGATCCAGAAAATCCTGGGGGTCCTCTGTTCGGTCCGTGCCTGTGAACTGTGGGGGATTCAGGGCTAAGAACTCTCAGACCCTCGAACTACCGGGCGCTCCTGATACTTCTGCAACTGTGGATGGCATTTGCTGACGCTGAGCAGTCATCATCTGTGCTATCATAACTACAACACTCCTAACCTCCTGGTCGGACGGTGTCGGTATAGGGACTGCTGAAGATACTGTCGCTCTAAACGGCTCCTGACGTGGTGGAGACTGCTGAGGAGGCTGGGATGAAGCCTCTGTAGGGCCCTCTGATCGGGCTATCTCCAAATGAGGGGGAGGCATCCTGCTGGTGCCCTCCCCTGCTGCAATGTCTAAGCTCCGACCTGTGGTAGGATGTTGCTGGTCTGACATTATCTGTAGCCAAGGAATATGGTAAGCTCTTAGGGACTCAACCCTATACTGTACCGCTCTATAGCACGACTGAATTAGAATAAAAGACAACCATCCTATCATGCCTTGCAGCCTCCTACCCATAGTATGTGGTGCACAACACATCCATGGACAGGACTCTACTTAGCACGACTTGCAGACTCCCTGGGACACGACCTGCTCTGATACCAAGTTTGTCACACCCCACCTTGGGGGGGGGGGGGTATGACTGGCACCTGGTGCCCTACTAAGACCGGACCTGCTAGACTGTTAAGCCTGGGCGCATCTGGCGCCTGGCTGGCTCTAACTCACATTTCTGGAAACAAAGGGCTATATAACGGCTGTAAATACAGCCCCCGGCCCATTGGCCTATAGCCTTCTGTACCTGTATTAGCAGCTAACCAGAAACATAGTAATTCAGGGAAACCTATACGGGCCGACAAGGCCACCATGCTGTCTAGTTATCTGCAACTTAATCATAAAACACAAAAACAAGCTACGTGACCGGCAAGGTAACCACTACTGACAATTATGGTCCAACACGACCATCACAGAAGTAAGAAAGAGTAAAGACAACTATACAACTGCACGGCCCCACACGACCGGCTCATCTGACCACAGGGATTTCACACAGACTGCAAGCCTCTAGGAATAGTAATAGAACTGGCTGGGACAGGGCCCCGACCTACCCGTACTGTATACAACAAAAGAAACTGAACTACACCTCTGAAATTTAGCCTCCGGATGACTGGAGCTGAATACTCAACCGCTGACAGGAAGTCACGTAGAATCGCCTGCTCGTCTAAGAGTACCTGCAGGCAAGTAATGCAGCGCCCCACCGGGCGTCAGTACCGCTGGTACTGAGTGTGTAAAGCAAAGACTGAAAAAAGGATATCTGAAATCAATAACATAACTGACGAAACTGAAATAAGAAGAACCAGATTATCTGTCTGAAGATGTAAGTCGTACCTGTTCTCAATCATACGGGGGGGAATAGATGTCATATCTGGAGACGTATCATCCTACTACTAATCTACTCATGTGTAATATAACATGGCACAACATACATAACATAACATTGCATACACAACCTCACCCAGCCCCCATAAGCCGGGAGGTACAATCAACACAGAATCTATGCCCCTACCCCGGTCATCCCATCTCCTATAGTGGCTGTAAGCATCCTGCCGGTCCCTGGGTATGCACTTGGGCTCGCTGAGCCCCTGACTATAACTGTATCTGAGTTCGAAGGACTCTAAATCAACACCCCGGGCGTACCCGCTCGACGGGGGTGTATCAGGGCCGACCAAGGCACAATATGGGGAAACTGGCATCCCATCTTCGTCCCCTTGCGGGATGACATATCACTCCGTAGAGAGACGTATCCTCATCCTCTGGCGGACGAGTCGATACAACTATTAACCTTGGGCGGTCAGGGATGCTAGGTAATCCAACCCCAATCAATACAATGGTCTCAACTAATCATGCTGTCTGTGTATCTCATAAGCTAAGACTATCAGGTGTAGGGTATCGTATAAATCACATACTGAGCTAATAATAGCAATCTGTAAGTGTCTGATACATACTGAGACAGGTAAGTATAAATATAAATATAGCCTCCTGTCAAATTGTACTGGGGTAAAAGTTATACGAGGAGGTGTTTCTGCTGAAAACTATACTGTTTACTAAGTTTCTGTGTTAACATAATTTCCTATTTCTAACATGCTTCCTAAACAATATATAGTTACTATTCTATATCTGGAATGCTTTACTGATACTGTACTACCTCGCGAGGTTTCAGCTAAACACAACAATATCTTAACATGGCATATTACATCACATACTGAATATAGTGGGCAGCCTTAACCAGTTACGCCCGAATCTATATCGTACGGATAGGTATCGTACACGTTACAACCCAAAACTTCTCATATTGCACCAATATTCAAAATAACACGATAATCGATTTCTAAACATGCTACTGGTCTGTAAATTACTATACTGCTTCGAGGTTACTCAACTTGCCGAGGAAACTTAACTTTACATACCTTATCTTTGAATATCCGTCCGTCAGATGAGGTTCGGCCGGTACTTCAACTATTTTCTCCCAACTGCTTTCATAAATACGTCAATCAATACTAAATACAACTTTATTTAAAAAGGCAACATCACTTTCGATATAGTTTATAGCCTAAACTTAGGCTTATCGAAAGACGGTCGAAAACTCACTATTTCTCAGCGGCCCAAAAGGGAGAAGTATTCACTTCTCAGCTAGGAACACATAGACATTAATTTAGAGCAATTGTACTTACTTTAGTTCGGTGGCTCACCGATTCGTCGGCCGTATTTCGCAAAACTAACTCCGTAGAAATGCTCTCTGCTGCTAAATACCTTGGTATCTAGGATTAATTTGGGTTTGGGCAGCGTTTGGCAGCGTAATCGGACAATAATTTATAATCTCCCTTCGTTTTCCCTCCATTCACTACGTTCTATGGAAGTTATTAAGTAATGAAATGATTTTAAACCGAAGTGGAGGCTTATATACTTGGGCTTGAACCTGGGCAACGTGTCACGGAGCCATCGCGGAGGCCTCACCTCCGTGACACGCTGCCATCGCGGAGGGGCTCTGCCTCGGCTCCTCCCGCGATGGTTCGATGGGTTTCTCGTCCGATCTTTTCCCGGGCCTTTCCCTAGCACGTATGGCTTTCAAATATGCTTAACCAACGTGCGAATATGTCATCTAAGTGCCGGGAATTCTACGAGGTATAACATTCTCCCCCCCTTAGGAACATTCGTCCTCGAATGTATACTGTTATCTAGAGGACTGCTTACCTTACTTTCTGAAAAACTTTTGGCAGAGTTTCCCCTGTAATATGGACTATTGCAAAAACCTGAAATGCAGAAAAGTCCAACACAGGCACCGCACACAATATTCCAAGATTCACTAAACAACTAAATATCAATTCTTTCTTTATCATTTACAAACATACAATCATAAGATACTGTATAAGTAATGATACGGACATACCTGTCGTCTGACTAGGCCTGAAATAGGTGAGGATATCTGATTTTCATGTCTTCTTCAGCCTCCTACGTCATTTCTTCCCGATTTCTGTTACGCCACAATACCTTGACAGATGCAACGTCTTTAGTTCTCAATCTGCGAATCTGTCTGTCTAAAATGGCTACGGGAACCTCTTCATAGGCTAATTCCTCTATGACCTGAACATCCTGGACTGGAACTACTGTAGAAGGGTCCCCTACGAACTTTCTTAACATAAACATGGAATACTGGGTGAACAGATGCTAATTCTGGAGGAAAGTTTAACTCATATGCCACGCGACCTATTCTTCGCCGAATCTGATACGGCCCAATGAATCTTGAGCTAAGCTTGGCTTTCCTGCCAAACCTCATTACCCCTTTCATAGGGGACACTTTCAGATATACCCAGTCATTTACCGAAAATTCTAGATTTCTGCGCCGTCTATCTGCGTATGACTTCTGGCGGCTCTGAGTGGTCAGTAAACGTTCTCGGATAAGCTTTATCTTTTCGTCAGACTGCCGAACAATGTCTGGGCCAACTAATGCTGATTCTCCTGTTTCAAACCAGCCCACCGGCGATCTACATTTTCGCCCATACAATGCCTCGAAAGGCGCCATCTGAATAGCTGAATGGTAGCTGTTATTATAAGCAAATTCGATTAACGACAGATGTTCATCCCAGCTACCCCTAAAATCTAACACACACGCTCGTAGCATATCTTCGAGCGTCTGAATCGTACGTTCAGCCTGCCCGTCTGTCTGAGGGTGGAATGCTGTGCTCAAATTAATCTGCGTCCCCAAACCCTTCTGAAACGACTGCCAGAACCTAGCTGTAAACTGCGCTCCCCTATCTGAAATAATAGAGACCGGCACTCCATGCAATCTAACTATTTCTCTGATATACAATTCGGCATAATCCTCAGCTGAGAAAGTAGCCCTTACTGGCAGGAAATGAGCTGATTTTGTCAGCCTATCAACTATTACCCAAATGGAATCATTTCTGCGTCTAGTACGGGGTAATCCTGTTACAAAATCCATGTTTATTGCTTCCCATTTCCACGTGGGTACCATTATCTCTTGCGTCAAACCACCCGGTTTCTGGTGCTCTGCTTTCACCTGCTGACAATTAGCACATGTAGATACAAATTCAGCTACCTCAGTTTTCATACCTGGCCACCAGTAGATGTCTCTGATGTCGTGGTACATTTTCGTCGCCCCTGGATGAAGGGAATAGCGAGCGTAATGTACCTCGTGCATAATCTGCCCACGAAGGCCTGAGACGTTCGGGACACAAAGGCGGCCCTTACAACGTAGCACACCATCCTCGGTTATCTGAAAATCTGGCTCCTTACCCTTCTGAACTCTATCTCTGAGCTGGACTAAATCGGGATCCTCATACTGTCGTTCCTTTACCTCTGCAACTAATGACGACACTGCCGAATTTTGAATTACGGCCCCATTATTTTCTGTTTCCATTACTCGAACGGCTAGTCCAGCTAACTGATGAATTTCTTTAGCTAATTTCTGTTTCTCGGGTCGCAAATACGCCAAACTCCCCATTGACTTAAGCCTCAGGGCGTCTACCACAACATTGGCTTTTCCCGGATGGTACAGGATGTTCACATCATAATCCTTCAACAATTCTAACCAGCGACGTTGCCGCAGATTCAACTCCCTCTGAGTAAAAATGTACTGCAAGCTCTTATGATCTGTATATATATCAACATGGACGCCGTACAGGTAATGCCTCCACATCTTCAAGGCATGAATTACTGCGGCCAACTCTAGATCATGGGTGGGGTAATTCTTCTCGTGTTTCCTCAACTGCCTGGAAGCATATGCAATTACTCTACCATGCTGCATCAACACACAACCCAATCCGACACCTGACGCGTCGCAATAGAATGAATAACCTTCTGTGCCTTCCGGCAGTGCCAGTACAGGGGCGGAGGTTAATCTGTCTTTCAGTTCCTGGAAACTCTGCTCGCATGCCTCCGTCCACTGGAACTTTGCTGCCTTCTGTGTCAATTTGGTTAAAGATGCTGCAATGGTTGAGAATCCCTCAACGAACCTCCGATAGTATCCTGCCAACCCCAGAAAGCTACGAACTTCAGTCGGGGTGGTAGGCCTAGGCCATGACTTAACTGCTTCTATCTTCTGCTTGTCTACCTGTATACCAGCGTCTGAGACAATATGTCCTAAAAAGGCTACTGAGTTAAGCCAGAATTCACATTTCGAAAACTTAGCATACAACTGGCGGTCCCTGAGAATCTGGAGCACTGTCCGCAAATGAGTCCGGTGATCTGCTTCAGAGCGAGAATACACCAGAATGTCATCAATAAATACTATCACGAACAAGTCAAGGAAAGGTCTGAAAATACTGTTCATCAGATCCATAAAGACTGCTGGGGCATTCGTTAGCCCGAAGGACATAACCAGAAATTCAAAATGCCCATATCGGGTCCTGAATGCTATCTAAGGAATATCCCTCTCACGTACTCGGACCTGGTGATAGTCGGACCGCAAGTCAATCTTAGAAAAGTATCTGGCTCCCTGTAGCTGATCAAATAGGTCATCAATCCTGGGAAGCGGATACTTGTTCTTTACTGTAACTTTGTTTAGCTGCCGATAGTCTATGCACATTCGGAGCGAGCCATCTTTCTTTCTCACAAACAAGACTGGCGCACCCCATGGGGAAGTACTCGACCTGATAAAACCCTTGTCTAACAAATCTTTCAACTGCTCCTTTAATTCTCTGAGTTCTGCAGGAGCCATACGATAAGGAGGTATTGATATTGGCTGAGTGCCTGGTAGCAAGTCAATAGCGAAGTCTATTTCCCTTTCTGGGGGAATACCAGGTAACTCATCAAGAAATACATCTGGGAATTCATTTACCACTGGAACAGACTGGAGTGTCGGAGATTCTGCTTGGACATCCTGAACTCTGACAAGATGGTAAATGCACCCCTTAGATATCAACTTTCTCGCCCGAAGGTAGGAAAGAAACCTACCTTTTGGCGTTGCGGTGCTGCCCTTCCACTCCCGTACTGCCTCCCCCGGGAAGTGGAATCGGACCGTTTTGGTCCAACATTCAACGTTAGCAAAACATGGTACTAACCAATCCATACCCATTATTGCATCGAAGTCTATCATTTCTAACTCGACCAGATCTACAGTGGTCTGACAATCAGCAACCTCTACTGTACACCTACGGTAGATTCGACTAGCTGTGATAGAGTCACCAACGGGCGTAGATACTAGGAAGGGCTGCTGTAATGATTCTGGTACAATACTAAACTTCCGTGCCACAAATGGAGTAATATAGGACAAAGTAGACCTTGGATCAATTAGCACATAAGCAGGGTGTGAGCAGATAGTTAGCATACCTGTCACAACATCAGGCGATGCCTCTGAATCTTGCCTCCCTGGTAAGGCATATGTGCGGCTTGGACCCGCACCTGTACTGGAGGCCCCTGCTCTGCCTCGACCCCTGCCTGCTGAAACTGAGGGCCTACGCCCAGTCGAGGATGTTGTAGCTCGTGATCCTGTTGATGCCCTATCCTGTGTGTCCCGGTCCTCACGACCTCTGGCTGGGCAATCTCTCATCAAATGGCCTTCTTGGCCACAAATATAGCATGCGGTGGAACCATACCTGCATGCTTCAGAATGACGTCGACTGCATATAGGGCAAAGTGGTAGGGTATGCCTACTCTGCTCCGCCCTCCTCTGTGACGGCGAGTCTACCGTCTGCGAACCTCTACCAGCCTCTGACTGCCCCCTGCGGCTGAATCTACCTCCCTGTGACTGTGGCGGAGGCGGGGGCCTGGGCGGCATATCTGACAATCGTGGCCTGGGTCCTCCCCGGGCCTCTCTCTATAACTCGGCTGGCCTATCCCGGCGACGCTGCTCCTGATTGACCCTTCTAATCTCCCGATGCCGCTGTCTGATGCCCTCAATATTCTGGGCAAATGCCTGGATTCGGGAAATATCCATGTCCTCATGCAGTGTGTCCGTGATACAAGTCTCGACATATTCTGGGTTCAACCCCATAATAAAACGGTGCACTCTGGATGCCATGGTATCCACGAAAGCCGGTGCATATTGAGCCAAGGAGTCAAACCGCAAGGAATATTCCCGAACACTCATGGCCCCCTGTTCCAGATGTAGGAACTGGTCTACCCGGGCCTGTCGGATCTCCCGCGGCAAATAGTGATCTAGAAAGGCTCCTGAAAAGCTGGACCAGGTGGGATGGGGAACATCTCTCCCTCGGGACCTCTCCCAGCTTTCATACCATAACACCACAATATCTCGCAACCAGAATGCGGCCAATTCAACTGACTCAGTAGGCGTAGCATGCATAACCCTGAAGATTCTCTGCATCTGATCCAGAAAATCCTGGGGGTCCTCTATTCGATCCGTGCCTGTGAACTGTGGGGGATTCAGGGCTAAGAACTCTCGGACCCTCGAACTACTGGGCCCTCCTGATACTTTTGCAACTGTGGATGGCATTTGCTGACGCTGAGCAGCCATCATCTGTGCTATCATAACTACAACACTCCTAACCTCCTGGTCGGAAGGTGTCGGTATAGGGACTGCTGAAGATACTGTCGCTCCAAACGACTCCTGACATGGTGGAGACTGCTGAGGAGGCTGGGATGAAGCCTCTGTAGGGCCCTCTGATCGGGCTGTCTCCAAATGAGGGGGAGGCATCCTACTGGTGCCCTCCCCTGCTGCAATGTCTAAGCTCCGACCTGTGGTAGGATGTTGCTGGTCTGACATTATCTGTAGCCAAGGAATATGGTAAGCTCTTAGGGACTCAACCCTATACTGTACCGCTCTATAGCACGACTGAATTAGAATAAAAGACAACCATCCTATCATGCCTTGCAGCCTCCTACCCATAGTATGTGGTGCACAACACATCCATGGACAGGACTCTACTTAGCACGGCTTGCAGACTCCCTGGGACACGACCTGCTCTGATACCAAGTTTATCACACCCCACCTTGGGGGGGGGGGTATGACTGGCACCTGGTGCCCTACTAAGACCGGACCTGCTAGACTGTTAAGCCTGGGCGCATCTGGCGCCTGGCTGGCTCTAACTCACATTTCTGGAAACAAAGGGCTATATAACGGCTGTAAATACAGCCCCCGGCCCATTGGCCTATAGCCTTCTGTACCTGTATTAGCAGCTAACCAGAAACATAGTAATTCAGGGAAACCTATACGGGCCGACAAGGCCACCATGCTGTCTAGTTATCTGCAACTTAATCATAAAGCACAAAGAGAAGCTACGTGACCGGCAAGGTCACCACTACTGACAATTATGGCCCCACACGACCATCACAGAAGTAAGAAAGAGTAAAGACAACTATACAACTGCACGGCCCCACACGACCGGCTCATCTGACCACAGGGATTTCACACAGACTGCAAGCCTCTAGGAATAGTAATAGAACTGGCCGGGACAGGGCCCCGACCTACCCGTACTGTATACAACAAAAGAAACTGAACTACACCTCTGAAATTCAGCCTCCGGATGACTGGAGCTGAATACTCAACCGCTGACAGGAAGTCACGTAGAATCGCCTGCTCGTCTAAGAGTACCTGCAGGCAAGTAATGCAGCCCCCCACCGGGCGTCAGTACCGCTGGTACTGAGTATGTAAAGCAAAGACTGAAAAAAGGATATCTGAAATCAATAACATAACTGACGAAACTGAAATAAGAAGAACCAGATTATCTATCTGAAGATGTAAGTCGTACCTGTTCTCAATCATACGGGGGGGGGGGGGGGGGAATAGATGTCATATCTGGAGACGTATCATCCTACTACTAATCTACTCATGTCTAATATAACATAGCACAACATACATAACGTAACATGGCATACACAACCTCACCCGGCCCCCATAAGCCGGGAGGTACAATCAACACAGAATCTATGCCCCTACCCCGGTCATCCCATCTCCTATAGTGGCTGTAAGCATCCTGCCGGTCCCTGGGTATGCACTTGGGCTCGCTGAGCCCCTGACTATAACTATATCTGAGTCTGAAGGACTCTAAATCAACACCCCGGGCGTACCCGCTCGACGGGGGTGTATCAGGGCCGACCAAGGCACAATATGGGGAAACTGGCATCCCATCTTCGTCCCCTTGTGGGACGGCATATCACTCCGTAGAGCGACGTATCCTCGTCCTCTGGCGGACGAGTCGATACAGCTATTAACCCTGGGCGGTCAGGGATGCTAGGTAATCCAACCCCAATCAATACAATGGTCTCAACTAATCATGCTGTCTGTGTATCTCATAAGCTAAGACTATCAGGTGTAGGGTATCGTATAAATCACATACTGAGCTAATAATAGCAATCTGTAAGTGTCTGATACATACTGAGACAGGTAAGTATAAATATAAATATAGCCTCCTGTCAAACTGTACTGGGGTAAAAGTTATACGAGGAGGTGTTTCTGCTGAACACTATACTGTTTACTAAGTTTCTGTGTTAACATAATTTCCTATTTCTAACATGCTTCCTAAACCATATATAGTTACTATTCTATATCTGGAATGCTTTACTGATACTGTACTACCTCGCGAGGTTTCAGCTAAACACAACAATATCTTAACATGGCATATTACATCACATACTGAATTTACTGGGCAGCCTTAACCAGTTACGCCCGAATCTATATCGTACGGATAGGTATCGTACACGTTACAACCCAAAACTTCTCATATTGCACCAATATTCAAAATAACATGATAATCGATTTCTAAACATGCTACTGGTCTGTAAATTACTATACTGCTTCGAGGTTACTCAACTTGCCGAGGAAACTTAACTTTACATACCTTATCTTTGAATATCCGTCCGTCGGACGAGGCTCGGCCGGTACTTCAACTATTTTCTCCCAACTGCATTCATAAATACGTCAATCAATACTAAATACAACTTTATTTAAAAAGGCAACGTCACTTTCGGTATAGTTTATAGCCTAAACTTAGGCTTATCGAAAGACGGTCGAAAACTCGCTATTTCTCAGCGGCCCAGAAGGGAGAAGTATTCACTTCTCAGCTAGGAACACATAGACATTAATTTAGAGCAATTGTACTTACTTTAGTTCAGTGGCTCGCCGATTCGTCGGCCGTATTTCGCGAAACTAACTCCGTAGAAATGCTCTCTGCTGCTAAATACCTTAGTATCTAGGATTAATTAGGGTTTGGGCAGCGTTTGGCAGCGTAATCGGACGATAATTTATAATCTCCCTTCGTTTTCCCTCTGTTCACTACGTTCTCTGGAAGTTATTAAGTAATGAAATGATTTTAAACCGAAGTGGAGGCTTATATACTTGGGCCTGAACCTGGGCAACGTGTCACGGAGCCATCTCGGCGGCCTCAACTCCATGACACGCTGCCATCGCGGAGGGGCTCTGCCTCGGCTCCTCCCGCGATGGTTCGACGGGTTTCTCGTCCGATCTTTCCCCGGGCCTTTTCCTAGCACGTATGGCTTTCAAATATGCTTAACCAACGTGCGAATAGGTCATCTAAGTGCCGGGAATTCTACGGGGTATAACAGCAGTTCACTCCTTCATTATAGATGTCCTTCTTTCAGACATGTGGGCACTTTATTTCATTTTTAGTTTTAGTTTCTTAGCTTTTGGAAACAGACGACTTGTGCAATGACAATTAGATTCTGGGAAATTGGTTATTTAGTTTTGGGTATGTGTAGTGTAATGATCTGGAATTTTTTTTGACATAATAGTTGATTTCTTTTTCATGAATGTTTTTTCTTTTGGGGTCACTTGGGAATTGTTATCGAGTTTCGCTGGTTCGCCCACCAGGAGGGTTAATGTGGTTGCCACTTACTACCATTTAGGTCATGAAATGTTGGTATTAGAGCCCTAGGTCCGTTGATCTCATTGCACTAAGAAGGATCTAGTAGAGTCTCGCAGATCGGTGTGGAGATGTCCGTAACTTATCTTAAAGAGGCTGCACGACTTTAGGAAAAATCCTAACTTCTTTGCTTTCGTGTGATTACTTGATTCCAATTGGTATTTGGTGATCCAAATTGGTATCTATCAAATTTCTTCTTTCCTTCTCAGATGGTGAAAACATGTGGAAATAGTAATAGAGACACAGCACGCGAGCCAGCAATGGCGGCGCCAGTTGCGGTAAAGGAAGGGGAAGAGGTCGTGGATGGAGACCCACTGTGGCTAGAGGAGGGACCTGTGCTCCTGCTCCAGTTAGGGAGAGTTTTGCATCTCCCATGCCACCAGCAGTACAGGAGCGGGTGGCTATTGAGGTCAAGGTCCCAATGTAGGGAGAAGCTCCTGTTGCGCCAACATCCTCAGAGGTCCTAGCTCAAGTTCTCAACCTTCTAAGTAGCCTTGTGGGCACCGAGGTAGCACTAGCAAATCCAGTGAGACAACAATTAGGAAATCAGCATGCAACTGCTATGGCCTCCGTGGATTGATAACATATGGGAGCTATGGTGTTCCCGAGGCCGGTGGCAGGACCAGTGATGACAGAGGAAGAGCATGACTTGTTTTGGAGGTTCACCAAGATGAAGCCTCCTACCTTCTACAGCATAGAGTCTGAGGATGCCTATGAATTCATCATAGATTGTCATGAGAGGCTCCATAAGATGGGCGGTGGAGAAGTAGACTTTTGAGTTCGTCACCTTCCAGCTGATAGGGGATGTAAAGCTCTGGTGGAGGGCATTTGTGGAGTGTAGACGAGCAAGATCACCACCATTGTCATGGACACTATTCTACTCCATATTCCAATAGAAATATGTTCCCCGCAATCTGAGGGATAGGAGACAGGATTAGTTCACCACCATCGAGCAGGAGGGGTCATCAATTGCTGCATATGAGGCCTGATTTCATTCTTTCTCCAAATATGCTCTACCCTTATTTCCCACCAAGAATGAGAGGATCAGGCGGTTTGTAAAGGCCTGAATGTGGGTTTGCACCAGATCTGCAGATGGTCTCTTCCGGTAAGACTTTTCAAAAGGTGGTAGATAACATAAAGTTGGTTGAAGGGGTGAGGCAAGAGGGTTATGCTAGAAATGCCGAGAAGAAGGCTCGGAGAGTTGGCTCTTTCAGTTGTTCTTATGTGAAGGCTCTAGCATCATAGGGTTTTTTTGGGCTCTCTATTCATTCAGCCATGTAAGTGTCAGCTGGAGCTCCACCAGTGGTAGCTCCACGACCGTCAAGTGCAGTTGGGGGTACTCATATGGTTCATTGAAATTTTGGGGCTTGTTTTATTTCTTTTGTTCTAGCTTAGCGACCAGTTATTGAGCAGGTCTTCTATGAGAGTGATGAGTATGGCCATATATGCAGATGGTGCCCCAAGTTTGGACAGGGCGGGAAGATTGTTCCCTATCCAACTCCTCGAGCTCCGGCCCCTGCCGGAAGAGGAAGTAGTTCTTTCAGTTAGGATCGTTCCCAACTAGGACGAGGTGGTCCGTCGGCTACTAGAGGTGGTATTCAACAGGTAAAGGATGTGCTCAGGTGTGTAGGGGTTGCACCCAGGCATGTAGAGGGGTGGAATAGACCAACCAGGGCAGTTCTCAGGCGGGTAACCAGGCCCATTTCTATGCTTTTCCTAGTAGATCAGAGGGAGATGCTATAGACATCATCATCACAGGTATGATCTTCGTGGTTGATAGAATGGCTATGGCGATTTTTGACCTGGGCTCTACATTCTCTTATGTGTCTACTTATTTTTCTTCGAGTTTGAATCTTGTGTATGATGTGCTTAATACTCCTATCCGTGTGTCTATTTGTGTTAGGGATTCTACGTTAGTGGATAGGGTTGTTGTGATTGCATTATTGAATTCATGGGATTTGACATTCTGGCAGACCTAGTGATCTTAGACATAGTTGATTTTGATATAATTTTGGGAATGATTTGGTTTTCCCCTTATCATACCATTCTAGATTGTTATGTTAAGATGGTCATTATATCGGGTTTAGAGTCGTCTAGGTTGGAGTTAAAAGGGAATTGTAGCCCTGCTCCTAAGAAACTTATTTCTTATATTTGTGCTCGTAAGTTGATAGAGCGGTGTTGTTCAGCATATTTGGCTCATGTTTGGGACACAAGTTCTGAGGGTCCTTTCATAGAGTTGGTCCCGGTTGTTCATAAATTCTTAGAGATGTTCCTTGCAGATTTTCTCGGCATGCCGTCGGATTGGGACATAGAGTTTTGTATAGACTTTGAACTAGGAACCCGACCCATTTCTATTCCTCCATACCAAATGGAACCTACTGAGTTGAGAGAACTCAAGGAACAGTTGCAGGAGTTTCTTAGTAAAGGATTTATTAGACTGAGTGTATCATCGTGGGGTGCCTCAGTTTTGTTTGTAAAGAAGAAAAATGGTAGTATGTGGTTGTGCATCGACTATTGCCAGTTTAACAAGGTAAATATTCGGAATAAGTTTCTCTTCCTCGAATTGATGATATGTTTTACTAGCTATAGGGAGCGACTATATTTTCAAAGATTGAGTTGAGGTCAGGTAATCACCAGTTGAATATTCAAGCTGAAGATATTCTCAAGAAAGCCTTTCGGACCAGGTATGGGCAATACGAGTTTTTGGTCATGTCGTTCGGACTCACTATTGCTCCAACTCTATTAATGAGCCTGACGAATGGTATTTTCAAACCCTACCTGGATTCCTTTGTTATTGTATTGATTGATGATATCTTGGAGTATATTATGACCAAGTAGGAGCATGAAAATCATTTAAGGATTATGCTGGGATTGCTGAAGGAGAAGTAGTTGTAGCCAAATTCAACAAGTGCTAGTTTTGGTTGGAATCAGTGTCATTTTTGGGGCATGTCGTTTCCAAAGAGTGAATTCGAGTTGATCCACAGAAGGTGGATGCGGACAGAAACTGGGCAAGGCCAACTAATGTGACAGAAATTTGGAGTTTCGTGGGGCTGGCCAGTTACTACCGTCGGTTCATGAAGAGATTCACCTCCATCGCTTTGGCATTGAACAAGTTGACACAAAAGGATGTTCCCTTCTAGTGGTCAGAGGAATGTGAAGCGAGCTTTTAAAAACTCAAGACTCTGCTAACCACATCACCTATTCTGGTGTTACCTGTGGAAGGTAAAGATTTTATTGTGTATTGTGATGCCTCATGGTCTGGATTGGGTGTTGTATTCATGCAGGAAGGATATGTGATTGCGTATGCCTCGACATAGCTAGAGGTGCAATAATAGAACTACCCCACGCACGACCTAGAGTTAACAGTGTTGGTGTTTGCACTAAAAATTTGGAGACACTATTTGTATGGAGCTCGATGTGAGGTGTTCATGGATTATCATAGCTTACAATACATATTCTTCAAGAGAGATCTCAATTTGAGGCACAGGAGATGGATGGAGCTGCTTAAGGACTACGACATCACTATGTTGTACCACCCAGGAAAGGCCAATGTGGTGGCAAGCGTTTAGTAGGAAGACGGTGAGCATGGGCAGTCTGGCTTACTTCGAGGCTACTTAAAGATCGATGGTCAAGGGATTCCAAACCTTTGGAAACAACTTAGTGAGATTGTTGCTGACTGAAACTGGTGGAGTGTTAGCCAACCTAGAGGCTAAATCCTTGTTGTTGAAGGAAATCAAAACCAGATAGTTTGAAGATGAAAAGTTGGGTAAGATCAGAGATAATGTCCTAATGGGAGAGGCCAAGGAAGCAGTGTTGGATGATGAAGGGGTCCTGAGAATAATGGGGTGAGTGTGTGCTCCCCGGGTAGGTGAGCTAATTAAAACTCTCTTGGTAGAAGCTCACAACTCAAGGTACTCCATTCACCAGAGAGTCACCAAGATGTAACACGATCTAAAACAACATTTTTGGTAGGGTGGGATGAAGAGGGACATTGTGTACTACATTGCTTAGTGTTTAAATTATCAACAGGTGAAGTACGAGCACCAAAAGCCTAGAGGAGTACTTCAGTGAATGCTTATCCCTGAGTGGAAATAGGAGGGGATAGCTATGGACTTTGTGGTTGGTCTTCCCAAGACTTTGGGGAAGTTTGACTCAATTTGGGTCATAGTGGATAGGTCAACCAAGTCTGCACATTTCTTTCCGGTCTAGGTGACTTACAACACGGAGAAACTAGCCAAGCTATATGTGAAAGAGGTTATTCGCTTACATGGGGTGCCTATTTCAATTGTATCAAACAGGGGCACTCAGTTTACCTCCCATTTTTGGAGGACCTTGCAGGCCGAGTCGGGTATGAGGTTGGACTTTAGCACAACCTTTCATCCTCAGATAGAAGGACAATCGGAATAAACTATTCAAGTGTTGGAAGACATGCTCCAGGCGTGTGTGATAGACTCCAGGGCTCATAGGGAAATATTCTTACCCTTGGCAGAGTTAGCCTATAATAATAGCTATCACTCAAGCATCGGTATGGCACCTTTTGAAGCCATGTATGGGAGAAAGTGTAGGTCTCCAATTGGGTGGTTCGATGTGTTTGAGGTGAGACCTGGTGGGATGGATTTGTTGAAGGAGTCCTTGGAAAAGGTTCAGATAATTCAGTACTATCTGGTAGTTGCTCAGAGTAGACAGAAACAATAAGCAAATAAGAAAGTCAAGGACATGGACTTCATGGAACAGGAGCAAGTGCTACTCAAGGTGTCCTCCATGAAGGGGGTGATGAGGTTCAGTAAGTGGGGCAAACTAATCCCGAGGTATATTGGGCCATTTGAAATACTCCAACGTGTGGGGGAAGTGGCTTATGAGTTGGAATTGCCACCAGGATTTTCTGGAGTGCATTCGACATTTTATGTGTCTATACTGAAAAAGTACCATGGGGATGGAACATATATCATCAAGAGGGACTCTATGTTGCTGGATGAGAAGCTATCATATGAGGAAGAGCCTATAGCAATATTGGGAAGAGAGGTTTGGAAGCTGAGCTCCAAGGAGATTTCGACAATAAAGTCCAGTGAAAAATCGTCTGGTGGAAGAAGCCACTTGGGAGACCAAGGATGATATGTGGGTCAAATATCCCCGTTTGTTCATAGAATCGGGTACGTATCCTTCCTACTTTTGTATTGACCATTTGGGGACGACCGGTATTTTAATTTGTAATTGAAGTAACGACCTGGACATTGTTACAAGATGGTTAAGGGCATAGAACATAGAAAACTTGATAAGGATGATGTAGGGAGGTTGTGAAATAAACTAAGTATAGAACTGTGTGATTTTGAGTAGCTACTTGTCCGAGGGACCGCTGCAGTGGTAACTGCCGAAGTCCCCCCATGGCAAAATGAGGGATTAACCGCTGGAACCGCCGAAGCAATCCTATGGCCATAATAGCGGGTTTGTTGAAGTGCAATTTTGACCACTGCAGCTGACAGGGAGAGTCAAAAAGTGGGTTTTAAGTAGGAATTACGGGGTTTTACCCCATTATTCCCAAAAAATCAATCATAAGGGCTAAGGGGCAGAAAATTTCTCTAGAGTAGTGAACTACACTCTGAAGGTAAGAATCTCAATTCTCCTACCCCTACTTCGATTAGTGTTGATCCTAGATTGCTTGTGGACCTTTAAAGGTGGAATTTATATAGAGAAAACCCTAAGTTGATGAACTAGGGATGAGATTGTGGGGAAGTAATGGGAGGGTTGACTACTTAAAATTTGAGTAATGTTTACTTCCTAGGGTCCCTCTTGTTAATATTGACGGGTTAGACAAGATAGGGACCTAGAACTAGGTGGAAGGGAAGGGTTTTCTATTAAATTGCCTTGAAAAGAGAGGGGTTTGATCAAATTAGGCCCTATCTTGGGGAGTGATTAACCAATGATTAAATGTGTGTAGATTTTAAACAATCTGAAGCATTGAGGAAGGGCAAAGCTCCTACGGAGTAGCGAAGTCGATAATTTTGAGTAATTGAGGTAGGTTATGATTTATAGGGATAAACCTATATAATGGCATGAATAGTGCGCAATGTTGATATATGATTGGTCTTCGGATGTTTATGTGATATGTGAGTCTATTGTTGATAATTTTCCTGAAGAATGCGACTATCATGTGATATTGAACTGTGATGACTTGTTTAAAAGATTGTGTATATGACAATGTAATTACTTGTGATAAATATTTAGTAAAGTGATCACACTCCATTAATGAGAAAATTGTTAATTGATAATGAATTATTTGAGAAGTAGATTATAACTTTCTGTATGATGAAATGACGCACTTGATATGTCTTTTATGAGAATGAGGAATGAAAAAATTTAACATCCTAAAATAAGAGGCTCGAGCCTGAGGGGAGTATCTGCGTGAGCAAATAACATTATTTGAGTGGCTCATGTTTGTGGGGAGCATCCAGATGAGCTTATGAGTGGGAGCAGGTGCCACACCGGCATAATACATGGATTTCTAGAGTCCCTGGAGGTCATGACTTGATGGGCATAAATAAGACCCTCTGAAATGTTTATACATGTTTCATGTGGTTGAGAAATAAGGTATGATGGAGAAGGCGTGTGCCCATCATGTTACCGTTGGTTGTGTTGTTTGCGTATTTTTTGTGATTTCATTAATGTTCATGAGGTAGATGTGAAACATGCTACGAGGATGTGCAAAGTATCATGGATTTTATGTGAGATGATAACAATGAACATGGTTTTAGTGCTAAGTGTGACTTTGTCACCATGTGTAGTTATTGAGTAGTTGTCTCTATGAATAACTGAGGAATTGTAGCTCTTAATAGCTAATGCGATTGTTGTTCTAATATAGGTGTTTGATGGATTTATGGAGTATGTGAAATGTTAAACTATTGATCTAATGAATTGTGGGATGGATGAATTGAGAAGAGTGCAACATATAGAGTTACTACCTATGCAGAGCCGCTGCAGCGTAACCATTTCCGCTGTGGCGAGACCGCTGCAGCGGACAAGTGACCATTGCAGCGAGAGGCCTAATCCAGTGAGCAGGCCGGCTGATTCCTGAGTAGAGCTAGTGTTCATAAAATGGCTTGTATTTCTGTATGAAGTTGAAGACACATTTATATCACTATTGCTTTAATTATTTATTATTGTGTAAGGTCAACCAATGATGCCTACCAGTGCTTTGTCAAGTACTGACCCTACCCCTGCATTCTTTTGTGAGTGTAGAGTCCGAGCCCGATAGTTCTTCACACCCTCACCTATAAACCAGCATCTTTTGGGAGTTTGAAGGTTAACAGATGAGGATGCAGTTCGCACCTTCATTACATATGTCCTTTTTTCAAACATTTGGACACTTTATTTCATTTTTAGTTTTAGTTTCTTAGCTTGTGGAAACAGACGTCTTGTGCAATGACAATCAGGTTTTAGGAAATTGATATTTATTTTTTGGTATGCGCAGTGTAATGATTTGGAATTTTTTTTAACATAATAGTTGATTTCTTTTTCATGAATGTTTTGATTTTTGGGATCACTTGGGAATTGTTACCCGGTTCTGCTGGTTCGCCCACCAGGGAATTAGTGTGGGTGCCAATCACAGCCATTTGGGATGTGAAAATGAGGGTGAGAGATGTTGGGTGAAGTTGGAGGGGAAGTTAGATTGTGGGAGGGGAAGGGGCTAAGTGCATATAAATAGGGAAGAGAGGAGGTGAGTTAATGGGTTTGTGGTGAAAAAATAGGTGAATAGGCCTTAAAAAGCATTTCCCCTTTTAAAAAAAGTAATTCTATTGTTAAAATTTTAGTTACTCCAGAAAAATAAAAGATAAAAAGAAATTCTAAAGCCTGACTGAAAAACCCACTACCATGTTGCCCCTTGCTATACGGGCCTGTAACGATTCGTCCTATTATTAGAGAACCTTGATGACGTTGGTTTAAGAATTTAATTTTTTTTCAGGCCTATATTTATTTTATCAAATTAAAAAATTTGTTTGCTAAAATATTTAATGGGCTAAGTTAAAATATAGTGGGCTTAGGCAGCAGGGCCGCTGCGGTGGGAACTTCTTCACCGTAGTGGGACCACTGTAGCGGTTAAGTCCTCGCTGCAGCAAACGACACAAACCAGAGCTGCGTATTTTGTCTAATATAAAGATCCAGATCCATTAGTTATAAGGATTAGTCAGTAAAAATGTCCTAGAATAAAAGTTTGGTTATTTTAATTAGGAAAAGAATAGAGTGGCTAGAGAAAGGCAGAGATTCCATCCTCCTCCCGGACGATTCTTTATGAGAGCATGAAGGCTTGGATTAAGAATGCAACCCCATTATTTTCGTGGTAGTAGAATGGCACTCAGGTAGATTATGACTTACCTTTGTATTAGACTTCGATTAGTAACTTGTATACGTGTGTACAATTGATGTACAATTGATGGGTGAATATAAATATAGAATATTGAATATGTCTTGTATAAAATCATAGTGATATAATTGTTAAGTATGTGGAAGGTTACCTAAATAAAAAGAAATGAAAGAGGTGATGAAAACTATGTTGTAATTATTGAATATGGGTAGGTCGTGATGATAGATTGTTGATGGTATATTCTAGATGATATGTTCTTAAAGGTATATTTCTGATTGTATATTTTGATTTCATATCATTGATTATTGTAAGAGGGAAGATGGGTACTAGCATGGAATTATAATAACAAATTGACGAATTAAAAATGGAGATTAATCGTAAGAGTTGCATTCAGAAATAAGGGTGACATGATACTGGGGATATTCAAGATGAATACTATCCCTGAGTGGCAAAGTCTTATATAACTAAACTAGTAAGTCATTGAGAGTGTGCTAGAATGTGTGTATACATAAAAATGAATATAAATATATTAATACCCTTATCTGTCTATAGGTGTAAATCTAATTACCCACACTTATACTTAACTATAATTTGAAATCATTAGAAATTGGACTGTGACTAATGTCTTGTTTGTATCAAAAAATTGATTAATACGCTTGGATGGTGTTCGGACAGTGATTGTGATATAAACTATGGTGGTATAACTATGTTGCTTAAATGATCTTGGAATTGAGTAAATTGTGAATATTATTCATCAATAAAAAGTGAAATTATAAATATCAATGTGTGCGCGTGATCTATCCTATGCGATGATTAATTGAGAGCATGATGAAATATATCAATGAATTATAGGTAATACATCCTTGCCCTATGACAAGAGGTTTGTGTCCGAGATAAGTATCCGGATGAATGATTGAGTATGATTGGATGTGTGTAAAATACTTAGATATGAGTGGCTTCTGCCGGAGGTGAGTATCAGGGCAAGCAGTTGTGATATGAGAGGCTTGTGTCTGAGGGGAGCATACAGACAAGAAGATGAGTGGGAGTGGGTACCACGCCAGTACAGTACCTGAATTTCAAGAGTCCCTTATAGGTCATGAATAGAAGGGCATTAATAATACACTCTCGCATGTGTGTACAGATATACAAATGTGTGAGAGACGTAAATATATATCGATGTGATACATGATATACCGACATGATTCTGCATGATATGAGACATACAAGTATGATATAAGATAATACATATATGGTGTAGAGGTGTACAGGGTGAGACTAATGAGGTACGGACATATACATGTATATGTGCCTCTGGTGTAGACATCATTCCACACATATGATTAATTGTGTTATAGTTAATCATATACTTATGTTGTGTGATGGTTGTTTTTAATGATCTGTCTGAGTTCAAATAAATGGACGCAGGTTGATCTTATTATTGGTCTATTATAATTGAATATTCATGATAATAATGTTTTGTGCTAGGTTGGTCCTGACTATGAAAATAGTTCCGTAATAAGATATAGAGTTATGAGTTGTAATATGATGATACAGGTTATTTATAATTAATGATGGCTAAATAAATAGATAATCAGTGCCCTTAAGATGTTGTCGAGTCAATGAATGAATTTTGGTTAACAAAAATAGACTTAGTTAATGGTAACGAGTCTATGTAATGAGTAAGGTGATTATAGTTTTAAATGGCGAGTTGAAGAAAATAAGTGTCGGTGATGTTAATCTACTGCCTAGGCAGGGTACCACTTCAGCGGGAAAATTCGCGTTGCTACGTGGTACGACCCGAACATAGGCCCGAATCTAGACATGGAACCTAGAACCATAAATGGCTACAATTTGACCCATGGCATGAACATGACAACTAAGGATCAACATAATAAATTTGGAAATTTCACATTTTAAATAGCAGAAGTCTGAAGATTTAATAACAATCTGAAACAACGGAATACACGAAACTGATCTAAAGCTGAATATATACTATGTTTGATAAGCCTCTCAAATCTGATATGTTGATGAGACATGACCCAACTAACTCACTAACAAACTGAAACTGAAAATAAATTGGTAAGAAGGTCCTCGAAGGATGAGGACTTGCCAACAAACTGGGACATGCAAACTCTGAGCATCTAGCTAGTGGTGGGACTCAACATGAACGTCCGAGTGTGTATCATGAAATGATACAGATAGAGTATATAGTCAGTACTTGGAATGTTCTAAGTATTCAAGGAAGTAAAACCGTTAAGTATGTAAAACTTAATGCATATCATAAAACATTTCAACATAAGATTCTGCGAGTGAGACTTGCATGCTATTATCTGAAAACATGATTTAAATATGACTGAATATCATAACTATTCCGAATGACCCAAAACTGAAACTGATAATCATAAGTAAAACAAAACATTGGGTCAAACCTTCTGAAAACATAATATGATGACTGATGAACATGCATAATTTAAATCATGAGGAACAATAGGAGACTCGTCATTTAACCGACATTACCATGATAGAGCTTACGTGGTCCCGACTATTACGCTCAAGTGGACAGAGCCATCCAAAGCCTTTCCAGGGCTAAGGGCGCTACCATGATATCGATATCAAGTTAAAGACCCCTTAGGAGCAGCGAAAGCTCACAAGGGAGGTCCCAAATAATCTGAACATACCTATGTTGGCATGTAGTTCAGAGGCACAGGGTTGACTAAACCCTTATCCTACTCGGTGCTAGACACTACTCCCAAAATCATGCATATGCTCTCCATCGTTTTATAATGAAGCTGAACCATCATCTTGCGACGAAGCTGAATCATAATAGTACATGCATAATCTGAAAACATATCACGAGGAGCCGTGGCTCAACCTTACCACAAGTTGAAAAGTGGGATTCTAGACTCCAAAACTATGTGGTAAGCTAATAACATGAAATTGAATTAAATCATGAAACATACTTGATCGTATGAGCTTGACCCAACTTATATATGCTTTGAAATAAACTTGATAGTCAAAATCATGAATATAAACATGGGTACTTCGAAATCATACTTGCATCATAGACATTTCATCATACTTGAAAACATAGATCATAATCTCAACTCTTCATGAACTTTTATAATTGGACATCATAATTGTAAGAATGTGAAATCATAAATTTGTAATTAAAAATCATTATAAAACATGCCCGTGAATCTTAAGACAACATTAGAAATCTGAATAGAATTTACCCATATACTCAGAAAATTTCACAAATTGGGTTAAAACCCCATCGATTCAAGAACCTTTAATTACATGAATTTAGAAGAGGATTTAGGTATGGAAGTGAAGGAATACTCCCATTCATAACCCTGCATACCTGGATAAATATGATATCACACCCTTTTTGATTGCCCAAGAGATTTGGGGCAGAACCTAGGGAATTCTCAAGCTTGATCTCCAATTTTGCACTCTAATCTTGCGTGCATGGAATAGAAAGGCTTATGATAGGTTAAGTACTCTTAAAATCCTTCTAACTGAGATGAAAACAATGTAGTTTAGGACCTAGAATCTTAGGAATTACGAAAACACCCTTACTAAAATGCAGAAAAATTACTCATTGTCAGTCACCACGAGGGACACCGTGACTCGTGGTATACCTAATGACTCGTGGTAACACATTTGTGATGAACACTGCCGAAAAAATCAAACATCCCACCTTATCCTGACCACGACCAACTTAACAAGTCGTTTCCCTGGCCATGACTCTTGCTATTCTCGTGGTCACTCCCTGACCACGAGTGACCACGAGGTCCTGCCAACCCACCCTTACTTCATGAGTCACTTCACAACTCGTGAATTCTCCTCATGGGACACTGGACGACTCGTCCTGTGACCTAGTGCAAAATTTCATGTTTTCTCCATTTGAACCCTCGGGTCTAAATCTTAGGGACTTTCGGGTTATTACAGTATCTCCCCCTTGGAACATTCATCCTCAAATGTGGGGTAAACATACTTAATCACTAGGGAAAACCTGTTATTCCAAATACTAACCATCTAAAATTGAAAACTGACGAAGTGACTGACTCTGAACTGAATTCATAAATTACACATTCATGCATTGACATGAAAGAAACTACAACATGAACTGAACATGAAATTGAATAGAGTACTAAGGAGGAAATTGATATCTCAAACTGGACCTGAACTGGAAGGAAATAGATGCGGGTATTTAGCCATCATATTTTCTTCGACTTCCCACATAGCTCCCTTAACATGCTGATTTCTCCACAAAACCTTTACTAAGCTACTTCTTAGTTTTTTATCTTTCGAACTTGACGATCAGGTATTTCAATCAGAACCTATGAGCTTACGGCACTTTCGACGCTTAAAACTAAGAAAATAGTATTGACTTAGGTATTTTTATATGTATATGAGAAACTTTTACTTTGATTTCAAGGAAAATAAGTTTTTGAGCAAAAATGTGCAAAAGAAGCCTAAAAATGCAGAAAAACAGCCAAGTACAAGTCTCAATACTTGCCATACCTTGATTGTACCAGACATATTGATAATCGTGGTGAAAGTCAAAAGGCTGGATTAAGAGGAAGGAAACATACGACTCTTTGTACAAGCCGTAACTGGAGTCGTGGAATTGTTCAGAGAAATTTGCACAAAGGAAGACTCTTGGTATGGATAGACTCACAGTTCGTAGCACTAACATACGTCCCGTACCATGAGCCGTGGTGAACTTCAGAAGATTCTTCAATACTTGGCAGAACTTCAGACACAACAAACAGTACGAGTCGTAGGAAGAAGGTATAAGTCGTATTACAACACTAGTGGAAAACTTCAAAAGATGTCAAAGTTCTCAGGGCTAAACCAGGATGCATTGTACGACTCATAGGACTGTGGTACGAGTTGCACCAACCTACCAACAGTTAGACAAATCTGCAGTAGCCAAGGACGCATGAGAAGGAGGTATGACCCATACAATCTTTCTACAGGTCGTAGGTCCAGTCATGACACAATCGGTGCCAGATATGAAAAATTTCCTATTAGCCTAGGAAAATATTTCTAATGTCTATATAAATAGCTTTTATTTTTTATTTTAGTTAGAGAATATATAAATGAAATAGTAGACATGTGAAGAATATATTTTGTGAATCTTTATCAAGTTTTGGAGAGCAATTCTTGGGATCAAACTCTTGATTTCATACATTATTCTTGAGATTGTTCTTTGATATTAAGATCTGGTTTTATTCCCAATTGTTCCTGTAAATATTTAATTATGTGTTTGTCTATGAATGCAAATTGTAATCTTACAACCATGAGTGGCTAAAACCTCCACAACTAGGAGTTGTGGAACCCATAGTGGATTAATAAAACAAGATTACACAAAAGTGATTTAAAACCAATGCTAAATACTTGTATTGTATTCTCTTCATCATTAAATGTTTCTTAACAGTGTACAACATTAGGACTTGCCCGAATTCTTTACTTGCTTGAACCTAGAGAAGAAGAGAATAGGAAAATATAATTACAACAAAGCCTTAGTCTTTATGATCACTGTATTAACTTGAGTTGAGGTCGCATGATAGTTAAATTTTGAAATCACTGTATTAACTTGAGTTGAGGTCGCATGATAGTTAAATTTTGAACATATTGATAACAGTTAGTTTGAAATCGCTCATGATACTTGACCGGGAGATTGAGTATAGCCATCAAATAGGGACGGACCAGTCGTTTGGATGAACCCTAGTTATCAGTTCTACAAGTAAGCATTGGGATTGATCACATATGTATACCCAAAGTAGTTATGAACCCATGGGGAACACTTACCCTAGTTGTTTGGTTATTTTAATTTAAATCACAATTATATTCTTTGCTTTAATATTGTTTTCTTTGAGATCCCCCAATTTGAAGATAACTCACCAACAAGTTCAATTATGGGCATTAAAGTGGCACCGTTGCTAGGGAGTGTGAGTTTGGGCATTATCAAAAAGTGGCACCATTGTCGGGGAATAAGGCTAAGAGTATACTAATTTCTTGTATTTGACTTTTGGTTGTTGTTTCCTAAATTATGTTTTCTTTTTGTTTTTGGATATCCACAAATTGTCTCATGGTGAATGTCAAGTACTTGTCGGAGTGGAAACTCCCGGATTCCATTGGATCTCCAACTCGAAAGAACACTGCAAAAGATGGAGAACCAAGCCAAAGAAGCTAGGCAAGCTAGCCTAGCTCGGAAAGCTACACTTCAGGATATGGAGGATGATCACGGGCAAAAATATATGCCCGAGATATGCTTTATGACTTAAATTACTCTTGTTTATCTAAGATTATTGTATACATTTTCATGTAATTTTAGATGAAGTGAAGATATGTGCTAACCAACATGATTAGCCTTTGTTTTGTAGGTTTTGATGACTTTTGAGTAACTAATCCATGAGTTGGTGAAGTAGAGGCTTGGAAACGGAATTAACACGCGAACGTCAGCAATGAGGAGGCACAAAACAGCCCATCGGCGCGTCGACAAGGTGCCACGACAGGCAGGCCGCTCACAACAGCCCACCTACGCGTTGGCAACGTGGCACGACAGGTGGCCTCCGCGACCAAGGGCTGCCAACGCGCTGCCCAAGCAGCGTGACATGCTGCCAACACTGCAGGGTCCTGCCCGGGCCAATTTCGGGTGATTTCCAGAGGGCTTCCGCGTCCGTAGCGTGTCACGGAGGCCTTGCTCCGCGATGCACTCTGTGACACATTGCTTGTTATTCCGGGAAAGAGTCCTACTACTATAAATAACACACTTAGGTTTATTTTTCATAATTCAGACTTGGTGGAGCAAGGACGTGGGTTAGAAGCAGTTGAGGGACAAAAAAGCTAAGGGATTTCTTCTCTTCCTTTCTTCTTTCAATCAATTGTATGTATGATTTACACTTGTTTTAGGATGATTAATCCACAAATGAGTGGCTAATTCTCTTCCTTGCTGAGGTTTTGAATAATGGTGATGAATTTTGATTGTTAATCATATGGTTTTCTTCTTCTTCTTCCATGTTGTTCTATTAATTCTTGTTCTTACTGCATTAGTGTGTGGCCAACACTAATGTACATCTAAAAAGTCCCATTTCACTCGAGAGAGCACGAAATTGGAAAGTTGTGAATTAATAGGGTATTGTTCTTAACTTGATTTGGGAAAATTGGGTTTTGATGTGCTTTCCTGATAGAAATATACTTGAAAGCCGTATTAGTCAATTTAGGAACCGGAATTGTAGTGCTAGGTCATAAATTGCATTTGATCACAGAAATGTAGACGAATGGTTTATGATTCTAAAGTGAACTTAAATACGAGAGTTTTAATTTCTAGGCTAATGTTCTTGGCTAGCAACATGAAGAAAAGATTAACCAAATTGTGATTATCGTCAAATTCATTGCTTGTTCTTAACCTTGGTATGCTCATATCCATAGTTTCAATTCACAGTAAATAATTGTTAATAGTTTTAGTATATATAATTTATAAACAAAAACTTATTTAACTATTGGTTACGTTGTTGTTAGCATAATTAGAAGTAAGATAAGAATATAGTGTACTTAGGCAATTTTACTTATCCAGAGTCTCCTTGGATCGATACTTGGCTTACTTAGCCACTTTATTACTTGTTTGACCATGTGTACTTGCGTGTCGGTTTTACATATACCGAACCAGCCGGACAAGTTTTTGGCGCCGTTGCCGGGGAGACTAGGCAATTGGTGAAATTGTGTTAAGTGTAAATTTGCTGTATTTCTATTTTCTTTTCTTTTTTTCTTTTTTTTTTTTTTTTTTTTTTTTTTTTTTTTTTTTTTTTTTTTTTTTTTTTTTTTAGTAAACGCCCTTGTCCCGGGCAGGGGCTGAGCATCACCCCCAGGCCTTCTCATAAATAAAACAGCAAAAATAAGTACATGGAGGGGGACATAAAACCTTACCTCCGATTTAATGGTGGTTCATAGGTCGGACATCCTGCTAAGGTTGGCCAACCCATCCCCGATACGAATATGGAAACCTAGAAACTATGCACCTACAGGAGAGGACTCCTCTCCAATACATAAATTCTAGGAAAGCAGTAAATGAGGGAGACTCTCCCTTTACAAAGAAAGACCTATTCTAGAAAAAGAAAGAAAAGCCTACCTGAAAAAGAAGAGTTACCAAAAAAAAAATGGTATAGAGACATCCATACCGAGCTTGGATACATACCAAGCAATTCACAGTATCTCATGGTGGTTCTTTGATCCTCCTAGTCTTCCTTCTTCTGAAGTTAGGCAAGCCCATTTTGTCCGTCGTGAGGTAACCCCTGATGTGTACCGGTAAGTCCTGTAGGCAAGAGAAGTGAACTGCGATAGTAGTGGTGTGGCTATGTTTAGACAGTGCATCAGCAACGGTATTGCCCTCTCTGAGTATGTGACGACACGAGAAGGTATAAAGCTGTCTGATAGTGTCCTGCAGTCTGAGAAAAGTGTGGTGTAGATGCCAAGGGGGGGCAAAAGTGCCCCTAATCCAACCAACTAGAAGCTCCGAATCAACCTCGAGGATGACGCCTGAGTGGCCGTTGTGAAGGCACCAAGTGAGACCTATATAAGATGATTCCAACTCCGCCTGGTTATTTGTCCCTTCCCCAAGGGGAGTAGCATAAGCATGAATCAGATCCCCATGACGATCCCTGATGATACCTCCTGCCCCAATCTTTCCCGGATTGCCAAGAGCACTACCATCGGTGTTGATTTTGACCAGTCCAGTAGCCGGTCTGGACCATTGGACTCTGGTGACTCTAATCTCGTGTGTACATGACTCCACCCTAGCACAAAGTTCTCTCCAGTTTGAAGGCCAGTGTACGTATGGGAAAACCGTCGTCAAGAGTTTGTAGATATCACTAATAATACCGTACTTCACCCTCAACAGGTTTGACTGTTTGTAACCATACTTCGCTGCACACCTGTTCTTCCAAAGGTTCCAGCAAATGAAGATAGGGAGGGCTCTAAGTAGGGTGTTGTGGGGGTCACTACCGGGCTTCTGAGCCCACCAGTGCATTAGGAGGGCCCTGAGGGGCATATCGCGATGTCTGAAACCCATAGCTGTAGAGAAGGGGGTCCAAACTGCAGTAGCAAAATTACCGGAGACCATGACATGTTGAACATCCTCATAGCCTTTGTCTCGACAGCAAACACAATCTGTGTTGGCCTCCGGATCAAACCTCAGGATTCTGGCTGCTGTAGGGAGCTTATTCCTAAGCGCCCTCCACAATGTAAAGGAGGATTTAAATGGTACATGCTTCTGCCAGGTTCTTCTGTCGATGATAGTGGTCTGTTTGGATCTCCTTATCATCGCCCAAGCCGAAGTAGAAGTGAAATTACCCGAGGTAGTGGTCTTCCAAAAAGGCTGATCAGGTCTGTCCGGGTGAAATAGAATCGGAGTGTTCATAATTTGTGTGACCAAGTGTTGGGGGAGCTGCTGTTGTAGCCGATTTATCCTCCACTGACCCTGGTTTAGGAATTCCGAAACTGCCACCTTGCCCGGCCTGCCAGGCAATATCCTATAGGTAGCAAGAGGTCCAATACCGAGCCAGTTATCCCACCAAAAACTAGAGCTGCCGGAGTAAACCTTCCACAATAGGTTTTCCTCAGCCCTCTGCTTGTTAGTCATGAGTTTCTTCCAGCTTTGAGAATCACCAGAGTGCCACTTTTTTGAGACCGGATGGGAACGCTGACAGTATTTGGCTAGAAGAAAGTCCCTCCAGAGAGATTCCTTAGTTCGGAAATTCCACCACTGTTTGAGTTCAAAGGATTTACAAACTTCATGAATCTTCCTGAATCCTACCCCACCTTCATCGTAGGGGTAGCATAAGGTGTCCCAAGAAGCCCAGTGATACCTCTTTCTACCATTTTTCATGCCCCAAAAGAAGTCAGCTGTTAACTTCTCAATCTCGTCCATAACCGTTTTAGGAGGAGAGATGGAGCTGAGCAAGTGGATAGGGAGTGACTGGAGAACGTGTTTGATGAGAGTAGCTTTTCCCCCATAACTTAGCATTTTTGACTGCCACCCAGAAATCCTTCCTACCACTTTAGAAATAAGATTTGAGAAGTAGACAATCCTCTGTGTCCCGATATATAGCGGGCAACCCAAATAGGTGATGGGAGACTCTTGCTGTGAAAAACCCGTAACCGCTTTAATAGTAGTGACTGTTGGAGGGTGGGCATTAGCGGGGACCATAAAGTGACTTTTAGATTTGTTAATGAGCTGTCCCGAGCAACCTTCATAGTCGGTGAGGGTCTGCATAATCAACTCTAGAGATCTCCTCCCCCCTGAGGTGAAGATGATGACATCATCTGCAAAGCTTAGGTGGTTCACTTGAGGACCTCTTCTTTCCATATAGAATCCATGGAAGAATTGATTATGGTTCAAGTTGTTCAACATTCTGGAGAGAACCTCTGCCCCTAAAATAAATAGGGCTGGAGAGAGTGGGTCCCCCTGTTTAAGACCTCTGGTGGAGTGAAAGAAGCCATGTCTAGAGCCATTGATGATGACTGAATACCAGTTATCTGCCATAATTCTCCAGAACATGTCAATAATCAGCTCACCAAATCCCATTCTTCGGAGGACAAGGCAGGTGTAGGCCCAGGAGACTCTGTCGTATGCCTTCGCCATATCAAGCTTGATAACCACGTTACCCCCAGAATTCTTCTTCTTGATGCTTCGAACAACTTCCTGTGCCAACGTGATGTTTTCCGATATGCTCCTTCCCTTAACAAATCCTGACTGATTGGTCGAGATTAGGCTCAGGAGAATAGGAGCCAGCCGGAGACAAATAAGTTTTGAGATAATCTTATTGGTGAAGTTACTCAAACTTATCGGTCTAAATTCAGCTAAGTGGTTTGGGGACTCCACCTTCGGTATTAGAACTAGACACGCGTGTGAAAGATATTTGGGGAGAGAGGAACCACAAAAGAAAGACTGCACCACATCGAGTAAGTCCCTCTTAATAATTTCCCAGCATGTTTGGAAGAATTTCCCATTCATTCCATCCGGCCCTGCTGCAGAGTTTGGGTTCATGGAAAATACCACTCTCTTCAATTCCTCCAAGTCAGGTATAGCAGTCAACTTTTCATTCTGATCATCTGTGACTAGTGACGGTATACAGGTGAGGAGATCTTCCCTAACATAGCATGCCCGTCCAGAAAATAGATTCTGGAAATGGGCACACGCAGCCTTCGCAATATTGGCATCCCCCTGAATTCATTCTCCTGTATCACTCTGAATTTTATGGATAAAGAGTCGCCTCTTTCTACCTCTCATGAGGGCATGAAAGTAGCTAGTGTTGGCATCTCCCTCTTTGAACCATTGCAGCTGGGTTTTCTGTTTTAGGATGGACTCTTCCAGCTTAAGGAATCTGATGTATTTTGCATTCAAAGCATGCAGTGAAGATCTGTCAACATCACTATTTGTTTGGATGAACTTTTCTTCAGCAACTCTAACTGCATCCTCATATTCCTTTACCCGAGCAAAGATATCCCCGAACTCAGTTTTTGACCACTGGCTAATTGTAGAGCTGAGTCTCTTCAACTTTTGGTGAAATACCCACATAGGATGCCCATGAATCTCCCTAGTCCAGCACTGCCGCACCGTATCCATGAAGGTCGGATTATCAACCCAGCAGTGGAGAAACTTGAAATATTTGACATGAGCTTCCTGTCTGTCAGTCATCTCAAGGAGAAGCGGACAATGGTCTGAACCCACAAAAGGAAGATGAGTAACGGTAGTAAGAGGCATTTTATTGAGCCAGCTATCATTCACCATGGCTCTGTCAAGTCTCTTCCATACCACATCGTCCGGGCCTCTACCATTCGACCAAGTAAATCTAGAACCGTGATATCCCAGATCAATCAAGCCACACTGCTCTATCGTACTCAGAAATCCATAACTCTTCCGCATTCGATAAGGAGCACCCCCTTGTTTCTCTTCTATGGTAGTAATGACATTAAAATCCCCAATGGAGCACCAAGGAGTAGCAGTCTGAGATCTGCATCTGAGATTGTCCCAGAGTGAGGCCCTGAGGTTCTCCTGACACTTAGCATAGACAAATGTCATAGTGAAGGTCTCAGCACATTCAACATGTCTGAACTCACAAGTCACTTGTTGATCATCACAACTGAGAAGAACACAGTCTATGTCATTATTCCAAAAGACCCAAATCTTCCCATTGTCATTACAGACGGAGTTGTGCATGGTCAGGTAGTTAGTGAATAGGTGAATATGAGCATTGTCTGCAAATGGCTCCAATATGGTGATAATAGTTAATTTGTGAATCTGCTTGAGTATTTTTAGTCTCTCCAAGGCACCAAGAGTCCTGATGCCTCTCGCATTCCAAATGAGTGAACTAATCATGGGGCTGACGGGTTTTAACTTTCAGCCTGGTCCTGTTGGCTGGAGGGCCAGTCTCAGGTCCAGGTGAAAATTGCGGTGCTCCCCGTGATGATAGACCCTGTCTATCTGTAACTTGCTTCATTTGGGCCTCTGACATCTGAGAGGTAGTATCACCAAGAGTTTGTATCATTTGGATGGACCGTCTTTCCTCTGTGGTATTTGTGGGTTCTTCCTCCGAGTCACAGTCTGTGTCTTCCTCTGACACCACCTGTCTGTATTCGTCTGCATCAAATGCTCTAGTGCCCGAGATATTGAGAACGCACACTGCAAACACCGGATCCGGAGGATCGCAATCAGTGGGGTTTGCAGTAGGCATCTCAGGGGCTGGAGTAGGGGTCTGCTGAGGTTGATCATAAATAAAATGATCCACCTCCTCAGGTTCCTCCTCCCTCTCAATACTTCTAACCAGCTGGCTTGAATTCTTATCTTCCGGAGTCTGAATATCTGAACCACTGGCACTAGTAGTCATGTCGGTTCCAAAATTTGGTGGTGTATCCTTATCTTGATGACTAGCAGTTGTGGCAGCTTCAAGTTCGGCTTTTCTTTTTTGGGCTGCTTTTCTCTTTTGAGCATTTGGTTTTGCTTTCTTTGTCATTTGAGTTTGTATAGTACCATCTTGAACCATATTGTCTTTCCGAACCAATCTGTCTGTTACACACTGATTCGGAATACTCAGACTAGAAGTAAAAGTGGTAGCAGGGGCTCTATAGTCACATCTAGGGTCAGTGGATTGGTTCTCATGCAAAACATGAGACAGATTCCCCCCTTTGGTTACCCCTTCCTGCAGGTTAGTGGGTTTCTCCTTCACACCATCCATACCTCCAGTAACTACACAGTCATCAGCATCAATAACAGTGATATAGTTGGGGGGAGCCATGGGGGTGGGGAGCATTGAGTCAATACCTGAGTTTTGTGGAACAATTCCTTTCTGCACTCCATTAGTGGCAGCATTAATCTGAGCTTCATGAGATGTGGGAGCCATGGGGGTGGGGAGCATTGAGTCAATACCTGAGTCTTGTGGAACATTTCCTTTTGGCACTCCACTAGTAGCAGCAGTAATCTGAGTATCCTGGGGAGTGGGGTGTTGGGCTTGGATTTCCAGCTCAACATCAGAACCTGTGAGAGATTCATAAGTCATACCTGGATTGATTGTTTGGATGGGTCTGTATACCTGTTTGCTATTGTCTTGGAGTTTGTGGCTGTGAGTGTTTCCTTTAAAGTTTTTCCTCTTTTGTGTTTGCCACTGTTCCTCCAGATTTCTGCTCTTACTTTCCTGCACTATATGTTCAATTAGTTTGTTACCTGTTGTTCTGACATTGGACTTTGGGTGTTCCTCTTTGTTGCTGGCGTCGGGTGACTTGGATTCTTTTTTATCCAAGTTTGTTTGCTTGTTGTGTTTGTTAGTTTCAGCTTCCGCTTCCTTTCTCTTTTTCTGATCATCCTCTTTTTGCTTCATAGAACAGTCCTGAATTAGGTGGCCCTGGTGTTTACAAAAAGAACAGTAATCTGGCACATCCTCATATTCAATAGCCTGCCATATCCCTTTAGTGATATCATTTTCATCAAATCCCAGCCATATATGGTGGGGTCTATCCTTGGTTAGGTCGATTTGCATTCTCACTTTAGCAACACTTCCTCTAGTCTTTTGAACAGAGGCAGTGTCTAGATACATAGCTTTACCCACAGGAGATAGTAAGGCAGTAAGGAATTCTAGGTAGTAACAATGCCAAGGAAGTTCAGGGAGAGTAACCCAGATAGGGACAATAGAAGTCTCTTCCTCTGGTCTAAAAGTAGGAGTCCACATTTGCAGTCTCATATGTTTGCCTTCTATATACATTTTTTGTTTGTTCCAGACAGTGATATGATCATTCTCATTGTCTAAATCTATATAGATATGCCTTGAGTTGAAATGTGCTATTTTGACTCCTCCAGTTAACTGAGTTTGAAGAATGAAACTTTTTCTAATGAGTTCCATCTTTGGCATAGGACTAGTGAATTTTCCTATTAAGGTGAATTTACACCTATTTGCTAACTTGACCATAAAGTCTTCTTTTGTAAATATTACAGCAGGAAAACCTTGTTTGGTAGTAATTTGTGGGGGTGAGAACTTAATAGGAACATAAGTCTTAGCTTGATTAGTTCTAAGGATGGTAGCTAAGGATTGTACAATTGTTGGAGGGGCTGGTTCTTGGACAGTGTTGGTTTTATTATTGTTGTGAGAAATCTGGTTGGGTTTTTTTGTAATATTTTCATTAGGTTGGACTTGTTTCTCTTTTGGTGGAGGGGGTTGGTAATTATCAAAGTTGGAGGAAATTTTAGGTTGTGGAGGTTTTGAAGTATTTGGCTTTTTGTTATGATCCTTTTTCTGACTCTTAGAAACTTCATTGTAATTTATCGGATCATTAGCTAAAACATTAGTATTTGCAGCCATGTTATTCCCACAATCACCATCTTTTTGAGATTTGATTGGATTCTTGACACAAACATTTTCAGCCACATCTTTTTGTTCAATCACTTTAGGTTGTAACTGGGTCCCATTCCTACATAAACTAGAATTGTCCATAGCTAGTGCATTAAAAAAGTTAGAAGACTTACCTGCTACTGCCAGTTCTTGGTTGGCAGTGGCTTTTCCTCCCATTGTAGCGTCATTTTGACCAGCAGATGTAATGGGATTTTGGGTTGGGGAATTTACAAATTTGCTTTGATGATTAGTATAAGCAGTAGTTTGAAGATGAGTATCATAATTTCCGGTCGCCTGAAAATTCCCCACTGCCGT
Source organism: Datura wrightii (assembly GCA_035772735.1). Taxonomy (NCBI): domain Eukaryota; kingdom Viridiplantae; phylum Streptophyta; class Magnoliopsida; order Solanales; family Solanaceae; genus Datura; species Datura wrightii. The sequence continues at coordinate 70,867,107 of JASDFA010000019.1, read as the reverse complement.
GGCTTCATTTCCCTTCAAACCGTGAACATTCATGGGTTTCCCATTCTTAATTTGCAAATTCGACTTGTTGGGACTTGTATTGGCTGAGAAATTTTGGAGCTGGGTGTTATCATCCTTACCACGAATTGAATTGCATTGGGATGCTTGAAATTTCGAAGCACTGTCGGCGCCGCCTCGGCTATTTTTCTTCCCAGTCGGCATCTCCATGGTATTATGTTTGATTGAGCTGTGGTTTCTGGTTATTTTCTCTGTTTGGGTGGTTGAATTTTCGCCATTTGAACGCACCAATCGACTGGTTTCAAGACCTGGGGCAGTCGCTGGATCTGCGCTGATACCCGCTGTCTCTCCCATTTTTAAATGGTCGCCAGTGACTGTTCCACCACTTCCCTGAGTCAAGATTTGCTGGGTGATGTCGTTTTGGTCGTAACCACAATCCCCAATGGTTGTGCGTTCTTGAAATTCGCCGGAATCTGCTAGCGTTGTCGCACCATTCGCTGCTGCGTCGCCGGCAGATATTCCTTTATTTTTCAAATCTGCTGAGGTTGCAACTCTATGGGTGGGCACGTTTTGGCTTGGGTAACAATTCCCCGTTGGTGGTATCCTTTGATTTTGACCGGAATCCGGCCTTTGAAGGTCGGATTTTGCCTTCACTTTGCCAAAAAAAATTCAAAATCGTCAACTGCCTATTTTGTAAAATTGGTAACTGAACATCATTTGAATTTTTTGGAGATTGTAGATCCAAGTATTCTCCATCATTTCCATAAAGTGGGATTCCTTGCACATTAACAGATTCATCCTTGGAATTTTTTTCTTGAACATTAACAGATTTCTCCATGGAATGGGCATAGTTGACCACTTCGCTATTTTGTCGATTCCCGGAGTTGTAGTTTGAATTTTTTGATGATTCTTTTTGCATTGGATTCGTATCGATGAGATCTACGATTCCATCATTCAAATGAATTTTTTGGAGGTCCGGTGGGGGATCTAGCCCCATACCTCCAAGAAACTTAACTTGGTCTTCCTAGAGAGAATTTGCTTAGAGAGAAGTTGTAGAGAGAGAAGTGGTCGACTATTAATAGTTATTACAATCCCTATTTTCTTTTCTTAAGTGTTGACAACTTAGTCTTAGTGTTTGTTTTAATTCTTTTGCATTTTTACTTTTTCTTTTCCGAATACTCTTATTGACATGACATCGTGGAATATAAATGGTTTCAATGGTGGATACTCATATTTTAGTGAATCTTGTCTGAATTGCGGAGGACACCACTCGTGGCAACACTGTGACACGTGCAATATATGTGGTGGTCAAGATGGCCATTGGGATGGCTATACGAATGCATATTCCCATACCCCAAGCCCCTACTATGATCCTTCTGTTGTTTTTTCTGAATATAGGCATGCTGAAAATGAGGACTTGGGACGCCAAGCTCGAATAGAAGACATGCTGAAACAACTCCTGGAGCAATCAAAAACGATGAAGGAGGCGATGGCAGTATTGAGAATTCAGCAAGAAGAGAATGCCGAGGCTCTAGAAAGGATGAAAGTCAAATTCACGGAGATGATTGCTGAGGCTGAAGCGTGTGATAAATCGCAGGCAACAGTTTTAGCTGATATTCAAGAGGAACTACAAGAGGAAGACAAGGGTGAATTTTTGGAGGAAGCCCAACAATCAGAATCTCTTGAGTGCCCCCGTGATGGGCTCAAACTTATGGAAAATCCATTCATGGAAGAAGAGATAGAGTACCCCCCATTTGACATTAATGAAGAGATAGATGTCGATGCTGAGAAGGAGTATACAAGTAAGGAGGTCAAGCAAAATGCAGTTTCAGAGTTGAGGTGTATTGGACCACACTCTACGCATTTTTCAACGTTAAATTTGGTTGATAACATAGAAATAGAGTCTTCCAAGCTTATAGAGAAATGTCTAGAGGAGGACCACGCACCATATATTTTGAAATTTGCCAACGCGGAGAGACAAAATGACTTCGCTTACTTGAGGGCCAATAAAGTAAAAAGGCAACACCTACTGTTTGGTCCTTACAATTTTTCACCACCACCCCTGGAGCATAAGAGGAAATTAGAAAAGAAATTAGGGGTGAGATTCATATCCTCAAGGTGGAGGAAAAAGTGGTGAAACTTGGTACGTCGTGCCGCGATGTAAAATTAGGCGCTGCTTGGGAGGCAACCCAAGGGTACCATGCGTACCATTTTAATTTCTTGCATTTAAGTTGATTTTATTTATTTTTCATCTTGTGTTGTTTTGGTGGAAAGTTAAGCACAGATGGAGGGAAAGTCTGAGTACCCGTGGTGGAGGAAGCTAATAATCATGGAAGAGAAAAGGTGTGGGGTCGAACACCCACTTGTGCAAAGTTGAAGAAAGGCATGTTGTTAGCTAGGCCTAAAGGCCTCAGGGAGTATTTCTCATCCTTTAATTGTTATTTTGATGCTATGAGGACATAGCATGATTTAAGTGTGGGGTGAGGGAAATTTCTGGAAAATTTCAAAATTTTTGTGCTTAACGAGTGTTTGGTGGATGTAAAGCTTGTGTGCAATTTGTGGAAAAATTGAAAATTTGTTGGGAGTCAAGCATGAATTCATCACCCGTTGGTTTTTCTTTTCAGTTCTTTTCCGACGGGGGGGGGGGGGGGGTCTTTGAACCGAAGAAAAAAAAGATTTCTTTTTCTTTATTTCCTTGGTCTGTATATGATGTTTTTAGTCATAGTTAGTGACTATTTCCGACGATGGATGGATGACGACCGTCTTGAGGAAAAATTAGTCGATAGGTTGTGGGTTTGTGAACCCGTAGCTAATTTGGGCTTGATGTTCTTTTTATGTGCTATACATGGTTGTAAGATGCAAGTATGTTCAGTGTGAAGCATGCAAGTGTATAACTTTGTTTGAGACACTTAGGCTCTTGAATTTGACTCAATATGATGGACGCTTAATTCTGAATTTTTGTGATTAGCTGAGTAAGAGTCTACTGATGGTGTCTTGATTTGAGCATGTGCCATGAGTGTAAGGTTTTTGAGTATTCTGTGCTATTATGAAATGTCTAGAACTTTCCTGGTGTGTATATAAAACGAAATAAAGGATGTGAATTGTAGGAGATGGTTTAGGCATTTCTTTGAATGAACCTAAATGTTATCCCTCATTATACCTACCTTGAAAAATTAATCCTAGTTAACCCCATTGAGCCTTGAGCCTATTCTTTGACAGCTGCAACATAAGCTTAATCCTTTTTCTTTCATTAGCCTTGAAATTGAACCAAAACTCCTAAACGCTTAAAGGAAAAATCCGAAAGAGTAAAGGAGTGAGAAGAATGAAAAGAAAGGAAACGTAGCAAGTTGGAAAAGTTGAGAAAGGACAAAGGTGTACTTGTTTGAATATGGGTGAGTATTAGTAGGGAGTAAGAAAATAAATAAATGAAAAGTTACTTATAGAACTCCTTACTAATAAGCTAAAAGTGCCTAAAGAAAGGGGGGAACAAAAGAGGAAAAAGAAAGATGAAAAGAGAAAAAGGTGAAGTGAGGGAAGGGAAGTTTGTAATGAAGGCGTGATGTATTAAAAGCGCTTAGGAAAGATAGTCACTATTACTGATCATAATAGTACTTACCCGCACCTGAGTTACATTACAACCTAAAAAGTCCTACTTGATCTTACATTCACCCATCCTTAAATTAGTGGAATAAAAAACACTAAGGGCAAGCTTATGGGTCATTACATAATGCATGTGAATTCTTTGTCAGAGTGAGCGTAATTCTATTCATGTACCCACACATGTTGTGATGTAAAAAATTGTTTTTGCGTGTGATTGGGTAACTCTCTTCCCGTGAGGGGTACATATTGAATGAAGGATATAATTCATGTGAGATTTCTTAATCAGTTGATTTGCATGAGTTTGCTAAGATTGAGAGTCGATTCTTGAGGTTAAGAAGTCTTAACATAGTTGTACTTCATTTCAATGATCAAATCAGGCATGCTCTATTTTTAGCTTGTATCTTACGTAATCATTATAGCCGTAACTTGAATTCTCTTGATAAATTAGTTATGTGGGAGTTTCCATATGCATGATATGTAAAAGGTTGTTCAAGGACGAACAAGGCTTTAAGTGTGGGGTTGTGATCACGGGCAAAAATATATGCCCGAGATATGCTTTATGACTTAAATTAGTCTTGTTTATCTAAGATTATTGTATACATTTTCATGTAATTTTAGATGAAGTGAAGATATGTGCTAAGCAACATGATTAGCCTTTGTTTTTTAGGTTTTGATGACTTTTGAGTAACTAATCCATGAGTTGGTGAAGTAGAGGCTTGGAAACGGAGTTAACACGCGAACGTCAGCAAAGAGGAGGCACAAAACAGCCCACCGGCGCGTCGACAAGGTGCCACGGCAGGCAGGCCGCTCACAAAAGCCCACCTGCGCGTTGGCAACGTGCCACGGCAGGTGGCCTCCGCAACCAAGGGCTGCCAACGGGCTGCCCAAGCAGCGTGACACGCTGCCAACGTGGCAGGGTGCTGCCCGGGCCAATTTCGGGTGATTTCCAGAGGGCTTCCGCGTCCGTAGCGTGTCATGGAGGCTGTGCTCCGTGATGCACTCCGTGACACGTTGCTTGTTATTCCGGGAAAGAGTCCTACTACTATAAATAGCACACTTAGGTTTATTTTTCAGAATTCAGACTTGGTGGAGCAAGGACGTGGGTTAGAAGCAGTTGAGGGACGAAAAAGCTAAGGGATTTCTTCTCTTCCTTTCTTCTTTCAATCAATTGTATGTATGATTTACACTTGTTTTAGGATGATTAATCCACAAATGAGTGGCTAATTCTCTTCCTTGCTGAGGTTTTGAATAATGGTGATGAATTTTGATTGTTAATCATATGGTTTTCTTCTTCTTCTTCCATGTTGTTCTATTAATTCTTGTTCTTACTGCATTAGTGTGTGGCCGACACTAATGTACATCTAAAAAGTCCCATTTCACTCGAGAGAGCACGAAATTGGAAAGTTGTGAATTAATAGGGTATTGTTCTTAACTTGATTTGGGAAAATTGGGTTTTGATGTGCTTTCCTGATAGAAATATACTTAAAAGCCGTATTAGTCAATTTAGGAACCGGAATTGTAGTGCTAGGTCATAAATTGCATTTGATCACAGAAATATAGACGAATGGTTTATGATTCTAAAGTGAAATTAAATACGAGAGTTTTAATTTCTAGGCTAATGTTCTTGGCTAGCAACATGAAGAAAAGATTAACCAAATTGTGATTATCGTCAAATTCATTGCTTGTTCTTAACCTTGGCATGCTCATATCCATAGTTTCAATTCACAGTAAATAATTGTTAATAGTTTTAGTATATATAATTTATAAACAAAAACTTATTTAACTGTTGGTTATGTTGTTGTTAGCATAATTAGAAGTAAGATAAGAATATAGTGTACTTAGGCAATTTTACTTATCCAGAGTCTCCTTGGATCGATACTTGGCTTACTTAGCCACTTTATTACTTGTTTGACCACGTGCACTTGCGTGTTAGTTTTACAAATACCGAACCAGCCGGACAGAGGATGCACGAGATGCGGTTGTTAATGCTAGTCAACATGGAAGGGGAAACAGAGACCAAATATATGCCCCTTAGTTCTTCGATGAAGATAACCCAGACATTGATGAAGTCGGGTCAATCGGAGCTATCGTACCACCACCATTGCCTGTTGGGGAAAAATTTGACATCACTAGCACCATGATGCAATTATTGAACATAAAAGGGGTGTTTAGTGGTCATGCAGCTGATGATGCCAACTTGCACCTGATGAACTTTGTTGGAATATGCAAGGCGTACAGGTTGCCCGGAGTCAGCTAAGATGCTATAAGGCTAAGACTCTTCCCTTTTGTCTGTTTGGGGAAGCCACTTTATGGTTATCGGAGTTGCCCAATGACTCCATTACAAATTCGAGGGAGCTCAAGCAAGCTTTCTGTCACAACCCAAACATAGGCCGAATCAAGACACGGGACAAAGAATCCTGAGAGGCTCCAAGTCAATCCATGGAATGAATAAGACATCGTATCTCAATATAATAATGTGGGAGTCCAACATATATACATTAGAATAAGTCTAAAAATCTGATAACATTAAATATCTTAATACACAACAACAATGTGAAACTAAAAAATACTATGTCTGATAAGCCTCTACTGACTGGTGAGGTAATAGGACAAGATCCCAAATAACTCACTAAGATTGAAACTGAAAATACTGAATACAACTGATAGAAGGTCCTCGAAGGATGAGGACTCACCAACTCTGTCTGGGAGATACTAATCTGAGGATCTGGATAACTGCGGGACTAAACCTGAATATCCGAGCCTGCATCATGGAACGATACAACATAGAGTATGCAGTCAGTACGTGGAATGTACCCAGTATGAAAGGTAAGTAAAACTGCTAAGTAAGTAAAAACAGAAATCATGTATATTATAAAACATGTCATCATAAGATTCTGAGAGTAGGGCTTGCATAATATTATTTAAAAACGTGATTTAACATAACTGAATTTCATAATTGAATTTCATAACTTAATTGGATGAATCAAAGCTGAAACTAATTATTCATTAGTAACGTTGAACATTGGGTATAACCTGCTGAAAACAAAATATCATATAACACCCCAAAACTTTTCTAGACAAAACCCAGACTCACAGATTAAACTAGAAATTTTTACCTCAGAATGACCCAACGAGTCGTTGAAAGCTCCAATGAAATGCTTTTCGGGTTTTGGTCAACCCTACTATGTTCCTCGAGAACCAACGGGACATGGGACGACCCGTTGTTAGAAGAAATGAATCGTCCTATCACTCATTGCATCCTCATCTCAGAACCTAGTTGATACCTTTTCTAGGAATGCATGAGTCAACCAACGAGACGTTGCTTGATATAATGACTCATGGTGTGACTCGTTTATTTGGGGCTCCCAGGTATTTTTCGACCAACTCCTTCAGTGACAACGAGTGGAAACAATGACCCTTTATATCATATAATGAGTCATTATGTCCACTCGTGGTGACAAGTTCAATAATCCTTAGACTTTTCTTGTGGAGACGATGAGTTGATACAACGACCCGTTGGTTCTACCAATGAGTGGTTGTGTCACTCATTGTTAGGGCTCCCAAGTTTTTCCTTCCAGTGACAACGAGAGGTACCAATGACCCATTGGTCCTTCCAATGAGTCATGGTCCCCACCCATTGCTATTTCTGGTAAGCCAAGAATCCAGGCCCAGGACCAACGACTGGTCCCAGCGAGTCTTTGTGTCAACCAACGACTCGTCCTGTGACCCGTTGGTCCCTGTCGGGCAGTTTTTCAGATTTTCTTACAGGGTTATTTTAGTTAATTTACAGCTTTATAATCCCTAAAACCCATAATTCCGGGCACATTTTGGAGATAATTAAATGGGTAATTTACTAGATCCCCCTCATTTCATCTCAACTTTCGATCTCCAGAGCGCAGAACTCTCAGATAGACTCCTTAGGGCAAGCTAGGGAAATCGACTTTTCTTCTCAAAATCTCAAGTGATTTTCTCTGGGATTTCACCAGGTATGTGAGAATTTAGCAAGGGAATTGTCCTTCCCTTGTGCCCCAAATCCATCTAAGTTTTCTTATCAGTTCTAGGCCCTGAGTTTTTAAATGGGGATGAATTTTTAGCCAAATTCCATCTATATCATGTGGAAAATTATTCATGTTAATTGTAGCTATATTTCCACTATCTTGTGACTATGTTGATACATGTTCCTGTATAGTTTTGAATATAGTAAATTAGAGTCTTGCAAAATTGATAAGTTATTCATATTGTTATATTCTATTAGTGCTGGGATTCCCATATTATTAATATCAGTTGAAATATCAATCAGTTGCATGCTAGTCCAGTTTCAGTTAGAATATTAGCAATCTCAGTATTTTCAGAAATGTCAGTTGATCAGTTTGACTATAGTCTTTTTTTGAGGTGTCAGTTGTGCCTCCCAGATGTCAGTTATTAGATATTAGTTGGATCTTTAGCTGGTTATGATGCTTCCAGATAAGCAGCTTTGACCAGTCTTAGAACCACCAACCTTAGTTTCGGTTTGTTCTATAGACGGTTATGATGCTTTCAGATAAGCAGCTCTGACCAGTCTTAGAACACCAGTTATAAAATCTGGTCCGGTAAGACTCTTAGGGTACTTCTAGATAAGTATCCCTAATTTAGTCAGACCCAGTGTTGAGCTATTGAGTTAGTAGTCAGATTAGGACTATCCAGTGGGAGTAGGACTTAGCACCGAGCGAACTGGGGTTCCAGCACACCCAGGTTCCCAGAACTATGTTGCCACCATAGGTTATTTTATTGGCCCCATGGCCCCAAATTTGTGATCACCTAGTTCATGCCTTTATACCTTCACAAGGTATATTGGGTCCTATCGATGGGGCGTATACATCAAACTCCACATGTAGCTCATGTAGTTATATGTTGGTTATAGACTCTCCACTAGTCAGTACAGTCCAGTTTAACTCAGCTCAGTACAGTTTCAGTTTAGCTCAGCTCAATTCAGTTCAGTTTTGCTCAGTTTAGTATTTCAAATTCAAGGCATGTTTATGACCATTAGCCAGGGTTATTATTGACCATATTAGTTATATTTCAATTGTTCAGTTTTCAATATTTCAGTTGGCAGTTACATCTCATTGCAGTTCTATTGCTTCTCCTTTCATGCATTATATTATCTCTCACTTACTCAGTATATTTCAAGTACTGAAGCATCCTTTCAATGTTATATCATATCATGATACGTGCGCAATTCTCAGACTCAGCATCGTTAGCCGATTCCTCCAGGTGATATCAGTAGTCGAAGTTGGTGAGATCTCATCTTCTAAGGATGATATTTATTTTTAGTTAATTTCTTTCAGTTAGAATGTAGAGTTAGATGGGGGCTTGTCCTAGCAACTCATCATTAATATATGGCTTTCAGACATAGACTAGAACATTCAGTATTATTTTTCAGATGTATGAACTTTTATCAAATTAGCTTTGTTAAATAATTTTATTATTTAAAGCTTCTGCTTATGTTTACTCAGATTACCAGTATTATGATAGACCATGGGTTGGCTGGGGTTACTTGTGACTCTAAGTACCATGTCTCATCTAGGGTATAGACTCAGGTGGTGACAAACTTGGTATCAGAGCACTAGATTTAGAGTATCCTAGGATATTTGAAAGCCGCGTCAAGTAGAGTCCTTTTCGGGGTGTGAAGCACGCCACACTTATGACAGGGAGGCTACAAGACGTTATTAGGAAAAATCCCTTTTGTTCATACTCCTTATCATGCGTTGAAGTTCAATTACAGAAATGTTCTCCTGACTCGTGCTTTATTTTGTGTTAATGAAACTATGCCTCCAAGATGCGGAGGAAGAAGGGACAACAATACTAACTGACCTATCCCACCATCTCCAGCAGCCCCTCAAGACGACCAAGTGCCCTCAGTGGAATTCAGAGCGAAAATCCAGCTGCTAGCTGATAACACTCAAACCACACCTCTTATTAAAGTCAGAAGCAGACGTTGTAAATAAAGAACCCAACTAGAGGTTGGAGTCGATCATACAGGAAATTCAGAGACTAGATTATAGCCGGTAACTACACTTGTAAGGTAGTTACTTCAAAATAGGGGGATTCTAAAGAAAATCAATAACAAAAACAAATATCAAAATTCTGATGTTAAGTCAATATCAAAGGATAACTACGATTTGTGTTTCCCATTGGTTCATAACTACTTCGGGTATACACTCGTGATTATCACCAATACTTACTTATAGAACTAATAACTTAGGTTCATTTAAACGACCAACCAGTCCCTATTAAACGACTATACTCAATCACTAGACCAAATCTCATGAGCGGTTTCAAACTATCCGTTATCACTAAGTTCCATATTTAACTATCCTGCGACCACAACTCAAGTTAATACAATGATCATCAAGATCAAGGCTCTGTTGTAATTCTCTTTTCCTATTCTCTATCTCTTCGACCAAAGAAAGTAAAGAATTCGGGCATGTCCTAATGTTGCGCACCGTTAAGAAATGTTTAAGCATGAAGAGAATACAATATAAGTATTTCTATTGGTTTTAAGATCACTTTATGTAACCCTAGCTTGTTAATTCACCACGGTTCCCACAACCCTAGCTATGGAGGGTTTAGCCTCTCATAGTTGCAAGGTTGTGAATTGCATTCATGATCAAAGACATAAAAAAATAATTACAAGTATGATTAAGAAAAACACTTCAATTACTTCACAAAATCTTGAAAAACTAGTAGTAAGAACAAGAAGAATTCAAGAATAGGTTGATCACAAGTTAGACCAACACAATCCTCTCTTTCTCAAGGTTTCTACTCTTTAAAACTATCAAAACTGACATCTCCTATAAAAATAAATCCTAAAACATATTTATACAGACACAAGAATCCTTTTCCTAAGACAACAAGGTGAATTTCCATATCTGTTTCTGCTAGTGCCACGACTCGACCATTGATCTGTAGCATGCTCCTATTATCCATAGCTTCCTCTCGTACAATCTCAGCTGGCTAAATTCTGGCTAAGTGTTGGATCTGGCTACGACTCATACCATCAACTCACAACTCGTACTAAGCTCCCACACTTTGAATCACATATTTTGAAGTTTTTCTGAAGTTTATCACCACCAGAATGGTACAACTCGTACCTTCGTCTTACTGGTCGTACTTGCTTCTCGTAGCAGGAGTCAGCCTCAGATGCAATTCTTCTGGATTTCATCACGAATTCCTAATCACGACTCATACAAGCCAGTTAATAATCGTATTGGGACTCATGGGTCACATCTGCTCAACCTTAACGTTCAGCAACTTCTCATGGCCACCAGTACGACTCGTAGGTCCTTCCTACGATCCGTACTGTGGTCTGCACTTTTTTTCGATTTTGCACTTTTTTAAGCTATCTTTTGCAATCTTAGTTCCAACACCTTTTTATCATGTAACAAAAGGAAAAGTACCTCATATCCACATAAATACACCTAAATCCATGCTATTTTCTTAGTTGAGCGTCGAATGTGCTGTAAACCCGCAGCACATCAACACCCTCAACTTAAGACTTTTACATGTCCTCAAGCAAAGAAAAGAAAAACTAAAACACGACGCTTAACTAGAAAATAAACTTAAGATACTACAGCCAATACTCAAACAAACCTGCACTTTCTATACAACTCTATTAACCCTTTCTCGTGGAACCACATCAGCTAATGAATTACAAGCAACCTCAAAACATAATAAACAGGGATCAAAACATGTCATCTAGCTATCAACAGGAAGTCAAGTCATCACCAATGTTTTTCACACAGGCCAACAGTAAAAGAAAACATAATCCATGTGCCCTCACACAAATGAAGTCCCCACTCAGATGTGAAATGTCAAACATGATATGGGACTAAACAAGTAAGGCGCTCACTCTCTCAAAGAAGTTACGAGTATTATGTATCAGATACCATAGGCTTGCCTTTATTTTCTCTGCGTAGGTTTTTCAAATGGTCGAGTTAAGATCACTATAGGACTTGATATGACTTGTAATGTAGGCTCAGGGCTGGACATGATAAAGATGGAAGACTTTATAAGTGACTATTCCTTCCTTGGCACTACATACATGGGCTACACTATTCACCTAATTCACCTTTTTATTGTTTCGTTCCCCTTTTCCCCCTTTTATCCTTTTTATTCACATTTGCATCGGTGTGGTGAGTTCTCTCTTTTCTTTAAGCATTTTCAAAATTTTTTTGAGCTTCATTTTTCAACATTTACAACATTTTTTTCATCTCACCGCACCTCATATTCCACCATTTCTTTCTTTTCTTTTCTTTTCCTTTCTTCCATTTCCACCTTTTATGCACCCCTAATCTAGCCACTCTCAACTTAAACATTTTGCTTATGTTTTGGTTCACAATATCCAAGAAAGGACCAGGGCCAAAACAGATTCATTACAAAAAATGGGTACGGTTAATCGGTAAATCAAAGAAACATGGTCTATTAAGACTCAAACTTGGGATCAAGGGATTTATGAAACTTTTGTTAGGGAAATATAGGCTAAAACTGATCTAAACAAATAATAGCCTATGATCATATCCTAACCAATCCATCCTTAGCCTATTGAGAGACCAATCAAGAAAGTTTTAAATCTACACCACAATATCGAACTGACTAATATACCTCACTCACACATGGTACATGAACTATTTTCACCTCACCTGTCTGGTTTATACATAGCTTAACAAAACTACTCATGCTTACAAAATAAATTACATCCAAAGATCCACAACAATCATGCATGTTGTCACAAATACATAACTACTGTATTAGAATTTTTTTTTAAACATGGTCAATTTTTTTTTACAAAAAACAAAACTAGTGCAATTTTATTGGCTCAGTACTCCTAAGCTACTTTCTAATTAAAAAAAAATCACAAACTAAAAATAAAAACCCTACACATGCCGGTTCAACTAGATAGCATGTTTGGGAAAAAAGAAACACGACAAGAAAAATCCTCAGACGGAACAATAATCCCAAAAATCACAAGTACATCCCTTCCTTTTTTTGAAACATTAGCTTCATCCCTGAAGCATCATATAGAATATAATAGGGTAGAGAACATACCTGTGGTGCACTAGGCGCTCCTGTCATCTTGCAGAGGTTGTACCTCCACTGCAATAGTGGCGCTAGCGGTGGCCGGCGTGCTCAATTATGTGTCAATAGGGGGAGTGGTCCCCCCAGTAGTCATGGACAGTTGGACGACCTTTGAAAATGTCTGGGGTGAATGTGGCTCTCCCAAAGAGTCATGGCCACAGGCAAGCTCGGGCTGAGGTGTGGTGGAGCTGCCTGCTCCTCTAGCTCTCTCATGTAGCTCAGTCATATATGTGTCATGAGTATGCATGCTTGCTTATCTATCCCAGTTGTGCTCTTTTCTCTCCTTCTTTCTTCTTTTTCTCGAATTCTCCTCATTATTATCTTCAACAGCTCTCTTCTTGCCTTTATTACCAGCTGTAGTCGGCTCCTAGTATGCTGCCAAATCAATATCCTCATCAAGCTCGGCATCTAGGTCCAGAAGAGTGGAGGCTGCTAAAACTGTTGGTTGTTGTGATGGAAACTCAACTACTTGGCTATGAAGAGCCCCCAACTCCGCACGGAGACTGCTGGTATTGGTCTGCTCCATCATTCTCTCATTGAAACAGCTCTCAAAACTATCTAGGTGGTTATGCAGAGCCTGAGCTACTGCCTCTATCTCTGACTTGACCCATGGTTTGACATTATCCATCATGGCCTGAATCTTACGCTCTACCATGGTCAATCTCTTAGCTAGCTTTTGGAGGAAGTCCTGTGGTACCAAGATGTACCCTGATTGTGTCTGAGCCTGCATGTTGGGCAGTGGTGTAGCTGAGGTGCTGGGAGCTGACTCTGAATGACCGGCGTCTATAGTCGACATCTTGCTTTGCTCCTATGTCATTGGGACATTCATTTGTACGTCCCCCGCTTATTGGGCTGCTAGGATAGCTGTAGGAATCCTGGATCTGCTTACCTAGTTCATGTCATCCCGGATAAGGCCTATGTCTGCAATCCTTTGGCCTCCAATTAACCGCTCATCACCCTATGAAACTTCTGCCTCCATGCATAATCTGAATACCAGACTCGGGAATGGAATAGTAGTGCTTACTCCCACTTCCTGGTCTCGTATCTCATCGACTATGATCCTCAAAATAATAATAGCGTAACGAGACATGAAGCATGCAACCAAAGCCGCTCTGTTAGCACTCTGTGTGTTGTCGTTGACCGTAGCATGCAACCAAAGCCGCTCCTATAACCTATTCACCCTCATCCTTGTTCTCAACAATCACCTCAGCTAGCCATTATAGCTACCTCTGTCGCTTTTGTACACTCAAGGATCTGATCTTCTTCGTCACCTCCACCCTATAATCATACTCTGGCATCATCCTAGTAGGAAAGAACTGTGGGCCATACAACAATCAAGCAATGGTCCGCTCGGATATATCAACTTCTCGACCTCAGACCATAACACTCTCCAGACGAGGCTGGTCTTTTATTTTCTTCCCTTCTTTTTCCTTTACCTCCATTGCGGCCATGTATTGGCATAGAACTCCGGAACTATGTTTTCTCTGTAGTGTGTTGGAGTCTTGGCCATCCACTCAAAACCATAAAAGCTAAAAATCTTCTTCATCTCCTCAACTTCATTCAATGCGGTTGTGAGGATCCGCACTTCTTCTTGAATACTCCTCTTTGGCTTATTTTTGGTGGTGAGAGAGATGCCTTGTTCATAGATTTCTTTGGCTCCTGGCACTCTCCACTGGATTGTGCGGTTTTCCTTGGGTATAGTCTCCTCTTGTGCAACAACGGGAGCCTCTTCCTCCGACTCATCACTTCCATTTTCCTCTTCACTCTGGGTCTCTCCTTACCCTTCCTCTGCATTGGAGTCGCTTCTTGACTTTTAACGTTCCTCTCTAACTCCCTCTTCAGACTAGGGAGCTTGAGTAGATGTGGCAGCGGTTGCTTCAGCTTGGGCCTTTGCTCTTGCCCTAGTTGTTCTGGTTCCATCGGTGTCCGAGGTGTCTATTTGATATTCCTCAATCGAACCACTAGGTGAGTCTCCATCCTTGTTAGACTCCAAGTCAGTCGGTTCATCAATCAATCTCCTTTGGTCTGCTGGTTTATCTGCCCTGCGTTTGTATGTGATTGTACCTATAGAGAAAGAAGTTAGCATTTTGTTCTTGAAAAAGAGAAGTTAGAAAATAATGTTGCAGCTTTTCACCACAGGTCAATAGTATGAGTCGTACCATGAAGGTATGACTCGTAGGAGATCCCAGATTCTAAGTTATCTGAGCTACGACTCGTACCATGAAGGTATGGACCGTACATTGAGTCGTCTGATGTAGCTCCAATTTTATTTTCTTTTGAATTTTTCTACGACTCATGGTAC
Source organism: Datura wrightii (assembly GCA_035772735.1). Classification (NCBI taxonomy): domain Eukaryota; kingdom Viridiplantae; phylum Streptophyta; class Magnoliopsida; order Solanales; family Solanaceae; genus Datura; species Datura wrightii. The sequence goes on along the minus strand of JASDFA010000019.1, from coordinate 70,852,094 downwards.
GACCCATAGGTCGATTCCACAAGTCGTACTGAGAGATTTTCTGTGTGACATTGTTCAATTTTGGGGTACGAGTGCTCAGTACGACTCATAGTGTCTAACTACGATCCTTACTGTGCCTCATACCCTTTCAAACCTTTGTTGTATTTTGATTCCTCAGTGTGTATTGGTCCTTTTTTGGCATATTTTGGGTACTCAGAATTCCCCCTAAGTATAGGCATGTTTCGAACTTATTTTAACAATGCTCTACCCTCTCCTTATTCTTTTAGCCATAACCCGTAGCCCAGAACCCCCCAAATTTTTTTTGAAGTTTCAAACTCAACTCAACAATCAATATTCATTTAAGTTTTCATGAGTATCACAGTTTCAACCCAATAAAATTGTATTTCCTTTTGAACCCACTTTTCGGGTATCACAGTTGACTTCACAAAAGCTTGAGTTTCGGCCGCTTCCACTTTTAGTCATGAGTGATTGAAGAAATTCAAAATGGAATGCTTACTTGTTTGCTGTTTCATGGATCGAAAATTAACTTCTAGGGATTTGCAATCTTAGTAGGAGCAAGGATTTTGCTCGATTCCTTGGTGATGAGAAGCTACGAGTGTGGGGGAGGTTACTTCGTTCGTGGGTTTGTGGTTTTTGCATGGGAGGGGTGTAATTTGATGTTTTAATAGGTAGGGATAGATTAAAAAATTCTAGGCCGAATTGAGTTATTTTGACCTATCACGACTCGTAAGTAGACCCCACGACTTGTCCCCTAGACTCGTGGAAATTTTTTTTAAAGAAAACTTACCTGACGACCTACGGATACATCATACGACCCATACCACTGAGGTACGATCCTAGGATGACTCGTAGGTTGGGGCTTGGAATATTTTTGTTCTGAACCTCACCATGACTGTTGCTACGGCTCGTAGGATCTTATTATAGGTCGTACTGAGAGCCATAGCAGCTGATGTTTCAGCTCCTATTTTCAATTCTCCCTGCACACTGAGCACACATTAGTTCATTAACATGGGTTGCCTCCCAAGAAGCGCTTGATTTAACGTCAAGACACGACGTAGGTAGGCTGGTTACTCAGACTTCACCAATTCACCACATGGGTTGCCTCCCAAGAAATGCCTAATTTAACGTTGCAGCACGACGCAAATCTATTGACTACTCAAAATTCATCAAGTGATTCATACTCATCCTCTAGTGCTGAGATCACACTAAATTCCTTGGGTTGCTTCATTGTCTTGCAAATGTTGAATGTGACCTCCTCTTGATTTAGCCTAAACTTCAACAGGCCAGCTTCTACATCTACTAGAGCTCTCCCGGTCTAAAGGAATGGTCGCCCCAAAAAGATGGGGACCTCATAATCAACCTTGCAATCCAAAATCATGAAGTCTTCTGGGAATATAAATTTATCTACCTTGACGAACACATCAATCAGGATCCCCACCAGCTTCTTAACTGTTCTGTCGGCCATCAGTAGCCGCATGTTGGTCAGTGTAGGAGTTCCCAATCCTAACTTCTTGAATACAGCCAAGGGCATCAAATTAACGCTAGCTCCCAGATCACAGAGTGGCCTTGCGAACTCAACATTACCAATCATGCATGGAATAGTGATGGCACATGGGTCCTCCTTTTTCTGTGCTAAGACCTTGTAGCTTTGGCACTGCAGTGATGCACATTGTCAATAGGCTCATAGCTCACAAATCTTTTCTTTTTCACTAGGTCCTTCATAAACTTTGCATATCTTGGCATATGCTTTAAAGCTTTGACCAATGGTATGTTCATAGACAACTGCTTAAGCATTGAAAGGAATTTCTGGAACTTACTATTCTGCACCATGTTCGGCTTTTGTGGTGACTACATGCAAGTGCATGTGGTCGAACAAGTAGTAAAATGGCTCAAGTAAAGCCAAGTATCGATCCCACAGGGACTGAGCTATGGTACTAATTAACTTAAGTGTTAATGAACTATATCTTTAAGAATGCAGACAACCAAATAAATAATATTTTGAGAGTTTGAGTTTACTAATTAATACGAATCTAAGGCAAAAATATAAAGTGAGTCTGAACAATAGTGATGAGCAAGCTGAGGTTAAAACGAACATGCAGGGAATTAATTTATCAATACAATTCATTTACTCTTTCCTTCGGTTGCTAGTCAAGAATTATTGCCTATGGATTGGAACTTTCGACTCCTATCCAACTTAAGAATGATGAGTCTTAATCTACATTTCTGTGATAAAAGAATTTCATGTTCTAGCCATACATTCCCGATTCCTTAATTGACTAATAAGACTTTTAGATATATTTCTATTCTGAATGTAAATCAATTCTCAATTTTCCAAACTAAGAAGAGATCATATCCTACCAATTCACATCTTTCCAATTTCTTTCCTTTTCAACATCAAAATTGGATTTTTTAGATATACATTAGCATTGGCCAAACGTTAATGCTGTAAGAACAAGAATTGATAAAACAACCATTGAAGAAAAGATGAAAACTGAAATGATTAACAATTACATTCCACTACAATTGTTCTTAACCTAAACAAGAAATGAATTTAGCCACTCATTTGCGGATTTAACATCATCAAATAAGTAGAATTTATACAAACAATTGAGATAAAAGAGAAGGATATAGAGAAGAACCTTAGAATTTTCGTCCCCTCAACTGCCTGTAACCCATGTTCTTGCTCAACCAAGTCAGAATGTTTAAAATAAAACCTAAGTGTGCTATTTATACTATTGAGAATTTTTTTCGAAATAACAAGCAACGTGGCACAGAGTGTATCACGGAGCACTCCCTCCGTGCCACGGAGGTATCGTGGACCTTCACTAGAAGTCGGCCCCCCAGGAAATTTAACCTCAACGTGTCACGGCCTGCATCGCGGAGCCTGGCCAACGTGACACGGTGTTATCGCGCACCTTCACTGGAAATTGCCAAATTTATTTCCTCTGAGGCAGAGTGCCTCAGTGATAGCAATGTGACACGGCTCCATCGGGGAGTCCTTGTTTTTGCTGATCTTCCATGTTCTTTTTCACTCCTTGTTTCCAAGTCCATTCCCGATTTTACCAACATGTATCTTTGCTTCCCAAAATTCCATTTTACCTGCAAAACAACACTAATCATGTTAGTTAGTATAAATTCACATTTAACTACAAGTCACATGAGAATGTACACAATAATGATATACAAACAAGTCGAAATGAAGCATTTGAGTATCACTTGGGCATGAAATTCTGCCCAAGATCACTTACCCCACACTTAAAAAATCTTTTTTGTCCTATAACAATATTCTCACATCTCATGCAATTGACACCCACGCATAGCTACTTTGACTCAACAATTCAAGCTATGGCTACACCGATTATTTAATATTGCAAATCATCAAGAAAACATGCATAGTCTCATCAATACAATGAAGTACATCACATTAACACCTCCTAAGCTCAAGAATCAATTCTCGATCTTGGCAAACTCGTGCAAATCAACTGATCAAGACATCCGACACGAAATTAATCTCTCGTCAAGCATGTGCCCTCACAAAACAAGAAAATTACCCCTTTTGCTATCATATGATTTCCAAAGCACTACATGTCGGGGTATATGAATACAATTTCGCTCTCTCTCCCAAGGAATTCACATGCATCATGTCATGGACCATAGGCTTGCATCTAGTGTATTACTCCACTAATATAAGGACGAGTGATGTAAGATCACGTAGGACTCAACGGGTTGTAGTGTAAGCTAAGGAACTAGCAAATACTGGGCTAACCAATAATAGCAACTAGCTTCCTTAAGCACTTTTCAATGCATCCCACCATCATTACGGTCATTTTTTTCCTTCATCCTCCCATTCTTGAAGAATTTTTTTCTTTGTTCTTGTTCCCATTTCTTTAAGCACACTCGACTTACTAGCAAAGATTAGTTATACATCTTTAGTTTATCTAATTTCAGCAAGTGCACCTTTGACCTTTTCTTTAACTTTCACCACTTCTGCTTTTCTTTCCTTTTCACAATTCTCACTCCTTTACTCTGTGGGAAAATTATTTTTCTTGAGCACTTAAGAGTTTTGGATCAAATTCACGGCTAATGGAAAGAAGGGATTAAGCTCGATTTGTACCTCTTCAAAGAAAGAAAAAAATATGCTAAAGGCTCAATGGGGCTAACTAGGATGTACATTCAAGGTAGGTATGATAATTGAGAAACTTCCGATTTAATCAAAGAAACGCCTACATCCTTTCCTACAATACATATCCTTCATTTCGTTTCGTACACACACCAGGTAAGTTCTAGACACTTCAAAATAGCATGGAATAATCGAACCCTCACCTCACACTCAATCCACATGCTCAACTCAAGACATATTCACAGACTCTTCAATCAACTAATTACAAGAATTCACTATTAAGCCTAGATCACACCGAATCGAACTCTATGACCTAGGTATCTCAATATGTTTACACATTTGCATGCTTTCATATGAATCACCTTTGCATCTTAATATCATGTACAACACGTAACAAGAATTTCGAACCATGAAGTAGAGACACGTTTAGGACACAAACAAAAGAAAGAACGAAAGAAAAAACTACTCCTATCGACTATATTTCCCTTATGACGGTCGTCATCCATCCATCATAGGGAACGGTCACTATCTACAACTTCAGTTCAATGGGACTATTCTTGGTAAAAGCACCAAAAATAAAGGCCGAGAAACCCAACATAAAAGAAATTTAGCAAAAAATTTTAAAAATTTTGATAATTTCGATAGAAAACAAAAATATTTACACAACAACCAACTGCTCAACACAACACACAACAACTTAACATTCATTACAACACCACTTAATTACAGAACACATAACACAAAGTCACAGGGTCACATTTTTCACAGGCACAACAATAAAACATAAACATAAACAAAAATGAAGCAGCTGGCACCTAACTACTCCCACCCCACACTTAAACTGAACACTGTCCCCAATGTTCACAAAATTCAACATATCACAAAGGTGGGTGGTGAAACTCCTTGATCAATCGAAGTATTCAACTTCTTCATCAAGTGCCGTTGCCTCGTCTCCCATATCAGAATCGCCCCTGCTGTCCTCATCTGACTCAACATTTGAGTCCTCCCATTGTGTCTCCTCATCGGTGGGGACGTCATCATCTACAGGCTCCACAAATGCGGGCCCCACTCTGCATAGAGCTTGGGCATTCTCGCCGAATGGGTAATCCAGCTCGAGATTCCATAGCTCATCCTCCGTTGTAGGCCTCCCGCCAGTGTGCAGCTGCAACATCTGCATCCCATAAATGCGAGCCATATACTGATCATCCCGATCATGTCGCTCGGCTAGTGTGAGCACCGATCCATGAGTAGTGTAAGTGGCCTTGGTTTTGGTGACATCCAGGGCACGCCTGTCAATCTGTACGATGTAATCCAGGGCCTCCTCCTCTATATCATGGCCCCTCAGGAACGTGGTAAGCAAACCATCAAACCCGTATCTGTGCCCCTGATGCGGTCGGGCTCTCTTCATGGCAGAGATGATCATTGCCCCAACATTTATTTCAAGCCCCTTCATCAGGGCATACACCAAGGAGACTCGATCCCGGGTGACATCTGTCATGTGCACCCCCAGGATCAAGCATGAGCACACAATTTTAAGCCAAATCCTGGCTTCCCTGTTCATCTGCGAGTAGGGCAGTGTCTGATGGTAGACCCTCTCCTTGTGCCTGCTCCACCTTGCTGTCGAACGGGCTCCACATAGAGTGCGTCTGATGTCCGCATAAGGTGGAGTGATGTTCAGCTGCCGAAGGACATGGGCGTCTGTGTCCCGCGCCCCCACGATAGCATTCAGGTGATGGGGCTCAAAAGTGACAACCTGCCCCCTGATCTTGATAGTGTGACTGCGGAGGGTTGGGTTTAGTTGGCATAGAAATCTCAAATGAGATGGAGATTTCACTCCCTGGGCTCTTCGAAGATGAAGTTCATCCCATCGGTGTCAATCTGGTGTACGATCTGCGGGAATTCCTATGCCAGCGGCTCCCTTGATATATGCTCTTCCGGGAAGTATTTGATTTCTTTGTGTTTTGCATACAATTTCTTCCCTTCGTTAGTCACCCATCGGGTTCTGTATTGTCGGTGTTGGCCTCTCGGAACCGCTGGTGCTGCTGGAACTGCTGTTCCCAATCTTATTCTTTTTCTGCCGGCGCCCGATGTGAATGTGCCCTTTCCCTTGTCTTGCCTGCCTGACATTGTTCCTGTACAATCAAACATACAATCCCAATGTTATTCAAGTCACAATTAGCTTCAACTAAGGTTGGGTTTAATTAGGTCACCCCACACTTAGTCTTTAGCCACAATCAAAACAATTTCGACAAGACATTCATGATTTTTCTCATTCTTGACATTCAACCGGCTTAGTGCATTCATACAAATCGATGGAACAATTACTATGTACTACTCAGACTTCGTACAATGAATAAAATTATCGCCCACGATTCACTTCCACCATCATAACACTTAGCCAAATTTTTGTTCTCAACACCCTATGCAATTCACCAATTTTATTCTCCCAAAAACCCCTTGTCTACGTAGCATATTCAACATTAATCATAACATAATTCAATTCACCCAACATGCACAACCCAATTTTGTTCAACATTTCAAACAATTTTAGTCTTCTTCATATTCAAATTCCAACCCTAGCTAGTAATTTCACAAAAATTCAATAACACATGCATTCATCGAGTTCATATACTCACAACAATGCAATGAACATCAATCAATCATAATTTAAATGAATTCAAGATTAATTTTAACTTAGGGAAAGTTTTGATCACTACACATGTTCAGGAATCGAAAATTCAAGCAAAAATGAGGTAAAGTTCAAGAACATACCTTTAATCCGATGAAATCGAAGAAAACTTGAAGAAAACTTATGCCTAGGTCCGTGTCACATTGGGGAAGAAGGGAATTTGGGGTTTTGGTCACGGAGGGAATGGAAAATAAGGAAGAAATGGGGGAAATCGAGGTTTTGAAAGTATTTTTCACGCTGGTTACCCGGCGACCCGGTGTGACCCGACGTGAAAAGACACTCAACGTGTCACGGAGGGTAACGCAGAGCACCCCGTCCGTGACACGGAGCCATCGTGCAACATGTTCTGGAATTTTTTAAAAAATCCAGAATAGGCTGCAACGTGTCACGGAGGGTAACGCGGAGCACCTCCTCCGTGACACGGAGCTATTGCGTAGGCTCACTGTAATGCCAATTTTTATTTATCTCACTTTGATTTTTTTTCTTTTCTTCTTTGCATTTTTGCTCTCCGTTCCACCTGAAAATCATTCCACCACAATAAATTGGTTAGAATTCATAGGTTTCAATGCAACAATAATTTTTTTCTATTATTTTTTTTCTTTTTTTTGTTGTTTTTATTTTTTTCAAATATTTCTACTCATCTATTAGAACAATTTCATGGGTTGCCTCCCGTGTAGTGCCTGGTTTACCGTCACGGCTCGACGTCATTCACGTTCAATCATCCTCTAGAGTGATGGACGTCTTCTCCCGAATAACGTCCTCACCCCAATAATGCTTACACCGCTGCCCATTTACCAAGAACATGTCACTTCTATCTTCTTGCCACAACTCCACTGCCCCGTGCAGGGTCATTCTTACTACCTCACATGGCCCTGACCATTTGGACCGCAATTTTCTTGGAAACAGCCTCAATCTTGAATTGATTAGCAATACTTTCTGCCCTGTCTCAAAGATCCGATGCACCATATGCTTATCGTGCCACCTCTTTGTTTTCTCTTTGTAGCACTTGACACTTTCATAAGCATGCCAACGAAACTCATCAAGTTCGCTGAGTTGCATCAACCTCTTCTTACCAGCAAGCTCTAGATCCATGTTCAATTTCCTCACGGCCCAGAAAGCTCCGTGTTCTAGCTCCACAGGAAGATTACACGCCTTTCCATAGACCAATCTGTACGGAGAAGTCCCAATTGGTGTCTTGTACGCAGTTCTATAAGCCCACAACGCATCGTCGAGTTTGCTTGACCAATCACTACGTTGTGCATTCGCTGTCTTCTGTAGAATCTGCTTTACTTCTCTATTCGACACCTCCACTTGCCCACTAGTTTGGGGATGATATGCTATTGCTACCTTGTGGCGCACCCCATACTTAGCTAGCAAATTCTTGAAACTTGCATTTACAAAATGAGCCTCTCCATCACTGATAATGGCTCGGGGTGTCCCGAACCTGGTGAAAATGTGCTTTTTCACAAATTTTGTTACCATCTTGTTGTCATTCCTGGGGCAAGCTGTTGCTTCAACCCACTTTGATACATAATCAATGGCCACAAAGATGTAACGATTACCAAATGACGGTGGTAACGGGTCCATGAAATCTATACCCCATACATCAAAGATCTCCCCTTCTAATATCTGCTGCAGCGGCATCTCTTGCCTTCTACCAATTGTGCCTGTTCTTTGACATCTATCACACATTTTTACCTATGCCATAGAGTCTCCAAACAATGTAGGCCAAAAGAAACCTAACTGTAGCACCTTGTGCGTAGTCCCCTCGCCTCCGTGGTGCCCTCCATACAATGAAGAGTGACAACTCCTCAACACTTCTGCAATCTGGCTCTCCGGAATGCATCTTCTCATCACCTGATTCGGTCCCTTCTTAAACAAGTACAGCTCATCCCAAATATAATACCTGCAATCATGTCTCAACTTCTTTCTCTGCTGAGACGTAGCCTCCGGTGGATAGACTTCACTCAGTAGCAAATTCACCATGTCTGCATACCAAGGGATTTCAGCTTCCTTATTTCCAAGAGCTGCTCATCTGGGAACTCTTCTTTGATGCTGTCACCTTCCTTCACATGTGTCCGACTTTCCAATCGTGATAGGTGATCTGCCACTTAATTCTCGCTCCCTTTTCTGTATTGAATCTCTAGGTCAAACTCTTGTAACAACAAGATCCATCTGATCAACCTGGGCTTTGCATCCTTCTTGTTAAACAGATACCGAATCGCTGCATGATCGGTATACACCACTACTCTAGAACCCACCAAATAGGACTTGAATTTATCAAACGCGAACACCAATGCTAGCATCTCCTTTACTGTGACTGTATAATTGACTTGGGCTGAGTCCAGTGTTTTGCTTGCATAATGAATATAATGAAAAATTCTATTTCTCCGCTGCTCCAATACAGCTCCTACCGCCACACACTTGCATCACACATTATTTCAAACGATTGCTACCAATCCGGAGATATGAGGATAGGTGCTTCTATCAACTTCTGTTTCAACTCCTCGAATGCTTTGACACAATCCTCATCAAACTCGAACTTCACCTCTTTTTCTAGCAACCTGCATATTGGTCTACAAATTTTAGAGAAGTTCTTGATGAACCGTCTGTAGAACCCTGCATGTCCGAGAAAACTGCAAACACCCTTCACTGACACAGGTGGTGCTAGCTTTTCAATAACCTCGATCTTTTCATGATCAACTTCCAACCCCTTGCAAGACATTTTATGGCCAAGGACGATACCCTCCTTGACTAAGAAATGACATTTCTCCCAATTGAGTACAAGGTTGGATTCTTCACAACGAGCTAGCACCCTGTCAATATTCTGCAAACAAGTAGCAAATGAATTACGAAAAATAGAAAATCATCCATAAATACCTCGACAAAATCTTCCACCATATCGTGGAAGATTGCTATCATGCATCTCTGGAATATAGCGGGTGCATTGCATAAACCAAATGGCATCCGCCTGAAAGCATATGTCCCATAAGGACATGTGAAAGTAGTCTTCTCTTGGTCCTCCAGTGCTATGGCTATCTGGTTATAGCCAGAATAGCCATCACGGAAACAATAATATTCTTGACCAGCCAATCTGTCCAATATATGATCAATAAACGGGATAAGATAGTGATCTTTCCTTGTGGCCTCATTGAGCTTTCTGTAGTCCATGCAAATCTGCCAGCCTGTGACTGTGCGTGTAGGGATCAACTCATTTTTCTCATTGGTGACAACGGTCATCCCTCCTTTCTTTGGAACACACTAAATGGGGCTGACCCATTCGCTGTCTGAAATAGGATAGACCACACCTGCATCAAGCCAGTTAATGTCTTCCTTCCTCACCACATCCTTCATCATCGGATTCAACCTCCGCTGATGTTGTACGGTTGGCTTTGCTCCTTCCTCCATGAAAATTCTGTGCGTGCAAAAAGCTGGATTGATACCCCGAATGTCTGACATTTGCCAGCCCATTGCTTTCTTCCTCCTCTTGAGAACCAACAATGCACCCTTTACCTGTGCCTCCGTCAATTCTGCGGAGATGATGACTGGCAAGGTGTCATCTTCCCCCAAAAAGACGTATTTCAGATGTGGAGGCACTGTCTTCAACTCCAGTTTTGGTGCTTCCTCAATAGATGGTTTTGGCAATGGTTCCAGTGACCTCATCACTGGCTGAAAGTCTTACTTTCTGAGATACCATTTTGATTCATTCAACATTTGCACCATCTCATAAGTATCTCTATCTCCGAAATGATCGGAGCTCATCAACGCTCTCTCCAATGGATCTTGAGAATCAACAATCTGAAGAATTTCTTCTTGGTTTAGCACATTGATTGCTGAAAGCTCCTCATAGATGGCCGGAAGCTTCATGGCCTTATACACATCAAATACCTCTACTCGGAGTGCTTGGCATTCACCGGAGAAACGCCTGTGGGTATCACAAACACAAAAATAACCATAATTAAAGAAATAACTACCAAAAAGTCAATTAAAAACTAATAACCTAGTTTCACCCGTATTCTTCGGCAACGACGCCACTTTTTGATAAAGCTCAAACCACACCTCTTACTAAAGTGAGAAGCAGACGTTTTCAATAAAGAACCCAACTAGAGGTTGGGGTCGACCCCATAGGGAATAGGGAGACTGGATTATAGCCAGTAACTAAACTTGTAAGGTAGTTACTTCAAAATAGGGGGATTCTAAAGAAAATCAATAATAAAAGAAAATATCAAAATTCTGATGTTAAGTCAATATCAAAGAGTAACTAGGGTTTATGTTCCCCATGGGTTCATAAATACTTCGAGTATACACTCGTGATTATCACCAATACTTACTTATAGAACTGATAACTTAGGTTCATTCAAATGACCGACCAGTCCCTATTGAACGACTATACTCAATCACTCGACCAAGTCTCATGAGCGGTTTCAAACTATCTGTTATCACGAAGTTTCAGATTTAACTATCCTATGACCAAAACTCAAGTTAATACAATGATCATCAAGATCAAGGCTCTGTTGTAATTTTGTTTTACTAATATCTGCCTCTTCGACCAAAGCAAGTAAAGAATTCGGGCATGTCCTAACGTTGCGCACCATTAAAAAATGTTTAAGCATCAAGAGAATACAATATAAGTATTTGTATTGGTTTTAAGATCACTTTATGTAACCCTAGCTATTTAATTCACCATGGTTCCCATAACCCTAGCTATGGAGATTTTAGCCTCTCATAGTTGCAAGGTTGTGAATTGCATTCATGATCAAAGACATAAAACAATACTTACAAGTATGATTGAGAAAAACACTTCCTTCAATTACTTCAGTAAATCTTGAAAACTAGTAGTAAGAATAAGAAGAATTCATGATCAGGTTGATCACAAGTTAAGACCAACATAATCCTCTGTTTCTCAAGGTTTTTACTCTCTAAAACTATCAAAACTGGCGTCTCCTATAAAAATAAATCCTAAAACATATTTATACAGACACAAGAATCCTTTTCCTAAGCCAACAGGGTAAATTTCCATATCTGTTGCCGCCAGTGCCACGACTCGACCTACGATCTGTAGCATGCTCCTATGATCTGTAGCTTCCTCTCGTATAATCTCAACTGGCTAAATTTTGGCTAAGTGTTGGATCTGGGTATGACTTGTACCATCAACTAACAACTCGTACTGAGCTCCCGTTCTTTGAATCAGTGATTTTGAAGTTTTCCTGAAGTTCATCACGACCAGAATGGTACAAGTCGTACCTTCATCTCGTGGGTCGTACTTGCTTCTTGTAGAAGGAGTCAGACTCAGATGCAATTCTTCTGGACTTCATCACGACTCGTACAAGCCTGCTAATAATCGTGCTGGGACTCGTGGGTCACATTTGCTCAACCTTAACTTTCAGCAACTTCTCAGGGCCACTAGTACGACTGGTAGGTCCTTCTTGTGATCCGTACTATGGTCTGCACTTTTTGCCCATTTTGCACTTTTTAAGCTATCTTTTGCAATCTTCAGTTCCAACACCTATTTATCCCATAAAAAAAGGAAAAGTACCTCATATCCACATAAATACACCTAAATCCATGCTATTTTCTTAGTTTTGAGATCGAATATGATTTAAAACCGCAGCACATCACTAGCTGAGATAGTAACAAACCAAGGAACCAGCAGGTGGTTCCGGTAAACTCAAACAGATCCGCAGCAGCTGCCAGAGTTCAGTACTTCACCCAAATGCACCCTCCAGTCTTTCATGGATCCAAGGTGGTAGAGGGTCCCCAAGAGTTCGTGGATGAGGTATGGAAGATCACCCAGATTATGGGTGTTAATTCCGCTGAGAGTACTGATCTGGCTGCCTACCAGTTGTAAGGGGGGCACAAATCCGGTACAATCAGTGGAAAGAAGGGAGACCAGCAGGAGCGGAACAGGTGGAGTCGGGAGAGTTCACCATAGCATTCTTAGACAGATTGTTTCCCTGGGAGTTAAGGGAGGCTAAGGTTGCAGAGTTCGTGAATTTGAAGCAGGGCAACAGGACAGTGGAGGAATATGCACTGGACTTCATGCAGCTGTCAAGTTATGCTCCGGATATGGTAGCCAAGCCAAGGGCTCGCATGCTTAAGTTTATCAATGGAGTATCAAACGTGGTATGTAATGAGTGTAGGACCAAATGCTCATAAAAGATATTGACCTCTCCATCCTCATCGTTCATGCCCAGCAGATTGAGGCAGAAAAGCTAAAAGATATGGAGCAGGAGAATAAGTGGGCTAGAACTGGTTAATCAGATTATGGCCACCAGAGTTCCAGCAGTAGTAGCTGCTCATAGCAACAACAAAGGAGTCCAACACCCACTTCATCCAGTGCCCCTAATTTTCAGTCCCGCAAGGATCGAAAGGATGGAGCCTCTGGCTCTCAGTCCAAGAGTCACAAAGCTAGCAACCGCTACCCAGCTTGCCCTAAGTATGGAAAGAATCATCTAGGTAAATGCCTCTAGGATAAAGATGGTTTCTTTGGGTGTGGATAGCTACATCACTAGCTAAGGAAATGTACGCCAGCAGGACAGAGGAGATCACAGTCTACTAGTTCAGCAACTCCAGCAGGCCGACTAGCTTAGCAGGCTAAAACTTCAGGTATGAATGGCGGTCAGTTCCAAAACCTCTTTTATGCTTTATCCTCTCGTCAATATCAGGAGAGATCACCTGACATGGTCACGGGTATGTTAATCTTCAACCTAGATGTGCATACCCTACTAGATCCAGGAGCCACCTTATTGTTTATGACTCCCTGTGTAGCTATCCAATTTGAAATCAGTCCAAAAGTCCTGTCAAAACCATTCTCCGTCTCTACCCCAGTTGGTGAGTCAGTTAGAGCCGACCAGGTGTATATAAACTGCCCAGTCTTAGTATTGAATATGGTCATTCCAGCTAATCTAGTAGAGTTAGAGTAGGTCGATTTCGATCTCATTCTTGGCATGGATTGGTAACACTCTGGTTATGCCTCAGTCAACTGCAGAACTAGAGTCATCAGATTTTAGTTTCCAAATAAGCCAGTTTTAGAGTGGATGGGCAGTAGTTCATCGATTAGGGTCGGTTTATTTCCTATCTTATGGCAAGGAAGCTCATTACTAAAAGGTGCATTTATCACCTAGTTCGAGTCAAAGATTCCAACTCTAAGACCCCTATTATCTAGTCAGTTCTAGTTATTAGCGAGTTCCCTAACGTGTTTCCCGAAGATCATCTCGGAGTCCCTCGCGAGCAGGAGATAGACTTCGGCATAGACCTTCTCCCAAACCCTCAGCCCATCTCTATCCTTCCTTATAGAATTGCTCCAGATGAGCTTAAGAAGTTGAAGGAGTAGCTAAAAGACCTTCTTTATGAAGGTTTCATCAGGCCCAGCATCTCTCCATGGGGTGCTCCAGTGTTATTCGTGCCAAAGAAAGATAGTACTCTTGGAATGTGTATCGATTACCGCCAACTAAACAAAGTTACAGCTAAGAACAGGTATCCCCTACCCAGGATTGATGACTTGTTTGATTAGCTTCAGGGAGCTAGTTGTTTCTCCAAGATAAATCTCATATTGGAGTATCATAAGCTTAAAGTCAGAGAATGTAACATACTGAAAACAGCCTTCAGAACTAGCTAATGCCCTTGCAGCTTTCATGGACCTGATGAATAGGGTTTTCAACCAGTATCTAGACAGGTTCGTCATTGCATTCACTGATGACATTTTGGTATATTCCAAAGACGAGGAAGAACATGCTAACCATCAAAGGAAAGTGCTATAGACGCTCAGAGACCGCCAATTGTTAGCTAAATTTTGCAAATGTGAATTCTAGTTGATGTCTATGACTTTCTTTGGTCACATGGTCTCAGGTGATGGTATTAAGGTAGATCCTCAAAAGATAGCATCGGCGAAAGACTGGCCAAGACCTACTTCCTCAACCGACATCAGAAGCTTTCTAGGTCTAGCTGCTTATTACCAACATTTTGTGGAAGGATTTTCCTTTATTGCGTCTCCTCTAATCAAGTTATCTCAGAAAAAGGTGAAGTTTTAGTGGTCAGATGCATGTGACAAGAGTTTCCAAGAGTTGAAGACTCGACTAGTTACCGCCCCAATTTTAACCTTACTGAAAGGAATAGATGGGTTTGTAGTATATTGTGATGCTTCAAGAGTGGGACTCGATTTCTTTTTGATGCAGAAAGATAAGGTGATAGCTTACGCCTCCAGACAACTCAAGGTTCATGAGAAGAACTATCGGACTCGTGACCTTGAGTTGGCAGCAGTGGTGTTTGCATTGAAAATATGGAGGCATTACCTTTATGGAGCTTACATGGATGTTTTCACCAATCACAAGAGCCTTCAGTATGTGTTTAGTCAGAAAGACTTGAATCTTCATCAAAGAAGGTGGTTGGAGCTATTGAAGGATTACAACATGAGTGTGCTATACCACCCTGGCAAGGCCAATGTGGTGGCTGATGCCCTAAGGAGGATGTCCATGGGGAGCGTGGCTCATGTTGAAGAGAGCAAAAAAGAACAGGGAAAGGATATTCACAGGTTAGCTCGGTTGGGAGTGAAATTGGTTGATTCAGCTGATGGCGGAGTAGTAATGCAAAGTGGTTGAGATTCCTTGTTAATTATTGAAGTTAAGTCAAGGCAGGATGAGGATCCTATACTACTTAAGCTAAACGAAGCAATTCTCAAAAAAGAAGTGGAGGATTTCTCCAAAGGGGGAGATGGTGTGTTTCGTTACTAGGGAAAACTATGTGTACTGGATGTAGGTGACTTGAGACAACAGATACTAGAAGAAGCACATAGTTCCAGATATTCTATACACCCGGTGCCACTAAGATGTACCGTGATCTACATGATATTTACTAGTGGAACAACATGAAAAGAGACATTGCAGAATTTGTGGCTAAGTACATGAACTTCCAACAGGTTAAGGTGGAACATCACAGACCTGGGGGTATGACTCAGGATATCAGCATACCCACATGGAAGTGGGAAGAAGTGAATAGGCACTTTATTACATGTCTACCTCATACACACCGACAACATGACTCAATTTGGGTGATATTTGATCGGATGACCAAGTCAGAACATTTCCTCCCAGTCAAAACTACAAACTCAGGTGAGGATTATGCTAGGTTGTACATCTAGGAGTTAGTCAAACTGCATGGAGTGCCCTTGTCCATTATTTCAGTTAGGGGTGCCTAGTTCACTTCGCATTTCTGTAAGTCATTTCAGAAAAGACTCAGTATTTGGGTCAAGCTCAGCACAACTTTTCACCATCAGATAGATGGACAAGCTGAGCATACTATTCAGACCTTAGAAGATATGTTGAGAGCTTGTGTGATTGATTTCAAGGGCAATTGGGATGATCACCTACCTCTCATCGAGTTTGCATACAACAACTACTACTCTAGTATTCAGATGGCCCCGTTTTAGGCATTATATGGTAGGAGGTGTAGGTTTCCTATAGGGTGGTTTGAGGTTGGTGAATCTACCCTAATAGGGACAGACTCAATTCATAAAGCTATGTAGAAAGTGCAACTTATCAGGGGAAGGTTGAAAACAGCGCAAAATTGACTGAAATCTTACGCTGATGTGAGGAAGAGAGAGTTAAAATTTGTTGTAGACGATTGGGTTTACATGAAACTTTCACCCATAAAGGGGGTGATGAGGTTTTGAAAGAAATGGAAATTCAATCCGGGGTATGTAGGACCCTACAAGATTCTGAGGCGAATTGGCAGTGTTGCATATGAGGTAGAATTACCTCCAGAGTTAGCATTTTTGCACCCAGTCTTCCATGTGTCACTATTGAAGAAGTGCATCGGTGATCCGATTGCAATTGTGCCACTAGACAGTGTGGGAGTGAAGGATAGTCTCTCTTATGAAGAGGTCCTAATTCAGATCCTAGACCGTCAGGTTCGTAAGCTGAGAAACAAGGAAATCGCTTAAGTGAAAGTCTTGTGGAGGAACTAGCTAGTTGAGGGAGCCACATGGGTGGCAGAAGCAGAGATGATGGCTAAATATCTTCATTTATTCCCTTCCAGATAAGTTCAAGCATCAGGTATTAAATTCCTCCTCAATACTCTATTCAGTTCCATATTCATCAGCTCTATTCGGATTTTCAATATGCATCCTAGTTACATCAGCTTTGTTAACATGGTTAAATCAGCTTGGAGTCAGCCATTCCTCCATAAATCAGTTCATAGTCTCAGTCTGGGAATTGCAACTCCTTTCCCAATTTTCCAGAAGTTTTAGCTTTCATTCGAGGACAAATTATCCTAAGGGGGACATATTGTAACACCCCAAAAAATTCCTAGATCAAACCCAGACTCAGCAGATTAAATCAGAAATTATTTCCTCAGAACGACCAAGACAATGAGTCATTGTCAGCTCCAATGACCCATTTTCTGGGTTGTGGTCAGCCCTGTCATGTTCCTCGGGAACCAAGGGGGCATGGGACGAGCCATTGTGTGAAGCAACGAGTCGTCTTGTCACTCATTTCATCCCTAGCTCAGAACCTAGTTGATCCCTTTTCCAAGAACCCACGAGTCAACCAACGAGTCATCGTTTGATATAACAACTCGTGGTGTGACTCATTAGTTGGGGCTCCCAGGTATTTTTTGACCAATTCTTTCAGTGAAAACAAGTGGAAACAATAACATGTTGTATCACACAATGATTCGTTGTGTCCACTCGTGGTGACAAGTTTACAGATCCTCAGTCTTTTTCCAGTGGAGACGACGAGTCGATACAACGACCCGTTGGTTCTACCAACAAGTTATTGTGTCACTCATTGTTCGGGCTCCCAGATTTTTCCTACTAGTGACAACAAGAGGTACCAATGACCAATTGGTCTTTCCAATAAGTCATGGTCCCCACCCGTTGCCATTTCTAGTAAGCCAACAATCCAGGCCCATGACCAACGACTCATTGTGTGACCCATTGGTTCCCTATCGGGCAGTTTTTTAGATTTTCTCCCAGGGTTATTTTAGTAATTTTCTAGCTTTATAATCTGTAAAACCCATCATTTTGGGCACATTTTGGAGATAATTATATGGGTAATCGACTAGATCCCCATCATTCTATCTCAACTCTCTATCTCCAGAGCGAAGAACTCTCAGATAGACTCCATGAGGGCAAGCTAGGGAAATTGACTTTTCTTCTCAGATTCTCAAGAGATTTTTTCTAGGATTTCACTAGGTATGTGAGAATTTAGCAAGGGAATTGTCCTTCCCTTATACACCCAAATCCATCTAACTTTTCTTATCAGTTCTAGGGCCTGAGTTTTCGAATGTGGATGAATTTTTAGCCAAATTCTGTCTATATCATTTGGAAAATTATTCATGTTAATTGTAGCTATATTTCCACTATCTTGTGACTATGTTGATACATGTTCCTATAAATGGGTTTTAACCCTAGTTTTGAATGCAGTAAATTATAGTCCTGCATAATTGGTTAGTTATTCATATTGCTAGATTCTATCAGTGATGGGATTCCCATATTATTAATATCAGTTGAAATCTCAATCAGTTGCATGCTAGTCTAGTTTCAGTCAGAATATTAGCATTCTCAGTATTTTTCAGAAATGTGAACTAATATGTTTGACTAAAGTCTTTTCTTGAGGTGTCAGTGGTGCCTCCTAGATGTTAGTTATCAGATATTAGTTGATTCTTTAGAAGGTTACGACGCTTCTAGTTAAGCATCTCTGACTAGTCTTAGAACCACTAGACTTATTTTTGGTTTGTTCTTTAAACGGTTACGATACTTCCAGATAAGTAGCTCTAACCTATCTTAGAACACCAGTTATAGAATCTGGTCCAATAAGACTCTCAGTATACTTCCAGATAAGTGTCCCTAATTTAGTCTTAGATCCCAGTTTGAGCTATCAACTTATTAGTTAGATTGGGACTATCCAGTGGGAGTAGGACTTAGCACCGAGCGGACTGTGGTTCCACCGCACCCAGGTTCCCAGAACTACGTTGCCACCATAGGTTATTTTATTGGCCCTATGGCCCCAAATTGGTGATCACCCAATTCATGCCTTTATACCTTGACAAGGTATATTGGGTCCTATCGATGGGGCATATACATCAAACTCCATGTCTAGGTCACGTGGTTATATGTCGGTTATAGAATCTACCACTAGTCAGTACAATCCAGTTTAGCTCAGCTCAGTACAGTTTCAATTTAGCTTAACTCAGTTCAGTTCAATTTAGCTCAGCTCGGTATTTCAGATTTTGGGCATGTCTATTACCATCAGCCAGGGTCATTACTGACCATATCAGTTATATTTCAGTTGTACAATTTTCAGTATTTCAGTTAGTCATTACATGTCATTACAATGCAGTTGCTTGTCCTTTCATGCATTATATTATCTCTCACTTACTCAGTACATTCCAAGTGCTGATGCATACGTTCTATGTTGTATCGTATCATGATACAAGTGCAGGTTCTCAGCCTCAACATTGTTAGCCGATTCCTTGAGGTGATATCAGCAGCTGCAGTTGGTGAGTCCTCATCTTTCGAGGACAATATTTATTTTCAGTTAATTTCTTTCAATTTGACTTTAGAGTTAGCTAGGGGCTTGTCCCAGCAACACATCATTAGTAGATAGCTTTCAGACATAGACTCAGAAATTCAGTATTATTTTTCAAATGTCTGAACTTTTATTAAATTATCTTTCTTAAATGATTTTATTTTTTAAAGTTCTCACTTATGTTTACTCAGATTACTACTGTTATGATAGATGATACGTTGGCTTTGGGTTACTTGTGACTCCAAGTACTGTATCTCGTCCAGGCTATAGACTCGAGTCGTGTAATAACATGACTAATGAACATGCATAACTAAAATCATGTGGAACAATGGAGACTCATCATATAACTGACATTACCACTATAGAGCTTACATGGTCCCGACTATCACACTCAAGTAGGCAGAGCCGTCCAAAGCTCTGACAGGGCTAAGGATGCTACCATGATATCGATATCAATTTGAAGGCTCCTTTGGAGCAGGGAAAGCTCACAAGGGAGGTCCCAAATAATCTGATCATACCTACATTGGCGCGTAGTTCTGAGGTACAAGGTTACCTGACCCTTAGCCTACTCGGTGCTAAGCACTACTCCCAGAATCATGCATATGCTCTCCATTGTTTTTCAATGAAGCTGAACCATCGTCTAGTGACGAAGCTGAATCATAACATGATATACAAATCTGAAAACATAACACGAGGAGCCTTGGCTCAAACCTTACCACAAGCTAAAAAGAGTGGGAGTCTAGACTCCAAAATCCATGTGGTAAGATAATAACATGAAATCGAATAAATCGTGAAACATACTTGAAATAGACTTTGATAGTCAAAAAATGAATATAGACATGGTAATTTAAAATAATAGTTTTATCATATACATCTCATCATGCTTGAAAACATATATCATAATCTCATCTTTTGAAGAAATTTCATAATTGGGCATCATAATTTGTAATACTTTGGAAACATGAATTGTAATTAAAATTATTATAAAACATGCTAATGAATCATAATTCAACCTTAGAAACATGAATATATTATACCCATGACATATACTTATAGAATTCACAAGTTGAGTTATTCATCAACTTAGAATTTTCATGAATTTGAGAAAGGATTAGGCATGGGAGTGGAAGGATACACCTATTCATAACCCTACATACCTGGGTACTTTTGATTTCAAATCACTCTTGAACTCCCAAAGGAAATTGCAGAAGATTTGATGAACTTCTAGGCTTGATCACCCTTAGAAACTTCTAAGATTGCATGCATGGAGAGGGATAGGCATAGAATGACCTAAACCCTCTTAAAACACACTTATCTGAGCATAAGATGATGTAGTTTAGGTCTTAGGATCTTAGGAATTACGGAAAAGCCCTTACTAAATTAGCAAGGAAAAACACACCGCTAGTCCCAACAAGGGACTGGATGACTCATTGCCTATGACCACTACTTGTGTCTTGCTCCCGTTGCCAACACTGGAAACTATGCCTCTACTGGTCACCAGGACTCATGGTGTCTAACCATTGGGTACACTGCCAAACCTTCAACATCCAAGTCAAACTCTTGACCACAACCAACCTTACCACTCGTGGCTTCATCCATGGTCAACCCCCAGACCAAAAATCCAAACAAGTTCTCCATTCACTACACGAGTCACCTAATGACTCATGGTGCACCTTATGGGTCACTGGATGAATCATCCTGTGATCTGCTGCAGAAATTCCTATTTTCTCCATTTCAACCCTCGAGTCTAATCTTAGATTTTCGGGGTATTACACTTACCTAGAGAGATTCTTTCCATCCTCCATGATGTTGCAGCTTAAGGATAAGATCTATAATTTCTGACAACTGAAGATAGAGGAACTTCATGAAACCTAGCTGAGGTTCAAGAAGAAGTTGACCAAGTTCCCAAACCACAAAATTTCTGATGATAGTCTTTTGGAGATTTTCTATAGATCATTGAACAACAGTACAAAAGTAGTAGCAGACACATTTGCAGGAGGAGCACTGATTAGCCACACCTGGGAGCAAGCTCCCACAATTCTAGACAGAATAACCAAGACAAACAAAGCATGGCACACCTGGGAAGCAGAAGTTGCAGCTGGCACATATGTTGTTGGTGTGGCTATAGACCAATGAAGGAAGGAAGAAGAAAGTGACCAGGAATTGGCTCATATGCGCACATCATTGGATTTTATCACTAAGAATATCATAGAAGCTGGAGCTAGAAAAGTTAACGCAGCGGGGACATAGGTACAGGAGCCATGGCCTGACCACCCAGATTGCGAGGAGGAGGCAAACTTCTTGGACAACCTGGTGGTAGTTTTCCGAGCAAACGCCCAATGGTCTGGAAAAGACATCTGGAGACAAGCTTTAGGAAACCAAGGTCGGAAGCAACATAGAGACAATTACAACTAAAATGGATATAGAGACAGAAGCTAAGGTCGTGAGCGCGAGGGAGATTGGAGAAGGAATAACGATTACCGCAATGGCCAAGCAGGGTCGCATGTGCCTCCTAATGCATGTGAGCGGGAGACTGGATAGTCAAAGTTGTAGAGAATGATGGCTAGGATTCTAAAGAAGGTTAGATCCACAGATGATCAGCTGAAAGACATACGTAGTGATCTATCGAGCATGGGTCATAGAGTTGAGTCACATGCTATAGCTATCAAGCAAATTGAACAATAGCTAGGGAAACTTTCAACATCCATGAACCCTAGGAAAAAGTGTACACTACCTTGCAACACAGTCGAGAATCCGGAGAACAATGGTCACCGCATGGTTGTGATGACTAGGCATGGAAAGACCACGATTGATCCCCCTCTGCCGGTTATAGTTGAGCTTCGAAGGAAGAAATAAAGAATAATCGATGATGAGGATGAGGTTGCTAAGAATGATTATAATAAGGATGCTAAGTTGATTGAGGCTTCAATTTTTGAAAAGGGGCCTGAGTCTAAATAAGGAGAGAAGCAAGGAGCCATACAAATTTATGAGGCTATTCCACGACCACTGCCGTCGTTCCCTCAAAGAATGAATAAGAAGGTGGAGAATGGTAAATTTTAGAAATTTCTATCAATGCTAAAACAATTATCTGTAAACATACCATTGGTCAAGGCATTGGAACAGATGTCGGGATACGCCAAGTTTATGAAGGACCTTGTTAGCAAGGAAATGTCTGTGAGCTATGATCCTGTGAATAATGTGCATCATTGTATCACTATAGCCTAACGGGTCCTTGCCGAAAAGAAGGAAGATCCAGGTGGCTTCACCATTCCATGTACAATTTATGTTGTTGAGTTCACGAGGGCACTCTACGACTTGGGAGCAAGCATCAATCTGATGTCATTAGCTATGTTTAAGCAGCTAGGCTTGGGAGCTCCCATACTGAATACGATGATGCTACTAATGGCTAACTGGATTGTGAAGAAGCCTGTGGTGATGTTGTTTGACATGCCTGTTAAAATGGATAGTTTCATATTCCTAGTGGACTTCATGTTTCTTGATTGCAAGGTTGATTTTGAGGTCCCCATCATTTTTGGGCAACCATTCCTTGCCACTGGGAGGACTTTAGTAGATGTGGAGGCTGGCCAGTTGAAAGTCAGACTAAATAAAGAAGAGGTCACCTTCAATGTCTGCCAATCAATGAATCAATCAAAGGGGTACAGAGTGGTCTCAACAATTGAGGAAGAGTTCGAGTTCCTTGATGAAGTCTTAGTAGTCAAGAGACTTGTGTCATGCCGCGACGTTAAATCAGGTTCTTCTTAGGAGGCAACCCAAGTGGTGGTTTGGTGAGTTCTGAGTAATCGAACCACCTGTATCATGCCGCGATGTTAAATCAAGCACTTCTTGGGAGACAACCCAAGTTGATTAACTTATGTGTATGCAGTGAGCAGGGAAAACAAAAATAGGTGGCAAAAGAAAATTATTGAACAGGCGAATGCTATGGTTCTCAATACGACTCATAAAAGCATTGTACGAGCTGTAGCATGAGTCGTGGTGAGAAGTAGAGATGTATTTCAATGCATGAGTTCAGGGTACAGTTGGTTCTATGACTCGTAACCTCATTACACGGGTCGTAGTACTCATTGTGGCTATGAACTATGCAAGGCATGGACCTCAATGTAAGAAAGACCTACAAGTCATAATACGAATCATACCCCCATAGTACGAGTCGTAAGATGTGATCGTAGGTCCACAGGTAAGTTTCCTAATCTCTCTGTTACGGGTCCAATGGATGAGTCATAGGGCCTTTCTATGACTCGTGGTACGAGTCTTGATGGGTCAAAAATTTTAAAATCACCCGACTTGGCCCAAAATTTTCTAGTCTGCCCTATAACCTATTTAAACTCAAACATGTCGTACGCTACTCCCACGCTCTCAAAACCAAACTCACGACCTGCAGTCACGACTCTCTCACTCCCTTAACTAAAAATCAAAGATCAATTGAGCAAGTTCTTATTTAGATTACACCGAAAATCCCAATTCCAACCCTTGTTCTAATTGACAATCGAAGTTATCAGCATTCAAATAAGTGCACTATTTGATTTTGATAAGTATGACTTATGCGCTTGATGCAAACCTGCTTAATACCTGAGAGTCCTTTCAATACTTTAAAATTTTAAAAAGGACAATGACCAGGGATGTGAACAAAGTGTATGCGACTGGGTAGGGGCTTGAACTTGTAAAAATTATGCATTGAACTATTAAAATTGAGTTATGGGTCATGATTAAAAACGGGAGGAATGGGTAACTGTAAAACATGTGAAATGCACGTCTGTACTTGGGTAATTCTGAGTACCCAACACTAAATTGAAATCTCCTACAAACTGAACCAAACATATGGCAGGGACAAGATTCATAAGCCTTCCTATGACTTGTGGTTTCATAGTACGACTCATAGGATGGCTCGTTAGGACTTTCCCAGGCCAAATTTTAAATAATCACGAGGTACGAATCCTAGTACAACTCGTGGTTTACTGCTACGAGTCATACCTTGCAATCGTACCAAAAACCTAAAAAGGGTCAAGTCTATAAGTGATAGTATGATCCTTCCTACGACTCGTGGAATCTACTTACGGGTCGTACTATTGCTGCTTCCACTGCGCTACCTTCCTAAGCCCTTACTCCTTTTCCTTTTGCACCGACCTTGTCGAAGTAGAAGATGTGGCATTATTCGAAAACACTTTCTTAAAGTGGTGAATCGACTTCTCCCTAACAGGGCATTCTATGCATCTTCAACTAGCTTTCCCCCGCCGCCTACTATCTTGCAGCAATCCTTCCCTTAACCCTAATCATGCTTAAGACATGGAAAAATACATAACATTTGTTTTAAAAAGGCATCCTTATACGACTCGTGGTACAGATCGTACCTTCATGGTACGAGTCATACCTCAAAGGCATTACATTGACTTGAGATATTACGAGTCTCAGTATGAATCGTACCTCCAACGTATGACCCGTACTATTAACTTGTGAAAAATTATAGAGGAATTTCTATTTCTTTCTTTTTCTCAGATTTGGAATTCTAAACCTTTTCCTCCACATGTATAATGATTTAGAAACGTAAGGCATCAAAGGCAACTGCTTGGAGGACATAGCTTGATGAGACCTTCAAATCCGATAAAGCATGCAACTCCCCTTGTGGTTGATCAGATGAATACAGGGTCGATACATCGGATACTGACAGGACCCGAACCACTATGACGAAGGATAAAGACCAAGTCATGGTGGCAACTGCCACATCTGCTGGTGCTCCTAGTCTGAGGAGGGAGCGGAAGAAAGAGCCTAAGAGTCTGGAAGTGGCTCTAATTAAGAGGAGGGGTCTGAGGAGGCCTAATCCGTAGATGCAAGTAGTGAGTCCGAATTAGTAGAAGGGGCACCCAATGCCGTGTAAGAGCAGACTCCACCTAGGGAGAACCACACTATTCGGTGAAGAGTACCAGGAGCCCAGAAAAAATATGAATAGGGCATTGCTCTCACCACCAAGAACAAACCTAGGTGGAGCATTCAAGAAGAGCCATGGATCCTCACAAATTCATTAAATGAGGTGGAGGAGATGAAGTGGATATTCAACTTCTATGAATTTGATTAGATGGTTAGGGCCCTGGATCGATATACTTCAGAAATTGTCTGAGAGTTTTATGCCAATTATTTGGAAACCATGGAGTAGAAAGAAAAAAAGCTGTAGAAGTTGAAAGATCATCCCTAGCTGGACAACGTTTTGGTTAGAGGCTGAGAGGTTGATATATCCGAACGCACTATTGCTCAGGTATTAAATGGGCCCCAGTTCATACCACCATATGCTATGCCAGAATATGACTATCGGGTGGAGGCTTTGAAATAGATCAAGAAACTTAGTTTTGATGAGAGGCGGAGGCAGATTCAATGGTTTTCCAGCGTGATTGCTGAGGACAAAGAAGAGGCAGAATGGGTCACTAGCAGCAAGCAAGTCACAAAGAACTCTCTAAACTTCATAGAAAAAGCCTGTTGGACGTTAGTGCACCACCAGTTGGCCCCGACTATAAATGATAACACCCTCATTGCAAATAGTGCAGCTTTGGTGGCTTGTATCATGTCGAGATACCCTATTAATATGTCAAGGGTCATTGTAGAGGAGATATGAGATTGGGATATGGGATTGGGCACTACCCTCCCATTCCCGAGTCTCATTTTTAGAATGTGTATAATGGCGGGCATTAAGGTGTGTTGTGGTGAGGAACACCTGATCGGAGGATAGTAGATCGCTGATATTGGCCTCATGCGGGATAAGATGAACCCAATAAGTCAGGCCCCACTTTCCACCATAGTCCCACTATCACGGATAGTTGGGGGCACCCAGGTGAATGCCCCTAAATCACAAGTGAATTCCCCCACATCACAGGAGCAGAGAGAGATACCGGCTATAGATGCCGATCATACAGATGAAGCTCCTAGCACCTCTACCACACCACCTATGAGCCTCCTAAACTAGACACCAGTCGGATACATCCTAGTGCCTCAGGAATATCTCCAAAAGATGGCCAAGAGACTGACCATAGCTAAGAAGAAGTTCGGTCAATGATGGAGAATGTCAAACCTTGGGTAAAGGCTGAGATAGAGAAAGCTGCACAGGTCCTACACGCCAGATTAGATGGGTTCGAGACTAGGTTCAACATGCGTATGGCCTAGTAGAAGGACACAGGAAGCCTCTGTGAGGAGTTGGGGGCTTTTCAGAGTTAAGTGGTTGAGCTGTTAGGACTGCAGCCAGCAATCACAACAGCCCCCACTCTTATTGACCTCGATGCTAGTATTGACGAGGAGCTTGATTTGGCAGCTTATTGGGAGCCCACAGGAGAAGACAAGGAAAAAGGGAAAAAGAGGGTCTCTGAGGATGTAGAAGATGAGACCCCAAAGAAAAAGAGGAAAAAAGAGAAAAGAGAGCGCAAGCGGGCAAGATTAGAGAGTCAGCACACTCACGACGTGCATCAATTGGAGTTGCTTGAGAGAGCTAAAGGAGTGGGTAGCTCCACCATGGCCCAAGTAGAGCTTGCAAGTTGCAGGGACGCTTTGGGCGAGCCACATTCAGTCTCGATGATTCTAGAGGCCATAGAGGCGGCCGTTACTACTGAGGGGCAGCCACTCCCCCCATTGATACACCAGTGAGTGCGCCGGCCACCGCCATCCCCACGATTGTAGTGGAGGTACCACCTCTACAGGCTGACAGAAGTGCTTAGTGTACCGCAGGTATGTTCCCTTCCCTTTGTTTTTACATTATATGCTTCGGGGATGAAGCATTCTTTTTCAAAAGGGGAGGGGGTGTACTTGTAATTTTGGGTTTTTAATTCGTCCGAGGGATTTTTTGTCGTGTTTTTATTCCCTCAGGCATGCAATCTAGTAGAATCGGCATGTTTATAATTTTATTTTTGTGATTTTTGTTTAATTAGAAAGTAGCTTAGGAGTACTCAGCCAAAAACTTGCACTAATTTCTGATTTGTAAAAACTTGACCCTGTTTAAAAATTTTTGATGATTAGCTATGTACTTGTGATAGAAAGCATGATTTTCTGTGGATCTTTTTACGATATTCAGTATATTAGCATGAATAGTTTTTGTTAAGCCATGAATAAACCGGACAGGTAGAGTGAATACAAGACATTTACCATGGGTGAGTGAGGTCTGATACCTAGTTCAATAATGCATAGAGGATCTAGAACTTGCCCGGTTGGTCTTTACATAGGTTTTAGGATGATTGGTTAGGAAAGGATCATAGGCCATTTTTGTTTAGCCTATTTTTAGCTTAAATGATGCTACCAAAATGATATGATTCCCTCAATCCTGATTATGCCTTAAATGAACCATTTTTCTTTGATTAACCAACTAACCGTACCCATTTTTATAATGAACCTATTTTGCCCTGGTCCCTCCTTTGACATTGTGAACCTCAACATAGGCAAAATGCCTAAGTTGAGGTGGCTAGTATAGGCGTGCATAAATGGTGGGAAGGTGAAAAAGGAAAAGAAAAGAAAAAGGTGAAAACTGAGGTGTCGTGTGACAAAAGAAAGAAAAAGAAAGAAAAATTGAAAAAGAAAATACAAAAATAGAATGATGCATGAAAAGCTTGAAGAAATACCCACACTCGTACAAGTGCATAAAAAGGGTGAAAAGGGAGGAAAAAGTGGAAAGAAGCAAAAAGGGTAAAAAAGGAAAAAAAAACTAGAGACGCATGTATGTAGTGCCAAGGAGGGGTTTAGTGACAATTCTAAGTCGGTGTCTAGCTCATCCCGATTTAGTAACAAAGCAAGGCAAATTAGGTAAAATTTCTATCCTAACCGGTAATCCTATCGTAAAGATAAGAACTTGTTCCCTACATTCTTGTGTTCTAGCCTAGGGTTACTCTTTCGAGATTTTACCTAAGCTTAGCGAGTTTGCTTTAATAGTGATCAAGCATAAAAACAATAATAATAAAGAATGTAAGACAAAACAACGACTAAAAACTCAAACCAACAAAGAATTCATGCATTTACAATCATATCATGTGGCCTCAACCCTAGAGAAAGGGTTTTAGCCACTCATGTTCATACAAATACTTAAAAACATAATTAGAGTATGATACTTAAAAGGATAGATAAAAGAGAATGAAAATTAGTGAACCCTAGGTAGAGTTCTTCCTTTCTCCCTTCACTCCTCTCTGTTGTTCTCAATATATTTCATGATAATGATTTTAGAAGCTAAGGGTTCAATTTATAATAAGTGGGAAATTTGCAAAAATTGGCCTATGGTGAAACAACTCCATGTCACGCTGGCTATCGCGGAGATTTGCCTCTGTAACACGCTGGCTATCGCGAAGATTTGCCTCCGTAACACTCTGTTGTCGCGGATGCACACTATTTGGCAGCCCCTGCTCATATAAATTAATTCTTTGCTCCATGGCACGTTGTTGAACACCCCAATGCTTCTCTGTGGAATGGAGTTGACTCCAATGTCCTTTTTAGCTTGTCTCATCATCCATAATCTATCCCTTAATATTTATCTTCAAGATTAAGACCATTATCTTCACAGTGAGCTCCATACATTGGCAATTTCAACCTATTAAGAGAGCTAATCATATTTGTTAGTCCATGGCCACAAATTACACAAAATACTTGGGATTATTCTTAAATTAAGGTACAACATGGGCATAAAATAGTATTTGTGCATGTAAATATGCCCAAGATCATTTAGTCACTCAAGATATTCCATCCCTACCATACCCAACCCGAAAGCCTACATTACAAGGCAAAGCAAGTCCTATAGTGATCCTAACCTAACCATCTGATAAATCGAAGTAGAGAAAATAAGGGCAAGTTTATAGTATCCGATCTGCAGTATTTGGAACTTCTTTGTGAGAGTGAGTCTTACTTGTTCAGTCCCATGTTTCATATTTTACTATATTTGTGAGTGGGGGACTTCATTTGCTGTGAGGGTACATGATTTGTGTTTAATTCTAGCAGTTGTCTATGTAAAAAGCATTGGTGATGACTTAACTTTCTGTTAATAGATAGATGACATATCTTGATCCCAACTTATTATGTTTTGTGGTTTCTTGAAGTGCATGTGCTAATTTGGTTCACGAGAAAAAGGTTAAAAGCTTTTTGAGTTTATAATACAAGTTTTGGTTGATGTTGGCTGTAGAATCCTAGGTTTATTTTCTAGTTAAGCATCGTGTTTAGTTTTTATTTTCTTTGCCTGAGGACATGCAAAAGTATTAAGTTGAGGTTGTTGATGTGTTTTGAGTTTACAGCACTTTCGACGCTTAAAACTAACAAAATAGCATGGACTTAAGTATGTTTATATGTATATGAGACACTTTTACATTGATTTCAGGAAAAATAAGTGTTGGAGCAAAAATGTGCAAAAGAAGCCTAAAAATGCAGAAAAACAGCCAAGTACAAGTCTCACTAAAAGTCGTACCTTGATTTTACGAGCCGTACTCTGAACCGTGGTGAAATTCAGAAGGCTAGATTTAGAGGAAGGCAATATACGACTCTCAGTACAAGACATACCAAGATGGTACGAGCCGTAACTGGAGTCGTGGAATTGTTCAGAGAAATTTGCACAAAGGTAGACTCTTGGTACAGATGGACTAACGGATCATAGCACCAATATACGACCCGTACGATGAGTTGTGGTAAACTTCAAAAGATTCTTCAAGACTTGGCAGAACTTCAGTCACAACAAACAATACGAGTCATACCACAACACTCATGGAAAACTTTAGAAGATGTCAGAGTTCTCATGGCTAAATCATGGATGTATTGTACGACTCGTAAGACTATGGTACAAGTCATACCAACCTGCCAGCACTTAGACAAATCTGCAGCATCCAAGGACATACGAGAAGCAGGTACGACCCGTACAATCTTTCTAAAGGCCATAGGCCCAGTCATGACACAGTCGGTGCCAAATATTGAAAATTCCCTGTTAGCTTAGGAAAAGGTTTCTAATGTCGGTATAAATAGCTTTTATGTTTTATTTTAGTTAGAGAAGATAGAAATAAAGTAGTAGACGCGTGAAGAATATTTTTTGTGAATTTTTATCAAGTTTTGCAGAGCAATTCTTGGGATCAAACTTTTGATTTCATACATTATTCTTGAGATTATTCTTTGATATTCAGATTTTGTTTTCTTCCAATTTTTGCTGTAAGTATTTAATTATGTGTTTGTCTATGAATACAAATTGTAATCTTACAATCTTGAGAGGCTCAAACCTCCACAACTAAGGGTTGTGGGAACCATGATGGATCAATGATATAGGGTTACACAAAAGTGACTTAAAACCAATGTTAAACGCTTGTAGTATATTTTCTTTATCTTTAAACATTTCTTAATGGTGGACAACATTAGAACTTGCCTGAAATCTTTATTTTCTTGAACCTAGTGAAGTAGAGATAGGAAAAGAGAATTACAACAAAGCCTTGGTCTTTATGATCATTATATTAACTTGAGTTGTGGTCACAGGATAGTTAAATTTGTAACATATTGATAACGGTTAGTTTGAATTCGCTCATGAGACCTGACCCGATGATTGAGTATAGTCATCCAATAGGGACAAATCAGTCATTTGGATGAACCCTAGTTATCAGTTCTACAAGTACACATTGGGATTGATCACATGTGTATGCCCAAAGTAGTTATGAACCCATGGGGAACACTTACCCTAGTTGTTTGCAAATCTTGATTTAAATCACAATTATAATCTTTGATTTAATATTGTTTTCTTTGAAACCCCCCAAATTGGAGATAACTCACCAACAAATTCAATTACCAGCGTCAGTCTATAACATACCCTATTCCCTGTGGGTTGGACCCCATCCTCTTAGTTGATTCTTTATTGACAACTACCGCTTCATACTTCGCCAGGAAGTGTGAGTTTGAGCGTTATCACATGCCAACATCTGGATGGTTGCCCTAAACTCCGCGTGAGCAACCCGCTCGGGCACATGATCCTTGGGGTTGGTGGGGCCTGCTGGGGCCTATCTCCATAGCCATTCTCATGGCCATTTGCATTTTCTCTTCATCCATTTACTCGGCGAGGAGGCATGATTTTGCAAATGCACGTAGCATGAGTTACAAGGATAGAGAGACATTTTATCACACGACATAGATCATGAAAGAATGGAAGTTTCCAAAAATATTTCGTAGCCTCTTCATCATAAGTATGGCGCGCTTCACACCCATGAAAAGACTAACTTAATGCGACTTTTAGATACCCTAGGATACTTCAAAACCTAATGCTCTGATACAAAGTTTGTCACAGACCAAACATAGGCCCGAATCTAGACATGGAACCTAGAACCATAAATGTCTCCAATTCGACCCATGGCATGAACATGACAATTAAGGCTCAACATAATAAATGCGAAAATCCAACATTTTAAATAGAGGAAATCTGAAGATCTAATAACAATCTGAAACAATGGAATACATAACACTGATCCGAAGCTGAATACATACTATGTCTGATAAGCCTCTAAAATCTAACGAGTTGATGGGATAAGATCCCAACTAACTCACTAGTAAATTGAAACTAAAAATAAATTGGTAAGAAGGTCCTCAAAGGATGAGGAATCACCAACAACCTGGGAAATGCAAACTTTGAGGATCTGGCTAATGGCGGGACTGAACCTAAATGTTCGAGCCTGTATCATGAAACGATACAACATAGAGTATGTGGTCAGTACTTGGAATGTATCGAGTATGCAAGGTAAGTAAAATATTGAAGTATGTAAAAACGAAGTTATGCATATCCTACAACATTTAAACATAAGATTCTGAGAGTAAGGCTTGCGTGCTATTATCTGAAAACATGATTTAAACATGACCGAATGTCATAACTGATCTGAATGTCCCAAAGCTAAAACTGATAATCATAAGTAAAGCTGAACATTGGGTAAAAACTGATGAAAACATAATACCATGATTGATGAACATGCATAACTGAAATCATGAGGAACAATGGGGACTCGTCATATAACCGACATTACCACGATAGAGCTTATGTGGTCTCAACTATTACACTCAAGTGGGTAGAGCCGTCCAAAGCCTTGCTAGGTCTATGGGCACTACCATGATATCGATATCAAGCTAAAGGCCCCTCGGGGGAAGGGAAAGCTCAAAAGGGAGGTCCCAGATAATTTGAACATACTTATGTTAGCACGTAGTTCTAAGGCACAGGGTTGACCAAACCCTTAGCCTACTCGGTGCTAGACACTACTCCCAAAAACATACATATGCTCTCCATCATTTTTCAATGAAGTTGAACCATCGTCTTGCAACGAAGATGAATCATAATAGTAGATGCATAATTTGAAAACATATCATGAGGATTCTTGGCTCAACCATACCAAAAGCTAAAAAGTGGGACTCTAGATTCTGAAACTTTGTGGTGAGCTAATAACATGAAATTGAAGTAAATCATGAAACATACTTGATCGTATGGGCTTTCCCAAACTTATACATTCTTTGAAATATACTTTATAGTCAAAATCACGGATATAGACATGGGTACTTCGAAATCATACTTGCATCATAGATATTTCATCATACTTGAAAACATAGATCGTAATCTCAACTCTTCATGAACTTTCATAATTTGGCATCATAATTGTAAGACTTTGAAATTATAAATTTGTAACTAAAAATCATGATAAACATGCTTATGAATCTTAAAACAATATTAGAAACATGAATAAAATTTACCCATAATAGATTCTTAGAAAATTTCACAAATTGGGTTAAAACCCCATAGATTCATCAACTTTGAATTACATAAATTTAGAAGAGGATTTGGTCATGGAAGTGAAGGAATACTCCCATTCATATCCCTACATACCTAGATAAATCTAATTTCACACCCTTTTTTGATTGCCCAAGATATTTGGTGAAGAGCCTAAGGAATTCTCAAGCTTTATCTCCAATTGTGCACTCTAATCTTTCACGAATGGAGTGGAAGGCTTATGATAGGTTAAGTACTCTTAAAATACTTCTAAATGAGCTTAAAACGACATAGTTTAGGACCTAGGAGCTTAGGAATTACAAATACACCCTTACTAAAATGAAGGAAAATTACTCATTGTCAGTCACCACTAGGGACACCATGACTCGTGGTGTACTTAACGACTCACGGTGACCCAGTTATTATGAACACTACCCAAAAAATAATCATCCCACCTACTCCTGACCACGACCAACTTAATGAGTCGTTTCTACTCTCGTGGTCACTCCCTGAGCACGAGCTCCTGCCAACTACCCCTTACTTCACAAGTCACTCATGACTTTTTCAGTCTCCTCACGAGTCACTAGATGACTCCTCCTGTGACCTGGTGCAGAATTTCCTATTTTCTCCGTTGAACCCTCAGGTCTTATCTTAGGGGCTTTTGGGGTATTATACTACGAGAACGCTATAGCTGTCAAGTCACCATTGTAGCAAGACAATGAAATAGTATATGACTTGGGGTTTGATGGATGAGAATCTGATGGAAAGAAATGTGAACTCTATAGGAGTTGATGAATTTATTGTTGATTTGATAGAATATAGATGTATAAAGGAGTTGACAGATTGATTGTTGAATTTAATAAAATATAAATGTATAACGGAGTTAATGAATTTATTGTTGTATTTGACAGAATATAAATGTGTAGCGGAATTGACGAAATGATTCAGAATTGGATAGTATATAAGCGTATGTTATAGTTGTGGTTAGTATTGGTTAATCGATTTCATGTTGATTATATATTATTGCATGAAGTAATCCTAGTTGGTCGATGATTCCTACTAGTATGTATAGTGTACGGATTCTACCTTGATACACCTTTTTGGGTGTAGGTTGTGACAGGTGATTGTGTCTCATGATTGACATGGCAATTCTCAACATCAGCTTCTGCATTCTCTCCACAGGCAAAGCTGTGTCTTTTTTCATTGTCAGTATTCCGAGTAGATCTCTCATAGTTGTCTACACTAGATTTTTAAGGGAGTAAGTTCTTTTTAGAAGGCTTTTATTGTAAAGACTAAAGTATTAATGCTATATGTATGTTAATGCAGATTTCAATAATTATATATGTTGTTACGAACAGGGTTCACCTATCGAACTAGAGTCGTTGTAGGTTCCTGCACAATCCTCCTATTTGGGTCATGTCGAGTTTGTATAAGAGTGTCAAGGTTATCTGCCTCAGAAGAACAATAATAATGTCATGTAGAGTTCCACGGATTGGTTTATAGACATCTACATCTAATCTTTGGGGCTACAAGGCATCGAGGAAGTTTTCACCTTATTTCTTTCTTATTTTGCGGTCCGAATGTGATATCCTCCTGGGTTGATTCCAATTGGTGTGTGAACTAATAGTTGTATGTGATAATGAAAATGAAAGAGGAACGGTAGTATCAGCGAGACAAGTGGTATCGAAATAACATCTGCCTAGTGAGTCTTCGCTGCAATGAGATGAGTCTAGCCATCGCGGACTCTCTATAGCGAGAATGAACTGCAGTGGAAAAGACCTTATAGCAAACTGGCATTAGGCAGAATCCAATTCCCCTTTTTTGGGGGAAATTTCAGCTATTCCAAAGGTAGTGACCAAAGCATGAAGGTTATGCGAAAATGCTAGATTATATAATAGAGGCCAAAATAAAGGCCATTGTCATTCGAATGCCAAAAAGGGGCACTCGTACATCAAAAACATAAAATGAGAATTTCTTTTATCCAAAATAAGAAAAAAGGAAATAAACTTTCCAAACGAGAGAAACAACCAACCAAACGAACTAAGGGGAACTGAAGGAAAGAGAGGTACACCATAGTCATGACTAACTAAAAGACTCGTCATTACTGCAGCTAAGCTCGTTAGACTCTTCATCCTTGAACCCACTGAGGAAGGAGTACAGTGGGGCATCCTCATTGGCCACCTATTGCATCTTAGAGCTAGAAGAGGGGGTCTTCAGGTTTCTCCTTACACCTTTCCATATGCGGACAAATAGTTTGTCCTGGGAACAGCGCTTCTTCTTCGCTCTCTTCAGACCCTCTCGGAGCTCAACATGAGCCTAGCTAAGGAGGCTACCACAGCCTATTCGTCGTCAGGGTCCACAACAGCAACACTAGAAAATGCATCAATTGGGAGAGGTTTGGGAAACTCTCCCAATAGCTCTCTCATGGCGGCCATGTCTGCCTCCATTCGCTCGAATGGGAGAGCAGGCTTGGAAGGCCAACCCCTCTACGTCTCGGGCCCTCACTACACTTATCATTCGTGTTAGCCTTCCTCTTCTTTCTGCCCTTCCCTGGAGCACCTTTCACCATCAAGGGATCGAAGGGCACTTCACAGGAAACCATGCTATCCCTTACCTCCCATCATACTTCGGCAAGTTGGAAAAGCATAGTAATAAGAGAGGGAAAAGGCAGGCCGATTTTGCTCTTTACCGAGAATTACCTCCACTACCTATGCCCCTATATTTATCAACACTCAATCTAGAGAGCATGCCATGACTAGTTCTCAGTGGTAGGTCACATCGCTGATATTGGTGGAAGGATGAATCCGCCAAGACACCAGGTTTAGCCATCTCCGAGCCTTGATAGTGAAGTGATTACCCCTGATGTTGGTACGAGTAATGCCCCAGTGAGTAAAGGATCTTTTCTCCTCCACCAAAAAAGTATCCATGAGCCACTGCCCGTTACCCTCCACATCCTTCACCTTAAGATTGGCCTCCGAGGGATTTGTCAAATCCAATACCTTATCGATAGAGGCGGCGTTGATACTAAATGACGTACTGACATAAGAAACCGGGTCCAGAAGGGACCAGTTTACTGTGGGAAGAGGGGCATAGAACTTCCTTACCTAGTTCTCATTAGCCTTGCATGGCTCCTCAACCAATAGGTCCCATCCGATCTCCTGGAGCCTAGCATAGAACTCTGGCGCCTTTTCTTCCACGTCCTACATAATGAAGCCCTACTCGTGCAACATGCCCTTGAATTTCTGCTCACTGTATCTTAGTTGGCATTGGTCATTGACAAATTGGATATATCCAGAGTGAGAGATATTATTAGACATAGTAATAATAGTGCATATGGAAAAGCAATTGATTTGATGATTATTCTCTAAGAAAAAGACAAGGATCTAAATGTAAGTCAAACCGTGACAACATTGTGCCTAAAGAAGTTTACTACAACATGCGAATTTCCACTATATCAGGATAGGGACCACCATAATGGGTCTGCTGCAGTGGGAGGAGTGTGGCTACAGCGGAAGTCGTCTTCCCCAGGAGACCTTCATCCGCTAAGAATGGCGAACCAATTTTAAACCTCAAGTTTCCCTGAAATAAGTACAGATTGGGCAAGGTGAGGGTTACTCCAAGCCCCAAAACCAATTATTCAAGTCGATATCTATCTCCTTCAACCCTGAAGAGCTCGAACATGTTCAAACCACCATCCTACCCAAACCCCACTATTTTTAGTTCAAACATCCCATGATCGCAGTCAATAACACGCAGAGTATAATATAAATGACTTAGGAACGTAAATACTAGGAGAATTCTTCACGAATGTACCCCATTATTTCAAAAAGAAAATCTACCCTCACCATCCTATTATCAATTTAAATCCATGCATATAGGCATGAAAACACTAGTGTTGCAGAGTAAGTAAAGCAATAAATTTGCTGGAATAATGAAGACCTGATGGGAACGAGAAAAATCGTTGGAGAGTAAAGAGGATTTGCTCAAATTTGAAGTTGGAAATGTGAGAATGAACCAAAAACCATCCCACTGTCCTCTTAATCTGTTTTTTCCTCTATAGTAGACTGATTCTCGCTACAACAAGACCGCTGCGGTAGAAAGAGCATCACTGTAGCAGACAAGTATAATCTAGTGACGGTGTCTAATGTTCCAAATTCCTATGAGGGCCTAAAAATGTCCCAAATTCCTAATAAGGGAGTACTATGAGAAACGGTGATGACATAGTGGTTGCATAGGCAGTGATTTTGCAAAAGTGGGTTATAATTGATAAATAGGGGGTCCCAGAATTATATGGGTAGATCCTAGGGTAAAATTAGCAGGCAGAAGTTGCATATGTGGAATTCCTTCATTGTTGGGAATACTGGGAAAAAGTGATTAAACTCGTGTGTCGTTCTTGAGTAGTACGACTGTTAACATTCCTATGATGTCGAAAAAGGGGTTTGGTGAATGTACCAATTAAATTTGAAAGTGACAATAATATATCGCAGTAGGAAGAGATTCAACATAAGTATGACCCATGAAGATTCTGACCAAGATGTGATAGGAACCCCTTGCACATCCTGCGAAGCCGTTTAGGGAAGAATAATTATTTAATTGGTATCTGATGTAGCAACCCATCTTGTTGATAGAGAGCCTTGATGACGTTGGCGTACAAATTTAAAATTTTTTGGGAGCCTATATTTATTTTCTCAAATAAAAGAATTTATATGGTAAAGGATTTAACAGGTTGAGTTAAAATTTAGTAGGCCCAGGTAGTAAGGCCGCCGTGGTAGAAACTCCTTCACAGTAATGGGATCACTACAACTGATAAGTCATATCTGTAGCAGATGACGTGGATAAAAACTCTGTATTTTATCTAATTTTAAGACCCAGATGCTATGATTATAAGGATTAGTGATTAAAAATGTCCCAGAATGAAAGTTGGGTTGTTCTAACTAGGAAAGGAATAGGGTGGCTAGAGAAGAGCAGAGATTTCACCCTTCTCCCTAATGATTCTTTGTAAGAGAACCAAGGCTCAGGTCAAGAACACAGCCCTATCATTTGTGGTAGCATCATGGCTCCAAGTAGGTTATGGCTTACCTTTGTGTTAGACTTTAATTAGTAACTCATATACGTGTGTACAATATATGTATAATTTTTGGGTGAATACAAATATAGAATGTTGAAGACTACTCATATAAAATCATACTGATGTAGCTGTTAAGGATGGGGAAGGTAAACTAAATAACATGAAAGAAAGAGGTGTTGAACACTATATTGTAATTATTGAATATAGGTAGGTTGTGATGATAGATTGTTGATGGTATATTCTAGATGATATATTCTTAACAGTATATATTACGATTGCGTATTTTAATTGCATATCATTGACTATTGAAAGAGGGAAGATGAGTACTAGCATGAAATTGTAATAACAATTTGAAGAATTAAAAATAGAGATTTAACCGTCAATATTTGTATTCTAAAATAGGGGCGACAAGATAGTGGAGATATTCAAGATGAATACTGTCCCTGAGTAGCGAAGTCTTATAATACTGAACTAATAACTAATTGAGAGCGAGGTATGATGTGTGTATACATAAATATAGAATATATATTAATACCCTTATATGTATATAGGTGTATATCTAATTGCCCACACTTGTACTTAGCTATAATTTTAAATCACGAGAAATTGGATTGTGACTAATGTATTGTGTTTATAGAAAAATCGATAAATACGCTTAGATAGTCTTTGGACAATGATTGTGTTATAAACTATGGTGCTATAACTATGTTTCTTGAATGACCTCGGAGTTGAGTAAATTGTGAATATTATTCATAAATTGAAAGTGAAATTGTAAATATCAATGTCTACATGTGATCTATCCTATGTCATGATTGTTTGAGAGGACGATGAAATATGTCGATGAATGATGGGTAATAAATCCTTGCCATGAGATGAGAGGCTTGTGTCTGAGGTTAGCATCTGTATGAGCAATTAAGTATGATTGAGTGTGTGTATAATACTTGGATATGAGTGGCTTTTATCCGAGTTGAGTATTCAAGCGAGCAACTGTGATATAAAAGGCTCCTATCTGATGGGAGTATTCGGATGGGCAGATGAGTAGGAGCGGGTATCACGCCGGTACAATAAATAGATTTCTAGAGTCCCCTACAGGTCATGACTAGAAGGGCAAAAATAAGACCCTCTGTCATATGTGTACATATATACAGTTGTGCGATAGACGTACATATATATAGATGTGATATGTCATATACCAACAAAATTTGGGCATTACATGAGACATACAAGTATGATACAACATATTACAAAAATGGTACAGAGGTGTACAAGGTGAGACTAATGAAGTGTGGACATATACACGTATTTGTGCCTCTGGTGTTGATATGATTCAACTAACATGATTGATTGTGCTATAATTAATCATTTACATGTGTTGTATGGTGGTTGTTTTTAATGATCTGACTGGGTATGAATTAATGGATCCAAGTTCATCTTATTATAAGTCCCTTGTAATTGAGTATTCATGGAAATAATATTTTGTGCTAGGTTGGTCCTGGCTATGGAAATAGTTCCGTAATAAGGTATAGAGTCAAGAATTGTAATATGATGATATGGGTTATTGATGATTAATGATGCCTAAATAAATAGATAACCGATGCTATTAAGATATTGTTGAGTCAATAAATGAACCTTGGTTAACAAAAATGAACTTAGTTAATGGTAACAGGTCTATGGAATGAGGAAGGTGATTATAGTTTGAAATGATGAGTTGACAAAAAAGAAGCGCCAGCGATATCGAGCTACGTCTTAGGTAGGGTACCATTGAAGTAGGAAAATTTCCGCTGCTATGAGGCCACTGTAACATTCAAGTCACACTTGCAGTGTGAGAATGAAATAGTATAGGACTTGGGAATTGATGGATAAGATTCCAAGGGAATGAAATTTGAATACTGTAGGAGTTGATTAATTGATTGTTGAATTTGATCGAATATACATGTGTAATGGAGTTGACGAATTGATTTTTGAATTTGATAGAATATAAATGTATAATTGAGTTGAATACTACCTTGCTACACCTTTTTCGGTGTAGGTTGTGGTTGGTGATTATAGTCTCTTGATTGATATGGAGATACTACACATCATCTTAAACATTCTCTGCACAGGCGAAGCGGTGTCTTTCTTTGTTGTTAGTATTCCATGTAGAGCTCTTGTACCTGTTTAGACTAGATCTTTAGGAGAGTAAGGTATTTTTGGAAGGATTTTATTGTAAAGACTAAAATATTGATGATATATGTATATTAACATGGATTTTAATAATTATATTTGGATCATATCAGGGATTCATTTGGGCAAAACCATTGTTGGAACTAGGTAATACACTACCATGATAGTGCAATTTTTCAATTTTTTCACTCTTTAGACGTCGCATGGTAGTTTTGGCTTACAAATTTCCTTGTTTTAGGCCTTACACACCTACAAAAACATCCTTAAGCTGA
The DNA here is from genome assembly GCA_035772735.1 of Datura wrightii. Classification (NCBI taxonomy): domain Eukaryota; kingdom Viridiplantae; phylum Streptophyta; class Magnoliopsida; order Solanales; family Solanaceae; genus Datura; species Datura wrightii. The sequence continues at coordinate 70,811,532 of JASDFA010000019.1, read as the reverse complement.
TTATTGGCCAAATTTATTTTACAAAGGACACAAGAATACATACACATTTTGGGTTGCCTCCTGATCAGCGCCTAATTTAAACTCGCGGCACAATGTTGTCTCCCTCAATTCGAGGTATCCTTCAAATTCTTCCTTATCTTTTTCGAAGGCTAATCAAACTCACTTCTTCTTTTCTTGTTCAATTTCTTCACTTCACCCTCCGATTACTCTCATGCATCTTATCGAATTTGAGCAACTTGGTATTTTGCTCTTCCACCAATTCACCATTAGGGCTTTTGTTCTTCTCCTTTTTTATCCACACATATCATGGATCAATTTTGTTACCATACAAAAGTGTTTGTAATGTGAGGGGATAAAAATGGATTTATACACCATAAAGGTTGCCTCCTCATCGTCTATCCTCATTTTGAGCTTCCCTGATCTTGAATTGATGAGGGCTCCTCCGGTGGCTAAGAAAGGTCACCCAATTTTATTGGAACCTTTTCATCTGTTTCAAAGTGGAGGATTATGAAGTCAACAAAAAATTACAAACTTATTGACTTAATTCAGTACATTCTCAATGATGCCCTCAGGGGAGACATGACACATGTCAGCAACTTACAAGGTAACGTTAGTGGGCCTTGGTTCACCTAACAAAAGCATCCTGAACACATATAGGGGCATTAGATTTATACTTGCCCCCAAATTACAAAGAGCTTGTATCAACTCAATTTCACCAATTTGTTTAGGGAGGATAAAACTCCCTAGGTCTTTAAGCTTATGAGGAAGCTTACTTAGCACCCATGATCTGCATTCTTCCATCAATACTACCATCTCAAATTCAGTATGTCTTTGTTTACACACAACCACATCCCTTAGATATGTTGCATATTTAGGCATTTCTTTCAGAGCATCAATTGGAGGGATGTTCATGTGTATGTCACAACCCGAGCCTATACCCTGGATGTGACATGGTGCCTTGAGCCATAAGTGACCCCAAACTAACCCATGGCATAGCATATTTATAGCATGATTTAATATTAGAAAGCAAATAAACGGAAGCTAACTGAATTGTAAAACATTCATTTATGATGAAAGGAATAAACTTCTAAATAACACTGAATCATAAAGCTGAAAAATACTACTACTATGTCTCTACTAACTGATTGGGACAAGTACTCAACTAAATCCAAAGTCTGAAACTAAACCAATGACAAAGACAATTGAATAAAAGAAAATAACTCCACTCCTCAAAAGATGAGGACTCACCACTAACGACTGCTAATAGGCTCTGGAATGAGTCTAACTACGGTGTTGCGCCTGAGTACCTGAATTTATATAATAACATGATATACCATAAGAGTATGCTATTATTGCTTTGAATGCACTGACTACGTGAGATGTGCAACTAAAGTATAAAACATGCTAGTAAAATCTGGAAACCATAGCCGAACTAATGTACGATGAACCTATCTGATATTCATCAATACAAAAAGTATTATGTCAATATGAAAATACTGAAAAGTACAAGTAAAATTGATTTTTAGGGTCATGTACATGCACTGTAAATTGAAATTGTGACTGTAGCTGAAGACTGTAACTGTACTGTAGGAGAGTATATTAATCAACATATGACCACGTGAACAAAACATGGAGTTCAAGGTGTACGCCCCATCAATAGGACCCAATATACCTTGCCAGAGTATAGAGTCATGGTTGATGTATTGATGCCCATTCAGGCTAATGACGTATGGTGGCATCTAAGACTTGAGTGTGCTGAAACCCAACCTACACAATGCTAAGCACTACTCCTAACTGATAATTTACTAACTATTTGTTGATAGTATGCTGATAGCTCTAAAGCTGATACCCTAAGACTAAGTCAGAACTACTTTATCTAAAAGTGTCTTCAGAGTCTACCGGACTTGATAAACCTGATAATACGAATAATATTGTACAACATGAATACTGAAATAGTGAGAAAGTCATATGTACTTAAAAGATCATGTTATTCGAGAATAATGCTAACTCATTAGACTAAGTATTTGATAACATGCTAACATCAAGGTCATGGGAATATATTGTACAATTTGAGAGTAAAACCATGAACATCTTACACTACTAATCATGGGAATCTTGAAACGTTGAGAAGGTAAGGGAAATCATACATTGAATGAATACCCTAGGACATGGTTTCTAGAGATTTTAACTTGCTAGGGTTTCTGAAAAGAATTGGGACATAAGGGTGAAAGGAAACCCTTATTGAAGTCACATATACCTAGAGAAGAAGACTTCCTTTCTAGAGCTTGAATCTTAGAACTTTGTAGAAGAACCCTAATCTTGGCTTGAGAGGATTGATGCTTTTGTTCTAGGTTTTTGATAGTATAGGAGAGGATGAGAGGGGAAAGTCGACTATTTTCCTTTAATATCCCTCTAAAGTATTCCAAAACGATGTAGTTTAGGATTAAAAAGAGTTAGAAGTTTCAAAAATACCCTTAAAATCATACAGGCTAAATAGCCCATCCATTCCTCATGACTCGTATCGTGACGCATGGTATCCTACCACGGAGTGGTATCCATTTGTGATTTTAGAGATCCATTTGGCTAGCTTCTGAAGTTCATGTTATAGTTGCTCAACACGATTCATCCTGAGTGACGACGAATCGTGGCCTCTGTTCGAGGTTTCTGGGAATAGTTTTGAACCCCTTACTATTTCATACTATGCCTTATACCACGACTCGTGATGTCCTCTCATGTGTCATGACTTCTACTCATGATCACTCAGAGACAATTTCATTACTTTCTGAATCTAAATTCACAACTGATAGGATGATTCATACCACCATACTACAGTTCGTAATTTGGACTCATGGCATCTGGAAATCACGGAACACTGGATTCTCACCATGAGCCATTTCAGGAGTCATGGTCTCTCATCATGGCTCATGTTGTGGCCCATTATGAGAGAAAGTTTTAATTTTTCTAATGGTTTTTACTTCAAGTCTCGAGTTTGGTCTTAGGTACTTTTGGGGTGTTACAGTGGAGCTCTTTGAAGATGTCCAGAAACTTCTTGAGACTAGTATCATTCTTACTCTATTGATGCGATCTTTGTGGAAATGGTAGTGGAGGTCTGGCAACCTCCACTTTGGGCTTTGTATTAGCCTTCTTACCACTCTTTTGGTCTGCCTCTAAAGTATATGCTTGTTTCTCTTTATAATTTGTTTCCTTGCTTGCTTGGTGCACTTCTTCTAACATTCTGCCACATCTATGGGAAATGAAACACTATTTCCTTCTGGTTTTTTTGTGTCACTAAGTAATGCACCTAGTAGTCCAGCATGTTATGCATTTCTAACTGCCTTAGTTGACGTTGCATATTGTTCAATTCCTTTCTTCATTTTATTATTTACCTTGATGTTGATGATGATATGACATAAACTACTTCAGACTTTTCTCTACAAAAATGTTCACTTGGTGTACTGGTGGTGGTTGCTGATTTTAAAATGAGTGGTATGGGGGTCTCTAAGCACTCTGTTGACCAGCCTAAGAGAAATTTGGGTGGCTTCTATAATTTGAGGGATAACTGTTCCCCTGGTACCCCTGACCATGATTCTGTTGCTCAACATAAATGTAACTCCACAAAAGTCCCTAAGATCAAATCCTAGACTTGAAATAAAAAACCAACAGAAAATTGTACTTTTCCCTTAGTACGTGTCACGACCCAAACATAGGACCGGATTGAGACACGGAACCTAGAACATAAATGGCTCCAAGTCGACCCATGGCATAAAAATGAAAACTAAAGCTCAACATAAATAATCGCAAAAAAGGAGCTAACATTTAAAATAGCGGAAGTCTTAAAATCTAATAACATCTGAACAACGGAGTACATATCTTTGATCTGAAGCTGTATGCATTCTATATCTGATAAGCCTCTAACATCCTAATGAGCTTATGGGACAAGACCCCAATTAGCTCACTAATAAACTGACACTGAAAGATACTGATAACAAACTGATAAAAGAGGTCCTCGGAGGATGAGGACTCACCAACAAGCTTGATATGCTAACTTTGAGAACTGACTAACAGGGGGACTGAACTTGAATGTCTGAGCCTGTATCATGAAAAAATACAGTATAGAGTATGCAGTCAGTACTTGAAATGTACTGAGTATGCAAGGTAAGAAAAACTGCTAAGTAAGTACAGCTGAAATCATGCATATCATAAAAAATTTCATCATAACATGTTAAGGGTAAGGCTTGCATGCTATTTTCTGAAAACATAATTTAACATAACTGAATATCATATTTGAATCAAATGACCCATATCTAAAACTGATAATCATAAGTAAACTAAACATTAGGCCAAACCTGCTGAAAACATAATATCATGACTAGTGAACATTCATAACTGAAATCATGTAGAACAATGATGGACTCGTCATATAACCGTCATTACCACAATAGAGCTTACGTGGTCCCAACTATTACACTCAAGTGGAAGAGCCGTCCAAAGCCTTGTCAGGGCAGGGCAAAAGGCGCTAGCATGATATTGATATCAAGCTGAAGGCCCCTTAGGGGCAGGTACAACTCACAAGGGAGGTACCAAATAATCTGAACATATCTACATTGGCACATAGTTTTGAGGCACAAGGTTAACTGAACCCATAACCTAGTCGGTGCTAGACACTAATCCCAAAAATATGCGTATGCTCTCCATCATTTTTCAAAAAAAACTGAACCATCGTCTTTCAATGAAGATGAATCATAACAGTACATGCATTATATAAAAATATAACATGAGGAGCCTTGGCTCAAACCATACCACAAGCTGAAAAGTGGGAGTCTAGTCTCCAAAACCATGTTGTAAGCTAATATCATGAAATTGATATAAATCATGAAATATACTTGATCATATGAGTTTTCTTAAACTTAAACATGCTTTGAAATAGACTTGATAGACAAAATTATGGATATATACATGGGTAATTCGATCTCATACTCTCACCATAGACAATTCATCATACTTGAAAATATAGATCATAATCTCAACTCATCATCAACACGCATATTTGGGCATCGTATTTTAAAACTTGAAAATCATAAATTTGTAATTGAAATCATTATAAAACACGCCCACAAATCATAAACCATCATTAGAAACATGAATAGAATTTACCCATGATATATACTCAGAACATTTTCACAAATTGGGTTAAAAACCCATGGAATCATCAACCTTGAATTTCATGAATAGACAAAAGGATTTGGGCATGACAGTGAAGGAATACTTCCATTCACAACCCTACATACCTAGGTACTATGATTTCAAAATCTCTCTTGAAAACCCATGTGAATTGAGGAAGAACCTAGGGAATCCTCTTGCTTGATCCCCAATGAACTCCTTAATCTTGCATGCATGGAATGGGAAGACTTAAAATAGGTTAGGAACTCTTAATACCCTCTAACTGAGCTTAAAATGGCGTAGTTTAGGACCTTGGGGCTTAGGAATTATGAGAATACCCTTACTAAAACTCAGGGAAATTACTCACTGCCAGTCACCACGAGTGACACCACGACTTGTCATGAACATCACGACTCAGTTAGGTTCAACCCTTGAAGTCTACTGCCCAACTTCCAAACTCCAACTCTACTCCTGACCATGACCTACTCCACGAGTCGTGGAGTCACATCACGACTCGTGGTAGCCTCTCGTGGTCACCCCTAGACCTAGAATCTTTACCAACCTCTCTTCACTTCATGAGTCACTTAACGACTCGTGAAGTCTTCCCACAGGTTACTGGACGACTTGTCCTGTAGCCCAAGCAACATTTTCCTATTTTCTCTGCTTGAACCCTCAGGTTTGATCTTAGGGACTTTTGTGGTATTATAATATCTCCCCCTCGGGAACATTCATCCACGAATGTGTACAAACATACTAAAAAGCTAAGTAAAAGAACTATAATCCCAAATACTGAACATCTGAAGCTGGAAACTGGCAGAGTGACTGACTCCAAATTGAAATACATGACTAAACTGAATTTATGAATCACATATGCATGCACTGATATGAAAGGAACTGGAAAACATGAACTGAACATGAAACTGAATAGAGTACTAAGGAGGAAACTGATACCTCAAGTTGGAACTGGGCCAAAAGGGAAATGATGTGGCTATTTAGCCATCATATCTGCTTCGGCTTCCCATGTAGCTCCTTCAACATGTTGATTTCTCCGAAAAATCTTCACTGAGGCTACCTCCTTGTTCCTCAACTTTTGAACCTGACAATTAAGAATCTCGACCAGAATCTCCTCACAACTAAGGGTATCCTTCACACCTACGCCCTCCACTGGAACAACCCAAGTCGGGTTAACCATGCATTTCTTCAAAAGCGATACATGGAAAATTTGATGTATTTAAGCTAATTCTCAGGGAAACTCCAACTCATAAGCCACCTTTCCAACACATCTCACAATTCTGTATGGGCCAACATAGTGGGGACTAAGTTACCCCTTTTTTTCGAATCCCCTCACTCCAATCATAGGAGAAACTTCAAGAAACACCCAATCATAAATTTCAAACTCAAAGTTTCTCCTCCTCACATCAACATAGGACTTTTGATGACTCTGAGCTGTTTTCAACCTTTCCCTTATAAGTTGAACTTTCTCCACAGCCTCATGGACTGAATCCATTCCTATCAATGTAACTTCACTGACTTCAAACCAACAACTAGGTGATCTACACCCCGCCATAAAGAGCCTCAAATAGAGCCATTTGAATGCTAGAATGGTAGTTGTTGTTATATGCAAACCCGATGAGAGGTAAATGATCATCCCAACTACCCTTGAAGTCAATAACACATGCTCTCAACACGTCCCCAAGAGTCTGAATGGTCCGCTCTGCCTGACCATCTATCTATGGGTGAAAAACTGTGCTAAGCTTGACCTATGTACCGAGTCCCTTTTGAAATGATCTCCAAAACTGGGAGGTAAAATGAGTACCTCTATCTGATATGATAGATAAGGGCACTCCATGCAGCCGAACTAACTCATGTATATACAATTTAGCATAATCCTTCGCTAAATTGGTAGTTTTGATCGGTAGAAAATGAGCTGGCTTAGTCAACCTATCTGCAACACCAAAATAGTCATATTGTCGACGAGTACGAGGAAACCCTGTAATGAAGTCTATATTGATTTCCTCCCACTTCCATGTAGGGATACTAATGTCTTGAAGCACACCTCCAGGTCACTAATGGTCCATTTCAGTTGTTGATAATTCGTACACTTAGCAGTAAACTCTGCTATGTCCTTCTTCATTCCACTCTACCAATAGACTTCAGGTAGGTCACTGTACATCTTAGAGGTTCCTGGATGTATAGAATATCGGGAACCATGAGCCTCATGCAACATCTCATCCCTCAAATCATCCACTCTTGGAAACACACAAATGACGCTAATATCAAAGTACGCCATTTCCCCCTTGGGAGAAGACCTCAACCCTCTGATTTTGAAATGCTTCCTTCAACTTTTACTAGAATCAGATCCTCATCTTGCCTAGCCTTGACTTCAGTCACCAAAGAGGATTCTGACCTGTTCTGAACAATGATATTACCATATGTCAAATCAATAAGATGAACCCCTAGTCGTGCAAGACAATGCACATCCTTCACCAACTTATTTCTCCCTCATCTATATGAGACAAACTTTCCATAGAAAGTATGCTAAGAGTGTCTTCCACTACATTGGCCTTACCTGGATGATAAAGGACACTCATATCATAATTTTTAAGAAGCTCCAACCACCTTTTTTTATCGCAGGTTTAGATCCTTCTAGGTAAACATGTACTATAGGCTTTTTTGGTCCATAAACACATCCACATGAACCCCATACAGATAGTGTCTCCAAATTTAAGGTGAATACTATCACTGCCAACTCGAGGTCGTGAGTCGAATAGTTCTTTTCATGGACCTTAAGCTGCCTGGAAGAATAGGATATAACCTTACCATGCTGCATCAGTACACAGCCAAGGCCGATCCTTGAGGCGTCACAATAAACCACAAACCTATTTGTAGCCTCCGATAGAGTCAACATTGGTGCTGAAGTGATTCGAGTCTTCAACTATTGGAAGCTTTTCTCACAGGCCTTCGACCGTTGAAACTTCACTTTCTTCTGGGTAAACTTAGTCAACGGTGCTGCAATGGATAAAAACCCTTCAACAACCTCCTATAGTAACTAGCCAACCCAAGAAACTCCTGATATCTGAAGGACTAACTAGTCTGGGCCAATTCTTCACAGCTTCTATCTTTTGAAAATACACCTGTACACCCTCACTTGACACCATATCACCCAAAAAATGCTACTGAGTTCAGCCAAAACTCACACTTGCTGAATTTAGCATACAACTGGGGATCCTTCAGAGACTATAGTACCACCACCAAATTGTCGGCATGCTCCTCCTCACTCTGAGAGTATATGAGAATGCCATCTATGAACACGATCACGAACATGTCCAAATATGGTTTGAACACCCTTTTCATCAAATCCATAAAAGCTATAGGAGGATTTGTTATTCCAAAAGACATAACTACAAACTCATAGTAACCATACTGAGTCTTGAAAGTTGTCTTCGGGATGTCACTCTCTCTAACCCTAAGTTGTTGATATCTAGATCTGAGGTCTATCTTTGAAAAACACATGGCACCCTGAAGCTGGTCAAACAAGTCATCAATTCTGAGGAGGGGATACCTGTTCTTGATTGTGACCTTGTTCAACTGTCGATAGTCAATGCACATCCGAAGAGAACCATCCTTCTTTCGGACAAAGAGAACTGGTGCACCCCACAGGGACTTGCCAGTTCTGATGAAACCCTTGTTTAAGAGGTCCTACAACTGCTCCTTCAATTCCTGTAGCTTTGTTGGAGCCATTCTATAAGGAGGAATAGATATAGGTTATGTTCGGGAAGAAGTTCAATACCAAAGTCGATCTCCCGCTCAGGAGGGATTCCCGGTAGATCATCTGGAAACACCTCTAGATAGTCACACACTATAGGAACTAACATGATAGTTGGGGTCTCAGATGTAGCATCCTTAACTGAACTAGATGGTACATGCAACCCTTAAGGATCATCTTTCTAGCCTTAAGGTAGGAAATGAAATGACCTACAGGTACAACCGAACAACCCTTCCACTCTAGGACTGGCCCACCCGAAAAATAGAACTCTATCGCACGGGTTCTATAATTTACTGAGGCATAACATGCATGTAGCCAATCCATGCCAAGGATGACCTCAAAATCTATCATGGCTAACTCTAGTAAATCTACTTAGGTGACTTTTTGAAGGACTGTGATAGGGTAATTTTTATATACTCATCGAGCTATAATTGAGTCACTAACTGGAGTAGAGATTGAGAAGGGTTCTGATAGGATTTCAAGACTAACTCCAAAACTACTAGCAACATAGGGCGTCACAAAAGATAAAGTTGCCCATGGATCTAACAACACATAAACATCAAGGTGAAATACTCATAACATACCAATGACTACATTTGGAGAGACCTCCTGCTCTTGACGAGATGCGAGGGCATAAAACCTATTCTAACACTGACCACCACCTACGCTAGTGGATGCACCCTGCTGAGCTGAGCCGCCCAGGCTGGTGAACTAGTGGCTGGGTCTCGGCCTCTACCATGGCCTTGCCTAGCTGCTAGACAATTGTTGAGAATATGTCCGGCTTCCCACACCCTAAATAGACACCTATACCTGCTAAGAACTGACCAGTATGCCTCCTACCACACTTATCACAATCTGGAATGCTGGGCTCTACAGGTCTGCTCCCCTGACCTCGGTAGCCTGATACTGGTCCCCTCTGATCGCACCTAGACCTGGATTCTACACTCGCTGCTCACGGTGCCAGGGCTAATGATCTCTGGTGGGACTGCTATCAATGCCCACCACCCGGCCTCTACTGGGAAAACCCAAAACCATCGGTCTTGGCCCTCTTGACATCCCTCTCTCTCTCACTGACCTACACCCACCTCTATCTGTTGGACATACATGACCAACCGTGAGAAGTCAATATCATGATGAAGCATCACAGTCTAGAAATCTTTGACCAAATAGTCCGCTATCCCATGCATGAACTTGCTCATCACTCGAGCCCTCTGGTCAGCCACCATCTCGGGTGTATATTTTGACAAATGAGTGAACTCCAAAGTATACTCCTAGACTGTCATGTTGTTGTGCTTCAGGTTCACAAACTCAGCTTCCTTGATCTCCCTCATCTCTCTGGGAAAGAACCGATCCAAGAATGCGGAAAGAAACTCATCCCAACCAATGGGACCCGTGTCAACTTCTCGGGCATCCTTTCACTGCATGAACCAAATGTGAGAAACCTCTCCGCTAATAAAAGGCTAGATTTGCACACTCCTCCCTGTCACCCCTATAATCTGTTTGATCTTCTGAATCTCATCAATAAACTCATGTGGTTCCTTGTCCACCTGCGATCCAAGGAACTAAGGGGAATAAATACTGAAGAAGTCCTTGATTCATGTCGATGCTGCGTTTCTAGGGAACATGAGCCACCGACTGCTAATTGAATTGGGCGTTCAATGCTTGTGCTTATATCTAGATGGCCACCCTAAACTCAGTGTGGGAAACCTGCTCAGGTACAAGATCCTCTAGGGCTGGTAAGGCTTGCTGGTGCCCGTCTCCATTGCCATTCTCATGGCCATTTCTATTTCCATTGTCGTTCCTTCTTCCGTTAACTCAGCATAAAGGCATGATTCTGCAAATGCGTGTAGCATGATTTGGAAGGATAGAAAGACATTTCATCGCATGACATAGATCATGAAAGAAGGAAAATTTCCTAAAACATTTCATAGCCTCTTCATCATAAGTGTGTCATGCTTCACACCCATGAAAAAGAATCTACTTAATGCGACTTTCAAATACCCTAAGACACTTTAAAACCTATTGATCTTATACTATGTTTGTCACGTCTCAAACATAGGTCCAGATGGAGATACATAACTTAGAACCATAAACGGCTCCAACTCAACCCATGAATGAACATGAAAACTAAAGCTCAACATAAATAACTACGGAAAAGTATCTAAAATTTAAAATAGCGGAAGTCTAAAAAAATCTAATAACATTGAACATCGGAGTATATAGCTCTGATTCGAAGCTGAATACATTCTATGTCTGATAAGCCTCTAACATCTTCTTGCGCTAATGGGACAAGACCCCAACTAGCTCACTAATAAACTATAACTGAAAGATACTTATAACAAACTGATAAAGAGATCCTCGGAGGACGAGGACTCACCAACAAGCTGGATATGCTAACTCTGAGAACTGACTAGTAGAAGGACTGAACCTGAATTTCTGAGCCTGTATCATGAAACAATACAGCATAGAGAACGCGGCTAGTACTTGGAATGTACCGATTATGCAAGGTAAGAAAAATTGCTAAGTAAGTACAACTGAAATCATGCATATCATAAAGCATTTTATCATAAGATGTTGAGAGTAAGGATTGCATGCTATTATTTGAAAACATGATTTAACATAACTGAATATTATATCTGAATCGAGTGAGCCAAAGCTGACATTGATAATCATAAGTAAAACTGAACACTGGGCCAAACCTACTAAAAACATAATATCATGATTGATGAACATGCATAACTAAGATCATGAGGAATAATGGGAGACTTGTTATATAACCGATATTACCATGATAGAGCTTACGTGGTCTTGACTATTACACTCAAGTGGGCAGAGCCATCCAAAGCCTTGACAGGGCTAACAGTGCTACCATGATATCGATATCAAGCTAAAGGCCCCTCGAGGGAAGAAAAATCTCACAAGCGAGGTCTCAAAGAATCTAAACATACCTACGTTGGCACATAGTTCTGAGGAACAAGGTTAACTGAACCCATAGCCTTCTCGGTGCTAGACATTACTCCAACAAACATACATATACTCTCGATCATTTTTCAATGAAGCTAAACCATTGTCTTTCGATGAAGCTAAATCATAACAGAACATGAATTGTCGGAAAACATAATATCAGTATCCTTGGCTCAAATTGTGCCACAAGATGAACAGTGAGAGTCTAGTCTCCAAAATCATATGGTAAGCTAATATCATGAAATTAAAGTAAATCATGAAACATACTTGATCATATGGGATTGACTAAACTTAAACACGCTTTAAAATAGACTTGATAGAAAAAATCATGGATATAGACGTTGGTAATTCAAAATTATACTCTCACCATAGACAATTCATCATACTTAAAAACATAGATCATAATCTCAACTCATCATGAACTCGCATATTTGGGCATCATATTTTAAACTTGAAAATCATAAATTTGTAATGTAAATGATTATAAAACATACACACAAATCATAAAGCATCATTAGAAACATTAATAGAATTTACCCATGATAGATACTTAGAGAATTTTCACAGATGGGGTTAAAACCCCATGGAATCATCAACCTTTAATTTCATGAATTGAGAAGAGTATTTGGACATGAGAGTGAAGGAATACTCCCATTCATAACCCTACATACCTGGGTACTTTGATTGCACAATCTCCCTTGAAAACCCAAGTGAATTGAGGAAGAACCTAAGGAATTCTCTAGCTTGATCTCTAGTGAACTCCTTAATCTTGCATGCATGGAACGGGAAGACTTAGAATAGGTTAAGAACTCTTAAAACCCTCCTAATTGAGCTTAAAATGATGTAATTTAGGACCTAGGGGCTTATAAATTATGAAAACACCCTTACTAAAATGCAGGGAAATTACTCACTGCCAGTCACCACGAGTGATACCATGACTCATTAGGTTCAACCCGTGAAGTCTACTTCCCAACTTCCAAACTCCAACTTTACTCCTGACCACAACCTACTACACCAGTCATGGGGTCACATCATGACTCGTGGCAGCCTCACATGGTCACCCATAGACCAACAATCGTTGCCAACCTCTCTTTACTTCATGAGTCACTTAACAACTAGTGAAGTCTTCCCACGGCTCACTGGACGACTCGTCCTGTGGCCCAGGAAACATTTCCTATTTTCTCCGCTTAAACCTTGGGGTTTGATCTTAGGGACTTTCAGGGTATTACAGTACGAGCCTCACCACGAGTCATGGTGTGAGATAATGAGTCATGAGAAGACTCTTGGTAAGTAGTCCAGTGATATCAGAGGGTTTCTAGTTACCACGACTCAACCCAAGAGTCATGGAGTGAGACAACGACTCATTTTCAAACTCGTACTAATTATCCTAGCAAGATTCAGTAGCCTTGCATTTTCCTCATAGGAGTCATGAGTCCACACAATGACTCATTGGTTGGGATCATGAGTTGTGGGTGGCAGTCGTAGATACTCCATTAGTGACCATTCAGGAGACTACAAGTCAGACCATGAGCCCTTGTATGCGATTACAACTAGTTGGAACAATTCGTGGTCCCCAATATAGAATAGTGCCTAGGAAAAACCCTGACACCACAAGGTAAGGAATGACTCGTCGTCTTAAGGCATGAATCATGATGATGGTTCGTGGTGTGCTATCCGGAGACTGTTCAAGTTGCCCAGTACCCAACGAGTCCACTCCATGAGTCATTGGTTGATGGTACGACTTTGGTCTGATCTGTTGGGATGAATTTCTAGAATTTCAAAATGATTTTCCAAAGGCATTTTTGTAACTTCCTATGTTTTAAGTCCTATATTACATCATTTTGAGTTTTGTTAAGGGGAAGTTAAAGGGATTCTTAGTCAAGTAGAACCCCATTTCCATGTCATAACATCGAAAAACTTTAGAAATAGTATGATCTCAGCCACTCAAGAAAATTAGGTGTTCCTCTTCTCCAAATTCTTGGATTCTCAAGACAATAAGCAAAAATTCATCAGTCTAGGTATGTGGGACTATTAGTAAGGTATTACTTTCACCTCTAAACCCAAGAACTCATGTTTAAATTATGTTTTTATTGTGATTATATAAACTTCTTGATTTTAAGGCTGAATATCTATTTTGTGCAAAAAATTATGAATTTCAGTATATTATGTTTTCGCTCATGATTCTCATACTAATACTGCAGATATGAATGATTTATAATTCCTACACCCCAAAATATTTTTGGTTATTATTGATGTTCTTATGCTATGCTAAGCGAAGTACGAGTCATATATTAGTCATAGAGGATGAGGGAAACGTGCACGAAGGGAAAAGTGAAGAGTATGTGAAGTTCGTAAGTAATGGTAAAATTTAAACGACGATATATCCCAATCTATAAATGCTTTAGAAGACTCACGATCTATCAAATTAAAGGTTCTTAAGTCTAGTTTTCAGAAAATCAAATCACTCATCAATCAGAGTTCAGAATAAAAAGTTATAGGCATTTTACTGGGGCACTGTCGGGTAGTGATGTGGCCCCGCCGACTTAAGCTAATTAACCAACTCATCCCTTATTTAAAATGAATTATTTGCTGCCAATTCATTTCATGTTGATCCTAAAATCGATCAGCTTTCTTAGGGACTTATTTCTCTATCATTTTCAGTAGTTGGAACAAGGAAAAATTTAAGAAGAAAACTGAAGCACAACTCAACCAAACACAAGAAAAGAAGGATAGTTTCCAAAAGTGAAAGTGAGCTAGGGGCTGTTTTGGAGCTCATTTTGGAAAGGTTTTGAAGGTGATTTTCTGCTTTTCAAAAGATGTTTGGACTAATTATATATCCATCCTTGAATATGGATTGAAACCAAGAGGAAATGCAAGGATTTCACCCCCTTTAAACCCCTTAAATTGCAGGCGAAAGGGCTGGAATTTGGCAGGTAAGTGAGCTACCGATTGGACTATTTTTAGCTGTGTTTTTTATCATTTTTATTAGGCTTTTTGTCTGTTTATTTGTATGGAAATGTAATCTACTTTTAGGGGAAGAATTACAGCAGATGTGAGGTAAAAAACTCTCTTTTTTGCCCTCAAAAGCTAATGGAAGCTAGTCGAGAAAATGGCTAAATGTTGTTGATGTTGCCGTGTGTTGTTGTTGCTATTGTGATTGCCATTAGTGAGTTATTTTGGGATGAATTTTGTGATACATATTATTCTTGATACTTTCCTATAAATTCAAGAGATTGGTAAGGTTAAGGGCTGGTCACTGAAGTAGGAAAAGCTCATCGGAAAGAAAGGTATGGAAGGCATTCCATCTGTTGTTCTTTCAAGCATGATTCGTGCGTTGTGAGTTAAATGAGACATAAATTTTTTTAAATGTATTGAGGAAGTTTTTTAAGTTCCATTTAATCTTTAAATTTTCATGTTTGATTGAAGTTAAATGTTGAGATTTTGTTTAGCCCAAGTGAGGCATTTAAAGTGTGATATCGTGTCGATTATTGTCGCAATTGGAGACCCCTCAGTGTGGGCTTTGTTAGCTCATCCATTACATTATGTTATATATATTATGTTGATCATGTATTAGGTTCTGTTCAGCTTATGAAATTAGAAATTGAAGCCGAGACGGGGATGCAAAAATAACGTATGCTACAAACGAATGTCAAGATTAGTAAGGATAAATGAGGGCACCAAAAAAGAGATTCCTTGATATGGTTAACTACCATAATGTATATATGATTTAGTTTTCTTAAGGATTAAAATAAATTTCATAATTCCTATTCCTTAAAGCTATTGGCAATTTATCAAGTTATTAGGTGCTAAAGTAGCGAACATTGACGCTAAGTATCCTCAATGGAGTCTGAGTACTTTGAGTTGAGTTCAAGTTGAGTATAATCTTTTAAATTGAATCTAAGTATTCATGTGGAGTCCAAGTATTCCAAAATTGGGTCTAAGTATCCATAGTTGGTTCTAAGAACCTATAAGCAAGGTCTAGTGTCATGTTCCTCGAGTCGCATGTTCATGTTAAACTTCCAAGTCAAGTTATGTCATATGTCCCCTTCTATTAGTTGATAGGGTTATGATGTTCAGTTAGTCCTAGTTGGACCCATTATGTGAGTCAGTTACTTTGTATTATTGAGTCAGTTACTTTCCATTATTTTGTTGGTCCTCTAAGTTGGACCCGTTATCTGAGTCAGATAAATATTGCATTGTTCAGCTACCGATTTCAGTATTAATTTGCTCATTTTCACGATTTACATTTACTACTGCATGCCCTCTCTAGTCTGAGTATCACATGGATAATTTTTCGATGCCACGGGAGTGATGTCGCATTCCCTCTCTAATCTTAGTATCAAATGGCTGAATGTGCGAGTA
Organism: Datura wrightii; assembly: GCA_035772735.1. NCBI lineage: Eukaryota > Viridiplantae > Streptophyta > Magnoliopsida > Solanales > Solanaceae > Datura > Datura wrightii. The sequence continues at coordinate 70,795,280 of JASDFA010000019.1, read as the reverse complement.
AATATGTATGAAAATCCTGGTCCAAGTATCAGGTTGGTTGTAAAGTCTTGGTCCAAGTATCAGACATCTCTTAAAGTCCTATTCTAAGTATCAGGCAACCATACTTAAATCCTGGTCCAAGTATCAGGTATCCACTGAGTCGATTCTCATAAACTCTGGTCTAGTACCGAAAATGTTGGCATATGAGTCAGTTATGTTATGTTTATGCACAGATTGTACATATAGGGTAGTCAGTTATAGAGTTATAGATTAGCTTACCCTATCGTATAAGTTGTGTTCAACTGTTATTTGCCATTGTTTATGTTGACAGGTTCCATAGTGTCAGGTTGTAGCTATTTCCCTTCCCTTGTTTAGTTATATTTGGCATTGCTTTATTTACAGCTCTAAGTCTTATATATCAATGCATGTCTTTATACTGACATACCTTCGATTGGGGACCCTGCAATTGTGTTGCAGATATAGACAAGAGCTCAGATTGACCAATTCAGTAGGAGCCTACATCTAGTGCCAAGTTTGTATGCTTCTTTCTTTCAGGAGCCCTATGTTTGGTTTGGTCATTTTGAGTTTTGATGTATATATGGGTAGGTTAGGGCCCTGTATAGTGCAATCAATATTATTTTACTCTTTTAGAGGCTTTTGTGGACTAGTTGTATAGTTATTCCGTTTGCAGCCTAGCTGGCTATCTGCAGTTCTTTTCAGTTTCCATTGTGGCCTTTTTGGAATACTATCTTTGTTATGTTTATTGAGACCTAGTTGGTCCATTTCTATGTAATAGTTGACTGTGACAGGTGGCAGACCCTCCCACAGGTGTGGCACCTCTGATTGCTTCGGAAGGATAGGGTCTTGAGGGAGCCTTTTAGTTGATGGCTCATATTACATCTAGATAGGAGTGACGATTGGAGTCGATAGAGGGACTAGAGGTCAAGCAACTAAGAGTTCTAGAGCTCGTGAGTTCTTGGGCTTGCACCCTCTAGTATTTACTGGGTCAGATCCAAATAAGGACTCTCAGGATTTCATTGATTAGACCTATAGAGTGGTGAAGGTCATGCTGGCTATAGTGACAGAGAGGGTGGAGTTGGCAGCATTCAGACTGCATGATGTGGCTATATTTTAGTATGAGGCTTACGCTCAATCCAGAGGAGACGATGCACATCAAACTGACTAGGAGGAGTTCTCTGAGGCCTTTATACACTAGTATCTGCCTTGAGAGCTTTGATAGGCTCAATCTAAGTAGATTTTACAGCTATAGCAGGGTCATATAAGTGTGCGGGAGTATTGCCTTTGATTTAGTTCTTCGTCCAGGTATTCTTCACTCCTAGTTTAGACATTGAAGGATAGGGTTTATCGGTTTGTGTGAGGTCTAGGGACCCACATAGATCATGAATTTTTGGGAGTATCTACCCAAGAGCACATGGACATTGCACAGATCTAGGATTTTACTCAGAGGGATGAAGGTTTGGTTCACATGATTCGTGATACTCGTAGGGGACAAGATTAGAGGAAAAGGGTCAGAACTGTGAGGTCCTATAAAGATTCTAGAGAGACTCTAGGGTTCAGTCACCCAGACAGCCAACTCAACTTACAGAGAGTGCTCCACCTCATCTATGAGGACTGAGAAGAGACCATAGTTCAGCTTTATTTGGTTCCCGATGTCAGGAGAGACCTCCAATACCCCCATGTGCTCAGTGCATTAAGAATCATAATGGATAGTGCTTTTGGATCAGGATGTATGTTATTAGTGTGGACAGTTGGGCCATTATACGTGATAGTGTCTAATGGGGACCAGAGGTGGTATCGCACAACTGATGGGTTCAACAGCAGTATCATGACCCTCAATTTGACCTCCCAAGTCCAGTTCTCAGCCTACAGTAGGCCATGGTAAGGGCAAGAGGGGAGAAGCTTCTTGTTTAGAGATAGTGCAGAATCACTTTTATGCTCTAGGTGGTCTCCAGGACCAGAAGTCATCGCCTTATGTTGTTATAGGTACTTTGACTATATTCTCCCATGTTGTTTATGTTTGATTGATCCAGAATCTAACTTTTTTGTATATTACTCCTTTGTTAGAGAGTCAATTTGAGATGGCTCCTAAATTGTTAGCTAAGCCGTTTGTTATATCTACGCTAATTGGCGAATCTGTATTAGCTGAAAGAGTGTACCGCGGTTGTACAGTTTGAATATGTTATAGGTCTACATTAGCTGATATGTTTGAACTTGGGATGGTTGATTTTGACGTTATTATGGGCATATATTGGTTAGCAGCATGTTATGCTAATGTTGATTGCCCAGGAAAGATAGTCAAATTCCAATTTCAGGATGAGCCAATCCTGGAATGGAAGGGTAATGTTGTTACACCTAAAGGTAATCTTATTTCCTACCTTAAGGCACAAAAGATGGTGTCTAAAGGCTACATTTCTCACTTAGTGTGAGTTGATACTTGACTAGTGAGCAGGTGACTTTCCTGTCAGTTCCAGTTGTAAATGAGTTTCCAGCAGTTTTCTCAGAGGACTTACCTGGAGTTCCTCCTAAAAGGAGATAGACTTTTCCATTGATCTACTTCTAGGTACTCAGCCTATATCGATCCCTCCTTACAGAATGACTCCTATATAGCTAAGGGAATTGAAGGAGCAGCTAAGAGATCTACTTGAGAAGGGATTCATTATACCTAGTGTATCACCTTAGGGTGCACCAGTGCTCTTTGTGTGAAAGAAAGATGGGTCATTAAGGATATGTATTGACTACAGGCAGCTGAATAAAATAATGATTAATAATAGGTATCCACTTCCCAGGATTGATGACATATTTGATCAGTTACATGGTGCTAGATGCTTCTTAAAGATTAACTTGAGATCTGGGTACCATTGATGTTTGGCATATTTTGATGCCCAATTGCCATATTTTTACCCACATTTGATCATATTTTGAGTTCATAATCCTTAATATATGCTTAAATTCATGTATGTGTGTGTTTTATGTGCTAAAAAATATTTTTAGTTGATTTGAGTAGAAAACTAAGCAAAAGGAGCTCAAAATGATGCAAGGAATGAATATTTGAGAATTTGACGGGTATGGTGCTATGGTTGGTGCCCTACACCAAGTCCCAAATTTCAGAGAAATAAATTTCAGGCTGGTGCTATGGTTGAGGTGGCGCACCAGGCCTATTCTGGAGCTAAAAATTGCTGAAAATTTGACTAAGTCTGTGGCGAGATAGGACGGGCAGCGCGCCAGGCCCATTTCAAGGTGAAAAATGATGATTTTAAAGCCATATCTTGAAGGGCAGAAGCGACATTTGAAGAATCGTGCCAGTTTAATTACGTCTGAAAAACTCAACCTGAAACCAACCAAGTGTCATTGCCCTAGTTTGTCATCATTATCGAAATATAATCAATCTTACATTCGTTTGTAGTTAATCTTTACATTTGAAGTTTAGTAGTTCAATTTCCCTAACCAATCTCCAATTTATTTGTTTCGTAGATTAGTGAAATTAAAGTAACAACCTTATAATGATTAAATTGACAAGTCCCTGTGGGTATGATATCTGGACTTAAAAATCCTGTATGACTTGATGACCACGTGTGCTTGCGTGACATCAAGTTTTTGGTGTCGTAGCTGGGGACTTGAATATTGTTTAATCACCTATAGGTTAGAATTTTATTTCACTAGTTTGTATATGTTGTATAGATTTTTATATTTCCTTATTTTAGTATTATACCACTCTTCTTAACATGATATCTATATAAATGAGTTAAATTATGGGTATTCATTTTTCTGTGATCCTTGTCTGAATTATGGAGGACCCCACTAGTGGCAACACTGTCATACTTGTGGTATGTGGTGGTCTAGATAGCCATTGGAGAAGTTACCCACATTTTTATTCCCCTTCCCCAAGACCCTATTACGATCCTCCTGTTGTTTTTGATGCTTACATGAATAATGAATAGGAGGAACATCAATGAGCAATGTGGAAAAAAATGATCCTGGAGCATATGGAAGTAATGAGGGAGCAACTTACGAATAGGGAGGAGTCTTAAAAAGGATGAGTGCCAAGCTCACAGAAATGATGGCTGAGACTACAACTTGTAATTATTTGCAAGTCATAGTCTAAGTTGATACTCAAGAGGAACCTCAAGTGGAAGGGAGAATAGAGCTCAGAAAAGAGATAGGCCAGTTTGGCTCATGTATCCATGACCTGCAGGGTCTTTTGAATGAAAAAGTTGAGGCATAAGAGGCCCACCTACAAAGTGTTGGGGCTACTAGTCAATGCAGGGAACAAGAAGAAGAATCCCAACCATTAGATGATTATTTGGTGGTATATGTCGATGTTGAGGAGGTGGTTAAAAGTAAGGATGTGAATCATAATTTAAGTTTGGAATTAGGTCTTATTAGTCCTCACTCTAAATACTTTTCGACATTGTGTTTGGTTAGCAACCTAGAAAGAGAGCCTTCCAAGCCTATGGAGAGATGTGTAGATGAGGAATAATGCCCCTATATTCTGAAATTTTTTATGCCAAAGAGTCATAACGACATCCGTCACTTAAGGACAAAGAAGGGCAAGAGGAAATATCAATTACTTGGTTCCTTCATGTTTACACCAACGCCCCTTGAGCATAATAGAAAATTGGAAAAGAAGCTAGGGTGAAATTTATAAGCTCAAAGTGGAAGGCAAAGTGGTGAAATTTGATGGTGTCATGCTGTGACGTTAAATTAGGAGCTTGTTGTGAGGCAACCCAATTGTAATAATGTAGTTTTTATTATTTTTTTAATATATAGTGTCATGTTTTTTTTGTTTTGCGCGGAGAAGGGGAAGTCTGAGTACCCGAAACAAAAGCTAAGGAGCACGTCTTGAGCTTAAGTGTGAGGTCCTGTGACCTGTGAATCCAAGATATATATTGATAGCTAGGATCTCGAGGTCCTCAAGGAGTAATTTCTCACTCTAATCTGATCTTTCATTATAGTTGCTTTCAGGACAGAGCAAGACTTTAAGTGTGGGGTGAGGGTATGTCTCCCTGAATTTTGAGGTTAAGGGTGAGTACGCCATCATGTTTTGTTTGAAAACTTTTTTAAAAAAAAATTGGCATGTCTCACCCACCCTTCGATTTTTCTTATGACCTTGGCTCTTTTTCGAAGGGGAGCCCTTCCAACCGAGTAATTGTTTTTGTGTGTCGTCATAGAGTAATGGTGTTTCCCTATGACAGATGGATGACGATCGTCTTAAGGAAAGCTTCTTCACATTTTTATTTTTTAGTATTGAGTCGTAGATCATCCATTCGTATCTTGTTGATATTCTGCTTAGCTATTATGCTAGAGTAAATAGAGTGGTTATTTTGATTGCATAAGTTAGAATCCTTGAGAGACACACATATCTCATTAATTTTGACTCAACATTTCCTTAGGGCTTAATTATGAAATTAATTTGTCATTCAATATGATTGTATGAATGCATAGGTGTAGAAACTGATTAGATTCTTGTTTCCATGAGAGGTGAATTGAATTTCTTTGTATGTATATATCATAGCTACTAGAACTTGCCTTAGTGTATGTAGGATAATTAGTTGGTAGGGAGTTGAGAGATGATCAACGAATTTCTTTGAAAAGCCTTGTTTTCCCATAATTGTTTTACCTTCTTAGTAATTCCCCCTAGTTAACCCCTTTGAGCCTAAACGCCTTATTCTTTCTTAGCCTCAATAGTGGCTTAATCCCTCTTATTGTGAGACCTCAGACTTATTGACTCGAAGTAGTCTTAAGCACGTTGAGACTTGAAAGTAAGGTCCTCCGAGTATAATGTTAAGGGAAAAATAATTGTGGTAAGAAAAGAAAAGTGAGAAGAAGGGGCACCCATAAAAATTGTGTTGTCTACTTACTTCTAGGGCATTGAAAAAGAGAGATTTAATTGCTAAATCCTTAGTTATTCTATGATTGGAAAACTAGCAGCCAAGTAATGAAAAAATTGGGCATGAAAAGAAAAGACGAGAGTGAGTAGAGGAAAGGTGAACAAGAAAGGAAAGAGGTGGTGGACAAGTTAAGTGAAATATGTCTTAAAAGTACTTAGGGTGGTAGTCACTATAAAATAAAATATCATTCCTACCCATCCCTTAACAAACATTACAACCAAGAAAAGTCTTGGTGATCTTAATCTCTTGAATCAATTAGGTAGTCTAAACGTACATGAAGAGCAAGCCTATGGTATGTTGAATATGTGCATTACAACATTTGTGAGAGTGAGTGTGCCTTACTATTCATGTTCCATGTCTTATATTGATCAAGTTGAGAGAGGAACATCACTAAAAGTGAGGGGCACAAAAGGTCTAATTTGGTGTACTACATGTTGCATGCATCACACTTAATCATGTTGGCCCTTTGTGTTGAAAAGATGAGTCATTTATAGAGGTTGTGTGTTCTTGGTTGTGAAATCTTTCTATGTGCTTTGTTGAGATTAGTTGTATGATGATAAACCGCTCTATATTTGCTCCATGCTAGTTGGTTGAATATGAGTTGATAGAGGTGTACGTGTGATGGTGAAACATGATTTTAGGTGTGTTTTAAGGATTGTTCAAGGACAAACAATGGTTTAAGTGTGGGGTGGTGATGTTGGGCATATTTTGATGTCCAATTGCCATATTTTTACCCATATTTGATTATGTTTTGAGTTCATAATCCTTCATTTATGCTTAAATTCATATATGTGTATGTTTTATGTGCTAACAAATGATTTTAGTTGATTTGAGCCAAAAAATAAGCAAAAGGAACTCAAAATGATGCAAGGAATGAAGATTTGAGAATTTGACAGGTCTGGTGCTATGGATAGCACCCCGCACCAAGTCCCAAACTTTAGAGAAATAAATTCTCAGGCATGTGCTATGACTAGGGCAGCGCACCAGGACTATTTTGGAGCTAAAAATTGCTGAAACTTTGACTAAGTCTATGGCGAGATAGGAGGGGCGGCACGCCAGGCCCATTTCGTGGTGAAAAATGCTTATTTTAAAGCCAAGTCTTGAAGGGAAGAAGCATCATTTGAAGGCTCATATATATATATATATATATAAAAGGACTAGGTCGTTTGTTACACATTCGAGGAATCATCTTTTATCAACTTTTAGACAGAGTTCGATATTGAAAGAGGCTGACACGCCAGAGAGGAGTCTCAACTCATTTTCTTTCTCGTATTTCGTTCATAATATCTTGTAAGTCGTTTGGAAGGAAGACAAAGTTATGCAGCTAGATTTTCTCTTCTTTACTTCGTATTTTTGTATAAAGATGACTACTTAATTGTTTCTCTGCTTGTCTTTGAGTGGCTAAACTTATAATCTAGGGTTGTGGCCGTGGTGGATGGTTGGTTGTTTAAAATCATAATAAACTTGGTTTTGATTCTTCTTTATGGTTGTTTGTATTTATTTGCTTTAATTTATTATTTATGAGATTGATCACCTTATGAGTAATCTATTGGCTTTCGATTGAATTTTGGAAAGAGAATCGAAAGGGTTAAAAATAAATACAGAACGGGAATTCAAAGACCCTTGAACCCATTGGTGATAGGATAGAAGTTGTTGTTAAGGATACGGATATACCCTTCAACCTTGTTTAGTTGAAATACAATTTCGCATAATCATCGTTTCATGTTCTCCTATGGCCATAGGATATTGGCGTTAGGGTGCATGAGGTAGTTCTTGGATGCTAGGAATAGTGGAAAGAAATGGTATAGTAACTTGCAACTAACAACCATCGGAAGAGTCATGCCAGTTTAATTACGTCTAAAAAGCTCAACCTAAAACAAACCAAGTGCCATTGCCCTTGTTTTTCATCATTATCAAAATACAATCAATCTTGCATTTGTTTGTAGTTAATCTTTTCATTTGAAGTTTAGTAGTATAATTTTTCAAACCAATCTCCAATTTATTGATTTCGTAGATTAGTGAAATTAAAGTGACAAACTTATAACAATTAAATTGAAAAGTCCCTATAGGTATGATATCTGGACTTAACAATCATGTATTACTTGACAACCACGTGCTCTTGCATGTGCTTGGGTGACATCAACCATCAGTTACGGGTTAGGGAAGTTGATATCCCTAAGACTACTTCAGAAACAGATACAAATGTCATTCGCGGTTACTAATGCCCAGTAGATTTTATGGATTTGATGAATAGGGAATTTAGGCCCTTCCTTGATGTATTTGTGATTTTGTTTCCTTGATGACATCTATATTTGTTCACGATTAGAGGCTGAGCATGCAGATCACCTGAGAGTTGGCATTATTTGAGTCAGTTACTTTGCATTGTTGTGTTGGTCCTTCGAGTTAGACCCGTTACTAGAGTCAGATATATATTGAATTGTTCAGTTGGTGGTCTCGATATCAGTTTGCTCATTGGCATGATTTGCATTAACTACCGCACGCCCTCTCTGGTCCGAGTATCAAATGGCTAATTGTGCGATGTCGCAGGTGCGATGCCGCACACCCTCTCTTGTCTGAGTATTAGATGGTTGAATATGCAAGGAAATATGTACAAAAATCCTAGTCCAAGTATCAGATCGGTTGTAAAGTCCCGGTCTAAGTATCAGGCAACTCTTATAGTCCTGATCCAAGTATCAAGCTGCCATAATTAAATCCTAGTTCAAGTATCAGATAGCACCTAGTCGATTCTCATAAACTTCGGTCCTAGTATCGGATATATTGGATATTTAGTCTGTTATGTTATGTTTATGCACAGAGTCTGCATATAGGGTATTTAGTTACAAAGTTGAAAATTATCTCTCTACCCTATCTTATAAGTTATGTTCAGCTATTATTTGTCATTGTTTATGTTGACAGGTTCCAGAGTGTTAGGTTGTAGTTATTTTCCTTCTCTAGTTTAGTTATTTTTTACATTGATTTATTTAGAAATTTCTTCCGTATATACTAGTGCATTTCTTTATACTGATGTTCCCTTGCCTACGGACCCTGCACTACTGCTGCAGGTATAGATAGGAGCTCAAATCGACCGATTCAGTAAGAGCCCAGATCCATCGTCGAGTTGGTATGTTCCTTTCTTTTTGGAGCCGTATGTTTGGTTTGGTCATTCTATGTTTTGATGTATATATGGGTAGGCCAGGGTCCTGTCCTATGTAATAAGTATTATTGTACTCATTTAGAGGCTTTTGTGGACTAGTTGTACAATTGTTCAATTTGTGGTCTAGCTGGCTTTTTGCAGTTATTTTCAGCTTCCGTTGTGACCTTATCGGCATACTATCTTTTTTATGTATTTTAACACCTTGTAGGTCCATTTCTATGTTATAGTTGACTATGACAGGTGGCCTTGTTGGCCTAAGGGTTACAGTTTAGATGCTAGATAGCTAGTTTCTAGATCACTTTAGAGTCGAGTACCAATCGTTCCCTACCCTAGTTTTGTGGCATGATAATAATTTAGAAAATTTCTTGTAGCCCTACTTCTTGAAATTTATCACAGTTTCCTTAGTTGAAGCACGTTTTCAGGATAACCCATGATATTAGGAGCTTATGGTTTCAGGATCAGTATAGCTTGCATGACTACTTCAGTATTTTAGAAATTTATTAAACATCATGATTTTAACTAGTCTATGCAAAACATTTTAGACCTCAGTTATGACTATGAGCACATACATAGTTTTGGGAGTTGTATTTAACACAGAGTTGATGCTGTTTCGGATAACCCAAGTCCCAAACTACATGCCACTGTAGGTTAAAGGGGTTATCAGTAGTTGAGAGTGTCTCCCTTGCCCCAATAGACTCATGAGTGTATTCACGCTAGTCATGGTCCTTACCCTTGGCAAGGTATGGACACTCTCTCAATCAGGGTTACAAGTTGGGCTCCATGGTACTCACATGGCTTCGGTTACGCGAACATCCCACAATTATATATATATATATATATATATACACAATATTTGTACATGGCCTATGGTTTCAGTATATTAATCTACTTTATGACATATGTTTAGCTGTTTAGGTATATTTTAATCCTGGGTCGTTGTATATCAACTTATGTTATTCAAAGATATTTTACCAAAATAGTATGATTTCATTTTTTAGCATGGTTGCCTATTTCACTCACGTTTTACCTATCTCACATACTCAGTACATTCAAAGTATTGATCACATTCTTTTGTGCTATATTGTCTCATGGTATAGGTTCTGGTACTCAAACTCAGCTTCGTAGTTAGATACATTTTTATGCCAATTTAGTTTTATCGTTGGTGAGTCCTCATCATTCGAGAATGAGAGTTTAGTTACATCTTTTATTTATCATTTCAGTTTTCAGTATTTAGGGCTAGGTGGGGATGTGTCCCTTCAGCTTACCAGTCAGAGGTTTTCGGATATGGATAGATTTTCAGCTGGTCAGTTCTTATATATATTTTTAGTTTTAAACAATTACTTCTAAATTCAAAATTATTTCAATTATGTGATTATACATTTGTTTAGATTCTACTCAGATACATACATACATACATACATACATACATATATATATATATATGTTTAGTGTCATTCTAGTACTATGGGTTAGCTTGGGGTCACTTCTTGTTCTAAGTACTGTGTCGCTTCTAAGGTATAGACTCGGGTCATGACAAATTTGGCATTAGAGAATTAGGTTTAAAGTGTCCTCGAGTTTCCAAAAGCCGCACTAAGTAGAGTCTTTTTCATGGGTGTGCTGCGCACCATGCCTATGAGGAAGAGGCTGTGAAACGTTCTTAGAAAAACTTCCCTTATTTCATGTTTAGTATCATACGACAAAGTCCAACTCTATTTACCCTTCTAACTTGTGCTATACACTTTTACAAAAAATGCCTCCTGGAAGAGCTAATAGATGAAGGAACAGAAATCAGCCAGCACCACTAGCAGCTGCAGAGCCTGTAACTGAGCACGTATCTAATACAGAGTTCAAGGCTTCATTTCAGATGTTGGCAAAGGTCATAACTGCAGGTTAACCAGAAGGTAGTCACACCTATGAATTCAAATGGAAATGTGGCAACAGCGAGGGTTCAAGATTTCACTAGAATGAACCAGCCTTTGTTCCATAATTCGAAGATGAATGAGCATCCACAGGATTTCATTGATGAGGTTCAGAAGATCACATGGATTAAGGGTATCACTAGGTAATGCCTCTGACTTTTGAGCTGAGTTCAAGTTGTTTGCGTAAGTAGATATACCCCAACCCGAATTTTTTTTATGAAAACTAGGTGTTAAGATCAATTCTTATGTTTGGGGAGTACATTGGATGCGAATTATGTTCATAAGGAATCTAGCATAGAGTTGAGTTGAGAGTGTTTGGTGCTTTGGTGACTACACGCAAGTGCACGTGGTCGAACAAGTAGTAAAGTGGCTTATTTCAAGCCAAGTATCGATCCCACAGGGACTGAACTACGGTATTAATTAACTTAAGCGTCAGTGAACTCTATCTTTATGAATGTAGACAACCAAATAAATAATGTTTTGAGAGTTAAGTTTACTACGTGATAAAAATCTATGTTAATATTATAATTTGAGTCTGAACAATAGCAATGAGCAATCTGAGGTTAAAATAAACATGCAGGGAAGCAATTTATCAATTCAATTCAGCTAATCTTTTATTCAGTTGCTAGTCAAGAATTATTGACTATGGATTGGATCTTTCGACTCCTATCCAATTTAAGAATCATGAAGCTTAATCTACATTTCTGTGATAAAAGAATTTCATGCTCTATCCATACATAACTGATTCCTTAATTAACTAATAAGACTTTCAGATATATTTCTATTCTGAATGTAAATCTTTTCTCAATTTTTTTACAGCTAAGAAAAGATCATATCCTACCAATTAACATCTTTCCAATTTCTTTCCTTTTCAAAATCAAAATTGGATTTCTAGATATACATTAACATTGGCCAAACATTAATACAGTAAAAACAAGAATCTATAGAACAACCATTGAAGAAAAGATGAAAACTGAAATGATCAACAATTACATTCCACTACAATTGTTCTTAATCTCAGTAGGAAGTGAATTTAGCCAATCATTTTTGAATTAAACATCATCAAAAAAGTAGAATTCATACAAACAATTGAGATTAAAGAGAAATAGAAAGAGAAGAACCCTAGAATTTTCGTCCTCTCAACTGCCTGTAACCCACGTTCTTGCTCAAACAAGTCAGAATGTTTAAAATAAAACCTAAGTGTGCTATTTATACTCTTGAGAATTTTTCCCGGAATAACAAGAAACGTGGAACGGAGTGTATCGCGGAGCACTCCCTCCGTGCCACGGGGGTATTGCGGACCCTCACTGGAAGTTGGCTCCCAAGCAAATGCACCTCAATGTGGCACGGCTTGCATCTCGGAGCCTTTCCTCCGTGCCACGGTGCTAACGTGCACCTGCACTGGAACTTGAGGTTCCAGGTAATTACACTCAATGTGACACGGAGTGCATCGCGGAGCACTGCCTCCGTGTCACGGAGGTAACGCGAGCCTCCACTGGAATTTGGCAAAATTAATTCTTCTGAGGCAGAATGCCTCCGCGATGGCAGCGTGATATGGCTCCATCGCGTAGCCCTTATTTTTGCTGCTCTCCCTTGTCAACTTCCACTCCTTGTTTCCAAGTCCATCCCCGCTCTTCACCAACATATATATTAGCTTCCAAAATTTCCTTTTACATACAAAACAACCCTAATCATGTTGGTTAGTATAAATTCACATTTTAACTAAAAATCACATGAGAATGTACACATAACGATAGATAACAAGCCGAAATGAAGCATTTGAGTATCATTTGGGCATGCAATTCTGCCCAAGATCACTTACCCCACACTTAAAACCTTGTTCGTCCTCGAACAATACTCTTACATCTCATGCAATTGACACCCACGCATAGCTAATTTTGGCTCGACAATTCAAGCTACGACTATACCAATTATTTAATATAGAAAATCATCAAGAAAACATGCAGGGTCTCATCAACACAATGAAGTACACCACATTAAGACCTCCTAAACTCAAGAATCGATTCTCGATCTTGGCAAACTCGTGCAAATAAACTGATCAAGACATCCGACACGAAATTTAATCTCTCATCAAGCATGTGACCTCACAACACACGAGAATTACCCCATTTGCCATCATATGATTTCCAAAGCACTACATGTAGGGGTATATGAATACGATTTCGCTCTCTCTCTCCCAAAGAATTCACATGCATCATGTCATGAACCATAGGCTTGCCTCTAGTGTATTACTCCACTAATATGAGGATGCATGATGTAAGATCATGTAGGACTTACGGGTTGAATGTAAGCTAAGGAACTAGTAAATACAGGGCTAACCAATAATAACAACTAGCTTCCTTAAGCGCTTTTCAATACATCCCACCATCATTATGGGCATTGTTTCTTCCTTCATCCTCTCATTCTTGAAATTTTTTCTTTGTTTTTGTTCCCATTTCTTTAAGCACACTCGACTTACCAGCAAAATTAGTTATACATCTTTATTTTTTTTTTAATTTCAGCAAGTGCACCTTTGACCTTTCTTTAACTTTCACAACTTCCGCTTTCCTTCCGTTTCACAATTCTCACTCCTTTACACTGTGGTAAAATTGTTTTTCTTAAGTGCTTAAGAGTTTTGGATCAAATTCACGGCTAATGAAAAGAAGGGATTAAGCTCAGTTTGTACCTCTTCAAAGAAAGAAAAGATAGGCTAAAGGTTCAATGGGGCTAACTAGGATGTACATTCACGGTAGGTATGATAAAGGAGAAACTTTCAGTTTATTCAAAGAAAAGCCTACATCCTTTCCTACAATACACATCCTTCATTTCGTTTAGTACACACACCAGGCAAGTTCTAGACACTTCACAATAGCATGGAATAATCGAAACCTCACTACACAAGACATATCACAGACTCTTCAATCAGCTAATTACAAGAATTCACTATTAAGCCTCGATCACACCGAATCAAACTCTATGGACTAGGTATCTCAACATGTTTACACATTTCCATGCTTTCTTACGAATCACCTTTGCAACTTAATATCATGTACAACACGTAACAAAAATTTTGAACCATGAAGTAGAGACACGTTTGGGAAACAAACAAAAGAAAGAAAAGAAAGAAAAAAAACTACTCATATCGACTACATTTCCCTTAAGACGGTCGTCATCCATCCATCATAGGGAACAGTCTCTATCTACGACTTCGCTTCAATGGAACTATTCTCGGCAAAAGCACCGAAAACAAAGGCCGAGAAACCTAACATAAAAGAAATTCAACAAAAGAAAAATTCGATAGAAAAAGATAAAAAATATTAATTTCAAATTTTTTTATTAATTTGAAAAATATTTACACAACACAACCAATAGCAGCTCAACACAACACACAGCAGCTCAACATTCATTAAAACACCAAATTAATTACAGAACACACAACACAGAGTCACAAGGTCACATTTAGCACAGGCACAACAACAAAAAAACAAAACATAAACAAAGCAGCTAGCACCTAACTACTCCCACCCCATACTTAAATCGAACATTGTCCCCAGTGTTCACATAATTTCAACATATCACAAAGGTCGGGTAGTGAAACTCCATGATCAATCGAAGTATTCAACTTCTTCATCAGGTGTCGTTGCTTCGTCTCCCATATCAGAATCGCCCCCTCCATCCTCATCTGACTCAACATCTGAGTCCTCCCAGCATGTTTCCTCATTGGTAGGGACATCATCATCTACGGGCTCCATAAATACGGGCCCCACTCTACATAGAGCCCGGGCATTCTCGACGAAAGGGTAGTCCAACTCGAGCTGCCAAAGCTCATCCTCTGTTGCCGGCCTCCCGCTTATGCGCAGCTGCAACATTTGCATCCCGTACATGCGGGCCATGTACTGATCATCCCGAGCATGTCGCTCGGCTAGTGTGAGCACTAGCTCATAAGTAGTGTCAGGTGCTTTGGTTTTGGTGACATCCAAGGCACGCCTATCGATCTGTGGGATGTAGTCTAGGGCCTCCTCCTCAATATCATGGCCCCTCAGGAACGTGTTAAGCAGACCACTGAACCCGTATCTACGCCCCTGATACAGTCGGGCTCTCTTCATGGCGGAGATGATCACTGCCCCCACATTGATTTCTAGCCCCTTCATCAGGGCATACACTAAGCAAACTCTATCCCGGGTGACATCTGTCATGTGCACCCCTGGGATCAGGCAGGAACACACAATCTTCAACTAAATCCGGGCTTCTCGGTTCATCTGAGAGTAACGCAATGTTTGATGATAGCCCCTCTCCTTGTGCCTACCCCACCTGGCTATCGATCGAGCTCCACATAAGGTGCGTCTGATGTCCGCATAGGGTGGAGTGATGTTCAGCTGTCAGAGGACATGAGCGTCTGTGTCTCGCGCCCCCAGGATTGCATTCAAGTGATGGGGCTCAAAAGTGACAACCTGCCCCCTGATTTTGACGGTGTGACTGCGTAAGGTCGGGTTCCAATTGACATAGAACTACCGTATAAGATGGAGATTGCACTCCCTGGGCTCTTCGAAGATGAAGTTAAGCCCAGCAGTGTCAATCCTGTGTACAATCTGTGGGAATTCCTGTGCCAGTGGCTCCCGTGCTATCTACTCCTCCGGGAAGTATTTGGTTTCTTTATGTTTAGCATACCACTTCTTCCCCTCATCAGTCACCCATCTGGTTCCGTATTGTCGGCGTTGGCCTCTAGGAACCGCTGGTGCTGCTGGAACTGCTGGAACCTGTTCTTTGACATCTATCACACATTTTTACATATGCCATCGAGTCTCTAAACAGTGTAGGCCAAAAGAAACCTGACTGTAGCACCTTGTGCACTGTCCGCTCGCCTCCGTGATGCCCTCCATACAATGATGAGTGACAACTCCTCAATACTTCTGCAATCTGGCTCTCTGGAATGCATCTTCTCTTCACCTGATCTGGTCCCTGCTTAAACAAGTACGGCTCATCCCAAATGTAATACCAAACAAGTACGGCTCATCCCAAATGTAATACCTGCAATCATGTCTCAACTTCTTTCTTTGCTGAGCCGTAGCTTCCGGTGGATAGACTCCACAAACCAGCAAATTCACAATGTCTGCATAGCAAGGGACTTCAGCCTCCCTTATTGCCAAGAGCTGCTCATCCGGGAACTCTTCGTTGATGCTGTCACCTTCCTTCACATGCAACCGGCTTTCCAATTGCAATAGGTGATCTGCCACTTGATTCTCGCTCCCCTTTCCGTCCCGAATCTCTAGGTCAAACTCTTGTAAGAACAATATCTATCTGATCAGCCCGGGCTTTGCATCCTTCTTGTTAAACAGATACCAAATCGCTGCATTATCAGTATACACCACTACTTTAGAACCCACCAAGTAGGACCTGAATTTATCAAACGCGAACACCAATGCTAGCATCTCCTTTTCCATGACTGTATAATTGACTTGGGCTGCGTCAAGTGTTTTGCTTGCATAATGAATGGAATGAAAAATTCTATTCCTCCGCTGCCCCAATACAGCTCCTACAGCCACATCACTTGCATCACACATTAATTCAAACGGTTGCTCCCAATATGGAGAAATGACAATAGGTGCTTCTATCAACTTCTGTTTCAACTCCTCGAATGCTTTAACACAATCCTCATCAAACTCGAACTTCACCTCTTTTTCGAGAAACCGACATATCTATCTAGAAATTTTAGAGGAGTTCTTGATGAACTGCCTGTAGAACCCTGTATGTCCGAGAAAACTGCGAACAACCTTCACTGGCACAGGTGGTGGTAGCTTTTCAATCATTTCGATCTTTGCACGATCGACTTCCAACCCCTTGAAGGACATCTTATGGCCAAGGACGATACCCTCCTTGACTAAAAAATGGCATTTCTCCCAGTTGAGTACAAGGTTGGAGTCTTCACATCGAGCTAACACCCTGTCAAGATTCTGCAAACATGTAGCAAACGAATTACCGAAAATAGAAAAATCATCCATAAATACCTCGACAAAATCTTCCACCATTTTATGAAAGATCGCTATCATGTATCTCTGGAATGTGGCGGGTGCATTGCATAGACCAAATGGCATCCACCTGAAAGCATATGTCCCATAAGGACATGTGAAAGTGGTCTTCTCCTGGTCCTCCGGTGCTATGGCTATTTTGTTATAGCCAGAATATCCATCAAGGAAACAATAATATTCTTGACCTGCCAACCTGTCCAATATCTTATCAATAAATGGGATAGGATTATGATCTTTCCTTGTGGCCTCATTGAGCTTTCTGTAGTCCATGCAAATTCGCCAGCCTGTGACTGTGCGTGTAGGAATCAACTCATTCTTCTCATTGGTGACCACGGTCATCCCTCCTTTCTTTGGGACACACTGAATGGGACTGACCCATTCACTGTCTAAAATGGGATATACCACACCTGCATCAAGCCACTTGATCACTTCCTTCCTAACTACATCCTTTATCACCAGATTCAACCTCCGCTGATGTTGTACAGTTGGCTTTGCTCCTTCCTCCATAAAAATTCTGTGTGTGCAAAAGGATGGATTGATTCCCCTAATGTCTAACATTTGCCACCCCATTGTTTTCTTCCTCCTCTTGAGAACCACCAATGCATCCTTTACCTGTGCCTCCGTCAGTTCCGCGGAGGTGATGACTGGCAAGGTGTCATCTTCCCCCAAAAATACATACTTCAGATGTGGAGGCAATGTCTTCAACTCCAGTTTTGGTGCTTCCTCAATAGATGGTTTTGGCAATGGTTCCAAGGACCTCATCAATGGCTGAAAGTCTTGCTTCCTAAGAAACCATTTTGGTTCGTTCAACATCTGCACCATCTCAAACGTATTCCTGTCTTCGAAATGATCGGAGCCCATCAAAGCTCTCTCCAATGGATCTTGAGAATCAGCAATCTGAAGAATTGCTTCCTGGTTTAGCACATTGATTGATGATAGCTCCTCATAAATGGTCGGAAGCTTCATGGCCTTATACACATCAACACCTCCACTTTATCATGCGCTCGCATGGTTAGCTGCCCCGCAGCTACATCAATCAACGCTCGCCCGGTTTCCAAGAAAGGACGTCCCAAAATAAATGGGACTTCCGCATCCGACTCAAAATCCAAGATAATAAAATCTACCAGGAAAATGAGAGAGCCCACTTGCACTAGCACATCCTCCACAATACCATCTGGTCTGGCCAAAGAATGGTCTGCTAGCTGCAAGATAACTGTAGTTGGTCTAGGACTGCCCAGCCCCAACTTCTTGAACACCGATGTCTGTATCAAGTTTATGCTCGCTCCCAAATCACATAGTCTGTGAGCTCAGATTCTTTGCCCGATTGTGATCTGAATATTAAAGCTCCCAGGGTCCTTGAGCTTTGTCGACAACCTGTTCTGTATCCGGGAAGTGCACTCCTCAGTAAGCGCCACCGTAGCATACTCCGTCAATCTGCTTTTATTTGCTACGATGTCCTTGATATACATTGCATGTTTCAGCACTCCCTGCAAAACATCAACCAAAGGTAAATTAATGTGTACCTGTTTCAGTACCTCCATGAACTTCTTAAAGCAAGCTTCATCCTTGTGCTTCTTTAATCTTTGAGGGAACGGGGGTGGTGGTCTTTCTGCTTCAGCTGCCTTTTCCTTCCCCTCTCATCATCATGTTCCCTATCTTTTTCCACTGCTCCTGATTGCTGAGGTGGTGTTTCTGGTTCCACCTCCTTGAGTTGTAGTCCACTCTTTGTGGTCACTACATTGACCTGCTTGGGATTTGTGTCAGTGTCACTCGGTGGTCCTCATCTGGGCCTGGTGTTTTTAGCTCCAGCTAGTTGTCCAAACTGGTACTCCAACGTCTTTGTAGCTAACTGCTGATTTTTCATGTCTGCCGCCAATTTCACATAATCAGCCTGCATTTGCGCTTGGCTAGCTATAAGTGTTTGAAACATGTCCTCAATGTTGTTGGGTGGTGGAGGAGGTGCATTGTTTCCTCTGTATTGCGACTGAAAATTCTGATGCCCCCTTTGATTCTCTGCACACCCTGATTCGAACTCTGCCCTTGATGGCTATTACTACCCCAAGAGAAATTCTGATGATTCCTCCAATTTGAGTTGTAATTGTTGCCATACTGTTGATTATTATTCCTCTGGACATTCCCAACAAAGTTTACTAAATCTAGATTTGCACCACAACACTCAGCTGAGTGTTCATTACTCCCACATACTTCACACCATACCTGTTGCACTACATTGACTGGGGCTTGTGCTTATTTCAAGCTCATACTGCTGAAGTGGGTGTTGAGTTGATTTTGCAACACAGCTATCTGGGCAGCGATAGCGGTAAAACCATCCACCTCAAAGACTCTTACCGCTTTCTTGTTCCTCCTCGTGATGAGTCCGCATTCCACTCTGGATTTCCCTGTGAAATACGATTTAACAAAGTATAAAGCACCTCATAAGTCTTTTCTAATGCCTGTCCCCCAGCTGCTGAGTCTAGCAAAATTTTTGTATGTGGTTCCAAACCCTCAATGAAAGTATGCACCAACACATCATTGGACTGGTGATGGTGAGGACAATCCCTTAACATTGATTTGAACTTTTCCCAAGCTTGATACAGATTCTCACCCTCTCTTTGTTTAAAACTTAGAATCTGACTTCTAAGTCTTGCTGTTTTCTCAGATGGAAAGAATCGTATCAAAAACTTTCTTGCAAGATCATCCCAAGTGGTGATAGAGTTAGGTGGTTCAGCTTTCAACCACCTCTTTGCTTCCCCCAATAATGAAAATGGGAATAATGTAGGCCTCATGTAATCGGATGATACTCCAGCGGGGATGTAAGTGTCACTTATCTCCAAAAAGTTTTGGAGATGTTGTTGTGGATCTTCATGAGGGAGACCTGTGAATTGCCCGCTGGTGTGCAACAACTGCACCATGTTCTATTTAAGCTCAAACCTCCCTCCTGGCTATGGTCTGCGAATACTAGATGTAACATTGTTTGCATGTGGGATTGCCACTTCGCGAACCGGCCTTGCTGCCATTTCCTCGAGTACTAAAACTGCCCTCAAGTGGTGGATTCTGTTGTTGCTCCAGAATTTCCCGTCTTGACAACTACAGCTTCTTCTCTAGAGCTTCCCTTCTTTGACGATGAAATTGTCTCTCCGGCTCTATATATGAATCCACCAACTCCTTATCTCTTGCCAGTGTTCAGAAGAATTCAATATCTGCAAGAGATAGGCTAAGATCAAGTTGTCAGCACTTATGTAGAATTTGTAAACTAACACTAACAAAATAAATTTACCAATTGCTAGTCCCCGACAATGGAGCCAAAAACTTGTTCGGTGCTGTGGTGACTACACGCAAGTGCACGTGGTCGAACAAGTAGTAAAGTGGCTTATTTCAAGCCAGGTATCGATCCCATAGGGACTGAACTACGGTATTAATTAACTTAAGCGTCAGTGACCTCTATCTTTATGAATGCAGACAACCAAATAAATAACGTTTTGAGAGTTAAAGTTTACTACGTGATAAAAATCTAAGTTAAGATTATAATTTGAGTTTGAACAATAGCAATGAGAAATCTGAGGTTAAAACAAACATGTAGGGAAGCAATTTATCAATTCAATTCAGCTAATCTTTTCTTCGGTTGCTAATCAATAATTATTGCCTATGGATTGGATCTTTCGACTCCTATCCAATTTAAGAATCAAGAACCTTAATCTACATTTCTGTGATAAAAGAATTTCATGCTCTAGCCATACATAACCGATTCCTTAATTGACTAATAAGACTTTCAGATATATTTCTATTCTGAATGTAAATCTTTTCTCAAATTTTTTACAGCTAAGAAAAGATCGTATCCTACCAATTCACATCTTTCCAATTTCTTTCCTTTTCAAAATCAAAATTGGATTTCTAGATATACATTAACATTGGCCAAACATTAATGCAGTAAAAACAAGAATTGATAGAACAACCATTGATGAAAAGATGAAAACTGAAATGATCAACAATTACATTCCACTACAATTGTTCTTAACCTCATCAAGAAGTGAATTTAGCCACTCATTTGTGAATTAAACATCATCAAATAAGTAGAATTCAGACAAACAATTGAGATTAAAGAGAAAGAGAAAGAGAAGAACGCTAGAATTTTCATCCTCTCAACTGCCTGTAACCCACGTTCTTGCTCAACCAATTCAGAATGTTTAAAATAAAAGCTAAGTGTGCTATTTATACTCTTGAGAATTTTTCCCAGAATAACAAGCAACGTGGCACAGAGTGTATCGCGAAGCACTCCTTCCGTGCCACGGGGGTATCGCGGACCCTCACTGGAACTCGTCTCCCAAGCAATTGCACCTCAACGTGGCACGGCTTGCATCGCGGAGCCTTTCCTCCATGCCACGGTGCTAACGCACACCTGCACTGGAACTTGAGGTTCCGGGTAATTACACTCAATGTGACACGGAGTGCATCACGGAGCACTGCCTCCGTGTCATGGAGGTAATGTGAGCCTCCACTGGAATTTGGCAAAATTAATTCATCTGAGGCAGAATGCCTCCATGATGACAGCGTGACACGACTATATCACGGAGCCCTTATTTTTGCTGCTCTGCCTTATCAACTTCCACTCCTTGTTTCCAAGTCCATTCCCGCTCTTCACCAACATATATATTAGCTTCCCAAATTTCCTTTTACCTACAAAACAACCCTAATCATGTTGGTTAGTATAAATTCACATTTTAACTAAAAATCACATGAGAATGTACTCATAACGATAGATAACAAGTCGAAATGAAGCATTTGAGTATCAGTTGGGCATGCAATTCTGCCCAAGATGAGAGAGCTTTCCTACCAATTGAATTTTCATGTTAGTTCATACAAGGGTGAACCTTAAATACACATAACTCATTCTAAGAAGTATTTTTGAGTTATTCAACCCTTCAAATTGATCCCTTTGAATCTACTTTCCAATGAATCCAATCATTCATTTATTGAAGTTTGAAATAAAATGTTATGACAATTTTACTAAGGCACTATCAAGGTACGCACATTGAGAGGCGCGTTGTGCCCGACACTAAACTTCAGAGAAAATTTTTATCAGGTTTACTGCATTGGGAGGCGCCCCACACCCAAGATCAAACTACAGATTGTTCGGGTGGTTTTGGGGTTATAAAACCGACACGCAAGTGCACGTGGTTGAACAAGTAGTAAGTGGCTTGAGTAAGCCAAGTATCGATCCCACAGAGACTTGGGTTAAGTGCAATTTGCTCAAGTTTACTCTATTTTACTTCTGAATATGCTGACAACAAAGTGACCAAAAAGTGGATATTTTGTATTATAGATTTTTATACTAAAACTAAGAACAATTATCTACTTTGAATTTGGACTATGGATAAAAACATGTTGAGGTTAAAGAAGATGTAATGAAACTGATTATCATCATAAATTGGTTAATCTTTTCTTCCAATTGCTAGCCAAGAACATTTGCCAAGAGATTGAAACTCTCGTATTTAATCTCACTTAAGAATCATGAACCATCCGTCTACATTTCTGTGATCAAATGCAATTCATGTTCTAGCCATACAATTCCGGTTCCTAAATTGACTAATACGACTTTTAGGTATATTTCTATCCTGAATGCACATCAAAACTCAATTTTCCCAAATCAAGTAAAGAACAATATCCTATTAATTCACAACTTTCCAATTTTGTGCTCTCTCAAGTGAAATCGGACTTTTTAGATGTACATTAATGTAGGCCACACACCAATGCAGTAGAAACAAGAATTAATAGAACAACATGGAAGAAAAAGATGAAAAACCATATAATTAATAATCAAAATTCATCACAAGTGTTCATAACCTCAGCAAGGAAGGGAATTAGCCACTCATTTGTGGATTAATCATCATAAAATGAGTGTTAATCATACAAACAATTGAATTAGAGAAGAAAGAAAGAGAGAAAAAACCCTGAACTTTTCGTCCCTCAACTGCCTGTAACCCACATCCTTGCTCCACCAAGTCTGAATTTTTGAAAAATAAAACCTAAGTGTGCTATTTATAGTAGTGGGACTTTTTCTCGGAATAACAAGCAACGTGTCACGGAGTGCATCGTGGAGCACTGCCTCCGTGACATGCTGCGGACGCAGAAGCTCTCTGGAAATCACCCAAATTTGGCCCCGGCAGCACCCTGCCGCGTTGGCAGCGTGTCACGCTGCTTGGGCAGCACGTTGCCACCTCTTGGCACGCATCCAACCTGCTGTGGCACATTGCCAATGCGCAGGTGGACTGTTGTGGTCGGCCTGCCTGCCGTGGCACGTTGCCAACGCGCAGGTGGGCTGTTTTGTGCCTCCTCTTTGCCGACGTTCGCGTGTTAATTCTGTTTCCAAGCCTCTACTTCACCAACTCATGGATTAGTTACTCAAAAGTCATCAAAACCTACAAAACAAAGGCTAATCATGTTGGTTAGCACATATCTTCACTTCATATAAAATTACATGAAAATGTATACGATAACTTAGATAAACAAGACTAATTTAAGTCATAAAGCGTATCTCGGGCATGCTATTTTTGCCTGTGATCACAGATGAAAACATTCCTTCAAAGTGGTGCTATGGTGCCACGACCCGAACATAGGCCCAGATAGAGACACGGGACAAGGAACCCCGAGAGGCTCCAAGTTGACCCATGGCATGAACGTAACAACTAAGAGCATAGTACAAGCAGATATTGATATAATAATAAAGCATACTTAAGTGGAAGTCTGCATACATATCGATCTAAAGTAGAGCCAATAATGACAAGTTGATTTCTACATAATGTCTGAACAACCTTTAACATAACTGATGAGCTGATGGGGCAGCATCCCCAACAAGCTCGACAAAGGAAATTCTGTAACTGAAATAACATGACTATAGATAACTTAATGTCCTCAAAGGAAGAGGACTCACCACCTCCTCGCTAACACAGATCTGAGAGGAAAGTAAGACTAAAATGGTGCGGGTGAGGCTGATCTCTCGGACCTGTATCATGAAACAATACAACATAGAGTATGCAGTCAGTACTTGGAATGTAGCAAGTATGCTAGGTAACTAAAACAGATAGTTAAAAACACATAAAAGTTCATAAGAATAGGACACCATGAACGTGAAGTAAATATCATAACATAGCATGAGCGCTCAAGGTTTTCAAAGCATTCATAATTTATTTGTAAACATAATCGTAAGAGAAACTTTATAAAAACATAGCTTGAGCCAAAATAACATAACATGACAATGCATAAATCATGAGGAACAATGAGAGGAATCATCATAACTGACACCATCATGATATAGCTTACATGATGCCCCAACAATCTCGCTCAAGTGGGCAGAGTCGTCCCAGGCTTGCCAGGCAAGGGACGTACAATATGGTGATATCACAGGGATCCCATAATAAATGTATATGTCTATGGTGGCACGTAGTTCTGAGACCACAGGGGTTTACCTGAGCGTCAATTCTACTCGGTGCTAGACACTGCTCCCAAAAACATGCACATGAGGGCTCGTATAATAATCAAATCATTCATGAAATTTATGGCCAAACAAATAATAACATGATGGATCCCACTTGAAATACATGATTAGCCATGAGTAAGGGCCCATGAGTTGTCCAAGAGTCATAAATCCATAATTTATGAAGTCCATGCATACTTGTAAAACATGTATGCACTTAATATTCATAAATCCATGATGAGTACTTGAAGAAAAATCATAACATGAATCATAAACAAAACTTAGACTTAATAAGATCAAAATCATAACAGGATCATAACTTGACTTTTCATGAAGCATACATAATTGGGCATAATTTAATTAAAATTCAGATCTATAAATTTATATTCAAAATCGTTACAAAATCTACCCATTGATCATAAAACTTGATTTGATACATGAAAGAAATTGACCCAAAGATATATCATAGAGGATTTTACAAGGATTGGGTTGAACCCCATAAGATCATAAAACTTAAATCTAGAATTGAGAATCATGGAATGGAGAAGAATTTTGAGCATGAAAGTAAAACGAACTCTCATTCATAGCCTCACATACCTGGGTAAGTTGATTTTACACTCTTCCTCGAATGCCCAAAGGAAATTGAAGGGGAATTGATGGATTTTAGACTTGATCACCCCTAGGAACCTTCTAGTCTTGCATGCATGGAGAGGAGTGATTTAGAATAAGCTAAACCCTCTTAAAACATCCTAACTAAGCTTAAAATGATTTAGTTTAGGCCATAGGAACTCAGGAATTACGGAAAACCCCTTAATAAGTTCGCAGTAAAATACACATGCCGGTCCCAACGAGGGACTGGACGATTTGTGGTCTGAGGGGATGACTCGTGGCCTGCCTTCCATGGCCATTACTGGAATTCACACCTCTGAAGTTCACCACGAGGTACAGCACGACTCGTGGTATTCCCAATGACTCATGATAATCGAGTCGTGATGAGCACTACCCAAAATCTCAACCTTCACGCCAGCCACTGACCACAAGTTACTTAACGACTTGTGGTCCTGACCACAATTCATGGTCTCCCGTATTCAACTCCTTGACTAAAAAATCCAACCAACGCAACCTTCACTCCATGAGTCACCTAACAACTCGTGGTGCACCTCACGGGTCACTGGACGAAACGTCCTGTGACCTGGTGCAGAAAATCCAATTTTCTCCATTTCAACCCTCGGGTATGATCTTAGGGCTTTTGGCGTATTACAATATCTCCCCCTTAGGAATATTCTTCCTCGAATATGGGTAAACATACTGAAAAGCTGAGAATGCCACTACCACACCAAATACTGAACATGTAAAGTTGGAAACTGACCGAGTGCCTATCTCCAGACTAAACTGATTTCATGAATCATACATACATACATTGACATTAAAAAAACTAGGGCACATCAACTGAACATGAAACTGAATAGAGTACTAGGGAGGAAATTGATACCTCAAGCTAAAATTGAGACAGAAGGGAATAGATGTGGGCATTTAGCTATCATATCTGCTTTGGCTTCCCATGTAGCTCCCTTGGCATGCTGGTTCCTCCATATTACCTTGACTAAGGCCACATCTTTACTTCATAGCTTTCAAACCTGACGATCAAGTATTTCCACCGAGACCTCCTCATATAGCTAGGGCTATCCTTTACACCTATGCTCTCCATCGAAAAAACCAAAGTTGGATCACCCAAACACTTTTTTAAGAGCGATACATGAAAAACTAGACAAACTGAAGCAAATTCTAAGGGCAACTCCAACTCATAGGCCACATTGCCAATACGTCTCACAATTCGGTATGAGCCTACATAACGGAAACTAAGTTTCCCCTTCTTTCTGAATCTCATCACTCCATTCATGGGAGATACCTTCAGAAACACCCAATCACCAACTTCAAACTCAAGTTCTCTCCTCCTCACATACGCATAAAACTTTTGAAAACTTTGAGCTATTTTCAATCTCTCCCTTATAAGCTGAACCTTATATATAGCCTCGTGAACTGAATTTGGACCTATCAATGTAGCTTCACCGACCTCGAATCAACCAATAGTTGATGTACACCACCACCCATAAAGAGCCTCAAACGGAGCCATCCGAATGCTGGAATGGTAGTTGTTGTTATATGCAAACTTAATGAGAGGCAAATGATCATCCCAACTACCCTTGAATCAATCACACATGCTCTCAACATATCCTCAAGAGTCTAAATTGTCCTCTCAGCCTAACCATCTATTTTCGAGTGAAATGTTGTGCCAAGCTTGACCTGAGTACCGAGTCCCTTCTAAAATGATCTCCAAAACTAGGAGGTAAATTGAGTACCTCTATCTGATATGATGTACAAGGTACTCCATCCAACAGAACTAACTCCTTAATGAATAATTTGGCATATTCCTCTGCTGAATCGATAGTTTTAACCGGTTGGAAATGAGTTCCCTTAGTCAACCTGTCTACAACCACCCAAATAGAGTCATACTTTCGACAAGTGTGAGGCAACCCTGTAATGAAGTCCATATTGATCTCCTTCTACTTCCAATTAGGGATACTAATATCTTGCAGCACACCTCCAGGTATTTGATGCTCAACCTTCACTTGTCGACAGTTCGAACACTTAGCCATAAACTCTGCTATGTCCTTCTTCATGCCATTCAACCAATAGACTTTCTATAGGTCACGGTACATCTTGGTGACACCTGGATGTATAGAATATATGGAACCATAAGCCTCGTGCAACATCTGATCTCTCAAATCATTAACACCCAAAACACATAGACGACCCTGATAACGAAGCACACCATCTCCCCCTTGGGAGACGACCTCCACTTTCTGATTCTGAACGAATTCCTGCAACTTTACCAAAATAGGATCCTCGTCTTATCTAGCTTTGACCTTGGTCACCAAGGAAGATTCTAATCCATTCTGAAAAATGACACCACAATCTGTCGAGTCAACAAGACAAATTCTTAATCATGCAAGCCGATGCACATCCTTCACTAACTCTTTCCTTTCCTCATCTACATGGGACACACTCTCCACAGAATGCCTACTAAGAGTGTTTACCACAACATTTGCCTTCCTTAGATGATAAAGGACCCTCATATCATAATCTTTAAGAAGCTCCAACCGCCTTCTTTATCACAGGTTTAGATCCTTCTGGATAAACACATACTATAGTCTTTTGTGGTCCGTAAACACATCCACATGGACCCTGTACAGATAGTGCCTCCAAATCTTCAAGGCAAATACTATTGCCGCCAACTCGAGGTTGTGAGTCAGATAGTTCTTTAAATGGACCTTCATCTTAATAGAAGCATAGGCTATAACCTTACCATGCTACATTAGTACACAACCAAGGTCGATCCTTGAGGTGTCCCAATACACCAAAAACCCATCGGTACCCTCAGGTAGGGTCAACACTGGTGTTGAGGTGAGTCGAGTCTTCAACTCTTGGAAGCTTTTCTCAAAAAACTCCAACCATTGAAACTTCACCTTCTTTTGAGTCAATTTAGTCAACGGTGCGGCAATCGATGAAAACCCTTCAACAAACCTCTGGTATTAATTGATTAAACCCAAGAAACTCCTGATATCCGAAGGACTAACTGGTCTAGGCCAATTCTCTGCTGCTTCTGTCTTTTGAGAGTCCACCTGTATGCCCTCACTTGACACCACATGACCCAAAAATGCCACTGAGTTTAACCAAAACTCACATTTGCTGAAATTCGCATAAAATTGGCAATCTGTAAAGGTCTATAGCACCACCCAAAAATGAGCAGCATGCTTCTCCTCGCTCCGAGAGTATATGAGAATATCATCTATGAGCATATCAAAATATGGATTGAACACCCCATTCATAAAATTCATAAAAGATGCAAGAGAATTCGTTAGCCCAGAAGATATAACTAAAACTCATAGTGACCATACTGAGTCCTAAAGGCTATCTTCGGAATATAACTCTCCGGAACCCTAAGCTAATGGTATCCGAATGTAAGATCTATCTTTGAGAAACACTTAGAACCCTGAAGCTGGTCAAACAAATCATCAATACTGAGGAGAGGATACTTGTTCTTCACAGTGACCTTGTTCAATTACCGGTAATCAATGCACATCTTAAGGGAACCATTATTCTTCTGGACAAAGAGAACCAGTACACCCCATGGGTATTTTCTAGGTCTGATGAAACCCTTATCTAAAAGATCATTCAACTACTCCTTCAATTCCTTTAGCTCAGCTGGATCGATTATGTAACGAGGAATAAATATAGGTTGTGTATTGAGAAGAAGGTGAATACCAAAATTGATCTCCAGCTCGGGAGGAATTCCTGGTAAATCATCTGGAAACACTTCTGGATATTCGCACACTACAACCCTAACTAGGGTTGTTGGGGTTTTGAACGTAGCATCCTTAACCCTAACTAGATAGTACATGCAACCCTTAGAAATTGTAATGCTTAAGATCAGACTCAAGAGTTGAAATGGAGAAAATAAGATTTTCTACACCAGATCATAGAACGAGTCATCCTGTGACTCGTGGGGTAGACCATGAGTTGTGAAGTGACTCACAGTGAGGTGCATGGCTTAAGTTGGAAATTTTTGAGTTTTGGGTGACCACGGACATGACCATGAGTCGTGGTTAGCACCACGACTTGTTGAGTCAGTCATGGCTAAGGATAGAGTGAAGGAAAAGGAATCTTGGGCAGTGAAGACCACGAGTCATGGTCACCAGTAACGACTTGTAGGATTCCCCTTGGTGAGCCTTAGGTGAATTCTGGAGAGTGTATGTCATGAGTCCTGACCACGAGTTATGGTCCATGGCAACGACTCATCCAGTCCCTCGTTGGCACTGGCAGTCTGTTTTTCCCTGCGAGTTTATTAAGGGATTTTCCGTAATTCCTATGGTCCTAAGGCCCAAAACAATGTCAGTTTAAGCTCTGTTATGAGGTTTTTAAGAGTGTTAAACCTATCCTGAGCCTTACTATTCCATGCATGCAAGACTAGGAGGCTCTTAGAGGTGATCAAGGCTAGAATTCGTCAATTCTCCTTCAATTTGTTTTGGGTGTTCAGGGAAGAGGGTAAAATCAATCTACCTAGGTATTTGAGTCGATGAATGAGAGTTCCTCTCACTCTCAGGCCCAAATATTTTCTCAATTCCATGAACTCTACTCCTATAATTCAAGTTTCATGATATGAGGGTGGGGTTTATCCCAATTCTTATGAAATCCTTATGATCTATCTATGGATCAATCACTTTTTGTGTATAAGTTAATATTTTATGAGTTATGGGTAGATTTTATGACTATTTCAATTATATATTTATAGATTCGATTTCTACAAAACTATGCCCAATTTTGCATGATTCATGAAAAGCTAAGTTATGATTTCATTGTGACCTTGTTGTCCTTTAGCCCATTATGATTTATGAATTATGATAAAATTTCTCTCAAATAATCATAAGGAATTTATGAATATCAAGTATTTTAATGTTTTAAAAGTAAGCATGGATTTCCTGGATTATGGATTTATGAATCTTGGCCATTCTACGGGCCTCATTCATGGCTATTCATGTATCTCAAGTATGTTATGTTATAATTGGCCATGTACTTCATGAATGATTATGATTATGATACGAGCCTCGCGTGCATGTTTTTGGGAGTAGTGTCTATCGCCGAGTAGCCCGGCGTTCAAATAAGTACGCCGGTGTCTCAGAACTACGTGTCACCGTATGATATATATTTACATGTTAATGTTATTGTATCCCTGTGATATCACATTGTACACGTCCCTTGCCTGGCAAACCTGGGATGGCTCTTCCTACTTGAGTGAGAAAGTTGGGGCATCATGTAAGGCTCTATCATGATGGCGTCGATTATAACGAGTCCTCCCATTGTTCCTCATGATTTATGCATGGTTATGTTTATGTTACTTTGGCTCAAAACATGTTTAATGAAGCTTTTCTCCTACGAATACGATTATGACTGTTTTACGAATGTTTTTAAAACCTTGAGACTTTATGTTTACATTAGAATATTTATATTATGATCATGTTGTCCTACTTTTATGAACTCTTATGTATTTTAAATGTCGGTTTTCATTTACTTTGCATTCTCAGTACATTCCAAGTACTGACTGCATACTCTATGCTATATCGTTTTATGATACAGATCCGAGAGATCATTCTCAAAAGCATCCTTAGTCCCTGCTCTCCTTCTCAGACCTACTCAGCTGGTAGTGGTGAGTCTAGGACGTTTAATATCCGCATTGATTATGTTTTTTTTAATTTCAGACTTGTCAAGTTAGTTGGGGATGATGTCCCATCAACTCATCTGTTATGTTTGAGGCTTTGAGATGTTTATAGAATTCAACTTGTAAACAAAAAAATGAAATAAAAAAAATTGATTCTATTCTAGTTTGATCCATATGCAGACTTTCATTATTATGTATGTAAACTTCTGTTGTGTTATTTATGTTGATCTTCCACTTTTATTGATTGAGTTAGATGTTATGTTTATGTCATGGTTCGACTTGGAGTCCCTCGGGGTTCCTTGTCCTGTATCTAGATCCAGGCCTATGGTCGAGTCATAACAAACTTGGTATCAGAGAAATAGGTTTTGAAGTTTCCTAGGATGTCTGAAAGTTGCATTAAGTAGAGCCTTTTTCATGGGTGTAAAGCGCGCCACACTTATGATAAAGGGGCTATGAAACATTTAGGAAATGTTGCCTTCTTTCATGATCTATGTCGTGCGATGAAATATCTCTCTATCCTTCTAACTTGTGCTATAAGTGTCTGCAGAATCATGGCTCCATGTTGAGTGAATGGAAGGAGAAACAGAAATGTCCATGAGGATGGCAACGGGGATGGGAACCAACAGGTTCCACCAGCCCATGAGGAGCATGCACCAGAGCCGGCTGCCCATGCTGAATTCAGGGCAACCATATAGATGCTAGCACAGGCCTTGACCTCCCAGGTCAATAAACAGGTGGTGGTGCATTTCCCTCAGAACGGGAATATGGCGGCGGCTCAGGTCAGAGATTATCTGATGATGAACCCACTAGTGTTCCTTGGGTCAAAAGTGGACGAGGATCCACATGAGTTCATGGATGAGATTTTGAAGATCAACAAATCCATAGGAGTGACTAATGGGGAGTGCGTTTACATAGCCTCTTATCAACTAAAAGGGGTTGCACATATTTCTTTTAAGAAATGGAAGGATAGTAGGGTAGTTGGTGCAGGCCCTATTAGCTGGGACGAGTTCCACACCGCATTTCTAGATCAGTTCTTCCCTAGTGATATAAGGGAACTTAAGGAAGCGGAGTTTGTGAACTTGAAATAGGGTCGCATGATAGTCCAAGAGTATGCTTTGGAGTTCACTCGCCTTTCCAAGTATGCGCCAGAGTTAGTGGTCAATCAGAAAGCTTGTGTGAGCAAGTTTGTTCATGGAGTTTAGTGCCGATTAGAGGGAAAAGAATCCTTCTCGGTGTTGTAAATAGTTCCATGTTAGTTTCATGTCTTTCAGTCCCTCTTGTGCCCTAGCATGCATGTAAGATTTTGATGTTCAGCTCAGATATGTAAGATCGGTCGGAGTCATATACTTCATTGGTTTAGCTGTAATTGATTGATTTTGGGATTTCAATTTTGTCGCTATCCTTTATGTATGTTTATCCAACATTCGAGGATGAATGTTCCCAAGGGGGAGATATTTTAATACCCTAGAAGTTTCTAAGATTAGATTTCAGACTTAAAGATAGAATTTAGACAGAAGCTGGAAATTTTGCCACAAAATGAGTCGTGGCACGACTCGTTAGGTGACCCCACGAGTCATGATCAGACCCATGAGGAGCAATCAAGAGGTGCAACCTAGATCAGTGACCACAGACAACCTAACGATTTGTTAGGTAGAAAAAGACTCGTTAGGTCGGCCGTTGGGTGAATGTTGGTGATTTATGGCAAGGTCCCGAGGAAAGAGGATGAGTCGACGTGCACCTGATGACTCGTCAAGTAACACGTGGCGAGAGAAGAGCAAAAAAAAGGAAATTTATCCAGTGCACTTCACGACTTGGCCCCACGAGTCTTTGCCTACCCTTCGACTCGTGGGGACTAGCAGGGTGATTTTTCCTGCTTTTTTCTAGGGATGTTCTAATAAAATCCTGTACTTCTAACTCATAAACTACGTCGTTTTGAGTATGATATTAGACTTTTTTAAGGGGATAACTAACCTATACCCTAATTCAATCAAAAATCACTCTCAAACTCTTTTTCCTCCTCTCTCTCAAGACTTAAGAGTTCAACAAGGGTCCCTCAAGGCTTCAAGGTGCAAATTCAAGTGGGGGTTTCTTCTTGAATCAGGTATGTGGGTTTTTCAACAAGGGTATCCTTCCATACTTGTGCCCTAAATGTTTTATTTAAGAACCCAATTCCCTTATTCTAGAAAAGTATGATCTGGGGTTTCGATTTATAGATGATTTCTTCTTTATCTTTTATAAATTCTAAGACCTATTAGGAGTAAAAGTAAACTATGCTTATGGAATTATTTTACTATCTTGAATTATGTGCTAAATGGTGGGAATGCATGATTATAGAACTTCCTTCATGAGCTAGCTTAAAATTTTATGGGGATTTTGTTATTGTTCACTCGATTATACCAAGAACTTTTATCCATGCCTAAAATATGTGAAGATCGCAAGAATTACCTTAAAAACTAGAATATATGTTTGATAGATATGTTGAGATGAGATTAGAACTTATGAGCTTGATCAACGGGAAGTATATATGTGTTTTCATTATGCTTTCGATGTAAATGTTTTGAGTATGAGGTGAACCTATGTTAACGGCATATTTATCATATCTTCTTTATGAATTGGAGTAAATTTCATAATGGGTTCCATGAACTAAATATATGCTTCTACCATGATCTCGTGGTACATGTTTAAGGTATGAGTTAATTATGTGTGCTTTTTAAGTAAATTTAGAATATATTAATCAATCTATATATGCTAAAGTGTGAATTGGACCTATGGATCCTACATGACTCTATGTTATACGCCTTATACTATGAACTCGAAAATTGAATGTTGTGGAGGTGTGTAAAGTATGATATAAATCTATAGATGTTCGTGAATGCAAGATGTGTGGATTTAATGATGATTTGGTACCATGACGATATGAATTATGATGATAAAACATGAGAATGATCCTTCAGACTTTTGGGCTTGTTGTTAGTAGAAAGTAGCCTTAATCCTTTCTAAACGAATGTCATATAATGAAATCAGTAAATGCTCATATTTCTAATTAGCTGTAGTAGCATAGTCCAAATGAATAATGTCATATCAGTACTCCTCATGTTCTAGTCAGCTACGGACTCTCCGTAGCTGAGAATGTTTCCCTTGGTCAGTCAGGGACTCTCCATAGCCGAGAATGTTTCCCTTAGTCAGTTAGGGACTCTCCATACCAGAGAATGTTTCCCTTAGATCAGTCGGGACCCTCCATAGTAGAGAATGACTCCCTTAGTTAGTTAGGGACTCTCCATAGCTGAGAATGTTTTCCCTAGTTCAGTTGGGACCCTACATAGCAGAGAATGACTCTCTTAGTTTATGTTATTAGTTTGGCTCAGTTCCGTATATTTTAGACTTCGGTTTAAAATAGAGATAGCATAATGCAAAACGCAGTTATCAGCAGACGTCCAATTCAGTGTATGATCTTGATGCATGAGTTTGATGATTCTTTAGAATATGAGTTTCAAATAAAAGCTCATGTGTATATGTGTACATGACTCAAAAGAGGATCGTTGCATTCTACATCAGTTATATAACGATGTACTCAGTTTATCTCCTTCCTGTGTACTTATATGTTTAGTTTGTTTACGATTTCCCAAATGCTTAGTACATTCCAAGTACTGACCGCATACTTTATGCACTATATCATTTCATGATATCGATTCAGGTATCCAGACTCAGCCCTGCGGGTAGATACACTCTTTTTTCCATCTCAGCAAATTGTGGTGAGTCCTTATCTCTCGAGGACGAGACCAATGTTCTTATTTTAGTTATATTTCAGTTTTCAGACTCTAGGACTTAGCTGGGGACCTGTCCTAGCAACTCATCAGTTTTGTAGAGGCTTTCAGACATGTGAAATCAAATTAAGTCTATGTATTTAACTTTTGTTAGACTATTTCTTTAAAGTTTTAAATTTGATCCTTATAGTTAGATTCCGCTCAGTTATGTTTCTTGTTCGGTTGATTTGTCGGTATATAAAACGACACGCAAGTGCACGTGGTCGAACAAGTAGTAAAGTGGCTTTAGTAAGCCAAGTATCGATCCCACAGAGACTTGGATTAAGTGCAATCTGCCCAAGTGTACTATATTTTACTTCTAAAAATGCAGACAACAGTGTAACCAAAAGTTTGATATTTTGTTTTATAATTTTTATACTAAAGCTAAAAACAATTATCTAATTTGAGTCTGAACTATGAATGAGAGCATGCTGAGGTTAAACGAACATGTAATGAAATTGATTATCATCATAATTTGGTTAATCTTTTCCTCCAGTTGCTTGCCAAGAACTATTGCCAAGAGATTAAAACTCTCGTATTTAACCTCACTTAAGAATCATGAACCATCCACCTACATTTCTGTGATTAAATGCAATTCATGTTCTAGCCATACAAATCTGGTTCCTAAATTGACTAATACAACTTTCAGGTATATTTCTATCCTGAAAGTTGACGTGCCCGTTTCGCGCGTCCGCAAGTGTACGGGTCGTGCAAGTAATATAGTGGCTCTTTCTTAAGAACCGGATTGTCGAACCCACAGGGACTGGACCCATTCCTTTAACTATCCATTTCTAGTGTGATGTTAAATACCTCAAGTGTTGGTTATAGACATTTTCGATTGAGATTAATTAAGTCTAAGTTTGGGTCAATGAAATATTCTGAAATTACTCTAGGAGCAACATAGAGTTAAAACCAATTAATCATGCGATCCTACGATTTGCAATGGGTTAAGCATGGAACTATCAATTGTTATTTCACATAATTAGAATTGCATTTTTATGGTCTTTAGAGCCTCTAAACACGGCAATCTAGACTCACTGCATCATTGTGAGCGAGGAGTTTAATTTTCTAGTCGCGGGCAATCAATTATGTTGTGGTTTATGGGGAAACGATTAGGGACTTTCATGCGTCTAACCATTTAACTCAACTTAGCCTCACAACTACTTCTTCGAGTGGTGATGTGACATCCCAAGTTGGTCTTTCATAACCCCCGTGTGTCAACCAAGCAAGGTGTGAGGTATATTTCTATCCTAACACAATATCTCTCCCTAGAGACAAACATGCTCCTTACATTCTCATGTCCTGACCTAGGTAATGCTTTCTCAAGCTATTACTCAAGCTAACAAATATGCTATCATGGTGATCAATCATAAAAACAACCAACAATCCAGAATGTAAGACGAAAACAACAATCAATAACTTAATTCCAAAACAATTTCATAAAAGCACAATCATAATTCATGGCTTCAACCCTAGAGGAAGGGTTCTTGCCATTCATGTTCGTAAAACTACAATTGACTAATACTAAACTAACATACTTACATGAATTTGGTAGATGAGAAGGGAATTTGATAAACCCTAGATGAGCTCTCCCACTTCTCCCTTCACTCCTAGGTGGTTTTTCAGAATAAAATCGTGACCAAATGATTTTAGGAGCTAAGGGTCCTATTTATAGTAAATGGAAAACGTGCATAATTTAGCCTGTAATGGAATGGCTCCGTGTCACGGAGTGTATCGCGGAGCACTGCCTCCGTGACACGGAGGCAACGCGAAAGCTCTCTGGAAAGTGCCTCCGGAAACCAAGCTGCCGAGGGTCACCGCGCTGGCCAACGTGGCACGCTGCTCATGCAGCGCGTTGGCAAGCTTCTGTCGCGCAGCTGGCCTAGCGTGGAACGGCGTTGGCGCGCTAGTTTATTGCCTGCTGCTGCCGTTTGCTTCCTTCTCTCATGCACTTGGCAAGGGCGTGGCACGGCGCTGGGCGCGGCATACGCACAGCGTGGCACGCTGCCTGGCGCGGCCAGCCTTGCCAAGGCATGCTCCTTGCCGACTTTCGCCTCTTGCTTCCACTCCATTCCTTGCTATTCATCAACTTGTGAATTAGTTCCTCAAATGCATTATTAACCTACAAAACAAGGACTAATCATGTTGGTTAGCACATATATTCACATTTATATAAAATCACATGAAAGTATGTAAAATAACTTAGATAATCAAGACTACATTAAGGTATAAAGCGTATCTCGGGCATGCTATTTTGCCTGTGATCACAACCCCACACTTAAAGCCTTGTTCGTCCTCGAACAACCCTTTACATATCATACATGTGGAGACTCCCACATCACTAATTTGGCAAGATAATTCAAGCTACGGCTATAATGATTACGTAAGATAGCAAGCTAAAGATAGAGCATACACAATTTAATCACCGAGATGAAATACAACGATGCTAAGACTTCTTAACCTCAAGAATCGACTCTCAATCTTAGCAAACTCGTGCAAATCAACTAATTAAGAAATCTCACATGAATTATATCCTTCATTCAACATGTGCCCCTCACAGAAATAGAGTTACCCAATCACACGCAAAAATCATTTGTACATCATAACATGTGTAGGTGAATAAATAGAATTTCACTCACTCTCACAAAGAATTCACATGCATCATGTAATGACCCATAAGCTTGCCCTTAGTGTTTTATTCCACTAATTTAAGGATGTGTGAATGTAAGATCAAGTAGGACTTATGGGTTGTAATGTAGGCTAAGGGACAGGTAGGTACTATTATGGCAAGTAATAGTGTCTATCTTTCCTAAGCGCTTTTAATACATTACGCCCTCCTTACGAACTTTCCTTCCCTTACTTTACCTTTTTCTCCTTTCATCTTTCTTGTTCCTCTTACGTTCCCCCATTTCTTTAGGCACTTTAACTTATTAGTAAGGAGTTCTATAAATAATTTTTCATTAATTTGTTTTATTGCTCCTTACTAATAATCAACCATTTTCACACAAGTGCACCTTTGTCCTTTTCTCCCTTCTACAACTTGCTACTTTTCCTTTCTTTTCATTCTTCTCACTCCTTTACTCCTTCGGTTTTTTTTTTTCACTCAAGCGCTTAGGAGTTTTGGATCAAGTTCAAGGCTAATGAAAGAAAAAGGATTAAGCTTATGTTGCAGCTGTCAAAGAATAGGCTCAAGGCTCAATGGGGCTAACTAGGATTAATTTTTCAAGGTAGGTAAAACGAGGGATAACAATCGGTTCATTCAAAGAAATGCCTAAATCATCTCCTACAATTCACATCCTTCATTTCGTTTTATAAACACACCAGGCAAGTTCTAGAAAATCCACAACAGCACAGAATACTCAAAAACCTTACACTCATGGCACATGCTCAATTCAAGACACATTCATCAGACTCTTACTCAGCTAATCACAAGAATTCAGAATTAAGCTTCAATCATATTGAGTCAAATTCAAGAGCCTAAGTGTCTCACACAAAGTTATACACCTGCATGCTTCACACCGAGCATACTTGCATCTTACAATCACGTATAGCACATAACAAGAACATCAAGCACCACATAGTTATGGTTTCAAAAACCGATCACCTACCGACTAATTTTTCCTCAACACGGTCGTCATCCATCCATCGTTGGAAACAGTCCCTAACTATGACTAAAACACTATATACAGACAAAGGAAAGAAAAAGAAAAAAAAATTTATTCTTCTGTTCAAAGGCCCCCCGTCGGAAAAGAACCGAAAAGAAAAACCAACGGGTGATGAGGTCATGCTTACTTCACAAAAATTTTCAAAATTTTCAAATTTTTCAAATTTGTTCAAGAATTAGCATTACATTCACCACAAACTTGTTACGCACAAAAATTTTTGAAATTTCCATTTCCCTTGAAATTTCCCTCACCCCACACTTAAAAAATGCTATGTCCTCATAGCATCAAATTAAAATTTAAAAAGGGTGAGAAATACTCCCTGAGGCCTTTAGGCTTAGCTAAGAGCATGCATTTCTTCGACTTTGCACAAGTGGGTGTTCAACCCCACACTTTATATCGTCCATGCTCTTTAGCTTCCTCCTCCACAGGTACTCAGACTTCCCCTCTATCCGTGCTTAACTTTCCACCAAAAACACAAGATGAAAAATAAATAAAATCAACACAAATGCAAGAAATTAAAATGGTACCTGTGGTACCCTTGGGTTGCCTCCCAAGTAGCGCCTTATTTTACGTCGTGGCACGACGTGGACTATCCTTTTCAGGACATCCTCATACCTGGGTTCTCTTTCGAGAACCATCTCCTTTTCTTTTGCTGTTTATAGGAAACAGCCTCCACTCTGTTCCTCTCTTTCTCCAACTTCTTCTCTATTTGAAGTCCTCTATCAAACTCGAGCTGAACACTTGTAATTGCCTTTGGCTCTGCACCTGTGGAATCCTCCACCCCACACTTATCCTCTGCCAACACACTAACCCGACAAAGGTTTCTGTAGTGTGTAGATAGGTTCATTTCTTGGTAAACGCGGAAGATTTCTTCTTCATCCTCGACCCTCATTTTCAGGGTCCCTACTTTCAAATCAATCACCGCTCCTCCAGTGGCCAAGAATGGCCGTCCCAAGATCAGGGGTACCTGGTCATCAACCTGAAAATCTAAGACAATAAAATCAGCAGGTATAATGAACTTACCTACTTTGATGAGAAGGTCCTCTATTATTCCATCAGGTGTCACTCGCGACTTGTCAGCCAGCTGCAGCATCAACCTTGTCGGCCTCGGTTTTCCCAACCCCAAGGTGTTGAATAAGGATAGGGGCATTAGATTGACTGCTGCCCCTAAGTCACACAAAGCTCGTAGCACCTCAGCTTTACCAAT
Source organism: Datura wrightii (assembly GCA_035772735.1). Classification (NCBI taxonomy): domain Eukaryota; kingdom Viridiplantae; phylum Streptophyta; class Magnoliopsida; order Solanales; family Solanaceae; genus Datura; species Datura wrightii. The sequence continues at coordinate 70,755,870 of JASDFA010000019.1, read as the reverse complement.
TTGTATGGGGAGGGTAAAACTCCCTGGGTCTTTGAGTTTCTTTGGCATCTTGCTCAATACCCTGTGACTGCACTCCTCAGTCAGTGCTACAGTCTGGAGATCCACCAATCTCACTTTGTTCGCCATCACGTCCTTCAAGTATTTAGCATACTTGGGCATTCCTTGCAAAACATCAAGAAGAGGCAAATTTATGTGAAGTTCTTTGAAGCTCTCAAAGAACTTTTTGAAGCATTCCTCCTCCTTGCTCTTTCTGAATTTCTGAGGGAATGGTGGTGGTGGTCTTTGTGCTGGCTGCAATGAAAGTTCCGCATTTTGTTGGCCAACACTCTGATTATGCCCCATGTTGATGGATGGTCCTGGTCTAACCAACTCCGGCTGCACCTCATTTCTCAGCTCTTTTGGCACTGCATCAGCTAATTGCTTACCGCTTCTCAGACTGATGGCATTGATCTGCCGGGGGTTAGGATCTGTGTCGCTTGTTAATCCCCCCTGCGATCTCATATTTTGAGCAGCTGCTATCTGACCCACTTGTTTTTCAAGATTTCGGGTGGCTACTTGCTGATTCATTAAGTTTGTTGCCATCCTCGCCTGATTTTCCACTAACTGAGTCTGGGTCTCCATGATTTTCTGCAGTGTTTCCTCAATGCTGCTACTCAATTGCCCATCATTCTGCCTATTCTGCTGATACTGCTGTTGTTGAGGTTGCATAAAATTCTACTTTTGGTTTCCACCCCAAGAAAAATTCGGGTGGCCCTGCCAATTTCTGTTGTAACTGGTTTCAAAATTCTGATTGTTGCGATGCACATTACTAACAAAATTGACTGACTCCGGATTGGCTCCACAAGATTCTGCATGGTGCCCATTATTACCACAAATTTCACACCAACTCGGAGCTTGCTGAACTGCATTAGCCTGGCCCTGGCGTTGGTTCATACTCAGTTTATTGAACTGAGTCATCATTTGATGCTGTAACGAAGCTAAATGTGTTGCCAAGGCATTCAAACCATCTACTTCTATCAACCCCGATCTGTTTCCTGCCCCCCTCGATGACTCGCTGTGCCACTCTGGATTTCCTTGTGCAATTCTGTTCAACAAAGTGTACAACTCATCATACGTCTTATCCAAGGCTTGCCCACCCGATGCAGAGTCTAGTAATATTTTTGTGTGTGGGTCTAGACTTTCTACAAAGGTATGAGCCAGCACTTCATTTGATTACTGGTGATGGGGGCAGTCTCTCAACAATGACTTGAATCTTTCCCAAGCCATATACAAGTTCTCATCAGGCCTCTGCTTGAAACTGAGTATTTCACTTCTCAACTTCGCAGTCTTGCCTGAAGGAAAGAATCTGATAAGGAACTTCCTAGCCAAGTCATTCCATGAAGTTATGGAGTTCGGTGGCTCAGCCTTCAGCTACTTTTTTGCCTCTCCCAATAGTGAAAATGGGAAGAGGGTCATTCGGACATAATATGTGGACACGCCGGTGGGGACAAACGTGTCACTAATCTCTTAAAAGCTCTGTAGGTGCTGTTGTGGGTCCTCATGTGCCATCCCAGTGAATTGACCACTAGAATGTAACAGCTGCACCATGTTCCGTTTAAGCTCAAAGTGCCCTCCAGGATTCGGTTTAAGAATGCTTGAGGTCACATTTGTCGCTAGTGGGATAGCCACTTCGCGAACTGGTCTTGCTTCCATTACTTCGGATGACAATTGTGCTTGTCCCGCGGGTGGTTGTTGTTTTAACTTTTCTTGAAGACTCTTCAGCTTATGCTCTAGAGCTATTCTCCTTTGCAAATGGATTTGACGTTCAGGTTCAAGCAACGGTTCCACAAGCTCTCTAGTTCTAGCCAGCTCGGCAGGACAACCTGTCACCTGCAATAATCAGACTAAGACCAAGTTTCTCAAAACTTAAGAGAAATTAAAAATCACACAAACATAGATAAATTATCAAAACTTCGCCGAGTCCCCAGCAACGGCGCCAAAAACTTGACGTGCCCGTTTCGCGCGTCCGCAAGTGTACGGGTCGTGCAAGTAATATAGTGGCTCTTTCTTAAGAACCGGATTGTTGAACCCACAGGGACTGGACCCATTCCTCTAACTATCCATTTCTAGTGTGATGTTAAATACCTCAAGTGTTGGTTATAGACATTTTCGATTGAGATTAATTAAGTCTAAGTTTGGGTCAACGAAATATTCTGAAATTACTCTAGGAGCAACATAGAGTTAAAACCAATTAATCATGCGATCCTACGATTTGCAATGGGTTAAGCATGGAACTATCAATTGTTATTTCACATAATTAGAATTGCATGTTTATGGTCTTTCGAGCCTCTAAACACGGAAATCTAGCCTCACTGCATCATTGTGAGCGAGGAGTTTAATTTTCTAGTCGCGGGCAATCAATTATGTTGTGGTTTACGGGGAAACGATTAGGGACTTTCGTGCGTCTAACCATTTAATTCAACTTAGCCTCACAACTACTTCTTCGAGTGGTGATGTGACATCCCAAGTTGGTCTTTCATAACCCCCGTGTGTCAACCAAGCAAGGTGTGAGGTATATTTCTATCCTAACACAATATCTCTCCCTAGAGACAAACATGCTCCTTACATTCTCATGTCCTGACCTAGGTAATGCTTTCTCAAGCTATTACTCAAGCTAACAAATATGCTTTCATGGTGATCAATCATAAAAACAACCAACAATCCAGAATGCAAGACGAAAACAACAATCAATAACTTAATTCCAAAACAATTTCATAAAAGCACAATCATAATTCATGGCTTCAACCCTAGAGGAAGGGTTCTTGCCATTCATGTTCGTAAAACTACAATTAACTAATACTAAACTAACATACTTACATGAATTTGGTAGATGAGAAGGGAATTTGATAAACCCTAGATGAGTTCTCCCACTTCTCCCTTCACGCCTAGGTGGTTTTTCAGAATAAAATCGTGACCAAATGATTTTAGGAGCTAAGGGTCCTATTTATAGTAAATGGAAAACGTGCATAATTTAGCCTGTAATGGAATGGCTCCGTGTCACGGAGTGTATCATGGAGCACTGCCTCCGTGACACGGAGGCAACGCAAAAGCTCTCTGGAAAGTGCCTCCGGAAACCAAGCTGCCGAGGGTCACCGCGCTGGCCAACGTGGCACGCTGCTCATGCAGCGCGTTGGCAAGCTTCTGTCGCGCAGCTGGCCTAGCGTGGCATGGCGCTGGCGCGCTACTTTACTGCCTGCTGCTGCCGTTTGCTTCCTTCTCTCATGCACTTGGCAAGGGCGTGGCACGGCGCTGGGCACGGCATACGCACAGCGTGGCACGCTGCCTGGCGCGGCCAGCCTTGCCAAGGCATGCTCCTTGCCGACTTTCGCCACTTGCTTCCACTCCATTCCTTTCTATTCATCAACTTGTGAATTAGTTCCTCAAATCCATTATTAACCTACAAAACAAGGACTAATCATGTTGGTTAGCACATATATTCACATTTATATAAAATCACATGAAAGTATGTAAAATAACTTAGATAATCAAGACTACATTAAGGTATAAAGCGTATCTCGGGCATGCTATTTTGCCCGTTATCAAAAGTAAATCAATTCCCAATTTTCCCAAATCAAGTAAAGAACATATCCTATTAATTCACAACTTTCCAATTTCTTGCTCTCTCGAGTGAAACCGGACTTTTTAGATATACATTAACGTAGGCCACACGTTAATGTAGTAAGAACAAGAATTAATAGAACAACATGGAAGAAAAGATGAAAAACCAAAGAATCAAGGATCACATTTCATCACAATTGTTCATAACCTCAGCAAGAAGAGGAATTAGCCACTCATTTGTGGATTAAACATCTTAAAATGAGTGTTAATCATACAAGCAATTGAATTAAAGAAGAAAGAAAGAGAGAAAAAACCCTGATATTTTCGTCCCTCAACTGCCTGTAACCCACGTCCTTGCTCCACCAAGTCAGAATATTGAAAAATGAACCTAAGTGTTCTATTTATACTGCTGGGAATTTTTCCCAGAATAACAAGCAACGTGTCACAGAGTTCATCGCGGAGCACTGCCTCCGTGACACGCTACGGACGCGGACCCTCATTGGAACTGGGGGTCCAGGAATTAAGGCCCAACGTGGCACGACGTGCAATTCGGAGCCATGCCACCGTGCCACGGACTGGACGCGGACCCTCTCTGGAATTTGCGCGAATTTTCCCTATCCAGGCAGTAGGCCTTCACGATGGCAGCGTGTCACGGCTCCATCGCGGAGCCCCTTTACTTCATGCTGTCCAATGCTTTATCCCTTGCTCGCATCCAAGTCCAACCCCGATATCCTCCAACATGCATTTTAGCTTCCCGAAATTACATTTTACCTGCAAAACAATGCTAATCATGTTGGTTAGTATAAATTCACATTTTATTACCAATTACATGAAAATGTATACACATTGGTAGATAAACAAGGCTAAAATGGTACTTTTGAGTATCACTTGGGCATATAAATTTGCCCAAGATCATTTCTATTAGCTATTTATATTGTTAATGGTTATGCTATGATAATGTCATGGGTCGACTCGGAGCCTTTTGGGGTTCCTTGTCCCGTGTTATGGCTAGGGTGTAAAATTGGTAGTGACAAACTTGGTATCAGAGAAAAGGTTTAGAGTGTCCTAGGGTGTCTGAAAGCCACATTAAGTAGTGTCTTCTGCATGGGTGTGAAGCACGCCACACTTATGACAAAGAGGCTACGAGATGTTTTAGGAATGTTCCCTTTTCTTCATGATCCTTATCATGCATAGAGTATGAAACTCTAACAATTCCTCCACTGACTCATGCTTTATCCTCTCACAGATAATGCCTCTCAGAAGAGAGAATGGAACAAGAAATGGTAATGGACGCTATTAAGCACCACCAGCCTCGGCGAACCCGATGGACGACATGTTACTCATGCCGAGTTTCAGGCAACCCTTAATATGTTGGCGCAGTCCATGAACACCTAGATTAATCAACAACTGATGGCTCGTGTTCCTCAAAATGGGAAGTAGCAGTGGAAAGGGAAAGAGATTTTCTCAGGATGACCCCACCCGAATTCTTGGGGTCAAAGGTAGACGAGGACCCGTATGAGTTTTTGGAAGAGTTCCAAAAGATCACTCAAATCATGGGAGTGATGGGAACTAAGATCGCAGACTTAGCCTCCTACCAGCTGAAAGGAGTCGCTTATATATGGTTTTGTTAGTGGAGGGATAGTCGAGGAATTGGAGCAGAGCCCGTAGGTTGGGATGAATTTATGACTGCGTTCCTGGACATGTTTTTCCCAGGGAGTTGAGAGAGGCAAAGGCGGTAGAATTCAGCAACTTGAGACAGAATGACATGACTATCTAGGAGTACGCATTGGAGTTCACCTGGTTATCCAAATATGCGGAGATGGTAGTCGGCTAGAGGGCCCGGGTGAGCAGGTTCTGAATGGAGTGTCAGACTCCTTGGTTATAGAGTGCAGGACTACCATGTTGCACAAGGATATAGATTTTCCACGGTTGGTGATATTCGCCTAAAAAATGGAAGAGGAACAGGTGAAGGCCAAATTGAGAGAGGCCAAGAGGGCCAAGATAGGAGATTTAGAGTTTTCCCCGCAGAGGACGAGTGGTAGACACTGCTCACATTCCCAGCAGAAATCATCAGCCCCAGCACTTTCGACAGTCAGTGCTCCGTAAAAACCCAGAGTAGGGGAAAGTACGTAACCGTTGTCTGCCAACTATGGAAAACACCATCTGGGAGAATGCATGGCCGACTTGGATTTTTGTTTTTGGAACGGCAAGTTGGGACATAAGCACCGAGATTTCACAACGGCTAAGTGAGGCTAGAGTAGATCCTCAGCCACCTCTTCAGTAGCTCCGATAGCCTGTCCATTTCAGTAGGGTGCATCATCTAGCCCAGGTGGCGGATAACGTCAAAACAGCTCCTATGCCATAGTAGTACACCAGGATAAGGGCAAGGCGCCAGTAGTGGCCACAGGTATGTTTTGAATTTTGCATTACTCTTTGCATGTTGCTAGCCCTAAAACCCTAGTTTTGAATAAGAAGCTATGTAGTGGTTGTCGAGAAGAGATTGTCGATGTGTGATGTGAATAGTTGTGAGTGTAATGCTTGCATTGAAGGTTAGAGGTGAAAGAGAAGCTACAAGTTAGGGATTTAGCCCGAACTTAAGAAAGATTCAGGAGCCTTAGAATGACGCCTTTAAACTAAGGGGGAGATGGTAGGTATGTGCGGCAAGTCGAATCTTGAGAATGCTAATAGAGGATCTCTAGCCCTAGCAGTTGTGGTATGTTGAACCCTTCAGGTTCAGATAACTTCTCTTGTATTTTAGTTGAAGCTAACTTATACCCATCCCAATGTGCAGATTCCCAGGATTTCTAGATAACCACTTCAGACAGCGATGCCAGTCTTGCTCTACAAATCCTTAAGGTTCATTTTCATGTTATGCATCAGCTATGTGTGTTAACTCATGTCTTCTAGTATGATCAGCTTAAACTCAGTCTTTAGAAGTTGCTTTAGTAGCTCAGTAGAATAAGGTTAACTCATATATGTGCTCATCTATAGATGTTATGAATGATTCGTGTTCATAAGTCTTTTATTTTGTAGTTAGACCAGATATCATGAATTCTAACCCCGTAGCAGAAAGTGATTTGAGAATGAAGGCTCAGTCTGTATCAGCTCATTGCTGGTTAGAGGGAAAAGAATTCTTCTCTGTGTTCTATCTAGCTCCATGTTAGTTTCGTGTCTTTCAGTCCCTCTTGTGCCCTAGCATGCATGTATGATTTGGATGTTCAGCTCAGATATGTAAGATCGGTTGGAGTCATATAATCCATTGGTTTAGCTATAATTGATTGATTTTGGGATTTCAATTATATCCCTATCCTTTTTGTATTTTTAGCCAACATTCGAGGATTAATGTCCCCACGGGGGAGATATTGTAACACCCCAGAAGTTTCTAAGATCAGATTCCTGACTTAAAGAAAGAATTCAGACAGAAGGTGGAAATTTTGCCACAAAACGAGTCCTACTGACCCCACGACTCGTGGTCAGAGCCATGAGGAGCAGTCAAGAGGTGCAACCTAGATCACTGACCACGGACGACCCAATGAGTCGTTAGGTAGACAACGACTTGTTAAGTCAGCCGTTGGATGAATGTTGGAGATTTATGGCAAGGTCCCAAGGCAGTGGAGACCATGGAAGGAGGGACGAGTCGTCGTGCACCTGACAATTCATCAAGTAACCCATAGAGAGAGAAGAGTAGAAAAAGGAAATTTATCCTGTGCACTTCACAACTCGGCCCCACGAGTCGTTGCCTACCCCACGACTCGTGGTGTGCCTCGTGGGGACTGACAGGGGGATTTTTCCTGCGTTTTTCCAGGGGTATTTTCGTAAAATCCTACACTTCTAACTCCTAAACTATGTCGTTCTAAGTATGGTATGGGACGTTTTTAAGGGGATAACTAGCTTAAACCCTCATTCTATCAATAATCACTTTCAAACTCTTCTTCCTCCTCTCTCTCAAGACTCAAAAGTTCAACGAGGTTCCCTCAAGGCTTCAAAGTGGAAGTTCAAGTGGGGGTTTCTTCTTGAATCGGGTATGTGGTTTTTTCAACAAGGATATCCTTCCATCCTTGTGCCCTAAATATTTTAGTTAAGAATCTAATTCCCTCAGTCTAGAAAAGTATGATCTAGGGTTTTGATTTATGGATGATTTATTCTATGTCTTCTATGAATTCTAAGACACATTAGGAGTAAAAGTCAATTATGCTTATGGAATTATTTTAATATCTTGAATTATGTGCTAAATGGTGGGACTGCAAGATTATAGAACTTCCTTCATGATCTAGCTTAAACTTTCATGGGGATTTTGTTATTGTTCACTCGATTATACCAATAACTTGTATCCATGCCTAAATATGTGAAGATCATAAGAATTTCCTTAAAAACTAGAATATATGTTTGATAGATATGTTGAGATGAGATTAGACTTATGAGCTTGATCAATGGGAAGTATGTATGTGTTTTCATTATGTTTTCGATGTAAATTTTTTGGGTATGAGGTGAACCTATGATAACAACATAATTATCGTATCTTCTTCTATGAATTGGAGTAAATTTTGTAATGGGTTCCATTAACTAAATATATGTTTCTACCATGATGTCACGCCCCGAGCTTACACCCTGATGAGACATGGTACTTAGGATCACAAGTAACTCCAATTCAACCCATGGCCTAACATAACACAGTCTATTCTGAGTAAACATAGAAGAAGCTTTAAATAATGAAATCATTTAAGAAAAAGAACTGATATAATAGTAATTCTTGAAGTGCGCTTAAAACAACATAGTTTAAAGTTTAAGAGCGTAGGGAATTACTCAAAGACCCTTGAAAACTAGCAGGGAAAAACTGTCAGTCAGTCCTCACAGGTGACCTAATGGGTCGTGGTTGGTGACCATGACTCATGGTCACCTCTCATGAGGTGCACTGCTTTAAACACCTAGGAGTCCCCACGGGTTACACCACGACTCGTGGTGTCCCATCGAGTCGTGGTGTGCACCCGTACGGTACACTATCCACCTTCTCTACTTCTTGACCCAGTCCTGACCACGAGTCACCAAAGGTCGTGGCATGGACCACGGCTCGTGGTGAGAAATCATCAAGTGCATTGCCCAACTCCTTCCCGAACTTACACTTTTCCTAGACCACGGGTCTTATCATGACTCATGGTGTTGACCACAACTCGTGATGACCCCCGTGGTCACCCCTTTCTCCAAAAATTTCATCAAGCCCACTAGCCTCACCACGAGTCGCTTAATGAATCGTGGTCACTCCCCATGGGTCACAGAATGACTCGTTTTGTGACCTGATGCAGATTTCTCAATTTTCTCTAATTTAAGTACCGGGTCTAGTATTTGAGTTTTCGGGGCATTACACATGATCTCGTGGTACATGTTTAAGGTATGAGTTAATTATATGGGATTTTACGTAAATATAGAATATATGATTCGATGTATATATTCTAAAGTGTGAATTGAACCTATGGATCCTACATGACTCTATGTTATACGCCTTATACTATGAACTCAGAACTTGAATGTTGTGGAGGTGTGTACAGTATGATATGAATCTAAAGATGTTCGTAAATGCAAGATGTGTGGATTAAATGATGATTTGGTACCATGACGATATGCATTATGATGATAAAGTATGAGAATGATCCTTTAGAATTTTGGGAGTGTTGTTAGTAGAAAGTAGCCTTAATCCTTTCTAAACGAATGTCGTATGATGAAATAGTAAATGCTTATGTTTCTAATTAGCTGTAGTAGCATAGACCAGATGAATAATGTCAAATTAGTACTTCTCATATTCTAGTCAGCCAGGGACTCTCCATAGCTGAGAATGTTTTCCTTGGTCAGTCAGGGACTCTCCATAGACGAAAATGTTTCCCTTAGTCAGTTAGGAACTCTCTATACCAGAGAATGTTTCCCTTAGATCATTCGAGACTCTCCATAGCTGAGAATGTTTTCCCTAGTTCAGTTGGGACCCTCCATAGTAGAGAATGACTCCCTTAGTTTATGTTATCATTTTGCTTAGTTTCGTATAGTTTAGACTTCAGTTTAAAACAGACATAGCATAATCCAAATCTCAGTTATCAACAGAAATTCAGTTCAGTTTATGATCTTTATGCATGTGTCACGACCCAAACGTACACCCAGATTATAGACACGGGACATGGAGCCCCAAGAGGCCCCAAGTTGATCCATGGCACGAGCATGCATCTAATTCAATCACATGAGCGGAAGACTTAACATAAAGAAAATGTAGGCATGCCCTAACTACAAAGAAAACACAATACATGATTCATACATGACAGTTGAGTACAACTTATAGTCTGAAAAACCTCTAATCATGAAAGACGAGTTGATAGGATAATAGATCATAAATCGATTCACCATCGGGCATGCATAATTAAGCTTAATTATTTGGAAAATCAAAAATCAACAATATTATAATAAATTTAAATCTCAAAAGATGATCAAAATCCATAGATTAGGATAATATTTAAAAGTCACAAAACCCATAATTAAATCACTAGTTTTTATTTAAATCAAATACAAAACCCCATGAGTTTTTAAGGAAATTTTAAGTGAAAATCATAGAGTAGGATCATGGGTGTAGAAAAATTCACCCATTGATGGCCTTACATACCTGGAAACACTTGATTCTTAATCTCCCTTAAAAGCCTGAGATGGAATTTAGGGGAATCGGGGAAGAACACCTTGAATCACCTTCTATTCTCCTCCCTAAAATCTTGCATACATGAATGAGGCTTAACATAGACTAATCCCCCTTAAAAGACCCTATTCATACCTTAAAATGGCATAGTTTAGGCCTTCAGAATTTAGAAATTATGAAAACACCCTTACTAAAAATGCAGAAAAATTACTATCAGGGGTCCCAATGAGTGACCTGATAACTCGTTGCCAGTCCTCACGATCCGTCACCTTACCCGTCAAGTACACTATTTGAACTGGTTGCTGGAACCTCTAACGGACTCGTGGCCACCACTCGTCAACTTCACTACCTCCTTAAAACCATTTTATCAAAGTTCCTCTGACGACCCATACCAGGACTCGTTGCCTGACATGACGAGTCATGGTCTCCTTCCATCAAGTACACTGGTTGATCCTTCCCTTTTATTTTTCAACTTCACCCCACGCCTGACTTGACTACTCGTGGTGGCTGACCACGAGTCGTTCCCTTGCTCGTGGGAACCTTCAACTATCCTTTCACACAAGTCTCCCCACGAGTCACCTAATGACTCATGGGGTCTCCTCCCGAGTTGTCCAACAACTCGTCTTGTACCTGCAACCCAAATTTTCAATTTTTCCCCATTTCAACTCCCGAGTCCGATCATTGAGTTCTCAAGGTTTAATAATATCTCCGGCCTTGGGAACATTCATCCTTGAATGTTAGAAACACGCAGAAAATTCAGAAACAAGCTATCACCATATATAAATACTGATCATTTAAGTTGAAAACTGACAGATTGACTACCTCCGAAAAAATCTACATAAATTAACTGAATTCAGACATAACATACATTTACCATATCATAAAACAAACTTGTGTGCATGAACTGAACATGAAAACTTATTAGAGAATTAGGGCAAAACTGATACCTCAAACTGGAACTGAGCCAGTAGAAAACAGGTGTGGGTGTCTAGCCATCATATCCATTTTGGCTTCCCACATAGCTCCGTCAACATGTTGATTTCTCCATAATACTTTAAATGAAGCTACTTCTTTGTTCCTTATCTTACAGATCTAAATATCTAATATTTCCATGGGTACTTCTTCATAACTGAGGTTGTCCTTTACACCAACGCTGTCCATCGGGACTACTAAAGCTAGATCACCCAAACATTTTTTCAAAAGTGACACATGAAATATAGGATGAACTAAAGATAACTCTTTGGGAAAGTCCAACTCATACGCCACCTTACAACTCTCCTCACAACCCAGTAGGGACCAACATAGCGGGGACTGAGTTTCCCTTTCTTCTGTATGACTCCCTTCATGGGAGATACCTTTAGAAATACCCAATCATCTACCTCTAACCCCAAATCTCTCCTCCTCACATCGAATATGAAATCTGACTACTTTGAGTGATTTTCAACCGATCCCTTATCAATTGAACCTTCACCATCGCCTCGTGAACCAAATCTGGCCCTATCATAGTTGCCTCACCAAGCTCAAACCATCCGATGGGAGATCTACACCTCCGCCCATAGAGGGCCTCAAATGGTGCCATTTGATTACTGGAGTGATAGCTGTTATTATAAGAAAACTTGATTAAGGGCAAATGATCATCCCAACTACCTTTAAAATCCATAACAAATTCCCTCCACATATCCTCATGAGTATGGATTGTTCGCTCGGCATGGCCATCCGTTTGTGTCACGCCCCGCCTTGGGGGGTATGACTGGCACCTGGTGCCCTAGTAGGATCTAGACTGCTAGCTAGTGAGCCTAAGCACATCTGGTGCCTGGCTGGCTCTAACTCAGATTCATGAAATCAACGGGCTATATGACGGTTGTAAATACAGCCTCCGGCCGACTAGGCCTATAGCCACCTGTATGAAACTTCAGCTAACCAGAAACATATTTACAAGGGGGAAACCTATGCGGGCCGACAAGGCCACCATGCTGTCTAGTTATCTGTAACTCAACAATAAAATGCTGAGTAACTACGTGACCGGCAAGGTCACCACTACTATCAAACTAAGGCCTCACACCGCCAACATAAACTGAAATGCTAAACAACTATAACAAACTGCACGGCCTCACACGACCGGCTCAACTGACCACAGGGAAATATATACAGACTGCAAGCCTCTAGAAATACTGATAAGATGGTCGGGACAAGGCCCCGGCCTACCCATACTGTACAACAAAAAGGAAGTGATGTAAACCTCTGAAATATCAGGCTCCGGATGACAGGAGCTTATGACTCTGCGCTGGCTAGGATCACGAGGGATTGCCTCCTCGTCTATGAGTACCTTCAGGCAAGTAATGCAGTGCCCCACTGGGCGTCAGTACCACTGGTACCGAGTATGCAAAGCAACTGAAATAATACAACTAAATGCAGATAACATAACTAACAAGTCTGTGAGCAGAAGGTAACTGAATCTGAAGAGCTGATAGGAACTAGATCAAACCTTGCTGTACTAATAGGAAGGAGCGTGTTAGTAGTCACGGTGACCTGCTGTCTATTTACTAGTATATATGTAAAGCACATAAATATATATATACATTTAGCAAGCAAGAGCCAATACCAACCCCCATAAGCCGGATGGCGACAAGCAAGCAAACAATCTATATACCCCTACCCGGGTCAAAACCAGCCAAAAATAAGTCACTCCACTCATCTGCTCACTCGGAGCTCCTCTACCGGCCCCCTGGGTCTCCGGCTCGGGCCATAGCCTCCGATATAAATAACCGTGTCTGAGTCCAGAGGACTCCTGTGCAGACAGTAACAGATAGGATCTGGTTCCCCGGAAATCACCTCAGGGCTATCTGAAATCGGAGCTGCACCTGTAATAAGATCCGTAACTATAACCGTATCTGTATCTATTCCCTGGGCGCTTGCGCACAACAGGGCTATCTGTACTATGATGTTGATCAGCCTGATATGGGGAAAGCTTCATCCCATCTTTGTCCAAACTGGGGACGGCATGCCACTCCTTGGAGTGACGTAAACCCACCCGCTTAGGGGGCGACACGATTACCAACCCAGGGGCGGCGAGGACGCTCAATAAGGTGCCCTCACGCCACATCAAGTCTCAACAAACAAATAGCACATATAAATAGCAAGCATGTATAACTGAAAAAGACTATCTGAAATCTGATTTCCTTATTTTGATCTCTTTCTGTATTACACTGATTCTTTACTGATTATACTAGTTCTGAAATCTTTATTTAACTATTTGGCTAATCTGTAGCCGGGATACTATCTGTCTGAATGGCTAATTTGTAGCCATAAAACTGTCTGTCTATTTGATTTTACTTTGTTAGCCTTTATTCTGAAAATTTGTATCTTTTTATTCTACAACATGCTTGCTAATCATACAGTAAGCTATACTGAATCTGGAATGCTAATTCGCCCCTTTGGCGCATTCTTTACTATCTTTCGGACTGAATACGATACGGCAACACAACTCATAATCTATTATACTTACCTAATTCTCAACATTCAACTCCGAGAATTTCAATTACGGAGTTTACTATGATTTACCAAGCTAAGAGTACTAACTTGCCGAAGAACAACTTCACATACCTTAACCTCGAGTTATCCGACTGTCGGACGAGGCTCGGTCAGTACTCCAGCTATTTCTCCCAACTGCATTCATATACACGTTAGTTAGTGCTAAATACAACTTTATTCTGAAGGACGACGTCACTTTTGATATAATTATAGCCTAAACTTAGGCTTATCGAAAGACGATCGAAAACTTGCTATTTTCCAGGAGTCCAGAAGGGAGAAGTATTTACTTCACAGCTAGGAGCACATAGACACTAGTTTGGAGCAATTCTACTTACCTTAGTCCGGTAGCTCGACAATTCGTCGGCCGTATTTCACGAAACTAATTTCGTAGGACTGCTCCCTGCTGCTAAATACCTTGGTACCTGAGGTTAATTTAAGTTTGGACTACGTTTGGCAGCTTAATTGGATGATAATATATTAACCCTCTTCGTCTCTCTCTGTTTTCTACGTTTTTCTGGAAATAAAATAAAGGTTATAAAATCACAAACCGAAGTTGGGGCTTTATATACTTGGGCCTGGACAGGCCCAACGTGTCACGGAGCCAACGCGGAGGTTCCACCTCCGTGACACGTTGCCATCGCGAAGGGGCTCTGCCCCGGCTCCCTCCGTGATGGTTCGACAGGTTTCTCGTCCGGTCTTTTCCCGGGCCTTTCTCTAGCACGTATGGCTTTCAAATATGCTTAACCAACGTGCGAATAGGCCATCTAGGTGCCGAGAATCTTATGGGGTATAACAGTTTGCGGGTGAAAGGCCGTGTTGAGCTTGACTTGAGTTCCAAGTCCCTTCTAAAAGGACCACCGGAACTGGGAGGTAAACTGTGTACCTCGGTCTGAAATAATAGACAAGGGCACTCCATGTAGTCGAACCAACTCCCAAATATACAACGTTGCATAATCATTCACCAAATATGTGGTCTTGACTGGTAGGAAGTGTGCAAAGCGTTGGTTAACCTGTCCACAACAATCCAAATGTAGTCATACTGTCTCCGAGTGCGGGGCAAACCTATTATAAATTTCATGTTAATCTCTTCCCGCTTCCATGTGGGAATGTTGATATACTGAAGTACACCTCCCGTCCTTTGATGCTCAATTTTCACGTACTGACAGTTTGGACATTTGGCTACGAACTCTGTAATAGCCTTCTTCATACCATCCCACCAATAGATTTCCCGCAAGTCCCAATACATCTTTGTGGATCCCATATGGATAGAATATCTAGTACTATGTGTTTCATGAAATATCCGAACCCTCAAATTATTAACTTTCGGAACACATAGCTCACCTTGGTATCGTAGAACACCATCTCCCCCTTGGGAGAAAACCTCCACCTTTTTACTTCACACCGTTTCCTTCAGCTTTCTCAAAATCAGATCCTCATCTTGCTTAGATTTGACATCAACCACCAAGGATGATTCTGACCCATTCTGCACGACAACACTGCCACCGGTCGAGTCAATCAATCTAACTCCCAAACTTGCGAGCCGGTGAACATATTTCACTAAATACTTCTTTCCCTCCTCCGCGTGGGACACACTCTCGCTATAGAGCCTACCCGCCACAACATTAGCCTTGCCCGGGTGGTAAAGAACACTCATATTGTAGTACTTTAATAACTCCAACTACCTCATTTTCCGAAGATTAAGATCTTTCTGCGTGAACACATATTGCAACTCTTGTGATCTGTGAATACATCCACGTGGACCCCAAACAAGTATTGCTGCCATATCTTCAATGCAAACACCATCGTGGCCAACTCAAGATCATGGGTCAGGTAATTCTTTCCGTGAACTTTCAGCTGGCGAAAGGCATATGCTATTACTTTCCCATGCTACACAACACACATCCCAGTCTGACTCTCAAAGAGTCACAATATACAAAAAAGTCATTTGTACCCTTAGGTGACGTCAACACTAGTGCTGAAGTGAGTTGTGTCTTCAATTTCTTGAAGCTTTCCTCACAAGCCTCGACCATTGGAGCTTCACCTTCTTTTGGGTCAACTTGGTCAAAGGCACCACAATAGTTGAGAAACCCTCAAAAAATCAAAGGTAGTAACCTGCTAGGCCCAAGAAACTCCGAATTTCTAAAGGATTCACCAGCCTAGGACAATTCTTCACCGCTTCAATTTTTTGAGAATCTACCTTTATGCCCTCACCTGACACCACGTGGCCCAGAAATGCCACCGAGTCTAGCCAAAATTCACACTTGCTAAACTTTGCATACAACTGACAATCCTTGAGAGTTTGCAGCACTATCCTTAAATGAGCGGCATGCTCCTCCTCACTCCAGGAGTATATAAGGATATCATCAATGAACATGATCACAAACATGTCTAGATATGGCTTGAACACCCTGTTCATCAGATCCATAAAAGATGTAGGAGCATTGGTTAGTCCAAATGATATAACCACAAAATCATAATGGCCATATAGGGTCCTAAAGGCTGTCTTTGGGATATCACTCTCCCAGACTCTGAGCTGGTGATACCCGGACCTGAGAACTATTTTTGAGAAACACCTGGCACCCTGGAGCTGTTTAAATAAATCATCAATCCTAGGCAAGGGGTACCTATTCAGCTGCCGATGATCAATACACATTTGAAGGGATCCATCCTTCTTCCAAATAAATAGAACTGGTGCACCCCATAGAGACTTGATCGGTCTAATAAAACCCTTATCCAACAAGTCCTTCAACTGTTCCTTTAACTCTTTTAGATCGGCTGGAGCCATCTTGTAGGGAGGAATGGAGATGGGCTGCGTATCGGGCAATAGATCAATACCGAAATAAATTTCCCTTTCCGAAGGAACACCTGGAAAATCATCGGGGAAAACCTCCGGATACTCGCACACCACTAGAACTGACTGAATAGTCAGGGTCTCGGACTCTACATCCTTAACTTTAACTAGGTGGTACATGCAACCCCTACAAATCATTTTCCTAGCCTTAAGATATGAAATAAACCAACCAACTGGTACAGTTGAATTACCCTTCCATTCCAAAACTGACTCACCCGAAAACCAGAATTCCACCGCACGGGTCCTACAATTAATCGAAATGTAACATGCAAACAACCAATCCATACCCAAAATGATGTTAAAGTCTGTCATGGCCAATTCTACTAAGTTCGTGGAGGTAACCCTATGCAACATCGTAATGGGGAAACCCCTATACACCCGCCTAGCTAACATTGATTCACCGACTGGAGTAGATATGGAGAACGATTCTAACAGAATTTCAAGACTAACTCCAAAACAACTAGCAATATAAGGGGTCACATAAGACAAAGTAGCTCCTAGATCTGACAAGGCATAAGCATCAACATGTAAGACTTGCAACATACCCATGACCACATCTGGCGAAGCCTCCTGCTCCTGGCGAGGCACTAAGGCATAAAACCTGTTTTGGTGCTGACCACCTACTGAACTAGCAGAGGCACCCTACTAAGGGGGTCATGCTGCTGGAGCGGTAGAACTGGCTACAGGGAAATCTCTATTCCTGTGTCCGAGTTTGCCACACCCAAAAAAAGCATCCGCACCAACCAGGCACCTCCCGGGATGATTCTTGCTGCACTTCGCACAAACTGGAAAGGTGCGCTCAACCTGCATACTACCATGATCCCTCGAGCCTATAGCCCTGCTCCTCTGGTCTCCCCTGAACCTAGATGGCGTGCTAGCTGATGATGGAGCTGGAGAAATGGACCTGTGTTGGGTCTGCTGACGTGGTCCACCCCCTGACCTAACCTGAGAAACCCCATAGGTGTCGGTCCTGGCCCTCTTGGTCTCTCTCTACCTCTTGTAGACTGAATCCATCTGCTACGCATGCAATACAATACAGGGAAAATCAATGTCCTGGTGAATCATGGCGATCCAACAATCCTTGTTAAAATAAACCGCCACACCATGCACAAAACGACTCACTCGAGCCCGCTGATTCGCCACCAACTTCGGAGAATATTTAGACAACCGGGTGAACTCCAATGCATACTCCTAGACAGACATGCTTCCCTGCTTCAGATTCACAAACTCAGCTGCCTTGACCTCCCTCATCTCCTGAGTGAAGAATCGTCCATGAATGTGGTGTGAAACTCATCCCAACCTATCAGGCCTGCACTGGCCGCCTTGGCATCTCTCCATTTCTTAAACCATATATGTTTTACCCCTTTAGCTAATAGGAGGTCAAGTCAACGCATTCCCCATTTTTCACCCCCATAACCTGGGTGATTTTCAGAATCTCCTCTATAAAATCGTGTGGATCTTCATCTACCTTTGACCTTGTGAACTCCGGAGGGCTCATCCTCAAGAATTCCCTCACCCTAGCTACCACTACATTCCCATTCTGGCGGAAATACGCCACTGTCTGATTCTGGACCTCGGCAGTCATGGCCTAAGCCAGCATCTGAATCGCCGCCATAAACTCAGCATGGGCAGCTGGCTCTGGTACGTGCTCCTCATGAACAGGTGGAGCTAGTTGATGCTCACCATCATGGGCACCCTCATCATCATTACCATTACCGTTTCTCCTAGTATTTACTCGGCAAGGAGGCATGATACTGCAAACGCGAATAGCACGAATTAGAAGAGTAAAGAACGTTCATTGCATGACATAGATCATGAAAGAAAGGAACATTTCCTAAACGTCTAGTAGCCTCTTCATCATAAGTGTGGCGCGCTTCACACCCATGAAAAAGACTCAACGCGGCTTTCAAACTCGCTAGGATACTTCAAAATTTATGGCTCTGATACCAAGTTTGTCACAACCCAAACGTACACCCAAATCGTAGAAACGGGACAAGGAGCCCCGAGAGACCCCAAGTCGACCCATGGCATGAGCATACATCTAATTCGATCACATGGGTGGAGGACTTAACATAAAGAAAAGGTAACTGTGTCCTAACTACGAAAAAAAGACAATACATGATTCATAGATGATAGATGAGTACAACTTATAGTCTGAAAAGCCTCTAATCATGAAACACGGGTTGATGGGATAATAGATCATAAATCGATTCACCATGGGGCATGCATAATTAAGCTTAATTATTTACAAAATCAAAAATCAATAATATTATAATCAATTTAAATCTCAAAAGATGATCAAAATTCATAGATTAGGATAATATTTAAAAATCACAATAACCCATAATTAAATCATTAGTTTTTATTTAAATCAAATACAAAACCCCATGAGTTTTTGAGGAAATTTTAAGTGAAAATCATAGAGTTGAAGCATGGGTATGGAAGAATTCACCCATTGATGGTCTTACATACCTGGAAACACTTGATTCTTAATGTCCCTTGAAAGCCCAAGATGGAATTTAGAGGAATTGGGGAAGAACACCTTTAATCACCTTCTATTCTCCTCCCTAAACTCTTGCATGCATGAATGAGTCTTAACATGGACTAATCCCCCTTAAAAGACCCTATTCATACCTTAAAACAACATAGTTTAGGCCTTAGGAATTTAGGAAATATGAAAACACCCTTACTAAAAATGTAGAAAAATAATTGTCAGGTGTCCCAATGAGTGAGGTGATGACTCATTGTCAGTCCTCACGATCTTTCACCTTATCCATTAAGTACACTATCTGAACTAGTTGTTGGAACCTCTAACAGAACACATAATGATTCGTTACTGGTGGCAACGAGTCGTGGCCACCACTCTTCAAGTTCACTGCCTCCTTAAAACCATTTTATCAAAGTTCCTCCCAACGACCCACACCACGACTCGTTTCCTTACACGACGAGTCGTTATCTCCTTCCTTCAAGTACACTGGTTGATCCTTCCCTTTTATTTTTCAACTTTACCCCACGGCTGTCTGGACGAGTCGTGGTGGTTGACCATGAGTCGTTCCCTCACCCGTGGGGACCTTCAACCATCTTTTCACACCCTATGAGTCACCTAATGACTCTCATCCAACGACTCGCCTATGCCTGCAATCTATATTTTCAGTTTTTACCCATTTCAACTCCCGAGTCCAATTTTTGAGTTCTCATGGTATAACAACATGAGTTTGATGATTCTTCAGAATATGAGTTATAAATAAAAGTTCATCTGTATATGTGTATGTGACTCATAAAAGGATCGTTGCATTCTACATCAATTATATGTCGATGTACTCAGTTTATCTCCTTCTTGTGTACTTATATGTTTAGTTTGTTTACCTTTCCCCTCATTCCAAGTACATTCCAAGTACTCACCGCATACTTTATGTTCTATATCATTTCATGATATTTATTTAGGTATCCAGACTCAGCCCCGCAGGTAGACACACTCTTTCTTCCATCTCAGTAGATTGTGGTGAGTCCTTATCTCTCGAGGATGAGACTGATGTTCTTATTTCAGTTATATTTCAGTTTTCAGACTCTAGGAGTTAGCAGGGGATTTGTCCCAGCAATGCATCAGTTTACTAGACGCTTTCAGACATGTGAAATCACAGGCGCCGGCAGTGTTCCTTGGCTAGACAAGATGATAGTAGAGGCCATATTCATACTACCAGATTAGCACCAGCACGCCTAGCTCAATAAGGTGCTTCCACTAGTGTAGGTGGGGGCTAGCGCCAAAACCAATTTTATGCCCTTGCACCTCGACAGGAGCAGGAGACTTCGCCAGATATAGTTATCGGTATGTTACGAGTTTTTCACCTTGATGTTTATTCTTTGTTAGATCCAGGAGCTACCTTGTCCTTTGTGATACCCTATGTTTCTAGTAGTTTCAGAGTCAGTCCCGAAATCCTATCAAAACCTTTCTCAGTCTCTACTCTAGTCGGTGTTTCAGTCATAGCTCGACGGGTGTATAGAAATTACCCTATCACAATTCATCAGAAAGTCACCTCAGTAGACCTAGTAGACTTAGACATGAGAGGTTTCGATGTTATTTTTGGCATGGATTTGCTATATGCATGTTACGCCTTAGTTAACTGTAGAACCCGTGCTGTAGAGTTTAGATTTTTGGGTGAGCCAGTCTTAGAGTGGAAGGGTAGTTCAGCTATGTTGGTCGCTTCATTTCCTACCTTAAGGCTAGAAAAATGATTTCAAAAGGTTGTGTGTAACATTTAGTTAGGGTTAAGGATGTTACATCCAAAACCCAGACTATCTAGTTAGTTCCAGTTGTGTGTGAGTATCCAGAAGTTTTCCCAGATGATCTACCGGGAATCCCTCCCAAGAGGGAAATTGATTTTTTCATTGACCTTCTACCCGACACATAACCTATATCTATTCCTCCTTACATAATGGCTCTAGCCGAGCTAAAGGAGTTAAAGGATCAATTGAAAGACCTTCTAGACAAGAGTTTCATCAGACCTAGCAAGTCTCCATGGGGTGCAGTAGTTCTATTTATCCAAAAGAAGGATGGTTCCCTTTGGATGTGCATTGATTATCAGTAATTAAACAAAGTCACTATCAAGAACAGGTATCGTCTTCCCAAGATTGATGATTTATTTGACCATCTTCAGGGTGCTAAGTTCTTTTCGAAGATAGACCTCAGATCCGAATATGATAAGCTCAGGGTGAGAGTGACATTTCGAAGACAACCTTCAAAACTCGATATGGTCACTATGAGTTCGTAGTTATGTCGTTTGGACTAATGAATGCTCCTTCATCTTTTATTGATCTGATGAATAGGGTGTTTAATCCATATCTAGACATATTTGTGATTGTGTTCACAGATGACATCCTTATATATTCTCGGAGCGAGGAGAAGCATGCCGCTCATTTGAGGGTGGTGCTAAAGACGTTGAAGGATTGTCAATTGTATGCAAAGTTCAGCAAATGCGAGTTTTGGTTAGACTCAGTGGAATTTTTTGGCCATGTGGTGTTTAGTGAGGGTGTTTAGGTGGACTCTCAAAAGATCAAAGCGGTGAAGAATTGGCCTTGACCGGTGAACCCTTCAGATATCAGGAGTTTCTTGGGCTTAGCCGGTTACTATCGGAGATTTGTTAAGGAGTTTTCATCTATTGAATCACCTTTGAATAATTTGACCCAGAAGAGAGTGAAATTTCAATGGTTCTAGTCTTGTGAGAAGAGCTTCCAGGAGTTGAAGACTCGACTCACCTCAGCATCGGTGTTGACCCTACCCGAGGGCACGGATGGGTTTGTGGTTTATTATTATGCCTCAAGGATCAGCCTCGGTTGTGTAGCGATACAACATAGAAAAGTTATAGCTTATGCTTCTAGACAACTGAAGGTCCATGAGAAGAACTACCCTACTCATGATCTTGAATTGGTGACGATGCTATTTTCCTTGAAGATATGGAGACACTATTTGTACGGGGTCTATGTAGATGTGTTTACGAACCACAAGAGCCTACAATATGTGTTTACTCGGATCTAAATATGCTTCAAAGGAGGTGGTTAGAGCTACTAAAGAATTATGATATGAGTGTCCTTTACCATCCGAGTAAGGCCAATGTAGTAGCAAACGCTCTTAATAGGCTTTCCATGGAGAGTGTGTCCCATGTAGAGGAGGGGAGGAAGGAGTTGGTGAAAGACGTACATCGACTTAAACGTTTGGGAGTCTTCTTGGTTGACTCGACGTATGGTGGAGTGGTTGTTCAGTATGGGTCAGAATCATCCTTGGTGACCGATGTTAAAGCTAGGCAAGACACGGATCCAGTGTTGGTGAAACAGAAGGAAGCAGTCCAAAATCATAAGGTGGAGGTCTTCTCCCAAGGGGAAGATGGTGTGCTTCGATATTAGGGTCACTTATGTGTTCCACATGTTGATGATTTGAGAAATCAGATGTTGCATGAGGCTCATGGTTCCAGGTATTATATCCATCCAGGTGCCACCAAGATGTACCATGACCCACGGGAAGTCTATTGGTGGAATGGCATGAAGAAGGACATAGCATAATTTGTGGCCAAGTGTCCAATCTGCTAACATGTGAAGGTTGAGCATCAAAGACTCGGAGGTGTACTCAAAGATATTAGCATCCCTACTTAGAAGTGGGAAGAAATCAATATGGACTTCACAATAGGTTTTCCCCGCACTTCCAACAATATAACTCCATTTGGGTGGTTGTAGATAGGTTGACCAAAGCAGCTTATTTCTTACTGGTCAAAACTACCAATTCAAGAAAGGATTATGCTAAGTTATACATTCAGGAGTTGGTTCGGTTGCATGGAGTGCTTTTTTCTATCATATCAGGTAGAGGTACTCAGTTTACCTCTCAGTTTTGGAGATCATCTCAAAAGGGACTTGGGATTCAGGTCAAGCTTAGCACAACATTTCACCTGCAAATAGATGGTCAAGCGAAGCAGACTATTCATACTCTTGAGGATATGTTGAGAGCCTGTGTTATTGATTTCAAGGGTAGTTGGGATGATCATTTGCCTCTCATCGAGTTTGCATAGAACAAAAGCTACCATTCCAGCATTCAGATGGCTCCGTTTGAGGCTCTCTATAGGTGGATTTAGATCGCCTATTGGTTGGTTTGAAGTCAGTGAGGCTACATTGATAGGTTAGAATTTAGTCCATGAGGCTATGGAGAAGGTTCAGCTTATAAAGGACAGGTTGAAAATAGCCCAGAGTCATCAAAAGTCCTATGCGGATGTGAGGAGGAGGGAAATTGAGTTTGAAGTTAATGATTGGGTGTTTCTAAAGGTGTCTCACATAAAGGGAGTGATGAGGTTCGGAAAGAAAGGAAAACTCAGTCCCCGCTATGTTGGCCCGTATCGGATTGTGTGATAAGCGGGAAAGGTGGCCTATGAGTTAGAGTTACGATTAGAGTTAGCTTCAGTTCGTCCCGTCTTCCATGTATCACTCCTGAAAAAGTGTTTGGGTGATCCAACTCTAGTTGTTCTGGTGGAGAGTGTGGGTGTGAAAGACAGCCTTAGCTATGAGGAGAGTCTGATGGAGATATTGGATCGTCAAGTTCAGAAGCTAAGGAACATGTAAGTAGCTTCAGTCAAATTTTTATGGAGAAATCAACATGTTGATGGAGCTACGTGGGATGTCGAAGAAGATATGATAGCTAGATACCCACATCTGTTCCTTCCCAACCCAGTTTCAGTCTGAGGTATCAGTTTTTGCCCTAATACTCTATTCAATTTCATGTTCCGTTCATGTGCCTCAGTTTCTTTCATGTCAATGTATGTTTGTATGATTTTTCGAATTCAGTTCAGCCATGTAGTTCAGTATGGAGGTTGTCATTCCGTCAGTTTTAGCTTATATGATCAGTATTTGAATATGATGATTGCATTTCTCTAGTTTTCTGTATGTTTTCCAACATTCGAGGATGAATGTTCCCAAGGGGAAGATATTGTAAAGCCACGAAAATCCTAAGATTAGACCTCGGAGTTGAAACAAAGAAAATAGGATTTTCTGCACTAGGTCAAAAATGAGTCATCCTGTGACCCGTGGGGTAGACCACGAGTCGTGAAGTGAATCATGGTGAGGTTCATGGATTAATTTGGAAATTTTTGAGTTTTGGGTGACCACATATCGTGTTCATCACCACGACTCGTTGAGTCAGTCGTAGCCAAGGATAGGGTGAAGGAAGAGGACTCTTAGGCAGTGAAGACCATGAGTGGTGACCACGAGTCGTGGTCACTATTAACGACTCATAGGGTCCCCCGTGGTGAGCCTCAAGTGAATTCTGGATAGTGTAAGTCATGAGTCCTGACCATGAGTCGTGGTCTATGGCGACGACTCGTTCAGTCCCTTGTTGGGACTGGCAGTCTGTTTCCCTGCGAGTTTATTAAGGGCTTTTCAAAATTACTGTGGTCCTAAGGCCTAAACTACATCTTTTTAAGCTCAGTTATGAGGGTTTTAATAGATTTAAACCTATCCTAAGACTTATCATTTCATGCATGCAAGACTAGGAGGCTCTTAGAGGTGATCAATGCTAAAATCCATCAATTCTCCTTCAATTTCTTTTGGGTATTCAGGAAAAAGGGTAAAATCAATCTACCCAGGTATGTGAGGCTATAGATGAGATTTCGTCTCACTCTCATGCCCAAAACGTTTCTCAATTCCATGAATTCTACTTCTACAATTCAAGTTTCATGATCTAGGGGGGTTATCCCAATTCTTATGAAATCCTTATGATATATCTATGGGTCAATCCTTTTTTTGTGTATCAATTCATATTTTATGAGTTATGGGCAGATTTTATGACTATTTCAGTTATAAATTTATGGATTCGATTTCTACAAAACTATGCCCAATTTAGCATGATTCATGAAAAGTTAAGTTATGATTTCATTATGACCTTGTTTTCCTTTAGCCCATTATGATTTATGACTTATGATAAGATTTCTCTCAAATACTCAGCATGAATTTATGAATATCAAGTATTTTAATGTTTTACAAGTAAGCATGGATTTCATGAACTATGGATTTATGACTCGTGGACAATCTACGGGTTTCATTCATGGATAATCGTGTATTTCAAGTATGTTATGTTATAATTGGCCATGTATTTCACGAATGATTTATGATTATGATACGAGTCTCATGTGCATGTTTTTGTGAGCAGTGTCTAGCACCGAGTATCCCGGCTTTCAAAGGACTATGCTAGTATCTCAGAACTACGTGTCACCATAGGATATATATTCATATGTTAATGTTATTGGATCCCTGTGATATCACATTATGCACGTCCCTTGCCTAGCAAGCCTAGGATGACTATGCCCACTTGAGTGAGATAGTTGGGGCATCATGTAAGTCTCTATCATGATGGTGTCGGTTATGATAAGTCCTTCCATTGTTCCTCATGATTTATGCATGGTTATGTTTATGTTACTTTGGATCAAGACATGTTTAATGAAGCTTTTCTCCTAAGAATACGATTATGACTGTTTTACGAATGTTTTGAAAACCTTGAGCCCTTATGTTTACATTACGATATTTTTGTTATGATCATGTTGTCCTACTCTTATGAACTCTTACCTTGTATGCTCTGTACATTCCAAGTACTGATCACATACTCTATGCTGTATTAGTTCATGATACAGGTCCAAGAGATCATTCTCAGTAGTATCCTTAGTCCGTGCTCTCCTTCTCAGTCCTGCTCAGCTAGTGGTGGTGAGTCCTCATCCTTCGAGGACGTTCAGTATCCACATTGGTTATGTTTTCTTTTAGTTTCAGACTTGTCGAGTTACTTAGGGATGATGTCCCAGCCTTGAACCAATCTTCTGGGCTTTTCCACGAGTCTCAGTATGACTTGTATAATCTTGATACGACTCATATTGAGATCAGTACTTGGCCTCTTTTCTGCATTTTTTTGTAACTTTTGCACATTTTCACTCCAACACCTATTTTTCCCGAAAACAAAATAAAAGCATCTCATATCAATATAAACACACCTAAGTTCATGTTACTTTCCTAGTTTTAAGCATTGAAAGTGCTGTAAACTTTAGCACATCAACACCCTCAACTAGCTCAACAAAGGAAAGTCTGTAACTGAAATAACATGAAAATAGATAACTGAATGTCCTCGAAGGATGAGGACTCACCAATCTCAACTAACACAAGTCTTAGAGGAAAACAAGACTAATGGTGTGGCTGAGGCTGATCTCTTGGACCTGTATCATGAAACGATACAACATAGAGTATGCGGTCAGTACTTGAAATGTACTGAGTATGCAAGGTAAGTAAAACGGATGGTTAAAAACACATAAAAGTTCATAAGAATAGGACAACATTACCGCAAAGTAAATATCATAACATAGCATGAGGGCTCAAGGTTTCCAAAGCATTCAGAATTTATTTGTAATCATTATCGTAAGATAAACTTTATAAACACATAGCTTGAGCCAAAATAACATAGCATGAAAATGCATAAATCATAAGGAATAATCGGAGGACTCATCATAACTGACACCATCATTATAGAGCTTACATGATACCCCAACTATCTCGCTCAAGTGGGGCAGAGCCATCCCAGGCTTGCCAGGAAAGGGACTGCATTATGTTGATATCACAGGGATCAAATAATAAATGTATATACCGATGGTGGCAAGTAGTTCTGAGACCACGGGGTTTACCTAAATGCCGGGTCTACTTGGTGCTACGCTGCTTCCAAAAATATGCACATGAGGACTCGTATAATAATCGTAAAATCATTCATAAAATTCATGGCCAAACAAATAATAACATGATAGATCCCACTTGATATACATGATTAGCCAAGAGTAGGGGCCCATGAGTTGTCCAAGAGTCATAAATCCATAATTTATGAAGTCCATGCATACTTGTAAACACATGTATATACTTAATATTCATAAATCCATGATGAGTACTTGAAGAGAAATCTTGACATGATCATAAATCATAATTAAGAGTTAATAAGATCAAAATCATAATAGGATCATAACTTGACTTTTCATGAGGCATATATAATTGGACATAATTTAATTAAAATTCAAATCTACAAATTTATATTCAAAATAGTTATAAAATCTACCCATAGATCATAAAACATGATTTGATACATAAAGGGAATTGACCCAAAGATAGATCATATAGGATTTCACAGGGATTGGGATAAACCCCATAAAATCATCAAACTTAAATTTAGATTTGAGATTCATGGAATGGAGAAGAATTTTGAGCATGAGCGTGAAAGGAACTCTCATTCATAGTCTTACATACCTAGGTAAGTTGATCTTACACTCTTTCTTGAATGCCCAAAGGAAACTGAAGGAGAATTGATGGATTTTAGACTTGATCACCTCTAGGAACCTTCTAGTCTTGCATGCATGGAGAGGAGAGATTTAGAATGAGCTAAACCCTAAAACAAATCCTAACTAAGCTTAAAATGACGTAGTTTAGGCCTTAGAAACTTAGGAATTATGGAAAATACCTTAATAAATTCGCAGAAAAATACACACTGTCAGTTCCAACGAGGAACTGAATGATTCGTGGCTTGCCTTCCATGGCCATTACTAGAATCCACACCTCTTAGGGTCACAACAAGGGACACCAAAACTCATGGTATTCCCAGCAACTCGGGGTGATCGAGTCGTGACAAGCACTGCCCAAAATCTCCACCTTCACGCCAACCACTGACCATAAGTGACTTAACGACATGTGGTCCTGAGCATGATTTGTGGCCTCTCCCGTGGTCAACTCCTTGACCAAAAATTCCAACCAACTCACCCTTCACTCCACGAGTCACCTAACGACTCATGGTTCCCCTCACAGGTCACTGGACGACTCATCCTATCACCTGGTGCATATCTTATGTTTTATGTTGTAAATCATTCCTAATATTACCCATATGATAGCAGAACATCCAAACCTTATATTCTCCCTAAATATCACGATTTTGAAGAGGAATAAGCTCTTCAAACATCTTCAATTACAAGTTCCTCCAAGGTAAGTCTTCTCATCCATTCCTAAGATTAAACTAACGATTTTCTAACCCTAATCTATGGATTCTAAGGCGATTCTTGATGCAAAACCCTAGGAACGATTGAGAACATTTCATCTATCAAGATCAAGAACAACCACTGAGTTCCAAGACTTGATAGCTTGAGCAGCCCTTTTTCCTCCAATGTAAGTAACTCTCCTAAAATCTTACTTGAGTATTCTAAGGTCAAGACTCATGGGATGGTGTGAGGAAGCCACGAGTTCATATGATGACCTAGGGTTAGGGTTTATGGGACTACTTTGGTGTTAAGGATGGATGTGGTTGTCTTGGTTGGAGTCGTAATGGTTATGTGTCACGACTCGAGTCCTGAAGGCCATCTTTGAAATATCATTCTCCCTAACACTGAGTTGATGATATCCAGACCTGAGGTCTATCTTTGAGAAGAACTTGGCACCCTAAAGTTGAAGGGATACTTATTCTTGATTTTGACCTTGTTCAACTGTCAATAATCAATGCACATTCTAAGGGAACTATCCTTCTTCCGAAAAAAGAGAACTTGAGCACCCCATGGGGATTTGCTAGGTCTGATGAAGCCCTTATCTAGGAGATCTTTCAACTTCTCTTTTAACTCCTTTAGCTTAGTTGGAGCCAGTTTGTAAGGAGGAATGGATATGGGTTGCGTATCAGGGATAAGGTCAATATCAAAGTCAATATCCCACTCTAGAGGGTCTCCTGGTAGATCATCTGGGAACACCTCCCAATATTCACATACGATAGGAAACAACTGAAGATCGGGTTCTTGGACGTAGAATCCTTGACCTGAACTAGATGATACAAATAGTCCTTGGAGATCATATTCCTGACCTTGATATAGGAAACAAAGCGACCTACAGGCACAATTGAACTCCCCATCCATTTTAGGAATGGCTCACCTGAGAATTGGGACTCTACCATACGGGTTCTACAATTCACTGAGGCATAACATGCATGCAACCAATCCATATCAAAGATAACATCAAAGGTGATCATGTCTAACTCTACTAGGTGGGTTGAGGTTTCATTTTGAAGGACTATGACAGGGCAATTTTTGTATACCCGTCGAGTTATAACTGACTCACAGATTGGACTAGAGACTGGGAAAGGTTCTAATAGGATTTCAGGACTGACTCCAAAACTAACAGTAACATAAGGAGTCATAAAAGAAAAGCTAGCCTCTGGATCTACCAATGCATACACTTAAAGATGAAATACTCGTAATATAGCAGTGACCACATTGGGAGAGGCCTCCTGCTCCTGATGAGAAGATAGTGCATAGAATCTGTTCTGGCACTGGTCGCCACCTACACTAGATGAGGGGCCCTACTGATATGGGCGAGCTACTGAAGTAGTAGCTGGGGCACGACCTCTACTATTGCCCTGTCTAGTTGAAGGGCAGTCTCTAAGCATATGTTAGGGCTTCCCACACCCGAAATGACCTTCAATACCAACCATGCACTTGCCAGGGTGCTTTTTGCCACACTTCCTACAAGCCAGAAAAGTGTGCTCCCCTGATATGGTCCTCTGCCCCCTGAATCCTGATGCTCTGCCCCTCTAACCTCCTCTTGATCTAGATGTAATGCTGGCTGATCAGAGATCTAGGAATGATGACCTATGGTGAAATGGAGGTCTATGTCTAAGACTGGGCCTTTGCTAGAAGTGCACATGGCTCCCTGTCCTAGCCCTCTTGGCCTCTCTCTCCTTCTCCTTCATCTGCTCTACCTCTATCTGCTGAGCATACATGACTAACTGGGGGAAATCTTTGTCGCTGATTAGCAAAGCGGTCTTGAACTCTTTAACCAGTGAATCTGTTACTTTGTTCACAAATTCCTCACACGAGCCCTCTAATTTGTAACCATCTACAGCACATACTTGGACAATCCTGTGATTCTTCTTCAGATTGACGAACTTTGTTGCCTTTGCCCTCCCTCAACTTTCTAGGGAAGAACCTATCCAAGAAAGTAGTTATGAACTCATCACAATCCACAGGGACTGCTTTAACTCCCATACTATCCTTCCACTAGCAGAACCATATGTGGGAAACCCCCTTCAGCTGATAGGAGGCTAAGTCTACTCTCCTCTCTAGTCACCCCTATAATCTGGGTGATCTTCTACACCTCCTCAATGAACTCATGTGGACCCTTATCCACCTTAGACCCCACAAACTCAGTTGGGTTCATCCTGAAAAACTCTCATACTCTAGCCATTGTTGCATTCCCATTCAGGCGATCATGAGCCACAACCTGCTGGTTGACCTGAGCGGTCATGGCCTGTGCCATAATCTGAAATGCTACTTTGAACTTGACATGAGTGACCTGCTCAGGCAAAGGTTCCGTTAATGCCTGTGGGGCTAGCTAATACCCATCTCCGTTGCCATTTTCATGGCTATTTCCATTGCTATTTCTCCTTCCATTTACTCAGCATGAAGGCATTTTTCTGCAAACACATATAGCACGAGTTAGAGGAATAGAGAAGTACTTCATTGTATGACATGGATCATGAAAGAAGGGATATTTCCAAAAACATCTTGTAGCCTCTTCCCCAAAAGTGCGGCACGCTTCACACCGATGAAAAAGACTATACTTGACACTACATTCAGATACCCTAGGACATACCTTAAACCTTTGCTCTAATACCAAGTTTTTCACGACCCGAGATGGGACCTCAGATCGAGACACGGGACCTAGACCATGGATGGCTCCAAGTTAACCCATGACATGTGCATAGAAACTCAAGAGCATAAACTAAACCAAAAAGTGAAAGATTAAACATGAATACGTGGAAGTCTAAATATCATGAAGCGTATATCAAAGGATAACATTGCAATACTAAATCTCAAAGCTGAACATACTAGTCTATGTTTGAAAAGCCTCTACTATATGATAAGAACTGGGACAAGCCTCCAGCTATCTCCAAGAGTGAAATAAAGTTGACAAAACAAACTGAATTGATAGATGATAACGTCCAAAATACACTTCTCGTTTATAGTAAAAGTGTAAACAATCGTTGTATCAAAATAAATATCCCGATGGATGTCGGGGTCGAATCTCACAACAGAATTGAGTCGATAATTCAAGAGTTATAAACTAATTCAAACTAGAATGCATAATTTTTCAACATTTGAAAAGTAAATTTGGGTGAAAATTAAAAGGGATTAACTATTGAATTCTAACTGAGACTAATTAGGGGGGAATCCCAATTAAAGCAATCACAAGTGATATATCTAGGGGCATTCCGTAGGTGAGACCACAAATAAATCAGGAATTTCTTTAATTTCTTAGTCTCAAAATTTTCATAGATAGCAATGGATAATTCACATTCTCTTATTTTTCAACCATAAGAATGTTTATGCCTTGGGTTCTTTCAATCCCCAAAGCCAATTCAAGTTATCAACCACAAAAGCTTGAGGAAGGACTAGCTATTTCTAGCTCTGACCTTTAATGGAGTAAGAATATGGGTTTTAACTATCTCTAGCTTAATCCCAAACACTAATACTCCAATTCCTCACTAGTATCTTATCACCCCACATTTCTCTTTCAAGAAAAAGCAAGAAAATTAAAGCACAATTCATGTTTGCAAACCATCAATTATGGCAATTATAACTTGGGAGAAGATAATAGATCTACAATTTCAATAAGAATCTAAGAGCAATTTAAATTAACAAACTCTCCATGAATATACCTCTAGCTAGCAAATTAGTCAAGCATATTTAAAGATAGAGAGAAGATACCAAGAGAAGTTCCCTCACATTCATCACATTAGCTTCACAAATTTGCTTTACAAGCTCTTACAACAATGGTGGAATTCCCCCAAAATGGGTTAAAGAAAAAGAAAAAGAAAAGTTCTATCTAACTGTGTAATTCTGTGATGAAAGGGTTCTACCAAAAATTCTATGAAGAAGATGAAGTCTAGATGAATGAATAAGTGGTGTACAATGAAAGCTATCTAAATATTTGTACTTTCTTGTGTACAACTTTTCTCAAATGCCCTTGAAGATTCTAGATGCTTTGGAGACCTTTTTGGACCCTATTACCCTTCATTAAACGGCCTCTCCAGTGAGGAACAGGCGTTTCGCCAGTGGCAATCCGCAGAGTACCAAACTTTAGCCAGTTGAAAATAGTGTTCTGGCAGGGGGAACCAGCGGTTCAATGGGCGTTTAGCCAATGCCATTCCACAAAGGGCCAATTTTTTAGCCGGCCTAGGCAGTAGCTTCGGTGCTTTGCCCTTTCAGAACCTTGTTTAGTCGATTCAAAGCATGTCTTTACACCTCTTCTTGAGTTCAAATCTTCTATTATATTTGGCGCCTCTCCTTCAAATGCTAACTTATATATTTCGTCTCAAAGACCATGTGTTTTGATCAATTTCATGCTTTCTCTACTCACATGAAATACCTAGAAAGAATTCAAGAGAAAAGGCATAAAATTCACATAAACGACTCGAAAACTAGGCAAAAATTCATGCTTGGGACCCTAATGAATTGGTAAATTACCAACTCATCAAACCCCCAA
This sequence comes from Datura wrightii, assembly GCA_035772735.1. Lineage (NCBI taxonomy): Eukaryota > Viridiplantae > Streptophyta > Magnoliopsida > Solanales > Solanaceae > Datura > Datura wrightii. The sequence continues at coordinate 70,723,165 of JASDFA010000019.1, read as the reverse complement.
ACTTGAACCATTGCTTTTCCTCAATAATGCAATTCTTTACAATTGAGCAAATAACCAACATGTTATTTATGAGTTTTAGCATAAATGACCAATCAAGACGTTCTTTCATAAGAGGACATTGCTAAAACATAGAGCATTACGATTGTTGTACACAAAATCATCAGGCCTCAAGATAACCTAAACATTATACACAAACTCAAGAAAAAGTAAAGACTCAAACCATATTGCACAAGCTTCAATAGGTAACCAAAATCATTAAACATATCTTGCATGCATTCATTTCATTAAAAAAAGGGGTATAGTTCCTCAAAACAAGTTCAAAAAGCATCTCAAGTCATTGACAATTCACATTCAAAGCTTGCCTTAAAGTTCGCTACCCACTTGCCTTAACCATACCTCTCTTTGAAAACAATTTTAAGCATGTACTCCAAGGAAATGATGACCCTCACAAGAAGAGAGAATCCCACACACATTTTGTTAGAATTTCACACAATGAAATTATAAGATAAGACAAATGCACTCAGTCTCACAAAGAAATTCAAGTGCATACAAATTGACCCATAGGCTTTTTGTTCATGTATATCACCACTAATGTAGTGTTGCTAAACTCAAAATCAATTAGGACTTGTGGGTCATAATGAAGGCTAGGGGTAAGGGTAGGATAATTGTTTAGATTTTTGTGACTAAAGCCTCTGTAATGTCTTTACAAACACTAGTAACATCCCGTCATCTTATTAAGATCATTCCACCTTATTTCTCCTTGTTTATAATCTTCATCATTTGTGTAACACAAGCCACCCTTATAACGCCGGTGAATTTCAAATTTAGCCTTATATATGCAAGAGATGAAATCTTTTTGCTATTCTTTCTCTTTTGATGATTCGAGGTCTTTCAATCTATCAATATCATAATTTTGGTTCTACCTCACATTTAGGCTTCCCATTTTTCCCTCTACTCTTGCAAACCCCCAAACATAGGCTTTTACCTCATTTCACATTCATTTCCTTATCGCTCACTATTTCTTGGGCTTGATGCCCCCATTATTTCCATTATTTTATCACTAGCAATTAGGGAGGATGGGTTCTAAAGAGAAGGATTAAAAATGGACATTAGGCTTGTAATGTGGTTTCCAAAGAAAGGGTCCAAGGCTCAAATGTTGGATATCAAATATTAATGTTCAAGGAGGTCATTTTGGATGAAGTGACTAACAATAGAGGGCCTAAAATTATGTTCTAAGTGCAGCCACATCTATCATTTCGCATTGAATCACACTTAGGGCAAGTTCTAGACAATCATGCATACACAAGAATTGAGCAAAGAGCTTCACCACACAAGGCATCACAATCCAAGGGGTTCACACACTTACTTCATCACATTAAGAGAATGACTTTCGACAAGCTAGTTATCAATCAACAAGCCAATCAAGAAATATATAATTCATGACAAGAGCATGCTCATTTTTACATTTAGATACCTCTCTTTTCTTTTCAAAATTCATGCACAATGCCAAACAAGAAATGTTGGTGGTACTTCATCAAACACGTGCACAAAAGACTCTACAAGACTCTAGACTTGACAATTTCTCTTAAGAAAGTCGCCTCTTAATCTATCATCGGGAAGTGCCAACCCAGTTCGACAATAAAAAGAAAAAACAAAGAATCTGCTCCTTGGGAAAGAACCATATTATAAATAAAACCCTTGGAGTTTATTCAAAGACTACTATCGAAAAAGGCGATACTACTAACAAGTAATGATGATTTACCCTTAAGGATGACATCACCCAATCTATCATAGGGCCATATCATGCATCACTTAATAAGTGGGTTACTCAGACTTCACCCCCTAACACAAATAAAGCATTGTCCTCGATGCGCATGGTGGAACAAAGTAAAGAAGGAATGGGTGAAAGACTCCCTGGGCCTTCTTCTCATAACCGGTGTCCCACTAATGCTTCGCGCCTTTGAACTGGCGTTTCACTGGACTAACGCAGATGTGCCACTGCTTAAGCAATTTTCTTCTGGGCCTTCTATTTGACATCTGTGTTTTGCACATTTGGACTTGCACTTCGCCGGTTTTGCGCCGGTTGTTCAATATGAATTTGGCTTCTCTCACCTTTATCATATTTCATACCTGTTCCATCCCTACACAATCAAAGACAATACAAACATAAACTAAAACAAAACAAAAGGAAAAATTAAAGCACTTGGGCTGCCTCCCAAGAAGCGCCTTAGTTAACGTCATGGCTCGACGACTTCAACTTCACCACTTTTCTATCCATTTTGAGCATTTGAATTTCACCCCTAGCTTCTTATCCATACTTCTACTCTCTTGAGGGGAGGTGGTGTAAGCATCAAGGGACCAAGCAATGGATATTGCATCTTGTGTTTCTTGGCCCTTAAAGGAGGGAGGTGCTTTGGCCTTATTGGCATGGCATACTCTAAGATGAATCAACCTTAATCTTCCTCCTCAACTTCCTCCATTGACTTGGTCTCCTCAGTCTCCATTTTGTCAACCAAGTTCAATGTTGAAAAATGATAAAAGGGCGGTCTAAGTCATTCCCCTTTCAAGCATTCTTCTTTCTTGACATCCTCCTCTTCAAGTGCACTAGAGTCCTTGAGCATGATTTGTTGGATGTCACTTGGGGACTCTAGTGTCACTTCTTCAACTTCGATCTAGCATTTTTGTAATATTGGTTGGTTGGCACACCTCTATGACTTCTTCAAAGTTCACCTTGACTCCTTTTTCATCATCATTTTTAGCTTCCTCCCATGAGTCAAGTTGAGCTATGTGCCATTCTTCACTTCTTCTTGTTATGCTCCTTAATATCTCCTCCACTTCTTCTTTTAGCGTTTCACAGCTTCCTTCTTGAGGAGTTGATTCCGTGGTGGAGGGGTTGTCAATCTTTTCTGTATTAAACTCCCGCTCCAAAAAGGCTTGGAGCTTGGCTTCCAGGAGCCCACATGTATTTCTCCTTCCATCTCTTGCCATGGCTTCATTCCCTTCGGGCTTAGGAGCACAACTTACATCATAGCCACTATAACAAGAAGTGACCCCATTTGGGCATCCATCCAGAGTCTCCCCTGACTACCACATAATGTGCATCTATACCCATCATAGGAAGGAGAAGGTGCACTCATCTCCATTCTAGGGGCATATATGCAGTCTTCCCAATAGTGTGGTCCTCCACAATAAGGACATGGGTCATCATAATAGGGGTTCTGACCAACAAACCTCCTTTCATTCCACGATGCCATCATACAACTATAAAAAAAAAAAAAATAAGATGTAAAACAAAAATGCAAAACTAGTTCGAATCAATAAATAACTAATGTCTTATCACAACTCAACTCCCTCGTAACGACGCCATTTTTGATAACGTCCAAAATACACACCTCGTTTAGCGTAAAAGTATAAACCGTCAGTGTATCAAAATAAATATCCCAACGGATATTGGGGTCGAATCCCACAGAGAATTGAGTCGATAATTCAAGAGTTATAAACTAATTCAAACTAGAACGCATAATTGTTCAATATTTGAAAAGAAAAATTGGGGGGAAATTAAAGGAGAATAACTAGTGTATTCTATCTAAGACTAATTGAGGGGAATTCCAATTGAAGCAATCACAAGTTGTTACACCCCATAAGTTCTAATGTTTAGATGGCCTATTTGTACATTAGTTAAGAATTTTAGATCATAATACGTATGAGAAAGGGCCTGGGGAAAGTTCGAACGAGCGCGGAGTCAGGCATGTGAGGGAGAGGGTCGGACCAGCTAGCCTAAGGGGCAACGTGTCACGGACCCCTCCCTGGCGCATTAGGCATCGTGGCAAGCCCGACTATTGACGCGTTGCGGTCCGTGCCACGGACCCCATGTCCACCGCCCAAAGTTATATATATATGTTAATTATCTTCATTTAGTTTCATACAGATATATATGTTCTTCATCCTAACAACAAAGTTACACCATTTTTAAGTTAATTTCCTCCGTTTACACTGTCAAACGCCGCCAGAATTCAAATTAACTTCGGGTATCGAAGTATAAGGCTGCAGAGAGCATTACTACGGAGTTAGTTTCGTGAAATTCGCCTGGTGAATCATAGCCCCGCCGAGCTAAAGTTGTTGGAATTGCTCCAAACTAGTGTCAATATGATCACAGGCTTAAAGTAAGCATTTCTCCCTTGTGGACTTTCGAGAATTTACGAGTTTTCGATCGTGTTTCGTCAAGTTGAAATATAGTTAATATTTATATATAAAGTTATTGTTTTCTTTGAAATTAGTATTGAAATTAGCCTCATTCTTCCAGTTATACGATTTCTGTTGAGAAGAGCAGTTGAATACGAGCTGAAACTCGCTAGTTAATCAGTAATCGGCCAACTAGGTATGTTAAGGCAAATTCCTTCGGCAAGTTAGTTCCTATAGCATTATAACTCAGTCTAAATCCCAGTAATAGACTCAAAAGTATGTTAATCATGAATAGTTGATATTATTTGCTGAAACTAGTATTTGACGCTTAGTTTGGGATTTGATTTGTCTATATAGCCCTCCATGACCAACCCTAGGGTTATTAGCTGTGTTGACGCCCGCCAGGGATGAGATGACGTCGCTCAATAAAAAGTAGAATGTCGTCTACGAGGGATGAAGATGGGGTCCCAGGTCCTCATATGTTCCATTCCATGGCTGGACCATTATATGTATGTCGTATTGGCACCACACCCCCAACGAGCCTGGTTTCCGAGGTGCAGATATCAAGAATCCACTAGACTCAAACACAGCTACAGTCAGGCGCTGAGCGGGCTCAGTTGCAGACCCAGGGGACTGGTAGGATGGCTATAGTTACCATTTTGACCCATTATGACCTTGATAGGGGTATATAGATTGACGTGTACTCACCAGAGCTTATGGGAGCCCCAGGTGGGTTATTTTGTGCTGGTTGTACCTTCCGGCTTATGGGGGCCAGGTAGGTTTTTGTTTACTTTAGTTATTGATAGACTAGATAATAAAGAATCCAACTACTCAGGTATGACTCCTATCCCTTTTCTTTCAGTCATTTTTAGCTCTGTCTTTTACATTTATTCATTTACAGTTATTGCCTTACATACTCGATACATGTTGTAACGATGCCCTTTAGGGGCGCTGCGTTATTTTCCTGCAGGTGCAGATAGACGAGAAGTAGGTCCCTCGTAGCTTTCAGTCAGCATCATCAGAGCAGTTAGCTCCTTTCTTCTAGAGCTTGTAGATAGAAGGTTTACTTCTTTTTGATTGTACAGCTTATGGGTAGGTTGGTTCCCTATCCCGATCATCATATTACTCCTAGAGGCTGGCAGATTGTTGCTATTTCCCTGTGATTAGCAGTTATTAGCTATGTGGGGCCTATATGTGCTTTAGTTTACGTGTTGGCCGTGTGGGGCCTTATTTAGTTGATAGATTAGCGGCCTTGTCGGCCATAGTTATCTTAGCACTGGTTTTACTTTACAGTTATAACTAGACATCATGGTGGTCTTGTCAGCCCGCCTAGGATTCCCCGTTGTTGTTTCTGGCAAGATAGTTTTCTTTTACAGGTGGCTATAAGGCCTTGTCGGCCGGAGGTTGTATATACAGCTGAGATATAGCCCGTTGTTTTCTCGAATTGAGAAGTAAGCCTGCACTAGGTGTGCACCACTTACCTTAGTCAGTTCAGATCCTAGTCGGGCACCAGGTGCCATTCATGCCTCCCAAGGTGGGGTGTGACACAAGTGATATGGCTAGGGGCATTCTATAGGTGAGATCATAACTAAATCGGGAATTTCTTTAATGTCTTAGACTCAAAATTATCATAGATAGAAGTGGATGATTCACATTCTATTGTTTTTCAATCATAAGAATGTTTACGCCTTGGGTTCTTTCAAACCCCAAAGCCAATTCAAATTATCAACCACACAAGTTTGAGAAAGTACTAGCTATTTCTAGCCTTGACCTTAATGGAGTAAAAATGTGGGTTTTAACTATCGCTAGCTTAATCCCACACACTAATACTCCAATTCCTCACTAATATCTTCTCACCCAACTCTCACCTTTCTCTTTCAAGCAAAAGCAAGAAAATTAAAACACAATTCATGTTTGCAAACCATCAATTTTGGCAATTATAACTTGGGAGAAGATAATAGATCTACAATTTCAATAAGAATCCAAGAGCAATTTATCAAAACACAATCAAATTAACAAACCAACCATGAATATACCTCTAGCTAGCAAATTAGTCAAGCATATTTAAAGATAGAGAGAAGATACCAAGAGGATTTCCCTCACATTCATCACATTAGCTTCACAAATTTACTTCACAAGCTCTTACAACAATGGTGGAATTACCCCAAAATGGGTTAAAGAAAAAGAAAAAGAGAAGTTCTATCTAACTCTACAATTCTATGGTGAAAGAATTCTACCAAAAATTCTATGCAGAAGATGAAGTCTAGATGAATGAATAAGTGGTGTACAATGAAAGCTATCTAAATATATGTACTTTCTTGTGTACAACTTTTCCAAAATGCCCTTGAAGATTGTAGATGCTTTTGAGTCCTTTTTGGACCCTTTTACCCTTCATTAGATGGCCTCTCCGGTGAGGAACCGGCATTTGCCGGTGGCAATCCATAGAGCACCAAACTTTGCCGGTTGAAAAAGTGTCCTGGTAGGGGGAGGAGGCGGTTCAATGGGCGTTTAGCCAACACCATTCTGTGAAGGGCCAGTTGTTTAGCTGGTATGGGCCGTAGCTTCAGTGTTTTTCCCTTCCAAATCCTCGTTTAGCCAATTCAAAGCATGTCTTTGCACCTCTTCTTGTGCTCAAATCTTCTATTATATTTGGCCCCTCTCCTTCATATGCTAGCTTATCAAATTTCATCTCAAACTCCATGTGTTTTGCTCGAATTCATGCTTTCTCTACTCACATGAAGTACCTAGAAGGAATTCAAGAGAAAGGGCATCAAATCCACATAAACGGCTCAATGATTAGGCAAAAAATCATGCTTAGGAGCCTAATGAGTTGGTAAATTTCCAACTCATCAGTAGACACCCTTGGATGGTGAGGACTCACCCAAAATAGGGCTGAACTGGGCTGAGATGGAAACATGCTATCGGCGAGACTGAGTTGGATCTCCCGAACCTATATCATGAAACAATATAGCATAGAGTATGCGGTTAGTATTTGGAATGTACTGAGTATGCAAGGTAAGTAAAAACATGCTTAAAAGCTGTTGGTCGAAATCATGCATATAAAGCAAATAGATCATGAGAATAAGGACTCAATGCTAAACTTTATCTGAGATAAACATAATCATAAGCAGGTTAACATAACTGAACATAATGACCCGAGATTTAAAGATAAAAATCATATGACTCATCACATCTGAAATAGTAAGTAATACTCATAAACTGATTATTGGGTAAAATTTGTTGTAGAACATAATAACATAAGTCATGAACATAAATATCTAAAATCATAAAGAACAAATGGAGACGCGTCATAACCGACAACTACCATGTATGAGCACATGACAATCCCACGTCTTGCCTATATGTAGGAGAGACATCCTAAGCCTTGCTAGTGCAAAGGACGAATGAGGTGTGATATCACGGTGTGCCCTCGGGTATGGGAAATAGTGTCTTAAGAGGTCCCAAATATATACCTATGTTGGCTCATAGTTATGAGACCGGGGAACCTCGGGACCCCTATCCTACTCCCAAAACATACATATTGATCATATAATCATATTCTCAAAACATAGCTCAAATCTGAATAGTGTGAGTCTTGACGCAAAAATATATTATAACTGATCAAGTTAGCCTTGGCTAAAATTATAATAAGCATATTTACTTGCATAGGCCTGCCCAAATCATAACATGATGAATACTTAAAATGGACTTTATGAGTTAAAATCATGGATTCATAAGTGAACAATTCATAAATATTCATGCATGGTACATATCTCATCATACTTGAAATCGTAAATCATTAGCTTGAATTTTCATAAACCTGCATAATAGGGCATGATCTCTAAAACTTGAAATCATGAATTTATAATCAAATTGAGTGAAAAATCTTCTCATTATACTTAAAATAGACATTAGAACATGGGGGGATTAGACCCATAAACATATTATAGATAATTTCATAAAATTGGGTTAAAACCCTGGAAATCAATACACTTGATTAAAACTTGAATTCATAAACTTGAGGAGAAATTTGGCCATGAGGGTGGAAGAAACCCCTTTTTCATCGCCCTACATACCTGGGCAAATTGATTTCTACACTTGACTTGAAGACCCAATGAAATCTAGGTGAATCTTGAGGAAGAACGCTAGCTTGTTCTTAAAAGCTTCAAAGAATTTGATCTTCTTATTAGGGGTTTAGGAGAAGAATAAAGGTTATATGGTGAATATATCCCTTAAATAACTCTTTCGCAAGCTTAAAATAACATAGTTTAAAGGTTAGGAACTTTGGAATGATGAAAATATAGTTAATGATTCGACAGGAGAATACCCACTGCCAGTCCCAACGACTACCACAAGTCGTACCTCAAAACCACAACTCATAGTTTACCTCTTGTCACTACCACTTTTATCATGCATATATTCTTCAATTTTCCCAAAAAACCCATACAATGAGTCATACCTCGTGACAACGGCTTGTTGAACCCATCCGTTATCACCGCACCAACTTCTAACTTCTCTGCTTCTTTCCAAGGGTACAAACCATGACTCATTGTCTCATACAATGCTTCGTACCACAACTCATACTAACCTTCCTAGACACACCAGAAACATATGATGACTCCTAACCATGACCGGTTACATGGACCTGTGAGTCATAATATGACTCGTTGTTCAGGACCTTCTTCTGCAGTGCGGGCCACGGCTCCTAACCATGAGTCATACCTTCCTACCATGAATCATGGTGTGGTCTTGTGGTTGGGAGAATAGGTTCCAAAACTTTATCATGACTCACCCCACAATCCATTACTCCATACCATGACTCGTACAATCCGTCGTTCTGAAAAAATTTCAAGACTTTTTATGCTGAGCATATTTCAAACCCCAAATCTGGTCTTAGGAACTTTTGGGGTGTTACATTATACTTGTCTCTAAGGGGATATAGAAAAAGGTGGGTGTTGAGACTCCCCACTCATAAGAGACTTGAATTTCCTATGCCATCTAGGTGTTCGATGAAATGCCTTTATGACTTGGATTTCATCATTAAGCTATTGATCGTAGTTCCTATCCATATAATTATTGTATATTTATGTTATTAAAGGATTCTAGCTTTGTTTTGATAGTTGTGAGGCCAAGGATATGGTACGTGGGATTTCAACAAGGGTTACCATTTCACCCTTGTGTCCCGAAAGTTTTCATAAAATGTTGACATCTCAAGTCCTATAGAAAAATCATGCCTTAGAGTTCTCATTCCATTTTTTAGTTCCCTTGTTGCTTCAATGTTCTCATTCCATTTTTTAGTTCCCTGTGATTCCTAATGCATGGCATTCATGGTTTTACAATTTAATTACATATGATACTTTCACGTGAGATCATCATATGATTCAAGTTTAGTTATATATATATATATATATATATGGAATTGAGTTTAGCATGAATTCATATTTTAGTCTTTATGATTTTATCATGACTTCAGTATACAGATGTTGACAACATAATCAGTATTTTCAAGTGCTTTAGACTCTCAGAATATGTTCAGATAAAGTAGTTTCTGACTTAGTCTTAAGAATACTAGTTTTTGAGTTACCAGTATATTATTAGTAAATTTATCAATTGGGAGTAGTGCTTAGCACCAAGTTGAATCAGGGTTCATCACATCCAGGTCCCAGAACTATGTGCCACCATAGGTTATTAACCCGAATGGGCATCAGTTTTAGTGATCACATCAGCCATGCCTTTATACCCTAACAAGGTATATTGGGTCCTATCAATGGGGCGTATACATCAAACTCCATGTTTACCTCACGTGGTTATATGTCAGTTAACAGACTCTCCCATCATTTAGTACAGTTACTTCCACAATCATAGTTACAGACTTAGTTTTAGTACATATGACCCTTAAATCAGTTTTATTTGCGCTTTTGTTACATATTTTCAAACTACTATTTCATATCAATATTTATGTATCTTAGTAAAGGTCATGGTACTTCAATTTATATATGTATTTCAGTACCGCTTTTTAGATTATCAGCATGTTTTATCTATCTCGGTTGCATATCTCATATACTAAGTACATTCAAAGTACTGACTGCATACTTCTTGTGCTATATCATTTTATGATATAGGTTTAGGTACTCAGACTCTGTCCTGTGGTTAGACACGTTCCAGTTCCTGATCAGTGCACAGTTGATGAGTCCTCATCATTCGAGGGCTAGAGTTATGTTTATATTACATGTCCTTAGTCTTATTTTCAGTTTTAGACATTTAAAATTAGCTGGGGACTTGTCCTAGCAACTCATCAGTTAATAGAGGCTTTCAGACAGATAGTCAGTTAGTATGTCAGCTTTATGTTGTAAATGTCAGATTCAATATTTATTTAGAAATAGTTGTTCCATAATTTCATTCAGCTTCCACTCAGTTTATTTATAAATTTGGATGGTAGTAGTGTTATGCCATGCCATGGGTTATCTTAGGGTCACTTGTTGCTCAAAGCACCGTGTCGCATCCAGGGTGTAGACTCGGGTCATGACAAACTTGGTATCAGAGCATCAAGTTTAGGTATGTACTAAGGTGTCTGATAATCGCGTAAGTAGAGTCTTTTTCTTGGGTATGAAGTGCGCCAACACTTATGAGAAAGAGGCTACAAGGAGTTTTAGGAAACTTTCCTTCTTTCACTTTCTTATCATGTGGTAGAGTGTGAAACTCTAAAAACACCTATCTAACTTGTGTTTTGTACATTTACAGAAAATTTCTTCCAAACAAGTTAACGGTAGAAGAAATGAAAATAGAGACTAACCAACACCTCAGGACTAGCAGATGTCACAAACTAAGTTATGAGCTGCATTTCAGCTACTCTCCCAGTCTATGACCAACCAAGTCAACCATCAGGCCATTGCACCTGCTAACACCAATGGAACTACACCTGCTGCCCTGAGTCCAGGACTTTACTCAAATGAATCCCCCAGAATTTCATGGGTCTAAGGTATATAATGATCCACAGGACTTTATTGACAAGGTTCAGAAGATCACACAAACCATGGGTGTTACCTCCACCGAAAGTGCAGACTTGTCTGCTTATCAGCTGAAAGGAGTGGAATGTATCGTGTATGCAAGGTAAGTAAAACCTCTTAGTAAAATAAATTATTTAAAACATTTCATAACATATCATAAGCTTTTAAATGTAATTAGAGGGCTACATGCATTCACTCTGAAATCGTACTCTTATCATAACATGACCATGCATAACTTTAGAACATCATGATTTGCTCGAATGACTCAAAGCTGAAACATAACGTTTATATCAAAAGCTAAATGATGAGTCAAACCTTGCTTTTTGGACATTCATGCATAAATAATTATCATGAGTAATGAATATGCAAATCTGAATAAAATAGACAGTGGAAGACTCGTCACTTAACTGACATACCACGATAGAGCTTACGTGGTCTCCACTATTACACTCAAGTGAGCAGAGTTGTCCAAAACCTTGCTAGGGCTAAGGATGCTACTATGATATCGATATCAAGCTGAAGGGCAAATCAGGCCGGAGATAGCTCACAGGGGAGGTCCCAATAATATAATAGTATCAACCTACGTTGGTGCGTAGTTCGGGGATATAGGGTAATTGACCCTTAACCCACTCGGTGCTAGACTCTTCTCCCAAAAACATGCAATGCTCTACATCGTATATAACAAAACTTAACACCGTCTATTGACGAAGCTCAACATCGTCTATTGACGAAGCTTAATATGAAATCATGCATAACTCAACGTCATGTGAAACGAAGCTCAACATTGTCTATTGAAAAGGCTCATAACGAAATCATGCATAGACTCGACATCACATGAAAATGAAGCTCAACATTGTCCCTTGAAAAAACTCATTAATGACACACATCTCAATTATGAATCCATGCATATGAAAAGCTTTATTTCGAAACATACCACAAGCTAAATCATAGGTGGGAGAACCTACTCCAAATCATGTGGTAAGCTACATATAGAAATATTTACTCAATATACCACAAGCTAGAATTTATAATAAAAATTGGGGAAGTTCACTTCAAACAATGTGGTAAGCTTAATTCGGAAAAATCATAACTTTAAATCAACATGTGGGCATCACCCATAGCTTCATCATACTTGGGTCTAATCATTTCATTTTGAAAACATCAACATAATCATGGGTTGTTTTGGAAACATGTTTTTCATCATCACACATTTACCATAAATCACCTCTTTGATGAACTCTTCACCCCTGGGCGTTTTAGATTCAAATTTTAGAAAACAATTTTTATAAGGGGAAACAATTTAGAATCCGCCCAAGCTTCATAAGTCATCAATATAAATACAATCTAATCATACCCATGTGTAGATATTGAAGAATCATGCATCATAAGCAATTCATCATGTTTGATAGAAATTGGGCATGGGTGTGGAAGGAAGCACCCAATCATAGCCTTACATACCTGGGAATAGTGAATTCTAACACCCTCTAATAGCCCAAGCTAAGAGTCCAATGGAAACATAGAGCTTTTGCCTTGAATCTCCTCTTCAAACGTTCAAACCTGCAAGTATGGGAAGAATGGCTTAGAATAGGTTTTACCCTACTTAAAACCCACTAAAACGATCCTTACACGACATAGTATAGGTCTTAGGAACTTAGAAAATTAGGAGAAGGCCCTTACTATTTCGCAAAAAATAACTGCTAGGTGACCCTAATGGGTGACCCGACGATTTGTCAGGACGGGCAATGTCTTGTCAAGTCACCCTTCAAGTGCACTGGTTAACTAATCTGCTGGGTCTCGTAACAGGGGACATAACGACTAATTCCTCGAGACCACAACTCGTGATCACCTTCCGTCAGGTACACTGTCTTACTTTTCAACCTGCTTGCTCACGACTCATCTCAGGAGTCATTGGGACTGGCCACGACTCGTGGGGTCCCATCCGTTAGGTACACTAGTCACTTCTTCTAACTTAATTCCAACCTCACCCCACGAGTGACATGACAACTCGTGATGGCTAACCACGAATCATTCTCTCCCTCATGGGGACCTCAATTCTTCATCCCCCCAGGCCTCCCCATGAGCCACCTGATGACTCGTGGGGTCTCCTTATGACTCATCCTGTGCCTGCAACATCAATTCCAAAATTTTTCCCGTTTCAACTCCCGAGATTGATCTTTGAGCTTCCGGGGTATAACAATATCTCCCCCTTGGGGACATTCGTCCTCAAATATTAAGAACACATAGAAAATGCAGAAACATGCAATCATCATATGCAAATACGGATTATTAAAAGCAAAAACTGACGGAATGACTACCTCCGAAAAGAACTACATAGTTTAACTGAATTCAGGCATCACATACATTTATCATAACATAATTCAAACTTGTGCACATGCACTGAACATGGAAACTGATTAGATTATTAGGGCAAAAATTGATACCTCAAACTGAAACTGAGCCGGTAGGGAACAGGTGGGGGTATTTAGCTATCATAGCCGCTTCGGCTTCCCTCGTAGCTCGCTCAATATGCTAGTTTCTCCACAACACCTTCACTGAAGCTACTTCTTTGTTCCTCAGCCTCCGAACCTGACGATCCAAGATTGCAACTGGAATTTCCTCATAACTGAGGCTATCTCCCATATCAACACTTTCCACCGGGACTACGAAAGCTGGGTCACCCGAGCACTTTTTCAAGAGCGATACATGAAAGACGGGACGAACTGAAGATAACTTTTATAGAAAGTCCAACTTATATGCTACCTTACCAACTCTTCTCATAGCCCGGTAGGGACCAATATAGCGGGGACTGAGTTTTCCTTTCTTTCCGAACCACATGACTCCCTTCATGGAAGATACCTTTAGAAATACCCAATCATCAACCTCAAACTCCAAATCTCCTCCTTACATCCACATATGACTTTTGACGACTCTGAGCAGTCTTCAGCCTGTCCTTTATCAACTGAACCTTTACCATGGCCTCATGAACCAAATCAGGTCCTATCATGGCTGCCTCACCAACCTTAAACCATCCAATGGACGACCTACACATTCGCCCGTAAAGAGCCTCGAACGATGCCATTTGGATACTGGAGTGATAGCTGTTATTGTAAGCAAACTCGATTAAAGGCAAGTGATCATCCCAACTACCTTTAAATTCCATCACACAAGCCCTCAATATGTCCTCAAGAGTTTGAATTTTTTGCTCTACTTGGCCATCCGTTTGCGGATGAAATGCTATGCTGAGTTTAACTTGAGTCCCAATCCCTTTTTGGAAAGACTGCCAAAACTGAGAGGTACACTGAGTACCTCGGTCTGAGATAATAGATAAGGGCACTCTATGAAGTCAAACCAACTCCCGAATATACAACTTGGCATACTCATCCGATAAATCCGTGGTTTTGACCGGTAAAAAGTGTGAAGCCTTGGTTAACCTGTCGACCACCACCCAAATAGAATCATACTGTCGGCGAGCACGAGGTAGGCCAGGCCAGTAATGAAGTCCATGTTAATCTCTTCCCACTTCCAAGTAGGAATGTTAATATCCTGCAATACGCCTCCCGGCCTTTGATGCTCAACTTTCACTTGCTGACAGTTTGGGCACTTGGCTACGAATTCTGCGATATACTTCTTCATGCCATTCCACCAATACATTTCCTGCAAGTCATGATACATCTTGGTGGTACCCGAATGGATAGAATACCTGGATCCATGTGCCTTATGCAATATCCAGTCCCTCAAATTATCGACATCTAGAACACATAGATGACCCTGGTATAGCAGTACACCATCTTCCCCTTGGGAGAAAACCTCCACCTTTTGACTTCGAATGGAGTTCTTCAGCTTTACTAAAATTGGGTCCTCATCTTGTCTAGATTTTACATCATCCACCAAGGATGATTTTGATCCATTTTGCACAACAACGCCGCCATCGGTTGAGTCAACCAATTTGACTCCCAACCTCGCAAGTCGATGGACATCTTTCACCAACTCTTTATTTCCCTCATCCATGTGGGACACACTCTCCATAGAGAGTCTATTAAGTGCATCCGTTAAAATATTTTCCTTGCTCGGGTGGTAAAGAACACTCATGTCATAGTCCTTTAGTAACTCCAACCACCTCCTTTGCAAAAGATTGAGATCTTTTTGTGTGAACACATATTGCAAGCTCTTTTGATCCATGAATACATCCATGTGGACCCTATACAAGTAATGCTGCCATATCTTCAATGCAAACACCACCGCGGCCAATTCAATATCATGGGTCGGGTAATTCTTTTCAAAAACTTTCAACTGTCTCGAGGAATATGCTATCACTTTCCCATGCTGCATCAACACACATCCCTATCCAACTCGCGAAGCATCATAATACACAACAAAGCCATCCACACCCTCGGGTAGGGTCAACACTGGTGCCGAAGTGAGTCGGGTCCTCAACTCCTGAAAGCTTTTCTCACAAGCCTCTGACCGTTGAAACTTCACCTTCTTCTGAGTCAACTTAGTCAATGGTGCGGCAATAGATGAACAACCCTCCACAAATCTCCGATAGTAACCCGCTAAACCCAGAAAGCTCCTGATATCTGATGGGATCACCGGTCTGGGCTAGTTCTTTACCGCCTCGATCTTCTAAGGATCTACTTTTATGCCCTCACCGAATACCACATGGCATAGAAATGCCACCCACTCCAACTAAAACTCACATTTGCTGAACTTTACATACAACTGGCAATCCTTAAGGGTCTGAAGCACTGTTCTCAAGTGAGGAGCATGCTCCTCCTCACTCCGAGAGTATATAAGGATGTCATCAATGAGAACAATCAAGAACATGTCCAAATATGCCTTGAACACCCGATTCATTAAATCCATAAAAGCTGTAGGGGCATTGGTTAGTCCATAATACATAACAACAAATTCGTAGTGACCATACCAAGTCCTGAAAATGGTTTTCGGGAGGTCACTCTCCCAAACCCTAAGCTGGTGATACCCGGACTTGAGATCAATCTTGGAGAAAAACTTGGCACCCTAAAGCTGGTCAAACAAATCATTGATCCTGGGTAAAGGATACCTGTTCTTGATGGTGACCTTGTTCAACTGCCGATAGTCGATGCACATCTTTAGCGAACCATCCTTCTTCCGGACAAATAACACTTGTGCACCCCATAGAGACTTACTCGGCCTAATAAAGCCCTTATCCAATAGGTCCTTCAACTGATCCTTCAACTCTTTTATCTCGGTTGGAGCCATTCTGTAAGGCAGAATAGATACAGGTTACGTGTCGGGAAGAATTTCTATACTGAAATCAATCTCCCGCTTGGGCGGGACATCTTGAAAATCATCAGGAAAGACCTCTGGATACTCACATACTACTGATACGAACTGGTAATTAGGGTTTTGGAATCCACGTCCTTAACCCTAACTAGATGGTACAAACAACTATTAGAAATCCTCTTCCTAGCCTTAAGGTAGGAAATAGATCAACCTACAGGCACATCTGAATTACCCTCCCATTCTAAGACAGGCTCACCCAGAAATTTGAACTCTATTGAACGAGTCCTACAATTAACTGAAGCATAGCATGCAAATAGCCAATCCATGCGGAGAATAACATCAAAATTGGTCATGCCTAACTCTATTAAGTCTGCTGAGGTGACCTTATGAAGAACTTAGATCGAGCAATCTCTATACACCCGTCTAGCTATAACTGAGTCACCACTGGAGTAGAAACTAAGAAGGATCTGATAAGACATCGGGACTGACTCCAAAGCTACCGGTTATATATGGTGTCACAAATGATAAGGTAGCCCCCGTATCTAGAAATTCATAAACATCAACATGAAATACTCTCAACATACCGGTGACTACATTTAGTGATGCCTCATACTCCTGACGAGTGGCTAAGGCATAGAATCTATTCTGGCGCTGCCCGCTAGCTGTTCTAGCAGATGCCCCCTAATGTGCTATGCATGGGGGGTGGAGCTGCAGAACTAGAAGCTGGGCCTCAGCCCCCAACCTGATCCTGTCTCGCAGTGGGACAATCTCTGAGCATATGTCTAGGCTGCCGAAATCCAAAACAAGCTCCTGACCCTGCCAAACACTGGCTTATGTGCCCTCGGTCACACTTGTGACAACTTGGAATGCTAGAGTCTGCAGGCCTACTACTGTGACCCCTCGAGCCTGACTCTCGCCCTCTATGACCATGTCTAGGCCTAGATGGAACACTCAGTGCTGAAGATGTTGGGGCTGATGATCTCTGGTGGGTCTGTTGTCGATGCCCACCACCGGATCTCTGTTGAGAGAACCTGTGGTCCTTAGTCTTGGCCCTCTTGGCATCCCTCTCCCTTGAATGTACCTCCTCCATCTGCTGAGCGTACAACACAATGCGAGGGAAGTCCATGTCCTGATGGAGCATAGTTGTCCTGTAGTCCTTGTCCAAATATCCTGTTATACCATGCACAAATCTGCTCACCCATGCCCACTAGTCGACCACTAACTCTGGGGCATACTTAGATAGGCGGGTGAACTCAAGGGCATACTCCTGAACAATCATCCTTCCTTGCTTCAAATTCACAAATTCAGCTTCTTTCAACTCCGTCATCTCTCAAGGGAAGAACCGATCGAGGAATGCAACCTAAAACCCCTCCCATGTGACTAGACCTACTTCAGCGACCCTGTTGTCCTTCCACTGGCGGAACCAAATATGCGCAACCCCCTTCAACTGGTAGGAGGCTAACTCTGCGCACTCAACACTACTCACCCCCATAACCTGGGTGATCTTGACAATCTCATCAATGAAATCATGTGGTCCTCATCTACCTTGGACCCTAGAAACTCTGGCAGGTTCATCCTCAAAAAGTCTCGGACTCTAGCCGCCGCTGCATTACCATTTTGTGGAACATGCCCAACGGCCTGCTTATTGACCTGAGCAGTCAAGGCCTGCGCAAGCGTCTGACTCGGCATGAGCGGCTGGCTCCGGTGCCTGAGGCTCCTGAACTGGTGGGGCTAGCTGATGCTCATGAATGTTTCCATCCCCGTGGCCCTCACCACCTCCATTCCTTCTTCCATTCATCCTTCGAGGAGCCATGATTCTGCAATCGCGAATAGCATGAGTTAGAAGGATAGAAAGGCTTTTCATCGCACAATATAGATCATGAGAAAAGGGAACATTTCCTAAAACGTTTAGTAGACTCTTCGTCATAAGTGTGGCGCGCTTCAAACCCATGAAAAAGACCCTACCTAATGTGTCTTTGAGACTCCCTAGGACACTTAAAACCTATGGTTCTGATACCAAGTTTTTCACGACCCAAATGGAGGCCCGAATCATAACACGGGACAAGGGACCCTGAGAGACCCCAAGTCGACCCATGGCATAAGCATTCATTAACTCATTCAATAAATATGAAGGAAACATAATTATAAACTCAGTGAAAGTCAAACTTAATATAACAACAAAATAAATATCTGAAGTTGAATACACGTCTAAGTCTGATAAGCCTTTAATCTAGATGAGATGATGACTCCTAACTAGCTAAACAATACTAAAACTGAAAAGACATCTAAAACAACTGAAGGTTTAATCCTCAGAAGATGAGGACTCACCAAATAAGCAGGTGCTAACTCTGAATAGCGACTACAAATGGGGATGAACTTGAGAACCGGGTCCTGCATCATAAAACGATGCAGCATAGAAAGTAGGCGGTCAGTACGTGGAATATACCGTGTATGCAAGGTAAGTAAAACCTCTTAGTAAAATAAATCATTTAAAACATTCCATAACATATCATAAGCTTTTAAATGTAATTAGAGGTGATCTTGGGCAGATTTATATGCCCAAGTGATACTCAAACGTATCATTTTTACCTTGTTTGTTGCGCAATGTGTATATAATATCATGTAATTAGTAATAAAATGCGAATTTATACTAACCAACATGATTAGCATTTGTTTTGCAGGTAAATGTGATTTTTAGGAGCTAAAGTGCATGTTGGAACTATGTCGGAGTTGGACTTGGATGCGAGCGTGGAAAAGACCTTGGAATGCACATTTTATAGGGGCTCCGCGATGGAGCCGTGCCACGCTACCATCGCGGTAGCACACTGCCTGAACAGGAATTAAAATGGCAATTTCCAGTGTGCCTTCGCGTCAACTCCGTGGCACGGAGAGAGACCTCCGCATTGGCCTCTATGCCACGTTGAGGCTAATTTACCGGACCCTGAAATTCCAGTGAAGGTCCACGTCCACGCCGTGTCACGGAGGCAGTGCTCCGCGTTGGCCTCCGTGACACGTTGCTTGTTATTCCGGGAAAAATTTCCCACTAGTATAAATAGCACACTTAGGTTTATTTTAATTAGTTTTTAGTTTTTAGACTGAGTTCAGAAGTGGAGAGCAAGGACGTGGGTTAGGAGCAGTTGAGGAACAAAAAAGCTAAGGGATTTCTTCTCTTCTTTTCTTCTTTCTATCAATTGTACGTATGATTTACACTCATTTTAGGATGATCAATCCACAAATGAGTGGCTAATTCTCTTCCTTGCTGAGGTTTTGAACATGTGTAATGAATTTTGATTATAATTGATATGGTTTTCTTCTTATTCTTCCATGTTGTTCTATTAATTCTTGTTCTTACTGCATTAGTGCTTGGCCAACATTAATGTACATCTAAAAAGTCCAATTTCACTCGAAAGAGCAAGAAATTGGAAAGTTGTGAATTAATAGGGTATTGTTCTTAACTTGATTTGGGAAAATTGGGTTTTGATGTGCTTTCCTGATAGAAATATACTTGAAAGCCGTATTAGTCAATTTAGGAACCGGAATTGTAGTGCTAGGTCATAAATTGCATTTGATCACAGAAATGTAGACGGATGGTTTATGATTCTAAAGTGAAATTAAATACGAGAGTTTTAATTTCTAGGCGAATGTTCTTGGCTAGCAACATGAAGAAGAGATTAACCAAATTATCATGATTATCAAGTTCATTACTTGTTCTTAACCTTGGCATGTTCATATCCATTGTCTAAATTCACAGTAAATAGTTGTTATTAATTGTAGTATATATAGTTTAGAAACAAAAACTCAAGTAACTATTGGTTACAGTGTTGTTAGCATAATTAGAAGTGAAATAGGAATATAGTAAACTAGGCAATTTTACGTATCTTGAGCCTCCTTGGATCGATACTTGGCTACTTAGCCACTTTATTACTTGTTTGACCACGTGCACTTGCGTGTCGGTTTATAATATATAATACCAATCAGAATAGAACCGAACAAGTTTTTGGCGCTGTTGCCGGGGAGGCTAGGCGATTTGTGAAATTGTGTTTAGTGTAAATTTACTATATTTTTATTTTTATTTTCTTAAGTGTTAACAACTTGGTCTTAGCCTGTATTTTGCAGATTTTGTTTCTGTGAACACTGGCAAGGGACAAAGAGCTGGTGGAATCTTACTTAGAGCCTGAACGTGCATTTCATAGTCAACGTAGAGAAGCTCTACAAAAGAAGCTGCAGTTGCTTAAATAGTCTATGATGGAGCAACAAAATCCACCAGTTGTGCGGGCAGTGTTAGTGCCCGATGAAGCAGCAGCAAGGCTGGTTCGCAAGGTGGCAATCCCACACGCCAACAATGTACATTCTAGCATCCGCAAACCAGAGCCTGGAGGGAGGTTTGAATTAAAGCAGAATATGGTTCAACTTTTGCACACAAGCGGGCAATTTACCGGTCTCCCTCATGAAGATCCACAACAACATCTCCAAAACTTTTTGGAGATAAGTGACACTTATATACCCGCTGGAGTGTCACCTGATTATGTTCGGCTCACCTTATTTCCATTTG
This sequence comes from Datura wrightii, assembly GCA_035772735.1. NCBI lineage: Eukaryota > Viridiplantae > Streptophyta > Magnoliopsida > Solanales > Solanaceae > Datura > Datura wrightii. Next base: position 70,702,159 of record JASDFA010000019.1, on the reverse strand, counting down.
CCTTACTTGGTGAAGCCAAGAGGTGGTTAAAAGTTGAACCACCCAATTCTATATCAACGTGGGATGATCTTGCACGGAAGTTTTTGATTAGATTTTTCCCTTCTGGTAAAACAGCCAGACTTAGGAGTCAAAACCTAAGTTTTAAACAGAGGGAAGAAGAAAATCTATATCAAGCCTGGGAAAGATTTAAATCCATGTTGCGGGACTGTCCTCATCATCATCAGTCCAATGAGGTGTTGGTACACACATTTATTGAGGGTTTGGAACCCCACACTAAAATTCTATTAGATTCAGCAGCTGGAGGGCAAGCGCTGGAAAAGACCTATGAGGAGTTGTACACTTTGCTCAACCGAATTTCACAAGGCAATCCAGAATGGAATGCAGATTCATCACGAGGTGGAGCAAGGAAAGCAGCGGGAGTGCTTGAAGTGGATGGATTCATAGCTATCGCTGCACAGATAGCTGCTTTGCAAAGTCAGTTAAACACCCACTTCAGCAATATAAATTTGAACCAGCCTTCAGCTTCAGTCAATGCAGTTCAACAGATGTGGTGTGAAGTGTGTGGTAGTAGTGAGCATTCAGTTGAATGCTGTGGTGCAAATCCTGATTCTGTTAACTTTGTGGGCAATGCACAGAGAAATCAGCAGTAGTTTGGTAGTGGCTACAACTCAAATTGGAGGAACCATCCAAATTTTTCGTGGGGTTGCAACAATCAACAAGGCCAAAGTTCAGGGCAGGGTATGCACAGAAACCAAGGAGGGCAACAAAATTATCAAGCTCAATTCAGAATTCACAATGCCCCTCCTCCACCACCATCACCTACCATTGAGGAGATGTTCAAAACCATGATCGCTAATCAGACACAATTGCAGGCTGACTATGTTAAATTGGCAGCCGAAGTGAAGAACAATCAGTTGGCGACCAAGGCTCTTGAATATCAGTTTGGGCAATTTGCTAGTGCCCAAAATACTAGACCCAGAGGAGGACTACCTAGCGACACGGATCCTAATCTGAAGCAGGTAATTGCAGTGACCACGAGGAGTGGTTTACAGTTGAAGGAGGTGGAACCGGAAAGACCGCCTCAAAAGTCAGGAGCAGCAGATGTTGAGGGAGAGCAAATCTCAGATAAGGGGAAGACTAAAGAAGCTGAACCAGAAAGGCCTCCACCCCCGTTCCCTCAACGACTTAAGAAACACAAGGAGGAGGCGTGTTTCCAGAAATTCATGGAGGTACTTAAACAGGTACATGTTAACTTACCTCTTGTTGATGTCTTGCAGGGAGTGCCAAAATATGCGAAATACATCAAAGACATCGTGGCTAACAAAAGTCGTTTGACTGAGTATGCCACGGTAGCTTTAACGGAGGAATGCACTTCCCGTATTCAGAATAGGTTGCCCACAAAACTAAAAGACCCTGGAAGTTTTACTATCCAGCTTACTATTGGGCAAAGTATCCGAGCTCGTGGATTATGCGACTTGGGGGCAAGCATAAATCTGATGCCATCTTCGGTATTCAGAAAGTTAGGTCTAGGGAGTCCTAGACCTACAACGGTAATCTTGCAGCTAGCAGATAGGTCTTTAGCTAAGCCGGATGGCATTGTTGAGGATGTGTTAGTGCAAGTAGGCTCCCTCATTTTTCCGGTCGATTTTATTGTTCTGGACTTTGAACCAGATGCTGAAGTCCCATTTATTTTGGGACGACCCTTTTTGCCAACCGAAAAAGCATTAATTGATGTAGCTGCGGGTAAACTTACAATGCAAGCACATGACAAGGTAGAGGTATTTCATGTGTTAAAAGCCATGCAGCTGCCGGCTATACATGAGGAGCTTTCGGAAATCAGTGTGGTTGAACACGGAGAAAGTAGGCAGGTTGTTGAATCTCAAGACCCATTGGAAAGAGCGTTGACGCATTCTGATCATTTTGGGGATAGAGAAGCTTGTGGAATGGTTCAATTGTTGGATGGAGCACCTAATCATCCGAGGAGACAGGAATTTTAGTCATTGATGAGATCACTAGAGCCGTTGCCGAAACCGTCTGTTGAGGAGGCACCGAAATTGGAGCTGAATGAATTGCCTCCCCATTTAAAATATATCTTTTGGGGGGAGGGAGAGACGTTACCAGTTATCATCTCTGCAGACTTGACAGAGGAACAGGAAAAGGCAGCTTTGGGGGTCTTAAGGAAGAGGAAGAAAGCAATGGGTTGGCAAATGTCTGACATTCAGGGTATAAATCCAGCTTTCTGCACACACAGGATATTCATGGAGACAAGAGCCAAGCCAACTGTTCAGCCGCAGAGGAGACTTAATCCAGCAATGAAAGATGTGGTAAGGAAGGAAATAATCAAGTGGCTTGATGCAGGTGTAGTCTACCCAATTTCAGACAGTGAGTGGGTCAGTCCCGTTCAATGTGTTCCTAAGAAAGGGGGGATGACTGTAATCACTAATGAGAAAAATGAGTTGATCCCTACACGAACCGTCACATGCTGGCGAATTTGTATGGACTACAGAAAACTAAATGAAGCCACGAGGAAAGACCATTACCCCATTCCTTTTATTGACCAAATAGTTGATAGATTGGCAGGGTAGGAGTATTATTGCTTCCTTGATGGGTACTTTGGCTATAACCAAATAGCCATCGCTCCTGAGGATCAAGAGAAGACGACTTTCACCTGTCCTTATGGGACATATGCTTTCAGGCGGATGCCGTTTGGGTTATGCAACGCACCCGCCACATTCCAGAGATGCATGATGGATATTTTCCATGACATGGTTGAGGATTTTGTTGAGGTATTTATGGATGATTTTTCTGTTTTTGGTAATTCGTTTGCTACTTGTATGCAGAATCTTGACAGGGTGCTGGCTCGATGTGAAGAATCCAACCTTGTGTTAAACTGGGAGAAGTGCCACTTCTTAGTGAAGGAGGGATTGTCCTGGGCCACAAAGTGTCTTAAAACGGGTTGGAAGTCGATCGTGCTAAAATCGAGGTTATTGAGAAATTGCCACCACCAGTATCAGTGAAAGGTGTACGCAGTTTTTTGAGACATGCAGGATTCTACAGACGGTTCATTAAAAACTTTTCCAACATTTCTAGACCGCTCTGCAGACTACTAGAAAAGGAGGTCAAGTTTGAGTTGAACGATGAGTGTGTTGTTGCATTTGAAAAGTTGAAGCAGAAATTGATAGAAGCACCCATACTTACCTCTCCTGATTGGGAACAACCATTTGAGCTGATGTGTGATGCCAGTGATGTGGCTGTGGGAGCTGTATTGGGACAAAGGAAGAATTGAATTTTTCATTCTATTTATTATGCAAGCAAGACACTGAATACGGCTCACAGCAATTATACAGTCACAGAAAAGGAAATGCTAGCTCTGGTGTTTGCATTTGACAAGTTTCGGTCTTATTTGGTGGGTTCGAAAGTGGTGGTGTACACTGATCATGCAGCTATTCGATACCTATTCAACAAGAAAGATGCTAAGCGCAGATTGATCAGATGGATCTTATTGCTACAGGAGTTTGACCTTGAGATTAGAGACAGAAAGGGGAGTGAAAATCAAGTAGCAGATCACCTATCACGACTGGAAAGTCGGTCGCATGTGATGGAAAGTGATGACATTAATGAGGACTTCCCAGATGAGCAACTCTTGGCAGTGGGAGAAGCTGAAGTTCCCTGGTATGCTGACATAGTCAACTTGCTAGTGAGCGGAGTTTACCCACCTGAAACAACAGACCAGCAAAGAAGGAAATTGAGGCATGACAACCGACATTATGTATGGGATGAGCCATATTTGTTCAAGCAGCGACCAGACCAGGTGATGAGAAGATGCATCCCAGAGAGTCAGATAGCAGAACTGTTGAGGGGCTGCCATTCTTCGTTGTATGGAGGGCATCACAGAGGTGAGAGAACAGCACACAAGGTTCTTCAGTCAGGTTTCTTTTGGCCAACACTGTTCAGAGATTCTATGGCGTATGTCAAAATGTGTGATAGATGTCAGCGGACAGAATCAATTGGCAGAAGACAAGAGATGCCTTTGCAGAACATACTGGAAGTTGAGCCCTTTGATGTATGGGGCATTGATTTCATGGGTCCATTCCCACCGTCATTTGGAAATCGTTACATCTTGGTGGCTGTAGATTATGTATCAAAATGGGTGGAAGCAATAGCTTGCCCCAGGAATGATAACAAGGTAGTAATGAAGTTTGTGAAGATACACATTCTCACAAGGTTTGGGACACCTTGAGCAATTATCAGTGACGGAGGGGCTCATTTTTTCAATGCAAGTTTTAAGAAATTACTGGCTAAGTATGGGGTGCGCCATAAAGTGGCCACAGCATACCACCCACAAACTAGTGGGCAAGTAGAGGTGTCAAATAGGGAGGTAAAACAGATTCTTCAGAAAATGGTGAACACACAACGGAATGATTGGTCTAGTAAACTTGATGATGCGTTGTGGGCCTACCGAACTGCTTATAAGACACCGATTGGAACGTCACCATACCGATTGGTCTATGGCAAAGCATGTCATCTCCCGGTTGAACTTGAGCATCGAGCTTTCTGGGCTGTTAGAAAGCTAAATATGGACTCAGAGCTAGCGGGTAAAAAGAGACTGATGCAGCTCAGCAAACTTGATGAATTTCGCTGGCATGCCTATGAGAGTGCGAAGTACTACAAGGAAAGAACCAAAAGATGGCATGACAAGCATGTGGTGCATCGCATTTTCGAACCAGGACAGAAAGTTTTGCTTTTTATTTCAAGATTGAAATTGTTTCCTGGTAAGCTGAGGTCTAAATGGTCTGGACCGTTTGAAGTGGTGAGAATGACCCCTCACGGGGCGGTAGAACTGTGGCAAGAAGATAGGAGTGCTACGTTCTTGGTAAATGGGCAGAGATGCAAGCACTACTGGGGGGATGACCATGATCGGGACAAATCGTCCATCTCCCTAGTAGACAAATGAGCATAAAGGACGTCGAGCCGCGACGGTAAACCAGGCGCTGCACGGGAGGCAACCCGTGAGAAAAATATTTTATTTTTTTCTTCTTTGTGCACAGTGTAGTTAATTTTTATCTTTATTTATGTTTTTATTTTCTATTTCCAAGTTTTATTTTTCTTTTTCTTTTCTTGATTAGGTTTAGATTTTCATTTTAGTTAGTATTTTTTATTTTAGTTAGGGAAATCTATTAATCTAACCAATTTTTGTTTAGTGAGGTGATTTTCAGGTATAGCGGAGGAAATATACATGGAATCGAGAAAATGGGGCAAGGTATGAAAAATCAAATTAATTGAAGAAACAGTGCACTGGCGCGTTGGTGCCGTGTCACGGAGGTAAGGCTCTGCGTTACCCTCCGTGACACGTTGAAGGAAAAATCCGGATTTTTCAAAAATCCAGTAAGCCAACGCGTTGGCTCCGTGTCACGGAGGAGGGGCTCCGCGTTACCCTCCGTGACACGTTGCCCCTTATTCAGTGTCGGGTCACTCCGGGTTGCCGGGTGACCCGCGTGTTTTCTTTAAATAAACCCCCGATTTTGCCCAATTTTTCCCCATTTCCCTCTTCCCTCCACGACCAAACACCCATTTCCCCCTCCACAAGCACCGTGCCACGTTCCTAGGCAAGGGATACGTCAAGTTTCTTCGGTTTCTCAATTCAAAGGTATGTTTTCATCATCTATCTCAATTTTTTGGCGATTTTTGTCAAATTTGGGTATATGAGGTGAGATATATCACCCTAGGTAGAAATTAAACATGAATGTTGGATTATTTGTGATTGATATATGTTTGGATTGTTGTATTTGGCGTTTGAACTTATCGATTGCGTAAATAATTCGAATTTGATTATAGAATTGTATTCTAGGGCATGAATTGTTGAATTTAACTTGAGTGACTTGATAAGTCGGCAAATTAGATGCCGGGGTGTGTTTGTTATTTGAGAGAAGTCGTGGTAAATATTGTGTAAATGTTAAAAGACGACAAATGCTCGAATTTTTGTGGGAAAATGCAAAAAGTGTGTAAATTGGTTAGATTGGTTGGATTAGATTGTATATAGAATGTTTTTATCGTTGTTTTTATTTTGTTGTTGTTTTTGTTGCGAAGTGCGATGTGTGAATTGTTAGCGATAGTAGGATTGGAATTAGCTGTATGAAGTCTGAGTAGTACGCTAATCGTTATGTTGTCGAAATTTTGTTGTGAATGCACTAAGCATGAAGTTATGGTGTTGTCTGTAGTGTAATTAGAGTTATCTTTGCCGTAATTTTGTAGAAGTAGCTAAGGCCTAAGTGTGGTGTAAATGTTGTGTAACCTGACCTTAGCCGAAGTTAACAAGTTTTTAGCTTAACTTTGTGCTTGTTTGTGTAAATTGACAGGTACAATGGCTAGCAGACAAGATAAAGGCAAGGGTGCTTCTACCTCAGGCACCGCAGTCCCAGCTGCACCCGCTGTTCCGCGCGGCCAACACCGCCAATACAGAACAAGATGGGTAACCGATGAAGGGAAGAAATGGTATGCTAAGCATAAAGAAAACAAGTACTTCCCCGAGGAACATATTGCAAGGGAACCACTCGCACAGGAGTTCCCTCGCATTGTACAGAGAATTGAAGCAGCTGGGCTCAGCTTTATTTTTCAGGAGCCCAAGGAGTGCAACCTTCACTTGGTCTGGGAATTTTATGCAAACTGGAACCCGGCCATCAGAAGCCACACAGTGAAAATCAGAGGGCAGATTGTCACTCTGGAACCCCAGCAGCTGAATGCCATCGTTGGAGCGCGGGACACAGACGCCCACGTTCTCTGCCAGCTAGACATCACCCCACCGTACGCCGCCATCAGACGTACGTTGTGTGGGGCTCGATCCACAGCCCGATGGAGTAGACATAAGAAGAGGGGTTACCACCAGACTCTGCCTTATTCGCAGATGAACAGGGAGGCCAAAATATGGCTGAAGATTGTGTGTTCGTGTTTGATCCCGGGAATTCATATGACGTACGTGACCCGGGACGTGTCTGCTTGGTGTATGCCCTTATGAAAGGGCTTGAGATTAATGTGGGGGCGGTAATAATATCCGCCATGAAGAGAGCCCGACTGCACCAGGGCCACAGATACGGGTTTGGCGGACTCATCACCACCTTCCTCCGAGGCCTCGACATTGAGGAAGAAGCCTTGGACTACATTCCGCAGTTGGAGCGGAGGGCCCTCGATGTGACAAAGACTAAGGCCCATGACACTATACATGGACCAGTATTGACTTTGGGTGAGCGACATGCTCGTGAAGATCAGTACATGGCCCATATGTTTGGCATGCAGATGCTTCAGCTACGGATTGGTGGGAGACCAGCCACCGAGGAAGAATTATGGCAGCTGGAGCTGGACTACCCCTTTGGCGAAACGCCAGAGCCTTATGTCAGGTGGGGCCAGCCTTCGTGGAGCCGACAGATGACGATGTCCCTACTGATGAGGAGACACGTCGTGAGGACTCCGATGTGGAGTCCGATGACGACGATGGAGCTGATTCAGACATGGGCGACGAGGCCGCAGCACCAGATGAAGAAGTCGAATATTTCGACTGAGCAGGGAGTTCCACCACCCAAATTTTTGTGCTTTGTATTTTTGTGAACACTGGGGACAGTGTTCGATTTAAGTGTGGGGTGGGGAGTAGCTAGGTGCTGGGACAAGGCTCTAATTTGCTGTATGTTTTTTTTCCTTGGTTTGGATGTATGTTCGTGCTTTCCCTGTGGTGAACTGTTTGGTGATGTATCTGTATATATTTGTTTTGTGGCTGATGATGTGTGTTTTTGAAAGTTATGGTTGCTAGTGTAAATATTTTGTAAATTTTGTAAATATTTTTTTTTTCTATCGACATGATCGATATTTTTCAAAATTTTTGCGAAGATATTTTGCAATTATCAAAATCTTTTGTAAATATGTTTCTATCGAAATGATCGATGTGTTGCAAACATTTTTCATTTTTTTTTAATTTTTTGGGTTTCTCGGAGTTTGTTTTCGGTTCTTTTACTGAGAATAGTCCCATTGAACCGATGTCATAGTTAGTGATTGTTCCCTATGATGGATGGATGACGACCGTCTTAAGGGAAATGTAGTCGGTAGGAGTAGGATTTTTATTTGTTTTTTAGTTTTTCTTTGGTGGATTGCATCAATGAACTGTAGTTGCTTATGGTTACTAAAATTTCATTGCGTGTTGTAACTGATGTTCAAAATGTGAAAGTGATTCGTTTGAAAGCATGCAATTCTGTAAATACGTTGAGTTACCTAGGCTATAGAATTTGGTTCAGTATGATTGAGGCTTAATCTTGAATTCATGTAATTGACTAATTAAAGAATGCATCTTGATTCGAGCATGTGCATGAAGTGTGAAGTGAGGTTTTGCTATTCCATGTCATTGTGAATTGTCTAGAACTTGCCTGGTGTGTATACAAAATGAAATGAAGGAGGTGTAGTGTTGGAAAGGATGTAGGCATTTCTTTGTTTTAACCGATAGTTTCCATTTTTTCTTGTCAAATTCTATCTTTGTATATGTTGTATACCCTAGTCAGCCCGTTGAGCCTTTAGCCGATTTCTTTCTTTTGTCCAAAATTGTATGAACTAAGCTTTATTCCTTCTTTTCATTAGCCTTAAAGTCTATAAGAAGCTCTTAAGCGCTTACATAGAAAAGAAAATGTTTCCCAAAGTGTTAAAGAGTGAAAAGAGTGAAAAGAAAAAGAAAAGCAAAGTGAGGAAAGAAAAGATAATGTTGAAGAGGCACTTGTTGTAATTAAATGATATTGAGGGTACATGAAAACCCTTTGTTTTGTGTCAAGTGTGCCTGAGGAAATGGGCTGTATGAAAGTAAACCAGCATGAATGGAGGAAAAAGAGAAAAGAGAGGAACAATGTCCATGAGTCGATGGGAATGAGTTGAAAAGGCGCTTAAGGATGCTAGTGACTATTATTGGCTAATCCAATATATATATATACTAGATCCATAGCCCCATTACAACCCATTAAAGTCCTACGTGATCGTATATTGCATTTCTTTATATTAGTGGAGTAATACACTAAGGGCAAGCTTATGGGTCATGACATGATGCATGTGAATTCTTTTGGGAGAGAGAGTGAAATTAATTTTTATATGCCCCTACTTGCATGTTTGTGTGCTGCATGAACATAAAAAGGGGAAGATTCTCTCGAGTTGTGAGGGCACATGCTTGATAAAAGATTGATTTTCGTGTCGGATTTCTTGATTAGCTGATTTGCATGAGTTTGCCGATATCCAGAATCACTTCTTAAAAGCCTAGGAAGTCTTGATGTATTAAAGGTCATTGTATTGTACGACCAAGCATGTTTTCTTGATGATTTGCAAAAATTGAATAATCGGTACGACCGTAGCATAAATTGTTGCACCATAGTGACGAAGGTTGGGATGTAATTTGCATGATTTGTGTATATGTTGTTCGAGGACGAACAAGGATTTAAGTGTGGGGTAAGTGATCTTGGGCAGATTTATATGCCCAAGTGATACTCAAACGTATCATTTTTACCTTTTTTGTTGTGCAATGTGTATATAATATCATGTAATTAGTAATAAAATGCGAATTTATACTAACCAACATGATTAGCATTTGTTTTGTAGGTAAATGTGATTTTTAGGAGCTAAAGTGCATGTTGGAACTATGTCGGAGTTGGACTTGGATGCGAGCGTGGAAAAGACCTTGGAATGCACATTTTATAGGGGCTCCGCGATGGAGTCGTGCCACGCTACCATCGCGGTAGCACACTGCCTGAACAGGAATTAAAATGGCAATTTCCAGTGTGCCTTCGCGTCAGCTCCGTGGCACGGAGAGAGACCTCCGTTGGCCTCCGTGCCACGTTGAGACTAATTTACCGGACCCTGAAATTCCAGTGAAGGTCCGCGTCCACGCCGTGTCACGGAAGCAGTGCTCCGCGTTGGCCTCCGTGACACGTTGCTTGTTATTCCGGGAAAAATTTCCCACTAGTATAAATAGCACACTTAGGTTTATTTTAATTAGTTTTTAGTTTTTAGACTGAGTTCAGAAGTGGAGAGCAAGGACGTGGGTTAGGAGCAGTTGAGGAACGAAAAAGCTAAGGGATTTCTTCTCTTCTTTTCTTCTTTCTATCAATTGTACGTATGATTTACACTCATTTTAGGATGATCAATCCACAAATGAGTGGCTAATTCTCTTCCTTGCTGAGGTTTTGAACATGTGTAATGAATTTTGATTATAATTGATATGGTTTTCTTCTTATTCTTCCATGTTGTTCTATTAATTCTTGTTCTTACTGCATTAGTGCTTGGCCAACATTAATGTACATCTAAAAAGTCCAATTTCACTCGAAAGAGCAAGAAATTGGAAAGTTGTGAATTAATAGGGTATTGTTCTTAACTTGATTTGGGAAAATTGGGTTTTGATGTGCTTTCCTGATAGAAATATACTTGAAAGCCGTATTAGTCAATTTAGGAACCGGAATTGTAGTGCTAGGTCATAAATTGCATTTGATCACAGAAATGTAGACGGATGGTTTATGATTCTAAAGTGAAATTAAATACGAGAGTTTTAATTTCTAGGCGAATGTTCTTGGCTAGCAACATGAAGAAGAGATTAACCAAATTATCATGATTATCAAGTTCATTACTTGTTCTTAACCTTGGCATGTTCATATCCATTGTCTAAATTCACAGTAAATAGTTGTTATTAATTGTAGTATATATAGTTTAGAAACAAAAACTCAAGTAACTATTGGTTACAGTGTTGTTAGCATAATTAGAAGTGAAATAGGAATATAGTAAACTAGGCAATTTTACGTATCTTGAGCCTCCTTGGATCGATACTTGGCTACTTAGCCACTTTATTACTTGTTTGACCACGTGCACTTGCGTGTCGGTTTATAATATATAATACCAATCGGAATAGCACCGAAAAAGAGGGCTACTTGCATTCACTCTTAAATCGTACTCTTATGATAACATGACCATGCATAGCTTTAGAACATCATGATTTACTCGAATGACTTAAAGCTGAAGCATAAAATTTATATAAAAATCTTAACGATGAGTCAAACTTGCTTTTTGAACATGCATGCATAAGTAATTATCATGTGTAATGAATATGCAAATCTGAATGACATAGACAGTAGGAGACTCATCACTTAACCTACATACCACAATAGAGCTTATGTGGTCCTGACTACTACACTCAAGAGGGAGGAGCCATCCAAAACCTTTCCAGGGCTAAGGACGCTACCATAATATCGATATAAAGCTGAAGGGCCAACCATGTCTAGGATAGCTCACAAGGGAGGTCCCAATAGTATAATAGTATCAACCTACGTTGGTGCGTAGTTCGGGGGCATAGGGTAATCGACCCTTAACCCGCTCCGTGCTAGACTCTCCCAAAAACATACAATGCTCTACATCGTATATAACGAAGCTCAACATCGTATTGATGAAGATTAATATGAAATCATACATAACTCAACATCGTATGAAACGAAGCTCAACATTGTCTATTGACAAACCTCATAACAAAATCATGCATAGACTCGACATCATATGAAAATGAAGCTCAATATTGTCCCTTGACAAAGCTCATTAATGACACACATCTCAATCATGAATCCATGCATATGAGAAGCTTTATTTCGAAACATACCACAAGCTAAATCATAAGTGGGAGCATCTACTCCAAATCATGTAGTAAGCTACATATATACTCAACATACCACAAGCTAGAATTTATACGAAAAATTAGGGAAGTTCACTTCAAACAATGTGGTAAGCTTATTTCGAGAAAATCCTCACTTTAAATCAACATGTGCACATCACCCATAGCTTCATCACACTTGGGTATAATCTATTCATTTTGAAAACATCAACATAATCATGGGTTGTTTTGGAAACACATTTTTCATCATCAACTTCATCATCATCACACATTTACCATAAATCACCTCTTTTATGAACTCTTCACCCATGGGCCTTTTAGATTCAAATTTTAAAAAACAAATTTTATAAGGGAAAACAAGTTAGTATCCACCCAAGCATCATAAATCATCAATATAAATACAATCTAATCATACCCATGTGTACAGATTGAAGAATCATGCAATTGGGTAGAAACCCCATACTTGATCATAAGTAATTCATCATGTTTGATAGAAATTGGGCATGGGTGTGGAAGGAAGCATCAACTCATAGCCTTACATACCTGGGAATGGTGAATTCTAACACCCTCTAATAGCCCAAGCTGAGATTCCAATGGAAACCTTCAGATTTTGCCTTGAATCTCCTCTTCAAACCTTTAAACTTGCATGTATGGGAAGAATGGCTTAAAATAGGCTTTACCCTACTTAAAACCCACTAAAATGAGCCTTAAACGACATAGTATAGGTCTTAGGAGCTTAGGAAATTACAAGAAGGCCCTTACTATTTCGCAGAAAATAACTGTTAGGTGACCCTAACGGGTGACCTGACGATTCGTCGGGATGGGCAACGACTCGTCGAGTCACCCGTCAAGTGCAGTGGTTAACTGATCTGCTGGGGCTCATAACAGGGACATAACGACTCGTTCCTCGAGATCATGACTCGTGGTCACCTTCCTTTAGGTACACTATCTTACTTTTCAACCTGCTTGCTCACGACTCACCTCACGAGTCGTTGGGACTAGCCACGACTCGTGGGGTCCCATCCGTTAGGTACACTGGTCACTTCTTCTAACTTAATTCCAACCTCACCCCACGAGTTACATGACGAATCGTGGTGGCTGACCATGAGTCATTCTCTCCCTCGTGGGGACTTCAAGTCTTCATCCCCCCAGGCCTCCCCACGAACCACCTAACGACTCGTGGGGTCTCCTCACGAGTCATCTCACGACTCGTCCTGTGCCTGGAACATTAATTCAAAATTTTTCCTGTTTCAACTCCCGGGTCCGATCTTTGATCTTCTGGGGTATAACAAGCTTCTAATTTCATTATCACGAAATATTTTTGGAGAGACGAAAAGGAGCAAGGGAGAACGAAGGAAACTCTACCTAGGGTTCAAAAACTTTCATTCTCTTTTACCATTCTTGTAAGTACTTTACTTTAAATATGTTTCTAAGTAATTTTATGAACATAAGTGGCTAAAACCATTCCTCTAGGTTTGAGGCCACATGATATGAATGTAATTGCTTGATTTTCATCTTTGGTTTGAGTTTTAGTTGTTGTTTTGTCTTGAATTCTTAATCATCATTGTTTTTATGCTTGATCACCATGAAAGCAAATTTGTTAAACTTAAGCAAAAGCTCGAAAGAGTAACCGTATGTTAGAACAGAAAAATGTAGGGAGCAAGTTCTTGTCTTTACGATAGGATTCACAGTTAGGATAGCAATTATACCTAATTCTCCTTGCTTGGTTAATAAAACGGGACGATAGCTAGACACCGACTTAGAATTGTCACATCATCGCACGTAGAAGTAGCTGTGAAGCTAAGTTAGGTTAAATGATTAGAGGTACGAAATTCCATAATCAGGGGAATAAACCCCGTAGACCACATCCACAGTGTTAATTGCTCATGAATTAGGACGTCACATCCCTGCTCAATGATGTAGGTGTCAGACTAGTTTGTTGTGTTTAGAGGATAGAGAGATCATGAACACTACATATTAACTCTATGAGACAACAACTGAAATTTATATACTTGAACCGTCGTGAATTGTAGCATTTCATGATTGTCGGGCCTTAACTCTGGATACTTCTCATTACTGTATTTCCTAATTAATTGTGATCACCGTAGATTTAGATACCAACTCTTAAATCTTGAAAACTAATACTTGTGAAAATTAATTGAGCACTTGAACTTGAATATTCGCTAAAATAAGTCCAGTCCCTATGTGTTCGACATCTGGCTCTTAAAAGAGCCACTGTATTACTTGTACGACTGCATACGCTTGTGTGTGCGCTGGGGTGCAATAAGTTTTTGGCGTCGTTGCGAGGGATTGGCAAAATTGGTGAATTTCTTGTTTTTTTGTTGATGTAAAATTTTTTAAATGTTAAAAAACATTATCTTTAGATTTCCTTTATTTTTGTTTTGAGTTTGATACTCTTCTTGACATGACATCAGGTGGTTCACCGCCATTAGTAGGTTCAATATGCAGACGAGATCTCAAGGGAATTATTGTAACATTCTATGCTTTTAACTACTAAATTAAGTGGTTTTGGGATTCCATTAGGGTGAATTAAAGGGGTTTTCCTAGCCTAATCTCTCACTGTACTCAAAAATATCTGTAAGTCATCTTCTTCCTTCTCCTCTCAATTCTCAAGAACAAGGGTTCCTCTCCAAGGTGCAGCAAGCTTCAAGTTCTTTAAGGAATTCTTCAAGCTAGATATGTGGTACTTCAACAAGGGTTTCCTTTCACCCTTGTGTACCAATTAATTTCAAAAACCTTAGAAATTTCAATTCTCTATAAAATCATGTCTTAGGGTTTCAATCCTACGTATGAATTCTCATATGTTATCCATGTATTTCAAGCTTCTTATGATACAATAGCTATGTATGTTCACAATTCCCCTCTCAAATTCATAATTTATGTCCAGGATACGATATTATCATGATTTCTTACACTCAACCATAATTTAGCATGGTTTTCACTAATATGGTCTATTTGAAATGTATGATTTTACCATTATTTTAATACATATTGTTTACACTATGATTTGGGTCTATGATTTTCATGAGTTCAGTATGATCAACATGTTTATGGTTCTGTAGACTCTTAGGCCTCTTACCTGTTAGAAAGTATCCCTAACTAGTATTAGAACATCAATTTTGAGCTCTTAGTATTAGCATGTTCATAGTCCTTTAAGCTCTCGGAATCCTTGTTAAATAAAGTGGTTCCGACTAGTCTTAGGACATTAGCTTTAGATTATCAGTTCGCATATATCCTTATATTAAGTTAGGAGTAGTACTTAGCACTGAGTAGGTCGGAGTTCAACGCATCCAGGTCTCAGAACTATGTGCCACCATAGGATAAGGGATTCTCAATAGTAGGACTGTAGTGTATGTGGTGGTCAGGATGGCCATTGGAATGGTTGTCCAAATTCGTATGCCCCTCCTCCAAGCCCCTACAATGATCCTTCTGTTGTTTTTAATGAGTACAGGAATGATGAAAAGGAGAACTTGGAACACCAAGCTCAGATAGAAAACATGTTAAAATAGGTCCTTGAGTAGACAGAAGTGATGAGGGAGCAGATGGAAGTAATGTGATTTCAGACTAAGGAAAATGGAGAGGCCCTAAAAATGATAAGCACCAAGTTCACAGAGTTGATGACTGAGGCTGAAGATTGCATTGATTTTCAAGTAATGTTTTTAGCCAATACTCAAGAGGGACTGGAAAGAGAAGAAAATGGTGAGTTCTTGGAACAAGCTCAATAGTCAGAAGCTCCTGAGAGTCTCTGTGATGGTCTCACACATATGGCCAACCCATTCATGAAAGGAGAGATAGAGTTCCAATCATTTGACATTCATGTGGAGTCAAATGTTGATGTGGAGAAGGTGTACACAAGTAAGGAGGTCAAGCACAATGCAGTTTCAGAGTTGAGGTGTATTGTACCCAACTCGAAGCATTTCTCGACATTAAGTTTGGTTGACAACATAGAAATAGAATCTTCCAAGCTTATAGAGAAAGGTCTAGAGGAGGAACAAGCCCCATATATTCTGAAATTTGTTGATTTCGAGAGATAAAATGACTTCACTTACGTAAGGGACAATAAGTTCCAGAGGCAATATCTACTTCTTGGTCCTTTTATTTTTTCACCACCACCCATGGAGCATAAGAGGAAACTGGAGAAGAAATTAGAGGTGAGATTCATATCCTCAAAATGGAGGAGAAAGTGGTGAAACTTGATGCATCGTGCCGCAAAATAAATAAGGTGCTGCTTGGGAGGCAACCCAAGAGTACCACAGGTACACTTTCTTTTCATTTTGTTTGTAATTTTGGTTATTTTTCACTTGTTGTTTATTTTGGTTTTTAAGCACAGATTTAGGAGAAATCTGAGTACGAATAAAAGTGAAAGCTAAGGAGCATGACAAAAATATGATTGTGGGGTCGATGACCCACGTGTTCAAAAATGGAGAAAAACATGTTGTTAGCTAGTCCTAGAGGCCTTAGGAAGCATCTCTCACCCTTGTTTTAGTTATAATTTATGCTTTGGGGACATAGCATATTTTAAGTGTGGGGTGAGGAAAATTTCAAAATTTTGTGCTAAGTTATTTCGAGTGAATGTGGTGCTGGGTGAAATGTTTTTGTTGAAAAAATTTGAATTGAGCACAGTTCACCCACCCTTTGGTTTTTCTTTTCGGTTCTTTTTTGAAGGGGGGCACTTTGAACTGAGAAATAAAAATTTTCATTTGTTTGTACATAACTTTTCAATCTTAGTTAGGGACTTTTCCCAACGATAGATGGATGACGACTTTCTTGAGGGAAAATTAGTCAATAGGTGTTGTGTTTGAACCCTGAGCTGATTGATAGTTTGATGTTCTTGTTATGTGTTGTACATGATTGTAAGATGCAAGTGGTTTTAATTGAGAAGCATGTTAACCAACTGTATCACTTTGGTTGAGACACCTAGGCTCTTGAATGTGACTCTATGTGCTTAAAGCTTAATTTTGAATTCTTGTGACTAGCTGAGTTAAGAGTCTACCTAATCTATCTTGAATTTAGCATGTGCTGTGAGTGTAAGGTTTTTGAATATTCCATGCTATTGTGTAGTATCTAGAACTTGCCTGGTGTTATATAAAACAAAATGAGGGATGTAGATTGTAGGAGATGATTTAGGCATTTCATTGAATGAGCCTAATTTTTATCCCTCGCTTTAGCTACCTTGAATGTCTGATCCTAGTTAGCCCCATTGAGCCTTAAGCTTATTCTTTGATAGCTGTAACATAAGCTTAATTGTTTTCTTTCAATAGCCTTGAAGTTGATCCAAAACTCCTAAGCGCTTAAGTGAAAAATCCAAAAGAGTAAAGGAGTGAGAATCGTGAAAAAGAAGAAAAAATAACAGTTGTGGGAGTTGAGGAAAAGATTAGAGGTGCAGTTGTTTGAAAATGAATGAGTATTGGTAGGGCGTAAGAGAACAAA
Organism: Datura wrightii; assembly: GCA_035772735.1. NCBI lineage: Eukaryota > Viridiplantae > Streptophyta > Magnoliopsida > Solanales > Solanaceae > Datura > Datura wrightii. Next base: position 70,685,046 of record JASDFA010000019.1, on the reverse strand, counting down.
AGAATGAAAAAGTTTCTTAAGTACTCCTTACTAATAAGCTAAGTGTGCTTAAAGAAATTGGGAAATAAAAGAGGAAATTTATGAGTGAAAAGAATAAAGGTGAAGTAAGAGAAGAGATGTCTATAATGAAAGTATGATGTATTAAAAACGCTTGGGGAAGATAGCTACCATAACTGGCTAGAATAGTAACTACCCGTCCCTTAGCTTACATTACAACCTGATAAGTCCTACTTGATCTTACTTTCAAACATTCCTAAATTAGCGGAGTAATACACTAAAGGCAAGCTTATGGGTCAATACATGATGCATGTAAATTCTTTGTGAGAGTGAGCTGAATTCTTATTCATATACCCATACATATTATAATTGGAAAACTTGCAAGTGAAAAATGGGTATCTGTCTTCTTGCGAGGGCACATGTTTGAGGAAAGATAGGATTCATGTTGGACTTCTTGATTGGCTAATCTGTATGAGTTTGTTGTGGTTGTAGAGTCGATTCTTGAGGCTAGGAGGTATTAACTTGGTTGTATTGTATTTGAATTATATATATATATAAAATTCTTTATTTGAATTTGCCATCTAAATCAGTCATTGTTGCCTTAATTTGAGTAGTCTTGCATCAATTTGTAATTTGTGAGTCTTTTTTGTCCATGAGATGTAAAGGATTTGTTCGAGGACGAACAAGGATTTAAGTGTGGGGTAGTGATCTTGGGCATATTTATATACCCAAATACTATTTTATACCCATGTTTTACCCATGTTGTACCTTAATTTAAGAATAATCTCAGGTATTTTGTGTAATTTGTGGCCATGGACTAAAAATATGATTAGCTCTCTTTGTAGGTTGAAATTGGCAATGTATGGAGCTCAATGTGAATATAATGGTCCTAATCTTGAAGATAAATATTAAGGGACGGATTATGGATGATGAGACAAGCTAAAAAGGACATGTGGTGTTAACTCCGTGCCACGGAGAAGCATTGGGGTGTTCAACAATGAGCCACGGAGCAAAGAATTAATTTATACGAGCAGGGGCTGCCAAACAGTGAACCTCCATGATAGCATAGTGTCCAGGAGGCAAATCTCCACGATAGCCAGCATGTCACGGAGGCAAATCTCCGCAATAGCCAGCGTGACACGAAGCTGCTTCACCACAGGCCAAATTTTGCATTTTTCCAACTTATTATAAATTGAACCCTTAGCTTCTAATTTCATTATCACGAAATATTTTTGGAGAGACGGAAAGGAGCGAAGGGAGAACGAAGGAAACTCTATCTAGGATTCAAAAACCATCATTCTCTTTTACCATTTTTGTAAGTATTTTACTTTAAACATGTTTTTAAGTAATTGTATGAACATAAGTGGCTAAAACCCTTCCCCTAGGTTTGAGGCCCCATGATATGAATGTAATTGCTCGATTTTCATCTTTGGTTTGAGTTTTAATTGTTGTTTTATCTTGCATTCTTAATTATAATTGTTTATGCTTGATCACCATGAAAACAAACTTGTTAAACTTAGGAAAGAGCTCGAAAGAGTAACCCTAGGTTAGAACGAAAGAATGTAGGGAGCAAGTTCTTGTCTTTACGATGGGATTCGTGGTTAGGATAGCAATTATACCTAATTATCCTTGCTTGTTTAATAAAACGGGATGATAGCTAGACACCGACTTAGAATTGTGACATCACCGCTCGTAAAAGCAGTTGTGAAGCTAAGTTAGGTTAAATGATTAGAGGTACAAAATTCCATAATCAAGGGCATAAACCCCATAGACCACATCCACAGTGTTAATTGCTCGCGAATTAGGACGTCCATCCCCCGCTCAACGATGTAGGTGTGAGACTAGTTTATTTTGTTTAGAGGCTCGGGAGATCATGAACACTGCATATTAACTCTATGAGATAACAACTGAAATTTATATACTTGAACCATTGTGAATTGTAGCATTGCATGATTGTCAGGCCTTAACTCTAGATGTTTCTCATTACTGTATTTTCGAATTAATTGTGATCACTGTAGATTTAGATACCAACTCTTAAATCTTGAAAACTAACACTTGTGAAAATCAATTGAGCACTTGAACTTGGATATTCTCTAAAATAAGTCCAGTCTCTATGGATTCGACATTTGGATCTTAAAAGAGCCACTGTATTACTTGTATGACCGCGTATGCTTGTGCATGCGTTGGGGCGCAACATCAGGAGTCTTAGACTTGGTGGTCAAAGAGTGAAGGACCAGGATGCTCATCAGCGATATGGACATTTCTAGGATTATGATCCATGCCCAACAAATTGAGGAAAAGTTAAAAGAAAAGCATAGGGAGAGCAAGCAAACTAGAATAGGACAGTTTGAATACTCACAGCAGAGGTCGAGTGATGGAAATTGCTCTCATCCTCAGCAGAGATCTTCAGCTCTAGCATCCTCTTCAATCAGTGCTCCTTCTCCCAAACCTCATACTAATCATAAGGGTAGAGCATCTAGATCTTAGTCTTAGAGCCATGTCTCTAGTAGCTGCACTTTCCCCATGTTTACTAAGTTTGGTAAGAACTATTCGGGTGAGTGCCTTCTCAGTAAGGAGGGTTGCTTTGGTTATGGTCAGCTGGGTCATAGTTTAAATAATTATCCATCAACCGAATGTGGAATGGTCTAATCCACTACTTCAATAGCTCTATAAGGGTGCCCGACTCTGTAGGGTACTATGTCATAGGTGGTAGTGTTCCACAATAAAACCGCTTTTATGCTCCGTCTTCACATCAGGACCAGGAGAACTCACCTCATGTAGTTACTGGTATGTTATGTCTCTTCCGTATTTATATCTATGCTTTATTGGATCCAGGAGCCACACTTTTCTTTATAACTCCTTATATTGCAGTCCAATCTTATATTAGTCCAAAAACCCTCTCAGAACCCTTTCAAGTCTTTGCTCCTATAGGTGAGTCGGTTTTAGCCAGCTGGGTATACAGAACCTTCCCAATAGCAGTTTTATAAAAAGTCACCATAATTGATCTAGTGGAGTTAGATATGGTCGATTTTGATCTCATTCTTGGCATGGACTGGTTACACTCTTGCTATGTCTCAGTTAATTACAGAACTAGAGTTATTTAGTTGCAGTTTCCTAACGAACTAGTCTTAGAGTGGAAGGGTAGTACTTCAGAGCCTAAGGGTCAATTATCTCTTACCTTAAGGCTAGGAAAATGATTTCAAAGGGATACATCTATCATTTAGTTTGGGTCAGAGAATCTAGTTCCAATACTCCAACTCTCCATTGATTTCCAAATGTATTTCCTGAGGATATTCCAAAAGTCCCTCCCGAGATGGAAATCGACTTCAGCATAGACCTTCTTCTAGATACCCAGCCTATCTCAATTCCTCCTTATAGAATGGCTTTAACTAAGCTTAAGGAGTTGAAGGAACAACTTAAGGACCAATTATATGAAGGTTTCATCAGGCCAGTAAGTCCCAGTGGAGTGACGCAGTGTTATTTGTGCGCAACAAAGACGGTACACTCAGGATGTGTATTGACTACCATCAGTTCAACAAGGTCATAATCAAGAACAAGTATCCCCTCCCAAGGATTGATGACTTTCTCGACCAAATTCAGGGTGCTAGCTATTTTTCATAGATAGACCTCAGATCAGGCTATCATCAGCTTAGAGTCGGCGAATGTGACATTTCAAAGACAGATTTCAGAACGCGATATGGTCACTATGAATTTTTTGTTATGTCTTTTTGACTAACAAATGCTCCTATGGCTTTAATGAATTTGATAAATAGGGTGTTCAAATAGTACTTGGACATGTTCATCATCATCTTCATAGATGACATCCTCATCTATTCCCAAAGTAAGGATGAGCATGCGGACCACTTGAGGATAGTTTTACAGACTCTCAAAGACTGCCAGTTATTCGGTATATTTTAGAAATGTAAATTATAGATAAAACCAGTGACATTCCTTGGTCATATAATATTTATTGAGGGTATTCAGGTGGATCCTCAAAAGATTGAAGTCATTAAAAATTGGCCAAGACCCACTTCTCCATGAGACATTAGGAGTTTCTTGGGCCTAGCCAGTTATTACAGAAGGTTTGTAGAAGGATTCTCCTCTATTATATCACCTCTAACTAGGCTAACTTAGAAGAAAGTGAAGTTTCAGTTGTCTGAGGCATGTGAGAAGAGTTTTTAGGAGTTTAAGACTCGACTCACTACTGCCCCAGTTTTGACTTTGCTAGAAGGTTCAAATGGGTTTGTGATTTACTATGATGCCTCCAGAATTGTTCTGGGTTGTATATTGACACAGCAGGGTAAATTGTAGATTATGCGTCCAAACAGCTCAAGGCTCATGAGAAAAACTATCCAGCTCACAATCTTGAGCTAGCAGCGGTAATATTTTCCTTTAGAATTTGGAGGCACTACCTTTATGGTGTTCATGTAGAGGTTTTCACTAATCACAAAATCATGCAATATATGATTATCCGGAAGAATTAGAATCTTCATTAGAGGAGATGGTTGGAGTTGTTAAAATACCGTACATAAGTGTTTTGTATCACTTGAGTATGGACAATGTAGTGGTCGACGCCCTCAGCAGGTTGTCGATAGGTAGTATTGCTCATAATAAGAATGAAAAGAAAGAACTGGTTAAAGATGTTCACAGGATGGCCTGATTAGGAGCTCGTTTAGTTGACTCAACAGAAGTTGGAGTTGTCCAAAATGGGTCAGAGTCCTCTTTTATGGTGGAGGTTAAGGAAAAGCAATATGATGACCCAATATTACATAAGTTGAAGGAAGTAGTCCTTGGTAGGAGGTGGAAGCATTCTCCAAAAGGGAAGATGGCGTGATCCATTACCAGGGCAGGTTGTGTGTACCATATGTAGAAGATTTAAAGACAGCAGACACTGATGGAAGCTCACAACTCCAGGTTTTCTATCCACCCGGGTGTCACCAAGATGTATTGTGATCTACGGGAGGTCTATTCGTGGAATGACATGAAGAAGGACATCGCAGAATTTTTGACTAAGTGTCCTAACTACCAGCAGGTGAAGTTTAAACACAATATACAAGGAGGTATGACTCAAAACATTAGGATCCTTACTTGGAAGTGGGAAGAGATCAATATGGATTTCATTATAGGTCTACCTCGTATGCGCAGACATTATGATTCAATTTGTGTGGTTGTAGACTAAATGACTAAGGTAGTGCATTTCCTACCAGTAAAGACCACAGATTCAATAGACAATTATGGTATGCTACACATTCGGGAGTTAGTTAGATTGCATGGGGTCCCTTTGTCTATTATTTCGATAGGGTTCTTAATTCACCTCACACTTCTAGAAGTCTTTTCAGAAAGGACTTGGTACCCAAGTTAAGCTCAGGCAATGCTTTTCACCCGCAGATAGATGGTCAGGTTGAGCGGACCATTCAGACTTTAGAGGATATGCTTAGGGCTTGTGTGATCGATTTCAAGGGTATTTAGGATGATCACCTACCTCTCATCGAGTTTGCATATAACAATAGTTACCAATCCAGCATCCAGATGGCCCCATTTGAGGAACTTTATGGTAGGAGTTGTATGTCTCCTATAGGGTGGTTTGAGGTTTGTGAAGCTACCTTGATAGGGCCTGACTCGGTTCATGAGGCTATAGTGAAAGTTCAGCTTATCAGAGAATAGTTGAAAACAGCTTAAAGTCGTTAGAAATTATATGTGGATGTGAGGAGAAGAGAGTTGGAGTTTGCTGCATATGATTGCATATGTCTAAAAAATTTACCTATGAAAGGGGGTAATGAGGTTTAGGATAAAAGAGAAGCTCAGTCCTAAATATGTTGGCCCTTACCCGATTCTATCGCATATTGGTAATATGGCCTATGAGCTGGACTTGTCTGCTAAGTTAGCATCAGTGCATCCAGTCTTTCATGTGTCTCTATTGAATAAACAAATTGGTGATCCGACCTTAGTTTTGCCTCTTGATATTGTTGGCAAAAAGGAGAGTCTCTCTTACGAAGAGGTCCCTGTTGTGATCTTTGACCGTCATGTTCGTAAGTTGAGGAATAAGGAGGTCGCGTTAGTAAAAGTACTTTAGAGAAACCAGCTTGTAGAGGGAGCTATGTGGGCAACTAAAGTAGATATGATGGAGATTTGATGGCTAAGTACCCTCACCTATACCCTTCCATCTCAGCTTCAACATCATGTACTAGTTCTTCCTTAGCACTCTACTCAGCTCATGTTAGTTTCATGCTTTTCAGTTCTAATAATGTCTTAGTATGCATCCTTGTTGCATGAGTTCAGTTTAGTCATGTATCTCAATTAGTAGTCAGTCCATCAGCATTTAGTGATTAGCACTCGGTATTGGGGTTACAGCTCTTTCCTTATCCTTTCATCTTTATTAGTCATCATTCTAGGACGAATGATCCTAAGAGAGAGCTAATGTAACGCCTCTGACTTTTGAGCTAAGTTCAAAGTCATCTACGTAAGTAGATAGACCAAAACCCAAAAAGAAACTTTTATGGTAACTTGGTGTTAATATAATTTCTTAAGTTTGGGAAGTACATTAGATGTGAATTAAGGTCATAAGAAACCTATAGCGTAGAGTTGAGTTGAGAGCTTTCCCACCGATTGAGTTTTCATGTAAGCTCTTACAAGGGTCAATTTTAAATAATCATAACTCTCAGTCTAAGAAGTATTTTTGAGTTATTCGACCTTCAAATTGAAGCCCTTTGTGTCATGATTCCAATGCATCCAACTATTTGTCGATCACTATTTGGAGTAAAATGTTATAAGTATTTTACTAAGGCACTATCAAGGTAGGCACATGGAGAGGCGCGTCGCACCTGACACTAAACTTCAGAAAAAAAATTTATTAGGTTTGGCGCATTAGGAGGCGCCCCGCACCGGGGACCAAACTTTAGACGCAAAAAATTCTTCAAAGTGTACTATGGAAGACGCAGCGCCCCAGAGGCCGAATTCCAGAAGAATCAGGCTGGGGATATGGCTGGGCCGGAAGGCCAGGCCCTTTCCGGACCCTATTTCTATATATATCTTATGTTTTAAGTTGGAAATCATTCCTAACATTACTCATACAATAGCCAACGTCCAGACCTTATATTCTCCCTAAATGTCATGATTTTGAAGAGGAACTAAGCTCTCCAAACATCTCTAATTACAAATTCCTCCCAGGTAAGTCTTCTCCTTCATTCCTAAGATTAAACTAACAATTTCCTAACCCTAAGCTATGGGTTCTAAGGTGATTATTTATGCAAAACCCTAGGAACCTTTGAGAATATTTCATCTATCAAGATCAAGAACATCCATTGATTTTCAAGACTTGAAAGCTTGAGCATCCATCTTTCCTCCAAGGTAAGTAACTCTCCTAAAACCTTACATAAGTACTCTAAGGTCAGGACACATATGATGGTGCTAGACGGCCATGAGTTCATATGATGACCTAGGCTTAGGGTTTATGGGACTGTTTTGGTGTTGAGGATGGATGTGATTGTATTTGTTGGACTCGTAATGGTTATGCTTGTTGCTAAGGGGCTATAGGAATAGGTGGGTGTTAGGACACCCCACTCGTAAGAGGCTTGAATTTCCTATGCCCTCTGGGTGTTCGATGAAATGTCTCTATGACTTGGATTTCATCGTTAAGCTATTGACTGTAGTTCCTATCCATATAATTATTGTAGATATACATTACAAGAGGATTCTGGATTCGTGTTGATAGTTGTGAGGCAAGGATAAGGTATGTAGGATTTAAACTAGGGTTACCCTTTCACGCTTGTGTCCCAAAAGTTTTCAGAAAATGTTGACATCTCAATTCCTATAGAAAAATCATTCCTTTGAGTACTCATTCCATATTTTAGTTGCCTTATTTCTTTAATATTCTCAAGTCTCATGTGATTCCTAGTGCATGGCATTCATGGTTTTACAATTTAGTTACATATGATACTTTCATGTGAGATCATAGCATGATTCAAGTTCAGTTATATGTATATTATATATCTTATATATATGGCATTGAATTTAGCATGAATTCATATTTTAGTCTTTATCATTCTATCATGATTTCAGTATACAGATGTTGACAACATAATCTATATTTTCAGGTGCTTTAGATTCTTAGAATATGTTCAGATAAAGTAGTTTCTGACTTAGTCTTAAGAACACTAGTTTTTGAGTTATCAGTAAATTATTAGTAAATTAATCAATTGGGAGTAGTACTTAGCACCGAGTTGGATCGGGGTTCAGTGCACCCAGGACCCACAACTACATTCCACCGTAGGTTATTAACCTGAATGGGCATTAGTTTTAGTGATCACATCAGCCATGCCTTTATACCCTGGAAAGGTATATTGGGTCCTATCGATGGGGCACACACATCGAACTCCATGTTTAGCTCATGTGGTTATATCTCTATTAACAGAATATCCCATCATTCAGTATAGTTATAGTCTTAGTCATAGTTACAAACTCAATTTTTAGTACATGTATATGACCCTTAAATCAGTTTTACTTGTACATCTGTTATGTATTTTCAAACTATTATTTCATATCAATATTTACATATCGTAGTAAGGGTCATGGTACTTTAATTTAGATATGTACTTCAGTACAACTTTTGAGATTATCAACATGTTTTATCTATCTCAGTTGCATATCTCATATACTAAGTACATTCAAAGTACGACTGCGTACTTGTGCTATATCATTTTATGATATTGGCTCAAACACTCAGAGTCAACCCTGTGATTAGACACGTTCTAGTTCTTGATCAGCACAAAGTTGGTGAATCCTCATCATTTGAGGGCTGGAGTTATATTTATGTTATATGTCCTTAGTCTTATTTTTTGTTTCAGATCTTTAGAGTTAGTTTGGGACTTGTCCCAACAACTCATCAGTTAATAGAGGCTTTCAGACAGATAGTCAGTTAGTACGTCATCTTTATGTTGTAAACATCAGATACCATATTTATTTACTTAACTTAGATTATTTACTAGTTAGAAATAGTTGTTCCATAATTTCATTCAGCTTCCGCTCAGTTTATTTATAAATTTGGATCCTAGTAGTGTTATGCCATGCCCTAGGTTAGCTTGGGGTCACTTGTAGATCTAAGTACCATGTCGCATCTAGGGTGTAGACTCGAGTCATGACACACTGGGGCTGAAAGAGCAAACTTGGTATCATAGTTAAAAGGGGTAGAACACCTATGATTTAAGTAGATGAAAGAAAGCCATCATGAGGATGCAGCTCCAATTGGCTGGTATGAGTTTGTGATGGCCTTTCTGGATAGGCTCTTTCCTAGCAAGTTGCGAGAGGCAAAGGTTGAGGAGTTCATCAACTAGAAGAAAAATTTTTGTCTGTCAAGGAGTACGCTCCTAATTTTACATAACTGTCTAGGTATGCTCTAGAGGTAATTGCTGAGCCCAAGGCTCAAATGAGTAAGTTCATTTCAGGTGTCTCAGATTTGGTGGTCAAGGAGTCCAGAACTACTATGCTCATCGGGGATATGGATATGTCTCGACTTATGATCTATGCTCAGTAGATTTAGGAATAGAAATTGAAGGAAAGAGAAGGGAGAATAATAGAGCCTGAATCGGTAACTTCAAGTTTTCTCAAGAAGGTCAGGTGGTGGGATGTCACGCCCCGAGTCTACACCCTAGACGGAACACAGTACTTGGAGTCACAAGTAAACCCAAGTCAACCTTTGGTCTATCATTCACTAGTATTCTGAGTAAAACATGCATAACAAAATCTTTGAAATAATAACATAAAACATTTATGAAAGCTAAAACTAAACATAAAGTTTAAAACATCTGAACGATCTGAAAGTCTGAAGTCAAGTCTGTGCCTGAAAGCCATCTAGCTGATGATTTGCTGGGACAAGCCCTCATCTAACTCTAAGTCTAACTAAAAGTAATGAAATGACTTAAAGAAATGAAATAACGCCCTCGAAAGATGAAGACTCACACTTCTGCTGCTGAGGAGGATCTGAACTGTGGTGACTAATAATGCTGAGTTTGAGCACCTGCGGCTGTATCATAAAATGATACAGCATAAAAGTATCCATTAATACTTTGAATGTACTGAGTAAGAAGGAATAACATAACTGAATATGGAAGACTGAGCTGAAAATGACATGCAATGACCAACTGATATACTGAGCTAAACAAATTGTAATAAACTGAGATGGTCAAAATAACCCTATCTAACGGTCAATGACATGCCCTAAGTCTGAAAATTCTGAGTATGAGATACTGTACTGAACTGATCTAAACTGATAGAGCTAAAACTGAACTGAACTGATTATACTGAGACTGGACTGAGCTAACTAGTAGGAGAGTCTATAACCGATATATAACCACATGAGCTAGATGTGAAGTCCGATGTATACGTCCCACCGATAGGACCCAATATACCTTGCCAGGGTATAGAGGTATGAAGTGGGTGATCACAAAAGTCTATGTCCAATCAGGCCAATAAATACTGTAACCTACACTAGAAATGTAGTTCTAGGAACTTGGGTGCACTGGAACCCCGATCCGCTCGGTGCTAAGTCCTTCTCCCACTGGAATACCTAAACTGAATATTAAGCTGATTGCTCAAAACTGGGGTCCAAGACTAGTTAGAGAAATATAACTGAAAGTACCCTGAGATTCTTATCGGACCAGATTCTGAAACTGAGTTCTAGATTGGTCAGAGCTGCTTATCTAGAAGCGTCATAATCATCTAAAAACAAATTGTAATCTTACTGGGGTCCTAAGGCTAGTTAGAGCTATTTATCTAAAGTGTCATGACCGCCTAGTGGACCAATGAAATTGAGTTCTGAGTCTAATTTTGATAACTGGGAGGTATCACAGACACTTCGAGGATTTCTGCAGTCAAACTGATTAGCTGACATTGTTCTGGTCAATCCGGAGGTTGCTAAAATCTGACTGAGACTAGGCTGATATTCTGAGTAATACAGAGTATATAAACTTTCTGACTGAAACTGACTAACATACATGTGACTGAGTTTCTAACACATACGAATATCATAGGAACCCCTAACTCTGAAATATTCAAGCAATTTTCGAGAATTTAATACTTAACCAGAATTCTAGTTTCTGATTTTCAAGAGCTAGGGATAAAATTCACATTCAACAGAACAGACATCATTCTAATTACAATTTGGTGGAAAACATCACAAATTTAGCATAGAATAGTATTCCTCAAGAAATAAACAAGGTCTGATAGCAATATCTTCAAAATCAAAAATTCAGGGCTAGAACTGATAGTGAACTGAGGAAGAGTTTTAGGGAACAAAAGGGAAGAACAATCCCCTTCTTGAATACCCACATACCTAGCTAAGAATTCCCTTGAGGAGGAAACTATAATTTCGGAGATGGATGAAGTACCATGGACCTTACTCTGAAAGTTCTTGAGAGAACCCTTCGATGTTTTCTAAGAATGTACGTGGGGAATGAGGGGAGAGACCATTTATTCCCACTAATAGGTCTGAAATTATGTCTAAAATAATGTAGTTTAAAGTTTAGTAGAGTAGTAAATTACTCTTAAATTATGTCTAAAATAATGTAGTTTAAAGTTTAGTAGAGTAGTAAATTACTAAATAACCCTTGGAAATATGAATAGAAAAATTGTCAGAGGGTCCTAATGAGGGACATAACGACTCGTTACCTGGGCCACGACTCGTGGAATCGCCTGTTACGTACACTGTCTATCGATCGTCTGGGGATGGTAACGAATGACTTCACAACTCGTTGTTGGTGACCACGAGTCGTGGTCACCATTCGTTAGGTTCACTGCCTCACTCTCAGAAAATTCTCCCTTATCTGATCACGACTCGTGGTGACTGACCACGAATCATGGGGTCCTTTCATCAAGTACACTGCCCCCACCTCTTGATACTTTTGTATGACACTCCCCACGACTGACCTAACGAATCGTGGGGACTGACAATGAATTATGGGGGTCCTTTGGTCAAGTACACTGCCCCCACCTCTCGATACTTTTGTATTACACTCCCCATGACTGACCTAACGAATCGTGGGGATAGACCACGACTCATTGGGTCGTCCGTGGGGTATCCTTTTTTTCCAAAACATAAACTTCCTCTCCTGGCCTCCCCATGAATCACCTCACGCTCGTGGACACCTCCACCAAGTCACCTAACGACCCGTTCTGTGACTGGTGCCAGATTTTTCCAGTTTTCTTTATTTTAAGTCCGGATTCAGTTTTTGAGTTTCTTGGGAATTACAATATCTCTCCCTTGGAAACATTCGTCCTTGAATGTTGGAAAACCCCCAAAAAAGCAGAGAATTTTCAATCACTATGTCCAAATATTGACCGTAAAAATTGAAAACTAACGAAATGACTCCCTCCGAACTAAACTACAAGTCTGAACTGAATTCACTAATAATACTCATGAGCAATCATATGAGAGAAACTGGAACACACGAATTGAATAGAGTTTTAGGGAGGAAATTTGTACCTTAAACTGAAACTGAGCCGGAGGGGAACAAGTGTGGGTATTTGGTCATCATATCTGCTTTGGCCTCCCATGTAGCTCCCTCAACCTGTTGATTCCTCCACAAGACTTTAACTGAAGCTACTTCATTGTTCCTTACCTTACGAATTTGACGGTCAAGGATCTGGATGGGACCTCCTCATATAAGAGACTATCCTTTATTTCTACACTGTCTAATGGCATAACTGAAATTGGATCTCTGATGCACTTCTTCAAAAGTGACACATGGAAATACGTTGTCTGAGGTAATGCTAGTTCATAGGCTACATTGCCAATACGCCTCAAAATTCTATAGGGTCCCATATATCTCGGACTAAGCTATCCCTTCTTTCCAAACCTCATCACCCCTTTCATGGGAGAAGTTTTCAAATAAACCCAGTCATCAACTGCAAACTCCAACTCTCTTCTCCGCACATCGGCATAAGATTTCTGACGGCTCTGAGTTGTTTTCAATCTTTCTCGGATGAGTTGAACTTTCTACATTGCCTCGTGCACACTAAGTCTGGCCCTATCAAGGTAGCTTCACCAACCTCAAACCACCCTATAGGAAATCTACGCCTCCTACCATATAATGCCTCAAATGGTTCCATTTGTATACTGGAGTGATAGTTGTTGATGTATGCGAACTCAATGAAAGGAAAGTGATCATCCCAACTGCCCTTGAAATCGATCACGCATGCCCTCAACATATCTTCTAGGGTTTGAATAGTCTTTTCAGCTTGCCCATCTTTTTGCAGGTGAAACGTTTTGCTGAGCTTGACCTGAGTGCCTAGTCCCTTCTGAAAAGACATCCAAAAGTGTGAGGTGAACTGAGTTCCTCTGTCTGAAATGATAGCTAATGGAACCCCATGAAGTCTGACTAACTCTCGGATGTAATGTCTGGCATAGTCCTCAGTTGAATCCATCATTTAGATTGGGAGGAAATATGTTGACTTAGTCATATGGTCTACTACTACCCAGATTGAGTCATGTTGCCGACGAGTCCGTGGTAAACCCATAATGAAGTCCATGTTTACTTCTTCCCACTTCGATGTGGGTATGATGATATCCTTAGTCATACCTCCTGGTCTTTGATGCTCTACCTTGACTTGCTGGTAGTTCGGGCACTTGGCTACAAATTCAGCAATGTCTCTTTTCATGCCGTTCCACCAGTAGATATCCCATAAATCACGGTACATCTTGGTAGCACCAGGGTGAATAGAATATCTAGAACTGTGTGCTTTATCCAGTATCTGCTGTCTCAACTCACCAACATCCAATACACATAAATCTGCCCTGGTAACGTAGCACACCATCTCCCCCTTGGGAGAATGCTTCTATTTCTTTTCTGAGAACTTCTCCCTTAAGCTTGAGTAAGATGGGATCTTCATCCTGTCTGGACTTAACTTCAACTACCAAGGAAGAATATGACCCATTTTGCACTACCACTCCACCCTTGGTTGAATCCACCAACTGTACTCCCAATCGAGATAGCTTGTGAATATCCTTCACCATTTCCTTCTTACCCCTCTTTAACATGATCTACGCTCCCCATAGAAAACCTGCTTAGTGCATCATCCACCATATTGGCTTTGCCCAGGTGATACAACACACTCATGTCGTAGTCTTTCAGTAGCTCCAACCACCTTCTCTATCGAAGATTTAGGTCCTTCTGACAGAATACATACTGAAGGCTCTTGTGATCTGTGAACACATCCACATGATCCCCGTACAGATAATGTCTCCATATTTTCAGCGTGAACACCACCGCTGCCAACTCCATGTCATGAGTTGGATAATTCTTCTCATGAACTTTGAGTTGTCTAGAGGCGTAGGCTATCACTTTGCCCCGCTGCATCAGAATGCATCCGAGTCCAATTCTAGAAGCGTCGCAATAAACAAGCAACCCCCTTATTCCTTCTAGCAAGGTCAAAACTGAAGCGATAGTGAGTCGAGTCTTCAACTCCTAGAAACTCTTCTCACATGCATCCGACCACTGGAATTTCACTTTCTTCTTAGTTAACTTAGTTAAAGATGTTATAGGGGAGAAGCCTTCCATAAACCATCAGTAATAACTAGATAAGCCCAAAAAACTCTTGATTTCCATAGGAGAAGTAGGTTTGAGAATGTACGTGGGGAATTTGTAACACCTCGAAAACTCAAAAATCCAAATTCCGGGCTTAAAATAGGAAATTTGGAAATCTATAGAAAATACCTCAGAACGACCGACTTAACGAGTTGCTATGAGACCTAACGACTCATTAAGTCAGTCGTGAGGAGGGGCAAAAGTGAGGGAAGGGAAGAATTGAGGCAATGTACTTAACGGATGGTGACCATGAGTCGTGGTCACCACTAATGAATTGTTGGGTTGCCCGTGATGAACCCCGGGTGACCAGATGCCCAGTGTACTTAACGGATCATGTGAAGAGTTGTGGTCATGAGGAATGACTCGTTAAGTCTCTCATGGTGACTTCAGTGATTTCAGACTGTAGACCTAACAAAAAGTCCCAATGAGTCATGGTCCCGACCAATGACTTATTGAGTGACCCGTTAAGAACCCGTCGATCAGTTTTTAAATTTTTTTCAGGGTTATTTTTGTAATCTCCTATCTACTTAGTCCCTAAACTACCTCTTTTTGAACCTAAATTCAGACTTATTAGAGGGTTTGGACGGTTCCTCCCCTCATTCTCAAATTATTTCTCAAAAAATCATTGAAGGTTCTCTCAAGAAACTCTCAGCCAAGCATAGGTTTTCCTCCATTGCAGAAGTTCAACTCTCCTTCTTCAAGAAACCTTAACTCAGGTATGTGGGGTTTTATCAAGGAAATTGTTCTTCCCTTGTATCCCCAAAAATCCTCCTCAATTTCCTCTATCAGTTTTAAGCCCTGAGTTTTCATGTATGAAAAGGATTCATATTTATTTTCATTGATTCCACCTAGAACGTTGTTCATGCATATTGTTGATATGATCCCTATAAATTCCTTATAAAATTGTCAGTGTTTATACAAAAGTGAATCTGATCCCTAACTTTCGAGTTATAAATTTTTCTTATTAAACTTCCTCTAGAGAATGAAGAATGCTTTAGGTTGTACTTTCTAGATTTTCCTATATATGTATATATGTTGAGTAAATATTCCATTAATGAGAATGACTTTAGCTCTATTGAATGAAATTCTTAGAATTCTTGAATTTTCTCTACATTATGAAATTCCCATGTTGTTGGAATAAGTTGAGTTCTCTATTAGCTGCTAGTAGACTAGACAAGTTAGAACTTAGAATCTCTTCAAAATCATATCTGTCTAGTCTCAATCAAAATGTTAGAATCCTCGGTGATATTCAGAAAATTGTCAACTGATCAGTTTGACTTTAGTTTCTTCCCGAGGTGTCAGTAATACCTCCCAGTTATTAGAATCGGACTCAGAACATTATTTATTTGGTCCATTCAGTGGTCATGACATTCTAGTTTATAGTTCTGACCAGCCTCGGGACTACAGTTTAGTTATCAGTTGTTCTTTAGATAGTTACGACGCTTCCTGTAAGTAGCTCTGACCAGTCTTAGAACTTAGTCTCTAGATCCGGTCCGATAAGACGCTCAGGGAACTCTTAGTCAGTATCCCTGGGTTAGTTACAGTCTTGGGCCCCAGTATCGAGCTATCTACTTATCAGTAGCAGTCGTGATAGAATTATTTAGTGGGAGTAAGACTTAGCACCGAAAGGGCCGGGGTTCCAGCGCACCCATGTTCTAGAACTATGTTGCCACCATAGGTGATATATTTGGCCTCATGGCCCCTTTGACAGTGATTCTCATAGTCCATGCCTTTATACCCTGGCAAGGTATATTGGGTCCGATGGGGCGTATACATTGGACTCCCCGTCGAGATCACGTGATTATATGTCGGTTATAGACTCTCCCACTAGTCAATTAGTTCACTCTCAGATTTCTCAGTTCAGAGTAGTTCAGTATAGTATCACAGACTCAGTCTTTCAGATTTAGGGCATGTTTATGACCATTTGCTAGGGTCATTATCCATATCAGTGTATTCTATTTGTATCAATTTTCAGTATTTCAGTTGATCATTTCATGTCTCTTCAGTTCAATTACTAGATCGTTCATGTTATCTACATCTCTCACATACTTGGTACATTCAAAGTACTGATGCATACTTTTATGTTTTATCGTTTCATGATACAGCCATAGGTTCTCATACCCAGCGTCGATAGCCGACGTTGTCAGATACATCTCAGCTGCAGAAACGTGAGTCCTCATCCTCCGAGGGCATTAGTTCATTATTTAGTTTTTCTACATTGATTTCAGTTATATTTTTGAGTTAGATGGGGGCTTGTCCCAGCAACTCCTCAGTTAGATATCTTCAGATATAGACATGGATTTCTTTTAGATTTACAGTATTTATCATGATGTTTAAACTTTAATTCTGTCTTGTTGTTATGAACATTTTATGTTATCATTTTGAAAGCTTCCGCTATGCATGTTTTACTCAGTATATCGGTGTATGATAGACCAAGGGTTGACTTGGGGTTACTTGTGACCTCAAGTACCATGTTTCGTCTATGGTGTAGACTCAGGGCGTGAAAGAATGAGGGGAGAGGTCATTCATTCCCACTAATAGGTCTGAAATTACGTCTAAAATGATGTAGTTTAAAGTTTAGGAGAAAAGGAAATTACTAAACAACCCTTGGAAAAATGCAGGGAAAAACTATCAGATGGTCCTAACGAGGGACATAACGACTTGTTACCATAGGCCATGACTCGTGGCATTGTCCGTTAAGTACACTGTCTATCGATTGTCTGGGGCTGGTAACGAGTGACTTCATGACTCGTTGCTGGTGACCACGAGTCGTGGTCACCATTTGTTAGGTTCACTACCTCACTCTCATAAAATTCTCCCCTAGCTGATCACGACTCGTGGTGACTGACCACGAATCATGGAGTCCTTTCGTCAAGTACACTGCCCCCACCTCTCGATACTTTTGTTAGCCACTCCCCATGACTGACCTAACGAATTATGGGGACTTATTATGACTCATTGGGTTGTCCGTGGGGTATCCTTTTTTTCCAAAACTTAAACTTCCTCTCCTGGCCTCCCTACGAGTCACCTCACAACCCGTGGGCACCTCCAACGAGTCACCTAACGACCCATTCTGTGACTGGTGCCAGATTTTTCCAGTTTTCTTTGTGTTAAGTCCCAGATCCAATCTTTGAGTTTTCGGAGCATTACTTGGGAATTGCTCACAGTTCTATCTGAGGTCATCGGCTCCAGCACATTCATTATATAGTGTTCCATCTCCTACATCCAAAGGTAATCAAAGGGGTAGAGCACCGAGCTCTAAGTCTTAAAGGAACATGTCACAAGGTTGTACGTCCCCAGTTTGCAAGAAGTGTGGAAGGAATCACCCCGGAGATTGTTTGATCGGCAAGGATGGTTGCTTTGGGTGTGGAAAGCCAGGTCACAGGCTCCGAGTGTATCCATCAACTAGGCAAGATGATGTTAGTGTTCGTACCCAAGTCACCTCTTCAGCAGCTCCAATAGTTCACCTATCCCAGTAGGCTGCCTATTCTAGTATAGGTGATGGTCAGTGTCAGAACTATTTCTATGCTCTTTCTTCTTGATAAAATCAAGAGAACCTTCTAGATGTAGTCACGGGTATGTTATGAGTCTATCATATTAATTCTTATGTGTTGCTAGATCCGAGGGCCATATTATCGTTTGTGACCCCATATATTGGTTTAAATTTTGGTATCGATCCCAAATTCCTCTCAGAGCCATTCTCAGTCTCTACTCTTATTAGTGAGTCATTTATAGCAAGGAGGGTATGCAATAATTGCCATGTTTGAGTTTTTCATAAAATCACCACAGGTAATTTAATAGAGTTAGATATGAACGACTTCGATGTCATCCTTGGAATGAATTGGTTACATTCTTGTTATTCCTCAATTGACTGTAGAACCAGGGTAGTAGAATTTTGGATTCCACATAAACCCATTTTAGTAAGGAACGGTAGCCCTATAGTGCCTGCTATTTTATCTTGTACCTTAAGGCTAGAAAAATGATTTCCAGGGGTTGCATATATCACTTAGTTCGGGTGAGGGATTCTATGTCCGAAACCCCAACTTTTCAGTCAATCCCAATTGTTTGTGAATTGCCAGAAGTGTTCCAATAGAATCTACTCGGGAGGTCAACTTTGGGATAAACCTTCTTCTAGATATACTGTCGATATCCATTCCTCCTTATAGAGTAGCTCCAGCTGAGCTTAAGGAGTTGAAGGAATAGTTAAAGAACCATCTGGATAAGGGTTTCATCAGGACCAACATTTCCCCATTGGGTGCTCTAGTCCTTTTTGTACGAAAGAAAGATGATTCTCTTAATGTGCATCGATTATCGTCAGTTGAACAAGGTCACAATCAAGAATAAGTATCTCATTCCTAGGATTAGTGACTTGTTTGATCAGCTTCAGGATGCTAGTTATTTCTCTAAGATAGACCTTAGATCTGGCTACCATCAACTCAGAATCAGAGAGTGTGACATTCCGAAAATAGATTTCAGAACTTTGTATGGTCATTATGAATTTTTGGTTATGTCTTTTGGACCAACAAATGCTCCTACAACTTTGATGGATTCGATAAACAAGGTGTTTAAGAAGTACTTGGATATGTTCATCAATACCTTCATAGGTGAAATCCTAATCTACTCTCAGAGTGAAGAGGAGCATGTTTGTCATTTGAGAGTTGGACTACAACTCTTAAGGACCATCAGCTATTTGCAAGGTTCAGCAACTGTGAGTTTTGGCTGAATTTAGTTGCATTTCTTGGACATATGGTTTCTAGTGAGGGTGTTCAAGTAGACTCTCAGAAGATAGAAGTGGTGAAAAACTGGCCTAGACCCATCACTTCCTTCGACATAGAAGCTTTTTGGGGTTAGTTGATTATTACAAAAGGTTTGCGGAAGGGTTTTCATCTATTGCTTCTCCTTTAACATGGTTAACTCAGAAGAATGTCAAGTTTCAATTTTCTGACGCTTGTGAGAAGAGCTTTCAAGAGTTAAAGACCTGACTCACTTCTACTCCAGTTTTGACCCTACTAAAGGGTACATATGGCTTTGCAGTTTATAGTGATGCTTCTAGAGTTGGCCTTGGGTGTGTGTTGATGCAACATGATAACATTAACCCTATGCTTCTAGACAGCTTAAAGTTCATGAAAAGAACTATCCAATACATGACCTTGGGCTAGCAGTTGCAGTTGTTGCTTTAAAGAATTGGAGATGTTATTTGTATGGTGTCTATGTTGATGTATTCGTGGACCATAAAATCCTTCAAATGTGTTTAGTCAAAAAGATTTGAATCTTCAACAGAGGATATAGCTTGAGCTTATCAAGGATTATGACATGAATATTCTTTATCATCCGAGTAAGGCTAATATTGTGGTTGATTCCCTTAATATATTATCCATGGATAGTATGACTCATGTTGAAGAGGGAAAGAAGGATTTGGTTATATATGTTCACAAACTTGATCGATTATGGGTTAGCCTTGCAGACTCGGTGGATGGTGGTGTCACCATTTAGAATGGTTCAGGGTCCTCTCTAGTGGTAGAAGTTAAGGCATAACAAGATGATGATGCTATTCTGCTAAAGTTAAAGGAAGTTGTCACGACCTGAGTTCACACTCTAGCCGTAACACGGGACGAGTAACCCCGAAAGGCTCTAAGTTAACCCATGACATACTTATAGAATAATTCTAAACATAAGAGATGACTAACCACATGAATAAGCATAAGCTAATATCAAGAATCTAACATAACCCATGTAGAAATTTTAACAACATTTAGATACAATGCTGAATCTGTCTAAACAAGTCTGAAAGCCTTCAACTAACTGATGAGTTGCTGGGACAAGCCCCCAGCTAACTCCCAACTTCTGAAAACTGAAACGTAAATAAAACAAGAAAATAAATCACGTCCTCGGAAGATGAGGACTCACCACGAGCAACTAGGAGAGGAAGGAGCGTATCTAGCCACGTGGCGGAACCTGGACACCTGAATCTATATCATGAAACGATATAGCACAAGAGGTGTGTGGTTAGTACTTGGAATGTACTGAGTATGCAGGAAGCGTTAATAAACTAACTCATCATTTATATACCAGAAGGAAATAATGTAAAAACATTTTAATAGAAATGTAATTGAAATGAGATACGACAATCTTATAAGAGATTCACATATTCAATTAACATAACCAAATTATAAAGACATACATTATTATATGATCAGCTTATGCACAATAGTAATAATTGGAAATAATACAAAGGTATGGTGTCGTGACTGATATCAAGAGGGTCCCTGACTGTCCAAGGGGGGAGTCCCTGACTGTCTAAGAGTATCCCTGACTATCAAAGGGAAACACTCTCTCTAGGGAGAACCCCTGACTATCAAAGGGAGAAAGATTCTCTAATATGGAGGGTCACTGACTGGCTAGTGATGTTAGTCCCAACTGACTAAGGAGGAACATGCATGGCTAGTAGCTAGGCATATGAGTCTAGGGAAACATTCTTGCTAATGAGAATCCCAAATGACTAGGGAAACATTCTTGCTAACGAGAATCCTAAATGAATAGGGAAACATTCTTACTAAAGAGAATCCTGACTGACTAGGGGAAATATTTTTGGGGACACAAGGATGGAAGAGTATCCTTGTTGAAAGACCTGCATACCTGGTAGCTAAAAATTCCACTCGAAAATCTTCGTTGAAGCCTGAAGAACACCTTGGTGAAACCCTAGAATCTTTAGAAGAGAGGAGGAAGAAGGAGAGTTGAGAGAATGAGGGTTTAGGCATGAAAAGCCCTTAAAATCGTGCAAGGTAGAACCCAAAACAACGTAGTTTAGGAGTTAAAGCATAGGAGTTTACAAAAATGACTCTGGAGAAAACTTAAAAAATCTGGCCTAACTGGAACACAAGACACTCACCACGAGTCGTTGGTCCTTACCACGACCCGTGGTAACCTTCCGTTGATCAACTGTCGAAGTTCCCAAATCTTAGGTTCGATCCAACGAATTAACAGGACAAGTTGTCCCTGCTCGCAACAGGTCGTTGCTCCATCCGTTGAATCCTTTCAAACTTTCTGAGCTTCCTCACAACGGGCCTCACCACAACTTGTTGTGCCCTACAACGATTCGTGGTTGCCATCCATCATTTCCACTGTGAGGGTCCATTTCCCAACCATGCCTCCTAAAAACGGACCGTTGTTTCTGACAACGGGCCGTTGTAACACTCGTTGTTACCACTGCCATCCGAACACCTGAACCCACGACTACCAACAATGGATCGTTCTTTCTTGCAACGAGTCGTTATGATGCTCATTGTTTGCACTGCCACCAGGCCCGACCCTTTCCACTACTCACAAAGGCTCGTGGTTACCTACCACGAGTTCTTGTATCCTCTCGTTCTACAACTTTTCCCCAGTTTTCAGCAGTTTTTAATTTTTTTTAACCCCCGGGTCTACCCCTAGGCACTTTCGAGGTATTACAATATCTCCCCCTTAGGAACATTCGTCCTCGAATGTTGGCTAATCATACTAAGAAGATAGAGATGAAGCCGATATCCAAATATCAATCAATCACAGCTAAGTACCAACGAAGTATTTGACTCCGGACCAACCCTATACATCAAATCTAAAGATTCACATCTAACATGCATACCATGACTCAAGGGAGTCGAAGAACTTAGAACCAGCATAGAACTAAACAAAACACCGGAAGAAAATTCTTTCCCCTTTTTTATCTGGCATAGAACTGACACAGACTAAGTCAGGATTCACAACATCTAATCTAACTGGGAGTAAGGATTTCATAAGCACAAGTCATCCCCGACATCTAAGACTGAGCACATACATGAAATAATCTAACTCTACTGAGTTAACAAACAACTTCAAAAGACTGAGTTCAATCCGAACACATAAGAAAACATGAATTAACACACATAATTGATTCATAACATGAATATGAGCAATAATGACTCATAGGGAAAGACTGGCATCACTGAATGAAACGGTTACTTCTAAACCTCAGAAATTTGCACATAGGAATCAACACCACTTTAACTTCGATGGAAATTACAAGGGAAATTATCTGAACCTCGAAGAGATCGACATACTGCATCTGCTAGAGTTGGAACTTCTTATGAGCGTTCTCAAGATCTAACTTATTTCACATATTCACTATCTCCCCCTTAGCTTAAAGTCATCATCCTAAGACTCCTGAATCCTTCCTCAAGTCAGACTAAATTACTAATTCTTAACTCCCCTTTCACTTCTAGCATTCTTTGTGAGCCTTACACTAACATCTATTCACATCACACATCAACAATCTTTTTTCGCAATCACAATAGAGCTTCTTATGCAATACTAAGGTTGACAACATTCAAAGGGTAACACAAGATTCACAACATACCTATGGCCACTACCGGCGCCTTACCCTTATCCTGATGGGATGAAACAGCATAGGAGCGGTTTTAATGATGCCTGCCACCTGAATTAGAGAATGCACCCTACTGAAATGGGCAAGCTATCGAAGCTTCTGAAGAGGTGGAGGAGAATTTTCTCTCACCTCGCTTATCCGCTGCGCAATCTCTATGCATATCACCCGACTTGTCGCACCAAAAACAAACATCTAAGCCGGCCATGCATACCCCCAAGTGGTGCTTTCCACAGCTCTTACACAGTGGGTACGTAATCTCCCTCACCATGGGCTGATACAAAGCACTGCCTGTCAAAGGTGTTGGGGCTGATGATTTCTGCTGGTAACTTTGAGTGATATCCACCACTCGACCTCTATTGGGAGAACCCTAGATCTCCAGTCCTAGCCCTTTTTTCCCCTCTCTTTCACCTGTTCTACTTCCATCTGCTGAGCAAATATCACTAAGTGTGGGAATTCTATGTCCCTGTGCAACATGGCAGTTCTGCATTCTTTGACCCACGAGTCTGACACTCCATTCACAAACCGGCTTACTCGGGCCCACTGGTCAGCTACCATTTCCAGCACATACTTAGATAACCGAGTGAACTCCAGCACATACTCCTGGACAATCATGTCATTCTGCTTCAAGTTAATGAAATCTGCCGCTTTTTCCTCCCTCAACTCCTGAGGGAAAAACCTATACAAAAACGTTGTCATAAATTCTTCCCAACCTATAGGACCCACTCCAATTCCCCGACTATCTCTCTACTAACAATACCAGATATTAGAAACTCCCTTTAACTATTAGGAGGCTAAGTTCACACTCTCATTCCCCATCACTCTCATGATGTGAGTAATCTTCTGAATCTCCTCCAAAAACTCATATATGTCCTCATCCACCTTTGACCCCAAGAACTCTAGTGGGTTCATCAGAAGAAAATCTCTTATCCTTGTTGCCGCTTTATTTCCATTCTGAGGAGCTCGGGCCACTACCCACTGGTTAATTTGAGTGTTCTGGGCCTACGCCAACATTTGAAAGGCTGCTCGGAACTCAGCAGGAGTAACATGATCATCTATTGGGTCTGCCTGTACAGGTGGTACTTGTTGGCGGTCAAAACCTTGTTCGGTGTTTTTCACAACTACACGCAAGTGCACGTGGTCGAACATGTAATAAAGTGGCTCAAGTAAGCCAAGTATCGATCCCACAGGGACTGGGCTAGGGTAACAATTTACTCAAGTGTCAATAAACTTTAACTCTAAAAATGTAGACAACAGTGTTAAGAAGAGTTTGATATTTTGGTTTCTAATTTTATACTAATTCTAAAACGAATATACAATTTGAGTCTGAACTATAAGTATGAGCATGCTGAGGTTGAATGAACATGTAGAGAAATAAATTATCGATACAATTTGATTTATCTTTCCTCCGGTTGCTAGTCAAGAATTATTGCCTATGGATTAAAACTCTCGTATTTAACCCAACTTAAGAAGCATGAACCTTCCACCTACATTTCTATGATAAGATGAAATTCATGTTCTAGCCATACAAACCCGATTCCGTAATTGACTAATACGAATTTCAGGTATATCTCTATCCTGAAGGTAAATCAATTCTCAATTTTCCCAAACTAAGAAAAGATCATATCCTATTAATTCACAACTTTCCAATTTCTTGCTCTCTCAAGTGAAACCGGACTTTTTAGATGTACATTAACGTTGGCCACACATTAATGCAGTAAGAACAAGATTCAATAGAACAACCATGGAAGAAAAGATGAAAAACCAATTTATCAATAATTACATTTCAATACAATTGTTCTTAACCTCAGCAAGAAGAGGATTTAGTCACTCATTTGTGGATTAAACATCGTTAAATGAGTGTAAATCATACAAGCAATTGAAATAAAGAAGAAGGAGATAGAGAAAAACCCTGAGATTTTTGTCCCCTCAACTGCCTGTCACCCACGTTCTTGCTCCACCAAGTCAGAATAATTAAAAATGAACCTAAGTGTTTTATTTATACTAGTGGGAATTTTTCCCAGAATAACAAGCAACGTGTCACGGAGTGCATCGCGGAGCACTGCCTCCGTGACACGCTACGGACGCGGACCTTCACTGGAACTGGGGGTCCAGGAAATAAAGCCCAACGTGGCACAGCGTGCAACGCGAAGCCAAGCCACTGTGCCACGGACCCATCGCTTACCCACACTGGAATTTGGCTGAAAATTTCCATCCAGGCAGAAGGCCTCCGCGATGGCAGCGTGACACGGCTCCATCGCGGAGCCCCTTTATTTTGTGCTTTCCAATGCCTTGTCTCGTGCTCACTTCCGAGTTCAACCCTGATCTCTTCCAACATGCATTTAAGCTTCCCAAAATTACATTTTACCTGCAAAACAATGCTAATCATGTTGGTTAGTATAAATTCACATTTTATTACGAATTACATGAGACTATATAAACATCGATAGATAAACAAGGCAAAATGACACATTTGAGTATCACTTGGGCATATAAATTTGCCCAAGATCAGTTATCACGTCCTCTTCTATTCGCTCATCAAGGAGCCATTATGTGCGAGCGCATAAAGCACGAGTTAAGGGAAGAACTATTTAGAGCTTCATACTCCATGCACGATAAGAATCATGAAGAAAAGGGAACATTCCTAAAATGTCTCATAGCCTCTTCGTCATAAGTGTGGCGCGTTTCACACCTATGAGGAAGACTCTATGTAATGCGGCTTTTAGACACCCTAGGACTCTATAATCCTTTGCTCTGATACCAAGTTTGTCACAACCCGAGTTCACACTCTAGCCGTAACACAGGACGAGGAACCCCGAAAGGCTCTAAGTCAACCCATGGCATAATCATAGCACACTCTAAACATAAGAGACGACTAACCACATGAATAAGCGGAAGCTAATATCAAGAATCTAACATAACCCATGTTGAAATTAACAACATTTAGATACAATGCTAAATTTGTCTAAACAAGTCTGAAAGCCTTCTACTAACTGATGAGTTGTTGGGACAAGCCCCCAGCTAACTCCCAACTTCTAAAAACTCAAATGTAAATAAAACAAGAACATAAACCATGTCCTCAGAAGTGAGGACTCACCACAAGCAGTTGGGAGAGAAAGGAGCGTATCTAGCCACGCGGCTAAACCTGGAGACCTGAATCTATATCATGAAATGATATAGCACAAGAGGCGTGCGGTCAGTACTTGGAATGTACTGAGTATGCAAGAAGTGTAAATAAACTAACTCATCATTTATATACTAGAAGGAAATAATGTAAAACATTTTAATAGAAATGCAATTGAAATGAGATGTGAAAATCTTATAAGAGATTCACATATTCAATTAAACCACATTATAAAGACATACATTATTATAGGATCAACTGATGCACAAAGTAATAATTGGAAATAATACAGAGGTACAGTGTCGAGACTGATATCAAGAGGGTCCCTGACTATCCAAGGGGGAATTCCCTGACTATCTGAGGGAGCGTCCCTGACTATCAAAGGGAAACACTCTCGCTAGGGAGAATCCCTGACTGTCAAAGGGAGAAAGATGCTCTGATATGGAGGGTCACTAACTGGCTAGGGATGTTAGTCCCAACCAACTAAGGAGAAACATGTCTGGCTAGTAGCTAGGGATGTGAGTCTAGGGAAACATTCTTGCTAACAAGGATCTCGAATGACTAGGGAAACATTCTTGCTAACGAGAATCCTAACTGACTAAGGAAACATTCTTACTAACGAGCATCTAGACTGACTAACGTTAATCTAAGTTGAAACAGCTAATCAGAGACAAGAACCTTTACTGCTTTTCATCATACAACATCCTCTTCGACAAGGTTGTGGCTACTTTCTAATAACAACAAGCCCAACGGTTTCAATATCATTCACTTCATCATGTAGCATAAGGTCATGCGTGATTAATATATTCCACTCATACTTTATTAAAGATGCATGGCTTCATTTATTTCAAAAAATACCACAAGCTAACATTTTATAAAATTTGGGAGGCTTCGCTTCAAACAATGTGGTAAGCTTATTTCGGAAAGATCATCATTTAAAATCAACATGTGAGCATTACTCAAAGATTTGTCACGCTTGGATCTAATCAATTCATTTTGAAAGAAAAACAATAATCATGGATAGTGTTAGGAACATACTTTTCATCATCAACCTTATCATCATCTCACATTTATCATGAAGCACTTCATTTACGAGCTTTTCTTCCATGGGCGTTTTAGATTCAAATATTTAGAAGAAAAAACAATTTTAGTAAGGAAAAACAATTTAGAATCCTCCCAACCTTCATATTCTATCAATATAAGTACAACCCAATCATACCCAATCAAATCAATCAAAACATGGTGTCAACACATAATTTACTTCAATTGCTCAAGCCCACAACTCCAACTCAACTCAACATATTCGTCAATGTCATAATCAAGTCATTAGGGTTAATTACACAATATTCCCATAATTCCATCATGTTCATGAATTAACACGATAATCAAGGGAGAAATGAACCAATCCCATTCAATACTCAACCCAATTTATGAAGAACATACCACACTCATACATTCACAACCTACATATCATAACTCAAGATAACCCATCAATTAATAATTCAATTAAATTCATAATCACAGTAGATATTAGCATTTAAGAAAAATAAATAAGAATTTACCCTTTTCACAATCCCTATATCATTCGTTTCTAGATTTATCAAAATTGGATATTTAATAAAAATATTTTTGGTGACACAAGGATGAAAGAGTATCCTTGTTGAAAGACCCGCATACCTAGTAGACGAAAATCCCACTCGAAAATCTTCCTTGAAGCTTGAAGAACACATTGGTGAAACCCTAGAATCTTGAGAAGAGAGGAGGAAGAAGGAGAGTTTAGAGAATGAGGATTTAGGCATGAAAAGCCCTTACAGTCGTGCAAGGTAGAACCCAGCACGACGTAGTTTAGGAGTTAAAAGCGTAGGAGTTTACAAAAATTCCCATGGAGAAATTTTAAAAATCTGGCCAAACTAGAACCCATGACCCTCACCATGAGCTGTTGGTCCTTACCACGACCCGTGGTAACCTTCTGTTGATCAACTGCCGAAGTTCCTAAATCTCAGGTTCGATCCAACGACTCGACAGGATGAGTTGTCCACGCTCACAACGGGTCGTTGCTCCGTCCGTTGAATCCTACTGAACTTTCTAAGCTTTCTCACAATGGGCCTCACCACGACTCATTGTACTCTACAATGGGTCGTGGTTCCCATCCGTTGTTTCCACTGTGAGGGTCCATTTCCCTACCACGCCTCCTGAAAACTGACCGTTGTTTCTCACAACGGGCCATTGTAACACTCATTGTTACCACTGCCATTCGAACACCTAAACCCATGACTGTCAACAATGGATCGTTCTTTCTTGCTATGAGTCTTTATGAAGCTTGTTGTTTGCACTGCCACTAGGCCTGACCCCTGATCTTGGGCAGATTTATATGCCCAAGTGATACTTAAACGTACCTTTTTTACCTTGTTTGTTGTGCAATGTGTATATAATATCATGTATTTGGTAATAAAATGCGAATTTATACTAACCAACATGATTAGCATTTGTTTTGCAGGATAATGTGATTTTTAGGAGCAAAAATGCGTGTTGGAACTATGTCGGAGTTGGACTTGGATGCGAGCGTGGAAAAGACCTCGGATGGCACATTTTACACTGGCTCCGCGATGGTGCCGTGCCACGCTGCCATCGCGGTAGCACACTGCCTGGAGAGGAAATTAATTGGCAGAATCCAGTGAGGCTTCGCGACAGCTCCGTGGCACGGAGACAGGCCTCCGCGATGGCCTCCGTGCCACGTTGAGGCCAATTATTCGGACCCTAAAATTTCCAGAGAGGGTCCGCGTCCACGCCGTGTCACGGAGGCAGTGCTCCGCGTTGGCCTCCGTGACACGTTGCTTGTTATTCCGGGAAAAATTTCCCACTAGTATAAATAGCACACTTAGGTTATTTTTAAAGGGGTCTTCTTTTAGTTTTAGTTTTTAGGAGCAGAGTTCAGAAGTGGAGAGAGGAACGTGGTTTTGTGGCAGTTGAAGAATAGAAAAGATAAGAGTTTTCTTCTCTTCCCTTCTTCTTTTCCTTCAATTGTATGCATGATTTACACTCATTCTAGGATGATTAATCCAAGAATGAGTGGCTAATTCCTTTCTTGCTGAGGTTTTGAACTTGTGTAATGATTATTGGTAATAATTGATATGGTTTCTTCTTCTTCTTGCATATTGTTCTATTAATTCTTGTGCTTAGTACATTCTTGATTGGCCACCATAAATGTATATCTAAAAAGTCCAATTTCACTCGAGAGAGCATGAAATTGGAAAGTTGTCAATTAATAGGGTATTGTTCTTAACTTGATTTGGGAAAATTGGGTTTTGATGTGCTTTCTTGATAGAAATATACTTGAAAGCCGTATTAGTCAATTTAGGAACCGGAATTGTAGTGTTAGGTCATAAATTTCATTTGATCACAGAAATGTAGACGAATGGTTTATGATTCTAAAGTGAAATTAAATACGGAAGTTTTAATTTCTAGGCAAACGTTCTTGACTAGCAATATGAAGAAGAGGATGACCAAATTATCAGGATTATCATCTCCATTACTTGTTCTTAACCTTGGCATGAGCATATCCATTGTCTGAATTTAACGTAAATAATAGTTGTTAAGTTTAGTATATAATTAGTTTAGAAACAAAACTCCCTAAATTCTTGATTGGATAGTTGTTAGCATAGTTAGAAATAGAATAGAAATATAGTGAACTAGGAAATTTTGCATATCTAGAGCAGCCTCCTTGGATCGATACTTGGCTACTTAGCCACTTTATTACTTGTTTGACCACGTACACTTGCGTGTCGGTGTATAATATATACCGAGCAGCAGATAGCGGAACAAGTTTTTGGCGCCGTTGCCGGGGAGGCTAGGCGATTTGTAAAATTTTGTTTAGTGTAAATTTACTGTATTTGTATTTTATTTTCTTAAGTGTTAACAACTTGGTCTTAGCCTGTATTTTGCAGATTTTTATTTCTGTGAACACTGGCAAGGGTCAAGGAGCTGGTGGAATCTTACTTAGAGCCAGAACGTGAATTGCATAGTCAACGTAGAGAAGCTCTTCGGAAGAAGCTGCAGTTGCTCAAACAGTCTACGATGGAGCAACCCAATCCACCAGTTGTACGGGCAGTGTTAGTGCCCGAGGAAGTAGCAGCCAGGCCGGTTCGCGAGGTGGCAATCCCACATGCTAATAATGTACATTCCAGCATCCGCAAACCAGAGCCTGGGGGGAGATTTGAGTTAAAGCAAAATATGGTGCAACTTTTGCACACGAGCGGGCAGTTTACCGGTCTCCCTCACGAAGATCCGCAACAACATCTCCAGAACTTTTTGGAGATAAGTGACACGTACATACCCGCTGGAGTGTCACCTGATTATGTTCGGCTCACCTTATTTCCATTTTCCTTACTGGGTGAAGCCAAGAGGTGGTTAAAAGCTGAACCACCCAACTCTATATCAATGTGGGATGATCTTGCAAGGAAGTTTTTGATCAGATTTTTCCCTTCAGGTAAAACAGCTAAACTTAGAAGTCAGATTCTAAGTTTTAAACAGAGGGAAGGAGAAAATCTTTATCAAGCCTGGGAAAGATTCAAGTCCATGTTGCGGGACTGTCCTCATCATCATCAGTCAAATGAGGTGTTGGTCCACACTTTTATTGAGGGTTTGGAACCCCACACCAAAATTTTGTTAGACTCAGCAGCTGGAGGGCAAGCACTGGAGAAGACTTATGAGGAGCTGTACACTTTGCTCAACCGAATCTCACAAGGCAATCCGGAATGGAATGCAGATTCTTCAAGGGGTGGAGCAAGGAAATCAGCGGGAGTGTTCGAAGTGGATGGATTCACAGCTATCGCTGCACAGATAGCTGCTTTGCAAAATCAGTTGAACACTCACTTCAGCACTATGAATTTGAACCAGTCGTCAGCCTCAGTTAATGCAGTCCAACAGATGTGGTGTGAAGTGTGTGGTAGTAGTGAGCATTCAGCTGAATGCTATGGTGCAAATCCTGATTCTGTCAACTTCGTGGGCAATGCACAGAGGAATCAACAGCAGTTTGGTGGTGGCTACAACTCGAATTGGAGGAATCATCCGAATTTTTCGTGGGGTAGCAACAATCAACAAGGCCAAGGTTCAGGGCAGGGTATGCACAGAAACCAAGGAGGGCAGCAAGGCTATCAGAATCAGTTCAGAAATCACAATGCCCCTCCTCCACCACCATCACCGACTATTGAGGAAATGTTCAAGACCATGATTGCCAACCAAGAACAATTGCAGGCTGACTATGTCAAACTGGCAGCCAAAGTAAAGAACAATCAATTGGCAACCAAGGCTCTTGAATATCAGTTTGGGCAATTTGCTAGCGCCCAAAATACTAGACCAAGGGGAGGACTACCTAGCGACACGGATCCCAATCCTAAGCAGGTAAATGCAGTGACCACGAGGAGTGGTTTACAATTAAAGGAGGTGGAACCTGAAAGACCGCCTCAGAAGTCAGGAGCAACAGATGTTGAGGGAGAACAACCCTCAGATACGGGGAAGACCAAAGAAGCTGAACCAGCAAGGCCTCCACCCCCGTTCCCTCAACGACTTAAGAAACACAAGGAGGAGGCGTGTTTCCAGAAATTCATGGAGGTACTCAAACAGGTACATGTTAACTTACCTCTTGTTGATGTCTTGCAGGGTGTGCCGAAATATGCAAAGTATATCAAAGACATCGTGGCCAACAAAATTCGCTTTACTGAGTATGCCACGGTGGCTTTAACAGAGGAATGCACATCCCGTATTCAGAACAGGTTGCCCACTAAACTAAAGGATCCTGGAAGTTTTACTATCCAGCTGACGATTGGGCAAAGTATCCGAGCTCGTGGGTTATGCGACTTGGGGGCAAGTATAAATCTGATGCCATCTTCGGTATTCAGAAAGTTAGGGCTAGGGAGTCCTAGACCCACAACAGTGATCTTGCAGCTAGCAGACAGGTCTTTAGCTAAGCCGGATGGCATTGTTGAGGATGTGCTAGTGCAGGTAGGCTCCCTCATTTTTCCGGTAGATTTCATTGTTCTGGATTTTAAACCAGATGCAGAAGTCCCATTTATTTTGGGACGACCATTTTTGGCAACTGGAAAGGCATTGATCGATGTAGCTGCGGGTCAACTCACAATGCGAGCACACGACAAGGTTGAGGTGTTCGACGTGTACAAGGCACCTAAGCTCCCGACTGTCTATAAGGAACTCTCGGTGATCAATGTGATTGATCATGGGAATGCAAATGGAGTGAGTGATTCCCGAGAGTTACGAGGTAGGCCACCAGACAAGGTTGAGAACTACTGGGGAGATGACCATGATCGGGACAAATCGTCCATCTCCCTAGTAGACACGTGAGCATAAAGGCTGTCGAGCCGCGACGTTAAACCAGGTGCTGCACGGGAGGCAACCCATGAAAAATATTTTTTTCTTTCTTTAGTGTAAAGTTTTTCTTTTATTTTATTTTCTTTTCTTTTTCGTGACTAGGCTTAGATTTGCATTTTATTTAGTAATTTTTTATTTAGTAATTTAGTAATTTTTTTTATTATTTTTAGTAGGGAATTTATTAATTTAACCAATTTTTGTTTAGTGAGGTGATTTTCAGGTATACTGGAGGAAAAATACTTGGAATCGAGGAAACGAGGCGAGGTATGAAAAATAAAATTTGATGGTGAAACAGAGCACTGGCGCGTTGGCGTCGTGTCACGGAGGCAATGCTCCGCGTTGGCCTCCGTAACACGTTGAAGGAAAATCTGGATTTTTCAAAATTCCAGTAAGCCAACGCGTTGGCTCCGTGTCACAGAGGAGGGGCTCCGCGTTACCCTCCGTGACACGTTGCCTTTATCCAGTGTCGGGTCACACCGGGTTTCCGGGTGACCCGCGTGTTTCTTTTAAATAAACCCCCGATTTTCGCCCAAATTTCCCCATTCCTTCTACCCTCCGCGACCAAACACCCATTCCCCTACCCCCAAGCTCCGTGCCACGTTAATAGGCAAGGAAAACGTCAAGTTTTTTTTCGGTTCTTCAAATCCAAGGTATGTTTTCATCTTCTATCTCAAATTTCTGGCGAGTTTTGTCACTTTTGAGCATGTGAGGTGAGATATATCACCCTAGGTAAAAATTAAACATGATGTGAATTATTTTGTGATTGATTATGTTCGGATTATTGTAGTTGACGTTTGAACTTATCGATTGATTGAATAATTCAATATTGATTGTCGAATTGAGTTCTAGGGCTTGGGTTGTTGGAATTTAACGTGGGTAACTTGATAGTTTGATGAAATTGGTGCCTGGGTGTGTTTAGTAGTTGAGATAAGTCGTGGTAACTATTGTATAATTGTTGAAAGACGACTAATGCTCGAATTTTCGTGGGAAAGTGCCAAATATGTAAATTGGTTGAATTGCTTAGATTAGTTGTATATAATATATTTGTATTGTTGTTTTTATTTTTTTGTTATTATTATTGTTGCTGAGTGCTATGGGTGAATAGCTGTCGATAGTAGGATGGGGTTAGCTGTATGAAGTCTGAGTAGTTCGCTAGCCGTTATGCTGTCGAAATTTTGTGAACGCACTAAGCAACATGTTTATAGTTGATTGTGTTTGGGGGTGTAAATAGAGTTATCCTTGCTAAAATGTTGTAAATATTGTTAAAGACTAAGTGTGGGGTAAATTTTGTTTAACCCGACCTTAGCCGAAGCTAACAAGTTTTTAGCTTAATGTTGTGCTTGTCTTTGTAAATTGACAGGTACAATGGCTAGCCGACAAGATAAAGGCAAGGGTGCCTCAACCTCAGGCACCGGCAGAAAGAGAATGAGACTGGGCACTGCTGTCCCAGCTGCACCTGCTATTCCACGCGGTCAACACCGCCGATACGGAACACGATGGGTCACTGACGAAGGGAAGAAATTGTATTATAAGCACAAGGAAAGCAAATACTTCCCGGAGGAATATATTGTAAGGGAACCACTTGCACAGGAGTTCCCTCGCATAGTGCAGAGGATTGAGGCAGCTGGGCTCAGTTTTATTTTTCAGGAGCCAAAGGAGTGCAACCTTCACTTGGTCCGGGAATTCTACGCCAACTGGAACCCAGCCATCAGGAGCCATACTATTAAAATCAGAGGGCAGATTGTCACTCTGGAACCCCAGCAGCTGAATGCCATCGTTGGAGCGCGGGACACAGACGCCCACGTTCTCCGCCAGCTCAATATCACCCCACCGTACGCCGACATCAGACGTACGTTGTGTGGGGCTCGATCCACAGCCCGATGGAGCAGACACAAAGAGAGGGGTTATCACCAGACTCTGCCTTATTCGCAGATGAATAGGGAGGCCATAATCTGGCTAAAAATTGTATGTTCGTGTTTGATCCCGGGAGTGCATATGACAGACGTGACCCGGGACCGTGTCTGCCTGGTGTATGCCCTTATGAAAGGGCTTGAGATTAATGTGGGGGCGGTTATAATATCCGCCATGAAGAGAGCCAGACTACACCAGGGCCACAGATACGGGTTTGGCGGACTCATCACCACCTTCCTCTGAGGCCTTGACATCGAGGAAGAAGCTTTGGATTACATTCCGCAGTTGGAGCGGAGGGCCCTTGATGTGACAAAGACCAAGGCCCCCGATACTACACACGGACCTGTGCTGACTCTGGGCGAGCGACATGCTCGTGACGACCAGTATATGTCCCGTATGTTCGGCATGCAGATGCTGCAGCTACGGATAGGTGGGAGACCAGCCACCGAGGATGAATTATGGCAGCTGGAGCTGGACTACCCCTTTGGCGAGAACGCCAAAGCTTTATGCAAGGTGGGGCCAGCCTTTGTGGAGCCGACTGACGACGACGTCCCTACTGATGAGGAGACACGTCGTGAGGACTCTGATGTAGAGTCCGATGACGGCGATGGAGCTGATTCAGATATGGGCGACGAGGCCGCAGCACCGGATGAGGAAGTCGAATATTTCGACTAAGCAGGGAGTTCCACCACCCAAAATTTTGTGCTTTGTATTGTTGTGAACACTGGGGACAGTGTTCGATTTAAGTGTGGGGTGGGGAGTAGTTAGGTGCTGGGTCATAGGCTCTAAACTTGCTGTATAATTCGTCGTTGACGTTATGTATGCCTGTGTTTTCCCTGTTGTTGTGAACTGATTTGTGATGTATGTGTATATATTTGTGTTGTGGCTAATGATGTGTGTTTTGAAAGTTATGGTTGCACTTGTAAATATTTTGTAAATTTTGTAAATATTTTTTCTCTATCGATATGATCGATATTTTTCAAAATTTTTGCGAAAAGATTTTGCATTTATCAACATAGTTTGCAAATATTTTCTACCGAAATGATCGATGTGTTACAAAAATTTTGAAGTTTTATTTTTGGGTTTCTCGGAGTTTGTTTTCGGTTCTTTTACCAAGAATAGTCACATTGAACCGATGTCATAGTTAGTGACCATTCCCTATGATGGATGGATGACGACCGTCTTAAGGGAAATGTAGTCGATAGGAGTAGATTTTTTTTTTTTAGTTTCTTTGGTGGATTGCATCAATAAACTGTAGTTGCTTATGGTTGCTAAAATTTCGTTGCGTGTTGTAATTGATGTTCGAAATGTGGAAATGATTCTTTTGAAAGCATGCAATTGTGTAAATATGTTGAGTTACCTAGGCTATAGAATTTGGTTCATTATGATTGAGGCTTAATCTTGAATTCATGTAATTGACTAATTAAAGAGTCTGTGAATGCGTCTTGATTCGAGCATGTGCATGAAGTGTGAGTGAGGTTTTGCTATTCCCTGTCATTGTGAATTGTCTA
The DNA here is from genome assembly GCA_035772735.1 of Datura wrightii. Classification (NCBI taxonomy): domain Eukaryota; kingdom Viridiplantae; phylum Streptophyta; class Magnoliopsida; order Solanales; family Solanaceae; genus Datura; species Datura wrightii. The sequence goes on along the minus strand of JASDFA010000019.1, from coordinate 70,649,148 downwards.
GAACTTGCCTGGTATGTATACAAAACGAAATGAAGGAGGTGTAGTGTTGGAAAGGATGTAGGCATTTCTTTGTTTTAACCGTTAGTTTCCATTTTTTTTTTCTTGTCAAATTATACCTTTTTATATGTTGTATATCCTAGTCAGCCCGTTGAGCCTTTAGCCGATTTCTTTCTTTTGTCCAGAATTGTATGGACTAAGCTTTATTCCTTCTTTTCATTAGCCTTAAAGTCTATAAAAAACTCTTAAGCGCTTATAAAGAACAGAAAATTGTTTCCCAAAGTGTTAAAGAGTGAAAAGAAAAAGAAAAGCAGAGTGAAGAAAGAAAAGATGATGTGGATGAGGCACTTGTTGTAATTACATGATAGTGAGGGTACATGAAAAACCCTTTGTTTTGTGTCAAGTGTGCCTGATGAAATGGGCTGTATGAAAGTAAACCAGCATGAATGGGAGAAAAAGAGAAAAGAGAGGAACAATGTCCATGAGTCGATGGGAATGAGTTGAAAAGGCGCTTAAGGATGCTAGCGACTGTTATTGGCTAATCCAATATATATACTAGATCCATAGCCCAGTTACAACCCATTTAAAAGTCCTATTTGATCCTACATTGCATTTCTTTATATTAGTGGAGTAATACACTAAGGGCAAGCCTATAGGTCATGACATGATGCATGTGAATTCTTTTGGGAGAGAGAGTGAAATTAATTTTTATATGCCCCTACTTGCATGTTCGTGTGTTGCACGAACAGAAAAGGGGAAGTTTCTCTCGAGTTGTGAGGGTACATGCTTGATGAAAGATTGCTTTTCGTGTCGGATTTCTTTATTAGTTGATTTGCATGAGTTTGCTGATATCAAGAATCAATTCTTAAAAGTCTAGGAAGCCTCAATGTATTAAGGTCATTGTCTTGTACGACCAAGCATGTTTTCTTGATGATTTGCAAAAATCGAATAATCGGTATGACCGTAACGTAAATGGTTGCACCATAGTGACAAAGTTTGAGATGTGATGTGCATGATTTGTGTATGTGTTGTTCGAGGACGAACAAGGATTTAAGTGTGGGGTAAGTGATCTTGGGCAGATTTATATGCCCAAGTGATACTTAAACGTACCTTTTTTACCTTGTTTGTTGTGCAATGTGTATATAATATCATGTATTTGGTAATAAAATGCGAATTTATACTAACCAACATGATTAGCATTTGTTTTGCAGGATAATGTGATTTTTAGGAGCAAAAATGCGTGTTGGAACTATGTCGGAGTTGGACTTGGATGTGAGCGTGGAAAAGACCTCGGATGGCACATTTTACACTGGCTCCGCGATGGTGTCGTGCCACGCTGCCATCGCGGTAGCACACTGCCTGGAGAGGAAATTAATTGGCAGAATCCAGTGAGGTTTCGCGACAGCTCCGTGGCACGGAGACAGGCCTCCGCGATGGCCTCCGTGCCACGTTGAGGCCAATTATCCGGACCCTGAAATTTCCAGAGAGGGTCCGCGTCCACGCCGTGTCATGGAGGCAGTGCTCCGCGTTGGCCTCCGTGACACGTTGCTTGTTATTCCGGGAAAAATTTCCCACTAGTATAAATAGCACACTTAGGTTATTTTTAAAGGGGTCTTCTTTTAGTTTTAGTTTTTAGGAGCAGAGTTCAGAAGTGGAGAGAGGAACGTGGTTTTGTGGCAGTTGAAGAATAGAAAAGATAAGAGTTTTCTTCTCTTCCCTTCTTCTTTTCCTTCAATTGTATGCATGATTTACACTCATTCTAGGATGATTAATCCAAGAATGAGTGGCTAATTCCTTTCTTGCTGAGGTTTTGAACTTGTGTAATGATTATTGGTAATAATTGATATGGTTTCTTCTTCTTCTTGCATATTGTTCTATTAATTCTTGTGCTTAGTACATTCTTGATTGGCCACCATTAATGTATATCTAAAAAGTCCAATTTCACTCGAGAGAGCATGAAATTGGAAAGTTGTGAATTAATAGGGTATTGTTCTTAACTTGATTTGGGAAAATTGGGTTTTGATGTGCTTTCTTGATAGAAATATACTTGAAAGCCGTATTAGTCAATTTAGGAACCGGAATTGTAGTGTTAGGTCATAAATTTCATTTGATCACAGAAATGTAGACGAATGGTTTATGATTCTAAAGTGAAATTAAATACGGAAGTTTTAATTTCTAGGCAAACGTTCTTGACTAGCAATATGAAGAAGAGGATGACCAAATTATCAGGATTATCATCTCCATTACTTGTTCTTAACCTTGGCATGAGCATATCCATTGTCTGAATTTAACGTAAATAATAGTTGTTAAGTTTAGTATATAATTAGTTTAGAAACAAAACTCCCTAAATTCTTGATTGGATAGTTGTTAGCATAGTTAGAAATAGAATAGAAATATAGTGAACTAGGAAATTTTGCATATCTAGAGCAGCCTCCTTGGATCGATACTTGGCTACTTAGCCACTTTATTACTTGTTTGACCACGTACACTTGCATGTCGGTGTATAATATATACCGAGCAGCAGATAGCGGAACAACCCCTTTCCACGACTACTCACAACAGCTCGTGGTTACCTACCATGAGTCGTTATATCCTCTCATTCTACATCTTTTCCCCAGTTTTTAGTAGTTTTCAATTTCTTTAACCCTCGGGTCTACCCTTAGGCACTTTCGGGGTATTACAGAAGTTTTCCACAATCAAAAAGTGGAGGTCCTCGTCCAAGGGGGAGACGGTGTACTCTGATATCAGGTCTTATTAATGTGGATCAATTAAGACAGCAGATGCTGGGAGAGGCTCATATCTCTCAATATACTATTCAACTAGGTGACACCAAGATGTATCGTGATCTATGGGAAGTATGCTAGGGGGATTGTATGAAGAGAAATGTTGTGGAGTTTGTGGATAAGTGCCCACATTGCCAGTAGGTTAAGGTGAAGCATTAAAGACCGGGAAGTATGACTCAGGATATTTGTATTCCTACATGGATGTGGGAAGGGATAAATATGGACTTCATTACAGGGTTACTTTAGACTTGTCGACAACATGATTTTGTATAGGTTGTAGGGTACTAGATAACTAAGTCAGCCCACCTCTTGCTAGTTAAGACTACAAATTCAGTAGAGGACTATGCTAGAATTTACATTAAAGAGTTAGTTAGATTGCATGTAGTTCCTTTTTCCATCATCTCAGATAAGGGTACCCAGTTCACATCTCAATTCTGGAAGTCTTTCTAGAAGGGTCTCGGTACCCAAGTAAATCTCAACGCAGCTTTTCACCCACAGACAGCAATGCGGACCATTTAGACTTTAGAAGACATGTTTAGAACTTGTGTGATAGACTTCAATGGTAATTGGGATGATCACTTACCTCTCATAGAGTTTGTTTAAAATAAAATTTTTCATTCTAGTATTCAGATGGCTTCTTTTGAGGCTCTTTACGAGAGAAGATGCAAATCTTCTATTGGATTCTTTGAGGTAGGTGAGGCTACATTAATAAGGATAGATTCAATTCATGAGGCTATGGAGAAGGTTCAACTAATTAGAGAGGTTGAAAATTACTCAGAGTCATCAGAAGTCCTATGCAGATATAAGAAGGAGGGAACTAGAGTTTGCAGTTAATGATTGGGTGTTTCTGGAGGTTTCACCCATGAAAGAGGAGATGAGATATTTTAAGAAGGGGAAATTGAGCCCCCAGTATGTTCATCCTTGTAGGATTCTGAGGCGCATTGGCAATGTGGTCTATGAGGTAGAATTGTCTTCAGAGTTAGCATTGATGCATCCGGTCTTCCATGTGTCCTTGTTGAAGAAGTGCATTAGTGATGCTGCTATAGTTGTACCTTTAGAATGTGTTGGTATGAAAGATAGTCTCTCTTGCGAAGAGGTTCCAATTGAGATTCTTGACCATCAAGTCCATAAGATGAGAACAAGGAAGTCGCTTCTGTGAAAGTTTTATGGAGGAATCAGTTGGTTGAGGGAGCTACTTGGGAAGCCAAAGCAGATATGATGGCCAAGTACCCTCATCTTTTCTCTCCTAGTGTAGAACAATCTTAAGGCAACAGTTTCCTCTTGTAGTATTCTTATCAGTTTCATGTCCCATCAATTGTCTTTAAATTCTTTGTATGCATGCATGCCCCATGAATTCAATTGAGTTTTACTCTCAGTTAAGTCAGTTATTATATCAGTAATTCCGATCTCAGAAATTAGTTTTGGGGTTAGTAGTCTTTTTCCCTATCCATCCAGGTTCAATCTTCATTCAAGGATGAATGATTGTAAGAGGGAGATAATGTAACACCTCAAAAGTCTCTAAGATAGAACCTAGACATGAAATAGAAAACTAGCAAAAAATTGGAGTTTCCTTTAGTACTACTCACACCACGAGTCGTGGGAAGACTCGTGCTAAGCAGTCCAATGATATCAGAAGGTGTCCAGTTACCACGACTCAAGTAGTGGAGTGAGATAATGACTCGTTATAAAACTTAAAATGATCAACCTGGCAAGATCCAATAGCTTGCATTTTCCTCCCAAGAGTCATGAGTCCACACTATGACTCATTGATTGGGATCACAAGTCATTGATGGCACTCGTGGTTAGCCCATCAGTGACTATCCAAGAGACCACGACCCAGACCACCATTCATTGAATGCATGTACGACTCATTAGAATGAGTCGCAGTCCATAATACAATAAAGTGCCTAGGACAAACCCATACACCACGAATCAAGAAACAACTAGTGGTCTCAAGGCGTGAATTGTGTTGATGGTCCATGGTGTGTTATCTAGAGACTATTCAAGATTTATAGTACCCAACAAGTCCAATACATGAGTCATCGTTTGATGATACAACCAGTGGTATGATCTGTGGGGTCGAATTTCTAGAATTTTAAAATGGTTTTCCTAGGATATTTTCATAACTTCCTATGTTTTAAGTCCTATACTATGTCATTTTGGGTTTTATTAGAGGGAAGTTAAAGGTATTATTAGTCGATTAACACCCCATTCCCTCTCATAACATTGACAAACTTCAGAAACATTATGCGCTCAGGCTCTCAAGAAAACTAGGGTTCTTCTTCTCCAAACTCTTGGATTCTTAAGCCAATAAGTTGGAATTCATCAGTCTAGGTATGTGGGATTATTAGTAAAGGATTTTGTAGTATCCCAAATGTATCTAAGATCATATCATAGACATGAAGCTGAAAACCAATAAGAAGTGGACAGTTTCCCACAGAACAACCCACACCACGAGTTGTGGTGAGATAGGACAACTTGTAGGATGGGTCATGGTATCCAAAGTGTAATCAAGAGATCAAGTGAGGTACAGATACCATGAGTAATGGGACAACTTGTGGTGATTGGTAACAACCCATGATGACTATTCATAAGATGAGATTCAGAGAATTTCCAATACAGTTTCAGTGACCACGAGTCATTAAATGATTCATGGCTCCAGACGATGGTTAGTTGTTAGGGTCCATGGTGTAAAGTTCCAAAGGTGTTCAAGACAGTTCAAGTGACCACGAGTCACTATATGACTCTTCACCATAAGCCGTGGGATGAGAATTAGAAGGTATCCAAATTGACTTCCATGACCATGAGAGGGTACCATGAGTTGTGGTCAGACACCACGAATCGTGGCACAACTCGTTGTCACTAGACGACTAGTTTCTATTATGTTTTTCCACGGACAATTTTATAACTTCCTATATTTTTACCACCTAAACCAGATCATTTTGGAATTCCTTACAGGGATATTTAGGGGTTTTATTAGTCTAAACTCTCATTCCCTCACTTAACACCGTAAATTTAAGTCACTAACTCTCAAAACTCTCGAGGAAGTTAGGGATCCTCATCTTGAACCTAAGGATTCTCAAGTAAAAGTCTAAGTTTATCATTCCAAGTATGTAAGGCTAATCTTTGTGTGGAATTCCATTCTTCCTCATACCTTACATCTCTAGTAAGATTCTGTTAAAGTTCAAGCTAGGGTTTTTGCCCAATTCTATTATTTGATCTTCTTCCCTACAAATTGAATTATTCATTGTTCACTCTTATTACATAGTGTTGTATCTTATTGATTGTTGACTTAATCCTTCTCTCTTGATTGTTGATAATTTCTCTTGATTCTTTATTGTTCATTATGGTTCATGTCTTCCTATCCCATGAACCCAGTTGCATCAAAAGTATGTTTTTGAAAGCTTTGTATTATTAAATATATGCATTGCTTTTGAAACTAAAGTAAGTAATAGATTTTCAGAGAGTTTTCTGAAAAAGGAATTCAGTCACCTAGATTAGTTTATAGTATGATTTTTAAGAATAAAATAATTACTTGTCTTAGAAACATAGTTTTTTAGCATAGAAGCTTATTAGTTTTACAAAGATTTTGAGCATAGAAGCTCCACAATTTTATACGGATTTTCTTAAGCATAGAGGCTAAACAGAGTTTTAAAACATATATTATGATTATAGCTAATGTACTTTATAAAAAGTTGTTTTAATTAACTCACATAGGCATATTTATATGAGCATAGTTTTTAGGAGGATTATTTAGCATCTAGATGGGTGAAATTTCAGATAACTTGAAGCCACAGAACTATGTAGCCACCGTAGGTTAGAATCATGTAGTTGATTCGGGCGACTCCTTAGAAAGCCCCTGGTAAGGGCTCAGTATGGATCCATAGTACAGTCAATTCTCTATCCTTGAAAGGCTTTGAAAGCCTCTCCTAACAGGGCCAGAGGTTGGACATCATATTCATTCATGGTGTATGTCGGTTAAGAGAAACTCCCAACTAAAGAGATATGTATGTATATGTATTTTCTGACTCATTGATGCATAAAATTAAATTGCATAATGTTTTACACACTTTAATACTTCTGTTTTATTGGATCATTCAGTTATTCAGTTTATTCAGTTTAGAGATTCTTAATTGTTTGTTGTTTCATTCAGCCATTTTACACACCGTACATTCAAACGTACTGACGCCATTTGATGTTGCATCTTATATGATGCAAATTCAGGTAGACGAATTTGGCGGTAGAAGCATCTATAGGATCTACATCATTTAGCTTTGGTAAGGCCCCCCACTCTCTGAAGGAATCCATTTATATTATATTTTAGTAGAGTTTGTGGTAGCCATGGGAGCTTTGTCCTGGCACCTATCTTTCAGACATAGAGGCTTCATAGGCTAGTTAGAGTATTGAGTTGTTGATGTTACTTATTAACACTATTTTTAGTTGCACTTATAAGATTTTATCTTTTCTTAAATTTGGGTCTATTATAGTTATTGCTTCAGAAGAAGTTTGTTGTTTTCTCAGCTAGTAGTAAGCTAGGCCAAGGGTTCGCTTGGACCATTCGTGGTCTTAGTGATGGCCACACCTAGGGTGTAGGCTCGAGGTGTGACAAACTTGGTATCAGAACTTTAGGTTCAAGAGTCCTAGGATATCTATGAAGTCGCGTCTATTAGAGTCCTTCTAATAGGTGTTGTACTTATAATAGGGAGGCTATAGGATGTTAGGAAATACCACCCTTCTTTTATACTCTGGTTTGTGCCAAAGAGTTTAACTCGATCAGCTTAGTAAACCCAAATGACATCACTGATTAGTTGGTAATTTACCAACTCATTAGGTTCTTAAGCATGAGCTGTTGCATGGTTTTCACATCAATTAGGAAGGTTTTATGCCTTTTCTCTTTGGTTTTGTAGGTATTGGATTGAGATAAGAAAGATGAAGGAATTGAACACAGAAACAAGTTGCTAGAAGCAAGAACCTGCATTCCACTCTTTGGTACCTATGAAACACAGGTGCCAGGAAGAAAAGCACTGGTCTTGAGATGAAGAGAACCTGTGAAGCGCAGGTTGGCACTTGTGAAAGTAGGTGCAACCGCAGACGGAGTCCAAACAAATCTACTAAGACCTGTGCGAGACCTGCAGTTTGCAGATGGGCACCTCCAAAATGTAGGTGCCGCACAAGTGCTAGTTCGCTGACACAACAAAATTGTCCAACTCTTGCACAAATTCAATGTGGAAGCTTCCAAGGGTATTTGAGGAAATATATACAAAAAGAGAGTATAAATAATTACCCCAATTTTACTCATACATGTCATAACTTGTACATATTTGCTACGAAATTATAAAGAGAAGTAGAGAGAGAATAGAAAAGTACATTGTTCTTCTTTTCCTTCTTTGCTATTTTTGAGCTAAACCCACCATTGTTGTAGAATTGAAAGATTGAATTTCTATTCAAATATGATGAATGTTAATGAATCACCCAAGAGTATCTTCTCTTTAACTTCATTTATGAGTAGCTAATTTAATTGCTAGGGATGAGAGTAGTTAATTAACCCCAATCCAACCGATGCCCTGTCTAAAGCATATCCTAGTTCATTCTCATTGCTTGCAACAATCAACTTGCCTTGTTTTTTCTTTGAAATTAGAATTCTATAAATTACTCTTTTCCCCCAATTTCCCTTGTTACAATATAAACAATAATTCATGCAAAATTCATTTATTTTATGACTCTTGGTTGATCTAGTTTAATTCTTTGTGGGATTTGACCCCGACATCCATTTGGAATTTTATTTTTGACAACTATCGTTGCCACCTCCTTTAAAAAGGAGTCTTGTATTGAGCGTCATCAATCACCAAACACTCATAGTGACCATACCTGGTGTAAAAGCAGTCTTAGGGATATCAAGCTCCCTAACTCATATTTGATAGTAACCAGACCCCAAAAAATCTTTGAAAAGTATCTAGCACCCTTTAACTGATCAAACAAGTCATCAATCCTAGGAAGAGGATATTTATTCTTAATGGTTACCTTATTCAACTGCCTGTAATCGATGAACATTCTTAATGACCCATCATTCTTTTGCAAAAGCAACATTGGTGCACCCCATGGCGACACATAGGGCCAAATAAAGCATTTTTCGAGCAAATCTTTCAACTGATCCTTTAATTCTCTTAGCTTTTTAATCATTCTATATGGAGGTATCGATATTGGCTGAGTACCTGAAAGTAAGTCAATAGAAAAATCTATCTCCTTTTCAGGTGGAATTCCAGGCAAATCCTCTGGAAAGACCTTGGGAAACTCTATTACAACAGGAACTGACTATAAAGTCGCAGACTCATATTCTAAGTCTCAGACCCGAAACAAGTGATAAATACAACTTTGTATATGAACCTCTAAGCCTTATGGTATGCAATAAACTTAACTTTAGTCGTATGTAACAATCCAAAAGTCCCTAAGACTAGACCCTAGATATCGAGTATGAAACAATAGAGAAACTAGTCATTTTTCATCGACGAGCCTAGGAACAACTCATTGGATGATACCATGAGATGTTGTCAGACTTGTGGTAGGCATGTTGAGTTTTGAAGTCCTAGAAGTAACGACTCAAGGGATGGGTCTTAGAAAGATAAGACAAGCCATTGGATGGGATCGTTGGATGAGATTCAGAAAATTGTTCCAGGCAAGATCAGATGACCACAGACAGTGTTACGGGTCATTTGAAGGACTAATAGACCATTGTATGGCTTGTTGTCACTGTCGGACAGATTTTTAATGCGAGTTTCTAAGGGTATTTTCATAACTTCTTATGCTTTCTACTCCTAAGTATGGTCGTTTTGGGTTTTGTAAGGGGCTGATTAAGGGATTATACTTAGCCTAAACCCTCATTCTTATTAAACACCGAAGATTGAAGGTTCACGCTCTCAAGTCTTCAAGCTATGAATGCTCTTCCTCATCTCAATTCACTTGGAACTTAATTCTAGGAAAGAATCCATCAAAGACCAAGTATGTAGGGTCATGAATGGGGGATTCCTTCCACCCTCATGCCTAATTCAAACTCAATTTCATAAATTCAAGTCTCCAATAATGATTTTTATGAAATTCTAGGGTTAGACACAATTTGATGAAAAACTCCATGATCTCTAATGAAATTGATTCTCCCATAATTCTAATTATGATTTATGATTATAATTACAAGATTTCTATGAAAAACTCTTCTGAATCTATATTTTCAAGTTTTGATGATTTACTCAATTATGTATGAATTTCATGAATCTCAAGCTTATGTATCATGACTGAATCTTCAGCATTATTTTCATGGTTAGTTCACGTATGCCAAGAAAGCTTATGAAATTCATGATTTTAACTAGCCCATGTAAAAACTATGTTTCATGATTATGATATGAGCACTATGTATGTTTTGGGAGTAGTACTTAACACTGAGTAGGGCAAGGTTCCAGTGCACCCAGGTCTTAGAACTACGTGTCATCGTGCCATTATGGGGTCTTCCTTAAGAGTGTCTCCCATACCATCATGAGAGCCTTGAAACCCATAGGATATATGTGAGAATTCATGCATAGATTGAAACCCTAAGGCATGCTTTTCTAGAAATCAAGGAATTAGGATTTTAACATAAAAACTGGGATACAAGGATGAAAGGAGATCCTTGTTGAAGTCCCACATACCTGGGTAGAAGACTCCCTTAATTATCTTGAAACTTGCAGCCCTTGAAGAGAAGCCCTAGTTGTTCTCGAACTTTTAGAGAAGAAGAGGAAGAAATACTTTACGAATGATTTTCGAGAATGAGGGTCTTAGGCTAGTGAAAATCCTTTAACTCGACCCTTACAATACCCAAAACAACGTCATTAAGGAACTGGGAGCATAGTATTTTACTAAAATACCCTGGGATTTTGATCCTAAAACTGCCTTGTCCAGTGACCACAACCCACACCACGAGTCGTTAGTCCTAACCATGGCTCGTTGTGACCATCCATTACTTCTGGGGAAAATTTACAGCTTCTGATTCATCGACCAATGATTGGATAGGACGAGTCTTTACCTGAACCAATGACTTGTTAATTCCTCCCGTCGTCACCCCTGCCTTACCTAAACAATTCCTATAAACCTTCCAATGAGTCCTCACCATGGGCCGTCACTCATGAAAACGAGTCGTTACATCCTTCCGTTTGTACTAACCAATATCTTGAACCTTTCTGAACTCCACTTAACGACTCGTCAAGACGATCCGTTAATTCATTTAATGAGTCGTTACTTGACTCGTTGATTCTGGAAAGTCTAGACTGCGGACTTACAACAGCTGCATCTAATGTGTCGTTGTTCCTCACAACGGCTCATTATTTCCTCTCTTGGTATCAAAATCTTATTGCACATTTTTTCTGAAATCCTTCCGACGGCCCCTTTTAACGACCCATTACTCGAACCAACGAGTCATCACACGATTCATTCTGAGGCATTTTAGCTGATTTTTCTGCTGAACTTGATCCAACTCTAGGGTTTGATTTGGGAAACTCTTGGGGTGTTACAGTTGACTATTCGGTCTGTTATATGGGTATATAACTACATGCAAGTGCACGTGGTCGAACAAGTAGTAAAGTGGCTTAAGTAAGCCAAGTATCGATCCCACAGGGACTGCGATGAAGTGCAATCTGCTCAAGTGTACTATATTTTAGTTCTAACAATGAAGACAACAGTGTAACCAAGAGTTTGATATTTTGGTTTATAATTTTTATGCTAAATCTAAAACAACTATCTAATGTGAGTCTGAACTATGAATGAGAGCATGCTGAGGTTAAACGAACATGTAATGAAATTAATTATCGATGTAATTTGGTTAGTCTTTTCCTCCGGTTGCTAGTCAAGAACTATTGCCAAGGGATTAAAACTCTCGTATTTAACCCCACTTAAGAATCATGAACCATCCACCTACATTTCTGTGATTAAATGCAATTCATGTTCTAGCCACACAAACCCGGTTCCTAAATTGACTAATACGACTTTCAGGTATATTTCTATCCTGAAGGTAAATCAATTCTCAATTTTCCCAAACTAAGAAAAGATCATATCCTATTAATTCACAACTTTCCAATTTCTTGCTCTCTCGAGTGAAACCAGACTTTTTAGATATACATTAACGTAGGCCACACATTAATGCAGTAAAAAACAAGAATTAATAGAACAACCATAGAAGAAAAGATGAAAAACCAAAGAATCAATGATCACATTTCATTACAATTATTCTTAACCTCAGCAAGAAGATGAATTAGCCACTCATTTGTGTATTAAACATCGTTAAATGAGTGTTAAACATACAAGCAATTGAATACAAGAAGAAGGAAAGAGAGAAAAACCCTGATAATTTCGTCCCCTCAACTGCCTGTAACCCATGTTCTTGCTCCACCAAGTCAGAATATCAAAAAATGAACTTAAGTGTTCTATTTATACTAGTGGGAATTTTTTCTGAAATAACGAGCAACGTGTCATGGAGTGCATTGCGGAGCACTGCCTCCGTGACACGCTACGGACGCGGACCTTCACTGGAACTGGGGGTTCAGGAAATAAAGCCCAACGTGGCACGGCGTGCAACGCTGACCCAAGCCATCGTGCCACGGACCCATCGCAAACCCACACTGGAATTTGGCTGAAAATTTCCATCCAGGCAGAAGGCCTCCGCGATGGCAGCGTGACACGGCTCCATCGCGGAGCCCCTTTATTTTGTGCTTTCCAATGCCTTGTCCCGTGCTCACTTCCGAGTTCAACTCCGATCTCTTCCAACATGCATTTAAGCTTCCCAAAATTACATTTTACCTGCAAAACAATGCTAATCATGTTGGTTAGTATAAATTCACATTTTATTACCAATTACATGAGAATGTATACACATTGATAGATAAACAAGGCTAAAATGACACTTTTGAGTATCACTTGGGCATATAAATTTGCCCAAGATCAATTACCCCACACTTAAATCCTTGTTCGTCCTCGAACAACAATCCCACACCTCATGCAATTTACATCCTAACCTCGCTACTTTGGTGCGACAATTTAGGCTACGGTCATACCGATTATTCAACACAGCAAATCATCAAGAAAACATGCATGGTCCTATTAATGCAATGACCTTCAATACCTCAAGACCTCCTAGACTTAAGAATTGACTCTCGATATTGGCAAACTCATGCAAATCAGCTGATCAAGATATCCGACACGAAAATTAATCTCTCATCAAGCATGTGCCCTCACAACACAAGAGAGTCTTCCCTTTTTTGCTCATATGACTCACAAAATTTTAGGCAGGGGCATGTAAACACAATTTCGCTCTCTCTCCCAAAAGAATTCACATGCATCATGTCATGACCCATAAGCTTGCCCTTAGTGTATTACTCCACTAATATACAAGTGCGATGTAAGATCACGTAGGACTTTAACTGGTTGTAATGGAAGCTACGGAACTAGTAAATATTGGGTTAGCCAATAATAGCCACTAGCATCCTTAAGCGCCTTTTCAACACATCCCATCAACTAATGAACATTGTTTCTTTTTTTTCTTTTTCATCCTCCCATTTTTGTCGTTTTTCTTTAGTTTAGCCCATCTTATTAACACTTGACACAACAACAAAGATTATTCATGCACCTTCATTATAGTTTATTTATAACAAGTGCACCTTCAACCTTTTCTTTTCTTCTATCACTCTGCTTTTCTTTTCTTTTCACCACTCTCGCTCTTTTGACACTTTGGGAAAATTATTTTCTCTTCTTAAGCGCTTAAGAGTTTTTTATCGACTTTACGGCTAATGAAAAGAAGGGATTAAGCTCGGTTTACACTTTTTGACAAAGAAAAAAAATAGGCTAAAGGCTCAACGGGCTGACTAGGGTATACAATCAAGGTGAGTGCAACAATGAAAAATAGAAACTTTCGGTTAAAACAAAGAAATGCCTACATCCTCTCCTACAATACACCTCCTTCATTTCATTTTGTACACACACCAGGAAAGTTCTAGACACTTCACAATAGCACGGAATAACAAAACCTCACTTCACACTTATTGCACATGCTCAATTCAAGATGTATTCACAGACTCTTCAATCAGCTAATTACAGGAATTCAAACATTAAGCCTCAATCACACTGAATCGAACTCTATGGCCTAGGTATCTTAACATATTTACAAAGTTGCATGCTTTCATACGAATCACCTTTGCATTTTAAATATCATGTACAACACGCAATCAGAATTTCGCAACCATACAGTAACTACAGGTTTTGGGATGCAACCCACCAAAAAAACAAAAAAACTAAACAAATCTACTCCTAACGACTACATTTCCCTTAAGACGGTCGTCATCCATCCATCATAGGGAACGGTCACTAACTAAGACTTCGGTTCAATGGGACCATTCTCGGTAAAAGAACCGAAAACAAACACCGAGAAACCCAAGAAGTAAAAATTTTTGAAAATATCGATCATTTCGATAGACAAAAATATGTACAAAATCAGCTAGCAACATTCAGCAACACACATCAGTTTCACATAAATTTACAATACAGAACAACAACTTAACAATTCACAAATCATAGGGAACAACAAAATTTCACAGGCCCGACAACAGATTAGAGCATACATACATAACAGCACAACCAGCACCTAACTACTCCCACCCCACACTTAACTCGAAAACTGTCCCTAGTATTCAAAAAAATTAAAATAGCACAAAAATTGGGTGGTGGAACTCCCTGATCAATCAAAGTACTCCACTTCTTCGTCAGGTGCTGCTGCTTCATCTCCCATGTCTGAATCACCCCCGTCATCATCATCAGACTCCACATCGGAGTCCTCCCGGTGTGTCTCCTCGTCTGTGGGGACATCATCATCTGTGGGCTCTACAAATGCTGGCCCCACTCGGCATAGAGCCCTGGCGTTCTCGCCGAAGGGGTAGTCTAGCTCGAGCTGCCATAGCTCCTCCTCTGTCTCCAGCCTCCCGCCTATCCTCAGGTGGAGCATCTGTATCCCATACATGCGAGCCATATACTGATCATCACGAGCATGTCGCTCGCCAAGTGTAAGCACTGGCCCGTGGGTGGTGTCGGGTGCCTTAGTTTTAGTAACATCTAAGGCCCGCTGCTCCATCTGCAGGATGTAGTCAAGGGCCTCTTCCTCGACATCTAGGCCCCTGAGGAAAGTGGTGAGTAGTCCACCAAAGCCGTACCTGTGCCCCTGATGCAACCGGGCTCTCTTCATGGCGGAGATAATGATCGCCCCCATGTTGATCTCCAGCCCTTTCATCAGGGCGTACACCAGGCATACACAATCCCGGGTTACATCTGTCATATGTACCCCCGGGATTAGGCAGGAATAGATGATCTTCAGCCATATTCTGGCTTCCCTGTTTATCTGTGAATAGGGCAAAGTCTGATGGTAGCCCCTCTCTTTGTGTCTGCTCTATCTAGCTGTCGATCGGGTCCCACACAAGGTGCGTTTGATGTCCGCATATGGTGGGGTAATGTTCAGCTGTCGGAGCACGTGGGCGTCTGTGTCCCACGCCCGTATGATAGCATTGAGGTGGTGAGGCTCCAAAGTGACTATTTGCCCTCTGATTTTGATGGTGTGACTTCTGATAGTCGGGTTCCAGTTGGCATAGAATTCCCAAATCAGGTGCAAGTTACATTCCTTGGGCTCTTCAAATATGAAATTGAGCCCGGCTTCCTCGATCCGATGTACAATCCTAGGGAACTCTTGTGCCAACGGTTCCTGTGCTATGTGTTCCTCGGGGAAGTACTTGCTCTCCTTGTGCTTGGCATACCACTTCTTCCCCTCTTCCGTCAGCCACCTGGTTCCGTATTGGCGTCGTTGGCCACGTGGAACTGCTGGTGCTGCTGGGACTGCTGTGCCTAGTCTGATTCGCTTTCTTCCGGCGCCAGATGTTGATGCGCCTTTACCTTTTTCTTGCCTGCTTGCCATTTTACCTGTCAACCCAAGTAGACAAGATCAATGTTAAGCCAATGAATATTAACTTCGACTAAGGTCGGGTTAAGCTAGGCTACCCCACACTTAGTCTTTAGCTAAAATTACAACATCATGGCAAGATCATACCTATTTACACAAACAAACAACCAAATATACAACCATGCTTAGTGCATTCGAAGAATTCGACGGTATGTATTCTATGTACTACTGAGACTTCGTAAAGCTAACCACAATCATTACCATCGATAACATTTTATCTTATCACACTTAGCAAGGAAAAACAAAGAAACGAAAACAACAACAAGAATTTATCTACACAAACCTATACAACAACCCAATTTTTGTAAATTTCAATATTCCCCTAACCCAAGAATCCGTTGTTCTATTAACATCCTAACAATTAGCACATCGACTCATCTCATTCAACATGTACATCCCGGCATGAATTTCACAAGTTCACTACATTTTTCACTTCAAATTTAAAAACAAGCCCTAGAAATGATAGTATCTAGAAAATTCGATTAAATTATGCAATTAATGAGTTCAAGCAATCATAATGCTACTCCGAACATTCATCAACAACAATTCAATTGAATTCATGATTAATTTCTACTTAGGGCAAACTTAGCTCACCTCACATGCTCAATATCGAAGAAAATCGACAAGAAATGAGATGAAATCGAAGAACATACCTTGAAGTTGAACAATTGAAGCAAACTTGATGATTTTCTTGGCCTACTCCGTGTCACGTTGAAGAGGGATGGGTTTTGGGGAGTTTGGTCGCGGAGTGAGTGAAAAATAAGGAAAAGGGAGGGGGTTTCGGGGTTAAAAAGTAGAAAAATCGCGCGGGTCACCCGGCGACCCAGTGTGACCCGTCGCGATATACACGGCAACGTGTCACGGAGTGCATCGCGGTGCACTGCCTCCGTGACACGGAGCTGTCGCGAGCCTATTCTGGAAATTTTTTAAAAATTCCAGATTATACCTCAACGTGTCACGGAGGGTAACGCGGAGGTCTACCTCCGTGACACGAAGCTATTGCCCTAGCTCACTATTTTGACACTTTTTGTTAATTTTCATACCTCGAATTTTCCCTTGCGATTCCGTGCATATTTTCCTCCGTTTGACCTGAAATTCATCTCACTATACAAAATTGGTTAGAATTATAGGTTTCACTCTAAATAAAAATAAAAACAAAAACTAAAACAAAAAATTTTGTTGTTAATCAAGAAAAAGAAAAAGAAAAATCTATTCAAAATTTAAAAAGAGAGAAAAAAAGTTTTTCACGGGTTGCCTCCCGTGCAGCGCCTAGTTTACCGTCGCGCCTCGACGTCATTAAGCTCAGTTGTCCTCTAGGGTGATGGACGATTTCTCTCGATCACCGTCCTTCCCCCAGCAGTGCTTACACCGTTCCGGTGGTTTTCCCAATAACTCTCGTGAATCCTTAATCTGCTCATCATCGCCTTGATCAATCACATTGATCACCGAGAGTTCTTCGTGCACCATCGGGAGCTTGGGTGCCTTGTACACATCGAACACCTCCACCTTGTCGTGTTCTCACATTGTTAGCTGCCCCGCAGCTACGTCAATTAGTGCTTTCCCGGTCGCTAAGAAAGGACGTCCCAAAATAAATGGGACTTCCGCGTCTGGTTTAAAATCCAGCACAACAAAATCTACCAGGAAAATCAGGGAGCCAACTTGCACCAGAACGTCCTCCACAATGCCATCAGGTCTGGCTAAGGACCGATCCGCCAATTGCAAGATTACTTTTGTGGGTCTAGGACTCCCTAGACCCAGCTTTTTGAATACCGATGACGGCATCAACTTTATGCTCGCTCCCAAATCACACAATCCACGAGCTCGGATGCTCTCCCCAATAGTAATCTGTATAGTAAAGCTCCTAGGGTCTTTGAGCTTTGTGGGCAGTCGATTTTGAATCCGGGAAGTGCACTCCTCCGTTAGAGCCACCGTAGCATACTCAGTCAACCGACTTTTGTTTGCCACGATGTCCTTTATATACTTAGCATATTTCGGCACTCCCTGCAAAACATCAACAAAAGGTAAGTTAATATGTACCTGTTTCAGCACCTCCATGAATTTCTTGAAACACGCCTCCTCCTTGTGTTTCTTTAATCGTTGAGGGAATGGGGGTGGTGGTCTTTCTGATTCAGCTTCCTTAGTCTTCCCCCTTTCAGTACTTTGCTCCCTCTCGACTTCTGGTGCTCCCGATTGTTGAGGTGGTCTTTCTGGTTCCACCTCTTTCAGCTGCAAACCTCTCCTTGTGGTCACTGCATTCACCTGCTTAGGATTGGGATCTGTGTCGCTCGGAAGTCCTCCTCTAGGCCTTGTGTTTTGGGCTCCATAAAATTGCCCAAATTGATATTCAAGTGCCTTGGTAGCTAACTGGTTGTTTTTCACTTCGGCTGCCAATTTCACATAGTCAGCCTGCAATTGAGCTTGGTTAGCTATCATGGTCTTGAACATCTCCTCAATGCTGTATGATGGTGGTGGAGGAGGTGCATTGTTGTTTCTGAATTGTGCTTGATAATTCTGCTGCCCTCCTTGGTTCCTTTGCACACCCTGACCCGAACTTTGCCCCTGATGGTTGTTGCTACCCCAGGAGAAATTCGGGTGATTCCTCCAATTGGAATTGTAGCTATTACCATACTATTGGTGGTTGTTCCTTTGCACATTTCCCACAAAGTTTACCAGGTCAGGATTTGCTCCACAACACTCAGCTAAGTGCTCACTGCTTCCGCACACTTTACACCAAATCTGCTGCACTGCATTCACTAGGGCTTGAGGCTGGTTCATTGTCATGTTGCTGAAGTGGGTGTTAAGTTGATTTTGTAATGCAACTATCTGTGCAGCAATAGCTGTAAACCCATCCACTTCTAGCACTCCTGCTGCTTTCCTTGTTCCACCTCTGGACGAATCAGCATTCCATTTCGGATTGCCCTGTGAAATACGGTTCAACAAGGTATACAGCTCCTCATAAGTTTTCTCCAGCGCTTGTCCTCCAGCTGCTAAGTCTAGCAATATTTTTGTGTGGGGTTCCAAACCCTCTATAAAAGAGTGCACCAGCACATCATTGGACTGATGATGATGAGGACAATCCCGCAACATGGACTTGAATCTCTCCCAGGCCTGATATAGATTCTCTCCCTCTCTCTGTTTGAATCTTAGAATCTGACTTCTAAGTCTTGCTGTTTTACCGGAGGGAAAAAACCTTATCAAAAATTTCCTTGCAAGATCATCCCACGTAGAAATAGAATTCGGTGGCTCAGCTTTCAACCACCTCTTGGCTTCCCCCAATAGTGAAAATGGGAACAATGTAAGCCGGACATAATCTGATGACACTCTAGCGGGAATATAAGTGTCACTTATCTCCAAAAAATTTTGGAGATGCTGCTGTGGATCTTCATAAGGGAGACCTATAAACTGCCCGCTCGTGTGCAACAATTGCACCATATTCTGCTTAAGTTCGAACCTCCCTCCTGGCTCAGGTTTGCGGATACTAGATGTGACATTATTAGCATGTGGGATTGCCACCTCGTGAACCGGCCGAGCTGCTACTTCTTCGGGCACTAACACTACCCGTACTACCGGTGGATTCTGTTGTTGCTCCATGATCGTCTGTCTGAGCAACTGCAGCTTTCTTTCTAGAGCTTCTCTCTGCTTACTATGAAATATTCTTTCTGGCTCTATATACGAGTCCACCAGCTCCTTGTCTCTTGCCAGCGTTCAACAGAGATTAAATCTGCAAAATACAGGCTAAGACCAAGTTGTCAACACTAAGAGAATCAAAATACAGTAAATTAACACTTAAAACAAATTCACCAATTGCCATTCCCCGGCAACGGCGCCAAAAACTTGTTCGGTCTGTTATATGGGTATATAACTACACGCAAGTGCATGTGGTCGAACAAGTAGTAAAGTGGCTTAAGTAAGCCAAATATTGATCCCACAGGGATTGGGATGAAGTGCAATCTGCTCAAGTGTACTATATTTTAGTTCTAACAATGAAGACAACAGTGTAACCAAGAGTTTGATATTTTGGTTTATAATTTTTATGCTAAATCTAAAACAACTATCTAATGTGAGTCTGAACTATGAATGAGAGCATGCTGAGGTTAAACGAACATGTAATGAAATTAATTATCGATGTAATTTGGTTAGTCTTTTCCTCCGGTTGCTAGTCAAGAACTATTGCCAAGGGATTAAAACTCTCGTATTTAACCCCACTTAAGAATCATGAACCATCCACCTACATTTCTGTGATTAAATGCAATTCATGTTCTAGACATACAAACCCGGTTCCTAAATTGACTAATATGACTTTCAGGTATATTTCTATCCTGAAGGTAAATCAATTCTCAATTTTCCCAAACTAAGAAAAGATCATATCCTATTAATTCACAACTTTCCAATTTCTTGCTCTCTCGAGTGAAACCGGACTTTTTAGATATACATTAACGTAGGCCACACATTAATGCAGTAAGAACAAGAATTAATAGAACAACCATAGAAGAAAAGATGAAAAACCAAAGAATCAATGATCACATTTCATTACAATTGTTCTTAACCTCAGCAAGAAGATGAATTAGCCACTCATTTGTGGATTAAACATCGTTAAATGAGTGTTAAACATACAAGCAATTGAATACAAGAAGAAGGAAAGAGAGAAAAACCCTGATAATTTCGTCCCCTCAACTGCCTGTAACCCACGTTCTTGCTCCACCAAGTCAGAATATTGAAAGATGAACCTAAGTGTTCTATTTATACTAGTGGGAATGTTTCCCGGAATAACGAGCAACGTCTCACGGAGTGCATCGCGGAGCACTGCCTCCGTGACACGCTACGGACGCGGACCTTTACTGGAACTGGGGGTCAAGGAAATAAAGCCCAACGTGGCACGGCGTGCAACGCGAAGCCAAGCCACTGTGCCACGGACCCATCGTGAACCCACACTGGAATTTGGCTGAAAATTTCCATCCAGGCAGAAGGCCTCCCGCGATGGCAGCGTGACACGGCTCCATCGCGAAGCCCCTTTATTTTGTGCTTTCCAATGCCTTGTCCCGTGCTCACTTCCGAGTTCAACCCCGATCTCTTCCAACATGCATTTAAGCTTCCCAAAATTACATTTTACCTGCAAAACAATGCTAATCATGTTGGTTAGTATAAATTCACATTTTATTACCAATTACATGAGAATGTATACACATTGATAGATAAACAAGGCTAAAATGACACTTTTGAGTATCACTTGGGCATATAAATTTGCCCAAGATCATTGACCCCTCCTGTTTTACTCTAGAAGAACTTGGAAATTTTTTTATGAATCTAGTTTATCACTCCTTTAGGAGGATTCATTGTTAAGAGCAAATGTATGGGAATAGATTGAAGAACATGATTTATCAGTACATGACAAAAACTTATTCTGTCAAACCAGTAATCTTCTTGAAATCTTCCTTATTAGATCCTCAAAGTGCTCTTTTTCTTCCTTCCATAGAAAATGTGGCCCATCCTAAGTAGGTCAATAGGAAGAAACCTTGATTAAACTCTGTCCACCTTCTTATCTTGTGAGTCACCACTATTGGAGTTTTTTCATGTAGGTAGAAGAAACTCTTATTCTTATTGATCAATTGCTCTGAAATTCTCTCATATTCTACCAATACTTTAACCATATTCTTTACTGACCTCTTGTCTCCTAAACAAAAGAGGATGGTGTTATTTGCATATGACAAATGATTAATTTCTGGACTCCGTTTTGGCTTGTCAAATCCCCTGAACTTATCATCATTGTGGAGATTATTCAATCTTCTAGCTAGTACTTCAGCAGCAATAATAAATAATGCAGGAGATAAAGAATCTCTCTGTTTTAGGCCTCTGGAGGATCTGAGAAAAGAATTGGACTATCCATTCACTAGTATTGAGTACCAATTGTTGGACACCAACCTACACACCATATCAAAGACACCCTCTGAATAACCAAACCTCCTTAGCGCCTTGGTCAGATATATCCATGATACCCTATCATATGCCTTTGAAATATCAAGTTTCACTACCATATTATGCCATTTCTTCCTGATATTAATATCTCTTATAATTTCCTATGCAAGAACCACATTCTCTATGATACTCCTATCCTTCACAAAGCCAGATTGGTTCATTGATATAATATCAGGTAAAAATTCCACCAGTCTTTTATGTAGTATTCTTGATAGGACCTTATTCACAAAGTTACAAAGACTTATTGGACTATAATCCCCGAAAGTCATTGCCTTCTCCTTTTTTGGGATCATAACCAGGTTAGTATAAGTGATGTAACTGGGAATCTCCTGCCCACAAAAAAATGCTCTAACCATATTTGTAATCTCATTGCCAATGATGTCCCAGCACTCTTGATAGAATCTGCCTAAGAATCCGTCTGGTCTTCAATAGAGCCTCTATCTCATCATAGCTTTGGACAAGATTTGTCCCTGTGTGGTAGAGTCAAGTAGAATCTTAGACTCTGGATTCATCCTTTCTATGAAGTTATGCCCAATGATGTGCTTTGGCTACATATGATACGGACAATCACGCAAGTATCCCTTGTATCTCATCCCAATCTTGTGTCAAGGTCTCACCATCCTTCTGAACGAATCCTGATATCTTTCCTCTCAACTCCTTTATTCTCCTTGAAGATAAAAACCTATTTATGAACTTGTTGGATAGAGCTTCTCAAGTAGTGATGGACCCTGTTGGCTCATTCTTAAGACATTCCTTCACTTTTCCAATCAATAAAAACGGGAACAAAGTGAGCTTAACATACTCATTAGAAATATTCTGATAATAAAAGTTCACACTAAGTTCCACAAATGTCATCAAATGCCTATGGGGATGCTCATGTGGCTTGACTTGACATTACAAAGTGTTTTGAACCAATCGCACAGTTCCCTCCTTTAACTCAAAATTTCCCATGATGGCTGGCTTGATAATCAATTTGGAAGCATTCTCCAAATTTGGCCAAGCAAAGTTGAGCACTGGAATCCTGTCTTGGTTGATTCCCTAAACTTTTTCATTTTTCTCTGCCATTGCTAATCGATGAAAAGTTCTTTCAATCTCTGAATCAAAGTGAGCCAAGGGTCCCAAAATTCTAGTAGCTGCCATACATCAAACAAACACCACCTAAAATTTTCTACAACCAACAACAAATGTAAAATGTGGAATAGCGGAATAAAAATCTCAACCTACAAATAATTAATCAATATTCAAGTCCCTTGCAACGGTGCATGCAAGCATACATGGTCATCAAGTAATATAGGATGGTGAAGTCCCGATATCGTACACACAGAGACTTGTTAGATTAATTACTAAGGTTGAACCTTTATTTCACTATTCAAGAAAATACAAGTAAAATTGAAAAATAGTTTTGACAATTATTCTACTAAACTTTAAATGTAAATTAAACTAATAAACTCAATTCATTTGCAAGAAAGTTTTAGTTCAAATGATGATGAAAATCCAAGGTCTTGGCACTTTTGCTTTCAGGTTGAGTTTTAGGATTCAAATACGCTAGATGAATTCCTTATAAGATTGATAGTTGCAAGTTATGAACTCACTTATCAACTATTCTCCCGAATAGCCAAAAACTATATCATGAACCCTAATACCTATATCCCTATGGTTGTAGGAGAAACATGAGATGATGGTTGAAGATACTTGACTCAATTGAGTAGGGTTTCCGGGTATATCACTATCCTCAACAACAACATCAATTCTTGAACTTTTGAACAAGATATTGAAACCTACTCTATACTTCTTTTAACTATCATTAGTTCCCTCTCCCGAGTTCAACCAACGAGCCAACAGATAATATTCAAAAGATGATCAGTCTAATGAATAAGCATGAAATCAAATAAGCATAAATAATTTTGAAAAGAAGAATTAACGTCAAGCATAAATGAATATTCAAACTACAACCATCAAGCCATGGACAAAACCCTAGAAAATGAGTTTAACCACTTATGTTCAAGTGCAAAATCAAAGAAATCATCATTCGAATTAACAAAGATAAAAGTAAAGAAGAAAAACCTAAGAATAAAATGAACTTCTTGTCTCTCCCCTAAATACTACATATAATAATCGATTAATTGGTTGACTCCTCGTGGTAAAAAATGACCCTTTTTCCTTAAGTAATTCAGCTTTTGGACTTAGAAAAATCCATCTTGGACAGACCCTGTCGCGCCATTCTATCCATCTCGCCAGACTTGGCTTGAAATCCTTATAAAGTTTGGCTTCTGGGGAACCACTTATCCTATCTCGCCAAGGTGTTAGTTAAAATTATACATCTCTGGACTTGGCGCTCCACTTATGTCAATGCATCAGAGTGCTAGAAAATTTTTCCAAGCTCGGAACTCTCTAGCGCCACTTCTCTCATGTCGTCAAGGTGTTGATAGTAAATTCTTTTGAAGCTTGAGGTTTGGTGCACCACGCTAGTCATAGCACTAATCTAAGCATAATTTCTATGAAGTATAGGCTTTGGCGCGCCACTCCAGCTATCTCACCAGGACAAATTTTCCTCAAATTCTTGTTTCTTCACACCTTGCACCATTTTTGAGTATTTTACCATGTATTACTCACTAAAATCATCTAAAAAATATTTGTTAGCTCATTTCATATACGAATTCATGAAATCATGCATTTCATAAGGATAACCATCTCAAAACATGATAAAAGATGGGTAAAAGTATGGCAAATGGGCATAAGAATATGCCCAACATCAGATATTATTATCAATACAACAAATAAATTTGATGTATTAAAGGAGAAACAACAGGATAAGGTAGAGGTGGAAATCATAACAAAAGGAAGAACAGAATAGAAAGAAGCAACAAGGAGGAAAAGAAAATAATGAAACACACAAGGAAAGAGGAGGAGTGGAAAAAAGATAGCATTCAGAGGTACAACAATAATTCATTCAGAGTAAAAGAAAAGAAGTGGAGAATATTGAATTGGTGATATGGATTCCAGGAAAAGAAGAGCAGAAGGAGTGTACAGAATAGAAAGAAAACTCACCAAATCCTCTCAGCATCATAGTTCATGAAGAAAGGGGAAGTGAAGTGCCAGACATACAAGAGTTGAATGAAAGACAGAAGCAACAGCTGCAAGATCATGATGAAGATGAACACATGGAACCCAACATCAACAATGTTATACAGATAGGGAATCTATCCCCGAGGCATGGGGCTGTGATAAAGGCAGGAGTGAAGAAGAACAAAGGATAGAATACCCCCCTTTACAGGTTTAAACAAGGAGAAGTAAGAATAAGACTACCAATTCTGATCAATGATTGGTAAGATATTATTTTGGAGTATCTAATTTGTTAATTCTCAAAAATCATTTGAGAGGTTAATACACTTGAATAGAAGACATAAATACTCAGTGATAGCTCTAATGGAACCATTTCAAGGTCCTAGAGAGTTAGATCAATATAGAAGAAGACTAGGAGCACAATATGGAGTGGAAAATTATTCCTCAAATATTTGAGTATTTTGAGAGAAAAATAGGATGATAAGTAATATCAGACATAATGCAGCAAATAACAGTGAGATTTAAGATAGGGAATATCAATATTTTGATGACTACTATGTATACAAGATGCTTAGTGGTAGAGAGACTGGAACTATGGGTGAACATGGAAGAATTGTCAGAAAGTATCCAAAGCCCATGGATTGTTGGGGGGGACTTCAATTTATTTTGAATGAGGAGAAAAAACAAGGAGGACTACCTCTCACCCAAGGAGAAGCAATAGACTTTTCCCAATGCTTAAGTATTATGCATTAATGGAATTGAAAATCACAAGCAGCAAATTTACATGGTGGAATGGTAGAATAGAAGAGGATGTATATTTAAAAGATTGGACAGAGTTCTTCGGAATCAGGAACTTTTAGACATACTGTCATCTAGTGAAGTGCATCATTTGATAAGACAAGGATATGACATGCTCCATTACATGTTATATGTAATACAAATGAAAGTCAGATAATGAAGCCTTTCAAGTTTCTAAATCTTTAGGTAAAACATAGTCAATTTAGTAAAGTAGTGGAAGAGAATTAATGTACATATTTTTTTGGCAACCCATTTCTGGTGTATAAGGCCAAGGCTAAGAGAGTGAAGCAAGCTTTGGCAAGCTCGAGTAAACTAAATATGGAAACATCTTCGAGCAAATTTCCACTTTGGAGGATACTATAAAAGTGAAGGAAACCCAAGTGTAAATTGCACCTATATAAAACAATATAATGCAACTGAACAAAGCAAAAGCTGAATTGAAGAGATACACGAATATAGAACACAAATATTGGAAACAGAAGTCTGGAATGAGATAGTTCACATAAGGTGATAATAACACAAAAAATTTTCATTCATATACTAAGTGAAGGAGGAGAAGACTACACATAGGCAAAGAAAAATAATTCTTAGTGTATAGTAAAGTGGGTGGCGCGCTACGCCAGGGGTATTTTGGGAAAAAAATTTGAGTCTATGGGTTAAATCCGATCCAAGGACCCTAAATTAGTAAAGATGTATGACCCATACCCTTTATTTTAATTTTCAATCATCTTCTCTCTCTGAAAAGCTAAAAGAAAAGAAAAAGAATTCTCTTTCTCCTTCTCTCTCATAGTCGTAAATCCCCTTCTCCCAATTCCCCATTGTTGTCTTCTCCAAAAAGCTTGGTGAAGCAAGAATCTTCAACTCAAGTAAGTAAGTTTCTTCCCTCCTTTAGTATTTAATTTTGTAAGCATGCCCCCATTACCCTTTCTTCCAAAAATCAAAAACCCAAAATCACCATTGTTGATGGGCAAGAAGCTTCAACTTCATAGTGTGGGTTTCCATGACTTAAAGATCATATTTTCTTCCATAATAATATTATATCCTTCATTGGGTTGATTCTTTTGGTTGAAATTTTGTGGTTTTAAGTTGTGGGTGTGAGGAGGATGATGAATAGGTGCTAAATAATTTCATGAAATTAGTTAATAAGAAGTACTTTTGTGAAGGAAGAAGTTGCTTGAATAATGTGATGTTTTAATTTTGAAAATATTAGGTTGTTCAAAATTCACGTTAATTCATTATGGAAAGTAGTGAAATTCATATAAATTGTTGGTTGAATATATTGTGACTACTTCAACACTTGGGTTATTGTGAATTATGAATTAATAATGGAGGAAGTGAAGTGAGTGGCTAACTTGAAGCACTCTTGTGAAAAGAAAATAGAAAAAATAAGAGGAGTGTGAGAAAATCATGAATGTGGTTTGTAGTGTAAAGTTCGTGAATAAATTAGGCTAATGAGATCTGGCATGATAATGGGGGAAGTCTGAGTACCCTATTTGACAAATTCTCACACTTATGCTAGCGAATTAAGAGTGGGGTCGTTTTGCGCCTTCCACACCTAACTAGCTAGCCTTGTTATTCATGAACTAACTTTTTGTGGTTATTATTGTTGATTGGCAGATGTTATGGCTTCACGTGCAAACAAGGGCAAAGAGGTAGAAAACTCAAGCAAGGGGTTGAGAAGGCTTAGGAAGGGGGTTTCATCGAGCTCATGAGCCTAAAAGGCACCCCCTACTATGAGGTTTGTAGCTAAGGATGTGAAGGAGCATGGGCTCAAATGGGCTCAAATGGAGCTTCCCATGTAGCTCCCTCAACATGTTGATTTCTCCATAACACCTTTACTGAAGATACTTCCTTGTTCCTCAACCTTTAAACCTGACGATCCAAGATTACAATAGGAATTTCTTCATAATTGAGGCTACCCTTCACGCCAACACCTTCCACCGGAATCACTAAGGTCGAATCTCCCATGCACTTTTTCAAGAGCGATACATGAAATGTGGGATGAACTGAAGCCAACTCTGAAGGTAACTCTAACTCATAAGCTACCTTACCCATTCGTCTCACAATCCGATATGGGCCAATATAGTGGGGGCTGAGTTTCCCTTTCTTTCCAAATCTCATTACTCCCTTCATAGGAGATACCTTCAGAAACACCCAATTGTTGATCTCGAACTCAAGCTCTCTTCTTCTCACATCCGCATAAGACTTTTGGCGACTTTGAGCTATTTTTAGCCTTTCTCTTATTAACTGAACTCTCTCCATAGCCTCATGGACTGAATCTGGACCCACTAACGAAGCTTCACCGACTTCAAACCATCCAATGGGCAATCTACACCTTCGCCCGTAAAGAGCCTTGAATGATGCCATCTTAATGCTGGAATGATTGCTATTGTTGTAGGCAAACTCAATAATAGGAAAATGCTCATCCCAACTATCCTTGAAGTCAATAATACAAGCTCTCAACATGTCTCAAGAGTTTGGATAGTCTGCTCTGCCTGAGCATCTGTTTGTGGATGTAATGGCATGCTAAGCTTGACTTGGGTGCCAAGTCCCTTGTAAAAGATCTCCAAAACTATGAGGTGAACTGAGTACCTCTATCTGATATAATGGAGGGCACTCCATGCAATATAACCAACTCTCAGATGTATAACTTAGCATAATCTTCTGCTGAATCGGTGGTTTTACCGATAGGAAATGAGCAGCCTTGGTCAACCTGTCGACCACAACCCAAATAGGTCATACTTTCACGAGTGCAGGGTAAACCTGTTACAAAGTCCATATTGATTTCTTCCCACTTTCAAGTAGGAATTCTGATATCTTGGAGTACACCCCTCGTCTCTAATGCTTGACTTTCACTTGTTGGCAATTCAGGCACTTGGCTATGAATTCTGAAATATCCCTCTTCATGTCATTCCACCAGTAGATTTCCCGCAAGGCATGATACATTTTGGTGGCACCTGGATGGATAAAATATCTGGATCTGTGAGCCTCAGGCAACCGACTCCTCAAATCTCCCATGTTCGAAACACATACACGACCCCGATACTGAAGCACACCATCTCCCCTTTTGGAGAAGACTCTACCTTTTGATTTTGGAGAGCTTCTTTCAAATTTACCAATATTGGATCTTCATCTTGTTTAGCCTTCACCTCCGTTACCAAGGACGATTCTGACCCGTTCTGAACTACTACCCCACCATCGGTCGAACCAACTAATCTAACTCCTAACCGTTTAAGTCGATGTACCTCCTTTACTAGCTCCTTCTTGTCTTCACTCACATCTGACACACTTTCCATAGAAAGTATACTAAGGGCATCTGCTACCACATTGGCCTTACCCGAGTGGTAAAGGACACTCATGTCGTAGTCCTTAAGTAGCTCCAACCACCTCTGTTGCCAAAAATTTAGTTCCTTCTGTGTGAACACATATTGTAAGCTCTTGTGGACTGTGAATACATCTATATGAACCCCATATAAGTAGTGTTGCCATATCTTCAAAGAAAACACCACTGCGGCCAGCTCAAGATCATGGGTTGGGTAATTGTTCTCGTGAATTT
Source organism: Datura wrightii (assembly GCA_035772735.1). Classification (NCBI taxonomy): domain Eukaryota; kingdom Viridiplantae; phylum Streptophyta; class Magnoliopsida; order Solanales; family Solanaceae; genus Datura; species Datura wrightii. The sequence goes on along the minus strand of JASDFA010000019.1, from coordinate 70,619,966 downwards.
TCAGCTGTCAAGAAGCATATGCTATGACTTTCCCTTGCTACATCAATACACATACCGGTTCGACTCCCGAAGTATCACAATATACCAAAAATCCATTGGTACCCTCCGATAAAGTCAACACCGATGCTGAAGTGAATCTGGCCTTCAGTTCCTGGAAGCTCTTCTCACAAGCCTCCGACTATTGGAATTCATCTTTTTCTGAGTCAATCCAGTCAGTGGGGCTGTAATGGATAAGAAACTTTCCATGAACCTCCGAGAGTAACCCACTAAGCCCAAAAAGCTCCTGATCTCTGAAGGGTTTACCGATCTGGTCCAGTTCTTTACTGCCTCTATTTTCTGGGAGTCCACCCTTATACCTTCGCTTGACACTACATGTCCCAAGAATGCAACTAATTTCATCCAGAACTCACATTTGCTGAACTTGGCATATAGCTGGCTATCCTTGAGGGTCTAAAGTGCTACCCTCAGGTGTGCAGCATGCTCCTCCTCTCTCCTGTAGTATATTAATGTCGTCAATGAACACGATCACGAACATGTCCAGATATGCCTCAAATACCCTATTCATTAGATCCATAAAAGCTGTAGGGGCATTGGTTAGTCCAAAAGACATAACAACGAATTCATAATGGCCATACTGGGTTCTAAATGCAGTCTTAGGAATGTCGCTCTCTTGAACCCTGAGCTGGTGACACTCGGACCTGAGATCTATCTTGGAGAAATATTTGGCACCCTGAAGCTGATCGAATAGATCACCAATCCTGGTTAAAGGGTATCTATTCTTGATGGTGACCTTGTTCAACTGCCTATAGCCAATACACATCCGTAGAGAACCCGTCTTTCTTCCGGACGAACAACACCAGGGCACCCCATGGGGACTTACTCGGTCTAATGAAACCCTTATCCAGCAAATCCTTCAACTGATCCTTTAACTCTTTTAGCTCGGCTAAGGCCATTTGGTAGGGAGGAATTGATATGGGCTGCGTGTCGGGTAAAAGGTCAATCTCAAAATCAATCTCCCTCTTGGGAGGAACACCGGGTAGTCTCACATTCACATAAACAAAAGAATTTCTTGGAGGGGTATCAAATCATCAAAAATCAAAATATCAAAAAATTTTAGCTCTTGACAGCTTTCAGTTTTCCTAATTTTCTTATGACTGACAAAAAAAAAGCAAAAATATAAAATAAAATCCTAAACATGCCGATTCTACTAGATATGGAACACTCGAGGGAAAATATATCCGGCAAGAAAAACCCTCGGGTTATGTTCAGCAAAACAAAATGCACAGGTATCCCTCACCACCCCCATCAAAAGAACATGTGTCGTCCTCGACGCATATATATACAAGACAAAAACTAAGGGAATAGGAAACGTACCTATGTGACCTAGGTGTCAGCTACCTGGTCAGTGTAGGGTGTAGATACGCCTCCAACATCAACTCCAATATTGCTAGCTTGAACCGGTGCATTCTCAGATCCAACTGATCTCGTTCTATCACCACGAGCTCTTGCTGCCTCAGTTTGGGCTCTCAGTCGAGCCTCCTCTCTTGATTCGTGCAGTGCTCTTTCCATCTCACTCCGCTCCTATTTTTGCTGACGGAGCAGAGATATATCAACATCATCACTTGCCTCCTCACGAGGCCTCTTCCCTTTTGCATGTTCCATCGGCTCCTCTGTGATGAAATCAAAAATAGGTGGTAGCTCCTCCTCAAACTCATTATCGATCACAGGGAGTACTGGTGGAGGTACCGCAGCTGTCTGTCATGCGGCCAAGTCCCACACCTCAGATCGTAATGCTCCCAGCTCTGCGTACCATTGAGATAACTCTGGCGCCTGTAACTGTGCAAGGCGCTCGTCCATACTTCTCTCAAAAGTGTCCAGTCACCCATGCACCAAACTGGACAATGTCTCCAACTCCTTTGACACCCATGACTTAATCTGCTCCATCAAGACTTTGACCTGTAGAGCCGTATGTGCCTGCTGCTTCTCTACTTTAGCCATCCACCTAGCCATATCAATCAAAAACTCCTGTGATATTATGACTAGGCCGGTTGTGCTTGATCATAGAGGTGCGACTGATAGTCTGGATATTGTTGCTGCTGTAGATGATGATTTCAGAACATCAGCAGGTGTGGGGGCATCCGCTGCATCTGTAGCCTCATCCTGGCTACCTATATCTCTGCCCTCAGTGGGCTCGGTCGCTAACTCAGCGAACTGTGATGCATCAGTCTGCATCCCACTGCCAAATGCCTCTGCTATTATGGTTTCCCCAGCAGATGCAGATGCCTGAGTCCTCGCACTTGATACCGAGTTTGTATCATCTCTAATCAACCCAATATCGGTAATCTTCTGAACCACCACTCTTTGATCAACTGATGGAAATTTTGGCACTCAAGACTCCTGACAGAGTCTATCAATCAAGCACGGGAAGGGAATCATCATTCCATCATTTACAGCCCGCTCTTGAATCTCCTCAACAATGAACTGCGGGAAATTGATTGCGTACCCCTCCATGATGATGGCTACCAGTGTTTCTCTGTCGAGTGAGAGTATATTGTCATTGCTTGTTGGTACCAGCCTGTGCCTCACCAGTGACCACCAAAATTTAGCCTGGAAATTCAAAGTGGCCTTCTTTATCTGTGACTTAGTACCATGCAGCCATTCAATGAACGGCCCCTTTGTGGCAATAATGCGGGAAAGCCAAGTGTACTGTTGTATCCTCTCCATGATATTCAACTTCTTTGTTTTGACTTTCTGCAAATCAGATAACCTGTGATCAAACTATGTCGTGTTCATCGAGGCTTGATATTCTGGCCCGTACAGCATCTTGGAAATTGTCTCCTCAGATATGTCAATTGAGGTCTCACGCACTATCACATTATTCAAGGCAGGCCGCTTCTTCCAATCCTGGCCTCCTAGTGCCAACCGTTGTAAGGTGGCAGCATATATTGCATAGAACTCGAAAACCAGGCATGGGCTATAGCTGCCTGAAGGCTCTATCAACCACCAGAACTTGTATTTTTCAAATAGTGCCTGTAGCTCAGGAAGATCTTTCAACCCGGTGGTGATAAACCTTGGCTCCTCATAAATGCTCCGCTTCGGATTGCCTTTTTCATTTGGAGAAATATCTCGATGTATATAGCCCGCATGTTGTGGACACACCATCTCCTCACATTTCCTGGTTGCTCATTCGATGTGTCCGATGTCTCAGTCAGCTCATTGTCTGAATTCCCTTGATGGGCATGCGACTCATCCACTTTGTTTGTATTTTGCCCAGCTGTCGGAGCCTTCAGAACAAGTGCAGCAGCAGCCCTAGCGCTTTCATTAGTGCGGCTGCGTGAATCTCTTGCTAGTGGAGTGGGAGTATCGACCTGGGCTGTCGGATTTGAACTTTTTTGAGCCCTAGCACTGGTCGTCCTATGCACCAGATGCTCCTCCGACACTTCATATTCCTCTTCAGAGCCACTCGACTCTTTAGAGGAGGATGGATCATCTCGCATCCTTTTGTATGATGGTTGACTGCGCTCAAGTACCTACTTTTTGGTTGGACCCTTCTTTTGTGTGCCTCGTGGAGCCATTGTGCCTTTGGAAACAATGTTAGTACACAAGAGAAAATGAAACAGAAAATATTGTTAATTGGTGCCAGTGGTCCTGACAGGTGACTAAAAAAGTCGTTGACTCTGGCAACGATTCGTGAGGTCACTCGTTACCCCGGGTTGGACATTTTTCAAATATGTATAGTGTACTTGACGATTTGTCCCAATCACTCGTTCTGTGATTTTTCTGCACCAGAGCTAAAGTTCAAATTTTTTGGTTCCAACTTCTGATTTTCCATCTTATTCACCTGAACCCATCAACAAATGCTAACACTAACTTTTTGTTACATTTACAACTTGGGTTGCCTCACAAAGAAGCGCTTGATTTAACATCGTGGCATGACGTGGGTGTTTTGGCTACTCAGACTTCACCAAAAACACCTCCATGGGTTGCCTCCCATGTAGCACCTGATTTAACGTCGTGGCACGACTCAAGTCACTTGACTACTCAGAATTCATCAAGTGACTCTTCTCCATCTCCAATGCAGAAATTATACTGAATTCCTTGGTTGTTTCATGGTCCAGCTAATGCTGAAGGTAACCTCTTCTTTGTTTAACCAAAATTTCAGCTGTCCTGCTTCCATATCAACTAGGGCCCTACCTGTTGTAAGGAATGGTCGCCCCAAAATAATGGGTACCTCTGAATCGACTTCGCAATCTAGAATCACGAAGTCTGCCGGGAATATGAACCTATCCATTTTGACTAGCACATCAAACAAAATTCCCACATGCTTTTTAACTATTCGGTCAGCCATCAGTAGCCGCATCGAAGTCGATGTAGGCTTCCCAAGCCTAACTTTTTAAATATTGCTAGCGGCATCAGATTTATGCTACCTCCCAAGTCACAAAGTGCCCTTGCAAACTCAACCTCCCTAATGGTGCAAGGTATAGTAAACGCACCTGGGTCTTCCTTTTTCTGTGCTAGGACCCTGGTAGTGATGGCACCGCAATGGTGCCAATTATTAGTCGGTTTCAAACTTACGGTTCTATTTCTGGTGATGAGGTCCTTCATAAATTTGGCATATCCGAGCATTTGCTCAAGTGCCTCAACCAATGGGATATTCACTGACGGTTGCTTGAGCATAGGGATAAACTTTTGATATTTTTCAACTTTAGCTTTCTTCTTCAAGCGTTGGGGGTAAGGAGGAGGAGGTCTAGGAATTGTTGTGAGTTTTTGCTGCGCCTTCTTCTCATTCCCATGGCCATCTCTTTGCTCCTTTAAACTACTCGGAGAAATTTGCACATATGAGTTCCAAACCAAAGTTGGGTTTTCAACATCCACTACATCATCATCATTTATCAACCTGGGCCTTTCTGGGTCTTCAACTACAACTGGCCTCGGTGGATCCACTATGGCCTTCCCGCTCCTAGTAGTGACAGCCATGCAGTGACCGTCATTTTTTGGATTTTGAACAGTATTACTAGGAAGTGTGCCTTTCTGCCTTTGATTCACTGCAACAGACATCTGACTCGTCTGCTACTCAATTTGCCTGATTGCCACAACATGTGACTCCACCTTTTGGTTTAAGCCAGAAATATCAGCGCGGAGCTCCTTAAAGTGGCTATCTGTTGCCTCCATCTGCTTGAGCACTTTGGAAATCATATCTTCGACCCTTGAACCACTTGAATCTGGCTCTCGGTTCCGTGGAGGAACATACAAACCACCCCTATCATTTTTAAACTCCTCTCGCTTTTTACAGTCCCTATTGTCTCGGTATTGGCCCCGGTTGAAATTATTATCCTTGTAGAAGTTCTGACCTTAGTTTCCTTGACCTTGATGCCAAGAGTCTTAGTTAGACCCTTTGGGTGTTGGTACAGAAACCCATCCTCTGATCATTCAAGTAATTGACATCTTCTTCAGACTCAGACTCGCACCCATCATTTGTTGGGGCCTTGCCCTAAGAACCTACAGCGTTCACCTTTTCTGCTCCCATTCCCATTAAGTTATTGGCAAGCAACACCATGGTGGTCTTGATCTCTGCAATGTCCTAGTCACGCTCCTCTTTTCTCCGCTGTTCGGTAGAAATACCAACCATATAAGAACCAGCCGGAACGTCCAACTCTCTAGTGTGCCAAGCTCGGTTGGTTTTAGTAATCCTGTCTCCTCTGCATAAGTATGACTCATGAAGGATCCTCCTGAGATGGTATCAGCAACCGCCTTTGTATTGGCATTCAGGGACCGGTAAAAAATCTCCAATAATGTATTGTTCGGAATCCTGTGGTTTGGCACCTTCTTGAGATTTTTGTTGAACCGCAGCAAGATCTTATGGAGTGCCTCAGAATTTAATTGCCTGAATTTGTATATTTAATACTTTAGCCGCAACGCCTTGGATGGTGGGAAGAACCTTTCAAGAAAATCTCTCTTGAGCTCTCCCCAAGTAGTGATGGAGTCGTTCGGCAACTCAGCCAACCACATCGTCGCCTCACTCCAAAGAGATAATGGAAATAACCTCAATCTGATCGCATCCTGGCTGACCCCTGGCTGCTTGTACGCCTTGCATATACCCACAAAATTTGTCAAGTGAGCGTGGGCGTCATCAGATGCATGACCTGCAAATGTTCCCTTCATATTTAGCAGTTGAATCATTGCACTTATAATATCAAACTTTACCCCAGTAGGCAAAGGAGGAGGGACTACCGCTCCAGTGGCACCAGCTTCATCTATGTCTGAATCATCTTCCTCATCAAAATATTGGTGTCGCTGGTGCTCTGAACCTCTAGGTCGTCTAGCTCTTTCACTTCTGCAGCTAGACGTTGCTCTTCAGCAACTCTTGCTAACTCACAATCTTTAGCCCGAGCTTGCACTTCGGCCAACATCCTTGTTGTGGCTTGATCCACGGTTTCTTGCTCATGTATGTTAGCCATTCTCCTCAAGTTTCTCAATGTTAGCTCAAGTTCGTGATCAATTGGTATCAAGGGATGTCCTTGACTTCTAGTGTCAGGCATGCACAAACCTAAGACCTGTTAAGCAACCAAAACAACAAAATAAAAATAAAACAAAGAAATAAGAACCAATAGTAAAGTTAACAGAATTAACAAAAGCCTTAACCATATTCCCCGGCAACGGCGCCAAAATTTGATGTCGCCCAAATTACACCTCGCAAATGAGATATAAGCAATCGATTGTCAAATTAGAACCCAATGAAGGTTGAGGTCGATCCCACAGGGAATATGGTAAGAACTTAAGTTAATGTGAATAACTATTACTATTGATTGAATTATTTCCAAAGGGGGAAAAATATGGAATAATAACAAAAGTAAAATTAATGAATGCTTGTATTAAATTGGATTTATATTCAATTTACAACTAGACTAGGATTGTGTTCCCCAAGACTTCATAACCACAGGGATTATACACTAGTGATCTTTTCCGGTGTTTAACATGCAATATTGGTAAGTTAGGTTCACCTAAATGGTTGGTCCCCTATATAGATGATTTTCACCACGCAACTTGGTTTGTATACGGGTATACTTTAGTTGACCCCTACTCTTAATATCAGATTAGCTATTCCTCATACAAGTTCAAGCTATTAGATGAGGGTTGGTAGCCTCAAATATCCGTTGTTAATCCCTTTTTCCTATTCTTTACCTCCTTGATCCGATAAGTAAGAATAAGGCAAGTCCTAACGTTTGCAACCGTCAAGAATCAATTAAAATGAAGAGAAAAACAATACATGCATAAAACTCCATTCAAGAATCACTAAATACTTTTACCTGTGTGTTAATTCATCTTGGCTCCCAAAAACCTAGTTTATGGATTTAGCTACACAAGTTTATGTTATTGCAATCACAAATATAGAAGAAATCATAATTGCAACTTACAAAGTATTGCATAATAAAAACCAAGTAGATTGAATAAAATTCCAATGTAGCTTTTGTATCTTGAATCAAGAACAATTGTAAGAAAACTTTCTCAAAAATATCGCTCAAGATTCTCAGAAAAATCGTCCTCTGAACATTCTCCTGAAATAAACCTAAAACTAGGTATTTATAATACAAAGAAATCCTTTTCCTAAATAAATCTGGAAACCAGGTCGGCAGTGGCAACGTGCCATGTGATGGATCGTTAGGCCTTCTAACGAGTCATTCCTTGCTTCAATCAATCATCCTCAGCAACTTACCCAGGCCTGGCAACGGGTCACCTAATGACTCGTCATGCCTTAGCACGAGTTGTTAGGTCTCTCGTGGTCTACTTCCTCAGAAATTCCAGTGCACTTCACGGATAGCTCCAGTAGCTTGCCAATGAATCGTTCCTTCAGGCGACGACTCGTGATGTCGGTCATTAACTCCACTGGAAACTTGGGTGAATTTTTCTCTTCAAAACCTAAAGATTGACCTCACGACTCGTTACCAAAGCCTAACAAGTCGTTCCTCCAACTCGTCAAGTACACTATTTTACTTCTTCAAAACATCAACTTTTTGCCAATGCCTAAAGTGGCCGGTCGTGCCTCCTGCCAACGACTCATTAAGTACCTAGCAGTCCTCTTTCAGTTGTGTTCAGCATTAACTCGACCAAAATCACTTCCAGACCTGTTTTCCTGCATATTACGCACAAAATACCTTATACCCATATAAACATACCTGGAATGTGCATAATTTCTTGGTTTTAAGTGTCAAAAATGCCATAAAATCACGGCACATCAGTAGTCATCTGGAAATACCTCGGGATATTCACATATCATAGGGATTGACTAAATGGTCGAGGTCTCGTACATGACATCCTTAACCCTAACCAAATGGTAAATACAACCCTTGGAAATCATTTTCCTGGCCTTGAGATAGGAGATAAAGTGACCTACAGGTAGGCGCTGAACCATCCCTCCATTCTAAAACCAATTCACCTGGAAATCAAAACTCCACCGCTCGAGTTCTACAGTTAACAGAAGCATAACATGCAAACAACCAATCCATGCCTAAGATGATGTCAAAATTAGTCATAGCCAATTCTACTAAGTCTGTGGAGGTAAACTTATGCAATACTGTAATGGGGTAACCTCTATATACTTTTCTTGCAACGACTGAATCACCAATTGGAGTAGACACAGAAAATGGTTCTGATAAAATTTCAGGAATGACTCCAAAGTGACTAGAAATGTAAGGTGTCACAAAAGATAGTGTAGCTCCCAAATATAACAAAGCATAAGCATCAATATGAAAGACTCGCAACATACCCGTAACCACATCACGAGAAGTCTTCTGCTCCTGTTGAGAGCCAAGTGCATAAAATCAATTCTGGTGATGGCCGCCAGTTGAACCAGTCGAAGCACCCTTCTGAGTCTGACGTGCCACTGGAACTGCTAAACTAGCTGCTGAAGTGCGGGCTCCACCACCCCTTGACCTAGCTGCGGGGCAATCCCTAAGTCTATGTCCGGGTTTGCCACACCCGAAACAAGCATCTAAACCCACCAAACATTTTCCTGGGTGATTCTTGCCACAGTTAGCACAAGATGGAAAAGTGCGCTCTGTGCGCATGCTATTCTGACCCCTCAAACCTGAGGCCCTGCTCCTCTGATCGTCTCGAGGCTTGGATGGGGTACTGGCTGAAGATGGTGCTGATGTTATGGACCTGTGCTGGGACTGCTGGTGAGGCCCACCCCCTGGCCTCGGCTGGGAGAACCTGTGGCTATCAGTTCTGGCCCTCTTGGCCTCTCTCTGCCTCATATGAGCTGCCTCAATCTGCTGGGCATAGAGGACTATCTGTGGGTAGTCCATATCCTAATGAAGCATGGTTGTTCTGCAGTCCTTGTCCAGACACTCAGCTACTCCCTGCACGAATCTGCTCACCTGTTCCCTCTGGTCCATCACTAACTCCGGGGCATACTTTGACAGGTGAGTGAACTCAAGTGAATATTCTAGCACCGTCATCGTTCCTTGTTTGAGGTTAACAAACTCGGTTGCTTTCAATTTCCTCATCTCCCGAGGGAAGAACCTGTTGAGAAAGTCCATGTGGAACTCATCCCAACTGATAGGGCCCGCTCCCGCTGTCCTGCTATCCTTCCATTGCTTGAACCAAATATAAGTGACCTCCTCCAGCTGATAAGAGTCCAAGTCAACGCACTCCTCATTCGTCACCCCCATCACCTAAGTGACCTTCAAGATCCCTTCAATGAACTCGTGTGAATCCTCGTCCACCTTTGCCCCTGTGAACTCGAGAGGGTTCATCCTTAAAAAGTCCCAGATCTGGGCTGTCGCTACATTATCATTCTTTGGAACATGCGTAACAGCCTGTTGGTTGACCTGACCGATCAAGGCCTGTGCCAACATTTGTATAGCCGCCCGAAACTCGACGTGTGCAGCTGACTCTGGTGCCTCGAGCTCCTGAACAGGTGGGGCTTGCTGACACCCATTATCATGGCCACCCTCGTGGCCCTCATTATTTATGTTCCTCCTTCCGTTTATCCTTCTAGGAGCCATAATTTTTTTCAATCGCGAATAGCACAAATTAGAAGGATTGAGAGATTTTCACCGCACGACATATATCATGAAAGAAGGAAACATTTCCTAAAATGTTTAGTAGCCTCTTCGTCATAGGTTTGGTGTGCTTCACACCAATGAAAAAGACTCTACCTAACGCGGTTTTCGGACTCCCTAGGACACATCTGAACCTATTACTCTGATACCAAGTTTGTTACGACCCGAGAGTACACCCGAATCATAGACACGGGACAAGTACCCCGAAAGACTCCAAGTCAACCCATGGCATGAACATATATCTAATTCATACACATAAGGCGGAATACTTAACTTAAAAATTATTATTTTAAATGAAGCGTGACATGAAATATAAGAAACGATGATACATAATCCAAGCATAAATAATGGAATACTACAATTAAGTCTGAAAGCCTTTTATCATAATAGAAGGGTTGAAGGGACAAGACCCCAACTAACCCCAACATACTGAAAACAAAAGATAAACAAGGTCCGAACATAAAGTCCCCGAATCATGAGGACTCACCACTGAAAGCGAGAGCAGAACTGATAGCAAGCTAGGAACGATGCTGAACCTACGAACCAGATCCTGAAAATGTATGGGTTAGTACTTAGAAGGTAATGAGTATGTAAGGTAAGCAAAATAATACTTAAAACCATAAAAGCTATAGAAGTGTGGGACATCATGATCATAAGACTGAAATTGTAGGTATATCGTAAGGCTCAAGATTTTCGAAATATTCGTAAACTTGTCATAGTCATAACATGTGAGAAAAATATTTCATAAAACATAACTTGATCCAAAAGAACATAATCATACGTCCATTAAAACCATAAGGAACAATGAGAGATTTCTACAACCGACATACCCCGTATGAGCACATATGGAGCCCAACCTGTAAACCTAGTCGGGAGGTCGTTCATACCTTTCCAAGGGCATGAACCATGAAAGGCGTGATATCACTCGTGGAGGCCCCGTAGGGCATAGGGCACATTCACTGAGGAGGTCCCAAGCATAACATATGCTGCTACATAGTTTTGAGATTTGGGCCGTAACCTAGGCCTCGAACCTACTCGGTGTTAAGTACTACTCCCAAGACATGCAACGTACTCATAGAAATTCATACATGACATGCATGGCTAGTTAAATCGTGAGAATCATATCATTCTCGAGAATTCGTAATACTAGCCATGAAATTGGGCCCGTGAATCAGCCAAAATCATAGTTCATAAATCATAAGCAACATGTGGGCATTGCCCATAATTTCAATCATGCTTGAAATACTTAAATTTATGGGAACATGATCATAATAATATGAGTAGTTGAAAACATGCTTAAAATTCAAAAAAAAATTGTATTATGCTTGCGAAATCATCATAACCATGAACTTTACTAAAAAATTCTCATGATTGGGCATCTATACTTTTAGGGGGTAAAATCATAAAAATATTTAATAACAAGTAAAATCAGTCCAAATAACTCGAGATTCATAAGTTAGGCATACTACAACAAGCTCATTTCAAATTTTAAGGAATCATGCAATTTGATAAAGACCCATAAAGTTTTGGTAACTTCAAACATAGAATTAAGGATAAATTGGGCATGGGTAGGGACTAAACTACCCATTCAAAACCCCACATACCTATAATACTTGCTTCTTAACTCCCTTGAAAAACCCTAGGCGGAAACTTGAAGAATTGAAGAAGAACCCTTGAATCTCCTCCTACTCCCTTCCTGGTTCTTGCAAATGCCAAATGACATTTAGCATGAGTTTTTTCTCCTTAAAAGACCCTGTCCCGACCTCAAAACAACGTGGTTTAGTGTCTAAAAGCGTAGAAAAGTAAAATTTTTCCTTAATGAAATTTTCCTGAAAAACAGATTCTGCCCCGACCACGAGTCATACCATGAAGTCACGACTCGTGGTCACCTCACCACTTTTAAATATTTTGAATCTGTCCATGACTCGTAGTGCCATCCTATGGGTTGTACTGTCAATCGTGGTACCATCCACCCATACCAAATACGAGTTAACCACGACTCCTCATCACGACTCATTGCTACATCCTATGAGTCGTACCATGACCCATGACGACTCACTCTGGTACCATTGAGAATTTCACCACAACTCCTAACAACGAGTCATACTTACGCGTCATGATTCATAGGACCACTCGTGATATGACCTCAAGCTCTCGAAATTCATCACGACTCATTTCACGAGTCATAGGTCCTCACCACGTTTCGTACCTCGAGACGTCCTAGTGCAAAATTCCAAGTTTTTATGCAGTTTTCAACTTCAATTCCTGGGTCTATTCTTTGGCCCTTCTGGGGTATTACATCTAGGCAACTTACTGGTACTAAAGAAGCCTTTAACAGTGCTAAACCTCTTTGTGAATAATGCTCCAAGTCTTTTTAAAAATACAACACTGAATCCATCCATTCCTGGTGCTTCATCATCTCCTATAGCCTTTAAGCTTTCCCATATCTCTTGATCAGTAACTGGTATGATAAGTTCCATTTTTTGCTCATGTTGTAATTTGGGCCCTCTTCTCATTACCATTTTACCCACAGCTGGTAGGGATGCTGCAGCAGTCCTCATAAGACTTTTATAAAAGCTTATGATCTCCTCTTTAATATCAGTCTGATCCGATAGTTTCATCCCAGTAAGGGAAGTCAATTCAGTAATTTGCTTCCTATTAGTCCTCTCCTTAAGTACTGCTAAAAAATACTTAGTATTGGAATCTCCCAGTTGAATCCATCTGGCTCTTGACTTTTGCCTCATAAGGCTTTCCTCCACCATAGACCACCTCTCCAAGTCCTGCAACAATTTTTTCTCCTGGTCTTGTAAATAGTCAGTACATTGGGTTTGTATTTGTCTCTGTATACAAGCTAAGTCCTGTCTAGATTTATCAATTATTTGTGTCATAGGCTTGAATTCCTTTATATTTAGTTGCTTAAGGCAGTGTTTCAAAGCTTTCAATCTGCTCCAAACATTGCTGAGATTTACCCTTTTTCCCTACTTCCTCCAAATTTGTGCAACAATATGCATGAATTGTTTATGTTCTACCCATACATTAAAGAACCTGAAAGAGACTTTGATGCTCCTCATTAGGCATTTGATGGATATGAGCATAGGTGAGTGATCTGATATATGTGGCAGCTCAATTCAACTTGAACATATCCACATCTCATCATCCACTCTGAATTACCAAATACTCTATCAAGCCTACTACAAACCCTGTCTCCTCCCTGCTGTTTGTTAGACCAAGTATAATACTCCCCTTTCCATGCAAGTTCATTTAACAACAAGTCATTTATACATCCTACAAAATCTTTGGTTTTTGCATAAAGGACAAGACTACCCAAAATTCTATCCTGAGGGTATAGTGGAGCATTGAAGTCACCTCCTACTATCCACAGACTATTGATCACTTGTGTTATGTCCCTAAGGCCTACCTATAAAGTGTTCCTTAGATCCCCAGTGTTAAGGCCATATATAACAATGAATTCACACTGAAAGTCATCAGACAAACTAGTTACCTGGCAATGCAATAACTTATCCTCTTCCCTTATTTTCATTACTGTATATGCATTTCTATCCCAACACAGCCATATTCTTCCTTTGACAGCAGACATGTAGTTGTCAAGATGCCCCCAATTAGGAACAATGTAGCTTAGAATCTGTTTGGATTTATATTGTTTTGCTCTAGTCTCAATCAAGCCAAACAACTTAATTCTCTTTATTTGAAGCATCTTCTTGAATTCCTTCTTATTATGCTTCTTATTCCTCCCCCCTAATATTCCATAATAGCCAGGTGATTTACTTGAACCTCCTCTATTATGAGGGTCTATTTGTTTCATTCCTCTTTCTCTTTGGCCCCTCGGTGTCCTAATTCTGCTGCCACTCAGAACAGAAAATTCCTCTAAGTTCAACAAAGGACTTATCATCTGCTCTGCATTATGTATCTGCACCTCCATATCATCCTTATCCTTCTCCTGTAGATCCACCTGAGGTCCCAATTGTTCCTGCATTGCTTTAGATTTTTCTATATGTTCCTCACTTCTTGGTATCTCTATCTGTTTAGGACCCTTACTCCTCCATTGTTGTACTATCTTCTTCAGTTGTGTTACTATCTTTCTAGCTAAGCCATGAGTTCTTTGTTGCTCTTGTCTGTCCGGTGGTTTGGTTATAGGTTAAAAACCGACACGCAAGTGCACGTGGTCAAATAAGTAATAAAGTGGCTAAGTAAGCCAAGTATCGAACCAAGGAGACTCTGGATAAGTAAAATTGCTTAAGTATACTATATTCTAGCTTACTTCTAATTATGTTGACAACAACGTAACCAAAAGTTAAATAATTTTATTTTTATAGATTATATACTAAAACTATTAACAAATATTTACTTTGAATTGAAACTATGGATATGAGCATGCCAAGGTTAATAACAAGTAATGAACTTGATTATAATCATAATTTGGTTATTCTTCTCTTCATGTTGCTAGCCAAGAACAGTAGCCTAGAAATTAAAACTCTCGTATTTAATTTCACTTTAGAATCATAAACCATCCGTCAACATTTCTGTGATCAAATGCAATTTATGACCTAGCAATACAATTCCGGTTCCTAAACTGACTAATACGGCTTTCAAGTATATTTCTATCAGGAAAGCACATCAAAACCCAATTTTCCCAAATTAAGTTAAGAACAATACCCTATTAATTCACAACTTTCCAATTTCTTGCTCTCTCGAGTGAAATTGGACTTTTTAGATGTACATTAATGTCGGCCACACACTAATGCAGTAGAAACAAGAATTAATAGAACAACATGAAAGAAGAAGAAGAAAACCATATCATTAACAATCAAAATTCATCACCATTGTTCAAAACCTTAGCAAGGAAGAGAATTAGCCATTCATTTGTGGATTGATCATCCTAAAACAAGTGTAAATCATGCATACAATTGATAGAAAGAAGAAAGGAAGAGAAGAAATCCCTTAGCTTTTTCGTCCCTCAACTGCTCCTAACCCACGTCCTTGCTCCACCAAGTCTGAACTTTGAAAAATAAACCTAAGTGTGCTATTTATAGTAGTAGGACTCTTTCCCGGAATAACAAGCAACGTGTCACGGAGTGTATCGCGGAGCACAGCCTCCGTGACACGCTACGGATGCGGAAGCCCTCTGGAAATCACCCAAAATTGGCCCGAGCAGCACCCTGCCGCGTTGGCAGCGTGTCACGCTGCCTGGGCAGCGCGTTGGCAGCCCTTGGTCGCGGAGGCCACCTGCCGTGGCACGTTGCCAACGCGCATGTGGGCTGTTGTGAGCGGCCTGCCTGCCGTGGCATGTTGTCGACGCGCCGGTGGGCTGTTTTGTGCCTCCTCTTCGCCGACATTCGCGTGTTGATTCCGTTTCCAAGCCTCTACTTCACCAACTCATGGATTAGTTACTCAAAAGTCATCAAAACCTACAAAACAAAGGCTAATCATGTTGGTTAGCACATATCTTTAATTCATCTAATATTACATGAAAATGTATACAATAATCTTAGATAAACAAGACTAATTTAAGTCGTAAAGCTTATCTCGGGCATATATTTTTGCCCGTGATCACAACCCCACACTTAAAGCCTTGTTCGTCCTCGAACAACCTTTTACATATCATGCATATGGAGACTCCCACATAACTAATTTAGCAAGAGAATTCAAGTTACGGCTATAATGATTATGTAAGATACAAGCTAAAAATAGGGCATGCCTGATTTGATCATTGAACTGAAGTACAACTATGTTAAGACTTCTTACCCTCAAGAATCGACTCTCAATTTTAGCAAACTCATGCAAATCAACTGACTAAGAAATCCCACATGATTTATATCCTTCATTCAACATGTGCCCCTCACGGAAAGAGAGTTACCCATTTTCACATGCAAAAACAATTTTTATATTACAACATGTGTGGGTACATGCATAGAGTTACACTCACTCTCACAAAGAATTCACATGCATCATGTAATGACCCATAAGCTTGCCCTTAGTGTTTTTTTCCACTAATTTAAGGATGTGTGAATGTAAGATCAAGTAGGACTTTTTTTTTTTTAGGTTGTAATGTAACTCAGGTGCGGGTAAGTACTATTATTGCCAGTAATAGTGACTATCTTTCCTAAGCGCTTTTAATACATCACGCCTTCATTACAAACTTCCCTTCCCTCACTTCACCTTTTTCTCTTTTCATCTTTCTTTTTCCTCTTTTGTTCCCCCCTTTCTTCAGGCACTTTTAGCTTATTAGTAAGGAGTTCTATAAATAATTTTTCATTAATTTGTTTTCTTCCTCCTTACTAATAATCAACCATTTTCACACAAGTGCACCCTCTCCCTTTCTCAACTTTTACAATTGCTACTTTTCCTTCTTTTTCATTCTTCTCACTCCTTTGCTCTTTCAGATTTTTCCTTTAAGCGCTTAGGAGTTTTAGTTCAATTACAAGGCTAATGAAAGAAAAAGGATTAAGCTTATGTTGTAGCTGTCAAAGAATAGGCTCAAGGCTCAATGAGGTTAACTAGGATTAATTTTTCAAGGTAGGTATAATGAGGGATAAAAGTTTGGTTCATTCAAAGAAATGCCTATATCATTTCCTACAATTCACATCCTTCATTTCGTTTTATAAACACACCAGGCAAGTTCTAGACAATCCACAATAGCACGGAATACTCAAAAACCTTACACTCATGGCACATGCTCAAATCAAGACCCATTCAGTAGACTCTTACTCAGCTAATCACAAGAATTCAGAATTAAGCTTCAATCATATTGAGTCGAATACAAGAGCCTAAGTGTATCAAACAAAGTTATACACTTGCATGCTTCACACTGAACATACTTGCCTCTTACAACCATGTATAGCACATAACAAGAATATCAAGCCATCAATTAGCTACGGGTTTCAAAAACCCAAAACCTATCGACTAATTTTCCTCAAGACGGTCGTCATCCATCCATTGTCGGAAACAGTCCCTAGCTATGACTAAAAACTTTATATACAGACCAAGGAAAGAAAAAGAAAAATTTTATTCCTCGGTTCAAATACCCCCCGTCAGAAAAGAACCGAAAAGAAAAACCAACGGGTGATGAAGTCATGCTTAATTCACAAAAATTTTTCAAATTTTTCAAATTTCTCACAAGCATTACATTCACCAAAAATCGTTAAGCACAACAAAAATTTTTGAAATTTCCCTCACCCCACACTTAAATCATGCTATGTCCTCATAGCATCAAATTAAAATTTAAAAAGGGTGAGAAATACTCTCTGAGGCCTTTAGGCCTAGCTAATAGCATGCCTTCCTTCAACTTTGCACAAGTGGGTGTTCAACCCCCACTTTTTCTCTTCCATGCTTGTTAGCTTCCTCCTCCACGGGTACTTAGACTTCCCCTCCATCTGCGCTTAACTTTCCACCAAAACAACACAAGAGGAAAATAAACAAAAATTAACTCAATTGCAAGAAATTAAAATGGTACCTATGGTACCCTTGGGTTGCCTCCTAAGCAGCGCCTAATTTTACGTCGCGGCACGACGTACCAAGTTTCACCACTTTTTCCTCCACCTTGAGGATGTGAATCTCACCCCTAATTTCTTTTCTAATTTCCTCTTATGCTCCAGGGGTGGTGGTGAAAAATTGTAAGGACCAAACAGTAGGTGTTGCCTTTTTACTTTATTGGCCCTCAAGTAAGCGAAGTCATTTTGGCTCTCTGAGTTAGCAAATTTCAAAATATACGGGGCTTGGTCCTCCTCTAGACATTTCTCTATAAGCTTGGAAGACTCTACTTCTATGTTGTCAACCAAACTTAATGTCGAAAAATGCGTCGAGTGTGGTCCAATACACCTCAACTCTGAAACTGCATTATGCTTGACCTCCTTACTTGGATACACCTTCTCAGCATCGACATCTGTCTCTCCATTAATGTCAAATGGGGGATACTCTATCTCTTCTTCCATGAATGGATTTTCCATAAGTGTGAGCCCATCACGGGGACACTTAAGAGATTCTAATTGTTGGGCTTCATCCAAAAATTCACCCTTGTCTTCCTCTTGTAGTTCCTCTTGAATATCGGCTAAAACTGTCACCTGCAAGTTATCACAAGCTTCAGCTTCAGCGATCATCTCCGTGAATTTGACGCTCATCCTTTCTAGAGCCTCTGCATTCTCTTCTTGCTGAATTCTCAATACTGCCATCGCCTCCTTCATTGCTTCTGATTGCTCCAGGAGTTGTTTCAGCATGTCTTCTATTTGAGCTTGGCGTCCCAAGTCCTCATTTTCAGCATGCCTATATTCAGAAAAACAACAGAAGGATCATAGTAGGGCCTTGGGGGAGGGGAATATGCATTCGGACAGCCATCCCAATGGCCACCTTGACCACCACATATATTGCACGTGTTACAGTGCTGCCACGAGTGGTGTCCTCCGCAATTCAGACAAGATTCGCTAAAATATGAGTATCCACCATTTAAACCATTTGTATTCCATGATGACATGTCAATAAGGGTATCCGAAAAAGAAGAAAAATAAAATAAAATACAAAAAAGAATTAAAACAAACACTAAGACCAAGTTGTCAGCACTAAGAAAAAAAATATAGTAAATTTACACTTAAAACAAATTCACCAATTGCCAAGTCTCCCTGGCAACGGCGCCAAAAACTTGTCCGGTGGTTTGGTTATAGGTTAAAAACCGACACGCAAGTGCACGTGGTCAAATAAGTAATAAAGTGGCTAAGTAAGCCAAGTATCGAACCAAGGAAACTCTGGATAAGTAAAATTGCTTAAGTATACTATATTCTAGCTTACTTCTAATTATGCTGACAACAACGTAACCAAAAGTTAAATAATTTTGTTTTTATAGATTATATACTAAAACTATTAACAAATATTTACTTTGAATTGAAACTATGGATATGAGCATGCCAAGGTTAAGAACAAGTAATGAACTTAATTATAATCATAATTTGGTTATTCTTCTCTTCATGTTGCTAGCCAAGAACAGTAGCCTAGAAATTAAAACTCCCGTATTTAATTTCACTTTAGAATCATAAACCATCCGTCTACATTTCTGTGATCAAATGCAATTTATGACCTAGCAATACAATTCCGGTTCCTAAACTGACTAATCCGGCTTTCAAGTATATTTCTATCAGGAAAGCACATCAAAACCCAATTTTCCCAAATCAAGTTAAGAACAATACCCTATTAATTCACAACTTTCCAATTTCTTGCTCTCTCGAGTGAAATTGGACTTTTTAGATGTACATTAATGTCGGCCACACACTAATGCAGTAGAAACAAGAATTAATAGAACAACATGAAAGAAGAAGAACAAAACCATATCATTAACAATCAAAATTCATCACCATTGTTCAAAACCTTAGCAAGGAAGAGAATTAGCCACTCATTTGTGGATTGATCATCCTAAAACAAGTGTAAATCATGCATACAATTGATAGAAAGAAGAAAGGAAGAGAAGAAATCCCTTAGCTTTTTCGTCCCTCAACTGCTCCTAACCCACG
This sequence comes from Datura wrightii, assembly GCA_035772735.1. NCBI lineage: Eukaryota > Viridiplantae > Streptophyta > Magnoliopsida > Solanales > Solanaceae > Datura > Datura wrightii. The sequence goes on along the minus strand of JASDFA010000019.1, from coordinate 70,600,390 downwards.
TCCTTGCTCCACCAAGTCTGAACTTTGAAAAATAAACCTAAGTGTGCTATTTATAGTAGTAGGACTCTTTCCCGGAATAACAAGCAACGTGTCACGGAGTGCATCGCGGAGCACAGCCTCCGTGACACGCTACGAACGCGGAAGCCCTCTGGAAATCACCCGAAATTGGCCCGAGCAGCACCCTGCCGCGTTGGCAGCGTGTCACGCTGCCTGGGCAGCGCGTTGGCAGCCCTTGGTCGCGGAGGCCACCTGTCGTGGCACGTTGCCAACGCGCAGGTGGGCTGTTGTGAGCGGCCTGCCTGTCGTGGCACGTTGTCGACGCGCCGGTGGGCTGTTTTGTGCCTCCTCTTCGCCGACGTTCGCGTGTTGATTCCGTTTTCAAGCCTCTACTTCACCAACTCATGGATTAGTTACTCAAAAGTCATCAAAACCTACAAAACAAAGGCTAATCATGTTGGTTAGCACATATCTTTAATTCATCTAAAATTACATGAAAATGTATACAATAATCTTAGATAAACAAGACTAATTTAAGTCGTAAAGCTTATCTCGGGCATATATTTTTGCCCGTGATCATTGTCCACATATATGGCCTATAGTTTGGCATTTTCCACAAAATAAAGGTTTCCAATCATAAGTCACCTCTTGAATAAAAGTTCTCCCATAAGGATCCATCACACTCATCTCGGTAGGAAGTGGTTTAGTGATGTTGATTTCAATGAGCATACGAGCGTAGGACCCCCTTGTCTGTTTGGCAGGACACTCATCAGCATATAAAGGAGTTCCTATTAAGCTTGCTATCCTATTGAGAGAATTGCATCCCCAGCAATTCATAGGTAACTTAGGAAATTTTACCCATAGAGGCACCTCAGTAGGAAATTCTTTGGTAAAATCAAAATTAGGAGTCCACTGCTTTAAGATCATAGGTTTTTAATTCAGAGAATAAGGACCTGAACAAAGAATTTCTCTCATATCTACCATTGACTGGCATTTGACTAAGAAATACCCTTCTTCATGCATGAAGATATTAGGCTTAGCAATATGATTCTAGTTCTGATTAACAAACCTATTCATAGCATTGTAACAAGGATTGTCCCCAACAACATACACTATAATCGCACACTGCCATTTCTTAGTCTCCTTATCCACCTCCTCCCTCTCCAACTGGATTATTGCTTTACCCTCAATCATCTGAGGAGGTATATAAGCCAATGGTAGCCCATTCGAAGCTGCTCTATTACGCTGAAATAAGTTAGCCTATTCTTTTTTATCTGTTTCAACCAGGCTATCACTAGTCTCCTTCACCTCCGGTACTGTTCCATTGGTTTTTACTTGTCCCAGTCCTCCATAGCAACTATCTTCCAGGCCCTTTCCATACCCAGATCTGGTCAGATGCGAGCTAGATTCTACTATCGGTGATGTTCCAATCGAATTAAGCATTGGGGTCTTATTGTCGCCTTCTCCAGTATTATCAATTTTTATCTCCTTTGTTCTCGATGAAATCCCGAACGTAGCAATCGGAATTTTCCTTGGCCTTCCTCGACCTCTTGCCTATCCTTTCCCTGTATTCCTATTCTTCACTCTAGCCATGGTTCCCGTTGGAGCAGTTAACTAACGTGCACCGCCATGAGAGAGAGGTTCATTATTGTTTTTCGTGTAGCCTGTTGGGAAGAATTAAAAAAAAGTCCATATACTGTTCTAATTTTTTTATCATTCTTCTTTCTATTAATTTTATTTATGTTTTAAAATTTTTATTGCATAGGTATATATCATGATTCGTTATTATTGATTACTTAGTTTAAATATGTCAATTTAAAAATATAAATTTGATTATTTAATACTCAAAAAATAGAAAAAAATTAATAACTTTACATCTCAAAAAGCTAAAAACAAGCTTCAATAAAAATACATATGCTTTTTACTAAAGAATAAAGGCCTAGAAAAAGCCTGTGACAAGATCCCGAGGGAGGTTCTGTGGAGATGCTTGGAGACTACAGGGGAGTCGGTGATGTATATTAGGCCGTTCAAGGATATATATCATGGAGTCAAGACTCAGGCGAGGATTGTGGGAGGAGACTCGTAGCACTTTCCAATCTTGATGAGGTTGTACCAGGGATCAGCACTTAGCCTTTTTTATTTATCTTGGTGATGAATACATTGACGCGAGGGATTCAAGGTGAGGTGCCTTGGTGTATGTTATTTAAGGATGACATAGTCTTGATTGATGAGACTCGTGGAGGCGTAAATGTTAAGTTGGAGGTGTGGCGACAAGCCCTGGAATCTAAAGGCTTTAGGTTGATCAGGACTAAGATAGAGTATTTACAGTGTAAATTTAGTTATGTAATGCACGGAGGGGTGAAAAAGTTATGTTGGGTACGAAAGTCATCCAAAAGAGAGAAATTTCCATATACCTTTCGTCTATTATCCAGGGAAGTGGAGAGATCGACGAGGATGTTGCTCACCGTATTGGTGCAGGTCTGTTACACCCCTTAAGTTTCTATCATTTAATGGGCATGTGCATACGTATATTGAGAGTTTTGGAGTACAACGTATGCAGAAATATACGAGCACGACGTCGAGTGAGCAAGAGGTGGGGCCGGAGGCCAAGCGCCTTGGGCGCCGCGTCGTGCCAGTCGGTCTGGCATCATGACCAGCGTCGCACACCTCTGCCTAGCACGATGGGTGGCGCATTGTTCCCCCAGACCACCGCCTCAATATATATATAGAGAGAGAGAGAGAGAGTTAAGTGTTAGTTGAGAACTCATTTAAAAACATTCTTTTGTGACAACTTTCGGTAGAACCCCTTCTCCCCTCGACTTTTCATCTGTTTTTCATCGAATTATGCTGCTAAACTCTGTTCAAATGTAAATTCACTTTGGATAACAAGTTCTAGGCCACGAGAAGCATGCCTGCGGAGTTATTTCTTGAAAATTCACTTGGTGTTCCGGAATCCCGCCGCGTAAAGGTTGTCAAAATTACTTCAAATTGAGTCCTAAGCAGCTACAGGCAAGAGGTAAGCATTTCTCCCTTCTAAACTCTCGAGAAATTGTGAGTTTTTGGCCGAAGTAAACGACGTTGAATTATAGTTATTATTATCGAAAGATATCATTGTTTGTCGAGTCTTAGTATTGAAAATAGCCGTATTCTCTCGGCGTAAGGGTTGCAGTTAAGTGGAACCACCGGCTACAGGTTGGAACTAATCGAATAAATGAGAATCGACATTCAAGGTATGTTAAGGATAATTTCTTTCTGCAAGCTACTCCTATTGTTTAGATGATACAGTCAATACCTTGTAATAGCCTATGCCTATAGCGTTGTGGTTAGGTGCCGCTAAACAAAGCAAGGTTATAGTATAGTATTCCTCATTTGGAAGTTTATACCAAGCTTTGGCCACCGTCAGAGGCGACGTAGGAGTTTCCTATTTAGTTGTTTACTGACTAGAAGGATTAGTAGGCGTCTTGTTACCACCTCGAGGCCACAGAGGCCTGAGGGTGACTGTTAGTGTATGTTGCTAAATTAGGCAGCATAAGGCGTAGTTTGGTGACGCAATATATAGTTCTATGCAAATACAATTATAGGAGCCCAGATGGCTCAAATACAATTACAGGAGCCCAGACGGCTAAAATATAGTTACAGGAGCCCAAACGGCTCAAATACAGTTACAGGAGCCCAAACGGCTCTGATACAATTACAAGAGGCCCAGAAGGCTCATACATAGCTACAAGAGCCTAGATGACTTAGACACAGCTACAGGAGCCCAGACAGCTCAGACCCAGTTGCAAGGGCCTACCAGGCTCGAATATAGCTTCAGAGATTGAGTATATCTTAGTTACAGCAGGCCTAAGGACCTATAATAGTTCTAATAAGAGGAGTGTGCATTGCATGTACTTGTCGAGGCTTATGGGGGCCAAGGTAGGTTATTCTGTGTTGGTTGTACCTTGCAAGCTTATGGAGGCCCGGTTAGGTTCTTGTTTGTATATATACTTGCTAGTTATATTCCAGATTGTGAGGCTGTTCAGGTTAAATTCTTATCCTCCTTATTGATTACTTTCAGATCTTTTATTGACTTTATTCAGCTTTCATTACTGCCTTACATATTCTGTACATATCGTACTGACGCCATCTTTGGGGCACTGCATTACTTGCGTACAGGTGCGGATAGACGTGGTTCAGGTTCTTCCTAGTTGCCAGTCAGAGTCAGTAGTTTAGCCAACTCCTTTTCTCCAGAGTTGATAGTTGGCAAAGTTTGCTCTTTTGTTGTACAGTGGTCACGCCCCGAGTCTACACTTTGGACGGAACACGGTACTTGGAGTCACAAGTAAACCCCTGGTCTATCATACACTAACATTCTGAGTAATCATACATAGCGGAAGCTTTTAAAATGCTAATATGAATCAACTATGAGGGTAAAACTGAATCATAAAGTTTTAAACATCTGAACAAATCTAGAAGTCTGAAACTATGTCTATGTCTGAAAGTCATCTAACTGATGAGTTACTAGGACAAGCCCCCAGGTAACTCTAAGTTTAACTGAAAGAAATAAAATATAACTAAAGTAAATAAAATGTCGTCCTCGAAAGATGAGGACTCACCAGCTGGTAACTCCTGAAGTAGGTCTACTAACTGTACTGAGACTGAGAACCTGCAGTTGTATCATAATACGATACAGCATAGAATGTATGCGTCAGTACTTTGAATGTACTGAGTAAGTGAGAAAAAAATGTAACATAAAGTAATAAATAACTAAACTGTAGTGATATAAAGTAATGCATAACTGAACTGCAATGATATAGGGTAATACATAACTGAATTGTAATGGCATAAAGTAATACCTAAATGAGTTGTAATGACATGCAATGACCAATGGAAATACTGAAACTGAATAAACTGAAGTAAGCTGAGATGGTCGAGGTGACCCTGTCTGATGGTCAAAGACATGCCCTAAATCTGAAACACTGAGTCTGAGATACTGTACCAAACTGAGCTAAACTACTAGAACTGGAACTAAACTGAGAAATCTTAGAGTGACTAAACTGACTAGTGGGAGAGGCTATAACCGACATATAACCACGTTAGCTGGACGTGGAGTCCAATGTACACACCCCATCGGTAGGGACCAATATACCTTGTCATGGTATAAAGGCATGGAGTGTGAGAATCACTAAATATAACCTACAGTGGCAACGTAGTTCTGGAACCTGGGTGCGCTGGAACCCCGGCCCTTTCGGTGTTAAGTCCTACTCCCAGTGGATAATCCTATCACGACTACTACTTCCAAGCGGATAGCTCGATACTGGGGTCCAAGACTATAAATGACTCAGGGATACTGGTTGAGAGATCCCTGAGCGTCTGATAGGACCGGATTTGGAAACTGAGTTCTAAAATTGGTCAAAGCTGCTTATCTGAAAGCGTCGTAACCGTCTGAAGAACAAACTAATAACTGAACTGGGGTCGTGGGGCTGGTCAGAGATACATAACTAGAATGTCATGACCGCCTAATGGACCAAATAAACTATATTCTGAGTCTAATTCTGATAACTGAGAGGTACCACTGACACCTCGGGAAAAGACTGAAGTCAAACTGATCAGCTGACATTTCTGAAGTTACTGAGTAGGCTAGTATTTTGACTGGAACTGGACTAGCATAATCTAACTATGAAAAACAACTGATAATAAAAATGTAAAAAAATCACAACACTGATAACTGACCTTTTTGTTGGACTCTACGTGTTTTGAATGTGGACTGAGACTGTAAGACTGGATATACCAAGACATTAACTCCTACTCAAGTATTTATGTCAATAAATCATCACTCACACGAAATTTCACATATGAACATAACATTTCTGTTGGAATCCAAATCATTCAAGTTCCACCCTAATCTATGATAAGGACCAAGACTAACTTTTAGCTAATCAGAGGCCTGAGAGTCTAGGGAAATCATAGACATATTTTCTTCTTACTCAATTCATAGAATCATGAGCCAAGATCACAATATAAATCATGGGTTCTATCTTCATGCCAACTAATGGGCTCAAATCATTCTTTAAACATGTATAGTGAAATCATGGTAAAAAGCATGTGCATACTTCACAAGAACCATAGCTTAAAAATAATGTTAACGCATAGGAAAATTTTAGAAAAAACACGCTACTGCCATTTCTCATGTCAAAAATCATGAATTTAATAGTAATTTCATAACCTACACTGTTTCTATCATGAGGGTCTGAAAATTTATGAAAACATAAGAGAAATCATGCTAGATTGAGACCTTAAGACATAAGTTCTTGTTAAAATTAAATGACTAGGGTTTTTATGTAAATATCGGGACACAAGGACGAAAGGGAATCCTTGTTGAAGTCCCACATACCTGGCTTGACGAAATATCCCCCTAGACCTGGATCTTGAAGTCGTGGAAGAAACCCTAGGTGTTCTTGAGTGTTGGAAGAGAAGAGAAAGAAAGATTTGTGAGTGTTTCTGGATTGAATGAGGGTTAGGCTTGATATTCCCCTTAAAACCGCCCCTCCTGGTACCCAAAACGATATCACTTCAGATTTAGAAGCATAGGAGTTTACAAAAATGCCACTAGAGAAAACTGGAAAAACTTCTCGAATTGGGGCCACGACTCACGTAACGACTCGTCGTCTCGCCCATTAAGTATACTGGAAAATTTACACAGATTCATCATTCTTCAAACCACGACTAACATCACGAGTCGTTACTTACCCCAATGACTTGTTAGGCCTACTCGTCAAGTACACTGGATAACACTTCATGGCTTCAGCTCTTCACCACCCAACAACTAACATGACAAGTCATTGCCCCTTCTAACGACTCGTCACCCCCTTCCGTTAACTACATTGCCTGAGACTTAACCTAGGGTCCCTGTCCTCCATCTAACGACCAACCTAACGAGTCATTTCCAAGTATGACGACTAGTCAGTCGTCCGTGGCCACTGGCTTTGCCATCCTTTCCTTACAGATCCTCACGGATCAGACAACAACCCGTTATGTCTCCTAAAGAGTTGTTCCCTGACTCGTTCTGAGGAAAGTTTCTGTTGATTTTTCTGCTGAGCTTCATCTAACTCCGGGGTCTGATCTCAAGGAATTTCGGTGTGTTACAATATCTCCTCCTTGGGAACATTCGTCCTCAAATGTTGGATGAACACACTGAAGGGATAGGGACTGAACTAAAAGTTCAAATACTTTGCACCCGAAATTGAGAACTAACAAAATGGCTGAGCAAAAGGCTAGGTAAAAAGTTGCAACCTCGAGGATTGAATGCTAAAGTTGAACGCCAATAGAGTATCTGACTCTGAACTGCATTTTTGAATCAAACACATGTATGATGATATGAGGAAACTAAAGGGCATGAAGCTGACATGGAATTAAGGGGGGTACTAAGGAGAAACTGTTCTTCTCAAGCTAGAACTGAGTTGTTAGGGACGGAGTTGTAAATCCATAACTGCTTTTGATATCTGAACATGTGGCCTTATCTGAATTCAGTTTCCCTAGTAGCTCCTCCTACAATCCGATTGTTCCTTAAAACCTTCACTGAAATAATTTCCTTATTCGACCAACTAACACCTTGATGGTCTCATCTAGAACCTCATTTTAAAAGAGACTGCCATCCTCACCAACACCTCATCACCCCTTTTCTATGCAAAATTTTTAGTGACACTTTGCTAGATACACTAACTTCCTGAATACTACCTCACCATTCAAGCCTATCACTAAAATCGTCTTACGACTCCTCTACAGCTTGTTCCATCCAAGAATTCCTCTGTCTCCCTAGTAGGACTAGTAACTGCATCTCATGAACTTCTACATATTGAGCATCTAAGGTCTAAATAGAAATTCATTCTGAATATATCTGTTACCACCATCATTCCTGTCGTGGGTGAACATATACTTGGCTTAGAGTAAGGAAATCACCAACACGCATCATTCAAGGAGCTTAGTCTGAGCCTACACATGGTGTAGCATGATCTAACAAATCGTTAAGGAGAATATAAGGGGCTAGTTTCTTGAAGCTGAGTATAGTGTGAGACATGAGTCTGTACATAGTGAGTTTCATGGCATGGCGTTGAGATTTTCGAAATCATGGAGTAAGACTGGGATCATTGTCTGAAGCGGTTATCTATAATTCTAGGAGTCTGAACAAAAGCATGAGTAGAATGTATTGTTAACTGAAACACAAGAGATAACATCTGAATGGGAAGGATTGACATCCTAAAGCTACTATTTCTTGAGCCTTTCTACTAGAACACTTAGGACTTGTATTAACCTCTTTAACTTACCATCTCCCCCTTAGCTTAAAGTCATCATTCTCAGACTTTTAGATCCTTTCTTAAGGCTAGGATAACATCACTAACTCTTGACTTCTCATTCGCCTCGATAAGTTATCACTGAAGGCTTCATACTTATAATCACTTCATACCAGTCATGGGAGAATTCTCATACTAACATGCTAAATGGCATCTCATACCTTATACTGTGGCTCCTAGGCCTACCACCTGCAAGGATCAAAATGAGAAGCTCATAACATACATGTTACTATATACGGAGTTGTCGGCCATCTATACTAGATGTTGTGCCCTGCTGGGATGGGCAAGCTATTGGAGTAGCTGGGATAGTAGGAGGAGTTCTTCCATGTTCAGCTATAGGGCAATTATTTATTCTATGGCCCGATCGACCAGATCCAAAACACCCTTCCCTACCAAACAAACATTTTTCGGGGTGGCTCCTTCCACATTTCTCGCAAACTAGGTGACTTGACAGGGCTGTAGAAGAGTTAGCTGGAGCTCTACCTTCACCCAATTTGGCTGTTGGGCACTCTCTGAGTTTATGGCCTGACTTGCCGCACCAAAAGCAACCGTCTGAGTCAGCCCTGCATTCTCCCAAATGTTTCTTCCCACAGTCCTTGCAAGCTAGGTATATAATCTCCCTTACTTTGGGTTTGTTAGGAGCATTGGAAATCGATGGTGCTGGGGCTGATGATCTCCGACGAGACTGGAAACGAGGTCTACCGCTCATACTCTATTGGGAATACCCTATGTCCCTTGTCCTTGCTCTCTTGCTCCCTTTTCTTCTCCTTTGATCCTTCCATCCGCTTTCGGACCATAAAACTCAGATGGAATCCTTTTAAGAACTTTCGATCCCTAGCTATTATCTCTTCAGTAGGATTTGCAGGTGTGTTGCCTGCTAGTTAATCTGAGTGGTCGCGGCCCGTATTAACACTTTTAGGGCAACCCCGAGCTCCGCATCCGTCACTTGCCCACTGAAGGGGCCTACTAGGGTTGGTGGGACTGGTGAATTCCCGCTATTTTTCCCTCTTCCAACACCCCTTCTGGGAGACATTGTCTGTGAACGCGTAAAGCACAAATAAGAAGAGAAACCTTAAAGTTTACACTCTATCGCACGATAGGAATAATGAGAAAGGGAATTTCCTAAAACATATTGTAGCCTTCTCGTCATAAGTGTGGCGAGCTTCACACCCATGAAAAGGACTTTACTCGATGCGGCTTTCAAACACCCGAGGATACTCTAAACCTAGTGCTCTGATACCAAGTTAAGTGCAGGGATAGTGCAAGTAGAGAAACCTGGCTCACTTAGGCAAATCCCACATCGGAAAAGATAGGGAGAGTCTTGCGCTATTTAGTAAAGGAACTGGACTTGATACTGTGAGGCACCTTTTAGGTTGAAAACCCGAAGGGGCAAATCCATGATGGATTTCGGCCCAAGAGCGGACAATACTTCACAATGTTGGGCCAGGATCGTTACAGGTACAGTATTAGGTAGGGCGAGGCTCTGTCCCGGCCATTATTCTACTCCTAGAGGCTTGCAGGCTACAGATTCTCAGTTGTGGGTTGTCGTTGATCATGTGGGGCCTATGCACTTTATTTTGTGTGTGTTGGCCGTGTGGTGCCTAGCTTAGCTAATTAGTTAGAAGCCTTGTCAGCATTAGTGTGAATATGATTGCCTGTTTTTATTTTGCTATAACTAAACAGCATGGTGGTCTTGTCGGTCCGCATAGGATCCCTTTTATCGCCTTGTTGTTGGGTTAGTTGTTTTCCTTTATAGGTGTTGCATGGCCTTGTTGGCCCGAGGCTATATTTAGAGTCGAGATATAGCCGGTTATTTTCTTCATTTAAGTTGCTGGCAGGCACCAAAGATGCATATGCCCAGCCAGATCAGCACAGGTCCTAGTATGGCATTAGGTGTCAGTCATGTCTCCCAAGGTGGGACATGACAAGGTTGGATTAAATGGAGGCTCGCTTATGGAGTTTTGTATGATAAGAAGGTGCCTACAAAACTTAAAGGCAAGTTTTACAGAGTGGTGGTTAGACCGACTATATTGTACGGGGCGGAGTGTTGGCCAGTCAAGAACTCCCATATGCAGAAGATAAAGATTGCAGAAATGAGGATGTTACGTGGATGTGCAAGCGTACTAGGAGTGATAGGATTAAAAATACCGATATCCAAGCCAAAGTGAATTGGCTGGGGTGGAGGACAAGATGCGTGAGGCAAGACTGAGGCGGTTTGGGCATGTGAAGAGGAGGTCTGAGTGCCCCAATGCGGAGGTGTGAGCAGTTTAGGAAAGGTAGGGTAGACCGAAGAAGCAATAGGAAGAGGTGATTAGAAAGGATATGGCACATTTGCAGCTTACCAAGGACTTGATCTTAGATAGGAAGATATGTGGTACACGGATTAGGGTAGCAGGGTAGTAGGGAGTTGTGTGTGACACTTTTTTTTCTTTCTCAGGAGTAGGCCTAGTATTGCTCTTATAATTCTTTGTCTTTCATTGTCTGTTCTTACCTGTTGTTACTTATTTATCATTTAGTGTATTACTGTTGTGTGTTTTTTGTATGGGTACTAGTTGCTGTTTAGATATTATATGTTGTCTCCTGTGTTGCTATTATCTTGTTAGTTCTGTCTTTCTTAAAGTCGAGGGTCTACCGGAAATAGTCTCTCTACCTCTGAGGTAGTGGTAAGGTTTGCGTACATTCTATCCTCCCCAAACCCCACTTTGGTTGGATTACACTGGGTTGCTGTTGGTGGTGTTGTTATTATTAGTGTTTGGCTTTAGGCCACAACTAGTGTTGAGCTGCCTCTAGGTCTGAGGAGGAAAAAGTATATGCAAATCTTACCCCTACTCTAGAAAGTAGATAGGTTATTTTCGATAGACCCTCGACTCAAGAAAAAGCAAACCAAAGCAGCCCGGAAAGAAAAATAACGAAAGTGAGGAAGTTATGGCAAACTACAAAGCATGATAAAATAATTTGAAGAAAAAAAGAACAATAACTACCACAATACGATAATTCAAGTACAAGAAACATAAATAATAACATAAATAAAAAGAGAAGAAACTACAAGAGGAATAAGTGTGACAATGATCAACTACCTATTAACCTACTATCTCAAGTTGTATCCTTCAAAACTTCATATCTAAGATCACGGTAAGCAGAAATAGCGTCATGTCCTGTCTAATTACATCTCCCCAATACTTCTTCCCCTACCTCTATCTCTCATGAAATCATCCATAGTCAACCTCTCACACCTCCGCATTTGGGCATCCATGCATCTCTTATTCACATGCCTGAATCATCTCAGTCTCGCTTTCCACTCTCACTCGTCCTGAATATTTTCATTTCTAATTCTATCTCTCCTAATGTGCCTGCACATCCATAGCAACATCCTCATTTCTACAGTCTTCATCTCCAAATGTGAATATTTTTGACTAGCCAACGCTTCACTCCATACAATATAATTGATCTAACCACAACTCTATAGAACTTGCACTTAAGTTTGGATGGCACCTTCTTATTGTAGGATATTATAATACGAAAATATAAACATATACCCTATTAATAAAAAACAATTAGTCTTAAAACGCAAAATTAAAAATCAGCGCAAAATAGGGCAAAAGTGAACACCATCCAATTTAGAGTCCACTAAATTGAGGGTCTTTTTTTACCTTAAGCAAATGCCAGCAATGACGGGCTCATCTTGGCCTTTTCAACATTAAGGGGTTCAATTTTCAAATCTCGAGAGTAGTACTATTTTCCCAATTTCCAAAGGTTACGGAGGTTGGATAGAATTAACACAGATAAAAGAGAAGAAACGAAAAGAAAATACACTGACCTCAATTCAAGGAAGGGGGGAGAGGATGAGGGAAAGTTCATTTCAAATTTGTGGCCTTTGTTTGGCATCTTCAATATATATGTACTGTATTTTTTGGTGTAACTCATGATTCACAATCACAGTCTAATTCATTTTCTAGCTCCCTAATCAATAATTCCATCATCTTCTTATACATTGGCATATAATGATCGTTTATCATTGTCTTTGACAAACGAAGCTTACTATACAATTCTCTAGGAGTCTCATATATCCCAACATGGTGGTCTTCCGTTGGACCATCATGATCCAGATCACTTGCCTCTGATGATGGTATAGAAACCATATGCATTATTCTTCCAGGAGGGTAAAAATGGTGGTTATCTGACACATCTGATGGAGATATTGGCGTTTGGTTTTCAGCTGCATTGGCCAGCACTTTCTCCTCTTCAGCAATTTCTTCTGCTGCAGCAGCTGCTTCCTGATCATGGACATTAGCTTCACGCTCCTGCCTTTGTAGCTCCTTCTCCAATTCATACCACAATTGACCTTCCGTGATATCCTCTATGGGGGTAGTACCAATTGCTTTGTCCACTCCAGCAGCATCTTCCTCTTCATCGGTCTCATCTTGTTCAGATCCGCTGCTGGAAGAACAATATTCGACTTTCTTCCCCTCAGGAGCACTTGTTACTACTTCACTCACAAATGTTTCACATATTCTCGGAGCTATAAGGGGAGCCTCAGAGAAATCATCTGGTTTGGAGTTTGCTGAAGGCGAGACGACACGGCGACGCACGCCCATACAACTCCATGATGACAAAGAGGAGCGTGTCTTGACAACTGCTTGGGCAACATCTTGGGCACGCTTCATCACCACCTGCACATTAAGGCAGTAGAATCAGCTTTCCTGACATGAAACTAAGGAGATAGAAAGTTGAGGATGCGGAACATAATTAACCTGAAAGTTTCATTGGCAATATCCTATTAATATTTTACCTAAACTCCATCTACAAATAACAACTTGTCCAGAAATATGAAGTTAGAATTACTACTGATCCAGAAACTCGAGTTAGAATTACATAATCTATTTATTCACAAACTTAACATTATGTTGCATTCAATAAGGGAAATTAGTAATAATAAGTAGAAGGGAGAAAACCAGTGGAAGGCCCCAACCTCCTACCTGAGTACTGCTTGAGACAGGACGCAGAAGTGCACCTGCACCAGCAACCCTTGCTTTCGCTACAGCTATAGATGGTAGACGAGAACCAAGAGCAGTGGCAGATCGATAAATAACCTTCAAAACTCTATTGCGCTCAACTTGGTCACGTAGATCATTCACCCAGGATGACGCCGTTACCTGAAAATGAATATTTTGAAGTTAGAAACCACAGCAGGTCCAAGATGAGATTTTGAAGTATATGAATGGGAGTTATGTGTCATACCTCAGAACGAAGAACATCTATAGAAGCGGTTGAGAAAGTAGGCACCAGATCAGAACCATTAATTATTGTAGTGATGAAGTGCTTTCCTGACTCTGCCAACTCCCACGTCATACAGGCAGCTGCGCAACACTAACACAGTAAGGATATAGGAAGGAAAACCACATCAAGGCATTGGAATTCATTAGGCAAAGATTTAAGAGATGCTAATTCATCAAGGAGACACTAGAAATGTATTCGATATAAAATATTGTAGGCATGACACAAAGAGGAAAATAAATTATGCTATTATACAGCCTCAACATATCCAAAAAGATTAGAATAGCACTATTAGAACAACGGTCATCCAATCAAATCATAAATTCCAAAATCAAAAACGACAGAATCAACAGATCCCCACAAGAATAAAGATTAGATAACTACTGCAAATAGTTTAGAGTACTAATGGAGCATGTCAAGAAGTACAAAGTCTAAGCCTCGTAGAGAAGTCTCTCCCCTTCCTTACTTATATCGGATACAGTCAAGCAAAGGAGATTGAATATTTTGCCATTCTTTCCTGGCGAAGGGATTGAGATTTTGACTTTTTCAAGATTTCCCTTGTTTCCTAAGAAAAAAAAAAGGAATTCCACTTGTTTTGTGCCTCGAAGAAAAGCATATCAACAAAAAGAAGATAGAAAATTAGATAGTAAGTCTCCAATTTTTATTGCTAGAATAATGCAATTTATTTTGTGTTTGAGCACATGTCCAGCCTCCAACAAGTGTACAACATGAATACACAGCCTAAAGGGGAAGGAGCTGTATTAGTTACAAGAGACGTTCTTGGGAAAGGTTTAGAACACTTCAGTGAGTTAATTTTCATCAACCTCCTTACTAACTTTGTTGTTAAAGGCTCACTAACACTTCATTTAATAGGCTGTGCGCTTAGCACTAAGGCAGTAAAGGTCTGCATCTTATGGCCCATGGGGCTCTGTCTCGAAGAGAGCGGCAGTAAACAATTGAATATTTCACCTAATTGTCCTTTTTCTTCAATTCTTATGTCTATATAATTGTTTGGATTTATAATTATTATTCTCGAACTACGTATATATTTTTCATCTTTCACTTGATTGCACCTTCTTCCTTAGTGCCTGCGGTTTATTTGCAATTTGTGCTCAAAGTCCCAATAGACTTTAACATAATTATTCATTTTGCACTTCGCCTTTTGTGAGAGCAACTTTACAGTGTCCTAACTGCTCAGCAAAACCTTCAACTCATCTAGATGCTTCCCAGCATTTTCTCAGGACAACACAATTTACAAAAGCGACTTTGCAATGTTCACGCTACCATCATCTTTTTTCCATAGAAATCCAGAATCATCTTCAGTTAGTTTGTCACTTTTCCATTACTTTCTTCAGAATCTCTCTTTTCTTTTCTTATCATCAGATACTCTTTAAGTTACATGTTAAAGGGACCAGCTCACATATGAACAAGTAGTCTCCTAATGCACAATGTGCCCTATTGGTGGAAATTTTCTACAGAAGTTACTCTACATATTACACTACCTCTCTACCTTTTATCAGGTTTCCTAAAAATATATAATTGGTACTATTTGTCAAATTAGGTTCTTGGCCAAACTCACCCCTCAAAAGCTAGCTCATGAGGGGTGGATTGTCCAAGGCCATATAAGGAGACCATCCATCCTTTTTCATCTGATGTGGGACTCTTAAACATCCCACCTCACGCCCAGGACTGAATATCTGAAGCGTGGGCAATTTAATATGGGGGTCCTACATCAGTAAACTCTAATTGGGATGAACTATGCTTTGATACCATGTCAAATAGATTTTGGGCTTAACTTGCACCCCAAAAGCTAGCTCATGAGGGGAGAACTGCCCAAGGTCATATAAGGAGACCACTTGTTTCTTTTTCATCTGATGAGAGACTCTTCAACAGAATTAAACAAACCCTTCCTTACATATTTCTTATGCTCCCAACAAGTTAGATTTATCTATTCACACTTTTGTAGCTATAAATAAGATATAAACTGCAAGCTAATTTCCTCTAAGTGTTTTTTGGAATAGAAATTAAAACATCCAAATAAGTTTCGAAGATCCCCAGACACAAACAGTCAAAAAACAGTCCTAGCAACAGTTTAGCTAGTACATTTATAGATGGTCTCATCTCAGTTTTCAATCTCATTTTCATTTCAGGAAACACAATTTAACAATGTAAACAGTCCCTAGCCTATAGCTTCCAGTTTGCAGTAATATGTAGTGTTACCACGATCACTTCAAAGTAAGACCTCAGAACTATGGAATAAGAACTTTCGATGTTCAACTTCATCAAAAAAAAAAAAGAGGATGTGCAAAACCTGGCTAAACTGAATTTGCCACAGGCCAACCTTCGAGTTCCAATCTCCAACGCAGAACTACACTGAGCTAATTGAGATGTCTTTTCAGAGCCAACCAGTTTTAAAGTCTGTTCCTTTCCCATTCTAAATTAGTACCTTTCTAGAGATCTAACTACAGGTATTGCTTATATTTTATAAATTGAACATAAAAGCTAGTGATATGAAATTACAAACAACTCAAGATAGAAACTTTCGCATTTCAAGAAAATAAAATACAGTCACAATGTTCAAGAATTCATCATTCAACTAATTGAGCATGAATTTTGGGAATTCATAGATTGAAATATTGGTCTAACAGATACATCATAAACTCAATTTTGTGAAGAGATGTAGAAATAGCTGAAAAAAATATCTTTATGAAAAATATTAGGACTCAATTAGAAAGAGTCACTAAAGTAGAACACTTTCAGAAACACCATGCTAATGTAGCACTAAATGGGCCTAAATCAACAAGGGAAGATATGATGGCTTCTAATTTCACTTAAAGATACACAAAACAATTTGGAAATAAGGCATGGATGAGAATGTCCTACTTTCCTTGTCACCTACAATTTTTATTTACCAGTTACTGATATATCAACTTAGCAACCATAATAGGAGGGAAAAGTAAACGTTCCGATTTTCAAACATAGATCTGCAACTGCAGCGGAAAGAAACACACCTGGTGCAAAAGTGACACAGGTGCTTGAGGAAAGTTCTTGTTGCTCTCGAAGGATATAGGTCAGAAGTGCAGCAGTACCACCACCAAGTGAATGCCCAACAATCTGAAGTTCAAAACTAGCATTACAACTTTGATATTAAGCACAAAAGAAAAACTGAAAATATGTATTCATCTGCAACAAACCACTTGAATAACCTGACTTTTGAAAGTATGTTAACATTACATATCCACTCAAGATTGGCCATTATATTAGTAATATTTACAGGAATGTTTCTAAAAATTTATGCGGCAACGCCAAAGGTAATGACTACTTTTACTTTTTACAAGTAAAGGTAATGCTAACTTTTACAAGCCATCTTCATTATAATCTCAGTGCCACACCCTTAGCCCCAAAAATATGAAATACAACAAGAACAAAAGAAACACATGACTTTGAGATTAATGTACGTCAAAAGAATAGAAGAAATGTAGAAGGTGACTTTCTGACTTGCTCTTTCGATGACAACAGAAACTGGAACCACAAATTTTAAGATCAGCCCTATGAACAACAGGAAGGAGGTGAGAGCCACAGAATAGATCAATAACATAAGATGGTGTCAGAAATATCCAAATGAAAGCAAATCCCATGATGCATCATGACAATCATCACATTGACAGTAATAAGAAAGGTTGATCAGCAATCATTACTTGTTGAATCTTCCAATTTTAACACGTCTGTGACAGCTTTCAGTCTAAATAAGCCAGTGAACGGAACAATGCATTAAAACACCTTCCAACCTCCATATGCAACAGAGAAGAAAAAAGGGTAAGAAGCAACGATGTGAATTCTAATTTTTACCTTTATCTCATACTCAGGATTTTCCTCCAGAGCCTTTACCAAGAAAGGCATCGTAAGCTTGGCAATCCACCGAGCAGCAGCTACCATCCCACAATGTGCGTATCCCAAAACAAGATTGCTAATCCCACCATCATCTAAAACTGAATGGTGAAAAGGTACAACAGCGCCTGTTGCTGCAGTCAGGGTATCTTTGATGCTATGAGTGCCCCGAATTAGAAGAAGGAAACAATTTAAATTTCTGTCTCTTATAATTGTAAAGGCGGGCTTAAGAAGCTGCAAACAAAAATATTGAACATCTTAGTTCATGATCGAACCACTATTATGAATTTGTGAAATAAATCCAAATAAGAGGGTAGTGGTAAGACAATACATACTCCTGCTTTAGGTTTCTGAAGGAGGACATCTTCTTGAGAGTAGCCAGCAGACTCCAAGAAAACAGGAAATGGCTTCTTTGAGAAAAGCATGCAAAGAGTCACCAACCTTAAGTAATGATACAACTGAGCAATAATCTCATCACCCTTTAGTTGCACACAGCTTTCCCCAGCATATACACTTGCAACTGGTACATTTCCCTTCAAAATCATAAATAAATATGAAATCCGGGTATAGTTCAAGCATGAAAAAACACAGATATAGAACATCTCGGAGCTATTGCATCGATGAACTTGTATTGAGATAATGCATTCGTAAACCACAATTCCTCACTTGAGAAGTGAATAGCACTGAGAGTCTTGGGCCTGAATTTCAAGGCACTAAGATGTGCAGCATCTAGAATTTCGTCGATGAACAGGATGATGCATGAATATCAGAAGAAGGTAAAACCACATAACTAAAGAAAAGTAATAATAGACAGAACATCTGTGAAAATGCAGCAGTTAGGTTTATCTTGGCTATCAGAGACCTTCTGAGATATTCATCCCTATAAATTAAGAACACAAGAGTATAATGTGAAAATTTGTGACAACGATTTGCTGAATTCCATTAGATATATTGACCTACAATGGACTGACTATGATCTACAAGCTCACACAGTTATGTGCTAAACATACAGCAACCAATCTACTTTCCAAGTAGGTGGATCAATAAAAGAATGTACTACCAGCAATAAAGTATACTATATTTTTCAATCAGTTTTACTTATTCAAACAATTGCTCGGCTATTTGAACACACAATCACTGATGGCGGGAAGTTCACCGTAGTGGAAAATGTATTTATCTTGGTCTATCAGGAAAAGAATAAAGCAAAAGATTGCACCACAAAATTATTCAGACAATACATAACTATATCAGTAATCAGTCCATTCAAATCATGAAATCAGTCCATGTCAGGATACATCACATCGACTTCCATTCACCAAGCTGTAAGAACATTCGTGATATAAAAGATTCCAAATTTACAAACACGACCCTTAATATCAATCGATCACCTATGCCTTTACCAGTTGAGATGGACTAACTGAATCATTTATATCCCCTGGCACTATTGGGCATATGTCGTTGGAGTACTGGTAAATTAAAAAAAAATTAATAAAATTGCCACCATTAAGGTTAAACCTTGATGTCAAGGACCTGGCTTGGTCCTTGTCTGTACTGGTAAATAAAATAATTTTTCCATTCTGATAGTGGTAAATAAAAGACTCCAACTTTAGGAGCTCAACAATTAATAATCAATGAACTACATTTCCAATCTCAACCAGCTCGGGATCAGCTATATAAATCTCTATAACAATTTCACACCAACACTGGTAAATAATTCAACATCATTTCATCCACAAAAGTATCAAATAAAATCTTTGACGTATTAAAGATATCTTACCTGTCTTCGGATAAGGTAGTTGATTCCAAAAGCCAAGTCACCGATAGGCCATTTCCCGAGCGTTTCCGAATAGGTAAACCGAAGAGTTTCACACAAAGTAGAAATGGTTTCCAGCCACGTCGCCGGAGCTTGAGCTGGCCTTCGTGATAGTCTCCGTTTCACAGATCTACTTGCGGCTTTGGAGTAATCTCCACTTTCTTCCTCCTCTCCGTCCTTGGCCGTTAATCGGCGACTCAGCACATAGTACAACAACACCACCGCCCCCGCCGCTGTCGCCATCGTCGTCGCAGCCATTCGCAGATTAAACGATTCAGCTGTCAATTCAAAGTTCTTAGAGCAACCACCCTAAATTAATCCTTCGTTTAGTGATCTGTAGATCACGGTTCAAGACGAGAAAACAGCCTTGATTCTCACTGTACACCTAATCTGGCACTAACTCAAATCAAAGCTGTGAATTTCCGTAAAAATAACCTCGATTTCAAGAAAGAGTTTTTGAAGATATATATAAGGCTACGATATACCTCACTGTACACCCAATTTCGGACTAGCCTAACATCAAAGCTATATCAATTTTCGGAATTCCATATAAATCAAAATCGGATTGAAAAATTAGGGTCTTAGTGAAATTGAATAGAGGAAAAACTGGAGGAACTATAGTTTACACGTACATTATATATATGATACATATGATTTGGCGAAGTGTTCCTGAATCTGCATAGAGACATAATATACACACGCTTTCGCAAAAGGAGCTTGACGGAGACGGTAAACGCCAAAAACGGAAATGAGACGGAGTTTAGCTTTGTTGGTGAAGTCAAATGGCATCCTTGCCCTTTGCGTAACTCTCTCACTCTGATTTCACTAACTTATACGTCTGCGCTAACAAAAATACTAGTAGCAGTAGAAATTCAAAGTACGAAATTAATTAATTTAATTCTACGTGTTCATTTTTTAATATAAATTTATTTAATAAATAATTATATTAAAGGGTGAACTATAAAAATGTCATTTTTCATATATATTTAGAAAAATATTATAGTTGTTATAAATGTATTTATATTATAGTGAATGTTTATAAAGGTATTTATATTGTAGTAAATGTTTATCTTGTTACTTTGGCGAAAAGTTAGGATAAGTTTTCTCTTATAAATAAACGGGTTCTCTTTCATTGTATTTTATCCATCAAGAGAAATAAAAATTATTCTCTCTTCTCTCTTTCTCTACAATATTCTTCCTTTTGCTTTATTATTTCATAACACGTTATTAGCACGAAACTCTATCGTCTCAAATTTTGAAGGCTAAGGTATTATATATTTTTTTCTCTTCCTTTTAATATGGCTAATCTTATGAAATTTGAGTTCGTTGGCCTTCAAGGTTCGGGCAAGAACTACCTTTCATGGGTGTTGGATGCTGAAATCCATATGAATGCAATGGGTCTTAGAGACACCATTAAAAGTGAAAATAAAGCATCAAACCAATATCGT
Organism: Datura wrightii; assembly: GCA_035772735.1. NCBI lineage: Eukaryota > Viridiplantae > Streptophyta > Magnoliopsida > Solanales > Solanaceae > Datura > Datura wrightii. The sequence goes on along the minus strand of JASDFA010000019.1, from coordinate 70,579,640 downwards.
GCTTAGTCTATGATATTATTGCTCATTATCTTGACGAAATTCTGAAAATTGAATATCTCACGGTTAAGGATCCACTTGTTTTGTGAAATAGCCTGAAAAAGATATGATCACCTGAAGATGGTAATCCACCCAAAGGCACGATATGATTGAATGCATCTGAGGTTTCAAGACTATAAGGCTGTTCATGAGTACAACTCTTGCTATGTTCAGAATTATTTTTCAGTTGAAAATATGTGAAGAGACTATTAATGATGTTAATATGATGGAAAAGTCATTATAATATTGCCTAAGGGAGCTAAACTCATCATGAATAATGTTATGTTTTCTCGTAAGTCTCGGAGAAACTTGTTGAGTTTTAAAAATATCCGTGAAAATGGTTATCATATCAATACAATCGATGAGATGAATCTTGAATATCTTGGTATCACCAAGAATGTCTCTGGGCAGACATGTGTTATAGAAAAGTTTTATGCTTTATCTTCTGGTGTATATTGGACAAAAATTATTGTAATTAAGGCATATTCTATAGCAAATCAGAAGTTTACTAATTTCAATACTTTCACACTTTTGCGTGATCGTTTGGGACATCCTGAATCCATAATGATGAGACGGATTATAGAGAATTCAAATGGGCATCCATTAAAGAACTTGAAGGTTCTTTCAAATGGTGAATTTTCTTATACTTCTTGTTATCAAGGCAAGTTAATTATGATACCATCACCAACAATGGTTAAGATTGAGTCCCCTGCGTTCTTGAAACGTATATATGAGGATATTTGTGGATCTATCCACCTAATTAGTGGGTCGTTTAGATATTTTATGGTCCTAATATATGTTTCTTCTAAATGGTCTCATATGTTCCCATTATCACTCGCGGCCTGGAGTTTGCCAAACTATTGGCACAAACAATATGATTACGAGCACAATTTTCTAATAATCAGATTAAGTCTATTCGCCTTAATAATGCTGAAGAGTTTTCATCTCAAGCATTTAATGATTATTTCTTATCAATTAGGATAAAAGTTGAATATCCTATAGCTCATGTTCACACTCAAAATGTCCTTGCCGAGTCATTAATTAAATGTCTGTAGTTGATAGCAAGACCATTGCTCATAAAAACTAGGTTGCCCCCTTCTGTTTGGGGTCATGCAATTCTGCATGCTGCAACACTTGTTCGTCTCAGACCGGCAAACTATCATAAATTTTCTCCATTGTAATTGGTTTTGGGTCAAAAGCCCAATATATCTCATCTGAGAATTTTTAGATGTATTGTATATGTGCCTGTAGCACTATCACATCACACAAAGTTGGGTCCCCAAAGAAGGTTAGAAATTTATGTTGGGTTTGAATTGTCCTCCATTATTCGCTACCTTGAACCATTAACTGGAGATATGTTTATTGCTCGATTTGCAGATTATCGGTTTAATGAGACAGTTTTTTCAAAATTAGGAGGAGAAAATAGTGAAATCAAAAGGAAAATTTTATGAAAAAATCCATCACTGTCTCATCTTGATTCACGTGCTTCTATTTGTGAGCAAGAAGTACAAAAGACCTGCAGAAAATTCTAAATCAAATGCAGACGTATTTATAGATTTGAAAAGGATGACTAAATCAGATATTCCTGCAAAGAATGTCCCAATTCGAATTGATGTTCCTGTAGGACCATCTACTAGTGTCATAGCTAATGAGTTTAAAGCACGCATAAACCATGGTAGACCATTAGGTTCTAAGTATCAAAATCCTAGAAAAAAATAAATAAATGGTCAAAATGACACTACGAAAGAACCACATGAAAGTTCAAGACTTGAGCAATTTTGATATCCATGAAGAAATCAATGAGCCTAAGACTCAAGAAAATGAGAAACTATCCATAAATTTAAGTAATGTTGGAATTAATCGATCGGAAATAGTGGTGGATTATGTCTTTGCATATTATGTTGCAACAAAAAATCATGCAAGATAGTGAGGATCTTGAACCTTAATCTGTCACAGAATGTCGAAAAAGAAATGATTGGTCAAAATGACAAGAAACAATTCAATCAGAGTTGAATTCACTTGTCAAATGTGAAATTTTTGGACCTATAGCTCAAACACCTAATGGTATTAAACCTGTTGGCTATAATGGGTCTTTGTGCGGAAAAAAATGAGAAAAATAAAATATAAAGGTATAAGGCACGCTTTGTTGCATGAGGATTTGCACAAAGACATAGTGTCGACTATGAAGAGACATATTCACTAGGTATCGATGCAATAACGTTGCGTTGCCTTATTTGTTTCACTATCCATGAGAGACTTGAAATGCATTCGATAGATGTGGTTACGGCCTATCTATATGTATCACTTGATAATGAGATATACATGAAAATTCTCGAAGGATTCAAAATTCCTGAAGCATATCATTCAAAGTCTCGAAAAATATATTCAATTAGATTGGAAAGATCATTGTATGGTTTGAAGCAATCTGGACACATGTGGTATAACTGTCTTACAGAGTATTTATCTAAGGATGGTTATATAAATGATGAAATTTTTCCATGTATTTTTTATAAAGAAAACAATATCGAAGTTTATCATACTTGCTATTTATATTGATGACATAAACCTTATTGGAACTCCAATAGAGCTTCAAAGGGAAATTGATTATTTAAAGAAGGAATTGAAATGAAAGACCTTGGAAAGACAAAATTATGTCTTGGTTTGCAAATTGAGCATTTGACAAACGGTATCTTTGTTCATCAATACGCCTATACAAAAAATGTGTTGAAAAGATTTTATATGGATGGAGTACATCCATTAAGTACTCCAATGGATTTTCGATCACTTGATGTGAATAAGGATCTATTCCGACCTCAAAAAAAGAATGAGGAAATTCTTGGTCCTAAAGTACCATATCTTAGTGCAATTGATGCACTAATGTAACTTGCTAACACAATAAGACTTGATATAGCCTTTTCGGTTAATTTGTTAGCAAAGTATTGTTCTGCTCCTACTAGGAGGCATTGAAATGGGATTAAATATATAATACGGTATCTAAAAGGGACTACCGATATGAGTTTATTTTATTTTTAGAATTGCATTCCCGATCTTGTTGGTTTTGCTGATGTAGGGTATTTATCTGACCCACACAAAGATCGATCTCAAACTGGTTACGTGTTCATATGTGGAGGTACTGTCATATCTTGGAGATCTACAAAGCAGTCCCTCGTGGCCACTTCATCAAATCATGCTGAGATAATAGCTATTCATGAAGCAAGCCGAGAATGTGTGTGATTGAGGTCCATGATACATCTTATGTCACACCCCGCCTTGGGGGGTATGACTGGCACCCGGTGCCCTACTAGGACCTGAACTGATGGACTGCTGAGCCTGAGCACATCTGGTGCCTGGCTGGCTCTAACTCGGATTCGGGGAAACAACGGGCTATATGACGGCTGTAAATACAGCCTCCGGCCGACTAGGCCTATAGCCACCTGTACCTGTGCTGACAGCTAACCAGAAACATATCAATATAGGGAAACCTATGCGGGCCGACAAGGCCACCATGCTGTCTAGTTATCTGCAACTCAACAATGAAATACTAGAAGGCTACGTGACCGGCAAGGTCACCACTACTATCAAGCTATGGCCCCACACGGCCAACATAAAAGAAATAAAAGTACTAACAGCTATACAACTGCACGGCCTCACATGACTGGCTCAGCTGACCACAAGGAAATATATACAGACTGCAAGCCTCTAGGAATAGCAATAGAAATGATCGAGACAGGGCCCCGACCTACCCGTACTGTACAACAAAAGAAGACGAAATACACCTCTTGAATTCAGTCTCCGGATGACAGGAGCTGAATACTCGATCGCTGACAGAAATCACGAGGGATCGCCTCCTCGTCTGTGAGTACCTGCAGGCAAGTAATGCAGCACCCCACTGGGCATCAGTATCGCTGGTACTGAGTATGTAAAGCAATAACTGAAAGAAATATCTGAAAACAACAATACAACTGATGAAACTGAAATAGGAAGGAATAGATTAGCTGTCTGATAATGTAAATTATGCCTACTCTTAACTATACTGGAAGGAGTAGGAGTCATACCTGGAGACGTATCGTTCTACTGCCAATCTACTCGTACCTAATGTAACATGGCATAACATAACATAACATAACATAGCTCACACAAACCTTACCCGGCCCCCATAAGCCGGGAGGTGCAACCAGCACAGAATCTATACCCCTACCCCGGTCATCCCATCTCCTATAATAGCTATAAGCATCCTGCCGGTCCCCTGGGTATGCACTTGGGCTCGCTGAGCCCCTGACTATAACTGCATCTGAGTCCGGAGGACTCCTGAATCAACACCCGGGCGTATCCGCTCGACAGGGGTGTGTAAGGGCCGATCAAGGCACAATATGGGGAAAACTGGCATCCCATCTTCGTCCCCTGTGGGATGGCATGCCACTCCGTAGAGCGACGTATCCTCGTCCTCTGGTGGACGAGTCGATACAGCTATCAACCTGGGGCGGTCATGGATGCTAGGTAATCCAACCCAAGACAATACAGTGGTCTCAACTAGTAATACTATCTGCATATCCCATATATTGAAGCTAATAGTAGTAAAATATTTGTACATACTATATGCTGAACTAGTAATAGTAATATGTACGTACTCAATACATGTTGAGACTGATAATAGTATGTATGTATAAATATAATCTTCTGCCATACTGTACTGATTCTAATGCTGAACAAAATATAGTCTTTCTGCTGAAAACCATGTTGTATACTGAGTTTCTATAGTAACATGATTTGCTATTTCTAATATGCTTTCTAAACTTCATTTTAACCTATCAGTCTACTTCTGAGATGCCTTACAGATATTACATTGCTCTACTGGGTTTCAACTGAATACGATAATATCCTAACATTTTGTACTACATCATATACTGAGCATGCTGTGCAGTTCCTAACACTTGTATTAGAATCTATATCGTGCTAGCAAGTTTCGTGCTAATTATAACCTGATGCTTCTAATATCGTACCAACATTCGTAATAAACATAACACATGACTTCTGAACATTCTACTGGCCTTTAAATTACTTTACTATACCGAGATTACTAACTTGCCGAGGAAACTAGCTTTACATACCTTATTCCCGAACTATCCGTCTGTCGGACGAGGCTCGGCCAATACTTCAACTATTTCTCCCAACTGCATTCATAAATATGTCAATTAATATCAAATATAGCTTTATTTTAATGAACAATGTCACTTCGATGTAATTTATAGCCTAAACTTAGGCTTATCGAAAGACGGTCGAAAACTCGCTATTTTTCAGAGGTCCGGAAGGGAGAAATATTCACTTCACAACTAGGAACACATAGACACTAGTTTGGAGCAATTCTACTTACCTTAGCTCGGTAGCTCGACGATTCGTCGACCGTATTTCACGAAACCAAATCCGTAGGAATGCTCTCTGCCGCTAAATACCTCAGTATCTGAGGTTAATTTGAGTTTGGACAACGTTTAGTAGCGTAATCGGATGAAAATTATATTACCCTCTTCGTTCCTTTTCTTCCTCTGGTTTTTCCCCTCTGTTTCACTGGAAATTTATAAGTTAAAATGATTTGAAACCGAAGTGGGGCTTTATATACTTGAGCTTGGACAAGGACAACGTGTCACGGAGCCAACGCGGAGGCTTCACCTCCGTGACACGCTGCCATCGCGGAGGGGCTCTGCCTCGGCTCCTTCCGCGATGGTTCGACAGGTTTCTCGTCCGATCTTTTTTCCGGGCCTTTCTTTAGCACGTATGGCCTTCAAATATGCTTAACCAACGTGCGAATAGGTCATCTAGGTGCCGGGAATCTTACGGGGTATAACATCTTATTAGCGAAAAATGTGACAAAGTACCCACAATTTTATATGAAGATAATGCAGCATGCATAGTACAATTAAAGGAGGATTCATAAAAGGAGATAAAACGAAGCACATCTCACCGAAGTTTTTCTACACACATGAGCTCCAAAAAAATGGTGATATCAACATGCAACAAATTCTTTCAAGTGACAATGTGACTGATTTATTCACTAAATCTCTACCAACTGCAACATTCAAGAAGATGGTGCACAAAATCGGGATGCAAAGATTCAAGGATGTTCTCATTAGGGGGAGTTAATACGCGTTGTACTTTTTTTTCTTTACGAGGTTTTGTCCCACTGGGTTTTCCTTGTAAGGTTTTTAATGAGGCAGCAAAATGCGTATTATTAGATATTGTACTTTTTTTCCTTCACTAGATTTTTTTTTTCACTGGGTTTTTTCTAGAAAGGTTTTAACAAGACACATTATCTATAGAATAGACATTCAAGGGGAGGTGTTATAAATGTATTTGTATTATAGTGAATGTCTATGAAGGTATTTGTATTATATTGAATGTTTATCTTATTTTTTTTAGAGAAAACTTAGGATAAGTTTTCCCTTATAAATAAAGAGATTCTTTTTCATAGTATTTCATCTCTAGCTCAAAGGAATCCCTCAAGAGAAATAAGAATTATTCTCTCTTCTCTTTTCTATACAATATTCTTCCTTTTGCTTTATTATTTCATAACAAATGGTTATTAATATATATATATTTTAAATTTAACTCTCCAAATGACAATAACACTAAAATTTGCAAAAGAAAGAAAAAATTTCACATTTTTTAAATATTAAAATATTTTATAACACTGGATAATCAATATGTTACGTAACTTAGGGCAAAATGGATAACTTTCTTTAGGAAGGAAAAAAAAAATTATAATGTAAGAAAATAATTGTTTTCATGAATTTTTTAAAAAATAAGTGTGTTGTTTAATTTAAAGAAACGCTAAAAAGTATTACAATTTTTAAACTTATAATTATCTAACTTAAAATTCTACATTTATTTATCAGTTGACTTCATCGGTTTTATCATATTTAAATAGTATTTATAACATTAATTTTTTTTTACGTTACTTGAATATCGTAATATATTTTTATAAAAATTTAGTTAGCTAATATGAATTTAATTCAAAAAAGATAAATGAATATATATGATAAGGCTCAATTTCAATAACCAAAGATTATAGCCCCAAAAAGTTTTAAGAGCTTTCGTGTACATTTGTTTGAATTATTTTTAACAATTTAAAATATAAAGTAAAAAAAATATTCTCTAACTTTCAAATATTTTTTTTATTTTTTAATAATTTAGAAGTCATTAAAAAGTATCACATTGATATTATAAAAATAAAAAGTAAGAGTTAAAAAAATAAAAAAAGAATTACTATAAATATGATTTTAATGTTGATTTGAGTCCGGGCTTAGCACAAATCTAATGCCACTAGTGTATATATAATATATAAATATATTTACTTATTGGTGAATATGTATGCATTTCGTGCGATTATAAAAATTATTTTTATCTTATAAATATAAAAATTTTAATTTTAATAGTTAGCTTAAAATATTTATTTTTATAAAATAAAAAATGAGAATTAAAAATATAAATGTGTAAAAAAAATTAACAGTTACTTATCTCCCAATTAACAAAAAAAAAGGATAAAATAAAAAAATATATACAATATATGATGATACTAAGATAATAAAATTATTTCTGCAAAATGGATACTCCATATAAATAACATTATTCATATCTAAACAATTTTACAATTTAATATTCCTTATTATTTTTGGTTGCATCATTCTGTTGTGGACATCCGATTTTACAAAAATATGTACAATCATTTATTTTTTATTTTCTTGATCTCAAACCTAAAATTTCTTATTTCTCTCTCTACTTTCTTGACCCGATCATATCCACACCAGCAAAATGGATAAAGAAAAATGTTATTCTTATATTTTTTTCATTTGTTATTGTAGTTGTATTACTTACGTCTGGAATTCAATTTTATCGAATATTTTCACTTTTTTATCTTCCCCTCCCTATTTCAAACCCCAAAAGATATGAAAAATAATTATAAGTAAAGAATAAATAAGAGTACAATAGACTCCTTACGTTCCTTGATTAGCGAAAAATTACAAACTTATGAGTGTAACCATCATACAAAAACAATTAGAAAAATAAATACTACATTAGTAGAAGAATATTTATAACTTTTAATTGGTATATATTTGTATCATAAAAAAAGAGCAAATAAAGAGGAAACTTTTTTTCAATCAAAATAAAAGCCGAGAGAAGAAACAATAACAAAAACAAAAGAGATCTAATATAATTCAAGAAAAAAAGGACCAATGCAAGTTGTTCAATGAAACTCCAACTTGTTCTGAATCTTGTAACTCCCAATAAATGCACTTGTTTTGAAGTTGTTGAAAAATGATCCTTTTTAAAAAGATTGTGTTAGCCATGTATGTTGACTGCAAAACATGACTTCTTTGGATCTTTTTATGTCTTTAGTAGATTAGCATGTGTAATTGTGACTTAACTGTGCATAAACTAAGGACCAATGCAAGTTGTTCAATGAAACTCCAAGTTGTTTTGAATCTCTTAACTCCTATCTAAAGAAACAATTTAGAAAGAAACCTAATTATCACTCTTAATTAGGCAATATCAACCGAGTTAAAGAGTTGATATAGAAATAATCAAGACTCAATAATACAAAAGATAAGACATGAGAGAGGACAGACACTTTTTCCTAACGTTATACATAAAAAATTTATAATTCTTGTCATATTGTCACCTATTTCTGATTCTGCTTAACGAATTTTTCTTAACGGCCTTCATTCTCCAATCAACCGACAACAATGAATTCATTATGTTCCCTCTATGGTCAACGACTACAAATTTTGATGGCTTGGACCATGTTCTTCCAATTTTAACCCTTGAAAAAATTAAAAAAAAATAAAAAATTCTCTCAATTTCTCTTCAAATAACAAACCAGAGATCCATCAAATACAGAAAGTAGACACAAAGAAACCTCGAGAGAAACGGGTGGAATATAGAACTAGAGAAGCTCTCTCAGGGACTTGATCTAGATTAGGAATATCGGAAACATGAAGCATTGTTATACAATAGCAAAAAATTAAAACAAAAATGAGATAAATGAGGGAGGAGAATACAATATAGGGAATTGAACTCTCACCAACAAAGTGAAAATTCATATAATCAACCAAACTTTCAAAATCTATAGCCAAATGCTAACTAAAAGTAGCATTGATTAGTAAAGTAGGATGGTTCATCAAGAGAATAAAATTCTTACCGTCTCATTATTGACAGTCATCCATTTGTGTCACTCTAAGTCTAAATTGACCAGGATGAGGGGATTTATTGGATTGGCTTTGTGAAGTGATCTTTGATTTGCTTAACTTCCCTAAGATTGTTAGTTGTGTGTGCAAAACAGTTTGATTCCATTGAGTTTCAAAACTGGAAACAACGTTTTCTCAATTTCAATAAAAGAAACCTCACCATCATTATTGACCCAAAAAAGAACTAAACAATTAGTAGAGATAACGTGCAAATTTAAGGAAATCATTTTTTTTAATTACCGTAATGGTGTTATGCCTTTTGATATTAATGCAATTTAATCATATTAACTGTAAAGGAAGGAGAAAAGATGAGTTAGTAACTGACATGGAAGAGAAATCTTTTTAGCTTAATAAATGGGTTTAAAAAATGAAATAATTTAAAATGACAAAAAATGTTTAAAAAAAAGATAAAAAGATAAATAAGCATGGTGGCTTTAGAAGCATGCCACATCAGTATGCTCACGACCTTCTTTTATTTATATATATAGATTGAACAATAAATTCCAGAAATACCATTCAAGATTTTAATTAATTTAAACTATTGAACAAAAAAATAACTTTATTAAAAATTTAAATTCAAAATGTATAATTTATAGTCATAGTAAATGAGATGATTAATTCCTTGGATAATATTTTAAAAATAAAAATTGAAGCAAAGATAATCCTTAATTTTATCCCTGATAATAATGACAAAAGTTTTTAAAATAAATGAAAGGAGAAAATGAAAGCCCTCACCATCATTAGAATAAACGAATTGAGCATTAAAGTATTACTCCTACATTTATATTATTTTTACCAAAAAAATTATTTAAAATTACATTTTTATACATTAACAAAGAATAGTTAATTTTATTTCTCGAAGGGTAAAATGATCATTTAATATTAAATAGATATTTTGGTGATTCAACTTTTCAACTTAGGGTGTTCGCACTTTTAGAATAGTATAGATATGATAAATTAATAGGAGGTTATTACTAATTAATATATAATTAATTAGATATTTTATAATATTTTGATTTATAATAGGGGCAAAATCATAATTGTACTTTTACTTTTTGGATTCTCACTTATATAGTAATATGATATGATATTTAATAGGAGATTATTATTAATTAATATTTAATTAATTAAATGACTTATAATATTTTAATTTATAATAAGAAAAAAATCGTAATTCAACTTTTCACTTTTTGGCTTCACACTTATATAATAATATGATTTTTATTGATAATTCATTTAGTTAGTAGCAAAAATTAATTAAAAAAAACGCAAAAAAAAAAAAGGAAAAAAAGGGAGAAAACTGTCAAAAAACCACAAAAAAGAAAAATATAAATGAAACTCAAAGAGACATGTCATATCAACATGACTCTAAGTCTTCTTTATATATATATATATTGATTTGTGGGTTTTAATCTAACATAAAATTTATTAGTTTTTGGGGGACAAAAGAGAGTCAATAAACTATTCATAAGGACCTATTTAGGATCAAAATCAACAGAAAGGGTATCGTTATTTTAATTTTTAATAATTGAGAGATGATTTTGATAATGTAATTATTTTCTAGTTATACAGTAGTAAAGCAAATATACATATATATACATATATATATACATATACATATATATATAAAATTGCTCAATTGCAAATCAGAACGCACTATGTTTTCTAATCCACCAAAACTCCACACCACTAGACTTCTACCCATAAAGATCAGAATAAGTTTACTCAATGAGACGGGGCTTGATTCTTATTTTTTCTAGTTATAGGATTTTTTTTAATGTTCAACTGTTGATAAGAAAAGAATCTACTGATGCTGGAACCATCTCCGAGAAGAAGAAGAAAAATATGGCGGTGAAAATTTATGGTGGTGTTTAAGACCCAAGGTATGAAATAAGAATAGAACATGATAACGAAATTAGTTAAATATTGGGTCTTAAATTATTTTATTGCATAGTAAAAATATATTTGGTAAATAAAAATAACTTTTAAAGAGAATTAGGTGCACACTGACAAACAAATAAAAGGTACTAGCTCTTTTTTAACAAGAAAGCTTCTAATGGCTAAAATGGCATCGAAAGTAGATAATCTGAATGAAATCTTCGTTTGGCATAAAACATCAGGTTTTTTTCTTCTTTGTTTTTGCATAAGCGGCATTATCAGTTGATCGGCAGAGAGAGAGAGCGCGCGCGTCTATTACTAGTTTAATGCTTGAACCTACTGATACTATAATGCTTACAACTGTTAATGTTGATGTTTTTTAGTGCAACATCTGGACAATGGTTGATAATTCCTATACTATTTAGTCTATAATATGCTTTATATTTCAAGAAAAAGAAAAAAGAAAAATTATTGTTGCCTGCACGATTTGATAATAGTCTGTATGGATATAATAATGTACAACCATATTTATTTCACATTCATTGAGGATAAATATTCCATTAAAAAGCATAAGGAATCCACAATATGTCCTAAAAATGATCTAGATGCATTACTGATCATGTAAAAGTAAAATATCAGTGAATTACTTTACTACCATCTAGAAATCTCTTCTTATTGCAATTATAAAGAGAAAAAATTACTACGACTAAAGAAGCAACAGCAAAGACTAAGGTCCCTTTGGCCATGTACGAGATGAAATCATAATTTGAAATCATATGTGATGAAATTGAAGTTTTGTTTAGATATGCAATTTAAAATTCTTAGGTTATACTTTATTCTCATGAATATAAAACCCCATAAATTATGAAAACTATTAAAATTTTCTCAATTCTTATACAATCTTATCAAATAAGTAAAAGTTCATAATAAACTAAATGCAGTGTGTCAGAAAATCATTCTAAAAAAATAACAACATTTATTGATCGAACTTTAGTTCAACAAAAAATAAAATTAAACATGAGTTGTAATGTACTATTAAATAATATAATCATCTCAGCTAGTTGACAAACTTATATCTGATATAAATGGTTAGCAAAGGTTAGTAAGAGTAATAATACCAACAACAAATTTTATTTATATCTAAAATAAATCGTTGGTAAATATAAAATGATGACCTTTTACATAATATAAACTTATGAATTAAATTTTATATTTAAAAAAATTCATCTCATAATTTAAAATTCTAAATTAATATTTTTTGAGAATTTAAAATTTTATCTCATAAATTTAAATTATGAGATAAATCGTAAAATAATATATCCAGTGGAGTTTAAGGGTGTCTTGGATAAGGGAGCAAGTGCGTGTCAATCAAGTTGACGTTTAATTTTTTTTTTTTCACAGTCGGGGAAGATAAGGACAAACGGTGGAGTACTTTAGATCGAAAATAATTCTTTTTTGGTTAATTTGGCCACTGAAGTTTGGAGATATGACAATGATGTCTACAGAAGTTTCTTATTACCTCACTTGTGGACGGTTGAGAAAATTTATACAAACATTAGGGGAATGAAACCATCTTTTTATTCTTAATTGAAATTGCAAGTTATTCTTTAGCTTTTTTTTTCTTTTTTTCTTATCTTATGAGCTTTATGATAGGGGAAAATAACTTTTGAATTATGTCAGACGCATTTTTATTTGACTCCAACTCTACCATGTACTAGCTTTGCCACTATATAATCCTACACTCTCATTATTAATTTATATGATATTTTTCTCCGATTTCGATTGTATTTGTTAGCCAAGTGTAATTGACTTCATGTGGTTATTTAAAAACTAGTTTACGGACACATATTACACATATATATTTTGAGTTATTTAATATATAATTTTGAATAATCATATAAAGTTATTTAAATATTTTTCGAGTGATAAAATAAATTAAAGACTAAAGTACAAGTTTTTGAAAATGATGAATATGATAACCACCTCCTGCAATAGTTATTAACATGAATTAGTATAGTTTTAACTTGAATAAACGAATATTTATATTTTTAAGTAATATATAAAACTTGAAATAATTAGTTCATTATCAGTTATATACTTAAAATCTAAGTGAAAAATATAAATTTCAAGAGAATCAAATATCGTCATATTTCATCAATGTTCTCGGAGTTAAAATATTGATATTTCACTTAGAGATGCAACTTTTAGATGACTTGTCTATCAACAGCGAACTAAATATGCCGGCTTGAGAAAAGTGACAACTCTTTTGAGAGTAGCAAATCCACATTGACAAGACAAGCTTTGTACAATCAGGTGTTTGTAATTGTATAAAGATAAACTTCAAAAAAGAAGACTCTTCATATCACCAAAGAAGTTAACTAAATAAATAATTATCGAAAATTTTGAGTCGATAAGTAGATGAAATTATAAAAGTCAAAAGGCAATAAATTACAAAACCTTCAAGAGTAGATTCATGAATAAAAATGCAATAGAAATACAAAATCATAAATTTAATCAATTAGTAATAAAACTTACATGTTGTTTACTCATACAACTTGTACCATAGTCCAACTGTTACACCCCATAAGTTTCCAGCATGTAGTCGGCCTACTTGTATGTTAGTCAAGAGATTTTAGAGTGTGACGTGTGCAAGAAAGGGGCCGGGGAAAGGTCGAACAAGCGCGGGATCGAGGGAACGAGGGAGAAGGACGGACAGGCTGCCACAAGGGGCAACGTGTCACAGACCTCTCCTTGCGCGTTGGGCGTCGTGACACGGCCGTGAAACACCGCGATAGGGTCCGTGACACGGACCCCGTGTCCACCGTCCAAGTCTTATAAATATTAAGTTGAATCATTTGGAAACATATCCAGCAAACATCACCTTCGTTCTAAGTAAGGAAACCCGCTATTTTCAATTAATTTTCTTCCTTTTACACTGCCTAACGCTGCCCAAATTCAAATTAAATTCAGGTATTGAATCTAAGCCTGCAGGGAGCATTACTACGGAGTTATTTTCTTAAAAATCGTCCGGCAAATCGTACCCTGCCAAGTAGAATTTGTCAGAATTGCTCCAAACTAGTTTTTATACAATCACAAGCTTCGAGTAAGTATTTCTCCCTTCTGAACTCTTGATAAATTATACGTTTTCGACCGTATTTCGTTAAGTAGAAATATAGTTAATATTAGTACTAAAAGTTATTGTTTTTGCCGAATTTAGTACTGAAAGTAGCCTCATTCTCTCAGTAATACGATCACAATTAGAAAGAGTTGTTGAGTATGGTTTGTAACTCGCAAGTTAATCAGGAATTGGTGATCTAGGTATGTTAAGGCAAATTTATTCGGCAAGTTAGTTCTTCAGTATTATAATTCAGTTTGAGTCCCGGTAAGAAAGCTATAAGTATATCTATTGTGATTAGCTGAGGCCAGCATCCTATGTATAGTTTGAAATTGACCTTGCCCTGTATAGCCCTCCATAACCAACCCCAGGGTTAATAGTTGTGTCGACGCCTGTCAGGGGTGAGATGACGTCGCTCCAAGGAGCGGTATGCAGTCCGCAAGGGACGAAGATGGGGTCCGAGGTCCTCATACAGTCCATTTCATGGATGGATTATTTTTATGCCGATCGGTACTACACCACACCCCCTGTCGAGCCTGGTGCCTAGGGTGCATATATCAGATATCAGGAGTCACCGGACTCAGACATAGCTACAGTTCAGGGACCGAGCGGGCTCAGTTGTAGACCCAAGGGACTGGTAGGACGACTATGATTATTAGATGACTTGGTATGACCTTGTTAGGGGTATATAGATTAAAGTGTACTCACCAGGGCTTATGGGGGTCCCGGTGGGTTATTCTGTGCTGGTTGTACCTTCCGGCTTATGGGGGCCAGGTAAGGTTCTTGTTTGCATTAGTTACTAGTAGATTAGACAGCAGGAAGTTCAGCTATTCAGGTAGTATTTCTATCCCTTCTTTTCAGTTACTTTGAGTTTCATTTCAATTCATTCAGTTATTTACAATTACTGCTTTACATATTCGGTACATATTGTACTGAAGCCCTTCTAGGACACTGCATTACTTGCCTGCAGGTACCGATAAACGTGAACCAGGATCTTCTTAGCTTTTAGCCAGAGTTAGCACGACAGTCAGCTCCATTCCTCCGAAGCTAATAGCTAGAAGGTCTACTTCTTTTTGTTTGTACAGTTCATGGGTAGGTCGGGGCCTTGTCTCGACCATTATATTAATCCTAGAGGCTTGCATATTATTTCAGATTCCCTATGGTTAGTTGTTGATGGACGTGTGGGGCCCGTGTATGCTTTATCTTACGTGTTGGCCATGTGGGGCCTTGTTTAGCTGTTAGTTAGGGGCCTTGTCGGTCATAGCTTTATTTAGTACTAGATTTACTTTACAGTCATAACTAGACATCATGGTGTTCTTGTCTGCCCGCATAGGATTCCTCATTATTACCTATTTCTGGTTAGTTGTTTTTCTTTACAGGTGGCTATAAGGCCTTGTCGGTCGGGACTATATTTACAACCGAGATATAGCCCATTGTTTTCTTGATTTGAGATTTAGTATAAGTTCCGCACTAGAGGTGTGTAAGCTCAGTCAGGCTAGTTCAGACCCTAGCAGGGCACCAGGTGTCAGTCATGCCCCCCAAGGTAGGGTGTGACACCAATGAAAGAAAGCACACCGGCCAATTAAAACTATACATCCAAGACATTGTTTGTCAATATTGTAAGCATATATAAGATCAAGAGTTGCATCAAAATGTTAACATTCTTGCCAATTGATAATATTCAATTTACTTTATAGTTCTGCAAAATAATATAAATTGAATTTTCAATACCTTATTGTCAGTGTATTATCATTGATCAACCAGCTGTGTTTAATGTGGATGGTAGAGATGTAATATATATTACAACATTGAAGGAAAAATAATATACATATATAAATAAATATCATTTTATTAGAAATATAACATTTAAAATTGAGAAGCTTTATAGTAACTTGTCCAACAAATATCTTGAGTCTATAAACCAAAATAAAATACAAAATGACATCACAACTTAAAAAAAGAAAGAAAGAACATGGATACGACACTTAATTTTCAGCTACTGTCAATTTAATAAAATTATGTGTTACATTGTAGCAACTGTTTCTTCATTTGCTAACTAATTTATTTAAACTTAATGAAGAATTGAGAGGTTCAAACCATGCACGAGGAGCCTATTTAAGGCCATAAAGAGCCTTGTGAAGTTTGCAAATATGATGAGAATATGAAGGATTAACAAATTCCGGAGGTTGTACCATGTACACTTCCTCAATTAATTCACCATATAAGAAAGCATTTTTAATGTCAAGTTGACAGACAGACCATCCTCTAGATAGTAACATACTTAACGCAACGTGTATGGTCGTAGGTTTGATAATAGGACTAAAAGTATCATGATAGTCCACCTCAGCCTCTTGATTAAACCTTTTTACAATAACACGAGCTTTGTAGCGTTCTATAAAACCTTTTCGAGTGAGTTTCAACTTAAACACCCACTTACACCTCACAAGATTCTTGAAAGTGAAGGTACTAAAGACCAAGTACCATTTTGAATTAGGGCATTATACTCTTCAAGCATAACTTGTCTCAAGTTTGAATCCTTATTAGCTTGGGTAAAACATGTAGGCTCAGGTGGTAGGCTGGATAAAGAAAGAGGATATTTGGTAACAGTATTTGCTTGCATGAAAGTTCTTGGATTTAAGCCTAGTAACCATATGGTATTGAGGAGAGGCTAGTTTTGGGTTTATTTAGGTGCAATGGCATGAGACTCGGTACGATTAATTGTGAAATAAAAAAAAAGTTCGATAATGAGTTCAAAGTAGGTAACATATAGAAATTAATAGAAGGAGGAAGAGTAACATGTAAGGGTGATGGGGAAATAGAGAATGGACTAGGAGATTCAGAGGAGATACAGACGAGGTATGTGTTCTGCCAAAAATTTGGCACGGTGAATTAATTTCTAAAGCTGTTGAAGTGAAGATACTAGAGGTATTCTTTAAGCAAGGGAACATAAATTGAAAAAGAGAAATAAGTATTCATCAAATATGACATATCAGGGTATATACACACGACTAGAAGGAATGTGATAACACTTAACCCTTTGTGTTTTGGACTATACCCCAAGAAAACACATTATTTGGATCAAACAATGAATTTATGAATGTTATATTGCCTTAAATAAGGGTAGAAAGCACATCCAAAGTCCTTAAAAAGTGATAGTGAGGGAGTTTTTCAAATGATTTCTCAAAGGGAGATATATTTTTCAAATTTGGCGTGGGAATTTGATTGATCATGTAAATTACGAAAGTGAAAGCATTATTCCAAAAATTTAAAAGAATTGATGCATGGGAAAACAAAGTTATACCATTTTCAATGATATGACTATGTTTTCTTTCTGTGGATCCATTTTATTCATGAGTGTGGACAAGAGATATGATGAATAATACCTACTTGTTCAAAGTATGTAGAGCATTTTGATGCTCTCCACCCCAGTTAAATTGAACAAGTTTAATCCTATATTCCAAAAGGTTTTCAACCTAAGATTTAAAACGTAAGAATATGTTGAACACTTCATGTTGGCAGTCATAAGATATATCCAAGAAAACTTGTTAAGGTCATCAATAAACACAACATAATAACAAAAATCATTATCAGAAAGGTAAGGAGCAGGGGCCATACATCTAAATGAATCAATTTCAAAGGATAATTAGAACTAGATAAGGACCCAGGAAAGGAAACTTTATGACTTTTGCCATATTAGCAAGAAGAATAAACTTGCGATAAAGAATGACTAGACGCAGGAACTTGAATTGTCTTAATAATTTCATTAAAAACTTTGATTGGAGCATGACCCAAACAATTATGCCAGATGTCAAATGAAGTCGTTAAAGATAGAAGGGCTCAAAGTTGAGCATTATTGTGGCAGGAAGACCATTGTGGGTGAAGTTAGATACAAGCCATGCTTAAGAGTACCCTCAGGTAATACCTTTCTCGTTGTCAGATTCTTCACAAGACAAAAAAGAGAGTGAAATTAAAAAAATATTATTATCAACATTGAATTGACCACACTTAACAATTCTTAGTAATTTCAGGCACGTAAAGAATATTGTGCAAAAATAGATGACGTGAGAGAGATAAAAATAATAAGTCACCAATATGAGAGATCACCAAACTACACCATTTCTAATGATGAATGCGATTATTACTAGTGTATTCACCACAAATTTTAAGATTGGCTAGGTTATTAGTAATATGATTTGTCGTTCTTGAGTCAAGAAATCAAGATAGATTAAGGATACTCAAAGGATAAGCAACCATAGCTGTCAACTGTTGTTTATTTGCTGCATGATAAGCATGATAAAATCGATGATGCCACGAATAATGATACCTCTCCTACTAAATCTCTAATTTATGTATTTGTAGAATTGCCAACTAGAAGATGAACTGGTAGGACTCTTAGTATAGTTGGAATTCTTTTCAATCTCTTCTTATGCCTATGTCAAGAGAGTTATATCACTAGTATTTGTAGGAATATGTATCCAATATACAAAGCAAGAAATACATGAGAATAGCTCTCTCTATTTTCAAACTCTTATAAGGATATAGAATGATATAAATACTAGTGATACAACTCTCTTGAGATAGGAAAAAAAGAGATTGAGTAGAATTTCAACTATACTAAGAGTCCTACCCATTTTCTCTTCTAGTTGGCAATCCTACAGATAAATAAATTAGAGATTTAGTAGGAGAGGTATCGCTATTCTCGACAGGCCAGTGTCAATTTAATAGTGACAGGGGCAGAGTTGGTAGACCACCTTTGCTAGAGTTGATAAATCATAGAAATGAAAGTAGGATATAAAAGTTCTCACTGAAGTTAAGGAGACTGATAAGGTTAAATGTAATCTTTGTGCCCTATATTCTAAATATGCTACCAAAGGCAACAGTGGAGGGACAAACACACTTTCTAGACACTTGAGAGAAAAACACCCTTTGGTATAAGGTGTTTATAGCCTTGATCAAACAACCATAAATCCAAAAAGCAAAAAATTTCATAAATATGATAGAATGAAAGTCCTTGAGGAGTTAGAAAAAATGATTGCTTTGGGTTCTCTACCTTTTTTCTTTGCTTCTTTGTCATATCTCATTACTTATATTCAAAGTGTTCATAATCATTATTTAAAGGTATTTCTAGAAGTACTTGCAAAGGTGATATCTTTAGGCTTCACAGACAATATTTATTTTTCTTACAATATATGTTTAACAATCTTTCTTTTGTACAATCTTTTTTATTTTTGGTATTGATCTTGGGCAGAATTATATGCCCAAGTGATACTCAAATGCTTCATTTCGTCTTGTTTATCCATCGATATTTGTACATTCTCATGTGATTTGTAGTTAAAAGGTGAATTTGTACTAACCAACATGATTAGTGTTGTTTTGCAGGAAAAATATAATTTTAGGAAGCTAAGATGCATGTTGGGAGAAATCAGGAATGGACTCGGAACCGAGGAGTGGAAAAGGCCAAGGAAATGCAACAAATTAAGGGGCTCTACGATGGAGCCATGTTGCGCTGCCATCGCGGAGGCATTCTGCCCCTGATGATTAAAATTGGCCAAGTTCCAGTGGAGGTCCGCGTTGCCTCCGTGGCACGTTGGACATAATTACCTGGAACAGGGAATTCCAGTGAAAGTTCGTGTTGGTGCCGTGGCACGTTGGCCAAGCCCTGCGTTGCATGCCGTGGCACGTTGGGCATAATTACCTAGAGGATCGGATTCCAGTAAGGGTCCGCATTTGCGCCGTGTCACGGAGGAAGTGCTCCGCGATGCACTCCGTGACACGTTACTTGTTATTTCGGGAAAAATTTCCACTAGTATAAATAACACACTTAGGTTTATTTTTGAGGAGGCTGACTGAGTGGAGCAAGGACATGGGTTACAGGCAGTTGAGGGGACAAAAATCTTAGGGTTCTTCTCTATCTCTTTCTCCTTTATTTCAATTGTTTGTATGATTTATACTCATTTGATGATGTTTAATCCACAAATGAGTGGCTAAATTCACTTCTTGCTGAGGTTAAGAACATTTGTAGTGGAATGTAATTATTGATCATCTTGGTTTTTCATCTTTTCTTCCATGGTTGTTCTATCAATTCTTGTTCTTACTGCATTAATGTTTGGCCAATGTTAATGTACATCTAAAAAATCCGGTTTTCGCTCGAAAGAGAAAGATATTGGAAAGTTGTGAATTGGTAGGATATGATCTCTTCTTGGTTTGGGAAAATTGAGAATTGATTTACCTTCAGAATAGAAATATATCTGAAAGTCGTATTAGTCAATTAAGGAATTGGTTTTGTATGGCTAGAACATGAATTTCTTTTTATCACAAAAATGTAGATGGAAGGTTCATGATTCTTAAGTTGGGTTAAATACGAGAGTTTTAATCCATAGGCAATAATTCTTGACTAGCAACCGAAGGAAGGATTAACCAACTTGTATCAATAAATTGCTTCCCTGCATGTTCGTTTTAGCCTCAACATTCTCATTACTATAGTTCAGACTCAATTTGTACATTTGTTTTAGATTAGTATAAATTAGGAAACAAACTCCCAAAATCTTCTTGAAACTGTTGTCTGCATTCTTAGAGTTAGAGTTCATTAACACTTGATTCAATTATTACCTTGGTCCAGTCCCTGTGGGATCGATACTTGGCTACTTTAGCCATTTTACTACTTGTTCGACCACGTGCACTTGCGTGTAGTCATTTAAAATCCTAAATAAGTTTTTGGCGCCGTTGCCGGGGACTGGCAATTGGTAAAATTGTTTTCTTAAGTGTTAGTTTACGATTTCTTATTAGTGCTGACAACTTGGTCTTAGCCTGTCTTTTGTAGATAGTGAATTCTGTTGAACACTGGCAAGAGACAAGGAGCTGGTGGATTCACACTTAGAGCCGGAAAGACAATTCCAGTGTCAAAGGAGAGAAGCTCTAGAGAAAAAGATGCGGTTGCTCAGACAAACAATCCTGGAGCAACAACAGAACCCACCACTTGTAAGGGCAGTGTTAGTGCTCGAGGAAATGGCAGCTAGGCCGGTTCACGAAGTGGCAATCCCACATGCTAACAATGTTACATGAAGCATTCGCAAACCTGAGCCGGGAGGGAAGTTCGAGCTTAAACAGAATATGATGCAATTGTTGCACACTAGCGGGTAATTCACAGGTCTCCCCCACGAAGATCCACAACAACATCTCCAAAATTTTTTGGAGATAAGTGACACTTACATCCCTGCTGGAGTGTCACCCGATTACGTCAGGCTTACATTGTTCCCATTTTCACTTTTAGGAGAAGCAAAGAGGTGGTTGAAAGCTGAGCCACCTAATTCCATCACCACTTGGGATGATCTTGCACGGGAATTTTTGATACGGTTCTTTCCATCCGGTAAAATAGCAAGACTTAGAAGTCAAATTCTAAGTTTTAAACAAAGAGAGGGGGAGAATCTGTATCAAGCTTAGGACGATTCAAATCTATGTTGCGGGATTGTCCTCACCATCACCAATCCAATGGTGTGCTGGTGCATACTTTCATAGAGGGTTTGGAACCCCATACAAATATTTTGCTAGACTCAGCAGCTGGGCGACAAGCATTAGAAAAGACTTATGAGGAGCTGTATACTTTGTTAAACCGTATTTCGCAGGGAAATCCAGAGTGGAATGCGGACTCTTCAAGAGGGGGAACAAGGAAAGCAGCAGGAGTCTTGGAAGTGGATGGTTTTACAGCTATCGCTGCACAGATAGCTGCATTACCGAATCAACTCAACACCCACTTCAGCAATATGAGCATGAATCAGTCTCAAGCCCCAGCGAATGTAGTGCAGCAGATTTGGTGTGAAGTGTGGGGCAGTAACGAACACTCAGCTGAGTGTTGTGGTGCGAATCCTGATTCAATGAACTTCGTTGGTAGTGTACAGAGAAATAATTACCAACAGTATGGCAACAACTACAACTCTAATTGGAGGGGTCACCCGAATTTCTCTTGGGGTAGTAACAACCATCAAGGGCAGAGTTCGAGTTAGGGGGCACAGAGAAATCAAGGAGGGAAGCAGAACTATCAGTTGCAATACAGAAGCAACAATGCACCTCCTCCACCGCCATCACCCAACATTGAGGAAATGTTCAAAACGATGATAGCTAACCAAGCTCAATTGTAGGCTGACTATGTGAAATTGCCAGCCGATGTAAAGAACAATCAATTAGCTACAAAGGCACTGGAGTACCAATTTGGGCAACTAGCTGGAGCTCAAAAACACCAGGCCGAGAGGAGGACTTCCGAGTGACACTGACCCCAACCCCAAGCAAGTGAACGCAGTGACCACAAGGAGTGGTTTACAACTCAAGGAGGTGGAACCAGAAAGACCACGCAGTAGTCGGGAGCAGTGGAGAATGAGAGGGAACACAATGATGATAGGGGAAGGAGAAGGAAGCTGAACCAGAAAGACCACCACCCCAGTTCCCTCAAAGATTAAAGAAACACAAGGAGGAAGCGTGTTTCAAAAAGTTCATGGAGGTGCTTAAACAGGTACACATTAATTTACCTATTGTTGATGTTTTGAAGGGAGTGCCGAAGTACGCAAAATATATCAAGGACATCGTGGCGAACAAAAGCAGATTGACGGAGTACGCTACGGTGGCGCTTACGGAGGAGTGCACTTCCCGGATACAAAATAGGTTGCCCACAAAGCTCAAAGACCCTGAGAGCTTTACAATTCAACTTACAATTGGGCAGAGTATCCGAGCTCGCGGATTATGCGATTTGGGAGCGAGCATTAACTTGATGTCGACATCGGTATTCAAGAAATTGGGGCTAGGCAGTCCCAGACCAACGACAGTGATCTTGCAACTAGCGGATCATTCTTTGGCCAGAGCAGATGGCATTGTGGAGGACGTGCTGGTGCAAGTGGGCTCCCTGATCTTCCCGGTAGACTTTGTCGTGCTGGATTTTGAGCTGGATGCGGAAGTCCCAATTATTTTGGGACGTGTTTTCTTGGCAACCGGAAAAGCACTGATCGATGTAGCTACAGGGTAGCTAACTATGCGGGCACACGACAGGTGGAGGTATTTGACAAGTACAAGGCCACGAAGCTTCCGGCCGTGCATGAGGAACTTTCAGCAATCAACGTGTTTGATCAAGTAGATACTGCTAAGATGGTTGATTCACAAGATCTAATGGGAAAACCACCGATGGAGGACCCCCCAAAACTGGAGTTGTGGCAAGAAGATCAAAGTACCACTATTGCAGTTGATGGGCATCGGTGTAAGCAATACTGGGGTGAGGACGGTAGTCGAGAGAAGACGTCCGTCACCCTAGAGGATGACTAAGCTTCAATGACGTCGAGCAGCGACGGTAAACCAGGCGCTGCACGAGAGGCAACCCGTGAAATTATTGTAATACTTGAGTAGAATTAGTTAGAAAAGAAAAAAGAAAAAAAAAAGAAAAGAGAAAAATAGAAAAATAAAAATAAAAACAAAAATTGTGTTTTATGTTGAAACCTATGAATTCTAACCAATTTCTTATTGTGAGATGAATTTCAGGTTGAAGGGAGGGTAAAAATGCAAAGGATCGCAAAGAAAAATCGAGGTGCGAAAAATAATAAAAAGTGGCAAAACAGTGAGCCTGCGCAATGGCTTCGTGTCACGGAGGAGGCCTCCACGTTCTCCTCCGTGACACGTTGAGGTGTAATTCTGGAATTTTAAAAATTCCAGAACACCTTCATGTTGGCTCCGTGTCATGGAGGGGGTGCTCCGCATTACCCTCCGTGACACGTTGAGGTGTTATTCGCATCGAGTCACACCGGGTCACCGGGTGACCCGCGCGAAAATCCTCCTTTTTAACCCCGATTTCCCTAATTTATTCCTCATTTCTCATCCCCTCCACGACAAACACCCAAAAATCCCCCCTTCCCCAATGTGACACGGACCTAGGCACGAGTTTTCTTCAAATTTTCTTCGATTTCATTAAATTAAAGGTATGTTCTTTAACTTCATCTCAATTCTTGACTAATTTTTCGATTTTGAGCATGTGAGGTGAGTAAACCTTGCCCTAAGTGTAAATTGAGCTTGAATTCATTAAGTTATTGTTCATTGATATTCGTAGTATCATTGTGATTGTATGAACTCGATAAATACATGCTTGATCGAATTTTTGTGAAATTTGTAGCTAGGGTTAGAATTTGAATACGAAGGAACTAAATGTAGTTGAAATGTGAAAAAATTTGGGGTTGTGCATGTTGAGTTAGGTGAATTGTGTTGTGCTTAATGTGATTATGATAAATAAACAATGGATTTTCGGGAGAATGAAATTGATGAATTGCATAGGTTGTGGTTGTTGAGAAATTTTTTGCTAAGTGCTATGTGATGTAATGGTATCGATGGTGATATTGTGATTAGCTGTACAAAGTCTGAGTAGTACATAGAAGTTATTCCATCGAATTATCTGAATGCACGAGGCATGTTGATTTTTTTTAAAAAATTGACAAAAAAGAGGATTGTCTTGCCGAACTGTTGTAGTTGTGGCTGAAGACTACGTGTTGGGTTGCCTAACTTAACCCAACCTTGGTCGAGGCTAAATTCTAATTTGAATAACATTGGGACTGTCTGTTTGATTTGACAGGAATGATGGCGAGCAGGCAAGACAAAGGGAAGGGCGCATCTACATCGGGCGTTGGGAGGAAGAGGATTAGACTGGGAACAGCAGTCCCAGCAGCACCAGCGGTTCCGTGCGGCCAACACCGCCAATACGGAACCCGATGGGTGACTGACGAAGGGAAGAAATGGTACACAAAGCACAAGGAGAACAAATACTTCCCTGAGGAACACATTGCAAGGGAGCCGTTGGCACAGGAATTCCCCAAAATCGTACACCGGATTGACGCTGCCGGGATGAACTTCATCTTTGAAGAGCCTAAGGAGTGCAATCTCCATTTGATTTGGGAGTTCTACGCAAACTGGAACCCGACACTCCGCAGTCACACGGTCAAGATAAGGGGGCAAGTTGTCACCTTTGAGCCCCATCACCTGAATGCCATTTTGGGTGCGCGGGACACAGATGCCCATGTACTCAGGCAGCTGAACATAACTCCACTGTATGCGGATATCAGACGCACGTTGTGTGGAGCCCGTTCGACAGCGCGGTGGAGCAGGCATAAGGAGAGGGGCTACCATCAGACACTACCCTACTCTCAAATGAATAGGGAAGCCAGGATTTGGCTTAAGATCGTGTGTTCCTGCCTGATCCCGGGGGTGCACATGACAGATGTCACCCAGGATCGTGTGTGCTTGGTTTATGCCCTGATGAAAGGGATGGAGATTAATGTTGGGGCGGTGATCATCTCCGCCATGAAGAGAGCCCGTTTGCATCAAGGGCACAGGTACGGGTTTGGTGGTTTGCTGACCACATTTCTGAGGGGCCTTGACATTGAGGAGGAGGACCTAGACTACATCCTGCAAATGGATAGTTGTGCCTTGGACGTCACCAAAACTAAGGCACCCGACACCACTCACGGGCCAGTTCTCATACTAGCCGAGCGACATGCTCAGGATTATCAATATATGGCCTGCATGTTCGGGATGCAGATGCTGCAGTTGAGAGTAGGCGGGAGGCCAGCAACAAAAGATGAGCTATGGCAGCTCGAGCTAGATTACCCCTTTGGCGAAAATGCCAGGGCTCTATGTCGAGTGGGGCCAGCTTTTGTGGAGCCCATTGGTGATGATGTCCCCACAGATGAGGAGACACGCCGCGATGACTCAGATGTTGAGCCAGATGAGGATAGCAGGGGCGATTCAGATATGGGGGACGAGGCAACAACACCTGACGAAGAAGTTGAATACTTCAACTGATCAGGGAGTTTCACCACCTACTTCTGTGCTATGTTGAATTTGATGAACATTGAGGACAGTGTTCGATTTAAGTGTGGGGTGGGAGTAGTTATGCGTCGGTTGTTTTGTTGTTGTTTATGTTCATGTTTATGTTTATGTTCATGTTCTGTTGTTGTGCCTATGAAAAAATTGTGACCCTGTGATTTTGTGAGTATGTTGTGTATTGTAATTCGGGTGGTAATTAATGTGAAGCTGTTGTGTGCTGTGCTGAGTTGTTGTTAGCTGGTTGTGTAAATATTTTTGTTTTATCGAAATTATCGATATTTTAAAAATTTTTTTGTCGAAATATTTTTATTATTGGGTTTCTCGGCGTTTGTTTTCGGTGCTTTTACCGAGAATAGCTCCATTGAACCGAAGTCGTAAATAGTGATCGTTCCATATGATGGATGGATGACGACCGTCTTAAGGGAAATGTAGTCGATAGGAGTAGTTTTTTTTCTTTCTTTTATTTTCTTTCGTTTGGTTGTTTCCCAAACGTGTCGCTATTTCATGGTTCGGAATTCTTGTTGTGTGTTGTACATGATATTTAGAATGCAAAGATGATTCGTATGAAAGCATGCAACTTTGTAAATATGTTGAGATACCTAGATCATAGAGTTCGATTTAGTGTGATTGAGGCTTAATGTTTGAATTCTTGTAATTAGCTGATTGAAGAGTCTGTGAATATGTCTTGAGTTGAGCATGTGCAACGAGCGTGTGGTGAGGTTTCGATTATTCCATGCTATTGTGAAGTTTCTAGAACTTGCCTGGTGTGTGTACGAAACGAAATGAAGGATGTGTATTGTAGGAAAGGATGTAGGCATTTCTTTGATTTTACCGAAAGTTTTTCCATTATCATACCTACCTTGATAGTACATCCTAGTTAGCCCTATTGAGCCTTTAGCCTATTTTTTTCTTTCGTCGAAAAGGTACAAACCAAGCTTAACCCCTTCTTTTCATTATCCGTGAATTTGATCCAAACCTCTTAAGTGCTCAAGAAAAATAATTTTTCCACAGTGTCAAGGAGTGATAATTGTGAAAAGAAAGGAAAAGCGGAAGTGGTGAAAGTAAAGAAAAGGTCAAGGGTGCACTGGCCGAATTTAATAAAATGAAGATGTATAACTAATCTTTGTTATTAAGTCGAGTGTGCTTAAAGATATGGGAATAAAAATAAAGAAATACTTCATGAATGGGAGGATGAAGGAAGAAACAATGCCCATAATATTGGTGGGATGTATTGAAAAGCGCTTAAGGATGCTAGTTGCTATTATTGGTTAGCCCAGTATTTACTAGTTCCTTAGCTTACATTACAACCCGTTGAGTCCTATGTGATCTTACATCACGCGTCCTTATATTAGTGGAGTAATACACTAGAGGCAAGCTTATGGGTCATGACATGATGCATGTGAATTCTTTGGGAGAGAGAGCGAAATCGTGTTTCATATACCCCTGCATGTAATGTTTTTGAGTCATATGATTGAAAAGGGGGAAATTCTCTTGTGTTGTGAGGGCACATGCTTGACGAGAGATTGAATTTCGTGTCGGATGTCTTGATCAGCTGATTTGCATGAGTTGCCGAGATCGAGAGTTGATCCTTGAGTCTAGGAGGTCTTAATGAGTTGAATGTCATTGTATTGATGAGACTGTGCATGTTTTCTTGATGATTTGCTATGTGAAATAATCGGTATAACCATAGCTTGAATTGTCAAGCCAAAGTAGTTATGATTGGGTGTCAATTGCATGAGATGTGAGATTATTGTTCGAGGACGAACAAGGTTTTAAGTGTGGGGTAAGTGATCGTGGGCAGAATTATATGCCCAAATGATACTCAAATGCTTCATTTCGTCTTGTTTATCCATCGATATTTGTACATTCTCGTGTGATTTGTAGTTAAAAGGTGAATTTATACTAACCAACATGATTAGTGTTGTTTTGCAGAAAAAATGTAATTTAGGAAGCTAAGATGCATGTTGGGAGAAATTGGGAATGGACTCGGAAGCGAGCAGTGGAAAAGGCCAAGGAAATGCAGCAAATTAAGGGGCTCCGCGATGGAGCCGTGTCACGCTGCCATCGCGGAGGCATTCTGCCCCTGATGATTAAAATTTGCCAAGTTCCAGTGGAGGTCCGCGTTGCCTCTGTGGCACGTTGGACATAATTACCTGGAACAGGGAATTCCAGTGAAGGTTCGCGTTGGTGCCGTGGCATGTTGGCCAAGCCCCGCGTTGCACGCCGTGGCACGTTGGGCATAATTACCTGGAGGACCGGATTCCAGTAAGGGTCTGCATTTGCGCCGTGTCACGGAGGCAATGCTCCGCGATGCACTCCGTGACACGTTGGTTGTTATTCCGGGAAAAATTTCTACTAGTATAAATAGCACACTTAGGTTTATTTTTGAGGAGGCTGACTGAGTGGAGCAAGGACGTGGGTTATAGGCAGTTGAGGGGACGAAAATCTTAGGGTTCTTCTCGATCTCTTTCTCCTTTATTTCAATTGTTTGTATGATTTATACTCATTTGATGATGTTTAATCCACAAATGAGTGGCTAAATTCACTTCTTGCTGAGGTTAAGAACATTTGTAGTGGAATGTAATTATTGATATTTTGGTTTTTCATCTTTTTTTCCATGGTTGTTCTATCAATTCTTGTTCTTACTGCATTAATGTTTGGTTAATGTTAATGTACATCTAAAAAATCTGATTTTTGCTCGAAAGAGAAAGAAATTGGAAAGTTGTGAATTGGTAGGATATGATCTCTTCTTGGTTTGGAAAAGTTGAGAATTGATTTACCTTCAGAATATAAATATATCTGAAAGTCGTATTAGTCAATTAAGGAATCGGTTTTGTATGACTAGAACATGAATTTCTTTTTATCACAGAAATGTAGGTGGAAGGTTCATGATTCTTAAGTTAGGTTAATACGAGAGTTTTAATCCATAGGCAATAATTCTTGACTAGCAACCGAAGGAAGGATTAACCAACTTGTATCAATAAATTGCTTCCCTGCATGTTCGTTTTAGCCTCAGCATGCTCATTACTATAGTTCAAACTTAATTTGTACATTTGTTTTAGATTAGTATAAATTAGGAAACAAACTCCCAAAATCTTCTTAAAACTGTTGTCTGCATTCTTAGAGTTAGAGTTCATTAACGCTTGATTCGATTATTACCTTGGTCCAGTCCCCGTGAGATCAATACTTGGCTTACTTTAGCCATTTAACTACTTGTTCGACCACGTGCACTTGCATGTAGTCATTTAAAATCCCAAACAGGTATTGATAATGTTGTTAATGAAAATAATTATTTGATAGTTACATGTCATTGGATAGATGATAGCTTTATAATGCAAATACATATTATTATTTTTAGATATGATGAAGATCAAAGTCATAAAACTACATTTATAAGCACTACATTTATTAAAGTTGTGGTGGAATATAATATTTCTCAAAAGATGTTGTTTATGATTTTTGAAAATGCTTGTATCAGTATTGATATTGTGTCATTATTAAAATTGCATTCGCAACCACCACTTGATGACATTTTTTTATGTTGGGCATGCATGTCATATCTATAATCTAATTGTTAAAAATGACCTTGCATTATTTTAACTTGAGATTACTTTGGTTAGAAGAGTTATTAGTGTTATTCAAGAAAATAATAGAGCTTCTAGAACTAAAAAATTTAAGGATAAATATAGTATATATGGCCTTTCCCTAAGATATATGCCTGAAAAAATTATTACTAGGTGGAATTATACATATATACTAGTACAGATATCCGCGCGTTGCGCGGTCGATAGTAAAAAATATTAATCACGTTAAATTAAATTTCACTTGTTGAGTATATTATAATAAAATATTAAATATTATTTAATTTTTTAATATAATACACCCGATTAATGATATTTTTATAAAATTAAAGAAAACAAATTATATATCCAAAATGTCACGCCCCACCTTGGGAGGCATGACTGGTACCTGGTGCCCTACTAGGACCTGGACTGCTGGGCTAGCTTAGCCTAAGCACTTCTGGTTCCAAGCTGGCTCTACCTCTGGATTCAAGAAAACGATGGGCTATGTAACGGCTGTAAATACAGCATACGGCAGGCTAGGCCTGTAGTCTCCTGTAAGCAAACAACAGCTACCCAGAACAACTGAATTAATAGGGAACCTATGCGGGCCGACAAGGCCACCATGCTGTCTAGTTATTTCTGAATCAAGAAAACAAGTGCTAAACTGCTACGTGACCGGAAAGTTCACTATTACCAACTGAATAAGGCCCCACACAGCCATCATAAACAAACTAAAACATACACACGGCCTCACACGACCGGTACAGCTAGCCATAGGAAATGTATAATCTGCAAGCCTCTAAGAATACTAATAAGATGGTCGGGACAGGGCCCCGGCCTACCCATACTGTACAACAAAGAAAAAGGAGTAAACCTCTAACCGTCTAGCTCTAGATGATTGGAGCTGATGACTCTGTGTGCTGGCTGGAATCATGAGGGATCGGCTCCTCGTCTATGAGTACCTGCAGGCAAGTAATGCAGCGCCCCAAACGGGCGTCAGTATCGCTGGTACTGAGTATACAAAGCAACAACTGGAAATAACTGAAGACAAGTAATATAACTGATAGAACTGAAATAGAAAGAAATAGACTGTAACTGACTGAAAGTATGAGCTTAAGACTGTCCTCAACTATGCTGAAAGGAGTAGGAGTCATACCTGATAACGTAGCGTTCTACTGTCGATCTATTCATATCTAACGTAACATGACATAATATAACATAACATACATAACATAGCGCACATAAACCTTACCTGGCCCCCAAAAGCCGGAAGGTACAACCAACACACAATCTATACTCCTACCCCAGTCATCCCATCTCCCATAGTAACTATAAGCATCCTGCCGATCCCCTGGGTATGCGCTTGGGCCCACTGAGCCCCTAACTATAACTGTATCTGAGTCCGGAGGACTCTTGAATCAACACCCAGGTGTACCCGCTCGACGGGGGTGTATAAAAGCTAACCAAGGAAAAATATGGGGAAACTAGCATTCCATCTTCGTCCCCTAGGGGATGGCATGCCACTCCGTAGAGCGATGTATCCTCGCCCTCTGACGGATGAGTCGATACAGCTATTAACCCCGGGCCGGTCATGAATGCTAGGTAATCCAGCCCAAACAATACAGTCAAGTCTCAACTAGTAATACTAACTGCGTATGCTACATACTGAAACTACTGATAGTGATGTATACATATATAATAAATGCTGACACTGATAATGGTATATATATAACTTCTGTCATACTGTGCTGAATCTGATACTGAAACAAGATATAATATTTCTACTGAGAATTATGCTGTGTAACTAAGTTTCATGGTAGATATGATTTACTATTTCTAACATGCTTCCTGAAATTCATATTAAGCTACTATTCTATTTCTGTAATTCTTTTACGGGAACTTGTATTGCTTTACTAAGTTTTGGCTGAACACGATAATATCCTGACATACTTTACTAAATTACATACTGGACATGCTGTACTGTTTCTAAAACTTCCTACTGGAATTTATATCGTGCTAGTAAGTTTCATGCTACACATAACATGATGTTTCTAACATCATACTAAAATTCATACTAAACATAATATGCGGCTTCTGAAACATTCTACTGGCACTTGAACTATTTGACTATACCGGAACTACTAGTTTGCCGAAGAAACTGGCTTTACATACCTTATCCGTTAAGTTTCTGTGTATCTGGTGTAACTCGGCTAATTTTCATCCATTTCTTCCAACTGCATTCATATTCATAGCAATTAGAACTAAATTCATCGATATTCTGGAAGAAAATACTACTTTGAGTATATATATATTCCAAACTATGACTTATCGAAAAAACAGCCGAAAACTCGCTATTTCTCGAAAGTCCAGAAGGGAGAAATACTCACTTTAGGGATAGAAGTACATTGACACTAATTTAGAGCAATTCCACTTACCTTATCTCGGTAGGACGATGATTCGCCGACCGAATTTCACGAAACTAACTCCGCAAGAATGCTCCCTGCAGCTTAATACTTCACTACTCAGGATTAATTCGAGTTTGGACCACGTTTAGCTGCGTAATCGGATGAACTTTTATGTTGAACCCTCGTTCTCCCATGTTCTGGTCGTGTTCTGGTACTAAAATTGTGTGAACTGAAGTTAAAAATTGAAGTGGAGCTTTATATAGTGGAGCCTGGACAGGTCCTCTGTGGCACGTTGGCCATTACGGAGGGGCAGCCTCTGTGGCACATTGCCATCGCGGAGGGGGTCTGCCCGGCCTCCTCTTGCGACGCTTCAACGTGGCGCTTGTCCAGTCTTTCCCCAGGCCTTTTTCTAGCATGTATGACATTCTAAAACTCTTAACCAACATGCGAATAGGCCATCTAAATGTCAAGAATTTACGGGGTGTAACATCCTCCCCCCTGAAGAACATTCGTCCTTGAATGTAAACTTCTACTTGCAAGAATTTCAATTTACTTAACTTATTCTAGAAAAATTTCGGTAGAGTTTCCCCTGTAACATGGACTATCTCAAAAATCCATAAACGCAGAAAAGTCCAATACAGGTACTCCACACAACACTAGTATTCATCACAAAAGCCAACTATTTCATTTATTCACATAATATAAGGCAATTCATAAAACAACAATACTAACGTACCTCTGGCTGATTAAGTCTGGAACAGTTGAGGATATCTAACTTTCATATCTTCCTCCACTTCCCAAGTCATCTCCTCTCAGTTCCTGTTATGCCATAATACTTTGACAGAAGCAATATCTTTAGTTCTTAACCTGCGAATCTGTCTGTCTAGTATGGCTACTGGAACCTCTTCATAAGCCAGTTCCTTCGTAACCTGGACATCCTGAACGGGGACAACTCTGGAGGGGTCTCCTATATACTTCCTCAGCATAGATACATGGAACACCGGATGAACGGACTCTAATTCTGGAGGCAAGTTCAACTCGTATGCTATTTGGCCTATTCTTCGACGGATCTGATAAGGCCCAACAAATCTCGGGCTGAGCTTGCCTTTCTTGCCGAATCTCATCACCCTTTCATCGGAGAAACTTTCAAAAACACCCAGTCATTCACATTAAATTCCAAGTTCCTGCGCCGCACATCAACATACGATTTCTGGCGGCTTTGAGCAGTTAGTAGGCATTCTCTAATAAGCTTTACCTTTTCTTCTAATTGATGAATAATATCCGGCCCAATCAGCGCTGAATCTCCTACTTCAAACCAGCCAACCGGCGATCTGCATTTTCGCCCATACAAAGCCTCATAGGGCGCCATCTGGATAGCTGAGTGGTAACTATTGTTATAAGCAAACTCAATAAGTGGTAAATGCTCATCCCAGCAACCTCCAAAGTCCAACACACACGCTCGCAACATATCCTCGAGCGTCTAAATAGTGCGTTCTTCCTGCCCATCTGTCTGAGGGTGGAAAGCTGTGCTCAAGTTAATCTGTGTTCCCAGGCCTCTCTGAAATGATTGCCAAAATTTAGTTGAAATTGTGCCCCTCTGTCAGAGATGATGGATACTGGAACACCATGCAGTCTGACTATTTCTCTGATATACAACTCAACATAATATTCGGCAGAGAAAGTGGCCCTTACTGGCAGATAGTGGGCTGATTTTGTTAGCCTGTCAAAAATTACCCAAATCGAGTCATTTCTATGTCTGGTACGAGGTAATCCCGCTACAAAATCCATATTTACTGCTTCCCACTTCCAAAGAGGCACAACTATGTCTTGAGTCAATCCGCCTGGTTTCTGGTGTTCCGCTTTTACTTGCTGGCAGTTAGGACACTGGGCTACGAATTCTGCTATTTCCCTCTTCATATCTGGCCACCAGTAGAATTTTTTAATATCATGGTACATTTTCGTCGCGCCTGGGTGGAGAGAATAGGGACCGTAATGTGCCTCCCTCATAATCTGCTGGCGAAACCCTGAAATATCTGAAACACAAAGGCGACCTTTACATCGCAACACTTCATCCTCAGTTACCTGTAAATCCGGCGCTTTTCCTTGTTGAACTCTGTCCTTAAGCTGAACCAGGTCAGGATCTTCATACTACCATTCCTTTACCTCCACAACTAATGACGACACTGCGGTGTTCTGAATCACCGCTCTGTTGTCCTCTGTTTCTTCTACACGAATGGCTAAACTGGTTAACTAGTGTATTTCTCGGGCCAATTCCCGCTGCTCGGGCTGCAAGTACGCCAAACTCCCCATAGACTTATAGCTAAGGGCATCTGCTACTACGTTGGCTCTGCCTGGGTGATACAGAATATTTACATCATGATCTTTCAACAATTCCAACCAGCGATGCTGCCGTAAGTTCAACTCTCTCTGGGTGAAGATATACTGCTGGCTCTTATGGTCGGTGAAAATATCCACATGAACGCCATAAAAGTAATGTCTCCATATCTTTAGGGCGTGGATCATTGCGGCTAGTTCCAGGTCATGGGTAGGATAATTCTTTTCGTGTTTCCTCACCTGTCTGGAAGCATAAGCAATCACTTTACCATGCTGCATCAACACACATCCTAACCCAATACCCGAAGCCTCACAATAAACTGCATAACCCTCTATACCTTCTTGCAATGCTAACACTGGGGCAGAGGTCAACCTGTCTTTCAATTCCTGGAAACTCTGCTCACATGCCTCCGTCCACTGAAACTTTACTACCTTTTGCGTTAGCTTAGTCATACGTGCCTCTATGGTGGAGAATTCCTCAACAAATCTTCTGTAGTACCCTGCTAATCCCAGAAAACTGCGGACTTCGGTCGGAGTGGTAGGTCTGGGCCATGTTTTTACTGCCTCTATTTTCTGCATGTCTACCTGTATACCAGCATCCGACACGATGTGTCCTAAGAAAGCTACTGAATTCAGCCAAAATTCACATTTAGAGAACTTGGCATACAGCTGACGGTCCCTGAAAATCTGGAGCACTGTCCGTAAATGTGCCTGGTGGTCTGCCTCTAAGCGAGAATACACTAGAATATCGTCAATAAACACTATCACAAACAGGTCCGAGTATGGTCTGAAGATGCTGTTCATCAGGTCCATAAATACTGTTGGGGCATTCGTCAGCCCAAAGGACATGACTAGGAATTCAAAATGGCCGTATCTAGTCCTGTAGGCAGTCTTTGGAATGTCCCTTTCACGAACTTGAACCTGATGGTATCCGGACCGTAAGTCAATCTTGGAGAAATATCTTGCCCCCTGTAACTTATCAAACAAATCATCTATTCTGGGAAGCGGATACTTATTCTTGACTGTAACCTTATTCAACTGCCGGTAGTCTATACCATGCGGAGTGAGCCGTCCTTCTTTCTCACAAATAGAACTGGCGCACCCCAAGGTGAAGTACTCGGCCTGATAAAGCCCTTATCTAACAGATCTTTCCGCTGCTCCTTTAATTCTCTGAGTTCAGCAGGAGTCATACGATACAGAGGAATTGATATGGGTTTAGTTCCTGGTAGTAAATCAATTGGAAAATCTATTTCCCTTTCTGGGGGAATACCAGGTAACTCATCTGGAAATACATCTGGGAATTCATTCACCACTGGAATAGACTGGAGAGTCGGAGGCTCTACTCGAACATCTTGAACTCTAACAATGTGGTAAATTCACCCTTTAGCTATCAACTTTCTCACCTGAAGATAGGAAATAAACCTACCTTTTGGCGTAATTCTACTGCCCTTCCACTCTCATACTGCCTCCCCTGGAAAGTGGAATCAAACTATCTTGGTCCAACATTCTACATTTGTATAGCACGGAGCCAACTAGTCCATACCATAATGGCATCAAAATCAACCATCTCTAGTTCTACCAAATCTACTGTGGTCTGACAATCAGCAACCTCTATTGTATACCCTCGATAGACCCTTCTGGCTATAATTGAGTCACCGACGGGTGTGGATACTAAAAAGGGTTGCTGAAGCAACTCTGGTGCAACACTAAACTTTCGAGCCACAAATGGAGTAACATAGGACAAAGTAAATCCTGGATCAATCAATACATAAGCAGGTTATGAGAAGATAGTCATCATACCTGTCACAACATCAGGTGACGCTTCTGAATCCTGCCTCCCTGGTAAGGCATATGTGCGGCTTGGACCCGCACCTACACTAGAGGCCCCTGATCTGCCCCGACCTCTGCCTGCTGAAACTGAGGGCCTACGCCCTGCCGAGGATACTAAAGCTCGTGACCCTACGGATGCCCTGTCCTGTCTATCCCATCCTCCTGACCTCTGGACGGACAATCTCTCATTAAATGACCCTATTGGCCATAAATATAACATTCGGTGGAGCCATACCTGCATGCTCCAGAATGGCGTCAACTGCATATAGGGAAAAGTGGTAGGGTATACCTACTCTGCTCCGCCCTCCTCTGTAGTGGTGAATCTGCAGCCTGCGAGCCTCTGCCGGTCTCTGACTGCCCCCTGCGGATAAATCTGCCCCTCTGCGGCTGTGGTGGAGGCCGGGGTCTAGGCGGCCTATCTAACAATCGTGGCCTAGGTCTTCCCCGAGCCTCCCTCTATAACTCAACTGGCATATCCCTGCGGCGCTATTCCTGACTGGTCCTCCTGATCTCCCGCTGCCGCTGCTTGATGCCCTCAATATTCTGGGCAAATGCTTGAACTCGGGCAATATCCATGTCTTCTCGCAGTGTAGCCATAATACAAGTCTCAACATATTCTGGATTCAACCCCATGATGAAGCGGTGTACTCTGGACGCCATGGTATCAACAAAGGCTGGTGCATACCGGGCCAAAGAATCAAACTGAAAGGCGTATTCCCAAACACTCATGGCCTGCTGCTCTAAATGTAAAAACTGATCCACCCAGGCCTGTCGAATCTCCCGTGGTAAATAGTGATCCAGAAAATCTCCTGAGAAGCTGGACCAGGTCGGAGGGGAAACATCTCTCTCTCGGGACCTTTCCCAACTTTCATACCACAACATGGTGATGTCCCGTAATCGGAATATTGTCAATTCAACCGATTCTATAGGCGTGGTATGCATAACCCTAAAAATTCTCTGCATCTAGTCTAGAAAATCATGAGGGTCCTCTGTTCGGTCCGTACCTGTAAACTGTGGGGGATTCAAAGCCAAAAATTCCCGGACCCTCGAACTACTGGGCCCTCCTGACGACTCTGCAACTGTAGACGGCATCGGCTGACGCTGAGCATCCATTATTTGTGCTAACATGACTACTGCACTCCTGACCTCCTGGTCGGAAGGTATCGGTATAGGGACTGCTGGAGGTGGTGTCGCCCCAAGTGGCTCCTGATGTGGTGGAGACTGCTGAGAAGGTTGGAACGACGCCTCTGTATTGCCCTCTGATCGGGCTGTTTCTAAATGAGGGTGAGGCATCCTGCTGGTTCCTTCCCCTGCTGCAGTGTCCAATCTCCGGCCTATGATAGGATGTTTATGGTCTGACATTTTATCTGTAACTAAAGAATATAGTAAGCTCTAGGGACTCAACCCTATACTGTACTGCTGTACATCACAACTGAATAAGAATAAAAAACAACCATCCTATCATGCCTTGCAGCCTCCTGCCTATGGTATGTGGTGCACAACACATCCATAGGGAAGACTCTACTTAGCACGGCTTGTAGACTCCCTGAGATACGATTGGCTCTGATACCAAGTTTGTCAAGCCCCACCTTGGGAGGCATGACTGGCACCTGGTGCCCTACTAGGATCTGGACTGCTGGGCTAGCTGAGCCTAAGCACTTCTGGTGCCAGGCTGGCTCTACCTCTGGATTCAAGAAACGACGGGCTATATAACGACTGTAAATACGTTTCCGGCAGGCTAGGCCTGTAGCCACCTGTAAGCAAACAACAGCTACCCAGAACAACTGAATTAATAGGGAACCTATGCGGGCCGACAAGGCCACCATGCTGTCTAGTTATTTCTGAATCAAGAAAACAAGTGCTAAACTGCTACGTGACCGGCAAGTTCACCACTACCAACTGAATAAGGCCCCACACGACCATTATAAATAAACTAAAACATACACACAGCCTCACACGACCGGTACAACTAACCACAGGGAATGTACACTCTGCAAGCCTCTAAGAATACTGATAAGATGGTCGGGACATGGCCTGACCTACCCATACTGTACAACAAAGAAAAAGGAGTAAACCTCTAGCCGTCTAGCTCTGGATGACTGGAGCTGATGGCTCTGTGTGCTGTCTAGAATCATGAGGGATCGGCTCCTCGTCTATGAGTACCTGCAGGCAAGTAATGCAGCGCCCCAAACGGGTGTCAGTATCGCTAGTACTGAGTATGCAAAGCAACAACTGGAAATAACTGAAAACAAGTAATATAATTGATAGAATTGAAATAGAAAGAAATAGATTGTAACTAACTGAAAGTATGAGCTTAAGACTGTCCTCAACTATGCTGAAAGGAGTAGGAGTCATACCTGATAACGTAGCGTTCTACTGTCGATCTATTCATATCTAACGTAACATTACATAATATAACATAACATACATAACATAGCACGCATAAACCTTACCTGGCCCCCATAAGCCGGAAGGTATAACCAACACGCAATCTATACCCCTACCCTGGTCATCCCATCTCCCATAGTAACTATAAGCATCCTGCCGATCCCCTGGGTATGCGCTTGGGCCCACTGAGCCCCTGACTATAACTGTATCTGAGTCCGGAAGACTCCTGAATCAACACCCAGGTGTACCCGCTCGACGGGGGTGTATAAAAGCCGACCAAGGCAAAATATGGGGAAACTGGCATTCCATCTTCGTCCCCTAGGGGACGGCATGCCACTCCGTAGAGCGACGTATCCTCGCCCTCTGGCGGACGAGTCGATACAGCTATTAACCCTGGAGCGGTCATGAATGCTAGGTAATCCAGCCCAAACAATACAGTCAAGTCTCAACTAGTAATACTAACTGCGTATGCTATATACTGAAACTAGTGATAGTGATGTATACATATATAATACATGCTGACACTGATAATGGTATATATATAACTTCTGTCATACTGTGCTGAATCTGATAATGAAACAATATATAATATTTCTACTGAGAATTATGCTGTGTAACTAAATTCATCGATATTCTGGAAGAAAATACTACTTTGAGTATATATAGAGCCCAAACTTTGACTTATCGAGAAAACAACCGAAAACTCGCTATTTCTCGAAAGTCCAGAAGGGAGAAATACTCACTTTAGGGATAGAAGTACATTGACACTAATTTAGAGCAATTCCACTTACCTGAGCTCGGTAGGACGATGATTCGCCGACCGAATTTCACGAAACTAACTCCGCAAGAATGCTCCCTGCAGCTTAATACTTCACTACTCAGGATTAATTCGAGTTTGGACCACGTTTAGCTGCGTAATCAGATGAACTTTTATGTTGAACCGTCGTTCTCCCCTATTCTGGTCGTGTTCTGGAATTAAAATTGTGTAAACTGAAGTTAAAAACCGAAGTGGAGCTTTATATAGTGGAGCCTGGACAGGCCCTCCGTGGCACGTTGGCCATCACGGAGGGGCAGCCTCTGTGGCAGATTGCCATCGCGGAGGGGGTCTACCCGGCCTCCTCTTGCGACGCTTCAACGTGGCGCTTGCCCGGTCTTTCCCCGGGCCTTTTTCTAGCATGCATGGCATCCTAAAACTTTTAACCAACATGCGAATAGGCCATCTAAATGTCAAGAATTTACGGGGTGTAACACAACATATAACTTTTATGTTATTTTTTTATCGCATACCAACTATTTTGTAATTTTACACTGTGAATGTGCTTTTTAATCAATTTCTCACTTAATTTAATATTAATATCTATGCTTAACTTTTTAATATAGTGGAGCTATTCCCTGTTCCTAGTCATGAGATATATATTTTTCATAACAGAAACTTTATTCTATTGTTCTATATTATTTAATTATCCAAATCTTTCAATAATTATATTTTTCTATACAAAAAGAAAAAAAAAGCGAGAAAATTTATAAGGGAAGAATTTAGGATAAAGCTAAGAAGTTGTAATTGCATTGAATTCAAAAGTATAACTAAAATTTATTTTATTTAAAAATTAATATAAAAAATTTGTAATATTTTTTGGTAATGATTATATATAGGTTAGATGTATATATTTATATCTTATGCAGGTAATGTTTTTTTTTAAAAAATTAATGAGCTAATGTTTTAGTTTCCAATGATACTTGATATGCACCTACACAATGATGATGGAAGGACAAAAAAAATTAAAAATACACTCTTCTTTCTTTTTTTCTAATATGTTCTATAGTTTATGAGGGGATAACTTAAGATATTATTATCTCAAATATAACGTCTTTTTTATTCACCCAAATCAAATGAAATAAAATTCAAAAAGTTATAACTATCTTTAAAACTGTAAATATTAAATTCAAATTTTAAAAATTTATCTTTTAATTAACTTCTTATATAATTTCAATATAAAATTTTATTTTTCAACGCAGATTCAAATATAGATGAGAAATTGTTAAATTTATAATTCAAGTATGATCTATATGTTCATAAATAAAATGATTGATTTTAAAATATATATTTTATCAATTCAAGTGCAAACATTTTTATATTTGAATTAAAATCAAATTTTCATTTTTAAAATAAATCTAAAATATTTTTAGTGTTCAATATTTTATCTTTTAATTTAAATTCAAATATTTTATAGTTAATAAAAGAATTTGATAGCTTCTAAAAGAAACTCTCAATATTTATTTTTTTAATTTAAATTCAAATAAGTTAATTTAATTAATATTTTCTAATTTAAATAGTTGTAATTAATATAAATAATTTGATAAATTCCAACAAAAAATAAAAAGTCCTCCTATAATGCCTAAAATAATGGCGACACATTTTTGGGATTCCTTCATGCATACATGGAGCGACCACATATATGTTTTTTTAAAAGAATATAGATAATTAAAACTTGTAATTATGCTAGTACCATTTCAAAAAATTGATTTTTCTTTTTAGTGCTGTTTTCTTATTTTAAAACCATTACAATTGGTAGTCAAGAAAAAATAAAAAAACAAAAAGTCAAATTATTTTTAAATAAATGAATTAGTTCAAGATTCCTAAGTTTATGGAGATATTGAATCATATTTTTTCTTGTTTTATTTTAAAAAATTAAGGATATAATTTATTACTTAAATAATTAGAATTTGTAATTATGCTAGTACCATTTCAAAAAATTGATTTTCTTTTTAAATATTTTTTTCTTATTTTAAAACCCTTACAAATTGGTAGTCAAGAAAAAATAAAAAATAAAAATTAAATTACTTTTAAATATAATGAATTAGTTTAAGATTTCTAAGTTTATGGAGATATTGAATCATTTTTTTTCTTGTCTAGTTTGAAAATTAAGGATATAATTTATTACTTAAATAACTAGAACCTGTAATTATGCTAGTACCATTTCAGAAAATTGATTTTTCTTTTTAATTTTTTTTCTTATTTTAAAACTGTTACAAATTGGTAATCAAGAAAAAAAAATCAAATTACATTTAAATACAATGAATTAGTTTAAGATTTCTAAATTTATGGAGATATTGAATTATATTTTTTCTTATTTAGTTTGAAAAATTAAGGATATAATTTATTACTTAATAATTAGAATTTGTAATTATGCTGGTACCATTTCAGAAAATTGATTTTCCTTTTTAATGTTGTTTCCTTATTTTAAAATCGTTACAAATTGGTAGTCAAGAAAAAAAAAAGAGTCAAATTACTTTTAAATACAATGAATTAGTTTAATATTCCTAAGTTTACGGAGATATGCTACTCTTCTCTTCTTCTTCATTCTTCCCTCCATTGACGACATAGACCGCACCACCTTCGCTACTTCGTATTCTCCGGCGAAATCATTAACCACCACCGATGCTGCAAGTCCAACTCTCTCTTCCTCCTAGCAGATGCTACAAGGCCACCAACAGAACTGCTCCTCTTCGTCTCCAACGAAACCCGCTAACTCTTTCCTTCTCTGGTCACCTCCGACCAGTGAATTAAAAAGTCACACCACCATTCTTTCTTCAACTCCCTTCTTCGCCACCTCTCGTTTGACCTTACTGCTCCACCAAGCGAGCCAAATGGACGCTACAAGCTGACGCCGTCCTCTTCCATTTTCGAGCAACTACCACAACAGTCGCACAGATAGAGATTGGTGGATAAAAATATGAAGGTGGTTTCTCAGACTAAACAAAAATTCTGAATAAAATATAGTGAAAGAAATAGTCTCATGGATTTTCAATTCTCCATTATTGTATACAATAATTAGTAATGAATATAGTAACTTATGTTCTTGTGGTTTGTATAATTAAATAGTGAACCATTTGTCATTTTAAATTCTTTATATATCTGCATTTGAATGTGGTCTATATCAGTAAATTAATTAAATAATTTAACTTTTCAAATTCTTTGCCTCTTGAGATTAACTAAGAAAATCAATGCATCGTCTTTTGAAATATCCAATTATATATAGATTTTAAAATAGAGAAAATACTCAGAAAAGCCACAAAAAAGATAAGTAGGAATGGAGGCCATAGAGGCATGCCACATCAACATGCCTCTAAGTCTCCTTTGTATATATATATTGATTCTTGTTATGTTGTTACAAATATAGATTATCTATAATTGAAGTTGCTAACGATCATTGTACT
Source organism: Datura wrightii (assembly GCA_035772735.1). NCBI lineage: Eukaryota > Viridiplantae > Streptophyta > Magnoliopsida > Solanales > Solanaceae > Datura > Datura wrightii. Next base: position 70,536,793 of record JASDFA010000019.1, on the reverse strand, counting down.
AATCCAAGTCATATGTTAATTATTGAAATTTGAAAGACCATTGATTATGTGGCTATTGTTGAATTTTTCGGATCTTACTACCCTGCTATTGCTAATATTTTAATTCATATAGCTGAAATTTTTTATTTACTCCATCAATTTAAGATAAAAGATAGATATAAAGATTATGTTGAAAAAATTATGACGAAGTTCAAAAAATATTTCTATGATATCTCCCTATTTATCTAATTGGTGTTGTTTTAAATCCTTCCACTAAGATAAATGATACTCTAAATTTTATTAGAAGTTTGTATGCATATATAAAAACTGGACCAATTGAAACTCCATGTGTCATGGCTTGTATGTCTATCCTAAACACACATTTACAATAATTATACAATTATTATGCAAATATAGTGTAACACATGTAGTGCACAGACTGCACTTGGTACAAATATTCCTTCTACTTTTGCTTCTACATTTTCTTCATATGGTGATGATGACAGTGTTGTTAAGTTTTCTATCTGGGGTACCTTTACTACTTCTCAATCCCACAGTGATAAGAACATTAATGAGCTTCAATTCTACTTGTAGAAGGCGAATGAGCCAAAGAAGAATCTTTTCCATTGCAATGGTGAAATAACAATGCAAAACAATTTTTAATTCTTACAGTAAAGGCTTGAGACGTGTGAAATGTGTTAATTTCAACAGTTACATCAGAGAGCACATTTAGTCAAGCAAGGAAGCAATTAGGAGACAACCATCACTTATTGGATAACAATACTTTGAAAGTTCTAGTATGTTTCAGAGATTGGGTTAGATCGGAACTCATAAATCAAGGCCGTGAAGGTAAAAATTTAGGCGAGTTGGATGATGAAGAGATTGAAGATATATTGTCAAAGTGGAGTTTCATGCGATATTACAATAGCACTAACACCTCATGTTGACGTTGAATAAGTTATAAAAATGATAAAAAATAAGTAAAAAATAAAAAAATATACTTTTAAAATATCTACTTTAAGTTTAATTAAGATTTACAAATTAGTTGTTTAGAAGACTAACCAAACAAAACCTTTCTTAGAAGTTGGCTGTGTAGATTATATATATATTTTTTTGTATTTATAATTTATATCATTATTTTTGTAATTTAAAATTTATAGAAATAAACTCAAAGGTTGACCTTGAATTTTATTAAAAGAATTATCTTATACAAGTTACACTTACTCGTAGTTCATACTTCATACTCCATAATAATTAAAATTTAAAATTAGATGCTATTTGCTAGCTAAAAAGTTATCCAACTTAATAAAATATTTACCGGAAGACTTTTCTTTTATTATTTTTTTAAAAAAATATTATAATTTTTTAAGTATTGAGTACTAAAACATATGTTAGGTAGCCGTTTAAGTTTGTAATTTTTAATAAATATTTAAATACTTAAAAAGGTTTTTATGAAATTTTAAAAAAATATTATTTTATTAATAAATCGGAGCAGTCCGATCTAGTTAGCCGGGCTCTGCATGATCCATTCAAACCTCTAAAAGTCCAATCCGGTTGGATCCGAAACCCACCAACTTGAACCCTGGACTGACCATGTTCACTTTTTGGTGAAATGGACCGATTTGGTCTGACTCCTTAATAGGCATACTTTCATTCAACCTGTGCTTAGCATGATCCCAATAATTTGGGTTTTGATATATTTTGTTATTGTCTTCAATTACAAAGATAGTTTTATAAGTCCATTCAATTTTCAATCTAAAATATTCTATATATATCTACTATATAGAAGCGGCCAGAAGCAGGCAACTCTTGGTTGACATGACTGCTTCTGGTCAAAGGCATTTTTGGCATTCTAGAATTATGATTGGCTTTAGGCTATTGTACTTTATGATGTTGTGTATGTACCATTTTTGATTTGGATAACTTTTCTAGAAACATGGGGCCCACTTAATTTTATTTTCTTTTTTACTTTCTCTTGCAGCCTTTTGGAGTACTTTTTTTTTTGGGTTTGTAATAAATGAGATAGTAATAACATTTAAGAAAAACTAAAATGGACATACTGTAAAAGAGAATAGACATATACAATACACAAAATTATGATTCTACATCTAAAGTGTTAGAGTATTAGAAAAAGAGAGTAACAATTGAGCCCGTACATCGCACAGACATAGCATGCAGTTGGAAGCAGACACCTCTTCTTCGACATACCTGCTTTTGATAGAGGGCAAACTGGTCATTTACTATTTGATTGTTTGCTTGCCGATTTTAAATTTTATGTATGTAATGTGAAAGTCATAATTGAAGAATTAAAAAAAGATCTACTTTTCTTCAAATCTAATTTATTTGACTAACTGAGAAATCCATAAAGAAGGATAAATTTTTATATAACCATATAAATATTGTAGTATACTGTCTTTATTTTAATTTATGTGATGTAGTTCGATTGAGTGTGAAATCTATGAAATACAAGAATATTATGTAGTTTTCCAAAACTAACTTTAAAATAAATTAATTTTTAAATAGAATGATACACCTTTTGTGGTTTTTTAATCAAATAAATGAGATTCAATATAGATAAAATATTTAATAATATCATTAATTCTTTATCAAATAATGACATCTGTCAGTTTTTTAAATCGACTAAAAAGCAAAATATGTGAAATAAATTAAAAATAAAAAAATCCTTAATACCACTTTTTAAAATAATTTATTGGTCCCGTGCTGACACGGGTCTTTATATCTAGTATGTGTATTTGTGTGTGTGCATATATATGAGGGAATTTCATAAATAACATCCATTTGAAAATTAATTACTATTAGTAGCTATAGTTTGCATAATTACAATTTATAACAATAATTTTTAAGGCAAAAGAAAACCTCTCTCCTCTCTCCAAAATCTCTCTCGCCACCTTCCTCCCTCTCTCTTTCTCTTTTTTTTGCGCTCTCTCTCTCTCTCTCTCTCTCGCTGTTTCTACGTCTCTCTCTCTCCCTTTCTCTTTTTCTCTCTCTCCCTTTTTTTCTTTCTATCTCGCTCTTGCTCTTTTTCTCTCTACCTCTCTTGCCTCCTAATAAGTTGGTAATTTACCAACTTATTAGACTTTTAAGCATGAGTTATTGCTTGGTTTTACATAATTTAGAAAGGTTTTATGCCCTTTTTCTTTTGTATGCAGGTATCTGAAGGAGACAAAGATAATGGAGGATTTGAACTTGAAGTGAGCTGCTAAAGACATGCTTTTTGTGGATCCAAACCTGCGAAATGCAGGTGCAATGCAGGAGAGACTGCCTTGCACCTGCGTTTTGACCTACTAATAGCGGATCTCCACATGCTAAACGCAGGTCTGGCGCAGGTGGGGCTGTTTGCACCCACTCTATCGGATTGGCATACGCTAAATATAGGACAAAAATCAAGTTACCTATTTCGCTGATGGAATGACAAAAACGTCCAGGTTCCCAAAGAATCTAGAAGCCTCCAAGGGCAATTATGAAAAGTTATATACAAGAAATTTGCAAATATTTATCACCCTAAATTGTACACCAAGTATTATTCATCATAGATAGATATTAGAGAGTTTTACACATCATAGAATAGGATAGAATAGAAAGTACTTTTCTTCTTCTTCTTCTTCTTCAACCCAATTGGGGGAATTCCACCATTTTTGTAGAGCTTGTGAAGCAAATTTGTGAATCAATATGATGAATGTTGAGGGAATTCCTCACGGTATCTTCTCTCTCTCTAAAAATATGAGTAGCTAACTTTTTAGCTAGGGGTGTGTGCATGATGGATTTGTAAACTTGAATGGGTATTGATTAATTTCTCTTGGATTTTAATTGTAAACATAAATCTATTGTCTTCTCTAAGTTTTAATTATAAAAATTGATGGTTGCAAACGTTAGTTTTGTATACTTTTCTTACTTTTGCTTGAGAAAGAAGGGTGAGAAAATAATATAAAGGATTTGGAGTGTTGATGTGTGGGGTTAAGCTAGAGATAGTCAAAACCAACATTCCCACTCCATTAAAGGTTCAAGGCTAAAGATAGCTTGATTCTTCCTTAAGCTCTTGGGATTGATAATTTGAATTTGGCCTTGGGGTTTGAGAAAACCCAAGGCATAAACATTCTTGTGGTTGAGAAATGAGAGAATGTATTTTATCCATTGCTATCTATGCTAAATTTAAATATAAGACAATGAAGTAAATCCCATTCTAATTGTTAGCCCATCAATAGCACACCCCTGGACATATCACTTGTGATTGCAACAATCGAAATTCCCCTCACTTAGTTCCAAAGTTGAATTTGATATTGTTTTCCCTTTTCCCTCCTTATTTTACTTTTCAAATTTGAAAAACGATGCATTCTAATTTGAGTTAGTTTATAACTTTTAGATTATAAACCTCAATTCCCTGTGAATTTGATCCCGTCTCATAGTTAGATAAATTATATTACGTACGACTGTTTAAACTCTCTCACTTTGAGGAGTAGATTTTGACGATATCAATTTTGGCGTCGTTGCCGGGGAATTGAGTTGTGATAGCCAAGAGTTTTTTATTGATTCAAACTTATTTTGCATCTTGTTTTATATTTTTTTTTATTATGGCATCATGGAAGGAATGGAGGTTTGGTGGTTTCAACCCCTATCTTAATGACCTGTGTCCCTATTGTGGAGGACTCCACCTTTGGAAAAATTGTAAATACACTCCCAGAAGAGAGACATGTGCACCTTCTTTCTCCTATGATGCGTATATCTACACTTTATGTAGTGGTCATGGTAGACATTGGGGTGGCTGCTATGATAGAGATGGTTATTGTGCTCTTGAGCTTGATAGGAATGATGCCATGACATGTGAGGGAAGAAGCACTACATGCGACCGCATGAAATCCATGCTCCAAGCTTTTTTGGAGCGGGAGTCTAATAAGGAAGCCAACTCTAAAAGAAAAGGTTAAGGAGATATTGAGAAGCATAACAAGGAGGAGTGAACAATGGGACCTAGTCCAACTTGACTCATGGGAGGAAACTCAACATAATGATGAAGAAGGGGTCAAGGTGGACTTTGATGAGGTCAAGGTGAATTACCAACCAACCAACCTAACTGAAATGTAAGATACCATAAGTGAAGAAGTGACACTACAACTCCAAAGAGAAGTCCAACAAATTATTCTTGAGGACTCTAGTGTACTTGAGAAGGAGGATGTCACACAAGAAGCATACTTGAGAATGGAGCGACTTAAATCGCCCTCCAATTATTTTTCAACATTGAACTTGATTGACGATATAGAAATGGAGGCAACCAAGTGTAGGGAGGAAGTTGAAGAGGAAGATAAAAGTAGCTTCATCTTAGAGTATGTCATGCCAACAAGACCAAATCATATTCCTCCTTTAAGGCTCAAGAAAAGCAAGATGCATAGCTATTGCTTGGCGTCTTTACTTTTTGCACCACCACCCCTCAAGCAGAGTAGAAGAATGGATAAAAAATTAGGGGTGCAAGTGGAGATAAAAATGCTGAAGTTTGAAGCCGATGAGCCGCGACATTAACTAAGGCACTTCTTGGGAGGGAACTCAAGTTTTTTTAAATTTCTTTTAATTTTATATTTTTGTTGTCTTTGATTGTGCAGGGGTGAAAGGTGTGGAATGTGACAAAAAGTGAAAGGAGAAAAATTGAGAAACCTCTGTTAGACCTGTGAAACACAGTCCTAATGTGCAAAATGCAAGTCCAGCACATGTGCCAACTAGAATACCTGAAAGAAAAAGTGCTTAATATTGACATATTTGTGATATACTTGTGAAATGCAGGTACAAATGCGCGAAACGTAGGTTCAGCTGTACCACCTGCAAGTTCAATGTAGATGGCTCTATCAGACTAGGGAGTTCTTTCGCTCATTTGTCCCTTATTTTTTTAAATCTTGTGCATCGAGGACAATGCTTTATTTTTATTGGGAGGGGGGGGGGGGTGAAGTCTGAGTAACCCACTCGTTAGTGATGTATGATGGCCTTATGATAGATTGGATGACGTCTTTCTTAAGGGCAAATCATCATTACTTGCTACTTAGCTCATCATTGATTGCTATTTAGCATCGCTTTTGTAGATAGTAGTTAATGAATAAACTTCGAGAGTTTTCTTTATACTACAGTTCTTTTTCAAGGAGCATCTTTTTCTTATCTTTTTTTTTGTGGCAAACCGGGTAACATTTCCTGATGATGGATTGAAAGGCGACTCTTTTAAGGGAAAATGCCATGTCTTTGGGTCCTTGTTGCACTTATTTTGAGAGGCACCACCAAAATTTTTACACAACAATAGGATTTTTGAGAAAAAAGGGCAAATGGATTTGAAGAAAAACATTCTCTTGTCATGATTTTTACATTCCTTGTTTGACTTTTTGATTCATAAAATGAGTTTACAAAACTTGAAATAGCTTGTCAAAAGTCATGTCTTTGAATTGACCTTAAGAATAGCTAGACTCCTTGGAGTGTGATTCCTTGTGTGGTGTGATTTTGTTTGATTCTTGTGTATTATTATCGTCTAAAACTTTCCCCAAATGTGATTCAAGGCGAAATCCTAGAGGTAGCCAAATGTAGGAGATGATCTTATACACTTCTTGGATACTCACTTCACCATAAAATGATCTTCCTTTAACAATCGATCCAAGTGAACCAGTTTATGAGCCTTAAAACACTTTTCGTTGAAAACCTCATTACAAACCTTAAACCCTTTGTGAATCCTATCTTTTAGCACCTATTCCTCCCTAATTGCTAGTGATAAAAGAAAATGGGGGCTTGAAACCCAAAATTTAGGGGTGGAAAGATGAAAAATAATGTAGGCAAAAGCCTAAGTTTGGGGGTGTGCACAAAAGAAAAAAGAGAAGGAATGTCACGCCCCACCTTGGGAGGCATGACTGACACCTAATTCCATACTGGGACCTGGCTGGGTATAAGCATCTCTGGTGCTTGCCACCAACTCAAAATCAAGAAAATAAACTGCAATATCTCGGCTGTAAATACAACCTTGAGCTGACAAGGCCACGCAACACCTGTAAAGAATAAACAGCTAACCCAACAACATAACAATAAAGGGATCCTATGCAGGCTGACAAGACCACCATGCTATCTAGTTATAACAGAATGAAAACAGGCGATCATATCCATACTAAAGCCGACAAGGCTGCTTGATAACTAACTTAACTAGGCCCCACATGGCCAACACTCAAAGGTATAACACACATAGGCCCCACACAACCAACAACAACCAACAACTGAGAATCTGTAGCCTGCAAGCCTCTAAGAGTGGAATAATAGTCGGGACAAAGCCCCCACCTACCAAACAATTGTACAACAAAAAGAGCAAACCTTTCTAACTATCAACTCCGGAGAAAAGGAGCTAACTGCACTGCTAACTCTAGCTGATAGTTAAGAAGGTCCTGATCCACATCTATATGCACCTGCTGGAAAGTATGCAGCGCTCCAAAGATGGGCGTCAGTATAATATGTACTGAATATGTAAGGCAGTAATGAAAATGACTGAATAGAACTGATAAAAGAACTGAAAGTAATCAATACAAAGGATAAAAGTTATAACTTGAATAGCCTCACAACCTGGAGTATGGCTAACAAGTAAGTAATACAAACAAGAACCTTACCTGGCCTCCATAAGCCTGAAAGGTACAATCATCACATAATAATTCACCTGAGCCCCCATAAGCCTTGGCAAGTACACTTTAATCTATATACCCCTAGCATGGTCAATATGAGTCAACAGGTAACTATAACCAACCTACCTAGTCGCTAGATCTGCGCCTGCTGGGCTTTTGTATCTGTGTTTGAACCCTTTGGGCTCCTGTAACTGCACCTTGGGCACACAAGGCTCGATGGAGGTTCAGTGATGCCGATACGACATAAAAGTAGAAGCCCTTTCGTTGATGGAGTGTAATATGGCCCTTGGGCCTGAATATAGTCCTGTCCGACAACATATAGCTCCTTTAAGCGATCTATAGCCCCGTAGGTGATGATACAACTAGTAACCCTTAGGTTGGTCGACGGAAGGCTATATAGGGTGGGATCAGTCCCTACCTAAATAATAAACTTTAATCTCAAAACTATCAACAACAGCCAATCACAATTTACATGATTATTGCTTTCTTAAAAGGACGTAGGCTGTATTACTATACGATAGGAATAACTTGCCGATGAAATTAGCCTTAACATACCTTGAATGTTGATTCTCATTTAATCGATTAGTTCCAACCGATAGCTGGAAAGTCCACCCAAATGCAGCTTCTATGCTGAGAGAATAAGGCTATTTTCAATACTATAACTCGCAAATGATAATATCTTTCGGTAGTATTAATTATAATTCAACTCCATTTAATTCTGCCGAAAACTCACAATTTTCTGAGAGTACAGAAGGTAGAAATGCTTATCTATCACCTGTAGCCCTTATGACTCAATTTGAAGTAATTTTGACAACTTATACTTGGTCGAGTTCCGGTCATCCAAGCGAATTTCCAAGAAATAACTCCACAGGGATGTTCCTCGTAGGCCTAGAACTCGTTATCCAAGATGAATTTGCATTTGGACAGAGTTTAACGACGTAATTCTACTAAAAACTAATAGAAAGTTGAGAGAATATACCGTAGGGGTCGAATTCCAATTTGGGAAATTCTTATAATTACTTAAAATTGAACTTGACTTATATATATAGGTAGGAGTCAGTTGGCAGGGGGGCAGACCGCGCCACCCATCGCGCCAGGCAAGAGGTGCGGCGCGCCGGCCATGGTGCCAGGCTGGCTGGAACGGCACAGCACCCAGGCGACTGGCCTCCGGCCTCGACCTCCTGCTCGCTCGATGCCATGTTCTTGTGTTCATCCCCCGGGCCTTTTCTCGCATGCATGGTATCTCAAAACTTTCCACATACGTACGCGCGTGTCCGTTAAATGATAGAAACTTACGGAGTGTAACATCATCCCCCCCTTAGAAACATTTGTCCTCGAATGTAATCTTAAGCTTAAGAGACTCAATTCCTTTAACTATTACTGGAAAAAGTTTGGCAGTCTCCTCTGTAATATGGACTATTCAAAAACCTGAAATGTAGAAAAGTCCAGCATAGGCACCTCACAGGATGCTACGAGCAGTGATACAATATAGCTCCATATCATAAAAGCAAATGACTCAACAATACTAATAATATAAGAATATGACAATAGGTAAAGAACTATCTCACCTTAACTGCGTAAATTGAGTCAAGTCTGAAACAAGTGAGGATATCTAGACCTCATGTCGTCCCAGCTTCCCAAGTCATCTCCTCTACATTTCTTTTCCTCCATAGGACTTTAACGGAGGCTATATCTTTAGTTCTCAGTCTATGAACCTATATATCTAGTATAGCAACTGGAGTCTCTTCGTAGGACAACTCTTCAATAACCTGAATATCCTCAATTGGAACAACCCTGGACGGATCCCCTATGCACTTCTATAGCATTGACACGTGGGAAGACTGGATGAACAGATTCAAGCTCTGAAGGCAGTTCTAACTCATATGCCACTCGACCTATTCTTCGAAGGATCTGATACGGGCTAATGAACCTAGGGCTAAGCTTTCCCTTCTTGCCAAATCTCATCAAGCCCTTCATCGACGAAACTTTGAGAAACACCCAATCAATGACATTAAACTCCAAATCTCTATGCTGCACATCGAAATAGGACTTCTGATGACTCTGGGCTGTCACTAACTACTCTCTGATGAGTTCTACTTTTTCTTCTGACTGATGGATCATATCAGGTCCAATCAATCTTGCCTCCCCTACTTCAAACCATCCTATGGGAGACCTATATTTCCGCCCATATAAAGCCTCATAAGGTGCCATCTGAATAGCAGAATGATAATTGTTATTATATGCAAATTCAATAAGGGGTAGATGCTCGTCTCAACTCCCTCCAAAGTCTAGAGCGCACACTCGTAGCATACCCTCGAGCATCTGAATGGTGTGCTCTGCCCGACCGTCTATATGGGGATGGAAAGCTATACTCAAATTAACCTGCGTCCCCAAACCTTTCTGAAATAACTGCCAGAATCTAGTTGTGAATTGTGCCCCTCTGTCAGAAATAATGGATGCTGGAATACCATGTAGTCAGACTATCTCCTTAATATATAACTCAACATAGACTTCAGTTGAAAACATAGTCTTGACTGGCAAGAAATAGGTTGACTTCATCAGTCTGTCGACAATGACCCAAATGGAATCGACTTTACACCTAGTGTGAGGTAACCCTATCACAAAGTCCATATTAATTGCTTCCCATTTCCACATAGGCACCGCTATCTCCTAAGTTAGTCCGCCAGGTTTTTGATGTTCAGCTTTCACCTGCTGGCAATTAGGACACTGTGCCACAAATTCAGCTATACCTTTCTTCATTTCAGGCCACTAGTATATCTCCTTTATATCATGGTACATCTTCAATGAACCTGGATAAAGAGAGTAACGAGAATAATGTACCTCTGCCATGATCTGCTGGCAGATCCCTACTATATCTGGAACGCAGAGTTGACCTCTGAATTTCAAGACCCCGACTTCGACTAACTCAAAGGCCGATAGCTCACCCTGCAGAACCTTGTCTCGTAGCTGTACTAGTCGAGGGTCCTCGTACTATTGCTCCTTCACCTCTACAACTAAGGATGACACCGCTGTATTCTGGACTACAACCCCATTCTCCTCTGAATCTACTATCCGGACTGCTAAACTGGCTAACCGGTGCAACTCTCGAGCCATCTCTCACTGTGTTGGCTTCAAATATTCTAAATTGCCCATGGATCTGCGGCTAAGGGAATCAGCTACAATATTAGCTCACCCCTGGTGATATAAGATATTCACATCGTAGTCTTTCAATAACTCCAACCAACGATGCTACCGCAAATTCAACTCTTTTTGCATGAATATATACTGGAGGCCTTTATGATTAGTAAAGATGTCCACATGTACACCATACAAGTAATGCCTCCATATTTTTATTGCATGAACCACTGCCGCTAACTCCAAATCACAGGTGGGGTAGTTCTTTTCATGCTTCCTTAGCTGCCTTGAAGCATAGGAAATTACCCGGCCATGTTGCATCAGAACACACCCTAACCCAATGCCTTAAGCATCGCAGTATACAACATAGCCCTCTGAACCTTCCGGTAAGGCCAATACTGGTGCAGATGTCAATCTATTTTTTTAGTTCCTGGAAACTCTGCTCACAAGCCTCAGTCCAGTGAAATTTAGCTTCCTTCTGAGTCAACCTTGTCAATGGTGCTGATAAGGCAGAAAATCCTTCCACGAACCTTCGATAATACCCGGCTAACTCTAAAAAACTACGAGCCACGGTTGGAGTCGTAGGTCTGGACATGTCTTTACTGCCTCGATTTTCTGTAAGTCAACCTGGATACCTGCATCTGACACAATATGGCCTAAGAAATCTACGGAATTCAACCAGAACTCACATTTCGAGAACTTTGCATATAACTAACGGTCTTTGAGGATCTGGAGTACCATTCACAAATGATCTCCGTGTTCAGCTTCTGAGCGGGAGTATACTAGAATGTCATCAATAAACACTAACACAAACAAATCTAAATACGGCATAAAGGTGTTGTTCATTAAGTCCATGAACACTGTTGGGGCATTCGTCAATTTGAAGGACATGACCAAGAATTAAATGACCATACCTGGTCTTGAAGGCTATCATTAGGATATCTTTCTCCCAGACCCGCACTTGATGATACCCTGACCTTAAATCGATATTAGAGAAATATTTCACCCCCTGCAACTGATCAAATAAATCATCTATCCTTGGAAGAGGATATTTATTCTTGATAGTAACTTTATTCAACTGTTGATAATCTATACACATCGTAGGGAGCCATCTTTCTTTCTTACAAACATAATTGGCACACCCCATGGTGAAGCACTCGGCCTGATAAAACCCTTATCTAATAAATCTTTCAACTGCTCTTTTAATTCCTTCAGCTCGGCAGGAGCCATTTGGTACATAGGGATGGATATAGGTTGCGTGCCTGGTGGCAGGTCGATAGAGAAATCAATCTCACACTCTGGGGGAATACTTGGAAGCTCATCTAGAAACACATTTGCAAAGTCACTAACCATTGGGATGGACTGAAGAGTTGGGGATTCTGCTTGCATATCCCTAACCCTAACAATATGGTAAATACAACCCTTCGCTATCAACTTTCTCGCCCGAAGATAGGATATGACCTACCTTTTGGCATAGCTGCATTGCCTTTCCATTCTCGCACTACCTCCCCTGAAAAGTGAAATCAAACGGTCCTGGTCCAATACTCCACATTGGCATAACATGGTGCTAGCCAATCCATATCCATAATTACATTAAAATCAATTATTTCTAGCTCCACTAAATATGCTAAGGTCTGATGATCGACAATCTCTACTGTACAACCCCAATAAATTCTCTTAGCAATAATAGAGTCACCGATGGGTGTAGACACCGAGAAGGGTCGCTAAAGCAATTCTGGAATTATACCAAACTTCTGGGCCACTAGCGGAGTAACATAGGACAAAATGGAGCCTGGGTCTATCAAAGCATAAATTGAGTGAAAGCAGACATTCAACATACCTGTCACAATAGCTGGTGACGACTCTGACTCCTGTCTCCCTGGTAAAGTATAAGTGCGATCCTGACCACTGCCACAACTAGATGCCTTTGATCTACCTTGGCCTCTACAGGCCGGAGCTGAGGGTCTGCACCCTGTCGAAGGTGCTGGAGTATGTGATCCTGTTGTGGACCTGTTCTGCTGGTCCCAATCACCCTGACCTCTAGCTGGAGAATCCCTCATAATATGACCCTCTTGTCCATAAGTATAACAATCAGTAGAACCATACTTGCACGTCCGAAATTGCCATTGACCACAGATGCTACAACGCAGTACGGCGGGCCTACTCTGCTCTGATCCCCTATGCTGCTGGGAACCTGATGCTCGCGAGCACTTGTCGGGACCTGACTTTCCGCAATGATCTGATCTATCGCTCTGCTATTGCTGAGGGAAGGTCTGGGTTTTCTACCTGATAGTCGCAACCTGGGTCCGCTTTGAAATTCTATCTACGTGTCAGTGGTCTTGGCCCTTCAATACTGCTCCTGGTTTACCCTTTCTACCACATATTGTCACCTCCTAATCCCTTTAATATTTTGAGCGAAAGCCTAAATGCGGGCAATGTCTATATCCTCCCATAAGGTAGCTGTAACACATGTTTCCATATATTCTAGAAATAGCCTCATGATGAACTGATGTACCCTAGATGGCGTGGTATCCATAATGGTTGGCGCATATCTGGCCAAAGAGTCAAACCTCATTGCATACTCTCGAACGCTTATCATACACTGTTCAGGTGCAGGAACTGATCCACCGGGGCCTATCGGATTTCTCGTCGCAAGTAGTGATCTATAAAGGATGCTGAAAAACTGGACCAAGTTGGAGGGGGTACGTCTCTGCCTTAGGACCTCTCCCAACTCTCATACCATAACACCGCTATGTATCGTAGTCGAAATACTTCCAACTAAATTGGCTTTGCGGGCGTTACATATTACCCGGAATATTCGCTGTAACTGGTCTAGAAAGTCTTGGGGATCCTCCCTGCGGTCTGTCCTTGTGAATTGTGGAGGACTTAAGGCAAGAAACTCTCAGACCCTCGAACTTCCAGGTCTTCCAGTAGATCAGTGACAACTGGTACCACAGGTTGGCACTGGGCGGCCATCATCTAAGTCAGCATATAAATAGCGCTCCTAACCTCTTGATCAGATGGTATAGGTATAGGGATTACTGGGGGTGGTTCTGACATTATTTGCTGCCCTGGGGGGCTTCTGGCATGGCGGCGGGGGAGATCAAGATGAAGTCTCCCTATCGCCCTCAAATCGGGTCGGCTATGACTGGGACACCTTGCAAGTGCCCTCTCCTACTGAAATATCTAGCTCTAATCCAGTCGTGGTCTGTCGTGTGATGGACATTTTCTCTATAAATAAGCAGAATAACATAACCTTAGGGATTCACCCTATACGACATAGCTCTATAACACGACTGGAGAAGAAAGGAGGGTAACCATGCTATCATGCCTCGTAGCCTCCTGCCTAAACAATGTGGTGAACAACACATCCATAGACAAGACTCTACTAGACATAGCTTGTAGACTCCCTAGGATACGACCTACTCTGATATCAAGTTTATCACGGCCTACCTTGGGAGGCCTGACTGGAACCTAATACCATACTGGGACCTGTGCTGACCTGGATGGGTATAAGCACCTATGGTGCCTGCCACCAACTCAAAATCAAGAAAACAAACTGCTATATCTCGACTGCAAATACAGCCTCGGGCCGATAAGGCCACGTAGCACCTGTAAAGGAAAAACAACTAACCCAGCAACATAACAATAAAGGGATATTATGCGGGCCGATAAGACCACCATGCTATTTAGTTATAACAGAATGAAAACAGGCGATCATATTCATATTGAAGCAGACAAGGCTGCTAACCAACTAACTTAACTAGGCCCCACACGGACAACACACAAAGTATAACACACATAGGCCCCACATGACCAACAACAACCAAAAATTGAGAATATGTAGCTTACAAGCCTCTAAGAGTGGAATAATCATCGGGATAGGGCCCCAACCTACCCAAAAACTGTACAATAAAAAGAGAAAACCTTTCTAACTATCGAATCAAGGGAAAAAGAGCTAACTACATTGCTAACTCTGGCTGATAGCTAAGAAGGTCTTGATCCACATCTATCAGCACCTGCAGAAAAGTATGCAGCACCCCAAAGATGGGCATCATATAATATGTACTGAATATGTAAGGCAGTAATGAAAATAATTGAATAGAACTAATAAAATAACCGAAAGTAATCAATAGAAAGGATAAGGGTTATAACCTGAATAGCCTCATAGCCTGGAGTATGTCTAACAAGTAAGTAATACAGACAAGAACCTTACCTGGCCCCCATAAGCCTAGAAGGTACAATCAGCATAGAATAACCCACCTAGACCCCCATAAGCCCTGACAAGTACACTTCAATATTTATACCCCTATCATGGTCAATATGAGTCAACGGGTAACTATAGCCAACCTACCTGGCCGCTGGGTCTATAATTGAGCCTGCTGGGCTCTTGTAATATGTCCCTTGGGCCTGAATATAGTCCTGTCCGACAACATATAGCTCCTCTGAGCGATCTATATCCCCGTAAGCGATAACACAACTAGTAACCCTGAGGTTGGTCGACGGAAGGCTCTATAGGGTGGGGTCAGTCCCAACCGAAATAATAAACTTTAATCTCAAAATTATCTGTAGCATCCAATCACAATATACATGCTTACGGATTTATTACAAGTACGTAGGAGATATTACTATACGATAGGAATAACTTGCCCATCAGATTAGCCTTAACATATCTCGAATGCCGATTCTTGTTTGACCGAATAGTTCCAATCGGTAGCTGGCAAGTCCACCCAATTGCAGCTTCTATGCTGAGAGAATAAGGCTATTTTCAATACTATAACTCGAAAAACGATGATATCTTTCGATCGTATTAACTATAATTCAACTCCATTTAATTTGGCCGAAAAATCTCAATTTCCCAAGAGTACAGAAGGTAGAAATGCTTGCCTATCACTTATAGCCTCTTAGGACTCAATTTGAAGTAATTTTGATAACTTTTACTCAGTGGAGTTCCGGTCCTCCGATCGAATTTCTAATAAATAACTCTGCAGGGATGTTGCTCGTTGGCCTAGAACTCGTTATCCAAGATGAATTTGCGTTTGGACGGAGTTTAACGGCGTAATTCTGCTAAAAACTAATAGAAAGTTGAGAGAATATAATGTAAGGGTCAAATTCTGATTTGGGAAATGTTTATAATTACTTAAACTTGAACTTGACTTATATATATAGGTGGCAGTCGGTTGGAAGGGGGGTGCGGCCCACCACCCATCACGCCAGGAAGGAGGTGCGGTGCGCCGACCATGGTGCCAGGCTGGCTGGCGTGGCGCGGCGCCCAGTGCGCCTGGCCTCCTTCTCACTCGATGCCATGTTCGTATATTCATCCCCATGCCTTTTTTTTGCATGCGTTATATCTCAAAACTCTCAACATAGGTACGCACGTGTCCATTAAATGATAGAAACTTACGGGGTGTAACAAGGGAGATTCAATGTGAGGTAGCACCAATTACTTGATGAAAAGAAAAAAATAGTTGGTTGAAAAACCTTGAATCAAAAGAACAAAGAAATGAATTGGATGGTGCTATCTCTTGTGTAAAGGAGGCTTGACGAAGAAATCAAAGGGTTAAAAGGGTGGTTTGATGGAAAATTTGGATTATGAACAAAGGAGAGATAAGGTGGAGTTGACTCACTATGTGTGAGTGGGAGGTTATATGTGCATCATAAAGGCATTAGGGAGGTTCTAGTCACTAGAATGAAAAGTTGTCTTACCCTTATCCCTAGCCTTCATTACAACCTGCAAGTCCTTAGTGATTTCATGTTTGGCACTTCTACATTAGTGGCGAGTTACATGAGGGGCAAGTTTTTGGTTCGATGTGTGTACACTTGAATGTCTTTGAGAGAGAGAGATCATATTTGCATCATTTTATAATCCCTATTTTTCTGTGAAGTACATGAGTGTGAATGAGATTATCTCTTATGGTGAGTGGCGTTACATTCTTGGAGTAAGAATGTGAAGTCTTGATTTCAATTGAGAGATATGAATGAGACAAGTTGTGTGATGAATTTCTAGACAAATCTTGAATGTTGAATGTTAATTACTTGAGATGTTTATTGATTTTGATTTGAATGAAAATTTCCCCTGCTTTGAATTGAAAGAAAAATAAGGATATTTGCCAAGTCTTTGTGGTGATGCAAATTGAGTTTTTGCAACATGTCTAAGTCTTTTGATTTTTCTTGAGTTAGTGTATCATTTATAGGTTGTCTTGAGTATTAAGGGTCTTGTGTGCAATTCCCATGATGCTCTAAGCTTAAGTCAATTTTTCTTGTGAGGGAATGCATTTCTTGAGGACAAGTAATGGTTCAAGTTTGGGGGTTTGATGAGTTGGTAGTTTACCAACTCATTAGGCTTTTAAGCATGAGTTATTGCTTGATTTTCACATAAATAAGAAAGGTTTTATGCCTTTTTTATTCTCTATGCAAGCAGTTGAAGGAGACAAAGATAATGGAAGATTTGAACTTGAAGTGAGCTGCTAAAGACATGCTTTTCATGGATCCAAACCTATGAAACGCAGGTGTAACACAGGAGAGACTTCCTTGCACCTACGTTTTGACTTGCTAATCACGGATCCCCACAGGTGGGGCTGTTTGCACCTACTTTTGCACCTACTCTAGTGGATTGGCACCTGTTAAACACAAGATGAAGGGCAAGTAACCCATTTCACTGATGGAAGGGTAAAAACATCTAGAAAGATTTCAAAAGCACCTAGAAGCCTCTACGAGCAATTATAGAAAGTTATACACAGAAAAGTTACAGATATTTATCACCCTAAATTGTGCACCACACATTATTCATTCATAGATAGATTTTAGAGAGTTTTACACATCATAGAATAGGATAAAATAGAAAGTACTTTCCTTTTTCTTCTTCTTCAACCTCACTGGGGGAGCTCCACCATTGTTGTAGAGCTTGTCAAGAAAATTTGTGATTCAATATGATGAATGTTGAGGAAATTCCTCATGGTATCTTCTCTCTCTCTCTCTCTTACACACACACACACACACACACAAAATATGAGTAACTAACTTGCTAGCTAGGGGTGTGTGCATGGTGGGTTTGTAAACTTGAATGGGTATTAATTAATTTCTCTTGGATTCTAATTGTAAGCATAAATATATTGTCTTCTCTAAGTTTTAATTATAAAAATTAATGGTTGCAAACATTGTTTACTTTTCTTACTTTTGCTTGAGAAAAAAAGGTGAGAATTGGGTGAGAAAACAATATAAAGGATTTGAAGTTTTGATGTGTAGGGTTAAGCTAGAGATAGTCAAAATTCATATTCCCACTCCATTAAAGGTTCAAGGATAGATATAACTTGATTCTTTCTCAAGCTCTTGTGGTAGATAATTTGAATTTGGCTTTGGGGTTTGAAAAAATCCAAGGCATTAAACATTCTTGTGGTTGAGAAACGGGAGAATGTATTTTACCCATTACTATCTATGCTAAAATTGAATCTAAGGTAATAAAATAAATCCCATTCTAGTTGTTAGCCCATCAATAGCACACCCCTAGCCATCTCATTTGTGATTGCAATAATCGAAATTTTCCTCACTTAATTCTAAATTTGAATTTGATCTTAACTTTCCTCCCCCCCCTTATTTTACTTTTCAAATATGAATAACAATGCATTCTAGTTTGAGTTAGTTTATAACTTTTGGATTATCAACCTCGATTCCTTGTGAATTTAATCTCGACTCATAGTTGGGTATATTATATTGCATACGACCATTTACACTCTCTCATTTTGAGGAGTGGATTTGGATGTTATCACCCCTCCCTTTCTTTCTCTCTCTCTTTCTCTTTCTCTATTTCTCTATTTCTCAATTTCTCACTCTATCCCTCTTTGTATACTATATTTTAATTGCATCTTTCTCTCTGTTTTTTATATTTTTCTTGGAGAGTATCAAACAACTGTATTCATATTGTATTCACAGGTGCATTAGTTGTATCGATGAATACTTGTTGTATCTAATTGGACTTGTATTCATTTATTCTTGTATCACTTGTATTCATTTGCTCTTGTATCACTTCTATTCATTCATTCTACTTATATTCATGTGTACATTTATGTTGTATCAACGAATACAATCTACATATATACAAAGATACAAAAATTCACGAACACTTATTGTATCGATTAATACATATTATATCGATGAATACAGTTTATGTGTATACAAGAAAACAACCAAAAGCTCTAATTGAGCTTGTATTCATTTACTCTTGTATCACTTGTATTCATTCACTTTTGTATCACTTGTATTTATTTATTCTACTTGTACTTTTTGAATATTTTTTTGATGCTTATCAAGTATGTATCAATTTTTTTCAGTGAAGCACATAATTTTCATTTAGATAGATGAGTTTTTTGATACATGTATCAGTATCATATTTTTGATAATTCCAGAATTGTTGCATATCAATTATACACATTTATATTGCTATGTATCATTTTTTGTCAATATCAATATATAATTCTAATTTGGTGCATTGTGCTAGCAAAGCGTCAATTGTATCATGTATCAGTATCAGTTTTGTTATGTACCAATGTATTATGAAAGAGATAGACAGAGAGAGATAAAGGAAAAAAGAAGAAAAAGATACACAGAGAGAGAGAGAGAAGGAAATAAAGACAACGAGAAGTAGGGAAGAGAGAGACAAGGGAGAGAGAGGTGAGAGAGATCGAGGAAAGAGGCGAGTGAGAGAGAGGGAGAAATAGGAGGGAAGCGAGCAAGAGGAGGGAGGCGAGAGTAATTTAAATAGAGTGGAGAGAATGCTACAAATTATAATTATTTTCTATAAAATATAATTTTATTAAACTATATCTACTAATCATAAATACATAACATATATTTACGATGTTATATAATTTCTCTATATATATTCAAAAACAAAAAAAGTATCCAGTAGATCAAAAAGAAAAAAAGGCTTGTGGGCTCCACCGTCCAGCTTGTTTAATCAAAATAATGGTTCAACAGTTGAACAACTTTTATCCTTACTGAGCCTCATAAGTCAACATGAATTCTCAATTTTGGTGTCAGTATATATTTGGGAGGTCAACTAATCCATCTCTCAATTAAATTGCACTGTTAGTCCCATTTGGGCATGCAGTTTGAATGAAAAATTTCAAGCTATATTATTTTAAAAAAAAATTAGTTAATTGATATCTTATATTAAATAAATTGAAATAAGGTTGTCTGCTCCCCCCCCCCCCCCCTTCTTTTTAGTTGTTGTTAATAGTATTTTTAAAATTTATAATAATTAAGATATAATATTTTAAAGAAATTTCAAATATAAAAGTATATTTAAATCAAATAAATTTTCACAATAAATACAAATAAAAATTATTGCAAAATGAGTTAGATTTATTGTTATTTTTAAAAATTAATGATTGAGATTTCTTCTTTATGATATATGAAATTTATATTTTAAATTTGAACTTATTTGAAATAGATTTAGGCATTGAACTGCATGTTGATGGTTCTAATTTGAAGAACAAAATTATTATTATTTTTGCAAAAAAAAAAATAAATTCAAACACAAATAACTAAAATTTTAGCTAAACTTTACATGTACTTAAGTCATAAATGTCTAAAGTAAAAATTCAGATGCACATGACAAAAGTTTTTGTTAATTTTTACATGCACTTCAATAAAAAAAAAGATTTGAAGTTAGTCTTAACAAGTCAGGCAAAACTTCAGTCAAAAACAATTGAAAGCTGTAACGACCCGCTCGACCATTATAGCACCTTGACGACCTAAGCATGGGTGAATTTAAAATTTTGCAAGTTGAAATGAAGTCCCCGAACGATAAAAGAGTATGAGATGAACAAGTTTGAAAAGGTTAAGTCAATTTAGGTGGGCCCAGTAGCAGATTGCTGCGGCGGACCGTGTTTGTAGTAGCGGCATTGCTGCAGTTGACGTGCCCTCACTACAAAGGAAGATGCAGAGCAGAATTTCGCAGATCCTATTCCGATTAAAATTAAATACCAATTCTCATAAGAGGGCTGAATAAAAATGCCCTAAAAATAGAAAGTAGGATTTTGGGACAAGAAGAGAAGTAAGGAGGCTAGAGAAGGCAAGACTCCACCTCCGTAGCTATGATTCCCTGGAAGAACTTGAAGCTTGATGCAAACACGCATGCGGGAATGTCTCGATAATAGTTTGACGTCCAGGTAGGCTATGGCTTACTCACCTGCGCGTTAGATTTGATTAGAAAAACATATATATGTGAATATTTGATGTGCTATTGATGGATAAGAAAGAAATTTGAGTAACTTATCATTAAAAGGTTATAATCAGTAAGTGTTTGGGAGGAAAGAAAATAGGGCAGGGATAGTGATACCCCCATAATGTGAAAACTCGTACGTTATAGTTAAAATAGGAATACACTATAAATAATGGTGTATATAGGAGTGGGTTAATTTTATGTATAATGGTCTCAAACATTGCTTGTTGATGTATATATTTATAGTCCTTCTTGTCACGAATATAATATTAAATGGTCAGTTATAAAACTTATCATATATAATGCGGAGATTGGACATTGAGGGGAGGACTATAATTGTTGCATAACTTGAATCATGACCCATGAATTGTCGGAGAAAGCGAGCTACGGGGATAGTAAGTTCTCTTTGTTATGTTGTATCCTATGATTGTTTGGTCTATATATATTCGAATGTCATTGCTTGAGGAAGAAGGTAGGGTGATTATAGAGATGAATTAATGTAGTTCATGTATAATGGGTGAGAGATTGCAAAAAAATAATTCGTGGGAAATTTGGGAGGAAAAATGGGTCGAAGTATTGCTTGAGAAGTATCGCTGCAGCGAGACCACAGTGGCGGCAGTGATGCCACTGCAGCAGATCCCAATCTCGCAAGAGGGTCAATTTTGTACCTCATTGGCGAATTTTTGAATATAAAAAATATAATAATGAACTGGTTGTGAAATAGCCTTGAAACTAGGGTTGTGCTATACTTAGTGTTACGTAATTCTTATTGTGTGTGATTTATTGTTATTTGAATTGTGATATGTGGCTCTTGACTTGATGAGTGAAGTCTGTGATAAGTTAGTGAGTAACTGAAGTGGCATGTAATATGGAAAGTTAAATCATTGACATGTGGAGAATGAGATGCCTGAGGTCGAGGTGAGAACTTGGAGGAGTAAATTGTATGATCAAGCCGTGAGTGAGGGCTTGGGTATGAGTGGCTTATTCCCGAGGTGAGCATCCGAACGAGTGGTATAAGTGAGTACACATACAGATATGACTAAATGTTCATACGACTTGGTGTATGATCATGAGTACACAGACAACTATGATGAAGGTCCCATATGGCTGGGTGTACAGTACATGGATTTCTAGAGTCACATGCAGGTTATGACTGGAAGGGCAAGCATAAAACCCTCTGGCATGTGTGTACAGTGATGTGACGGAGGCATGTGCCTGACATATCACTGATGATATGATTGCGAGATAGAGATTGTGCGTGTATGGCATGATATATATACGTCCGTAATGACAATGAGGTATAGGTATACAAGTGTGATACAAGATATACCGACATAATTTGGTTATGACATGGGAGACATAGTCGGGATGCAACATATGATCATATGGTATAGGTAAGGTACTATATGAAATGATTATGATGTGGAGACCGGTATGTGTATGTACGTAAATTGTAGAGGACTTAACTCCATTGGTATGTTTTGATGCTTCCTTGTGTGTACTTGAGCTATTTAATTTGTATTTGTGATTGAATGTTTGATCCAAGTAGTCTTGGTGGGTTATAGAAGGTAGCATGACGAGTTTAGTTAAAGGTAGTGAAGTGCGAATAGGTGGCTGGTTTAATTTTATTATTCATGTACAAAATCAAGTAGGTGAGTTAATTTTGTGAGTAACTAAATAGGTCATTATATAATGGAACGAACTTGGTTAGTGATAACTGAAGCGTAAATGAGATATACATGCTTTAATGGTCATAGTGTGGAACAAAAGAGAATTAATTATGCTAAACAAGGCTACTACTTAATTAAGGTGGCGCTGCAGTAAGCCAGTTGCCGCTACAGTGAGACCGCTGTAGCATTTAGAAGATCCCATTGCAGCGGGATAGGGAGGCAGATTAAAAAGTTAGATGAAGACTAAGCGGTAGGGTGCTTGCATGAAAATTGGCGATTGTAAGTATTGATAATGTAGATAGTAATCTTGATGAATTGTGGTATAAGTTGAAATTGTTGTTTCATTGATTTGGTCGATGACATGTTAATTATTATGCTGTTATGTGAATAATCTTAGTTGGACGATAATGCCTACCGATACGTGTGGTGTACTGGTACTACCTTTCTACACCTTTTTATTAGTGTAGGTTGTGGCAGATCTAAAGTTTCATGATTGACGTGGAGTACTCAGCATCAGCTTCTGTGTTCTTTTTCGCAGATGAATTGTGTCATTTTATCTTGTCAAGTATTCTGTTAGAGATCTTGTACCTTTCTAGACTATATCTTAGGGGTCATGATTCGAAATAAAAGGGTCCAATCTCTAAATATTAGAAAACATTTTGCAATATTTGAGTTAATGGGCATTTCATTTCCTTTTCACGTTGTTTTAGCAAAAGATTCTCCTATCGAGTCAAAGTCCATGTAGGTGCCCCTATGACTCACCTTTTTAGGATTGTGACAAGTTGGTGTCAGTGCATCTAGGTTACCGGTCTCACAAGTACAAGAGTAATGTCTTGTAGACTCCTGCATATTGGTATGTAGATGTCCACATCTAATCTTCGGGAAGCTATAAAGAATTTAGGAAGTTTTTGCTTTATTTATTTTTTTCCGTCGTGCTGTTCGAGTATGTTGAGTCACTTAGATTGAGTTCAATTGGTTTCTGACTATACGAGAATTATTGAGAATACTTGATATACTGGTGGGCAGGGTTGGCTTGAGTTGGCCAGGGGATGAGAACCCCACAGGTATTCGGCTAAGCGAGTTTCATGCAGTGCGATATGTTCCGCTGGAACGAAATCGCTACAGCGAGTGATTCCCCATTATAGCAGGTCCGCTGTCACGGTAGAATGATCACTGCAGCGGTAGAGTGATCATTGCAGCGGACAAGATCAGGCTGAATGCCATGTTCCAAAATTCCAAAATCCCTTATTTCGAATAGTAACGACAGATATAATAGATTTAAATAGATAAGCAAGGCGAATACAAGAAAATTATGGCAGTATTGTAAAAGAGGGCCAAAATACGACCAATGTCTGTGAATTCCAACCATGCATCTGTAAAAAAAACAAGTACCAATATCCAAGCAAGAAAAAACAAGAAAATAAATTAGTATTGTCTTACAAGCCCCAAACGGGGGCTACCCAAAAATAAGTTATTAAAGACCAATAGTAGGGGGGCGGGTGGGAGATATTGTGACCCTAACTAATTGGAGGTCTCGTCACTCCCGCTGCCAACATCATCATCCACTCCCTCCTCGAAACCGCTGAGGAAGGAGAACTCTAGAGGTTCCGCCTGGTCGCCTGGGGTGTCCTGGAACCAGGAGAGAGAGTCTTCAGGATCTTTTTGATCCCCTTCCACATGAGAACAATCAGCTTGTCCCGAGAATGCTTACTCCTCCTCTCTCTTTCCAAGTCCTCTCGAAGCTCCACATGAACCTCAGCTAAGGCACAAATTCCCCCCTGCATCTCTCCTGAGTTGGAAGCGGATGCAATGGAGGGTCTGCTGCTGGAAGGAGGTCTGGGCAACTCTCCTAATAACTCCCGCGTAGTCGCCATCTCTGTCTCTATCCGCTCAAATGGCCCAACGAGTCTAGAAGTGCTGGCCCCATCATCTCCCTCAGCAGAGGCAGTCTTCCTCTTCTTTCGGCTTCTCCCTGGAGCCCCCTTCACCCTCAAGGGATCAAATGGCATGTCACAGCCTATGATGACGTCCCAGAAAACCTGGTGCGCCCCAGCCCCCCCTGCAGAGTAGAGTGATGAGGGAGGGAAAAGATAGACAGGTGATGGTCTTGGTCGAGAAGTACCTCCACTCCTCCAGAATATAGGCCCCTAATTCACCCTCACCCTACTTAGAGTGTACGCCACCACCAAGGCACGGGCATACGTCACGTCAGTGACATTGGAGGAGGGGCGGATCGTCTGATACACCAGGTTCAACCACCTCCTGGCCTCCAAAGTAAAGTGAGTACTCTGGATACCCGTCCTAGTAATGCCCCAACTAGTTGAGGCCCTTTGCTCCTCTACCACCAGTGTTTCCACCAGCCACTGTCCATTCCCATCTACATCGCGGGCCTTTAGCTCATCCTCCAAAGGATTTGGAAGACTCAAAACCTCATTGATAGTAGTAGGGGTTAGGATGATCTGCATTCCCCTAACATTAAATCACCGGCTCATCACGACCCCAAGCAAAAGTTGGGAGGTTAGCATAGGATTCCCTTACCCAGGATTCATTGAGCCTACATGGGTCCTTCACCAACGGACCCCACCCTATTTACTGGAGGAGGGCATAGAAATCAAGCGCCTTCTCCTCTACGTCCTGCATGATGAAACCCCTCTCGTGGAGCATCCCCTTCGCAGCCTACTCACTGTGCTGAAACTGGCACTGGTCATTCACAAATCTAATGTAGTCATCAGTGTGAATGTTGCCACTGGAGGAAGAAATAGTGTTGAACCTGCAATAATAATAAGCGTCAAGGAATGAACGTAACGACACGGGGAAGAAGAAGGTTGAGGAAAAAAAAAGAACTGGAAGGAGCCACTGCCTGGCGGACCACTACAGCGGCTGCGTGTCCACTGTAGCGAGTCCACAATAGTGAAAGCGGACCGCTTTGATGAATCTGCTGTAGCGGACATCATCGTCCCCAGAGACTGTGACCCCCAACAATGGAGGTTGAAGTTTCAACCTCCATTTTCTCCCAAACAAACTATAGATTGGGCAAGGGGCACACTAAACCGTATTCTACAAGAAATTTTTACACCCAATAAGGGTCGGATTCAAGTCCAAAAGGCTAGAGAAAGATGAAACAACCACCCTACCCAAATCCTACCATTCTAGCATGAAACCCCTTATAAAAACCGTGTATAGTATGCAAGGATAGATTCTAGTAACTTGGGTACGTAAAAGCTAAGAGCATGCTTCGAAAACATAGCCTAAAATGCAAGGAAAGGGATCTACCCTTACGAACCCAATAACAACCTGAAAATAGTGCATGAAGGCACGATAATGCGAGTAATCTAAAATAAAAGAAGTAAGGAACTCATGGGGCTGACCAGAGAAAATCGAGAGTATCGCCGGAAGAGTTGAGAGTATTTGCACAAAAAGTGAAGAGGAAAATTTGAGAATGAACTCAAAAACTGTCCATTCTGCCCTTTTACTGATCTCATTTTTACTGCAGTGGACCATTTTCTGCGGCGGAACCTCTGTAGAGGAAAACAAACTCGCTGCAGCGGATGAATAAAAACAATGATGGTTCAAATTCCATTGCGGGGCCCCACCTTTTTCAAACACCCACTCCCAGAAATTCAACAAATCGAGAATACTTAGAGCACATGGGTCAAGAATAAGTAACTGTAAGCCGAAGGAGGGGCATTTATGTAATTTGATGCTTGAGTCTTGGATAACCCGAAATGGAGGCTTATAATTTCTCGAGATATTATCAGACTTACGCTTAAAGTATTTAAGGACGACGGGTAATAAAAAAAGTCCTGTGAGGCTCAATCCAAGGATCAAGAAACAAATATCGATAAAACTTCGGCACCAACTAAAAAACATTGGAACTATGACTAATGTCAGGATCAACCTAGGGTGACTAAAAACTCTCACCTCTATATCATAGGGCCATTCGGAGATGAACAAATTTTTAATTGGTATCTAATATAATACCCGCTTGACCATTATAGCACCCTGACGACCTAAGCACGGGTGAATTTAAAATTTTGCAAGTTGGAAACAAGTCCTAGAAAAATAAAAGAGTATGAGACAAACAAGCTCAAACGGGCTAAGTCCAATCAGGTGGACCAAATTGCAGGACTGCTGTGGTGGACCACTTTTGCGGTAGTGGCACTGCTACAACAGATGTGACCTCGTTGCCGCAGATGACACAGACCAGGATTATGCAAATCCTATCCCGGTTAGGATTTAAATACCAATTCTTATAAGGGGGATAAATAAAAACACCCAGAAAATAGAAAGTAGAATTTTGGGACAAGGAGGGAAGCAAGGAGGCTAGAGAAGGCAAGACTCAACCTCTGTAGCTATGATTCCCTGTAAGAACTTGGAACTTAATGCAAACACGCATGCGGGAATGTATCGACAATAGTTTGGCGCCCAGGTAGGCTATGGATTACTCACTTTCATGTTAGACTTTAATTAGTAAAACATATATGTGTAGATATTTTATGTGCTATTAATGAGTAGGGAAGAAATTCGAGTAAATTGTCATTAAAAGGTTATAATTAGTAAGTGTCTGGGAGCGAAGAAATAGGAAAGAGGTGGTGATACCCCCATGATATGGAAACCTGTAGGTTATGGTTAAAATAGGAATAGACTATAAATAATGGTGTATATGAGAGTGGGTTGATTTTATGCGTAATTGTTATACCCCGTAGAATTCCCGGCACCTAGATGACCTATTCGCACGTTGGTTAAGCACATTAGAAGGCCATACGTGCTAGAGAACGACCAGGAAAAAGATCGGACGAGAAACCCGTCGAACCATCGCGGGAGGAGCTGAGGCAGAGCCCCTCCGCGATGGCAGCGTGTCACGGAGGTGAGGCCTCCGCGATGGCTCCGTGACACATTTCCCGGGTTCAGGCTCAAGTATATAAGCCCCACTTCGGTTTAATTTCATTTAAACCTTTAAAAATTTCCAGAAAACAGAGGGTGAACGGCAGAGAGGAGTAAGAATGAAGGAAATTAAATAATTTTCATCCGATTACGCTGCTAAACGCTGCCCAAATTCAAATTAACCCCAGATACTGAGGTATTTAGCAGCAGAGAGCATTCCTACGGATTTAGTTTCGTGAAATACGGCCAACGAATCGGCGAGCCACCGAACTAAGGTAAGTAGAATTGCTCTAAATTAATGTCTATGTGTTCCTAGCTGAGAAGTGAATATTTCTCCCTTCTGGACCGCTGAAAAATAGCGAGTTTTCGACCGTCTTTCGATAAGCCTTAGTTTAGGCTATAAACTATATCGAAAGTGACGTTGCTCTTTACAATAAAGCTGTATTTAGTATTAATTGACGTATTTATGAATGCAGTTGGGAGAAAATAGTTGAAGTACCGGCCGAGCCTCGTCCGACGGACGAATAGTTCAAGGATAAGGTATGTAAAGCTAGTTCCCTTGGCAAGCTAAGTAATATTGATGCAGTATAGTAATTTACAGGCCAGTAGAATGTTCAGAAGTTAAGTATTGCGTTTATTGTAAATGTTGATACGATGTTAGAAGCCTCAAGTTGTAACGTGCGTGAAACTTACTAGTATGACATAAATTCTAACACAAGTGTTAGAAACCACTCAGCATGCTCAGTATGTGATGTAATATGACATGTTAAGACATTATTGTATTTAGTTGAAACCCCGTAAAGTGATGCAATATCCGTAAAGCACTTCAGAAATAGATTGGCAGGCTAAAATAAAGTTTAGAACGCATGTTAGGAATAGTAAATCGTGTTAATACAGAAACTCAGTAAACAACATAGTTTTCAGCAGAAACACTATCTTGTATAGCATTTGCCCCAATACAGTCTGGCAGGAGACTATATTCACATATATATACTTACCAGTCTCAGCACGTATTATATACGTACAGATTGCTATCATTAGATCAGTATGTAGTATATATGATACCTTACCCCTATTAGCCTCAGCATGCGAGATATGCAGACAGTATTGTATTACTAGTTGAGACCATTGTATTGTTTGGGGTTGGACTACCTAGCATCCATGACCGCCCCAGGGTTAGTAGCTGTATCGACTCGTCCGCCAGAGGACGATGATACGTCGCTCTACGGAGTGGCATGCCGTCCCCCAGGGGACGAAGATGGGATGCCAGTTTCCCCATATTTTGCCTTGGTCGGCTTTTATACACCCCCGGCGAGCGGATATGCCCGGGTGTTGATTCAGGAGTCCTCCGGACTCAGGTACAGTTATAGTCAGGGGCTCAGCGAGCCCAAGTGCATACCCAGGGGACCGGCGGGATGCTTACAGCCATTATAGGAGATGGGATGACCGGGGTAGGGGTGTAGATTCTGTGCTGGTTGTACCTCCCGGCTTATGGGGGCCGGGTAAGGTTTGTGTGTGCCATGTTATGTCATTTCATGTTATGCCATGTTATGTTAGACATGGGTAGATCAGCAGTAGAGGGATATGTCTCCAGGTATGACTTCTATTTCTTTCCAGTGTAAATGAGAAAAGGTATGACTTACAGTATCAGGCAGTTAATCTAATTCTTCCTACTTCAGTTTATCGGTTACATTGTTGTTTTCAGACTTTGCTTCAGTTATTGCTTTACATACTCAGTACCAGCGGTACTGACGCCCAGTGGGGCACTGCATTACTTGCCTGCAGGTACTCATAGACGAGCAGGCGATACTACGTGATTTCCTGTCAGCGGTCGAGTATTCAGCTCCTGTCATCCGGAGGCTGAATTCCAGAGTTGTAGTTCAGTTCCTTTTGCTGTATAGTACGGGTAGATCGGGGCCCTGTCCTGATCATTTCTATTGTTATTCCTAGAGGCTTGTAGTCTGTATATATTCCCTGTGGTCAGAAGAGCCGGTCGTGTGAGGCCGTGCAGTTGTATAGCTGTTAGAACTCTTTCTTTCTATTATGATGGCCGTGTGGGGCCATAGTTTGCCAGTAGTGGTGACCTTGCCGGTCACGTAGCTTTTTAGTACTTCACGATTGAGTTGCAGATAACTAGACAGCATGGTGGCCTTGTCGGCCCGCATAGGTTCCCCTGAATTGACATGTTTCTGGTCAGCTGTTAGTACAGGTACAGGAGGCTACAGGCCAATAGGCCGGGGGCTATGTTTATAGCTGTTGTATCACCCTTTGTTCCCAGAAATATGAGTTAGTGCCAGCCAGGCGCCAGATGTGCCCAGGCTTAGCAGTCCAGCAGTTCAGGTTCCAGTAGGGCACCAGGTGCCAGTCATACCCACCAAGGCGGGGTGTGACAAACTTGGTATCAGAGCAGGTCGTATCCCAGGGAGTCTGCAAGCCGTGCTATGCAGAGTCTTGTCCATGGATGTGTTGTGCACCACATACTATGGATAGGAGGCTGCAAGGCATGATAGGATGGTTGTCTTTTATTCTTATTCAGTCTTGCTGTAGATTGGTACAGTATAGGGTTGAGTCCCTTAAAGCTTACTATATTCTTTGGTTACAGATAATGTAAGACCAGCAACATCCTATCATAGGTCGGAGCTTAGATATTGCAGCAGGGGAAGGCACCAGCAGGATGCCTCCCCCTCATTTGGAAACAGCCCGATCAGAGGGCACTACAGAGGCATCGTCCCAGCCTCCTCAGCAGTCTCCACCACGTCGGGAGCCACTTGGGGCGACATTACCTTCAGCAGTCCCTATACCGACACCTTCTGACCAGGAGGTTAGGAGTGCTGTAGTTATGTTAGCACAGATGATGGCTGCTCAGCGTCAGCCAATGCCTTCTACAGTTGCGGAGTCATCAGGAGGGCCCAGTAGTTCGAGGGTCTGAGAGTTCTTAGCCCTGAATCCCCCACAGTTTACAGGTACGGATCGGATACAGGACCCTCAGGATTTTCTAGATCAGATGTAGAGAATCTTCAGGGTCATGCATGCTACGCCTACTGAATCAGTTGAATTGGCAGCATTCCAGTTACGGGATATTGCTGTGTTATGGTATGAAAGCTGGGAAAGGTCCCGAGGGAGAGATGTTTCCCCTTCCACCTGGTCCAGCTTTTTAGGGGCTTTTCTGGATCACTATTTGCCGTGGGAGATTCGACAGGCCTGGGTAGACCAGTTCCTACATCTAGAATAGGGGGCCATGAGTGTCCGGGAATATTCCTTGCGGTTTGATTCCTTAGCCCGGTATGCACCGACCTTTGTTGATACCATGGCATCCAGAGTACATCGCTTCATCATGGGGTTGAATCCAGAATATGTTGAGACTTGTATTACAGCCACACTGCGAGAGGACATGGACATTGCTCGGGTTCAGGCATTTGCCCAAAATATTGAGGGCATCAGACAGCGACAACGGGAGATCAGAAGGGTCAGTCAGGAACAGCGTCGCCGGGACAGGCCAGTTGAGTTACAGAGGGAGGCCCGGGGAGGACCCAGGCCCCGATTGTCAGACAGGCCACCCAGGCCCCCGCCTCTGCCACAGTCGTAGGGGGGTAGATTCAGCCGCAGGGGGCAGTTAGAGACTGGTAGAGGCTCGCAGATGGCAGATTCATCATTACAGAGGAGGGCGGAGCAGAGTAGGTATACCCTACCACTTTGCCCTATATGCAATCGACGCCATCCTGGAGCATGCAGATATGGCTCCACCGCATGTTATATTTGTGGCCAAGAAGGCCATTTGATTAAAGATTGCCCAGCCAGAGGTCGAGAGGACCGGGATAGACAGGATAGGGCATCAGCAGGATCACGAGCCACAACATCCTCGACTGGGCGCAGGCCCTCAGTTTCAGTAGGCAGGGGTCGGGGCAGATCAGGGGCCTCCAGTGCAGGTGCGGGTCCAAGCCGCACATATGCGTTACCAGGGAGGCAAGATTCAGAAGCGTCACCTGATGTTGTGACATGTATGTTAACCATCTGCTCACACCCTGCTTATGTGTTGATTGATCCAGGGTCTACCTTGTCCTACATTACTCCATTTGTGGCACGAAAGTTTAGTATTGCACCAGAATTGTTGCAGCATCCCTTTTTAGTATCCACGCCCGTCGGTGACTCTATCACAGCTAGCCGAATCTACCGCGGGTGTACAGTAGAGATTGCTGACCGTCAGACCACAGTAGATCTGGTCGAGTTAGAAATGATAGACTTCGATGCCATAATGGGTATGGACTGGTTAGTACCGTGCTTTGCCAATGTTGAATGTTGGACCAAAACGGTCCGATTCCACTTCCCAGGAGAAGCAGTGCGGGAGTGGAAGGGCAGCATCGATACGCCAAAAGGTAGGTTTATTTCCTACCTTCAGGCGAGAAAGTTGATATCTAAGGGGTGTATTTACCATCTGGTCAGAGTTCAGGATGTCCAAGCAGAATCTCCGACACTCCAGTCTGTCCCAGTGGTGAATGAATTCCCAGATGTATTTCCTGATGAGTTACCTGGTATTCCCCCAGAAAGGGAAATAGACTTTGCTATCGACTTTTTACCAGGCACTCAGCCAATATCAATACCTCCCTATCGTATGGCTCCTGCAGAACTCAGAGAATTAAAGGAGCAGTTGAAATATTTGTTAGATAAAGGTTTTATCAGGCCGAGTACATCACCGTGGGGTGCGCCAGTTTTATTCGTGAGAAAGAAAGATGGCTCGCTCCGAGTGTGCATAGATTATCGGCAGCTAAATAAAGTTACAGTAAAGAACAAGTACCCGCTCCCCAGAATTGATGACTTATTTGATCAGTTACAGGGAGACAGATACTTTTCTAAGATTGACTTGCGGTCCGGATATCACCAGGTCCGAGTACGTGAGAGAGATATTCCTAAGACAGCGTTCAGGACCCGATATGGACATTTTGAATTTCTAGTTATGTCCTTCGGGTTAACGAATGCCCCAGTAGTCTTTATGGACCTGATGAACAGTATTTTCAGACCTTTCCTAGACTTGTTCGTGATAGTATTCATTGATGATATTCTGGTGTATTCTCGCTCTGAAGCAGATCACCGGACTCATTTGCGGACAGTGCTCCAGATTCTCAGGGACCGCCAGTTGTATGCTAAATTTTCAAAGTGTGAATTCTGGCTTAACTCAGTGGCCTTTTTAGGGCATATCGTCTCAGACGCTGGTATACAGGTAGACAAGCAGAAAATAGAAGCAGTTAAGTCATGGCCTAGGCCTACCACCCCAACTGAAGTTCATAGTTTCCTGGGATTGGCAGGATATTACAGGAGGTTTGTTGAAGGGTTCTCGACCATTGCAACACCTCTAACCAAATTGACACAGAAAGCAGCAAAGTTTCAATGGACAGAGGCATGCGAGCAGGCTTCCAGGAATTGAAAGACAGATTAACCTCCGCTCCAGTGTTAGCATTGCCGGAAGGCACATAAGTTTATTCAGTCTATTGTGACGCATCAGGTGTTGGGTTAGGTTGTGTGTTGATGCAGCATGGTAGAGTAATTGCATATGCTTCCAGACAGCTGAGGAAACACGAAAAGAATTACCCCACCCACGACCTGGAATTGGCCGCAGTAATCCACGCCTTAAAGATGTGGAGGCATTACCTGTACGGCGTCCATGTTGATATTTACACAGATCATAAGAGCTTATAGTATATTTTCACTCAGAGGGAGTTGAATTTACGGCAACGCCGCTGGTTGGAGCTGTTAAAATATTATGATGTGAATATTTTATACCACCCCGGAAAAGCTAATGTTGTAGCAGATGCCCTGAGCCGTAAGTCAATGGGGAGTTTGGCGTATTTACGACCTGAGAGACAGAAATTAGCTAAAGAAATTCATCAGTTAGCTGGTCTAGCCGTTCGAGTAATGGAAACAGAAAATAATAGAGCAGTAATTCAGAATTCTGCTGTGTCATCATTAGTTACAGAAGTAAAAGAACGACAGTACGAGGATCCCGATTTAGTCCAGCACAGAGATAGAATTCAAAAAGGTAAGGAGCCAGATTTTCAGATAACCGAGGATGATGTGTTACGCTGTAAGGGCCGCCTTTGTGTCCCGAATGTCTCAGGACTTCGTGGGCAGATCATGCATGAGGTACATTACGCTCGCTATTCCCTTCATCCAGGAGCGACCAAAATGTACCACGATATCAGAGATATCTACTGGTGGCCAGGTATGAAAGCTGAGATAGCCGAATTTATATCTACATGTTCTAACTGTCAGCAGGTGAAAGCAGAGCACCAGAAACCGGGTGGTTTGACGCAAGAGATAACGGTGCCTATGTGGAAATGGGAAATGATAAACATGGATTTTGTAACAGGGTTACCCCGTACTAGACGCAGAAATGATTCCATTTGGGTAATAGTTGACAGGCTGACAAAATCAGCTCATTTCCTGCCAGTGAGGGCTACCTTCTCAGCTGAGGATTATGCCGAATTATATATCAGAGAAATAGTTAGATTGCATGGAGTGCCGGTATCTATCATTTCAGATAGGGGAGCACAGTTTACAACTTGATTCTGGCAGTCGTTTCAGAAAGGTTTGGGAACGCAGATTAACTTGAGCACAACATTCCATCCTCAAACAGATGGGCAGGCTGAACGACAATTCAGACGCTCGAAGATATGCTACGAGCGTGTGTGTTAGATTTTGGGGGTAGCTGGGATGAACATCTTTCGTTAATTGAATTTGCTTATAATAACAACTACCATTCAGCTATTCAGATGGCGCCTTTTGAGGCATTATACGGGCGAAAATGTAGATCGCCGGTGGGCTGGTTTGAAATAGGATAATCAGCATTAGTTGGCCCAGACATTGTTCGGCAGTCCGAGGAAAAGATAAAGCTTATCCGAGAACGTTTACTGACTGCTCAGAGCCGCCAGAAGTCTTATGCAGATATGCGGCGCAGAAATCTAGAATTTGCAGTAAATGACTGGGTATATCTGAAAGTGTCCCCGATGAAAGGGGTAATGAGGTTTGGCAAGAAAGGCAAGCTTAGCCCAAGATTCATTGGGCCATATCAGATTCGGCGAAGAATAGGCCGAGTTGCATACGAGTTGAACTTGCCTCCAGAGTTAGCATCTATTCACCAAGTATTCCATGTTTCTATGTTAAGGAAATTCGTAGGGGACCCTTCTACAGTAGTTCCGGTTCAAGATGTCCAGGTCACAGAAGAGTTAGCATATGAAGAGGTTCCCGTAGCTATCTTAGACAGACAGATTCGTAGGTTAAGAACTAAAGATGTTGCATCTGTCAAAGTATTGTGGCGTAACAGGAATCGTGAGGAAATGACGTGGGAAGAAGAAGAAGATATGAAAGTCAGATACCCTCACCTATTTCAGGCCTAGTCAGGGGACAGGTATGTCCGTATTATTACTTATGCAGTACCTTATGGTTGTATGTCTGTGAATGAGAAAGAGTGATATTTAGTTATCCAGTGGATCCTAGAATATTATGTGCAGTGCCTGTGTTGGACTTTTCTGCATTTCAGGTTTTTGTTATAGTCCATATTACAGGGGAAACTCTGCCGAAATTTTTCTAGAAAGTAAAGTAAGTAGTCCTCTAGATAACAGTGTATATTCGAGGACGAATGTTCTTAAGGGGGGGAGAATGTTATACCCCGTAGAATGCCCGGCACCTAGACGACCTATTCGCACGTTGGTTAAGCATATTAGAAGGCCATACGTGCTAGAGAACGGCCGGGAAAAAGATCAGACGAGAAACCCGTCGAACCATCGCGGGAGGAGTCGAGGCAGAGCCCCTCCGCGTTGGCAGCGTGTCACGGACGTGAGGCCTCCGCGATGGCTCCGTGACACGTTGCCCGGGTTCAGGCTCAAGTATATAAGCCCCACTTCGGTTTAATTTCATTTAAACCTTTAAAAATTTCCAGAAAACAGAGGGTGAACGGCAGAGAGGAGTAAGAACGAAGGAAATTAAATAATTGTCATCCGATTACGCTGCTAAACGCTGCCCAAATTCAAATTAACCCCAGATACTGAGGTATTTAGCAGCAGAGAGCATTCCTACAGATTTAGTTTCGTGAAATACGGCCGACGAATCGGTGAGCCACCGAACTAAGGTAAGTAGAATTGCTCTAAATTAATGTCTATGTGTTCCTAGCTGAGAAGTGAATATTTCTCCCTTCTGGACCACTGAAAAATAGCGAGTTTTCGACCGTCTTTTGATAAGCCTAAGTTTAGGCTATAAACTATATCGAAAGTAACGTTGATCTTTACAATAAAGCTGTATTTAGTATTAATTGACGTATTTATGAATGCAGTTGGGAGAAAATAGTTGAAGTACCGGCCGAGCCTCGTCCGACGGACGAATAGTTTTAGGATAAGGTATGTAAAGCTAGTTCCCTCGGCAAGGTAAGTAATATTGATAAAGTATAGTAATTTATAGGCCAGTAGAATGTTCAGAAGTTAAGTATTGCGTTTATTGTAAATGTTGATACGATGTTAGAAGCCTCAAGTTGTAACGTGCATGAAACTTACTAGTATGACATAAATTCTAACACAAGTGTTAGAAACCGCTCAGCATGCTCAGTATGTGATGTAATATGACATGTTAAGATATTATTGTATTTAGTTGAAACCCCGTAAAGTGATGCAATATCCGTAAAGCACTTCAGAAATAGATTGGCAGGCTAAAATAAAGTTTAGAACGCATGTTAGGAATAGTAAATCGTGTTAATACAGAAACTCAGTAAACAACATAATTTTCAGCAGAAACACTATCTTGTATAGCATTTGCCCCAATACAGTCTGGCAGGGGACTATATTCACATATATATACTTACCAGTCTCAGCACGTATTATATACGTACAGATTGCTATCATTAGCTCAGTATGTAGTATATATGATACCTTACCTCTATTAGCCTCAGCATGTGAGATATGCAGACAGTATTGTATTACTAGTTGAGACCGTTGTATTGTTTGGGGTTGGACTACCTAGCATCCATGACCGCCCCAGGGTTAATAGCTGTATCGACTCGTCCGCCAGAGGACGAGGATACATCGCTCTACGGAGTGTCATGCCGTCCCCTAGGGGACGAAGATGGGATGCCAGTTTCCCCATATTTTGCCTTGGTCGGCTTTTATACACCCCCGTCGAGCGGATACACCCGGGTGTTGATTCAGGAGTCCTCCAGACTCAGGTACAGTTATAGTCAGGGGCTCAGCGAGCCCAAGTGCATACCCAGGGGACCGGCGGGATGCTTACAACCATTATAGGAGATGGGATGACCGGGGTAGGGGTGTAGATTCTGTGCTGGTTGTACCTCCCGACTTATGGGGGCCGAGTAAGGTTTGTTTGTGCCATGTTATTCCATTTCATGTTATGCCATGTTATGTTAGACACGGGTAGATCAGCAGTAGAGGGATATGTCTCCAGGTATGACTTCTATTTCTTTCCAGTGTAAATGAGAAAAGGTATGACTTACAGTATCAGGCAGTTAATCTAATTCTTCCTACTTCAGTTTATCATTTACATTGTTGTTTTTAGACTTTGCTTCAGTTATTGCTTTACATACTCAGTACCAGTGGTACTGACGCCCGGTGGGGCGCTGCATTACTTGCCTGCAGGTACTCATAGACGAGCAGGCGATACTACGTGATTTCCTGTCAGCGGTCGAGTATTCAGCTCCTGTCATCCGGAGGCTGAATTCCAGAGGTGTAGTTCAGTTCCTTTTGCTGTATAGTACGGGTAGATCGGGGCCCTTTCCCGATCATTTCTATTGTTATTCCTAGAGGCTTGCAGTCTGTATATATTCCCTGTGGTCAGATGAGCCGGTCGTGCGAGGCCGTGCAGTTGTATAGCTGTTAGAACTCTTTCTTTCTATTATGATGGCTGTGTGGGGCCATAGTTTGCCAGTAGTAGTGACCTTGCCGGTCACGTAGCTATCCAGTACTTCATGGTTAAGTTATAGATAACTAGACAGCATGGTGGCCTTGTCGGCCCGTATAGATTTCCCTATATTGACATGTTTCTGGTCAGCTGTTAGCACAGGTACAGGAGACTATAGGCCAATGGGCCGGGGGCTGTGTTTACAGCCGTTGTATAGCCCTTTGTTCCCAGAAATATGAGTTAGAGCCATCCAGGCACCAGATGTGCCCAGGTTTAGCAGTTCAGTAGTTCAGGTCCTAGTAGGGCACCAGGTGCCAGTCATACCCCCCAAGGCGGGGTGTGACAGTAATTGTCTCAGACATTGCTTATCGATGTATATATTTAGGGTCCTTCTTGTCCGTAACATAATATTGAACGGTCAGCCATAAAACTTTCATATATTAATACGAAGGAAATAGGAAAGGGGTGGTGATACCCCCATGATGTGGAAACCCGTAGGTTATGGTTTAAATAGGAATAGACTATAAATAATGGTGTATATGAGAGTGGGTTGATTTTATGCATAATGGTCTCAAACATTGCTTATCGATGTATATATTTATAGTCTTTCTTGTCCGTAA
Organism: Datura wrightii; assembly: GCA_035772735.1. NCBI lineage: Eukaryota > Viridiplantae > Streptophyta > Magnoliopsida > Solanales > Solanaceae > Datura > Datura wrightii. The sequence goes on along the minus strand of JASDFA010000019.1, from coordinate 70,498,752 downwards.
CGTAATATTGAACGGTTAGCCATAAAACTTTCATATATAATGCGGAGATTGGATGTTGAAGGATGGGCTATAATTGTTGCATAGTTTGAATCGTGACCCATGAATTATGGGAGAAAGCGAGCTACAAGGCTAGTAAGTTCTCTTTGTTATGTTGTATTCTGTGCTTGTTTAGTCCATATCATTTTGAATGTCATTGATTGAGGAAGAAGGTAGGGTGATTATAGAGATGAATCAATGTATTTCATGTATAATGGGTGAGAGATTGCGAAGAAATAATTCGTGGGAAATCTGGAAGGAAAAATGGGTCAAAGTACTGCTTGAGCAGTACCACTGCAGTGGTCCGGGAATCGCTGCAGTGAGACCACAGTGGCGGCAGTGATGTCGCTGCAGTGGAGCCAGATTTCGCGAGCGGGCCAGTTTCGTACCTCATCAGGGAATTTTCAAATATAAATAATATAATAATGAATTGGTTGTGAAATAGCCTTGAAACTAGGGTTGTGCTATACTTGGTGTTGCGGAATTCATGTTGTGTGTGATTTATTATTATTTGGACTGTGATATGTGGCTCTTGACTTGATAAGCAAAGTCTGTGATAAGCTAGTGAGTAAATTAGTTACATGTAATATGAGAAGTTAAATTATCGACAGTGGTGAATGAGAGGCTTGAGGCCGAGGTGAGAAGTTGGAGGAGCAAATTATATGATCAAGCCGTGAGTGAGGGCTTGGGTACGAGTGGCTCGTACTCGAGGTGAGCATCCAAATGAGCAGTATGAGTGAGTACACAAACATATGTATGACTAAATATTCATATGGCTGGGTATACGATCATGAGTGCACAAATAGGTATTATGAAGGTCTCCTATGGTTGGATGTACAATACAAGGATTTCTAGAGTCCCCTATAGGTCATGACTGGAAGGACAAGCATTAGACCCTCTGGCATGTGTGCTCAATGACGTGATGGAGGCGTGTGCCCGGCATATCACCGATGGTATGGTTGCGAGAAAGAAATTTTTTTGGTATGGCATGATATACATACGACAGCAATGACAAGGAGGACAGTGATACAAGATATACCGACATGATTTGGTTATGTAATACCCTAAAAGTCTTTAAGATCAGACCTGTGGGTTGAAACAGAGAAAACAGGAGAATCTACACTAGGTCACAGAACGACTCGTCAGGTGACCTGTCAAGTCACTTAATGGATCGTCCAGTGACTTGTTAAGTGTGTGCTGAGTTGGATAAAGGAATGTGTTCTAGGGACTTGATGGGTGGGTTGACAAGTCGTCGTGTCACTCCACGAGTAGTGGTGTCCCTCGTCGAGTATGTGGGGGGTAAGGAAGGGATGAATTGGCAGTGTTGACAACAGATGGAGGGGATGAGTCATCGTGGAACCAATGACTCGTCAGAGTTATCTGTGAGGGGAAAAAGTTCAGTGAGTGGAAAATTTTCCAGTGGTGGAAACGGGTAAGGACCACGAGTCGTTAATGGTCCCAACGACTCATTAGGTCCCTCGTTGGCACTGGCAATGACTTTTTCCTGCGTGATCAGTTAGAGCATTTTCGTAATTTCTAAGCTCCTAAGTCGTAAACTACGTCACTTTAAGATTTTTTAGGAGGTTTTTAAGAGGGATTAGCCCATTCTAATGCCTTAGACTCCCAGCATGCAAAGTTTAGCAATTCTTTGGTAAATCAAGCTTGAATCCCTCAAATTCTTCCCCAAATCTCTTGGGCTTTTAAAGATAAGTGAAGAATCAATTTACCCATGTATGTAGGGCTATGAATGAGAGTTTTCCTTCACTCTCATGCCAAACTTTCCTCAAGTTCATGAATTCAAGTTCTAATGCAAGTTTATGATCTTATAGAGTTTTAACCAAATATTTGTGAAATTCTCCTGATATGTCTATGGGTCACTTTCCCTCACGGTCCAAATTATGTTTTAAGATTTATGGGAAGATTTTATATGTAATTTGATCATAAATTTATGATGCCAAGTTTTTGGAAAATTATTCCCTATTATGCAAGTTTCGTGAAAAGTCAAGTTTATAATTTATTTTTTCAAGTATGACGAGATATTTAGCATGAACGAAAATTTATAAATTACCCATATGTGAATCCATAATTTTTGACTTATGAAGTCTATTTCAAGTATGCGTGATTTTAAGATTTTGGCAAGCCACACATGTTAAGCATGTTTTTCATGAATCTGCTCAATTTTATAAGATTAGCTTACCATATGGTTTGGAGTCAATACTCCCAATTTTAGCTTATGGTATGTTCAGAGCCAGGACTCTCTATGTTCAGATTTCAGACTATGCATGTACATATAATTTCAGCTTCATTGAAAAATGATGGGAACACTATGCATGTTTTTGGGAGTAGTGTGTAGCACCAAGTAGGTCAAGTGTTCAGATAAACCCTAGGTCTCATAGCTACATGCCAACGTAAGTATATTTATATAGTGGGACCTCCCTTGAGAGGTTTCTCCACCTGCCAGAGGGCCTTCAGGTTGATATCAATATCATGGTAGCGTTCTTAGCCCCAATAAGGTTTTGGACGGCTCTGCCCACTTGAGTGTGATAGTTGGGGCATCACATAAAACTCTATCATGATGGTGTCGGTTATGATGAGTCTTCCATTTTTACTCATGATTTCAGTTATTCATATTCACGACTTATGATATTATGTTTTATAGCCGGTTTGACCGGGGAGGAGAGGGCGGACCTAGCCTCCTATCAACTGAAGAGGGTTGCTTGCATATGTTACCGCCAGTGAAAGGATGGTAGGGAAGTGGGAGCAGTGCCTATGAGTTTGGACGAGTTTTTAACTATCTTCTTGGATAGGTTCTTCCCTAGGGAGTTGAGGGAGTCGAAGGCGGCGAAGTTTGTCAACATGAAGTAGCACCAAATGACTTTCCAAGAGTATTCTTTAGAGTTTACCCGGCTGTCCAAGTATGTGCTGAATATGGTTGCGGATCAGAGGGATCTTATGAGCAAATTTGTTAATGGAATATTAGACTCGCTGGTCAAGGAGTGCAGGACCTCTTTGCTAAACAGTGATCTAGACTTCTCACAATTGGTCATATACTCCCAGCAAATAGAGGTGGATCAGATGAAGAAGAAGGAGAGAGAAGCCAAGCGGGCCAAAATAGGGAGTTTTAGGTAGTTCAAGCAGAGGTTTGGTGGGGGACATGGCCACTGATCCCACCATAGATCGTCAACCCAAGCGTCGTCATTAGCCAGTGTTCCATCTAGATCTAGGGGTGATTAGCGGGGTAGCGTATCTGGCTCTAGAGGTCAGGGAAGTATGTCAGGAGAGCTCAGCATTCCAATTTATGGCAGGTGTAATAGGAGGTGCACTGAAGAGTGCTTAGCAGGTTCAGATGAGTGTTACAAGTGTGTGAAGCCCGGACACCGACTCGGAGACTGCTCTTCAGTTAGATAAGGCCATAGTAGAGGCTTTGACCTAGCCACCAGTTCAGCAGCTCCATAAGCACCCCCAGCTCAGTAGGGGGCCTCCACAAGTGCAGGTGGTGGTCAGCGTCAGAATAGATTTTATGCCCTCTTATCTCATCAGGAATAGGAGGTCTCTCTAGATGTGGTCACTGACATGTTATGAGTATTCCATCTTGATGTGTATGCATTGTTAGATACAGGGGATACTTTATCTTTATGACTCTTTATGTTGCTATTAGTTTCGGAGTTAGTCCCAAAATCCTATCAGAACCCTTCTCAGTCTCTACTCCAGTCGGTGACTTAGTTATAGCTCAACGAGTATATAGAAATTGCCTTCTCACAGTCATTTAGAAAGTCACCTCAGCTGATCTAGTAGAGTTAGACATAACCGATTTCGATTTTATTTTGGTATGGATTGGTTGCATGCATGTTACGCTTCAGTAAATTTTAGAACCTGTATGGTAGATTTCCAATTTCCAGGTGAGCCAGTCCTAGAATGGAAGGGTAGTTCAGCTATGCCTGTAAGTCACTTTATTTCCTATCTTAAGGCTAAAAAGATGATTTCTAAAGTGTCACACCCCGCCTTGGGGGGTATGACTGGCACCTGGTGCCCTACTGGGACCTGAACTGCTGGACTGCTAAGCCTGGGCACATCTGGTGCCTGGCTGGCTCTAACTCATATTTCTGGGAACAAAGGGCTATATAACGGCTGTAAACACAGCCCCCAGCCCATTGGCCTATAGCCTCCTATACCTGTACTAACAGCTGTCCAGAAACATATCAATACAGGGAAACCTATGCGGGCCGACAAGGCCACCATGCTGTCTAGTTATCTATAACTCAATCATGAAGTTCTAAAAAGCTATGTGACCGGCAAGGTCACCACTACTGGCAAACTATGGCCCCACACGGCCATCATAAAAGAAAGAAAGAGTACTAACAACTATACAATTGCACGGCCTCACACGACCGGCTCATCTGACCACAGGGAGATATATACAGACTGCAAGCTCTAGGAATAACAATAGAAATGATCGGGACAGGGCCCCGACCTACCCGTACTATACAACAAAAGAACTGAAATACACCTCTGGAATTCAGTCTCCGGATGACAGGAGCTGAATACTTGCTCGCTGACAGGAATCACGTAGTATCGCCTGCTCGTCTATGAGTACCTGCAGGCAAGTAATGCAGCACCCCACCGGGCGTCAGTACCGCTGGTACTGAGTATGTAAAGCAATAACTGAAAGCAAAATCTGAAAACAACAGTGTAAGTGATGAAACTGAAGTAGGGAGAAACAGATTAACTCGTCTGATAATGTAAGTCATACCTTCTCTCAATTATACTGGATGGAATAGGAGTCATCCCTGGAGACATATCCCTCTACTGCTAATCTACTCGTATCTAACGTAACATGACATAACATGAAATAACATAGCATGGCACACACAAACCTTACCCGGCCCCCATAAGCCGGGAGGTACAACCAACACAGAATCTACACCCCTACCCCGGTCATCCCATCTCCTATAACCCTGTAAGCATCCAGTCAGTCCTCTAGGTATGCACTTGGGCTCGCTGAGCCCCTGACTATAACTGCATCTGAGTTCAGAGGACTCCTAAATCAACACCCGGGCGTATCCGCTCGACGGGGGTGTATAAAAGCCGTCCAAGGCAAAATATGGGGAAAACTGGCATCCCATCTTCGTCCCATGGGGGACGGCATGCCACTTCGTAGAGCGACGTATCCTCGTCCTCTGGCGGATGAGTCGATACAGCTATTAACCCTGGGGCGGTCATGGATGCTAGGTAGTCCAACCCCAACAACACAACGGTCTCAACTAGTAATACTGTCTGCATATCTCACATGCTGAGGCTAATAGGGGTAAAGTATCATATATATATTACATGCTGAACTAATGATAGTAATCTGTACATATTAATACATGCTGAGGCTGGTAATAATATATGTATAAATTTAGTCTCCTGCCAGACTGTACTGGGGCAAACGCTATACGAAATATAGTATTTCTGCTGCAACCTATGCTGTATACTGAGTTTCTATATTAACGTGATTTACTATTCTTAACATGCGTTCTAAACTTTATTTTAGCCTGCCATTCTATTTCTGAGGTGCTTTACGGATATTGCATCGCCTTACGGGGTTTCAACTGAATAAAATAATATCTTAACATTCCGTATTACATCACATACTGAACATGCTGGGCAGTTTCTAACACTTGTGTTAGGATCTATGTCATATTAGTAAGTTTCACGCAAGTTACAACTTAATGCTTCTAGTACCGTATCAACATTCACAATAAACGTAACACTTGATTTCTGAACATTCTACTGGCCTGTAAATTACTATACTGTACCGATATTACTTAACTTGCCGAGGGAACTGGCTTTACATACCTTATCCTTGAACTATTCATCCGTCGGACGAGACTCGGCCGGTGCTTCAACTATTTCCTCCCAACTGCATTCATAAATATGTCAATTAATACTAAATACAACTTTATTGTAAAGAGCAACGTCACTTTCGATATAGTTTATAGCCTAAACTTAGGCTTATCGAAATACGGTTGAAAACTCGCTATTTTTCAGAGGTCCAGAAGGGAGAAATATTCACTTCACAGCTAGGAACACATAGACACTAATTTAGAGCAATTCCACTTACCTTAGCTCGGTGGCTCGACGATTCGTCGGCTGTATTTCACGAAACTGAATCCGTAGGAATGCTCTCTGCTGCTAAATACCTCAGTATTTGAAGTTAATTTGAGTTTAGACGATGTTTAGCAGCGTAATCGGACGAAAATTATATAATTTCTTCGTTCCTTTTTCTCCCGCTGCATTTGCTCTCTGTTCTTTGGAAATAAATATGTGTTTTTATCATTTAAAACCGTAGTGGGGCTTTATATACTTGGGCCTGGACAAGGCCAACGTGTCACGGAGCCAACGCGGAGGCCTCTCCTCCGTGACACGCTGCCATCGCGGAGGGGCTCTGCCTTGGCTCCTTCCGTGATGGTTCGACAGGATTCTCATCCGATCTTTTCCCGGGCCTTTCTCCAGCACGTATGGCCTTCAAATATGCTTAACCAACGTGCGAATAGGTCATCTAGGTGCCGGGAATTCTACGGGGTATAACATAAAGGTTGTGTATACAATCTAGTTTGGGTTAAGGATGCTATGTCCGAGACCCCGACTCTTTAGTCAGTTCCTATAGTATGTGTATCGGAGGTGTTTCTTGATGTTCTACCTAGAGTCCCTCCCAAGTGAGAGATTGACTTTGATATCGACCTTCTCCCTGATACGCAACCTATATCCATTTCTCCTTACAGAATGGCTCCATCCAAGCTAAAGGAGTTGAGGAACAGTTGAAAGATCTCCTAGATAAGGGTTTGATCAGGCCTAGAATGTGCATTGATTATATGCAATTGAACATGGGCTACTTTGGTTCTATTTGTTCGAAAGAAAGATGGTTTCCCTAGAATGTGCATTGATTATATGCAATTGAACAAGGTCACAATCAAGAACAAGTATCCCCTCCCTAGGATTGATGACTTGTTTGACCAACTTCAAGGTGCTAAGTGCTTCTCAAAGATAGACCTCAGATTCGGCTATCATCAGCTCAGAGTTGGGGAGAGTGACATTCCAAAGATAGCCTTCAGGACTCGGTGTGGTCACTATGAGTTCATGGTAATGTTTTTGGACTAACGAATTCTCTTGCAGATTTTATGGACTTAATGAACATGGTATTCAGATAGTACCTGGATATGTTCATGATTGTCTTTATAGATGATATTCTCATATACTCTCAGAGCGAGGAGAAGCATGCCGCTCATTTGAGGATTGTGCTACAGACTCTCAAGGATCGCCAGTTATTTGCCAAAATTCGGCAAGTGTCAGTTTTTGTTGAACTCAGTAGCATTTTTGGGCCATGTGGTATCTAGTGAGGGTGTGCAGATGGACTCTCAAAAGATAGAATTGGTGAGGAATTAGCTGAGAACAGTTAGTCCTTCGGATATCAGGAGCTTCTTAGGTTTAGATGGCTACTACAGGAGGTTTGTTGAAAGATTTTCATCCGTTGTGGCACCATTAACTAAGTTGACCCAGAAGAAAGTCAAATTTTCATGGTTGGATGCCTGTGAGAAGAGTTTTAAGGAGGTTAAGACTCGACTCATTTCAGCCTCAGTATTTACTCTACCAGAGGGCACAAATGGTTTCGTTGTGTATTGTGATTCCTCTAGGGTTGGATTTGATTGTGTTTTGATGTAGCATGGTAAGGTCATTATGTATTCCTCTAGATAACTTATGACTCATAAGAAGAATTACCTGACGCATGACCTAGAGTTGGCAGCAGTGGTATTTGTGTTGAAGATTTGGAGGAACTACTTGTATTGGGTGCATGTTGACATGTTCACAGACCACAAGATCCTTCAGTATATGTTCACTCAGAAGGACCTGAATTTGCGACAAAGGAGGTGGTTAGAGCTTCTTAAGGACTATGACATGTATGTCCTTTATCATCCGGGCATGGCCAATGTAGTGGCGTATGCTCTTAGTAGGCTATCCATGGAGAGTGTCTCTCACGTTGAGGATGGAAGGAAGGAGTTGGTGAAGGATGTGCATTGGCTGTCTCGTTTGGGAGTTCGCCTTGTTGACTTAACAGATGGTGGTGTCATTGTTCAGAATAGTTCAAAATCGTCATTGGTGACCAAGGTCAAGGCTAGGCAAGATGAGGATCCTATCTTGGTAAAACTGAAGGAAGCTGTTCAGAATCAGAAGGTGGAGGCCTTCTCCCAAAGGGGAGATCGTGTACTTCGTTATCAGGATCATTTATGTGTTTCTGGTGTTGATGACTTGAGAGAGCGGATGTTAGGAGAGGCTCATGGTTCTCAGTATTCTATCCACCTGGTGCCACCAAGATGTACCATGACCTACAGGAAGTCTACTGGTGGAATGGCATGAAGAAGGACATAGCAGAGTTTATGGCTAAGTGTCCAAATTGTCAACAAGTGAAAGTTGAGCATCAGAGACTTGGAGGTATGCTACAAGACATTATTCCTACTTGAAAGTGGGAGGAGATAAATATGGACTTCATTATAGGGTTGCCTCACACACACCGACAATATGGCTCTGTATAGGTGGTTGTAGACATGTTCATCAAAGCAACTCATTTCTACTAGTCAAAACTACCAATTCAACTAATGATTACACTAGATTGTACATTTTGGAGTTAGTTCAATTGCATGGAGTTCCTTTATCCATCATCTCAGATAGAGGGACTTAGTTTACGTCACAGTTCTGGAGATTATTTCGGAAGGGATGTGATACTCAAGTTAAGCTTAGCATGACTTTTCACCCGTAGACAGATGGTAAGGTCGAGCGGACCATTCAAATTCTTGAGGATATGTTGAGAGCGTGTGAAATTGACTTTAAGGGTAGTTGGGACAATCACTTGCCTCTCATTGAGTTTGCTTATAATAATAGTTACCACTCCAACATTCAAATGGCTTAGTTTGAGTCTCATTATGGGAAGAGATGTAGATCACCTATTGGATGGTTCGAGGTAGGTGAGGCTACGTTGGTAGGACCAAATTCAGTTCATGAGGCCATGGAGAAAGTCTAGCTTATTAGAGAAAGACTGAAAATAGCTTAGAGCCGTTATAAATCTTATGCGGATGTTAGACGGAGAGAGCTTGATTTTAGAGTTGATGATTGGGTGTTTCTGAAGGTATCTCCCATGAAGGGAAGGATGAGATTCGGAAAGAAAGGGAAGCTTATTCCCCGATATGTTGGTCCTTATAGAATTCTAAGGCGAGTTGGCCTAGTGGCTTATGAGTTGAAGCTACCAGCCGAATTAGATTCAGTACATCCTATTTTCCTTGTATCTCTATTGAAGAAGTCCATTGGTGACCTGGCATTGGTTATTTTGATGGAGAGCACAGGTGTGAATGATAGCCTTACCTATGAGGAGGTTTCAGTTGAGATCCTTGATCATCAGGTTCGTAAGTTGAGAAACAAGAAAGTAGCTTCTGTGAAGGTTCTGTGGAAGAACGTGGAAAGCTGAAGCAGATATGATGGCTAGATACCCGCATCTTTTCCCTTCCATCTTAGTTTCAGCTTGAGGTATTAGTTTCCTCCTTAGTACTTTATTTAGTTTTATGTCAAGATCATGTCTTTAAGTTCCTTTCATGTTTTATCATGCATACGTGTTTCATGAATTAAGTTTGGTCATGTATTTCAGTTTGGAATGAGTTACTCCGTTAGTTTTCAGCTCTAGTTGTTTAGTTTTAGGATTCCAGTTCTTTCCCTAACCCTTCAGCCAGCTTAGTCTATATTCAAGGACAAATGTTCTCAAGTGGGAGATTTTTTAATACCTCAAAAGTCCCTAAGATTAGACCCGTGGGTTGAAACAGAGAAAATATGAGAATTTGCACCAGGTCACAGAACAACTCGTCAGGTGACCAATTAAGTCAATTGATGAATCATCCAGTGACCCGTTAAGTGTGTATTTAGTTGGAGAAAGGAATATGTTCTAGGGACTTGACGGATGGGGTGATGAGTCATCATGTCACCCTGCGAGTCGTGGTGTCCCTCGTCAAGTGTGTAGGAGGCGTGAGGATAGGATGAATTGGTAGTGTTGGCAACGGATGGAAGGGACGAGTCGTCGTGCCAATAACGACTCGTCAGATTTTCCGTGAGGAAAGGAAGTTCAGTGAATGGGAAATTTTCTAGTGGTGGCAATGGGTGAGGATCAAGAGTCGTCAGTGGTCCCAACGACTCGTGAGGTCCCTCATTGGGACTGGTAGTGACTTTTTCTTGCGTGATCAGTAAGAGTATTTTCGTAATTTCTAAGCTCCTAAGTCCTAAACTACGTAATTTTAAGCTTTTTTAGGAGGATTTTGAGAGGGTTTAACCAATTCTAATGCCTTTCCCTAACGCACAAGAAAAGGTAGAACCTTTGGGAGGTACTTTCGTTCTACTTTACTAAAACTCCCTTGCATGCGAAGTGTAGAAATTTTATTTGAAGATCAAGCTTGATCACTCAAATTCTTCCCAAAATCTCTTGGGCTTTCAAAGACAAGTTGAGAATCAGTTTCCCCAGGTATGTAGGGCTATGAATGAGAGTTTCCTTTCACTCTCATGCCCAAACTTCCCATCAAGTTCATGAATTCAAGTTCTAATGCAAGTTTATGATCTTATAGGGTTTTAATCCATTTTTTTAAAAATTCTCTATGATATGTTTATGGGTCAATTCCCCTCAAGTTTCAAATCATGTTTTAAGATTTATGGGCATATTTTATATGTAATTTGATTATAAATTCATGATGTCAAGTTTTTAAAAAATTATGCCCTATTATGCAAGTTTCATGAAAAGTCAAGTTTATAATTCATGTTTTCAAGTAAGATGAGATATATAGCATGAATGAATGTTATAAATTACCCATGTATGAATCCATGATTTTTGACTTATGAACTCTATTTCAAGTATGCATGATTTTGAGATTTGGGCAAGCCACACATTTTAAGCATGTTTTTCATGAATTAGCTCAGTTTTATAAGATCAGCTTACCATATGGTTTGGAGTCAATACTCCCAATTTCAGCTTATGGTATGTTTTGATCCAGGACTCCCCATATTTAGATTTCAGACTATGCATGTAAATATGATTTTAGCTTCATTGAAAAATGATGGGACCACTATGCATGTTTTCGGGAGTAGTATCTAGCACCAAGTAGGCCAGGGGTTCAAATAAATCCCAAGTCTCAAAACTACACGATAACATAGGTATATTTATACAGTGGGTCCTCCCTTGAGAGTTTTCCCTGCCCGCCAGAGGGCCTTCATCTTGATATCGATATCATGGTAGTATCCTTAGCCCCGACAAGGTTTTGGAGGGCTCTGTCCACTTGAGTGTGATAGTTGGGACATCATGTAAGCTCAATCGTGATGATGTCGATTATGACGAGTCTCCCATTGTTCCTCATGATTTTAGTTATTGACTTATGATATTATGTTTTACAGCATGTTTGACCCCATGTTTAGTTTATAAGCTTGTACTTATGATTTCAGCTATGATAAGTCATGATTTCTATCTTTAGCTTTAGGTCATTCTATTCAGATATGATATCCAGCTTGTTATAAAACATGATTCAGATTCAAATTTCAGCATGCAGCCTTACTCCCATGATCTTATGATATATGTTTATGTGCATGATTTTAGTTAATAGTTACTCAACATATTTTACTTACCTTGCATACCTAGTACATGCCGCATACTCTATGCTATATCGTTTCATGATACATGTCCGAGCGATCAGACTCAGTTCTACCGTAAGTTCATCTTCCCGTCAGTCCAGCTCAGTTCCTGCTGTTGGTGAGTCCTCATCTTCCGAGGAAATTTAGCTTAGTGTTTTGGTTATGTTAATTTCAGTTTTATACTTTAGCGATCTAGTTGGGGTGGTTATCCCATCATCTCATTAGACAGTTAGAGGCTTATAAGACATTATATAGACTTTCAGCTTAATCGAGTGTTGACTCTATTTAAGATTGTTATGTTATTCAGACTTCCACTCATTTATGATTAGAATATCAGTTTCTGCTTGATGTATGCTCTTTAGTTGTTATGTTCTTTCCATGAGTCGACTTGGAGCCATTTGTGGTTCTATGTACCGTGTCTCGATCTGGGCCTACGTTCGGGTCTTGACAAACTTGATATCAGAGAAAAGGTTTATAGTGTCCACTACAACGAGATTGCTGTAGAGGTTAGAAATTCCTGTTGCAGCAGGATAGGGAGGCAGATTAAAAACTTAGACAAAGGCTAAGTGGTTGGGTTCTAGCATGAAAATTGGAGGTTGTAAGTATCGATAATGTAGATAGTAATCCTGATGAATTGTGATAAGTCCAAATAGTTGTTACATTGATTTGGTCGATGAAATGTTAATTATTATATTATTATGTGAATTAATCTTAGTTGGCCGATGATTCCTACTGGTGTGGTGTACTGATACTACCTTGCTACACCTTTTTGTTGGTGTAGGTTATGGCAGGTCTGAAGTTTCGTGATTGACGTGGAGTACTCAACATCAGCTTTCGTATTCTTTTTTGCAGATGAAGTTATGTCATTTTATCTTGTTAAGTATTCTGTTAGAGATCTTGTACTTGTCTAGACTAGATCTTAGGGAGTCACTATTTGAAATAAAAGGGTCCTACCTCTAAATATTAAAAAATATTTTGTAGTATGCGAGTTAATGAGTATTTAATTTCCTTTGCACGTTGTTCAAAGGGTTCTCCTACCGAGTCAAAGTCGATGTAGGTGCACCCTTTTAGGGTTATGACAAAAGCGGTCTATCAAGACTACAACTTTAGTAAAAAAATTTGAAATTGGTCTTAGCAAACCATATCAAATGAGACATATGTTTGGCCTTACAAGGACATACTTTAGATAAAATTGTCTGCCACAAACTTTTAACTTTAGTCACGTACATGTGAAATTATTCTCCAAATGGGTAAATTTGCAAAAAAATTTAAAAAAAGGCACAAGTTAAATTACGACCTCAAAAGCGCGTAGTTGTACACTTAGCTTTCAAATTTAAAATTTTTGATTTAAAATTTATATTTGTTTATGACATTTGAATAAAACTTCAACTTCAATATGAAAATTTTATTTCAAATATAATATTCACTTAAAAGGTAAAATTTTAATTCAAGTTTATGATTTTAATTTTTTTAAAAAATTTAAAACTTGATCCATAAGTTTATATTTTACAAAAAGGACCCATAATTTGAAATTGTGTAGAAAAATAAAACTCATGCTTGACGTGAAGTGATTGTTCGTATCATGTGGAAATATTATGTTAAAGAATAAATAATTATCACTATTATTAATATATTGGATCAGTGAATCTTTATGAAATTATGTGTATTCTAAAGTTTATAATATTATATAATTAAGCATTTATTTTAGAAAAGGAACATAGAGATATGTGGTTTATTAATTTAGTGCCTTAAAATATATGACATATACCTTATTTATAAATTATAATTTGCTCATTTGGTAAGATTGTAAAAGAGTTTGAGATGTTTTGATAATTTTAGAAATTGTGAAATTTTCAAGTTTATAAGAAAAAATTATAATTTGTAAAATCCAATTGCATGTCTAGACAAAATGTCTACTTCAAATCAAGCTCCACCTAAACCAACTTCAAATGATGATTTTAAATTCATATCTTTATTTATTTTACTACTTTCACACTTTTTTTTAATCAAAAGACCACCTTGGGAATTACGGGGTTAAGAAACTAACCCCGTCCTGTTTATTATCAAACAAGATAAGTACATGGAGGAGAACATAAATCTTGACCTTCAGAACATAAGAAATACTGACAAGGACTCTCCATATTGTAAGATGAAGAAAAAATATGAGCTTTGAATAGGAGAAGTTCTTAATTACCGTTGAAGTTAGGAAGCTGTTACAAAAGTAAATAATTCACATATTATGCACAAAGGTATACCATAACTAGTTGATAGAACTTGACATCATTAATGACAAAATAATTGTGTTTTGGTTTGATTCTAAAGTTTGAAGTCCCTGCTGGCCTAATCTCATTAAAAAAATTAATATTTGAGTAAGGAATTTGGTATTCTCTATGAGAATGAAGCCTATGATACTTTTTCCCAAGATAGCCAATTGATCAACAAACTTATTACCTTCTCTGAATATATGGACAAAAAGAAAGTTGTGATTGTTAGAAAGGTGACTGATCTGTTGAATTATATGGTGAATTTGTCAGGATGGCTTCATTTTGTCATCAATCATGCTGATAATTAGTTGAGAGTCAGCTTCTACATTAACTTTTTTGAGGCCTTTGTTAATGCAAAGTTTCAAGTCCTAAAAATAGCTTTGACCTCTACAATATTGTTGATATATTGATCATAGTTTTTTGCACAAGTATCCACTAAAATACCTTTACCTTTTATGATAATTCCATCACTTTCGACACTCCCAAGATTGCTTTTGCTATACCCGTTTGTGTTAAGTTTGAACCATCCACCATCAGAAGTTGTCCATCTAATTGGTTTGCTAATCACAACTTGTTGCGTCTCTCCACTGTACAACATATGTCTACCCAACTTACAGAAATATTAAATTGAGGGCATAAACATTTGAGAAGTATTATCATAATCCTAAGTACCTAATTGATGATGAATTTGGAGGACATATGAATGTTGTCAAATCTGGTTGTGCATCTGTTCTTCCATATCTCTCAGCATATGAAGGTTGGAAGACATTGGATCAGGGTAAAATGCATATACTACTAAAAACTCTGTAAAAAGAGACCTAAAAAAGGAGACTTCAAAAATAAGTCTCCAAAAGGAGACCCCATGAGATCGCTTCTTTTCTTAATTTTTTAAAATTATTTTTCTAAGAAGGAGACCTCAGAGGTCTCCTAAATGATAAAAATAATTTACAAGATAATAATACAAATTCCAAAAAAATAGCGACCTCATGCAGTCCCTAAAGATTTTAAAAATAAAACAAAGGAGACCTCATGAAGTTTCATTCTTTAAAAATTTAGTCAGCCAGATTTGAGTAAAAAAAGATGTCACGAGGTCTCTTGTTTCTTTCTATTATAAGAAGAGACGTGGAAGAACTGCCATGACTATAAAGAGCTGTACAAAGAACAACATAACTTGTAATAAAATATTTAGCCTAAAATAATTGTACATAATGCAAAGAGTATCGAATTTCTAAAAAATCAACCAAGTTCTAGAACGTTCTAGTGACTTTCATGCTTTGAAAGAGTAAAAAAAATTATATGTACATCTAAAATGTGAGCCCTATTTTTTGTATTCAAAAGATTATGAGAGAATTTATTTTGAAATTAATATTATTTTAAAGTACCATATATACGTTCTCTTATTTTCTCTATGTAACATCTAATTTAATTGCTCTATTTTGCTATTCCTTTCCTTCAATAACATATTTTCTATTCATAATGTTTACTAAAATAACTAATTTAATTTTAAAAGGTTATTATTTAAAAAATATAATTAATTAATTTTTATCTTTATTTTTTGTTCTAAAAAATATAGAAACAAATCAGTGTAGTACAATGAATAATATATTAAATTGAGATCAAAGAATAAATAAGGATAATTTAATTAAATTATTATTTTAAATATTTATTAAAGCATAAAAATAACATGATAAATAAAATAAATCAAATGGAATACTTAAAATTAAAGTAAATTAGAAGTATTTACTAAATTTTACAATAATACTTCTTTATTTAAACAGAGGATCAAGTTTATATTTGTTTCATTTTAAATATTTGAACTAATGTAAGTTTGATTTAATTTTGAAGTTACCGAATCAAATTTTAATAAAAACAATAAGTATTTATTGAGTCCAATTTACGTATCTTGACAATCAAATATCTTTATACTTTTAAATTAATCAAATTAAAATTTAATTAATTATAATAGATTACTTACTTTATTTTTCAAGTTATCAATTAATGCTTAATATTTGCTTATTCTTTTTGTCTAAATAGGATTGAGAAAAGAATTTCTTTTTAAGCAAGTTTTTTCTTTTAAAAAATATTAAATAAATCCAATAAAAATATTAATTTGAGAAATTTAAGTACGAACTATCATATTGATCATCTTTTGAACATATATTATTAGCAATTACAAAAATAAATGAATTTTTCTTTACTTTGCTTGTAAATACTCATTTTCTTGGTAAATAAAATTACGTAATTACCAAATATTAAATTAAATAATCAAGCGAATTACTATTTAGAAAAAGATGAAAAAAACAAATGCATAGTTATAATATGAAAAATTACATAACTAATTAATATTGATAAAAATAAAATTTAAAATGAAAGCTCACAATTGTTATATTGCTATTAAATTTAACAAATAAATTATCGTTGAATCTTAATAAACTTATTTATTATGTGATAATAAAAAGCAAATTAAATGTTAGATCCTAAGTATTTTACAACTTAAAAAATGAATATTTTTGTAATTAATACCAACAATAGTTGGATTACTATGTCACGCCCCACCTTGGGAGGCATGACTGACACCTAGTGCCACACTGGGATTTGAACTAGCCTAACTGGACTTATGCACCTTTGGTGCACGCCTTCGGCTCAACTCAAGAAAATGATAAGCTATATCTCAGCTGTAAATATAGCCTCCGGCCGATAAGACCACGTGTAAAAGAAGATAGTTAACTAACAACAACGCAATATTAAAGATCCTATGCAGGCCGACAAGACCACCGTGCTATCTAGTTATATCTGAATGAAAATAGACAACCATAACTATGCTATAGCCGACAAGGCTATTGACTGATAACTAAACTAGGCTCCACACGACCATCACGCGAAATAAAACATACATGGGCCCCACACGGCTAACAACGAAAGCTAATAACTAAGAATCTGTAGCCTACAAGCCTCTAAGAGTGGAATAATAGTTGAGACAGGGCCCCGACTTGCCCATAAACTGTACAACAAAATAACAAACCTTCTCTAACTAGAACCTCCGAAGGAAAGAAGTTGACTGAACTGTTGTCTCTGGATAATGACTAAGAAGTCCCTAAATAGTGTCTATCCTCACCTGCAGGCAAGTAATGCAGTGACCCAAGGATGCGCGTCAGTACAATGTGTACCGAATATATAAGATAGTAAAATAATAACTGATTGAAAGCTGATAAAACTGAAGTGATCGTGAAAGAGGGTAAGAAGTTAACCTGAGGGATCTCACCATTTGAAATATCTAACTAACAAGTATATATATATACAAACAACCTAACTAGGCCTCCATAAGCCCAGAAGGTACAAACAACATAGAATAACCTACCTGGGCCCTCATAAGCCACGACAAGTACAAACAATGCACACTCCTACTACTTGGCTACTAAGGTTCGTAAGCATACTGTAACTCAGGATTACTCGTTCTCTAAAGCTGTATCCGAGCCTGATAGGCTCCTGTACCTGTGTCTGTGTCTGAGGCGTCTGGGTTATGTAACTGGACCCCGAGCCTTGGCTCGTCTGTGGGTCATAGTGTAAATTTTATAACTGTATCCCGAGACTTAGATCAACTATGAATCATAATGTAACTTCTGTAACTAGAACTTGAGCCTTGGCTCGACTATGGATCATAATGTAACTGTTGTAACTGGATACGACCCTTATGACCTCTACCTGGTGTAACTCAATTCGGCCCTCATGACCTCAATCAGATGGAACTTAATACGTCCCTCACGACCTCGATCTGGTCCTTTAGGACATCATACTGCCCCTATAAGAATAGCCCTATAGGCAATAACATCTAACAACCCAACCATTGTAAGGAAAACAATTCTAGCTAGGGTTAACTCTGGTGAGGGTTACTATGTCATCACTGTTGTCTCAATTCTATTTGTAGCAACTGACCACAATATGTTTACTCTGGAGTACTATAGGTATACGGGTCGTACTAACTTTATGACGCATGAAACTTGCTGAAAAGGATAGCCTTACATACCTCGAATACCGACTTTCGTCTAACTGGCGAGTTTCAACTTGTAAATAGCGGTTTCACCCAACTGTAGTCCTTATATAGAGAGAATAGGGATAATTTCAATACTATGCTCACCAAATAATGATAAATTTCGATAATAATATTAACTATAATTCAACTCTAAGTAATTTGGCGAAAACTCACAATTTCTCGAGAGTTCAGAAGGGAGAAATGCTTACCTAATGCCTATGGCCGTATAGGATTTAATTTGGAGAATTCTGACAACCTTTATCCGGAAGAATTCCGGTATGTCGAGCAAATTTTTAAAAAACAACTCCATTGAAATGCTTTCTGTAGGCTTAGGACTTGTTACCTAAAGTTAATTTGCATTTGGAAGGCATTTGATAGCGTAATCAGACGAAAATTGATTGAAAATTGTGTTCTCTCTTGTTTCTAGCTGAGGGAGTATATTACAAATGATTTAAAATTGAACTAAGGGAGTATATATATATGTGCAGGGCGGTGGCAGGGATGTGCCTCGCACTGGCCAACGAGCTTAGGAGGGTGCCGCGCTGCCCAAAGCACCGGCAGGATCGCGCGTCGCGCTGGCCCCTCGCTGTCCAGCCTTGCCCGATCCTACTTTCGAGGATTTTCCTACACGTGTCAAACTCTCTTTACTCGTTACAACCCACGCGTACGCCTTCTAAACGTTAATATTTTACGGGGTGTATCATCCTTCCCCCCTAAGGAACATTCTTCCTCGAATGTCATCTTCAGGCTTAAAGGAGTCAATTCTTTTAACTAGTATTTAGAAAAATTTCGACATAGTTTCCTCTGTAATATGGACTACCCGTAAACCTGAAATGCAAAAAAGTCTAACATAGGCACCTTACAGGATGCTATAACCAACTACTCCACCATATAGAGATAACCAACTAAACAGTACTAGTAATATAAGCAGTAAAATAACAACTGAACCACGACCTCACCTCAACTGCATAATCTGGGTCAATCTTGGAATAGGTGAGGATATCTAGTTCTCATGTCATCCTCAGCTTCTTAGGTCATCTCTTCTTTATTTATGTTCCTTCATAGTACTTTAACGGAGGCTACATCTTTAGTTCTTGATGTGACATGATTTTACAGCACTTTTAACGCTTAAAACCAAGAAATTATGCATATTCCGAGTATGTTTATATAGGTATGATGTGTTTTGTGCTTAATGTTGCAGGGAAACAGGTTCCGGAGTGAATTCGTCAAATTAATTCTGAAAATAACTAAAAAGGTGACTGTCAGGCACTTCACGAGTTGTTGGCAGGAGGCACGACTCATTGCTTAAGGCGTGGGCAAAAGATGGATTTTTGAAGATACAAGACAGTGTACCTGGCGAGTTGAGGAAATGACTTGTTACAACTGGTAACGAGTCGTGAGGTCAACCGTGAAAGCTGAAAGAGGAAATATTAACAAAGTGACCAGTGTAGTTGACAACAGATATCACGAGTCGTCACATGAAGGAACGACTCATTGGGAGATCACTAGGACCAACCGTAAGGTGCACTGGACTTCCTGATGAATTGGACCCCGAGAGACCTAACGACTCGTGCTCTTGCATGATGAGTCGTTAGGTGATCCGTTTCCACAATTGGGTACGTTGCTGAAAACGACTGTTTTAAGTAAAGAACGACTCATCAGATGGCCAAACGAATCGTCACCAAGCCCGTTGCCACTACCGACCTAGTTTCCAGTTTTTATTAGGAAAAGGATTTCTTGGAACTATAAATGCACAGTTTTGGTTTATTTTTGACAGACCAATTTTTCTACAGTTATAGAGTAAGAGAGAGCTAATTTATTTAGTTTTCAACTAGAATTTTGGTATCGATCAATTGTTCTTGATTCCAGAAACAAAAGCAATATTGGAGTTTATTCATCTATTGTGGAGTTTTAATTCAATCTACGTGGTTTTTCTTCTACGATAATTGTAAGTTGCAATCATGATTTATTCAATAATTTGCGATTGTGATAATACAAGCATGAATAGCTAAACCCATAACTAGGTCTATGGGAACCAAGATGAATTAACACACATAGGTAAAAACACTTAGTGATTCTTGAACAGGATTTTATGCATGTATTATTTTTCCCTTCGTTTTGATTGATTCTTGATGGTTGCAAAATTTCGCACTCGCCTTATTCTTACTTACCAGACCAAGGAGGTAAAGAGTGGAAAAAGGGATTAACAACAGAGGTTTGAGGCTATCAACCCTCATCTAATAGCTTGAACTTGTCCGAGGATAGCTAATCCGATATTAAGGGTAAGGGTCAACTAAAGAACACCCGTATACGGACCAAGTTGCATGGTGATAATCATCTAGATAGGGGACCAACCATTTAGGTGAACCTAACTTACCAATATTGCATGTTAAACATCGGAATAAATCACTAGTGTATAAGCCTTGTGGTTATGAAATCTTGGGGAACACAATCCTAGTCAAGTCATTAATTGAATACAAACCGAATTTGATTTTAGTATTCAACAATTTTACTTTGTTTATTATTATATATTTTTCCCCTTTTGGAAATAAGTAACTCAATAGTAATAGTTATTCGCATTAACTTAAGTTCTTACCATATTTCCTGTGGATCGACCTCAACATTTGTCGGGTTCTATATTTGACAATCGATCGCTTATATCTCAATTGTGATGTGTAATTTGGGCGACATCAGTTCTCAGTCTACAAACCTGTCTATCTAGTATAAAAACTAAAATTTCTTCATAGGATAACTTCTCAGTAACTTGAACGTCCTCAACTAGCATAACTCGAGACGGGTCCCCTATACACTTT
The DNA here is from genome assembly GCA_035772735.1 of Datura wrightii. Classification (NCBI taxonomy): domain Eukaryota; kingdom Viridiplantae; phylum Streptophyta; class Magnoliopsida; order Solanales; family Solanaceae; genus Datura; species Datura wrightii. The sequence goes on along the minus strand of JASDFA010000019.1, from coordinate 70,477,921 downwards.
CACAACATAGACACGTGAAAGACTGGGTGAACAAACTCTAAATCTGGATGCAACTCTAACTCATATGCCATTCGGCCTATCCTTCCGAGGATCCGATACGACCCAATGAACCTCGGGCCAAGCTTGCCCTTCTTTCGAAATCTCATCACGCCCTTCATCGGTGACACTTTAAGGAATACCCAATCATCTATATTAAATTCCAAGTCTACACTGCACATCGGGTAGGACTTCTGACGACTCTGGACTGTCAGTAACCACTCTCTGATGAGTTTCACTTACTCCTCTGACTGGTGAATCATATTAGGTCTGACCAAATCTGCCTCTCCTACCTCAAACTATCCAATGGGGGACATGCATTTCTGCCCATATAATGCCTCATAAGGCACCATCTGAATTTCAGAATGATAGCTATTACTATATCCAAATTAAATAAGCGGTAAATGCTTATCCCAGCTTCCTCCAAAATCTAGAACACACGCCTGTAACATATCCTCAGGTGTCTGAATGGTGCACTTTGCCTGACCGTCTATCTAGGGGTGGAAGGCTATACTCAAACTGTAATACCCCAAAAGTGCGTAGGAATATACCCAGGAGGTTGAAAGTTGAAAACTGCAGAAATTGGGAAAAAAAGTCACAGGACGAACCACAAAAAGACTCGTGGTATGGTACCATGAGTCGTTGTATGCTGTCATTGGTTGGGGAAAGGATGGTGGCAGTGGAGACAACGAGAGGTATGATGATCCGTTGTGGGATACAACGGGCCATCCTTTATAGTCATAGTTAGGGTCAGGCTGGGCAATAGTGTAAACAATGGGAGACTCAACAATCCATTAGGAGAAGCCACGGGTCATTGGTTTTGGTCGTTGTTGGAGGGTAAGAAATTTTAGTGTAGGTGACAGGTTGAGACCACGACTCGTTGGAAGGAACCACGAGTCATGGTGAGGCTCGTGGTAGGGGGGTTCAGATTTTATGTTGAGCAAACAATGGACGATGTACCGAGTCATGGGTTGAAGGCACGGGTCGTATTGTCGACCCATTGTTTGGATCCAGGACTAGGTCATTCAGCAGTCCATTCAACGAGGGACATGACGGGTCGTTGATGCTTCCCACGACCCGTTGTACCACTCGTAGGTTCCATCCAACCAGTTTTCAGGGTAGGTTCATTAAGGGTATTTTTGACTTTTTCAAGATATAAGGCCCTAAAATACGTTGTTTTGGCTTGGGAAAGCTGGTTTTTAAGAAAATGACCTATTCTAAACTCGCATTCATGCATGCAAGAATTTTGAGAGGTGATTCAAGGGGATTTCAAGCTTTTCACTTCAATTTCTTCAATTTCATTCGTGGGCTTTTAAAGAGGGTTAGGACTTGATAATCCCAAGTATGTAGGGTTACGAATGGGTGTTATCTTTCACACCCATGCCTATTCTCTATTAATTCATGAAAATCTATCAAAAATCTCATGGGGTTTTAATTCAAATCTTGTGGAATTTTAATGATTTCCCATTGGGTGGTTTTAAATTGTGATTTAAATTCTATTTTATGAATTTTGATCAGATTTTACAACTATTTTGATTATCAAATTATTGATTTTGATTTATACTAAATTAATCCTAATTATGTAAGATCTATGATGCATTGATTTATGATCTTCACTTCAATTGTTGATATTTATAAGTCCAGCATGATTTATGATTTATGATTTTAAATATGGATTTATTCAATTACCCGTCATGATTTGATGATTTACAAGTTATATGTATGATTTACAAGTATGCATGAAACCTACGATTGATGAATTATGTTTTGGTCGACTCACGGGCCTCAAGTCATGGCTAGTTCACGTATGTTCAAGCATGTTTATGATTATCATGATGTAACTAGCCCATAAACTCATGTATGTATTATTATGAGTACTATATATGTTTTGGGAGTAGTATCGAACACCGAGTAGGTCGGGGCTCAGGTTAAGCCCCAGATCTCGTGAACTACGTGCCACCGTAGGTATGTTGGGACCTATTCATGTTTTTTCTTAGCCCAATGGACCTTTTCATGTGTGATCACGCCCTTCATGGTTCCTACCCTTGGCAAGGTACGAACACCCTCCCGACTAGGGTTACAAGTTGGTCTTCATGTGTGCTCATATGGGGTATGTCGGTTAAGAGAATTTCCCACTGTTCCTCATGATTTATGCATCTTTACAATTATGTATATGAGTTCAAGTCATGTTCAATAGAGCTTTTCTCTTATGATTACGATTACGATTACGATTGCATTATGAATGTTTTGAAAACCTTGAGCCTTATGTTATATTACGATAATTATGTTATGAGCATGTTGTCGAACTCTTATGATCATTTATGAGTTTTATACATGTTTTAAATGTCCATTTTACTTACCTTGCATACTCAGTACATTCCACGTACTGACCGCATACTTTCTATGCTGTATCATCTCATGATACAAGTCCCAGTTCTCAGACGCATCCTCACCCGTGATAGATTCAGACTTGCTCTCTGCGTACTTGGTGAGTACTCATGTTCTGAGGGCTACATGTTCACTCTCTATGTTATTCCTTCAGTTTCTGGATGTTGAATTAGTTGGGGAGTTGTCCCATCAATCCGCCTTTCATGTTTAGAGGCTTATCAGACTAAAAAGTTGTATTCCACTGTATTGTATAAGTATTGTACTATTTTCCCTCACGTTATGTTATGATTACATTCTTTATGCTAAGTATTCTGCTCATGTGATTAAATTAGATGTATGCTCATGCCATGGGTTGACTTGGGGTCTCTCGGGGCTTCTTGTACCGTGTCTATGATCCGGGTGTACGTTTGGGTCATGACACAAACTAACTTGTGTCCCCAAACCTTTCTGAAATGATTGCCAAACTCTAGCTATAAACTGTGCCCCTCTGTCAAAGATGATAGATCTAGGACACCATGCAATTTGGAATATCTCTTTAATATATATCTCGGCGTAATGTTCGGCTGAGAATGTAGTCCGGACTGGAAGAAAGTGAGCTGATTTCATCAACCTATCAACAATAACCCAAATAGAGTCAAATTTGCGCCTAGTACGGGGTAATCCTGTCACAAAATTCATATTGACTGCCTCCCATTTCCATATAGGTATGGCCATATCCTGAGTTAATCCGCCAGGTTTTTGATCTTCAGCCTTTACCTATTGACATTAGGACACTATGCTATAAATTCGGCTACACCCCTCTTCAATACAGGCCACCGGTATGTCTCTTTTATATCAAGGTACATCTTTGTCGAACCTGGATGAAGAGAGTAACGAGAGTAATGTACCTCTGCCATAATCTGCTGGCGAAGCCCTGCTACATCTAGAATGCAGAGGCAACCTCTGTATTTTAAAACCCCATCTTCAGTTATCTCAAAAGCTAATATTTTGCCCCGCCGAACCTTATGTCTAAACTGTACCATACTCGGGTTCTCGTACTGCCATTCTTTTACATCTACAACTAGGGAGGACACTACTATATTATGAATTATAGCCCCATTATCCTCTAAATCTACTACCCAAACTGCTAAACTGGCTAGCCGGTGTAACCCTCGAGTCATTTCCCGCTGTCTGGTCTCAAATGAGCTAAACTGCCCATAGATCTGCGGTTAAGGGTGTCAGCTACGATATTAGCCTTCCCTGGGTGATACAAGATGTTTACATCATAGTCTTTCAACAATTTCAGCCAACGGAGCTGTCGCAAATTCAACTCTTTCTATGTGAAAATGTACTAGAGGCTTTTATGATCAGTAAAAATATTCACATGCACACCATACAAGTAATGCCTCCAAATTTTTAAGGCATGAACCACTGCAGCTAACTCCAAATCATGGGTGGGATAGTTCTTTTCATGTTTCCTCAATTGTCTTGAAGCATACGCAATTACCTTTCCGTGTTGCATCAGAACGCATCCTAACCCAACATCCGAAGCATCGCAATATACAACATAACCCTCTGAACCTTCTGGCAAAGCTAACACTGGTGCTGACATATTTCAATTCCTGGAAACTCTGCTCACAGGCCTCGATCCACTGGAACTTGGCTGCTTGCTGAGTTAATTTAGTCAAAGGCGCTGACAGGGTAGAAAATCCTTCCACAAACCTTTTGTAATACCCGGCTAATCCCAGGAAACTGTGAACCTCTATTGGGGTTGTAGGCCTAGGCCATGTCTTTACTGCCTCAATTTTCTGTGAGTCAACCTGAATACCAGCCTCTAATACAATGTGGCCTGATAAAGCTACAAAATTTAACTAGAACTCACATTTACAAAACTTTGCATATAGATGGCTATCTCTGAAGATCTGAAGTACTGTTCGCAAATGGTCCTTGTGTTCTACTTCTGAGCGGGAGTATACTAGAATATCATCGATGAACACTATCACAAACAGATCTAAATATGGCCTGAAGATACTATTCATTAGGTCCATGAACTGCTGGTGTATTTGTCAATCTGAAGGACATAACTAGGAACTCGAAATGACCATACCTGATCTTGAAAGTCGTCTTTGGGATATCCTTCTCTAAAACTCAGACCTGGTGGTACCTAGATCTCAAGTCAATTTTAGAAAAGTATTTCGCCCCTTGTAGCTGATCGAATAAATCATCTATCCTTGGAAGAGGGTATTTATTCTTAATAGTAACTTTATTCAACTGCCGATAATCTATACACATGCGTAGGGAACCATCTTTCTTTCTTACGAATAGAACTGGTGCACCCCACGGTGAAGTATTCGGCCTGATAAAACCCTTATCTAACAAATTTTTTAACTGTTCTTTCAATTCTTTTAATTCTGCAGGAACCATTCAATACGGTGGGATGGATATAGGCTGAGTATCTGGTAGCAAGTCTATAGAAAAATCTATTTCTCGATCTAGGGGAATACCAAGAAGTTAATCTAGAAACACATCTAGAAACTCATTAACCACTGGGATGAACTAGAGAGTGGGGGATTCTGCTTGCATATCCCGAACCCTAACAATGTGGTAGATACAACCCTTTGATATCAACTTTTTTTCCCGAAGATAGGATATGAACTTACCTTTTGGCAAAGCCGTATTACCTCTCCACTCTCGCACTACCTCTCTTGGGAAGTGAAATAAGACAATTCTAGTACAACACTCTACAGAGGGGTAATATGATTCCAACTAATCCATACCCATAATTACATCAAAGTCAATCATTTATAGTAATACTAGATCCGCTAAGGTATGGAGACCAACAATCTCTACTGTACAACCCCGATAAATTCTTTTAGCAACAATAGAGTCACCGATAAGTGTAGAGATCGAGAAGGGTCGTTGAAGCAATTCTGGCACTACATTAAACTTTTGGGCCACTAGCGGAGTAACATACGACTAAGTGTAGCCCGGATCTGTCAAAGAATAAACTGAGTGAGAGCAAACATCTAATATACCAGTCACAACATCTGGCAACAATTCTGACTCCTGTCACCCCGGTAGTGCATATATGCAATCCTGGTCGTTGAATGAACTAGATTCCCACGATCTACCTCAGCCTCTGTCGGATGGAGCTGAGGGTCTGCGCCTTGCAGGAGGGGCTAGGGCATATGAACCCGTTAAGGATCTATCCTGCTGGTCCTGACCGCCCTGGTGTCTAGTCGGACAATCCCTCGTTATGTGTCCCTCTTTTCTACAGGAATAACAGGAGATGGAACCATACCTGCATCTCCCTAGATGCATCCTATGCTAGGTGCTGCAATGTGGTACCACTAGTCCCGTCTAATCTGGCCTCCTCTGCGCTAGCGAGCTTGACGCTCGTGAACTCTTGCGGGCCCTGACTGTCCACGACGATATGATCTGCTGTCTTGCTGCCGCTGGAGTGGGGGCCTAGGTGACCTACTTGATAAACGAGGTATGGGCCCACCCTGAAAGTCTGCAGGTCTAACTGTCACGCCCCGAGCCACACCCTGGATGTAACACGGTACTTGAAGCCACAAGTGACCCCAAGTCAATCCTTAGTCTATCATTCACTAGTATTCTGAATAATCATGCACAATGGAACTTGAAACAATATCATAAAGCATTTATGAAAGACAAGTCTAAAAACAGAAAGTTTGAAACATTTGAATAATACTGGTAAATCTTAAAATCATGTCTGTCCAAAAGCTATCTAACTGGGGAGTTACTGGGACAAGTTCCCCAGCTAACTCTAAGTCTAACTGAAATTAATAAGTGACTGAAGGAAATAAATAATGCCCACGAATGATGAGGACTCACATTTCAACTACTGAGATGGAGAATCTGAACTGCGGCATCTAGCGGTGCTGAGTCTGAGAACCTACAACTGTATCATGAACGATACAGCATAAAAGTATGCGTCAGTAATTTAAATGTACTGAGTAAGTGTGAGAAACATAAATGAATATAAAGTCTAAAATGAAATGACACGCAATGACCAACAGATAAGCTGAATTGAACTATTGATGTAATCTGAAATGGTCCAGATGATCCTGTCTGATGGTGAAGGACATGCCCTAAGTCTGAAACACTAAGTCTGAGATACTGTACTGAACTGAGTTAAACCGATAGGGGTGAAACTGAACTGAGATTCCTATTTTGAAACTTGACTGACTAGTGGGAGAGTCTGTAACCGACATATAATTAGGTGAGCTGAATGTGGAGTCCGATGTATACACCCCACTGTTAGGACCCAATATACCTTGCCAGGGTATAAAGGCATGAATTGGGTGATCACAAAAGTCTGGGTCCAAATCAGGGCAATAATCTGTAACTATAACCTACACTGGCAATGTAGTTCTGGGAACCTGGATGCGCTGGAACCCCGATCTCCTCGGTGCTAAGTCCTACTCCCACTGAAAAACCTATACTGAACTACTAGGCTGATAGCTCGAAACTAGGGTCCAAGACTAGTTAGGGACATATAACTGGAAGTACCCTGAAATTCTTATCAGACCAGATTCTAAAACTGGGTTCTAGACTGTTCAGAGCTGCTCATCTAGAAGCGTCGTAACCATCTAAGAACAAACTGAAATCTGATCTGGGGTCCTAGGGCAAGTCAGAGCCATATATCTGAAATATCATGATTGCCTAGAGGACCAATAACTGAATTCTGATATTTGGGAGGTACTACTGACACCTCGAGAATTTCTATAGTCAAACTGATTAGTTGACAATTACTGCATAGTTCTGAAGGGTTTCTACATTCTAACTAAACTGAACTATTAAGCAGCTAATAGAGAATTCGACTCATTTCAACAACACGGGAATTCTGAAATATAGCAACAACTCAAGAATGCAAGAAAACTAATTCATCAAGTCTAAAATTAGTCTTATTGATGGAATATCTGCTCGTTCCATATATAAAAGAGTTTCAAGGAAAATTCAGCCCAAACATGCTTAATTCTCTAGAGAGAGATTTTCAAGTAAAATCATTTTATACATGAATTAAGGGCTTCAATTCACTCTTACAAGAATCTCGATAATTTAAGTAAGAATTGATGGAATTCATATCAGTAATAAATGAGAATATCATTCTATGAGAGATTGAAAAATAATAACATGTAATTTCTTCGTATTCGAAAAACTTAGGGCTAAAGCTAATAGAGAAGTTATGGAAGAATTTTGTGGTAAACAAAGGATGAATAATTTCCCTTGTTGAATACCCACATACCTGATGAAGAAATCTAGAGAAATCGCTTGAGAATCGAAGAGGAAATATCTGCCCTAGCTCTTGCTATGAAATACTTTGAGAGAGAACTCTATGTTCTTGTTCTAGAGGGTTTGAGTGGCGAATAAGGAAGAGAACACGTTACCCCCACTAAAACCTATGAAATTAATGCTAAAACGACGTAGTTAAAAGCTTGGGATGGTAGAAAATTACTAAACAACCCTTAGGAAATCGCTGGAAAAAATGCAAGGTGACCCTAACGAGTTACCTAATAGGTCGTGGTAATTGACCACAACTTGTGGTCACGCCCGTCAGGTACACTGTCTAAAAATTAACCGGGGATGGTAACGGGGGACATAACGAGTCGTTACTGGAGACCACGACTCGTTGCTCCCATTCGTCAAGTACATTAGACAACACAATATTTTCTCAACTCAGGTCTGACCACGAGTGACCTAATGGGTCGTGGTCACTCATGAAGTCACTTGTTAGGTACCCTGCCTACCTCCTTTACATTTTCCAGCCTCCTCCTTACAACTCAACTAACGAGTAGTCAGGTTACTTAATGACTCGTTTGGTGGGCCGTCCTGCAATATTTATGTAGTTTCCAGATTTTCTGATTTAAGTCCCTGATATTGATTTTTGAGTTTTCGTGGCATTACAATATCTCTCCCTTGGAAACATTCATCCTCGAATGTTAGAAAACACACACAGGAAAGTAGAGAATAACAACAAGGTTCTAGATACTATTCATTTAACTCCAAAATTGACGGAACAACTACCTCCGTTTCAAAATACATAACTGAATTGAATTCTGTTTTCATACATACATTCTAAAACATAAAAAAGACTTGAATACCTAAACTTAGTCATGAAAACAAAATTGAGTTCTAGGGTCAAAACTAATATTTCAAACTGTTCTAGAGCCGGTAGAGAACAAATGCGGGTATTTGTCCATCATATCTGCTTCGGCCTCCCATGTAGCTCCTTCAACCTGCTGATTTTTCCATAAAACCTTGACTGAAGCTATATCCTTGTTTCTTATCTTACAAACCTAACGGTCAAGGATCTATACTGGTACCTCCTCATATGAGAGACTATCCTTTATTCCCACCCTGTCTAATGGCACAACTGAAGTTGGATCTCTGATGCACTTCTTCAGAAGTAACACATGGAAAACTGGATGTACAACTGCTAGTACTGAAGGTAACTCTAGCTCATAGGCCATATTGCCGATGCGCCTCAAAATTCTATAAGGTTCTACATACCTTGGACTGAGCTTCCCTTTCTTTCCAAACCTCATCACCCCTTTCATGGGTGAAATTTTCAGGTATACCCAGTCATCAACTGCAAACTCCAACTCTCTTCTCCTCACATCGGCATAAGATTTATGGCGGCTCTGAGCCATTTTCAACCTTTCTCGGTGAGCTGAACTTTCTGCATTGCCTTGTGAATCGAGTCTGGCCCTATCAAAGTAGCTTCACCAACTTCAAACCACCCTATAGGATATCTACACCTTCTACCATACAATGCTTCAAATGGGGCTATCTGGATGCTAGAATGGTAGCTGTTGTTGTATGCAAACTCGATAAGAGGTAAATGGTCATCCCAATTACCCTTAAAATCAATAGCGTAGGCTCTTAGCATATATTCCAAGGTCTGAATGGTCCACTCAGCTTGCCCATCGGTCTGCGGATGAAAAGCAGTACTGAGTTTGACCTAATTGCCTAGTCCCTTCTGAAAGGACTTCCAAAAGTGTGAGGTAAACTATGTTCCCCTGTCTGAAATGATTGCCAAGGGCACCCCATGGAATCTGACTAACTCTCGGATGTAAAGTTTGGCATAGTCTTCAGCTGAGTCTGTGGTTTTGACTGGGAGGAAGTGAGCTGACTTAGTCATCTGATCTACTACCACCCAGAATAATTCATGCTGCTGCCGAGTCTGAGGTAGACTTGTAATGAAGTCCATATTCACTTCTTCCCACTTTCATGTGGGTATACTGATATCTTGAGTCATGCCTTTGGGTCTCAGGTGTTCTACCTTGATTTGTTAGCAATTGGGACACTGTGCTACAAATTCGGCAATATTCCTTTTCATGCCGTTCCACAAGTAAATATCCCACAAGTCACGGTACATTTTAGTAGCACCGGGGTGAATAGAGTATTTTGACTTGTGTGCCTCGGCTAGTATCTGTTGTCTCAACTTACCAACATCCGGTACACACAACCTGCCCTAGTAACGGAGCACCCCATCTCCCCTTTGGGAGAAAGCTTCTATCTCTTTTCTGAGGACTGCTTCCTTAAGTTTAAGTAAAGTGGGATCCTCATCCTGTCTGGATTTGACTTAAACTACCAAAGATGATTCTGACCCGCTTTGCATTACCATTGCTACCTTCAGCTGAATCCACCAACTGCACCCCTACCGGGCTAGCCTGTGAACTTCTTTTGCTAACTCCCTCTTGCCTTCCTCAATGTGAGCAACACTTTCCATAGACTGTATGATTAGGGCGTTGGCCATCACATTGGCCTTACCCGTATGATACAACACACTCATATCATAATCCTTTAGCAGTTCCTACCACCGTCTCTGACGCAGGTTTAGGTCCTTCTGGCTGAACACATACTGAAGGCTCTTGTGATTTGTGAACACATCCACGTGAGCCCTGTACATGTAGTGTCTCCATATTTTTAACGCGAATACTGCCGCTGCGAACTCCAAGTCATGAGTTGAATAATTCTTCTTATGAACTTTGAGCTTTCTGGAGGCATAGGCTATCACTTTGCCCCGCTGCATCAGAATGCAACCGAGTCCAACTCTGGAAGCGTCACAATAAACAACTAACCCATCTAATCCTTCCGGTAAGGTTAACACTGGAGCGGTACTGAGTCGAGTCTTCAACTCCTGGAAGCTCTTCTCACACTCGTCTGACCAATGGAATTTCACCTTCTTCTGAGTTAACTTGGTCAGAGGAGATGCTATGGAGGAGAAACCTTCCACAAATCGTCGGTAATAACTCGCTAAGCACAGAAAACTCCTAATTTCAGTAGGAGAGGTAGGTCTGGGCTAGTCCTTCACTACTGCTATCTTATGAGTATCTACTTGTATCCCTCCACCTGAGACCACATGACCCAAGAAAGTCACAGACTTCAACCAAAATTCACACTTACTGAACTTGGCGAATAACTGGTGATCTCTGAGAATCTGTAATGCTAACCTTAGGTGATTGGCATGATCTTCTTCATTAGTTCACCAGAATGTCGTTGATAAATACAATAACAAACATATCCACGTACTGCTTGAAAACCCTATTCATCAAATCCACGAAGGCTGCTGGGGCATTAGTTAACCCAAAGGACATCACCACAAACTCGTAGTGACCATATCGAGTTTTGAATGTTGTTTTCGGTATGTCACTCTCTCTAACTCTTAACTGATGATACCTAACCTGAGATCGATCTTGGAGAAGAAGTTGGCTCCCTAAAGTTGATCAAACAGATCATCAATTCTGGGCAGAGGGTACTTATTCTTAACTGTGACCTTGTTCAGCTGACGGTAATTTTTGCACATTCTAAGGGTACCGTCTTTCTTACGCACGAATAGGACTAGAGCACCCCAGGGAGAGATGATGGGTTTGATAAAACCCTTGTCAAGAAGATCTTTTAGCTGCTCCGTCAACTCCTTAAGATCAAGGGGGGCCATTCTGTAAGGAGGGATGGAGATGAGCTGAGTATCTGGGAGGAGATCTATTTTGAAGTCTATTTCCTGTTCAGGGGGAACTCCGAGAAGATCTTCAGGAAATACATCTGGAACTCACTGACAACTGGAACTGACTGAATGGATGGGGTCTCAGAGTTGGAATCCTTGACCCGAACCAGATGATATACATATCCTTTGGAAATGAGTTTCTGGGCCTTAAGGTAGGAAATAAACCTACCCTTAGGCGCTGAACTATTTCCCGTCCATTCTAATACCGGCTCATTCGGAAACTGGAACTTGACAACTCTGGTTCTGCAATCAACTTACACATAATAGGAGTGTAATCAATCCATGCCGAGAATAAGGTCGAAATCGACCATGTCTAGCTCTACGACATCAGTTGGAATTACTTTGTTTAGGACTGATATTGAGAAATTTCTATACACCCGGCTGGCTCTAACTGACTCGCCAACTGGGGTGGAGACTGAGAATGGTTCTGAGAGGACCTCTGGACTTATATTAAACCGAACCACTATATAAGGAGTCACAAACGAAAGAGTAGCTCCTGGATCTAAGAGGGAATATACGTCTAGATGGAAGAGACGTAACATACCAGTAACTATGTCAGGGAGCTTTCCTGATCGTGATGAGAAGATAGAGCATAGAAACGACTCTGGCGCTAACCGTCATCTGTACTTGATGAATTGGCATGCTGAGCTGGTCGGCCCGCTGGAGCAGCTGAGGTAGTGGATTGTGATCTTCCCCGTCCTGCTGACGGACATTATTTAATTCGATGCCCGAGCTGTCCACAATCGAAACAACCCTCCCTGCCCTGTAGACACTCTCCAGGATGATTCTTGCCGTACTTGGGGAAACCTGGATACCTGTTCCCTATACTGTGAGCTTGATATTGAGTGCCAGATGACCCACCCCTTCGATCATGGAGGGACCGAAAGGTTGGGGCACTGGCTGAGCTAGGTGTTGGGGCCCTCTGTCGTTGCTGCTGTGGGCGGCTACCATCGGCAGATCTCTGGTGGCGAAAATCTGAATGACTAGTTTTTGCCTGCTTGTTTTTAAATTCCATATCTTTCAGCTTCTCTGCCTCAATCTGATGGGCATAAACAATTAGGTTAGAGAGGTCCATGTCCTTGATCAGCATCACGGTCCCGCACTCCTTGAGGACCAGATTAGATACTCCATTAACGAACTTCAGCATACGAGCCCTTGGCTCGGCTACCATCTCTGGAGCATACTTTGATAGTCTGGTAATCTCCAGAGCATACTCCTCCACTATCCGGTTGCCCTATCGTAGGTTCATAAACTCTGCCATCTTAGCCTCCCTCAGCTCCCAAGGGAAAAACCTATCTAAGAAAGCTGTGTGGAACTCCTCCCACTCCACCGGTCCTTCTTCCGATGGACACCCCTCCTTCAACTGCTCATACCAAACCTGGGCTACCCCTTTAAGCTGATAGGCATCCAGGTCACCACTCTCGGAGGAGCTGACACCCATAATATGGGTAATATTCCTGACCTCATCTACAAACTCTTGGGGGTCCATCCCCACTTTATATCCTTGAAACGATGGAGGGTTCATACGGGTGAAGTCCCGCACCATTGTAGTTGCTGTAGACCCATTCGTGTTCACCGGCACAACCTACTGATTCACCTGATTGGTCACGGTCAGAGTTAGTAACTTAATGGCCTCTCTAAACTCTGCGGTAGAGACCGAATCATCTTGAGGAGCTGCGGGGGCTGGTGGAGAAGGTTTGTTGGCATTACCGACCCTTCTTCCGTTACCGTGTCTAGGAGGCATGGTTCATTGAAATGAAACAGAGCACGAATTAGAAGGGTATTTATGGAATTAAACTTTGACGCACGATAAAGAATATGAATAAAAGGAAATTTTTCTAATAAAATCTCGTAGCCTCCTCATCATAAGTGTGGCACGCTTCACACCCATGAAAAGGACTCTACTCGATGCGGCTTTCAAACTTTCAAATGATACTCTAAACCTAGTGCTCTGATACCAAGTTTTTCACGCCCCGAGCCTACACCCTGGACGTAACACGGTACTTGAAGCCACAAGTAATCCCAAGTCAATCCCTAGTCTATCATTCAATAGTATTCTGAATAATTATGAACAACGAAACTTGAAATAATATCATAAAGCATTTATGAAAGACAAGTCTAAAAACAGAAAGTTCGAAACATTTGAATAATACTGGTAAATCTGAAAATCATGTCTGTCTAAAAACCATCTAACTGAGGAGTTGCTGGGACAAGCTCCCCAGCTAACTCTAAGTCTTACTGAAACTAATAAGTGACTGAAGGAAATAAATAATTCCCTCGGATGATGAGGACTCACACTTCAACTGCTGAGATGGAGAATCTGAACTGCGGCGTCTAGCGGTGCTGAGTCTGAGAACCTGCAACTGTATCATGAAACGATACAACATAAAAGTATGCGTTAGTAATTTAAATGTACTGAGTAAGTGGGAGAAACATAACTGAATATAAATTCTGAACTGAAATGACACGCAATGACCAACAGATAAGTTGAACTGAACTATTGATGTAATCTGAAATGGTCAAGATAATCCTGTCTGATGGTCAAGGACATGCCCTAAGTATGAAACACTGAGTCAGAGATACTGTACTGAACTGAGTTAAACCGATAGGGATGAAAATGAACTGAGATTCCTATTCTGAAACTGGACTGACTAGTGGGAGAGTCTGTAACCGACATATAATTACATGAGCTAGATGTCGAGTCCGATGTATACACCCCACTGGTAGGACCCAATATACCTTGCCAGGATATAAAGGCATGAACTGGGTGATCACAAAAGTCTGAGTCCAGATCAGGCCAATAATCTATAACTATGACCTACATTGGCAACGTAGTTCTGGGAACCTGGATACGCTGGAACCCCGGCCCGCTCAGTGCTAAGTCTACTCCCACTAGAAAACCTATACTGAACTACTAGGATGATAACTCGAAACTGGGGTCCAAGAATGGTCAGGGACATATAACTGGAAGTACCCTAAAAGTCTTACCAGACCAAATTCTGAAATTGGGTTCTAGACTGGTCAGAGCTGCTCACTAGAAGCGTCGTAACCATCTAAGAACAAACTGAAATCTGATTTGGGGTCCTGGGGCAAGTCAGAGCCATATATCTGAAATATCATGATTGCCTAGTGGACCAATAACTGAATTTTGATTCTAATTCTAATATTTGGGAGGTACTACTTACACCTCAAGAATTTCTATAGTCAAACTGATTAATTGACAATTACTACATAGTTCTGAAGGGATTCTACATTCTAACTAAACTGAACTATTGAACAGCTAATAGAGAATTTGACTCATTCCAACAACACGAGAATTCCATAATATAGAAACAACTCAAGAATGCAAGAAAACTAATTTATAAAGTCTAAAATGGAATCTCTGCTCGTTTCATATATAAAAGAGTTTCAAGCAAAATTTAGCCCAAACATGCTTAATTCACTAGAGGGAGATTTTCAAGTAAAATCATCTTTATACAGGAATTCAGGGATTCAATTCACTCTTGCAAGAATCTAGATAATTTAAGTAAGAACTGATGGAATTCATATCAATAATAAACGAGAATATCATTCTATGAGAGGTTGACGAATAATAACATGTAATTTCTTCGTATTCGAAAAACTCAGGGCTAAAGCTAATAGAGAAGTTATGGAAGAACTTTGGTGGACACAAAGGATGAATAATTTCCCTTGTTGAATACTCACATTCCTGACGAAGAAACCTGGAGAAATCATTTGATAATCAAAGAGTAAATATCTTCCCTAGCTCTTGCTTTAAAATACTTTGAGAGAGAACTCTACGTTCTAATTTATAGAGGGTTTGAGTGGGGAATGGGGAAGAGAATGTTATACCCCGTAGAATTCCCGGCACCTAGATGACCTATTCGCACGTTGGTTAAGCATATTTGAAGGCCATACGTGCTAGAGAAAGGCCCGGGAAAAGATCGGATGAGAAACCTGTCGAACCATCGCGGAAGGAGCCGAGGCAGAGCCCCTCCGCGATGGCAGCGTGTCACGGAGGTGAGGCCTCCGCGTTGGCTCCGTGACACATTGCCCTTGTCTAGGCTCAAGTATATAAAGCCCCACTTCGGTTTAATATCATTTAACTCATTATAATTTCCAAAAAACGCAGCAAAACAGAGGAAGACGAAGGAGGGATTATAATTTTTGACCGATTACGCTGCTAAACGCTGCCCAAACTCAAATTAATCCCAGATACCGGAGTATTTAGCAGCAGAGAGCATTCCTGCGGAATTAGTTTCGTGAAATACGGCCGACGAATCGGCGAGCCACCGAACTAAGGTAAGTAGAATTGCTCTAAATTAATGTCTATGTGTTCCTAGGTGAGAAGTGAATATTTCTCCCTTCTGGACCGCTGAAAAATAGCGAGTTTTCGACCGTCTTTCGATAAGCCTAAGTTTAGGCTATAAACTATATTGAAAGTAGCGTTGTTCTTTATGATAAAGTTGTATTTAGTATTAATTGACGTATTTATGAATGCAGTTGGGAGAAAATAGTTGAAGTACCGGCCGAGCCTCGTCCGACGGACGAATAGTTCAAGGATAAGGTATGTAAAGCTAGTTCCCTCGGCAAGCTAAGTAATATTGATGCAGTATAGTAATTTACAGGCCAGTAGAATGTTCAGAAGTTAAGTATTGTGTTTATTGTAAATGTTGATACGATGTTAGAAGCCTCAAGTTGTAACGTGCGTGAAACTTACTAGTATGACATAAATTCTAACACAAGTGTTAGAAACCGCTCAGCATGCTCAGTATGTGATGTAATATGACATGTTAAGATATTATTGTATTTAGTTGAAACCCCGTAAAGTGATGCAATATCCGTAGAATGCTTCAGAAATAGATTGGCAGGCTAAAATAAAGTTTAGAACGCATGTTAGGAGTAGTAAATTGTGTTAATACAGAAACTCAGTAAACAACATAGTTTTCAGCAGAAACACTACCTTGGATAGCATTTGCCCCAGTACAGTCTGACAGGAGACTATATTCACATATATATACTTACTAGTCTTAGAACGTATTATATACGTATAGATTGCTATCATTAGCTCAGTATGTAGTATATACGATACCTTACCCCTATTAGCCTCAGCATGTGAGATATGCAGACAGTATTGTATTACTAGTTGAGACCGTTGTATTGTTTGGGGTTGGACTACCTAGCATCCATGACCGCCCCAGGGTTAATAGCTGTATCGACTCATCCACTAGAGGACGAGGATACGTCGCTCTACGGAGTGGCATGCCGTCCCCCAGGGGACGAAGATGGGATGCCAGTTTCCCCATATTTTTCCTTGGTCGGCTTTTATACACCCCCGTCGAGCGGGTACGCCCGGGGTGTTGATTCAGGAGTCCTCCGGACTCAGATGCAGTTATAGTCAGGGGCTCAGCGAGCCCAAGTGCCTACCCAGGGAACCGACAGGATGCTTACGGGGTTTATAGGAGATGGGTTGACCGGGGTAGGGGCATAGATTCCGTGCTGGTTGTACCTCCCGGCTTATGGGGGCCGGGTAAGGTTTATGTATGTTATATATGTTATGTATGTTATGATATGTTGTGACATGTTATAGTAGATACGAGTAGTTCGACAATAGGACGATAAATCCTCAGGTATGACTTCCTCTCCTTCGAGTATAATTGCAAGAAGGTATGACTTACATTGTCAGACAGTTAATCTAATCCTCCTTATTTCAGTTTTATCTGTTACACTGTTGTCTTCAGATTTTGCTTTCAGTTGTTACTTTACATACTCAGTACCAGCGGTACTGACGCTCGGTGGGGCGCTGCATTACTTGCCTGCAGGTACTCATAGACGAGCAGGCGACACCACGTGATTCCTGTCAGCGTTCGAGTATTCAGCTCCTGTCATCCGGAGACTGAATTCCAGAGGTGCAGTCCATTTTCTTTTGTTGTATAGTATGGGTAGGTCGAGGCCCTGTCCCGATCATTTCTATTGCTATTCCTAGAGGCTTGCAGTCTGTATATGCTTTCCCTGTGGTCAGATGAGCCGGTCGTGTGAGGCTGTGCAGTAGTATAGCTGTTAGTACTCTTTCTTTCTTTTATGATGGCCATGTGGGGCCATAGTTTGCCACTAGTGGTGACCTTGTCGGTCACGTAGCTTTTAATACTTCATGATTGAGTTGCAGATAACTAGACAGCATGGTGGCCTTGTCGGCCTGCATAGGTTTCCCTAAATTGGTATGTTTCTGGTCAGCTGTTAGAATAGGTACAGAAGGCTATAGGCCAATGGGCCGGGGGCTGTGTTTACAGCCGTTATATAGCCCTTTGTTTCCAGAAATATGAGTTAGAGCCAGCCAGGCACCAGATGTGCCCAGGCTTAGCAGTCCAGCAGTTCAGGTCCTAGTAGGGCACCAGGTGCTAGTCATACCCCCCAAGGCGGGGTGTGACAAACTTGGTATCAGAGCAGTATCAGAGTAGGTCGTATCCTAGGGGGTCTGCAAGCCGTGCTGGTAGAGTCCTGTCCATGGATGTGTTGTGCACCACATACTATGGGTAGGAGGCTGCAAGGCATGATAGGATGGTTGTCTTTTATTCTTATTCAGTCGTGCTGTAGAGCGGTACAGTATAGGGTTGAGTCCCTAAAAGCTTACTATATTCTTTGGATACAGATAATGTCAGACCTGCGACATCCTATCACGGGTTGGAGCTTAGATGTTGCAGCAAGGGAAGGCACCAGCAGGATGCCTCCCCCTCGTCTAGAAACAGCCCGATCAGAGGGCACTACAGAGGCATCGTCCCAGCCTCCTCAGCAGTCTCCACCACGTCGGGAGCCACTTGGGGCGATACTACCTTCAGCAGTCCCTATACCGACACCCTCCGACCAGGAGGTTAGGAGTGTTGTGGTTATGTTAGCACAGATGATGGCTGCTCAGCGTCAGCCAATGCCATCTACAGTTGCAGAATCATCAGGAGGGCCCGGTAGTTCGAGGGTCCGAGAGTTCTTAGCTTTGAACCCCCCACAGTTTACAGGTTCGGACCGGACAGAGGACCCTCAGGATTTTCTGGATCAAATGCAGAGAATCTTCAGGGTTATGCATGCCACGCCTACTGAATCAGTTGAATTGGCAGCATTCCGGTTACGGGATATCGCTGTGCTATGGTATGAAAGCTGGGAAAGGTCTCGAGGGAGAGATGTTTCCCCTCCCACCTGGTCCAGCTTTTCAGCAGCTTTTCTGGATCACTACTTGCCACGGGAGATTCGACAGGCTCGGGTAGACCAGTTCCTACATCTAGAGCAGGGGGCCATGAGTGTTCGGGAATATTCCTTGCGGTTTGATTCTTTGGCTCGATATGCACCGGCCTTTGTTGATACCATGGCATCCAGAGTGCACCGTTTTATTATGGGGCTGAATCCAGAATATGTTGAGACTTGTATTACAGCTACACTGCGAGAGGACATGGACATTGCTCGAGTTCAGGCATTTGCCCAAAATATTGAGGGCATCAGACAGCGACAACGGGAGATCAGAAAGGTCGGTCAGGAGCAGCGTCGCCGGGACAGGCCAGTTGAGTTACAGAGGGAGGCCCGGGGAGGACCCAGGCCACGGTTGTCAGACAGGCCGCCCAGGCCCCCGCCTCCGCCACAGTCACAGGCGGGTAGATTCAGCCGCCGGGGGCAGTCAGAGACTGGTAGAGTCTTGCAGATGACAGATTTACCATTACAGAGGAGGGCGGAGCAGAGTAGGTATACCTTGCCTCTTTGCCCTATATGCAATCGACGTCATCCTGGAGCATGCAGATATGGCTCCACCGCATGTTATATTTGTGGCCAAGAAGGCCATTTGATGAGAGATTGCCCGGCCAGAGGCCGAGAGGACCGAGATAGACAAGATAGGGCATCTGCAGGGTCACGAGCCACAGTATCCTCGACTGGGCGCAGGCCCTCAGTTTCAGCAGGCAGGGGTCGAGGCAGATCAGGGACCTCCAGTACAGGCGTGGGCCAAGCCGCACATATGCTTTACCAGGGAGGCAAGATTCAGAAGCGTCGCCTGATGTTGTGATAGGTATGCTAACTATCTGCTCACACCCTGTGTATGTGTTGATTGATCCAGGGTCTACCTTGTCCTATATTACTCCTTTTGTGGCACGAAAGTTTAGTATTGCACCAGAATTGTTGCAGCAGCCCTTTTTAGTATCCACGCCCGTCGGTGACTCTATGACAGCTAGCTGAATCTACCGCGGGTGTACAGTAGAGATTGCTGACCGTCAGACCACAATAGATCTGGCCGAGTTAGAAATGATAGACTTCGATGCCATAATGGGTATGGACTGGTGCTCGGGTGTTCCGGTATAGGTTAAAAACCGACACGCAAGTGCACGTGGTCAAACAAGTAATAAAGTGGCTAAGTAGCCAACTATCGATCCAAGGAGGCTCAAGATATGTAAATTTGCCTAGTTTACTATATTCCTATTTCACTTCTAATTATGCTAACAACAATGTAACCAACAGTTACTTGAGTTTTTGTTTCTAAACTATATATACTAAAATTAATAACAACTATTTACTGTGAATTTAGACAGTGGATATGAACATGCCAAGGTTAAGAACAAGTAATGAACTTGATAATTATGATAATTTGGTTAATCTCTTCTTCATGTTGCTAGCCAAGAACATTCGCCTAGAAATTAAAACTCTCGTATTTAATTTCACTTTAGAATCATAAACCATCCGTCTACATTTCTGTGATCAAATGCAATTTATGACCTAGCAATACAATTCCGGTTCCTAAATTGACTAATACGGCTTTCAAGTATATTTCTATCAGGAAAGCACATCAAAACCCAATTTTCCCAAATCAAGTTAAGGACAATACCCTATTAATTCACAACTTTCCAATTTCTTTCTCTTTCGAGTGAAATTGGACTTTTTAGATGTACATTAATGTTGGCCACACACTAATGCAGTAAGAAAAAGAATTAATAGAACAACATGGAAGAAGAAGAAGAAAACCATATCAATTATAATCAAAATTCATTACAAGTGTCAAAACCTCAGCAAGGAAGAGAATTAGCCACTCATTTGTGGATTGATCATCCTAAAATGAGTGTAAATCATACGTACAATTGATAGAAAGAAGAAAAGAAGAGAAGAAATCCCTTACTTTTTCGTTCCTCAACTGCTCCTAACCCACGTTCTTGCTCTCCACTTCTGAACTCAGTCTAAAAGCTAAGAAACTACTTAAAATAAACCTAAGCGTGCTATTTATACTAGTGGAAAATTTTCCCGGAATAACAAGCAACGTGTCACGGAGGCCAACGCGGAGCACTGCCTCCGTGACACGGCGTTGACGCGGACCTTCACTGGAATTTCAGGGTCCGGTAAATTAGCCTCAACGTGGCACGGAGGCCAACGCGGAGGCCTCTCTCCATGCCATGGAGCTGACGCGATGGCACACTGGAATTTGCCATTTTAATTCCTGTTCAGGCAGTGTGCTACCGCGATGGTAGCGTGGCACGGCTCCATCGCGGAGCCCCTATAAAATGTGCATTCCAATGTCTTTTCCACGCTCGCATCCAAGTCCAGCTCCGATATAGTTCCAACATGCATTTTAGCTCCTAAAAATCACATTTACCTGCAAAACAAATGCTAATCATGTTGGTTAGTATAAATTCGCATTTTATTACCGATTACATGATATTATATACACATTGCACAACAAACAAGGTGAAAATGATACGTTTGAGTATCACTTGGGCATATAAATCTGCCCAAGATCACTTACCCCACACTTAAATCCTTATTCGTCCTCGAACAACACATACACAAATCATGCAAATTACATCCCAACCTTCGTCACTATGATGCGACCATTTACGCTACGGTCATACCGATTATTCAATTTTTTGCAAATCATCACGAAAACATGCTTGGTCTTACAATGCAATGACCTTTAATACATCAATACTTCCTAGACTTTTAAGAATTGATTCCGGATATCGGCAAACTCATGCAAATCAGCTAATCAAGAAATCCGACACGAAATTCAATCTTTCATCAAGCATGTGCCCTCACAACTCGAGAGAATCTTCCCCTTTTTGTTCATGCAACACACAAACATGCAAGTAGGGGCATATAAAAATTAATTTCACTCTCTCTCCCAAAAGAATTCACATGCCTCATGTCATGACCCATAAGCTTGCCCTTAGTGTATTACTCCACTAATATAAAGAAATGCAATGTAAGATCACGTAGGACTTTAATGGGTTGTAACGGGGCTATGGATCTAGTATATATATATTGGATTAGCCAATAATAGTCGCTAGCATCCTTAAGCGCCTTTTCAACTCATTCCCATCGACTTATGGACATTGTTCCTCTCTTTCCTCTTTTTCTCCCATTCATGCTGGTTTCCTTTCGTACAGCCCATTTCATCAAACACACTTGACACAAAACAAAGGGTTTTCATGTACCCTCACTATCATTTAATTATAGCAAGTGCCTCTTCAACATCATCTTTTCTTTCCTCACTCTGCTTTTCTTTTTCTTTTCACTCTTTAACACTTTGGGAAACATTTTCTTTTCTTTGTAAGCGCTTAAGAGTTTCGTATAGACTTTAAGGCTAATGAAAAGAAGGAATAAAGCTTAGTTTATACACTTTTGGACAAAAGAAAGAAAAAAATCAGCTAAAGGCTCAACGGGCTAACTAGGGTATACAACACATAGAAAGGTAGAATTTGACAAGAAAAAAATGGAAACTATCGGTTAAAACAAAGAAATGCCTACATCCTTTCCAACACTACACCTCCTTCATTTCGTTTTGTATACACACCAGGCAAGTTCTAGACAATTCACAATGGCATGGAATAACAATACCTCACTTCACACTTCATGCACATGCTCGAATCAAGATGCATTCATAGACTCTCTAATTAGCCAATAACATGAATTCAAGATTAAGCCTCAATCATACTGAATCAAATTCTATAGCCGAGGTAACTCAACATATTTATCAAATTGCATGCTTTCAAACGAATCATTTTCACATTTTGAACATCAGTTACAACACTTAACGAAATTTTAGCAACCATAAGCAACTACAGTTCATTGATGCAATCCACCAAAGAAAAACTAAAAACAAATAAAAATCAAACTAAAAACAAATAAAAATCCTACTCCTACCGACTACATTTCCCTTAAGACGGTCGTCATCCATCCATCATAGGGAACGGTCACTAACTATGACATCGGTTCAATGGGACTATTCTCGGTAAAAGAACCAAAAACAAACTCCGAGAAACCCAAAAAAATTAAAAATCGAAAAATTTTGCAACACATCGATCATTTCGATAGAAAGAAAATATTTACAAGTGCAAAATATTTTCGCGCAAATTTTTTAAAAATATCGATCATCTCGATAGAAAAAAATATTTACAAACTATTTACACTGGCAACCATAACTTTTCATACCACACATCATTAACCACGAAACAAATATATACAGATACATCACCAAACAGTTCATAACAGGGAAAGCACAAACATTCATCCAAACCAAGGAAAAACATACAACAATTTAGAGCCCAAGTCCCAGCACCTAGCTACTCCCCACCCGACACTTAAATCGAACACTGTCCCCAGTGTTCACAAAAATTACAACACACAAAAAAAAATTCGGGTGGTGGAACTCCCTGATCAGTCGAAATATTCGACTTCTTCATCCGGTGTTGCGGCCTCGTCGCCCATGTCTGAATCAGCTCCATCGTCGTCATCGGACTCCACATCGGAGTCCTCACGACGTGTCTCCTCATCAGTAGGGACATCGTCATCAGTAGGCTCCACGAAGGCTGGTCCCACCCGACATAAGGCTCTGGCGTTCTCGCCAAAGGGGTAGTCCAGCTCCAGCTGCCATAATTCTTCCTCGGTGGCTGGTCTCCCACCAATCCGTAGCTGAAGCATCTGCATGCCAAACATACGGGCCATGTACTGATCGTCCCGAGCATGTCGCTCGCCCAAAGTCAGTACTGGTCCGTGTGTAGTGTCGGGGGCCTTAGTCTTTGTCACATCGAGGGACCTCCGCTCCAACTGCGGAATATAGTCCAAAGCTTCTTCCTCAATGTCGAGGCCTCGAAGGAAGGTGGTGATGAGTCCGCCAAACCCGTATCTGTGGCCCTGGTGCAGTCTGGCTCTCTTCATGGCGGATATTATGACTGCCCCAACATTAATCTCAAGCCCTTTCATAAGGGCATACACCAAGCAGACACGGTCCCGTGTCACGTCCGTCATATGAACTCCCGGGATCAAACACGAACACACAATCTTCAGCCATATTCTGGCCTCCCTGTTCATCTGCGAATAAGGCAGAGTCTGGTGGTAACCCCTCTCCTTATGTCTACTCCATCGGGCTGTGGATCGAGCCCCACACAACGTACGTCTGATGTCGTCGTACGGTGGGGTGATGTTTAGCTGGAGGAGAACGTGGGCGTCTGTGTCCCGCGCTCCAACGATGGCATTCAGCTGCTGGGGTTCCAGAGTGACAATCTGCCCTCTGATTTTCACTGTGTGGCTTCTGATGGCCGGGTTCCAGTTTGCATAAAATTCCCGGACCAAATGAAGGTTGCACTCCTTGGGCTCCTGAAAAATAAAGCTGAGCCCAGCTGCCTCGATTCTCTGCACAATACGTGGGAACTCCTGTGCAAGTGGTTCCCGTGCAATATGTTCCTCCGGGAAGTACTTGTTCTCCTTATGCTTAGCATACCATTTCTTTCCTTCCTCGGTTACCCATCTTGTTCCGTATTGGCGGCGTTGGCCACGTGGAACAGCTGGTGCAGCTGGGACTGCAGTGCCCAACCTCAATATTTTCTTACCGGTGCCTGAGGTAGAAGCACCCTTGCCTTTATCTTGTCTGCTCGCCATTGTACCTGTCAATTTACACAAACAAGCACAAAGTTAAGCTAAAAACTTGTTAATTTCGGCTAAGGTCGGGTTACACAACATTTACCCCACACTCAGGCCTTAGCTACTTCTACAAAATTACGGCAAGGATAACTCTAATTACACCACAGACAACACTATACACTTCATGCTTAGTGCGTTCACAAAAAAAATTTCGACAGCATAACGGTTAGCGTACTACTCAGACTTCATACAGCTAATCCCAATCCTACTATCGCTAACAATTCACACATCGCACTTCGCAACAAAAACAACAATAAAATAAAAACAACAATAAAAACATTCTATATACAATCTAATCCAAACAATCTAACCAATTTACACAGTTTTTGCATTTTCCCAAAAAAAATTCGAGAATTTGTCGTCTTTTAACATTTACACAATATTTACCACGACTTCTCTCACTTTACAAACACACCCCGGCATCTAATTTGCCTACTTATCAAGTCACTCAAGTTAAATTCAACAACTCATGCCCTAGAATACAATTCTATAATCAAATTCGAATTATTTACGCAATCGATAAGTTCAAACGCTAAATACAACAATCCAAACATATATCAATCACAAATAATCCAACATTCATGTTTAATTTCTACCTAGGGTGATATATCTCACCTCACATGCCCAAATTTGACTAAAATCGCCAAAAAAAATTGAGATAGACGATGAAAACATACCTTTGAATTGAGAAACCGAAGAAACTTGACGTATTCCTTGCCTAGGAACGTGGCACGGTGCTTGGGGAGGGGGAAATAGGTGTTTTGGTCGTGGAGGGAAGAGGGAATGGGAAGAAATGGGGCGAAATCGGGGGTTTTAATTTAAGAAAACACGCGGGTCACCCGGCAACCCGGTGTGACCCGGCACCAAATACACGGCAACGTGTCACGGAGGGTAACGCGGAGACCCTCCTCCGTGACGCGGAGCCAGCATTGGCTTACTGGAATTTTTGAAAAATCCGGATTTTGCCTTCAACGTGTCACGGAGGGTAACGCGGAGCCCTACCTCCGTGACACGACGCCAACGCGTTAGTGCACTGTTTCTTCAATTAATTTAATTTTTCATACCTTGCCTCATTTTCTCGATTCCATGTATATTTCCTCCGTTATACCTGAAAATCACCTCACTGAACAGAATTGGTTAGATTAATAGATTTCCCTAACTAAAATAAAAATACTAACTAAAATGAAAATCTAAGCCTAATCAAGAAAAGAAAAAGAAAAATAAAAATTGGAAATAAAAAATAAAAACAAAAATAAAGATAAAAATTAACTACACTGTGCAAAAAGAAGAAAAATAAAATATTTTTCTCACGGGTTGCCTCCCGTGCAGCGCCTGGTTTACCGTCGCGGCTCGACGTCCTTTATGCTCACTTGTCTACTAGGGTGATGGACGATTTGTCCCGATCCTTGTCCTCCCCCCAGTAGTTCTCAACCATATCCGGTGGCCTTCCTAGTAACTCTCGGGAATCACTCATTCCATTAGCATTCCCATGATCAATCACGTTGATCACCGAGAGTTCCTTATAAACAGTCGGGATCTTAGGTACTTTGTACACATCGAACACTTCGACCTTGTCATGTGCTCGCATAGTGAGTTGACCCGCAGCTACATCAATTAATGCTTTTCCGGTTGCCAAAAAGGGTCGTCCCAAAATAAATGGGACTTCAGCATCTGGTTCAAAATCCAGAACAATAAAATCGACCGAAAAAAAGAGGGAGCCTACTTGCACTAACACATCCTCAACAATGCCATCCGGCTTAGCTAAAGACCTGTCTGCTAGCTTCAAGATTACCGTTGTAGGTCTAGGTCTCCCTAGACCTAACTTTCTGAATACCGAAGATGGCATCAGATTTATGCTTGCCCCCAAGTCGCATAATCCATGAGCTCGGATACTTTGCCCAATCGTAAGCTGGATAGTAAAACTTCTAGGGTCTTTCAGTTTTGTGGGCAACCTATTCTGAATACGGGAAGTGCATTCCTCCTTTAAAGCTACCGTGGCATACTCAGTCAAACGACTTTTGTTAGCCACGATGTCTTTAATATATTTCGCATATTTTGGCACTCCCTGCAAGACATCAACAAGAGGTAAGTTAACATGTACCTTTTAAGTACCTCCATGAATTTCTGGAAACACGCCTCCTCCTTTTGTTTCTTAAGTCGTTGAGGGAATGGGGGTGGAGGCCTTTCTGGTTCAGCTTCTTTAGTCTTCCCCTTATCTGAGATTTGCTCTCCCTCAACATCTGCTGCTCCTGATTTTTGAGGCGGTCTTTCCGGTTCCACCTCCTTTAACTGCAAACCACTCCTCGTGGTCACTGCATTTACCTGCTTCGGATTAGGATCCGTGTCGCTAGGTAATCCTCCTCTGGGTCTAGTATTTTGGGCACTAGCAAATTGCCCATACTGATATTCAAGAGCCTTGGTCGCCAATTGATTATTCTTCACTTCGGCTGCCAATTTAACATAGTCAGCCTGCAATTGCGCCTGATTAGCGATCATGGTTTTGAACATCTCCTCAATGGTAGGTGATGGTGGTGGAGGAGGGGCATTGTGATTTCTGAATTGAGCTTGATAGCTTTGTTGCCCTCCTTGGTTTCTGTGCATACCCTGCCCTGAACTTTGGCCTTGTTGATTGTTGCTACCCCACGAAAAATTCGGATGGTTTCTCCAATGTGGGTTGTAGCCACTACCAAACTGCTGCTGATCTCTCTGTGCATTGCCCACAAAGTTAACAGAGTTAGGATTTGCACCACAGCATTCAGCTGAATGCTCACTACTACCACACACTTCCCACCACATCTGTTGGACAGCATTGACCGAAGCTGAAGGCTGGTTCAAGTTCATATTGCTGAAGTGAGTGTTTAACTGATTTTGCAACGCAGCTATCTGTGCAACGATAGCTGTAAATCCATCTACTTCAAGCACTCCCGCTGCTTTCCTTGCTCCACCTCGAGATGAATCTGCATTCCATTCTGGATTGCCTTGTGAAATTCGGTTGAGCAAAGTGTACAGCTCCTCGTAAGTCTTTTCCAGCGCTTGCCCTCCAGCTGCTGAATCTAACAGAATTTTAGTGTGGGGTTCCAAACCCTGAATAAATGTGTGTACCAACACCTCATTGGACTGATGATGATGAGGACAGTCCCGCAACATGGATTTAAATCTTTCCCAGGCTTGATATAGATTTTCTCCCTCCCTCTGTTTAAAACTTAGAATTTGACTTCTAAGTCTGGCTGTTTTACCAGAAGGGAAAAATCTAATCAGAAACTTCCGTGCAAGATCATCCCACGTTGATATAGAATTGGGTGGTTCAGCTTTTAACCACCTCTTGGCTTCACCAAGTAAGGAAAACGGAAATAAGGTGAGCCGAACATAATCAGGTGACACTCCAGCGGGTATATAAGTGTCACTTATCTCCAAAAAGTTTTGGAGATGTTGTTGTGGATCTTCATGAGGGAGACCGGTAAACTGCCCGCTTGTGTGCAAGAGTTGCACCATATTCTGCTTTAATTCAAACCTCCCTCCACGCTCTGGTTTGCGGATACTAGAATGTACATTGTTAGCGTGTGGGATTGCCACCTCGCGAACCGGCCTTGCTTCTGCTTCATCGGGCACTAACACTGCCCTCACAACTGGTGGATTTTGTTGCTCCATAATAGATTGTCGGAACAACTGCAGCTTCTTTTGTAGAGCTTCTCTACGTTGACTATGAAATTCACGTTCAGGCTCTAAATAAGATTCCACCAGCTCTTTGTCCCTTGCCAGTGTTCACAGAAACAAAATCTGCAAAATACAGGCTAAGACCAAGTTGTTAACGCTTTAAGAAAATAAAAATAAAAATATAGTAAATTTACACTAAACACAATTTCACAAATCGCCTAGCCTCCCCGGCAATGGCGCCAAAAACTTGCTCGGGTGTTCCGGTATAGGTTAAAAACCGACACGCAAGTGCACGTGGTCAAACAAGTAATAAAGTGGCTAAGTAGCCAAGTATCGATCCAAGGAGGCTCAAGATATGTAAAGTTGCCTAGTTTACTATATTCCTATTTCACTTCTAATTATGCTAACAACAATGTAACCAACAGTTACTTGAGTTTTTGTTTCTAAACTATATATACTAAAATTAATAACAACTATTTACTGTGAATTTAGACAGTGGATATGAACATGCCAAGGTTAAGAACAAGTAATGAACTTGATAATCATGATAATTTGGTTAATCTCTTCTTCATGTTGCTAGCCAAGAACATTCGCCTAGAAATTAAAACTCTCGTATTTAATTTCACTTTAGAATCATAAACCATCCGTCTACATTTCTGTGATCAAATGCAATTTATGACCTAGCAATACAATTCCGGTTCCTAAATTGACTAATACGGCTTTCAAGTATATTTCTATCAGGAAAGCACATCAAAACCCAATTTTCCCAAATCAAGTTAAGGACAATACCCTATTAATTCACAACTTTCCAATTTCTTGCTCTTTCGAGTGAAATTGGACTTTTTAGATGTACATTAATGTCGGCCACACACTAATGCAGTAAGAAGAAGAAGAAAACCATATCAATTATAATCAAAATTCATTACAAGTGTCAAAACCTCAGCAAGGAAGAGAATTAGCCACTCATTTGTGGATTGATCATCCTAAAATGAGTGTAAATCATACGTACAATTGATAGAAAGAAGAAAAGAAGAGAAGGAATCCCTTAGCTTTTTCGTTCCTCAACTGCTCCTAACCCACGTCCTTGCTCTCCACTTCTAAACTCAGTCTAAAAACTAAAAAACTACTTAAAATAAACCTAAGTGTGCTATTTATACTAGTGGGAAATTTTTCCCGGAATAACAAGCAACGTGTCACGGAGGCCAATGCGGAGCACTGCCTCCGTGACACAGCGTTGACGCGGACCTTCACTGGAATTTCAGGGTCCGGTATATTAGCCTCAACGTGGCACGGAGGCCAACGCGGAGGCCTCTCTCCGTGCCACGGAGCTGACGCGATGGCACACTGGAATTTGCCATTTTAATTCCTGTTCAGGCAGTGTGCTACCGCGATGGTAGCGTGGCACGACTCCATCACGGAGCCCCTATAAAATGTGCATTCCAATGTCTTTTCCACGCTCGCATCCAAGTCCAACTCCGATATAGTTCCAACATGCATTTTAGCTCCTAAAAATCACATTTACCTGCAAAACAAATGCTAATCATGTTGGTTAGTATAAATTCGCATTTTATTACCGATTACATGATATTATATACACATTGCACAACAAACAAGGTAAAAATGATACGTTTGAGTATCACTTGGACATATAAATCTGCCCAAGATCAACTGGTTAGTACCGTGCTTTGCCAATGTTGAATGTTGGACCAAACCGGTCCGATTCCACTTCCCAGGAGAAGCAGTGCGGGAGTGGAAGGGCAGCATCGCTACGCCAAAAGGTAGGTTTATTTCCTACCTTCAGGCGAGAAAGTTGATATCTAAGGGGTGTATTTACCATCTGGTCAGAGTTCAGGATGTCCAAGCAGAATCTCCGACACTCCAGTCTGTCCCAGTGGTAAATGAATTCCCAGATGTATTTCCTGATGAGTTACCTGGTATTCCCCCAGAAAGGGAAATAGACTTTGCTATCGACTTGTTACCAGGCACTCAGCCAATATCAATACCTCCCTATCGTATGGCTCCTGCAGAACTCAGAGAATTAAAGGAGCAGTTGAAAGATTTGTTAGATAAAGGTTTTATCAGGCCGAGTACATCACCGTGGGGTGCGCCAGTTTTATTCGTGAGAAAGAAAGATGGCTCGCTCCGAATGTGCATAGATTATCGGCAGCTAAATAAAGTTACAGTAAAGAACAAGTACCCGCTCCCCAGAATTAATGACTTATTTGATCAGTTACAGGGAGCCAGATACTTTTCTAAGATTGACTTGTGGTCCGGATATCACCAGGTCCGAGTACGTGAGAGAGATATTCCTAAGACAGCGTTCAGGACCCGATATGGACATTTTGAATTTCTAGTTATGTCCTTCGGTTTAACGAATGCCCCAGCAGTCTTTATAGACCTGATGAACAGTATTTTCAGACCTTTTCTGGACTTGTTCGTGATAGTATTCATTGATGACATTCTGGTGTATTCTCGCTCTGAAGCAAATCACCGGACTTATTTGCGGATAGTGCTCCAAATCCTCAGGGACCGCCAGTTGTATGCTAAATTTTCTAAATGTGAATTTTGGCTTAACTCAGTGGCCTTTTTAGGGCATATTGTCTCAGATGCTGGTATACAAGTTGATAAACAGAAAATAGAAGCAGTTAAGTCATGGCCTAGGCCTACCACTCCGACTGAAGTCCGTAGCTTTCTGGGGTTGGCAGGATATTACAGGAGATTTGTTGAAGGGTTCTCGACCATTGCAGCACCTCTAACCAAATTGACGTAGAAAGCAGCAAAATTTCAGTGGACAGAGGCATGCGAGCAAAGCTTCCAAGAACTGAAAGACAGATTAACCTCCGCCCCAGTATTAGCATTGTTGGAAGGCACAGAAGGTTACTCAGTCTATTGCGATGCGTCAGGTGTCGGATTGGGCTGTGTGTTGATGCAGCATGGTAGAGTAATTGCATATGCTTCCATAAAGCTGAGGAAACACGAAAAGAATTATCCTACCCACGATCTAGAATTGGCCGCAGTAATTCACGCCTTAAAAATGTGGATCTTAAATATTACGTGCAGTGCCTGTGTTGGACTTTTCTGCATTTCAGGATTTTGGCTATAGTCCATATTACAGGGGAAACTCTGCCAAAATTTTTCTAAGAAATAAGTAAGTAGTCCTCTAGATGACAGTGTACATTCGAGGACAAATGTTCTTAAGGGGGGGAGAATGTTATACCCCGTAGAATTCCCAGCACCTAGATGACCTATTCGCACGTTGGTTAAGCATATTTGAAGGCCATACGTGCTAGGGAAAGGCCCGGGAAAAGATCGGATGAGAAACCTGTCGAACCATCGCGGAAGGAGCCGAGGCAAAGCCCCTCCGCGATGGCAGCGTGTCACGGAGGTGAGGCCTCCGCGTTGGCTCCGTGACACGTTGCCCTTGTCTAGGCTCAAGTATATAAAGCCCCACTTCGGTTTAATATCATTTAACTCATTATAATTTCCAGAAAATGCAGCAAAACAGAGGAAGACGAAGGAGGGATTATAATTTTTGACCGATTACGCTGCTAAACGCTGCCCAAACTCTAAATTAATGTCTATGTGTTCCTAGCTGAGAAGTGAATATTTCTCCCTTCTGGACTGCTGAAAAATAGCGAGTTTTTGACCGTCTTTTGATAAGCCTAAGTTTAGGCTATAAACTATATCGAAAGTAGCGTTGTTCTTTATGATAAAGCTGTATTTAGTATTAATTGATGTATTTATGAATGCAGTTGGGAGAAAATAGTTGAAGTACCGGCCGAGCCTCGTCCGACGGATGAATAGTTCAAGGATAAGGTATGTAAAGCTAGTTCCCTCGGCAAGCTAAGTAATATTGATGCAGTATAGTAATTTACAGGCCAGTAGAATGTTCAGAAGTTAAGTATTGCGTTTATTGTAAATGTTGATACGATGTTAGAAGCCTCAAGTTGTAACGTGCGTGAAACTTACTAGTATGACATAAATTCTAACACAAGTGTTAGAAACCGCTCAGCATGCTCAGTATGTGATGTAATATGACATGTTAAGATATTATTGTATTTAGTTGAAACCCCGTAAAGTGATGCAATATCCGTAAAACGCTTCAGAAATAGATTGGCAGGCTAAAATAAAGTTTAGAACGCATGTTAGGAGTAGTAAATTGTGTTAATACAGAAACTCAGTAAACAACATAGTTTTCAGCAGAAACACCACCTTGGATAGCATTTGCCCCAGTACAGTCTGGCAGGAGACTATATTCACATATATATACTTACCAGTCTCAGCACGTATTATATACGTACAGATTGCTATCATTAGCTCAGTATGTAGTATATACGATACCTTACCCCTATTAGCCTCAGTATGTGAGATATGCAGACAGTATTGTATTAGTAGTTGAGACCGTTGTATTGTTTGGGGTTGGACTACCTAGCATCCATGACCGCCCCAGGGTTAATAGCTGTATCGACTCGTCCGCCAGAGGAAGAGGATACGTCGCTCTACGGAGTGGCATGCCGTCCCCTAGGGGACGAAGATGGGATGCCAGTTTCCCCATATTTTGCCTTGGTCGGCTTTTATACACCCCCATCGAGCGGGTACGCCCGGGGTGTTGATTCAGGAGTCCTCCGGATTCAGATGCAGTTATAGTCAGGGGCTCAGCGAGCCCAAGTGCCTACCCAGGGAACCGGCAGGATGCTTACGGGGTTGATAGGAGATGGGTTGACCGGGGTAGGGGCATAGATTTCGTGCTGGTTGTACCTCCCGGCTTATGGGGGCCGGGTAAGGTTTATGTATGTTATATATGTTATGTATGTTATGATATGTTGTGCCATGTTATAGTAGATACGAGTAGTTCGACAATAGGATGATAAATCCTCAGGTATGACTTCCGCTCCTTCCAGTATAATTGCAAGAAGGTATGACTTACATTGTCAGACAGTTAATCTAATCCTCCTTATTTCAGTTTTATCAGTTACACTGTTGTCTTCAGATTTTGCTTTCAGTTGTTGCTTTACATACTTAGTACCAGCTGTACTGACGCCCGGTGAGGCGCTGCATTACTTGCCTGCAGGTACTCATAGACGAGCAGGCGACACCACGTGATTCCTGTCAGCGTTCGAGTATTCAGCTCCTGTCATCCGGAGACTGAATTCCAGAGGTGCAGTCCATTTTCTTTTGTTGTATAGTATGGGTAGGTCGGGGCCCTGTCCCGATCATTTCTATTGCTATTCCTAGAGGCTTGCAGTCTGTATATGCTTTCCCTGTGGTCAGATGAGCCGGTCGTGTTAGGCCGTGCAGTAGTATAGCTGTTAGTACTCTTTCTTTCTTTTATGATGGCCATGTGGGGCCATAGTTTGCCAGTAGTGGTGACCTTGTTGGTCACGTAGCTTTTAATACTTCATGATTGAGTTGCAGATAACTAGACAGCATGGTGGCCTTGTCGGCCCACATTGGTTTCCCTGAATTGGTATGTGTTTGGTCAGCTGTTAGAACAGGTACAGAAGGCTATAGGCCAATGGGCCGGGGGCTGTGTTTACAGCCGTTATATATCCCTTTGTTTCCAGAAATATGAGTTAGAGCCAGCCAGGCACCAGATGTGCCCAGGCTTAGCAGTCCAGCAGTTCAGGTCCTAGCAGGGCACCAGGTGCCAGTCATACCCTCCAAGGCGGGGTGTGACAGAGAACCCGTTTCCCCCACTAAAACATCTGAAATTAATGCTAAAACGACGTAGTTTAAAGCTTGGGAGGATAGGAAATCACTAAACAACCCTTAGGAAATCGCTGGGAAAATCTGCTAGGCGACCATAACAGGTGACCTAATGAGTCGTGGTAACTGACCACGACTCGTTGTAACGCCCGTCAGGTACACTGGCTAAAAATTAACTGGGGCTAGTAACAGGGGACATAACGAGTTGTTACTGGGTACCACGATTCATTGCCCCCATTCGTCAAGTACACTAGACAACACAATATTTTCTCAACTCAGGTCTGACCACAAGTGACCTAATGGGTCGTGGTCAGTGACCACGACTCGTGAAGTCTCTCGTTAGGGACCCTACCCCCTCCTTTACATTATCCGGCCTCATTTTCATGGCTCACCTAATGAGTCGTGAAGTTACTTAACGACTCATTAGGTGGGCCGTCCTGCAATATTTTTGCAGTTTCCAAATTTTTTTGATTTAAGTCTCAGATATTCATTTTTGAGTTTTCGGGGCATTACACTTGCCCTCTGACGCTGCTCCTGACCTACCCTATCCATGGCTTACTGACACTGTATAAGTTCCTCTATGTTCTGAGCAAAGGCCTAAATATGTGAGATATCCATATCCTCTCGCAGTGTGGGCGTAATGCAAGATTCCACATATTTTGGTGCAAGTCCCATAATAAACTGGTGCACCTTGGATGGCATAGTGTTAACAAACGAGGGTGCATATCCAGCTAAGGAATCAAATAACAATGCATATTATCGGACACTCATTCTGCCCTGCTTTAGATATAAAAACTGCTCTACTCTAGCCTACCTTACCTCTCGGGGTAAATAGTGGTCTATGAAAGCCTCAAAGAAGCTAGGCCACGTAGGTGGAGGTGCATCTCTACCTTGGGATCTTTCCCAACTCTCGTACCACAAAACTGCTACCTCTCGCAATCGAAATACTGTTAACTCAACTGATTCTATGGACGAGGCATGCATAACCCTGAATATCCTCTGCAACTGGTTTATAGAATTATGGGGGTCCTCTCTACGATCTGTCCCTGTAAACTGCGGGGGACTCAAAGCAAGAAACTCGCGGATTCTCGAACTCCCGAGCCCCTCAGTGGGCTCAATAGCAGTTGGTACTACTGGATGAGGCTAATGCTGGCGGCCATCATTTGAACCAACATGTAAAATACACCCCTGAGCTCCTAATCCGATGGCACAGGAATGGATGGGGGTGGTACTGGTATATCTGTTGCCCTAGAGGGCTCCTAGTGCGGCGATGAGTGCTAGAGAGATCGAGGTGATGCCTCCCTCTCGCCCTTAGATAGGGCTGACTCTAACTGGGGCCCCCTACTAGTACTCTCTCCTGCTGCCACATCCAACTCTCGACCAGTCGCAGTACGTCATGTGTCAGACATTTCTCTATACATAAATAGAATAACATAAGCTTAGAGAATTACCCTATATTGCACAACTCTATAGCACAACTAGAAGAGAAAGAAGGGTAACCACACTATTATGCCTCGTAGCCTCCTATCTATAGAATATGGTGCACAACACATCGATAGACAAGACTCTACTTGACACGGCTTGCAGACTTCCTGGGATACGACCTGCTCTGATACCATGTTTGTCATGCCCCACCTTGGGAGGTATTACTGCACCTAGTTCCACACTGGGATCTAAACTAGACTAACTAGACTTATGCACCTCTGGTGCATGCCTGCGACTCAACTCAAGAAAACGATGAGCTATATCTCGGTTGTAAATACATCCTCCGGCTGACAAGACCACCTGTAAAGAAGACAACTAACCAACAACAACGCAATATCAAGGATCCTATGCGGGTCGACAAGACCACCATGCTGTCTAGTTATATCTGAATGAAAACAGGCAACCATAACTATGTTATAGCTGAGTGGGCTGCTAACTAATAACTAAACTAGGCCCCACACGGCCATCACGCGAAATAAAACATGCATGGTCTCCACACGGCCAACTGTAAAAGCTAATAATTGAGAATCTGTAGCCTACAAGCCTCTAAGAGTGGAATAATATTTGGGACAGGGCCCCAACCTACCCATAAACTGTACAACAAAGGAACAAACCTTCTCTAACTAGCAACTCCGAAGGAAAAGAGCTAACTGAACTGCTGTCTCTGGATGATGACTAAGAAGGCCCTGAACCGCGTCTATCCGCACCTGCAAGCAAGTAATGCAGCACCCCAAGGATGGGCGTCAGTACAATATGTACCGAATATGTAAGACAGTAAAATAATAACTGACCGAAAGCTGATAAAACTGAAGTGATCGTGAAGGAGGGTAAGAAGTTAACCTTAGGGATCTCACCATCTGAAATATCTTACTAACAGTATATATAAACAAACAAGAACCTAACCAGGCCCCCATAAGCCTGAAAGGTACAAACAACACAGAATACCCTGCCTGGGCCCCCATAAGCCCCGACAAGTACATACAATGCACACTCCTGCTACCTGGATACTAAGGTTCGTAAGAATACTGTGACTCAGGATTAATTATTCTCTAAAGCTGTATCCGAGCCTGATAGGCGCCTGTACCTATGTCTGTGTCTGAGCCGTCTAGGTTATGTAATTGGACCCTGAGCCTTGGCTCGATTGTGGGTCATAGTGTAACTGTTATAACTGCATCTTGAGACTTGGCTCGACTATGGATCCTAATGTAACTGCTGTAATTGGATCCCGAGCCTTGACTCGACTATGGATTATAATGTAACTACTGTAACTAGATACGACCCTCACGACCTCTACCTGGTGTAACTCAATTCAACCCTCACGACCTTAATCGGATGGAACTCAATACGGTCCTTACGGCCTCGATCTGGTCCTTTTGGGCATCATACTACCCCTAGAAGCATAACCCTATAAGCAATAACATCTAACAACCCAACCGTCGTAAGGAAAACCAATCTAGCTAGGGTTAACTCTGACGAGGGTTACTATGTCATCATAGTCATCTCAATTCTATTTGTAGTAGCTGACCACAATAGATTTACTGTGGAGTACTACAGGTATAAGGTCGTACTAACTTATTGACGCACGAAACTTACCGAAAAGGATAGGCTTACATACCTCGAATGCCGACTTTCGTTTAACTGGAGAGTTTCAACTTGTAAATGGCGGTTTCACCCAACTGCAGTCCTTATACAAAGAAAATAGGGATAATTTCAATACTAAGCTCGACAAATAACGATAACTTTCATAATAATATTAATTATAATTCAACTCTGAATAATTTAGTGAAAACCCGCAATTTCTCGAGAGTTTAGAAGGGAGAAATGCTTACCTAATGCCTGTGGCCGTTTAGGATTCAATTTGGAGTAATTCTGACAACCTTTACCCGGCGGGATTCGTGTACGTCGAGCGAATTTTAAAAAAAAACTCCGTAGAAATGCTTCCCGTAGGCTTAGGACTTGTTACCTGAAGTTAATTTGTGTTTGGACGGTGTTTGGTACCGTAATCGGATGAAAATTGATTGAAAATTGTGTTCTCACG
This sequence comes from Datura wrightii, assembly GCA_035772735.1. Lineage (NCBI taxonomy): Eukaryota > Viridiplantae > Streptophyta > Magnoliopsida > Solanales > Solanaceae > Datura > Datura wrightii. Next base: position 70,440,665 of record JASDFA010000019.1, on the reverse strand, counting down.
TTTTTTTGGCTGTGGGAGTATATTACAAATGATTTAAAATTGAACTAAGGGAGTATCTATATATATATATGTGTGTGTGTGTCTGTGGGCGCGTGTGTAGGATAGTGGCAGGGGTGTGCCTCGCGCTGGCCAACGCGCCAGGGAGGGTGACGCGCCGCGCCTTCTAGGGCGCTAGCCCTCCTAGCCCGCCGCGCTGCCAAAGCACAGGCAGGCTAGCACGTCGTGCTGACCCCTCGCGGCCCGGCCTCGCCCGACTCTGCTTCTGAGGCTTTTCCTACAAAGTGTCAAACTCTCTTTACTTGTCACAACCCACTCATATGCCTACTAACCGTTAATATTTTACGGAGTGTAACATACTATATTATAGTATTTTATTGCTTTCTTTCTTTTTTCTGGCCGAGGGAGTATATTAAAAATGATTTAAAATTGAACTAAGGGAGTGTGTATATATGTGTGTGTGTGTGTGTGTGAGTGTAGGGCGGTGGCAGGGGTGTGCCTCGCGTTGGCCAACACGCCAGGGAGGGTGCCGTGCCGCGCCTCCTAGGGCACTGGCCCTCCTGGCAAGCCACGCTGCCCAATGCACCAGCAGGCTGGCGCGTAGTGCTGGCCCCTCGCAGCCCGGCCTCGCCCGACCCTGCTTTCGAGGCTTTTCCTACACATGTCAAACTCTCTTTACTCGTCACAACCCATGTGTATGCCTACTAACCGTTAACATTTTACGGGGTGTAACATACTATATTATAGTATATTTATTTATATTAAAATTTTAATTGCGATAAATAAATTATTAATTAAAATATTATATAATATTCTTATAAATAATATTTTAAACACCAATACCTTTTTCCTCCCCGCAGACGCGGCTCAACCCCCCTCACCCTCCACCCCACCCTACCCCACCCCACCCCACCCCACCCTCACACCAAATCCTCCCCTCTCTCCCTTTAGCTGCCGAAAAACTCATCGACGCTTCTCCCGCCAGGTTTACAAGCTAGCACCGTGCTCCTCCAATGCGGAGTGGTGGCGCCCCTCCTCTATTCCGACTGCATCTGCTGGTCAGAGATGTCGATGGTAAAAGTTTCTGGGATGCCTTAGATGAAGCCATATGTCCAAGAATCAAATCCCCTACTGTCGATGAGAAATCTGCTCCTTCAACCTCCCGAGGTCCAAAGATTTTATGGTCAGTTTTTTTTAAAAAAAAATTATGTAGATTTTCTTTCAGTTGTTTAGCACAAACTATAAAAACACAAGGCATTAGTTTAATTTTATCTGATTTTGTGATGTGAATAGATTTTGTCACAGCTCTTTATGCTTTGTCATTATTACTTAGATTCGATAATCAAAAAAATTGGGATTAAATCGGCTTTCATGTATGATTATCAAACTTCATCCATCATATATAAGCAGTTCGCCCTCTTCGACCTCCCTAGTCTCGACCTATTCATCATTAGGTATATGGTCAATATCGTGATATAGTAGATGAGTGCAACAATAATGAGTACGAGGATGATGATGAGGATGATCATGTGGAAAACACACTTCATTATTGAATTTTGATGTTGTGTTGGATAAACTAAACTTTGTACTATTTGATCATGGTTTGTACGAATTATAAAGAGTTTTGCATATTTTTGAGATTTTGTTTAACCTATAACTTAAGTATTTTAAACTACTTTAAAGTTGATTTAGATGTTGTGTGATTGGAGAATATTTAGTATATATATTTGTTATAGTTTGATTGGTTGTTGGGAGCTATTTGAGCTTGATTTAGCTGATTATATTGCATATTATTGAATTGAATTGAAATAGTAGGTGGGCAGCTGCAGCTGCAGAAGCAACACTATGCTGTCAGTTTTTCTTTTTAATTATTTTATAGAAAAGACACCTCATCTCTTATCTATAATTTTATTTTCCAAAAAAATGCATAAAAGAGACTTCATGAGGTTTCCTTTATTCAAATTTTTCATTTTTCAGAAAATGCACTGCAGAGACTTCATGAAGTATCCTTTATTCAAATTTATTTTCCATAAAATGCATAAAGATATTAGATACCTCATGAGGTCTCTTTTTAGTAATTATAAAAAGAAAAAGGAAAAAAAGAAGAGATACCTCACGAGGTTTTTTTTAATAAAAAATCGAAAAATAACTTGGAGGCCTTGTGTGGTCTCCTTTTGGAGACCCAATGAGGTCTCTAGCTAAAAATAACTTATGTTTTTTAGACCTACTGCTGAGGTCTCTTTTTCAGAAAAAAAAAAAGAACACGTGAGGTCTCTTTTTACGTGTTTTTTAGAAGTATCTTGTTAGTGGTCTTGGATAACCAACACGATATACGAATTTATCTAGTGTCTCTATCTCTAACAATGATGTCACATCTTTGGATGAAGAATGGAAACCTGATTTGCAATATGACTTTTACAAAATAAATGCATAGTGGACTCCTACATGTGAACATTACAACAATTGCAAATGAAAGGTATAAATAATTTTTAAACTTTCTTTTTATAGCCTTATATGTTAGTATCTTATTTTGGATCATACTCAACATGAGAAAAGCTATTTTGAAAAAGACTTTCTTCTGTCAGATCACAGAGGTAGTAAATAATCTGTATTTCTGGATTCTTAGTTTGTGCCAAGAAATTTTACAGGAGATAATATCTTCGGTGTCCATAATCCATATAGGCCAGTCATTATGGCCATGGTGAATATCAACCTGTAAATATCATTGATTATATTGTAAGAGAGTTCTTTAAAATATCATTGATCATGTTGTAAGAGAGTTCTTCTTTGAGATGGTTGATGATTTAGTCTTTTTCATCAACGAATTCTTTCAGTTTGATAGTATATTTGGGAGCATTATGAAAGTAAGTAATTTTAGTAATGGATCACTTACCACACCAGTTATCTCACTAAAAACATATATTTCCTTTATCAATCTTTCAAATAGTGATATCTATGGTATCCTCTTTGATGTTCATGAGCCTTTTTCATATATTGGAGTGGCCATAGTACCACTTTCTTTGCATAGGGTGTTTTCTATTATAATACGTGGCTTCAAGAAAAGTTTTGAGAAGGTTATTGAGGATTCTAAATTTCCACAAAGCTTTCGCAGAAAAAATATTATAGATATCTTTCAAGGAACTAAAACCAATTCCCCCTTTCATAGTCTGGAAGTATAGATCCTTCCAGACCTTCCAGTGATGCTTATTTATGTTACAATCCTGCCCTGACATAATTTTTTCAATATGTTCAAGAACATTCATAGCAGGCTAAACTATTGAAATGTGTTGCAAAAGGAGAGAAGTATAGAACAAACTTAACAAAGGTAGCTTTGAGACCATATGAGAGGAGATTTTCTTTCCATCTTTGCAACCTGTTAGACACTTTAACAACCACATTATTGAAATAAACAATCTTTTTTGTTTCCTGTATAAATAGGGCATCCAAAATACTAAAAAAAAAGAAGAGGTTGAGAGAAACCAATGATGTTTTCAATATCAGGATTGAAAAGAATATGAAAATTAGAGGAAATCAGAAAATTAGACTTCCTCTTGTTAATCAACTGGCAAGAAAATTTCTTACAAATATCAAATTTAGACATCATGAGATTAACATATCTTAGGTCTCCCGTCTTAGGTCTCCCGAGGAGAATAAGATGATATCATCACCATAACAGAAGTAAATAATAATAAGACCTTCTTTATTCCCAATATATGGAATAAAGTCCTCTCTAAGAAGATTAGTAAGCATTCCGGAGAAGAATTCAACACAAATGATAAAGAGAGAAAGGGGAAAAAGGTCACCCTATTTTAGACTTTGATAGAATACCAAACATTAGAGATGACTCTCCTGATTTTGTCGTTTCACAGATTTGAGAAGCCAAGTACTTTTCCATCCTAAGATATAAGAAATTTCAGTCGATTCTGTCATAGGTTTTAGCCATATCCAATTTAATAATTATATTTGCCAACTGAAAAGACTGGTTAATATTATGGACAAGCGCGCTCTTGAATAAACATGCTATTATCAATAATTGGTATGTCTATGATGAAGCTAGCTTAATATGGAGAAATAATTTTATGCATGAGGGCGAAAAGTCTTTGATTCTAAATTATTCAGGTTTATAGGTCTTAGATCAGTGAATTATTGAGAAAAGCTACTTTGAAGATCATAATAAAACATATGTGAGTGAAAGGTTAAGAAAGAGACTCCCGAAAAGAATTTAGTAATTATAAGCAACAGATCATCCTTGATGATTACCCAATAATATTGATAGAATTTACCTAAAATGTCATCTAGTTCAGGAACACTATGAGTGCTCGTAGAAAAAAAAAATAATGTCTTTGAATTTATCCTTGGTAGGAACTATTTTCACACTCTCATTATCAACAAAACATATACTCCATATACACTATCAAATTACTTAGCTGATTTTTCATCTAATCTTATCTAAAATATAAATACAAAAATCATTTTAATGTTTAAACAAAATAAGGTCACAAACAATGTGATACAAGGATAGATTATTAGATTTTTGATTTTCAATTTTGTAACGGTAGTTATTCGAAACTGCATTGGGATCAAAGATACTTTTAATAATTAAAACTAGTAAAATATATTAGCTCTCACGCTTCTTACAGGGGTGTCAATGATTCAGTCGGTTGATTTATTTTAAAAATCATATCATATTAATTTTTTGATTACTTTATGATATATTATTAAAATTTTAGATTTTATTAAAATTATTTCAATTATCTCGATTTTTTTTGATTCAATTTATTTTCAATTTTAAAATATCATATAATAGCTGTCGCAACCGATAAAGTTTGATAAAATTAAATACCCAAAAGTTATAATAACATAGAATAAAAATATTTGTTTTAATAATATCCTACAACGCAGTTAACAGAAGCAATATATTCATTATGTTTATTGTAACCACATGATGCACCATTCTTATTATGAAGAGGTGTATGAAAATTTATATTGGATGTAACTTGAAATCTATAATTGATTTTGTTGAACAATTAAGTTTGTTTATTTTAGTTTCTTTTATAACGTGGATTGTCTGTTTTGGCGGAACAGAATCATTATTCTATCAAGAACATATTTTATTATATGTAGTTGACTATAAAAGTTTCAAATATTATAAAATAATAATTTATAGTTGAATATACAAAGTAAATATCTCACGTCAAAATCTAGTAGCCTACAACTAACGCCGATAAATTAAGTATGTCTTTTGCTTCTATGCTGGAACTTAAGTTTAGATAATTATGAAGAACAAATTAGTATTGAGTACGTGAGTTGCTCTAGCAGCGAGAATAGGTTTTAAATTTTCACCTCAAGAACTAAGTACCAAGGTCCAAGACCAAATTTTTAACACATTATATTAAATTTAACATGTAAAAGATTACATGTATATTAATATATGTGTGTGTATATGTGTATATGTGTGTATATATTTGTATATATGTATGTGTATGTATCAGAATTTTTTGTGATATATTATATAAAGTAAAAAATCTACTTTGATTATTCGGTATGGTTATAGATTTATATTTAAATCTTTAGTTTTATTTTTTTTTTAAAATCTAAAAATTGGTATGGTACTGTTGATTCAACTTTTATAAACTACAGTTGCCCCTAGCTTCTTAGTCCCTAGCAATAGTTTGTTTGGCCAAACTTTTAAAATTAATTTATTTAAAAAAAATATATTTTTCTTTAAAGTGCTTAAAAAAATAATACTTTTGGTGAAAAGTAATTTGGTGTTTGATTAATTAATTTAGAAACACTTTTAAGCAACAATTAGTATTTGACTATACTTTTAAAAAGTGTTTGTAAGTATATTTTTTCAATAGTTCTTTTCAAAAAGTATTTTTTAGCTTATGAGAAACAACTTCTGCTATTTCCCAAAATTTTCTTTTTAAAAATTTGATCAAATACTTCACTTTTTAAAAATAAGTACTTTGTGAAAAAAATAAATATTTTTGACCTCTCAAAAACTTGGTTGGATATGCTATAACTTTTACTTGTCTATGAATAATTTAGAAAATTAGTAGCACTTTTAGATAAAATAATATTCTAAATTAATTTCATGAATGATCATTCCACTTTTTTTATCGCGCCAAAGTTACTAAAATATCTTTTGTAACAAAAAGACTTAACTTTGTCTATATACTAAGAAAGTAATTAAACTATTTTCTCTAACAAAAAATCACAGAGCTTTGTCTAGGTATCATTAAAATTATTAAATAATTAATTTTATAGCCAAAAAGTCATCCAACTTTACCTAACTATCATATAAAATGTTTGCTTGATAATGTTTGCTTTGTTTCTTCCTACAATGACTTTCTATGATATTTATGTAAAAATTGAGTAACTTTTTGGTTACAAAAAGTATTTTAGCTGAGTTTCTTAATGTATAGGTAAAGCTGAATAACTTTGGTTATGAAAAATTATTTAATAGCTTAGTACAATAAAGTAAAACTTATATGATCATCAAAAAGTTTGACGTTAATCCCCAGCTCGTAGATAAATTCTCTACATGAACACAAAAGGAGGACTAAATCTTGCCTCCCAATCCCTAATGAAGATTGGACAAACTTAGGCTTGTTTGAGTGGACTTATAACTTATGGTTTATAAGTATAAGTCATAAGTTAGGAATTAAACTTATGGCGTTTAGTTTATTTTGACTTAAAAATTTAGTGCTTAAAAAAAATATTTTTTTATCCAAACACTATAAAAATACTTAAAAAATTATTTTAATTTAAAAATACCTAAAATAAGTCAATCCGGCTCTCAATCTTATACAAAATGGAAGGGATAATTTGATTGTTTAGGTTGCCCACACATGATTGAATGTGAAAAAGAATTCACTAGAAACCATAAACTAAGATGGAAGGACTCCTCCTATTTGCATTATGTCCTAACCAAAAATAAATAAGGGAGACTTTATGATAAGGTACATCATAGATAAATAAGAAAATTTTTTCGAACCACAATAAGAATTACATAAGAGTAATTGTTCAGGAATAAGTTAGACAAGAATTGCACAACTTCATAGAATTTTCAGTTCCGTCCTTAAATTAACTATAGTTATTCTCCATATCAAAAAATTAAGGCTTTGTGATAATGTCCTGTTTGATCATATGAGAATAAAATGATTAGTTGCTTTGTCTAATTTTGAAGGTTGGCAAACATATCTAATCAATTCTATAAGGTTTTCTGGCTGTTCCTAGCATTGACTAAGCATCAGTGAACATATTTGTAATATAAGCTTCTTTCAATATGGCTCCATATATACTTGCTAAAGCATCTATATAACAATATTGAACTATATTATGGTATTTTAGCATCAATCTTTTCATTTCTTTCGCATCATCTTGCAGATCTCAAAGGACTCTCTTATTTCTTTTACTATATTAACAACAAATAATTAAGGAATCTAACCCCTCCATTTTCTGGATTTAGAGTATCAACTTTTTTTTCCTTAAAAAAATTACTTTTACTTTTGCAGCATTATTAGTGCAATATTGCGGTGACTTAGCAATAGTAAAGAACTGAATATTACTTCAAAGTTATTAGAAAAACTAGTAAATTTGTCCGTGCTTCGTGCGGTCGTAAAAATATTTATCAATTTATCAAAATTTAACATGCTAATAATTATATAAAAATTCTTCTTCTTTTTTATGAGAAAAAATATTTATAAATAGCACATATTTGAGTTAATTAATAATTTTTTATTTAGAGTAGATACTTATATATAATGTATTCTAAGTTTTATCTTATTAAGTAATATTTAAAGAGTATTAACGTACAAATTTTAAATTACGTTTAAAAAATACATAAATTGCTACTAAGATGTTGTCTCCGGTTTAGAAATTTTTGTAGGTCGTCTGTAACCTTAAGACGACATAATTTTTTTTATTGTTGTATTCCTGTGGTGTAATCTCACTCTTCTTCTCAAAAATGTTATATAACTTGTCAAGAGTCGTTGGTGAAATTACAATTACAATTGAAAAATAAAAATGATGAAAATAAATATCTTCAGGCTGAGGCGTGGATATCTCGCTGTCTTTAAGGAGATTCAAGCCCACTGCAGCAAAATTTTACCGGTCCAGCAGTAATCTTCTCGACTTTTGTCCCCTCCAGGATACAACAGCCCAGCAACACTGTATGACTCAACAAACTCTAAACAAGAGTTAAGTCCAAAGCTCCACCAAAAGAACACCTTCCTTAAGCTAAATAAAACTCTCTTTTCTACTCACCTTTTTCACTCTATATTTTTTCTTCTTCTATCATCACATAATACAAGACTACTACGATTTATGGGTTAAGAATTCTTCCTTGTAATGAATTGGAAGAGTTTGGGTAATAAAGTGGATAAGTAATGTGAGAATTATGCCTTAGAGGTTACATAAGTTACATAGGTTACAAGGCATAATGAGGTAGAATAATAGAATGAAGGTTATGGAATAGTAAAGGTCACATTCATCATCATGAATGTGAAAAATAAATATTTTTATAATATTAAAATGCCTTACACAAAATTTCAACAATCCCGCACTCATTTTAATACTAAAGCAAGAGAGTTTATCAGCTGAAGGGAGACTATTATGCATAATGAAGGAGTGCTCTGCATTGAACCTTCACTTGGTAAAATAGTAACCTTTACTCTAGAGTGTAGTGATCTTAGACTTGAACTATGACTGCTTAAGAGAAATAAAGTATCACTGCCTACACATAATAATCAAGGTGTTGACATGAGCTTTAATAGAGAGTACATTACGACCTTGTGCTATCCCGGTTTTCATGAGTGTCTTTGAGAACAAGCCCTATTCTCATAGGAAGTGACCTACTTCCACATTCACATAGGTAAAATCTGTCGAGAGTGCTCCTATAAGTTTAACACCTCACTCATATGAGCTACAGATTTTCATTAAGAGTTTTAAGCTCAACCTCCACAAACCATAGAAAAATTGCACTCACATCATAGAAAGGGATTAAATAATAATAATGCATTTCACAGCAAGTTATCATATGATTCGTTTTTCCCATTGAACCTGGTTATAGGATCTCTAGTCCCTAGGTTGGGTTTCCTCATATATGACTCATGAATTTATGGGCTTCAATCCCATCCCTCTCAATGTGCTCCAGACCTTTTCTCTTGCTAAGGACTTAGTCAGTGGATTTGCAAGATTATCACAAGATTTGACATAATCAATATTAAAGGTACCACTTGTTAAATATGATCTCGCAGTACTTACTGTGTTTTCTCCTTATGGGTTTGGATTTACCGTTGTAGTAACGACTTTGAACTCTACCAATTGCAGCAGTGCTATCACAATGAATTAAAATATGAGGAATTGGTTTTTCAAAATAAGGTATTTGAAATAATAAATCTCTCAAGCAATTCGCTTCCTCACTAGCTGAAGCTAAAGCAATTAGTTCAGTCTCCATGGTAGAGTTAACAATAATTGTTTGCTTTTTTGATTTCCAACAAATAGCACCACCTCCCAAAGTAAAAATATAACCTGTAGTAGAACAGGAATCACCAGACAGTGTGTTTCAATCTGCATCAAAAAGCCTTCAAGTACAGTAGGGTATTTTTTATAAAACAAGCCACTGGTTTTTGTCCCAGTTAAATATTTCGTAACTCTCATTATGACATGCCAATGTTCATTACCTAACTTTCTTGTAAACCTACTAAGTACTCCTACTGCATATGCAATATCAGGTCGAGTGCAATCAGTCACATATCTCAGAATTTGTATTAAGCTAGCATACTTCTTTTGATTTATCACATCATTTTCACTTTGTACAGGAAGCAAGTGAACACTTGAATCAAAAGGAGTTACAATATGCTTGCAGTCAAGAAAATTGTATTTGTTTAAAATTTTCTCAATATAATGTGACTGGTCAAGGAAAATTCCATCACATGTTCTAGTAATTTTTATTCCAAGAATAAAATTTGCCTCACCAAGATCTTTCATATCAAAATCGCTTCTAAGAATATTCTTAGTTTCTCCAATAACATTCATCTTAGAGCCAAAGATCAATAAATCATCAACATAGAGGCAAACAATAACATGTGAATTATTTCAAGACTTATGATACATGACTTATCACACTCATTTATTTTAAAATCATTTTCAATCATGCAGGAATTAAACTTCCCATGCCATTGCTTTGGTGCCTGTTTCAGGTCATATAAGGATTTAGTAAGTTTATGTACTTTGCTTTCTTGGCCTGCTTCTACAAAACCTTAGGGTTGTTCCATATAAAACTCTCCATTTAGGACCCCATTTAAAAAAAATAACTTTTACATCCATTTGATGAATATGGAAATCAAAAATTACAGCAATAGCAATTAAAAGTCTAATAGATGTAATTCTTGTTACCTGAGAAAAAGTATCAAAAAATTTTAGGCCTTCTAGTTGCTTGAAACCTTTAGAAACTAGTCTAGCCTTATATTTATCAACGGGTCCATCCGATTTTAACTTTTTTCTTAGGACCCATTTACACCCAATTGTTTTACAACCAGGTGGTAAATCAACTAACTTCCAAGTTTTATTAGAATTTAGTGGTTCCATTTCATCATTTACAACCTCTTTTCAAAAAATAGCATCATGTGAAGATAAAACTTCTTTTAAAGTAGGAGGGTCATCTCCAACATTAAAAACATAAAAATCAGAACCAAAATTTTTTTCTACTCTAGCTCTTTTACTTCTTCTTAACTCAAAATCATCATTTTCTTTATTTCTCAAGATAGAAGTAGAAGAACTAGGTAGTGACAAAATATTTTCTTCAGTCCTCTGACCCCCACTATTTTTAGAATCAAATGAAAATTTATTTTCATGAAAAATAACATCACTTGATTCTATTATTATATTATCTTCAAGATTAAAAAATTTATAGGCTATACTATTTGAAGCATAACCAAGAAAAGCACAAGTAGTAATTTTTTTACCCAATTTAGTAATTTTGGGATCCATTAGCCTCACATAGGCTAGACAATCCCAAACTCTTAGATATCCCAAATTTGGCTTGTGACATTTTCACAACTCAAATGGTGTTAATTTTGTCCTTTTATGAGGCACCCGATTTAACACATAACAAGCAGTCAAAATAGCTTCATCCCACAAATTTAGAGGTGCACTTGACTCAATAAGCATGACATTAGTCAACTCAACTAAAGTTCTATTTTTCTTTTCTGATACACCATTAGATGCAGGAGAATAAGGTGGAGTAGTTTCATTAATTATTTCCAATGATCTAACAAAAGTATTAAACTCATTCGACTCATATTCACGGCATCTATCAATTCTAATATTTTTTATTTTTTTGCCAAACTGATTTTCAAACCTCATGGAGATAAATTTCAAAAGTATCACTTTTATTTTTCATCAAGTAAACATTTGTATACTTAGAGAAATTATCAATAAAAGTGATAAAGTATCTATTTCCTCCACGAGTTAAAATTCCTTCAAGTTCACAAATATAAGTGTGAATAATTCTAACAAATCAGTTTTTCTTTCAACTTGAAAGTGAGGCCTTTTAGTGATTTTTGCTTTACTACAAGTTTTGCACTTTTTAAAACTCTTTTTGACCATTGAGATTAATCCTAAACTACTCATGATTCCTACATAACGATCATTGATATGACACAAAGGAGCATGCCAAAAATTAGTAGAAGAGAGCATGTACACAGAAGTAGAAACTTTATTCATTTCAACATTCAACTTGAACATACCATCACAAGCATACCCTTTTTCCACAAAAATACCCCTTTTCACTATTACATATTGATTAGACTCAATAATTTGTTTGAATCCTTCTTTATTAAGAAGAAAACTAGACATTAAATTTTTCTCACAGGAGTAAAAAGCACATCTTTCAATGTTAATATACTTCCAGAGGTGAAGCTCAACTCGAAGTCTCCCTTTCCAAGCACTTGAGTGGTGTGAGAATCACCAAGAATGATGGTTTTGGGCTCCTTAAAAGGAGTATATATTTTGAACCAGTCTTTGTCATAACAGACATGCCGGTTTGCACTAGAATCAGCCCACCATCCATCAATATTTTCAACCATGTTTATGTCTGTTATCACTGCCACATAAGGCTCTTCGGTAATGTTTGCCTGAGGTGTAGGACCACGTTTCCGAAATTTGTAAAATCGAGCAATATGCCCACTCTTGCCACAGACAAAGCATGGTCCTCTCTCTTGGCCTTGTTGATTTTTTGCTTGGTTATTACCACCATTATTTTTCTTGGGAGGTCTACCATTATTTTTCTTGAAGTTTTTATTTTTAGGTTTCATAGACGTAATTTTGTGAGTATCACAAACAAAATTATTTGAAGTAATTAAATTTACCTTTATTGTGAGGTTGCTATCTTCTGATTGTAAAAGTGCATCTTGGCCCCTTGCCTCCTCTTCCATGCGGATTCATATTATCAATGTCTCAAGTGAGGTTTCCTTTTGTTTGTGGCACATAGTTTTTTGAAACTCCTTCCAAGAAGGTGGAAGTTTATTTATTATGCCACAAACAATAAGGTTATCTCCAATTTTTATGTCCTCAAAACTGAGCTCTTCAACAACCATTATAAAGTCTTGAGCTTGGTCTACTACTGATTTGTTGTCCATTATTTGGAAATGAAAAAATCTGCTAGTAGCATATTTTTTCGCTCCAACCTCCTCGGTATCATACTTACTATGCAATCCTTTTCAAATTTTCTTTGCACTAGAGTAAGTTCTATCATAATAATCATAAAAATTATCAGATAGACATAAGAAGATAATACCGACATTTGTAGGAATCATCATCATACTTTTCAACTTTCTCTTGAAGAGAAATTAGTTCATCATCATTCATGGAAGAGTTGTCTACTTTATTTGGATTCTTCTCAATTAACAGATAAGAGACATTGAGAATACTTAAATAGAAAAGTACTTTACCCTTCCATCTCTTGAAATGAGTACCATTGAACCGAAATGGCTTGTTAAGATCTCGCATCTTGACATTCCCAGATTTTTCAATTGTAGCATTGAATCTCCTTAAAATTATTGGCGAAATTACAATTACAATTGAAAAAATAAAAATGAAGAAAATAAATATCTTCAGGCTGAGGCGCGAATATCTAGCTCTCTTTAAGGAGATTCAAACCCACTGCAGTAAAATTTTACCGGTCCAGCATTAATCTTCTCGACTTGTCCCCTCCAGGATACAACAGCCCAGCAACACTGTATGACTCAACAAACTCTGGAAAAGAGTTGAGTCCAAAACTCCACCAAAAGAACACCTTCTTTAAGCTGAATAAAACTCTCTTTTCTACTCATTTTTTTCACTCCATATTTTTTCTTCTTCTATCCTCACACAATACAAGACTACCACTATTTATAGGTGAAGAATTCTTCCTTGTAATGAATTAGAAGAGTTTGGGTAATAAAGTGGATAAGTAATGTGTCACGCCCCACCTTGGGGGGTATGACTGGCACCTGGTGCCCTAATAGGACCTAGACTGCTATCTGGTGAGCCTAAGCATATTTGGTGCCTGACTGGCTCTAACTCAAATTTCTGGAAACAAAGGGCTATATAACGGCTGTAAACACAGCCCCCGGCCCATTGGCCTATAGCCACCTGTACCTGTAATGACAGCTAACCAGAAACATACTACTATAGGGGAACCTATGCGGGCCGACAAGGCCACCATGCTGTCTAGTTCTCTGTAACTCAACAATAACATGCTAACTAATTATATGACCGGTAAGGTCACCACTACTGACTGATTATGGCCACACACGGCCAACAGGAACAGAAATAACAAATAACTATAACAAGCTGCACGGCCTCACACGGCCGGCTCGACTGACCACAGGGAAATATATACACACTACAAGCCTCTAAGAATAACAATAGAAATGATCGGGACAGGGCCCCGACCTACCCGTACTGTACAACAAAAGAAAACGAAATACACCTCAGGAATTCAGACTCCGGATGACAGGAGCTGAATACTCAATAGCTGACTAGAATCATGAGGGATCGCCTCCTTGTCTATGAGTACCGGCAGGCAAGTAATGCAGCGCCCCACTGGGCGTCAGTACCACAGGTACTGAGCATGTAAAGCAACTGAAATACACAACTGAAATGAATAACAACAGTAACCTGGCATGTAAGCAGAAAGTAGCTGAGTCTATCTAGCTGAGGATAACTGGGGAGAGTTTATTTATTCTATAGCTAAACTGAGCGTACCTGATGACGTGTCGTCCTCCTGTCTATCAGTATCTAATAGCACATATAGGTATACATATAAATACACATAATACCTGACCGACCCCCATAAGCCGGAAGGTTCCAACGAACACACAATCTATTTACCCCTACCCGGGTCTAAACCAACTAAAAATAAGTCACTCCACTTATCTGATAACTGTGAGCTCCTCCTACCGGTCCCCTTGGGTACGTAGCTCAGGCCTTGGCCTCTGACAATAAACTGTGTCTGAGTCCGAAGACTCCTGCCTCTGGGCGCAAGTGTACACGGGGTGTGTAATAAAAATTGCCCCAGGGTGCAAGCACGCAACAGGGTAATTTTATAAAATCTGTATCTGAAACTGCCTCCGGCCACAAGCGCACACAGAGTGTTCTGCCCCTGTAAACAGGGTGGACTGGCTCTGCGCAGAGTAAACTGAACTACCCTTGCAAGCAGGGTGGTCTGGACCGTATTATCATGGTGGTCGGCCATCATCGTCCTCTAGGCGGATGGCATCGCCCAGCTGGTGGCGGTATCTGAATCTGGTATCGACACAGCTATAACCCAGGGGCGGTGGGGATGCTAAAAGGGTGCCCACATGCCACAACAGGTCTCAACAAACAAATAACACATAGAAATAGGAAGCATGTATAACTGAAAAGTCTATCTGGAATCTAACTTCTTATTCTGATCTGTTTCTATACCGAACTGATTCTTTACTGACTATACTGATTCTGTACTCTCTGTTTAACTGTACGGCTAATTTGTATCCAAGATACTATCTATCTGAATGGCTAATCTATAGCCAAAACTGTCTGTCTATCTGATCTTTCTTTACTGACTGTTATTATGAAAATATGTTCCTTTTTATTCTACAACATGCTTGCTATTCACATAATAGGCTGTACTGAATCTGAACTACTAACTTGCCCTTGGGCACATGCTTTTCTAACTTTCAGACTGAATATGATACCACAATGCGAACTAGGTTTACTGAACTTGCACAATACTTAACATTCAACTTCCGGGAATTCTACTACGGAGTTTATGGTACTATACAAGGCTAAAGCTACTAACTTACCGAAGGAACTATCTTTACATACCTTATCCTCGAACTATCCGTCTGTCGGACGAGGCACGACCAATACTTCAACTATTTCTCCCAACTGCATTCATAAATATGTCAATTAATACTAAATATAGCCTTATTCCAAAGAACAACGTCACTTTCGATATAATTATAGCCTAAACTTAGGCTTATCGAAAGACGGCCAAAAACTCGCTATTTTCCAGAAGTCCAGAAGGGAGAAATATTCACTTCACAGCTAGGAACACATAGACACTAGTTTGGAGCAATTCTACTTACCTTAGCTCGGTAGCTCGACGATTCGTCGGCCGTATTTCACGAAACTAAATCCGTAGGAATGCTCTCTACTGCTAAATACCTCGGTACTTGAGGTTAATTCAAGTTTGGACCGCGTTTGGCGGCGTAATCGGATGAATTTTAGTAGGAGATCTTCGTTTTCCCCTTCTCTCTAACTACTCTCTGTTTTCTACTGGAAATTATAAGGAATTTGAATAAAAAACCAAAGTTGGGCTTATATATATAATGGACACTATAAATCGCATTCATGGAATGCGATTTATAAGTCGCATTCCTGAAATGCGATTTATAAGTCGCATTTTGCCTTGCGACGCGCCGACTTGGCGCTTGTCCGATCTTTCCCCAGGCCTTTTTCTAGCATGTATGGCTTTCAAATACTCTTAACCAACATGCGAATAGGCCATCTATATGCCGGGAATCCTACGGGGTATAACATTCTCCCCCCCCCCCTTAAGAACATTCGTCCTCGAATGTAGACTTCTATCTAGAGGACTTCTCAACTTACTACCTTGAAAAATTTCGGCAGAGTCTCTCCTGTAATATGGACTATAGCAAAAATCTGAAATGCAGAAAAGTCCAACACAGGTACTGCACGCAATGCTTCAAGATTCAATGGGTAGCTAAACATCAATCTTTCTCACTTATACATATACAACCATAAGGTACTACATAAGTAATAATACGGACATACCTGTTGCCTGACTAGGCCTGGAATAGGTGAGGATATCTAGCTTTCATATCTTCTTCAGCTTCCCACGTTATCTCTTCTCGGTTCCTGTTACGCCACAATACCTTGACAGATGCAATATCCTTAGTTCTCAATCTACGAACCTGCTTGTCTAGGATGGCTATTGGAACCTCTTCATAGGCCAGCTCTTCGGTAACTTGGATATCCTGGACTGGGACTGCTCTGGATGGGTCTCCTATGCATTTCCTCAGCATGGACACATGAAAGACGGGATGAACGGATTCTAGCTCTGGGGGCAAATTCAACTCATATGCTACTCGCCCGATCCTCCGACGAATCTGATAAGGCCCAACAAATCTCGGACTGAGTTTACCCTTCTTACCGAATCTCATCACCCATTTCATCGGAGACACTTTCAGAAATACCCAGTCATTCACATTAAACTCCAGGTCTCTGCGCCGTACATCTGCATATGATTTCTGGTGACTCTGTGCAGTCAATAGGCGTTCTCTGATAAGCTTTACTTTCTCTTCTGACTGCTGAACAATGTCTGGCCTAATTATCGCTGATTCCCCTACTTCGAACCAGCCAACCGGCGATCTGCACTTTCGCCCGTATAAAGCCTCAAAAGGTGCCATCTGAATAGCCGAGTGATAGCTATGATTATAAACAAATTCTATCAGCGGCAAATGCTCATCCCAGCTACCACCAAAGTCTAGCACACACGCTCGCAGCATATCCTCAAGCGTCTGAATAGTGCGCTAAGCCTGTCCGTCTGTCTGAGGGTGGAAAGCTGTGCTTAGATTAATCTGCGTTCCCAGACCTTTTTGAAACGACGGCCAGAATCTAGCCGTAAACTGTGCTCCTCTATCTGAAATAATGGATACTGGTACTCCGTGCAACCTGACTATTTCTCGGATATACAACTCCGCATAATCTGGCCGAGAAAGTAGTTTCCACTGGCAGGAAATGAGCTGATTCGGTCAATCTGTCAACTATCACCCATATAGAGTCATGTCCATGTTTAGTACGGGGTAATCTTGCCACAAAATCCATATTTACTGCTTCCCACTTCCAGAGAGGCACAACTATGTCCTGAGTCAAACCGCCTGGTTTCTGATGTTCTGCTTTCACCTGCTGGCAGTTAGGACACCGGGCTACAAATTCAGCAATTTCCTTTTTTTTTTTATCTAGCCACTAGTAGTTTTCTTTGATATCATGGTACATTTTTTGTCGCACCAGGGTGGAGAAAATAGTTGCTGGCGCAGTGCACCTCGTTCATGATCTGATGGCGGAGGCCTGAAACATCTGGAACATATAGACAGTCTTTACAACGCAGCACTCCATCCTCAGTTATTTGTGAATCTAGCGCTTCCCTTGCAGGATTCTGTCCTTAAGCTAGACCAGGTCAGGATCTGCATATTGCCGTTCTCTTACCTCCACAACTAAGGACGACACGGCGGTGTTCTGGATTACCGCTCTGTTGTCCTTCATTTCTATCACACGAACGGCTAAATTGACCAATTGATGTATCTCCCTAACCAACTCCCGTTGCTCGGGTTGCACATACACCACACTCCTAATAGATCTATAGCTAAGAGCATTTGCTGCTCCATTACCTCTTCTTGACTGATATAACATTTTCATACTTAGAGAGCTCGGCATATAATTGACGGTCATACTGGCTTGTCTTGCCGAAGAGATCGATAGGTAGTTTACAGGCGTAGCTAGAGCTTATCTGTCCTTCCGGCCACATGCTAAGGCTACTTGTTGCTGGGATAACCTGAACGACCGTCTGCGCACCTTGTGCCTTTATCTGATCAGAGGATCCTGATATTGATCATGACCTCTAATGATCTGGCTGCATAACCTTAAATAACTGAATAGTCGGGTTGAATGTCCAGAATGTGGCAGTAGTCTAACAATGCTCTAACTGTTCTACTTGAGTACTTATAGTTCATGCATAACTGCAGACTTGTGGGCATCTAATTGCTTTGTTATTTTGCTTGAACCACTGTAAGGCTGGGCTTAATCAAACTTACTCCTAGACGATCAATCTCTAGATCTTCATGGGGAGTCTACTGATCTCCTGGTCTTAATAAACACTGTGCTAGCAGGGTACTATCCATTTCTTACGCCTTGTGTGTATCCACTTGGATTTATACTGCTATTCTGGGGAATTCTCGATCTTATGAGCTATTCTGTAAATACTGGCCTTCTGCTAGGGCTCTGTATCTGAATATCTTACGAGAACCAGCTAAAGTACTAGTCTATCACTGACTACTGATGTGGACCCCTTTCTTGGGGTGCCCACGGTCTTGTCTAACTTGTGGGGTATTCCTTGTAATAACTGCTAGGTTGACTAAGGTCGACTCTCACCAACAAGGCTGGGAAAACGATGTATGGCCACTTAACATACTGGAACAATTCTAGTATTTCTAATCTCTGAAGTATACCTATTCAGTATCTAATTCTGGTTCTGGCACATGCACTAGTGTTATTGATCTTTAGAGATGCTTCCCTGCTAATACAGGCGCCAGCTGGTCGGTAGACCGTCTAGCTACGCCCCTATCATTTAATTACCTGATTCAGGTTACTAACTCTTATAAGCTTCTAAAACCTAGATCTGGAAACAACATATAAGTCTATTAACTTAATAACTAAGAGCTGAGACAGTTCTATGGATTCATACGTAAATCACACTTAACTTGCCCCTTCTTTTCGCTTTTCTCTTTTTCTTCTCTCTCTTTTCTCTTTTTATTTTTGGCAAGGGGTCCTGCAATGCAATTTGTATATACTTCCCAGCACTAATATTCATCTGTGTGATTGTAACCCCTATTAGCAGCTGCTCACAGCATAGTTATTATCTGCACATATATATATTAATAAATACGTACAATACATACTGAATTCTGTAGTGATACGTAGTCTCTGACACACTTTGCTAAATTTCCTATTGTACATAATATACTGCTTCTATGGTCTAATAATACCTCCTGCCTTCTCTTAACATTTCATTGTATTGTCACCCCATTCTGAAAGTAACAAACATAAACACTTTCGTTATTGTCTGCTGTTTGAAGTTCCGCCACTCTTGCGATGTGGGGTCAATGTTCGAATCTTGTGGCCTTACTTGGCATATATTGAGAGCCCATGACTGTCTGCTGGGCCTTATCTCTAGGCCACACTAGATAAAATTCGCTGTATCGGTAATTTCTTAACTTCCCCATAAGCGAACATACTGCATCATTCTGGACCAGAATCTTACTGTTAGCCCGAGGCTTAATCCTTAATACGATATTCTATCAATCTGAGGGTAATCCTAATTTCCCCACAAAATCTGACATTCCTGCTTCTTCCCCTCATCTTGCTTAAGCTGAACTTTGGGGTTCAAGGTACCTGCTTTTCATTGTTAATAAGATTACTGGTCAAGTATCCAGCTTATACTTCTTCTGACTTGCAGTTAGACCCATTTGGTTCACATGACCCCCTTACCTTTTGGTATCACAACTGAAATTATAACTATTATCTTGTAGGTATATCTTGCTCTTGTTAGCATGTTATGGCGGACTTGGCCTTTTCCTGACTCGAACTTGACTATTACTGGATCTTCTACGCCTACTTTGAGTAAGCTAGCAGTCTTACTTGCTCTTCTGACTTATTACCGTGAGGGTCTGCGCAACTTACGTAATCACAGGGACTCCTTACTCCTTCTAACACTTTATGGAATCAACCAATCAATCTTCACTTACTGCTTACTTTGGGCAACATCGCCTCAATCCTTATGCCCTTTGCTATACTGAAATCAAAACTAAGAGGTAGGAACTTACTGCAGCGAAACAAAACATGGAACTGTACCACATCTGAAAGGATGGAGGTGGGAACCCTGCATTTTCCTGTCTTTCTTTTCTTTTTTTTTTCTTATCTGATAGTCTGATATTGTCTGATATCTTAACCAGATCTTATATATCTAATAAATAAGTCAACTAGTATGTACATTATACTTCTGACTTCCTATTCTGACGTTATCAACGTATACTGGGAATAGTACCGATAAAGGTATCACGCTGGGAGGTCTCTGGTACCTCCTCCTGCTGCTGTAGTTATCATGTAACAGGCTGATGCCCTCTTCTGTTGCTATATCTGATCTTCTGCCTGTGATAGGGTAATGCTGATCTGCCTTTGTATCTGTAATCAAAGAATACGGTAAGTTTTTAGGGACTCAACCCTATACTGAACCGCTCTAAAACACGACTGACTGAGAAGGAAGGGTAACCATCCTATCATGCCTCGCAGCCTCTTGCCTAAAGTATGTGGTGCACAACACATCCATAGATAAGACTCTACTTAGCACGGCTTGCAGACTCCCTGGGACACGACCTGCTATGATACCAAGTTTGTCACGCCCCACCTTGGGGGGTATGACTGGCACCTGGTGCCCTAGTAGGACCTAGACTGCTATCTGGTGAGCCTAAGCATATCTGGTGCCTGACTGGCTCTAACTCAAATTTTTGGAAACAAAGGGCTATATAACGGCTGTAAACACAGCCCCCGGTCCATTGGCCTATAGCCACCTGTACCTGTAATGACAGCTAACCAGAAACATACTACTATAGGGGAACCTATGCGGGCCGACAAGGCCACCATGCTGTCTAGTTCTCTGTAACTCAACAATAACATGCTAACTAATTACGTGACCGGCAAGGTCACCACTACTAACTGATTATGGCCACACACGGCCAACAGGAACAGAAATAACAAATAACTATAACAAGCTGCACGGCCTCACACGACCGGCTCGACTGACACAGGGAAATATATACAGACTGCAAGCCTCTAAGAATAACAATAGAAATGATCGGGATAGGGCCCCGACCTACCCGTACTATACAACAAAAGAAAATGAAATACACCTCAGGAATTCAGACTCCGGATGACAGGAGCTGAATACTCAATAGCTGACTGGAATCATGAGGGATCGCCTCCTTGTCTATGAGTACCTGCAGGCAAGTAATGCAGCGCCCCACTGGGCGTCAGTACCACAGGCACTGAGCATGTAAAGCAACTGAAATACACAACTGAAATGAATAACAACAGTAACCTGACATGTAAGCAGAAAGTAGCTGAGTCTATCTAGCTGAGGATAACTAGGGAGAGTTTATTTATTCTATAGCTAAATTGAGTGTACGTGATGACGTGTCGTCCTCCTATCTATCAGTATCTAATAGAACATATAGGTATACATATAAATACACACAATACCTGACTGACCCCCATAAGCCGGAAGGTTCCAACCAACACACAATCTATTTACCCCTACCCGGGTCTAAACCAACCAAAAATAAGTCACTCCACTTATCTGATAACTGTGAGCTCCTCCTACCGGTCCCCTTGGGTATGTAGCTCAGGCCTTGGCCTCTGACAATAAACTGTGTCTGAGTCCGAAGACTCCTGCCTCTAGGCGCAAGTGTACACGGGGTGTGTAATAAAAACTGCCCCTGGGTGCAAGCACGCAACAGGGTAATTTTATAAAAACGGTATCTGAAACTACCCCCGGCCACAAGCGCACACAGAGTGTTCTGCCCCTGTAAACAGGGTGGACTGGCTCTGCGCAGAGTAAACTGAACTACCCCTGCAAGCAGGGTGGTCTGGACCGTATAATCATGGTGGTCGGCCATCATCGTCCTCTAGGCGGACGACATCGCCCAGCTGGTGGCGGTATCTGAATCTGGTATCGACACAGCTATAACCTAGGGGCGGTGGGGATTCTAAAAGGGTGCCCACATGCCACAACAGGTCTCAACAAACAAATAACACATAGAAATAGCAAGCATGTATAACTAAAAAGACTATCTGGAATCTAACTTCTTATTCTGATCTGTTTCTATACCGAACTGATTCTTACTGACTATACTGATTCTGTACTCTCTGTTTAACTGTACGGCTAATCTGTAGCCAAGATACTATCTGTCTGAATGGCTAATCTATAGCCAAAACTGTCTGTCTATCTGATCTTTCTTTACTGACTGTTATTATGAAAATATGTTCCTTTTTATTCTACAACATGCTTGCTATTCACATAATAGGCTGTACTGAATCTGAACTACTAACTTGCCCTTGGGCACATGCTTTTCTAACTTTCAGACTGAATATGATACCACATTGCGAACTAGGTTTACTGAACTTGCACAATACTTAACATTCAACTTCCGGGAATTCTACTACGGAGTTTATGGTACTATACAAGGCTAAAGCTACTAACTTGCCGAAGGAACTAGCTTTACATACCTTATCCTCGAACTATCCGTCTGTCGGACGAGGCGCGGCCAATACTTCAACTATTTCTCCCAACTGCATTCATAAATATGTCAATTAATACTAAATATAGCCTTATTCCAAAGAACAACGTCACTTTCGATATAATTATAGCCTAAACTTAGGCTTATCGAAAGACGGCCAAAAACTCGCTATTTTCCAGATGTCCAGAAGGGAGAAATAGTCACTTCACAGCTAGGAACACATAGACACTAGTTTGGAGCAATTCTACTTACCTTAGCTCGGTAGCTCGATGATTCGTCGGCCGTATTTCACGAAACTAAATCCGTAGGAATGCTCTCTACTGCTAAATACCTCGTTACTTGAGGTTAATTCAAGTTTGGACTGCGTTTGGCGGCGTAATCGGACGAATTTTAGTAGGAGATCTTCGTTTTCCCCTTCTCTCTAATTACTCTCTGTTTTCTACTGGAAATTATAAGGAATTTGAATAAAAAACCGAAGTTGGGCTTATATATATAATGGACACTATAAATCGCATTCATGGAATGCGATTTATAAGTCGCATTTTGCCTTGTGACGCGCCGACTTGGCGCTTGTCCGATCTTTCCCCAGGCCTTTTTCTAGCATGTATGGCTTTCAAATACTCTTAACCAACACGCGAATAGGCCATCTATATGCCGGGAATCCTACGGGGTATAACATAATGGGAGAATTATGCCTTAGAGGTTGCAAAGATTACATAGGTTACAAGGCATAATGAGATAGAATAATGGAATGGAGGTTATAGAATAGTTAATGTCACATTCATCATCATGAATGTGAAAAATAAATATTTTTATAATATTAAAATGCCTTACACAAAATTCCAACAGGAGTTTTTTCTTTGTTCCTAAAGCCATCTGATTTTATTATCAGCTAAATCTTCATAATAACAAATCTAAAAAATTTTTGTGTTTGCCTTTCAATTTTCTCCTTCTAAAGCTAACTATTCGGCCTTCAAATTATTAAAATTATCAAATGAATAGGTAATGGTACTCATAGATACTTAGTTGCAATGCATAAAGTATTTAAGTTTATCTAATTAAGAAATATTTAATGTTTAAAACTCAAATTAAAATAAAAATTTACATAAATTTCTTCTAAGATTTGTGTATTGTTTAGAAACTTTTATATGTTATTTTTAACTTTAAGGTGGCATGATTTCTTTGATTGTCGTATTTTTGTGGTAAAATCTCATCCTTTTTCCCAGAGATGTTATGTAAATTCTATTTTTTCCTACTCCTGAAGTCATATGTATTATCATCATCATCTCAATTTTCATAATATCAAATCCAGAAAACTTGATGTCAGCTTTTCAGTTTCCTCTTTCTAAATCTAAGAGTTCCTACAAATTTTTAAAATTGTCGAACGGATAGAAAATTATACTCCTTAAAGATGTTTATCAAGAGAGTGGATTCCTAAAACAAGACCTTCAAAATGTGAAAAATCTATAAATGCATTTTATGGAAGAAACTACAGTATTCATAAACTTTATTGTTTTCATTTATTTTCACAGAAAGAACAATGAATCTGTCTCCAGTTGTTAAAGGAGAGATAAATATTATATATATATGGTGTTGTATAAATGATTAAATCAATATTCACTAAGGTAGTATTATTACTAAGTGGTGTATGTTACTACTACTTGTAATACTATTCATGTCTTTGGTATTAGAAAAGAGAAGAACCAAATATTTGTAAAGCAAATATTTTTTTAAAATCCCGATATTCAGTTCTGAAGGTTACACTTTCACTTTCTCGTGCCATCTTCTTGACCCTTCTACACTTGCTTGACCTTAATTTTTATTTCAAGAAAAGTTCATTATCTCTATTTTTGATGAAAAAGGTCAAGGAGAGAGAATAATATTTAATTACTTACTACGAGTTTTAATTCCCAAGATGTTACTGTAAAAATATGTGATACGGGCACCTATCTAATTCATGTAAAGGAAGAGGAGCTTTAGGAACATATGAGAGTCGAGATTCAAAAAAGAGGAAAATTTTAGAGTAATTGTGATGTTGTGTGTAACTAATCTAAGAAAAATAAATTTAGGCAATAAAATATCAAACTGGATAAGTAGAATAATTATGCATAAGTGCAGAAAGTACAAATTATGATATGATCCAATTATGATGTTACAGAAAGCTTTCATTTTATAGCAACTTGATAAATCTAACAATATACAAATTCACCAAATGTTATACTCATGGATTATAAAATTGTTACACCTCGTAAGTTCTAACGTTTTAGTCAGCCTATTCGTACATTGGCTGAGAGTTTTAGAGTGCCGTACATACCAGGAAAGGGTTCGATAGAAAGGCCGAACGAGTGCAAAGTCGGGATTTCACGGGAAGAGGCCGAACCAAGTTGCCCAGTGGGGCAACGTGGTAGGGAGCAGCCCCCTCCGTGTTACCCCACGTGGAACGCCCGTAAATTGGCGCGTTGAGGTCCATGCCACGTTGCCTTGTCCACCGCCTCAAGTATATATTAGTCTCATTGTTTGATTTTAAGTTATTTTCAGATATTACTCGACCAGAAGAGAAAAGGTACGAAGGAACCAAGTAAATCTTCCCCGTTTACGCTACAAAATGCCGTCCAAATCCGAATTAACTTCAGGTATCAAAGTATAAGGCTGCAGGGAGTATTGTTACGGAGTTAGTTTCGTGAAATTCGCCCATAGAATCGTCGTCTCGCCGAGCCAAAGTTGTTGGAATTGCTCCAAACTTGTGTCAATACGATCACAGGCTTAAAGAAAGCATTTCTTCCTTCTGGATTTCTGAAAAATTATGGGTTTTCGGTTGTATTTCGTTACATTGAAATATAATTAATATAATTATATAAAATTATCGTTTTATTGAATTTAGTATTGAAACAAGCTATTTTCTTCTAGTAATACCATTGCAGTTGAGAAGGACAGTTGTATACGAGCCGATACTCACCAGTTGATCAGTGAACGACAGTCGAGGTATGTAAGGCTTAACTCTCGGCAAGTATCCCCGTCGTATAGCATTACAACTTATGTTCTCGAATAGAAATAACGATTTCAGATGCCACAGACAGTTGCTACCATTAGACTATAAGTCGATATGTTGTAATTAGCTTTTAGTGATATATATAAAGCTCAGGTATGTCGTGATTAACTGCTATTAGTAGATTACAGTTACATAAGTTCTGGTTAGCTACTAGAAAATGTATACAGATCATACGGCAGGATCCCTAGTCGAAAGGGAGCAGGTTAAGTGTGATTCGCGCTAGGAGCGTCATAAAAACTCTTCTATTTTCCAGTTCATTGGGTTGGTAGAATTATATGTTGTTGCCAAGCCTAGAATTTAGGAGCTCGTGAGAGTTAACGAGCCTGAATCAGTTAGTTGAACAAGTATTGGCGTAGTTAGGCAATTTAACTACCAGTTTGGCGCCTGTATTGTCAGGAAAACATTCCTCGGGGCCATTGGCGCATTCCTACGCCCCAGGGCCAGCAACCTAGATAGGAGAGCCATTCCTTAGAAACAATAACCCAGAGTTGTCTAGTGAGCTAGTGACAACCTGCTACCTAGTTAGGTTTAGTCATTAGTATTACCAGTGGTTGTCAGTCCTAGTTGACTTAGCATTCATCCTAAAGATCACTAGAAAGCTAGTCTAGTCGCCCAGGTCAAATAGACCCATGGATACCCTAAGAAAGGTGACCTTATCAGCAGTTGGAGGCTGGACCAGCGCACCAGTCAGCCCTCATAAGGTATTCAGGTACAGGTCGCCAGGAGTGGCTAAGTTTATATGAACTTGTCTATAAGGTTAAGAATCACCCAGAACAGTAATATAAGACCCGCTTATACCAAGATGAGGTCTAAGGCGCTAGTATGTACCATGTTAGTACAGTGCTTCCCACAGGCTAAGGACGTTAGTAAACTTCCTATGGGGGATTAGGGGATGACCGCTCGAACACAGGTTCGGCTAGTACCAGCCCTATAGTTATCCCAGGCGGGGGAGTCAAATAGTTAGTCATTCACGACCTCGTAGTTGGTTATGAATTAGAGTCGTCCGAGCAGGACATTCAGGGTTATGTTGGACCACTCCAGATCTCGCCCCGTTCAGTCCAGACTATTAGAGATCATGATCACTATTAGGATCCTCTGATCAGATACAGGTGCATGGCGTGCGTGCTAGCAATTTTACAGATTATCCTAGGGGGCGAGCAGCAGTGGCGTTAGGCCTAGAGGGCTAGTTATGCCTTTTGAGTGGCTAGATTGAGATATTATTACAACCTTTTGGTTCGGGGTTGCCCTTACTTAGGAGCCTTCCATGACCACCCCTGGGTTACTAGCTATGTCGACGCCCGCCAGGGGCGAGATGACGCCGCTCTACGGAATGGTATGTCGTCCTCTAGGGACGAAGATAGGGATCCAGATATGTGGTTGGACTTATATACACCTCTGTCGAGCATGCTTCTCGGGGTGTAGATATCAGGAGTCCACCGGACTCAGACACAGCTACAGATCAGGGGTCAAGTGGGCCCAATTGCATAACCAGGGGATTGATAGGTTGGCTATATCACCAGTGCAGTCATAGAAACCTGGTTAGGGGTATATAGATTGAAGTGCACTCACCAGGGCTTATGGGGGCCCTGGGTGGGTTATTCTGTGTTGATTGTACCTTCCGGCTTATGGGAGCCAGGTGAGGTTCTTGTTTGTATTCTTGTATGCTAGTTATAGTTTGTAAATACGTAGCTATATAGTCTTAACTTACGTACATGTAAGTGTTGGTTAGATGCAGATTATGAATCAGCAGGCAACCAGGTTTATCTCTCTGCCTCTCCTTTCTACTTACTTCCAGTATTTCATAGCTTATATGCAGCTCATCTATTGCCTTAAATATTCGGTACATATTGTACTGACGCCCTCCCCTGGGTGCTACATTACGTGCTTGCAGGTTTAGCCAGGCAGTATTCAGGATCTTCAG
Source organism: Datura wrightii (assembly GCA_035772735.1). Taxonomy (NCBI): domain Eukaryota; kingdom Viridiplantae; phylum Streptophyta; class Magnoliopsida; order Solanales; family Solanaceae; genus Datura; species Datura wrightii. The sequence continues at coordinate 70,413,073 of JASDFA010000019.1, read as the reverse complement.
TAGTAGTTGCTCAGAGTTCACCATTATAGTTCCTTTCATTCAGAGCTGCCAGGTTGTAGAGAGTTCTGTCTTTCAGTTTTACAGTATCTTGGGGTAGGTGGGGCCCTGTCCCGACCATTATTTGTATTCTTAAAGGCTTTCAGACTACAGTCATCAGTCAGTTAGTTGAATGCTGGCCGTGTGGCGCCTTAATCAGTTATGTTTCGTATGTTGGCTGTGTGGGGCCTAGGATAGCATATTAGGTCCATTTCAGTTATAACTAGATATCATGGCAACCTTGTCGGCTTGCATAGGACTCCCTTTTATGGTCTATTGTTGGTTAGCTGTTTTCATTTACAGGTGGCTATAAGGCCTTGTCGGCTAGGGGTTGTGTTTACAGCTGAGATATAGCCCGTTGTTTTCTTGAGTCGAGTTGCAGGCGTGCACCAGATGTGCATAATCCTAGCTAGGTCAGTCAGATTCCAGTGTGACACTAGGTGCTAGTCATGCCTCCCAAGGTGGGCCGTGACAAAAATGGAAACTCATTACTACATAAAAAAATTAGTATTAAGATATAACATAGAATGCACAATTAGAATAGTTAATATCATACAGTAAGAAAATATATTCAATGTTGCAAAAAAAGAAGAAGAAAAGAGAATTCATCTCACAAGTGATTCAATCCTTCAACGGAAAAGGAGCCTCAATTCTCAAAAAGTAATTGATGTAGCACGAAAAAAAATTGAAAAATATTTGATAATTATAAAAAAATAATTATACACTTTCTTTTGGTTCAATTCTGAACTTGAGTTTAGAGGGTAAGATTTAGTTTAAGAGTTGATGTCAAGTTTTTTTTTAAATCTTTTTTATTGACATGGGGTATTAATTCAATTATGAATATTACAGACAATTTTCATTTTATAGCAATTTGATGAATCTAACAATATCCAAGTTTACAAAAATATTATACTAATGAATTGTAAAATAGAAACTCTTACTAAATAAAGAAAATTAGTATTAAGAGAAAACATAGAATGCACATTTAGAATAGTTAATACTATACTGTAAAAAATATATATTTAACGCTATGAAAAAAGAAGAAGAAAAGAGAATTCATCTCACAAGTGCTTCAAACCTTCAGCTGGAAAGAAGTCTCAGTTCTTAAACAATAATTCTCTGTAGCATGGAAAAAGATCTTGAAAAATATTTGATATTTATTAAAAAAATATATTTTCTTTTGGTTTAATTCTAAACTTGAGTTTAGAGGGTAAGATTTAGTTTAAGAGTTGGTGTAGAGGGATATTATGAAGAAAAAGAGTGATCTAACATGAGGGATGTAAATTTTTTTTTTCTCATCTTTTTTATTGCCATGGGATATTAATTTGTCCTTAGATAGGGAAAATTACCAGCATGACGTAAAGAAATCAAAGAGTGTTGTCATTGTTTAACATAAAAATATGTAAAGACATGAAAGGAGAAAAAAACCAAAACATTTAATATTTGTGAACTTTTTAAAGTAAAGAAAATGAGAAAATGAAAGACGATAGAGCAAAAACGGGAGAAGAAAGAACCAGAAATTAAAGTCTATGAGTAATCTCATAAAAGGAAGTGTAATAAAGCATCAATACGCATTCCTACCATAATAAAAAGAATCTTATTATAGAAATAGAACAAAAAATCAAGAGATTCGAGCCAATAAAGACTGAGAAGATTGACTCAAGAACCAATTTCATTTTGAGCTCCATTGTAGAATTCAGACCTAACCATTAAGTAAGAAGTGATGGGAATGACGAAACTTGTGAATGCAAAAGATTCTGTTGAAAAAGGAATCTTAATGATTCACTAGTCGGGATGGCGGAATGAACCAGAGATTAATTCATGTATTCTGAGATCTGAGAAGTCACGCGTTAACCCTACAAATGAAATAGGGATTGAAAGAGTAAATATTCGCCCGCGAAAACTTTTTATGTTGCAAGACTATTTTTTTTAGGAATTGACGTAATCACAAGAAGTCAAAAAGTAACTATTGTTGAAGATAAATTGATACAACTATTCAAAAAATTTATAGACTAAAAGATGTAACTGTTCGAATTATGTTTAATTTTTTCAAAAGGTGCAACAAATAACTGATTGAGAAGGAAAACAAAAAGAAAAAATATAAAAAATTAGATAAATAGCAATTCTGGCGTAGAGTGCCACGTCATTGGGCTGAAGCCTTCAACTGGAAAGGAGCCTCAATCTTAAAAAATAATTTCTATAGCATGAAAAAAACTCTTAAAATATTTTATAGCAACTTGATGAATCTAACAATATCCAAATTCACCAAATATTATACTCATGAATTGTAAAATAGAAACTCATTAGTACATAAAGAAAATTAGTATTAAGAAATAACATATAATGCACAATTACAATAGTTAATATCATACTGTAAAAAAATATATTTAATGCTGCGAAAAAAGAAGAAGAAAAGAGAATTCATCTCGCAAGTGCTTCAAGCATTCAACTGAAAAGGAGCCTCAATTCTCAAAAAAAATAATTCTTGTAGCACAAAAAAAAAATCTTAAAAAATATTTTATATTTATATAAAAAATATATATATACACTTTATTTTGGTTTAATTTTGAACTTGAGTTTAGAGGGTAAGATTTAGTTTAAGAGTTGGTGTAGAGCTTTTTTCATCTTTTTTATTGACATGGGATATTAATTCAATTATGAATATTACAGACAATTTTCATTTTATAGCAATTTGATGAATCTAACAATATCCAAGTTTACAAAAATATTATACTAATGGATTGTAAAATAGAAACTCATTACTAAATAAAGAAAATTAGTATTAAGAAAAAACATAGAATGCACATTTAGAATAGTTAATACTATACTGTAAAAAATATATATTCAACGCTATGAAAGAAGAAGAAGAAAAGAGAATTAATCTCACAATTGCTTCAAACCTTCAACTGAAAAGAAGTCTCAGTTCTTAAACAATAATTCTCTGTAGCATAGAAAAATATCTTGAAAAATATTTGATATTTATTAAAAAACATATTTTCTTTTGGTTTAATTCTAAACTTGAGTTTAGAGGGTAAGATTTAGTTTAAGAGTTGGTGTAGAGGGATATTATGAAGAAAAAGAGTGATCTAAAATGAGGGATATAATGTTTTTGTCTCATTTTTATTATTGACATGGGATATTAATCTGTCCCTAGATAGGGAACATTACTGGCATAACATGAAGAAATCAAAGAGTTTTATCATCGTTTAACATAAAAAAATGTAAAGGCATGAAAAGAGAAAAGAACCAAACTATTTAATGTTTGTGAACTTTCTAAAGTAAAGAAAATGAGAAAATGGAAGAGGATAGAGCAAAAATGGGAGAAGAAAGAACCAGGAATCCAACATTATCGTTTTAGGAATTGATGTAATCACAAAAAGTCAAAAAGTAACTATTTTTGAAAATAAATTGATACAACTATTCAAAAAATATATCGACTAAAAGTTGTAACTGTTCAAATTATATTTACTTTTTCCAAAAGGTGCAACAAATAACTGATTATGAAGGAAAAAAAACTAGAAAATTAGATAAATAGCAATTCTGGCTTGGAGAGTGCCACGTCATCGGGCTGAAGGCCCTCTTTTATATGTATATATAGATAAAGATATAGATACTACAATATTGATATACTGAACTAGAATTAAAACAATAAATAAATTGTTATAAAACTGTGTCATGGCAAGAAATTACCGTGAAAGTAATTTCTCCAAATCATTGTAGCCCGTCGTTTCTCAAAATTATACAGTTACTTTCAAACACGTGTATTCATGATTGAAAGTTTGGAGTTTGCACAAATCGATTGCCTAGAAAAAAATGAAAGAAGAAGAACATTGAAGAAGAAGAGACGAATTTCTCTATATTGACGATGGAAATTTCAACCTATATAAAGGTATATCACAAAGTTTGGGTAGTAAAGATCTTTTAATTCGAAAAATGAATCTTTGACTTACATTAATTTCCAAGGAATGAACTTGGTTAATTTAGGGGAATGAATCATTGTCTTTGTATTATCATCCATTAACAAAAATACCAACAAGCCCCCACAAATGCAAAGATAAAAGGATAGAAACAATCTCTAGACAAATGGAAGGAACATGCACTTAAGTACCTATATCTTTTGATTTGAATTGACATATAGTGAAATGAGGAAATAACAAATATCCATAAAGTTAAGTACTTTTGAATTAAATAGATATACGTTGAGACCCCTACTACACATACCATATACTTAATTTTATGCATACTCCGCGATACTGATAAATTGGTTTAATGGTCATGCACACACCTTGAGTCTCATGAGTGCTTTAAAAATATGGTCCAGATCTTTCATAAAAGATGATCATACCTTTTACTCGTATAGGTGATTCTATAAACTCCATCTCAACAAAGATCACCTTAAGGTTATGTAATCATTAAGAGAAAAATAAAGTCAACCTTATAAAGCACCAGAACACACCATAAGGATAGATAATAGAGTATATATTGAGGGCTTATATGGATTTATTTGACCACAAACGGGTATCCGCCATATTACCTCAATCCATGGGTTTTAGTCTCATCCCTCTTAACTTTTTAAGGATTATTTTTCTTTCTAAATCCTTGGTTAAAGGATCCACTAAATTTCTTTGATCTTATACACTAAGAAAATAAACAACATTTAAATATTTATTTAACCGTACCATAGCTGATATAAATATGTCTCTTTTTTCAATTATACAAACTGTTCTTGGCAATTCTAATTACAGTTTGTGAGTCACAATGAAGAGAACCTGGTGAAACTTGTCATTCCCATAATTACACATTTGCCAAAAGGTTTCTCAGCCACTCAACTTATTGCCTTGCCAAATAGAGATCAATGAATTCATATTTTATAGTAGAATGTGCTATGCAAGCCTATTTGAAGTATTTTTTTACAAAATAACACCTGCACCAAAAATAAACACATAGCCACTGGTGGAGCAAACTTCATCATTACTAGTTATCCAGTTTGCATCACAAAATTCTTCTGAAATAGCAGAAATTATATTAAAATGCAAACACCAAATCATGGTACCTCTCCAATACCTTAGCAAACGATAAATCATTATTGGATTATGAATATATATACTTAATCTGCTAACAACATAAGCCATATCAGGCCGACAAGTTCATTAGAGATATTACATTCTCAATTATTTTAGCATATTCAATCTGAGAAACACCAAATTGTTTATTCTTTCTCAAAGTGTATGCTAGGATCATAAGGAGTTTTCAGTGTAGATGCATCTATACAATCAAATTTTTTCAACATCTTCTCAATATAACGAGACTGACACAAATAAAAGTCATTAACAGTTCTTTTGATTTTATCCCTAAAATCACATTGCTTATCCAAAGTCTTTCATCTAAAATTTAGAATTTAAAAAAATCTTAGTTTCATTAACAACGTTCACATTAACGCCAAATATTAACATGTTATCCATATACAAGCATATAATCACACAATTTACTTCTACAATTCAGGAATAAACACAAGTATCATATCCATTAATAATAAAATTATTATCTACTAATGTGCCATTAAATTTTTCATACTACTGGTTAGGTGCTTTCTTTAGGCCATACAAAAACTTTCTCAAATTGCATACTTTATCCTCCTATACAGAGATCACAATACCCTCAAATAGAGGAATACACATTTCTTCCTCTAAATCATCATTTTAGAATGTCGTTTTAACATCCATTTGGTGAAGCCAAACCATGAATATCGGCTAAGGCAATAAAAGTTTTAATGGTCGCTATTTTGGTCATAAGAGAATAAGTATCAAAGTAGTCTATACCTTTCTTTTGGTTAAAACGTCTAATCATAAGTGTAGCCTTATATTTATCAATTGTAACATCAGATCTAAATTTCTTCTTGAATGTCCACTTACCATGTGTGGATTTACACTCTTTAGGCAAATCATACAAGTCCCAAGTGTGATTAAAATTTATAGATTCTAAATTCATTTTGGATGACCTCTTTCCAAAATATAGCATCTATCGATCTCATTGCTTCATCACAAGTTATAAGGTTATTTCTTTATTAAGTATATAGATACTAATTCATTATTTAAAATATCAATGTCAAAATTCTTAATAAAAAATAGTGATAAAATCAGGAACAAAGGTAGTCTTAGTTATATATCTTTTACTCCGACACGTGATTTACAAAGGTAGTTATAGGGATTAAAATTAAATCAAGAACCAAGTTAGTTAAAGGAAGCCATACCAACAATTCAAATGTTATGTTAGTCAGAAGTCAGTTTGACTACATTGTTGGTGGAAAAGTTTGTTAGTGGTAGTTAGCCTTAACTATTGGATCTGATACATAGTAGCTCTATAAAAATGTAATCCTGTATTGTTGATCATGGATACATTTTACATTTGGCTTGATTACAATCTTCTTCTACTACATTTCTCTCTTTCCATTACATTAGCTATTCCACTTGAGTTTCCTCTATTGAAACTCCTTATTTAGCTCTGAATTCTCAAGCTTCCAGTTAAACGCTTACATTTTTGTTAACATTTGTATCAGAGATATTGAATCCTTGACAATAACGGAGAAGGAAACTAGGTAAAATGGAGAACCAACTAGTGAAACCTCTACCTTAGAGATAGGAGAATTACGTGAGATGATACAAAAGATGTTAATAGAAATTGGAACTTTATCATGTGAAGTTTCAATATGAAGAAATTGGATCAAATAGTGGTCAACTTCAAAAAACCTACAATGGATAAAACACAATTCGAGTAGGAGGATGACCCCTCCAGATTGGACACTCAAAGGAGAGAGTAAAAAAGGGAGAGAGACAAGAGCCCTACCAGTTACAATTCTCATCACTCAAATTTTAGTCAATGCTTAAGAATGGAGTTATTAAGGTTCATGGGAGAAGATTAAGGTCACGGTTGTTCAAACTTGAACAACTCTTTTCCATGGTCCTAATCGAGGAGAAGATAGGAGTGGCTGCACTACAATTAAAAGGTGAAGTCATTCAATGACATCTTTATTTTATGAGATAAGCAGTAGCTTTAACTTGTCACTTGGAGAGTATGTCATGGACACGATTGAGAGATTTGGTAATGATTTTGATGGCCCTATGAAGAAGATCAAAAAGGTGAAACAAGTTAGTAGTGTGAATGAATATCAAGCTATCTTTCTTAAAGAAGTATGTACCTCGTACCCTATGAGATCGGAGACAAGAAGAGTTCACCACCATTGAGTAGGGAACCTCTTTAGTTGCTGCCATGAGGCTCGATTTCACTCGTTGTCCAGGTATGCTCTTCCCTTGTTTTTCACTGAGGAGGAGAGAATCAGGAGGTTTGCTAAGGGCCTGAATGTGGGCCTTCAGGTGTTAGCCCTCCAGATAGTCTTCATAGGAAAGACCTTCCAAGAGGTGGTAGAGTTTGTGAATAATGTGAAAGGGTTGAAGCTGAATGAGTATATGAAGAACGCCGAGAAGAAGGCTCGGAAGGTGGGTAATTTCAGTGGTTCCTTTTCTAGGACTCTAATTCCCAAGGGGAACTCAGGGTTCCCTGTTTATTGAGCTATATAGTTTTCGACTGGGGGTCTACCACGGACCACTCAGTGACCTTCAGGTGTAGCTGGGAGCACCCAGATCGTTCGCTTAGATTTTGAGCTCATCTTATTTCCTCCGTTTTGGATCAAAAGTCAGTGATTGATAAAGTATGCCATGAATGTGGGGTGTATGGACACATATGCAATTGGTGTACCAAGTTTGGTAACAGCGGGCAGATTGTTCTACACTCGGCTCCTCTAGCTCTGGCCCCTGCTGAGAGAGAAGGTAGTGCGTTCCGAAGGGATCACCCATATCTTGGGCAGGGCATCAAGCTGACAGTTAGAGGGGCCACCTGGCTTAGTAGAGGAGGTGTTCAGACGGGAAGGGGTGGTACTCAGTCTATCATAGGGGTTGCACAGCCCAAGAGGGGTAGATCTCAAGCTAATAATTAGACCCACTTCCATGTATTTTCTAGTCGACCCGACGTAGAGGCTTTAGACATCATTATCAACGGTATTATTCTTGTATGTGAAATAATGGATATGGCTTTATTTGATCTTAGTTCTACCTTTTCCTATGTGTTTGCTTATTTTGTTGTGGGATTGGACCCTGCTTGTGATATTCTTGATATTCCGATTCATGTGTCTACTCCTGTGGGGGATTTTGTGGTTGTGGATAGGGTTTGCTATGCTTGTTTGATAGACTTTATGGGTTGTGACATGCATGTAGATTTGGTAATCTTAGATATGGTAGACTTTGATGTGATCTTAGTAATAAGCTGGTTGTCACATTACCATGCATTTTGGATTTCCATGCTAAGACAATTAGCATAGCGACATCAGGATTGTCTAGGTTGGAGTGGAAAGGGAATGGTAGCACTACTCCTAAAAAGCTTATCTCTTATATTCGTGCACAAAAATTGATAGGGCGAGGGTGTTCAGCATATCTAGCCCACGTTAAGGATACCAGTTTAGAGGGTCCCTCCATAAAGTCGATCCCAGTAGTTTGTGAGTTCTTAGAGGTACTTTCCGCAAATTTTCTTGGTATGCACTGGGCCGCCGGACTATAATATTGACTTCTGCATAGATTTAGAGCCAGGGACCCGACCCATTTCCATACAACCGTACCAGATGTCACCAGCTGAGTTGAGGGAACTTAAGGAGCAGTTGCAAGAATTGCTTAGTAATGGGTTTATCAAGCCGAATGCTCCTCCATAGGGTGCCCCGATGTTATTTGTGAAAAAGAGGGACAGTGGCCGGCGGATGTACATTGATTACCATCATCTGAATAAGGTAACCATTCAAAACAAATACCCTCTTTCCCGAATAGATGAACTTTTTGATCAGTTACAATGGATAACAATGTTCTCAAAGATTGACCTGAGATCGGGTTATCATCAGCTGAAGATTCATGCTAAGGATATTTCCAAGACAACTTTTTCGGACCAGGTATGAGCATTATGAGTTCCTAGTCATGTTATTTGGACTCACTAATGCTCAAGCAGCATTCATGAGCTTGATGAATGGTATCTTCAAACCCTACCTAGATTTCTTTGTAGTTATTTTCATTGATGATATTTTGGGTGTACTCCAAGACTAAGCAGGAGCATGAGAATCATCTAAGGATTGTGTTGGGGATGCTGAAGGAGAAACAACTATACATAAAGTTCACCAAATGAAAATTTTGGCTCGAATTGGTGTCTTTTATGGGGCATGTAGTCTCTAAGGAAGGAATTAAGGTATATCCACAAAAGGTGAAAGCGGTCTAAAACTGGGCCAGGCCTACTATAGTGACAAAGGTATGGAGTTTTGTGGGGCTGGCTAGCTATTACCACCAATTTGTGAAGGGATTTGCAGCCATTACCTTGGTGCTGACAAGGCTGACCCAAAAGGACATGCCTTTCTAGTGGTGCGAGAAATGTGAAGAGAGTTTTTAGAAGCTCAAGATCTTGTTAACCACGACTCCTATTTTGGCTTTATTGATAGAAGGTAAAGATTTTATAGTTTATTTTGATGCCTCACAGTTTGGGTTGGGTTTGTGTTAAAATAGGAGGGAGAGGTCATTGCTTATGCTTCGAGACAGCTGAAGGTGCATGAGAAGAATTATCCCATGCATGATCTAGAGCTGGCATTGATGGTATTCGCCCTAAAATGTATGGAGGCATTAGTTGTATACGGCCCGTTGTGAGATGTTCATAGACTATCACAACGTGCAGTATGTGTTCTCCTAGAAAAATCTTAATCTGAGGCTGCGAAGATGGATGGAACTGCTTCAGGACTATGAGTTACAATTCTATATCACCTAAGGAAGGCAAATATGGTGGCAGATACCTTGAGTCGAACAATAGTGACTGGGCAGTCTGGCTTGTTTGGAAGTTACCCGGCGCCCAATTACCAGAGAATTTTAGAGACTAGAGAACAACCTATGAGACTTACATTGGCATAGATATGTAGGATATTTGCCAGTGTGGAGGGCAAGCCGTCCTTGCTAGAGGGGGTGAAGTCCAGGCAGTTTTTAGGATGCAAAGTTGAGTAAAATTTGGGACTAGGTCTTACGAGGGGAAGTAAAGGAGATGACAATATATGATGAAGGAATTCTGAGGTTAAAGGGGCATGTATGTGTTCCCTGGGTTGGGAAGTTGATCAAAACCATTCTGTCAGAAGCTTACAACTCGAGGTCCTCTATCCATCCTAGAGTTACTAAAATATATCATGACCTAAAGTGGCATTATTGGTGGGGCAGAAAGAAGAGGAACATTGTCGAGCATGTCTTCTAGTGCCTAAACTATCAACACGTGAAATATGAGCATCAGAAGCTGGGGGAGAACTCTAGAGGATGACCATCCCAGAGTGAAAGTGGGAGTGATAGCAATAGACTTCGTGGTTAGCCTTTCAAAGATGTTGGGGAAGTTTTACTCCATTTAGGTCATTATTGAAGACTGACTAAGTTTGCCTACTTCTTACTTGTAAAGTGACTTACAATGCCGAGAGAGTGGCCAAATTGTATATGAAAGAGGTGATTCGGCTGCATGGGGTTCCAGTCTCCATCGTCTCAAACAGGGGTACATAGTTTACCTCCCTCTTCTAGAGGACTTTGTAGGATAAACTAGGTACCATGTTAGACTTGATTATAACCTTCCACCCGCAGACAGATGGGTAGTCAGACAGGATAATTCAGGTGTTAAAAGACATGCTTGGGGCCTGTGTCGTTGATTCTGGTGGCCATTGGGATAAGTTTTTACCTGTGGCGGAATTTGCTTATGTAACACCCCGGAAGGGCCTAGAATAGACCAAGGAGTTGAATTCGAAAACTACAAAAAACTTGGAATTTGCACCAGTATGACTCGAGGTATGAGTTGTGGTGAGGACCTAAGACTCGTGAATCAAATTGTGAGGAAACTGGGAGCCTGATGTTGTGTCACGGGTAGTCCTACGAACCGTGGTGATAAGGTACGACTCGTGGTTAGGAGTCATGGTGAATGTCTCAGTGGTGCCAAAGTGAGTCGTCATAGGTCATGGTATGACTCGTAGGATGAAGTAACGAGTCATGGTGAGGAGTTGTGGTTAAGTCGTATTGGTTTGGGTGGATGGTATCACGATTGACAGTACAACCCATAGGATGGTGGTACTTTTCGTGGTATACTAGTCATGACCAAATTGAGAAAGTTGGAGAAAGGGTGAAGTGACCACGAGAACTAACCACGAGTCGTGACTTGATGGTATGAATCATGGCACGACTCGTGGTCGGGATCAGAACTGCTTTTCATAAAAAATTCAGTAAGGGAAATTTCGAATTTTCTATGCTTTTGGGCCCTAAACCACATCATTTTGAGGTCAGAACATGGTCTTTAAGGGATGAAAACCCCTATTAAGTTCATTTTAGCAGTTGAAAGTGTTAGAGAAGGGAGTAGGAAGGGTTTCAAGCAACTTTCTTCAAGATTCTTCAAGTTTTCACTTAGGGTTCTTCAAGGGAGTAGGAAATCACAAAATTTCCAGGTATGTGGGGTTTTGAATGGGTAGATTAGACCCTGCCCATGCCCATTTCTTTCCATTTCCTATGATTAAGTTACCAAATTCTTGTGGGTCTTAACCCAATTGCATGATTTCTCACAAGTTTACATGAAAGTGTGGTAGTATGTTTAAATTACGGATTTTGAAGTATTTTGGCTGATATTTCTTGTATATTTTATATTTCATGATTTAAAACTCTAGAAGTATGGATTCCCAATTATGAAGGATTTTTAGTAAAATTCTTGTTCATGATGATTCTGCAAGCTTAATACGAATTTTTGAATTTCAAGCATGTCTTCAAGTTTTCTATTTCTTATGTTGTCATGATTATGTTTCGCATAAACTAAGAATTTCAAGCATGATTAAGACTTTGGGACATGCTCATATTTTGTGTATTATTTATGAACTACGTCTTTGGCCAACTCATGGGCCCAAATTCCATGGCTAGTATTATGAACTTTCAAGCATGGTATGATTTTCACGATTAAACTAGCCATGCATGTTATGTATGAATTTCTATGAGCACATTGCATGTTTTGGGAGTATTACTTTAACACCGAGTAGGTTCGGAGCCCAGGTTACGCCCCAAATCTCAAAACTACGTGCCACCATAGGATTATATTTGGGACCTCCTCAGTGACTGTCCCCTATCCCCTACGGGGCCTTCAGAAATGATATCACACCTTTCATGGTTCATACCCTTGGAAGGTATGAATGGCCTCCTGACCAGGCATACAAGTCGGACTTCATGTGTGCTCATGTGGAGTATGTCGGTTATAGAAATCTCGCATTGTTCGTCATGGTTTTGAAATATGCATGATTATGTTATTTTGGCTCAAGTTATGATTTATGAAATGTTTTCCCCACATGTTATGACTTTGATGGGTTTATGAATATTTTTGGAAATATTGAGCCTTACGATATACTTTCGATTTCAGTCTTATAATCATGATGTCCCCACTCCTTTAACTTTTATGTTTTGAAGCATTTCTTTGCATACCTTACATACTCATTACTATCAAAGTACTGACCCACATATTTTCAGGATTTGGTTTGCAGGTTCAGCATCGTCCCTAGCTTGCGCTCAGTTCCGTGCAGTCTTCAGTGGTGATCCTCATGATCCGAGGGCTTCATGTTCAGACTTGTTTAATTGTCTTATATTCTCAAAATGTTTGGGTTAGTTGGGGTCTTGTCCCTTTAACCCATCTTTTATTATTAGAGGCTTTTAGACTTATGTGTAGTATTCAGCCATTTATGTTTGGATCTGGTATTGTTGTTTTCTTTATATCTCATGATACGACTTTCAGTTAGTTCATGCTGGATAAGTTAAGTTTTCTGCCTTATATGAATGAATTAGTATTATGCTCACGCCATGGGTTGACTTGGGGTCTCTCGGGGCTCTTTGTCCCATGTCTACGATCCGGGTGTACTCTGGGGTTGTGACAACTTATAATAACAGCTATCACTCAGTATTGGCATGACACCATTTAAAGCTCTAGATGGGAGGAAATTCAGGTTTATAATCATTCAGTTCAATGTGTTCGAGGTGAGAACTTAGGGTACTGACTTGCTTAAAAAGTCCTTGGAAAAAGTTAGGGTGAATCAGGAGCAATTGGTAGCTACTCAAAGTAGGCAAAAACAATACGCTGACAAAATGGTGAGGGATATGGAGTTCATGGTGGGAAACCAAGTGTTGCTTAAGGTTTTACCCATGAAGGGAGTGATAAGGTTTGGGAAGCGGGGCCAGCTTAGCTTGAGATACATTGGGCCTATCGATATTCTTCAACGTGTTGGGGAGGTAGCTTATGAGTTAGCTTTGCTGCCAGGGCTATCAGGAGTGCATCTAATATTTTATGTCTCTATGTTGAAGAAATACCATAGGGATAGGTCTTATATAATCTAGTGGTATTTAGTTCTACTTGATGAGAACCTACCTTACGAGGAGGATCTGGTGGCTATACTAGATAGGGAGGTCCTCAAATTGAGGTCGAAAGAGATAGCAATAGTGAGGGTCCACTGAAAGAATCATCCTATGAATGAAGCCACTTGGGAGACCGAGGATAATATGTGGAATAGATATCCCCAACTATTTATAGAATCTGGTACATCTATTTTCTTACTTTCCTAGACCATTTGGGGATGGAAAATATTTTAATTAACATTTGATGTAATGACCCGTCCATTTTTATGAGGATAAATAAGTTCAGAACACCCTTTTTTGCCTAGATTGTCGGTGGGAAAGTGTTGGGTGAATGTTAATTAAAATTTGAGATTGAGGAATGGTATGTATGTAGTTTAGAATGAGCTTCTAGTTACTAGGGGAGTGCTGTAGTGTGGAGAAAAGAGCTACAGCGAGACCATTACTTCGATCGGAGGCCCACCATAATGGACAGGGAGAATAATCATCGGATCCACCGTGGTGGCGTCCTGACCCCCATAGCGAGTCTGCTGCAGTAGAAATGTGACCAGTTCAGTGGATGATGGGAGGCAATAAGTGCGTTTTAAGTAGGATTTTAGGGGTTTTACCCCATTATTCTAAGGCATGATCCTTTTGAATCTAGAGCGATTTTCTTAAGGACAGAGTAATTCTCCTTCCCAAGGCAAGAATTTTGGTTCATTCTCTCTACTTTTGACTCCCTAATTCTATCAAATCAAGGGTGGGGGGGGGGACTTCTAATGGTGAAAATTCCTAGTTGAAGTACCCTAAAATGATAAAACCAGTGCTGGGTAATGGAGAACTAGTTGGTGTTGGCTCCTTGGTTTAGAAGGGAGTAATGAATACTATCCAACGCGAATTTCTTTGTAGAACTTTATCTAGGTGGTGGTGAAGACCCAGAAGTAGGAGAAATAGGACCTTTATCCTTAATAAATGCCTTAAAAGGGTTTGAGGGAGTAGAACTTCCATGAACTAGGTTGTAATAATTATTGTGGGATAAATTTTAAAGAATTAGAACAATGGGTAACGAAGTGGACCGCGTGAACAAGTAGAATAGGGCGGGATTTAATTCCCAAAACACTTAATTTCATTAGTAGACTATTAAATTGTTCTTTAATCTCTTGTTTCTAGATTTTGAATGTTCAGAGGCATTGAGAAAGGTAAAGCTCCCACAGAGTAGCGGTATATTCCAGTTCTTTAGTTGGTAGGTTATGGTTTAGAAGGTGTTAGACTTATATAATGGCATATATATGTGAAATGACAATGTGTTGTATTGGTCTTTGGACATCATTTGTTGTAATAATTCCCTTGTTGAATGCCATTGTTGCATCAATCTAATATGATGTCATTATTTATGTAATGTGGAATTGGATGTTGAGGGGTTGTTCATGATCTTTTTTATTGTCTGAATGTGATCCATGAATTGTATGTATACTAAAGTTGAAAAAGGAAAGATGAGACCTCCTAAAGTTCAAATAAATTGACATAGTGGTAAAATACCGAGATATATGAATGAAAGTAGATAACCTGTTTTGTCCTAAGATGAGTGGCTCATGCCTGAAGCGAGCATCTGGGAAAGTGATTATGATTGAATGACTCGTGTCCGAGGGGAGCATCTGGACAAGAAGATGAGTGGGAGCGGGTACCATGCCAGTATAGTACATGAATTTCTAGAGTTCCCTACTGGTAATGACTGAAAAGGCGGAAATAAGACCCTTTGGCATGTGTGTCAATGATGATAAGTTTTTGGAGCATTTATGGTGATATGACAGAGGTGTGTGCCTGACATAGCACCACTTGTTATGGTACTTGATTGAGTGTAAAGAAATAAGACTGGTTCAGAAATATGAGAACCCGAATAAACTAAATTTCTTGCTATATAGTCTATGCGTTAGCAATATTATTGTGTTTATGATGATTTGACATTAATTGTCAAGTCACATAAGAATTCGTGATGAGTTGTGGAATCTATTGTGAGTAGTCCATTGTACATCCCATGTAGCTAAGGTATATTGATTATTGTACTGATGACTGATGTGTTGTGAGTTTACAACACTTTCGACGCTTAAAATTAGGAAAATACCATGGACTTAGGTATGTTTGTACGGATATGAGATGTTTTTACTTTGTTTTCAGGGAAAATAGGTGTTAGAGCAAAAATGTGCAAAAAAGTATAGAAAAACATCCAAGTACGAATCTCAATACGAGCCGTACCTAGATTGTACGAGCTGCACTGAGACTCGTAGAAAAACATAGAACACTGGAATAATGCTGGACATGGTATGGCTCTTAGTACGAGCCATAACTGGAGCCGTGTGATACTTTAGAGGAAAGTTGCACAATGGAAGTCTCCTGATACAGGTGGCAGTTACGAATGTAGCATCTACCTATGACCTGTACCAGGAGCAGTGGCATGCTTAAGTGATTTTAAGGACTTGGCAGAACTCATGATACGACAAGTTGTTACGAGTCATAGGAGCAAGGTACGAGGCGTACCAAGAAACTCGTAGAAAACTTCAGAAGATGCCAGAGTTCTCAGAGTCAAACCACGATTAGATTGTACGACTCATGGGATCATGTTATGAGTCATACCAAATGTCAACACTTAGCCAATTCTGCAGAAGTTAAGGAATGTACCAGAGCAAGGCACGATGCGTACAATCCTGTTGCGGGTCGTATGATGAGTCGTAGGATGTGTCAACGCCAGATTTGGTTATTTCCCTGTTAACTTAGGAAAAGGATTTATTGTCTGTATAAATACATTTTATGTTTCTTTTAGGTAGAGAGAAGGTTAGAATTAGTTGGTTGTCAATTGTTATCAAGTTTGTAATTAGTTTTTGACAACATTGGAGGGCATTTCTTGAGAATCAAAACTTGGATTTCTCAATTGTTCTTGATTTTGTTCATCATATTCTATTGCAATATTCACAGCAGGTTTTCTTTCAATCATCATTATAAGTATTTAATTATGTGTTTGTCTATGAATACTAATCACAATCTTACAATCATGAGAGGCTAAAACCTCCACAACTAGGGTTGTGGGAACCATGGTGGATTATCGAACTAGGGTTACACAAAGTGATTTGAAACCAATGCTAAATGCTTGTATTGTATTCTCTTCGTCTTTAATGTTTCTTAACGAAGAGCAACATTAGGACTTGCACAAATTCTTTACTTGCTTACACTTAGAGAGGTAAAGATTAGGAAAAGAGAATTAACAAGGCCTTGATATTTATGATCATTGTATAACCTGAGCTGTGGTCGCAGAATAGTTAATTTGGAACAAATTGATAATGGTTAATTTGAAATCGCTCATGAGACCTCACCTGCTGATTGAGTATAGTCATCCAATAGGGATGGATTAGTCGTTCGGATGAACCCTAGTTATTAACTTCTACAAGTAAGCATTGCGATAGATCACAAGTGTAAAATCCGAAGTAGTTATGAACCATGGGGGAACACTTACCATAGTTAAATTGCAAATCTTGATTAACAACACTTGATTTTTACACTTGTTTTAAATTTGGTTTTGTTATAAACCCCCCATTTTGGAGATGACACACCAAAACGCTTAAATATCATCGTTAGTCTAGTACTTATCATATTCCCTGTGGGTTCAACCCCAACCACTTTGTTGGGTTCTTTGTTGGAAACATCCACTTCATACTTTGTCAGGAGTGTGAGTTTGAGCATTATAAAAAAGTGGCGCCGTTGCCGAGGAATACAACTAAGATTAGATTAATTGCTTGTATTTAACTTTTGGTTTTTATTTCCTCATTTACATTTTGTTTTTATTTTTGACACCTATAGGTTTTATCTTGGTGAATGCCAAGTACTCGACGGAGTGGAAACCCCCTAATTCCATTAGATCTCGAAATTGAAAGAACACTATGAAGAATGGAGAACCAAGAGCTGAGATATGCCCATATTGCTAAAGAAGTTAGGCAAGCCGAGCTAGCTCGGCAAGATGTACTTTAGGAAGCTGATGATACTCAAGATGAAGTTGTGAATGCTGGTCGCCATGACGGGGAAACATAGGCCAGAGATATGCCCCTAAATTCTTTGATGAGGATGACCCGAATATTGATGAAGTTGGGTCAACAGGAGCTATCGTACCACCACCTTTGCCTACTGGGGCAAAGTTTGACATCACTAGCACCATGATACAATTTATGAATATGAAAGGGGTGTTTAGTAGTCATGCAGCTGATGAGGCCAACCTGCACTTAATGAACTTTGTTGGAATATGCAACGCATATAGGTTGCTCGGAGTCAATCAGGACATAATAAGGCTGACACTCTTCCCATTCTCTCTATCTGGGGAGGAAACATTATGGTTATCAGAGATGCCTAACGACACCATTACCAACTGGAGGGAGCTCAAACATGCTTTTCCATAGAGATTCTTTCCACCCTCCAAAATGCTACAACTTAAAGATGAGATATACAATTTTTGACAGCTAAAAAAGGAGGCACTTCATGAAACCTGGTTGAGATTTAAGAAGTTGACCAAATGCCCAAACTACAAAATTCCTGATGACAGTTTGTTGGAGATTTTCTAGGTCATTGAATAATAGTACTAAATCTGTCGCTGACACTGCGGCAGGAGGAGCACTAATGAGTCACACCTGGGAGCAAGCTGCCATTATTCTTGATAGAGTGACCAGAACCAATAGGGCATGGCACACCCGGGAAGCAGAAGTAGCTACTGTTATATATGCTGTTGGTATGACTACAGACCAAAGAAAGAAGGAGGAGGAATATGATCAGGAATTGGCCCACATGCATACATCATTGGACTTGCTCACAAAGAATACCATGGGCACTGGAGCCAGAAAAGTTAATGCAGTGGAAACACAGGGACAGGAACCAACGCTAGAGCATTTAGATTTCGAGGAGGAGTCAAACTTCTTGGACAACCAGGTGGCGAGTTTCTGCGCCAACACCTAAGGGTCTGGTTAGGACACTTGGTGCCAAGGTTCTGGAAATCAAGGTCGGAGCCTATACTGAGACAACTACAACTGAAATAGGTACAAAGACAAAATCTAAGGTCATGAGCAAGATGGAGAATGGAGAAGGAACGATGGTCATCGCTACTACCGAGCAGGATTGTACGTGCCTCCTAATGCACGTGATGGGAAGGCTGGAAAGTCAAAGTTGGAGAGCATGATGGATGAGATGCTCAAAAAGGTGAGATCCACAGAGGAACAGCTGAAGGAAATTCATGGAGATATATATGGCATTGACTAGAGAGTCAAGTCACATGCCACTACCATCAAGAAAATAGAGCAGCAACTAGGTCAACTGTCAGCAGCCCTGAACCCTAGGCAAAGGGGAACACTACCTAGCAACCCTGTCCAAAATCTGAAGAATGAAAGTCACTTTATTGCTGTGATGACTAGGAGTAGAAAGACCACAGTTGATCCCCCTCTTCCGGTTGTAGTTGAACTGCAAAGGAAGAAAGAGATCACAATTGATGATAATGAAGAGGTTGTTGAGCATGAGCTTAACGAAGAAGCTAAGTTGATTAAGGCTCCAGTTATTGAGAAGGAGCCTGAAGCTTAACAAGGAAAGAAATAAGGGGCCACACAGATTTATAAGGCTGTCCGACGACCACCGTCACCGTACCCTCAAAGAATAAAGAAGAAAGAAGAAGATGGTAAGTTTCAGAAATTCCTATCTATGCTGAAATAATTATCTGTAAACACACCATTGGTCGAGGCATTGTAGCAGATGCCAGGATACACCAAGTTTATGAAGGACCTTGTTACCAAGAAAAGGTCTGTGAGCTATTATCCCGTGGGTAACTTGCATCGTTGTAGCGCCATAGTCTCATAGGTCCTTGCCCAAAAAAAGGAGGTTCCAGGTGCCTTCACCATTCCATGTACTATTGGTGATGTTGAGTTCACGAAGGCACTCTGCGACTTGGGAGCAAGCATTAATCTATTACCATTAGCTGTGTTCACGCAGCTGGGCTTGGGAGCCCCCATACTGACTACCATGCAGTTATTAATGGCTGACCAAACTGTCAAGAAGCCTATGGGGATCCTATTTGATGCGGGCAGATTCATATTCCCAGTGGAATTAGTGATCCTTAATTGCGAGGTTGACTTTGAGGTCCCCATCATTTTGGGGTGATCATTCCTCATCACTGGGTGGGCTTTAGTATATTTGGAGACTGGCCAACTGAAATTCAGGCTTAATAAAGAGGAGGTCACTTTTAATATCTGCCGGTCAATGAAGCAACCAAACGAGTTTAGAGTGGTTTCAACAATCAAGGATGAGTTTGAGTTTCTTGATCAAGTCTGAGTAGTCAAGAGACTTGCGTCGTTCCGCGACATTAAATTAGGTGCTTCTTAGGAGGAAATCCATGAGGTGGTTTGGTGAAGTCTGAGTAACTAAACCACATGTGTCGTGCCACGATGTTAAGTAAGGCGCTTCTTGGGGGCCTCAGTATGAATCGTAAGAGCATTATACAGGCCGTAGTATGAGTCATAGTGAGAAGCAGAGATATGGCCTAGTGCATGAGTCTGTGATATGGTTGGTCCTATGACTCGTAACTCCATTATATGGGACGTAGTACTCACTGTACCTATGAACTATGCAAAGTATGGAACTCCAGTTCAGAGTGACTTACGAGTTGTGTTACTCTTCGTACCTTCATGGTACGAGTCGTATTATGTGCTCATAGGTTCACAGGTAAGTCTCCTAAACCTCTGCTACGAGTCCTAGGGATGAGTTGTAGGTTCTTCCTATGACTCGTTGTACGAGTCGTGACAGGCCAAATTACTTAAATCGACTCGACTCCACCCAATTTTTTATAAATTGCCCTAAAATTATTTAAACTTCAAAATCTTTAGACCCTTCTCCCATGCACTCAAAACCTCAACTCACGAACACTTCCCACTTCCCTCACACCCGTAACTCACGAACAAAGATCATTGAGCAAAAATTGTGCCCGATTAACACTGCCCAAATTGAGTCCCAACCCTAGTCACTGACGCACTCATGAAGTGAGAAAGAGATTGCAAAAATCAAGTAAGTAACTATGCTTCGAGCCAGGAAAAATGTCATTCGTGCTTGTATGAATGCGTTTGACAATTGGGAGTCCTCAAAATTCATGAAAAAATAGATGAGGATAATGAGCAAAAATTTGCATTATGACTGTGTTGACTGGGTAGGATTCGAAAATATATTTAAAATTGAATTTAAACTACTATTAACTGAGTTACGGGTTGTGAGTCGAAAAGGGAGGACTGGGTAGTTTAATATATGTGAGAAATGCATGCGTAGAATTGGGGAATTCTGAGTACCTAATATAAATTAAACTTACCTACAAAAATGACATGAACAAAGGCAAGAACAGGCTTTACAAGCCTTCCTATGACTCGTGGTTTCACATTATGATTCGTAGGATGGCTCGTTAGGACTGCCCTAAACCAAATGTGTGACAAGTCATTGGTACAGAACCTAGTACGACCCGTGGTATCCTACTATGATTTATACCTAGCAATCATACCAGGAGTTTGAAAAGAGTCAAGTCTAAAGGCAATGGTATGATCCTTTCTATGACTCATGGAATCGACTTACGGGAAGTACATGATGTCGCCCAAATTACACCTCATAAATGAGATATTAATCGGTCGATGTTCAGATATAGAACCCAACCAGGGTAGGGGTAAAACCCCACGAGGAATATGATGAGAACTTGAGTTAATGCGTTTGGCTAATATTATTGGCTTACTTATTTCCTGGGGGGAAAAACTCAAAACACAAAATAATAAATAAGAGCAAAGACTAGTAAATGTTAAATCAATTTCGCTTGTATTCAATCAATAAAGTGACTAGGATTGTGTTCCCCATGACTTCATAACCACAAGTCTGTTACACTAATGATCTATTTCGGTGTTTAGCAAGCAATATTGGTAAGTTAAATTCACCTAAATGGTTGGTCCCCTATCTAGATGATTATCACCACGCTGCTTGATCCCTATACAGGTGTATGCTTAATTAACCCTTACCCTTAATATCGAATTAGCTATTCCTGGACAAGGTCAAGCTATTAGATGAGGGTTGATAGCCTCAAATCTCCGTTGTTAATCTCTTTTCCCATTCATCACCCTTTGATCTGGTATGTAAGAATAGTGATCTTGGGTAGATTTATATGCCCAAGTGATACTCAAAAGTATCATTTGCGCCTTGTTTATCTAGCAATGTGTATACATTTTCATGTAATTAGGAATAAAATGTGAATTTATACTAACCAACATGATTAGCATTGTTTTGTAGGTAAAATGTGATTTCGAGAAGCTAAAATGCGTGTTGGACGATATCGGAGTTGGACTTGGATGTGAGCAAGGAAAAAGGCATAGGACTACACGAATTAAAGGGGCTCCGTGATGGAGCCGTGTCACGCTGCCATCGCGGAGGCATTCTGCCTGGAGGGTGAAAAGTCATCCAATTTCCAGTGGAGGGTCGCGTCTACTCGGTGCATGGTGGCTAGCCTCCGCGTTGCACACCGTGCCACGTTGGTGTTTAATTTACCGGACCCCCAGTTCCAGTGAGGGTCCGCGTTCACGGCGTGTCACAGAGGCAGTGCTCCGCGATGCACTCCGTGACACGTTGCTCATTATTCCGGGAAAAATTCCCACTAGTATAAATAGAACACTTAAGTGTATTTTTCATAATTCAGACTTGGTGGAGCAAGGACGTGGGTTACAGGCAGTTGAGGGACGAAAAGTTCAGGGTTTTTTCTCTCTTTCTTTCTTCTCTAATTCAATTGTTTGTATGATTAACACTTATTTTTTGATGATTAATCCACAAATGAGTGGCTAATTCCCTTCCTTGCTGAGGTTATGAACACTTGTGATGAATTTTGATTATTGATTATATGGTTTTTCATCTTTTTCTTCCATGTTGTTCTATTAATTCTTGTTCTTACTGCATTGGTGTGTGGCCTACATTAATGTACATCTAAAAAGTCCGATTTCACTCGAGAGAGCACAAAATTGGAAAGTTGTGAATTAATAGGATATTGTTCTTTACTTGATTTGGGAAAATTGAGTTTTGATGTGCATTCAGGATAGAAATATACCTGAAAGTCGTATTAGTCAATTTAGGAACCGGAATTGTATGGCTAGAACATGAATTGCATTTGATCACAGAAATGTAGACGGATGGTTCATGATTCTTAAGTGAGATTAAATACGAGAGTTTTAATCTCTTGGCAAATGTTCTTGGCTAGCAACTGGAAGAAAAGATTAACTAATTTATGATGATAATCAGTTTCATTACATGTTCTTTAACCTCAACATGCTTTTATCCATAGTCCAAATTCAAAGTAGATAATTGTTCGTAGTTTTAGTATAAAATTTATAGAACAAATTATTCAATTTTTGGTTATTTAGTTGTCAGCATATTTAGAAGTAAAAATATAGTATACTTGAGGAAATTGCACTTAACCCAAGTCTCTGTGGGATTGATACTTGGCTTACTAAAGCCACTTACTACTTGTTCGACCACGTGCACTTGTGTGTCGGTTTTATAACCCCAAAACCACCCAAACAAGTTTTTGGCGCCGTTGCCGGGGACTTGGCAATTGGTGAATTTGGTTTAAGTGTTAATTTACTGTATTTTCATTTTCTTAAGTGTTGACAACTTGGTCTTAACCTGTATTTTGCAGACATAATTGCTGTGAACACTGGCAAGAGACAAAGTGTTGGTGGAATGTTATATAGAGCCAGAACGTATATTTCACAGTAAACGGAGAGAAGCTCTACAAAGAAAGCTGCAGTTGCTCAGACAGACTATTATGGAGCAACAAAATCCACCGGTTGTAAGGGCAGTGTTAGTGCCCGAAGAAGCAGCAGCAAGGCCGGTTCGCGAGGTGGAAATCCCACATGCCAATAATGTTACATCCAGTATCCGCAAACCAGAGCCTGGAGGGAGATTTGAACTCAAGCAAAATATGGTGCAATTGTTGCACACAAGCGGGCAATTTACCGGTCTCCCTCATGAAGACCCACAACAGCATCTCCAAAACTTTTTGGAGATAAGTGACACTTACATACCCGCTGGAGTGTCACCTGACTATGTTCGGCTTACATTATTTCTATTCTCATTACTCGGAGAAGCCAAGAGGTGGTTAAAAGCTGAGCCACCAAATTCTATTTCAACGTGGGATGATCTTGCACGGAAGTTCTTGATAAGGGTTTTTCCCTCTGGTAAAAAAGCAAGACTTAGAAGTCAAATTCTAAGTTTCAAATAGAGGGAGGGAGAAAATTTATATCAAGCCTGGGAGAGATTTAAATCCATGTTGCGGGACTGTCCTCATCATCATCAGTCCAATGAGGTGTTGGTGCACACATTTATTGAGGGTTTGGAACCCCACACCAAAATATTGCTAGATTCAGCAGCTGGAGGGCAAGCGCTGGAAAAGACTTATGAGGAGCTGTATACCTCGCTAAATCGGATTTCACAGGGCAATCCAGAATGGAATGCTGACTAATCACGAGGTGGGACAAGGAAAGCAGCAGGAGTGCTTGAAGTGGATGGGTTTACAGCTATCGCTGCACAGATAGCTGCCTTGCAAAATCAATTGAACAACCACTTCAGCAACATGACTTTGAACCAGCCGTCAGCTCCAGTTAATGCAGTCCAGCAATTGTGGTGTGAAGTGTGTGGAAGCAGTGAGCACTCAGCTGAGTGCTGTGGAGCAAATCCTGACTCGGTAAACTTTGTGGGGAATGCACAAAGAAATCACCAGCAGTATGGTAGTAGCTACAATTCAAATTGGAGAAGTCATCCTAACTTCTCATGGGGTAGCAACAACCATCAAGGCCAAAGTTCAGGTCAGGGTGTGCAAAGGAATCAAGGAGGGCAACAGAACTACCAATCTCAATTCAAAAATAACAATGCACCTCCTCCAAAACCATCACCCAACATTGAGGAGATGTTCAAGACCATGATAGCTAACCAAGCTCAATTGCAGGCTGACTATGTGAAATTGGCAGCCGAAGTGAAAAACAATCAGTTAGCTACCAAGGCTCTTGAGTATCAATTTGGGCAATTTGCTAGTGCCCAAAATACAAGGCCTAGAGGAGGACTGCCAAGCGACACGGATCCGAATCCCAAGCAGGTAAATGCAGTGACCACAAGGAGTGGTTTGCAGCTGAAGGAGGTGGAACCAGAAAGACCACCTCAACACTCGGGAGCAGCAGAAGTTGAGGGGGAGCAAAGTTCGAAAAGGGGGAAGACCAAAGAAGCTGAATCAGAAAGACCTCCACCTCCGTCCCCTCAACGACTTAAGAAAGACAAAGAGGAGGCGTGTTTCAAGAAATTCATGGAGGTGCTTAAACAGGTACATGTTAATTTACCTCTTGTTGATGTCTTGCAGGGAGTGCCTAAATATGCCAAGTACATAAAGGACATCGTGGCCAACAAAAGTCGGTTGACTGAGTATGTTACGGTGGCTTTAACGGAGGAGTGCACTTCCCAAATCCAAAACAGACTGCCCACAAAGCTAAAAGATCCTGGAAGTTTTACTATCCAGCTTACTATTGGGCAGAGCATCCGAGCTCGTGGATTGTGTGACTTGGGGGCAAGTATAAATGTGATGCCATCTTTGGTATTTAGAAAACTGGGTTTAGGGAGTCCTAGACCCACAACGGTAATATTGCAGTTGGCGGATCGATCCTTAGCTAGGCCGGATGGCATTGTTGAGGATGTTCTAGTGAAAGTTGGCTCCCTAATTTTCCCGGTAGATTTTGTCGTGCTGGATTTTGAACCAGACGCGGAAGTCCCATTTATTTTGGGATGACCCTTCTTGGCAACCGGGAAAGTATTAATCGACGTAGCTGCGGGGCAACTGACAATGCAAGCACATGACAAGGTAGAGGTGTTCGGTGTGTATAAAGCACCCAAGCTCCCGATGGTGCATGAAGAACTCTCGGTGATCAATGTGATTGATCATGGTAATGCTAAGCAGATGGAGGATGCCCGAGAGTTAATGGGAAGACCACCGGATAGGTGTAAGCACTACTGGGGGGAAGACAGTGATCGAGAGAAATCGTCCATCACCCTAGCGGACAATTGAGCTTAAATGACGTCGAGCCGCGATGGTAAACCAGGCGCTGCACGGGAGGCAACCCGTGAAAATTTTTTCTTTCATTTTGCAAAGTGTAAATAGATTTTTCTTTTTCTTTTTCTTGATTGATTACAAAATATTTTCGTTTTAGTTAGTATTTTTTTATTTTTAGTTAGGTGAAACCTATTATTCTAACCAATTTTATTTAGTGAGATGATTTTCAGGTCAAACGGAGAAAAATGTGCACGGAATCGTGAAGGAAAAGTCGAGGTATGAAAAATTAATAAAATGTAGAAGACAGTGAGTTGGGGCGATAGCTCCGTGTCACGGAGGAGGACCTCCGCGTTACCCTCCATGACACGTTGAGGTATAACCCAGAAATTTTAAAAAATTTCCAGTATGCTGTCGCGATGGCTCCGTGTCACTGAGGCATTGCACCGTGATGCACTCCGTGAAACGTTGCCTTGTATATCGCGACGGGTCACACCGGGTTGCCGGGTGACCCGCCTGTTTTTCTACCTTTTAAACCCTGAATTCTTCCCTTTTCCCCTCATTTTCAATTTCCTCCGCCACCAAACATCCCAAAACCCCTCTCCCATCAACGTGCCACGGCTTACGGCAACAATTTACTGAGTTTTCTATGATTATTCAACTACAAGGTATGTTTTCCGATTCCCTCTCAAGTTTTGTCGATTTTCTTTGATTTTAAGCATGGGAGGTGAACTAAATTGCCCTAGGTCAAAATTAAGCATGAATTCAAGTTATTTGTTGATTGATAATTGTTCGGAATGTCGTTATGATTGTTTGAACTTGTCGATTGCATAAAGTATTCGAATTTGATTGCGAAAATCAATTCTAGGGCTTGTGGTTGAATTTGAAGTTGGAAATGGGTTGAAATCATGAATTATGCCGGGTCGTACGTGTTGACTGAGATGAATCATTGTACAAAGTGTTAGGATGTTAATAGACGACGAATTCTCAGGTTTGGGGGAATTGCTGAAAATTGTTTGTATTTGGTTGGTTGGATAGGTTAATGTATATAAATTTTTGTTGTTATTTTTGTTTCTTTGTTTTTCTTTGCTAAGTGCAAGGGTTAAAATGTTTGCGATGGTAGTGATTGTGATTAGCTGTATGAAGTCTGAGTAGTACGCATAAGTTATACTGTCGAATCTTCTTGTTGAACGCACTAAGCATGATTGTATAGCTTGTTGTTTGATGTAAATAAAGCTATTCTTGCCGTATTGTTGTAACTGTAGCTAAGGAATAAGTGTGGGGTAATTTAGCGTAACCCGACCTTACCGAAGTTAATATTTATTTAACTTAACATTGAGCTTGTTTACTTGGGTTGACAGGCAAAATGGCAAGCCAGCAAGATAAAGGGAAGGGTGCATCAACTTCAAGCACCGGAAGGAAGAGACTCAGACTGGGCACAGCAGTCCCAGCTGCACCAGCAGTTCCACGCGGCCAGCGCGGCCAATATGGAACAAGATGGGTGACGAACGAGGGGAAAAAGTGGTACGCCAAGCATAAAGAGAACAAATATTTCCCCGAGGAGCATATAACAGGGGAGCCTTTGGCACAGGAGTTCCCCAGAATGGTTCACCAAATCGAGGCTGCTGGTCTAAATTTCATATTCGAGGAGCCCAAAGAATGTTGCCTGCACTTGGTTCGGGAGTTCTATGCCAACTGGAACCCGTCAATCAGAAGCCACACCATCAAAATCAGAGGGCAGATAGTCACTCTGGAGCCCCACCAGCTCAATGCCATCATAGGAGCACGGGACACAGACGCCCACGTCCTCAGACAGCTGAACATTACCCCACCGTATGCTGACATCAGATGCACACTATGTGGGGCCCGATCTATAGCTAGATGGAGCAGGCACAAGGAAAGGGGCTACCACCAGACTCTGCCATATTCTCAGATCAATAGGAAAGCTCGAATCTGGCTGAAGATAGTCTGCTCTTGCCTCATCCCGGGGGTACATATGACTGATGTAACCCGGGATCATGTTTGCCTGGTGTACGCCCTGATGAAAGGGCTGGAGATAAATGTTGGGGCGGTTATCATATCCGCCATGAAGAGAGCCCGATTGCACCAGGGGCACAGGTATGGTTTCGGTGGACTACTCACCACCTTTCTCCGGGGCCTCGATGTTGAGGAGGAGGCCCTCGATTATATACCGCAGTTGGAGCGGTGGGCCTTGGATGTGACTAAAACTAAGGCTCCCGACACCACCCACGGGCCAGTGCTGACACTTGGCGAGCGACACGCTCGTGATGACCAGTATATGGCGTGGATGTATGGGATGCAGATGCTCCAGCTCAGGATAGGTGGGAGGCCGGCCACGGAGGAGGAGCTATGGCAGCTCGAGCTAGATTACCCGTTTGGCGAAAACGCCAGGGCTCTATGCCGAGTAGGGCCAACCTTTGTAGAGCCCACTGATGATGACGTCCCCACCGACGAGGAGACACATCGAGAGGACTCCGATGTGGAGTCTGATGACGATGATGGAGGCGACTCGGACATGGGAGATGAGGCAGCAGCACCTGATGAAGAAGTGGAATACTTTGACTGATCAGGGAGTTCCACCACCCGATTATGTGCTATTTAATATTTGTGAACACTGGGGACAGTGTTCGGATTAAGTGTGGGGTGGGAGTAGTTAGGTGCTGGGCTGGGCTGTTTTGTTTGTATGTTCTCCTCTGTTATTTTGTATGTTGTGTTTCCCTGTGTTTGTGAATTTTCAAACTGTTCTGTATTTGTAAATATTTGTGGAATTGATGTGTGTTGTTGAATGTTGCCAGCTGATTCTGTAAATATTTTTGTAAATATTTTTGCTTATCGAAATGATCGATATATTTTTTTAAAAAATTTTTGAAAATATTCTGTAAATAATTTTTCTATTGACATGATCGATGTTTTGCAAAATTTTCAACTTTTTAATTTTGGGTTTCTCGGCGTTTGTTTTCGGTTCTTTTACCGAGAATGGTCCCATTGAACCGAAGTCATAGTTAGTGACCGTTCCCTATGATGGATGGATGACGACCGTCTTAAGGGAAATGTAGTCGGTAGGAGTAGTTTATTTTAATTAATTTTCAGTTTTTTTCTTGGTGGATTGCATCCAGGAACCTGTAGTTACTATATGGTTGAGAGATTTTGGTTGCGTGTTGTGCATGATATTCAAAATGCAAAGGTGATTCGTATGAAAGCATGCAATTTTGTAAATATGTTGAGATACCTAGGCTGTAGAGTTCGATTCAGTGTGATTGAGGCTTAATGTTTGAATTCATGTAATTAGCTGATTGAAGAGTCTGTGAATACATCTTGAATCGAGCATGTGCATAAAGTGTGAAGTGAGGTGTTGATATTCCATGCTATTGTGAAGTGTCTAGAACTTGCCTGGTGTGTGTACAAAACGAAATGAAGGAGGTGTATTGTAGGAAAGGATGTAGGCATTTCTTTGTTTTAACCGAGAGTTTCTATTTTTTTTTCTTGTCATACTCCCCCTTTCTGTGATTGTATACCCTAGTCAGCCCTTTGAGCCTTTAGCCTATTATTTCTTTCTTTTGTCCAAAAAGGGTAAACTGAGCTTAATTCCTTCTTTTCATTAGCCGTAAAGTCTATACAAAACTCTTAAGCGCTTAAGAAGAGAAAATAATGTTCCCAAAAAGTGTCAAAGAGTGAGAATGGTGAAAAGAAGAAAAGCAGAGTGATGAAAGAAAAAAAAAGGGCGAAGGTGCACTTGCTATAAATAAACGATAATGAAGGTGCATGAATAACCTTTGTTATTGTGTCAAGTGTGATTAATGAAATGGGCCATACTAAAGTAAATCATCAAGAATGGGATGATGAAAAAAAAAGAAAAGAGAGAAACAATGTCCATGAGTTGATGGGAATGTGTTGAAAAGGCGCTTAAGGATGCTAGTGGTTATTATTGGCTAATCCAATATTTACTAGTTCCATAGCTTCCATTACAACCCATTAAAGTCCTACGTGATCTTACATTGCATTTCTTTATATTAGTGGAGTAATACACTAAGGGCAAGCTTATGGGTCATGACATGATGCATGTGAATTCTTTTGGGAGAGAGAGTGAAATTGTTTTTACATGCCCCTACTTGAATGTTTGTGTGTCACATGAGCAACAAGGGGAAGATTCTCTTGAGTTGTGAGGGCACATGCTTGAGGAAAGACTGATTTTCGGTTCGGATGTCTTGATTAGCTGATTTGCATGTGTTTGCCGATATCGAGAGTCGATTCTTAAAGTCTAGGAAGTCTTAACGTATTGAAGGTCATTGTATTGTTAAGACTATGCATGTTTTCTTGATGATTTGCAATATTGAATGATCGGTATGACCGTAGCTTAAATTGTCGTACCATAGTAGCAAGGTTGGGATGTAGATTGCATGAATTGTATGTTTGTTGTTCGAGGACGAACAAGGATTTAAGTGTGGGGTAAGTGATCTTGGGCAGATTTATATGCCCAAGTGATACTCAAAAGTATCATTTGCGCCTTGTTTATCTAGCAATGTGTATACATTTTCATGTAATTAGGAATAAAATGTGAATTTATACTAACCAACATGATTAGCATTGTTTTGTAGGTAAAATGTGATTTCGAGAAGCTAAAATGCGTATTGGACGATATCGGAGTTGGACTTGGATGCGAGCAAGGAAAAAGGCATAGGACTGCACGAATTAAAGGGGCTCCGCGATGGAGCCGTGTCACGCTGCCATCGCGGAGGCATTCTGCCTGGAGGGTGAAAAGAAATCCAATTTCCAGTGGAGGGTCACGTCTGCTCGGTGGCACGGTGGCTAGCCTCCGCGTTGCACGCCATGCCACGTTGGTGTTTAATTTACCGGACGCTCAGTTCCAGTGAGGGTCCGCGTTCACGGCGTGTCACAGAGGCAGTGCTCCGCGATGCACTCCGTGACACGTTGCTCAGTATTCCGGGAAAAATTCCCACTAGTATAAATAGAACACTTAAGTGTATTTTTCATAATTCAGACTTGGTGGAGCAAGGACGTGGGTTACAGGCAGTTGAGGGACGAAAAGTTCAGGGTTTTCTCTCTCTTTCTTTCTTCTCTAATTCAATTGTTTGTATGATTAACACTCGTTTTATGATGATTAATCCACAAATGAGTGGCTAATTCCCTTCCTTGCTGAGGTTATGAACACTTGTGATGAATTTTGATTATTGATTATATGGTTTTTCATCTTTTTCTTCCATGTTGTTCTATTAATTATTGTTCTTACTGCATTGGTGTGTGGCCTACATTAATGTACATCTAAAAAGTCCGATTTCACTCGAGAGAGCACGAAATTGGAAAGTTGTGAATTAATAGGATATTGTTCTTTACTTGATTTGGGAAAATTGAGTTTTGATGTGCATTCAGGATAGAAATATACCTGAAAGTCGTATTAGTCAATTTAGGAACCGGAATTGTATGGCTAGAACATGAATTGCATTTGATCACAGAAATGTAGACGGATGGTTCATGATTCTTAAGTGAGATTAAATACGAGAGTTTTAATCTCTTGGCAAATGTTCTTGGCTAGCAACTGGAAGAAAAGATTAACCAATTTATGATGATAATCAGTTTCATTACATGTTCTTTAACCTCAGCATGCTTTTATCCATAGTCCAAATTCAAAGTAGATAATTGTTCGTAGTTTTAGTATAAAATTTATAAAACAAATTATTCAATTTTTGGTTATTTAGTTGTCAGCATATTTAGAAGTAAAAATATAGTATACTTGAGGAAATTGCACTTAACCCAAGTCTCTGTGGGATCGATACTTGGCTTACTAAAGCCACTTACTACTTGTTCGACCACGTGCACTTGCGTGTCGGTTTTATAACCCCAAAACCACCCGAACAAATAAGGCGAGTTCCAACATTTGCAACCATTAAGAAATAATTAAAACAAAGGGAAAAACAATACATGCATAAACCCCGTTCAAGAATCACTAAGTATTTTTACCTATGTGTATTAATTCATCATGGTTCCCACAATCCTAGTTATGGGTTTAACTACTCATATTTGAATAATCACAATAAAAAAATATAGAAGAAATCATAATTGTAACTTACAAAGATTCGTAGAAGAAAACCACATGAATTTAACAAAACTCCAAAAATGATGAACAAAACATCAATGTTGTTTAATTTTCAAAATCAAGAACAAAATTACAAACTTTGTTTCTTGAACTAAGAAGGATCATTAACTACACCAAAATTCCCGTGAAAAGTAGTAAAATAAACTGTACTCAAAAAATAAATCTAAATATTGTATTTATATTCCCAAACATATCTTTTCCTAACTAAAAATGGTCTCCAGGTCGGCAGTGGTAACGAGCCAAGTAACGACTCGTTAGGTCTCCCAACGATTCATGGCCAGTGAATTTGAGTCGTCCTCGATAGCTTGTCCAATCCTGGTGATGGGTCACCTAATGACTCGTTAGGCCTGGACAAAATTCGTTAGGTCCCTCATGGCCATGGCTCACCAAATCCTCTAGTGGACTTGACGGATGCACACAGTATCTGATGACGAGTCGTCACTTCACCTAACGACTCGTTATGTCTCTCATTGTCTTCATTGGACATTCCTCAGAAATTTTCCTCCCTGTCTCCATGACTATCATAAGGACTTCTTACCATATGTAACGAGTTGTTCCTTCAACTCGTGAGGTGCACTGGTTAAGTTTCATCAAACTCAATCTCTTCCCCACGACTCCAAGCATGAGTCGTGCATTGGGACAATGACTCGTGACCTGGGTAGCAGCCTGCATTTTTGTCCCTTTTTGCCTTACTTTGCCCATTTCCCGTTCCGAACCTGTTTTCCTGCAACACTTAACACAAACACATCATATCTACATAAACATACCCGGAATGTGCATATTTTCTTGGTTTTAAGCAGCGAAAGTGCCGTAAAATCATGGAACATCAACACCCTCAACTTAGAACTTTTGCATATCCTCAGGAAAAAACAAATAAAATAAAACTACCATGACGCTTCAATCAAAAGAACTTTAGGAAACTTACGCCAGTCACAACTCTTCATCTAATCAAATTGTCTAACCCCTCCATTATCATACAAAATCAAATCATAATGCATCTGTAAAATTTTCAACTATGACACAGAGAAGTCGAAACATGACAAAATATTGTTACTTGTAACCATGCACATAAATCTATAACACTGACCCAAAATGTTTGCAGACGATTTTGTTGACCAAATGTTCTAACCACAAAGAAGTCCCACACTCACTCATGTGTATATGATCATATCAATGTATTTCTCTTGGGACTAGGTAAGATTACACTCTCTCTCACAAAGAAATTCTAACTGTGCATATGCAATACCATAAGCTTGCCTTTACTTTCAATACCTCAATTTTTAGACGGGTGACCAGGATCATTATAGGACTTTTAAGCTTGTAGTGTAGGCTCGGGTTCGGGTATGATACATATGGGACTAGTAGCTTAACCCTCCTTGGCACTATACACACTTTGACTCCATTTTTACCTTTCTTTTCATATTTTCTCCCTTTTTCCTTTGCTTTATTCTTCTTTTACTTTCGTTTGCAACTACGAGTGCGATGTTCCTTTTTTCAAGTATTCATTACTTTCATTCATTTTTTTGTTTTTTTTTCTTTTTGCTCTTATTCTCTTTAACAATTTTTTTTATTTTCTTTCATTATGCATTTCGCACCCGCTCTTTCATTTTCATGACTCAATTTCATTCATCCTACTCTTCGTAATCACCCCTATGATAGCCACCCTCAACTTAGGCTATTTGCCTGAGTTGCGATTCACAGTGTCCAAGGAGGGGCTAGGGCCAAAATAGATTCATTTTAATTAAAGTAGGAAGGTGAATTGGTGTTAACAAAAAAAGGTAAATTTAAGCTCAAAATTTGGATCAAGGGATTTTTATTTTATTTGGTAGGTCTTTTAAGGCTAAAGTGGACTCATTCACCAAAAATGGCCTATGATTATTTCCTAGTTTCCCATCCTCTACCTCGGTACGACTGACCAGGAAATCTCCTATACCACCGGCTTGACCCGGTGTATTTTCAGAACCTACTGAGCTCGTAACTTCTCCACGAGCTCTCGCTGCCTCAACTGCAGCCCTCTGTCGAGCCTCCTCTTTGGATAGCTGCAGTGCTGTCTCTATCTCTCTCTGCTCTCGCTTCTGCTCATGGAGCAGAGAATCATCCTCATCAAAACTTGCCTCTTCACGAGGCCTCTTGCCCTTATCCTGCGCCACCAGCTCCTTAGTGATAAAATCAAATATTGGCAGCAGCTCTTCCTCGCTCTCGACATCATCACTAGAAGCAAGGGTGAAGGGATCACAGCTACCTGTTGTGCGGACAACTCTCGCACCTACACTCGGAGTGCTGCTACCTCCGCATACCACCTTGCCAGCTCAGGCACCTGTAACTATGCAAGGCGCTCATCCATACGCCTCTCAAAGGAATCTAACTAGCCATGCACTGAGCTAGAGAGTGCCTCCAACTCCTTTGTAACCCACGACTGAACTTGCTCCATTAGTACCTTAACTTGAAGAGCCATGTGTGCTTGTAGTTTTTCGGCATTCTCCAGTCGCCTAGCCATGTCGGTCAGGAATTCTTGGGAAATAGTGACTAGACCAGCTGAAGGAGCACGTGAGGGTGCAACAGGTAGTCAAGGTGCTGCTGTTGTGGATGAGGACTCTAGAACCTCAGTAGGTGCGGGAAAGTTGGATGCATCTATATCCTCAGGTTGGATACCAATCTCTCTGACCTCTGTGGGCTCTGTCACAATCTTAGTAAACAATACAGCCTCAGTCTGCATGCCGCTGCTCAATGCCTATGCCAATAAAGTCGCTCCAGCAGATGCGGTAAACTGACTCTTCACTCTCGATATCGGGTTTATTTCTTCTTTTATCAACCCAATATTGGTGATCTTATGGACCACCACTCATTGATCAACCGACGACAATTCTGGCACCATTGACTCCTGACAGAGTCTGTCAATGAGGCATGGAAAAGGAATGGTAGTGCTAGCTATTATCGCCCACTCTCAAATATCTTCAGCAATATATCGCGGAAGTTTATGGCGTATCCCTCCATGATGCTAGCTAATAATGCAACTCTGTCAGGTGAAACCACATTGTTATTGCTAGTTGGTACCATTCTGTGCCGAACTTATGACCACCAGAATTTAGCTTAGAAGTTCAATGTGGCCTTCTTTATTTATAACTCGGTGCCATGTAACCGCTAAACCAGCGCACCCCTTTGTGGCAATGATGCCTGACAGCCAAGTGTATTGCCTGATTCGTTCTTCATTGTTCAGCTTCTTGGTTTTGACTTTCTTTAGCTCAAACAGTCTGTGATTGAACTTGGATGTATTCATTGGGGAATGATAGTCTAGACCAGAGAGCAGTCTGGAGATGGTCCTCTCAAAGATGTCTACAGGTGTCTCATGAACCAAACCGTGCGTCAATGCCGGCCTCTTCTTCCAGTCTTGGCCTCCCAAAGCTAGATGCTGTAACGTGGCTGCGTAGGCAGCATGAAACTCTCTAACCAGGCAAGGGTTGTAGCTCCCTAATGGCTCAGTTAACCAGTCGAACCTGTATCTATCGAACAATTCCTGCAACTCAGGGAGGTCCTTGAGCCCCCTGATGACTAGTCTGGGATCCTCGTAGATGCTCCTCTTTGGATGGACTTTTTCATTTGGAGCAATGTCCCTGTTGTAAATGTTTCGCATACCGTGAACAACCATCGCCTCACCTGTCGTGGTTGATCATTAGATGTATTTGAAGTCTTTGTCAACTCATCCTCTGTGCTCCCCTGTTGGGCATATGAATCATCAACACCCTCTACGTTTTCCGCACCTGTGGTGCCCTCGGGATCAATCGAGACTGTGGCCCCAACATTCTCTTCTGCTCGGCTTGGTAGGTATCTTGTAAGTAGAGTAGGAGCATCAACCAGCACTGTTGGATTTTTAAGGCATTGTGTCCTAGCCCTGGTGGATCTCCTCTGAAGCTGCTCTTTTTAAACTTCATATTCCTCCTATGAGCTACTCGACTCTTCGGAGGAGGAGGGAGCGTCCCTAAGTTTTCAATATGATGGCTGACTCCTTTCCGGAACCTGTTTCTTGGCTGGACCCTTCGAAGCCATTGTACCTGTGGGATGATAGTTAGTATGCAAGGTGAGATGAAATAAAACCGTCTTATAATTTTGTCCTTGTAGAAAGGACGAGGGACTCAACAAGTCGTTGCCACTAGCCATGAATCGTGAGGTCACTCGTTGTTTGTAGGTCAATTTTTTGTTTGTTGGACTAATGGACTTAACGACTGGTCACAATGAATTGTTTCTTAAGGCAATGACTCGTTAGACCAGTCGCGAAGTACACTGGTTACTTCGCCCAATTCCCCACTCAGGACGAGCTACACAACGAGTCGTGAGGTAATACCATGACTCATTACTTAGCTCGTGCTCAAGAGTTTACTTATAGTGGTTTAGAATAACACACACCATGTTCATCATCACTTAGCATTTTCAATCCAAACAGCACATCAACCACATTTCATATAACATTGAATTAAATTTTAATTATGAGTAACGAAAATCAAAGAAACTTAGGATTTTCTGCTGGTATGAATCATAGATCAAATAGTATGATGTCTGCAGAGATGCATAGTTTAGGAAATAATTATACTCTAAGCATTTAGATACTCACAATGTTTGAGGATGAAGATGAAGAGTAAGTTGTGAATGTCGAGCAGAGTTTGTGTCGTGTGAGTGATTGTTCCTGTGTGAACTTGAGTGCGATGTTGAATAATTTCTTGTGAGTGATGTTTCGGGAGAATAGGAAGTGGGAAATTTGTTTTTTAAAAGATTTGGGAGTTCAAACTTGTGAGGAAATTTAGTGGGAGAAATTTGAGTGATTTGATTTGTTTAAAATTGATTTCCTTATCTAAACGTGGGTCGGGTCGGATGATTGTTTTAATTAAAATAAATCACGACCCACGTAACGGGTCATTAATGATCATGGGAAGAATTATATGCCCAAGTGATACTCAAATGCTTCATTTCGTCTTGTTTATCCATTGATATTTGTACATTCTCATGTGATTTGTAGTTAAAATGTGAATTTATACTAACCAACATGATTAGTGTTGTTTTGCAGGAAAAATGTAATTTTAGGAAGCTAAGATGCATGTTGGGAGAAATCGGGAATGGACTCGGAAGCGAGCAGTGGAAAAGGCCAAGGTCATGCAACAAATTAAAGGGCTCTGCTATGGAGCCGTGTCACGCTTCCATCGCGGATGCATTTTGCCCCGGATGATTAAAATAGGCCAAGTTCCAGTGAAGGTCTGCGTTGGGGCCGTGGCACGTTGGCCAAGCCCCGCGTTGCACGCCGTGGCATGTTGGGCATAATTACCTGGAGGACCGAATTCCAGTGAGGGTCAGCGTTTGTGGCGTGTCACGGAGGCAGTGCTCCGCGATGCACTCCGTGACACGTTGCTTGTTATTCCGGGAAAAATTCCCACTAGTATAAATAGCACACTTAGGTTTTTTTTTATTTATGCTGACTTGGTTGAGCAAGAACGTGGGTTACAGGCAATTGAGGGGACAAAATTCTTAGGGTTCTTCTCTATCTCTTTCTTCCTTATTTCAATTATTTGTATGATTTACACTCATTTAACGATGTTTAATCCACAAATGAGTCGCTAAATTCACTTCTTGCTGAGGTTAAGAACATTTGTAGTGGAATGTAATTATTGATCATTTTGGTTTTTCATCTTTTCTTCTATGGTTTTTCTATAAATTTTTGTTCTTACTGCATTAATGTTTGGCCAATATTAATGTATATCTAAAAAATCCGGTTTGCGCTCGAAAGTGAAAGAAATTGGGAAGTTGTGAATTGGTAGGATATGATCTCTTCTTGGTTTGGGAAAATTGAGAATTGATTTACCTTCAGAATAGAAATATATCTGAAAGTTGTATTAGTCAATTAAGGAATCAGTTTCGTATGGCTAGAACATGAATTTCTTCTTATCACAGAAATGTAGGTGGAAGGTTCATGATTGTTAAGTTGGGTTAAATACGAGAGTTTTAATCCATAGGCAATAATTCTTGACTAGCAACCGAAGGAAAGATTAACCAATTTGTATCAGTAAATTGCTTCCCTGCATGTTCATTTTAGCCTCAACATGCTCATTACTATAGTTCAGACTCAAATTGTACATTTGTTTTAGATTAGTAAAATAGAAAACAAACTCCCAAAATCTTCTTGAAACTGTTGTCTGCATTATTAGAGTTAGAGTTTATTAACACTTGATTAGATTATTACCTTGTTCCAGCCTTTGTGGGATCGATACTTGGCTTACTTGAGCCATTTTACTACTTGTTCGATCACGTGCACTTGCGTGTAGGTATTCCAAACCACCGAACAAGTTTTTGGCGCCGTTGCCGGGGACTGGCAATTGGTAAAATTGTTGTCTTAAGTGTTAGTTTACAATTTCTTATTAGTGTTGACAACTTGGTCTTAGCTTGTCTTTTGTAGATAATGACTTCTGTTGAACACTGGCAAGGGACAAGGAGCTGGTGGATTCACACTTAGAGCCAGAAAGACAATTCCATCGTCAAAGGAGAGAAGCTCTAGAGAGAAAGCTGCAGTTGCTCAGACAGACAATCCTGGAGCAACAACAGAATCCACCCATTGTAAGGGCAGTGTTAGTGCCCAAGGAAATGGCAGCTAGGCCGGTTCGCGAAGTGACAATCCCACATGCCAACAACGTTACATCTAGCATTCGCAAACCTGAGCCAGGAGGGAGGTTCGAGCTTAAACAGAATATGGTGCAATTGCTGCACACCAGCGGGCAATTCACAGGTCTCCCTCACGAGGATCCACAACAATATCTCCAAAACTTTTTGGAGATAAGTGACACTTACATCCCCGCTGGAGTGTCACCCGATTATGTCAGGCTTGCATTGTTCCCATTTTCACTTTTGGGAGAAGCAAAGAGATGGATGAAATTTGAGCCACCTAATTCCATCACTACTTGGGATGATCTTGCTCAGAAATTTTTGATACGGTTCTTTCCATCCGGTAAACAGCAAGACTTAGAAGTCAAATTCTAAGTTTTAAACAAAGAGAGGGGGAGAATCTGTATCAAGCTTGGGAACGATTCAAATCTATGTTGCGGGATTGTCCTCATCATCACCAATCCAATGATGTGCTGGTGCATACTTTCATAGAGGGTTTGGAACCCCACACAAAAATCTTGCTAGACTCAGCAGCTGGGGGACAAGCACTAGAAAAAACTTATGAGGAGCTGTATACTTTGTTGAACTGTATTTCGCAGGGAAATCCAGAGTGGAATGCGGACCCTTCTAGAGGAGGAACAAGGAAAGCGGTAGGAGTCTTGGAAGTGGATGGTTTTACAGCTATTGCTGCACAGATAGCTGCGTTACAGAATCAACTCAATACCCACTTCAGCAATATGAGCATGAATCAGTCTCAAGCCCCGGTGAATGTAGTGCAGCAGATTTGGTGTGAAGTGTGTGGCAGTAATGAACACTCAGCTGAGTGTTGTGGTGCGAATCCTGATTCAGTAAACGTTGTTGGTAATGTAAAAAGAAATAATCACCAACAGTATGGCAACAACTACAACTCTAATTGGAGGAGTCACCCGAATTTCTCTTGGGGTAGTAACAGCCATCAAGGGCAGAGTTCGAGTCAGGGGGCACAGAGAAATCAAGGAGGGCAGCAGCACTATCAGTCGCAATACAGAAGCAACAATGCACGTCCTCCACCACCATCACCCAACATCGAGGAAATGTTCAAAACGATGATAGCTAACCAAGCTCAACTACAGGCTGACTATGTGAAATTGGCAGCCGATGTAAAGAACAATCAGTTAG
This sequence comes from Datura wrightii, assembly GCA_035772735.1. Taxonomy (NCBI): domain Eukaryota; kingdom Viridiplantae; phylum Streptophyta; class Magnoliopsida; order Solanales; family Solanaceae; genus Datura; species Datura wrightii. The sequence goes on along the minus strand of JASDFA010000019.1, from coordinate 70,373,547 downwards.
CTACAAAGGCATTGGAGTACCAGTTTGGGCAACTAGCTGGAGCTCAGAACACCAAACCGAGAGGAAGACTTCCAAGTGACACTGACCCCAACCCCAAGCAAGTGAATGCAGTGACCACAAGGAGCTCAAGGAGGTGGAACCAGAAAGACCACCACAGCAGTTGGGAGCAGTGGAGAATGAGAGGGAACACAATGATGATAGGGGGAAGGAGAAGGAAGCTGAACCAGAAAGACCACCACCCCCGTTCCCTCAAAGATTAAAGAAACACAAGGAGGAAGAGTGTTTCAAAAAGTTCATGGTGGTGCTTAAACATGTACACATTAATTTACCTCTTGTTGATGTTTTGCAGGGAGTGCCAAAGTACGCAAAATATATCAAAGATATCGTGGGGAACAAAAGCAGGTTGACGGAGTACGCTACGGTAGCGCTTACAGAGGAGTGCACTTCCCGGATACAAAATATGTTGCCCACAAAGCTCAAAGACCTGAGAGCTTTACAATTCAACTTACAATCGGGAAGAGTATCTGAGCTCGTGGATTATATGATTTGGGAGCGAGCATTAACTTGATGCCGACATCGGTATTCAAGAAATTGGGGCTAGGCAGTCCTAGACCGACAACAGTGATCTTGCAACTAGCGAATCGTTCTTTGGCCAGACCAGATGGCATTGTGGAGGACGTGCTGGTGCAAGTGGGCTCCCTTATCTTCCCGGTTGACTTCATTGTGCTGGATTTTGAGCCGGATGCGAAAGTCCTATTTATTTTGGGACATCCTTTCTTGGCGATCGGGAAAGCACTGATTGATGTAGCTGCAGGGAAGCTAACCATGCGGGCACAAGACAAGGTAGAGGTATTTGATTTGTACAAGGCCACGAAGCTTCTGGCCGTGTATGAGGAACTCTCAGTGATCAACGTGCTTGATCGAGCGAATATTGCTCAAAGTATTGATTCACGAGAGCCAGTGGGAAAACCCAGGACCCCCCAAAATTGGAATCGTGGCATGAAGATCGAAGTGCCACGTTCTTAGTCAATGGGCAGCGATGTAAGCATTACTGGGGTGAGGACAGTAGTCGAGAGAAGACATCCGTCACCCTAGAGGATGACTAAGCTTCAATGACGTCGAGCCGCGACGGTAAACCAGGCGCTGTACGGGAGGCAACCCATGAAATTGTTGTAATACTTGATTTAGTAGAAAAGAAAAAAAAGAAGAAAGAAGAAAATAGAAAAATAAAAATAAAAACAAAAATTGTGTTTTATGTTGAAACCTATGAATCTAACCAATTTCTTGTTGTGAGATGAATTTCAGGTTGAACGGAGGGCAAAAATGCAAAGGATCGCAAAGAAAAAATCGAGGTGAGAAAAATAATAAAAAGTGGCAAAACAGTGAGCATGCGCGATGGCTCTGTGTCACGGAGGAGGGCCTCCGCGTTACCCTCCGTGACACGTTGAGGTGTAATTTAGTAATTTTTAAAATTCCAGAATACCTCCGTGTTGGCTACGTGTCACGGAGGGGGTGCTCTGCGTTACCCTCCGTGACATGTTGAGGCTTTAATCGCGATGGGTCACACCGGGTCGCTGGGTGACCCATGCGAAAATCCCCCTTTTTTAACCCCGAATTCCCTCAATTTTCCCTCATTTCTCACCCCCTCCGCGACAACACCCAAAAACCCCCCCTTCCCTAACATGACACGGATCTAGGCACAAGTTTTCTTCGACTTTTCTTCTATTTCATCGAATTAAAGGTTTGTTCTTTAACTTCATCTCAATTCTTGTCAAAATTTTTCGATTTTGAGCTTGTAAAGTGAGTAAAACTTTCCCTAATTGTAAATTGAGCTTGAATTCATTTAAGTTATTGTTGATTGATGTTCGTAGTATCATTTTGATTTTATGAACTCGATAAATACATGCTTGATCGAATTTTGGTGAAATATGTAGCTAGGGTTAGAATTTGATTGCGAAGAAACTAAATGTTATTTAAAATGTGGAAATTATGGGTTGGGCATGTTGGGTAAGGTGAATTGTGTTGTGCTCGATGTGAATATGCTAAGTAAATGATGGATTTTCGGGAGAATGAAATTGTTGAATTGCACAGAACTTGGTGAATTGCATAGGTTATGTTGAGAGAAGTTTTTTTTTTCTAAGTGCTATGTGATGAAATGGTATCGATGGTGATATTTTGATTAGCTGTACGAAGTCTGAGTAGTACGTAGAATTTATTCCATCGAATTCTCTGAATGCACGAGGCATGTTGTTGGTATTTTTGTAAATGGGAAAGTGAGAATTGTCTTACCGTAATGTCGTAATTGTGGCTAAAGACTAAGTGTGGGGTGGCCTAGCTTAACCCAACCTTAGTTGAAGCTAATTTTAATTTGAATAACATTGGGATTGTCTGTTTGATTTGGCAGGAGCAATGGCAAGCAGGCAAGACAAAGGAAAGGGCGCATCTATATCGGGCGCCGAAAGGAAAAGAATTAGACTAGGAACAGCAGTCCCAGCAGCACCAGTGGTTCCGCGTGGCCAACACCGTCAATACAGAATCCAATGGGTGACAGACGAAGGGAAGAAATGGTACACAAAGCATAAGGAGAACAAATACTTCCCCGAGGAGCATATTGCAAGGGAACCGTTGGCATAGGAGTTCCCCAGAATTGTACACCAGATTGACGCTGCCGGGCTGAACTTCATTTTTGAAGAGCCCAAGGAGTGCAATCTCCACCTGATTCGGGAGTTCTACGTCAATTGGAACCCGACACTCCGAAGTCACACCCCTCAAAATAAGGGGGCAGGTAGTCACTTTTGAGCCCCATCACCTTAATGCCATTTTGGGGGCGCGGGACACAGACACTCATGTACTCCGGCAGCTGAACATCACTCCACCATATGCGGATATCAGACGCACTCTATGTGGAGCCCATTCTACAGCACGGTGGAGCAGGTATAAGGAGAGGGGCTACCATCAGACGCTGCCCTACTCTTAAATGAACAGGGAAGCTAGAATTTGGCTTAAGATCGTGTGTTCCTGCCTGATCCCGGGGGTGCACATGACAGATGTCACCCGGGATCGTGTGTGCTTGGTATACGCCCTGATGAAAGGGCTGGAGATTAATGTTGGGGCGGTGATCATCTCCGCCATGAAGAGAGCCCGGTTGCATCAAGGGCACAAGTACGGGTTTGGTGGCTTGCTGAACACTTTCCTGAGAGGCCTAGATGTTGAGGAAGAGGCCCTGGACTACATCCCGCAGATGAAGAGGCGTGCCTTAGATGTCACCAAAACTAAGGCACCCGACACTACTCACGGGCCAGTTCTCACTTTAGCCGAGCGACATTCTTGGGATGATCAGTATATGGTCCGCATGTTCGGGATGCAGATGCTACAGTTGTGCATAGGCGGGAGGCCAGCAACAGAAGATGAGCTGTGGCAGCTCGAGTTGGACTACCCCTTCAGTGAAAATGCCAGGGCTCTATGCCGAGTGGGGCCAGCTTTTGTGGATCCCACTGATGATGATGTCCCCACAGATGAGGACAGGTACCGCGATGACTCAGATGTTAAGTCAGATGAGGATAGCGAGGGCGATTCGGATGTGGGGGACGAGGCAACCGCACCTGAAGAAGAAGTGGAATACTTCGATTGATCAGGGAGTTTCACCACCTACTCTTGTGCTATGCTGAATTTTGTGAACACTGGGGGACAGTGTTCGATTTAAGTGTGGGGTGGGAGTAGTTAGGTGCTAGTTGTTTTGTTGTTGTTTATGTTTATGTTTTGTTGTTGTGCCTGTAAAAAATTGTGACCTTGTGATTTTGATGTTTATGTTTTGTATTGTAATTTGGTATTGTAATTAATGTGAAGCTGTTGTGTGCTGTGTGGAGTTGTTGTTAGCTGGTTGTGTAAATATTGTTGTTTTATCGAAATTATTGATATTTTTAAAATTTTTCTTATGATTGGGTTTCTTAGCGTTTGTTTTCGGTGCTTTTACCGAGAATAGTCCCATTGAACCGAAGTCGTAAATAGTGACTGTTCCCTATGATGGATGGATTACGACCGTCTTAAGGGAAATGTAGTCTGTAGATTTCTCTTGTTCTTTTTAATTTTTTTCGTTTGTTTGTTTGTATCCCAAACGTGTCGTTACTTTATGGTTCGGAATTCTTGTTGCGTGTTGTACATGATATTTAGAATGCAAAGGTGATTCGTACGAAAGCATGCAACTTTGTAAACATGTTAAGATACCTGGATCGTAGAGTTCGATTCAGTGTGATTGAAGCTTAATGTTTGAATTCTTGTACTTAGCTGATTGAAGAGTCTGTGAATATGTCTTGAGTTAAGCATGTGCAATGAGTGTCTGGTGAGGTTTCGATTCTTCCATGCTATTGTGAAGTGTCTAGAACTTGCCTTGTGTGTACGAAACGAAATGAAGGATGTGTATTGTAGGATAGGATGTAGGCATTTCTTTGATTTAACTGAAAGTTTTTTTCCATTATCGTACCTACCTTGAATGTATATCCTAGTTAGCCCATTGAGCCTTTAGCCTATTTTTTCTTTTGTCGAAAAGGTATAAACAGAGCTTAACCCCTTCTTTTCATTATCCGTGAATTTGATCCAAAATTCTTAAGCGCCCAAGAAAAGAAATTTTCCCACAGTGTCAAGGAGTGGTAATTGTGAAAAGCAAGGAAAAGCGGAAGTGGTGAAAGTAAAGAAAAGGTCAAAGGTGCACTTGCCGAATTTAATAAAATGAAGATGTATAACTAATCTTTGTCACTAAGTCGAGTGTGCTTAAATAAATGGGAACAAAAAAATAAAGAAAGGCTTCAAGAAAGGGGAGGATGAAGGAAGAAACAATGCCCATAATGTGGTGGGATGTACGGAAAAGCGCTTAAGGGTGCTAGTTGCTATTATTGGTTAGCCCAGTATGTACTAGTCCTTAGCTTACATTACAACCCGTTAAGTCCTACGTGATCTTACATCACTCGTCCTTATATTAGTGGAGTAATACACTAGAGGCAAGCTTATGGGTCATGACATGATGCATGTGAATTCTTTGGGAGAGAGAGCGAAATCGTGTTCATATGCCCCTACATATAATGTTTTTGAGATCATATGATTGAAAAGGGGGAAATTCTCTTGTGTTTTGAGGGCACATGCTTGATTAGAGATTTAATTTCGTATCGGATGTCTTGATCAGCTGATTTGCATGAGTTTGCTGAGATCGAGAGTTGACTCTTGAGTCTAGGAGGTCTTAATGTGTTGAATGTCATTGTATTGATGAGACTATGCATGTTTTCTTGATGATTTGCTATGTAAACAATCGGTATAATTGTAGCTTGAATTGTTGAGCCAAAGTAGCTATGATTGGGTGTCAATTGCATGAGATGTGAGATTATTGTTCGATGACGAACAAAGTTTTAAGTGTGGGGTAAGTGATCTTGGACAGAATTATATGCCCAAGTGATACTCAAATGCTTCATTTCGTCTTGTTTATCCATTGATATTTATACATTCTCATGTGATTTGTAGTTAAAATATAAATTTATACTAACTAACATGATTAGTGTTGTTTTGCAGGAAAAATGTAATTTTAGGAAGCTAAGATGCATGTTGGGAGAAATCGGGAATGGACTCGGAAGCGAGGAGTGGAAAAGGCCAAGGTCATGCAACAAATTAAGGGGCTCCGCGATGGAGCCGTGTCACACTGCCATCGCGGATGCATTCTGCCCCTGATGATTAAAATAGGCCAAGTTCCAGTGAAGGTCCGCATTGGGGCCATGGCACGTTGGCCAAGCCCCGCGTTGCACGCCGTGGCATGTTGGGCATAATTACCTAGAGGACCGGATTCCAGTGAGGGTCCGCATTTGTGGCGTGTCACGGAGGCAGTGCTCCGCGATGCACTCCGTGACACATTGCTTGTTATTCCGAAAAAAATTCCCACTAGTATAAATAGCACACTTAGGTTTATTTTTATTTATTCTGACTTGGTTGAGCAAGAATGTGAGTTACAGGCAGTTGAGGGGATGAGATTCTTAGGGTTCTTCTCTATCTCTTTCTTCCTTATTTCAATTGTTTGTATGATTTGCACTCATTTAATGATGTTTAATCCACAAATGAGTGGCTAAATTCACTTCTTGCAGAGGTTAAGAACATTTGTAGTGGAATGTAATTATTGATCATTTTGGTTTTTCATCTTTTCTTCTATGGTTGTTCTATTAATTCTTGTTCTTACTGCATTAATGTTTGACCAATATTAATGTATATCTTAAAAATCCGGTTTGCGCTCGAAAGAGAAAGAAATTGGAAAGTTGTGAATTGGTAGGATATGATCTCTTCTTGGTTTGGGAAAATTGAGAATTGATTTACCTTCATAATAGAAATATATATGAAAGTCGTATTAGTAAATTAAGGAATCGGTTTCGTATGGCTAGAACATGAATTTCTTCTTATCACAGAAATGTAGGTGGAAGGTTCATGATTCTTAAGTTGGGTTAAATACGAGAGTTTTAATCCATAGGCAATAATTCTTGACTAGAAACCGAAGGAAAGATTAACCAATTTGTATCATTAAATTGCCTCCCTACATGTTTATTTTAGCCTCAGCATGCTCATTACTATAGTTCAAACACAAATTGTACATTTGTTTTAGATTAGTATAAATTAGGAAACAAACTCCCAAAATCTTCTTGAAACTGTTGTCTGCATTATTAGAGTTAAAGTTTATTAACACTTGATTAGATTATTACCTTGGTCCAGTCCCTGTGGGATCGATACTTGGCTTACTTAAGCCATTTTACTACTTGTTCGACCACGTGCACTTGCGTGTAGGTATTCCAAACCACTGAACAGTTAGCCTAAGCCATAACTCGTTTGGTCTTTCATTCATTGAAACAAATCAAAATCTTACCTGGGACCTAACGACTCATGTAACAACTTGTGGTTCTACCCAACGAGTCGTGGCATGAGTCATAGGCCTTGAACAGCAGTAGCTTCATGACGGGTCACTTGATGAATCATTGGGTCACCTAACGATTCGTTAAATCATTTGTTTTCACCTTTTTTAGCTTAATTACGTCTTTGATCTAGCAGACTTAAAGAAATACCCAACGATTCGTTGTCATTGGCAACAACTCATTTGGTCAACCGTTGTCTACAATGTTTTCTGTGACAGTGACCACGATCCACTTAACGAGTCGTTAGGTCATATGACGACTCTTTCTGTGCATTTTGGCACTAGCAACTCAAGTTCATATTTTTGGTTTTAGCTTCAGATTTTCCATCTTAATCACCTGCACACATCAACACACATGAACACTATATTTATCTTACAATTACAACTTAGGTTGCCTCCAAAGAAGCGCTTGATTTAACATCGCCACGCGGGTATTTTGACTACTTAGAATTCACCAAAACACCTCCATGGGTTTCATCCCATGCAACACTTGATTTAACGTCACGGCACGATGCAAGTCCCCAGGTTGCTCAGATTTCACCCAGAGCCCAAAGATCCACCAGCTTTATTTCTTCGCTCTTCCCCAGATATGCTTTCACACGTTGACCATTGACTTTAAATCGCTTTCCTTCATGGTTTTCTAGTTCAATTTCCCCATGGGAGAATACATGGACCACTCAAAACGGCCCCAACCATTTGAACTTCAACTTGCCAGGAAACAAACGAAGCCTAGAATTAAATAACACCATATCACCCGGGCTGAACTCTCTCTTCTCAATCTTCCGGTCATGCTGAATTTTTATCCTTAGTTTATAAATTTCATAACTCTCATAGGCTTTCAGAAGAAATTCATCTAGCTCATTTAACTGGTCAAGCCTCAAGTTCACAACTTCACTCCAGTTCAAATTCAGTTTCTTGAGCGCCCACATAGCTTTGTGCTCAAGTTCAACCAGAAGATGACATGCTTTGCCATATACAAGCTATATGGAGACATATATATAGGATTCTTGAATGCGGTCCGATAAGCCCATAAAGCATCATCTAGCTTCCTAGACCAATCTGTCCAGTTAGCATTTACAGTCTTTGCTAAGATGGTCTTTATTTCCCGGTTGGAGACTTCAACTTGCTAACTAGATTGCGAATGATAGGGTGTTGCCACCCTGTGTTTTGCCCCATATTTCTCCAATAAAGTCCGAAACAACCAGTTACATAAGTGCAAACCCCCATCACTAATGATAGCTCTGGGAGTCCCAAATCTGGCAAAAATATTCCACTTCAAGAATGCTGCGACACTCTTCCCTTCATTATTTGAAAGCGCAACTGCCTCCACCCATTTCAAAACATAGTCCACAGCAACAAGTATGTACTTTATCCCATTTGAGCTCACAAATGGGCCCATGAAATCAATGCCCCACATATCAAACAACTCAATGACAAGGACGGGAGTAAGAGGAAGCTTATGCCTCCGTGATATGGCTCCTTGCCTTTGGCATGTATCATATGCCTTTGCAAAACATGCGCATCCTAGTGAATGATTGGCCAATACTACCCACATTGCAGAATTTTTTGGGCTGTGCGAATCCAGCTGTGGTAACCCGCAATAGGGGATGAGTGGCAGGCCTCCAGTATGCTCAGCATCTCCACCTTGGGAACGCATCTCCGAATAACCCCATCAGCACATATGTGGAATAAGTAAGGCTCATCCCAGAAAAACTTCTGCACATCAGACATGAACTTCTTTCGCTGGTGAAAAAATAAGTTCTTCGGTACAACATCGCTCACTAGATAATTAACAAAGTCTGCAAACCATGGGATGAGATCCTATGAGGAAGCTAAAACCTGCTCACCGAGGAATGCATCATCTATGTCAAGCTCATCTTGATGTGCTACATCTGGTTCCAATCTTGATAAGTGATCCGCCACCTAGTTTTCAGTCCCCTTCCGATCCTTTACCTCGAACTCAAACTCTTGTAGCAACAGAGCCTGTCGAATCAACCATGTCTTGGCATGCTTCTTTGCCATCAGATATCGCAAGCTACATGGTATGTGATCTTGGGCAAATTTATATACCCAAGTGATACTCAAAAGTACCATTTTAGCCTTGTTTATCTACCAATGTGTATACATTCTCATGTAATTGGTAATAAAATGTGAATTTATACTAACCAACATGATTAGCATTGTTTTGCAGGTAAAATGTAATTTCAGGAAGCTAAAATGCATGTTGGATGATATCAGGGTTGGACTTGGATGCGAGCAAGGGATAAAGCATTGGACAGCATAAATTAAAGGGGCTCCGCGATGGAGCCATGTCACGCTGCCATCGCGGAGGCCTTCTACCTGGATAGGGAAAATTCACCCAAATTCCACAGAGGGTCCGCGTTCGGTCCGTGGCACGGTGGCTTGGCTCCGCGTTGCATGCCGTGCCATGTTGGGCCTTAATTCCTGGACCCCAAATTCCAGTGAGGGTCCACGTCCGTAGCGTGTCACGGAGGCAGTGCTCCGCGATGCACTCCGTGACACGTTGCTCGTTATTCCGGAAAAAATTTCCAACAGTATAAATAGAACACTTAGGTTCATTTTTCAATATTCTGACTTGGTGGAGCAAGGACGTGGGTTACAGGCAGTTGAGGGACGAAAATATCAGGGTTTTTTCTCTCTTTCTTTCTTCTTTAATTCAATTGCTTGTATGATTAGCACTCATTGTAAGATGTTTAATCCACAAATGAGTGGCTAATTCCTCTTCTTGCTGAGGTTATGAATAATTGTGATGAAATTTGATCATTGATTCTTTGGTTTTTCATCTTTTCTTCCATGTTGTTCTATTAATTCTTGTTCTTACTGCATTAATGTGTAGCCTACGTTAATGTACATCTAAAAAGTCCGGTTTAACTCGAGAGAGCAAGAAATTGGAAAGTTGTGAATTAATAGGATATGTTCTTTACTTGGTTTGGGAAAATTGAGTCTTGATTTGCTTTCAGGATAGAAATATACCTGAAAGTCATATTAGTCAATTTAGGAACCGGAATTGTATGGCTAGAACATGAATTGCATTTAATCACAGAAATGTAGGTGGATGGTTCATGATTCTTAAGTGAGGTTAAATACGAGAGTTTTAATCTCTTAAAAAATGTTCTTGGCTAGCAACTGGAGGAAAAGATTAACCAAAGTATGATGATAATTAATTTCATTACATGTTCGTTTAACCTCAGCATGCTCTCATTCATAGTTCAGATTCAAAGTAGATAAATGTTTTTAGCTTTAGTATAAAAATTATAAAACAAACTATCAAACTTTTGGTTACACTGTTGTCTGCATTTTTAGAAGTAAAATATAGTACACTTGAGCAAATTGCACTTCATCCAAGTCTCTGTGGGATCGATACTTGGCTTACTAAAGCCACTTACTACTTGTTCGACCACGTGCACTTGCGTGTCGTTTTATATACCCACAAGACAAACCGAACAAGTTTTTGGCGCCGTTGACGGGGACTTGGCAATTGGTGAATTTGTTTTAAGTGTTAATTTACTGTATTTTTATTTTCTTAGTGTTGACAACTTGGTCTTAGCCTGTATTTTGCAGACTTAATTGCTGTTGAACACTGGCAAGAGACAAGGAGCTAGTGGAATCGTATATAGAGCCAGAAAGAATATTTCACAGTAAACGGAGAGAAGCTCTACAAAGAAAGCTGCAGTTGCTCAGACAGACGATCATGGAGCAACAACAGAATCCACCAGTAGTACGGGCAGTGTTAGTGCCCGAAGAAGCAGCAGCTCGGCCAGTTCGCGAGGTGGCAATCCCACATGCCAATAATGTTACATCTAGTATCCGCAAACCTGAGCCAGGAGGGAGATTTGAACTTAAACAGAATATGGTGCAGTTGTTGCACACTAGCGGGCAGTTTACCAGTCTCCCTCATGAAGATCCACAGCAGCATCTCCAAAATTGTTTGGAGATAAGTGACACTTACATCCCCGCTGGAGTGTCATCAGACTATGTCCGGCTTACATTGTTCCCATTCTCATTATTGGGAGAAGCCAAGAGGTGGTTGAAAGCTGAGCCACCGAATTCTATTTCTACGTGGGATGATCTTGCACGGAAGTTCTTGATATGGTTTTTTGCCTCCGGTAAAACAGCAAGTCTTAGAAGTCAGATTCTAAGTTTCAAACAGAGAGAGGGAGAAAATTTATATCAGGCCTGGGAGAGATTTAAATCCATGTTGCGGGATTGTCCTCATCATCATCAGTCCAATGATGTGCTGGTGCACACATTTATAGAGGGTTTGGAACCCCACACCAAAATATTGCTAGACTCAGCAGCTGGAGGGCAAGCGCTGGAGAAAACTTATGAGGAGCTGTATACCTTGTTGAACCGTATTTCGCAGGGCAATCCAGAATGGAATGCTGATTCATCAAGAGGTGGGACAAGGAAAGCAGCAAGAGTGCTAGAAGTGGATGGGTTTACAGCTATCGCTGCACAGATAGCTGCCTTGCAAAATCAACTTAATACCCACTTCAGCAACATGACATTGAACCAGTCTCAAGCCCCAGTTAATGCAGTACAGCAGATGTGGTGTGAAGTGTGTGGAAGCAGTGAGCACTCAGCTGAGTGTTGTGAAGCCAATCCTGACTCGGTAAACTTTGTGGGTAATGCGCAAAGGAACCACCAACAGTATGGTAGTAGCTACAATTCCAAGTGGAGGAATCATCCTAATTTCTCATGGGGTAGCAACAACCATCAGGGCCAAAGTTCGGGTCAGGGTGTGCAAAGGAACCAAGGAGGGCAGCAGAATTATCAAGCACAATTCAGAAACAACAATGCACCTCCTCCACCACCACCACCCAGCATTGAGGAAGATGTTCAAGACCATGATAGCTAACCAAGCTCAATTGCAGGCTGACTATGTGAAATTGGCAGCCGAAGTGAAAAACAACCAGTTAGCTACCAAGGCACTTGAATATAAATTTGGGCAATTTTCTAGTGCCCAAAACACAAGGCCTAGAGGAGGACTGTCGAGCGACACGGATCCCAATCCCAAGCAGGTAAATGCGGTGACCACAAGGAGTGGTTTGCAGCTGAAAGAGGTGGAACCAGAAAGACCACCTCAGCAGTCGGGAGCAACAGAAGTTGAGAGGGAGAAAAGTACTGAAAGGGGGAAGACTAAGGAAACTGAATCAGAAAGACCTCCACCCCCGTTCCCTCAACGACTAAAGAAACACAAGGAGGAGGCGTGTTTCAAGAAATTCATGGAGGTGCTGAAATAGGTACATATTAACTTACCTCTTGTTGATGTCTTGCAGGGAGTGCCAAAATATGCTAAGTATATAAAGGACATCGTGGCAAACAAAAGTCATTTGACTGAGTATGCTACGGTGGCTCTAACGGATGAGTGCACTTCCCTGATTCAAAATAGACTGCCCACAAAGCTAAAAGACATTGGGAGTTTTACTATCCAGATTACTATTGGGAAGAGCATCCGAGCTCGTGGATCGTGTGATTTGGGAGCGAGCATAAATTTGATGCCATCTTCGGTATTCAGAAAGTTGGGTCTAGGGAGTCCTAGACCCACAATGGTGATCTTGTAGTTGGCGGATCGATCCTTAGCCAGACCTGATGGCATTGTAGAGGACGTTCTGGTGCAAGTTGGCTCCCTAATTTTCCCGATAGATTTTGTCGTGCTGGATTTTGAACCAGACGCGGAAGTCCCATTTATTTTGGGACGTCCTTTCTTGGCAACCGGGAAAGCACTAATTGACGTAGTTGCGGGGCAGCTAACAATGCGAGCACATGACAAGGTGGAGGTGTTCGATGTGTACAAGGCACCCAAGCTCCCGACGGTGCATGAAGAACTCTCGGTGATCAATGTGATTGATCAAGGCGATGATGAGCAGAGGAAGGATTCATAGGAGTTAATGGGAAAACCACCGGATAGGTGTAAGCACGACTGGGGGGAGGACGGTGATCGAGAGAAATCGTCCATCACCCTAGAGGACAATTGAGCTTAACGGCGTCGAGCCGCAACGGTAAACCAGGCGCTGCACGGGAGGCAACCCGTAAAAATTTTTTTCTTTCATTTTGTAAAGTGTAAATAGATTTTTCTTTTCTTTTTCTTTTTCTTGATTTACTACAAAAAAGTTTCGTTTTAGTTTTTGTTTTATTTGTATTTAGAGTGAAACCTATAATTCTAACCAATTTCGTATAGTGAGATGAATTTCAGGTCAAACGGAGAAAAATATGCACGGAATCGCGAAGGAAAAGTCGAGGTATGAAAAATTAATAAAAAGTGGCAAACAGTGAGCTGAGGCGACAGCTCCGTGTCACGGAGGTGGACCTCCGCGTTATCTCCGTGACACGTTGAGGTAGAATCCGGAAATTTTAAAAATTTCCAGAACAGTCTCGCGATGGCTCCGTGTCATGGAGGCAGTGCACCGCGATGCACTCCGTGACACGTTGCCTTGTATATCGCGACGGGTCACACCGGGTCGCCGGGTGACCCGCGCGATTTCCTTAACTTTTAACCCCGAAAACCCTCCCTTTTTCCGTCATTTTTTAATCTCTCTGCGACCAAACCCCCCAAAACCCATCCCCTATCAACGTGACACAGAGAAAGGCAAGAAATTCAATGATTTTTCTTCGATTCTTCAAAGACAAGGTATGTTTTTCGATTTCCTCTCAAATTCTTGTCGATTTTCTTCGATATTGAGCATGGGAGGTGAACTAAATTGCCCTACATAGTAATTAATCATGAATTCGAGTTAATTGTTGTTGATGAATGTTCGGAATGTTGTTATGATTGCTTGAACTTGTCGTTTGCATAAATTAATCGAATTTGATTGATAATATCAATTCTAGGGCTTGTATGTTGAATTTGAAGTTGAAAATGTATTGAAATTGTGAATTTTATGTCGCGATGTAAATGTTGAATGAGATGAGTCGATGTACAAATTGTTAGGATGTTAATAGAACGACGGATTCTCGGTTTACACAAAGGATGTGCAATCTTTGAGAAGTCCTTGATAAATCTCCTATAAAACCCTGCATGGCCCAAAAAGCTTCAAACACATTTCACATAAATTAGAGGTGGTAGACTAGCAATTACTTCGATCTTGGCCCAGTCCACCTCAATACCCTTACCAAAAATCTTATGGCCTAGCACTATACCTTCTTTGATCATGAAATGACACTTTTCCCAGTTAAGCACCAAGTTGGTCTCTTCACATCACTGCAGCAACTTGCTCAAATGAGCCGAACAATCTTCAAATGAATTACCCACCACCAAAAATTCATCCATAAAGACTTTAATGATGTCCTCCACCATGTTAGAAAATATGGACATCATGCAATGTTGAAACGTGGTGGGTGCATTACATAACCCGAATGACATCCTCTTAAAAGAAAATGTACCATATTGACAAGTGAAAGTAGTTTTCTCTTAGTCTTCAGGGGTTATATAAATCTGATTGTACCCCGAATAACCATTAAGAAAACAATACCATCCTCTGCCTGCAAGTCGGTCTAGCATCTGATCCGTGAATGGCATAGGAAAATGATCTTTCTAAGTCTAATGGTTCAACTTCCTATAGCCATGCATACTCTTCAACCGGTACCTAGCCTTAGTGGAATGAGCTCATTGTTAGCATTTGGGACCACTGTGATTCCTCCCATCTTCGGTACACACTGAATTGGGCTCACCCATTTGCTATCATCAATAGGGTAAACCACACCCGCATCCAACCACTTGATGATTTCCTTCTTGACCACCTCTTTCGTAGGTGGAGTCAACCTACGCTGATGCTCAATGCTCGGAATACAATCTGGCTCTAGCTGGATCTTAAATAGTCCACCTGATGGCTTTTTTATATCTCTTCAGAATGGAGACCAAAGCATCCACTTGCCATTCCTCCAAGTCAGCTGCAACAATGACCGGTAAAGAGTTACCGTCTCCCAAAATACATACCGCAAGTGAGATGGAAGTGCTTTGAGCTCCAATATCAGAGGCTCCTCAATAGATGGCTTTGGCCGGTGGAGTCACCCGATTTTTCAGGTCAAGATCAATCTTCTTTGGAGCATAGGTGTATGACCCCACAACAGCAAGTGCATTAACTATCTCCTCACCCCCATGGATCTCCTCCACACCAACATTCATCAAAACTGCTGCTAAATCCTCAAGAATCAATAACTCCTCAATGGGCATAATTGGAAACTCAGATTCCACAACATCAATTATAGAGACCACCCTCATGTCATTTATCTGCTTCATGGATCGGCATATATTGGATGTCACCTCCTCATTGTTCAATCGAAATTTCAGCTGTCCAATTTCCATATCTATAAGAGCACATTCGGTGGCGAGGAATGGTCACCCCAAGATAATGGAGACCTCGAAATCAACCTCATAGTCCAGAATGACAAAACTGGCTAGAAATATAAAGGACTTCACCTTCACTAGAACATCATAGAGAATTCCAACCGGATTTTTCACCGCACGATCTGCCATCAAAGGCCGCATTGCAATCGGTTTGGGGGCTCCCAAGCCCAACTGTCTGAATACTGCTAGCGGCATCAAGTTAAGCACCCAGATCACATAGCGCCTTAGAAAAATTAAAGGCTCCAATAGTGCACGGTATGGTGAACTCTGTAGGGTCTTCCTTTTTTTGAACAAGAGAATGGGATGCTATTGCACTACAGTGATGCAAATTATCTACAGGTTTAAAGCTTATGGTCCTCTTTTTAGTGACAAGGTCCTTCATGAATTTAGCATAGCCGGGCATATGCTCAAGTGCCTCAACTAATGGGATGCTCACAGATAATTGTTTCAACATGGGAATGAACTTGTGATACTTCCTATCTTCGACCTTTTTCTTCAAGCTCTGTGGAAAAGGGGGAGGAGGTCTAGGAATAGGTGTGATATTTTGCGGTACCTTCTTCTCCTTCTTTTGCTAGATCCATGCTCATTTTCATTACTAGGAGCAATCTTCTCTAGTGAATCATCAACCAAAGTCCGATCCTCGGAATCTACCATCCTATCATCATCAATCACTAAGGTCTATATCATCTCATTAATCACAATCAGCCTCGAAGGATCAACTGTCGCCTTCCCACTCCTAGTAGTGACTACCATGCAATAACTGTCATTTTTTAGATTTTGAACTGTGTTGCTGGGAAGTGTGCTATTCTGCCTCTGGTTCATAGAAACAGACATCTGACTAAGCTGCTGCTCAATCTGCTTAATGGCCACGGTATGTGATTCCACCTTTTGGTTCATACCAGAAATATCAGCACGGAGTTCCTTGAAATGCCATCTATCACCTCCATCTGCTTAAGTACCTTAGAAAATATGTCTTCCACGCTTGAACTACTAGACTCTGGCTCACGGTTCCTTGGAGGAACATATAAACCACATTTGTCATTCTTGTACTCCTCACGCTTTTTCCAGTCTCCATTGTCTCTATATTGGCCTCAGTTGTAATTGTTATCCCTGTAGTAGTTTTGACCTTGGTTCCTCTGACCTTGATGCCAAGAGTCTTGGTTAGACCCCTAGGTATTAGTCCGAAAACCCGCCCCTTGATCATTCAGATAGTTTGCTTCCTCCTCAAATTGTAATTCACCTCCATCATTTCTCGGGGCCTTGCCCTAAGAACCCACAACATTCACCTTTTCAACCCTAGCTCCCATCAAATTCTTAGCAAGTAACCCCATTGTGGTATTTATCTCAGCAATATCCTAATCTCGTTCTTCATCCTTCCTTCTCTGCTCCACAGACATACCTACCGCATAAGTACCAGCCAGAGTCTCTGACTCTTTTGTGTGCCATGCGCGATTGGTTTTAGTGATTCTGTCAAGTACCTCAGTAGCCTTAGCATAGGTGTGACTCATGAATGTTCCGCCAAACACGGTATCAGCCAATGCCTTGGGGTTAGCATTTACAGACCTATAAAAGATCTCCAACAATGTATCATCTAGGATCCTGTGGTTGGCCACCTTTCTGAGCTTCTTGTTAAACCTCAACCATGTCTTGTGAAGTGCCTCAGAATTTAATTGCCTGAAGTTGTATATCTCATCTTTCAGCTGCAAAGCTCTAGAAGGTGGGAAAAATCTTTTAAGAAAAGCTCTTTTCAACTCCCTCCATGTAGTGATAGAATCATTGGGAAGTTTTGCCAACCAGAGTGTTGCCTCACTCCCTAATGAAAAGGGAAATAACCTCAACTGTATCGTATCCTGACTCACTCTCGGTTGTTTATATGCTTTGCAGATACCCACGAAATTAGTCACATGAGTATGCGCATCATCAGTTTCATGACCCGCAAATATCCCCTTCATGTTGAGCAATTGGATCATGGCACTAGTAATATTAAAATTTTCCCCAGTAGGCAACGGGGGAGGGAAAATAGCTCCAGTGGCACCGGCTTCGTCAATATCAGCATCATCATCCTCATTGAAATACCGGTGCCTCTATTGACTGGACCTCTATTCCTTCTAGCTCGCTCTGCTTTGGCAGCTAGGCCTTGCTCTTTAGAAACCCTTTATAACTCTCGATCTCATGCCCGAGCTTGTTCCTCAGCCAACATTCTGGCTGTAGCCTGGTCCACTGTCTCTTGCTCTTATACGTTGGCCATTCTCCTCAAATTTCACAGTGTTTGTTCAAGTTCATCATCTATTTGAACCAGGGATTTTCCTTGGCTCCTAATACTAGACATGCATGAACCTAAGAACTGTTAAGAACAAAAATAACAAAAGAAAAAATAAAAAAGAAATAAGGACCAACAATAAAGCAAACACAATTAACAAAAGCCTTAGCCGTATTCCCCAGCAACGACGCCAGAATTTGATGTCGCCCAAATTACACCTCGTAAATGAGATATAAAGTGGTCGATGTCAAATATAGAATCCAACCAGGGTTGGGGTCAAATCCCATGAGGAATATGAAGAGAACTTGATGCGTTTGGCTAATACTATTGGCTTACTTATTTCCTAGGGGGAAAGACTCAAAACACAAAATAATAGACAAGAGTAAAGACTAATAAATGTTTAAATCAATTTTGGTTGTATTGAATCAATAAAGTGACTAGGATTGTGTTCCCCATGACTTCATAACCACAAGTCTTTTACATTAGTGATCTATGCCGGTGTTTAACATGCAATATTGGTAAGTTAAATTCACCTAAATGGCTGGTCCCCTATCTAGATGATTATCACCATGCAATTTGGTTCGTATACGTGTATATGCTTAATTAACCCTTACCCATAATATTAGATTAGCTATTTTCGGACAAGGTAAAGTTATTAGATATGGGTTGATAGCCTCACATCTCCGTTGTTAATCTCTTTTCCCATTCATCAACCCCTTGATCCAGTAAGTAAGAATAAGGCGATTTCCAACGTTTGTAACCATTAAAAATAATTAAAACAAAGGGAAAAATAATACATGCATAAACCCCGTTCAAGAATCACTAAGTATTTTTACCTATGTGTGTTAATTCATCATGGTTCCCACAACCCTAGTTATGGGTTAGCTACTAATATTTGAATAATCATAATCACAAAATATAGAAGAAATCATAATTGTAACTTACAAATATTCATAGAAGAAAACCACGTGAATTGAAAAAAACTCCAAAACCGATGAAAAAAACTTCAATGTTGTTTAATTCTCAAAATCAAGAACAAAATTACGAACTTTGTTTCTTGAACTAAGAAGGATCGTTAACAACACCAAATTCCCCCTAAAAAGTAGTAAAATAAACTATACTCGAAAAATAAACCTAAATATTGTATTTATAGTCCCAAACAAATCTTTTCCTAACTAAAAACGAACTCCAGGTCGGCAGTGGTAACGGGACAATTAAGTCTCCCAATGAGTCGAGGCTAGTGATTTGAGTCATCCTCGGCAGCTTGTCTAGTCCTAGTGACAGATCACCTAATTACTCGTTAGGCCTGGGCACGAGTCATTAGGTCCCTCGTTGCCATGGCTCACCAAATCCTCCAGTGCACTTGATGTATTCCCCACAATATTTGATGACGAGTCGTCACTTCACCTGACGACTCGTTATGTCTCTCATTGTCTTCACTGGACATTCCTCAGAAATTTTCCTCCCAGTCTCCACGACTGTCATAACGACTCATTACCAGATGTAACGATTCGAGCCTTCAATTCGTGAGGTGCATTAGTTAAGTTTCATCAAACTCAATCTCTTCCCCATGACTCCAGGAACGATTCGTGCATTGGGACAATGAGTTGTGACTTGGGTAGCATCCTGCATTTTTGTCCATTTTTGCCTTACTTTGCCCATTTACCATTCCGGACCTGTTTTCCTGCAACACTTAACACAAACACATCATATCTACATAAACATACCAAAATGTGCATATTTTCTTAGTTTTAAGCATTGAAAGTGCCATGAAATCATGGCACATCAGTACCATGAGTCGTGGATAAATACAAAATGAGGGGTTTAAGAAGTATCCTCATACGACTCGTGGTACGAGTTGTAACTTTATGGCACAAGTCGTACCTTAGAGTTGTGACTCTGACCTAAGATGTTACGAGTCTGAGTATGGATCGTACCTTCTAGGTATGGATCACACTGTAGACCCGTGAAAAAATTCAGAGGATAGTTTCTTATTTTATTTTCCTCAGATATGAAGTTCTAACCCTTTTTTTATCCATAGGTACAATGACTTTGAAGAAGAAAGAGACCAAATCTTCAAAAGAAAAAGCCGCTAGGGTAGAGATAACCATTCAGAGGGCATTGAGAGATGAGCCCTCCAACTCTGAGCATGCAGACACCTCCCCTAGTGGTTCCGTGGAAGAAGACAGGGTCGATACATCTAACCCCGATGGGACCCGAACCACTAGGGCAAAAGCTAAGGCCCAGGCTGCTGTGGCCATTGCCATAACTACTGATGCTCCCCAATCTGAGGAGGGAGCTGAGGAATGAGTCCAAGAGTTCGATAGTGGCTCTAATGATTACGAGGTATCTGAGGAGGCCTAACCCGGTGATGGAGATAGTGAGTTCAGATCTGATAATGAGGCAGCCAATGTTGAGCAAGAGAAGACTTCGCTTAGGGAGAACCATATGATTCAATAGAGAGTACCAGGTGCACAAGAGATCTATGAATAGGGTCTCTTTCTCACCACCAAGAATAACCCACGGCAGAAGTATCCAAGAAAAGCCACATATCCTCACTAATGCACTGAATAAAGTGGAGGAGATGAAATGGATATTCAACTACTAGGGTTCGAGTGGATGGCTAGAACCCCGAATTGATACACTTGAGAGATCATTCAGGAGTTTTATACCAATTATTTGGATACCATGGTATAGAAAGAAAATAAGGGCAGAAAGTCAAAGATCATACAAGTTGGAGAGCATAATGGTTCGAGGCAGCACTATTGACATACACGACCATACCATTGCTTGGGTATTATATGGGCCTCAGTTCATTCCACCACACACTACATCGGAGTTTGATTACCAGCTGGACGCCATGAAAAAGATCAAGTAGTTAGGAATTGAGGAGAGGAAGAGTCAGATTAAGTGGCTGTCTAGGGTCATTGCTAAAGATAAGGAGGAGGCAGAATTGGTGACTAGTGGAAAGTAGGTCACCAAGAATCACTAAATTTTATAGAAAAGGCCTGTTGGTGTTAGTTCGCCATAAATTGGCACTGACCATGAACGAAAATATCATCAGTGCAGATAGAGCAGCATTGGTGGCGTGTATCATGTCACGATATGCCATCAACATTCTGAGGGACATTGTGGAGGAGATCCAGGATCAAACAATGGGATTGAGCACTACTATCCCATTCTCGAGTCTCGTATTTAGGTTGTGTCTGTAGTTAGGTCTCAAGGTGCATCCTGGTAAGGAGTGGTTGATGGAGGACAGCGGACAATAGACATTGGGTTGATGCAAGATGAAATCAAACCCGGTGAGTCAAGCATGACTTTCTACTATAGTCCAGGTACCACGAGCAGTTGGGGGCGAGCAGGTGAATGCCCCCACCTTACAGGAGCAGGATAAGACACCGTCTATAGATGCCGGTTATTCAGAGTTAGCTCCCAGCATCTCTGTTGCACCACCTATGTGCCTTCCAAGCTAGAACCCAGTAGGATACATGCTCGTGCCTATGGAAATTCTTAAAAAGAAGGTAAAGAGATTGACCACAGCTAAGATAAAGGTGCAGTCTATGATGGAGAATGTGAAGCCTTAGGTGAAGGCTGAGATTGAGATTGCTGCACGGGTCTTACATGCCAGACTTGACAATTTTGAGAGCTATTTCAATGAGCACATGGCTAAGAAGAGTGACATATGTAGCCTCCGTGAGGAGTTTGGGGCTCTTCGGAGCTAAGTGACCGTGATGTCATCTTGATAACTTCGACATCGAGATAGATGATGAACTTGATTTGGCAGCATATTGGGAGCTGACTAGAGTTGAGGGAGGAGAAGGAAAAAAGAGGGTCTCGAAGGATGTTGGACATAAGACCCTAAAGAAGAAGAAAAAGAAGGAAAAGAAAGAGCATAAGCGGGAAAGGTTGGAGAGTCGACAGACTCACGACGAGCATAGGTCAGAGCTGCTTGAGAGAGTGAGAGGAGCGGACAGCTCTACCACTTCCTATACCTAGCTTGTGGGTGGAAAGGACCCTTCAGGCGAGCCACATTCAGTTGTAATTATTCCAAAGGTCACAGAAGCGACCACTACTGCTGAGGGGGTGACCATTCCCCCGGTTTATATACCATTAAGTGAGCTGACCACCGGTAGTGCCACGACTGCCAGAGGTACCACCTCCGTAGGATGACAGGAGTGCTTAGGTCCTAACAGTTATGTTCCCTTCCTTATGTTTTGTATTTTATGTTTCGGAGGCGAAGCATGATTTTCAAAAGGTAGGGGGAGGTACTTGTATACTTTTGGAATTTTTAGATTCATCCGAGGGTTTTTCTTGCCGTGTTTATTTTCCCTCGGGCAAGCTATCTGGTAGAACCAACATATCCAGGATATTTTTGTTTAATTATAAAGTAACTTAGAATTACTCAGCTAATAAAATGCACTAGTTTTGAAGTTTTGAAAAATTGACCTTGTTTAAAATTTTGATGGTTAGCTGTGTACTTGTTGATTGCAAAACATGATCTCTATGGATCTTTTTGTGTCATTTAGTGTATTAGCATGATTAGTTATAGTTAGCCATATATGAACCAGATAGGTAGAATGAATGCAAAACATGTACCATGAGTGAGTGAGGTCTATACCTTGTTCAATACTGCATAGAGGATCTAGAACTTTCCCAGTTGGTCTTCACATAGGTTTTAGGATGGTTGGCTAGGAAAGGATCATAGGCGTTTTTTGTTTAGCCTATTTTAGCTTAAATTTCCCTAGAAAAATTATATAATTTCTTTGATCCGGATTTTTAGCCTTAAATGAACCATAACCGATTAACCTTACCCTTTTTTTTAAATAATGAACCTGTTTTGGCCCTAGTCCCTCCTTGGACATTGTGAACCTTAACACAGGAAAAATGCCTAAGTGCGGGTGACTAGAGTGGAGATGCATAGATCATGGGAAGGTGAAAAAAGAAAAAGAAAGGAAAAAGGGTTAAAAATGAGGTAAGGTGCGACAACAAAAGAAAGAATAAAGAGCTGAAAAAGAAAAATTGAAATGAAAATACAAAAGAAAAAAATGAATAAAAAGTTGAAAATACACCACACTCATACATTGCATAAAAATGAAGAAAAAAGAGGAAAAAGTTGAAAACCTGAAAAGGGTGAAATAAGTGAAAAGTGGAGCCCCATGCATTTAGTCTAGTCACTAAAAATTCCATATTTACCATACCTAGCCCAAAAGCCTATATTGCAGGCGAATAAAGTCCTATAGTGATCCTAGCTTAATTATTCGAAGAGCCGAAGTAGAGAAAACAAGGGCAAGCCTATGGTATCTGATGTGAAATATTTGGAACTTCCTTGTGAAAGTGAGAGTTTTAATTGTTTAGTTCCACATTTCATATTTTCATATATATGTGAGTTAGAGACTTCATTTGCTCTGAGGGTACATGGTTTATGTTTTATTCTGCTAGTTGTCTGTTTGAAAATCATTGGTAATGACTTGATCCTTTGCTAGTGACTAGATGACATATCATGATCCCTGTTTATCATGGTTTTTTGTTACTTGATGTACATATGCTTATTTGGTATACTAGGAAAAGGGTCAAAAGATGTTTATGTTCATAGTGCAAATTTTGATTGGTGTTGGCCGTAGTATCTTAGGTTTATTTTCTAGTTAAGCATCATTTTTACTTTTTGTTTTCTTTGTCTGAGGACATGCAAAAGTCCGAAGTTGGGGGTTCTGATATGCTGTGAGTTTACAGCACTTTCGACGCTTAAAACTGAGAAAATAGCATGGACTTAGGTATGTTTATACGGATATGAGGTGTTTTTACTTTGTTTTCAGGGAAAATAGGTGTTGGAGAAAAAATGTGCAAAAGTTGCAGGAAAATGCAGAAAAGCAGCCAAGTACTGATCTCAATACTAGTCATACTAAGACTCGTGGAAAAGCTTAGAAGACTGGAATAATGCTAGACATGGTACAACTCTCAATATGAGCCATACCAAGCTGGTACGAGACGTAACTGGAGTCATGGAATACTTCATAGAAAATTTGCACAATGGAAGTCTCTTGATACCGGTAGGAACTATGAAACGTAGCATCTACCTACAAGCTGTACCAGGAGAAGTGGGAAGCTTAAGTGATTTTAAGGACTTGACAGAACTCATGATAGGACAAGCTACTATGAGTCACAGGAGCATGGCACGAGGTGTACTAAGACACTCGTAGAAAACTTCAGAAGATGCCAGAGTTCTCAAAGCCAAACCACGATTGGATTGTACGACTCGTGGGATCATGTTACGAGTCGTACAAGATGCCAACACTTAGCCAATTCTACAGAAGTTAAGGAATGTACCAGAGTAGGGCATGACCTGTACAATCCTGTTACAGGTCGTATGATGAGTTGTAGGATATGTCAGCGCTAGATTTGGTTATTTCTCTGTTAACTTAGGAAAAGGATTTTATTGTCTATATAAATATGTTTTATGTTTCTTTTAGGTAGAGAGAAGACATAATTAGTTGGTGGTCCATTGTTATCAACTTCGTAATTAGTTTTTGACAACATTGGAGAGAAATTCTTGAGAATCAAAACTTGGATTTCTCAATTGTTCTTGATTTTTTCCATCATATTCTATTACAATATTCACAACATGTTTTCTTTCAATCATCATTGTAAGTATTTAATTATGTATTTGATAATGCTCAAACTCACACTTACTAACAAAGTATGAAGCGGTCCTTTTCAATAAAAAACCCAACTAAGAGGTTAGGTCGAACCCACAGGGAATAGGATAAGATTTAAACTAATGTCGGTAATTGAACTTGTTGGTGAGATATCTCCAAATTAGGGGGTTTCAAAGAAAACAATATTAAAACAAGATTATATTCGTGATTTATATCAAGATTTGCAAACAACTAGGGTAAGTGTTCCCCATGGGTTCATAACTACTTCGGGTATACACACATGATCAATTCCAATGCTTACTTGTAGAACTGATAACTAGGGTTCATCCAAATGACTGATTCGTCCCTATTGGATGACTATACTCAATCACCAGGTCAGGTCTCATGAGCGATTTCAAACTAACCGTTATCAATATGTTCCAAATTTAACTATCCTGTGATCACAACTAAGTTAATACAATGACCATAAAGACCAAGGCTTTGTTGTAATTCTCTTTTCCTAATCTATACCTCTTTAGGTTCAAGGAAGTAAAGAATTCGGGCAACTCCGAATATTGTATACCATTAAGAAACATTTAAAGATGAAGAGAATATAATACAAGCATTTAACATTAGTTTTAAATCACTTTTGTGTAACCCTATTTCATTAATCAACCACGGTTCCCACAACCTCTAGTTGTGAAAGTTTTAGCCTCTCATGGTTGTAAGATTACAATTTGCATTCACAGAAAAAAACATAATTAAATACTTACAACAACAATTGGAAGAAACCTGATTTGAATATCAAAGAACAATCTCAAGAACAATGTAGGAATTCAAGAATTTGATCCCAAGAATTGCTCTCCAAAAATTGATAGAGATTCACAAAAATTATTCTTCACACGTCTACTACTTAGTTTCTATCCTCTCTCTACTAAAATAAAACATAAAATCTATTTATATAGATATTAGAATCATTTTCCTAAGCTAACAGGGAATTTTGCATATTTGGTGCTGACTGTGTCAGGACTATGTCATCCAGCTATTAACAAACAGTTAAGTCATCACCAATGCTTTTTACACAAACAATTGGTAGAGTTAAACACAAACCATGTACCCTCACAGCAAATGAAGTCCCCCACTCACAGATATGGTAAAATATGAAACATGGGACTGATTAAGTAAGACTCTCACTCTCATAAAGAAGTTCCAAATGCTACATACCGAATACCATAGGCTTGCCCTTATTTTCTCTACTTTGATTTGTCAGATGGTCAGGCTAGGATTACTATAGGACCTTCTTTGACTTGTAATGTAGGAAATATAAAATCTTTTTAAGTGACTAAACCCTTCCTCGCACTACATACATGTGGCTCCATTTTTTACTATTTTATCTGTTGTGCTTTTTCCACTTTTTCCTTTCTTTTCACCCTTTTATGCACTTGTATGAGTGTGGTGTTTTCTTCAATCTTTTCATGCCTCATTCTTTTTTTGAATTTTTTTCTTTTTCTTTTTCTTTTGTCACACCACACCTCATTTTTCACATTTTTTCTTTTCTCTCCCTTTTTAACCTTCCCACTATTTATGCACCCCTACTCTAGCCATCCTCAACTTAGGCATTTTTCCTTTGTTGAGGTTCACAATGTCCAAGAAGGGACTAGGGACAAAGCAGGTTTATTATAAAAATGGGTACAGTTAATTGGTTAATCAACAAAAAATGGTCTATTTAAGTCTCAAAATTGGGATCAAGGGAATCATATAATTTTTGGTAGGATCATTTAAGCTAAAGATGGAATAAACAAAATGGTCTATGATCCTTTCCTAACTAACCATCCTAAAACCTATTCAAAAATCAACTGGCAAGTTTTAGATCCTCTACGCAGTATTGAACTAGGTATTAGTCCTTATTTACTCATGGTACATGACTTGCATTTACTCTACCTGTTCGGTTTATTCATGGCTTACCAAAACTATTCATGCTAATATACTCAATGACATAATAAGATCCATAGAAATCATGCTTGCAATCACAAGTACATAACTAATCATCAATTTTTTTAAAACAAATAGGGTCAATTTTTTGTACAACTACAAAACTAGTGCAATTTATTGGCTGAGTACTCCTAAGCTACTTTCTAATTAAATAAAAATCACAAAAATAAAATTCTAAACATGCTGGTTCTACTAGATAGCATGCCCGAGGGAAAAGAAACACGACAAGAAAAATCCTCGGACGAATCAAAATTCCAAAAATGGCAAGTACACCCCTCCCTTTTTAAAGAAATCATGCTTCATCTCCGAAGCATAGAATGTAAAAACAGAGGGAAGGGAACATACCTGTAGTGCTCTAAGCACTCCTGTCGTCCTGCAGAGGAGGTACAATTGCTGCAATTGTGATGCTAGCGGTGGCCGGCGCACTTAGTGGTGTATCAATAGGGGGAGTGGTTACCCCCTCAGTAGTATTGGCTGTTTCTATGGCCTCTGGAATTATCGGGGCTGAGTGTGGCTTGACCAAAGGGTCCCTGCCACTCGCAAGCTCTGCCTGGGCTATGGTGGAGCTATCTGATCCTCTGGCTCTCTCAAGCAGCTCCGACTGATGCACGTCATGAGTCTGCTGACTCTCTAATCTCGTCTTCTTTCTCTCTCTTTTCTCTTTTTTCCTCTTCTTCTTTGGGGTCTCGTCTCCAACATCCTCAGAGACCCTCTTTTCCCTTTTTCTTTATCTGCTCCTGTGGGCTCCCAATAAGCCACCAGATCAAGCTCCTCGTCAATACCGGCATTGAGGTCAGAAAGAGTGGGGGCTGCTATGATTGCCGGCTGGCGTGATGAAAACTTGGCTACTTGACTCCAAATATTCCTCAGCTCCTCAAGGAGGCTGCCCTGTATCAGTCTGCTCGGCTATGCATATGTTGAATCTTCTCTCGAACTCATCTAATCTGGCATGTAGGGCCTGTGCAGCTGACTTAATCTCAGCCTTTACCCAAGGCTTGACATTCTCCATCACTGACTAAACCTTTTTCTCAGCTATGGTCAGTCTCTTGGCCAACTTTTGGAGGAATTTGTGAGACACTAGGATGTACCCAGCTAGAGTCTGACTTGGGAGGCTCATAGGGGGTACAACAGAGGTGCTAGGTGCCACATCTGAATTATCGACATCTGTGCCGGTGTCTCGCCCCGCTCCTATGAAGTGGGGCATTCACCAGTGTGCCCTCAACTGCCCGTGATAGTGGGATTTTGATGGAAAGTTAGGCCCTACTTACCGAGTTCATCTCATCCCAGATTAGGCCAATGTCAGTAATCTGCTGTCCTTCAATTAGGTAGTGCCAAGCAGACTGAAAACGAGACTTGGGAATGGGATGGTAGTGCTCAATCCCATAGCCCGATCCTGTATCTCCTCTGAAATGACCCTCAGAATATTGATGGGGTATCTGGACATGATACAAGCCACCAAAGCTGCTCTGTCTGCAATGAGGGTATTATCATTAACAGTCCGTGCCAACCGGTGGCGCAGTGGCTCAACTTGCCTAGCTTCTTCAACAATATGAGCATCTCTCTTCTCTTGGTTTTCCATCTTTCAAAGTATTCTTTTCAGTTCGATATCCAACGGAATTAGGGGGTTTCCACTCCGATGAGTACTTGGCATTCACCAAGCAACACATGTGGATATCCAAAAAAAAAAGAAAACATAATTCAGGAAATAATAACCAAAAGCCAAATACAAGCAATTAATCTAATATTATCCGTATTCCCCAGCAATGATGCCACCTTTTGATAATGCTCAAACTCACACTTTCTGACAAAGTATGAAGTGGTCGTTGTCAATAAAGAACCCAACTAAGAGGTTGGGGTCGAACCCACAGGGAATAGGGCAAGATCTAGACTAATGCCAGTAATTGAACTTGTTGGTGAGTTATCTCCAAATTGGGGGGTTTCAAAGAAAATAATATTAACAAAAGATTATATTCGTGATTTAAATCACGATTTGCAAACAACTAGGGTAAGTGCTCCCCATTGGTTCATAACTACTTCGGGTATACACACATGATCAATTCCAATGCTTACTTGTAGAACTGATAACTAGGGTTCATCCAAATGACTGGTTCGTCCCTATTGGATGACTATACTCAATCACCAGGTCAGGTCTCATGAGCGATTTCAAACTAACCGTTATCAATATGTTCCAAATTTAACTATCCTGTGATCACAACTAAGTTAATACAATGACCATAAAGACCAAGGCTTTGTTGTGATTTTCTTTTTCTAATCTCTACCTCTTTAGGTTCAAGGAAGTAAAGAATTTGGGCAACTCCGAATATTGTATAGCATTAAGAAACATTTAAAGATGAAGAGAATATAATACAAGCGTTTAACATTAGTTTTAAATCACTTTTGTGTAACCCTATTTCATTAATCAACCATGGTTCCCACAACCTCTAGTTGTGAAAGTTTTAGCCTCTCATGGATGTAATATTACAATTTTCATTCATAGACAAACACATAATTAAATATTTACAGCAACAACTGGAAGAAACCTGATTTGAATATCAAAGAACAATGTCAAGAACAAGTAGGAATTCAAGAATTTGATCCCAAGAATTGTTGTCCAAAACTTGATAGAATTCACAAAAATTACTCTTGACACATCTACTACTTCGTTTCTACCCTCTCTCTACTAAAATAAAACATAAAGGCTATTTATAAGACATTAGAAACCTTTTCTTGAGGTAAAAGAGAATTTTTCATATCTCGTGCCAACTGTGTCACGAATGGACCTTCGATCCGTTGCAGGATTATATGGATCGTACCTTCTTCTCGCAAGTCCTTGGCTTCTGCAGATTTTTCTAAGTGTTGGCAGGCTGGTATGGCTCATACCACAGTCCTACGAATCATACAATGCTTTCTTGGTTTGGCCCTGAGAACTCTGACATCTTCTAATATTTCCACGAGTGTTGTGGTACGATTCGTATCTTCCTCCTACAAATCATACTGTTTTTTATGTCTGAAGTTCTGCCAAGTATTAAAGAATCTTGTGAAGTTCACCACGTCTCATGGTACGGTTCGTATGTTGGTGCTACGATCCGTAAGTCCATCCGTACCAATAGTCTGCCTTTGTGCAAATTTCTCTGAATAATTTCATGACTCTAGTTACGGCTCGTACTATCTTGGTATGGCTCATACTAAGAGTCGTATGGTGCCTTTTCTCTTAATTCATCCTTCTAACTTTCACCATGGTTCTCAGTACAGCTCGTACAATCAAGTTATGACTCGTATTGAGACTTGTACTTTGGCTGATTTTCTATATTTTTAGGCTTCTTTTTCACATTTTTGCTCCAACACTTATTTTCCCTGAAATCAAAATTAAAAAGTGCCTCATACCCACATAAACATACCTAAGTCCATGCTATTTTCTTAGTTTTATGCGTTGAAAGTGCGGTAAACTCATAGTACATTAGTGTTTGTCTATGAATACTAATCACAATCTTACAATCATGATAGGCTAAAACCTTCACAATTAGGGTTGTGGGAACCATAGTGGATTATCAAACTAGGGTTGCACAAAGTGATTCGAAACCAATGCTAAACGCTTGTATTGTATTCTTTTCGTCTTTAATGTTTCTTAGCGAAGCGCAATGTTAGGACTTGCCCGAATTCTTTACTTGCTTATACCTAGAGAGGTAGAGATTAGGAAAAGAGAATTACAACAAAACCTTGATTTTTATGAACATTGTATAACTTGAGCTGCAGTCGTAGGATAGTTAATTTTGAAAAAATTGATAATAGTTAATTTGAAATCGCTCATGAGACCTAACCCGGTGATCGCGTATAGTCATCCAATAGGGACAAATCAATTGTTTGGATTAACCCTAGTTATCAGTTCTATAAGTAAGAATTGGGATTGATCACGTGTGTAAACCCGAACTAGTTAGGAACTCATGGGGAGCACTTACCCTAGTTAAATTGCAAATCTTGATTAACAACACTTGATTTTTATGCTTGTTTTACAATTTTTTTGTTATAAACCCCCCATATTGGAGATGACAGACCAAAACGCTTAAATACCGGTGTTAGTCTAGTTCTTACCATATTCTCTATGGATTTGACCCCAATCTCATTGTTGGGTTCTTTATGGACAATGTCTGCTTTATACTTTGTCAGGAGTATGAGTTTGAGCATTATCAACGGCTAAGAGTTGCTTCTATGGTTGTGATGAGTAGAATGCTGAAAAAGAGTTAAATAGGGACTGTAGGTATGCAGCTAAGTCGAGCTACCGCCAAGGTAGTACCGCTGAAGTGGTGCCTATACCACCCCGGTGAGACCATGGCACAGCAGTCAAGTGACCACTGTAGAGAGGCCTAATCCAGTGAATGAGCCAGTCAAACAGTCTACACAGATTGATTCTTGAATGAGTATTATTTAATGAATTTGTGTTTTGGGATAGTCTGCATGTTGTGGTTATACTGTATATATGTTATTATTTAAGGTTGGCTGATGATGCCTACCAGTACTTTGTGTTATATTGATGGTACTCCTGCACTTATTTTTGAGTGCAAACCTTGATCTAAGGAGTTCATCTTAACCCCATCTCTAGAGCAACAACGAACTAGTTGAAGGTGAGCAGACTCAGATGTGCTGCTTCAGATCCACCGCTGAAGATGTCTTTCTTTTCCAAACATTGTTTTGTTTTGGATTTTCATAGTTAGTTTCCTATATACTTTGTTAAGTAGATATCCTTTCGTACAATGATTTTCAAGTTTTGGGAATATTATAAACAAGTTCATGTTATTTTTTTCATTTAATTTAAATAAAGTTTCCATTATTTATTGTGTTGTTGCAATTAACGCATGCCTGTCATGGAGATTGAATAATTATTTAGGAATTATTTTTTCAAGATCCTAAGAATGTTGACATGCATACTACTCAAGTGCGATGCATGTACTTAATCATCCCATCCCTGTGTTCCCATTAGGAAGGAATTCTATGCACACAATTTCTACCTGACTATTTTCACAATAGGATCTACTAGTCTATTCTCAGTCTCTCACCTTTCTTATTTTTGAGATTCACATTCGCTTACTCATTGCTCATGAAACTCTTAAGTTATAACTGTTTCCCATGGAACATCCCTTGTTTGAAACTCAAAATGTTTTACGACATTTGCAAGTACTTGGAACGTTGAACATCACAACTATTTTGCTTGGTTCACTGCAATGATGTTTTTTCTGCTGCAGCAGTATCACAACAATGTAAATCAGTCCGCTACAACAAGAAAAATTAAATTTATGGAGCACAGGGGATGGTTTTTGGTTCATTTCACACTTTCTCAACTTCATTTTATTGCAGGTCTGATCTATCTCTCTCGCAATTCTGCTCGATATTTTAGGTAATTCTAATCCCCATAACTTTATTGCTTCGTTTACTCTATAATGCTTGTGTTTTCATGTCTATATACACGGATTTAAGTAGATTTTTAGGGTAGTTGATGTAGTTCAAATTCACTCCTAATCTCGAGTAGCGTAAATGATCACAACAAATATAGAACCCAATGTGGAGTTGGGATTGAATCCTACAGAGACTACACTAAGCCCACTCTATCTAGTACTAATTAATGTAGTATTGCAAGATTAGAGTCTATTTGAATTGATATTGGTAAAATTCAACTACAGCTATAGAGTGCAAATTGATAGGTTGTAATCAATTTAAGACAATTCTAGGAAAGTGATCCCAATTATGGGTTGATTCTCCTAAATCACGCAATATGGATAGATTGAGAATGAGCTAGGTTTGAATATGAAAGAAAAGACTTAGGCAACCCATGGGTATCTTTCAATAGCATCAGAGGTGCAAATCTACTTCAATTTTGTCAAATTGAAGAGAACGCCCTTCTACCCAATTGCTTGTTGTCAGTTAGAATTCAACATATGCCTAGGAGAATCCATTAAACAAGGGTTATACCTTGAATTATTGTTGATTCATGCTAACTCAATCTAAATTTGCTCTTTCAAGCATCATAAAGGTAATTGGGCAGGATTGAGTTTCATCACCAATTACCCACAATAAAGCAAATGTTCATAAGCCCAAACTCAATTTTACCAAATTCGGATTAGTAGGGTTCACAACCTTAGATTTGGGTTTAGTTACTGGTCATGCCCCACCTTGGGAGGCATAACTGGTACCTAATGCAACACTGGGACCTGGGCTGGCCTGGATGGGAATAAGCACCTCTGGTGCCTGCCAGCAACTCAAAATCAAGAAAACAAACTGCTATATCTTGGCTGTAAACACAGCCTTGGGCCAACAAGGCCATGCAATAAACCTGTAAAGGAAAATAGCTAACCCAACAATATAACAATAAAGGAATCCTATGCGGGCCGACAAGACCATCATGCTGTCTAGTTATAACAGAAGGAAAATAGGTAGTCATATTCATACTATAGCTGACAAGGCTGCTAACTAACTAGCTAAACTAGGCCCCACATTGACAACACCCAAAATATAACAGATATAGGCCCCACACGGCCAACAACCAACAATTGAACACCTGTAGTCCGTAAGACTCTAATAGTGGAATAGTGGTCGGGACAGGGCCCCGACCTACCCAAAAGCTATACAACAAAAAGAGCAAATCTTTCTAACTATTAACCTCGGAGAAAAGGAGCCAGCTGAACTGCTAACTCTGGCTGATGGCTAAGAAGGTCCTGAACCACATCATCCACACTTACAGGCAAGTATGCAGTTGCCCATAAATGGGCGTCAGTACAATATGTGCCGAATATATAAGGCAATAATGAGAATGACTGGATAGAACTGATAAAAGAACTGAAAGCAATCAATAAGAAGGATAAGAGTTATAACCTGAATAGCCTCACAACCTGAAGTATAATTAAAAAGTAAGGAATACAAATAAGAATCTTATTTGGCCCCCAATAAGCCTGGAAGGTACAATCAACACAGAATAACCCACCTGCGTCCCCATAAGCCTTGGAAAGTACAATTCAATCTATATACCCGTAGTATGGTCAATTTGAGTCAACGGGTAACAATAGCCAACCTAACTGGACCCTGGGTCTGCAACTGAGCCCGCTGGGCTCCTATAGCTATGTCTGAGCCCTCTGAGCTCCTGGAACTGCCCCCTGGGCACACATGGATCGACGGAGGGTCAGTGATGATGTTATGGCATAAAAGAAGAAGTACATTTGTGGATGGACTGTAATATGGCCTTATAGGCTAGAATATAGTCCTGTTAGACATCATATAGCTCCTTTGAGTATCTATAGCCCCGTAGGTGATGACACATCCAGCAACCCTGAGGTTGGTCGACGGAAGGCTATAATAGGTGGGGTTCGTCCCAACCGAAATAATCAGCTTTACTCTCAAAACTATCTGTAACAGCTAATCACAATATACATGCTTACGACCTACTTACAAGGATGTAGGTTGTATTACTATACGACAGGAATAACTTGCTGAAGAGGTTTTCCTTAACAATCCTCAAATGCCAATTTTTGTTCACCCAAACAATCCAAACCTGTAGTCGATAATTCCACTCAATTACAACCTCTACGCTAGGAGAATAGGGCTATTTCAATAGTAGGAATTAGAAAATAATGATATCTTTCAATAATAGTAACTATAACTCAACTCCGATTAATTTAGCTGAAACTCACAAATTCTTGACAGTTTAGAAGGTAGAATATCACTTATAGGCGCTTAGGATTCAATTAGAAGTGATTTCTACAACTTTTACTTGGCGAGGTTCAGGTACTTTGAGCGAATTTTTAGGAAACAACTCTGCAGGAATGTTCCCCGTAGGCTTAGAACTCGTTACCCAAGGTGAATTTGCATTTGGACAAAGTTTAGCGGTGTAATTTGACGAAAAATGGATGAAATTGTTACTTACTCTCTCTTCTCTGCTGACGGGAAATTTTGTAAAATGACTTAATCATATCATATTGGGAATTATATATAATTGAGGCGGTGGCGGGGGGGGGGGGGGGGCATGGCGCGCCGGCCAGAACACCAGTCCACCGGTGCAATGTGCCAGCGAGTACGCTGGGCTGGCAGCGTGGCGCGACGCCCAATGTGCCAGGCCTCGGCCCCGACCTCCTGCCCCCTCAATGTCATGCTCGCATACTCATCCCTCGAGCCCTTCCTCACATGCGTCGTACTCCAAAACTCTCAACATACGTACGCACGCATCAGTTAAATAATAGAAGCTTACGGGGTGTAACGTCATCCCCTCTTTGGAATACTATTCCTCAAATGTAATCTTAAAATTCAAGAGACTCAAGTTCTTTAACTACTGCTAGAATAATTACGGTAGAGTATCCTCTGTAATGTGGATTATCCGAAAACTTGAAACATAGAAAAAGTCCAACATAGGCACCTTATAGGACCCTAAAAGAAATGATACAACATAGCTCCATACCATAACAATGAATAACTAAACAATACCGGTAATATAAGCACATGACAATAACTAAACAACCATCTTTGCATAATCTGAGTCAAGTTTGAAATAAGTGAGGATATCGAAACCTCATGTCATCCTCAACTTCCAAAGTCATCTCCTCCACATTTTTGTTGCTCCATAAGAGTTAAACAGAGACTACATTTTTAGTTCTCAATCTACGAACCTGTCGATCTAGTATAGCAACTGGAGTCTCTTCGTAGGATAATACTTTAGTAACTTGAACATCCTCAACCGGAACAATCTAGGATGGGTATCCTATACACTTTTGTAGCATTGACAAGTGGAATATTGGATAAATGAATTCTAGTCCTATAGGCAGTTCTAACTCATATGCACTCGACCTATCCTGTGAAGGATTCAATGCCGGCCAATGAACTAAGGGCTAAGCTTGCCCTTCCTGCCAATCAGGCCCTTTATATGAGAAATCTTGAGAAATACCCAGTCATCAACATCAAATTCCAAGTCTTTACGCCAAACATCGAAATAGGATTTCTAACGACTATGGGATATGAACAAATGTTCTCTGATAAGTTTCACCTTTTCTTCTGACTGATGGATCATATTAGATCCCGATCAACCTTACCTCCCCTACTTCAAACCATTCTATGGGGGGCCTACATTTTTGCCTATATAAAGCCTCATAAGGCGCTATCTGAATATCAGAAGGATAACTGTTATTGTATGCAAATTCAATAACGGGTAGATGCTCGTCCCAACACCCTCCAAAGTCTAGCACACTTGCCCGTAGCATGTCCTTGAGCGTCTGAATGGTGCGCTCTGCCTGACCGTCTGTCTGGGGATGGAAAGTTGTACTCAAGTTAACCTGTATCCCCAAACCTTTCTAAAACAACTTTCAAAATCTAGCTGTAAACTATGCCCCTCTATCAGAGATAACAGATGCCAGGACACCATAAAGTTGGACTATTTTAATATACAACTCAACATCATCTTCAGTTGAAAACATAGTCTTGACTGGCAAGAAATAGTCTGATTTTGTGAATTTATCAACAATGACCCAAATGGAGTCGAATTTACGCCTGGTGCGAGGTAGCCTTGTGACAGACCCAGCTACACCCTTCTTCATTCCAGGCCACCAGTATATCTCCTTTATATCATGGTACATCTTCGTTGAACCTGGATGAAGAGAGTAATGAGAATAATGTACCTCTGCCATGATCTGCTGGTGGAGCCCTGCTATATTTGGAACACAAAGTCGACCTCTGAATCTCAAGACACCGTCTTCTAATAACTTAAAGGTCGATAGTAAGCCCTGCTGAACCTTAAAACTGAGCTATACTAGACTAGGGTCCTCGTACTACCGCTCCATTACCTCTACAACAAGAGATGATACTGTTGTATTCTGAATTACAACCCCATTATCTCATGAATCCACTACCTGGACTACTAGATTGGCTAAACTGGTGCAGTTCTTGAGCAATCTCCCACTGTTCTGCCTCAAATATGCTAGACTGTCCTTGGATCTGTGGCAAGGGCATTGGCTACAATATTATCCTTCCCTATGATATATAGGATGTTCATGTCGTAGTCTTTCAGCAACTCTAGCCAATGATGCTGCCGCAAATTCAACTCTTTCTGCATGAAGATATACTAGAGGCTTTTATGATCAGTAAAGATGTCCACATGCACAACATACAAGTAATGCCTCTATATTTTCAAATCATGAACCGCCACAACTAATTCTAAATCATGGGTGGGGTAGCTCTTTTTGTGCTTCCTTAGCTGCCTCAAAGAATAGGAAATTACCTTATCGTGTTGCATCATAACACACCCTAACCCAACGCCTAAAGCATCACAGTATACAACGTAGTCCTCTGAACCTTCCGGTAAGGCTAGTACTGGCACATATGTCAATCTATTTTTCAGCTCCTGGAAACTCTTCTCAAGCCTCAGCCCAGTAAAATTTAGCTGCCTTCTGAGTTAATCTGGTTAACGACACTGATAATGTAGGGAATCCTTACCTTCTATAAAACCCGGCTAACCCTAGGAAACTACAAAAATCGATTAGAGTCGTGGGTATAGGCCATGTCATTACTGCCTCAATTTTCTGTAAGTCAAACTGGATACTTGTATCCAACATAATATGGCCTAAGAAAGCCACAAAATTCAACCAGAACTAACATTTTGAGAACTTCTCATATAATTGGCGGTCTCTAAGGATCTGGAGTACCATTCCCAAATGATCTCTGTGTTCAGCTTCAAAGCAGGAATATACCAGAATATCATCAATAAATACTATCACAAATAGATCTAAACACGGCCTTAAGATGTTGTTCATCAGA
Organism: Datura wrightii; assembly: GCA_035772735.1. NCBI lineage: Eukaryota > Viridiplantae > Streptophyta > Magnoliopsida > Solanales > Solanaceae > Datura > Datura wrightii. The sequence goes on along the minus strand of JASDFA010000019.1, from coordinate 70,336,585 downwards.
TCCATAAACACTATTGGGGCATTCGTCAATCCGAAGGACATAACCAAGAATTCACAATGACCATACTTGATCCTGAAGGCTATCTTTGGGATATCTTTCTCCAGGACCTGCACTTGATGATATCTTCACCTCAATTCGATCTTGGAGAAATATTTTGCCCCTGCAGCTGGTCAAACAAATCATCAATCCTTGGAAGTGGATATTTATTCTTAAAAGTAACTTTATTCAACTACTGATAATTTATACACATTAGTAGGGAGCCATCTTTCTTCCTCATAAACAGAATTGGTGCATCCCACGGTGAGGCACTCAGCCTTATAAAGCCCTTATCTAAAAAATATTTCAACTGTTCTTTCAATTCCCTCAGCTCGGCAGGAGCCTTTCGATATAGAGGGATGGATATAAGTTGTGTGCCTGGTGGCAAGTCGATAGAGAAATCGATCTCACGCTCTGGGGGAATACCAGGAAGCTCATCTGGAAACACATATGAAAATTCACTGACCATAGGAATGGATTGAAGATTCAGGGATTCTGCTTACATATTCCGAACCCTAACAATATGGTAAATACAGCCCTTCACTATTAACTTTCTCACCCGAAGATAGGATATGAACCTGCCTTTTGGCATAACTGCATTTCCCTTCCATTATCGCACTACCTCCCCTAGAAAGTGAAATTGGATGGTCCTGGTCCAAGATTCTACATTAGCATAACATGGCAGTAGCAAATCCATACCCATAATTACATCAAAATCAATCATTTCCAGCTCCACTAAATTGACTAAGGTCTGATGACCGACAATCTATACTGTACAACCCCGATAAATTCTCTTGGCAATAATAGAGGCACCGATGGGTGTAGACACTGAGAATGGTTGTTGAAGTAATTTTGGTGTTATACCAAACTTCCATGCCACTAACAGAGTAACATAACAAAAAGTAGAACCTAGGTCTGTTAAAGCACAAACTGGGTGCGAACCAACATCCAGCATACCTGTCACAACATCTGGTGATGACTCTGATTCTTGTCACCCTGGTAAGGCGTAAGTGAAATCCAGACCATTGCCAAAACTAGATTCCCCTTATCTACCTCTACCTCTAAGGGATGGAGCTGAGGGTCTGCGCCCTGCCGAAGGTGTAAGAACATGTGATCCTACTGAGGACCTATTCTGCTGGTCTCGGTCACCCTAATCTCTGGTCGGACAATCTCTCATCATATGGCCCTATTGCCTAAGAGTGTAACAAGCAATAAAGCTGTATCTGCACCTCCCAAAATGCTGTCGAACACAAATGCTACAATGCAATACAGTGGGCCTGTTCTGATTTGATCCCCTCTACTGTTGGGAACCTGACGCTCGCGAGCTCTCACCGGGATCTGACTATTCATGATGATCTGATCTACCACTCTATTCCTATTGGGGTGGAGATCTGGGTGGCCTACCTGATATTCGCAGCCTGGCTCTGCTCTGAAATTTTGTCTGCATATTAGTGGGCCTGGCCCTTCAGCGCTGCTCTTGGTTCGCTCTTTCTACCTCATGCTGATGCTGCCAAATCCCTTTAATATTTTGAGCAAAAGCCTGAACGTGGGAAATGTCCATATCCTCCCGTAAGGTAGTTGTTACATAGATTTCTCTAAAAGAAGACCCATGATGAATCCATGTACTCTGGCTGGCGTGGTATCCACAATGGTTGGCGCATACCTAGCCAAAGAGTCAAACCTCATTGCATACTCTCGAACACTCATCGTACCCTGTTCCAGGTGTAGAAACTGATCCACCCAGGCCTATCGGATTTCTCACGGCAAATAGCGATGTATGAAGGCCTCTGAAAAACTGGACCAAGTCGGAGGGGCTACGTCTCTGCCTCAGGACCTTTCCTAACACTCGTACCACAACACCACTATGTCTCGTATCTGAATACTGCCAACTTGACTGACTCTATGGGTGTAGCATGGATCACCCTAAATATACTCTATAACAAGTCCAGAAAGTCTTGATGATCCTCTCCGCGGTCATTCCTCGTGAATTGTGGAGGACTCAAGGCAAGAAACTCTTGGAACCTTGAACTTCTGAGTCCTCCAGTAGATTCAGCGACAACTAGTACCACTGGCTGGTGCTGAGCGGCCATCATCTGAGCCAGCGTATAAACAACGCTCCTAACCCCTGATCCCATGGTATAGGTATAGGGATTGCTAGGGGTGGTGCTGACATATTTGCTACCCTGGGGGGCTTCTGACGTGGCGGAGAATGTTGGGGAGACTGAGGTGATGTCTCCATATTGCCCTCAGATCGGGTCGGCTCTGACTGGGGCATCCTACTAGTTCCCTCTCCTGCTGCGATATCTAATTCCCGACAAATCGTAGTTTGTTGTGCGTCAGACATTTTCTCTGTAGATAAGAAGAATAGCGTAAGCTTAGTGATTCACCCTATATGACATAGCTCTATAGCACGACTGGAGAAGAAAGGAGGGTAACCATGCTATCATGCCTCGTAGCCTCCTAACTATAGAATGTGGTGCACAACACATCCATACACAAGACTCTACTAGACACGGCTTGCATATTTCCTAGGATACAACATTGCTCTGATACCAAGTTTGTCACGCCCCACCTTGAGAGGCATAACTGGAACCTAATGCTACACTAGGACCTGGGATGACCTGGCTAGGTATAAGCACCTCTTGTGGTTGCCAGCAACTCAAAATCAAGAAAACAAACTGTTATATCTCGACTGTAAATACAGCCTCGGGCCAACAAGGCCATGCAGCAAACCTGTAAAGGAAAACAGCTAACCCAGCAACATAACAATAAAGGGATCCTATGCGGGCCGACAAGACCACAATGATATCTATTAATAATAGAAGGAAAATAGGTAGTTGATGTGCCATGATTTTATGGTACTTTCGATGCTTAAAGCCAAGAAATTATGCAATTCCAAGTATATTTATATGGGTATAAGGTATTTTGTGTGTAATGTGCAGGAAAACAGGTCTGAAAGTGATTTTGGTTGAATTAATGTTGAACACAACTGAAAGAGGACTTAGGTACTTAACGAGTCATTGGCAGGAGGCACGACCCGTCACTTGAGGCGTTGGCAAAAAGATGAAGTTTTGAAAAAGTAAAACAGTGCACTTGATGAGTTGGAGGAATGACTCATTACACTTGGTAACTAGTTGTGAGGTCAATCATTATGTTTTGAAGAGAAAAATTCACCCAAGTTTCTAGTGGAGTTAACGACTGACATCACGATTCATCTCCTGAAGGAACGATTCGTTGGCAAGCTACTGGAGCTATCCGTGAAGTGCACTAGAATTTCTAAGGAAGTAGACCATAAGAGACCTAACGATTTGTGCTAAGGCATGAGAAGTCGTTAGGTGACCCGTTGCCAGGCCTGGGTAAGTTGCTGAGGAAGATTGATTGAAAGCAAGGAACGACTCGTCAAAAGGCCTAATGATCCGTTACATGTCTTGTTGCCACTGCCGACCTGATTTCCAGATTTATTTAGGAAAAGGATTTCTTTGTATTATAAATACCCAGATTTAGGTTTATTTTAGGAGAATGTTCAGAGGATGATTTTTCTGAGAATCTTGAGCGATATTTTTGAGAAAGTTTTCATACAATTGTTCTTGATTAAAGATACGAAAGCTATATTGGAATTTTATTCAATCTACTTGGTTTTTATTCTACAGTACTTCGTAAGTTGCAATTATGATTTCTTCTATATTTTGTGATTGCAATAACATAAACATGAGTAGCTAAATTCGTAAACTAGGTTTGTGGGAACCAAGATGAATTAACACACATAGGTAAAACTACTTAGTGATTCTTGAACGGAGTTTTATGCATGTATTGTTTTTCCCTTCATTTTAATTGATTCTTGACGGTTGCAAACGTTAGGACTTGCCTTATTCATACTTACCGGATCAAGGAGGTAAAGAACGGGAAAAAGGGATTAACAATGGAGATTTGAGGCTACCAACCCTCATCTAATATCTTGAACTTGTCTGAGGGATAGCTAATCCAATATTAAGGGTAAGGGTCAACTAAAGTACACCCGTATACAGACCAAGTTGCGTGGTGAAAATCATCTAGATAGGGGACCAACCATTTAGGTGAACCTAACTTACCAATATTGCATGTTAAACACCGGAAAAGATCACTAATGTATAATCCTTGTGGTTATGAAATCTTGGGGAACACAATCTTAGTCTAGTTGTAAATTGAATATAAACCCAATTTGATACAAGCATTCATTAATTTTACTTTTGTTATTATTCTATATTTTTCCCCCATTGGAAATAAGTCAGTCAATAGTAATAGTTATTCGCATTAACCTAAGTTCTTACCATATTTCCTTTGGGATCGACCTCAACCTTAGTTGGGTTCTATATTTGACAATCGACCGCTTATATCTCAATTGCGAGGTGTAATTTGGGCGACATCAAATTTTGGCGCCGTTGCTAGGGACAAGACTGCTAACTAACTAGCTAAACTAGGCCCCACACGGCCAACACACAAAATATAACATACATAGGCCCCATATGGCCAACAACAACCAACAACTAAAAACTGTAGTCTACAAGCCTCTAAGAGTGGAATAATGGTTGGGACAGGTCCCCGACCTATCCAAAAGGTGTACAACAAAAAGAGCAAACCGTTCTAACTATCAACGCCGGAGAAAAGGAGCTGGCTGAACTGCTAATTCTGGCTGACAACTAAGAAAGCCTGAACCACGTCTATCTGCACCTGCAGGCAAGTATGCAACGCCCCATAGATGGGCATCAGTATAATATGTACCGAACATGTAAGGCAGTAATGAAAATGACTGAATAGAACTGATAAAAGAACTGAACATAATCAATAAGCAGGATAAGAGTTATAACCTTAATAGCCTCACAACTTGAAGTATAGCTAACAAGTAAATAATACAAACAAGAACCTTACCTTACCCACATAACCCTAGAAGGTACAATCAGCAAAGAAAAACCCACTTGGGCCCCCATAAGCCCTAGCAAGTACAATTCAATCTATATACCCCTAGTATGGTTGATATGAGTCAACGGGTAACTATAGCCAACCTACATAGCCTCTGGGTCTGCAATTGAGCCCGCTGGGCTCCTATAGCTGTGTCTGAGCCCTCTGAGCTCCTCTAACTACAACCTAGGCACACAAGGCTCGATGGAGGGTCAGTGATGTCGTTATGGCATAAAAGAAGAAGTCCATTCGTGGATGGATTGTAATATGGTCTTATAGCCTTAATATAGTCCTTTCAAACATCATATAGCTCCTCTGAGTGATCTATAGCCCCATAGGCAATGACACGGCTAGCAACCCTGAGGTTGGTCGATGAAAGGCTATAATAGGTAGGGCCAGTCACAACCAAAATATTCAAATTTAATCTCGAAACTCTCTGTAGCAGCTAATCACAATATACATTCTTACGACCTACTTACAAGGACGTAGGTGGTATTATTATATGATAGGAATAACTTGCCAAAAAGGTTAGCCTTAACATACCTTGAATGCCAATTTTTGTTCACGCAAACAGTCCCAACCTGTAGCTGATAATTCCACTCAATTGCAGCCTCTACGCTGAGAGAATAAGGCTATTTCATTGTAGGAGTCGACAAATAATGATATCTTTTAATAACATTAACTATAACTCAACTCTGATTAATTCAACCGAAACACATAAATACTCAAGAATTTAGAATGTAGAAATGCTTACCTATCACTTGTAGCCGCTTAGGACTCAATTAGAAGTGATTTCTTCAACTTTTACTCAGCGGGGTTCTGGTACTCCAAGTGAATTGTCAAGAAATAACTCCTCAGGAACGTTCCTCGTAGGCCTGAAACTCGTTACCCAAGATGAATTTGCTTTTGGACAAAGTTTAGCAGCGTAATTTGACGAAAAATGGATCAAAATTATCTCTTAGTCTCTCTTCTATGCCGAAGGGATATCTTAGAAAATGACTTAATCATATCATGAAGGGACTTATATATAATTGAGGTGGTAGTAGGGGGAGCATCACACCGGCCGTACTGCTAGGCCACTGGTGTGATATTGCCGGCTAGTGCGCTAGGCTGGCAGAGCGACACGGCACCTAGTGCGCCTAGTCCCAGCCGGCCTCCTGCTCTCTCAATGTCGTGCTCGTTTACTCATCCCCCAAGCCCTTCCTCGCATGCGTCGTACTCCAAAACTCTCAACATACGTACGAACGCATCAGTTAAACAATAGAAACTTATGGGGTGTAACATTACCCATAGCAAGAAGAAGAAGAGAAAGAGAGTAATTAGACATGCTTACCAAAGAAAATTTAAATTTGAGAAGAAATCTTCAACAGATAAACCCGGATATTCAAATTACAAGCTAATATTTAAGATCTACAATGGAAACTAAATCTAACTTGCTATTTCTACTCTCTATTGAAAATATGAATGAAAAGCTCTGGAAAAATTACAAGAAAAATCTATTTATACTATGTCCCTAAAAGCCCAAGTAATTCAAACTCAAAGGTGCCAAGTGTGCAGGATAGATCGTGTTTTGGGAGGATGGACCTCCCTTTGCCCTGTACTTTACAATTTGGCTTCCATCCACAGCTTGTCGTCCATTAACTAATGGACCTTCTTTTGGAAACATGGCTCATCCTTTGTACCATACATTAGAATTCCATTCTGCCTCGTTAGAGTCCGTTCTTCAATTAATGACCATTTTCTAGAAAGACAATTTGTTCTTCAAACCATCATTTAGGGACTTTTTCAACTTGGTTTTTGGAATTTCTTACTGGACTTGGATGGCCAATGAAGCGGACCATCTATCAAATAGACAGTCCATCCATTGTCTCGCTTTGGATAGTTTTTTGACTTTAACACCTCTCATCTTCATTTTTCTTTTGTTCTTGAAACATAGCATAATATGGTTAGTTTCCACTTAATTTAACTCCTAAAGACATGCAAAATTCTTTGAAATGACGCAAAGATGTGTAGCTAATTCTCGACACATTAGTAGTGTGGGTATCTTTTCTTTTTAAACTAATGGGGCAGATTCTTGAAGCATGCTACTTGTTTAAAATTGTCAATTCATCTATATCATTATCTGCATGCTATTGACTGTTTTCATGGGATTTTCTAATAGAACCAGTGGGTTTTGGTTAGGGTGGTGGTTTGAATTTGTTTGAGCCCTTAACGCTTGAATTTTTTCATAGGATACTACTATTATCATGTTTAACAGCACCTCCTACTCTACATATGAGATGTGGCGGAGAAGGCGCACCAAAGTTCTACGCTAGGTTCCATGATATGAGATGGGGTCCACTGATTGAGGATCCATTCAAAAAAAATAAGAACTATGTCCCACCCCAAACCCAAGGTGGGGTGACTAGCACCTGGTGCCACCCCTGATATAAGCATATCGGACACCCAAAATATAAAACAAATGCCAGAATCGATGAGGTTCAACAACACAACAACTATAAAATTAGAATAAGATGATAGACTACAGCGGAAGATGGCTCACCTGACCAACCAAAAAAAATAAAAAATAAATACCAAATGTCGTCAAGGCCACGGAAAGGAAAACAACTATACAACATGGCCCACTGGCCTATAACAACATACTAAAACCACAGTAATGTCTATGAGCCTCAATGAATACATTAGTATCAAATGATCGGGATAGGGCCCCGAAGTACTCTTAACTCAAATATCTGGCGACTCCGAAAGACCTGGAATGCACCAAGTCAGCTGGAACTCCACTCAACACCCAAGGACTCAATCTAACAACCCACCATCACCTGCAGGCATAAATGCAGTGCCCCGACTAGGGTTTCAGTACAATAGTGTACCAAGCATGAAAGGCAGAAACAACTGGAAGACATAGATTAGAGATCAACAGATATACCAGATACCGCACAAGGAGACTCAACATAAGTAAAAACATAAAATCTACCTGGCCCCCATAAGCCTGGAAAGTACAAGCATCCATACAAATAGAATCTACCTGGCCCCCAACATTCCAACAAATCCAAAAGTAAATAACAACATAGCGACGCCTAGCCGACACAAATCACCTATCATCGCCTCTAGACCTCTCAATGGCCTTAGCTAACACCCGGAAACATCTAGCATCCACTGCTATCAGATAACAAATAACACAAGAAACAACCATAATATAATGCCAAACAAATCACAAGTAAACACCAGTTAATCAACATCATCAATCAAGCACAGTCGGACACTCTCTCAGCTATGCATAGTTAGCGGAGCTCAATCCATTTGGGAGAACCAATTCCGATCCCAGGAAGGCTAAAAAATGTAGGATAACTCCCGAATCATGTCTTAGCTCAACACTATGGAGGACATCATTCTCAACCCCATAGGTCATTTCACTCCTTGGGCTCAACCCCTCAGCCGAAAACACTCTCGTGCGCCGGGTATCCACAAGCCACAAGGCACCTCGAGCTCGACCCCTAGACGAAAAAACTCTCATGCTTTGGGTATCCACAAGCCAGAAGGCCTCAAACAGAACACACACACAAGAAACAAACAAAATAATACACGCTCAAATAGCCCACAATCGGCTCTCAAACCTCACAACACAACTATTACAATACAATACTATTCTTTCATGTCTAGCCGTACACCGATGACCCACTAACCTAGCTAAGGACCACCATCCTAACCATTCTATCCTCAAGCTTTACAAACAGCCGACATCTCACTCTACTTATCACTAACATCAGGGACATGACCAAATCGACCCAAGTGTTACCATGGCCGTCACGTGCCATCGACACAATTGCTGATTCGAATATAACAAAAAATCATCGCAACCATCAAACTTAACTACTCTAATTCCTCATTCACTTGACTATATAATCACCTCATCTTATTCACACTAACATACCATAACTTTCTACAAGAACCACACGCCTTACATATGGCCTCTCGACATGAGCCTAATAATTTGCCACGTCTACGATTCTCCGCACTCAAGCCCGAGCCACAAACCAAACCAGCACCTTAAACACACCATTATCACCATATAAAAAGCAAAACAAGAGTTCAATAATAGCAAAACACAAGCCATCACAAACAGCCAACACACATGTCAACACGGATGATAACGGCAATGGAATTCATGCCGACAAAGGGAGGGAAAGACTAACATACCTTAGCTTCAAGCCTAGATAGAATTGAGCCTTCAACATCATGAACCTACTTCCTAAAAGCAGTCCAAGATTCTTCCAAAACGCAACCAACACAATTCAACAACAAAACAAGACAAATGAAGCTTACCCGATAAGTTTCATAGGAATTCGATGGTAGAAACTCCGAGACAACAACCTACTTAGGTGAAAACACCTGTAACCAACCTTAACTACTAAATAAAACCAAAGGAAGAAGTCTTACCAAAAGATTCACCACGAAATAGCCACCAACAGCCCAAAAAAACACCAAACCACGGTCTACATGCGATTCCCGACTTCCCGACGCCAAAATCATGTTAAGCCATGGATTCTAGCCCCAAAACCCAAAGGAAACCATGGAGAGAACTTGAGAGAGGTTTTCTTATATGTTGGAAATGAATTTTTGATGAAGAACAACCGACCAAAGGGACTTAAAGAGTCCTCCACCACCTTTGACCTTTGTGAGTTGCTTGCTTGCGCAGTCTCGCGAAAAAGCGACACTTGACAGAATTTCTCAATATGAGAGATCCATTCCAAATAGTTTCAAACCAAAATTACTACAATTTTTTTTAGAAAAAGGTGTCTTAACTAATGAAAGAAAGATGGAACTAGATACATTGTTAAAAGAAAGTGCTTTAGCTTTTATTAAAATTTAATACTGCCCGAGGAAAGAAAAGAGGTCTCTTAGTGGTACCACAAATAAAAGCAAGAAATAGCTAAAAAGAGTTTGGATTGGCGAACGGTTTGATGAGATAGAAACTAGATTCATAGATCTTTAATTTGATAGGTCGCACACCTCCTAACTCATTATAGATTGGGAGAAAAGCTTCGAGATATTTGACCTAAATTTCAAAGAATCTCAAGAAGGAAATTTTGCGATAATTTTTTTTTTCAAATTTTGTTGTACAACTTGATTGACGTCCAATCTTAAATATGATCATAAAGTGACTCAGATAACTCATAATACATCCTTCTTATCCTATTTAGTACTCTGAGTCCTACCTCGAAAGCATGATTTTATTGCTCAAATTATTTGGGATGTTACATCCTTCCCCCCTTAGAAACATTCGTCCTCGAATGTTGGACGACACGCACGACTCCAACTCAAGGACTGACACAGCATGGCATCGCACGACATAGCCTCACATGAGAAGCCTACCATAAACAATTCCAAGCAACAAAACCTTGCACCATGCCAAGACGCGACACAACTATAACTATAATCAAAATAAGAATCTTACCTGCCTCCATGTTTAGCCACTGGCCGACTATAATTCATCATGTTACAAGCATCCTTGTAAAAGTCAACAAACGTGAGTCTAGACCTGACTCCTGTGAAATCTGACTTCTCATACGACTTCGATCCAGAAAGAAGGGTAAATATCCTAAATATTCTATAGCCTCCTGTTTATAAGTACACTTTGCAATGCACACGTAAACAATACTCTACTAGACATGACTCATAGACTCCCTAAGACGAATTGCTCTAATACCAAGTCTGTCACACCCCAAACCCAAGGAGGCGTGACTGGCACCTGGTGCCACCCCTGATATGAGAATATTCGACGCCCAAAATATAAAACAAATGCCAGAACCGATGAGGTTCAACAACACAAAACTATAAAATAAAATAAGACGATAGACTATAGCGGAAGTTGGCTCACCTAACCAACCAAAAAATAAGTAAATACCATATGTCGTCAAGGCCATGGAAATGAAAACAACTATACAATATGGCCCACCTGGCCTATAACAACATACTAAAACCACAGTAATTTCTACGAGCCTCTATGAATACATTAGTATTCAAATGATCGTGACAGGGCCCCGAAGTACCCTTAACTCAAACATCTGGCGACTCCAAAAGATATAGTGAGCACCAACTCAGCTGGAACTCCACTCATCACCTAAGAACTCGATCTAACAACCCACCACCACCTGCACGCATGAATGCAGCGCCCAGAGGCGTCAGTACAATAGTGTACCGAGCATGAAAGGAAGAAACAATTGGAATACATAGATTAGATATCAACAGATATACTAGATATTGCAGAAGGAGACTCAACATAAGTAAACACATAAAATCTACCTGGCCCCCATAATCCCAGAAAGCCCAAAAGTAAATAACAACATAGCAGTGGCATAGCCAACATAGATCACCTGCCACCGCCCCTAGACCTCTCAATGGCCTTAGCTAACACCTGCCAACATCTAGCATCCACTGCATCAGATAACAAATAACACAAGAAATAACCACAATATACTACCCAAAAAATCACAAGTAAACACCAGTTAATCAACATCATCAATCAAGCACTGTCGGACACTCTCTCGGCTGCGCATAGTTAGCGGAGCTCAATCCATTTGGGAGAACCAATTGCGATCCCAGGAAGGCTCAGACATGTCGGATCACTCTTGAATCATGTATCAACTGGACACTACGGAGGACATCATTCTCAACCTCGTAGGTCATTTTACTCCTTAGGCTCAACCTCTGCGTCGAAAACACTCTCGTGCGTCAGGTTTCCACAAACCACAAGGCACCTCGAGCTCGACCCATATCCGGAATAACTCTCGTGCTTCGGGTATCCACAAGCCACAAGGACTTAAATAGAACGCACACACAAGCAACAACAATAATAATACATGCTCAAATAGCCCACAATCGGCTCTCAAACCCCAGAACCCAACTATTACAATACAATACTATTCTTTCATGTCTAGCCCTAAACCAATGAGCCACTAACCAAGCTAAAGACCACCATCCTAACCAGTCTATAATCAATCCTTACAAACAACCCACATCTCGCTCTACTTACCACTAACATCAAGGGACATGGCCAAATCGGCCCAAGTGTTACCACGACCGTCACGTGCCATCGACACTATCGCCGATTCGAATATAACAAAAGATCATCGTGAACATTGACATTAACTACTCTAATTACTCATTCACTTGAAAATATAATCACCTCATCTTATTCACACTAACAGCCCATAACTTTCTACAAGAACCAAACGCCTCACATACGACCTCTCGACACGAGCCTAATAATTTTCCATGTCTACGATTCTAAGCACTCAAGCATGATCCACCAACAAAATCAGCACCTTAAACACACTATTATCACCATATAAACATCAGAACAAGAGTTCAATAATAGCAAAATACAAGCCATCACAAACATCCAACACACACGTCAACACAGACGACAATGGCTATGGAATTCATGTCGACAAAGGGAGGGACAAGCCTAACATACCTTATATTCAAGACTAGACGAAATTGAGCCTTCAACATCATGAACCTACTTCCTAAAGGCAGTCCAAGATTCTGCCAACATGCTGCCAACACAACTCAACAACAACACAAGACAAACGAAACTTACCCGATAAGATTCATAGGAATTCGACGGTAGAAACTCTGAGACAACAACCTACTGAGGTGAAAACACCTATAACCAACCTTAACTACTAAAGAAAACCAAAGAAGAAGTCATACCAACAGCTTCACCCCGAAACAGCCACCAACAGCCCAGAAAAACTCCAAACAACGAACTACACGCGATTCCCGACTTCCCAATGCTAAAATCATGTTAAGCAATGGATTCTAGCCCCAAAACCCAAAGGAAACCATGGAGAGAACTTGAGAGAGGTTTATAAGAAATATATTCTAGAAAATGAATTTTTGATGAAGAAGAACCGACCAAAGGGACTTAAATAGTCCTCCACCGCCTTTGACCTTTGTGAGGTGCCTGCTTGGGTGATCTCGCGAAAACGCGAATATCTCTCTACTTCGAGGTCGGATTGGCAAACAGTTTGATAAGAGGGAAACTAGATTCATAGATCTTTAATTTGATAGGTTGCACGTCCTAACTCCTTATAGATTGGGAGAAAAGCTTCAAGATATTTAACCTAAATTTCAAAGAATCTCAAGAAGGAAATTTTGCTAACTTTTTTTTTCGAATTTTGTTCTACAACTTGATCGACGTCCAATCTTAAATATGATCATAGAGTGAATAAAATAACTCATAATACTTCCTTCTTAGCCTATTTAGTACTCTTAATCCTACCTCAAAAGCACGATTTTATCGCGCAAATTATATGTGGTGTTACAAACTTGGTCAAGGAGTTCTATGCTCACATTTCGACAATAAACTGGTCCCTCCCAAACTAGTTTCTTATGTCAGGGGATTATCACTTAGTATTAGTGCCGCCTCTTTCAATGAGGTGTTGGAGTTTCCAAATTACCTAGAGGCCATTCTTAAGGCGAATGACGTGGAGGGTAACGAGTAGTGGATCATGGACACTCTGGTGATAGAGGAGAAGAGAGCCTCGACTCACTGGGGCATTACTCATATAGAAATAAAGGGAACTCACTTCACTTTCAAGGCTCAAAAGTGGCTAAACTTGGTATCGTAGTGGATCCGTCCTTCCGCCAATGTCAGCGATGTGATTTATCATCAGGCACTAGTGGTGGCATGCATTCTAGTCCAGGTGCGAATCGAGGCATTTCTTGATAAAGAGCGGGACCAGCCTACCTTTTCCCTCTCTCATTACTATCCTTTTCTCACATGCCAAAGTACGTAGGGAGGTGAGGGATTGCATGGTAGCTTTTGACATGCCTTTTGATCCCTTGAGCGTTAAAGGTGCATCAGAAAGGGGAAAAAGAAGAGAAAGGCTGACTAGGGTGATGAGGGAACTTGAGGATAGTGTGGCCGACCTTTCCAGTCATGCTAGCCTATTCAAGTAGATGGAGGTAGAGATGGACGCCATGAGAGAGCTACTAAGAGGGTTTCCTAAACCTCCCTCCCTATTTGGTGCATTATATAGTGTGGCTATTGTAGACCTTGAGGGCTTATAGGGAGCGAATGCCTCCTTAGCCCAGACCTATGTTGAGCAATTTTCCCTTTCATTGCTCATTTGGATAATTTTCTATTTCTCTATTTTTGGTGTACGGGTTACTTCCCCCATCCTTAATAGTTATGTCACTATGATTTTATACAAATCATCTTCAACATTCTATATATATATTCACCCACCAATTGTACATCAATTGTACATATGTATACGAGTTCTAATCAAACTCTAACACAAAGGCAAGCCATAAACAACCTAGACACCATGCTGCTGCTAAGAAATTATGAGGTTACATTCTTGCCTCGGGCCTTGGTGTTCTTGTAGAGAACCGCTGGGGAGGATGGTGGAATCCTTGCCCTTCTCTAGTTGTTCCCTATTCTTTTCCTTGTTAGAATAACCAAACTTCCATTCCTGGACATTTTAATGACTAAACCTTGTTACAATAGGATCTGGATATTAAAAGTAGGAAAAATATAGAGTTCTGTTCCACATTATATACTGCAATGATGACCTTTCTGCTATAGTAGTTTTTCTATGCGAAGGGGCGTCCACCGTAGTTGCCTTGTTGCCCGGGCCCACTAAATTTTGACCATAGCCCATTTCATTCTTTACAAAAATAATTTACTTTCACCCCAAAAATTAATCAAATATGTGGAAAGCCAAAACTGAGTGTCATTAGTTTCCCCTTTCTTTGGCCAAGACTGATGAAAGAAGGCTAGGGAAAAGAAATTGACACATTCCATTTTGACCGATCATTAACACATCTTTTTTGAGCAAATTGACACAAATTTTGAGGAATTAGATCGTGCTATGCCTTCTAAGATGCCTGCATATATCAAGTTTCACAACAAATTAGGCCATATATAGTTTGAGAAATGAAATAAGGAGTTGGTGAGGGTATAACCAAACTCTGTTCTTGAGTGACCTATATATTTTAGGTTTCACGAGAATCAGGTCATATGTTGTTTGAGAAAGTATAGTCACTATAGATTATGATTGACATTCAAAATTTCCCCTAGTGTTGGATTATGTAAACATTAGGTTCTTTCATAATAAGATGATTTTGGCATGAATGGAGTGAGTACGACCGTGCTCAAATTTTGAGCTACCTACATATCCCTAAAGGGGACATAAATTAGGTCAGAAGTAATTCAGGATGATAAATTGGAAAGAGAAAGGATTTACAGTCATTTCTACAGAAGAGGCGTTGTAAGGGATAAATATGAACTTTCAAAAATTTTGCAGTGTCAAGTCATGATAAAACTGGGAAGAAAAAGGATTTTGAATAGATCATTGAGATCTAGTCAAATCGAGCTTGTGAATATTGAGTTAAATAGAGTTCTGAGAGTTAATCCTTGACTTTTCTAATGACTCTTACAATTCTCATTAGCTTTACCCTAGTTTGTTGGTTAGAGGTTGTTCCATGTCTAATTTGTTGTCCTCAAAAACGTAAAAAGTGTCAAAATACCCATGCAATTTAAAGTTGTAAGTTCATAATAGTAATTTAAAGGAATAGAAAATATAGACAAATGAGTATTAAAGTTCCTGATTTGTGGAGTTGCTTTTGGTTAACCAAGGCTGACATAATTAAAACCTCCAATTGGTGGAGTAATTGTATTGAAACTCTAACTAATGGAGCAACTTTAATGAAGAGCTCTGATTGGTGGTGCCAACTATATATGCAGAGCATCGGTAATAAAAGCTATGTTTAGTGAAGCAGTCATAATTAGACTCGGATTAATGGGGTCTTAGTAAAGAGATCCATTTGATTGGCAAAAATATCCATAATAAAGAGTTCTTAACTGTGTATTGACGACATCGTGTGGCGTCTTGTAACAAAATATCTCCAATTGGTGAAGTCTCATGATATAAACGACCCATTTGATTAGTAGGATGTCTATTGTAAAGAATCCTCTGTTGTGGATTGACGAAGTCCTGCAATAAATTCTTTGATCGGCAGAGCAACTTTAGTTAAAGAATCTCCGATTGGCGGAGTCTTATAATAAAGAAGACCTAGATATCTATCATAAAGCATCAATTTGCATCTTCTTATAATAAAAAAGCTGAATATATCTATAATAAATCTCCGATTAGAGGAGTACTTCAATAAAAAAAACACCTAAATAGCTATAATAAAGCTATGATTAGTAGAGTCTTTTAATAAAGATCCGATTAATAGAGTATCTTAATAAAGCAATGATTGGAGGAACAACATGTAAGTATAAAAGCCTCTAACTGGAAGGGAAATATATAATGTATAAAGCTCTCCGATTGGTGGGAAAATATGTAATGTACAAAGCCTCCAATTGGCGGGGCAATTGTATTGTACAAATGCCTCCAATTGGAGGGGAAATTGTAATGTAAAAGGCCTTCAACTGAAGGGGTAATTGTAATGTAAAAGACCTCCAACTAGCTTGGAAACTATAATTTAAAGGCCTCCATCTGATGGGGAAATTGTAATGTAAAGGCCTCTGTCTGGCAGGGGAACTGTAATGTAAAGGCCTCCATTTAGCATGAAAATTTAATGTAAAGGCCTCGGCTAATAAGGCAACTATAATGTAAAGGGCCTCCATCTACCAGGGAAACTTTAATGTAATGACCTTCGTTCGGGAGGAAAATTATAATGTAGTGGCCTCCGTCTAGCGGGGCAATTATAATGTCAAGAATTGATGTGTGTCCTATTGTTCTGGGAAGAGTGCCCTATCCTATAATCCTGAGTGGACTGCCCTACCCTATTTCTTAGGGAATATTGTCCTGTCCTATTGCTTGAGGTAGAATTGCCCTATGATATTATTTGAGGCAAAGTTCCATATCCAATTGTTCAAAACAGACGACCCTATATTGTTGTTCGAGGCAGACTACTGATATTGGGCATAATCTTATGCCCATTTGCCATGTTTCTACCCATATTTTGCGTAGTTTTGAGTTCATAATCCCTATGAAATGTATGAATTCATGTTTTCATGTGTCTTATGAGCTAAGGAATGTTTCTGGATGTTTTGAGCAAGAAACCAAGAAAAAAGGACCCAAAAATGACTCAAGGTGTGAAGAAGAAGAGTTTCCAAAAGTTGGCATGGGGCTATGGCTGGTATGGCACGTCCAAAGTTGTGTTTCAAAGAAAATGCACCAAAGTTGTTGCCATGGATGACATGGGGAACCAAGTACCTTAGCTTCAGAGACGAGAATTTAACTAAAACCTTGGTGAGATGGATAGCATGGTGGCCCAGAAGCATTCCATACTTAGGAAATTTTCCTAACATTCTGGTGCTATGGTGATAGTGGGGCACCAGAGGTGTTAAAAGTGCAGAAATTTGGCTAAGTCCTTGGTACTATGGTGAGAGTGGGGCGCCCAGAGCTATTCTTCAGAGGAAATTTGACTAACTCCTTGGTGCTATGCATGGGGCGGCGCGCTAGACCCTCCTAGACAGGATTTTGTTGATTATTAAGTCAATTACTTGAGGGAAAAAGCATCATTTGAAGGATCACCTATATATATAACATCTAGGGAATTTCTAGAATATAGATTATTATATCGTTTATCATCTGAAGGTTGTAAACACAACTTTTGGAGGAGAGACAAGCTACTTAGGTTTCTTCCTTTCTTTCTTGTTTTACTGAGAATGATGATGTTATCTTTGTTATTCCACTTGTTTATGAGTGGCTAAATGCCCATTCTAGGATTTTTGTAGTTGATGGTTGAAGTTGGAAATACTGTTGATTGCTAGTTTTGATTCTTTCACAAAAGGTTGTTTATATTTACTTGTTATAATTGCTTTTTTACTAGCCTGACCCAACTTGTGAGTAAATCTGTTGGCTTTTGGTTGAACTTGGGAAGGGGAACCAAAAGGGTTAAAAGTAAATATAAAACAAGATTTTGAAGATCCTTTGGTCCATTAGTTAAAGTTTAGAAGTTGTTGTTGAGGATTGGGATATACCCTTCAATCCTGTTTAGCTGAAATACAAGTAGGCATAACCATCCTTTCATGTTTCTCCGGCAACCATAGGGATATAGGCATTAGCGTTCATGAGATAGTTCTTAGATGCTTGGGAGAGTGACAAGAAATGGGATAGTAACTTGCAACTAGCAACCTTATAAGGAATCAATCTAGCGTAAACATGTTTTGAGAACTCAACCTGATATGAAAGTGCTAATTCCCTAGATTTTCATCATTATTTGAAGTACAAACAAGTCTGCAACAATCTTAGTTTTTAGTTAATTTTACACTTCAACTTTTTAGTAGTTTAATTCTCCAAACCATTCTCCATTTTATCTGTTTTGTTAGAATAGAAAATAAAGTAATAACCTTATAATGATTAATCTGACAAGTCTCTGAGGGATCAATTATCAGGACTTTTAGTACTATATTACTTGATGACCATGTGCGCTTTCTTGCGCTTAGGAGACATCAAGTTTTTGGAGCTGTTGTTGGGGGACTTGAAGATTGATTGAACATTTGTAAGTTAAGAATTTTATTTTGCTATTATGTATTTTACACTTTTGTTTGTTTGTTTGTGAAGTTACATGTGTTGTGTGCTCAGTGTATGGCAAATACGAGAAGTCAAGAATCACTTTGTCTTCTCTTGATCCTCAAATTAAGAGAACCTTTTTAAGGTTAATTGATAACGGGCAAAAATATATGCCCGAGATACTCTTTATTACTTCAATTAGTCTTGTTTATCTAAGTTATTGTATACATTTTCATGTAATTTTATATAATGTGGAGATATGTGCTAACCAACATGATTAGCCTTTGTTTTGTAGGTTTTGATGATGTTTGAGTAACTAATCCATGAGTTGGTGAAGTAGAAGCTTGGAAACGGAATTAACACGCGAACGTCGGCAAGGAAGAGGCACAAAACAGACCACCGGCGCGTCGACAAGGTGCCACGGCAGGCAGGCCGCTCAAAACAGCCCACCTGCGCGTTGGGAACGTGCCACGGTAGGTGGCCTCCGCGACCAAGGGGCTGCAACGCGCTGCCCAGGCAGCGTGACACGTTGCCAACGCGGCAAGGTGCTGCCTGGGCCGATTTCGGGTGATTTTCCAGAAAGCCTCTGCGTCCGTAGCGTGTCACGGAGGTCGTGCTCCGCGATGCACTCAGTGACACGTTGCTTGTTAATCCGGGAAAGATTCCTACTAATATAAATAGCACACTTAGGTTTATTTTTCAGAAGGAAGACTGTGTGGAGCTAGGACGTGGGTTAGCAGTAGTTGAGGGACGAAAAAGGCTAAGGGTTTTTCTCTCTTTCTTTCTTCTTTCAATCAATTGTACGTATGATTTACACTCATTTGAGGATGATCAATCCACAAATGAGTGGCTAATTCTCTTCCTTGCTAAGGTTTTGAACATGTGTATTGAATTTTGATTGTGAATTATATGGTTTTTCATCTTCTTCTTTCATGTTGTTCTATTAATTCTTGTTCTTACTGCATTAGTGTGTGGCCAACATTAATGTACATCTAAAAAGTCCAATTTCACTCGAGAGAGCAAGAAATTGGAAAGTTGTGAATTAATAGGGTATTGTTCTTAACTTGATTTGGGAAAATTGGGTTTTGATGTGCTTTCCTGATAGAAATATACTTGAAAGCCGTATTAGTCAATTTAGGAACCGGAATTGTATTGCTAGGTCATAAATTGCATTTGATCACAGAAATGTAGACGAATGGTTTATGATTCTAAAGTGAGATTAAATACGAGAGTTTTAATCTCTAGGCTAATGTTCTTGGCTAGCAACATGAAGAGAAGAATAACCGAATTATGATTACTATCGAATTCATTACTTGTTCTTAACCTTGGCATGCTCTTATCCATAGTTTCCATTCAAGTAAATATTTGTTAATAGTTTTAGTATATAGTTTATAAACAAAATTATTTAACTTTTGGTTACATTGTTGTCAACATAATTAGAAGTAAACTAGAATATAGTATACTTGAGCAATTTTACTTATCCAGAGTCTCCTTGGATCGATACTTGGCTTACTTAGCC
This sequence comes from Datura wrightii, assembly GCA_035772735.1. Taxonomy (NCBI): domain Eukaryota; kingdom Viridiplantae; phylum Streptophyta; class Magnoliopsida; order Solanales; family Solanaceae; genus Datura; species Datura wrightii. Next base: position 70,316,554 of record JASDFA010000019.1, on the reverse strand, counting down.
ACTTTATTACTTGTTTGACCACGTGCACTTGCGTGTCGGTTTTTAACCCCTACCAAAGCACCGAACATTAATAATGGAGAATAATGAGCAAGCACAGGGAAACAACCAGGAGGGGATTCCAATGTTGAATTTTGCTAGGCTTAATTTGGAGAATGCTTCTAAATTGATCATCAAGTCGGCCATCACTAGAAACTTTGATTTGAAGGAAGGGACCGTGTGGTTGGTCCAAAACATTTGCCAATATCAGAGCAACCCACAGGAGGATGCCCACAGGCATCTGATTATGTTCGTGGAGCTGAGTAAGAACTTTCACTATTAGAACCTGTCAGATGAGTATGTAATGCTCACGTTGTTTCCATTCTCATTGATTGGTGAGTCCAAGGAGTGGCTTCAAAATGAGCCAACAAGTTCTATTACAACTTGAAGGTTCTTTCCTACAAGTTTTATTACTACTTGGGAGGTTCTTTCCTATAAGTTCATCAATAGGTTCTTCTCTTCAAGGAGGAAGAATGAGTTGAGAGGAAAGATCTCTGATTTTGTGCAGATAGATGGTAAGGCCTTCGCTCAGTCATGGGAACAATGCAAGGGCTACTTGAGAGATTGCCTATACCATATGCAACCAAACGAGATTATCGGGCACAACTTTATAGAAGGGCTGAAGCCATAGTACAAAATTCTTTTTGACGCTACTACATAGGGACAAATTTTATCTAAGTGCTATGATGAAATTGAAGCTCTTTTGAAACTCATGTAAGTGGGGAGTTAATACTATTAAGACTTAGGTAGAGGATTCACAACAACCAAGGTGCCTGGAAAGCTTGAAGTAGATGGTGTGGCAACAATTAGAGCAAATAAATGTTAGCTAGTGCCACACCCCGAGTGTACACCTTGGACGAAACACGGTACATGGAGTCACAAGTAACTCCAAGTTAACCCTTGGCCTATCATACACTGGTATTCTGAGTAAAACATGCATAGAGAAAGCTTTGAGATAATAATATAAACATTTATGGAAGCTAAAACTAAAAACATAAGGTGTAAAACAGCTGAACAACACTAATAGTCTGAAATCAAATATGTGTTGAAAGCCATCTAGTAGAGAGTTGCTGGGACAAGCCCCCACCTAACTCTAAGTCTAACTAAAAGTAATGAAATGACTAAAAGAACTGAAATAACACCTTCGAAAGATAAGGACTCACTCTTCTACTTCTGAGGAGGATCTAAACTGTGGCGACTAACAATGCTAAGTCTGAGCACCTGCGGCTGTATCATGAAAAGATACAACATAAAAGTATGCATCAGTACTTTGAATGTATTGAGTAAATGAGAGAAACCATGATGCTGAATATAAATGACTGAATTGAAATGGTATGCAATGACAAACTAATATACTGAACTGAGACAACTAGAAAATGAGATGGTCAGGATGACCCTGTCTGGTGGTCAAAGACATGCCCTAAGTTTGAAATACTGGGTATGAGATACTACACTAAACTAATCTGAACTGAACTAGACTAAACTTGACTAATTTGAGACTGAACTGAGCTGACTAGTGGGAGAGTCTATAACCGACATATAACCACGTGAACTAGACGTGGAGTCCGATGTATACGCCCCACCAGTAGGACCCAATATACCTTGCAAGGGTATAGAGGCATTAATAGGTGATCACAAAAGTCTAGGGCCAATTAGGCCAATAAATAATGTAACCTACGCTGGCAACGTAGTTTTGGGAACCTGGGTGCGCTGGAACCCCGGTCTGCTCGGTGCTAAGTCAAACTCCCATTGGATTACCTAAACTCAATACTAAGCTGATAGCTCAAGACTGGGGCCCAAGACTAATCAGGAATATTTAACTGAAAGTACCCCGAGAGTCTTGTCGGACCAAATTCTAAAATTGGGTTCTAGACTGGTCAGAGCTACTTATCTAGAAGCATCGTAATCGTCTAAAAAAATGATACTGGGGTCCTATGGTTAGTCAGATCTGTCTGTCTAAAGTTTCATGACCGCCTAGTGGACCAATGAAACTCAGTTCTGAGTCTAATTCTGCTAACTGGGAGGTATTACAGACAGCTCAAGGAATTTCGTAGTCAAACTGATCAGTTGACAAATTCTGAATATTTTTGAGGAGATTCTACATTCTAATTGAACTGAACTACTAAGTAGCTAACAGAGAATTCAACTTATTCCAACAACTTGGGAATCCACAATATGGAAAAAATTTCAAGAAAATAGGGAATTCGCATCCAACTAGCTGAATTATAGTTTTTTCAGTCGTGCTAGGGCTGAAATCATTCTTACAAAGGGAGTAATTACTCAACATCTAAACAGTAAGGAATACTATAAAATTAGCCCAAATCATACTTCATAGACAATGGGGAATCTAATGTATAAGTACGTTTCATTCGAAAACTCAGGGATTAAATTCACTTTTTGCAGGAACATCAACAATTTGGTCAAGAACTGATGGAGATCATATCAACAATAAGCATGAATATCATTCTAGGTGAAATCAACGGAAAAAAACATGTAATCTTTTCATACTTGAAAACTCAGGGCTAAGACTGATAGAGAAACTCTAAGAGGGTTTTGGGGGACACAAGGGAAGAACTATACCCTTGTTGAATTCCCATATACCTGACTAAAAATTTTCTGAAGAAGAAAACTGAAACTGCTGCAATGGAGGAAAATCCTAAGCTTGCTTTAGAGTTTATTAAGAGGAGAGATTACTATGTTTTTCTTCTTAAATTGAGTGGGAATGAGGGAGAAACCGTTTTGTCCCTCTAAATCCCCTAAAAATTTCCCAAAACAACCTAGTTTAAGATCTAGGAGGTTAGGAATTTACAAAAGAGTCCCTGGACTAAAACCTGAAATCAGGTCGATGGGGTCCCAACAGGTCACTCAACGAGTCATTGGTTGAGACCACGACTCGTTGGGTTCTCTCGTTAGGTCTACTGCTTGAAAGTCACTGAAGTCACCATGGGGGACCTAATGACTCGTTACTCTAGGCCATGACTCGTGGTATCACTCGTCAAGTACACTGCCCCACACTCCAAAAATTCCCATCTACCTAGTAGCGACTCATCCCACGACTCATTATTACTCATAAAGGGTCGTTAGATGACTTGTTACCTTCCGTTTAGCTGAGAACCAGTACTCCCCATGACTCCATATGAAGGCTCATTGTATCAAACAATGAGTCATTACTTCTCTCGTTACCTCCACTACCACCAACCCTGCATTTCCCCACGACTACTCCCAACGTGTCGTTGGTTGGACCAGCGATCCGTTATGTTGTCCGTTTTACAACTTTTTCCCCAATTTTAAGCCAACTTCCAGATTTTATCCCAAGTCCAATCTTAGGCATCTTTGGGGTATTACAATATCTCCCCCCGGATATAAAGTCTTGCTTAGTCCTCAACTGAATATGTGGTTTTAATTGGGAGGAAATGTGCTTAGTTAGTCATCCGATTTACTACTACCCGATTGAGTCATGCTGCCAACGAGTCTGAGGTAGACTCATAATGAAGTGCATGTTTACTTCTTCCCACTTCCATGTGGGTATGCTGATATCCTGAGTAATGCCTCATGTTCATTCATGCTTTACCTTGACTTGTTGGCAGTTCGGGAACTTGACTACGAATTCAACGATGTCTCTCTTCATGCCGTTCCACCAGTAAATATCCCGCAAATCACGATACATTTTTGTAGCACCAAGGTGAATGGAGTATCTCAAGATGTGTGCTTCAGCCAGTATCTGCTGTCTCAACTCACCAACATCTGATACATACAATCTGCCCTGGTAACGGAGCACAATATCTCCCCATTTGGAGAAAGCTTCTATTTCTTTTCTGAGAACTACTTTCTTAAGCTTGAGTAAGATGGGATCTTCGTCCTGTCTGGACTTCGCTTCAATTACCAAGGAGGAATTTGACCCACTTTGCATTACCACTCCACCCTCGGCTGAATCCACCAACCGTATTCCCAACCGAGCTAGCCTGTGAATATCTTTTACCATTTCCTTCTGTCCCTCTTCAATATGAGCTACACTTCCCATAGAAAACCTGCTTAGTGCATCATCCACCACATTGGCTTTGCTCGGGTGATACAACACACTCATGTTGTAGTCTTTCAGTAGTTCCAACCACATTCTTTGATGAAGATTTAGGTCCTTCTGACTAAACACATACTGAAGGCTCTTGTAATCTGTGAACACATCCACGTGAGCCCTATATAGGTAATGTCTCCATATTTTAAATGAAAACACCATCGCTACCAACTCCAAGTTGTCACGATCCGAACGTACACTCGGATCGTAGACACAGGACTAGAGACCCCGAGAGACCCCAAGTCGACCAATGGCACATGCATACATCTAATATCATTTGATAAAGCAGAATACTTAGCATAAAACATAGCAGATGCGTAATCATAGGGTAACAACCGAAAGTACTAGGCATATACATAAGCTGAGTTCTACATCTTGTCTGAAAGCCTCTACTACATAAGATGGGTTGATGGGACAACATCCCCAACTCCAACTAACTCCACCAATACTGAAACATAAATAACATGAAAGTTTGTCAAACGGCCCTCGGAACATGAGGACTCACCAATAAGCTGAGAGCGAGAGCTTAGATGAACTAAGGATGAGGATAAGCTTCGGATCCGGACCTTGTATCATGAAATGATATAGCACAGAAAGTATGCAGTCAATACATGAAATGTACCGAGTATGCAAGGTAAGTAAAATGGACATTTAAAAGGAAATAAAACTCATAAATATTCATAGGAGAAGGGAATCATTCTTATATCATAAATTCCGTAAGAAAACATAAGGCTCAAGACTTTCAAATCATTCATAAATCCTTCATTTTCATAAATGTAAATAAACTTTATCAAACATAACTTGAGCCAATAGCATAAACGTAATAATGCATTAAACATGCGGAACAATGGGAGGACTCGTCATAACCAACACCATCATGGTAGAGCCATTCATGATGCCCCAACTATCTCACTCAAGTAGGCAGAGCCGACCCTGGCTTGCCAGGTGAGGGTCGTGCATTAGGTGTGAAATAACATTTGAGGGGATTGGTATCAATACAATATATATAACATTAGAATCCATGGTGGCACGTGGTTATGAGGCACCGGCGTAGTCCTTTGAACGCCGGGCTACTCGGTGCTAGACACGACTCCCAAAAACATGCATATAGGCTCATACGTAAATCAATAACATTATGCATTAACATTCAATGTCTAAAATACAATGTTTATCCTCATTGATCCCCTTTAAAACATGCTTAGCCAAGAATCAAAGGCCCTTTTCATCGGCCGATATCATAAATCGATAAATCATGTAATTCGTTCATAAATCATAAATCATTCTTCAACATGTGGGCATTGCCCAATACTTTAACATACTCAATTCTTCCAAAAATATTCTCATAAACATGGTAACTTGAAATCATGCTTTTCCATCATCAATAAACTCAAAATATTGAATATTCATCATAAATCATAACTTTCATAATCCTTCATTAAACGGGCAATTTAGATTTAAAAAGATTGACACATGATTTTAAAGAAAGTAATATAAAACCTGCCCAACATTCATAATTCAACAAATAAAACTCAATTAAATCAAGCCCATAAAGAGAAATCACACTTTCATGCATTTGGGTAAAACCCCATGGAATTGAATAGGAGGATTCATGATTTAAATCTAATTTTGGCATGGGTGTGAAAGGATTCACCCATTCTAACACCCTACATACCTGATATAGACCGATTTTAATCTCCCTTGAATGCCCACAAAGAAATTGATGGAAACCTTGGAAGAGAACCTTGAATCTCCCTAAAACCTCTCTAAAAACTCTTGCATGGGAATGGGTATGCATTAGGGACTTACCCATCTTATTATACTCAGAAAATACACAAAACGTCATAGTTTAGGGCCTCAAAACATGGAAAAGTTAAAAATGCCGTTAATAAAACTTCCCTAAGAAATTGGTTTGGACGGACCAACGACCAATACCGCAGGTCGTTGCATGATACCATGACTCATGGTTACGAGTGGTTGAGTCCACTGCTTCACTTCATGTTTCAAGTCCTTCCCACGACTCGATAGGATGCGTTGTTGTTCTAGTCGACGGGTCATTGGATCGACCATTGTCAGCTCCTTGAAAATTCTGAACTTCCCTTACGATGAGCCTCACCATGACTCATGGTTGCTTCTAACGAGTCGTGGTCTCCATCCATTATATGCACAGGAAATTCATTTCCCCCTACAACGACTTCAAGCAATGGGTCATTGTAACTAACGAAGGGTCATTTGATGACCCGTTACTTCCTAAACTTGCTCAGATCAATGCTTCCTATGGGTACAAACAATGACTCATTATTTCAAACAACGAGTTATCACTTCGCTCGTTACATCCACTGCCACACGAACCCTTGAAACAACGACTGGCTCTAACGGACCGTTGGTTGGACCCACGATCCATTGGGTCATCCATTTTGTGGTGTTTCTTCCAATTTTCTACAGTTTTAACTTCCAAACTCTCGAGTTTGTTCTTAGGCCTTCCCGGGGTATTACACAAGTCATGAGTTGGATAGTTCTTCTCATGAACTTTGAGTTTTCTGGAGGTGTAGGCTATCACCTTGCCCTTCTACATCAGAACGTAACCGAGTCCAACTCTAGAAGCTTCACGATAGACAACCAACGCATTTGTTCCTTACGACAAGGTCAAAAGTAGAGCGGTAGTGAGTCGAGTCTTCAACTCCTGGAAACTCTTCTCAGACGCATCCGACCACTGGAACTTCACTTTTTTCTGAGTTAACTTAGTCAGAGGAGATTGTATAGAGGAGAAACCTTCCGTAAACCGTTGGTAATAACTAGCTAAGCCCAGAAAACTCCTGATTTCTGTTGGAGAGGTAGGTCTCGGCCAATCTTTCACTGCTACTATGTTTTGAGGATCAACCTGAATACCTTCGCCCGAGACCACGTGACCTAGGAAAGTCACGGACTTCAACCAGAATTCACATTTGCTGAACTTGGCAAACAAATGGCGGTCTCTGAGCGTCTAAAGCACTATCCGCACTATCCTCAGGTGATTAACATGCTCATCCTCATTTTTGGAGTATACAAAATGTCGTCGATGAACGGAATGACGAACATATCCAGATACCGCTTGAAGACTCTATTCATTAGGACCATAAAGGCTGCGGGGGGCGTTCGTTAGCCAGAAGGACATACCCATAAACTCGTAGTGACCATACTGAGTTCTGAATGCTGTTTTCGATATGTCACATTCTCTGACCCTTAGCTGATGGTACCCCGACCTGAGATCTATCTTCGATAAACAACTTGCTCCCTAAAGTTGGTCAAACCGACCGTCAATTCTAGGTAGGGGACACCTGTTCTTGACTGTGACTTTGTTCAGCTGATGGTAATCTATGCACATTTTGAGGGTACCATCTTTCTTACGTATGAATAGTACTGGAGCACCCCATGGAGAGATGCTGGATCTAATAAAACCCTTGTCAAGAAGATCTTTTAGTTGCTCCTTCAACTCCTTATGCTCAGCTGGAGCCATTCTATAAGGAGCGATGGAGATAGGCTAAGTATCTGGAAGGATGTCTATTCTTAAATCTATTTCCCGTTCAGGGGGAATTCCGAGAAGATCCTCAAGAAATACAAGTGGGAACTCACTAACCACTGGAACTGACTGGATAGTTGGGGTTTCAGAGTTGGAATCTTTGACTCAAACTAGATGATAAATAGATCCCTTGGAAATGAGCTTCTGGGCCTTGAGGTAGAAAATAAACCGACCCTTAGGTGCTGAATTATTGCCCGTCCATTCTAACATTGGCTTACTAGGGAACTGAAACTTGAAACTCCAGTTCTGCAGTCAACTGAGGGATAAATGGAGTGTAATTAGTCCATTCTAAGGATAAGGTCAAAATCGACCATGTCTAACTCTACGAGATCAGCTAGAATGACTTTATTCAGGACTGAGACTATGCAACTTCTATACACCCGACTGGCTCTAACTAACTCGCCAACAGGGGTGGAGACTGAGAATGGTTCTGAGAGGACCTCTGGACTGATATTGAACTGGACTGCTATGTAGGGAGTCATGAATGAAAGGGTGGCTCCTAGATCTAGGAGGGCATACACGTCCAGAAATAAGAGGTGTAACATACCCGTGACTACGTTAGGTGAGATCTCCTGATCCTAACGGGAAGACAATGCATAAAATCAGTTTTGGCATTGACCGCCATCCTTACCTGAGGTGCTGGCTTGCTGAGCTGGTCGGCCTGCTGGAGCTGATGATATGGTGGATTGTGCTCTCCCCTGTCCTACTGGCGGGCAATCTTTAAGCCGATGATCAAGCTGTCCACAACCAACGCACCCCTCTCGACCATGAAGACACTCTCCCGGTTGGATCCTGCCGCACTTGGGGCAAGCTGGATATCTGTTCCTGGCATTGTAGCTTTGAGATTGAGAGACAGATGCTCCCCCCCTCCGATCCTAGAGGGACTGAAAGGTTGGGGCGCTGAATGAGCTGGGTGCTGGGCTCTCTGTTGCTATTGTTGATGCTACTGTGGGCGGCTACTACCACTAGACCTTTAATGGCCAGGATTTGACTGACCAGTCCTTGCCCGTTTCTTCTTTCGCTTCATGTACTTCAGTTTTTCGACCTTAATCTGCTGGGCATAGACAATCAGGCTGGATAGGTCTATATCCTTAATCAGAATTGCTGTCCTACACTCCTTGAGGACCAGGTTCAACACTCCGTTCACAAACTTCAACATGCAAGCCCTTGGCTTTCTACCATATATGGAGCGTACTTAGATAGCCTGGTAAACTCCAGAGCATACTCCTCCATTGTTCTGTTCCCCTGTCTCAAGTTCATAAACTCAGCCACTTTTGCCTCCCTCAGCTCCTGAGGGAAAAATCTGTCCAGGAAGGCTATGTTGAACTCTTCCCACTCCACCAGTCCTGCTCCCACTGGCCGCCCTCTTTCCACTGTTCGTACCAGATCTGGGATGCCCCTTTTAGCTGGTAGAAATCCAGATCAGCACTCTTAGAGGAGCTAAAACCCATAATACGGGTAATCTTCTGAATCTCGTCTATGAACTCTTGGGGGTCCTCCCCCACTTTGGATCCTTGAAAAGATGGAGGATTCATATGGGTGAAGTCCAACACCCTAGCAGCAGCTGCAGATCTGTTGTTAACTAGTACTACTTACTGGGTCACCTGATTGATGATTGTTTGAGTGAGCAGCTAGATAGCTGTTGTGAACTCTACGGTGGACACTGTGTTATCCTGAGGGGCTACTAGGGCTGGTGGGCCAGGTCTGTTGGCATTGTCGGCCCTTTTTCTGTTACTGCGTCTGGGAGGCATGATACACTAAAATAAAACTGAGCATAAGTTAGGGAAAGTGTTTCTGGAATTGAACTTTAACACACGATAAAGAGTATGAAGAAAAGGGAGTTTTCATAATAACATCTCATAGCCTCCTCATTATAAATGTGGTGTGCTTCACACCCATGAAAAGGACTCTACTCGATGCGGCATTCAAACATTCCGAGGATACTCTAAACCTAGTGCTCTGATACCAAGTTTTTCACACCCCGAGACTATACCTTGGACAGAACATGGTACTTGGAGTCACAAGTAACCCCAAGTCAACCCTTGGCCTATCATACACTTGGTATTCTAAGTAAAACATGCATAGAGAAAGCTTTGAAATAATAATATAAACATTTATGGAAGCTAAAACTAAAAACATAAGGTGTAAAATAGCTGAACAATACTAATAATCTGAAATCAAATCCGTGTTGAAAGCCATCTAGCAGATGAGTTGCTGGGACAAACCACCAGTTAACTCTAAGTCTAACTGAAAGTAATTAAATGACTGAAAGAACTGAAATAACTCCCTCGAAAGATGAGGACTCACACTTTTGCTACTGAGGAGGATCTAAACTGCGGTGACTAATGAGGCTGAGTCTGAGCACCTGCGGCTGTATCATAAAACAATACAACATAAAAGTATGCATCAGTACTTTGAATGTACTGAGAAAATGAGAGAAACCATGATGCTGGATATAAATGACTGAACTGAAATGGCATGCAATGACCAACTAATATACTGAATTGAGACAACTAAGGTAAAATGATATGGTTAGGATAACCCTGTCTGGTGGTCAAAGACATGCCCTAAGTTTGAAATACTAGGTATGAGATACTTCACTGAACTGATCTAAACTGAACTGGACTGAACTTGACTAATTTGAGACTGAATTGAGCTGACTAGTGGGAGAGTTTATAACCGACATATAACCACGTGAGCTAGACATGGAGTCCGATTTATACGCCCCACCAGTAGGACCTAATATACTTGCTAGGGTATAAAGGCATGAATTAGGTGATCAAAAAAGTCTGGGGCCAATTAGGCCAATAAATACTGTAACCTACGCCGGCAACATAGTTCTAGGAACCTGGGTGCGCTGGAACCCTAGTCTGCTCGGTGCTAAGTCCTACTCGCACTGGATTACCTAAAATGAATACTAAGCTAATATCTTGAAATTGGGGCCCAAGAGTAGTCAGGGATATTTAACTGAAAGTATCTTGAGAGTCTTATCAGACCAAATTTTGAAACTGGGTTCTAGACTGGTCAGAGCCGCTTATCTAGAAGAGTCGTAATCATCTAAGAACAAACTGTAATCTGACTGGGGTCCTACGGTTAGCCAGAGTTGTCTGTCTAAAGTGTCATGAACACCTAGTGGACCAATGAAACTGAGTTCTGAGTATAGATTCTGCTAACTGGGAGGTATTACATGCACCTCAAGGAATTCCGTATTCAAAATGATCAGTTGACAAATTCTAAATATTTCTGAGGAGATTCGACATTCTAACTGAACTAAACTACTAAGCAGCTAAACGAGAATTCAACTTATTCCAACAAACAGGAATCCATAATATGGCAAAAATTTCAAGAAAAGAGGGAATTCTCATCCAACAAGCTGAATTATAGTTTTCTCAGTCGTGCCAGGGCTGAAATCATTCTTACCAAGGGAGTAATTACTCAACATTTAAACAATAATTAATACTAGAAAATCCTCCCAAATCACACTTTACAGACCATGGGGAATTTAATGTACAAATACGTTTCATTCAAAAACTCAGGGCTTAAATTCACTTTTTGCAGAAAAATCACAATTTGGTCAAGAACTGATGGAGATCATATCAACAATAAGCATGAATATCATCTAGGTGAAATCAATGAAAACAAACATGTAATCGTTTCATACTCAAACACTGAGGGCTAAGACTGATAGAGAAACTATAAGAGGGTTTTGGTGGACACAAGGGAAAAACTATCCCCTTGTTGAATTCCCACATACCTGACTAAAAGTTTTCCGAAGAAGAAAACTTGAAATGCTGCATTATAGGAAAACCCTCAGCTTGCTTGAGAGTTTCTTGAGAGGAGAGGTTACAGTGTTTTTCTTTCTTAAAACGAAGTGGGAATGAGGGAGGAACCATTTTGTCCCTCTGAGTCCCCTTAAAATTTCCCAAAACTACCTAGTTTAGGATCTAGGAGGTTAGGAATTTACAAAAGTGTCCCTGGACTAAAACCTGAAATTAGGTCGATGGCTTCCCAACAGATCACTGAACGAGTCGTTGGTTAAGACCACGACTCGTTGAGACCTCTCGTTAGGTCTACTGCCTGAAAGTCACCAAAGTCATCACGGGGGACCTAATGACTTGTTAGTCTAGGCCATGACCGGTGGTATCACTCGTCAAGTATACTACCCCAAATTCTAGAAATTCCCTTCTACCTGGTAACAACTCATCCCACAATTCGTTATTACTCATAACGGGTTGTTAGATGACTCGTTACCTTCCCTTTAGCTGAGAACCAGTACTCCCCATGACTCCATATGATGAATCATTGTATAAAACAATGATTCATTACTTCACTCGTTACCTCCACTTCCACCAAGCCTGCATATCCCCATGACTACTCATAACGGGTCGTTGGTGGACCAATGATCCGTTAGATCGCCCGTTCTGCAACTTTTTCCCCAGTTTTCAGCCAACTTCCAGATTTGATCTCGGGTCCAATCTTAGACATCTTCGGGGTATTACAACTAGTTAATGTTGTTAGCAAGCTTGTGACTACACTAGGTGGAAGTCAGGTTCAGTAGGTCCATCAGGTCCAGACTCCCCCAACATCATGTGAGTTGTGTGGAGAAGGCCACGCTCATTCAGGTTGTCCACTAAACCCCAAATCTGTATATTTTGTGGGACAATAAGGTCATGGTGGAGGTTTTGTAGGTAACATCTATAATTAGGGGTACAGGAGTGCAGCCAATCCCTTATGGGAAGGGAACCAAAATTTCCAAAGGCCCCAGAACACCTATCCAAGACCTCAGGGCCAACAGCTGAGCAATTCACTAGAAGAGACTATGAAGTAGTAGATGGTGCAGTAGACTCAGGTGGTTAATGATATGCAGAAGTCCATCCATGATCTTGAGAGACGATGAGGCAATTGGCTCTACAGTAGATGAACATACTGATCTTGGGCAGATTTATATGCCCAAGTGATACTCAAACGTATCATTTTTACCTTGTTTGTTGTGCAATGTGTATATAATATCATGTAATTGGTAATAAAATGCGAATTTATACTAACCAACATGATTAGCATTTGTTTTGTAGGAAAATGTGATTTTTAGGAGCTAAAAGGCATGTTGGAACTATGTCGGAGTTGGACTTGGATGCGAGCATGGAAAAGACCCGGGAATGCAGGATTTATAGGGGCTCCGCGATGGCTTCGTGCCACGTGACCATCGCGGTAGCACACTGCCTGAGCAGGAATTAAATTTGCAATTTCCAGTGTGCATGCGCGTCAGCTCCGTGGCACGGAGATAGGCCTCCGCGATGGACTCCGTGCCACGTTGAGGTTACATTACTGGACCCTGGAAATTCCAGTGAGGGTCCGTGTCCACGCCGTGTCACGGAGGCAAGGCTCCGCATTGGCCTCCGTGACACGTTGCTTGTTATTCCGGGAAAAATTTCCCACTCGTATAAATAGCACACTTAGGTTTATTTTAAGTAGTTTTCAGTTTTTAGACTGAGTTCAAAAGTGGAGAGCAGGAACGTGGGTTAGTAGCAGTTGAAGATTGGAAAAGCTAAGGGATTTCTTCTCTTCCTTTCTTCTTTCTATCAATTGTACGTATGATTTACACTCATTTTAGGATGATCAATCCAAGAATGAGTGGCTAATTCTCTTTCTTGCTGAGGTTTTGAACATGTGTAATGAATTCTGATTTTCATTGATATGGTTTATTCTTCTTCTTTAATGTTGTTCTATTAATTCTTGTTCTTTACTGCATTAGTGATTGGCCAACATTAATGTATATCTAAAAAGTCCAATTTCACTCGAGAGAGCAAGAAATTGGAAAGTTGTTAATTAATAGGGTATTGTTCTTAACTTGATTTGGGAAAATTGGGTTTTGATGTGCTTTCCTGATAGAAATATACTTGGAAGCCGTATTAGTCAAATTAGGAACCGGAATTGTAGTGCTAGGTCATAAATTACATTTGATCACAGAAATGTAGACGGATGATTTATGATTCTAAAGTGAAATTAAATACGAGAGTTTTAATTTCTAGGCAATTGTTCTTGGCTAGCAACATGAAGAAGAGAATTAACCAAAATTATCATGATTATCAAGTTCATTACTTGTTCTTCACCTTGGCATGTTCATATCCATTGTCTGAATTCAAAAGTAAATAGTCTGTATTAATTGTAGTATATAGTTTAGAAACAAAAAATCAATTACTCTTGGGTACGTTGTTGTTAGCATAATTAGAAGATAAATAGAAATATAGTAAATTAGGCAATTTTACATATCTTGAGCCTCCTTGGATCGATACTTGGCTACTTAGCCACTTTATTACTTGTTTGACCACGTGCACTTGCGTGTCGGTTTTTACCCGTACCCCAAAGCACCGCGAACAAGTTTTTGGCGCCGTTGCCGGGGAGGCTAGGCGATTTGTAAAATTGTGTTTAGTGTAAATTTACTGTATTTGTATTTTTATCTTCTTAAGTGTTAACAACTTGGTCTTAGCCTGTATTTTGCAGATTTTGTTTCTGTGAACACTGGCAAGGGACAAAGATCTGGTGGAATCTTACTTAGAGCCCGAGCGTGAATTTCATAGCCAACGTAGAGAAGCTCTTCGGAAGAAGCTGCAGTTGCTTCAACAGACTATGATGGAGCAACCAAATCCACCAGTTGTTAGGGCAGTTTTAGTGCCCGATGAAGCAGCAGCAAGGCCGGTTCGCGAGGTGGCAATCCCACACGCTAATAATGTCCATTCTAGCATCCGCAAACCAGAGCCTGGAGGGAGGTTTGAATTAAAGCAGAATATGGTGCAACTTTTGCACACAAGCGGGCAATTTACCGGTCTCCCTCACGAAGATCCACAACAACATCTCCAGAACGTTTTGGAGATAAGTGACACTTATATACCCGCTGGAGTGTCACCTGATTATGTTCGGCTCACCTTATTTCCATTTTCCTTACTTGGTGAAGCCAAGAGGTGGTTAAAAGCTGAACCACCCAATTCTATATCAACGTGGGATGATCTTGCACGGATGTTTTTGATCAGATTTTTCCCTTCTGGTAAAACAGCCAGACTTAGGAGTCAAATCCTAAGTTTTAAACAGAGGGAAGGGGAAAATCTATATCAAGCCTGGGAAAGATTCAAATCCATGTTGCGGGACTGTCCTCACCATCATCAGTCCAACGAGGTGTTGGTACACATGTTTATTGAGGGTTTGGAACCCCACACTAAAATTCTGTTAGATTCAGCAGCCGGAGGGCAAGCGCTGGAGAAGACTTATGAGGAGCTGTACACTTTGCTCAACCGAATTTCACAAGGCAATCCAGGATGGAATGCAGATTCTTCAAGAGGTGGAGCAAGGAAAGCAGCGGGAGTGCTTGAAGTGGATGGATTCACAGCTATCGCTGCACAGATAGCTGCTTTGCAAAATCAGTTAAACACTCACTTCAGCAATATCAATTTGAACCAGCCTTCAGCTTCAGTAAATGCAGTTCAACAGATGTGGTGTGAAGTGTGTGGTAGTAGTGAGCATTCAGCTGAATGCTGTGGTGCAAATCCTGATTCTGTTAACTTTGTTGGCAATGCACAGAGAAATCAACAGCAATTTGGTGGTGGCTACAACTCAAATTGGAGGAACCATCCGAATTTTTCGTGGGGTAGCAACAATCAACAAGGTCAGAGTTCAGGGCAGGGTATGCACAGAAACCAAGGAGGGCAACAAAATTATCAAGCTCAATTCAGAAATCACAATGCCCCTCCTCCACCACCATCACCGACTATTGAGGAGATGTTCAAAACCATGATCGCTAATGAGGCACAATTGTAGGCTGACTATGTCAAATTGGCAGCCGAAGTGAAGAACAATCAATTGGCGACCAAGGCTCTTGAATATCAGTTTGGGCAGTTTGCTAGTGCCCAAAATACTAGACCCAGAGGAGGACTACCTAGCGACACGGATCCAAATCCGAAGCAGGTTAATGCAGTGACCACGAGGAGTGGTTTACAATTAAAGGAGGTGGAACCGCAAAGACCGCCTCAAAAGTCAGGAGCAGCAGATGTTGAGGGAGAGCAAAGTTCTGATAAGGGGGAGAGTAAAGAAGCTGAACCAGAAAGGCCTCCACCCCCGTTCCCTCAACGACTTAAGAAACACAAGGAGGAGGCGTGTTTCCAGAAATTCATGGAGGTACTTAAACAGGTACATGTTAACTTACCTCTTGTTGATGTCTTGCAGGGAGTGCCAAAATATGCGAAGTATATTAAAGACATCGTGGCTAACAAAAGTCGTTTGACTGAGTATGCCACGGTAGCTTTAACGGAGGAATGCACTTCCCGTATTCAGAATAGGTTGCCCACAAAACTGAAAGACCCTGGAAGTTTCACTATCCAGCTGACTATTGGGCAAAGTATCCGAGCGTGTGGATTATGCGACTTGGGGGCAAGTATAAATCTGATGCCTTCTTCGGTATTCCGTAAGTTAGGTCTAGGCAGTCCTAGACCTACAACGGTAATCTTGCAGCTAGCAGACAGGTCTTTGGCTAAGCCGGATGGCATTGTTGAGGATGTGTTGGTGCAGGTAGGCTCCCTCATTTTTCCGATCGATTTTATTGTTCTGGACTTTGAACCAGATGCTGAAGTCCCATTTATTTTGGGACGACCCTTTTTGGCAACCGGAAAAGCATTAATCGATGTAGCTACGGGTCAACTCACGATGCTAGCACATGACAAGGTCGAAGTGTTCGACGTGTACAAGGTACCTAAGCTCCCGACTGTTTATAAGGATCTCTCGGTGATCAACGTAATTGATCATGGAAAGGCTAACAGATTGAGTGATTCCCGAGAGTTACTAGGTAGGCCACCGGACAAGGTAGAGCACTACTGGGGGGATGATCATGATCGGGACAAATCGTCCATCTTCCTAGTAGATAAATGAGCTTAAAGGACGTCGAGCCGCGACGGTAAACCAGGCGCTGCACGGGAGGCAACCCGTGAAAAATATTTTCTTTCTTTCTTTTTAGTGTAAATAATTTTTACTTTTCTTTTCTTTTTCTTGACTAGGTTTAGATTTGCATTTTAGTTAGTATCTTTTATTTTTCGTTAGGGAAATCTATTAATTTAACCAATTTTTGTTTAGTGAGGTGATTTTTAGGTATAACGGAGGAAATATACATGGAATCGAGAAAATGAGGCGAGGTATGAAAATTAAATTTATTGGTGAAACAGAGCACTGGCGCGTTGGCGCCGTGTCACGGAGGCAATGCTCCGCGTTGGCCTCCGTGACACGTTGAAGGCAAATCTGGATTTTTCAAAATTCCAGTAAGCCAACGCGTTGGCTCCGTGTCACGGAGGAGGGGCTCCGCGTTACCCTCCGTGACACGTTGCCCTTTATCCAGTGCCGGGTCACACCGGGTTTCCGGGTGAACCGCGTGTTTCCTTTAAAAAATAACCCTGATTTCGCCCCAAATTCCCCCATTCCCTCTTCCCTCCGCGACCAAACACCCATTTCCCCCTCCTCAAGCAACGTGCCACGTTGATAGGCAAAGAAAAACGTCAAGTTTCTTCGATTCTTCAATTCTAAGGTATGTTTTCATCGTCTAACTCAATTTTTTGGCGATTTTTGTCAAATTTGGGCATATAAGGTGAGAAATATCACCCTAGGTAGAAATTGAACATGATATTGAATTATTTTGTGATTGATTTTTGTTCGGATTGTTGTATTTGGCGTTTGAACTTGTCGATTATGTAAATAATTCGAAATTGATTGTCGAATTGTATTTTAGGGCTTGGGTTGTTGAATTCGACTTGGGCAACTTGATAGTTTGGTGAAATTGATGCCGGGGTGTGGTTATTATTTGAGATAAGTCGTGGTAAATCTTGTATAACTGTTAAAAGACGACTAATTCTCGAATTTTTGTGGGAAAAGGCATAATGTGTGAATTGGTTAGATTTGCTTGTATATAAAATATTTTTCTAGTTGTTTTTAGTTTGTGGTTGTTTTGTTGCTTGTGCGATGGTTGAATTGCTAGCGATAGTAGGATTGGGAATTCGTTGTATGAAGTCTGAGTAGTACGCTAACCGTTATGCTGTCGAAATTTTGTTACGAACGCACTAAGCAATATGTGTATAGTTGTTTGTGTTTGGGGTTGTAAATAGAGCTATCCTTGCTGAAATTTTGTAAATATTGTTAAGGACTAAGTGTGGGGTAAATTTTGTGTAACCCAACCTTAGCCGAAGCTAACAACTATTTAGCTTAACGGTGTGCTTGTTTGTGTAAATTGACAGGTACAATGGCTAGCAGGCAAGACAAAGGCAAGGGTGCTTCTACCTCAGGCACCGGAAGGAAACGGATGAGACTGGGCACTGCAGTCCCAGCTGCACCCGCTTTTCCGTGTGGCCAACACCGCCGATACGGAACACGATGGGTCACCGATGAAGGGAAGAAATGGTACGCAAAGCATAAGGAGAACAAGTACTTCCCCGAGGAACATATTGCTAGGGAACCATTTGCACAGGAGTTCCCTCGCATTGTACAGAGGATTGAGGCAGCTGGGCTCAACTTTATTTTTCAGGAGCCCAAGGAGTGCAACCTTCATTTGGTCCGGGAATTTTATGCCGACTGGAACCCGGCCATCAGAAGCCACACTATTAAAATCAGAGGGCAGATTGTCACTCTGGAACCCCAGCAGCTGAATGCCATCGTTGGAGCGCGGGACACAGACGCCCACGTTCTCCGCCAGCTAAACATCACCCCACCGTACGCCGACATCAGACGTACGTTGTGTGGGGCTCGATCCACAGCCCGATGGAGTAGACACAAGGAGAGGGGTTACCACCAGACTCTGCCCTATTTGCAGATGAACAGGGAGGCCAGAATCTGGCTAAAAATTATGTGTTCGTGCTTGATCCCGGGAGTTCATATGACAGATGTGACCCGGGACTGTGTCTGCTTGGTGTATGCCCTTATGAAAGGGCTTGAGATTAATGTTGGGGGGTCATAATATCGGCCATGAAGAGAGCCAGACTACACCAGGGTCACAGATACGGGTTTGGCGGACTCATCACCACCTTCCTCCGAGGCCTCGACATTGAGGAAGAAGCCTTGGATTACATTCCGCAGCTGGAGCGGAGGGCCCTTGATGTGACAAAGACTAAGGCCCCCGACACTACACACGGACCCGTGCTAACTTTGGGCGAGCGACATGCTCGTGACGATCAGTACATGGCCCGTATGATCGGCATGCAGATGCTGCAGCTACGGATAGGTGGGAGACCAGCTGCCGAGGAGGAGTTATGGCAGCTGGAGCTGGACTACCCCTTTGGCGAGAACGCCAGAGCCTTATGTAAGGTGGGGCCAGCCTTTGTGGAGCCGACAGACGATGATGTCCCTACTGATGAGGAGACACGTCGTGAGGACTCTGATGTGGAGTCCGATGACGACGATGGAGTTGATTCAGACATGGGCGACGAGGCTGCAGCACCGGATGAGGAAGTCGAATATTTCGACTGAGCAGGGAGTTCCACCACCCAAATTTTGTGCTTTGTATTTTTGTGAACACTGGGGACAGTGTTCGATTTAAGTGTGGGGTGGGGAGTAGTTAGGTGCTAGGTCAAGGCTCTAAATTGCTGTATAATTTTTCCTTGTTGTTTATGTATGTTGTGCCTTCCCTGTTGTGAACTGATTTGTGATGTACGTATATATTTGTTTTGTGGCTAATGATGTGTGTTTTTGAAAGTTATGGTTGCAATGGTAAATATTTTGTAAATTTTGTAAATAATTTTTTTTCTCTATCGACATGATCGATATTTTTCAAAATTTTTGCAAAAATATATTGCACTTGTAAATATTTTCTTTCTAACGAAATGATCGATGTGTTGCAAAAATTTTGTCGATTTTTATTTTTTTTTTGGGTTTCTCGGAGTTTGTTTTCGGTTCTTTTACCGAGAATAGTCCCATTGAACCGATGTCATAGTTAGTGACCGTTCCCTATGATGGATGGATGACGACCGTCTTAAGGGAAATGTAGTCGGTAGGAGTAGGATTTTTAATTGTTGTTTTAGTTTTCTTTGGTGGATTGCATCAATGAACTGTAGTTGCTTATGGTTGCTAAAATTTCGTTGCGTGTTGTAATTGATGTTCAAATTGTGAAAATGATTCGTTTGAAAGCATGAAAATCTGTAACTATGTTGAGTTACCTAGGCTATAGAATTTGGTTCATTATGGTTGAGGCTTAATCTTGAATTCATGTAATTGACTAATTAAAGAGTCTGTGAATGCATCTTGATTCGAGCATGTGCATGAAGTGTGAAGTGAGGATTTGCTATTCCATGTCATTGTGAATTGTCTAGAACTTGCCTGGTGTGTATACGAAGCGAAATGAAGCAGGTGTAGTGTTGGAAAGGATGTAGGCATTTCTTTGTTTTAACCGATAGTTGCCATATTTTTTTCTTGTCAAATTCTACCTTTTTATATGTTGTATACCCTAGTCAGCCCGTTGAGCCTTTAGCCGATTTCTTTCTTTTGTCCAAAATTGTATGAACTAAGCTTTATTCCTTCTTTTCATTAGCCTTAAAGTCTTTAAGAAGCTCTTAAGCGCTTACAAAGAACAGAAAATTTTTCCCAAAGTGTTAAAGAGTGAAAAGAGTGAAAAGAAAAAGAAAAGCAAAGTGAGGAAAGAAAAGATGACGTTGAAGAGGCACTTGTTGTAATTAATTGATATTGAGGGTACATGAAAACCCTCTGTTTTGTGTCAAGTGTGGTTGATGAAATGGGCTGTATGAAAGTAAACCAGCATGAATGGGAGAAAAAGAGAAAAGAGAGGAACAATATCCATGAGTCGATGGGAATGAGTTGAAAAGGCGCTTAAGGATGCTAGCGATTATTATTGGCTAATCCAATATATGCATACTAGATCCATAGCCCCGTTACAACCCATTAAAAGTCCTATTTGATCCTACATTGCATTTCTTTATATTAGTGGAGTAATACACTAAGGGCAAGCCTATGGGTCATGACATGATGCATGTGAATTCTTTTGGGAGAGAGAGTGAAATTAATTTTTATATGCCCCTACTTGCATGTTTGTGTGTTGCATGAACATAAAGGGGAAGTTTCTCTCGAGTTGTGAGGGCACATGCTTGATGAAAGATTGATTTTCGTGTCGGATTTCTTGATTAGTTGATTTGCATGAGTTTGCCGATATCAAGAATCAATTCTTAAAAGTCTAGGAAGCCTTGATGTATTAAGGTCATTGTCTTGTACGACCAAGCATGTTTTCTTGATGATTTGCAAAAATTGAATAATCGGTATGACCGTAGAGTAAATTGTTGCACCATAGTGACGAAAGTTGGGATGTAATTTGCATGAGTTGTGTATGTGTTGTTCGAGGACGAACAAGGATTTAAGTGTGGGGTAAGTGATCTTGGGCAGATTTATATGCCCAAGTGATACTCAAACGTATCATTTTTACCTTGTTTGTTGTGCAATGTGTATATAATATCATGTAATTGGTAATAAAATGCGAATTTATACTAACCAACATGATTAGCATTTGTTTTGCAGGAAAATGTGATTTTTAGGAGCTAAAAGGCATGTTGGAACTATGTCGGAGTTGGACTTGGATGCGAGCGTGTAAAAGACCCGGGAATGCAGGATTTATAGGGGCTCCGCAATGGCTCCGTGCCACGCAACCATCGCGGTAGCACATGCCTGAGCAGGAATTAAATTTGCAATTTCCAGTGTGCATGCGCGTCAGCTCCGTGGCACGGAGATAGGCCTCCGCGATGGCCTCCGTGCCACGTTGAGGTTAAATTACTGGACCCTGGAAATTCCAGTGAGGGTCCGTGTCCACGCCGTGTCACGGAGGCAAGGCTCCGCGTTGGCCTCCGTGACACGTTGCTTGTTATTCCGGGAAAAATTTCCCACTCGTATAAATAGCACACTTAGGTTTATTTTAAGTAGTTTTCAGTTTTTAGACTGAGTTCAGAAGTGGAGAGAAGGAACATGGGTTAGTAGCAGTTGAAGATTGGAAAAGCTAAGGGATTTCTTCTCTTCCTTTCTTCTTTCTATCAATTGTACGTATGATTTACACTCATTTTAGGATGATCAATCCAAGAATGAGTGGCTAATTCTCTTTCTTGCTGAGGTTTTGAACATGTGTAATGAATTCTGATTTTCATTGATATGGTTTATTCTTCTTCTTTAATGTTGTTCTATTAATTCTTGTTCTTTACTGCATTAGTGATTGGCCAACATTAATGTATATCTAAAAAGTCCAATTTCACTCGAGAGAGCAAGAAATTGGAAAGTTGTGAATTAATAGGGTATTGTTCTTAACTTGATTTGGGAAAATTGGGTTTTGATGTGCTTTCCTGATAGAAATATACTTGGAAGCCGTATTAGTCAAATTAGGAACCGGAATTGTAGTGCTAGGTCATAAATTGCATTTGATCACAGAAATGTAGACGGATGGTTTATGATTCTAAGGTGAAATTAAATACGAGAGTTTTAATTTCTAGGCAATTGTTCTTGGCTAGCAACATGAAGAAGAGAATTAACCAAAATTATCATGATTATCAAGTTCATTACTTGTTCTTCACCTTGGCATGTTCATATCCATTGTCTGAATTCAAAAGTAAATAGTCTGTATTAATTGTAGTATATAGTTTAGAAACAAAAATTCAATTACTCTTGGGTACGTTGTTGTTAGCATAATTAGAAGTTAAATAGAAATATAGTAAATTAGGCAATTTTACATATCTTGAGCCTCCTTGGATCGATACTTGGCTACTTAGCCACTTTATTACTTGTTTGACCACGTGCACTTGCGTGTCGGTTTTTACCCGTACCCCAAAGCACCGCGAACACATACCACAAGGGGCCAAGGGGCACTTCCATAACACCAAAAAGAATCCCAAGGAAAATATAAGAACAATCTCTTTGTGTAGTGGTAAAAAGTTGAGTGTGGTGATCCCTAGAGATAAGAAAGTTGATGAGGAGCAGTTTGTGATGTCCAAACTAGAGGTTGGTGATTCAAGCAACTCAAATCCAAAGTTGGTACAAACAAGGACACCCCCATCATTTCCACAAAGGTTTAAGAAGTAGAAGGAGGACTCAGCCTGCCAGAAATTTCTCGATGTATTAAAGTAGGTACATGTTAACTTACCATTGGTGGAGCATTTGTAGGAAGTTCCAAAATATGCCAAGTATTCGAAGAAAATTGTGGCCAGCAAGACGAGACTAGCAGCGTTTGAAACTGTGGCTCTCACAGAAGAGTACAGTTCTCAGGTTCAAAATAAAATTCCTAAAAAGCTGAAGGACCTCTAGAGCTTCACTCTTCCAGTTATGATTGGAAACAAGGATGTAGGTTCTGCACCTTTTGACTTGGGTGCAAGAATTAATATGATGCCTACATCCTAGGGGAACCACGTCCGACAACATTTACCTTGCAGCTTTCTGACAGGTCTCTTGCCTATCCTGATGGAATCATAGCGAACATCTTAACTAAGGTTGGACCTTTCATCTTACCAGTGGACTTCATAATCCTAGATTACTATCATGACCGAACATATAGCCCGAATTGAGACACGGGACAAAGAACCCCGAGAGGCTCCAAGTCTCCCCATGGCATGAAAATGACATCTAATTCAACATAATCAAGAGGAAATCTAACATATATAATATAGTGGAAGTCTGAAATATCATAATTGTAATGCCCCAAAAACCCCCAAGACTAGACCCGGGAGTTGAAATAGAGAAAACAGGATTTTCTACATCAGGTCACAAAATGAGTTGTCTTGTGACCCGTCAGGATGACCACGAGTTGTTATGTGACTCGTGGTGAGGAGGTTTGAATGGTTGGAAATTTTCAAGTTGGGGTGACCATGGGTGTGAGAGCTGTTATGTCACTCGTGGTAAGGGATGGATGAAGGAATAGGATTTATGGGATAGTGCACCTAACAGGTCCTCACCATGACTCGTTGGAAAGTCCACGAGTCGTGGTGTCACCCTTGGTAAACCCCCTGGTTATTCTGGCAGTGTAGAGGACGAGAGGTGACCACGAGTCATGGTCACCACTAACAACTCGTGATGTTCCCTGTGGTGAGGTCCAGGTAAAACTTTGGCAGTGCACATGACAACTCTGGCGATGACTCGTGGTCAGAGGTAACGACTCGTCAAGTCCTTCTTTGGGACTAGCAGTCTGTTTTCCTCTGCGAATTTAGTAAGGGCTTATCCGTAATTCCTATGATCCTAAGGCCTAAACTACATCGTTTTAAGCTCTGAATGCCGAGTTTTAAGAGGGGTAAGTTCATTCTAAGACATTCCTAATTCATGCATGCAAGTTTAGGGGTTTTGGAGAGGTGATCAAGCTTAGTTCCTCAAGTTCTTCATCAATTCTTCATTCGGGAAATCAAGGGAGTTGTAGAATTAGTTCTTCTCAGTTATGTAGGGTTATGCATGAGTGAAATTGTTCACATCCATGCCCAACTCCTCTGTAATTCATGAAATTCTATTGAGAAATATATGGGATTTTATTCCAATTCTTATGAAATCCTTATGATCTATCTATAGGTTAATTTCTCTCATGTATAAATTCATGTTTTATGAATCATGGGAAGATTTTATGACTATTTCAAATTTTAAACTTATGGATTTAAATCTCTACAAACTATGCCCAACTATGCATGTTTCATGAAAGTTCAAGTTATGATTTCACTTTGATTTTGATGTTCATTAACCTATTATGATTTATGACTTATGATATGATTTATCTCAAGTACTTACTATGAGTTTATGAATATCAAGTATACATGTTTTACAAATGTACATGAACTTCATGATTTATGGATTTATGATTTTGGTCAACTCACGGGCCTTACATTTATGGCTAATTCACATATTTCAAGCATGCTTATGATTATCATGATTTTAAACTAGTCCATTAATCTCATGTATATTATCCTATTAGCACTATATATATTTTGGGAGTAGTAATTAACACCAAGTAGACCCGAGGAACAAGCATACCCCGAGTATCAGAGCTGCGCGCCAACATAGCCACGATGGGACCTCCATGATACTGTCCCCTTTGCCCAAATTGGCCCTTTTGTTGTGATATCAAACCTATTTCATTGTTATACCATTGGCAATGTACGAACAGCCTCCTGACTAGGGGTTTACGGGTAGGCTCCATGTGTGCTCATATGGGGTATGTCAGTTATAAGAATCTTACACTGTTCCTCATGATTTATGTATGGTTATGATTATATAATTTGGCTAGAGTCATGTTTAATAAAGCTTTTCTCTTATGATTATGATGATGAATGATTTACTAATGTTTTGAAAACCTTGAGCCTTATGTTTGTATTATGATATTTACGTTATGATCATGTTCTCCTACTCACATGAACTCTTATATATTTTAACTGTCCGTTTTACTTACCTTGCATACTCGGTAAATTCCACGTACTGACCACATGCTCTATGCTATATTGTCTCATGATACAGGTCCAAGAGATCTTTCTCAATAGCATCCTTATGTCCCTTCTTTCCCACTCAAACCTGTCCAACTAGCATTGGTAAGTCCTCATCCTCTGAGGACATTCAATATTCGTGGCTTTTATGTCTCTCTTAAGTTTTAGACTTGTCGGGTTAGATGGTTTGTTGTCCCATCAACTCATCAGATATGTTAGACGCTTTCAGAATTTGTGTAGTAATCAGCTTGTCATGTGTGATGTGAATTCCAGTTCTGATTTTATGTTATGTTTAGACTTTCTCTATACTTATTATGTTAAACCTTCCATTTTTATTGATTGAGTTAGATGTATGTTCATGCCATGGGTCGACTTAGACTCTCTCAGGGCTCCTTGTCCCGTGTCTCGATCCGGGCCTATGTTTAGGTCGTGACAGTAACATATGAATACATTATACGGGGATGAAACTAAATACATGCTATGTTTGATAAGCCTTTACTACTGACAAGTTGATGGGACAAGACTCCAACAAACTCACTATAGTCTGAAACTGAAAAAAATACTAAATACAACTGATAAAGAGCCCTTAAAAGATGAGGATTCACTAACCGAGACTGGAAGATGCTAATACTAAGAAACTGGCTACTGGAGGGATTGAGCCTAAATATCCGAGTCTGTATCATAAAACGATACAACGTAGAGTATACAGTCAGTACGTGGAATGTACTGAGTATGCAAGGTAAGTAAAATCGCTAAGTAAGTAAAATCAGTGATCGTGCATAACATAAACCATTTCATCCTAATACTCTAAGAGTAGGGCTTGCATGCTATTATCTTAAAACCTGATTTAAACATAACTGCATATCATATCTGAATAGAATGACCCAAAGTTGAAAACTGATAGTCATAAGTAAAACTGAACATTGGGTCAAACTTGTTGAAAACATAACATCATGACTAATGAACATGCTTAACTGAAATCATGAAGAACAATGAGAGACCCTTCTTATAACCGACATTACCATGATAGAGCTTACATAGTCCCGACTATTGTAATCAAGTTGGCAGAGCTGTCCAAAACCTTGCCAGGGCTAAGGATGCTACCATGATATCGATATCAAGTTGAAGGCCCCTTGGAGGAAGGGGAAGCTCACAAGGGAGGTCCCGCAGAATCTGGATATACCTTCGTTGGCACGTAGTTCTGAGGCATAGGGTTGACTGACCCCTAGCCTACTCAGTGCTAGACACTACTCCAAAAAACATACATATGCTATCCATCATTTTTCAACAAAGCTGAACCATCATCTAGTGACAAAGCTGACTCATAACATACATGCATAAATTTGAAATCATAACATAAGGAGCCTAGGGCTCAAACCATACCACAAGCTGAAAATAGTGGGAGTCTAGACTCCAAAATCCATGTGGTAAGATAATAACATGAAATTTAGATAAATCATGACACATACTTGATCATATGGGCTTGCCCAATACTTAAACATGCTTGACATAGACATGATCATTCGAAATCATGAACAGGTACATGGGTAATTCTAAATCATACTTTCAATACACATCTCATCATGCTTGAATATATTTATCATAGATCTCAACTTTCCTGAACTTCCATGGATGGGCATTATAATTTTTAAAACTTGAAAACGTAATTTGTAATTGAAACCATTGTAAAATATGCCCATTAATCATAATTCAACACTAGAAACATGCTTAGATCATACCTATGATTAATACTTAGAGAATTCACATGTTGGGTTAAAACCCCATAGATTCATCAACTAGAATTTCATGAAATTGAAGGTGGATTAGGCATGGGTGTGGATGAATACACCCATTCATGACCCTACATACCTGGAAGGATCTGATTATACAACCCTCTTGAATGCCCAATGGAAATTTGGGGAAGAACCTGATGAATCTAGGCTTAATCACCCTTAGGAGCTTCTAGACTTGCATGCATGGAAGAGAATAGGGCTTAGAATGAACATACCCCTCTTAAAACACACCTTTCTGAGCTTAAAACGACGAACTATAGGCCTTAGGAACTTAGAAATTATGAAAAATCCCTTAATAAATTTATAGGAAAATACTTGTCCCAACGAGGGACTGGATGATTCATCCCCTGTACACGACTCGTGGTCAGCTCCTCATTGTCAACACTGGGGATTCATCAACACTGGTCACCACGAGGGACACTATGACTCATGGTATGCCCGACGACTCACGGTGACTAGTCATTAGATTCAATGTCCAAACTCTTCATCCTTCAGTCAACTCTTGACCACGGCGAACACAATGAATTATGGTGCTGACCATGACTCGTGGTCACACCATTGGTCACCCCCTAAATCAAACATTCTACAAATCCCACCCTCCTTCACATGAGTCACTTAACGACTCATGGTGCATCTCAAGGGTCACTAGACGACTCATCCTATGAACTGGTATAGAAAATCCTATTTTCTTCATTTTAACCCTCGGGTCTGATCTTAGGGCTTTTGAGGTATTACAATATCTCTCCCTTGGGAACATTCATCCTCGAATAGGGGAAATCATCCTAAAAAGCTGTGAAATGCAGTCATCATACTCAAATACTGAACATTTAAGCAGAAAACTGATGGAGTGACTGACTCCAAGCTGAACTACATGACTGAACTGAATTCATGAATCACACATATATTCATTAACATGAAAGAAAATGGGGGACATGAACTGAGCGTGAAATTGAATAGAATACTAAGCAGGAAATTGATACCTTAAGCTGGAACTGAGATGGAAGGGAATAGATGTGGGTATTTAGCCATCATATCTGCTTCAGCTTCCCACGTAGCTTCCTCAACATGTTGATTCCTCCACAAAACCTTGACTGAGGCTACTTCTTTGTTTCTTAGCTTTCGAACCTGACAATCAAGTATTTCCACTAGAACCTCCTCATAGCTAAGGCTATCCTTCACACCTACATTGTTCACCGAAACAACTAAAGCCAGATCACCCAAGCATTTCTTTAAAAGTAACACATGAAACACCGGATAAACTGTAACTAATTCTGTGGCAACTCCAACTCATATGCTACCTTTCCAACCTGTTTCACAATCTGATATGGACCAATATAACGTAGATTGAGTTTTTCTTTCTTTCCGAGCCTCATCACTCCCTTCATGGGAGATACCTTCAAAAACACCCAATCATCAACCTCAAACTTAAGTTCTCTCCTCCTCACATCCGCATAGGACTTTTGACGACTCTGAGCTATTTTCAACCTGTCCCTTATAAGCTAAACTTTCTCCATAGCCTCATGGACTGAATCTGGACTTATCAGTGTAGATTCACCGACCTCGAACCAACCAATAGGTGATATACACCTTCGCTCTAAAGAGCCTTAAACGTAGCCATTTGTGTGCTGGAATGGTAGTTGTTGTTATATACAAACTCAAAGAGAGGAAAATGATCATACCAACTACCCTTGAAATTAATTAGAAATGCTTTCAACATATCCTTAAGAGACTGGGTGGTGCCTGACCATCTGTTTGCGGGTGGAATGCTGTGCTGAGCTTGACCTGAGTACCGAGTCCCTTCTGAAACAATCTCCAAAACTGGGAGGTAAATTGAGTACCTCCATCTGATATAATGGACAAGGGCACTCCATGAAATTGAACTAACTCCCATATATATAACTTAGCATAATCCTCCGTTGAATCGGTAGTTTTGATCAACAGAAAATCGGCTGCCTTAGTCAACCTGTCTATAACCACCCAAATAGAGTCATATTATTGGCGTGTATAAGGAAACCCTATAATGAAGTCCATATTGATTTCTTCTCACTTCCAAGTAGGGTTACTAATGTTTTGAAGCATACCTCCAGGTCTTTGATGTTCCACTTTCACCTGTTGACAATTTTGACACTTAGCCACAAATTCTGCTATGTCCTTCTTCATGCTACTCCATTAATAGACTTCCCATAGGTCACGATACATCTTTGTGGCACCTGGATGTATAGAGTATCTGGAACCATAAGCCTCGTGCAACATACAATCTCTCAAATCCTCAACACCCGAAACACACAAGTGACCCTGATATCAAAGCACACCACTCCCCCTTTGGAGAAGACTTCTAGCTTCTGATTCTGAATGGCTTCCTTCAACTTTACCAAAATTGGATCCTCGTCTTGCCTATATTTAACTTCGGTCACTAAGGATGATTTTGACCCATTCTGAATAATGACACCACCATCTGCCTAGTCAATAAGGCAAACTCCTAACCGTGTAAGTCGATGCATATATTTCACCAAATCTTTCCTCTCCTCATCTACATGGGATACACTCTCTATGGAAAGACTGCTAAGAGCATCTGCCACCACATTAGCCTTGCCTGGATGATAGAGGACACTCATATCATAATCTTTAAGAAGCTCCAACCACCTCCTCTAATGCAGATTTAGATCCTTCTAGGTAAACACGTATTGTAGTATTTTGTGGTCCATAAACACATCCACATGGACCCTATACAGATAGTGTCTCCAAATTTTCATGGCAAATACTACCGCCGCCAACTCGAGGTCGTGAATTGGATAGTTCATTTCATGGGCTTTCAGCTGCCTCAAAGTATAGGCTATAACCTTACGTGCTACATGAGTACATAACCAAGACCGGTCCTCGAGGCATCACAATATACCACAAACCCATCGGTACCCTTAGGTAGGGTCAGCACTGGTGTTGAGGTGAGTCGAGTCTTTAACTCTTGGAAGCTCTTCTCGCAAGCCTCCGACCATTAAAACTTCACTTTCTTTTGGGTAAATTTAGTCAATGGTGCTACAATGGATGAAAACCCTTCAACAAACCTTCGGTAGTAACTAGCTAAACATAAGAAACTTCTGATATTTGAAGGACTAACTGGTCTAGGCCAATTCTTCACCACTTTTATCTTTTGAGAGTCCATTTGTACACCCTCACTTGACACCACATGACCTCAAAATGCCACTTAGTCCAACAAAAACTCGTATTTAATGAATTTAGCATAAAACTGGTGATCCTTAAGAGTCTACAGCACCACCCTCAAATAAGCGACATGCTCCTCTTCGCTCTAAGAGAATATGAGAATATCATCTATGAACACGATCACGAACATATCCAAGTATGAGCTAAACATCCTATTCATCAAATCCATAAAAGATGCAGGAGCATTCATTAGTCCAAAATACATGACTACAAACTCAGAGTGACCATACAGAGTCTTGAGGCTCTCTTCGAAATGTCACGCTCTCGAATTTTGAGTTGATGGTATCCGGATTTGAGGTTTATCTTTGAAAAGCACTTAGCACACTGAAGATGGTCAAACAAATCATCAATCCTGGAGAGAGGATACATGTTCTTGATAATGACCTTGTTCAAATGTCGATAGTCAATGCACATCCGTACGGAGCCATCCTCTTCCAGACAAAGAGGACTGGTGCACTCCACGGGGATTTTCTATGTCTGATGAAACCCTTTTCTAAGAGGTCTTTCAACTGCTCCTTCAACTCCTTTAGCTCAGATGGATCCATTATGTAAGGAGGAATAGATATAGGCTGCATATTGAGAAGAAGGTCAATACCAAAGTCGATCTCCCGCTAAGGGTTCCGGTAAATCATTTGGAAACACCTCTGGATACTCACGCACTATAGGAACTGATTGGATAGTCAGGGTTTCAAACGTAGCATCCTTAACCCTAACTAGATGATCCACGCAACCTTCAGAAATCATCTTTTTGGCCTTAAGGTAGGAAATGAAGCAACCTACAGGCATAGCTGAACTACCCTTCCACTCTAGGACTAGCTTACCTGAAAATATGAACTCTACTGCATGGGTTCTACAATTAACTAAGGCATAACATACATGTAGGCAATCCATGCCGAAGATAACAACAAAATCGGTCATGGCTAGCTCTACTAAATCTACTGAGGTGATCTTTTGAAGGACTATGACAGGGCAATTCTATATACCTATCGAGCTATAACTGAATCATTGATTGGAGTAAAGACTGAGAAAGGTTATCATAAGATTTCAGGACTGACTCTGAAACTACTAACAACATAGGGCGTCACAAAAGATAAAGTACCCCTTGGATCTAACAATGCATATACATCAAGGTGGAATACTCATACCAGTGACTACATCTGGAGAGACCTCCTGGTCCTGATGAGATGCTAGGGCATAGAATCTATTTTGGCGCTGACCATCGCCGACACTAGTAGATGCCCCCTGCTGAGCTGGGTGTGCTGGTGGAGCTGCTGAACTAGAGGTTAGGCCTTGGCCCCTATCATATGTTGGGCTGCTGGAAATCCCTAAGCATATGTTGGGCTTCCCACACCCAAAACAAGCACCTAAAATTATTAAGCACTGACCCATGTGTCTCCGGCCACACCTGCCATACTTTGAAATGCTGGACTCTACGGGCTTGCTACCCTGATCTCTAGAGCCTGATGCTCATCCCTTCTGGTAGTACCTAGATTTGGATGGCATACTCATAGCTAATGACGCTTGGGTTGAAGATCTCTGGTGGGATTGCGGGCAGTGCCCACTAGGTCCCTGCTGGGAAAATATGAAGCTATCAGTCCTGGCCCTCTTGGCCTCTCTCTCCTGCTCACTCACCTGTACTGCCTCCATCTGCTGGGCATACAAAACTATTCGAGGAAAGTTAATGTCCTAATGCAGTATCGCGGTTCGACAATCTTTGACCAAGTAGTCTGCTATCCCATGCATGAATGAACTCACTCAGGCTCTCTGATCTGTCACCATCTGAGGTGCATACTTGGACAAGTAAGTGAACTCCAAGGCATACACGTGAACTAACATCTTTCCTTGTTTATTCACAAACTCGACTGCTTTGACCTCCCTCATCTCACGAGGGAAGAATCAATCCAGAAGTGCAATATGGAACTCCTCCCAACAAATAGGGCCTGTTTCTACTGCCCTGCTATCTTTCCATTGCTTGAACCAAATATGAACAACCCCTTTCAACTGATACGAGGCTAGATCAGCGCACTCCTCTCTAGTCATCCCCATGATATGGGTGATTTTCAGAACTTCCTCAATAAACTCATGTGAATCCTCGTCCACCTTTGATCCAAGAAACTTTGGAGGGTTCATCATCAGAAATCTCTGACTCTTGCTGCTGCTGCATTCCCATCATTTAGGACATGTGCTACTTCCTATTGGTTGACTTGGGTGGTCAGAGCCTGAGCTAGCATATGAATGGCTTCCCCGAACTTAACATGGGAAACCTGCTCTAGTACATGATCCTCATGGGCTGGTGGCGCCTACTGGTGCCCATCCCCATTGCCATTCTCATGGACATTTCCATTCCCATTTCTTCTAAGCAAGGAGTCATGATTCTTCAAACGTGTATAGCACGAGTTAGAAGGATAGAAAGACATTTAATCGCACAACTTAGATCATATAGAGAGGGAACATTTCCTAAAATGTTTCGTAGCCTCTTCATCTTAAGTGTGGCGCACTTCACACCCATGAAAAAGACTCTACTTAACACAACCTTTAGATACCCTACAACACTTCAAAACCTAAAGCTCTTATACCAAGTTTGTCACGATCCGAACATAGGCTCGAATCGAGATAAGGGAGAAAGAACCCCGAGGGGCTCCAAGTCGACCATGGCATGATTATGACATCTAAACTCAATATAACCAAGTAGAAATCTAACATATATAATATAGCATAATTCTGAATATCGTAACATCTGAATACATAATACAGGGATGAAACTGAATACATGCTATGTTTGATAAGCCTCTACTACTGATGAGTTGATGGGACAAGACCCCAACTAACTCACTATAGTCTGAAACTGAAAAAAATACTAAATACAACTGATAAAGGACCCTCAGAAGATAAGCACTCACCAACCAAGACTAGAAGATGCTAATATTGAGAGTCTGGCTACTGGCGGGTTGAGCCTGAATATTTGAGCCTATATCATGAAATGATAAAACATAGAGTATGCGGTCAGTACGTGAAATGTACTGAATATGCAAGTTAAGTAAAACTACTAAGTAAGTAAAATCAGTGATCACGCATAACATAAAACATTTCATCATAAGAGTATGAGAGTAGGGCTTGCATGCTATTATTTGAAAACATGATTTAAACATAACTGCATATCATAACTGAATTGAATGACCCAAAGCTAAACGCTGATAATCATAAGTAAAACTAAACATTGCGTCAAACCTGTTGAAAAGATAATATCATGACTAATTAACATGCATAACTGAAATCATGAGGAACAATGGGAGACTCGTCTTATAACCGACATTACCATGATAGAGCTTACATGGTCCCAACTATTATTCTCAAGTGGGCAGAGCCTTCTAAAACCTTGCAAGGGCTAAGGACTCTACCATGATATCGATATCAAGCTGAAGGCCCCTTGGGGGTAGGGAAGCTCACAAGGGAGGTCCCGAAGAATCTGAACATACCTACATTGGCACGTAGTTTTGAGGCATAGGGTTGACTAACCCTTAGCCTACTCGATGCTAGACACTACTCCCAAAAACATGCATATGCTCTGCATCATTTTTCAACGAAGCGGAACCATCATCTAGTGACGAAGCTGACTCATAACATATATGCATAAATCTGAAATCATAATATTAGGAGCCTTGGGCTCAAACCATACCACAAGCTAAAAATAGTGGGAGTCTAAACTCCAAAATCCATATGATAAGCTAATAACATGAAATTTAGATAAATCATGAAACATACTTGATCATATGGGCTGCCCAATACTTAAACATTCTTGACATAGACTTGGTCATTTGAAAACATGAACAGGGACATGGGTAATTCAAAATCATACTTTCATCATACATATCTAGTCATGCTTGAATACATTTATCATAGATCTAAACTTTCATGAACTTCCATGGATGGGAATTACAATTTATACAACTTGAAAACATAATTTGTAATTGAAAACATTGTAAAATATTCCCATTAATCATAAATCAACATAGAAACATGCTTAGGTCATACCTATGATTGATACTTGGAGAATTCACATGTCGGGTTAAAACCTCATAGATTCATCAACTAGAATTTCATGAAAATTGTAGAGGGATTGGGCATGGGTGCAAATGAATACACGCATTCATAACCCTACATACCTTGAAGGATCTGATTATACAACCCTCTTGAATGCCCAATGGAAATTTGGGGAAGGACTTATGAATCTAGGCTTGATCACCCTTAAGAGCTTTTAGAATTGCATGCATTGAAGAGAGTAGACTTAGAATGAACTTATCCCTCTTAAAACACACCTTTCTGAGCTTAAAACAACGTAGTACAAGTCTTAGGAAGTTAGGAATTACGGAAAAGCCCTTAATAAATTAAAGGAAAATACTCACCGTTAGTCCCAACGAGGGATTGGACGATTCGTCCCCTGTACTATGACTCATGGTCAGCTCCTCATTGCTAGAACTGAGAAATTCATCAACACTAGTCACCTCGAGGGACACCAAGACTTGTGGTGTGCCCAAAGACTCGTGGTGACTAGTCATTAAATGCACTGTCCAAACTCTTCATCCTTCAGTCAACTCTTGACCACGACCAACACAAAAAATTATGGTGCTGACTACGACTCGTGGTCACACCCGTGGTGACCCCTAAAATAAAACATTATACCAAGCCCACCCTCCTTCCCACGATCACTTAACGACTCATGGTGCACCTCACTGGTCGCTGGATGACTCAACCTGTGACTTGGTGTAAAAAATCCTGCTTTTTCTGTTTCAACCCTCGGATTTGATCTTAGGACTTTTGGGGTATTACAATTATGAAGAATACATAGTAGTTCCCCTCATTATAAGGAGAGGATACTTATCCACCACAGGTGCGATCATAAAGGTGAAGTTGAGTAAGATGTCGATGACTATGGGTGGTCAGTAGACAGTCTTTGATGTGTTTAGAGCAGAAAGGTAGCCACCTTATTATGAGAACTTCACAGTGAAACTAGCGGTAGAGCCCGGAGGGTGTAAGCGGGAAGTGGAGCAACATGTGCTACATGAGAATTTAGGTAGTGCAATAGAGGATCCTATGCATCTCACTCGATTGAAGGAGTAAGAGTGACTTTCTTCGTGCTGCAACATTAAATCAGGCACTTGTTGGGAGGCAACCCAATTTTTAAAAATGTAATTATCTTGTTTTTATATACAGTGTCACTGAATTTATTTTGCAGAGAAGGGGAGGTTTGAGTACCCAGAATCAAGTCTGAGGAGCATGGTCTTATTTTAAGTGTCGGGTCAAACGACTAGTAAATACAAGAACCTGCTGCTAGTTAGGCCTTAGAGGGCCTCATGGAGTAATTTTTCACTCTAATCTAATCTTTAATTTTAGTTGCTCTAAGGACGAAGCAAGGCTTTAAGTGTGGGGTGAGAGTATTTCTCCCTAAATTTTCAAAGTTAAGGGTGAGTACGCCATCAAGTTTTTGTTTGAAAAATCTTTTGAAAATGGCAAGTCTTACCCACCCTTAGGTTCTTCTTATGGCCTTAGTTCTTTTTCGAAGGGGAGACCTTTGAACTGGGTAATTTTTTTTATTTTTTAGGAGTTGTTTTCATCATAGAATAGTGACCCTTCCCTATGATAGATGGATGATGATTGTCTTAATGGAATTTGGTCACAGTTTTTTTATTTTATTCTGTGTTGGAGTCAGACCTAAGTCACTTGTGTGCTCTTTGACATTCTACTTAGACACTAAGCTAGAGACAATGAAGTGGTCATCTTAAGTGAGAATTCCATTAGAGACACACAAAGTTCTTTAACTCGACTCAATATAATTGTAGGGCTCAATAATGAAGAGTGTCACTCAATGTGATTGTATGAATATGTAGCTATAGGAAACCAACCCAAAGTCTTAATGCTATGTGATGTGAGATTAATTTCTTTGTTTTGTACATATTGTAGCATCTAGAACTTGCCTTAGTGTATGTTAGATGGCTATTTATTAAAGAGTTAAGGAGATGATTATAATGTTTGTTTGAAAAAGCCATGTTTTCCCATGTTTGCATTTTCCTTCCTGAACATTTCCCCTATTTAACCCCCTTGAGCTTTAATACCTATTCTTTTCTTAGCCATAAAATTAGCTTATTCCCTTTTGTTGTGTGACCTCCAGAAGTATTGATCCAAAGTAGTCTTAGTTACTTTGAGACTTGAGAGTGAAGGTCCACCACTACATAAATGAAAGGGAAAGAAAGAAAGGAAGGAAATAGTGTGGAAAGTGAGAAGAGGAAGTAGGAAGACGGGGTGCTCACAAAAATGTGTTGTTTTCTTGCTGCTAGGATAATAAAAGAAAGAGTTTTAAGAGTGAAAATTATTTGTGATGAGCAAAGACTGGCAGTCAAGTAGTGAATAAAAAGGCATGAAAAGAAAAGAAAAAAGGGTGAATAAGGTTAAGGGTGAACAACAAGGAAAAGGTGGTGGACTTGAACAAAAATGTCTTAAAAGTTCTTAGGATTGATAGTCACTATAAAAGAAAAATCATTCCTACCCATCCCTTAGCTAACATTACAACCAAGAAAAGTCCTTATGATCTTAATCTCTTGAAATGACCAAGTAGTCTAAGTGTACATGAAGGGCAAGCATATGGTATGTTGCATATGTATGATACATCTTTTTTGAGTGTGAATGTGCCTCACTTATTACGTTCCATGCTTTGCATTAATAGCTTGAGAAAGGAACATCACTAAAAGTAAGGGGCATAAGATTCTAAGATGTACTATATGTTGCATGTTTTGTATTTAATCTTGTTGGCCCTGTTTTGAAAAACTGAGTTGATTGTAGAAGTTGTAGTCTTGAATGTGGAAACTCTGCATGTGCTTAATGTGAATTGCTTGAGTTGATGAACCACTTACTTTGTATGCTCTCTTCTAGTTATTTGAGTGTGAATTGATAGAGGTGACAAGTGGTGAGAAAACATGAGTTTGTGCATGGAGTTGAGGATTGCTCGAGGACGAACAATGGTTTAAGCATGGGATGGTGATGTTGGGCATAATCTTATGACCATTTGACATGTCTCTACCCATATTTTGCCTTGTTTTGAGTTCATAATCCCTATGAAATACATGAATTCACGTTTTCATTTGTTTTGTGAGCTAACGAATATTTCTAGATATTTTGAGCAGGAAACCAAGGAAAAAGGACCAAAAAATTGACTCAAGTTATGAAGAAGAAGAAGAAGAGTTTGCAAAAGTCGGCTTGGGGTTATGGTTGGCGTGGCACACCCAACACTTGTGTTTCAAAGAAAATGCACCAAAGTTGGAGCTATGGATGGCATAGGGTACTAGGTACCTAAGCTTCGGAGATGAGAATTTGACTAACACCTTGGTGAGATGGATGGCTTGGAGTCCTAGAAGCATTCCAGACTTAGAAAATTTTCCTAACATTCTGGTGCTATGGTGAAAGTGAGGCACCACAGGTGTTAGAAGTATAGACATTTGGCTAAATCCTTAGTATTATGGTGAGAGTAAGGCACTCGGAGCTATTCTTCAGAGGAAATTTGACTAACTCCTTGGTGCTATACACTGAGCGGTGTGCCAGACCCTCCTAGATGGGATTTTGCCGATTTTTAAGTTAATTACTTGAGGGCAAAAGCATCATTTGAAGGCTCACCTAAATATATAACATCTAGGGAATTTCTAGCACATAGATTTTTATATCATTCATCATTATGAAGGTTGTGAACGCAACTTTTGGAGGAGAGATAAGATCTACTTAGTTTTCTTCATTTGTTTCAATCTTACTAAGAATAATGATGTTATCTTTGTTTTTGCGCTTGTCTATGAGTGGCTAAACGCCCATTATAAGATTTTGGCCATAGTTGATGGATGAAATTTGAAAGACTGTTGATTATTGGTTTTGATTCTTTCATAAAGGTTGTTTTATATTTACTTATTATAATTGCTTATTCACTAGCCTAATTAACTAGTGAGTAAATCTGTTGGCTTTTGGTTTAACTTGAGAAAGAGAGCTAAAAGGGTTAAAAGTAAATATAATATAGGAATTCGAAGATCCTTTGGCCCATTGGTTGAAGGTTAGAAGTAGTTGTTGAAGATAGGGATATACCCTTCAACCCTAATTCGTTGAAATACAAGTAGGCATAATCGTG
This sequence comes from Datura wrightii, assembly GCA_035772735.1. Classification (NCBI taxonomy): domain Eukaryota; kingdom Viridiplantae; phylum Streptophyta; class Magnoliopsida; order Solanales; family Solanaceae; genus Datura; species Datura wrightii. Next base: position 70,278,270 of record JASDFA010000019.1, on the reverse strand, counting down.
GTTTCATGTTTCTCCTGCAACAATAGGGATATAGGCATTAGGGTTCACAAGATAGTTCTTGGATGCTTATGAGAGTGGAAAGAAAGGGGATAGTAATTTGAAACTAGCAACCTTAGGAGGAATCAATCTAGCGTAATCACGTTTTGAGAACTCAACCTGATACAAAAGTGCCAATTCCCTAAATTTTTATCATTATTTGAAGTACAAACAAGTCTGTTACAATCGTAGTTTTAGTTAATTTTACATTTCAAGTTTTTAGTAGTTTAATTCTCTAAAGAATTCTCCATTTTAACTGTTTTGTTAGAATACAAAAATAAAGAAATAACCTTATAATGATTGATCTGACAAATCTCTGAGGGATCGCTAATTGGGACTTCCAATCCTTTATTACTTGAAGACCACATGAGCTTGTGTGCGCTTAGGAGACATCAACTACCCTATTTTTTTTTTTGGGGGGGGGGACTGTCGTATCCTATTGCTCAGGGCAGATAGCCTTTCCTTGTTATTCTATGCGAACTGCCCTATTATGTTATTCTGGATATAGTGCCTTGTGTTCAGTGTACTACTTTTGTCCATTTGTACAAAAATAAAACCTTGGGTCTTTCTTGTACAAGCGAACTAATGCATTGATACTTGTTACCTTATTCTTTGTTTAGGGATGAAGTATTGTTGTATCGACATGTTTGTCAGCAATATGCTTGATTATAACAGAGCCTTTGTAATGTAATTTTGCAAAATTTTAGACAAAACAACTTAAAATAACAAAATTGGGTCAAGAGAGAGGTAAGGGTGAGTCATTTTGATTTGTGAAGATGAGTTGATGAGAGGCCAGATTACACCTTTGATTATAAATATCATCCTTATTATTGATGTGGTGTTGTTTCGTCCAAAATTTCTTTACCTGCTCTTAAAGAAAATTATTTAGTTTTTTTGAGGGGTGTTGATTTTGTGTTGATTGAGAACCATCTCATCCTTTATTCTTCTGACAGTTGTAGCGATTGCGGTGCAGTGGAATAGCAACATCTCTTGATCCCAAATGATGTTTTTGTACCACTAAATCTTCTAGTGGCAATTTTATTTTCCAAAAATCTACCTCAATTTTTTTAACACACATACTTCTTAGAGCGACGTAATTGATGGGTCTTGGGATTCTGAATAGGATTTTCAACAGGATATAAAGAATATTTTATTAATATGATCATGCCCGGCTTAGGCTACCTACATATCCCAAATTAGGAATCAGGTTAAGACATAGCTCCGCAAGGAATAATAGAGCAACTGACAAAAGAATGGGTGGGTGGAGAATGATAAACCCGATAATTACAATGAGCTCATCTTTGGAGGCTAGTTTTGGTCATTTTTTGAAGTGGCATATCTTCTATAGAGAATCATCAACACTCATTCATTTTCCCCTTACTACCAACTACTAGGATTAGAGTATCCTTTCTTCGATTGATGCTATTCTAACTTGTCAGTTTCAATTGATCTCTAAGCCCATATGCTTCATTGTTATACATTTCTCAATGTCATGGATTTAGAATTTTGTGCATAAGTGCGATGTTTGGGAAATTCAAATAGAGACGTATTAGATCAACTATTTTCTATATTGGTGGCATGTAATTTTGAGGATATAAGGGTTTCGTTAGTTGAGTTTAATAACCTCATTCGTACAACTCATTTCTTCTAAACTTGATCAGTTCTTAGTAATAGTATGAGCAATAGGTTTTGCTCTTATGTTAGAAGTATCAAACTTTGATAACTTAAATCCTGGTGAAAGTATGAGGCTCAAGCATCTAAATGTTTTTTGAGCGCATCCCTTCTTTACCAATCCTTTTCGGATTCTGGATATAAGTTTTCATCCCTTGCTATCAAGACTTTTTTATGGTTCTTCCAAATAGATATACTGCCAACTGATTTGGTTGATGTCTTAATTTATTTAGTAGGTGTAGTTAGTTTTGGAGAGACGATCCATTATTGTAATGACCCGCACGTCATTACGACAGGAATAAGTTGAAACACCCTAATTGGCCTAAGTTGTGGATGGGAAGGTATTGTTGAGAGATAGTGAAACTTCTGAATTGAGAAGTGGTTTGAGAGCAGGCTTTGGGAGCTACTAGTTATGGGGAACCGCTGCAGGGGGAGGGAGGGATTTCCGCTGCAGTGAGACCATTATTACGGTCGGAGTCCCACTGTAACGGACTAGGAGAATATCCATCGAATTTGTCGTGGTAGTGTCTTGACCACCATAGCGTGTTCACTGCAGCAGAAAAGTGACCGCTGCAATGACCGAAGGAAATCAAAAAGTGGGTTTTAAGTGGAATATTAGGGATTATGCCCCAATTATTCTTAGGCACAATGTTCTGGAACTAGAGGCAATTTTCCTAAGAGAAGAGTACTTCCCCTTCCCAAGGTATGAAATTTGATTTGATTCTTCTATTATTTTAATTCCCTAGCCCTATAGAATTGATAGGGGGATCAGAGGCAGTTATGTTCCTGAGGCCGGTAGTTGGACTGGTAATAACTGGAGAGGAACAAGACTTGTTCTAGAGATTTACCAAGATGAACCCTCTCACCTTCTACGGTACTGAGGCATAGGACGCCTACGAGTTCATCATTGACTATCATGAGAGGGTCCATAAAATGGGGGTAGTGGAGAAGTACGGGGTAGAGTTTGTCACCTTTCAGCTGATGGGTGATGGTAAGCTTTATGGAAGGACTTTTGTGGAGTGCAGACTAGTAGGGTCACCACTATTAACCTGGACCCAGTTCTACTCCACTTTTCTAGAGAAGTACATACCCCGTACCCTGAGATATAGGATGCAGGACGAGTTCATCACCATTGAGCAGGGGAGCTCTTCAGTCGCATCATACGAGGCCTGATTCCACTCACTGTCTAGTATGCTCTGCCCTTACTGGCCACAGAGAAGGAGAGGATCAGACGATTTGTTAAAGGCCTAAATATAGGCTCCAGCTGTCAACCCTTCAGATGGTTTCTGCAGGTAGGACCTTTTAGGAGGTAGTGGAGTATGTGAAAAACACAGAGGGGGGTGAAATAGGATGGGTACATGAAGAATGCCGAGAAGAAAGCTCGAAAGGTGGATACTTATAGTGGCTCTTTTATTAGGATTGTTAGCTTAGGGATGCTTGGGATGCCCTATTCAGTCGGCAATGGAGGTGCTAGTTGGGGGTCCACCAAGGACCACTCCCCGACTAGCAGGTATGGTCGGGAGTAATTAGATAATTCGGTCAGACTTTGAGGCTCATCTATTTCTTCGATTCTGACTTAGAGACTAGTGATTGAGAAGGTATATCACAAGTTCGGATAGTATGGTCAATATTTGCAGATGGTGCCCCAAATTTTGTTAGGGCAGGAAGATTGTTCTGTACCCAGCTCTTCGAGCTCTGGCCCCTACCGAGAGAGGAGGGATTACATCAGCAAGGATCGCCCCCAATTAGGAAGAGACAGTCAGCCAGTGGTTAGAAGGGAAACCCAAATAGGTAGAGGGGATGCTCAGATGAAAGCAGTGGTAATCAAATAGAGGGGTTGCATATCCCAACAGGGGCGGGTCTCAGGCAGGTAATCAGGCCCACTTCTATGCATTTTCGGGTAGACCCGAGGTAGAAGCTTCCAAAGCTATTATCACAGGTATGATTTTTTCGTCCGAAAAAATGGCTATGAATTTGTTTGATCCTAGTTTTACTTTGTCCTATGTGTCTGCTTATTTTTATTTGGGATTAGATCTTGCTTTTGATGTAATTGATACTCCTATCCATGTGTTTACTCCTGTCGGGGATCTAGTGGTGGTGGATAGGGTCTGTCGTGATTGCATTGTTGACTTTATGGGTAGATTTTGATTTAATTCTTGGTATGAGCTAGTTGTCTCCTTACCATTCCATTCTAGATTTCCATGCTAAGACTGTCATCATATCGGGCCCAAGGTATGGAGTGGAATGAAAATTGTAGCCCTGCTCCTAAGAAACTCATCTTTTATATTTGTGCCTGAAAATTGATAGAGCGAGGTTGTTCAACATATCTATATCATATTCGGGATACCAATTCTAAGGGTCCTTCCACAGAGTCGGTCCTATTAGAATATGAATTGTTAGAGGTATTTCCCATGGATGTGCCTGGCATACCGGACCGTGATATTGATTTTTGTACAAATTTAGATGTAAGGACTTGACCTATTTATATACCTCCATACAGAATGGCACCAGCTGTGTTGACAGAACTCAAGGACAGCTGCAGGAACTACTTAATAAGGGGTTTATTAGTCCGAGTGTCTCTCCGTGGGGTGCCCCAGTCTTGTTTGTTAAAAAGAAGGACGGTAGTATGCGAATATGTATTGATTATTGTCAGGTGAATAAAGTAACCATCCAGAATAAATACCCTCTCCCTCGAATAGATGACCTGTTTGATCAGTTATAGGGGACAACGGTGTTCTCCAAGATTGACCTAAGGTCGAGCTATCATTAACTAAAGATTCATGCTGAGTATATTCCCAAGACAACTTTTCATACCAGGTATAGACATTATGAGTTCCTAATCATGTCCTTAGGACTCACTAATGCTCTAGTGGCATTCATGAGTTTGATGAATGGTATCTTCAAATCCTATCTAGATTCATTTATAGTTGTGTTCATTGATGATATGTTTGTATACTCTAAGACTAAGTAGGAGCATGAGAATCATCTGAGGATTGTGTTAAGGTTGCTGAAGGAGAAACAGTTATACGCCATGTTCACAAAATGTGAATTTTGGCTGGAGTTGGTATCTTTTCTGGGACATCTAGTCTCTAAGAAGGGGATTAAGGTGGAAGCGATCCAAAACATGTCTAGGCCTACTAAAGTGATAGAGATTTGGAGGTTCGCGGGGCTCAAAACCTTGCTAACCACAACACCAATCCTGGCACTATCGGTGGAAGGTAAAGATTCTGTAGTTTATTGTGATGCCTTATGGTCTGGGTTGGGTGCTGTGTAAATGTAGGAAAGATAGGACATTTCTTATTCTTCATGGCAATTGAAGGTGTACGAGATGAATTACCCCACACATGATATGGAATTGGTAGCGGTGGTATTCACCCTGAAAATCTGGAGGCACTACCTGTATGGGGCTTCATATGTTTTGGATTTACAACACTTTTGATGCTCAAAACTAAGAAAATGGCATGGACTTAGGTGTGTTATGTGGATATAAGGCACTTTTCCTTTGGTTTCAGGAAAAATTGGTGTTGGGGTTAAAAAATGCAAAAGAAAGCCTGAAGTATGCAAAATAGGCTCAAAGTGCAATCCACCGTATGAGCCATAGGAAGGTCCTACAAGTCATACTAATGGCTGTGAAAAGTTGCAGAAGGCTAAGGTTGAAGAGATGCAATTCATGAATCACAATATGAGTCGTACCAAGCTTGTACGAGTCGTGGTCATGCAGTCATGAAAAGAATCAGAAAATTTGCATAAGAGGCTGACTCCTACTATGAAAAGCAAGTACGAATCATAGGAAGAAGGTACGAGTCGTACTAGGATACAACACTTAGCCAAAATCCAGCCAGTCATGCAAGGTACGAAAGGATGGCCGTAGGATGGTGCTATGGGTCGTAGGTTGACTCGTGACGAAGACGGAACCAGATATGGAAATTCACCCTGTCAGCCTAGAAAAAGGATTCTTGTGTCTGTATAAATACTTTTTAGTTTTTTTTTAAGAAAGTCAAGTGAGGTTGGGTATAGATTAGATTTGGGCGAGAAAAGACATTAGAGAAAGAGAGAATTGAGTTGATTTAACTTGTGATCAACCTTTTCTTGAATTCTTTTTGTTCTTCAAGATTTTGCTGATTAATTAAAGGAAGTGTTTCGTCATTCATATTTGTAAGTATTGATTTATGTTTTTAATCATGAATTCAATTCACAACCTTACAAGTATGAGAGGCTAAAACCTCCATAGCTAGGGTTATGGGAACCATGGTGGATTAACAAGTTAGGGTTTCACAAAGTGATTCTAAAACCAATACAAATACTTATATTGTATTCTCTTCATGCTTAAACATTTCTTAACGGTGTGCAACGTTAGGACATGCCCTAATTGTTTACTTGCTTAGGACTAAGAGGTAGATATTAGGAAAAGAGAATTACAACAGAGCCTTGATTTTGATAATCATTGTATTAACTTAAGATGTGGTCGCAGGATAGTTAAATCTGGAAGGTAGTGATAAGGATAGTTTGAAACCACTCATGAGACTTGGTCGAGTGGTTGAGTATCGTCATTCAATAGGGACTGATCAGTCGTTTGAATGAACCTAAGTTATCAGTTCTATAAGTAAGTATTAGTGATAATCATGAGTGTATACCCAAAGCAGTTATGAAACCATGGGGAACACAAACCCTAGTTATCCTTTAATATTGACTCAAACACCAGATTTTTAATAATTGTTTTATTTTTTATTTTCTTCAGAATCCCCCAATTTTGAAGTAACTACTTCACAAGTTCACTTACCAGCTATAATCTAGTTCCCCATATTCTTGTGGTTTTGAGCCCAACCTCTAGTTGGTTTCTTTATTGACAACGTCCACTTCATACTTCAGTAAGAGGTGTGATTTGAGCGTTATCAAAAAGTGGCGTCGTTACCAGGGAATTTGGTTGAGACTAGGTTATTATCTTGTATTTTAATTTTTGGTAGTTATTTCCTTAATTACATTTATTTTTGTGTTTTTGACACCCATAGGCCATTCTTCGGTGAATGCCAAGCACTTGGAGTAGAGGAGATCCCTTTGTTCCACTAAATCCAAAAATCGAGAGAGAACTGCATAGAATGGAGAACCATGATCAAAGAGAAGCCTGCATAGCTGAAGAAGCTAGGCAACCCGAGCTAGCTCGGAAAGCTACACTACAACATGTAGAAGATGACAGAGATGAGGTAGTAAATGTTGTTCGACAGGGGAGGGGCAACAAAGCTCACAGATCTGCCCCTCAGTTGTTCGATGATGATGATGATCCAGACATTGATGAAGTTGGGTCAACTGGAGAAATTATTCCACCACCACTGCCCACTGGGCCAAATTTGACATTACGAGCACCATGATTCAATTGCTAAACATGAAAAGGGTGTTCAGTGGTCACGCAACGGATGACGCCAACCTGCACTTAATGAACTTCTTAGGAATATACAAGGCGTACAGGTTGCCCAAAGTAAGCTAGGATACAATATGGCTCAGACTCTTCCCTTTTTCTCTATTAGGGGAAGCTACCTTATGGTTATTGAATTTGCCTAACGTCTCCACAACCAACTAGAGGGAGCTCAAATAGGCCTTTTTGGAGAGATTCTCTCCCCTATTCAGGATGTTGCAGCTAAAGGATGAGATTATAATTTTTGACAGACTAAGACCGAGGAACTTCACGAAACTTGGTCGAGATTCAAAAAGAAGTTGACAAAGTTCCCTAACCACAAAATCCCAGATGATAATTTGTTGGAAATTTTTTACAGGTCTCTGAACAATAGCACCAAAGTTGTAGCAGACACGGTGGTTGGAGGACCATTAATGAGTCATACCTGGGAGCAAGCTACAACCATTCCTTATAGGGTGACTAAGACAAACAGAGCCTAGTATACGAGGGAGGCTGATGCATGGCAGGCACATATGTTGTTGGTTTGACTGCAGACCAAACAAAGAAAAAAAGAAGAGCGCGTCCAGGAGTTGGCTCATATGCACACATCATTGGACTTGCTGACAAAGCACATTATGGGAGCTGTAACCAAACAGGTAAATGCAGTGGGAACTCATGGAAGGGAGCAAGGAGATGATCACTCTGATTCTCAAGAAGAGACAAACTTCCTGGATAGTCAAGTGGTGGGTTTTTGAACCAACGGCCAAGCGTCTGAACAAGACAATTGGCGCCAAGGTTCTGTAAATCAAGGTCGAAACCAGTATAGAGACAACTACAATGGAAATGGGTTCAGAGATAGGAGCCGGGGTCGCGAGCATGAAGGATATTAGAGATGAAACGATGGATACCTCAATGCCCGAGCTAGATTCTATGTGCCTCTCAATGCACGAGAAGGGGAGGCTGGGAAATCAAAGTTGGAGAGCATGATGGCTGAGATGTTGAAGAAGGTGAGGTCCACTGATGATCAGCTTAATGAGATCCGGGATGAGTTATCAAGTATGGGTCAGAAAGTGGAATCTCATGCTACCGCCATCAAGCAGATCGATCATCAACTTGGGAATTAGAATAAATGAACCCTAGACAAAAAGGGTACACTACCTAGCAACACTGTATAAAATCCAAAAAACGATGCACATTGTATGGAAATGATGACTAGGAGTGGTAAAACCACAGTTGACCCCCTGTTTCCAGTTGAAGTTGAGCAGATGAAAGAGAGCATAATGGAGGAAGATGATGCAAGTGCTGATAGAGAGAATAGTAAGTTGCAAAAGGCCCCAAGAGGTGAGAAGCAACCTGACATGGATCAAGGGGAAACCTAAGTACCTAAAGCTATCCAACGACCACCGCAACTATTCCCCCAAAAGATGAAGAAGAAGGCAGAAAATGGTAAGTTCCAGAAATTTCTTTCAATGCTTAAGAAACTATCTATGAACATACCATTGGTCGACGCATTAGAGCAAATGCCAGGATTTGCCAAATTTATGAAGGACCTGGTGAATAAGAAGATATCTTGAGCTATGAGTCTGTTGACAACGTGCATCACTACAGTTCCATAGCTATAAGGGTCCTAGTGCAGAAAAAGGAAGACCAGGTACCTTCACTATACCATGTATGATTGGCAATGTCAAGTTCCAAGGGGCACTCTATGATCTGGGAGCCAGCATTAATTTGATGCCCTTGGCCATGTTCAATAAATTAGGATTGGGAGCCCCCACACTGACCAACATGCGGCTACTGATGGCCGACAGAATAGTTAAGAAGCCGGTGGGCATCCTAATCGATGTGCTTGTCTAGGTAGACAAATTTATATTCCCAGCAAACTGATCTTAGATTGCGAGGTGGATTATAAGGTCCCCATCATTTTGGGGTGACCATTCCTTACAACTGGGAGAGCTCTAGTAAATGTGGAGGTTGGCCTACTGAAGTTTAAATTAAATCAAGAAGAGGTCACATTCAACATCTGCAGGACAGTGAAGCAATCTAAGGAATTTAGTGTGATCTCCGTACTAGAGGATGAGTATGAATCACTTGACAAATTCAAAGTAGTCAAGAGATTTGCGTCGTGCCGCAATGTTAAATCAGGAGCTTCTTGGGAGGCAACCCAAGTGGTAGTTTGGTGAAGTCTGAGTAACCAGGCTACCTACTTTGTGTCGTGAAGTTAAATCAAGCGCTTCTTGGGAGACAACCCAAGTTATTGAACTAATGTGTTCTCAGTATACAGGGATATTAAAAATAGGAGGCTGAAGCATCAACTTCTATGGCCCTCAGTATGACCCATGATGAGATCCTACGAGCTGTAGCAGCAGTCGTGGCGAGGTTCAGAGAAACAATGACTCCATGATCCAACCTACGATTCATCCTACGAATCATACCTCGATGGTATATGTCATATGATTTATTCGTAGGTCGCCAGGTTCCTTTTCTTCAACAAGGTCACTTATGAGTCCAAGGCACTAGACGTAGGTACTTCTACGACTTGTGGTATGAGTCGTGATGGGTCAAAACTAGAAATAATACCCGACTTGGCCCAAATTCTTTTAAAATTTTCCCTTACCTATTTAAGCCCTACAAACACTCTCTCCCATGCTAAAAACACTAAAAAACATGACTTGAACTCACCTTCCCACACCCATAACTCAAAATCTCCGAAACATCGAGCAAAAGTTTTGCTCAACCCAAGTTCTGAAAACCCTATACGGTGATTTCCAGTTGACGAAGCATCAATCAAGTAAGTATGTTGTATTAAACATTGCTAACATTCATATACTGGGAGTGATGGTGCCAAAACCCCTGTGAGTCAGTCACTATGCTCGAAAATTGATTTTGAAAATAGAGACAATGATCAAGGTGTTGTGAAATGTTCTTTTTCAACTGAAGAGAAGCTAAAATTTTGATGAACTTAGGTTTTGAAACAAACAATGAGTTACAAGTAGTAGTCGAAAAGGGGAGGACTGAGCACGGGTTAAATTGAGTTAATGATGAGCCTAGACCTGGGGGGAAATTTGAGTACCTTAAAATGTGAAAAAAGAACCCTTGCAAACTGAGAGAAGAAAATCTGGAAGTAGCAGGAGGCACAGTACGGATCGTAGGTTGCTACTACGAGTCGTACTGAGCACTTGTACCACCAAACTGAACAAAGTTGCAGAAAAGGTCTTTCCTACAACTTGTGGAATCGACCTACGGGTCGTACCATGAGTCGTGGAAAAATCCAGAAAAACATTACACAGGGGCTCCATCAGATGACTCAAGGTACGTAGCGGGTCGTACTAAAATTTGGCTATAAGTTTGGGACTTCTCACGAGTTGTACCTTCATGGTATGACCCGTAGCGATGACCCATGATGAGAATCTAAACATCTCCTTTCTAATTATTCTTTTTCAAAAACGTAATGTTAACTTCTTTCTATACAGGTACAGTGACATACAAATGCAGGGCAAACAAAGCAAAAGCCTGAAGGACACTGATTGATGAAACAACTGAGTCAGAGTCTGACAAGGAAGGAGACTCACCTAGTGGTTCAATTGAAGAGTATCAAGTAGACACTTCAGACACTGATGGAACCTGAACCACAAGGGAAAAAGAAAAGGCCCAAGATGAAGCAACCACTGCCACATCCACTCGAGCTCCCAAGTTTGAGGAGGGAGTTAGAGAGGAACAACAGAAGTCAGGAAGTGACACCAATGCTAAAGAAGGGCCGTAGGAGACCCAAAGTGGAGAAGAGAGCAGCAGTGAAGAAGCAGAGGAGGAGGCTCTTGATGTTGCACAAGAAAAAACCCCACCTAGAGCAAGTTGTACAATCCGGTGGGAGAGTGCGGCGAGCTAAAGAAATATATGAGCAAGGCATCTCTCTCACCGCCAAGAATAAGCCAAGGAGGAGCATCCAAGAAGAGTCGCGGATCTTCACAACCTCACTGAATGAAATTGAGGAGATGAAGTGGATTTTTAGCTTCTATGGTTTTGAGTGGATGACCAAGACTCCAATACAGTACACAGAAGAAATAGTCCAGGAGTTCTATGCCAACTACTTGGACACTATGGAGGTAAAGGCAAAGGAAGGGCAAAAGATAAAAGACCAGCCTCGTTTGGAGAGTGTTATGGTCCGACGTAGAGAGGTTGATATATCTAAGAGGACCATTACTTGAATGTTGTACGGACCACAGTTCATACCTACAAGGATGATGCTAGAGTACGATTACAAGGTGGAGGCAATGAAGCCTATTAGATCCCTGACTGTGCTGGAGCGACAGAGGCCGCTGCAATGGCTAGCAGGGGTGATTGCTGCGAATAAGGATGAAGCTGAATAGGTTGCAGGTGGATAGAAGGTGACCAAGAACTCACTAAATTTCATAGAAAAATCCTGTTGGACACTAGTGCGCCATTGGTTAGCACCTACGATCAACGATGACACATTGAGTGTTGACAAAGAAGCTTTGGTGGCATGCCTCATGTCTCGTTACCCCATCAATATCTCGAGGATCATAGCAGTGAGATACGAGATCGGGTGGTGGGAGTGAGCGCTACTATCCCATTCTTGAGTCTTGTGTTCAGATTATGTATGGAGGCAAAAGTTCCACGGGGTGACGACCGATTTATTGGAGGCCAAAAGATTGTAGACATAAGTCTTATCCAGATTGAGATGAACCCGATAAGCAGATCCAGGATTCCCATAGCAATTCCAACAGCCCAGCCAGTAGGGGACGCACAGGTGAATGTCCCTATTACACAGGAGTAGAGCGAGACACCAGTTATAGACGCCGGTCATTCAGAGTCAGCTCCTAGCACCTTAGCTGCACCACTGCCAAGCATGTAGACTCAGACACCAGCAAGGTATACCTTGGAACCGTAGGACTTCCTCCAAAATATAGCAAAATGATTGACCATGGTGGAGTGAAAGATTCAGGCCATGATGGACAATGTAAAACCGTGGGTCAAGTTAGAGATAGAGGCAGTAGCTCAGGCTCTACATGCTCACCTAGACAGTTTTAAGAGATGATTCAATGTGAGGATGGTGGAGCAGACAGATACCAATAGTCTCCATGCAGAGTTGGGGGATCTTTAAAGCCAAGTAGTTGAGTTGTCATCATGACAACCAACAGTTTTAGCCAAAATTGGGAGACAGATACCCCCACTCTTCCGGACCTAGATGTCGAGCCTAATGATGAGATTGATTTGGAAACATATTTGTAGCCGACTATAGCTATAGAAAAGGGTAAGAAAAGAGCTGTTGAGGATGATAGAGAGGAGAGCACGAGAAAGAGGAGCAAGAAGGAGACAAAAAAGTGCAAGAGGGCTAGAGTAGAGAGCATGCAAACTCATGAAACATATATGTCTGAGCTGCATGAGAGAGCTAGAGGAGCAGGAAGCTCCACCATAGTTCATCCCAAGCTTGCCAATGGTTGTGACCCTTCAGGAGAACCATATTCATCCCCGACAGTTACAGAGGCCGTCTAAGTGGTCACAATTAATGGGGGGGAGGGGAACACTCCCCCTATAGACACACTATTGAGTGTGCCAGCCACCGCTAGCACCACTACTACAGTAGAGGTACCACCTCCACAAGATGACAGGAGCGCCTAGTTCACCACAGGAATGTTCTCTTCCCTATGTTCTCATAGATGATGCTTTAGGGACGAAGCTTACTTTTCAAAAAGGGGAGCGGGGTATACTTTTGATTTTTGGGATTTTTGATTCGTTTGAGGGTTTTTCTTGCAATGTTTCTTTTCCCTCAGGCATGCTATCTAGTAGAACCGGCATGTGTAGGATTTATGTTTTTTAGTTTGTGATTTTTTTTAATTAGAAAGTAGCTTAGGAGTACTCAGCTAATAAAAATGCATTAGTTTTGATTTTTGTAAACAAATTGACCCTATTTAAAAATTTTCTGATGCATTAGCTATGTATTTGTGACAAAATGCATGATTGTTATGGATATTTTGATGTCATTTAGTTTGTCAACATGAGTAGTTTTGTTAAGCCAGGTATAAACCAGACAGGTGAGGTGAAAATAGTTCACATACCATGTGTGAGTGAGGAATAGTATTTAGTTCGGTATTGTGTTGAAGATCTAGAACTTGCCTGGTTGGTCTTTGTATTGGCTAAGGATGGTTTGTTAGGATATGATCATAGGCCATTTTTATCTCACTTTTAGCCTATATTACCCTACCAAAGTTGCATGAATCCCATGATCCCAAGTTTGAACCTTAATAGACCATGTTTCTTTGATTTATCAATTTACTGTACCCATTTTTTACAATGAACCTGTTTTGGCCCTGGTCCTTCCTTGGATATTGTGAACCTCAACATGAGCAAAATGCTTATGTTGAGGGTGGTTAGAGTACGGGTGCGTAAATGGTGGGAACAGAAGAAAGGAAAAGAAAAGAGAAAAGAAATGGTGAAAAATGAGGTGTGGTGAGATGGAAAGAAAAGAGATGAAAAATGTTGAAGATCTTGAAAAAGATATTTCAAAATAAAATCAAAATGATGAAAAAGTTGAAAACTCCACCACACCCATGCAAATGTGTAAAAAAGGGTAGAAAAATGGAAGAAGAGGGAATGAAAGAGTAAAAGGGTGAAATAGGTGAATGGTGTAACCAATGTATGTAGTGCCAAGGAAGGGATCTAATAAAATCTCCCATTTTTATCATGTCCATCCCTAAGCCTACATTACAAGTTATATCAAGTCGTATAGTGATCCTAACTCGACCATCTAATAAACCAAAGCACAAAAAATAAGGGCAAACCTATGGTATCTGACACATAATACTTGTAACTTCTTTGTGAGAGTGAGAGCCTTACTTGTCTAGTCCCATGTTTTGTTTGACATCTCATATCTGAGTGGGGACTTTATTTGTGTGAGGGTACATGGATTATGTTTGCTTTTAGCATTGGTCTGTGTGGACAATATTGGTGATGACTTGATTTCCTTTTTATAGATGGATGACATGTTTGATCCCTATTTTATGATGTTTTGAGGTTTTTTGTAATGCATTAGCTGATGTTGTTCCATTAGAAAGGGTCAATAGAGTTTGTATAGAAGGTGCAAGTTTTGTTTGAGTATTGGTTGTAGTATCTTAAGTCTATTTTCTAGTGGAGTGTTGTGTTTAGTTTGTCTTTTCTTTGCCTGAGGACATGCAAAATTCTTAAGTTGAGGGTGTTGATGTACTGTGGATCTATAGCACTTTTGATGCTCAAAATTAAGAAAATAGCATAGACTTAGGTGTGTTTATGTGGATATAAGGCACTTTTCCTTTGGTTGAAGGATAAATTGGTGTTGGAGTTAAAAAATGCAAAAGAAAGTCTGAAGTATGCAAAATAGGCTCAAAGTGCAATCCACAGTACAAGCCGTAGGAAGGTCCTAAGAGTCGTACTGATGGCCGTGAAAAGTTGCAGAAGGCTAAGGTTGAAGAGATGCAATTCACGAATCTCAGTACGAGTCATACCAAGCTTGTACGAGTCGTGGTGATGCAGTTGAGAAAAGAATCAGAAAATATGCACAAGAGGCTGACTCCTGCTACGAAAAGAAACTATGAACCATAGGAAGAAGGTACGAGTCGTACCATGGCGGTCGTGATAAACATCAGAAAAATTTCAAAGTTTCAGAGCCAAGCCAAGGCAGATCATTACGGATCGTAGGATAGAGGTACGAGTCATACCAGGATCCAACACTTAGCCAAAATTCATCCAGTCATGCAAGGTACAAAAGGATGGTACGGGCCGTAGGATAGTGCTACGGGCCGTAGGATAGTTCTACGTGTCATAGGTTGACTCATGACGAAGGCGGAACCAGATATGGAAATTCACCCTGTCAGCCTAGGAAAAGGATTCTTGTGTATGTAGAAACACTTTTTAGGTTTTTTTAATTAAAAAAGTCGAGAAAGGTCAGTAGAGATCAAATTTGGGCCAGAAAAGACATTAGAGAAAGAGAGAATTGAGATGATTTAACTTGTGATCAACCTTTTCTTGAATTCTTTTTATTCTTGTTAATTGTTCTTTAAGATTTTGCTGATTAATTAAAGGATGTGTTTCCTCATTCATATTTGTAAGTATTGATTTATGTTTTTAATCATGTATGCAATTCACAACCTTACAACTATGAGAGGTTAAAACCTCCATAGCTAGGGTTGTGGGAACCATGGTGGATTAACAGGCTAGGCTTGCACAAAGTGATTCTACAACCAATACAAATACGTATATTGTATTCTCCTCATGTTTAAACATTTATTATCGGTGTGCAACATTACGACATGCTTGAATTCTTTACTTTCTTAGGATTAAGAAGTAGAGATTAGGAAAAGAGAATTACAACAGAGCCTTGATTTTGATAATAATTGTATTAACTTGAGTTGTGGTCGTACGATAGTTAAATTTGGAACTTAGTGATAATGGATAGTTTGAAACCGCTTATGAGACTTGGTGAAGTGATTGAGTATAGTCATTCAATAGGGACTTATCGGTCATTTGAATGAACCTGAGTTATCAGTTCTATAAGTAAGTATTGGTGACAATCATGAGTGAATACCCAAAGTAGTTATGAACCCATTGTCACACCCCGCCTTGGGGGGTATGACTGGCACCTGGTGCCCTATTAGGACCTGTACTGCTGGACTGCTAAGCCTGGGCACATCTGGTGCCTGGCTGGCTCTAACTCACATTTCTGGAAACAAAGGGCTATATAACGGCTGTAAACACAGCCCCCGGCCCATTGGCCTATAGCCTCCTGTACCTGTACTGACAGCTGACTAGAAACATATCAATTTAGGGAATCCTATGCGGGCCGACAAGGCCACCATGCTGTCTAGTTATCTATAACTCAATCATGAAGTACTAGAAAGCTACGTGACCGGCAAGGTCACCACTACTGGCAAACTATGGCCCCACACGGCCAACATTAAAGAAAGAAAGAGTACTAACAGCTATACAACTGCACGGCCTCACACGACCGGCTCATCTAACCACAGGGAAATATATACAGACTGCAAGCCTCTAGGAATAGCAATAGAAATGATCGGGACAGGGCCCCGACCTACCCGTACTATACAACAAAAGAAACTGAAATACACCTCTAGAATTCAGTCTCCGGATGACAGGAGTTGAATACTCGATCCCTGACAGGAATCACGTAGTATCGCCTGCTCGTCTATGGGTACCTGCAGGCAAGTAATGCAGCGCCCCACCGGGCGTCAGTACCGCTGGTACTGAGTATGTAAAGCAATAACTGGAAGCAAAATCTTGAAAACAACAATGTAACTGATGAAACTGAAGTAAGAAGAATTAGATTAACTGTCTGATAATGTAAGTCATACCTTCTCTCATTTATACGGAAAGGAAATAGGGGTCGTACCTGGAGACGTGTCACTCAACTGCTGATCTACTTGTGTCTAACGTAACATGGCATAACATAACATAACATAACATAGCACACACAAACCTTACCCGGCCCCCATAAGCCGGGAGGTACAACCAGCACGGAATCTACACCCCTACCCCGGTCATCCCATCTCCTATAAACCCTGTAAGCATTGTGTCAGTTCCCTAGGTATGCACTTGGGCTGGCTGAGTCCCTGACTATAACTGTACCTGAGTCCGAAGGACTCCTGAATCAACACCCGGGCGTATCCGCTCGACAGGGGTGTATCAAAGCCGACCAAGGCATAATATGGGGAAAACTGGCATCCCATCTTCATCCCCTGTGGGACGGCATGCCACTCCGTAGAGCGACATATCCTCGTCCTCTGGCGGATGAGTCGATACAGCTATCAACCCTGGGCGGTCATGGATGCTAGGTAATCCAACCCCAAACAATACAACAGTCTCACTAGTAATACTATCTGCATATACCACACACTGAAGCTAATGATAATAAAGTATTTGTACATACTACATGCTGAACTAGTGATAGCGATATGTACGTATTTAATACATGCTGAGACTGATAATAGTGTATATGTACAAATATAATCTTCTGCCATACCATACTGTATACTGAGCTTCTATAGTAACATGATTTACTAGTTCTAATATGCTTTCTAGCTTCACTTTATCTTATCATTCTATTTCTGAGATGTCTTATAGATATTACATTGCTTTACTGGGTTTCAACTGAATACAATGATATCCTAACATTCTGTGTCACATCACATACTGAGCATGCTATGCAGTTCCTAACACTTATGTTAAAATCTATATCGTGCTAGCAAGTCTCGCGCTGATCATAACATGATGTTTTTAATATCGTACCAACATTCGTAATAAACACCATACATGGCTTCTGAATATTCTACTGGCCTTTAAAATACTGTAATGTACCAAGATTACTAACTTGCCGAGGAAACTAGCTTTACATACCTTATTCTCGAACTATCCGGCTGTCGGACGAGGCTCGGCCAGCACTTCAACTATTTCCTTCCAACTGCATTCATAAATATGTCAATTAATACTAAACACAACTTTACTTTAAAGAGTAACGTCACTTCCGATATAGTTTATAGCCTAAACTTAGGCTTATCGAAAGACGGTCGAAAACTCGCTATTTTTCAGAGGTCTAGAAAGGAGAAATATTCACTTCACAGCTAGGAACACATAGACACTAATTTAGAGTAATTCCACTTACCTTAGCTCGGTGGCTCGACGATTCGTCGGCCGTATTTCACGAAATTGAATCCGTAGGAATGCTCTCTGCTGCTAAATACCTCAGTATCTGAAGTTAATTTGAGTTTGGACAACGTTTAGCAGCGTAATCGGACGAAAATTATAATATCTCCTTCGTTCCTACCTTCTCTCTGCTGCTTACTCTTTATTTTCTGTAAGTTAATAAGTGTTTAAATGATTTAAAATCGAAGTGGGCTTTATATACTTGGGCCTGGACAAGGCCAACGTGTCACGGAGCCAACGCGGAGGCCTCTCCTCCGTGACACGCTGCCATCGCGGAGGGGTTCTACCTCGGCTCCTTTCGCGATGGTTCGACAGGTTTCTCGTCCGATCTTTTCCCGGGCCTTTCCCTAGCACGTATGGCCTTCCAGTATGCTTAACCAACATTCGAATAGGTCACTTAGGTGCCGGGAATTCTACGGGGTATAACATTCTCCCCCCTTAAGAACATTCGTCCTCGAATGTACACTGTTGTCTAGAGGACTACCTAACTTATTTTCTGGAAAAATTTCGGCACAGTTTCCCCTGTAATATGGACTATAGCAAAATCCTGAAATATAGAAAAGTCCAACACAGGCACTGCACGTAATATTTTAAGATCCACTGGATAACTAAGTATCAATCTTTCTCATTCACACACATACAACTACAAGGTACTGCATAAGTGATAATACGGACATACCTGTCGCCTGACTAGGCCTGAAATAGGTGAGGGTATCTGTATTTCATATCTTCTTCAGCTTCCCATGTCATTTCCTCACGGTTCCTGTTACGCCACAATACTTTGACAGATGCAACATCTTTAGTCCTTAACCTGCGAATCTATCTGTCTAAGATAGCTACGGGAACCTCTTCATATGCTAACTCTTCTGTGACCTGGACATCCTGAACTGGAACTACTGTGGAAGGGTATCCTACGAACTTCCTTAACATAGATACATGGAATACTGGGTGAACAGATGCTAACTCCGGAGGCAAGTTCAATTCGTATGCAACTCGGCCTATTCTTCGCTGAATCTGATATGGCCCAATGAATCTCGGGCTAAGCTTGCCTTTCTTGCCAAATCTCATTACCCCTTTCATCGGGGACACTTTCAGATATACCCAGTCATTTACCGCAAATTCTAGATTTCTGCGCCGCATATCTGCATAAGACTTCTGGCGGCTCTGAGCAGTCAGTAAACGTTCTAGGATAAGCTTTATCTTTTCCTCCGACTGCCGAACAATGTCTGGGCCAACCAATGCTGATTCTCCTATTTCAAACCAACCAATTGGCGATCTACATTTTCGCCCATATAATGCTTCCAAGGGCGCCATCTGAATAGCTGAATGGTAGCTGTTATTATAAGCAAATTCAATTAACGAAAGATGCTCATCCCAGCTACCCCCAAAATCTAGCACACACGCTCATAGCATATCTTCGAGCGTCTGAATTGTACGTTCAGCCTGCCCATCTGTCTGAGGATGGAATGCTGTGCTCAAGTTAATCTGCGTTCCCAAACCTTTCTGAAACGACTGCCAGAATCTAGCTGTGAACTGTGCTCCCCTATCTGAAATGATAGATACTGGCACTCCATGTAATCTAACTATTTCTCTGATATATAATTCGGCATAATCCTCAGCCGAGAAGGTAGCCTTTACTGGCAAGAAATGAGCTGATTTTGTTAGCCTGTCAACTATTACCCAAATGGAATCATTTCTGCGTCTGGTACGGGGTAACCCTGTTACAAAATCCATGTTTATCATTTCCAATTTCCACATAGGCACCGTTATATCTTGCGTCAAACCGCCCGGCTTCTGGTGCTCCGCTTTCACCTGGTGACAGTTAGAACATCTAGATACAAATTCAGCGATCTCAGCTTTCATACCTGGCCACCAGTAGATGTCTCTGATGTCGTGGTACATCTTCGTCGCTCCTGGATGAAGGGAATAGCGAGCGTAATGTACCTCATGCATGATCCGTCCGCGAAGCCCTAAAACATTCGGGACACAGAGGCGGCCCTTACAGCGTAGCACATCATCCTCAGTTATCTGAAAATCTGACTCCTTACCTCTCTGAGTTCTATCTCTGAGCTGGACTAAATCAGGGTACTCGTACTGTCGTTCTTCCACCTCTGTAACTAATGATGACACAGCAGAATTCTGAATTACCGCTCCATTATTTTCTATTTCCATTACTCGAACGGCTAAACCAGCTAACTGATGAATTTCTTTGGCTAGCTCCCGCTTCTCAGGTAGCAAATACGCCAAACTCCCCATTGACTTACGGCTCAGGGCATCTGCTACAACATTAGCTTTTCCGGGGTGGTATAGAATATTCACATCATAATCTTTTAACAGCATCATAATCAAAGAATAACTCAACATCATGCTAAATTGCTACTTAGGGTGATTTATCTCACCTCCCATGCTCAAATTCGACTAAAATCGACAGAAACTAGAGAGAAATTAGGAAAACATACCTTTACGTTGAATAACCGACGAAACTTGACAAATTGTTTGTTTAGTAGCGTGGCACGTTGGTTGGGAGAGGGAATTTAGGTGTTTGGTCGCGGAGAAGCGAGAAAATGAAGGAAAAGAGGGGTTTTTCGGGGGTTAAAAAGAAGAAAAACACGCGGGTCACCCGGCAACCCGGTGTGACCCGGCACTGAATATAGGGCAACGTGTCACGGAGGGTAACGCGGAACCCCTCCTCCGTGACACGGAGCCAACGCGATGGCTCACTGGAATTTTTTAAAAATTTAGATTTAACCTCAACGTGTCACGAAGGGTAACGCGGAGCCCTTGCTCCGTGACACGGAGCCAACGCCCCAGTGCACTGTCTCTTCATTTTATTCATTTTTTCATACCTTGCATTTTCCTTGCCGGTTCCATGCATATTTTTCTCTGGTTGACCTGAAAATCACCTTACTAAACAAAATTGGTTAGATTAATAGATTTCTCTAACTAAAATGAAAAATACTAACTAAAACGAAAAATTTGTACTAAATCAAGAAAAAGAAAAATAAAATAAAAACTATTTACACTTTACTAAACAAAAGAAAAAAGAAAAAAATATTTTTCACGGTTGCCGCCCGTGCAGCGCCTGGTTTACCGTCGCGGCTCGACGTCCTTTATGCTCAATCATCCACTAGGGTGATGGACGATTTTTCACGATCATTGACCTCCCCCCAGTAGTGCTCACCTTTGTCTAGTGGTCTTCCCATCAACTCTCGGGATTCACTCATTTGATTAGCCTTCCCATGATCAATCACATTGATCACCGAGAGTTCCTCATTTACCATCGGGAGCTTGGGTGTTTTGTACACATCGAACACTTCTACCTTGTCATGTGCTCGCATTGTAAGTTGACTCGCAGCTACGTCAATTAATGCTTTTCCGGTTGCCAAAAAGGGTCGTCCCAAAATAAATGGGACTTCAGCGTCTGATTCAAAATCCAGAATAATAAAATCAATCGGAAAAATGAGGGAGCCCAGTTGCACAAGCACATCCTCAACAATGCCATCCGGCCTAGCTAAGGATCTGTCTGCTAGATGCAAGATTACGGTTGTAGGTCTAGGACTCCCTAGACCTAACTTTCTGAATACCGAAGATGGCATCAGATTTATGCTCGCCCCCAAGTCACATAATCCACGAGCTCAGATACTCTGCCCAATTGTAAGCTGGATAGTAAAACTTCCAGGATCTTTCAGCTTCGTGGGCAGTCTATTTTGAACTCGGGAAGTGCATTCCTCTGTCAAAGCTACCGTGGCATCCTCAGTCAAACGACTTTTGTTGGCCACGATGTCTTTGATATATTTGGCATATTTTGGCACTCCCTGCAAGACATCAACAAGAGGTAAATTAACATGTACATGTTTAAGCACCTCCATAAATTTCTTGAAACACGCCTCCTCCTTGTGTTTCTTGAGTCGTTGAGGGAACGGGGGTGGAGGCCTTTCTGATTCAGCTTCTTTGGTCTTCCCCCTATCAGAACTTTGTTCCTCCTCAACATCCGCTGCTCCTGACTTTTGAGGCAGTCTTTCCTATTCCACCTCCTTCAACTGCAAACCACTCCTCGTGGTCACTGCATTTACCTGCTTCGGATTAGGATCCGTGTCGCTAGGCAGTCCTCCTATGGGTCTTGTGTTTTGGGCACTAGCAAATTGCCCAAATTGATACTCAAGAGCCTTGGTCGCAAATTGATTATTCTTCACTTCGGCCGCCAATTTAACATAGTCAGCCTGCAATTGCGCCTGATTAGCTATCATGGTCTTGAACATTTCTTCAATGGTAGGTGATGGTGGTGGAGGAGGGGCATTGTGATTTCTGAATTGAGATTGGTAGTTCTGTTGCCCTCCTTGATTCCTGTGCATACCCTGACCCGAACTTTGGCCTTGTTGGTTGTTGCTACCCCACGAAAAATTTGGATGGTTCCTCCAATTTAAGTTGTAGCCACTACCAAACTGCTGCTGATTTCTTTGTGCATTGCCCACAAAGTTAACCGAATCTGGGTTTGCTCCACAACACTCAGCTGAGTGCTCACTGCTACCACACACTTCACACCACATTTGCTGGACCGCATTGACTGAAGCTGACGGCTGGTTCAAGTGCATATTGCTGAAGTGGTTGTTCAACTGATTCTGCAAGGCAGCTATCTGTGCAGCGATAGCTGTAAATCCATCCACTTCAAGCACTCCTGCTGCTTTCCTTGCTCCACCTCGTGATGAATCGGCATTCCATTCGGGATTGCCCTGTGAAATTGGGTTGAGCAAAGTGTACAGCTCCTCATAAGTCTTTTCCAGCGCTTGCCCTCCAGCTGCTGAGTCTAACAAAATTTTAGTATGGGGTTCCAAACCCTCAATAAATGTGTGTACCAACACCTTATTGGACTGATGATGATAAGGACAGTCCCGCAACATGGATTTAAATCTTTCCCACGCTTGATATAAATTTTCTCCCTCCCTCTGTTTGAAACTTAGAATTTGACTTCTAAGTCTGGCTGTTTTACCAGAGGGAAAAAATCTTATCAAAAACTTCCGTGCTAGATCATCCCACGTTGATATAGAATTTGGTGGTTCAGCTTTTAACCACCTCTTGGCTTCACCAATTAAGGAAAAAGGAAATAGGGTGAGCCGAACATAATCAGGTGACACTCCAGCGGGTATATAAGTGTCACTTATCTCCAAAAAATTCTGGAGATGTTGTTGTGGGTCTTCATGAGGGAGACCGGTAAATTGCCCGCTTGTGTGCAATATGTTCTGCTTCAATTCAAACCTCCCTCCAGGCTCTGGTTTGCGGATACTAGAATGTACATTGTTGGTATGTGGGATTGCCACCTCGCGAACCGGCCTTGCTGCTGCTTCATCGGGCACTAACACTGCCCTCACAACCGGTGGATTTTGTTGCTCCATAATAGACTGTCTGAGCAACTGCAGCTTCTTTTGTAGAGCTTCTCTGCGTTTATTATGAAATTCACGTTCAGGCTCTGTATAAGATTCCACCAGCTCCTTGTCCTTTGCCAGTGTTTACAGAAATCAAGTCTGCAAAATACAGGCTAAGACCAAGTTGTCAACACTTAAGAAAATAAAACAAAAATACAGTAAATTTACACTTAACACAATTTCACCAATTGCCTAGTCTCCCCGGCAACGGCGCCAAAAACTTGTTCGGTGGGTTTGGTATATAGGTTAAAACCGACACGCAAGTGCACGTGGTCAAACAAGTAATAAAGTGGCTAAGTAAGCCAAGTATCGAACCAAGGAGACTCTGGATAAGTAAAATTGCTTAAGTATACTATATTCTAGCTTACTTCTAATTATGTTGACAACAACGTAACCAAAAGTTAGATAATTTTTGTTTATAAACTATGTACTAAAACTATTAACAAATATTTACTGTGAATTGAAACTATGGATATGAGCATACCAAGGTTAAGAACAAGTAATTAATTTGATTATAATCATAATTTGGTTATTCTTCTCTTCATGTTGCTAGCCAAGAACATTAGCCTAGAGATTAAAACTCTCGTATTTAATCTCACTTTAGAATCATAAACCATTCGTCTACATTTCTGTGATCAAATGCAATTTATGACCTAGCAATACAATTTCGGTTCCTAAACTGACTAATACGGCTTTCAAGTATATTTCTATCAGGAAAGCACATCAAAACCCAATTTTCCCAAATCAAGTTAAGAACAATACCCTATTAATTCACAACTTTCCAATTTCTTGCTCTCTCGAGTGAAATTGGACTTTTTAGATGTACATTAATGTCGGCCACACACTAATGCAGTAGAAACAAGAATTAATAGAACAACATAGAAGAAGAAGATGAAAAACCATACAATTCAATAATCAAAATTCATCACCATTGTTCACAACCTCAGCAAGGAAGAGAATTAGCCACTGATTTGTGGATTAATCATCCTAAAGAAAGTGTAAATCATACATACAATTGATTGAAAGAAGAAAGGAAGAGAGAAAATCCCTTAGCTTTTTCGTCCCTCAACTGCCTCTAACCCACATCCTTTTTCCACCAAGTCTGAATTTAATTAAAAATAAGCCTAAGTGTTCTATTTATACTATTGGGAATTTTTCCCGGAATAACAAGCAATGTGTTACGGAGGCCAACGCGGAGCACTGCCTCCGTGACACGGCATGGACGCAGACCCTTACTGGAAATCCAGGGTCCGGGAATATAGCCTCAACGTGGCACGGAGGCCAACGCGGAGGCTTATCTCCATGCCACGGAGCTGTCGCGAGGCTTCATTGTAAATTGCCAATTTAATCACTCTCCAGGCAGTGTACCTCCTCGATGGTAGCGTGGCACGGCTCCATCGCGGAGCTCCTTTACATTGCGCATTCCAATGTCTTTTCCGTGCTCGCATCCAAGTCCAACTCCGATATTGTCCCAACATGCATTTTAGCTCCTAAAAATCATATTTTACCTACAAAACAATGCTAATCATGTTGGTTAGTATAAATTCACATTTTATTACCAATTATATGAAAATGTATACACATTGCATAACAAACAAGGCGAAAATGATACGTTTGAGTATCACTTGGGCATATAAATCTGCCCAAGATCACTTACCCCACACTTAAATCCTTGTTCGTCCTCGAACAACACATACACAACTCATGCAAATTACATCCCAACCTTCGCCACTATGGTGCGACAATTTATGCTACGGTCATACCGATTAGTCAATTTTTTGCAAATCATCAAGAAAACATGCATGGTCTTAACAATGCAATGACATTTAATACATCAAGACTTCCTAGACTTTAAGAATCGACTCTCGATATCAGCAAACTCATGCAAATCAGCTAATCAAGATATCCGACACGAAAATCAATCTTTCATCAAGCATGTACCATCACAACTCAAGAGAATCTTCCCCTTTATGTTCATGCAACACACAAACATTCAAGTAGGGGCATGTAGAAATTAATTTCACTCTCTCTCCCAAAAGAATTCACATGCATCATGTCATGACCCATAGGCTTGCCCTTAGTGTATTACTCCACTAATATAAAGAAATGCAATGTAAGATCACGTAGGACTTTAATGGGTTGTAATGGAGGCTATGGAACTAGTATGTATTGGATTAGCCAATAATAGTCACTAGCATCCTTAAGCGCCTTTTCAACACATTCCCCTAAACTCATGAACATTGTTTCTCTCTTTTCTTTTTCCTCTCATCCCATTCATGCTTGTTTACTTTCGTATGGACCATTTCATCAAACACACTTGACACAACAACAAAGGGTTCTCATGCACCTTCATTATCATTTCATTATAACAAGTGCCTCTTCAACCTCTTCTTTTCTTTCCTCACTCTGCTTTTCTTTTTCTTTCCACTCTTCTCACTCTTTGACACTTTGGGAAATTTTTCTTTTCTTAAGCGCTTAAGAGTTTTGTATCGACTTTACGGCTAAATGAAAAGAAGGAATAACGCTTAGTTTATACAATTTTGGACAAAAGAAAGAAATAATCGGCTAAAGACTCAACGGGCTGACTAGGGTATACAATCACATAAAAAGGTAGAGTATGACAAAAAAATAGAAACTCTCGGTTAAAACAAAGAAATGCCTACATCCTTTCCAACACTACACCTCCTTCATTTCGTTTTGTACACACACCAGGCAAGTTCTAGACACTTCACAATAGCATGGAATAACAATACCTCACTTCACACTTCATGCACATGCTCGATTCAAGATGCATTCACAGACTCTTTAATTAGCCAATTACATGAATTCAAAATTAAGCCTCGATCACACCGAATCGAATTCTACAGCCTAGGTAACTCAACATATTTACAAAATTGCATGCTTTCAAACGAATCACTTTTACATTTTGAATATCAGTTACAACACGCAACCAAAATTTCACAACCAGATAGTAACTACAGGTTCAGTGATGCAATCCACCAAAGAAAGAAACTGAAAACAAATTAAAATCCTACTCCTACCGACTACATTTCCCTTAAGACGGTCGTCATCCATCCATCATAGGGAACGGTCACTAACTATAACGTTGGTTCAATGGGACTATTCTCAGTAAAAGAACCGAAAACAAACTCCGAGAAACCCAAAAATAAAAATCAAAAAATTTTGCAACACATCGATCATTTCGATGGAAAAATATTTCCAAAATATTTTAATATGTACAAAATATTTTCGCAAAATTTTAAAAATATTGATCATTTCGATAGCAAAAAAAATATTTTACAAAATTTACAAAATTTGCACTGGCAACCACAACCTTTCACAACACACATCATTTACCACAAAAATATATACAGATACAACACAAATCAGTTCACAACCATAGGGAAACATAAAAAACATACATGCAAAACAAAGGAATAACATACAGTAGATTAGCCCAGGTCCCAGCACCTAGCTACTCCCCACCCCACACTTAAATCGAACACTGTCCCCAGTGTTCACAAAAATTAAAAAGCACAAAAATTTCGAGTGGTGGAACTCCCTAATCAGTCAAAATATTCGACTTCTTCATCCGGTGCTGCTGCCTCATCACCCATGTCCGAGTCACCTCCATCGTCGTGATCGGACTCCACATCGGAGTCCTCCCGACATGTCTCCTCGTCCGTGGGGACATCATCGTCAGTGGGCTCAACGAAGGCTGGCCCCACTCGGCACAAAGCTCTGGCGTTCTCACCAAATGGGTAATCCAGCTCTAGCTGCCATAACTCTTCCTTCGTGGCTGGTCTCCCACCAATCCGGAGCTGAAGCATTTGCATACCAAACATCCGTGCCATGTACTGATCGTCACGTGCATGTCGCTCGCCCAGTGTCAGCACTGGCCCGTGTGTGGTGTCGGGGGCCTTGGTTTTGGTCACATCAAAGGCCCTCCGCTCCAACTGCGGGATGTAGTCCAAAGCCTCTTCCTCGACGTCGAGGCCCCAAAGAAAGGTGGTGATGAGTCCGCCGAACCCATACCTGTGGCCCTGGTGTAGTCGGGCTCTCTTCATGGCGGATATGATAACCGCCCCAACATTAATCTCCAGCCCTTTCATAAGGGCATACACCAGGCAGACACGGTCCTAGGTCACATCAGTCATGTGAACCCCCGGGATCAGGCACGAACAAACTATTTTCAGCCTAATTCTTGCCTCCCTGTTCATTTGAGAATACGGCAGAGTCTAATGGTAACCCCTCTCCTTATGTCTACTCCATCGGGCTGTGGACCGAGCCCCACACAAAGTGCATCTGAAGCGGCATATGGTGGGGTGATGTTCAGCTGGCGGAGAACGTGGACGTCTGTGTCCCCCGCTCCAACGATGGGATTAAATTTCTGGGGTTCCAGAGTGACAATCTGCCCTCTGATTTTTATTGTGTGGCTTCTGATGGCCGGGTTCCAATTTGCATAGAACTCCCAGACTAAATGTAAGTTGCACTCCTTGGGCTCCTGAAATATGAAGCTGAGCCCAACTACCTCGATTCTCTGCACAATACGGGGGAACTCCTGTGCTAGTGGTTCCCGTGCAATATGCTCCTTAGGGAAGTACTTATTTTCCTTGTGTTTAGCGTACCACTTCTTCCCTTCATCGGTCACCCACCTCGTTCCGTATTGGCGGCGTTGGCCACGCGGAACAGCTGGTGCAGCTGAGACTGCAGTGCCCAGTCTCAGTCATTTTCTCCCGGTGCCTGAAGTAGAAGCACCTTTACCCTTATCCTGCCTACTAGCCATTGTACCTGTCAACATAAATAAACAAGCACAATGTCAAGCTAAATGCATGTTAACTTCGGCTAAGGTCGGGTTAAACTAAGTTTACCCCACACTTAGTCCTTAGCTACTTTTACGATACTCCGGCAAGGATTACTTTATTTACAACCCAAACACAAACAACTATACAATTTATGCTTAGTGCGTTCACAAAAAATTTTCGACAGTATAACTTTTAGCGTACTACTCAAACTTCATACAGCTAATCCCAATCCTACCATCGCTAGCAATTCAACCACCACACTTAGCAACGAAAACAACAAACAAAAACAACGACAAAAATTCTATATACATACAAATCCAAATAACCAAACCAATTTGAACACTTTTTACATTTTCGCAACACCCGAGAATTCGTCGTCTTTTACACTCTAACAATATTTACAACGACTTATCTCAATTCACAAACACACCCCGGCATATAATTCACCAATTTTGCAAGTTACCCTATTCGATTTCAACAACCCAAGCCCTAAAATTCAATTTGACAATCAAATTCGAATTATTCACGCAATCGACAAGCTCAAATGCTCATTACAACATTCCGAACATTTATCAATCAAAGAATAACTCAACATCATGCTAAATTGCTACTTAGGGTGATTTATCTCACCTCCCATGCTCAAATTCGACTAAAATCGACAAAAACTTGAGAGAAATGAGGAAAACATACCTTTACGTTGAATAACCGATGAAACTTGACAAATTATTTGTTTAGTAGCGTGGCACGTTGGTTGGGAGAGGGAATTTAGGTGATTGGTCGTGGAGAAGAGAGAAAATGAAGGAAAAGAGGGGTTTTTCGGGGGTTAAAAAGAAGAAAAACACACGGGTCACTCAGCAACCCGGTGTGACCCGGCACTGAATATAGGGCAACGTGTCACGGAGGGTAACGCGGAGCCCCTCCTCCGTGACACGGAGCAAACGCGATGGCTCATTGGAATTTTTAAAAAATTCAGATTTAACCTCAACGTGTCACGGAGGGTAACGCGGAGCCCTTCCTCCGTGACACGGAGCCAACGCCCCAGTGCACTGTCTCTTCATTTTATTCATTTTTTCATACCTTGCCTTTTCCTTCCCGATTCCATGCATATTTTTCTCCGGTTGACCTGAAAATCACCTTACTAAACAAAATTGGTTAGATTAATAGATTTCCCTAACTAAAATGAAAAATACTAACTAAAACGAAAAATTTGTACTAAATCAAGAAAAAAGAAAAATAAAATAAAAACTATTTACACTTTACTAAAAAAGAAAAAAGAAAAAAAATATTTTTCACGGGTTGTCTCCCGTGCAGCGCCTGGTTTACCGTCGCGGCTCGACGTCCTTTATGCTCAATTATCCACTAGGGTGATGGACGATTTTTCACGATCATTGTCCTCCCCCCAGTAGTGCTCACCTTTGTCTGGTGGTCTTCCCATCAACTCTCGGGATTCACTCATTTGATTAGCCTTCCCATGATCAATCACATTGATCACCGTGAGTTCCTCATTCACCATCGGGAGCTTGGGTGCTTTGTATACATTGAACACTTCTACCTTGTCATGTGCTCGCATTGTAAGTTGACCCGCAGCTACGTCAGTTAATGCTTTTCCGATTGCCAAAAAGGGTCGTCCCAAAATAAATGGGACTTCAGCGTCTGATTCAAAATCCAGAACAATAAAATCGACCGGAAAAATGAGGGAGCCCACTTGCACAAGCACATCCTCAACAATGCCATCCGGCCTAGCTAAGTATCTGTCTGCTAGCTGCAAGATTACGGTTGTAGGTCTAGGACTCCCTAGACCTAACTTTCTGAATACCGAAGATGGCATCAGATTTATGCTCGCCCCCAAGTCACATAATCCACGAGCTCGGATACTCTGCCCAATTGTAAGCTGGATAGTAAAACTTCCAGGATCTTTCAGCTTCGTGGGTAGTCTATTTTGAATTCGGGAAGTGCATTCCTCTGTCAAAGCTACTGTGGCATACTAAGTCAAACGACTTTTGTTGGCCACGATGTCTTTAATATATTTGGCATATTTTGGCACTCCCTGCAAGACATCAACAAGAGGTAAATTAACATGTACCTATTTAAGCACCTCCATAAATTAGTTGAAACACGCCTCCTCCTTGTGTTTTTTGAGTCGTTGAGGGAACGGGGGTGGAGGCCTTTCTGATTCAGCTTCTTTGTTCTTCCCCCTATCAGAACTTTGTTCCTCCTCAACATCCGCTGCTCCTGATTTTTGAGGTGGTCTTTCCTGTTCCACCTCCTTCAACTGCAAACCACTCCTCGTGGTCACTATATTTACCTACATCGGATTAGGATCCTTGTCGCTAGGCAGTCCTCCTCTGGGTCTTGTGTTTTGGGCACTAGCAAATTGCCCAAATTGATACTCAAGAGCCTTGGTCGCTAATTGATTATTCATCACTTCGGCTGCCAATTTAACATAGTCAGCCTGCAATTGCGCCTGATTAGCGATCATGGTCTTGAACATTTCTTCAATGGTAGGTGATGGTGGTGGAGGAGGGGCATTGTGATTTCTGAATTGAGATTGGTAGTTCTGTTGCCCTCCTTAATTCCTATGCATACCCTGACCCGAACTTTGGCCTTGTTGGTTGTTGCTACCCCACGAAAAATTTGGATGGTTCCTCCAATTTGAGTTGTAGCCACTACCAAACTGCTGCTGATTTCTTTGTGCATTGCCCACAAAGTTAACTGAATCTGGGTTTGCTCCACAGCACTCAGTTGAGTGCTCACTGCTACCACACACTTCACACCACATTTGCTGGACCGCATTGACTGAAGCTGACGGCTGGTTCAAGTGCATACTGCTGAAGTGGTTGTTCAACTGATTCTGCAAGGCAGCTATCAGTGCAGCGATAGCTGTAAATCCATCCACTTCAAGCACTCCTGATGCTTTCTTGCTCCACCTCGTGATGAATCGGCATTCCATTTTGGATTGCCCTGTGAAATTCGGTTGAGCAAAGTGTATAGCTCCTCATAAGTCTTTTCCAGCGCTTGCCCTCCAGCTGCTGAGTCTAACAAAATTTTAGTATGGGGTTCCAAACCCTCAATAAATGTGTGTACCAACACCTCATTGGACTGATGATGATGAGGACAGTCCCGCAACATGGATTTAAATCTTTCCCAGGCTTGATATAAATTTTCTCCCTCCCTCTGTTTGAAACTTAGAATTTGACTTCTAAGTCTGGCTGTTTTACCAGAGGGAAAAAATCTTATCAAAAACTTTCGTGCTAGATCATCCCACGTTGATATAGAATTTGGTGGTTCAGCTTTTAACCACCTCTTGGCTTCACCAAGTAAGGAAAAACGAAATAGGGTGAGCCGAACATAATCAGGTGACACTCCAGTGGGTATATAAGTGTCACTTATCTCCAAAAAATTTTGGAGATGTTGTTGTGGGTCTTCATGAGGGAGACCGGTAAATTGCCCGCTTGTGTGCAATAGTTGCACCATGTTCTGCTTCAATTCAAACCTCCCTCCAGGCTCTGGTTTGTGGATACTAGAATGTACATTGTTGGCATGTGGGATTGCCACCTCGCGAACCGGCCTTGCTGCTGCTTCATCGGGCACTAACACTGCCCTCACAACCGGTGGATTTTGTTGCTTCATAATAGACTGTCTGAGCAACTGCAGCTTCTTTTGTAGAGCTTCTCTGCGTTTATTATGAAATTCACGTTCAGGCTCTGTATAAGATTCCACCAGCTCCTTGTCCTTTGCCAGTGTTCACAGAAATCAAGTCTGCAAAATACAGGCTAAGACCAAGTTGTCAACACTTAAGAAAATAAAACAAAAATACAGTAAATTTACACTTAACACAATTTCACCAATTGCCAAGTCTCCCCGGCAACGGTGCTAAAAACTTGTTCGGTGGGTTTGGTATATAGGTTAAAACCGACACGCAAGTGCACGTGGTCAAACAAGTAATAAAGTGGCTAAGTAAGCCAAGTATCAAACCAAGGAGACTCTGGATAAGTAAAATTGCTTAAGTATACTATATTCTAGCTTACTTCTAATTATGCTGACAACAACGTAACCAAAAGTTAGATAATTTTTGTTTATAAACTATGCACTAAAACTATTAACAAATATTTACTGTGAATTGAAACTATGGATATGAGCATACCAAGGTTAAGAACAAGTAATGAATTTGATTATAATCATAATTTGGTTATTCTTCTCTTCATGTTGCTAGCCAAGAACATTAGCCTAGAGATTAAAACTCTCGTATTTAATCTCACTTTAGAATCATAAACCATTCGTCTACATTTCTGTGATCAAATGCAATTTATGACCTAGCAATACAATTTCGGTTCCTAAACTGACTAATACGGCTTTCAAGTATATTTCTATCAAGAAAGCACATCAAAACCCAATTTTCCCAAATCAAGTTAAGAACAATACCCTATTAATTCACAACTTTCCAATTTCTTGCTCTCTCGAGTGAAATTGGACTTTTTAGATGTACATTAATGTCGGCCACACACTAATGCAGTAGAAACAAGAATTAATAGAACAACATAGAAGAAGAAGATGAAAAACCATACAATTCAATAATCAAAATTCATCACCATTGTTCACAACCTCAGCAAGGAAGAGAATTAGCCACTCATTTGTGGATTAATCATCCTAAAACAAGTGTAAATCATACAAACAATTGATTGAAAGAAGAAAGGAAGAGAGAAAATCCCTTAGCTTTTTCGTCCCTCAACTGCCTCTAACCCACGTCCTTGCTCCACCAAGTCTGAATTTAATTAAAACTAAGCCTAAGTGTTCTATTTATACATTGGGAATTTTTCCCGGAATAACAAGCAACGTGTCACGGAGGCCAACGCGGAGCACTGCCTCCATGACACGGCGTGGACGCGGACCCTTACTGGAAATCCAGGGTCCGGGAATATAGCCTCAACGTGGCACAGAGGCCAACGCGGAGGCTTATCTCCGTGCCACGGAGCTGTCGCGAGGCTTCACTGTAAATTGCCAATTAATCACTCTCCAGGCAGTGTGCCTCCGCGATGGTCGCGTGGCACGGCTCCATCGCGAAGCTCCTTTACATTGCGCATTCCAATGTCTTTTCCGTGCTCGCATCCAAGTCCAACTCCGATATTGTCCCAACATGCATTTTAGCTCCTAAAAATCATATTTTACCTACAAAACAATGCTAATCATGTTGGTTAGTATAAATTCACATTTTATTACCAATTACATGAAAATGTATACACATTGCATAACAAACAAGGCGAAAATGATACGTTTGAGTATCACTTGGGCATATAAATCTGCCCAAGATCAAATATGCAGAGTAATATGTATATGTGACTATCAGATGTATATGGGACTATGTAGATTAATATGTATATGTGACTATAAGATGTATATTAGAGTGTATGAAAGTAGCAGGCATATATGAGAATATTGTACAATATATGAGGAATATATATGATGTATAAAATATACCGAGGTGTATATCAGGTGATGTAAGAACATAATAATAATAATAATAATAACAATAATAATAGTAATAATAATATGTGCTCGTAGTTAATGTCGAGATAATTTATTTTAATTAATAAATAATATTTGATTTAAATCTATACTAGAAGATAATTTTTAGAAATAAATCTACTTTCTATGGAAACTCATCAAAATAACATAAATGTTAGTAACTTGTTTCACTCTAACAAGTACAAGTAGTTGAACAAATAAGGTGAGGGAATTTTTTAGCCCTCTTTGCTCCTTCTTTGTCCTAACAATTTGGGCCTTCAATTGTTCTTTTTCTCTGTCTAGTTATTCCATATTTATTGGGTAAGTATACCTTGTAAAATTAGAGGAAATGATTAGTTGAAAGATATACCCTTAAAGTGAGGTGTTAGAATATAATATAATGATGCCCTACATATTTGAATCAAAACAATGAAAGTTTTGATTAGAGAGCTCAAATCTTTATTTCGTATTGTGACGAAAGAAATTTAGGTCATGCCATGGATACTAACTGATGACTTATCAGCCTTCTTAGTTGCCTAGACATGATACCACAAATTTTCTTGCCTTACCTGTTATTTAGATATTTAATTGTCAACCCTTTTTGAGGGCCCAAATCAAGGGACAACTATTTCGAAGGGACGTGGCCTCAACTTCAATTGATTTTGATTAGCCTTATAATACCTATTCAAATCAGTTTAATATCATCAAAAATACATAGTTTATTTAGTTAAAATGCAGTAGTGGATGGCTCAAAAATGTCACAATAGTTAGCTTAAAATTTGCCAAAACACGGCAACAACTTATCAAAAGGGCTAACTATGGATAGCGTCAGGGTAGGCAAATATATAGTCAAGCATCAAGGCATATTATACAAATGCTTATGTCATTTTCTATACTCACGTACCTCGTTTCACTTCACAAAGACACCAGACAAATTTTAGACATCTATATGCTACATGGAATACAAATTATATCTCACCACACATGGCACACAGATGATCCAAAATGGCTCCCCTCTACATAGAAACGACAACCGAATACAATGAACACCATTTTAAGAAAAAGTATTAGTCTAGAGTCAAGTAAAAGAACTTGAGTGTCTAAAAAAATTAGTCTAAAAATTTATGCACTTGGAGAGTTGCCCATCTTATCTATAGTTTACCTAGGTCAAGTACTTATCATTCAAATGATGTTCAGGGCTTGCATCCTTTACTTCAACCTAATGATTAATTCCCTCATTATCCATCTATTTTCAAAGAAAGTCTCAACCTAATGACTAATTCCCTCAAGAAGATCATTATCCATCCGTTGTCGAAAAAAGTCTCTACTTGTGACTAAAAAGAAAATCACGGTTCAATGACTACCTTGTAAAAGAACTTACAATAATAATCAAGGGTTGCACTATTATCTAGCATGAAAAACTACTACTATAAATCCCGCTAATGTTGGGCATATTCCTATGCCCATTTGTCATGGTTTTGCCCATATTTAGTCTTGTTTTGAGTTCATGATGTGCTATGAGTTTATAGCACTTTCGACACTTAAAACTGAAAAAAATAACATGGACTTAGGTGTGTTTATATGGATATGAGGTTCTTTTACTTTGTTTTCAGGGAAAATAGGTGTTGGAGTGAAAATGTGCAGAAGGTGCATAGAAGTTGCAGATTTTGGGCCTAGTACAGATTTTAGTAAGAGCCTTACCAAGATTGTATGAGCCGTATTGAGACTCATGGAAAATTCCAGAAGATTCATATAAGGCAAAAGAAAATTACGACTTTCAGTACGAGCCATACCATCCTGGTATGAGCCATAACATGAGTTGTAGAATATTTTAGTGAAACTTGTACAATTGAAATCTCCTTGTACGGGTAGCAATTACAAATCATAACATCTACCTATGACCCATACTAAGAGCCATGGAGAACTTCAGAGATTTTTGGGACATGGCAGATCTCATGTCACGACAAGCTGTTACGAGTCATAGGAGCAAGGTACGACACGTACCAAGACATTCGTAGAAATCTTTAGAAGATGCCAGAGTTCTCAATATCAACCATGATTTGATTGTATGACTCATAGGATCTTGTTACGAGTCGTACTAGAGGCCAACAGTTAGCAAATTCTGCAGAAGCCAAAGGATGTATGAGACAAGGAACGACCCATACAATCTTGTTACACGTCATATGAGGAGTCGGCGCAATATTTGGGTATTTCCCTGTTAACTTGGAAAAATGATTTTATTATTTTTATAAATGTTTTTAGGTTTATTTTAGTTAGAAGGTCGATCATTAGCAGTTTATAATAAGTTTTTGATAATATTGAAGAGCAATTCTTGGGATCTTAACTTTGATTTTCTCAAATTGTTCTTGAATTTGTTCATCATCTTTTCTTGCAATATTCAAAGATTTAATTCCAATCATCATTGTAAGTATTAAATTATGTGTTTGTCTATGAATACTTCAATTATCTTACAATCATGAGAGGCTAAAACCTCCACAACTAGGGTAGTGGGGACCATGGTGGATTAACGAACTACGGTTACACAAAGTGATTCGAAACCAATCCTAAACGCTTATATTGCATTCTCTTCATCTTCAATGTTTCTTAAAAAAGAGCAACGTTAAGACTTGCCCAAATTCTTTACTTGCTTGAACCTAGAGAAGTAAAGAATAGGAAAATAGAAGTACAAGAAAGCCTTGATTTTCATGATTATTATATAACTTGAGTTGCGGTCGCTGGATAGTTAATTTGGAATAAATTGGTAACTGTTAAATTGAAATCACGCATGAGACCTAACTCGGTGGTTGAGTATAGTCATGTCACACCCCACCTTGGGAGGGGGGCATGACTGGCACCTGGTGCCCTACTAAGACCTAACCTGCTAGACTGTTAAGCCTGGGCGCATCTGGCGCCTGGCTGGCTCTAACCCACATTTCTAGAAACAAAGGGCTATATAACGGCTGTAAATACAGCCCCCGGCCCATTGGCCTATAGCCTTCTGTACCTGTCTTAGCAGCTAGCCAGAAACATAGTAATTCAGGGAAACCTATACGGGCCGACAAGGCCACCATGCTGTCTAGTTATCTGCAACTTAATCATAAAGCACAAAAAGAAGCTACGTGACCGGCAAGGTCACCACTACTGACAACTATGGCCCCACACGACCATCACAAAAGTAAGAAAGAGTAAAGACAACTATACAACTGCACGGCCCCACACGACCGGCTCATCTGACCACAGGGATTTCATATAGAATGCAAGCCTCTAGGAATAGTAATAGAACTGATCGGGACAGGGCCCCGACCTACCCATTCTATATACAACAAAAGGAACTGAACTACACCTCTGAAAATCAGCCTCCGGATGACTGGAGCTGAATACTCAACCGTTGACAGGGAGTCACGTAGAATCGCCTGCTCGTCTAGGAGTACCTGCAGGCAAGTAATGCAGCGCCCCACTGGGCGTCAGTACCACTGGTACTAAGTATGTAAAGCAACTGAAATAATATAACTGAAAACAACATCTGAAAGCAATAATATGACTGATGAAGCTGAAGTAGGAGGAATAACTTAACTATCTGATGATGTAGATCGTACCTGTTCTTACTGATACCGAAGGAAGTAGGAATCATACCTAGAGGCGTATCATTCTACTACCAACCCACTCGCGTCTAATAAAACATAGCATAGCATATATAACATAACATAGCACACACAAACCTTACCCAGCCCCCATAAGCCGGGAGGTACAATCAACACAGAATCTATGCCCCTACCCTGGTCATCCCATCTCCTATAGTGGTTGTAAGCATCCTGCCGGTCCCTGGGTATGCACTTGGGCTCGCTGAGCCCCTGACTATAACTGTACCTGAGTCCGAAGGACTCTAAATCAACACCCCGGGCGTACCCGCTCGACGGGGGTGTATAAGGGCCGACCAAGGCACAATATGGGGAAACTGGCATCCCATCTTCATCCCCTTGCGGGACGGCATATCACTCCGTAGAGTGACGTATCCTCATCCTCTGGCGGACGAGTCGATACAGCT
Source organism: Datura wrightii (assembly GCA_035772735.1). Classification (NCBI taxonomy): domain Eukaryota; kingdom Viridiplantae; phylum Streptophyta; class Magnoliopsida; order Solanales; family Solanaceae; genus Datura; species Datura wrightii. Next base: position 70,240,695 of record JASDFA010000019.1, on the reverse strand, counting down.
ATTAACCCTGGGCGGTCAGGGATGCTAGGTAATCCAACCCCAATCAATACAACGGTCTCAACTAATCATGCTGTCTGTGTATCTCATAAGCTAAGGCTAACAGGTGTAAGGTATAATATAAATCACATACTGAGCTAATAATAGCAATCTATAAGTGTCTGATACATGCTGAGACAGGTAAGTATAAATATGAATATAGCCTCCTGTCAAACTGTACTGGGGCAAAGGTTATACAAGAAGGTGTTTCTGCTGAAAGCTATACTATTTACTGAGTTTCTGTATTAACATGATTTCCTATTTCTAACATGCTTTCTAAACTTTATTTAGTTGCTATGCTATGTCTGAAATGCTTTACGGATACTGTACTACTTCACGAGGCTTCAGCTAAACACAACAATATCTTAACATGGCATATTACATCATATACTGAATATACTGGGCAATCTTAATCACTTACGCCCGAATCTATATCGTACGGATAGGTATCGTACACGTTACAACCCAAAACTTCTCATATTGCACCAATATTCAAAATAACATGATAATCGATTTCTAAACATTCAACTGGTCTGTAAATTACTATACTGCTTCGAGGTTACTCAGCTTGCCGAGGAAACTTAACTTTACATACCTTATCTTTGAATATTCGTCCGTCGGACGAGGCTCGGCTGGTACTTCAACTATTTTCTCCCAACTGCATTCATAAATACGTCAATCAATACTAAATACAACGTTATTGTAAAGAGTGACGTTACTTTCGATTTAATTTATAGCCTAAACTTAGGCTTATCGAAAGACGGTCAAAAACTCGCTATTTTTCAGCGGCCCAGAAGGGAGAAATATTTACTTCTCAGCTAGGAACACATAGACATTAATTTATAGCAATTCTACTTACTTTAGTTCGGCGGCTCGCCGATTCGTCGGCCGTATTTCGCGAAACTAACTCCGTAGAAATGCTTTCTGCAGCTAAATACCTTGGTATCAAGGATTAATTTGGGTTTAGGCAGCATTTGGCAGCGTAATCGGACGATAATTTATAATCTCCCTTCGTTTTCCCTCTGTTCACTACGTTTCTGGAAATTTTTATAAGTATGGAATGATTTCCAACCGAAGTGGGGGCTTTATATACTTGGGCCTGGACACGGGCAACGTGTCATGGAGCCATCGCGGAGGCCTCACCTCCGTGACACGCTGCCATCGCGGAGGGGCTCTGCCTCAGCTCCTCCCACGATGGTTCGACGGGTTTCTCGTCCGATCTTTTTCCGGGCCTTTCCCTAGCACGTATGGCTTTCAAATATGCTTAACCAACGTGCGAATAGGTCATCTAAGTGCCGGGAATTCTACGGGGTATAACAAGTCATCCAATAGGGAATAACTAGTTGTTTGGATGAACCCTAGTTATCAGTTCTACAAGTAAGCATTGGGATGGATCACAAGTGTAAACTCGAAGTAGTTATGAACCCGCGGGGAACACTTACCCTAGTTAATTGCAAATCTTTGTAAACATCAACTGATTTTCACTCTTGTTTTACTACTGTTTTTATATAAACCCCCAATTTAGAGATAACATAGCTAAAAGCTTAAATACCTACATTAGTCTAGTTCTTGACATATTCCTTGTGGGTTCGACCCCAACCATTGCTGGATTCTTTATTGACAACATCGGCTTCATACTTTATCAGGAATGTGTATTTGAACGTTATCAAAAAGTGGCACCGCTGCTACGGAATATGTCTAAGATCAGATTAAGTGCTTGTGTTTAACTTTTTGTTGTTATTTCTGCATTTACATTTTCTTTTTGTCTTTGATACCCACAGGTTGTCTCTTGGTGAATGCCAAGTACTCCACGGAGTGAAACCCCCTAATACCTCTTAATCTTGAATTAGAGCGAACAGTGTGAAGAATGGAGAATCAGGAGCAAATAGAGGCTTGTCTTGCTGAAGAAGCTAGGCAAGCTGCACTTTAGGAAGCCGAGGATGCTCTAGATGAAGTTATTAATTCTAGCTTCCATGGAAGGGGAAATAGAGGCCAGAGATTTGCCCCTCAGTTCTTTGATGAGGATGACCCAAATATTGATAAAGTCGGGTCAACTGGAGCCACCGTACCACCACCTTTGCCTGCTGGGCAAAGTTTGACATTACTAGCACCATGATACAATTGCTGAAAATGAAAGGGGTATTTAGTAGTCATGTAGCGGATGATGCCAACCTGCACTTAATGAACTTCGCCGGAATATGTAAGGCATACAGGTTGCCTGGTGTCAGTCAGGATTCAATAAGGTTGAGACTTTTCCCCTTCTCTCTTTCTAGGGAAGCCACTTTATGGTTATTAGAGTTTCCCAATGACTCCATTACCAACTGGAGGAAGCTCAAATAGGCTTTCCTTGAAAGGTTCTTCCCACCCTCCAGGATTCTACAACTTAAGGATGAGATCTACAATTTCTGACAACTGAAAATGGAGGCACTTCATGAAACCTGCTTGAGATTTAAAAAGAAGTTGACCAAGTGCCTAAACGATAAAACTCCTGATGACAGTTTGTTGGAGATTTTTATAGGTTATTGAATAATAACACTAAAGTTGTAGCAGATACTGCGGCAGGAGGAGCACTCATGAGTCACACGTAGTAACAAGTTATCTACTATTGTTGATAGAGTGACTAAAACTAACAAGGCTTGGCACACCAGGGAAGCGGAGGAAACTGCCGGTACGTATGTTGTTGGTATGACTCCAGACCAACGAAAGAAGGAGGAGGAGTGTGATCAGGAATTGACCCACATGTGTATATCATTAGACTTGGTCAAAAAGAGTATCATGGACACCGGGGCTAAAAAGGTTAATGCAGTGGGATCTCAAGGACATGAACCGAGGTCGGAGCATTCAAATTTCGAGGAGGAGGCAAACTTTTTGGACAACTAGGTGGGGAAGTTTTGGGCCAATGTCCAAGGGTCTAGACAGGACACTTGGCGCGGAGGTTGTGAGCAAGAAGGAGAATGGAGAAGGAATGATGGTTACCGCAATGACCTGACAGGATTGTATGTGCCTTCTATGCACGTGAGAGTGAAGTTGGACCGTCAAAATTAGAGAGTATGATGGCTGAGATGCTCAAGAAGGTGAGATCCACTAAGGAGCAGCTGAAAGACATTCGAGGAGATATATCTGGCATGGGCCAAAAAGTTGAGTCGCATGCCACAACTATCAAGCAAATAGAGCAACAGTTAGGTCAACTATCGGCATCCCTGAACCCTAGGAAAAAGGGAACACTACCTATCAACACAGTGCAAAATCCATAGAATGATAGTCACAGTATTACTATGATGACTAGGAGTGGAAAGACCACAATTGATCCCCCTCTACCTGTTGTAGTTGAAATGCAAAGGAAGAAAGAGATCATGATTGATGATGATGATAAGGTTGCTGAGTAAGAGTTTAAGGAAGAGGCTGAGTTGACTAAGGCTCCACTTGGTGGAAATGAGTCTGAAGCTGAAAATAGTAAGAAACAAGGGGCCACATAGATCTATAAGGCTATCTCACGACCACCACCACCGTTCCCTCAAAGAATTAAGAAGAAGGTGGAAGGTGGTAAGTTTTAGAAATTTCTTTCTATGCTTAAACAATTATCTGTGAACATACCATTGGTCTAGGAATTGAAGCAGATACCTGGATACACCAAATTTATGAATGACCTTGTTACCAAGAAAAGGTCTGTGATCTATGAGCCGGTGGGTAACTTGCATTATTTCTGCATCATATCCTCACTAGTCCTTATCCAGGAAAAGGAGGATCTAGGTGCCTTCACCATTCCATGTACTATTGGTGATGTTGAATTTGCGAAGGTACTCTACGACTTGTGAGCCAGCATCAATCTAATGTCATTAGCTATGTTCAAGAAGCTGGGCTTGGGAGCCCCCACACCGACTACTATGCGGCCATTGATGGCTGGCCATACTGTGAAGAAGCCTGTGGGGATCTTGTTTGATGTTCTTGTCAAGGTTGACAGATTCATATTCCCAGCAGACTTTGTGATCCTAGATTTCGAGGTTGACTTTGAGGTCCCATCATTTTGGGGAGACCATTCCTTGCCATTGGGAGGGCTTTAGTAGATGATGAGGCTAGCCAACTAAAATTCAGGCTTAATAAAGAGGAGGTCACTTTCAATGTCTTCCGGTTAATGAAGTAGCCCAATGAGTTTAGGGTGGTCTCAACAATCGGGGATGATTCTGAGTTTCTTGATGAAGTCTGAGTATTCAAGAGACTTGCGTCGTGCTACGACGTTAAATCAGGCGCTTCTTGGCAGGCAACCCATGAGGTGGTTTGGTGAAGTCTGAGTAACCGAACCATCTGCGTCGTGCTGCAATGTTAAATCAAGCTCTTCTTGGGAGGCAATCCAAGTTTATTGACTTATGTGTGCTCAGTGTGCAGGTGAAACAAAAATGGGCTGCAGAAAAGTTTTAGTACAAACTTGTACTATGAGCCTCAATAAGACTCATAAGAGCATTTTATGGGCCGTAGTATGAGTCGTGGTGAATAGAAGAGATACGGCTTGGTGCATGAGTTTATTGTACGTTGGTCCTATGACTCGTAACACCATTTTAAGGGTCGTGGTACTCACTGTAGGTATGAACTATGCAAATTATGGAACTACAGTTTAAGGTGACCTACAAGTCGTGGTATGGTTCGTACCTATATGGTACGAGTCGTATGATGTGCTCATAGGTCCATAGGTAAGTTTTCTTAAATCTCTGCTATTATTCCTAGGGATGAGTCGTAGCTCCAACGTATGACTCATGGTACGAGTCGTGACGGGTCAAATTCTTTAAATCAACCCGACTTGACCTGAATTCTTAAATTTGCCCTTAACAGATTTAAATTCCAAATTTGTTGGACCCATCTCCCATGATAAAACACCTTGAACTCATGATTTCCTCCCACGAATCCCACACACCCGTAACTCAAGAAAAATAATCAATAAAGCTTGAATTTGTGCACGATTAAAATTGCACAAGCTAAATTCCTACCCTAGTCGCTGAATCTTGCACGAAGTTGAGCAAGAATTTGCAAAAGCAAGTAAGTAGTAATGCTTCAAGTTGAGTGAAAGGCCTTCGTGATTATATGAACGTACTTTTCGACTGTGATTTCCCAAAATTCATGAAAAATAATGAGGAAAATGATCAGTAACTTGCTATGTGATTGTGTTAACTGGGTAGAAATTCAAGAATGCTTAGAATTCGAACATAAATTGTAAAGAACTTGAGTTACGGGTTGTGAATCATTATGGAAGAACTGGGTAGTTGTAAAAGTGTGAAAAATGCATGCCTAGATTGGGGAATTATGACTACCCAATAAAACTCGAACTTACCTGCACAACTAACATGAACAAAGGCAAGGACAGGCTTTACAAGCCTTCCTACGACTCGTGGGTTCATACTATGACTCGTAGGATGGCTCGATAGGACCATCCCAAGACAAATTTATGTAAATTAATTGCCACAGAACCTAGTACGACTCGTGGCCTACTATGAGTCGTACCTAGCAATCGTACCAAAAATATGAAAGGGTCAAGTCCAAAGGCAACTGTACAACCCTTAGTACGACTCATGGAATCGACTTATGAGTCATACCATGAGTTGTGAAACAAATACAAAATAATGGTTTTCGAGGGGTATCCCCATACGACCCATGGCACAGATTGTACCTTCATGGTACGAGTCATACCTCAGAGTCGTGACTGTGATCCAAGATACTACGAGTCTTAGTACGGATGGTACCTTCTAGGTATGACTCGTACTGAAGACCCATGTAAAAATTCAGAGGGTATTTTCTTGCTTTCTTTTTCTAAGATCAAACATACTAACCAAATTTCTCCATAGGTACCATGACAATGAAGAAAAGAGCGACCAAATCTGCCCAAGACAAGAAAGTTAGAGCTGAGATAGCTACTCAGAGGGCACTGAGACATGAGCCCTACGACTCTGAACAAGAAGGAAGCTCCCCTAGTGGTTCGATGGAGGAGTACAGAGTTGAGACATCAGACACCGATGAGCTACGGACCACTAGGGCTCAAGCTAAAGCCCAAGCCAAGGCAACCACAGCCACATCTGTTGACGCTCCCCAGTATGAGGAGGGAGCTGAGGAACAAGTCCAAGAGTCCGGGAGTTGATCTAATAATGAAGAAGGGTCCGAGGAGACCCATTCCGAAGATGGATACAGTGAGGTAGAGTCTGAGGAGGAAGAGGCCACGGAGATCCTGCCTCTAGCAATCCGTAATATTAGGTGGAGAGTACCCAGTGCTCTAGAAATATATTAGCAGGGACTTGCTCTAACCTCAGAGAATTACCCAAGGCGGAGTATACAGGAAGAACTTCGGATCCTCATTATTTCCTTGAATGAGGTTGAGTGAATGAAGCGGATATTCAACTTCTATGGATTTGAGTGGATGGCTAGGACCTTAGATAAATATAGTCTTGACCTAGTTTGAGAGTTCTATCCTAATTACTTGGCCACAATGGAGCAGAAATCAAAAGGTGGGAAAATAGTCAAAGAATAGCACAAGCCTGAGAGCATGATAGTGTGAGGTCACACAGTTGACATCTCTGAACGCACAATTGCTCGGATATTATATGGGCCTCAGTTCAGAGTATCGGAATTGACAATTGAGTTCGAATACAGAATAGATGTCCTAAAGAGGATAAAGCAACTGGACCATGAGGAGAAGCATAGCAAATTTAAATGTTTAGTCAAGTCTTAGCAAAGGATAAGGAAGCAATGAATGGGTGACTAGCGGAAAGAAGGTCATGAAATCTTTGCTAAATTTCATAGAGATGGCCTTCTAGATGCTAGTTCACCATAGTTTGGCATTATAAGCGAAAACACCCTCAATGTAGATAGAGCATCATTGGTGGCATGTATTATGTCAAGATATGCCATCAACATTTCGAGGGTCATTTCAGAGGAGATTTGAGATCAGGCTATGGGATTGACCACTACTATCCCATTCCCACGTCTCGTGTTTAGGTTATGTATGGGAGCAGGTCTTAAGGTGCATTCTAATGAAGAGCCATTGATTAGAGGGAAGAGGACAGAGGCTAGTCATTCATAGCAGCTCCCAGCGCTTCAACTGCACCACCAATGGGTCTTAAGACCCAGACACCAGCTGGATATGTTGTGGTACCTCATGAATTCCTCTACAAATTGGCAAAGAGGCTAACAGTATATGAAAGAAAAATACAATCAATGATGGAAAATGTCAATCTCTAGGTGAAAGCAGAAATTGAGAAAGCCATGAGAGGGTTGCATGGGCAGATAGATGGATTTGAGGGAATGTTCAGTGAGCGCTTAGTGGAGTATCCAGATACTAGTAGCCTCCAAGAGGGACTGGGAGGTCTTCAGAGCAAAGTGACTGAGCTGTCGTCTAGACAGACGACGAACATAGCAACTCCCACTCTTTCATACTTAGATGCTAAGCTCTATGAGTAGCTTGATTTGGAGGCATACTGGGTCCCATCGAGTACAAGTGGAGGAAAAGGAAAGAAGAGCGTCTTGGAGGAGGATGAAAATGATCCCTCGAAGAAAAAGAAAAAAAAAGAAGAAGGAAAGAAAATGGGTGAGAATAGAGAGCCTGCGAGCTCATGATGCATACATTTCAGAGCTGCAAGAGTGAGCAAGAGTAGCATGGAGCTCCATTACTAACCAGATAGTTGATCTTGAGGTCGCGAAAGCGACCGAGCATGATGCGGGGGTAACCAATCCCCCTATAGATGTACCATTGAGTGCTCCGACCACTGCCAGTGCCATGGATGCAGCGGAGGTACCATCTCCGTGGGATAGCAGGAGCATTTAGTGACCGCATGTATGTCTCTTTCCCTTGAGCTTTGATATACTATGCTTCGGGGATGAAGCATGCTTTTCAAAAGGGGGTGTACTTGTATTTTTGGGACTTTTTATTCATCCGAGGGTTTTTTTCGTGTTTTTCCCTCGAGCATTCTATCTAGTAGAACCAGCTTGTTTAGGTTGTTTTTGTTTAATAAGAAGTAGCTTGGAATTACTTTGTAGCCAATAAATGTACTAGTTTGTTGTTTTTGAAAAAATTGACCCTATTAAAAAATTTTTGATGTTAGCTGTGTAGTTTAATTACAATTGCATGACTTTTGTGGATCTTTATATGGAATTTAAATTATGAGCATGAGTAATTGTAGCTAGCCGTGCATGAACTGGATAGGTAGATTCAATATAAACTGGTATCATGAGTGAATAAGGTCATGTACCTAGTGCAATACTGCATTTAAGATCTAGAACTTGCCTTGTTGGTCTTTTCATAGGCTTTAAGATAGTTGGTTAGGAGATGATCATAGGCTTTTATTGATAGATGAGTCACTTTATCCTAAAATACCCTACCAAATGATGATGAATCCCTTGATCCCGATATTGAGCCTTAAATTGACCATTTTTCTTTGATTAACCAATTAACCTTACCCATTTTTTATAATGGAATTGACCCTGGTCCCTCCTTGGACATTGTAAACCTTAACCTAAGCAAAATGCCTAAGTTGAAGATGGCTATAAAAAATAGGGGAGCATAGACTGTGGGGAGGTGAAAAAGGGAAAAGAGGAAAAAGGGTTTAAAATGAGGTGTGGTATGAAAAAAAAGAAAAAAAGAGTTGAAAAAGAAAAATTAAAAAGAAAATACAAAGAAAAAAAGGGATGAAAAAGTTGAAAACAGACCACACCCATATATTGCATAAAATGGAGAAAAGGGAGGAAAAAGTTGAAAATAGGATAAAAAGGTATAAATTGGAGCCACAAGTATGTAGTGTCAAGGAGGGTTTAGTTACTAAAATATTATATTTACCATATCCAGCATGAAGCCAACATTACAAGCCGAACAAAGTCCTATAGTTATCCTAGTTTAACTATCCAAAGAGCTGGAGTAGAGAAAATAAGGGAAAGTCTATGGTATCTGGTGTACAGTATTTGAAACTTCTTTGAGAGAGTGAGAGTCCCATTTGTTTAGTCCCAAGTTCATCATATTATATATTTGTGAGAGTTGGGGACTTCTTTTACTGCAAGGGTACCTGGTTTGTGTTGCATTTTTCCATTTATCTGTGTGAAAAACATTAGTGATAGCTCAAGTCTCTGCTAAATAGTTGGATGCCATATCTTGATCCCTATCTGAAATTGATTTTGGTTACATGTGTACATATATACCTGACTTAGTTTGAACAGAAAAAGGCTCACTAGCTGGTCATGGTTCATAGTGTAAATTTTGTTGTGTTGGCTGTAGGTATTCTAGGTTTACTTTCTAGTTAAGCATCATTTTTATTTTTTGCTTTCTTTGCCTGAGGACATGCAAAATTCTTAAGTTGAGGGTGTTGATATGCTGTGATTTTATGACACTTTCGATGTTCAAAACTGGAAAAATAGCATGGATTTAGATGTGTTTATATGTATATGAGGTGCTTTTACTATATTTTCAAGTAAAATAGGTGTTGGAGTGAAAATATGCAGAATGTGCATAAAAGTGCAGATTTTGGGCCAAGTACGGATCTCAGTACTACTCGTACTGAGACTCATGGAGAAGTCAAGAAGATTTGTATAAGGAAAAGGCAAAGTACGACTCTCAGTATGAGTTGTAGTCTTGGTACAAGTTGTAACGTGAGTCATAGAAAATTTCAATAAAATTTGCACAGTTGAGATCCCCTAGTACGAGTAGAAATTATGAATAGTAACATCTACCTACAACCAGTACCAAGATCCATGGATAACTTCAGAGATTTTTGGGATGTGGCAGATCTCATGTTACGACAAGCTATTACGAGTCGTAGGAGAAAGGTGCAAGGCATACCAAAACGTTCAAAGAAATCTTCAGAAGATGCCACAGATCTCAGTGTCAAACCACAATTTGATTGTATGACTTGTATGATATTGTTATGAGTCGAACCAGAGGCCAAGTCTTAGCAAATTCTGCAGAAGCCAAGGGATGTATGAGACAAGGAACGACCCGTACAATCTTGTTACGGATCGTATGAGGAGTCAGCACTAGATTTGGATATATTCCTATTAACTTAGGAAAATGATTTTATTATTTGTATAAATACTTTTTAGGTTTTTTTAGTTAGAAGGTCAATCATTATCAGTTTTTAATTAGTTTTTAACAATATTGGAGAGCAATTCTTGGGATCTTAACTTTGATTTTCTCAAATTGTTCTTGAATTTGTTCATCATCTTTTCTTGCAATATTCAAAGGTTTAATCCCAATCATTTCTATAAGTATTAATTTATATGTTTTTCTATGAATATTTTCAATTATCTTACAATTATGAGAGGCTAAAACTTCTACAACTAGGATTATGGGAACCATGGTGGATTAACGAACTAGGGTTACACAAAGTGATTCGAAACCAATGTTAAACGCTTGTATCGTATTCTCTTCATCTTTAATATTTCTTAATGAAGTGCAATGTTAAGACTTGCCCAAATTCTTCACTTTCTTGAACCTAGAGATGTAGAGATTAGGAAAAGAGAATTACAACAAATCCTTAATTTTCATGATCATTGTATAACTTGAGTTGCAGTTGCAAAATAGTTAATCTAGAACAAATTGATAATGGTTAAATTGAAATTTCTCATGAGACCTAACTCGGTGATTGAGTATAGTTATCCAATAGGGATGAACCAGTCATTTTGATGAACCCTAGTTATTAGTTTTACAAGTAAGTATTGAGATAGATCACGAGTGTAAACCCGACATAGTTATGAACCCATGGGGAATAATTACCCTAGTTAATTGCAAATCTTGGTAAACAACAACTGATTTTCGCTCTTGTTTTACTATTGTTTTTCTATAAACCCCACAATTTGGAGATAACATACCCAAAAGCTTAAATACCGGCATTAGTCTAGTTTTTACCATATTCCCTGTTTGTTGGGGTCTTTATTGCCAACGTCTGCTTCTTACTTTGTAAAGAGTGTGAGTTTGAGCGTTATCAGTTCATAATCCTTATTAAATGTGTAAATTCATGTTTTCATGTGTCTTGTGAGCTAATGAATGTTTCTAGATGTTTTGAGTAGAAAACCAAGAAAAAAGGACCCAAAAATGATTCGAGGTATAAGAAAGAAGAGTTCGCGAAAGTCGGCCTGGGGCTATGGTTGGCATGGTGCGCCAACACTTGTGTTTAGGAGAAAAAGTCACCAAAGTTGGTGCTATGGATGGCATGGGGTGCAACTTCCCTAGCTTTAGAGTTGAGAATTTGACTATCACCTTGGCGAGATGGATTGTGTGGAGTCCCAGAGGCATTCCAGACTTAGGAAAATTTCTGAACATTTTTGTCCTATGAATGAAATGGGGCGCCAGAGGAGTCCTAAGTCTCAGAAATTTGACTAATACTCCGGTGCTACAGATGGAGTTGGGTGCCAGAACGTCTCAGAAGTGAAGAAATTTGACTAAGTCCTTGGTGCTACAGTTGGAGTGGGGCGCTAGAAGTTATACTTCAGAGGAAAATTAACCAGACTTGGGGCAATGCATGGGGTGGCGTGCCAGACATTCCTGGACAGATTTTTGCTGATTTTTAAGCAATTTACTTGAGGGAAAAAGCATCATTTGAAGGATCACCTATAAATATAATATCCTCGGCATTTTTAGCATATCATTCATCATTTTGTTTGATCATAGAAGGTTGTAAATGCAGATTTTGGAATAAAGAAAAGTTCTACTTAGGTTTCTTCTTTTCTTTATCATTTTACTTTGGATGATGATTGTGTCTTTATTTTTCCGCTTGTCTATGAGTGACTAAACACCCATTCTAGGGTTTTTTACATAGTTGATGGTTGACGTTTGAAAGACTGATTAATGCTAGTTTTGATTCTTCATTAAATGTTGTTTATATTTACTAGTTTAAATTGCATATTTACTAGACTGATCACCTTGTGAGAAAATCTATTGACTTTTGGTTGAAATTGGAAAAGGAAATCGAAAGGGTTAAAAGTTAATGTGAAACTGGAATTTGAAGATCCTTTGGTCCATTGGTTGGATGTTAGAAATTGTTGTTGAGGACAGAGATATACTTTTCAACTCTATTTAGTTGTAATACAAGTAGGCACAACTGTCATTTCATGTTTCTCCTGCGACCATAGGGATATACGTTTAGGGTTCATGAGATAGTTTTGGATGCTCAAGAGAGTGACAAGAAATGGACAGTAACTTGCAACTAGAAAGCTTAGGAATAATCAATCCAGCGTGATCACGTCTTGAAAACTCAACCTGATACAGAAGTGCCAATTCCCTAGATTTTCATCATCATTTGAAGTACAAAAAGTTTGCAACAATTTTAGTCTTTAATTAATTTTACATTTCATGTTTTTAGTAGTTTAATTCTCTAAAATCTTCCCCATTATATCTATTTTATTAGAACAAAAAAATAAAGAAGTAATCTTAAAACAATTGATCTGGCAAGTCTTTGAGGGATCAATAATCGGGAATTCACCATCTTATAATGCTTGACGATCATGTGCACTTGGGCGACATCACCCACTATATTAATTACTAATTACTATTATAGACCTTGAATCACTGTATTTCCTCAAAAACATGAAATAAATAAAATAAATTCAAGTGCTAAAAGAAAATAGTCAGAATAACAATATACGTGCACATAACAATCAAAAAATTTCTTCCCCACACCCAACACATAAAAATCTACGCTGCCTCTAGAGCAACAAAACATAATCTAAAGGGTGAGAAATGAAGAACTCATTGACTACTCATTAATATTCTCATATGTAGGGGAAAACTCATAATCACCCTCCTTATTATCATGCTTAGGCTCATGTTCTTCCTTATAATCATCATGAATTGGAGGCTCATCTTCCTCTTCATCGTCATCATCAAATGGCTCCTAATGATTAACCCAACTCTGCACATTAGCAGGGAGCACTCATTAAGTGGTACACTCATCCAGTTTCATGAATCGAGCATGGACCCTGGACGACAATACAGAAACTAGAACCACGAACGGCTCCAGACTAACCCATGGCATAGGATATTACTAGAACAATATAACTTATAATGAAAATTGAGTGGAAGCTAACTGAAATGCAAGATATTCCCTTATGGATAACAAGATAATTTGATAATTTAAACACTGAATCACAAAGTTGAACATACTAACTCTATAAGCTAAACATACTAACTCGATATCTGAAAGCCTCTACTATCTAATGAGCTGTCGGGGACAAGTCCGCAGCTAAATCCAAAGTCTGAAACTAAAAAAAGGTAAAAGAATTTAAATGAAGTAGATAACTCTAGTCCTCAGAAGATGAGGACTTACCACTGCTAGCCGATCAAGTACAGAACGTATCTAACTACAAGGATGAGGCTGAGTACTTGGATCTATATCATGAAATGATATAGCATAGAGTATGCAGTCAATACTTTCAATGTAGTGAGTATGTATAGTAAGTAAAATTGCTAGTATGACAGTAAAAGAGATCATGAGTGAAAGATCATATAAACCATCATATTCTAATTATGAATCTAGCATAAAGGCTCAAGGTTTGCAAAACTATAATATAAAGCTGATCATGATTGAATTCATGAGTAAAAAACCTCATAAAGCATATTTGAAACAGATCATCATAAGTCGTAAGATCATGAATCATAAACATGAATATGTGTGTATATATATACATATATATATATAAACGAAGGAACAACGGGAGATTCTTATAACTGACATACTCGATGTGAGCACATATTGTCACGCCCTGCCTTGGGAGGCCTGATTGGTGGCCTACTAAGACCTGGACAACTGGACTACTGAGCCTAAGCACTTATGGTGCCAGGCTGGCTCAAACTCTGGATTCAAGAAAATAACGGGCTACATAACAGCTGTAAATACAGCCTCCAGCCGACTAGGCCTATAGCAACCTGTGAGAAACAACAGTAGTATAAAGGAACCTATGCGGGCTGACAAGGCCACCATGCGGTCTAGTTACTTCTGAATCTAGTTACTTCTGAATCAAGAAACCAGATGCTAAAATGCTACATGACTGACAAGGTCAACACTGCCATCTGAGTAAGGCCCCACACGACCATTATAAACAAGCTAAAACATATACACGGCCTCACACGATCGGTACAGCTAACCACAGGGAATATACAATCTGCAGGCCTCTAATAATACTAATAAGATGGTCAGGACAGGGCCTCGACCTACCCATACTGTACAACAAAATAAAAGAAATAAACCTCTAGTTGTCTAGCTCCGGATGACAGGAGCTGATGACTCTATGTGCTGGCTGGAATCACGAGGGATCGGCTCCTCGTCTATGAGTACCTGCAGGCATGTAATGCAGCGCCCCCAAACGGGCATCAGTACCACTCGTACCGAGTATGCAAAGCAAATTGAACATAATTGAAGATAAACCGTAATACTTATAGTTACTGAGATGACAGAGGATAGCTAAAACTGTCTGGGATAGCAGAATCTGTACTGAGCTTAACTGCACTAGAAGGAAGATAAGAACCATACCTGTCGATGCGGCGTCCTGCTAACTATTCATTTAATAAGTAACATGTATATATATTTAGTAAGTAACATATATATATATATATAGCATACAAGAACCTATACCATCCCCCATAAGCCGGAAGGTTCCAATCAACATGCAATCTATATACCCCTACCCGCGTCAAACCATCCAAAAATAAATTCACTCCGCTCACCTAATAACGACGAGCACCCTACCAGCCCCCTGGGTATGCAGCTTGGGCTCTCTGGGCCCCTGACTATAACTGTATCTGAGTCCGGAGGACTCATGTAACTGTAATCCAAGATCTGTATCTATAATTTATAATCTGTGCCCTGGGCGCAAGCGCTCAATAGGGTATGCAATAATGTTGATCAGCCTGCTATGGGGAATGCTGCATCCCGTATTCGTCCTACTACGAACGACATGCCACTCCTTGGAGTGACGTATCCTCACCCTCGGGCGGGCGAGTCAACACAGCTATTAACCCTGGGGCGGCAATGAAGCTCTAAGGGTGGCCACATATCACAAACAAGTCTCTACAAGCAACAGTAATCACATATAACATGTATATTAAATATAAAAATACTATCCATGTTCTGACATTTTATTCTGAATCTCTTGCTATATTAAACTAAATCTAATACTGAGTTAAACTGAGTCTGGGATTGATATCTTGCTATTTGGTACAACTTTACTGACTTTTATTCTGAATATGGCGTAATGATGCAAATATACTTAATACTCGGCTTCTGGAACTTCCTTCTGGAGTTCATTCTATTTTACTATACTAGAATTGATAACTTGCCGAAAAAACTAGCTTTACATACCTCAGTTGTCGGGCTTTTCGGCTAACTGGCGTAACTCGGCCAATATTCAGCTATTTCTTCCAATTGTATTCACATTCATATCAGTTAGAACTAAATTCATCAATATTCTGGAAGAAAATACTACTTTGAATATATATATAGCCCTAACTTTGAATTATCAAAAAATGACCGAAAACTCGCTATTTCTCAGAAGTCCAGAAGGGAGAAATACTAACTTTAGGACTAGGAGTATGTTGACACTAATTTGGAGCAATTACACTTTTCTTAGCTCAGTAGGATGATGATTCGCCAGCCGAATTTCACGAAACTAGCTCCGCAGGAATGCTCCCGGTAGCTTAATACTACACTACCCAAGATTAATTCGAGTTTGGACTACGTTTAGTAGCGTAAACAGAAAGAAAGTTCAATAGAACCCTCGTGCCCTCTATTTTCTGATTACTCTATGGAAATTACAAGTTAAAATTATATAAAACTGAAGTGGAGGTGTTTATATAATTGGACCTGAAACCCCCCCTTCGTGGCACGCTGGCCATCGCAGAGGGGAAGCCCCCGTGACACGCTACCTGTCGCGGAGGGGCTTTGCCCTACTTCTCTTTAAGTTGCATTTGTAGAATGCGATTTATAAGTCGCATTTGTCGAATACGATTTATAAGTCGCATTTGCCTTGCGATGCTCCGACTTGGTGCTTGTCCGGTCTTCCCCCAAGCCTTTTCCTAGCATGTATGATATTCTGAAACTCTTAACCAACATGCAAATAGGCCATCTAAATGTTAGGAATTTACGGGGTGTAACATCCTCCCCCCCCCCCTTACGAACATTCGGCCTCGAATGTAAACTTCTACTTGCAAAAATTTCAACTTACTTGACTTAGTTTAGAAATATTTCGGTAGAGTTTCCCCTGTTATATGGACTATCTCAAAAATCCTGAAACGTAGAAAAATCCAATACAGGTACTCCACACAACACTAGTATTCATCACAAAGCCAACTATATCATTTATTCACATAATAAAAGGCAATTCATAAAACAACAATACTAACGTAGCTCTGGCTGATTAAGTCTGGAACAGTTGAGGATATCTGACTTTCATATCTTCGTCTGCTTCCCAAGTCATCTCCTCTCGGTTCCTATTACGCCATAGTACCTTGATAGAAGTAATATCTTTAGTCCTCAACCTGCGAATCTGCCTGTCCAGTATGGCTACTGAAACCTCTTCATAAGCCAGCTCTTCCGTAACTTGGACATCCTGAACTGGAACAACTCTAGAGGGGTCTCCTATATACTTCCTCAGCATAGACACGATGAAAACTGGATGAACATACTCTAACTCTAGAGGCAAGTTCAACTCATATGCCACTTGGCCTGTTCTTCAGCGAATCTGATAGGGCCCAACCAATCTCGGGCTGAGTTTACCTTACTTGCCGAATCTCATCACCCCTTTCATTGGAGAAACTTTCAAACAAACCCAGTCATTCACATTAAATTCCAGGTTTCTGCGCCGCACATCAGCATATGATTTCTGGCGGCTCTGAGCAGTCAATAGACGTTCTCTGATAAGCCTTACCTTTTCTTCTGACTGATGAATAATATCCGACCCAATCAGTGCTGACTCTCCTACTTCAAACTAGCCAACGGGCAATCTGCATTTTCGCCCATACAAAGCCTCATAGGGCGCCATCTGGATAGCTGAGTGGTAGCTATCGTTATAAGCAAACTCAATAAGTGGTAGGTGCTCATCCCAGCTACCTCCAAAGTCTAACACACACGCCAACGACGTATCCTCAAGCATCTGAATAGTGTGTTCTGCCTGCCCATTTGTCTAAGGGTGAAAAGTTGTGCTCAGGTTAATCTGTGTTCCCAGGCCCCTCTGAAATGATTGCAAAAATTTAGCTGTACATTGCGCCCCTCTGTCAGAGATAATGGACACGGGAACACCGTGCAGTCTAACTATTTCTCTGATATACAACTCAGCATAAT
Organism: Datura wrightii; assembly: GCA_035772735.1. Lineage (NCBI taxonomy): Eukaryota > Viridiplantae > Streptophyta > Magnoliopsida > Solanales > Solanaceae > Datura > Datura wrightii. Next base: position 70,223,368 of record JASDFA010000019.1, on the reverse strand, counting down.
CTTCGGCAGTCAAAGTATCCCTTACTGGCAAAAAATGGGCCGATTTTGTCAGTCAGTCAACAATTACCCAAATCGAGTCATTTCTATGTCTGCTACGGGGTAATCCTATTACAAAATCCGTATTTACTGCTTCCCACTTCCAAAGAGGCACAACTATGTCTTGAGTCAATCCGCCTGATTTCCGGTGTTCCGCTTTTACTTGCTGGCAGTTAGGACACTGAGCTATGAATTATGCTATTTCTCTCTTCATACCTGGCCACCAGTAGATTTATTTAATATCATGGTACATTTTCATCGCACCTGGGTGGAGAGAATAGCGAGCGTAATGTACCTCACTCATAATCTGCTGGCGAAGCCCTAAAATATCTGGAACACAAAGGCGGCCTTTACATAGCAACACTTCATCCTTAGTTACCTGAAAATTCAGCGCTTCTCCTTGCTGAACTCTGTCTTTAAGCTGAACCAGGTCAGGATCCTCATACTGCCGTTCCTTTACCTCCACAACTAATGACGACACTGCAGTGTTCTGAATTACCACTCTGTTGTCCTTTGTTTCTGCTACACGAACAATTAAACTAGCTAACTGGTGTATTTCTCTAGCCAACTCCCGCTGTTCGAGCTGCAAGTACGCCAAAATCCCCCATAGATTTGCGACTAAGGGAATCTTCTACTACGTTGGCTCTTCCTGGGTGGTACAAAATATTTACCTCATAATCTTTTAGCAATTCCAACCAGCGGCGCTGCCGCAGATTCAACTCCCTCTGAGTGAAGATATACTGTAGGCTCTTATGATTAGTGAAAATATCCACATGGACACCGTACAAGTAATGTCTCCATATCTTTAGAGCGTGGATCACTGCGGCTAGTTCTAGGTCGTGGGTAGGATAATTCTTTTCGTGTTTCCTTAGCTGTCTGGAAGCATAAGTAATTACCTTACCATGTTGCATCAACACACATCCTAACCCAATACTCGAAGCATCACAATAAACTGCATAACCCTCTGTACCTTCTGGCAATGCTAATACTGGGGTAGAGGTCAACCTGTCTTTCAATTCCTAGAAACTCTGCTCACATGCCTCCATCCACTGAAACTTTACTGCTTTTTGCATCAGCTTAGTAAGAGGTGCCTCTATGGTGGAGAATCCCTCAACAAATCTTCTATAGTACCATTCTAACCCCAGAAAACTGCGGACTTCGGTCGGAGTGGTAGGTCTGGGCCATGTTTTTGCTGCTTCTATTTTCTGCATGTCTACCTGTATACCATCATCCGACACAATATGCCCCAAGAAAGCTACTGAGTTCAGCCAAAATTCACATTTAGAAAACTTGGCATACAGTTGACGGTCCCTGAGAATCTAGAGCACTTTTTGCAAATGATCCTGGTCTGCCTCTGAGCGAGAATATACCAGAATATCGTCAATGAAAACTATCACGAATAGGTCCAGGTACGATCTGAAGATGCTGTTCATCAGGTCCATAAATACTGTTGGGGCATTCGTCAGCCTAAAGGACATGACAAGGAACTCAAAATGGCCGTATCTAGTCCTGAAGGCTGTCTTCGGAATGTCCCTTTCACGAACTCAAACCTGATGATATCCGGACCGTAGGTCAATCTTGGAGAAATATCTGGCCCCCTATAACTGATCAAACAAATTATCTATTTTGGGAAGCGGATACATGTTCTTGACTGTAACCTTATTCAACTACCGGTAATCTATACACATGCGGAGAGAGCCATCCTTCTTTCTCACAAATAGAACTGGCGCACCCCAAGGTGAAGTGCTCGGCCTGATAAAGCCCTTATCTAGCAGATCTTTCATCTGCTCCTTTAATTCTTTGAGTTCAGCGGGAGCCATACGATAAGGAGGAATTGATATGGGCTGAGTGCCTGGTAGAAAATCAATTGCAAAATCTATTTCTCTTTCTGGGGGAATACCAGGTAGCTCATCTGGAAATACGTCGTCTTTCAATTCCTAGAAACTCCACACACATGCCTCCATCCACTGAAACTTTACAGCTTTTTGCATCAGCTTAGTAAGAGGTGCCTCTATGGTGGAGAATCCCTCAAAAAATCTTCTATAGTACCATTCTAACCCCAGAAAACTGCGAACTTCGGTCGGAGTGGTAGGTCTGGGCCATGTTTTTACTGCTTCTATTTTCTGCGTGTCTACCTGTATACCAGCATCCGACACAATATGCCCCAAGAAAGCTACTGAGTTCAGCCAAAATTCACATTTAGAAAACTTGGCATACAGCTGACGGTCCCTGAGAATCTAGAGCACTTTTTGCAAATGATCCTGGTCTGCCTCTGAGCGAGAATATACCAGAATATCGTCAATGAAAACTATCACGAACAGGTCCAGGTACGATCTGAAGATGCTGTTCATCAGGTCCATAAATACTGTTGGGGCATTCGTCAGCCTAAAGGACATGACAAGGAACTCAAAATGGCCATATCTAGTCCTGAAGGCTGTCTTCGGAATGTCCCTTTCACGAACTCAAACCTGATGATATCCAGACCGTAGGTCAATCTTGGAGAAATATCTGGCCCCCTATAACTGATCAAACAAATTATCTATTTTGGGAAGCGGATACATGTTCTTGACTGTAACCTTATTCAACTACCGGTAATCTATACACATGCGGAGAGAGCCATCCTTCTTTCTCACAAATAGAACTGGCGCACCCCAAGGTGAAGTGCTCGGCCTGATAAAGCCCTTATCTAGCAGATCTTTCATCTGCTCCTTTAATTCTTTGAGTTCAGCGGGAGCCATACGATAAGGAGGAATTGATATGGGCTGAGTGCCTGGTAGAAAATCAATTGCAAAATCTATTTCTCTTTCTGGGGGAATACCAGGTAGCTCATCTGGAAATACGTCAGGGAATTCATTAACCACTGGAATAGATTGGAGAGTCGGAGGCACTACCCGAACATCCTGGACTTTGACTAGGTGGTAAATGCATCCCTTAGCTATCAACTTCCTCGCCTGAAGGTAGAAAATAAACCTACCTTTTGGCGTAGCTGTACTGCCCTTCCACTCTCGTACTGCCTCCCCTGGAGAGTGGAAACGGACTGTCTTGGTCCAGTATTCTACATTGGCATAGCACGGCACCAACCAATCCATACCTATAATGGCGTCGAAATCAATCATCTCTAATTCTACCAGATCTACTGTAGTCTGACGATCAGCAACCTCTACTGTACACCATTGATACACCCTTCTGGCTAGAATGGAGTCACCGACAGGTGTAGATACTGAAAAGGGTTGCTGAAGCTACTTGGTACAACATTGAACTTTCGAGCCACAATAGGGTAACGTAGGACAAAGTAGATCCTGGATTAATCAATACATAAGAAGGGTGTGAGAAAATAGTCATCATACCTGTTACCACATCTGGAGATGCCTCTGAGTCCTACCTCCCTGGTAATGCATAGGTACGACTTGGGCCCGTACCTGAACTAGAGGACCCTGATCTGCCTCGGCCCTTACCTGCTGGACTTGAGGGCCTACGCCCTGCCGAGGCTGCTGGAGCTCGCGGCCCTGCTGACACCCTATCTTAATTATCTCGACTACCCTGGCCTCTAGCTGGACAATCTCTCATGACATGACCCTCCTGCCCACATATATAACACCCTTTGGAGCCATATCTGCAAGCTCCAGTGAGGGGTCGGCTGCAAATTGGGCAAGGTGGGGGTTGTATCTGCTCTGCTCTGCTGTCCTCTGCAGAGGTAAATCTACCATTCGAGAACTGCTACCAGACTCCGACTATTATTGATGTACGTTCGCTGGGTTAGCTTTTTTCTTTTACAGGTGTTGCGTGGCCTTTCCCGAGGCTATGTTTAGAGCTGAGATATAGCTGTTTGTTTTCTTGAATTTGAGTGATTGGTAGGCACTAGAGGTGCCTATGCCCAGCCAAGTCAGCCCAGATTCCAGTGTGGCATTAGATTCCAGTCATGCCTCCCAAGATGGGGTGTGATAGCTATGGTCGTTTTAGGTTGACCCTTATAAGAACTTATAAGAAAAAATCGGTAAGAAGGCTCTCAACTCAACTTTGTGATAAAGGTACCTTATGACCTTAATTTGTATCCAAAGCACTTCTCACACTTTCGAATTGATCTTAACACCTAGATTCCATAAAAATCATCAGGCTTGGGTCTTTCCATATACCTAGAACTATTTTAAACTTATCCCAAAAGTCTGAGGCGTTACAATATCTCGACTAACGATAAAATGAAAACTGATACAATCAAACAATAGTCTGTACAATCCCTCATGGGTTCTGAGCCAAATTTAACATTTTTATGAACCTCAAACCAATGACCATTGGTTATTAGAACGAGTCTTCCTATGGTTCGTTGGATGGCCTAGGTGCCATATACCTGTTGTTTTTTGTTGGGAGTCTTGGGTCTAATCTAAGGGACCCTTTTTGGGGTGTTACATCAAAGCTAGCTAGCTCCTGTGTATGGGATGCTCTCCCATAAAGGATCAATTGAAATTGCACCATCCCATAAATATAAGCAAAGTAACTATCATATTGAGCATGACACTCCGCAATAGTCAAAATTTACCCCTAAATCTCCTCAAGCCCCATAACACATGTCATATCTATAGCCTATCAGCAAAATCACTAGAAAAATATGCATCTCCTCATCCACATGATGCTTACACAAACATAGTGTAAGGATACTCCTAAAGAAAAACCTCGTAATGGTTTTCTCTCACACTTAGCGTATCATGGCTTTTATCAAATGCTCAATATGAATAGGATGCCAAATTAATAAATATATATGAGGTAAAGACGGTCTCTAGATACATTAGTTAAATGCTTATTAGGCGTGATCTGAGCATATATAATCTTCAATCATACCTGCGCCTCCTTTTTAAAGTAAGCCATTGCCAAGTTCGTATATGTATTATCATCCTTTGTATGGACCAATCTAGCATTTGAATGCCCCCCACATAGTACATGTATGGTATCCCAGTATAGAGGGCGAGTTCTATCTCACTAATATAGACTCATTTGGGACTATAGGTATCCCCATAAATCTATACAAGTCCTCCACTTTAAATGGCAACATGATTTCCCAAACTTTCACTTCATCAGGCTCTCCTTTCTCATCCCAATTTGGATATAATTCTTAAATTAGGTTAAGATTACACTCAAGGGAATTAATGAATACAAATTGGAGTCCCCTTTGGTCAACCCTCTCCCGAATAACCATATCTTACCTACATTTATATCTTGTTTTGAGAGAAAAAAAGCTAAACATACCTATATTATTGTTTTATTTAACTAATGGAGGTGCTCTATCTATTTTGCAAGTAAAATTCCCAAGAAACATGAATAAGTATAAACAATCTGGTGTTCCATAGGGAGCACAACTCAAAGTAAGCCTACACTTTGCTTTGGAGCTCACTCGCGAGCACTGGTCATGCCCATATTACACCTTGCAATGAAGTATAAAATGATCGTTGTTAAATAAAGTAGCCCAATTAGGTTGGGGTTGATCCCACAGGGAATAGGAAAGAAATAATATGTTAATGATGAATAAACAAATCGGTAATCAATATTTCAGAAGGGGATTTGTAAATAAAAAGAAAAAGTAATTCTAAAGAATGATTAAGTTGTTATCAAATTAATGGGACAGAACTAGGATTGTGTTCCCCATGATTTCTTAACGTAGTAGGCTTATTTTATTAGTGATCTATCCTGGTGAATTTTATGCAAGACTGATGATTAAGTTTATATTGACCTACATAGATGAATTTCACCTAAATCCTCTCAGACCTTAGGTGTGTATATTTTTCCCTCGCCATAAATCTTAGATTAACTATCCTCAGTTAGAGCTCAAGTTAATTAGATAAGGGTTGGTAGTCTCAAATTTCCAATGTAATTCTTTTTTTCTAACTTCAATTTCTTTCGTCGAGCAAGTTGAAGATACAGACATGTTTCAATGTTTGCAAACGCAAAAACTTACTAAAATGAAGAGAATAATAATCCACTTAATTCACCATTAAGAAGCACTATTTTATTTTGTCTATTTCTATTAATCTATCATGGTTCCACAACCCTAGCTCAAGTTATTCAGCCGCTCATGTTTGAGAAAATAATAACATAAGATTTATAAGAGGATCATAATGACATACTTACAATAATATGAAACAGTTTGACAAATGACCAAAGCTAATTGAAATCACAAAAACTTGATGAATTCTCAAATAGTATCTTTCACACTTACAACAATAATGCTCAATATAATGTAAACTATTGTATATTGTGAAAAACTTCTCTAAGTTGTGTGTTGTATCTAAAAACATCCTAAGAAGGGATATATATAGTAGTAGAATAAGTCTTCATTTTTCTTGTTTGGACCGGTATTGGACTTTTGCAGATTTTGAGTCGGCCAACCTTGGTTCGCGTTGCGCCTCTACCTGTGCTTCGCCATCTTCCATTATGCTTTCACACTTTCTCCTTTTGAGTTTCTCTTGGTAACTCTTGCTTTTTTAAGCCTCAAATAAGTTCAAATTTTTCACTCTAATTCCTGCAAATTCACGTGCATTAGCTCTTTTCACAAATATCATATAAAACAAAGATATAACACATAATTTGTTCTCAAAATATAGCTATGCATGGGAAAAATATGGAAATAAATGCGTAAATGCACGCAACATCATCACCCCATACTTAAACTATTATTTGTCCTAGAACAATCCACTACTTCCCCACTCAAATTCAACCATAAAATTCATCCTACAAACAGGTCTACTTACACTTAAGGTCATTAGACAAGTTTATCAAGCTCCATCAATCTACTCAATATGTAATTAAAATCACCATTCAAAGGTGACAAATCAAAATCACTTAGCTTCTAAAACTAACTCAACAAGATATATTTACACTAACATGAATTATATGTAACTAGCAATCAAAGATACACCAAAATCTCACCATTATGTTCCCCTCACCATTTGAAGAAATGCCCATTCGCTCACATGATATATATAAATTTTGACTTGGGCATAGGTAGAACTAAATCACTCACTCTCCCAAAGAACTCAATATGAATGCAAAAGATGACCCATAGACTTGCCCTTAGTGTAAATAATCCACTAACATAGAACATCAAATATAAGATAAATAGGACTTAAGATGGTTGTAATGTAGGCTCAGGGATGTGTAGGAACTATTTGCCAAGATAGTGATTAATCTCCCTAAGCACTTTAATACTTCACAACTCTTTGACTTTTTAGCACATTCTTCAATCCTCCTATCTTTCTCCTTATAGCTCCTTTTATTTTCACTTTTCAACATAGGGAATTTTTAACATTAACTAGTAGGGAATTTTCATTCAATTTTTTTCAAGCTTATTCTCTTTTTCTTTCCCCACTAATATTATCCTCCTTGTTATGCATTTTTCACTCTTTTCTTTCTTCTAATTTCCACGCGTTAGCTTTTTCCCTCTTTTCTCTAGCTGTACCCCTTTTATGCAAAATTTTTAATTAAATTGCTATAGGAGTCATTTGGATCAAATAAAGGTCAATAGAACAAAAGGGATTAAGCTTGTAATATGGCTATCAAAAGAATAGGCTAAGGCTCAAAATGACTTACTAGGACAATTACATAAAGGTAGGTAAAATTGGATACAAATAGGCTACCAAATAAATAACTAAATCACTTCCTAGATTCAACATTCTCATTTCACTTTGCACACACATCGGGTAAGTTCTACACATCAAATTGCATGTATGGAGTATATGTAAAAATCTCACTCACACAATGGCACAAATGGTTTAATAATGACAATCAAGATTATATAAATACGCATATCCATATTGAATGTCTCACATTATTAATTCCAATTTTCCAAGCATAAGAGTCAAGTTTCAAAAGTCTAAGTGTTTCTACCTTTTCATGCATTTTTTATTGAATTATGCAAAGTCTCAATGATACCCTAAGTGAAGCACCTAGCATCATAAGGTTTCAAGTTCTCGTTCTCTAAACAATGACTAATTATTTTCTTAAGACGGTCGTCACACATCCATTATTTGAAATAGTCATGACTATGACTCAAAAACACATCTAGACCCTCTAATTAGTTCTAAGGGACTATCTACTGGAAAAGTAGAAAATAAAAAATTGGAGAAACCCAAACAAAAACAAAAACCAAAAACATCAAAAAATTACTACAAGCTAGCAGGAATAAGTCATGTATCACAAAATATCTAGGTCTACTATGAATAAGTTTAGCAATGAAAGCATATATGGTATAAGAAAGTTTACTTCTCCCACCCCACACCTAATCAATAGCACTGTCCTCAGTTCTAAAACAATAAAGCACAAGTAAAAAGGGTAAAAGAAGAATTCCCTAGGCCTAATTCTCATCATCTATAGGATTATATTAAGCCTATCACTTGGACAGTGTGTCGCACTCCCCATCCTGGCAACTGACAGACTGTGTCATGCTACTCCTAGCGGAGCCTGGCCTGCGCGTCTCTCATCTCTTTTCCTGGTTCCTATAAATCTGTTATGTACTTTTGACTTGGTTCCTGCACACTTGAGAAAATGTATATTAAAAACATCTAAGTTATCTTATGTTTCCTCCCAAGTAGCGCTTAATTCAACGTCGCGGCACGATGTGGTTTGCTAGATTATTCAGACTTCATCAAGTTATATCTCCTCTAATACTTTTAACTCCTCAAGATTTCCTAAATAATGCTTCACCCTCTGTCCATTTACTTTCAATCTTGTTCCACCCTTAGTTTCAAGCTCTATTGCTGCATGTGAGAACACTTGAACACCTTGAATGGCCCCGACCATTTTGATCTCAATTTTCCTAGGAACGACGGAGTTTGGAGTTGTATAGCAACATTAAGTCCCCCTAGCATGAGCTCCTTTTTATTGAATTTTTCGGTCATGGTAAAGCTTCATTCTCTCTTTATGTATTGCAACATTTTCATAAGCTGTCACTCTAAATTCATACATCTCATTGAGTTTGGTGAGTCTAAGGTTTACGACTTCTTTCTAATTTAGATTTAGCTTCTTTAGTGCCCATAAGGCCTTGTGTTCAAGCTCTACATGTAAGTGACATGTTTTTCTGTAGATGAGCTGATACGGTAACATACCTATGGGCATTTTGAATGTTGTGCGATATGCCCATATCTTAGCTCCTGAATATTCAGACAACAAAAAGAAAAACAGAAAAAATATCTAGTCTCCTTGACCATTCTATTCTATTGGCATTGACTATTTTGGCCAGAATTGCTTTGACTTCTTAATTTGAACTTCTACTTGTCCGCTTGTCTGTGGGTGATAAGGTGTTGCCACCTTATACTTGACTCCATATATCTTAAGTAGACTATGAAATAACCTATTGCAGAAGTGGCATCAACCATCACTGATGATTACCCTTGGAGTGCCGAATCTAGAGACGATGTTCCTTCGCAAGAATATGGTGACTGACTTACTCTCATTATTTGGAAGTGGTACAACTTCCACCTATTTGGAGACATAGTCGACTTCCACCAATATGTAATTCATCCTAAAGGAACTCACAAATGGGCCCATAAAATCTATGCCCCGCACATCAAACAACTCTACCTCAAGAATGGGCATTAGAGGTAACTGTTGTCTCTGAGACACTCCTCCCTCTCGTTGACATTTATCACAAGCCTTTATGAAGTCATGAGCATCTTGATAAATAGTAGGACAATAGTAAACACATTGTAATATCTTCTGAGCTGTGCGAATGGAACTGTGATGACCTCCTTTAGGAGAGGAGTGACATGCCTCAAGAATGTAGATCATCTCAGCTTTGGGAACATACCTCCTTATTATGTTATCAGCACAGACTCTGAATATAAATAGCTTATTACAAAAAAAATTTCTAACATCATGGACAAATTTCCTCCTTTGATAAAAGTTCATATTTTTTATCTCCAATTCATTTCCCACTGTTGCTTCTTCATCCAACCTGGATAGATGGTCTACATGTAATATCCCAAAAGTTCCTAAGACTAAACTCAAGATTTGGAAAGTGAGCAGCACAAAAGTTGGAGAATTTCTTTAGTACGATTCAACCTACGAGTCATAGGTTTGTGGTACGAGTCGTAGGAAGACCCGTGGTTCAGTTCAAAGATTTGTTTCCCCAGACCACAACTCCCCACTACGAGTTGTAGTTTGTGGGCATGACTCTTGGTACGAATCGTAACAAGTACTTGGGATTTTTCAAATGCTGATTATACAAGTGTTGGTATGAGTCACCATAGCCTATTACAAATTATAGTATGATTCATGGAAATATTCAGAAGATTGGAGGTTTAGGACTTGGTCAGTACGGGAGGATACCATGAGTTGTAGGAGAATTGTACGACTCGAGGTACGGATCGTGACAACTAACAAAATCAGTTTTCCTGTGAATTCATTAAGGGTATTTTTGTAAATCTTAAGCTCCTAAGCACTAAATTGTGTCGTTCTAAGCTCCAAAAATAGGGTTTTGAGGGGTTAAACCTATTCTAAATTATTCCCCTCCCATGCATGCAAGATTAGGAATTCCCCATTGAAGATCAAGCCTAGAATTCTTCAAGTTCTTCTCCAAATCTCTTGGGTATTCAAGGTCAAGTGTAGATTCAGTTTATGCAGGTTTTCTTTCACTCTCATGCCCAAAATTCTCCTCAATTTCATGAATTAAGTCTTAATCCAAGTTGTATCTAAAAAGCGTTTTAAACCAATTTTATAGAATTCTCTAACAATTATTTATGGGTCAATTCCCTTTTTGTTTTAAAGTATATTTGAAGATTCATGGGTAGATTTTAAGCATGTGTTGATTACAAATTCACAATTTTAAATCTTAGAAAATTATGCCCAATTATGCAAGTTCATGAAAAGTCAAGTTTATGATTTATGATTTCAAGTATGATGAGATATCTGGCATGATGGAATATTTGCAAATTACCCATGTGTAGATTCATGATTTTACTTATGAAGTCTATTTCAAGTATGCAAGATTCTGAGATTTGGGCAAGTCTACACATGTTAAGTATGTTTTCATGATTTAGTCCAGTTTTATAATATTAGCTTACCATATTGTTTAGAGTGATACTCCCTATTTTTAGCTTATAGTATGTTTGGAGCCAGGACTCCCCATATTCAGATTTCAGACTATGCATGTAATTACATTCTCAACTTTGTTGAAAAATGATAGTTTCAGCTTCATTGAAAAATGATGGTTTTAGCTTCGTTGAAAATGAAATTTTCTGTTTTGTTAAAAAATGATGGAGAGCATCTTGCATATTTTTGGGAGTAGTGTCTAGCACCAAGTAGGCTAGGGGTTCATAAAAACCTTGGGTCTTAAAACTACGCGCCAACATAGGTTTATATATAATTGGGGCCTCTCAAGAGAGTTTTCTTCCCTGCAAGGGGCCTTCAGCTTGATATCAATTATGGTAGTGTCTGTATCCCTGGAAAGGTTTCGAACAACTCTACCCACTTGAATGTAATAGTTGGAGTATGATGTAAGCTCTATTGTGATGATATCGGTTGTGACGAGTCTTCCATTATTCCAAAAGATTTCAGTTATGCATGTTTATGATTTATGACATTATGTTTTCAGTAGGTTTGACCCAATGATCAGTTTATAAGCTCTTACTAATGATTTCGATTATGGAAAGACATATAATTTTATTTTCAACTTTGGGTCATTCGATTCAGATATGAGATTTAGTTTATGACAATGCATGTTTTCAATATCATCTTGCAGTCCTTACTCTCGTGATATTATGATTTATGTTATGTGCATGATTTCAGTTATACTTACTCAGCCTGTTTTACTTACATACTCAGCATATTCCAAATACTTACCGCATACTCTATGTTGTATCATTTCATGATATAGGTTCAGAAGCTCAGACTTAATCCCACCGTTAGCCAGTCTCCAGTGCTTAGTCCAGTTCTCTTATTGGCGAGTCCTCATCCTTTGATGATCTTCATATTGTTGAGTTGTGTACTTTTAGTTTTTAGACTTTTAGTGAGTTGGTTGGGGATGTTGTCCCATCAACTCTTCAGTTATGTTAGTGGCTTTTCAAAAAATATGTAAAATTTTAGCTTTATCAGTGTTGACTATGCATGGTGGATATGTATTCAGACGTCCATTTATTCATGTTTTCAATTATTATCTTTCAAATGAAGTATGTGCTTTAGTTATCATGTTCATGCCATGGGTCGACTTGGCGCCATATGGTATCTCCCAAGCACATGCACGCGCATGTGGTCATCAAGTAATATAGGATTGTTAAGTCAAGATATCGTACCCACAGGGACTTGTCAATTTAATTATTATAAGGTTGTACTTTGATTTCACTAATCTACAAAACAAGTAAAATGAGGATTTGTTTGGAAAGTTAAACTACTAAAACATCAAATGTAAAAATTAACTAAAACAAATGCAAGCTTGATTGTATTTCGATAATGATGATAGACTAGGGCAATGGCACTTGGTTTCAAATTGAGTTTTCCAGACATAATTAAACTAGCATGATTCTTCCTACGGTTGTTAGTTGCAAGTTACTATCCCATTTCTTGCCACTATCCCTGGCATCCAAGAACTCTTTCATGAACCCTAATGCCTATAACCTTATGGTCATAGGAGAATAATGAAATAACGATTATGCCTACTTGTATTTCAACTAAACGGGGTTGAAGGGTATATCCCTATTCTCAACAACAACTTCTATCCTATCACTAATGGGTTCAAGGATCTTTAAATTCCCGTTCTATTTTTATTTTTAACCCTTTCGATTCCCTTTCCCAAATTCAACCAAAAGCCAACAGATTATTACAAGGTGATCAGTCTCATAAATAACAAATTAATACAAATAAATACAAACAACCATAACAGAAGAATCAAAACTAATTTTATTTAGTCTGTCGAACAATCAATCGTTCACCATTGCCACAACCTTAGAATATTAGTTTAGCCACTCATAGACAAGAAGAAAAACAAATACTAAGTTATCATCATGTTAAAATACAATGTAAAGAAGAGAAAACATAGTTGTAGAACTTTGTCTTCCTTCCAAACTGGTTACAAGCTTTCATGAATGAACTACAGAATAAAAATGAGTAAAAACTACTTCAAGCAGTCCAAAACTACTCCAAGAAGTCAAAAACTACATAAGAAATGACCTAAGGCTTATATTTATAGATGAGCCTTCAAATGACGCTTCTTCCCTTCAAGACTTGGCCTAAAAATTAACATTTTTTGCCCTAGAATTGGTTTGGTGCGCTGCCCGTCCTATCTTGCAATAGATTTGTCAAATTTTCTACAATTTTTAGCTCTAGATAAGGCCTGGCATGCCGCCCAAGCCATAGCACCATCTTGAGAATTTTTTCTCTGAAGTTTGAGGGCTGGTTCGAGGCCCCAGCCATAACACCTGACTGATATTTTATTCTTCTAAAGTTTAGGACTTGGTGCGGGGCACCAGCCATAGCACAAAACCCATCAGATTCTCAAATCTTCATTCCTTGCATCATTTTGAGCCCGTTTTGCTTAGTTTCCTGCTCAAATCAACTCAAATAATTTGTTAGCGCATAAAACACATACATACATGAAATTAAGCATAAATTAAGGATTATAGACTCAAAACATCAAACATGGGTAAAAAACCATGGCAAATGGGCATAAAAATATGCCCAACATCATCACCCTACACTTAAACCATTGTTCGTCCTTGAATAATCCTTAAAACATACATAAAATAATGTTTCACCATCGCACTTGACACCTATATCAAATCACACTCAACGAACTAGTGTAGAGCATACCATAAAGTTTATCATCATATAACAGTTCTCAACAAAGCACATAGAACGATTTCACAATCAACAACACACAACCTCTATAAATGACTCATTTTTTCAACACAAAGGGCCAACATCATGAAATGTTACATATGCAATAAGTAGTACACTGAATTAGACCTCTTGTGCCGCTCACTTTTAGTGATGTTCCTCTCTCAAATTCATCAATATAACACATGGAACACAATAATTATGGCACACTCACACTCACAAATGATTTAATGCACATATGCAACATACCATAGGCTTTCTCTTCATGTACGTTAAGACTACCTAATTGCTTCAAGAGATTAAGATCACAAGGTCTTTTCTTGGTTTTAATGTCGGCCAAGGGATAGGTAGGATTGATATTTCATTTTATAGTGACTACCATCCTAAGCACTTCTACGACATATTTTACTTTTCTTGTCCACTACCTCTTTGCTTGCTTGTTCAGCTTTCCTCTACTCACCCTTGTATTTTCTTTTCATGCCCTATTTTTTTACTACTTGGTTGCTAGTTTTCTAATCTTTTAATAAATAAGCATTTTGAAATTAAATCTCTCTTTTTCATTTTCCTATCAGCAAGTAGACAACTCTTTTATGGGAACCCCTTCTTCTCACTCTTCTTTTCTTACCACACTTTTTCTTTTTCCCTTAATATTATACTTCTGTGGACCTTTACTTACAAGTATCAAAGTGCCTAAGACTACTTTGGATCAATAAGTCTAAGGTCTCACAAAAAGAGGGATTAAGCTATTATTGAGGCTAAGAAAGAATAAGGCTTTTAGTTTCAATGGGGTTAACTAGGGAGAATGACATGGAAGGTAAAGTAACTATAGGAAACAATTGGCTTCTTCAAAGTAAGTGCCTTGATCATCTCTCAACTCCCCACCAACTAGGTATTGTACATATACTAAGCCAAGTTCTAGATGATACAATAAATACACACAAAGAAATTCAGCTCACCTATCATGACAACAAGAATATAATCAGTTTCTACAGCTACACATTCACACAATCATATAGAATGAAAAGTTAAATTCATAATTAAGCCCTAAGGATATGTTGAGTTAAATTAAAAGGATATGTGCATCTCTCATGGATTCTAACTCATGCAATCAAGATGACCACTCTATTTCTCTAGCATAGTGGCTAAGCAAAATATCAACAAGACTACAAGTGGATGTCCTACGACTCAATCCTAAAAAATTATAAAATTGTGACGAAACTTCCATTAAGATAGTCATCATCCATCGATCATAGGGAAACTTCATTATTCTATGACTACAATGACTCAAACAAAACAAAACTTTTACTGAAAAATAAAATAACCAAACATAACATAGTCAAGACGAGCACAACAAGTCAAACATCCCAAGCATCCAAGTAGTCAACATCATCATACTATGTATTACAAACCAAGACCTACAAATCATCAAATTACTGTTACCAGAAATATAAAAATGCTATGACCTACAAATAAAACAATTAAATATCAATAGGAATCCAACTTTCCTCTACCGCAAACTTAAAATGGTGCATTGTCCTATGTGCACACATAATCACATCATAAACTGAGAGAAAGAAACTTCATGTTTGTTAAGCATCCTCCTCCTCCATGTCTAGATCATCAACACAATCCGTAAGTACTGTAGCCTCAACATCATCAAGTGGCTCCTCAAAAGTCGGGCCCACTCGGCACATCAATATAGCAATCTCTGTGAGCATGTACCATGCCTTTAAAGCTGACATCTCCTTTGTGGTGGCTGGTTGACCTCCGACCTTCAGATGTAATTCCATCATCCCAAATATATTACCCTGCCAACTCTCATCTTGGGCCTGCCGATCAGCTATAATAAGAGAGGGACCTACAGAAGGGGCAATCTCCTACACCTTGGTGGCGTCTATCATATGTCCAGCCAAATGCCCTGCCAAAGGTAAAACAAGGTCTGCATCCTCCTCCTCGATGCTTTCTTCCCTCAAGTACATGGTCAAGATACTGGCGTGATAATATTTCCATCTACAATTGTCTCATGATCTAATCATATTGTGGAGAATCACATGTTATACCCTGAGAACTCAAATATCGGTCCCAGAAGTTGAAACAGGGAAAAACTGAAAATTGGTGCTTCAGATGCAAGATGAGTCATTGGATGACTTGTGAGGAGATCTAATGAGTCATCAAGTGACTCGGGGGGAGGCCTGGAGGAATTAAAGTGTCGACGCCCCCACGGGCCTGGGAACGACTTGTGGTCAGTCACCACGTCAAGTCAGCTATGGGGTGAGGGTGAAGAATAAATAAAGGAAGCCAACCAGTGTACCTAACGGAAGGAATCCACGAGTCGTGGTTAGTCCCCACGACTCGTGGGCTGAGTTGTGATCAAGCAGGGTAAGTTTTATTTGAGACTAATGCAGTGTACATGATGGGAGGTGACCACGAGTCATGTTAGATCGTTAAGTCACATGTGATGAGCCCAGGAGATCTGATAAGTAATGTACCGGACAAATGACTCCACACGTCGTGGCCCCTCATGACGAGTCGTTAGGTCCCTCGTTGGGACCTCCTGGTAGTTATTTTTCTATGAATTAGTAAGGACTTTTTCATAAATTCCTATGATCCTAAGACCTAAACTACGATGTTTTGGGTTATGAATGGGGAAATTTAAAGGGCTTAAGTTCAGTTTTCACTTCTTTCATTCATGCATACAAGGTAGGGGAATTGCGAGAGTGATTCAAGCTTAGAACTCATCAATTCATTGCAATTTTTTCTTGGGTTATCAAGAGAGGTTAAGAACTAGTTATTCCCAGGTATGTAAGGTTCTCAATGGGTGATTTGTTTGACACCCATGCCCTTCCTCCTTGATTTTGCTAAAATTTCTATAAAACTCATGGGGTTTTGAAATTGATGTAATTAGAATTCCAATGACTTGATAATGGGCTTTATGATATTTTAATCTAATTATCATCTAAGGGTTTTGATCAACTTTTGTATTTTAAATTAATTATAATATTATTGATTTGGATTTCCAAGTATTTAAGCCTAATTATGCATGCCCGATGAGCACTATATATGTTTTGGGAGTAGTATCGAATACTGAGTAGATTCGGGGCCTAGGTTCTGCCCCGGATCTCATAAACTACGTGCCACCGTAGGTATGTTGGGACCTCCTATGGGACTGTTCCCAGCCCAAATGGACCTTTTTATGGTGATGTACCACTTTCATGGTCCTACCCTTTGTAAGATACGGACACCCTCCCGACTAGGGTTAGAACTCGGGCTTCATGTGTGCTCATATGGGGTATGTTGGTTAAGAGAATCTCCCACTGTTCCTTATGATTTATGCATGTATACTATTATGTATATGGGCTCAAGTCATGTTAAATAAGGCTTTTTCTCTTACGATTATGATTATGATTGTATTACGAATGTTTTGAAAACCTTGAGCCTTATGTTGTGGTACTATATTTATGATATGAGCATGATGTCCCACTCTTATGATCATTTATGAGATTTCTATAGCTTAATTATTTGTTTTCCTTACCTTGCATACTCAGTATCTTCTAAGTGCTGACCGCATACTTTCTATGTTGTATTATTCCATGATACAAGACCCGGTTCTCAGGCTCACCCTCCTCAATAGTGCTTTCGAGACTATTATCAGCTTATTTGGTGAGTCCTTATGTTTTGAGGGCCATATGTTTAGACTCTATGTTGTTCCTTCAGTCTCAGATTTGCTGGGTTAGTTGGGGAGTTGTCCCATCAACCCATCTTTCATGATTAGAGGCTTTTCAGAATATAAGTTGTATTCAGCCATCATGTATGGATCATGTATTGTCTCTTCTTCATTGTTATGGATCATGTATTGTCTCTTCTTCATTTCCTTATGTTAAGTCTTCCACTTATGTGATTGAATTAGGTGTACGCTCATGCCATGGGTTGGCATGGGGTCTCTCGGGGCTCCTTGTCCCGTGTCTACGATTCGGGTGTATGTTCGGGTCGTGAAAAATATGGTATCATATCCATAGGTTTGAAGTGTCCTAGGGAGTCTAAAAGCCACGATAAGTAGAGTCTTCTTCATGGGTGTGAAGCACGCCACACTTATGACAAAGAGGCTACTAAACGTTTAGGAAATGTTCCCTTCTTTAATGATCTATGTCGTGCGATGAAAAGTTCTCTGTCCTTCTAATTTGTGATATTGACGTTTGCAGCATCATGACTTCATGCCGAGTAAACCCCAGAAGAAATGGTAACGGTAATGATCATGAGGGTGCAAATGGTGAGGAGCATCAGCCAACCCCACCCTTTCATGAGGAGCACGCACCAGAGACTACTGAACACACTGAGTTTAGGGCAGTGATTCAGATGTTGGCACAGGCCATGACTACCCTATTTCAAAATCAGACAGTGGCGCATTACCCTACGAATAGGAATGCTGTCGTAGCTAGGGTGAAGGATTTCTTGAGAATGAACCCTCCTGAGTTCACGGGGTCGAAGGTGGACGAGGATCCCTACGATTTCATTGAGGAGGTTCTGAAGATCACCCAGGTTATGGGGGTGAACAATTGAGAGTGTGTTGACTTGACCTCCTATCAACTAAAGTGGGTAGCTGACATATGGTTTAAGAAATGGAGAGATGCCAGGGTAGTGGGTGCAGGCCTAATAGGTTGGGAGGAGTTTCATATGGCATTTATGGATCAGTTTTTCCCTCGGGTGATGCAGGAGCTCGAGATAGCCGAATTTGTTAATTTGAAGTAGGGTAACATGTCTGTGCAGGAGTATGCATTTGATTTCACCTGATTATCCAAGTATGCTCCGGAGTTGGGGGCAGATGAGAGGGTTTGGGTGAGCTGTCTTATGCATGGGGTGGTGGATTACATGGAAAAGGATTGCGGGATCTCCATGCTTCATCGGGATATTGACTTCCCCCATATTGTATTTTGCATGCATAGTAGATGGAGTCATTCTACTGGAGGCAGAGGGAGTCCAAGAGGGCCAGGACCGACAAGTATGGGGTTTCTTAGGTCAGGTTAGGGGGTGTACAACACCAGCAGTCCCAGCACAGGTCTATTGTCCCATCCCCATCATCAGCAAACACACCATCTAGGTTCAGAGGAGATCAGAGGAGCAGGGTTTAGGCTTGATGTATCAGGGTAGCATGCAGATGGAGCGCACTTTTCCAGCCTATGCGAAGTGCAGCAAGAGTCATCTCAGAAGGTGCTTAGTTGGCTCAGATGTGCGTTTCCAGTGTAGCAAACCCGGGCACCGACTTAGGGATTGCCCCCAGCCAGGTCAGGGGTCGGTGGGGCCCGTGTGACGGCAGCCAGTTCTATCGCTCCAATAGCAGGTCCCCCTCAGCAAGGTGCCCTACTAGCTCAGTCGGCGCTCAGCGCCAAAACAGGTTTTATGCTCTAGTAAACCGCCAGGAGTAGGAGGTTTCTCCAGATGTGGTCACTGGTATAGTGCAAGTCTTCGATATTGATGCTTATTCCTCGTTAGATCCAGGAACTACCTTATATTTTATGAAACCTTATATTTCTAGTAGTTTTGGAGTTAGCCCTGAAATTTTGTCAAAACCATTCTCAATCCCTACCCAGTCGGTGAATCAGTTATAGCTAGGCTGGTGTATAGAGGTTGCCCCATCACAGTGTTGCATAAGGTTACCTCTGCAGACTTAGTAGAGTCATCTATGACTGACTTTGACCTTATTTTGGGCATGGATTGGTTGTTTGCATGTTATGCTTTGACCCCATCACAGTGTTGCATGTTTGCAGGGACCCGTGCAGTGGAATTCCGATTTCCGGGAGAGCCAGTTTTAGAGTGGAAGGGTAATTCAGTTGTACCAGCCAGTCGATTCATTTCATATATTAAGACCAGAAATGATTTCTAAGGGCTGTAGTATCACCTAGGTAGGGTTAAGGATGTTGCATCTGAAACCCCGACTATCCAGTCAGTTCTGGTAGTATGTGAGTATTCAGAGGTTTTTCCCGATGATTTGTCAGGTGTTCCTCCAGAGAGGGAAATTGATTTCGATATTGATCTCTTACCCGATACGCAGCCTATCTCTATTCTGCCCTACATAATGGCTCTAGCCGAGCTAAAGGAGTTGTAGGATCAGTTGAAAAACATATTAGATAAGGGCTATATTAGGCCGAGTAAGTCTCCATGGGGTGCACCAGTGTTATTTGTCCAAAAGAAGGATGGTTCGCTTCAGATGTGCATTGACTATCAGCAATTGGACAAGGTCACCGTCAAGAATAGGTACCCCTTACCCAGGATCGATGACTTGTTTGACCAGCTTCAGGGTGCCAGATGTTTCTCAAAATTAGAGCTCAGGTCCGGTTATCACCATCTCAGGGTTAGTGAGAGTGACATTCTGAATACCGCTTTCAGGACTCGGTATGGTTACTACGAATTTGTTGTTATGTCTTTTGGACTAATCAATGCACCTGCAGCTTTCATGAACATGATGAACAGGGTGTTCAAGCAATATCTATACATGTTCATGATCGTGTTCATCTATGATATCCGTATATATTCCTGAAGCGAGGAGGAGCGCGCCACTCATTTGAGAATAGTGCTGCAGACTCTCAAGGATGGTTAGTTGTATGAAAAGTTCATTAAGTGCGAGTTTTGGTTGGACTCGATTGTATTTTTGGGCAATGTGGTATCGAGTGAGGGCACAATGGTAGATTCTCAGAAAATTGTGGCGGTGAAGAATTGGCTAAGACCGGTGAATCCTTAAGACAATCAGAGTTTCTTGGGCCTATAAAGTTACTACCAGAGATTTGTTGAGGGATTTTCATCAATTGAAGCACCATTGACTAGGTTGACTCAAAAAAAGGTAAATTTTCAATGCTCGAAGGCTTGTTAGAAGAGCTTCCAAGAGTTGAAGACTCGACTCACTTCAGCACCAGTGTTGACCCTACCCGAGGGTACCGATGGTTTTGTTGTATATATTGATGCTTCGAGAATCAGAATTGGGTGTATGTTGATGCAACATGGGAAGGTGATAGCATATGCCTGAAGACAGTTGAAAACCCATGAGAAGAATTACCCGACTTATGATCTTGAGTTGGCCGCGGTGGTGTTTACCTTAAAGTTATGTTGGCATTACTTCTATGGGTTCCACGTGGATGTAGTCACAGATCACAAAATCTTGCAATATGTGTTCACGTAGAAAGATCTCAATCTTCAGCAAAGAAGGTGGTTGGAGTTACTAAAGGACTACGATATGAGTGTTCTATACCACCCGGGTAAGGCTAATGCGGTAGCAGACGCACTTAGTAGTCTCTCTATGGAGAGTGTGCCCCACGTGGACGAGGGAAAGAAGGATTTGGTGAAATATGTCCATCGACTTGAAAGATTGGGAGTTAGATTGGTCGACTCGACTGATGGTGGCATTGTTGTGCAAAATGGATCAGAATCATCCTTGATGATGGATGTGAAAGCCAGACAAGATGAGGATTTGATTTTAGTAAAGATGAAGGAAGCCATTGGAAGTACGAAGGTGGAGGTCTTTTCCCAAGGGGGAATGGTGTGCTGCGATACCAAGGCTGTCTATGTGTTTCGGATGGGGATAATTTGAGGAATCGAATATTGCATGAGGCACATGGATCTAGGTATTCTATCCATATGGATGCCAAATAGATGTATCAGGATTTGCGGAAAATATATTGGTGGAATGGCATGAAGAAGGATATTGCAGAATTCGTAGCCAAGTGCCCGAACTGTCAGCAAGTGAAAGTCGAACATCAAAGGCTGGGAGGCGTGCTTCAGGATATTAGCATTCCTACTTGAAAGTGGAAAGAGATTAATATGGATTTCATTATAGTCCTACCTCATACTCGCCGCCACTATGATTCTATTTGGGTGGTAGTAGACAGGTTGACCAAGGCTGCACACTTCCTACCGGTCAAAACCACAGATTCAGCGGATGATTATGCCAAGTTGTACATTCTAGAGTTGGTTTGACTTCATGGAGTGCCTGTCTATTATCTTAGACTGAGGTACTCAGTTTACCTCTTAGTTTTGGCGGACTTTCAAAGAACAGCTTGGGACTCAGGTAAAGCATAGCATAGTATTCCATCCGCAAATGGATGGTCAAGCAGAGAGGACAATTCAAACTCTCGAGGATATGTTGAGAGCTTGTGTAATGGACTTTAAAGGTAGTTGGGATGATCAATTGCCCTTGATTGAGTTCGCTTACAATAACATCTATCATTCCAGCATCCAAATGGAATCATTTGAAGCTCTTTACGGGCGGAGGTTTAGATCGCCCATCAGATGGTTTGAGGTTTGTGAGCCAGCTATGATAGCACCTAATTTGGTTCATGAGGCCATGGTGAAAGTTCAGATGATAAGAGATAGGCTGAAAACCGCTCAGAGTCGTCAAAAGTCATCTGCCGATGTGAGAAGAAGAGATTTGGAGTTTGAGGTAGACAATTGGGTATTTCTAAAGGTATCCCTCATCAAGGGAGTCATGTGGTTCGAAAAGAAAGGAAAACTCAGCCCCGGCTATATTGATCCCTATGGAATTATGAGAAGAGTTAGTAAGGTAGCGTATAAGTTGGACCTACCCTCAAAGTTATCTTCTGTGTATCCCGTGTTTCATGTGTCACTTTTGAAAAAGTGCTTGGGTAACCCAGCTCTAGTAGTCTCAGTGGACAGCATCAGTGTAAAGGCTATCCTCAATTATGAGAAAATTCCGGTTGCAATCTTAGATCATCAGGTTCGGAGACTGAGGAACAAAGAAGTATCTTTGGTGAAGGTGTTGTGGAGAAATCAACATGTTGAGGGAGCTACGTTGGAAGTCGAAGCAGTTGTGATTGCTAAATACCCTCACCTGTTCCCTACCAGCTCAGTTTCAGTTTGAGGTATCAGTTTTTGCCCTAATTCTCTAATAATTTTCCATGTTCAGTTCATGTGTGCAAGTATGACTTATGTCATGATAGATGTATGTGATGTATGAATTCAGTTCAACTATGTAGTTCTTTTCAGAGGTAGTCATTTTGTCAATTTTCGATTTAAATGATCAGTGTTTGCATATGATGATTGCATGTTTCTGATTTTTTGTATGTTTCTAACATTCGAGGACGAATGTTCCGAAGGGCGAGGATATTGTTATACCCCGAGAACTCAAAGATCGGACCTGGGAGTTGAAATGGGGAAAAACTGGAATTGGTCCTTCAGTTGCAGGATGATTCATCCAACAACTCATGAGGAGATCCCACGAGTCGTCAGGTGACTCATGGGGAGGCTTAGAGGAATTGAAGTGCAGGGGTCCCCACAGGCATGGGAACGACTCTTGGTCAGCCACCACGAGTCATCAAGTTAGCCATGGGGTGAGGTGAAGAATAAACGAAGGAAGCCAACCAGTGTACCTAACGGAAGGACTCCACGAGTCGTGGTTAGTCCCCACGACTCGTGGGATGAGTTGTGATCAAGCAGGGTAAGTTTTATTTGAGATTAATGCAGTGTACATGATGGGAGGTGACCACGAGTCATGTCAGATCGTTAAGTCACATATGATGAGCCCAGGAGATCTGATAAGTAATGTACC
This sequence comes from Datura wrightii, assembly GCA_035772735.1. Lineage (NCBI taxonomy): Eukaryota > Viridiplantae > Streptophyta > Magnoliopsida > Solanales > Solanaceae > Datura > Datura wrightii. Next base: position 70,199,970 of record JASDFA010000019.1, on the reverse strand, counting down.
TGAAAAATGACTCCACAAGTCGTGGCCCCTCATGACGAGTCATTAGGTCCCTCGTTGGGACCTCCTGGTAATTATTTTTCTATGAATTAGTAAGGACTTTTTCATAAATTCCTATGATCCTAAGACCTAAACTACGACGTTTTGGGTTATGAATGGGGAAATTTAAAGGGCTTAAGTTCAGTTTTCACTTCATTCATTCATGCATACAAGGTAGGGGAATTGGGAGAGTGATTCAAGCTTAGAACTCATCAATTAATTGCAATTTCTTCTTGGGTTATCAAGAGAGGTTAAGAACTAGTTATTCCCAGGTATGTAAGGTTCTCAATGGGTGGTTTCTTCCACATCCATGCCCTTCCTCTTCGATTTTGCTAAAATTTCAATAAAAACTCAAGGGGTTTTTAAATTGATGTAATTAGGATTCTAATGATTTTATAATGGGCTTTATGATTTTTGAATCTAATTATAATCAATGGGTTTTGATCAACTTTTGTAGCTTAAACTAATTATAATATTATTGATTTGGATTTCCATGTATTTAAGCCTAATTACGCATGCCCCATGATGAATCGATTTATGATATAATCTCCCATTGAGGATATATACAAGCCCAGTATGAATTATGATTAAATCCTGAACTTATTATGTTACCCATTATGATCTTTTATGAAATTTAAGCTATATGCATGATCTCCAAGTATGTATGAACCTCATGAATCATGAATTATGTTTTGGCCGACTCACAGGCCTCGTTGTATGGATAGTTCACGTATGTACAAGTATATTTATGATTATCATAATTAGACCATAAATTCATGTATGTTATACTTGTAGCACTATATATGTTTGGGGAGTAGTATCGAACATCGAGTAGGTTAGGGGCCTAGGTTCTGCCCCAGATCTCATAAACTATGTGCCACCGTAGGTATGTTGGGACCTCATATGGGACTGTCCCTGACCCAAATGGCCCTTTTCATGGTGATGTCACACTTTCATGGTCCTACCCTTGGCAAGGTATGGACACCCTCCCGACTAGGGTTACAAGTCGGGCTTCATGTGTGCTCATATGGGGTATGTCGGTTAAGAAAATCTCCCACTATTCCTCATGATTTATGCATGTTTATGATTATGTATATGGGCTCAAGTCATGTTAAACAAGGCTTTTCTCTTATTATTATGATTACGATTGTATTACAAATGTTTTGAAAACCTTGAGACGTATGTTATGGTACGATATTTATGGTATGAGCATGATGTCCCACTCTTATGATCATTTATGAGATTTCTATATATTAATTTTTTGCTTTTCTTACCTTGCGTACTCAGTATATTCCAAGTACTGACTGCATACATTTTATGCTGTATTGTTTCATGATACAAGATCCGGTTCTCAGGCTCACCCTCCTCAATCGTGCTTCCGAGACTGTTATCAGCTTATTTGGTGATTCCTCATGTTCTGAGGGCCATGTGTTCAGACTCTATGTTTTTCCTTCAGTTTCAGATTTGCTGGGTTAGTTGGGGATTTTTCCCATCAATCCGACTTTCATGATTAGAGGCTTTTCAGACTATAAGTTGTATTCAGCCGTCATGTATGGATCATGTATTTTCTCTTTTTTTTATGGCATGTTTACATTTCCTTATGTTAAGTCTTTCGCTTATGTGATTGAATTAGATGTACGCTCATGCCATGGGTTGACATGTGGTCTCTAGGGGCTCCTTCTCCCGTTTCTACAATCCAGGTGTACGTTGGGGTCATGAAATCACAACACCAAAATTAATCGGTATCCCCTTCATTAATATGTACACCAAAAAAATCCGCTCGTGAGTCACCTCTGTCAAATGTGTCCCAGTGAGAACGACAGCACATACCAACTTCACCCACACCTTTGCCTCCCTATTCAAATAAGAAAATGCAGGTATGGAATGGGTATCATTTTGATCCCTCACCCATAGGGCAGATGAGTGCTCACCGCACAAAGTGTGGCGGATGTCTCTGTATGGTGGCTTCTCCAATGAGATGAAATACTCTGAAGGGTCAACTGCAGGTGTCTCTAAGAAAGCATTGAACCTCTTAGCAGTGAATTACACCACCTGTCCTCCGATCTTGACCTTTGTACTCTCTCTGAATGAGGTGTCCCAATTTTCATAGAATTCCCTCACCGAAGTAAAGTTGCACCATTCCGGCTCATTGAAGATATAGCCAGCTCCCAACTCACATATCTTTTCCTGAAAACGGCCCTCATCTATCCAGTTCTCAAGGGCATACTTGGTTTCCCTTTGAGTATTAAACCAAGTAAGCCCATGAGGCTCAGCTGCTTTCACTTAGAATCTCCTTGTGGGGCCTGCTTTGGGATCTGAGGAACTAGCTTCCGTTTTTCTTGGTCTACCCATCTTTCAGCTCTTCTCAGCTACAATCACCTCCTTTCCTTTAGGTGCCATGGTACCTAGGAGGAAAAAAATCAATAACTCTACAAAATTAGTTTATGAACCAAATGGCTAACTAAGTGTGGAAGGTGTAAAATTCACCCCGCACTTAATATTAACTCCATACTACACCAATTTCATGAAATTTTTTTTTCTTTTCAACTCTCCTCTAGCCTTTAGCTTTTAATCAAGAATGCACTATTTAGGCTATCCCTCTCACTTTCCTTCTCCAATTCACATTTCAAGTAACTTCATGTAATGGATTAGCAATATTCAATTCAATCAACCAACAATAAAAAATTTACTACCATTCAACATGAATTAATCAAGATTTTCAGCAACTCAAGCAATTGTCATATTCAAGAATTCAAAGTTTCATGTACTTTCTCTCTCCACAATCAATGCACCTACCCACCGACATTCAATAATTCAATTCACCTACCCCATCATCCTCACAAGTTCAAATCACCATATTCAACCAAGAAACAAGCTACCCAACAAAGATAACATACAATCATGGAAGAATTTAAGACTTTAAGCTCATAAAACCCAAAACATGAAATTCAAGTATTTCACCAACAATGGTGATTTTTGGGTTCTAAATCTTGGGGAAGAAAGGTGTTGGAGCATTCTTGCATCGTTACTTGAACAAGAGAGAAGAAATATACTTACTTGAGTTGAAGATGAGAGCCTTACCAACTCATTGGAGAAGACAACAGTGGACGGGAGAGGGAATGGGAAGCTACGGTTTAAGGGAGAGAGAGAAAATTTTGCTTTTTGTTTTTCAATATTTTGAGGGAAAAGGATGAATGAGACTTTAAATAAAATGTGGGGCATGGGCTTTTATATAATTTTAAGATCTTTTGAGTCAATATTAACAAAAAAAGTTTGGCCAGATACCCCTTGGTGCGCCGCCCCCTCTTTCTCACCACAAACTTAGAATAACAAATTTCTATGGTGATAGGGGCTGGCGCGGCACGCCCCCTATAGGCTCACCTAACCAAATTTTTTCTACTAGGAATAAATTCCTAGCATCCCACGCTAGGCGTCTCACCCCATACATACACTTTTTAGCTCAATGTCTAGCTTGTTCTTGCCTCTTACGTCTTGTTCATCTCTATAAAACAAATAAAAAACATACAAAATGTTAAAAAGAAAAAGTATGGGTTTCCTCCTATCAAGAACCTTATTTAACATCGTGGCACAACATTCATGAGTTGCCTCCCACGTAGTGCCTGATTTAACATTGCGGCACGACTATGGTCCCCGTCACTCCTTCATCCAAGTGGAATTTTGACCATACCAAGGATCCTCTAAACTTTCATGCAACACTTGCTACTCCACTAACTAATTACAACCTCCAAGTTCTCCTTCCGTTTCATCTTGAGGTCTTCATAATGATGTGGCATTCGTGCTTCTCTAAACACTTCAAACACTGCCTTCTGACCATCTACCATTATAGACATCTTGCCCAGCTGAACATTTATGATTGCATCGGCAGTGGCTAAAAATCCTCTACCCAGAATGAGGGGAACTTTGCATCTGCCTCATATTATAGGATTATAAAGTCCACTGGTAGGATGAAAGGTCCTACCTTAATCAAGACATCTTCAATGATTCCCTCAGGATAGGCCAGAGACCAATTCGCAAGCTGCAACGTCACTGTGGTAGGACGTGGTTCACCTAATCCCAGAGTTCTGAACAGGAATGTGGGCATCAAATTTATTCTAGCACCCAAATCACATAAGGCTAAACCAATTTCCTTGCTTCCAATAGTGATAGGAATAGTGAAACTCCCAGGATCCTTTAACTTTTTAGGAATTTTATTCTTAATTGGGGAACTGCACTCTTCTGTAGGAGCCACGATTTCAAAAACTGTATGCCTCCTCTTATTGGTCATGATATCCCTAAGATGCATGGTGTACTTTGGAACTTCCTGCAAAATCTCCACCAACGGAATATTCACATGAACTTGCTTCAACAATTCAATAAATTTACTACAGGTTGTGTCCTCTATCTTTTTATTCAACCTTTAGGGAAATGGGGGAGGTGGTCTAGCTACTACAATTTTCGGTTGTGAGTTTCTAGACTCGCCTACCTCATTCTTGGATTTCATTATCTGTTCCTCATCATCTTTATCTTTTTTTAGGGACAATCTCAGCAACTCCTTACCACTGCGCAAGAAAATAGCATTTATATTTTCCTTGGGGTTCTTCTCGGTATTACCCGGGAGTGCCCCTTGTGGTCTGTTGTTTTGCTATAGGGCCAATTTCCCTATTTGCCTTTCAAGCTCATGGATGGATTTTTTTCATTTCATTTATCACTTGTGTCTATTGCACCATCCATTGCTTCATTGTCTCCTCAAGAGAACTGTTCTGCTGCTGGCCTTGTGGCCTTTGGAAAGTGTTTTGGGGCCTTTAGAAATTTTGATTCCCTCACCATGGGGGATTTTCTTCATTACAGTACCCCTAATTATATCCATTACTTGCAAAACCTCCACCGTGACCTTGTTGTCCCACAAAATATACAAACTCGGGATTAAGAGGACAACCTGAATAGGCATGGCCTTCTCCACACGCCTCACACGATGGTGGTGGGATTTGTACCTGCTGTACATGCTACACTTGGCCTCCTGCTGGTGTGGTCACCAACTTACTGATCACATTCACCAACTGGCTAATGTTTGCTCTTATTTCTGCTACATCATCCACCTCAAGCTTTCCTGACACCTTTGCTGCTGCAAATCCTTTACCTTAATCTAATAATCCTAACTCCCTGCAGATATGAGGTTTAAGAGAGCCTCAATTTCATTATAACTTTTGGACAGAATCTGTCCTTATGCAGTAGCGTTAAGCAGTATCTTAAATTCAAGCTTAAGACCTGTTATACCCCGTAAATTCCTGGCATATAGATGGCATATTCGCGTGTTGGTTAAGAGTATTTGAAAGCCATACATGCTAGAAAAAGGCTCGAGGAAAGATCGGACAAGCGCCAAGTCGGCACATCGCAAGGCAAAATGCGACTTATAAATCGCATTCCAGAAATGTGACTTATAAATCGCATTCCAAGAATGGGATTTATAGTGTCCATTATATATATAAGCCCAACTTCATTTTTTTATTAAAATTCTTATATGTTCCAGTAGAAAACAGAGAGTAATTAGAGAGAAGGGGAAAACGAAGATCTCCTACTAAAATTCATCCGATTACGCCGCCAAACGCGGTCCAAACTCGAATTAACCTCAGGTACCAAGGTATTTAGCAGCAGGGAGCATTCCTACGGATTTTGTTTCGCGAAATACGGCTAACGAATCGTCGAGCTACCGGACTAAGGTAAGTAGAATTCCTCCAAACTAGTGTCTATGTGCTCCTAGCCGTAAAGTGAATACTTCTCCCTTCTGGGCTTCTGAAAAATAGCAAGTTTTCGACCGTTTTACGATAAGCCTAAGTTTAGGCTATAATTATATCGAAAGTGACGTCGTCCTTCAGAATAGTGTAGTATTTAGTACTAATTGACGTGTATATGAATGCAGTTGGGAGAAATAGTTGGAGTACTGACCGAGCCTCGTCCGACAGACGGATAACTCGAGGTTAAGGTATGCAAAGCTAGTTCCTTCGGCAAGTTAGTAGCTTTAGCCTTGTATAGTACCACAAACTCCGTCGTAGAATTTCCGGAAGTTGAATGTTAAGTATTGTGAAAGTTCAGTAAACCTAGTTTGCATTGTGATATCATATTCAGTCTGAAATTTAGAAAAGAATGTGCCCAAGGGCAAGTTAGTAGTTCAGATTCAGTACAACCTATTATGTGAATAGCAAGCATGTTGTAGAATAAAAAGGAACAGATTTTCATAATAACAGTCAGTAAAGAAAGATCAGATAGACAGATAGTTTTGGCTACAGATTAGCCATTCAGACAGATAGTATCTTGGCTACAGATTAGCCGTACAGTTAAATAGAGAGTACAGAATCAGTATAGTCAGTAAAGAATCAGTTCGGTATAGAAACAGATCAAAATAAGAAGTTAGATTCCAGACAGGCTTTTCAGTTATACATGCTTGCTATTTCTATGTGCTATTTGTTTGTTGAGACTTGTTGTGGCATGTGGGCACCCATTTAGCATCCCCACCGCCCCTGGGTTATAGCTGTGTCGATACCAGATTCAGATACCGCCACCAGCTGGGCGATGCCGTCCGCCTAGAGGACGATTATGGCCGACCACCATGATAATACGGTCCAGACCACCCTGCTTGCAGGGGTAGTTCAGTTTACTCTGCGCAGAGCCAGTCCACCCTGTTTATAGGGGCAGAACACTCTGTGTGCGCTTGTGGCCGGGGGCAGTTTCAGATACAGATTTTATAAAATTACCCTGTTGCGTGCTTGCACCCAGGGGCAGTTTTTATTACACACCCCGTCTACACTTGCGCCCAGAGGCAGGAGTCTTCGGACTCAGACACAGTTTATTGTCAGAGGCCTAGGCCTGAGCTACGTACCCAAGGGGACCGGTAGGAGGAGCTCACAGTTGTCAGATGAATGGAGTGACTAATTTTTGGTTGGTTTAGACCCGGGTAGGGGTAAATAGATTGTGTGTTGGTTGGCACCTTCCGGCTTATGGGGGTCGGTCAGGTATTGTGTGTATTTATATGTATACCTATATGTGCTATTAGATACTGATAGACAGGAGGACGACACGTCATCAGGTATGCTCAGTTTAGTTATAGAATAAATAAACTCTCCCCAATTATTCTCAGCTAGATAGACTCAGCTACTTTCTGCTTATATGTCATGTTAATGTTGTTATTCATTTTAGTTGTGTATTTCAGTTGCTTTACATGCTCAGTACTTGTGGTACTGACGGCCAGTGGGGCGCTGCATTACTTGCCTGCAGGTACTCATAGACGAGGAGGCGATCCCTCGTGATTCAAGTCAGCTATTGAGTATTCAGCTCCTGTCATCCGGAGTCTGAATTCCAGAGGTGTATTTCGTTTTCTTTTGTTGTACAGTTCGGGTAGGTCGGGGCCCTGTCCCGATCATTTCTATTGTTATTCTTAGAGGCTTGCAGTCTGTATATATTTCCCTGTGGTCAGTCGAGTCGGTCGTGTGAGGCCGTGCAGCTTGTTATAGTTATTTGTTATTTCTGTTCCTTTTGGCCGTATGTGGCCATAATCAGTCAGTAGTGGTGACCTTGCCGGTCACGTAATTAGTTAGCATGTTATTGTTGAGTTACAGAGAACTAGACAACATGGTGGCCTTGTCGGCCCGCATAGGTTCCCCTATAGTAGCATGTTTCTGGTTAGCTATCATTACAGGTACAGGTGGCTATAGGCCAATAGGCCGGGGGCTGTGTTTACAGCCGTTATATAGCCCTTTCTTTCCAGAAATGTGAGTTAGAGCCAGCCATGCACCAGATATGCTTAGGATCACCAGATAGCAGTCTAGGTCCTACTAGGGCACCAGGTGCCAGTCATACCCCCCAAGGCGGGGCGTGACAAACTTGGTATCAGAGTAGGTCGTGTCCCGGGGAGTCTGCAAGCCGTGCTAAGTAGAGTCTTGTCTATGGATGTGTTATGCACCACATACTATAGGCAGGAGGCTGCGAGGCATGATAGGATGGTTACCCTTCCTTCTCAGTCAGTCGTGCTTTAGAGTGGTACAGTATAGGGTTGAGTCCCTAAAAACTTACCGTATTCTTTGATTACAGATACAAAGGCAGATCAGCATTACCCTATCACAGGCAGAAGATCAGATATAGCAACAGAAGAGGGCATCAGCCAGTTACATGATAACTACAGCAGCAGCAGGAGGTACCAGAGACCTCCCAGCGTGATACCCTTATCGGTACTATTCCCAATATACGGTGATAACGTCAGAATAGGAAGTCAGAAGTATAATGTATATACGAGTTGACTTATTTATTAGATATATAAGATCTGGTTAATATATCAGACAATATCAGACTATCAGACAAGAAAAACAAAGGAAAAGAAAGAGAGGAAAATGTAGGGTTGCCTCCTCCATCCTTTCAGATGTGGTACAGTTCCATGTTTTGTTTCGCTGCATTAAGTTCCTACCTCTTAGTTTTGATTTCAGTATAGAAATGGGCATAAGGATTGAGGCGATGTTGCCCAAAGTAAGTAGTAAGTGAAGATTGATTGGTTGATTCCATAAAGTGTTAGAAGGAGTAAGGAGTCCCTGTGATTACGTAAGTTGCACAGACCCTCACGGTAATAAGTCAGAAGAGCAAGTAAGACTACTAACTTACTCAAAGTGGGCGTAGAAGATCCAGTAATAGTCAAGTTTGAGTAAGAAAAAGGCCAAGTCTGCCATAACACGCTAACAAGAGTAAGATATACCTGCAAGATAATAGTTATAATTTCAGTTGTGATACCGGAAGGTAAGGGGATCATGTGAACCAGATGGGTCTAACTGCAAGTCAGAAGAAGTATAAGCTGGATACTTGACCAGTAATCTTATTAACAATGAAAAGCAGGTACATTGAACCCCAGAGTTCAGCTTAAGCAAGATGAGGGGAAGAAGCAGGAATGTCAGATTTTTTGGGGAAATTAGGATTACCCCCGGATTGATAGATACCAGAATATCGTATTAAGGATTAAGCCTCGGGCTGACAGTAAGATTGTGGTCCAGAATGCTGCAGTATGTTCGCTTATGGGGAAGTTAAGAAATTACCGATACATCGAATTTAATCTAGTGTGCCCTAGTGATAAGGCCCAGCAGACAGTCATGGGCTCTCAATATATGCCAAGTAAGGCCACAAGATTCGAACGTTGACCCTACATCGCAAGAGTGGCGGAACTTCAAACAACAGACAATAACGAAAGTGTTTATGTTTGTTACTTTCAGAATGGGGTGACAAGACAATGAAATGTTAAAAGAAGGCAGGAGGTATTATTAGACCATAGAAGCAGTATATCATGTACAATAGGAAATTTAGCAAAGTGTGTTAGAGATTACGTATCACTACAAAATTTAGTATGCATTATACGTATTTATTAATATATATCTGTGCAGATAATAAATATGTTGTGAGCAGCTGCTAATAGGGGTTACAATCACACAGATGCATATTAGTGCTGGGAAGTATATACAAATTGCATTGCAGGACCCCTTGCCGAAAATAAAAAGAGAAAAGAGAGAAAAAAAAAAGAAAAGCGAAAAGAAGGGGCAAGTTAAGTGTGATTTACGTATGAATCCATAAAAACTGTCTCAGCTCTTAGTTATTAAGTTAATAGATTTATATGTTGTTTCCAGATCTAGGTTTTAGAAGCTTATAAGAGTTAGTAACCTGAATCAGGTAATTAGATGATAAGGGCGCAGTTAGACGGTCTACCGACGAGCTGGCGCCTGTATTAGCAGGGAAGCAACTCTAAAGATCAATAACACTAGCGCATGTGCCAGAACCAGAATTAGAGACTGAATAGGTATACTTCAGAGATTAGCAATACTATAATTGTTCCAGTATGTTAAGTGGCCATACATCGTTTTCCCAGCCTTGTAGGTGAGAGTCGACCTTAGTCAACCTAGCAGTTATTACAAGGAATACCCCGCAAGTTAGACAAGCCCGTGGGCACCCCAAGAAAGGGGTCCACATCAGTAGTCAGTGATAGACTAGTACTTCAACTGGTTCTCGTAAGATATTCAGATACAGAGCCCTAGCAGAAGGCCAGTATTTACAGAATTGCTCATAAGATCGAGAATTCCCCAGAATAGCAGTATAAATCCAAGTGGATACACACAAGGCATAAGAAATGGATAGTACCCTGCTAGCACAGCGTTTATTAAGACCAGGAGATTAGTAGACTCCCCGTGAAGATCCAGAGATTGATCGCCTGGGAGTAAGTTTGATTAAGCCCAGCCTTACAGTGGTTCAAGCAAAATAACAAAGTAATTAGATGCCCACAAGTCTTCAGTTATGCATGAACTATAAGTACTCAAGTAGAACAGTTAGAGCATTGTTAGACTACTGCCACATTCGGTTCATTCAACCTGACTATTCAGTTACTTAAGGTTATGCAGCAAGATCATTAGAGGTCATGATCAATATCAGGATCCTCTGATCAGATAAAGGCACAAGGAGCGCAGACGGTCGTTCAGGTTATCCCAGCAACAAGTAGCCTTAGCATGTGGCCGGAAGGCCAGATAAGCTGTAGCTACGCCTGTAAACTACCTATCGATCTCTTCGGCAAAACAAGCTAGTATGACCGTCAATTATATGCCGAGCTCTCTAAGTATGAAAATGTTATGTTAGTCAAGAAGAGGTAAAGGAGCAGCAAATGCTCTTAGCTATAGATCTATTAGGAATGTGGCGTATGAGCAACCCGAGCAACGGGAGTTGGTCAGGGAGATAGATCAATTGGTCAATTTACCTGTTCGTGTGATAGAAATAAAGGACAATAGAGCGGTAATCTAGAACCCCGCCATGTTATCCTTAGTTGTGGAGGTAAGAGAACGGCAGTATGCAGATCCTGACCTGATCTAGCTCAAGGATAGAATCCTGCAAGGGAAGCGCCAGATTCACAAATAACAGAGGATGGAGTGCTGCATTGTAAAGACCGTCTATGTGTTCCAGATGTTTCAGGCCTCCGCCATCAGATCATGAACGAGGTGCACTGCGCCAGCAACTATTTTCTCCACCCCGGTGCGACAAAAAATATACCATGATATCGAAGAAAACTACTGGTGGCTAGATAAAAAAAGGAAATTGCTGAATTTGTAGCCCGGTGTCCTAACTGCCAGCAGGTGAAAGCAGAATATCAGAAACCAGGCGGTTTGACTCAGGACATAGTTGTGCCTCTCTGGAAGTGGGAAGCAGTAAATATGGATTTTGTGGCAGGATTACCCCATACTAAACATGTACATGACTCTATGGGGGTGATAGTTGACAGATTGACCGAATCAACTCATTTCCTGCCAGTGGAAACTACTTTCTCGACCAGATTATGCGGAGTTGTATATCCGAGAAATAGTCAGGTTGCACGGAGTACCAGTATCCATTATTTCAAACAGAGGAGCACAATTTACGGCTAGATTCTGGCAGTCGTTTCAGAAAGATCTGGGAACACAGATTAATCTGAGCACAGCTTTCCACCCTCAGACAGACGGACAGGCTGAGCGCACTATTCATACGCTCGAGGATATGCTGCGAGCGTGTGTACTAGACTTTGGTGGTAGCTGGGACGAGCATTTGCCGCTGATAGAATTTGCTTATAATAATAGCTATCACTCAGCTATTCAGATGGCACCTTTTGAGGCTTTATACGGACGAAAGTGCAGATCGCCGGTTGGCTGGTTCAAAGTAGGGGAATCAGTGATAATTGGGCCAGACATTGTTCAGCAGTCAGAAGAAAAAGTAAAGCTTATCAGAGAACGCCTATTGACTGCACAGAGTCGCCATTAGTCATATGCAGATGTACGGCGCAGAGACCTGGAGTTTAATGTGAATGACTGGGTGTTTTTGAAAGTATCTCCGATGAAAGGGGTGATGAGATTCGGTAAGAAAGGTAAGCTCAGTCCGAGGTTTGTTGGGCCTTATCAGATTCGTCGAAGGAAAAGTCGTGTAGCATATGAGTTGAACTTACCTTCACAATTAGAATCCGTTCATCCAGTCTTTCATGTATCTATGCTGAGGAAATGCATAGGAGACCCGTCCAGGGCAGTCCCAGTCCAGGATATCCAGGTTACAGAAGAACTGACCTATGAAGAGGTTCCAGTGGCTATCCTAGACAGACAGATTCGCAAATTAAGAACTAAAGATACTGCGTCTGTCAAAGTATTGTAGCGTAACAGAAACCGAGAGGAGATGACATGGGAGGCGGAGGAAGATATGAAAACTAGATATCCTCACTTATTCTAGGCCTAGTCAGGCGACAGGTATGTCCGTATTATTATTTATGCAGCACCTTATAGTTGTGTATGTATGAAATGAGAAAGACGGATGTTAGCTATTAAGTGAACTTATAGCATTGTGTGGAGTACCTGTATTGGGCTTTTCTGCTTTTCAGGAATTTTGAGATAGTCCATAATACAGGGGAAACTCTACTGAAATTTTTCTAGAAACAAGTTGAGTAAGTTGAGAAGTCCTCTAGACAGAATGTCATTCGAGGACGAATGTTCTTAAGGGGGGGAGAATGTTATACCCCGTAAATTCCCAGCATATAGATTGCCTATTCGCGTGTTGGTTAAGAGTATTTGAAAGCCACACATGCTAGAAAAAGGCCCGGGGAAAGATCGGACAAGTGCCAAGTCAGCGCGTCGCAAGGCAAAATGCGACTTATAAATCGCATTCCAGAAATGCGACTTATAAATCGCATTCCAGGAATGCAATTTATAGTGTCCATTATATATATAAGCCCAACTTCGGTTTTTTATTAAAATTCCTTATAATTTCCAGTAGAAAACGGAGAGTAATTAGAGAGAAGGGGAAAACGAAGATCTCCTACTAAAATTCATCCGATTACGCCACCAAACGCGGTCCAAACTCGAATTAACCTCAGCTACCGAGGTATTTAGCAGCAGGGAGCATTCCTACGGATTTTGATTCATGAAATACGGCCGACGAATCGTCGAGCTATCGGACTAAGGTAAGTAGAATTACTCCAAAGTAGTGTCTATGTGCTCCTAGCCGTAAAGTGAATACTTCTCCCTTCTGGGCTTCTGAAAAATAGCAAGTTTTCGACCGTTTTTCGATAAGCCTACGTTTAGGCTATAATTATATCGAAAGTGACGTCGTCCTTCAGAATAGTGTTGTATTTTGTACTAATTGACGTGTATATGAATGCAGTTGGGAGAAATAGTTGGAGGACTAACCGAGCCTCGTCCGACAGACGGATAACTCGAGGTTAAGGTATGTAAAGCTAGTTCCTTCGGCAAATTAGTAGCTTTAGCCTTGTATAGTACCATAAAATCCGTAGTAGAATTCCCGGAAGTTGAATGTTAAGTATTATGCAAGTTCAGTAAACCTAGTTCGCATTGTGATATCATATTAAGTCTGAAAGTTAGAAAAGCATGTGCGCAAGGGCAAGTTAGTAGTTCAGATTCAGTAGAGCCTATTATGTGAATAGCAAGCATGTTGTAGAATAAAAAGGAACAAATTTTCATAATAACAGTCAGTAAAGAAAGATCAGATAGACAGACAGTTTTGGCTACAAATTAGCCATTCAGACAGATAGTATCTTGGCTAGAGATTAGCCGTACAGTTAAACAGAGAGTACAGAATCAGTATAGTCATCAAAGAATCAGTTCGGTATAGAAATAGATCAGAATAAGAAGTTAGATTCCAGACAGTCTTTTCAGTTATACATGCTTGCTATATCTATGTGCTATTTGTTTGTTGAGACTTGTTGTGGCATGTGGGCACCCTTTTAGCATCCCCACCGCCCCTGGGTTATAGCTGTGTCGATACCAGATTCAGATCCGCCACCAGTTGGGCGATGCCGTCCGCCTACAGGACGATGATGGCCGACCACCATGATAATATGGTCCAAACCACCCTGCTTGCAGGGGTAGTTCAGTTTACTCTGCGCAGAGCCAGTCCACCCTGTTTACAGGGGCAGAACACTCTGTGTGCGCTTGTGGCCGGGGGCAGTTTCAGATACAGATTTTATAAAATTACCCTGTTGCGTGCTTGCACCCAGGGGCAGTTTTTATTACACACCCCGTGTACACTTGCGCCCAGAGGCAGGAGTCTTCGGACTCAGACACAGTTTATTGTCAGAGGCCAAGGCCTGAGCTACGTACCCAAGGGGACCGGTAGGAGGAGCTCACAGTTGTCTGATGAATGGAGTGACTTATTTTTGGTTGGTTTAGACCTGGGTAGGGGTAAATAGATTGTGTGTTTGTTGGCACCTTCTGGCTTATGGGGGTCGGTAAGGTATTGTGTGTATTTATATGTATACCTACATGTGCTATTAGATACTGATAGACAGGAGGACGACACGTCATCAGGTATGCTCAGTTTAGTTATAGAATAAATAAACTCTCCCCAGTAATTCTCAGCTAGATAGACTCAGCTACTTTCTGCTTATATGTCATGTTACTGTTGTTATTCATTTCAGTTGTATATTTCAGTTGCTTTACATGCTCAGTACCTGTGGTACTGACTCCCAGTGGGGCGCTGCATTACTTGCCTGCAGGTACTCATAGACGAGGAGGCGATCCCTCGTGATTCCAGTCAGCTATTGAGTATTCAGCTCCTGTCATCCGGAGTTTGAATTCTAGAGGTGTATTTCATTTTCTTTTGTTGTACAGTACGGGTAGGTCGGGGCCCTGTCCCGATGATTTCTATTGTTATTCTTAGAGGCTTGCAGTCTGTATATATTTCCCGGTGGTCAGTCGAGCTGGTCGTGTGAGGTCATGCAACTTGTTATAGTTATTTGTTATTTCTGTTCCTGTTGGCCGTGTGTGGCCATAATCAGTCAGTAGTGGTGACCTTGCCGGTCACATAATTAGTTAGCATGTTATTGTTGAGTTACAGAGAACTAGACAACATGGTGGCCTTGTCGGCCCGCATAGGTTCCCCTATAGTAGTATGTTTCTGGTTAGCTGTCATTACAGGTACAGGTGGCTATAGGCCAATGGGCCGGGGGCTGTGTTTACAGCCGTTATATAGCCCTTTGTTTCCAGAAATGTGAGTTAGAGCCAGCCAGGCACCAGATGTGCTTAGGCTCACCAGATAGCAGTCTAGGTCCTACTAGGGCACCAGGTGCCAGTCATACCCCCCAAGGCGGGGCGTGACAAACTTTGTATCAAAGCAGGTCATGTCCCAAGGAATCTGCAAGCCGTGCTAAGTAGAGTCTTGTCTATGGATGTGTTGTGCACCACATACTATAGGCAGGAGGCTGCGAGGCATGATAGGATGGTTACCCTTCCTTCTCAGTCAGTCGTGCTTTAGAGTGGTACAGTATAGGGTTGAGTCCCTAAAAACATACCGTATTCTTTGATTACAGATACAAAGGCTGATCAGCATTATCCTATCACAGGCAGAAGATTAGATATAGCAATAGAAGAGGGCATCAACTAGTTACATGATAACTACAACAACAGGAGGAGGTACCAGAGACCTCCCAGTGTGATACCTTTATCGGTACTATTCCCAGTATAAGTTGATAATGTCAGAATAGGAAGTCAGAAGTATAATGTACATACGAGTTGACTTATTTATTAGATATATAAGATCTAGTTAAGATATCAAACAGTATCAGACTATCAGATAAAAAAAAAAAGGAAAAGAAAGAGAGGAAAATGCAGGGTTCCCACCTCTATCCTTTCAGATGTGGTACAGTTCCATGTTTTGTTTCGCTGCAGTAAGTTCCTACCTCTTAGTTTTGATTTCAGTATAGCAAAGGGCATAAGGATTGAGGCGATGTTGCCCAAAGTAAGCAGTAAGTGAAGATTGATTGGTTGATTCCATAAAGTGTTAGAAGGAGTAAGGAGTCCCTGTGATTACGTAAGTTGCACAGACCCTCACGGTAATAAGTCAGAAGAGCAAGTAAGACTACTAGCTTACTCAATGTGGGCGTAGAAGATCCAGTAATAGTCAATTTCGAGTCAGAAAAAGGCCAAGTCCACCATAACACGCTAACAAGAGCAAGATATACCTGCAAGATAATAGTTATAATTTCAGTTGTGATACCGAAAGGTAAGGGGGTCATGTGAACCAGATGGGTCTAATTGCAAGTCAGAAGAAGTATAAGCTGGATACTTGACCAGTAATCTTATTAACAATGAAAAGCAGGTACCTTGAACCCCAGAGTTCAGCTTAAGCAAGATGAGGGGAAGAAGCAGGAATGTCAGATTTTTTGGTGAAATTAGGATTACCCCCGAATTGATAGATACCAGAATATCGTATTAAGGATTAAGCCTCGGGCTGACAGTAAGATTGTGGTCCAGAATGCTGCAGTATGTTCGCTTATGGGGAAGTTAAGAAATTACCGATACAGCAAATTTTATCTAGTGTGCCCTAGAGATAAGGCCCAGTAGACAGTCATGGGCTCTCAATATATGCCAAGTAAGGCCACAAGATTCGAACGTTGACCCCACATCGCAAGAGTGGCGGAACTTCAAACAGCAGACAATAACGAAAGTGTTTATGTTTGTTACTTTCAGAATGGGGTGACAATACAATGAAATGTTAAGAGAAGGCAGGAGGTATTATTAGACCATAGAAGCAGTATATCATGTACAATAGGAAATTTAGCAAAGTGTGTCACAGATTACGTATCACTACAAAAGTCAGTATGTATTGTACGTATTTATTAATATATATCTGTGCAGATAATAAATATGCTGTGAGCAGCTGCTAATAGGGGTTACAATCACACAGATGCATATTAGTGCTGGGAAGTATATACAAATTGCATTGCAGGACCCCTTGCCAAAAATAAAAAGAGAAAAGAGAGAAAAAAAAAGAGAAAAGCGAAAAGAAGGGGCAAGTTAAGTGTGATTTACGTATGAATCCATAAAAACTGTCTCAGCTCTTAGTTATTAAGTTAATAGATTTATATGTTGTTTCCAGATCTAGGTTTTAGAAGCTTATAAGAGTTAGTAACCTGAATCAGGTAATTAGATGATAAGGGTGCAGTCAGACGGTCTACCGACGAGCTGGCGCCTGTATTAGCAGGGAAGCATCTCTAAAGATCAATAACACTAGCGCATGTGCCAGAACCAGAATTAGAGACTGAATAGGTATACTTCAGAGATTAGCAATACTAGAATTGTTCCAGTATGTTAAGTGGCCATACATCGTTTTCCCAGCCTTGTAGGTGAGAGTCGACCTTAGTCAACCTTGCAGTTATTACAAGGAATACCCCGCAAGTTAGACAAGCCCGTGGGCACCCCAAGAAAGGGGTCCACATCAGTAGTCAGTGATAGACTAGTACTTCATCTGGTTCTCGTAAGATATTCAGATACAGAGCCCTAGCAGAAGGCCAGTATTTACAGAATAGCTCATAAGACCGAGAATTCCCCAGAATAGCAGTATAAATCCAAGTGGATACACACAAGGCGTAAGAAATGGATAGTACCCTGCTAGCACAGCGTTAATAAGACCAGGAGATTAGTAGACTCCTCGTGAAGATCCAGAGATTGATCGCCTGGGAGTAAGTTTGATTAAGCCCAGCCTTACAGTGGTTCAAGCAAAATAACAAAGCAATTAGATGCCCACAAGTCTTCAGTTATGCATGAACTATAAGTACTCAATTAGAACAGTTAGAGCATTGTTAGACTACTGCCACATTTGGGTCATTCAACCCGACTATTCAGTTACTTTAGGTTATGCAGCCAGATCATTAGAGGTCATGATCAATATCAGGATCCTCTGATCAGATAAAGGCACAAGGAGGGCAGACGGTCGTTCATGTTATCCTAGCAACAAGTAGCCTTAGCATGTGGTTGGAAGGCCAGATAAGCTCTAGCTACGCCTGTAAACTACCTGTCGATCTCTTCGGCAAGACAAGCTAGTATGACTGTCAATTATATGTCGAGCTCTCTAAGTATGAAAATGTTATGTCAGTCAAGAAGAGGTAATGGAGCAGCAAATGATCTTAGCTATAGATCTATTAGGAATGTGGCGTATGAGCAACCCGAGCAACGGGAGTTGGTCAGGGAGATACATCAATTGGTCAATTTAGCCGTTCGTGTGATAGAAATGAAGGACAACAGAGCGGTAATCTAGAACCCTGTCGTGTCGTCCTTAGTTGTGGAGGTAAGAGAACGGCAGTATGCAGATCCTGACCTGGTCTAGCTCAAGGATAGAATCCTGCAAGGGAAGTGCCAGATTCACAAATAACAGAGGATGGAGTGCTGCATTGTAAAGACCGTCTATGTGTTCCAGATGTTTCAGGCCTCCGCCATCAGATCATGAATGAGGTGCACTGTGCCATCAACTATTTTCTCCACCGCGGCGCGACAAAAAATATACCATGATATCAAAGAAAACTACTGGTGGCTAGATAAAAAAAAGGAAATTGCTGAATTTGTAGCCCGGTGTCCTAACTGCCAGCAGGTGAAAGCAGAACATCAAAAACCAGGCGGTTTGACTCAGGACATAGTTGTGCCTCTCTGGAAGTGGGAAGCAGTAAATATAGATTTTGTGGCAGGATTACCCCGTACTAAACATGGACATGACTCTATGGGGGTGATAGTTGACAGATTGACCGAATCAGCTCATTTCCTACCCGTGGAAACTACTTTCTCGACCAGATTATGCGGAGTTGTATATCCGAGAAATAGTCAGGTTGCATGGAGTACCAGTATCCATTATTCCAAACAGAGGAGCACAATTTACGGCTAGATTCTGGCAGTCGTTTCAAAAAGATCTGGGAACGCAGATTAATCTGAGCACAACTTTCCACCCTCAGACAGACGGACAGGCTGAGCACACTATTCAGACGCTCGAGGATATGCTGCGAGCGTGTGTACTAGACTTTGGTGGTAGCTGGGACGAGCATTTGCCACTGATAGAATTTGCTTATAATAATAGCTATCACTCAGCTATTCAGATGGCACCTTTTGAGGCTTTATACGGACAAAAGTGCAGATCGCCGGTTGGCTGGTTCGAAGTAGGGGAATCAATGATAATTGGGCCAGACATTGTTCAGCAGTAAGAAGAAAAAGTAAAGCTTATCAGAGAACGCCTATTGACTGCACAGAGTCGCCAGAAGTCATATGCAGATGTACGGCGCAGAGACCTGGAGTTTAATGTGAATGACTGGGTATCTCTGAAAGTATCTCCGATGAAAGGGGTGATGAGATTCGGTAAGAAGGGTAAGCTCAGTCTGAGGTTTGTTGGGCCTTATCAGATTCATCGAAGGATAGGCCATGTAGCATATGAGTTGAACTTACCTCCAGAATTGGAATCCGTTCATCCGATCTTTCATGTATCCATGCTGAGGAAATGCATAGGAGACCCGTCTAGGGCAGTCCCAGTCTAGGATATCCAGGTTACGGAAGAACTGACCTATGAAGAGGTTCCAGTGGCTATCCTAGACAGACAGATTCGCAAATTAAGAACTAAAGATATTGCGTCTGTCAAAGTATTGTAGCATAACAGAAACCGAGAGGAGATGACATGGGAGGCGGAGGAAGATATGAAAACTAGATATCCTCACTTATTCTAGGCCTAGTCAGGCGACAGGTATGTCCGTATTATTATTTATGCAACACCTTATAGTTGTGTATGTATGAAATGAGAAAGACTGATGTTAGCTATTAAGTGAACTTATAGCATTGTGTGGAGTACCTGTATTGGGCTTTTCTGCTTTTCAGGAATTTTGAGATAGTCCATAATACAGGGGAAACTCTACTGAAATTTTTCTAGAAACAAGTTGAGTAAGTTGAGAAGTCCTCTAGACAGAATGTCATTCGAGGACGAATGTTCTTAAAGGGGGGAGAATGTTATACCCCGTAAATTCCCGGCATATAGAAGGCCTATTTGTGTTTTGGTTAAGAGTATTTGAAATCCATACATGCAAGAAAAAGGCCCGGGGAAAGATCGGACAAGCGCCAAGTCGGCACGTCGCAAGGCAAAATGCGACTTATAAATCGCATTCTAGAAATGCGACTTATAAATTGTATTCTAGGAATGCGATTTATAGTGTCCATTATATATATAAGCCCAACTTCAGTTTTTTATTAAAATTCCTTATAATTTCCAGTAGAAAACGGAGAGTAATTAGAGAGAAGGGGAAAACGAAGATCTCCTACTAAAATTCGTCTGATTACGCCGCCAAACGCGGTCCAAACTCGAATTAACCTCAGGTACCGAGGTATTTAGCAGCAGGGAGCATTCCTACGAATTTTGTTTCGCGAAATACGGCTGACGAATCGCCGAGCTACCGGACTAAGGTAAGTAGAATTGCTCCAAGCTAATGTCTATGTGCTCCTAGCCGTAAAGTGAATACTTCTCCCTTCTGGGCTTCTGAAAAATAGCAAGTTTTCGACAGTTTTTCGATAAGCCTAAGTTTACGCTATAATTATATCGAAAGTGACGTCGTCCTTCAGAATAGTGTTGTATTTAGTATTAATTGACGTGTATATGAATGTAGTTGGAAGAAATAGTTGGAGTACTGATCGAGCCTCGTCCGACAGACGGATAACTCAAGGTTAAGGTATGTAAAGCTAGTTCCTTCGGCAAGTTAGTAGCTTTAGCCTTGTATAGTACCATAAACTCCGTAGTAGAATTCCCGGAAGTTGAATGTTAAGTATTGTGCAAGTTCAGTAAACCTAGTTCGCATTGTGATATCATATTCAGTCTGAAAGTTAGAAAAGCATGTGCCCAAGGGCAAGTTAGTAGTTCAGATTCAGTACAACCTATTATGTGAATAGCAAGCATGTTGTAGAATAAAAAGGAACAGATTTTCATAATAACAGTCATTAAAGAAACATCAGATAGACAGACAGTTTTTGCTACAGATTAGCCATTCAGACAGATAGTATCTTGGCTACAGATTAGCCGTACAGTTAAAAAGAGAGTACAGAATCAGTATAGTCAGTAAAGAATCAGTTCGGTATAGAAACAGATCAGAATAAGAAGTTAGATTCCAGACAGTCTTTTCAGTTATACATGCTTGCTATTTCTATGTGCTATTTGTTTGTTGAGACTTGTTGTGGCATGTGATCACGGGCAAAAATAGTATGCTCGAGATTCTCTTTACAACTTAAATTAGTCTTGTTTATCTAAGATTGTTGTATACATTTTCATGTAATTTTAGATAAAGTAAAGATATGTGCTAACCAACATGATTAGTCTTTGTTTTTTAGGTTTTGATGACTTTTGAGTAACTAATCCATGAGTTGGTGAAGTAGAGGCTTGGAAAAGGAATCAACACGCAAACGTCGGCAAAGAGGAGGCACAAAACAGCCCACTGGCGCGTTGACAAGGTGCCATGACAGGCAGGCCGCAGACAACAGCCCACCTGCGCATTGGCAACGTACCACGGTAGGTGGCCTCCACGACCAAGGGCTGCCAACGTGCTGCCCAAGCAGCGTGACACGCTGCCAACGCGGCAGGGTGCTGCCCGGGCCAGTTTCGGGTGATTTTCCAGGGGCTTCCGCGTCCGTAGCATGTCACGGAGGCCGTGCTCCGCGATGCACTCCGTGACACATTGCTTGTTATTTCGGGAAAGAGTCCTACTACTATAAATAGCACACTTAGGTTTATTTTTCAGAATTCAGACTTGGTGGAGCAAGGACGTGGGTTACAGGCAGTTGAGGGACGAAAAGTTCAGGGTTTTTTCTCTCTTTCTTTCTTCTCTAATTCAATTGTTTGTATGATTAACACTTGTTTTAGGATGATTAATCCATAAATGAGTGGCTAATTCCCTTCCTTGTTGAGGTTATGAACACTTGTGATGAATTTTGATTATTGAATTATATGGTTTTTCATCTTTTTTTTCCATGTTGTTCTATTAATTCTTGTTTCTACTGCATTGGTGTGTGGCCTACAATACTGTACATCTAAAAAGTCCGATTTCACTCGAGAAAGCACGAAATTGGAAAGTTGTGAATTAATAGGATATTGTTCTTTACTTGATTTGGGAAAATTGAGTTTTGATATGCTTTCCTGATAGAAATATACTTGAAAGTCGTATTAGTCAATTTAGGAACCGGAATTGTATTGCTAGGTCATGAATTGCATTTGATCACAGAAATGTAGACAGATGGTTTATGATTCTTAAGTGAGATTAAATACGAGAGTTTTAATCTCTTGGCTAATGTTCTTGGCTAGCAACTGGAAGAAAAGATTAACCAATTTATGATTATAATCAGTTTCATTACATGTTCTTAACCTTGGCATGCTCATATCCATAGTTTAAATTCAAAGTAGATAATTGTTAGTAGTTATAGTATATATTTTATAAAACAAATTATTCACTTTTTGGTTACGTTGTTGTCAGCATATTTAGAAGTGAGATATAATATAGTATACTTAAGCAATTTTCACTTATCCAGAGTCTCTGTGGATCGATACTTGGCTTACTTAAGCCACTTACTACTTGTTTGACTACGTGCACTTGCGTGTCGGTTTATAACCCCAAACAAAGCACCGAACAAGTTTTTGGCGCCGTTGCCGGGGACTTGGCAATTGGTGAATTTGTTTTAAGTGTTAATTTACTATATTTGTTTTCTTAAGTGCTGATAACTTGGTCTTAGTGTTTGTTTTAATTTTTTTTTCATTTTATATTTTTCTTTTTCGAATACCCTTATTGACATGACATCGTGGAATATAAATGGTTTCAATGGTGGATACTCATATTTTAGTGAATCTTGTCTGAATTGCGGAGGACACCACTTATGGCAACAATGTAACACGTGTAATATATGTGGTGGTCAAGATGGCCATTGGGATGGCTGTCCGAATGCATATTCCCCTCCCCCAAGCCCCTACTATGATCCTTCTATTGTTTTTCCTGAATATAGGCATGCTGAAAATGAGGACTTGGGACGCCAAGCTCGAATAGAAGACATGCTGAAACAACTCTTGGAGCAATCAGAAGCAATGAAGGAGGCGATGGCAGTATTGAGAATTCAGCAAGAAGAGAATGCAGAGGCTCTAGAAAGGATGAGCAACAAATTCATGGAGATGATCGCTGAAGCTGAAGCTTGTGATAAATTGCAGGTAACAACTTTAGCCGATATTCAAGAGGAAATACAAGAGGATGACAAGGGTGAATTTTTGGATGAAGCCCAACAATTAGAATCTCTTGAGTGTCCCCGTGACGGGCTCACACTTATAGAAAATCCATTCATGGAAGAAGAGATAGAGTACCCCCCATTTGACATTAATGAAGAGATAGATGTCGATGCTGAGATGTAGTATACAAGTAAGGAGGTCAAGCAAAATGCAGTTTCAGAGTTGAGGTGTATTGGACCACACTCGAAGCATTTTTCGACATTATGTTTCGTTGACAACATAGAAATAGTGTCTTCCAAGCTTATAGAGAAATGTCTAGAGGAGGACCAAGCACCATATATTTTGAAATTTGCCAACGCGGAGAGACAAAATGACTTTGGTTACTTGAGGGCCAATAAGTTAAAAAGGCAACACCTACTGTTTGGTCCTTACAATTTTTCACCACCACCGCTGGAGCATAAGAGGAAATTAGAAAAGAAATTAGGGGTGAGATTCATATCCTCAAGGTGGAGGAAAAAGTGGTGAAACTTGGTACGTCGTGCCGCGACGTAAAATTAGGCGCTGCTTGGGAGGCAACCCAAGGGTACCACAGGTACCATTTTAATTTCTTGCAATTGAGTTAATTTTTGTTTATTTTCATCTTGTGTGGTTTTGGTGGAAAGTTAAGCGCAGATGGAGGGGAAGTCTGAGTACCCGTGGAGGAGGAAGCTAACAAGCATGGAAGAGAAAAAGTGTGGGGTCGAACACCCACTTGTGCAAAGTTGAAGAAAGGCATGTTGTTAGCTAGGCCTAAAGGCCTCAGGGAGTATTTCTCACCCTTTTTAAATTTTAATTTGATGCTATGAGGACATAGCATGATTTAAGTGTGGGGTGAGGGAAATTTCAAATTTTTATGCTTAACGATTTTTGGTGAATGTAATGCTTGTGAGAAAATTGAAAAATTTTTTCGGTTCTTTTCGGTTCTTTTCCGACGGGGGGTCTTTGAACCGAAGAATAAAAATTTTCTTTTTCTTTCTTTCCTTTGTCTTTATATAGTGTTTTTAGTCATAGTTAGGGACTGTTTCCGACGATGGATGGATGACGACTGTCTTGAGGAAAAAGTAGTCGGTAGGTGTTGGGTTTTTGAAACCATAACTAATTGGTGCTTGATGTTCTTTTTCTGTGCTATACATGGTCGTAAGATGCAAGTATGTTCAGTGTGAAGCATGCAAGTGTATAACTTTGTTTGAGACACTTAGGCTATTGAATTTGACTCAATATGTTTGAAGCTTAGTTCTGAATTCTTGTGATTAGCTGAGTAAGAGTCTACTGATGGTGTCTTGATTTGAGCATGTGCCATGAGTGTAACGTTTTTGAGTATTTTGTGCTATTATGAAATGTATAGAACTTGCCTGGTGTGTATATAAAACGAAATGAAGGATGTGAATTGTAGGAGATGATTTAGGCATTTCTTTGAATGAACCGAACTTTTATCCCTCATTATACCTACCTTGAAAAATTAATCCTAGTTAGCCCCATTGAGCCTTGAGCCTATTCTTTGACAACTGCAACATAAGCTTAATCCTTTTTCTTTCATTAGCCTTGAAATTGAACCAAAACTCCTAAGTGCTTAAAGGAAAAATCCGAAAGAGTAAAGGAGTGAGAAGAATGAAAAAGAAGGGAAAGTAGCAATTGTAAAAGTTGAGAAAGGGCGAGGGTGCACTTGTTGGAATACGGGTGAGTATTAGTAGGGAGTAAGAAACTAAATAAAATGAAAAGTTACTTACAGAACTCCTTACTAATAAGCTAAAAGTGCCTAAAGAAAGGGGGGAACAAAAGAGGAAAAAGAAAGATGAAAAGAGAAAAAGGTGAAGTGAGAGAAGGGAAGTTTGTAATGAAGGCGTGATGTATTAAAAGCGCTTAGGAAAGATAGTCATTATTACTGATCATAATAGTACTTACCCGCACCTGAGTTACATTACAACCTAAAAAGTCCTACTTGATCTTACATTCATACATCCTTAAAATTAGTGGAATAAAACACTAAGGGCAAGCTTATGGGTCATTACATGATGCATGTGAATTCTTTGTGAGAGTGAGTGTAATTCTATGCATGTACCCACACATGTTGTGATATAAAAATTATTTTTGCATGTGAAAATGGGTAACTCTCTT
Organism: Datura wrightii; assembly: GCA_035772735.1. Classification (NCBI taxonomy): domain Eukaryota; kingdom Viridiplantae; phylum Streptophyta; class Magnoliopsida; order Solanales; family Solanaceae; genus Datura; species Datura wrightii. The sequence continues at coordinate 70,174,752 of JASDFA010000019.1, read as the reverse complement.
TCTGTGAGGGGCACATGTTGAATGAAGGATAAATCATGTCGGATTTCTTAGTCAGTTGATTTGCATGAGTTTGCTAAAATTGAGAGTCGATTCTTGAGGTTAAGAAGTCTTAACATAGTTGTACTTCATTTCAATGATCAAATCAGGCATGCTCTATTTTTAGCTTGTATCTTACGTAATCATTATAGTCGTAACTTGAATTCTCTTGCTAAATTAGTTATGTGGGAGTCTCCATATGCATGATATGTAAAAGGTTGTTTGAGGACGAACAAGGCTTTAAGTGTGGGGTTGTGATCACGGGCAAAAATAGTATGCTCGAGATACGCTTTACAACTTAAATTAGTCTTGTTTATCTAAGATTGTTGTATACATTTTCCTGTAATTTTAGATAAAGTAAAGATATGTGCTAACCAACATGATTAGCCTTTGTTTTTTAGGTTTTGATGACTTTTGAGTAACTAATCCATGAGTTGGTGAAGTAGAGGCTTGGAAAAGGAATCAACACGCAAACGTCGGCAAAGAGGAGGCACAAAATAGCCCACCGGCGCATCGACAAGGTGCCACGACAAGCAGGCCGCTCACAACAGCCCACCTGTGTGTTGGCAACGTGCCACGGCAGGTGGCCTCCACGACCAAGGGCTGCCAATGCACTGCCCAAGTAGCGTGACCGCTGCCAATGCGGCAGGGTGCTACCGGGCCAGTTTCGGGTGATTTTCCAGAGGGCTTCCACGTCCGTAGCGTGTCACGGAGGCCGTGCTCCACGATGCACTCCGTGACACGTTGCTTGTTATTCCGGGAAAGAGTCCTACTACTACAAATAGCACACTTAGGTTTATTTTTCAGAATTCAGACTTGGTGGAGCAAGGACGTGGGTTACAGGCAGTTGAGGGACGAAAAGTTCAGGGTTTTTTCTCTCTTTCTTTCTTCTCTAATTCAATTGTTTGTATGATTAACACTTGTTTTAGGATGATTAATCCACAAATGAGTGGCTAATTCCCTTCCTTGCTGAGGTTATGAACACTTGTGATGAATTTTGATTATTGAATTATATGGTTTTTCATCTTTTTCTTCCATGTTGTTCTATTAATTCTTGTTTCTACTGCATTGGTGTGTGGCCTACATTAATGTACATCTAAAAAGTCCGATTTCACTCGAGAGAGCACGAAATTGGAAAGTTGTGAATTAATAGGATATTATTCTTTACTTTATTTGGGAAAATTGAGTTTTGAAGTGCTTTTCTGATAGAAATATACTTAAAAGCCGTATTAGTCAATTTAGGAATTGGAATTGTATTGCTAGGTCATGAATTGCATTTGATCACAGAAATGTAGACGGATGGTTTATGATTCTTAAGTGAGATTAAATACGAGAGTTTTAATCTCTTGGCTAATGTTCTTGGCTAGCAACTGGAAGAAAAGATTAACCAATTTATGATTATAATCAGTTTCATTACATGTTCTTAACCTTGGCATGCTCATATCCATAGTTTAAATTCAAAGTAGATAATTGTTAGTAGTTATAGTATATATTTTATAAAATAAATTATTCACTTTTTGGTTACGTTGTTGTCAGCATATTTAGAAGTGAGATATAATATAGTATACTTAAGAAATTTTCACTTATCCAGAGTCTCCGTGGATCGATACTTGGCTTACTTAAGCCACTTACTACTTGTTTGACCACGTGCACTTACGTGTCGGTTTATAACCCCAAACAAAGCACCGAGCAGCATGTGGGCACCCTTTTAGCATCCCCACTGCCCCTGGGTTATAGCTGTGTCGATACCAGATTCAAATACCGCCACCAGCTGGGCGATGTCGTCCGCCTAGAGGACGATAATGGCCGACCACCATGATAATACGGTCCAGACCACCCTACTTGCAGGGGTAGTTCAGTTTACTCTGCGCAGAGCCAGTCCACCGTGTTTACAGGGGCAGAACACTCTGTGTTCGCTTGTGGCCGGGGGCAGTTTCAGATACAGATTTTATAAAATTACCCTGTTGCGTGCTTGCACCCAGGGGTAGTTTTTATTACACACCCTGTGTACACTTGCGCCCAGAGGCAGGAGTCTTCGGACTCAGACACAGTTTATTGTCAGAGGCCAAGGCCTGAGCTACGTACCCAAGGGGACCGGTAGGAGGAGCTCACAGTTGTTAGATGAATGGAGTGACTTATTTTTGGTTGGTTTAGACCCGGGTAGGGGTAAATAGATTGTGTGTTGGTTGGCACCTTCCGGCTTATGGGGGTCGGTCAGGTATTGTGTGTATCTATATGTATACCTATATGTGCTATTAGATACTGATAGACAGGAGGACGACACGTCATCAGGTATGCTCAGTTTAGTTATAGAATAAATAAACTCTCCTTAGTTATTCTCAGCAAGATAGACTCAACTACTTTCTGCTTATATGTCATGTTACTGTTGTTATTCATTTCAGTTGTGTATTTCAGTTGCTTTACATGCTCAGTACCTGTGGTACTGACGCCCAGTGGGGCGCTGCATTACTTGCCTGTAGGTACTCATAGACGAGGAGGCGATCCCTCGTGATTCCAGTCAGCTATTGAGTATTCAACTCCTGTCATCCGGAGTCTGAATTCCAGAGGTGTATTTCATTTTCTTTTGTTGTACAGTACGGGTAGGTCGGGGCCCTGTCCCGATCATTTCTATTGTTATTCTCAGAGGCTTGCAGTCTGTATATATTTCCCTGTGGTCAGTCGAGCCGGTCATGTGAGGCCGTGCAGCTTGTTATAGTTATTTGTTATTTCTGTTCCTGTTGGCCGTGTGTGGCCATAATCAGTCAGTAGTGGTGACCTTGCCGGTCACGTAATTAGTTAGCATGTTATTGTTGAGTTACAGAGAACTAGACAGCTTGGTGGCCTTGTCAGCCCGCATAGGTTCCCCTATAGTAGTATGTTTCTGGTTAGCTGTCATTACAGGTACAGGTGGCTATAAGCCAATGGGCCGGGGGCTATGTTTACAGCCGTTATATAGCCCTTTGTTTCCAGAAATGTGAGTTTGAGCCAGCCAGGCACCATATATGCTTAGGCTCACCAAATAGCAGTCTAGGTCCTACTAGGGCACCAGGTGCCAGTCATACCCCCCAAGGCGGGGCGTGACAAGAACCTTAATGAAGTTGTTCCCAATTATCTCCTTAGGTTGCATATGGTGTGGAGAATCCCTCAAGTAACCTTTTCAACGTTCCCATGCTTGAGCTAGTGTTTCTCCATCTCTTCAGTTCTTTAGTTCTTCTTGAAGAGAAAAAATAGTTGATAAACTTATTCGAGAGGATCTCCCAAGTGGTGATAGATCCTGCAGGCTCATTTTGAAGCCACTCCTTGGCCTCTCCAATTAATGAGAACTGAAATAGTGTCAAGTATATTCAAGTCCCTGGCGATGGTGCCAAAAACTTGATGTCTCCCAAGCGCATGCAAGCACATGTGGTCGTCAAGTAATATAGAATTATTAAGTCCAGATATTGTACCCACAGGGACTTGTCATTTAATTGTTTGTACTTTGATTTCACTAATCCAGAAACAAGTAAAATGAAAATTGGTTTGGAAAGTTAAACTACTAAATCTTCAAATGTAAAAATTAACTAAAATGAAAGCTTGATTGTATTTCGATCATGATGACAAACTAGGGCAATGACAATTTGTCACGAATTGAACGTACACCCGGATCATAGACATGGGACAAGGAGTCCCGAGTGACCCAAAGTCAACCCATGGCATGAGTGTACATTTAATTCAATCATATAAGCAGAAGACTTAACATAAGAAAACGTAAACATGTCATAAATACAGAGAAAGGACATTACACAATCCATATATGACGGCTGAATACAACTTGTAGTATGAAAAGCCTCTAATCATGAAAGACGGGTTGATGGTACAACTCCCCAACTAGCTCAACAATTCAGAAACTGAAAGAAAAGCATAGAGTCTAAACATATGACCCTCGAAACATGAGGACTCACCAAATAAGCTGATAGCGAACTCTAAGGAGCTACTGAGGAGAGTGAGCCTGAGAGCCGGGTCCTGTATCATGAAATGATACAATATAGAAAGTATGCGGTCAGTAAGTAGAATGTACTGGGTATGCAAGGTAAGTAAAACGGACATTTAAAATATATAAATCTCATAAATGATCATAAGAGTGGGACATCATGCTTATATCATAAATATCGTACCATAACATGAGGTTCAAGATTTTAAAAACATTCGTCATACAATTGTAATCATAATATTTAGAGAAAATCTTTATTTAACATGACTTGAGCAAATATACATAATCATAAACATGCATAAATCATGAGGAACAGTGGGAGATTCTCTTAACCGACATACCCAATATAAGCACATATAAAGCCTGACTTGTACTGTAGTTGGGAGGGTGTTCGTACCATGCCAAGGGTAGGACCATGAAAGTGTGGTATCACCATGAAAAGGGCCATTTGGGCTGGGGACAGCCACAAAGGAGGTCCAACATACCTACGGTGGCACGTAGTTTATGAGATCCAGGGCAGAACCTAGGCCCCCAACCTACTCGGTGTTCGATACTACTCCCAAAACATATATAGTGCTCATGGTATAACATGCATGAATTCATGGGCTAGTTAAATCATGATAATCATAAACATACTTGTGCATACGTGAGCTAGCCATGAAACGAGGCCCATGAGTCGGCCAAAACATAATTCATGATTCATAAGGTTCTTACATACTTGTAAATCATGCATATAGCTTGGAATTCATAAAATCATGATGGGTAATATCATAAATCCATGATTCAACTCGCAAATCATGTTGGGTTTGTAAATATCATCATTTGAAGAGAAGATCATAAATCAATTCATCTGGGTCATGCATAATTAGGCTTAATTTCATAGAAATCAAAATCAATAAAATTATAAATGATTTAAACAATAAAAACTGACAAAAACCCATAGATTATGATGAGATTCAAAAGTCACTAAACCCATTATCAAATCATCAGACTCTTATAAAAATCATCTTCAAAACCTTATGAGTATTTTAATAAATTTTTTGTAAAAAAAATCATAGAGGATGGGCGTGGGTATGGAAGAAATCACCCATTGGTAGCCTTACATACCTAAGTATACTGGTCCTAACCTTTCTTGATAACTTAAGAAGGAATTGCAATGAATTGATGAATACTAAGCTTGAATCACTCTCTCAATTCCCCTACCTTGCATGCATGAATGAATGAAGTATAAACTGAACATAACCCCTTTAAATTTCCCTATTCGTAACCCAAAACGTCGTAGTTTAGGCCTTAGGACTTTAGAAATTTACGAAAAAGCCCTTACTAATTCACAAAAGAAATAACTGCCAAGTGACCCTGACGGGTGACCTGACGACTCGTTACTGGCACTCACGACTCGTCACGTGGCTTGTTGGGTTCACTGTCTTGGCTGATCACTAGGCTCCTAATAGATGAAATAACGACTTGTTAGGGGTAACCACGACTCCTGGTCACCAATCATCACGTACATTGCCTCCCTTATATCAATTTACTTATATATCATCCAACGACTCATACCACGACTCAGAGTCTAACATGATGATTCGTGGTCTCCTCCCGTTAAGTACACTGGTTGACTTCCTCCATTTATTCTTCACCCTCAACCCACGCTGACTTGACGACTCGTGGTGACTAACCATGAGTCGTTCCCATGCCCGTGGGGACCCTTTGCCCTTCAATTCTTCCCAGCTCCTCTAGGCCTCCCCACGGGTCACCTAACGACATGTTGGCTCTTCTCTCGAGTCGTCCAATGACTCGTCCTGCACTTGAAGCACGAATTTTTAGTTTTTCCCCATTTCAACTCCCGGGTCCGATCTTTGAAATTGTGGGGGTATAACAATATCTCCCCCTTAGGAACATTCATCTTCAATTGTTAGAAACGCACAGAAAATTTAGAATCATACATTTATCATATGCAAATACTTTTCATTTAAACCAAAAACAGACGGAATGACTACCTCCAGAAAGAACTAAATAGCTGAACCGAATTCAGACATCACATACATCTATCATATCATAAATCAAACTCGTGCACATGAACTGAAGATGGAAACTGATTAGAGGATTAGGGAGAAACTGATACCTCAAACTGAAACTAAGCTGGTAGGGAATAGGTGAGGGTATTTAGCCATCATATCTGCTTCAGCTTCCCACATAGCTCCCTCAATATGTTGATTTCTTCATAACACCTTTACTGAAGCTACTTCATTGTTCCTCAGCCTCCGAACCTGTGCAACTGGAATTTCCTCATAACTGAGGCTATCTCGCACACCAACAGTTTCCACCGGAACAACTAAAGCTGGATCACCCAAGCACTTTTTCAAGAGTGATACATGAAAGACGGGATGAATGGAAGATAACTCTGACAGCAAGTCCAACTCATATGCTACCTCACCAACTCTTCTCATAACCCAATAGGGACCAACATAGTGGGGGTGAGTTCTCCTTTCTTTCTGAACCGCATGACTCCCTTCATGGGAGATACCTTTAGAAATACCCAATCGTCCACCTCGAACTCCAACTCTCTCCTCCTTACATCAGCATATGACTTCTGACGACTTTGAGGAGTTTACAGCCTGTCCCTTATCAACTGAACCTTCACTGTGGCCTCATGAACCGAATCATGTCTTATCATGGATGCCTTACAAACCTCAAACCAGCATATGGGCGACCTACACTTTCGTCCATAAAGAGCTTCGAACGGTGCCATTTGGATGCTAGAGGGATAGCTGTTATTATAAGCAAATTCGATCAAGGGCAAATGATCATCCCAGCTACCTTTGAAATCCATCACACATGCTCTCAACATGTCCTTGAGAGTCTGGATTGTCCAGTCCACCAGACCATCTATTTACAGATGGAATGTTGTGCTGAGTTTAACCTGAGTCCCAAGACCTTTTTGGAAAGACCGCCAAAACTGACAGGTAAACTGAGTACCTCGATCTGAGATAATAGAAAATGGCACTCCATGTAATCACACTAACTCCCAAATATACAACTTGGAATAATCATCTGCTGAATCTGTGGTTTTGACCTATAGAAAGTGTGCCGCGTTGGTCAACCTATCTACCACCACCCAAATGGAGTCATGTTGCTGGCGAGTAGGGGGAAACCCAATTATGAAGTCCACATTGATTTCTTCCCACTTCCAAGTAGGAATGCTAATATCCTAAAGTATGCCTCTCGGCCTTTGGAGCTTGACCTTCACTTGCTGACAGTTTGGGCACTTGGCTACGAAATCTGCAATATCCCTCTTTATCCTGTTCCACCAATATATTTCCCTCAAATCATGATATATCTTAGTGGCGCCCAGATGGATAGAATACCTAGATCCATGTGCCTCATGCAATATCTAATCCCTCAAATTATTAATATCTAAAACACATAGATGGCCCTGGTACCGCAACACCCCATCTCCTCCTTAGGAGAAGAGCTCCACCTTCTAACTCTGAAAGGCTTCCTTCAGCTTTACCAACATCAGATCCTCATCTTTCCTAGCTTTCATGTCTACTACTAAGACGATTCCAATCCATTTTGCACAACAACGGCGCCTTCGGTCGAGTCGACCAATCTAACTCCCAACCTTGCAAGTCGATAGACATATTTCACCAATTCCTTCTTTCCCTTATCCACATAGGACAAACTCTCCATAGAGATCCTACTAAGTGAGTCCGCTACCACATTAGCCTTACTCGGGTTGTAAAGGACACTCATATCATACTCCTTAAGTAGCTCCAACCACCTCCTTTATCGAAGATTGAGATCTTTCTGCGAAAACACATATTGCAAGCTCTTGTGGTCTGTAAATACATCCATATGGACCCTATACAAGTAGTGCCGCCATATCTTCAATGCAAACACCACCACGACCAACTCAAGATCATGGGTCGAGTAATTTTTCTCATGGATTTTCAACTGTCTTGAGGCATACGATATCACTTTCCCATGATGCATCAAAACACACCCAAGTCTGATTCTCGAAGAATAACAATATACTACAAAACCATCGGTACCCTCAGGTAGGGTCAACGCTGGTGCTGAAGTGAGTCGAGTCTTCAACTCTTAGAAGATTTTCTCACAAGCCTCCGAACATTGGAACTTTACCTTTTCCTGAGTCAACATGGTCAATGGTGCTGCAATTGACGAAAAACCCTCGATGAAATTCCAATAGTAGCCTGCTAGGCCCAAGAAACTCTGAATTTCTAAAGGATTAACAGGTCTGGGCCAATTCTTTACCGCTTCAATTTTATGGGAATCTATCCTTACGCCCTCACTCGATACCATATGGCCTAAAAATGCCATAGAGTCTAACAAGAATTGACACTTTCTGAACTTTGCGTACAACTGACTATCCTTGAGGGTCCAAAGCACTACTCTCAAGTGAGCGGCATGCTCCTCCTTGTTCCAAGAGTATATAAGGATATCATTGATGAACACGATCACGAACATGTCTAGATATTGCTTCAACACCCTGTTCATTAGGTCCATAAAAGTTGTAGGGGCATTGGTTAGTCCAAAATACATAACAACAAATTCGTAGTTACCATACCGAGTCCTGAAAGTAGTTTCCAGGATGTCACTCTCCCGAACCCTGAGCTGGTGATACTCAGACCTGAGATCTATCTTTGAGAAACACCTGGCACCCTAAAGCTGGTCAAAAAAATCATCAATCCTGGGTATGGGGTACCTATTCTTGATGGTTACCTTGTTCAATTGCCGGTAATCAATACACATGGGAAGGGATCCATCCTTCTTTTGGACAAATAGAACCAGTGCACCCCAAGAAGACTTGCTCGGTCTAACGAAACCCTTATCCAATAAGTCCTACAACTGATCCTTCAACTCCTTTAGCTCGGCTAGAGCCATCCTATATGTAGGAATAGAGATAGGTTGCATATTGGGTAAAAGATCAATGCCAAAATCAATTTTCCTCTCATGAGGAACACTTGGAAAATCATCGGGAAAAACCTCCGAATACTCACACACCATCAAAACTGACTGGATAGTCGGGGCCTTGTACTCAACATCCTTAACCCTAACTAGGTGATACATGTAGCCCTTAGAAATCATTTTCTTGGCCTTAATATATGAAATAAACCGACCGGCTAGTACGGCTGAATTACCCTTCCACTCTAAAACTACTTCACTCGGAAATCGGAATTCCACCACACGGGTCCTACAATTTATCAAATAATAGCTTGAAAACAGCCAATCCATACCAAAAATGATGTCAAAGTTAGTCACAGCTAACTCTACTAAGTGTCAGAGGTAACCTTATGCAGCACTGTGAGGGTGCAACATCTATACACCCGCCTAGCTACAACTGATTCACCGATTGGGGTACAGACTTAGAACGGTTCTGACAAAATTTCAAGGCTAACTCCAAAACTACTAGCGATGTAATGGGTCACAAAAGACAAAGTAGCTCCTGGATATAACAAGGCATAAGCATCAATATGGAAGGCTTGCAACATACCACTGACCACATCTAGTGAAGCCTCCTACTCCTGGCGGGGTACTAAAGCATAAAACCTGTTATGGCGTTGACCGCCTGTTGAACTAGTAGAGTCACCCTACTGAGAGGGACGTGCTGCTGGAGTGGTAGAATTGGCTGTTGTCACACGGCCTCCACCGACCCCTGATCTGGCTGAGGGGAAATCCTTATGTCTGTGTATGGGTTTGCCACACCCGAGACAAGTATCTGAGCCAACTAAGAAACTCCTGGGATGATTCCTTTCCGCCCTTTGCACAAGCTAGAAAAGTGCACTCCACCTGCATGCTACCCTTATCCCTTAAGCCTGAAGCCCTGCTCCTCTGATCTCCTCTAAACCTAGATGGTGTGCTGGCCAATGATGGAAATGGAGTGATAGACCTGTGTTGGGACTGCTGACGCTGTCCACCCCCTAACCCGACCTAAGAAACCCCATAGTTGTCAGTCCTGGCCCTCTTGGACTCCCTTTTCCTCCGGTAGGCCGAATCCATCTGCTAATCATGAAACACAATGCGAGGAAAGTCGATATCCCGATGTAGCATGGCGATCCTACAATCCTTGTCCAAATAATCTGCGACCCCATGCACAAAACCACTCACTCGAGCCCTCTGGCCTACCACCAATTCTGGAGCATACTTAGATAATCGAGTGAACTCTAATGTGTACTCATGAACGGACATGTTACCCTACTTCAAATTAAAAAACTCAGCCGCGTTGAGCTCCCTCATCTCCTGAGGGAAGAATCCAATTCAAAAATGCGGCATGAAACTCTTTACAACCTATCAGTCCTGCACCCACTTCCCTGGCATCTCTCCACTGCTTAAACCATATATAAGCTACCCCTTTTAGTTGATAAGAGGTCAAGTCAATGCCCTCTCCATTGTTCACCCCAAACCTGGGTGATCTTCAGAATCTCCTCAATGAAATCATGTGGATCCTTCTCTACCTTCAACCTCGTGAACTCTGGAGGGCTCATCCTCAAGAAATCCCTCACCCTAGTTGCTGCCGCATTCCTATTCTGAGGGTAATGTTCCACTATCTGATTTTGAACTTGGGCCACCATGGCCTGTGTCAACATCTGAATCACTACCCTAAACTCAGTGTGGGCAGCAGGCTCTAGTGCGTGCTCCTCATGAACGGGTAGGGCTGGCAGATGCTCCTCACCATTGGCACCCTCATGATCATAATTGTTACCATTTCTTTTGGTGTTCAATCGACATGGAGACATGATGCTGCAAACGTGAATAGCGCAAATTAGAAGGGTAGAGGACTTTTTATGGCACGACATAGATCATGAAAGAAGGGAACATTTCCTAAACGTCTAGTAGCCTCTTCGTCATAAGTGTGGCATGCTTCACACCCAAGAAAAATACTCTACTTAACATGGATTTCAGACACCCTAGGACACTTCAAACCTGTTGCTCTGATACCAAGTTTGGCACGACCCGAACGTACACCCGGATCGTAGACACGGGAGAAGGAGCCCCGAGAGACCCCAAGTCAACCCATGGCAGGAGCATACATCTAATTCAGTCACATAAGAAGAAGACATAAGATAAGAAAATGTAAACATGTCATAAATATGAAGAAAGGACAATACACAATCCATACATGACAGTTGAATACAACTTGTAATCTAAAAAGCCTCTAATCATGAAAGACGGGTTGATGGGACAACTCCCCAACTAACCCAAAAATTTTTAAACTGAAAGAAAAGAATAGAGTCTGAACATATGGCCCTTGGAACATGAGGACTCACCAAATAAGATGATAGCAAACTCTGAGGAGCTATTGAGGAGAGTGAGCCTAAGAGTCGGCTCCTGTATCATGAAATGATATAGCATAGAAAGTATGCGGTCACTACGTGGAATGTACTGAGTATGAAAGATAAGTAAAACGGATATTTAAAATATATTAATCTCATAGATGATCATAAGAGTAAGACATCATGCTCATATCATAAATATCGTACCATAACATGAGGCTCAAGGTTTTCAAAACATTTGTAATACAATTGTAATCATAATCTTAAGAGAAAAGATTTATTTAACATGACTTTAGCAAATATACATAATCATAAACATGCATAAATCATGAGGAACAATGGGAGATTCTCTTAACCAACATTCCCCATATGAGCACACATGAAACCCGACTTGTAACCTTAGTCGAGAGGGTGTCCGTACCTTGCCAAGGATAGGACCATGAAAGTCTGACATCACCATTAAAAGGGCCATTTGGGTGGGGGACAGTCAAAAAGGAGTCCCAACATACCTACGGTGGCACATAGTTTATGAGATCTGGGGCAGAACCTAGGCTCCGAACCTACTCGGTGTTCGATAATACTCCTAAAACATATATAGTGCTCATGGTATAACATGCATGAATTCATGGGCTAGTTAAATCATGATAATCATAAACATACTTGTGCATACGTGAGCTAGCCATGAAACGAGGCCCATGAGTCGGCCAAAACATAATTCATGATTCATAAGGTTCATACATACTTGTAAATCATGCATATACCTTGGAATTCATAAAATCATGATGGGTAATATCATAAATCCATGATTCAAATTGTAAATCATGCTGGGTTCGTAAATATCATCATGTAAGAGAAGATCATAAATTGATTCATCATGGGTCATGCATAATTAGACTTAATTTTTGTAGAAATCAAAATTAGTAAAATTATAAATGATTTAAATATTAAAAAATTAAAAAACCCATAGATTATGATGAAATTAAAAAATCACAAAACCTATTATCACATCATCAGACTTTTATAAAAATCATCTTCAAAACCCCATGGGTTTTTTAATAAAATTTTTGTAAAAAATTCATAGATGATAGGCATGGGTGTGGAAGAAATCACCTATTGATAGCCTTACATACCTAAGAATACTGGTTCTTAACCTCTCTTGACAACCAAGAACGAATTGCAATGAATTGATGAATACTAATCTTGAATCACTCTCTCAATTCCCCTACCTTGCACACATAAATGAATGAAGTTTAAATCGAACTTAACCCCTTTAAATTTACCTATTTGTAACCCAAACCGTCATAGTTTAGGCCTTAGGATCTTAAGAATTTATGAAAAAGCCCTTACTAATTCGCAGAAAAAATAACTGGCACGTGACTTTGACGGGTGACCTGACGGCTCATTACTGGCATTCACGACTCGTCATGTGGATAGTTGGGTTCACTTTCTTGGATGATCACTAGGCTACTAACGGATGACATAATGACTTGTTAGAAGTGATCTCGACTCCTGGTCACCAATCATTAAGTACACTGCCTCTCTTATATCAATTTACTTATATATCATCCAATGACTCATACCACAACTCGTTAGTTGACATGACGAGTCGTGGTCTCCTCCCATTAAGTACACTGGTTGAATTCTCCATTTATTCTTCACCCTCACCCCACGACTGACTTGATGACTCGTAGTGACTGACCATGAGTTGTTCCCACCCCCGTGGAGACCCCTTGTCCTTCAATTCTTCCAAGCTCCTCCAGGCTTCCCGACGGGTCACCTGACGACTCATGGGCTCTTGTCACGAGTCTTCCAATGACTTGTCCTGCACCTAAAGCACAAATTTTTAGTTTTTCCCATTTCAACTCCTGGGTCGAATCTTTAAATTCTCGAGGTAAATACAAGTAAACGAGGTTGAAGGGTATATCCCTATCCCCAATAACAACTTCTATCCTATCACCAATAGGTTCAAGGGTTTTTGAATTCCCATTCTGTATTTATTTTTAATCCTTTCAATTCCCTCTCCCGAGTTCAACCGAAAGCCAACATATTACTTACTAGATGATTAGTCTCATAAATTATAAATCAACACAAATAAATACAAACAACCATAAAATAAGAATCAAAACTAAGTTTATTTAGCCAGTCAAACAATCGACCATTCACCATGGCCACAACCCTAGAATATGAGTTTAGCCACTCATAGAAAAGAGAAAAAACAAATACTTAGTCATCATTGTGCGAAAGTACGAAGTAAAGAAGAGAAAACCTAGTTGTAGAACCTCGTCTTCCTTCTAAACTGCTTACAAGCTTTCATGAATGAACTACAAAATAAAAATGAGTTAAGACTGCTTCAAGCATTTCAAAACTACTCCAAAAAGTCAAAAACTACATAAAAAATGACCTAAGGCTTATGTTTAGATGAACCTTCAAATGACACTTCTTCCCTTCAAGAATTGTCTTAAAAATTAGCATTTTCACACCAGAATGGGTCTGGGACGCTGCCCCTCCTATCTCACCACAGACTTAGTCAAATTTTCAGTAATTTTCTATTCCAGATAAGGCCTTGCACGCCGCCCCAACCATAGAACCAGCCCCATAATCTTTTTTTATCTGAAGTTTTAGGGCTAGTGTAGGGCGCTAGCCATAGCACCAGACTAAGATTTTATTATTTTGAAGTTTGGGACTTGGTGCGGGGCACTAGCCATAGCACCAAACCCGTCAGATTCTCAAATCTTTATTGCTTGCATCATTTTGAGCCCACTTTGCTTACTTTCCTGCTCAAATCAACTCAAATCATTTGTTAGCCCATAAAACACATACATACATGAATTTAAGCATAAATTACAGATTATGAACTCAAAACATGATTAAATATGGGTAAAAATATGGCAAATGGGCATAAGAATATGCCCAACATCACCATATATGGTTCTAGGTTCCGTGTCTCGGACCGGGGTCTCAACTTGAGTCATGAATAACTTGGTATCAGAGAAAAGGTTTAGGTGTGTCGTAGGGTTCTTGAAAGCCATGTTAAGTGGAGTCTTTTCCATGGGTGTGAAGAACGCCACACTTATGGGGAAGAGGCTACAAGAAGTTTTAGGAAATTTTCCTTCTTTCATGATCTATGTCGTGTGATAAAGTACCTCTCTATCTTTCTAACTCATTCTGTACGCATTTGTAGAATGATGCCTCCATGCTGACTGAACGTTAGAAGGAACGGAAATGGAAATGGCCATGAAGATGGCAATGGAGATGGGCATTAGCAAGCCCCGCCAGAACCAACAGGTCCTTTGCTAGAGAAGGTCTCTCATGCTGATTTTAGAGTGGAATTTCAGATGTTGGCACAAGCTTTTACCTCTCATGTCAACCAGCGGGTGGTGGCCTATGTCCCTTAGAACGGGAACGTATTGGTGGCTCGAGTTCCAAACTTTCTCAAGATGAATCCACCTGAGTTTCTTGGGTCAAGAGTGGATGAGGACCAACATGAGTTTCTAGAGGAGATACAGAATATCACCTAGATTATAGGGGTAATGGGAGAAGAGAGTGCATACTTAGCCTCCTATTAGCTTAATGGGGTTGCTTATATTTGGTACCGTTAGTAAAGGGATGACAGAGTAGTGGATACAGTTCTCGTGAGATGGGATGAGTTCATGACTGCCTTCTTAGATAGATTCTTCCCTAGGGAGTTGAGGGAAGAAAAGGCAGAGGAGTTCGTCAAATTGAGACTGAATAATATGATTGTGCAAGAGTACACCTTGTAGTTCACCCGACTGTCCAAGTATGCACCGGAGATGGTGGTAGATCAGAGACCTCGTATGAACAAATTTGTGTATGGACTGTCAGATTCGCTGGTCAAGGAGTGTAGGACCACAATGTTGAATAGTGATCTAGACTTCCCTCGATTGGTTATATACGTCCAATAGATAGAGGCGGTTCAGATGAAGGAATGGGAGAGAGAGGTCAAGAGGACCAGGAAAGGTAGCTTTAGGCTTTCCCAATAAAGGTCTGGTGGTGGACATTGTCAACAGTCCTAAAAGAGGCCATCAGGCCCAGCACCGTCATCAGAGCATGCTATCCAGATCTAGGCATGATCAGAGGGGATCGGCATCAGGCTCTCGAGGTCAGGGGAGCATGTTAGTAGAGCCTAGCATTCCAATTTGTAGAAGGTGTCGTAGGAGGCACACTGAAGAGTGCTTAATAGGTTCAGGGGCATGTTTTGGATGCAGGAAGTACGAACACATGCTTAAAGATTTCTCTTTAGTTAGACAAGGCCATGGTAGAGGTTATGACCCAGCCACCAATTTAGCAACTCTACCAGCATGCTCAACTCAGCAGGGTGCATCCACTAGTGCAGGTGGTGGTCAGCATCAGAATAGATTTTATGCCCTCTCGTCTCATCAGGAGTAGGAGGTCTCTCCAAATATGGTTACAGGTATGTTACGAG
Source organism: Datura wrightii (assembly GCA_035772735.1). NCBI lineage: Eukaryota > Viridiplantae > Streptophyta > Magnoliopsida > Solanales > Solanaceae > Datura > Datura wrightii. The sequence goes on along the minus strand of JASDFA010000019.1, from coordinate 70,159,007 downwards.
TATTTTATCTTGATGTATATGCATTGTTAGATCTAAGGGCTACCTTATCTTTTGTGATGCCTTATGTTGTTATTAGTTTTAGAGTCAGTCCAGAAATCCTATCAGAAACCTTCTCAGCCTCTACTCCAATCGGTGACTCAAATACAGCTCGATAGGTAGACAAAAATTTTCTTGTCACAATCCTTCAGAAAGTCACCTCGGTTGATTTAGTAAAGTTAGACATGACTGATTCTGATGTTATCTTTGGCATGGATTGGTTGCATGCATGTTATGCCTCAGTGAATTATAGAACCTGAATGGTAGAATTTTGATTTTTGGGTGAGCCAGTCCCAGAATGGAAGGGTAGTTAAGCTATGCTTGTAGGTCACTTTATTTCCTACTTTAAAGGCCAGAAAGATGATTTCCATGGGTTGCATGTACCATCTAGTTCGAGTTAAGGATGCTACATCTAAGACTCGAATCTTTAGTATGTCCCTATTATATGTGAGTATCTGGAGGTTTTCCCAAATGATTTACTAGGAGTCCCTCCCGAGCGAGAGATTAACTTTGGTATTAACCTTCTTCCCTATACGCAGCCTATATTTATTCCTCCTTACATAATAATTCCAGCTAAGTTAAAGGAGCTGAATGAGCAGTTGAAGGATCTTTCAGATAAGGGCGTCATCAGGCCTAGCAAGTCCCGTGGGGTACACCAGTTCTCTTTCTTCAAAAGAAGGATGGGTCTCTTTGTATGTGCATTGACTACAGGCAATTGAACAAGGTTACAATCAAGATAAAGTATCCCCTTGATCTTGGGCAAATTTATATGCCCAAGTGATACTTAAATATGTCATTTTAGCCTTGTTTATCTATCAATGTTCACACATTCTCATGTGATTGATAATAAAATGTGAATTTATACTAACCAACATGATTAGCGTTGTTTTGCAGGTGAAATATAATTTTGTGAAGCTAAAATGCGTGTTGGGAGAGATCGGGGTTGGACTCGGATGTTAGCAAAGGACATAGCATTGGATGGCACAAATTAAAGGGGCTCCGCGATGGAGCCCTGTCACGCTGCCATCGCGGAGGCCTTCTGCCTGGATAGGGAATTTTTGTCCAAATTCCAGTGTGGGTGCGCGTTGGGGCCGTGGCACGTTGGCCTAGCCCCGAGTTGCACGCCGTTCCACGTTGGGACTTATTACCTGGACAGTCAATTTCCAGTGAGGCTCTGCGTCAGTGGCGTGTCATGGAGGCAGTGCTCCGCGATGCACTTCGTGACACGTTGCTAGTTATTCCGGGAAAAATTCCCACTAGTATAAATAGAACACTTAGGTTCATTTTTCAATATTCTGACTTGGTGGAGCAAGAACGTGGGTTACAGGCAGTTGAGGGGACGAAAATCTCAGCGTTTTTCTCTATCTCATTCTTCTTTAATTCAATTGCTTGTATGTTTAACACTCATTTAACGATGTTTAATCCATGAATGAGTGGCTAAATCTTTCTTGCTGAGGTTAAGAACAATTGTAATGAAATGTGATTGTTGATTAAGTTGGTTTTCCATCTTTTCTTTCATGGTTGTTCTATTGATTCTTGTTCTTACTGCATTAATGTGTGGCCTATGTTAATGTATATCTAAAAAGTCCGGTTTCACTCGAGAGAGCAAGAAATTGGAAAGTTGTGAATCAATAGGATATGATATTTTCTTAGTTTGGGAAAATTGAGAATTGATTTACCTTCAGGATAGAAATATACCTGAAAGTCGTATTAGTCAATTAAGGAACCGGTTTTGTATGGCTAGAACATGAATTTCATTTAATCACAGAAATGTAGGTGGATGGTTCATGATTATTAAGTTTGGTTAAATATGAGAGTTTTAATCCATTGGCAATAGTTCTTGACTAGCAACCGGAGGAAAAGTTAACCAAATTGTATCAATAATTTATTTCCTTACATGTTCGTTTAACCTCAGCATGCTCACATTCATAGTTCAGACTCAAATTATATAATCTTTGTAGACTTAGGATAAAATTAGAAATCAAAATATCAAACTCTTCTTTGCACTGTTGTCTTCATTGTTAGAGTTAAAATATAGTACACTTGAGTAGATTGCTACCTTATCGCAGTTCCTGTGGGATCGATACTTGGCTTACATAAGCCACTTTACTACTTGTTCGACCACGTGCACTTGCGTGTAGCTTTATACCCAAAGCAAAAACTCGAAAAAGTTTTTTGGCGTCGTTGCTGGGGACTGGCAATTGGTGAATTTTTCTTAAGTGTTAATTTACTATAGTTTTTTTCTTAGTGTTGACAACTTGGTCTTAGCCTGTATTTTGCAGATATAATCTCTGTTGAACACTGGCAAGAGACAAGGAGCTGGTGGACTCATATTTAGAGCCTGAAAGACTATTTCATCGTCAGCGGAGAGAAGCTCTAGAGAGAAAGCTGCAGTTGCTCAAACAAAAAATCATGGAGCAACAACAGAATCCACCAGTAGTACGGGCAATGTTAGTGCCCGAGGAAGTAGCAACTAGGCCGGTTCGCGAGGTGGCAATACCACATGCTAACAATGTCACATCTAGCATCTGCAAACCTGAGCCAGGAGGGAGGTTCAAGCTCAAGCAAAACATGGTGCAATTGCTACACACCAGCGGGCAGTTCACAGGTCTCCCTCATGAGGATCCACAGCAACATCTCCAAAAATTTTTGGAGATAAGTGACACTTACATCCCCGCTGGAGTGTCATCAGATTATGTCAGGCTTACATTGTTCCCATTTTCACTATTGGGAGAAGCCAAGAGGTGGTTGAAAGCGGAGCCACCAAATTCTATTACTACTTGGGATGATCTTGCAAGGAAATTCTTGATACGATTTTTTCCATCCGGTAAAACAGCAAGACTTAGAAGTCAAATTCTAAGTTTTAAACAGAGAGAAGGAGAGAATCTATATCAAGCTTGGGAGAGATTCAAGTCCATGTTGCGGGATTGTCCTCATCATCATCAATCCAATGATGTGCTAGTGCGCACTTTTATAGAGGGTTTGGAACCCCACACAAAAATCTTGCTAGACTCAGCAGCTGGGGGACAAGCATTGGAGAAAACTTATGAGGAGCTGTATTCCTTGTTAAACCGTATTTCGCAGGGCAATCCAGAGTGGAATGCTGATTCGTCAAGAGGAGGAACAAGGAAAGCAGCAGGAGTTCTAGAAGTGGATTGTTTTACAGCTATTGCTGCACAGATAGCTTCTCTACAAAATCAACTCAACACCCACTTCAGTAACATGACAATGAACCAGCCTCAAGCCCCAGTGAATGCAGTGTAGCAGATTTGGTGTGAAGTGTGCGGGTGCAGTGAGCACTCAACTGAGTGTTGTGGAGCTAATCCTGACTCGGTGAATTTTGTGAGAAATGTACAGAGGAACAACCACCAATAGTATGGAAACAGCTACAACTCCAACTGGAGGAGTCATCCGAATTTCTCTTGGGGTAGCAACAACCATCAAGGGCAAAGTTCGAGTCAGGGGGCGCAAAGGAATCAAGGAGGGCATCAGAACTATCAGGCACAATATAGAAACAACAATGCACCTCCTCCCCCACCATCACCCAGCATTGAGGAGATGTTTAAGACAATGATAGCTAACCAAGCTCAATTGCAGGCTGACTATGTGAAATTGGCACCTGAGGTAAAGAACAACCTGTTAGCTACTAAGGCACTTAAATATCAATTTGGCAATTTGCCGGAGCCCAAAATACCCGGCCTAGAGGAGGACTTCCGAGCGACACAGATCCCAATCCCAAGCAGGTGAATGCGGTGACCACAAGGAGTGGTTTGCAGCTGAAAGAGGTGGAACCAGAAAGACCACCTCAACAATCGGGAGCAGCAGAAGTTGAGAGGGAGCAAAGTGATAAGAGGGGGAAGAAAAAGGAAGCTGAATCAGAAAGACCACCACCCCCGTTCCCTCAAAGATTAAAGAAACACAAGGAGGAGGCGTGTTTCAAGAAATTCATGGAGGTGCTGAAACAGGTACATATTAACTTACCTCTTGTTGATGTTTTACAGGGAGTGCCAAAGTATGCAAAGTACATAACGGACATCGTGGCAAACAAAAGTCGATTGACTGAGTATGCTACGGTAGCTCTCACGGAGGAGTGCACTTCCCGGATACAAAACCGTTTGCCCACAAAGCTCAAACATCCTAGGAGCTTTACTATACAAATTACAATTAGGCAGAGTATCCGAGCTCACGGATTATGTGATTTGGGAGCGAGCATTAATTTGATGACGCCATCGGTATTCAAAAAGTTGGGTCTAGGGAGTCCTAGACCAACAATAGTGATCTTGCAGCTAGCAGATCGGTCCTTAGCCAGACCTGATGGCATTGTGGAGGATGTGCTGGTGCAAGTGGGCTCCCTTATCTTCCCGGTAGATTTCATCTTGCTGGATTTTGAACCAGACGCGGAAGTCCCATTTATTTTGGGATGTCCTTTCTTGGCGACCGGGAAAACGCTAATTGATGTAGCTGTAGGGCAGCTAACCATGCGGGCACATGACAAGGTGAAAGTGTTCGATGTATATAAGGCCTCCAAGCTCCCGACTATGTACGAGGAACTCTCGATGATCAACGTGATTGATCGAGGTGATGATGCTCAGATAGTTGAATCATGAGAGTTAATGGGAAAACCACCGAAGCGATGTAAGCACTATTGGGGTGAGGACGGTGGTCGAGAGAAAACGTCTGTCACCCTAGAAGATGACTGAGCTGAATGACGTCGAGCCGCGACGGTAAATCAGGCGCTGCACTGGAGGCAACCCGTGAAATATTTTTTTATAAATTGTGAATAGATTTGTTTTTTTCTTTTTTTCTTCTTGATTAACAACAAAATTTTTATTTTTTATTTTTTATTTTTATTTTTATTTTTATTTTGAGTGAAACCTATAATTCTAACCAATTTCATACCGTAAGATGAATTTCAGGTTGAACGGAGGATAAATGTGCAAGGGATCGGAAAGGAAAATTCGAGGTATGAAAAATAATAAGAAGTGGCAAAACAGTGAGTTAGGGCGATGGCTCCGTGTCACGGAGGAGGGCCTCCGCGTTACCCTCCGTGACATGTTGAGGTGTAAATCTGGAATTTTTTTAAAATTTCCAAAACACCCACATGACAGCTCCATGTCACGGAGGGCATGCTCCGCGTTACCCTCCGTGACACGTTGAAGTGTATATCGCGACGGGTCACACCGGGTCGCCGGGTGACCCGTGCGAATTTCCCACTTTTAAACCCCGATTCCCCCTCAATTTTCCTCATTTCTCATACCCTCCGTGACCACCCTCCCAAAAACCCTTCCCCCTCAACGTGACAAGGACTTAGGCCAAGAATTACATCGAGTTTTCATCAATTCTTTGCATTCAAGGTATGTTCTTCAATTCTATCTCATTTCTTGTCGATTTTCATTGAGATTGAACATGTGATATGAGCTAAACCTTCCCTAAGTAGAAATTATTCTTAACTTCAATTGAATTATTGTTGATTGATGTTCGGAGTATCATTGTGATTGCTTGAACTCGTTAATTACATAGTTTAATTGAATTTTTTTTTGATAAAATCATAGCTAGGGCTTGCCTTTGAGTTTGAAATGGAAAAATTTAGTTGAACTAGTGAAATTCATGCTGGGTTGTACATGTTGAGTGAGGTGAGTCGATGTGCTAACTGTTACTATGCTAAAAGACCGACAGATTCTCGGGTGAAGGAAATAGTGGAATTTGCAAGAATTGGGTGAATTGTAGAGGATCATGTAGTAAATTTTTCTTTTGTTTCTCCGTGCTAAGTGCTATGGGATAAAATGTTATCGATGGTAATGATTGTGGCTAGCTGTACGAAGTCTGAGTAGTACATAGAATATATATCGTTGAATTCTCCAAATGCACTAAGCATATTTGTTATGTTTGTTGTTTGTTTGTGTAAGTAAGCACGATCTTGCCTTAATGTTGTAATTTTGGCTAAGGACTAAGTGTGGGGTAGCCTAGCTTAACCCAACCTTAGTCGAAGCAAATTTTAATTGGCTTAACATTGATCTTGTCTATTTGGGTTGATAGGAAAAATGGCAAGCAGGCAGGACAAGGGAAAAGGCGCATCAACATCTGGCGCCGGAAGAAAAAGAATCAGACTAGGCACAGCGGTACCAGCAGCACCAGCGGTTCCACGCGGCCAATGCCATCAATATGGAACCAGGTGGGTGACAGAGGAGGGGAAGAAGTGGTACGCAAAGCACAAGGAGAGCAACTACTTCCCCGAGGAACACATAGCAAGGGAACCGTTGGCACAAGAGTTCCCCAGGATTGTCCAGAGGATCGAGGCAGCTGGGCTGAACTTCATTTTTGAGGAGCCCAAAGAATGCAACTTGCACTTGATTCGGGAATTCTACGCCAACTGGAACCCGACTCTCAGAAGTCACACCATCAAAATAAGGGGGGCAAATAATCACTTTTGAGCCCCACCACCTCAATGCTATCTTAGGGGCGCGGGACACAGACGCCCACGTGCTTCGACAACTGACTATCACTCCACCATACGCGGACATCAGATGCACTTTGTATGAAACCCGATCGACGGCTAGGTGGAGCAGACATAAGGAGAGGGGCTACCATCAGACTTTGCCCTACTCACAGATGAACAAGGAAGCCAGGATATAGCTTAAGATCGTGTGTTCCTGCCTAATCCTGGGGTTGCATATGACGGATGTAACCCGGGATCGTGGATGCTTGGTGTACACCCTGATGAAAGGGCTGGAGATCAATGTGGGGGTGGTGATTATCTTCGCCATGAAGAGAGCCCGGTTTCATCAGGGTCACAGATACGGATTTGGTGGATTACTCACCACATTCCTGAGGGGCCTAGATATTGAGGAAGAGGCCCTTGACTATATCCCGCAGATGGAGCGGCGGGCCTTAGATGTCACCAAAACTAAGGCTCCTAACACCACCCACGGGCCAATGATTACACTAGCCGAGCGGCATGCTCGGGATGATCAGTACATGGCTCACATGTACGGGATGCAGATGCTCCAGCTACGGATAGGCGGGAGGCCGGCAACAGAGGAGGAGCTATGGCAGCTCAAGCTAGACTATCCTTTTGGCAAAAATGCCAAGGCTCTATGCCGAGTGGGGCCAGCTTTTGTAGAGCCCACGGATGATGATGTCCCCACAGATGAGGAGACATGTCATGAGGACTCTGATGTGGAGTCCGATGATGACGATGGGGGTAATTCAGACATGGGAGACGAAGCAGCATCACCTGATGAAGAAGTGGAGTATTTTGATTGATCAGGGGGTTCCACCACCCAATTTTTGTGCTATGTGAATTTTTGTGAACACTGGGGACAGTGTTCGAGATAAGTGTGGGGTGGGAGTAGTTAGGTGCTGGTTGTGTTGTTGTGTATGTTATGTTCTGTTGTTGTGCCTGATGAAAACTTTTGTGACCCTGTGATTTGTGATTGTGAAGTTTTTTTTCTGTATTGTAATTAAATGTGAAACTGTTGTGTGCTGCTGAATATTTTGCTAGCTGATTTTGTACATTTTTTTGTTTCATCGAAATGATCGATATTTTTTTTTTAAAAAATTTCTTTTCAATTCTTGGGTTTCTCGGCGTTTCTTTTCGGTTCTTTTACCGAGAATGGTCCCATTGAACTGAAGTCCTAGTTAGTGACTGTTCCCTATGATGGATGGATGATGACCGTCTTAAGGGAAATGTAGTCGTTAGGAGTAGATTTTTTCATTTATTTTTCAGTTGTTTTCTTTTGTGGGGTGCATCCCAAAACCTGTAGTTACTTTATAGTTGTGGAATCCTGGTTGCGTGTTGTACTTGATATTCGAAATGCAAAGGTGATTTGTATGAAAGCATGCAACTTTATAAATATGTTGAGATACCTAGGACATAGAGTCGATTCAGTGTGATTAAGGCTTAATGTTTGAATTCTTGTAATTAGCTGATTGAAGAGTCTATGAATACGTCTTGAATTGAGCATGTGCAATAAGTGTGAAGTGAGGTTTTGTTTATTCCATGCCATTGTGAAGTGTCTAGAACTTTCCTGGTGTGTGTACGAAACGAAATGAAGGACGTGTATTGTAGGAAGGATGTAGGCATTTCTTTGTGTTAACCGAAAGTTTCTCTTTTTCATTATTGTACCCACCTTGAATGTATACCCTAGTTAGCCCGTTGAGCCTTTAGCCTATTATTTTTTTTCTTGTGTCAAAATGTGTAAACCGAGCTTTACCCCTTCTTTTCATTAGTCGTAAATTTGATCCAAAAACTCTTAAGCGCTTAAGAAGAGAAAATAATGTTCCCAAAGTGTCAAAGAGTGAGAATGGTGAAAAGAAAAGAAAAGCAGAGTGATGAAAGGAAAGAAAAGGTTGAAGGTGCACTTGTTATAAATAAAATGTAATGAAGGTGTCTGAATAATCTTTGTTATCGAGTCAAGTGTGCTTAAAGATATGGGCCAAACTAAAGACAGACTTCAAGAAGGGGAGGATGAAGGAAGAAACAATGCCCATGAGTTGATGGGATGTATTGAAAAGGCGCTTAAGGATGCTAGGGCTATTATTGGCTAGTCCAATATTTACTAGTTCCGTAGCTTACATTACAACCCGTTAAAGTCCTACGTGATCCTACATCACATTTCCTTATATTAGTGGAGTAATACCCTAAGGGCAAGCCTATGGTTCATCACATGATGCATGTGAATTCTTTTGGGAGAAAGAGTGAAATTGTGTTTATATGCCCCTGCATGTAACCGTTAGAGTTCATGTGATTAAAAAGGGAAAAATTCTCTTGCGTTGTGAGGGCACATGCTTGATGAGACATTAAGTTTCATGTCGGATATCTTGATCAGCTGATTCGCATGAGTTTGCCAATATCGAGAGTTGATTCTTAAGTCTAGGAGGTCTTGATGTGTTGAAGGTCATTGCATTGATAAGACCATGCGTGTTTTCTTGATGATTTGCTGTATTGAATAATCGGTATGACCGTAGCCTGAATTGTCGAACGAAAGTAGCCAGGTTAGGGTGTAAATTCCATGAGGTGTAAGATTGTTGTTCGGGGACGAACAAGGATTTAAGTGTGGGGTAAGTGATCTTGGGAGAATTTATATGCCCAAGTGATACTTAAATGTGTCATTTTAGCCTTGTTTATCTATCAATGTTTATACATTCTCATGTGATTGATAATAAAATGTGAATTTATACTAACCAACATGATTAGCGTTGTTTTGCAGGTGAAATATAATTTTGTGAAGCTAAAATGCGTGTTGGGAGAGATCGGGTTTGGACTCAGATTTTAGCAAAGGACATAGCATTGGATGGCACAAATTAAAGGGGCTCCGCAATGGAGCCATGTCACGCTGCCATCGCGGAGGCCTTCTGCCTGGATAGGGAATTTTTGGCCAAATTCCAGTGTGGGTGCACGTTGAGGCCGTGGCACGTTGGCCTAGCCCCGCGTTGCACACCGTGCCACGTTGGGCCTTATTACCTGGACAGTCAATTTCCAGTGAGGCTCCGCGTCAGTGGCGTGTCACGGAGGCAGTGCTCCGCGATGCACTCTGTGACATGTTGCTAGTTATTCCGGGAAAAATTCCCACTAGTATAAATAGAACACTTAGGTTCATTTTTCAATATTCTGACTTGGTGGAGCAAGAACGTGGGTTACAGGCAGTTGAGGGGATGAAAATCTCAGCGTTTTTCTCTATCTCATTCTTCTTTAATTCAATTGCTTGTATGTTTAACACGCATTTAACGATGTTTAATCCACGAATGAGTGGCTAAATCCTATTCTTGCTGAGGTTAAGAACAATTGTAATGAAATGTGATTGTTGATTAAGTTGGTTTTCCATCTTTTCTTTCATGGTTGTTCTATTGATTCTTGTTCTTACTGCATTAATATGTGGCCTATGTTAATGTATATCTAAAAAGTCCGGTTTCACTCGAGAGAAAAAGAAATTGGAAAGTTGTGAATCAATAGGATATGATCTTTTCTTAGTTTGGGAAAATTGAGAATTGATTTACCTTCAGGATAGAAATATACCTGAAAGTTGTATTAGTCAATTAAGGAACCGGTTTTGTATGGCTAGAACATGAATTTTGTTTAATCGCAGAAATGTAGGTGGACGGTTCATGATTCTTAAGTTGGGTTAAATACGAGAGTTTTAATCCATTGGCAATAGTTCTTGACTAGCAACCGGAAGAAAAGTTAACCAAATTATATCGATAATTTATTTCCTTACATGTTCGTTTAACCTCAGCATGCTCACATTCATAGTTCAGACTCAAATTATATAATCTTTGTAGACTTAGGATAAAATTAGAAATCAAAATATCAAACTCTTTTTTGCACTGTTGTCTTCATTGTTAGAGTTAAAATATAGTACACTTGAGTAGATTGCTACCTTATCCCAGTCCCTGTGGGATCGATACTTGGCTTACTTAAGCCACTTTACTACTTGTTCGACCACGTGCACTTGCGTGTAGCTTTATACCCAAAGCAAAAACCCGAACACCCCTCGCCAAAATTGATGACTTGTTTGACCAACTTCAGGGTGTTAAGTGTTTCTCAAAGATAGATCTTAGATCCAGTTATCACCAGCTCAGAGTTAGGGAAAGGTACATTCTAAAGACAACCTTCAAGACTTGGTATAGTCACTATGAGTTTGTAGTTATGTCTTTTGGAATAATGAATGCTCTTGCAGATTTCATGGATCTGATGAACAGGGTATTCAAGCAATATTTGGACATACTCGTGATTGTCTTCATAAACTACATTCTCATATACTCTCGGACCAAGGAGGAGCATGTTGCTCATTTGAGGGTGGTGCTACAGACCCTCAAGGATCGCCAGTTATTTGCTAAATTCAACAAGTGTGAGTTTTGGTTGGATTCAATAGCATTTTTGGGACATGTGGTGTGAAACGGTGAATAATTGGCCTATGCTGGTTAATTCTTCGGATATCAAGAGTTTCTTTGGTTTAAAAAGCTATTAAAGGAGGTTTATTGAAGTATTTTCATCTATTGCACAACCGTTGACTATGTAGACCTAGAAGAAAGTCAAATTTTAGTGGCCGGATGCCTATGAGAAGAATTTTCAAGAGTTAAAGACTCGACTTACTTCAGCCCCAGTATTGACCCTACTTGATGGTACGGGTGGATTCTTTGTATTTTGTGATGCCTCTGGGGTTGGTCTTGGGTTTGTGTTGATGCAACATGGTAAGTTCATTGCGTATGCCTCTAGACAGCTTAAGACTCATTAGAAGAATTATCCAACGCATGAACTAGAGTTTGTAGCGGTGGTATATGCATTAAGATTTGGAGGCACTACTTGTATGGGGTTCACATAAATGTGTTCACAGACCACAAGAGCCTATAGTACGTGTTTACTAATAAGCACTTGAATTTTCGACAAAGCAGATGGCTAGAACTTCTCGAGGACTATGAGATGAATATCCTTTATCATCCGGGAAAGCCCAGTGTAGTGGCGGATGCTCTTAGCAAGTTGTCTATGGAGAGTGTGTCTCAAGTTGAGGATGGAAGCATGGAGTTGGTGAAGGATGTGCATCAGCTCGCTCGTTTGTGAGTTCTCCTTGTTGACTCGATGGATAGTGGTGTCATTTTCTAGAATGGTTTAGAATCCTCTTTGGTGAACTGAGATTAAGGCTAGACAATATGAGTATCCAATTCTAGTGAATTTGAAAGAAGCAATTCAAAATCAGAGGGTGGAGGACTTTTCCCAAATGGGAGATGGTGTATTCGATATCAGGGTTGTTTATCTATTTCGGATGTTAGTGATTTGAGAGAATGGATTTGCATGAGGCTCATGGTTCTCAATATTCTATACATCCAAGTGCCACCATGATCTACCATGACCTACAGGAAGTCTATTGATGGAATGGCATGAAGAGGGACGCAGCAGGGTTTGTGGCTAAGTGTCTGAATTATCAACAAGTGAAAGTCGAGCATCAAAGAATGGGAGGTATGATACAAAAAATCAGTATCCCCACTTGAAAGTGGGAAGATATCAATATGGACTTCATCACAAGGTTTCCTCGCACTCGCCGACAATATGACTCTATATGGGTAGTGGCAGACAAGTTGACCAAGGCATCTTATTTTCTACCAGTCAAAACTATAGATTCAGCTAAGGACTATGCTAGATTATATATTCGAGAGTTAGTTCAGTTGCATGGAGTTCCCTTGTTCATCATTTTGGAAAGAGGTACTCAATTTACCTCACATTTTTGTAGATCATTTCAGAAGGGACTTGGTACTCAGGTCAAGCTCAGCACAACTTTTCACTTCCAGAAAGATGGTCAGGCTGAGCTAACCATTCAGACTCTTGAGGATATGCTGATAACATGTGTGATTAATTTCAAAGGTAGTTGGGATGATCATTTACCTCTCATCAAGTTTTCTTACAACAACAGTTACCATTCTAGCATTCAAATGCCTCCATTTGAGGCTCTTTATGGGCGAAGGTGTAGGTCGCATTGACTGGTTTGAAGTAGGTGAAGCTACGTTGATAGGGCCAAATTCAGTTGATGATTCCATGGAGAATGTTCATCTTATTAGGGAAAGGTTGAAAATAGCTTAGAGTCGTTAGAAGTCATATGCGAATGTTAGGCAGAAAGAACTTGTGTTTAAAGTTGATGATTGGGTATTCTTGAAGGTGTGTCTCATGATGGGAGTGATGAGTTTCGGAAAGAAAGGAAAGCTTAGTCCCTAATATGTAGGACCATACAGGAGTTTGTGATATATTGGCAAGGTGGCCTATGAGTTGGAGCTACCAGCGGAATTAGCATTAGTGCGTCCGATTTTCCATGTATCATTATTGAAGAAGTGCATTGGTGAGCTGACTTTTTTCGTTCGGGTGGAGATCTTAGGTGTGAAGGATAGCCTTACCTATGAGGAGGTACCCATTGAGATCCTTGATCATTAGGGTCGGAAGTTGAGGAACAAAGAAGTAGCTTCAGTGAAAGTCTTGTGGAGGAATCAGTTTCTTGACGGAGCTACGTAGGAAGCCGAAGCAAATATGATGGCTAAATATCCACATTTATTTCCTTCCAGTTCTGTCTCAGCTTGAGATTCCAGTTTCCTCCTTAGTACTCTATTCAGTTTTATGTCAAGTTCATGTGTCCCAGTTCCATTCATGTTCTTGCATGTATGTATGTTTTATGAATTCAGTTCAGTCACGTGTAACAGTCTGGAGCCAGTAACTCTGTCATATTTTAGTTTCAGATGTTCAGTATTTGGGATTGCAGTTCCTTTCCCCAACCTTTCATTATCTTCACCCTACATTCGAGGATAAATGTTCCCAAGGGGGAGATATTGTAATATCTTGAAAGTACCTAAGACTAGACTCGAGATTTGGAATGTGATTGGCAGGAAAAGTTGGAGAATTTCTTCAGTACGACTCAACCTATGAGTCGTACATTTGTGGTACGGGTCGTAGGAAGACCCGTGGTTCAATTTAGATATTTCTTTCCCCAGACCATGAGTCCCCACCATGAGTCATAGTGTATGGGTACAACTGGTGGTACGGATCATAACAAGTACTTGGGAATTTTCAGATGCCGATTGTATAAATGTTGGTACGACTCATGATAGCCTGTTATAGGTCATAGTATGATTCGTGAAAATAATAAAAAGATTGGAGGTTCAGAACTTGGTCAGTACGGGAGGATACCATGATTTGTAGGAGGATTGTACGACTCGTGACAACTAATAGAATCAGTTTTCCTGTGAATTTATTAAGGGTATTTTTGTAAATTCTAAGCTCATAAGCCCTGAACAATGTCGTTCTAATCTCTGAAAATAGGGTTTTAAGGGGTTAAACCTTATTCTAAATCATTCCCCTCCCATGGATGCAAGATTAGGAATTCCCCATTGAAGATCAAGCCTAGAATTCTTCAAGTTATTCTCCAAATCTCTTGGGCTCTCAAGGTCAAGTATAGATTCACTTTACCTAGGTATGTAGGGCTATAAATGAGAGTTTCCTTTCACTATCATGCCCAAAATTCTCCTCAATTTCATGAATCAAGTTCCAATCCAAATTGTGATCCAAAGGTTTTAATCCAATTTTATACAATTCTCTATCAATTGTTTATGGGTCAAATCCCTTTATGCTTTAAAGTATATTTAAAGATTCATGGGCATATTTTAAGCATGTTTTTATTACAAATTCATGATTTCAAATCTTAGAAAATTGTTTCCAATTATGCAAGTTCATGAAGATCCACGTTTATGATTTACGATTTCAAGTATGAGGAGATATCTAGAATGATTGAATATTTACAAATTACTCATGTGTGAATTTATGATTTTACTTATGAAGTCTATTTTAAGTATGCATGATTCTGATATTTGGGCAATCCCACACATGTTAAGTATATTTTCATGATTAAATCTAGTTTTACAATATTAGCTTACCAAATGGTTTGGAGTGATACTCCCTATTTTCAGCTTATGGTATGTTTGGAGCTATGACTCCCCATATTTAGATTTTAAAGTATGCATATAATTACATTCTTAGATTCGTTGAAAAATGATGCTTTCATCTTCATTGAAAAATGATGTTTTTAGCTTCGTCGAAAAATGATGGAGAGCATCTTGCATGTTTTTGGGAGTAGTGTCTAGCACCAAGCATGCTAGGGGTTAATGAAAACCCCGGGTCTCTGAACTATGCGCCAACACAGGTTTATATATAATTGGGGCCTCTCAAGAGAGTTTCCCTTCCCGCAAGGGGCCTTCAGCTTGATATCGATATCATCGTAGCATCCTTAGCCCTAACATGGTTTCGAACGGCTCTACCCACTTGAGTGTAATAGTTGGGGCATCACGTAAGCTCTATTGTGATGGTGTCAATTGTCAAGAGTCTCCCATTGTTCCTAATGATTTCAGTTATGTATGTTTATGATTTATGACATTATGTTTTCAATAGGTTTGACCAAATGATAATTTTATAAGAACTTTACTAATAATTTCAGTTATGGCAAGCCATATGATTTTATTTTCAGCTTTGGGTCATTCAATTCAGATATGAGATTTATTTTATAACTATGCATGTTTTCATATATCAGCTTGTAGTCCTTACTCTCATGATCTTATGATTTATGTTATATGCATGATTTCAATTATAATTAACATGTTTTACTTACCTTACATACTCAGTACATTCCAAGTACTGACCGCATACTCTATGTTGTATTATTTCATGATATAGGTGCAGATGCTCAGACTCAGTCCCGCCAGTAGCCAATCAATGCTTAGTCCAGTTCTCTTGTTGGTAAGTCCTCATCCTTCAAGGACCTTTAGATTGTTGAGTTGTGTACTTTTAGTTTTAAGATATTTAGTGAGCTAGTTGGGGATATTGTCCCATCAGCTCTTCAGTTATGTTAGAGGCTTTTCAGATAATATGTAGAATTTCAGCTTTATCATTGTTGACTCTATATGGCGATATATATTCAGACTTCCATTTGTTCATTTTTTCAGTTATCATCTTTCGCTAGAAGTATGTGCTTTTATTATGTTCATGCCATGGGTAGACTTGGAGCCATATGTGGTTCTAGGTTTTGTGTCTCAACCTGGGATCTTAGCTTGGGTTGTAACACTACACCTTAGTTTTTGGTGCCTTTTATGTCTTTCACTTTAAAGTAAAATTCCTATAGTAGCACTACCCAATGAATGAGTTGAGCTTTTGCATCTTTTTTAGCCGTAAGATACCAAAGTTTTGCATGGTCAGTGTGCACCGCCACATTTGTGCTGAGGAGGTAGACACGTAACATTTCAAAAGCATATCCTACTGCTAACAGCTCTTGTTCTGTGACTATGTAATTCTTTTGAGTTGCATTCAGAGTCTTCCTAGCGTAGTAGATAGGATGAAAGATTTTATCATATCTTTGTCCAAGAACAGCTCCCAAAGCTATACCATTAGCGTCACACATGATTTCGAATGTCTTGCTCCAACTAGGAGCCACTATGATGGGTATTGTAACAAAATTTTCCTTTAAGCACTCAAATTCCTTGAGGAAAGCTTTATCAAATACAAATTTTTCATCCTTCTCCAACAAACTTCTTAAAGGGTTAGCAATTTTGAAAAGTCTTTGATAAATCGCCGATAGAAACCCTGCATGTCCTAAAAATTGCAGATTCCTTTTACAAAGATAGGAGGTCAGAGTTTTGAGATAACTTCAATTTTTGGTTTCTCCACCTCAATACCCTTTTGAAAAATCTCATGCCGCAATACTATCCCTTCTGTGACCATGAATTGATGCTTCTCCCAATTTAATACCAAATTTGTCTCTTCACACCATTTCAATACTACTTCCATATGAGCCAATCAATCTTCAAATGAGTCGCCCACTGCCGAAAAGTCATCCATAAATACCTCTACAGTGTCTTCCACCATGTCTGAAAATATGGACATCATGCATATCTGAAATATGCCTGGTGCATTGCATAACCCAAAAAACATCTTCTTGAAAGCTAGTGTACCATAAGGACAGTTGAATGTCGTCTTTTCCTGATCCTCTGGTGCAATAGAGATCTATTTGTATCCTGGGTATCCATCAAGAAAGTAGTAATATGCTCTCCCTGTACTTCTTTCTTTGGTACACACTTCACTGGGCTAACCTGTTAGCTCTCAAAGATTGGATACACCATCCTTATATCTAACCACTTGATAATTTCTTTCTTTACCACTTCTTGCATTATTGTATTTATCCTTATTTGAGGTTCAATACCAGGTAAGCAATCTTATTTCAGTTTATATTATGAGTGCAAATTCATAGTGGAATACCAATAATGTCAGCAATGGAATCCGATGGCCCTTTTATAGGTTCTGAGAAAGGAGATCAATGCTTCTACCTGCCAATAAAACAATTTTGCAAAGATAATTACAGGTAGTGTATTTGAGGACCAAGAAATACATACCAAATATGAGCGGGAAATGGCTTAAGCTCTAACATTAGAGTCTCTTCTACATATGGTTTAGCGGGAGGGTTTTCTCTATTTTTCAAGTCAAAATTCAACTTTTTAGGTGCATATGAGTAGTCACCCCTTCCAACTATAACATTCATTGTCTTATCAAACCCAACATTATTCCATTCAATAGATTTCATCAATGTTGATGTCATGTCTTAAATTGTACAACCCTCTTCTATCAAATCTATAACCGTTTTATCAACGACATCGATCACAGATGTGACACCCAAATCATTCGGCTGCCTCATGATCTTGCATATATTAAATACTACATCCTCATTATTTAACCTAAATTTTAGGTCTCCACTCTCCATGTCTACTAGTGTTCTTCCTATGGCTAGAAATGGGTGACCCAGAATAATAGATACTTCAAAATCAACATCGCAATCTAATATGATGAAGTCTGCCAGAAAGATTAATCTCTCCACTCTGATTAAAACATCAATCAGTATACCCACTAGCCTTTTTACTATTTGGTCTGCCATTAGTACCCGTATTGTAGTTGGTCAGGAGGCTCCCAAGCCTAGTTGCTCGTACACTGCCAAAGGCATCGAACTTATGCTTTCTCCTAGATCACATAATCCCTTGGAAAAATTTAAGGCTCTAATAGAATAAGGGATTGTAAAAGCTCCAGGGTCTTCCTTTTTCTGAACTAAGGGTATAATGCTATTGCACTATAGTAGTGAATGTTATCCTCAAGATCAAAGCTTATTGTTCTCTTTTTGGTCACCAGCTCCTTTATGAACTTTGCATATCCTGGCATTTGTTCCAATGCTTCCACCGATGGGATATTGATAGATAACTACTTAAACATAGAAATAAACTTGTGAAATTATTCATTTTCAGCCTTCTTTCTATCGAATTAAGGTAAAGGGGGAGGCGGTCTTGGAATCTATGTGTGCAACTTCTAGTTTTCTTTACCTTTTTCCTTTTCATCCTCTACCTCATTCTTTTTCATTTGTGATCCCCTATCTATTCTTCTCTCTTTGCCACTGTATGGTAGAATAACACTTTTTGCACTGTCTTCCTTTATGGTGCACATCCCAGGGTGGGATAATGACCCCGCATTGCAGGACGCCTTGCTTTGACCTAGTGGTGCATCGTGGCCTTCAATGCAAGGATCAACTAGTTTATTGTGCCTTTCTCTTGCCTCTACCAAGTTAGGAATATTTTCTTCTTTGTTGGAATCTGTTCTAGGTACCTGTCGTTTAATGTTGGTCTTCCCACTTCTTATTGCTATAGCCATGCACTAATCATTGTCTTGTTTTTGCTTTAATACTGCTAACATTTGCTCCATTT
The DNA here is from genome assembly GCA_035772735.1 of Datura wrightii. NCBI lineage: Eukaryota > Viridiplantae > Streptophyta > Magnoliopsida > Solanales > Solanaceae > Datura > Datura wrightii. Next base: position 70,140,713 of record JASDFA010000019.1, on the reverse strand, counting down.
TTTTCTCTAGCTATTTGATAGAGGATGAGTGTGATTCAACCAGCTTACCCATACTAGAAAGCTCTCCACGCATTTTGTTTCCACTTGATTCTATGGACTCAAGCTTTGTTAGCACTTGATTAAGTATTACTTCTGTCTTGGCATCTGTAGCGTCACTTGTTGGTGACCCCCTATTTCTCTAATGACCTTGTTCTCTACCATTATAACTTGACCTATCATAGTTATTATCCCCATAATAGTTCTGACGTTGATTTCCATGGCTATGCCACAAGGTGCATTGGTTTGGCACTTGGGTGTCAGCTTGGAAATCCCCCATTTGATAATTTAGCTTATTCCTCATAATTGGGGCAATATTCATCATACCTGGGTTCCTTACTTGTGTGTTAAATGTTTTCACCTTCTGTGCACTCATCGTGGTCAAGTTCTTAGTGATCAGTTCCACTTGAGATTTTGTATGGGCTATGTCTTGATGCGTTTCATCTCACTCCTTTGAAATTCAATTGTTATTCCCCTAGAGAGGTTCACAGCTGTAGTTCCAGAATCAATAATATGTCAGGCCCTGTTTTTCTTTCCAAACCTATCTAATATCTCACTGGCCTCTTTAAAAGTGTGAGCCATAATTGATCCTTCTGCCATGTTGTCAGTAATAAACTTTTTGTAAAGCTGAGTGACCAGTAGAATATTTCCAGAAAGATTTCATCCGGAAGCTTATGATTTGAACACTGCTTTATTTTTTTATTGAACCTGAGCCAAGTTTCATGCAGAGCTTCCTCAACCGTTTATCTAAAATTATTTATCTCATCCCTTAGTTGAAAGAACCTCTCCAAGAAAGCTACAATCAACTTCGGCTAGGTGGTAATGGACTCATTCAAAAGTTCATCTAACGATACTGTCACTTTCCCTACTAGTGAAAATGGAAATAAGCTGAGCCTAATAACTTCCTGTGTCACCCTTGGAATTCTATAAGCATTGCATACTCCAATGAAATTGATTGCATGCTTATTGGGATTTTCTCCACTCAGTCCTTTCAAAAGCCCCTTCATGCTCAATAGTTGAATCACAGTGCTACTAATGTCAAATTTAGCATTTGCTGGAAGAAGGGGTGGCTCTATCGCATCGGTGATGCCAACCTCATCAAGATCAATGTGCTCTATATAGATATCATCTCTCCTAGCCTACCGAGTTTGTTGAGTCGTTTCAGCCCTTTGTAGGGATTTGGTTGGCTATATTTTCATTAGACCTTCCCACAAAGGAAGTTTGAATGTTTTGGTGTGGTCTTCCATGTCCTATGAAGTCTCTAGAACAAATAAAAACGTAAATGACGAAATAAATACAACAACCTGAATTTAAACACCAATTAGCTATTTCAACACCGTATTCTCCAACAACGGCGCCAAAATTACATAACACCCAAATTTCACCTAATAATGAAGTATAAACCAATTTCTATCAAATATATTAACCCAACTAGGTTGGGGACAATACCACATGAAATCGGAAAAAAATAATATATTAATAATGAATAAACCAACCGGTAGTCAATACTTCGGAAAGGCAGTTTGCAAATAAAAAGAAAAAATAATTCTAAATAATGATTGAGTTGTTATAAAATAAATGGGACAATACTGGGATTGTGTTTCCCATGATTTCATAACATAGTAGGTGATGAGTTAGTAATTTACCAACTCATTAGGCTTTTAAACATAAGCTTTTCCTTGGTTTTAAAGTCATTTAGGAGGATTTTATATTCTTTCTCTTTGGTTTTTGCAGACATTCAATTTAAAGAGAGAAATAAAGGAGTTGAACAAAATCATGGAGCTTAAAGAAGGAGACCTGCGTCCCACCGGATAACACCGGTGAAACGCCAGCCAAACACAGGAGAACATTTTGTTGAAATGGTAGGTACACCGACAGACTGCGGGTTAGCACCTGCAAACTACCGGTGCCAACGCCTGACTTCTGCAGGAGTCACTGGCCCCTAGTTATGATAGAGCGGTCCCCTGTGGATGGACACCGGTGAAACGCCAGTGACTCGCAAGTAAGGCCGTCATCAGAAGGGTAAAATTGTCTAGCATAAGAAAAGAGGAGCAACTTTAACCTATTTCTGTACATTTTTTGAAAAGTAGCAAATATTCCAGCCCATTATTGAATTGAATTGAATTGAATTGTTTTGATTTTCTAGAGAGAGAAAAAGTGTAAGAGCTTTTCTTCATCTTCTTCTTCCCCCTTAAGGTAAAAGAACCTCCATTGAAGCATAACCTTGAGCTTGAAATTTACTCTTGATGATAAATGATATGGTTTTATTTCTTAATATAATCTTAATCTCTTTTTCTTCATCCATGAGTAACTAAACATCTTGCTAGAGGTGTGTGCATGATAGAGGCTACATTGGATTAGGTGTTGCTATGTTAATCTTAAACTTACTTATTTACCATAAATCTATTGTTTTCTCCAAATAATAATTGAATTATCCATAGTTTCAAATATGGCTTGTGTTTACTTATTCTATTTTTTTTAGAAAAAGGGGAATAGAATATGGATGAGAAAACGATGATGGGTATTTGGGTTTTGATTTTGTAGGGTTAGGCTAGAGATAGCCAAAACCCATTCTCATACACCTATTAAATAATTGAGGCTAGAGATAGTCAATTATTTCCCAAGTTGTAGTGGTTGATCTGTATGGCACCTTGGGGTTTGAGAAAATTCAATGCAAAAGATACTCAAGTGATTGACAAACATAGAGTATTGCCTTGTCCCCAACTATTTATGCTTGTGAGTAATGATTTGATTTTCTAGTTAACTCCAATCCAATTGACACCCCGTCCATAGCACACCCCTAGCTCTTGATCATCTTTGCTTATTCTAGTTTGTTTCCTTGTAGTTGATTGAGTGAATTTTAATTCTACTGAGACCATTTTAACCCCCAATATTTACATTTCCATTTTTAATGCAATGATGCAATTTACTTAATTCGATAGACAATTTTTGTGCCATCAAATCTCTATTCCCTATGGATTCAACCTTGACTCATGAGTTGGGTAATTATATTGCAATGACCGCTTACACTTTTCTCATGAGGAGTGGATATGGACGTCATCAATAGGCTTATGTTATTAGTGATCTATCTTGGTGAATTTTGTGTAAGACTGATGATTAAGTTCATCTCGACCTACAAAGATAAATTTTTCCTAAGTCCTCTCAGACTTTATGTGTGTATATTTTACCCTTGTCATAAGTCTTGGATTAATAATTGTTGGTTAGAGCTCAAGTTAATTATATGAGAGTTGGTAACATCAAATTTTCATTGTTATTCTCTTTTCCTAACTTCAACCTCTTTAGTCAAGCAAGTTCAAGATACAGGCATGTTTCAACGGTTACAACCGCTAAAACTCATTAAAACGAAGAGAATAACAATCCACTCAATTCACCATTCAAGAATCACTATTTTATTTTTCCTACTTTTAATCCTTCATGGTTCCCACAGCCCTAGCTCGAGAGATTTAGCCGCTCATGTTTGAGAAAACAATAACATAAGATTTATAAGAAGTCATAATGAAATACTTACAATAATATGAAATATTTGACAAATCTCCAAAGATAATTAGAATTACAAGAACTTGATGAATTCACAAATAATATCTTTCAAACTTACAAAAATAATGCTCAATCTAATTTAAACTATTGTATGTTGTGATAAACTTCTCTAAGTTGTGTGTTGTATCTAGAAACATCCTATGAAGGGGTATATATAGTAGTAGAATAAGTCTTCAGTTTTCCTAATTGGACTAGGATTGTATTTTGCAGCTACTATTCCTACTTGAACTGGGATTGGACTTTTGCAGATTTTGAGTCAGCCAGCCTTGCTCCATGCCGTACCTCTGCCTGCTCCAAAATGGTGCTACATCACACTAGTAGGTGTGTGGTAATGCCTGTACATCACCATCTTCTATTATGCTTTGGCAGTTTCTCCTTTTGAGTTTGTCTTGGCAACTCTTGCTCTTTTAGGCCTCAAAAAAGTCAAAATTCGTCACATTAATCCCTTCAAATATCTAATCACGTGTGTTAGCGCTTATTCATAAATATCATATAAAACCAAAGATAACACACATAATTGTTTCTCAAAACATACCTAAGCATGGGAAAATATGGCAAATACGTATGTAAATAGGCCCAACATCAAGCACCAACGTGTGAGTAGATGGAAATGCTGCTAACTGTGAAGATCAAGTGAAGGCGTAGTGGGGCGAGGCTAAAGGAGAGACTAGATCTCTCTCTGGAGCTTGACCCACGAGAAGTTTACACAAACAGAAGGTAGAATTGGTTAAGTATAGAACCAAAGTGAGGCCTCATAGAGCAAAGACCATTGTAAGGCCCTCCTCTCTTTGATGCTTACCCTGCAAGTATGAGATGGAATTTTGAGTTTCGAAAATAAAATTGTGGGTCTTTAGAAGGCTTTCCACTTACTATAAAAGGACCCTTTAGTCATATTTTGGAGGTATCCAATATTCTAAAATAGCAGAAGACGAGCGATGTCATGCCCTAAATCGTGAAGGTGCCACCTACATCTGGTGCCTCACTTGACCAAGCGAACCTACAGCTAACCAAAGTAATCAACAATACAATAACATAGTATGTATATCATATCAAAACCACAGCTTCTGGAAATAGTCACGGACTTGTAGGTAATAACAATTCACAAGTATGACCTTGGCGGAAATAGTCACGGGCTTACAGGTCCTCATAGAGCCTCACAAGGGACACCTAAATAAGAAAGTATACAAAAGAAATTAATAAATACATAAGAATAAAGTACAAATAGCCCAAAATAGCATACAAACTCTCTCTACGTCGTTACAGTTCTAGGAAAAGTTTACATATTCAATTGACTCACCGATGTGCCACCAAGACAGATGAGTCTATGCTTAACTATGAGATATATTCTTAACACCAATATCATGAACAAACAGCATCCCAACACAAGAGTAAGAGTATAAATCAAGGTCTACAACAACAACCAATCGTGTGATGATAATGACAAGATGATATACAATAGAGACATGCCAAAAAGTGACACGAGAAAGCCTTAAAATACCTCTCGATCGATGAGAAATATTCTAGATGGAACTTCACTTCCCAACATAAAGCAAATCCACACAAATAGTATCTTCATACAACTAACACAAAGCCAAAACTAGATCGATAATAAAAAACATGAAAGATACATATATGATAATATTTCTACAGATTCGATTATAGAAACTCCAAAATAAGAGCCTTACAGTGCTTGTATCTACGGTATCAAGATGAAAATTAATAGAAGTGGATGCTTACCAAGCTGGCTCACATAAAACAGCCACAAATACAAGGAAAACCACGATAAAACACAAGCTACCCAATGGAATCAATGATCTATTCTCTAAAACAAGGTTGGATCATGGATTAGACTCAACGAATATATAGAGGAGAGGGTTTCCACAACCTCTTAGTTTTCGAAAATGAGATATATTCTATCAAACTGACCAATAAGAGCTTATATATAAAATCTTCATGTAACCACTACTGCAATATAGCCAGTCTGTGGTCAGCATCGCGGTAGGCCATCTGCCCAACACTATGGGCATTTGGTCGTTCATCCAACATTCCACACGTAATATCAAACCCTGGCCTTTCCCTCAATATACAATGCATAGTGATAAATATAAACTCATACATCTGAAAGCCAGCAACAAAATCAATCTAAATGTTCGGGGTGTAACAAGTGATGCCTCTCTACTAGGGTTATTTCTCCTTCTCATTTTCTTTTGTTATTATGAAATTGAAAATGAATACTTCTAATTGTGATCTAAACATGAGTGGCTAAATTCCCTTATTCTGGGGCTACAACTGAATCATGATTGTTTGTTGTATGAACTGGAGTTGGTATTGATAGTATTATCATTTGAGTTGTTTAATTGATTTTATATGCATTATTCTATTGATTCTAGACCAGTAGGTACATCTTTAGTCTTTGTGGAACTCAAGAGAGAAAAGCCAGGATCAAACTTGAATCACTTAGAATAGGATTCTTCATAGGAAAGGATTTTCAGCTAGTATAGATATATACCTAGTCTGCCCTATTTACACACACGAGAGGTTGAATGCTTTCCTGGAATGAACATGTCATACAAATATAGTCATGTGAGTAAATTGAGCAAACGGTTAGAGGCTCGAGAGGGTCATAACTATATCATTAACCCCATGAATTAACAATTCTATAATCTTTTCATATTAAAACAAGAACATCATGAACATGAATGTGGAAATATGCCATAGCCCAGGAGTTCTCCTATCATTTTTAGTTTCATAAAATATCCATCGAGCCCCTATGGGTTCAACAACCTGATCTAGTATCACTTTATCAGCCACGAGTCCATATGGGTTTGACAACCTGATCTAGTATAACTTTTATTACTTGCACGATCATATACACTTACATATACATTTGAGTGTGATAAGTTTTTGGCATCATTTTCGGGGAATCAAAGTTGATAAAGTTAGATTTTTTAGTTATTGTTTAGTGATTAACAACTTGATCTTACCTAGCATATGTTGTAGGTGCTATAGTTGAGTGCATAAATCTCAGTAGAAAAAATCTCACAGAATTCCAATTAGAACTGGAGAGATATTTTCACCCATTAAGATGAGAAAGGTAGTATTTGAACAGTTAGCAGAAATAGCAGCAGACGGAGAAACCCTAATGGCAGTATGATGTGTCAAAGAATTTATGACACATCTTTACATCATTTTATAGAATTTTGCATGTCTTTAACAGCTAGATAATGTATAAACTAACCTCATGATTCCATGTTACAGGAATCCTAACAAAAAGAAGAAGAGAGGAGTCAAAGCCAGAAATCTGTCCAAAAGACTAAACAATGGAGGGACCGTCTATCTGAAGGATGGTTCGCATGTTTAGTCATCTAGTCGAGGATAATAATTCTGGAAACTATGTTGAAAAGGTCCTTAATCAATGGATTAAAGGATGGGTCGTCTTTCCAGAAGATGGTCCATTAATTGAAAGATAGAGCCATGAGGAGACATAGGCCAGCTTTAATTGATGAAGCCACAGACTGACCGTCTTTCCAAAAGACAATCCCCTGATCAAAGGATGGAAGGTTGTTGGGCAGAAAACAATTTTAATCATTGGGGAAAAGGATGGTCCTTACATCCAAAGGACAATCCATCCCTGCACACCTGAGACCCTTCCAATTTAAATTATTTTGGGCTTCTTGAGTCATAGTATAAACAGATTTTTCTTCTTTTTTTTTTCAAAGAGATTTTGATTAATTTTCAATAGAGAGTACAGATATATAGAATACTTTAATTTTCATCAATAGTAGAGTAGATCTTATATTTAGCTAGTATTTTGAAGATTTAAGTTCATCAATTCAATATTTCCTCTACAATTTGAAATTTCATTGATGGGAATGTCTAATTACTAACTTTCTCTTCTTCTTCTTACTATGGGTAGGTAAACCTAGAGATATGGTTGTGAACTCTAATGATCCAAATTTGGTAAAATTTATTGGGGAATTAAGAACATTTGATTGATCCTTTCTTTGTGATGAAGTGTGAATTTATGTGTTTCTTAGCCATATTTTGCCTACACTTTACTATTTTTTTAGAATAAATTGTGTGTGTGTTTTCATGTGTTTTATGATATATTTGTTAAAAAGAGCTAACACATATTATTACATGCTTTCAAGGTTTAAAATGATAAATTTGGGCCTCTTTGAGGCTTAAAGCAGCAAAAATGGAAAAATGGGATTGAAGGAATGAGTATAAAGAAGTTGGTATCGCGCAGGCGTACTCCTGTACTATGGCCTGCGCGACGTAGTCAAGGATGGTGCAAGGAGCAGCACGCTGCACCATGCACACCAGTTCCATGGGTGGCGCGAGGCAAAGGCAAGTTTGGGCGGCCAGAAAAGTCAAATCCCAATTTTACTAGGAAAGGAAGTTGTAAAACCCAATTTCAATCCAAGAAGAAATAATGAAGGATTAATATAGTATTATAAATACCCCTTATTTCTATTACTTAGGCATGTCATACAAATTGGAAGCCAACAATTCATAGTTTATAATTCATAGAACTGTACAATTCATACTTTGAGAATTTGTGTAATAGTTTAAGTTGACTTCTTGTTGGAAGTTCATCAAGTTCTTATTAAACCTTTTATCTTGGAGATTCTATTGAACAATATTATATTAAAGTAAGTATCTCATTATGATTTTTTCTACATTTTTATTTTTTTCTCATAAACATGATCAGCTAAATCTTTGAGGCTAGGCCTGTTGGAACTATGATAGATTAATGAATATAGGCATAATAAAATAGTGATTCTTGAATGGTGAATTGGGTGGAATGTTATTCTCTTCATTTTAATTAAGTTTTAGTGGTTGAAAATATTTAAACGTGCCTGTATCTTCAACTTGCCTAACCAAGGAGGTTGAAGTTAGGAAAGAGAATAATAATGGCAATTTGAGGTTAATAACTCTCATTTAATTAACTTGCGCTCTAGCCAATAATAGTTAAAGTCAAGACATATTGAAAGCTAAATTATACATACTTTTGAGAGTGAGAGGAGATGGGTGGAAATCATCTAATGTCTATCGAATGCAACATATATACACTTTGAGACCGAGAGGAGATAAGTGTAATTTATAAGTTGATAAATGTTAGATGTACTAAACGTAAGTCTTACACAAAATTCAACAGGATAGACCATTAGTATGGGGAACATAGTCCTAGCTTAGCTTCATCAATTTGATACAAACCCAAGTATTCTTAGAATTATTTTCTTTTATTTGCAAACCCCCCTTCCGAAATATTGATTACAAGTTAGCTTATTTTCATCATTAAAATATTATTTCTACCTATTTCTTATGGGATCAATCTCAACCTTTTTTGGGTTACTATATTTGACTGCGACCGCTTTATACTTCAACTGCAAGGTGTAATTTGGTCTTAACCAAATTTTGGTGCTTTGCCGGGGAGTACGCTTTTGAAAATAGTTAATTGGTGTTTGAGCCTAACTTGTAATCTTATTACGTGATTTACATTTTTGTTTTCTTATTTTTATCATAGGTTATCATGGTTTATGTTACCAATAAATCTCCTATTTGAGGAGATGATCGAAGTGCAGAGAGCTAACGCCATACGCTTGGTAGAGGAAGCTCGACTAGCAGAAGCAGCTAGGAAAGCTGGTACTACAAATTTTGCTACCGCTCTAGCAGAAAGGAACTGACAGAAACCCCTTTTCATCATGGAAGGAATGTCGTAAGGAAAGTGCTCTTTGAGGGAGAATATGAGCAATAAGAGGTTGGCTATACAGGAGGAATCATTCCACCCCCCCCCCTTGCCAGCAAAAGCAAAATTTGATATCACGGGTACTATGATGCAGTTAATAAAGATGAATGGGTGTTCAATAGTCTAGCTGGTAAAGATCCAACCCAACATCTAATAAAATTTACAGGTATCCGCAATGCTTACAGACTTCCCATAGTTTCTCGAGAGGCAATTAAACTCCATTTATTGCCATTCTCATTAGTTGGGGAAGTTACTTTGTCGTTGAACGAGCTTCCAGATGAGTCTATCACCACTTGAGCAAAGCTAACCGCCACTTTCTTGGAGAGATTTTTCCCACTCTCATAAACAATTCAGTTGAGAGATGAAATTAATAACTTCAAAAAATTACTTGGGGAAGCTCTACGCAAAGCATGGCTAAGGTTTAAGAAGAAATGGAAACAGTGTCCTAATCAAAAGCTTCCTAAGGAGTCCTTTTGGAGGTATTCTATAGGTAACTGAGAGCAGCAAAAAAAGACTTAGCGGACGGGATAATTGATGGGTCCACGATGGCCCATACTTTTGTAAATGCTAGTAAAATACTAGATAAGATGACTAAGACCAACAGGGCATAGCATACCAAATAATCCGAGGCTACTACAATAGCTACTCAAGAGGAATGACAGTAGAGAAGCGAAAGAAGAAAGAGGAATGGGACCAAGACATGGCCCATCACAAAATCTAGTTGGAGCTAATCACCAAGCACCTTTCCACGCTAAATACAGAGAAAGTGCACGCAATGAATCTACAAGACAGAGGACCCAGATACGATGATCACTACCCTGAGGCTGAAAAACAAGCATTTTTGATGAACAATCCTAGGGGATCCAGGTATGATGATCACTACCCTGAGGCTGAAAAAAAGAAAATTTTATGAACAATCAGGGGGGTTTCTGGGCCAACATCCAAGGTTCTAACTAAGATTCTTGGCATCAAGGCAAGGAAATCAAGGTCAGAACTACTAAGGGAATAATGGTTATGATAGAGATGGGGATAAAGATAGGGACCAAGGTCAGTGGAGGAATGGAGAGGCCCTAAAGAACGATAAAGGTAGAGTATATGTCCCTCCACGAGCAAAAGATCCTACTATGAACAACTCTGGCACTTCAAGTTAGAAGATATGATGAGTCGCATAATTAAGAAAGTTGACTCCACTGAGTTAGTAGTTAAAGAGACAAAAGGGGAACTTTCAAGCCTGAGTCAATTGGTGGACTCATATTCAACCTCCATTAAGCAGTTAGAGAAGTAGATGGGATAAAACTCGGCCACATTGAATCAAAGGTAAAAGGGAAGTTTGCTTAGTGATACCGTTTCAATTCCTCAGAAGGAGGGTAACTGCATATGACAATGTGCCCATTAGGTATCTTGATGAAGTTTGAGTAATCAAGAAATCTACGTCGTGCCACAATATTAAATCAGGTGCTACTTGGGAGCCAATGCAAGATAATTTTGTTTTTTTAGAGTTAACATGCCTAGTATAGTAGCTTTTCTTCTTTTCTGTTATAACTAGACAGCATGGTGGTCTTGTTGGCCCGCATAGGATCCCTTCTATTGCCTGTCGTTGGTTAGCTATTTTATTTACAGTTGGCTGTACAGTTTTGTTGGTCGGGTGCTATGCTTACAACTGAGGTATAGCTCATTGTTTTCTTGAATTGAGTCGCAGGCTGGCACCAGATGTGCATAAGCTAGCCAGGTCAGTCTGATCCCAATGTAGAACTAGGTGCCAGTCATGCCTCCTAAGGCAGGGCATGACAAACTTGGTGCCAGAGCAGTTCGTATCCTATAGAGGCTGCAAGTCATGCCTAGTAGAGTCTTGCTTATAAATGTGTTATGCACTGCATTCTATAAGGCTATGAGGCATAATAGTATGGCTACCCTTTCTTCTTCTCATATCATGCTACAGAGCCGAGTTGTACTCGGTTGAGTCCCTAATCGTTCATTGCTATATTTGTCTAGGAGAAGGTTCATTATAAGACAGACTCTAGCCAGCCGCCAGTTAGCTGCAGCAGCAGGAAAGGATACCAGTGCGATGCCATAGTTGGGGGACGACCAGATTTAGGGTGAAGGCAAATGTCTTTTGATTTTCTCAGTATCTTCTTGGGGCACTAGGAATCTCATAAGGTAGTAGACATGCTAGCACCATTCCCAGTTCTTTTTACAACCTCAGAGTAGGAGGTTAGGAGTATAACATAAATATGAGTCTACTTATCTATTAGATATACAAAATCTGACAAGGGAGACAGTTAACGTTAGATTACCTAAAGGATATGAAAAAGAGAGGGAATTGCAGGATTCTTACTTCCAACCCTTTAAATTTCGTACAGTTCCATACCTCAGTCCCATTGTAGTAAGAAATAGTTAGTCCCGCCTCCCAATTCTTTTTTCAGTATAGGAAAAAGCATAAGAATTGAGGCAATGTTACCCATAGTAAATGGCAAAGGAGGGTTGGATTTGTTGACTCCAAAAAGTGTTAGGAAGTGGCGGAGACCCCTAGCGTTTGAGTAAATTGTCTAGACCTTCATAGTAATAAATTAGGAGAGCAGGTAAGAATACCAGTAGCACTCAAAGTACATGTGAGAGTCTACAAGTGATAAACCCCTAGTAACAGTAAATCTCAGGTCATAATTATGCCGATTCTACCGCAGTGCGTTAATGACAGTAGGATGTACCTGCAGAATAATGGCTATGGACCTAGTTGGTTATGTAGAGGGACAAAAAGATCATATGAACGAATTTGGGCCGACTATGGGTCAGAACGATACATGTCAACAAACTTGGTCAGTAATGTCTTTGACAATAAGAGTCAGAGGGCACGAACTCCAGAACTCAGCCCATGGAAGTAAAGGGAAAGGCATGAGTATCTAACTTAAGAGGGAAATAAAAATCACCCCAGGATAAGAGTAAATTAACAAATCATAGGACCACTCCTGGATGTCGAGAAATGAGCATTAGGTTGACAGTTAAGAGATAATGAGGTTGTAACCCGAAATACTGCAATATCATCACCAGTTGTAGAGGTAGAGGAGTGCCGTCACGAAGACTCTAACCTAGTACAATCCAAAGAAAAAGCCCAGTAGGAAATTATTAGCCTTTAAGATAATAAGGGGTTAAGTCATAAGATCCAGAGGCTGCCTCTTTGTCCCAATGGTGGCCGAACTTCGTCAGCAGATTCTAGCTAAGGTATATCATGTCTGTTACTACATTCACCCAGAGTTTAACAAAAATGCATCATGCTGTAAGAAAGACCTACTGATGGCATGGGAGAAGGAAGACATTATTTAGTCATAGCACAGAGCTCAAATAACCAACCAGGGAAAGCTGGACAGCAAAAACCGAGCAGGCCAGTCTAGGAGATGGTTGTTCCTGCAAAAGGAATGGAGAATAGTCAATATAATCATAGTTAGAAGGTTACCTCATCCAGGTGTGAATTGACCTCACTTGAGTCAGTGTAGAAAGGCTAATAAGGTCAATTCATGTTTTTCTAGGAGAGTTATATTTCAGCTAAAGATTATGTCGAATTAAATGATTAAAGAGTAGTTCAGTTGCGTCAAGCCCAAGTATTTAGTATGATAGAAAGGAACAATGTATAGCTAAGTTTTAGAAAGTCTTTCAGAACAAGTTGGAATGCATGTTAAGTTGAGTAAGACTCCTCGTCTCTAAACAAACGGCTAAGAAGAGTACTCGGTTCAAATGCTGGAAATTTGTTAAAGGTGGAGATTTAGTCCCTCTAGATGATGACCTGAAGTAGATAAATCAAAGGTAGTGAACCAGGGCACACTATAACAGGCAGACGAAAAACGTTAAACTTATCACGAAATGGGTACCGATAGCCCAGGATCGTCGAAAGTCTTACCCTAACATACAACGTAGACAGTTAAGGATTAAAGCAGTGTTAAGTATTCCTAAAAGCTTCGCCGATGAAGGGAACAACGAGAATTAGAGGAAAGGCAAGCTTATCCTTAGGTTCATTGGCCAGATTGTATCTTCCTGAGGGCAAGCAAAGCGGCATAGGAGCTAGAATTGCCTTCAGAACTGAAATTGGTCCATTCACTCTTTTGCATGTCAATGTTGTGGAACACATATACGAGACCCATCCCAGGTTGTGTCCCATTGAGGATGTTCAAATTATTAAGGAACTAACCTATAAAGAGGTTCCAATTGTTATACTAGATTAGCAAGTTCGAAGACTGAGAACTTAAAGATGTACCCTCAGTTAAACTAGTGTGGAAGATAAGAATAAAAAATAGATGACTTGGGAAGCTGAGGACGACATGATATCCAGATATCCTCATCTATTCCATGATTGATCCAAATTATGTAGTTAAGGTAAAGATGTTGTTCAGTTATTATTTTACTATTTATGCTATCTATACAATTCAGTTGACTACCATTTTGTTGTGGAATAGTTGTTATAGTATCATGTGAGTGCCTGTATTGGAATTTTATGCGTTTCAAGTTCTTCAGATAGTCCATATTACAGGGGAGACTCTGTGAAATTTCTCTAGAAAAAGATAAAAAGACTTGAGCCTTTTAAGCCTAAAGATTACATTCGAGGACGAATGTTCCTAAGGGGCGAGGATGTTACACCCTGTTAAATGTTGACATTTAGTAGGCGTACATATGTGTTTTGGTGAGTAGGAAGAGCTTGTTGTGTGAGGGAAAAGTCTCGGAAGTGGAAACGAGCAAGACCATAGTGCACAGGGCCAGTACGATGCGCCAGCCAGCAGCGCACTAGCCAGCGCGGCACTCCAGGCCTACTGGCACCTTGAGAGGTGCGGTGCCCCAGGCATGCTCCGCAATAGGAGGCACGGCGTGGCACTAGGGTTGTCGTGATGTCCGGCGAGAGGCGCCCCCCCATTCCACCACCCTAAGTATATAAATACCCCTCAAGTTCAATTATAAGTCATTTTCCAAATATCACTTTGTCCAAAGGAAGAGCGAAACGCAACTTTTAATTAATTTCCTCCCGATTACGCTACCAAACTTCATCCAAACTCAAATTAACTTTAGGTATTGAATCCTAACCCTACAGGGAGCATTACTACGGAATTATTTTCTCAAAATTCGCTCGGAAAATTGTAACCCCGACGACAAAAAGTTGTCAGAATTGCTCCAAACTAATTCCTAAATGATCACAGGCATCAAGTAAGCATTTCTCCCTTCTAAACCCTCGAGAAATTATATGTTTTCAGCCGTATTTTATGTAATTGAATTATAGTTTCTATTAATATCAAAAGTTATCCTTTTACGCCGAATTTGGTGTTGAAATTCATCTCTTTCTCCTAGTATAACGGTTACAGCTGAAAAGAGCTGAAAAATCCAAGTTGATACTCATCGGTTATTCAGGAAACAATAGTCAAGGTATGTTAAGGCTTATTCCTTCGGCAAGTTATTCTCGATTTACAATGATACGACTTATGTTTCTGAGCATAGACAACGATCCTACTTGTTGTTATTAGTTGTTGCGAATATATAAGATCCATGTACATTGTGGTTAGTTGCTATTAGTAGATTATGATTACATATGTTGTGGTTAGTTGTTAGAAAGCATATTAGGAGTATATTATAGTATCCCTCGTCGGGAAAGAAGAGATTAAGGGTGACTCACGCTAGAAGCATCATAGAAATTCCTCTGCCCTTCTGTTCACTGAGTTAGTAGAAAAGATGTTTTGCTACCATCCCTAGGCTTCAGATGGTTGTGGGTAACAGTTGGGCCTGAGTTAGTAAATTGAACAGCATAGGTGCAGCGGGACGATTTAACTATCAGTTCGGCGCCTGTACTGGCAATAGAGCTCGTCTAGAGACTGTTGGCGTACCTTGATGCCTCTAGGGACAAAACTATGTTAGTATGGCCTTACCCTAGAGTCAGTAGCACCATAGTTGCCAAGAGAATTGAGGATCAGTCAACCATCTAGTGGCTATCGCCAGTGACATTTAGTTTCAGTTGACGTCATGCTTATCGCACAGGACACTCAAGGCACCACCTTAGTTGTACCAACATTATAGAGCAGTAGATACCCAAAGGAGGGAGATTTTGTCAGTATCTAGATACGGGGCCAACGCCCCAGTTATTCAGGTATAGGTTGCCGAGAATGGCTAACTTTAGATAAACACACCTACAAGATTAGGGATCGCCCAGAGAAGGCATACGAAATCTAAACAGACTCGGTCAGTGTCTCAGGGACTAGAACCATGGTATTACATTATTACCCCCAGACCAAGAGTTAGAATAAACTTCCTATGGGAGGTTAGGGTTGACTGCTCGGGAGCATATCCGATTAGTAGCAGCCCTACAATTGTTCTACATAGAGGACAAGTGTTCCAAAGTAAGGCTATAATAGTTAGCTAGTACAAATAGAATTAAGACGACAGTGAGGACATAGTAACCCTCATTAGAGTTCACCTTAGTTAGCTTGGTCACTGCATACAGTGTTTGGGTTGTGAGGGGTATTGTGCTTATACGGCTACGCTCCCAAGAATAATATGATGACCACAGGGACCGAATCTGACACCATGAGGCCGTATTGAGGTTGTCAGAGCCGTATTGAGGCCGTGAGGGACGTATACAGGTTGAGAGGGCTGTACTAAGGTCATGAGGGTCGTATTCAAGCTGTGAGGGCTGTATTGAGGCTGTGAGGGCTATACTGAGGCTATGAGGGCCGTATTGAGGTCGTGAGGGTTGTACTGAGGCAGTGAGGGCCATATTGAGTTACACTAGATTGAGGCCGCGATGGTCATATTGAGTTGCACTACATTGAGGCTGCAAGGGCCGTACTGAGTTACAATTACAGTTACTTGTAGGGAAATAGGGGTATATGTGCTGATTGGCACCTGGTGAGGCTTATGGGGGCCCAAGTAGGTTATTCTGTGTTGCTTGTACCTTCCCAGCTTTTGGGGCCAAGTTAGGTTCTTGTTTGCATTTTTTTCTACTAGCTATAGATTATGAATATATTATTGTGCAGTCGCAGCTCATATACGTGTAGTGTTTTGTTAGATGCATATTACGAATAAGCCATATTACAGGTTAAGTCTTCTGCCCCTCGTTTCCACTTACTTTAAGTTTTTAACAATTTCTATTCAACTTTTATGACTCCCTTACATATTTGGTACATATTTTACTGACACCCAATCATGGGGCGCTGCATTACTTGCTTGTTGGTTTAGGCAGACAGAGTTCAGGGTCTTCAGTAGTAGCTGTTTAGAATCCACAATTGGGCCAGCTCCTTTCATTCGGAGTTTCCAGGTAGTAGAGATTCGGGTATTTCAGTTGTATAGCATTTTGGGTAGGTCGGGGCCCTGTCCCAACCACTATTTGTAATTTTTAGAGGCTTGCAAACTATACTCGTTAGTCAGTTAGTTGTATGTTGGTCGTGTGGGGCCTTAATCAGTTATGCTTCGTATCTTGGTCGTGTGGGGCCTAGTATAGTAGCTTGTCTTTTTTTCTAATATAACTAGACAGCATGGTGATCTTGTCGACCCGCATAGGATCCCTTTTATTTCCTGTTGTTGGTTAGCTGTTATATTTAGAGGTGGCTATACGGCTTTGTTGGCCAGGGATTGTGTTTATAGCCGAGGTATAACTCGTTCTCTTGAATTGATTTGTAGGCAAGCACCAGACGTGCATAAGCCAGTCAGGTCAATCAAATCCCAGTGTGGCACTAGATTCTAGTCATGCCTCCCAAGGTGGGGCATGACATCATCCTATGGGGGCCACCGAGGCTGGTGGTGTAGTCCGTTGGGTATTTTCGGCCCTCCTTCCATTTCCACATTGTGGAGGCATATTTCACTGAAATGAAGCAGAGGGCGAGTTAGGAGAATGATTTTTGGAACTGAATGTCAGCGCACTATAAGGAGTATTAAATAAAGGGAATTTTCCTAATTACATCTCATAGCCTCCCCATCATAAGTGTGACACGCTTCACACCCATGAAGAGGACTCTACGCGATGCAGCTTTCAAATAACTAATGATACTCTGAATCCAACCTAGCTCTAATACCAAATTTGTCATGCTCTGAGTTTACACACTAGATTGAACATGGTGATTGAAGCCACAAGTGACCCCAAGACAACCCCTGGTCTATCTTACACTAACACTCTTAGTAGCAAAAATACATACAACAGAATTTATAGCAAGAATATAAATATTTGATAGAAATATACTGAATCATAATACTAAAAATAATAGAACAAACTACATGACTGCAAGAAAACAACAAAGTCTGAAAACTGAGACTAAGTTTGAAAGCCACTAGGTCTGATGAACTGCTGGGACAAACCCCCAGCTAGCTCTAAATCAACTGAAAGAAATGAAATCATAAATCATATAATAAATATTTGTCCTCAGAGGATTAGGATTCACTAATTCGCAAAGCTGAGGTCTTTGAGAAGTAAACGGCTAACAAAGCTGGGACTGTGATCCTACAGCTGTATCATAAATTGATAGAACATAAAAGTACGTGTTAGTACTTTGAATGTACTGAGTAAGTGAGAGTAACGTAACCAAATGAAATAAACAGTAAAGAAATGATGAACTGGAAGACATGCAATAACCAACAGAATCTAGTGAACTGAAATAACTGAAATGCTGAGGTGGTCAAGAATACCTTTTTTGATGGTCAAACAATGCTCTAAGTCAGGTATACTGTTCTAGATTGAACTGTACTGACTAGTGGGAGAGTCTATAACCGACATGTAACCACATGAGCTAAACGTAGAGTCTGATGTATACACCCCATCGATAGGACCCAATATACCTTTCTAGGGTATAAAGGCGTGAACTGGTTGATCACAAAAGTTTGGGGACAAAATAGGCCAATAAATACTGTAACCTATGCTAGCAACGTAGTTCTAGGAACCTGGGTGCGCTGGAACCCCGATTCGCTCAGTGTTAACTCCTGCTCCCATTGGAAATCCTAAGCTGATAGCTCGAAACTGGGGACCAGGACTAGTTAGGGATATATAACAAAAAGTACCTAAGTGTCTTATCGGACCAGATTCTAAAACTTGGTTCTAGACTGGTCAGAGCTGCTAATCTAGAAGCGTCGTAACCATCCAAGAACAAACTATAGTCTGACTGGGGTCCTAAGGCTAGTCAGAGTTATCTATCTAAGTATCATGACTGCGACAAATAAACTAAGTTCTAGATTTGATTCTGATAATTGGGAAGTGATATTGACACCTCAAGAATTTCTATAGTCAAACTGATCAATTGACATTATTCTGGCCAACCCGGAGGTTGCTAAAAATTTGATTGAGTCTAGGCTGACATTTTTGAGTATATAAACTTTCTAAATGAAATTGTCTAACATACAGTTGACTGAGTTTCTAACACATACAAATATTATAGAAACCCCTAACTCTGAAAGATCGAAACAATTTTTGAGAATTCGATACTTATGTAGGATTCTAGTTTCTGTTTTCAATAATTAGGGATAAAATTCACATTCAATGGAACCGACATCATTTGAGTTAGAACTGGTGGAAAACATAAAAAATTAGCATAGAATAATATTCCTAAAGAATTAAACAAGGTTTGATAGCAATATCTTCACAATCAAAAATTTAGGGCCAGAACTGATAGTGAACTAAGGAAGAGTTTTAGGGGACAAAAGGGAAGAACAATACCATTGTTGAATTCCCACATATCTAACTAAAAATTTTCTAGAGAAGGAAGCTTGAATCTGCTGCAAAGGGTGTGAAGCCCTAGTATGGCCTGAGAGTTCTTGAGAGAGAACAATGATCGTTTTCTAAAAGTTTAAGTGGGGAATGAGGGGGAAAATTGTTCAATCCCTCTAATATCTCTGAGATTTTACCTAAAATGATGTAGTTTAGGGAATAAATAGGTAGGATTTTACAAAAATAACCCTGGGCTAAAATCTGAAATCTGGTCGACGGGGTCACCACGACGGACCAAACAACTCGTTACTACCACTCATGAGTTGTTACATCAATCGTCAAGTACACTATCCTAAGCTTCACTTGGGGCTCCTGACGGACACCTTACGAGTCGTTACTGGTGGCCATTACTCGTGGTCACCGTCCATTAACCTGAATGCCTCGACCTTGGAAAATAGGTTACCAACTGACCACGACTTACCTAACGAGTCGTGGTGTCCAACCACGAATTATTTGGTCCTTCCGTCAAATACACTACCTCCTCCTCTCATCTCCTCACTGCCACTCCCCACGAGTCACACCATGACTCATGGGCACCTCCAACGGGTCACTTAACGTCCTGTCCTGTGCCTGGTAACAGATTTTCCAGTTTTCTGCAAATTTTCTATTTTTAAGTTTCGGGTCAAATCTTTGAGTTTCCGAGGCATTACAATCTATCACTTGGTTAGGTCAAGGATTCTAATTTTGAAACCCCAACTCTTCAATCAGTTCCAGTTGTAAATGAGTTCCCGGATGTGTTGCTCGAATATCTTCCTAGAGTCCCTCCCGAGTGAAAAATAGGCTTCGGCATAGACCTGCTTCTATATATCCAACCTCTCTACATTCCTCCTTACTAAATGTCTCTATATGAGCTTAAAGAATTAAAGTAATAGCTAAAAGACCTTCTATATAAGGGCTTCATTAGACCCAACATCACTCTAAGGGGTACCCCAGACCTATTTAGTAGGGTACTACCTCACGTACGAGTGGCAGTCAGCGTCATAACTGCTTCCATGCCCTATCCTTCCGTCAGGACCAGGAGAACTCACCTGAACTAGTCATTGGTATGTTATGCTTCTTTCGTATAGATGTGTATGCTTTACTATATCCAGGTGCCACACTTTATTTCATGACTCCTTATATTGCTATCCAATTTGATATTAGTCCAGAAGTTCTCTCAGAGTTGTTTTCAGTCTCTACTCCAATTGGTGAGTTAATTAGAGCGACTATGGTATATAGAAATTGTCTGATCACTGTTTTGCATAAAGTGACCTTAGTTGATCTAGTAGAGTTAGAAATGGTTGACTTCAACCTCATTCTTCTCATGGATTAGTTAGATTCTTTCTATGCCTCAGTTTCCTACAGAACCAGAGTTGTTAGATTCTAGTTTCCTAATGAACTAGTCCTAGAGTGGAAGGGTAGTTCTTAGCGCCTAAGGGTCAGTTTATCTCATACCTTAAGGCTAGGAAAATGATCTCAAAGGGGTACATCTATCACTTGTTTAGGGTCAAGGATTCTAATTTCAAAACCTCGACTCTTTAGCCAGTTCTAGCTGTAAATGAGTTCTCTGATATGTTTCCCGAAGATCTTTCCAAAGTCCCTCCCAAGCGGGAAATAGACTTTGGTATAGACCTTCTTCCAGATGCCCAGCCTATCTCTATTCCTCCTTACCAAATGGCTCTAGATGAGCTTAAGGAGTTAAAGTACTAGCTGAAAGACCTTCTAGATAAGGGCTTCATCAGACTAAGCATCTCTCCATTGGGTGCCCCAGTCCTATACATGCGAAAAAAAGATGATACACTTAGGATGTGCATCAACTACCATCAGCTGAACAAGGTCATAGTTAAGAACATGTATCCTCTACCTAGGATTTATGACTTGTTTGATCAACTTCAGGGAGCTAGTTGTTTTTCTAAGGTAGATCTCAAATCAGGATACCACCAGCTCAGGGTCAGAAAATGTGACATTCCGAAAATAGTCTTTACAACTCGGTATGGTCACTACAAATTTGTAGTTATGTCGTTTGGACTAGTCAATGCTCCAGCAGCTTTTATGGATCTGATGAATAGGGTATTCAAGCAGTACCTGGACATGTTCGTTGTTGTCTTTATAGACGATATTCTGGTTAACTCTAGAACAGAGGCGGAGCATGCAGACTATCTGATAATAGTTTTGCAGACTCTCAAGGACTGCTAATCATTGGCTAAATTTAGAAAGCATGAATTCTAGCTGAAATTAGTAGCATTGCTCGGTCATGTAGTCTCCAGTTAGGGTATTCATGTGGATCCTCAAAAGATAGCGGCAGTCAAGTACTGTCCAAGACCCACCTCTCCATCAGACATCAGGAGTTTCTTGGGCCTAGCAGGTTATTATAGACAATTCGTAGAAATGTTCTCCTCTATTGCTTCTCTATTGACCAGACTAACTCAAAAGTAGGTAAAGTTTCAGTGGTCTGATGCATGTGAGAAGAGTTTCAGGAGTTGAAGACTCGACTCACTACAACCCCAGCTTTGACTCTTCCAGAAGGTTCAGATGGGTTCGCGATCTATTATGATCCTCTAGAGTTGGCCTTGGTTGTGTTCTGATGTAGCATGGTAAAGTCATAGCTTATGCTTCCAGATAGCTTAAGGTTCATGAGAAGAACTGTCTAACTCATTATCTTGAGCTGGCATTGGTAGTATTTTCCTTGAAGATGTGGAGGCAGTACCTTTATAGAGTTCATATGGATGTTTTATTGAACACAAGAGTCTGCAGTATGTGTTAAGTCAAAAGGACCTGAACCTGCATCAAAGAAGATGGCTAGAATTATTAACGGATTATGAAATAAGTGTCTTGTATCACCCAGGCAAACCCAATGTAGTGGTTTATGCCCTTAGCGGGATGTCTATGGGGAGTGTTTCTCATGTTGAGGAGGGTAAAAAGAAGCTGGCAAAGGATATTCACAGACTGGCTCTGTTATGGGTCCAATTTGTTGATTCAGCAGAAGGAGGAGTTATAGTCCAGAAAGGTTCATAATCCTCGAAGTTTAAGTCAAAGAAGGAGGAAGACCCAATTCTACTTAACTTGAAGAAAGCGGTCCTAAAGAAAGAGGTGAAAGCATTCTCCAGTAGGTTATGTGTTCCCAATGTAGATTATTTGACACAGCGGATACTAATAGAAGCTCACAGCACTAGGTACTCTATCCACCCAAATTCTACCAAGATGTACCGTGATGTACGGGAAGTCTATTGATGGAATGAAATGAAGAAGGACATTGCCGAATTTGTGGCTAAGTGTCCAAATTGCCAACAGGTCAAGGTTGAACATTAGATACCTGGTAGTATGACTCAGGATATTAGCATTCCTACTTGGAAGTGGGAAGAATTGAACATGGATCTCATTCTACCTCATACACGCCGATAGCATGACTCAATTTGGGTGGTTGTAGATTGGATGACTAAGTCAACATATTTTATACCAGTTAAGACCATTATTCAGGAGAGGATTATGCCAGACTATACATCCAGGAGTTAGTCAGACTGCATGGAGTTCCCTTGTCCATCGGTTCCAATAGGGGTACTCAGTTCACCTTGCACTTTTGGAAGTCATTTCAGAAAGGACTTGGTGCTCAAGTCAAGCTCAATGTAGCTTTTCACCCAAAGATAGATGGCCAGGTTGAGTAGACTATTCTGACTTTGGAGGATTTGTTGAGGGCTTTCATGATCGATTTCAAGGTTAGTTGGGATGATCACCTACCTCTTATCAAGTTTGCATACAACAAAAGTTATCACTCCAGTATTCGAGGCATTATATGGTAGAAGGTGTAGATCTCCTATAGGGTGGTTTGAGGTTGGTGAAGCTACCTTAATAGGACTTGATTAGGTGCATGAGGCCATGCAGCAGGTTCAACTTATTAGGAAACCGCTGAAAATAGCTCAAAGTCGACAGAAATCATATGAAAATGTAAGGAGAAGGGAGCTGGAGTTTGTTGTGGATGATTGGGTATATCTGAAAATTTCACCTATGAAAGGGTGATGATGTTCGGGAAGAAAGGAAAACTCATTCCTAGATATGTTGGCCCATACAGAATCCTTAGACGCATTGGGAAAAATATGGCTTATGAGCTAGATTTGCCCGTGGAGTTAGCATCAATGCACCCAGTATTCCATGTGTCCTTGTTGAAGAAATGCATCAGAAATCTATCCTCAGTAGTGCCTTTAAAGAGTGTTGGTGTAAAGGACAATCTCTCTTACGAAGAGGTTCCAGTTCAGATCCTAGAGCATCAGGTTCGTAAGCTGTGAAATAAGGAGGTCGCTTTAGTAAATATTCTATGGAGGAATCAGCTAGTTGAAGGAGCTACATTGGAAGCAGAAGAAAATATGATAGCTAAATGCCTTCACCTATTCCCTTCCAGCTCAGCTTCAACATTAGGTACTAAATTCCTCCTCAGTACTCTATCCAGTTCCATACTCAGTAGCTCTAATCATGTTTTTAGTGTGCACCCTAGTTGCCTAAATTCAGTAAGTAAGTCTATCTCATTTTGGAGTCAGTCACTCCTTTAGTAATTAGTTTATAGTCTTCAAATCGAGATTGCAGCTCTTTCCCCGATCTTTCAACTTACTCAGCTTTTATTCGGGGATGAAAGTTCTCAAGGGGAAGATATTGTAAAACCCTAAAAGTTTCTTAAACCAAACCCTAGACTTGGAATGAGAACTAGAAAGAAATCAAAAAAATTTCTCAGAACGATTTGTCAGACGAGTCGTTGTCAGAGACAATGACCCATTAAATCAGTCGTTAGTTTTCCATCAAGTTTCTCCCTCAAATTCAATGAGTGGTACAACGACCAATTGTTAGTGGTAACGATCATTGTGTTGCGCATTCTGTCAAGTCCAGAATGTGATCAAAAATGTTCTCCCAAATAATGAGCCAGATGACGAGTCGTTGTTTAATATAATGACTCATCCTAGGGAGTCGTTAGAGAAAATCCAGAAAGGGTTAGAAATCCCTCCAGTGACAAAGGGTGGAAACAACGACCCATTGTTTCAGGTAATGGGTTATTCTGTCATTCATTAGGAGGAGTCTAGAAATTGTTCAAACTTTTCCCAGTAGTAATGATTAGAAACAACCACCTATTATACCCACCAACGAGTCGTTGTGTCATCCGTTGTGAGAATTCCATAGAAGGGAAATTTCTAGTCCAAATACAACAACTAGCACCAACAAGTCGTGGTCACGACCAATGATTCATTGTGAGGCCCATTGGATCTGGATAGTTAGATTTTGAAACGACCTAGAGGCATTTTTGTAAAATTTTAAGCTCCTAACTCCTAAACTACGTCATTTTAGAGTACAGATAGAGAGGGATTAAGGGAATTCATTGACGTTCTCCTCTCATTCTCTCCCAAACTTATAGGAATAGTACATAGAAACTCATAAAAGGCTTCTCAAGGCAAGAGTTAGGGTTCTACTTCTTCTCCAGGTTTCCAAGAGTTCCTCAGAGGATTCATCTAAAGGTATGTGGGATATTAAAAAAGGTATCCTTTCGCCATTATGCCTAAAATATCCAGTGAACCCTATCAAGTTCCCTAGAAATCATGTCTTAGTGTTCATGTTCAGTAATGAATTCCTTTATTACTTCAATGTTCTCCAGTCTCCTGTGATTTCTAGTATGTGATATTCATTATTTTACAAATTCAGTTATAAATGATACTTATATGAGAGATTTCCACATGATTCAAGTTTAGTAATATAAACATGTATTTTTCTTCTATATGGCTTTGAGTTAGCACGAATTCATATTTCAGTCTATATGATTTTATCATAATTTCAGTATACATATGTTGACAGCATAATCATTATTTTCAGGTTCTTTAGGCTCTCAAAATACTATCAGATAAAGTTTCTGACTTAGCTTTAAGAACACTAATTTGCAAGCTATGTATAAATTATCAGTAAACTTATCAACTGGGAGTAGTTCTTAGCATCGAGCTGGTACAGGGTTCAGTGCATCTGGGATATAGAACTACGTGCCACCATAGGTTATTAGCCTGAATAGGCATCAATTTAGGTGATCCCATCAGCCATGTCTTTTTACCCTGACAAGGTACAGTGGGTCCTATCGATGGGCCATATATATCAAACACCTAGCTCCCGTGGTTATATGTCGGTTAATAGACTCTCCCATCATTCAGTACATTTACAATCTCAAAAACAGTTATTGACTCAGTTTTTAGTACATGTACATGGCCCTTAAATTAGTTTCACTGGTACTTTTTATACGTATTGATGTCGCCCAAGCGCATGTGGTCGTCAAGTAATATAGGATTTTGATGTCCAGATATCGTACCCAAGGGACTTGTCAATTTAATCATTATAAGGTTGTTACTTCATTTTCACTAATCTACTAAATAGTTAAAATGAAGCTTGGTTTAGAAAATTAAACTACGAAAGCTTCAAATATAAAATTAACTAAAACAAATGCAAGCTTAATTGTATTTCGATGATGGTGAAATACTAGGGCAATGGAACTTGGTTTGTTTCAAGCTGAGTTTTCTAGACATAATTAAACCGGCGTGATTCTTCCTATGGTTGTTAGTTACAAGTTACTATCCCATTTCTTACCACTCTCCTAAGAATTCAATAACCATTTCATGAACCCTAACACTTATATCCCTATGGTCGCAAGAGAACAATGAAACGACGGTTATGACTACTTGTATTTCAACTGAACGGGTTGAAGGGTATATCCCTATCCTTAACAACAACTTCTATCCTATCACAAATGGGTTCAAGGGTCTTTGAATTTCCGTTATGTATTTATTTTTAACCCTTTTGATTCCCTTTTCCAAGTTCAATCTAAAGCCAACAGATTACTTACAAGGTAATTAATCTTATAAATAATAAATTAACACAAATTAATACAAACAAGCATAAAAGAAGAATCAAAATCAAATTTAGTTAGTCTTTCAATAAATCAATTATTCACCATGGCCACAACCCTAGAATATGATTTTAGCCACTATAGACAAGCGAAAAAACAAATACTTAGTCATCATCAAATGAAAATACGAAGTAAAGAAGAGAAAACCTATTTGTAGAACTTTGTCTTCCTTCTACAGGGCTTACAAGCATTCATAAATGAACTATGGAATGTAAAAATGAGTAAAGACTTCTCCAAGAAGTCCAAAACTGCTTATTAAACGACCTAAGGCCTCTATTTATAGATGAGCCTTTAAATGACGCTTCTTCCCTTCAAGACTTGGCTTTACAATCAGCATTTCCATCTCGGAATGACTCTGGCATGCCTCCCCATGTATCAGACCACAGGCTTAGTCAAATTTCCAGCAATTTTAGCATTGGATAAGGTCTGGCGTGCCACCTCCTCTATCTCGCCAAGGTGTTCGTGAAATTTCTCTAAGTCAGGACACCTCTAGCGTGGGGTGCCACTCATCTCACCAAGGTTGTGAAGGGTATATTCTCTGAAGTTTGAGGGCTGGCTCGACACGCCAGTCGTAGCACCAAACTGAAGTTTTGTTCTCTGAAGTTTGGGACTAGGTACTGGGCGCCAACCATAGCACCAAACCCGTCAGCTCCTCAAATCTTCATTTCTTGCATAATTTTGAGTCCATTCTGCTTAATTTCCTACTCAAATCAACTCAAATCATTTGTTAACGCATAAAACACACACATACATGAATTTAATCATAAATTAAGGATTACTAACTCAAAACATGATCAAATATGGGTAAAACATGGCAAATCGGCATAAAAATATGCCAACATCACATATTTTTCAGACTACTATTTCTTAGCAATATTTATGATCTTAGTAAGGGTCATGGTACTTCAGTTCAGTTATGCATTTTAGTACAGCTTTCCAAATTATCAGTATGTTCTATATATTCCAATTGCATGTCTCATATACTCAGTACATTCGAAGTACTGACCTTATATTTCTTATGTTATATCATTTATGATATAGGCTCAAGCACTCAGACTCAATAGCGGGGTTAGCTTCTCTTTCAGGCTTATTATAGCAGATTTCCATTAGTGAGTCCTCATCTTCCGAGGATTGGAGTTTTCATCTTCAACACTTGTCATTTTCAGTTTTAGTTTCAGATATTAGAGTTAGCTGGGGGTTTGTCCCAGCAACTCATCAGTTTCTTTTAGAAGGCTTTCAGACTGCATCTGTTAATTTCATCTTGAGTTTTAGTGTTTGAGAAAATATCAGTATTATCAAATGATCTATATTTATTTAGTATTTGGTTAATTGTTTGGAATTAGCTTCCCTTTATAATTCTTTTCAGTAGTTCGATCAATATAGAATCATGTTATTCCATGGGTTTACTTAGGGTCACTTGTGATCCTAAGTACCGTGCCGCGTCCAGAGTGCAAACTCGAGTCATTACATAACGTGTTTTTTCGAGTGTGTAGGAGTTAAGTCATAATCCACAAAAATGAGTTTGAGCATGAAATTGGAAATCGTGGTGGATAGCACGTCGCACAGGCAATGCAACGCAACAGGCACCGCGACGCGCAATCTTGTCACGCACAGCAAGTGCAGCGACGCACAGGCTTGTCTCATGCAGCAAGCCACGCAACACGTAGCACTGATGGCACAGGCAGCATCACGATTCATAGGTAGGTTCCTGGTGGGAATTTTCGCGGATCAGCGGTTCAAACCCGACCCAAATGGGGGTTTTAAAAGGTAAAACCTAATTTTTTTTCATCCCATTATCCCTAGAGGCGCACCGCTCACCCCAAATTTCTCAAGATTTCTCTCCAAAAACTTTATCTTTCTCAAAATTCTTCTAAATGTTTTCACCAAAATCACAAAAGACAACATTTTTCTTGAGAACTCTTCATCAGTGGCACCAAAACCAAGCAAGGGGAAAGGAATGGCTTCTTCAAGCCATGGGTCAAAGATGTCAACAAGAACTAATAAGGAGGAGCATGATAATCTGAGTCTACTACAACAACCGTTGAGGCAGTTTGGGCTCCATTGGGTCATGAAGCAAGAAGGTAAGAAATGGTTTAAAGAACATAAAGAATCAAAGTACTCACATGATATATTTATTGACAAAGAAACTTTGGCATTAAAGTTTCCACGTATTATAGATAGATTGTATACTCTTGGTCTTGGCTTTGTATATAATGATCCAGGGGAATGTAACTTGGACATGTTGAGGGAATTTCTTGCTAATTGGGATCCTAAAGAAAGGTCCAACCAAGTAAAAATTAGAGGGCAAATTGTTAATTTTTTGCCTGTGGTTTTGAATAGAATACATGGTTCACCTAGCATTGACCCACAACTCTTCAAGAATTTGATTTTGAGACCTCCCTATAGAGAAATTCAACATACTCTTGGTGTCTCAAATACAAATGCACAGTGGGCCCATCACCAACAAGACGGGTATCATGTGTCTTTCCCCTACGCACATATGCCTAGAGAAGCTAGAGTTTGGTTGAAAATTATCAGTGCTTGTTTGATGTCTGGAAAACATGTAACTCATGAAACTAGATGTCACGACCCAAGCATAGGCCCGGATAGAGACACAGAATACGGAACCCCAAGAGGCTCCAAGTAGACCCATGGCATGAACATAACAATAAGGAGCATACTATAAGCATATAGACATAAAAAACATGTATAAGCGAAAGTCTGCATACATATCATCTAAAATAAAGAGTCAGCAATGACAAGTTGATTACTACATAATGTCTGAATAGCCTCTAACAATACTGATGAGCCTGATGGGACAACACCCCCAACTAGCTCGACTAAGTCTGAAACTGATAACATAACCATAGATAGCAGGATGTCCCCGAAGGATGAGAACTCACCAATAACTTGCTAAATAGGTCTGGGGGATAAGCAAGACTAGAGATCCAACTGAGACTGAACCCACGAACCTGTATCAAGAGACGATACAACATAAAGTATGGGGTCAGTACATGGAATGTACCGAGTATGCAAGATAAGTAAAACGGACAGTTAAAATACGTAAGAGTACATAAGAATAAGACAACATGAACGTAAAGTTAATAACATAACATAACATGAGGGCTCAAGGTTTACAAATCATTCATAACTCATTCGTAATCATAATCATAGGAAAAATTTATAGAACTTAACTTGAGCCAAAGTAACATAATATGAATATGCATAAAAAATATGCGGAACAATGGGAGGAATCATCATAACCGACTCCATCATAATAGAGATTACATGATGCCCTGAGAAGAGCCATCCCAGGCTTGCCAGGCAAGGGACATGCAGTATGCCATATCACCAGAAGGGGGTCCATTAATATTTGGATATATATAAACCTTTGGTGGCACGTAGTTTTGAGACACCGACGTAGTCCTTTGAACGACGGGCTACTTGGTGCTAGACACTACTCCCAGAAACAAGCACATTAGGGATGGTATAGTAACTGTAAAATCATTCATGAAGTTCATGGCCAAATAAATAATAACGTCATTGATCCCCATTTAAAATACATGATTATCCATGAGCAAAGGACCATGTAATGGCCAAGAGTCATAAATCCATCAATCATGAAATCCAAGCATACTTGCAAAACATGTATAAACTTGACATTTCATAAATCCTTGATAAGTACTTGACATAAATCAAATTATAAAGCATAAATCATAATTGGTCTAATTAAGAAGATCAAGAACATAATGAAATCATAACTTGACTTTTCATGAAGCATACAAAATTGGGCATAGTTTAATTAATATTTGAAACTATAATTTACTAATTAAAATAGTTATAAAATCTGCCTACAGATCATAAAACATGATTTGATACGTGAAGGGAATTGACCCATATATAGATCATAGAGAATTTCTCAAGAATTGGAATAAACACCATAAGATCGTGAAACTTGAATCTAGAATTGAATTCCATCGAATTGAGAAGATATAGAGAATGAGAGTGAAAGGGACTCTCACTGATAGCCTCACATACCTGGGTAAATCTGATTTACACTCCCTCTTGAAAGAGCAAAGGAAATTGGAGAGAAATTGGAGAAATTCTTCAAGCTTGATCTCCAAGGAAGAGCTCTAATTTGCATCCATGGAATGGTAAGGCTTAGGATAGGTTTAGGACTCTTAAAATCCTTTTAACTAAGCTTAAAATGTTGTAGTTTAAGACTTAGAAGCCTAGAAATTATGAAAATACACTTAATGGTTCGAAAGAAAAACTCATACTTCTAGAAACGACGAGTCTTTTGCCAACTCGTTAGGCAAATGACTAGCCGTTTGCTTAATCCGTGAAGTACACTAGAATTTCCCACTGCTGGTTAAACCACGGGTCACTTAATGACTTATTAGGAAAATTATGAGCCATTTCCTTACTGTCATGACTTTTCGAAAAAAATAACATTTCCACAAACCACGGGTTATTTAACGACTCGTTAGGAAAATGACAAGTCATTTGCTGATTCATTAGGGGATATTCTAATCTTTGCAAATGAAGAGTAATTTTCTGACTCGTTATAAAAATGACGAGTCACTTAACGACTTGTTAGATAAACAATGGGTGATTTGACGACTCATTCTGAGACCTTGTGTCGATTTTCCTGTTTTCTCCATTTCAACTCTCGGATCTAGTCTTATGGCTTTTGGGGTATTAAAATATCTCCCCCTTGGGAACATTCTGTTATACCCCATAGAATTCCCGGCACCTAGATGACCTATTCGCATGTTGGTTAAGCATATTTGAAGGTCATACGTGCTAGAGAAAGGCCCGGGAAAAAGATCGGATGAGAAACCCGTCGAACCATCGCGGGAGGAGCCGAGGCAGAGCCCCTCCGCGATGGCAGCGGGTCACGGAGGTGAGGCCTCCGTGATGGCTCCGTGACACGTTTCCCAGGTTCAGGCCCAAATATATAAGCCCCACTTCGGTTGAAATTCATTAATCATTCATATAATTTCCAGAAAACAGAGCCAACCATCAGGAAGAAGGGAAGGAACGAAGGGGGTAATATAATTTTCATCCGGTTACGCTGCTAAACGTTGCCCAAACTCAAATTAACTCCAGATACTGAGGTATTTAGTAGCAGAGAGCATTCCTACGGATTCAGTTTCGTAAAATACAGCCGACGAATCGTCGAGCCACCGAGCTAAGGTAAGTGGAATTGCTCTAAATTAATGTCTATGTGTTCCTAGCTGAGAAGTGAATATTTATCCCTTCTGGACCGCTGAAAAATGGCGAGTTTTCGACCGTATTTTGATAAGCCTAAGTTTAGGCTATAAACTATATCGAAAGTGACATTGTCTTTTGAAATAAAGTTGTATTTAGTATTGATTGACATATTTATGAATGCAGTTGGGAGAAAACAGTTGAAGTACCGGCCGAGCCTCGTCCGACAGAAGAATGATTCAAGGATAAGGTATGTAAAGCTAGTTTCCTCGGCAAGTTAAGTAATATCGGTACAATATAGTGATTTACAGGCCAATAGAGTGTTTAGCAGTCAAATGTTGCGTTTATTATGAATGTTGCTATGATATGAGAAGCACCGGGTTGTAACTTGTATGAAACCTACTAGCACGACATAGATTCCAGCACAAGTGTTAGAGATTGCCCAGTATGCTCAGTATGTGATGTAATATGACAGGTTAAGATATCTTTGTACTTAGTTGAAACCCCATAAAGTGTTGCAATATCCGTAAAGCACTTCAGAAATAGAATGGCAGGCTAGAATAAAGTTTAGAATGTATGTTAGGAATAGGAGATTATGTTAATACAGAAACTCAGTAAACAGCAGAGTTTTCAGCAGAAACACTATCTTGTATAGCATTTGCCCCAGTACAGTTTGGCAGCAGACTATATTCATCTATATGTATATTTACCAGCCTCAGCACGTATTAAATACGTACAGATTACTATCATTAGTTCAACATGTAATATATATGATACCTTACCCCTATTAGCCTCAGCAGGTGAGATATGCAGACAGTATTACTAGTTGAGACCGTTGTGTTGTTTGGGGTTGGACTACCTAGCATCCATGACCGCCCCAGGGTTAATAGTTGTATCGACTCGTCCGCCAGAGGACGAGGATACGTCGCTCTACGGAGTGGCATGCCGTCCCACAGGGGACGAAGATGGGATGCCAGTTTCCCCATATTTTGCCTTGGTCGGCTTTTATATACCCCTGTCGAGCGGGTACGCCCGGGGTGTTGATTCAGGAGTCCTCCGGACTCAGGTACAGTTATAGTCAGGGGCTCAGCGAGCCCAAGTGCATACCCAGTGGACCGGCAGGATGCTTACAGCCATTATAGGAGAGGGGGTGACCGGGGTAGGGGTATAGATTCTGTGCTGGTTGTACCTCCCGACTTATGGGGGCCGGGTAAGGTTTGTGTGTGCTATGTTATGTTATGATGTGTTATACCCTGTTACAGTAGATAAGAGTAGATCGACAGTAGCACGATAAATTCTCAGGTACGATTCCTACTCCTTCCAGTATAATTAAGAAAAGGTATGGCTTACATTATCAGACAGTTAATTCATTCCTTTCTATTTCAGTTTCATCAGTATATCATTGATTCTCAGATACTTCTTTCAGTTGTTGCTTTACATACTCAGTACCAGTGGTACTGGCGCCCGGTGGGGCGCTGCATTACTTTCCTGTAGGTACTCGTTGACGAGCAGGCGATACCACGTGGTTCCTATCAGCGATCAAGTATTCAGCTCCTGTCATCCGGAGACTGAATTCCAGAGGTGTATTTCAGTTCTTTTGTTGTAGAGTACGGGTAGGTCGGGGCCCTGTCCCGATCATTTCTATGACTATTCCTAGAGGCTTGCAGTCTGTATATGTTTTCCCTGTGGTCAGATGAGCCGGTCGTGTGAGGCCATGCAGTTGTTTAGCTGTTAGTATTTCTGTTTCTTTCATGTTGGCCGTGTGGGGCCATAATTTGCCAATAGTGGTGACCTTGCCGGTCACGTAGCTTTCTAGTATCCCATGATTGAGTTATAGATAACTAGACAGCATGGTGGCCTTGTCGGCCCGCATAGGCTTCCCTGAATTAATATGTTTCTGGTCAGCTGATAGAACAGGTACAAAAGGCTATAGGCCAGTGGGCCGGGGGCTGTGTTTACAGCCGTTATATAGCCCTTTGTTTCCAAAAATATGAGTTAGAGCCAGCCAGGCACCAGATGTGCCCTAGCTTAGCAGTCCAGCAGTCCAGGTCCTATCAGGGCACCAGGTGCCAGTCATACCCCCCAAGGCGGGGTGTGACAACATTGGTATCTGAGCAGGTCGTGTCCCAGGGAGTCTGCAAGCCGTGCTAAGTAGAGTCTTGTCTATGGATGTGTTGTGCACCACATACTATAGGCAGGAGGCTGCGAGGCATGATATGATGGTTACCCTTCCTTCTCTGTCAGTCATGCTTTAGAGCGGTTCAGTATAGTGTTGAGTCCCTAAGAACTTACTATATTCTTTGATTACAGATACAAAGGTAGATCAGCATTACCCTATCACAGGCAGAAGATCAGAGATAGCAACGGAAGAGAGCATCAGTCAGTTACATGATAACTACAGCAGCAGGAGGGGGTATCCGAGACCTCCCAGCATGATACCTTTATTGGCATTATTCCCAGTATATGTTGATAACGTCAGAATAGGAAGTCAGAAGTATAATGTAGATATGAGTTGATTTACTTATTAGTTATATAAGATCTGATTAAGATTATAGACAAGGTCAGACCACCAGGTAAGTAGGAAAAAGAGAGGGAAATACAGGAATCCCAAATACGTCTTTTCGGATATGGTACAGTCAAATGCTTTTACTTGTTGCAATAAGAAAAAAGGCTATTCCCACCCCTTGGTTTTGATGCCAGTATAGTAAAGGGGCATAAGACTTGAGATGGGGTTGCCAAATCAAGCAGTAAGTAAAGATGGGCTGATTGATCCTAGTAAGTATTAGAAAGTATAAAGAGCTCCTATGATTACGTAAGATGTGCAGACCCTTATGATAACAAGTCAGTAAAGAAAGTAAGACTATTTAGCTTACCCGAAGCAGGGGTAAAAAATCTGTTAGTAATGAATGCTTAGTAATAGTCAAGTTTGAGTCAGAAAAAGGCCAAGTCCGCTACATATGCTAACAGATAGCAAGACATACCTGTAAGATTATAGTTATGATCTAGTTGTGACATTGAAAGATATAGAGGTCATGTGAATCAGATGGGCTTGAGTATACGCCAGAAGAAGTATAGGCCGAGGCTTGATCAGTAATCTCATTAGCAATGAAAGGCAGGTACCTTGAACCCCAGAGTTCAGCTTAAGCAAGATGAGAGGAAGAAGCAGGAATGCCAGATTTGGTGGGGAAATCAGGGTTACCCCCCCAGATTAATAGAGCATCGTATTAAGGATTAAGCCTTGGGCTGACAGTCGGATTGCGGTTCAGAATACCGCAGTATGTCCGCTATGGAAAGGTTAAGGAGTTACCGATACAGCAATTCTAATCTAGTATGGCATAGAGATAAGGCCCAACAGACAGTCATGAGCTCTTAATATAAGCCAAGTAAGGCCACAAGATTTGAACATCGACCCCACATCGCAAGAGTGGCGGAATTTCAAGTAGCAGACAATAACTAAGGTGTTTATGTTCGTTACTCTCAGAATGGGGTGACAATACAACGAAATGATAAGTCAGGGCAAGAGATAGTATTAGGCCGTAGAAGCGGTGTATCATGTACGGTATGAGACTCAGCAGAACATGTCAGAGATTATGAATTACCGCAGAATTCAGTACATATTGTACGTAGCTAGCGATATATATGTATACAGATAATAGATATGTTGTGAGTGGCTGCCTATAAGGGCTACAATCACAGATGCTAATTAGTAATAGACAACATATACATTGCATTGCAGGACACCCCCTTGCCAAAAAAAAAAAAGAGAGAGGGAGAAGAAAGAAAGAAAAGGAGAAGGGAAAGGACAGATTAAGTGTGGATTATGTATGAAGTCATAAAAGCTATCTCAGTTTTCAGTTATTAGGTTAACAGACTTAGGTGTTGTTGTCAGATCCAGGCTCTAGGAGCTTACCAGAGTTAATGGCCTAAAACAGACGGCTAGATGATAAGGGCGCAGTTAGACGGTCTACCGACCAGCTGGCGCCTGCATTAGCAGGAAGGCGTCCCTGAAGATCGGTAACAGTAGTGCATGTGCTAGAACCAGGATTAGAAACCGAATAGGTAAATTTCAGAGATTAGCAATACCAAAAAATTGTTCTAGTATGTTAAGTGGTCGTACGTCATTTTCCCAGCCTTGTAGGTGAGAGTCGGCCTTAACCAATCTAGCAGTTATTATGTGGAACACCCTACAAGTCAGTCGGCCGTCCCATTCAGAATACCCGTGGGTACCCCAATGAAGGGTCCACATCAGTAGTCAGCGACAGACTAGTACTTCAGCTGATCTTCGTGAGATATTCAGATACAGAGCCCTAGCAGAAGGTCAGTATTTACAGAATAGCTCATAAGATTGAGAATTCCCCAGAATAGCAGTATAACTCCAAGTGGATACACACAAGGCGTAAGAAATTGATAGTACCCTGCTAGTACAGTGTTTATTAAAAACCGGGGTATCAGTAGACTCCCCGTGAAGATCCAGAGATTGATCGCCTGGGAGTAAGTTGATTAAGCCCAGTCTTATAGTGGTTTAAGTAAAATAACAGAGCAATTAGATGCCCACGAGTTTGCGGTTATGCACAAACTATAAGCACTTAAGTAGAACAGTTAGAGCATTGTTAGACTACTACCACATTCGGGTCATTCAACCCGACTATTCAGTTATTCAAGGTTATGCGGCCAGATCATTAGAGGTCATGATCAATATCAGGACCCTCTGATCATATACGGGCACATGATGTCCAGATAGTCGTTCAAGGTTACCTTAGCAACAAGTGGCCTTAGCATGCGGTTAGAAGGCCAGATAAAGCTCTAGTTATACCGGTAGATTACTTGTCAGATTCTCCGGCATAATAAAGCAGTATGACCGTCAATTATATGTCAAATTTTGTAAAGGTGAATTTTGGTTGAGTTTAGTAGCCTTTTTGGTCACATTGTGTCGGAGGCTGGGGTACAGATAGATATACAGAAAATCGAAGTAGAGAAGACATAGTCTAGATCTACCACTCCAATCGAAGTACGCAATCCCTGCGGTTAGCCGGGTATTACAGAAGGTTTGTGGAAGGATTTTCCACCTTAGCAGCACCTCTGACTAAATTGACATAGAAGGCAGTAAAGTTCCAGCAGACTGAGGTGTGTGAGCAGAACTTCCAAGAGTTAAAATCCAGGTTAACATCAACTCCAGTGTTAGTATCGCCAGGAGGTACAGAAGGTTGATGCGGCATGGTAAAGTAATGGCTTATGCTTTCAGGTAGTTGGAAAAACGTGAAGAGAATTATCTTACCCGTGACCTGGAGTTAGTTGCAGTAGCTTATGCCTTAAAGAGTGAAAATTTTGTACCACCCAGGAAGGGCTAATATGGTAGCAGACGCCCTTAGCTGTAAATCTATGGGGAGTTGGCATACTTGCCGCTTGAACGGCAAGAATAGACCCGAGAATTTCACTAGTTAGCCGGTTTAGCCGGTCACATAGCAGAAATAAAGGATAACAGAGCGATAATACAAAATGTCGCAGTGTTGTCGTTAGAGGTGAAAGTAAAGGAACGGAAATATGGAAACCCTAGCCGGGTTCAACTTGAACACAAGGTTCAGCAAGGAGAGGTGACATATTTCCAGATAACCAGAAATGGAATGTTGCGATATAAAGGCCGCAATTGTGTTCCAGATGTTTTGGGGCATCACCAGCAGCTTATGAGCGAGACGCATTACGCCCGCTATTCTCTCCACCCAAGCGCGACGAAAATGTCCCATGATATTAGAGAAAACTACGGGTGGCCAGGTATGAAAAGAGAAATTGCTGAATTTGTAGCCCAGTCTCCTAACTGCCAGCAGATGAGAGCAGAACATCAGAAACGAGACGATTCAGCCTAGGACATAACTATGCCTCTCCGGAAAGGGGAAGCGGTAAATATGAATTTTGTAGCAAGATTACCCCGTACTAAACACAGACATGACTCCATAGGAGTAATAAGTGACAGATCGACAAAATCAACTCATCTCTTATCGGTAAGAACTACCTTCTCGGCCGAAGATTATGCTGAGTTGTATATCAGAAAGATAGTCAGATTACATGGAATACCAGTATCCATTATTTCAGACAGAGGAGCACAATTCACAGCTAGATTCTGGTAGTCCTTTCAGAAGGGTCTGGAAACACAGTATTCTATCCTCAGACAGACGAGCAGGCTGAGCGCACAATTCAGACGCTCGAAGACATGTTGCGAGCGTGTGTGCTAGATTTCGATAGTGGCCAAAGTGAGCATTTATTGTTAAACGAATTTGCCTACAATAATAGCTATCATTCATCCATCCAGATGACGCCTTTCGAGGCATTATACGAGCAAAAATGCAGCTCATCGAACGGCGTTTGAAATCGGAGAATCAGTGTTGGTTGGCCCAGACATTGTTCACCAGTCAAAGAAAAAGGTAAAGCTTATCCGAAGAATGCTTACTGACTGCATAGAGCCGCCAAAAATCGTATGCAGATGTGCGGCGCAAAAAAATTGGAGTTTGATGTATATGACTGGGTATTTCTGAAGTATCCCCAATGAAAGAGGTAGTGAGGTCCGCCAAGAAAGGTAAGCTCAGCCCGAGATTTGTTGAGCCTTGTCGGATTCGTTGAAGGGCAGGCCGAGTAGCATATGAGATGAATTTGCCTCCAGAATTAGAATCCGTTCGTCTGGTCTTTCCTGAACCTATGCTGATGAAATGCATAGGAGACCCGTCCAGAGCAGTCCCAGTCCAGAATATCCAGGTTACAAAAAAAGCTGGCCTATCAAGAGGTCCCAATAACTATCTTAAACAGACAGATTCGCAGATTGAGGACTAAAGATATTACGTCTAGCAAGGTATTGAGACGTAACAAGAACCGAGAGGGGATGACTCGAGAAGTAGAGAAAGATATGAGGACCAGATATCCTCACCTATTTCAGACCTAGTCAGGCGACAGGTATGTCCACATTATTACTTATGAAGTACCTTATGGTTGTATGTCTGTGAATGACAAAAATTGATATTTAGTTATCTAGTGGATCCTAGAATATTATGTGCAGTGCTTGTGTTGGACTTTTCTGCATTTCAGGTTTTTGCTATAGTCCATATTACAGGGGAAACTCTGCCGAAATTTTAGTAAAGTAAGTAGTCCTCTAGATAACAGTATACATTCGAGGACGAATGTTCTTAAGGGGGGGAGAATGTTATACCCCGTAGAATTCCCGGCACCTAGATGACCTATTCGCACGTTGGTTAAGCATATTTGAAGGCCATACGTGCTAGAGAAAGGCCCGGGAAAAAGATCGGATGAGAAACCCGTCGAACCATCGCGGGAGGAGCCGAGGCAGAGCCCCTCCGCGATGGCAGCGTGTCACGGAGGTGAGGCCTCCGCGATGGCTCTGTGACACGTTGCCCAGGTTCAGGCCCAAGTATATAAGCTCTACTTCGGTTGAAATTCATTAATCATTCATATAATTTCCAGAAAATAGAGCCAACCATCAGGGAGAAGGGAAGGAACGAAGGGGGTAATATAATTTTCATCCGGTTACGCTGCTAAACGTTGCCCAAACTCAAATTAACTCCAGATACTGAGGTATTTAGCAGCAGAGAGCATTCCTACGAATTCAGATTCGTAAAATACGACCGACAAATCGTTTAGCTACCGAGCTAAGGTAAGTGGAATTGCTCTAAATTAATGTCTATGTGTTTCTAGCTGAGAAGTGAATATCTCTCCCTTCTGGACCGCTGACAAATAGCGAGTTTTCGACCGTCTTTCGATAAGCCTAAGTTTAGGCTATAAACTATATCGAAAGTGACGTTGCCTTTTGAAATAAAGTTGTATTTAGTATTGATTGACATATTTATGAATGCAGTTGGGAGAAAACAGTTGAAGTACCGGCCGAGCCTCGTCCGACAGACGAATGATTCAAGGATAAGGTATGTAAAGCTAGTTTCCTCGGCAAGTTAAGTAATATCGGTGCAGTATAGTGATTTACAGGCCAATAGAATGTTTAGCAGTCAAATGTTGCGTTTATTATGAATGTTGCTACGATATGAGAAGCACCGGGTTGTAACTTGTATGAAACCTACTAGCACGACATAGATTCCAGCACAAGTGTTAGAGATTGCCCAGTATGCTCAGTATGTGATGTAATATGACAGATTAAGATATCTTTGTATTTAGTTGAAACCCCGTAAATTGTTGCAATATCCGTAAAGCACTTCAGAAATAGAATGGCAGGCTAGAATAAAGTTTAGAACGTATGTTAGGAATTGTAGATTATGTTAATACAGAAACTCAGTAAACAACATAGTTTTCAGCAGAAACACTATCTTGTATAGCATTTGCCCCAGTACAGTTTGGCAGTAGACTATATTCATGTATATGTATATTTACCAGCCTCAGCACGTATTAAATATGTACAGATTACTATCATTAGTTTAGCATGTAATATATACGATACCTTACCCCTATTAGCCTGAGCAGGTGAGATATGCAGACAGTATTACTAGTTGAGACCATTGTGTTGTTTGGGGTTGGACTACCTAGCATCCATGACCGCCCCAGGGTTAATAGTTGTATCGACTCGTCCGCCAGAGGACGAGGATACGTCGCTCTACGGAGTGGCATGCCGTCCCACAGGGGACGAAGATGGGATGCCAGTTTCCCCATATTTTGCCTAGGTCGGCTTTTATACACCCCTGTCGAGCAGGTACGCCCGGGGTGTTGATTCAGGAGTCCTCCGGACTCAGGTACAGTTATAGTCAGGGGTTCAGCGAGCCCAAGTGCATACCCAGGGGACCGGCAGGATGCTTACAGCCATTATAGGAGAGGGGTGACCGGGGTAGGGGTATAGATTCTGTGCTGGTTGTACCTCCCGGCTTATGGGGGCCGGGTAAGGTTTGTGTGTGCTATGTTATGTTATGATGTGTTATACCCTGTTAGAGTAGATAAGAGTAGATCGACAGTAGCACGATAAATTCTCAGGTACAATTCCTACTCCTTCTAGTATAATTAAGAAAAGGTATGGCTTACATTATCAGACAGTTAATTAATTCCTTTCTATTTCAGTTTCATCAGTATATCATTGATTCTCAGATACTTCTTTCAGTTGTTGCTTTACATACTCAGTACCAGCGGTACTGGTGCCCGGTGGGGCATTACTTGCCTGTAGGTACTCGTTGACGAGCAGGCGATACCATGTGGTTCCTATCAGCGATCGAGTATTTAGCTCCTGTCATCCGGAGACTGAATTCCAGAGGTGTATTTCAGTTCTTTTGTTGTAGAGTACGGGTAGGTCGGGGCCCTGTCCCGATCATTTCTATGACTATTCCTAGAGGCTTGCAGTCTGTATATGTTTTCCCTGTGGTCAGATGAGCCGGTCGTGTGAGGCTGTGCAGTTGTTTAGCTGTTAGTATTTCTGTTTCTTTCATGTTGGCCGTGTGGGGCCATAATTTGCCAATAGTGGTGACCTTGCCGGTCACGTAGCTTTCTAGTATCCCATGATTGAGTTATAGATAACTAGACAGCATGGTGGCGTTGTCGGCCCGCATAGGTTTCCCTGAATTAATATGTTTCTGGTCAACTGTTAGAACAGGTACAGAAGGCTATAGGCCAGTGGGCCGGGGGCTGTGTTTACAGCCGTTATATAGCCCTTTGTTTCCAGAAATATGAGTTAGAGCCAGCCAGGCACCAGATGTGCCCTGGCTTAGCAGTCCAGTAGTCCAGGTCCTATCAAGGCACCAGGTGCCAGTCATACCCCCCAAGGCGGGGTGTGACACATTCATCCTCGAATATAGATAAACGTATTGAAAAGTTGGGGAAAGCAACTGTCATCTCAAATATTGACATCTAAAGCTGAAAATAGACAGAGTGACTAACTCTGAACTGAATTACATGAATGAACTGAATTCATGAATCACACATACATGAATTGAAATGAAAGAATATAGGGCACATGAACTGAACATGAAACTGAATAGAGTACTAAGGAGGAAACTGATACCTCAAGCTGGAATTGAACTAGAAGGGAATAGATGCGGGTATTTAGCCATTATGTCTACATCAGCTTTCCATGTAGCTCCCTCAACATGTTGATTCCTCCACAAAACCTTTTTTGAAGATACTTCCTTGTTTCTTAGCTTTCGAACCTGATGATCAAGTATCTTGACTGGAACCTCCTCATAGCTAAGGCTATCCTTCACACCCACGCTCTCCATCGGAACAACCAAAGATTGATCACCTATGCACTTCTTTAAAAGAGGCACATGGTACACTGGATGCACTGAAGCCAAATTCTGAGGGTAACTCCAACTCATAAGCCACCTTGCCAACACATTTCACAATCTTGTACGGGACAACATAGCGGGGGCTGAGTTTCCCCTTCTTTTCGAATCTCATCACTCCCTTCATGGCAGATACCTTCAGAAACACTCAATCATCAACTTCAAACTCAAGTTCTCTCCTCCTTACATCCGCATAGGACTTTTGACGACTCTGGGATGCTTTCAACCTTTCCTTTATAAGTTGAACCTTCTCCATAGCCTCATGGACTATCTCCATATCTGCCCGTACAGAGCCTCAAACGGAGCCATCTGAATGTTGGAGTGGTAGTGTCACGCCCCAAAACTGGGATAGGGTGCAACTGCCACTCAATTTATGATTGATTGAGAAGCTATCTATATAGAATCTATAAATGTAACACTAAGGCTGACCAAGCCACCTGTCACAACCAACCAAGATAAATACTGGACCCATAATGCCTTGAGAATAATAAATATGCAACCTGGAAATCCTACAAGGCTATAATAGAGGTAAATAGAGCAATGGAAAGCCAACACGACTACACAACCAGCACAACTATACAAACTAGTCCACATCAACCTCTATAGAGTAAACAAACTGAAATGCACGGGGTAGGGCCCCGGCCTACCCATGTTGTACACAAAACTCAAAATAGTCAAAAGACATGGCTTCTAGAAAGAGGAGCATACCACTATTCCGTTGAAATCTGGCTCCTACTACGGCCAATGATCTAAGCCTCAACCTGTACCTGCAGCATGATTCCAGGAAGGGTCCCAAGATGAAGGGATGTCAGTACGAATAAAATGTATTGGTATGTAAGGCTAAAAACTATAAACATGTAAGATAAAAATGATAACCGGGCCAAAAATAAGGAATAGTAACAACCCAAAATCTTGAAAATGGAAACCTAACAATAACTCATTATTAAAGTGTAAATACAACCATCTAATGCACAACAAAGACTAACTGAAATGCCAGCGGCTAGACGATCATAAAATCTATATACAATTTGTCCAGCCAGTGTACCACAACAGGGTAAAA
Source organism: Datura wrightii (assembly GCA_035772735.1). Lineage (NCBI taxonomy): Eukaryota > Viridiplantae > Streptophyta > Magnoliopsida > Solanales > Solanaceae > Datura > Datura wrightii. The sequence goes on along the minus strand of JASDFA010000019.1, from coordinate 70,098,215 downwards.
ATAAAAATGCCTCCAGCCGATGTACCACACCGGGGTAAAATCCGTCCAACCGGTGTACTACACCGAGGTAAAATAACAATACCTCCAACCGATGTACCACATCGGGGTAAAATCAACGAATCTTAAACAAAATCATAAATAGAGCCAATATGGCTTATACTGGGCCAACTTAATACATATAGCATAGAAACGAGGAATACTAAACATGTGGCCTGCATAGGCCTCCTTCATAATACATAACTGCAAGTGAGCAGATATAACATGTAAAGCTAGAAAATAGCACTTAAATGCATGTATTCAGAACTTTTATAAATCATAAGGAACTGCGGATGACCTAAGAGTTTCAACAAAATTTATAGATCGTGTTCAAGGGACATTAGAGCTCGGATACTCGCTAGCTTATCGTTCATCTTAAGTGAAAGGGATTATGAATCTCCCCTTGGCCTAGCATATTTCATAACGTACACATAAGATAAAGGAAAACCATAACCAGGTAATCCTAATTCAATAAGCTCGTTTATCCTTAATAACTTGCAACGTCTTTACTTGGCTTAAAATCATTTACACATCATCATCTTTGATCTTTCACTAATTTCAGTTAGCAACAAAACCTTCGAACACATTTAACATCACATATATATGTGTGTGTATATATATATGTTACACCCCGTAAAAGTTAATGATTACTAAATGTACGCGTGGATCTGTGACGAGTAAGAAGAGCTTGAAGCATATGGAAAAAGCCTCAGAAGTAGGGCCGGGCGAGACTAGGCCGTGAGGGGCCAGCGTGACACGCCATCCAGCAGTGCTGTCACGCCCCGAGTCTACACCATGGATGTAACATGGTACTTAAAGCCACAAGTGAACCCTTGGTCTATCATTCACTAGCATTCTGAGTAAATATGCACAGCGAAACTTTTAAATAAGATCATAAAGAAATTTATGAAACACAATTTTGTAATCATAAAATTAAAAACACTTGAATAATACTAGAAAAATCTGAAAATCAGGTCTGTTTGAAAGCCATCTAACTGAGTAGTTGTTGGGACAAGCCCCTAGCTAACTCTAAGTCTAACTAAACTAATATATGACTAAAAGAAGAAAATAATTACCTCAAATGATGAGGACTCACACTTCAACTACAGAGGTAGAGAATCTGAACAGCAGCGTCTAGCAGTGCTGAGTCTGGGAACCTGCCGCTGTATCATGAAACGATACAACATAAAAGTATGCATCAGTACTTTGAATGTACTGAGTAAGTGAGAGAAACATGATAACGTGATAGAACTGGTAACTCCACTGATACGACATGAAATGACCAAGTGAAATGCTAAAAAGTAATACAACTGGTAATAAACTGATATGGTCAAAAATGACTCTGACTGATGGTCATAAACATATCCTAATTCTGAGATAACAAGTCTGAAATGCTGCACTGAACTGATCTGGACTAAAGAATCTGAGAGTAACTGTACTGACTAGTGGGAGAGGCTTTGACCGACATATAATCACGTGAGCTAAACGTGGATTCCGATGTACATACCCCGTCAGTAGGACCCAATATGCCTTGCCAGGGTATAAAGGCTTGGACTGTGAAAATCACTATCAAAGGGGGTTGTTAGGCCATGTAAATAAAACCTACAGTGGCAACGTAGTTCTGGAACCTGGGTGCACTGAAACCCCGGTCCTTTTGGTGCTAAGTCCTACTCCCACTGGATAATCCTATTACTACTACTTCTGACAAGTTGATAGCTCGATATAGGGACCGAAGACTATAATGACCTAGGGATACTGTCAGAGAGTTTCTTGAGCGTCTTATAGGACCAGATTTGAAAACTGAGTTCTAAGACTAGTCAGAGTTGCTTATCTGGAAGCGTTGTAGCCGTCTAAAGAACAAACTGATAACTGAACTGGGGTCCTGGGGCTGGTCAGAGCTATAACTGGAATTTCATGACCGCCAAATGGACCAAATAACTATAATTTGAGTCTGTGTCTAATAACTTAGAGGCATCACTGACACCTCGATAAAAGATTATAGTCAATCTGATCAGCTGACATTTCTGACTAACACTAAATATTCTAGTACTTTGACTAAAGCTGAACTGACAATTCTGGGAAAATATATAGTATATAGACTTGCTAACTGAATCTGAATAGCATACAGGTAATTGAGTTTCTAACACATACAATTATTACAGGAACCCCGGACCTTGAAAGATACAAGAAATTTTTGAGAATTCAATACTTATGCAGGATTTTAGTTTCTGACTTTTTCACGAGTTAGGGATAAATTTATAATTCACTAGAAAAAGCATCATTTTAGTTACAAATGGGTGGAAAATAGGTAAAATTAACATAGGATAGGATTCTACATGAAATAATCCATGAACAATAGCAATAATTTCGAATTCACAAACTCAGGGCTATAACTGAAAGTGAATAGGGAGAGAGCTTTGGGGGACACAAGGGTAGAATAATCCCTTTATTGAATTCCCACATACCTGTAGAAGAAAACCCTAGTGAAAATCCCTGAGAAAACTGAGAAGAAAATCAACCCTAGCTCCTTCTCTATGCTTCTAGAGAAGTTTTATGCTATGCTCTTGAGGGAGTTGAGAAAAAAATGAGTGGAAAGGGTCCCTCTAACCCTTTAATTCCCTCCTGTATGAACCCAAAATGATGGGGTTTCAAGACTAAAAAACCGAGAAAGTACTAAAATACCCCCAGCTGAAAGAACTAAAAACTGCCCGATGTCGAATAATGGGCCTCAGAATGGGTCGTTGATTCAAATAATGGTCCGTTGGAAGCCCTCATTCGATCGAATCTCTGAAGCTGGACTTACTGGACTGAGAACATGAGAGGTTACAACGACTCATTGGATGTACCAATTGGTCATTGGTACCTCTCATTGAAATGGGTAGGGAAACTGGGCCTCCAGACAATGGAAGATACAACGGCCCGTTGGACTATTCAACGGTCCATTCTATCCTCATTTTTTGGCCACTGCTTCTGACAACGAGTACAAACAACGGATCATTGGAAACTTCCATGGGCCGTCTGTTCCACCCGTTGTTTCTCTAAGGGAGGGGTTGGCTGAGCATTAACGACTCATACAACAGCCCGTTGATGCTAACCACGGCCCATTATGTGAGTCATCTGAGGCGAAATGTTTCTGGTTTTCCTTCTGCATTTTCTTAAAGCGTCTGAGTCCGGTCTAGGAAAGTTTCAGGGTATTACAATATCTCCCCCTTGGTATCATTCATCCTCAAATGAAGGCTAAAACTAGGGAAGGAGCTGAAATTCTCAGACTGAGACTGTGAACTGATTTCTAGGGGAGTAACTGACTCCAAACTAATTTAACCGCACTAATAGAGTTGGTGTATCTAGAATATACACCGAGAATCTAAATAGAGCTGATAAGTATGGAACTGAATAGAATACCAGGAAAGATTTAGTACTTGGTACTGGATCTGAACCTGAAGAGAACAAGTGAGGGTATTTGTCCATCATGTCTGCTTCTTCTTCCCATGTGGTTCCCTCAACTAGCTGATTCCTCCACACGACTTTCATCAAAGCGATTTCTTTGTTTCTCAGCTTACGGACCTGATGGTCCAGGATCTGAACTGGAGCTTCTTCATAAGAGAGACTATCCTTTATCTCCACATTGTCTAATGGCACAACTAAGGTTGGATCCCTAATGCACTTCTTCAGAAGTGACACATGGAAAACAGGGAGTACTGCTCTTAGTTTCGAAGGTAACTCTAGTTCATAGGCCACCTTACCAATCCGTCTCAGAATCTTATAGGATCTCACATATCGTGGACTGAGATTTACCTTTTTCCCAAATATCATCACCCTTTTCATGGGTGAAATCTTCAGTGACACCCAGTAGTCAACTGCAATCTCCAACTCTCTTTTCAATACATCGACATAAGATTTTTGACGTCTCTGAGCTGTTTTCAACCTTTCTCAAATGAGCTGAACTTTCTGCATTGCCTCATGCACTGAGTCTGGCCCTACTAAGGTAGCTTCACAACCTTCAAACCACCCTATAGGCGATCTACATCTTCTACCATACAATGCTTCAAATGGAGCCATCTGGATGCTTGAAAGGTAGCTATTATTGTATGCGAACTCGATAAGAGGAAAATGGTCATCCCAATTACCCTTAAAATCAATTGCACATGCCCTCAACATATCTTCTAGTGTCTGAATGGTCCGCTCAGCTTGACCATCAGTCTGCGGGTGGAAAGGTTGTGCTGAGCTTGACTTGGGTACCTAGTCCTTTCAAAAAGGACTTCCAAAAGTGAGAGGTGAATTGCGTTCCCCTGTCTAAAATGATTGGTAAGGTCACCACATGGAGTCTGACTAACTCTCGGATGTAAAGTTTAGCATAGTCCTCAGTTGAGTCTATGGTTTTGACTGGGAGGAAGTGAGTTGATTTAGTCATCCGATCTACTACCACCCAAATTGAGTCATGTTGCCTCCGAGTCCGGGGTAGACCTATAATGAAGTCCATATTTACTTCTTCCCACTTCCATGTGGGTATACTGATATCTTGGGTTATGCCTTCGGGTCTCTGGTGTTCTACCTTGATTTGCTGGCAGTTCGGGCACTACACTACAAATTTAGCGATATCCCTTTCCATGCTATTCCACCAGTAAATATCCTGTAAGTCGCGGTACATTTTAGTAGCACCAAGGTGAATAGAGTATCTCAAACTATGTGCCTCATCTAGTATCTGCTATCTCAACTTACCAACCGGTACACACAACCTGCTAACGGAGCACCCATCTCCCCCTTGGGAGAAAGCTTTTATCTCTTTTCTGATGACTACTTCCTTAAGTTTAAGTAAAATGGGATCCTCACCTTGTCTGGATTTTTCTTCAACTACTAAGGATGAATCTGAACCACTTTGCATTACCACACCACCTCAACTGAACCCACCAACTGCACCCCTAACCGGGCTAGTCTGTGAGCATCCCTTGCTAGCTCTTTTTTGTCTTCCTCAATATGAGCCACACTCCTCATCGACTGTCCGCTTAGGGCGTCAGCCACCATATTGGCTTGCTTGGGTGATCCAGGACACTCATATTATAGTCTTGTAGTAGCTCCAACCACTTTATCACCCATTCAAACCTATCACTAAAACCATCTTACGGCTCCTCTGTAGCATATACCACCCAAGAATTTCCTTATATCCCGAGTAGGACTAACAACTGTATCTCATGAACTCCTACATTTTGAGTATCTAAGGTATAACTAGAAAGTCATATTGAATGTATCTGTTACAAAAATCATTCCCCATATAGGTGAATGTACCTATGTCATAGAGTAGGGAATCGCAAGCACGAGTCACTCCAAAAGTCTAGTCTGAGTATACACATGATGTAGCATAATCTACTAAACCATTAAGGAGAGTCTGAGGGACTGGGTTCTTGGAGTTGGGCATAATTTGAGACATGAGTCTGTACATGACTAGTCTTCATTACATGAAGCTGGAACTTTCGAAACCATGAAGTAAGACCGGGATCACTGTCCGAACCGGTTATCTATAATTCTGAGAGTCTGAACATAAGCATAAATAGAATGTAGTGTAAATCAAAATACAAGAGGAAGCAACTAAATAGAAATGATTTACATCCTATAGTTGCTATTTTTGGAGCCTTTCTTCCACAATACCTAGGGCTTGACTTGGCCTTCTTAACTTATCATCTCCCCCTTAGCTTTAACTCATCATTTTCAAGCTCTTAGTTCCTTTCTTAAGTCTAGGATAACATTTCTAACTCTTAAGTTCTCATTCTCCACGAAAGCTATCACTACAGGCTTCATACTTATAGCTATTTCATACCAGTCATGGGATAATTCTCATGATGGCATGCTAAAAGGAATCTCATACTTTATACTATGGATCCTGGGCCTACAACATGCAAGGATCAAAATGAGAAGCTTATAACATACCTGCAACTATATCTGAAGCTGTCTGCCACCTATACTAGACATCGTGCCCTATTGAGACGGGCGAGCTGCTGGAATGATGGACTGAGTCTTCCCACATCCTGCTAGAGGGGATTCTTTATTCTATGAGCCGACTAACCACATCCAAAACATCCTTCCCTACCGAGCAAACAATCTCCAAGGTGGCTCCTTCCACAGTCCTCACAAGCTGGGCGACCTGACATGGTCGCAGAAGAGATAGTCGAGACTGGAAACGAGGTCTGCCACTCATCCTCTGTTGGGAATACCTTATGTCCCTTATCCTTGCTCTATTGCTTCCCTTTTATTCTCCCTTGGTCCTTCCATCTGCTTTCGAACCATAAAACTCAGGTGGATCCCTTTTTAAGAAGTTTCGATCCCTGGTAGCTATTATCTCGTTGGTAGGATTTGTAGGTGTGACTGCCTGCTAGTTAACCTGAGTGGTCGCAACCCCTATTAACACTTTAAGTGTAGCCCCGAGCTCCGCATCCGTACTTGTCCACTGAGAGGGTCTACTGGGATTGGTGGGATTGATGGATTCCCGCTATTCTTCCTTCTATTAACACCCCTTCTGGAAGACATTATCTGCGAACGCGTTAAGCATGAATTAGAAGAGAGACCTTAAAGTTTACACTCTATCGCACGATAGGAATATGAATAAAAGGGAATTTTCCTAATAACATCTCGTAGCATCCTCATCATAAGTGTGGCATACTTCACACTCATTAAAAGGACTCTACTTCGACATGGCTTTCAGAATTTCTGAAGATACTATAAACCTAGTGCTCTAATACCAAGTTTTTCACACCTCGAGTCTACACCGTAGACGTAACACGATACTTGAAGCCTTAAGTGATCCCAAGTCAACCCCTGGTCAATCATTCACTAGCATTCTGAGTAAACATGTATAGTGGAACTTTTAAATAAGATCATAAAGACATTTATGAAAGACAAGTTTGTAATCGTAAAATTCAAAACACTTGAATAATACTAGAAAAATTTGAAAATCATGTTTGTCTGAAAGCCATCTAACTGAGGAGTTGCAGGGACAGGCCCCCAACTAACTCTAAGTCTAACTGAAACTAGTGATCTTGGGCATAATTATGTGCCCAACTGCTATTTTATAGCTTAATTTAGTCGGGTTTGTCTAAATATACACTTACATTCTTATGCGTTTCAGTGTAAATTTGGGTATGCACTAACCAACATGATTAGTCCTTTTTTTTGTAGGTGTAAAATGCATATGAGAGACTAAATAAAGATGGGTTAAGTAAAGGAATGGAGTTGGGAGTGAAATTGCAAAAGATGGCATGAAAACATGCCATGGCAAGGCTGGCTACGCCAGGCAGCGCGCCACGCTGTGCATGGGCCACGCCAAGGCCATGCGCGCAAGATGCTGCCCTCCAAGGCACCTACTCTAGTGTCCATGACACGCCAGGCACTTCTGCGCGCCGTAGGCGGTGTCACACTGGCCATCGCGCGAGAGGAGATCCATGCCACACCGTGTGTCGCGCAGGCATGTCGCGAAGACCTGCCGAGGACGTAAATTTCAGTGGGCTTCCGCGTTACCTCCGTGGCATGGAGGCAAATTGGTGCGTTCACCTCCATTCCTTGGAGCCATTCTGTGACAGACCAAAAATTGCAAATTTCCCATTTACTATAAATTAAACCCTTAGCTTCTAAAATTATTTTTCACGAAATATTTTCTGGAAACCGTAGAGGAGCGAAGGGAGAAGTGAAGAACTCACCTAGGGTTCACTAATTTTCATTCTCTTTTACCTAATTCTTGTCATTACTCTACTTTAACGATGTTTTTAAGTTATTGTACGAATATTAGTTGCTAAAACCCTTCCCCTAGGGTTGAGGTTACGTGATATGATTGTAATGCATAAATTCGTTTTCGTTTGAGTTGTTAATTATTGTTTTGTCTTAAATTCTTTATGTTGTTTTTATTCTTGATCACCATGAAAACATACATGTTAAGCTAGGTAAAATCTTGAAAGAGTAACCCTTGTAAAGAACATAGGAATGTATTGAGAAAGTTCTTATCTTTCGATATGATTCGCAATTAGGATAAATAATATATCTAAATTGCCTTGCTTGGTTGATAAAACTGGATGATAGCAAGACACCGGCTTAGAATTGTCACTCCACCACTCGTAGAAGTAGTTGTGAAGCTAAGTTAGGTTAAATTATTAGAGGTACGAAAGTCCCTAATCAAGAGCAAAAACCCCGTAAATCACATCAGTGTAGTTTAATTGCCCACAAACTAGGATGTCACATCCCCGCTCAACGATGTAGTTGTGAGGCTAGTTTGTCATGTTTAGAGGCTCGAGAGACCATGAACATCACATTTCCTAATATGTGAGACAATAATTAATAATTTCATACGTGAACCATTACAAAGTGTAGCATTGCATGATTATCTGACCTTAGCACTAGTTGCTTCTTATATTGTTTCCAGATTGTTTTGTCACCACCCCAAAACTTAATTATAATTTACCAAAAACTTCTGTAATCAACACTTGTTAAGTTTAATCTTACACTTGAACTTAATAATTCACTGAATTGGTCCAGTCCCTGTGGGTTCGACATCCGGCTCTTAAAAAGGGGCCACTATATTACTTGTACAACCGTGTACTCTTGCGAGTGCGCTGGAGCGCAACAAGTTTCTGGCGCCATTGCCGGGAACTGGCGAAGTTTGGTCAAATTTTCTATTTTTTGTGATTTTTATTTTCTTTAAGTGTTGAAAAACTTGGTCTTAGTCTTCTACATTGCAGGTGATAGGTTGTCCTTGTAGAGCTAGCAACGAATAGAGAGTTGGTGGAACCATTGTTGGAACCTGAATGACAATTGCATTTGCTCTGGAGGGAAGCCTTAGAGCAAAAGTTGAAAAGATTACAAGATCAGTTGCAACAACACCCACCAGTAGGGAAAGCAGAGTTGTTACTTGAAACCACGGCCGCCCGACCAGTTCGCGAAGTGGCGATCCCATTAGCGACAAATGTGACCTCTAGTATCCGCAAATCGGAGCCTAGAGGGAACTTTGAATTGAAACAGAATATGGTGCAGTTATTACATTCAGGTGTCCAATTCACTGGGATGACTCACGAGGACCCACATCAGTACCTACAGAACTTCTTGACATCAGTGACAGCTTCATCCCCACTAGAGTGTCAACTGATTATGTCCGACTCACGCTCTTCCCATTTTCATTATTGGCAGAGGCAAAGAGGTGGTTGAAAGCTGAGCCACCAAATTCCATAACTTCTTAAGATGACTTAGCAAAGAAGTTCCTCATCAGATTCTTCCCTTCAAAAAAGACTGCCAAACTCAGAAGTGAAATTTTAAGTTTTAAGCAGTGGCCGGAGGAAAACTTATATTTGGATTGGGTGAGGTTCAAGTAACTATTGAGAGACTATCCCAACACTAGAAGTCTAATGAAGTGATATACCATACCTCTACATTGGGTGGGCAAGAATTAGAGAAGACTTATGATGAGTTGTACACTTTGTTGAACCAGATTGCTCACGGAAATCCAGTGTGTCATAGCAAGTCAACACGAGGGGCAGGAAAGAGGACAGCAGGGTTGATAGAGGTGGATGGTGTAAATTCCTTGGCGGCACAACTAGCATCATTTCAGCATCAGATGATGACTCAGTTCAATAAATTGAGTATGAACTAATAGCAGGGACAGGTGAATGCAGTTCAGTAGGCTCCTAGTTGGTGTGAAATCTGCGGTAGTAATGGGCACAATGGAGAATCTTGCGGGGCAAATCCTGAATCAGTGAATTTTGTTGGGAATGTTTAGAGAAACAACAAAAATTTTGGGAACACCTACAACAAGAATTGGCAGAGTTGAGCAGCAACATTGAGGAGACATTGCAAAAGATTATGGAAACATAGACCCAACTAGCACAGAATCAGGCGAAGATGGCTCAGATTTGAAAAATTAGCAGTTGGCCAACTGCAATCTAGAGAAGTAGATGGGTCAAATAGAAGCTGCTCAGAACACCAGACCTTAGGATGGGTTACCCAATGACACAGATACAAACCTCTGATAGGTCAACACCATCAGTCTGAGAAGTGGCAGGCAATTGGCTGATGCACCATCTAAAGAGAATAGAAATGAGGTGCAGCCGGAGTTGGTTAAAAAAGGACCGTCCACTGAAAAGGGAGATAATCAGAGTGTTATGCAAGAAAATGCACAATTATCATTGCAGCCAGCACACAGACCACCACCACCATTCCCGCAAAGACTCAAAAAGAGAAAGGAGGAATGCTTCAAAAAGTTCTTTGATATTTTCAAAGAACTTCACATAAATTTGTCTTTTCTTGATGTTTTGCTGGGAATGCCCAAGTACGCTAAGTACTTGAAAGATGTGGTGGCCAACGAAGTCAGATTGGTGGATGTCCAGAAAGTGGCACTAACTGAGGAGTGCAACTATAGGGTAATGAGAAAGATACCGAAAAAGCTCAAAGACCTAGGAAGCTTTACCCTCCCCATACAAATTGGTAGAGCTGAGGTGATAAGGACTCTATGTGATTTAGGGGCAGCAGTTAATTTAATGCCCCTATCTTTGTTTAAAACCTTGGGTTTGGGCCAACCAAGACCAACATGAATGATGATGCACTTGGTAGACAAGTCTCAAGTGGCACCGGATCGATGACCTTCTCATCAAAGTGGGTAAGTTCATTATACCCGTTGATTTCATCATACTTGATTTTAAAGTTGATGACAAGGTACCCCTAATCTTGGAACGACCTGTCTTCGCCACTAGAGGAGAAATTATAAATTTAAGAGTAGGGACCCTGAAAATGAGAGTCGATGATGAAGACGAACTCTTCCAGGTCTATCTAGAGATTAACCCACCCACACACTACAGAGACGTTTATAAGGTTAGTGTGTTGTCAGAGGCTAAGTATAGGGTCAAAAATTTCATAGGTCCACGGCCGCATGAGATGATCACTTTTCAGCCCGAATCTGATAGAGGGCTTCAGTTAGAAAAGAAGTTGGAAGAAAAGAGGGACAGAGTGGAGGCTGCTCCCTCAGAAAATAAAAATAGAAGAAGATGGTTCTTGAAAGGGAACACTAGTTTTGGGATGTCTTGAAAAGGATAGTCCACGTCGTGCCGCGATGTAAAATCAGGTGCTGCTTGGGAGGCAACCAAAGGATACCACGGGTAAAATTTTAATTATTTCATTTGTGTTGATTTTGTTTATTTTCATCTTGTGGTTGTTTTTGGTGGTGAAGTAAGCATAGATGGAGGGGAAGTCTGAGTAGCCTTAGAAGAAGAAGCTAAGTTGCATCAATGAGGAAAAGTGTGGTTCAGTAACCCATTCGTACAAAAAATGAAGAAAAACATGTTGTTAGCTAGGACTAGAGGCCTTAGGGAGTATTTCTCACCCTATCTGTATTTTAATTGATGCTTTGGGGACATAGCATCATTCAAATGTGGGGATAGGGAAATTTCAAAATTTTGTTCTTAATCACTTTGGGTGAATTTAGTGCTTGATATTGTATTGGTTGATGAAAATTTTTTGAGTTGAGCATGATTCACCCACCAGTTGGTTTTTCTTTTCGGTTCTTTTCTGATGGGGGGCACTTTCACCGAAGAATAAAATTTTTCTGTGTCTATATATAGCTATTTTTAGTCATAGTTAGGGACTGTTCCCGATGATGGATGGATGACGACCGTCTTGAGGGAAAATTAGTCAATATGTTTTTGTTTTTGAACCCTTAGCTGATTGATGGCTTGATGTTCTTGTTATGTGCTATGTATGATTGTGAGATGCAAGTGTTGTAAATTTTGAAGCATGTGAGCAGTTGTATAACTCTATTTGAGACACCTAAGCTCTTGGATGTGACTCGATGTGTGTAAAGTTGAATTTTGCATTCTTGTGATTAGCTAAGTTAAGAGTCTGCTAAATATGTCTTGAATTGAGCATGTTCTATGTGTGTAAGGTTTTAAATATTCCATGCTATTGTGTAGTGTCTAGAACATTCTTGGTGTGTATAGAAAGCGAAATGAGGGATGTAGAAGTAGGAGATGGATTAGGCATTTCTTTGAATGAGCCTAATTTTTGGTCCCTTGCTTTACCTACCCTGAATTTCTGATCCTAGTCGGCCTCATTGACCCTTTACCCTATTCCTTTCTATCCACAAAATGAGCTTATTCCTTTCTTTTCATAAGCCCTGAATTTGACCCAAAACTTCTAAGAGTTTATTTGAAATTGCAAAAGAAGTTAAGGAGTGAAAAGTGAAAGAAGAAGCAAAATAGTAGTTGTGGGAGTGGAAGAGAAGACTAGAGGTGCACTTGTTTAAAAATGAATAAGAGTTAGTAAGGAGTAAAAGAAGAAAATAGAAAAAAAATCAAAGGGAAAAAGTTTCTTACGTACTCCTTACTAATAAACTAAGTGTGCATAAAGAAATTGTAAAACAAAAGAGGAAAATGGGAATGGAAAAGTATAAAGGTGAAGTAAGAGGATGGAAGTTCTTAAGGAGAGTGTGGTGTATTAAAAGTGCTTAGGTAAGATAGTCACTATTATTATCCATAATAGTACCTACCTGCCCTTATCTTACATTACAACCCGATAAGTCCTACTTTATCTTGCTTTCTAACATTCTTAAATTAGTGGAGTAAAACACTAAGGACAAGCTTATGGATCAATACACGTGGCATGTGAATTCTTTGTGAGAGTGAGCTTTTTTCTTATAATTATACCCATGCATATTATAATTTGAAAAAATATGAGTGAAAATAGGTAACACTCTTGCTGTGAGGGCACATTTTTGAAGGATAAAATTCATGTCGGATTTCTTGATCAGTTAATTCGCATGAGTTTGTTGAGATTGAGAGTCCATTCTTGAGGTTAGGAAGTCATTACGTAGTTATATTTGATTCTAATGGTTAAATCTTGTACGCTCTATTTTTTTTACCATGTTGTCTAAAACAATCGTCGTAGTCTTAACTTTAATTGTCTCACTTCAATTAGCTATGTTTAAGTCTTCATGTACATGAGATGTAAAAGAGTTGTTCGGGGACGAACAAGGATTTAAGTGTGGGTTAGTGATCTTGGGCATATTTACGTGCCCAAGTTCTATTTTATAGATTAATTTAGTTGGGTTTGTCTAATTATATACTTACATTCATAAGTGTTTTTGTGTAAATTTGGGTATGCCCTAACCAACATGATTATTCATTTTTTTTGTAGGTGTAAAATGAATATGAGGGACTAAATAATGATGGGTGAAGTAAAGGAATGGAGTTGGGAGTGAAATTGCAAAAGATGGCAAGAAAACATGCCATGGAAAGGCTGGCCGCGCCAGGAAGTGCGCCATGTTGTGCGTCTGCCGGGCCCAGCGCCGTGGCACGCCAGGGCCATGCACGAGAGATGCTTCCCTCCAAGGCACCTGCGTGCCAGCGTTAGTGCCCTGCAGGCACTGCTGCGTTCCGCAGGACCTATCACGCTAGCCATCACAAAAGAGGAGCTCCGTGCCACGCCATGTGTCGTGCAAGACCTACCGAGGAAGAAAATTCCAGTGGGCTTCCGCGTTACCTCCGTGGCACGGAGGCAAATTGGCGTGTTCACCTCTGTGCCCCAGAGCCATTCCATGACAGGCCAAAAATTGCAAATTTCCCATTTACTATAAATTAAACCCTTAGCTTCTAAAATTATTTATCACGAAATATTTTCTGGAAATCGTAGAGGAGCGAAGGGAAAAGTGAAGAAATCACCTAGAGTTCACTAATTTTACATTCTCTTTTACCTATTCTTGTAAGTACTCTACTTTAACGATGTTTTTAAGTTATTGTATGAACATGAGTGGCTAAAACCCTTCCCCTAGGGTTGAGGCTACGTAATATTATTGTAAAACATGAATTCATTTTGATTTGAGTTGTTGATTGTTGTTTTGTCTTAAATTCTTTATTATGGTTGTTTTTATGCTTGATCACCATGAAAACATACATGTTAATCTAGGTAAAAGCTTGAAAGAGTAACCCTAGGCAAGAACATAGGAATGTAGGGAGCAAGTTCTTATCTTTCGATATGATTCGCAATTAGGATAAATAATATACCTAAATTGCCTTGCTTAGTTGATAAAGCGGAATGATAGCAAGACACCATCTTAGAATTGTTACTCCACCACTCGTAGAAGTAGTTGTGAAGCTAAGTTAGGTTAAATGATTAGAGATACAAAAGTCCCTAATCAAGAGCACAAACCCCGTAAACCACATCCATGTAGTTGAATTGCCCACGAACTAAGATGTCACATCCCCGCTCAACGATGTAGTTGTGAGGCTAGTTTGTCATGTTTAGAGGCTCGAGAGACCATGAACATTGCATTTCCAACTATGTGAGACAACAATTGATAATTTCATACGTGAATTATTACAAAGTGTAGCATTTCATGATTATCCGACCTTAGCTCTAGTTGCTTCTTAGATTGTTTCCAGATTGTTCTGTCACCACCCCAAAACTTGATTATAATTTACCAAAAACTTCTATAATCAAAACTTGTGAAAGTTAATCTTACACTTGAACTTTATAATTCACTGAATTGGTCTAGTCCTTGTGGGTTCGACATTCGGCTCTTAAAAAGGGCCACTATATTACTTGTACAACAGCGTACGCTTGCGAGTGTGCTGGAGAGCAACAATATATGACTGAAACAAGAAAATAATTCCCTCGGATGATGAGGACTAACACTTCAACTATGGAGGTAGAAAATCTGAAGTGGGACGTCTAGCAATGTTAAGTCTTGGAACCTGCAGCTGTATCACAAAATAATACAGCATAAAAGTATGCATCAGTACTTTGTAGTTGGTTAGTTGTTTCATTTACAGGTGGCTATACAGCCTTGTCGGCAATAGTTAATGTTTAATTACCTGAAAGGTGCGAAAGAAGGAGAAAATTGCAGGATTCCTACCTCCAACTCTTCGACTATTGTAAGGTTCCATACCTCAGTCCTACCATAGTAAGATAGGGTTATTTTCCACCTCCTATCTTGTTCTTATAGTGAAATAGAAAGCCTAAATATCAGTGCTATGGTGCTCAAAACGAATAGTAAAAGGGGGCTAGAATTGTTGTCTCCGAGAAGGATTAGAGAGTGGTTGAAACCCTTAGTATTTACAAGTTATCTAGACCCTCATGGTAGTAAGTTAGAAGAGGGGATAAGGTTGTCAATGGAATTCAAGTGCGTATGAGAGGGTTCATCAATGATTAACCCCCAGCAATAGTAAAGCTCAAGTGAGAAAAAGGTTGATTCCGCCATAACATCCTAATGACAGCAGCGCATACCTGCAAGATAATAGTTATGGCCTTAGTTTGTGATATCGAAGGACAGGGAGGTCTTATGAACAAAATAGTCCCGAGTGCGAGTCAAAAGGAATACAGGTCAGTAGACCTGGTCGGTAACAACCTTGATAGCATGAGGTAGGAGGCACAAACCTTAGAGCTCAGCCCAAGGGAACAAAAGGAAAGGCGCATGTATCTAATGGGGGGGGGGGGGAAACTAGAATCACGTTCAGGTTGAAGCAAATTGAAAGAGTACAGGACCATTACTGGATGTCGAGAACTAAGCGTTGAGCTAACAGTTAAGAGACAGTGAGGTTATAACCTAGAATGCTGCAATATCCCCACCAGATGAGGAGGTAAAGGAGTACCGACATAGAGACTTTAACCTAGAACAACCTGGAAATGAGGCCTAGTAGGAAGTCATTGGCCCTCAGGATAATAAGGGGCAAAGTCATAAGACCCAGAGGTCGACTCCATATTCCAGAATTTAATGAAAACGCAACGGGTCAAAAAGAGAGACCTACTAATGGAATAGAAAGATAGAAGATACCATTGAATCATAGCAACAGAGCTCTAGTGATAGGCTAGAAAAGACGAAATAGCAGGAACTGAGCAGACCAATATAGAGGATGGTTGTGCGTACAAGGGAGTGGAGAGTAATTAACATGAATACAATCACAAGCATATATCATACCAAGTGTAGATTGGTCTCATTTGAGTCAGTGTGGAAAGACTAATGAGATCAATTTGTGTCTCTACAGATGGAGTTATACTGCAGCTAAAGCATGTGACGAATTAAATATTTAACAAGCAGTCTGGTGATGTGGAGCCCCAGTGGATAGTAAACCCTGAGAGAGGCACAACTCCCAACCAGGTCCTGGGAAACTATTAGAACAGATTGGAGCGCACGTTAACATGAGTATGACTTCTTATCTCGAAGAAAACAACCCAACAGAGCACTTAGGTCAGACGCCCGACGGTCGATTATGAGTGGAAGTGGAACCCCTCCCCCCCAAAGTAAATTAAATGAAGTTGAACCAGGGCATATTATAACAGACAGACTGAGAAGTTAAACTTACCAAGAAATGGATCGATAGCCCAGGGCCGTCAGGAGTCCTACCCTAAAGTACGACGCAGGCAGCTAAGGGTTGAAGCAACAGTTGGATATTTCTATAAACTTTGCCAAAAAAGGGCGTTATAAGATTAGGTAAGAAGGACAATTTAGGCCTAGATTTATTGGCCCATGTCATATCCTCCGGAGGACAGGCGAAATGGCATAGGAGCTAAAATTGTCTCCAAAGCTAGGACCTGCCCATTCAGCTTCCACATGTCAATGTTGCAAAAAGGGTATACGTAACCTATCCCGAGTTGTTCCAGTAGAGGACGTTCAAATTACTGGGAAATTAACCCGCGCGGGGGTTCCAGTCGCCGTATTAGATCGGCAGCATCGCAGGCTAAGGAATACTGATGTTATCTCTATTAAAGTATTGTAGAGAAACAAGAATAAGGAAATAAAGACCTAGGAAATTGAGGATGATGTGAACCCTAGATATCGCCACTTGTTCCAGGATTATTACATGGTTTAGATGATGTTATCATTCATCTGCTATTTTATTGCTTATGTTATCAGTATTGTTCAGACGACTACAATCTTATTGTGAAATAGTTTTGATAGTGTCATATGAAATGCGTGTGTTGGATGTTCCTACATTTCAGGATTTTCATATAGTCCATACTATAAAGGGAGACTCTGCCAAAAGTTTTTCAAGATAATAGTTGAAAGAGTTAGACTCCTGTAAGTTAAAGTTGCATTCAAGGATGAATGTTTTTAAGGGTGGAGGATGTTACACCCCATAAAAGTTAATGATTAGTAAGTGTACACGTGGATTTGTGATTAGTAAGAAGAGCTTGATGCATATGGAAAAAGCATTGGAAACAGGGTCAGGTGAGACTAGGCCGCGAGGGGCCAGCGCGACGCGCCAGCCAGCAATGCACTAGCCAGCGCAGTGTGCCGACTTGCTGTCTCAATGGGAAGCGCGAGGAGACAGGATGGCAGCTGCAATGGGAGGGGCGGCATGCCAGGGTGGCAGCCTCAATGGGAGGCGCGAGGCACACCCCTGCCATCACCCATGCTATATATATAAGTCCCTCCCTTTAATGTCAAGTCATTTTCGAAAGGTAGCTTTGGCTAGAGAGAGTACTAAATGAGATTTTCAATGGTTTTTCGTCTGATTATGCTACCAAATGCCATTCAAATTCAAATTAACTTTGGATATTGAAGTTTAAGGCCGTAGGGAGCATCACAACGGAGTTATTTTCATAAAATGCGCCCGACGAACCATAACCTGGCCGATCCAAAGTTGTTAAAATTGCTCCAAACTAATTTATATATGATCACAGGCTTCAAGAAAGCATTTCTCCCTTATGAACTCTCAAGAAATAATACGTTTTTGGTCGTGTTTCGTTAAGTTGAAGTATAATCAATATTAGTATTAAAAGTTATCATTTTAGACTGAATTTGGTATTGAAATTCATCTCTTTCTCCTAGTATAACGGTTACAGCTGAAGAGATTGCGAATACAAGTGGAAACCCGACAGTTATTTAGGAAATGACAATTGAGGTACATAAGGCTTAACTCTCGGCAAGTATACTCATCGTAAAGTGTTACGACTTATGTTCTTGAATAGAAATGATGATTTTGTATGCTATAGATAGCTTCTACCATTAGATTATGATTATCCATGTTGTAATTAGTTTTTGCTGGTATATAGAGATCAAACACGTTGTGATTAGCTGTTATCAGTAGATTACGATTATATAGGTTCTAGTTAGCTGCTACAGAATGTATATAGATTATACTGTAGCATCCCTCATCGAGAAAGGAACATGTTAGGTACGACATGCGCTAGAAGCTTCATAGAAACTCTTCTATTCTCCGGTTCATTATTTTAGTAGGATTGTATGTTTAATTGCCAGGTCTAGACCTTAGAAGCCCGTGATAAGTTATCGGGTAGTAAGTTGAACAGTATAGGCACGACAAGGCGATATAACTACCAGTTTGAGGATTGTGTGGCTAGAAAAGCATGCGCAGAGGCCATTGGCATACCTTTACACCACAGGGCCAGAAATTCAGATAGGAAGACCATACATTAGAGTCAGCAGCCTAGGGTTGTCTAGTGAGCTGAGTGACAGCCCGCCATCTAGTTAGCTAATATCGGTAATTGTCAGTCTCAGATGACTTAGCATTCATCTAACAAATCACTAGAAATCCAGTCCAGTCGTCTAGGTCAAATAAACCCGTGGGTACCCTAAGGAAGGGGACCTTATTTGCAGATAGAGACAGGGCCAGTGCCCCAGCCTATTTTTAGAAGATACTTAGGCATAGATTGTTATAGGAGGATAAGTCTATGTAGACTTGTCTTTAAGGTTAGTAATCTCCCAGAAAAGTCATATAAGATTGGACCAGACCCAGATACGGTCTAAAGTACCAGCACCGTGTTAGTACAGCACTACCCTCAAGCTAAGAATGTCAGTAAGCTGCCTGTGTAAGATCAGAGGTCGACCGCCGAAAAGCATGTTCAGTTAGTAACAACCCTAAGTGGTTTCCAAGCAGAGGGACAAAGTAACTAGTCATCCGTGACCCCATAGCTATTTAGGAGTTATAGCTGTCTGGGCAGGACATTCAGAGTTATGTTAGACTACTCCAGATCTCTCCCTATTCAGTTGAGACCATTAGAGATCATGATCACTATCAGGATCCTCTAATTAGATACAGGTGCATGGTGTGCCTGCTAGCAGCCTTACAGACTATCCTAGGGGCGAGCAACGGTGGAGTTAGGCCCAAAAGGCCGGTTATGCTTTTTGAGTGGCTAGATTAAGATGTTAGTACAGCACCTTGGTCGGGGTTTCCCTCACTCAAGAGCCTTCCATGACCACCCCAGGGTTGTTAGCTGTGTCGATGCCCGCAAGGGGCGAGATGACGTCGCTCCAGAAGGCGACATGCCGTCCGCGAGGGATGAAGATGGTGTCCCAGGTCCTCATACAGTCCATTCCATGGTTAGACTATTATTATGCCAATCGGCACTAAACCACATCCCCTGTCGAGCCTGGTGCCTGGGCTGTAGATATCAGATATAAAGAGTCCACCAGACTCATACACAACTATAGATCAGTGGCCGAGTGGGCTCAGTTGCATACCCAGGGAACTGGTGGGTTGGCTATAGCACCAGTAGAGTCATAGAAACCTGGTTAGGGGTATATAGATTGAAGTGCACTCACCAAGGTTTATAGGGGGCCCGGGTGGGTTATTTTGTGCTGGTTGTACCTTCCAGACTTATGGGGGCCAGGTTAGGTTCTTGTTTGTATTTTTTTATGTTAGCTATAGCTTATGAATATATGATTGTGCAGTCATAGCCCATGTATATGTAACGCTTGCTAGATGCAGATTACGAATAAGGCAGCTTACAGGTTTATCTTTCTGCCTCTCTTTTCTACTTTCTTTCAGTATTTCACAACTTTCACTCAACTTATTTACTGCCTTACATATTCGGTACATGTTGTACTAACACCAAATTATGGGCGCTGCATTACTTGCCTGCAGGTTTAGACAGATAAGGTTCAGGATCTTCAGTAGAAGTTGCTTGAAGTCTGCAGTTGGGTCAGCTCCTTTCATTCAGAGTTTCCAGGTTGTAGAGTTGTCTATATTTTAGTTATATAGCATTTTGGGTAGGCCGGGGCCCTGTCCCGACCAGTATTTGTACTCTTAGAGGCTTGCAGACCACAATCATCAATCAGTTAGTTGCGTGTTAGCCATGTGGGGCCTTAATCAATTATGCTTCGTATGTTGGCAGTGTGGGGCCTAGGATAGTAGTTTATCTTCATTTCTATTATAACTAGATAGCATGGTGGCCTTGACAGCCCGCATAGGATCCCTTCTGTTGCCTATTGTTGGTTAGTTGTTTCATTTAGAGGTGGCTATACGGCCTTGTCAGCCGGAGGCTGTACTTACAACTGAGATGTAGCTCGTTGTTTTCGTGAATTCAGTCGCAGGATGGCGCAGACGTGCATAAGCCTAGCCAGGTCAGTTAGTTGCCAGTATGGCACTAGGTGCTAGTCATGCCTCCCAAGGTGGGGTGTGACAAACTTGGTATCAGAGAAGTTCATATCCTAGGAAGTCTGCAAGCCGTGTCTAGTAGAGTCTTGTTTATAAATGTGTTGTGAACCACATTTTATAAGAAGGAGGCTATGAGACATGATAGTATGGTTACCCCTCTTGCTTCTCAGATCGTCCTATAGAGTAGAATTGTATAGGGTTGAGTCCCTAAGTTTCCCTTGTTATGTCTATCTAGAATAATGTTTGATATACGACAGACTCTAGCTAGATGTAAGCTAACTATAGCGGTAGGAGGAGGTACCAGTGAGGTGCCACAGTTGGGGGACGGTTAGCCTGACGGCGAAAATAGACGTCTTTTACATTTCCCCATTACCCTCCCAAGGTACTAGGAACCTCATAATGTGATAGATATGCCAGTGTTATCCCAAGTTCTCCCTATAACATCAGAATAGGAGGTCAAGAGTATAGTATATATGTGCAAATAAGTTGGCTTACTTACTAGATATTTAGAATTAGCCAGGGGCAATAGTTAATGTTGAATTACCTGAAAGGTGCGAAAAAAGGAGGAAATTGCAGGAATCCTAACTCCAACTCTTCGGATATTGTAAGGTTCCATACCTTAGTCCTACCATAGTAAGATAGGGTTATTTCCCACCTCCTAGCTTGTTCTTATAGTGAAATAGAAAGCATAAATATCAGTGTTATGGTGCTAAGAACAAATAGTAAAGGAGGGCTAGAATTGTTGTCTCCGAGAAGGATTAGAGAGTGGTTGAAACCCTTAATATTTACAAGTTATCTAGACACTCATGGCAGTAAGTTAGAAGGGGGGATAAGTTTGTCAATAGAATTAAAGTGCATATGAGAGGGTTCATCAACGATTAACCCTCAGCAATAGTAAATCTCAAGTTAGAAAAAGGTTGATTCCGCCATAACATGCTAATGATAGCAGGGCATACCTGCAAGACAATAGTTATGGCCTTAGTTTGTGATATCGAAGGACAGGGAGCTCATATGAACAAAATAAGCCCAAGTGCGAGTCAAAAGGAA
This sequence comes from Datura wrightii, assembly GCA_035772735.1. Lineage (NCBI taxonomy): Eukaryota > Viridiplantae > Streptophyta > Magnoliopsida > Solanales > Solanaceae > Datura > Datura wrightii. The sequence continues at coordinate 70,076,781 of JASDFA010000019.1, read as the reverse complement.
TACAGGTCAGTAGACCGGGTCGGTAACATCCTTGACAGCATGAGGTAGGAGGCACGAACCTTAGAGTTCAGCCCAAGGGAACAAAAGGAAAGGTGCATGTATCTAATGGGGGGAGACTAGAATCACCTTCAGGTTGAAGCAAATTGAAAGAGTACGGGACCACTGCTGGATGTCGAGAACTAAGCGTCGGGCTGACTGTTAAGAGATAGTGAGGTTATAACCTAGAATGTTGCAATATCCCCGCCAGATGAGGAGGTAAAGGATTACTAACATAGAGACTTTAACCTAGAACAACCTGGAAATGAGGCCCAGTAGGAAGTCATTGCCCCTCGGGATAATAAGGGGCAAAGTCATAAGACCCAGAGGTCGACTCTATATTCCAAGGGTGGCAGAACTTCAATTAGCAGACCATACTTCCAGTATTAAACGAAAATGCAACGGGTCAAAAAGAGAGACCTACTGATGGCATTGAAAGATAGAAGATATCATTGAATCATAGCAACAGAGCTCCGGTGATAGGCCAAAAAATACGAAATAGCAGGAACTGAGCAGGCCAATATAGGGGATGGTTGTGCCTGCAAGGGAGTAGAGAGTAATTAACATGAATATAATCACAAGGTTATCTCATACTAGGTGTAGATTGGCCTTATTTGAGCCAGTATGGAAAGACTAATGAGATTAATTTTTGTCTCGCAAGATGGAGTTATACTGTAGCTAAAGCGTGTGAAGAGTTAAATATTTAAGAAGTAGACTGGTTACGTGGAGCACCAGTGTATAGTAAACCCTGATAGAGAGGCACAACTCCCAACCAGGTCTTGGGAAACTGTTAGAACAGATTGGAGCGCACATTAACATGAGTATGACTTTTTATCTCCAAGCACCCAACTCAAAAGAGCACTCGGGTCAGACGTCCGATGGTCGATTATGAGTGGAAGTGGAGCCCCCTCCCAAAGTAAATTAAAGGTAGTTGAACCATATATTATAACAGATAGACTGATAAGTTAAACTTACCAAGAAATGGGTACTAATAGCTTAGGGTCGTCAGGAGTCCTACACTAAAGTACGCGCAGGCATCTAAGTGTGTAAGAAATATTATGATATTTCTAGAAACTTTTCCAAAAAAAATGTGTTATGAGATTAGGTAAGAAGGACAAGCTTAGGCCTAGGTTTATTGGCCCGTCATATCCTCCAGAGAACAGGCGAAATGGCATAGGAGCTAAAATTGCCTCAAAAGCTAAGACCTGCTCATTCAGCTTCCATATGTCAATATTGCAAAAAGGGTATACGTAACCCGTCCTGAGTTGTTTTAGTAGAGGACATCTGAATTACTGGGAAATAACTCACGCAGGTTCCAGTCGCCGTATTAGACCGGCAGCTTCGCAAGCTAAGGACTACCGATGTGGTCTCTATTAAAGTATTGTAGAGAAATAAGAATAAGGAAGGAAAGACCTAGGAGAGGATGACGTGAACCCTAGATATCCCCACTTGTTCTAGGATTATTACATAGTTCAGATGATTTTAACATTCAGCTGCTATTTTATTGCTTATGTTATCAGTATTGTTCAGACGACTACAATCTTTTTGTGAAATAGTTTTGGTAGTGTCATATATAATGTGTGTGTTGGATGTTTCTGCATTTCAGGATTTTCAGATAGTCTATACTATAAGGGGAGACTCTGGAAAAAAATTTCCGAGATAATAGTTGAAAGAGTTAGACTCCTATAAGTTAAAGTTGACATTTAAGGATGAATGTTCCTAAGGGGGGAGGGTGTTACACCCCGTAAAAGTTATGATTAGTAAGTGTACACGTGGATTTGTGACGAGTAAGAAGAGCTTGGCGCATACGGAAAAAGACTCGAAAGTAGGGTGGGGCGAGACTAGGCCGCGACGGGTCAGCAAGACTCGCCAGCCAGCAGTGCACTAGCCAGCGCGGCACGCCAAGCTAGCTGCATCAATGGGAGGCATGAGGCGCCAGGATGGCAGCCTCAATGAGAGGTGCGGTGCGCTAGGGTGGCAACCTAAACGGGAGGCGCGAGGCACACCCCTGCCACCGCCCATGCTATATATATATATATATATGTCCCTCCGTTTAATCTCGTCATTTTCCAAAGGTAGCTTCGGCCAGAGAGAGTGATAAACGAGGTTTTCAATGATTTTTTATCTAATTACACTACCAAATGCCATCCAAATTCAAATTAACTTCGGGTATCAAAGTTTAAGCCTGCAGGAAGCATTACACAGAGTTATTTTCGTAAACTTCGCCTGGCGAATCGTAACCCCGCCGAGCCAAAGTTGTCATAATTGCTCCAAACTGATTTACATACGATCACAAACTTCAAGTAAGCATTTCTCCCTTTTGAACTCTCAGGAAATAATACATATTCGGCGTGTTTCATTAAGTTGAAGTATAGTCAATATTGATATTAAAAGTTAGTGTTTTACACCGAATTTGGTATTGAAATTCATCTCTTTCTCCCAGTATAATGGTTACAATTGAAGAGAGCTGGCGAATACAAGTGGAAACCCGTGGTTATTCAGGAAATGATAATCAAGGTATGTAAGGCTTAACCCTCGGCAAGTATACTCATTGTATAGTGTTACAACTTATGTTCTCGAATAGAAATGAAGATTTCAAATGTCGTGTATAGCTGCTACCATTAGATTGTGATTAGACATTTTGTAATTGGCTACTGCTGGAATATAGAGATCAGACACGCTATGATTAGCTGCTACAAGTAGATTACGATTATATAGGTTCTGGTTAGCTGCTAGAGAACGTATATAGATTATACGGCAGTATCCCTCATCGAGAAAGGAACATGTTAGGTGCGACACGCGCTAGAATCTTCATAGAAACTCTTCTATTCTCTAGTTCATTATTTTAGAAGGATTGTATGTTTAATTGCCAGGCCCGACCTTAGAAGCCCTTGAATAGTTATCGGGTAGTAAGTTGAACAGTATAGGCGTGACTAGGCAATATAACTACCAATTTGGCACCTATGTGGTGAGAAAAGCACGCCCAGAGGCCATTTGCATACCTTTATGCCCCAGGGCCAGAAATTCAGATAGGAAGGCCATACTTTAGAGTCAGTAGCCTAGGGTTGTCTAATGAGTTGAGTGACAGCCTACCATCTTATTAGATACTATCGGTAATTGTCAGTCCCAGCTGACTTAACAGTCATCCTACAGATCACCAGAAAGCCAGTCCAGTCGTTCAGGTCAAATAGACCGGTGGGTACCCTAAGGAAGTGGACCTTATTAGCAGATAAAGATAGGGCTAGTGCCTCAGCCCGTTTCTAGAAGATACTTAGGCACAGATTGCCGTGAGTGGCTAAGTCTATGTAGACTTGTCTTTAAGGTTAGTAATCTCCTAGAAAAGTCATATAAGATTGTACCAGACATAGATACGGTCTAAAGTACCAGCACTATGTTAGTACAGCACTACCCTCAAGCTAAGAATGTCAGTAAGTTGCCTATGGAAGATTATGGGTCGACCGCCCAAAAGCATGTTCAGTTAGTAACAACCCTACAGTGGTTCCAACAAGAGGGACAAAATAACTAGTCATCCGCGATCCCACAACTGCTTAGGAGTTGTAAATGTCCGGGAAGGACATTCAAAGTTATGTTAGACCAATCCAGATCTCACACTATTCAGTTAAGACCATTAGATATCATGATCACTATCAGGATCCTTTAATTAGATACAGGTGCACGGTGTGCCTGCTAGTAGCCTTACAGACTATCCTCGGGCAAGCATCGGTGGAGTTAGGCCCAAAAGGCCGGTTATGCTTTTTGAGTGGCTAGATTAAGATATTAGTACAACACATTGGTCGGGGTTGCCCTCACTTAAGATCCTTCTGTGACCACCCTAGGGTTGTTAGCTATGTCGACGCCCGCAAGGGGCGAGATGATGTCGCTCCAGAAGGCGGCATGCCGTCCGCGAGGGATGAAGATGGTGTCCCAGGTCCTCATACAGTCCATTCCATGGTTAGACTATTATTATGCCAATCGTCACTAAACCACATCCCCTGTCGAGCCTAGTGCCTGGGCTGCAGATATCAGATATCAAGAGTCCACTAGACTCATACACAGCTACAGATCAGTGGCCGAGTAGGCTCAGTTGCATAGCCAGGGAACTGGTGGGTTGGCTATAGCACTAGTAGAGTCATAGAAACCTAGTTAGGGGTATATAGATTGAAGTGCACTCACCAGGGCTTATGGTGGCCCCGGGTGGGTTATTCTATGTTGGTTGTACCTTTCAGGCTTATGGAGGCCAGGTTAGGTTCTTATTTGTATTTTTTTTCTATTAACTATAGCTTATGAATATATGATTGTGCAGTCATAGCCCATGTATATGTAACGCTTGCTAGATGCAGATTACGAATAAGGCAGCTTACATCTTTATCTTTCTGCCTCTCCTTTCTACTTACTTTCAGTATTTCATAGCTTTCATTTAGCTTATTTACTGCATTATATATTCTGTACATGTTGTGCTGACGCCCAATTATGGGGTGTTGTATTACTTGCCTACAGGTTTAGACAGACAAGGTTCAGGATCTTTAGTAGCAGCTGTTTAGAGTCTACAGTTGGGTCAGCTCCTTTCATTCAGAGTTTCCAGGTTGTAGAGATTTCTATATTTCCGTTATATAGCATTTTGGGTAGGCCGAGGCCCTGCGACCACTATTTGTACTCTTAAAGCTTGCAGACCACAGTCATCAGTCAGTTAGTTGCGTGTTGGTTGTGTGGGGCCTTAATCAGTTATGCTTTGTATGTTGGCCATGTGGGGCCTAGGATAGTAGTTTGTCTTCATTTCTGTTATAACTAGACAGCATGGTGGCCTTGTCAGCCCGCATAGGATCCTTTCTGCTGTCTTTTGCTGGTTAGCTGTTTCATTTACAGGTGGCTATATGGCCTTGTCAGCCGGAGGCTGTATTTATAGCCGAGATATAGCTCATTGTTTTCGTGAATTGAGTCGCAGGTTGGCACTAGACGTGCATAAGCTTAGACAGTCAGTTAGTTGCCAGTGTGGCACCAGGTGTCAGTCATGCCTCCCAAGGTGGGGCATGATATATATATATATATATATATATATATATATATAACAGACAGTAAGGACCATCTAACAATGCCAACGCTAAGGGGTCTCCAACTTGATGTACAACTACGACAACAATCAACACAATATCAAACTTTAGATGCCCCACTTCGACTAGGCATAATTTTTAACATTAACCTCAATTAAACATGAAACTTTAAATTTTAAATGAAGCTTAGAATACTGCCTCAAAACTTGTAAAGAGGTCTCTGACTCATTTAATTCACAACACATGAATCATGCTTAAAAGAGCAATAGACGGGGCTTCTTACATACCTTTCTCCAATGAACTTTTCTTTAGCCAATTTCCTATTTAAATGATCAGCCTTCGACCTCCTTAATCCAGTGGTTTTATAGGCCAACAACAAGCTTAATTTTTAGCACAAAATTCAGCCTAAAATAACTAACTAAAGGCAGTCACAGTAGCAACAACAACACATGGCAACATCAACAACATTTAGCTATCTTCTCAGCTAGTTTTCACTAACTTTTGAGGGAGAAACAAGACGCTATTTTACCTTAGTTTTTTCTGTAATTATTCCCCTCCATATGAAGTATAATTACAGCAAAAGAAACAGCCAAAAAGCCTAAGGAAAACGAGCAAAACTCATCTCACAAACAGTCCATCGGCAGCTCACTTAGCTTCCAATTTCCAGATTTCCGCTTTGCAATTTGAGAGGTTTAAAAGGGGCAAAATCCTTACCTTTCCTCCTGGTTTTGACACCTACTCAAAGATGGATATATAGGAAGCCCAAATATATTTTTAAATGCAGAAAAACTCCTTCAAATCCTTACCAAAACGAGCTCCAAAACAGCCCCTAGGACACTTGGGAAAGTAATCTCAACCTATCTTGTGATTTCTTTGGACTTTACTTGATGTTCCTCCTTGATTTTCTTTGTCCTACCTACTGGAATTGAGAGATTTAAATGGAATCCTTAGAAAGCAGGTCGATTCAGATTTAGATGAAAATGTTTTCTACAAGTGAAAAATCAAATTTTAAGTAAATAGGGCGGTGGAGGCGCTAGGGCATCATGTCCGCATCACCGCTCGGGGTGCTTCAGTAAAATTCCTGTAACTTCGTACTCCGAACTCCGATTGACACGAGGTTTGATGTTCTGAAATTAGACTTAAAGACCTCTAATTTGATAGGCGTGGGGCTTCTAATTCATTATATATTGGGATATTTGGTCAATTAAAATTGACCCTAACGTATGAACTTCACATACTCTTTGGTTTTCCATTCGTACACATTTCCTTTGTCATCTACGACCAATATACAACCCGTACTTCCCTTAACCTAGCATACAAACATCAAATAATCACCAAAAAAAATTTTTGGGGTGTAATAGGTAGATGTTGTTATACACGAATTCAATGAGAGGCAAATGATTATCCCAACTACCCTTGAAATCAATTACATACACCCTCAACATATCCTCAAGATTTTGAAAGGTTCGTTCAACCTGACCATCTGTTTGTGGATGAAATGTTGTGCTAAGCTTGACCTAAGTACCAAGTCCCTTATGAAACGATCTCCAAAACTGGGAGGTAAACTGAGTATCTCTATTTGATATAATGGACAAGGGTACTCCATGCAATCGAACTAACTCCCGAATGTATAGTTTAAGCATAATCCTCCGCTGAATCGGTAGTTTTGACCAATAGAAAATGAGCTACTTTAGTCAATCTGTCTACAACTCAAATAGAGTCATAATGTCGACGAGTATGAGGAAATACTATAATGAAGTCCATATTAATTTCCTCCCACTTCTAATTAGGGATACTAATGTCTTGAAGCACACCTCCAGGAATTTGATGCTCAACCTTCCCGTGTTGACAATTTGATGACATAGCAACTAACTCTGCTATGTCCTTCTTCATGCCATTCCACCCATAAACTTTCTGTAGGTAATGGTACATTTTGGTGGAACTTGGATGTATGGAATATCTGGAACCATGAGTCTCATGCAACATCAGCTCCCTCAAGTCATCAACACCCGGTACACATAAACGACCCTAATATCGTAGTACACCATCTCCCCCTTTGGAAAATACCTCCACCTTCTGATTCTGAACGACTTCCTTCAACTTTACCGAAATAGGATCCTTGTCTATGTATAGCTTTGACCTCAGTCTCCAAAGAAGATTATGACCCATTCTGAGCAATGACACCACCATCTGTCGAGTCAACAAGACATACTCCTAGTCGTGCAAGTCAATGCACATCCTTCACTAACTCTTTCCTCTCCTCATCTACATGGGTTACACTATCCATAAAAAGCCTACTAAGAGCATCTGCCACCACATTAGCCTTGCCCAGATAAAAAAGGACACTCATGTCATAATCCTTAAGAAGCTCCAACCACCTCCTTTGACGTAGATTTAGATCCTACTGGGTAAACACGTATTGTAGGCTCTTGTAGTTCGCAAAAACATCTACATGGACACTATACAGATAGTGTCTCCAAATATTCAAGGAAAATACTACCGCTGCCAACTCGACGTCATGAGTCGGATAGTTCTTTTCTTGAACTTTAAGCTGCCTAGAAGCATAGGAAATGGCCTCACCCTGCCGAATCCATACACAATCGAGACCAACCCCCGAGTATCACCCTACACAACAAGATCATTCAAGCTCCCCTGCCTTCTAAAGTTATCCCGAATATACACGTTGTAACTATCAATTGTATTATGGGGAAAAATGTACAAAGGGCTTAGAGTAAGAGAATCACGAGCACGAGTCATTCAGAGGCCTAAGTTGAGAATATACCTGGTATAGCACGATCTTCTGAGTCGAGCCTATTGAGAGACATGAGTGAACATGCATAGAGAACTTATGACATGAAGTCATAGCTTATAGGTTCACAAAGTAAGATCGGAATAGCTACTTGAACCGGCCCTTTAGAATTTCCTAGAAGTCTACACATGAGAATGAATAGAGCGTAACTTCAACTAATCATAAGGGAAATTATCCGAACCTAAAGTGAATTGGCATTCTATAGCTATTAATGTTGAGACTCCTCGATTAGGACGCTCAAAATTTTACTTAGCCCACTGGCTTATCATCTCCCCCTTAGCTTAAATCCATTATTCCAAGGTTTTTGGATATTTCTTAAGATTGGGTTAAACCACTAACTTGTGAGACTCCGTTCTTCTTTAGGGCTATCACTTAGGGCTACTACCCTTAACCATTCTACCCCCTCCTCAGAACAAACATCATACTAAAATGCAAAAAAAAGTATCTTATACCTCATACAATAGTTCTCAAGACTAGCAAAACTCAAGGTTCAATATGAAAACTTATAACGTACCTGTGACTACATCTGAGATAAACTGCTCTGCTGAGATGGGTGAGCTGCTGATCTGATAGCTAGGGCACAGGCTCTACCATCACCCGGTCTAGCTGAAGGACAATTGCTGAGTCTGTGTTCAGGCTTACTACACCCAAAACAAGTATCCTTGCCAATTAAACACTTCCTCGGGTAGTTCCCACAAACTTCTGGCAAGCTAGCCAACTAGACGGGCTTGCTGAAGGGGTGGCCTAGGCACGGCCTCTCTGGCCATCCCGCTTGGCTGCTGAGCAATCTCTATGTTTATGACCGGGCCAGCCACAATAGAAGCAAACATTTGAACCCATCAAGAACCTTCCTAGGTGATTCTTCCCACAATGCCTACAAACTGGATAATTAATCTTCCTCACCCTATGCTTGTTTCCCCGAACCTGAGCTAAAGACCTTTGTTGGGGTTGAGAGTGACTCCCACTACTTGACCCTTGCTGGGAACTCTCCAAGCCTTCAGTCCTGGGCCTTTTGTTCCTCCTTTCTCCCCCCTTAAACTCTTCATCCATATTTGAACCACCAAACTTAGATGGGCTCTTCTTCATGAAGTCTCGAACTCTAGTAGTTGCCGCCTCCCTAATAGGGTTTGCTGATGCACTAGTCTATTGGTTAGGCTGGCTGGTTATGCCTCGTATCAACACTCACAAAGTGGCCCCAAGCCCTGCATCCGTAACTTTCTTGAACACGGGTTGGAATTGGTAAGGCTGGCTGACTCCTGTTGGTCCTTTAAGGAGACATGTTTCTGCACACTCATATAGCACGAATTAAAGGAATGGAGAGAGTTGAACTCATAGCATGAGGTAGAATCATGAAAGAAGGGAACATTTCCTAAAACGTTTCGTAGCCTATTCATCATAAGTGTGGCACACTTCACACCCATGAAAAAGACTCTACTTAACACAACTTTCAGACACACAAGGACATTCAAAACCTAATGCTCTAATACCAAGTTTGTCACAACCCGAGCATAGGCCCGGATAGAGACGCGGGATAGGGAATCCCGAGAGGCTCCAAGTCAACCCATGGCATGAACATAACAATAAGGAGCATACTATGCTTAACAGTAAGTCTGCATACATATCATCTAAAATAAAGAGTCAGCAATGACAAGTTGATTACTACATCATCTCTAAATAGCCTCTAATAATACTGATTAGTTGATGGGACAACACCCCCAAATAGTTATAAAATCTATCCATAGATCATAAACCATGATTTGATACATGAAGAGAATGACCCATAGATAGATCATAGAGAATTTCACAAGAATTGGAATAAATCCTATAAGATCATGAAACTTGAATCTGGAATTGAAATCGATGAAATTGAGAAGAATTAGAGCATGAGAGTGAAAGGGACTCTCATTCATACCCTCAGATATCTAGGTAAATCTGATTTACACTCCCTCTTGAAAGTCCAAAGGAAATTGGAGGGAAATTGGAGAAATTTTTCAAGCTTGATCTCCAAGGAAGAGCTATAATTTGCATGCATGGATGTAAGGCTTAGGATAGGTTTAGAACTCTTAAAACTCTTCTAACTGAGCTTAAAATGACGTAGTTTAGGACTTAGGAGCCTAGAAATTACGAAAATATCCTTAATGGTTCGACAGAAAAACTCATACTGCTAGAAATGATGAGTCGTTTGATGACTCATTAGGCAAATGATGAGTCGTTTTCTTAATCCGTAAAGTACGCTAGAATTTTCCACTAGTTCTTAAACCACGAGTCACTTAATGACTCGTTAGGCAAATGACAAATAGTTTCCTTAATCCATGATGATTATCCGAAAAAAATAACATTTCAACAAACCATGGGTCATTTGACGATTTGTTAGGCAAATGATGAGTCATTTTCTTATTTGAATCTGATCTTAGGGATTTCATAGTATTACACTATAGAAAAAGTATATCTTTCCTATACATTTATTACTGGAATGCCAGTTAATATTGGGGCAATCATCAAGGATGTGTTGAGGCGAGAAAGGGTGAAAAGGGGCTAAAATTTTGGGTTTGAAGGTCTCGACCCAATTTATCGAGGCTACAAAATTGAGGAGGAGGAGAAGGATTATAGGCCTAGATATGACCCTAAGGGAATTAATAATACGAAAAATAAAGATCCTAAGGGCATATATAGTCTAGTCCTTTCTATCAATGAGCGCAATGCACGAATTGATAACATGTTGAGTCACATATACTTTATTCAAATGGTGCAATTGAGAATGAATGGAGTGATTGAGGAGCAGCTGCATCAGCTCAACATGGACTATCCCTTGAGTGAGCACTTGAGAACTCTTTGTAGAGTTGGGACTGGATTTTAGGAGTCCCTTTATGATGATGTGGCCTCTGACGAGGAGATAGCAAGAGTGGACTCTAACATAGAGTCTGATGAGGAGGAGGAAGATTTTGAGATGAGGGAAGCTGCTTTTGCCCCAACTGATGACTAGGACTGGAGGACTAGGGATATCTTCTTTCACTCTCTTACTTTATACTTTATTATTTTAGCACTGGGAATAGTGCTACCGATTAAGTGTGGGGTGGGAGAAGTAAACTTCATATTACCATTCATGCTTTAATTGTTAAATTTGTATATGATGGGCCTAGATTCATTTGTGATCATTACTTATCTTGTATACTTTGTTTGTTTCTAGTATTTTTTTTTGTTTGTTTTGTTTTGTTTTTGGTTTCACTGGTTTTTATTTTTGGTACTTTTTTGTAGATAGTCCCTTAGAACCGATTAGAGGGTCTAGATTTTTTTAGTCATAGAGTCATGACTTGTCCCCGTGATGGATGGATGACGACTGTCTTAAGGAAAAATTAGTTATTAGGAGAACAAGAACTTGATAACTTACGAATTCTAGGTGCTTCTCTTAGGTATCATTGAGACTTTATAATATTCACTCAAAAATGCATAATAAAAAGTTAAAACACTTAGTCTTTTTCGAACGTTACTCTTGTACTTGAAAAAGTGGGCTTAATTATGTTATGCATGCAATATGCATATTTGAATTTATGTGATCTTGATTTCCATTGTTGAGTCATTTGTGTCATTGTGTGAGTGAGATTGTTTTTGAATACTCCATGCTTGTAAATTGATGTCTAGAGCTTGTCTGGTGTGTGTGCAAAGCGAAATAAGAATGTTGAATCTAGGAAGTGACATAGGCATTTCTTTGGTAACCTATTTGTATTCTATTTTTACCTACCTTGATGTAGTTCTCCTAGTCAATCATTTTGAGCCTTAGCCTATTCTTTTGATAGTCATATTACGTGCTTAACTCCTTTTATTCTATTAACTCTTATTTGATCTAAATGTCTCCTAGAGCACTTTAATGAAAAAAATTGCATGAAAGAAGCACAAGCGGGAGAAAAGAAGGGAAAAGCTAAAGTGTGGAAATTAGAAGAAAAGAAAAAGGTGAAATTTGCTAAACTACGAAGGTGATATTAGTGGAAAAGAAAAAAAAGAAAGGAAGAGCTTTGAAAAAAAATGGTAAAAAGAATTGTGAATGAACTAAATATGAAAAAAATTCTCTTCTAGTCTCCTAAGTGAAAAATTAAAAAATGAAAGGAGGTATAATGAGAAAAATAGGAGATTGAAGAATTTGCTAAAAATTCAAAGAGTTGTGAAGTATTAAAGTACTTTGGGATATTAGTCACTATCTTGGCCAAATAGTACCTACCTATACCTTAGCCTACATTACAACCATTGTAAGTCCTACTTGATCCTTGATTCGATGTTCCATAATTAGTGAAGTAATTAAACTGAGGGAAAGCCTATGGGTCTCTATTGCATGCATGTTGAGTTCTTTGGAAGAGTGAGCGAAAATTATTTATTTATGCCCAAGTTAATATTATTTTATATTTTGTGTGTGAAAGGAAAACTCTCCAAATAGTGAGGGTCACAATGGTCAGATTTTGGTGTATCTTGATTGCTAAACTATATATGATTCATGTTGGCCCAAATATATCTTGTTAAGTTAGTTCTAGAAGCTGAGTGATTTCGAATATTGGCATTTAAGTGTTGATCCTATATGCATGTGAGTGAATTATTGGAGCTTTATTGATTTATATAATGATCCTAAGTGCATGGAAATCTATTTGTAGGGTGAATTTTGTGATAAAATTGGAGAAGGGAAGTAGTAGATTGTTCAAGAACAAATAATAATTTAAGTGTGGGATGATGATGAAGGGTAAATTTACGCGTCTCTTCGCCATATTTTTCTCATACTTTACTATATTTTGAGAACAAATTATGTGTGTTTTCATGCCTTTTATGATATATCTATGAAAAAGAGCTAACACACACAAATAGATGCTTTCAAGGCTTAAAGTGATGAACTTGGGCTTGGTTGAGGCTTAAAAGAGCAAAAATGACAAAACGGAATTGAAGGATGAGTATATAGAAGTTGGAATCGCACAGGCACACCTGTGCTATTGCCTGTGCGAGAAGCAGTGCGCCGCGCTAGGCACACTAGAGCTATGGGTGGCGTGAGGCACAGGAACGTTTGCTGTAATGCCCCGGAAATTCAAAGATTAAACTCAGGACTTAAAAATAAGAAATTCGCAGAAAATTGGAAAATCTGGCACCAATCACAGAACAGGTCATTAAGTGACCCATTGGAGGTGCCCACGAGTTGTGATGTGACTCATGGAGGCTAGGAGATGAAGTTGGAAAGTTGGGAGAAAGGTAACCAAGGACGAGACCACGAGTCGTGGTCAGTACACGCGACTCATTAGGTCAGCCGTGGGGTGGTGAGTAAGAAAGGAAAATAAGAGGGAGGCAGTGTACTAGACGGGAGACCCCATGATTTGTGGTCAGCCCTCATAACTCTTGGGGAGAGTCGTGGTCAACTAGTGAGGAAATGATCGGCTTGGAGGTAGTGTACCTAACGGGTGGTGACCACGAGTCGTGGTCACCACTAACTAGTTGTTCGGGCAGTGTTTGCTATAGGTGTAAAATGGACACGCAAGTGCACGTGGTCAAACAAGTAATAAAGTGGCTAAGTAAGCCAAGTATCGATCCAAGGAGACTCAGGATAAGTAAAATTGCCTAAGTACACTATATTCTTATCTTACTTCTAATTATGCTAACAACAACGTAACCAACAGTTAAATAAGTTTTTGTTTATAAATTATATATACTAAAACTATGAACAATTATTTACTGTGAATTGAAACTATGGATATGAGCATGCCAAGGTTAAGAACAAGTAATGAATTCGATTATAATAATAATTTGGTTAATCTCTTCTTCATGTTGCTAGCCAAGAACAGTAGCCTAGAAATTAAAACTCTCGTATTTAATTTCACTTTAGAATCATAAACCATCCGTCTACATTTCTGTGATCAAATGCAATTTATGACCTAGCAATACAATTCCGGTTCCTAAACTGACTAATACGGCTTTCAAGTATATTTCTATCAGGAAAGCACATCAAAAACCAATTTTCCCAAATCAAGTTAAGAACAATACCCTATTAATTCACAACTTTCCAATTTCTTGCTCTCTCGAGTGAAATTGGACTTTTTAGATGTACATTAATGTCGGCCACACACTAATGCAGTAAGAACAAGAATTAATAGAACAACATGGAAGAAGAAGAAGAAAACCATATCATTAACAATCAGAATTCATCACCATTGTTCAAAACCTCAGCAAGGAAGAGAATTAGCCACTCATTTGTGGATTGATCATCCTAAAACAAGTGTAAATCATGCATACAATTGATAGAAAGAATAAAGGAAGAGAAGAAATCCCTTAGCTTTTTCGTCCCTCAACGTCTTCTAACCCACGTCCTTGCTCCACCAAGTCTGAATTAATTAAAATAAACCTAAGTGTTCTATTTATACTAGTGGGAATTTTTCCCGGAATAACAAGCAACGTGTCACGGAGGCCAACGCAGAGCACTGCCTCCGTGACACGTCGTGGACGCGGACCCTTACTGGAATTCCAGGGTCCGGGAATATAGCCTCAACGTGGCACGGAGGCCAACGCGGAGGCCTATCTCCGTGCCACGGAGCTGTCGCGAGGCCTCACTGGAATTTGCCAATTAATTTCCCCTTCAGGCAGTGTGCCTCCGCGATGGTAGCGTGGCACGGCTCCATCGCGGAGCCCCTATACTTTGCGCATTCCCAGGTCTTTTCCATGCTCGCATCCAAGTCCAACTCCGATATAACTCCAACATACATTTTAGCTCCTAAAAATCATATTTTCCTGCAAAACAAATGCTAATAATGTTGGTTAGTATAAATTCACATTTTATTACCAATTACATGAGAATATATACACATTGCACCACAAACAAGGCGAAAATAATACGTTTGAGTATCACTTGGGCATATAAATCTGCCCAAGATCACTTACCCCACACTTAAATCCTTGTTCGTCCTCAAACAACACATACACAACTCATGTAAATTACATCACAACCTTTGTCACTATGGTGCGACAATTTACACTACGGTCATACCGATTATTCAATTTTTGTAAATCATCAAGAAAACATGCATGGTCTTACAATGCAAATGACCTTTCATACATCAAGACTTCCTAGGCTTTAAGAATCGACTCTCGATATCGGCAAACTCATGCAAATCAGCTAATCAAGATATCCGACACGAAAATCAATCTTTCATCAAGCATGTGCCCTCACAACTCAAGAGAGTCTTCCTCTTTATGCTCATGCAACACACAAACATTCAAGTAGGGGCATATAAAAGTTAATTTCACTTTCTCTCCCAAACGAATTCACATGCATCATGTCATGACCCATAGGCTTGCCCTTAGTGTATTACTCCACTAATATAAAGAAATGCAATGTAAGATCACGTAGGAATTTAATGGGTTGTAATGGGGCTATGGAACTAGTATATATATTGGATTAGCCAATAATAGTCACTAGCATCCTTAAGCGCCTTTTCAACACATTCCCATCGACTCATGGATATTGTTCTTCTTTTTCTCTTTTTCATCATCCCATTCATGTTGGTTTACTTTCGTACGGCCCATTTCATCCAACACACTTGACACAATAACAAAGGGTTTTCATGCACCTTTATTATCATTTCATTATACCAAGTGCCTCTTCAACCTCTTCTTTTCTTTCTTCACTCTGCTTTTCTTTTCTTTCCACTCTTCTCGCTCTTTGACACTTCGGAAAAATTTTTCTTTTCTTCTTAAGCGCTTAAGAGTTTTGTATAGACTTTACGGCTAATGAAAAGAAGGAATAAAGCTTAGTTTATACAGTTTTGGACAAAAGAAAGAAAGAAACGGCTAAAGGCTCAACGGGCTGACTAGGGTATACAATCACATAAAAAGGTAGAGTATGACAAGAAAAAAATAGAAACTCTCGGTTAAACAAAGAAATGCCTACATCCTTTCCAACACTACACCCCCCTCATTTCGTTTCGTACACACACCAGGCAAGTTCTAGACACTTCACAATAGCATGGAATAACAATACCTCACATCACACTTTATGCACATGCTCGATTCAAGATGCATTCACAGACTCTTTAATTAGCCAATTACATGAATTCAAAAATTAAGCCTCAATCAAACCGAATCAAATTCTACAGCCTAGGTAACTCAACATATTTACAAAATTGCATGCTTTCAAACGAATCACTTTTACATTTTGAACATTAGTTACAACACGCAACGAAATTTTGCAACCATAAAGCAACTACAGGTTCATTGATGCAATCCACCAAAGAAAAAAACTGACAACAACTTAAAAATCCTACTCCTATCGACTACATTTCCCTTAAGACGGTCTTCATCCATCCATCATAGGGAACGGTCACTAACTATGACATCGGTTCAATGGGACTATTCTCGGTAAAAGAACCGAAAACAAACTCCGAGAAACCCAAAATAAAAATCAAAAAATTTTTGCAACACATCGATCATTTCGATAGAAAAATATTTACAAAATATTTTGATAAGTGCAAAATATTTTCGCAAAAATTTTGAAAAATATCGATCATTTCGATAAGAAAGTAATATTTACAAAATATTTACACTGGCAACCACAACTTTTCATAACACACATCATTAACCACAAAAATATATACAGATACAACACAAATCCATTCACAACCAAAGGGAAACATAAACATACATACAAACCAAGGAAAAAGCATACAGCAGATTAGCCCAGCCCCAGCACCTAACTACTTCCCACCCCACACTTAAATCGAACACTGTCCCCAGTGTTCACAAAAAAAATACAAAGCATAAAATTTCGGGTGGTGGAACTCCCTGCTCAGTCGAAATATTCGACTTTTTCATCCGGTGCTGCTGCCTCATCGCCCATGTCTGAGTCAGCTCCATCGTCGTCATCGGACTCCACATCGGAGTCCTCCCGACGTGTCTCCTCGTCAGTGGGGACATCATCATCAGTAGGCTCAACGAAGGCTGGTCCCACTCGGAATAAGGCTCTGGCGTTCTCGCCAAATGGGTAATCCAGCTCCAACTGCCATAACTCTTCCTCGGTGGCTGGTCTCCCACCATTCCGTAGCTGAAGCATCTGCATGCCAAACATACGTGCCATGTACTGATCGTCACGAGCATGTCGCCCGCCCAAAGTCAGCACTGGCCCGTGTGTGGTGTCGGGGGCCTTAGTGTTTGTCACATCGAGGGCCCTCCGCTCCAACTGCGGGATGTAATCCAAAGCCTCTTCCTCGACATCGAGGCCTCGGAGGAAGGTGGTGATGAGTTCGCCGAACCCGTATCTGTGGCCCTGGTGTAGTCTGGCTCTCTTCATGGCGGATATGATAACCGCCCCAACATTAATCTCTAGCCCTTTCATAAGGGCATACTCCAATCAGACACGGTCCCGAGTCACATCCGTCATGTGAACTCCCAGGATCAAGCAAGAACATATAATTTTCAGCCATATTCTGGCCTCCCTGTTCATCTGCGAATAAGGCAGAGTCTGGTTGTAACCCCTCTCCTTATGTCTACTCCATCGGGCTGTGGATCGAGCCCCACACAACGTACGTCTAATGTCAGCGTACGGTGGGGTGATGTTTAGCTGGCGGAGAACGTGAGCATCTGTGTCCCGCGCTCCAACAATGGCATTAAATTGCTGGGGTTCCAGAGTGACAATCTGCCCTGTGATTTTTATTGTGTGGCTTCTGATGGCCGGGTTCCAATTTGCGTAGAACTCCCGACCAAATGTAGGTTGCACTCCTTGGTCTCCCGAAATATAAAGCTGAGCCCTGCTGCTTCAATCCTCTGCACAATACGGGGGAACTCCTGTGCTAGTGGTTCCCGTGCAATATGCTCCTCCAGGAAGTACTTGCTTTCCTTATGTTTAGCGTACCACTTCTTTCCTTCCTCGGTTACCCACCTTGTTCCGTATTGGCGGCATTGGCCGCGCGGAACAGCTGGTGCAGCTGGGACTGCGGTGCCCAATCTCATTCTTTTCCTCTCTGTACCAGAAGTAGAAGCACATTTGCCTTTATCCTGCCTACTAGCCATTGTACCTGTCAATATACATAAACAAGCGCAACGTTAAGCTAAATACATGTTAACTTCGGCTAAGGTCGGGTTACACAACGTTTACCCCACACTTAGTCCTTAGCTACTTTTACAAACTATGGCAAGGATAACTCAATTTACACCAAAACAATCAACTATACAATTTATGCTTAGTGCGTTCACCAAAATTTCGACAGCATAACGCTTAGCGTACTACTCAGACTTCATACAGCTAATCCCAATCCTACTATCGCTAATAATTCACCCATCGCACTAAGCAAAAAAAACAACAAATAAAAACAACGACAAAAGTTCTATATATACATACAAATCCAAATAATCAAACAAATTTGCACAATTTCCACATTTTCCCCAAAAATTCGAGAATTCGTCGTCTTTTACATTCAAACAATATTTACACCGACTAATCTCAATTCCCAAACACACCCCGACATATAATTCACCAAATCATCAAATTACCCAAGTCAATTTCAACAACCTAAGCCCTAGAATTCAATTTTACAATCAATTTCGAATTATTCACGTAGTCGACAAGTTCAAACGCTAATAACAACATTCCGAACATTCATCAATCACAAATAATTCAATTTCATGCTCAATTTCTACTTAGGATGATATATCTCACCTCACCTGCCCAAATTCGACTAAAATCGCCAAAACTTAGAGCGAAACGAGGAAAACATACCTTTACGTTGAAGAACTGAAGAAACTTGATGATTTCTTTGCTTAGTGGCGTGGCACGTTGATTGGGGAGGGGGATTTGGGTGTTTGGTCGCGGAGAGGAAAAGAAATGGGGAGAAAGGGGCAAAAATCGGGGTTAATTTAAAGAAAAACACGCGGGTCACCCGGCAACCCGGTGTGACCCGGCACCAAATATAAGGCAACGTGTCACGGAGGGTAACGCGGAGCCCCTCCTCCGTGACACAGAGCCAACGCGTTGGCTTACTGAAAATTTTTAAAAATCCAGATTTTACCTTCAATTTGTCACGGAGGGTAACGCGGAGCCCTTCCTCCGTGACACGGAGCCAACGCCCTAGTGCACTGTTTCTTCATTTTAATTATTTTTTGATACCTTGACTTATTCTTCCCGATTCCATGCATATTTGTCTCCGTTTGACCTGAAAAATCACCTCACTAAATAAAATTGGTTAGATTAATAGATTTCCCTAACTAAAATGAAAAATATTAACTACAACAAAAATATATACCAAATCAAGAAAAGAAAAATAAAAATAAAAATTATTTACACTAAAAAAGAAAGAAAGAAAATATTTTTCACGGGTTGCCTCCCATGCAGCGCCTGGTTTACCGTCGCGGCTCGATGTCCTTTATGCTCAATTACCTACTAGGGTGATGGACGATTTGTCACGATCGTTGTCCTCCCCCGAGTAGTGCTTACATCTCTGCCCATTTACCAAGAACGTAGCACTCCGATCTTCTTGCCACAATTCTACGGCCCCGTGAGGGGTCATTCTCACCACTTCAAAAGGTCCCAACCATTTAGACCTTAGCTTACCAGGAAACAACTTTAATCTCGAATTAAAGAGCAAAACTTTTTGTCCCGGCTCGAAAATGCGATGCACCACATGCTTATCATGCCATCTTTAGGTTCTTTCCTTGTAGTACTTAGCACTCTCATAGGCATGCCAGCGGAACTCATCAAGTTCACTGAGTTGCATTAGTCTCTTTTTGCTCGCCAACTCTGAGTCCATATTTAGCTTTCTGACAGCCTAGAAAGCTCAGTGCTCTAATTCCACTGGGAGATGACATGCTTTGCCGTAGACCAATCGGTATGGTGACGTTCCAATCGGTGTCTTATAAGCAGTTCGGTAGGCCCACAACGCATCATCGAGTTTGCTTGACCAATCATTCCATTGTGTATTCACCGTTTTCTGAAGAATCTGCTTCACCTCCCTATTTGACACCTCTACTTGCCCACTAGTTTGAGGGTGGTATGCTGTTGCCACTTTATGGCGCACCCCATACTTGGCTAGTAATTTCTTGAAACTTGCATTGACAAAATGAGCCCCTCCGTCACTGATAATTGCTCTGGGTGTCCCAAACCTTGTGAGGATGTGTTTTTTCACAAACTTCGTTACTACCTTGTTGTCATTTCTGGGGCAAGCTATTGCTTCCACCCATTTTGATACATAATCTACAGCCACCAAGATGTAACGATTACCAAATGACGGTGGGAATGGACCCATGAATCAATGCCCCACACATCAAAGGGCTCAACTTCCAGTATGTTCTGCAAAGGCATCTCTTGTCTTCTGCCAATTGATCCTGTCCGCTGACACCTATCACACATTTTGACATACGCCATAGAGTCTCTGAACAGTGTTGGCCAAAAGAAACCTGACTGAAGAACCTTGTGTGTTGTTCTCTCACCTCGTGATACCCTCCATACAATGAAGAATGGCAGCCCCTTAACACTTCTGCTATCTGACTCTCTGGGATGCATCTTCTCATCACCTGGTCTGGCCCCTGCTTGAACAAATATGGCTCATCCCATACATAATGGCGGCTGTCATGCCTCAGTTTCCTTCTTTGCTGGTCTGTTGTTTCAGGTGGGTAAACTTCGCTCACTAGCAAGTTGACTATGTCAGCATACCAGGGAACTTCAGCTTCTCCCACTGCCAAGAGTTGCTCATCTAGGAAGTCTTCATTTATGTCATCACTTTCCATCACATGCGACCGACTTTCTAGTTGTGATAGGTGATCTGCTACTTGGTTCTCACTCCCCTTTCTGTCTCTAATCTCAAGGTCAAATTCCTGTAACAATAAGATCCATCTGATCAATCTGGGCTTAGCATCCTTCTTGTTGAATAGGTACCGAATAGTTGCATGATCAGTGTACACCACAACTTTCGAACCCACCAAATAGGACCTGAATTTATCAAATGCAAATACCAGAGCTAGCATTTCCTTTTCTGTGACAGTGTAATTGCTCTGAGTCGTATTCAGTGTCTTGCTTGCATAATAAATCGAATGAAAAACTCTATTTTTTCTTTGTCCCAATACGGCTCCCACAGCCACATCACTGGTATCACACATCAGCTCAAATGGTTGTTCCCAATCAAGAGAAGTAAGTATAGGTGCTTCTATCAATTTCTGCTTCAATTTTTCAAATGCTGTAACACATTCATCTTTCAACTCAAACTTTACCTCCTTTTCTAGCAGTCTGCATAGTGGTCTATAAATGTTGGAAAAGTTTTTTATGAACCGTTTGTAGAATCCTGCATGCCCCAGAAAACTGCGCACACCTTTCACTGACACTGGTGGTGGCAATTTTTCAATAACATCGATCTTAGCACGATCGACTTCCAACCCCTTTTTAGACACTTTGTGGCCCAGGACAATCCCCTCCTTCACTAAGAAGTGGCATTTCTCCCAGTTTAACACAAGGTTGGATTCTTCACATCGAGCCAGCACCCTGTCAAGATTCTGCAAACAAGTAGCAAACGAATTACCGAAAACAGAAAAATCATCCATAAATACCTTAACAAAATCCTCAACCATGTCATGGAAAATAGCCATCATGCATCTCTGGAATGTGGCGGGTGCGTTGCATAACCCAAACGGCATCCGCCTGAAAGCATATGTCCCATAAGGACAGGTAAAAGTAGTCTTCTCTTGATCCTCAGGAGCGATGGCTATTTGGTTATAGCCTGAGTACCCATCAAGAAAGCAATAATACTCCTGTCCTGCCAACCTATCAAGTATTTGATCAATAAAAGGGATGGGGTAATGATATTTCCTCGTGGCTTCATTTAGCTTTCTGTAGTCCATACAAATTCGCCAGCCTGTGACAGTTCGAGTAGGGATCGACTCATTTTTTTCGTTGGTGATTATAGTCATACCCCCTTTCTTAGGAACACATTGAACGGGGTTGACCCACTCACTGTCGGAAATTGGGTAGACCACACCTGCATCAAGCCACTTGATTATTTCTTTCCTTACCACCTCCTTCATTGCTGGATTAAGTCTCCGTTGTGGTTGAACAGTTGGTTTGGCTCCTGTTTCCATGAATATCCTGTGTGTGCAGAAAGCTGGATTGATACCCTGAATGTCAGACATTTGCCAACCCATTGCTTTCTTCCTCTTTCTTAAGACCCCCAATGCTGCCTTTTCCTGTTCCTCCGTCAAGTCTGCAGAGATGATAACTGGTAACGTCTCCCCCTCCCCTAAAAAGATATATTTTAGATGGGGAGGCAATTCTTTCAGCTCCAACTTCGGTGCCTCCTCAACAGACGGTTTCGGCAACGGCTCTAGTGATCTCATCAATGACTGGAATTCATGTCTCCTTGGATGATTAGGTGCTCCATTCAACAATTGGACCATTCCATAAGCTTCACTATCCCCAAAATGATCAGAATGCGTCAACGCTCTTTCCAATGGGTCTTGAGGTTCAACAACCTGCCTAATTTCTCCGTGTTCAGCCACACTGATTTCCGAAAGCTCCTCATGTATAGCCGGCAGCTTCATGGCTTTTAGCACATCAAATACCTCTACCTTGTCATGTGCTTGCATTGTAAGTTGACCCGCAGCTACGTCAATTAATGCTTTTCCGGTTGCCAAAAAGGGTCGTCCCAAAATAAATGGGACTTCAGCATCTGGTTCAAAATCCAAAACAATAAAATCGACCGGAAAAATAAGGGAGCCCACTTGCACTAGAACATCCTCAACAATGCCATCCGGCTTAGCTAAGGATCTGTCTGCTAGCTACAAGATTACAGTTGTAGGTCTAGGACTCCCCAGACCTAACTTTCTAAATACCGAAGATGGCATCAGATTGATACTTGCCCCCAAGTCACATAATCCACGAGCTCGGATACTCTGCCCAATAGTGAGCTGGATAGTAAAACTTCCAGGGTCTTTAGTTTCGTGGGCAGTCTGTTTTGAATTCGGGAAGTGCATTCCTCCGTCAAAGCTACCGTGGCATACTCAGTCAAATGACTTTTGTTGGCCACGATGTCTTTAATATATTTTGCATATTTGGGCACTCCCTGCAGGACATCAACAAGAGGTAAATTAACATGTACCTGATTAAGCACCTCCATAAATTTCTTGAAACATGCCTCCTCCTTGTGTTTCTTGAGTCGTTGACGGAACGGGGGTGGAGGTCTTTCTGCTTCTGCTTCTTTGGTCTTCCCCCTATCAGAACTTTGTTCCTCCTCAACTTTTGTTGCTCCTGACTTTTGAGGCGGTCTTTCCAGTTCCACCTCCTTCAACTGTAAACCACTCCTCGTGGTCACTGCATTTACCTGCTTCGGATTAGGATCTGTGTCGCTAGGTAGTCCCCCTCTAGGTCTTGTATTTTGGGCACTAGCAAATTGCCCAAACTGATATTCAAGGGCCTTGGTCGCTAATTGATTATTCTTCACTTCGGCTGCCAATTTAACATAGTCAACCTGCAATTGTGCCTGATTAGCGATCATGGTTTTGAACATCTCCTCAATGGTAGGTGATGGTGGTGGAGGAGGGGCATTGTGATTTCTGAATTGGGATTGATAGTTCTATTGCCCTCCTTGATTTCTCTGCATACCCTGACCAGAACCTTGGCCTTGTTGGTTGTTGCTACCCCACGAAAAATTTGGATGATTCCTCCAATTTGAGTTGTAGCCACTACCAAACTGCTGCTGATTTCTCTGTGCATTGCCCACAAAGTTAACAAAATCAGGATTTGCACCACAGCACTCAGCTGAATGCTCACTACTACCACACACTTCACACCACATCTGCTGGACTGCATTGACTGAAACTGAAGGCTGGTTCAAGTTCATATTGCTAAAGTGGTTATTTAACTGATTTTGCAAGGCAGCTATCTGTGCAGCGATAGCTGTAAATCCATCCACTTCAAGCACTCCTGTTGCTTTCCTCGCTCCACCTCTTGATGAATCTGCATTCCATTCTGGATTGCCCTGTGAAATTCGGTTGAGCAAAGTGTACAGCTCCTCATAGGTCTTTTCCAACGCTTGCCCTCCAGCTGCTGAGTCTAACAGAATTTTAGTATGGGGTTCCAAACCCTCAATAAATGTGTGTACCAACACCTCGTTGGACTGATGATGATGAGGACAGTCCCGCAACATGGATTTAAATCTTTCCCAGGCTTGATATAGATTTTCTCCCTCCCTCTGTTTAAAACTTAGAATTTGACTTCTAAGTCTGGCTGTTTTACCAGAAGGGAAAAATCTGATCAAAAACATCCGTGCAAGATCATCCCACGTTGCTATAGAATTTGGTGGTTCAGCTTTTAACCACCTCTTGGCTTCACCAAGTAAGGAAAACGGAAATAAGGTGAGCCGAACATAATCAGGTGACACTCCAGCAGGTATATAAGTGTCACTTATCTCCAAAAAATTCTGGAGATGTTGTTGTGGGTCTTCATGAGGGAGACCAGTAAATTGCCCGCTTGTGTGCAAGAGTTGCACCATATACTGCTTTAATTCAAACCTCCCTCCAGGCTCTGGTTTGCGGATACTAGAATGTACATTGTTGGCATGTGGGATTGCCACCTCACGAACCGGCCTTGCTGCTGCTTCAGCGGGCACTAACACTGCCCGCACAATCGGTGGATTTTGTTGCTCCATAATAGACTGTCTGAGCAACTGCAGCTTCTTTTGTAGAGCTTCTCTATGTTGACTATGAAATTCACGTTCAGGCTCTAAGCAAGATTCCACCAGCTCTTTGTCCCTTGCCAGTGTTCACAGAAATCAAGTCTGCAAAATACAGGCTAAGACCAAGTCGTTAACACTTAAGAAAATAAAACAAAAATACAGTAAATTTACCCTTAACACAATTTCACCAATTGCCTAGTCTCCCCGGCAACGACGCCACTAACTAGTTGTTCGGGCAGTGTTTGCTATAGGTGTAAATCCGACACGCAAGTGCACGTGGTCAAACAAGTAATAAAGTGGCTAAGTAAGCCAAGTATCGATCCAAGGAGACTCAGGATAAGTAAAATTGCCTAAGTACACTATATTCTTATCTTACTTCTAATTATGCTAACAACAACGTAACCAACAGTTAAATAAGTTTTTGTTTATAAATTATATATACTAAAACTATGAACAATTATTTACTGTGAATTGAAACTATGGATATGAGCATGTCAAGGTTAAGAACAAGTAATGAATTCGATTATAATAATAATTTGGTTAATCTCTTCTTCATGTTGCTAGCCAAGAACAATAGCCTAGAAATTAAAACTCTCGTATTTAATTTCACTTTAGAATCATAAACCATCCGTCTACATTTCTGTGATCAAATGCAATTTATGACCTAGCAATACAGTTTCGGTTCCTAAACTGACTAATAT
Organism: Datura wrightii; assembly: GCA_035772735.1. NCBI lineage: Eukaryota > Viridiplantae > Streptophyta > Magnoliopsida > Solanales > Solanaceae > Datura > Datura wrightii. The sequence continues at coordinate 70,051,526 of JASDFA010000019.1, read as the reverse complement.
GGCTTTCAAGTATATTTCTATCAGGAAAGCACATCAAAACCCAATTTTCCCAAATCAAGTTAAGAACAATACCCTATTAATTCACAACTTTCCAATTTCTTGCTCTCTCGAGTGAAATTGGACTTTTTAGATGTACATTAATGTCGGCCACACACTAATGCAGTAAGAACAAGAATTAATAGAACAACATGGAAGAAGAAGAAGAAAACCATATCATTAACAATAAAAATTAATCACCATTGTTCAAAACCTCAGCAAGGAAGAGAATTAGCCACTCATTTGTGGATTGATCATCCTAAAACAAGTGTAAATCATGCATACAATTGATAGAAAGAAGAAAGGAAGAGAAGAAATCCCTTAGCTTTTTCGTCCCTCAACTGCTTCTAACCCACGTCCTTGCTCCACCAAGTCTGAATTAATTAAATTAAACCTAAGTGTTCTATTTATACTAGTGGGAATTTTACCCGGAATAACAAGCAACGTGTCACGGAGGCCAACGCGGAGCACTGCCTCCGTGACAAGGCGTGGACGCGGACCCTTACTGGAATTCCAGGGTCCGGGAATATAGCCTCAACGTGGCACGGAGGCCAACGCGGAGGCCTATCTCCGTGCCACGGAGCTGTCGCGAGGCCTCACTTGAATTTGCCAATTAATTTCCCCTCCAGGCAGTATGCCTCCGTGATGGTAGCATGGCACGTCTCCATCGCGGAGCCCCTATACTTTGCGCATTCCCAGGTCTTTTTCATGCTCGCATCCAAGTCCAACTCCGATATAACTCCAACATACATTTTAGCTCCTAAAAATCATATTTTCCTGCAAAACAAATGCTAATCATGTTGGTTAGTATAAATTCACATTTTATTACCAATTACATGAGAATAGATACACATTGCACCACAAACAAGGCGAAAATAATACGTTTGAGTATCACTTGGGCATATAAATCTGCCCAAGATCACTAGTCATTGGGTTACCCATGATGAACCCAAGTGACCAGATGACCTGTGTACTTCACGGATCAGACCACGAATCGTGGCCCTAGGCAACGAGTCGTAAGGTCCCTCTAAGGACAACCTGGAAGTTATTCCCTGCGACTTTCCTAAGGGTGTTTCGGTAAATTCCTAGCCTCCTAGATCCTAAACTAAGTCATTTTGGGTATTTTAAAGGGAATTTAGAGGGGTTAAACGGCTTTCCCCTTATTCCCACTATGATTCTTAGAAAAAATACGCAAGTTCTCACTCAGAAACTCTCAAGCAAGGTCTAGGGTTCCTCATACATTGCAGCAGTTCAAAATCACTTTTCTAGGGATTTTTAGTCAGGTATGTGGGAATTCAACAAGGGGATTGTTCTTTCCTTGTGTCCCCTAAAACTCTTCCTCAGTTCACTATCAATTCTAGCCCTGAATTTTCAATTGTGAAGATATTCTATCAGACCTTGTTTATTTCTTGAGGAATATTATTCTATGATAATTGTAGATTTTTCCACCAATTTGTAATTAAATAATGTTTGTTCGGTTGAATGTGAATTTTATTCCTAACTCTTGAAAACAAAAACTAGAATCCTGCATAAGTATTGAATTTTCGAAATTTCTTGAATCTTTTAGAGTTAGGGGCTTCTATAATATTTGTATGTGTTAGAAACTTAGTCAAATATATGTTAAACAATTTTAGTTAGAAAGTTCATATATTCATAAATGTCAACCTAGTCTTGGTCAGATTTTTTTAGCAACCTTCGGGTTGACCAGAATAATGTGAGTTGATCAGTTTGACTACAGAATTTCCTGAGGTGTCAGTATCACCTCCTAGATATCATAATCGGATCTAGAACTCATTTTATTGGTCCACTAGGCGGTCACGACACTTGGACTAATAACTCTGACTAGCCTTAGGACCCAGTCAAATTTCAGTTTGTTCTTAGACAGTTACAACGCTTCAAGATTAGCAGCTCTGACCAGTCTAGAACCCAGTTACAAAATCTGATTCGATAAGATTCTCAAGGTACTTTCAGTTATATATCCCTAACTAGTCTTGGACCCCAATTTCGAGCTATCATCTTGGTATTCATTTTAGGTATTCCAGTGGAAGCAGGACTTAGCATCGAGCTGACCGAGGTTCAAGAACACCCAGGTTCCCCGAACTACGTTGCCAGCTTAGGTTACAATGTTTATTGGCCTGATTGGCCCCACTTTTGTGATCACCCAGTTCATGCCTCTATACCCTAGCAAGGAATATTTGGTCCTACCGGTTGGGCGTATTCATCGGACTCCACATTTAGCTCACGTGGTTACATGTCGATTATAGACTCTCCCACTAGTTAGCTCGGTCTAATCTCAGAATAAGCAGTTTAGTTCAGTTTTAGCTCTATCAGTTTAGATCAGTTCAGTATAGTATTTCAGACTCAGAACTTTTAGACCTTGGGCATGTCTTTGACCATTAGACAGGGTCATCTCGGCCACCTCAATTTATTACAGTTATTCAGCTTAGTACACCAGTTGGTCATTGCTTGTCATTTTTCAGTCCAGTCTTTTATATTCAGTTATGTTTTCTCCTGCTTACTCAGTACATTCAAAGTACTGACACATACTTTTATGCTATATCATTTCATGATACAACTGCAGGTTCTTAGACTCAGCATTGTTAGTCGTTGCTATTCAGACCCTCCTCAGCAGCAAAAGTGTGAGTCCTCATCTTTTGAGGGCGTTACTTCATTATTTTAGTTTTCCTTTGTTAGTTTCAGTTAGACTTAGATTTAGCTGGGGGCTTGTCCCAGCAACTCCTTAGAGGGCTTTCAGAAATAGATGTGGCTTTCAGACTATCAGCATTGTTCAGATGTTTTACAATTTATGATTCGGACTTACTTTCATAAAATGTTTTATGTTATTATTTCAAAGCTTCTGCTATACATATTTTACTCAGAATACTAGTGTATGATAAACAAAGGGTTGACTTAGGGTTACTTGTGACTCCAAGTACCATGTTCCATCCAGGGTGTAGACTCAGGGTGTGACAAAACTTGGTATCAGAGCACTAGGTTTATAGTATCCTCAGAATTCCTAAAATCCGCATCGAGTAGAGTCCTTTTCATGGGTGTGAAGTGAGCCACACTTACGACGAGGAGGCTACGAGATGTTATTAGAAAATCTCTCTTTTGTTCTTACACTTTATCGTGCATTAAAGATTAGTCCCAGGAGCATCCTTTTAACTCGTGCTCTATTTCATTTCAATGAATTATGCCTCCTAGACGCGGTAATGGAAGAAGGGATGGAAACACTAATAGACCTGCCCCACCAACCCCAGTAGCCCCTCAGGATGACACAGTGTCCACCGCGGAGTTCAGGGCGGCTATCCAGCTGGTCGCTTAAACATTCACCAATTAGGTGACCCAGTAGGTGGTTTCGGTTAACACAAGAAGGTACGCAGTAGCTGCTAGGGTAAGGGACTTCACCCGAATAAACCCCCCATCATTTCAGGGATCCAAGGTGGGGGAGGACCCCCAAGAGTTCGTAGACGAGATTAAGAAGATTACCCATATAATGGGTGTCAGCTCCTATGAGAGTGCTGACCTGGCTGCCTACCAGCTAAAAGGGTAGCCCAGGTCTGGTATGAACAGTGGAGAGAGGGGCGGTCTGTGGGAGCAGGACCGGTGGAGTGGGGGAGTTTAACACAACCTTCCTAGATAGATTTTTCCCGAGGGAGCTTAAAGAAGCTAAGATAGAGTAGTTTATGAACTTGAGGCAGGGGAATAGAACAGTGGACGAATATGCTCTGGAGTTAACCAGGTTGATGAAATACACTCCAGAGATGGTCACCGATCCAAGGGCTCGCATGCTGAAGTTTATGAATGGAGTGTCGAACCTGGTCCTCAAGGAATGCAGGACAGCGATGCTGATTAGGGATATGGACCTCTCCAGCCTGATTGTCTATGCGCAGCAAATTGATGCCGAAAAACTAAAGTATATAGAGTGAAAGAATAACCAGGCAAGGACTGGTCCGTCAGATCATGGTTATCAGAGGTCAGGCGGTAACAATCGCCCACAGCAGCAACAGCAGCAAAGAGCCCTAGCACCCAGCTCAGCCAGTGCCCCAACCTTTTGGTCAAGCCAGGATCGAAGGGGTGGAGCATCTGGCTCTTAGTCTCACAGCTACAGTGCGGGGAGCAGATATCTAACTTGCCCTAAGTGCGACAAGAACCACCCAGGAGAGTGTTTTCAGGGTCGAGAGGGTTTTTTTTGTTGTGGGCATCTTTATCATTAGCTCCAGCAGGACGACCAGCTCAGTAGGCCAACACGTCAGGTACGGATGGCTATCAGTGCCAAAATCATTTTTATGCATTGTCTTCCTGTCTGGATCAGGAGAGCTCACCTGATGTAGTCACGGGTATGTTATGCCTCTTTCATTTAGAGGTGTAATGCCTCCTAGATCCAGGAGCCACCCTTTCATTCATGACTCCTTACGTAGAAGTCCAGTTCAATATCAGTCCAGAGGTCCTCTCAAAACCATTCTCAATCTCCACCCTTGTTGGCGATAGAGCCAGCCGGGTGTATAGAAACTGCCCAATCTCAGTCCTGAATAAAGTCATTCCAGCTGATCTCGTAGAGTCAAACATGGTCGATTTTGACCTTATCCTTGGCATGGATTAGTTACACTCTGGTTATGCCTTAGTCGACTACAGAACTATTGTTGTCAAGTTTCATCTTCCAAATGAACCAGTGTTAGAATGGACAGGCAGTAGTTTAGCGCCTAAGGGTCAATTTATTTCCTATCTTAAGGCCCAGAAGCTCATTTTCAAGGGATGTATTTATCATCTAGTTCGGGTTAAAGATTCCAACTCTGAGACCCCAACCATCTAGTCAATTCCAATGGTCAGCGAATTCCTAGATGTATTTCCACAGGATCTTCCCGGAGGTTCCCCTGAGCGGGAAATAGACTTAGGAATAGAACTTCTCCCAGACACTCAGCCCATCTCCATCCCTCCTTACAAAATGGCTCCAGCTGAGCTTAAGAAGTTGAAGGAGCATCTAAAAGATCTTTTTGAAAAGGGTTTTATCAGATCTCTACCTGGGGTGCTCTAGTACTATTCATGCATAAGAAAGACGGTACCCTCAGAATGTGCATAGATTACTGTTATCTAAACAAAGTCACAGTCAAGAACAGGTATCCCCTACCTAGTATTGATGACCTGTTTGATCAACTTCAGGGATCTAGTTGCTTCTTGAAGATAGATCTCAGGTCGGGGTACCTTCAACTAAGGGTCAGAGAGTGTGACATACCGAAAACGACATCAGGACTCGGTATGGTTACTACGAGTTTGTGGTGATTTCATTAGGGCTAACAATCACCTCCGCAACCTTCATAGACTTGATGAATAGAGTCTTCAAGCAGTATCTGGATATGTTCATCATTGTATTTATCAACGACATTCTGGTATACTCCGAAAATGAGGAAGAGCATGCTAACCACCTGAGATTAGTATTACAGACACTCAGAGACCGCCAGTTGTTTTCCAAGTTCAGCAAGTGCGGATTCTCGTTAAATTTCATGACTTTCTTGCGTCATGTGGTCTCTGGTGAGGGAATACAGGTAGATCCTCACAAGATAGCAGTACTAAAAGATTTGCCCAGACCTAACTCCCCCACCGAAATTAGGAGTTTCCTAGGCGTAGCTGGTTATTACCGATGGTTTGTGGAAGGCTTCTCCTCTATAGCATCTCCTCTGACTAAGTTAACGCAAAATAAAGTGAAATTGTAGTGCTCAGATGCGTGTGAGAAGAGTTTCCAGGAGTTGAAGACTCGACTCACTATCGCTCCAGTTTTGACCTTGCCAGAAGGAACAGATGGGATGGTTGTCTATTGTGACGCTTCCAGAGTTGGACTCGGTTGCATTCTGATGCAGCAGGGAAAAGTGATAGCCTACACCTCCAGACAGCTCAAGGTTCATGAGAAGAATTATCCAACACATGACTTGGAGTTGGCCGCGATAGTGTTTGCACTGAAAATATGGAGGCATTATCTATACGGGGCACATTTTGATGTTTTCACTGATCATAAGAGCCTCCAGTAAGTATTCAGTCAGAAGGACCTAATTCTTCGCAAGAGGAAGTGGTTGGAACTCCTGAAGGGTTATGACATGAGCATGCTATATCACCTGGGCAAAGCCAATGTGGTGGTTGATGCCCTAAGTAGAGTGTCCATGGGTAGAGTGATTCATATTGAGAAAGGTAAAAGGAGTTGGCGAAAGATATTCATAGGCTAGCTCGATTAGGGTGCAATTGGTTGACTCAACTGAGGCTGGAGTGGTGATGCAAAGCAAGTCAGACTCTTCCTTGGTTGTGGAAGTTCATTCCAAACATGATGAAGATCCCATCCTTCTTAAACTCAAGGAAGCGGTTCTCAAAAAGGAGGTTGAGGCCTTCTCCAAAGGGGGAGATGGTGTGCTCAGTTATTAGGGCAGATTGTGCATACAAACGTCGGTGACCTGAGACAGCAGATATTGGCTGAAGCACACAGCTTGAGATACTCTATCCGCCCTAGTACTACTAAAATGTACCACGATCTGCAAGATATTTACTGGTGGAACGGCATGAAGAGAGACATTGCTGAATTTGTAGCCAAGTGCCCGAACTGCCAGCAAGTCAAGGTAGATCATGAAAGGCCATGAGGTATGACCCAAGATATCAGCATACCCATGTGGAAGTGGGAAGAAATAAATATGGACTTTATTACGGGTCTACCTCCAACTCGTCGGCAACATGATTCCATATGGGTAGTAGTAGATCAGATGACTAAGTCAGCACATTTCCTCCCAGTTAAAACGACGGATTCAGCTGAGGACTATGATAGGCTTTATATCCAGGAGCTAGTCAGGCTGCATGGGGTGCCATTATCCATCATTTCAGACAGAGGTACTCAATTCATCTCCTATTTCTGGAATTTCCAAAAGGGACTAGACATGTAGGTCAAGCTCAGCACAGCTTTTCACCCGCAGACAGATGGGCAAGCTGCGCGGACTATTCAAACCCTAGAAGATATGTCGAGAGCATACGTGATCAATTTTGACGGTAGTTGGGATGACCATTTTCCTCTTATTGAGTTTGCATACAACAACAGCTACCACTCCAATATCCAGATAGCCCCGTTTGAGGCATTGTCTGGTTGGAGGTGCAGATCTCCTATTGGGTGGTCCAAAGAGGGTGAAGCTGCTATAATCAGGCTAGACTCGGTTATTGAAGCTATGCAGAAGGTACAACTCATCAGAGAAAGATTGAAAATAGCTCAAAGTTGTCAGAAATCTTACACTGATGTAAGGAGAAGAGAATTAGAGTTTGTTGTGGATGACTGGGTCTATCTAAAAATTTCGCCCATGAAAGGGGTGATAAGGTATGGAAAGAAGGGAAAGCTTAGTCCGAGGTATGTGGGACCTTACACAATATGGAGGCGAATTGGCAAGGTAGCTTATGAGTTGGAGTTACCTTCAGAGTTGAAATTTGTGCTCCCAATATTCCATGTGTCACTTTTGAAGAAGTGCATTGGAGATACAACTTCAGTTGTGCCATTAGATAGTGTAGAAATAAAGGATAGTCTCTCATATGAGGAGGTCCCAGTCCAGATCCTTGACCGTCAGGTTTGTAAGCTAAGGAATAAGGAGGTAGCTTCCGTCAAGGTCTTATGGAGAAATCAGCAGGTTGAGGGAGCTATGTGGGAGGCTGAAGCGGATATAATGGCCAGATATCCACACTTATTCTCTACCGGCTCTGTTATAGCTTGAGATATCAGTCTTGCCCTAGAAACCAATTTAGTTGTTATGTTCAATTCATATGATTAAGTTTCTTTAATGTTCTTGGATATATGTATGAAAAGTGAATTCAGTTCAACTATGTATTTTGACACGAAGGTAGTCATTCTGTCAGTTTTGATTTAAATAAGCAGTATTTGAATATTATGACTATTATTCTCTACTTTCCTATGTGTTTCCATCATTCGGGGATGAAGTTTCCCAAGGGGGAGATATTGCAATGCCCCCTGAACTCAAAGATTAGACCCGGGACTTAAAAATAGAAAATTTGTATAAAACTGGAAAATCTAGCACCAGCCACAGAATGGGTCGTAAAGTGACCCATTGGAGGTTCCCACGAGTCGTGATGTGACTTGTGGGGAGGTTAGGAGATGAAGTTTGAAAGTTGGGAGAAAGGTACCCTACTGACGAGACCACGAGTCATGGTCAGTCCACACGACTTGTTAGGTCAGTCGTGGGGTGGTGAGTAAGAAACGAAAATAAGAGGGAGGCAGTGAACTAGACAGGAGACCCCACAAGTCGTGATCAGCCCTCATGACTCGTGGGGAGAGTCATGGTCAACTAGTGAGGAAATGATCGGCTTGGAGGCAGTGAACCTAATGGGAGGTGCTCGTGATGAATCCAGGTGACCAGTGTACTTCACGGATCATACCACGATTCGTGGCCCTGGGCAATGAGTCGTTAGGTCCCTCATTGAGACCACCTAGAAATTATTCCCTATGATTTTTGTAAGGGTGTTTCAGTACATTCCTAGCCTCCTAGATCCTAAACTAAGTCATTTTGGGTATTTTAAAGGGAATTTAGAGGGGTTAAACGGCTTTCCCCTTATTCCCACTATGATTCTCAGAAAAAATATGCAAGTTCTCACTCAGAAGCTCTCAAGCAAGGTCTAGGGTTCCTCATCCATTGCAGCAGTTCAAACTTACTTTTCTAGGGAACGTTAGTCAGGTATGTGGGAATTCAACATGGTGATTGTTCTTCCCTTGTGTCCCCTAAAACTCTTCCTCAGTTCATATCAGTTCTAGCCCTGAATTTTCAATTGTGAAGATACTGCTATCAGACCTTGTTTATTTTTTGAGGAATATTATTCTATCATAATTGTAGATGTTCTCCACCAATTTTTAACTAAAATAATGTTTGTTCTGTTGAATGTGAATTTTAGCCCTATCTCTTGAAAACAAAAACTAGAATCTTGCATAAGTATCGAATTCTCAAAATTGTTTGAATCTTTCAGAGTTAGGGGTTTCTATAATATTTGTATGTGTTAGAAACTCAGTAAAATATATGTTAAACAATTTCAGTTAGAAAGTTCATATATTTAGAAATGTCAGCCTAGTCTCAGTTAAATTTTTTTTTGGAAACCTCTGGGTTGACCAGAATAATGCCAGCTGATCAGTTTGACTACAGAAATTTTCGAGGTGACAGTATCACCTCCCAGTTATCAGAATCAGATCTAGAACTTAATTTATTGGTCCACTAGGCGGTCACGACACTTAGACAGATAGCTCTGACTAGCCTTAGGACCTCAGTCATATTTCAATTTGTTCTTAGACGGTTACGACACTTCTAGATAAGCAGCTCTAACCAGTCTAGAACCTAGTTTCAGAATCTGATTCAATAATATTCTTAGGGTACTTTTAGTTATATATCCCTGACTAGTCTTGGACCCCAGTTTTGAGCTATCAGCTTGGTATTCGATTTAGGTATTCTAGTGGGAGCAGGACTTAGCACCGAGCAGACCGGTATTTCGGTGCACTTAGGTTCCCAAAACTACGTTGCCAACATAGGTTACAGTATTTATTAGCCTGGTTGGACCCAGACTTTTGTGATCACCCAGTTCATGTCTCTATACCCTGGCAAGGTATATTGGATCCTAATGGTGGGGCGTATACATCGGACTCCACGTTTAGCTCACATAGTTACATGTCGATTATAGACTCTCCCACTAGTCAGCTCAGTCCAGTATCAAAATAAGCAGTTCAATTTAGTTTCAGCTCTATTAGTTTAGATCAATTCAGTACAGTATTTCATACTCAGAACTTTCAGACATAGGGCATGTCTTTGACCATTATACATGGCCATCTCAGCCACCTCAGCTTATTATAGTTATTTAGCTCACTATATCAGTTGGTCATTGCTTGTCATTTTTCAGTCCAGTATTTTATATTCAGTTATGTTTTCTCCTGATTACTCAGTACATTCAAAGTACGAATGCATATTTTTATGTTGTATCATTTCATGATACAGCCACAGGCTCTCAAACTCAGCGTCGTTAGTCACCGCCGTTCAGACCCTCCTCAGCAACAGAAGTGTGAGTCCTCATCTTTCGAGGGCGTTACTTCATTATTTCAGTTTTCCTTTGTTATTTTCAGTTAGGTTTAGAGTTAGCTAGGGTCTTGTCCCAGCAACTCCTCAGTTAGAGGCCTTTCAAACACATATGTGGTTTTCAGACTATCAGTATTGTCCATATGTTTTACACTTTATGATTCGGAATTACTTTCATAAATGTTTTATGTTATTATTTCAAAGCTTCCGCTATGCAGTTTTACTCAGAATACCAGTGTATGATAGACCAGGGGTTGACTTGGGGTTACTTGTGACTCCAAGTACCATGTTCCGTCCAGGGTATAGACTTGGCGCGTGACATTTGGGTAGCAAGAAAAGTCAAATCTCAATTCTACTAGTAACAAAAACTACAAAACCCAATTCCTATCCAAGAAGGAACAACAAAGGCTTACTCTACTATTATAAATACCCCTTATTTCTATGTCTAAGGTGTGTCATATAGATTGGAAGTCAACAATTAGTAGTTTATAATTCATAGAATTGCACAATTCATACTTTGAGAATTGTGTAATAGTTTAAGTTGAGTTCTAGTTGGAAGTTCATCAAGTTTTTGTGAAACCTTTTAGCTTGGAGATTTTGTTTAACAGGTTTATATTAAAGTAAGTATTTTATTATGATTTGTTCTACATCTTTTATTTGTCTTCTCATAAACATGAGTGGCTATATCTCTTAGTCTAGGGTTATAGGAACCATGATGGATTAACGAATGTTGGCATAGTAAAATAGTAATTCTTGAATAGTGAATTGGGTGGATTGTTATTCTCTTTGTTTTAATTAAGTTTTAGTAGTTGCAAACATTGAAACATGCCCGTATCTTCAACTTGCCTGAACAAGGAGGTTGAAGTTAGGAAAAGAGAATTACAATGTAAATTTGAGGTTAAAACTCTATCTAATTACCTTGAGCTCTAACCGAGGAAAGTTAAAGTCAAGACTTCTGCAAAGCTAAAATATACACAGTTTTGAGATCGAGAGGAGATAGGTGGAATGCATCTAATGTCTATTGGTGAACTCAACATATATACACTTTGAGATCGGGAGGAGATAAGTGTAATTTATAAGTCGAGAAATATTAGATGTACTAAACGTAAGTCTTACACAAAATTCACCAGGATAGATCACTAGTAAAAGCCTATTAAGTTATGAAATTATGGGGAACACAGTCTTAGCTTAGCTTCATCAATTTGATACAAACTCAATTATTCTTCAAATTATTTCTTTTATTTGCAAACCTCCCTTCTGAATTATTGATTACAAGTTAGTTTATCTTTATAATTAACATATTATTTTTTCCTATTCCCTGTGGGATCGACCCCAGCCTTTGTCGGGTTACTATATTTAAAAGCGACCTCTTTATACTTTAATTGCAAGGTGTAATTTGTGGGTGACCACTTTGTAGAGTATGATTGATGATCACTCAATCCTACCCAAAATTACCTTTATGAGGCTTGAAAGAGTAAATTTAGGTTGGATTAGCATCAATCAATAATAACTCAAGGCATAACCCTTGTTTAGTAGATTCTCCTAGACATAGGTTGAATTTCAATTGGCAATAAATAATTGGGTAGAAGGGAGTTCTCTTCAACTTGACAAAACTGAAATAGATTGAAAATTGTGCTATTTAAAAATACCCATGGGTTGCCTATGTCTTTGCTTGCATGTTCATCCATAGCCCGCTCTCAATTTACCAATATTGGGTAATTTAGGGGGATTGATCCATAATTGGTGTCACTTCCCTAGTATCTCCATCAATTGATTTAACTCCAAGCAATCAACATTTATTAGTTGTAGTTAAGTTTTACCCAATCTTAATTCAAATAGTCTCTAAACCTGCAAATTTAGATTGATGGGTACTAGATAATTTGGGCTTAACGTAGTCTCTGTGGATTCAACCTCCACTCCAAGTTGGATCTATATTTTCTTTGACCAATTTACATTGTTGACACCCAATTTTGACCTCCCTATACGCCTTCTATGCTGCTTATATATGCATATTTTAAAAATTACCTTTTTGACATAATTATTTATTTCGTATTCATAATATTTTAATAATTAATTATCATAACTCTTAATTTCATGTAATGATTCCAAATTATAATTTTAAAATTTATTAATTTTCTAATGTTATAGAATTATGTCTTATATAGTATATTGTGTATTAATATGTATGCATACATAGTTTCAATTAAACAAGCTTTTATTTTGAAATATATTTTTTACTTAAATTTTATAAAATATTTATATAATAATATTTTTACAATTTTACTTGAATTTTATAAATTATTTATATTAATAATAATATTTATATCTTTTTATTATAAAATAAACTATTGTGTTACCTATTTATTAAATCATTTACAAGTATAGAATTTTATTAATTATATAGAAGCTATTTTAAATTTCTTCCAATTTATTTAAAATTTAGTCGTTTTCTACCTAAATTTTGTCAATTTTAGCCATTTTGATCCAAATATGACCACTTTTTAAATCCAATTCAATTTCAATTAGTTCCTACCCATTTACCTAACCTGCGACCCGCGCTCCTACCCGCAATTCGACCCATTTGCCTAGATTTAATCCTAGTCTTCCATCTTATTTAAATCTTATGGTCGAAATTAACCCTACCCTATTTCCTTATTAATCAGTATACCCCCAAACCCTAAACCTAATTTTCATTTCCCATTTTTTCCCTCTCCAACTTAAGCATTGCACACCTCACCCCTCTCCCCCTTTGTCCTCTCATCTTCGGCCAGTAAACAGAACCGACGCCACCGAAAAACCCACCATAGCACTGCACCTCCCCCATTTTTTCTCTCTTTCCTTTCGTTGTTTCCACCCTTTTTTCCTACCACGGCTGGCCGAAAAACATCCGAGAATCAGTCGCACCACTTGCTCCGTCCAGCTGCACTAACTTTCCTCCCTTTCTTCCCTTCATCCCTCCACCTGAAACCAGCAAATCTCCCCCTATGCTTTGACCTCTTGGTCTTATCAGGTGGACTTTAGCCGTTGGACATCTCACCCCTCTCTCGTCTTCAACCTCTGAACAGATCCACCAGAAAAACCGTCGGAATTCTTTCCCTCAGTGGCCTCTCACCTCTCTTCTCTCTGTCGTCTTCAACCTCTAATCGAACCACCAAGCCACCACCACTCAATTACACTGACCACCACGGGGAAGCACTCCCGACCTATGATGGTCGAACACAATTTTTTGATTTTCTAGACAAATCCTCGTAGATCTGTCTATGGTATTGTCGCTTGATATTTGAAGTTTTCTACCTCTCTTTCATTTTGATTCTTAAAGTAGATCTAAAATAATCTTGTATACTAGTAACACCCTCTTCTATAATTGTTTCAATTATTATTATTATTGTTATTTTGTTAGCTGTTAAATTAGTTTCTCAATCTCTCCGATTTTTTATTAGATGTCGTTCGATTATTCGAGTCTAGTTTTTAGTATGTGTATAGACATATATTTCATTGCTTCCTCTATTCTCTTCACTCTCTATTGAAAATCTAATATGTATTTGTTCTCTTTCTTGATATTCTTTTGTAGATTACTGTTATGGTGCAAATTAAATTACCTTTCTAGACTCATTGTTGTGGGTTTAATTTAATTAAGCTATGGTTTATATGTATAGCACGATTTTATGCTTAGTAAAATCCCATAGTTAATTGTTAAGTTTGTTATTTGGGAATTTATTTGCTTCTTCCGATGACAACTATCTCATATATAAAATATATTAAATATGGTAGTGTAGGATTTGTTCGCAGAATATAGAGTAATTTAATATTCACTGATTAGTGAAAAAATTCTTTTGATTCAATTTTTGACTCTAATTAGTCTGACTATGTTATTCTGAGTTTGATCTTATTAACATAATTATTTCCATAATTCCTAACATTCTTGCTTAATCAATACAGTTGTGTTATATATATAATTGTGGTAATTCATTATTTATTTATTTATTTAGTTATTGTTATGAATATATTTTCTATTTATGTTGAATTTCTATTTCTTAGAAGGAAAGTTAGGGTTTGTAACTTTGGGACCAAGTTAGTTTTCCCCTATAAATAAAGGGGTTTTCTATTCATTGTAAATCATCTCTTTAATCCACCAAGAGAATCACATCAAGAGAAATAAGAACTTCTTTCCTTCTCTCTTTCTCTACAATATTCTTGTTCTTTATTTATTATTTCATAACACGTTACCAGCACGGGTCTCCACCTTGAGCACTCACTTTGAAAGATCTGAGGTAAGAAAGATTAAAATTTCTATTTTGAAAGATGTATATTACTTAACCACATGAATGATATTCTTTGGTGATATTGTTTCTCTACAACTCTACCATCTCAGAATCAACGTATTATTTTTCCCTTTCTTTTAATATGGCTAAACTTATGAAACTTGATTTCGTTGCCCTTCAAAGTTCGGGAAAGAACTACCTTTCATGGGTGTTGGATGCTGAAATCCATATGGATACAATGGGTCTTGGAGACACCATTAAAAAGTGAACACAAAGCATCAAACCAAGATTGTGCTAAGGCTATGATATTTTTGCGTCATCATATTGATGAAATTCTGAAAATTGAATATCTCACTATTAAGGATCCACTTATTTTGTGGAATAGCCTAAAAGAAAGGTATGACCACCTGAAGATGGTCATCCACCCAAAGAAATGATATGATTGGATCAATCAAGACTATAAGTCTGTTCATGAGTACAACTCTACACTGTTTAGAATTGTTTCTCAGTTGAAACTATGTGGAGAAACAATTAATGATGTTGATATGATTGAATATGTGGTAGTATACAAAATTAATTGAGAGCTCCGGAAGAGATAACGTGTTACTACTCGAATGAATGAAATTATTGTAATAAGTTTCAAAAGGAAACCTATAAGTTTCAAAGATATTTAAAAAATTGAGACTATAAATTATGTGAAGATCTAATATCTTCATATTACTACAATTGAAGCGGGTTATAAATATTTATGTAAAAGATTACTCACCGTTTTATTTTGTTTGTAGTACATAAATATGAGTATGATGACAAAATTACATATAAAAGTAAACTAAAATTTTACGGAAATAAAGATAAGTTGGCATAATTGATTGACCATCCTGGTTCAAATGTGATGCAAAAATAATTGAGAATTCACGTGGCTATATGTTGAAGAAATAAAAGATTATTCAAAAAATTTCTTGTGTTGCTTGTTCTCGTGATAGAATGATCTTGATCAGCTAAGATTGGAATTATATTCCCTGAAATTTTGGAACTTATAAAAAGCTGAATACGGGTCGTTCACCTGCCATATGAACCGTTTGCTATTATATAATTTTAATAGATGCATCTATAGTATGGTCACATGTGCTTTGATATCAACTTGCAATTGATATTTGCAAGGTTGTTTGCTAGAATTGTTAAATTAAGAGCACAGTTTCAAATTATAAAATCATGTTGATAATGTTGGTTCATATATAAGTTGGTTTAGCAAAAATTATACGCCTCCAAATATAACTAAACCATTGGTTATGAGAATAAAACTCCCAAATAAAATCTGGTATGAGATATGTTTATTTAACATGTATCAACACTTGAATGCACCAAGCCAACAAGGTTCCCCTATCATCATTGGTTCAGGTTCAGGAACCAAATAATTCCATCTAAAAATTTAAATGTACGGTATACGATTCAATTACTCCACCACAACGCACAAAGATGGGTCCCCAAATGAGCTTGGGGATAAATGTTAGTTTTCCCAAAATTAGGGGGAGAAAATAGTGAAATCAAAAGAGAATTTTTGTGAAAAAATCCATCACTGTCTCATCTTGATCCACATGCTTTTACTTGTGAGCAAGAAGAACAAAAGATTATTCACCTGCAGAAAATTGCAAATCAAATGCCAAACGCATTTATAGATTTGAAAAGAATTACTAAATCACATATTCCTGCAGAGAATGTCCCAATTCGAATTGATGTCTCTGAAGGACCATCTACTAGTATCATAGCTAATGGGTCCAAAGCACGCCTAAAGTGTGGTAGACCATTGGGTTCTAAGGATCGAAATCCTAGAAAAAGAAAAATAAATAGTCAATATGACACTACAAAATAACCACATATGGAAGTTCAAGATTTGAGCAATTTTGATATCCATGAAGGAATCAATGAGCCTGAGACTCAGGAAAATGAGGAACTATCCATAAATTCAAGTGATGCTAGAATTAATTGATCAAAAATAGTTGTGGATTATGTCTTTACATATAATGTTGCAACAAAAATGATGCAAGATAGTGAGGATCTTGAACCTCAATCTATCACAGAATGTTGACAAAGAAATGATTGGCCAAAATAGCAAGAAGCAATTCAATCAGAATTTAATTCACTTGTCAAGCGTGAAGTTTTTGGACCTATAGCTCAAACACCTAATGGTATTAAACCTGTTGGCTATAAATGGGTCCTTGTGCGGAAAAGAAATGAGAAAAATAAAGTACAAAGATACAAAGCACACCTTGTTGCACAAGGATTTTTACAAAGACCCAGTGTCGACTATGAAGAGACATACTCACCAGTTATGGATGCAATAACATTGCATTACCTTATTAGTTTCACTGTCCATGAGAGGCTTAAAATGAATTTGATGGATGTGGTTACAGCCTATCTATATGGATCACTTGATAATGAGATATACATGAAAATTCCTGGAAGGATTTAAGATGCCTGAAGCATATCGTTCAAAGTCTAGGGAAATGTATTGTATGGTTTGAAGCAATCTGGACGCATGTGGCATAACAGTCTTAGTGAAAGTTTATCTAAGGAAGGTTATATAAATGATGAAATTTTCCCATATGATTTTATAAAGAAACAATATCGAAGATTGTCATACTTGTTGTTTATGTAGATGACATAAACCTTATTGAAACTCCAATAGATCTTCAAAAGGCAATTGATTATTTAAAGAAAGAATTTGAGATGAAAGATCTTAGAAAGACAAAATTATGTCTTGGTTTGCAAATAAAGCATTTGACAAACAGTATCTTTGTTAATCAATCCGCCTATACAGAAAAGATGTTGAAAAGTTTTTATATGGATGGAGCATATCCATTAAGTACTCCGATGGTTGTTCGATCACTTGATGTGAATAAGGATCCATTCCAACCTCAAAAAGAGAATGAGGAAATTCTTAGTCCTGAAGTACCACATCTTAGTTTAATTGGTGCACTGATATATCTTGCTAATACTACAAGACCTGATATAATCTTTTCGGTTAATTTGTTAGAAAGATATAGTTCTTCTCCTAGTAGGAGAGATTGAAATAGGATCAAACATATAATGCAGTATCTAAAAGGGACTACCGATATGAGCTTATATTATTCTAACAATTGCAGTCCCGATCTTGTTGGTTATGCTGATGCAGGGTATTTATCTGACCCACACAAAGCTCGATCTCAAATTGGCTATGTGTTCATTTGTGGAGGTAATGCCATATCTTGGAGATCTACAAAAAAATCTCTCATAGCTACTTCGTCAAATCATGCTAAGATAATAGATATTCATGAAGCAAGCCGAGAATGTGTGGTTGACGTCCATGATATATCTCATTAGAGAAAAATGTGGTTTGAAATGTGACAAAGTACCCACAATTTTATATGAAGATAATGCAGGATGCATAGCACAACTAAAGGGAGGATTCATAAAAGGAGATAGAACGAAGCACATCTTGCTAAAGTTCTTCTACACACATGAGATCCTACAAAATCGTGATATTAACATGCAACAAATTTTTTAAAGTGACAATGTGGTTGATTTATTCACCAAGTCTCTACCAACTGCAACTTTCAAGAAGATGGTGCACAAGATCGGGATGCAAAGATTCAAGGATGTTCTAATTAGGGGGAGTTAATACGTGTTGTACTCTTTTTCCCTTACGAGGTTTTGTCTCACTAGGTTTTCCTTGTAATGTTATTAATGAGGCAGCCAAAATGCGTATTATTAGACATGTGTACTCTTTTTCCTTCACTAGATTTTTTCCACTGGGTTTTTTCTAGTAAGATTTTAACGAGGCACGTTATCTATCAAATGAACATCCAAGGGGGAGTGTTGTAAATATATTTCTATTTATGGTGAATGTCTATTTCTTAGAAGAAAAGTTAGGGTTTGTAACTTTGGGACCAATTTAGTTTTCCCCTATAAATAAAGTGGTTTTCCATTCATTGTAAATCACCTCTTTAATCCCTCAAGAGAATCATGTCAAGAGAAATAAGAACTTCTCTCCTTTTATCTTTCTCTACGATATTCTTGTTCTTTCTTTATTATCTCATAACAGTTATTTATTTATTTATATATTGAATGACAACTATTTAATTAGTCTTACTTTAAAATAAAATTGTCATCAACGTATTCTTTATTTTTTAGTCAATTTAGTATTTGTTTAAATATGGTGAAATTGGATTAGTTCTTACATATTTTGATTTGATTCTTTTATTGATTCTGTTAATTTCTTTCCTTCCTTAACGTGGTAGATAATTTTTTAACGAATTACTATGTATGGTAAATTGTGATATTTACACCTAATTGGTTGAATTACTTCTTTTAGAAGAGATCATGGTAATCCAGCATTTATTTTCTAACTTAGTTACTGACAGTTTGTTTAAACAATTTTTTATAAGGCTCTAATTCCATATGTTTGACTGATTTTTTCCTTCTCTTGAGATCTTGCAATTATGGTAAATAAAGTTTTTCTTTGAAGGATTTTCATTTAATTTTATTTGTTAAGGAAAATAATCTCATAACTGATTTTATTCTTCCTTTTAATTCTCTACCCGCTCTGTTATAAAAGCAGACTCCTTCCCTTTCTTTAGGCTTTCGAACATTGTCTAAGAACTCGAAAATTGTTCTAACTCTTAAAGACTGCTCTATTCTTTGCTCTATTAATTCTATAACTCCTTCATCCTACCTAAATACAAGTACTGCTCAGAATCCTTGAGATTTTTGTGATCTTGATGTGTTGAGATGTGGGTCTCATTCATTGGAAAAGTCTCTTTTAAAACTGCTGCTAATTCGTTGCTTTGGTTTATTTGCTGGAAATATGATATTATCTTTATTACTGATTAACCGGTCAGTTGACTTCCTTGCGCTAATTTTGATAATACACTGTGTGAACTTATCGCTTGCATCATGTTATAATAAAGTGAATCCTATAAGATATCTTTATGTGTTTTTATGTCTTATAATATGTGTATGAATTTCGTAATCTAACATGTTTGAATGATGAAAAAATACCTTTATAAATGTTTAATTAAATAATTTTCCTGGAGTCTGGGAATAAGTATGTTTGCAAATGCATATTTTGTCTAACAGGTTCTTTTAAATCGGAATGAATATGTCACCGGGACAAGATGGGTCTTAGGACTTGTTTAATTTAGCATTACTCTCATGTTTCATTGTAATTTATTTATTTAATTCCTTTTTATGAGCTTTAAATTGTAATAAACACTAATAATAGTGGAAAGAGATTTGTGAGGGTGGGGGACGTGTATTTCTTAATCATTTTTCTCAACATGCTAATCTCACCTAGAAATCATGTCGGTATAATATGTTTTGACATACTAATCATTTAGAAATCATGTCTATAGGGATTGGATTGATGCATATTTAGAAATCATGCTCATGTATATCATACGTACTGTCATGATCATTCAATATTAGGGAATATGCATAGATCTATAAATCAGAGAATTTTGCTCTAATGATTAACCTTTAGCCTATCCGAATAATATATAATTACCTTGTCCTTAAGACCTAAGTTTTATTAAAACTAGGACACGTCCAAAATCCTACCTTTAACTGCTGAAATTACATTTACAAGAATCAATTTGTGGGTCTTTCTGAAACTGTTTATGCTCTAATTGCATTTCATCTGCATTTAATTCACGCTCATCTTATCATCACAGCAACACCATCTTGATATGGTCTTTTATAAGTAGCACTTGTCCTTCATATAGAAATCTTGTCTATAAGAATGCACATTCATGTTTAAATCATAGAAGATATGTCTTAAATGTCATTTCTATCTTAATTATTTGACATTAGGGGATCTGTTGATGGAATCTTTACGTCTGCCACATTATGGATTTGCTTACATTTGTTTAGACATTGTGCCTATCCGATCAAATGTTGATTTACTTAAAATCATATGTCATATCTAACTGTTATATTATGCTTTGATTATTTATGTTTGACATTTTACATTAGAAATCATGCCTATAAGACAATCATTATTATGATTACGTTCACTAGGAATCATGCCAACAGAATTTAATTTAGAATCATTTTGAGGCATACTTGATTAGTAATTAGAATAGAGGCTTATATGGAACCTTTTGTACTAATTGTTTATTATTATCTTCTCTTGTTTGATGTAATCACCCTTAAAAAGCCCTAAAAACTTTAGACCCCAAAATCCAAAATAGTAGTCCAAACGCCTCTTGGACATTAAGTTTGGGATGGGTAGGCAAATGCTACGGCATTAGTTTCTCTTTGTCTAGAACGCTTTAGGATTAACAATTAACTAATTAGGTGGGTAGATGAGACATGATAATCTGTGCTCGCTGAATAATATGAGCAATCTTAATGATTGTGAAGTATTGTTTTAGTTGCACAAGGTGACCCTTTAGGTTAGAATAACCTCCCCCCCCTATAAATGTAGAACTATGTCTGACCTGATTCCCTTCGAGGATACGTAGGCGCCTCTCTGTTGCTCGGTCCAATCCTTCGAATTCTTATATATTTGGGTTGTGTTTTTCTTTGGTTTTCATGAATTTGTAATCTATTTTTATGAATTACTATCTGTGGTCTTTAATTTTGTATTCACTCTTGTTGTTTTTTATCAATTATCCAAATGTTGTAAAAAGTTGTTACAACAATAATATCTTTGTACTTTAGTACTTATTGTCTAGATTTTTTTCTTTATCGCTTGTCTAAGAATCTGTTATTTTAATCACATAGTTTAATTTTAATTTAGATATTTAGCTTAAATTTAAATAAAATAAGTTAAATTCAATCATGTTTTTGCTCACTAGTTAATTCCCCACATATTAATGAATTCGAAAGGGACCCACATTTGTGGACCTCAAAAGGTGTCTACACCTTCCTTTCGAAGTAACTTGAACCCTTACACGACTCTAGCGACCTAGGCTAGTTTAAATAGATTTTTAGTGTAGAATGGTGGCCTAACGCACCTTAATTCATTTGGTGGCGACTCTTCGATCTAATTAATCCTTAAAAAGTTATTACATGTCCTGACCCACCTTCCGCGAGAAAAATGGAGCGCGACAGCATGGCGGCTCTGTTGAGATTTTAGGTTCTAACCATAGTGGTTTTATTTTTTATGTGGGGATTTTGATTTATTTTTTTGTTTGGAGAAATTTCTTTTCTTTTTAGTAAATGATTTTATTTTCCTTGCATGTTTATTGCCATAATTAAATATATATTTTTGTCCAAATGTATTTCCTTGTCCTTATTTACCTGATTTGCTCCCATAATTACTCCTTTTCCCTATACCTTTTATTTGTTTTTTATAACATACCATGTTTAATCCCTTTCCTTTTTTCCACTCATTTGTTTCCTTGTTTAATTGATTAATTTCCTCATATATGCTTCATTATATATTATTTAAGCACAAAGTCACTAACGATTTTACTCTTCTTTTATTCTTTATTTATATCGTCCCATTTGTTTATGTCTATATTTGTGATCATTATTATTTGGCTAATTGTTAACTGCTTTCCTTAAATTGTCATTCCGCTCATATTTCCCCCCACTAGAGAACCTCTCACTATCACACACTTGATAACGGTTGCATGATTTCACAGTTGTTCATCATTAAAACACCCTCCGAGGAATGCCTCACGATTTGGTCGATCAGCAGTGCGTCGACAGTCATGAGCTTCCTCACTCTCAAGTTGTCCGCTTGGGAGAACCGTCTCATACCCACTCTTGTTCTTAGATCTTGACTTTGTATGCCTTTAATAAGGAATATATATCATACTAGACCTAGGAAATCATGACGCCCATGGCACGTCAGGATTAATAGTGAAACCTTGCCTTGAGCCTTAAGGGATTTTCAATCCCGAGAAAAGACACCCCATGAATTATGTGCATTTTTAGAGAAAACATGTTCAAGTAATATCATTTTTCTCCTGAGTGGGTAGATTGGTTTAACCTTTTGTGATGCAGGTATAATGAGCTCCCCTACATCCTATCCGAGATTTAGCATGGTATGGTGTATGCTCGTGGGATGAATTCTTGGTGGATTGATTTGGGCGAATACAGTCAGAATGAAGTAAGGAAAGTGTTAGGACACTTACCTTATTTTCTGCAAGTTACTCCGTGTCGAGAACTTATCGAAGCGGACACCACATTTTGGGATGAAAAAAGGCTATTTTCATATTTGGTAACGTTGAGATGATACTATTACTGGAAGAAATTAGAGAATATGTAGAAAACATGAGCTTACTATGGAGGAACAGAAAATCGGAAAAGGCTGAGATAAACGTGTCACCTTAGAAGATTTGCATGAAAAATTTGGGTTGCAAAGTAGCTACATGGTACCCTATGTAATGAAGGAAAGAATGTCGGGAACTTATCTATTCGAAAGGTTTGGTCACAGTTCGGCACACGAGATTTATGAAATGGAGAGTGCCAATCCGAGTTTCTGGACCAGCAAGAGAATATTTGCATTTATTGTCTATTTTCTGGGATTGGTAGTCTTCCCACGAGGAGCTGAGGAAGACATTGATATTCATCTTGTTTCAGTCGCTCATGCCTTATGCAAAGGTGTTGACAAAGGATCCTGCACAATTGTCCCAGTGATCGTGGCTGACATCTACCGAGCCTAGGGTAAATGCAAAAATGGGTTCAAACGTTTTAAAGGATGCAATTTGCTCCTTCAACTTTGGCTTATTGTGCATCTTCAGAAGTTGCGTGGCAAGCCAACCATACCTCGACCTACAGAACCATACCTCGACCTACAAAAACTAATCATATTGCCATTCATCATTACAGGGTCACTGTGTGTGTTAAGCCGATCAAAAAGCCTAATGAGGTAGAAAAATGGGGTCAAATGTTGAGTAATTTGACAGAAGACTTTGTGCAATGGATGTTTGATTGGTTTCTGAGATCTAACTTGATGATATATACCAAGTCTCAAAACTATTTGGTTTTGATAGGAATCTACAGTCTTCAACTATATTCTCCAATGCGGACGATGCGCCAGACAAGAAGGATGCAAATAATACTCGGGGTTGCCGACATGGATGCATACCGAGTAGATTACAAGGACAATTTTGTTTCATATGCTCTGGACATTACAAAAGCATAGAACAAAAAGGTCTACCTCGATGAGAAGATCATGGAGGCAGACTAATATCAGGTAGGCTACATAGCAGGGTACATTGAGTGGTTACATGACGATTGGGCTGGTACTGCGATATCAAGTGCTAAACGACGAAAACATGTGGAGGATAAAGAAGCTCAAGAACAGACTCTCTAGGCGTCTCAAAAGAAAGGCTCAAGATTTTGAGACTATTCACCAGCAATTGCATGAGGATAACGCCAAATAGATCGTTGAATTGGTTAAAGAATTGGAATTTTGAAAAGATTGTGCTTTAGGTTTAGAAGAAAGGATACAAAAGTTGTGTTCGGTCTGTTATATGGGTATATAACTACACGCAAGTGCACATGGTCGAAAAAGTAGTAAAGTGGCTTAAGTAAGCCAAGTATCGATCCCACAGGGACTGGGATGAAGTGCAATCTGCTCAAGTGTACTATATTTTAGTTCTAACAATGAAGACAACAGTGTAACCAAGAGTTTGATATTTTGATTTATAATTTTTATGCTAAATCTAAAACAACTATCTAATGTGAGTCAGAACTATGAATGAGAGCATGCTGAGGTTAAACGAACATGTAATGAAATTAATTATCGATGTAATTTGGTTAGTCTTTTCCTCCGGTTGCTAGTCAAGAACTATTGTCAAGGGATTAAAACTCTCGTATTTAACCCCACTTAAGAATCATGAACCATCCACCTACATTTCTGTGATTAAATGCAATTCATGTTCTAGCCATACAAACCCGGTTCCTAAATTGACTAATACGACTTTCAGGTATATTTCTATCCTGAAGGTAAATCAATTCTCAATTTTCCCAAACTAAGAAAAGATCATATCCTATTAATTCACAACTTTCCAATTTCTTGCTCTCTCGAGTGAAACCGGACTTTTTAGATATACATTAACGTAGGCCACACATTAATGCAGTAAGAACAAGAATTAATAGAACAACCATGGAAGAAAAGATGAAAAACCAAAGAATCAATTATCACATTTCATTACAAGTGTTCATAACCTCAGCAAGAAGATGAATTAGCCACTCATTTGTGGATTAAACATCGTTAAATGAGTGTTAAACATACAAGCAATTGAATACAAGAAGAAGGAAAGAGAGAAAAACCCTGATAATTTTGTCCCCTCAACTGCCTGTAACCCACGTTCTTGCTCCACCAAGTCAAAATATTGAAAAATGAACCTAAGTGTTTTATTTATACTAGTGGGAATTTTTCCCGAAATAACAAGCAACGTGTCACGGAGTGCATCGCGAAGCACTGCCTCCGTGACACGCTACGAACGTGGACCTTCACTGGAACTGGGGGTCCAGGAAATAAAGCCCAACGTGGCACGGCGTGCAACACGGAGCCAAGCCACCGTGCCACGGACCCATCGCGAACCCACACTGGAATTTGGCTGAAAATTTCCATCCAGGCAGAAGGCCTCCGCGATGGCAGCGTGACACGGCTCCATCGCGGAGCCCCTTTATTTTGTGCTTTCCAATGCCTTGTCCCGTGCTCACTTTCGAGTTCAACCCCGATCTCTTCCAATCATGCATTTAAGCTTCCCAAAATTACATTTTACCTGCAAAACAATGCTAATCATGTTGGTTAGTATAAATTCACATTTTATTACCAATTACATGATAATGTATACACATTGATAGATAAACAAGGCTAAAATGACACTTTTGAGTATCACTTGGGCATATAAATTTGCCCAAGATCACTTACCCCACACTTAAATCCTTGTTCGTCCTCGAACAACAATCCCACACCTCATGCAATTTACATCCCAACCTCGCTACTTTGGAGCGACAATTTAGGCTACGGTCATACCAATTATTCAATACAGCAAATCATCAAGAAAACATGCATGGTCCTATCAATGCAATGACCTTCAATACCTCAAGACCTCCTAGACTTAAGAATCGACTCTCGATATTGGAAAACTCATGCAAATCAGCTGATCAAGATATCCGACACGAAAATTAATCTCTCATCAAGCATGTGCCCTCACAACACAAGAGAGTCTTCCCCTTTTTGCTCATATGACTCACAAAATTTCAGGCAGGGGCATGTAAACACAATTTCGCTCTCTCTCCCAAAAGAATTCACATGCATCATGTCATGACCCATAAGCTTGCCCTTAGTGTATTACTCCACTAATATAAAGAAGTGTGATGTAAGATCATGTAGGACTTTAACTGGTTGTAATGGAAGCTACGAAACTAGTAAATATTGGGTTAGCCAATAATAGCCACTAGCATCCTTAAGCGCCTTTTCAACACATCCCATCAACTCATGAACATTGTTTCTTTTTTTTCTTTTTCATCCTCCCATTCTTGTCATTTTTCTTTAGTTTAGCCCATCTTATTAAGCACACTTGACACAACAACAAAGATTATTCATGCACCTTCATTATAGTTTATTTATAACAAGTGCACCTTCAACCTTTTCTTTTCTTCTATCACTCTGCTTTTCTTTTCTTTTCACCACTCTCACTCTTTTGACACTTTGGGAAAATTATTTTCTCTTCTTAAGCGCTTAAGAGTTTTGTATCGACTTTACGGCTAATGAAAAGAAGGGATTAAGCTCGGTTTACACTTTTTGACAAAAGAAAAAAAATAATAGGCTAAAGGCTCAACGGGCTGACTAGGGTATACAATCAAGGTGGGTACGACAATGAAAAATAGAAACTTTCGATTAAAACAAAGAAATACCTACATCCTCTCCTACAATACACCTCCTTTATTTCGTTTTGTACACACACCAGGCAAGTTCTAGACACTTCATAATAGCACGGAATAACAAAACCTCACTTCACACTTATTGCACATGCTCAATTCAAGATGTATTCACAGACTCTTCAATCAGCTAATTACAGGAATTCAAACATTAAGCCTCAATCACACTGAATCGAACTCTATGGCCTAGGTATCTCAACATCTTTACAAAGTTGCATGCTTTCATACGAATCACCTTTGCATTTTAAATATCATGTACAACATGCAACCAGAATTTCACAACCATACAGTAACTATAGGTTTTGGGATGTCACCCACCAAAAAAACAAAAAAAAACTAAACAAATCTACTCCTAACGACTACATTTCCCTTAAGACGGTCGTCATCCATTCATCATAGGGAACGGTCACTAACTAAGACTTCGGTTCAATGGGACCATTCTCAGTAAAAGAACCGAAAACAAATGCCGAGAAACCCAAGAAGTAAAAAATTTTGAAAATATCGATCATTTCGATAGACAAAAATATGTACAAAATCAGCTAGCAACATTCAGCAACACACATCAGTTTCACATAAATTTACAATAAAGAACAACAACTTAACAATTCACAAATCACAGGGAACAACAGAATTTCACAGGCCCGACAACAGATTAGAGCATACATACATAACAGCACAACCAACACCTAACTACTCCCACCCCACACATAACTCGAACACTGTCCCCAGTGTTCACAAAAATTAAAATAGCACAAAAATTGGGTGGTGGAACTCCCTTATCAATCAAAGTACTCCACTTCTTCGTCAGGTGCTGCTGCTTCATCTCCCATGTCTGAATCACCCCCGTCGTCATCATCGGATCCACATCGGAGTCCTCCCGACGTGTCTCCTCGTTTGTGGGGACATCATCATCCGTGGGCTCTACAAATGCTGGCCCCACTCGGCATAGAGCCCTGGCGTTCTCACCGAAGGGGTAGTCTAGCTCGAGCTGCCATAGCTCCTCCTCTGTCACCGGCCTCCCGCCTATCCTCAGCCGGAGCATCTGCATCCCATACATGCGAGCCATATACTGATCATCACGAGCATGTCGCTCGCCAAGTGTAAGCACTGGCCGTGGGTGGTGTCGGGTGCCTTAGTTTTAGTAACATCTAAGGCCCGCCGCTCCATCTGCAGGATGTAGTCAAGGGCCTCTTCCTCGACATCTAGGCCCCTGAGGAAGGTGGTGAGTAGTCCACCAAAGTCGTACCTGTGCCCTTGATGCAACCGGGCTCTCTTTATGGCGGGGATAATCACCGCCCCCACGTTGATCTCCAGCCCTTTCATCAGGGCGTACACCAAGCATACACGATCCCGGGTTACATCTGTCATATGTACCCTCGATATTAGGCAGGAACAGACGATCTTCAGCCATATTCTGGCTTCCCTGTTCATCTATGAATAGGGCAAAGTCTGATGGTAGCCCCTCTCTTTGTGTCTACTCCATCTAGCTGTCGATCGGGTCCCACACAAGGTGCGTCTGATGCCCGCATATGGTGGGGTAATGTTCAGCTGTCGGAGCACGTGGGCGTCTGTGTCCCGCGCCCCTATGATAGCATTGA
This sequence comes from Datura wrightii, assembly GCA_035772735.1. NCBI lineage: Eukaryota > Viridiplantae > Streptophyta > Magnoliopsida > Solanales > Solanaceae > Datura > Datura wrightii. The sequence goes on along the minus strand of JASDFA010000019.1, from coordinate 70,023,662 downwards.
GGTGGTGGGGCTCAAATGTGACTATTTGCCCTCTGATTTTTATGGTGTGACTTCTGATAGTCGGGTTCCAGTTGGCATAGAATTCCCGAATCAGGTGCAAGTTACATTCCTTGGGCTCTTCAAAGATGAAGTTGAGTCCGACTGCCTCGATCCGGTGGACAATCCTAGGGAACTCCTGTGCCAACGCTTCCCGTGCGATATGTTCCTCGGGGAAGTATTTGTTTTCTTTGTGCTTTGCATACCACTTCTTCCCCTCATCTGTCACCCATCTGGTTCCGTATTGGCAGCGTTGGCAGCATGGAACCGCTGGTGCTGCTGGGACTGCTGTGCCCAGTCGGATTCGCTTTCTTCCGGCGCCAGATGTTGATGCGCCTTTCCCTTTTTCTTGCCTGCTTGCCATTTTACCTGTCAACCCAAGTAGACAAGATCAATGTTAAGCCAATGAGTATTAACTTCGGCTAAAGTCGGGTTAAGCTGAGCTACCCCACACTTAGTCCTTAGCTACAGTTACAACATACCGGCAAGATCATGCTTATTTGCATAAATCAACAACCAACTATACAAACATGCTTAGTGCATACGAAGAATTCGATGGTATTTATACACTATGTACTACTCAGACTTCGTACAGCTAACTACAATCATTACCATCGATAACCTTTTAATCCATCGCACTTAGCAAGGAAAAACAAAGAAACAAAAACAACAACAAGAATTTATCTATAAGAACCTATACAACCAACCCAATTCTTGCAAATTTCAATATTCCTCTAACCCGAGAATCCGTGATTCTATTAACATCCTAACAATTAGCACATCGACTCATCTCATTCAGCATGTACATCCTAGCATGAATTTCACAAGTTCACTATATTTTTCACTTCAAATTCAACAACAAGCCCTAGAAATGATAGTATCAAGAAAATTCGATTAAATTATGCAATTAACGAGTTCAAGCAATCATAATGCTACTCCGAACATTCATCAACAACAATTCAATTGAATTCATGATTAATTTCTACTTAGGGCAAACTTAGCTCACCTCACATGCTCAATATCGAAGAAAATCGACAAGAAATGAGATGAAATCGAAGAACATACCTTGAAGTTGAAGAATTGAAGTAAACTAGATGATTTTCTTGGCCTACTCCGTGTCACGTTGAAGAGGGATGGGTTTTGGGGAGTTTGGTCGCGGAGTGAGTGAAAAATAAGGGAAAGGGAGGGGCTTTCGGGGTTAAAAAGTAGAAAAATCACGCGGGTCACCTGGCGACCCGGTGTGACCCATCGCTATATACACGGCAACGTGTCATGGAGTGCATCGTGATGCACTGCCTCCGTGACACGGAGCTGTCGCGAGCCTGTTCTGGAAATTTTTTAAAAATTCTGGATTATACCTCAACGTGTCACGGATGGTAACGCGGAGGTCCACCTCCGTGACACGGAGCTATCGCCCTAGCTCACTGTTTTGCCACTTTTTGTTAATTTTTATACCTCGAATTTTCCCTTGCGATTCCGTGCATATTTTCCTCCATTTGACCTGAAATTCATCTCACTATACAAAATTGGTTAGAATTATAGGTTTCACTCTAAATAAAAATAAAAACTAAAACTAAAACAAAAAATTTTGTTGTTAATCAAGAAAAAGAAAAAGAAAAATCTATTCACAATTTAAAAAGAGAGAAAAAAAATTTCACGGGTTGCCTCCCGTGCAGCGCCTGGTTTACCATCGCGGCTCGACGTCATTAAGCTTAGTTGTCCTCTAGGGTGATGGATGATTTCTCTCGATCACCGTCCTCCCCCCAGTAGTGCTTACACCGTTCCAGTGGTTTTCCCAATAACTCTCGTGAATCCTTAATCTGCTCATCATCGCCTTGATCAATCACATAGATCACCGAGAGTTCTTAGTGCACCATCGGGAGCTTGGGTACCTTGTACACATCGAACACCTCCACCTTGTCGTGTGCTTGCATTGTTAGCTACCCTGCAGCTACGTCAATTAGTGTTTTCCCAGTCACCAAGAAAGGACGTCCCAAAATAAATGGGACTTTCGCGTCTGGTTCAAAATCCAGCACGACAAAATCTACCGGGAAAATCAGGGAGCCAACTTGCACCAGAACGTCCTCCCCAATGCCATCAGGTCTGGCTAAGGACCGATTCGCCAATTGCAAGATTACTTTTGTGGGTCTAGGACTCCCTAGACCCAGCTTTTTGAATACCGATGATGGCATCAAATTTATGCTCGCTCCCAAATCACACAATCCACGAGCTCGGATGCTCTACCCAATAGTAATCTATATAGTAAAGCTCCCAGGGTCTTTGAGCTTTGTGGGCAGTCGGTTTTGAATCCGGGAAGTGCACTCCTCCGTTAGAGCCACCGTAGCATACTCAGTCAACCGACTTTTGTTTGCCACAATGTCCTTTATTTACTTAGCATATTTCGGCACTCCCTGCAAAACATCAACAAGAGGTAAGTTAATATGTACCTGTTTCAGCACCTCCATGAATTTCTTGAAACACGCCTCCTCCTTGTGTTTCTTTAATCGTTGAGGGAACGGGGGTGGTGGTCTTTCTGATTCAGCTTCCTTTGTCTTCCTCCTTTCAGTACTTTGCTCCCTCTCGACTTCTGCTGCTCCCGATTGTTGACGTGGTCTTTCTGGTTCCACCTCTTTTAGCTGCAAACCACTCCTTGTGGTCACTGCATTCACCTTCTTGGGATTGGGATCTGTGTCGCTCGAAAGTCCTCCTCTAGGCCTTGTGTTTTGGGCTCCAGCAAATTGCCCAAATTGATATTCAAGTGCCTTGGTAGCTAACTGGTTGTTTTTCACTTCGGCTGCCAATTTCACATAGTCAGCCTGCAATTGAGCTTGGTTAGCTATCATGGTCTTGAACATCTCCTCAATGCTGGGTGATGGTGGTGGAGGAGGTGCATTGTTGTTTCTGAATTGTGCTTGATAATTCTGCTGCCCTCCTTGGTTCCTTTGCACACCCTGACCCGAACTTTGCCCCTGATGGTTATTGCTACCCTTGGAGAAATTTGGGTGATTCCTCCAATTGGAATTGTAGCTATTACCATACTGTTGGTGGTTGTTCCTTTGCACATTTCCCACAAAGTTTACCGAGTCAAGATTTGCTCCACAACACTCAGCTGAGTGCTCACTACTTCCGCACACTTCACACCACATCTGCTACACTGCATTCACTGGGGCTTGAGGCTGGTTCATTGTCATGTTGCTGAAGTGGGTGTTAAGTTGATTTTGCAATGCAGCTATCTGTGCAGCAATAGCTGGAAACCCATCCACTTCTAGCACTCCTGCTGCTTTCCTTGTTCCACCTCTGGACGAATCAGCATTCCATTCCGGATTGCCCTGCGAAATACGGTTCAACAAGGTATACAGCTCCTCATAAGTTTTCTCCAGCGCTTGTCCTCCAGCTACTGAGTCTAGCAATATTTTTGTGTGGGGTTCCAAACCCTCTATAAAAGTGTGCACCAGCACATCATTGGACTGATGATGAAGAGGACAATCCCGCAACATGGACTTGAATCTCTCCCAGGCCTGATATAGATTCTCTCCCTCTCTCTGTTTGAAACTTAGAATCTGACTTCTAAGTCTTTCTGTTTTACCGGAGGGAAAAAACCTTATCAAAAATTTCCTTGCAAGATCATCCCACGTAGAAATAGAATTCGGTGGCTCAGCTTTCAACCACCTCTTGGCTTCTCCCAATAGTGAAAATGGGAACAATGTAAGCCGGACATAATCTGATGACACTCCAGCGGGGATATAAGTGTCACTTATCTCCAAAAAATTTTGAAGATGCTGCTGTGGATCTTCATGAGGGAGACCTGTAAACTGCCCGCTCGTGTGAAACAATTGCACCATATTCTGCTTAAGTTCGAACCTCCCTCCTGGCTCAGGTTTGCGGATGCTAGATGTGACATTATTAGCATGTGGGATTGCCACCTCGCGAACCGACCGAGCTGCTACTTCTTCAGGCACTAACACTGCCCGTACTACCGATGGATTCTGTTGTTGCTCCATGATCGTTTGTCTGACCAACTGCAGCTTTCTTTCTAGAGCTTCTCTCCACTTACTATGAAATATTCTTTCTGGCTCTATATACGAGTCCACCAGCTCCTTGTCTCTTGCCAGCGTTCAACAGAGATTAAATCTGCAAAATACAGGCTAAGACCAAGTTGTCAACACTAAGAGAATAAAAATACAGTAAATTAACACTTAAAACAAATTCACCAATTGCCAGTCCCTGGCAACGGTGCCAAAAACTTGTTCGGTCTGTTATACGGGTATATACCTACACGCAAGTGCACGTGCTCAAACAAGTAGTAAAGTGGCTTAAGTAAGCCAAGTATCGATCCCACAGGGACTGGGATGAAGTGCAATCTATTCAAGTGTACTATATTTTAGTTCTAACAATGAAGACAACAGTGTAACCAAGAGTTTGATATTTTGATTTATAATTTTTATGCTAAATCTAAAACAACTATTTAATGTGAGTCTGAACTATGAATGAGAGCATGCCGAGGTTAAACGAACATGTAATGAAATTAATTATCGATGTAATTTGGTTAGGCATTTCCTCCGGTTGCTAGTCAAGAACTATTGCCAAGGGATTAAAACTCTCGTATTTAACCCCACTTAAGAATCATGAACCATCCACCTACATTTCTGTGATTAAATGCAATTCATGTTCTAGCCATACAAACCCGGTTCCTAAATTGACTAATACGACTTTCAGGTATATTTCTATCCTGAAGGTAAATCAATTCTCAATTTTCCCAAACTAAGAAAAGATCATATCCTATTAATTCACAACTTTCCAATTTCTTGCTCTCTCGAGTGAAACCGGACTTTTTAGATATACATTAACGTAGGCCACACATTAATGCAGTAAGAACAAGAATTAATAGAACAACCATGGAAGAAAAGATGAAAAACCAAAGAATCAATGATCACATTTCATTACAAGTGTTCATAACCTCAGCAAGAAGATGAATTAGCCACTCATTTGTGGATTAAACATCGTTAAATGAGTGTTAAACATACAAGCAATTGAATACAAGAAGAAGGAAAGAGTGAAAAACCCTGATAATTTCGTCCCCTCAACTGCCTGTAACCCACGTTCTTGCTCCACCAAGTCAGAATATTGAAAAATGAACCTAAGTGTTCTATTTATACTAGTGGGAATTTTTCCCGGAATAATGAGCAACGTGTCACGGAGTGCATCGCGGAGCACTGCCTCTGTGACACGCTACGGACGCGGACCTTCACTGGAACTGGGGGTCCAGGAAATAAAGCCCAACGTGGCACGGCGTGCAACGCAGAGCCAAGCCACCGTGCCACGGACCCATCGCGAACTCACACTAGAATTTGGCTGAAAATTTCTATCCAGGCAGAAGGCCTCCGCGATGGTAGCGTCACACGACTCCATCGCGGAGCCCCTTTATTTTGTGCTTTCCAATGCCTTGTCCCGTGCTCACTTTCGAGTTCAACCCCGATCTCTTCCAATCATGCATTTAAGCTTCCCAAAATTACATTTTACCTGCAAAACAATGCTAATCATGTTGGTTAGTATAAATTCACATTTTATTACCAATTACATGAGAATATATACACATTGATAGATAAACAAGGCTAAAATGACACTTTTGAGTATCACTTGGGCATATAAATTTGCCCAAGATCAAGTTGCGCGACGAATTCAGAAAAACATGGGGAAGAATGTCTGAGTGGGGAAGCCTTGGGAGACATTTGAGCACTGGCTTATCTCCTGTCTAGTCGTCATCATTTTTATAAAGTGCTGAAGGACCCAAAGAAAGTAAACCCCGACAACGAAGTGTTTAAGCTTTAGTTTAATGTTCTTTTCTTTAGTCATTTTCTTGTATTTGCAATAATTCTATCTTTATAAAAGTTTTATCTCCTGTTGGGTTTATTTTTGGAGCAAAATAACAATATTTAATTGCATGCTTCTCTCTCATTCGTTAGGCCTTCCTCTGGCATAAAAGAGGCTCTAAAATTAGGAAATGCATCAACATGTTTATTTATTTATTCAAGTAGCATTATTTCTAACCTCTCTTACTAACTTTAGCTTTGTTTTTTGCTTGCCTTATTTTTTCCCTTTCCCAAAGGTTGATCTGTGCAATTCTGGCCTATTATACAAGGTCCAAAGGGGCTCCTCCTTCTCCTCCTCCCGTTCCTAGCCACAATAACAGAGGGAAGAATAAGATGGACAAACACAACAGCACCACAGAGAAGAGTGGTAACAGAATATCTAGGCATGAAAGGGAGAATTTTGAGAGGGGCTGCCCTCTAGGATATAACGAAGTGATAATGAGACTTGAGCAGAAAATTTTTGAGCTCTAGGAAGAACTAGCTCAGGTTCACAGTCTAAACAACCGAGCAGCGTCATTCGGAGCTCAAGTTGACGCCTCCACTTCAAAAGCACCGCCAAGCCTTCTTGTGACATCCCAACCCACTGCTCCACCGCAAGATACCCATCACACTCCACCTCAATATTATCAATACCCACCGTACATATATCCTAACCCATAAGCTCCAATTACCTCCCATTACCCATCACTAACCCAAGAACTACCTTCCCCAGCAAACGTAAATACAACGCAAGCTCACACCCATATCAACCCAATCTATGTGGAGACCGCACCTGTGACTCACCATCTGGAGGAATCTGAGCCTTCAGTGAAGGATAATCGGATTCAGACTCTAGCAGAAGAGCTTAAAAAGATGAACAATAGATTGAAAAGTGTTGAAGGTACCAAGGGAATAACGAGTCTAGAATATGAAGACCTATGCATACACCATGATGTCGAGCTACCGGAGGGGTACAAACCTCCTAAGTTTGAATTGTTTACTTGGGTCGGTGATCCAAGGGCTCATTTGAGATTATATTGTGATAAGCTGGTAGGAGTGGGATGAAATTAGAAAATAAGAATGAAACTCTTCATGAGAAGTTTGACCGCTAATGCTCTTAGCTGGTATGTAGAACGGAATCCGAAGAAGTACGTTACCTAGGCAGAAATGGCTGCAACTTTTGTAGAGTTGTTTGGGTTCAACACAGAGAATGCACCTGATTTTCATTATATCCAGAACTTGAAGAGAAAGCCCACAGAAACTCTCAGAGAATTCTGAACTCGTTGGAGGACTAAGGCCGCCAGAGTGCAACCTCCAATGGAGGAGGTACAAATGAAAGATATCATCATGCGAACTCTAGATCCACAAGTATACGATAGATTAATGTTGGTTAGTGAGAAAAGCTTCGTCGAGATCATCAAATTCGGTGAAAAGATTGAGGATGGTATCAAGGATGGTACCATTATGAACTTGAATGCATTGCAAGCTACTAAAGAGCTTTGCAATCCGGAGGTATTTCAGAAAACCGTAAGAAAAAGGTGGTTGGCACAGTTATGATGGCACAAGGGCCGAAGAATTATGTTAACAGACACCAAACTCCATCCCCACATTACTAAACTCTACCCCACACTACCAAACTCCACATCCTCAATATCAAGCTCACCTACCTCACTACCAAGATCCATCACCATAATACCAAACTTCACCACTATAATACCAAACTCCCCATTCTTACTAAAAACAATATCAAACTCCCCCTCTAGTCCATTTTCAAACCCCTCATTAACATTACCAAGCCCCCACCTACCCCATCTATAGCACACAATCTTCTTTCCTCAACCATCTCCCTCCAATTATTCATCAAGCCAGAGGCCTAAGGCCCACTTTGAAAGGAAGTTGACAAAAACCTATACCCTACTGGCGTCACCAATCACTCAATTGTATGTGAGGTTGAAGGAAGCTGGGTACATTGAGCCTATCCCTGCCCTTTCTGTTGATACCTAAGACAATGGTATGACCATAACATAGTGTGCATGTACCATTCAGGCATGAGGGGAAATACCACAGAGCCTTGCAGACCATTGAAGGACAAAATATAGAAGTTGATTGATACAAAAGACATTCATCTCAAAGGCCCAACACCAAACGTGACGAATAATCCTCTGTCGAACCACCAGGTGAACATGGTTTCTTATGATGAGGGTGAGGATTTGTCGAATACCATTTAGATCATCGATGTCAGACCCCGCTTTGGGGGGTATGACTGGCACCTGGTGCCCTACTAGGACCTGAACTGCTAGACTACTGAGCCTAAGCACATCCGGTGCCTGGCTGGCTCTAACTCAGATTCATGGAAACAATGGGCTATATAACGGCTGTAAATACAGGATCCGGCCGACTAGGCCTATATCCACCTGTACCTGTAATAGCAGCTAACCAGAAACACACTCGTAACAAGGAACCTATGCGGGTCGACAAGGCCACCATGTTGTCTAGTTATTTGCAACTCAACAATGGAATACTGAAAAACTACGTGACCGGCAAGGTCACCACTACTGACTGGATAAGGCCTCACACGGCCAACATAAACTGAAATGCTAGACAGCTATAACAAACTGCACAGCCTCACACGACCGGCTCAACTGACAACAGGAAAATATATACAGTCTGCAAGCCTCTAGGAATACTGATAAGATAGTCGGGACAGGGCCCCGGCCTACCCATGCTGTATAATAAAAGAAAAGGGATAAACCTCTAGCTATCTAGCTCCGGATGACTGAAGTTGATGACCCTGTGAGCTGGCTGGAATCACGAGGTATCGGCCCCTCGTCTATGAGTACCTGCAGGAAAGTAATGCAGCGCCCCAAACGGGCGTCAGTATCGCTGGTACTGAGTATGTAAAAAAACAACTGAAAGATATCTGAAAACAACAATACAACTGATGGAACTGAAATAGAAAGGAATAGACTAAACTAACTGAAAATGTAAAGCTATGCCTACTCTCAACTAAGCTGAAAGGAGTAGGAGTCATACCTGGAAATGTATTGCTCTATTGTCGATCTACTCGTATCTAGTGTAACGTGGCATAACATAACATAACATAGCATAGCACACACAAACCTTACCCGACCCCTATAAGCCGAGAGGTACAATCAGCACGCAATCTATACCCCTATCCCGGTCGTCCCATCTCCTATAATAACTATAAGCATCCTGCTGATCCCTTGGGTATGCACTTGGGCTCGCTGAGCCCCTGACTATAACTGTACCTGAGTCCGGAGGACTCCTAAATCAACACCCTGGGCGTACCCGCTCGACGGGGGTGTATAAAGGCCGACCAAGGCACAATATGGGGAAATCGGCATCCCATCTTCGTCCCCTGTGGGACGGCATGCCACTCCGTAGAGCGACGCATCCTCGCCCTCTGGCGGACGAGTCGATACAGCTATTAACCCTGGGGCGGTCGTGGATGCTAGGTAATCCAACCCCAGGACAATACACTGGTCTCAACTAGTAATACTATCTGTATATACCACATACTGAAGCTAGTGATGATAATGTATCTGTACATACTGTATGCTGAACTAGTGATAGTGATATGTATGTATTTAATACATGCTGAGACTGATAGTGGTATATATATATATATATAATTTGCTGCCATACTGTGCTGAGTCTAATGTTGAACAAGATATAGTTTTTCTGCTGGAAATCATGTTGTATAACTGAGTTTTTATAGTAACATGATTTACTATTTCTAACATGCTTTCTAAACTTCATTTTAGGATACAATTCTATTTCTGAAATACCTTACAGGAACTTATATTGCTTTACTAAGTTTCAACTGAACACGATAATATCCTAACATACTTTACTAAATCACATACTGGGCATGCTGTACAGTTCTTAACACTTTGTATTAGAATTTATATCGTGCTAGAAAGTTTCACACTATACATAACATGACTCTTCCATTATCGTACTAATATTCATACTAAACATAACACACGACTTCTGAAACATTCTACTGGCCTTTGAACTATTTTACTATACTGAGACTACTAACTTGCCGAGGAAACTAGCTTTACATACCTTCACTTCTGATTTCCTGACTAACTGGTGCAGCTCGGTCAGTATTTTCGTTATTTCTCCCAACTGCATTCGTATATACGTCAATTAGCACTAAATACAGCATTATTATGAAAGACGTCGTCACTTTCGATATAATTATAGCCTAAATTTAGGCCTATCGAAAGACGGTCGAAAACTTGCTATTTTCCAGAAGTCCAGAAGGGAGAAGTATTCACTTCACAGCTAGGAACACATAGACACTAGTTTGGAGCAATTCCGCTTACCTTATCCCGGTAGCACGACGATTCATCGACCGTATTTCGCGAAACTAAATCTGTAGGAATGCTCCCTGCTGCTAAATACCTCGGTATCTGGAGTTAATTTAAGTTTAGACTACGTTTGGCAGCGTAATCAACGATTATAATATCAACCCTCTTCGTCTCTCTCTATTTCCTCACGAGTTCTGGAAATTATTTGGTGAAACAAATGAGATTAAAACCGAAGTGGGGCTTTATATACTTGGGCCTGGACAGCCCCAACGTGTCACAGAGCCAACGCGGAGGCTCCACCTCCGTGACACGTTGCCATCGCGGAGGGGCTCTGCCCCGGCTCCTTCCGTGATGGTTCGACAAGTTTCCCGTCCAATCTTTTCCCGGTCCTTTCTCTAGCACGTATGGCTTCCAAATATGCTTAACCAACGTGCGAATAGGCCATCCAAGTGTCGAAAATCTTACGGGGTATAACATTCTCCCCCCTTAAGAACATTCGTCCTCGAATGGAAACTGCTATGTAGAGGACTTCTTGACTTACTTATTTAGAAAAATTTCGGCAGAGTTTCCCCTGTAATATGGAATATACCAAAAACCTGAAACGCAGAAAAGTCCAATACAGGTTCTGCACACATTACTTTAAGATTCACTGGATAGCTAAGTATCAATCTTTCTCATTTATTCATACGCAACTATAACGTAGTGCATAAGTAATAATACGAACATACTTGTCACCTCACTAGGCCTGGAATAAGTAAGGATATCTAATCTTCATATCTTCCTCTGCCTCCCAAGTCATCTCCTCTCGGTTCCTGTTACGCCATAATACCTGGGCAGACGCAATATCTTTAGTCCTCAATTTACGAATCTGTTTGTCTATGATAGCTACTGGAACCTCTTCATAGGCCAGCTCTTCTATAACCTGGATATCCTGGACTGGGACTGCTCTGGATGGGTCTCCTGTGCATTTCCTCAGCATAGATACATGGAAGACCGGATGAACGGATTCCAATTCTGGAGGCAAGTTCAACTTATATGCTACTCGGCCTATCCTTCGACGAATCTGATAAGGCCTAACAAACCTCGAGATGAGCTTACCTTTCTTGCCGAATCTCATCACCCCTTTCATCGGAGATACTTTCAGAAATACCCAGTCATTTACATCAAACTCCAGGTTCCTGCGCCATACATCTGCATATGATTTCTGGCGACTCTGTGCAGTCAATAGGCGTTCTCTGATAAGCTTTACTTTCTCTTCTGACTGCTGAACGGTGTCTGGCCCAATCATTGCCGATTCTCCTATTTCAAACCAGCCAACCGGTGATCTGCACTTCTATCCATATAACGCCTCGAAGGGCGCTATCTGAATAGCTGAGTGATAGCTATTATTATAAGCAAACTCGATTAGCGGCAAATGCTCATCCCAGCTACCTCCAAAATCTAGCACACACGCTCGTAGCATGTCCTCGAGCGTCTGGATAGTGCGCTCAGCCTGTCCATCTGTCTGAGGGTGGAATGTTGTGCTCAAGTTAATCTGTGTTCCCAGACCCCTCTGAAATGATTGCTAAAATCTAGCCATAATCTGTGCTCCTCTATCTGAAATAATGGATACCGGTACTCCATGCAATCTGACTATTTCCCGGATATACAACTCTACATAATCTTCGGCCGAGAAAGTAGCTCTTACTGGCAGGAAATGAGCTGATTTTGTCAATCTATCAACTATCACCCATATAGAGTCATATCTGTGTCTGGTGCGAGGTAATCCTGCCACAAAATCCATATTCACTGCTTCCCATTTCCAGAGAGGCACAACTATGTCCTGAGTCAAACCGCCTGGTTTTTGATGTTCTGCTTTCACCTATTGGCAGTTAGGACACTGGGCTACAAATTCAGCAATTTCTCTTTTCATACCTGGCCACCAGTAGTTTTCTTTGATATGATGGTACATTTTTGTCGCATCGGGGTGAAGAGAATAACGGGCGTAATGTACCTCATTCATAATCTGCTGGCGGAGCCCTGAAACATCTAGAACACATAGGCGACCTTTACATAACAACACTTCTTCTTCAGTTATCTGAAAATCTGGCGCTTTACCCTGCTGGATCCTATCTTTGAGCTGGATCAGGTTAGGATCCTCATATTGTCGTTCTTTCACTTCCACAACTAATGATGACACGGCGGTGTTCTAAATTACCGCTCTACCGTCCTCTGTTTCTGCTACACGAACGGCTAGGCTAGCTAACTAATGTATTTCCCTAACCAATTCCCGCTGCTCGGGCTGCAAATACATCAAACTCCCCATGGACTTACGACTGAGAGCATCTGCTACAACATTGGCTTTCCCCGGGTGGTACAGAATATTCACGTCAAAATCCTTTAACAGCTCCAGCCAGCAACGTTGCCTCAAATTCAACTCCCTCTGAGTGAAGATATACTGTAGGCTCTTGTGATCTGTAAAAATATCAACATGGACGCCATACAGGTAATGCCTCCACATTTTCAAGGCGTGGATCACTGCAGCTAACTCCAGGTCCTGGGTAGGGTAATTCTTTTCGTGTTTCCTCAGCTGTCTGGAGGCATATGCAATCACTTTACCATGCTGCATCAACACACAACCTAACCCGACGCCTGATGCGTCGCAATACACCGAATAACTTTTAGTACCTTCCGGCAATGCTAACACTGGGGCGAAGGTTAATCTGTCTTTCAGTTCCTAGAAGCTCTGCTCGCATGCCTCTGTCCACTGAAACTTTGCTACTTTCTGCGTCAGTTTAGTCATAGGTGCCATAATAGTCGAGAACCCTTCAACGAACCTCCTGTAATATCCTGCTAATCCCAGAAAGCTACGGACTTCAGTCGGAGTGGTAGGCCTAGGCCATGATTTAACTGCTTCTATTTTCTGCTTGTCAACATGTATACCAGCATCCGACACAATATTCCCTAAAAAGGCTACTGAATTAAGCCAGAATTCACACTTAGAAAATTTAGCATATAACTGGCGGTCCCTGAGGATCTGGAGCACTGTCCGCAAATGAGTTTAGTGATCTGCTTCAGAGCGAGAATACACCAGAATGTCATCAATGAATACTATTACAAACAGATCCAGGAAAGGTCTGAAAATACTGTTCATCAGGTCCATGAATATTGCCGGGGCATTCGTTAACCCAAAGGACATGACTAGAAATTCAAAATGTCCATATCGAGTCCTGAACGTTGTCTTAGGAATATCTCTTTCATGTACTCGAACCTGGTGATATCCAGACCGCAAGTCAATCTTAGAAAACTATCTGGCCCCTTGCAGCTGATCAAACAAATCATCTATTTTGGGAAGCGGATACTTGTTTTTCACTGTATCTTTGTTCAACTGCCGATAATCTATGCACATACGGAGCGAGCCATCTTTCTTCCTCACAAATAGAATTGGCGCACCCCATGGTGAAGTACTCGGCCTAATAAAACCTTTATCCAACAAGTCTTTCAGCTGCTTCTTTAATTCTCTGAGTTCTGCAGGAGCCATATGATAGGGAGGAATTGATATCGGCTGAGTGTCTGGTAACAAGTCAATAGCAAAATCTATTTCCCTTTCTGGGGGAATACCAGGTAACTCATCGGGAAACACATCAGGGAACTCGTTCACCACCGGAACAGACTGGAGCGTCGGAGATTCTGCTCGGACATCCTGAACTCTGATCAGGTGGTAAATACATCCCTTAGATATCAATTTCCTCGCCTGAAGAAAGGAAATAAACCTACCTTTTAGCGTAGCAGTGCTGCCCTTCCATTCCCGCACTGCTTCTCCTGGAAAGTAGAATCGGACCGTCTTGGTCCAACATTCAACATTGGCAAAGCACGGCACTAACCAATCCATACCCATTATGGAATCGAAGTCTATCATTTCTAACTCGACCAGATCTACTGTGGTCTGACGGTCAGCAACCTTTACTGTACACCCTCGGTAAATTCTTCTAGCTACAATAGAGTAACCGACGGGAGTGGATACTAAAAAGGGCTACTGCAATAATTCTGGTGCAATATTGAACTTTCGTGCCACAAATGGAGTAATATAGGACAAAGTAGATCCTGGATCAATCAATACATAAGCAGGGTGTGAGCAGATAGTTATCATACCTATCACGACATCAGGTGACGCTTCTGAATCCTGCCTCCCTGGTAAAGCATATGTGCGGCTTGGACCCGTACCTACACTGGAGGCCCCTAATCTACCCCGACCCCTGCCTGCTGAAACTGAGGGCCTGCGCCCTACCGGGGATGCTGTAGCTCGTGACCCTGCGGATGCCCTATCCTGTCTATCCCGATCCTCCTGACCTCTGGCTGGGCAATCTCTCATTAAATGGCCCTCTTGGCCACAAATATAACAGTCGGTGGAGCCATACCTGCATGCTCCAGAATGGCGTCGGCTGCATATAGGGAAAAGTGGTAAGGTATACCTACTCTGCTCCGCCCTCCTCTGTAATGGTGAATCTGCAATCTGTGAGCCTCTACCGGTCGCTGGCTGCCCCCTGCGGCTAAATCTACCCCTCTGCGGCTGTGGTGGAGGCGGGGGCCTGGGCGGCCTGTCTAACAATCGTGGCCTAGGTCCTCCCTAAACCTCCCTCTGTAACTCAACTGGTCGGTCCCTGCGGCGCTGTTCCTGATTGGTCCTCCTGATCTCCCGATGTCGCTGCCTGATGCCCTCAATATTCTGGGCAAATGCCTGAACTCGGGCAATATCCATGTCCTCTCGCAGTGTGGCCGTAATACAAGTCTCAACATATTTTGGATTCAACCCCATGATAAAGCGGTGTACTCTGGATGCCATGGTATCAACAAAGGCTGGTGCGTACCGGGCCAAAGAGTCAAACCGCAAGGCGTATTCCCAAACACTCATGGCCCCCTGCTCTAGATGTAGGAACTGGTCCACCCGGGCCTGTCGAATCTCCCGCGGCAAATAGTGATCTAGAAAAGCTCCTGAGAAGCTGGACCAGGTCGGAGGGGAAACATCTCTCCCTCGGGACCTTTCCCAGCTTTCATACCACAATACGGCGATGTCCCGTAATCGGAATGCTGCCAACTCAACCGATTCTATAGGCGTGGAATGCATAACCCTGAAAATTCTCTGCATTTGATCTAGAAAATCCTGAGGGTCCTCTATCCGGTCCGTACCTGTAAACTTTCGGGGATTCAGAGCCAAGAACTCTCGGACCCTTGAACTACCGGGCCCTCCTGACGACTCCGCAACTGTAGACAGCATAGGCTGACGCTGAGCAGCCATCATCTGTGCTAACATGACTACCGCACTCCTAACCTACTGGTCAGAAGGTATCAGTATAGGGACTGTTGGAGATAGTGTCGCCCCAAGTGGCTCATGATATGGTGGAGACTGCTGAGAAGGCTGGGACGATGCCTCTGTAGTGCCCTCTAATCGGGTTGTTTCTAAACGAGGGTGAGGCATCCTGCTGGTGCCTTCCCCTGCTGCAATATCTAAGCTCCGGCCTGTGATAGGATGTCGCTGGTCTGGCATTATCTGTAACCAAAGAATATAGTAACCTCTAGGGACTCAACCCTATACTGTACCGCTCTACAGCACGACTGAATAAGAATAAAAAGAAACCATCCTATCATGCCTTGCATCCTCCTACCCATAGTATGTGGTGCACAACACATCCATAGGCAGGACTCTACATAGCAGGGCTTGTAGACTCCCTGGGATACGACCTGCTCTGATACCAAGTTTGTCACACCCCGCTTTGGGGGGTATGACTGGCACCTGGTGCCCTACTAGGACCTGAACTGCTAGACTACTAAACCTAAGCACATCTGGTGCCTGGCTGGCTCTAACTCAGATTCAGGGAAACAACGGGCTATATAACGGCTGTAAATACAGCCTCCGGCCGACTAGGCCTATAGCCACATGTACCTGTAATAGCAGCTAATCAGAAACATACTCGTAACAAGGAACCTATACGGGCCGACAAGGCCACCATGTTGTCTAGTTATCTGCAACTCAACAATGGAATACTGAATAACTACGTGACTGGTAAGGTCACCACTACTGACTGGATAAGGCCTCACACGGACAACATAAACTGAAATGCTAGAAAGCTATAACAAACTGCACGGCCTCACACGACCGGCTCAACTGACCACAGGGAAATATATACAGTCTGCAAGCCTCTAGGAATACTGATAAGATGGTCGGGACGGGGCCCTGACCTACCCATGCTGTACAATAAAAGAAAAGGGATAAACCTCTAGCTATCTAGCTCCGGATGACTGAAGCTGATGACCCTGTGAGCTGGCTGGAATCACGAGTTATCGGCCCCTCATCTATGAGTACCTGCAGGCAAGTAATGCAGCGCCCCAAATGGGCGTCAGTACCGCTGGTATTGAGTGTGTAAAACAAAACCTGAAAGATATCTAAAAACAAGAATACAACTGATAGAACTGGAATACAAACGAATAGACTAAACTGACTGAAAATATAAAGCTATGCCTACTCTCAACTATGTTGAAAGGAGTAGGAGTCATACCTGGAAATGTATCGCGCTATTGTCGATCTACTCGTATCTAGTGTAACGTGGCATAACATAACATAAGATAGCATAGCACACACAAACCTTACCCGACCCCCATAAGCTGGGAGGTACAATCAGCGCGCAATCTATACCCCTACCCCGGTCGTCCCATCTCCTATAATAACTATAAGCATCCTGCGGATCCCTTGGGTATGCACTTGGGCTCGCTGAGCCCCTGACTATAACTTTACCTGAGTCCGGAGGACTCCTGAATCAACACCTCGGGTGTACCCGCTCGACGGGGGTGTATAAAGGCCGACCAAGGCACAATATGGGGAAACCGGCATCCCATCTTCGTCCCCTGTGGGACCGCATGCCACTCCGTAGAGCGACGCATCCTCGCCCTCTGGCGGACGAGTCGATACAGCTATTAACCCTGGGGCGGTCGTGGATGCTAGGTAATCCAACCCCAAGACAATACAGTGGTCTCAACTAGTAATACTATCTGCATATACCACATACTGAAGCTAGTGATGATAATGTATCTGTACATACTGTATGCTGAACTAGTGATAGTGATATGTATGTATTTAATACATACTGAGACTGATAGTGGTATATATATATATATAATTTGCTACCATACTGTGCTGAGTCTAATGTTGAACAAGATATAGTTTTTCTGCTGGAAATCATGCTGTATAACTGAGTTTTTATACTAACATGATTTACTATTTCTAACATGCTTTCTAAACTTCATTTTAGGCTACAATTCTATTTTTGAAATACCTTATAGGAACTTATATTGCTTTACTAAGTTTCAACTGAACACGATAATATCCTAACATACTTTACTAAATCACATACTGGGCATGTTATACAGTTCCTAACACTTTGTATTAGAATTTATATCGTGCTAGCAAGTTTCACAATATACATAACATGACGCTTCCATTATCATACTAATATTCATACTAAACATAACACCCGACTTCTGAAACATTCTACTGGCCTTTGAACTATTTTACTATACTGTGACTACTAACTTGCCGAGGAAACTAGCTTTACATACCTTCACTTCTGATTTCCCGACTAACTGGCGCAGCTCGGTCAGTATTTTCGCTATTTCTCCCAACTGCATTCGTATATACGTCAATTAGCACTAAATACAGCTTTATTATGAAAGACGTCGTCACTTTCGATATAATTATAGCCTAAATTAGGCCTATCAAAAGAAGGTCGAAAACTTGCTATTTTCCAGAAGTCCAGAAGGGAGAAGTATTCACTTCACAGCTAGGAACACATAGACACTAGTTTGGAGCAATTCCACTTACCTTATCCCAGTAGCACGACATTTCGTCGGCCGTATTTCGCGAAACTAAATTCGTAGGAATGCTCCCTGCTGCTAAATACCTCGGTATCTGGAGTTAATTTAAGTTTAGACTACGTTTGGCAGCATAATCGATGATCATAATATCAACCCTCTTCGTCTCTCTTTGTTTCCTCATGAGTTCTGGAAATTATTTGGTGAAAAAATGAGATTAAAACTGAAGTGGGGCTTTATATACTTGGGCCTGGACAGCCCCAACATGTCACGGAGCCAACGCAGAGGTTCCACCTCCGTGACACGTTGCCATCACGGAGGGGCTCTGCCCCGGCTCCTTCCGTGATGGTTCAATAGGTTTCCCGTCTGATTTTTTCCCGGGCATTTCTCTAGCACGTATGGCTTCCAAATATGCTTAACCAACGTGCGAATAGGCCATCCAAGTGTCGGAAATCTTACGGGGTATAACAATCGAACACAGAACAAGTTCTTCTTTAAACCCGTCTATAACAGTGCAAAGACGTCCTCCGTTCGAGGTTGAGGTAGATGCACCAAGACCTCCATTTACAGTGGTAAGAGTTGCTCTGACCTCTTACAAGACGGTACCTTGGAGCTATGAAAAGAATAACCCACGAAGAACAAATGTTCTAGAAGAAGTTGCAGCACAAGGAGTGACTCGGTTAGGATGGATTTACACTCCTGGTACTCTGGCTCAATGAGCCAACAAAGGGAAGCAACCGGTGGTAGAGGTTAAAGATAATGATGTTTGGAAGAAAATGCAAGCAAAATAATACTCTGTGGTAGAGCAGTTGAGCAAGACTCCAGCCCAGATTTCCATCCTTTCCTTATTACAAAGTTTTGATCAACACCAAAAGGCTCTGATAAAAGGTGCTGAATGAGGCCTATTTGCTTGGAACTATATCCAGCAGTGAAGTGGCCCATATGGTGGGTCAAGTCTTTGAGGCCCAAAAGATTTCATTTCACGAAGATGAATTTCCTGTAGAAGGTGTGGCCCATAACAAAGCGTTGCATATCACAGTGCAACACATAGATAAATGCATCACCAAAGTATTGATCGACCTGGGTTCTAGCTTAAACATTTTCCCCCTTAACCCTTTGACCAATTTGGAAGTTGATCTTGCCAGAATCAAGTTGTGGAAGATGAATGTCAAAGCTTTTGATGGGTCGCAAAGGGATACCGTAGGGGAGATTAATGACCTACCATGCTCACAATCACATTGCAAGTCATGGACATCCCAGCTTTGTACAATCTGTTATTGGGGCGATCATGGATACATGTCGTAGGAGCACTACCTTCAACTCTACATCAATGTTTAATGTTTGAATGGGATCACCAAGAGGGCGTGGTCCATGGGGACGAAAGTCGTCCTATTTATGCAGCTCCTGTTATCCCGGCCATTGAAAGGAGAGGAGGTTTAGATGGGGAGAGCTTTCACACTATAGAGCTTGTTGGTGTCACTAAAGGAGGAAGATGGTGGAGTGACAAAGTGCTAAGCACGTTGTTGCGGTTAGGTTTTGAACCGGGCAGGGCCTTAGGGCCAGATTACAAGGGATAGCTGAACCTCTCCATACGACTACACAGAAGACCACTTTTGTATTAGGGTACCAACCCACTACCAAGGAGCTAAAAGATTGGGAGTATCCTCTAGGAAACAATAATTTCTTATTGCCAAACCCGCTGCCTTCACTATAATAAACTTTTACATCTGATGGTTTTCTGGATATCAAACGCGTCAAAGAAGATGTTGTGCTACTCAGTCTAAGGAATCTATTCTTGGAGGAGCCGAATGAGGGAAATTGTTATGCCATTATTGATAAGGAAGAAGGAGGGTCCCCACTACAGGAAGCTGGAGCTCAAAGAGGACTCACTCCGTTCAGGGCTCGCCGGGCATCTGGGTAGATTTAAGAGGATCAGTTTTGTTGTTTTGAAATAAAATATTTTTGAAGTCGTTAAATTCTTTTGATATTATGTCAAACTTTGAGCAAGTTATCTAATTAATAAAATTATTTCCCTTTCATATATTGATTTTGTTTTTACTTATATTTTCAGCACTTTTAATATTAAATGGATTGAATTTGAGGCCATGGCTTGTCATGAAACTATACGACATAACATAGGTGATTCATTAGAAGAAAAAGAGGATGAGGTACCAGCTGAAATTATTAGAGAAGTAGAGGAGTTTGAGGATAAGCCCAAAGCAAATTTGGTAGTAATAGAGGTGGTAATCCTGGAGGATGCTGAGACACCCTAGGAGACCCGAGTCAACATTTATTTGTCGAAAGATGAGATTGGGGACTACATTCATCTTCTCAAAGAATACAAGGATGTGTTTGCCTGGTCCATTACTGACATGACTAGACTTAGCCATTCAATAGTAGCACATAGGTTGCCTACTGATATAGCATATCCTCCTGTTAAGAAAAAGCTGAGAAAGTACAAACAGAACATGAGTTTGAAAATTAAGAAGGAAGTGGCTAAGCAGATCAACGCTGGAATTCTTAAAGTGGTAGGGTATCATACTTAGTTAGCCAATATTGTGCTGGTGGCAAACAAGGATGGAAAAGTCAGAGTTTGTGTGGATTATAGATACCTCAACAAAGCCAGCTCGAAGGACGACTTTCGCTATCGAACATACACATCCACATTGATAACTGTGCCAAGCATGAGACACAGTCATTTGTAGATTGCTTCGCTGGCTATTATCAGATTGGGATGCATGATGCTGAGAAAACTGCTTTTCTTTTGCCATGGGGCATATATTGCTACAAGGTAATGTCATTCGGGTTAAAAAATGCTAGAGCTACTTACATGAGGACCATGACCATTATCTTTCACGACATGATCCATAAGGAGATTGAGTTTTATGTGGATGATGTCATCATCAAATCAAAGAAATGTTCAGATCACTTGGCTGACCTCAGAAAGTTCTTCGACAGACTGCGAAAGTATAATCTAAAGTTGAATCCGGCAAAGTCTGCATTTGGTGTCCCTGCGGGAAAATTGTTGGGATTTATTGTCAGTCGTCGGGGTATTGAGTTAGATCTAACTAAGATCAAATCCATCAAAGAGCTCCCGCCACCAAAGAGCAAGAAGGAAGTTATGAGCTTTTTGGGGCAACTCAATTACATCAGCCTTTTTTTTGCCAATCGACGGTTATTTGTGAGACTATTTTCAAGTTGCTGAAAAATGATGCTTCTACAGAGTGGACTCCCCAATGTCAACAGGATTTTGGTAGAATCAAGGATTATCTATCAAAGCCTCCGGTTTTAGTTCCACCAGAACAAAGAAGACCTTTGCTTTTGTATCTGTCCGTACTAGAAAATGTATTTGGTTGTTCTTTGCGGCAACATGATAAGACAGGGAGGAATTAGAAAATAATATATTATTTGAGCAAGAAGTTTACACCGTACGAGGATCGATACACCTTGCTTGAGAGGACGTGCTGCGCTCTGACTTGGGTTGCTTAGAATTTTAGGCACTATTTATCTGCTTACACAACCTATCTGATCTCCAAAATGGATCCGCTGAAGTACATCTTCCAAAAGCCCATGCTGACACGAAAGCTGGCTAAATGGAAGATATTATTGATCGGTTTGACATTGTCTATGTCACACAGAAAGCGGTAAAAAGGTAGGCCTTTGCAAATCATTTGGCAGAAAACCCTATGGACAATGAGTATGAACCTCTGAAGATGTACTTTCCTGATGACAAGGTAGAATTCATAGGTGAAGATATTACTAAAGAATATGATGGTTGAAGGCTGTTCTTTGATGGAGCCGCCAATTTCAAAGGAGAGGGTATTGGAGCTGTATTGGTGTTAGATACTGGATAGCATTACCCTGTATCAGCTAAACTTTGATTTTCCTATACTAATAACATGGTCGAGTAATCTTGCATCCTGGGTATTCGACTGGCGATTGACATAAATTTCTAGTCAATATTGGTGATTGGAAGTCAGATTTGTTGATGCATCAAGTAAGAGGAGAATGGGTCGTGAAGAACACAAAGATCTTGTCATATCTGCATTACGTGCAAGAATTGTGTAAAAGGTTTGTCAAGATGGAGTTTCAACACGTTCCCTGAGTGTAGAATGAATTTGCAGATGCTTTGGTTACATTGTCCTCAATGATCCAACACCCAGACAAGAACTACATTGATCACATTCCCATTCATGTACACAAGCAACCCGCTTATTGTTTTCATGTTGAAGAAGAGTTAGACTGTGAGTCGTGGTACGCCGACATCAAAGGGTATTTGAAGAATGGAAGTTACCCTGAGAATACCACAAGTGTTCAAAAATGTAGGTTTGAAGGTTGGCCAACCAATTTTTCCTAAACGGAGAAATTCTTTATTGGAGGACCCCTGGTTTAGGATTGTTGAGATGTGTGGATGCCAAGGAGGCAACAAATTTGATTGAGGAGATCCATGTTGGAACTTGTGGACCTCACATCAATGGTTTCATTTTGACAAGGAAGATTTTGAGAGATGGCTACTTCTGATTAACTATGGAGACAGATTGTATCAAATATGTGCAAAGGTGTCATCGGTGTCAAACCCATGTAGATGTGATTCGAGCTCCTCCTAATGAGCTTCATTCCATGAGCTCACCTAAGCCTTTCGCATCTTGGGGAATAGATGTCATCGACCCTATTGAGCTTGCAGCATCTAATAGAGATAGATTCATTTTGGTTGTGATTGACTATTTTACCAAATGGGTTGAAGCTACTTCTCATAGGTCTGTGCGAAGAAGGTGGTGGTGGATTTTGTTTGAGACCATCTTATTTGATGATTTAGGGTGACTTGAGTCTATCATTACCGATAATGGTGCTAATCTGAATAGTGACTTGATGAGAGCGACATGTGAAAGCTTCAAAATCAAGCATCATAACTCTACTACATATAGGCCACAGATGAATGGAGTCGTGGAGGCCGCAAATAAGAACATCAAGAGGATATTGCGTAAGATGGACAACTGTAGACATTGGCATAGGAAGTTGTCTTATGCTTTCTTGGGATATCATACCACTCTTCGAACTTCCACTGGAGCTACGCCTTATATACTGGTGTATGGTAATGAGGCGGTGATACCTATCTAGGTAGAAATACCTTCTTTAAGGATTAGTCAAGAAGCAGAACTAAGCCATGTCGAATGGGTACAAAGAAGATTTGAGTAGTTAGCACTCATTGACGGAAGGAGTGTAAACGCAATCTGCCATGGTCAACTCTATAAGAATAGGATGACTAATTTTTTCAACAAGAAAGTTCGACCAGGACTCTTCACACCTGGGCAGTTGGTATTGAAGAGAATTTTTCCACACCAAGATGACGCTAAAGGCAATCTCTTACCTAACTGGCAAGATCCTTACATTGTCCACAGAGTGCTGATTGAAGGAGCACTTATCTTAGCAGAAATGGATGGTGAAATTTGGCCCAAGCCTATCAATTTAGATATTGTTAAGAGATATTATATTTAGAGTTGGAGTTTATTTTATGTCTTGCTTTGTAATCGGAAATACGTTAGACCTGATTCTCGTTTAAGAGGGAAACGTAGGCGTCCCATTGGGACTCGGTCTATATCTTAATAAAATCTCTTGTTTCCCCTTTTGTTGAGCTTGGAACTAGGGCAGAATTTTTGAGAGGGTCTCAAAATTCTATCAGGTTTTTCTATAGTAATACAGCCAACAAGCTGCAAACTGGGGCGGAATTTTTAAGGGGACCATAAAAATTCACAATGTCACGTCATTTTCAAGGGAGTCTACATCATGTTTTACACTGGGGCAGAAATTTTGAGAAGGACCTCAAAATTTAATCAGGATTAATTCAGGACAAGGGATTGATTTTCCAAAAGGACATTGTATGGTTTTAGAATATGTCATGGCCTATGATTTAACTAGTTTTTTCTTACATACTTCAGCATTCACTTTTACTAAATTATTTTCAAAGTATGCCTTTTTATTTAAACCTTGTGCCCGAGCATATACCTGGATAGAGTTCAACAAAAGGTGTCCATTAGAAATGAGGAAACTACAAGACAGATGTACAAATCAACCTCCCCTTTACAAACTAATAATTTTTCTTTGAGTACAGAAGTAACATAGTGCAAAAGTCAACAACGGAGGACATCTTGTTTGCAAAAACGACACAGAGCTAAGTTACTCTATCCTTTGTGCCCCTGTTTATATCTTTCTAGTCCTTCATTAAGAGCCCTATGGTTTACATATTGTGCCTGTAATTTTGAGCCCTATGACTTTGTTTCGAGCCTTCTATTTATATTCGATCCCATTATTTGAGCCCTTTAGTGGTTACTTGAGCCCATGAATTTGTTTTTGAGCCCTATAGTTTACATTTTGAGCCCTATAGTTTACATTTTGAGCCCTTTAGTTGTTACTTGAACCTGTTGATTTATTTTTGAGCCTTATTGATTATATTTTGACCCCGTTCTTTCGTTTTGAGCCCTTTTAATTGTTATTTGAGCCTGTGATTTATATTGTGCTCATGATCAGCATTAAGCCCGTTACTGCATCTTGAGCCTGTTATTACATTTTGAGCCCATTGTTGCATTTTGAGCCCTCTATTGCATCTTAAGCTCGTTATATGCATTTTGAGCTTGTTATTACATCTTGAGCTCGTTATATGCATTTTGATCCTGTCATATGCATTTTGAGCCCGTATTTAAATTTTTGAGGTTGTTATATGCATTTTAAGCCTGTATTAGCATTTTTGAGCTTGTTGTATGCATTTTGAGCCCGTTATATGTATTTTGAGCCTGTTATATGTATTTTGAGCCCGTTATATATACTTTTGCGCCCGTTATATACATTTTTGAGACTATTATATACATTTTTGAGCCCATTATTGCATTTTGAGCTTGTTATATGTATTTTGAGCCCTTTATATATATTTTGATCTCGTGATATACATTTTGAGCCCATGATATATATTTGATCTCGCTATTGCATTCTGAGCCCTATGATTTATCTGCATTGAGCCCGAATAAACCACAAAGCTACCAACTGAGTTACTTAGGCCCTAAAATAATTTACTTTCTTTGAGTTATCACTCTTTTAATTATCCGAAGGCGTCATGGTCTGAAGGCATTATTTTATAGCCTGCAAACATTATATCATGGCCTAAAGATTTACTTCTTGTTTATCATGTTCCTAAGGCGTCATACTCTAAAGGCATCATCTTTCATGGCCTAAGGATTTAATTTTCGCTTATCATGCTCCTAAGGCATCATAGTCTAAAGGCGTCATATTTCATGGCCCACAAACATCATTTCGTAGCCCAAGGGATTTATTTTGCATATCATCGCCCAAAATATCATGGCTTATAGATGCCATCCTTATTGTATCAAACTGAAATATCATTGTCTAAAGGGAACCTGCATTATGTTTAAATTTTATATCGGTTTATTTTATGGAGTGTTTGATGCCTATGCCTAATTATTTTGTTTACGTGAATGCAGAAGCTGAACGAGCTACGAAGGACGATACATCTCTCGCTTTATTTTCCTAAGTTATCCCTATTTTATTTCTTTTAACTCGAGCCCTATTCTCAACTTTTCATTCTGCAATCCATTCTAAAGCTTGTCAAATTGTGCTACCTCCATTCTTATTCAAGTGTATTATTAATTTCTTTTAGGAATTTCGTTCGTCCCTAAATCCAGAACTACACGCGGTCTGATTCTCATAAACCCGAGATATGTAGGCGATTTGATATTGAAGTCTCGGCCACAATATTTCCACAACTCTCATTTCTTTTTCGTCCAACCCCATCGAGATCGTTTCTCGATCGGACAAAATTGGTCACTAAGTCAACGTTCTTTGCCCGCAAATTCATTCTTCATTCACGAGAAAAAAAGGGGCAGCTGTTGACACTCAATTTTGACCACCATATGCCCCGTCTCCGCTGCTTATATATGAATATTTTAAAAATTACCTTTTTTACGTAATTATTTGGTTTGTATTCATAATATTTTAATAATTAATTATCATAACTCTTAATTTTGCGTAATCATTCGAAATTATAATTTTAAAATTTATTAATTTTCTAATGTTATACAATTATGTCACATATAGTATATTGCGTACTAATATATATGTATACATAGTTTCAATTAAACAAGCTTTTGTTTTAAAATATATTTTTTACTTAAATTTTATAAAATATTTATATAATAATATTTGTACAATTTTACTTGAATTTTATAAATTATTTATATCAATAATAATATTTATATCTTTTTAATATAAACTAAACTATTATGTTACCTATTTATTCAATTATTTGCAAGTATAGTATTTTATTAATTATATAGAAGCTATTTTAAATTTCTTCCAATTTATTTAAAGTTTGCTACCTAAATTTTGTCAATTTTAGTCATGTTTGATCAAAATCTGGCCACTTTGTAAATTAAATTCAATTTCAATTAGTTCCTACCCATTTACCCAACCCGCGACCCACGCTCATACCCGCAATCAGACCCATTCGCCTAGATTTAATCCTAGCCCTCCATCTCATTTAAATCCTACAGCCGAAACTAACCCTACCCTATTTTCTTATTTATCAGTATACTCCCAAACCTTAAACCTAATTTTCATTTCCCATTTTTTCCCTCTCCAACTTAAGTGTCGCACACCTCGCCCCGCTCCCCCTTCCTCCCTCTCATCTCCGGCCAGTAAATAGAATCGCCGCCACCAAAAAACCCACCACAGGTTGCACCTCCCCCTTTTTTATCCCTTCCCTTTCACTGTTTCCACCCTTAGTTCCCACCGCGGATGGCCAGAACACAACCGAGAACCAGTTGCACCACTTGCTCTGACTAGCCGCACTACTTTTCATTCCCTTTCTTCCCTTTTTCCCTCTCACCCAAAACCTGTAAATCTTCCCCTGTGCTTCTCCCTCTTCATCTTCTCCGGTGGACCTCGACTGTCGAACATCTCACCCCTCTCCCTCGTCTTCAACCTCCAAAAAGATCCACCAGAAAAACCGCCGGACTTCTCTCCCTCAGCCACCTCTCACCTCTCTTCTTCTGTCCCTCATCTTCAACCTCCGAACCACCAGGCCACCACCACTCAATTTACGCCGACCACCACGAGCCAGCAGTCTCGACTTATGATGTTTGAACATAATTTTTTAATTTTCTAGACAGATTCTCGCAGATCTGTTATGGTATTGTCACTTGATATTTGAAGTTTTCTACCTCTCTTTCATTTTATTTCTTAAGCTAGATCTAAGTTAATCTTGTTTACTAGTAACGCCCTCTTCAATAATTGTTTCGATTATTATTATTATTGTTATTTTGTGTTAGCTTCTAAATTAGTTTCTCAATCTCTCCGATTTTTTATTAGATGTCGTTCGATTATTCGGGTATACTTTTTAGTATGTGTATACACATATATTTCATTGGTTCCTCTATTCTCTTCACTCTCTGTAGGAAATCTAATATGTATTTGCTTGCTTGCTTGATATTCTTTTGTAGATTACTGTTATGGTGCAAATTAAACTACCTTTATAGACTCATTGCTATGGGTTTAATTTAATTAAGTTATGGTTTATATCTATTGCACGATTCTATGCTTAGTAAAATCTCATAGTTAATTGTTAAGCTTGTTATTCAGAAATTAATTTGCTTCTTCCGGTGACAAAACTATCTCATATGTAAAATATACTAAATATGGTAGTGTAGGATTTGTTCGCAGAATATAGAATAATTTAATATGCATTGATTTGTTGAAATTTTCTTGTGATTTGATTTTTAACTCTAATTAGTCTGACTATGTTATTCTAGGTTTGATCTTATTACCGTAATTATTTCCATAATTTTTAATATTCTTGCTTAATCAATACAATTGTGCTACATATATAATTATGGTAATTCATTATTTATCTATTTAGTTATTTATTTATTTATTTGTATAATGAATGATAGCTTGATAATTGGTCTTACTTTAAGGTAAAATTGCCATCAAGTGATTCTTTCTTTTTTTTAGTCAATTTAGTATTTGCTTAAATATGGTGAAATTGGATTAGTTCTTACAAATTTTGATTTGATTCTTTTATTGATTCTGTTAATTTCCTCCCTTCATTAACGTGGTAGATAATTTTTTCGAATTACTATGTATGATAAATTGTGATATTTATACCTAAATGATTGAATTACTCCTTTTAGAAGAGATTATGGTAATCCAGCATTTATTTTCTAACTTAGTTACTAGCAGTTTGTTTAAATAATTTTGGTAAGGCTCTCATTCCATATGTTTGACTGATTCTTTCCTTCTCTTGAGAATTTGCAATTATGGTAAAATAAAGTTTTTCTTTGAAGGAATTTGATTTGATTTTATTAGTTAAGGAAAATAATCCCATAACTGATTTTATTCTTTCTTTTAATTCTCTACCCTCTCTATTATAAAAGCAGACTCCTTCCCTTTCTTTAGGCATTCGAACATTATCTAAGAACCCAAAAATTTCTCTAACTCTTAAAGACTGCTCTGTTCTTCTCTCTATTAATTCATAACTCCTTCATCCCACCTCAACACAAGCACTGCTCCGAATCCTTGAAATTCTTGTGATCTTGATATGTTGAGGTTCGAGTCTCATCGGTTGGAAAAATCTCTTTTCAAACTGCTGGTAATTCGTTGCTTCGCTTTATTTGCTAGAAATACAATATTATCTCCGTTACTGATTAACCAGTCAATTCACTTCCTTGTGCTAATTTCGATAATACACTGTGTGAACTTGGTTCTTGCATCATGTTATAATAAAGTGAATTCTATAAGATATATTTGTGTATTTCTTATGTCATACAATATGTGTATGAATTTCGTAATCTAACATGTTTGTACGATGAAAAATACCTTTATAAATTTTAACTAAATAAGGTGTGTTTCTGGGAGTCTAGAATACGTATGTTTGCACATGCATATTTTGTCTAACAGGTTCTTTTAAATCAGAACGAAGATTTTGTTGGGACAAGATGGGGCTTAGGACTTGTTTAATTTAGCATTACTCTCATGTTTCCTTGTAATTTATTTATTTAATTCCTTTTTATAAGCTGTAAATTGTAATAAACACTAATAATAGTGGAAAGGGGTTTGTGGGGATGGGGGGTGTGTATTTCTTTATCATTTTTCTCAATATGCTAATCTCTCTTAGAAATCATGCCGGTATAATAGGTTTTGACATAGAAATCATGCCTATAGAGATTGAATTGATGCATATTTAGAAATCATGCTCATGTATATCATACATACTATCGTGATCATTCTACTTTAGGGAATATGCATAGATCTGTAAATCAAAAAATTTTGCTCTAATTATTAACCTTTAGCCTGCCCGATTAATATATAATTACCATGTCCATAAGACCTAAGTTTGATTAAAACTAGGACACATCCAAAATCCTGCCTTTAACTGCTGAAATCACATTTACAAGAATCAATTTGTGGGTTTGTCTGAAACTGTTTATGCTATAATTGCATTTCATCTGCATATAGATCTCGCTCATCATATCATCGCAATAACACCATCTTGATATGGTCTTTTATGAATAGCGCTTGTCTGTCAAATAGAAATCTTGTTTATAAGAATGCACATTTTCATGTTTAAATCATAGAAGACATGTCCTAAAGGTCATTTGTATCTTAATTATATGATATTAAGGGATCTGCTGGTGGAATATTTACATTTGCCACATTATGGATTTGCTTACTTTTGTTTAGACGTCGTGCCTATCCATTCAAATGTTGATTTACTTAAAATCAAATGTCCTATCTAATTGTTATATTATGCTTTAACTATTTAAGTTTGACATTTTGCATTAGAAATCATGCATATAAGACAATCATTATTATGATTACGTTCACTAGGAATCATGCCAACAGAATTTAATTTAGAATTATTTTGAGGCATACTTTATCAGTAATTAGAATAGAGGCTTATATGAAACCTTTTGTGCTAATAGTTTATTATTATTTTCTCTTGTCTGACGTAATCACCCTTAAAAAGCGCTAAGAATTTTATACCTCAAAATCCAAAATAGTTGTCCAAACGCCTCTTGGACATTAAGTTTGGGACAGGTAGGCAAATCCTAGGGTGTTAGTTTTTCTTTATCTAGAATGTTTTAGGATTAACAATTAACTAATTTGGTGGGTAGATGGGACATGATTGTCTGTGCTCGCTGAATAATACGAGCAATATTAATGATTGCGAGTATTATTTTAGTTCCACGGGGTGATTCCTTTAGGTTAAAATAAACCCCCTCCTTATAAATGCATAACTACGTCTGACCTGATCCCCTTCGGGGATACGTAAGCGCTTCTCTGAGGCTTGGTCCAATCCTTCAAATTCTTATATATTTGGGTTGTGTTTTTCTTTGATTTTCATGAATTTGTAATCTATTGTTATGAATTACTATTTGTGGTCTTTAATTTTGTTTCACTCTTGTTGCTTTTTATCAATTATTCAAATGTTGTATAAAGTTGTTATAACAATAATATCTTTGTCCTTTAGTATTTATTATCTCAATTTTCTTTCTTCTCTCTTATCTAAGAATCTGTTATTTTAATCACATAGTTTGATTCAAATTTAATTATTTAGCTTAAATTTAAATAAAATAAGTTAGAATCAATCCTGTTTTTGCTCACTAGTTAATCCCCCACATATTAATAAATTTAGAAGGGACCCACATTTGTGGACCTCGAAAGGTGCCTAACACCTTCCTTTCAAGGTAACTTGAATCCTTACCCGACTCTAGCGACCTAGGGTAATTTAAAGAAATTTTTAGTGTAGAACGGTGCCCTAACGCACCTTAATTCGTTAGGTGGCGACTCTTCGATCTAATTAATCCTTAAAGAGTTGTTACATGTCCTAACCCCATTTTTCACAAGAAAAATGGGGCGCGACATACACTACCATAAATTGGAGTGGATTTAAACGGATTGTCAAATATTATGGCACCAATGTTGGGGACTAGGACATAATTCCTATCTAGCACTATCAGTTTAGTTTGCTTGATTACGTAAGCTCTATTATTCCACCTAGAGTGAATGCTACGTCTTTCATTATATATGGCAGCATTTACACCATGGTAAAGGCGGAAAGGCAGTTTCACAACTCCACGGATAACGACTGCTGTCGCCCAAGCGCACACAAGCGTACATAATATAGAATTTTGAAGTCCAGATATCATACCCAAGGGACTTGTCAATTTAACCGTTATAAGGTTGTCACTTTAATTTCACTAGTCTACAAAACAAGTAAAATGAAGATTGATTTGGAAAATTAAACTACTAAAACTTCAAATATAAAAGTAACTAAAATAGATACAAGCTTGATTATATTTCGATAATGATGAAAGATTAGGGAAATGGCATTTGGTTGGTTTCAAGTTGAGTTTTTTGCACGTAATTAAACTGGCATGATTCTTTCTATATTTGTTAGTTGCAAGTTACTATCCCATTTCTTTCCACTATCCCAAGTATCCAAGAACTATTTCATGAATCCTAACACCTATATCTCTATGGTCGCAGGAGAACAATGAAACAACGGTTATGCCTACTTGTATTTCAACTAAACGGGGTTGAAGGGTATATCTCTATCCTCAACAACAACTTCTATCCTATCACCAATGGGTTCAAGGGTCTTTGAATTTCCGTTCTGTATTTATTTTTAACCCTTTTGATTTCCCTTACCAAGTTCAATTGAAAGTCAATAGATTAATTACAAGGTGATCAATCTTATAAAAACTAAATTAACACAAATAAATACAAACAACCATAACAGAAGAATCAAAACCAACTTTAATTAGTCTTTCAAACAATCAGCTATTCACGATGGCCACAACCCTAGAATATGAGTTTAGCCACTCATAGACAAGCAAAAAAACAAATATTTATTCATCATCATATGAAAATATGAAGTAAAGAATAGAAAACCTAGTTGTAGAACTTTGTCTTCCTTCCAAATGGCTTACAAGCTTTCATAAATGAACTACGGAATGTAAAAATGAGTAGAGACTGCTCCAAGAAGTAAAAAACTTCTTTAATGAACTAAGGACACTATTTATAGATGAGCCTTCAAATGACGCTTCTGCCTTTCAAGACTTGGCTTTAAAATCAGCAGTTTCCGCCCCAAGAACGACCCTAGTGCGCCGCCCGACCTATCTCGCCATAGACTTAGTCAAATTTCCAACAATTTCAGCTCTGAATAGGCTCTGGTGTGCCGCCCCTTTCACTTCGCCAAGGTGTTCGACAAATTTCTCTAAGTCTAGACACCTCTAACGTGGGGCGCCACTCATCTCGCAAAATTTGTGAAGTGTAGATTCTATGAAGTTTGAGAGCCGGCGCACTAGAGCCCCAACCTGATGTTTTGTTCTCTGAAGTTTGGGACTTGGTGCGGGGCGCCAGCTATAGCATCAAACCGGCCAGCTCCTCAAATCTTCATTTCTTGCATCATTTTGAGCCCATTTTGCTTAGTTTCCTACTCAAATCAACTCAAATCATTTGTTACTGCATAAAACACACACATACATGAATTTAAGCATAAACTAAGGATTATGAACTGAAAACATGATAAAATATGGTTAAAATCATGGCAAATGCGCATAAAACTATGCCCAACATCACCACCCCACACTTAAATCATTGTTCATCCTTGAACAATCCTTAAAACACACCTAAAAACATGTTTCACCATCACACGTGACACCTCTATAAACTCATACTTAACCAACTAGCATTGATCACTCATAGAGTGGTTTATCATCCTACAACAATTCTCACAAAGCACATAGAAAGATTTCACAATAAGGAACGCACAACCTCTATAAATGACTCATCTTTTCAACACAAAGGGTCAACATGATTAAGTGTGACACATGCAACAAGTAGTACACCGAATTAGACCTCTTGTACCCCTTACTTTTAGTGATGTTCCTCTCTCAAATTTATCAATGTAAAGACATGGAACACAATAAGGCATGCTCACACTCACAAATGATGTAATGCATATATGTACTCATACCATAGGCTTGCCCTTCATGTACGTTAAGACTACCTAACTGCTTCAAGAAATTAAGATCACAAGGACTTTTTTTATTATAATATTGGCTAAGGTACGGGTAGGATTGATATTTTGTTTTATAGTGACTATCACCCTAAGCACTTTTAAGACATATTTCACTTTTCTTGTCCACCATCTTTCTCCTTATTTGTTCACCTTTCATCTACTCACCCTTTTTCTTTTTTTTTCGTGCCCAATTTTTTTAATACTTGATTGGTAGTTTTGTAATCATAGAATAACTAAAAACAATTGCAATTAGAGCTCTCTTTTTCAATTCCCTAGCAACAAGTAAACAACACAATTTATTTTATGGGCACCCCTTCTTCTCACTTTTCTTTTCTTACTACAACTTTTTCTTCTTCCCTTAACATTATACTTTCGTGGACCTTTCCTTTCAAGGTGTCAAAGTGCCTAAGACTACTTTAGATCAATAAGTTTAAGGTCTCACAAAAAAAGAGGGATTAAGCTATTATTGAGGCTTATAAAGAATAAGGCTTTTAGCCTCAAAGGGGGTTAACTATGGAGAATGATTAGGAAGGCAAATGTGGGAAAACATGGATTTTTCAAACAAATGCCTTGATCATCTCTCAACTCCCTACCAACTAGTTATCCTACATACATTAAGGCAAGTTCTAGATGCTACAATATATACATACAAAGCAATTCAGCTCACCTCTCATGGCAACAAGAATCTAATCAGTTTCTACAGCTACACATTCACACAATCATATTGAATGAAAAGTTTATTCATAATTAATCCCTAAGGATATGTTGAATCAAATTAAAGAGATATGTGTGTCTCTTGGATTCTCACTCATGCAAACAAGATGACCACTTTGTTTCTCCAACATAGAAGAATATCAACAAGCATACGTGTGGATGACCCATGACCCAATCCTAAAAAAATGTGACAGAACTTCTTTTAAGACGGTCATCATCCATCTAGGGAAACGTCATTACACTATGACTACAACGACTCAAAAAAAACAACAAAAAATTGACTCCAAGATAAAGCAATCAAACATGATATAGTCAAGACAAATAAAAAGTCAAAATATCCCAGGCATCCAAGTCAACATCACTATACTAGCTATTACAACTCATGACCTATGAATCATCAAGCTACTACTACGAGGAATGACATACTAATGCTACGACCTATAATAAATATATCAATAAAAGACAGTGGGAATCTATCTTTCCTCTACCCCACACTTAAAAAGGTGCACTGTCCTCAGTGCACATCACATCATAAAGGGAGAGAAAAGGAACCTCCTGGGTCGCTAAGCATTATCCTCGTGATTGTACTCCTCATCCTCATCATTATCTTTGCCATCAACTTGCATGGCGCCCTTAGCAGCATCATCCTCTTCATCCATATCTATGTCATCAACACCATCAATAAGGATTCTGACCTCATCATCATCAAGCGACTCCTTAAAAGTTGGGTCCACTCGGCACATCAACATAGCACTCTCCATAAGCGAGTACCATGCCTCTAAAGTTGTTATCTCCTCTAAAGTGGTGGGTCGACCTCCTATCTTCAGCTGTAATTCCATCATCCCAACTATACAACCCTGCCAACTCTCATCCCCGACTTGCCGATCAGCTATAGTAAGAAGAGGGCCTATGGACGGGACATTCTCCTTTACCTTTGTGATGTCTATCATCTTTCCAACCAGGTGTCCTGCCAAAGGTAAGATAAGGTCTACATCCTCCTCCTCAATACTTACCTCCCTCAAGAACATGGTCAAGAGACTACCGTGACAATAGTTTCATCTACAATTGTCTTATGATCTTCTCATATTGTCAAGAATCACCTCACTAAAGTTGATCAGTATTCCCTTCATCAGCATGTATACCAAGACAATCCCTCTCGAGTCACTTCTGTCATATGTGTCCCACGGAGAAAGATAGCACACACCAATTTCATCCACGGATTTTCCTCCCTATTTAAATAAGAAAACACCAATGTGGAATGAGTGCCATTGTGATCCCTCGCCCAATGGGTGAATGAGTGCTCACCATATAAAGTGTGACGGATATCTCTACATGGAGACTTCTCCAACAAGATAAAATACTTCGAAGGGTCTCTGCAAGTGTCTCTAAAAAGGAATTGAATCTTTAACCTGTAAATCACACCACCTGACCTCTAATCTTTACTTAGTACTCTCTCCGAATGAAGTATCCCAATTTGCATAGAACTCCCTTACCAAAATGAGGTTGCACCTTTCCGGCTCATTGAAGATATAATTATCTCCCAACTCACGTATCTTGTTTTGAATGACCGAGAACTCAAATTCCAAGCGGCCCTCATCTATCCAATTCTCAAGGGCATACTTGGTTTCTTTTTTAGTGTTGAACCAAGTAAGCCCATGAGGCTCTACCACTTTTTCTCCAAATCTCCTCGTGGGGCTGGCTTTGGAAGCCGAAGAACTAGCCCCCGTTTTTCCTTTCCTAGCCCTATTGACACTGGGATATGAAACAACCACCTCCTTTCATTTTGATTCCATGGTACCTAACAAGCAAAAATCAAGAACTTCACGAAATTAGCTTATGAACAAACTAGCTAACTAATTAAGTGTTGAAGGTGCAAAATCCACCCCGCACTTAATTTGGTAGTGTGCTTGTGAGAATTTGTGAAATGGAGTACTCAAGAATTACTCCATCATCATCCAATATCAATAATTCAATTTAATATACTAACTCCATATTACACCAAGTTCATGAATTTTTTCATTTCTTTTCCACTATTCTATAACTTCAACTTTTTTTCAAGAATGCCTCAACTAAGTCATCCCTCGCACTTTCCTCCTCCAATTGATAATTCAAGTAATTCATGTAATGGAGTAACAATATTCAATTCAATCAACAAACAATAAGCAATTACTACCATCCAACATGAATTAATCAAGAATCTCACCAACTCAAGCATTTATCATATTCAAGAATCATGTACTTTCTCTCTCTAAAATTAATACATCTACCCACCACCATTCAAGAATTTAATTCACCAACCCCCATCATCCCCACAAGTTCAAATCATCATATTCAACCAAGAATCAAGCTACCCAACAAAGACAACATATAATCATGGAAGAATTTAAGACATTAAGCTCATAAAACCCAAAACATGAACTCTTGCTTTTCACCAAAAATGGTGATTTTGGATTATAAATCTTGGGGAAGAGGGTGTGGGGAGCATGCTTTCATCGTTGATCAAACAAGAGAGAAGAAATATACTTACTTGAATTGAACATGAGAACTTCACCAACTTGTTGGAGAAGACAACACTGGAGGAAAAAGGGAATGGGAGAGCTAGGGCCTAATAGGAGAGAGAAAGGAATTTTTGTTTTTTCTTTTTCAACTTTTTGAGGGAAAAGGATGAATGGAACTTTAAATAAATAAGTGGACATGGTCTTTTAAGTCAATATTGACTCAAATTGACCAAAAATTTTCGTCCAGATAGCCCCTGGCATGCCGCCCCTCTATCTCACCACAGACTTAAAAAAGTTCTATGGAGATAGGGGGCTGGCGCGGCAAACCTCCTGTAGCCTCACCTGACAAAAAAATTTTCTTCTACACTTTAACTCCTGGCCCCTAATGCCAAGCATTTCACCCCAGACTTACACTTTTTAGCTCAATGCCCCAACTCATTCTTGCCTCTTTAGCCCTGTTCATCTCTACAAACAAAGAAAAATATACAAAATATTAGAAGGATGGGTTGCCTCCAGCCAAGCGCCTTAGTTAAAGTCGTGGCATGACATTCATAGGTCGTTTGCCGTGCAGTGCCTAATTTAACATTGCGGTATGACTATAGACCCCGTTACTCCTTCATCCGAGTAGACTTCTGACCATACCAAGGATCTACTAAACTTTCATGCAGCACTTGCTGCTCCACTAACTGATTACAATCTCCAGGTTCTCCCATCGTCTTCACTTTGAATTCCTTATAGTAAGTTAGCATTTGTGCTGCTCTGAACACTTAAAACACTACCTCCTGACCATCTACTCTCATAGACATCATAACCGACTGAACATGTGTGATAGCGTCGGCGGTGGCTAAAAATCCTCTTTCCAAAATGAGGGCAATTGTTGCATCTACTTCATAGTCTAGGATTATAAAGTCCATTGGCAAGATGAAAGGTCCTACCTTAATCAAGACATCTTCAATGATTCCCTCATGATAGGCCAGAGACCGATCCGCAAGCTGCAACATCACTGTGGTAGGATGTGGTTCACCTAATCCTAGAGTTTAGAATAGGGATGCAGGCATTAAATTGATGCTCTCACCCAAATCACAAAAGGTTGAACAAACTTCCTTGCTTCTAATAGTGACAGGGATAGTGAAGCTCCCGGTGTCCTTTAGCTTTTTAGGAATTTTGTTCTTGATTTGGAAACTACACTCTTCCGTAACAGCCATGATTTCAAACTCTATATGCCTCCTCTTATTGGCCACGATATCCCTGAGATAGATGGCATACTTTGGAACTTCCTGAAAAAGCTCCAACAAAGGAAGATTCGCATTAATCTGCTTTAATAACTCAAGAAACTTACTACAGGTTGTGTCCTCTGTCTTCTTCTTCAACCTTTGAGGAAATGGAGAAGGTGGTCTAGCTACTATAGGTTTTTATTGTGGGTTGCTAGACTCCCCTACCTTAGTCTTGGATCTCATGGATTATTCCTCATCAACTTTTTCTTTTATGGAGATAACCTCACCCAACTCCTTACTACTGCACAAGAAAATAGCATTTACATTTTCCTTGGGGTTCTTCTCGGTGTTAACCGAGAGTGGCCCCTGTGGTTTGTTGTTCCGTTGTAGAGCGAATTACCGCACTTGCCTTTAAAGCCCATGGATGGACTTTTACATTTCATTGACCACTTTCATCTGTTTCACCATCCATTGCTTCATTATCTCCTCAAGAGAATATTTCTGTTGTGGCCCTGTTGCCTTTGATAAGTGTTCTAGGGCTTTAGAAGTTCTGATTCCCTCCCCATGGGGGATTTGCTCCATCTGGTACCCATAATTGTATCCATTACCTGTAAAACCTCCACCACGACCTTGTTGTCCCACAAAATATACAGACTCAGGAATAAGAGGACAACCTAAATATGCGTGGCTTTCTCCAAACGCCTCAAATGATGTTTGGGATTTGTACCTACTATACCTGCTACACTTGGCCTACTATTGTTGTGGTCACCAACTTACCGATCGCATTCACTAACTGGCTAATGTCTGCGTTGATTGCCGCTATACCATCCACCTCAAGCTTTCCCGGCACCTTTACTACTGCAAGTCCTCTGCCTGAGTCATTGATAATCCTGACTCCCCATAGATATGAGGTTCAAGAGAGCCTCAATTCTCATAACTTTTGGATAGAATCTGTACTTGTGATGTAGCTCAAGTAGCATCTTAGACTCGGGTTTCAGACCCTCAATGAAGTTGTGCCTGATTATCTCCTTTGGTTGCATATGGTGTGGAAAATCCCTAAAGTAACCCTTGTAAAGTTCCAATGCTTGAGATAGCGTTTCTCCATCTTTATGTACGAATCTTGAGATCTTTCCCCTCAGTTCTTTAGTTCTTCTCGAAGAGAAAAACTGGTTTATGAACTTATTGGAGATGATCTCCTAAGTGGTGATGGATCCTGCAGGATCATTCTAAAGCCACTCCTAGGCCTCTCCGACCAGTGAGAATGGAAACAAAGTCAACTTGACATATTCATTTGACATATTTAGGTAGTGGAAGTTCTCACTCAGCTCTACAAACATCATCAAATGCCTGTGGGGATCCTCGTGCAGCTTGCCCTGATATTGGAATGTGTTTTGGACCAATTGCACAGCCGCTTCTTTTATCTCAAAGTTCCCAGTTATGGCCGGTTTGATGATCTCTTTAGAAGTGTTCTCTAAATTAGGCATAGCAAAATGCATCACTGGAACTCTCTCATTCTCTTCATTTGCTGCTTGCTTGTTGTTTTCCATAACTAACCTTCGAAAGATTCTCT
The DNA here is from genome assembly GCA_035772735.1 of Datura wrightii. Lineage (NCBI taxonomy): Eukaryota > Viridiplantae > Streptophyta > Magnoliopsida > Solanales > Solanaceae > Datura > Datura wrightii. The sequence goes on along the minus strand of JASDFA010000019.1, from coordinate 69,984,508 downwards.
CTATTTTAGGATCAAGAGAAGCCAAAGGTGGTCCTTGACTTCTTATCTTGGCATTCACTGAGGAAAAAAACCCTGCGAACTTCTACAAAAACAAGAAACAAACGTACAATACAAACTAGCGAAACAAAATTCTAACCTACAAACGATTAAACAATATTCAAATCCCTGACAACGTCGCCAAAAACATGGTGTCGCCCAAGCGTACGCAAGTGCACGTGGTCGTCAAGTAATATAGGATTTTGAAGTCGAGATATCGTACCCAAGGGACTTGTCAATTTCATCGTTATAAGGTTGTCACTTTAATTTCACTAATCTACAAACAAGTAAAATGAAGATTGGTTTGGAAAATTAAACTACTAAAACTTCAAATATAAAATTAAATAAAACAGATGCAAGCTTGATTGTATTTCGATAATGCTGAAAGACTAGGGCAATGGCACTTGGTTGGTTTCAAGTTGAGTTTTTCAGACGTAATTAAACTGGCGCGATTCTTCCTATGTTTGTTAGTTGCAAGTTACTATCCCATTTCTTGCCACTGTCCCAAGCATCCAAGAACTATTTCATGAACCCTAACACCTATATCCCTATGGTCGCAGGAGAACAATGAAACAACGGTTATGCCTACTTGTATTTCAACTAAACGGGGTTGAAGGGTATAATCCTCAACAACAACTTCTATCCTATCACCAATGGGTTCAAGGTCTTTGAATTCCCGTTCTGTATTTATTTTTAACCCTTTTGATTCTCTTTCCCAAGTTCAACCGAAAGCCAATAAATTACTTACAAGGTGATCAATCTTATAAATAATAAATTAACACAAATAAATACAAACAACCATAACAGAAGAATCAAAATCAACTTTAATTAGTCTTTCAAACAATCAATTATTCACCGTGACCACAACCCTAGAATATGAGTTTAGCCACTCATAGACAAGCGGAAAAACAAATACTTATTCATCATCATAGGAAAATACAAAGTAAAAAAGAGAAAACCTAGCTGTAGAACTTTGTCTTCCTTCCAAACGCTTACAAGCTTTTATAAACGAACTACAGAATGTAAAAATGAGTAAAGACTGCTCCAAGAAGTCCAAAACTTCTTACGAATTATCTAAGGCCACTATTTATAGATGAGCCTCCAAATGATGCTTCTACCCTTCAAGACTTGGCATTAAAATCAACATTTTCTGCCCCAAAATGACCACGTGTTACACCCCGTAAAAGTTAACGATTAGTAAGCGTATGCATAGATTTGTGACGAATAAAGAGAGCGTGATGCGTATAGAAAAAGCCTTGGAAGCGGGGTCGGATGGAACCAGTGCACACGGGGCCAGCGCGACGCGCCATCTAGCAGCGTACTGGCTAGCACGGCGAGCTAGGCCTGCTGGCGCCTTGAGAGGCACGGCGCGGCAGGGAGGTTTGCGTGATGGGCAGTGCGGCATGCCCACTGCCATCACCCTAATATATATATAAGGGCCCCTCCTTTCATTTTAATCATTCACAAAACTTATTCTCTCGGCCAGACATAAGATAAACAAGGATTTCGATCGTTTTTCACCTGATTACGCTATCAAACGCAGTCCAAACTCAAATTAACTTCAGATATCGACTTCTAAGCCTGTAGGAAACATTACTATAGAGTTATTTTCTCAAATACCCCTAGCATATTGGAACTCCGCTGAGTAGAAGTTGTCAGAATTGCTCCTAATTGATTCTGATACGGCCATAGACTTTAGGTAAGCATTTCTCCCTTCTGTACTCTCGGCAAATTATAGGTTTTCAACTGTATTTTATGTTGTTGAATTCTAGTTGCTATTAGTATTAAAATTTATCATTTTAATCCGAATTTAGTATTAAAATTCATCTCTTTCTCCCAGTATTACAGTTATATTTGGAAAGAGCTGTTGAATTCAAATTGAAACTTGTCAAATAATCGGGAATCAGCAGCTAAGGTATGTTAAGGCCAATTCCTTTGGCAAGTTAGTTTCTATAGCATTGTAATACAGTTTGAATCACAGTAAAGGATCCAGAAGTATTGTTATTGTGATTAATTGTTGCTGTTAGCTGAGACCAATACTCTATGTTTAGTTTGGGATTGACTTTGCCCTGTATAGCCTTCCATGACCAACCCCAGAGTTACTAGTTGTGTCATTGCCCTCCAGGGGCTATATAACGTCGCTCCAAGGAGCGATATGCCATCCCAAGTGACGATGATAAGGCACAAGGGCCTTATACAGTCCATTCCATGGTTGCACTACCAGTTCTATGTCGTATCAGCGTCACACCCCCGTCGAGCCTGGTGCCTGGGTGCAGTTATCAGGAGTCCGCTAGACTCAGACACAGCTACAGTTCAGAGGCCGAGTGGGCTTAGTTGCAGACCTAGGGGGCCGGTAGGTTGGCATAGTTACTAGTTGACTCATTCTGACCTTGTTAGGGGTATATAGATTGAAATGTGCTCGCCAAGGCTTATGGGGGCCCCAAGTGGGTTATTCTGTGTTGTTTGTACCTTTCGACTTATGGGGGCCAGGTAAGGTTCTTGTTTGCACTATTTCCGGATAAATTAGACATGCAGGAAGTTAAGTTATTTAGGTATACCCCTATTCCTTCTACCCAGCTACTTTCAGTTTCATTTCAAGTTCATCCAATTATTTTTTGCTAATGCCTTACATATTCGGTACATGTTGTGCTGACGCCCATCCTTGAGGCGCTGCATTACTTACCTGCAGGTGCAGATAGACGCGGATCAGGACCCTCCTAGCATCCAGCTAGAATTAGCAGTATAGTCGACTTCCTTCCTCCGGAGCTAATAGTTAGAAGGTTTACTCTTTTGATTATACAATATATGGGTAGGTCGGGGCCCTTCCTCGACCATTGTTCCACTCCTAGAGGCTTGCAAATTTACAGATTCCCTATGGTTAGTTTGTTGTTGGCCGTGTGGGGCCTATATATGTTTTATTTCTTGTGATGGCTATGTGGGGCCTTGTTTAGCAATTAGATAGTGGCCTTGTCAGCTATAGTATAGTTATGGTTACCTTATTTTTATTTCAGTTATAGTTAGGCAGCATGGTGGTCTTGTCGACCCACATAGGATCCCTTTTTATTGTTTGTTGTTGGTTGGCTGTTTTCATTTATAGGTTGCTATATGGACTTGTCGGCTGGAAACTGTATTTACAGTCAAGATATAGCTCGTTGTTTTCTTAGATTGAGTTTCAGGCATGCACCAGACATGCATAAGCCTAACCAGGTCAATCAGATTCTAGTGTGGTGTTGGTGTCGGTCATGCTTCCCAAGGTGGGGCGTGACACCCTGGCATGCCGCCCAACTATCTCGCCGCAGACTTAGTCAAATTTCCAGAAATTTCAGCTCTGGATAGGCTCTGGTGTGCCGCCCCCTTCATCTCACCAAGGTGACACCTCTAGCGTGGGGCGCCACTCATCTCACCAAATTTGTGAAGTGCAAATTCTCCGAATTTTGAGGGCTGGCGCGTATAGCCCCAACTTGAAGTTTTGTTCTCTGAAGTTTGGGACTTGGTGCGGGGCGCCAGCCATAGCATCAAACCCATGCTCCTCAAATCTTTATTTCTTACATCATTTTGAGCCCATTTTTCTTAGTTTCCTACTTAAATCAGCTCAAATGATTTGTTAGCGCATAAAACACACACATACATGAATTTAAGCATAATTTAAGGATTATGAACTCAAACATAATCAAATATGGGTAAAATCATGGCAAATAGGCATCAAAATTTGCTCAACATCAATGACCCTCATCAGCATTTGAAAATTTTCTTAGAGGTGTGAAACCTCCACAAGTAGAATAACACTTTTGATGATGTCATTCATCTTAGAGTATTCAAATACTCTTTTTCTAGGGGAAGCGAAAGAATGGTTTCACAGGCTACCTCCGAATTCAATCCATATACGGCAAGAGCTTGTGAATGTCTTCCTCAAAAAGTGGTTCTCGCCTAGTAGGAAGGCAAAGAAGCGAGACAAGATCCTTTACTTAGGACAGCTCCCATGGGGAGCAATTATTTGAAGCTTGGGAAAGGTTCAAGCAATATATACTTCAGGTGCCCAACCACGGGTTCCTCGAGTATATTTTTCTTAAGAAGTTCTATACAGATTTGAACCCATTGATGTAGTCTATTGCAAATAACGTCTTTGGAGGATACTTTATGGATAAGACGTTTATTCGGATTGCCATCATATTGGATCAGATTTTAAAGCAAAACCATACATGGCATGGAGTAGATCAAAGTGGAGGGCTAAATGCGGTTACTCCTTCATTGTCTCACTTGATGAAGGAGAACCAGGATCGTGATCAAACCATGGGTGCCATGGCCACCAACATATCCCTTCTCACAAAAAAGTTGATCGAGGCTGAGATCAAAAAGATATATGTAGTTGAAGAGACCGTGAGTGGTGCTCAATATGGGAATGGATTTCCCTCTTCCATACCAATATCAACCATTCCAGGAACCACCTCATATTCAAGTTGAAGATACCAATTATGTTGGTAACTCATCTGGTGCTATAGACCGCATTATCAACAAGACCACCCACCTTCATCATATCAACGGCAGTGGAGACCTCAACCACAAGGTCAAGGTCAATGCTATTCAAGAAATGATTATGCTGGCCCAAATAAAGGATGGGACAATGGTGGTAACTATTAGAATCGAAACTCAAGTTCTTGTGTTCCATTAAGAGGTCCCCCTTCTTACCCTTAAAATTGGAGGGAGGATCCTTCTAAAGACCATGGAGGCTCAAAGCTTGAAGGGATGTTGGATAAAGTGCTTGCCAATTAAGAGAGATCGGGCACTTACCTAAAGAACCTTATAGAGATTGTAGGTTCTCACACCATGTCCATACAAAAGATACAGAAGCAAGTGTGGGATCTTTCCCATGACCAAAATCCCAAGAAAAAATGCCATCTTCCTAGTGACACCGTGGCTAATCGAAAAGGACATGTAGGTCCTTCCAATGCTCAATGTATATCCATTCTCACAAGGAGTGGCAAGATTGTACAACCTGTAGTGTTGAAGCTAAGGAACGTGTGGCTGATAAAGTGATTGAGATTATGCATGAGTTTAATTAACAAGATGAAGGGTTGAGAAAGCCAAGTATTGATGAGATAGTTAAGGTGGGAGTCAAAAAGCCACTAATCGAGGAGATGGTCAATGATGATTCAGCTGCTTCAAAAGGAAAAAAAAAGTCCAAGGGAGAAGTGGATGACATTGCTAAATACTTTCCTTTCCTTGTTCCTCCTTTTCCACAAAGAATAGCTCAGTGGCTAAAGGAGGCTACACACCGAGTTCCATGTATTGATTTTATCAAGGAGATGCCTGGTTTTACTAAATACCCTGAAGATGTTGCTGACGAGGAAGCTTCCATGTGACCAAGAAGAGTTGATTCTAGTAATGCACCATGTGAGTGCTACTATTTTCGGCACTTGTGTTGAAATGAAGGAGGATCTGGGTGAATTTACCATTTCTTGTAGAACTGATAGATATGATTTCTTGCATGCCTTATGTGACAATGGGGAAAGTATAAATTTGATGTCTCTATCCATATACAAGCAATCCAATTTAACCATGCTAAAATCCACCTCTATCCAGCTCCAAATGGTCGACAAGTCTATCAAGACGCTGGTGCGGGTGGTGGAAGATGCGCTAGTGAGAGTCAGGAAATTTGTGCTTTTGGCTGATTTTGCAGCACTTTAACTTGCTAAAAACCTCCACAACTGCTCACTTTGTTTCTCTCATTGCTTGCATCCCATGCACACATAGAGCTCATTGTGCATGCAACTAAGATTTTGAAGCCCTGTAGTTCGTGATTTTTATCAATCATGCACACGAGCACTTGGAAACTATTTAGGTACTTACTCTTTTGTTTAATATCTACTATGAATTATGTGATTTACTTGATGCTTTGACTTGGGGGAAACATTACCAATGCTTGGAGTTCATTTGGGGGGAGAACTTGGGTTAAATTCATTAGAAAAATGAACGGGGCTTAGGTGAATGTTTGTTTGAGCTTGAGTGGTGATGATATTTGCTAAATGGTCCTAAAATTGATAAATCCCCATCCGATGTTTGTTCTTTGTACTCAAAAGAAATTGTCCTAAAGTTGGAAGTTTGTGAAACCCCCAAAAAGCAGAGAAAGTGACAAGCTGTCTTTCTTTAAGTCGGACCATCCTTGTCTCCTTCTGTTACACTCGATGGTCAAGTTCATTGAGTCACTAGATGACTCAATGGATGGATCGTCATTTCAAAGGATGGTTTTCACTTAAACCATTTGTTAAAATAGAAAACCTAAAATTCTGTATTCAATAGACAAAAGAAGGTACAGTCTGTCTCTTAATAGTGCAGACCGTCCCTTCCACCATCCAATGCTTTAATTTTTCTAATTTCATATTACCCCAATTCCATGCACTAACAAAATTATTTCATAATCATAGGTGATGTCAGCCAAAGAGTTGTACCTGGAGGAGGCAAGACCAATACACCGAAGAGGTCCCAACTTAGGGACGAATATGAGGACTAGTACTTGCCTCCAGGAAGTCATAGGATCATACCCCAGGCATTAGAGGTTTCACCCATTCCCATAGCTTGGGTGGCATCCACAGAGTCACCATCTCTGGGACTCGTATCCCAGTTCGATGAGGAGCATGAGTAATAACACTGAAACCATACCTCCTGCCGAAGTATAAAGCGGACGTTGTCAATAAAGAACCCAACTAAGAGGTTGGGGTCGAACCCATAGGGAATATGTAAGATCTAGACTAAAACAAGGTAAGTGAAATTATAGAAATACAATTAGGGGTTTTAAAGAAAATAGTAATTAAAAACACAATTGAAATTATAGGTGAAATCAAGATTTAAAGATAACTAGGGTTTGGTGTTCCCTATAGGTTCATAACGCCTTTGGCTATACATACGTGATCATCACCAATGCTTACTTGTAGAATTGATAACCTAGGTTCATTCAAATGACCAACCAGTCCCTATTGAATGACTATACTCAATCACCCGACCAGGTCTCATGAGCGATTTCAAATTAACCTTTATCAATACATTCCAAATTTTAACTATCCTGCGACCACAGCTCAAGTTAATACAATGATCATCAAGATCAAGGCTTTGTTGTAATTCTCTTTTCCTAATCTCTACCACTTAGACCTAAGCAAGTAAAGAATTTGGGCAAGTCCTAATGTTGTACACCATTAAGAAACGTTTAAGCATGAAGAGAATACAATACAAGTGTTTTGCATTGGTTTTAAATCACTTTTATGTAACCCTAGCTTGTTAATCCATCATGGTTCCCACAACCCTAGCTATGGAGGTTTTAGCCTCTCATAGTTGCAAGACTGTGATTTATTTGCATAATTAAAGACATAAATCAAAACTTACAATTATAATTGAGAGAAAAACTTCCTTGAATTAATCAGCAAAAATCCTTAAGAACAATATGAAGATTAAGAAAAGGTTGATCACAAGTTGAACAACTCAACTCTCACGTCTATATCTCCTTAATTTCATTGCTAATTGGTTCCAATCACTCCCAATTACTTCTTGACTACTCTACTATGAAAATAAAACATAAAACATATTTATACAGACATAAAAATCCTTTTCCTAAGCTAACAGGGTAAACTTCCATATCTGCTACCGCTCGTGCCACGATTAGACCTATGACCCGTGATAGGCTTGTAAGGGTCGTACCGACCACCTGTAGGTCTTTAGCTTGCTGAAATCCAGCTAAGTGTTGGGTTTGGTTATGACTCGTACCATCTTCCTATGAGTCATACTGAGCTTTCATGGTTTAAATTTGAAGACTCTGAATTTTAATGAAGTTTGTCACAAGTGTCTGGTACGACTCGTACCTTGCTATCACGACTTGTACTATAGTCATTCATGCCCAGGTTCAACCTTTGTTCATTTTCTCTGATTCTTTCCACGACTTGAAGTTACGACTCGTATAACGATCATATGACTCATAATTTGAGTCGTGGAGTGCATCTTTCTCAACTCATCTTTCTGAATATTTTCATGAGTCTTAGTACAATTCATACCATCAATATATGACTCATACTGAGACTGTCATTTTGGCTCATTTTCTGCTCTTTTAAGCTTCTTTAGCACAATCTTGTTCCAACACCTAAGTTTACTTGAAAGCACAAGAAAAATACCTCATATCCATATAAACACACCTAAGTTCATGTTATTTTCTTCAGTTTTGAGTGTCAAAACTGCTGTAAATCCATAGCACATCAATGATCAGGCCTAATCCAGTGGGACCCAGATTGATATTCCCTCCGAAGAGTCTATTGAGGAGGACTCCACTAGCCTGACTCCCTCTCCCTTAGTAGCAGCAGCAAGTTGAGACAAAAATAAGGGAAGGACATATATAGACTGAGATGGTCCATTTAGGGCATCATAAGCTGATATTTGCAGGGGTGAAAGCCCCACAATAGAAAGCCTCACAAGGGTATTCCTTAGGAGTGCACCATTAGTGCCAATAGATTGGAGCTCTACCCTGAGATCATGGAGCAGCTACAGCATCAGCACTGGGAGTTCTTATTCTGCCTCATGGGCCAGTATGTTCAGATACTAGTTCGGGAGTTCTATACAATCTACGAGGCAATCATTCTATGGTCGAACTAGTGCTGAGATCACAGGTAAAGCCACTAATATCGATGGTGATCAAAAGAGTATTGGTTGACATCATCCTTGAGGCGATCAACCAATATTATTTGGGGGATGACTATGAGGTAGTTGATTCCATCGAGTTTGATGAGATATTAGCTCAGGGTCATTGATCTAGAGGATAGATGGTTAGAGTTATAGCTCGAGGTACTCTAAGTTGGGTTGCTCTTGAGCTAGCTGATATATACAAGAAAGAGCTACAACTTTCAGCCAAGTTTTGATGGAATGTGATGTGCAGACAGATCTGCCCGACTAAGAGTGACAATAAACTCCCACTCAAACATGCTTTAGTTATGGAATCTATAGTGTCTAAGAAGAGGATTAATATAGGCTAGATGTCATGTTTGGAGCTGAAGGAGAGGGCTATACAGACTGCTACCTCCCTTCCATTCCCATGCTTAGTTACAGCACTATGCTAAAGGGCAAGTGTGTTGATCCTACCGAGGGGGAATTTGTGCACTAATGCTCACCAGGTGACCGATATCACCATGATGTGAGATGACACCATGATCACTGTGATAAGGCACCCTAGCTCCATACTTCTAGTTGGGCCCACTATTGAGAGTTAGGGTATCCTGCCTGAGGAGCCCGCATCACAACCCACGGTTAAGACAGACATGGTAGTAGAGGATGATGACTCTGATAGAGGAGACATCTAAGAGGAGGATGACCCTATCATGCATCCCACAGAGGCTACGAAGCTCAGAGCTGCTAGATTGGAGTCACTGGCATTTGCTAAGATCAAGCCTCATATTAATAGTGATATGACCACTTCTTATGCACCCCAACCTTGGTTTCCATCAATCATTTCGGCCCACATACCATATGATCTAGAGTAGCATAGTCTGAGTGCCATAGGGAGATTTTGCCACTTTTGCTCTTTCAATTTGTTTTATATGTGCATTAAGGGCACTAAACCATTTTAGGGTGGGGTGAATATATTTGGTCCCTATGTGGTATATTTGATCATTGCTTGTATGTTGCTTGATATAAACATTCTTGTTTTTTTATGATATGATGTTTTTTATTGAGTTTATAGATGTGTATGGTGTTAATTCATTTTAGTCCATTTTACCACTTTCATAGTAAAGATTATTTTTGATTTCTTAGTGTAGAGTCCTTCTTGATTTTATTAGCGATGGTTCTTTCTCAGGAGGCTTACTTTTTGTTGAATATGACATAATAATGTAGTTAAAGTGTCGTAGTGTTTAAGCTCAATGATAGATTGCTAGGTGAAATTCTTAAGGGTACCAGCCTACTTGTTGAGTCGTCTTTGGTTGAAAAACATGTTTTTGACTTATGTGGTGGTTGCAATTAAGCTACTTACATGCCTCCATTTTTACATGAAAATTTTGGCAATGTGTCTCTAGTTGAGAATGATGTGTTTAGTCATTTTGATACCCATGTACCAGTGTGTGGAAAGGAATTTTTCCTGTTCACTTGATTTGGTCACACTCTAGAACTTGTCTTGCTGCTTGTGCTCAAACTTAGAATTGACTATGGGTTGTAGAAATGAATTTAGGTCTTCTTTGTTCTTTACTAGCCCCACTTACCTAAATATATCTACTAAATGATGCATGTATCCTTAGTCTCCCTTTGAGCCTTTGACCTTTTTCTTGATCAACTATAATGAATGCTGAAATCAATTTTCAAGTTGACCCTCTTCAATCCATCCTCCTTGACACTTTGAAAAATGAGTAAAAAATTGTAAGTTGGGGGTGATAAGGTGGAAAAGAAAGAAATAGGTTAAAAGATGATTTGTTGATCATATCCCAAAGTGAAACTGAGCAATGAGCTAAAAAGAAGGTAAAAAAGAAAAGAAAAAGAGAAAAATGAAAATTGAGCTCACAAAAGCACTTTGGAGTCTGAGAAATTGCTAAGAAAAGAGAAGGGAATAAAAGAAGGGATCAAAAATATTAAGTAAAGTGAGAAAGTGTACAAGGATGGTAAATGAGTCACTAAAAGTTATATTTGTACCCTATCAGCCCTTTGACCCTCATTACAGGCTTAGAAAAGCCCTTGTGTGATCATCTTAACCCGGATATCCAAATGCAAAGGCACTTGAGTAAAAAGGAAAGCATATGGTAGTTGTGACCTATCTTGTAAACTTCTTTCAGAGATTTTGAGTGCAATTCTCTTCTCTCTTGATCTTGTTTGTCCTTATTGGTGTGTTAACATTGCTTCAAAAAAATGGACACTTCCCTTGGTTTGGTTGTGAGGGCGTGTGGATGTTAATAGCTGGCATGTTTTACTTCTCAAATCTAGGTGCATACACGTTGATATAATGTCATTAGTGCAGATTGCATGTTTAGTCCAAATAGTTGTGAGAAAACGGGTTTGTGTTGGATGGAGGGGGTGGCTTGATTGAAATGTGTATTCTTGTAACCATTATTCTCAACCAACCTAGTCATTGTAATTTGTGATTTTGAGACATTTGTTTAGGTATTAGGGTAGTTTCTCTTCTTAGTTTGCTTGAGGAGAAGCAAATGCTTTAAGTTAGAGGTTTTGATGTGTGGGAAATTTGTGACACATCTTTGCTTCATTTCATAATATTGCATGTCTTTAGAAGCTAGATTAAGTAGAAACTAACCTCATTATGCCATGTTTCAGGAACCCAAATAAAATGAAGAAGAGAGGAGGCAAAGATAGAAATCTATCCAAAAGACTAAGCAACTGATGGATCATCTATCTGAAGGACAGTTCGCATGTTCATCCATCCAGACGAGGCCAATATTTCTAGACACCATGTTGAAGAGGTCCTTAATCAACAAATTTAAGGATGGACCATCTTTCCAGAAGATGGTCCGTCAATTAAAAAATGGACTCACGAGAAAACAGAGGCCAACATTAATCGATCAAGCCACAGATGAACCATCTTTCTAAAAGACGATCTGCTGATCAAAGGATGGAAGGTTGTTGGGCAAAAGACAATTTTAATCGATGGGGTAAAGGACTGTAAATCCTTCCAAAAGATGGTCTATCCCTACACACATGTGACCTTTTGGACTTTTTGAGACATAATATAAATAAATTTGTCTTTTTTTCAAAGAGCTTTTGATTAACTTTTTTGTAGAGAGTAGAGATAGATAGAATACTTTTCTTTTCATCAATAGTAGAGTAGATCTTAGATTTTCTTGTAATTTTGAAGATTCAAGTTCATTAATTCAAGCTTTCCTCTACAATTAGCAATTTCTTTGGTGAGAATGTCTAATTACTAACTTTCTATTCTTCTTCTTGCTATGGGTAGCTAAATCCATATCTAGGCTTGCGAACCCTACTGATTGCAATTTGGTAAAATTGATTAGGCGCTTAAGAATATTTGATTGATCTTTGCTTTGTAGTGTGATATTGATGATGAAAGTCACCCAATATTGCCCAATTACCTTTATGAGGCTTGAAAGAGTAAATTTAGGTTGTGTTAACATCAATTAACAATAAACTAAAGTCATAACCTTTGTTTAATGGATTCTCCTAGACATAGGTTGAATTTCAGTTGGCAACAAGCAATTGGGTAAAAGGGAGTTCTCTTCAATTTGAAAAAATTAAAGTAGATTGACTCCTATAATTCTATTGAAAGATACTCATGGGTTGCCTAAGTCTTTGCTTGCATGTTCATCCATAGCTCACTCTCAATATACCCATATTGGGTGATTTAGGGGGATCGACTCATAATTGGGGTCACTTCCTTGTATTTTCATCAATTGATTTAACCTAAACAATTAGCATTTATTTGTTATAGTTAAATTTTACCCAATCTTAATTCGAATAATCCCTAAACCTGCAAATCTAGATTGAAGGGTACTAGATAGTTTGGGCTTAACGTAGTCTCTGTGGATTCGACCCCGACTCCAAGTTGGGTTTTATATTTGCTTCAAACATTTTACCCTACCATAAATTGGAAATTATTATAGGATGGTGTGAGTTAAAATAGAACATGGTTTGACTCATGCATATAAGTGGGAGTTTACAAGTTTTCCCACGAGGATTCACAATAGTACATCTAGAATTTTCTAGAGATTAGTGACACCTATTTCACCATGGGAGTCTCAGCTGATTATGTGAGGCTTGCACTATTCCCGTTCTCTCATTTGGGTGAAGCAAAGAGGTGGCTCAAGTTGGAACCTCTGAATTCTATTACTCTGTGGTCCGACTTAGCCAAGAAAGTTTTTCTTAATTTTCCCATCTAGGAAGACTGAGAGATAGTGAAGTGAGATTATTAGCTTCTAGCAAAGAGACAGAGAATTTTTATCAAGACTGAGAAAGGTTTAAGTGTCTGTTGAGGGATTTTTTGCAGCACCACTAGACTAAGGAAGTGTTAGCCCATACGTTCATTAAGATTTAGAGCCACATACAAAGATCTTGTTGGACTCAGCTCCAGGGTAGGCTCTGGAAAAGACTTATGATGAACTTTATTTGTTATTGAATAGGTTATCTCAAGGCAATCTCAAATAGACTGCTAAAGGAGACCAGAGTGCATATAAAAAGGCCAAGGGAATGCTAAAAGTTGATAGCATGACTGTCTTATCTACTCATATAGCGACCATGGGCAATAATATCAGTCAGCTGACAACCTACTCATGGCCCAAGCTCAGCCACAAGTTCAATTGGTATAGTAAGCATATATTTTTGTGAAGTGTGCGAGCGAGATCATTCACAAAGTTGTGTGGAGCTAATCTGAAGTCAGTGAACTTCGTAGGTAATATAGACAAAGGTGCATGCAATCAAAATTATGGAAACAACTATAATTCCAGCTGGAGGAACCACCCAAATTTTTTATAAGGTAGAATAAGAATAAGAATCAAAACAGACAGCAGGGACAATCTATTTTTCTGCAATAACAAGGAAATTAGGCCCACAACCAGCCAAGTGGCATGAAGAATTGTTGAAGAAGCTATTAGAGAAACAGGATAAGATGGCAGAAAAGCATGACAAACTGGCAGTAAATGTTAGAAACTAAGACTTGGCCATGAGGGCATTGGAGAGACAAATAGGTCAAATCGCAGGGGCATAAAATACAAGGCCACAAGGAGTCTTGCCTATGATGTTGACCCAAATCCTAAACAGTGCAATGCTATTACACTCAAAAGTGGTAAGGAGATAGAGGAACTGGTAACAAAAAAAGTGGGTCCTAGAGATGTCAAAATAGAAAAAGAAATCGTGAAGGAACAAATGGTACAACCACTAATATTAGTGGCATCAAAAACACCTCCTCCATTCCCACAAAGATTAAATAAAAACAAGAAGGAGGCAACATTCACTAAGTTTCTTAACTTGTTGAGTTGATATGTTGCACGAAATACCCAATATGCTAGGTATATCAAGGACATTATTGTGAACAGGAGGTGATTGACAGAATACACCACAATTGCACTAACTGAGAGCACATCTAGAATACACAACAAACTACCCACCAAGCTGAAGGATCCAGGAAGTTTTATGATTGACATGTCTATAGTTAAAAAGGTAATGGCCAGGGTGCTAAGTGATTTGGAGGGAAGCATTAGTTTGACGCTCTTATCGATTTTCAAGATATTAGGTTGGGTATACCATGCCCAAAAACCATTATGTTGTAGTTGGCTGTTAAATCACTTGCCAGACCTGTGGGCATTATCGAAGATATACTAGTGCTGGTAGGGTCCTTGATATTTCTAGTGGCCTTTATAATCCTCGACTTCAAGTTAGACCCAAAAGTTTCATTCATTTTGGGATATCCATTTTTGTCAACAGGCAAGACATTGCTAGATGTTGCTGCAGGGCAGCTAACAATGAGAGCTCACAGTAAAAGGGAGACATTTGATGTGTGTAAAGCTCTCAAACTTCAGTCCAGTTATGAGGAACTATCTTCCATTATACCTTATGCTATCGTGAAATGATTTTTCCATGGGTTTTTATATAGGACTTTGTAGGAGTTTCACCAAACCCCATACCATGATTTTACTATATTTTATGGGCTTTCAAGTCAAGCATGATTTATGATTATGAGTTTTCAGATAAAGCATGATTTACGATTATGAGCTTTTCAAATAAAAGCATAACTTATGATTTTGAACTCTCTAGATAAGAGCATGACTTATGATTACAAGCCTTGGCGCTACTTTCATTAATATGACTTTTATGGAGAGTAAATGATTAATCGAAAAGACATAAGTCTAGTAACAAGTGTTTGGAAATTCGTTTTCCAACATAGTAATAGGGATCATTCCATTAGTTAGGTGCATCCTCCATATTCCCCTATGAGGATGAATTTATGGACTTGCTAGTGATGTTGGGCATATCTTATATCACGCCCCACCTGGGGAGGTATGACTGGCACCTAATGTCACGCTGGAATCTGGGCCGACCTGGCTGGGCATATGCACCTCTGGTGCCTGCCAAAAACTCAAAATAAAGAAAATAAACTACTATATCTAGATTGTAAACACAGCCTCGGGCCAACAAGGCCACGCAGAAACCTTTAAAGGAAAACAGCTACCCCAGCAACATAATAACAAAGGAATCCTATGTAGGCCGACTAAACCACCATGCTATCTAGTCATAACATAATGAAAACAGGTGTTCATATTCATACTATAGCTGACAAGGTTGTTAACTAACTAGCTAAACTAGGCCCCACACAGCCAATATGTACAACACAATATACATAGGCCCCACACGGCAAACAACAACCCACAACTGAAAGATTATAGTCTGCAAGCCTCTAAGAGTGAAATAGTGGTCGGGACAAGGCCCCGACCTACCCAACTATACAACAAAAAGAGAAAACTTTCACTACCTGAAAACTCCGAATGAAAAGAGCTGACCAATATGCTGACTCCAAATAGCTACTAACGGAGGTCCTGAAACCTGTCTGTCTAAACCTGTAGGCAAGTGTGCAGCGTCCCATGCGTTGGCATTAGTATAATATGTACCGAATATGTAAGGCAGTAATAAAAGTTGAATAGAAACTGATAAAGAACTAAAATTAAATAGCAAGGAGGGTAGAGGTTAACCTTTAAGCTTTCTTATCCATAACCTACATCTAGTAAATCACTACACGAATAATGAGCTGAAACTGTACGACTATATATTCATAAGCTAGATCTAATAAGCAAGTATACAAATAAGAACCTAACCTGTGCCCCATAATCTTGGAAGGTGCAAGCAACACAGAAATAACCTACCGGGGCCCCCATAAGCCCTGGCAAATACAAATCAATCTATATACCCTTAACCAGGTCCTTATGATTCTACTAATAACTATAGCCAACCTACCTAGCTTCTGAGTCTGCAATTGAGCCCGCTGGACTTCTGTAACTATGTTTGAGCCCGTTAGGCTCCTGTAACTGCACCCTAGACACACAAGGCTTGACAGAGGGTCAGCAATGCCAATATGGCATAAGAAGAGGTCCATAGGTGGATGGACATAAATATGGCCTTATAGGCCTGAATATAGTCCTTGCAGACATCACATAGCTCCTCTGAGTGACATTACGTAGGTCCTTTGAGCGATCCATATCCCCATAGGCAACGACACAGTTATCAATCCTAAAGTTGGTCAATGAAAGTCTATCCTAGGTGGGGTCAATCCCGACCGAAGTACTATATTTTAGTCTCAATCTAGCCACTCAAAAAGGCATATATGGCCCCCTTAGGCCTAACACGACCACTGCTCGCCCCTAGAATAGTCTGTAAGATGCCAACTGGCACACTCTGTGTTCCTACACCTAACTAAAGGGTCATGACAGTGATTATAATCTTTAACGGCCCAGACAGAATATGATTATAATCATAGATGACCAACTACTTAGCTTCTCCTCTTAGAACAACTGGGGGGCTGCTACTGATCGGACATGCTCCTAAGCATTCTGCCCTAACCCTCTATAGAAAGATTAATATAACTCTTAGCCTGGAAGTAACACTGTGATACTCTGGTTCTAGTCCATTTGGACCTTAACTTAGTCTATCTAGATTTCATATGGCTCCTTTGGACGGTTCATAGCCACGTAGGTAGGTAGATTTGGACCTAGCCTTTCACGGAAATATGTACCTGGGCATCTATAAGAGTAGCCTGGGACGTTGGACTCACATCTCACTACTAATAAGGTTCCCTTCTTAGGGCATCAACTAGTCTATCAGACGTTTAATAACTAGAGTGGTTCCCTAAGCGACCTGTAGGACAAGTATTGAGTCGGCTAAAACTAACGGTCACTAACAGTAGCCAATCATATGGCAAGATGTCACTTAGTTCACTAAGCAACCCCGGTGCCATCAACTCGACAAGACAACCATCCTATCCAGATTCCGACCCTGGAGGTGTCAAGGTATGCCAACAACTTTTGGGCAAGCTTTACTGAAAATATAGGTGTCAAGCTGAAAGTTATATCGCCCGGCTACACCCGATGCTGTCCAACTTACCAAGTCAGGCCCAAAAACTAACCATAAGCTTTTAAGGCCTTGGCACGATAGCAAAACATCTAAATACCTCTAAATAGTAAACAGGTGAACTGGGAACTCTTTATGGCGCGCCCAGCGTTAGTCACACTTCATATGCCCTTTCCCGATGAGGTATATTATGGTATAATCTCACTGTGTCTTATAGTAGCTAATCACAACATATATAACTATTATCTACTAGCATCAACTAATCACAACATATAAGATTATTATCTACCTTTACAGGCATAGGTCGTATCACTATACGACGAGAATGCCGAAGAGATAGGCCTTAACATACCTCGAATGCCGATTCTCATTTATCCAAATAGTTCCAACCTGTAGCTGATAATTCCACTCAATTGCCTCCTCCACACTGTCACTTGTAATCTCTTTGGACTCGATTAGAAGTGATTTCAATAACTTTTACTCGGGCGAAGTTTCAATACTTCGGACAAATTTCCAAGAAATAACTCCACTTAGACATTCCTCGTAGGCCTTTAACTCACTATCCAAGATGAATTTGCGTTTGAACGAAGTTTAGCAGCGTAAGTTTGATGAAAAATGAATGAAATCGTCGCTCAAGGTCACTCTTCTGCCGAGGGGACATGTTAAAATGAATTAATCCAACATAAAGGAGATTTATATAGTTATTGAGGAAGTGGCATGGGGTGCGGCGCGCCTCCCATTGCGTCGTGGGAGGTGGCGATGCGGTGCCTAGGGCATCCTGCCTCCGGCCCCAACCTCCTACTCGCTCAAAGATGTGCTAGTGTGCTCCCCTCTTAGGGCCTTTTTCCGCATGCGCCGTAATCCAAAAATCTCAACATACTGTACGCATGCATCGGTTAAACAATAGGAACTTACGAGGTGTAACATCTTATGCCCATTTATCATACTTTTACCCATTTTTATCATGTTTTGAGATGATTATCCTTATGAAATGCATGGTCTCATGAATGCATGTCTGAAATGAGTTAACAAATGTTTTTAGGTGTTTTTAGCAGGTAACACATGAAAAAAATACTCAAATATGGTGCAAGATGTGAAAAAACAAGAATTCGAGGAAAAATTGGCCTGGTGAGATAGCTAGAGTGGTACATCAGAGCCTATACTTTAGAGAAATTATGCTCAGGTAGGTGATATGGATGGCGTGGTGCGCCAGACCTCAAAATTCAGAAGTATTTTTTATCAACACCTTGACAAATTGAGAGAAGTGGCACGCCAAAGGAGTTCCAAGCTTGGAAATATTTTCTTACACTCTGGTGCATTGACAGAAGTGGCTCGCCAAGTCCAAGAATGCAGAATTTTGGCTAACACCTTGGCAAGATAGGAGAATTGGCACGGCAGAAGCCAAACTTCAGAAAAGTTTCAAATCAAGCCTGGTGAGATAGATGGAGTGGCATGCCAGGGCCTATTTGGGATGGATTTTTCTAATCCAAAAGCTGAATTGCTTAAGGGCAAAATGGTCATTTATTACCGTGCTTATAAATACTTATCTAGGGCATTTGTTAGAGTATCTACTAGTCGATCGATCATTATACGTAGTCTTTTGAGGGAGAGACAAGAAGTCCATTTTCTTCTTAGGTTTTTCTTCTTTACTTTTATGTTTGTTGATTTGAATGATGATTTCTTTGGTTTTGCACTTGAACATGAGTGGCTAAACTCCCTTTTCTAGATTTTTGTCCATGGCTTGATAGTTGTAGTTTGAATATTCATTTATTCTAAACGTTTAATTCTTCTTTTCAAGATTGTTTATGCTTATTTGTTAAACTAATCACCTTTTGAATATTATTTGTTGGCTCGTTGGTTGAACTCAAGAGATAGAACTAATGAGGGTTAAAAGAAGCACAAAGTAGGTTTCAATGTCTTGTTCAGAAGTTCAGGAATTGATTTCGTTGTTGATGATAGGGATATACCCTACAATCCTACTTTGTTGAGTCAGGTATTTTCAACTGTCATCTCATGTTTCTCCTGCAATCATAGGGATATAGGTGTTAGGGTTCATGAGATAGTTTTTCACTATTCAGGAGAATAGTTGAGAAGTGAGTTTGTAATTTGCAACTAGCAATTTTTAGAAGAATGTTTTGCTAGCGTATTTGAATTCCCAAAACTCAACTAGAAAACAAAGTGTCAAGACCCTTGATTTTAATCATCATTTGAGTTACAACTATTTTGCAAACAAGTTTATTTCATTAACTTTAATTTACATTCCAAGTTTAGTAGAATAATCTCAAAACCATTTTCCATTTTACCTATATATTCTTGAATAGTGAAATAAATATTCAAACGTAATCTATTAATCTGACAAGTATCTTGCGAGTACAACATTGGGACTTCACCGTGCTATATTACTTGATGACGACGTGCGCTTGCGTGCGCGTGGCGATATCAACTAGCAACTCCAACAAGTATGCCCTATTACCCGGAAAGGTATGGGAGGCCTAGATGGTCAAGATAAAGATCAAACTTCATGTTCTTTCATGGTGAAATGATGTCGGTTATATTATTTAAACACCCAAACATGTACAGTTTTATAATGAGATATGAACTTTGGGGATGACCCCACATGATTTTTTTAAACTTCTTTACTTTCACATGATTTTCCATTATTTTGAACTATCCTTCTATTCATATGTTTTATGTTTCATTATACCATTTTATATACAGTAAAATTTCATATATACTTACGTCCCTTTTATCAGAGACATTGCATTTTTTAATAATGCAGACTCAGATACTGAGACATTTGGATGAGCATCACATTAGGTTCAATATGCTTTAGCTTTTGGTGAGCCCCACTTACTCTTAGGGAAAAGGTATTTTTCATCTTTTGCTTAGTTTTTCTAGAGCTATGTCAGGTGACTTGTCCCGATAAAATAGTTATTCACATATAAATACAGGTTTCATAGATCTAACATGCCCTCATGTCATGTATTTTGTTTTAACCTCAGTATCACTTGTGTAAACAAGTGGTGATTTTTGTGTAAAGATTTATCTTCCTTATGCATAACACTACTTCTTCCTAAAGCTTTATATTATTCATATTTCGCTCATGCTAGATAAAATATTCTATGTTTCATGTCATGTTATAAAGTACGCTAGGATCAGAAATAGCATAGATTACCGATCTCGCCTAGGCCTTGTGTCGGGGCATGACACTATCAAGTAGACTTAAGGAAAATGTGTCATTATACTAGTTATTGGGAATCTGCAATCATTAGCTCAATATAGATTCTTATGATTAATTTCTTTCTTTTGTTACACATAACTCATTATCATGTAACGTATTCTGAATCATTTGACATTCTTTTGGATCTGTATTCTTTATTTGTATTGAACCTTATTTTTACTTGATTTCTATAATCCTTGAGAATAGTATTCATAGTATTATGGACACTTCTGGAGGGCTTGTGATAAAACACAATATCAACTATAATATGGCCACTTTTGGGGGCCTAAAGATATATTTTGGCCACATTAGGGGGCATCCTGATTTTATACAAAATCATTTCTAAGCATACTAAGGGCATCGTGACTTTACATGATACCATAAGCACGGTGACCACTTTGGGGGCCTCATGACTATACACGATAAATAATATACTAGGGCCACTGTGGGGAACTAAATACATACAACATGTCATGTAATTGAGCTACAAGAGGCATACAACTCATAAGCTGAAAATGAGAATTATGAAAATCTTATAATAACTTCGAGAATACATTAACCTGGTTCATTATATTTGTTACACTAGGAACTAATTTGTATGAGTTGTTACAGACACTCTGGGGGCTTTATTGTACACAACAATAGATACAATTAAGCAACTAGGATGATAATATATAAGTTGCACATTAACACTTTTGAAACGTCTTGCCCCATCTTTTATAACTCATTAGATTTGATTCGTTTATGCTAGTGTAGTCACCTCCAAATAGAGGAATACATATATTGATATAAACTTAACTCATTAGGAGCAATGACAACTAGGTCAACATGCACTCATAAAGTGTATAACACTTGGGCACCTAATACACCATTGCCATTAAATAATTATATTTTAAACAAGTTGTTTTATCTCATTGAGGTCCATATAATCTATAAGGCCTGGGGATAATTTCCTAACTTATAACACAAGATCAAGTATTGTGGCCACTCTGGGGCCTAATGACTACCTACAGAAAATAATGTATACAAACAAAAAAAGGGCATTCAACATGTAAACTGATTATAAGTATTTTGGTTTACCATATCTTGGTTTCTTTAACACTTTAAACGTGCATCTTGAAACTTGCTATATTAGGAACTAATCCTTTAAGATTGTTACACTAGAAATATTGAAGTCCAAATTACATATCAACAGAGACTTATCAATTAACTATTTATTAGATTAAACTAACTCTAATTTTCTATTTAAGCGATCAATCATAAAGGTATATTTATGGTTTAACTATATAACAATAAAATGAAAATTATTAATGAACAATCAACCATATGGAGAGTGGACTCTTACAAAATCAATGAGATGAATCGATATAAAGCTATGGATTCACTTGCAATCATATTGAGTGATCACTTGAACAAACTTTAATATTTATCGGGTTATTAGTTGCAGGTTGATATTACGTTATTGAGCATCTTATTGATAACTCTAAAAGACTACTCAACTGTCTCTAACTCCTATATTTCTATGATATTCAGATAATAGTGAAGTGCATATAAGATATTATTTGTATCAACTAAGCAAAGATGAAGGGCATATCTCTATCCTCATTAGCGAATCGATTCTCTTTTCCTGTAAGGTTCACGAACAAGCTCTATTTCTTTTGTTACTCTGAAAATTTCCTCTTTAAAGTCCAATTAACGAGTTGCAGATAGTGTTCAACTATTTCATTAAATAATCAAATAATTACGATTAAAAATAAATAACAAAATGAGTTGTAGCACGATGTAAACTATCCTAATAAGACAATTTGGGTTTATACAATAAGAATCATGTGTTACACCCCGGAATTATTTTTTTTGATGATTATTTGATGTTTATGTCATATTAAGGGAATTATGAGTCGTATATTGTCCGTAGGTGATGAGGGAAACATGTGCAAAGGAAAAAGAGAAGGCTATGTGAAGTTTGTAAATAAGGATCAACTTTAAATGGACATATCTCCAAATATATAATGATTCAGAGGTCCTATAGCCTATCAAATGAAAGATATTTGAGTCTAGTTTATAGTGAAAAAAATTGCTCGTCAATCAGAGTTCGGAGTAAAAAAGTTATGCTCGTTTGAAGATAGCACCGTTGGCTAGAAAAGCGCCCATGCGCGCGGGCGCTGAGACAGCAAGGAAGCAGGCGCGCGAGCGCGCGAGGGCACGTCGCCCGGGCCCCACACGCGGGCACCGCCCAGCTTGCCTATATGAAGTAATTTTGAGCTAAAAAGCTCATTTCTACTCCGTTTCACCTCATTTTTTTTCAAAACTCTCAGAAATAAGAGCTCTATCCAATGGTAAATATATCCTAGGTAAGAAACTTCACTCTTGTCTCTTTTGGGCTTTGAAAAGAGAATCTTGGACGGAAGTCATGACTTGTTGTTGTCTTATGGTTGATTGTTGTATTTCTGCATTTTTAGACGATTCTAGGCAGAGGAAACAGTAGGAGTTTACTCCTACTTTAGCTGATAACATCTCTAAGAAAGGGTAAGTAATTCCCTTTTTGATTTCTTTAAGTTTATGAGGTTATAACTTGGAGAATGTTGTAGTATTGTGTTGGTGTTTCTTTGTGTGTTTTTGTGGCATGTTGCTGCCCAATTTTTCTAGAACTTTGGTGAAGTGAAGTTTCTGCTTGTTGGGTTTGTAAATTGCACTTGGAAGGATCCTTAAGGAGTAATCTTGAAAGGAAGATTTTCAGCAAAATTAGAATCGACGTTCCAAGGTATGTAAAGGCGTCCCTTTCCTTATTTTTTAAGCACGAAACTAAGTTATTGAAAGGATCAATATTCCTATGTTCTTAAAATCATATTGAGGATGTATGATCCTTTCCAAAGGGTTGGAACTACTTGGCATAAAGCTTGAATTGTTAAGAATGGTTGAAGCGAACAAACGTGAAGGGAAAGGTGTAATTTTTATACAATTGTTGCCGGAGTTCTAAATCGAGTCTGAAGTCCCCTTAACGTGGGCACCGTGAGCTAGTCCTTTTCAGTATACTGTATATGTGATGTTGAATATATGTTAAGATCTGGTCACTTAGTGAAATTGGTACGAAATGCTAAGACGACGACATGTAATTGAACTTAAGCTAAGAAGATGACGCTAAGTCGATTGAGGGTAAACGAGCTTATTGAAATGACGTTTTAATAATATTGCTAATCCCTCCTATATGTTTATGTTTTAAAGTGCTTAAGATAAAAAGTAGATTTTATGTTTTTCCTCTTTAAAGCTAAGCAAGCGGCACGTAGCGAATAAGCTAAATCGATACATGTTAACGGGGAAAGCGTGTCTAAGTTGTCAATTAGGCAAAGAGGTAAGTGTATATAAGAATTGATGGAATAGTGAACACGAGGGTAAAGACTTGAGTGTAGAGTGAATAATTTTTGGCAAAGAAGTTAAGATGAATAAGGAAAGTAGAGCTAAATATTGTTAAATTAGACAATACGGGTTACGATTGTGAACGAGGTAGGCAACAGCTAGGAAGATTAACCCTGTTCTAAAGACGTTTAGCAAAAGAGTTATAAATTAAGTTGTTTATGTTCACTATGTGTTATGTTGATGAATAACCACTAAAGTGTTAACCTTCTACGAAATAATTAGAGTTGAACGTCTGCAAAATAGTAACTTAAGTTGAGAAGCTCTCTGCTATACCCCTAAAGGATTATCTTAAGTTATCTATTCTAAGTGTTGAAATTTTCTACCATGTCTGAAAAGGGTAATCCTAGGATCTTCTAAGTCACTTATGATTATGTAAGCTTTCTTAAGCTTCGCAGATAATTGCAAAGTTATGTAAGTTAATCCAGCATCACCCGAATTATGACTATATATCTTTATTTACCTATAAGGCATCACTTAGAGAGTTACTCACGAGTTCCCAAGTTATAGAGCTCCAAGTCTCAGAGCCTTAAGTTATGTATTTACGTCCCTAATTTATGTTGAAATGTGCTAGCTGATCTAAGAAGTTTTTGAGAGATCATATTTCGAGAATTATGTTAATGTCTCGGTCAAGTATCTGATGTTGTATGCAATTCTAAGAACTCAAGTCTTTATATGTCTTCCCAGTAAGAAGTATTAATGTGTACGATTTTCATGTTATAACATACAGTTGAATTCTTTCAGTTATATTCAAGTCGTGCATCTTTATGTTTAGCTCTTGTTGAGCTATCAGTTGAATTTCCTAAATTCAGAGGAGAGATTCTCCCAGGTACCAATGTTTCTAATGTCTAAGTAAGTATAAGTGCAGGCTATGATAATGATCAGTTAAGATTAGAACTTCAAATCCCAGGAAGTCACCTGGAGGTCACTCAGCTAACTAAATACGAGTTTATACGTTAGACAGAAGTCTCATACGTTGTATGTCTGTAATTCAGCTCTCAGCTATACGTATATGTTAAGCGCTATGACAATAACTCCAAGCTTCAAGTTATAAGTCCCATGTTTTCCTGCAAATAAGGCAAATGAATTGAGAACTGCATGTCCTCATCGACGTGATAAGTTTGGCAATGAAATTCCAGGCATAGTTGTCGATACATGTAAAGGAACCACCATGTGGGCAGTATATATATGTAGTTCCCAGATGTCAAAGGATTGTATAGAAATGGGAATCTATGTTCTTCTACTCAAGCGATACGTTAAATTGGTAAGACTATCTATAGGACATTGCTTGTAAGTCTTCTAAAATTCTTATGTTGGCTAAACCTCCTGAAGGTCCGTCGAGTCACTGAGTTGATATGTTTGTATATAATTTGACAGCTTTATGTGATATATGTGCACATTTTCTAATTTTACATGGTATATGTGCTCACTTGTATTTATATGTTACGAAAGAGACCGATTACGACCACAGATCAAGCATTTGTCATTTCAATGCTACATGTGTTAAATTGCCTCGGTATAAGCTTTATCAGCTCCATTAATGATTATGATTGAGAATATTTTTATTTTTACTCCAGTATGGCACACCGGTTGGAGATGTTTTTATTTTACCTCGGTATTACACCGGCTGGAGATATTTTTATTTTTTACCCCGGTATGGCACAGCAGTTGGAGATATTTTTATTTTTACCCCGGTATGGCACACAGGCTGGAGATGTTTTTATTTTACCCCGATATTGCACCGGCTGGAGATGCTTTTATTTCACCCCAGTATTGCACCGGCTGGAG
The DNA here is from genome assembly GCA_035772735.1 of Datura wrightii. NCBI lineage: Eukaryota > Viridiplantae > Streptophyta > Magnoliopsida > Solanales > Solanaceae > Datura > Datura wrightii. The sequence goes on along the minus strand of JASDFA010000019.1, from coordinate 69,959,022 downwards.
ATGTTTTTATTTTACCCCGGTGCACCGGCTGGAGATGTTTTTATTTTACCCCGATATTGCACACCGACTGAAGATGTTTTTATTTTACCCCAATATTGCACACCGGCTGGAGATATTTTTATTTTACCCTGATATGGCACATCGGCTGGATATCTTTTTATTTTACCCCGGTGTGGTACACCGGCTGGAGATATTTTTATTTTACCCCAGTGTGGTACACCCGCTGGACAAATTTTATATATGGATTTACGGTTGGTTGGTCGTTGGCATTACAGTTATAGTTTCTTTCTTGTGCAATTCTTAATTGCATTTTCATCTCATTATAGAGTTATTATCAGGTTTCAGTTTCCAGGATTCCAGGTTGTTTCAATTCCTTATTCCTGGTTCAGTTATCTTGAGTTTAGTTATGATATAGTAAGTTGATATCAATTACAGGTTGCAGAGTTCCAGGTTATATTTATCCTTTATATGTTTATGTGCTAAGTTAGTTATTATAGGATTGTTACCTCATGGTTACAGTTTTAGCCTCACATACCAGTACATTTCACTCGTACTGACGTCCCCTTGCTTGAGGACCTGCATTCGTGCCACAGGTGCAGGTAGAGGTCAGGATGGCCATTTGAGTAGCAGATCGTGAGATCAACAGATGGTTAGTATGCTCCTTTCTTCCTGGAGCTAGGGCGTAGTTATTTATTCTTAAGTTTTGAGATGCGGTTATTGGTAGGTCGGAGCCCTGTTCCGACCATCAGTCAGTTTACTCTTTAGAGGCTTTGTGGACTTAGTGTGTACAGTGTTATTCAGTTTGTGGCCTCGTCGGCTTATTGTTGCTTGGTTTATCACACTAATTGCCTTGGTTGCATTTCGATTGTTTACCCCATATTGTTGAGACCTTATGGGTCCAATTTATTCTTCAGTTGATTATGACAGGTGACCTGGATGGCCTAAGTGTTATAGTTACAGATGTCATATAGCTGGCTTTCCAGTCAGTCGGGTATGGGGAGCCAGTCGCGCCCCCACGCCCACTTATGGGGTGTGACATCTGTCACGCCCCGCCTTGGGGGGTATGACTGGCACCTGGTGCCCTATTAGGACCTGAACTGCTAGACTACTGAGCCTAAGCACATCTGGTGTCTGGCTGGCTCTAACTCAAATTCAAGGAAACAACGGGCTATATAACGGCTGTAAATACAGACTCCGGCCGACTGGGCCTATAGCCACCTATACTATATCATCAGCTAACCAGAATCATCTCATATAGGGAAACCTATACAGGCCGACAAGGCCACCATGCTGTCTAGTTATCTTTAACACAATATAATAGAATACTGAATGACTACGTGACCGGCAAGGTCACCACTACCATCAGACTATGGCCCCACGCGGACAACACAATCAACAAAGCTAAGCAACTAAACAAAACGCACGGCCTCACACGACCGGCAAAATTAACCACAGGGAAACATCAGACTGCAAGCCTCTGGGAAGTAATAATAGAATGATCGGTACAGGGTCCGATCTACCCAAACTGTAATCAAAAAGGAAATAGGAGCAACCTCCGACTGTCTAGCTCCGGAGGATGGGAGCTGACAACTCTGCTGACTGGATCACGAGGGATCGACTCCTCGTCTATGTGTACCTGCAGGCAAGCAATGCAGCGCCCCCACGGGTGTCAGTACCACAGGTACTGAGCATGTAAAGCAAACTGAAATATACAACTGAAATGGGTAACAACAATAACATGACATATAAGCAGGAAGTAGTTGAGTCTATCTGGCTGAGGATAACTGGGGAGAATTTACCTATTCTGTAACTCAACTGGGCGTACCTGACGACGTGTTGTCCTACTATCTATCAGTATCTAATAGCACATATAAATATACACATAAAGACACACAATACCTGACCGACCCCCATAAGCCGGAAGGTGCTAACCAATAGAACAATCTATTTACCCCTACCCGGGTCTAAACCAACAAAAAATAAGTCACTCCACTCGTCTGATAACTGTGAGCTCCTCCTACCGGCCCCCTTGGGTACGCAACTCAGGCCTTGGCCTCTGACAATAAACTGTGTCTGAGTCCGAAGACTCCTGCCTCTGGGCGCAAGCGCTCAGGGGGTAATCTGCTGCTGTATCTGTGACTGAAACTGCCCCTGGGTGCAAGCAAGCAATAGGGTAATTTTATAAAAACCTGTATCTGAAACTGCCCCCGGCCACAAGCGCACACAGAGTAATTTGCCCCTGTAAACAGAGTAATCTGGCTCTGCGCAGAGCAAACTGAACTGCCCCTGTAAGCAGGGTAATCTGGACCGTATAATCATGGTGGTCGGCCATCATCGTCCTCTAGGAGGACGGCATCGAGCAGGTGGTGGCAGTATCTGAATCTAGTATCGACACAGCTATAACCCAGGGGCGGCGGGGATGCTAAAGGGTGCCCACATGCCATAGCAAGTCTCAACATGCAAAACACATACACAGCAAGCATGCTCAAATGAAAAATACTAATCCTATCCTCTTCTTTAATTTCAAGGTCAGTTCGTATTAAACAACTGGTGCTATATCCTACTTTACACTATTTCTGATTGCTGGACTAATTGCTACCTGGCCCTTATCTGTTTATCTGATTATTACTATCCGTGATCTGAAGCTATATTAGTTTCTAGAGCCATATCTATTTTGGGAGCTACATCTGTATCTGGAGCTATTTCTATATCTGATTACTGATCTGATTACATCTGGATATAACTCAGTAACATAGAACATGCCATCTATAACTGGATATAGCTCAATAACATAAGATGTGCCATCTGTTACACGATACAGTCTCAACAAATGTAATACATACTATCTGTAATCTTGCTAATTCATTATATTACTTTTACAACTTCCATTCTGGGTATTACGTAAGAACATGCTGAGCTACTAGCTGATACCACATTACTATCTAAAACCATCTGCCTATCCATTATTCTAATTATCGCATGAGACGTAATGATATACTAGCATGCTTGCTGGAAATTGTACTAAAATCGTTCTTGTACGCTGGGTATCTGTTAATAACCTTTATTCTATTTATTTTCTAGACCGTACGTCCTGGCTTGCCGAAAGAATAGCTTTACATACCTGGTTTCTGAGTACCCGACTGACCGGTGTGATTCCCGTCGGTACTTCTGCTATTTCTCCCAACTACATCCATATACATGTTAATTAGAACCAAATACACCAATATTCTGAAAGAAAACGTCACTTTCGATATATTTATAGTCTAAACTTTGGCTTATCGAAAGACGGTCAAAAACTCGCTATTTCTCGAAAGTCCAGAAGGGAGAAATATTCACTTTAAGGCTAGGAGTATATTGACACTAATTTGGAGCAATTCCACTTACCTTAGTTCGGTAGCACGACGATTCGTCAGCCGAATTTTGCGAAACTATATCCGTAGGAATGTTGCTTAATACCTCGGTATCTGGAGTTAATTTGAGTTTGGACCATGTTTGACGGCGTAATCGGAAAAAAATTGCAATGGAATCTTCGTCCTCTCTGTTTTTCCCTTGACTTCTCTGGAAATTATATGAAATATAAAATTTAAACCGAAGTGGAGGGCTTATATAGTTGGGCCTGGACAGGGCCAACGTGTCACGGAGCCAACGCGGAGGTTCCACCTCTGTGACACGTTGCCATCGCGGAGGGGCTCTGCCCTGGCTCCTTCGGTGATGGTTCGACGGGTTTCTTGTCTTGTCTTTTCCCGGGCCTTTTCTAGCATGTATAACTTTCAAATGCTCTTGACCAACACGCGAATAGGCCATCTATGTGTTGGGAATTTTACAGGGTATAACATTCTCCCCCCCTTAAGAACATTTGTCCTCGAATGTAAACTTCTATCTAGAGGACTTCTCAACTTACCCAACTTGTTTCTAGAAAAATTTTGGCAGAGTTTCCCCTGTAATATGGACTATCCCAAAAACCTAAAATGCAGAAAAGTCCCATACAAGTACTCTATATAATACTATAGTATTTAAACGACAGATTAAAATAGACCTTCTCATTTATATATTCTATAAGGCACTGCATATGATAATAATATTAACATACCTGTCGCCTGAGTAGGCCTGAAATAAATGAGAGTATCTGGTCTTCATATCCTCCTCCGCCTCCCAAGTCATCTCCTCTCGGTTCCTGTTACGCCACAATACCTTGACAGACGCAATATCTTTAGTTCTCAATCTATGAATCTGTCTGTCTAAGATGGCTACTAGAACCTCTTCATATGCTAACTCTTCTATGACCTGGACATCCTGAACTGGAATAACTGTGGAAGGGTCCCCTACAAACTTCCTCAACATAGATACATGGAATACTGGGTGTACAAACGCTAACTCTGGAGGCAAGTTCAATTCGTATGCAACTCGGCCTATTCTTCGCCGAATATGATATGGCCCAATGAACCTCGGGCTAAGCTTGCCTTTCTTGCCAAATCTCATCACCCCTTTCATCAGAGACACTTTCAAATATACCCAGTCATCCACTGCAAATTCTAGATTTTTGTGTCGCATATCTGCATAAGACTTCTGGCGGCTCTGAGTAGTCAGTAGGCGTTCTCTAATAAGCTTCACCGCCTCTTCTGACTGACGAATAATATCTGGCCCAATCAGCACTGTCTCCCCTACTTCAAACCAGCCAACGGGTGATCTACATTTCAGCTCGTATAATGCTGCAAAGGGCGCCATCTGGATGGCTGAATGATAACTGTTGTTATAGGCAAATTCAATCAACGGCAGATGCTCATCCCAGCTACCCCCAAAATCTAGTACACACGCTCGTAGCATATCTTCGAGCGTCTGGATAGTTCGTTCTGCTTGCCCGTCTGTCTGAAGATGAAAGGTTGTACTTAAGTTAATCTGTGTCCCCAGGCCTCTCTGGAACGACTGCCAGAATCTCGCTGTAAATTGTGCTCCTTTATCCGAGATAATAGACACTGGAACACCGTGCAATCTGACTATCTCTCTGATATACAGTTCAGCATAATCCTCAGCAGAGAATGTAGTTCGTACTGGCAGGAAATGGGCTGATTTTGTCAGCCTGTCAACGATTACCCAAATGGAATCATTTCTGCGTCTGGTACGGGGTAATCCTGTTACAAAATCCATATTTATCACTTCCCATTTCCACAAAGGCACATCTATATCCTGCGTTGAACCGCCCGGTTTCTGGTGTTCTGCTTTCACCTGCTGGCAGTTAGGACATCTAGATACAAATTCAGCTATTTCAGCTTTCATACCTGGCCACCAGTAGATGTCTCTAATGTCGTGGTACATTTTCATTGCTCCTGGATGGAGGGAATAGCGAGCGTAATGTACCTCATGCATGATCTGTTGGCGAAGCCCTGAAACATTCGGGACACATAGGCGGCCCTTACAACGCAGCACTTCATCCTCAGTCACTTGGAAATCTAGCTCCTTACCTTTCTGAACTCTATCTCTGAGCTGGACTAAGTTAGGGTCCTCGTACTGTCGTTCTCTTACCTCTGTAACTAACGATGACACAGTAGAGTTCTGAATCACCGCTCTGTTATTTTCTGTCTCTACTACTCGAACAGCTAAACCAGCTAGCTGATGTATTTCCTTGGCTAACTCCCACTTCTTGGGTCGCAAATACGCTAAACTCCCCATTGACTTGCGGTTGAGGGCATCGGCTAGTACATTAGCTCTCCCTGGGTGGTAGAGAATATTTACGTCATAATCTTTCAGCAATTCTAACCAGCGACGCTGCCGCAGATTTAACTCCCTCTGTGTGAAAATGTACTGCAGGCTTTTATGATCTGTAAAAATGTCTACATGAATGCCATACAGATAATGCCTCCAGATTTTCAGAACGTGGATCACTGCCGCCAGTTCCGTGTCATGGGTCGGATAGTTCTTTTCGTGCTTCCTCAGCTGTCTGGAAGCATAAGCAATTACCTTTTCATGCTGCATCAGCACACAACCCAGTCCAATACCTGAAGCGTCGCAATACACTGCATACCCATCTATTCCCTCTGGCAATGCTAGTACTGGGGCGGAGGTCAATCTAACTTTTAATTCTTGAAAACTCTGCTCACACGCCTCCGTCCACTGAAATTTCGCTGCTTTCTGTGTCAGCTTGGTCAGAGGTGCCGCTATAGTAGAGAATCCCTCAACAAATCTCTTGTAATACCCTGCTAAACCCAGAAAACTGCGAACCTCGGTCGGAGTGGTAGGTCTGGGCCATGTCTTGACCGCCTCTATTTTCTGTGTGTCCACCTGTATACCAGCATCCGACACAATGTGCCCCAAAAAGGCAACTGAGTTCATCCATAACTCACACTTAGAAAACTTGGCGTATAGCTGACGGTCTCTAAGGATCTAGAGTACTGTTCGTAAATGGTTCTGGTGATCTGCCTCTGAACGAGAATATACCAGAATATCATCGATAAATACTATCACGAACATATCCAAATATGGTCTGAATATGTTGTTCATCAGGTCCATAAACACTGCGGGAGCATTCGTCAGCCCAAAAGACATGACTAGAAATTGAAAGTGACCATATCTGGTCCTGAAAGCAGTCTTTGGAATGTCCCTCTCACGAACTCAGACCTGGTGGTATCCGGAACTCAGATCTATCTTAGAGAAACATCTGGCCCCCTGCAACTGGTCAAACAAATCATCTATTCTAGGGAGCGGGTATTTGTTTTTAACCGTTACCTTATTCAGCTGCCGGTAGTCTATACACATACGGAGTGAGCCATCTTTCTTTCTTACAAACAGAATTGGCGCACCCCACAGGGAAGTACTAGGCCTGATAAAGCCTTTGTCGAGCAAATCTTTTAACTGCTTTTTCAACTCTCTAAGCTCAGCTGGTGCCATGCGATACGGGGGAATGGATATAGGTTGAGTCCCTGGCAACAAGTCAATTGTAAAATCTATCTCCCTTTCGGGAGGGATACCAGGCAACTCATCTAGAAATATGTCAGGGAATTCATTGACCACTGGGACAGACTGAAGGGTCGGAGGTTCCACCCGAACGTCCTGGACTCTAACTAGGTGGTAAATACATCCCTTTGCTATTAATTTCCTCGCCTGAAGGTAGGAAATAAACCTACCTTTTGGCGTAGCTGTGCTCCCTTTCCACTCTCACACTGCTTCCCCCAGAAAGTGAAATCGGACTGCCTTGGTCCAGCATTCTAAGTTGGCATAGCATGGCACTAACCATTCCATACCCATAATGGTATCGAAGTCGACCATCTCAAGTTCTATTAAGTCTACTATGGTCTGGCAATCGGCAACCTCTACCGTACACCCTCGGTAAACTCTTTTAGCCGTAATCGAGTCACAGACCGGTGTAAGCACTGAAAAGGGCTGCTGAAGCAATTATGGTTCGATACCCAACTTCTGGGCCACAAATGGTGTAATATATGACAAGGTAGACCCTGGATCAATCAATACATAAACAGGGTATGAGCAGATAATCAATATACCTGTGACCACGTCAGGAGATGCCTCTAAATCCTACCTCCCTGGTAGTGCATAGGTACGGCTGGGGCCTGCACCTGAGCCAGAGGCTCCTGATCTACCTCGGCCCCTATTTGCTGAACCTGAGGGTCTGCGCCCTGCTGAGGCTGCTGGAGCTCGTGGCCCCGCTGATGCTCTATCCAGACTATCCCGGCTACCCTGTCCTCTGGCCAAAAAATCTCTCATTAGATGCCCTTCCTGTCCGCAGTAATAGCACCCTGAGAAGCATTGCCTGCAGGCTCCAGGATGGAATCGGTGGCATCTAGGACAAGGGGTAGGTGCAAATCTACTCTGTTCCGCCCTCCGCTGCTGAGGTGATGCTACTGTTCGCAAACTGCTATCGGATTCTGACTGACTCCGGCGAACAAATCTGCCTCTCTACTGCTGTACCACAGGTAAAGATCTGGGTGGCCTATCTGAAAACCGTGGTCTCGGCCCCCTAGGGATTCCCCCTGAATCTCAGCGGGTCTGTTTCTACGGCGCTGCTCTGAAGTCGCCTGCCTGTCGCCCCGCTGCCACTGTCTCAGGCCCTCAATTGTCTGTGCGAAGGACTGTACCCTGGTTATGTCCATGTCCTCTCTCAGAGTAGCCGTCATGCACGTATCTATGTAATCTGAATTCAGGCCCATAATAAAGCGGTGGACTCTGGACGACATGGTGTCCACAAATGCTGGAGCATAGCGGGCTAAGGAGTCGAATTGTAAAGAATACTCACAGACGCTCCTGGCCCCCTGCTCTAAATGTAAGAACTGGTCCATCCGGGCCTATCTGACCTCCCGGGGTAAGTAGTGGTCCAGGAAGGCCTCTGAGAAACTGGACCAAGTAGGAGGGGCTACATCTCTTCCCGGAGATCTCTCCCAACTTTCGTACCATAATACAGCTATGTCCCACAACCAAAACACTGCCAGCTCAACTGATTCTGTAGGGGTCACATGCATAACCCGGAAAATTCTTTGCATCTGATCTAGGAAATCCTGGGGGTCCTCTGCTTGATCTGACCCAGTAAACTGAGGGGGTCCCAATGCCAAGAATTCTCTTATCCTAGAACTACTTGGCCCACCTAGAGATTCTGCTGCTGTAGGAGGTACTGGCTGACGCTGAGTAGCTAGCATCTGGGTTAACATAACTACCGCACTACGTAGTTCCTGATTAGAGAAAGTGGGTGCAGGAGCTGTGGGAGGCGGTGCTTCCTCAAATGGTGTCTAGCGAGGCAGAGACTGCTGGGAGGGTCGAGATGACACCTCTGTATCGCCCTTAGACCGAGCTGAATCTGGCTATAAGTGAGGCATCCTGCTGGTGTCTTCGCCTGCCGCTGTATCTAATCTCCTGCCTGTAGCAGGGTGCCACTGATCTGCCATAGTATCTGTAGACAAAGAGGGTGGTAAGTTTCAAAGAACCAACCCAATACTGTATTGTGCTATGGCACGACTGACTATGAAAGAAGGGTAACCATCCTATTATGCCTCGCAGCCTCCTTCCTATAGTATGTGGTGCACAACACATCCATAGACAAGACTCTACTTAGCACAGCTTGCAGACTCCCTGGGACACGAACTGCTCTGATACCAAGTTTGTCACGCCCCGCCTTGGGGGGTATGACTGGCACCTGCTGCCCTATTAGGACCTGAACTCAAATTCAAGAAAACAACGGGCTATATAACGGCTGTAAATACAGCCTCCGGTCGACTGGTCCTATAGCCAACGGTACTATATCATCAGCTAACCAGAATCATCTCATATAGGGAAACCTATGCGGGTCGACAAGGCCACCATGTTGTCTAGTTATCTTTAACACAATATAACAGAATATTGAATGACTACGTGACCGGCAAGGTCACCACTACCATCACACTATGGCCCCACACGGCCAACACAATCAACAAAGCAAAGCAACTAAACAAAACGCACGGCCTCACACGACCGGTACAACTAACCATAGGGAAACATCAGACTGTAAGCCTCTGGGAAGTAATAATAGAATGATCGGGACAGGGCCCCGATCTACCCAAACTATAATCAAAAGGAAATAGGAGCAACCTCCGACTGTCTAGCTCCGGAGGATGGGAGCTGACAACTCTGCTGACTGGATCACGAGGGATCGACTCCTCGTCTATGTGTACCTGCAGGCAAGCAATGCAGCGCCCCCACGGGTGTCAGTACCACAGGTACTGAGCATGTAAAGCAAACTGAAATATACAACTGAAATGGGTAACAACAATAACATGACATATAAGCAGGAAGTAGTTGAGTCTATCTGGCTGAGGATAACTGGGGAGAATTTACCTATTCTGTAACTCAACTGGGCATACCTGACGACGTGTTGTCCTACTATCTATCAGTATCTAATAGCACATATAAATATACACATAAAGACACACAATACCTGACCGACCCCCATAAGCCGGAAGGTGCCAACCAACAGAACAATCTATTTACCCCTACCCGGGTCTAAACCAACAAAAAATAAGTCACTCCACTCGTCTGATAACTGTGAGCTCCTCCTACCGGCCCCTTGGGTACGCAACTCAGGCCTTGGCCTTTTACAATAAACTGTGTCTGAGTCCGAAGACTCCTGCCTCTGGGCGCAAGCGCTCATGGGGTAATCAGTTGTTGTATCTGTGACTGAAACTGCCCCTAGGTGCAAGCATGCAACAGGGTAATTTTATAAAAACCTGTATCTGAAACTGCCCCCGGCCACAAGCGCACACAGAGTAATTTGCCCCTGTAAATAGGGTAATCTGGCTCTGCGCAGAGCGAACTGAACTGCCCCTGCAAGCAGGGTAATCTGGACTGTATTATCATGGTGGTCGGCCATCATCGTCGTCTAGGCGGACGGCATCGCCCAGCTGGTGGCGGTATCTGAATTTGGTATCGACACAGCTATAACCCAGGGGCGGCGGGGATGCTAAAGGGTGCCCACATGCCATATCAAGTCGCAACATACAAAACACATACACAGCAAGCATGCTCAAATGAAAAATACTAATCCTATCCTCTACTTTTATTTCAAGGCCAGTTTGTATTAAACAACTGGTGCTATATCCTACTTTACACTATTTCTGATTGCTGGACTAACTGCTACCTGGCCCTTATCTGTTTATCTGTTATTACTATCCGTGATCTGAAGCTATATTAGTTTCTAGAGCCATATCTATTTTGGGAGCTACATCTGTATCTGGAGCTATTTTTATATCTGATTACTGATCTGATTATATCTGGATATAACTCAGTAACATAGAACATGCCATCTATAACTGGATATAGCTCAATAACATAAGATATGCCATCTGTTACCGGATACAGTCTCAACAAATGTAACACATACTATCTGTAGTCTTGCTAATTCATTATATTACTTTACAACTTCCATTCTGGGTATTACGTAAGAACATGCTGAGCTACTAGCTGATACCACATTACTATCTAAAACCATCTAACTATCCGTTATTCTAATTATCGCATGATACGTAATGATATACTAGCATACTTGCTAGAAATTATACTAAAATCGTTCCTGTACGCTGGGTATCTGTTATTAACCTTTATTCTATTTATTTTCTAGACCGTACGTCCTGGCTTGCCGAAAGAATAGCTTTACATACTTGGTTTCTGAGTACCCGACTGACCGGTGTGATTCCCGTCGGTACTTCTGCTATTTCTCCCAACTACATTCATATACATGTCAATTAGAACCAAATACACCAATATTCTAAAAGAAAACGTCACTTTCTATATATTTATAGTCTAAACTTTGGCTTATCGAAAGACGGTCAAAAACTCGCTATTTCTCGAAAGTCCAGAAGGGAGAAATATTCACTTTAAGGATAGGAGTATATTGACACTAATTTGGAGCAATTTCACTTACCTTAGTTCGGTAGCACGACGATTTGTCGGCCGAATTTCGCGAAACTAAATTCGTAGGAATGCTCCTTACTGCTTAATACCTCGGTATCTGGAGTTAATCTGAGTTTGGACCACGTTTGACAGCGTAATCGGAAAAAATTGCAATGGAATCTTCGTCCTCTCTGTTTTTCCCTTGACTTCTCTAGAACTTATATGAAATATTACATTTAAACCGAAGTGGAGGGCTTATATAGTTGGGCCTGGACAGGGCCAACATTTCACGAAGCCAACGCAGAGGCTCCACCTCCGTGACACGTTGCCATCGCGGAGGGGCTCTGCCCCGGCTCCTTCCGCGATGGTTCGACAGGTTTCTCGTCCGGTCTTTTCTCGGGCCTTTTCTAGCATGTATAACTTTCAAATACTCTTAACCAACACTCGAATAGTCCATCTATGTGTTGGGAATTGTACGGGGTATAACAACATCGTGCAATTACAATAATTCTAGAACGAGAAGTTTTGCTCCATATAGATATGGAGGAACTAAAATAAATCATCCAAATAAAAATATAAAAATAAAAAATACATAGAAGAAAAGATAAAATTAATTTTCTCCACCTCTACGATGGCTCCTAGCTCTTTTTTGGGTTAAAAGTTGTATTGAAATCGTATTTAGGATGTATTTATAGAGTATAGAAAACCTAGGGTTTATAGAAAAAAATCCAAATTGAACCAGGAAAGTTAAGGGCTCATGTCACCCTTGTTGTGCAAGAGGTGGCAGAACAGGCTAAAAACTACTCTGCCGAGCAGTTCTTTTGTGCCACCCTTACGCCACCACCATGTTAGAAAATTTATAGTGGCTTGATCCACCCTTGAGGTGCAAAGGGAGGCACAGATGCTACATAGTTCGCCAAATTACGCTTCGTTTGTGACGTTTTTCAACGTCGCTTCTTCCTTGATTTTCTTTTATCATTTCTTGACCTTTTTTTATCATCCAAATCTCTACAAACACACCTAAGCATTAAAATGTAGCAATATAAGCATAATCTATAGAATTAATAATCAAAGAGATAACAAAAATATTAAAATGTGAGGTAAATAGTGACTAAAATTGTGTCCTTTTGGCCTCTAAGCAACATCCCACACTTGGACTCGTGCTCGTCCTCAAGCAATCAATTTAAGTTTTATACCCTATCTCTAGCTAGACTATACCAATTGAACGGGTTTGCTCAGGCTACGACTACTATGACCCCATCAAAATCGCAAGTTTCTATCAAAACATGCATCAATATTAAAATATGTTCACAAATAACCTCTTAAGACGATCTAACCTCATAACTGACTCAAGGTCTGTGAATATTGGCTGACACATATATGTCATCTAATCAAAAGATGAAACACTCCACCTATCTTTTGTCAACTATGAGCCCTCAACAAACAAGAGAGTTTCTCATATTCACTCACAAGAATATGAAAGAATTATATATATGGTCATACAAATAAAGGAATTCATCCCCACTCTCACAAATAATTTCTCATGAAACATATGACGAACCATAGGCTTTCCCTTAGTGTAAATACTCTACTAATATAAGAACGTCGAATTTAGGATCAAGTAGGATTTAAATAATTGTAATCACTGTTTTAAAAGGTGGAGATGCAAGATGAGGCGTTTTACGCAACAGGGGCTAGGCATAAGCCCTCAAACACAGGGCATAAGTCCCATGAATCTACAGGGCATATTTCTCATGTATCTTCAATTTTATAATTTTATTACTAAAAAAATTAAAAGAAATAAATTCAAATAATATAGAAAAAATATTATAGTTATTGTTTGAGAAAGATAACAACCAAAAAATGATAAGTCGAGATAATCTTTAAAATAAAATCATCATCAATCTCCACATCTATAAGTTCTTTTCACTCTCAACTTATATTTGCACTGATTATCATTTATATAGTTTTAAAAAATAGAAGGATGAATAGTATAGGAGAAAATATAGATAAAGTTATGTCAGGAACATAGTGATATGGGATCTCTATCCTATTAATTTTAGACATAATTATCTAAAAAGCTATTTATGACAACATCATTTTCTTTATTGATATATATTTTTAAAAAAATCACTACAATATAAAATATGATAACATAAAGTATAAGTGTCATTACATCAATAATAAAAAATATTATTTATATAAAAAACTTTTAGTTCTTCGAGCCCTGCTTCTCCCTTCCCCCTCTCCCCATTCCTACCGTCCAAAACAGGCCTATGGAGTATAGCCAAGTGGTAAGGCATCGGTTTTTGGTACCGGCATAAAAACGATAAAAATAAAATTTAACGCTTGGGACTTACGCCCCAAATTTTGAGGCTACGATATACGGATCTACACCTTTCATTTGTGCCCCAGAGTAATTTTGGTATGCCCCACCCCAGAACTCGACCTGAGACTCTCCCTAGAAACGCTTTTGGAAACATCGATTGTAATATAGTCTCAGGGAAGAGTAGAAATTATTTGGCCAAAATAGTGACTATCCTCCCTATGTTCTTTAATACTTCCCGCACTTTTAAAATTTTAATAAGCATAACCTCCTATTTGTTAACTATTCCTTCTATTTTTCTCATGTAACATGTGATGAACCATAGATTTTTCCCAAGTGTAAATACTCTACTAATATAAGAACTTACAATTTAGGATTAAGTAGGACTTAAATGGCCATAATATAGGAGCAAGGATGGATAGAAATATTTGGCCAGAATAGTAATTATCCTCCCTATAGACTCTAATACTTCACACATTTTTTGAATTTCAATAAGCACAGCCTTCAATTTGCTAACTCTTCCTTCTACTCTTCTCACCCACCATTTTTCTTTTACTTCCCTATTTCTTTAAACAAATAACACATGTGGGGCGAATAAATTTGTTTATTATTATTTTCTTTATTATTTTCCATCCCTACCAATAGCATATATTTGATTTTCTATGCTTGCACCATTGATTTTTTTCTTCAGGTGTCCATCCTCAATTTTTCCCTTTTTACTTCCTTCTTACTCCTTTCAAACGCGCAATTTTTCGGTTAAAGTACTTCAGGATCAAATTAAGGGTCAATTAGAATAAAGGAGTTTATCTTCAGTCACGGGTATCAAAAGAATAGGCTAAAGGCTTAACATGACTCACTAAGGATATCCATATGGGTAGGTAAATAGCAGGATAAAATATGGCTAATCAAAGAAATGCCTATATTATCTTCTAATTTTTTACGCTCTTTATTTCTCTTAGCATGCACACTGCACAAGTTCTAGACATCAATATGAAAGCATGGAATATCACAAAATGCATCACACACACATGGAATATGTTCAACTCAATATGAATTCATATGGAGCCTCAATTAAGCAATCAATATATATATATATATATATATATATATATATATATATATATATATATATATATATATGAGATCAAGAATTCTATTTATTTATGTTTTTTTTTGTTTTTTCCTTTTATTCTATTTATTTATTTTTTAAAATATCTTCTATATTTTCTTTCATTTTTGTGCCAAGTTAAAAAACTCAAAAGTCACTCTTTTAACTATGTAACTTTTTTTTTTTAAATATGGCACATAAATGAGAGGGAAAATTTTTTAAAAATATCAAAAAAAATGAATAAATAGAATTAAAAAAAAAAGCAAAAGAAAAAGAAGAAATAATATGGATGTGATAATGTGGCATGTTTCTAAAGCCACCATTTATATTTATCTTTTTTCTTAATTTTTGACATTTTTACTATTTATAACAACCTAAAATTATTTAATTATTTTTTAATTATATTTTCTTACTTATCTATCTCTTTTTCAGTTTAGAAAGTCCAAAAGTCATTCTCATTAAATTAATAATTAATTTATAAATATTCGATTACCTTAGTCAATTATTTTTTTTCTAATATTTAACTCAAGTGTAATTATATTTGATTAATCCATCGGCAGCCTTTTTTTTTCAATTTGCTTTCCCTTATTCCTAATTAAGTTATTATTAATAATAATAGTCGTTTATATTTGTTTGCTTAATTCCCCTAATAAACTCAGTGATAACTTTTTGGCTCTAATAAAGTAAATTAATATTATATATATATGTGTGTGTGTGTGTGTGTGTGTGTGTGTGTTACACCCCAAGCTTACACCCAGGACAGGACACGGTACTTGGAGTCACAAGTACCCCAAGTCAACCCCTGGTCTATCATACACTGGCATTCTGAGTAAACATGAAATATAGTGGAAGCTTTATAGTAAACTATAAAACATGTATGAAATAGTGTTGGATCATAAAGTTTTAAAAAAACATCTGAGCAAAACTACAAGCCTGAAAAACCATGTTTGTGTCTGAAAGCCACTACAACTGATGAGTTGCTGGGAAAAGCCCCCGGCTAACTCAAAATCTAAATAGAAGAAAGCAAAACTGAGTAAAATAATCTTCGTCCTTAAAAGATGAGGACTCACCAATGAGAACAACTGAAGTCTTCTAAGAGCGATTGGCTAGCGAGGCGGAGGTTGAGATCCTACAGCTGTATCATAAAATGAAACAGCATAAAAGTATGCGTCAGTAATTTGAATGTACTGAGTAAGTGAGAGAAAGAATAATACAATGGAATAAGTAACTGTACTGAACTGACATGAAATGACCACTAATACTGTTGAAGCATAAATAACTGTAATAAACTGAGGTGATCTAAATAACCCTATCCGATGGTTAAAGACATGCTCTGAATCTGAGATACTGGTCTGAAAGACTATACTGAACTCATAACTATACTAAATAGTCTAAAACTATTCTGAATTGAGCTAAGCTGAGACTGAGCTGAACTGAGCTAAACTTATACTAAACTAACTAGTGGGGGAGTTTATAATCGACATATAACCACGTGAGCTAGACGTGGAGTCTGATGTATACACCCCATCTGTAGGACCCAATATACCTTGCCAGGGTATAGAGGCATGAAATGGGTGATCATAAGAGTCTGGGGATATGAGCCCAATAAAACTGTAACCTACGTTGGCAAAGTAGTTTTGGGAACCTGAGTGCGCTAGAACCCCGGTCCGCTCGGTGCTAAGTCTACTCCCACTACATAGTCCTAGACTGAATACTAAGTTGATAGCTTGAAACTTGGGCCAAAGACTAGTCAGGAATACCTATCTGAAAGCACCCTGAGAGTCTTATCGGACCGGATTTTGGAACTGGGTTCTAAGACTGGTCAAAGCTGCTTATCTAGAAGCATCGTAACCGTCTAAAGAACGAGCTGTAATCTGCAACTTGGTCCTAAGTCTGGCCAGAGTTGCTTATCTGAAGTTTCATGACCGCCTAGTGAACCACTAAAACGGAGTTCTGAGTCTAATTCTGATAACTGGAGGTACTACTGACACCTCGAGAATTTCTGTAGTCAAACTGATCAGCTGACATTTCTGACTAACATTGGGTATTCTAATATTTTAACTGAACTTCATTGACATCAATCTAACTAAATTTTCAGCACCAACTAATAATATGGGAATCCTCAACACTGAATGAATCAAGCAAAATTCACTATTTAATCAATATGGAAAGATTCTAGATTTTTCTACGTTCAAGGACTAGGGCTAAATTTCATTTCGCGAGAACAAACATCAGTTCTATCACAAGCTGGTGGAAAATATCTATAATTAACATAAAATAATATTCCACATGAATTAAATGAAGTATGACTGACAATTTCTTAACATTTGATAGTTTCAGGGCTAGAACTGATAAAGAGAAGTAGAGAGAAATTTTGGGGACACAAGGTAAGAACTATTCCCTTGTTGAATTCTCACATACCTGGCTAAAATTTCCTAAAGAAAGGAGCTTGAATGGCTGCAATTGATGGTGAGCCCGAGACCTCGCTTGAGAGCTTTGAGAGAAGACTTAGGGGAAACTGTTTAGCCCTCTAAATTCCCTTAAAATATACCAAAACGACGTAATTCAGAGTCTAGGAGGTTAGAAAATTACTAAAACATCCTTAGAAAATTCGCAGCAAAAACTGACTGTCAGGCCCCCATGAGAGACACAGAACGTTCCTAGTGACCATGACTCGTGGGTCACAATCGTGAGGTACACTGCCAAAATCCAATACTGGTCACCACGGGGGAGACCATGACTCATGGTGTTCCCAACGACTAATGGTGACCCACCCGTCGCCAACATTGCCTAAAGTTTCCTGGAGTCACCCGGGTAACACCACAACTCGTGGTGTCCCAAACGAGTCATAGTGAGGACCCATCGTGTACACTGCCTGACTTCTCCAACTCCTAATCAAACCCTGACCACTTGTCACCCCATGACTTGTGGTGTAAACTACGACTTGTGGTCAAACCCGTGGTCACCCCCTTTTCCAATTTTTTCAACCAAGTTTAAAGACCTCACCACGAGTCACTTAACGACTCGTGCTCACCCCCACAAGTCACAGAACGACTTGTTATGTGACCTGGTGCAAATTTTTCAGTTTTCTCCCTTTTAACTCCCAGGTCTAGTATTCGAGTTTCTGGGCCATTACATTATCTCTCCCTTGAGAACATTTGTCCTTGAATGTTGGAAAACACACAGGAAAGCAGAGAATGGAAATGTTTATACACAAATACTGATCATGAAAGCTGGAAACTAACGGAATGACTACCTCTGAAATGAATCACAAGTCTGAACTGAATTCATTAATCATACACATATTCATTAACATAAAGAAATTGGAATACACGAACTGAAAGTAGTTTTGGGGAGGAAATTGATACCTTAAATTGAGATTGAGCTGGAAGGGAACAAATGAGAGTATCTAGCCATTATATCTGCTTCAGCCTCCCACGTAGCTCCCTCAACCTTTTGATTCCTCCACAAGACTTTGACCGAAGCTACCTCCTTATTCCTCAGCTTACAAACCTGATGGTCAAGGATCTAGACTGGGACCTCTTTGTATAAGAGACTATCTTTCACTCCCACACTTTCCAATGGCACAATAGTTGGATCACCGATGCACTTCTTCAATAGTGACACATGAAATACTGGGTGCACAGATGCCAACTCTTAAGGCAATTCTAGCTAATAAGCTACCTTGCCAATTTCCCTCAGAATTTTGTAGGGTCCCACATACCTCGGACTGAGCTCTCCTTTCTTCCCAAATCTCATTACCCCTTTCATGGGTGAAATTTTCAGATAAACCCAGTCATCCCAGCAAACTCCAATTCTCTTCTCCTCGCATCATCATAAGATTTCTAACGGCTCTGAACTATTTTCAATCTTTCTCGGATGAGCTATACTTTCTGCATTGCTTCATAAACTGAGTCTGGCCCGATTAAAGTAGTTTCACCCAATTCAAACCATCGTATAGGAGATCTACACCTCCTTCCATATAATGCCTAAAACGGGGCCATCTGGATACTGGAGGGGTATGTTGTAAGCAAACTCGTTGAGGGGCAAGTGATCATCCCAACAGCCCTTGAAATCAATCGCGCACGCTTGCAACATATCTTCTAGGGTCTGAATAGTCCACTCAGCTTGTCCATCCGTCTGTGGATGAAAAGATATGATGAGCTTGACCTTGGTACCGAGTCTCTTCTGAAAAGACTTCCAGAAATGAGAGATGAACTGGGTACCTCTGTTTGAGATAATAGATAGCGGCACCTCATGAAGTCTGACCAACTCCCGGATATAAAGCCTAGCATAGTCCTCAGCTAAATCTATGGTTTTAACTAGGAGGAAGTATGCTAACTTAGTCATTCGGTCTACTATTACCCAGATAGAATAATGCTGCCAACGAGTCCGAGGTAGACCTGTAATTAAATCTACATTCATTTCTTCCCACTTTCAGGTGGGTATAATGATATCCTGAGTCATACCTCCCGATCACTGGTGCTCTACTTTGACTTGCTGGCAGTTCGGGCACTTAGCTATAAATTCAGCAATGTCTCTCTTCATGCCGTTCCACCAGTAAATATCCTGTAAATCCTGATACATCTTAGTAGCACTAGGGTTGATGGAATACCTCGAGTTGTGTGCTTCGACCAATATTTGTTGTCTCAAATTACCCATATCCGGTACACACAATCTACCCCGGTAACATAGTACACTATCTCCACCTTTGGAGAAAGCCTCAACTTCTCTTCTGAAAACTGCTTACTTAAGCTTAAGTAAGATGGGATCCTCATCCTGTCTGGACTTAACTTCAACAACCAAAGAGGAATCCGACCCACTTTGCATTACCACTCCACCCTCAGCTGAATCAACTAATTGCACCCATAATCAAGCTAGGGTGTGAATATCCTTCGCCAGTTCCTTTATGCCCTCTTCCACATAGGCCATGCTCCCCATAGATACCCTGCTCAGGGCATCCACCACTACATTGGCTTTACTCGGGTGATATAACACGCTATGTCATAATCCTTCAGGAACTCTAACCACCTTATCTGATGAAGATTTAGATCTTTCTGACTAAATACATACTGAAGGCTCTTGTGATCGGTGAAACATCCACATGAGCCCCATAAAGGTAGTGTCTCCATATTTTCAATGCAAACACCACTGCTTCCAACTCCAGGTCATGAGTCAGGTAATTCTTTTCATGAATCTTGAGTTGTCTGAAGGCATAAGCTATCACTTTACCCCACCGCACCTGAACGCAACCGAGCCCAACTTTGAAAGCGTCACAATAAACAACTAATCCCTCTGTCCATTCTAGCATGGTCAACACTGAGTGGTGGTGAGTTGAGTTTTTAACTCCTGCAAACTCTTCTCACACACATCTGACCACTGAAATTTCACCTTCTTTTGAGTCATCCTAGTTAGAGGGGATGCTATAGAGGAAAAACCTTCCACAAAACGTCAGTAATAAACAGCTAGGCCTAAGAAACTTCTTATTTCAGTTGGGAAAGTAGTTCTTGGCTAGTTTTTTACCGCTGCTATCTTTTGAGGATCTACCTGAATACTCTCACCCGAGACCACGTGACCAAGGAAAGTCACATACTTCAACCAGAATTCACATTTGCTGAACTTGGTGAACAACTAGCAATCTTTGAGTGTCTAAAGCACTATCCTCGGGTGATTAGAATGCTCTTCCTTATTTCTGGAGTATACCAGAATGTCGTCGATAAATATAATGACGAACATATCCAGATACTACTTGAAGACTCTATTCATTAGGTCCATAAAAGCGCGGGGGCATTTGTGAGTCCAATGGACATAACCACAAACTCATAGTGACCGTACCAAGTCCTGAAAGCTATTTTTGGTATGTCACACTCTATGACCCTTAACTGATGATACCCCGACCTGAGATCTATTTTGGAGAAATAGTCGGCTCTCTGAAGTTGGTCGAACAAGTCGTCAATTCTGGGTAGGGGATACCTATTCTTGACTATGACCTTATTCAACTGATGGTAATCGATGCACATTTTGAGGGTACCGCCTTTATTTCACATGAATAGTACTGGAGCACCCCAGGGAGAGATGTTGGGTCTGATAAAACCATTATCAAAAAGGTCTTTTAGCAGCTCCTTCAACACCTTAAGCTCAGATGGAGTCATTTTGTAAGGAGGGATGGAGATGGATTGAGTATCTGGAAGAAGGTCTATACCGAAGTCTATTTACTCCAGGAAGATCTTCAGGAAACTCGTTGACAATTGGGACTGACTGGATAGTTGGGGTCTTAGAGTTGGAATATTTGACCTGAACTAGATGATAGATACATCCCTTGGAAATAAGCTTTTGTCCCTTAAGGTAGGAAATAAACCGACCCTTAGGCGTTGTACTACTGCCCGTCCACTGTAATACTGGCTCATTCTGAAACTGAAATTTGACCACTCTAGTTATGCATTGGAAGAAAGATGACACGACCTTTTATGATTCTTGCTCATTTTGAGCATTACCAATCCATGCCAAGGATGAGGTCAAAATCAACCATGTCTAGCTCTACAAGGTTAGCTGGAATGACTTTATCGAGGACTGAGATTGGGAAGTTTCTATACACCCGGCTGGCTCTAACTGACTCGCCAACTGGGGTGGAGACTAAAAATGGTTCTGAGAGGACCTCTAGACTGATATCAAACTGAACAGCTATGTATGGAGTCACGAACGATAGTGTAGCTCTAGGATCTAGTAGGGCATATACATCTAGGTGAAAAAGACGTAACATACTTGTGACCACATCAGGTGAGCTCTCCTGATCCTAACGAGATGATAATGCATAAAAATGGTTTTGGCACTGACTGTCATCCGTACCTGAAGTATTTTCCTATTGAGCTGGTCAGTCTGCTGGAGCTGCTGAGGTAGTGGATTGTGACCTTCCCCGTCCTGCGGACGGATACTCTCTAAGCCGATGACCAAACTGTCCACAACCAAAACAGCCCTCTTGACCCTAAAGAAACTCTCCTGGGTGGTTCTTGCCATACATAGGGCAAGCTGGATACCTATTGCTGGCACTGTAGCTCTGGGATTGAGAACCAGATGCGCCACCCCTACGATACTGCTAGGACCGAAAGGTAGGGGCAATGGATGAGTTGGGTGTTGGAGCCCTCTGCTGCTTCTGCTACTACTACTGTGGGCAGTTACTACCACCATACCTTTGGTGTCCATAATCTGACTGGTCGGTTCTTGCCCATTTGTTTCTCCGCTCCATATCTTTCATTTTTTCTACCTCAATCTGTTGGGCATGAACAATGAGACTGGAGCGGTCAATATCCTTAATCAGCATTGCTGTCCTGCACTCTTTGAGGACCAGGTTTGACACCCCGTTAACAAACTTCAGCATGCGAGCCCTTGGATCGGCCACCATCTCTAGAGAATATTTAGACAACCTAGTAAACTCCAGAGTATATTCTTCTACTGTTCTATTTCCCTGTCTCAGATTCATGAACTCCGCCACTTTTGCCTCCCTGAGCTCTCGAGGGAAGAATCTGTCTAGGAAGGTTGTAGTGAACTCCTCCCACTCTATCGGTCCTGCTCCTACTGGCCTCCCTTCTTTCCACTGTTTGTACCAGACCTGGGCTACCCTTTCAGCTGGTAAGCAGCCAAGTCGGCACTCGCTAAGGGACTGAAACCCATAATTCGAGTGATCTTTCTAATCTCGTCCACAAACTCCTATGGGTCCTCTCCAACCTTAGATTCCTGAAAATCTGGAGGGTTCATCCAAGTGAAGTCCCGCACTCGGGCAGCTGTTGCGGACCTATTATTGTTGATTGGAACCACCTATTGCTTCACCTAATTGGTAACCGTCTAAGCGAGCAGCTGGATAGCGACCTTGAATTCTGCGATAGACACTGAATCATCCTGAGGGGCTGCTGGAGCTGGTGGGGAAGGTCGGTGAGTGTTATCGGCCCTTCTTCTATTACCATGTCGCGGAGGCATGATTCACTGAAATGAAAAAGAGCACGAGTTAGGAGAATGACTCTGGAGTTGAATTTCAACTCATGATAAAGAGTATGAACAAAAAGGGAGTTTTCCTAATAACATCTCGTAGCCTCCCCATCATAAGTGCAGCGCGCTTCACACCCATGAAAAGGACTCTATTCGATGTGTCTTTCAAACATCTGAGGATACTCTAAACCTAGTGCTTTGATACCAAGTTTGTCACTCCCCGAACTTACACCCTGGACGGGATACGATACTTGGAGTCACAAGTACCCCAAGTCAACCCCTGGTCTATCATACACTGGCATTTTGAGTGAACATGAAATATAGCGGAAGATTTAAAGTAAACTGTAAAACATTTATGAAATAGAGCTAGATCATAAAGTTTAAAAAATACATCTGAGCAAAACTACAAGACTGAAAAACCAAGTATGTGTCTGAAAGCCACTACAACTAATGAGTTGCTGAGCCAAGCCCCAGCTAACTCCAAATCTAAATAGAAGAAAGAAAAAATGAGTAAAATAATCTTCTTCCTCGAAAGATGAGGACTCACCAATGAGAACAGCTGATGTCTTTTGAGAGCGATCGGCTAGTGAGGCTGAGACTGAGATCCTGCAGCTGTATCATAAAGTGATACACCAATAAAATATGCATCTGTACTTTAAATGTACTGAGTAAGTGAGAGAAAGCATAATACAATGGAATAAGTAACTGTACTATACAGACGTGAAATGACCATTGATACTGTTGAAGCTGAAATAACTATAATAAACTGAGGTGATCTAAATGACCCTGTCTAATGGTCAAAGACATGCTCTGAATCTGAGATACTAGTTGGAAAGACTATACTGAACTCATAACTTTACTGAATAGTCTGAAACTGTTCTAAACTGACTAAGTTGAGCCTGATCTGAACTGAGCTAAACTTATACTAAACTGACTAGTGGGGGAGTTTATAATCGACATATAACCATGTGATCTAGATGTGGAGTTTGATGTATACACCCCATCGATAGGACCCAATATACCTTGCCAGGGTATAGAGTCATGAAATGGGTGATCACAAGAGCTTGGGGACATTAGGCCAATAAAACTGTAACCCACGTTAGCAAAGTAGTTTTGGAAACCTGGGTGCGCTGGAATCCTGGTCCGCTCGGTGCTAAGTCTACTCCCACTACATAGTCTTAGACTGAATACTAAGTTGATAGCTCGAAACTGGGGCCCAAGACTAGTTAGGATTACCTATCTGAAAGCACCCTGAGAGTCTTATCGGATCAGATTCTAGAAATGGGTTCTAAGACTAGTCAGAGCTGCTTATTTGGAAGTGTCGTAACCGTCTAAATGATAAGCTGTAATTTGTAACTGGGGTTCTAAGGCTGGTCAGAGTTGCTTATCTGAAAGTGTCATGATCGCCTAGTGAACCACTAAAACTGAGTTTTGAGCCTGATTCTTATAGTTGGGAGGTCCTACTAACACCTCGAGAATTTCTATAGTCAAACTGATCAGCTGACATTTCTGACTGACATTGAGTATTCTAATATTTTAACTGAACTGCATTGACATCAATCTAACTAAATTTTCAACACCAACTAACAATATGGGAATCCTCAACACTGAAGGAATCAAGCAAAATTTCACTATTTAATCACTATGGCAAGATTTTAGATTTTTCTATGTTCAAGGACTAGGGATAAACGTCATTTCACGAGAACAAACATCATTGCAGTCACAAGCTGGTGGAAAATATCTATAATTAACATAAAATAATATTTTACATGAATTAAACGAAGTATGACTGACAATTTCTTAACATTCGATAGTTTCAGGGCTAGAACTGATAAAGAGAAGTAGGGGGGAATTTTGGGGACACAAGGAAAGAACTATTCCCTTGTTGAATTCTCACGCACCTGGCTAAAATTTCCTGAAGAAATGAGCTTGAATGGCTGCAATTGATGGCGAACCCTAGACCTCGCTTGAAAGCTTTGAGAGAAGACTTACGCAATTTCTGAGAAAATCTGAGTGGGAATGAGAGGGGGAACCATCTAGCCCCTCTAAATTCTTTTAAAATATACCAAAACGACGTAGTTTAGAGTCTAGGAGATTAAAAAATTACTAAAACACCCTTAGGAAATTCACAGGAAATACTGACTGTCAGGCCCCCACGAGGGACCTAACGGGTCGTTCCCAGTGACCACGACTTGTTTTCACAATCGTGAGGTACACTGCCAAAATCCCATAATGGTAACCATGGGGACACCATGACTCGTGGTGTTCCCAACCACTCGTGGTGACCCACCTGTCGCCAACACTGCCTAAAGTTTCCTAGAGTCACCACGAGCGACGCCACGACTCGTGGTGTCCCAAACGAATCGTGGTGAGGACCCATCGTGTACACTGCCTGACTTCTCCAACTCCCAATCAAACCCTGACCACGGGTCACCCCACACCTCATGTTCACACCCGTGGTCACCCTTTTTTTCAAAATTTTCAACCAAGTTTAAGGACCTCACCACGAGTCACTTAACGACTCATGGTCACCCCCACGAGTCACAAAATGACTGGTTCTATGACCTGGTGCAAATTTATTAATTTTCTTCATTTTAACTCCCGGGTCTAGTGTTTGAGTTTCTGAGACATTACAATGTGTGTGTGTGTGTGTGAAAGCAGAAGGTTGTGGTAATCTCCCACTTCATTTTCTTCGTCCAATTAAATTTTGCATAAGTAATACTATGTTGTTTTGTAGTTTTATTCGTCCAGTGATTTGAGGGAGTAATATTATTTATTATTATTTCCTATATTATTTCTTCAGTTGTAATATTATTCTGATTTAATTTATTATAGGTTATTCAGTAGAATTTTTTATATGCTTGCAGTTTTAAGTTATTGTATTTTTTCTTTCCTTCTCAAACAAACATGGAGGACCTGAAAGAGGAGAAGAGGACTTAATACACTACCAAGAAGAAAATAAGTATTTTAAATTAATTAGGGTTGTATCTGAAGATTTTTTATTATTATTCTATGTGATTTTTTCATTTTAATTTTGAGTTCTTTCTAAATAATATTTATGAACCAAAATCTAACTACCTCATCAAGAAAATATAATAAATATAAACACAAAATAATAAACTATCCATTAACAAAAATAAGAAAAATGATGTTTCTCTTCTTCTATAGAAGTCAATTTTTTTATAAAATGCAGTTCCACGTATAAAAGTTAATAGAAAGGTTTGAAATTATCTTTAAATTCTCAATTATATATAAATCATATCATGCGTGTATTCGAGAACAAGAAAAAAAATAATTATTTTGAATCTTTTTTAAGAACTCAAATAGTTGAATTAATCCGGATATATAAAAAAGATAAATAATATATAAATTAATAATTATATTATTGATCATTTGATAGATTTATTTTATTATTGCGCGAAGCGCAAAAATATTCACTAGTACGAATATAATATCAAACCAATAAAATCACACAAGAGTCTAGTAAACGAGCCTAGGTGTCTTGAATGAGGCCATTCACTTTCCCACGACATGTTTGCAACTTTAAACTAATACTTATATCATTCGGTCAAATTAGCACCTAGCTCGAGCATCTAGCATTCAAATGGTCCTAATGCTCAGGTTTCCTACCTAGTTCTTAATGTCTAACTTCCATCAAGACGATCATCAATCATTCATTATTGGGTCAAATCTTTTCTTCTCCTAAAAAGACTACTTCTAAAAATTAAAAAACTACTTGGTTCAAAGATCACCCCCTCCCGCTCGGAAAAGAATTGAGGTCGTAAGAAGAATCAAGGGATAGATGAGGCATGTCATTTTGAAAAATTTTAACATCAAGCAAATCCTATAACATATTCATCCTTAACCTCACAATATCAAAAGATATCTTTACCCCATACTTAAAGTCATGCTTTGTCCTTTGAGCATCTATAAATATATAGAGAAAATATAGGTGAGAAACACTCCCCGAGGCCATCTTGAGCCCAGCTAATAGCATGTTTCTTCAATCAAAGTCGCATGACCCTACACTTAAGCTCAAAACATGCTCTTTAGCTTTAATTTTGGATACTCAGATTTTTTCTTATCTGCATACAAAACAAAAAATAATGTGACATTACAAAGAAAATTAAAATTAAATAAGCTACTCTATTAAAAATTGGGTTATCTCTCAACAAACACCTAATTTAACATCATGATAGGATACCATCATTTCCACCACTTCTCCTTTCATTTTGAAGATATGAATCACACCCCTAATTTCTTTGCTAATTCTCTACTCCAATCATGGGGTGGTGGTGTAAAATTACAGGACCAAGAAATTTATGTCGCATTTGTACTTCTTGACTCTTAAGTAAGAGATATTATGTTGTTTTTTCAACATAGAAAATTTTAGGATGTAAGAATCTTGTTCCTCATCTATGCACCTCTCCATAGGTTTGAAAGACTCTATTTCTATTTTGATAATCAAACACAATATCAAAAAATTATTTAAAATGAGGGACAATATGTCCTAACTCTAAAACTGCATTAGTTCTAACATCCTAACCAGTGTTTACCTTCTCTCCTTTGGCATCAACCCAAAGAAAATAGTTGAATGAGTGGAACTCTTTTTCCAACTCCACAAGTTGGTCAGTATCAACATGAATGGTGGTTGGGCATCAGAGCTTCAATCTTTTTATCCAATTGACTCTGCAGGTTATGGATATTTAAGTCAAATTTGTCTAACTCGTGTCTGAGTTAAACTCTCACTTCTATCAAATCAATCCCCATGTCAGTAAGACCATGACGAAGAAATCCTCGAGCCAGGATTGATTCACTATCTCAGCTTCTTCATAATTATCTCCTTGTAGGAACTCGCTCTCTTCTTCTACTTGAGGTTCATCCTAGGTATTAGCTAAGCTTTTAACTTGCAGATCCTTACAAGTTTCAACCTTAGCCTACATTTCTATGAGTTTGGCCTTGAGCATTTCTATAAGTTTGGCCTTGAGCCTTTCTATAGCTTTTCTATATTCCTCAGTTTGCTCTCATAAGGCTTTCCTGCATTCTGCAGTGTGCTCCATCATTAGTTCATTTTTCTCTATCATATGTTTCATCATATCACTATCTGAGTATGATATTCCACATCCTCTATTTCATTACTCTTGTCAACATCACAAACAACAAAAGAATCATAATAGCGGCTCGAGGATGAGGAATAAGAGTTAGGACATCCATTTCAACGACCATCCTGACCACCACATATACTACATAAATTCCTCATAAAGGATCAGGGAGGTGCACACAACCCACATATACTACATAAATTTCCTATAAAGGATCAAGTGGGTGCACAAAACTCGTTCCCTGAAAAATTATGACAAAATACATTCAAGTGTGGTCCTTCACAGTACAAACATGAAATCTCAGCATATGAATTGCAGATGCCATAAAATAACTGAGTTAACTCAGGTGGAGGCTTTGCGTGTCTGACCAAGTTGAAGAAGAGTTACTAATGGAAAGGATCTAAGATGTCATGTCAAGAAGGGGAGAATAGTAATAAATTAAAAATAAAATATATATATTTATATAAACTAAAATAAAATAAAATAAAACCTTAAATAGATTTAAAAATATATAATCTATCCAATCTTCTTAAGTCCCGGGCAACAATGCCAAAAATTTGATGTGTCCAAACACCCACTTAAATACTACGATCGTCAACTAATATAGAATGGTGAAGTCCAGATATCATACCCACAAAGACTTATCGATTAACTGTTTATTAGATTACTTTTTGATTAACTGGTTATTAGATTAAACTAACTCTAATTATCTATTCAAGTGATCAATCCTAAAGGTATATTTATGGTTTAATTATACTAACAATATAACAAAAATAACTAATGAACAATAACCATATGGAGAGCAAATTCTTACAAAATTAATCAGATGAATCGATCTAAAGCTATGTACTCATTTGTAATTATGTTAAGTAATCACTTGAACTAACTTTAATAGTTATCGGGTTATTAGTTGCAGATTGATATTATTTTGTTGGATATCTTGTCGGTAACTCTAAGACTACTCGACTATACCTAATGCCTATATTTCTATGGTAGTTGGATAATAGTGAAATACATGTAAGATGTCCTTTGTATCAAATAAGAAAGGCTTAAGGTTATATTTCTATCCTCGTTAGCAAATTGATTCCTTTTTTCTATACAGTTCATGAATAGGCTCTGCTTCTTCTTATTATCCTCGCAATTCTCTCTGATAGTGTTCAACTATTTCTTCATATAATCGAATAATTAAAATCAAGAATAAGTAAATAATCACACGAGCCGTAGCACGATGATAACTATCTTAACAAGACAATTCAAGTTCATACAATAATAATAAAGCAACTGCCATAATCCAAGAACAAGAAGTTTAGGTCCATATAGATATAGAGGAATTACTACAAATCACCCAAAGAAAAATATAAAAATAAATAATACAAAGAATAAAAGATAAAATCAATTTTCTCCGGCCTCCTGGGCAGCTCCTAGCTCTTCCCCAGGTCAAAAATTATCTTGAAACCATGTTTAGAATGTATTTATAGAGTATAGGAAGCCAGGGTTTTTAGAAATCAAAATCAAATCGGACCAGGAAAACTGAGAGCTCGTGCCACCTTTGCTATGCAATAGGTAGCGCAACAAGCTAATAAATATTTTGTCGGGTAGTTTCTTTGCGCCAGCACCTTGGTAACAGAGTCATGGTACTGCAACTAATACTTCAGTTTACCAAATTTCACTTCTTTTGTGACGCTTTGCCACGACGCTTCTTCATTGATCGTTTTTGGTCGCTTTTACCCATTTTTCATTTTTTTTATCATCACAAGAAAACAAAAGCCTGATACTGAAAAATCCAATCAATCTTTAGGATGATTTTCAACTAAGTTGAAATGCAAGAAGTGCTACGACTCGGAGGCACCCTCCATCGCCATTACAATGGGAATATCCAAATATCTATAACAGTCCTACACATCAAAACATAGCAATATAAGCATAATTTATAAAATTAATATTCAAAAAAATGACAAAAATACTAAAATATGAGATAAATAGTGGCTAAAAATATGTAATTTTGGCCTCTCATCAAAATTCAATAGTGATATATGGAAGGTAAGAAGAATCACCTATCTTATGCTATAAAAATTCCCTACATGATGATCTAATATAGTTAGATTTCTGGAAGATTATAGGCCAAAATTATACTACATCCCAGTCAGTTGAAAATCATCAGAGGGAGAATTGCTGAAATGCAATACAAATGGTACATCTAGGGAAAATCCAGAAAGATTTTCATATAGATTCTGTATTAAAATCAAGCAGGAGATTTGGTCTGTGTTCAAGGAGAGGAAATTCAAGAGGGAACAAAGATACAGGTAAAATTGCAATAGGGATAACACAAATTAACATTGAAACAGATATATTAGTGTTGATCAGAGTTTCAACAAAAGTTTGGAAAGTCCCTTGAAATACTATTGTAATAGTTGAAGACATCTGGCATACAACACAACAATGCACAGTTCAAATACAATATATTTATAGAGAATGAAATAAACTTGCAAATTGCCTAGCCAATCAAGCTCTGGAAACACCAAAAAGACTCGAAGCTCATTCATTCCCAGATATTTCCAGTCAAGCATAAAAGATTCTTAATCTAGACAAATAACAAATACCCAATCTAAGAACCAAAATAAGAAAAATCAAGAGAGATAAAGATAGGGGTGAAGGGGGAGCAGTACACATGTTTTTACGTACAACTAAGAAAGTATGAAGAACACAATCCTGACTTAGAAATACTATGTATGAAGGAAGGCATAAATGCAAAACATTCATACTCTACAGACACTGCAAAATGAGAATAGAAAGCTCCAAACACATAAATTTGAAAATTACACAGAAAATTTATGTCGTTTGAGTAACATGCAGTGCAAGCCCAACTCACTCAAGACTCAAAGTCTGCTCAACGTCCCAGAAAGAGGACTCTGTGGATAATAGTCCTGTGAAAGAGATGATACCAGACCATATTGCAGAGAAGAGATACAACTTCAGATCTACAAATCCAAAAGGAAAAAGATTCATACAATACAAAATCATTGAAGAGAGTCACCAGAGAGGGATGGTCAACCACCATCCGTTGAAGAACCTAGAAGACAAGATCGGGGACTTTCAAGCACAAAGAAAGAAGGAAGAATGTAGACGTTCATAAATGAGATGCAGTGTTCCATTTTCTGGTTTATGGTTCTTTTTGTTATTATTTTATTTTATTATAATTGTATTTTTCTGTTGTTGAACTCTTTTATTTCCTTTCTTTATTTAAATAAAAAGGCCCAAAAAGTTTATGTTTAAAATTTTTCTTTTAAAGAGTGAGAAATTTAGAAAGAGAAAAAGATTATGGAATTCTTTATCCTATTTTTAAGGAACATTTTATTAATTGTGCAATACAAAAATTAATTAATAGCCTAAAACATGAAAAGAAAAAATAGAGTGGGGGGGCGGGGTATTCGATGCCCTTTTTTAATAGTAATGATATTTTATGCCATTTATGATTTTACATTGATCCCCTATGTCAATTTCTCATTTTCGTATTGCTAAGTAATTACTTGGTGAGGATGAAATTTGTGTGTAACTAGGAGGGTTAGTTACATTCCGAGGAAGGTGAAAATTATTGTTAATTACATGTAATTAAAAGATTTTAATTATTTTTGTTTTTATTTTATTTTTTTAATTTATTTTTTATTTTTATTATTTATTTTTTAAATATATTTTTTATTTTTTATTTTCTTTCTTTTTATTTCTCAACATTTGCTTTATGTGATTTCATATAATTGTTCATATTTTTTATTTAAATATTTGCTTTATGTGATTTCATATAATTGTTCATATTTTTTATTTAGTATAACCACATTGTTCTAGTTTTGAAATAAAATAGCATTTATTGTTGAATAAGGTTATAGATTTATATTTTTCTTTGTTTTTTAAAATTATATTTATTTCAATTATGTTAGAACCTCTTTTGTGCTATGTTGAAATTTGATATAATAGTATTATGTTTATTTTATTTTTTTAAATCTTGAATGCATGTTATATTTTCAGTTTTAATTTATTTGATTTAGTAGTATTAACTTGTTATTTCACATTGTATGCCATTTATTTTTCAGTTAAAATTAATTAAAAAATTATCATTTTATAGTATTATATTTATAATATTATTTTTTTCTTAAACGTGCATTTCATGATATTCTTAAACAATGTATACTTTTAGTTATTACAACTAGTCTTGGAAACGTGTCTTGCACGTTTGTTTTTTAATTATTAATGGTACAAACGTTTAAAAAATTCATTAATAATATCATAATTATGTCTGAAATATAAAATATTTGGAATAACGTCAAATACCTCCTTTTAGATCTTGCTCCTAAAAAAATTAATGTTGATCATATTCATCCTTTGTCAGATATAATTAATTCAAATTTGTTTAAAAAACAACTAAAATAATACTAATATACAGTGACATTTAAGTTATCTTTATTGAATATACAACAGTATGAAGTAGTTAAAACCTAAAATACACCTTGGACTACATACAAAAAAATTTTCTTCCAACTCAAATTGTATTCTCTTCACAAATTAAATCTTTCATTAAATAAGGTCTAATTGCTTTAATTACTACAACACAACTCTTCATCCTAATAATCGTAGGAATTAATCAAAAGGCTTAGTGCTGATGAATGAATCACGAGCTACTATTTCTACATGGCGACATTAAGTATAGACCTAGAAAAACTAAAAACTATATTGCAAAACAGAGAAAAGAAGGAGAATATTAGATAAACAGTTAAGACAGAAAAGTTACAATCATACCAATATTCAATCAAGATTGAAAACACAACCTGTAGGATAGATTGAGTTGTGCTTATGTGCTTCCGTTCCACTTTTAGTAAACTGGAGAGTTAAATCCTCCCCACCCATATGCTAGATGAAATTTAATACATAATTATTCTCCATGGAAATTTATTATGCGATTACTTTGGAAATCTGAATAGGATAGATGGAAGTAAATTCAACTAATTCAATTTTACAAATAATGATTGGAAATACGAGAGACAATATTTGCATTAGTTGCACATCTATAAATAATCAATTAATGCATTATCGTCGAAGAGCAGAAGTAAATAAATTCTTCACACTAGAAAATTATTTGACTGAATACAATAGGCTCCTCTGATCGATCTTCTTAGCAGACTATTAAACCCTCACTGGCACAGGTTCTTCTAATTTATACAAGACGACTGAGTGTCCAAAGGCACCACATCTCCGAGAGCTTGCTAGATATGTTCCATATTGACAAAGATCTGTTAGGTATTGACGATTTTTATCTTTTTCAATAAACAGGGGTAGTGTTGATCGATAACTAAATTCAATCTCCATCTATATATATACTAATTTTCGAACACATACGCTGCACATATATTTCATTCTAATTAGTAAAAAAACTTTAAAACATTAGAGATTCTTCTAATATATTAAACATTCAGCTTATCTGATATTTCAATAACACATAATTTAAATGTAAATATTATCAATACCACATCATCATACTATTCTATAAATGAGAAGACCCCAAGTGAAAAATTAAATTATCAAAATAATCCCATAAAATTGAATCACTATAATACCCTTAAAAAGTTATTCTTTTATAAACTTTAAAAACTAATTTATTCATTTATATACTAAAGTGTTCCATAATAAATTGCTAATAATCACTATAATAAACTAATGATGCAGTTACATCTCTACTACTACTTGTTGTTTTCATATTCAGCTAAGTTTTGACTTTTTATATGTTTCTTTCATTTGCACATTATTCTATATATTTTTAAAATTTCATATTCACCCATATTTATTTATTAACATGGAGCAGTAATATTTTCTTACTATTAATTGTAAGATAATTCTATTAACATATATTTTATTAGGATGTTTAATAGATCATTGTCAAATTTATAAAAAAATTTATTTGTGAATTTGACAAAAAATATTAGTTAAATTATATATATATACCTTCTGATCAGAAGTATCCCACTGCATGTAACAAGGGAAAGAAGATGTTTTAGAAAATACATTAGTCAGTCAAATCAAGTTGAAAATGTATCACAAAATTTAGATTTAATAATACCATTAATAAATGAGACATTTTAAAAAAATGCTTATAATACCATAATAAGGATTTCCACTGTGAGAATAATTAGTTTCTAGACACGTGCGTTGCACGTGTGTCCTATGCAAGAATTTTTGGATTACTTAGGTATAATGTAAAATATTAAATAATAATATTTTAATTACTTGAAGGTCCAATTCAATACGTAAAATTCAATGCACTGTCTATAAAACTTCTCTATGACCACGAAAGCTTTTTCTTTTTCCTTTCATTTTTCTTGTGTTTTTTCTTAAAAAAAACAAAATTAATTATATTTAAATAAAATTTTCACTTATATATATATATATATATATTAGATAAAATATTATTATTTAATTAGATATTTAAATATGATATGATATGATATAGATATTACTATTTAATTAGATATTTGATTTAGTTTTGATTCAATGAATGGTAAAATATTATCATTTAGTTAGATATTTAATTATATTTTAATTTATCATAAGGGCAAAATAGTAATCCAACTTTCACACACACACACACACACACATATATATATATACATATATATATATATATGATAAAATATTATTATTAGTTAGATATTTAATTATATTTTCATTTATTATAGGGGCAACTATGAATCTTTTTATCTGTGAATTTGACAGAAAATATTAGTTGAATTATATGTATGTACGTTCTGATCAGAAGTATCCCACTGCATGTAACAAGGGAAAGAAGATGTATTAGAAAATACATTAGCTAGTCAAAT
Source organism: Datura wrightii (assembly GCA_035772735.1). Taxonomy (NCBI): domain Eukaryota; kingdom Viridiplantae; phylum Streptophyta; class Magnoliopsida; order Solanales; family Solanaceae; genus Datura; species Datura wrightii. The sequence continues at coordinate 69,924,285 of JASDFA010000019.1, read as the reverse complement.
CAAATTGAAAATGTATCACAAATTTTAGATTTAATAATACTCCCTCTGTTTTAAAATAAGTGGTGTTTTAGTCTTTTCATTTTGTTTCAAAATAAGTGATGTTTCACATTATCAAGAAGGCATTAATAATGTTCTTCCAATTTTACCCCTATTCAAATAAAGGGAGATTTATAAATGACTAAAGAGCTACATCTTTTTCAATGTATTTATTAAGGTTATGTTAGTAAAAACGTATTTTACTTTCTAGAAGTGAGTAATTTTTTAAGGGGTGTGTCCAAGTTAGAAACATCACTTATTTTGAAACGGAAGGAGTACCATTAATAAAGGAGATATTTTCAAAAAAATGCTTATAATACCATAATAAAGGCTTCCCACTTTTAGTATAACTAGTTTCTAGACACGTGTTTCCCATGCAAGAATATTTGGATTGCTTAGGTAGAAATGTAAAATATTATAATTAATTAAATATTAAATAATAATATTTTAATTACTTGAAGGTCCAATTTAATACATAAAATTCAATGCACTATCTATAAAATTTCTCTATGACCACGAAAGCTGTTTTTTTTTCCTTTTTTTTCTTGCGTTTTTCTTAAAAAGAAAATTAACAAAATTAGTTCTATTTAATAAATTTTTCACTTTTAGATAAATAAATATTAGATAAAATATTATTATTTGATTAGATATTTAAATAATATGATATGATATGATATAAATATTATAATTTATTAGATATTTAATTTAGTTTTAATTTAATGAATGGTAAAATAATATCATTTAATTAGATATTTAATTTGATTTTAAGTGAAAGAATGACAAAATATTATTATTAGTCAGATATTTAATTATATTTTAATTTATTATAGAGACAAAATAGTAATCTAATTTTTCATATATATATAATATTAGATAAAATATTATTAATAGTTAGATATTTAATTATATTTTTATTTATTATAGGGGCAAAATAATAATCCAACTTTTCACTAAAAGGCTTCCTACTTATAATATAACTAGTTTCTGGATACATGTTTCGTACGTGTATATCTACATTAAATAATTACATATAGAGTTGCGATAAGTGTAAATTCAAAATGATTGAATTGGCTTTTTGGTTACCTTAATTTACAAATTATGTTTTTGTGACGATTAAGTATAAAGAGTGACAAGAACATCTAAATAAAATGAAAAACTAAATTTTTTCCAACATTTATGGAGAAAAGTGCAAGAATTACATAAAATACAAGTTACCACGATGGGCATAAATATAAGCCACGCGCCAAGAGCAAATTTAGTCTGTAGGTTTTGTTGACACCCAATTTTGACCTCCCTACGCCTTGTATAAGCTGCTTATTTATGTATATTTTTAGTTATCTTTTTACTCATTTGTTCGGCTTGCATTCATATTTTTAAAAAGTAATTAATTATCATAATTCTTGTAAAGTTATTCTAATATATATATATATATATACTATTCTTGTAAAGTTATTTTAAAATTTTAATTTATTAATTTTCTTTTCTCTGATATTAAATAACTGGGTCATATATAGTATATTTCGTGTTAAATTATGCCTTTATTTTAAAATATATATTTTACTTAATTTTTATAAATTATTTACAAGGTAATATTTACATAATTTTAACTCAGTTTTTCAAATTATTTGAGTAATAATATTACTTGAATTTATAAATTATTTATGTTGATAATAAAATTTATATAATTTTTGATAAATGAATTATATTTTCTAGGCATTGAATTATTTACAAAATATAATATTTTATTAATTATATAATATTTACATGAGTCTTCCCAATTTTATAATTATTTATATTGATAATAATGTTTATATAATTTTTCCTTAATTTAAACTATTATGTTACAATTTACTAAATCATATACAAGAATAGTATTTTATTAATTTCATAGCAGCTAGATTTCAATTTCAGCTAATTTATTTAAAAACTAGCCACATTTTACTCAATTTCATTCAATTTTAGCCTATTTTTACCAAATCTAGCCACTTTTTAAAATTTAATTTAATTTTAATTTAATCCTACCCACCTACCCAATCAGCGATCCGTGGATATACCCATAACCCGACCCAAAATCCTAAGAACTAATCCTATCCGTTCATCTCCTTTGATCCAACGGTTGAAAATCAAAACCTATTTTCTTTCCTATTTTTCAACCAACCTACCCCAAAACCCTAATTCATTCTCTCATTTTCCCTCTTTACTCCCTCTAACGCTGCACACCGCTGTGCTTCGTCATATTCATCTTCTCCGACGCGAACTCCTCTCCTTCATCATTACTCTCCCTTGTTCCTCCATTTCCGAACAGCCGCCGCATCCACCATTATTTCCGCACCACAGCAGCCCTTCTCCTCTCTCCTATTTTCCCTCCTAGAGTCACAGCCCTTCTTTCTCTCTACTTCGTCTTCTTCGGCCAACCCTGGCTGCCAGCCGCCTTCTCCCTTCTCTCAACTGCTGCCAGCCGCCGAGACCCCGTTTCTCCGGTGAAAAACAACCACACTGGCACACCCTCTCTCCCTCTCCTTCTCTTCCTTTCCTCTCCTCCCCTCCTCACCATTAACGCCGCACATCCGCTGGAAAACAGCCACTCGTTTCCTCCCTCTGTCACAAAATCGAAACACCACCAACAGCACCCAAAACCATCTAGATCTGCCGCTACCGTCCATTAGCTCCTCGCCGGTCATCTCCCTCTCCATACACCAGACCTCCCTTCATTTTCTCCCTTCACCATCGTCGCAACCGGCCAAAGTCGAAGTCCAGTTATCCATTTCACTCTCTTACTCCTCACCGGACCACCACACCACCAGATCCACCCTCACTGCCCCACTGGCGAAAGACCACTCCAACATTTTCTTTTACTAACCAGATCTAATCTTTACTTATTTATTTGTTTATCATTCATGATTCGTTGCTAATTGTTTCAATTATTATGTATTGCTTGCTATTAAAATAACGTGAGAGCCTTAGATTTTATGAATTTGATTTCTGTTGTTCCTTGAATTCATTGAGTATTCTTATGAAAATTATTGTCTACTACTGTAATAATTCTGGATTGCTAGTTGGTTGAGTAAAATCGCACTTCTCCATACAAATATTGCCTAGCTCCTAATGTGATTTTCATATTTGTCCTTCTGTGTTTGATGTCTTCTTTATCAAGGCAAGTAAAATTGACTTCATTATAATTATTTGAAAAAATAATCTGCCTCTGTTTAAAAGCTCTTATTTATATGACATTTGTGAGATTCTTGACTTAATTCGAAAATCCGTAATTTGAGTGTGTAATTGCCTAGACAAGTTTGAATAATTGGTAATTGACTTGTTTCCTATTATATCAAGTAAAGTATGTTAAATATGGTAATGTGAATTTCGTTTGCAAAATATAGGGTAATTTAGTACTCCCTAATTTATGGTAAATTCCTTTGTTTGATTTGTTTCCTATTTCTAATTAGTTTGACCCTGTTATTGTGGTATTGATTTGCTCCACAATTTTCACTTCTCCTGCCTAGTGTCTGCAATTATGGCAGCTTAATATGTACCTATTTATTTAGTTTATTTTCTCGTATAATTAGTAACATCCTTGTTTAATTGATTCCTATAAAAAAATATTCGCATTGACTTGCTTCATATAAGGAGAAATTTTTTTTTGTTATACCCCGTAAGTTTATAACATTTAGTCGGCCTATTCGTATGTTGGTTGAGAGTTTTAGAGTGCCATACGTATGAGGAAAGGGCCCGGGGAAAGGCCGAACGAGTGCCAAGTTGGGATTTCGCGAGAGGAGGCCGAACCAAGCTGCAGAGGGGCAAAGTGGCACGGAGTCTGGTCCTCCGCGTTAGCCAACATGGCATGGAGCTGAAACGCCGCGTTGGCCAACGTGCCACATTGCCTTGCATCCTACTTCAAGTATATATAGGCCTCACCCTTAGAATCAATGTTAATTTCCATATTTAACTCGGCCAGAACAGAGAAGGGACAAAGGAGAATTATAATTTTCAACCAATTACGCCGCTAAACGCCGTCCAAATTCAAATTAACTTCGGGCATCGAAGTATAAGGCTGCAGGGAGCATTTCTACGGAGTTAGTTTCGTGAAATTCGCTCGGCGAATCATCGTCCCGCTGAGCCAAAGTTGTTGGAATTGTTCCAAACTAGTGTCAATACGATCCAAGGCTTAAAGTAAGCAATTCTCCCTTCTAGACTTTCGAGAAACAACGAGGTCTCGACCGTGTTCTATTTATTTAGAAATATAGTTAATACTTATATATAAAGTTTTCCTTTTCGCCGAATTTAGTGTTTAAACTAGTCTTATCTTTCCAGTAACTCGATTTCAGTTGAGAAGGGAAGTTGAACACGAGTCGAAACTCGCCAGTTAATCGGCAAACAGCGATCGAGGTATGTTAAGGCATTCTCTTTCGGCAAGTTAACTTCTTCAGCATAGTAATCCAGTATGAATCTTAGTAAAGAATGTCAGGAGTAGGTTATCATGTGTAGTTGTTGTTATTAGTTGAGACTTGTAATTGTATTGTTTTAGGCTGAATTACCTGTATAGCTTCGATGATCGCCCTAGGGTTAATCGTTGAGTCGACTCGTCCGCTAGGGGCGAGGATACGTCGCTCTACGGAGCGGCATGCCGTCCGCAAGGGACGAAGATGGGGAGCCAGATCCTCATATTTGTCGTGGTTGGTCTTATACACACCCCCGCCGAGCGCTTACGCCTGGGGTGTAGATATCAGGAGTCCTCCGGCCTCAGGTACAAGTATAGTCAGGGGCCAGCGGGCCTAGTTGCAGACCCAGGGGATCAGCAGGACCTTATAGCTGGTAGTTGACTCAGTATGACCTGGATAGGGGTACATAGATTGAGGTGTACTCACTAGGGCTAATGGGGGCCCAGGTGGGTTGTTCTGTGCTGATTGTACCTTCCGGCTTATGGGGGTCAGGTAAGGTATATGTTTGCTTTATTTACTGATAGTTAGACAGCAAGACGCCTCATTTGTTAGGTATGACCCCTACCCTCCTTATCACAGTTATGTTTAGTCCTGATTTCACTACTTCAGTCATTTTTAGTTCGTATCCTTTACTTCAGTCATTATCAGTTTTATTCCTTACTTTCAGTCATTTATAGTTATTACTTTACATACTCAGTGCCTGTGGTACTGACGCCCTCTTTGGGGCGCTGCATTACTTGCCTGCAGATACGCATAGATGAGGAGTAGATCCCTCGTAGTTTCAGTCAGCCGTATAGAGCCATCAGCTCCTTTCTTCTGGAGCTTGTGTGATAGAGGTTTACTTCTTTTGTTTGTATAGTATGGGTAGGTCGGGGCCCCGTCCCGACCATCTTATTACTCCTAGAGGCTTGTAGATTGCATTACTTCCCTGTGGTTAGTTGATATCGATCATGTGGGGCCCATATGCATTTTAGATTATGTGTGTTGGCCGTGTGGGGCCCTATTTTGCTGTTGATTGGTGGCCTTGTAGGTCATAGCTCAGTTTAGCATCGGCTTTTACTTTTCAGTTATAACTAGATATCATGGTGGCCTTGTCGGCCCTTATAGGACTCCCTATGTTTGTTTGTCTCTTGTTAGCTGTTTATTTTCACAGGTGGCTATAGGCCTTGTCGGCTGAGGGTTGTATTTACAGCCGCTATATAGCCCGTTGTTTTCTCAATTCTAGAGTTAGAGTCAGCCCTGCATCAGAAGTGCTTAGGCTCAATCAGCTCAGCAGTCCAAGTCCTAGTAGGGCACCAGGTGCCAGTCATGCCTCCCAAGGTGGGGTGTGACATTTTTAATGACTAAGTTTGTTATTCTCGGAATCTGTTAATCATAGTACATAGAGATTTATTCAATGATCTTGATTTATGATTTTTTTTTTTTGCTAATTAAGGAGAATAATTTCTTGATTTATCTTTACAGACTGTTTATGCTGATTTAGTGCAAATTTAGTTTTTGTCCATTATTTGATTATTTTATTTATAGTAAATATTCTATATGATTTTCAACCTTGCTAATTAAGGAAAAGAATTCCTTAATTCTTTTTTTGATGATTTAACCCCTTATTATGTATCTATAAAAGCAGCCTTCCATTTATCTTTTGAGGACATTTGAACTTTGAAAGAAAAAATGGAGATACTTTATTCGTAATATTGCTTTGCTTTTCTCTCTCTCTTGATACAATTCCTCTAACCCACCTCAACACAAGCACTACTCGGAACCCTTGAGGTTCTCGTGATCTTGATGTGTTGAGGTTTGGGAGTATTTAACTGTGGAAAGACCGCTCGAATTATTGATACTTGCTATTTGCCGAGTTTGTTGTTAACTGGTCAGTTTATTCTAACGCCTGTTTAGTTTTCTACCAATGTGTGCATATTCTTATAACCTTGTCCAAATGCTCTATTAAATAATTAAAAGTCTAAATGTGCATGTATTGTATAGTAGCAGTTTTTTTTAATTTAATAGGTTTTCCTTAAATTGGGAAGAAGAGTTGCTAGGATGGAAGGGGCTTGAAGCTTAGCTATTTCATTTTGTTTAGAAGATTTGATGTTTCATTGGTTTATTTATTATATTCAATGTATAATAATGCAAATGAACACTGATAATAGTGTAAAGGAGTTTATTATGGGGGCGGGGATTTTTATTTTCTTTATTGCTTTATTAACTGCTAAACGCATAGTAGAAATCATGCCTATAGTATTTTATAACATACACAATGCTAGAAATGATGCCTATAGGATTTCACTAATAACCCATTAGATATCATGCCCATAGAATTTCAATAACACATAATTATTAAACCATGTCTATAGGAATAACATTAATATGATTTTCTGCTAGAAATCATGAACTGTGGGATCGTTCAAATTCAGAATTAGGATTCGTTCATTTACTATTTGGTTATCCTATAAAATATTAAGTTATAATCTGTTTTTTGTCTGTAAGAACGATCTGAGATTGGTGTTGTTTTCTCGATTAGATCATATGGCTAACTTAATAGACGGGATATTTCACGTTTATTAGCGAATCTACCTGTATGTTCATGATATACCAATTGATATCTTTTGAGTAAAAATCATGCATGTAGTTTACTCGTTTGATTGTTTTCCACTAGAGAATTTGCCTATAGGATCATTTCATATGTCATAATATAGTTAAAATCATATTAGTAGTATCCGTTTACATGCCTTAGATATCATGCCATAGGATTAATATGAAGTTAATTATTGCTAAAAATCATGATTCTAGGAAATAAAGTAATCTGATTTGAGCTTTTTTTTTATATGAGGAACATTTAATTTATAATGTAGATCTCACGCTTATAGAATCGCTTATTGACTTGCTTATTATCCAAAAAAACTAGATTATGTACTGCATACTTAAATCTGATCCTTTTGCATTAGAAATTATGTTCATAGGATCTGTTTGTATGTCTAGAAAACATGTTCATAGGGCCTGTTTATACACGTTAGGAAACATGTTCGCAGTATCTGTTTACATATGTTCAGAAAACATGCTCATAAGATCTAAGGCTATGTTGAAACCTTCATATGTATGTTGTTTACATTTGTTTTATATGACGTTTAAATCACCCCTTTACAGCCTTAGGATTTTAAACCCCAAATTCAAAATAGGTTTCCAACGCCTCTAGGACGTTAGGTTTGGGATGGGTAGGCAAACTCTAGGCCATTAGTTTTTCTTCACCTGGAGCGCTTTAAGTTAATAATTAATTAAATTAGACGGGTAGCAGGAAATGATAGTCCATGCTCGCTGAATAATATGAGCAATGTGAATCATTGCGAAGTATTATTTAAATTGCACAAGGTGATCCCATTAGGTTAAAATAACCCCTCTTTTAATCGCAGAACTACATCTGGTCTGATTCCCTTTAGGGATAGAGGTGCCTCTTTGAGGTTTGATCCCATATTTTAAATATTTATTTATTTGGTTGTCTTTTATTTGCATTTTATTAATCATTCAGTTATATTCTTGTATGAACTAAGTTATCTTTCTTCATTTGTAATATTGACTTGTATATTGCAACAAAAATAATAATAATAATAATAATAGCCTTTAAATGCATTATGTTCAAATTTCTTTCTTCTCGCTTGTCTACAAGTTTTATTTATTTATTTGTTCTAATTTTTTTATCCATCTAGTTTAAAGTCTAAATAACATAGGCTAAAATCAATTATTTTTGATCGCTAATAATTCTCCACATATTAATAGATCTGGCCGGGAACCACCTTTGTGGACCTCGAAAGGTGCCTAACACCTTCCTTTCGAGGTAATTTAAGCCCTTGCTTGAACCTGGTGACGTAGGTTGATTCAAATAGACTTGTAGCGTAGAATGGCGCCCTAACGCGCCTCAAAATCGTTAGGTAGCTACTCTTCTTTTCAAAGAGTCCTAAAAGAGTTGTCACGTGTCGAGTTTCACTTTTCGCGAGAAACATGGGGAGTGACAGGTTTGAGGCTGCTTCTATCATATTTATGAAAATTTCATACAAACCCAAAATGCCAACAACAACAAAATAAGAAGGTAAAATCAGAAAATATTTAAAAAACTATCAAAAAGAAGAAGAAAGAATGCAACTTCGTTTTACCTATTAAAAGGTGTAGAGTATGATCATGACATAAGGACATATTTTTCATATTAAGTCTGCTTAATAGTACAGATTTTCATTAGAGATTGTGTATAAATATTATTGTAACCAGTAGAAGCTTAGAAGATGAAAAGGTAGCATATGAAATAATAATTAAAAACATATAAAAGTGTAACCTACAATAATTACTAGCAGGTGAAACAATCCTCCTCATTTACTTGGTTCAATAAATGACATTGTTCATTTCTTTATATATATATATATATGATATTTGATGGTAAAATATTACCATTTAATTAGATATTTTATTATATTTTAATTTACTAGAGGGGCAAAATGATAATCCAACTTTTAAGATAAGGGCTTTTCACTTTTAGTATAATATAATAATAATTATTATTATTTATCATCATCATTATTATTATTACCATTATTATTATTATTATTATTATTATTATTATTATTATTATTATTATTTATTTTATTTTTTATTTTTTGGCTTTCCATTTATATAATAATAAATATATAAATATGATATGATATGATAAAATATTATTATTTAATTATGTATTAATTAAATTTTAATTTAATAAAAAGATAAAATAATAATCTAATTTTCAACTTATGAGTTTTCCACTTATATAATAATAAAATATGATATATCAAATATAACTATTTGACTTCTCATCTGGATGTTACCGAAGCAAACTTCAATAAATTATGTGGGAATACAAAAAGTTTACACCTTTCCATGAATCCAAATACATTACTCAAATTAGTTAAGAGTAGTAGAAAAGACGTAGCAACATTATCAAACATCAATAATTCATTATGATGTGCATGCCTTATACATTTTTTTACATTGAGGTTGAAGGAGTAATGCCAGACGAAGGGATATTAACGTCCATCAACATTTTAAGGATATTTTAATCTATTAATATTTGAGTTTGTAGCTTCCACTTTATAGTATAGTACTAGTTTTCGGACATGCGTGTTCCATGTTAATTAGTACAAACTTTTTTAAAATAGCATAAATCATATTATCATATAAGTGAGAAGTCAAAAAGTGAAAGTTAGATTATATTTTGCCCCTTTACTAAATTAAAATTTAATTAAATATATAATTAAGTATTAATATTTTATCATATCATATTTATATATTTATTATTACACAAGTGGAAAGCCAAAAAGTAAAAATTTAAAATAAATACATAATAATAATAATAATAATAATAATAATAATAATAATAATAATAATAATAATAATAATAATAACAAATAAATAAATAAATAATCATATTATTATATAATTGAGAAGCCAAAAAATAAAAAATGAAAATACTAAAATAACCTTCACATTGAGAGACATATCATATATATATATATATATATATATTAAAAGTAGAAAATAAAAAAAATTAAAAGTTAAAAAATCTAAATATCCATTAGAAGTTAATAGAGTTTATTATCCTTTAATATGAATACTATAGTCGATTCACTTTCTTTGAATGAGAAATAATTGGCATGAAATTTTCTGCTAAATTTTTACTGCAAAATCAGTAACGTAGTCTCTTCACTTTTTTTGACTTACTTTCTATCTTCTTATAGTTAATACAAGAATATCATTTATTGATAATTTATTATTATTTAACCATTAGTTTTAGCTTTTTTTTTTCTTTTACAACAAGTGTTTGTTTATTTGTTTTTTATTGCGGTCATCGTGAAGTATTTAAAAGCACATAGGAGTATTAATTTTGTTCCATCTTTACTGGTTATAAAATAATTCAGATTTTTTGTATCCTACAGTTCACATTATAAAAGGCACATCAAATTGTCCATATTGTATCATATTTCTTTTATTTTTATAAAAATATACTTTTTCCCAAAAGATTCATTGATTCTTTTATATTGTATCATATTTTTTCCCCTCAATTCTTACACACACACACACACATACACGGGGTTATGTATCTGATCTTTTTTCTTCATATCTTTGATCCATATTTCATAATTTATTTTGTGTATGATTAATATTTGCAGGTTAACTTTCTTTCATATTTTCAGTTTCTTATTCAATGAAAGGAAAGAAAATGAAAATCATCCTTTTACTAATAGCAAAAATTTTGCATTACTAATAGCTAAAATTTGGTGCAAAAGCGTTTAATTTTGAGTAGAAAATGATGAATGTTGAGGTATGGAGAAAAAATAAAGTCATTTTTTTTCGTTTAGCTTTGCATTTGCAAATTTTATCTAAAAGTTTTCCTATTATATTGGAGGACCTTTTTGTTTGAAATTTTTTTTTGTACATCAATTTAGTCTTATAATTTGTGATTTCTTTTTAAAATGTTTCCTAACTTTTATATCACTATTTTGGATTCTTCCGTGGGTCATAATTAGTCGTGCTAATTTTTATAATATAATTATATTTATATAATTTGACTAATATTTATTTTATTAAATTTATAATTAAAAGAGCTTATAATTTTAAATAAGATAAATGGTATATTTACATATATGTGTAATTATGATTTATTTACGTTAATTAAATATTTCAGTAACTATTTCTATCACAAATAATTATAATTATTGTGTTGGTGTACAATATGAAATTGAAATTCTCTACCACTCATCCTAAAGAAAAAAAAATACATTGATCGAATGTATATACAACTTCTAAAAAGTAATACTTTCGTTCGAGAACAACTTATTGATATATATGCGTCTGTAAAAAGGAGGAGGCTTCAATTTTTAAAAAATAAGTCAATAATAACTTTAAGGGATGAAATATTTGTAATCATAGTTGATATTCTTAAGACTCATATTTAACTTATATGTCGTTCATGACATATAATATAAGAAATTATTGTCAAACTAAATACTTGCTATATTATAAGAATTACATAATAAAGTAGGTCGAATATTAATTTTTATATTCATTTGGTGGCAATTTTACAATACGATTATATTTTTGCAATGACAATAAATATTGATCGAATAAGTTCATCTTTATTAGTTTGATCTCGCATTTTTTTCCTTCAATTTCTATGCAATTCATGACATAGTTATTATAATATATATGTAAAAAAATTTATCTAATTGGCACGGATACACGTGCATCACACGTGTTCGAAAACTAAAAATACTATAATATATAACTAATAAATAGTATTTTTAAAGGCATTTTCTGGATGAGTCTCGGGGCAAAGCGTATCAAAAACGCTCCAGGGCGCAAATATAGCCGTAAATTCATAAAAGTACGCCTCAGAATTCAGGGCGTAAGTCCCGGATGTAAAAGCATAAGTCCCATGCGTAATTAAAAGTATACGCCTCCGGTATTAAATTTAATTTCTTATCGATTTAAAAGCATTATTGCTATAAATCATAATTTTTATTATTGGTGTAATGATATTTATACTTTACGGTATCATGTTTTTATATTGCAGTGCTTAAAATATATCAATAAATAAAACAACTCTTATAAAAAATGACGTTGTCATAAATAAAATTTTTTAGATGATTATGCCTAAATGTCCCTGAAGTAATTTTTCTATATTTGGCATTGCTCTTATGTACACTATTTGTTCTTCTAATTATTTGAAATATATAAACAATAATCGTGCAAATATTAGTTAAAGGTGGAAAGAATGATTCTCTCTGGTATTATAACATGAGAATGAATAATTATATGTATAATCATTAAAAAGAAATAACATATAAAAAGGAGAATGATTCTCTAATTGTTCTAATACGAGATAATTACTTGTTATAAGGTCCTTTTGACATATGTCATCTCATTTCTGTTTAAAAAGTAAAATAAAAAATTGCCTGAAAGTTCATGAATGAATAAGACCGAATGAAATACCTTAATAAAAATTAAATTTCTTGCAAAATTGAAGATCACTCTAGCAACTAGAATTGAATCTATAATATAGAAACACAAAAATAAGACGCTTTTACAATAGGATAAAGAATCTTGACTCTTGCTCTTATATTAAATTAGTCCCGTTAGATTTTTGCAATAAGTTAAAGAAAAATAAATATAAAGAGAAAAAATATATATATAAAAATTAAGATAAGTCAGGTCTCTTTTCTTAAAACTATGATAATATAAATATATGAACCACATAAAATACTTTAATATTAATGATAGAGAAATTTCAATATTATGAAATGTCAAATTAAAATGGATAAAAAAGATCAAAGAATATCTAGATAAATGAACCTATTCTCAAATGAATTGTCATCATTTTCTTTTATATTCTTGTGGGTTTAAAGTAAAAATACAAATCTTTTAACGATACTATTTTTATACTGATTTTAAAGTTAATTTGAAGATAGAAATTATTCCTATATACAAAAAAATTAAATGAATTATATTCTGAACATGAATTTATCGAAAGCATGTGAATTTATAATTTCACTTTAATTGTTACTCATTTTTCAATCGCTTTATAATATTAGTTATTCTAGCTTTATTTTTTAAATAATAAATTAGTCAGTATGCTATTTATAGATTGGACCGTAAACTAAGAAGAAATATAAGCTAAAAGTCTTCTAGTATCTATTTTCTAGAATATCTAAAAAATTATAGCTATTTATAAAATTAAATTAAATAATATCTTGATAGGAGAAGTGTTGAGAAGCCTTTCATTAAATGTTTTGCCCTATGATGTAACCATCTCTTCCATTATTCTACTTGCTACTCTTCTTCCATTGAATAAAAGATACATAAATAAAATTATTATTAAAATTCAAATTAACCCCCCCCCCCCTCCCCCCCCCAAAAAAAAAAGTAGAAAAGAATAGGTAGTATTGTAGGCTAAAGAAAAAGAACTATCATTATCATGCTGAAAAAAAATTTCAAACGAAAATTATGTTCAAATTCATTTACTTTAATATTTAAATCAAGCATCATTTTAGTTAGAATATGGAAAGACCTTATTTTAATAAGGCGAAGGAAGAAGAATCAAAATATTTATTGATGTATATATTTAAAGCTTTTATAAAAAATAAAGCAAAAAAAAAATGAAATTGTCGACTATGATCTTAATAAGGGAAGGGAAAGGATCAATTAGTATGATTTTTATATTTTTATATTTATTTAGTGAAGGAGCAAAATGATATACATATTTAATAGAGTACTGAAAAAATATTATCAATGATATTATTAGTATTTATTTAAAATATCTTTTTAAATTTTGTGAAAGGGCAAAACGGTAATCTAACTTTTTACTTTGTTGGCTTTCCACTTATATAATAATATGATTAATTGAATTAAAATGTTATTAATTTGATATATATATATATATATATATATATGTATGTATATATATATATATATATATATCAATTATTTTTATAACATTAGTTAAAAATATATACTTATTAATTAATATATTTTCAAAAAATAATATATATCTTAAATATCTATTTTAGTATCACTTATAAAGGCAGATAGTTGTCAAATTTTAACTTTTAGTTTTTAATATAACTGTATAATTACACTTGTGCGACTAAACAGTATGTTTGTAATTATATTATGACAAATATACAAATCATCATAATTACTACATAGTAATATAATTACATCTATTCCAATTATTAGATAATTTTTCGATCCTAAACGTTATCTATGTTGAGGAAAGTAGGAAATTATTTTGATTCAAAATTAGGCGATAAAATTTTGTCCGCACTCAATGTTACCTACTATTATATAGAGAATTTATGTCAATTTAATTGTTAGTTCATAGCATGAGCTTTGGTACTTTCTGGCAATAGTCATAAACTTGGTTAAGGAAGATGACAATTAGTCCAAGATCAAATAACATGATGCCACGTGTCAAAAGTAAAAGAGTAATGATACATAGTTGTCCTAATCGTTTCTTTTCTTCGTCTCACCAACTGAACCACATTTGAAAAAGAAAAAACTTTTTCTTAACCGCTCCACCCATTCTTAAATTCCATTAACTCACGTCTATACATATTCCATGTGTAATCATAATGAATCATCATTGCATTTCAATATTAATTTGGTGTGCATATTCAAGTATACTAACCATAAGTTATTTGAACTTGGTATATACATAATATTCAGTAACATTTGAGAATGAATTAATCGCATTGAACATGGGAAGAAGAAGTGGAAACGAGGAAGCAAAATGGAAATTGGTGTCAGAGATTTGTGATGTCTCTAAAGGTGTTCCTTGTTGTTCCCATCAATATCCCACACATTCAGCATTCATCGACTGGTATCTTCTTCTTGATGTACGCCCGCCCCCCCTCTTTAATTATTTTGCAAATTCTTTCCCAAGGAATTGAATTGAAGAAATTAATAGATAACTCAATGTACGTACATGGAAAATTATGTACATTGCTAATTCAGTTTGAACTTTATTGTCAGTTTGTGGTTTCCCAATTTCTAATTTTGATCTGAGTACAGGTGGATGAGAGTGTTGGAGTAGATGTCATTAAGCAGCGATATCGTAAACTAGGTACTAATTACTAAATTATTTTCAAACTCTGTTTACCACATTGTGATCTTCTAAGTATATAAAATTTGATTGTTAGCTTTGCAGCTTCATCCTGATAAGAACAAACATCCCAAAGCCGACATTGCATTCAAGTTCCTTTCCCAGGTAGCTAGCTATATCAACTTTGGTTTCCCATTTTATTTATGTATTCCAACTTCTTCATGCTACTTTTGCCAATCCTACTAACTGCAACGTCTATGGACCATGATTTAAATGACATAGTGGCCATCAACAAAGTTGCCTCTTTTTCTTTTCAGCATTTTTGAAGAATTTGAGCAATATAAATGTTATGGAGAAGCCAATTTATCACTTTAAGAACCTATCTTCGAGTAAGCTATATGAAATTATCGGTTGGATAGGTATGATCGATTCTCTATACATACAGGATTGGGAAAAAAAAATCATGGTCAGTTGATAGTATGAGTGGTTTGAAAGTTTCTCTACTCCCTCTCTCTTTCTTGCTACGTTTCTCTTTACTTTCTTTTTACCCCCTATAGTCTCAGGAAGGAGATAACTTACGCACTCCAAGATTTGGAATTTTATGTATTTTTGCAACAAAGTATGCTTAAGATGGAAATGCTCTTGTGAAAAGCATGGTTAATTAAGTAAAGAAGATTTTTATTTTACTCATTTACATGGAGAATGTGATTATACAGTTTTGTGTTCCCTTCAAGGAAAAAGCTTTCTTCCAAAATAGTCCTTTTATAAATATTTTCCCTTCTTGTAAAGTCCTTGGTTCCTCCATGTTTGTCCTTCATAGCTTGCTTTTTAAGGAACTTGGGAATTTTAAATGCATAATTGTAAGTAGTTGTAGTTAGTTATACATGAATTTATCCTGGTTAAGGATCAAGAATGACGCTAGCATGCAACTGCTGTAGATGCAGACTTACTCTTTGTACTTTTTTCCTCAAGATTAAGATCCATGTTTGGTAAACAAAACTGATGAATGGTCCTTTTTAACTTATTTATCCTTTTCAATAATTAGCCATCATTACCGTTTCTGATTTATTACCAAATAGCTCATCTTGTTTTGGTACATACAGGCATATGTTTGCCTGACAGATGAAGCAAGCAGAGAGGCTTTTGAAACAGACAGAAGAAACCACATATGCCCAAAGTGCTCCATAAAATCAAGTGAAAAACTATCTAGACATGGAAATGTTGCCAAAACATTTCCTCCTATGGACAAAACACAGCCAGTTTACAGAAGCATTTCACGACGTGTTAGAGACCTTAAAGCCAGATTTATGGAAGAAGTTGCAGTTATAAACACCTGCTTGAAGGCGGAGTCTTCACCCTCTACTTACTCAACGAACAAACCTCAGACTTTCACAAGACAAAATGAGATACCAATCTTCAATCCATCAAATTATGAGCTACAAGGCTATCCTCATCCTAGCAATTATAGGAAGTTGTTGAATAGATTTCACGAAAGAAGCACTGAGAAACATGTTTCTAGCTACCCAGTGTTTGAGCCCAGATCATAAAAAGGAAGCCTATGTACATATATTTAGTAGAACCAGCTCTAAGCATATGTTCTACAACTAACAGCTGCTATGCTTCTATGATGCACTTTTCATCTCCTTTAGGTTTTCTTCCAATTCATTTATAGCATTCTTCCCTGGCAAAGCGTTGGATCATACTGCTCTGAAAATATAAAACAGCAAAGGATATTCCACTCAAATTTTCAACTTCTCCATGTAATAGACAAATCAGGAAGACTTCAAATACCTCCAAAAGATAGTGTTTAAATGACTCATAGAGATGACTTTACTGAATGTTAGGAAACAATGCAAGATTTCAACAGAATAAAAATGTTCCATATCTTTATATATTGTACCCCAAAAAAAGGAAAAATAAACACTTTTGTATCACCTACTCATTGACTTGATAGAAACCTTTATCTTCTGAGTGTGAAGGCATTTGCCAGGAACTCGTCCAAAGCACTCCATGATCATATAATAACACTGGATGCTTCATATTCTTAGATTGGAGTCCGCTGACTTCTAACAGAAGTTCATCCTCATAGTTGGCTCATTCTGCTTTAGGAAATCATTTGGCTAATTTGAGTATACCATCATCTACCAACGGTTGCACTTCCTTCTTCACAAGCTTGTGTACCATAGAACTTGAAGTTTCCAATAATGCACTAATTACTTTGGCACTGCAAATTGTAAAATAAGTCAGAAAGAGGTTTCTCTGCAAATTGCTTGGAAGAAGGAAATGAGCTCAACCAACCAACCTGTGTCCTTGAGCCCAAATTGAACATTTTCCTTTCAGAGCTTTTTCATACAAAGTGCAAGCAAAAAAAGGGGAGTCCAAGATCAGTTTTCTGATGGTCCTGCTAGAATGGAAGTGTTCAAGGAGATGGTCATCTGATCCCTCCATTTTAGGATATGCTGCCAGAGATGCTATAACACCATGTAAGGTTTCCAACTTTCCATCTAAAGTTGGACGAAGAATGCTGTCAGCACCTCCCATGGCAACCTATATCAAACCAAAATGAGTGGAACATCTTCATGATAGCCAAACAAAAGATTTAGAATGTTTTAAGCACTAAAAGCAGTCATATTTCCAGATTAAGTATGGTGTGAGTTTGAGATGAAGTGGGGTCAACATGTAACGTCACAACCCAAAGTTTATTTTCTATGAAGTCTAAAAATAAAATAAAAGGAGGCATAGTTCAGGAAAAACATCCAACATTTATTCAAGACAGTGGTACCTAAAGGCTATGATACATCGAAAAAACACCAATTTTATTGAATCAAACAGGATAAATACCTCATATATGACCTCTTTACCAGAGTTTGATCTTATCAATTCCTCCGCCATCTCACAACATGCATCTATGAGTTTCTGCATTATTGATCAGGAATGACTTGGTAAAGGGGATAAAGGTGAGTGCGTAGAGGAGGGGAATACAGAATTCATTTGAACTAAAGGAGAGTGGCTGAATGGAAGGATCAGAGAAAGTGAAATGGGCAAGGTGACAAACTTGATAACTGAGAACAAAAAACCACTCTCATTAGATATATGAATGAGAAAGTAGAAAACACTGACCTCAGCTAGCCCACTATTGACCAATAATTCTCGCCGCCTTGTAAGAGGATCCTTTTTTCCTCCTTCATTCAAATGTGAACTCTGGGTGGCATCAGCACCTGTGTGACAGCTATCTTCTTTACCAGCTTCACCAACCCCTGAAGCTTCTGTTTCTTCGCCCAATGCAACATTTACTTCCGATGGACTCTATCAAATTGTAAGAAAAAACAATCATTAAATTTTAGCTGCACTGCTTACAAGGCACTTTCTAGAATTTCATGAAAAACTTTTTTTGTAAGACAGTGTAATTTCAAGAAAAGCTTAAAAGTACCTTGGTGACAAGCGAAGGAACAGATGAACCAAGGGATGCTAGCTCATCGGGGCTGAAATGGCGCGAGCAATTTGGATGCAGTAATTGCAACAATGGGCGCCTACCATTCTGTGACAGCCAGAACCAACAACCACAATAAAATATTCACAGGACACATGCGCTAAAGGGGAAAGGAAGGGGGGGAAGAAGTTTCATACACCAGATGAAGGACGAACCTGATCTGAAAGAAGCTCCTTCAGAATTCCTTCAAGCTCACGAATGATTACCTGCAAATATTTCCACGTAAACCACCTTTAAGAGTGGAACTCTTCGATAACAGATTGCAGCCTAGATAAGTAGGGAAAGCAGCTGGAACAAACCTTTGTTAGAAGTTTTGTGTCATCAACAATTGAAAGGATGGAGACAAGCACCTGAAAGTTATTTTGTATGGAAAGTGTGAAACTAATAGGAGCATAAAGGTACTATATAAATGAGAGACGGTGCATGGATGAAGACCAACAGTATCTCAAAGAAGGCACAATGGACACAAATAGACCAAAGCATTTAGCAAATGCAAGAAAATCATGCTTACCAAAGCCCCACATTTATCACGAGCTATCTTTCCAACCTTGTCTTTCATCCCTTTGATGATTTTCTTCCGCTCCTAACATAGGAAGGTTCAAATGGCATTTGAAATCCATTCAATTAGAGAAAAAACACTAGGACAAGTTTAAGACATAAAAAGTGCTCCAAGACCTTTGCGCTCCCATGTTTGATGCAGAATATCCCAAGCTTGGATCCATCCTTTGTGTGAATCATCCGAATAAGGTCTGGACTTGACAACTGCTGGATTATATCTGCAGCCGAAGACTTGGAACAGACTTAAATTTAGAAAGGGATGATTTACAATAAGCCACCTCATTAATACCCCATTAAGGTTTCTGAGGTACCTGATCAGCAATAGTTAAGTACTCTACAAGTGCCCTGTGTATAATTGAGTGGTCTAGTATTCCCTTCTCCAAAATAGGCTGAAGTACAGAAGTCATGTGCCGTATGACTGAACCCTTTTGAAGCTGTAGGTTGGATATAACATCAACAAGCCTGGAAGGATCATAAAATGTGACTGGCGGCTAAATCAGGAAATAAATGCATTCATAAAGTACAAATATGAGGTCCAATGTAAAGTATATCATCAAAAAAGAACCAGCATGATCTGATAAAAATTATGTGCAACATGCTTCTGTTTTTACACCAAAATTTCATTATCAATACACAGAGTAAGGTGATCAGCAACTTAATGAACAGTATCAGATGGAGGAGCAACAGTAAAAGAATACTTGAGAAAATGACATGCAGAGTAATATCAAAAAATATCATAAGGATATCCCTGATGAAGAAGTTAAAACATGTCCCAAGCTGACATCGCAACCTAGAACACTTTTAAATCGCCTAAAGTATGCATGCTGTCACTAACAGCTTGAACTTACCTTGCTTCCTTCGCTGAGATCAAATCTTTGAACAACTGAAGCTCTGGGGAATACAGCTCCATCAGAAGAGTTTGTTTTTGAGCTGCATTTCCCAACTGATAAGCATGTTCAACAACTGCAAAAGTAAAACCAGTGTTTTATTAAGGGAATTTACTAGAAAAGAATTCTTTCTCCCAAAATTTCAGCTGGCGACAGCTGGTGAATTGATTTGTAAATAGAAATGCAGGATAGAGCAAAATAGAACAAAATCTGAGGCAAAAAATTAATCAAAACCAAGTTCACAGCAATAGAATAGGTTATCTTACCAAGTGAACCAACCATATGCCTAAGGAGGGCGGCAACATGCCCGTGAAGAGAGGAAATAAATTCTGCCTGCTGCTCTTTGGATGCTGCAAAGCACAAAATAAAAAGTCAAAAAAGGAAAATAAGTTTTCTTTAGTTGATGAGATTGCTCGGAAGAATAATTAGTAGAAAATTACCATTATCAAGCATCTTTGTCACCAGATGTACTGCATAGGTATTGCTGGCAAGAGTGATAAAGTGAGGTCGAATCTCCACAAACACGGCATTCCTTTCATCTCGTGTACAATGTTTCACACAAGTCTAACATTAACAAAAAAGAGTTAGCAAAACCATTACAAGCATCATCAATCCTTGTCATCAAAACAAGAAGAAGAGGGAGGATAGAACCTGAAGAACACGAGAAGAAACATGGGAGCTTGCTATTTCAGGGATCTTCCCTTTCATTTTCTTCAAAGCATCACTCACCAATCTGCATCAAATGGATAAAAGAATTAGAACACATTATAAAGACTGAGTAACAAATAAATTATAATCTTCCGGCAAGATTCAGGATCAACTCAAATATTTGAAGTTGTATGACCAAACACCTTGATCTCTCTTCTTTCGCAATATTTCGAGTTCTCATCTTCTCCCACAGTGATGCGAGCTCCTATTATAAGACCAATGGCTGAATGACTAAGTGAGCATATATAGATAACACATATAGTTTTGCCGAAACAGACTATCAACTAACAGACTTTTCATGAAGCCATGTTAAGGTTGAGGCGCCATGGTGATAAGCATCTAACATTTCCACAAACATTCAATGCTAAGCTGAAGTATGGAGCTGAATCTCAAAGCTGACGTATTATAAGCCCAAATCAAATAACAAGTGCAAATTTTTTAATAAATGTAATATCAAGAAATATTTCAATTAAAATGTTAAAGACAGATCGAATCCAGTTCCGCACCACAACCCCCTTAGTCTGTTTGTAGATTTTACATTTCCAATAAATAGGTTACCATATAGATTTCGCTAGGACAATAAGATGGAATAAAACATATTTTAGAAAAACAGCAAAAGATGAAAAGAAGTGTAATAGCAGCAGTAGAGCATGGAGTGATGACAATATCGAGGGATAAACCCATCCCCTTGTTAACATTGTAGCTATAAATCTAAGATGAAGGTGCAATTTATTACTATTATCAATATCATTATTGATTAAAAAAGGTTGTTAACAAATATCATTTTATCTAGGTTTTGTTTAAATATGTAGAGAAATGGCTGATTTGACAAAATAAAGATGCCATATTTTAAAATGTGTAAACGAAGTCAAGATAAAGATTGATTCATCTGTCTTTGACCATAGCGATCAGAAAAGACAAAATAGCTTAAGAAATTTTTTTAGGAGAGCTATAAAAGTAACTTGAAGCTTAAGAAAATGCAGTACTTGCTCCAATGTGTAATGTTTCTTCCTCCTCTTCTTCCTTGCTTCAGCTAGCTCCTGCAGCAAAAACCCATTACCAATATACTAAGCAAAAGAAGATTTTGCAGCTCAAAATTATTAATTTTTCAACAAAATTATCGGTGACATTACCAAAACTTTAGAAAAGAATAAGCAGAAAACGATTTTGGAACTGAAATTTCAATATTTTCACCACTTGAATTCCCCCTTTACCAAAATCTTAACACTGCGTAAAGGGCGATATGGGACTCAATAATACAAAATTTTCAACAGAAATACTGGCATACCTTTGCCTGTAAACGACGCTGTCGCTTGGTGTCAACTGGGTCGTTCCCAATATGAGGCTTGGGTTGTTGCTTTTTATCTCCCAGAGTTGACAACTTATGGGGTTTCTTCAGAACCTTGCCAGGAACACCGATTGATGATTTCAGTTTCTTGGGAGCTGATTTACCTCCGGCTGTTGGAGCATGCTTTCGCTTTTTGGAATCGTCCTGTTTTTGAGGTTTTGCCGCCATTGTAGTTAACAGTTCAGCTTCGTAATGGTCTAGGAGCTGGGGGCTTTGCAAGGGTTTTAGCTTGTGGGTTGGCTTTTGCAGAATGAAAGACTAGCTCTATAAACCCTAAAAGCTTTTAAAATCTATCCTTCTAAATAAGTGTCCTTTGAAAAGTGACTTGCTAACTGAAATTGATTTAATTAGTATAGTAATTATATAATACTAGTTTTAATGTATGCATCCTGTTGTTCATATTAGTAAGAATAAAATTTTAATAATAGTATAACTAGTATTTAAAAGATGTGTTTGTATAATAATATAAGAATTTTAAAAGAAAATTATAAATTTTAAGTTAATAAATGATTATATTTAAGAGTTTGATCCAGTAGTTCTTTCCTCGGTTTGTTCTAATACTTATTTCAATAAATAAAAATATCGTAGAAATAATATTTGATTGAAAGGTGAAAAAATCATTTATTTTTGCATGAGCACTTAAATGCATGCATTATATGTATATTTCATGTTAATTATTGCAAAAAATTATATTACTACACTATTAACATATTAACATTTAATATAAATATTAGCATTACGAAGACGCTTTATAATATAAAGTTGTATAGTATAGTAGGTAGGATATATAGTATAAGTTATTCATTTAAACAATTAGTTATAATTGAATCCAACCTCAATCTCCTTATTTATTGATATAAAATGAGAATTAACACTACTAATGCGTCTGTTTATGATGTAACATCTTGTTTTGCTGTAAATATTTTATTTTATTCTCCAATTAATTACTAAAAAATAAAGCATGAATTTATGCTCTCCAAAAAATTAATTAATGATATATATATATATATATATATATATATATATATGTGTGTGTGTGTGTGTAAATATATAATACAAAAAAGAATCATTGCCTCTTCGTCAACTAATATTATAATCATTCGAGTGCCTTTCTTTGCTCCCTTTTTATACTTTTTTACTAATTCAGTTCCAATTACTAAGATTTTTATTATCCAATGAGAATCATATCGCCTTAAGTTATTAGTTGGCATAATTTTATTTATGAAATTCTTTTCAGATTTTATTACAAGATTATCTAAAACAAATTATGAACAAGAGTTATAAGTATAATAATTTATAATTTTATTTAAAAAATTATTTTATGAGTTGAAGAGATTACTTTACCTGAATAGATGAAATTTATGAATGTATGAGTAGACGAAAAATTTCAGTTATAAATAACATAAATTTTAAATTACATAATATCAATATAAGACTCAATTAAAGGAGACAACATAGTTTCAATATTAGACTCAACTAAAAGAGACAATCTAAGTTAAATCATTTTGAATATAAACAATTTGAGCTGGCGTAATAATTATTATTATCTTTTTTAAATTCATAATATAAAAAAATAATTCACAATATGAAAAAAAATATAGATTAACACAAAAACATATAAGATTGGAGATTGAATCAAAAGTGTTAATGTAGTAGAGTTGATAAATTAAATTATATAATTATAAATCCTTTTATAAAAGTAAAAGGATTATAAATTTAAAAAAAATAAAGTATAAGAATATTAGAATTTCAAAAAGAAATTATCAAAAAAGAGAAGAAAAAAAACCTTACGTTACTATGAAAAAGGAAAAAGAAATTATTAAAAAAGGAAAAAGAAAAAAAAACAAAAAAAATTCCAAATCAAAAAAGGATATATCTTTGAGAATTTCTTTTTTAAAAATTAGGTTTACATTATAAATAGAGTTATGCCACAAATAGAAAATTTAGTATAATAAAATAAGATAGAAAAAGTTTCATGATTATCAAAACGGAAAAAAATTCGGTAGAAGAGTTATGCCACAAATAGAAAACCTAATATGATAAAATAATGTGATGAAACAATTTAAAAAAATAATTTTAAATAATAATTATGTAAACATCATAAGTGACAATTTTGTCTATTACAACATCTTTTAATGAAAGTTAAAAAGTTCAGTCGACATTTCTAAAGCCCTTCACACTTTTAATATAATATAGATATAGATAATAATTATAATGATTTGTTTATTTATTATAATAAAAATTATAGTGTAATTATAGGTATATTATTTAGTCGAATAAATGTAGTTATATAATTAGATTAAAATTTTAAAAATATGGTCATACAGTTAGATTAAAATTTTAAAATAAAAATTAATTATACAAAATTTAAAACTAATATTTAAGAAATGCATGCCTTTACAATAATATTAAATTAATTATTAGTATATATTATCTCGTGAAAATATAGTAATTAATAAATATATATTTTTAACTAATATTATTAAAATAATTTTTATATATATTCAAATTAATTTAATTTACTTAATTATTAAATATTAAAGTCATATTTGTTAAGAACACGTGGAATGCATGTTTGACAGAAATATTAGTATTATAAATATAGTAACTATAAAATTATTTAAATATTTGACAAAAAATAATCTATCAATTCTAACTAAAAAACGAATGACGTGCAATATGAAATAACAAGTCAATATTACTAAGAATAAAAAAGGCTCTCTCTCCTCCCCAAACCCTCATCACTAACCTAACACAATAGCATGTCGGTGCCGGCCACCAAGGCCGCCCCTGGTGGTACCTTTTGAGATACCTTCCACATCCACTTTCCCCCTCTACATAGAGAATCTCTCTCAAATCCCACTCAGAATGATACAATGGCAAACTCAAAGCAATCCCCCAAAAAGTTTAACGAGATTCTAACTAAGAATATTGCTCCAAACAAGCCCAACATTGAACCCACTCCAATGCGCCTAATAGAAGTAGTGAATGTAGTACCAATGGTTACATGGACAGAGGAGGAAGCATCCGGAATGAACATCATGGAAAACGTACAACATGCGGTGGTTGAAAAGTTTTCATATGGATGACCCAATATTGAAAAACAAAGAGTTGTAGTACCAAAGCAATGTGGAATAAAAGGTGATTGTAAGTATAGGAGTATTGCGTAATAGGCATATTTTAATAAGATGTATTCTACTTGAAGATTTTGTTAATCTTCTTTCAAAAAATGCCAATTACATCACGAATAAGAAAGGGGTCTCATATCAGATGAGACTAGTTATCTATGATGCAACTTTCAGGGTTGATAAGGAGACTACACAGGTTATGGCATTGTAACACCTCGAGTGTCGAAATGACTTCTTGAAGGAAAAAAGAACTGAAGTTGCAGGTCTGGTACAGGTGCGACGATGGTACCGATTGTTATACCCCGTAAAATTCTCAACACATAGATGACCTATTCGCGTGTTGGTTAAGAGTATTTGAAAGTTATACATGCTAGAAAAAGGCCCGGGAAAAGACCGGACGAGAAACTTGCCGAACCATCGCGGAAGGAGCCGGGGCAGAGCCCCTCCGCGATGGCAATGTGTCATGGAGGTGGAGCCTCCGCGTTGGCTCCGTGACACGTTGGCCCTGTCCAGGCCCAAGTATATAAAGCCCTCCATTTCGGTTTAAATGTTAAAAATTCTTATAATTTCCAGCGAAAACAGAGAGAAAATCAGAGAGGAAGAGGAACGAAGGGTTTTTGATAATTTCCTTCCGATTACGCCGTCAAACGCGGTCCAAACTCAAATTAACTCCAGATACCGAGGTATTTAGTAGCAAGGAGCATTCCTACGGATTTAGTTTCGCAAAATTCGGCCGGCGAATCGTCGTGCTACCGAACTAAGGTAAGTGGAATTGCTCCAAAGTAGTGTTAATATACTCCTACCCTTAAAGTGAATATTTCTCCCTTCTGGACTTTCGAGAAATAGCGAGTTTTTGATCGTCTTTCGATAAGCCAAAGTTTAGACTATAAATATATCGAAAGTGACGTTTTCCTTCAGAATATTGGTGTATTTGGTTCTAATTGACATGTATATGAATGTAGTTGGGAGAAACAGCAGAAGTACCGACGGAAATCACATTGGTCAGTCGGGTACTCAGAAACCAGGTATGTAAAGTTATTCTTTCGGCAAGCCAGGAAGTACAGTCTAGAAAATAAATAGAATAAAGGCTATTAACAGATACCCAGCGTATAGGAACGATTTTAGTACAATTTCCAGCAAGCATGCTAGTATAGCATTACGTATCATGTGATAATCAGAATAACGGATCGTCAGATGGTTTTAGATAGTAATGTGGTATCAGCTAGTAGTTCAGTATGTTTCTACGTAATACCCAGAATGGAAGTTGTAAAAGCAGTATAATGAATTAGCAAGATTATAGATAGTATGTATTACATTTGTTGAGACTGTATCCGGTAATAGATGGCATATCTTATGTTATTGAGCTATATCCAGTTATAGATGGCATGTCCTATGTTATTGAGTTATATCCAGATGTAATCAGATCAGTAATCAGATATAGAAATAGCTCCAGATATAGATGTAGCTCCAGAAACATATATGGCTCTAAAAACTGATATAGCTTCAGATTACAGATAACAATAATCAGATAATCAGATAAAGGCCAGGTAGCAGTTAGCCCAGCAATCAGAAGCAGTGCAAAACAGAATATAATATCAATTGTTTAATACAGACTGGCCTTGAAATAAAAGAAGAGAATAAGATTGGTATTTTTCATTTGAGCATGCTTGCTGTGTATGTGTTTTGCATGTTGAGACCTGTTGTGGCATGTGGGCACCCTTTAGCATCCCCACCGCCCCTAGGTTATAGTTGTGTCGATACCAGATTCAGATACCGCCACCAGCTGGGCGATGCCGTCCGCCTAGAGGACGATGATGGCCGACCACCATGATAATACGGTCCAGATTACCCTATTTATAGGGGCAGATTACTCTGTGTGCGCTTGGGGCCGGGGGCAGTTTTAGATACAGTTTTTTATAAAATTACCCTGTTGCGTGCTTGCACCCAGGGGCAGTTTCAGTTACAGATACAACAACAGCTTACCCCGTGTGCACTTGCACCCAGAGGCAGGAGTCTTCGGACTCAGACACAGTTTATTGTTAGAGGCCAAGGCCTGAGCTACGTACCCAAGGGGGCCGGTAGGAGGAACTCACAGTTATCAGATGAGTGGAGTGACTTATTTTTGGTTGGTTTAGACCTGGGTAGGGGTAAATATATTGTGTGTTGGTTGGCACCTTCCGGCTTATGGGGGTCGGTGAGGTATTGTGTGTATTTATATGTATATCTATATGTGCTATTAGATACTAATAGACAGTAGGACGACACGTCGTCAGGTACGCCCAGTTTAGTTACAGAATATGTAAACTCTCCCCAGTTATCCTCAGCTAGATAGATTCAGCTACTTCCTGCTTATATGTCATGTTATTGTTGTTACCTTTTTCAGTTGTATATTTCAGTTTGCTTTACATGCTCAGTACCCGTGGTACTAATGCCCGTGGGGGCGCTGCATTGCTTGCCTGCAGATACACATAGACGAGGAGTCGATCCCTCGTGATCCAGTCAGCAGAGTTATCAGCTCCTATCCTCTGGAGCTAGATAGTCGGAGGTTGCTCCTATTTCCTCTTGATTACAGTTTGGGTAGGTCGGGGCCCTATCCCGACCATTCTATTATTATTTCCTAAAGGCTTGCAGTCTGATGTTTCCTGTGGTAGTGGAGCTGGTCGTGTGGGGCCGTGCATGTATATATGTGTTTGGTTGATTATGCTGGCCGTGTGGGGCCATAGTCTGATAGTAGTGGTGACCTTACCGGTCACGTAGTTATTCAGTATTCTATTATTAAGTTACAGATAATTAGATAGCATGGTGGCCTTGTCGGCCCGCATAGATTTCCCTTTTGTAAGTATGTTTCTGGTTAACTGAAGTTTTATACAGGTGGCTATAGGCCCAGTCGGCCGGAGGCTGTATTTACAGCCGCTATATAGCCGGTTCATTTCTTGAAATAGAGCCAGAGTCAGCCAAAGCACCAGATGTGCTCAGGCTAGACCGTTTAGCAGCCCAGAGTCTAGCAGGCACTAGGTGCCCGTCATATCCCCCAAGGTGGGGTGTGACACCGATGGCCTATCAAGTAGTTGACGGACGGTCGTCTGTGCCGTCACAGCTTGACAGTGAGGATGACAGCCCATCAGGCTAGTGACAGACCGTCATGGGAATCGTCGCGTATGGGTCTTAGTATCCCTTTGTGACAGCGAGTTCGACGGATCGTCGAGGGTGTGACGGTCCGTCACTTCCACCGCCGTTAAGGAGGAAGTCAGGACCCCCTCTGGATATGGACCGAAGGTAGGGGCGATGGACCGTCGGGCATGTGACGGCCCATCACGGCCACCATCGGTGTGAGAAGTCGTTCAGTGCAGCTCAATCTCTAGGGTTAGTTTTGTAATTTTCTAAGCTTCTAATCCCTAGGCGACATTGTTTTGGGGATCCTTAAGAGTGTATTAAGAGGTCTAACCTAGACTAAGCCCTCATTCTTTCAAAACAACAGTGAATTGAAGATCCTCCCTCAAGATCAAGGCTAGGGTTCTTCCTCAAATTCTCTTCCAATCTTCTTGGGTTTTTAAGGACAAGTTTAGGAGCCAATTACCTAAGTATGTAGGATTATGAATGGGGGATATTCTTCCACCCTCATGCCCAATTTCATCCCAATTTTATGATTTCAAGTCTCTAAGCATGCCAAGTTAAATTCTAGGGTTTTACCCAATTTTATAAAATCTTCTATGCTATCTCTATGGGTTCAATCCTCTTATGTTTCAATTGATGTTTTATAACCATTGGGACAGATTTGACCCTCAATTTACGTCCTAATTCATGATTGCAAGTTTATAAAGATTATGCCCTATCATGTATCATTCATGAATTTCAAACTTATGAGCCCATGGTTTCAAGTATGATGAATTATCAAAGTATACATGAATATTTATGAATTCTTAGACTTATGATTCCATGATTTTGAAGTTATGAGGTTTGATTCAAGCATGTACTATTTTCATGAAATTCAAGTTCAAGTAACATGACCAACTCTATGGTACTCTTTCATGAATATCTTCCCACATGTCAAATATGATTATGATCATGATTATGACCTCATGTTTCAGCTAGCCTATGGAAGTTCAAGTATGTTTTCACGATAATGATTATAATCCATGTACATGTTTTTGAGAATAGTGTCTAGTACCGAGTAGGTATATATTCATGTTCAAATCCTATGGGGACTCATGAGTGATATCACGCCTTAATCGTTCCTAAACTTTGAAAGCTTGGGACAGCTCTGCCCACTTGAGCGAGATAGTTGGGGCATCATATAAGCTCTATCATGATGGTATTGATTATGACGAAGCCTCCTTTGTTCCTCATGTTTTCATATACTCATGTTCATGTCATATGATATCGTTTTATAGTATATTTGACCCATTAATTAGTTTATGAGTTTTCACTTATGTTTTCAAGTATGATATGCTATATGATTTCTATTTCTAAACCCTGGTTCATTATGTTCAGATTATAATGAATAACTTATGAGGACTATATATACTTCAGATGTATGGCTTTAGCATGTTGCCTTTACTCCATGATCTATCTTGATTTATATTCATGATTTTATACTATCGTTTTACTAGCATGTTTTACTTTCTCTACATACTTAATACATTCAAAGTACTGACCGCATATTCTATGCTATATCGTCTCATGATATAGATTCAAGTGATCCTTCTCAATCCCGTTGTTAGCTCGCTCCCGCTTAGCCCAACTTTATTGCAGTTTTGGTGAGTCCTCATGATCCAAGAACATTAATTTTGATTATGTCTCTTCTGTTTATGTCTTTTAGTTTCAAACTTAGCGAGCTAGTTGGGGGTGTTTTCCCTTCAACTCATCAGATGTTTGAAGGCTTTTCAGTCAGTTATGTAGCATATGATCATCATTGTTGACTGTTAGTCCTTCCTTTTGCTTTTATGCTATATATTCCATACTTCCACTTGTATTATGTTTATGCTTAATTCGTCTAGCTATGCTCTTAACGTGCTATATATGTGTCATGGGTTAGCTTGGAGCCATTCATGATTCTGGGTCCTGTATCTCGATCCGGGGTCCTAGCTCGGACCCTGACAAATTTGGTATTAGAGCAATGTTTACATGTGTTCTAGGGTGTCTGAAAGCCACATTAAGTAGAGTCTTTTCCATGAGTGTGAAGTGTGCCACACTTATGTGGAAGAGGCTACGAGACATTTTAGGAAATTTTCTTTCTTTCATGATCTATGTCATGCGATGGAGTACATCCTTCTATTCCTCTAACTCATGCTATATGTGTTTGTAGAACATGCCTCCCCACCGAGTCAATGGAAGAAGAGATAGCAACGGAAATGGCCATGGCAATGGCAATGGCAATGGAGATAGGCATTAACCAGCCCCACCAGCTCTAGTGGATCCCTTGTTCGAGTAGGTTACTCATGCCGAGTTTAGGGCCACTTATCAAATGTTGGCTCAGGCTATGACGGCCTAAGTCAACCAGCAGGCAGTGATCCATTATCACAACCCTAGTTTACACCCTAGATGCAATACGGTACTTGGTGTCACAAGTGACCCCAAGCTAACCTATTGCTTAACATCATACTGGTATATTGAATTAAACATAGCGGAAGCTGGAAAACATAACTAAATAAATTGATTTCTGAGAATAAGAAATGTTTGATATGATACTGAAATTTATGCAACTAGTGCAAAAACACTTTGAACAACACTATGTCTGAAAGCCAACTAACAACTGACGAGTTGCTGGGACAATCTCCCAGCTAACTCTGAAATCTGAAATCAAAGAAAGCTGAATAAATTGAACTAAGCTCTCATCCTCGAAAGATGAGGACTCACCAAAAGCTACTGCTGCTGAAATCATCGTAAAGGAACTACTTACAATGTTGTGGCTGAGAACCTGCACCTATATATAACATGAAAATAATGCATCAGTACTTTGAATGTATTGAGTAGATGAGATACAAGTAAAGCAATAAGACTACATAACTGAGCGGAGATGACATGAAATGACCAATGATAAACTAATAAGTACTGAGATATAACTGTAACAGTATAAGTACAAACACTGACTGATGGTCATAAATATATACTAAAATTTGAATAATTGAACTGAGCTAAAAATTGACACTATATTAAACTGAACTATACTGATAAGTGGGAGAGTCTACTATTGACAAATAATCATGTGAGCTAAACGTGGAGTTCGATGTATACGCCCCATTGATAGAACCCAATATACCTTGTCAGGGTATAAATCACGGCTAGTGTCATCACTATCTGAGGCCTGTTCGAGCTAATAAACTACGGTAGCAATGTAGTTTCGAGACCTGGATGCGCTGAACCCCAGCCCACTCGGTGATAAGTCCTACTCCCACTAGAAATCCTAACTGTGATTGCCAGGCTGATAGCTCAAACCTGATGTCCTAAGACTTAAGTCAGGAATACTTATATGGAAGTACCTTGAGATTCTGAAGGAATTGATAGCTGAAACTAAGTGTTCTAATACTGGCTAAATATGTTTTATCTGAAAGCGTCGTAACCCTCTAAAGAACAACCTGATGACTGATAACTGAGACTACGAAGTTTTACTGAACTCCTCAAGAGACTGAATATAGTCAAACTGATCAAATGACATTTCAATAAGACACTGAAAATGCTAAGTACTAACTGAGACTGAATAATCAATGAATCCACTTTTGATCATATACTACACTATCATAGTGATTACATATTAGAATCAAACGATGTTTGTATCTGGACAATTATGCAAGACTCTTTCAAATCACATTTACGGATTAGGGCTGAAACACATACTCATGGAAAGAGATATCAACATGAAATTTAACTAGCAATAACCTTCAAGAATCACGAGAATTATAACAAGAAGGGAATTCATAATCTAATTGAAAGACAACCCTAACTTTGATCTTTAAAGGAACTAGAACTGATAAAGTTTTATAAGGATTTTGGGGCACAAGAGAAGAACAATTCTCTTGTTGAAATTCCACATACCTAGAGTAGAGATTCCCTTGTTAAATTTCTTGAGAAATCTGAGGAGAAACTGAAACCCTTGTTCTTGCTCTGGGAGAAATGTTTGAGTTTTCTACGTACTGAGCTTGAGAGAATAAGAGGAGTGAGGAGAGAACATCGACTAACTCCCTAAATCCCCTGATTATAACCCCAAAATGACGTAGTGTAGGCATTAAAGTAACGAGAAGTTACAAAATTCCCCTGGAATTTGGACTATTAAAACCTCACTATCAGTGACCATGATTGACCTAACGAGTTGTTAGGTCACTGGACGACTTGTGGTCTTCACTCCTTGTCATTGGCAACTTCCCCTTTTCTGAGCTTGTCTTGACAACTTTACCTAACGATTTGCCATGACTCTTAACTTCACCACACATTAAGTTCCTCTGTAAATCAAGTTGTCATCCATCTATCTCATAACACGTGACACCTAACAAGTCATTAGGTGTCATGGCGTCCCGTCGCCTCAACTCATTGTCGCCACTGGAAATTTTCCATCTGACCATCCTTGTAGGACGATGACTCATCTAACGAGTCGTGAGGTGGCACCACGACTCGTCCCCCAACTCGTTAAGTCCCTAGAAGTTTCCAATATTTACCAACTGAGGCATACACGATGGGTCACTTAATGACCCGTCGAGTCACATAACGATCCACTTCACGATTTGTTCTGTGACTTGGTGCAGGCTTTTTCCTGATTCTTCATTTCAGTTCCCTGGTTTGATCTTAGGGACATTTTGGAGTGTTATACCAATGTTCACCAGAACAGGAATGCGGCGGCAGCGAGAGTGCTAGTC
This sequence comes from Datura wrightii, assembly GCA_035772735.1. NCBI lineage: Eukaryota > Viridiplantae > Streptophyta > Magnoliopsida > Solanales > Solanaceae > Datura > Datura wrightii. The sequence goes on along the minus strand of JASDFA010000019.1, from coordinate 69,891,229 downwards.
AAAAGTAACTAAAATAACCTAGAAAAGTATTTATACAAATAATTAGAAACTTTTCCTAAATTAACATGAAAACTAATTAACTGTCGCCACCTTCACCTACGACTCGTACCATGATTGTACAGGTAGTACATCAGCTCGTACGATGTTTGTCAACTTCTGATTTTGGCTAAGTGTTGAAAATTGATATGACTCGTACATTGATCCTATGAGTCGTACAATCCTATCGTTGTCTAAATCTGAGATTTCTGACATCCTTTGAATAATTTTACGAGTGTCTTGATATGACTCGTACCTTCATCCTACGCCTCATGACTGCCTTTTGTACCTTGAGAACTGCCATTCCTCAATCCTTCTGAACCTTACCATGGCTCCTTGGTATGGGTCGTAGGTAGGTTTCACAATCTGTCGTTGCTACCTCTACTAGAAGACTTACCCAGTGCAGCTTCTTATGAAGTTTTCTACTACTGCCTTGGTACGGCTCATACCATGAGTCATAACTTTGTCTTTGCAATCTCATCTTTTGGACTTTTCCACGCCTCTCAGTATGGCTCGTGTCATAATTATACAGCTCGTACTGCGGTCTGTACTTGGCCCTTTTCTGCACATTTTTCACTTTTTTTTGCAGATTTCAACTCCAATACCTAATTTCCCTGAAAACAAAGCAAAAATGCATCATATCCATATAAACACACCTAAGACCATGCTTATTTTCTCAGTTTTAAGCGTCGAAAGTATTGTAAACCCACAATATATCAACAACCACAACTTAAGACTTTTGCATATCCTCAGGCAAACTAAACTAAACTATAAAACAACGCCCAACTAGAAAATAAACAAGAAGACCGACAACCAACACTACCAAATTTGCACAAAAAAATTATCAGTTTTTGACCCTTTTTTCATTCAACCAAGTCAACTATGCACACATACAACTACAACTCATGACATACAAGGATCAAGATATGACATCTAACTATCAGTAGAGAATTAAGCTATCACTAGTGCTATTTATATAGACAACTGGCAGAATGCAATGTAAACCATGTACCATCACAACAAATGAAGTCCCCAATACTCACAGATATATAGAAATATGAAACTTGGGACTAATCAAGTAAGACGCTCACTCTCACAACAAAGTTCCAAATACTGCACATTGGATATCATAGGCTTGCCTTTATTTTCTCTACTTTGGTTTTTCGGAAAGTTAGGCTAGGATCACTATAGGACTTTTCTCAGCTTGTAATGTAGGCTTCGATTTGGCTATGGTAGATATGGATATTAGTGTCTAACCCTCCTTGACACTACACAACATGACTTCACTTTACACTTTTTACCCCTTTCTTCTCCTTTCAGCCTTTTCCTCTCTTTTTCATAATTCAAATACAATGTGTGAGTGTGGTGTATTTTTTCTCATCCTTTTCAATTCTTTTTCTTTTCTTTTAACAATTCAGCTCATTTTTTTCACTTTTTCTTTTTACATCACACCTCACTTTTTTTGACTTTTTCTTTCTTTTCTACCTCCTCACAGTCTACGCACCCCTACTATAGCCACCCTCAACTTGGGCATTTTGCCTTAGTTGAGGTTCACAATGTCCAAGGAGGGACCAAAGCCAAACAGGTTTATTATAAACATGGGAAAGGTGAATGGGTAATCAAAGAAAAATAGTCAACTTTTAGGCTCAAAATCAGGATCAAGGGATTCATTTTTATTTGGTTGGGTAATTTAAGCTAAAATGCGCTAAATAAAAAGCAGCCTACGATCCTTTCTTAACCAACTATCCTACAACCTATGTAAAGACCAACCGAGCAAGTTCTAGATCCTTAACGCAGTATTGAACTAAGTAAGCATCCTCACTCACCCACGATACAAATCTGCATTGATTCTAGCTATTTAGTTCATGCATAACTATGCTACAATTACACGTACTAATGTACTAAATGCCATACAAAGATCCAAAAAAGTCATGCATTGCAATTACTTCACAACTAGACACCAAATTTTTTTTAAACAGGGTCATTTTTTTGAACATTTCAAAACATGTGCATTTATTGGCAATAAAGTATTCCTAAACTACTTCTAGTTAAACAAAACACAAAAATAAAATCCTAAACATGTTGGTTCTACTAGATAGCATGTCCAAGGAAAAAAAACACGGCAACAAAAACCCTTGGATGAAAATCAAAGCCCAAAAATCACAAGTACACCCCCTTTAAAAAACATGCTTTGTCCCCAAAGCATAAAATGTAAGAACTAGGAAAGGGACATAACTGTGGCACTCTAAGCGCTCCTTTCAGCTACTCAGACTTCACTGACCATTCATGGGTTGCCTACTATGCAGCACCTGATTTAACACCGCGGCACGACACAACTTCCTTGACTATTCAGGCTTCGTCAAGGTACACCGACTCGATTCCTCTTACCTCCTCGGTGTTTCCCATATACAGTTTCACTCTTTGCCATTTTACCTTGAACCTCTTACCATCTTTATTCTCAAGTTCTACAGCACCATATGGGGATATGTTCACCACTCAATATGGTCCCATCCATCTAGATTTTAATTTACCTGGATGCAAGTGGAGCCTCGAATTAAATAGGAGTACCAAATCACCAGCATTGAACTCTCGTTTTTGCAATCTTCCGGTCATGGTAGATTTTCATCCTCTCTTTATAAATAACTGCACTCTCATAAGCTCGGAGCCAGAATTCATCTAACTCATTCAACCGATCTAGCCTTAACTTGGCTACTTTATTCCAATTCAAGTTCAACTTTTTCAGTGCCAATAGTGCCTTATGCTCCAGCTCCAGCGGCAGATGACACGAAAAGCTGATATGGTAATGAGACAATAGGGGTCTTATAAGCTATTCGATATGCCCAAAGTGCACCATCGAGCTTTCAAGACCAGTTTGTCCGGGTTGGTGTTCACTGTTTTAGCCAAAATCGTCTTAATCTCCCTGTTGGAGACTTCCACTTGTCTACTTGACTGAGGATGGTAAGGTATTGCCACCTTATGTTGCACACTGTATTTTTCAAGCAGAGTTTTGAAAAGGCGATTACAAAAATATTACCCACCATCGGTGATGATGGCTCTGGGAGTACCGAATCTGGCAAATATGTGCTTTCGCAGAAATTTTGTGACAGTTTTTCCTTCATTGTTAGGTAGTGAAATGGGTTCCACCAACTTTGAGATATAATCTACCGCCACCAAGATATATTTCATCCCGTTTGAGCTCACAAATGGACCCATGAAATCAATACTCCATACATCGAACAATTCTACTTCTAGAATTGGGGTCAATGGTAGCTCATGCTTGCGAGTGATGCCTCCTTGTCTTTGGCATTGATCACGGGCTTTGGCAAAATCATATGCATCATGGTGGATTGTGGGCCAATAATAACCGCACTGCAAAATTTTATATGCAGTTCGAATACCACTGTGATGACCCCCAATTGGAGATGAGTGGCATGCCTCAAGTATACTCAGCATCTCAACCTCTGGCACACACCTATGAATTAACCCATTCTCACAAATATGAAACAAATAAAGGTTATCCCAATAGTACCTCCAAACATCAAATAAGAACTTCTTCCTTTGCTGCGAAGTTAGATCTGTCGGGATCATATCACTCACTAAGTAATTTGCATAGTCGGCAAACTATGGGATAAAATCCTGAAATGCAGCCAACACCTGCTCATCTTGAAAGGCATCACCAATATCAATCTCATCTTTTATTCTTGCCTCTGCCTCCAATCTGGATAAGTGATTAACCACCTGATTCTCAATACTCTTCCAGTCTTTTGCCTCAAACTCAAATTCTTATAAGACCAATACCCATCTAATTAGCCTTGGTTTAGCATTCTTTTTTGACATTCGATACCTCAATGCTGCATGGTCTGTATGGACAATCACCTTGGTTCCGAGCAAGTATGCCCAAAATTTTTCGAATGTAAAGACTACTACTAGTAGCTCATATTCGATCACTATGTAATTCTTCTGAGCTGTATTGAGTCTCTTACTGGCGTAATAGATTGGGTGAAATATTTTTACTCTCCTTTGACCCAAGACAGCACCAAGGGCCGCCCAATTAGCATCACATCACCTCAAATGGGAGAGCCAATCTGGGACTATTATGATGGGGGCTGAGGTGAGTCGTTCCTTTAGGCATTCAAAGGCTTTCAAACACGCTTCATCAAACACGAATTTCACCTCCTTCTTAATTAGTTTTCATAATGGTTTTTCAATTTTTGAAAAGTTCTTGATGAACCTCCTATAGAATCCTGCATGCCCCAAAAAGCTTCTGATACCTTTGATAGAAACAGGTGGTGACAATCCTATTATTACCTCGATTTTCGCTTATCCACCTCTATCCCTTTTCTTGAAATTCTGTGGCCCAGCACAATTCCTTCTTTGACCATGAAATGACATTTCTCCCAATTGAGAACCAAATTAGTTTCTTCTGTTTAACACCTTACTCAAATGCTCAAGGCAATCTCTAAACAAGTCACCCATAATCGAGAAGTCATCTATAAACACTTCAATGATGTCCTCCATGTCTAAAAAGATGGACATCACGCAATGCTGGAATGTGGCCGTTGTATTGCACAATCTAAAAGGCATCCGCCTAAAAGAAAAAGTCCCATAAGGACAGGTGATGGTGGTCTTCTCTTGATCCTTTAGAGCTATTGAAATTTTATTATACCCCAAGTGCCATCAAGAAAACAGTACCATCCTCTACCTACAAACCTGTCAAACATCTGATCTATGAAGGGCATCGAAAAGTGGTCTTTTTCAGTCTAATGATAAAGTTTAAGTTTCTGGTAGTCCATACAAACCCACCAACCTGTAACCGGCCTTATTGGTACCAGCTCATTCTGCTTGTTTGGCATAGCTGTGATCCTGCCTTTTTTTAGGGCGCACTATATTGGGCTCACCCACTTACCGTCAGCAGTGGGGTAAATTAAACCAGCATCTGTCACGACTAGAACATTTTCCCGGATTGAGACATGAGACAAAGAACCCCGAGAGGCTCCAAGTCGACCCACGACATGAACATAACATCTAAAGCTCAACATAATAATGCGGAAGTTTAACTTATAAGGTATCAGAAGTCTGAAAATCTAATAATATATGAATATCTGAATACATAACATAGTTTTGAAGCTAAATACATACTAAGTCTAATAAGCCTCTACATACTGATGAGTTGATGGGACAAGACCCCAACTAACTCACTAAAGGCTAAAACTGAAAATGCTGAACACAAGTTGATAAAAAGGTCCTCGAAGGATGAGAAATCACCAACTCTGGCTGAACTCTGAGGATCTGGTTAACGGCAGGACTGAACTTGAATGTCCGAGCCTGTGTCATGAAATGATACAACATAGAGTATGCGGTCAGAACGTGGAATGTACCGAGTATGCAAGGTAAGTAAAAACCACTAAGTAAAAATCAGAAATCATGAATATCATAAAAATATTTCATCATAAGATTTTGAGAGTAGGGCTTGGATGTTATTATTTAAAAACATGATTTAAACATAATTGAATATCATAACTGAGTCGAATGACCCAAAGCTGAAACTGATAATCATAAGTAAAACTAAACATTGGGTCAAACCTGCTAAAAATATAATATCATGACTGATGAACATGCATAACTAAAATCATGAGGACCAATGGAGACTCATCATATCACAGACATTACCACGATAGAGCTTACTTGGTCCCGATTATTACATTCAAGTGGGCAGAGCCGTCCAAAGCCTTTCCATGGCTTAGGACGCTACCATGATTTCGATATCAAGCTGAAGGCCACTTGGGGGTAGGGAAAGCTCACAAAGAAGGTCCTAAATAATTTGAAAATACCTATGTTGGCATATAGTTCTAAGGCACAGGGTTGACTGAACCCTTAGCCTACTTGGTGCTAGATACTACTCCCAAAAAGATGCATATGCTCTCCATCATTTTTTAACGAAGCTTAACCATCATTTTGTGATGAAAATAAATCATAATAATACATCCATAATCTGAAAACATAACATAAGGAGCCTTGGCTCAAACCATACCACAAGCTGAAAAGTGGGAGTCCAGACTCAAAACCATGTGGTAAGATAATAAATGAAATTAAAGTAAATCATGAACATACTTGATCATATGAGCTTGCCCAAACTTAAACATACTTTAGGTAGTCAAAATCATGGATATAAACATGGGTAATTCTAAATCATACTTTCATCAAACACATCTCATCATACTCGAAAACATAGATCATAATCTCAAGATTTCATGAACTTTCATAATTGGGCACTATAATTTGTAATACTTTGAAAGCATGAATTTGTAATTGAAAACATTATAAAACATGCCTATGAATCATAATTCAACATTAGAAATATGAATAGAGTATACCCATGATAGATACGTAGAGAATTCACAAATTGGGTTAAAATCCCATAGATTCATCAACTTAGAATTTCCATGAATTTAGAAAAAGGATTTGGGGTGAGCTGTTGCCTGAGGGGATGACTCGTTGCCTGCACTCGTTGCCAACACTAGACAACACTACCTTGCCAGTCACCACGAGGGACACCACGACTCGTGGTGACATGTCGTGACGAACACTACCCAATATTTCAACATCCAATTCAAACTCCTAACCACGACCAACCTAACGATTCGTGGCCCTGGCCATGAATCGTGGCTTCTCCCGTGGTCAATCCCCAGTGCAAACTTTTCCTCCACTCCACGAGTCACTTAAAGACTCGTACTTCACAAGTCACTGGATGACTCGTAATGTGACCTGGTGCAGAAATTTTTATTTTTTCTGTTTTAACCCTCGGGTCCGATCTTAGGACTTTCGGGGTATTACAATATCGCCCCCTTGGGAACATTCGTCCTCGAATGTGGGTAAAGATATTGAAAAGATAAGAAATGGAACTATCATACCAAATACTAAACATCTAAACTGAAAACTGACGGAGTGACTGACTTTGGACTGAATTACATGACTGAACTGAATTCATGAATCACATATACATGCATTGACATAAAAGAAATTGGGGCACATGTACTGCACATGAAACTGAATAGAATACTAGGGAGGAAACTGATACCTCAAGCCGGAACTGAGCCGAAAGGGAATAGATGCGGGTATTTAGCCATCATATCTGCCTCAGCTTCCCATGTAGCTCCCTCCACATGCTGGTTTCTCCATAAAACCTTTACTGAAGCTACTTCCTTGTTTCTTAACTTCCCAACTTGACGATCAAGTATTTCAATCAGAATCTCTTTGTAGTTGAGGCTATCGTTCATACCTACGCTCTCTACCGGGACAACTAAAGTCGGATCATCCATGCACTTTTTTAAAAAGTGACACATGGAAAATGGGATGTATTGAAGCCAATTCTGAGGAAAACTCCAACTCGTAGGCCACTTGCCAACATGTCTCACAATCCGGTACGGGCCAACGTAACAGGGACTATATTTTCCCTTCTTTTCGAACCTCATCACTCCCTTCATGGGAGACACCTCCAAAAACGCCCAATCATCAACTTCGAACTCAAGCTCTCTCCTCCTCACATCCGCATAGGACTTTTGGCAACTATGAGCTATTTTCAACCTCTCCCTTATAAGCTGAACTTTCTTCGTAGCCTCATAAATTAAATCTGGTCCTATCAACATAGCTTTATTGACCTTAAACCAACCAATATGTGATCTACACCTCCGCCCATAAAGAACCTCAAATGGAGCCATCTAAATGCTGGAATAGTAGCTTTTGTTATATGCAAATTCAATGAGAGAAAAATGATAATCCCAATTCCCTTGAAATCAATCACACACGCTCTCAACATGTCCTCAAGAGTCTGAATGGTCCATTTAGCCTGGACATCTGTTTGTGGGTGAAAAGTTATGCTTAAGCTTAACCTGAGTACCAAGTCCCTTCTGAAACGATCTCCAAAACAGGGAGGTAAATTGAGTACCTCTATCTAATATGATGGACAAGGGCACTCCATGAAATCGAACTAGCTCCCGAATATACAATTTAGCATAATCCTCCATTGAATCGGTAGTTTTGACCGGTAGAAAACGAGCTTCTTTAGTCAATCTGTCTACAACAATCCAAATAGAGTCATATTGTCAACGAGTATGAAGAAACCCTGTAATGAAGTCCATATTGATTTCCTCCCACTTCCAAGTAGGGATACTAATGTATTGAAGCACACCTCCGGGTCTTTGATGCTAAACTTTCACCTGTTGACAATTCGGGCACTTTGCCACAAACTCTGCTATGTCCTTCTTCATGCTATTCCACCAATAAACTTCCCGTAGGTCATGGTACATCTTAGTGGAATCTGGATGTATAGAATATTTGGAACCATGAGCCTCGTGCAACATCCACACTCTCATATCATCAAGACTCGAAACACACAGACGACCCTGATATCGAAGTATACCATCTCCCCCTTGGGAGAAGACCTCCACCTTCTGATTCTGAACTGCTTCCTTCAACTTTACCAACATAGGATCCTCATCTTTACTAGCCTTGACTTCGGTCACCAAGGAGGATTTTGAGTCATTTTGTACAATGACACCACCATCTGTCAAGTCAACAAGACGAACTCCTAGTCGTGTAAGCTTGTGCACATCCTTTACTAACTCTTTCCTCTCCTCATATACATGGGACACACTCTCCATAGAAAGCTTGCTAAGAGTGTCTTCCACCAAACTAGCCTTGCCCGGATGATAAATACCACTCATATCATTATCCTTCAAAAGCTCCAACCACCTCCTTTGACATAGATTTAGATCCTTCTGAGTGAACACGTACTGTAGGATTTTGTGGTCCGTAAATACATCCACATGGATCCCGTATAGATATTGTCTCCAAATCTTCAAGGCAAATACTACCGCCTCCAACTCAAGGTCATGAGTCTAGTAGTTCATTTCATGGACTTTCAACTGCCTAGAAGCATAGGCTATAACCTTACGGTGCTGCGTTAATACACAACCAAGGCCGATCCTCGAGGTGTCACAATATACCACAAACCCATCAATACCCTCAGGTAGCATCACCACTGGTGTTGAGGTGAGTTGAGTCTTCAAATCTTGGAAGCTCTTATCATAGGCTTCCGACCATTGAAACTTCACCTTTTTCTCTGTCAACTTAGTCAACAGTGCTGCAATGGATGAAAATCCTTCCACAAACCTCCTGTAGTAACCAGCTAAGCCAAAGAAACTCCTGATATCTGAAGGACTAACTGGCTTAGGCCAATTCTTCACATCTTCTATCTTTTGAGAGTCCACCTGTACACCCTCACTTGACACCACATGACCCAAGAATGCTACTGAATTTAACCAAAAGTCACACTTGCTAAATTTAGCATACAACTGGTGATCCTTAAGAGTCTGTAGCACAACCCTCAAATGAGTGGCATGCTCCTCTTCACTCTGAGAATATATGAGAATGTCATCTATGAACACGATAATGAACATGTCTAAATATGGCTTGAACACCCTGTTTATTAAACCCATAAAAGTTGCAGAGGCATTCGTTAGTCCAAAAGGCATAACTACAAACTCATAGTGACCATACCAAATCCTGAAGGCTGTCTTCGGAATGTCACTCTCTCTAACCCTGAGTTGATGATATCTGGATCTGAGGTCTATCTTTGAAAAACACTTGGCACCCTGAAATTGGTCAAACAAGTCATCAATTCTGGGGAGAGGATACCTGTTCTTGATTGTGACCTTGTTTAACTGCCGGTAATCAATGCACATCCGAAGGGAACCATCCTTCTTCCAGACAAAGAGTGCTGGCACACCCCATGGAGATTTTTTAGGTCTTATGAAACCCTCTTCTAAAAGATCCTTCAACTGCTACTTCAACTCCTTTAGCTCAACTGGAGCCATTCTGTAAGGAGGAATAGATATAGGCTGCGATCAGGAATAAGGTCAATACCAAAATCAATCTCTCGCTCAGGAGGAATTACTGGTAAATCATCTGAAAACACTTCTGTATATTCACACACTATGGGAATTGACTGGATAGTCGAGGTTTTGGATGTAGCATCCTTAACCCTAACTAGGTGGTACACGCAACCCTTAGAAATCATATTTCTGGCCTTAAGGTAGGAAATGAAATGACCTACAGGCACAGCTGAACTACCCTTCCATTCTAGGATTGGCTCACCCTAAAATCAAAACTCTAATGCACGAGTTCTACAATTTACTGAGGCATAATATGCATGTAGCCAATCCATGCCAAAGATAACATCAAAATCTGTCATCGCTAGCTCTACTAAATCTGCTGAGGTGACTTTATGAAGGATTGTGACAGAGCAATTTCTATATACCCGTCGAGCTATAATTGAATCATTGACTGGAGTAAAGACTGAGAAGGGTTTTGATAGGATTTCAGGACTAACTTCGAAACTACTAGCACCATAGGGCGTCACAAAAGATAAAGTAGCCCCTAGATCTAACAAAGCATATACATCAATGTGGAATACTCATAACACACCAGTGACTATATATGGAGAGGCCTCCTACTCCTAATAAGATGCGAGGGCATAGAATCTGTTCTGACGCTGACCACTACCTGCACTAGTGCAGGCTCCTTGCTGAACTGAGTGTGTTGGTGGCTCTGCTGAACTAGTGGCTGCGTCTTGACCTCTACCATGGCCCTGTCTAGCTGATGGAAAATCTCTAAGCATATGTTCGAGCATCCCACACCGGAAACAAGCACCTGTACCTGCTAGGCGCTGACCAGTGTGCCTTCAACCACACCTGTCGCAACCTGGAATACTAGGCTCCATATATCTGCTCCCCTGACCTCGAGAGCCTGATATTCGTCCCATTTGGTCGCTCCTAGATATGGATGGCGCACTTGCTGCTGACAGCACTAGGGCTGATGATCTCTGGTTGGACTGCTAACAGTGCCCACCACCATGTCTTTGCTGGGAGAATCCAAAGCTATCAGTCCTGGTCCTCTTGTCCTCACTCGCCTGTACCGCCTCTATCTGCTGGGCATATAGAATTATTCGTGAGAAGTTAATGTCCTAATGAAACATCGCGATCTTAAAATCTTTGACCAATAATCTGCTATCCCATGCACGAATTGATTCACTCGAGCCCTCTGGTCTGTCACCATCTCAGGTGCATATTTAGATAGGCAGGTGAACTCTAAGGCATACTCCTGGACCGTCATGTTGTTCTCAAGTTCACAAATTCAACTGCTTTGATCTCCCTCATTTCTTGGGGAAAGAGCTGATCCAAAAATGCGGTGTGGAACTCATCCCAACCAATAGGGCCTGCTCCAACTACTCTGCCATCCTTCCACTGTTTGAACAAAATATGTGCAACCCACCCCTTACAGCTGATAAGAGGCTAAGTCTGCACTCTTCCCCTTTCACCCCTATGTTCTAGGTGATTTTTCGAATCTCATCAATAAACTCGTGTGGATCCTCGTCCACCTTCGAACTGAGAAACTCTGGGGGGTTCATCCTAAGAAAGTCCCCGACTCTTGCCGCTGCCGCATTCCTATTTTAGGGGACCTTTTTGTTGACTTGAGCGGTCAATGCATGTTCCAACATCTGGATGGCAGCCCTAAACTCTACATTGGCCACCTGCTCGGGCACATGATCCTAGAGGGATGGTGGGGCTTGATGGTGCCCATCTCCATTGCCAATCTCATGGCCAATTCCATTTGCGTTCCTTCTTGCGTTAACTCATTGAGGAGGCATGATTTTGCAAACGCGTATAGCACGATTTATAAGGATAGAGAGACATTTCATCACACGACGTAGGTCATGAAAGAAGGAAAGTTTCCTAAAACGTTTCGTAGCCTCTTTGTCATAAAGGCGGCGCGCTTCACACCCATGAAAAATATTCTACTTAACGCGACTTTCAGACACCCTAGGACACTTCAAAACCTAATGCTCTGATACTAAGTTTTTCATGACCCGAACATAGGTCCAGATCGAGATATGGAACAAAGAACCTAGAGAGCCTCCAAGTCTACCCATGGCATGAATATGACATCTAAAGCTCAACATAATAATGTGATATAAGGTAGCGGAAGTCTAAAAATCTAGTAACATCTAAATATCTGAACATCTGAATACATAACATAGTTTTGAAGCTGAATACATACTAAGTCTGATAAGCCTCTACATATTGATGAGTTGATGGGACAAGACCCCAACTAACTCACTAAATACTGAAATTGAAAATACTGAACACAAGCTGATAAAAAGGTCCTCGAAGGATGAGGACTCACCAACTCTGACTGAGGAATGCTAACTCTGAGGATCTGGCTAATGGTAGGACTGAACCTGAATGTTCGAGCCTGTATCATGAAATGATAAAGCATAGACTATGCGGTCAGTACATGGAATGTACCAACTATTCAAGGTAAGTAAACTGCTAAGTAAAAATCAGAAATAATGTATATCATAAAAACATTTTATCATAAGATTTTGAGAGTAAGGCTGGCATGTTATTATCTAAAAACATAATTTAAACATAACTGAATACCATAACTGAGTCGAATGACCCAAAGCTTAAACTAATAATCATAAGTAAAACTAAACATTGGGTCAAACTTGCTGAAAATATAATATCACGACTGATGATCATGCATAACTAAAATCATGAGGAACAATGGGAGACTCTTCATATAACCGACATTACCACGATAGAGCTTACGTGGTCCCGACTATTGCACTCAAGTGGAAAAAGCCGTCCAAAGCCTTGCCAAGGCTAAGGACGCTACCATGATATCGATATCCAGCTAAAGGCCCCTTGGGGGCAGGGAAAGCTCACAAGGGAAGGACCAAATAATTTTAAAATACCTATGTTGGCACATAGTTCTAAGGCACAGGGTTGACTGAACCCTTAGCCTACTCGATGCTAGACACTACTCCCAAAAACATGCATATGCTCTCCATCATTTTTCAAAGAAGCTGAACCATCGCCTTGCAATGAAACTGAATCATAATAATACATGCATAATATGAAAACATAACATGAGGATCTTTGGCTTAAACCATACCACAAGCTGAAAAGTGGGAGTCAAGACTCCAAAATCATGTGGTAAGCTAATAACATGAAACTAAAGTAAATCATGAACGTACTTGATCATATGGGTTTGCCCAAACTTAAACATACTTTATGTAGTCAAAATCATGGATATAAACAGAGGTAATTCAAAATTATACATTCATCATATACATCTCATCATACTCGAAAACATAGATCATAATCTCAATCGTTCATGAACTTTCAGATTGGGCACTATAATTTGTAAAACTTTGAAAACATGAATTGTAATTGAAAACATTATAAAATATACTCATGAAACATAATTCAACATTAGAAACACGAATAGAGTATACCTATGATAGATACTTAGGAAATTCACAAGTTGGTTGAAACCTCATAGATTCATCAACTTAGAATTTCCATGAATTTAGAAAAAGGATTTGGGCATGGGAATGAACCCTACATACCTGGGTACTTCTGATTTCACACCCTTCTTGATTGCCTAAAGGAATTGGGGAAGAACTTGATGAATTTATAAGCTTGATCACCCTTAGGAACTTCTAGGCTTGCATGCATGGAGAGGGATAGGTTTAGAATGAGTTAAACCCTCTTAAACCACACCTATCTGAGCTTAAAACAACATAGTTTAGGTCTTAGGAGCTTAGTAATTAAGGAAAAGTCCTTAATAAATTCACAGAAAAAAGCATACTTCTAGTCCCAACGAGGGACTGGATGACTCGTTGCCTGCACTCGTTGCCAACACTGGACAACACTACCTTTCCAGTCACCACGAGGGACACCATAACTCGTGGTGACATGTCGTGATGAACACTGCCTAACATTTCGACATCCAAGTCAAACTCCTGACCACAGCTAACCTAACGACTCCTAGCCCCAACCAAGAATCATGGCTTCTCCCGTGGTCAACCCCCAAACCACTATTCATATCCAACTTTTCCTTCACTCTATGAGTCACTTAAATACTCGTGGGGTATTTCACGAGTCACTGGATGACTCGTCATGTGACCTGATGCAGAAATTTTTGTTTTTTCCATTTCAATCCTCGGGTCTGATCTTAGGGCTTTCAAGGTATTACAACATCGAGCCATTTTACAATCTCTTTCTTAACCACCTCTTGCATCGATGGGTTCAATCGTCTTTGGTGCTCTATTCTAGGTACACTGGCTCAAGCTTAATTTTGTGGGTGCAAATGCCTGGGAATACTGATGATGTCGGTAATGGTCCACCCAATTGCCTTTTTGTATCTTAATACTGACACCAAGGCCTCCACTTGCCATTCTGCAAGATTTGCTGTATCACTAGAAAGGTGTTGTTCTCCCCCAGAAAAGCATATTTTGTTGGGGTAGAGCTTTGAGTTCCAAGACTGGTGGTACCTCGACTGATGGTTTTGCTGGAAGGGCCACCCTATTCTTTAAATCAAGGTCCAACTTCTTTGGACTGAAGTTATATGACCCCATTCCCTCTAGGGCATTGACCACCTCCGTATATCCCTGGACATCATCCCCTCATAATTCATTAGGACTACTGCCAATGTCTCAACACTCATTCGTACCACCATAGGCACGTGCAACCTCTTGTCCTCCATCAAGGTGTTCACAGGGGTTGATCTAGTGTTAAGGTTTCCTTGATGTAGCCTGAATAGAACAAAAACAAATGAAAAACGTAAGTGAGGAAAGTAACGACTAAAAGTTAAATACAAGCAATTACTCTAATCCTAAGCAGTGTTCCTCGACAACGACGCCACTTTTGATAACGCTCAAATCACACTCCTGTAAAAGCATGATGCAGACATTGTCAATAAAGAACCCAACTAGGTTTGCGTCTATTCCACAGGTAATATGGTCAAGCTATAGAATAATGCTAGTATTTAATATTTTAAGTCTGTTATTTCCTAAAGGGGGTTTTGTAAGGAAGTAAGCACGTAATAGTATTGACAATTGGATTGTTATCACGATGATGTACTTAACTAGGAAAGTATTTCCCATGGGTTCATGACTACTTCAGGTTTTATACTTGTGATCTATCCTAATACTTGACTTATAAAACTAATAACATAGGTTTATCCAAATGACTGATTTGTCCCTATTGAATGACTATACTCAATTACCGAATCAGGTCTCTCGAGTGATTTCACTTTAACCGTTATCAATTTGTTCCAAGTTAACTATCCTGCAACCTTAGCTCAAGTCATATAATGAACCATAAAGTTCAAGGCTTTGTTGTTAATCTCTTTTCCTAATTTCTACCTCTCTAGATTCAAGCAAGTAGAGAATTTCGGTAAATCCTAACGTTGTGCTCCATTAAGAAACGCGTAAGATTGAAGAGAATACAATACAAGCACTAGCATTGGTGTAGAATCACTTTGCGCAAATCCTAGTTTGTTAATTTACCATAGTTCCCACAACCCTAGTTGTGGAGTTTTTAGCCTCTCATGATTGTAAGAAAACAATTAACAATCATAGATAAAAACATAATGATACAAGAAATTAAAGAAAGATAACTAACTAGACATAAAGTGATTGTAATTAGCAACCCTTGTGAAAAGGCACAAGGACCTCCAATTCTCAAATCAAGAAACACCTAGTTCTTAGAAAGACCTCAAGGGAGATGATCCCCTTGAAACCCTCCTTTCTACACAATTAACAATTCAAAGCTTTAGACAAGCTCTCTACACTCCAACAAACTATCAAATTCAAAGTCTCATATCAACAAAATCTACTATGAAAATTAAAAGAACTCCTATTTATACTAACTAAAGAAAAGGAGAGACTATTACAAATATACCCTTAATGAGTAAGGGCCTTATTTGGATAGTTTTCCTTTTCCTTGAAATCAAAAAATGGTCAATTGCACATCTATCCACTTTCTTCAGTCTCTTGGCCATCTTGTGCTCCTTTATCCACCAAAACTATGATCCAAATATGACACCATTTGGATTGCATCATTCTCCCCTTCTTGGAAAGGATTTGTCCTCAAATCTAAACCTTGCAAAATTATAGAGAAGACAAACAACAACAGAGAACCTCATAGCATGCGGTTGGCACAAGTGTATCTAGGCCTACCAACACACATATATTCAAAGGGCTACCGGGGTCAAAAGGAAATGATATCCATCTATTTTGATCAAAATCACAACCAATCATCTCAAGGAAAACCAATACAAGCATTAGTACCATCATAAGAAAAGAGATAATAAAGAAAGGTGTCCGACAAAGGGTCAAAAGGAAAGATTATCCAACCATATTTGTCAAGAGAACAACCAAGCGCCCCACTAAATTCTTTTGTCACATAAGAAATGCCCCCAACACAACAATGAGCATCATCATAAGCAAATAAGTAATAAAGAAAGGTGCCACTCAAAATGACTTCATCCAATGTATCATATGGGAGCTCGCCACTAGAATCATGAAAACAATAAGGCATACCATCAAGAATTGAAATACTCAAGGAAGAATGAATCATTTGAACACTAGGTGGAAACAAATCAATCTTTCAAGAAGAATCGATTCGGCCATCAAAAGGATCAACTAGTGTTTGAACACTCCCAACATTGACACTATTAATATATGGAAAGGAAGTGGGATAGTACATACGGTAAAGTCTTTCTGTTTGAGTATCAAATCCATCCAACCGCTTATCCATTTGTATGAGCAAGTTCATCAAATCGAACTTAGTGGGTTCCCAGGTGAGCACCCAAATCACCTCTTCATGATTGACCATTGTACCTATTGAAGACACAAAATCAAAGAAAGAAAACGTGTTAAGTTAGTAAAAAGAACTTACAATCAATCAATGGATGCTCACCTTTATGTGCCTCACAATTACCATGGCCAAGGATTGTAGCTTGTGTAATTCATCGAGTTTTAAGTGTCCAATCTCTACTTGAGGTCTAGAATGGATTCTTGTTGACTCAATGAATAAAGGCTCAAGCTAAAGTGATGGAATCAAAAAAGTTCAATGAGAATAAAGAAAAAAAATATAGAAGAAGAAACACGAAAAAAGATCAGACTCAAAGAACTAAGTAACAAAAAGTAGGTGAAGTACTTAATATTAGTAGTTTTTAGGAATTAAAGAGATGAAAAAAGTAAAGAACTAATTAAACAACTAACTAAATGTGTTAATTAGTGTAGAAATTGAAAGAAAAATGAGTTTGGAAGAAGAACCATGAAGTTTAGACACTTGGAAAAATTTTGGGGTCCAAAAAAAAAGTCTCAACACTTGGAAAAATTTTAGCTAAAAAGCCAAAATTCTGCACACTTGCTCTCTGAAAGTGAGAATCACATGCCAGATGTGAGAGTGAGGAAGGCTGGAGCTACTTCAGCTAATGTGGATGCTGACTGGCACTGAGTCAGCGCTGATGTGGCTGCTGACTGGACTGTTGAGTTGACTGCTTTGCTGGTAGCCAGTGGTAGATATCTGTTGACTGCGTGCTGACGTGGCTAATGATGTAGCGTCCACGTGGATTTTTTTATTTTTTTTACAAATCTATTTTTTTTGTTTTTCAATTTCGAATTTTTTTCAACTAATAATTTCCACAAATTGACCCCACTAACACATTTTTCACAAAAATTAAAGGGAAAAAATGGATCAAAAGTATCTTTGTCTTCTTCTTTACCTTGAAGATATGAAGATCTTCAAGAATACCAAGAACATGAAGAACAAAACCCTTGATCAAAATTTCTCCAAATGAGTTCAAAATTTAGGATTTTCTTCCATTTGACATAGAGAACAAAATTCAAGCAAAATTAAGCTCCAAATCAACTCCAATCAACAAGATCCAATTGTAATTTTCATAAAGTCTTCAAGCCTCAAGGTATTCAACAGTAGATGGATATCCAAAATGCAAATTTCAAGAAGAACCTAAGATCTAGACAAAAACACTAGGGAACAAGAATCTAATGTCAAAAAATCAAATTATTTGGATTTTTTAAATTTTCAGGAATTTTGATTATTTTTTAATTTAATACCTAAATCCCAAGATTAGTATTGTAAGAACAATACTAATTCTAGCTCTACATACCAAATGATACAAGAAACTAAAGAAAGATAACTAACTAGATATAAAGGGACTGAAATTAGCAATCCTTGTGCCAAAGGTAGAAGGACCTCCAATTCTCAAATTAAGAAACACCTAGTTCTTAGAAAGACCTCAAGGGAGATGATCCCCTTGCAACCCTCCTTTATACATAATTAACAATTCAAAGCTTTAGACAAGCTCTTTACACTCCAATAAACTATCAAGTTCAAAGCCCCATTTCAACAAAATCTACTATGAAAATTAAAAGAACTCCTATTTATACTAACTAAAGGAAAAGGGAGACTATTACAAATATACTCTTAATGAGTAATGGCCTTGTTTGGGTGGTCTTCCTTTTCCTTAAAATCAAAGAATGTCCAACTGCACATCTAGGCACTTTCTTCATTCTCTTGGCCATTTTCATTCTCTTGGCCATTTTGTGCTCTTTTATCCACCAAAACTTTAATCTAAATATTGCACTATTTGGATTGTGTCACATAATCTAGAACGTTCAATGTAAAGTAAACCCACTTGATTATTGCAAAATATCAATGAAGAATAATTCAAGAACAATGTAAGAATCAATGCAAGAAACTCTCCAAAAATTGTTCTTAATATATGCAAAAGTTGAATACTAGTCAAAAGAATCAATCGGATACTAGTCAAAAGAATAAACTCTTAACTAAAATAACCTAGAAAAGTATTTATACAAATAATTTGAAACCTTTACTAAATTAACAGAAAAATTGATAAACTATCGCCGTCTTCACCTACGACTCGTACCATGATTGTACGGGTCGTACCTCCACTCGTACAATGTCTGGCAACTTCTGATTTTAGCTAAGTGTTGGAAATTAGTACGACTCATACATTGATACTATGAGTTGTACAATCTTTTTGTGGTCTGAATTTGAGATTTCTTACATCCTCTGAATAATTTCATGAGTGTCTTGGTACGACTTGTACCTTCATCCTACGCCTCGTGACTGCCTTTCATACCTTGAGATCTACCATTCCTCAATCCTTTTGAACCTTATCATGGCTCCTTGGTACGGTTCATAGATAGGTTTCATGATCTGTGGTTGCTACTCATACCAGGAGACTTATCCAATGCAACTTCTTTGAAGTTTTCTATGACTGCCTTGGTATGGCTCATACCACGCGTCGTAACTTAGCCTTTGCCTTAAGTTCATCTTCTGGAATTTTTCACGCCTCTCAGTACGGCTCGTACCATGATTGTACGGCTTTTACTGAGGTCTGTACTTGGCCCTTTTCTGCACTTTTTTCACCTTTTTTTCCAGATTTTAATTCCAACACCTAATTTCCCTAAAAAAAAAAGCAAAAGCGTATCATATCCGTATAAACACACCTAAGACCATGCTTATTTTCTCAGTTTTATCTGTATAAACACACTTAAGACCATGCTTAGTTTCTCAGTTTTAAGTGTCGAAAGTGTTGTAAACCCACAACAGATCAGCCCTCAATCCCACCAGAGATCATCATTCTCAACCCCATCATCAACTAGCGTTCCATCTAGACCTTGAGGTAATCAGAGGAGCAGGATGTCAGGTCCTAGGAGCCAGAAGAGCACGATAGTAGAGCGCACTTTCCAAGTTTGTTGGAAATATGGTAAGAACCACCCAAAGGAGTGCTTGGTTATCTCAGATGTTTTCTTCGGGTGTGGGAAGCCCGAATACATGTGCAAGGATTATCCTTCAACTAGGAAGGATGATAGCAGAGGGCGTGCCCCAACCACCACTTTAGTAGCTCTAGCAGCTCGCCTATCTCAGTAGGGCGGCTCTTTTAGTGCGAATGACTGATAGTGCCAGAACAGGTTCTATGCACTTTTGTCTCGATAGGAGCAGGAGTGCTCACCCGATATGGTTATTGGTATGTTATGAGTATTTCATCTTAATGTGTATGCATTTTTAGATCTAGACGCTGCATTATCTTTTGTGACACCTTATGTTGCTGTTAGTTTTGGTATTAGTCCCGAAATCCTGTTAAAACCTTTCTCAGTCTCTACTCTTGTCGGTGAGTTAGTTTTAGCTCGAAGGGTATACCGAAATTTCCTGTCACAATTCTTTAGAAAGATATGACCAATTTCGATGTTATATTCGGTATGGATTGGTTACATGCTTGTTATGCTTCAGTCAATTGTAGGACTCATACGGTAGAGTTTCGATTTTCGGGTGAACTAGTTCTAGAGTGGAAGGGTAGTCCAGTTGTGCCTGTAGGTCGCTTTGTTTTCTACTTCAAGGCTAGAAAGATGATCTCCAAGGGTTGCGTATACTATTTAGTTCGGGTTAAGGATGCTACGTCCGAGACCCCAACTCTTTAGTTAGTTTCTATGTATGTGATTACTTGGAGGTGTTTCCAAATGATCTACCAGGAGTCTCTCCCGAGTGAGAGATTGACTTTAGTAGTGATCTTCTCCCTGATACGCAGTCCATATCAATTTCACCTTACAGAATGGTTCCCGTCGAGCTAAAAAAGTTGAAAGAGCAGCTGAAGGATCTCCTAGATAAGGGTTTTATTAGGACTAGTAAGTCCTCATAGGGTGCTTCAGTTCTCTTTATTCAAAAGAAGGATGGTTCTGTTAGAATATGCATTGATTATCGACAGTTGAACAAGTTCACAATCAAGAATAAGTATCCCCTCTCCAGGATTGATGACCGTTTGACCAACTTCAATGTGCTAAGTGCTTTTCAAAGATAGAACTCAGATCCCGCTATCACCAGCTCAGAGTTAGGGGGAGTAACAGTCTAAAGACACCTTTCAGGATTCCGTATGGTCAGTATGAGTTCGTCGCTATGTCTTTTGGGCTAATAAATGCTCCTGCAGCTTTTATAAATTTGATGAACATGGTGTTTAAGCAATATTTAGATATTTTCATGATTTTTTTCATTGATGATATTCTCATATACTCTCGGAGCGAGGAGGAGCATGTTGCTCATTTGAGTATTGTGTTGCAGACGTTCAAGGCTCACCAGTTGTTTGCTAAATTCAGCAAGTGTGAGTTTTGGCTGAACTCAGTAGCATTCTTGGGTCATGTGGTGTCTAGTGAGGCTGTGCAAGTGGACTCCTAAAAGATAGAAGCGGTGAAGAATTGGCCTAGACCTGTCAGTCCCACAGATATTAGTAGCTTTTTGGTTTAGCTAGCTACTACAGGAGGTTCATAGAGGGACTTTCAACCATTGAAGCACCATTGACTAAGTTGACCCAGAAGAAGGTCAAATTTCATTGGTCGGATGCTTGTAAGAAGAGTTTTCAGGAGCTAAAGATTGGACTCACTTCAACCCTAATATTGACTCTATCAGAGGGCACGAAGGGTTTCATTGTGTATTGTAATGCCTCTAGGGTTTGTCTTGGTTGTGTGCTGATGCAGCATGGTAAGGTCATTGTGTACGCCTCTAGACAACTTAAGACTCATGAGAATAATTATCTAACGCATAACCTAGAGTTGGCAACTGTGGTGTTTTCTTTGAAGATTTTGAGGCACTATTTGTATGGGGTTCATGTTGATGTGTTCACGGATCACAATAGCCTTCAGTACATATTTACTCAGAAGGACTTGAATTTGTGACAAAGGAGATGGCTAGAGCTTCTCATGAACTATGACATGAGCGTCCTCTATCATTCGGGCAAGGCCAATGTAATGGAGGATGCTCTTAGTAGGCTATCCATGGAGAGTGTATCTCATGTAGAGAATGGGAGAAAGGAGTTAGTGAAGGATGTCCATAGGCTTGCTCATTTAGGGATTCACTTATAGATTCATTGGATGGTGGTGTTATTGTTCAAAATGGATCGGAATCTTCATTAGTGACGGAGGTTAAATCAAGGAAAGATGTGGATCCTATCCTAGTGAAGTTGAAAGAAGCGGTTCGAAATAAGAAGGTGGAGGTTTTATCCTAAGGGGGAGATGGTGTACTTAAACTTCAAGACCGATTATGTGTACCGGCTATGGATGACTTAAGAGAGCGGATGTTGAGCAAGGCTCTTGGCTCTCAGTACTTTATCCATCCAGGTGCCACCAAGATGTACCGTGATCTATGGGAAGTCTATTGCTCGAGTGGCATAAAGAAGGACTAACGGAATATATGGCTAAGTGTCTGAATTGTCAGCTGTAACACCTAAAACGTCCCTAAGATTAGGCCCGAGAATTGAATCAGATAAAGAAGGAAAATTTGCACCAAGTCACTGAACAAGTTATCAGGTAACTCATCATGTGACCCGATGGGTCATTTAGTGACCCGTTTAATGTGCATGGATTGGTAAGATGTGGCTTCCCGAGAGTTATAACAGATGAGTATACAACTCATTAAGACTCCCCATGAGTCATGGGTTGACCCATTAAGTGTGTAGTGAAGGAGAAAGTGTTTAAATCCAGGAGACCTATTGAGTAGAGAAACGAGTCGTGGTGTCTCTTAATGACTGATTAGGTGTCCCGTTGGTTGTGGAGGAAGGCCTGGAAACCTTGAGATTCAGAGGGTCAGGATGATGGTGAAGTGACCCACTAGGCGTGATGACGAGTCATCAGGTGGAGGCATCAAGTCAAGATCATAAAGTTGAAAATTCTGTCCAGTGACGATGGAAGGTCCGGACGAGTCACTTAGGTCGCCCATAAGCTCTGGCAGTGCCTTTTTCCAGTCAGTTCTTTAAGGGTGTTTTCATAATTCCCCAAGCTCCTAAATCTTTAATAACATTGTTTTAAGCCCTGAAATGAGTGTTTTAAGAGGATCTAGCCTAGCCTAGCCTAAGTCATTAGGCTCCCATGCATGCATTGAAATGAAATTCCCTTCCAAGATCAAACTAGAATTCCTCCCCAATTTCTTCCTCAATACACTTGGGCTTTCAAGATCAGTTTGGAAATCAAGTTATCCAGGTCTGTAAGGTTGTGAATGAGGGATTCTTCCACCATCATGCCCAAATTTCCCCTCTAATTCATATTTTTAATCCAGTGTATTAATTTCTACGGTTTTAACCCAATTCTATGACAATACCTATGCTATGCTTAGGGGTCTAATCCCCTCATGTTCTAATGTATATTTTAAGTCTAATGGAAAGATTTTACACTCAATTGGATTATAAATTTGTGATTTCAAGTTATTAGAAATTATGCCCTATTGTGCAAGTTTTATGAAAATTCAAGCTTATGATCTATGATTTCAAGTATGACGAGTCATCTAGTATGCATATATGTTTATCAATTCTCAATTTATGATTCCGTGATTTTGACTTATGAAGTCTATTTTATGTATGCATGATTTTATGATTTGGGCAAGCCCATACAAGTTAAGTATATTTATTAAGATTTAGTCAAAGCTAATAAGATCTGTTTATAATATGATTTTGAGTCAAGACTCCCAATGCAGCTTATGATATGATATGGAGTCAAGACTCCCAATGTTCAGATTCAAACTATGTTTTGAGAATAAGATTATATGAGCACTGTGCATGTTTTGGGAGTTGTTTCTACCACTGAGTAGGCTTGGGGTTCCGTGGATTCCCAGTCTCATAAACTACATGCCACTATAGGTATATATATTTGAGACCTCTCAAGAAAGTGGTTCCCCCCCCCCCCCGAGGCATAGCATGATATCACACCTTATTCTTCATTTTCCCTAGTAAGGCTTAGGATGACTCTCCTCCATGTGGGCAAGACATGGAATTATCATGCCCTCATACATGGTGGTTGTCGGTTATGTCGAGTCTCCCATTGTTCCTCACGGTTTCAGTTACTTATGTTTATGACTCATGATATTATGTTTTATAACATGTTTGACCCAATTATAAACTATAAAATATTTATGAAATAAAGCTGGATCATAAAGTTTAAAAACATCTGAGCAAAACTACAAGTCTAAAAAAAGAAATCTATGTCTAAAAGCCACTACAACTGATGAGTTGTTGGGATAAGACCCCATCTAACTCCAAATCCAAATATAAGAAAGCAAAACTAAGTAAAATAATTTACATCCTCGAAATATGAGGACTCACCAAATAGGACCGCTGAAGTCTTTTGAGAGCGACCGGCTAGCGAGGCTGAGACTGAGATCCTGCAGTTGTATCATAAAATGATACAACATAAAAGTATGCGTCAGTACTTTGAATGTATTGAGTAAGTGAGAGAAAACATACTATAATGGAATAAGTAACTGTACTGAACATACATGAAATGACCGATGAAACTGTTGAAGCTGAAATAACTGTAATAAACTGAGGTGGTCTAAATGACCCTATCTGGTGGTCAAAGACGTACTCTAACTCTGAGATTCTGGTCTGTAAGACTATACTGAATCCATAACTGTACTGAGTAGTCTGAAATTATTTTGAATTGAGCTAAACTGGGCTAAACTGATACTGAGCTAAACTGAGACTGAAATGAGTAGTGGGAGATTCTATAACCGACATATAACCGCGTGAGCTAGATGTGGAGTCTGATGTATACACGCCATCGGTAGGACCCAATATACCTTGCCAGAGTATAGAGGAATGAACTGGGTGATCACAAGAGTCTGGGGGCATGAGGCCAACAAAACTGTAACCTACGGTGGCAACATAGTTCTGGGAACCTGGGTGCGCTGGAACCCCGTTCTGCTTGACGTTAAGTCCTACTCCCACTGGATAGTCCTAGATTGAATACTAAGCTGATAGCTCAAAACTAGGGCCCAAGACTAGTCAGGAATACCTATCTGAAAGCACCCTGAGAGTCTTATCAGACCGGATTCTGGACCTGGATTCTAAGACTGGTCAGAGTTGCTTATTTGGAAGCGTCGTAACCGTCTAAGAACAAGCTGTAATCTGTAACTAGGGTTCTAAGGCTTGTCAGAGCTACTTATATGAAAGTGCCATGACCGCCTAGTGAACCACCAAAACTGAGTTCTAAATCTGATTCTAATAACTGGGAGGTACTACTGATAACTCGATAATTTATGTAGTCAAACTGATCAGATGACATTTCTAACTGACGTTGAGTATTCTAATATTTTAACTAAACTGCATTGACATCAATCTAGCTAAATTTTTAGCACCAACTAGCAATATGGGAATCCTCAACACTGAAGAAATCAAGCAAATTTCACTGTTTAATCACTATGGCAAGATTCTAGATTTTTCTACGTTCAAGGACTAGAGATAAATGTCACTTCACGAGAACAAACATCATTTCAGTCACAAGCTGGTGGAAAACATCTATAATCAACGTAAAATAATGTTCCACATGAATTAAATGAAGTATGACTAACAATTTCTTAACATTCGATAGTTTCAGGACTGGAACTGATAAAGAGAAGTAGGGAGAAATTTTGGGGACACAAGGGAAGAACTATTCCCTTATTGAATTCCCACATACCTGATAAAGAAATTCGAAGAAATTCGAAGAAATCCCTTGAGAATCTGAGGAGAGTTTGATTGCCCTATTTTCCGTCCTGAGTCTTTTTGAGAGAGATTCTACGTTCTAAATTTTGAGGGGATGTGTGAAAATAAAATAAATCATCGGTTACCCCCTCTAAATCCTCTGACTAAAACCCAAAATGACGTAGTTTAGAGTTGATGTGTTGTGAGTTTACAGCACTTTCGATGCTCAAAACTAAGAAAATAGCATGGAATTAGGTATATTTATATGGATATAAGGTACTTTTTCTTTGGTTACAAGATAAATAGGTGTTGGAGCAAAAATATGCAAAAGATAGCCTGAAAGTGCAAAAAATAGGCTTAACTCACAATCCTCAGTACGAGCCGTAGGAAGGTGCTACGAGCTGTACTACAGGTCGTGAGAAGTTTCAGAAGGCTAAAGATGAAGATATACATCCTACGACTCTCAGTACAAGTCGTACAGAGCTTGTACAGGTAGTAGTGAAGAAGTCGTGGAAAGATTCAGAAGATTAGCACAAAAGGCTGACTCTTGCTATGGATAGACAATATGAGTCGTGGTGTCAAGGTATGAGTCGTACAAAAGCACTCGTGATGAACTTCAGAAAAATTTCAAAGTCTCAGAGTCAAGCCACGGAAGCTCAGTACGACTCATAGGAAGCATGTATGAGTCGTACCAAGGTCCAACACTTAGCCAAATTTCAGCCAGCCAATGACATACGAGAAGATGGTATGACCCGTACATACCTGCTATGGGTCGTAGGACAAGTCGTAATGCAGGCGACTTTAATTATGGAAATTCACCCTGTTAGCCTAGGAAAAGGATTTTTATGTTTGTATAAATATGTTTTATGTTTTATTTTTATTAGAGAGGTGATTAGAAGTGATTAGCAATCAAGCTAGAGAGAATTAGACGTGAGAATTAAATTGTTCAACTTGTGATCGACCTTTTCTTGATTTTCTTTTGATCTTCATATTGTTCTTGAGGATTTTGTTGATTAATACAAAGAAGTTTTTCTCCCATCCATAATTGTGAGTATTGATTTATGTATTTCTTTATGAATGCAAATTACAATCTTACAACTATGAGAGGCTAAAACCTTCATAGCTAGGGTTGTGGGAACCGTGATGGATTAACAAGCTAGAGTTACATAAAAATGATTCAAAACCAATAGAAAACACTTGTATTGTATTCTCTTCATGCTTAAATGTTTCTTAATGGTGTACAACATTAGGACTTGCCTGAATTCTTTACTTGCTTGAGCCTAGAGAGGTAGAGATTAGGAAAAGGGAATTACAACAAAGCCTTGATCTTGATGATCATTGTATTAACTTAAGCTGTGATCGCAGGATAGTTAAATTCGGGACATATTGATAACGGTTAATTTGCAATCGTTCATGAGACCTGACCCAATGATTGAGTATAGTCATTCAATAGGGATGAACCAGTTGTTTGAATGAACCTAACTTATCATTTCTACAAGTAAGCATTGGTGATGATCACATATGTATACCCAAAGCAGTTATGAACCCATAGGGAACACAAAACCCTAGTTATCTTTCATTCTTGATTTCAACTAAAGTTTTAACTGTGTTTTTAATTATTTTTTTCTTTAGAACCCCCAATTGGAGTAACTACCTAACAAGTTCACTTGACGGCTTTAGTCTAGCTCTTCTATATTCCCTGTGGGTTCGAACCCAACCTCTAGTTGGGTTCAATACTTTACTTGCTTGAGCCTAGAGAGATAGAGATTAGGAAAAGGGAATTACAACAAAGCCTTGATCTTGATGATCATTGTATTAGCTTGAGCTGTAGTCGCAGGATAGTTAAATTTGGGACATACCCAGTGATTGAGTATAGTCATTCAATAGGGATGAACCAGTTGTTTAAATGAACCTACTTATCAGTTATACAAGTAAGCATTGGTGATGATCACATATGTATACCCAAACCAATTATGAACCCATAGAGAACACAAAACCCTAGTTATCTTTCATTCTTGATTTCAACTAAAGTTTTAACTGTGTTTTTAATTATTGTTTTCTTTAGAATACCTAATTTGGAGTAACTACCTAACAAGTTCACTTACCGGCTTTAGTCTAGCTCTTCTATATTCTCTGTGGGTTCAACCCCAACCTTTAGTTGGGTTCTTTATTGAAAACGTTCGCTTCATACTTCAGTAGGAGGTATGGTTTGAGAGTTATCAAGAGTCTAGGAGGTTAGGAAATTACTGAAACACCCTTAGGAAATTCGCAAGAAAAACTGACTATTAGGCCTCCCACGAGGGACCTAATGAGTCGTGCCCAGTGACCACGACTCGTGGTCACAATCGTGAGGTACACTGCCAAAATCCCATACTGGTCACCATGGGGGACACCATGAATCGTGGTGTTCCCAACGACTCATGGTAACCCACTCGTCGCCAACACTTCCTAAAGTTTCCTGGAGTCACCACGGGTGACACCTGACTTCTCCAACTCCCAATATAACCCTGACCACGGGTCACCCCATGACTCGTGGTGTTGACCACAAATCGTGGTCACACCCATGGTCACCCCTTTTCCAAATTCTTCAAACAATTCAAAGACCTCACCACGAGTCACTTAACGACTCGTGGTCACCCCCATGGGTCACATAATGACTCATTCTGTGACCTGATGCAGATTTTCCAGTTTTCTCCGTTTTAACTCCCGAGTCTAGTCTTTGAGTTTCTGGGGCATTACAATATCTTCCCCTTGGAAATATTAATCCTCAAATGTTGGAAATCACGCAGGAAAGCAGAGAATGGAAATCTTTATACACAAATACTAATTATGAAAGCTGGAAACTAGCTGAATAACTACCTCTGAACTAGATCACAAGTTTGAACTGAATTCTCTAATCATACACATATTCATTTATATGAAAGAAACTTAAAAATACAAACTGAAAGCAGTTTTGGTGAGGAAATTAATACCTTAAACTGAAACTAAACCGGAAGGGAACAAATGGGGTTATCTAGCCATCATATCTGCTTCGACCTCCCACGTAGCTCCCTTAACCTGTTGATTTCTCCACAAGACTGACTGAAGCTACCTCCTTGTTCATCAGCTTATGAACCTGAAAATCAAGGATCTGGACTGGGACCTCTTCGTATGAGAGACTATATTTCACCCCCACACTGTCTAATGGCACAATTGAAGTTGGATCACCGATGCACTTCTTCAATAGTGAGACATGGAATACTGGGTGCAATGATGCCAACTCTGAAGGTAATTCCAACTCATAAGCTATCTTTCCAATTCGCGTCAAATTTCTATAGGGTCCACATATCTCAGGTTGAGCTTTTGTTTCTTCCCAAATCTCATTACTCCTTTCATGGGTGAAATTTTCAGATAAACCCAGTCTCCACAGCAAACTCCAATTCTCTTCTCCTCACATCAGCATAGGATTTCTAACGGCTCTCATCCATTTTCAATCTTTCTCGGATGAGCTGTACTTTCTGCATAGCTTCATGAACTGAGTCTAGCCCGATTAAAGTAGCTTCACCAACCTCAAACCATCCGATGGGAGATCTGCACCTCCTACCATACAACACCTCAAACGGGGTCATCTGGATACTGGAGTGGTAGTTGTTGTTGTAAGCAAACTCAATAAGAGGCAAGTGATCATCCCAACTGCCCTTGAAATCGATCACGCAGGCTCTCAACATATCTTCTAGGGTCTGAATAGTCCACTCAGCTTGCCCATCTGTCTGCGGGTGAAAAGCTATTCTGAGCTTGACCTGGGTACCAAGTCCCTTCTGAAAAGACTTCCAGCATTGAGAGGTAAACTGGGTACCTCTGTTTGAGATAATAGATAGTGGAACCCCATGAAGTCTGACCAACTCCCGGATATAAAGCCTAGCATAGTCCTCAGCTAAATTTGTAGTTTTAACTATCAGAAAGTGTCTGACTTAGTCATCCGGTCTATTATTACCCAGATTGAATCATGTTGCCGGCGAGTCCGAGGTAGACTCGTAAAAAAATTCATATTCATTTCTTCCCACTTCTAGGTGGGTATGTTGATATCCTGAGTCATACCTCCTGGTCTCTGGTGCTCTACTTTGACTTGCTGGCAGTTCAGGCACTTGCTACAAATTTAGTGATGTCTCTCTTCATGCCAATCCACCAGTAAAAATCCCATAAATTGCGGTACATTTTAGTAGAGCCAAGGTGGATGGAGTATCTCGAGCTGCGTGCTTCAACTAGTATCTGTTGTCTCAAATCCCTGACATCCAGTACACACAATCTGCCCTGGTAACGGAGTGCACCATCTCCCCCTTTTGAGAAAGCCTCAACTTCTTTTCTGAGAACCACTTCCTTAAGCTTAAGTAAGATGGGATCTTCATCCTGTTTGGACTTAACTTCAACAACAAAAGAGGAATTTGACCCACTTTGCATTACCACTCCACCCTCAGCTGAATTAATCAACTGTACACCTAACCGAGCTAGTCGGGAATATCCTTCGCCAGTTCTTTTCTGGCCTCTTCCACATGGGCCACGCTTCCTATAGATACTCTGCTCAGGGCATCCGCCACTATATTGGCTTTGCCTGGGTGATATAACACACTCATGTCATAGTCCTTCAGGAGCTCTAACCACCTTCTCTAATGAAGATTGAGATCTTTCTGACTGAATACATACTGAAGGCTCTTGTGATCGGTGAAAACATCCACGTGATCCCCGTATAGGTAGTGTCTCCATATTTTCAATGCGAACACCACCACTGCGAACTCCAGGTCATGAGTCAAATAATTCTTTTCATGAACTTTGAGTTGTCTGGAGGCATAGGCTATCACCTTGCCCCGCTGCATCAGAACACAACCGAGTCCAACTCTAGAAGCGTCGCAATATACTACAAACCCATCTAATCCTTCCGGTAGGGTCAACACTAGAGCAGTAGTGAGTCGAGTTTTTAACTCCTAGAAACTCTTCTCACACACATCTGACCACTGAAATTTTACCTTCTTCTGTGTCAACCTAGTCAGAGGGGATGTTATAAAAGAAAAACCTTCCACAAAGCGTCGGTAATAATCTGCTAGACCCAAGAAACTTTAGATTTCACTTGGGGAGGTAGGTCTGGTCCATTCTTTCACCGCTGCTGCCTTTTAAGGATCAACCTGAATACCTTCACCCGAGACACGTGACCTAGGAAAGTCACGAACTTCAAACAGAATTCAGACTTGCTGAACTTGGCGAACAACTAGCGATCTCTGAGTGTTTGAAGCACTATCCTTAGGTGATTAGCATTCTTTTCCTCATTTCTGGAGTATAGCAGAATGTTGTCGATAAATATAAAGACGAACATATCTAGATACTGCTTGAAGACTTTGTTCATCAGGTCAATAAAGGCTGCAGGGGCATTTGTTAGTCCGAAGGACATAACCACAAACTCGTAGTGACCATACCGAGTCCAAAAAACTATTTTCGATATGTCACACTCTCTGACTCTTAACTGATAATTCCCTAACCTAAGATCTATTTTGGAGAAACAGTTGGCTCCTTGAAGTTGGTCGAACAGGTCGTTGATTCTGGGTAGGGGATACTTGTTCTTGACTATGACTTTGTTCAACTGACGGTAATCGATACATATTCCGAGGGTACCGCCTTTATTTTTCACAAATAGTATTGGAACACCCCAGGGAGAGATGTTGGGTCTAATAAAACCTTTATCAAGAAGGTCCTTTAGCTACTCCTTCAACTCCTTAAGCTCATCTGGAGCCATTCTGTAAGGAGGGATGGAGATGGGTTGAGTATTTGAGAGAAGGTCTATTCCGAAGTCTATTTCCTGCTTAGGAGGGACTCCGGGAAGATCTTCAAGAAACACATCAGGGAATTCGCTGACAACTAGGACTGTCTGGACAGTTGGGGTCTCAGAGCTGGATTATTTAATCTAAACTAAATGGTAAATACACCCTTTGGAAATAAGCTTTCTGTCCTTAAGGTAGGAAATAAACCTACCCTTAAGCGCAGAACTACTGCACGTCTATTATAGATCTAGCTTATTAGGGCACTAAAACCTGACGACCCTAGTTCTACAGTCGACTGAGGCATAACCAGAGTGTAACCAATTCATGATAAGGATGAGGTCAAAATCGACCATATCTAATTCTACGAGATCAGTTGGAATGACCTTATTGAAGACTGAGATTGGGCAGTTTCTATACACCTGATTGGCTCTAATTGACTCGCCAATTGGGGTGGAGATTGAAAATGGTTCTGACAGGACTTATGGACTGATATTAAACTGAACAACTATGCATGGAGTCACGAACGACAGTATGGCTCTTGGATCTAGTAGTGCATATATATCTAGGTGGAAAAGATGTAATGTACCCGTGACCACATCAGGTGGAGCAGCTAAGAAAAAAAATTGAGTAGCTTGCGGGCCGGTCGTCATTACACACTAGCTGGTCAGTGGGGGTAAGAGAGTGTTCCGTTGGTGTTCTCAGTCTCAGTGCGACCTTGCTTGGTCAACAAGGGGATCAAAATGAGCGAGTTCTCATCCCATACTCAAGTCTTACTTCGATCATCGTCTCCCATCTGCGCAAGATGGATTTGGCTTCGATGATTCACCATTTGAAAGACGAGAGAACACTATCGGCACAGAACCTTAAAAGTTCGATTCTGTTTCAACCGTAGGTATTAGTGAATGAATAAAGAAAGTAGGTATATGTGAATAAATTCATTAAGTCTTAATGCCAAGCTTAAAAACTAAAAGAAAATGGAAATGAATCTTGGAGTCTCCTTACTCAGCCCTAAGCTAAGTCTTCCTCAATGACCGATCACTTTTCAGCATATTCCGGTAAAGCCTTAAAGGCAAGTAAAGCTTTCAAGCTAATAAGCTACTTAAGAAAGAAACTAAATAAAGAAAAGAATTGAAAACTTCCCCTCTTCCTCCTAAGCGAGCAAGAATCAGCTGCTCCGCTTCGGAAAGTGCACGGACAGCCGCTCCTGATCCTGACGAGATAATAATGCATAAAATTGGTTTTGGTGCTGACCACCATCCGTACCTTTAGTATTGGCCTGTTGAGCTAGTCAGACTACTGGAGCTGCCGAGGTAGTGGATTTTGACCTTCCCCATCCTGCGGACGGACACTCTCTAAGCCGATGACCAAGCTGTCCACAACCAAAACAGCCCTCTCAACCCTGAAGATACTCTCCTGGGTGGTTCTTTCCACACTTAGGGCAATCTGGATACCTGTTGCTGGCATTGTAGCTCTAGGACTGAGAGGCATATGCTCCATCCCTCCGATCCTGGCAGGACCGAAAGGTAGGGGCACTGGCTGAGCTGGGTGTTAGAGTCCTTTTCTGTTGCGTAACATCCCAGATGTTTCAAAGATCGGATTTAGGGCTTAAGGAAATAAATCATACTGAAAAGGGAAGTTTTGTATAGAATGAGTAGGGGAACGACTCTTTAGGAGGCCTAACGGATCGTGGTTAGCCCCGTGGAAAAATAGTTTTGAGGTATGGTTAAGTCAGGTGATGATGGGCGACCTAACGAGTCGTCTTTCCTGGCAACGACTCGTCAGGTTGGTCATGGATGAAGAGTCGGGTCCCTGAGTTAAGCCTTAAGCAGTGTAATTGACGGAAGGATGTGATGAGTCGTTAGGTGAGGCAACGAATCATCATGTCAGTCGTTAGGAGGAAGGAGCTAAGACCATGAAGGAAGTTTCAGTGTACATGACGGATGGACTTGACGAGTCGTTAGAGGAAGCAATGACTCATCATGTCAATCGTGAGATGAGGAAGCTGAAGTTTTGAAGTGTATCTTCCAGTGCACCTGACGAGTGGGTCTAACGAGTCATTGGAGCAAGTAATGCCTCGTTATGTTGGTTGTGGTTTGGAGGATGCTGAATCTGTGTAAGTTTTCCAGTGTAGCTAACGGGCGTGACAGCGAGTCGGTTGAGGAGGCAACGACTCGTCATGTGAGTTGTGGCGTCAGTTTGGGCAGTTTTTTTTAGTTTTCTCCAGGGGCATTTTTGTAAACTCCTACGCTTTTATCTTTCAAACTATGTCATTTTGGGTACTACCTTGCACATTTTTAAGGTTTTCCTAAGCTTAATCTCTCATTCTCTCAAAATACTCTCTCAAACCTTTCTTCCTCCCTCTTTCAAGTTCAAGGATTCTTCAAGGGTTTTCTCCAAGGGCTTCAAGGTGCAATTTCTAGCAGGGTTTCTTCTACCAGGTATATGGGTTTTTCAAAGACCCGATTTCAACAAATCTAGAAAAGCATGATTTAGGGCTTTGTGTTATGAGTAGATTTCTTTTATATTTCTCATAAATGCTCACATCTACCATGAATATAAGATTTAATTGGAGTATAAATTAATGGGTTGCTTTGAGATGTGGATTACATTTTAGGAATGCAAGAGTGTAGCATGTTCTTATAAATTGGCTTGAGTATTGAATGGGATTTGTTTATTTATCACTTGATTATCGTAGCAGTTCATGAGCATGATGAAATTGTGGAAATATTGTATGATTAACCGTAATAGCCCGATTATGTCATTAATGATTATGCGGAGATGAGTTTGGAGTTTATGGGCTTGAACAATTGTAAGTAAATTATGTAATTATCATCATGTTTTTGATTAAATTGAAAGGGTGTGAGATGAATCTATGATAATAGCCTAATTACTTTATCTTCCTCTCGAATTAGAATAAATTAGGAAATGAGTCTTGTGAAATAAACATGAATGCTCCTCCCATGGTTTTGTTGTAAATGATGAGGTACGAGTTAAATGTATGGGTTATCCATAAATTTAAACAAATGAAGTCTCATGTCCTTGATAAGGTGTGAATTGAACTTATGGACCATGCATGACCCTATGCTACCGGCTGAATGTGATGAATTGAAATTGGAAATGTCATGATAGTATAGTGCATAATGTGAACCTATAGCATGCTCGTTAGTGTAAGGTGCTCAAACAAATATTGATTTGACTCCATGATGATGTGAATGATAATGATAAAGCATGTGCATAATATGTCAGACTATTGAGCCTGTGTGCAGAAGAGATAGCTCTAGTCCTTTAAAATGAGTATTGTGTGATGAGAGTGGTGAAGGATTTTGTCTCTAATTAGCTGTAGCAATTTAGACTAGCTTTAGTCGGTCGGGACTCACATCCCTAGTCGCTAGTGGAGTATGTCTTCTCTTAGTCAGTCGGGACTCACATCCCTAGTGGCTAGTGGAGTATGTCTTCTCTTAGTCAGTCGGGATTCACATTCCTAGTCGCCAGTGGAGTATGTCTAGCCTTATTTATTCGGGATTCTCCTTAGCTGAGAATATTTCCCTTGGTCAGTCAGCGACTCTATATCAGAGCATTCTCTCCCTTAGACAGTCAGCGATTTCCTCTAGCCGAGACGTATCCCTTAGACAGTCAGGGACTCTCTTTGATATCAGTCACGGTATCGTACCTGTGTATTATTTCAGTTTGTTATATTTTGCGTATCAGTTGATCTTATGTTAATGAACGTCCCTATAAGTGATTTTATATATATATATATATATATATATATATATATATATATATATCAGATAAGATTGTTGTATCTCCTTTCAGTTGTATTACTATTAATGTGTGTTTAAATTACTTCCTCTTTGTATATTTGTATGTTTA
This sequence comes from Datura wrightii, assembly GCA_035772735.1. Classification (NCBI taxonomy): domain Eukaryota; kingdom Viridiplantae; phylum Streptophyta; class Magnoliopsida; order Solanales; family Solanaceae; genus Datura; species Datura wrightii. The sequence goes on along the minus strand of JASDFA010000019.1, from coordinate 69,856,130 downwards.
GTTTAATTACGCTTCCCGCATGCTCAGTACATTTGAAGTACTGACCGCATGCTTTCTTGTGCTATATCATTTCATGATATAGATTCAGGTTTTCAGACTCAACCTCGTGGTTAGATACACTTCATCCTCTCTCAGCTGATAGTGGTGAGTCCTTATCTTTTGAGGACATGATTTATGTTCCATTTTCTTTATGTTTTAGTTTCAGATGTTGGGAGTTAGCTGGGGGCTTGTCCCAGTAACTCGTCAGTTTAGTAGAAGGCTTTCAAACTTGTCTAAATAGTTTTAGCGTTGTATCTAAGTGTTATTACATTGTCCTTATGGTTTATATTAGATTCTTATTATTGCTTCCGCTAATCCATGTTGTTAGTCATTTCTCATGTTAAGTGTATGCTATGATAATGCCATGAGTCGATATGGAGTCTCTTGGGGTTCCTTGTCTCGTGTTATGGCCAGGGTGTGAACTCGAGTCGTGACATGCTGTGGGCAGCCACTACCGCCAGATCTCTGGTGGCCATAATCTTATTGGCCGGTTCTTGCCCGTTTGTTTCTCTACTCCATATCCTTCAGTTTTTCTGCCTCAATCTATTGGGCATGAACAATGAGACTGGAGAGCTCAATTTCCTTAATCAACATTGCATGTCCTGCACTCCTTGAGGACCAGGTTCGACACCCCATTAACAAACTTCAACATACGAGCCCTTGGCTCAGCCACCATCTAGGGAGCATATTTAGACAACCTGATGAACTCTAGAGCATATTCTTCTGTTGTTCTGTTTCCCTGTCTTAGATTCATGAACTCCGCTACTTTTGCCTCCCTGAGTTCCCGAGGGAAGAATTTATATAGGAAGGCTGTAGTGAACTCCTCCCATTCCACTGGTCTTGCTCTCGCTGGTCTCCCCTTCTTTCATTGCTCGTACCAGATCTGGGCTATCCCTTTTAACTAGTAGGCAGCCAAGTCGGCACTCTCCAAGAAGCTGACACCCATAATTCGGGTGATCTTTCTAATCTCATCCACAAACTATTGTAGGTCCTCTCCCACCTTAAATCCCTGAAAATTTGGAGGGTTCATCCAAGTGAAGTCCCGCACTCGGGCAGCTATTGCAGACCCATTATTGTTGATTGGAATCACCTGCTGGTTCACCTGGTTGGTAACTATTTGAGGAGCAGCTGGATAGCTGCCTTGAATTTCGTGGTGGACACTGAGTTATGTTGAGGGCCTGCTGGAGCTCGTGGGCAGGTCCGTAAGCGTTACCGGCCCTTCTTCCATTACCACGTCGCGGAGGCATAATTCACTGAAATGAAACAGAGCATGAGTTAGGAGAACGATTCTGGAATTGAATTTTCAACGCACGATAAAGAGTATGAATAAAAGAGATTTTTCCTAATAACATCTCGTAGCCTCCCCATCATAAGTGTGGTGCATTTCACACACATGAAAAGGACTCTACTCGATGTGGTTTTCAGACATCCGAGGATACTCTAAACCTAGGACTCTGATACCAAATTTGTCACGCCTCGAGCTTACGCCGTGGACGGGACACGGTACTTGGAGTCATAAGTACCCCAAGTCAACCCCTGGTCTGTCATACATTAGCATTCTGAGTAAACATGAAATATAGCAGAAACTTTAAAGTAAAATATAAAATATTTATGAAATAGAGCTGGATCATAAAGTTTAAAAACATCTAAGCGAAACTACAAGTTTGAAAAAAAAATCTATGTCAGAAAGCCACTACAACTGATGAGTTCATGGGACAAGCCCCCAGCTAACTCCAAATCCAAATATAAGAAAGCAAAACTGAGTAAAATAATCTTCGTCCTCAAAAGATGAGGACTCACCAAATAGGACTACTGAAGTATTCTGAGAGCGACCGGCTAGCGAGGCTGAGACTAAGATCCTGCAACTGTATCATATACAGCATAAAAGTATGTGTCGGTACTTTGAATATACTGAGTAAGTGAGAGAAAACATACTATAATGGAATAAGTAACTGTACTGAACAGACATGAAATGATCGCTAAAACTGTTGAAGCTGAAATAACTGTAATAAATTGAGGTGGTCTAAATGACCCTGTCTGATGGTCAAAAACGTACTCTGACTCTGAGATACCGGTCTGTAAGACCATACTGAACTCATAACTGTACTGAGTAGTCTGAAATTGTTCTGAACTGAGCTAAACTGGGATAAACTGATACTGAGCTGAACTAAGCTAAACTGAGACTGAACTGACTAATGGGAGAGTCTATAACTGACATATAACCACGTGAGCTAGATGTGGAGTCTGATGTATACACACCATCGTAGGACCCAATATACCTTGCCAGGGTATGGAGGCTTGAACTGGGTGATCACAAGAGTTTGGGGCCATGAGGCCAATAAAATTGTAACCTACGGTGACGACGTTGTTCTGGGAACCTGGGTGCGCTGGAACCCCGATCCGCTCGGTGCTAAGTCCTACTCCCACTGGATAGTCCTTGACTGAATACTAAGCTAATAGCTCAAAAATGGGGCCCAAGACTAGTCAGGAATACCTATCTGAAAACACTCTGAGAGTCTTATCGAACTGGATCCTGGAACTAGATTTTAAGACTGGTCAGAGTTATTTATCTAGAAGCGTCGTAACCGTCTAAGAACAAGTTGTAATCTATAACTGGGGTTCTAAGGCTGGTCAGATCTTCTTATCTAAAAGTGTCATGACAACCTAGTGAATCACTAAAACTGAGTTCTAAGTCTGATTCTGATAACTGGGAGGTACTACTGACACCTCGAGAATTTCTGTAATCAAACTGATTAGCTGACATTTCTAACTAACACGGAGTATTCTTATTTTAACTGAACTGCATTGACATCAATCTAGCTAAATTTTCAATACCAACTAACAATATGGGAATCCCCAACACTGAAGGAATCAAGCAAATTTCACTATTTAATCACAACGGAAAGATTCTAGCTTTTTCTACGTTCAAGGACTAGGACTAAATTTCACTTCACAAGAACAAACATCATTTCAGTCACAAGCTGGTGGAAAATATCTAAGTAACATAAAATAATGTTCCACATGAATTAAACAAAGTATGACCAAAAATTTCTTAACATTCGATAGTTTCGGGGCTGGAATTGATAAAGAGAAGTAGGGGAAAATTTTGGGGACACAAGGGAAGAACTATTCTCTTGTTCAATTTCCACATACCTGATAAAATAAATCCAAAGAAATCCCTTGATAATATCAAGAGAGTTTGATTGCCCTAGCTTCTTCCTTGAGTCTTTCTGAGAGAGATTCTATGTTCTAAATTTTGAGGGGATGTGTGAAAATAAAATAAACCGTCAGTTACTATTATAACCCATAGGATTCCCGGCACCTAGATGGCCTATTCGTGCGTTGGTCAAGTATATTTGGAAGCCATACGTGCTAGGGAAAGGCCTGGGAAAAGACCGGACGAGTAACCTGTCGAACCATCGCGGGAGGAGCCGAGGCAGAGCCCCTCCGCGATGGCAGCGTGTCATGGAGGTGAAGCCTTTGCGATGGCTCCGTGACATGTTGGCCTTGTCCAGGTTCAAGTATATAAAGCCCCACTTCGGTTTATTTTGGATTTAAATCATAAAATTTCCAGAAAACGGAGAGGAAAAAACAGAGAAAGGAAAAGAACGAAGAAGGTAATATAATTTCATCCGATTACGCTCCCAAATGCAGTCCAAACCTAAATTAACCTTAGATACCGAGGTATTTAGCAGCAGAGAGCATTCCTACTGATTAGTTTCGTGAAATACGGCCGACGAATCGTCGAGCTACCGAGCTAAGGTAAGTAGAATTGCTCCAAACTAATGTCTATGTGCTCCTAGCTGTGAAGTGAATACTTCTCCCTTCTGGACTTCTGGAAAATAGCGAGTTTTTGACCGTCTTTCGATAAGCCTAAGTTTAGGCTATAATTATATCGAAAGTGACGTTGTTCTTTAGAATAAAGCTATATTTAGTATTAATTAGCGTATATATGAATGCAGTTGGGAGAAATAGCTGGAGTATTGACCGAGCCTCGTCCGACAGACGGATAACTCGAGGTTAAGGTATGTAAAGCTAGTTCCTTCGGCAAGTTAGTAGCTTTATCCTTGTATAGTACAACAAACTCCGTAGTAGAATTCCCGGAGTTGAATGTTAAGTATTGTGCAAAGTTCAGTAAACCTAATTTGCGTTGTTATATCGTATTCAGTCTGAAAGTTAGAAAAGTATGCGCCTGAGGGCAAGTTAGTATTTCAGATTCAGTATAGCCTATTACATGATTAGCAAGCATGTAGTAGAATAAAAGAAATAGATTTTCATAATAAAAGTCAGTAAAGAAAGATCAGATAGACAGACAGTTATGGCTATAGATTAGCCATTCAGACAGATAGTATCATGGCTACAGATTAGCCATACAGTTAAACAGAGGTTACAGAATTAGTATAATTAGTAAGAATCAGTTCAGTGTAGAGACAGATCAGAATAAGAAGTTAGATTTCAGATAGTCTTTTCAGTTATACATGCTTGCTATTTATATGTGCTATTTGTTTGTTGAGACCTGTTATGGCATGTGGGTGTCCCTTTAGCATCCCCACCGCCCCTAGGTTATAGTTGTGTCGATACCAGATTCAGATACCGCCACCAGCTGGGCAATGCCGTCCGCCTAGAGGATGATGATGGCCGACCACCATGATAATACGGTGCAGACCACCCTGCTTGCAGGGGTAGTTCAGTTTATTCTGCGCAGAGCCAGTTTACCCTGTTTACAGGGGCAGACCACTCTGTGTGCGCTTGTGACCGGGGGCAGTTTCAGATACAGATTTTTATAAAATTACCCTATTGCGTGCTTGCACCCAGGGGTAGTTTTAATTACACACCCCGAGTGCACTTGCGCCCAGAGGCAGGAGTCTTCGGACTCAGACACAGTTTATTGTCAGAGGCCAAGGCCTGAGCTACGTACCCAAGGGGACCGATAGGAGGAGCTCACAGTTATCAGATGAGTGGAGTGACTTATTTTTGGTTGGTTTAGACCCGGGTAGGGGTAAATAGATTGTGTGTTGGTTGGCCCTTCCGGCTTATGGGGGTCGGTCAGGTATTGTGTGTATTTATATGTATACCTGTATGTGCTATTAGATACCGATAGACAGCAGGACGACACGGTATCAGGTACGTTCAGTTTAGTTATAGAATAATTAAACTCTCCCAGTTATTCTCAGCTACTTCCTGCTTCTGTGTCATGTTACTGTTGTTATTCGTTTCAGTTGTGTATTTCAATTGCTTTACATGCTCAGTACCTGTTGTACTGACGCCCAGTGGGGCGCTGCATTTCTTGCCTGCAGGTACTCATAGACGAGGAGGCGATCCCTCGTGATTCCAGTCAGCTATTGAGTATTCAGCTCCTGTCATCCAGAGTCTGATTTCCAGAGGTGTATTTCAATTTCTTTTGTTGTATAGTACGGGTAGGTCGGGGCCCTGTCCCGATCATTTCTATTGCTATTCCTAGAGGCTTGCAGTTTGTATATATTTCCCTGTGGTCAGTCGAGCCGGTCGTGTAAGGCCGTGCAGCTTGTTATAGTTATTTGTTATTTCTGTTCCTGTTGGCCGTGTGTGGCCATAACCAGTCAGTAGTGGTGACCTTGCCGGTCACGTAATTATTTAGCGTGCTATTATTAAGTTATAGAGAACTAGACAGCATGGTGACCTTGCCGGCCCGCATAAGTTCCCTTAACAATAGTATGTTTCTGGTTAGCTGTTTTTCAGGTACAGGTGGCTATAGGCCTGTTGGCCAGAGGCTGTGTTTACAGCCGTTATATAACCCTTTCTTTCCAGGAATTTGACTTAGAGCCAGCCAGACACCAGATGTGCTTTGGCTCACCAGATAGCAATTTAGGTCCTACTAGTGCACCAGGTGCCAGTCATACACCCCCAGGGCGGGGCGTGACAAACTTGGTATCAGAGCAGGTCGTGTCCCAGGGAGTCTGCAAGCCGTGCTAAGTAGAGTCTTGTCTATGGATGTGTTGTGCACCACATACCATAGGCAGGAGGCTGCAAGGCATAATAGGATAGTTACCCTTCTTTTTATACTCAGTCGTGCCTAGCACAGTACAGTATAGGGTTGGTTCTTGTGAAACTTACCACCCTCTTTGTTTACAGATACTATGGAAGACCAGTGGCACCCAGCTACAGGCCGAAGATTGGATACAGCAGCGGGCGAAGGCACCAGTAGAATGCCTCATTTACAGCCAGACTTAGCCCGGTCTAAGAGCGATACAGAGGTGTCATCTCGACCCTCCCAGCAGTCTCCGCCTCGCCAGACACCATTTGAGGCAGCACCGCCTCCCACAGCTCCTGCATCCACTTCATCTGATCAGGAGCTACGTAGTGCGGTGGTTATGTTGACCCAGATTCTAGCTACTCACTGTCAGCCAGTACCACCTGTAGCTGCAGAATCTCTAGGTGGGCCAGGTAGTTCCAGGGTTAGAGAATTGTTGGCGTTGGGACCCCCTCAATTTACAGGGTCGAATTCAGCGGAGGACCCTCAGGACTTTTTGGACTAGATGTAGAGAATATTTTGAGCCATGCACGTAACCCCAGCAGAATCAGTTGAGTTAGCCATGTTTCGATTAAGGGATATTGCTGTTTTGTGGTACGAAAGTTGGGACAGATCTCGGGGAAGAGATGCAGCCCCTCCTACTTGGTCCAGCTTCTCAGAGGCCTTCCTGGACCACTATTTACCCCGGGAGGTCAGACAGGCCCAGATGGACCAATTTTTGCACTTAGAGCAGGGGGCCAGGAGCGTCCGTGAGTATTCTTTACAGTTCGACTCTTTAGCCCGCTATGCTCCAGCATTTGTGGACACCATGTCGTCCAGAGTCCACCGCTTTATTATGGGCCTGAATCCAGATTACATTGAGACGTGCATGATGGCTACTTTGAGAGAGGACATGGACATAGCCAGTGTACAGGCCTTCGCACAGACAATTGAGGGCTTGAGACAGCGGCAGCGGGGTGACAAACAGGCGACTTCAGAGCAGCGCCATAGAAGCAGACCCACTGAGATTCGAGGGGAAATCCCTAGGGGGCTGAGACCACGGTTTTTAGATAGGCCACCCAGATCTTTACCTCCGGTACAACAGCAGAGAGGCAGATTTGTTCGCCGGAGTCAATCAGAGTCCGGTAGCAGTTCACGGACAGTAGCCTCACCTCAGCAGCGGAGGGTAGAACAGAGTAGATTTGCATCTACCCCTTGTCCTATATGCCACCGACTACATTCTGGAGCCTGCAGACAAGGCTTCCCAGGGTGCTATTACTGTGGACAGGAAGGGCATTTAATGAGAGATTGTCCATCCAGGGGATAGGGTAGCCGGGATGATCTGGATAGAGCATCAGCAGGGCCACGAGTTCCTGCAGCCTCAGCAGGGCGCAGACCCTCAGGTTCAGCAAATAGGGGCCGAGGTAGATCAGGAGCCTCTGGCTCAGGTGCAGGCCCCAGCCATACCTATGCATTACCAGGGAGGCAGGATTCAGAGGCATCTGCCGACGTGGTCACAGTTACATTGATTATCTGCTCATACCCTGTTTATGTACTGATTGATCCAGGATCCACCCTGTCGTATGTTACCCCATTTGTGGCACGAAAGTTCAATATTGCACCAGAATTATTACAGCAGCCCTTTTCGGTATCCACAACCGTCGGTGACTCAATCATGGCTAGCAGAATTTACCGGGGGTGTACAGTAGAGGTTGTTGATCGTCAGACCACAGTAGATCTGGTCGAGCTAGAAATGATAGACTTCGATGCCATAATGGGTATGGATTGGCTAGTGTCGTGCTTTGCCAATGTTGAATATTGGACCAAGACGGTCCGATTCCACTTTCCAGGAGAAGCAGTGCGGGAGTGGAAGGGCAGCACCGCTACGCCAAAAGGTAGGTTTATTTCCTACCTTCAGGCGAGGAAATTGATATCGAAGGGATGTATTTACCATCTGGTCAGAGTTCAGGATATCCGAGCAGAGTCTCCGACACTCCAGTCTGTTCCGGTGGTGAACGAGTTCCCTGATGTGTTTCCGGATGAGTTACCTGGTATTCTCTCAGGAAGGGAAATAGATTTTGCTATTGACTTATTACCAGGCACCCAGCCGATATCGATTCCTCCTTATCACATGGCTCCTGCAGAACTCAGAGAATTAAAGGAGCAGCTGAAAGACTTCTTGGATAAAGGTTTTATTAGGCCGAGTACTTCACCATGGGGTGCGCCAGTTCTATTTGTGAGAAAGAAAGATGGCTCACTCCGTATGTGCATAGATTATCGGCAATTAAACAAAGTTACAGTGAAGAACAAGTACCCGCTTCCCAGGATTGATGATTTATTTGATCAGTTACAGGGAGCCAGATATTTTTCTAAGATTGACTTGCGGTCCGGATATCACCAGGTTCAAGTTCGTGAGAAAGATATTCCCAAAACGGCGTTCAGGACCCAATATGGACACTTTGAATTTCTAGTTATGTCCTTTGGGTTAACGAATGCCCTAGCAGTATTCATGGACCTGATGAACAGTATTTTCATACCTTTCCTGGACTTGTTCGTAATAGTGTTTATTGATGATATTCTGGTGTATTCTCGCTCTGAAGCAAATCACCGGACTCATTTGCGGACAGTGCTCTAGATCCTCATGGACCGCCAGTTATATGCTAAATTCTCTAAGTGTGAATTCTGGCTTAATTCAGTAGCCTTTTTGGGGAATATTGTGTCGGATGCTGGTATACAGGTTGACACGCAGAAGATAGAAGCAGTCAAATCATGGCCTAGGCCTACCACTCCGACCGAAGTCCGCAGTTTTTTGGGATTAGCGGGATATTATAGGAGGTTTGTTGAGGGATTCTCTACCATAGCAGCACCTCTGACTAAACTGACGCAGAAAGCAGCAAAGTTTCAGTGGACAGAGGCATGCGAGCAGAGTTTCCAAGAGCTGAAAGATAGATTGACCTCCGCCCCAGTGTTAGCCTTGCCAGAAGGTACAGAAGGTTATTTAGTATATTGCGACGCATCAGGCGTTGGGTTAGGTTGTGTATTGATGCAGCATGGTAAGGTGATTGCATATGCCTCCAGACAGCTGAGGAAACACGAGAGGAATTATTCTACCCATGACCTGGAGTTAGCCGCAGTGATCCACGCCTTGAAAATGTGGAGACATTACCTGTACGGCGTCCATGTTGATATTTTCACAGATCACAAGAGCCTACAGTATATCTTCAATTAGAGGGAGCTGAATCTACGGCAACGACGCTGGTTGGAGTTGTTAAAAGATTATGATGTGAACATTCTGTACCACCCGGGAAAAGCTAATGTTGTAGCAGATGCTCTCAGTCGAAAGTCCATGGGGAGCTTAGCGTATTTGTAGCCCGAGCAGCGAGAATTGGTCAGGGAAATACATCAGTTAGCTAGCCTAGCCGTTCGTGTAGCAGAAACAGAGGACGGTAGAGCGGTAATTCAGAACACTGTCGTTTCATCGTTGGTTGTGGAAGTGAAAGAACGACAATTTGAGGATCCTGACCTAGTTCAGCTTAAAGATTATATTCTGCTAGGGAAGGCGCCAGGGTTCCAGGTAACAGGGGATGGAGTGCTGCGCTGTAAAGATCGTTTATGTGTTCCCAATGTTTTGGACCTCCGCCGGCGGATTATGAACGAGGTACATTACGCCCGTTATTCCCTTCACTCCGGTGCGACAAAAATGTACCATGACATCAAAGGGAACTACTGGTAGCCAGATATGAAAAGGGAAATTGCTGAATTTGTAGCCCAGTGTCCTAACTGCCAACAGGTGAACGCAGAACACCAGAAGCCAAGCGGGTTAACTCAGGACATAGCTGTACCTCTCTGGAAATGGGAAGCAGTGAATATGGATTTTGTGGCGGGATTACCCCGTACCAGACACAAACATGACTCTATATGGGTGATAGTTGACAGATTGACTAAATCAGCTCATTTCCTGCCAGTAAGAACTACTTTCTCGGTCGAAGATTATGCGGAGTTGTATATCCGAGAGATAGTCAGATTGCACGGAGTGCCAGTATCCATTATTTCAGATAGAGGAGCGCAGTTCACGGCTATATTTTGGCAATCATTCCAGAAGGGACTGGGAACGCAGATTAATCTGAGCACAGCTTTCCACCCTCAGACAGACGGACAGGCTGAGCGCACTATTCAGACGCTCGAGGATATGCTGCGAGTGTGTGTGCTAGACTTTGGTGGTAGATGGGATGAGCATTTGCCGCTGATAGAATTTGATTATAATAATAGTTATCACTCGGCTATTCAGATGGCACCTTTTGAGGCTTTATACGGACGAAAGTGCAGATCGCTGGTTGGCTGGTTCGAAGTAGGGGAATCAGCGATGATTGGGCCAGACATTGTTCAGCAGTCAGAAGAGAAAGTAAAGCTTATCAGAGAATGCCTATTGACTGCAGAGAGTCGCCAGAAATCATATGCAGATGTATGGCGCAGAGACCTGGAGTTCAATGTGAATGACTGGGTATTTCTGAAAGTGTCTCCGATGAAACGGGTGATGAGATTCGGTAAGAAGGGTAAGCTCAGTCCGAGGTTTGTTGGGCCTTATCAGATTCGTCGGAGGATAGGCCGGGTAGAATATGAGTTGAACTTGCCTCCAGAGCTAGAATCCGTTCATCCCGTCTTTCATGTGTCCATGCTGAGGAAATGCATAGGAGACCCATCAGAGCAGTCCCAGTCCAGGATATCCAGGTTACCGAAGGGCTGGCCTATGAAGAGGTTCCAGTAGCCATCCTAGACAGGCAGGTTCATAGATTGAGAACTAAGGATATTGCATCTGTCAAGGTATTGTGGCGTAACAGGAACCGAGAGGAGATGACGTGGGAAGCTGAAGAAGATATGAAAGCTAGATATCCTCGCCTGTTCCAGGCCTAGTCAGGCGACAGGTACGTCCGTATTATTACTTATGCAGTACCTTATGGTTGTATATATATAAATGAGAAAGATTGATGTTTAATTATCAAATGAATCTTATAGTATCGTGTGGAGTACCTGTATTGGACTTTTCTGTGTTTTAGAATTTTGGGATAGTCCAGATTAGAGGGGAGACTCTGTCGAAATTTTTTTTTCTAAGTAGTAAGTTGAGAAGCCCTCTAGATAGAAGTTTACATTCGAGGACGAATGTTCTTAAGGGGGGGAGAATGTTATACCCCGTAGGATTCCCGGTACCTAGATGGCCTATTCGTGCGTTGGTCAAGTATATTTGGAAGCCATACGTGCTAGGGAAAGGCCCGGGAAAAGACCAGACGAGTAACCTATCGAACCATCGCGGGAGGAGCCGAGGCAGAGCCCCTCCACGATGGCAGCGTGTCACGGAGGTGAAGCCTTCGCGTTGGCTCCGTGACACGTTGGCCTCGTCCAGGCTCAAGTATATAAATCCCCACTTCGGTTTATTTTGGATTTAAATCATAAAATTTCTAGAAAACAAAGAGGAAAAACCAGAGAAAGGAAAAGAACAAAGAATGTAATATAATTTTGTCCGATTACGCTGCCAAACGCAGTCCAAAGCTAAATTAACCTCAGATACCAAGGTATATAGCAGCAGAGAGCATTCCTACGGATTTAGTTTCGTGAAATACGGCCGACGAATCGTCGAGCTAAGGTAAGTAGAATTGCTCCAAACTAATGTTTATGTGCTCCTAGCTGTGAAGTGAATACTTCTCCCTTCTGGACTTCTGGAAAATAGCGAGTTTTTGACTGTCTTTTGATAAGCCTAAGTTTAGGCTATAATTATATCGAAAGTGACGTTGTTCTTTAGAATAAAGCTATATTTAGTATTAATTAGCGTATACATGAATGCAGTTGGGAGAAATAGCTGGAGTTTTGACCGAGCCTCGTCCGACAGACGGATAACTCGAGGTTAAGGTATGTAAAGCTAGTTCCTTCGGCAAGTTAGTAGCTTTATCCTTGTATAGTACAACAAACTCCGTAGTAGAATTCCCGGAGTTGAATGTTAAGTATTGTGCAAAGTTCAGTAAACCTAATTTGCGTTGTTATATCGTATTCAATCTGAAAGTTAGAAAAGTATGCGCCCGAGGGCAAGTTAGTATTTCAGATTCAGTATAGCCTATTACGTGATTAGCAAGCATGTAGTAGAATAAAAGAAATAGATTTTCATAATAAAAGTCAGTAAAGAAAGATCAGATAGACAGACAGTTATGGCTATAGATTAGCCATTCAGACAGATAGTATCATGGCTACAGATTAGCCGTACAGTTAAACAGAGGTTACAGAATCAGTATAATTAGTAAGAATCAGTTCAGTGTAGAGATAGATCAGGATAAGAAGTTAGATTTCAGATAGTCTTTTCAGTTATACATGCTTGCTATTTATATGTGCTATTTGTTTGTTGAGACCTGTTATGGCATGTGGGTGTCCCTTTAGCATCCCCACCGCCCCTGGGTTATAGTTGTGTCGATACCAAATTCAGATACCGCCACCAGCTGGGCAATGCCGTCCGCCTAGAGGACGATGATGGCTGACCACCATGATAATACGGTGCAGACCACCCTGCTTGTAGGGGTAGTTCAGTTTATTCTGCGCAGAGCCAGTTTACCCTGTTTACAGGGGCAGACCACTCTGTGTGCGCTTGTGACCGGGGGCAGTTTCAGATACAGATTTTTATAAAATTACCCTGTTGCGTGCTTGCACCCAGGGGCAGTTTTAATTACACACCCCGTGTGCACTTGCGCCCAGAGGCAGGAGTCTTCGGACTAAGACACAGTTTATTGTCAGAGGCCAAGGCCTGAGCTACGTACCCAAGGGGACCGGTAGGAGGAGCTCACAATTATCAGATGAGTGGAGTGACTTATTTTTGGTTGGTTTAGACCCGGGTAGGGGTAAATAGATTGTGTGTTGGTTGGCACCTTCCGGCTTATGGGGGTCGGTCAGGTATTGTGTGTATTTATATGTATACCTATATGTGCTATTAGATACTGATAGACAGCAGGACAGCACGGTATCAGGTACGTTCAGTTTAGTTATAGAATAATTAAACTCTCCCCAGTTATTCTCAACTACTTCCTGCTTATGTGTCATGTTACTGTTGTTATTCGTTTCAGTTGTGTATTTTAGTTGCTTTACATGCTCAGTACCTATGGTACTGACGCCCAGTGGGGTGCTGCATTACTTGCCTGCAGGTACTCATAGACGAGGAGGCGATCCCTCGTGATTCCAGTCAGCTATTGAGTATTCAGCTCCTGTCATCCGGAGTCTGATTTCCAGAGGTGTATTTTGTTTTCTTTTGTTGTATAGTACGGGTAGGTCGGGGCCCTATCCCGATCATTTCTATTACTATTCCTAGAGGCTTGCAGTCTGTATATATTTCCCTGTGGTCAGTCGAGCCAGTCGTGTGAGGCCGTGCAGCTTGTTATAGTTATTTGTTATTTCTGTTCCTATTGGCCGTGTGTGGACATAACCAGTCAGTAGTGGTGACCTTGTCGGTCACGTAATTATTTAGCATGCTATTGTTAAGTTACAGAGAACTAGACAGCATGGTGGCCTTGCCGGCCCGCATAAGTTCCCTTAACAATAGTATGTTTCTGGTTAGCTGTTTTTCAGGTACAAGTGGCTATAGGCCTGTTGGCCGGAGGCTGTGTTTACAGCCGTTATATAGCCTTTTGTTTCCAGGAATTTGAGTTAGAGTCATCCAGGCACCAGATGTGCTTTGGCTCACCAGATAGCAGTCTAGGTCCTACTAGGGCACCAGGTGCCAGTCATACCCCCCAGGGCGGGGCGTGACAGTTACCCCCTCTAACTCCTCTAACTAAAATAAAAAATGACATAGTTTGAAGTCTAGGAGATTAGGAAATTACTGAAACACCCTTAGAAAATTAGCAAGAAAAATGACTGTCAGGCCCCCCAAGAGGGACCTAATGAGTCGTGCCCAGTGACCATGATTCGTGATCACAATTGTGAGGTACACTACCAAAATCCTATACTGGTCACCACAGGGGACACCATGACTCATGGTGTTTCCAAAGACTCATGGTGACCCACCCGTAGCTAACACTGTCTAAAGTTTCCTGGAGTCACCACGAGCGACACCACTGATCTTGGGCATAATTGCATGCCCAAGTGCTACTTTATAACTCAATTTAATCTTGTTTATCTACTTATTTATATACATCCTCATGTGATTTTATGTAAATGTGTATATACTAACCAACATGATTAGTTCTTGTTTTTGAAGGTTAATAATGCATTTGAGGAACTAATTCATAATTTTGTGAAGTGGAGGAATGGAATCAAGAGCAAAACGTGAAAGTCAACAAGAAAACATGCAGTAACTGGCACCCTGCGCGATAGGGGCCGTGGCACGCTGCCAACGCGGAAACACTTGGCCAAAAATTGCATTTTTTGGCACATTCCAGTGAGGGTACGTGTTACCTCCGTGTCACGAAGGCAAGGCTCTGCGTTCACCTCCGTGACACGTTGCCATTCCACCAGAGGCAAAAAATCTGTAGATTCTCATTTACTATAAATTGGAACGTTGCCCCAAAATTAGGGCACATGCGATTTTCTGGAAAAAATCGAAGGGAGGCGCGAAGGAGACTTGGAGAACTCCTCTTGGGTTCATCTTTTCTTCATTTCTTTTCATCTATACTTGTAAGTAAACTACTATAAATATGGTTTTGAGTATTTTTACAAACATGGGTGGCTAGAACCCTCCATCTAGGGTTGAGGCCATGGATATGATTGTATTTGCTTAGATTCGTTTTGGGTTGAGTTGTTAGTTATTGTTTTGTCTTACAATCTTTATTATTGTTGTTTTTATACTTGATCACCATGAAAACAAGTGGGTTAATCTTGGGTGGAAGCTTGGAAGAGCAAACCTAGGCAAGAACATAAGAATGTAGGAAGCAAGTTCTTGTCTTTTGATAAGATTTGTGGTTAGGATAGGAATATACCTAATTTACCTTGCTTGGTTGATAAAATGGGAAGATAGAAAGACACCAACTTAGAATTGTACTCCACCACTTGTAGGAGTAGTTGTGAAGCTAAGTTTGGTTAAATGGTTGGAGGTATGGAAGTCCCCAATCAAGGGCGTAAACCACATCCACGTAGTGAATTGCCCACGAACTAGAAATGACATCCTCGCTCAACGATATAGTAGTGAGGCTAGTTTATCGTGTTTAGAGGTTCGGAAGACCATGAACATGCAATTCTAATTATGTGAGACAACAATTGATAATTTCATACTTAACCCATTATGAATTGTAGCATTGCATGTTTTTGTATTTCTTCTAGATTATTTTGTGTCACCACTAATATTTAGTTATAATTTATCGAAAACTTCTAAAACCAACTTCTTAACTAACACTTGAACTTGATAATTTGCTGAACCAATCCCTGTGAGTTCGACATTCCGGCTCTTGAAAAGGGCCACTATATTACTTGTACGACCCGTACACTTGCGGGCCCATCAAGTTTTTGGCGCCGTTGTCGGGGACTGGCGTATTAGTGAGTTGAAAACAAATTCTTGTGTTAGTCTTATTTTCGAAAAAAAATAAAAATAAAAATAAAAATTGAAGATATTTGTTTTAATTCTTTTTGATTTTTTTCGGATACCCTTCTTGACATGACATCATAGAATACAAATGGTTTAAATGGTGGATACTCATATTTTGGTGAATCTTGTCTGAATTGCGGAGGATCCCACTTATGGCAACACTGTAATACTTGCAATATATGTGGTGGTCAAAATGGCCATTGGAATGGTTGCCCAAATGCATACACTTGCAAAATATGTGGAGGTCAAGATGGCCATTGTGATGGCTTTCCAAATGCATATTCCCATCCCCCAAGCCCCTACTATGATCCTTCTGTTGTTTTTGCTGAATATAGGAATGATAAAAATAAGGACTTGGAATGCCAAGCTCGGATACAAACCATGATAAAACAGGTCCTTGAGCAAACAGAAGCAATGAAGAAGGAGATGGAAGCATTGAGAATTCAGCAAGAGGAAAATGGAGAGGCCCTAGAAATGATAAGCAACAAGTTCATGGAGATGAGGGCTGAAGCTGAAGCTTGCTCTGATTTGCAAGTGACGGTTTTATACAATACTCAGGAGGGACTACAAGGAGAAGAAAAGAGTGAGTTCTTGAAACAAGGTCAACTGTTGGAAGCTCCAGGGAGTCTCCATAATTGTTTCACATGTATAGCCGATCCATTCTTGAAAGAAGAGAGAGAGTACCAACCATTTGACATTTATGGAGATATAGATGTTGATGTGGAGAAGGTATACAAAGTAAGGAAGTCAAGAAAAATGCAGTTTCATATTTGAGGTGTATTGTACGCCACTCGAAGCATTTTTTGACATTGAGTTTGGTTGAAAACCTAGAAATAGAGTCTTCAAAGCTTGTAGAGAAAGGTCTAGAGGAGGAACAAGGCCCATATATTCTGAAATTTGCTGAATCTAAGAGACAAAACAACTTCACTTACTTAAGGGTCAACAAGTGCAAGAGGCGACATCTACTGCTTGGTCCTCTAAGGTTTTCACCACCACCCCTAGAGCATAAGAGGAAACTAGAGGAGAAATTAAGGGTGAGATTCATATCCTCAAGGTGGAGGAAAAAGTGGTGAAACTTGATACGTCGTGCCGCGACGTAAAATTAGGGCTGCTTGGGAGGCAACCCAAGCGTACCACAGGTACCATTTTAATTTCTTACATTTGTGTGATTTTGTTTATTTTCATCTTATTGTTGTTTTTGGTGGAGATTTAAGCACAGACGCAGGGGAAGTCTGAGTACCTAGCAAGGAGGAAGTTAAGAAGCATGAAAGAGGAAAAGTGTGGAGTGCCAACATAACCAATTTGACCTATGCAGATGACGTCATTAGTTTTACTTCAAAAGATAAGAATTCAAAAATATTGATCATGAATACTCTTGATGAATATGAAAAGGTATCTAGTCAATTAATAACCAGAAACAAAAGTTCTTTCTATATGTTCTAGAATGCAATTATCAATCTAGTGCAGCAGGTAGAGGAAAGTACAGGATTCATGAAAGGCAGTTTTCCATTGAAATACCTTGGGTGTCCTATCTTTCATTCAAGAAAGAAGAAAATATACTACAATGACCTCATTAAAAAGGTTAAAGGTAAATTGCAAAATTGGAATGGGAGATTAATTTCATATAGTGGAAAATAAATACTGGTCAACAATATGCCAATATAGGTGTTGTCAGCACTGTCTCCTGTAAATTACACCATCAGTAAGTTGAATAAAATATTCAGCAGATTTCACTGGAGAAGCAAAGAAGAAGATAAGAGCAGGCACTGGACAACATGGAAAAATTATGCTACCCAAAAGCAGAAGGAGGTTTTAGGTTTAGAACTTTAGATCTCTATTTGATGTTTCTAAAGCTTTATTTGCAAAACTATGGTGGAAATTTAGAACTACTAGAATATTATGGACTAACTTCATATGGAATAAATACTATAAAAAGTATATCCCAACAATAGTCCAATGGAAAGGAGGGTCTCAATTATGGAAGCACGGGATAATATTGATAAGGATATATAGTGAGAACCTAACACTGGAACTTTTAATATGTAGTTTGAAAACTGGACTACTTTAGTCCCTTTATACCAAGCACTACTAGAAAATTTCCAATTTGAAGAAAGAACAGAGAATTTATGTTATTTCATAGAGGAAGGAGGCTGGAAACAACACCTTATACATCAATATCTTCCCCTGGGCACAATTGATTATGTATGTAAGGAGTTGATCATAAGGAACAACTCAAATTCTTGGGATTGCCCCCTGTAGATGGACACTAACTCTGAAAAGTTCATAGTTAAAACTGTATGGGACATGATTAGGAAAAGAGAGTAAGAACGGACATTATAGAAAGATTTGGGTGAAAGGACTACCTTTAAGATATCATTTTTCTTAGCAGACTCTGAAAGTAGAAACTACTAGTGGATAATGTGATAAGTAAATGGGAGATTCCTATAGTATCAAAATGCAGATGCTGTAAGCAGTCTCAACAAGAGACTATTTTACATATATTTTTGACAGGGAAGATGGTAAGAGATATTTGGAGGAGATTTAACTCAGTTGTTGGTATCTTAGGACCTCTGGTTCAGGTCAACCAAGCAATAACTCAATAGTAGGGAATCAATACGGTCTCAAAATTGAAGCCATTGTTTCAAGTAGCCCCAGCAATAATAACATGGAAAATATGAAAATGAAGGAACACTATCTATAATAGAGGAGCTATGTTAGGAGGAGAGTGGTATATGAGATAGAGAAGAATTTTTACATGCTAGCTAAAACCATCTATCCTTGGATCACAGATATTCCAAAAAACTGGGCACAGATGATGCAGTTCTTTAAAAATTATACGCCCAACGTTAATAGCATGATAATAACTTGGGTAAAACCTCCTATGGGATGGTACAAGTGTAACTCAGATGGAGCCTCAAAGGGAAACACAGGACTAAGTACCACAAGATTCTGTCTTATAGATGAGTCAGGGAATTTCATATATGCTAAGACTATCAAAATTAGAGACTCAACTAATGTGATGGCTGAAGAAATGGCATTAAGGGAAGGGCTGGAGTATTGCAGTCAGTAAGGGTTATTCCCACTTATTATAGAGATAGTTTCCCTAAGTTTGAAATTCATTATAGAAGGGACGTGGGATATCCCTTGGTCAATAAGTGGTGAAGTGCACAAGATTAATCAGTTGAGGGCTAGAGGAGAGCCTCGACTAAATCATGTGATGAGAGAAGGGAATAGAGTAGTAGATGTTTTTTACTAACCTAACTTTTAATTCTGCAGGTACTACAAAATTTCTAATTGCTCAAGACCTACCACCACAAGAAAGAGCACTACTCAGCATGGAAAAACTACAGGTCCCTAACTTTAGTCTACGAGGATTACAGGAGAGGGAACTTGATTAACCATTGTTAGTCAAAGAGTTACCAACTACAGCAGAAAAGGAACATGAAAACAAGAACATCAAAGCATAATTGGAAAATAATCTTAGATCTCATTCACAAAGAATTGAGCAAGTGATAAGCACATAAGTTACTACATTAACTCCTATTCTAAGATCTACCTGTTTTTCATTGAAAATGTGACCATATCTATCGTTCTTCTACCAAATGCATGGTATTAGCTTAAATCTCAATCTTTCAGGAGAAGAACAATAGATGTGGTCAATATTAGATGAGTAAATTTATGCTTATACAGAAAAGGATCAGTAACTTATCTTCGCCGAGAAATCAGTTTGCGATTCTAAGAGGTCTTAGGATATGGAGTTCTGGATGACATAACACCTATGTGAGAGCTTGAGGTTGTTCACGTGTATCTAACCACAACTCTAGATTGCGTCCATTTGATAGGAGAAATGTGAGCTATATATCTTTTCTAGGTGGTTTCGACAAGATTATTTCTACTCACCGCCGTGAATTTTGATGTGGAGAAAAGAAAGAGGGAGAGGCTCATCTGGACAAGCGGAAGACTCTAGATAATGTCATAATCCGTTCCTTCTTTTGTCTGACTTGGTTTAGTAGATTAGCTTAGTTGCTTTCTTTAGTTCTTTCTTTTTCTTTGGCCTCTAGCCAGACTTGGGCTTTGCCTCTTTTGTTTTGGTTTTTGCATATTAATAAGGCCTGATGGCCATCCTTAAATTTAAAAAAAAAAAAGTCGATATCACTAGAGCAAATAAATTAGAATCAAAAATATAATATAAATTCAAAATTAAAAGAAAGTTGACATAATACTTTTATGGAAAATTCCAACATAACTTAACTAAAATTAATTCAAAAGAAAAGAAAAACATAATTTTATAACATCACTCGAGAATGAAATTCTATTTTAATGTAAAAACTATAATAATAATAATAATGCATTTATGTTAAATTAAGAAAATAAAAAATATCTAAAATACAAGCAACTATATGAAATCACAATAAGGAGAGGTTGGGAAATGAGAAGAAATAAAACATAAGATAAGTAATGTAAATGGAAAAAAAATTAAAATTTTTTAAAAATAAAAATAAAAAAGAAACTAAAATAATATAAATTAAAAATTAAAATAAAATAAAAATAAAAATAAAGAAATTAAAAAGTAATGTTGTAATTACACCATGTAATTACCTGTAATTCTTACATCACCTGAGAATTGGAGAGTGTAATTACCCCCTCCCAATGACACCCAATCTTTTGGTAACCAAGTAAATACTTGGTCAAACAAACTATCAAATTGTATAATTACATTTAATTACACTCAAATTTTATTCTCAGAAAGGCTTCAATTTAATTAATTATAAAACTAAAAACTATATTTTAAGAAAATATCATGTAATGCATGTTTATAAAATGATTATTGTTATATAATGCCGTAAAATTATTTAAATATTTGATAAAAGAATAATCTATCAATTCTAACTAACAAAATAAATGACATGTGATGTGAAATAACAAGTCAATACTACTAAAGCAAGTAAATTTTAACCTTAAATATAACATAAATTTAATATTTTTAAAATTAAAAAAAATTAGCATAATACTCTTATGTCAAATTCCAACATAACTTAAAATAAGTTCTAACATGACTTAAGTAAATATAATTCAAAAAAAAAAAGAAGGGAAACATAAGTCTATAATATAATTCAACAATGAAATTCTACTTTAATTTAAAAACTAGAATAATAACGTATTTACATTAAATGAAGCAAATAAAAAGAACAAAAAATAGAAGATACAAACATTTACATGAAACCACAAGAAGTAAAGTTTGAACGATGAGAAGAAAATAAATGAAAGATAAATAATATAACATAAAAAATATTTTAAAAAGTTTAAATAACAAAAATAAAAAAGAAATAAAAATAATAGAAATAAAAAATTGAAATAAAAACATAAAGGAAGAAATTAAAAAGTAACTTTGTAATTATACCATGTTTACATGCAATTCTCACCTCCTCCTGAAAATTGAAGTGTGTAATTATCCCTCTCAATTATACCAAATTTCCTGTTAATCAAGTAATTATTTGATCAAACAAATAGATCAAACCGTGTTATAACACTCAAATTAAAATCTAAATGGCTTTCCAAATAAGCCTTCAATGTCAACTTTGTAGGTATATTTTTAATTTTTTTTGTCTAATATAAACTATGTAATCATCAAATTTTCATCGTTGAGTAGTTTTTTTTAATGTAATTTTGTGCTAATTTATTTTATATTGTTATATATAGGTTTAGTTGAGAGTTATTTTCATTTATTAATAGTAAAATAATATATGGGGTTTAATCTCCTTTTTAGATTTTTGATGATGTATAATTTTTTCTAAATGAAAAAATGCAATTTATAAAGTTTGTGTATTGATTTTTTGAGGTGCAATATAATTATTGATAAATATTTATATTGTTCACTATTTTAGATATTTTGGGATTGAAGTTAAACTTTATATTTTTTGAATTTCATATCCTATGTCTGAAGTTAAATTTTGTTTGAGTTAGCTTATAAATTTTCACCACCACAGATAGTTATGTTCAAACTTAAACTTTAATCTTTTTGAAACTTCAAACATTTATTCCTGAAGTCAAGTTTTATGAAAGTTAGCTTATAACATTTTTAAATTCATTATAATGTTGTGTGAAGTTAAGCTTCCTTCATAGACTAATTTTGTACATCTTTTATCTGATGTTATGTTGTTTTAGAGTCTAACTTCAAAGACAGTTTAGAGGTTTAGTTATGGTCTAAGTGTAGTTATAAAGTTAGAATCTGTATTTAAAATTGGGATAGAGTTACTTCTTGAAACAAATAACACATAAAGCACCTAACCTTTATTTGTTTTTATTAATATTAAGACGTGTGAATCTAAATACATATTTGAATAATTAAGATGTTGTCTTTAGATCTGAACACTGAATGATTAAGACTGTTTTTTTTTCAATATCTGAATGTGCATAATTTATTTATTTATAAACATTTTAAATATACAATTCAAATAAAAAAGTAATTAAATATTAGAAAAATATAAATTTAATAAAATAAATTTATTATCTAATAAAAATTACTATACTTATGTTCGCTAGAGACAGTGGAGATGATTTCTAGTGGTGGTGGTGGTAATGATTGGTGTTAGTGATTAGATATGATCGTAATGATAGTTGCTAGCAGTAGTGGTGATGATAGTTTGATGATAGAGGTGTTTGGTGTTGTAGTGACTGGCGTGATGGTGGTGGTTGTGATGGTGAAGTTTGGTCGATGTTACTTGTTGGTGGTGTTGATGGTGGTGGCTGAAGAATTAGTGATTTGACCATGTCACAATCCAAATGGTCATGATTGACACCCACACTAACCCCCCAATGGGTGAACCAATATTTTTCAACTCTTTACCCCAAAATCATCGACATCCAATAGAAAATAAACACAGTTTGAAGATTTACTAACAAAACATTGCTATAATTAAAGAAACAAAAACTTATCCTCTATGATAACACTCCCAACATCTGATTGTCATTGTACATGAAGACAACTACCTAACATTGTCTAAGAGTATCTCACAAAAAAAAAGAACAAGAAATTATCAATGTCTGGACAAGAGACATCTTCTGCGGAGGAGTAGAACAACACATCTTGCGCCGCTCACCTTTCTGTTAGTCTGCCACTGCTCTAGAGGTGAGGCTGAGATGAGCTTCCAGGATCAAATTCTGCACTCAGAAAAGAAGTGCAGGAGTTGCATCAGTACAAAATACAATATTAGTAGGCATCATCGGCTAACCTTACATAATAACATACATACATGCAAACAACAATATGTAATTAGCTCAGAACACCATTCATATATAGACGATACTCATTCAAGAATTACTTCTGCTCAAGTGTTAACTAGCCTACTCACTAGATTGGGCAATCGCTGCAGTAGTCGCTTGACCGCTGCCACGGTTGCACCGTGACGGAATAAGTTCCGCTGCAGCAGTACTACCTTGACAGTAGCTCCACTTAGCTGCACACACAATGTTTTATTAACTATTTACAACTTACAATTATTATACTCATCCATACTATCCACAGTCATCAATAGACAATTGATACCACATAACCACATAGAACATAGAAAGATTCATTCATAGAAAATTACACAACTCAATCACGGGTCCTCATTTAACTATTCCAACCATCAAGTTATTACGGTGCCTCAACAATTCAAACGGCAAACACTGTAAGAAAATACTACAACAAATGGTGACATGTCAGGTACATTCCTCCGTCACATCACCATGAATACCTAATCACTGAACATCAATGTATACACATACTAGAGGGCCTTATTTTTTTCTTCCAGTCATGACCTGCAGGGGACTCTAGAAATTCATGTACCGTACTGATGTGGTACCCGGTTCCACTCATGCGCTCGTCTGGATGCTCCTCTCAATCATGAGCCACTCATCTTAGGATATTCATAGTATCCGCATTCATTCTCATAATCAGTATACTATTATTAAGTCCATTGACATGACTTTTAGGACTCCTCCTTATTTCAAATAACATTGAAGTCTCCCCCTATAATCTAGGGCATATGAATACTATCTGATAATTCCTCCATGTTCTCCTATAGTTCCAGTCTCTCTACTGCTAAGCATCTTGCATACATAATTGAAATAGAGAGGTTTTTATTTTCTAACTTGAATCTCACTGTTATTTGCTGCATATTGTCTGATATCACTTGTCCCTCCTAGTCATCTTTCCAAACAATCCAAATCTTTGAGGAACATTTTGCCACTCCAAATTGTGCTCCTAGTCTTCTTTTGTATTGATCTAACTCTGCAGGGCCTTGAAAAGGTTCCATCGGAGCTATAAATGAATAATATGTCTCCTATTCAACCATATTAATTTCTCAAGATATTTGAGAGTTAATAGATCTTATATTCAAATATAGAATCTTTCTAATCATTGATCACAATTGGTTTTTCTTATATTTACTTTTTCTTGTTTGAACTTGTAAAGGGAGGGTATTGTAACAGCCCAGACCACTGCTTATAGAAATTGTCTGCTTTGGAGCCTTCGCCCCTCGCGGTTTTAAAACGCGTTTATAAGGGAAAGATATCCAAGCACTTATAAAGCACTCTTTGTTCTCCTCCCCAACCGATATGTAATTCACCTAAGCAAATGTGGGATTCGTCTAAGGCAAGCCTTACACTCACCCCCCCTGGGACTCAGCGTCCTCCTAAGCTTTGACCCACCATCAGGTTTGCCCCACCACCAGCCGGCACCGGCTCCGATACCAACTGTAACATCCCAGGGCACCGCTTGTAGAAATTGTCCGCTTTGGAGCCTTCGCCCTTCACTGTTTTAAAACGCGTCTACAAGGAAAAGGTATCCAAGAACTTATAAGCCACTCTTGATTCCCCTCCCCAACTGATGTGGGATTCACCTAAACCAATGTGGATTCGCCTAAGGTAAGCCTTACACTAACCCCTCCCCCTTGAGACTCAGCGTCCTCGTTGAGGTTTCCCCACCATCGGGTTTAGGCGAATCCCACATCGGTTGGGGAAGAGAACGAAGAGTGTTTTATAAGTGCTTGGATACCTTTTCCTTGTATACGTGTTTTAAAACCGTGAGGGGCGAAGGCTCCAAAGGGTACAATTTCTATAAACGGTGGCCTGGGCTATTACAGTTGGTATCAAAGTCTGTGCAGAGCTGGTGGTGGGACAAACCTCAGTGAGGACGCTGAGTCCCAAGGGGGGAGGTAAGTGTAATGCTTGCCTTAGGCGAATCCCACATCGGTTGGGGAGAACAAAGAGTACTTTATAAGTGCTTGGATACCTTACCCTTGTAGACACATTTTAAAATCGTGAGCGGCGAAGGTTCCAAAGAAGACAATTTCTACAAGCGGTGGTCTGGGCTGTTACAGTGGCTACAGGCGATAGGTTAGCATTTCTCCCTTCTAAACTCTTAAGGAATTGTAAGTTTTCGGTCGAATGAAACAGAGTTGAAGTTACAGTTAACCCTATTGAAAGATATTGTTATTCACCAATTCCTATTATTGAAATAGCCTTGTTTTCTCAGCATAGAGCTATAATCAAGTGGAATTATTGGCTTCAGGTTGGAAACTGTTCAGGTGAATGAAAGTTGGCATTCGAGGTATGTTAAGACTTATCCCTTCAGCAAGTTATTCTCATCGTATAATGATACGACCTATGTTTTTGAATGGAAATAACGACCCTATATGTGGTAATTAGTTGCTACTAGTAGATAAGGATCATATATGTTGTGATTAGCTTCTGTTAGTATATTATGATTATAAATGTTGTGGTTAGCTGCTAGAAAACGTATTAAGAGTATATTGCAGTATCCCTCATCGGGAAAGAGTATGTTAAGTGTGGAACACGCTAGGAACGTCATAGAAACTCTTTTGTTCGCCTGTTCACTATATTAGTAGAATTCTAGTGTTTTTCTGTCATGCCAAGGCCTTAGAAATTTAGGGTTAGTTGTTGGGCCTGAGTTGGTAAGTTGGATAGGATAGGGCGTAGTCGGGTGATATAACTATCAGTTTGGCGCCTGTATTGTCAGTAAAGCATACCCAGAGGCCGTTGGCATACCTTGATGCCTCCAGGGCTAGAATTTGGATAAGATGGTCATACCTTAGAGTCAACAGCACCAGGGTTGCCTAGTGAACTGAGTGATAGCCTACCATATAGTTAGCTACTGCTAGTGATTGTTAGTTTCCACCGACTTAGTTCTTGTCATACAAGTCGCCCAGGAAGTCATTCCAATGTACAAGTAAGATAGATCTGTGGGTACCCTAAGGAGGGAACCTTATCAGTAGTTGGATGCAGGGCCAATGCCCCAGCCTACTCTTATAGATACTTAGGTACAAGTTGCCGTGAGTCGCCAGGTCCAGATAAACCTGCCTACGAGGCTATGAATCGCCCAGAGAAGTCATATGAATCTAAATAGATCAACTTAGTGTCTAAGAGACTAGAACCATAGTGGTACAGTATACCTTCAAGTTAAGAATTAGAGTAAGCTGCCTGTGGAAGATTAGGCACTGACTGCTCAGGAGCATATCCGATTAGTAGCAGCCCTACAGTTGTTCTAAGTGAAGGAACTAAATAGTTGGTCGCCTGCGACCTTATGGTTCGCTTATGAGCTATTATTGTCCTAGCATGACATTCAACATATCATTTAGGCCATTCCAGACCTCGCCCTATTCTGTCTAGACCATTAGAGATTATGATCGCCGCTAGGACTCTCCGGTCAGGGTAAGCACACTGGGTGTGCCTGTTGACAGCTATATAGACTATTCTAGAGGCGAGTAATGATCACGTTAGGCCTAGAGGGATAGATATGCCTTTTGGGTGGCTATATTGAGACTTCGGTGTAGCACATCAGTTGGGATTGACCCCACCTAGGATAACCTTCCGTTGACCAACTTCAAGGTTGCTAACTGTGTCATTGCCTACGAGGCTATTGATCGCTCAGAGGATCTATATGATATTGCTCAGAGGAGCTATGTGATGTCCCAAGGGACTATATTCAGGCCCAAGGGCCATATTACAGTCCATCCACGAATGGGCTTCTATCTTTATATTGTATCGGCATCACTGAACCTCCGTCGAGCCTTGTGTGCCCAGGGTGTAGTTACATGAGCCCAACAGGCTCAGACACAATTATAGGAGTCCAGTGGGCTCAGATGTGGATCTATAAGCCAGGTAGGTTGGCTGTAGTACCAGTAGAATCATAAGAACTTCGATAGAGGTATATAGATTGGATTATACTTGTTAGGGGTTATGGGGGAACCCGGTAGGTTATTTTTGTGTTTCTTGCACCTTCCAGGCTTATGGGGGCCAGGTTGGATTCTTGTTTGTATACTTGCTTGCTAGTTATAGCTTATGAATGTATAGTCGTATAGTTTCAGTTCATATACGTGTAGTGATTTAGTAGATGCAGGTTACAGATAAGAAAGCCTGTAGGTTACCTTTTGCCCTTTTTGCTATTTACTTTCAGTTCTTAATCAGTTTCTGTTCAGCCTTCATTACTTCCATACATATTCGGCACATATTGTACTAACACCCATTCTTGGGGCATTGCATACTTGCTTGCAGGTTTAGATAGACAGATTGCGAGATCTCTTAGCAGTTATTCAGAGTCAGCAGATTAGCCAGCTCCTTTCATTCGGAGTTGCTAGGTTGTAGAGGGTTATCAATCTTTTATTTTGTATAGCATTTGAGTAGGTCGGGGCCCTATCCCGACCAATATTTTTCACTCTTAGAGGCTTGCAGACTACATTCTTCAATTAGTTGGTTGTTGTTGGCTGTGTGGGGACTATGTATGTCTTATTTTATGTGTTGGTCATGTGGGGCCTGGTTTAGCTAGTTAGTTAGCAGCCTTTTTGGCTATAGTATGAATATGATTACCTATCTGTTATAATTAGATAGCATGGTGGTCTTGTCCGCCCGCGTAGGATCCCTTTATTATTATGTTGGTTGGGTTAGTTGTTTTCTTTTCCAGGTGTTGCGTGGCCTTGTCGGCCCGAGGCAGTGTTTACAGCTGAGATATTATAATTTGTTTTCTTGATTTGAGTAGCTGGTCGGCACCAGAGGTGCATATGCCCAGCCAGGTCAGCCCAGATCTCAGTATGGCATCGGGTACCAGTCATGCCTCCCAAGATGGGGCATGACAAACTTGGTATAAAGTAGGTCCTATCCTAGGGAGTCTGCAAGTCGTGTCAAGTAGAGTCTTGTCTATGGTGTGTTGTGCACCATATTCTATAGACAGGAGCCTATGAGGCATAATAGCATGGTTACCCCTCCTTCTTCTCAAATCGTGCTATACAGACGAGTTGTACAGGGTTGAGTCCCTAAACTTTCATTGCTATGTCCGTCTAGAATAATGTTTGATATGAGACGGACCCCATCTAGCCGCAAGTTAGCTACAATAGCAGGAGAGGGTACCATAAGATGCCATAGTTGGAGGGCAGTCAGTCTGAGGGCAAAAGCAAATATCTTTTAATCTCGCCAACGCCCTCCCGGGGAACTGGAACCTCATAAAATAATAGATATGCCAGCATCGTCCCCAGTTCTTTCTATAGCCTCAGAGTAAGAGGTCAGTAATATAGTATATGTATGAGTTGACTTTCTTAGTAGATATTTAGAACTAGACAGGGGCAATAGTTAATGTTGGGTTACTTGAGATATGCGAAGGACTGCGCAAGGTTTGTACCTCCAGCTTCTAGAGTTTGTTGAATTTCGCGCCTTAGCCCTGTTATAGAATGATAGGGCTATTTCTCGCCTCCCAATCTTTTTTTCAGTATAGCAAAGAGTGTAAGTATTGACGCGATGTTGCCCAGAGTAAATAGTAAAAGAGGGCTAGATCCATTGATTCTTGGAAAGTGTTAGAAAGTGGATAAGACCTGTAGTGCTTAAAATAAGTCACCTAGACCCTCACGGCAGTAAATCATGAGGGTAGGTAAGAATTCTAGCAGCACCTAAGTATGGGTAATGGTCCATAAGCAGTAGATTCCCAGCAATAGTACCGTTTAAGTCAGAAATAGACTAACCCCCGCGGTGTGCTAATGACGGTAGTGTATACCTGAAGGATAATGGCTATGGCCCTAGTTTGTTATGTCAAGGACAGAGAGACTATATGAGGGAAACCGGTACAAGTGCAGGTCAGGACGATATGGGTTTATGACTTGGCTAGTAGCATCCTTGCCAGCACAGTGCGTGGGGTATGAACCCCAGATCTCAGCCTATAGAAGTGAGGGGAAGGCACGAGTATCTAGCTCTGAAGGAAAACAGAACCACCTCTAGGCGGTAGCAGCTTGATAAAGCCTGGAATCGCCACTGATTGTCAGGAAATTAGTATCAAGCTGACGTTTAAAGGGTAGTGAGATTGTGACTTAGAATACTGCCATATCACTACTAGTTGTGGAGGCAAAGGAATGACAGTATGGAAACCCTAGCCTAATGCAGCCATAGATAAGGCGCAACAGTGATGTCGCCTATATTATAACTCATAATTTAGATATAAAGCAGTCGATGTCAAATATATAACCCAACAAAGGTTGGGGTCGATCCCACAGGGAATATGGAAAGAATTAGAGTTAATGCGAATAGTTGTTAATATCGGGTTACTTATTTCCTAAGGGGGAAAGAAATAGGCTACTAAATATGAGTAAAAACTATTAAATTCTTAAGTCAAATTCGGTTTGTATCCAATTAACGACTTGACTAGGATTGTGTTCCCCAAGACTTCATAACCATAAGGCTTGTACACTAGTCATCTATTCCGGTGTATAACATGCAATATCGGTAAGTTATGCAATATCGGTAAGTTAGGTTCACCTAAATGGTTGGTCCCCTATCTAGATGATTATCACCACGCAACTTGGTCCATATACGGGTGTGCGCTTAATTAATCCTTACCCTTAATATCGGATTAGCTATCCCCGAAGAGGTTCAATCTATTAGATGAGGGTTGATAGCCTCAAAACTCTGTTGTTAATCTCTTTTCCCATTCACTACCTCCTTGGTCCAGTAAGTAAGAATAAGGAAAGCCCTAACATTTGCAACCATCAAGAATCAATTAAAACAAAGGGAAAAATAATACATGCATTAAACCCCGTTCAAGAATCACTAAGTGTTTAACCTATATGTGTTAATTCATCTTGGTTACCACAACCCTAGTTATAGGTTTAGCTACTCATGTTTGAACAATCACAATTACAAAATATTAAATAAATCATAATTGCAACTTACAAATTATCGTAGAAGAAAACAAAGTAATTGAATAAAACTCCAAACTTGATGAATAAATTCCAATGTTGCTTTTGATCCTCAAATTCAAGAACAAAATTGCAAACTTTGTTTCTTGAACCAAGACTAATCGTACCACACCCAAAATCTATGTGAAAAATAGTAATAATAAAGTGTACATTGAAAATAAACCTAAATAGTGTATTTATAGTTCCAAGAAAACCTTTTCCTAACTAAAACTGAAAACCGGGTCGTCAGTGATCACGGGCTTGGTGACGATTCATTAGGACCTTTAATGAATCGTGCCTTGCTAAAATTAGTCGTCCTCAATATTGAACCCAGTTGTGGCAACGGGTCACCTAACGACTCGTTGTGCCTAGGCACGAGTCGTTAGGCCCCTCGTGGTCTAACTCCTTCAAATTTCCAGTGTACTTTACGATTGGTTCTAGTGATATCCCAATGAATCGTTTAGTCAACTAACGACTTGTTATGTCTTCCGTCATCTTCAATGGTTACTTCTTCAATCATTCCTCGCCCAGTCTTCATGACTGACTTAACGACTCGTTACGATGTAATGAGTCGTTCCCTCAACCTGTCAGGTACACTGTTTCTGCATTTTCAAAACTCAATAGTTGCCCACAACTTCAGCAACGAGTCATGCTAAGTGCCAACGACTCGTGAAGTGCCTAGCAGTCACCTGTTCAATTTTTTTAAACATTAATTTGCCCCATGTTGAGCTAGTTACTTAACGACTGGTCCCAACGAGTCGTTACCAAAGGCAACGAATCGTTAGGTACACTGTTCTCTTGATGTAATTTTCCACTCAGGATAAGCTACACAATGAGTTGTTTAGTGATCTAACAACTCGTGATGTAGCTCGTGCTCAAGAGTTTTCATTTACCCATCCTTCATTCATCTTCATCTACTAGCTATAGTTTACTTCCACAAACACAGAATCATCAAATTCTCAAATCAACACATGTAAGTTCAAACATGATTCAAAAGTTCAGTCTATCTAAGGTTTCGAAAAAATAATTTGTTTAATGGCTTACACCTAAAATTTCTGTGAAATTCACAAGATCAGTTCAAATGCCAACTCATTATATGCAAAAACTAATGGAGAAGAGAAGTTTCAAGTGATCACTCACAGTAATTTCAAGTTAGAGCAGGACAAGTAGAACTTTTGCAATCTTGTGACACCTTGGTGGGTGCGGTCGTGTATGTGTGAGGATGTTGTGAGTTCAATGCGAGGATTTTTTCTATGAGGTTGAGAGATGAAGAAGAGGGAATTTTTGAAGTTGTAATGTTTCTTGGTTCACACTCAAGTGGGAATTTGAAGAGTAAAAGAAATCGGGTTTCTATAATTTAAGTTAAATTTTACCCTAATTCTGGCATGGGTCAGGTCGAATTATAGTTACTTAAAACACATGACGACCCATGTAACGATTCCTTATGTGATTAAACGAATCGTTTTTCCCTTTCGTGTTATGACTGGAGTTCAATGAACTTTCCTTGGGACCTAACGGGTCAAGCAACGACTCGTGGTGTCACCCAACGAGTCGGGGTCCTTGGACTATTTTAGCTACATGACGAGTCACTTAACGACTCATTTGGTCTCCCAATGATTTGTTGAGTGAGTCATTATCACCCTTCTCCATTTGATTCTACCTTTTGTCCAGTGTACATGACGGAGGACCTCACGATTCGTTTCTTGAAGAGACGAATCATTAAGTCAACCGTTGCTCCCCTCTTTTCGGCAATTTTTTTCACGATTGGACTGAACGAGTCGTCAGGTCAAACGATGACTCATTCTGTGACATTTTGCACCAGTACTGAAGTTTCAGATTTTGGTTCCAACGTCAAATTTTCCATCTTAATCACCTGCACCCATTAACAAACGTAAACACCATATTTTCCTTACATTTACACCTTGGGTTGGCTCCCAAGAAGCGCTTGATTTAATTTCACGGCACGATGTGGGTGTTTTGACTACTCAGACTTCACCAAAACACCTCCATGGGTTGCCTCCCATGCAACGCCTGATTTAACATCGCGGCATGATGCAAGTCTCTGGACTACTCAGAATTCATCAAGTAATTCGTATCCGTACTTTAGTGCTGAGACCCTGCTAAATTCTCTTGGTTGCTTCATGGTCCGGCAAATGTTGAAGGTAACCTCTTCTTTGTTTAATCTGATTTTTAACTAGCCTACCTCCATATCTACTAGGGCCCTACCAATTGCAAGGAATGGTCACCCCAAAATGATGGGGACCTCAGAATCGACTTCGCAGTCTAGAATCACGAAGTCTTCTAGGAATATAAATTTGTCCACCTTGACAAGCATATCAAATAAGATCCCCACCGGCTTTTTAACGGTTCTGTCAACCATCAGTAGCCGCATAGCGATTGATGTGGGGGCTCCCAAGCCCAATTTTTTAACACTGCTAGTGGCATTAAATTTATGCTAGCTCCCAGGTCTCAAAGCGCCCTTGCAAACTCAACATCCCAAATGGTGCAAGGTATAGTAAAAGAACTTGGGTCTTCCTTCATTTGAGCTAGGACCCGTGTAGTTATGGAACCACAGTGGTGCAGATTATCAGCAGGTTTTAAAACTTACAGCCTTTTTTCTGGTGACGTGGTCCTTCATGAATTTGGAATATCCGGGCATCTGCTCAAGTGCCTCAACTAATGGGATATTCACCGACAACTGCTTAAGCATAGAGATAAATTTGTGATACTTCCTATCTTCGATTTTCTTCTTTAAATGCTGTGGAAAAGGAGGAGGTCTAGGGATTGATGTAAACTTTTGTTGTGCCTCCTTCTCCTTCTCATGGGTAGCTCCTTGCTCCTTTACATGAATTGGATTAGTTTTCACATCTGAATCTCCAACCAAAGTTGGGTCTCCGAAATCTGCTACACTGTCATCATTCATCGAGACGGGCTTTTCAAACTCCTTAATTGCAACCGGCCTAGGAGGATCAACTATTGCCTTCCCGCTCCTAGTAGTGATCGCTATGCAATGACTGTCATTTTTTGAATTTTGCACTGTGTTGCTGGGAAGTGTTCCTTTCTGCCTCTGATTCATTACAACATATATCTAACTCATCCGCTGCTCATCTGCCTAATGGCCACGACATGTGACTCCACCTTTTGATTTAAATTAGAAATATCAGTGCGGAGCTCCTTAAAGTGGGCATCTGTTGTCTCCATCTACTTGAGTACTTTGGACAACATGTCTTCAACCCTTGAACCACTGGACTCTGGCTCACGGTTTGTTGGAGGAACATACAGACCACTTCTATCATTTTTGTACTCCTCGTGCTTCTTCCAGTCTCCATTATCTCTGTATTGGCCTCGGTTGTAATTATTATCCTTGTAAAAGTTCCGACCTTGGTCCCTTGACCTTGATGCCAACAGTCTTGGTTATACCCTTGGGTGTTGGTTCGGAAACCCGCCCTTTGATCATTTAAATAATTAGCTTCTTCCTCAGACTCAAATTCACATCCATCATTTCTCAAGGCCTTGCCCTGAGAACCCACAACATTTACTTTCTCCGCTCTGACTCCCATCAAGTGCTTGGCAAGCAACCCCATAGTGGTCTTTATCTCTGCAATATCTTCATCACACTCCTCATCTTTTCTCCTCTGTTCTGCAGACATACCAACCGCATAAGAACCAGCCGGAATATCCGACTCTCTAGTGTGCCAAGCACAATTGGTTTTGGTGATCCTGTCAAGTATCTCAGCAACCTCTGCATAAGTGTGCTCATAAAGGTTCCGCCAGAGATGGTGTCAGTCACGGCCTTGGTGTTAGCATTTAGAGTCCTATAGAAGATCTCCAACAATGTATCATCTAGAATCCTATGATTTGGTACCCTTTTGAGCTTCTTGTTGAAATGCATCCAGGTCTCCTAAAGTGCCTCTGAATTCAATTTTCTAAAGTTATATATTTCATCTTTCAACTGCAACGCTTTGGAAGGTGGGAAGAATATTTCAAGAAAAGCTCTCATAATTTCCCCCCAAGTAGTGATGGAATCATTCGGTAGCTCGGCCAACCACATCGTTGCCTCACTCCCTAGTGAGAAGTGAAATAACCTTAGTCTGATTATGTCCTAGCTCACTCCTCGTTATTTGTATGCCTTACAAATACCCACGAAATTTGTCAAGTGAGCGTGGGAATCATCAGATGCCTGACCCACAAATATTCCCTTCATGTTGAGCAGTTGGATCATTGCACTGGTAATATCAAACTTTTCCCCGGCAGGCAAGGGAGGAGGGACTATAGCTCCAGTGGCACTGGCTTCGTCTATATCAGCATCATCTTCCTCATTGAAATACCGGTGTCTCTGCTATTCTGGACCTCTGTGTCATCTAGCTCGCTCTGCTTATACAGCTAGACGTTGCTCTTCAGCAACTCTAGCTAACTCATTATATCTAGCCCGAGCTTTCTCCTCAGCCAACATTCTCGCTATGGCTTGGTCCACTGTTTCCTGCTCTTGGAAGTTGGTCATTCTTATCAAGTTTCTTAACGTCTGCTCAAGTTCGTGATCAATTGGAACCAAGGGATTTCCTTGGCTCCTAGTATCGGGCATGCACGAACCTAAGACCTGTTAAAGACAAAAACAAAAACAAAAAAAATAAAAAGGAAATAAGAACCAACAGTAAAGCAAACACAATTAAAGAAAGCATTAGCCGTATTCCCCGGCAACGGCGCCAAAATTTGATGTCGCCCAAATTACACCTTGCAACTGAGATATAAAGCGGTTGATGTCAAATATAGAACCCAACAAAGGTTGGGATCGATCCCATAATGAATATGGGAAGAACTTCAGTTAATGAGATTAGTTGTTATTATCGGGTTACTTATTTCCTACGAGGGAAAGAAATAGGTTGCTAAATATGAGTTAAAACTATTAAATTCTTAAGTAAAATTTGGTTTGTATTCAATTAACGACTTGACTAGGATTGTGTTCCCCAAGACTTCATAACCACAAGGCTTGTACACTAGTGATCTATTCTGGTGTTTAACATGCAATATCGATAAGTTAGGTTCACCTAAATGGTTGGTCTCCTATCTAGATGATTATCACCATGCAACTGGGTCTGTATACGGATGTACGCTTAATTAACCCTTACCCCTGATATCGGATTAGCTATCCCCGAACAAGTTCAAGCTATTAGATGAGGGTTGATAGCCTCAAATCTCCGTTGTTAATCTCTTTTCCCATTCACTATCTCCTTGGTCTGGTAAGTAAGAATAAGGCAATCCCTAACGTTTGCAACCGTCAAGAATCAATTAAAACGAAGGAAAAAATAATACATGCATTAAACCCCGTTCAAGAATCACTAAGTGTTTAACCTATGTGTGTTAATTCATCTTGGTTCCCACAACCCTAGTTATGGGTTTAGCTACTCATGTTTGAATGATCAAAATCACAAAATATTGAATAAATCATAATTACAACTTATAAATTATCGTAGAAGAAAACCAAGTAATTGAATAAATCTCCAAACTTGACGAATAAATTCCAATGTTGCTTTTGATCCTCAAATTCAAGAACAAAATTGCAAACTTTTTTTCTTGAACCAAGAATAATTTTAAAACACCCAAAATCTATGTGAAAAATAGTAATAATAAACTGTATGTCGAAAATAAAACTAAACAATGTATTTATAGTTCCAAGAAAACCTTTTCCTAACTAAAGCTGAAAACCAGGTCATCAGTGATCAGGGCTTGGTGATGATTCGTTAGGACCTTTGACGAGTCATGCCTTGCTAAAATCAATCATCCTCAGCATCGAACCCAGTTGTGGAAACAGGTCACCTAACGACTCATTGTGCCTAGGCACGAGTCGTTAGACCCCTCGTGGTGTAACTACTTTAAATTTCCAGTGTACCTTATGATTGGTTCCAGTGATCTGCCAATGAGTCGTTTAGTCAACCAACAACTCATTATATCTTCCGTCATCTTCATTGGTTACTTCTTCAATCATTTCTCTCCCAGTCTTCACAACTGACTTCATGACTCGTTACCAGATGTAACGAGTCATTCCCTCAACCCGTTAGGTACACTGTTTCTGCATCTTCAAAACTCAATAGTTTCCCACGACTTCAGCAATGAGTCGTGCTAACTGCCAATGACTCATGAAGTGTCTAGCAGTCACCTGTTCAGTTGTTTTAAACATTAATTTTCCCAGTTCACTTCTGAACCTGTTTTCCTTCAACATTAAGCACAAGACACATCATACCTATATAAACATACCCGGGATGTGCATAGTTTCTTGGTTTTAAGCATCGAAAGTGCCGTAAAATCACGGCATATCAAGCAGAAGGAGTCACTGGCCTTCGAGATAGTAGAGGACAGAGGCCTGAGACCCAGAGGCTAACTCTATGTTCTAAATGTGGAAGGGTTTCATTAGTAAACTATAGCAAAGGTACACCATGTCCGCTATTCCCTCCACCTGGGTTTGATGAAAATGCGGCAGTTTATAAAAAAGAGATCCAATTATAGCATAAGAAAAAGGAAGATATGGTCAGAATGTAGTACAGAGCTCTAAGGGCCAGTAGGGGGAGACTGGACATCAGAAACTGGGCAGGCTAATTCAGGAGATAGGCGTGCCTGCATGGAAGTAGGAAGTAGTCAGCATAAGCTAGGTGTAAATTGACCCCATTTGAGTCATTATTGAAAAGCCAATGAGATCAACTCATCTCGTGTCGAACAGAGTTATGTTTCAGCTAATAAATACTAAGGAAATCATCTAGCTACATGATGCCCCAATGTCTATCAGTTCTAACAGAAAGGCACAACTCACTATTGGGTGTTGGAAGGAGTGTCAGCACAGATTGGGATGCAAATTAATTTGAGTATGACTTCTCATCCCAAGAAAAATGGTCAAGCATAGCACACAATTCAGACACCCAGAGAGCTGTTACGAGTGAAAATGTAGGCCCCCTATATGATGACTTGAAATAGGTAGGTCAGGGGTAGTTGAACTGGGCATACTACATCTGTTAGATGGAAAAAGTTAAACTTATCAAAGAATACGTGTCGACAGCCTAGGGTTGTCAGAGGTCCTATTCTAACGCATGACATAGGGAGTTAGAGATTGAAGCGAGGACTGGGTATTCTTGAAAAATTTCACCAAAGAAGGGCGTAATGAGATCTTACAAAAACGGCAAACTCATCCCTAGATTTACTAAGTAACACCGGAATCTCCGGAAGATTGGCCAACTAGTCTATGAGATAGAGATGCCTTGGGGGTAGGATCTTCTTATCAACATTACACAAGCATGTAGAAGACCTTTTCTCAAGATTAACCTAGTCAGGAATGCTCAAGGTACAGAAGTGTTGTTCCGCGGAGAGACTCCAATAGTTATATAAGATGGCCAGGTTCGTAGGAACTAATTTAATAACTAAAGTTGTAGCTTATCAAAGTATCATAGTGGAACAAAAATAGAGCAGAAATGAATTGAAAAACTATGAATGATGTGGAGCTTGAATAGGTTCATTTGTTCCAGGCCCTGCGACGAAAGTATACAGACTTAGCCGATTTCAGTTAAAATATGATAGTTTCAGTTGCTATATAATTGACTTTGTTGCTATTGTTATCAGTTGGTTACATACATGTAGTACTCCTATGTTATTTAGTTGCAGATAGCATCCTGTGAGGCACCTGTGTTGAACTTTTCTATGTTTCAGGTTTTCGGATCATCCATATTACAGGGGAGACTTTGTCGGAAATTCTCTAACAATAGTTAAAGGAGTTGAGTCTTTTAAGTCTAAAGGTCACATTTGAGGACGAATGTTCCTAAGGAAGGGATGATGTTACACTCCTTAAGTTTCTATCGTTTAATGGGCGCGTTAGTACGTATGTCAAAAGTTTTGGAGTACAACGCATACAAAAAAGAGCTCGAGGGATGAACGTGTGAGTGTGCGATTAAGCAAGCGGGAGGAAAGAAACTAGAGGTAGGCCGCAAGGGGCGACGCATCACTGACCTCCCTCCTCCGCAAGGGGTGGCACATCGCGCCCCTATTTCGGCGCGATGGGAAGCGAGCCGCACCCCCTGCCATCGCTTCCTATATATAGGCTTTAAGTGTGTGAAGCCCCTGTCATTTAAAATATTTGCCTCGGCTGAGAGAAGAGAGAGAACAACTATTTCTTCGATTTTCACCGATTTACACCGTTAAACTCCATCCAAATGCAAATTCACCTTGGATAATGAGTTCTAGGCCTATGAGGAACATCCCTGCGGAGTTATTTATTGAAGATTTATTTAGTGTACTGGAACTCCACTGAGTAAGAGTTGTTCGAATTACTTCAAATTAACTCCAAAGCGAATAATTTCTACAAGCGGTGGCCTGGGCTATTATAGTTGGTATCAGAGCCGGTGCCGGGCTGATGGTGGGAAAAACCTCAGTGAGGATGCTGAGTCCCAAGAGGGGGTGAGTGTAAGGCTTGCCTTAGGAGAATCACACATTGGTTTAGGCAAATCTCACATCGGTTGGGGAGGAGAACAATTAGTGATTTATAAGTGTTTGGATACCTTTCCTTTGTAGATGCATCTTAAAACCGTAAGGGGCGAAGGCTCCAAAGCGGACAACTTTTACAAGTAATGGCCTGGGCTGTTACAGTTGGTATCAAAGCCGATGCCGGGTTGGTAGCGGGGCAAACCTCAGAGAGGATGCTGAGTCCTAAGAGGGGTTGAGTGTAAGGATTGCCTTAGGCGAATCCTACATTGGTTGGGGAGGAGAATGAAGAGTTCTTTATAAGTGCTTGGATACCTTTCCCTTGTAGACGTATTTTAAAACAATGAGGGACGAAGGCTCCAAAGGAGATAATTTCTACAAGCGGTGGTCTGGGTTGTTGCAGGTATTCTTCCCTTTGTTCTTTTTTCCTCCTGTCTTTATCTCTACCTTATGTCTTGGGGATAAGTCCCCTGTCTGTACAAAATTATTGATATTAGATTCCATGTCTTCATCTTCTTCATGTTCTTGCATCTATTGTTTCTGCCTTTCATCTAATTCCTGTATGTATGGTGCCTCACTTTTCCTTTCCTTATAAAATATTATGCTAAGAGGATTTGGTGAATTCTCCTTCTAGCCTGTCCTCTCATTCTGCTCTTCTCTCCTCGGGCTCCATACCACCATCTCTATATTGTTCGACTCTTTTCCTTTGCTTTGATTGGTGTTTCCATGTTCCTCCAATTGTTGCCCCTTTTCCACTCCTTCTCCTTCATTTTGTGTTTCATTGTTTCCCTCTTCTCTATATTGTTCCTCTCTATTTTGTTTTCCATTTTGTGCATTTGTGGTTTCCCCCTCTGTATGCTCCTGTTACTACTCCTAGTCCTTCAGTACATCAAATTTATTTGATGTATTAATTGTGATGTCCTTATGTGAATGCTTCTAACTCCACACTTGCTCCTTTCTTGCCACATTCCCCTGCTTTCTTCCTTGTCCATACAATATTTCTGCTTTGGTTTTGGTTGGTGGAATACCTCCTTCCCTTTTATATTCTCTCTGTCACTGTTTTCTCTATTTGTGGCTCCCTTTACAGTTGCTGGTATCTCTGGACCCTTTTCTTGCTCTTCTTCTTTTTGCTCCCTTTCCTCCTTTTTCGGATATAGATCAGGGTGAATAATGAAATATTCTTGTTCATTATGGCCTTGTATTCTACAACTTTTGAAGTATTTTGGCACATAGTCATATTTAATCCTTATCCACTTCTCCACTATGTCCCCATTCTGTTTTCTCATTCCAATGTTGATTCTTTTTGGAAATTCCCCAAAAACATCAACCTCCACCTTCACTCGTGCACAACTAGGTCATTTTTTATTCTTTGTCGTTATGTCAAATTGTAAAGGCTTTCACACTGCAGCCACAAGCAAGAATACTACTTCTTTCACAAAAAATTTAGAGGCAATAAAGGAAATGAAATCCATGTTATAGCTATAGATGTCTCCTCCTCCGGACCAAACATTGGATCCTACTTCAACGTTCTCATTTGGGTATGTCCAGTGTCTTCATGTTAAGTAAAAGGCCAGTTTGACAGGAGGTTCAAGTAATCCTTCACATTTGATGCCCAAATCAGAACATGCCTGTTACTAAGTAATCTAGTTGTGCATTCCCCTTTTAATTCGTATTGCTTTGGAATCATCCTTCTATAATCTTATATGTCTATCCATCCATAAGAAAACTTTCCAACTACCACAAATTGCATATTTTCTTTACGGGTCATTTGATTTAACTTCCTCTTTGTAATATGTCACGCCCCGAGTTTACACCCTGGAGAGGACATAGTACTTGGAGTCATAAGTAACCCCAAGTCAACCCCTGGTCTATCATACACTGGCATTTTGAGTAATATGAAAATATATACAGCGGAAGTCTAATAAAAAATTATAAATACATTGAGAGAAATAAAGCTGGTTCATAATATTTGAAAACATTAGAACAAAACTACAAATCTGAAACAAAACCAATCCATCTGAAAGCCACTATAACTGATGAATGGCTGGGACAAGCCCCCAGCTAACTCCAAATCTAAATAGAAGGGAAGAAAATATAACTGAAGTAAGCAATATCCATCCTCAAAGAATGAGGATTCACCAACAAGAATAGCTGAGGTCTTTGGTGAGTGGTTGACTAACGAGGCTGAGACTGAGATCCTACAGCTGTATCATAAAACGATACAGTATAAAAGTATGTGTCAGTACTTTGAATGTACTGAGTAAGTGGGAGAAAACATAACATAATGGAATAAAATGCTGAACTGAAAAGACATGCAATGACCGACTAAAGCTACTGATCTGAATGAATGAAATAACTGAGATGGTCTAAAAGACCCTGTCTGATGGTCAAAGCATGTTCTAAATCTAGAATATTGATCTAAACTGATCTAAAACTAACTGAACTGACTAGTGGGAGAGTCTATAACCGAAATATAACTATGTGAGCTAGACGTGAAGTCTGATGTATACACCCCACTGGTAGGACCTAATATACCTTTCCAGGGTATAAAGGCAGAACTGGGTGATCACAAGAGTCTGGGGCCATGAAGCCAATAATAACTGTAACCTACGGTGGCAGCGTAGTTTTGGAAACCTGGGTGCGC
Source organism: Datura wrightii (assembly GCA_035772735.1). Taxonomy (NCBI): domain Eukaryota; kingdom Viridiplantae; phylum Streptophyta; class Magnoliopsida; order Solanales; family Solanaceae; genus Datura; species Datura wrightii. The sequence goes on along the minus strand of JASDFA010000019.1, from coordinate 69,815,235 downwards.
TGGAACCCCGGTCCACTCAATGTTAAGTCCTACACCCACTGGATAATCCTAGACTGAATACTAAGCTGATAACTGAAAACTGGGATCCAAGACTAGTCAGGGATACATATCTAAAAGCACCCTGAGAGTCTCAACAGACCAGATTCTTAAATTGGATTCTAAGACTGGTTAGAGCTGCTTATCTAGAAGCGTCGTAACCGTCTAAAGAAACAAACTAAAATCTGATGGGGTCCTAAGGCTAGTTAGAGTTGTTTATATAAAATGTCATGACCGCCTAGTGGACCAATAAAACTAAATTCTAAATCTGATTCTAATAACTGGGAGGTACTATATGATACCTCGAGAATTTCTGTAGTCAAACTGATCAGTTGACATTTTCTGACTGACACTAAGAACTTTAACATCCTTACTAAACTGAACTGACAACAGTTTGATTGAGATTTAATGCCACTAACAATATGGGAGTCCCCAACACTGATAAATACAAGCAAAACTTCGATATTCAAGCACAAATGTAATTCTAAGACTTTCTAATTCAAGAAATAGGCTAAATTTCACTTCACAAGATTTAACATTTATTTTAGTCACGAACTAGTGGAAAGTATTTATAATTAACATGGTATAATATTCTAGATGATCTAGACAAAGTATGACCAAATATCTAGACATTCGATAGTTTTAGGGCTACAACTGATAGAGAGAAATAGGGAGGAATTTGGGGACACAAGGGAAGAACTATTCCCTTGTTGAATTCCCACATATCTGGTGAAGAAGCCTGAAGAATTTCCTTAAGAGACTGAGGAGAAAAGGTTGCCCTAGCTCTTGGTCTGAAAAGTTTTCAGAGAAATTCTACAATGAATGTTGAGAGTCTGGATGGGGAGAATGAGGAAAGAAACCGTTTAACCCCTTTAATAAGTCAGAAAAATATGCTTAAAATGATGTAGTTTAGAGTCTAGGAGGATAGAGAATTACTGAAAGACACTTGAAAACTCGCATGGGAAAACTGACTGTCAGGCCCCCATGAGGGACCTAACGGGTTGTGGTTGGTGACCACGACTCGTGGTCACCTCTTGTGAGATACACTACCTAAACCCCTACTGGTCACCATGAGGGACCTAACAGATCGTGGTTGGTGACCATGAATTGTGGTCACCTCTCGTGGTCTTCAATGCCCCAAGATTCCTTGGAGTCCCCATAGGTGACACCACGACTCGTGGTGTCCCAAACGAGTCGTGGTGAGGGCCCCTTGGGTACACTAGCTAACTTTTCCAACTTTTAATCGATCACTGACCACAGATCACCCCACGACTTGTGGTGTTGACCACGATCCATTGTCACACCCGTGGTCACCCAAATCCAAAAATTTCCAGTCAAGTCTCAAGTCCTCACCACGAGTCATGTAACGACTCGTGGTCACTACCCACGGGTCAGAGAATGACTCATTCTCTGACTTGGTGCAGATTTTCTAGTTTTCTCTATTTTAAGCCCCGGGTCTAATCTTTGAATTTCTGGGGAATTACAATATCTCCCCCTTGGGAACATTCATCCTCGAATGTTGGAAAACACATAGGAAAGCATAGAATAGCAATATTTATACATAAATACTGATCATGGAATCCAGTAACTAGCGGAATGACTACTTCTGAACTGAATAACAAGTCTGAACCGACTTCACTAATCATACACATATTCATTTACATGAAAGAACTGAAACACATGAACTAAAAACAGTTTTAGGGGAGGAAATTGATACCTTAAACTGAAACTGAGTCGGAAGGGAACAAATGAGGTATCTAGCCATCATATCTGCTTCGGCCTCCCATATAGCTCCCTCAACCCGCTGATTCCTCCACAATACTTTGACCAATGCTACCTCCTTGTTCCTCAGCTTACGAACCTGACGGTCAAGGATCTAGACTGGGACCTCCTCGTATGAGAGACTATCTTTCACTCCCACACTGTCCAATGGCACAATTGAAATTGGATCACCAATGCACTTCTTCAATAGTGACGCATGGAATACTGGGTGCACAGATGCCAATTTTGAAGTTAATTCCTTCTCAAAAGATACCTTGCCGATTCTCCTTAGAATTCTGTAGGGTCCTATATATCTCAGACTGAGCTTTCCTTTCTTCCCAAATCACATCACCCCATTCATGGGTGAAATTTTTAAATAAACCCAGTCATCCACAGCAAACTCCAATTCTCTCCTCCTCACATCTGCATTAGATTTCTGACGGCTCTGAGCTATTTTCAGTCTTTCTCGGATGAGTTGTACTTTCTGCATAGCTTCATGAACCGAGTCTGGCCCAATTAAAGTAGCTTCACCAACCTCAAACCACCCAATAGGAGATCTGCACCTTCTACCATACAATGCCTCAAACGAGGCCATTTGGATACTGGAGTGGTAGCTGTTGTTGTACGCAAACTCGATAAGAGGCAAGTGGTCATCCCAACTGCCCTTGAAATCGATCGCGCAAACTCTCAACATATCTTATAGGGTCTGAATATTCCTCTCAGCTTGCCCATCTATCTACGGGTGAAAAGCTGTGTTGAGCTTGACCTAGGTACCAAGTCCCTTATGAAAAGACTTCCAAAACTGCAAGCTGAACTACATACCTCTGTCTGAGATAATGGATAATGGCACCCCATGAAGCCTGACCAACTCTCGGATATAAAGCCTAGTATAGCCCTTAGCTGAATCTGTAGTTTTGACTGGGAGGAAATGTACTGACTTAGTCATCTGGTCTACTACTACCCAGATAGAATCATGTTGCCGACGAGTTTGAGGTAGACCCGTAATAAAGTCCATATTCACTTCTTCCCACTTCCATGTAGGTATGTTGATATCCTAATTCATACCTCTCGATATTTGGTGTTCTACTTTAACTTGCTGGCAGTTCGTGTACTTAGCTATGAATTTGGCGATATCTCTCTTCATGTCGTTCCACTAGTAAATATCCCGTATATTGCGGTACATTTTTGTAGCACCAGGGTGGATGGAGTATCTCAAGTTGTGTGCTTCAGCCAGTATCTGCTGTCTCAAATCACCAACATACAGTACACACAATCTGCCCTGGTAATGAAGCACACCCTCCCCCTTTGGAGAAAGCCTCAACCTCTTTTCTGAGAACTGCTTCCTTTAGCTTAAGCAGGATGGGATCCTCATCCTGTCTGTACTTTTCAATAACTAGAGAGGAATCTAACCCACTCTGCACAACTACTCCACCCTCAATCGAATCTACCAATTGCACCCCTAACCAAGCTAGTCTGTGAATATCCTTGGCCAATTCCTTTTTGCCTCCCTCGATATGAGCCACGCTCCCCATAGACACTCTGCTCAGTGCATCAGCCACCACATTGGCTTTGCTTGGGTGATATAGCATGCTCATGTCATAGTCCTTCAGGAGATCTAACCACCATCTCTGACGTAGATTTAGGTCCTTCTAACTAAATACATACTGAAGGCTCTTGTGATCAGTGAAAACATCCATGTGAGCCCCGTATAGATAGTGTCTCCATATCTTCAACGCAAACACCGCCACTGCTAACTCCAAGTCATGAGTTGGATAATTCTTCTCATGAACTTTGAGTTGTCTGGAGGAGTAGGCTATCACCTTTCCCCGCTGCATCAGAACACAACCGAGTTCAACTCTGGAAGCGTCGCAATAAACTACAAACCCATATGATCCTTCCTTTAGGGTCAACATTGGAGCGGTAGTGAGTTGAGTTTTTAGCTCTTGGAAACTCTTCTCACACGCATCTGACCACTGGAATTTCACCTTCTTCTGGGTTAGCCTAGTCAGAGGAGATGATATAGAAGAAAAGCCTTCCATAAAGCATCAGTAATAACTAGCCAAACCCAAGAAACTTCTGATTTCGGTTGGGGAGGTAGGTCTGGACCAGTCTTTCATGGCTGCTATATTTTGAGGATCAATCTGAATACCTTTGCCCGAGACCACATGACCCAAGAAAGTCACGGACTTCAACCAGAATTTGCACTGCTGAACTTGGTGAACAGCTAGCGGTCTATGAGTGTCTGAAGCACTATCCTCAAGTGATTAGCATGCTCTTCCTCATTTCTAGAGTATACCAGAATGTCATCGATAAACACAATGACGAACATATCAAGATACTACTTGAAAACTCTGTTCATCAGGTCCATAAAGGCTGCAGGGTATTTGTTAGTCCGAAGGACATAACTACAAACTCATAGTGACCATACTGAGTCCTGAAAGCTGTCTTTGGTGTGTCACCCTCTCTGACTCTTAACTGATGATACCCTGACCTGAGATCTATTTTGGAGAAACAGTTGGCTCCCTGAAGTTGGTCGAACAGGTCATCAATTCTGGGTAGGGGATACATGTTCTTGACCATGACCTTATTCAACTTACAGTAATTGATGCACATTCTGAAGGTGTCGTCTTTCTTTTGCACGAATAGCACTGAAGCACCCCAGGGAGAGATGTTGGGTCTGATAAAACCCTTATCAAGAAGATCTTTTAGCTGCTCCTTCAACTCCTTAAGTTCATCCGGAGCAATTCTATAAGAAGGGATAGAGATGGACTGAGTATCTGGAAGAAGTTATATATCTTTGGGGAACACATGTGTAAATTCACTAACAACAGGGCCTAACTGGATAGTTGGGGTCTTAGAGTCGGAATCTCTTACCCGGACTAGATGATATATACAACCCTTATAAATAAGCTTCTGGGCCTTAAGGTAGGAAATAAACCTACCCTTAGGCGTTGTACTATTGCCTGTCCACTCTAACACCGGCTCATTGAAAACTAAAATTTAACAATTCTACTTATGAAACCGACTGAGGTATAACAGGAGTGTAACCAATCCATGCATAGAATGAGGCCAAAATCGACCATGTCTAGTTCTACAAGATCAGAAGGAATGACCTTGTTGAAGACTGAGACTATGCAATTTCTATACACCCGGCTGGCTCTAACTGACTCGCCAACTGGGTGGAGACTGAAAATGGTTTTGAGAGGACCTCTAGACTAATATCGAACTGGACGTCTACGTAGGGAGTCACGAATGATAATGTGGCTCCTGGATCTAGTAGGGCACATACATCTAGGTGGAAAAGATGTAACATACCCATGACTACATCCGGGGAGTTCTCCTGATCCTAACAAGATGATAATGCATAAAAATGGTTTTGGCGTTAACCGCCCTTCATACCTGAGGTATTGGCCTACTAAGCTGGTCAGCCTACTGAAAATGCTGAGGTAGTGGATTGTGACCTTCTCCGTCCTGCTGACGGGGACTCTCTAAGCCGATGACCAAGCTGTCCACAACCAAAACAGCCATCTCGACCCTGAAGACACTCTCGTGGGTGGTTCTTGCCACATTTGGGGCAAGCTGGATATATGTTATCGGCATTGAAACTCTAGTACTGAGAGCCAGATGCTCCACCCCTCCGATCCTGACGGGACCAAAAGGTAGGGAAGCCGGCTGAGTTGGGTATTGAGGCCCTCTATTGCTGTTGTGGGTGGCTACTACCGCCAGACCTCTAGTGATCATAATCTGATTGGCCAATCCTTGCCCGCTTGTTCTTTCGCTCCATGTCCCTCAGTTTTTCTGCCTCAATCTGCTGGGCATAGATAATAAGGCTGGAAGAGGTCGATATCCTTAATCAGCATTGCTGTCCTGCACTCCTTGAGGACCAGGTTCGACACCCCATTTACAAATTTCAGCATACGAGCCCTTGGCTTAGCCACCATCTCTAGAGCATATTGGACAACCTGGTGAACTCCAAAGAATACTCTTCTATTGTTTGGTTTCGCTGTCTCAAATTCATGAACTCCGCTACCTTTGCCTCCCTGAGCTCCTGAGGGAAGAACCTATCCAGGAAGGCTGTAGTGAACTCCTCCTATTCCATTGGTCCTGCTTCCGCTAGCCTCCCCTCCTTCCACTGTTCGTACCAAACCTGGGCTACCCCTTTCAACTGGTGGGCAGCCAAATCGGCACTCTATGAGGGACTAAGACCCATAATTCGGGTGATCTTTTTAATTTCATCCATAAATCCTTGTGGGTCCTCTCCCACCTTAGATCCATAAAAATCTAGAGGGTTCATTCGGGTGAAGTCCTGCACTCGGGCAGCTACTGCGGAGCTGTTGTTATTGATTGGAACCACCTTCTGGTTCACCTAGTTGGTAACAGTTTGGGCGAGTAGCTAAATGGCTGCCCTAAATTCCGCGGTAGACACCGAGTCATCCTGAGGGGCTGCCAAGGCTGGTGCGGTAAGTCGGTGAGCATTACCGGCCCTTCTTCCGTTACCATGTCATGGAGACATGATTCACTAAAATGAAATAGAGCATGAGTTAGGAGAATGATTTTTGGAACTGAGATTTCAACGCAAGATAAGGAGTATGAAATAAAGGAAATTTTTACTTATGACATCTCGTAGCCTCCCCATCATAAGTGTGGCGCACTTCAAACCCATGAAGAAGATTTTATTCGATGCGGCTTTCAGACATTCGAGGATACTCTAAACCTAGTGCTCTGATACTAAGTTTGTCACACCTCGAATTTACACCCTAGATGGGACACAGTACTTGGAGTCACAAGTAACCCCAAGTCAACCCCTGGTCTATCATACACTGGCATTTTGAGTAACATGAAAATATATACAATTGAGGTCTAATGCAAAATTATAAATAATTTGTGAGAAATAAAGCTGGTTCATAATATTTGAAAATATTAGAACGAAACTACAAATCTGAAACAAAACCAATTTGTGTCTTAAAGCCACTATGACTGATGAGTTGCTGGGACAAGGCCCCAGCTAACTCCAAATCTAAATAGAATGGAAGAAATATAACTGAAGTAAATAATATCCATCCTCGAAGAATGAGGATTCACCTACAAGAATAGCTGAGGTCTTCGGTGAGTGGTTGGCTAACGAGGCTGAGACTGAGATCCTGCAGCTGTATCACAAAACGATACAGTATAAAAGAATGTGTCAGTACTTTGAATGTAATGAGTAAGTGGGATAAAACATAACATAATGAAATTAAATGCTAAACTGAAAAGACATGCAATGCCCGACTAAAGCTACTGATCTGAATGAATGAAATAACTGAGATGGTCTAAAAGACCCTGTCTGATGGTCAAAGCATGTTCTAAATCTATAATACTGATCTGAAACTGGATTGAACTGACTAGTGGGAAAGTCTATAACCGACATATAACTATGGGAGCTAGATGTGGAGTCCGATGTATACACCCCATCGGTAGGACCTAATATACCTTACCAGGGTATAAAGGCATGAACTGGGTGATCACAATAGTTTGGGGCCATGAGGCCAATAATAACTATAACCTACGGTGGCGACATAGTTCTAGAAACCTGGGTGCGCTGGAACACCGGTCCGCTCGGTGCTAAGCCCTATTCTCACTGGATAGTCCTAGACTGAATACTAAGCATATAACTCGAAACTAGGTTCAAAGACTAGTAAGGGATACATATTTGAAACCACCTTGAGAGACTCATCGGACCAGATTCTGAAACTGGATTCTAAGACTGATCGGAGCTTCTTATCTAAAAGCGTCATAACCGTCTAAAAAACAAACTAAAATCTAAAACTGGGGTCCTAAGGATAGTCAGAGTTGTTTATCTAAAATTCCATGACCACCTAGTGGACCAATAAAACTGAATTCTGAATTTGATTCTGATAACTAGGAGGTACTATATGACACCTCGGGAATTTCTGTAGTTAAACTGATCAGCTGACATTTTCTGACTGACACTGAGAATTTTAACATCCTTACTAAACGAAACTGACAATAATCTAATTGATATTTAATGCCACTAACAATATGGGAGTCACCAACACTGATAAATACAAGCAAAATTTCGATAATCAAGCACTAATGTAATTCCAAGACTTTCTAATTTAAGAAATAAGGCTAAATTTCACTTGACAAGATTTAACATTTATTTCAGTCACGAATTGGTGGAAAATATCTATAATTAATATGGTATAATATTCCACATGATTTAGACGAAGTATGACTAGAAATTTCTAGACATTCGGTAGTTTCAGGGCTACAACTGATAGAGAGAAATATGGAGGAATATGGGGACACAAGGGAAGAATTATTCCCTTGTTGAATTCCCACATACCTGGTGAAGAAGCCCGAAGAATTTTCTTGAGAGATTGAGGAGAAAAGGTTGCCCTAGGTCTTTCTATGAAAAGTTTTTAGAGAAGTTGTACGATGAATCTTGAGAGTCTGGATGGGGAGAATGAGGAAAGAAACCATTTTACCCCTCCAATAATTCTGAAAAATATGCTTAAAATGACGTAGTTTAGAGTCTAGGAGGATAAGAAATTACTGAAAGACCCTTGAAAACTTTAGGGGAAAACTGACTGTTAGGCCCCCGTGAGGGACCTAACGGGTTGTGGTTGGTGACCATGACTCGTGGTTACCTCTCGTGGTCTCCACTATCTCAAGATTCCCTGAAGTCCCCACGGGTGACCCCATGACTAGCGGTGTCCCAAACGAGTCCTGATAAGGGCGCGTTGGGTACACTACCTAACTTTTCCAACTTTCAGTCCATGACTAACCACGGATCACCCTACGACTCGTGGTCACACCCGTGGTCACCCAAATTCCAAAATTTCCTGTCAAGTCTCAATTCCTCACTACGAGTCACTTAACGACCCATAGTCACTACCAACGGTCACAGAATGACTCATTTTGTGACCCGGTGCAGATTTTCTAGTTTTCTCTGTTTTAATCCTTGGGTTTAGTCTTTGAATTTCTGGGGCATTACATAATACACTGAAAGTTCCTAAGATCAGACTCGAGGGTTCAAGTGAAGAAAGCAAGAAAATATTGTCTGGTCATAGGACGAGTCATCTAGTGATCCGTGGGGAGACTTCATGAGTCGTTAGGTGACTCATAAAATGAGTGGAGGATGCAAAGGTTTGTGGGCAAGGTGTGACCATGGGAGGAAGCCACGAGTCATGAAGTGACTCCACAACTTGTGGAGTTGGTCATGGTCAGGAGCAGGCATGGATGTTGATTTTGGGCAATGTACCCAACGAGTGGGTCACCATGAGTCGTTAGGTACACCGCGAATCGTGATGTATGGTGACGGGCAGTATGTATTTTCCCTGCTTTTTAGTAAGTGTGTTTTCATAATTCTTAAGATCCTAAGTCCTAAACTATGTTATTTTAAGCTTAGTTAGGAGGATTTTAAGAGTACTTAACCTATTCTAAACCTCCCCATTCCATGCATGCAAGATCAAGGAGTTTATTGGAGATCAAGCTAGAGGAGTCCTTAAGTTCTTCCTCAATTCACTTGGGTTTGCAAGGAAGGTTGTGAAATCAAGTACCCAGGTATGTGGGGTTATGAATGGCAGAATTCCTTAACTTCCATGCCCAAATTCTCTTTTAAATTCATGTAATTCAAGGTTGATGAGTCTATGGGGTTTTAACCTAATTTATGAAATTTTCTAAGTATCTATCATGGGTAAAATCTATTCATATTTCTAATGTTGTTTTAAGATTCATGGGCATGTTTTATGATGATTTCAACTAAAAATTTATGGTTTAAAAGTCTTACAATTATGACGCCCAATTATGAAAGTTCATGAAAGGTTGAGATTATGGTCCATGTTTTCAAGTATGATGAAATATCTATGACGAAAGTATTATTTCGAATTACCCATGTTTATATCTATGATTTTGACTATCTCAAAGCATGTATAAGTTTGGGCAAGCATATATGATCAAGTATGTTTCATGATTTACTTCAATTTCACGTTATTAGCTTCCCACATGGTTTTGGAGTCTAGACTCCCACTTTTCAGCTTGTGGTATGGTTGAGCCGAGGCTCCTCGTGATATGTTTTCAGATTATGCATGTACTATTACGATCCAGCTCTGTCGCAAGACGATGGTTCAACTTCATTGAAAAATGATGGAGAGCATATGCATATTTTTGGGAGTAGTGTCTAGCACCAAGTAGGATAAGGGTTTAGTCAACCCTGTGCCTCAGAACTAAGTGCCAATGTAGGTATGTTCAAATTATTTGGGACCTCCCTTGTGAGCTTTCCTTTCCCCCAAGGGGCTTGCATCTTGATATCGATATCATGGTAGTACCCTTAGCCCTGGCAAGTCTTTGGACGGCTCTGCCCACTTGAGTGTAATAGTCGGGACCACGTAAGCTCTATCATGGTAATGTCGATCATATGACGAGTCTCCCATTGCTCCTCATGATTTTTAGTTATGCATGTTCATTAGCTATGATATTATGTTTTCAGCAGGTTTGGCCCAATATTCAATTTTACTTTTGATTATCAGTTTCAGATTTGGGTAATTTGAATTAGTTATGATATTCAGTCATGTTTAAATCATGTTTTCAGATAATAGCATGAAAGGCTTACTCTCAGAATCTTATCTTAACTATGTTTTATGATATGCATGATTTCAGTTTTACTTACTTAGTGGTTTTACTTACCTTGCATACTCAGTATATTTCAAGTACTGACCGCATATTCTATGTTGTATCATTTCATAATACAAGCTCGACATTCAGATTCAGTCCCACCGCTAGGCAGATCCTTAGAGTTAGCATTTTCCATCTTGTTGGTGAGTCCTCATCCTTCGAGGACCTTCATAGCAGTTATTTTCAGTTTCACTTTATTAGTGAGATAGTTGGGGTCTTGTCCTATCAACTCTTTAGATTCTAGAGGCTTATTAGACATAGTATATATTCAGCTTCGTATCAGTGTTAAGTGTTTTGTTGTTTAGATGTTATTGAATTTTTAGACTTCATCTATTTAAAGTGTTAGATTTTTTGTATTTATTATGTTGAGCTTTAGTTGTCATGTTCATGTCATGGGTCGGCTTGGAGCCATTTATGGTTCTAAGTTCCGTGTCTAGATCCGGGCCTATGTTCGGGTCGTGACACTCTTCCTCCCAGATTACGCTGGGTTCTCCATGAATGTATGTGACTGTCTTTAGTGGTAATGGATTGTAATTTATAGTAGCAGGTCGTAAAGTTGCCATGTAGTTCAACTGTGAGGTATTGACAGACCCATCCTCTGATGGAGGTTAGCCCATTAACATGGTGGCCATGGCCACCCAAAAAGACTTGGAATACTAGGTTTCAAACGACTATACAAACTAGGTTTTTTGGTGGCTAGGTTTTTTTCGATTTACTTTGATAGGTCAGGTATGAAGAGGTTCCAATTGCGATACTGTATTCACAATTTCTTTTGCAATTTTATAGTATCACCTATAGTTCAACGCTCTCGGATAGTCTGGTAGAAATTTCCCTACTCACTTCTTCGAGTTTTGTATAGCTGCATTCTGATTAACAAATTTCTTGTCTAGCCTATTGATGAAAGACTACATAAATTGCTTAAGACTTGATTGATTTTGTTGTGGAAGCTGATATGACTGGCTTTGTTGATTTTGAAAACCCAAAGATGTTTGTTATTATTATCTAGAATTAGCATTGTTATTTGGAGAGCTCCACGAAAAACTAGGATACCTCTATCCCATAGAATTGAAATTCCTTACAACATTTACCTTTTGTATTGTTACTAGCCCCTATTAACACTCATGAGTTGGATAACTCTGTGTAACGACCCGTCTAATCGCTTTAACACCTTGACAATGATAACCTTAGAATTTGAAGTATTTACAGTTTAGTTTATTTGATGGTGTGGATAGAGATAGTGACTAGATTTTATTTGAAAGAGAAGAATTAAAAAATTTCATAGGCCCTGCGACAGAGCCGCTATGGCGGGCACCTAGTCTCCATGATAGGACCTTTGCAACGGTCTCAAATCGCTGTAGCAGGAGACACAATCCAGAACTCCGTGTTTTCCTACTTTTAAAATTCAGATCCTATTATAATAAGGTTTTGTCATTGAAAACTCCCTAAAACCTGCCCCGGTTATTTTAGGAAAAGAAAAGGGAGGCTAGGGAAGAGAAGAACTTCACCAACCTCCCCTAGAATCCTTCAAGGGGTGTGAATTTGAAGCTTAGAACCGGAGACCTACCACTCTCTTGACGTTAGCCTGATGCCCAGGTAGGTTATTGGCTTACTTCTGAGTTAGACTATAATTAGTGAATCATATACTTGTGTACTATTAACATACAATTGATGAGGGTAGAGAGATCATAAAACATAATGTCATGATGAAAGAATTGCAGTAACGCAACTAATAAAATTGGAGGATTAATCCTAGGTATGAGAACATGGGTAGAAGTGAAATCTAGCAGATAACTAATATTGGGGGTGTATTCTTGATGTGATGTCCTCGATAAAATATTCTCAAGGTGATATTGTGATAGTATGTTTTGATGATAAGTGATGCTAATCGCTCATGATTGTAAATTGTGGCAGTGTGGTTCTGATGGTATAATCCTGAGTGAACAATTGTAATAGATTGGATTAAGGGAAGAGGAGGAAGATCAGACCTAGTGCGGCTATAGGAGTTTAATATTGCAAATTAATATTTAAGAACTAAAAATGTGAGACTAGTAGTATAACTTAACCAACTTAAAAAGAATTCGTGGTAAAGAAAGAATCGGAAATTGTGAGAAACCTTAGTAGTAGGGTAGAGTAATTAAATGAGGAAGGCGTTGAAATGATCATTGTTCATCAATGAAGTTTTCTTGCGAATGAATAGATTTAAGGGATAATTATGAGTCCGAATAAGTTGACTTGAAATGGGGACTAATATGAACAATACCTTGATCAATATTGAAAGAATCCGTTTATGTGATAAACCCCTAGGTAGGAGGGTAGGAAAGGTGGAACCAATGAATTGTGAATGTTATCTTGTATTTTTTATTTTATGATATATGACGCAAGACTTTAATATTTGTTAAATAGCTAAACAAATAGTATTTTATGATTCTATGAGGAGTTAGTCCCTATATAATAAGGTATATCTGCGTGGGTGGGTAATGTGATTAATTGGTCTTATGACAATGATTTTGTTGAAGATTTCAATGAATTGTTCATGTTGTTTGAATTCATCCTAAATTGATTGAACCGTGATTGATATCTATGAAATTGTGAGTGAAGTTGTGAAAATCGAAGTGTACTAATAATCCATCCTATATGGTGACTGGCTGAGATCATGACGATATATGTTAAGAACGAATTGGGCAATACACCCTTACCTAGAGATGAGAGGCTCGTGTCTGAGATGAACATCCAGACGAGCGAAAGTATGATTGATTGAGGTACATATTAATACTTGGAGAAGAGTAACTCGTGCCTGAGGTGAGTATCCAGGTATGTAGGGTGTATTTACACATTTATTAATCATATTTTGCCCATGCTTATCTATGTTTTGAGAACAAATTATGTGTGTTTTCTTGTGTTTTATGTGATTTATGTGAAAAAGAGTTAAAGCACATGATTAGATATTTTCAGGTATTAAAGTGATGGATGCGAGCTTTATTGTGGCCAAAAAGAGCAAGTATGGCAAAACGTGGGTGAGAAAATAAGTTGTGATAGAAGTTGGCATCACGCAGGCACACCTTTGCGTCGCATAGGCAGAGATAGTGCACGGAGCAGTGCAGCACACAAGTAGTGAGCAGATGGTCAGAGAGTTGTGACCATAGGCAGAGACAGTGCACGGAGCAGTGTGGCGCACGGGCAGTGTGCAGACGGCCAGTGAGTCTAATCCCAGTTCAATTAGGAACAAAAGCTGCACAATTCAATTTCAATCTAAGCAGGAATGATGAAGGCTTAATCTACTATTATATACACCCTTGCTTAGCATGTCTTAGGCGTCGAACATAGTCCAATTTGAGTAAATATTGTGCACTTCCGGACATAGTCCAATTATTATCCATCAATGAAATTGTTAAATAGCTTAGTCAAATATTTATTGGAGTATTCATCAAGTTCTTGTGATTCAATTTAGCTTTGGAGATTTGTTAAACAATTTCATACTATAGTAAGTGTTTTATTATGATTTCTTCTACATCTTATGTCATTGATTTCATAAACATGAGCAGCTAAATCTCTTAAACTAGAATTGTGGAAACCATAATGGATTAACCAAAGTAGGCAAAATAAAATAGTAATTCTTGAATGGTGAATTGAATGGATTTTTATTCTCTTCGTTTTAATATTTAATTGCCTGTATCTTCAACTTGCTCGACCAAAGAGGTTGAAGTTAGGAAAAGAGAATAATAGTGGTAGTTTGAGGCTTCCAACCCTCATCTAATTAACTTGAGCTCTAACTGAGGATAGTTAAACCAAGACTTATAACGAGGGCAAAATATACACGCCTAAAGTCTGAGAAAATTAAGGTGAAATTCATCAATATAGATCGAGAGTCGTTAGATGAATTTCATCGTTAGTATTTCACAAAATTCACCAGGATAGATTATTAATAAAATAAGCCTACAATATTATGAAATCATGGAGAACACAATCCTAGTTTTATCTCAATAATTTGATAAACAATCTAATCATCATTAGAATTACTTTTCCTTTTTATTTGCAAACCCTCCTTCTGAAATATTGACTACAGGATAATTTAATCATCATTAATATATTATTTCTTCCCTATTTTCTATGGGATCGACCCCAACCTATGTTTGATTAATATATTTGATAGAGACCATTTTATACTTTAATTGCAAGGTGTAATTTGCGCATGAGCAAATATTAGCTCCATTGTAGGGGAATATGGTGTTTAAATTTGGTTTATAGTCCTTATTTTGTGATTTACATTTTTTGTATTCGTTTTTGTTTATTCTTGAGACTTCGCAGGACATGGTAGACCAAGGCAGACCATTCAACTTTCCTCTGTGGGAAGGACTAACGGAAGAATAGCGAACTGAAGCACTACAAAGGGCTTAATAAAATCGGCAAGCCAGGAGAGATGATATCCATGGGGAGCATATTGATCTAGATGAGGTTGGATTTACCAGAGCAATAGTGCCGCCCTTCTGCCATCTAATGCTAAATTTGACATTACCAGTACTATGATTCAATTGCTGAACATGAAAGGGCTATTTGAAGGAAAGAACGGAGAAAATTCCAACCAGTTTTTAATCAATTTTACTAGAATATGCAATGTGTACAGACTACCAGGGGTGACACAGGAGGTTATCAGGCTTAGATTGTTCCCGTTCTCCCTAACTGGGGAAGCTACAATATGGCTAAATGAGCTTCCAGATGAGTCCATTACCACCTGGAAAGAGTTGACTACAACTTTCTTGGAGAAGTTTTTCCCACCCTCACAGATGATTCAACTGAGGGATAAGATAAACAAATTTAGACAGACAGCGGGGGAAACTCTGCATGAAGCTTGGCTCAAGTTTTAAAAGAAATAAAAGCAGTATCCAAATTATAAGCTCCCAAACGAAGTTCTTTTGGAAATATTCTACAGGTCATTCAGTTTAACAAACAAGTTAATTACCAACTTGGAAGAAGTTCAATCATGGCACACACTTTCAAGAAGGCCAATGACATACTAGACAAGTTTGTAAAGACCAACAGAGCTTGGTACAACATCGAGTCTGAGACTACATTGCAAAACCACTCCAGGGGAGGGCTTACAAAACTACAAAGGGGAGAGATGGAACATGATCAAGACATGGACCAGATAAAAGCTCAGATGAAACTAATCACCAAGCATTTTACCATTATGAATGCACACAAAGTGCAAGCGATTAACATGTAAAGAGAGACATACAGGTATGATGACTATTCCCCCGATTATAGAGAAAAGATTTACTTGGCTGACTATCACATGTAGGATTTTCAAGCTTGTATCCAATGTCTAATTCAGGAACCTGGTGGCACAATCATGGAAATCAAGGTCAGAACTATCACAATTATAACAATGATATAGTGGCAGAGAGCAAGGCAATCGAAGAAATAAGGGACCATCACCAAATGACTCTAGAGATGCCAAGATAAAAGACATACTTAGCCAGGTCCTAATAAAACTTGAGTCCACATAATCGGGTGTGAACAAAATGCATCAAGAGCTTTCTAGTTGTTTAAGATGGTTGAATCGCATTCTTTCTCAATCAAACAGTTGGAGCAGTAAATGGATCAAATATCAATGGTGTCAAAGCAAAGACCTAAGAATGATCAGTGCATAGCTATAGCAACAGGAAGTGGCAAGACCACCATTGAGCAGTAGATACCTGGAATAAGACCCAATGTAGATGAAAACAATCTGTACCTAGCATAAACAAGAGAATGGAGCAGTGCGCTGCCTCACCCTTATAGCAGATGTTGTGACCCACCAGCAGGTCAAAGCAAGAAGACCCTTGACACACCACTGGATCGGCGCACTGAGGCACGCGAAGCGCCGCTGGAGTAACGCACTAAGGTGTGCGACATGCTTCTTGATAAGTGCAGAGAGGACCGCATCACACAAGCAATGCCCCGCCCTAAGGTGCGTATCACGGGGGAAGGAAGAAATGAGGAAGGGTCTCAAGCTAAAGAAAATGAGGTAGAGGCAGGGAAGGCTAAAGAAAATCAAAAATTATACACGCAGATTCCAAGACCGCCTCCCCCTTTTCCCAACGCCTTAAAAACAAAGCCGAAGATGAAAACTTTTACAAGATTATTTCTATGTTAAAGTAGTTATCTATCAATATTCTACTAGTGGAAGCACTGGAGCAAATGCCAGGATACACAAAGTTCATGAAGGAGTTGGTGACCAAAAAGAGAACAATAAGCTTTGACACTGAGGATAATATTTATCATTACAGTGCAATAGCATCATGCTCCTTATTATAGAAAAAGGAGGACCCTGGAGCATTCACAATCCCCTGTACTATTAAAGCATTGAATTTTGCAAAGGTTTTATGTGATATGTGAGTTAGCATAAATATGATGTCTTTGGAAGTATATGAGCAACTGGGATTAAGAGCCCCCAGACCAACTATAATGGGGATACTAATGGCAGAATATATAGTAAAAAGACCAGTGGGTATACTGATTGATGTCTTAATCAAAGTGGAGAGATTTATCTTTTCGGCAGACTTCGTCATATTAGATTGAGATGTTGATTTCGAAGTGCCCATTATTTTGGGTCGACTATTTTTAGCCACATGGAGAGCACTAGTGGACATGGAGAGTGGAAAACTAAAATTTAGACTAATCAATGATGAAGTATTATTTAACGTATGCAGGATCATATGACAGTCGAATGATTTAGGTGTAATATCTATGATTGATGTTGTTGATGAAGCAGTTATGGATTTGAAAGAAGAGAGTTGTACAACTGAAGCTCTGACATCCACATTGATGAAGACTACTGAATGGGAGGCTACTGGGTTTGATAAAATAGTGAAAGCTATAGCGGGAAGGGGTGCCTATTCGATATGAAGCTAACAGGACTTATAAAGCTAACATTTATAGTAAGTTTGATATGAAATCAGGATTTTGGCAAATACAAATCACAGAAAAGGATAAATATAAAATAGCTTTTAATGTACCTTTTGGACAATATGAATAGAATGTAATGTCATTCAGACTAAAAAGTGTAATGTTCGGTGGTTTTGGAATACCTACACGCAAGTGCACGTGGTCGAACAAGTAATAAAGTGGCTCAAGTAAGCCAAGTATCGATCCCACAGGGACTGTGATAGGGTAACAATCTACTCAAGTGTCAATAAACTTTAACTCTAAAGATGCAAACAACAGTGTGAAGAAGAGTTTGATATTTTGTTTCCTAATTTTATACTAAGTCTAAAACGAATATATAAATTGAGTCTGAACTATAAGTATGAGCATGCTGAGGTTAAATGAACATGTAGAGAAATAAATCATCGATACAGTTTGGTAAATCCTTCCTCCGGTTGCTAGTCAAGAATTATTGCCTATGGATTAAAACTCTCATATTTAACCCAACTTAAGAATCATGAACCTTCCACCTACATTTCTGTGATGAAACGAAATTCATGTTCTAGCCATACAAAACCGATTCTTTAATTGACTAATACGACTTTCAGGTATATTTCTATCCTGAAGGTAAATCAATTATCAATTTTCCCAAACTAAGAAAAGATCATATCCTATCAATTCACAACTTTCCCGCGAGCTGGTTAGATGCGTGGGGCAGAGGGCTCGTAGTACCCCCTTTGATTGATCCAGCCTTTTCTTCGCTTCGGTAGTGAATCACCTACTAAAGGGGCAGGCCTGCACGCCTTATTTGAGACTACTAAGGCAGGCGGTGGACTCTTTCATTAGGTAAGGGAATTTCTTGCTCTCTCGAGTGAAATCGGACTTTTTAGATGTAGATTAACGTTGGCCACACATTAATGCAGTAAGAACAAGAATCAATAGAACAACCATGGAAGAAAAGATGAAAAACCAATTTATCAATAATCACATTTCAATACAATTGTTCTTAACCTCAGCAAGAAGAGGATTTAGCCACTCATTTGTGGATTAAACATCGTTAAATGAGTGTAAATCATACAAGCAATTGAAATAAAGAAGAAGGAGATAGAGAAAAACCCTGAGATTTTCGTCCCCTCAACTACCTGTAACCCGCGTTCTTGCTCCACCAAGTCAGAATTATTAAAAATGAACCTAAGTGTTCTATTTATACTAGTGGGAATTTTTCCCCCAATAACAAGCAACGTGTCACGGAGTGCATCGCGGAGCACTGCCTCCGTGACACGCCACCGACGCGGACCCTTACTGGAATTTGGTCGTCCAGGTATTAAGGCCCAACGTGGCACGGCGTGCAACGCGGGGCTAGGCCAACGTGCCACGGCCCCAACGCGCACCTCCACTGGAAATAGGCATAATTTCACCATCCAGGCAGAATGCACCCGCGATGGCAGCGTGACACGACTCCATCGTGGAGCCCCTTTAATTCGTGCCTTTAAGTGATTTTTCCCTTGCTAGCGTCCGAGTCCAATCCCGATCTCTCCCAACATGCATCTTAGCTCCATAACTTTATATTTTTTTCTGCAAAACAACGCTAATCATGTTGGTTAGTATAAATTCACATTTTATTATAAATCACATGAGAATGTATAAACATCGATAGATAAACAAGGCAAAATGACACATTTGAGTATCACTTGGGCATATAAATTTGCCCAAGATCATGCACCATCCAAATTTTAAAATATTATGAACAATATATTTGATCAATATAATCATATTTCTATAGTTTATATAGATGACGTTTTAATATACTCAAAAGATATTGATCAACACTTCAAATGTATTCAAACCTTTTTAAAGGTTGTTAAACAAAATGGATCGATAGTAAGTGTTAAAAAGATTAAGTTATTCCTGACTGCCATTAGATTACTTGGTCACGACTTATATCAAAGAACTTATAAACCCATTTTTAGAGTCATAAAGTTCTCATCTAAGTTTCTAGATGAATTAATTGATAAAACTCAGCTCTAGAGATTTTTAGGAAGTCTCACTTATGTTGCAAATTTTGTTCCAAATATTAGACAGGTTTGTAAGCTTCTTTATCAGCGTCTTAAGAAAGATCCAGTCCCATGGAGATTAGAGCAAACAGAGACAATCCAAAAAATAAAATCAATACTTTGAAAACTTCTATGTCTAAAAATACCACATCTAGAGGCATTCATGATAGTGGAAACTGACGCCTCAAACATAGGATATGGAGGTATTCTTAAATAGAGAATTTTCCTAGAAACACCTGAACAATTAATAAAATTCACTTTGGGAATTTGGAATGATGCCCAAAAAATTTACAGTACCAAATAGTATATCAATTTAAAAAGGTGTAGTTGTAACAATTCTACCATCTATTGGTGAACTAATTTTTTTTTAATGGGGGAATTATAGATTCAACCACCTTAGTTTTGGTATGTCATTTATTATTGATCATGCTTAATGATTCCTTTTGATCATCTAATTTTCTGGTGTACTCAAATCATTTAAAGAACTCTATATTGCATCTCATTCTTTTCATATTGGTGCACCAATTTTTCCTAAATGATAACCTTTCCTTTAACGAAAATTTTTCTGCATACCATTGTCATCTTATATTATTTTCTGGATCTAACCTGAGTTTATCTAAATGTTCAAAGTCGGGTTTGAACTCCTCGTCTGATTTTTTTTATATAAAGAGTATTTATGCCTAGCATCTCTCTAGCAGTCGGACTTGTGGTAATTCTAGGTTCATATTCAACCTTAGGAATTGTTTTAGAGAAATCTACTCCTTTTAATTTTTTCTCTATATCTTCAAGAGTTACCTCTTTTTCTTCTTGAGCTTTTGAAAATGAAGGTCTTAAAAAGGATATTCTCTTACTTGAAGAAGCAAGACTAAAAAATTGAGAGCTTAGAAATTTAAATCTATAGATCCATCTGGAAATTGTATTAACTGCTCAATATTTGAATTTCCTTCTTCAATTTCTGGCTCCGTTATGGAGTCACAATGCCAATTATCCTTTACCAATACATCATCCCATTTTATTATTTTTAGGACAAAATATTATTGTGATTGTGATTGGCTTTCATAAACATGGTGACCCCTTTGTTACTTACTATCTTCGCTTTTGAAGCTAGGGTAGTTTTCATTAGCCTATGATATATTCTACATATTATGGCTATTTCTCTTGTATTTGCTTTCTATTCATATTTTATTGTTTTAACATTTAATGTTAGGGTATCCATAACATTTTGATCATTAATATCTATAGAAAAACTGGGATAACAATTAAAATATATCGGGCCATTAGCTAGATTACTTTGTAATACTGCTAACAATGAATCATCAAAGTTTAGTAGCCTATTGTCTCTTAAAAGAAAACATATAGGTACATCCAAGCCTAATCGATACAACGGTTTAACCGTGGCGTAGACAAGTCCTATGTGAAGAAACTTGTAGTTTTTCCTGTATCTATTAATGTCTTTGGTTGTTAATAATTTAATAGTGTCAATAGACTTATTAATAGAGACTGTAGATTTAGAGGTTTCAATACTATAATTTTTTATAAAATTAAAGTGTTCAGTCTTATAAACTTTTTCAAAATGTTCTTTTGGAATATTTCAATTTTGTAAATCACTTTCTATTTTAGCTATTTTAGTAGTTGTAGCAGAAATATTCATACTATTTATTATGTTTTGATTTTCAGAGGTATCCATTAAAACTGTGCAGATAGTTTTAACTGAATAATTAATATATCGGTTAACTGTCTACTTTGTATAGATACATTATGACTAACACAACATAATTTATTATATAACCTGACCTGATTATCAAGAATTAATTTTCTAGTTATCTCTTTAGAATAATTGTCTAGAGTTTCTGAAGGTATTAGTTTTTTTGATAATAGTGTTAGTGTAACACCCCGAATATTTCTAAGATCAGATTCCAGGCTTAAGGGGGAGAAGTCAAGCAGAAAAGGAAATTTTGCAGGATGAGCACGTGGCGAGGGGCAACTTGACGAGTCGTCTGGGCAGGCCACGACTCATCAGGTTGGTCGTTGGGTGGGCTAGGTGTTTGGACAAGGTCTCAGGCAGTGGAAGTGACGGGTGCAGCCAACAAGTCGTTGTGTGGGAGCACGACTCGTGAAGTGAGTCGTTGGTGGAGTTGGGAATTTGGTGAACTTGGGTTAGTGGACTTGACGGCTCGGTCCCCACGAGTCGTTACCTGACCCCACAACTCGTGGGGTGCCTCGTAGGGTCTGGCAGGGTGATTTTTTCCTGCATTTTTCCAGGGGTGTTTCCATAAAATTCTATGTTCCTAACTTCTAACCTCGTCATGTTGAGTGCTATTTGGAAGGTTTTAAGGATTCTTTTAACCTAAACTTTCATTCTCTCAAGATACCTCTCAAAACCCTTCTTCCTCCTCTCTTCTCAAGATTTAAGGACCTCACTAAGGTGTTACTCAAAGCTTCAAGACCAAGCTCAAGTGGGGGATTCTTCAAAGCAGGTATGCGGGTTTTTTCAACAAGGATATTCTTCCATCCTTGTGCCACAAAATGTTTTAACAAAATGCCCAATTTCAATTATTCTAGAAAAGCATGACCTAGGGTTTTTTAAACTGGTGGTGAATTCCTCTATTATTTTCTAAATTCCAAGACCTAAGATGGTTATGAGTTGATCACGATATAGAATAAGTGGGTTACCTTGAATTATGGGTTGGTGATGAAAAATGTGGGGTTATAGAATGTTCTTCGTAAATGGATTGAAATTTTGAATAAGGATTTATTATGGTTCACTCAATTATTGTAATTACTTGCACCCATGTTTAAATTATGTGAAGACTGTATGATTATCTCTAAGAACTTGAATATGCCATTAATAGACATGTTGAGAAGAAATTAGAGTTTATGGGCTTGAATAATTGAAATTTAATTATGTATGTCTCTTATGTCTTCGATGAAATTGACTGGGCATGAGGTAAGTCCATGATAATAGCCTAATTAATGCATCCTTCTCATGAATTGGAGTAATCTCGAAATGAGTTTTATGAAATGAAGATGTATACCTCTCCCATGATCTCGTTGACTATGTATAAGTTTCGAGTCAAGTATATGGTTTCCCGTAAATCTAGAATTATATGAATCAATGTATGTGTGTTATGGTATGAATCGGATCTATAGATCATGAATGACTATATGATACATGTTGAACGATATGAAGCCAGAATTATAATGAGAATCTATAGATACTCACAATGTAAGATGATTGAAGGAATATTGATGTGACTCTATGATGATATAAATTAAGATGATTGAAGGAATATTGATGTGACTCTATGATAATATAAATTATGACGATAAAGCATGAGAATGATATTTTAAGAATGTTGGGCTTGTTGTTAGTAGAAAGTAGCCCTACCTGTTTCGAAATGAATGTTGTATCACGAAGATTAGTAAATGCTCATGTCTCTGGTTAGCTGCAGTAGTTTAGCATATATGATCAGATGTTATATTAATAACCTGCATGTTTTAGTCCAGGCAGGGGACTTCTTTAGTCGAGAACGTTTCCCTTAGTCAATTAGGGAACTTCCTTAGTCGAGAATATTTCCCTTAGTCAGTCGGGGAACTTCCTTAGTCGAGAACGTTTCCCTTAGTCAGTCAAGAACACTCCTTAGTTGAGAATGTGTTCCTTTATACAGATTGGGACACTCCATAGTTGAGAATGTGTCCCATAGCAAGCTAGGAACTCTCAATAGTAGAGAATGACTCCTTTAGCTCATGTTATCAGTTTAAATCATTTGTGGTAGGAGATAGTCTCAGTAATCGGTATATGTTCAGTATATGACCTTTATGCATGAGCTCGATGATGTTTCCATGAAATGAGATCCAAAGGAAAGTTTCATATATGTGTATGTATAAGTGGCTCTCAAGAGGATTGATGCATGTTAAATCAGTTATGTTAATGTACTTGGTTATTTCCTTATCGTATACTTATGTATTTATTGATCTATGATATCCCGCATGCTTAGTACATTCCAAGTACTAACTGCACGCCTTTTGTGCTATATCGTCTCATGATATAGATTCAGGTTTCCGGACTCAGCCTCGTGGTTAGATACTCTCCATCCCTTTTCAGCTGCTAGTGGTGAGTCCTCATCTTCCGATGGCATGAGTTATGTTTACATTTTCATTATGTTCAGGTTTTTTTCAGATTTTAGGTTTGCTGGGGGTTTTTCCCAGCAACTCTTCAGTTTAGTCGAAGGCTTTTAGACTTGTCTAGATAGATTCAACGTTGTATCAAAGTGTTGTTACAATTGTTCTTATGACTCCTTATTAGACTCTTGCAGTTAGCTTCCGCTCATTTATGTTGATAGTTGTTTCTAGTGTTAAGTGATATGCTATGATTATGCCATGGGTCGATTTGGAGCCTTTCAGGATTTCTTGTCCCGTATTTACGATTCGGGTCTACTCTCGGGTCATGACAGTTAATTAGAACTTGAGGATGAGGAATAGTTGTGTGCAGGGAATAGGAGCTACTGGTTATGGGGGACCACTGCAGCGAGACTGTTACCACAATCGGAGCCCCGCTGTAATGGACCAAGATTATAATCTTTGGATCCGCTGTGGCAGCATTTTAAGCGTTATAGCGGGTCTGCTGAAGCGGGTGACGGGAATCAGTATGTGAATCTTAAGTGGGATTTCAGGGAGTTTACCGCATTATTCCAAACCACGACCTATTGAGAACTCAGAGCGAATTTCTAAGAGCATAGCAGTTTTCCTTCCCTAAGGTAAGATTTTCAATCAATTCTCTCCACTTTTGACTCCCTAATTTCGTAGAATTGAAAGGAAGACCTTTAATAGTGGAAATTCTAGGTTGAAAAACCCTAGAACTGGAAACTAGGGCAAGTGAAATAGGTATTGGTAGGTGTTGATTCCTAGGCTTAGGAGTGGATAATTAGCACTTCCTAGGGAGAATGTGAACATTATTCCATCTTTAAGATAAATTGAGACTTAGGGTCATAAAGCTTGGATGTTTAGTATTAAAGACTGCTTAAAAAGGGTTGAGGGAGTAGAAAATCCTTAAATTAGGTTGGAATTGTCGTGGGAGGTTAGAACATGATAATCTGACTCTTGGGTAATGAATTGAACCGTGGTACGGGGTAGAATTGGTAGAGTTTAAATTCCCAAGACCCTTATTCGAAGAGTAAATAATAGGTTACTCTGAAATTGATGTTGTAAATTTCGAACATTCAGAAATGTTGCGGAAAGGCAAGGATCCAATGGAGTGATCATTATTCAAATCCTTCAATCAAGGTAGGTTATGGTTTAGAAGGAGTTAGACTTTACATAATGACATGTATATGTGTGGAATGATAATGTGCGTAATGGTCTCTGGACATTTATTGTTGTAATGATTCCCTTGTTGAATTCCATTATTGAATGAATCTGATATGATGTCATTACTTATATAATGTGGAATTGGATGTTTGAGAGGTTGTTCATGTTGTTTTATATTATCTGAAAATGATATATTAATTGTGTGAATATTAAAATTATGGGAGGTAAGATGAGGTCTTCCAAGGATCAAATAAATTAACTTAGTGGTAAAACACCGAGATATTGAATAAAGATGGATAACATATTTGTCCTAAGATGAGAGGTTCATGCCCGAGGGGAGCACTCGGGCGAGCAATGATGGTTGAGTGGCTCGTGTCAGAGGGGAGCATCCGAACGAGCGATAAGTGGAGTGGCTACCAAGCCGATACAGTACATGAATTTCTGGAGTCCCCTGCAGGTCATGACTGGAAGAGCATAAATAAGACCTTTTGGCATGTGTGTACATTGATGATTAGTTTTGGAGTGTTTATGATGATGTAACGGAGGCATGTGCCTAGCATATCACCATTTGTTACGTTATTTGGCTGAGTATAAAGAAATAAGACCCTCTGACATGTGTGTACATTCATGATCAGTTTTGGAGCATTTATGGTGATGTGATGAGGTGTGTACCCGGCATATCACCATTTGTAACGTTATTTGACTGAGTGTAAAGAAATAAGACCGGTTCGGTTATGTGAAACCTTGAATGAACTGAATTCCTTGCTATGTATTCTATGTATTAGCAATGTTGATGGGTTTATGATGATTTGACTGTAATTGTAAAGTTAAGTAAGAACTTGTGATGAGTTGTGGATTGGTTGTGAGTAGTCCATTGTGTATTTCATGTGGTTACGATATATTTAGGGATGACAATTAGAGCGGGGCAGTGAAAATTCTTAATAGGGCGGGACAGGGGGAGCATTTAAATGGGGCGGGATAGTGTAGAACGTAAATCTTAAGTTTTAAAACTTTTTATTGGGGCAAGGTGGGGCAGGTCAAAAATTGAAATAAAAAAGTGGCTCAGATTAAAAAAATGAACCTGCGTGTTAAGAAAAGGGGTGTCAATATTCAATATAATTATTTTTTACTATTATATATAAATATTATCGTATATCCTTTGTTGTTAGCAATTTATTACTTTCTTTTATTAATATGATTGCATTCTTAGTTATCTTATATTTGTTATATCAAAATATCAATTAGCCTTATATTTATAATCAATTTATTTATTATAATTTATCACACTTCTTTATTATTCATTCATTATTTATAAATCCTATTTGAACCAAAAATATGAGTTCAACTTAGAACTCATAATACTACCACAAATAAAACAAAAAGAAATTGCTACTCCTAAACAAAAGTAAACATATAAGGATACAAATTTGATGAGTAGTTAAATGCTAATATTGAAAATTTGCAACTGCATAGTAATGTAAAATGAGAAAAAAAAGTTCAAATTGTTTTACTAAGAGTACTACAAAATGGAAAATAAAAAAAAAAGAAAAAAACATAAATAGGGTAGGGTAGGACGGGGCTTAGCGGGGTGGGGTAGGGGGAGACAAATTTTATGAAAAATGTTAAACAAGACAGGGCAAGGTGGGTCAAATCTTAATAGATGAAGACTCGCCCCGCTCCCCCCCTCCCCCCCCCCCTTTACATACCTAGGTATATTGATTGTTGTACTGACGGCTATGAATAGCTAGGATAATTATGATGAGTAGAATGTTGAAAAAGAATTAAAAGGAACTGTAGATGTACAACTAAGTCGAGCTACTGTTAAGACAGTACCGCTGCAACGGGACCTATACCACCGAGGCAAGACCGTGGCAGCGGTCAAGTGACTGCTGCAGCAAGGCCCAATCAGTGAGCAGGCTGGCCAAACACCCTACATAAATTAAATTTTTAAATGAGTATTATTTATTGAACTTGTGTTCTAGGATAATTGCATATTGTTTCTTTACTTATATGTGTTATTATTTAAGGTCGGCCAATGATGCCTGCCAGTACTTAGTTTTATACTAATGCTACTCCTGCACTTCTTTTTTGAGTGCAGACCTCGATCCAGGAAGCTCATCTCCACCCCATCTTTAGAGTAGCAACAAAAATTCATTGAAGGTGAGCAAGTCAGGCTGGGTTACTTTGATTCCTCTGCAGAAGGTGTCTTTTGTCTATAAATTGACTTTTCTTGATTTTCTTGGTTTACTCTTTTTAGACAGTGTTAGGTAGATGTCCTCATGTATAATGACTTTCAGGTTCTGAGGATGTATTAGACAGCTTGAAATTATCTTTCCTCTCATTTAATAAAAGCTCCCGCTATTTGCCGTTTCATTGTGATTTATCTATATTGTTGTGGAGATTGAGTAAATAGTTAGGATTTCTTGGTTCGCCCAACAGAGGGGATAGTGTGGGTCCCAATCACGGCCACTTAGGTCTTGACAGTGACAAAATATTTTATCATTAAAAGCTTAACTTTTTACGATGACTACATCATACTATTTAAGATGATCATATTTTCGTCATAAAAGTTTGACAATTAGTGATAAAAATAATTTTTGTTCCAAAATTCTCTACTTTTACCTATAAAGTAATTTTATATTTTATGATAATTGTGATTGTCACTAATTATGACATTTTGTAGTGACAATTTCATTTTGTCGGTCAAAGATATATTTTTTTAGTGACTACATGATTGTCTTCAACTACAAAATTGTAAAAAGATAAAGTTGTCACTAATTTATACATTTAAGGACAAAAAAGGAGTTTGTAGGTGAAAAGTAGTTTTTAGTGATGAAATAATGTTGGTTCAACTACGAAATACATATAATATTAGAGATAAATAATGTTGTCACCAACTATACTAAATAGTTAGTATCGCATCAGTTTCATCGGCCTTACTAACCTCTTTAATGACAAAAATATACTATTACTTACAAATTTTAATAATTTATATGACGAACTTGTTCGTCATAAATACTATGCATTTGAGGATGAAAAATACTTCTGTGGTTAATATACGTCTATTTAGTGATGAAATACTAAGTTGTCTCTATATACATTTAGTGACCATAATTTAGGGATGAATGATTGACGAAATTTTTTTCGTCTCGAAAGTTTCTTTTTGTGACAAAATACAAATTAAAAAAAAAGAGACAAAAGTATTCGTCACTAATACTCAAATTTGTAGCAGTGCGATGCGTATATAAATTGTGTTCAACGTGATTTATAAGTTCAAATAAGGTAAAATAATTTAATAATTTTAAAATCTTAAATATTAAGACTTCTTATCTAGACAAACACGATTTTTTCAAATAAGGAAAATTTTAAGAAGAAAAATTTTAGTCAATTTTAAAGTACTAAATATTATGAGTCTTACATTGTACAAATAAATATAGATTTAATAGTTATAACTTCAATTAATTTTAAAGTCCTAAATATTAAAATAATAATTAAATAATAATTAATTAATTAAAATAGTAAATGATAAGTTTGTATATTGTAGAGTCTTTGAATAATTTGCAAAAAATTCAATTAACTATTCTAAAGGTATATGTGCTTTTAATATAGTATAGATATATAGATACATATAGATTAAATTTTTAAATGTTAATATTTTCTATATTTTTCAAATAAGGAAGGATTTAATACATAAAATTTAATTAATTTTAAAATTTTAAATATTATAAAAATAATTAAATAATTATTTTGTCAAGTGTGAACTAAATTTTTAATAGGATAAAAAAGTGAATGACATTTTGTTGTGAGATTTTTTACTTTAAATATTTAGTAATAATTTAATTTCAAATTTCACCATTTATGAGGTGATTTCAGGTCCATTTTTCTCTCTCTCTTAATTTATGTGTCTAGCCAGACATCTCACATAGATTGAAATGGAAGAAATAGTGTAGATTTAACTAAAGCGAATGAATAACAAAAATATTCAATTAATTAAAAAAAACTTAAAATATATTGTGTTTCTATATTTTTTTTAACTATATAATTTTTTTTTAAAAAAAAAAAAGAAGAAGAAGAAAGAATTCAACATATTAATGCATAATAAAACTACACTCTTTAATTTATTTACTTGTACTATGAGTTAAAAATGTGTGATGGATAATTAGTTAGTTTAGTAAAAAAATGATTGATATAACTTGACAAAATTGTAATTGATGTTACAGTCTTAAATGTTACGACTCCTAATATAGTTCAAATTAGGAAAAATTTAAGAAGCAAATTTTTTTTCAATTTTAAAACACTAAATATTAGGAGTTCTTACCTTTTACAAATAAGTAAAAATTTAATAGTTATAACTTTAATTAATTTTAAAGTCCTAAATATCATGATAATAATCAAATAACAATTATTTAAGAAAAAATATTAAATAACAATTTTATCTATTGTGGAGTTTTTTTAACGAAGGACAAAAAATTCAATTAATATTTCTAAGAATCTTCATGCTTTTAATATAGTATAGATATGATAAATAGAAAGTAAAACCTAATAATGAAGTTTATTCAAAGCTATACATGATTAGAGCATAAGGTTAACATCGAGGTCATGTACCACAACTATACATTGATTTCCACAATAAACACATAGATATTCAAAATAACAAAGCCTTCTATATTTCATCTTAGTATCTTGTCTTCGGAATAGATTTGCTTTCACCTCAAAGTAAATTTAAATATGCCTACACATGAGAAATCAACATAATTTGAAGAAAAAAGAGCCCTATCAAAAACAAAAGGGAAAAAAAACTAAGTTTGAAAAAATCCTAGAATAAAAAAAATTTATAACAACAAGAATGATATATCCGGTGTAATTTTACAAGTGAAATATGAAAGGGCAAAATATATGTAGATCTTATCCTTATCTGTATAAGGCAAAGAGGTTGTTCCCTAAAAATCCTCAGCTCATAACTCAAAAGAAAAGTATCTGACAGGATCGTAAAAAAAGAAAAGAAAAGAAAAGAAAAACTATAAACAATAAAAGGAAAGGATAGAGATAACCCTAAGGGAAAATTATGTGTGTGTGGGGAGGGAGGGGGGAGGGGGGAGGCTACTCATTATGGATTGTCGATTTAAGAAAATTATCAAACATTGTCGGTGTAATAGTTTTCTTAATTTAAGTTGTAGTTAGAGCTAGAAAGAAAAATTTATCAACGAAGAACAAGGGTTACCTCAAACAAGATGATTTTTATCCTTGTAAAGAAAAACATATACTTGGAAGTATCGCCTCTATCAGATTTACATACATACCAACAATTAGCAAAAGAATTTTGTGATTTTTGATTTTTGCTAAGATATACTAATTTTGTTGTAACTAGTTAGTATCATAAGAGATTAGTGACAAAAGTCATTACAGAATTTTTATCAGTAATTTCTCAAGCAAAAGTCATTAGAGAATTAATCAAGACGAGATTCAACAATAATTATTCAAAATCATGCTTTGGATATACATGTGAAGAGAATATGAATATTTACCCATATGTAAGAATATAACAAAAATTTACCCACAAACAAATGCAACAAGAAAATATTAATTGGAGAAAAACTTATTACAACTGAGAATCCAAACTAGAGAGAAATTAGACAAAATGAAAAACTTTACAAGAGTTTAATGAGATGATTAGACTTTGAAAAGAGATTCAACGATAAAAACTTGAATATAGAGAATATATGAATGAGAGAAAGGAAAACATTAAAACGAAAATCAGTGTAAAAGAGGGGAATTATAGTGGGACACATGTTTGTTTTCAAGGTAGACAAGCATGTTTGTAATATAGCCATAAAAAATTATGAAAATACCTTTCATCGTTCAGGGGACTCGTATTTATTAAAAAGTATAATATAATAAAATAATCAAAAAATGATCAAATTTGCCCCTATACTCTCAGAAAAAGATTATATTTATTCTTCAACATACTTTTTTGATCTATTTGTCATTACCATCCAACTTTGGGCATATACTTGCCCTTGGTCCGTTAACTCTCATATCTCCACCCTTATTAACTTACATGGCTCCATAAGGGTCCGTTAACTCTCATATCTCCACTCTTATTAACTTACATGGCTCCAACATGGATATTTTTTATCCTAATTAAATTTTTCTCTCAATAGAATTCTTCTACACAATTCAATATCTATACCCGACCCAATTAACCCAATAAACTCATTTTCTAATTTTCTTTCCCTCGTCACTCTCTTAGCTCATATAGTTCTTCTATCCAACTCAATATATATCTGATTTCAGCTCAAAGTCCTTTTCCCAATTAACAACTGATGTTTTCCACACTAATAATTTCAAATGATTAATAAATAGACAATCATGAATTTAAACTTTAATCGGTGATGCTCAACCAATTTAATAGCGAAAACAGATAATTTGTCAACTGTAGATTCAAAGCCTCGACAACCAACTTTAAATATCAAATAGCCGAGTGATTTAGTTGTTCTTCGGCTTCAAGTGCAAGGCTTATGTTATACATTCATAATCAATCCCTGTGGTAGAAAACACAAACTCAATTTGCACGCAACAACTACCAAGAATTCAAACAACAAATTAATGACAACTTAAATTTTAAGCCGCCGCCTTCAATTGTCGAATATCTTCATCACTCTCTTAGCTCAAATATAATTCTTCTATTAAGTTAGTTAAGTCAGACATATATAGTAGGTTGGGTAGAAGAGTTATATTAAGAGTAAATTTAATTGAAATAAAAATATATTTATGTAGGCCCACATACAAAATAAGCATGGGGATATGAGAATTAATGATGCCAAAAACAAAAATATATATTCAAAATTAAATAATAAAGACAAATATATTAAAAAATCATAATAAGGAATAAAAATAAATACACCTCTTTCTTATAAAAGAATTAAGGATCGAATATTACCAAGTTAAATTCATCAATCACAAATAAATAATGAAAGGAGAAAAGATGAGAAGAAGGTAAAAGAAGGTGGACTGGAGTAGAGAAATCCTAACAATTTTATTTTATTTTTATAATTTTTTTTAAACGGGATATAAATATAAACACCCGTCGAAAGCTTAAACAATAACTCGAAGCCCACATAGTATAAACCTTTGCTATTTCCCTCTTTCCACCGTCCAAAGCATTACACCTCCTCAGTCCCCACCTTCGCCGCCGCCGCCACCACAAGCCAAAGTTTTTAACCTAAGCTTCCTTTCAGACCCTCTTACCATCCGTTTCAGCAATGGCCACAGCAAATATTAGGGACATCTTGACTTGTTTCAGTCCCTCTTTGGACTTCTTTGCTATCAGCTCCGGTGATGGCCGTATCAAGGTAATCTTTTTCCCGGTACACTGAATATACTAATTAGTGAATTTTTTCACTATTATTGCAGCTAATTGCACTTCTCATATAGTTTCCGGATATTCAACTTTTTCTTTTAGAAAGAAAGAATTAATGTTGTCATTTTACCTCCAAAAGTTTGTGAAGTTGATTCTTGATAAGGGAAAAGTGCCAAACAACAAGCGTATCTTCCAGCATTACCTCAAGTTTGGAGAGGGCGGTGAGGGGAGAAGTTATCTTGGATTCGGTTTAATTATAACTAACAGCTTAGAATTTGAGAAAGGAAAGTGATGAACTTTGTTTTCATGCATGTATATGCGGTGCTTTTTTGTTTTTCTTTTTTCTTTTTTCCCTGATGTGTTATGCAACAAGGTGAATTGAACTGGGAGATTATTCAGTCATTTAATACACATGTAAAATTTAATTGATTTTTATTTGTTTTCTGGTGCTACAGTTGCGTAATTCCTTCTTGTAATTGTTGACATTATATGTTCATGTTTATTTATTTTGGTCCCTTTTTTCAATTGCTTATTTGAATGTTTTATCTTATGCTTAGAAGCTAAAAGATTATATCTTGGAAAGTGAGGTGAAGTAAAGCGGAATTCTATGTACATGTGTATTTAGATGTGTTTCATTTGTTTTCTCATGCTACAGTTGCACAACTTATGTCATGCTTGTTGAAAGACATGCTAGAGAAATGTTTGGTACTGATACAGCCCTCTGTAATCATGTTAAGCAATTCCACATTTTATTGGAATTTTATTTCACAATTCATAAATGTCTTTTGGGCATCTATCAGATATGGGATACAGTGAAGGGTCTGGTACAGACCGAGTTTGCAGATATTGTGGCAACTGAGACAGAAAGCTTGTTTATTAAGCCAGGAGGTCATCTTTCAATGGATTATACTTGCATGAAGTGGTTATCATGTGACAGAAAGGTGAATTCTGTGTGCGGGAAAAAGATGTTAGTAGTTAATTATTTAGTTTTACTCTAACTTCAACTCTTTTTAACGGGAGCTATTTTACTCGTTGGTCAGAAGAAAAGGAAGCTTGGAACTTCATTACTGGTCTTAGGTACAGGCAGTGGTGATGTTTTAGCTCTGGATGTATCTGCAGGTCATCTGAAATGGAGATTTAGTGATTGCCATCCTGGGTGAGTTCCGGGCAAAGTCATAACTAAAATTATCTTGACTTGAGAAAGAATGGTATATTTCCTGTGGAACTTTCTTTGATGTGCTCTCCTGCATATTATATGTTGGACATAGGATTAGTCACTTATGTACGTGCTTCAGTGCTAGGTGTAGGACATATTATGAGAAAACATAAAATAGCTTTAGATCACAATTCAACAGGAGTATATAGATAGAGGTTCATGCACTAAAGGTGTGGTCTAGTGATCAATGAATTGGGAGAAGAATCATGAGGTTTTAGGTTTAAATCGCAGTAGAGGCAAACAAACACTAGGTAATTTTTTTCTATTGGCCTAAGCTTTGATACCCAGAATTACCCAGTACCTGTGCTGCGGGACGTAGCACGACTCAATGGGATAGTCGAGGTGCACACACGCTGGCCCAGACATCATCTTCGACTATATATATATATATATATATAGAGGCTTGGAGTTTGATGTCTAGCACGTGTCCTACTTTCAAGAAGGGAGAATTTGGATGTATTTTTGTCTGTTCCTGCTATTTGTGATGAAAATAATTTTTTCCCATGTTTCATTCTTGTCTTTCTGTTGTCTTTAGTTGCTTAGTGCTTTTGTCGTGGTTTCCTCAATTTATGCTGCAACTCTTGTTTCTTGGAATCCGAAGTTGTAAAAGGGAAGCAGAACTCTTAGTGATAAAAGTTATTGGCAGAAGTAGTAATGACCTATAGATCACACCTCTTATACTGTCTCCATCTTGAAGCTTTTTCTTTGTTCTTTTTTACATTCATCATTCTCACAATTCTATGGTGAATTGTTCGTACTTATGTAAATTTGATCATATAGTAAGATTATGATATGGCAATCACCCCTGCGTTAATTGAAATTCATATGTCAATGAGCAGCGGTGTCAATGCCATCTCATTCCCTTCACACGGTTCATTCATTTACACGGCTGGTGCTGATGGACTAGTTTGCAAAATTGATTCCATGTCGGGGAACTTATTGCATAAGTTTAAAGCTTCCACCAAAGCAATATCATCTTTATCCATTTCATCAGGTTTGTATCTATACATGTTCATTGTCTTCAATGATCGCTACATTTTGAGAATCTTTCTTTTTAGTCAATCTGGATGAGTAACTGAATGATTGGCATCTGTTACCCCTTCTGTAGTTTCTGTAATGCAAAATGGATACTCCCAACAGTGATACCAGATCCCTGTGCTAAGAGTTAGCAAAGATATACATGTCATTGCTCCATTTGTGTCCTTTTCATCCTCTATCTTGTGTTAGCATTCCTGTAGTGGTTTTCTCCTTGAGGTAGCCGACATTCTATGCTTAATTGCTTCTGCTGAAACTGGTTCCTCTTGTGGTTTTCTGTCTAGCCAGATGGGAAAATATTAGCAACAGCAACTTCTCAGTTGAAGATTTTCACTTGCTTGGATGACAAAAAGCTCCAGAAGTTTTCAGGCCACCCTGTGAGTGTTTGGTGTTACACATCTTCTGTTTTATTTTTATATATATATGCTTTCTTTTTTTATGCATTTGCTTTTTTGATTAAGTGAAGTCAATATAGACTGCAGAACAATTCTATTACCCATTCTTGTGAGTAACCTTATTTCATTTCTCCTTTTTTTATTAGGGGGCTGTTCGGTGTATGGTTTTCTCTGAAGATGGGAGACATCTTCTTTCTTCTGCTGTTGGTGATCGACATGTAGCAGTTTGGAAGTTAGATGGTAGCAAAAGGAAATCATCGTGCTGCTTGCTTGCAATGGATCACCCTGCTGTATTTTTGGATTGTTACCACATTAAAATTGGAGATGAAGATGAAGCAAGTTTAGGTGTTTTGGCCATTTCAGAAGTTGGTGTTTGCTACTTTTGGCATGGAAAGAGTTTTGAGGAATTGCATAATTTGAATCCCACAAAAATATGTGCATCTTTAGATGAGAAAATACCGAAGAAACATAAAAAAGACATGGATAGTATTTTTTCAGCAAAATTGCAATCTATTGGCACGTCTGGTTCCGGTCATATGTTTGTTGCATATGGCTTGTTGCTAAAACCATCATTTGAAAAAGTTATAGTGCATCCTGGGGCAGATATCAAATTAAAAAGTTCAGTTGATGGGATCCTTCTACCCTTCAGTCAATCTTGCAAATCTAAACAAGTATCCAACACTCAGAGTCAGGGTAACATTCTCTGTTCATTTGCACTTGCCTCCCATGTCTTCTAATTTATATGTTGAAACATGAGATGTTGAACCCCGTATTTGATAATCAAATTGCCGTTTTAAATATGTATGAATCCCTATTGATAGATTTTGCATGGTGATGTAAATGTTTCTGGAATCTTCTGTCATATCAACAAATTTTCTATTGCCTCCCAAATTTTAGTGCATTTTTTCATTTCTTTCCACACAGCTGATTTCTACATGGTACTCTCACCCCTAACTTATTTCTCCGTATTATTTGAGAATTTCATACTCCTAACCTATGTCCCAGTAGGCGGAGGCAACCCTTATGTATTTCTAATATCTATTCCTCCTCCTTTATGCAATCTTTAAGCTCCAAATTCTGTGTGATTTTGGCATTCAATCAATATGCATAGCTATAAGTGATGTTTGAGATGTTTCAACATAATTTTTACTAAGACAGCATTATGGAGTCACATTTGATAAGTGGGAGTGCAACTTGTTTACTCTTTCGACCATCTATTTCTTTCGGAAGGAAGGGAAAAATGCTATTTGCTTTCACTTTTTAAAGGTTTAAAATCACGAAGATTTGAGGCATCCCTTATTTTCTGTTTCATGCTCTGTACCATGAGCCCTAAGTTCTATTTGTAGTGTAGCTTTTGTTTGTAGCTGTTGTTTCTGTTTCATACATTAGTGGTGTCGGGTTGTGGTGTGATGGTTTGAGGTATTGTCCTCGGTTGGGGGACAGGGGCGAGGGGGGGGGGGCAGGGGCGATAGGGGTACTAAGGGGCTGCTAGGTTGAGAGTTGGATCTTGGGACATAGGAACTTTGACGGGGAAGTTTATTGAGTTAGTGAAGGTTCTCAAGAAGAGGAGTACCAATGTAGATTGTGTTTAGGAGACCAGATGGCGCTAGGGACGTGGACAGGTATAAGTTGTGGTACTCAGGAGGTTCGAAGAATCGGAATGCAGTAGGAATCTTAGTAGACAGTGAACTTAGGGAGCAGGTGGTAGAGGTGAGGAAGTTCAATGATAGATTGATGTGGATTTAGTTAGTCGTTGGGGGGTCTAACTTGAAACTTTTGCATACGCACCACAAACGGGGTTGGACAAGGAGGACAAAAAGAGCTTTTGGAAGGCATTGGATGAGGTGGTGCGAGGTATACCACACACTGAGAAGCTATTCACAGGAGGAGAATTCAATGGTCACATTGGGTCAACCCCTAGGGGATACAACGATGTGCCTGGAGGATTTGGTTTTGGGGACAGGAATGAAGGAGGAGTCACACTCTTGGATTTTGCAAGAGCTTTTGGGTTGGTGGTAGCCAAATCGAGTTTCCCGAAGAAGGATGAGCACTTGGTTACCTTCCAAAATGCAGCGAACAAGACTCAGATAGACTATTTGCTCCTTAGGAAGGGTGATAGAAGATTGTGTAAAGATTGAAAAGTTATCCTGAGTGAGAATCTTACGACCCAACATAAACTTCTAGTAATGGATTTGGAGACCATGAGGGGAGGAGGAAGAGGGTGGTGGATGTTCGGCCACAAATCAAATGGGGTGGCTTGACTATGGCTAGTGCTCTGGAGATGGGATGAAGTTAATAAATATGGGGGCTTGGGGGAGTAGTGGGAGGCGAACAGTATGTGGGATAGGACTGCTAGTTGCTTAAGGAAAGCGACTAGAGAGGTGTTGGGGGTCTTGAAGGTCCATTTGGGTGGGCATCGAGGGGACTGGTGGTGGACTGGAGAAGTTCAACAGAAGATGGAGGCAAAGAAGGCGGTGTATGTGAAGTTGGTGGAGAAGGCAAAGAAGGTGGTGTATGTGAAGTTGGTGGAGAGTAACAATGAGGAGGAGAAGAGGACGAATAAGGAGAAGTATAAGACAACACGAATAGCGGTGACGACGACAAAATCGGTAGCTTTTGAATGCTTATATGTTAAATTAGAGGGCAAGGGAGGGCATAAGAAATTGTACAAGCTAGCCAAGGCGAGAGATGAGGGCTCGTGATCTAGACTAAGTGAAGTGTATCAAGGATGAGGATGACAAGGTGCTGGTGGAAGGGCATTTATTAGACGTAGATGGCAAGCGTACTTCCAATACCTCTTAAATGAAGGAGGGGATGGAGACGTTGTGCTGGGGGGAGCTGGAGCACTCAGAGGGGCGATGCGATTGTGGGATGTTGTAGGTGTATAAGGGTTGAGGAAGTTACAAGTGCTATTCTTAGGATGCTTAAGGGTAGAGAGATCGGGCCTGATGAGATTCCGGTGGAATTTTGGAAGAACACAGGTAAGGTACGTATGGAGTGGTTGACCAAGTTGTTTTGATGTCATTTTCAAGACAACAAAGATGCCCAATGAATAGAGATGGAGTATAATGGTTCCGTTGTACAAAAACAAGGGCGGCATTCAGAATTGAAATAACTATCTCGTAAGGAGATTGGTGGAGCAGTACAAGGAGAGGAAGAAGGATCTTTTCGTGGTGTTCATCGACCTAGAAAGGCTTATGACAAGGTCCCGAGGAAGGTTCTTTGGAGTTTCTTGGAGGCTAGAGAGGAATCGGTGGCGTACATTAGGGTGATCAAGAATATCTATGTTGGAGTCAAGACTCGGGTAAGGATTGTGGGAGGAGACTCGGAGCGCTTTTCAGTTTTGATGGGGTTGCACCAAGGACGAGCACTTAGCCCATTTTTATTTGCCTTGGTGATGGAAACATTGATGTGAGGGATTCAAGGTGAGGTGTCATGGTGTATGTTATTTGCGGATGACATAGTTCTAATTGATGGGACTCGCGGCGGCGTAAATGCTAAGTTGGAGGTTTGGAGACAAACCTTTAAGCTAAAGGGTTTAGGTTGAGCAGGACCAAGACAAAATATTTGGAGTGTAAATTCAGTGACGTGATGCACTGGATACACAAGTCATCTAAAAGAGAGAGTTTCAAGTACCTTGGATCTATTATCCAAGGAAATGGAGAGATTGACGAGGATGTTGCTCACCGTATTGGTGCAGGATGGATGAAATGGAGGCTCGCATCTGGAGTCTTGTGTGATAAGAAGGTGCCGACAAAATTTAAAGGCAAGTTCGACAGAGTAGTGGTTAGACCAACTATGTTGTATGGGGCGGAGTGTGGCTCGTCAGGAATTCCCATGTTCAGAAGATGAAGGTTGCAAAAATAAGGATGTTACGGTGTGTGTGTTAGCATACTAGGAGAGATAAGATTAGAAATGATGATATCTGGCCAAGGTGGGAGTGGCTGGGTTGGAGGACAAGATGCATGAGGTAAGACTGAGGTGGTTTGGGCGTGTGAAGAGGTGTTCGAGTGCCCCAATGCGGAGGTGTGAGAGGTTGCCTATGAATGATTTGACGAGAGGTAGAGATAGACTGAAAAAGCAATGGGGAGATGTGATTAGAAAGGATATGGCACAATTGCAGCTTACCGAGGACTTGACCTTAGATAAGAAGGTGCGGAGTACATGGATTAGGATAGCAAGGTAGTAGGTAGCAGTGTGTTGCACTGCTTTTTGATTCTCAATGGTAGGCCTATTATTGCTCTTATAGTTCCTTGACCTTCGATGTCTGTTATTAGCTGTTGTTACTTGTATCTCGTTTAGTGTAGTTGTTGTGTAGTTTGGTGCGGGTACTAGTTGCTGTTTTGTTATTATATGTTGTCTCCTGTACTGCTAATACTTTTTTTGGGACTGTTTTTCTAAAAGCTGAGGGTCTACGGAAATAACCTTTATTCCTGTAAGGTAGAGGTAAGGTCTATGTATATTCTACCCTCTCTAGACCCCACTTTGTGGGATTACACTGGGTGGTTGTTGTTGTTGTTGTATGGTCTGTACCATCATTAATGTTATGGTCAATTTGCATTGTGATACAGGTGTGTTCTAACATTGTTTTTACATTGAACAGTTACTGCCCTGGATCGTGCAAATGCAGAGGGTGCCTTACTTCCCTTGCCTAAGATTCTTGATCAGGTCGATGTCAAGACTGGAATTGAGTCCAATGTGAGCAAAGGTATCACTTAACATTGCCCCAAACTTTGTGATCTCTTGGTATTGTTGGCACACCGTTCTTTTGTGTCTGTACTATATCTAACACCTTTTTTGGACTCGCGGTGGTTACTTATTTTGATTGCAAGGCACATTGCCATTTCCTAAGAGGAAGAATCTTATAGATTAGAACTACAGATAAAACTGGTTACTCAATGCTGGAATTGTTCCTAGGTTGAAGCAAACTTGCACTCATTTGAGATTCTCTACTGCTATCAGATCCCTGCTTTATTGGGGTCATTTGTGGAACTTGTGAACCATGCTCTGATGCTAGTGCTTCCTTTTTAATCAGTACTCGGACTCTAGTCCTTTCGCACTGAATATTTTATTTTTCATCTCAAATGTGCGAAGGAACTTTCTTCACTTCTCATCTCTACTTTACTACTAGTGCAGTGTAAGTTACTTGACCTCAGATGAGAATTTATTAGAACTCCGGAGTTTTCCATCGCTAACTATTGTTCTTTTGTCAAGAGCTTACAGACTGTTAGAATTTAAATATTGTGTTTTTTATTCTTTTGTCTTCAAAATACAATGAAGATGTTACCTAAATGTTTACTTCTGAACATGGAAGATTTTGCTTACTGCTATTTACAGAGATCCTTGCTAAGAAAGGTGAAGATGAGGTCAATTTTTGCATGGAGGACCAGTTAAGATCCTTAGGTATAATTAGCAGTGACCATGATCTCTCACCTAGCTCAATTCTCGATCCTAAAGTTTTTAAAGGAATAAGTGTTGATGCTGGTATGCCACCGAAGAAGGTCCGTATCTCTTGGATACTGAGGATATTTTTAGTTTGATTTGGTCACTTCTTTTGTTACCGTATGGATAAATTTGTTTTAATTGTATTTCATTTAATGCAGATGAAAGCAGCTGTTTTATCTATGGAACCACCTGATGCCTATAACTTGTTGAAAGCCTTAGTGGCAGCATGGCAGTCTGGGTAAGCTTTTCAAACTTCGAAGGAGATTGCTTACTTTGACTCCATATTCTACCTCAAGAGTGGGGATGCACGACATCTTCTCACTTAAGGGGAGAAAAGAAACGCACTTCGAAATCGATACTCATTTTAGAGTAAGTTCCTAAAAGAATGGCCAGGTTCAATTCCTTGAGGTGAAAGCTGAGTCTACAGATTGTTCTTGGACATTGACCATTTGAATTTTTGAGATAAAATTAAGATTTTGAGACTACCTGAAAATACTACCAATAAATAGACCCAAGGCGTTGGGCGGCCAAGGTTGTGGCCTAGTGGTTAATGAAGTAGGTGAAAACCATGAGGTCTCAGATTCAAATCTTAGCAGAGACAAAAAACACTAGGTGATTTCTTCCTATCTGTCCTATCCTTAGTGGACAGAGTTACCTCGTACCTATTGCTGGTGGGAGGTGGCAGGTATCCTGTGGAATTAGTAGAGGTGCGCGTAAGCTGGCCCGTACACCACGGTTATTAAAAAAAAAATTAAAAAAGAAAAAAAAAAGCCCAAGGCATTGGTTTAGTGGTAAGAGCGCCGTGTGATGTTTAGGTTAGGCGCACATCACGTGTTCGAACCCTGTCGCAATGGAAAACCTGGTATTTAGATGGGGAAGGGTAGAGGGGTGGGTGCATTTCTCACCGACTTTTGGATAGTGCACCACTGGCCCTTGGGATTTTTCGGTTACCAAGAGGAAAGTAGGTTAGGATTTGGGTATTCATATTAGAAAATTTTCGTTCTCCTGTGGCTCTCTGAGAAATAGCTAAATTGTGTTTACTGAGGAAATATCATTAAACACAATTTTGCAGACCTAATCATTGCCCCTAGTTGATATAGCTTTGTAAATTCATATCAGAACTTTGCACTCCTGTGACTCTGCAAAAAGTTTAGCTTTTGTATGGAGAGAGTATCATTAAACACAATTTGGGAAGAACGAATTTGGACAGCTAAATCATATGCATATCTTAATTGTTTTCTGGTTTTACATGTATTTTCTTTTTTACAGATCAAGCATAGGAAGACATGTTCTTCCCTGGATATGTTGTATAATGGTGAACCACAATGAATTTGTCACATCTCAGGAACCACTGACGCCACTTCTGGATTCCTTAAACAAGGTAGGATATGTTGCTACAGTGCTATTGCTGTTGCACAATTATGGGTCTACTTTAGGGTGCCAAGTTGTCTACGGTTTCATGTTTTCTGTAATCTCGTTTCTGATAGTCTTTTTCGATAAGTTACATGTTTGTTTATTCACTCTTTTCTGATTGATGTTTTCTATAAGTTACTTTTGTTTGCTGAACTTCACATGAGTAGTGTTGCTCTGTTACACATATCAAAGAGACAGTTTTCCTGATGGTATTTTTTTTTGATCAAGTAAATATGTTTCATTCATAAACAAGGTCAAACTGGCCATGTACAAGGGTATACCAATAGATAAAGAATCTACAAAGAGATATGATTCTCTACAAACTCCACCCAATCATCTATACAACAAGAAACTTTATGTGTGCAGCAAAAGAGTAGAAGGGAATGGAGGCTGCTTCTCAATGGAGAGAACTGGTTCTACTCCTTCAAAAGCTCTCCTATTTTTCTCTCCGACAATCCACATTAAAGTGGAACCACGTTGCAAGCCCTTTGTCTTCTCTTCCTCCCACTCTTCCAATTGAACACAAGTCTTTCACAGTTTATGACGTTACCCATAGAGTGTCAAACCACCTAAACATATCCCACCATAACCTCATAGTAAACCCGCAATGCAGTAAGATGATCCACGACCTTGCACATGTAACACCAACTGGCACATACAATTCTAACATTTTCCTCCGTCAAAATCACCCTCTAGCAGCTAGCCAAGTGAAGAAGCACTTCTTCGGTACCTTTGGAATCCATACTGCATTACATGGAAAAACAAGTTCCTCCCTAATCAAAAGTTTCTCATAACCTGATGGTATGTTATGAAGGAGCAAGTTTCAGAGCTATGCTGCGTTATGCAAAAAGTTTGTCAAGGAAAAAATAACTAATCTTTCATCGGGATATTGAATGACCATTCCATCCAATAATCACAGTATAAATGCATCTATGCAAAGACTATTGGTTAGGTGTGTATAGAGGTAGCTTATGGTCATGGAAATAGTAAGAATCGTGATGATGACATGATCATGTTGTTCCTCATCTATTTTACATGGCTTGGGATAAGTATTGGACTTAGTTATAGATCTAACATAGGCATGTTAACTTCCCACAGGAATTTACTGTTTAGTATGTTTTGAAGGATTGAAGTGCTCACACCTAGCACACAAGGGTGTGACTTATTGGTCAATAAAGTGGGTGCAAACTAGGGAGACTAGGTCCAAATATCAGCAGAAACAAAAAACACGAGTGGTTTCTTCGCATCTTCCTAAGCATGTGAAGATAGAGTGTCCTGGTACCGCTAGAGTTAGCAGGTACTCGGTGGTATAGTTGCAGTGTGCGCAAGCTGGTTTAAACACTACAATTATTTTTAAAAAAAAAAAGAAAAGAAAAGAGAAGTGCTCACACCCATGTTACCCATGGTATATCTAGATCAGAAGTCCATGTAATATGCTTCCTGATGGAGTGCCATTTTTTCCCAGATACTGCAGTTTATTTTAGTATGGCAAAACGTGCATATTTGTTTCAAGGGACCATATTCTCTCCATTGAATGATGGAGAAAGTGCCTTTGTAAATGGCTCTGAAGACTCATTCTTGCAGTCATCTTAAAAAGTTCCCTCCTTTCTCCAAAGGGGAGATCGGTGGGAACATCTGAAGTGTAATGCCCTTGAGTGGCTAAGCTGGGAAAACATTGGGTGGACAATCACAATTATCCTTCCAG
Source organism: Datura wrightii (assembly GCA_035772735.1). Lineage (NCBI taxonomy): Eukaryota > Viridiplantae > Streptophyta > Magnoliopsida > Solanales > Solanaceae > Datura > Datura wrightii. The sequence continues at coordinate 69,771,929 of JASDFA010000019.1, read as the reverse complement.
ACTTTTAAGTTCTAAAGTTTGCACCAGAATTTGCTTTGTACAAGACTACAAGAAATTTAGCATCAACACTTCCTGAAGTTTGATCACCAAACAAGTTTGTAAATGACCAACAAATCAAAGAAAAATGGAAGTCATTTGACAATGTATTATTCATTTTTGGTAACTTGCTACACCTATTATGTTTCAGCTCAAAATTAGCTGTGCTCGGCTATATAAATAATCCATTCTGCTTCATTTGTACGTGTTTCTTTCCAATCTTCATTAGTTGGTTCTTCATATGTTTGGTAACTAAAGTCAATAGCTGATCTTTTTTAAGAAACCTCTGATGAAGTACTGACACTAATGCTTATGAATGGGCATATTCATTTCTATGGTGCTACTATAAATAGATTGCTAAGTCCCACCAACACGGGATTATACTTAATAGATGGCACATTTTTTGTTTCGCGTACCAAAGTGTTGAATCTCCAACTTCCAGTTAGAAGGGTGGCCCTGGAAGCACATATGGAAGAATAGGATCCCCTTCAAAGTTTCTTGTTTTATCTGGCTGCTGGCAAGAGAAGCAGTGCTCACCCAGGAGAACCTGATGAAAAGAGGGATCATTATCTGCTCCAGATTCTGCTTACGTGGGGAAACATCTATTCATACTTTGCTAAGTAACAGGCCAAGTCTGGAGGATGTTCCTGGCTCCCAGAGGTATCACATGGATCATGCCAGGTAATATTGCTGCAACGCTAGCAATTTTGGAAGAAGCAGGCTGGGATGGCAGAGACAGAGCTAGGTGGAGAATAGTACCAGCTAGCATATGGTGGACAATTTGGAAAGAAAGGAACTCTAGGTGCTTCCAGAACAGGAGTAACTCAGTTCAGCAGATTAAGATGAACTGTATTTTTCTTTTTTGCTTTTGGTGTAGTTATTGTTACTCAAGAGAAACTGTAGAAATTCTAGATGTTCTAGGCTCATTATAGGAATACAAAATAGATTCAATTCTCAAGAGTCTTTTGTTGTATACATGGTTTAGTACAACCTTTGTACTGTTTGTTCTTCTGAACAATATAGAAATATACAAGTTACCAAATTTAAAAAAAAAAAGAAGAAGAAAAAGAGTTGAATCTCCAACTGAGCTCTGGCTTCTGGAACAATGGGTCTGATCAACCCCTGTTTTCAGACTATTTTGAAGAATTTGTCACCATAATTAGGTGTCTGGTAGTTGAAGATTTTCATTTTTTTTAATTTGATAAGTGAAGATTTTCTTGTTTGTTCGTGATGGCAAAATTCACTATTGCTCTGCGCATAAAAAAGTTCATTTTTGCTCTGTTGTTAGACTGTGAAAACCTTGAACTGTATTAAGCACTTAAATGGTTTTTGTTTCTTCAGCTTACCAGGTCAAAGGTGGCAGCCCTCAACACTTTGTTGCAGTTATCTGGTCGTTTGCAACTCGTAATGGCACAGGTTAGTTACTTTAATAGTATACTTACTCATCCAATACATGTTTTCACATGAACCCTTCTCTGTTCTTACTTTTAAACAGATCAAGAAGGCTGTTAGCAAGAAAGGCTCCGCATTGACACTCGAGATGCAGATGGATGAAAGCGAGAATGATGAGGTAGATGAAGTTATGTATGGCATAGATGAAGAATCTCAAACAAGCAGTGACGGGGACGACTAGGACTTTTTGGTAAGTGATGTTATTTCATGGAATGATGGAAGTTTATGGGGCAGGTGTTTTTAACAAGGGAATCTACATGGTCAGTTGTGGTAGGGGTTTGTGTACTGGGGCCTAAATGGAAAGTTCGAGGCGATAAATTTAGGTTGCTCTATCTAGTTTGGCACGCGGATAGGGATAAAACCTCTGGACTCTCCTTCCCAGACCCTTCCTGATTTGTACTTTAAGTTAATAGATCTCTTATATGAACTTCTTCCTAAGTTTGTGCTTTTTATTTTATCCTTCATTGGTCTTGGTATTAAAAGTTTGATTTAGTCGCTCCATTTATTGCAATTGAGCTTATAAGCTAGGAAGAGAATGAAAATTGGTGAAATTGGAACCTAGCAAAGCTATTTTTTCCCCTTCCTGTAGGGTTGGCAAATTGGTGGTTGGGTCGGGTTAAAGATGGGCTGAACAAAAACAGGTAGGGTTTCAAACCCCCAGTTAAACAATGTTATAATTGTAATATTTTATAAATTTTCCTTCTATTCAGATCAATTATTGACATAAAATTTTAATTGGACTGATATATGCTCTCCATCATTATGCGGTAATCCCCAATAAAGAAAAGGAATCTCCAAAATTCTCAAAACCAAAAACCCTAGAAAATACGCCAACTGGAACAACAAAAAAGTCCACAAAAATATTCCAGCCTTAAAATTCGACGAAGCTCAAATTCCACCAAAGATTTGACATTTATAATAGAACTTTGGGAAATTTGATGAAATTGTGTTGAACATTTAAAATATTCGAAGCTTAAAATTGGAATATTCGATATTTAAAATATTCAAAGCTTAAAATTGTATTATTGTAAACAATAATTACAATGTTTAGAGGAGAACATGGTCAACTATGGAGCGAAGAAACATAAATAGAGTTTAAGTAGGATTACCTTGATTGTATTTTCTACTTCAGAAATGAAATTAAGAATTTTGAGTGAGCAAAGGTTGGAAGGTAACCCGTTAGGCAAACCCATTTTACCCATGATGCCCATTGTTGAATCCCAAATTTTACCCATCTAAAATATAATTCACGCGACCCATAAATAAATATGGGTGGATTGACAAAATATGGGCTTATTTTGCCAACAGTACTATGATTAGGGAAATGGTTTTTTCCCTCATATTTTTTTGGTGGGGGGTGGGGGGTGGTGGTGACATGGAGGGTAAGGCAAGGCAGAGAATGTCGTGTTCTTGACCCACTAACAAGTTTACGCGCAAAATGATTTCTCTGTTGTATTTGAACTGTCTTAAAGTGACAGTGGTGCAATCAAACTCTTGTCGAAAGTTTCTTGCTTTGAGGGTTTTGTTCTGTGCTGTCGGTTGACTAATTTCATTAATCTCTCGCTGCACACACACACATAATGTTTTTGCAGATTCTATTTGATCTTTCTGGTTACTCTTGATTCTAGTTATCCAAGTGAAATTGGGATTCTGTATTGGTCTAACAATTGAAATTGAAAATAAGCTACCACCATTTGAGATTTGCATTTGTGATATGCTAACTAGATATGACATCTCTGATTAACATCTATTCAACATCTGCCTAAGGAACAATATACTGGGTAAAACAATACAGATTCAAATAAATAAAAAAAAGGAACATAATATCTATTCAAAAGTAAACATTCTCTCTAGCCTTTGGAGTTCGAGTTTTTCTGCCTGTGCTTGAAGGACTCTCCAAATAATCTGTTTTCAATATATCAATTGCAAACCAGTTACAACCATCAAGTTCTATTTGTTTCTTTAAAACTAGGTGCTCATAGATTCTGAAAATCTTCCAGGGTTTTATGTCGTGGACCATGTTTTGCCACCGTTCTCGTGCCAATTTTGCATATCAGCCTTGGGACCCTTCAGTAATTTTGTGATCCTAACAGAGTGGATTTAATACGACACACACTGAATCAAGCCACTACAGGCAGGCAGTTGGTGTCTCAAGGTTCCTCGTTTCTCCGCGGAATTGTCTGGTAATGACAGTCTAACACAACTCCTTAGAAGTGACTCTTTTGCAGCGTAGTGATGGGAGTATTTTTGATGGTGAAGTGTGTACGTTATTTAGTGTGACTTGCTTAGTAGCATGAGTTGTGATACCATCTTCATTTTCGCTGGCCGAGAGTTCTCTCATTTTCATATTTGCTTGTTGAGAATATTCATTGTTAATTAGGGGAAAATATCTTCCTGAGACCTTCCTGTATTTATCTTTACTCTTTATAAACTGTGAGGAAATAGTAGACATTATTATTCTTTATCCAGTCGCCGTTAAATTCAATGATTACCTTGTAATCACATTTGTCTCACAATCCAATTATGGCGTGTAATTTTTGGATCTTGACATGTAAGATTTTGCTAGGTTTTTGAAGAATCAACATATTCACCTTACTTCCTTTCATTTGAATTTGGTCACCCTTCCTCTGCTTGAAATGGAGTACTGGGGTGGTGTCTCTACCGAGTCCTTTTGCTAGGTCAACTCAAACAATATGCACTCAAAAGAATGCTATGATAAGCAATTGAACCTACATAGTCATCATCGGTGCAAGCAGTATTGTCACAGTTTTGTTATTTGGATGTTCGTTAATTTGAGATCTTTTTTTTTTTTTTGAGCACCTCGACTATTCCATTGTGTACCTGCTATCTCTTACCAACGTAGTTATTTGAGATATCTTGTGATTAACAGCCTGGATTAACAATTTTGTGATCATCTGTGTGTTATCAAAAGCAAAAAATCCATTGGGGCTTTAAGCGCAAAGAAATCACGTGTTTTAATGAAAAAAGCACAAAGGGAGAAAAAAAATACAATATATATTTAGTTCATGACTAATAGTTATAAGCATGAATGACAAATGCACAAACAAAGAAATAAAAGAAATTATGATAAAGTGAAATATCAATTGTTTAGTGTCGCTTCATTGGCAAGGGAAATAATGCCTTAGAAGCGCATATTAAGCAAGGCGAAGCGCTCAACAGGTATTGAGCCTCATTTCAGGCTTAAGCAAAGCATGCGCCTTTGACAACACTACTACATCTCTATGAGAACCAGTTAATGTTAAAACTCCTGCTTTTATTGGTCTTTTGGAGTGCACAGAGTATTGATTCATATTAATCCAAATATCAGTTTTACCGGGAAACCTCAGCTGTCCATGTGTCTGGTTGGATTTTGTATCTATGTGAGCTACTGCAATGCTACATCAATTGATCAGACAACTATATTTCAATTACAAACTAGACAGCATTAGTTCCATTCTTTACTGGGGATGATTTGCTTAAATTGCTTTGCAAGTTGTTTTTTTCCAAGTGCTCTCATTTATTTCTAGAAGTACGTACGAATTTCTAACTGGACCAGAAAAGACTCCTGGAATACAATAGACGTTATGTTAATAAGGACTAAGTTTTAACCCCACCTAATTTGTATCATCTGCATGAATTTCTTGCTGCACTTGTCTATTCTTAATTGAGTCCACATGGAACTATTCCATTGTGCAAGGAATATTACATCATTGGGGAAGTACGTTGGCAAGTTCATTTCTTGTAGTGGACTTTTGTGTGAGAAAATGACCAAAATGGTCCCTCATGTATTGGGATTGTATTGTTTTGGTCCTTGATATATACACTTGATTGATATAGTCCTTGAAGTATGTAAAAAAGGAATCAATTTGATCCAAAACTCAAAAATTTAACATAGATTTTAGAAAATTCCGGTAAATTTAACAAAATGTTCACGACTTTGTCAACAATACCTCACCCTCGTCGAAATCGGTAACGACAACTAACCGCCACTATTTTTCTATAGAAAAAACCCTCACAAATCAACTGTTAAGAAACTAATAAGGTTAAAATACTAGAAATTTCAGCAATTATCAACGATGGAGTAATTTCTTTTGTATCAATTCTTCATCAAAGCTAATTAATGGTAGTGAAGCAATCCAATTATCTATCAAAACCACTCAAAATCGTAACCAAAAAAAATTCTAGAATCAAAATTTTCAAAAAAATCACTAGCAACCCGTAAAATTGTTATTTGAATTTTTTCTTGTTGGTAGGTTTGATGAGAGGAAAGACTCATAAGAAGAGCTCTTAGCTGATGGAAGATGAATATGAACGTTGCCATTTTTTTTTCTGAACAAAATTTACATATTTTATATTAATATGATATTAGTTTTCAACCAGATTTGAAGGAGATTCTCGTTGGAGCTGGTAGCCTGTGTCCCCCACGTTAGATTCAACAGTTCTTTTAAAGATAATGTTAGATTTTGAATTTTGGACCAAGTTGATAACTTTTTTGCATACTTCAAGGACTATATCTATCAAATGAATATATCAAGGATCAAAACAATACAACCCCAATACACCAGGGACTATTTTGATCATTTTCTCACTTTTGTGTTGTATAACTTGCATCTGGGCTGTAATTGTGGATCAGCATGTGTAAGTTTTAGATGAGCAATTCTTCTTTTTTCTGGGAAGAAGGTGCTATTATCTGGTAATTGCTTTTCCTGCCGAAAGAAATATGTTCAGCAGGATATGCAATTGATCAGATTGCGTAAAGCGGATAACAGGTTGAGTCATTCAATGGGAATTAATTTACAAACTTGTTCTGCAAAGCTTACAAAAGGAAGTACCAAATTCCTTTATTTCTCCATTTCATAGTCAATTAATATTTTATATTTATGTATTTTTGGCAGAAAAGGATGTTAAACTTTCAAGCATAAAAGGATGGCTAAATTTTCAGAAGTAAAGCTGAGGAATAAATTCCAAGAATAAAGGAAATTTATTAGTATTCTTCTTCAGGAAATGAATGCCAGATGGTCTGAATTAGCCTTGTAGAGGTGGAGCGGAGGATATATTCCCTTTTGCTTTTGAAGTCAAGAATCTCATTTCTCTCAACATTTGCACATGTTTGCTTTTATTTTTGTTCGTTGAGAGTTACTTTACGAATCATCTGGAATTAGTTAGGCATCTTTCTCTGTTACAGGTGAAACAAAAAAATTACTTGCTTCCCTTGCAAACCATTTTGCTCAACCCTCCCTAAGCTATTGTGCAAGCATTTGGATTTTCATCACTGAAAACTGAGCTGATTGTTCCATTGCTGTTGGTTCCATAGTGATAGTCCTCAGAGTAATGCTCTGGCCTAGTATATTGTGTGTATCTTGGTGGTGACCTGATATATTCATATCCAGTCACATAGGGTGATGGCTGGTAGCTATTGTAGCTGTGAGTCACATAAACCTGTGGTTGACCTGGTGGTGGCACCTCAGGTCTGAATTCTGGACCAATAGGACGAACATGGTTATTTCTGAAACCAGAGTCTCCTTGAGGAGGCTCATGGATCATGCTCTGACCATAGTTATATCTGTAGTCCTGGTCCCTGGGAGGCTCATAGCTCATGCTATGACCATAGTTGTATCTGTTGTATCCATGGTCCCTGGGTGGCTCTTGGCTCATACTCTGACCATAGTTGTATCTGCTGTAACGATGGTCCCGGGGTGGCTCATGGATCACATTCTGACCATAGTTGTATCGATATCCATGGTCCCTGGGTGGCTCATGACTACTCATACCCTGACTAAAGTTGTATCTGTAACCATAGTCTGGTGGATAATGGTAAATTACATGAACCTCTTCAACATCTCTTGGTTTAGAGGGTTGGTCTGATTGGCTTTTGGTATTGTCAGTACCCTCATGTGTTTGTTTCTCCTCTGCTGGTTGATGTTCTTGTGTTGGTGGATTTTTTGGTGGTTCTCTGGGTGGCTCTTCAGCTGGTGGAGCTTCTGTTGGAGGATTGCTGGAGTCAGGGGGTGGTGCTTCACTTTCAGCTGGTGCAGCTTCCTCTGGCTCTGTTGGAGGGTCTGCTTGTTCTACGTGGGAACAAACTATGGCACTTTTTCTTGTCTTCTTTATTGCCTTTACTATTTTTTCAGGATCTGCTGATCCTACTATAGTAATCTTTTGCTGAGGAAAATCTATATAAAGATCATGAATACCTATAGAAACACACACAGAATATTGTAACATCTTCAAGAGGTGATGAAGAAAGAATTAGAACTTAAAAAGAAAGACTTGGTACTTTAAGCATCACTTACTCACCATGGATGCCATGTAGAGCCTTCTTGATCTTTTGCACACACCCATTACAGTCCATTCTCACCTGTATCTCCGTGACCCTAAGTTTCTGCATGTAAAAATGTGGAAAAACATAATTAGAAAACAATATACTCTACATGTATATGATTCTTGATTTGTTCAAAGGTAGAGATGTTGATATGGAAGTAGAAGCAAGGCTTACATCCATCTGTTGAGCCGTTTCTGGAGAAAGAGAGAGAGACAGAGAGAGAGATATGCGTGTATGGATAGATTGGATGTTGAGAATGGAGGGAATCAATATATGGCATCATTGTGTGCATGGAAGGGAATATTTAAAAGCCATGAAGTTGTGGGACAGGAAAAGAATCTCCTTTTTAAGGGAGAGTTTTTGCTTCTTGGTGAACTTGAAAAAGTCATTATCATCTAGCTAAGAGGAAAAAGAAAAGAAGTCCCCACCCCCAAATTTTGCTTATTTTTGGACCCTAGATTGTTTTGTTGAGCCAAGGGAATTTTTGCTTTTAAGCACTAAATAGATGGCTGTCTACAATTGCCAGTTTCTTTTCCAAAGTGCAGGGATGATTATCTAAAGCCGACCATGGAAAGAAGGATTAAAAAGTTCGAGAAAGATATATCCTCACATAGTGTGTGTGTGTGTGTGTGTGTGGGGGGGGGGGGGGGGTTGTAATGTTTGACGGTCAACAAATGAAAATAACTTTGAGGTGAAAGAGGTATCTACACTTGAGGAATCCTTTTGTAACAAGTAAAGAAGCCCCCCATAATAACAGCAATCCCAAAAAATGTCGTTTCTGTTTCTATTGAGTTACTCGTTGTTCCTCAAAAGCATAATCCATCGTCGTATCTGGTGTAAGCTGATCGAGACAACTAGTGCTTTAAAAAACTTATGCTCGCCAGCAAATGGTTGATGAAGTCTGATTTGACACTGCTAAAATCAAAGACGAGAACAATAATGTAAGCTTCCGTAAATTTGGGATAGTTTAAATTGTCAAATTTTGTGTGGACTGATTTGAAGTATGATGAATTGCGTGTGTATATGTGTGGAAGTTAATATTTAAGCATGTGGCAAGTGTATAAAAAATTTTGGGAGAAGCTCGAGGGCCCATGTGTGGATCAAATATGCAATATGCCATCCTTGGAGCGGTTGTCGAGCCAAATTAAATCAGAAGTCTCAGGTTTACTATGTTACTTTGTGTTTGGATTTGCGGTCACAAATTGTCCGGTCGAGCCTTCGGGGAGAAATCACTGTTTCGCTTTGCGTTGGGAATGCGGCTGCAAAACGTAATATGTGATGTGCATATCGCGCCCAACTCATTCTATTTTCACTCGTACACAATCTGGCATCTGTTTTCTCTCTTCTCCTCATCCTCCCACATTAAGATATGATTCTCACATGTATTTTAAAGTAATTCTAACCCTCGTACATGGATTATTAACGAGATGTTTCTTTATAATTTTAGCGTTTTAAAGAAAATTCTTCCCAAAGATGCAAGTGAAGATTTTGGATATTTTTCTCTATAGTTTGATTATTATTATTATTATTATTATTTGGAATCGTGTGAGAGTGATTAAGATATGTAAACTAATATATGTGGGAATCTCTATTTATTCTCTCCCATGTCGCATTCTTCCTATTCAATATATTTTCTTTCTTTAGTATACGAATTATGTCCTTGATGATGAAAACGTCGTGTATCGCTAATGTTATTACATTTCGAATGTCATAGCCGCTTTCAAAAGTCTCTCTTTGCGTAATGAAATTTCTCATTGCTCTCCCTCTCCAGTCTCCATACCATGAACTTTTATCATCTCAACATGGTAATATAATCATTAATGAGTTCATAATTATTCTTCAAAGAGAGTTTAAAAAAAAAGATCTTTCTTATGTTTTATGCATTCATGTTATTAGTTTAGTGTATATTTATTTCACACGTGACTCACATTAATATATTAAATTTAATATATATAAGAAAAATAAAATTATTGAAAAAATAATTAACGGGTGATATTTGTTTAAATAATATAATAAATATTATAATTTTTAAATATATTATTGTTTGTTGAATTTTACTTGACAATTCTTTACAAAATATTGTTAGTCTTATATATACATATATATACACATACATATGAGAGAAATAATGTTGCAACAAATAAAATTTAATTTTTGTTATTTTGAAACTGTAATTTATTTATTTATTATTATTAGTATAAATCAGAAATTTATCGAAATTAATAGATAATTTTTCTAAATTATGCTCTGAAAATGATCAGATCTTAATCTGTTAAGATCCTAAAAAATATATATTTTACATATAAAAATAAAATTGAGTTACTTAACTTTTTCACGTACAAATATTACAACAAGAGATTAGTAAAACTTAGAAACATGCTATCTTTTTTTTCTTTCTCTTGTTTTTCTTTTCTATAGTCGATTTCAATTATTTTACTTTATTTTATTTTGATATTTATAGATTTGATTTTAATATAGTGATAATTTTTTTTGTTTATCTATGTACCTAAAAGAAATTGGTTCAACCAATATTTATCAAAATTATTGGTAAGCTAAATGGACATCTTCTTATGTAAAAGGTTTACTTAAATTCTTATTGGTAGAAACTTAAAAACTCTCTTGATTGCGTTAACCTAAAGATCTAAAAGAGGTAAAAATTAGAGAAATTTACATAAATGGCATATTTTTGATTGAAAATAGGTCTTTATAGCTACAATTTCATTAATTACAATTTATGGCCAATGTATTCATTTAAAAAATAGGGTATATTATATTTGGATACAAATATACTAATTAATGTGTTGAGTTAAATATGAAATATTATCTTTTTAAAATAAAAAATTACCAAACATTGTGCTATAATTAATACATGATCTTTCATATCTCTCTTTCTCTCTCCTCTCTCTTTGCCCTCTCTCGCTTTTATCTCTCACTCTCTCACTCTTTCTCTTTTTCTCTCTCTCTCCCTCCCCCTGTTTATATACTGTTTTTTCAGTTGTCTCTGCATTTGTATTTTTATATTCTTTGAGGTATTAGACAACTGTATTTGTTGTATTCATACACGCATTTAGGTTGTATTGTCTATCTCTTTGTATGCTGTGTTTTCACTTCTCTCATTGTATTTTTTATATTTTTTTGAGATGTCAGACGACGATATTTGTTGTATTAATACGTGCATTTAGGTTATATCCATTTGTTCTAATTTAACTTATATTCATTCACTCTTGTATCACGTGTATTTATTATCTCCTATATCGATTCTATCATTTGTGACGTAGAAAATACAAAAAAAAAAAAACACTAAAAGAAAGAGAGAGAAAGAGAGAAAGAGAAAAAGAGGGATAGAGGAGAAAGATAGAGAAAACGAGAGAGGGGAGAGAGAGGCAGCGAAAGAGAGGTGAGACTAAGAGATTTCTTCCTTATTTGATAGTAAATACAAAAAAATAGCCAATTAATTGAAATATAACTAGATATTGTAATTATTTAAAATTGTGGCCATAATTTATAAATATTATCTTTTTTGTGCTATATTATGTAATTTTTCCTAAAAATTATCCTAAACTCATTTTAATCATGTATGGACTTTACTTATAAGAAAAAACGATCAACATATCATGTTAGAATTTAATACTTTTATAATAATAGGATAAATAGACACATAGAATTTTTAATTAATAACAAAAAATAGAAATGTAGAAGAAATATACAGATTTAAAATTTGAAATGGACTTCATTCTAGAATATATATAATTTGTCTAAAGCTCAAATAAAAAAAGATAAAATTAAAAAGCTTAAATTAATTTTATAATTCTATATTAAGAAAAATAATGTAAAATTATACTTATGATATAAAGTTCAAATATTTTTTTTCATAAAAATATTAATTGATTTAAAAATTTGAAATATTAAGTTTTCCTACATAATATTTTAAATAAGAAATAATCTATTTGATCCAATATTCTACATATTAATAATTAATAAAAATTACATAATACATATTTTAGGTGAATTTATTTAAGTAAAATAAATATAAACATTAATGTATGCAAAAGTGCAATTTTAGATGTTTATGATATTACGCGTTTTTATTTGATTTACTTACAATGTCCTATTTTATATTGGTGACCTACGAATGACTATGAATTGGAGTTAGAAAACATATGTCGTTCTCATAATTTTTCACACATATCGTACGTTAAATTTGTAATGCTTCTAGAAGATTTTTTTTCACATAATTTTATTAGAAAAAGTAACATAAAATGATTATTATTATGTACATATAAGAAAAGAATTTACTAAAGGTAAAATTCTAGTTGAATTTAAAATCCTTAATACTATAATTTCCTACATAGTTCAAATAAGAAAAAATTTAACAAGTTAAATTTAAGTTGATTTCAAATTTCAAAATATTAGAAAATAATTGAATGATAATTATGTCACAGGTAAAATGCATTAAATTTAAAGTCCTTAAGATTAGAATTTCCTACGTAGTCAAATAAGAAAAGATTTAAAAGCTAAGTTTTAGTTGATTTCAAATCCCGAAATGTTAGAAAATAATTTAAATGATAATTTTGCCATATTATTAACTTGGTAGGGCCTGCGAGAACGTATACCCCTGCCCATTGACATTATTAAATACCTATGTTTCTCTTTGATGTGATTTTATATCCATCCAACTTTTGATTTATTTTGCATTAGCTGATGTGGGATTCTTAAATATTTAAGAAAGTAATTAAATTATAATTTTGTATATTGTAGAGCCTTTAATGAAGGACAAAATGTTCAATCAATAATTTTAAGTACCTTCATGCTTTTAATATATAGATGAATCACATGATGAAATATGAAATGTATTTATGGGCCTTTAAGTCATTCTTGTCATATTAATATTTGGGAGTACTACTTGTTAACTAGGAAGGCGTTAATTCATGTGACAAGCGCTCGAAATTACATATGTCGATGTAGGATAAGAGTCGTACAGCTGATTCAGGTAATTTTCTCATGTTATCGCAACGATGGTTTTGATATGGATCTAATCACTAGCAAATATATGTATGATCATCACTCCAAAAAATTGGTGGAATGACTTAGCCGATCTGATCGAGATCGGACTCCATATGCTCGTATGGTGGTTGTTAGTTATATGAAGGTCTCCCATAAAGAAATAACTTATGTTTAATGATGCTCATGCTACTTTTACTCTAAGGTCAAATACTTGATCTATTTATGACTTATTTTTATTGCTTTATGTTGCCCTTCTTTTCATGTATCCTCTTCTATTAATTCATTCAGTTATTTCTTATCATAAGAGTACTTTTCCTTATATACTCACGTTCCTTTCTGCTGGGAATATTGCTTTTCAAGATGTAGGTTCGATATTCAGGGCAACAAGACTCCACATTAGGCTTTCACGTACTTCAATTATTTTGAGGAGCTCCTTTCTTAATGTTCGGTGCATATTTCTCTATTTAGTACTAGTAATTATTTTAGGTATGCCGGGGCGCCAATAATTTTTGCTACTCATGATTATGTCTTAGATACTTCATAGACTAAGTTATTTAGGTTATGCAAATGTTTGACATCAGTCTTGATTTATTTCTTGTCTCACCATTCTAGTCTTAAAGAAATTATTTTTAAATGAAATCTTTTTAAAGACTTCATATTTTGCAATTTATCTCATGCTACTTTTACGCATATCTCAAGTTTATAAGTACATGTATAGTTGATTTGTCCGATCAAGTAAAAACATTGATTTTAGGTCTGACTTGGCCTTGATTCGAAGCATGCCATGGTAGCAATCAACGAAATGCTTTCGGGAGTTAAAAATAACTATAGATCCAAAGATTTGACAATAGTAACATCTTTTAGATGTAGGGTGTGTATGTTATGCTCTTTGTTAAATGATTCTCAATAGAAAGCATGACATACAACTATAAAATGTTCAAATTAGAAGATCTTTTATAAATAGCAAGGACAGAACAACAAATATGATTTTTAATATCCACATGCAATTTTCTATGGAAACATTATATACTTTTTAAGTGAATGAATTGCTAATGAAAAGATAGTGGTTGATAAGAAACTGCATAAATTTATGTAAGTATTGAATTGAGGTGGGAATATATATATATGGAAAAAACTCTAAAATGCTAAAGTTTTAGCATGCACCAAATAATCATAGGCTAACATTCATGAAAACGCTCTCTAGCCTCTAAACCTTAAAATTCAAAAATTTGCCTAAACCTAAATCTTATTGATTAGCGTACCCGTTATATTTGCTTCTCCTAATGGCTGGTCAAGTAATAGAGATATTGTATTTTATGATAGCTTCACTAGCCAATATGGCCAATCTCACCGGTGGACAACCTTCCTCAGATGTTGTCCCACCACCCCAGATGGGATACAAACCACACTAACAATGAATTTATGCTACAATTTAAAATTAGCCATGATGAATAAACAAACATCAAAAACTCCTATCAAACCAATAGAATATTTACATGGAGAACTACAATTACATGAAGGTTTCGAAGGTGAAACAACTTATCATATAAGAAGATTTATAATATGCAATACTTGAAAAATTCTCGTGTGATAAAACATTCATTTGGGAATTGAAGAAAGCTATATCAATACAATACAATATTAAAGATTCTTGTATTATAAGTTTACTGGACAATAGACACATTATAATACGACTAAATGCTCCTGAAAAACTATGTACATATACTATCAACACCAACATATTATTTGAAGGTACATGATTCATATTGTCAGATGAGACCTTTAATTTGGAATACTTGGTCCTAAAGAAGAAATGTCAGTGGAAGTCTCTTGGATCATCTTTCTAGATTTTCCACCAAATTTCTTTGCAAGGGAGGTAGTTTTCTCATTGGTGTCAACTACTAGAAAGCCTCTGACTATTAATATGGAAACCTGCAATAAAACAAGACCTAGTTGGGAAAAAGTTAAAATGGAGGTAAACTTATTGGCTGCATAACCTCAGAGAATTAAAATTGTCGAAGAAGATGACATGACAGGTGAAATATAGTTTAAGTGGTAAAGATCAAATATGAGTACCTGCCTACATACTGTAAACACTACCAATTGCAAGGACATGGTGAAAATAATTGTAGAGATTTGCATCGAGAACTGGAGAGATAATTTAGAGAGAAGATCAATAAGGATAACAACAAGAAAGAAACAAAGACAAATATAGGTAATAGGCATAACAAATGGAACAAGGTGGAAGAGTATATGTAAAAGAAACAAGAATGGATACAGAGCAGAAGCAAATACAACAAAGACAAAAAGATAAATAAATTGTAATTGACAATGGAAAACAACCAAATAGACCAGAAAAGGTTGCAACTCAAAAAACTTTTGCACTTCTAGCAACAAAGAGAATGAAGAAACCTCAACAGAGAAAAAAACATACAACAAGGAGGAGAAGCAAGCTAAAGTAGAAACCTTGTCTACCAAAGAATAGATAGGAAAATAACTTTCATCAAAGACAATAAAGGATAAATTTACTCAATCAGTGGAACAACAAACACACAAAGAAAATTTCAAGGATAAACAAGTTACTAGTCCTACAAAAGATATAGAAAAGGAAATTACTGAAGAACAATAGAAAATGGAGACTGATAAAAGTGTAAAAGACATGAAAAACACACCAATTGATAAAGAAAAAGATAAATAAGAAGGCAAAAATAATACAAGTATAACAAACAATGTGAAAAAATAGAAAATAGAAAATAGAACAAGCGACAGAGAAGGATATCATGCATCCTTATATAGGATAAAAGGTATAAGAGAAAATAATGTCAGATGATAGATAATTGGTCCTTATAAACCCAGAAACAAGATAACTAGTGACCTAAAAGACTTATACACCAACAAAACATACATAATAACAACACAAACAGACTTAGATGACCAATGATTGGAGCAGAACTTTAAAGAGGTAGAAAGAAAAGCAAATTTGTTATTCAGACAAATAGAAAATGAAATATATGCAGTGAAGGGAGAAAGATGAATCAAAGAGGCAACAACATTCCACCGGGGGTGGAATGTAAACAAGGAGTACAAGTACCAAATTCAATATTTTATAATGAATGCACTTATCTGAAATATTAGATTAGTCAACACAATAAAAACGTTCAAAGACTAATCAAAATGCATTTGGAATACAAATTTGATTTTATACGATTGATGGAGCCTTTTCAGACTGCTGACACTATTGAAGACGATAGAAGGAGATTGATACTTTATACTGCTGTGGTTAATATTTCTAGGAAGATATGAGCATTTATAGATGAAATATTTGAAGTCATCATTCAGATAGATCGTATACAACACCTTACACTTAAATTGAAAAGCTCGAACCTATAGGAGGACCTGATTATTTTTCTAGTATATGCAAAATGTACATAGGTGGAAAGAAGAAAATTTTGAAAATATTTAAAGGATATGGATATTAATATGAATAATACTTGGATGATAGGAGGGAATTCAATATTATTACATCAGTTTGAGAAAAATATGGTGGACTACTAGTTGTGGTACATAAGATAAAGGAGTTCACACAATGTATAGAGAATATTGGAGTGCATGATTTAGGCTTCAAGAGGAGAAAATTTGTATGGTGGAATGAACAAAGTACTGAAGATTGTATTTTAAAAATTCTTAATAGATGTTTAGGTGATCAACCACTTTAGAATAGATATTCTGGTATTAACATTACTCACTTAATCAGAATTGGAACTGATCATGCTCTCTTGTCGATATCATATTTTGAAAATAGTGCTCCTATTAAGAAATCTTTCAAGTTTCTCAATTTCTGGGTTAAGAATGAGACTTTACTAAACATAGTAAGGACTAATTGGTCAGCATACTTTATAAACAATCCCTTTCCACTTTTCCACCACAAGATGAAGAAAGTAAAACTAGCACTAGCTCAATGGAGTAAGATCACTTTTCAGAACATATTTCAGAAAATAGAAGTACTAAAGGATGTTATTAAGGTCCATGAGATATAGTTTGAGACACAAATTTCTTCTAGCAATGGGGAAATGCTTCACCAAAGTTCAAGATGACTTGAGCATCTACTTTTGAAAGAGCAATTTTGGAAACAAAAGGCTGGTATGTCAGGAAGGAGACAAAAATACTATATTCTTTCATGCATATATTCAAGGGAGGATAAAGAAACTAGGTCAAACAAGAATACAGGATATAATAGTAATTGGCCAGAAACTAATGAATAAATAACTAAGGATATAATTAAACTTTTAAAAAGCAGTTAACCAAAAGTCCAAACTTAGAATTTATGAACTATTAGATTGATGTGGGCATATTTTTATGCCAATTTCCCTTGTTTTTGCCCATCTTTTACCATGTTTTGAGTTCATAATTCTTATGAAATTCACAAATTTATGTGTCTGTGTGTTTTATATACTAACAAATGATTTGAGGTGTTTTGAGCAGGAAATCAAGGAAAAAGGACCCAAAATAAATCAAGGAGTTAAGATTTGAAAAGCTGAGAAGAAGGGCTTGGGGCTACTGACGACCCGCACCAGGTCCCAAACTTCAGAAATTATATTCATCAAGTTGCGCTGGGTGCCAACCCACAAAATTCATAAGAATTATCACTCAAAACCTTGGCGAGATGAAAGGCGTGAAGCCCCAGAAGCATTCTGAACTTAAAGAAAATTCACAACATTCTGTTGCTATCGAGGGGGCGGCGCGTCAGGTGGGTTATAGAGCCAAGAAATTTGATTAACACTCTAGCAAGATAGGTGGCTGGGGCACCCATATGATCTAGAAGAGTAGAAATTTGGCTAACTTCTTGGTGAGATGAATGGTGCGGCATGCTCAAAGCAAACTTCAGAGAAAACTTGAGCCCATCTTAGGGCTATAGGTGGGGCGGCGCGCTAGACCCATCCCTGAGCTATTCTTCAGAGGAAATTTGACTAACTCTGTGGTAAGATAGGTGGGGCAGTGTGCCAGACCCATTTCGGAGTTGAAATTGCTGATTTTTAACCTAAGTGTTGGAGGACAAAAGCATCATTTGAAGACTCAACTATAAATACAGCCTCTAGGTCATTTTTTAGGCATCTTTTGATCATTTTTACATTCCATATTTAATTTGTGGAGGCTTGCAAGCCGCTTGGAAGGAAGACAAGTTCTACACTAGATTACTTCTCTTGTTTATTATTTTACTTTTGAATGATGATGATTAAGTATTCATTTTTCCACTTGTCTATGAGTGGCTAAATTCATACTCTAGGATTTTGGCCATGGTGGATGGTTGATTGTTTGAAAGACTGATTTAATATAGATTTAATCCTTCTTTAATGGTTGTTTGTATTACTTGTTTTAATTGCTTATTTATGAGATTGATCGACTTATAAGTAAATCTGCTGGCTTTTGATTGAACTTGAGAAAGGAAATCAAAAGGGTTAAAGGTAAATACAAAACAGATATTCAAAGACCCTTGAATCCATTGGTGAGAGGATAGAAGTTGTTGTTGAGGATAGGGATATACCCTTCAATCCCATTTAGTTGAAATACAAGTAGGCATAACCGTCGTTTCATATTTCTTCTGCGACCATAGGGATATAGGTGTTAGGGTTCATAAAATAGTTCTTGGATGCTAGGGATAGTGGCAAGGAATGAGATAGTAATTTGCAACTAGCAACCATAGGAAGAACTTGAAAACTCAACCTAAAACAGCAAAGTGCCATTTCCCTAGATTTTCATCATCATTTGAAGTAAAACTATGTTTGCAATCGCCTAGTTAATTTTATATTTAAAGTTTTAGTAGTTTAATTCTCTAAGCCATTTCCCATTTCATCTGTTTGATAGAATAGTGAAATAAGAAATAACCTTATAACGATTTAACTGACAAGTCTCTGTGGGTGAGATAATCTGGGCTTCCAGTCCTATATTACTTGATGACTGCGCGCGCTTGAGCGACATCATAAATCAAGTGTCACGTATGATCTTTGAATCAAAAAATAATTATATTAAAGAAATACCAACATATAAAGAAGTGAAGAATATTGTATTTAGCTTAAAGAGAGAGTTTTGGTGGACTAGATGGTTTCACATATTTGTTCTATCAAACTTGTTGAGAAATCATTGGACAAGACATCACAAATATGGTGGAGGCCTTCTCTTGTGGAGTTAAATTGCCAAGATTCACTTCTCATTTGATTTTAATATCAAAGAAAGATTCGATTTCTACTTTTTCTCACATGAGACCAATCAATCTGAGTAATTTTGTGAATAAAATATTTTTCAGATTGATACATGAAAAATCGATGAATGGTTTACAGGAGTTTATTTCTCTGAATCTAGATGGATTTATGGAATGAAGAAGTATAATGGAGAATGTATTACTAACATAGGAAATCTTCTAAGAAATCAAATCAAGATCCAAGACAACTAATATAGTTAAGAAGTTAGATATGCAAAAGACACATGAGAGAGTGTCATGGTTATTTCTAACCAAGACACTGAGGAAGATAGGATATTCAGAAATGTTAATTGATATAGATTTCAGAATCATAAGTAATAATTAATACTAAATCCTAATAAATGGACAACAACATAGTTTCTTCAATCCTCTAGGGATGTTAAGCAAAATGGTCCACTATCCCCTATTTTTTTCATCTTTGCAACATCTAAACCAAATACCACAGTTCATAGGATATGACATGTCTAGAAAGAGTCTTAAGATTAATCACCTTGCATATGTAGATGATATGATCATATTCTCTTCAGTAGATCTATTTTGATTGAGGCCAATAATTGCTATACTGAGGAAATATGAGACTACATCAGGATAGAAAATCTACAAAGAGAAGATTTTTATTTATATGTATCATATTGTCCCAGGTGATATAACATAGTGGTGGAGATTTAAATTGAAATAGGTAGACAGGATTTTGGCTTCACTTACTTAGGGTGTCTAATCTAATAGAGTAGGAAAATGGTGGATTTATATAATGTTACATTGGTTAAGATCATGAACAAATTATAATCTTGGAAAGGAAAGATGCTCACTTTTGGAGGAAGGACATTTTTTATCAAACATATCTTACAAAGCATGCCTATATATCTACTATCAATTATGAATCCTTCGGGTAGTAAGATTAATAAAATGCATAAGATTTTCTTTGCCTCAAAAGTATGTAAGATCAGACTCCAGACTTGGAGTATAAATTAACTAGAAAAATCTGCAATTTGCCTCAGGATAGACCATATCACGAGTTGTGGTAGGGAGGTATGATCCGTGGTAAGTGCTCGTGATAAGGAGTCCAGAGAAATGATTAGGATTTATTTCAGTAACCATGAGTCTCAGTACGATTAGTAGTGCGGTGGTATAAGTCGTACCACCACTTGTGAGATGAAGTTGGAGGAGCAACCAAAATTTGTCCTGGTAATCACCAAAGGAACCTACGGATTG
Source organism: Datura wrightii (assembly GCA_035772735.1). Taxonomy (NCBI): domain Eukaryota; kingdom Viridiplantae; phylum Streptophyta; class Magnoliopsida; order Solanales; family Solanaceae; genus Datura; species Datura wrightii. The sequence continues at coordinate 69,751,647 of JASDFA010000019.1, read as the reverse complement.
TACTATGTTGGTATGAATAATACTGAGGGGTCGTGAGAAGAGGTATAAAGATTGACCAACATAGATATAGTGACCACGAAGGGTCACCATGAGTCATGGTAGGGTACCACGAGCCGTGGTACGAGTTGTAGCACTGGACGGGTAGATTTTTTAATGCGAGTTCCTAAGTGTATTTTCGTAACTTTCTATACTTTTAACTCCTAAATAAAGTCATTTTGAGTTTTCTAATAGGGGTATTTAAGGGTTAAACCTAGACTAAACTCTCATTTCTCTCAAAATACCGTAGATTGAAGATCAAATTCTCATGGATTCTCAAGAAATCTATGGTTCATCTTCTCCAATTCTCTTAGGTCTCAAGCTAAAGTCAAGAACTCTTCAAGCCAGGTATGTGGGATCATGAACGGGGAATTTCTTCCACCCTCATGCCTAAACTCAATTCTAATTCTATGATTTCAATTTCTCCATGTCTCCAATTATGATTTCATGAATTTATAGGGTTAGACCCTTTTTGATGCAAAACTATATGATCTCTTATGGATTTGATTCTCTCGTGATTCTACTTATAAGTTATGATTATGATTGCATGATTTCTATAAAAAAAACTCTCATGAATTCTCTATTTTCAAGTTAGCATGATTTACTCAAGTATGTATGAATCTCATGAATATCAAGCTTATGTATCACGGCTGAATCTTCAATATTGTTTTCATGGCTAGTTCATGTATGTCAAGCAGTTTATGAATTCATCATGTTATTTTAAACTATCCCATGCAAAATCCATGTTTCAAGTATGATTATGAGCACTATGTATAATTTTTTAGGATTAGTATTTAACATCGACTAGGCCAGGATTCAGCGCACTCAGATCTCAAAACTACGTGCCACCACAGGATAAGGGATCCTCACCAGTAGAGAGTGTCTCCCTTGCCCCTAGCTACGGGGTTCTCACAAGTTGAGAGTGTCTCCCTTACACTACTGGGCTCATGAGTGATATCACACCTTTATGGTTCTTATCCTTGGCAAGGTATACCTCATATCCAGGGGTATAGGTTGGGCTCCATGATGCTCACTTGGAGTATGTCGGTTATGAGAATCTCCCACTGTTCCTAATGTTTCCCCGATTCTTCATGTTCATGTTTCATGATGTTATGACTTATAGTATTTTTGACCCATTGATCAGTTTATGAGTTTTACCTACAATTTCAGATATGTTAAACTTTATGATTTTGTTTTCAAAACTTTGGGTAATTATACTTTAGATTATGTTAAAAAGCTCATGTTTTATGACTATCTCAAGATTATGATTTACAACATGTTGTCTTTATTCTCATGTTTTACTTTTCCTCCATACTCAGTACCTTCAAAGTACTTATCGCATACTTTTGTGCTATATCATCTCATGATATAGGTTCGGGTGATCAGTCTCAATCCTGCCATTAGATTCGCTCTTGCTTCAGGTTCAATCCAACTTTTAGTGAGTGCTGATCATCCGAAGACGTCAGTTTTGATTTATGTCCATTTCATGTCATTTCAGTTACAGACTTAGCAGAGCTAGTTGGGGGCTTGTTCCATTAGCTTATCTTATGCTTAGAGGCTTTTGAAACTAAGATGTATAGATATTTAATAGCTTGACTTATTGTCCCAGTTTATACATTTTATGATATCTTAGGCTTCCGCTTATGCTATATCTTATGATTGTTTCCTCTTAATGTATGCTTATGCTTATGTTATGCATGTACCATGGGTTAGCTTGGAGCCATTCATAGTTCTAATTCTCATGTTGCATCCAGGGTCTATGCTCAGGTCGTGACAGACATGCAGTTAAAATACACACATATCCTAAAGGAGGCAAACAAGCTAGTAGATGTCCTAGAAAATCAAGCATTACAACATCAGATACCACAACTTCTGGGATATGGAAAGGTAACAAAGGGAGATACTAAATAGTGATAAGTCACTGATCATACCTAAGGATACGAGCTAAAAAAGGCGAAACATCAACATGCAGACATCAAAAACACAAAAGAACACAAGGACCAACTATAAATATAGACAAATATAAACAAATGTAGATCATAACCACCAGATAAACAAGAGATCTCAGCCTACAAATGATAATCCATGATACACAGTCAACTTGAAAAAGGAAAGTAGACTGGTCACAATGTTATTGAGTAAAAAAGAGAAGTTGATAATAGAAGATATACTCATAGAAGAATACACAACTCCACAAAGACAAAAATGAAATAAATGTACATGAAAAGCTAGATCCTCAAGACCATGCAACAGTACCTCAAAAGCATCTCAAATGAGGAAGACAACTCAAAACGGTGAAAGAAAGAAGAAAACAACCTAAGCTTGAACAAGGAGATGAAGGAGCTTACTAGAACATAGATGCAAACCACCAAAGATGAATAGTCCAAGGAGTTTGTCAGAAGCATCCATAACATAATCAATACTAGTCAAATGATAGATAGAAATAGAATTGGATTTTTAATCATTTCCTTTTTGCCTTTTGGGCCAATTTGTTTTGCTTTTGTTCTGGAATTTTTTGCTAATATATAAAAAGGCCCGACAATCCTAATTATTTTTAAAAAAATATAAAACTACATAGTTTCCCTATCGGAGTAAACTATATCCTTTTACTTTCATATCCCCCAATTAATTACAGAAAAATACCCCATCTTCCATTCTTTCACGATATCATCATGGTATGCATATACTATCATGGTATCACTGAGGATGATCGGTCCTTCAAGAATACACTCATCAATCTTTCATGATACCATCACATGTAACATCCCAAAAGTCCATAAGATCAGATTTAAGACATAAAGTACAAAAACAACAAAAAGTTGAACTTTGTATGTCAGAAGGACTCACACTACAAACCGTGGTGAGTGACCATAAATCGTGGGAAGGCTTATCCTGCGCAACCTAAACAAAATCCTGCAACCTTGCATCATTTTCATAGGGACCATGAGTCTAAACCATAACTTGTAGGGTGGGATCACAAGTTATGGAAATCACCCCTGGTCACCTTATCAATGAAAGTCCAGGAAACTATGACTCAGGATACAAGTTATGGTATATGAGCACGATTTGTAGGAACAAGTCATGGTATCCAATTTAGTGAAATGTTCAAGTTAAACCCAGACATCATGAGTCAAGGAATGACTCATAGTATCGAAGGATAACTCATCTTGATGGCCCATTGTATGCTTCCCGCAACTGTTCAAGTTTCCCCAGAACCCACGAGTCCACCCTGCAAGTCATGGAGTGGAAGAATGACTCTTGGTATGAGCCATTGGCAGCTAAAGCCAAAATTTTGAATAGCTACTCCAGGGTTATTTTTATAACTTCCTAGACTATTAACTTCTATACTACGTTGTTTTGAATTTCTTTAGAGTGAAGTTAAGGGGTTTAGTCAATTAATTTCTCCCACTCCTTCTCATAATACCAAACATTCAGAGAAATAGTAGTCCTCAAGCTCTCAAGAACAACTAGGATTCCTCTTCTCCAAAACATTGAATTCTCAAGGAATAGACAAGAGTTCATCAGTCTAGGTATGTGGGATTAACAGTAAGGCTTTCCTTTCACCCTTATGCCCAACACTCAAGCTTTAAATTATGTTTCATTGTGATTCTTTGAACTCATGATTTCTAGGGCTAAAAACCCTTTGTGAAAAAACTATAGATTTTCATAGTTATGTTTCTCTCATGATTTCCACATGTATTTTATGATTATGTATAAGTTAAATTCTTTGAAAAACCTCTATATATCTCTACACTCAGAACTTAGCATGATTTACCTAAATTAAGAATATTTTCAAAATGATTTATAGTACTATGATATCATGACTTTACAATCAGTACAACTTGCATGACTAGTTCAGTATTTCATATTTTTTTAAGTAAACAACTATAATTTTATCTTACATACTTCAAGAGTTAGATAGATAGATAAATATTCAACTTTATTAGTTCTTATGATATTTTCAATTTAAACACTTATTTCCATATCCAGACTTAATCAATTATGAATATATATATCAATTTAGCTTCCTCTCAGTTATGTCAGTTGTTTCAGTATATGTTGGTCTCATGCTAGTACCTTGGGTTAGCTTAGTGCCACTTTTGGTTCTAAGTCCCCTATCGCTTCTAGGGTCTAAACTCGAATTATGATAAACTTGGTATTAGAGAATCAGTTTTAAGGTGTCTTAGGGTATCCGAAAGCCGCATTAACTAGAGTTTTTTTTTGGGTGTGAAGCGCCCCACACTTATGAGGAAGAGGCTATGAAATGTTCTTAGGAAAACTTTCCTTCTTTCATGCTCAGTATCATGCGATAGAGTCCAATTCTATTTACCCTTCTAACTCATGCTCTACACTCTTACATAAAATGCCTCCCAGAAGAGCCAACAGATGAAGGAATGAAAACTAACCAGCACCACCAGTGCTCGTGAATGATCAGGACTTTGATGCAATGTTCGGAGTTGCCTTCCAAACATTGGCACAGGCAATGACCACTCAGGTCAACCAGCAGATAGTCGCTCTTGTGAATTCAAACGAAAATGCAACAACTGTTAGGGTTCGAGAATTCAGTAGGATGAACCCACCCGAGTTCTACTATTCGAGGGTGGATGAGGATCCACAAGATTTCATAGATGAGATGCAGAAGATCACTCAAATTATGGTATCACTAGGGCTAAAATTGCAGACTTGGCCTCCTGCTAGTTAAAGGTAGCACATATGTGGTTAAAGCAATGAAAAGAAAGCGTTCGTGAGGGTGCAACTCTAGTTGACTGGGTTGAATTCATGACAGTCTTTCTGGACAAGTTCTTTCCTCACGAGTTGAGGGAGGAAAAGGTTGAAGAGTTCATTAACTTGAAGCAGAACTCTCTGTCAGTTAAGGAGTACGCTCTTTGATGAAGGGCGTATTCACGCACTTCATAGACATATTTTTGCCCGTACTTGGATTTGAATGTATTTAAGGCCTTTGGAATACATGTAAAGAAGTTGGAATGAATGATGCAAAGATCAAAGCTTGAAGCGACCAACCACACGAGGATGGCACACAGTCGCACGAGGCGCCAGGCTGTTGGTGCTACAGGCTGTCCGACGCGGCACCAAGGCAGGCTCATTACCTGGCACGAGGCGCCGACCTCCCAGCGCTATGATACGCGTGAAGCAGCACTCTGCCTGCGCGATGGCAGGGGCGATGCAGCACTAGGGATGCGACAATAGAAGGTGCGACGTGGCTAAGGTGTTTCACACAGCTAAAAACCAATTCATACTTCAACTAGGAAAAGGAAATTTAAATCCCAAGTCAAACTCATCAAGGAACAAGCAAAGCATAAATCTACTACTATAAATACCCCTTTATTTTCATGTAATAGCTATCAAGTTTCAAGTTCAAATGTCTTCAAGAGTTGAAGTTTTACAACAAGTTTTTAGAGTAAATTTTAAGACGTGTTAGAAGACATATTTGAGATACGATTATAATGTTGTTCTTTTGAATTTTGCATTAATCAAGTGAATTCTTCCTATCATCATTGTAAGTATTAATTTTGCTTTAATTTATGAATTTATTAGTTTACTTATAAACATGATAGGCTAAAACCACCACAACTAGGGTTGTGAGAACCATGACAAATTAACACACATAGGTAAAATGCTTAGTGATTCTTGGATGGAGTTTATGCATGTATTGTTTCTTCCTTCGTTTTAATTGATTTTTAATGGTTGAAAATGTTAGATCTTTCCTTATTATTACTTACTGGACCAAGGAGGTAGTGAATGGGAAAAGGGATTAACAACGAAGATTTGAGGCTATCAACCCTCATCTAATAGCTTGACCTTGTCCCGGAATAGCTAATCTGATATCAAGGGTAAGGGTTAGTAAAGCATACACCCGTAGACGGACCAAGTTGCGTGGTGATAATCATCTAAATAGGAGATCAACCATTTAGGTGAAATTAACTTACCGATATTGCATGCTAAGCACTGAAATAGATCACTAGTATAAAACGCCTTGTGGTTATAAAGTCATGGGAACACTTACCCTAGTTAGTTGCATTAATTTGGATACAACAATCAATTTCTCAAATTAATTATTTATTACCTTTACAAATCCCCCCTTAGGAAATAATTAACTACAAAGCTTAAGTACTAGCGTTCTTCTACATCCTTCCATATTCTCTGTGGGATCAAACCCAACCTCTAGTTGGGTTGTTTATTGACAACGTCCGCTTCATACTTCAGTAAGAGGTGTGGTTTGAGCATTATCACTCTTAAGTTTACTCAACTGTCCAGGTATGCTCCAGTGATAGTTCCTGAGCTGAGGGCTCGAATGAGTAAGTTTTTTTCAGGTGTCTCAGATTTGATGGTCAAGGAGTAGAGGACTTCTATACTCATCAGGGATGTAAATATCTCCCGGCTTATGATCGATGCTCAATAGATTGAGGAAGAGAAGTTGAAGGAAAGAGAATGGGAGAGCAAGAGAGCCAAAACTAGAAAATTAGAGTTTTCTCAGTAAAGGTTAGGTGGAGGAAATCACTCACAATCCTATTAAAGGTTATATGCTCCAGCACCTTCTCTAGCTAGTGTTCCATCTTCAAGATCCAAAGGGGAATAGAGGGGTAGAGCACCAGGATCTAGGTCCTAAGGAAACATGTCTAGAGGTCATACCTTTCCAGTTTGCATGAAATGTGGAAGGAACCACCCGGAGGAGTGTTTGATTGGCAAGGATGTTTACTTTAGATATGGTAAGCCCCGTCACAGACTCTGAGAATGTCCATCAGCCAAACAGGGGAAATGTTAGGGGTCGTACCAGAGCCACCTCTTCAGTAATTCTAGCAGCTCGCCCATCCCAGTAGGTTGCATCATCTAGTGTAGGTGGAGAATAATGTCAGAACCATTTCTATGCGCTCTCATCGTACCAAGATCAGGAGAACTCACCAGATGTGGTCACAAGTATGTTACACTCTTTCATATTGATGTTTATGCATTGTTAGATCCATGGGCCACATTATCCTTCGTGACCCTATATATTGTAGTAAATTTTGGTGTTAGTCTCAAATGTATCTCAGAATCCTTCTCAATCTCTATCTCAAATGTATCTCAGAATCCTTCTCAGTCTCTACTCCTGTTGGTGATTCAGTCATAGTAAGAAGAGTATACTGAAGCTGCCAAGTTTTAGTTTTCTAGAAAATCACCGCAACTGACTTAGTAGAGTTAGAGATGATTGACTTTGATGTCATCCTTGGCATGGATTGGTTATATTCCTATTATGCCTCAATCAACTGCAGAACCAGAGTAGTAGAATTCCAGTTCCTAGGTAAGCCCGTCTTAGAACGGAAGGGTAGTTCCACAATGCCTATAGGTCGTTTTGTCTCTTGACTTAAGGCTAGAAAGATGATTTCCAGGGTTTGTATATATCACTTAGTTCGAGTGAGGGATTTTAAGTCCAAAATCCCAACTCTTTAGTTAGTCCCAATCGTTAGTGAATTCCTAGAAGTGTTCCCAGAGGATCCGCACAGAGTCCTTCTTGAGAGGGAAATCGACTTTGGGATAAACCTCCTTCCAGATATGCAGCCGAGATCATTCCTCCTTATAGAATGACACCAGCTAAGCTTAAGAAGTTGAAAGGAACAGTTAAAAGACCTTGATAAGGGTTTCATTAGGTCAGTATTTTCCCATGGGGTGCTCCAGTCCTTTTCGTGCGTAAGACAGATGATTTTTTTCAGAATGTGCATCGATTACCATCAGCTGAATAAAGTCACAATCAAGAGTAAGTATCCTATTCCTAGGATTGATGACTTGTTCGATCAACTTTACGGTACTAGTTGCTTCTCTAAAATAGATTTGAGATCTGGCTACCATCAGCTCAGAGTCAGAGAGTGTGATATTCTAAAAATGGCCTTTAGAACTAGGTATGATCACTATGAATTTATAGTTATGTTTTTTAGACTAACAAACGCTCCTACAACTTTTATGGATTTGATGAACAGGGTATTCAAGTAGTACTTGGATATGTTCGTCATTGTCTTCAAAGATGATATCCTTATCTACTCTCGGGGTGAGGAGGAGCATGTTGGTCACTTGAGGATTATGCTGCAAACTCTTAAGGACCGTCAGTTATTTTCAAAGTTTAGCAAGTGTGAGTTTTGGTTGAAGTCAGTTGCATTTATTGGATATATGGTGTCTAGTGAGGGTGTTCAAGTAGACTCTTGAAAGCTAGAAGTAGTGAAGAACTGGCCTAGACCTATCACTCCCTCCGACATCAGAAGCTTTTTGGGTTTAGTTGATTATTACAGGTGGTTTGTGGAAGGGTTTTCATTTATTGCTTTTCCTTTAACCCGGTTGACTCAGAAGAAGGTCAAGTTTCAGTGGTTTGACACTTGTGAGAAGAGCTTTCAGGAGCTAAAGACTCGACTTGCTTCTGCTCCAATTTTGACCTTACTAGAGGGTATAGATGGTTTTGTAATATATTGCAATGCCTCCAGAGTAGGTCTTGGGTGTGTGTTGATGCAGTACAGTAAGGTCATCGCCTATGCTTCAAGACAGCTTAAAGTCCATCAAAAGAATTATCCGACCCATAACCTTGAGCTAGCCTTAGTGTATTTTACCTTAAAGATTGGGAGATATTATTTGTATGGCATCCATGTTAATATGTTCATTGACCATAAAAGTCTTCAGTATGTTTTTAGTTAGAAAGACCTGAATCTTCGACAGAGAGGATGGCTTGAACTTCTCAAGGATTACGACATGAGTGTTCTTTACCATCCGGGTAAAGCCAATGTTGTGGATTTTTCCCTTAGAAGGTCATCTATGGGAAGTGTGGCTCATGTTAAAGAGGGAAAGAAGGAGTTGGTTAGAGATATTCACAAGCTTGCTCATTTAGGAGTTTGCCTTGCAGACTCGGATGATGGTGGTTTCACTTTTCAGAATGGTTCAGAATCTTCATTAGTGGCGGAAGTTAAGGCAAAACAAGATGATGATCCTATTTTGCTAGAGTTGAAGGAAGCTGTCCACAATCAGAAAGTGGAGGTTCTCTCCAACGGGGAGATGGTGTGCTTCAATCAGGATCTATTATGTGTTTTAGATGTGGATGAATTGAGACAGCGAATGCTAAGAGAGGCTCACAGCTGTTGATATTTCATTCACCCAGGTGACGCCAAGATGTACGGTGATCTACCGAAAAGTCTACTAGTGGAATGGTATGAAGATAGATATTGTAGAAATCATGGCTAAATGCCCAAATTGCTAGCAAGTTAAGCCAGAGCATCAGATACCGGGAGGTATGACTCAAGATATCAGTATTCCTACTTGGAAGTAAGAAGTGATAAATATGGACTTCATCATAGGGTTACCTCGTACGCATCGACAACATAATTCTATATGGGTGATAATGGACCGGATAACTAAGTCAGCCCACTTCTTGCTAGTCAAGTCTATAGATTCAGTGGAGGACTATGTTAGGCCTTACATTCGGGAGTTAATTAGATTGCATGGACTCCTTTTTTTCATCATTTCAGATAGGGATACTCAGTTCATATCTCAATTCTGGAAGTCCTTCTAGAAGGGTCTCGGTACCCAGGTAAATCTCACCAAAGCTTTCTACCCACAGATAGATGGTCAGGCAGTGCAGACCATTCAGACCTTAGAGGACATGTTGAGAGCTTGCTTAATCCAATTTAAAGATTATTTCGGATGATCACTTAACTCTCATAGAGTTTATTTTCACAATAATAGCTTTCATTCTAGTGTTTAGATGGCTCCTTTTGAGGCGCTTTACGGACTAAGATGTAGATCACCTATTAGGTGGTTTAAGGTAGGTGAGGCTGCCTTGATAGGGCCAGATTCAGCTAATGAAGCTATGGAGAAAGTTCTGCTAATTAGAGAATGGTTGAAAACTGCTCAGAGTCGTCAAAAATCCTATACAGATGTGAGAAGGAGAGAGCTTGAGTTTGCATTTGATGACTGGGTATTTCTAAAGGTTCACCCATGAAAAGGGTGATGAGATTTGGTAAGAAGGGAAGACTCAGTCTCCGGCATGTTGGTCCTTACATGATTCTAAGGTGCATCTGCAATGTGGCCTATGAGTTGGAATTGCTTGTAGAATTAGCATCAGTGCATTCGATCTTCCATGTGTCCTTCTTGAAGAAGTGCATTGGCAATATGGATCCAATTGTACCTTTAGACAATATTGGTGTAAGATAGTCTCTCTTAGGAAGAATTTCCAGTTAAGATGCTTGACTATCAAGTTCATAAGTTGAGAAAGAAAAAAGTTGCTTCCGTGAAGGTTTTATGAAGGAATCAGTTGGTTGAAGGAGCTATTTGGGAAACTGAAGCAGATATGATGGCCAAGTACCCTAATTTTTTCTCTCCTAATTCAGAACCATCTTGAGGTAATAGTTTCCTCTCATGGTACCTTTATCAGTTTCATGTCCCATTAGTTGTTCTTAAAATCCTTAGTATGCATGCATGCCCCATGAATTCAGTTGAGTCTCATTCTCAGTCAAATCAGCTGTCATGTCAGTAATTCAGAGTTCAGGAATCACTAACGAGGTTAGTAGCTTCTTCCCTATCAGTTCCGTTTCAGTCTTTATTCAATAACAAATATTCCCAAGGGGGAGATAATGTAATGCCCTAAAAGTTCCTAAGATTAGGTACAACACATAAAGTAAGAAATTAGTAGAAAATTGAACTTTTTTCCTCAAAAAGACTCACACCACGAGCCATGGCGAGTGATCATGAGTCGTTGGAAGGCTCGTTCTGAGCATCCTAAACAAGATCCCACAACCTTGCATTTTCTTCCCAGGGACCACGAGTCCAAACCACAACGCGTAGGGTGGGATCACAAGTTATTGGAATCACCATGGTCACCCTATCAGTGAAGGTCTAGGAAACTATGACTCAGGCCACGAGGTGTGGTATGTGAGCACAACTGGTAGGAACGAGTAGTGGCATCCAATTCAGTGAAATATTCAAGTTAAACCCAGACATCACGAGTCAAGTAAAGACTCGTGGTATCAAATGACGACTTTTCCTGATGGCCCGTTGTATGACTTCCCGCAGCTATTCAAGTTGCCCCAGAACCCACGAGTCCACCCCACAAATCCTGGAGTGGAAGAACGACCCATGGTATGAGACGTTATGGGACAAAGTCCAGAATTTCGAATGGTTACTCCAGGTTTAATTTTGTAACTTCCTACACTATTAACTCTTATACTACGTCATTTTGGATTTTGTTAGGGGGAAGTTATGGGGTTTAGTCGACTAATTTCTTCCATTTCTTCTCATTACACCGAACATTCAGAGAAACAATAGTCCTTAGGCTCTCAAGAACAACTAGGAATCCTCTTCTCCAAACCATTCAATTCTCAAGCAATAGACAAGAGTTCGTCGGTCCAGGTATGTGGGATATCCGTAAGGATCTTTTTTACTCTTATGCCCAACAGTCAATCTTTAAATTATGTTTTCAGTATTATTCTTTGAACTCTTGATTTCTAGGGCTAAAAACCCTTTGTGCAAAAACTATAGAATTTCAATATATATGTTTCCCTCATGATTTTCACATTTATTTTATGATTATGTACGAGTTAAATTCTTTGAAAAACATCTATGTATCTTTACACTCAGAACTTAGCATGATTTACCCAAATTAAACATATTTTTGAAATGATTTACAATATTATGATATCATGACTTTAGAATTAGTACAACTTGCATGACTAGTACAATATTTCAAATTTTTCAGTAAACAACATAATTTTATCTAATCTATGCAAAACTTTTAAGACCTTAGATATAATCATGAGCATGTATATAATTTTGGGAGTAATATTTAACATCTAGTGGATGTGGGTTTAGATAAATCAAGTCCTAAAATTACGTGCCAATGTAGAATAAGGGGTCCTTTCTAATGAATGGTGAATTTACGTATTATTTAGCCATAATTTTCCCATACTTTACTATGTTTTGAGAATAAATTATGTGTGTTTGCATGTGTTTTATGATATATTTGTGAAAAGGAGCTAACACACATGATTAAATGCTTTCAGGTATAAAAGTGATGAATTTGGGCTTAAATATGGCTTAAAAGTGCAAGAATGACAAAATGGGGTTGACGAGCTGGCATCACACATGCATGCCTGTGCCATGTCCTGCACGACGTGCAAGTAGGACAGTACAACCAGAGACGCGGCGCGCCATCCTGATGGCGCTTTGAGGGGTGCGAAGTGCAGCATAGTGCCAGCCGTCCAGACTTTGCAATCCCAATTCAATTAGGAAATGAAGCTGCAAAGCGCAATTTAAATTCAAGAAGGAACAACGAAGGTTTCATCTACTAATATAAATACCCTTTATTTCTATGTCTTAGGTGTACAATTTATATTGAAAGACAACAATTAGTGATTACATATTCATAGAGTTGCACCATTCATGTAACAGCCCAGGTCGCCGCTTGTAGATATTGTCCGCTTTGGGGCTCGCCCCTCACGGTTTTAAAACGCGTCTACAATGTAAAGGTATCCAAGCACTTATAAAGCACTCTTCGTTCCCCTCCACCACCGATGTGGGATTTGCCTAAGTAAACCAGGCGTTACGTATCGCCGTCCCTGGTTACCCCCCGTAGGGACTCAGCGTCCTCGCTGAGGTTTGCCCCACCACCGGCCGGCACCGGCTCTGATACCACTGTAACAGCCCAGGTCACCGCTTGTAGATATTGTCCGCTTTGGGCAGCTAGTCCCTCACGGCTTTAAAACGCGTCTACAATGTAGAGGTATCCAAGCACTTATAAAGCACTCTTCGTTCCCCTCCACCACCGATGTGGGATTTGCCTAAGTAAACCAGGCGTTACGTATCACCGTACCTGGATGTTACACCCCATAAATTTTAAATAAATAAATAGCCTAAAGTCTTGTTGGTTAAGGGATTTAGAAAGCAAAAAAAAAAAAAAAAAAAAAAAAAAAAAAAAAAAAAAAACAAAACTTGCAAAGTCGGCTTTTCCATTTAAAAGCAACAATTTCCAGCAAAAACAGGGCATCTTTATTTGAGAAGAAAACCCACGACAAATATAGATAATTTCTTTCCAATTACGTGTCGAAACGCGGTCTAAACTCCGTTCTGGCTTAGGTGCAGGTGTATAAAGCTGCAGAGAGCAATCCTACGGAGTTGGTTTCGTGAAATTTGGCCGTCGAAACGTCGTGCTACCGAGGTAAAGTAAATAGAATTTCTTTAAATTAGTACCAATGTGTTCCTAGCGTTGCAGTGAGCATTTATCCCTTCTGGACTATCGAGAAATAACGAGTTTTTGATCGTTTTCCGAAAGGTTGAAGTTGGGATAAATATATATATCAAAAGTGATAATTTCTCCCGAATATTAATGTATTTAATTCTAATTGACGTGTAAATGAATGTAGTTGGGAGAAACAGCAGAAGTACCGACGGAAATCACATCGGTCAGTCGGGTACTCAGAAATCAGGTATGTAAAGTTATTCTTTCGGCAAGCCAGGAGGTATAGCTTAGAAAGTAAATAGAATAAAGTCTATTAACCGATACCAGCGTACAGGAACGATTTTAGTACAATGTCCAGCAAGCATGCTAGTATATTAATTACGTATTATGCGATAATCAGAATAATAGATATTCAGGCAATACGTATTATATCTGTTGAGATTGTATCCAGTAGTAGATGGTACATTCTATGTTATTGAGTTATATCCAGATATAATCAGATAGACAGATAAAAGCCAGGTAGTAGTTAGTCCAGCAATCAGAAATAGTGTAAAACAGAATATAGTATCAGTTATTTAATACAAACTGGCCTTGAGATACAAGAAGAGAATATAATTAGTATTTTTCATTTGAGCATGCTTGTTGTGTATGTGTTTTGTATGTTGAGACTTGTTGTGGCATGTGGGCACCCTTTAGCATTCCCACCGCCCCTGGGTTATAGTTGTGTCGATACCAGATTCAGATACCGCCACCAGCTGGGCGATGCCGTCTGACCAAAGGACGATGATGGCCAACCACCATGATAATACGGTCCAGACCACCCTGCTTGCAGGGGTAGTTCAGTTTACTCTGCGTAGAGCTAGCACACCCTGTTTATAGGGACAGACCACTCGGTGTGCACACCTGTGCCCAGAGGCAGGAGTCTTCGGACTCAGACACAGTTTATTGTCAGAGGCCAAGGCCTGAGCTATGTACCCAAGGGGACCGGTAGGAGGAGCTCACAGTTATCAAATGAGTGGAGTGACTTGTTTTTGGTTGGTTTAGACCCGGGTAGGGGTAAATAGATTGCTTGCTTGGTTGGCACCTTCCGGCTTATGGGGGTCGGTCAGGTATTGTGTGTATTATTATGTATATTGATATGTGCTAGTAGATACTGATAGACAGAAGGACGACACGTCTTCAGGTACGCTCAGTTAGTTACAGAATGTATAAACTCTCCCCAGTTATCCTCAGCTAGATAGACTCAGCTACTTCTTGCTTAAATGTCATGTTATTGTGCTATTCGTTTCAGTTGCATATTTCAGTTTGCTTTACATGCTCAGTACCTGTGGTACTGACGCCCAGCGGGGCACTGTATTGCTTGCCTACAGGTACTCACGGACGAGGAGCCGATCCCTCGTGATTCCAGCCAGCCAGTGAATCATCAGCTCCTGTCATCCGGAGTCTGATTCCCAGAGGTGTAGCTCCTTTTCTTTTGTTGTGCAGTATGGGTAGGTCGGGGCCCTGTCCCGATCATTTCTATTAAGTTCTTACAGTATTCGTAGAGGCTTGCAGTCTGTATATATTCCCTGTGGTTAGTTGAGCCGGTCATGTGAGGCCGTGCGGTCTGCTGTAGCTGTTTAGTATTTCAGTTTATGTTGGCCGTGTGGGGCCTTAATTTGATAGTAGTGGTGACCTTGCCGGTCACGTAGTTTTACAGCAGTCTTGTGTTGAGTTACAGATAACTAGACAGCATGGTGGCCTTGTCGGCCCGCATAGGTTCCTTGTTATAAGCCTGTTTCTGGTTAGCTGTTGTTGCAGGTACAGATGGCTACAGGCCAGTTGGCCGGAGGCTGTATTTACAGCCGTTATATAGCCGATTTGTTTCTTGAAATAGGGCCAAAACCAGCCAAAGCACCAGATGTGCTCAGGCTGGACCATTTAGTAGTCTAGAGTCTAGCAGGCACCAGGTGCCCGTCATACCCCCCAAGGTGGGGTGTGACAAACTTGGTATCAGAGCAGTTCGTGTCCCAGGGAGTCTGCAAGCCGTGCTAAGCAGAATCTTGTCTATGGATGTGTTGTGAACCACATACTATAGGCAGGAGGCTGCGAGGCATGTTAGGATTGTTACTCTTCTTTTTTACTCAGTCGTGCCATAGAACGGTACAGTATAGAGTTGGTCTTTGAAACTCACCACCCTCTTTGCTTATAGATATTATGGCAGACCAGTGGCACCCAGCTACAGGTACGAGATTAGATACAGCAGCGGGCGAAGGCACCAGCAGGATGCCTCAGTTACAGCTAGATTCCGCCCGGTCTGAGAGCAATGCGGAGGTGTCATCTCGACCCTCCCAGCAGTCTCCGCCTTGCCAGATACCATTTGAGGCAACACCGCCTTCCACAGCTCCTGCACCCACTTCATCTGATCAGGAGCTGCGTAGTGCGGTGGTTATGTTGACTCAGATGCTAGCTGCTCAGCGTCAGCCAGCACCACCTACAGCAGCAGAATCCCCAGGGGGGCAAGGTAGTTCCAGGGTCAAAGAATTCTTAGCGTTGGGACCCCCTCAGTTTACTAGATCGGATTCAGCGGATGACCCTCAGGACTTTTTGGACCAGATACAGAGGATCTTTAGAGTCATGCACGTAACCCCAGCAGAATCAGTTGAGTTAGCAGTGTTCCGGTTACGGGATATTGCTGTTTTGTGGTACGAAAGTTGGGAGAGGTCTCGGGGAAGAGATGCAGCCCCTCCTACTTGGTCTAGCTTTTCAGAGGCCTTCCTGGACCACTACTTACCCCGGGAGGTCAGACAGGCTCGGATGGACCAGTTCTTACATTTAGAGCAGGGGGCTAGGAGCGTTCGTGAATATTCCTTACAATTCGACTCCTTAGCCCTCTATGCTCCAGCATTTGTGGACACCATGTCGTCCAGAGTCCACCGCTTTATTATGGGCCTGAATCCAGAATACATAGAGACGTGCATGACAGCTACTTTGAGAGAGGATATGGACATAGCCAGGGTGCAGGCCTTCTCACAGACAATTGAGGGCCTGAGGCAGCGACAGCGGGGTGACAGACAGACGACTTCAGAGCAGCGCCGTAGGAGCAGACCCGCTGAGATTCAGAGGGAAATTCCTAGGGGGCCGAGACCACGGTTTTCAGATAGGCCACCCAGATCTCTACCACCGGTACAACAGCAGAGGGGCAGGTTCATTCGCCGGAGTCAGTCGGAGTCCGGTAGCAGTTCATGGACAGTAGCCTCACCTCAGCAGCGGAGGGTAGAACAGAGTAGATTTACATCCACCCCTTGTCCTATATGTCACCGACTACATTCTGGAGCCTGCAGACAGGGCTTCCCAGGGTGTTATTACTGCGGACAGGAAGGGCATTTAATGAGAGATTGTCCAGCCAGGGGACAGGGTAGTCAGGATGATCTGGACAGAGCGTCAGCAGGGCCACGAGTTCCAGCAGCCTCAGCAGGGCGCAGACCCTCAGGTTCAGGGAATAGGGGCCGAGGTAGACCAGGAGCCTCTAGCTCAGGTGCAGGCCTCAGCCGTACCTATGCATTACCGGGGAGGCAGGATTCAGAGGCATCTCCCGACGTGGTCACAGGTACATTGATTATCTGTTCGTATCCTGTTTATGTATTGATTGATCCAGGGTCTACATTGTCATATATCACACCATTTGTGGCCCGAAAGTTGGGTATCGAACAGAATTGCTTCAGCAGCCCTTTTCAGTGCTTACACCAGTCGGTGACTCGATTACAGCTAAAAGAGTTTACCGGGGGTGTACGGTAGAGGTTGCTGATCGTCAGACCACAGTAGACTTAATAGAACTTGAGATGGTCGACTTCGATGCCATTATGGGCATGGACTGGTTAGTGCCATGCTACGCCGACTTAGAATGCTGGACCAAGACGGTCCGATTTCACTTTCCGGGGGAAGCAGTGCGAGAGTGGAAAGGGAGTACACCTACGCCGAAAGGTAGGTTTATTTCCTACCTTAAGGCAAGAAAATTAATAGCAAAGGGATGTATTTGCCACCTAGTTAGAGTCCAGGACATTCGGGTGGAACCTCCGACTCTTCAGTCTGTTCCAGTAGTCAATGAATTCCCTGACGTATTTCCAGATGAGTTGCCTGGTATCCCTCCCGAAAGGGAGATAGATTTTGCGATTGACTTGTTGCCAGGGACTCAACCTATATTCATTCCCCCGTATCGCATGGCACCAGATGAGCTTAGAGAGTTGAAAGAGCAGTTAAAAGATTTGCTCGACAAAGGTTTTATTAGGCCTAGTACTTCCCCGTGGGGTGCGCCAGTTCTGTTTGTAAGAAAGAAAGATGGCTCACTCCGAATGTGTGTGGACTACCGGCAGCTGAATAAGGTAACAGTTAAAAACAGATACCCGCTCCCGAGAATAGATGATTTGTTTGACCAGTTGCAGGGGGCCAAATGTTTCTCTAACATAGATCTGAGGTCCGGATATCACCAGGTCCGGGTTCGGGAGAGGGACATTCCAAAGACTGCTTTCAGGACCAGGTATGGTCACTTTGAATTTCTAGTTATGTCTTTTGGACTGACGAATGCTCCCGTAGTGTTTATGGACCTGATGAATAGCATATTCAGACCGTATTTGGATCTGTTCGTGATAGTATTTATCGATGATATTTTGGTATATTCTCGTTCAGAGACAGATCACCGGAACCATTTACGAACAGTACTCCAGATCCTTAGAGAACGTCAGTTGTACGCCAAGTTTTCTAAGTGTGAGTTCTGGCTGAACTCAGTTGCCTTTTTGGGGCACATCGTGTCGGATGCTGGTATACAGGTAGACACACAAAAAATAGAGGCGGTCAAGACATGGCCCAGACCTACCACTCCGACCGAGGTCCGCAGTTTCTTGGGCTTAGCAGGATATTATCGGAGATTTGTTGAAGGATTCTCCACTATAGCAGCACCTCTGACAAAGCTGACACAGAAAGCAGCAAAATTTCAGTGGACGGAGGCATGTGAGCAGAGTTTTCAAGAGTTGAAAGACCGATTGACCTCCGCCCCAGTACTAGCATTGCTAGAGGGAACAGATGGGTATGCGGTGTATTGCGACGCTTCAGGTTTGGGACTGGGTTGTGTGTTGATGCAGCATGGTAAGGTGATTGCTTATGCTTCCAGACAGCTGAGGAAACACGAAAAGAACTATCCGACCCATGACCTGGAACTGGCCGCAGTGATCCACGCTCTGAAAATTTGGAGGCATTATATGTATGGCGTCCATGTAGACATTTTCACAGATCATAAAAGTTTGCAATACATTTTCACACAAAGGGAGTTAAATCTGCGGCAACGTCGCTGGTTAGAATTGTTGAAAGACTATGATGTAAATATTCTCTATCACCCAGGAAAAGCTAATGTAGTAGCAAATGCCCTGAGCCGTAAGTCAATGGGGAGTTTGGTGTATTTGTGGCCCGAGAAGCGGGAATTAGCCAAGGAAATTCATCAACTAGCTGGGTTAGCCGTTCGAGTAGTGGAGACAGAAAATAACAGAGCGGTGATTCAGAATTCTGCCGAGTCATCACTAGTTACAGAGGTAAAAGAACGGCAGTACGAGGACCCTGACTTAGTCCAGCTCAGAGATAGAATTCAGGAGGGTAAAGAGTCAGATTTCCAAGTGACTGAAAATGAAGTACTACGTTGTGGGGGCCGTTTATGTGTCCCGAATGTTTCAGGGCTTCGCCAGCAAATCATGCATGAGGTACATTACGCTTGTTATTCCCTCCACCCAGGAGCAACAAAAATGTACCACGATATCAGAGACATCTACTGGTGGCCAGGTATGAAATCTGAAATAGCTGAATTTGTATCTAGATGTCCTAACTGCCAGCAGGTGAAAGCGGAGCACCAGAAACCGGGCGGTCTGACGCAGGATATAGCTGTGCCTATATGGAAATGGGAAGCGATAAATATGGATTTTGTAACAGGATTACCCCGTACCAGACGCAGAAATGATTCTATTTGGGTAATAGTTGACAGGCTGACAAAATCAGCTCATTTCCTGCCAGTGAAAGTTACCTTCTCAGCCGAGGATTATGCCGAGTTATATATCAGAGAAATAGTTAGGCTACATGGAGTGCCGGTATCCATTATTTCAGATAGGGGAGCACAGTTTACAGCTAGATTCTGGCAGTCGTTCCAGAGGGGTTTGGGAACGCAGATTAATTTGAGCACAGCATTCCACCCTCAGACAGATGGACAGGCTGAGCGGACTATCCAAACGCTCTAAGATATGCTACGAGCGTGTGTACTAGATTTTGGGGGTAGCTGGGATGAACATCTGTCGTTGATTGAATTTGCCTATAATAACAGTTATCATTCAGCTATCCAGATGGCGCCCTTTGAGGAATTATACGGGCGAAAATGTAGATCGCCGGTAGGCTGGTTTGAAGTGGGAGAATCAGCGTTGATTGGGCCAGACATCATTCAACAGTCAGAGGAGAAGGTAAAGCTTATTAGAGAACGCTTGTTGACTGCTCAGAGCCGCCAGAAGTCATATGCAGATATGCGGCGTAGAAATTTAGAATTTGCGGTAAATGACTGGGTATACCTGAAGGTGTCTCCGATGAAAGGGGTGATGAGATTTGGCAAGAAAGGCAAGCTTAGCCCGAGATTCATTGGGCCATATCAGATTCGGCGGAGAATAGGCCGAGTTGCATATGAATTGAACTTGCCTCCGGAGTTAGCATCTGTTCACCCAGTATTCCATGTATCTATGTTGAGGAAATTTGTAGGAGACCCTTCCACAGTTGTTCCAGTTCAGGATGTCCAGGTCACCGAAGAGTTAGCATACGAAGAGGTTCCAATAGTTATCTTAGACAGACAGATCCGTAGATTGAGAACTAAAGATATTGCGTCTGTCAAAGTATTGTGGCGTAACAGGAACCGAGAAGAAATGGCCTGGGAAGCCGAGGAGGACATGAAAGCCAGATATCCCCACTTATTCCAAGCATAGGCAAATGGGAGGTATATTAGAACTGTTTTTCCTTATTAATGCTTATACTTCATATATGAAAGCAGGCGATTGATTATAGATAGTTTTATACATGAATGTTATTATATCGTGTAGAGTACCTGTATTGGGCTCTTCTGCTTTTCAGGAATTATGAGATAGTCCATAATACAAGGGAAACTCTGCCAAAAGTTTTCTAGAAACAAGTTGAGTAAGTTGAGAAAGTCCTCTAGACAGAATGTCATTCAAGGACGAATGTTCTTAAGGGGGGGAGGATGTTACACCCCATAAATTTTAAATAAATAAATAGCCTAAAGTCTTGTTGGTTAAGGGATTTAGAAAGCAAAAAAAAAAAAAAAAACTTGCAAAGTTGGCTTTTCCATTTAAAAGCAGCAATTTCCAGCAAAAACAGGGCATCTTCATTTGAGAAGAAAACCCACGACAAATATAGATAATTTCTTTCCAATTACGCGTCGAAACGCGGTCTAAACTCCGTTCCGGCTTAGGTACAGGTGTATAAAGCTGCAGAGAGCAATCCTACGGAGTTGGTTTCGTGAAATTTGGCCGTCGAAACGTCGTGCTACCGAGGAAAAGTAAATAGAATTTCTTTAAATTAGTACCAATGTGTTCCTAGCATTGCAGTGAGCATTTATCCCTTCTGGACTATCGAGAAATAACGAGTTTTTGATCGTTTTCCGAAAGGTTGAAGTTGGGATAAATATATATATCAAAAGTGATAATTTCTCCCGAATATTAATGTATTTAATTCTAATTGACGTGTAAATGAATGTAGTTGGGAGAAACAGCAGAAGTACCGACGGAAATCACATCGGTCAGTCGGGTACTCAGAAATCAGGTATGTAAAGTTATTCTTTCGGCAAGCCAGGAGGTATAGCTTAGAAAGTAAATAGAATAAAGGCTATTAACCGATACCAGCGTACAGGAACGATTTTAGTACAATGTCCAGCAAGCATGCTAGTATATTAATTACGTATCATGCGATAATCAGAATAATAGATATTCAGGCAATACGTATTATATCTGTTGAGATTGTATCCAGTAGTAGATGGTACATTCTATGTTATTGAGTTATATCCAGATATAATCAGATAGACAGATAAAGGCCAGGTAGTAGTTAGTCCAGCAATCAGAAATAGTGTAAAACAGAATATAGTATCAGTTATTTAATACAAACTGGCCTTGAGATACACGAAGAGAATATGATTAGTATTTTTCATTTGAGCATGCTTGCTGTGTATGTGTTTTGTATGTTGAGACTTGTTATGGCATGTGGGCACCCTTTAGCATTCCCACCGCCCCTGGGTTATAGCTGTGTCAATACCAGATTCAGATACCGCCACCAGCTGGGCGATGCCGTCTGACCAAAGGATGATGATGGCCGACCACCATGATAATACGGTCCAGACCACCCTGCTTGCAGGGGTAGTTCAGTTTACTCTGCGCAGAGCTAGCACACCCTGTTTACAGGGACAGACCACTCGGTGTGCACACCTGTGCCCAGAGGCAGGAGTCTTCGGACTCAGACACAGTTTATTGTCAGAGGCCAAGGCCTGAGCTACGTACCCAAGGGGGCCAGTAGGAGGAGCTCACAGTTATCAGATTTGTGGAGTGACTTGTTTTTGGTTGGTTTAGACCCGGGTAGGGGTAAATAGATTGCTTGCTTGGTTGGCACCTTCCGGCTTATGGGGGTCGGTCAGGTATTATGTGTATTATTATGTATATTGATATGTGCTAGTAGATACTGATAGACAGAAGGACGACACGTCTTAAGGTACGCTCAGTTAGTTACAGAATGTATAAACTCTCCCCAGTTATCCTCAGCTAGATAGACTCAGCTACTTCTTGCTTAAATGTCATGTTATTGTGCTATTCGTTTCAGTTGCATATTTCAGTTTGCTTTACATGCTCAGTACCTGTGGTACTGACGCCCAGCGGGGTGCTGTATTGCTTGCCTACAGGTACTCACGGACGAGGAGCCGATCCCTCATGATTCCAGCCAGCCAGTGAATCATCAGCTCCTATCATCCGGAGTCTGATTCCCAGAGGTGTAGCTCCTTTTCTTTTGTTGTGCAGTATGGGTAGGTCGGGGCCCTGTCCCGATCATTTCTATTAAGTTCTTACAGTATTCGTAGAGGCTTGCAGTCTGTATATATTCCCTGTGGTTAGTTGAGCCGGTCGTGTGAGGCCGTGCGGTCTGCTGTAGCTGTTTAGTATTTCAGTTTATGTTGGCCGTGTGGGGCCTTAATTTGATAGTAGTGGTGACCTTGCCGGTCACGTAGTTTTACAGCAGTCTTGTGTTGAGTTACAGATAACTAGACAGCATGATGGCCTTGTCAGCCCGCATAGGTTCCTTGTTATAAGCCTGTTTCTGGTTAGCTGTTGTTGCAGGTACAGATGGCTACAGGCCAGTTGGCCGGAGGCTGTATTTACAGCCGTTATATAGCCGATTTGTTTCTTGAAATAGGGCCAAAGCCAGCCAAAGCACCAGATGTGCTCAGGCTGGACCATTTAGTAGTCTAGAGTCTAGCAGGCACCAGGTGCCCGTCATACCCCCCAAGGTGGGGTGTGACAATTCATACTTTGTGTAATAGTTTAGTTGAGTTCTTGTGAAATCTTTTAGCTTGGATATTTTGTTGAACAAGTTATATTAAAGTAAGTATTTCATTATGATTTCTTCTACATCTTTTATTTGTTTTCTCATAAACATGAACGTCTAAATCTCTTAGGCTAAGGTTCTGGGAACCATGATAGATTAACGAATGTAGACATAATAAAATAGTGATTCTTGAATGGTGAATTGAGTAGATTGTTATTCTTTTTATTTTAATTAAGTTTTAGCGGTTGCAAATGTTGAAATAAGCTCGTATCTTCAACTTGCCCGACCAAGGAGGTTGAAATAAGTTAGATTTATAATTTTCTAACTTGAGCTCTAACAGAGCATAGTTAAAGTCAAGACTTATTGCAAAGCTAGAATATACACATTTTTTAGACCTAGAGGAGATGGGTAGAAAGCATCTAATGTCTATGAGCGCACGTAACGCATGCATTTTAAGACCGGGAGGAGATAAGTGTAGTTATTAAGTCGAGAAACATTAGATATACTAAACGTAAATCTTACACAAGCTTCACCAGGATAGATCACTAGTAAAAGCCAACTAATTTATGAAATCATGGAGAACACAATCCTAGTTTAGTCTTAGTAATTTGATAAACAACTCAACAACTGTTAGTGTTATTTTCTTTTTCTTTTTTTATTTGCAAGCTCTTCTTCCAAAATATTAATTACAAGTTAGCTTATTTTCATCATTAACATTTTATTCGAACAAATAATATTATTTCTACCTATTTTTTTTGGAATCGACCCCAACCTTTGTTGGGTTACTATATTTGACAGTGATCGCTTTATACTTTAATTGCAAGGTGTAATTTGGACATAATCACTCGCCAATTGAGAGTGTATCCCTTGCCCGAATGGGCTCATGAGTAAATTCATGCCAGTTATGGTTCATACCCTTGGCAAGGTATGAACACCCTCCCGACTAGGGTTATAGATTGGGCTCCATGTTACTCACATGGCATATGTCAATTATGATAATCTCCCATGGATATATATTTCTTTACATTAGTTGTACCTAGCCCATAGCTTCAATATATAAACTTACTTTATGACTTACAGTGGTGTTAAACTCTACACGTATGTTTTATTTTTAAGTCATTGTGCATCAACTTATGTTTTTCCCAGACATGTTACTTACTAAGCATGATTTCAATCTTTAGCACAGTTTCCTATTTCACCCAGGTTTTACTTATCTTACATACTCAGTATATTCAAAGTCTTGTCACATACTTTTGTGCTATATTATCTCATGATATAGGTTTAGTCGCTCAGATTCAGCCCCACAATTAGACATGTTCCAGCACCCGATCATCTTTATCGTTGGTTAGTCCTTATCATTCGAGGATGAGAGTTAATTATATGTCTTTGTTTTTCTAAGTTTTAGTATTTAGAGCTAATTGGGAACCTGTCTCTTCAGCTCGTCAGTCTTAAAGGCTTCCAGGCTTAGATGGATAAATATTTAGCTTTATCAGTTCTTATATTGTTTTCAGCTTAAACATTTATTTCTACATCTAGAACTAATCAATTATGTGAATGTATATATATATCAGTTTAGCTTCCGCTCAGTTATGTCAGTTATTTCAATATATGTTAGTATCATGCTAGTACCATGGGTTAGCTTAGTGCCACTTGCGGTTCTAAGTCCTATGTCACTTTTGGGGTCTAGACTTGGGTCGTGACGTCAAAATATATTCATATATTGACATGATATTCTTCATGATACTATCATAGTATATCTATATACTGTCATGATAGCAGATAACCACTTATGAGTAAAATGCCTTCAAACTCAAAGTGGGACATGAATTGTAATTATATTGTGTTGATTAGGCATTTCAGAAATTAGTATGAGAAGGTCTATTTTGATGTAATTAGTTTAGTTTTTTAAATCTATTTTATGTACTTTTTTCTTTTAAAAAAAAGATGAAAATATAAATTAATTAAAAGAAACACATAAAATCTCCCCCAAACTTGTACACTAAAATTACTTTAGCACTTTAACTTTACATGTAATTCTTTATCCCCCTAATCTCGTTTCAAGTGAATTTAATATTACTCAAACAATTGACGTGGAAAATAAAAAAATTTAAAAAATAAGAGCACATAATTCTAAAAAAACTAGGCCCGTTGATATATATGTAATAAAAATGACCTTTTACCCAACTCTATCTTCTTTTTCAAACCCCCCACCCTCTTCTTCTTCTTCAAATTTACCTAACCCTCTCTCCTTCTTCGAACCCCCAGCTCCCACCCATTTCTCCTTCTTCAACCCCCCTCTCCCCAGCACTATCTCCCTCTTCGAACCCCCACCCCTTTTCTCCTTCTTTGAACCACCCCACTATTTCTCCTTCTTTACCTTACCGTTTCTACTTCTTCGCCCCTCCCCCCTACCCCCCCACCCCCAACCATCCAACGCACCCCCACACACAAAAAGTATATTTATCTATCAATTTCTTTACTTTATACTTTCAAGATATAACTTTTTTTTTTGAAAAATTTTAAATTTTTTTGAAAAATAAAGACACCCAATGGAAAGAGAGAACCTCCATTTTTCTTAAATTAATTAGAAATTATAAATTAAATAGTATATAAATATATAAGTAAGAAAAAGAAAATATTTCCAATAAGCAAAAAAGAAACCAAAAAAAATAAAAAAATAAATATTTAAATAATTTTCAATATAGCTCTGACGTGGTACTGATGTGGCAATGATGTGGCATGTGTGTAATACACTTCACATTGAAGATTGATATTATACTCTTAAGGTAGTATTTAATAGACTTTAAACAAGAGGGAATTGGGGGGGGGGGGGGGGGGGGGGAGGAGGGAGAGAGAGGGTAAATAAATACCTATAAAGTAAAATGTTAAAGTAAATTTAGTGTACAAATTCAAAAGGGATTTAATGTGTTTTCTTATTAATTAACCATATCAAATGAGAACAAAAATAAATTAAGCATACTCTAGTGAGAAAACTATATATATAAACTACATATATAAATGAAACATGTATATATTCATAGGTGATGTAGCATTTGATAATGATTCCGAGTTACGCCTGTGTTCTAAAATAAGTGATGTTTTTAGTTTGGACATATTTCTGAAGAAAATTACTTATTTTTAGAAAGAAGAATATATTTTTACCTATTTACCCTTAATAAATATTTAGAAAAAGATGTAAGTCTTTAATATTTTTTTAATTATGTAATATTCTCTCAATTTAAATAAGAGTAAAATTAAAAGAACAACATTAATATCTTTTTAATTATATAAAACATGACTTATTTTGAAATAAAATCAAAATACTAATACATCACTTATTTTAAGACGGAGGAATAGAATTTACAAAATTAAGTGTTTTTGGATGGTTTAGGGGAAAGAATCTTTTTCCAATTTAGACGTAAGATATAGATGATGTTTATTAGCATCACAGATGATCTTTCCAATCTATTTATTACTCCATATCTTTTGTCTTCCTTTTATTATCTTAATCAGTAAATTTATCTGTGATTCGTGCAGTTATAAAAATTAATTAATAAATTTTAAATATTTTTTTTAATAAATTTATTAAAATAAAGAATATGAAATTTTAATATATATGCATATAAGTTCTAATTTTGTAAATTCAATAAATATTTATACGATTACCTCTTTTTTTAACTTCAACGCTCTTTTTAAAATTAATTTCACAAAAAGGCGAAAATATTTATAATATGAAGCAATGTGACCCTAAAAATAAACATATTTATTTACTAAACATACAAAATATTTAAGTAATAAATATTGTAAGAAAATTTTAATTTAATAATATATAAAAATAATTGTGTTGATCACTTATCTTAAATTTTATTTATTTATTTTATATCAATTTGCTTGTTCACTAATAATTGGTTTAATAGTTTGATGTTTTTAATATAACAAAATAAGTTGTATTTTGATAATTGTAATTTTGAAGTTACTGACATATTTACTTTATAGTAATTGAAATTCAGATATCTATATCATAATAGAAATTTTTATATCCACATTGTATTGTTATATTATTCCGTTAAAATATTAAAAATAACGTTAATTAACAAAAAATTTTCTTTACTCCTCTATTACCAAAGAAGAAGAAAAAAGAAAAAGGTTTTAGCAATTTCAATGCTTAGATTTATTTGTCAAAAATCTGAAGTAAAAATTTACTAACAAACAAAAACAGACGAAGAAAGTTAATCATCCCTAATACATAATTTTTCAATATCCAAAAATAATAAATTACACTTGTAATACAAAAAATTTCAAGTTATAAGCCTGAAATATCATAATAATCACTACAAAATTCTAACAAAACTGAGAAAAAAGAGTCCCAACAAAAATTAAATAATATCACCATTTCAAATTGCTAAAAAATTTTTAAAAAAAAACATAATACAAAGATCCATCACATATAAAAAATTAATCAAATGAAGAAATTGAACGTAGCCGATTGCTTCAACCTTCTTGATTACCAAAAACGGATATGAATAATTTAGTTAGGAAATGCAAATTAATTTTTTATTCTGAAGAAAGCAACACAATATCTGAAACGAACAAAATTTAGATAATCGACAAGGCAAGAAAATGGTGAAGGAACATAAGTTCTTCGAATTCTCGAGTATCTAATCAATCTATGGGGGAGGGAAAACACACATTAATTCTTCCATCTTCAATGGTCTTGCACGCTCAAACCTGGAGGAAGTGTTTGCTTCAACTTGTCGGTCTTGTCATAGTCGGACACACAGAGTATGTACAGGTACTTGGAGCAACGAATCTTGAAATTAACCATATCCTTGTTCTTCTTGATCTTGACAGATCGTGCATCCTTCCTTCTTGCTGTTATGAGTAAATCCTTGATCTCGTGGATTTGCTTTGGCATGATTGGGTCTTCAAATTAGGGTTTTGTTGACCTTCTTGCTGCTACTGAGGAAGAAGATGGAAATGCAAATAACTTCATGGTTTAATTGAATAGAAAAAAATACAGACTTAAAGGCCTTAAATATAATAATTAATTAATTCAAAAATAGAAAAAAACCGTAATGAATTAATTATGGGGAATTGATTTATTGAAAAGAATAGAAAAATTAAAAAAGAGGACAAATCAAAAAAAAGATAAATATGATTTATGGGCCTTAGTACTTAATTAATTGAAAAGAATAAAAAAAGTGTAATAAATTAATTATAGGAAATAAAGTGCAGATTTATAACTGAATCTTAAATATTGTAATTGATTTTGATTGATTGAAAAGAATAAAAAAGATTAAAAAGAGGAAAAAAATCAGAACAAAGATAAATATGAATAAATATAGTAACTAATTGATTGAAAAAAATTAATAAAAAAAGGTAATGAATTAATTATGGATAATAAAGTGCAGATTTATATCTTATTTATGAATTTTAAATATCGTAATTGATTTTGATTGATTTAAAAGAATTAAAAAGAGAAAAAAAATAGAAAAAAATAAATATGAATTATGTGCCAAAAATATAGTAATTAATTGATTAAAAAAAATAGAAAAAAGGATAATGAATTAATTAAGGAAAATAATGTGTAAATTTATACCTTATTTATGAATCTTAAATATTTTAATTGATTTTGATTGATCGAAAAAAATAAAAAAAATTTAAAAAGCAAAAAAGACAAGAAAAAATATAAATATAAATTCTTTTCGAAGAGATATGTCACCTCACTATTTAAATATTTTCCTTTATAATATATATACAAATATATAGATTATATATAAATATTGTACTTTAATTAATTAAATAGCAGTTAATTTATTTTTCTTCAATTTATTTATAATCTAGTTATTTTTATTTAATTCGCGTCAATTTTAATTATTTTAATTAATTTTGGACTACAATTTTAACGTAATTCAATTCATAATTAATCCTACCCAATTAATTACCTGCGACTCTCTGTACTACCTGTGATACGACCCATCTATGATCTAATGGTCAAAATTAAACCCGTACTTACTTATCATATTCATTTTCTCTCTAACAGGGGCGCCACACCCTCTCCTCTCCCTCATCGTCTTCTCACCTCATTGCTCCGACCAGGTGCCGTCTCTCCTCCGCCGCACCGCCATCGGCGATACTCCAGCAGCCGTACATAGCTGCTATCTCCCTCAGCCTCTTCACTGTCTCTCATTTCTCTCTCTCTCCCCAGACCTCCCTTTGTCCCAACTCCCCTCTCCTCTTCTCCCCCGGCAAAACCACTACACCGGAGAATAGTCAGGCCACAACACCGAAACTCTCTCTTTTCTCGATCTCTCTCCCGTTGCTCCGGTCACCTCCGACCATTGAGCCCACATCGGTGAAAGGAAAGACCAGAAACCACCTGATCTTTCCTCTTTCTCTTCTCCTTATCTTATCTCCGACGAGCCTCCAGTTGGCCGACCACCAGATGAACAGCATCTGCCTCTACCTGCCCCGATCGTCTCTAGCTCACATCATCCAGACCTGACGAGCAACCACTAGCTTTTCTAGTCGTTGCATTCATATCCCCTTTCTGCTTCTCTCCCCTCTCTCACAGATTGTCTTCTCCGGCGTAGGTAGGTTGTCTCTATTTGATTAATTTAATTATTCCTTTTACTTGTTCACAATGTCTCTTAAGATAGAATTTCTATATCTAACATCTCTGTGAAGTTTCTGTTTACTCTCTCAGCTGCTGCCAATGAATTTAATAAAGTATATTTGGAAAAAAACTATGAACAGATTAAAGATTTAAAAGCTGTTACCGTAAATTTTTTTTTGTCTTTGAATATTTGAATAACACAAATATTACCATTAAAAAGTAATGAAAAGCTATCAAATGCAAAAATATTGTGCCACAAGGCAGTTGGAGAAAGTACAGAAATTAACTGATCCCGTATTTTTAAGAAAGTTGCCTCAAATAAAAATAATATATACATAATCTACATTATATTTAAAAAGTGAAGATACTTACAAATTTTGATTCAACTTTTTGCTCATCATTAAAGAAATTTATAATAGATAAAATTGTCATTTATTATTTTTAAAAATTTAAAATCAACTAAAATGGCTATTAAATATTTCCATAACTGAAATATTTATTTAGGAATAGTTGGTGTGGGTTTATTTTTTTTAATGGCTATTAAATATTTTCATAATTGAATAATTTATTTAGGAATAATTCGTGTGGTTTTTTTTTACCCATGTTGTTTTAATGTTGGCAAATAATGTACGGAAGAAATATTAAAAAAAATTTCCTAATTTTAAAAATTTGAAATTAACAAAAAACTTGGCTATCAAATATTTTCGCGATTGAATGATGTACTAAATTTCTAATATTTAGAATCTTTTGTGTGGTCTTAGTTTATTTGAAACTCATGATATTCTAATATTGGTAAATAATTTATAGAAGAAAAATAAAAATCTTCCATATTTAGAATTTTTTTCTTGAAGGAAAAGATTTTGAATTTCTATAAATTGAGAAGCTACTTTCTACGATAATTCAATAGCGTTTATAATATAGTCCTAAAAGTCTTGTATTCTTCCAATAGTCTTTTTTTATATTAATATGTAGGTCAATTGACCAAATCAATTTAATATATTATGAGTATTTTATAATTTCTCTTTGTTATTATCGTTCAAGATTTTTTTGTTAACATTCGCATAATGTCCTGCTATTTCAATCTCAACTACATGCTCATAATTTGAGTACAATCATATTCTAAAGGTCCATCAAGAGCTTGAACTCACTAGATGAAGCAATTTACGCATCATTATGGTTCTTTTCGAAATTCAAAATAGATGAATAAAAATATACTGAAAAGGAAGAGGAGGTGAACAAGAGACCATTGTGTAGCTCTAAGAAATTCATCATTAATTTATTTTCCATCTGCAGAGTTAGGTTATGTAATATTTAAAAAGAAAAAATAGAATGCTCTTCTCATCTATAGTATTGTTCCTCTCTTTTTTTGATTATGAGGTATGTAATTCTATAGACTAATATTATTTATAAACATGCATTGGCTATCGCGTAATTCTCCTTTATAGCTTTTGAATTATGTAATTTCATTAATTATTTATTATTAATATTATCAATTTAAACATATTTTTTAAAAAAAATTTGTGCACAATTTATTTTCTTAACAGTCTCATGGTAAAAAAACAAGTAAAATTAATCTTGAAAAGAGTTTACAAGGACATGAGAAGGAGTTTAAACTATTTAAATTATTTTGTATTCAACTGCTACATCTAGAGCTGTCAAAATAGCTTGGCTCTTGGGGCTAGCCCAGCCCAACCCGCTGTAGATTAGGGTTGGGTTAAAAATTTTTAAGCCCATTTAAACTGAGGCTTATAAGTCCAGCCCAAGTCAGCCGGTTGAATCTTGAGGCTTGACAGAGGTTAGGCCGAGGCCGACCCGTGGGTCAAAAGACTATTTAATTTAAATTAAAATTTAAAAGAATATTATGAAAAAAGAAATAAAAACTAAGAATATTGATTTCCGAATAAGTTTTAATACCTCACACAATATTTTACTCATTTAGCGTTAAATTTCTAATATTAAAATTTCTACTCACCAAGTATAAAAACTGCATCCATCATAAAAATATTTAAACACTTGTTGCAACTCAAAATCGGTTGCATGACTTACCCAAATTCAAAGTGGATATGTTTTTAGTGAATTTTTTTAAAATTATAAATTTTGATATATAGTTAGTTTGATAATAGTTAACTAATTAAATTTGCATATGAATGTAGAAGAAAATAAAGATGCTAATTAAAAAATTTTTATCAGCTGATTTAAATATACTTGACGATGTGTGGGTATGGAATATGTTATAAGTTATCGTAGAATTATATACTTTCATATAATCATTTGTTAGAAATGTTAACAAATTATCATACCTATAAGTTTAAATATATATTGAAAAGAATTTTTCTTATAAAAAAAATGATTGAAAAAATGAAGGGCTAGCCCGCCCCAGCCCGCGATCCTTTTAGGGCTGAGTTAAGCTGACTATTTTAAGGCCCTTTAAAATGAAGGACCACCCGTCCTAACCTATCAAATTTCTTGGCCCGTGAGGCTTGGATTGGATTGGGTTGACCAGACCCATTTTGATAGCTCTAGCTACATCAATGTAATAACACTCAATTAAGACTTTAGATACATAGGATTGATACTAATTCATTTAGAAACTCAATTTTTTTTAAAAAAAATTAATAATAAGGATACAGGCAAGCACTAAGAACGTCTTTAGCAAAATGTTGTTAGTTTTTTTCACCTTAAAAAATAAATTTAACGTTGAATAGAATTATAAGTTATTACTTTCCTTAAAGTTAAAATTATACATTTTCAATTAATTTTAAATATTTAAAATTTCAAAATTAACTAAATTATATATTTTTCACCATCAAAAAATAGAAGAAGAAATAAGTGAAAATCTCATAGCAAAATTATTGTATGATAACAAAAACAAAGAAGAGAACAAGTGAAAAACTCATTTCTAATTAACATCTCTAATGTAGAGTAATTATCGTAGGTTAAAAGCGAAAAAAATTAAAAAAAGAATAAGTAGGACATTTATAATTTATCCCTATTAAAAAGCATAAAAGATCATTGATTAATATCCAAATTTATATTCTCTATGGACATTAGGGTTTAGTTCCTGGCAAAATAATTTTTAATGCAAAATAGTTTAAAGTTATGAAGCTTCTTTGTAAAATATTAATTGACCTTTTTACATTCAAAATTAAATTTTGGTAAAATATTAGTTGACTTTTTTACTTTTAAAATTAAATTTTACACTATAATTAGTTTTTAATATTTATTATTTTACAATAACTAAATTTTTTATATTAAATTTTTTCTTATTTAAGTTATATTCTTAAGATTAGTAACTAAAATCATAAAATTTACTTACATAATTTCTTTTCTCATTTTAATTGTGTAACTATAACTTCTTCTTTATGAGTGCTTTTAAACCCGCATATATGAGGTTAATTCTTAAAGTTTCCTCTTTAGATTCAGGTGTGAGTCAAATTGATAATTTCTTTGGAAGAGAAATACAAAGAAACTATAACAGATAAATAAAAGAAATAGTTTTAAATCATGAAATTTCTTTGTAAAATGTTAGTTGACTTTTTTACGTTTAATGTTAAATGTACAATTTTTTTTAATTTTTAACGCGATTCACACAATAAACATATACTAAATCTATTATATTAAAAGTGCGAAGACCCTTACTGAAATGTCATCTCTTTTGTTCTTGAAAAATAGATTTTACAATATTAGATAAAATAATAATTGACCAATACGTAATATTTAAAATTTTAAAATAAACTAAAAAAATGCCTTACTGCATTTTTTTCTTATTTGATGTAACTAAGTCCTAATATTTAATTTTAGAGTCCTAATATAAAATTATGTCATTTAGCCCTAAATAGCAAATATCATAAATATTCAGCTAAGAATTATGTATGTACTCTCCTCAATTGGGTTATTAAGTCCTAATATAAAATTTACTATTCAAAATAAGATATGTCCTAATCAAATTTAAATAAAAAACTAAGACACGACAATTTCAAAATATATATTGTTAATATGTTCTACTCATTCTAAGACTATTAACATAGTCCATTCAGAATTTTTCAATGCAAGTAATTTCATTACAATCAAACTTTTACTTTCATAAAAAGACAATATTTAAATGCGTTAATTGCTATTTTTTGATAATATTTATGTGTGTATTTATCCTAATTAATTAACGCAATATACACGTGCAACACAAGAATATTAAAATTGGAAGAACATACATTCTTTTCATATATATATATATATATATATATATATATATATATATATATATATATATATATATATATATATATATATTGTAACTTCAAATGCAATATCATATATTTCTTTCTTTTTGCTTGCAATTTTCTATACTGATGCGATACATACGTGCAACGCACGTATACTAAACTAATATCATAAAATATAACAATCTAAAATTATCCTTAACTATGAAAAATCAAAAATATCCTTAATTGAAAATTATCAAATACCAAAATATTCTTGAAATACCAAAAATATTCTTGACTGGAAGCAGAGACACGTTGATTAAGAGGGATCCGACTCCTCTCCAGTGCTCTCTCTGTCCAGTTCCTCCAGTTCCCCTTTTGATTTATGACACGTGGTAGTTAAAATATTTAATGGCTCAGCTTCCTTCTATCGTAAAGCCACGCCTACAAAGAATCAGACCCACTTAACTCTTCCTCCACACACTCATGCAATGAAAGTCGCTAAGTATAGCAACCCAATACTAAAAGAACACAAGAGATAACCATATAGAAATCCTACTCAATCTGATGTTTCCGACTCAGTAATCTAAATACACACCCTTAAGAGCTAGTAAAAATCTCAATAATCACAGAATCAGTGAAGAACATTTCCCATCGCAAGTCGTTGGTTGTTCTCACATTTTATATTTTTAGCCAACAATTAAGATCCATTCTTACATGTCAATTTTAGTCATTATCTGGTGATTGTACAGCGTAGTTTTAATGTTTGCAGTAGTCTATAAAGAGGTGTAATTTGAAAGTGAGTCTAACTCGTGAATGATATTTTGATTCTTCTACACACACCAAAGAAAAAGAAAAACTAAAAGATCAATCTTAACTATGCCTTTTGCTCCTGGGTGTAAACCTTAAAACTTCAATGTGGCACAATAAAGTCATCTATATACTTTGATATGTCCATACTGTCAACAAAGTTAGTCAAATAAGGAAGGTGGAAAGTGTAAAGGCAGGTGAAAAGTGTAAAGACAGGAAGAAAGTGTAAAGGCATGCAGAAGCCGTATTGATCTTTTAGAAGTCTACGCGTCCACACTACGCGTCCACACGGTTTAGTTTTATTATGAATAGAACATTTTGCTTTCATTATTTGATCATCCATCTATCCAAAAGAGTAAGAACACAAATAGAGTTATATACCTAGCTAAATACTGTAGTCTTGAGTGTCCCCTTTAGTGAGTTATTCCTTTTACAAGAGAGAAGTGTTTATATATTGTTTTCTCTTTGTAATTGAAAGTAGTGTACTCCCATATTTATATAGTCAATCCTTCTACCCCGTGATTTTTCCTTCTATATATTTTCATTATTTATTATCATATCAAACTTTAGTTGTGGTGCTTTCTCCTACCAACAGTGGTATCAGAGCCTCAGTTATTATGTTTGTTTTATGCGAAGATACTATCCGTGAATAGTAAATTTTCATGAACAGTAAAATCCGGTGAAAATACTATTCACGTGAATAGTAAAATTCGGTGACGATACAGTTTGTCATGATTGTTCGCAAAAATATTCAGAAACGATCTAGAAGGGTGTGAAGAAAATAACAATGTCGAGTACAATAAATTTTGACGTTGAGAAATTCAATAGGACTAATTTCTCATTGTGGAAAATGAAAATAAGGGCGATATTGAGAAAAGACAATTGCCTAGTTGCAATTGAGGCAGACCCACAGACTTTACTGATGACAGCAAGTGGAACTACATAGACAGCAACGCAGTTGCTGATCTACACTTGGCACTAGCTGATCAAGTGTTGTCTAGTGTGGCTGAAAAACGGACAGCGAAGGAAATATGGGATACTCTTACGGGATTGTATGAGGCCAAGTCTTTGTATAATAAAATCTTCTTAAAAAGAAGATTGTATACTCTTCGAATGGCAGAGTCCATGTCGGTTACTGAACACATCAATAATTTGAATATTCTGTTTTCGCAACTTACAACAATGGGTTGCAAAATAGATGGGAGGTGAACGTGCGGAGCTTCTACTTCAAAGTCTGCCTGACTCATATGATCAACTCATCATCAACCTGACGAACTGTTATACCCCGTAGAATTCCCGGCACCTAGATGACCTATTTGCACGTTGGTTAAGCATATTTGAAGGCCATACGTGCTAGAGAAAGGCCCGGGGAAAAAGACCGGACGAGAAACCCGTCGAACCATCGCGGGAGGAGCCGAGGCAGAGCCCCTCCGTGGTGGCAGCGTGTCACGGAGGTGAGGCCTCCGCGATGGCTCCGTGACACGTTGCCCAGGTTCAGGCCCAAGTATATAAGCCCCACTTCGGTTGAAATTCATTAATCATTCATATAATTTCCAGAAAGCGCAGCAAAACAGAGGAAGCCGAAGAGGGAATATAAATTATCGTTCGATTACGCTGCCAAACGCTGCCCAAACTCAAATTAACTCCAGATACGGAGGTATTTAGCAGCAGAGAGCATTCCTACGGATTCAGTTTCGTAAAATACGGCCGACGAATCGTCGAGCCACCGAGCTAAGGTAAGTGGAATTGCTCTAAACTAGTGTCTATGTGTTCCTAGTTGTGAAGTGAATATTTCTCCCTTCCGGACTTCTGAAAAATAGCGAGTTTCTGGCCGTTTTTCGATAAGCCTAAGTTTAGGCTATAAACTATATCGAAAGTGACGTTGCCTTTTGAAATAAAGTTGTATTTAGTATTGATTGACATATTTATGAATGCAGTTGGGAGAGGACAGTTAAAGTACCGGCCGAGCCTCGTCCGACGGACGAATAATTCAAGGATAAGGTATGTAAAGTCAGTTTCTTCGGCAAGTTAGTAGCTTTAGCCTTGTATAGTTCAATAAACTCCGTAGTAGAATTCCCGGAGTTGAATGTTAAGTATTGTGCAAAGTTCAGTAAACCTAGTTTGCGTTGTTATATCGTATTCAGTCTGAAAGTTAGAAAAGCATGTGCTAAAGGGCAAGTTAGTATTTCAAATTCAGTATAGCCTATTATGTGAATGGCAAGCATGTTGTAGAATAAAAAGGAACAGATTTTCATAATAAAAGTCAGTAAAGAAAGATCAGATAGACAGACAGTATCTTGGCTACAGATTAGCCATACAGTTAAACAGAGATTTCAGAATCAGTATAATCAGTAAAGAATCAGTTCAGTATAGAAACAAATCAGAATAAGAAGTTAGATTCCAGATAGTCTTTTCAGTTATACATGCTTGCTATTTCTATGTGCTATTTGTTTGTTGAGACTTGTTGTGGCATGTGGGCACCCTTTTAGCATCCCCACCGCCCCTGGGTTATAGCTGTGTCGATACCAGATTCAGATACCGCCACCAGCTGGGTGATGCCGTTCGCCCAGAGGACGATGATGGTCGACCACCATGATAATACGGTCCAGACCACCCTGCTTGCAGGGGTAGTTCAGTTTACTCTGCACAGAGCCAGTCCACCCTGTTTACAGGGGCAGAACACTCTGTGTGCGCTTGTGGCCGGGGGCAGACTCAGGTACAGATTTTTTTATAAAATTACCCTGTTGCGTGCTTGCACCCAGGGGCAGTTTTTATTACACACCCCGTGTGCACTTGCGCCCAGAGGCAGGAGTCTTCGGACTCAGACACAGTTTATTGTCAGAGGCCAAGGCCTGAGCTACGTACCCAAGGGGGCCGGTAGGAGGAGCTCACAGTTATCAGATGAGTGGTGTGACTTATTTTTGGTTGGTTTTGACCCGGGTAGGGGTATATAGATTATTTGCTTGCTTGGCGCCATCCGGCTTATGGGGGTTGGTGTTGGCTCTTGTTTGCTACTTGTATATCTATTTATGTGCTCTATACATTATATACTAGCTACTAGACAGCAGGCCGTCGCGTCTACAGGTACGCCTCTGCCTTATCAGTACAGAAAGCTTGAGTCAGTTTATATCAGCTTCTTCAGATTCAGCTATCTCCTACTATACAGAAATGCTAGTTATGCTATCTATATTCAGTTGTTTTAAGTTGTACTACTTCAGTTGCTTTGCATACTCAGTACCAGTGGTACTGACGCCCAGAGGGGCGCTGCATTACTTGCCTGCAGGTACTCATAGACGAGGAGGCGATCCCTCGTGATTCCAGCCAGCTATTGAGTATTCAGCTCCTGTCATCCGGAGTCTGAATTCCAGAGGTGTATTTTGTTTTCTTTTGTTGTACAGTATGGGTAGGTCGGGGCCCTGTCCCGATCATTTCTATTGCTATTCCTAGAGGCTTGCAGTCTGTATATTTCCCTGTGGTCAGTTGAGCCGGTCGTGTGGGGCCGTGCAGTTGTTAGCTGTTAGTACTTTTGCTTCTTTATGTTGGCCGTGTGGGGCCATAAGTTTGACGGTAGTGGTGACCTTGCCGGTCACGTAGCTTTCTAGTATTTCATTGCTGAGTTGCAGATAACTAGACAGTATGGTGGCCTTGTCGGCCTACATAGGTTTCCCTATAGTTGCATGTTCTGGTCAGCTGTTATTACAGGTACAGGAGGCTATAGGCCAATGGACCGGGGGCTGTGTTTACAGCCGTTATATAGCCCTTTGTGTCCATAAATATGAGTTAGAGCCAGCCAGGCACCAGATGTGCCCAGGCTTAGCAGTTCAGCAGTTCAGGTCCCAGTAGGGCACTAGGTGCCAGTCGTACCCCCCAAGGTGGGGTGTGACAAACTTGGTATCAAAGCAGGTCGTGTCCCAGGGAGTCTGCAAGCCGTGCTAAGTAGAGTCTTGTCTATGGATGTGTTGTGCACCACATACTATAGGCAGGAGACTGCGAGGCATGATATGATGGTTAACCTTCCTTCTCAGTCAGTCGTGCTTTAGAGCGGTACAGTATAGGGTTGAGTCCTTGAGAACTTACCGTATTCTTTGATTACAGATACAAAGGCAGATCAGCATTACCCTATCACAGGCAGAAGATCAGAGATAGCAACGGAAGAGAGCATTAGTCAGTTACATGATAGCTACAGCAGCAGGAGGAGGTATCAGAGACCTCCCAGCGTGATACCTTTATTGGCACTATTCCCAGTGTACGTTGATAACGTTAGAATAGGAAGTCAGAAGTATAATGTACATATGAGTTGATTTACTTATTAGTTATATAAGATCTGATTAAGATTATAGACAAGGTCAGACCACCAGGTAAGTATGAAAAAGAGAGGGAAATGCAGGAATCCCAAATACCTCTTTTCAGATATGGTACAGTCAAATGCTTTTGCTTGTTGCAATAAGAAAAGGGCTATTCCCACCCCTTGGTTTTGATGCCAGTATAGTAAAGGGGCATAAGACTTGAGATGGGGTTGCCAAATCAAGCAGTAAGTAAAGATGGGCTGATTGATCCTAGTAAGTATTAGAAGGTATAAAGAGTCCTTATGATTACGTAAGTTGTGCAGACCCTTATGACAATAAGCCTTTAAGCCAGTAGAAAAAGTAAGACTGTTAGCCTACCTGAAGTAGGGGTAACAGACCTGCTAGTGATGAATGCCTAATAATAGTCGAGTTTGAGTCAGAAGAGGGCCAAGTCCGCCATATATGCTAACAGATAGCAAGATATACCGGTAAGATTATAGTTATGATCTAGTTGTGACATCGAAAGATATAAAGGTCCTGTGAATCAGATGGGCTTGAATATATGCCAGAAGAAGTATAGGCCGAGGCTTGATCAGTGATCTCATTAGCAACGAAAGGCAGGTACCTTGAACCCCAGAGTTCAGTTTAAGTAAGATGAGGGGAAGAAGCAGGAATGCCAGATTTGATGGGGAAATCAGGGTTACCCCCCCTAGATTAATAGAGTATCGTTTTAAGGATTAAGCTTCGGGCTGACAGTAGGATTGCGGTTCAGAATACCGCAGTATGTCCGCTATGGAAAAGTTAAAAAGTTACCGATACAGCAATTCTAATCTAGTGTAGCCTAGAGCTAAGGCCCAGCAGACAGTCATGGGCTCTTAATATATGCATACGTAAGGCTACAAGATTCGAACATTGACCCCACATCGCAAGAGTGGCGGAATTTCAAATAGCAGACAATAACTAAGGTGTTTATATTTGTTACTCTCAGAATGGGGTGACAATACAACGAAATGATAAGTCAGGCAAGAGATAGTATTAGGCTGTAGAAGCAGTGTATCATGTACGGTATGAGACTCAGCAGAACATGTCAGAGATTATGAATTACCGCAGAATTCAGTACATATGGTACGTAGCTAGCGATATATATGTATACAGATAATAGATATGTTGTAAGTGGCTGCCTATAAGGGCTACAATCACAGATGCTGATTAGTAATAGAAAGCATATACAAATTGCATTGCAGGACACCCCCTTGCCAAAAAAAAAATATAAGAAAGAGGGAGAAGAAAGAAAGAAAAGGAGAAGGGAAGGGGCTGAATTATGTATGAAATCATAGAAACTATCTCAGTTCTCTGTTATTAAGTTAATAGATTTATGGGTTGTTGCCAGATCTAGGCCCTAGGAGCTTATCAGAGTTAATGGCCTAAAATAGATGGCTAGATGATAAGGGCGCAGTAGACGGTCTACCGACCAACTGACGCCTGCATTAGCAGGGAGGCGTCCCTAAAGATCGGTAACAGTAGTGTATATGCTAGAACCAGGATTAGAGGCCGAATAGGCAAATTTCAGAGATTAGCAATACCAGAATTATTCTAGTATGTTAAGTGGTTGTACATCATTTTTCCAGCCTTGTAGGTGAGAGTCGGCCTTAGCTAACCTAGCAGTCATTATGTGGAATACCCCATAAGTTAGCCGGCCGTCCCGGTCAGAATACTCGTGGGTACCCCAAGGAAGGGTTCACATCAGTAGTCAGTGACAGATTAGTACTTCAGCTGGGTTTCGTAAGATATTCAGATACAGAGCCCTAGCAGAAGGCCAGTATTTACAGAATAGCCCATAAGACCGAGAATTCCCCAGAATAGCAGTATAAATCCAAGTGGATACACACAAGGCGTAAGAAATTGATAGTACCCTGCTAGCACAGTGTTTATTAAGACTAGGGGATCAGTAGACTCCCCGTGAAGATCCAGAGATCAATCACCTGGGAGCAAGTTTGATTAAGCCCAGCCTTACAGTGGCTTAAGTAAAATAACAGAGCAATTAGATGCCCACAAGTCTGCGGTTATGCACGAACTATAAGCACTCAAGTAGAACGATTAGAGCATTGTTAGACTACTGCCACATTCGGGTCATTCAACTCGACTATTTAGTTATTTAAGGTTATGCAGCCAGATCATTAGAGGTCATGGTCAATATCAGGACCCCCTGATCAGATACGGGCGCATGGTGTGCAGATAGTCGTTCAAGGTTACTTTAGCAACAAGTAGCCTTAGCATGCGGCCAGAAGGCTAGATAAGCTCTGGTTATACCGGTAGTCTACTTGTCAGATTCTCTGATATAATAAACCAATATGACTGTCAGTTATATGTCAATTTTTGTAAATGTGAATTTTGGTTGAGTTCAGTAGCCTTTTTGGTCACATTGTGTCGGAGGCTGGTGTACAGATAGATACACAGAAAATTGAAGTAATGAAGATCTATCCTGGACCTACCACTCCGATCAAAGTACGCAGTCCCTGCGGTTAGCCGGGTACTGCAGAGGGTTTGTGGAAGGATTTTCCACTTTAGCAGCACCTCTGACTAAATTGACACAGGAGGCAGTAAAGTTCCAGTAGCCTGAGGCGTGTGAGCAGAACTTCCAAAAGTTAAAAGCCAGATTAACATCAGCTCCAGTGTTAGTATCGCCAAGAGGTACAGAGGGTTGATACAGCGTGGTAAGGTAATGGCTTATGCTTTCAGGCAGTTGAAGAAACGTGAAGAGAATTATCTTACCCATGACCTGAAGTTAGCTTCAAGTAGTTTATGCCTTAAAGAGTGAAAATTTTGTATCACCCAGGAAGGGCTAACATGGTAGCAGATGCCCTTAGCCGTAAATCTATGGGGAGTTGGCATACTTGCCGCCTGAATAGCGAGAATAGACCCGAGAATTTCACTAGTTAGCCGGTTTAGCCGTTCACATAGCAGAAATAAAGGATAACAGAACGATAATACAGAATGTCGCAGTGTTATCGTTAATGGTGGAAGTAAAGGAACGGCAGTATAGAAACCCTAGCCAGGTCCAATTTGAACATAAGGTTCAGTAAGGAGAGGTGACATATTTTCAGATAACCGAGGATGAAGTGTTACGATATAAAGGCCGCATTGTGTTCCAGATATTTTGGGGGCATCGCCAGCAGCTTATAAGCGAGGCGCATTACGCCCGCTATTCTCTCCACCCAGGCGCAACGAAAATGTGCCATGATATCAAAGAAAACTACTGGTGGCCAAGTATGAAAAGAGAAATTGCTGAATTTATAGCCCAGTGTCCTAACTGCCAACAGGAGAAAGCAGAACATCAGAGACCAGGCGGGTTAACTTAGGACATAGCTATGCCTCTCTGGAGATGAGAAGCAGGGAATATGGATTTTGTGGCAGGGTTGCCCCGTACCGGATGCGGAAATGATTCTATATGGGTAATAGTTGACAGGCTGACGAAATCAGCTCATTTCCTGCCAGTGGAAGCTACCTTCTCGGCTGAGGATCATGCCGAATTATCTATCAGAAAAATAGTTATATTGCATGGAGTGCTGGTATCTATCATTTCTGATAAGGGAGCACAGGTTACAGCTAGATTCTGGCAGTCGTTCCAGAGGGGTCTGGAAACACAGATTAATTTAAGCACAGTATTCTATCCTCAGACAGATGAGCAGGCTGAGCGCATAATTCAGACGCTCGAAAGTATGTTGCGAGCGTGTGTACTAGATTTCGGTAGTAGCCAAAGTGAGCATTTACCGTTAATTAAATTTGCCTCCAGAATTAGAATCCGTTCGTCCGGTCTTTCATGTATCTATGCTGAGGAAATGCATAGGGGACCTGTCCAGAGCAGTCCCAGTCCAGAATATCCAGGTTACGAAAAAGCTGGCCTATGAAGAGGTTCCAATAACTATCTTAAATAGACAAATTCGCAGATTGAGGACTAAAGATATTACGTCTATCAAGGTATTAAGGCGTAAGAAGAACCGAGAGGAGATGACTTGGGAAGCGGAGGATGATATGAGGACCAGATATCCTCACCTATTTCAGGCCCAGTTAGGCGACAGGTATGTCCGTATTATTACTTATGCATTACCTTATGGTTGTATGTTTGTGAATGAGAAAGATTGATATTTAGTTATCCAGTGGATCCTAGAATATTATGTGCAGTGCCTGTGTTGGACTTTTCTGCATTTCAGGTTTTTGCTATAGTCCATATTACAAGGGAAACTTTGCCGAAATTTTTTTTTTAAACAAGTAAGTTAAGTAAGTCCTCTAGATGGCATTATACATTCGAGGACGAATGTTCTTAAGGGGGGGAGAGTGTTATATCCCGTAGAATTCCCGGCACCTAGATGACCTATTTGCACGTTGGTTAAGCATATTTGAAGGCCATACGTGCTAGAGAAAGGCCCGGGGAAAAAGACCGGACGAGAAACCCGTCGAACCATCGCGGGAGGAGCCGAGGCAGAGCCCCTCCGCGATGGCAGCGTGTCACGGAGGTGAGGCCTCCGCGATGGCTCCGTGACACGTTGCCCAGGTTCAGGCCCAAGTATATAAGCCCCACTTCGGTTGAAATTCATTAATCATTCATATAATTTCCAGAAAGCGCAGCAAAACAGAGGAAGCCGAAGAGG
The DNA here is from genome assembly GCA_035772735.1 of Datura wrightii. Classification (NCBI taxonomy): domain Eukaryota; kingdom Viridiplantae; phylum Streptophyta; class Magnoliopsida; order Solanales; family Solanaceae; genus Datura; species Datura wrightii. The sequence continues at coordinate 69,708,253 of JASDFA010000019.1, read as the reverse complement.
GAATATAAATTATCGTTCGATTACGCTGCCAAACGCTGCCCAAACTCAAATTAACTCCAGATACGGAGGTATTTAGCAGCAGAGAGCATTCCTACGGATTCAGTTTCGTAAAATACGGCCGACGAATCGTCGAGCCACCAAGCTAAGGTAAGTGGAATTGCTCTAAACTAGTGTCTATGTGTTGCTAGTTGTGAAGTGAATATTTCTCCCTTCCGGACTTCTGAAAAATAGCGAGTTTCTGGCCGTTTTTCGATAAGCCTAAGTTTAGGCTATAAACTATATCGAAAGTGACGTTGCCTTTTGAAATAAAGTTGTATTTAGTATTGATTGACATATTTATGAATGCAGTTGGGAGAGGACAGTTAAAGTACCGGCCGAGCCTCGTCCGACGGACGAATAATTCAAGGATAAGGTATGTAAAGTCAGTTTCTTCGGCAAGTTAGTAGCTTTAGCCTTGTATAGTTCAATAAACTCCGTAGTAGAATTCCCGGAGTTGAATGTTAAGTATTGTGCAAAGTTCAGTAAACCTAGTTTGCGTTGTTATATCGTATTCAGTCTGAAAGTTAGAAAAGCATGTGCTAAAGGGCAAGTTAGTATTTCAGATTCAGTATAGCCTATTATGTGAATGGCAAGCATGTTGTAGAATAAAAAGGAACAGATTTTCATAATAAAAGTCAGTAAAGAAAGATCAGATAGATAGACAGTATCTTGGCTACAGATTAGCCATACAGTTAAACAGAGATTTCAGAATCAGTATAATCAGTAAAGAATCAGTTCAGTATAGAAACAAATCAGAATAAGAAGTTAGATTCCAGATAGTCTTTTCAGTTATACATGCTTGCTATTTCTATGTGCTATTTGTTTGTTGAGACTTGTTGTGGCATGTGGGCACCCTTTTAGCATCCCCACCGCCCCTGGGTTATAGCTGTGTCGATACCAGATTCAGATACCGCCACCAGCTGGGTGATGCCGTCCGCCCAGAGGACGATGATGGCCGACCACCATGATAATACGGTCCAGACCACCCTGCTTGCAGGGGTAGTTCAGTTTACTCTGCGCAGAGCCAGTCCACCCTGTTTACAGGGGCAGAACACTCTGTGTGCGCTTGTGGCCGGGGGCAGACTCAAGTACAGATTTTTTTATAAAATTACCCTGTTGCGTGCTTGCACCCAGGGGCAGTTTTTATTACACACCCCATGTGCACTTGCGCCCAGAGGCAGGAGTCTTCGGACTCAGACACAGTTTATTGTCAGAGGCCAAGGCCTGAGCTACGTACCCAAGGGGGCCGGTAGGAGGAGCTCACAGTTATCAGATGAGTGGTGTGACTTATTTTTGGTTGGTTTTGACCCGGGTAGGGGTATATAGATTATTTGCTTGCTTGGCGCCATCCGGCTTATGGGGGTTGGTATTGGCTCTTGTTTGCTACTTGTATATCTATTTATGTGCTCTATACATTATATACTAGCTACTAGACAGCAGGCCGTCGCGTCTACAGGTACGCCTCTGCCTTATTAGTACAGAAAGCTTGAGTCAGTTTATATCAGCTTCTTCAGATTCAGCTATCTCCTGCTATACAGAAATGCTAGTTATGCTATCTATATTCAGTTGTTTTAAGTTGTATTACTTCAGTTGCTTTGCATACTCAGTACCAGTGGTACTGACGCCCAGAGGGGCGCTGCATTACTTGCCTGCAGGTACTCATAGACGAGGAGGCGATCCCTCGTGATTCCAGCCAGCTATTGAGTATTCAGCTCCTGTCATCCGGAGTCTGAATTCCAGAGGTGTATTTTGTTTTCTTTTGTTGTACAGTATGGGTAGGTCGGGGCCCTGTCCCGATCATTTCTATTGCTATTCCTAGAGGCTTGCAGTCTGTATATTTCCCTGTGGTCAGTTGAGCCGGTCGTGTGGGGCCGTGCAGTTGTTAGCTGTTAGTACTTTTGCTTCTTTATGTTGGCCGTGTGGGGCCATAAGTTTGACGGTAGTGGTGACCTTGCCGGTCACGTAGCTTTCTAGTATTTCATTGCTGAGTTGCAGATAACTAGACAGTATGGTGGCCTTGTCGGCCTACATAGGTTTCCCTATAGTTGCATGTTCTGGTCAGCTGTTATTACAGGTACAGGAGGCTATAGGCCAATGGACCGGGGGCTGTGTTTACAGCCGTTATATAGCCCTTTGTGTCCATAAATATGAGTTAGAGCCAGCCAGGCACCAGATGTGCCCAGGCTTAGCAGTTCAGTAGTTCAGGTCCCAGTAGGGCACTAGGTGCCAGTCGTACCCCCCAAGGTGGGGTGTGACACGAACAATACAAACAGTCTAGTTTTCGATGAAATTGTAGGCGCTGTCTTAGAAGAAGAAAATCGGCGCAAAAATAAGGAAGACAGATAAGCAAGTTCGCAGCAAGCTGAAACTTTGACGATGGTGAGAGGAAGACCAACGGAACGTGGCCCCAGAGGGAGTTACAATCATGGTAGATCTAAATCAAGAAGTGAGACGAATATCAAGTGTCACAACTGTGGCAAGAAAGGGCACGTCAAGAAGGATTGTTGGTTCAAGAAGAAGAGTGAACACCCTGAGTCATCAAATGCTCAAGGGAATGTTACAAATACCTCGGATGATGGTGATATTTTATGTAGTGAAGCAATATCAAATAATGAAGGCAGAAAACGTTTCACTGATGTCTGAATCATGGACACAGGAGCAACATGGCACATGACTTCCCGGAGAGAATGGTTCCATCAATATAAACCTATCTCAGGAGGATCGGTGTTCATGGGAGACGATCATGCTTTGAATGTTATTGGTATTGGGTCCATCAAAATAAAGATGTATGATGGCACGGTATGCACCATCCAGGAGGTACGACATTTGAAAGACTTGAGGAAGAATCTATTGTCTTTGGGACAATTAGATGATAATGTATGTTCATATAAGACTCATGGTGGAGTCATAAAAATATTGAAAGTTGCGCTTGTAGTGATGAAAACGAAAAAACTTGTTGCAAATCTATATGTGCTTAAGGGTGAAACACACCAAGAAGGAGAAGCATCAACGGTGTCAGCAAGTTCATTTGAAGAATCGACGATCATATGGCATCGCAAACTTGGCCGTATGTCGGAACGAGGTTTCAAGATTCTGGCTGAGCAAAAGCTTCTTCCAAGGCTCAAAAAGGTTTCACTACCCTTTTGTGAGCATTGTGTTACCAGTAAGCAACATAGACTGAAGTTTAGCAGTTCCTCTACTAAAAGCAAGAAAATATTAGATTTGGTCCACTCCGATGTCTGGTAAGCACCGGTGGAGTCCCTAGGAGGAGCAAAATATTTCGTTTCATTTATCGACAACTACTCCAGGAGATGTTGGGTGTATCCAATCAAGAGAAAAACAAATGTTTTTCCAGTTTTCAAAGAGTTCAAAGCGCGGGTGGAACTTGAATATGAGAAAAGGATCAAGTGTTTGAGGACAGATAATGGAGGAGAATACACTGGTGATGAATTTGATAACTTCTGTAAACAAGAAGGTATCAAAAGGCAGTTCACAGTGGCATATACTCCACAACAAAATGGAGTAGCAGAGCGGATGAACAAAACCTTGTTGGAATGGACAAGAGATATGTTGGCAACTGCAGGGTTGGAAAAATCATTCTGGACAGAAGCTGTCAAAACCGCCTGTTATGTGATCAATCGGTGACCATCAGCTGCAATTGATCTGAAAACGCCAATGGAGATGTGGACAGGAAAACCAGCTGATTATTCTCGCTTACATATATTCGGAAGTCCTGCTTATGTTATGCACAACGCCCCAGAAAAATCAAAGTTGGATCCAAAATCCAGGGAATGCATTTTCTTAGGGTATACTGATGGAGTCAAGGGGTATCTCTTGTGGGATCCCACTGCTCGGCAGGTGGTAATCAATAGGGATGTTGTATTTTTTGAAAACAAGATACAAGCCAAAGAAGGTAGCACTTCAATAGAAAAATCAGAGACTACTACAGTTGAAGTTGAAAAGATAGAAGAAGTCCTAGTTTCTTCTGAAGTAGCACCAGAGCACGAAAAACAAGAGCAAACTGAGATTGAAACTACAAGTTCAACGGTCAACTCGGGAGAGAAGAGAACCAGCTTGGCACTTATATTATTCTATGGAGGGGAATTTTGCATACTGTCTATTAACAGAAGATGGAGAACCTTTAACTTTTCACGAGGCTATGAAAGGCCAAGAATCATCTTTGTGGATGACAGAAATGCAAGAAGAAATTGAAGCTCTTCATAAGAATAAAACATGGGATCTTGTTCAATTACCACGAGAAGGAAGGCCATTGGAAACAAATGGGTCTACAAGATCAAACGAAATGGTAATGATCAAGTGGAGAGGTATCGTGTAAGATTGGTGGTGAAAGGATTTTCTCAGAAAGAAGGTATAGACTTCAACGAGATATTTTCTCTAGTGGTTCGACTCACAACAATTTGAGTGGTCCTGGCGATGTGTGCTACATTTGACTTGTACTTGGAGTAGTTAGATGTCAAAACTGCATTTCTTCATGGAGAGCTTGAAGAAGAAATATATATTCTCCAACCAAAAGGTTTTGAAGAACAGGGAAAAGAGAACTTGGTTTGCAGGTTGAACAAATCTCTATACGGTCTCAAACAGGAGCCGAGGTGTTGGTATAAGAGATTTGATTTCTTCATTATAAGCCTTGGATACAACAGACATAGTTCAGATCCTTGTGTTTATTACAAGAGATTTGGTGATGGTGATTTCATTATTTTGCTGTTGTATGTTGACGACATGTTGGTAGCAGGCCCTAACAAAGATCGTCTCACAAATTTAAAGGCACAGTTGGCTAGGGAGTTTGAAATGAAGGACTTGGACCAGCAACCAAGATTCTAGGGATGCAAATTCACTGAGACAGAAATAATAATAAGATTTGGCTTTCTCAAGAGAACTACTTGAAGAAAATCATGCGACGCTTCAAGATGCAAGACTGTAAGTCAATTTCTACCCTACTTCCTATTAATTTCAAGTTATCCTCAAGTATGAATCCTAGCAATGAAGCAGAGAGGATGGAGATGTCTCGAGTACCGTATGCATCAGCAGTGGGAAGTTTAATGTTCGCCATGGTATGTACAAGACCAGACATTTCACAAGCAGTGGGAGTGGTTAGTCGATACATGGCTAATCCTGGTAGAGAGCATTGGAATGCTGTTAAGAGGATCCTGAGATATATCAAGGGTACCTCGGATGTTGCAATGTGTTATGGAGGATCAGGCTTTACTGTTAAAGGTTATGTTGATTCAGATTATGCAGGTGATCTTGATAAAAGCAAGTCCACCACAGGTTATGTATTTACTCTTGCTAGAGGAGCCATAAGCTGGGTTTCAAAATTGCAGTCTATCGTGGATACATCTATGACGGAAGAAGAATATGTAGCAGCTACACAAGCTAGCAAAGAGGCAATATGGATGCAGATGTTACTGGAGGAGCTCCGGCACAAACAAGAGAAGGTTGCTCTATTTTGTGGCAGTCAGAGCGCTTTGCATCTTGCAAAGAATCCGACATTTCATTCAAGGACAAAGCACATACGAGTTCAGTATCACTTTGTTCGTGAGAAGGTGGAAGAAGGCAGTGTGGATATTTAGAAAATTCACACTAATGACAACCTAGCAGATATGTTTACGAAGCCGATCAACAGTAACAAGTTTATATGGTGTCGATCTTCTATTGGCCTAGCAGAAATGTAATGTTGCAGTGATTGGGTAGAAAGGATAGTGTAAAGATATAATTGATTCTCAATTAAATCTTCAAATGGGAGAATGTCAACAAAGTTAGTCAAATAAGGAAGGAGGAAAGTGTAAAGGCAGGTGGAAAGTGTAAAGACAGGAGGAAAGTGTAAAGACATGCAGAAGCCGTATTGATCTTTTAGAAGTCTACGCGTCTACACTACGCGTCCACACAATTTAGTTTTATTATAAATAGAACATTTTGCCTTCATTATTTGATCATCCATCTATCCAAAAGAGTAAGAACACAAAGAGAGTTATACACCTAGATAAATATTGTAGTCTTGAGTGTCCTCTTTAGTGAGTTATTCCTTTTACAAGAGAGAAGTGTTTATATATTGTTTTCTCCTTGTAATTGAGAGTAGTGTACTCCCATATTTATATAGTCAATCCTTCTACCCAGTGGTTTTTCCTTCTATGTATTTTCATTATTTATTATCATATCAAACTTTAGTTGTGGTGCTTCCTCCTACCAACACATACTATTATAACTAGCCCTTGACATTGAGAAGCCATGCCAGCATATGAAGAACACCAATATATATTACTGTACTAATTTTGGAGGGAGTTAAAAAGAGAAATTTAAAGAGTACAAGAAGAAAAAAATGGAGGCTGCGGACTGAGAAAGAGGAGAATATGATGTTTTTAGTTGATATGTAGGCATGTGTTTACCATAGAAGGAAGCTGAGCCATTAAATATTTTAACTGCCACGTGTCACAAATCAAAAGAGAAACTGAAAGAACTGGACAGAGAGAGTATTGAAGAGGAGCCGATTCCGATTAAGAGGTGCCTGTTTCTGGTCTCTTCTACATATGTATAATAATAATAATATAGATTCCTTATATACCTATTTTTTCCAGCTTAGGTATGTGTTCCATTTCCTTTTATTTGTTCATTTTTTTTATTTTTAATGAATTAATTGCAAAAAAACAATCAGCCGTTGCAAAAACATATGTGAATGGAGTTACCTAAACATTTCTTAAGTAGTCTTAACATTAACATTAACATCAAGTTTCCACTAACATTAAGTGTCTGAAGTTTGTTCCACTAACATTAAGTTATTTTATTCACATTAAGTGTGTAGACACACTTTGATTGGTTTTAAGTGAATCTATTTTGTAATTTTACTTGTCGGTATACGATTAAACTTTGTTATAGTCGTAGCGTTTATTTAAAATTTTTGTGGCTGTTACAATAATGTGCTGTTATATATATATACCGATATTTAACGTTTAGATTCCATTTATCAGTTATAAATAAAATGCAAAAATCTAGTTACTATCAATAAGGAATATATTTGTTAATCATTTAATCCAAAAATAGAGAGAGTATAAATGTAGAAGAAAAAAAGTAAAATCCAGTAGTCATAACTGGTGGTCACTATTTTAATATAATTTTTTTCCTTTAAATATTCAACTTGAAATTTATTCTGTGCCTGACATCTTAATATTTTTCTTACGAAATATTATTGTATAATATATATGAGTATGAGTGTTATAGAAGGATAATTTTACAAAGCGATACTAAATATCACTATCAACTGTTATAGGTAGAATACTGTTAAAGAGAAATAAAATATAATATAAAAATTCGATTTGAGAAGAAAATCATATCCTTATAATAAAATATTATTATGATAAAAGATTGTTATAATGGGATTTGAGTGTATATAATTTTTAAGCTATCAAGATGAGCCCGCATCTCTTTAAAGTTATCCTAATTCATAAATTACAGAATACTGACGACAGTGATTTTTTCACTTTTAAAATGAAATGTGTATGATACCGAACTTATTCTTAGCAATCTCTTCAAGGCCTACAATAATTAGAACAATAATTGTTATAGCGGGTGTTTTACAAGTGCATATGAAAAGAAAAAAATAATGTTGGTGCATTGGAGAGCTTCTTTCCTTAAATGCCTAATTAGTTGAAAACAAGAAGAAAGTGGACGGTTGACCGTGGATTGAAATATGTAAAGAAATGAAGATCCCTCTCTCTTTTCATAATATGGACAACATCTTGTTCTACTCTGAAAAAAAGAAATAAGCATATATTCTTTTTAACTTTAGATTTTGATTGACAATAGTACTGGAACATAAGTTTTGAAGTTACATTTCAAAATTTTCCAGTTCATTGCCTGATTGAAATATTATTTAACATGAGTGTATCTATGAGCTTATGTACAAACCAGTACTGGAAAAATTAACTGCAAGTCAGGTGGTAGTTTGTTCATGTAAGCTTCTTCTCGAATTTTAGACAATCTTGTTGTTTGGAAGGAGGAATGTTATGAAAGAAGAGGCAAATTGCTGAGATATCATCCATGGGAACGCCCCTTCTTTTGCGTTTCCACGCACAATTAGCACTTTCCACCAGCCTCTTTGCTGCCTCTTCCTTTTTTGGTGTTGAAGAAACTATCTCCACTGCTTCTTGGTTTGACATGACATCCCAAACCTAATCGATATCAACAATGAATGAATTATTGTCGAATATCAGCAGTATTTGATTAGGCATGGTGTTTGAAAAAGGAAAAAAAATGGCACCTACACTTAGAACTTGCATTCTTAAATGTACCCAACACTTCTATGGCTACAAGAACATGTCAATGACGGTAAAATATTAAGTTTTTAAGTTAAAGCACTTCTAAATATAAAAAAAAAGGTTTCATTTTCTACGGAACGGATTAAAGGGGAAAGAGTGTCATGAATAGAGGGAATACATAATTAAGTGTTGCTCCCAAGGCCCTCGATTAGAGGCAATCATTACGTTGGGGGGAAGGGGGGGGGGAGCACCTCGAAGGATTACTTGTCTACAATTGTCTTATATAAGATGTAATTTATACATGTTGTTGATTATAGATCTAGTCAATGATGAGTGATTTATAAACAGGTTAAGCTTAGTTATTTATTCATCTTTCAATTCAGTCATTATTTATGTATGTAGTATTCCAAGATTATGGAAGAGCTAGGTTCATTGGAAGGTAATACATACCCCATCTGTAGCCAAGATGGCAAACTGATCTCTGTGGGTTATGTTTCTGGATGTCAATTCTGGTTCAGAAATAAGGCCAAAGTCTTTTAAGTAGTAATCACCAAAGGCTCTTGATAATGCTAGTCCAGGTCCTTCAACTGTGGGCATCCACACTCTGTACACCCCTGGTTCATCCTCGCATGACAACACCCGGCCTCTTGACTGCATTATTCGCTCGCTTTCCCCTGTAATCATTCCGATACTTAGTCTTTTCGAAAAATGCTCAAATTACATTTGCCAAAATTAAAACTCTATATCATGTGAATATGGATGAGAAACTAACGAGGTAAGTTGGGTTTGAGGTCAACAGTGAGCTGAACTGATACCAATCTACCATCATCATCTGTTGTTGCCAATACAGCTCGTGAATCTCCAACATTTGCTACTACCAGCAGATCACCCTGAAGTACGTCACATATAGAAGTTTTCAGACAGGAGAATGAAATCATTGTGACCACATGTTAACGGGCATATTCGTCATAGGAATTGGATGGAGTTATTGATGAATTTGCACCAGGTATATATGTCAGCAACATCAAGCACTTGGAGGATCTACAGCTGTTGTTTTTTGGCTCAAAGTCCCACATTGGAAGATGAGTAGAAATAGGGAGGCAACCTTAGACTATAAAAGGAAGCCTCCCCCTTTTGGTTTTATCACACCAAACTTGAAGCCTTCTAACTCTTCTAGAGGCTTAGTTTATTTTCTCTCTTGTAATATTTCTCGAAGAAATATATTTGTAGTGGTGTCCGGGGATTTAGGCATAATTGGCCGAACCTCGTCAAATCTTGGTATTCTCTTTATTTTCTTTTCTGCTTCTTATTTATCATTGTTAGCCATTATTAGTTTTGCTATTGGTGGAAAATAGCTCAAATTTCCACAACAATTGGTATCAGAGCTTTTGGTTGCGATTTCTCTTGAAATTTTAGTATGCTCTGTGGTTGCGGTTTTAACTGATCCTCCACATCAGAAAAAATTTCTTGAGATTATTTTTTTGTAAATTTGTGTTAAAATTGCTAAGTAATATATTGTCTAATTAAGTGCATGTCTAGGGAAGTTCTGTCTAAGAAAACTGGTTTTTAAGTGGGACCGTGTGACCCCTCCAGTTTTTCCTGGGAATTTTCCTGGTGCATTTTTTTGGCTAAATTATTACTGGTAATTTTTCACTTTAGAGCAAAAATGGCTGATAATAATGAGCAGACTTCGAGAGCCACAGTTTCCACTACATCAACTTCGGCAGCATCTTCGTCGTCAATTTTGACGAGATTTGCTGTGCCAAATGCAAGATTTGCGGTGGAGATTTTTGACGGTACGGGTCATTTCGGGATGTGGCAAGGTGAAGTTCTAGACGCGCTTTTCCAGCAAGGTCTAGACATTGCTATTGAAGAAGAGAAACCAGAAGAAATTGAAGAAAAAGAATGGAAGACCATCAATCGGTTGGCGTGTGGTACTATTCGCTCATGCCTTTCAAGAGAGCAGAAATATTCATTCTCAAAGGAAACTTCTGCAAGTAAGCTATGGAAGGCATTGGAGGAGAAATTCTTGAAAAAGAGCGGTCACAATAAGCACTTCATGAAGAAGAAGTTATTCCGGTTTAGTTATCAACCGGGTACCACCATGAATGATCATATTACTGCTTTTAATAAGGCAGTAGCTGATTTGAGGAACCTTGATGAAACTTTCAAAGATGGAGATCTGGCATTAATGTTGTTGTTTTCACTTCCTGAAGAGTATGAATTTATAGAAACTATGTTACTTCATGGGAAAGATCAAGTTTCCCTCAGTGAAGTATGTAGTACTCTATATAGTTATGAATTGAGGAAAAAAGACAGGGAGGAAAGCAAGCATGCAGAGGTGGTTGCAGAAGCACTGGTAGCAAGAGGCAGACCACAAAACCAGAAGAAAGGAAGAAGAGGAAAATCTCAGTCAAGAGGCAGACCGAGTAAAGATGAATGTGCCTTTTGTAGAGAGAAGGGGCACTGGAAGAAAGATTGCCCGAAATTGAAAAATAAGGGCAAAGTTGAAAAACGCAAAGCTGTTGCAGAGTCATGTGCTGCTGAATACAGTGATGAAGATTCAGATCTTTCACTGGTTGTTACAACCTCCACAAGGCGATCTGACAAGTGGTTGTTTGACTCAGCATGCAACCAACATATTTGTCATATCCGGGAGTGGTTCTTTGAGTTTAAAGAGATAGACGGTGGAGTTGTCTATATGGGCAACGACACATTTTGTGAAACAATAGGAATTGGTTCAGTCAACTTAAAGAATCATGATGGATCAACTAGAGTTTTGACAGAGGTCAGGTATGTACCTGACATGAAGAAGAATCTCATCTCTTTGGGAGTCCTAGAATCCAAAGGATTGACGGTGACAATGCGAGATGGAGTCTTGAAAATAGTCTCTGGAGCTCTGGTGATGCTTAAAGGCACCCGGAAGAATAATTTGTATTACTATGATGGTAATACAATTGTTGGGACAGCTGCAGTTGCAACTCTTGATGATGAAGGGTCAGATGCAACTAAGTTGTGGCATATGCGATTGGGGCATGCAAGTGAAAAATCCTTGCAACTTCTAGCAAAGCAAGGATTATTGAAAGATGCAAAAACTTGTAAGCTGAATTTCTGCGAGCATTGCGTGATGGGAAAGCAGAAGAGAGTGAAATTTGGCACTGCAATCCATGATACTAAAGGTATTCTGGATTATGTTCACTCTGATGTGTGGGGTCCTTCCAAGACAACTTCTTTGGGAGGAAAACACTATTATGTTACTTTTGTTGATGACTTCTCACGAAGAGTGTGGGTGTACACTATGAAGTCAAAGGATGAAGTGTTAAATTGTTTCCTTAAGTGGAAAAAGATGATTGAAACTCAGACTGGCAAAAGGATCAAACGCCTCAGAACAGACAACGGAGGTGAATATCGAAGTGATCCGTTTGACAAAGTTTGTCAAGATGAAGGTATTGTGAGACACTTCACAGTTAGACATACACCACAACAGAATGGGGTGGCCGAACGGATGAACCGAACATTGCTGGAGAAAGTTCGGTGTATGCTGTCTAATGCTGGGTTGGACAGACAATTTTGGGCTGAGGCTGTGAGATATGCAAGCCATCTTGTTAATCGTTTACCATCAACTGCTATTGGTGGTAAAACTCCTTTAGAGGTTTGGTCTGGAAAACCTGTTAATGATTATGATTCCTTACGTGTGTTTGGTTCCACTGCATACTATCATGTGAAGGGATCGAAGTTGGATCCGAGAGCCAAGAAAGCGCTCTTTATGGGGATCACTACTGGTGTTAAAGGATACCGCCTCTGGTGTCTTGAAACAAAGAAGATAATCCTTAGCAGAGATGTTACCTTTGATGAATCTTCCATGTTGAAGAAGGATGACATTCAACAGATCAATAGTGCTCCGCAACAGGTGGAGTTTGAAAGGAGAATCAATCCAGTTCTGTTCAAAGATGGAGAAACTCCTATGGCAGAAGAGGAGTCAAATGAAGAAGAGGTTCCAACCCAAGGACCTCACCAGCAAGAAGAACCTATTGCATTAAGGAAGCCACAACGGGTAAGACACAAACCTGCTCGATTTAGTGATATGGTGGCTCATGCATCTATAATAGTGAATGATGGTATTCCTACCACTTATCAAGAAGCAATTCAAAGTTCCGAAGATGAAGAGTGGAAGAATGCTATGAATGAAGAGATGCAGTCTCTTCATAAGAATCAGACTTGGAAGCTAGCAAGTCTACCGAAGGGAAAGAAGGCTATTAGATGCAAATGGATATATACAAAGAAAGAAGGATTTCCTGACAAGAAAAGCATTCGCTACAAGGCGAGATTGGTAGCTAAAGGCTATGCTCAGATGGAGGGAATTGACTATAATGAAGTTTTTTCTCCAGTAGTGAAACATTCCTCTATCAGAATCTTATTGGCCTTGGTAGCTCAGCTGGATTTGGAACTAGTTCAACTTGATGTAAAAACTGCATTTTTACATGGAGACTTGGAGGAGGAAATCTATATGACTCAGCCAGAAGGGTTCAAGGTTGCTGGGAAAGAAAATATGGTATGCAAACTTGAAAAATCATTGTACGGATTGAAGCAATCTCCAAGACAGTGGTACAAGCGATTTGACAAGTTTATGTTGGGGCAGATGTACACAAGAAGCAAATACGATCATTGTGTGTATTTGCGCAAGCTACAAGATGGATCTTTCATCTATCTTCTTCTTTATGTTGATGATATGTTGATAGCTTCAAGGAATTCTGGAGAAATTGACAAGCTGAAAGCTAAACTAAAGCAAGAATTTGAGATGAAAGATTTAGGGGAAGCTAAGAAGATTCTCGGCATGGAGATAAATAGAGACAGACAATTGGGGCAACTTCGTCTAACTCAGAAGCAATATCTGAGAAAGGTGCTGCAACGTTTTGGCATCAATGACAAGTCAAAATCTGTGAGTACCCCACTTGCTCCTCATATGAAACTTAGTGCTGATTTATCTCCGAAGAATGATGCTGAACGAGAATATATGGCAAAGATTCCTTATGCAAATGCTGTTGGTAGCTTGATGTATGCTATGGTGTGTACAAGACCTGACATTTCACAAGCAGTTGGGGTTGTGAGCAGGTATATGCATGATCCTGGTAAAGGACATTGGCAAGCTGTCAAATGGATTCTACGGTATATTCGGAACACCGTGGATGTTGGGTTATTATTTGAGCAGGATAAAAAGATTGGTCAATATGTAGTTGGATATTGTGATTCCGACTATGCCAGTGATTTGGACAAACGAAGATCAACTACCGGTTATGTGTTTACACTTACAAAGACACCGGTTAGTTGGAAGTCTACTTTGCAGTCAACAGTCGCTTTGTCTACTACAGAGGCAGAGTATATGGCTGTTACCGAAGCTGTTAAGGAGGCTATTTGGCTTCAAGGGTTGCTGAAGGATTTGGGAGTTGGTCAAAAGCACGTCAAGGTGCATTGTGACAGTCAGAGTGCTATTTGTTTAGCAAAGAACCAAGTCTATCACGCACGAACGAAGCATATAGATGTTCGATATCACTTTGTAAGGGAGATTCTGGAAGAAGGTGAAATACTACTTCAGAAGATCCAGACAGCTGAAAATCCTGCAGATATGATGACCAAGATAGTGACATCGATCAAATTTCAACATTGTATGAATTTGATCAATATTGTGAAGATTGCACATGGGTAGCACCATAGGTGCATTTGAAGACACTACTAGAGATAGTTGTGAGAGAAGATTTTGTAACTTTTGGGACTTTTTGCCAAGGTGGAGATTTGTTGTTTTTTGGCTCAAAGTCCCACATTGGAAGATGAGTAGAAATAGGGAGGCAACCTTAGACTATAAAAGGAAGCCTCCCCCTTTTGGTTTTATCACACCAAACTTGAAGCCTTCTAACTCTTCTAGAGGCTTAGTTTATTTTCTCTCTTGTAATATTTCTCGAAGAAATATATTTGTAGTGGTGTCCGGGGATTTAGGCATAATTGGCCGAACCTCGTCAAATCTTGGTATTCTCTTTATTTTCTTTTCTGCTTCTTATTTATCATTGTTAGCCATTATTAGTTTTGCTATTGGTGGAAAATAGCTCAAATTTCCACAACAACAGCAACATCAAGCATTTGATGGCTCATGGTTGGGATTATATATGAAGTCAATACATGAATTCATTATTGTCAGTAAATTTTAGTCACTGATACAGGTACCATATATTTAAGCAATCTTGGAAGAAAAATTGCCTTATTACTTTCACCAGGTAAAAGTATTGTAGTTTAAACAATAGCTGTCCGCTCCTTATTCTAAACTCATTCGGCAACCAGGAAATTAGCATATATTTACCCACTCCTGATACTGAAAGAATAAGGCTACCAGGCTTTCTAAGGTTCCAAATGCTTGTTTTTTTTTATTTTTTTGCTCCAGAAGTAAATATATATTAATAAGTACGATGTAGGAAACAAATACTGGAGTTATCATCAAATGGAAACTCATATGTAACAACTAAACGTGGGCCTCTCTAAATCTTCGGCATTCCAATCCTGCCTTCCCTGTTACATGCATTGACACTTACTTTAGCTGGTAAACGAGAGAGTTGCAGTGACAAATTGAAGTAAATGTCACATGCTTCTTTATCCTTCCGTCCTGATAATCATAGAGTACTCTAACTAGTAAAGTGTAGATTAATTTTTACCTGTCTAACGAGCGTCAAAGCTGTGGTACCACTGTAGAAAGAGTCAGCATGCTGTTCGAGCTCTTGATCGATGATGGAGCAAGTGTTAAGGTATGAGTGCTTCCAGATGTCAAACTGGAAATTACAACTTCTATCTATTCCAATCCCATCGCCATCCATGGTGTGGGCAACCCGTTTCTGCCAATTACGCAGCAAAGCTGGTGGCATCAGTTTTCTGACTCTTTTAGCAACAAGATGACCCCAAGGACCATGCCCATCAAACACCCCACAGAAGATCATGCCATCTTGGCATCCAAAGTCCTAAATCAACAACCTTCAGATGCATCAATGCCATTATGGGTCTTAGAAAGTTACACGAGTATTGCAAAAGACGAGATTCTCATACCTCCCACACAATAAATCTATCCTGATTGATACCCTTCTTCCCTCCTTTGGAGTAAACAGCAGCCAAATTCTCAGAGACACCAGCTACACAGCCAGATGATGTTAACATCATCTCGTTCTTTTTGGCTTCCTTAGCCATTGCATCTGCAGCTTCCCTTCCGACATCATGCTTACTTGTCTTCCCATTTCTGATTGCTATAGATTTGGTAAAGCCAGTGAAAATAGAAGAGAACTGCACCATTTTTTTTTTGTTCCCAAGTATACCTGCAGATTTTACCAGGTACAAATTATGGAGACATTAGGACTCCTTGTGACTACAATACATATAAAAATAACCCAAAAAGACTGAAATGGTGGTAGTCCAACATAACAAGATACAGAAAAATTAAGTTATAATCCACCAATTACAACTTAAAACAAATTTTTGTCCATATGCATGTTTCTTGTGATCAACTTATTCAGCCTCCATTTTATAATAAAGAGCAAGTGATTTATCTTTCTGGAGAGATGTTAGACCAGAGTTATAACTTTTCCACTCTTTTCCCCTTTCTGCAGAGAACATGCCAACATATATAGGTGAAAGAAGCCATTGAATTTGAAAAATATGTACTCCATGCATTTAATTGGTAGACTCCATAAGAGTTAGGACTATTTGGTTCCTTATATAAGAAGTGAAGGTTAAATTACTTGGAATGATGATGTCTCCACTCTCCAGGAAAAAGTAAAAAGAAGGAAGTTGGCATTAGCTTAAGAAGAAAAAGGCCATTTATTGTAAATTGGAAGCTCTATTCCAGAAATGAAAGGTTTTCTCTACTGATTCTCCTGATCAAACGAAAAACAAGATCAAATCAGCAATAGTGAAACTCACTGTGGCCATGCGAACTATGCTAGGTAATTAAGTGGAAAAGGGATAGGAGTATAGAAGGCTGCGTTTGATCCTGAGGGTTGCCTCCAACCCTATTTTCCAAGTCATAAGAGAAAAGGTCCAGATCACTCACCCCTTGTCCCTACAAGAAAATATATGCTAGTAGTAACTAGTAATAGTTGTCTTTGCCAGTACCATATACACTTGCAATAATTTGGATCCAAAGAGGCAATAATTAATGTACCCTAGTTCCAGATGGAAGAGAGAAGCTAGAATTCCATTCCATCACATCATTTAAATTAATTAAGCTCACAGGCCACAGCTGAAGATGACCAGAGTTTGTTGCCAAAAACATATATAATTAATCTCTAAACTTCAGTTTCCTTCATATATATTATCTCCCAAGGAAAGAAGTGTCAAGTGGAGGAGCAAAATAAGGGTAAAATGAAAAATTAAAAGTCTTGTCATTCTTTTTAGAACAGGCTTTTCAAATAGAACAGGTTTTAAAAAAAAACAGTAGTGCCACATAAAACATTTTTTTTTTGGTCTATCAAAATAAACGTATCATCAACTCACAGCAGCAACAAAAAAACTTCTTTTGAGCTAAGAACAGTAGAGAAAACAGTTTGATTTGGAAGTCATGCACCTTAATTAATTATTTTTGTCTCCTTGATAGATCGCTCTGTCTTCAGATTACGGAATCCTGGCCGGCAAGCTTTAGGAAGCATGCAGGTCTCCCGTAGAGCCCCGGCGAAACTCCGGCGATAAAAGCTGATCGGAGAGAAGCTTTCTGTTCCATTCTTGACTCTTCATTCAATCCGAGTTGCAGTCTAATATATATGGCGCCTTCGATGCATGCCAACATTTGAGAGGGGTTAAATTACGAAACAGCCCTTGGTCATGAGATCCCCAATTGATGATAATGGTAGGGGCACCTTTGTCAACTTGCATTTGCTTTTGACCTTTATTTTTCTTTCCTTGTTTATCTATAGTTTTGGGGCCAGCCAATTGTGCAGGAGCATATAGTTTAAGATATCAAATTAATAATAGCCATGCATTGTTATTAGTTGCTTAAGAAATAATGTTAAACTAATGAAGGTAAAATTTGACATACATATATTGAAATAGATTAATTAGTAGGCCTGGCAATTAAATATAGTATCTTTATGGTTCTAAGTAGATGAAAATTTAGTACGCTGCTGCAGTAGTAGTTGATGTGAATAGTTTATTCGTTAGAAATAATTAAACATTATCATCCTGATTTAAATAATAGTAGGTGCTATTTGACGTTTTCCATATATATGCTATTATTGGTTCGGCGGTTCATAAACATTAATCTATGTTTATTGTTAATGATTTGTCTCATTAATGTCTTTGTTTTCTTGTTGTACTATACTAGAATGACAAATTGAAAACAGGTGGCCTTTTGTTTAGATATAAGTGAAAAAGTTTTTTCTTTAATTTTTTTTTCCAAAGCTCAAGTGTGGTCCCATGAGTAGTTGAAAATCTTTGATATTTCTAGACCTTAATCAGCATAAGTTGATTGTAAATGAGAGATTTGTGTGAATATTGCCGATTTATGTCATTTGATATAGGTTCACATAAGAATAAGAAAATTAAAAAAAAGAAAGCGAGAAATAAGTAAGAAAAAAAATAAAAGAAACCTTACTTGAAGAGCTGCGCTACATTGCAACAAGCTTCACAACACATTTTCTTGACGAGAAATTTTATTTGAGGACAGTTTTGAAAGTTCATTGGTATACCTCTTTGACCTATATAAGTTTGAGTTCGTTTTTAATAAAGGAAGGGAGGAGTGACATTTTGGGGGAGAGAAAAGGGGAAGAGAATGATAAGTCCAAGAAGATTTCAATCACAATCAATTCAACACGAAAGTTTGGATTGAGGATTCAGTTGTAATGTCTTCAAGCTTTTTATTATATTCTCTGGTATATATATTTTTTTCCTCATATACAAAGTACCTTTTTAATAGGGCAAGAATGATATGGTATTTTGATTGTTAATCTTGGTTTATTTTATTATTTTGTTGCATAAAACTTGTTGATGAATATTTATATTGAAATTGTGAAATTAGTTATTTTTCATTTTAATCCAAAAAAAAAACAACAATGCCTTGGTACGTTTCTTAGCATCTTATATTCAATTCTTATTTGATTATTTTATTAAGTAATCAAAAGAGCTTAAGGATTATCGTTAAGAATTGAAGTTAGAAAGCATCCGCAAGAAGCTTTTTTTGAACTGATCTTTTGGTGCTCTATCACTGTTTACTCTTTTTATCATTATTTTGTTTGTCACGAGTTAAATTTATTCGAAAGAAGAGTTTTACTTATTGATGGAAATTATAATCAACTTTTCGAATTCGCAAGAATCAGAAATGCATGATCCTAAGTATTGAACAAGAGTATACCTATAGGATAACAATCTCGCACCTATTTCGTCTGTCGCCCTAGTTAATCTCACTGATAATAAGAAACTTTGCTACCCATTCCCAATTAATATTGTGTGATAGTTTACATGTTTAGGTTTTCATTGCAATAGTCATGGTTTGCAATTACATTACCTTAAGATTTATTTTTCTAAATATTACCAAGCAAGTTTGTTTGAGATATTATTTGTACCAATCCCTGTGGAGACGATAATTTATCTATACTATCTTTAACAAGCGAAGAGCTTAAAAATAATGTGTAAGTTGTGTTCATCAAATTTTAATGCCACGACGGCCACAATCATAGAGAAAATTATTGGACAAGAGTCATCGTCCAACTGTGGAATAGAAAAAAGTTGAAAGCGTTTTTTAGAACTTCATGTTCGGATGGTATTGCTGGGGATTGGCGATAATTAGTATCGAAACAAAGTTTTGCATATTAATTCAAACATTTATTTTTATTTATTTTTCTTTTAAGTTAATCGAACAAATTTTCTCTAATTGCAGATAACATGTACTAATCTCTACTAGTGTATGGCACGATCTTCCTCAAATGAGATCATTCAGTACATTCCAGAATCGAAGAAGTTTTTACGCCTTCTAAAAAGATAATCTCAGGGCAGACTTATAATTAGAGCATCATGGCTGAAAATCCTCGGAATGCTGCACTGGAGAATCCACTCAATCCCAATCATGGCAATCGTCCCCCTGGCTAGGAGAATGATGCTGAAGATTGGGGGATCGTTAATCGTAGACACCTTCACCATCCTATCGAAATGGAGGACTAAGTTGATCAAAATAATGGTAGGACGAGGAGATTGACGGGAGACTATGATAGAAAGAACTAAAATGAGATACAATCCAGTGTTAGATGCCCACCTATCGCGGCCAACTATAATTGTGTGTTCACAGGGAAGCAGAACAAAAGATCCAACCAGTCACCTAATGGATTTTGATGAAATCATGAACACCAATGGGGTATCTGACGATTCCATATACTTAAGGGCATTGCTATTCTCTCTAAAAGATGATGCAAAGATTTGGCTGAGGAGTCTACCTTCAGGATCAATCCGCACTTGGAAAGAAATGACGACAAAGTTCCTTGATAAGTACTTCTCACCGATAAAAATAGCGAGAATGAGGAAAAATTAGCAATTTTAGAAAAATCGAATAAAAAAAAATTATATTTGAAGCATGTGAGAGGTTCAAAGAATGATTGAGAAGATTCCTTCACAATGGGACAAAGTCGCAATGCAGTTGGCTGGTTTTTAGGAAGGTTTGACACCGGCTTCACAAAGAATACTAAATAATGTAGTGGGAAGTCCCATCATGAAAAAGACGTCTGAGGAAGCAATCAATATTCTAAATGAACTGTTAGATGATGTTGACTAGTGGATCGCAGACATACCGAAATAAATAAGATAGTGGAGATACATCAAGTGGATGCTTACACTATCGTACATGCTCAAATTGCATCTGTTGCCAAAGATGTGAAATAGTTGATCAAAGCCCAAGTACAAACATAGCCACCAATAATGTATGATTTTTATAGAGGTGGACATCCAACTCATGAGCGTCAACAAGGGTCAGTTATGGAAGAAGGGCTGAATGCGGTTGTAACTTTTGATAGACAAAACTACCAAGGGGAAACAATTTCAATGCAATGAGACAGAGGCATCCTGAATTTTTTTTGGAGTTCACCAAATGGCAGTTTAAATCCAAGACAATAGAAAAATTCTAGAACTCAAGAACAAGAACCTCCAGGGTACCATAATCAATATCGAAAACAATATATCAATCGAGCGGGAATATCTTATGAGAACATTCATCACCAAGGTTGAGGAGATGTTTGAGAACCAGGGAATAGCTATCTGCATCTTAGAAAAACAAGTTACGCAAATTGCTAACTAGATTTTTGAGATAACTCCTGAAACTCTTCCAAGAGACATAGAGAGGAATCTTCCTCCAAAATAAATAAAAGGTGGTAACTTTGCGAAATGGAAAGATGCTGAAAGACATTTGCAAAAATCAAATTGGAGAAATGACAAAAAGTGAAGAGGTGACACGAGAACATCATGAATTGTCAGAGTGGAAAGTTAAAGGAGAGTCTAGTGAAAACAAGAAAGGAAAAAAATAGAGGAACTTGAAGAAACTAAACACATGCATGCATTACCATTTCCTCAAAAGATGAAACAAGAAAAACTTGATAAATGTTTTGGTAAATTCCCGGAGACGTTGAAATAACTATATGTGAACATATCTTTCACAAAGGTGATCACTCAGATGCTCACATATGCAAAGTTTTTGAAGGAGAATTTGTCTAGCAAGAGAAATTGGAGGAGACGTCAGTAGTTAAGCTAAATGCTTAATGCAATGCTATCCTTCATAATAAACTTCCTCAGAAATAAGGTGACCCTAGGAGTTCACTATTTCTTGTTTGTTATAAAGCATTCAGTTCGAGAAATCTTTGAGCGATTTAGGGGCTTCTATAAATCTAATGCAATTTTCGATTTTCAAAAAGTTGGAAGGAGAGCTAGGAATCATCAAATCCGTTGCAGTATCATTGTAGTTAGCAAACCAGACCACAATTATCCTTGAAGGTATAGTTGACGATTTTCTAGTTCGGGTAGACAAGTTTGTGTTCCTGGTTGACTTTATTTTGGTGGCTACGGAAGTTAACAAAGAGGCCTCATAATTTTTGGGAGAACATTCCTAGCTACCGGTAGAGCAATAATTGATATATATGAAGGACTGATGACGTCTAAATTTACTCCTCACAAGGAGAAAGCGTAAACAGTCATCGCAATATAATTACCCAACTCGTGAGTTAGGATTAAATCCACAGGGAATAGAGATTTGATGGCACAAAAGTTTTCTATCAAACTGAACAAAATTGCGTCATTGCATTAAAAATATAAAAGTAAATGTTGGGAGAAAGTAGGATCACAATTTGAATTTAAATCAACTACAAATTAAAAACAAGGAAACCAACTTAAATGAACAAAGATAAGCAGGGCTAGGGGTGCGCTATTGATGGGACATCAATTGGATTAGGATTAGCTAGAAAATTAAATTATTAATCACAAGCATAAATAATCATGGATGAGGTGGCACCCGATATTTTTCAATCGCTTGGGTGCCTTTTTCCTCAGATTTTCTCAAACTCCAAGGTCCCAAATAATTCATCCACTATGGCTTGGGTTATAATTGAACTATATCTAGCCTCAGCTTAATGGGTGTATGAAAATAGATTTTGGCTATCTCTAGCCCAACTCCGCATAATCAAGACCCAAATACCCACCATTATTTTCTCATACATATTCTATTCTCCTTTTTTAAGCAATAATAGAATAATAAACACACCCATATTTGCAACTATGGATAATTCAATTGTAATTTGGAGAAAACAACAAACTTATACTAAATAAGTAATTATAAGATCAATCTAGCAATACCCAATCCAAGTCATCCTCAACCATGCACACACCCCTAGCGAAATATTTAGCCACTCATAGATGAAATAGAATTCATCACTAAAAGTAAATTCCAAGCTCGAATTTGCCTTCAATGGAGGTTTTTACCTTGAGAAAGAAGAAGGAGATGAAGAAGAGTTCTCTCTATTTTTATCTCTCTAGAAAATTAAAAACTATCCAATGCAATACAATTTGATACTCTAATGAGAGGGAATATTCAATACTTTCCAAGGAATGTACAAAAGTAGGTTAAAGTTGCCCCTCTTTTTCTGTGCTGGATGATTTTGCCCTTTTGATGACGGCCTCACTTGTGAGACACCGACGTTCCACCAGTGCTCATCTGTGGGGCACTGATCTATCGCAACTGGGGCCAGTAACTTTTGTAGTAGTCTGGCGTTGGCACCGACAGTTCGCAGGTCCTTTTCTTTAAACTTCATGGTTTTTTTCAATCCCTTGCTTTCTCTATTTAAATTGAATGCCTGCAAAAACCAAAGATAAAGAACATAAAATCCTCCTAAATGACCTGAAAATTAAGTAAAAGCTCATGTTTAAAAACCTAATGTGTTGGTAAATTACCAACTTATCAAACCCCAAACTTGGACTATTTCTTGTCCTCAAGAAAGACAATGCTTTATAGCTAAGCAATTGAAGTAAGCATGTCACACTATATGAGATTTTGCACAAGGGACTACTAGGACTAAGACAACCCCAAAATCGCTCACCGACTCAAAGAAAAAGAGGAGACTCAATGCTATATGCAAATGTTTCAAGAGATGACCACAATCAATTGGCATGATTTCCAGTTGCTTCCTTTATTCAAAATAAGGGGCATAGTTGATCAAACAAGCTTATATGACATCTTAACTCATTGAAAATTCACATTTAAAGTTTGCCGTAAAGCTCACTGCATTCTTGTTTCAATCACCTCTTTTGGTACGTGCAAGCATGTTATCCAAGGAAGTGATACTACTCATATCAAGAGAGAATCCCATTTAATTTTCAAGCAATTCACACTCAAAGGGATTATAGAATGAAATAAATATTGCTCACTCTCACAAAGAAATTCTCATGTATACAACTTGACCCATAGGCTTGCCCTTTGTATAACTCACCACTAATGTAGAATTGCTACACTTAAAATCAATTAGGACTTGGAGGTCATAATGAAGGCTAGGGGTAAATGTTGGATGACTTTTTAGTTCTAGTGATTAGAACCTCCCTAATGCCCTTTTTGTGAATATTATTGCATACTCCATTTTCTCTTGAGATCACCCCCACCTTATCTCTCTTTGATCAACATTTTCACTTTTGTAACAAGAGCCACCCTTATATCTCCTTAGTTACCACTTTTAATCTCATTTAAGCAAGAGGTAGCACCTTTCCACAATTATTTTTCTTTTTTTTCTAAGGGTTAAAGGTTCTTTTCACCCAACCAATTCATTCATTTCCTCATAATTTGGTGCTATCTCACATTGGAGCTCATATTATTTTTCTCATTTTGCTTTTTGCAACCCTTAAATTAGGCTTTGCCTCATTTTTCCTTTTTCTATTCCCACACTTTTGGGACTCAAACATCATTTTTGCATTTCTTCTCATAACTAGCACTAGGGAGGATGGGTGCCAAATAGGAATTGCAAAAGGTTAATAGCCTTGTAATGTCGTTCGCAAGGAAAAGGTATAAAGGCTCAGCATTGGCTAAGGATTCATGTTCAACGGGGTCATATAGGTGAAGTAGCTATCAAAAGCAGGCCTAAAATCATATTCTAAGTGCAGCTACATCTAGGATTTCGGCTTGAGTCACACTTGGGGAAAGTTCTAGAAAACTATTTATGTATGGAAATTAAGCTAAAATCTTTCCCCACAAGGCATTACCCTTCAAAGAGTTCACACAATTTTCATAACCACATCAAGAGTATGACTTAAAACATGATAGCATGTGAATCAAAAGCCAAACAAGGAATGTGCAATTTATGACAAAAGAGTACTCAACTTTTAAATTCAAATGCCCCTTTTCCCTAAATTTTTTTATGCCATTTAAATTTTTTTTGATACTACTCTCTCAAAAGCAATCGCAATAACCAACTCAAAAAGGACACTAAACTAGGCATTTTTCCTTAAAAAGGTCGCCTCTCAATCCATCATTGGAAAATTTCACTCGGTTCGACAATAAAAGAAAAGAAAAGAAAAAAAAATCACTCCTTAGAAAAGAACTGTGGCATAAAGAAAACCGTTGAAGTTTATTTACTAACTATTATGAACAAAGGCGATAATAAAACATGGGTCAACAACATTTTGCAATTTAGAATAATGCATCATTGTCACTAACAATTGATGTCGCCCAATTACACCTCGCAATTGACATATAAGTGGTCGATTGTCAAATATAGAATCCAACGAAGGTTGAGGTCGATCCCACAGGGAATATGGTAAGAACTTAAGTTAATGCGAATAACTATTACTATTGATTTACTTATTTCCAAAGGGGAAAAATATAGAATAATAAACAAAGTAAAATTACTAAATATTGAAATCAAATTCAGTTTGTATTCAATTAACGACTTGACTAGGATTGTGTTCCCTAAGATTTCATAACCACAAGGATTTTATACTAGTGATCTATTCTGGTGTTTAACACACAATATTGGTAAATTAGATTCACCTAAATGGTTGGTCCCCTATCTAGATGATTATCACCATGCAACTTGGTCAGTATACTGGTGTACTTTAATTGACCTTTACCCTTAATATCAGATTAGCTATCCCCGAACAAGTTCAAGCTATTAGATGAGGGTTGATAGCCTCAAATCTCCGTTGTTAATCCATTTTCCCATTATTTACCTCCTTGGTCCGGTAAGTAAGAATAAGGCAAGTCCTAACGTTTGCAAGCATCAAGAATCAATCAAAACGAACGAAAAAACAATACATGCATAAAACCCCGTTCAAGAATCACTAAGTGTTCTTACCTATGTGTGTTCTTAACTATAAACCTAGTTATGAGTTTAGCTACTCATGCTTGTATTATCGTAATCACAAAATATTGAAGAAATCATAATTGCAACTTACAAATTATCGTACAATAAAAACCACGTAGATTGAATAAAAACTTCTCAATAGATGAATAAACTCCAATGTTGCTTTTGTTTCTTGAATCAAGAACAATTGATCAATACCAAAATTATAGTTGAAAACTAATAAAGTCGGCTCTCTCAATTACTCTAGAACTGTAAGAAAAATCGTCTGAAAATCCTCTCAAAAACCGTACTTCAAAAATAAACCTAAACTGTGTATTTATAGTTCCAAGAAATCATTTTCCTAATTAAAACTGGAAACTAGGTTGGCAGTGGCAACGGGCTTGGTGATGATTCATTTGGCCGTCTGATGAGTCGTTCCTTGCTTAAAACAGTTGTCTTCGGCAACGTACCCAATCGTGGAAATAGGTTACCTAACGATTCATCGTGCCTGAGCACGAGTCGTTAGGTCCCTCGTGGTCTCCTTCCTAAAAAATTCCAGTGTACCTTATGGTTGGTCCCAGTGATCTGCCAACGAGTCATTCCTTCACGTGACCACTCGTGATGTCTGTCATCAACTACACTGGCCACTTTGTTAAGATTTCCTCTTTCAGCTTTCACGGTTGACCTCACAACTCGTTACCAGTTGTAACGAGTCATTTCCACAACTCATCAGGTACACTGTCTTGTATCATCAAAAATCCATCTTTTGCCCATGCCTTAAGAAACGAGTCATGCCTCCTGCCAATGACTCGTGAAGTGCCTAGCAGTCACCTTTTCAGTGATTTTCATTATTAGTTCGACCAGTTCACTCCTGAACCTGTTTTCCTGCAATATTAAGCACAAAACACATCATACCCATATAAACATACCTGAAATGTGCATAATTTCTTGGTTTTAAGCATCGAAAGTGCCTTAAAATCATGGCACATCAACACCCTCAACTTAGAACTTTTGCATGTCCTCAGGCAAAAATAAAATAAAATGAAACAAACTAAACTACTTCGACGCTTCAATCGGAAGAACTCTAGGAAACTTATGGCAGTCACACTTATACATCAAAATCAAATTTTCTAACCCCTCTCTCATCGTATCAAATCAAATCACTATGCATATGCAAAATTTCCAACCATAACACAGAGGAATCAAGACATGGCAAAATACTATCACCTGCAACCATGCACATAAATCTATAACACTGCCTCAGACAATTTGCAGACGATTTTGTTGACCAAATGTTCTCACCTCAAAGAAGTCCCATACTCACAAAAATATATATGATTATGTCAATAAATTTCTCTTGGGACTAGGTAAGATTCACTCACTCTCACAAAGAAATTTGAACTGTGTGCATACAATACCATAGGCTTGCCTTTACTTTCAATACCTCAATTTTTGGACAAGTAGCTAGGATCACTATAGGACTTTCTAAGCTTGTAACGTAGGCTCGGGCTTGGGTATGGTACATATGGAATTAATAGCTAAATCCTCATTGGAACTACACACTTCTTGGCTCCACTTTTCACTTTTTTTTCCTATTTTCTCCCTTTTTTTCTTTAACTGCTTTTTTTTCTTTACTTTTGCAACTACGGATGTGATTTCTCTTTATTCAAACACTCATTTATGTCACACATTATTTTTCTTTTCTTTTCTTGTGTTTTGACTATAATTTTTATTTTTCTTTTCATCATGCATACCACATCCGCTCTTTTTCTTTTCATTACCCAATTTTCTTTCCACCCGGCTCTTCTTAATCACCCCTATAGTAACCATGCTCAACTTAGGCGATTTTACTGAGTTGAAGTTCACAATGTCCAAGGAGGGACCAGGGCCAAAACAGATTCATTCATAATAAAATCAGGCAAGTAAACTGGTGTAAATAGAAAGAAAGGTCAATTTAAACTCAAACATTTGGATCAAGGGATTTTTATTCACTTTTGGTAGGTTTTTTAGGCTAAAGTGGACTCATAAATCAAACCTATGATCCTTTCCTAGTTTCCTATCCTCTATCTCGGTATGACTGACCAGGAAAGTTCTAGATTGACACACACAATCGAATTCAGCTATTAAACCTCACTCACAGATAACACAGGTCAACATCATCATTTCTACCAATTGCTAGTTCAGGTACAACAATACAATGATAAAGAAGTTTACAGTTTCAATTCCATGCAAAGATTCACAAAGGTCATACTTGTCAACTTTCACATACACATACATTTTTTTTGGAGGGGTATCAAATTATCAAACAACAGTTATTTTCAACAATTTAGCTCTTGACTACTTTCAGTTTTCCTACTTTCCTCCAACTGACACAAAAAATATGAAATAAAATCCTAAACATACTGTTTCTACTAGATATGGAACACCCGAGGGAAAATATATCTGGCAAGAAAAACCCTCAAGTTATGTTCAGCAAAAAGAATGCACAGGTATCCCTCCCCACCCCCATCAAGAAAGCATGCGTCTTCCTCAACGCATATATATACCAAAAAAACTAAGGAAATAGGGAACATACCTGTGCGACCTAGGTGTCATCTACCTAGTCGGTGGAGGGTATAGATACGCCTCCAATGTCATTTCCAAATTTACTGGCTGGAACCGGTGCATTCTCAGATCCAACAGAGCTCGTGCCTTCTCCACAAACTCTCACTGCCTCAGTCTCGGCTCTCTGTCGAGCCTTCTCTCTCGATTCATGCAGCGCTCTCTCTATCTCACTCTACTCCCCTTTTTGCTGACGGAGCAGAGAAGTATCAACATCAACACTTGCCTCCTAACGAGGCCTTTTCCCCTTATGTTGGGATGAGTTTCACACTGCATTCATGGATCGGTTCTTCCCTTGGGAGATGAGGGAGCTCAAGGCGGCAGAGTTTGTTAATCTGAAGCAAGGTAGCATGTCTGTCCAAGAGTATGCATTGGAGTTCACCTGATTATCTAAATATGCTCCGGAGTTGGTGGCGGATCAGCGAGCTTGGGTGAGCCGCTTTATGCATGGAGTAGTAGATTACTTAGATAATGATTGTCGGATCGCCATGCTTCACCGGGACATTGACTTTCCCCGTATTATATTGCATGCGCAGTAGATAGAGTCGGTCTATAGGAGGAAGAGAGAGGCCAAGAGGGCCAGGACCGATAGCTACGAGGTTTCTCAGGTCAAGTCAGGAGGTGGACCACGTCAGTAGACCCGACACAGGTCCATTGCTCCAACTCCATCATCGGCCAGCACGCCATCCAGGTTCAGGGGAGACCAGAGGAGCAGGCTACAGGCTCGAGGGATCATGGTAGCATGCAGGTGGAGCGCACTTTCCCAGCTTGTGCAAGATGCGGCAAAAATCATCCCAAGAGGTGCCTGGTCGGTACTGATGCTTGTTTCGAGTGTGGCAAACCCGGGCACAGGATTAGAGATTGCCCTACAGCCAATTCTACCGCTCCAGCAGCACGACCCCCTCAACGTGGTGCCTCCACTAGTTCGGCAGGTGGTCAGCACCGAAACAGGTTTTATGTCCTAGAGCCTCACCAGGAGCAGGAGGCTTCGCCAGATGTGGTCACGCGTATGTTGCAAGTCTTTCATATTGATGCTTATGCTTTGTTAGATCTAGGAGCTACCTTGTCTTTTGTGACCCATTACATTACTAGTAGTTTTGGAGTTAGTCCTGAAATTCTGTCAGAACTGTTCTCCGTATCTACTCCAGTCGGTGAATCAGTTATTGCTAGGCGGGTATATAGAGGTTGCCCCATTATAGTGTTGCATAAGGTTACCTCCACAGACCTAGTAGAGTTGGCCATGACAAACTTTTATATCATCTTGGGTATGGATTGGTTGTTTGTATGTTATGCTTTGATTAATTGTAGGACCCGTGCAGTGGAATTTTGATTTACGGGTGAGTCAGTTTTGGAATGGAAGGGTAATTCCGCTATACCAGCCGGTCGGTTTATTTCATACCTTAAGGCCAGGAAAATGATCTCTAAGGGTTGCATGTACCACCTAGTTAGGGTTAAGGATGTAGAGTCCGAGACCCCGACTATTCAGTCAGTTCCAGTGGTGTGAGAGGATCTGGAGGTATTCCCCAATGATTTTCCAGGTGTCCCTCCTGAGCGGGAGATTGATTTCAGAATAGATCTTCTTCCCGACACACAACCTATATCTATTCCTCCTTACAGGATGGTTCCAACCGAGCTAAAGGAGTTAAAAGAATAGTTGAAGGACTTGTTGGATAAGGGTTTCATTAGACTGATCAAGTCTCCATGGGGTGTGTCGGTTCTCTTTGTTCGAAAGAAGGATGGATCCCTTCGGATTTGTATTGACTATCGACAGCTGAATAAGGTCATTGTAAAAAATAGTTACCCCTTGCCTAGGATTGATAATTTATTTGACCAGCTCCAGGGTGCCAGGTGTTTCTCGAAGATAGATCTCAGGTCTAGGTATCACCAGCTCAGAGTTCGGGAGAGTGATATCCCAAAGACAGCCTTCAGGACTCGGTATGACCATTATGACTTTGTAGTTATGTCATTTGGACTAACCAATGCTCCTACAACTTTTATGGATCTAATGAATAGGGTGTTCAAGGAATATTTGAACATGTTCGTGATTATGTTCATTGATGAGACCTTATATACTCCCGGAGCGAGGAGGAGCATGCCGCTCATTTGAGAGTAGTTCTTCAGACCTCAAGGATCGTCAATTTTATGCAAAGTTTAGCAAGTGTGAATTTTGGTTGGACTCGGTGGCATTTCTGGGCCATGTGGTGCTGAGTGAGGGCATAAGGGTGGATTCTCAGAAAATCAAAGTGGTGAAGAATTGGCCTAGACTGGTGAACCCTTCAGAAATTTGGAGTTTCTTGGGTCAAGGCTACTACCGAAGATTTGTTTAGGGCTTTTCATCAATTGCATCCCCATGGACCAGGTTGACTCAGAAAAAGATAAAGTTCTAGTGGTCGGAGGCTTGTGAGAAAAGTTTCCAGGAATGGAAGACCCGACTCACTTCAGCACCAGTGTTGACTTTACCTAAGGGTACTGATGGCCTTGTTATATATTATGATACTTCAAGAGTTGGACTGGGATGTGTGTTGATGCAGCGTGAGAAAGTGATAGCATATACCTCTGGACAGTTAAAGGTCCACGAAAAGAATTACCTGATCCATGATCTTGAGTTGGTTGGGGTAGTGTTTGCATTGAAGATATGGCGGCATTACTTGTATGGGGTACACATGGACGTGTTCATGAATCACAAGAGCTTGCAATATGTGTTCACGCAGAAAGATCTCAATCTTCGGCAAAGGAGGTGTTTGGAGTTGCTAAGGGACTACGATATGAGTGTTCTTTACTATCCAAGCAAGGCTAATGTGGTTGAGGATGCACTTAGTAGGCTCTCTATGGAGAGTGTGTCCCACATGGATGAGGGAAATAAGGAGTTGGTGAGAGATGTCTACTGACTTGCAAGGTTAGGGGTTAGTTGATCGACTCGACCGATGGTGGCGTCGTTGTGCAGAATGGGTTAGAATCGTCCTTGGTGGATGATGTCAAATCTAAGCAAGATCAGGATCCAATTTTGAGAAGGCTAAAGGAAGCTGTGCGGAGTCAAAAGGTGGAAGTTTTCTCCCAAGGGGGAGATGGTGTCCTACGATACCAGAGTCTGCTATGTGTTCCAGACGTTGATAATTTGAGAGTTTGAATATTGCATGAGGAACAGGGTACCAGATACTCTATCCATCCGAGAGCCATGAAGATGTATTGGGACTTGCGAAAATCTATTGGTGGGATGGTATTAAGAAGGATATTACAGAGTTCGTAGCCAAATGCCCGAACTGTCAGCAGGTGAAAGTCGAGCATCAAAGGCCAGGAGGTGTACTTCAGGGTGTTAGCATTCCCACATGGAAGTGGGAAGAGATTAACATGGATTTCATTACAGGCCACCTCGTACTCGACGACACTATGATTCCATTTGGGTGGTGGTAGACAGGTTAACAAAGGCTGTACACTTCCTACCGGCCAAGACCATGGATTCAGCAGATGAGTATGCCAAGTTGTATATTCGGGAGTTGATTCGACTTCATGGAGTTCCCTTGTCTATTATTTCAGTCCGAGGTACTCAGTTTACCTCCCAGTTCTGGCGGTCTTTTCAGAAGGGACTTGGGACTCAGGTTAAGCTTAACACAGCATTCCATCCGCAAACAGATGGCCAAGCGGAACGGACAATCCAGACTCTTGAGGACATGTTCAGAGCATGTGTTATGGATTTTAAAGGTAGTTGGGATGATCATTTGCCCTTAATCGATTTTGCTTATAATAACAACTATCACTCTAGTATCCAGATAGCACCGTTCGAGGATCTGTATGGGCGGAGGTGTAGATCTCCCATCGGATGGTTTGAGGTTGGTGAGACAGCTATGATGAGGCCAGATTCAGTTCACGAGGCGATGGTGAAGGCTCAGTTGATAAGGGACCAGTTGAAAACTGCTCAGAGTTGTCAGAAATCATATGCTAATGTGAGGAGCAGAGATTTGGATTTTGAGGTTGACGATTGGGTATTTCTAAAGGTATCTCCCATGAAGGGAGTCATGCAGTTCGGAGAAAAAGGAAAACTCAGTCCCCGCTATGTTGGTCCCTACTGGGTTGTGAGGAGAGTTGGTAAGGTGGCGTATGAGTTAGACTTGCCCTCGGAGTTATCTGTAGTTCATCCTGTGTTTCATGTGCCACTTTTGAAAAGTGTTTGGGTGATCCAGCCTTAGTAGTCCCAGTGGGCAGTGTTGGTTGATCACGGGCAAAAATATATGCCCGAGATACGCTTTACGACTTAAATTAGTCTTGTTTATCTAAGATTATTGTATACATTTTCATGTAATTTTAGATAAAGTAAAGATCTGTGCTAACCAACATGATTAGCCTTTGTTTTGTAGGTTTTGATGACTTATGAGCAACTAATCCATGAGTTGGTGAGGTAGAGGCTTGGAAACGGAATCAACACGCGAACGTCGGCAAAGAGGAGGCACAAAACAGCCCACCGGCGCGTCGACAAGGTGCCATGGCAGGCAGGCCGCTCACAACAGCCCACCTGCGCGTTGGCAACGTGCCACGGCAGGTGGCCTCCGTGACCAAGGGCTGCCAACGCGCTGCCCAAGCAGCGTGACACGCTGCCAACGCGGCAAGGGGCTGCCCGGGCCAATTTCGGGTGATTTCTAGAGGGCTTCCGCGTCCGTAGCATGTCACGGAGGCCGTGCTCCGCGATGCACTCCGTGACACGTTGCTTGTTATTCCAGGAAAGAGTCCTACTACTATAAATAGCACACTTAGGTTTATTTTTTATAATTCAGACTTGGTGGAGCAAGGACGTGGGTTACAGGCAGTTGAGGGACGAAAAAGCTCAGGGTTTTTCTCTCTTTCCCTCTTCTTTCAATCAATTGTTTGTATGATTAACACTTGTTTTAGGATGATTAATCCACAAATGAGTGGCTAATTCTTTTCCTTGTTGAGGTTATGAACAATGGTGATGAATTTTGATTGTTGAATTATATGGTTTTTCATCTTCTTCTTCCATGTTGTTCTATTAATTCTTGTTTCTACTGCATTAGTGTGTGGCCGACATTAATGTACATCTAAAAGGTCCGATTTCACTCGAGAGAGCACGAAATTGGAAAGTTGTGAATTAATAGGGTATTGTTCTTAACTTGATTTGGGAAAATTGGGTTTTGATGTGCTTTCCTGATAGAAATATACTTGAAAGCCGTATTAGTCAATTTAGGAACCGGAATTGTATTGCTAGGTCACAAATTGAATTTGATCACAGAAATGTAGACGGATGGTTTATGATTCTTAAGTAAGATTAAATACGAGAGTTTTAATCTCTAGGCTAATGTTCTTGGCTAGCAACAGGAAGAGAAGAATAACCAAATTATGATTATAATCAAGTTCATTACTTGTTCTTAACCTTGGCATGCTCATATCCATAGTTTCAATTCAAAGTAGATATTTGTTAATAGTTTTAGTATATAATTTATAAACAAATTATTTAACTTTTGGTTACTTTGTTGTCAGCATATTTAGAAGTAAGATAGAATATAGTATACTTGAGCAATTTTACTTATCCAGAGTCTCCTTGGTTCGATACTTGGCTTATTTAGCCACTTTATTACTTGTTTGACCACGTGCACTTGCGTGTCGGTTTTTAACCCCTCTACCGAACCAACCGAACAAGTTTTTGGCGCCGTTGCCGGGGAGACTAGGCAATTGGTGAAATTGTATTAAGTGTAAATTTACTGTATTTTTATTTTATTTTCTTAAGTGCTGACAACTTAGTCTTAGTGTTTGTTTTAATTCTTTTGCATTTTACTTTTTCTTTTTCGAATACCCTTATTGACATGACATCGTGGAATCCAAATGGTTTGAATGGTGGATACTCATATTTTAGTGAATCTTGTCTGAATTGCGGAGGACACCACTTGTGGCAACAATGTAACACGTGTAATATATGTGGTGGTCAAGATGGCCATTGGGATGGCTGTCCGAATGCATATTCCCCTCCCCCAAGCCCCTACTATGATCCTTCTGTTGTTTTTTCTGAATATAGGCATGCTGAAAATGAGGACTTGGGTCGCCAAGCTCGAATAGAAGACATGCTAAAACAACTCTTGGAGCAATCAGAAGCAATGAAGGAGGCGATGGCAGTATTGAGAATTCAGCAAGAAGAGAATGCAGAGGCTCTAGAAAGGATGAGCATCAAATTCACGGAGATGATCACTGAAGCTGAAGCGTGTGATAAATCGCAGACAACAGTTTTAGCCGATATTCAAGAGGAACTACAAGAGGAAAACAAGAGTGAATTTTTGGAGGAAGACCAACAATCAGAATCTCTTGAGTGCCCCTGTGATGGTCTCACACTTATGGAAACTCCATTCATGGAAGAAGAGATAGAGTACCCCCCATTTGACATTAATGAAGAGATAGATGTCGATGCTGAGAAGGAGTATACAAGTAAGGAGGTCAAGCAAAATGCAATTTCAGAGTTGAGGTGTATTGGACCACACTCTACGCATTTTTCAACGTTAAATTTGGTTGACAACATAGAAAGAGAGTCTTCCAAGCTTATAGAGAAATGTCTTAAGGAGGGCCAAGCACCATATATTTTGAAATTTGCCAACGCGGAGAGACAAAATGACTTCGGTTACTTGAGGGCCAATAAAGTAAAAAGGCAACACCTACTGTTTGGTCCTTATAATTTTTCACCACCACCCCTGGAGCATAAGAAGAAATTAGAGAAGAAATTAGGGGTGAGATTCATATCCTCAAGGTGGAGGAAAAAGTGGTGAAACTTGGTACGTCGTGCCGCGACGTAAAATTAGGCGCTGCTTGGGAGGCAACCCAAGGGTACCATTTTAATTTCTTGCATTTAAGTAGATTTTATTTATTTTTCATCTTGTGTTGTTTTGGTGGAAAGTTAAGCACAGATGGAGGGGAAGTCTGAGTACCCGTGGAGGAGGAAGCTAACAAGCATGGAAGAGAAAAAGTGTGGGGTTGAACACCCACTTGTGCAAAGTCGAAGAAACGCATGTTGTTAGCTAAGCCTAAAGGCCTCAGGGAGTATTTCTCACCCTTTGTAAATTTTAATTTGATGCTATGAGGACATAGCAGGATTTAAGTGTGGGGTGAGGGAAATTTCAAGGGAAATTTCAAAATTTTCTGTGCTTAACGATTTTGGTGAATGTAATGCTTGTGCAAAAGTTGGTGAGAAATTTGAAAAATTTGAAAAATCTTTGTGATTTAAGCATGACTTCATCACCCGTTGGTTTTTCTTTTCGGTTCTTTTCCGACGGGGGGGTCTTTGAACCGAAGAATAAAAATTTTTCTTTGTCTGTATATAATGTTTTTAGTCGTAGTTAGAGACTGTTTCCAACGATGGATGGATGATGACCGTCTTGAGGAAAATTAGTCAGTAGGATGGTTTTTGGACCCGTAGCTAATTGATGGCTTGATATTCTTGTTATGTGCTATACATGGTTGTAAGAGGCAAGTATGTTCAGTGTGAAGCATGCAAGTGTATAACTTTGTGTGAGACACTTAGGTTCTTGAATTTGACTCAATATGATTGAAGCTTAATCCTGAATTCTTGTGATTAGTTGAGTAAGAGTCTGCTGAATGTGTCTTGATTTGAGCATGTGCCATGATTGTAAGGTTTTTGAGTATTATGTGCTATTATGAAATGCCTAGAACTTGCCTGGTGTGTATATAAAACGAAATGAAGGATGTGAAGTGTAGGAGATGATTTAGGCATTTCTTTGAATGAACCTAAATGTTATCCCTCATTATACCTGATCTTGGGCAGATTTATATGCCCAAGTGATACTCAAACGTATCATTTTTACCTTGTTGGTTGTGCAATGTGTATATAATATCATGTATTTGGTAATAAAATGCGAATTTATACTAACCAACATGATTAGCATTTGTTTTGCAGGATAATGTGATTTTGAGGAGCTAAAATGCGTGTTGGAACTATGTCGGAGTTGGACTGGGATGCGAGCGTGGAAAAGGCCTTGGATGGCACATTGTACAGTGGCTCCGCGATGGAGCCGTGCCACGCTGCCATCTCGGTAGCACACTGCCTGGGCAGAAATAAAAGTGGCAATTTCCAGTGTGCCTGCGCGTCAGCTCCGTGGCACGGAGATAGGCCTCCGCGATGGCCTCCGTGCCACGTTGAGGCCAATTATCCGGACCCTGCAATTTCCAGAGAGGGTCCGCGTCCACGCCGTGTCACGGAGGCAGTGCTCCGCGTTGGCCTCCGTGACACGTTGCTTGATATTCCGGGAAAAATTTCCCACTAGTATAAATAGCACACTTAGGTTATTTTTAAAGGGGAGTTTTTTAGTTTTAGTTTTTTTTAGCCTGAGTTCAGAAGTGGAGAGCAGGAACGTGTTTTTGTGGCAGTTGAAGAATAAAAAAGATAAGAGTTTTCTTCTCTTCCCTTCTTCTTTCCTTCAATTGTATGCATGATTAACACTCATTCTAGGATGATTAATCCAAGAATGAGTGGCTAATTCCTTTCTTGCTGTGGTTTTGAACTTGTGTAATGAATGTTGGTAATAATTGATATGGTTTCTTCTTCTTCTTGCATGTTGTTCTATTAATTCTTGTGTTTATTACATTATTGATTGGCCACCATTAATGTATATCTAAAAAGTCCAATTTCACTCGAGAGAGCATGAAATTGGAAAGTTGTGAATTAATAGGGTATTGTTCTTAACTTGATTTGGGAAAATTGGGTTTTGATGTGCTTTTTTGATAGAAATATACTTGAAAGCCGTATTAGTCAATTTAGGAACCGGAATTAGAGTGTTAGGTCATAAATTGCATTTGATCACAGAAATGTAGACGGATGGTTTATGATTCTAAAGTGAAATTAAATACGGAAGTTTTAATTTCTAGGCAAATGTTCTTGGCTAGCAATATGAAGAAGAGGATGACCAAATTATCATGATTATCAAGTTCATTACTCGTTCTTAACCTTGGCATGTGCATATCCATTGTCTAAATTCAACGTAAATAGTAGTTATTAATTTCAGTATATAATTAGTTTAGAAACAAAACTCACTCAAATCTTGGTTGGATTGTTGTTAACATAGTTAGAAATAGAATAGAGATATAGTAAACTAGGCAGTTTTGCATATCTAGAGCAGCCTCCTTGGATCGATACTTGGCTACTTAGCCACTTTATTACTTGTTTGACCACGTACACTTGCGTGTCGGTTTTTAATATATACCGAGCAGCGATACGCGCGCAACAAGTTTTTGGCGCCGTTGCCGGGGAGGCTAGGCGATTTGTAAAATTGTGTTTAGTGTAAATTTACTGTATTTGTATTTTTATTTTCTTAAATGTTAACAACTTGGTCTTAGCCTGTATTTTGCAGATTTTTATTTCTGTGAACACTGGCAAGGGACAAGGAGTTGGTGGAATCTTACTTAGAGCCAGAACGTGAATTGCACAGTCAACGTAGAGAAGCTCTTCGGAAGAAGCTGCAGTTGCTCAAACAGTCTATAATGGAGCAACCCAATCCACCAGTTGTACGGGCAGTGTTAGTGCCCGAGGAAGTAGCAGCCAGGCCGGTTCGCGAGGTGGCAATCCCACACGCTAATAATGTACATTCCAGCATCCGTAAACCAGAGCCAGGGGGGAGATTTGAGTAAAGCAAAATATGGTGCAACTTTTGCACACTAGCGGGCAGTTTACCGGTCTCCCTCACGAAGATCCGCAACAACATCTCCAGAACTTCTTGGAGATAAGTGACACTTACATACCCGCTGGAGTGTCACCTGATTATGTTCGGCTCACCTTATTTCCATTTTCCTTACTTGGTGAAGCCAAGAGGTGGTTAAAAGCTGAGCCACCCAACTCTATATCAACGTGGGATGATCTTGCAAGGAAGTTTTTGATCAAATTTTTCCCTTCAGGTAAAACAGCTAAACTTAGAAGTCAGATTCTAAGTTTTAAACAGAGGGAAGGAGAAAATCTTTATCAAGCCTGGGAAAGATTCAAGTCCATGTTGCGAGACTGTCCTCATCATCATCAGTCAAATGAGGTGTTGGTACACACTTTTATTGAGGGTTTGGAACCCCACACTAAAATTTTGTTAGACTCAGCAGCTGGAGGGCAAGCGCTGGAGAAGACTTACGAGGAGCTGTACACTTTGCTCAACCGAATTTCACAAGGCAATCCGGAATGGAATGCAGATTCTTCAAGAGGTGGAGCAAGGAAAGCAGTGGGAGTGTTTGAAGTGGATGGATTCACAGCTATCGCTGCACAGATAGCTGCTTTGCAAAATCAGTTAAACACTCACTTCAGCAATATGAATTTGAACCAGCCTTCAGCCTCAGTCAATGCAGTCCAACAGATGTGGTGTGAAGTGTGTGGTAGTAGTGAGCATTCAGCTGAATGCTGTGGTGCAAATCCTGATTCTGTCAACTTTGTGGGCAATGCACAGAGGAATCAACAGCAGTTTGGTGGTGGCTACAACTCGAACTGGAGGAATCATCTGAATTTTTCGTGGGGTAGCAACAATCAACAAGGCCAGGGTTCAGGGCAGGGTATGCACAGAAACCAAGGAGGGCAACAAGGCTATCAGAATCAGTTCAGAAATCACAATGCCCCTCCTCCACCACCATCACCGACTATTGAGGAAATGTTCAAGACCATGATTGCCAACCAGGCACAATTGCAGGCTGACTATGTCAAATTGGCAGCCGAAGTAAAGAACAATCAATTGGCAACCAAGGCTCTTGAATATCAGTTTGGGCAATTTGCTAGTGCCCAAAATACTAGACCAAGGGGAGGACTACCTAGCGACACGGATCGCAATCCTAAGCAGGTAAATGCAGTGACCACGAGGAGTGGTTTACAATTAAAGGAGGTGGAACCGGAAAGACCGCCTCAGAAGTCAGGACCAGCAGATGTTGAGGGAGAACAAACCTCAGATACGGGGAAGACCAAAGAAGCTGAACCAGCAAGGCCTCCACCCCCGTTCCCTCAACGACTTAAGAAACACAAGGAGGAGGCGTGTTTCCAGAAATTCATGGAGGTACTTAAACAGGTACATGTTAACTTACCTCTTGTTGATGTCTTGCAGGGTGTGCCAAAATATGCAAAGTATATCAAAGACATCGTGGCCAACAAAAGTCGCTTGACTGAGTATGCCACGGTGGCTTTAACGGAGGAATGCACATCCCGTATTCAGAACAGGTTACCCACTAAACTGAAGGATCCTGGAAGTTTTACTATCCAGCTGACGATTGGGAAAAGTATCCGAGCTCGTGGGTTATGCGACTTGGGGGCAATTATAAATCTGATGCCATCTTCGGTATTCAGGAACTTAGGGCTAGGGAGTCCTAGACCTACAACAGTGATCTTGCAGCTAGCAGACAGGTCTTTAGCTAAGCCGGATGGCATTGTTGAGGATGTGCTAGTGCAGGTAGGCTCCCTCATTTTTCTGGTAGATTTCATTGTTCTGGATTTTGAACCAGATGCGGAAGTCCCATTTATTTTGGGACGACCCTTTTTGGCAACCGGAAAGGCATTGATCGATGTAGCTGCGGGTCAACTCACAATGCGAGCACACGACAAGGTTGAGGTGTTCGACGTGTACAAGGCACCTAAGCTCCCGACTGTCTATAAGGAACTCTCGGTGATCAACGTGATTGATCATGGGAATGCAAATGGATTGAGTGATTCCCGAGAGTTACTAGGTAGGCCACCAGACAAGGTTGAGAACTACTGGGGAGATGACCATGACCGGGACAAATCGTCCATCTCCCTAGTAGAAAGTTGAGCATAAAGGCTGTCGAGCCGCGACGTTAAACCAGGCGCTGCACGGCAGGCAACCCGTGAAAAATATTTTTTTCTTTCCTTAGTGTAAAGTTTTTCTTTTATTCTATTTTCTTTTCTTTTTCTTGACTAGGCTTAGATTTGCGTTTTATTTAGTAAATTTTTTTTATTTAGTAATTTAGTAAATTTTTTATTTTTTAGTAGGGAATCTATTAATTTAACCAATTCTTCTTTAGTGAGGTGATTTTCAGGTATACTGGAGGAAAAATACTTGGAATCGAGGAAACGTGGCGAGGTATGAAAAATAAAATTTGATGGTGAAACAGAGCACTGGCGCGTTGGCGCCGTGTCACGGAGGCAATGCTCCGCGTTGACCTCCGTGACACGTTGAAGGCAAATCTGGAATTTTTTAAAATTCCAGTAAGCCAACGCGTTGGCTCCGTGTCACGGAGGAGGGGCTCCGCGTTACCCTCCGTGACACGTTTCCCTTATCCCAGTGCCGGGTCACACCGGGTTTCCGGGTGACCCGCGTGTTTCCTTTAAATAAACCTCCGATTTTCGCCCATTTTCCCCCATTCCCTCTACCCTCCGCGACCAAACACCCATTCCCCTACCCCCAAGCTCCGTGCCACGTTAATAGGCAAGGAAAACGTCAAGTTTTCGTCGATTCTTCAATTCCAAGGTATGTTTTCATCATCTATCTCAAAATTTTGGCGATTTTTGTCGATTTTGAGCATGTGAGGTGAGATATATCACCTTAGGTAGAAATTAAACATGATGGTGAATTATGTTGTGATTGATTATGTTCGGATTGTTGTATTTGGCATTTGAACTTGTCGATTATATTAATAATTCGAAATTGATTGTCGAACTCTATCCTAGGGCTTGGGTTGTTGAATTTGACTCGGGCAACTTGATTGTTTGGTGAATTCAATGCCGGGGGGTGTTTATTATTTGAGATAAGTCATGGTAAATAGTATGTAAATGTTCAAAGACGACTAATTTTCGAATTTTTGTGGGAAATTGCATAATGTGTAAATTGGTTAGATTGTTTAGATTAGCTTGTATACGAAATATTTTTCTAGTTGTTTTTAGTTTGTGGTTGTTTTGTTGCTTGTGCGATGGTTGAATTGCTGTCGATAGTAGGATTGGGTTAGCTGTATGAAGTCTGAGTAGTTCTCTAGCCGTTATGCTATCGAATTTTTGTGAACGCACTAAGCAATATGTTATAGTTGATTGTGTTTGGGGTGTAAATAGAGCTATCCTTGCTAAAATGTTGTAAATATTGTTAAAGACTAAGTGTGGGGTAAATTTTGTTTAACCCGAACTTAGCTGAAGCTAGCAAGTTTTTAGCTTAACGTTGTGCTTGTTTGTGTAAATTGACAGGTACAATGGCCAGCCGACAAGATAAAGGCAAGGGTGCTTCAACCTCAGGCACCGGCAGAAAGAGAATGAGACTGGGCACTGCTGTCCCAGCTGCACCTGCTGTTCCACGCGGTCAACACCGCCGATACGGAACACGATGGGTCACCGATGAAGGGAAGAAATGGTACGCAAAGCATAAGAAGAACAAGTACTTCCCGGAGGAACATATTGCAAGGGAACCACTTGCACAGGAGTTCCCTCGCATTGTACAGAGGATTGAGGCAGCTGGGCTCAGCTTTATTTTTCAGGAGCCCAAGGAGTGCAACCTTCACTTGGTCCGGGAATTCTACGCCAACTGGAACCCGGCCATCAGGAGCCATACTATTAAAATCAGAGGGCAGATTGTCACTCTGGAACCCCAGCAGCTGAATGCCATCGTTGGAGCGCGGGACACAGACGCCCACGTTCTCCGCCAGCTCAACATCACCCCACCGTACGCCGACATCAGACGTACGTTGTGTGGGGCTCGATCCACAGCCCGATGGAGCAGACACAAAGAGAGGGGTTACCATCAGACTCTGCCTTATTCGCAGATGAACAGGGAGGCAAGAATCTGGCTAAAAATTGTATGTTCGTGTTTGATCCCGGGAGTGCATATGACAGACGTGACCCGGGACCGTGTCTGCCTGGTGTATGCCCTTATGAAAGGGCTTGAGATTAATGTGGGGGCGGTCATAATATCCGCCATGAAGAGAGCCAGACTACACCAGGGCCACAGATACGGGTTTGGCGGACTCATCACCACCTTCCTCCGAGGCTTCGACATTGAGGAAGAAGCCTTGGATTACATTCCGCAGTTGGAGCGGAGGGCCCTTGATGTGACAAAGACCAAGGCCCCCGACACTACACACGGACCGGTGCTGACTCTGGGCGAGCGACATGCTCGTGACGACTAGTATATGGCCCGTATGTTCGGCATGCAGATGCTGCAGCTACGGATAGGTGGGAGACCAGCCACCGAGAATGAGTTATGGCAGCTGGAGCTGGACTACCCCTTTGGCGAGAACGCCAGAGCTTTATGCAAGGTGGGGCCAGCCTTTGTGGAGCCGACTGATGACGACGTCCCTACTGATGAGGAGACACGTCGTGAGGACTCTGATGTAGAGTCCGATGACGACGATGGAGCCGATTCGGATATGGGCGACGAGGCCGCAGCACCGGATGAGGAAGTCGAATATTTCGACTGAGCAGGGAGTTCCACCACCCATATGTTGTGCTTTGTATTATTGTGAACACTGGGGACAGTGTTCGATTTAAGTGTGGGGTGGGGAGTAGTTAGGTGCTGGGTCATAGGCTCTAAACTTGCTGTGTAATTTTTCCTTGACGTTTATGTATGTCTGTGCTTTCCCTGTTGTTGTGAACTGATTTTGTGATCTATGTGTATATATTTGTGTTGTGTCTGATGATGTGTGTTTTGAAAGTTATGGTTGCCTTTGTAAATATTTTGTAAATTTTGTAAATATTTTTTTCTATCGATATGATCGATATTTTTCAAAATTTTTGCGAAAAGATTTTGCATTTATCAACATATTTTGTAAATATTTTCTATTGAAATGATCGATGTGTTGCAAAAATTTTGAAGTTTTATTTTTGGGTTTCTCGGAGTTTGTTTTCGGTTCTTTTACCGAGAATAGTCCCATTGAACCGATGTCATAGTTAGTGACCGTTCCCTATGATGGATGGATGACGACCGTCTTAAGGGAAATGTAGTCAATAGGAGTAGATGTTTTGTTTTTAATTTCTTTGGTGGATTGCATCAATAAACTGTAGTTGCTTATGGTTGCTAAAATTTCGTTGCGTGTTGTAATTGATGTTCGAAATGTGAAAATAATTCGGTTGAAAGCATGCAATTGTGTAAATATGTTGAGTTACCTAGGCTATAGAATTTGGTTCATTATGATTGAGGCTTAATCTTGAATTCATGTAATTGACTAATTAAAGAGTCTGTGAATGCATCTTGATTCGAGCATGTGCATGAAGTGTGAGTGAGGTTTTGCTATTCCATGTCATTGTGAATTGTCTAGAACTTGCCTGGTGTGTATACCAAACGAAATGAAGGAGGTGTAGTGTTGGAAAGGATGTAGGCATTTCTTTGTTTTAACCGTTAGTTTCCATTTTTTTCTTGTTAAATTCTACCTTTTTATATGTTGTAGACCCTAGTCAGCCCGTTGAGCCTTTAGCCGATTTCTTTCTTTTGTCCAGAATTGTATGAACTAAGCTTTATTCCTTCTTTTCATTAGCCTTAAAGTCTTTAAGAAGCTCTTAAGCGCTCATAAAGAACAGAAAATGTTTCCCAAAGTGTTAAAGAGTGAAAAGAGTGAAAAGAAAAGAAAAGCAAAGTGAGGAAAGAAAAGATGATGTTGAAGAGGCACCCGTTGTAATTAAATGAAATTGAGGGTACAGGAAAACCTTCTATTTTGTGTCAAGTGTGCCTGATGAAATGGGCTGTATGAAAGTAAACCAGCATGAATGGGAGAAAAAGAGAAAAGAGAGGAACAATGTCCATGAGTCGATGGGAATGAGTTGAAAAGGCGCTTAAGGATGCTAGCGACTATTATTGGCTAATCCAATATATATATACTAGATCCATAGCCCAGTTACAACCCATTAAAAGTCCTATTTGATCCTACATTGCATTTCTTTATATTAGTGGAGTAATACACTAAGGGCAAGCCTATGGGTCATGACATGATGCATGTGAATTCTTTTGGGAGAGAGAGTGAAATTAATTTTTATATGCCCCTACTTGCATGTTTGTGTGCTGCATGAACATAAAAGGGGAAGTTTCTCTCGAGTTGTGAGGGTACATGCTTGATGAAAGATTGATTTTCGTGTCGGATTTCTTGATTAGTTGATTTGCATGAGTTTGCCGATATCAAGAATCAATTCTTAAAAGTCTAGGAAGCCTCGATGTATTAAGGTCATTGTCTTGTACGACCAAGCATGTTTTCTTGATGATTTGCAAAAATCGAATAATTGGTATGACCGTAACGTAAATGGCTGCACCATAGTGACAAAGGTTGAGATGTGATGTGCATGATTTGTGTATGTGTTGTTCGAGGACGAACAAGGATTTAAGTGTGGGGTAAGTGATCTTGGGCAGATTTATATGCCCAAGTGATACTCAAACGTATCATTTTTACCTTGTTGGTTGTGCAATGTGTATATAATATCATGTATTTGGTAATAAAATGCGAATTTATACTAACCAACATGATTAGCATTTGTTTTGCAGGATAAGGTGATTTTGAGGAGCTAAAATGCGTGTTGGAACTATGTCGGAGTTGGACTGGGATGCGAGTGTGGAAAAGGCCTTGGATGGCACATTGTACAGTGGCTCCGCGATGGAGTCGTGCCACGCTGCCATCTCGGTAGCACACTGCCTGGGCAGAAATAAAAGTGGCAATTTCCAGTGTGCCTGCGCGTCAGCTCCGTGGCACGGAGATAGGCCTCCGCGATGGCCTCCGTGCCACGTTGAGGCTAATTATCCGGACCCTGCAATTTCCAGAGAGGGTCCGCGTCCACGCCGTGTCACG
Source organism: Datura wrightii (assembly GCA_035772735.1). NCBI lineage: Eukaryota > Viridiplantae > Streptophyta > Magnoliopsida > Solanales > Solanaceae > Datura > Datura wrightii. The sequence goes on along the minus strand of JASDFA010000019.1, from coordinate 69,663,807 downwards.
GAGGCAGTGCTCCGCGTTGGCCTCCGTGACACGTTGCTTGATATTCCGGGAAAAATTTCCCACTAGTATAAATAGCACACTTAGGTTATTTTTAAAGGGGAGTTTTTTAGTTTTAGTTTTTTTTAGCCTGAGTTCAGAAGTGGAGAGCAGGAACGTGGTTTTGTGGCAGTTGAAGAATAGAAAAGATAAGAGTTTTCTTCTCTTCCCTTCTTCTTTCCTTCAATTGTATGCATGATTAACACTCATTCTAGGATGATTAATCCAAGAATGAGTGGCTAATTCCTTTCTTGCTGAGGTTTTGAACTTGTGTAATGAATGTTGGTAATAATTGATATGGTTTCTTCTTCTTCTTGCATGTTGTTCTATTAATTCTTGTGTTTATTACATTATTGATTGGCCACCATTAATGTATATCTAAAAAGTCCAATTTCACTCGAGAGAGCATGAAATTGGAAAGTTGTGAATTAATAGGGTATTGTTCTTAACTTGATTTGGGAAAATTGGGTTTTGATTTGCTTTCTTGATAGAAATATACTTGAAAGCCGTATTAGTCAATTTAGGAACCGGAATTAGAGTGTTAGGTCATAAATTGCATTTGATCACAGAAATGTAGACGGATGGTTTATGATTCTAAAGTGAAATTAAATACGGAAGTTTTAATTTCTAGGCAAATGTTCTTGGCTAGCAATATGAAGAAGAGGATGACCAAATTATCATGATTATCAAGTTCATTACTCGTTCTTAACCTTGGCATGTGCATATCCATTTTCTAAATTCAACGTAAATAGTAGTTATTAATTTCAGTATATAATTAGTTTAGAAACAAAACTCACTCAAATCTTGGTTGGATTGTTGTTAACATAGTTAGAAATAGAATAGAGATATAGTAAACTAGGCAGTTTTGCATATCTAGAGCAGCCTCCTTGGATCGATACTTGGCTACTTAGCCACTTTATTACTTGTTTGACCACGTACACTTGCGTGTCGGTTTTTAATATATACCGAGCAGCGATACGCGCGCAACAATACCTACCTTGAAAAATTAATCCTAGTTAACCCCATTGAGCCTTGAGCCTATTCTTTGACAGCTGCAACATAAGCTTAATCCTTTTTCTTTCATTAGCCTTGAATTTGATCCAAAACTCCGAAGCGCTTAAAGGAAAAATCCGAAAGAGTAAAGCAGTGAGAAGAATGAAAAAGAAGGGAAAGTAGCAATTGTAAGAGTTGAGAAAGGTCGAGGGTGCACTTGTTTGAATATGGGTGAGTATTAGTAGGGAGTAAGAAAATAAATAAATGAAAAGTTACTTATAGAACTCCTTACTAATAAGCTAAAAGTTCCTAAAGAAAGGGGGGAACAAAAGAGGAAAAAGAAAGATGAAAAGAGAAAAAGGTGAAGTGAGAGAAGGGAAGTTTGTAATGAAGGCGTGATGTATTATAAGCGCTTAGGAAAGATAGTCACTATTACTGGCAAAAATAGTACTTACCCGCACCTGAGTTACATTACAACCTAAAAAGTCCTACTTGATCTTACATTCACACATCCTTAAGTTAGTGGAATAGAACACTAGGGGCAAGCATATGGGTCATTACATGATGCATGTGAATTCTTTGTGAGAGTGAGTGCAATTCTATGCATGTACCCACACATGTTGTGATATAAAAATTGTTTTTGCGTGTGAAATTGGGTAACTCTCTTTCCGTGAGGGGCACATGTTGAATGAAGGATATAATTCATGTGATATTTCTTAATCAGTTGATTTTCATGAGTTTGCTAAGATTGAGAGTCGATTCTTGAGGTTAAGAAGTCTTAACATAGTTGTACTTCATTTCAATGATCAAATCAGGCATGCTCTATTTCTAGCTTGTATCTTACGTAATCATTATAGTCGTAACTTGAATTCTCTTGCTAAATTAGTTATGTGGGAGTCTCCATATGTATGATATGTAGAAGGTTGTTCGAGAACGAACAAGGCTTTAAGTGTGGGGTTGTGATCACGGGCAAAAATATATGCCCGAGATACGCTTTACGACTTAAATTAGTCTTGTTTATCTAAGATTATTGTATACATTTTCATGTAATTTTAGATAAAGTAAATATCTGTGCTAACCAACATGATTAGCCTTTGTTTTGTAGGTTTTGATGACTTTTGAGCAACTAATCCATGAGTTGGTGAGGTAGAGGCTTGGAAACGGAATCAACACGCGAACGTCGGCAAAGAGAAGGCACAAAACAGCCCACCGGCGCGTCGACAAGGTGCCACGGCAGGCAGGCCGCTCACAACAGCCCACCTGCGCGTTGGCAACGTGCCACGGCAGGTGGCCTCCGCGACCAAGGGCTACCAACGCGCTGCCCAAGCAGCGTGACACGCTGCCAACGCGGCAGGGGGCTGCCCGGGCCAATTTCGGGTGATTTCCAGAGGGCTTCCGCGTCCGTAGCGTATCACGGAGGCCGTGCTCCGCGATGCACTCCGTGACACGTTGCTTGTTATTCCGGGAAAGAGTCCTACTACTATAAATAGCACACTTAGGTTTATTTTTCATAATTCAGACTTGGTGGAGCAAGGACGTGGGTTACAGGCAGTTGAGGGACGAAAAAGCTCAGGGTTTTTCTCTCTTTCCTTCTTCTTTCAATCAATTGTTTGTATGATTAACACTTGTTTTAGGATGTTTAATCCATAAATGAGTGGCTAATTCTTTTCCTTGCTGAGGTTATGAACAATGGTGATGAATTTTGATTGTTGAATTATATGGTTTTTCATCTTCTTCTTCCATGTTGTTCTATTAATTCTTGTTTCTACTGCATTAGTGTGTGGCCGACATTAATGTACATCTAAAAAGTCCGATTTCACTCGAGAGATCACGGAATTGGAAAGTTGTGAATTAATAGGGTATTGTTCTTAACTTGATTTGGGAAAATTGGGTTTTGATGTGCTTTCCTGATAGAAATATACTTGAAAGCCGTATTAGTCAATTTAGGAACCGGAATTGTATTGCTAGGTCACAATTTGCATTTGATCACAGAAATGTAGACGGATGGTTTATGATTCTTAAGTGAGATTAAATACGAGAGTTTTAATCTCTAGGCTAATGTTCTTGGCTAGCAACAGGAAGAGAAGAATAACCAAATTATGATTATAATCAAGTTCATTACTTGTTCTTAACCTTGGCATGCTCATATCCATAGTTTCAATTCAAAGTAGATATTTGTTAATAGTTTTAGTATATAATTTATAAACAAATTATTTAACTTTTGGTTACTTTGTTGTCAGCATATTTAGAAGTAAGATAGAATATAGTATACTTGAGCAATTTTACTTATCCAGAGTCTCCTTGGTTCGATACTTGGCTTACTTAGCCACTTTATTACTTGTTTGACCACGTGCACTTGCGTGTCAGTTTTTAACCCCTCTACCGAACCAACCGAACATTGGTGTAAAAGACAACCTCAGTTATGAAGAAGTACCCATGGAAATATTCGACCGACAAGTCTCTAAGGAGCAAGGAAGTATCCTCAGTTAAGATTTTATTGAGAAATCAGCATGTTGAGGGAGCTACGTGGGAAGCCAAAGCAGATATGATGGCTAAATACCCACATTTATTCTCTACCGACTCAGTTCTGACTTGAGGTATCGGTTCTACTCTATGATCCCATTTATTTTTCATTTTTAATTCATGTGTTCAAGTTTCTTTTATGTGTATGAGTGTGTATGTGAAGCATGAGATCATTTCAGCTATGTGTTATGAATCGGAGGTAGTCATTCCGTAAGGTTTTGATTTAAATGATCAGTATTTGCGTATGATAATTGCATGTTTCTATTTTCTGCTGGTTTCCTACATTCGAGGACGAATGTTTCCAAGGGGGAGATATTGTAATACCCCGAAAGTGTCTAAGAGTATACCCAGGAAGCTAAAATGCAAAACTATTGAAAGTTGGGGAAAAAGCTATAGGAAGAGAGGTACAATGACTCGTGGTAAGTAAACACGAGCCATTGTTGGCAGTCGTGGTTTCAAGTGTTCAGGTGGCAGTGGAGGCAATGATTGATGTAACGACTCGTTGTACAAAACAACAAGTCGTTGTTAGTGGTCATGGTAGAAGATGGGCTTAGCAGTTGGGGAGTTTAAAGGGTCATGCAACGACCCTTTGTGGCTTACAGTGACCCATTGTGAAGAGTCGTGGTAAGGGAGCCCATATATCCAAAGGGAAATGACGGATGGGAACCACGACCTGTTGTATCTTACAATGAGTCGTGGTGAGCTTGTTGAATAGAAGTGAAGAGGTTCAGAAGAAGGAAACAACGACTGAAGGAACGACCCGTTGAAACTTAGTTAGACCCGTCCTGTATGTCCGTAGTTTGATTCTAAGATATGGATTGGGACAGTGCTTAGCACGGGCAGATACCACGGGTCGTGGTATCTACCAATGGCCTATTGGTTCGTCCATTGTTCGGTCCAGTGGGAAATTTCCTGTGTAATCAGTAAGGGTATTTCTATTATTTCTTCATCTTAAGGCCCTATACTACATCGTTTTAAGCTCATTTTAAGCTCATTTTAGTGGATTTTTAGCAGGGAAAAACCTATTCTAAGTGTGTTCCTTCTATGCGTGCAAGTTTATGAAATTTAGGAGGTGATCAAGAGCTTTTCTAAGGGGATTTCAAGCTTTTTACTTCAATCCTTTCAAATTCCTTCACTTCTAAGAAGGGTTAGAATTTGATAATTCCAAGTATGTAAGGTCTTCAATGGGTGGATTCATCCACACCCATGTTCCTACACTATGATTTTACTCAAAATTTATTTAAAAACTCATGGGGTTTTGTCTTTTTTTTTATATAAAAACTAATGATTTAATTATGGGTCTTGTGATTTTGAAATATTATCATAATCTATGGATTTTGATCATCTTTTGAGATTTAAATTGATTATAATGTTGTTGATTTTGATTTCTAAGAAATTAAGCTTCATTATGCATGCCCCATGATAAATCGATTTATGATCTACTATTTCGCTTGTTGATATTTAAAAGCCCAGCATGATTTATGATTCGAAATATGAATTTATTTAAATACCCACTATGATTTGATGATTTTCAAGTTATATGTATGATATACAAGTATGCATAAACCTATCATATAAATTATATTTTTGGCCAACTCACGGGCCTCAAGTCATGGCTAGTTCATGTATGTTCAAGAATGTTTACGATTATCATGATTTAACTAGCCCATAAACTCATGTATGCATTATTATGAGCACTATATATGTTTTGGGAGCAGTATCGAACACCGAGTAGGTTCGGGGATCCGATTAAGCCCCGGATCTCATGAACTACATGCCACCGTAGGTATATTGGGACCCCTTTCATGTTTTTCCCTGGCCCAAATGGCCCTTTTCATGTGTGATCACGCCTTCGTGGTTCCTACACTTGTAAAGTTACGAACACCCTCCCGACTAGGGCTACAAATCGGGCTTCATGTGTGCTCATATGGGGTATGTCGGTTAAGAGAATCTCCCACTGTTCCTTATGATTTATGCCTGTTATGATTATGTATGTTGGCTCATGTTACATTAAGCAAAGCTCTTCTATTATGATTATGACTATGTTTATGTTATGAATGTTTGAAAACCTTGAGCCGTATGATATGTTATAACAATTTATGATACGAGCATGCTGTCCTACTCTCATGATGTTTTATGAGTTTTTATATGTTTTAAATGTCCATTTTACTTACCTTGCACACTCAGTACATTCCACGTACTGACCGCATACTTTCTATGATGTATCGTCTCATGATACAGGTCCCAGTTCTCAGGCTCATCCTCACCCGTAGATAGGTTCGGACTTGCTCTCAACGCACTTGGTGAGTCCTCATGTTCCGAGGGCTACATGTTCACACTCTATGTTATTCCTTCAATTTCTGGATGTTGGATTAGTTGGAGAGTTGTACCATTAATCCGCCTTTCATGTTTAGAGGCTTATCAGACTACAAATTGTAATCCACCATATTGTTTAAGTCTTGTACTGATTTTTTTTCCTTATGTTATGTTATGATTACATTCTCTATGTTAAGTTTTCCGCTCATGTGATTGAATTAGATGTATGCTCATGCCATGGGTTGACTTGAGGTCTCTCAGGGCTCCTTGTCCCTTGTCTACGATCCGGGTGTATGTTTGGGTCGTGACAGTCATGCCCTAGCCTAGGGCCTAGGAGAGACTGGCACCCGATGTTATTTCTAGCCTGAGTGTACCTCTCAACATGGCATGAAATATAGATCATTCAACTAATCATGAGGGAATAGAGATATCACGTTACCATAGAAGTTCAATCATGCATCAAAAATAGAGATTTTTCATAAAACCATCATTTTAGTACATCATAAAACGCAACAACCAAATTTGAATAAAAGATCATGAAGATATAGTGGATTGACAGTCTATGAAGCCTATAAATAAACTAAAAGTATATGCTCTACCAGGACAAGTCTCCCGACATGGCCCTAATCAGAATTGGAGACAACTAAAAGATAATAACCACCTTGAGAGAGTGGGGCTCACCAAAAGCTGAACTAATGAGTCCTGCTGCATAGTTTGTTGAAACGTGTCTATACCTCAGGCTACATTACCATAATGCAATGCCCCCGACAAAAAGGGTGTTATAACATGAAATTATACTTTATGTAAGATGAAAAAATCACCTATGTTGTTGGGTAGGCAACATACATGACATGACTTTCTAGAAAAGTCCATAATTCATCCATTATAGGGGAAAACATGGGAATATGCCGGGGCCAACAATATGCTCCACTCCTACGTTGGTAAATGTAGTGTCGAGCATTTATTCTAGGGAACATATGAATTCTTGTTTAACCATTCGCTCCCTAAATTAAATCATGTTCATAAATTGCCCTTGGGATCATCATTAAAATCATGCTCTTTTCCAAAGAGTTCATAATCCTACATCATGCTTTATCTGAAAGCTCATATTCTTAATTCATGCTTTTAAATTGAAAGCTTCAAAATCATAGTCATGCTTTTAATATAAAGCTCATTCTCATAATAGAAATTCATGTACCATGGTTGAGAGAAATCATTCCTAAATACATGTTAAACAGTTGTGATAAAAATCTTGGAAGTCATCTTAAATCATATCATCATGGGGCTCATATTCTAGACATGAAGGGAAAAATCATCATTTAATAACATTTTCATGCATGAACATGGAGAAACTTGTAAAATAACTTAAGTAGGAAATTATGGCAACTCATAACATTTATGAAGTTCATATGACCTAACATGGAGTTTCTCAAGCTTATAGTGAAAACCTTAAAAATCATGGAGTACTCTTGCATGAACTAGAAAGAAAGCTTGTGGGAAGAAACATGATGTCCCCAGATATTAGGGTTTGCCTTACAGACTCTATTTACTCAAAAGTCCATAAAATATCACAATATCAAGCTTGGGAAAGGGGGTTGCTATATCTCTTTGAGTTAGGAATGGGTTTTTCTTGAAACCTTAGGAGGAAAGAAGCTGGAAAATCAACAATCCAAGTTTGGATGTAAGAATTTCTCATGGAAAGATCTTGGAGGAGCTTATATTGAAGTATGAGATCTTGGAGAGAAGAGAAGAGTTGTTCTTCCGAGTAAGAGGTGAAGAACATGAGTAACGAAAGTCGAGTTTTGCATTTTGATGTTTCCTAAGCACACGTGGTCATCAAGTAATATAGGACAGTGAAGTCCCGATATCGATCCCTTAGAGACTTATCAAATTAATTGCTCAAGGTTAACATTTTATTTCACTATTTAGGAGAATACAGGTAAATTGGGAAAATGGTTTTGGAAATTATTCTACTAACTTCAAATGTAAATTAAACTAATAAACTGAAATTGTTTTTACAAGTGTTTATAATTCAAATGATGAGAGAATCTAAAGTTTTGGCACTTTCACTTTCAAATTGAGTTTTAAGACTCGATTAGGCTAGACTAACTCTTCTCAAGATTTCTAGTTGCAAGTTACGATCCCATTTCTTGCCATTCTCCCGAACATCAAAGAACTATCTCATGAACCCTAATACCTATATCCTTATGGTCATAGGAAAAACATGAAATAATGGTTGTAGCTACTTGTATTCAACTGAACAGGGTTGAAGGGCATATCCCTATCCTCAACAACAAAATGTCACTTGAACTCATTCCCCAAAGATCATTGAGCCTATTCTATATTTACTTTTAACCGTCTTGGTTCCCTCTCCTAAGTTGAATGAGCCAATAGATAATATTTGCAAGATAATCAGTCTAATGATAAGGAATGAAAATAAGTATGTATAAACAATTTTGAATGAAGAATCAAAGTCTACCATAAAAGAGTTTTCAAAAAACAACCATGAGTTCTGGACAAAATCCTAGAACAAGAGTTTAGCCACTCATGTTCAAGCTGAAAGCTAAAGCAAACATCATTCGAATTAACAAAAGTATAAAGTAAAGAAGAAAACCTAGAAGAAAATGAACTTTTGTTTTTTCCCCCAAGAACTGCGTAAAAAGTAATTGAAGACTCCTAAAAAATTTCCCTAGATGTTATATTTATAATAATGGTATCAAATGATGTCTTTGTCCTTGAGAACTATAGCTTTTACACTTGAAAATCTATCCCCGACAGCTTTTGGCATGCCACACCATCCAATGCACCAAACTTGGCTTGAATTTCCTCTGATGTTTTGGACCTAGCGTGCCACACCATCCAATGCACCAAAGTGTTGGAAAATTTTTCTAAGTTTGGAGCCCTTCTGGTGCGCCGCACCACTTATTTCGCCAATGTGTTGAGCAAAAATTCCTCTGAAGTTGAGGGTATGGCGTGTTGCACCATACAATGCCAAACTGAGCATAATTTTCTATGAAGTTGAGTGTCTGGAGTGGCGAACCATCTATCTCACCAAGCCAATTTTCTCAAACTCTTCTTTCTTCACACCTTGAGCCATTTTTGAGGTCTTTTTCATTGGTTATCTGCTCAAAACATCTAAAAGCATTCATTAGCTCATATAACATATATAAACATGAATTCATGCATTTGATAAGGATAATGAACTCAAAACAAGGTAAAACATAAGCAAAAGTATGGCAAATGAGCATAAGAATATGCCAAAGATCACCACCCCACACTTAAACTATTGTTCGTCCTCGAACAATCTTTAATTACATGCACAAACATGTTTCCCCACCACTTGTCACCTCTATCAATTCTCACTCAAGTAGCTAGCATAGAGTATATAACTAAGTGGTTCATTAATTCATACAATCCACATCAAGCACACACTGAAGTTTTCACATTTGAAACTGTATAACCTTTATAACTGACTCATCTTTTTAAAACAAGACCAACATGATTAAGTATGAAAACTGCAACACATAATACATCGACTTTGACCATCTTATTCCCTCACTTATTTAGTGATGTTCCTTCTCTCATATTATCAATTCAAAATTTGAAACATAACAAGAAAGACACACTCACGCTCACAAACGATGTATCATACACTTGAAACATACCGTAGGTTTGCCCCTCATGTATAAGTGGACTACTTAATTACTTCAAAGAGTGTAAGATCATAAGGACTTTTCTTGATTGTTGTTGGATAAGGGACAGGTAGGAATGATTTTCTTTAGTAATGGCTACCAGTCCTAAGCACTTTACGACATTCTTTAACTTTCTTGTCCACCTCTTTTCTTAACTGCTCACTCTTTCCTTCACTAATCCTCTTTTTTCTTTTATCATGCCCCTTTCTTTATATTACTTGACTGCTAGTTTCTTCTTATAAGTTCAACAAGAATATTTAACCCTTAAATATCTTTCATTAGTTCTAGCAGCAAGTAGACATGTTCTTTTGTGTGGGCACCCCTCTTTCTATCATCTCCTTTTGCCATCACTTACTTTTTTCTTTCTTTCCTTTTCCTTGACTCTTTCTACATTGGTGGATCCTCATTCTTAATTCTTAAAGTGCGTCAGGATGTTTAAAGTTCATGCAACAAAGAGAATAGGCTTCTTTTGTGGCTAAGAAGAAAATTAAGGCTTGAAGCTCAAAGGAGTTAACTAGGGATAACATTAAGGAAAGTACAACAACAATGGTCAAACTAGATTTTCAAAGAAATGCCTTAATCACATCTCACCTCTTTAGCAACTAGTTATCCGAGACACACTTAGGAAAGTTCAAGATGTTACATTATGTACAACACACAACAAATCAAGCTCACCTCTTATGGCATCATGATCTTAGTTGGTTTTCTATGGCTACATATCCACACAATCAAATTGAATGAATTCTTTCATTACTATGCCCTAGAATGTTTTTCTCAAGTTAAAGAACTATGTGTCTCTCATGGAATTCTAACTTCTATTGCATTCACAATGTGCACTTCATTACTTTTAGCTTAGCTTCTAAGTGGAATGTCAAGAGCACACAAGTGGTGATTTTTGACTTCATGCTAAGAAACGAAAAAAAATTATGACTAATTTTTCCATACGACAGTCGTCATCCATCCATCATTGGGACCAACCACTACCTGTCCTTAAAACTAATTTAAAACTACTCCTAAAAATGAAAAATTTTACCTGGTTAAAAGATATCCCACTTCGGAAAAGAATCAGAGCCATAAGAAAAACCGAAGAGTAGGTGAGATATGCCATTTTCAAAAATTATCAAATAAAAACTTGATGACATGCACACCCTTAACTTCAAAATTTTGGAAGATATCCCCTCACCCTCACTTAAAGTCATGCTCTGTCCTTAGAGAATCTATAATATAAAAATCATACAAGGGTGAGAAATCCCTGAGGCCCTCTAGGGCCTAGCTAGTAGCATGTCTCTTTGATTCATGGGTTGCACGACCACACACTTAAGCTCAAGACATGCTCCTTAGTTTTGATTTTGGATACTCAAACTTCCCCTTCTCTGCACACAAAATAAAAAACAAAAGTAACACTATATAAAAAATAATAAAAACTACACTATTACAAACTATATTACCTCCCGACACATACCTGATTTAACTTTGTGGCGCGATGCAAGACTTGTCACTCCTTCACTCGAGTGAGATGATTGGTACCCTGACTTGCTTCTAAGTTCCCATGAAATGCAAACTGCTCAACTGCCTTCTTAGACCCTCTAGGCTCCACCATTGGTCTCATTACAAAGTCCTCATAATGGGGTGGTAACCTTGTCGCTCTGGACACATCAAAGACTGTCTCTTGGCCATCCACATTCATTGACATATTTATCACTGCATCTGCAGTGGCTAAGAATTCTCTTCCCAAAATGATGGGATATGCTTCATCAGCTTCATAGTCCAGAATTATAAAGTCCACCTACAGTATAAATGATCCCACTTTAATAAATACATCCTCATTAACATCATCAGGATGAGCAAGGGACCTGTTGGCTAATTGCAATGTCACTGTGGTGGGGCATGGTTCACTTAATCCTAGAGTTCTGAACAAGGATGCAGGCATCAGATTAGTGCTCGCATCCAAATCATATAGTGCTAACCAACTTCTCTACTCCCAATGATCACGAGAATAGTGAAGCTCCCAAGATCTTTCAGCTTTTTTGGAATCTTGTTCTGCACCCAGGAACTACATTCCTCCGTAAGTGTTACATATTCAAATTCAGTGAGCCTTCTTTTGTTTGTCACAATATCTTTTAGATACCTGGCGTATTTCGGTACCTCCTGCAATAGCTCTACCAACGGTAGATTCACATGTACTTGTTTCAAAACATCAAGAAATTTCTTACAAGTTGTATCCTCCTTCTGCTTCTTGAATATTTATGGGAATGGAGGAGATGGTCTAGATTCTACCACTTTTGACTGAGTTGCTTTACTTATCAACCTCCTGCTTGGACCTCACAACTTGCTCTTCCTTGGCTTTGCCATCTTTGAGTATCACTTTACCCAGCTCTTTTCCACTACGCAAAGAGATTGCACTTACATTTTCCTTGAGGTTCTTCTCAGTATATCTTGAAAGTGTCCCTTGTGGTCTATTAGTCTGCTGAAGGGCCAATTACCCATCTGCCTTTCTGACTCATGGATGGACTTTTGCATCTCATTAACCACCTGAGTCTGCTGAACTATCCACTGCTTCATAGTCTCCTCTAAAGAACTTTTGTTGCTGTCCCTGAGGTCTCTGGAAGTTGTTCTGGGGTCTTTGGAAATTCTGAGTCCCTCCCCATGAGGGATTAGCAATGTTCCTATACCCCTTATTGTAACCATTTCCTGCAAAACCTCCATCACGGCCTTGTTCAGCCACAAAATAAATAGACTCTGGGTTCAATGGACAACTTGAATATGCATGGACTTCTCCACGTACCTCACATGATGGCGGTGGAGTCTAAACTTGCTGAACCTGATGAACTTGGCTTGAAGCTGGTGTGGTGATCACATTCACCAACTGACTGATATCTTCTCTAATTGCTGCTACACCATCAACCTCAAGCTTCATTGACACTTTGGCTGCTGTAAAGCCTCTATCTAAATCCTGATAATCTTTGCTTCCTGCTGACATGAGATTTAGCGGAGCCTTTATCTCATCATAACTCTTGGACAAAATTTGCCCCTGTGCTGTAGCATCAAGCAAAAATATTTGACTCTGGTTTCAGCCCTTCTATGAAATTGTTCCCAATAATCTCCTTCGGCTGCCTATGGTGAGGGAAGTCTCTTAAGTATCCCTTGTATCATTCCCAAGCCAGAGCCGAGATCTCACAATCTTTCTACATAAATCATGAGATCTTTCTTCTCAACTCCTTTGTTCTCCTCGATGAGAAAAACCTGTTGATGAAATTTATTGGAAAGAACCTTCCATGTAGTGATGGAACCTACTGGCTCATTCTGAAGCCACTCCTTAGCTTCACTAATCAATGAGAAAGGGAACAACATGAGCTTAACATACTCATCTGACACGTTCTGATAGTGAAAGTTCTCACTAAGCTCCATGAATGTCATTAGATATTTGTGGGGATCCTTATGTGGCTTGCCTAGATATTGACAAGTGTTCTAAACCAACCACTTCCTCCTTCAACTCGAAATTTTCAGTGATATCAGGATTAATGATCACTTTAGAAGCGTTCTCCAAGTTTGGCCGAGCAAAGTTAAGCACTGAAATCCTCTCCTGATTGTTTCCCTATGCCTGCTCATTATTGTTTTCCATTGCTAACCTATGAAAAGTCCTCTCAATCTCCGGATCAAAGTGATCCAAGGGTGATCCCTAACTTCTAGTAGCCGATATACACTGAGCATACAACATTTGAAATTCTCAACAACCAACAAACAAACGTAAAATATGGAATAGCGGAATAAAAAATCCTACCCTACAAACAATTAATCAATCTTCAAGTCCTTGGCAATGACACCAAAAATTTGATGTCTCCCAAGAGCACGTGGTAGTCAAGTAATATAGGACAGTAAACTTCCGGTATCGATCCTTTAGAGACTTGTCAGATTAACTGCTCAAGGTTAATATTTTATTTCACTATTCAGAAAAACACAGGTAAATTGGGGAAATGGTTTGGAAATTATTCTACTAACTTCAAATGTAAACTAAACTAATAAACTAAAATCATTTTTACAAGTGTTTGTAAATCAAATGATGAGAGAATCTTGGGTTTTGGCACTTTCACTTTTAGGTTGAGTTTTAGGACTCGATTATGCTAGACTAACTCTTCTCAAGATTGTAGTTGCAAGTTACAATCCCATTTCTTTCCATTCTCCTGAACATCCAAGAACTATCTCATGAACCCTAACACCTATATCCCTATGGTTACAGGAGAAACATAAAATGGAGGTTGTAGCTTCTTGTATTCAACTGAACAAGGTTGAAGGGTATATCCCTATGCTCAACAACAAAATCTCACTTGAACTCATTTCCCAAAGATCATTGAACCTATTATATACTTACTTTTAACCCTCTTGGTTCCCTCTCCTGAGTGCTACAGAGCCAATAGATAATATTCGCAAGGTGATCAGTGTAATGAATAAGTAAATATATACAATCTTGAATGAAGAATCAAAGTCTAACATAAAAAAGTTTTCAAAATACAACCATCAGCTATGTCCAAAACTTTAGAACAAGAATTTAGCTACTCATGTTCAAGCAGAAAACTAAAGAAAACATTATTCAAATTAACAAAAGTATAAAGTAAAGATGAAAACCTAGAAGAAAATGAACTTCTGTCTCTTCCCCCAAGAAATGTGTATAAAATGATCTCAGAATAATCAAAGACTCCTAACAAAATATCCTAGATTTTATATTTATAAGAAAGGTACAAATGACATCTTTACCCTTGATAAGTACAACTTTTGGACTTGAAAATCCATCACGAACAATTTTGGCACGTCGCATCGTCCAATGAACTAAACTTGGCTTGAATTTCCTCTGAAGTTTTGGACCTAGCACACCATACTAGCCATCTCACCAAGGATTTAGTCAAATTATGCACATTCTGGGACCTAGCCCGCCGCACTATCCAATGCATTAGACTGTTTAAAAATTTTCCTAAGTTTGAAACCCATTTGGCGCGTTGCACCATTCATTTTGCCAAGGTGTCGAGAAAAAATTCCTCTGAAGTTGAGGGTTTGGAATGCCACACCACCCAACGCACCAAACTAAGCACAATTTTCTCTAAAGTTGGGCGTCTGGAGCGGCACACTAGCTATCTCACCAGGTCAATTTTCTCGAACTCTTATTTCTTCACACCTTGGGCTATTTTTGAGTCCTTTTTCGTTGGTTACTGACTCAAAACATCTAAAAATACTTATTAGCTCATATAACACACATAAACATGAATTCATGCATTTCATAAGGATAATGATCTCAAAACAAGGTAAAAACATAGGCAAAAGAATTGCAAATGGGCATAAGAATATGCCCAACTTCACATTTATATAGATGCTAAGAAATATACAACTTACAAGCATCTGAACACTATTATTGATCATAAAATTGATCTATGATCTATTAGTCAGGTCGTAAATGAAGTCTGGAGGTTATGTTTTCATTATGGGTGCAGGTATGAACCATAGAATTGATCAGCGGTCCATAAAATGAATCGTTGTTCATCGTGAAAACTACAAACCATAAAATCACTTGTAGTTCGTAGAATAGATTGTCCGTTGATCGAGGAAAAATCTAGCCGTTGAAGTTCACTTATGATTCACAGGTATGGCCTGTAGAATCATTTTAGGGACCATAGATTATTTCATTTATTGAATCTACTCCTTGCTCATTCTTTGAAGTTCATCTATGAAAGAAATTACACAGTTCATAGATTTGATTTGCGGCTCGTATGTTGCCTTTGTATTCTTAAACGGTGACTTGGAAAAATGGAGCTTCTATTTATGGTGGTGACATACACTTCATAGAATTAATATATGTTTTGTAGATTGGGACATAAAATTCCTCTAATAATGGCTCAAGCACAAGGTTTTCACGACCCTAGCATAGACCCTAGATGTAACACGGGACCTAGAACCACAAATAGCTCCAATCTAACCCATGGTACTGTTGAGCTCCAGCGCACACGCAAGCGTACACGGTCGTACAAGTAATGCAATGGCCCTTTTTAAGAGCCGGATATCGAACCCACACTGAACGGACCAATTCAGCGAATTATGAAGTTCAAGTGTAAGATTAACCTTCACAAGTGTTAATTATAGAAGTTTTCGGTAAATTATAATTAAGTTTTGGGGTGGTCACAAAACAATCTAGAAACGATATAATAAGCAACTAGAGCTAAGGCCGGATAATCATGCAATGCTACACTTTGTAATGGTTCATGTATGAAATTATCAATTGTTGTCTCACATAGTTGGAAATGCGATGTTCATGGTCTCTCGAGCCTCTAAACACGAAAAACTAGCCTCACAACTACATCGTTGAGCAGGGATGTGACATCCTAGTTCGTGGGCAATTCAACTACATGGATGTGGTTTACGGAGTTTGTGCTCTTGATTAGGGACTTTGGTACCTCTAGTTATTTAACCTAACTTAGCTTCACATATACTTCTACGAGTGGTGGAGTGACAATTCTAAGTCGGTGTCTTGCTATCATCCCATTTTATCAACCAAGCAAGGCAATTTAGGTATATTATTTATCCTAATTGCGAATCATATTGAAAGATAAGATCTTGCTCACTACATTCCTATGTTATTGCCTAGGGTTACTCTTTTAAGCTTTTACCTAGCTTAACATGTATGTTTTCATGGTGATCAAGCATAAAAACAACCATAATAAAGAATGTAAGACAAAAAAACAATTAACAACTCAAACCAAAACGAATTCATGCATTACAATCATATCACGTGGCCTCAACCCTAGGGGAAGGGTTTTAGCCACTCATGTTCGTACAATAACTTAAAAATATCGTTAAAGTAGAGTACTTACAAGAATAAGTAAAAGAGAATGTAAAATTAGTGAACCCTAGGTGAGTTCTTCACTTCTCCCTTCGCTCCTCTATGGTTTTCAGAAAATATTTCGTGACCAATGATTTTAGAAGCTAAGGGTTCAATTTATACTAAGTTGAGAAAAATGCAAAATTTGGCCTGTGGTGGAACAGCTCCATGGCACGTTGGTGAACTACTCCGTGACACGGAGGTAACGTGGCAGCACACTGGTTTGGCATCCCCTGCTCATATAAATTAATTCTTTGCTCCATGGCACGTTGTTGAACGCCCCAATGCTTCTCCGTGACACGGAGTTGACTCCAAATGTCCCATTTAGCTTGTCTCATTATACACAATCCACCCCTTAATATTTATCTTCAATATTAGGACCATTATATACACATTGAGCTCCATACATTAGCAATTTCAACCTACAAAGAGAGCCAATCATATTTGTTAGTCCATGGCCACAAATTACACAAAATACATGAGATTATTCTTAAATTAAGGTACCATATGGGTATAAAATAGTATATGGGCATGTAAATTGCCCGAGATCACTACCCCACACTTAAAGCCTTGTTCTTCCTTGAACAAATCCTTTACATCTCATGCACAAGGAAGACTCACAATTTACCAATTGACGCAAGACGACTCAAATTAAGGCTACAATGACTGATTTAGATGACAATTTCAAATAAAGCATGTTATATATATATATATAATATATAATAAAATTCAAATCCAATACAACCAAGTTAAGACCTCCTAGCCTCAAGAATCGACTCTACAACTACAGAAAACTCATGCACATTATCCAATCAAGAATTCTAGCATGAATTCTATCTTTTCTCAAATATGTGCCCTCACAACAAGAGAGATACCCATTTTTCACTTACAAGTTTTCCAATTACAACATTTATGGGTATATGAATAAGAATTCAACTCACTCTCACAAAGAATTCACATGCATCATGTATTGACCGATAAGCTTGCCTTTAGTGTATTACTCCACTAATTTAGGAATGTTTGAATGTAAGAGCACGTAGGACTTATCGGGTTGTAATGTAAGCTAAGGGACGGGTAGGTACTATTCTGGCCAGTAATAGTGGCTATCTTCCCCAAGTTCTTTTAATACATCACACTTTCCTTAGGAATTTCCATCTTCTTACTTCACCTTTTCTCTTTTTTCTCCCATTTTCGCTTTTGTTTCCCCATTTCATTAAGCACACTCAAACTACTAGTAAGGAGTACTTAAGCAATTATTTTCTTTAATCTTCTCTTTCACTCTTTTCTTCTTTTACTCCTTAGTAACTCTTGTTAATTTTTTTTTTAAAAAAAGTGCACCTCTAGTCTTTTCTTTAACTCCCACAACCACTATTTTTCTTCTCATTCCAACTTCTCCCTCCTTAACTTCTTTGCAATTTCACATAAGCGCTTAGGAATTTTGGATCAAATTCAAGGCTAATGAAAGAAAAGGGTTAAGCTTATGTTGTAGCTATCAAAGAATAGGCTTAAGGTTCAATGATGCTAACTAGGATCAGACATTCAAGGTAGGTAAAGCGACAGATAAAAATTAGGCTCATTCAAAGAAATGCTTAAATCATCTTCTACAATCAACATCCCTCATTTTGTTTTGTATACACACTAGGCAAGTTCTAGACACTACACAATAGCATGGAATATTCAAAAACCTTACACTCACAGTACATGCTCAATTCAAGACAAATTCAGCAGACTCTTAACTCAGCTAATCACAAGAATTCAAAATTAATATTTAAGCACATAGGGTCACATTCAAGAGCCTAGGTGTCTCCAACAAAGTTATACAACTTCTCACGTGCTTCAACACTAACCACACTTTCATCTCATAAATCATGTATAGCACATAAAAAGAACATCAAGCCATCAATTAGCTATGGGTTCAAAAACTAAAAAATTGACTAATTTTCTCTCAAGACGGTCGTCATCCATCCATCATCGGGAGTAGTCCCTAACTATGACTAAAAACAACTATGTACAGACAAAGAAAATTTTTATTCTTTGGTTCAAAGTGCCCCCCTTCGGAAAAGAACTGAAAAGAAAAACCAACGGGTGGGGAGTCATGCTCAAATCAAAAATTCTCCCTCAACCAATACCTATCAAGCACTAAATTCACCCGAAATCATTAAGCACAAAATTTTTAAAATTTTCCTCACCCCACACTTGAATCATGCTATGCCCCCAAAGCATCTAATTAAAATTCAAAAAGAGTGAGAAATACTCCTGGGGCCTCTAGGCCTAGCTAACAACATGTTTTTCTTCATTTTTGAACAAGTGGGTACTCGACCCCACACTTTTGCTCTTTCATGCTTCTTAGCTTCCTCCTCCAAGGGTACTCAGACTTCCCCTCCATCCGTGCTTAATTCTCCACCAAAAAAAACAACAAGATGAAAATAAACAAAATCAACACAAATGAAAGAAATTAAAATTGTACCTGTAGTACCCTTGGGTTGCCTCCCAAGCAGCGCCTAATTTTACGTCGCGACACGACATGGACTATCCTTTTCAGGACATCCTCATACCCGTGTTCTCTTTCGAGAACCATCTTCTCTTTTTGTTTGTCGAGGGAACAAGCGCCACTCTATCCCTCTCTTCCTCCAACTCCTTCTCTAATGGAAGCCCTCCATCAGATTCAGGCTGAAACGTAAACATCTCCTGTGGCCGTGAACTTATGGAATTTTCCACCCCACACTTAGCCTCTGATAACACACTGACCTTACAAAGGTCCCTATAATGTGTGGGTGGGTTAATCTCTTGGTAGACCCGGAAGAGTTCTTCTTCACCATCGACCCTCATTTTTAGGGTCCCTGCTCTTACATTAATAATCGCTCCTCCAGTGGCCAAGAATGGCCTTCCCAAGATCAGGGGTACCTTGTTATCAACTTTAAAATCCAATATAATGAAATTAGCGGGTACAATAAACTTACCCACTTTGATGAGAAGGTCCTCGATTATTCCATTTGGTGCCACTCGCGACTTGTCCGCTAGCTGCAACATCAATCTTGTTAGTCTCGGATGACCCAACCCCAAGATGTTAAACAAAGATAGGGGCATTAGATTAACTGCTGCCCCTAAATCACACAGAGCTCTTATCACCTTAGCTTTACCAATTTGTATGAGGAGGGTAAAACTCCTTGGGTCTTTGAGCTTTTTAGGTATCTTGCTCATTACCCTGTAGCTGCACTCCTCACTCAATGCTACTGTCTGAACATCCACCAATCTAACTTTGTTGGCAACCACATCTTTCAAGTAGTTAGCATACTTGGGCACTCCCTGGAAAACATCAAGCAAAGGCAAATTTATGTGAAGTTCTTTGAAAATATCAAAGAACTTTCTAAAGCATTCCTCCTCCTTTCTCTTTTTGAGTCTTTGCGAAAATGGTGGTGGTGGTCTCCGTGCTGGATGAAATGATGATCGTGCATTTTATTGCACAACACTCTGATTCTCTCCCTTGTCAGTGGATGGTCCCTTTCTAACCAACTCCGGTTGTACCTCATTTCTCCATTCTTTTGATGGTGCATCAGCCAATTGCCTGCCACTCCTCAGACTGATGGCGTTGACCTGTTGGGGGTTTGTGTCTGTGTCACTAGGTAATCCTTCCTGCTGTCTAGTGTGGTGAGCAGCTGCTATTTGACCCATCTGCTTCCCGAGATTGCGGGTGGCCAACTGCTGATTTTTCAAATCTGATGCCATCCTCGCCCGATTCTAATTAGGTCTGTGTCTTCATAATCTTCTGCAATGTCTCCTCAATGTTTCTACTCAATTGGCCGCCATTCTGCCTGTTCTGCTACTGATACTGCTGCTGTTGAGGTTGCTAGTAGCTTTGACTTTGATTTCCACCCCAAGAAAAATTCGGGTGGCTCTGCCAATTCTTGTTGTAATTGTTCCCAAAATTTTGATTGTTTCTCTGAACATTCCCAACAAAATTGACCGATTCAGGATTGCCCTCGCAGGATTCTGCATTGTGCCCATTATTTCTGTAGATTTCACACCAACTAGGAGCTTACTGAACTGAATTTACCTGTCCCTGCTATTGGTTCATACTCAGTTTATTGAACTGAGTCATCATCTGATGCTGAAATGATGCTAGTTGTAAAGCCAAGGCATTTACACCATCCACCTCTATCAGCCCTGCTGTTTTATTTCCTTCCTCTCTCGATGACTCGCTGTGCCACTCTGGATTTCCCTGAGCAATCCTGTTCAACAAAGTGTACAGCTCATCATAAGTTTTCTCTAATGCTTGCCCACCCGATGCAGAGTCTAGTAAAATTTTTGTGTGCGGGTCTAGACTTTCCACAAAGGTATGGGCTATCACTTCATTGGACTACTGATGATGGGGGCAGTCTCTCAATAATGACTTGAATATCTCCCAAACCAAATACAAGTTCTCCTCCGGCCTCTGCTTGAAGCTTAATATTTCACTCCTGAGTTTGGAAGTCTTTCTTGAAGGGAAGAATCTAATGAGGAACTTCTTTGCCAAATCATCCCAAGAAGTTATGGAACTCGGTGGCTCATATTTCAACCACCTATTTGCCTCTCCCAACAACGAGAATGGGAAGAGGGTAAGTCAGACATAATCTGTGGACACTCCAGTGGGGACGAACGTGTCACTAATCTCAAGAAAGTTCTATAAGTGCTGTTGTGGGTCCTCATGAGTCATCCTGGTGAACTGGCCACTAGAATGTAACAATTGTACCATATTCTATTTCAATTCAAAGTTCCCTCTAGGTTCCGATTTGCGGATACTAGAGGTCACATTTGTCGCTAGTGGGATCGCCACTTCGCGAACTGGTCGGGCTGCCATGGTTTCAGGTAACAACTTCGCTTGCCCTACTGGTGGGTGTTGTTGTAACCTCTCCTGAAGTCTCTTTAGCTTTCGCTCTAGAGCTTCCCTCCTATGTAAATGAAGTTGACGTTCAGGTTCAAACAACGGTTCCACTAGCTCTCTATTCCTTGCCAGCTCTGCAAGGACAACCTATCACCTGCAATATATCAGACTAAGACCAAGTTTCTCAACACTTAAGGAAATTAAAAATCACACAAAATCATAAAAATTTACTAAACTTCGCCAGTTCCTGGCAACGATGCCAAAAACTTGTTGCGCTCCAGCGCACACACAAGCGTATGCGGTCGTACAAGTAATACAGTGGCCCTTTTTAAGTGCCAGATATCGAACCTACACGGAATGGACCAATTCAGCGAATTATGAAGTTCAAGTGTAAGATTAACCTTCACAAGTGTTGATTATAGATGTTTTTGGTAAATTATAATTAAGTTTTGGGGTGGTCACAAAACAATCTAGAAACGATATAATAAGCAACTAGAGCTAAGGTCAGATAATCATGCAATGCTACACTTTGTAATGGTTCACGTATGAAATTATCAATTGTTGTCTCACATAGTTGGAAATGCGATGTTCATGGTCTTTCAAGCCTCTAAACACGACAAACTAGCCTCACAACTACATCGTTGAGCGGGGATGTGACATCCTAGTTCGTGGGCAATTCAACTACATGGATGTGGTTTATGATGTTTGTGCTCTTGATTAGGGACTTTCGTACCTCTAGTTATTTAACCTAACTTAGCTTCACAACTACTTCTACGAGTGGTGGAGTGACAATTCTAAGTCGGTGTCTTGCTATCATCCTGTTTTATCAACCAAGCAAGGCAATTTAGGTATATTATTTATCCTAATTGCGAATCATATTGAAAGATAAGAACTTGCTCACTACATTCCTATGTTATTGCCTAGGGTTACTCTTTCAAGCTTTTACCTGGCTTAACATGTATGTTTTCATGGTGATCAAGCATAAAAACAACCATAATAAAGAATGTAAGACAAAAAAACAATTAACAACTCAAACCAAAATGAATTCATGCATTACAACCATATCACGTGGCCTCAACCCTAGGGGAAGGGTTTTAGCCACTCATGTTCGTACAATAACTTAAAAATATAGTTAAAGTAGAGTATTTACAAGAATAAGTAAAAGAGAATGTAAACTTAGTGAACCCTAGGTGATTTCTTCCCCTCTCCCTTCGCTCCTCTATGGTTTTCAAAAAATATTTTGTGACCAATGATTTTAGAAGCTAAGGGTTCAATTTATACTAAGCTGGAAAAAATGCAAAATTTGGCCTGTAGTAGAACAATTCCGTGGCACGTTGGTGAACTGCTCCGTGGCACGTTGGTGAACTACTCCGTGACATGGAGGTAACACGGCAGCACACTAGTTTGGCAGCCCCTGCTCATATAAATTAATTCTTTGCTCCATGGCACGTTGTTGAACGCCCCAATGCTTCTTCGTGACACGGAGTTGACTTAAATGTCCCATTTAGCATGTCTCATCATACATAATCCATCCCTTGATATTTATCTTCAATATTAGGACCATTATATTCACATTGAGCTCCATACATTAGCAATTTCAACCTACAAAGAGAGCTAATCATATTTGTTAGTCCACGACCACAAATTACACAAAATACATGAGATTATTATTAAATTAAGGAACAACATGGGTAAAACATGGGTATAAATAGTATTTGGGCATGTAAATATGCCCAAGATCAGGTACATGCATAACATAAGCATCAACATTCAATTAAGCGGAATTAAATCATAAGAGGTAGCACAAGTGGAAATCTAAGATATCATAAAATGTATCAAATGGGATAATAAGTCAAACCGCTGAATATCTATACATACTCATAGTTTGAAAAGCCTCTAATATAAGATGAACTGATGGGACAAGCCCCCAACTAGCTCTACTAAGTCTGTAGCTAAAATATCATGAAAAAACATAAAATGAACTAACGTCCTCAAATGATGAGGACTCACAAAAACCTGGACTGAATCTGGAACGACAGCGATCTAACAATAGGGCTGAGACTGATCACCAAAACCTATATCAGGAGATGATTTAAACACCCCAAAACTTTCCTATACCAAATTCAGACGTTGCATGAAAACCATAGGAAAACCAGAAATTTTTCTGTCTCAGACGACCCCCACAACAGACCGTTGGTGGAACCAACGAACGGTTGTAAGTGGTCGTGGTTAGTAGCAGCCTTCCTTCGAGGGGAACAATGAGACATAGGACGACGCGAGGCTCCTAACAACGAGCCATCCTATCATCCGTTGAATCACAAGTTCAGTGGTCTACCGGATCCTTCCTTGAGACAATATGAGGGAACAACGACCCGTGGTAACCTCCAACGAGCCGTTGTGACCATCCGTCGTATGCTTCCAGCCCCCAGCAGTGTAGACCACGAGTCTATACAATGGCCCATTGGTCCTACCAATGAGTCGTTGTGTTTACCGTTGTTTCTAGGCCCTATTTTCCCACCAGTACCAATGGAAGGTATCAAAGGCCCGTTGTTTCTTCTAACAGATCGTTCTACCCTATTGTGGAACAGTTCCAGTGACCTAGTTTCTGAACCCAGAAACCACGGCCAGATTCAACGGGCCGTCGGTTCTACCAACGACCCGTTCTGAGAACGGTTGTTCAGGGTCGAGCAGTTTTCAGTTCTTTCTGCCAGGTGTATTTTGGTACTTTTCAAGCCTTTTTAACTTGAAATCATGTCATTTTGGGTTCGTATAGGAGAGAATTAAAGGGATTAGAACGACCCTTTTCCTTCATTCCTCTCAACTCCCTCAAGAACAGTGCGTAGGAACTCTGACAGAAAGCAAAGAGTATGAGCAAGGGTTGATTTTCTTCTCAGGGATTTTCACCAGGGTTTCTTCTACATGTATGTGAGAATTCATCAAGGAGATTATTCTCCCCTTGCATCCCCCAAAACTCTCTCTCTTCACTTTCAGTCATAACTCTGAGTTTGTGAATTCGAAATTATTGCTATTGTTCTTGGATTATTTCATGTGGAATCCCATCCTATGTTAATTGTAGCTATTTCCCACCAGCTTGTAATCATAATAATGCTAGTTCCATAAATTTAGAAATTCAGCCCTATCTTTTGAAAAGTCAGAAATTAGAATCATGCTTAAGCTTTGAATTCTTGAGAATTGTTTGCATCTTTTAGAGTTAGGGGTTTCTATAATGCTTGTATGTTTTAAAAAAACTCAGTTACTAATATGATATTCAGATTCAGTTAGAAAGCCTATATACTTTGTATTTTCTCATAATTGTTAGTTTAGCTTCAGTCAAAGTACTAGAATATTTAGTGTTAGTCAGAAATGTCAGCTGATTAGTTTGACTATAGTCTTTTCCCGAGGTGTTAGTGGTGCCTCTCAATTATCAAACTCTGGCTCAGATTTCTATTATTTGGTCCATTAGGCGGTCATGAAATTCCAGTTATATAGCTCTTACCAACCCCAGGACCCCAGTTCAGTTATCAGTTTGTTCTTTAGACGGTTACAACGCTTCCAGCTAAGCAGCTCTGACCAATCTTAGAACTCAGTTTCCAAATCTGGTCCTATAAGACGCTTAGGGAACTCTCTGACAATATCCCTGGGTCAGTATAGTCTTGGGCCCCAGTATCGAGCTATCCGCTTGTCAGTAGTAGTAGTAATAGGATTATCCGGTGGAGTAGGACTTAGCACCGAAAGGGCCGGGGTTCCAGCGCATCCAGGTTCCAGAACCACGTTGCCATCGTAGGTTATATTTACTTGGCCTCATGGCACCCCCCCTATGACAATGATTCTGACAGTCCATGCCTTTATACCTTGACAAGGTATATTAGGTCCCACAGGTGGGGTGTATGCATCGGACTCCACGTCTAGCTCACATGGTTATATGTCGGTTATAGCCTCTCCCACTTGTCAGTATAGTTTATTCTCAGATTCTTCAGCCCAGATGAATTCAGTGCAGTATTTCAGACTCAGTATCTTAGACTCAGGACATGTTTATGACCATCATCCATGGTCATTTTTGGCCATATCAGTTTTGCACCAGTTGTATCAATTTTCAGCATTTCAGTTGGTCAATTCATGTCGTACAGTTCAGTTACTAGTTCTGTCATATGTTTCATGTTTCTCTCACTTACTCAGTACATTCAAAGTACTGACACATACTTTTATGTTGTATCGTTTCATGATACAGCTTTAGGTTCTCAGACTCAGCACCGCTAGCCACCGCAGTTCAGATTCGCCACCTGAATAGTGAAGTGTGAGTCCTCATCATCTGAGGATATTATTTCTTTCTTTCAGTTTTTTATTAGTTTTAGTTAGACTTAGAGTTAGCTGGGGGCTTGTCCCAGCAACTCCTCTATTAGATGGCTTTCAGACAGACATGATTTTTAGATTTACCGCTATTATCCAAGTGTTTGGACCTTATGTTCTCAGACTTGTTTTTCATAAATGCTTTATGATATTGTTTTAAAGTTCCACTGTGCATGTTTACTCAGAATTCTAGGGAATGATTGACCAAGGGTTGACTTGGGGTCACTTGTGACTTCAAGTACCGTGTTTACGTCCAAGGTGTAAGCTCGGGTCATGACAAACTTGGTATCAGAGCACTAGGTTTAGAGTATCCTCAGAAAGTCTAAAAGCTACATCAAGTAAAGTCCTTTTCATGAGTGTGAAGTGCGCCACACTTATGACGAGTAGGCTACAAGATGTTATTAGGAAAACTCTCTTTTATTGACATTCCTTATCGTGTGTTAAAGTTCAATTTCAGAAATGCCCTTCTAACTCGTGCTCTATTTCATTTTAGTGAACCATGCCTCCTAAACACAGTAACGAAAGAAGGGCCGGCAATGGCAACAGACCCGCCCCACCTGCTCCAGCAGCCCCTCAGGATGACACAGTGTCCACTGCAGAATTCAGATCGGCTATCCAACTGCTCGCTCAAATAGTCACCAATCAGATGAATCATCAAGTG
Organism: Datura wrightii; assembly: GCA_035772735.1. NCBI lineage: Eukaryota > Viridiplantae > Streptophyta > Magnoliopsida > Solanales > Solanaceae > Datura > Datura wrightii. Next base: position 69,637,516 of record JASDFA010000019.1, on the reverse strand, counting down.
GTTTCGGTAGCCACAAATGGGTACGCAGCAACTGCTCAGGTGTGAGATTTTACCTGATGAACCCTCCAGATTTTCATGGAATGAAAGTGGGAGAGGACCCACAAGGATTTATAGATGCGATTAGGAATATCACCTTAATTATGGGTGTTAGTTCCTCTGAAAGTGCTGATTTGGCTGCCTATCAGCTGAAAGGAGTAGCCCAAGTTTGGAATGACCAGTGGAAGGAAGGACGACAGAAGCAGGACCAGTGGAGTGTGAAGAATTCCACACAGCCTTCCTAGACATGTTTTTCCCTCGGGAGTTGAGGGAGGCTAAGATGGCAAAATTTATGAATTCGCGTCAGGGCAATAGAATAGTGGAGGAATATGCTCTGGAGTTTACCAGACTATCAAAGTATGCTACAGAGATGGTAGCCAAGCCAAGATCTCTCATGTTGAAGTTCGTAAATGGAGTATCTAATCTGGTCCTCAAAGAGTGCAGGACGATAATGCTAATCAAGGATATGGACCTCTCTAGCTTAATTGTGTATGCCCAATAGATTGAGGCCAAAAAGCTGAAAGATATGGAACATGAGAACAAACGAGCAAGGACTAGCCAGTTAGATTTTGGCCATCAAAGATCTAGTGATGGTAGCGCCCACAACAACAGTAGTAGCAGCAACAACAGCGGCAGAGAGCCCCAGCATCCAATTCAACCAGCGCCCCAACCTTTCAGTCCCGCCAGGATCAGAAGGGTAGGTCATCTGGCACTCAGTCTCAGGCTCACAGTACCAAGAACACGTATCCAGCTTGTCCCAAGTGTGGTAGGAATCACCTAGAAGAATTCCTTTAGGGACGAGAGGGATGTTTCGGGTGTGTGACAGCTTGGACACAGGCTTAGGGAGTTCCCGTCAACAGGGCGAGGGAGATCACAATCTACCACATCATCAGCTCCAGCAGGTCGACCAGCCCAGCAGGCTAACACCTCGGGTACAGATGGCAGTCAGTGCCAAAATCCTTTCTATGCTTTATCTTCCCGTCAGGATCAGGAAAGCTCACCTGACGTAGTCACTGGTATGTTACGTCTCTTCCATTAGATGTGTATTCTCTCCTAGATCCAGGAGCCACTCTTTCATTCGTGACTCCATACATAGCAGTCAAGTTTACATCAGTCCGGATATCCTATCAGAATCCTTCTTAGTCTCCACCCCAGTTGGCGAGTTAGTTAGACCCAGCCGGCTGTACAAAAACTGTCCAGTCTATGTCCTGAATAAAGTCATTCCAACTGATCTCATAGAGCTAGACATGGTCGACGTCGACCTTATTCTTAACATGGATTGGTTTCACTCCTGCTATGCCTCAGTTGACTGTAGAACTAGAGTTGTCAAGTTTCAGTTTTTGAATGAACCATTGTTAGAATGGTCAGGCAGCAGTTCAACGCCTAAGGGTAGGTTTATTTCTTACCTTAAGGCCCAAAAACTCATTTCCAAAGTATGCCTGCATCATTTGGTTCGGGTCAAGGATTCCAACTCTAAGATCCCAACCATTCAGTCAGTTCTAGTTGTCAACGAGTTTCCAGATGTATTTCATGAGGATCTTCTCAGAGTTCCCCTTGAATGGGAAATAGACTTCGAAATATACCTCCTCCCAGATACTCAGCCCATATCCATCCCTCCTTATAGAATGGCTCCAACTGAGCTTAAGGAGTTAATGGAGCAGCTAAAAGATCTTCTTGACAAGGGTTTTATCAGACCCAACATCTCTCCCTGGGTTGCTCCAGTTCTATTCGTGCGAAAGAAAGACAGTACCCTCAGAATGTGCATAGATTACCGTCAATTGAAAAAAGTCACAATCAAGAAAAGATATCCCCTACCTAGAATTGATGACCTATTTGACCAATTTTAGGGAGCCAGTTATTCATCCAAGATCGATCTCTAGTTAGGATACCATCAGTTAAGGGTCAGAGAGTGTGAAATACCGAAAATAGCATGCAGAACTCGGTATGGTCACTACGAGTTTGTGGTGATGTCCTTTGGATTCACAAAAGCCCTGCAGCCTTTATGGACCTGATGAATAGAGTCCTCAAGAAGTATCTGGATATGTTCATCATTGTATTTATAGACGACATTCTGGTATACTCCAGAAATGAGGAAGAGCATGTAGATCACCTGAGGGTAGTGCTTCAAACACTTAGGGACCGCCAGCTGTTTGCCAAATTCAGTAAGTGCGAATTTTGGTTAAAGTCTGTGACTTTCTTAGGTCATGTAGTCTGGGGTGAAGGAATACAAGTAGACCCTCATAAGATAGCAACAGTGAAGGATTGGCCCAGACCTACCTCTCCTACTGAAATCAGGAGTTTCTTGGGCTTAGCTGGCTATTACCGACGGTTTGTGAAAGGTTTCTCTTCTATAGCATCTCCTCTGACTAAGTTAACTCAGAAAAAGGTGAAATTTTAGTGGTCGGACTAGTGTGAGAAGATTTTCCAAGAGTTGAAGACTCGACTCACTACTGCTCCAGTTTTGACCTTGCCGGAAGGAACAGATGGATTGGTTGGATTGGTTGTTTATGTGATGCTTCCAAGGTTGGACTCGGTTGCATTCTAATGCAGTGGGGAAAAGTGATAGCCTACGCCTCCAGACATCTCAAAGTTCATGAGAAGAATTATCCAACTCATGACTTGGAGTTGGCAGCGGTGGTGTTTGCACTAACAATATGGAGGCATTACTTATATGGAGCTCACGTAGTCTTCAATATGTCTTCAGTTAGAAGGACCTAAATCTTCGTCATAGAAGATGGTTGGAACTACGGAAAGACTATGACATGAGTGTGCTATATCACCTAGGCAAAGCCAATGTGGTGGCTGATGTCCTAAGCAGAGTGTCTATGGGCAGCGTGGCTCATGTAGAAGAAGGCAAAAAGGAGCTGGCTAAAGACATTCATAGGCTAGCCCGGTTGGGAGTACAGTTGGTGGATTCGATTGAGGGTGGTGTAGTAATGCAGAGCGGGTCAGATTCCTCTTTAGTTGTGGAGGTTAGTCCAGACAGGATAAAGATCCCATCTTACTTAAGATGAAGGAAGCAGTTCTCATAAAAGAAATAGAAGCTTTCTCCAAAGGGGGAGATGGTGTGCTTTGTTACCAGGGTAGATTATGTGTACCGGATTTCAGTGAGTTGAGACAGCAGATATTTGTGGAAGCGCACAGTTCTAGATATTCCATTCACCCTGGTGCTACTAAGATGTACCGTGATTTAGGGGATATTTATTGGTGGAATGACATGAAAAGAGATATTGCTGAATTTGTAGCTAAGTGACCGAACTGCCAGCAAGTAAAGGTGGAACACCAGAGACTGGGAGGTATGACTCAGGATATCAGTATACCCACATGGAAGTGGGAAGAAATAAATATGGACTTCATTACGGGTCTACCCTGGACTCGTCGTCAACATGACTCTATTTGGGTAGTAGTGGACTGGATGACTAAGTCAACACATTTCCTCCTAGTCAAAACCACAAATTCGGCTGAGGACTATGCTAGACTTTATATTCGGGAGCTAGTCACACTTCATGGGGTGCCCTTGTCCATTATTTCAGACAGTGGTACCCAATTCACCTCTCACTTCTGAAAGCCTTTCAGAAAGGACTTGGTACCTAGGTCAAGCTTAGTACAGATTTTCACCTGCAGACAGATGGACAAGATGAGCGGACTATTCAAACCTTAGAAGATATGCTAAGAGCGTGTACAATCAATTTTAAGGGTAATTGGGATGACCATTTGCCTCTTATCGAGTTTGTGTACAACAAAAACTATCACTCTAGCATTCAGATGGCCCCATTCGAAGCATTGTATGGGAGAAGGTATAGATCGCCTATAGGGTGGTTTGAGGTTAGTGAAGCTACCCTGATAGGTCCATACTCATTACAGGAGGCAATGCAGAAAGTTCAACTCATCCGAGAAAGGTTGAAAACAACTCAGAGTTGTCAAAAATCTTACGCTGATGTGCGGAGGAGAGAGTTGGAATTTGCAGTGGATGACGGGTATACCTAAAGATTTTGCCCATGAAAGGGGTGATGAGATTAGGGAAAAAAGGAAAGCTCAATCCATGATATGTGGGACCCTATAAGATTCTGAAGCGGATTGGCAAGGTGGCCTATGAGCTAGAGTTACCTTCAGAACTAGCAGCAGTACACCCAGTTTTCCATGTGTCACTTCTGAAGAAGTGCATCAGAGATCCAACCTCAGTTGTGCCATTGGACAGCGTGGGACTAAAGGATAGTCTCACATATGAGGAGGTACCAGTCCAGATCCTTGACCGTTAGGTTCGTAAGTTGAGGAATAAGGAAATAGCTTCAATCAAGGTCCTATGGAGAAATCAGCAGGTTGAAGGAGCTACGTGGGAGGCTGAAGTAGATGTGATGGCCAAATATCTACAGTTGTTCTCTTCCAGTTCAATTCCAAAATCAGGTACTAGATCCCTTCTTAGTACTCTACTCAATAGCTCTATTTTGATTTCCTATGTGCATCCTAGTCGCATCAGCTCTGTTAGTACAGTTAAGATAGTTCGGAGTCGGTTACTTCTTCAGAAATCAGTCATAGCCTCAATTTTAGAAATCTAAGCTCTTTTCCTAGTTTTGGTCTTCATTCGAGGACGAATGATCCCAAGGGGGAGATATTGTAACACCCCCAAACTTTCCTAGACCAAATTCAGATGTTGCATTAAAAACCATAGAAAAATAAGAAATTTTTTTGTCTCAAACGACCCCCACAATGGACCGTTGGTGGAACCAACAGATCGTTGTAAGTGGTTGTGGTTAGTATCAGCCTTCCTTCGATGGGAACAACGAGACATAGGATGACCTGTTGCTCCTGACAACGATTCGTCCTGTCGTCCGTTGAATCACAAGTTTAGTGGTCTACCGGTCCCTTCCTTGAGACAACAGGAGGGAACAATGGCCCATGATAGCCTCCGATGAGCCATTGTGACCACCCGTCGTCTTATTCCAGACCACAACAGTGTAGACCACGAGTCTATACAACGGCCCCTTGGTCCTACCGATGAGTCGTTGTGTTGACTGTTGTTTCTACGCCCTATTTTCCCACCAGTACTAACGGAAGGTATCAACGGCCCGTTGTTTCTTCTAACAGATCGTTCTACCCTACCGTGGAACAGTTCTAGTGAACCTAGTTTCTGAAGTCAGAAACCACAGCCAGATTCAATGGGCCGTCATTTCTACCAATGACCCGTTTTAAGAACCATTGTTCAGGGACGAGCAGTTTTCAGTTCTTTATGCCAGGGGTATTTTAGTACTTTTCCAACCTTTTTAACTTGAAATCATGTTGTTTGGGTTCGTATAGGAGAGAACTAAAGGGATTAGAACGACCCTTTTCCTTCATTTCTCTCAACTCCCTTAAGAACAGTGCGTAGAAACTCTGACAGAAAGCACATAGCAGGAGCAAGGGTCGATTTTCTTCTCAGTTCTTCTTAGGGATTTTCACCAGAGTTTTTTCTACATGTATGTGGAAATTCAAAAAGGAGATTGTTCTCCCCTTTCATCCCCTAAAGTTCTCTCTCTCTCTTCACTTTCAGTCATAGCCCTGAGTTTCTGAATTCGAAATTATTGTTGTTGTTCTTGGATTATTTCATGTGAAATCCTATCCTATGTTAATTGTAGCTATTTCCCACCAGCTTGTAATCATAATGATGCTTGTTCCATAAATTTAGAAATTCAGCCCTAGCTTTTGAAAAGTCAGAAATTAGAATCCTACTTAAGCTTTGAATTCTTGAGAATTGTTTGCATCTTTCAGAGTTAGGGGTTTCTATAATGCTTGTATGTGTTAAAAAAACTCAGTTACTGATATGATATTCAGATTCAGTCAGAAAGCCTATATACTTTGTATTTTCTCAGAATTGTTAGTTCAGCTTCAGTCAAAGTATTAGAATATTTAGTGTTAGTCAGAAATGTCAATTGATCAGTTTGACTATAGTCTTTTCCCGAGGTGTTAGTGGTGCCTCTCAATTATCAGACTCAGACTCAGATTACAATTATTTAGTCCATTAGGTGGTCATGACATTCCAGTTATATAGCTCTGACTAGCCCCAATACCCCAGTTCAGCTATCAGTTTGTTCTTTAAACGGTTACGATGCTTCCAACTAAGCATCTCTGACTAGTCTTAGAACTCAGTTTCCAAATCTGGTCCTATAAGACGCTTAGGGAACTCTCTGACAGTAACCCTGGGTCAGTATAGTCTTGGGCCCCAGTATCAAGCTATCCGCTTGTCATTAGTAGTAGTAAAAGGATTATCCAGTGCGAGTAGGACTTTGCACCGAAAGGGTCGGGGTTCTAGCGCACCCAGGTTCCAGAACTACATTGCCACCGTAGGTTATATTTACTTGGCCTCATGCCCCCCCTCTGAAAGTGATTCTCACAGTCCATGCCTTTATACCCTAGCAAGGTATATTGGGTCCTATTGGTGGGGTGTATACATCGGACTCCACGTTTAGCTCACGTGGTTATATGTCGGTTATAGCCTCTCCCACTAGTCAGTCTCAGATTCTTCAATCCAGATCAATTCAGTGCAGTATTTTGGACTCAGTATCTCAGACTCAGGACATGTTTATGACCATCATCCTGGGTAATTTTTTACCATATCAGCTTTCCACCAGTTGTATTAGTTTTCAGCATTTCAATTGGTCATTTCATGTCGTATCAATTCAATTACTAGTTTTCTCATATTATTCATATTTCTCTCACTTATTCAGTACATCAAAAGTACTAAAGCATACTTTTATGTTGTATCGTTTCATGATACAACTACAGGTTCTCAGACTTAGCACCACTAGTCGCCGCAGTTCAGATTTGCCACCTCAACAGTGAAGTGTGAGTCCTCATCATCCGAGGGCATTATTTCTTTCTTTCAATTTTTTATTAGTTTCAGTTAGACTTAGAGTTAACTGGGGGCTTGTCCCAGCAACTCCTCTATTAGATGGATTTCAGACAGAAATGATTTTTAGATTTACCAGTATTATCTAAGTGTTTTGAACCTTATGTTCTCAGGCTTGTTTTTCATAAATGATTTATGATATTGTTTCAAAGTTTTGTTGTGCATGTTTACTCAGAATGCTAGTGAATGATTGACCAAGGGTTAACTTGGGGTCACTTGTGACTTCAAGTACCGTGTTTACGTCCAGGGTGTAGGCTAGGGTCGTGACAATGATATAATATAAAAGTATGTGATCAGTACTTTAAATGTATGGAGGATAGGTAAAACATGAGAGTAAGGACAATATGCTAAAACATTATGATTGTGATATATTCATAAAACTCAAGTTGTTCATCATACTTTGAAATATAATGACACAAGGTTTTGAAAAAAAATCATACTACTCGTCATATTTGAAATCGTAGGTAAATCTCATAAACTGATCAATGGGTCAAATATACTATAAAACATGATATCATAAATTCTGAACACGAAACATAAGGAATAGTAAGTGATTCTTATAACCGACATAATCCAAGTGAGTATACATGGAGCCCAACTTGTAACCTAGCTGGAAGGTATGTTCATACCTTGGCAAGGGTAAGAATGTAACACCTCAAAAATCCTAAGATCAGACCCAGGAATTGAAATGAATAAAGCAGGAAAATCTGCACCAGGTCATAGAACAAGTTTTCAAATAACTCACCATTTGACAAGATCAGAATGTCTCCTAACGAGTCGTCAAATGACTCGTCGTTTGACCTAATGAGACGTCAAATGACTCGTCATTTGAAAAGATCATAATTCCTCCCAAAGAGTCATCAATTGACTCATCGTTTGACCCAACAAGTCATCAAGTGACTCGTCGTTTGGGGAAATGCTATTTTCAGACAATCATGACGGATGACAGTGATGAGTTATTTTAACATCCCACAAGTCATTAAGTGACCTGTCATTTGAGCAGCAGCGGGAAAAGTGGGAATTCCAGTGTGCTTCACAGATTAAAAAATGAATTATTTGCCTAACGAGTCTTCAAATAACTCATCATTTTTGGCAGTATGAAATTTCTTGTCAAATCATTAAGGGTATTTTCGTAATTTTTAAGCTCCTAAGTCCTAAGTACATTCTTTTAAGCTTGGGAAAGAGTGATTTAAGGGAAATATTCACCATATAACCTTCATCCTCTTCCTCACATCCTAATTAGAAGATTAAATTTCCTCAAGGCTCTCCAGAGAAAAGCTAAAATTCTCCACAATTCCTTCCCCAATTCTCTTGGGCTCTCAAGACTAGTTTGGAAATCAGTGTGTAGGGCCATGAATGAGGGATTTCTTCTACCCTCATACTTAAATTTCTCCTCTGCTTCATGAATTCAAGTTTATAATCAAATGAATTGGTTTCTAGAGATTTAACCCAATTCTATGAAATAATATATGCTACATTTATGAGTCCAATCCCCTTGTGTTCTAATGTATGTTTTAAGTCTAATGGGCAGATTTTACACTCAATTTGATTATAAATTCATATTTTCAAGCTACTAGAAATTATTCCCTATATTGCATGTTTTAAGAAAATTCAAGCCTATGACTTATGATTTCAAGTATGATGAAGTAAATTATGTTTTATGATTATGATGCATGATTTCCATAAGAACCCTTCATGAATTTTATGGATTTTAGAATATTATAATTTCCTCAAGTATGCATGGTTTTACAAGCTTCATATTTATGATCATGGCCGACTCACAGGCCTATTTTATGGCTAGTTCACGTATCTCAAGCATGTTTATGAATCTCATGATTTCAACTATACCATGTACTTCAAGTATGTTTCATGATTATGATGAACTCTATATATTTATGAGTAGTATTTAACACCGAGTAGATCGGGGTTCCAGCGCACCCAGGTCTTAGAACTACGTGTCAATGTAGCCATGACGAGGTCCTCCTCAAGAGTGTCTCCCATGCCCGTATGGGCCACCCATGAGTGATATCATGTCTTTTCATGGTTCTACTCTTGGAAAGGTACGAATCTCCTCCTAATTAGGATTTTACAGGTCGAGCTCTATGTATGCTCACATGTAGTGTGTCGGTTATAAGAACCTCCCATTATTCCTTAATTTCTATATATAAGTATGTTCATGCTTTATGACGTTATGACCTATGGTATTTCAGATTTAAATCCACAATTTTGGAAGTTTGAGCCTCATGTTCAGTTTATGATTAATATCTTACATTTCTATGATTTTACTCTCATGATCTACCTTGACTTTCATGCATGATTTCATACTATGGTTTTACTAGCATGTTTTACTTACTTTTATATACTTAGTACATTTCAAGTACTGACCACATACTCTATGCTATATCATCTCATAATATAGGTTCAGGTGATCCTTTCCAATCTCGTCGCTAGCTCGCGCCCGCTTAATTCAGATCTTTCCTGCTTTAGGTGAGTCTTTATCATCCGCGGACATCTATTAGTTTGAATTGTTATGTTTTGTTTAGTTTTGACTTGGAGGTAGCTGGGGGCTTTTCCTTGCGTCTCATCGGACAATAGAGGCTTTTTAGACATAGACTTAGTTTGATCAGCTTTTGTGTTTAGTATTGGGATATTGTCTCTTGATATATGCTTTATGAAATCCTGTCTTTCGCTTATTCATGCTCATGCTATTTTCCACTTGATTATGCTTTTAAAGTTATGCTTTGAATGTACCATGGGTTAGCTTGGAGTCATTCGTAGTTTTGGGTCCCATGTCTCGATCTGGGATCCCAGCTCGAGTCGTAAAAAAGAACCATGATGGCGTGATATCACTCTTGAGCCCATTAGGGCAAGGGAGACACTCTCTACCAGCGAGGACCCCTTCATACCTGCGTTGGCATGTAACTTATAAGACCAAGGTGTGTTGGAACCCCAGCCTAGCCAGTGTTAAATACTACTCTCAAAACATACATAGTGCTCATAGTCATACTAAAAACATGGGTTTTTCATGGACTAGTTTAAGATAACATGATATATTCATAAAATGTTTGACATATGTGAACTAACCATGAAAACAATACTGAAAATACATCCATGATATATAAGCTTGAATATCATGAGATTAATACATACTCGAGTAAATTATGCTAACTTGAAAATAGAGAATCATGAAAGTTTTTCATAGAAATCATGTAATCATAGTCACAAATATTAATTAGAATCATGAGAGAATTAATTTCATAAAAGATCATGGAGTTTTTGTATAAAAAAGTTCTAACCCTAGAAATTCATGAAAAATCATAATTGGAGACTTGAAGGAATTGAAATCATGGAATTAAAATTGAGATTGGGAATAAGGGTGGAAGAAATCTCCCATTCATGATCCCACATACCTGGCTTGAAGGGTTCTTAACACTAGCTTGAGACCCAAGAAAAATCTAGAAGAAGAAGAACCCTAGTTGCTTGAGAGCCTTGAGAGAATTGATATTCAATCTACAGTGTTTTGAGAGAAATGAGAAAAACCTTCTAATACACCCTTTAGGAAACCCAAAATGACCATGTTTAGGAGTTAAAAACATATAAAGTTATGAGAATACCCTTAGGAACTCGCATTAAAAATCTATCTGTCTGGTGCCACGACCCCTATTACGATCCGTACCACCTCACCACAGGTCTTGGTGACCCTTCATAGCTACTGGAACCCTGCTGGTCAATCTTTAAACCCCTTCCCACAACTCCTCAATACCAATTGTACCATCCTGGTATGATTCATAGGATGCTGTCATGGTTACTTAGAAAAGTTTTTGGTTGCTTCTCTGATCTTTTGGTCATGAGTCTTGGCACGATTCGCAGCACACCATCACAAGTCATAGTGAGACTCGTACTAAGAGAAATTCCAAATTTTCTACTGGTTCATACCCCAAATATAGGATCTAATCTTACGGACTTTTGGGTTGTTACAAAGGTCCTCCTTCATGCTTTGACATACGGCTCATAGAATCATTCTACAACCCATATGCCATTTACGATCCCTGATCAGTTAAATTTTTGCAATTTCTTACTAATGTTATTTCAATTCTCAGCCACTTTTATACTTGGTTAAGACTTCATGCACCACTTCTACTTCTTAAATATCATGAACGGTCACATATTAATGTCAGAATTTCTTTTGAGGGTACGAGGTAATACAATATCTCCTCCTTGGGATCATTCATCCTCGAATGATGACTGTAGGTACTAGTAGACTTTGAAATCCTCTAAAAAGAATTTCATAGTTTCCTATGTAATGACACTATCCCCAATTTTAAATCTTACAATACCTAACTAGAAACATCAGTAGAAGCCTCACAGCGCAAAAATTAACACAACGACATAAAGGAACACATGGAAATCAACTTAAGCCTCCATTGGCTTTCTTGAAACAAGAAAGGTATAATTCTTCCAAAATTATTTCTCTTACCATCTCTTTCTCACTCTCCTATAACTCCTCTCCACTGATGAAACAATATTATTGATAGGCATCGATTTGAAAGGGAAGAACTCATAGAATCATAGAGAGTAAGAGATTATAGGCACGAGTCATAGAACATGAAGGGAATGAAGGGCTTAACACGAGACATGAAATTCGTAGAGCGTGGAAAGATTTCATTTAAGCATGAGGAGTAAACTGTAACATGAATCATGAGTTTCATATAGCATGAGTTGAATCCATAGTATGCAAAATCATAACATCATACAGTGAAGTCCAAAACATTATCTAGGGCATTTTCCTCCCATTCGATGACTAAATGGGGATACTTTTCTTTCATATCATCTTCGTCTTCCGATGTAGCCTCTTCAACATTCTGATTCCCCCATAACACTTTTACTGAAGCAACCTCCTTAGTCCTCAACTTGTGGACATGGAAATCAAGGATGGCCACTGATATCTCCTCATAGGTAAATTCCTTTGAACTCCTAAATTAGCAATGAAGACAAATGGAGACGGGTCTCTTATACTTTTTCACAACATAAAAGCATGGAAAACTAAATGTACGGCAGCTAATTTTGTAGGCAGCTCTAACTCATAAGCCACTAACCAAACTTTTGGCATGATCTTATAAGGGCCAATATAAGTCAAACTAAGTTTCCCTTTTCTTCAAAATCATATAACGCCTTTTATGGGCGAAACCTTCTGGAACATCTAATCATTAATAACAAATTCCAAGTCTCTACATTGCACGTTGGAATAGAATTTCTGGCGACTTTGAGCAGTTCTCAACTGCTCCTAAATCAACTTAACTTTCTCCACAGCCCGGTTAACCAAATTTGTCCTAAGTAATTCTTCCTCTCCAACTTTAAATAAGCCAATAGGTGATCCACAACTTATCCAATACAAAGCCTCATAAGGGGCCATTTTGATACTGGCGCAGTAGCTATTATTGTATGCAAACTCAATGAGATGCATGTGGTCATTCCAATTTGCTTTGAAATCTAGGACACAAGCTCCCAACATATCCTCGAGCATTTGAATTATGCATCAGCCTAACCATCTGTCTACAGCTTATATTAATACGAGTACCCAAACCTCGCTAGAAGGACTTCTAAAAGTGAGTTGTAAACTAAATGCCTCTATCTGAAATGATAGACATTAGGGTTCCATGCAGTCGAATAATCCCCTGGATGTATAACTTAGCATAATCTTCTGTTGAGTTTGTTGTCAAGACGGGTAGGAAATATGTCAACTTGATGAGTTAGTCCACAATCACCTAAATCAAATCATGCTTCCGAAATAAGTGAGGTAGACCTATCACGAAGTCCATACTAATCGTCTCCTGCTTTTATACTGGTAGTTCTGTACTCTAGGCTAGGTCTTCGGGCCTCTAATGCTCCTCTTTCACTTGTTGACAATTCAGACACTTACCCATGTAGTCCGCATTCTTCTTCATGTAGTCCCACCAATAAATCTCTTTCAAGTCATGATACATTTTGGTAGAACCTGGGTGGACAAAATATCTAGAGCTATGTGCCTCTGCCATAATTCTCTCCTGAAGCCCATCCACATCCAGGCACATAATTTACCCTGGTACCTTATAGTATCATCTTTCCTTGCTCAAAAACCATAGTTTGATTCTTGGGAATTCCCTCCTTAAACTAGATCAAGATAGGATTATCATATTGCTTTCCCTTTACATCTGCAACTAAAGAAGATTCTACTCTATTTAGCACTATTGCATCACCATCATCAGGGTCTACTAAGTAGACCCCTAGGCTTGCAAATCCGTGAACAGCTCTAGCTAAATATTTCTTGCTTTCATCAAAGTGAACCAAACTTCCAATGGAGCGCCGACTACTATATTAGCCTTCCCCTGATGATACAAAATATTGACATTATAATCTTTGAGTAATCCAAGCCACCTTCGCCATCTGAGATTCAACTCCTTCATCTTGAAAATGTACTAGAGACACTTATGGTCTGTGAAATGTCCACATTGGCTCCATAAAAGTAATGGAGCCACATCTTTAGCGCAAAGATCACCGCAACTAATTCTAGATCATGCACCGGGTAGTTATTCTTGTGAATTTTCAGCTGCCTGTAAGCATATTCTATTAATTTTCCATTATGCATTAATACACACCCAAGTCCTTTCCCTGAAGCATCACAATAAACTAGAAACCTTTTGATTCCTTCCGGCAAGGTCAACACTAGAGCAGTAGCCAACTTGGTATTTAATTCCTAAAAATTCTTCTCATAGGCCTCCGACCACTGGAACTTGGTCTTCTTTTTAGTCAACCTTATTATTGGAGAAGATATAGAGGAATATCCTTCCATAAACTCTCTATAGTGACCCGCCAAACCGAGGAAACTCCTACTCTCCGTGGGATTAGTAGGTCTCAGCTAATCCTTTACTGCCTCAATCTTATAGGGATCTACCTTGATGCCCTCACCCGACACCACGTGGTCTAGGAAGGCCACTAAATTAAGCCAAAACTCATACTTGGAGAAGTTCGCATATAATTGGATCTCTGAGTGTCTGCAATACTATTCTGAAGTGATCTTCATGTTCACCCTCATCCCTTGAATACACCAATATATTGTTAATGAACACTATCACAAATAAGTCAAGGTATGGATTGAATACTTTATTCATGAGATTCATGAAGGGTTCTTGTGTATTTGTCAACCCAAAAGACATAACAAGAAATTCATAGTGTCTGTATTGGGTATCGAAAGCCATCTTCAATATATCATCCTCCCTGACCCTCAACTAGTGATATCTCGATGTAAGATCAATTTTGGAGACACGCTTGGCACCTTTGAGCTAATCAAACAAATCATCAATCCTTGACAACAGATACTTGTTCTTTATGGTGACCTTATTCAACTGACGGCAATCAATATATATCTACAAGGACCCATCCTTCTTATGGAAAAATAAGACTAATGCACCCTTGGTGAGACGCCCGATCGAATAAAATCTTTGTCAAGTAGGTCCTTTAGCTGCTCCTTCAATTCCTTTAACTCTAATGGGGCTATTCTATATGAAGTAAGAGAAATAGGCTTCATTCTAAGAATAACGTCAATCCTAAAATTGATCTCCCTCTGGAAGGGATCTCTAATAATTCATCTAGGAACACTTCAGGGAACTTACTAGTAATTGGCACTGGCTGAAAGTCCGGTGCCTTAGGATTGGTCCCTTACCTTCACTAGGTGACAAAAATATCCTTTGAAAATCAACTTTCTTTCTTTAAGGTAGGAAATAAATCTACCCTTGGGCAACACAATGTTGCCCTTTCATTCTAACACCGACTCATTAGGAAACTGGAATGTGATCACTTTAGTGCAACAATTCAACATAGTTTCGCTTGAGGACAACCAATCCATATCCATGATACCATCGAAATCAACATTCTAGTTCAATGAGGTCATCCCTGGTATCTCTGTGACACACTATAACTATATAATTTCTATACTCGCTCTGCAACTACTGACTCACCGACTAGAGTGGATACTAAGAAAGGGTCATGGATTCATTTGGGTTCTAACCCAATCTTTGAGCAACATAGGGCATCACATATGATAAAGTGGATCCAGGATTCATAAGGGTATAAATATTAAAGGAAATTACTGTGGTCATACCTATGGTAACATTTGGTGATGCTTCTAGATCCTAATAATCGGTTAGGGAATATAGGTGGTTCGGTCCACCTCCTCTGATCATACCTCGGCTTGGTGGGCTTGAGTTCATTGTGAAGGAGCTATAGGAGCAAGGGTGGTGTTGTGAGAACTAGTTGCATTACCCCCAACTCTCTGCCGGGGACTAGGGCCATCCCTCTGAAAATGACTTCAGAGTCCACACCTGTATCATATACTCATACCCATACGACATTCTCCCAAGTGTCTCTTCCTACACCTATCGTAGAGCAGAAACAGTGGAATGCTTTGTGCGACACTGACCCAGGACTAGGAGCCTGACACTCTATTCTGTCCTCACTGCTCATTGTGAGATCCTTGAGGTGGTGCACCGGTAATAGACGGTGAAGGCACTGTTGACCTCTACCACTGCTCCCCTAATAGCTTCTATTGCTACTAGCTGGCCTCGCTCTCTTACTTTGATTCTGCTCCTTATCGATCCGGTTAGCTTATTTTTGGTCCTCCATCAGTTAAGCATATACCATTAGTCTAGCTATAGCCATATTTTTATGCAATAATACCTCCACATATTCACCAGCTATGTGCTTCCCAAGGCCATATGTGAACCGGCACATTTTAGCCCTCATTATAGAAACCATCTCTGTAGCAAAATGGGCCAACTCGGTGAACTTGAGGATATACTCCCTTATGCTCATGACACTTTGCCTGAGAGCCATAAACTCCCTCAAATCTAAAGGTAGAATGTTATTAGTAACTGACTCTATGAATTCCTCCCATATGGTCAAAACTGTGTCCTCTCCCCTGGACATCTCTCAATGCTCATACCATGTATTAGCAATGTCATTCAACTAGTAAGAGGCGAGCTCAACTCCCTCCATATCACTAACATACATTAATCGGAGAATTTTCTATATTTTTTCAAGGAAGTTCTAGGGGTCTTCTTCTACCCTGGACCTTGTGAAGACTGGTGGGCTCATGTTGAGAAATTTTCTAATTCGGGAAGCATTCATCGGATTCTTGGAACTAACATTAACAAGAGTTGATTCCTATCACTGATTCCAAGCTACAACAAGTCGGATGAGCATTTGTATTGCTCTTCTAAACTCTTCATCTGAAGAATACAGCTGCTGAGGTAGGAAAGATTTAGGGTTTCCCATTGGATTCTTTATAAGGGGAGGAGATGATGCCCTAGTGGGTTGGTCAACTAAGAGACCTTGGAATCTTGTTTATCCCTGGGTTTCAGGTAACTCACTAGTCTCTATCCCTATTGTAGCATTAACACTATTACTAGCCTCTGGCTTGTGTTCATCTTCCTTTTTGTAGCCATTTCAAATAAAGAGCTGAAATTCGTAGTAACACATGAATTATATTCAATTCTTAGAGCTGGCTCTACAGCACAATCTAGAGTAAGAAAGAAGAGTGGCATTTCCTAAATATCTTTTAGCCTCTCAATATAAGTATAACGTGCTACACAGCCATAAGTAGGACTCTACTAGACATAACATCATAAACTTTCCAAGATACATGAATTTAGTACTTTGATATCATATTTGTCACATCCCAAGCTAGGGCCTAGGCAAGACCGGCACCCGATGCCCTTTCTAGCCTGAGCATACCTCTCAACATGACATGGAACATAGAGTATTCATATCATGAGGGACAGGGATATCACATCACTGAAGAAGTCCAATCATGCATCAAAAGTAGAACTTTTCATAAAAACCATCCATATCAGGAGTCAGCCTTGATGCCACGACTCGTACTGTCTATCCGTATCAAGAGTCAGCCTCTTGTGCAAATCTTCTGAATCTTTCCATGACTTCTACACTACGGCCTGTAGCAGCAATGTGCGACTCGTACTGAGAGTCGTAGGATGCACTCTTCATACTTAGCCTTCTGAAACTTTGCACGATCTTTAGTACGGCTCGTAGCACCATCCTACAGCTCGTACTGGGAATTGTGACTGAAGCCTATTTTCTGCACTTTCAGGCTATCTTTTGCACATTCTTGCTCCAACACCTATTTGTCCTATAAATAAAGAAAAAGTAACTTATATCCATATAAACATACCTAAGTCCGTGCTATTTTCTTAGTTTTGAGCATCGAAAGTGATGTAAACTCACATCACATCAACACCCTCAACTTAAGACTTTTGCATGTCCTCAAGCAAAGGAAAGAACAACTAAATATGATGCTCAACTAGAAAATAAACCTAGGATGCTACAACCAATACCAAAAAGATCTTGCACTATACATTCAACAATTTCTAACCCTTTTCCATGAACCAACATCAGCTAATGTACTACAAGAAACCACAAAACATGAAAAATAGGGATCAACACATGTCATCTAGCTATCAATAGGCAATCAAGTCATCACCAATGCTTTCCACATAGACCATTGATAAAAGTAAACATAATCCATGTACCCTCAAAATAAATGAAGTCCCACTCACAAATATAGTGTCAATTATTGCATTGGACTAAACAAGCGAGACGCTCACTCTCACAAAGAAGTCTCAAGTACTATGTATCAGATACCATAGGTTTGCCCTTATTTTCTCTGCTTCAGTTTATTAGATGGTCAGATTAGGATCACAATAGGACTTGTTGTGGCTTGTAATGTAGGCTTTAGGGTTGTACATGATAAATATGAAAGATTTTATGAATGACTATCCCTTCCTTGGCACTACATACATTGGCCTCACCATTCACCTATTTCACCCTTCATTCTTTTCATTCTTTTTCTTCCCTTTTTACCTCTTTTATGTGCATTTGTATGGGTGTGGTGTATTTTCAACTTTTTCAAGAATTTTACATTTTTTTCTTTTGAATTTTCTTTTTCAAGATTTTCAATTTTTTTCATCTCTTTTTTTTCACACCACACCTCATTTTTAACCTTTTCTCTTTTCTTTCCCTTTTTCTCGTTCCCACCATTTATGCACCCCTACTCTAGCCACCTACAACTTAGGCATTTTGCCTATGCTGAGATTCACAGTATCCAAGGGAGGACCAGGGCCAAAACAGGTTCATTATAAAAAACAATGGGTACGGTTCATCGGTTAATCAAAGAAAAATGGTCTATTAAAGGCTCAAAATTGGAATCAAGGGAATCATATGATTTTGGTAGGGATATTTAGGCTAAAAGTGAGCTTAACAAAGAATGTCTTATGATTATATCCTAACCTACTATCCTTAGACTATGCAAAGACCAACCAGGCAAGTTTGAGATTTTCAACATAGTACTTGAACTAAATATTACATCTCACTCACTAATGGAACATGAGTTATATTCACCTTACCTTTCTGTTTTATACTTGGATTAATAAGACTCCTCATGCTAATAAACTAAATGACATCAAAAGATCCATAGAAATCATGCATGTAGTCATAAATACATAGCTAATACGTCAAAAAGATTTTAAATAGGGTCAATTTTAAATGGGGTCAATTTTTTTCGAAAATAAAAATTAGTGCATTTTCAATGGCTGAGTACTCCTAAATTATTTCCTTATAACAAAAAAATAACAAAATAAGAAAATAAAATCTTAAACATGTCAGTTCTACTACATAGCATGCCCGAGGGAAAAGAAACATGGCAAGAAAAACCCTCGGATGAATAAAAAAATTCTAAAAAAATCACAAGTACACCCCTTCCCCTTTTCTAAAATTGAGCTTCATCCCCGAAGCACAAACTACAAGAACATAGGGAAGGGAACATATATGTGGCGCTCTAGGTGCTCCTATCGTCTTGTGGAGGAGGTATCTCAGCTGTAATCGTGGCGCTAGCGGTGGCCAGCGCACTCAATGAAGTATCCATAGGGGGAGTCCTTACCCCCTCAGTAGTCTTGGCCACTTCTACGGCCTCTGTGTCAATCGGGGCTGAAGGTGGCTCACCCGAAGGGTCACGACCACTGGCAAGATCGAGCTGAGTCATGGTGGAGTTTCCTGCTCCTCTACCTCACTCCTGCAGCTCTGACATATGTGCTCATGAGTCTGTAGGCTCTCTTCTCGTGCCCGATAGTTCTCTCTCCTTTCCTTTTTCCTTCGCTTCCTCAAACTCACCTCTCCAACATCCTTGGAAGCTCTTTTCTTTTCCTTATCTCCAGCAGCTACCATCGGCTCCTCATAAGCCGCCAAATCAATCTCCTTATCAGGCTCTGCATCGAGGTCTGGAAGAGTGGGGGCTGCTATGACTACCGGTTGTCGTGATGACAACTCGGTGACATGGCTCCGAAGAGCTCCCAAATCCTCACGGAGACTGCTGGTGTCTGTCTGCTCTGCCATACTCACATTGAACTAGCTCTCAAATACATCTAGGAGAACATGTAGGGCCTGAGCTTCTATATCTATCTCTACTTTGACCCATGGCTTCACGCTTTCCATCATAGCTTGAATTTTTCTTTCAGACATGGTCAACCTTTTGGCTAGTTTCTGGAGGAAGTCATGAGGCACAAAAGCATGCCCTGCTGGAGTCTGAGTCTCCAGGCTAGGCTGTGGCATAGCTGAAGTGCTAGGAGCTAACTCAGAATGATCGGCATCTGTAGTCGGTGTCTCGCTCTGCTCCTGTAAGGTGGGGGCATTCACCAGTGTGCCCCCTGCTGGCTGGACCGATGGAACTGTTGTGGGAAGCTAGGCTCGGTTCATCGGGTTCATTTCATCCCGGATAAGGCCGATGTCTGCAATCCTCTGCCCTCCGATAAGACATTCCTCACCCCATCGTATTTGAACCCTTGCCTCTGTGCATAGTCTGAATACAAGACTCGAAAATGGGATGGTAGTGCTCACTCCCACTGCTCGATCTCATATCTCCTCTGCGATGATCCTCAGGATGTTGATTGGATATCGGAACAAGAGGCATGCCACCAAAGCTGCTTTGTCAACACTCAATGTGTTGTCGTTGACTGTGGGTGCTAACCGGTGGCGTACTAGTGTCCAACATGCTTTTGCTATGAAGTTTAGTGAGTTCTTTGTTACCTGCTTTCCACTAGTAACCTACTCAGCTTCTTCCTTATTCTCAGCAATCACACCGCCAACCATTGTAGCTGCCTCTGCCTTTCCTGCAATCCCAAATTCCTAATTTGCTTCATTGCCTCCACCATATAATCATACTCCAGCATCATCCATGTAGGCACGAACTATGGTCCATATAGAATCCGAGAGATGTTCTGCTCTGATATGTCTACCTCTCATCCTCGGACCAAAACACTCTCCAGTCAGGGATGGTCTTTTACTTTCTGTCCCTCCTTAAAGGTCTTTTGCTCCATGGAGGCCAAATAGCTGGCATAGAACTCCCAGGCCAATTATGCAATATATTAAGTTAGAGTCTTGGCCATCCACTCGAAGCCATAGAAGTTGAATATCTGCTTCATCTCCTCAACTTCATCCAGTGAGTTTGTGAGGATCAGCGGTTCTTCCTGAATGCTTCGCCTTAGCTTGTTTTTGACAGTGAGAGAAATGCCTTGCTCATAAATTTCTGTAGCTCTCAGCACTCTCCACCGAACTGTGCAGTTTTCTCTAGACAAAGTCTGTTCTTGCGCAGCATTAGGAGCCTCCTCCTCAGAGTCATCGCTGCAACTTGCCTCTCCGGATTAGGTTTCGCCAGACCCTTCTTTTGTATTTGAGTCATTTCACGACTCCTGATTACCTTCTCTAGCTCCCTTCTCATACTGGAGAGCTGGGGCCGATGTGGCAGTAGCTGCTACGACTTATGCTTTTGCCTTTGCCCTAGTGGTTCTGGTTCCTTCAGTGTCTAATGTATCAACCTGGTACTCCTCAATGGAACCACTAGGGGAGTTTCCTGCTTGCTCAACCTCGGAATCAGATGTTTCATCATGTAATTTTCTCCGGGTAGTGTTGCTTTGGATGCTTTGCACTTCATTGTCATTGTTTCCGTAGAGAAGAGAATTAGAATTCCATATCTAAGAAAGAAAAACTAGAAAATAAATTTTCATATTCTCAAGACGGGTCGACAGTACGTGTCGTACCATGGAGGTACGACTTGTATGAATTCCCAACAACTTTGTATGCATTTTATGACTCACAGGTACGACTCGTACCACGAAGGTACGACCCATACCTTGAGTCGTCTGAGAATGCCCCTACACTAACATTTTCTCTGTATTTTTCCATGACTCGTGGTACGACCCGTAGGTCGATTCCATAAGTCATAGGAAGGACTCTTCTGCCTCATCTGACTTATCCCTGTTCAGGTCTTGGGTACGAATGCATAGTATGACTTGTAGTGACAAACCACGAACCATACTGTGTTTCGTGTCACTTTCTTGACTTATTCAATTTTGTCCAGTTTGTAGGGGTTCTTTTTCACGATTTGAGTACTTAGATTTCTCCAGGTCTAGGCATGTCATTCAATCAATTTAACACTACTCATCCCTCTCCTTTTTAATCACTACCCGTAACTCAAGTTTAAATGCTTCAATGCACAAGTTCATCTCCTAAATAATGTTTTCCTAGTTGCATATAGTTCAATGATACCCCTAATCATTGTCTCCTTCAAATTTTTCTAGCAAACACAAAAACTCACAAGGGTTTGAAAGTCATGACTTTAAGAAAATAAGTTTCTCGATATTCAATACAATACACTTACTTGTTGCTTCTTTCTTCGACTGGTAGTCAAGAACGTGGGTTGAGATACACTTAATTTGAGCAAGAAATTGTTCGTAGGTTCTTTGTTCTTGAGTTATGGGTGTGAGGGATTCGTAGGTTTAGCTCGTACTTGGTTTTGTTTGCATGGGGAAAATGGTTTTCTTAGGTCTAGGGTTTAAAATAGGAGAAGGGCAGATTTAAAAATCTGGGTCGAGTTAGGTAAATTTAAAGATTTTGACCCATCATGACTCGTATCACAAGTCATAGGAAGCCCCTATGACTCGTCCCTTGGATTCGTAAGTCAAAGTTTTGAAAAACTTAACTGAGGACCTACGAGTACATCCTACGACTCGTATAAGGTGGGTATGGTCCGTACGATGACTCGTAGGTCTTTTCTTTGAAGTACATCTTTGAACCTATCCATGCCTCCTGCTATGGCTCGTAGTATGCTTCCACGAGTCGTATTAAGAGTCGTAGCAGCTGCTCCTTCAGCAATTTTTCTACCTCCTATTTTTGTTTTCTCTACACATTGAGCACACCTTAGTTCAATCACTTGGGTTGCCTCCCAAGAAGCGCTTGATTTAACATCGCAACATGACACAGGTGGCCCGGTTACTCAGACTTCACCAAGCCACCACTTGGGTTTCCTCCCAAGAAGTGCCTGATTTAACATCGTGACATAACGCAATTCTCTGGACTACTCAGAATTCATCAAGTAACTCATATTCATCCTCTAGTGCTGAGATTACATTGAATTCCTTAGGTTGCTGCATTGTCCGACAGATGTTGAACGTGACCTCTTCTTTGTTTAGTCTAAACTTCAGTTGGCCAGCCTCCACATCTACTAAGTCCCTCCCAGTCGCGAGGAATGGTCGCCCCAAAATGATGGGGACCTCATAATCAACCTCGCAATCCAGAATTATGAAGTCTCTTGGGAATATGAATTTGTCCACCTTAACCAGTACATTGTACAGGATCCCCACTGGCTTCTTCATAGTTCTGTTGGCCATCAATAGTCGCATAGTGGTCGGTGTGGTGGCTCCTAATCCCAATTTCTTGAATACTGCCAAGGGCATCAAGTTGATGCTTGCTCCCAGATCACAAAGTGCCCTCGCGAACTCGACATTGCCAATGGTGCAAGGTATAGTGAAAGCACCTGGATATTCCTTATTTTGAGCCAGGACCTGTGTAGTTATGGCACTACAGTGATGTACATTACCTACCGTCTCATAGCTTACAGACCTCTTCTTCGTCGCCAAGTCCTTCATAAACTTAGCATATCCCGACATTTGTTCCAACGCTTCAACAAATGGTATGTTCACAAATAGTTGCTTAAGCATTGAAAGGAATTTCTGAAACTTACCATTTTCCACCTTTTTCTTCATTCTTTAAGGGAACGGTAGTGGTGGTCGCGGGATAGCTCGGTGTAATTGAGTTTCTCCTTGATCAATGTCAGGCTCTTTCTCACCTATCGGGGCCTCTGGAAACTTAACATTCTCCGTCTTAGCACTTTTCTCATTCTCCTCAATCATGCTCTCTTTCTTTCTCTCAACTACAATCGGAAAAGGGGGGGTCAACTGTGGTTTTACAACTCCTAGTTATCACTGCCATGCAGTGGCCATCATTCTTTGGGTTTTGGATGGTGTTGATAGGTAGTGTACCCTTTTGTCTACGGTTCAGTGATGCTGATAGTTGCCCAAGATGCAGTTCGATTTGCTTGATGGCTATTGCATGAGATTCCACTCTCTGACCCATACTTGATATGTCACCACGGATCTCCTTCGATTTCTCATCAATGGACCTTACCTTTTTCAATATCTCGGCCATCATGCTTCTAACTTTGATTGCCCATCCTCCCCCTCTCGTGCATTGGGAGGCAGATAAACTCCTTCCCGGTCAAGGTAGCCATCATTTCATCTTCATTCTCCATCGCGCTCACGACCACGACTCCTATCTCTATACCCGTTGCGGATGTAGTTGTCTCTGTATTGGTTCCGACCTTAGTTTTCAGAACCTTGGCACCAATTGTATTGTCCAAACGCTTGGGCGTTGGCTCAAAAACCCGCCACTTGGCTGTCCAGGAAATTTGCCTCTTCATCGGAATCAGAATGGTCTGCCCCCGGTTCCAGTCCTTGTGTCCCCACTGCATTTACCTTTTTGGCTCCTGCTCCCATGATGTGCTTTGTAAGCAAATCCAATGATGTGCGCATGTGAGCCAACTCCAGATCGCATTCTTCTTCCTTCCTACGTTGGTCTACAGTCAAACCAACAACATATGTATCGGCCGCTGCATCTGCCTCCCTCGTATGCCATGCCCTATTTTTCTTGGTCACCCTGTCAAGGATAGTAGCATCTTGCTCCCAAGTGTGAGTCATCAATGCTCCTCCTGTCACTGTGTCTGCCATAGCTTTTGTGCTATTATTTAAAGACCTGTAAAAAATTTCCAATAAACTGTCATCTAGGATATTATGGTTTGGGCACTTTGTCAACTTCTTCTTAAACCTCAGCCAGGTTTCGTGAAGTGCCTCGGTCTTGAGTTATCGAAAATTGTATATCTCATCCTTAAGCTACAACATTTTGGAGGGAGGAAAGAATCTCTCCAAGAAAGCCTGCTTGAGTTCCCTCCAGTTGGTTATGGAGTCATTGGGAAACTCCAATAACCATAAAGTGGCTTCCCCTAATAGAGAGAAGGGGAAAAGTCTGAGACTAATGGCATCTTGGCTAACTCCAGGCAACCTGTGCACCTTGAATATTCCTACGAAGTTCATCAAGTGCAGGTTGGCGTCGTCCGCTACATGACCACCGAACACCCCTTTCATGTTTAACAGTTGAATCATGGTGCTCGTGATGTCGAATTTTGCTCTAGCGGGCAGTGGTGATGGCACAATTGCTCTAGTTAACCCAACTTCATCAATGTCTGGCTCCTCATCGTCAAAGAACTGAGGGTCCAATCTGTGACCTCTGTTGCCCCTCCCATGTCAACCAGTATTAACAACCTCATCTCTGGCATCTTCCGCATCCTGAAGTACGGCTTGCCTAGCTTCTTCAGCTATGTGGGCATCTCTCTATTCCTAGTTTTCCATTCTACGCAGTGTCCGTTTAATTTTGGGGTTCAACGTAATCAATTGATTTCCACTACTCTGAGTGCTTGACATCCACCAGAAAACAACTTGTGGGTATCAAAAACAAAAAGAAAATGTAACCAAGGAAATAACAACCAAAAAGTCAAATACAAGAAAATAATCTAGTCTTAGCTGTGTTCCCCAGCAACGACGCCACTTTTTGATAATGCTCAAACCATACCTCCTACCGAACTATGAAGAAAATGTTGTCAATAAAGAACCCAACTAAAGGTTAGGGTCGATCCCACAGGGAATATGGAAGAGCTAGACTAAAGCCAGCAAGTAAACTTGTTGGGTAGTTACACCAAATTGGGGGTTCTAAAGAAAACAATAATTGAAATAACTGTTAAGATTTTGTTAAAATCAAGAATGAAAGATAACTAGAGTTTTGTGTTCCCCATGGGTTCATAACTGCTTTGGATATACAAATGTGATCATCACTAATGCTTACTTGTAGAATTGATAACTTAGATTCATTCAAACAATTGGTTCGTCCCTATTGATTGACTATACTCAATCACCGGGTCAGATCTTATGAGTGTTTGCAAACTAACCGTTACCAATATGTCCCAAATTTAACTATCCTGCGACCAAAACTCAAGTTAATACAATGATCATCAAGATCAAGGCTTTGTTGTAATTCTCTTTTCCTAATCTCTACCTCTCTAGGCTCAAGCAAGTAAAGAATTTGGACAAGTCCTAATGTTGTACACCATTAAGAAACGTTTAAGCATGAATAAAATACAATACAAGTATTTTTCATTGGTTTTGAATCACTTTTATGCAACCCCAACTTGTTAATCCACCATGGTTCCCACAATCCTAGCTATGGAGGTTTTATCCTCTCATAGTTGCAAGATTTTTATTTGAATTCATAATTAAACACTTAAATCAATACTTACAATTATGGATGAGAGAAAAACTTCTTTAAATAAGTCAGCAAAATCCTCAAGAACAAAGTATGAAGATCAAGAGAAAATCAAGAAAAGGTTGATCACAAGACAATCAACTTAATTCTATGTTCTATCACTCAATTGTCATGTCCTCTAATGTTAACTAACTATTGTCTAATGAATTCTGATGAAAATAGAACATAAAACGTATTTATACAGACATAAAAATCCTTTTCCTAGGCTAACAGGGTGAATTTCCATAATTGTTACCGCCTGTGTCACGACTAATCCTACAACCTGTAGCAGGTATGTACGGGTCTACCTGCTTCCCGTATGTCTTTGACTGACTGAAATTTGGCTAAGTGGTGGACCTTGGTAAGACTCATATATGCTTCCTATGAGTCGTACTGAGCTTCCATGGTCTGCCTCTGAGGCTTTTCAATTTTTCTGAAGTTCTTCACGAGTGCTATGGTACGACTCGTACCTTGATGCCACGACTTGTACTATCTATCCATATCAGGAGTCAACCTTTTATGAAAATCTTCTAAATCTTTCCACGGCTTCTACACTATGGCCCGTACCAGCAATGTACAAATCGTACTGAGAGTCATAGGATGCACTCTTCATACTTAGCCTTCTGAAACTTTGCACGATCTTCAGTACGGCTCGTAGCATCATCCCACGGCTCGTACTAAGAATTATGACTTAAGCCTATTTTCTGTACTTTCAAGCTATCTTTTGCACATTCTTGCTCCAACACCTATTTGTCCTATAACCAAAGAAAAAGTGTCTTATATCCATATAAACATACCTAAGTTCATGTTATTTTCTTAGTTTTGAGCGTCGAAAGTATTGTAAACTCACAGCACATCAAAGCCAAAAGCTGAACTAAGGAGATCCTATTGCACAACTCGGCCAAATTAGTCTATACTTGAGGCTGTATTATTAAATAATGCAGCACCCAGGAGCGGAGCTACGGCTATGAAAGGATGGTCACTCGAACACCATTCATTGTAAAATTATATAGTATATATAGGTTAAATATTACTCTATATTCATATATATAATATTTTGAACGCCCTTAGACACAATAGATATATACCTGCAGCTCAGTGGCAAGGGTGTGCAGAAAGCTATTTGATGGCCCGTGTTCGATTCCTTACATCAACACTACTTTTGTTATTATTTTGTGATCTGAAATCAAAACTAAAAAATACAAATTTTGCATAAGTGAGAGTTGTTGATTGGTGGTAAGTATGTTCTCTTCCTGTTAGGATGCCCAATTTCGAATCTTTGCGGCCACATTATTTAAAATTATATTATTTTATGGCCTCCCTATTGCGTAGTTTGTTTTTAATTTTTTACTGCATCCAGTCATCAAGAAAAAAGTTACTTACTATTTAAATTCTGACCCTTCATGAAATTTCTGACTGCGCCCATGGCAAAAGGGGCATTAGTTCATGGAATTGTATTGTATGTAAGATGGAAAAATGAAACATGAAGTTCAAAGGAGTAGAAAAATTATGCATAAAAATTAGAATTAAAATGTATAAATCATAGGGTTCTAAAAGAAAATAATGCAATTTGCCCTTAAAGTTCATAACCATAAAGTAGTCGTGATACTATGGGAGTCTATGGGCTAACCGACATAAATCACCATTTTCGTATGGCCTATAATCTCTGCACAATCAGCTAAGACATCACCTACCTTACCAAGTAGCCGACACACATGATATGACTTGCTAGAAAAGTCCATAATTCATCTACTATAGGGTAAAATATGGGGATGCGTTCAGGCCAACGATACGCTCCACTCCTATATCGGCAAACATAGTGTCAAGTACTTATCCCAGTGGACTTATACTTTCTCGGTTAACCATTTGCTCCCTAAATTATATCATGTTCATAAATTTCCTCTGGGGCTCATCATGATAATCATACTCTTTTCTGAAAAGTTTATAATTATACATCGTGCTTTATCTGGAAACTCATATTCATAATGTATACTTTTAAATCAAGAGCTTTGAAATCATAATCATGTTTTTAATAAAAGCTCATACTCATAATAGAAATTCATATATCATGGTTGAGAGAATTCATTCCCTAAATACATGTCAAATACTTGTAATAAAGATCATGAAAGTCGTCTCAAATCATATCATCATGGGCTCATATTCTAGACATGAAGGGCAAAATCATCATTTAATAATACTTTCGCGCATGAAAATGGAGAAACTTGTAAAATAACATAATTAGGAAATTATGGAAAATGATAACATTCATGAAATTTATATATCCCAGCATGGGCTTTCTCAAGCTTATAATGAAAACCTTAGATATCATGGAGTAGTCTTGCATGAACTTGAAAGAAAACTTGTAGGAATGAAATATGATATCCCCACATATTAGAGTTTTCCTTACGTACCTTATTTATTGTAAAAGCAAAAGAAGAACACTATATCAAGCATGGGGAAAGGGTTGCTATATTTTCTGAAGCTAGGAATAGGTTTTTCCTAAAACCCTAGAAGGAAAAAATCTACAAAATCAACAAACCAAGCTTGTATACAAGAATTTCTCATGGAAAGAGCTTGGAGGAGCTTATCCTGAAGTATGAGAGCTTGGAGAGAAGAGGAGGGATGTTCTACTGAGTTAGAGGTGAAGAAAATGAGTATGAATATCGAGTTTTGCATTTATATAAACGTTGAGAAAAATACAACTTACGGACACCTGAACATTGTTACAAACCATAGAATTGACTTGCGGTTCATAAGTCAGGTTGTAAACCAAGTCTTGAGGATCAAGTTTCCATTTACGAGCACAGGTACAGACCGTAGAATTGATCTGCGGTCCGTATAATGAACTATCAGTTGAACTATAAAAAATCAACTCTCTGAAGTTTCATCTATGGTGTAAAGTACGAATCGTAAAATCAACTTGCGGTCATAGAATAGATAGTCTGTAGATTGAGGAAAAATCAAGTCTCTGAAGTTCACTTATAGTTCCGAGGTACGGTCTGTAGAATCATTTTATGGACAATAGATTGTTTTATTTACTGAAACTGCTCGTTGCTTATTCTTTAAAGTTCATTTGCGAAGAGATTGTGTGGTTTGTAGATTTAATTTGCGGCTGATATGTTGCCTTCATAGGCTTAAACAGTGACTTACAAAATGGGGTTTCCACTTACGCTGGTATATCTGCTTCGTAAAATGGGCCATAAAATTCCTCAAGCACAAGGTCCTCCTTTGTACTTTGATATACGGCTCGTAGAATCATTCTACAACCCATATGTCATTTGTAGTCCCTGAACAGTGAATTTTTATGCAATTTCTTACTTTCGTTGTTTCAACTCCCAAGTACTTTTATACTTGGTTAAAGACTTCACACACCACTTCTACTCCGTAAACTTTATGAATAGTCACATGCTAAGGTCAACTATTCTTTCCGAGGATATGAAGTGTTACATGCAACCTCCTAGTTCGAGTAGGATTTGATTACTTTAAACTTTTGCATGATCCTAAACTCTATAATAGGTCTTTTGGTGGGAAGAAGGGGTTGGGGGTTTTTTTTTAGGCCAAGGCTAGAGGCATGAGTTCCTTTCGATTTATTTTTTTCTTTATTTCTTTCATTTAATTTGTGTAATCTCATAAATTCTTATACGCTTTTGAGAATCATGAGTAGCTAAACCTTCTAATTTTAAGGTTTTGTCAAACACATGATGGTGGATGTTTGAATTTCATTTATGCTTATTGAATTCTCCATACTTGTTTATTTATTTCTTCTTGAGATTAATATTTGTTAGCTTGATCAGCTTTCAAATATTATCTGTGACTCGTTAATTGAACTTGAAAGAGAAAATTCTGAGGTTAATAAGAAGAAGTAAAGCTTGTTTGTGAACCTTATATGAAAAGTAATCGATTCGCTATTGAGGATAGAAATATACTATTTCGCCTTACTTGATACAGATGAAATCTTACATGCACTTTACTATGAATGGATGATCACAGAAATATAGGTGTTAGAAATAGTCAATTAGTCTTAGAGTTATCTACAAGATGCTCAACAAAGTGATATTAACCTGAAACTAGTAACTTAGGAGAATAAATAAGTATAATAATTTGATAACTCAACCGGATTGTTAAGTCGCCAAGACCTTATACTTTTACCTCTATTGAACAAATTCAACCATTTGAACACTTGCAATATTTTACTTTTGAATTGTGAACTCTTAAGTATAACAAAACTCAAGAACCATTGCCTTTTTAGAATAGTGGAATACGAATTTAACTATGAAAGTCAATCCGACAAGTCTTTATGGGTACAGTAATCTGGACTTGAAAAATTCTATATTACTTGAAGACCGCGTGCCCTTGAGCGTACATTTGAACGCATCACCAATTGATGAGAGAATTGAAGGTTGGAAAAAATGGAGAAATAAAGACACAAAAAAAGAAATGTATATTTGGGAGTCAATTGTTCAAGTTGTAGTGCGGGGAAGGAAAGTGAGTTACTTTTAACCAAAGAATCCTACCAATCATCCTTAAGCCTACATTCCAACCAAATCAAAAGTCCTTTAAGATTCGATATTGGAAACTTATATATTAGTGAAGGTTTACATGAAAGTCAAGCCTATGGAATATCCAAAAGCATAAAGTATTTCTTTATGAGTGTTAGAGAATTTCTTATGTTATATTTCCTTTTTTGGGTCATAAAAAGATGTGTGAGTAATTGTTTGGGCATATTTTATTTGGTGAAGCACATTTGAAATTGGTAACATGATGATTTTGATACTCAATAGATGGGTATGAATGTGGTAAAGGGTTGAATGAGCTTGTGTGGAAATCTCACTTGATTTTTCTTGCATAAGGTCTAATGATTTGCCCATGTGTTTAATATGTTGCCTATCTTTATTTGCTCGGGACGAGCAAAGATTCAAGTTTGAAGGTGCACGATGAGTTGAATATTCTTGATATCTCTAGACTGTAATTGGAATGAGTTGATTGTAAAATGAGAGGTTTTATTTTTGTGAATATTGCTAATTTATGTTATTTGATTGTAGATTCACATAAGAAGATAAAAGAGAGAGAAATAAGAAAAAAATAAAAGAAACCTCACTTGCCGCTAAAGCTTCATAGCGCAACAGAGGCAGAATCACTGCCCAACTCGCTCTCTCAATCTCAGGTGCGCAACAACGCACTTTCCTGATGGGGAGTTTTAATTGTGACAGTTTCAAAAATCTATTAGCATACCCCTTTGACCTATATAAGTTTGAGCTTGTCTTTAATAGAAAAAAGGGGAGGGAGAAGTGACATTTTAGGGGAAGATAACGACAAGTCCACGGAGATTCCGGTCACAGACGTTTGAATTGAGGATTCTGTAGTAATGTCTAATCTCTTTCTCCTCAAACGAGGAGTAGCTTTTTAATAGGGCAAAGATGATATGGTGTTTTGATTGTTAACCTTAGTTTATGCTATTGTTTGGTTGCGAAGAATCCGTTGATGAATATTTATATTGGAATAATGAAGTTAGTTAATTTTGCATTTTAATCAAAAGAAAAGTGTCTTGATAAGTATGTTAGCATCTTGTATTTCAATTCTTATTTGATTATTCTATTAAATAATTAAAAGAGCTAAGGATTGCCATTAAGAATCGAAGTTAGAAAGCATTCGTAGGAAGCTTTTCTTGAATTAATCTTTCGGTGCTCTGTCACATGTGTTTACTCTGTTTATCATTACTATGTTTATCACAAGTTAAATTTATTCGAAAGATGAGTTTTACTTGTTGATAAGAATTGTAATCAACTTTCTGAATTCGCAAGAATCAGAAATACATTATCGTAAGCATTAAGGAAGAGTATACCCATTGGACAACAATCTCGCATCTATCTCGTCTGTCTCCCTAATTCGTTTCGCTAATAATAAAAAAACTTTGCTACCCGTTACCAATTAATATTGCGTGATAGTTTTATTTATTTAGATTTTTATTGCAACAGTCATGATTTGTAACCACATCACTTTAAAGATTTATTTTTTTTGAATAGTACTCAACAAGTTCGTTTGAGATATTATTTGCACCAATTCCTGTGAAAACGATAAACTATCTATATTATCTTTAACTAGTAAAACACTTGAAACTAATGTGTAATTTGCGTCAGTCCCGTGAGGAGTTAATTTGGTAAAGTACAATATAGGATAACGACTTTAAAAGAAATAAAAATTAATTTCCAAGAGTCACTGATCCTATTGTTCTAAGAAAGAAGAAGGAAAGAAAAAAAATTCAACCATAAAGTTGAGCATATTGAAATTAAATATTTCTTCCTTATGTTTTCTAACATTACTAATATTTTGGTATTGCGTTTCTATATTCCAGTTCTGCACAAATTCTCAAGCTCGTATTCATTCGAAAACTAAATATCATAAAGTTCTTTTTTCAAGTTGCTTATCTAAAAATTTATACTGCAATATAAAAAGTTTCATTAAAAGAAGTCAGCAATGAAAAGAAAAGCGAGTCAACCTCCAAAATTTACCCTTGCTATTTTATAATGTTTTGTTGGTAGGGTGGGTTTTTTTTTTTTTTGGGGGGGGGGGTGTTGATGAGGAACAAGGGCGGATCCACGTATAACGGCTATATTGATTTGGTCGAATTCAATAATTTGAGCCTAAAACTCTCTATTAAATATTGTACAAATATTTTTAACCCTAGTTATTAATACTTGAAGTGGCTATTCTAAAATTTTAAATTTATAAAATTCAAATTCTTGATCCATCAAGTTGTATTATGATCCAAATAATTAGAGAGGTCAATGAACAACTTGGGCAAATGCATGTGGCATGTTTTTGACAAGTACACTGAGGGGAGAGAAGAGTGATAGGCCTGAGGATACAACATTATTGAGGGACCAAAAGAAGTAATTGCTACATTCCAATATAGAAATGATGAACATCAAACATGAGAATATAGCTAGCTGTTTGAGGAAGCCAAGAGCCAGTTGATCTCCATCATGTCGTATATTTGATCAATTAAGAGGGCCATTGTCAAGTGTTATTTGCACCTTTATCGTACAACTAGCTACTCCCGCTTTGCAAAGCAGTTGTAATGTCCTTCTCAAATATAATTGATGTCACAAGGTGCATTTCTTTCCTGTACCACACCAAAAGTACCAACCCAATATTAAGGTAACTTCTTCTTTTTTTTCCTTTTAGCTCACCATTCGAGAGAATCAGTAATGTTCTCACTTACCATTCAGGCGACTTAACCTACAACATATTTGTTGTGTTTTACTGGTACTAACACTTGGGCAAAAATGACATAAATAAATAAAGTTTTAATACCTATCAAAGAGACATTACAATTGGTCCAAGGATCAGGATTTGAGGTGATTGGCTTGGCTGGAGCCCTATTTAGGAGGGCTATTTGACCATTTTCCTATATAAAATGCAAGTGATAAATTTAAGATCGAATTGTAGGTAACAAGAAAAGAAGCTGCTTTCTTACATACAATTCTATTTCTGCATGATCAACTGTTTTAACATCTATAGATACATACTACATCAAGAAAAAAGACATATTCAGGGTCCAATAATTATTGAGGGAGGGGCCAAAAAATAAGGTGTAAAGACTTATCCATTTTGCTTAGGTTTTGTTAATGGAAAAGACATGTTTTTGGACAGAGAGGACCCAAAAAATTATATACTATTTCTCTAGTAACAAACAATAGAACTCAGTCACTCAGAAGCTGTTAATAGGCAACTGATGTTATACTACTTCCAACAACATGCCTTTCAATGAAGAGCCAAGAAGTATAATAAGGCTTCACAAGATAACAACTTTCAAATTGTACATTTTTGAGGTTGGGATTAGTTTGATGGGTAACATCATGCTGTATGACTACTAGCCAAACATAATCTTAACAGTAAATACCATGAATATGACAGGAACACCGTTCACTATGTCTCCAAAAGGATATGTAGCTATTACTTTTGATAAATTTT
Source organism: Datura wrightii (assembly GCA_035772735.1). Lineage (NCBI taxonomy): Eukaryota > Viridiplantae > Streptophyta > Magnoliopsida > Solanales > Solanaceae > Datura > Datura wrightii. The sequence goes on along the minus strand of JASDFA010000019.1, from coordinate 69,603,837 downwards.
CAATGATAAATCCTTCACTAGGTGTCTAACTATTCAACGACCAGCTTGAAAATCTCTCAACAGCTGCAGAAATGATAAATCCTTCACTAAGGTGTCTAATTATTCAACGACCAGCTTGAAAATCTCTCAACAGCTGCAGAGATTGACGATAGAGATTCAGATCCATTCCATCTATATTTCGTCCAACTCGTGCCTTCAGAATTGCCTGAAATCAGAAATCAATGTGCTCAAAGTTTGTAGATCACACATCATAAGTAACATCCCTAGCCACAGTAGCTGATGCTCCTCCTTAAGATTTAAGGGAAAAAGACAACAGCTAATCGGCTTATATAACTAGACACTAAAACAGCATCATAGTGATCTATTGCCAAGTCATATTCTTTGATTTCGGTTATTTCTTCTATGACCGAGAAATCCATCTGGAGCAACCGTAGCCTCCAAAACTCAGGAATGATTGGTCCGCCCCTCTACCCTTCTCCACTTAAATAATGGACTTAGTTTGCTCGGTGCAGGGCTCAAACTTGTGAACTAAGACACAAGTTCCTCAACCTTTGCTAATTTTCTCAGTGCATTACAAATATGAGTTTTGGATTTTATCATGTAATAGCACCATTCACTTCTGACTTTGTATTCCTTTTTCTTTGGATGGGAAGTGGGTAATAACTAGATATTAGAATGGTGTAATATGAAAACCAAATGCATGTATGCAGACCATAAACAAGTAAAGCAGCTAGTCAAGTTATCATACCTCATGATCGGGTTCAAGAAGCAGTTCTCCAATAAACTGGAAGATGGAACCAATGCGAAGATTGATATTCAAGTGCTGTGTGTCAACTTTTAATGATGCATTTCTATCAACAATAACAGCAACAGCAGTCTCCACATCATAATCTTGGAGCCTAGAGGGAACACAAATAATAGTCAAGCCTTGAGTTTCAATTTCCTTATGCTTTGACGAGCAAGTTCTTGAACCAACTCATGGAAACCAAAGTATGATCTATGCATGTTCATTTCATTTGCAACAACCATTTTTTGAGCACAAGTTCCATAGGTAATGACAATGAAAGGAGATAAATTAAGTTGGAATGGGGTTTGTATTGTCTCCAAGCTTGTTATGAACAAGCACAACCTTAAATAGCCGGACTTAAGAGTAACCCTTTACCTGCCTCAAAGAATTATGAAGACCGGCATTTCGTAAACACAAGAATACCATACAGATAACATTCTCTTCACGCTCAACAAAACAATGCGATCAAATTATGCAGAAGCTATTTGAAATGAGCTTCACTCGTTTTGGACAAAATTTCGGTTGCTCATAAGAGACCTCCTGTCCAGCCGAGCCTATTTAATAGGAAGTAGAGAGACCGGCCGAGTAGCATAGATTTTCTCTTAATGACAAAAAGATTCAAATCGATGCCAACAACTACTACGTAGACTTTCCAGTTCAATTATATTGATGATTGTAGATAAAAAGACAACAGCAGATGGGAAAAAGTCAAGGCAGGAAAATTAGTTATCAGGCTAAACTGTATAGTATCATAAATATCAAAAACTGATTACTCACTTTCCAATTACACGAAGAGAGATCCCATGCTTAAAGTGTGGAGAAGATTGAACCAGCTCTTCTAAATTAACCAAAGCACCAGAAGCTATTGTCGCCATTCAATAGAAGCAACAGGAACAAGGAAAGACCAATCTCCTATACCTTCCTACAAATTAATTGTGAAGGACCTACTCCATAACAAAATAGTGAATTCGAATTAAGAAATGTAAGTGAGGGCCAATCCAACCCTTCTTTCTCAACCCCAATCGCCGCATTATCGGGTAGAAGAACAATTTGCAACTATCGGAAAATAAAATAATAACATAAAATTCCAATTACAAGGAGAAGCAAAAATGGGGTTCAGTAAGGTACTTCGAAAAAGGAATCAATTTGCAATTATAAAAGGTGAAAAACTTTCTCGAAAATGGGTAACCTCACCGGTAATGAGAGGACCGCAAGAAGAAGATGATGGCTACTTTCAGGCTTCAAACTCCGGCACCGCCCCACCTTCCACAGGGGTTTTCTTTTGTCTTCTTCTTATAATTACAATATTTACGATTCTTCCCAAACACTTCTCTTTAATGTTCACTTCAGCCCCCGAACTTTATTCATAGTTTATTTGTTTTATTTACCTATATTATATTAAAAACACGAAGGTTCATAAAAATATTGATTGAACTTTTTACCTTTATTAAAACACTCTATAACATATAAAATTTTGTTTACTATTTTTTTAAAGTAATTATTATTTAATTATATTTTAATATTTTGGGACTTTTAAATTGATTAAAGTAATATTTCGGGGTGTTCACGCGCGGTTTGGGGAAAAATTGAACCAAACCGTTTAAATAAATTAATTCTTATTTAGTTTGACTTTATATTTTTAAAAATCGATAATATTTGATTTGGTTTTAATTTTATTTAAAATAATCGAAGAAATAACCGAATTGAATTGATAAATATATATATATATATATATATATATATATATATATATATTATAATTATGTAATATTATTTTTCTATTACTAAATATATTCATCAAATCTTATTGAATAAATAAAAGACTATAAGTGTACAATCAAAAGAGAAATAAGAAGGCTCATATTGGGTCCAACTCCAACAAAAATAAATAAATAAGGTTTCAGCACTAAGGTCATTGTTGAGCTACTTCACTTTCTCCAAAACTTATAAAAAAAATAGTGCAATAGGTCATTTGACCTTTGATTTACGACAGTACGGCGGCGACGATGTTTTTCTATGAGAAGTCCAAGCGAGGAAGATGATTGTTTTGCCTTCCATGAATTTTATTTATTTTTGTGTTGGAAAGTTGAGTTGAGGAAACAGAGTTCATGTTTTGTAATTAAGAAATAAAACTAATCAATACATTGCATTCAATGCTGCTGTTTTGAAAAAGTATTTACTTAATTTGATACTTTAAAGTTGTGTTAGATGTATAAAATTTTAAATTGTTGTCATATGTGATGAAAAGGTTAAAACAACCAACCACAAGAAGAACCGTGTTATGCCTAATGTTGGTGTTGTTTTGCTGGTTCTTCATGTAATGTACAAGTAACATATATACATACCAAATTATGGTTATTCTTTCATCGATTCATTCTAGTGAGGTAGTTTCTTCATTGATCGTGTAGTCTTATTATTCGTTTCTTTTATTTTCATATATGATAAATAACAGAATAACCGAACCAAACTAAATCGAAACCGGGACCAACCAAACAGATAAATTTATTTTAGTTGGTTTGGTTTGATTTTAATAATTTTAAAATCGATTAATTTGGTTTGGTATTGATTTTGACCAATAACCGAACCAAACCGACTCGTGAACACCCCTAGTTATAACTATTAAATCTTTACTTATTTGTAAAAAGTAAGAACTCCTAATATTAAAAGTGTTAATATTTAAAACATTAAAATCAATTACAATTTGGTTAACTTGTATCAATCCTTTACTTATTAAACTAACTAATTATCCATCATAAATTTTTAACTCATGGTACGAGAAATAAAAAGCGTGATTTTATTATTCATTAATATGTTGAATGCCTCCTCCTCCTCCTTCTTCTTCTTCTTCTTTTTTTCAAAAAAAAAAAGTTGTATAATCAAAAAACAACAAAACAAAATATAGAAACACAATATATTCTCAGTTTTTCTATTAATCGTCCTCTTGTCATTTACTATCTTTGGTTAAATCTGCACTATTTCTTCTATTTTAATTTGTGTGAAGATGTTTGACTAAACAAAGATTAAGAGAGAAAAAAAATTAAGCTGAAATTATCTCATAAAGAGTAAAACAATAAGTTTAAAATTAAGTTATTACTAAATATTTAAAGTGTGAAGTCTCACAGCAAAATATCAATCACTTTTTTATCCTATTAAAAATAGAGCTCACACTTGACAAAATAATTATTTAATTTTTTTTTCTAATATTTAGAATTTTAAAAGTAACTTAATTTTATGTATTAAATAGTTCCTTATTTGAAAAATATAAAAAATATTAATATTTAGAAATTTAATCTATATCTAACTATCTATCTATACTATATTAAAAACATGAAGACCGTTAAAAATGTCTATTAATTTTTCTAAAAATCATTAAAAGACTCTACAATGGACAAAATTATAATTTACTATTTTTATTTTTTAATCATCATTTCTAATATTTAGGACTTTAAAAGTAATTAAAGTTGTAAATATTAAATCTTTACTTTTATAAAATGGAAGAACTTATATATTTCGTACTTTAAAATTGACTAAAATTTTACTTTTTAGATCTTTCCTTATTTGAACAAATCATGTTTGTCTAGATAAAAAGTTTTAATATTTAGGATTTTTAAATTATCAAACTTTTTTACCTTATAAATCACATTAACGAATACGATTATATACGTATTGACGAAATAAGATTACAATCTTTGGTAGAACACGATTTACATTCACCATAGAAAAAGAATCTGTAAGTATCATGTATAACTCATATTCAACAATCTATAAATCTCGTGTATAAATCGTATTTAACTTTCATTCTCCCTCCATTTATAAATCGCATTTACAGTATGCAATTTGTAAATAGCATTTAACGTATGCTATTTGTAAACCACATATAATATGGATGAGATTGTCTATAATAATAGACAAATAAAAGACTTTCTCAAGATTCTGATTCATCCACTTGAGATTATTGAATTAAAATACGTTGGGTGACTATGTGATTTCTAAATCACATTTATGGTATGCAATTTGTGCATGTTTATGCAATTTATAAAATTGCATTCGATGTATACGATTTATAATTGCCCTATGTAGTTTGTGAATTACATTCGTTTTGTAAATCACATTAGTCTTATGCGATTTCAGAATTGCATTCTTCATACAATTTGTGTTCTATCTTCTTCTTGTGTTTAAAAAATATTGTATAATCAAAAACAAGAAAAGAAAAATATAGAAATATAACATACTTTAACTTGTTTCAATTAATCTAAATGCTCTTGTTATTTACTCACTTTAGTGAAATCTACACTATTTCTTCTATTTCAATTTACATAAAGGGGTTTGACTAAACACATATATTAAGAGAGAGAAAAAATTGAGTTAAAATCATCTCATAAAAGGTAAAACAAAAAGTTTAAAATTTAATTATTACTAAATATCTGAAGTATAAATCCTCATAATAAAATACCATTCACCTTTTACTTTTTTAAAAATAGAGTTCACAGTTGATAAAATAGTTATTTAATTATTTTTTTAATATTCAGTATTTTAAAATTAACTAAATTTTATGTACTAAATATTTTCTTATTTGAAATATATACAAAAATATTAATATTTAGAAATTTAAAAGCGATTAAGATTTTACCTTTTAAGAAATAACTACACGTTAAATATGTTACACCTTGTAAGTTTCTATCGTTCAACCAATGCGTTCGTTCGTATGTCGAAAGTTTTAGAGTACGACGCATATGGAAAAAGGCTCGGGGAATGAACATACGAGTATGGAGTCGAGCGAGCAGGAGGTCAGGGCCGGAGACTAGGCGCACTGGGCCCGCGCTGTGCCAGGCCAGCCAGCCTGGCGTTATGGCCGGCGCATCGCGCCTATTGGCCAGCGCTATGGGTGGCGTTGCACCACCCCTGTCACCAACCCCCACTTATATATATGATGATCAAGTGTATGATGTTTATTCAAACATTTCCCTTTCCGTTGAGAAGAGTAAGTAGCGTAGGTTTTCTCTGTTTTTGGTAAAATTACACCACTAAACTCCATCCAAACACAAATTAACTTTAGATAACAAGTTCTAGGCCTACGAGAAGAATCTCTGTGGAGTTATTTCTTGAAAATTCGCTCGGTATACCGAAACCCCGTCGAGTAAAGGTGATCGCAATTACTTCAAATTGAATCCTAAACGGCCATAGGCAATAGGTAAGCATTTCTCCCTTCTAAACTCTCGAGAAATGTGGGTTTCCGGCTGAGTTAATCAAAGTTGAATTATAGTTATTATTATTATCGAAAGATATCATTGTTGCCGAATTTAGTATTGAAAATAGCCCTATTCTCTCAACGTGATGGCTTCAGTTGAGTGGAACCGCCGGTTACAGGTTGAAACTTATCAGTTAAACAAGAATCAGCATTCGAGGTATATTAAGACTTATCCCTTCGGCAAGTTATTCTCATCGTATAATAATACGACCTATGTTCTTGAACAGAGATAACGATCCTATATGCTGTAATTAGCTGCTGTCAGTAGATTACGATCATATATGTTGTGATTAGCTGCTATCCATAGACTATGATTATATAGGTTGTGGTTAGTTTCTAGGAAGCGTATTGAGAGTATATTGCAATATCCCTCATCAGGAAAGAGTAGGTTAGGTGTGACTCACACTAGGAGCGTCATAGAAACTCTTCTGTTCTTCTGCTCACAATATTAGTAGGATTCTAATATTTTGCCGTCATCCCAAGGCCTTAGAAGTTTATGGTTAGCTATTGGGCCTGATTTAAGTTAGACAACATCAGGCACAACCGGGCGATAAAATTTTCAGTTTGCCGCCTGTATTATCAGTAAGGCTCACCCAGAGGCTGTTGGCGTACCTTGACGCCTCTAGGACAAAATTTGAATAGGATGGTATTAGCCTAGCTAGCGGCACCAGGATTACCTAGTGAAATGAGTGACAGTTAGCCATGTAGTTAGCCACTGCCTGTGACTATTAGTTGCAGTCAACTTAGTGCTTGTCATACAGGTCGCCCAGGAAGTCATCCTAGTTATACGAGTCAGATAGACCCGTGGGTACCCTAAGGAGGGAACCTTATTAGTAGTTGGATATGGGGCCAACACCCCAGCCTACTCTTACAGATACTTAGGTACAGGTTGCCGCAAATGGCCAGGTCTAGATAAACTTACCTATAAGGTTAGGAATCGCCAGAGAAGATATATGAAATCTGAATAGACCAAGTTAAGGTCTAAGGGACTAGAATTATAGTAGTACAATATTACCTTCATGCTAAGAATTATAGCAAACCACCCGGGGTAGGTCAAGGGCTGACTGTCAAGAGCAAGTCCGATTAAGTGGAAGCCCTATAATTGTCCTAAGCAAAGGAACTAAATAGTTGATCGTCCGCGACCTTACGGTCCGCCTATGAGCTATCATTGTCCTAGCATGACATTCAGAGTATTGTTAGGCCACTCTAGCTCGCCCTATCCGGTCTAGACCATTAGAGATTATGATCACTCTTAGGATCCTCTAATTAGCCCGTGTGCCTGTTGATAGTTATGCAGACTATTTTAGGGGAGAGTAGCGGTCGCGTTAGGCCTTAAGAGCCATATACACCTTCTAAGTGGCTAGGTTGAGACTAAGATATAATATACCGGTTGGGATTGACCCCACCTAGGATACCCTTCCGTTGACCAACCTCAGGGTTAGTAGTTATGTCGTCACCTTCGGGGCTATATGGATTGCTCAAAGGAGTTATATGTTGTCCCAAGGGACTATACTCAGGACCAAGAGTCATATTATAGTCCATCCATGGATGGACTTCTATTTTTATTCCGTATCAGCATCAGTGACCCTCGTCAAGCCTTGTGTGCCCAGGGTGCAGTTACAGGAGCCGTTCGGGCTCAGACATAGCTACAGAAGTCCAGCAGGCTCAGTTACAGACCCAGGGGCCAGGTAGGTTGGCTATAGTTACTTGTTGACTCATATTGATCATGTTAGGGGTATATAGTTGGAGTATGCTCGCCAGGACTTATGGGGGGCCCAGGCGGGTTATTTTATGCTAGTTGTACCTTCCAGGCTTATGGGGGTCAGGTTATGTTCTTATTTGTATTCCTACCTACTAGTTATAGCTTATGAATGTATAGTTGTACAATCTTAGCTCATATACGTGTAGTGTTTTACTAGATGCAGGTTATAGATAAAAAAGCTTACAGGTTAATTTCTGCCCCTTCTTGTTATTCACTTTTAATTCTTCATCAGCGTGCATTCAGCTTTTCATTACTGCCTTACATATTCGGTACATATTGTAATGACGCCCAACTATAGGGCGCTGCATACTTGCCTGCAGGTTTAGACAGACAAATTATGAGACCTTCTAGCAGCTGTTCAGAGTCAGCAGTTTGGCTAGCTCCTTTTATTCGGAGTTGCCAGGTTGTAGAGATTTATCTATCTTTTATTTGTATAGCATTTGGGTAGGCTGGGACCTTGTCCCGACCAATATGTTCACTCTTAGAGGCTTGCAGACTATAATATTTAGTTAGTTGGTTTTTTTGGCCGTGTGGCGCCCATTTATATCTTATTTTATGTATTGGTTATATGGGGCCTAGTATAGCTGCTTGTTTTCATTCATGTTATAACTAGACAGTATGGTGTTCTTGTCGGCCTGCATAGGATTCCTTTTATTATTATGTTGGATGGCTTAGTTATTTTCTTTTACAGGTTCTATGTGGCCTTGTTCGCCCGAGGATGTGTTTACAACCGAGATATAACTGTTTGTTTTCTTGATTTTGAGTCGCTGGTAGGCACCAGAGGTGTCTATGCCCAGCCAGGTCAGCCCTGATCCCAATGTGGCATTAGGTGCCAATCATGCCTCCCAAGGTGGGGCATGAAAAGCTTGATATCAGAGCAGGTCGTATCTTAGAGAGTCTACAAGCCGTGTCTAGTAGAGTCTTGCTTATAAATGTGTTTTGCACCTCATTTTATAAGAAGGAGGCTACGAGGCATGATAGTATGGTTACCCCTCCTTCTTCTCAGATCGTTCTATAGAGCCGAGTTATATAGGGTTGAGTCCCTAAGCTTTAATTTTCATATATGTCTAGAGTAATGTTTGATATAAGACAAACTCCAGCTAGCCGTAAGTTAGCTACATCAACAGGAGAAGGTAACAGTGAGGTGCTACAGTTGGGGGACAATCAGCTTGAAGGCGGAAACAAATGTTTTTTAATCCCCCAGCATTCTCTCGAGGCACCAAGAATCTCATAAGATAATAGATATGCCAGCATCATTTCCTTCGGCCCATGTTTTAATGTAGCAAAAAGATTGAGACTTCGAGATCTCTTTTGAACAATGGCCGGTCAGTCCTTTTCTTCTGTTGATGTTGAGACTGATGCTTTAACTATCTCCCATATCATTTGATAATAAAGATCAAATTCCTCCCGTATACTCTTTATTGTTGCTCATTCCTTAATCCCTACATAAATGAGTCTGCTCTGTGCTTTTATGGTCGAAAGACTAAACCAAGACAAGTTAGTTAAATAAAGCAGAATATGTAGTTCATTGAGGTTGTAAAAGGGCCTCTTGCTTAATACTCTCCCCATTTCAATTTATTTGTCTTACTTTTCAATACTCTCCCCATTTCAATTTATTTGTCTTACTTTTCTTTTTTTGTCCATTTTAAAAAGAATGTCTCTTTCTTTATTTTTTGGCAACTCTTTGATTCTAAATTTCCACCTGACATGTTTAAGACCACAATATTAATTGGTATTTTGGTACATTCTACATTTCTTTATTGTAGCTCATTCCTCAATCCTTACATAAAATGAGTTTGTTTTGTGCTTTTAGGGGTGAAAGACTAAACCATGACAAGTTAGTTAATTAAAGCATAATATGAAATTCATTGAGGTTGCAAAAGGGCCTCTTGCTTAATGAAATAGGAATGATAGGAAATGTCGGGGATGTTAAAAGTTCCTAAAGCCAAAATTGGGTGCATTTTACATGGATTTATTTTTAATGGAAAAAATTGGAGTATACTAATGTCTTGTAAGTATGTGCAATATCAATAACACACTTACCATTTTTCAACAAAAAAATTCCTAAAAGCTGTAGTTATTATGCACTAGAAGGAGATTGTTAATAATTAAACAAAAGCCTTCTTATTCTTTAGATGTGCTATGCAGTTGTTAATTCTCTGCTTGGTACCAACAATATTAATGACATCCAAATCCAATTCTCGCTAGGAGAGAGTGTACATGGTAGCCGTAATATAATTTACCTAACTCGTGAGTTGGGGTTGAATCCACAGGGAATGAAGATTGATAGCAACAAAATTGTTCTATCAAATTGAATCAAATAACATCATTGTATTAAAACTAGGAAAGTAAATATAATACCCCAACAGTTTCTTAGACCAAACCCAAACATAGCATGAAAACCATAAAGAAATTAGAAAATTTTATCTCAGAATGACTCAAACAATGAGTCGTTGTCAACAACAATGACCCGTTGTATGAGCCGTTGTCATGCTATGCAGGTTTTCATTTAGGAGCCAATGTGACATGGAACTACCCGTTATGAGGAGTAATGAGTCACCCCGTCACTCGTTGTTGCTCAGTTCAAAAACCTATCCAAACCTCCCTAGAACCAACGAGCCATTGTTTGGTGTAATGACTAGTCAAGTAAGTCATTTTCTGGGAGGGGTGAAAGGATGGAAAATGTCCATTGGTGTCAACGAGTTGAGTTAAAGTGTATTAGAAGGAGTAATGACTCGTCTCATGAGTTGTTAGGTGGAGTTCAAAAATTTTTCAAAATTCTCCCGGTGACCACGAGTGGAACCAATGACTCAAATTCTCGTCTAACGAGTCATTTTTCCCGTCCATTGGTCAATCCCATAACTAGAAGTTTGAAAGTACAGGACCGATGAATGGTACCAATGAGTCGTGGTCACCGCCAACGACTTGTTGTGCGACTTGTTGGATCCCAACTGGTAGTTTTCCAAACATTTTCTCAGGGGTATTTTTGTTACTTTCTGTTATTTTAATGCCTAAACTACATCATTTGGGGTGCGTTTTGAAGGGTCCTTAGGGAGTTGATCTAATATTTCCTCTCATTTTACACCTTCCCTCAAAGTCAATACTAATAAACTCAGTCAGGAAGTGCAGAGCAAGAACAAGGGTTTCATTTCCTTTGCAAATTTATCAAGGATTTTCTCAGAGATTCTACTACAAGTATGTGGGATCCAACAAGGAAAATTTCTTTTACCTTTGTGTCCCAAAATTCTTACAGAAGTCCTGTTAATTCCAACCTTATAGAAAGTCAAACTAGGGTTTGTTCTTCAAATAGATTATGATATTTTTTCTTTTTGTTATGATTCCTGATGTTTTCCAAGATTTTTACCAATTGTATATGCTTGGTGTCTCATTTACTATAGTATGTATTTTATCTCTAATATTTAAATGTGATTTTGAATGAGACTTGCATGATTTAGAATCCAGATGTGAATTATTGCTTTGTTAGGATAATTTCTATAAAATTATGAATGTTAGTATAGTTACATGAACATCAGTTAACCTTTTTGCTATATTTAGTCTCAGTCAACACTTTGTATACCTAGTATTCTACAGAAATGCCAGCTGATCAGTTTGACTATATTCAGTCTTTGAGAAACTTAGTAGTACTAGTTACTAGCTTGTTAGTTGATCTTTAGACTATTATGATTCTTTTAGATAAAGCAGCTCTAAAAAGTCTTAGAACGCTGGTATTTTCAGTTATCAGCTCCTTCAAACTCTCAGGACGCTTATAGATAAGTAGTTATGACTTAAGTATTAGGACATCAGTTTCAAGCTATCATTCTAGTAAACTCAACTAGGATCTCTAGTGGGAGTAGAACTTAGAACCAAGCGGCCCGGGGTTCAGCGTACCCAAGTTCCCAAAACTATGTTGCCACCATAAGTTATTAGCCCGAATGGGCATCAAACAGTGATCACCCAACTCAGCCACTATATTGTAACACCTCGAAAATTTTTTAGAACAAACTCAAACATTGCATGAAAAACCAGGGGAAAACTAGAAAATTTTTCTTTGAACAACCAAGATAACGAGTCGTTATTAGTAGTAGCGACCCATTGTCTGGGTCGTGGTAAGCCCTATCAGATGTTCTTCGGGAACCAACAGGACATGGAAGGACCTATTTTGAGGAGTAATGAGTTGTCTTGTCACTCGTTGCATTCCCATCTTATAACCCAGTTAATCCCTTTCCAAGAACCCACAAGTCAAATGATGAGTCGTTGATTGATATAATAACTCGTGGTGTTACTCGTTAGTTGGGGATCCCAAGTATTCCGACTAACTCCTTCAGTGACAACGAGTGGCAACAATAACCCCTTGTGTCACACAATGAGTTGCTATGTGCACCCATGGTGACAAGTCCTAAAATCTTTCATGGATTCCAGTAGCCAAGACAAGAGTAAATAAAGGCTCATTGGATCAACCAATAAGTCGTGGTGTCACTTGTTAGAGAAGGGGCTCTAGTGTGGAGACCACGGAATTTCTGGTGAGGCTTTGAGACAGTGGAGACCACGGAAGGAGGGATGAGTCATCATGGACCTGATGACTCATCAAGTTACTCTTGAGGAGGGAAGAGCAGAAAAAGAGAGAGTTAGACAATGCACTCCACGATTTGGCCCACGAGTCATTGCCTGTCCCCAAAACTCGTGGAGTGCCTCGTGGGGGATTGGCAGGGTGATTTTTCCTACGCTTTTTCAGGGGTGTTTTCGTAAAATCCTATGCTTCTAACTCCTAAACTACGTCGTTTTGAGCATGGTATGAGATATTTTTAAAGGGATGACTAGCCTAAACCCTCATTCTTCATCAAATAACTCTCAAACCCTTCTTCCTTCTCTTTCTCAAGGTTCAAGGATTCTTCAAGGAATTATTCAAAGGCTTCAAGGTCAAGTTCAAGTGGGAAATTCTTTGAAAATAGGTATGCGGATTTTTCAAAAAGGATATTCTTCCATCCTTTTGCCCCAAAATTTTTTATCAAAAAACCAATTTCAATTTTTCTAAAAAAGCATGACCTAGGGTTTTGATTGATGGGTGATTTCTCCTATGTCTTCTTGAATTCTAAAATCCACTAGGATTATGAGCTAATTGTGATTATAAAACTATTTGAATATCTTGAATTATGTGCTAGATGGTGAGAATATATGATTTTAGAATGATCTTCATGAGAGGGATGCAACGATGATTGGGGTTTTATTGTTGTCCACTCAATTGAATCAATGACTTGTATCCATGTATGAAATATGTGAAGATTGTATGAATTCCCTAACGATTAGAATATACTAATTGCTAAATATGTTGGGATGAGATTATAGTGTATAGGCTTGATCAATTGAAAGTAAAATGTGTATTCTTCTTATGCTTTCGATGGAACAGATCTGGGTATGAGGTAAATCTATGATAATGGCCTAATTATTGCATCTTTCTCATGAACTGAAGTGAATTGTGAAATGGGTCTTATGAAATGAAAATCTATATTTCTCCATGAATTCGTTGTAAATGCTTAAGGTAGAAGTTAAGTGCATGGATTTTCGTAAACCTAAGCATGTGAAACAATGTATCTATGTTAAAGTGTAATTTGGACCTATGAACCATAAAAGACTCTATGATACATGTTGAGTGATATGAATACAGAACTTAATTATTGTGGGAGTGTAATGCATGATGTGAATCTATAGATGTTCACTAAAGTAAGACATTTGAAGAAATATTGATTTGGAACTGTGATAATATGAATTATGATGATAAAGCATGAGAATGGTATTTTCGACTGTTGGGCTTGTTGTTAGTAGAAAGTAGCCCTAGTCCTTTCGAAATGAATGTTGTATGATGAAAACTGTGAATGTTCAAGTTTCTGACTAGCTATAGATGCATAGACCAGGTGTATAATGTCAGATCAGTACTCCTCATGTTCTAGTCAGCCAGGGACTCTCCATAGCTGATAATGTTTCCCTTGGTCAGCTCGGGATCCTCCATAGCAGAGAGTGACTCCGTAGTTTAGTCAGGATCCTCCATAGCAGAGAGTCACTCCCTAGTTCAATCAGGATCCTCCATAACAGAGAGTGGCTCCCTAGTTCAGTCGGGATCCTCCGTAGCAGAGAGTGACTCCCTAGTTCAGTCGGTATCCTCCATACCAGAAAGTGACTCCCTAGTTCAGTTGGGTTTCCCCCTAATAGAGAATGACTCCCTTAGTTTAGCTGGGACTCTCCATAATAGAGAATGACTCCCTTGGTTATGTTATCATCATGATTCAGTTCTGTATGATTTGGATTTCAGATTAAAACAAATTTAATAGAATGAGAATTAGATTCAGTTACTAATAGTGATCTAGTACAGTGTGTGATGCTAGTTCTCAGATTCGGCTCTTATTAAATGTTCAGAACTTGATCCTTATGCATGAGTTCAATGATGTTTCAGGATATGAGATTCATATGAATGTTTCATGTGTGTATACATACATACATATATATATATATATATATATATATATATATATATATATATATATATATATATATATATATGTATGTATATATATGTGACTCATAAGAGGATTGTTGCAGGTTAAATCAGTTATGTTGATGTACTTTGTTATTTCCTTATCGTATATTTGTATATTTAGTTGTTTACATTTTCCTGCATTCTCAGTACATTTCAAGTACTGACCGCATGCCTTTTGTGCTATATCATTTCATGATATAGATTCAAGTCTCCAGACTCAGTCTCGTGGTTAGATACACTTCATCCCCTCCTAGCTTCTAGTGGTGAGTCCTCATCTCCCGAGGACGTGACTTATGTTTATATTTCTTTATGTTTTAGTTTTAAGATTTTAGGAGTTAGCTGGGGGCTTGTCTCAGCAACTCATCAATTTAGTAGAAGGCTTTCAGACTTGTCTAGATAGATTCAGCATTGAATCAAAGTGTTGTTACAATTGTTCTTATGGTTCCTTATTAGAGTCTTGCAGTTAGCTTTCGCTTAATTATGTTGTTAGTTGTTTCTATTGTTAAGTGATGTGCTATGATTATGCCATGGGTCTACTTGGAGCCTTTCGGGGTTCCTTGTCCCGTGTTACGGCGAGGGTGTGAACTCGGGTCGTGACAGTCGTGGTCCGCCTTGTTGCCAATTTCCAATGAGCAAAATTCTAGCCCAGGACTGATGACTAGTCCTAACGAGTCATGGTATCAACCAACGACTCATTGTGTGACCCGTTGGTCCCTGACGGGTAGTTTTCTAGATTTTCTCCCATGGTTATTTTAATAACTTCCCATCTTTTTTAATCTCTAAACCTTGTCATTTTGAACACTTTTAGGAGGGAATTAAAGGGGTTGAACGACATTCTCTCTTCATTCCTCTCATTCTCTCAAAGTCAGAAACGTAAAGATTTAGTCAAGAAGCACAAAGCAGGGAAAGGGGTTTCGACTTTTCTTCTAAGATTTCATCAAGAGTTTTCTCCAGGATTTCTACACCAGGTATGTGAGAATTTAGCAGGGGAATTGTCCTTTCCTCGTGCCCCAAAATTTATCTAAATTTTCTTATCAGTTCTAAGCCCTGAGACTTTCGAATTAGAGGCATTTTCTGGTCATGTTTTGATTATATCATGTGAAATGTTGTTCATACTATTTGTTACTATATGTCCACTATCTAGGAATCATGTTGATACTTGTTTTCCTAATAAGTTAATTTACCCTAATTCAATAAGTGTAGTAACTAGGGTCCTACATAATTGTATAGACATAATGTTGCTTGACTCTATCAGTGTTGGAAATTTTATTTTATTATTATCAGTCAAATGCTCGGTCAGTTGCATGCTAGCTTAGTTTTAGTCATGATGTAAATATCTTCAGTATCTTTCAGTTTTACTATAGTCAGTTCTTGAGGTGTCAGTAATGCCTCCCAGTTATCAGTTCTCAGTTATCAGTTTGTTCTGTAGACGGTTATGATGCTTCTAGATAAGCAACTTTGGCCAGTCTTAGAACACCATTTATAGTTATCTGGTTCGATAAGACTCTCAGGGAACTTCCATATAAGTATTTCTGACTTAGTCTTGGGCCCCAGCTTTGAGCTATCAGCTTAGTAGTCATATTAGGATTATCTAGTGGGAATAGGATTTAGCATCGAGAGCAACGGGGTTCCAGCACACCCAGGTTCCCAGAACTATGTTGCCACCGTATGTTACTTGGCTCATCGGGCCCCATATTTGTGATCACCCAGTTCATGTACCCTGGCAAGGTATATTGGGTCCTATCGATGGGGTGTATACATTGAACTCCACGTGTAGCTCACATGGTTATATGTCGGTTATAGACTCTCCCACAAATCAGTTCAGTTTAGTTTAGTTCAGTTCAGTTTAGCTTCGCTCAGTATCTCAGATCCAGGACATGTCTATGACCATCAGCTAGGGTCATTATTGGCCATATCAGTTATATTTCAATTGTATCAATTTTTAGTATTTGAGTTGGTCATTTCATGTCATTTCAGTTCAGTGACTTGTTCTTTCATACTTATTATACCTCTCATGTACTTAGTACATCAAAGTACTGATGCATACCTTCTACATTGTATCGTATTATGATATAGACACAGGTTCTTAGTCCTAGCATCAATAGTAGTTCCCTCAGAGGATATTAGCAACAGCATTTGGTGAGTCCTCATCCTTTGAGGACGATATTTACTTTCAGTTAGTTCTTTATAGTCAGATTTTAGATTTAGCTAAGGGCTTGTCCCAGCAACTCATCATTTAGTAGTTGTCTTTTAGACATAGACATAGATATTCAGTTTTATTTTTCAGATGTATTGACTCTTATCAAATCAGTTTTTTAATGGTTTTATTTATTTAAAGCTTCCACTTATGTTTTCTTAGTTACCAGTGTAATGATAGACCATGGGTTGGCTTGGGGTCACTTGTGGCACCAAATATCGTGTCTCATCCAGGGTATAGACTCGGATCGTGACAAGCTTGGTAGCAGAGCACTAGGTAGAGTATCCTAGGATGTCTAAAAGCCGCGTCAAGTAGAGTCCTTTTCATGGGTGTGAAGCGCACCACACTTATGATGGGAAGACTATAAGACGTTATTAGGAAAACTCCCTTTTGTTCATACCTCTATCATGCATTGAAGCTTAATTCTATAAATGTCCTCCTAACTCGTGCTTTATTCATTTCAGTCAAACTATGCCTCCAAAATGAGGAAATAGAAGGAGAGCTGGCAATGCCAACCGACCTGCCCCACCAGCTCCAGTGGCCCCTTAGGATGATCAAGTTTCCTTAGCAGAATTTAGAGTGACAATCCAACTGCTGGCTCAGACAGTGACTGACCAAGTGAACTAGCAGGTGGTTTAGGTGAATACAAACAGGTCCACAACAGCTGCTAGGGTTCGGGATTTCACCAGAATAAATCCTCCAGCTTTTCATGGATCCAAGGTGGGAGAGGACCCACAAGAGTTTGTAGATGAGGTGCGAAAGATCACCTGAATTATGGGTGTTAGTTCCGCGGGGAGTGTTGATCTGACCGCCTACTGGTTGAAAGAGGTGGCTTATATTTGGTATGATCAGTGGAAGGAAGGGAGGCTAGTAGGAGCAGAATCGGTAGAGTGGGAAGAGTTCACCACAAAATTTCTAGATAGATTCTTCCCCCAGGAGTTGAGGGAGGCTAAGGATGCAGAGTTCATGAACTTAAAGTAGGGTAATAGGACCATGAAGGAGTATGCATTAGAGTTCACTCGGTTGTCGAGGTATGCTCCAAAGATGGTAGTCGAGCAAAGGCTCGCATGCTTAAATTCTTCAATGGAGTATCATAAGGAGTGCAGGCCTGCGATGCTCATAAAGGACAGCCTCATCGTTCATGCCCAGCAGATTGAGGCAGAAAAGTTGAAGGATATAGAGCAAGAGAACAAGCGGGCTAGAATGGGGCAATCAAATTATGGACACCAGAGGTCTGACAGTAGTAGCCACCCATAGAAACAACATCAAAGATTGGAAGGGTGGAGCATCTTGTTCTCAGTCCCAGAGCTACAAAGCCAGAAACTGCTACCCAACTTGTCCTAAGTGTGGAAAGAACCATCCAGGTGAATGGCTTCTGGCAAAGACGGTTGCTATGGATGTGGATAACTAGGTCTCAAGCTCAAGGAATGTCCGTCAATAGGAAGGGGGATATCACAATCTACCACCTTAGCAGCCCCAATAGGTCGTCCAGTTTAGCAAGGTAACACTTCAGGTACGGATGGTGGCCAACGCCAAAACCGCTTTTATGCTTTGTCCTCTCATCAGAATCAGGAGCTCACCTGATGTGTTCACAGGTATGTTACGTCTCTTCTATCTAGATGTGCATGTCCTACTACATCCAGGAGCCACCCTATCATTCGTGACTCCTTACATAGCTATACAATTTAAAATTAGTCCAAAATTCCTTTCATAACCATTCTCATTCTCTACCCCAGTTAGTGAGTCAGTTAGAGCCATCCGGGTGTATAGAAACTACCCCGTCTTAGTATTGAGTAAAGTCTTTCCAGTTGATCTAGTAGAACTAGACATGGTAGATTTTGATCTCATTCTTGGCATGGATTAGTTACACTCTGGTTATGCCTCAGTCGACTGCAGAACTAGAGTCGTCAGATTTTAGTTTCCAAATGAGCCAGTTTTAGAATGGATGGGCAGTAGTTTAGCGCCCAAGGGTCGATTTATTTCCTACCTTAAGGCAAAGAAGCTCATTTCTAAATGTTGCATTTATCACCAAGTTTGGGTAAAAGATTCAAGCTCCAAGACCCCAACTATCCATTTAGTTCCAGTTGTCAGCTAATTCCCTAACGTGTTTCCCAAAGATATCCCCGGAGTACCTCCCGAGCGGGAAATAGACTTCGGCATAGACTTTTTTCTAGACACTCAGCCCATCTCCGTTTCTCCCTACAGAATGGCTCCAGCTGAGATTAAGGAGTTGAAGGAACAAGTAAAGGACCTTCTTAATAAAGGTTTTATCAGGCCCAACATTTCCCCATAGGGTGCTCCAGTGTTGTTCGTGCGAAATAAGGATGGTTCCCTCAAAATATGTATCAACTACTGGAAACTGAACAAGGTTACAGTTAAGAACAGGTATCCCCTACCCAGGATTGACGACTTTTTCAATTAGCTTCAAGGATCCAATTGTTTTTTCAAAGTAGATCTCAAGTTGGGGTATCATCAACTTAGAGTCAGAGAATGTGACATACCGAAAACAACCTTTAGAACTCGGTATGGTCACTATGAATTCGTGGTTATGTCCTTTGGACTAACTAATGCCCCTAAAACTTTCATGGACCTAATGAATAGGATTTTCAAGTAGAATCTCGACATGTTCATCTTTGTATTCATTGATGACATTCTGGTGTACTCCAAGAATGAGGAGGAGCATTCTAACCATCTAAGAATAGTGTTGTAGACTCACAGAAACCGCCAGCTATTCACTAAATTCAGTAAATGCCAATTCTAGCAAAAGTTTGTGGCATTCCTTGGTCATGTGGTCTCAAGTGAGGGTATTCAGGTAGATCCTTTAAAGATAGCAGTGGTGAAACACTAGCCAAGACCTACTTCCCTAACAGATATCAAAAGTTTTCTAGGTCTAGCTGGTTAGTATTGACGGTTGTAGTAGGATTTTCCTCTATTGATCTCCTCTGACTAAGCTAACTCAGAAAAAGGTGAAGTTTCAGTGGTCAGATGCATGTGAGAAGACTTTTTAAGAGTTGAAGACTTGACTCACCACAACTTCAGTTTTGACCTTACTAGAAGGAACAAATGGATTTGTAGTCTGCTGTGATGCTTCCAGAGTTGGCATTGGTTGTCTTCTCATGCAGCGGGGTAAGGTGATGGCTTATGCCTCCAGATAGCTCAAAGTTCATGAGAAGAACTATCCTACTCATGATCTTGAATTGGCTGTAGTGGTGTTTCCTCTTAAGATATAGAGGCATTACCTTTATGGGGTTCACGTGGATGTTTTCATCGATCACAAGAGCCTTAAGTGTGTGTTCAGTCAGAAAGATTTAGACCTTCATCAGAGAAGGTGGTTGGAGTTACTGAAGGATTATGACATAAGCGTGCTATACCACCCGGGCAAGGCCAATGTAGTGGATGATACCCTAAGAAGGATGTCCATAGGGAGCGTTGCTCATGTTGAAGAGGGAAGAAAGGAACTGGCAAAAGATATTCACAGGTTAGCTTGGTTGGGAGTGCAATTGGTCGATTCAGGTGAGGGCAGAGTAGTACTACAAAGTGGGTCAGATTCCTCATTATTTGTTGAAGTTAAGTCAAAGTAGGATGAAGATCCCATATTACTTAAGCTTAAAGAAGCAGTTTTCAGAAAAGAAGTGGAGGCTTTCTCAAAAAGCGGAGATGGTGTGCTTCGTTACTGGGGTAGATTATATGTTTCAGAGGTAGATGATTTGAGGAGGCGAATAATATTGGAAGCCCACAACTCCAGATATTCTATCCACCTAGGTGCCGCCAAGATGTACCATGATCTACGGGAAATCTACTAGTGGAATGACATGAAGAAGGACATTGCAGAATTTGTGGCTAAATTTTCAAATTGCCACCAGGTCAAGGTTGAACATTAGAGACCTGAGGGTATGACTCAGGATATCAGGATTCCTACTTGGAAGTAGGAGGAAGTGAATATGGATTTATCATAGGCCTACCCCGTACTCGCCAACAAAATGAATCAATTTGGGATGTCGTAGACCGGATGACCAAGTCAGTATATTTTGTACCAGTTAATTAAGACTACTGATTTAGCAGAGGATTATGCTGGACTGTATATCCAGGAGTTAGTTAGAATGCATGGAGTTCCCTTGTCTATCATCTTAGATAGGGACACTCAATTAACCTCGCACTTCTGAAAGTCATTCTATAAAGGGCTTGGTACTCAAGTCAAGCTCAACATAGCTTTCCACCCACAGACAGATGGATAGGCTAAGTGGACTATTCAAACTTTGGAAGATATGTTAAAGGCTTGTGTGATTGATTTCAAGAGCAGTTGGGATGATAATCTACCTCTTATTGAGTTTGCATATAACAACAGCTACCACTCTAGTATTCAGATGGCCCTGTTCGAGGCATTATATGGTAAGAGGTGTAGATATCCTATAGGGTGGTTTGAGGTTGGTGAAGCTAACTTAGTAGGTTCGGATTCATTACACGAGGCCATGCAGAAGGTTCAAATTATCAGGGAACGACTGAGAATAACTCAAAACATATAGAAATCATATGCAGATATAAGGAGAAGGGAGTTGGAGTTTGTTGTAGATGATTGGGTATACCTGAAAATATCACCTATGAAAGGGGTGATGAGATTCAAGAAGAACAAAAAAGCTCAGGCCAAGATATATCGACCCTTACAGAATCCTGAGACATATTGGCAATGTGGCTTATGAGCTGGAGTTGCCTACAGAGTTAGCATCGGTGCACCCAATCTTCCATGTATCTGTGTTAAAGAAATGCATCGGTGACCCAATCTCAGTAGTGCCTCTAGAGAGTGTGGGCATAAAAGATAGTCTCTCTTGCGAAGAAGTTTCAGTTCAGTTCCTTGACAGTCAGGTTTGTAAGTTGAGAAACAAGGAGGTCGCTTCAGCAAGGGTCTTATGGAGGAACCATCTAGTTGAGGGAGCTACATTGGAAGCAGAAGCGAACGTGATGGCTAAATACCCTCACTTGTTTCCTTCCAGTTCAGCTTCAGCATCAGGTATCCCCCCTCAGTACTTTATTCAATTCCATATTCATCAGCCATACTCATGTTATTGTGCACCCTAGTTGCATAAGTTATGTTAGTATATCTATCTTAGCCGAAGTCAGTCACTCCTTTAGAAATTAGTTTATAGCTTTCAGTTTGTGATTGCAGCTTTTTCCTCAGTGTTCTAACTTATTTAGCCTTCATTCTGGGATGAATGATCCCAAGAGGGAGATATTGTAACACCCCAATAGTTTCTTAAGACAAACCTAGCATAGCATGAAAAACCAGAAAGAAATCATAAAGTTTTATCTCAAAATGACTCAGACAATGAGTCGTAGTCAGAAACAGTGACCCATTGTATGAGCCGTTGTCATGCTTTGAAAGTTTTCATTTAGGAACCAATGATACATGGAACAACCCATTGTGAGGAGTAATGAGTCGTCCTTTCACTCGTTGTTGCTCAATTCAGAAACTTGTCCAAACCTCCCTTAGAACCAACAAGCTAGACGACGAGTTGTTGTTTGGTGTAATGACTCGTTAGGTAAGTTGTTGTCTAGGAGGGGTGAAGGATGGAAAATGTCCAGTGGTTTCAGTGATTCTAGTTAACGAGTTGTTAGAAGGAGTAATGACTTGTCTTGTGAGTTGTTAGGTGGAGTTCGGAAAATTTTCAAAAATTCTCCCAGTGACCACGGGTGGAACCAGTGACTCATTGATTTGTCTAATGACTCGTTGTCCCCGTCTGTTGGTCAAGACCAAGATCAACAACTGGTACCAACGAGTTGTGGTAACCATCAATCACTTGTTGTGCGACCCATTGGATCCCGATGGGCAATTTTCCAGACGTTTTCTCAGGGGCATTTTTGTGACTTTCCATTATTTTAATGATTAAAATATGTCATTTGGGGTGAGTTTTGAAGGGGATTTAGGGAGTTTATTGAATATTTCCTCTCATTTTCCACCTTCCCCTCAAAGTCAGTATAAAGAAACTCAGTTAGGAAGTGCAGAGCAAGAACAAGGATTTCATTTCCTTCAAGGAGTTTCTCAGGAATTCTACTACAAGTATGTGGGATTCCAACAAAGAAAATTTCTTTTACCCTTGTGTCCCGAAATTCTTATAGAAATCCTATTAATTCCAGCCTATAGAAAGTCGAAACTAGGGTTTGTTTTTCAGGCAAATTATGATTTTTTTCCTTTTTGTTATAATTCCTGATGTTTTCAAGGTTTTTACCAATTGTAATTAATGTTTGGTATCTCATTTAGTACAATATGTAGTTTAGCTCTAATCTTTAAATGTGATTTTGAATGAGACTTGCATGATTTAGAATCCAGATGTAAATTATTGCTTTGTTAGGATAATTTCTATAAAATTATAAATGTTAGTACAGTTAGATGAACAACAGTTAACCTTTTTGGTATATTTAGTCTTAGAGTCTCAGTCAACACTCTGTATACCTAGTATTCTATAGAATCCGCTAATTAGTATGACTACATTCAATCTTTGAGAAATTCAATAGTACTAGTTACTAGCGTGTTAGTCGTTCTTTAGACTGTTATGACACTTTCAGATACAACAACTCTGATAAGTCTTAGAATGCCATTATTTTCAGTTATCAAGTCCTTCAGACTCTCAGAACGCTTCCAGATAAGTAGTTATAACTTAAGTCTTAGGACATCAGTTTCGAGCTACTAGGCTAGTAAACTTAATTATGATCTCCAGTGGGAGTAGAACTTAGCACCGAGCCGGCCGATGTTTAGTGCACCCAGATTTCTAGAATTACATTGCCACCGTAGGTTATTAGCCTAAATGGACCTTAGATAGTGATCACCCGGATTAGCCATTATACCCTTCTAAGGTACAATATTTCTCTGATGGGGTGTATACATCATATTGCACGTCTAGCTCACGGGGTTACGTATCGGTTATAGACTATCCCACAGTATAGTATAGTACAGCTTAGTCCAGTACAGTCACAGTCTCCAGCTCAGTTCAGTCCTCTCGATTTCAGGATATGCTTATGACCTTCAAACAGTTATTAGTACCTACAGTATTATTAGATTTTCAGATACTTCAGCAATTATGATTCTAGTTATGGTTATTGCATGTCCTGTCAGTTAAGTTCATAGGTTTTTGGTATTTTGTTGTATTTAATTCATCTCTCACTTACTCAGTATATTTAAAGTACTGATGCATACTCTCAATGTTTTATCATCTTATGATACAGGTGAAGGTTCTCAGTCTCAGCATCGATAGTAAACCTTCTCCAATGATAATCAACAGAGTTCAATGGTGAGTCCTCGTTTGCCGAGGGTCGGAGTTCACTTTCAGTTTTATTCTAGTTTTTTTATTTCAGTTCAAGTATTAGAGTTAGCTTGGGGTTTATCCCAGCAATTCATTAGTTCATGATTAGAAGGCTTTCAGAAAATATTTATAGACTCAGTTAGATGTTTAGACTTATGTCTTTTATTTAGCTTTGTTACTTCCTTTATTAGCTTCCGCTCATGTATGTGCCTATCATTAGATTAGTTTCAGTAGTAAATGCTCTACCAGGGTTTGCTTGGGGTCACTTGTGACTCTAAGTACTGTGTAATTCCTAGGGTGCAAACTTGGGTTATAACAGTAAATATTAGGGGTTTGCATGATCACACTATGAATTCAAACTCAACAAAAAAATAAGGCAACCAACTTTGAATTAACTGTATGACTGAATACTAGGGGTGTGCTATTGATGGGACATTGATAGGATTGGGGTTTACTAGAAAATCAAAGTATTACTTACAAACATAAATAATCGTGGATAAGGCGACACCCAATGTTTCCCAACTACTTGGGTCCCTTTTGCCTCGGGTTTTCTCAAACCCCAAGGTCCCATACGCTTCAACCACTATAAGAATTAAATATCTCTAGACTCAATTCTTTAATGGGTGTATGAAAGTGGGTATTATCTATCTCTAGCCCAATCCCACCCAATCAAAACTCAAATACCCACCATTATTTTCTCACCCATATCCTATACCTCTTTTACAAGTAAAAATAGAATAAGTAAACACAATCCGTACTTGCAATTATAGATATTTCAATTATAATTTAGAGAAAACAATGGATTTATGCTAAATAAGTAATTGTAATCCTGGACATAAGATACCTAAAAAAGAAGAAAGAAAAGGAAAACGTTATTGTAAATGGCACGAGAAATGGACCCACTCTACAAAAAATTGTGTAAATTTCAGGAATCTGATTCAAGATTACTTGGACAAAGGTTTGTTCCGGATAGCAGACCGACCAATGGAAATTGAGACATCACTGTTTGCGGGAGCAGTAGAGATTAATATGATGTCTACTGACTTAAGGAAGTTGTCTGACCCACAGAAAGAGTTGGAGGCTGCTGAGCACATCCCATCCCACAAGAGTCAAGCCCAGAAAGCGTGGCAAGTCCCACCCCTAGAAACGCCCAATTTATTTAAGCCCCTATCACACACACCCCTATAGCAAGAGGTTTAGCTACTCATAAATGAAGAATAAGAGATTAAACCAAAAAAGGAATTAATATCATTCATCATTAAGAAGAAACTTCAAGCTCAATTTTGTTCTTCAATAGAGGCTTTTACCTTAGAAAGATGAAGAAGATGAAGGGAAAAGCTCTCACTTCTCTCTATCATTTTCTCTCTCTAAAAATTCAATTCAAAACTAACTCACTACTCAATGGAATGGAATGGAATAGAATCTTCTATTCTTTACAAAAGGTATACAAAAATAGGGTAAAGCTGCTCCTCTTTTCTTGTGCTGTACGATTTTACTCCTTTGATGTCGGCCTCACTGGTGCGACACCTGTGTTTCGCAGGTGCTCATCCATGAGACACAAGTCGATCACAACTTTAGGCCAGAAAGTCCAGCTATGGTTCTGCATTTGCACCTGCATTTCACTGGTATTGACCCACGTTTCGTAGGTGTTCCTTCAACTTCAAAGCAGTGTTTTCCTGTATTTGGCCTGCATTTTGCAGGTGTCATCTTGTGATATGCAGGTTCTCTTCTTACAGCATCATGATTTTTGATCAATTTCTTCACTTTACCTGTTTACATTGAATACCTGCAAAAATCAAAGAGAAAAGGGCATAAAACCTTCCTAAATGACTTGAAAATCAAGCAAAAGTTCATGTTTAAAAGCCTAATGAGTTGGTAAATTGCCAACTCATCAAACCACCAAACTTGAACCATTGCTTTTCCTCAAGTAAGAAATTTCTTCACAGCTGAACAATTGAATTAAGCATGTCACACCACATGAGTTATGCACAAGGGACTACTGGGACTAAGACAACCCCAAAACCACACACCGACTTAATGAAAAGAAATGACTCAACAATTTATGCAAATACTTCAAGAGTTAACCACAAACAATTAGCATGATTCACAAGTGTTTGTTTCATTCAAAACAAGGGGCATGGTTGATCGAAACAACCTCAAGTAACATCTCAATTCATTAAAAATTTATATTCCAAGACTTCCTTAAAGCTCATTGCACTCTTGTCTCAATCACATCTTTTACTTTGAACACATTCAAGAATGTTCTCCAAGGAAGTGATGCCATTCATATCAAGAGAGAATCACATTTAATTTTCAAGCAATTCACACACAAAGGGATCATAGAATAAAGCAAATACACTCGCTCTCACAAAGAAATTCTCATGCATACAACTTGACCTGTAGGCTTTCTCTTCGTGTAATTCACCACTAATGTAGAGTTTCTACCCTCAAAATCAATTAGGACTTGGAGATCATAATGAGGGCTAGGAATAAAGATAGGATGACTTTTTAAGTTCTAGTGACTAGAACCTCCCTAATGCTTTTTCTTGAACACTTTTGCATACTCCATTTTTCTATTGAGATCACCCCACCTTATCTCTCCTTGATCAACATCTTCAAATTTATATCAAGATCTATCCTTATATCTCCTTGGTTTCCACCTTTTCCCTCATCTAAGCAAGGAGTAGCACCTTTCAACTATTATTTTTCTTCTGAGGTTTAGAGGTTTTTCAACTGACCAATTCGTTCATTCCATCACAATTTAGTGCTACCAATATTGAAGCTCACATATTTCCCCCGTTTTCTTTTACAAACCCACAAACTTATGCTTTCGCCTCATTTCTCCTTTATTTTTCGCAAAATTCTAGGCACCAAGCTCCATTTTTAATTTCTTTTCACAATTAGCACTAGTGAAGATGGGTGCCAAAAGATGGATTAAAAAATGGTAATAGGCTTGTAATGTGGTTCTCAAAAAAAAAGGGTTAAAGGCTCAACATTGGCTAGCAAAGATGGACATTCAAGAAGGTTATATAAATGAAGTGACTATCAAAAGAAAGCCTAAAATCATGTTCTAAGTGTAGCTACATCTAGGATTTCGCCTTGAGTCGCTCTTAGGGAAAGTTCTAGACAACCATACATGCATGCAAATTAAGCTAAAAACCTCATCACACAAGTCATCACACTCTAAGGAGTTCACACAATTCTTACAACCACATCAAGAGTATGACTTTAGACAAGCTAACATGGGAGTCAAAAATCCAAACAACAAATGTGTAACTCATGACAAGAGTACTCAATTTTTAAATTCAAATGCCCCATTTTCCTCAAAATACATTTTCAATACCATTTAAAAATTTTTGGTGGTACCTCTCAAAAGAAAGTTCAACAACCGACTCAAAAAGACTCTAAACTTGGCATTTTCCCTTAAGAAAGTCGTCTCTCAACCTATCATAGGGAAATGTCACTCGATTAGACAATAAAAGAAAAAAAAAAGGAAATTTCTCCTTGGGAAATAATGACGGTATAAAAAAATCCTTGGAGTTTATTTGCTAATTACTATAAACAAAGGCAATTATTAAGACATGGGTCATTAAACATTTGGCAATTTAAACTGGATCCATCAATAACAACTAATAAGGCAAAAGAATTTTTTTTTTATCAAAAAAACCTAATACGGGAAACAAAAGACAATACATAGCCACATGAGAGACTACACCCCACCCCTAACTAACTGCTTAAATTGTTCCCAATGTATCAATTAAGCATAAGAAAAGAAAAGGATATCTCCTTGAGTGAATTAGTGAGAGTCACGAGGGGTACATGAGTAGGTGTCAGAGGGGAATTTCCATAAAGCAGTCTCGGTAGGTGAAGGCATCAACGGATCTGGTGGAAGTTCAAATGGCTTGCCTGGTGCAATGTGCACCCAACGATTTGGAAGTTTCTGGCTCTCATGATAACTGTAGTCTCCAATATGGGTCACCTGGCGTGGTCACATCATCAATAGTGTGCATCCTTGGGCGGGGTAGTCTGCTATGGTATATTTACTCATCCAATTTCACCTCGAATGGGCTATCATAGCCTACACACCAATTATCTGGTGGGCTCCTGCTACTTGCTAGTTGGGCATCATCAGATACCGAGATATTCAGATCGACACCTTTCGGTGACAGTAACTCCCTGCTACTATCTATCTCTTTCCTAATGGCTATCACTTCATTTTCTAATACATTGACTATAGCATATAGGCCTCCCAATTTTTCAATTATAGGTTTCATGGACATTTTAATGGCCTGTTGAATCATGGGAGGTATAACTTTTTCTAGTTTCAACAATTGAGAATTATGAGCCTGAGCCATATGTGACATCTTCAGGAGGCCCTTAGCTGGTGGTGAGTTATCCCCGTTGGTTGGTGGTGAAACTATTGCATTTTCAGAGGACCATGAAGGTGGAGGACTTTCTAGTTCCACGATTAACTTAGGACACTTTGAAACTGGGGCATCCTCATCTGTCTTGGTGGCCAAAGTAATCACCCCTCAGCTCTCACTGTTCTATCCACTGGCTTGAACAGAGGCAGTTGGCCGAAAGGCAAAGCAGACTGATGAGAACAGGATAGGGAATAGAGGTTGACTTTTTCTTGCCTTCCTTTTGAATTGTTCTGCGATAATCTCCCCCACATTTATGTGTCTGCGATCCATGATGCATGCTACTAGGATTGCGACCTCAATGGGAACATGGGTTGTGTTTTTGGAGGGAAAGATACAAGCGCATACCAGGTCAAGCCACATTCGTGCTTCAGCTTTGAGATCATGGCATTGAATAATGCCTTTCAATACTGCCCAATGTGGTTGACTCACAACAATAGTTTCGGCCATCCATGCAAATTGATTATCTTTGTTTTCCAGTTTCTTTTAACTATAGACATGGACGCAAAGGATTAGCCCAATAAATAGAGTTGATTTCTTCTAAGGTGATGTGAGCTTCTTGGCCCCGTACTAGAACAAACGGTACGAATGGAATTAGATCTACTTGGCCTTTGTGCTTCAAGATATCCTGTCGTGCCCTATAAGACGCATAAAACTCCTTTACCAAATCTGGAAAGTAAGGGTCTAAGGGCATTATGAAAGGATCCCAATCACACATTTGGAATTGGTCAGAAATATCAAGGAAGTCAACCTCAAATTGGGCCTCTACATTGATGGACCGTTTCTCCTTTAAGTGGACATAATAAGTATTCATCTTATTGAACCCAAAGTGAATTTGATCAATTCTCTTATCCTCATCGGTCTCTACTCCTTGAGATGTGGCATTAGTTATTCGGGCTTTCCCTTAACCTTGTTGTCTAGAGGTGGACATAATTTTGCAAGACAATGTTAGCGTCACAAAACCACAAATTTTGTATTTTCTAATAAATGAAATTTAAGCTGACAATTATACTATGCTAAGGAAAAGAAATTAAAAGAATGGATGACAACCAAAATGAAACATCAAAATCAATAGCTGGCAGCACCTGTGCTGCACCTGCGTTTCACAGGTGGCAACCTGCAGTTCACAAATGCATCACCTGTCCGCAGTAGAAACCAAGAAGTAACTTTCCAAAACTTGTGTTTCCACCTACATTTCACAGGAGCCGATATCCGAACCGTATGTTGAAATGCAAGTTAGAGACAATGACCTGAAGTTTAAATCTCTCATGCGCTTCATCTTGCATCTTGAAGATTGGGATCCATGATCCGCAAGCGACTGACAATGGCCATATTGATTTTTTAAGCTTAAAATTTTCCATCTAATGGGTACTTAGACTTCCTCGAAAGGTTTATCAATCAACTAAACAACCGTAAAGACTATTGGGACCACTCAACACTTTTCCTTAAGATAGACGTCGCCCCGTCTATCATCTGGAGATGTCGAGTGCCCAACACAACAACTTATAGCACTTCAACTTCGAAACTTACTCAACTCACTCACACATCACATTTTACACAATTCAAGTAGCACAAAAAGAAATGAATGATGATTCTTCCTTAAGAAAGACGTCACCTTATCTATCAACGGGAAAATCGTGCGGTTCAAGCACATGGGTTACTTAAACTTCATCCCCAACTAAAATTTTGAAACATAGAGCCTATATAGTAGATCTACCAAGATGAG
The DNA here is from genome assembly GCA_035772735.1 of Datura wrightii. NCBI lineage: Eukaryota > Viridiplantae > Streptophyta > Magnoliopsida > Solanales > Solanaceae > Datura > Datura wrightii. The sequence continues at coordinate 69,573,875 of JASDFA010000019.1, read as the reverse complement.
TACTAACACCAACATTTTGCAATTTTGACTTCCCCCAGAATACCCACAACAATCAACAATTCAAAATTAGTGAAGAACATATGATGGGTGATGGGGAGCATGGGTGTAATACCCCGAAAGACCTAAAATCAGACCTGAGGGTTGAAATGGAAAAAACAGGAATTTCTACACCTGGTCTCAAGATTAGTCGTCCAGTGATCTGTGAGGTGCACCACGATTTGTTAGGTGACTCATGGAGTGAAGGGAGAGTTTGGTTGGATTTTAGGTTTGGGGGTTGATCATGGTGAAGCCACGATTTGTGGTCAGGTCAATAAGTCGTAGTGTTGGCCATGGTCAGGAGTTTGACTTGGATGTTGAAATGATTGGCAGTGTTCCCCATGACCAGTCACCACGAGTCGTGGTGTCCCTCGTGGTGACCAGCAGAGGTAAGCTTTCTAGTGTTGGTAATGAGTGCAGGCCACGAGTCATTCCCTCAGGCAATGAGTCATCCAGTCCCTTTTTGGGACTGGCAGTATGATTTTTCCTGTGAATTTAGTAAGGGATTTTTTGTAATTTCTAAGTTTCTAAGACCTAAACTACGTCATTTTAAGCTCAGATAAGTGTGTTTTAAGAGAGTTTTGCTCATTTTAAGCCTATCCCTCTCCATGCAAGCAATCGTAAAAGTTTCTAAGGGTGATCAAGCTAAGAAAATTCATTAAGTCTTCTTCAATTAAATTTGGGCATTCAAGAGGGTTGTGAAATCAGAAGTACCCAGGTATATAGGGTTATGAATGGGTGTATTCACCACTCCCATGCACAATCCCTTCTCAAATTCGTGGAAATCCTAAGTTGATGAATCTATGGGGTTTTAATCTAACTTGTGAATTTTTTAAATACCTATCATGGGTATAACTTATTCATGTTTCTAATATTGAATTATCAGCACGTTTTATAATGTTTCCAATTAAAATTAATGTTATCAAAGTCTTGCAATTATGATGCCCAATTATGAAATGTTCATGAATGGTTGAGATTATGAGATATGTTTTCAAGCATGATGAGATGTGTAAGATGAAGGTATGATTTCGAATTATCCATGTCTATATTCATGTTTTTATCTATAAAAGTCTATTTCAAGTATGTTTAAATTTGTAAAAGCCCAAATGATCAAGTATGTTTCATAATTTCATATTATTTGCTTACCACATGGATTTTGGACTCTAGACTCCCACTCTTTTCAGCTTGTGGTATGGTTTGAGCTAAGGCTCCTCATGTTATGTTTTCAGATTTTTGTATATAATTTTATAATTTAGCTTCATCACTAGATGATGGTTCACCTTCGTTGAAAAATGATGGAGAGCACATGCATGTATTTGGGAGTAGTGTATTGCATCGAGTAGGCTAAGGGTCAGTCAACCCTGTGCCTCAGAATTACGCGCCAACATAGGTATGATCAGATATTTGGGACCTCCCTTGTTTCCCCTGCCCCAAGAGGCCTTTACCTTGATATCGATATCATGGTAGCGTCCTTAGCCCTGGCAAGGCTTTGGATGACTCTGCCCACTTTAGTGTAATCGTCAGGACCACGTAAGCTCTATCGTGGTAATGTCAGTTATATGATGAGTCTCTGATTGTTCCTCATGATTTTAGTTATGCATGTTCATTAGTCATGATATTATGTTTTCAGCAGGTTTGACCGAATGTTCAGTTTTACTTATGAATAATCAGTTTCGGCTTTGAGTCATTCGGCTCGGATATGATATTCAGTTATTTTTAAATCATGTTTTCAAATAATAGCACGCAAGACCTATTCTCAAGATCTTATGATGAAATATTTTATGATTTGCATGATTTCTGTTACTTACTTAGAGGTTTTACTTACCTTGCATACTCGGTATATTCCACGTACTGACTGCATACTCTATGTTGTATCATTTCATGATATAGGCTCAGATATTCAAGTTCGGTCCTACAGTTAGCCAAATCCTCAAAGTAGCTTCTCCCAGCCAGAGTTGGTGGGTCCTCATCCTTCGAGGACCCTTCCATCAGTTGTATTTAGTATTTTCAGTTTTAGTATTAGTGAGTTAGTTGGGGTCTTGTCCCATCAGCTTATCAGTCGATAGAGGCTTATCAAACATAGTATGTTTCAGTTCCAAATTGTTGTTATATATTCAGATATTCTATGTTATTAGATATTTCAGACTTCCGCTATGATATATATATATATATATATATATATATATATATATATATATATATATGTGTGTGTGTGTGTGTGTGTGTTGGAATTCCATATTATTATGTTGAGTCTAGTTGTCATGTTCATGTCAAGGGTCGACATGGATCCTCTCGGGGTTCTTTGTTCCATGTCATCGAGGGTGTCTGAAAGCCATGTTATGTAGAGTCATTTTCATAGGTGTGAAGCATGCCACACTTATGACGAAGAGGCTACGAAATGTTTAGGAAATGCTCCATTCTTTCACGATCCATGTCATGCGATGAAATGTCTTTCTATCCTTCTAACTAGTGCTATACGCATTTGCAGGATCATGCCTCCTCTTTGAGTTAACGAAAGAAGAAATGGAAACAAAAATGGCCATGAGAATGGCAATGGGGATGGGCACAGCAGTCCCCACGAGCCCCCAAGGATCATGTACCCGAGCAGGTAGCCCATGCAGAGTTTAGGGCTACTATTCAAATGTTGGCTCAGGCCTTGACCGCCCAAGTCAACCAGCAGGCGATAGCGCATGTCCCGCAGAATGGAAATGCGACAACGACAAGGGTCAAAGAGTTTCTGAGGATGAACCCTCTGGAGTTCCTTGGGTTGAAGGTGGACGAGGACCTCTACGAGTTTATCAATGAAATTTAGAAAATCACCCAAATCATGGGGGTGACCGAGGAGGAGTGCACAAATTTAGCCTCTTATCAACTCAAAGGGGTAGCACATATCAGGTTTAGGTAATGGAAGGATAGCAGGATAGTTGGATCGGGCCTCATTGATTGGGATGAGTTCCATAGCACGTTTCTAGATCATTTCTTTCCCCGAGAGATGAAGTAAATCAAAGTGGTGGAATTTGTGAACTTGAGGCAAAACAACATGACGGTTCGGAGTATACTCTACTGTTCACTCGCCTTCCAAATATGCACCTGAGATGGTGGCAGACCATAGGGCTCTAGTGAGTCGATTCGTGCATGGGATAACAGATTATTTTGTTAAAGATTTCCGAACCGCGATGCTCCATCAGGACATTAATTTCTCATAGATATTCTTGTATGCCCAATAGATGGAGGCAGGGCAGGTAAGTGATCAGGAGAGAGAGGCTAATAGAGCTAGAACTGATAGCTTTGGATTCTCCCAACAGAGATCTGGTGGTGGGCACCGTCAACAGTCCCACCAGAGATCATTAGCGCCAGCACCGTCAACTGCGAGTGTGCCATCCAGATCTAGGCGCGACCAGAAGGGAAGAGCATCAGGCTCTCAAGGTTAGGGGAGCAGCTCTATGGAGCCCAGTATTCTAGCTTATGACAGGTGTGGTTGGAGGCACACGAGTCAGTGCTTAGTGGGTACAGGTGCTTTTTTCGGGTGTAGGAAGCCCGAACATATGCTCAGAGATTTCCCAGCTGCTAGATTGGGCCATTGTAGAGGCTGGAACCCGCCACTAGTTCGGTAGCTCCATTAGTACTCCCAGCTCAACAGGGTGCATCCACCAGTGCAGGTGGTGGCCAGTGCCAGAATAGGTTTTATGCCTTTGTATCTCACTAGGAGCAGGAGACTTCACTAGATGTGGTCACCGGTATGTTACGAGTATTCCACTTTGATGTATATGCATTGTTAGACCCAGGGGATACCTTATCCTTCGTGACTCCCTATGTTGCTAGTAGTTTCGGAGTCAGTCCCGAAATCTTATCAGAACCCTTCTCAGTCTCTACTTCATTTGGTGATTCAGTTATAGCTCAACGGGTATATAAAACTTGCCCTGTCATAGTCCTTCAGAAAGTCACCTCAACATATTTAGTAGAGCTAGCCATGACTGATTTTCTCGTTATCTTTGGCATGGATTGACTACATGTATGTTATGCCTCAATAAATTGTGGAACCCGTGCGGTAGAGTTTTGATTTTTAGGTGAGCCAGTCCTAGAGTGGAAAGGTAGTTCAGCTGTGCCTATAGGTCATTTAATTTCCTACCTTAAGGCTAGAAAGATGATTTCTATGGGTTGCATGTACCATCTAGTTAGGGTTAAGGAATCTACGTCCAAAACTGCAACTATCCAGTCAGTTCCTGTACGTGCACTTGCGTACGATTGGGAGTGAATAGTACTCAGTTTACCTCCTAGTTTTGGAGATCATTTCAAAAGAGACTTGGTACTCAGGTCAAGCTTAGCACAACATTTTACCCGTAAACAGATGGTCAGGCGGTGTGGACCATTCATACTCTTGAAGATATGTTGAGGGCATGTGTGATTGATTTCAAAAGTAGTTGGGATGATCATTTACCTCTCATTGAGTTTACATATAACAACAATTATCATTCCGGCATTTAGATGGCTCCATTTAAGGCTCTCTATGGGCGGAGATGTAGATCGCCTATTGGTTGGTTCGAAGTCGGTGAAGTTGCGTTGATTGGACCAAATTCAGTCCATGAGGCTATGGAGAAGGTTTAACTTATAAAGGAAAGGTTGAAAACATCTCAGAGTCGCCAAAAGTCCTATCCGGACGTGAGAAGGAGAGAGCTTGAGTTTAAAGTTGATGATTGGGAGTTTTTGAAGGTATCGCCCATGAAAGGAGTGATAAGATTTGAAAAGAAAGGGAAACTCAGTCCCCATTATGTTGGCTCGTGCCGGATTGTAAGCGGGTTGGCAAGGTAGCATATGATTTGGAGTTGCCTTTGGAATTGCCTTCAGTGCATCCAGTGTTTCTTGTGTCGCTTTTAAATAAGTACATGGGTGATCCTGCTATGGTTATTGTTCGGGATGTTTCGCAACTACACGCAAGTGCACGTGGTCGAACAAGTAGTAAAATGGATAAAGTAAGCCAAGTATCTGTTATACCCCGTAGAATTCCCGGCACTTAGATGACCTATTCGCACGTTGGTTAAGCATATTTGAAAGCCATACGTGCTAGGGAAAGGCCCGGGAAAAGATCGTATAAGAAACCCGTCGAACCATCGCAGGAGGAGCCAAGGCAGAGCCCCTCCGCGATGGCAGCGTGTCACGGAGGTGAGGCCTCCGCGATGGCTCCGTGACACGTTGCCCTTGTCCAGGCCCAAGTATATAAAGCCCCCACTGCAGTTTAAGGTCATTATTTACTTAGTAAAATTTCCAGAATCGTAGTGAGCAGAGGGAAAACGAAGGGAAATTAAAAATTTTCGTCCGATTACGCTGCCAAACGCTGCCCAAACCCAAATTAATCCTAGATACCAAGGTATTTAGCAGCAGAGAGCATTTCTACGGAGTTAGTTTTGCGAAATACGGCCGACGAATCGGCGAGCCGCCGAACTAAAGTAAGTAGAATTGCTCCAAACTTATGTCTATGTGTTCCTAGTTGAGAAGTAAATATTTCTCCCTTCTGGGCCGCAGAAAAATAGCGAGTTTTTGACCGTCTTTCGATAAGCCTAAGTTTAGGCTACAAATTAAATCGAAAGTAACATTGCTCTTTACAATAACGTTGTATTTAGTATTGATTGACGTATTTATGAATGCAGTTGGGAGAAAATAGTAGAAGTACCGGCCGAGCCTCATCCGACGGACGAATATTCAAAGATAAGGTATGTAAAGTTAAGTTTCCTCGGCAAGTTGAGTAACATTGAAGCAGTGTAGTAATTTACAGACCAGTAGAAGGTTCAGAAATTGATTATTGTAGTATTTTGAACATTGGTGCAATATGAGCAGTTTTGGGCCGTAACGTGTACGATACCTATCCGTATGATATAGATTCGAATATAAATGATTAAGATTGGCCGTATATTCAGTATGTGATATAATATGCCCTGCCAAGATATTGTTGTGTTTAGCTGAGACCTCGCAAGGTAGTACAACATCATTAAAGCATTCCAGATATAGAATAGTAACTGTATATAGTTTAGAAAGCATGTTAGAAATAGGAAATCATGTTAATACAGAAACCTAGTGAACAACATAGTCTTCAGCAGAAACACCCGCTTGTATAGCCTTTGCCCCAGTATAGTTAGACAGGGAACTATATTCATGTTTATACTTACCTGTCTCAGCATGTATCAGACACCTACAGATTGCTATTATTATCCCAGTAAATGATTTATATAATACCTTATGCCTATTAGTTTTGGCTTATGAGATACACAGACAACATGACTAGTTGAGACTGTTGTATTGATTGGGGTTGGATTACCTAGCAACCCTGACCGCCCAGGGTTAATAGCTGTATCGACTCGTCCGCCAGAGGACGAGGATACGTCACTCTACGGAGTGATATGCCATCCCGCAAGGGGACGAAGATGGGATGCCAGTTTCCCCATATTGTGCCTTGGTCGGCCCTTATACACCCCCGTCGAGCGGGTACGCCCGGGGTGTTGATTTAGAGTCCTTCGGACTCAGGTACAGTTATAGTCAGGGGCTCAGCGAGCCCAAGTGCATACCCAGGGACCGGCAGGATGCTTACAGCTACTATAGGAGATGGGATGACCGGGGTAGGGGCATAGATTCTGTGTTGATTGTACCTCCCGGCTTATGGGGGCCGGGTAAGGTTTGTATGTGCTGTGTTATGTTATGTATACTATGCCATGTTATATTAGACGCGAGTGGGTTGGTAGTTGAATGATACGCTTCCAGGTATGATTCCTACTTCCTTCGGTATCAGTAAGAACAGGTACGATCTACATCATCAGACAGTTAATTTATTCCTCCTACTTCTGCTTCATCAGTCATACTATTGCTTTCAGATGTTGTTTTCAGTTATATTATTTCAGTTGCTTTACATACTCAGTACCAGTGGTACTGACGCCCAGTGGGGCGCTGCATTACTTGCCTGCAGGTACTCCTAGACGAGCAGGCGATTCTACGTGACTCCCTGTCAGCGGATGAGTATTCAGCTCCAGTCATCCGGAGGCTGAATTTCTGAGGTGTAGTTCAGTTCCTTTTGTTGTATATAGAATGGGTAGGTCGGGGCCCTGTCCCGATCAGTTCTATTACTATTCCTAGAGGCTTGCATTCTGTATGAAATCCCTGTGGTCAGATGAGCCGGTCATGTGGGGCCGTGCAGTAGTATAGTTGTCTTTACTCTTTCTTACTTCTGTGATGGTCGTGTGAGGCCATAGTTGTCAGTAGTAGTGACCTTGCCAGTCACGTAGCTTCTTTTTATGCTTTTTGATTAAGCAGCAAGATAACTAGACAGCATGGTGGCCTTGTCGGCCCGTATAGGTTTCCCTGAATTACTATATTTCTGGTTAGCTGCCAAGACAGGTACAGCAGGCGATAGGCCAATGGGCCGGGGGCTATATTTACAGCCGTTATATAGCCCTTTGTTTCCAGAAATCTGAGTTAGAGCCAGCCAGGCGCCAGACGCGCCCAGGCTTAACAGTCTAGCAGGTCAGATCATAGTAAGGGCACCAGGTGCCAGTCGTACCCCCCCCCAAGGCGGGGTGTGACAAACTTGGTATCAGAGTAGGTCGTATCCCAGGGAGTCTGCAAGCCGTGCTAAGTAGAGTCCTGTCCATGGATGTGTTGTGCACCACATACTATGGGTAGGAGGCTGCAAGGCATGATAGGATGGTTGTCTTTTATTCTGATTCAGTCGTGCTATAGAGCTGTACAGTATAGGGTTGAATTCCTAAAATCTTACTATGTCCTTTGGCTACAGATAATGTCAGACCTGCGCCATCCCGTCACAGGTCGGAACTTAGACATTGCAGCAGGGGAGGGCACCAGCAGGATGCCTCCCCCTCATTTGGAGACAGCCCGATCAGAGGGCCCTACAGAGGCTTCATCTCAGCCTCCTCAGCAGTCTCCACCACGTCAGGAGCCGTTTGGAGCGACAGTATCTTCAGCAGTCCCTATACCGATGCCTTCCGATCAGGAAGTTAGGAGTGCTGTAGTTATGATAGAACAGGTGATGGCTACTCAGCGGCAGCAAATGCCATCCACAGTTGCAGAAGCATTAGGAGGGCCCGGTAGTTCGAGGGTCCGAGAGTTCTTAGCCTTGAATCCCCTACAGTTTACAGGCACGGACCGCACCGAGGACCCCCAGGATTTTCTGGATCAGATGCAGAGAATCTTCAGGGTTATGCATGCTACACCTACTGAGTCAGTTGAATTGGCCGCGTTTCGGTTGCGAGATATTGCGGTGTTATGGTATGAAAGCTGGGAGAGGTCCCGAGGGAGAGATGTTCCCCATCCTACCTGGTCCAGCTTTTCAGGAGCCTTTCTGGATCACTATTTGCCGCGGGAGATTCGACAGGCCCGGGTAGACCAGTTCCTACATCTGGAACAGGGGGCCATGAGTGTTCAGGAATATTCCTTGCGGTTTGACTCCTTGGCTCGATATGCACCGGCTTTTGTTGATACCATGGCATCCAGAGTGCACCATTTTATTATGGGGTTGAACCCAGAGTATGTCGAGACTTGTATCACGGCCACACTGCGAGAAGATATGGATATTTCCCGAATCCAGGCATTTACCCAGAATATTGAGGGCATCAGACAGCGACATCGGGAAATCAGTAGGGTTAATCAGGAGCAGCGTCACCGGGATAGGCCAGCTGAGTTACAAAGAGAGGCCCGGGGAGGACCCAGGCCACGATTGTCAGACAGGCCGCCCAGGCCCCCGCCTCCGCCACAGTCACAGGGAGGTAGATTCAGCCGCAGGGGGCAGTCAGAGGCTGGCAGAGGTTCGCAGACGGCAGATTCACCGTTACAGAGGAGGGCGGAGCAGAGTAGGTATAGCCTACCACTTTGTCCTATATATAGTCGACGCCATTCTGGAGCATGCAGGTATGGTTCCACCGCATGCTATATTTGTGGCCAAGAAGGCCATTTGATGAGAGATTGCCCAGCCAGAGGTCATGAGGACCGGGACAGACAAGATAGGGCATCAACAGGATCACGAGCTACAGCATCCTCGACTGGGCGCAGGCCCCCAGTTTCAGCAGGCAGGGGTCGAGGCAGATCAGGGGCCTCCAGTACAGGTGCGGGTCCAAGCCGCACATATGCCTTACCAGGGAGGCAAGATTCAGAGGCATCGCCTGATGTTGTGACAGGTATGCTAACTATCTGCTCACACCCTGCTTATGTGCTAATTGATCCAGGGTCTACTTTGTCCTATATTACTCCATTTGTGGCATGGAAGCTTAGTATTGTACCAGAATCATTACAGCAGCCCTTTTTAGTATCTACGCTCGTCGGTGACTCTATCACAGCTAGTCGGATCTACCGCGGGTGTACAATAGAGGTTGCTGCTCGTCAGACCACAGTAGATCTGGTTGAGTTAGAGATGATAGATTTCGATGCCATAATGGGTATGGACTGGTTAGTACCATGTTTTGCTAATGTTGAATGCTGGACTAAAACGGTCCGATTCCACTTCCCGGGGGAGGCAGTACGGGAGTGGAAGGGCAGCACCGCGACGCCAAAAGGTAGGTTTATTTCCTACCTTCGGGCGAGAAAGTTGATATCTAAGGGGTGCATTTACCATCTTGTCAGAGTTTAGGATGTCCAAGCGGAATCTCCGACCCTCCAGTCTGTCCCAGTGGTAAATGAATTCCCAGATGTATTTCCTGATGAGTTACCTGGTATTCCCCCAGAAAGGGAAATAGACTTTGCTATTGACTTGCTACCAGGCACTCAGCCAATATCAATACCTCCTTATCGTATGGCTCCTGCAGAACTCAGAGAATTAAAGGAGCAGTTGAAAGACTTGTTAGATAAAGGTTTTATCAGGCTGATTACTTCCCCGTGGGGTGCGCCAGTCTTGTTCATGAGAAAGAAAGATGGCTCGCTCCGAATGTGCATAGACTATCGGCAGCTCAATAAAGTTACAGTAAAGAACAAGTATCCGCTTCCCAGAATTGATGACTTATTTGATCAGTTACAGGGAGCCAGATACTTTTCTAAGATTGATTTGCGGCCCGGATATCACCAGGTCCGAGTACGTGAAAGGGATATCCCTAAGACAGCATTCAGGACCCGATATGGACATTTTGAATTTCTGGTTATGTCCTTCGGGCTAACAAATGCCCCAGCAGGTTTTATGGACCTGATGAACAGTATTTTTAGACCCTTCCTGGACTTGTTCGTGATAGTATTCATTGATGATATTCTGGTGTAATCTCGCTCCGAAGAAGATCACCGGACTCATTTGCGGACAGTGCTCCAGATCCTCAGGGACCGCCAGTTGTACGCAAAATTTTCTAAGTGTGAATTCTGGCTTAACTCAGTAGCCTTTTTAGGGCATATTGTCTCAGATACTGGTATACAGGTAGACAAACAGAAGATAGAAGCAGTTAAGTCATGGCCTAGGCCTACCACCCCGACTGAAGTTCGTAGCTTTCTGGGGTTGGCAGGATACTATCGGAGGTTCGTTGAGGGATTCTCAACCATTGCAGCACCTTTAACTAAATTGACACAGAAAGCAGCAAAGTTTCAGTGGACGGAGGCATGTGAGCAGAGTTTCCAGGAATTGAAAGACAGATTAACCTCCGCCCCAGTACTGGCACTGCCGGAAGGCACAGAAGGTTATTCAGTCTATTGCGACGCATCAGGTGTCGGATTGGGATGTGTTTTGATGCAGCATGGTAGAGTAATTGCATATGCTTCCAGGCAGCTGAGGAAACATGAGAAGAATTACCCCACCCATGATCTAGAGTTGGCCGCAGTAATTCATGCCTTGAAGATGTGGAGGCATTATCTGTACGGCGTCCATGTTGATATATATACAGATCATAAGAGCATGCAGTACATTTTTACTCAGAGGGAGTTGAATCTGCGGCAACGTCGCTGGTTAGAATTGTTGAAGGATTATGATGTGAACATCCTGTACCATTCGGGAAAAGCTAATGTTGTAGCAGATGCTCTGAGTCGAAAGTCAATGGGGAGCTTGGTGTATTTGCGACCCGAGAGACAGAAATTAGCTAAAGAAATTCATCAGTTAGCTGGGCTAGCCGTTCGAGTAATGGAAACAGGAGATAATGGGGCCGTAATTCAGAATTTTGCAGTATCATCGTTAGTTGCAGAGGTAAAAGAACGACAGTACGAGGATCCCGATTTAGTCCAGCTCAGAGATAGAATTCAGAAAGGTAAGGAGCCAGATTTTCAGATAACCGAGGATGATGTGCTACATTGTAAGGGCCGCCTTTGTGTTCCGAATGTCTCATGACTTCGTGGGCAGATTATGCACGAGGTACATTACGCTCGCTATTCCCTCCATCTAGGGGCGACGAAAATGTACCACGACATCAGAGACATCTATTGGTGGCCAGGTATGAAAACTGAAATAGCCGAATTCGTATCTAGATGTGCTAATTGTCAGCAGGTGAAAGCAGAGCACCAGAAACCGGGTGGTATGACGCAAGAGATATCAATACCTATGTGGAAATGGGAAGCAATAAATATGGATTTCGTAACAGGGTTACCCCGTACTAGACGCAGAAATGATTCCATTTGGGTAATAGTTGATAGGCTGACAAAATCAGCTCATTTCTTGCCAGTAAGGGCTACCTTCTCAGCTGAGGATTATGCCGAATTGTATATCAGAGAAATAGTTAGATTACATGGAGTGCCGACATCTATCATTTCAGACAGAGGGGCACAGTTTACAGCTAGGTTCTGGCAGTCATTTCAGAAAGGTCTGGGGATGCAGATTAATCTGAGCACAGCATTCCACCCTCAGACAGACGTGCAAGCTGAACGTACAATACAGACGCTCGAAGATATGCTACGAGCGTGTGTGTTAGATTTTGGGGGTAGCTGGGATGAACATCTTTCGTTAATCGAATTTTCTTATAATAACAGCTACCATTCAGCTATCCAGATGGCGCCTTTCGAGGCATTATACGGGCGAAAGTGTAGATCGCCGGTGGGCTGGTTTGAGATAGGAGAATCAGCATTAGTTGGCCCAGATATCGTTCGGCAGTCCGAAGAGAAGATAAAGCTTATCCGGGAACGTTTACTGACCGCTCAGAGTCGTCAGAAGTCATACGTAGATAGACGGCGCAGAAATCTAGAATTTTCGGTAAACGACTGGGTATATCTGAAAGTATCCCCGATGAAAGGGGTAATGAGGTTTGGCAAGAAAGGCAAGCTTAGCCCCAGATTTATTGGGCCGTACCAAATTCGGCAAAGAATGGGCCGCGTGGCATATGAGTTAAATTTGCCTCCAGAATTAGCGTTAGTTCACCCAGTATTCCATGTTTCTATGTTAAGAAAGTTCGTAGGGGACCCTTCTACAGTAGTTCCAGTCCAGGATGTTCAGATCACAGAGGGGTTAGCCTACGAAGAGGTTCCCGTAGCTATCCTAGACAGACAGATTCGCAGGCTGAGAACTAAAGATGTTGTATCTGTCAAAGTTTTGTGGCGTAATAGAAATCGGGAAGAAATGATGTGGGAGGCTGAGAAAGATATGAAAACCAGATACCCTCACCTATTTCAGGCCTAGTCAGACGACAGGTATGTCCGTATCATTATTTATACAGTACTTTATGGTTGTATGTTGAAAATAATAAAGAAAGAAGTGGTATTCAGTTGTCCAGTGGATTGTAGAATATTGTGTGCAGTGCCTGTGTTGGACTTTTCTGCGTTTCAGGGCGTTGCGATAGTCCATATTACAGGGGAAACTCTGCCAAAATTTTCCCAGAAACTAGAGTGAACAGTTCTCTAGACAGTAGTATACATTCGGGGACGAATGTTCCTAAGGGGGGGAGAATGTTATACCCCGTAGAATTCCCGACACTTAGATGACCTATTCGCACGTTGGTTAAGCATATTTGAAAGACATACGTGCTAGGGAAAGGCCCGGGAAAAGATCGGACGAGAAACCCGTCGAACCATGGCGGGAGGAGCCAAGGCAGAGCCCCTCCGCGATGGCAGCGTGTCACAGAGGTGAGGCCTCCGCGATGGCTCCGTGACACGTTGCCCTTGTCCAGGCCCAAGTATATAAAGCCCCCACTGCGGTTTAAGGTCATTATTTACTTAGTGAAATTTCCAGAATCGTAGTGAGCAGAGGGAAAACGAAGGGAAATTAAATATTTTCGTCCGATTACGCTGCCAAACGCTGCCCAAACCCAAATTAATCCTAGATACCAAGGTATTTAGCAGCAGAGAGCATTTCTACGGAGTTAGTTTTGCGAAATACGGCCGACGAATCGGCGAGCCGCCGAACTAAAGTAAGTAGAATTGCTCCAAACTTATGTCTATGTGTTCCTAGTTGAGAAGTAAATATTTCTCCCTTCTGGGCCGCTGAAAAATAGCGAGTTTTTGACCGTCTTTCGATAAGCCTAAGTTTAGGCTACAAATTAAATCGAAAGTAACGTTGCTCTTTACAATAATGTTGTATTTAGTATTGATTGACATATTTATGAATGCAGTTGGGAGAAAATAGTAGAAGTACCGGCCGAGCCTCGTCCGACGGACGAATATTCAAAGATAAGGTATGTAAAGTTAAGTTTCCTCGGCAAGTTGAGTAACATTGAAGCAGTGTAGTAATTTACAGACCAGTAGAAGGTTCAGAAATTGATTATTGTATTATTTTGAACATTGGTGCAATATGAGCAGTTTTGGGCCGTAACGTGTACGATACCTATCCGTATGATATAGATTCGAATATAAATGATTAAGATTGGCCGTATATTCAGTATTTGATATAATATGCCCTGCCAAGATATTGTTGTGTTTAGCTGAGACCTCGCAAGGTAGTACAACATCAGTAAAGCAATCCAGATATAGAATAGTAACTGTATATAGTTTAGAAAGCATGTTAGAAATAGGAAATCATGTTAATACAGAAACCTAGTGAACAACATAGTCTTCAGCAGAAACACCCGCTTGTATAGCCTTTGCCCCAGTACAGTTAGACAGGGAACTATATTCATGTTTATACTTACCTGTCTCAGCATGTATCAGACACCTACAGATTGCTATTATTAGCGCAGTATATGATTTATATAATACCTTACGCCTATTAGTTTTGGCTTATGAGATACACAGACAGCATGACTAGTTGAGACTGTTGTATTGATTGGGGTTGGATTACCTAGCATCCCTGACCGCCCAGGGTTAATAGCTGTATCGACTCGTCCGCCAGAGGACGAGGATACGTCACTCTACGGAGTGATATGCCATCCCGCAAGGGGACGAAGATGGGATGCCAGTTTCCCCATATTGTGCCTTGGTCGGCCCTTATACACCCCCGTCGAGCGGGTACGCCCGGGGTGTTGATTTAGAGTCCTTCGGACTCAGGTACAGTTATAGTCAGGGGCTCAGTGAGCCCAAGTGCATACCCAGGGACCGGCAGGATGCTTACAGCCACTATAGGAGATGGGATGACCGGGGTAGGGTCATAGATTCTGTGTTGATTGTACCTCCCGGCTTATGGGGGCCGGGTAAGGTTTGTATGTGCTGTGTTATGTTATGTATACTATGCCATGTTATATTAGACGCGAGTGGGTTGGTAGTAGAATGATACGCTTCCAGGTATGATTCCTACTTCCTTCGGTATCAGTAAGAACAGGTACGATCTACATCATCAGACAGTTAAGTTATTCCTCCTACTTCTGCTTCATCAGTCATACTATTGCTTTCAGATGTTGTTTTCAGTTATATTATTTCAGTTGCTTTACATACTCAGTACCAGTGGTACTGACGCCCAGTGGGGCGCTGCATTACTTGCCTGTAGGTACTCCTAGACGAGCAGGTGATTCTACGTGACTCCCTGTCAGCGGATGAGTATTCAGCTCCAGTCATCCGGAGGCTGAATTTCTGAGGTGTAGTTCAGTTCCTTTTGTTGTATATAGAATGGGTAGGTCGGGGCCCTGTCCCGATTAGTTCTATTACTATTCCTAGAGGCTTGCATTCTGTATGAAATCCCTGTGGTCAGATGAGCCGGTCGTGTGGGGCCGTGCAGTTGTATAGTTGTCTTTACTCTTTCTTACTTCTGTGATGGTCGTGTGAGGCCATAGTTGTCAGTAGTGGTGACCTTGCCGGTCACGTAGCTTCTGTTTGTGCTTTTTGATTAAGCAGCAGATAACTAGACAGCATGGTGGCCTTGTCGGCCCGTATAGGTTTCCCTGAATTACTATATTTCTGGTTAGCTGCCAAGACAGGTACAGCAGGCGATAGGCCAATGGGCCGGGGGCTATATTTACAGCCGTTATATAGCCCTTTGTTTCCAGAAATCTGAGTTAGAGCCAGCCAGGTGCCAGACGCGCCCAGGCTTAACAGTCTAGCAGGTCAGATCTTAGTAAGGGCACCAGGTGCCAGTCGTACCCCCCCCCAAGGCGGGGTGTGACAGTATCGATCCCACAGGGTCTGAACCAAGGTAATAATCGAACTAAGTATTAATGAACTCTAACTCTAAAAATGCAGACAACAATTTTAAAGAGGATTTTGAGAGTTTGTTTCCTAAGTTATACTAATCTAAGACAAAATGATAAAATGAGTCTGAACTATAGTAATGAGCAAGCCGAGGCCAAAACGAACATGCAGGGAAGTAATTTATTGATACAATTTGGTTAATCTTTCCTTCGGTTGCTAGTCAAGAATTATTGCCTATGGAGAGAAACTTTCGTGTTCTGCCCAACTTAAGAATCATGAACCTTCAACCTACATTTCTGTGATAAAAGAATTTCATGTTCTATCCATACGAAACCGATTCCTTAATTGACTAATACGACTTTCAGATATATTTCTATTCTAAAGGTAAATCAATTCTCAATTTTCCCAAACTAAGAAGAGATCATATCCTACCAATTTCACAACTTTCCAATTTCTTTCCTTTTCAAGATAAATTTGGATTTGTTAGATATACATTAACATTGGCCAGACATTAATGCAGTAAGAACAAGAATTGATAGAACAACCATGGAAGAAAAGATGAAAAACCAAAATGATCAACAATAACATTCTACTACAAATGTTCTTAACCTCAGCAAGAAGTGAATTTAGCCACTCATTTGTGGATTAAACATCATCAAATGAGTATAAAAAATACAAACAATTGAAATAAAGGAGAAAGAGTTAGAGAAGAACCATAAAATTTTCGTCCCCTCAACTGCCTGTAACCCACGTTCTTGCTCAACTAAGTCAGAATGATTAAAAATAAACCTAAATGTGCTATTTATACTAGTGGAAATTTTTCCCGGAATAACAAGCAACGTGTCACAGAGTGCAGCGCGGAGCACTGCCTCCGTGACACAGTGCAAACGCGGACCCTCACTGGAAATTTATGTTCCAGGTAAATATAGGCAACGTTCCACGACATGTAACACGGGGCTTGGCCAACGTGCCACGGCGCCGTCGCGAACCTTCACTAGAAATTTGCCAAAATAAATCATCCGAGGCAGACTGCCTCCACGATGGCAGCATGACACGGCTCCATTGCGGAGCCCCTATACTTGCTGCTTTTCCTTGACCATTCCCACTGCTTGCTTCCGAGTCCATTCCCGATTTTCACCAACATGCAACTTAGCTTCCTAAAATTACATTTTTCCTGCAAAACAACACTAATCATGTTGGTTAGTATAAATTCACATTTTAACTACGAATCACATGAGAATGTACACATAACGATAGATAAACAAGACGAAATAGAGCATTTGAGCATCACTTGGGCATATAATTCTGCCCAAGATCACTTACCCAACACTTAAAACCTTGTTCGTCCTCGAACAATACTCTCACATCTCATGCAATTGACACCCACGTATAGCTACTTTGGATTGACAATTCAAGCTACGGTTATACTGATTATTTAATATAGCAAATCATCAAGAAAACATGCATAGTCCCATCAACACAATGACATTCACCACGTTAAGACCTCCTATACTCAAGAATCGACTCTCGATCTTGGCGAACTCATGCAAATCAACTGATCAAGACATTCGACACGAAATTCAATCTCTCGTCAAGCATGTGCCCTCACAACATAATAGAATTTCCCCCTTTTCAATAATATGATCTCAGTGCATTACACTTAGGGGTATATGAACACAATTTTGCTCTCTCTCCCAAAGAATTCACATGCATCGTGTCATGAACCATAGGCTTGCCTCTAGTGTATTACTCCACTAATATAAGGACGCATGATGTAAGATCACGTAGGACTTAACGGGTTGTAATGTAAGCTAAGGAACTAGTAAATACTGGGCTAACCAATAATATCATCTAGCCTCCTTAAGCGCCTTTCAATACATCCCACCATCATTATGGGCATTATTTCTTACTTCATCCTCCCATTCTTAACTTTTTTTCTTTATTTTTGTTCCCATATCTTTAAGCACACTCGACTTAATAACAAAGATTAGTTATACATCTTCATTTTATTTAAATTCGGCAAGTGCACCTTTGACCTTATCTTTACTTTCACCACTTCCGCTTTTCCTTTCTTTTCACAATCTTCACTCCTTGACACAGTGGGAAAATTATTTTCCTTGAGTGCTTAAGAGTTTTGAATCAAATTCACGGTTAATGAAAAGAAGGGATTAAGCTTGATTTCTACCTCTTCACGAAAGAGAAAAAAAATATGCTAAAGGCTCAATGGGGCTAACTAGGATGTAAATTCAAGGTAGGTATGACAAGAGAAAAACTTTCGGTTAAATCAAAGAAATGCTTGCATCCTATCCTACACTGCACATCCTTCATTTCGTTTCGTACACACACCAAACAAGTTCTAGTCACTTCACAATATCATGGAAGAATCGAAACCTCACCTCACACTCATTGCACATGCTCAACTCAAGACTTATTCACAGACTCTTCAATCAGCTAATTACAAGAATTCAATATTAAGCCTCAATCACACCGAATCGAACTCTATGGCCTAGGTATCTCAACATGTTTCACATTTGCATGCTTTCATATGAATCATCTTTGCATCTCAATATCATGTACAACACGCAACAAGAATTCCGAACCATGAAGTAGCGACACGTTTGGGAAACAAACAAAAGAAAGAAAATAAAAGAAAATAACAAAACTACTCCTATAGACTACATTTCCCTTAAGACGGTTGTCATCTATCCATCATAGGGAATGGTCACTATTTACGACTTCGGTTCAATGGGACTATTCTCGGTAAAAGCACCGAAAACAAACGCCGAGAACCCAATAATAAAAAATTCAACAAAAAATTTTAAAAATATCAATAATTTCTATAGAAAACAAAAATATTTACACAACCAGCTAACAACAACTCAACACAGCACAAAACAGCTTAACATTCATTACAACACCGAATTACAATACAAAACATATGCACAAAATCACAGGGTCACAATTTTTTCACAACAGGCATCACAACAAGACATGAACATAAACAACAACAAAACAACTGGCGCCTAAGTACTCCCACCCCACACTTAAACAGAACACTGTCCCCAGTGTTCATCAAATTCAACATAGCACAGAAGTAGGTGGTGAAACTCCCTGATCAATCGAAGTATTCAACTTCTTCGTCAGGTGCCGTTGCCTTGTCCCCTATATCTGAGTCGCCCCTGTTGTCTTCATCTGACTCGACATCTGAGTTATCGCGGCGTGTCTCCTCATCAGTGGGGACATCATCATCTACAGGCTCCACAAAATCTGGCCCCACTCGGCATAGAGCCCGGGTATTTTCGCCAAAGGGGTAATCTAGCTCGAGCTGTCATAGCTCATCTTCTGTTGCTGGCCTTCCGCCTATTCGCAATTGCAACATCTGCATCCCGTACATGCGGGCCATATACTGATCATCCCGAGCATGTCACTCCGCTAGTGTGAGAACTGGCCCATGAGTGGTGTCGGGTGCCTTGGTTTTGGTGACGTCCAAGGCACGCCTATCCATTTGCAGGATGTAGTCTAGGGCCTCCTCCTAGATGTCAAGGCTCCTCAGAAACGTGGTCAGAAAACCACCAAACCCGTACCTGTGCCCTTGATACAAACGGGCCCTCTTCATGGCGGAGATGATCACTGCCCCAACATTTATCTCAAGCCCTTTCATCAGGGCATAAACCAAGCACACTCGATCCCGGGAGACATCTGTCATGTGCACCCCCGGGATCAGGCAGGAACACACAATTTTGAGCCACATCCTGGCTTCCCTGTTCATTTGAGAGTAAGGCAGCATCTGATGGTAGCCCCTCTCCTTGTGCCTGCTCCACCGTGCTGTCGAACGGGCTCCACACAGAGTGCGTCTGATATCCGCATAAGGTGGTTATGTTCAGCTACTGGAGTACATGGGCGTCTGTGTCCGGCGCCCCCAATATGGCATTCAGGTGATGGGGCTCAAAGGTGACAACCTGCCCCCTTATCTTAACGGTGTGACTGCGGAGTGTCGGGTTCCAGTTTGCGTAGAACTCCTGAATCAATTGGAGATTGCACTCCTTGGGCTCTTCGAAGATGAAGTTCAGCCCGACAGCGTCAATCCGGTGTACAATTCTGGGGAATTCCTGTGCAAGTGGCTCCCTTGCAATGTGCTCCACAGGGAAGTATTTGGTCTCCTTATTTTTTGCATACCATTTCTTCCCTTCGTCCGTCACCCATCGGATTCCGTATTGACGACGTTGGCCGCGTGGAACGCTGGTGCTGCTGAAACTGTCGTTCCCAGTCTAATCCTTTTTCTCCCAGTGCCTGATGTAGATGCGCCCTTTCCTTTGTCTTGCCTTCTTGACATCATTCCTGTCAAATCAAATAGACAGTTCCAATGTTATTCAAGTCAAACAATTTGCTTCGATTAAGGTTGGGTTGAGTTAGGCCACCCCACACTTAGTCTTCAGCCACAATGAAAACAATTCAGCAAGACAATCATTCTTTTCCAATTTTTATCAATCAACATGCCTCGTGCATTCAGATAAGTCGATGGAATAATTACTATGTACTACTCAGACTTCGTACAACTAATCACAATATCACCATCGATTCCATTACATCACATAGCACTTTGCCAAAATTTTCCTCAACAACCACAACCTATGCAATTCACCAATTTAATTTTCCCAAAAATTCCCTTGTTTATTTAGCATATTCATCTATATTCACAACATCATTTACATCACCCAACATGCACAACTCAATTATTTTCACATTTTCAACCAAATTTAGTTTCTTCCAATACAAATTCCAACCCTAGCTACCAATTTTGCAAAAAATCAATCAAACATGTATTTATCGAGTTCATATAATCATAACGGTACTACGAACATCAATCAACAATAACTTAAATGAATTCAAGCTCAATTTACACCTAGGGAAAGCTTTAGTCACCTAACATGCTTAAAAATTGAAAATTTCAGCAAACATTGAGGTTAAGTTCAAGAACATACCTTTAATTCGATGAACTCAAAGAAAAGTTGAAGAAAATTTGATCCTAAGTCCGTGTCACATTGGGGAAGGAGGGATTTTAGGGGTTTTGTCATGGAGGGGAGTGAGAAATGGGAAAAATGAGGGGTTTTCGGGGTTAAAAAGAGGTTTTTTTGCGCAGGTCACCCGGCGACCCGGTGTGACCCGACGCGAATAACACCTCAACATGTCACGGAGGGTAACGCGGAGCACCCCCACCGTGACACAGAGCCATCGCGTAGGTTTTTTGGAATTTGTGAAGATTTCAGAATACCTTCAACGTGTCACGGAGGGTAACGCGGAGGCCCTCCTCTGTGACACGGAGCCATAATACCTTCAACGTGTCACGGAGGGTAACGCGGAGGCCCTCCTCCGTGACACGGAGCCATCGCGTAGGCTCACTGTCTTGCCACTTTTTAATTTTTTCTCACCTCGATTTTTTCCTTTGCAATCCTTTGCATTTTTGCCCCCGTTCCACCTGAAAATCATCTCACAACAAGAAATTGGTTAGAATTTATAGGTTTCAAACATGAACACAATTTTTGGTTTTATTTTTATTTTTTTTCTTCTTTTTTTTCTTTTCCTCTTTTTTTTCTCTTTTTAACTAATTCTACTCATCTAGTACAACAATTTCACGGGTTGCCTCCCGTGCAGCGCCTGGTTTACCGTCGCGGCTCGACGTCATTGACACTCAATCATCCTCTAGAGTGACGGACGTCTTCTCTCGAATAACGTCCTCACCCCAGTAATGCTTATACCGCTGCCCATTAACCAAGAATCTGGCACTTCGATCTTCTTGCCACACTCCAGTTTTGGGGTGTCCTCAATCGGTGGTTTTCCCACTAGATCTCGAGAATCAAATATCTGAACAATATCTGCTTTATTTAGCACGTTGATTGCTGAAAGCTCCTCATATATGGCTAGAAGCTTTTTGGCCTTGTACACATCAAATACCTCCACCTTGTCATGCACCTGCATGGTTAGCTGCCCTGCGGCTACATCAATCAACGCTTTTCCGGTTGCCAAGAAAGGACGTCCCAAAATAAATGGGACTTCCGCATCTGGCTCAAAATCCAGCACAACAAAATCCACCGGGAAAATAAGGGAGCCCACTTGCACCAGCACGTCCTCCACTATGCCATCTGGTCTGGCCAAAGAACGATCCGCTAACTGTAATATCACTGTAGTTGGTCTAGGACTGCCCAAACCCAACTTCTTGAATACCGATGTCGGCGTCAAGTTAATGCTTGCTCCCAGATTGCATAATCCACGAGCTCGGATACTGCCCAATTGTGATTTGAATTGTAAAGCTCCCAGGGTCCTTGAGCTTTGTGGGCAACCTGTTCTGTATCCGGGAAGTGCACTCCTCAGTAAGCGCCACCATAGCATACTACGTCAGCCTGCTTTTGTTAGCTACGATGTCCTTGATATACTTTGCATACTTCGGCACTCCCTGCAAAACATCAACAAGAGGTAAATTAATGTGTACCTGTTTAAGCACTTCCATGAACTTTTTGAAACACGCTTCCTCCTTGTGTTTCTTTAATCTTTGAGGGAACGGGAGTGGTGGTCTTTCTGGTTCAGCTTCCTTCTTCTTCCCCCTCTCATCATCATGTTCCCTTTCTTTCTCCATTGCTCCTAACTGCTGAGGTGGTCTTTCAGGTTCCACCTCCTTGAGTTGTAAACCAGTCCTTGTGGTCACTGCATTTACTTGCTTGGGATTCGAGTCAGTTTCACTCGGTAGTCCTTCTCTTGGCCTGGTGTTTTGAGCTCCAGCTAGTTGCCCAAACTGGTACTCCAACGCCTTTGTAGCTAACTGATTGTTCTTTACATCTTCCGCCAATTTCACATAGTCAGCCTGCAATTGAGCTTGGTTAACTATCATTGTTTTAAACATTTCCTCAATGCTGGGTGGTGGTGGTGGAGAAGGAGGTGCATTGTTGCTTTTGTATTGAGTTTGATAGTTCTGCTGCCCTCGTTGATTTCTCTGCGCACCCTGATTCGAACTCTGCCCTTGATGGCTATTACTACCCCAGGAGAAATTTGGATGATTCCTCTAATTAGAGTTGTAGTTGTTGCCATACTGTTGGTGATTATTTCTCTGTACATTACCAACAAAGTTCACTGAATCTGGATTTGCACCAAAACACTCAGCTGAGTGTTCATTACTACCACATACTTCACACTAAATCTGTTGCACTACATTAACTGGGGCTTGAGGTTGATTCAAGCTCATATTGCTGAAGTGGGTGTTAAGTTGATTTTTCAACGCAGCTATCTGTGCAGTGATAGCTGTAAAACCATCCACATCCAAGACTCCTACTGCTTTCCTTGTTCCTCCTCTAGAAGAGTCCGCATTCCACTCTGGATTTCCCTCCAAAATACGATTTAACAAAGTATATAGCTCCTCATAAGTCTTTTCTAATGCTTGTCCCCCAGCTGCTGAGTCTAGCAAAATTTTTGTGTGGGGTTCCAAACCCTCTATGAAAGTATGCACCAGCACATCATTGGACTGGTAATGGTGAGGACAATCTCGTAACATGGATTTGAGTCTTTCCCAAGCTTGATACAGATTCTCCCCTTCTCTTTGTTTAAAACTTAGAATCTGACTTCTAAGTCTTGCTGTTTTCCCAGATGGAAAGAATCGTATCAAAAATTTTCTTGCAAGATCATCCCAAGTGGTGATGGAATTAGGTGGCTCAGCTTTCAACCACCTCTTTGCTTCTCCCAATAGTGAAAATGGGAACAATGTAAGCCTTACATAATCAGATGATACTCCAGCGGGGATGTAAGTCTCACTTATCTCCAAAAAGTTTTGTGATCTTGGGCAGTTTTATATGCCCAAGTGATACTCAAACGTATCATTTTCGCCTTGTTTATTGTGCAATGTGTATACATTTTCATGTAATTGGTAATAAAATGTGAATTTATATTAACCAACATGATTAGCATTGTTTTGTAGGTAAAATATTATTTTGAGGAGCTAAAATGCATGTTGGAACAATATCGGAGTTGGACTTGGATGCGAGCACGAAAAAGACATTGGGCTGCATAATGTAAAGGGGCTCCGCGATGGAGCCGTGCCACGCTACCATCGCGGAGGCACACTGCCTGGAGGGTGAATAAATTGTCAATTTCCAGTGGAGCCTCGCGACAGCTCCGTGGCACGGAGGCAAGCCTCCGCGTTGCCTGCCGTGCCACGTTGAAGCTTTATTCCCGGACCCCAGATTTCCAGTGAGGGTCCGCGTCCACGCCGTGTCACGGAGGCAGTGCTCCGCGTTGGCCTCCGTGACACGTTGCTTGTTATTCCGGGAAAAATTTCCACTAGTATAAATAGAACACTTAGGCTTATTTTTAATTAATTCAGACTTAGTGGAGCAAGGACGTGGGTTACAGGCAGTTGAGGGACGAAAAAGCTCAGGGTTTTTCTCTCTTTCTTTCTTCTTTCAATCAATTGTTTGTATGATTAACACTTGTTTTAGGATGATTAATCCACAAATGAGTGGCTAATTCTCTTCCTTGCTGAGGTTATGAACAATGGTGATGAATTTTGATTATTAAATTTTATGGTTTTTCATCTTCTTCTTCCATGTTGTTCTATTAATTCTTGTTTCTACTGCATTAGTGTGTGGCCGACATTAATGTACATCTAAAAAGTCCGATTTCACTCGAGAGAGCAGGAAATTGGAAAGTTGTGAATTAATAGGGTATTGTTCTTAACTGGATTTGGGAAAATTGAGTTTTGATGTGCTTTCCTGATAGAAATATACTTGAAAGCCGTATTAGTCAATTTAGGAACCGGAATTGTATTGCTAGGTCATAAATTGCATTTAATCACAGAAATGTAGACGGATGGTTTATGATTCTTAAGTGAGATTAAATACGAGAGTTTTAATCTCTAGGCTAATGTTCTTGGCTAGCAACAGGAAGAGAAGATTAACCAAATTATGATTATAATCAAGTTCATTACTTGTTCTTAACCTTGGCATGCTCATATCCATAGTTTTAATTTAAAGTAGATATTTGTTAATAGTTTTAGTATATAATTTATAAAACAAAATTATTTTACTTTTGGTTACGTTGTCGTCAGCATATATAGAAGTAAGATAGAATATAGTATACTTGAGAAATTTTTACTTATCCAGAGTCTCCTTGGTTCGATACTTGGCTTACTTAGCCACTTACTACTTGTTTGACCACGTGCACTTGCGTGTCGGTTTTATAAACCCAACAAATGCAGCCGAACATTTTGGAGATATTGTTGTGGATCCTCATGAGGGAGACCTGTGAATTGCCCGCTGGTGTGCAGCAATTGCACCATATTCTGTTTCATCTCAAACCTCCCTCCTGGTTCGGGTTTGTGAATGCTTGATATAACATTGTTAGCATGTGGGATTGCCACTTCGCGAACCGGCCTAGCTGCCATTTCCTCGGGCACTAATACTGCCCTTACAAGTGGTGGATTCTGTTGTTGCTCCAGGATTGTCTGTCTGGGCAACTGCAACTTTTTCTCTAGAGCTTCTCTCCTTTGACGATGAAATTGTCTTTCCGGCTCTAAGTATGAGTCCACCAGCTCCTTGTCTCTTGCCAGTGTTCAACAAAATTCAATATCTGCAAAAGACAGGCTAAGATCAAGTTGTTAGCACTAATATAGAAATCGTAAACTAACACTTAAGAAAATAATTTTACCAATTGCTAGTCCCCGGCAACGGCGCCAAAAACTTGTTCGGGCTGTTTCGCAACTACACGCAAGTGCACGTGGTTGAACAAGTAATAAAATGGCTAAAGTAAGCCAAGTATCGATCCCACAGGGACTGAACCAAGGTAATAATCAAACTAAGTATTAATGAACTCTAACTCTAAAAATGCAGACAACAATTTTAAAGAGGTTTTTGAGAGTTTGTTTCCTAAGTTATACTAATCTAAGACAAAATGATAAAATAAGTCTGAACTATAGTAATGAGCAAGCTGAGGCCAAAACGGACATGCAGGGAAGTAATTTATTGATACAATTTGGTTAATCTTTCCTTCAGTTGCTAGTCAAGAATTATTGCCTATGGAGAGAAACTTTCGTATTCTGTCCAACTTAAGAATCATGAACCTTCAACCTACATTTCTGTGATAAAAGAATTTCATGTTCTAGCCATACGAAACCGATTCCTTAATTGACTAATACGACTTTTAGATATATTTCTATTCTAAAGGTAAATCAATTCTCAATTTTCCCAAACTAAGAAGAGATCATATCCTACCAATTCACAACTTTCCAATTTCTTTCCTTTTCAAGATAAATTTGGATTTTTTAGATATACATTAACATTGGCCAGACATTAATGCAGTAAGAACAAGAATTGATAGAACAACCATGGAAGAAAAGATGAAAAACCAAAATGATCAACAATAACATTCCACTACAAATGTTCTTAACCTCAACAAGAAGTGAATTTAGCCACTCATTTGTGGATTAAACATCATCAAATGAGTATAAATCATACAAACAATTGAAATAAAGGAGAAAGAGTTAGAGAAGAACCCTAGAATTTTTGTCCCCTCAACTACCTGTAACCCACGTTCTTGCTCAACTAAGTCAGAATGATTAAAAATAAACCTAAGTGTGCTATTTATACTAGTGGGAATTTTTCCCGGCAACGTGTCACGGAGTGCATTGCGGAGCACTGCCTCCGTTACACGGTGCAAATACGGACCCTCACTGGAAATTTATGTTCCAGGTAAATATAGGCAACGTGCCATGGCATGTAACGTGGGGCTTGGCCAACGTGCCACGGTGCCTTTGAGAATCTTCACTGGAAATTTGCCAAAATAAATCATCCGAGACAGACTACCTCCGTGATGGCAGTGTGAAACGGCTCCATCACGGAGCCCGTATATTTGCTGCTTTTCCTTGACCATTCCCACTGTTCGCTTCCGAGTCCATTCCCGATTTTCACCAACATGCAACTTAGCTTCCTAAAATTACATTTTCCTGCAAAACAACACTAATCATGTTGGTTAGTATAAATTCACATTTTAACTACAAATCACATGAGAATGTACAAATAACGATAGATAAACAAGATGAAATAGAGCATTTGAGCATCACTTGGGCATATAATTCTGCCCAAGATCAGTTATCCCAGTGGACAGTGTAGGTGTGAAGGATAGCCTCAGCTACAAGAGGTTTCGGTGGAAATACTTGATCGTCAGGTCTGAAAGCTAAGAAACAAATAGGTAGCTTCAGTAAAGGTTTTATGGAGGAATCAGCATGTTGAGGGAGCTACATGCGAAACCGAAGAAGATATGATGGCTAGGTACCCGCAACTTTTCCCTCCCGGCTCAGTTTCAGCTTGAGGTATCAGTTTCCTCTCTAGCACTCTATTCAGTTTCATCTTCAGTTCATGTGCTCCAGTTTCTTTCATGTCAATGTATGTATATGTGATTCATGAATTAGTTCAGTCAGGTAATTCAGTCCAGAGTCAGTCACTCCATCAGTTTTCAGCTTTGGTTCAATATTTGGTATAACAATTGCATTTCTCAGCTTTTCAATATGTTCATCAACATTTGAGGAAATAATGCTCCTAAGGGGGAGATATTGTAATAACCCAAAAGCCTTAAGATTAGACTCAAGGGTTGAAATAGAGAAAACAAGATTTTTTGCACCAGGTCATAAGACGAAGTGACCCATGAGGTGCACCATGAGTCGTTAGGTGACTCATGGAGTGAAGGGAGAGTTTGGTTGGATTTTTGATCAGGGGGTTAATCATGGGTGAAGCCACAATTCATGGTCAAGTCCACGAGTCATAGTGTTGGCCGTGGTCAGGAGTTTGACTTCGGTGTTGAAATGATTGGTAGTGTTCCCCATAATCAGTCACCATGAGTTGTCAGGTACACCACGAGTCATGGTGTCCATCATGGTGACCAGCAGAGGTAAGCTTTCTAGTATTGGCTACGAGTGCAGGCCATGAGTCTTTCCCTCAAGCAATGAGTCGTCCAGTCCCTCATTGGGACTGGCAGCATGATTTTTCCTGTGAATTTAATAAGGGTTTTTTTTCATAATTTCTAAGTTTCTAAGACCTAACTACGTTGTTTTAAGCTTAGATGAGTGTGTTTTAAGAGAGTTTAGTTCATTTTAAGCCTATCCCTCTCCATGCATACAATATTAGAAGTTTCTAAGGGTGACCAAGCCTAGAAAATTCATCAAGTCCTCTTCAATTTCCTTTGGGCATTCAAAAGGGTTGTGATATCAGAAGTACCCAGGTATGTAGGATTATGAATGGGTATATTCATCCACTCTCATTCCTAATCTCTTCTCAAATTCATGGAAATCCTAAGTTTATGAATCTATGGGGTTTTAATCCAACTTGTGAATTTTCTAAATACCTATCATGGGTATAGCTTATTCATGTTTCTAATATTGAATTATGATTCATGAGCACCTTATAATGTTTTCAATTAAAATTCTATTTTCGAAGTCCTACAATTATGATCCCCAATTATGAAATATTTATGAAAGGTTGAGATTATGAGATATGTTTTCAAGCGTGATGAGATGTATATGATGATAGTATGATTTTGAATTACCCATGTCTATATTCGTGTTTTTGACTATAAAAACCTATTTCAAGTATGTTTAAGTTTGGACAAGCCCATATGATCAAGTATTTGGAGTCTAGACTCCCACTCTTTTCAACTTGTTGTATGGTTTGAGACAAGGCTCCTCATGTTATGTTTTCAGATTTTTGTATATCATGTTATGATTTAGCGTCATCACTAGAAAATGGTTCAACATTGTTGAAAAACTATGGCGAGCACACGAATAGTTTTGGGAGTAGTGTCTAGCACTGAGTAGGCTAAGGGTCACTCAACCCTGTGCCTCAGAAGTATGCGCCAACATAGGTATGATAAGATATATGGGACCTCCCTTGTGAGCTTCCCCTGCCCCAAGGGACCTTCAACTTGATATCGTTAACATTGAAGTGTCCTTATCCCTGGAAAGGCTTTGTACGGATCTGCCCACTTGAGTGTAATTGTCGGGATCACGTAAGCTCTATTGTGGTAAGGTTAGTTATATGACGAGTCTCCTATTGTTCCTCATGATTTTAATTATGCATGTTCATTAGTCATGATATTATGTTTTTAGCAGGTTTAACCCAATATTTAGTTTTACTTATGAATAATCAGTTTCAACTTTGGGTCATTCGATTCAGATATGATATTCAGTTATGTTTAAATTATGTTTTCAAATAATAGCATGCAAGCCCTACTCTCAGGATCTTATGATGACATGTTTTATGATGTGCATGATTTATGTTTTACTTACTTAACGGTTTTACTTATCTTGCATACCCGGTATATTCCATATACTGACCACATACTCTATGCTGTATCGTTTCATGATACAGGCTCAGATATTCAGGTTCAGTCCCGCAGTTAGCCAGATCCTTAGAGTAGCATCTCTCAGCCAGAGTTGGTGAGTCCTCATCAGTTGTATTCAGTATTTTTAGTTTTAGTCTTAGTGAGTTAGTTAGGGTCTTGTCCCATAAACTCGCCAATTGGTAGAGGCTTATCAGACATAGTATGTTTTAGTTTCAGATTGCTGTTATGTATTCAGATATTCGATGTTATCAGATTTTCATACTTCCACTAAGGTATATATATGTTAGACTTCTATATTATTACGTTGTGTCTAGTTGTCATGTTCATGCGATAGGTCGATGTGGAGCCTCTCGGGGTTTTTTGTCCCATGTCTCGATCCGAGCCTATGTTTGGGTCGTGACAATGGGTAAGATAAATATAGATACTAGCATGCATTCTTTGTTGTTGAAATAACCAAGAATCATGAAAAATGAAGAGTGATAAGAATACGTACCAAGAAAGAAGAGAATGAGAGAAATTGAGAAATTAAAGTTTCTTTTCTCGACCCAGGGCAACCGAACAAAACTTGAAGTGCTTTTGTTTTAGTAAGAGAAGAGTCAAGGAAGGAATGGAGAAAATGGTGAAAGTGAATGGGGTTTTATAGGAGGAAGGGGGTTGAAGGGATTGGTAGGCTGAGGAGGTGGATTAAATGGTGAATATGGAAGCGTGAAATGGGTGGTAGTTGGGATCATAGAAAAGGGGAAAAGGTGAAGAAAAGGTGGGTTTTGGGAAATGGGAAAGAATTTCAACCATTTGAGTTGGTCATAGGTCGCGTTAGGTCAACGGGGCGGTCAACAATTAAGTAAACCTACGTACCTGAGCCTACGCTGGACCTGCACTCGCAGGTGGGCACTTGCAAAACATCATTCCTATAGCAGGCAAGTACATTTTTGCCCAGTTCTTTGTCTGTGAGCCACGCTTGACCTGCGCTTCGCGGATAGCCACCTGTATTTCACAGGTGGCTGTAGCTCACCTTTTATTTTCCAAATTTCTTCCAGGTGTTCTGTCTCAAAGCTGCGGCTGGCTTTTGTTTCACATGTAAGGCGCAAAATCCTTCTTTTTCTCAAAGCTGCGCCTGACTTGTGTTTCACATGTGAGGCGTAGAAGCCTTCTTTTTCTTCCAACTTTCTAGACCTTCTTGTGCCTGGGCTGTGGCTTGCGCCTGAGCACCTGTGTTTCGAAAGTCACAAGCAGGGCTTGCCCTATTTTTCTCTCACTTGGTTCCTCATCTAATCAACCTTCAAAACAAAACAACAAAAACATCGAAGCACCAAAATAAAAACACTTGGGTTGCCTCCCAAGAAGTGCCTTATTTAACTTTGTGGCTTGACGAAGGTGCTGTTTCTACTACAGCTCATCAAAGTATGCGACCTCAACCATGTTGATTTCTTCCAACACTCCCAAGTACTTTTTAACTCACTGGCCATTCACTTTAAACTTTAGCCCATCATCTCCTTCAAGCTCAACAACTCCATTTTCAAAAACTTGGGACACCTTAAAGGGATCCGACCACTTGGATTTAAGCTTCCCAGGAAACAACTGCAACCTAGAGTTGAATAATAGCACCCGATCTTCCGAAGTAAATTCCCTATGCAACATTTTTTGATCATGGTAGTGCTTCATTCGGTCCTTGTATATGGCAACATTTTCATAAGACTTCATCCTGAACTCGTCTAGCTCATTAAGATTCTCAACTCACCTATGAACGACTTTCCCCCAGTCAAGGTTCAAACTCTTTAAGGCCTACATTGCCTTATGCTCTAACTCTACCGGTAGATGGCAAGCTTTGCCAAACACCAATTGATAAAGTGAAATTCCAATTGGGGTTTTATATGTTGTTTGGTAAGCCCAAAGAGCGTCAGCTAGCTTCCTTTCCCAATCTGTTCTATCGGTATTGATTGTCTTAGTCAATATGGACTTAATCTCCTGGTTGGATACTTCTTCTTGGCCACTGGTTAGAGGATGATAAGGGGCAGGAATTTTGTGCTTCACACCATACATTACTAGTAAAGTGTTGAACAATTGATTGCAAAAGTGGGAACCTCAGTCACTGATGATAGCTCTAGGGGTGCCAAAATGTGAGAAGATATGCTTTTCCAAAAAGGTTGTCACACTTCTCCATTCATTGTTAGGCAACACCACTACTTCAACCCATTTAAAAACATAGTCTACAGCCATAAGAGGTAAGTATTTCCATACGAGCTCACAAACAGCCCCATGAAATCAATCCCCCATTCATCAAATAATTCTATCTCTAGGATTGGTGTCAAAGGGAGCTCATGTCTCCTTGAGATGCTTCTAGATCAGTAGCATTGTTCACACTGGTTAACAAAGTCATGAGCATCATGATGGAGAGTGGGCCAGTAAAACCCACATTGTAGCACTTTTGCAGCTATCCTCACACTCCCATAATGGCCTCCAACTGGTGATGAATGATGCACCTTGAGGATTAGAATCATTTCAACTTTTAGGACACATCGGCGAATCATGCCATCAGCACAAATACGAAAAAGATATGGATCATCCCAATAGAATTTTTGGATATCATACATAAACTTCTTCTTTTGATAGAATTTTAATCCTTCGGGAGTGATGTTGCTTTCCAAGAATATAGCAAAATCTGCAAACCAAGGTATTAAGTCGTGGTATGAAGCCAAAATGCGCTCATCATGGAAAGAATCATCAATCTCCTCATTTACGCTCGGATTATCATCCATCTCTAGATGAGAAATATGGTCAGCCACCTGATTCTCACATCTTCTCCTATCCTTTACTTCAAAATTGAATTCTTGGAGCAAAAGGACCCACCTAATGAGCCTTGTCTTAGCATCTTTTTTTGTCATTAGATATCTGAGTGCAGCATGGTCTGTGTGCACCACCACCTTGGTCCCTACAAGTATGCTCAAAATTTTTCAAACGCAAACACTACTGCGAGCAACTCTTGTTCTGTCACTATGTAATTTTCTTGCGCATCATTCAGGGTCTTGCTCACATAGTATATGGGATGAAAAATCTTTCTTTCCTTTTCCAAGAACTTCTCCTAACGCTATACCACTGGCATCACATATCAATTGAAAAGGCTTTGACGTATCTGGTGTGATGATGATTGGAGCTAATATAAGCTTCTCTTTCAACTCAATGAGAGCCCTCATACAAGCTTCATCAAAATGGAATTTTGCATCTTTTTCCAAAAATCGAAACAAAGGATGAGATACCTTGAAAAAGTCTTTGATAAGGCGTCAATAAAAACCCTCATGTACCAAAACACTTCGAATGCCCTTCACAGTCTTTGGAGGAGGTAGATGAGTTATGGCATCAAGTTTCGCTTGGTCTACCTCTATCCCCATCTCATAAATTGTGCCCAAGCACAATAACCTTCTTTTACCATAAAATGGAACTTCTCCTAATTAAGTACCACGTTTGTTTCTTCGCATCTCTTCCACATCTTATCCAGATGAACTAAGAAGTCCTCAAATGAATTTTCCACAATAGAGAAGTCATCCATGAAGACTTCCATAGTATCCTCCACCATATATGAAAATATTGACATCATGCACCTATGGCACGTAGCTGGGGCACTGCAAAGCCCGAAGGGAATCCTCTTAAATGTAAAAGTTCCATATAGACGTGTAAAGGTGGTTTTCTCTTGATCCTACTAATTGTATCCTAAGTAGCCATCAAAAAAATAATAATACTCCTTCCTGGCCAATCGATCTAGCATTTGATCAATGAATGGAACCAAAAAATGATCCTTTTTGGTCCACGAGTTCAGCTTGCGATAGTTTATACACACCCTCCATCCGGTGATTGGTTGTATTGCTATCAACTCATCTTTCTCATTTGGCACCACCATGATTGCCCCTTTCTTAGGTACAAATTGGACTGGGCTCACCTAACTGCTATCTGCTATTGGGTATACAACTCCTGTACCCAACCATTTGATGATCTCTTTATTGACTACTTCTTGCATTGGTAGGTTCAAGCGACTCTGATGCTCAATAAAAGGACTAAAATGTTCCTGAAGGTTGATCTTATTAGTGCAGATACCTAGGCGTGTACCAATGATATCAGCTATAGTCCACCTTGTTGCTCGGATGTGCTTTCTTAAGACTGCCAGAAGTGCCTCCACTTGTTGTTCGTTGAGCTTAGCTGAGATGATCACAGGCAACGAGTCATTCAACCTAAGATACGCATACCTCCAAGATTGGTGGTACGAGGATTGATAGTTGGGACGATGGAGTTTTTCTATTCTTGAGGTCAAGGTCAAGCTTCTTTGGTTGGAAGGATTAGGACCCCAAACTTTTTATAGCAAGACATGCCTCTTCTAGCCCTTCACTTCCTCTGCCATCAATATTCAAGAGAATTCCTTCTACTGTCTCCTTGAAAAAATGACTCCTCTACCTCCCATTCTATATCTTCCTCATAAACATTGCTTAGGCTTGCCCTTGCTTCCATTTGAGATGCTAACAAGTTCATTCTCTCCTCAAGATGTTTGATGGACACTGCATGGTCCTTCACTGTTTGAGTGAGATCTAAGAGATCACTTTTGAGCTCTTGAATCCCCAAGTCAGTCGAAACCACTTTTTCAAGAACCACTTCAAGCATTCTATCTATAGGGGAGTAGGATGACTCGTCGCTCCCCTAACTACTTAATTTAGATGTATGAGTTCCAACCTTGATTTCATCACGAGGATACCAATAACCTTGGTTGGCTTGTTGGTATCTCGCATGAAAACCCATCATGCATTTTGCTAACAACTCAATTTGTTTCATGACTATCAACACAACATCTTTTCTCTCCTCCCTTCTCCATATTTCATCCATCAATTAGAAAGATTCAACAGAAGAAGACACCTTAGGATTTCGAATTATCCATTCAAAAGGACTCATCTTCACACCTATACTCGATTAATAATACTCAAAATAAATGCAGAAATACACAAGATGTTAAATTAATTTAAATCAACAAACAACAAAAGGTTATCAAATCTCATTCCCCAATAACGACGCAAAAATTGATGATGTACAAATTCACTCCTTGTTAGGAGAGAGTGTACACACGGTCGTCATAATATAATTTACTCAACTCGTGAGTCGAGGTTGAATCCACAGGAAATAAAGATTGATAGCACAAAAGTCATCTATCAAATTGAATCAAATAGCATCATTGTATTAAGACTAGGAAAGTAAATATTGAGGGTTTGCAAGATCACACTACGAATTCAAACTGAACAACAAACAAGGCAACCAACATCGAAATAACAATATGAGCTAATACTAGGAGTATGCTATTGATGGAGAATTAATAGGATTGGGGTTAACTAGAAAATCAAAGCATTACATATAAACATAAATAGTCTTGGACAAGGCGGCACCTGATGTTTCTCAACCAGTTGGGTGCATTTTGCCTCGGGTTTTCTCAAATCCCAAGGTCCTATACACTTGAACCACTACAACTTGGGTAAGAATTAAACTATATCTAGCTTCAATTCTTTAATGGGTGTATGAAAGTGGGTATCAACTATATATAGCCCAATCCCACACAATAAAAACCCCAAATACCCACCATTATTTTCTCACCCATATCTTATTCCTCTTTTTCAAGAAAACATGGAATAAGTAAACATAATTCATACTTGCAATTATAGATATTTCAAGTGTAATTTTGAGAAAACAATGGATTTATGCTAAATAAGTAATTCTAAGATTAAACTAGCAACACCCAATTCATTTTAGCCCCTATCATGCACACACTCCTAGCAAGAGGTTCAGCTACTCATAAACGAATAACAAGAGATTAAACCAAAAAAAGGAATCAATATGATTCATCATTAAGAAGAAACTCCAAGCTCAATTTTATTCTTCAATAGAGGTTTTTACCTTAGAAAGATGAAGAAGCTGAAGGGAAAAGATCTCACTTCTCTCTATCTTTTTATCTCTCTAAAAATTCAATTCAAAACTAACTCTCTACTCAATGAAATGGAATGGAATAGAATCTTCTATTCTTTACAAAAGTTGTACAAAAATAGGGTAAAGTTGCTCCACTTTTCTTATGCTGAATGATTTTAACCCTTTGATTATGGTCTCACTTGAAACGCAGGAGCGCAAGTTGATCACAACTTTAGGCCAGAAAGTCCAGTCATGGTTCTGCGGTTGCACCTGTGTTTCGCTGGTACTGACCCGCATTCTGCAGGTGTTCCCTCAACTTCAAAGCAATGTTTTCCTGCATTTGGCCTGCAATTTACAGGTGTCATCCTGCAAAACGCAGGTCTTCTTCTTCCAGCATCATGTTTTATGTTCAATTTCTTCGCTTTACCTGTTTGCATTGAGTACCTGCAAATATAAAGGAGAAAGGGAATAAAACCTTCCCAAATAACTTGAAAACCAAGCAAACACACATATTTAAAATCCTAATGAGTTGCTAAATTACCAACTCATCAAACATACAAAAATGTTTGGAGTACCTTATAACAATCTTTATTGAGTTTTAAATGAAAACAATAGTTGCTTCATCCTTCCCATATGTAGGCTTAATGTTACCTTTGTATACACATCCAAAACCTCCTTATCCAAATCTTAAGTAACCTATTATAATGATTAGTTGCACCCTTTCTGCATCACCACCTAAAATATCTGATTTTCTCTAAACTTGAAGTACCATTGGTGCTGATTTTCTTTTCCTGTTTCTGTTCCTATCCTTGAAATAAAAAAACACTTCATTTTCTTCCCCTTATAAATTTTGATAGGGTTTTCAAGATTAATTTTTTAGCTCTCACATTTAAGGAACAACCACTGAATTCCTCCATAAATCACAACACTAAAAGTAAGAGACTCTAAGTACATCAAGAGTAGCTTTTCAACCAAAAATCCAAGTACACAAGAGCAGAAAAACATTAAAATGGATATAAAAGAATGGAAAATTGATTGTCCATATTGGAAAATGGCATGAAAATACTAGATTGATAGATTTAGCGCACTCTAAGGTCAAAAACAAATATGTCATAAACTTTTATCTATTTTGGAAATTGAATTTATTGGGCTTGAATTATCTTCAATCAACAGTAACTTACCATTTCACTAAAAAACTTTTGGCCAATAGGATTAAGAAACCATTTCGATTTCTCCATCTAGCTAAAAGTTTGTAGCTTTTTTATACTTGGAAAAAGATCAATGTGGATGGCAACTCATATAGCAGTTCTTATAATATATAGATTCAAAGACATTTTCCATCTAGGATATGCATATGACCAATGACCATGTGCAAGCACCACATAATTGCCTTGTAGAAACAAGTTGTTGGGCAATGACAGGGGTCTGCCCTTTGCAAATAAAATAAAGGTTCTCTATGATGAATTCTTTGCTACCTCATTACTACAGAAATATTTCTAAATGTACATGTCGGTTAAATCATTAAAATAAATTTGTGCAAGATCTTGCCTCCCACCATATTGGGAGTCTCTAACTGTAAATGAGAATTATTAACTTCAGACAAAGTAGACTCTATTAGTAATTTGACTCTTGAGCTGATGCGGAGTTTCATAATTCTAAAAGAATTTAAGGTAATGTCTTCTCTTTTTTGCCAAAATATTGAATAAAATTGTACAAAAAAGTGTATTCAATTAGGCTAGATTGAAGATTGACCATCAAAAGAGATAGAAACATATTAAGCTAACTCATCGAACCCACATTTAGTAATGACAAGCCAAAAAATATAGCTATTACTATCCTAACACCAGAAGATACCTTGTTAAAGAAATTATCTAAATCAAGATTATTAAGTTTAGCATGGCAATTACCATGTAGCAGTCAGGACCAAAATTTTATTTTGCAGTACTAAACATGGCCTAAAATTCAAAATCGATGAAAATACTACTTGTATGAATAAATATGCACAGATAAACCTATAACCAATCAGGTAATTTCATTGCACATACCATTAAATAAATGTCGATGACCCTGTACATCCCATCTTCAGTGATCCTGCCTTGGAGGCTCCTATACTTGAACCAAATAAGACAAATCTCACTCAAAGTTCTGAACACTCAATATAAACAAGGGATTAATGATTTCAGATAAACTTGAGGTTCATCAACATGGTGTGGCAGTTGATCAGAAGAAGTCAAAAGATCAAGTGCAACTATTATGGTAGAGTTGTTTCTGGTTTTAATTAGATTAAACACCACCTGAGAGGCGTTCGTGCAGATATATCTCCTGGCTTGGAGGCTCCTATACTTGAATTAAATAACACAGATCTCACTCAAAGTTCTAAAACTGATAATAGAAAACATAATGGCGTGAATTCAGAAGTAGCTAGTAGTTGTGTTGTAGATTCATCTTCACAAGAGATTTCAAAATCTGTAAGGAGATTTTTTAACAAAGAAAGAATTAATGAAGTTAACATAATTTTCTGGAAGACATGCTTCAAATGTCTATACCAGCATTAAGCCTATTTTCTTATGCTACTTCCTCTTTTTCATCCTTGGCCAATTTAATTATGTACTTTATATTGTTGTTGTACTATTCTGCATTACCATCTACTTAGTGAAAAAGATTGGATGTTTTAAGTGATAACAGTCAGAGGCTATTTCAGCAGGGTAATTTTCCATAATTTTCCCAACCTGCTCCATGTTGCTTAACGAAGGAGAGACATGATACTCTTTCGGAAACTTATAGAATACTACCTTGCTCAAATAGCCTCTGACTTATCACTTAAAACATCCAATCATTTTCACTAAATAGATGGTAATGTAGAATAGTACAACAACAATATAGAGTACATAAATAAATTGACCAAAGATTAAAAATGAGGAAGTAGCATTAGAAAACAGGTTTAATGGTAGTACAAACATCATAAAATGAGTATACCATTTTGATGATTCGAAGCATGTCTTAACGAAAATTATGTTAACTACACTAATTCCTGCTTTATTAAAAAATCTCCCTATAGATTTTGAAATCTATTGTGAGGATAAATCTACAACACAACTACCAACTTGTAATGACCTTCCCGACCATTATAGCATTCCGGCCATGTAAAACGGGCAAATTTAAATTTTTAAACACTCATGTTAAATCCCCGGAGAAACGAAGGACACACATAGAGTAAATTTGAATGGGCTTAGTCACGATCTGGCGGACCTAAACGAGTGTCCACCGCGGCAAGAAGATTTCAGCACAGCCAAACCGCTGCAGCGGGAAGGGTGCCCGCTGTTGGATGATGCGAACCAGAAATCCGCAATCCCATTCTGATTAGAATTTTGAAAACTTAGTCCTTGAGGACTTATTAGATAAACGTCTAAAGATAGAAAATAGACTTTTTTGGGAAAATAAGAAGATCCAAGGGGTGGATATTTGATCTCCATAGCTAGGAGCTCTCGTGAGGAAATCAAAAAATGGTATAGCCACAGTCGAGGACGATTGGGATGATAGCTTGGCACCTAGTTAGGCTATGGTTACTTGCTTTTGCATTACACTTTGGTTAGCTAAACATACACATGCGCATGATTTATATGCTTTGGATGAGTAGGATTTACTTTAACTATGTTATGATTTATTACTTGGAATAAATGAAAATCTAAGAAAAAGCGTATTAGAAGAGGGGTGACAAAATCCCGTAATGAGATAAAACTCTAGGGGAGATATTTCAACCAGTAAATGAATTTTTGTTCTAGGATTCGCATCGAGTCAAACATTATTGAGGAGATTAACCTTCGGGTGTCATTGACAGAATATTCCTTGGTATAAAATATAGAGTTTTTCTTTCTTCTAAAGCAAAACCTTGGATGAGTAATACACATTGACTCTGAGTAGGAGATTTGATTTACGGGTGGATTAATAAGTTATAACTATGTTTGTTCATGAGATAAAGCAAGGGACATAAGATAGTAATCCCTTACGTAACGACTTGAATGTTTTATGGATTGTATCATGTTGCCTGGGTAGAAGACTGTTGTTAGCATTAACAGTGACACTATAATCAGTTAGTTATTGAAGTGAGCTAGACCTGATGTTGATTTTATTTTGGTGAGTATAAAGGAGCAAAATGCTGAAGAAATGGAAATAAATATTGGTCGTAGTACTATCAACAGTACTGCTGCAACAAGTGGTATACCACTGCAGCAAGACCGTTATAATGGCAATGATGTCACTGTAGCAGAGCCCAAATCAGTGAGCAGGCCAAGTCGGAAGTTCTATGATGTGCTAAAATAACTGCATATACTATTGTTTGGACATGAGGTTCTTTTAAATTCATGTGATTGTACTTGTTGTGGTGAATGTGTAATTCTTGTCACGTGATGATTTGATATGTGTGTGTTACATAATGTGTCCCGAGATTGAGGGGCGAATTGGCATCAAATGAATGTGCGACTGAGAGGACGGTTAACAGAAAAGGAAAGTCATTAATATGATGGTAACTAAGCAGCCTATGGTAGAAGGTAAGGAACTCAGATGAACAGGTTTATACAGTCAGATTCGGAATAAAGATTAGACACACGAGTGGCTCATGCCCGTGATGAGCATTTGAATGAGTGGTATGACTGACTACACATACATGTATGGCTAAAGTACCATGAAGCTGGGTGTACAAGTGAGTACACAAACATGTATTGTGAATGTTACATACAGTTGGGTGCATAGTACATGGATTTCTAGAGTCCCCTGCAGGTCATGACTAGAAGGGCAAGCATAAGACCCTCTAACATGTGTATAATGATATGCTGGAGGCATGTGTCTGGCATATCACCGATGGTATGATTGTGAGAAGAGATTATGCAGGAATGGTTGATATACATACGACTACAGATATGGAATTTGATATACCAGTATGATACAACATATACTGACATGAATCGGGTATGAGGTGAGGAACAGGTGTGGAATTTCGTATCTGGCTATCCAGTTTGGGTATGGTATCTTATGAGATGTCGTGGTATGAGGTCAAGTATTTTCATGTACTTTACTATTAGGGAAATTGACTCCCTCATATTGTTTTGATGACCTTTGTGTGTACTTAAGATAGTTAATTTGTAATTGCATTTAATTGTCTTATTTTAAATTGATTTTATGGGTTATGGATGATATCATGATGGGTTTGAATGGAAGATAGTGCAGTATCGTGAGATAGCAAGTTGACATTATTATTTGATGTACTACAGTTAGGAGAGCTGAAAAATCCTATAGATAACTAAAAAGGCTAATAAATGGTAGAAACAGACTTGGTCATTCTTAGTGAAATGGTAAGAGGGGTAGTTGAGCTATAAGTTTATATGGCGTAATAAAATAGAACTGGACAAGGGGAAAATTGATTACTGGCTGGATGGGGTAATGCTGCAGTAGACACATTGCCATGGCAGTGGAATCGCTGTAGCAACCTAAGCCTTCGCTACAGCTGAAATAGAGAGAGGCATACTAATAGGCTAATTAAGGAGTAGAAGAGTAGGATAATCGCGTGAACCTTGATGAGTCATAAGAAACAATACTATAGTGATTACACTTAGTGGGATGTTGCATAAGTGAATTAATTGCAAAATTTAGTAATATTGATTGTATATTAAATTTTATGTTTTTGTGTTAACTAACCCTAGTCAGCTGATGATGCCTACCAATACGTGTGGTGTACTGACACTACCTTGCTACACCTTTTTATTTTGGGTGTAGGATGTGGAGGTTGAAGTTCCTTGATTGGCGTGGAGTACTCAACACCAGCTTTAGTGTTCTTCTTTCCGAACAAAGTTGGGTCATTTTATTTGTCAAGTATTCAAATATAGCTCTTGTACCCGTCGAGGCTACATCTTGGGAGAGTCTTGTTAGAGAAATCTTGTAATTAGTTTATTGGGGATTTTTAGCAGTTAATGAGAAGTAATGGAAATGTTAGAAATTATTTTCTTGTATAATTAATGGAAATGTTGTAAGGGTTCTCCTATTGAGTAGAGTCGATATAGGTGCCTGCATGGCCTGTCTATTTGGGTCGTGACAAGTTGGTATCTGAGCCAGGTTATTGATCTACAAGTACAAGAGCAATGTTGAGTAGACTCTTGTGGATTGGTGTGTAGACGTCCACACGTAATCTTCGGAAAGCTATAAGGCATTTAGGAAGTCACACTTATTTCTTTCCCATAGTGTTGTCCGGTTGTGTTGATTACCCGAGTTGAGTCCAATTGGTATTTGGAAGATTCCAATTGGTATCTCGACAAGCTTAACTGGTATTTGCCTACGTATAATTTGCAAAAATACATGATAAAACTGGTGGGTGGGGTTAACTTGAGTTAACCAAAGAGACAAAAGAAACCTTGTTATATTTGTTCTGCTAGCAAGTCTCGCTGCAGTGGACTCGCTATAGTGAAAGAGTTATCACTATCATGGATCCGCTGCCGCGGTTGAGCGGCCGCTGTAGTGGACGTGGTCCAGCAGAAAGCTGGGTTCCAGAATTTCTATATTCCCTATTATGAACATCTGATAACAAATGGTACCTAGTGAAAATAGGGGAGCAATGTTAACATAGGTAAGAACAATGACGATATTATAGAAAAGGATAAAAAACACGACCAATGTCTGCGGATGCCAAACGGACATTCGTACACCAAGTGGAACCAGTACCAACATGCAAACATATAAAAAAGGAACGGGAAATAGGATTGTCTTACAAGCCCCAAAAGGGGGCTACCAAAAACAGTAATAAAGCATGATATATGGGGTGGGGGGGGGAATAAATCAGTTGGAGGCCTCATCGCTGCTGCTGCAAGTCATCATCATCCGCTCCTTCCTCAAACC
The DNA here is from genome assembly GCA_035772735.1 of Datura wrightii. Lineage (NCBI taxonomy): Eukaryota > Viridiplantae > Streptophyta > Magnoliopsida > Solanales > Solanaceae > Datura > Datura wrightii. The sequence continues at coordinate 69,532,220 of JASDFA010000019.1, read as the reverse complement.
CGCTGGGAAAGGAGAAATTTGGGAGGTCCTGCCTGGTCGCCTGAGGGGCGCTAGCATCGGGAGTAAGGTGCTTGAGGATCGGCTTGACCGCCTTCCATATCTGGAACATAAGCTTGTCTCAGGAGCGCCTCTTCTTCTTCTCCTTCTCTAGCTCTTCCTTGAGCTTGACGTAGGCCTGAGATAAGGCGGCAATCGCCCCCTGCATCTCCCGACATATCCGCAACTGCTATACTAGTGGAGGGCCTACTGGTGGAAGGTCTCTTAGGGGAGGAGGTCTGGGTAAACCTCCTAAGAGCTCCCGCATAGTAGCCATCTCAGTCTCGATCCGCTCCAATGGTCCCAAGGGCCTAGAGGTCTAGCTCCACCATCCCCTTCCTCTACTAAGGTAAAATTCCTCTTATTCCTGCCCCTCCCTAGAGCCCCCTTCACCCTTAAGGGATCGAAGGGCATATCACAGTACATAATGAAATCTCAGGACTCTTGATGCATTCTGGCCCACTTGTATAGCCGGGTAATGAAGGAAGGAAATGACAGGTCAGTGTTATTCTTTGTGTGGAAATATCTCCACTCCTCAATGATCTGGGCCCCCACATTGACCCTCACCTGTTACACCCGTAAAATTCCCAACACATAGATGGCCTATTCGCATTTTGGTTAAGAGTATTTGAAAGCCATACATGCTAGAAAAAGGCCCGGGAAAAGACTGGACGAGAAACCTGCCGAACCATCACGAAAGGAGCCAGGGCAGAGCCCCTCCGTGATGGCAATGTGTCACGGAGGTGGAGCCTCCGTGTTGGCTCCGTGACATGTTGGCCTTGTCCAGGCCCAAGTATATAAACCCCTCACTTGAGTTTTTAATGATATAACTCATATAATTTTCAGAGAAACTTAGGGAAAACAGGGAGGATCGAGAATCTCTTATAAAATTCGTCTGATTACACCGTCAAACGCGGTCCAAACTCAAATTAACTCCAGATACTGAGGTATTAAGCAGTAAGGAGCATTCCTACGGATTTAGTTTCGTGAAATTTGGCCGGCGAATCGTCGTGCTACCGAACTAAGGTAAGTGGAATTGCTCCAAACTAGTGTCAATATACTCCTATCCCTAAAGTGAGTATTTCTCCCTTCTGGACTTTTGAGAAATAGCGAGTTTCCGACTGTTTTTCGATAGGCCAAAATTTGGGATGTATATATATCGAAAGTGACGTTTTCTTTCAGAATATTGGTGTATTTAGTTCTAATTGACATATATGTAAATGCAGTTGGGAGAAATAGCTGGAGTACTGACTGAGCTTCGTCCGTTAGTCGGATAAACCGAGGTTAAGGTATGTTAAGCTAGTTTCTTCGGCAAGTTAGTAGTTTTAGCCTTGTATAGCACAGTAAACTCCGTAGTAAAATTACCGGAGTTGAATATTGAGTATTGTGCAAGTTCAGTAAATCTGGTTTGCGTTGTTATATCGTACTCAGTTCGAAAGTTAGTAAAGCATGCGCCAAAACAGCAAGTTAGCATTCCAGACTCAGCATAGCCCAGTATGTGATTAACAAGCATGTTTCTAGAATAATATGACAGATATTCAGAATAAGAGTTAGTAAAGTAAAATCAGACAGTCAGATAGTATCTTGGCTACAGATTAGCCATACAGACAGATGATATCTTGGCTACAGTATAGCCATACAGTTAGATAGTATCTTGGCTACAAATTAGCCATACAGTTAGATAAAGATCACAGATTTAGTATAAAGCAATATGAGAATCAGTATAATACAGAAAGAGATCAGAATAAGAAATCAAAACTCAGATAGTATTTTTTAGTTTAAACATGCTTGCTATATGTATGTGCTTATTGTTTGTTGAGACTTGGTTGTGTCATGAGGGCACCTTTTTGAGCATCCTCGCCGCCCCTGGGTTGGTAACTGTGTCGCCCACTGAGCGGGTGGGTTTACGTCACTCCAAGGAATGGCATGCCGTCCCTAGTTTGGACGAAGATGGGATGAAGCTTTCCCCATATTCGGCTGATCAGCATTATAGTACAGATAGCCCTGTTGTGCTGCACAAGCGCCCAGGGAACAGATTCAGATATAGTTACCATTACAGATACAGTATAGGAGTCCTCCGAACTCAGACACGGTTATTTATAACGGAGGCTATGGCCCGAGCCGGAGACCCAGGGGGCCGACAGAGGTGCTCGTAGTTAGCAGATGAGTGGAGTGACTTATTTTTGGCTGGTTTTAACCCGGGTAGGGGTATACAGATTGTTTGCTTGCTTGGCGCCATTCGGCTTATGGGGGTTGGTATTGGCTCTTGTTTGCTATATATATATATATATGTATTTATGTTCTACATATTAGTTAATAGACAGCAGGCCGCCGCGTCTACAGGTACACTCCTGCACTATCACAGTACAGAAGGTCTGATTCAGTTCATATCAGTTCTTACAGATTTAGTTATCTCCTGCTATTCAGAATTTCTAGTTATGTTATTTGTATTCAGTTGTATCCATTTGCTTTGCATACTCATTTCCAATGGTACTGATGCCCGTTTGGGGCGCTACATTACTTGCCTGCAGGTACTGATAGACGAGGAGGCGATCCCTCGTGATTTCAGCCAGATTATAGAGTCATTAGCTCATGTCATCCGGAGCTTGATATTCAGAGGTGTAGTTCATTTTCTTTTATTGTACAGCATGGGTAGGCCAGGGCCCTGTCCCGACCATATCATCAGTACTCATAGAGGCTTGCAGATTGCATATATTCATCCCCCTATGGTTAGTTGTGCCGATCGTGTGAGGCCATGCGTTTTGTTTAGCTGTTTAGCATTATTGATTATGTTGGCGGTGTGGGGCCATAGTCTGATAATAGTGGTGACCTTGCCGGTCACGTAGTTATTCAGTATTCTATTGTTGAGTTATAGATAACTAGACAACATGGTGGCCTTGTCGGCCCGTATAGGTTTCCCCCTTTGTAAGTATGTTTCTGGTTTGCTGGAGTTTTATACAGGTGGCTATAGTCCTAGTCGGCCGGAGGCTGTGTTTACAACCGTTATATAGCGTGTTGTTTCCAAAAATCTGAGTTAGAGCTAGCCAGGCACCAGATGTGCTTAGGCTCACTAGTTACCAGTCTAGGTCCTACTAGGGCACCAGGTGCCAGTCATACCCCTCAAGGCGGCGCGTGACATCACCCTACTTAGAACCACGACCACCACCAACGCTTGATGATAAGTCATGTCTGTGATATTGGAAGACGGGAAGATCCTCCAGGACACCAAATGGAGCCACCTCCTGGCCTCTATGGTGAAGTGAGTACTCTGGATCCCCGTCTGAGTGATCCCCCAATTTGTCGTAGCCCTATGATCTTCCACTGCTAGAGTGTCCACCAACCATTGGTTGTTCCTGGGTACATCCCAATCCTTTAGCTCAGACACTGGCGAGTTAGACAGACCCAAAGCATCATTAATAGTAGTAGTGGTCAGGATGATCTGCCTGCCCTGGATGTAGGCCAATGACTCATCCCGGCTCCAAGCTATGGTGGGGAGATTGGTGTAAAGCTCCCTCACCCAACATCATTTGCCTTGCCAGGTCCTCCACCAATGGGTCCCAACCAATCTCCTAGAAGAGGGCATAGAACTGTAGAGCCTTCTCCTTCACCTGCTGCATCACAAAGCCCCTCTCATGCAGCAAGTCCTTCGTAGCCTATTCATTGTGTCTAAATTGACATTGATTATTGACGAACCAAATGTAATCGCTAGTGCGGAGACTGCTTCTAGAAGAGGCCATAGTAATAGACCTGAAATAAATGAAAAAGGTTAGAAGGGAATAATGCGTGATAGGGAGAGAGGAAAACCGAAGATTGCAATTGAAAGGAGGAACTTCCCAGCTGCACCACTGCAACGGTCGTACATCCGTTGTAGCGGGTCTGCTTCAGCGGTAGAGAGACCGTTGGAATGGTACCGGTGTAGCAATAAAGGGTCCGCTGCAGTGGACATCGTCTTCTCCAGACCTCCACAACCCATCAATGGATGTTCAAATTTCAACTTCCATAATCTATCAAATTAACTATAGATCGGGCAAAGGGTCAACTTAACATTGCCTTACCAACAATTTTCCATTTCAATAGGGCTCGGATTCAAGCCTGAAGAGAAAAAAGAAACCCAACCCATCACCTTACTCAAGCTACCTATTTTCAAGCCCACAACCACATGAAACCAGCCAAAATCACGCAGAGAATGAAAGGAAATACTTGAGAATGTAAAAATTACGAGCATTCTTCAGAATTATAGCCTAACAAGCAGAAAAGAAAACCCACCCTCCCCACTTCAAAAACTACTCGAACACGATGGTAATAAACATAATATTACAAGAAAAGGAAGCAGATGAAGTCTAGAATCATAAGAGTAGAGCATTACTTGAGAAAATGTCTATATTTGCTAGGGGAGGTCGAGAGAATTTGTGCAAATAGAATTGGAAAATTTGAAGAATGAACTTGAAAACCCTCTTTTCTACCTTTAACTGACCCCGACGTCCACTGCAGCGGACCATGATTCCTTTGCGACGAGACCGCTGTAGCGAGAAATCCACTCGCTGCAGCGGATAATCAAAAGGCAATGACTGTTGAAATTCTGCAGCCGAACCTCATCTTTTTGAAAAAAATCGGTCCAAGTTGTCTAATGAATCAATAATACCTACGACGTTTGGGTACAAAGGGAAATATTCTTAATATCGAAGAAAGGGCAGCGACATAAATTAGCATCCGGGTCTAGGTTAAAACCTAGTCAAATATTTATGACCCTACTAGAACTATTGGATATACATGAGAAAATTAGGAGATAAGGCATTGTATAGGGGTTCCAAAAATAATTGGTTCGAAGTTCGGGACACATAAGCCAACAAGTCCCGATGTTGACCGAAAGTTAGAGGAAATTGTGCTAGTCGTTTTAACCCCGCCTCAATACCGCAGCGTCATTTGGGGACAAATGGATTTTTAATTAGTATCTGATATAATGATGTATCCAGCCATTATAACATTCCAACCACATAAAAATTGGGCAATTTAAATTTTTAGACACTCATGTTAAAACCCCAGAAATGAAGAACGCATAGAGATTAAATTTAAATGGGCTTAGTCACGATCAGGCGAACCCAAGCAAGTGTCCATCGTGGCAGGAAGATTTTCACCATAGCAAAACTGCTATAGTAGGAAGGGTGTCCGCTGCAGCGAATGACGTGGACCATAAATCTGCAATCCCTGAATAGGATTTTGAAAACCTAGTCCTTGAGGAGGACTTATTAAAAAACATCTAAAAACATAAAACAAACATTTTGGGGAATACAAGAGGATCCAAGGGGTGGAGATTCGATCTCCATAGCTAGGAGCTCTCGTGAGGAAATCAAAAGAATGGTATAGCCACAGTCGAGGACGATCGGGATGATAGCTTCGCACCCAGGTAGGCTATGGTTTACTCGCTTTTGCGTTAGACTTTGGTTAGCTAAACTTATATGTGTGCAAGATTAATATGCTTTTGATGAGTAGGATTATACTTTAACTATGTTATGGTTTATTAATCAGAATCAATGAAAATCTAAGAACAAGCGTATTAGAAGAGGAGTGACAAAAGCCCGCATGAGGTAAAACCCTAGGATAGATATTTCAACCAAGGGATATAGAATAGTAATCCCTTACATAATGACTTGAATGTGTTGTGGATGGTATTGTGTTGCCTGGGTAGAAGTTTGTTGTTAGCATTAATGATAACACTATGGTCAGTTAGTTGTTAAAGTGAGCTCGATGTGATGTTGATTTTATTTTGGTGATTATAAAGGAGCATAACACTAAAGAAACGATAATAAAGAATGGTCGTAGTACTGTCAATAGTACCACTGCAGTGGGTGGTATACCACTATAGTGAGACCGTTGTAATGATAGTGATGCCACTGCAGTGGAGCCCAAACCAGTGAGCGGGCCAAGTCGAAAGTTCTATGACATGATAAAATAACTGCATTTACTATTGTTTGGACATGAGGTTGCTTTAAATTCATGTGATTGTACTTGTTGCAGTGAATGCGTAATTCTTGTCGTGTGATGATTTGATACGTGTGCGCTACATTATGTATCCCGAGATTGAGGGGCGAATTAGCATCAAATGAATGTGCTACTGAGATGAAGGTTAACATGAAAGGAAAGTCATTTATATGATGGTAAATGAGTGGACTATGGCCGAAGGTAAGGAACTCATATGAACAGGTTAATACAATTAGATTCTGAATAAGGATTGGATGCACGAGTGCCTCACACCCGGGTGAGCATTCAGATGAGTAGTATGAGTGATTTCACAGGCAGGAATGGCTAAAGGAACACGCGACTGTGTGTATGAGTGAGTACACAGACAGGTATGATGAATGTTACATATAGCTGTGTATACAGTACATGGATTTCTAGGGACCCTTGTAGGTCATGACTTAAAGGGCAAGCATAAGACCTTCTGGCATGTGTGGACTGTGATATGACGGATGCATGTGCTTGGAATATCACTGATGGTATGATTGTAAGATAGAGATTATACGGGTATGGTTGATATACATATGACTGCAGATACAGAAAGGTAATTAATATACCATTATGATACAGGATATACCAACATGAAATGGGATTGAGGTGAGGAACAGGTGTGGAATATCATATATGGCTATCCAGTTTGGTTATGGTATCTTACGACATTTTGTGGTATTAGGTCAGGTATCTGCATGTACTTTACTATTGGGGAAATTGACTTTCTCATGTTGTTTTAATGACCTGTGTGTGTATTTGAGATAGTTAATCCGTAATTGCATTTAATTGTCTTGTTTTAAATTGATTTTATGGGTTATGGATGATAGCATGACGGGTTTAAATGGAAGATAGTGTAGTACCATGAGATATCAAGTAGATGTTATTATTTGATGTACTATACTAAGGGGAGCTGTAAATCCTATAGATAACTTAATAGGTTAATAAATGGTAGAAACGGACTTGGTCATTCTTAGTGAAATGGTAAGAGGGGTAGTTGAGCTTCAAGATTATATGGCGGAATACAATAGAACTGTACTAGCGGAAAATTGATTACTGACTAGATAGGGTAGAACTGCAGCGGACACATCACCACGACAGTGGGATCACTGTAGAGGCATGAGCCTTCACTATAGCTGAAATAATGAGAGGCATACAGATAGGCTAATTAACAACTAGAAGCATAGGATAATTGCGTGAACCTTGATGATCATAAGAAACAATACTTTAGTGATTAAACTTAGTGGGATATTACATAAGTGAAGTAATTTCTGAATTTAGTAATATTGATTGTATATTGATTTTTATGTTGTTGTATTAATTAACCATAGTCAGTCAATGGTGCCTACCAGTACATGTGGTGTACTGATACTACCTTGCTATACCTTTTTCTTTTGGGTGTACGATATGGTAGGTTAAAGTTCCTTGATTGGCATGGAGCACTCCCCACCAGCTTCACTGTTCTTCTTTACAAATGAAGCTATGTCATTTTATTTGTTAAGTATTCAAATAGAGCTCTTGTACCTATCTACGCTAGATCGTGGGAGAGTCATGTTAGAGAAATCTTGTAATGTTATTTTGTTGGGGATTTTTAGCAGTAAATGAGAAGTAATGGAAATGTTAGAAATTATTTTCTTGTATAATTAATAGACATGTTTTAAGGGTTCTCCTATCGAGTAGAGTCGATGTACGTGTCTGCATGGCCTTATCTATTTGGGCTGTGACACAACTACTTTTGAATTCACGCCATTGTTATTTATATTATCACTTTAAGAACTTTGAGTGAGATCTGTCTTATTTGATTCAAGTATAGGAGCCTCCAAGCCAGGAGGTAAATCTGCATGAATGCCTTTTAAGTGGTGTTTAAGCCAATTAAAACCAGAAACAACTTTACTACAATAGTTGCACTTGATTTTTGACTTCTTATAATCAACTGCCACAACGTGTTAATGAACATCAGCTTTATCTCAAGTCATTTCCCACGTTTATATTGAGTGTTCAGAACTTTGAGTGAGATATGTGTTATTTGTTTCAAGTATAGGAGCCTCCAAGGCAGGATCACTGAAGATGGGATATACAGGGCCATCGATGTTTATTTGAAGGTATGCTCAATGAAATTACCTGATTACTTCTAAGTTCTGTGCATATTCACGCATACAAGTAGTATTTTCATCAATTTTGAAACTCCACATCAACAAGAGAGTCAAATTACTAGTAGATTCTATTTTGTGCAAAGTTAATAATTTTCATTTGCAGTAAAAAAACTCCCAAGATGGTGGGAGGCAAGATCTTGTACGAATTTATTTTAATGATTTAATCGACATGTACATTTTAGAAATATTTCTATAGTAATAAGGTAGCAAAGTAGTCATCATAGAGAACCTTTTTTTTATTTGCAAAGGGCAAACCCCTATCATTGTCCAACCACTTATTTGTAGGAGGCAATTATGTGGTGCTTGCATGTCACGACCTGAACATAGGCCCGGATTGAGACACATAACAAGGAACCTCGAGGGACTCCAAGTCAACCCATGACATGAACATACATCTAACTAAGTCATAAAATGATAAATCAACATGATAAACTTAGCGGAAGTCTGAAATAAGAATAACATCAGAAATACACACAAATCTGAAGTTGAATGCATTCTGTTGCCTGAAAAGCCTTTAAGTCTGATGAGTTGATGGGACAAAACCCCAACTAAATCTCTAAAGTTGAAAACTGAAAATATTCAATCATAGCTGATATAAAGAGGGGCCCTCGATAGATGAGGACTCACTAATGGAGACTGATGCGAACTTTGAAAGCTGACTAGTGGCGGGGTTGAGCCTGATGATCGGAGCCTGTATCATGAAATGATACAACATAAAGTATGCGGTCAGTACATGGAATGTATCGAGTATGCAAGGTAAATAAAACGGACATTTAAAATACATAAAAGTTCATAAGAGTAGGAAAACATGCTTGTAACACAAATATCATAATGTAACATAAGGCTCAAGGTTTTAAAAACATTCGTAAACTAGTAATAATCATAATAATAGGAGAAAAGATTCATTAAACGTAACTTGAGCCAAAATAATATGAATATAACCATGCATAAGTCATGAGGAGCAATGGGAGGACTCGTCATAACAGACACCATCATGGTAGAGCCTTACATGATACCCCAACTATCTCGCTCAAGTGGGTAGAGTCGTCCCAGGCTTGCTTGGCAAGGGACGTGCAGTATGTGATATCATGAAAGAGGGGGTCCATTAACATTGTAATATGTCATTATGAACCTATGGTGGCACATAGTTATGAGACACCAGCGTAGTCCTTTTAACGCCGAGCCACTTGGTGCTAGACACGACTCCCAAAAACATGCACATTAGGCTCGTATTTGAATCATAAACATCATTCATGAGATTCATGGAAAAATAAAATTAACATCATTAATCCCCATTTAAATACATGTTTATCCATGAATCAAGGGCCCATAAATTGGCCAACGTCATAAATCGATCAATCATGAAATTCATATCATAAATCATAAATCACACTTGAACATGTGGGCGTTGCCCAATACTTTAACATGCTTGAAGAATAATCAATTCCTTGAAAACATGATTATAAACATGGGTAACTTGAAAGCATTCTTTTCATCAATAATATCTCATCATACATAAACATTCATCATAAATCTCGACTTTCATAAACTTCTCATAAATGGGCATTTGAATTTATAAAGCTTGAAACATGATTTTTAATGGAAAAACAATGTAAAACTTGCGCATGATTCATAATTCAATAATAAAAAACTCATTTAGATCATACCTAGTAGAGAATTAGATCATGCATTGGGTTAAAACCCCATAGAATCAACATAGTAATTTCCATGATTTGTGAACGATTCACCCATTCATAACCCTACATACATAGGGAAGATCTGATTTTACCACTCCTTGAAAGCGCAATGAAAAATTGAAGGAAAGCTTGATGAAATCTAACTTGATCACCTCCTAAACCCCTTCAATATTCATGCATGGATGTGAATAAGCCTAGGATAGATTTTCCCCTCATAAAACACTACATTTCGAGCCTTAAACGATGTAGTTTAGGACCCTAAGACTTTGGAATGACAAAAATACCCTTAATGAATTTTCAAAAAATTTTGCACTATCACTAACCAAGGGTGATCCTATGGGTCGTACCATGATACCACGACTCATGGTATATGTCTGTTACATCCACTTCCAAATCCTAACTTCTCAGATTCTAACACCATGACTCGACAGTACAAGTTGTTACAACAAACAATGGTCCATCTCATCTCTCATTATTTCCCCCTGACGAACTACACTTGGACTTCCCCATGAGTTACACCACGACTCATGGCTACTTCCAATGAGTTGTGGTTTCTATCTGTCACTTCGATAGTGAATTTTTCCTACTCTTTCCCACGGTTACTCGCCACGATCCATGTTGCTCACGATGAGTCTTTCTATGACTCATTACTTCCTCCTAGACTAAGGATCAGTCTCACTACGAACACAAGCCACGACTTATGACATCAAACCACGGGTCGTTCTGTGACTCATTACTTCCAACTTCGGCCCTGTAGTACCTTACCAGGAACACCTCCTATGGATTGTTGATGACCCTTCCTGTGATAATTATCCAGATTTCAGCCGACTTCAATTTTTAAATTCCTGGGTCTAGTCTTAGGCACTTCCGGGGTATTACATTGCACGTGGTTATCGGTCATATGCATATCATAGATGGAAAATGCCTTTCAATCTACATATTATAAGAACTGTTGTATGAGCTGCCATCGATATTGATCTTTTGCCAAGTATAAAAATGCTACAAACTTTTAGCTAAATGGAGAAATCGAACTACTTTCTTAATCTTATTGACCAAAATCTTTTTAGTGAAATGGAAAGTTCCTGCTAATTTAAGTTAATTCAAGCCCAATAAATCTAATTTCTAGAATAGATAAAACTTACGACATATTTTTTTGACCTTAGAGTGTGCTAACTCTATTATTCTAGCATTTTATTGCCATTTTCCATCTTGGCAATCAATTTTCCCTTTTTTTATATCCATTTTAACGTTTTCTGCTCTTGTATACTGGGATTTTTGGCCAGATATTTCAGGTGGTGGTGCAGAAAGGGTGATTAAGTCTTCTTGTTCAACTTCTTCTGCCCGTAGCTTCTCTGGTGTGTATGAAGGGAAAGGTCAGAATTTGAAGATCTTCGCATTCTCTAAGCTTAAACAAGCAGCTAATAATTTTAATAGGTTACTTAAGATTGAAGAAGTAGGTTTTAGATGTGTATATAAGGGTAACATTAAGCCTGCAGATGGGAAGGGTGAAGCAACTATTGTTGTCATTCAAAAACTCAATAGAGATGGTTATCAGGTACTCCAAACATTTTTGTATATTGTTGGTACCAAGTTTTTTGTTAGGATATGTGTATCAAATCCTTCAATTTATGTTATGTTTTCTGGCAACCATAATTTAGTGACCATAATGCAAATTTTTAGATGCCCATATATGTGTTTTAGTGGCTTGAGTATGGCCTTATCTGTTAAATTATTGCAATCTATGGAACTGTTAAGGGAAGCCTTGTCTGGTAATAAAGCATTAAACATATCGTCATTTATTATTGTCCTTAAAGGTAGGTATGCAATGTAATTTCGGTTGTCTTTTTTGTTTTTCTATTGAATTGCTATGTTAGTGAAGTGAAGACGTATGATACATACAATATAACAATTTGGCTTCTTCCTTTGGTGAAAGTTTATGTTTAGTCTTTCATTTTTACTAAAAAGAAAAAAGTATTGATTCCCTTGAAATTCAACTACTTCCGCATCCTAATAGGACTATTCAAGAGATGTACGTGTTATATGTATATATCTTGCTTATGGAAGAGAGGAATCTACCGCACTTTGTTCCATTTGCATATCTGTTTACTCCTTTCACTTTGCTATTAATACTATTTCCAAGCTACTTTTAGCTATATTAGGTTCAGGTTGATCATTTAATTGCTTTCTGAATGTGGATCATATGTATATGGCTTGTAGGTTTGTAGAAATTTGATTTAATTGATGAAGAAGCTCCCTTTTCAAGTTTAAATTTGTTAAACAGAAATTAAATGTCCATGAAATATATGAGCACCATGAGAATATTGGTATTTTGTTTCACTTTTGTTACCATTGGTTGCAAGTCCTGGTTTCCAGCATTACTTTGCAGCAAGTAATGGTTTACGCATCTCGCTTCTAGATCTTGCAAACTTAAATCCGAACCCTTTTGTTTTGGAAGCTAAATGTTTTTAAGTTGTTATCTTATTGGAAGTTGTAGTATTGTGTTGATCCTGTAATTGGTATGTAGGGCCATAAACAATGGGCAGCATAAAAGCAATTTTTGGGAGTGGTAGATCACTCAAATCTTGTCAAACTAATTGGATATTGTTGCATTGATAGGGAAAGAGGTATTCAGAGGCTATGGGTGTGTGAATATTTCTTTTAAATACACCTTTCCAGAGTATATGTAACACCTTGAAACTTTCCTAGATCAAACTCAGACTCAACAGATTAAACCAGAAAATTTTGCCTCAGAACGATTGAGACAACGAGCCGTTGTCAGCTCAAACGACCGTTCTCTAGGTTGTGGTCAGTGCTGCCATGATCCTTCAAGAACCAATAGGATAGGAGCAACAAGTCGTCCTGTCACTCATTGTATCTCCAATTAAGAGATTAGTTTTTTCCCTTTCCAGGAACCCACAAGTTGTACGACCAGTTGCTGTTTGAAGTAACGACTCGTGAGGTGACTCGTTGGTTAGAGCCTAGAGTATGCTGAAAATTTACTTCTAGTAGCAACGAGAGGCAACGACAACCTGTCGTAACGCACAACGAGAGGCAACGACAACCTGTCGTAACGCACAACGAGTTGTTTTTTCCATCTTTGGAAACAAGTCTAGGGATCCTCAGAATTTTCCAGAGGAGATGACGAGTCGATATAACGACCCCTTGGTTCTACCAATGAGTCGTTGTGTTGCTCGTTGTTGGGTTTCCCAGGTTTTTCTGCCAGTGACAATGGGATGTACCAATGACCCGTTGGTTCTTCCAATGAGTCGTTGTCCCCACCTATTTCCAGTTCCAGTAAGCCCTAGGTTTGGGCCTAGGATAGATGACTGGTCCCAACGAGTCGTTGTGTCAACCAATGACTCATTATGTGACCCGTTGGTCCTCTATCGGGCAGTTTTCTAGACTTTCTCCCAGGTTATTTTTGTAACTTCTCACCTTTTTAATCCCTAAACTACATCGTTTTAGGTTATATCTAGGGAATTTAGAGGGGTAATCAACATTTATACTTCATTCCCCTTATTCCCTCAAAAGTCAGATCGTAGAACTTTTTCAAAAAAACTCAGAGCAGAAACAAGGGTTTAACTTTTCTTCTTAGATCTTCTCAAGGGTTTCCTCTAGGGTTTTCATCACCAGGTATGTGAGATTTTAGCAAGGGAACTGTCCTTCCCTTGTGCCCCCGAAATTCTCTTAAAATTTCTTATCAATTCTAAGCCCTGAGGTTTCGAATGTGAATAAATTTTCAGCCAGATTCCATCTATATCATGTGGAATATAATTCATGTTAATTGTAGTTATATTTCCACTATCTTGTGACTATGTTGATACTTGTTCCTGTAAATGGATTCTAGCCCTAGCTTTGAATGCAGTAAATTACAGTCTTGCATAATTGATTAGTCATTCATGTTGCTTGATTCTATTATTGTTGGGATTCCCATATTATTAATATCAGTTGAAATCTCAGTCAGTAACATGTTAGTCCAGTTTTAGTCAGAATATTAGCATTCTCAGTATTTTCAGAAATGTCAGCTGATCAGTTTAACTGTAGTCTTTTCTTCAGGTGTTAGTAGTGCCTCACAAATATCAGTTATCAGACTCATTAGTTATCAGATATTAGTTGTTCTTTAGACGGTTATGAAGCTTCCAGGTAAGAACTCTCTGACCAGTCTCAGCACCACCAACTTCAGTTTTAGTTTGTTCTTTAGACGGTTATGACGCTTCCAGATAAGCAACTCTGTCAAGTCTTAGAACACCAGTTATAGAATTCGGTCCGATAAGACTCTCAGGGTACTTCTAGATAAGTATCCATGATTTAGTCTTGGATCCCAGTTTCAAGCTATCAGCTTAGTAGTCAAATTAGGACTATCTAGTGGGAGTAGGACTTAGTACTGAGCGGATCGGAGTTAGCGGATCGGAGTTCCAGCGCACCCAGGTTCGTAGAACTACGTTGCCACCGTAGGTTGTTTTATTGTCCCTATGGCCCTAGATTTATGATCACCCAGTTCATTCCTTTATACTGTGGCAAGGTATATTGGGTCTTATCGATGGGGCGTATACATCGAACTCCACGTCTAGCTCACGTGGTTATATGTTGGTTATAGACTCTCGCACTAGTCAGTACAGTTTCAGTTTTGCTTAGTCTAGTTCAGTTAATTTTAGCTCAGATCAGTATCCCAGATTCAGGACATGTGTATGACCATCAATAAGGGTCACTATTAACCATATCAGTTATAATTCAGTTGTATCTGTTTCCAGCATTTCAGTTGGTCATTACATGTCATTACAGTTCAGTTATTGTTTCTTCATGTTTATATTATCTCTCACTTACTTCGTACATTCTAAGTACTGACGCATACCTTCTATGCTATATCGTATCATGATACAGGTGCAGGTTTTCAGCCTCAACATCATTAGTCGATTCCTTTAGGCGATATCAGCAACAACAGTTGGTGAGTCCTTATCTTTCGAGGACGATATTTATTTTCAGTTAATTTCTTTCAGCTAGACTTTAGAGTTAGCTGGGGGTTTGTCCTAGCAACTCATTATTAGTAGATGATTTTCAGACATAGATTCAGACATTCCATATTGTATGTTCTTTCAAATGTATGAACTTTTATCAAATTTGCTTTCTTAAATGATTTTATTATTTAAAGCTTCCGCATATGATTACTCAGATTACCAGTTTTATGGTAGACCATGTGTTGTCTTAGAGTTACTTGTGACTCAAAGTACCATGTCTTGTCCAAGGTATAGACTCGGGTCATGACAATATACAATGGCATATTTTATTAGAACCTGTTATAGACACATATTTTATCTTTATTTAAATTGATAAAAAATATTTCTATATATAAAGGAGGTTATTAGATGAATATTATGATAATAAATTGCTTCATATATGTTCAAGGATGTAGAAATTGAATCTGTTTAAATTTAGAATATTCTTTTCCTTAAAAGTGTACTCGAAAAGCCATGAATTGAGAAGAGTATTGACATGGTGATAGTTTAATGGACTTGTTTTAACTTTTATTTTAAGTTCATATTAATCTTTAGTAAGTTCTACGTTGTTTATACTTCTTGGTTTAATTCCGTCAACTCACCTTTACTTGAAATTTGAACCGTGCCTGTATCTATACACAATTTGGCATTTCCCCACTATGTATACTGCATATCAGACTAAAGTGATTCACTTTCTTCAGTTTAGTGTTCATAAAGTAATAAAAAATCAAATTAAACTCCTTATACTAATTTCTAGTAAAGAGAAAGACTACTAAAGAGTTTACAACAATATATGATTTTTTTCCACTTCCCTACATGCTAATCCTACTACTGTTTTTCTTATTTTTAAACTTGTATAGTTGTTGTTTGTATGTAGTTTAATTTTATATTGTCTCAATAATTCTAATATGCACTAACTGACATACATGTACCTTTCTGTTATTGCAAATATTATAAAATTAAACTTGCCCATTTTTAAATGAAATTTCGCCAGAACATTCATGTTATAATGTTTCTAATTAAAAACTTAATCCATTAGATCAGAGATATCATTTTCTTAAGTAATATTTTATATGATGTAACTTATGACTAGATCTTTAAGAAGCTATTATGGTGGAGAGGACAAGGAGAGGACATGACCATGGGACAAAATACGAGTGAGACCCCAAGAGTATCAGTTTTTGGTCATTTTCTTATAATGAATCTTTATGGTAATGTAAATATATGATAGTTTGTTCAATGAATTATCATAGTAAATTGTTTGTCTGTTTAATTTTTTCTGTCACTTATTAGCTTAATAACTTTTCTTGACCAAAAGCATTTTAAATATGGGGCTTGTACTTATTCTTAAAGTGAAAACATTTAATAGACATGTTGATTAATTTACATTTACAAAATAAACAACTATCTGCTAATATCTTATTAGATAGCTTGAAAATTCTGGAGGAAGAACTACATGTCATTGATGGGGCTAAGAGTAGGAAAAGAAGAAACCTACACAAATAATTGCAAGAAGTAGAGGATTTAGGGTTTCTTCTAACTTTTTACTGTCCGTTCTCTTTTTAGTTTAGTGTCACCAGTAGATGTGTGGTGACGAAGAATTTGTTTTGATAATGACTTTTAACTTTATCTTGAAGTCATGGTTTGTACTTGTATTCCTTTTAGCCAACTGTTGATGAACTGTTGGAGGATTTTACCCTCTAATTTAGTTCATACTTATATAGCTAGATGCCTATCTATTATTGCCACCAGTCACGATGTATAACTTATATGGATAGACAAAGTCAGATCAATGTTCTAGTGACTTTAATAGCTTAGTAACAGTAAAATGTTGCATACATGTTTTACTAGATGAAGGTTAATAAGAAAAGTATAGATCATAAACCAAGCGGTAATGACGTCGAACACTTCACGGTTACACTATTTAGTCAACGTGAAAAGGAATTGCATCTCAGTGAATTTAGTTAGAATGACTGGATAGGAAGCTTCTTGATAAATATGTATCAGTGACATCAGGAAAAAACATTGCTTTAAATACAAAAGGGAATAGAAAAGGTCCTATAGACACTAAATCTCTATTAACTATGTTCAACAATTCTTTGTAGTTTCAAAAGCTAGCAGAATTATCAGTTTATGATCCATGTAGTTTTAAGTCAAGAGTAAGCAGTGAAAAGATACCAAATGTTAGCAACTGGGATTTTTATGATGTTAGTTATACTGCCTGAAGGGAGCTTTTTAGCAATGATAAAGTTATTTTCATATGACCTATAGGTCAGGGTCGAGTTATGGAATTAACCATTGACACTTGAGTCAGAGTAGGCTGTGTACATCACACCCCTTGGGGTATGACTCTCTTTTATGATCTTTTTTGAATGTTGAATACTTTGTTCAATGAGTTGCCTGTTAGTGAAGATGCACTTGTTTTTTTCTAATACACTAATTATAAAGTGTGTACTAGGATTTCAAAATCAATTATCAAAATAAAATTCCCATAAATATATATATACGGAAAATGCAGAATGTATAGTTGATCCATGCCACACTTAACTTAGTTGTCTGCATTGATCAGTGTTGTAATTTCTACAATTGGAACTTTGTTACTATTGATTCTCTACAGACCATCAGTTATATGGCAGAGCGAGTTGTCACTACAAGATCATTTGGGAACACTCAATCAATATCCTACTTTTGAACTAACTAATTTTCTTTAAGGAACATGCTGAAGTGTACTTTAGAGACATTGGGATACCATATAGTCTTCTTGGAGTTGAACAATCTAAATCAGATCTAAAATTAAGGCTTGGAACTCCAAAGTACATCACTCCAGAAAAGTGGGAACCTAAGGTTAGAGTCCCAATAACTTGTGAGACTAATGCTAGGAGATTTAGATGTACCATTATTAAGATGTTGAATGGTGTTCAACTATGATTTGGTAAATTAGTCCAATATATATATATATATATATATATATCATTATGTGGTGATAAGCCAAGAAAAGCCACAACTTCTTGGTAGCCTCCCCACTACTATTGAAAGCGTTCCTAATGGCTATTTTGAGTATGATCTCTGCAATCGACCTTTGATGGTGGAAATTTTTCAAGCATTTGAAAGGTTTTTCACTCTCCCCCCTTCTCTTTTACTTCTTAGTTAGCTTTACTTGATCAGTGTTTCCCACCGATCGGAGGTAGTGCTCATCTATCCCCCGCCAGCTTACATTAGTTTCTTACATTATTTAATTAGAACCTCCTTATTTTGACATAATTACTTATTCATAACATAATCACTATTTCCCTTGACCTGTTTCCACATAAATGTGAGATTTATAGTTGAAGTGTTATTGAATTCCTATTTCCCTTCTATGCTACAAAACTCTTGAATTATGTTGTCAATTCTATTTTTTGTCCATTGATTCTTTTTTCCCAATAAAAAGTGCTTTTGTTGTATAGTTAGCTGAACTAAAAAGGATAATACATTCTCACCACCAATCAAAAACAGTAACATGAAGATTTAGTTGAGGCTTACTATAATTATAGTCTGTTGTGTTATTATGATGTTTGTTTTCTATTTTATGGCCTTTGAGCGTGTTAAAGTGCACATTAGGTTATTGATGTATTGAAATCCCAATCAACTGAACGATCGTACTTTTTATTTCCTTTTCTTTGTCCTGCAGCCACCACCAACCCATGTAAAAT
This sequence comes from Datura wrightii, assembly GCA_035772735.1. Classification (NCBI taxonomy): domain Eukaryota; kingdom Viridiplantae; phylum Streptophyta; class Magnoliopsida; order Solanales; family Solanaceae; genus Datura; species Datura wrightii. The sequence goes on along the minus strand of JASDFA010000019.1, from coordinate 69,513,645 downwards.
CACCAAAATTTTGTAGAAGGCAGAGCAGTTGTAACATAGTTGGCTAAGGTAAAGATGTAGAACAGAGGTATGTTGTCTATTGTGGATATTTTATTTGGGTCCGCAAATTTGTCTATTTCTACAATTTTAGTTGTGTACTTGAAGGGAAAAAGTTGGTTGATTCATTTTCCTTCACTTTAGTGTAGATTCAACATTGGAAAAATATGTAATGAATCTTTCCTACTAAATAATTGAAAAAATCCCACATCCTCCTCCACTCTTACTCAGTTAAAGTTTTTCAAAAAATAAATAACAATTCATTCCTATTAAATGCCTAGGCAAATCCTATATTTTCTATGACATTGAACACTTCACAGTTCACTATTTAGTCAACGTGTAAAAAGAATTACATCTTGGTGAATTTAGTTAGAACGACTGGATAGGAGACTTCCTGATAAATCTGTATCAGTGATATCAGGAAACAACATTGCTTTGAATCCAAAAAGGAACAGAGAAATTCCTATAGAATTTGAAGGTTTCTACCAGAAAAGAGCTTCTTTACAGATAAGAATTACTAATATAGGTCTAAGTTTCTTCTGTGATTTGGAGTAGTAAGATTAACCAATTAAACAACTAGACAAAACACATCTTCCTCCCACTCTTATTCAGTTACATTTTCTTCAAAAATCAATAACAGTTATTCTAATCTTCCAAAAAAAAAAAAAAACAAGTCCAGCAACCGTTCTCTTCCTCCTCTTAATCATCTGTAGTTACAATAGATTTTAATGTGTATTAATCTTTCAATAACTGCATTTAATTAATTCTTGCACCTTTTTATAATCTTTTTATGTGCTATATATAGATAAGGAGTGACTTTTTTTCATCTTGTAGCTTGCTTAGTCTCTCTTGCTTTTAATTGAGTTTTTCAGATTTCAAATGGCCTCTTCATTTTTTTCAGACTTGGTTAATAATAGAGATGATTTGATGATAAGGGTTAGGATTTGTGGAATGTAGGAGGCAATTAATTCCAAAAAAGATGGCGAGTTGATCATTTTTGATATGATATTTGTTGATGAAAAGGTACCTCATTACATAATTCTTATTTTATTTAAATGCACACTCTTTTCCAAACTCTTAATTCTAAAATCATATGTTGTTTTTATATGTTAGAGCGATTTGGTGCATGTTATAGTCAGAAAAAAAATCATGTTAATAGGTTTAAGAACAAGTTGAGTGATGGTTCATTATTTGTCATCAAGAACTTCAAAGAAGTTGAAAGTAGTGGTACATATAAACCGGTTTAAAACCCATTGAAAATTATTTTCTTTCCCTCAACTTCAATCAAGAGTTTAAATGAAGATATATATATATAATTTTCAAATTTTTGACAATTATTCAACTATCAATGTTATTCCAGCAAACACTTTTTGCTCTTCATTTATAGACGTAGTTGGTTGTTTATATAGAGTTGGTGATATGGAGAACACTAGATCAAAGTGGAGGAAAAGGGACATCCAAATTATTACTGATTAGTAAGTCGCTCATCTCATTTTAAGTAGTTTATTTAGTTATCTTCCTAAAGGTAAATTTGTAATACAAAATGCAAAATTTTGTTAAATTTCATCTATTTTCCCTATTTAATTGTGTCTCAAAGTAAACTGTATTATTTGGGAATCAAACATTGATCATTTCTTTTGATTAGATATAAATAAAGTATTACATTCTGAGTTTTCTTTTGCTGGATAGTTAGGCGAAATTAGAAATTACGTTATAGGAAGATTTGGGAGAGAAGTTTGCTCCTTACTTCTACACAAAGGATTTTAGGCCATATATAGTGATTGTAACTTCCACAACGATTAAGGAATTCTGTGGTATTGTTTTATATTTAATTGTCAGATACTCTATATTTATGTGCTAACATTATGAAGAAATTTTCACCGCAATTTTTATTACATCCATTGTTAAGAGGTGACATTAGCTTCTCAATCACGCATGCTAGCAAAATATATGTTAATCTTTATATAGATTACATAATATCTTTGATGCAAAAGTTTTCCACCATGTCCACGAGAATACAAATTATTGAAAGCTCTAATGTTAATAGAATTCTAATTAAGGAAGATATGTTTATGAACCGGATGGACTTTAACAATTTATCAGAGTCTAATTGGAGTCCTGACAAACAGATTATTTTTGCTTTTTAGATTTTTTATTTTCCATTTCCACACTTCAATAAGATTAATGATCATATTTTTCTTAAGAAAAGTAGGAATATATTGTTAGCGTGCAGAGAAAAATTACAAAAAGACTTCTATTTTAGATGGTACTATATTTCATGTAATGTGTGCTCAAAGAAGATTGAACCTACAAATGGTGTTTATTGATGCCCCAACTGCAAAACGGATTGCAAGTTTCCTTTGGTAAAGTACGGATCTTGGAAAGGCTGTGAATTTGTTTTGTATTACTAATTAATCCAACTTATTTTATAAATTTAGGTACAAGATACACATAAAAGTGAAAGATAATACTGGGGAAAGTACTTTTTTCTTATTCAATGACGTGGCTGAAAAACTCCTTAATACATCAGCTCACAAGTTGTTCAACAAGCTGTTATCAGATAAGAACAATGTTCCTGTCCAAGTTGAAAGCATTTTCGTGAAAGATTTTGTTTTTAAGCTTAAATTAAATATATACAATTTGAAATAGGGGCTTGAAAATTTTACAATATCAAAGGTTTGGATTCCAGATGATAAATTGAAATTAGAGTACATGCAAAGAGAAGAGAAAAAGGTATTAGAATATAGATTGTTGAAGTTTGTAATACACAATCTCATACAGTTTGTAAATCATCTTTTTTACTTCTTGCTTTTACAGGTGAAGAACTTACCAGATGAAAGCGTACCAAAACCTCATGGAACCAAAGAATTGTCCAAAGAAAAGGTATTTTGATTTACTATTTCAAGTATGAGGTTTCTACTTATTGTTATGATGAATATGTTTAAAAGACATATTGTTAAATTTACTTTTACATAACAAACAGATATCTATTGGTGTCTTATTGGAGAGTTTGTAAGATCCCGAGGAAGTACATGTTATTGATGGGGCTAAGAGTAATAAAAGAAGACACCTAATCGTAGGTGAAGATGAAATAAGTGATGAAGACACAAATAAGTTCAAGAAGTAGAGAGTTTAATGTTTCTCCTGACCTTTTACTATTGTTTAAGCTTAGACAATTTAGTTTAGTGACGCTAGTAGATATATCCTGACAAAGAACTTGCTTTGTTAATGTCATTTAACTTTAGTTTGAGGTAATGATATCCATACTTGTATGGTTTATCCTGACTCTGATCTTCTTCATTATTTAACTATGCAAATAGTTTGATTGTTTGCACCTGTCTTACAAGAGATTTAGTTGACCACTATTTAATGTTTATATTTATGTTGAGGTGTAAAATGTATACTGCAAATGTGAAATGATAATTGGATTTAAACTAGAGTATAAAAGGACAAAAAATTGTTAGCAGTGTAATAATTCATAATTTAATACACAATAAAAGATTTTGCAATTACAACTGAGGAATATGAATGAATGAATCAATAAACTTAATAATTCATAATTTAATACACATGAAATGATTTTGCAGTTACAAATGAGGAAGACAAAGAAATGAGTTAATGAAATTTCCAGGAGAAATAAAAATGAAAATTCACACCTGTTGCTTCTAACATGTTACTGTTGTTTGAGCTTAAAAAAAATTGCTGGTTCCTTTTACCTTTTTAAGTTTAGTGACACGATCATACGTGTATTGATAAATAAATAGCCTCTGTTATTTTCCTTTGATACTACTAAATTATGTATAAAAATATCAAAATTCAAAAGTTGATTGATTGTACTATTTTTAGGGTTAATCAAATTTTACACTGTAAACTATAAAGATGACATCTTTGCTTCATTCTATTATTGCAGAAAGCCGGCACCTGCAGTATCTATTAAGAAAATTCCCAAGTGAGTGTTATCTTGTGTTTGTTTATTGGTTGGTATTTCAATGTGTTTTGAGGTATCTTGAATTGGGAACTTAACTATCCCACTACTGCAAATGTGATGGGACTCTTACTTCTTTATCACTGGTGGTGCTAATTATTCAAACTAACACTTGGATAAATAATAAACAGAAGATAATTTCTTGGGGCTCACTCATTCTTCAGTGCAAGAATGTGGCATAATAATGGTTATTTTGCTAGAGATATTAATGAGAAGAGTTGCTTCAAGTTTTGCATTTTTAAAGTTGTGTCCGTCCATCTGATTCTTTTTTTTCCATTAAGATTTGAATAACATTACTCTTGTCAAATCTGACATCTTACTGAACTTACCCAATGTTATGTAGATACCAAAGCCCTTTACATTTTAGTACATTTAATGGACATCACATTGCTATACAATATTGTGATATATACAAAAAAAGAATTAGGTTCGGTTGAGAGGCTCTTTGTCACGACCTAAAATGGCCGTGATTGGCACCCACAATACCCCTAGTGGGTGAACCAAGGAATCCCTATAACAATCCCCAAATGACCCAAAAATATGACATTCATGAAGGAAAAAAATGTCATACTCTTAAAACAAACTTTGAATCAATATACTGCGCAAACCAAAAGCTAATAAAACAAATTCTCGGAAGCTGATTGTCATTGCACCAGACGTCTATTTTACCGTATTAAGAAAACTAACAACTCAAGAAACAAAATCTTCAAATGTTTGAAAAGAAAAGACCTCTGCACGTGAGAGTGAACTGCAACCTCGTATTCTCACCTTCTCAATTCTGAATACTTCTGCTCTACAGTTGAGGACGTGAAGAACTGCCTGGCTCGGACTCTGCATTAAAAATAGTGTAGGAGTAGGGTTAGTACATAACATGATACTGGTATGCATCATCAGCCGACCCTAAATAATAACACGTATACCGAGTAATAACAATATGAGACTAGTCTACAGTATTTTAGGGAAGTACAATACAAATTCATACACATTAGTCTACATAGGGGACAATTGGCCTGCTCACTAGATTGGGCGTTTTCATTGCAGCGGTCTCGCAGCAGTAGAAATAGTTCCACTGTAACGGTACTGCTTAGGCAGTAGCTGGACATAGCTACACTCTCTCAGTTTATCCGTTCAACAGTTTAACAGTTCGTCAATTCAGCAGTTAGCATTTCTCGTACTCCACAAACCCACCAGACACATACAATTAAAAACAACAATCATATCAGCTATTAAGACTTACAAGTCCACAGTTAATCATGGAAACAACTACTTAACATTTATACACGGTGACAAAATCACACTTAGAATTAAAGACATGTTCTTCATTATCAACTCACATCATATCAACAATACTTTACGCATTATATTAGCACGTTCTTCATTCAACCTCATGAATACAAATGGAATTTACAAACAACAGACAAAATGACAAAACTAACGGTAACATGACGGGCACACGCCTCCGCCATCTCCCCCTAACACTCAACCACACAAATCATGTACACACATGCTAGAGGGTCTTATTTCTGCCCATCCAAACATGACCTGCAGGGGACTGTAGAAATCCATGTACTGTGTTGGCGTGGAACCCGCTCCCACTCATATGCTCGTCGGGGTGCTCCTCTCGGACATAAGCCACTCTATAATAATATTCGCTCAGCCTAACGCTCCCCTCGGGCTTGAGCCTCTCAATTCAGGATATAATCACTATCCTATTATAATTCCCCAGAAACTCAAAGACTAGACCCGAGACTTAAAATAGAGAAAACTGGAAAGTCTACACTAGGTCACAGAACAAGTCGTTCTGTGACCCGTGGAGGTGACCACGAGTCGTTAAGTGACTCATGGTGAGGACTTGGAACTTAACTAGAAATTTGGAAAATGGGTGACCACGAGTGTGTCCACGAGTTGTGGTTAACACCATGAGTCGTAGGGTGATCCATAGTCTGTGATGGATTGAAAGTTGGAAAAGTCAGGCAGTGTGCTCAATGGGTCCTCACCACGACTCATTTGGCACACCACGAGTCGTGGTGTTTCCCCTAGGGACTCCAGGGAATTTTGGGCACTAGAAACCACGAGAGGCAACCACGAGTCATGGTAACCAACCATGACCCATTAGGTCCCTCATGATGATCCGTAGAGAGAAATCAGGCAGTGCACTTGATGACCAAGACCATGAGTCGTGGCCACTGGGCACGACCTGTTAGGTTCCTTGTGGGAGCTTGACAGTCAGTTTTTCCTGCAAATTTCCTAAAGGGTGCTTCAGTAATTTATTACCCTCCTAGACTCTAAACTACATCGTTTTAAGCATATTTTCAAACTATTAGAGGGGTTAAATGGTTTCTTTCCTCAGAAAACAACATAGGATTTCTTTTAGAGCATTTCAGAGCAAGAAGTAGGGAAGTCCATTTCTCCTAGGTTTCTCAAGGAAATTCTTCGGGCTTCTTCACTAGGTATGTGGGAATTCAACAAGGGAATAGTTTTTCCCTTGTGTCCCCAAAATCCTTCTTTGTTTTCTCTATCAGTTCTAGCCATGAGATTTTCGAATGTGATGAAATTATCTATCAGACCTCGCTTAAATCATGTGAAAGATCATTTGTGTTAATTGTTGATGTTTTTCCATCAGTTTGTGACTATGTTTGTTACTTATTCCTGTAATGTTAAATCTAGCCCTAGTCTTGAATACAAAGAAACTAAAAATTTTCAATAGTTTTCTTTTACTGATGGCTATAAGGCCTTGTCGGTCGGGGACTATGTTTATAGCTGAGATATAGCCCGTTGTTTTCTTGATTTGAAGATTAGGCATGTGCCAGAACGGCACCAGGTGCCAGTCATGCCTCCCAAGGCGGGGCGTGACAGTAAGAAGGAAGTCTCTACTACATTTATCAAAATTTTCTAACCTGGGCATGATTCTAGTCCCATCTTCTCAAACCTACATGTTATTACCCAAACTTCACATGAGAGAAGTGAGAGAAAGCCGAAATGTACCTGTTAATCTTGATATTAAGAAGAGAGTAGATGAAGTTGGCGACCTATGGTCATGTCACGTTCACGATGGAGTGAAGTGTGGAGAGGGGGAGGGGATTTTCGAGGTCTTTTCGCGTTAGAAATGGGGGATTCGGGCTGAATATGAAGAAGAAAAATAAAAAGAGGGGGATTTGAGGCAAGTCAATCCGTCACTTTAAAGAAACCTATCACAAAAACCACCTCAACATGTCACAGAGGCTATCACGGAGAACAAGCTCCATGACACAAAGCCGACGTGGACCTGCACTGTTTTGCAGTGGTGGGTTTTTTAATGAGCCTCCATGACACGGAGCCTAATGCGTAGGAATAGCTCTGTGACACGGATCTATCGTGCAGGCTCACTGGATGATGCCCTTTTGTGCATGCACTTACCTTGCACCTTCACAACATTTTTATCCCTTATTCATTTTCTTTTAGCCTCCTCTCATCCTGTATTGCATCCAAAGTCATCAATAAGTTAGAAAATAGTGGGTTGCCTCCCACCCACTGCCGTACTTTTAGTCTTGGCATGACTTGTTTTGCCTAACTATTACATTACAATCACGGGTTGCCTCCCGTGTAGCATCTGATTTATCGTCGTGGCATGACCCAGCTCACACTCACTCGTCAGATAAGGTGATAGACGTCTTCTCTCGATTAATGTCCTCAACCCAGTAAAGCTTACACCTTTGACCATTCACCAAAAATGTGGCACTTTTATCTTCTTGCCACAATTCAACTGCCCTGTACGGGGTCATCCTAGCAACGTCAAATGGTCCAGACTACTTGGACCTCAACTTCCCTGGAAATAACTTCAACTGGGAGTTGAATAATAACACCATTTTCCCAGGCTTGAAGATTTGCGGCTTTATTTGCTTGTCCTTCCATCTCTTGGTCTTCTCTTTATACAGCTTCACACACTCATAGGCGTGCCACCGAAACTCTTTCAGTTCATGCAATTAACAACTACTTTCTCCCTGCTAACTTAGGATCCATGTTCAACTTCCTCACATCCCAATAGGCCTGATGTTCAAGCTTCACAGGAAAGTGACAGGCCTTCCCATAAATCAACCAATACGGTGAAGTCCCAATTGGAGTCTTATAGGCTGTCCTATATGCTCACAAAGCATCATCTAGTTTTCTTTCCCAATCCTTTCATTGAGCATTCACAGTTTTTTGTAGAATCTACTTGACTTCCCTATTTGATACTTTAACATGTCCGCTAGTTTGAGGGTGGTATGATGTAGCAACCTTATGCCGAACTCAATATTTGGCCAATAGGTTTAGGAACTAGTTGTTAACAAAGTGCGAACCTCCGTCGCTAATAATAGCTCGTGGGGTTCCAAACCTAGCAAAGATCTGCTTCTTCACAAATTTGGCCACTACCTTGGCATCATTAGTGGGGAAGGATAGAGCCTCAACCCATTTGGAGACATAGTGCACTGCTACCAAGATGTATTGATTGCCGAATGACTGTGGAAATGGCCCCATGAAATCTATTCCCCATACATCGAATACCTAGACTTCCAAGATGTTGTACAAAGGCATCTCATGTTTTATGCTGATTGTGCCTATCCTCTGGCATTGATCACATGCCTTGACATATGCTGTTGTATCCTTGAATAAAATTGGCCAAAAGAAGCCTGACTGGAGCACCTTATGAGTAGTGTGCTCTCCTCCATGATGACCGTCATACGACGAGGAATGACAACTTCTAAACACCTGTGTCACTTGGCTCTCAGGAATGCACCATCTCATCACTTGATCTGGACCCTTCTTGAATAGATATGGTTCATCCCACATGTAGAACCGGGACGCATACTTAAGCCTCTTTCGTTGTTGAGCAGTTTCCTCTGGTGGGTACACTCCACTTACTATCAGGTTCACTATGTCCGCGTAACAAGAGAGTTTCACCACACTTAGTGACAAGACTTACTCATCAAGGAACTCTTCTTGGATGCGCCCAACATCACACACACGTGACCTATCCTCTAGCCACGACAAATGGTTTGCTACTTGATTTTCACTTCCCTTCCTGTCTCAAATTTCCAAGTTGAACTCATGCAGCAATAATATCCACCAAATCAACCTGGGCTTAACATCCTTCTTGTTGAATAAGTATCGGATCGCCGCATGATCCGTGTGTACCACCACTTTTGTCTCAACCAGATTGGACATATATTTATCAAATGCATACACCAGTGCTAGCATCTCCTTCTCTGTGATAGTATAATTAGCCTGAGCAGCGTCCAAAATTTTTCTTGCATAGTATATGGAGTGGAAAATCTTTTCTCTCCTCTTCCCTAGTACTGCACCTACGACCACATCACTGGCGTTACACATCAGCTCAAATGGGCATTCCTAACCAGGAGCAATTAGAATAGGAGCTTCCACTAGCTTCTTCTACAGCTCCTCAAAAGCACTGACACATTCTGCCCCGAACTCAACTTTTACATCTTTTTCAATTAGTTTGCACATCGGTCTGGAGATCTTTGAGAAATCCCGAATGAACAGTCTATAAAACCCAACATGTCCCAAGAAACTGCGGATACCCTTGACAGACACTGGCAGTGGCAACTTCTCAATAACCTCTACCTTGGCACGGTCAACCTCCAAGCCACTTGGTGACACTTTGTGGACAAGGACAATGCCTTCCTTGACTAAAAAGTGGCACCTTTCCCAATTCAGTACTAGTTTCATATCTTCACACCTCGCCAAGACCTTGTCCAGATTATGCAAACATACAACAAACGAGTTAAAAAATAGAGAAATCATCCATAAATACCTCTACATAATATTCGACCATGTCATGAAATATAGCCATCATGAATCATTGGAAGGTGGCTGGTGCATTGCATAGCCCAAATGGCATACACTTGAAGGCATACATCCCATATGGACAGGTAAATATGGTCTTCTCTTGGTCCTCTATGTCAATGGCTATTTGATTATAGCTAGAATAACCTTCCGAAAAGAAATAATACTCCTGGCCTGCAAGTCTGTCCAACATTTGGTTAATAAATAGAATGGGATAGTGGTCTTTCCTAGTAGCCTCATTTAATTTTCTATAGTCCATGCAAATCCTCCAGCAGTAGGAATCAACTCATTCTTCTCATTAGTGATAACTGTCATGCTCCTTTTCTTTGGGACACATTGAACTGGGATAACCCACTCACTATCAGAGATCAGATAGACCACTGCTGAATCTAGCCACTTAATTACCTCCTTCTGTGCCACATCTTTCATCACTGGGTTCAACCTTCTTTGATGCTGCACAATCAATTTGGATCCTTCCTCCATTAATATCTTGTGCATGCAGAAGGCCGGACTGATTCTGCGGATGTCTGACATTTGTCATCCTATGGCTCTCTTTCTCTTTTTTAGGACTACCAATGCTTTTTAAACCTATGAATCTATTTGTCCTGAACAAATAATGACAGGAAATGTATCAACTTCTCCAAAAAATGCATACTTGAGGTGTGGAGGCAATGCCTTCAACTCCAATTTGGGGGCTTCCTCAACAGATGGCTTGGGTGGAGGCTCCAAAGATCTTTGTAGGGATTCAAACTCCTATTTCGGAAAGAACATGTTGGTTGCATTCAAAAATTGCACCATTTCATAAGTTGCAATGATCTTGGGCAAATTTATATGCCCAAGTGATACTCAAAAGTACCATTTTAGCCTTGTTTATCTACCAATGTGTATACATTCTCATGTAATTGATAATAAAATGTGAATTTATACTAACCAATATGATTAGCATTGTTTTGCAGGTAAAATGTGATTTTGGGAAGCTAAAATGCATGTTGGATGATATCGGGGTTGGACTTGGATGCGATCAAGGGATAAAGCATTGGACAGCATGAATTAAAGGGGCTCCGCGATGGAGCCGTGTCACGCTGCCATCGCGGAGGCCTTCTTCCTGGATAGGGAAAATTCGCCCAAATTCCAGAGAGGGTCCGCGTTTGCTCCGTGGCACGGTGGCTTGGCTCTGCGTTGCACGCCGTGCCATGTTGAGCTTTAATTCCTGGACCCCCAATTCCAGTGAGGGTCCGCGTCCGCAGCATGTCACAGAGGCAGTGCTCTGCGATGCACTCCGTGACACGTTGCTCGTTATTCCGGGAAAAATTCCCAGCAGTATAAATAGAACACTTAGGTTCATTTTTCAATATTCTGACTTGGTGGAGCAAGGACGTGGGTTACAGGTAGTTGAGGGACGAAAATATCAGGGTTTTTTCTCTCTTTCTTTCTTCTTTAATTCAATTGCTTGTATGATTAACACTCATTTTAAGATGTTTAATCCAGAAATGAGTGGCTAATTCCTCTCCCTGCTGAGGTTATGAACAATTGTGATGAAATTTGATCATTGATTCTTTGGTTTTTCATCTTTTCTTCCATGTTGTTCTATTAATTCTTATTCTTACTGCATTAATGTGTGGCCTACATTAATGTACATCTAAAAAGTCCGGTTTCACTCGAGAGAGCAAGAAATTGGAAAGTTGTGAATTAATAGGATATGTTCTTTACTTGGTTTGGGCAAATTGAGTCTTGATTTGCTTTCAGGATAGAAATATACCTGAAAGTCGTATTAGTCAATTTAGGAACCGGAATTGTATGGCTAGAACATGAATTGCCTTTGATCACAGAAATGTAGACGGATGGTTCATGATTCTTAAGTGAGGTTAAATACGAGAGTTTTAATCTCTTGGCAATTGTTCTTGACTAACAACTGGAGGAAAAGATTAACCAAATTATGATGATAATCAATTTCATTACATGTTCGTTTAACCTCAGCATGCTGTCATTCATAGTTCAGACTCAATTTAGATAATTGTTTTTAGCTTTAGTATAAAAATTATAAAACAAACTATCAAACTTTTGGTTACACTGTTGTCTGCATTTTTAGAAGTAAAATATAGTACACTTGAGCAAATTGCACTTCATCCAAGTCTCTGTGGGATCGATACTTGGCTTACTAAAGCCACTTACTACTTGTTCGACCACGTGCACTTCCGTGTTGTTTTATATACCCACAAGACAGACCGAACAAGTTTTTGGCACCGTTGCCAGGAACTTGGCAATTAGTGAATTTGTTTTAAGTGTTAATTTACTGTATTTTTATTTTCTTAGTGTTGACAACTTGGTCTTATCCTGTATTTTGTAGACTTAATTTCTGTTGAACACTGGCAAGAGACAAGGAGCTGGTGGAATCGTATATAGAGCCCGAAAGAATATTTCACAATAAACAAAGAGAAGCTCTACAAAGAAAGCTGCAGTTGCTCAGACAGACAATCTTGGAGCAACAACAGAATCCACCGGTAGTACGGGTAGTGTTAGTGCCCGAAGAAGCAGCAGCTCGGCCGATTCGCGAGGTGGAAATCCCACACGCCAATAATGTTATATCTAGTATCTGCAAACCTGAGCCAGGAGGGAGATTTGAACTTAAACAGAATATGGTGTAGTTGCTGCACACTAGCGGGCAGTTTACCGGTCTCCCTCATGAAGATCCACAGCACATCTCCAAAATTTTTTGGAGATAAGTGACACTTACATCCCCACTGGAGTGTCATCAGACTATGTCCGGCTTACATTATTCCCATTCTCATTATTGGGAGAAGCTAAGAGGTGGTTGAAAGTTGAGCCACCAAATTATATTTCTACGTGGGATGAGACCCAAAATTTTGTGAACAATGCGGAGTCGAATTTGTTGATTCTCAGATACGAAGGTATCAAATGGGCTATATCAAACTTGCACGGAAGTTCTTGATACGGTTTTTTCCCTCCGGTAAAACAGCAAGACTTAGAAGTCAGATTCTAAGTTTCAAATAGAGAGAGGGAGAAAATTTATATCAGGCCTGGGAGAGATTTAAATCCATGTTGCGGGATTGTCCTCATCATCATCAGTCCAATGATGTGCTGGTGCACACATTTATAGAGGGTTTGGAACCCCACACCAAAATATTGCTAGACTCAGCAGTTGGAGGGCAAGCGCTGGAGAAAACTTATGAGGAGCTGTATACCTTGTTGAACCGTATTTCACAGGGCAATCCAGAATGGAATGCTGATTCATCAAGAGGTGGGACAAGGAAAGAAGCAGGAGTGCTAGAAGTGGATGGGTTTACAGCTATCGCTGTACAGATAGCTGCATTGCAAAATCAACTTAACACCCACTTCAGCAACATGACATTGAACCAGCCTCAAGCCCCGGTTAATGCAGTACAGCAGATGTGGTGTGAAGTGTGTGGAAGCAGTGAGCACACAGCTGAGTGTTGTGGAGCCAATCCTAACTCGGTAAACTTTGTTGGTAATGCGCAAAGGAACCACCAACAGTATGGTAGTAGCTACAATTCCAATTGGAGGAATCATCCTAATTTCTCATGGGGTAGCAACAACCATCAGGGCCAAAGTTTGGGTCAGGATGTGCAAAGGAACCAAGGAGGGCAGCAGAATTAAGCACAATTCAGAAACAACAATGCACCTCCTCCACCACCAGCACCCAGCATTGAGGAGATGTTCAAGACCATGATAGCTAACCAAGCTCAATTGCAGGCTGACTATGTGAAATTGGCAGCCGAAGTGAAAAACAACCAGTTAGCTACCAAGGCACTTGAATATCAATTTGGGCAATTTGCTAGTGCCCAAAACACAAGGCCTAGAGGAGGAATGCCGAGCGACACGGATCCCAATCCCAAGCAGGTAAATGCAGTGACCACAAGGAGTGGTTTGCAGCTGAAAGAGGTGGAACCAGAAAGACCACCTCAATAGTCGGGAGCAGCAGAAGTTGAGAGGGAGCAAAGTACTGAAAGGGGGAAGAGTAAGAAAGCTGAATCAGAAAGACCTCCACCCCCGTTCCCTCAACGACTAAAGAAACACAAGGAGGAGGCGTGTTTCAAGAAATTCATGGAGGTGCTGAAACAGGTACATATTAACTTACCTCTTGTTGATGTCTTGCAGGGAGTGCCGAAATATGCTAAGTATATAAAGGACATCATGGCAAACAAAAGTCGGTTGACTGAGTATGCTACGGTGGCTCTAACGGAGGAGTGCACTTCCCGGATCCAAAATAGACTTCCCACAAAGCTAAAAGACCCTGGGAGTTTTACTATCTAGATTACTATTGGGCAGAGCATCCGAGCTCGTAGATTGTGTGATTTGGGAGCGAGCATAAATTTGATGTCGTCTTCGGTATTCAGAAAGTTGGGCCTAGGGAGTCCTAGACCTACAACGGTAATCTTGCAGTTGGCGGATCGATCCTTAGCCAGACCTGATGGCATTGTAGAGGATGTTCTGGTGCAAGTTGGCTCCCTAATTTTCCCGGTAGATTTTGTTGTGCTGGATTTTGAACCAGACGCGGAAGTCCCATTTATTTTGGGACGTCCTTTCTTGGCAACTGGGAAAGCACTAATTGACGTAGCTGCAGGGCAGCTAACAATGCGAGCACATGACAAGGTGGAGGTGTTTGATGTGTACAAGGCACCCAAGCTCCCGATGGTGCATGAAGAACTCTCGGTGATCAATGTGATTGATCAAGGCGATGATGAGCAGAGGAAGGATTCACGGGAGTTAATGGGAAAACCACCGGATAGGTGTAAGCACTACTGGGGGGAGGACGGTGATCGAGAGAAATCGTACATCACCCTAGAGGACAATTGAGCTTAACGACGTCGAGCCGCGACGGTAAACCAGGCGCTGCACGGGAGGCAACCCGTGAAAAAAAATTTCTTTCATTTTGTAAACTGTAAATAGATTTTTCTTTTATTTTTCTTTTTCTTGATTTACTACAAAAAAATTTCGTTTTAATTTTTGTTTTATTTGTATTTAGAGTGAAACCTATAATTCTAACCAATTTTGTATAGTGAGATGAATTTCATGTCAAACGGAGAAAAATATGCACGGAATCGCGAAGGAAAAGTCGAGGTATGAAAAATTAATAAAAAGTGGCAAACAGTGAGCTGAGGTGATAGCTCCGTGTCACAGAGGTGGACCTCCGCGTTACCTCCGTGACACGTTGAGGTAGAATCCGGAAATTTTAAAAATTTCCAGAACAGTCTCGCGATGGCTCCGTGTCATGGAGGCAGTGCACCGCGATGCACTCCGTGACACGTTGCCTTGTATATCGCGACGGGTCACACCGGGTCGCCGGGTGACCCGCGCGATTTCCTTACTTTTTAACCCCGAAAACCCTTCCTTTTCCCTCATTTTTTAATCTCTCCGCGACCAAACCCCCCAAAACCCATCCCCTATCAATGTGACACGGAGTAAGGCAATAAATTCTATGATTTTTCTTCGATTCTTCAAATACAAGGTATGCTTTTCGATTTCCTCTCAAATTCTTGTTGATTTTCTTCGATATTGAGCATGTGAGGTGAGCTAAATTTCCCTAAGTAGAAATTGATCATGAATTCGAGTTAATTGTTGTTGATGAATGTTCAGAATGTCGTTATGATCGCTGGAACTTGTCAATTGCATAAATTAATCGAATTTGATTGATAATATCAATTCTAGGGCTTGTATGTTGAATTTGGAGTTGAAAATGTATTGAACTTGTGAATTTCATGCCGGGATGGATGTGTTGAATGAGATGCGTCGATGTACAAATTGTTAGGATATAATAGAACGACTGATTCTCGAGTTAAGGGAATGTTGAAATTTGTAAGAATTTGGTTAGTTGTATAGGTTCGTGTAGATAAATTTTGGTTGTTGTTTTTGTTTCTTTGTTTTTCTGTGCTAAGTGCGATGGTTAAGATGTTAGAGATGGTAGTGATTGTGATTAGCTGTACGAAGTCTAAGTAGTACGCAGAAGTTATACCGTCGAATTTTTCAAATGCACTAAGCATGATTGTATAGTTGTTTATTGTGTGTAAATAAAGATAATCTTGCCGTATTATTGTAACTGTAGCTAAGGACTAAGTGTGGGGTAACCTAGCGTAACCCTACCTTAGCGAAGTTAATATCCGTGTGCTTAACATTGATCTTGTTTACTTGGGTTGACAGGTAAAATGGCAAGCCGGCAAGATAAAGGAAAAGGCGCATCAACTTCAGGCGCCGGAAGGAAGCGAATCAGACTGGGCACAGCAGTCCCAGCTGCACCATCAGTTCCATGCGGCCAACGCCGCCAATACGGAACGAGATGGGTGACTGATGAGGGGAAAAAGTGGTACGCAAAGCACAAAGAAAACAAATATTTCCCCGAGGAGCATATAGCACGGGAACCATTGGCACAGGAGTTCCCTAGGATAGTCCACCGGATCGAGGCAGCTGGGCTCAATTTCATATTTGAGGAGCCCAAGGAATGCAATTTGCACCTGGTTCGGGAGTTCTATGCCAATTGGAACCCGACGATCAGAAGTCACACCATCAAGATCAGAGGGAAAATAGTCACTTTGGAGCCCCACCACCTCAATGCCATCATAGGAGCGCGGGACACAGACGCCCACATACTCCGACAGCTGAACATTACCCCACCGTATGCGGACATCAGACGCACATTGTGTGGGACCCGATCGACAGCTAGATGGAGCAGACACAAAGAGAGGGGCTACCACCAGACTCTGCCATATTCACAGATGAACAGGGAAGCCCGAATTTGGCTGAAGATAGTCTGCTCATGCCTAATCCCGGGGGTACATATGACAGATATAACCCGGGATCGTGTATGCCTGGTGTACGCCCTGATGAAAGGGCTGGAGATCAACGTGGGGGCGGTAATTATCTCCGCCATGAAGAGAGCCCGGTTGCACCAGGGGCACAGGTATGGCTTTGGTGGACTAATCACCACCTTCCTCAAGGGCCTAGACGTCGAGGAGGAGGCCCTTGACTATATCCCGTAGATGGAGCGGCGGGCCTTAGATGTTACTAAAACTAAGGCTCTTGACACCACCCACGGGCCAGTGCTTACACTTGGAGAGTGACATGCTCGTGATGCCCAGTATATGGCTCGAATGTATGGGATGCAGGTTCTCCAGCTGAGGATAGGCAGGAGGCCGGCGATAGAGGAGGAGCTATGGCAGCTCGAGCTAGACTACCCTTTCGGCGAAAACGCCAGGGCTCTATGCCGAGTAGGGCCAGCATTTGTAGAGCCCACAGATGATGATGTCCCCACAGACGAGGAGACACGTCGGGAGGACTCCGATGTGGAGTCCGATGATGACGATGGAGGCGACTCGGACATGGGAGATGAAGCAGCAACACCCGACAAAGAAGTGGAATACTTTGACTGATCAGGGAGTTCCACCACCCGATTTTGTGCTATTTTAATTTTTGTGAACACTGGGGATAGTGTTCGAACTAAGTGTGGGGTGGGAGTAGTTAGGTGCTGGGCTGGGCTGTTTTGTATATATGCTCTATTCTGTTGTCGTGTATGTGAAATTTGTTTGTCCCTGTGAGTGTGAATTGTTAAGTTGTTTTGTATTTGTAAATTTATGTGAAATTGATGTGTGTTGCTGAATGTTGCTACCTGATTCTGATTCTGTACATATTTTTGTTATCGAAATGATCGATAAATTTTTTTATTTTCTATCAAAATGATCGATATTTTCAACATATTTTTACTTCTTGGGTTTCTCGGTGTTTGTTTTTGGTTCTTTTACCGAGATTAGTCCCATTGAACCGAAGTCATAGTAGTGACCGTTCCCTATGATGGATGGATGACGACTGTCTTAAGGGAAATGTAGTCGTTAGGAGTAGATTTTTTCAATTATTTTTCAGTTTTTTTCTTTGGTAGGTTGCATCCCAAAATCTGTAGTTACTGGATGGTTGCGAAATTCTAGTTGCGTGTTGTACATGATATTCAAAATGCAAAGGTGATTCGTATGAAAGCATGCAAATTTGTAAATATGTTGAGATACCTAGGCCATGGAGTTTGATTCAGTGTGATTGAGGCTTAATGTTTGAATTCCTGTAATTAGCTGATTGAAGAGTCTGTGAATACATCTTGAATTGAGCATGTGCAAAAAGTGTGAAGTGAGGTGTTGATATTCCATGCTATTGTGAAGTGTCTAGAACTTGCCTAGTGTGTGTACAAAACGAAATGAAGGAGGTGTATTGTAGGAAAGGATGTAGGCATTTCTTTGTTTTAACCGAGAGTTTCTATTTTTCCTTGTTGTACCCACCTTGATTGTATACCCTAGTCAGCCCGTTGAGCCTTTAGCCGATTATTTTTTTGTTTTGTCATAAAGTGTAAACCGAGCTTAATTCCTTCTTTTCATTAGCCGTAAAGTCTATACAAAACTCTTAAGCGCTTAAGAAAAGAAAATCATTTTCCCGAAGTGTCAAAGAGTGAGAATGGTGAAAAGAAAAAGAAAAGCAGAGTGAGAGAAGAAAAGAAAAGGTTGAAGATGCACTTGCTATAAATAAATGATAATGAAGGTGCATGAATAATCTTTGTTGTTGTGTCAAGTGTGCTTAATACGATGGGTCATACTAAAGAAAATCATCAAGAATGGGATGAAGGAAAAAAGAAACAATGTCCATGAGTTGATGGGATGTGTTGAAAAGGCGCTTAAGGATGCTAGTGGCTATTGTTGGCTAATCCAATATTTACTAGTTCCGTAGCTTCCATTACAGCCCGTTCAAGTCCTACGCGATCTTACATCGCACTTCTTTATATTAGTGGAGTAATACACTAAGGGCAAGATTATGGGTCATGACATGATGCATGCGAATTCTTTTGGGAGAGAGAGAGAAATTGTTTTTACATGCCCCTGCTTGAATGTTTGTGAGTCATATGAGCAAAAAGGGGAAGATTCTCTTGTGTTGTGAGGGCACATGCTTGATGAAAGATTAATTTTCGTGTCGGATATCTTGATCAGCTGATTTGCATGAGTTAGCCAATATCGAGAGTCGATTCTTAAAGTCTAGGAGGTCTTAATGTATTGAAGGTCATTGCATTGATAAGAACATGCATGTTTTCTTGATGATTTGCTGTATTGAATAATCGGTATGACCGTAGCCTAAATTGTCGAACCGAAGTAGCGAGGTTGGGATGTAAATTGCATGAAGTGTAGAATTGTTGTTCGAGGACGAACAAGGATTTAAGTGTGGGGTAAGTGATCTTGGGCAAATTGATATGCCCAAGTGATACTCAAAAGTACCATTTTAGCCTTGTTTATCTACCAATGTGTATACATTCTCATGTAATTGGTAATAAAATGTGAATTTATACTAACCAACATGATTAGCATTGTTTTGCAGGTATAATGTGATTTCGGGAAGCTAAAATGCATGTTGGATGATATCGGGGTTGGACTTGGATGCGAGCAAGGGATAAAGAATTGGACAGCATGAATTAAAGGGGCTCCGCGATGGAGTCGTGTCACGCTGCCATCGCGGAGGCCTTCTGCCTGGATAGGGAAAATTCGCCCAAATTCCAGAGAGGGTCTGCATTTGCTCCGTGACACTGTGGCTTGGCTCCGCGTTGCACGCCGTGCCACGTTGAGCTTTAATTCATGGACCCCTAATTCCAGTGAGGGTCCGCGTCCGCAGCGTGTCACGGAGGCAGTGCTCCGCGATGCACTCCGTGACACGTTGCTTGTTATTCCGGGAAAAATTCCCAGCAGTATAAATAGAACACTTAGGTTCATTTTTCAATATTCTGACTTGGTGGAGCAAGGACGTGGGTTACAGGCAGTTGAGGGACGAAAATATCAGGGTTTTTTCTCTCTTTCTTTCTTCTTTAATTCAATTGCTTGTATGATTAACACTCATTTTAAGATGTTTAATCCACAAATGAGTGGCTAATTCATCTCCTTGCTGAGGTTATGAAGAATTGTGATGAAATTTGATCATTGATTCTTTGGTTTTTCATCTTTTCTTCCATGTTGTTCTATTAATTCTTATTCTTACTGCATTAATGTGTGGCCTACGTTAATGTACATCTAAAAAGTCCGGTTTCACTAGAGAGAGCAAGAAATTGGAAAGTTGTGAATTAATAGGATATGTTCTTTACTTGGTTTGGGAAAATTGAGTCTTTATTTGCTTTCAGGATAGAAATATACCTGAAAGTTGTATTAGTCAATTTAGGAACCGGAATTGTATGGCTAGAACATGAATTGCATTTGATCACAGAAATGTAGACGGATGGTTCATGATTCTTAAGTGAGGTTAAATACGAGAGTTTTAATCTCTTGGCAATTGTTCTTGGCTAACAACTGGAGGAAAAGATTAACCAAATTATGATGATAATCAATTTCATTACATGTTCGTTTAACCTCAACATGCTCTCATTCATAGTTCAGACTAAATTTAGATAATTGTTTTTAGCTTTAGTATAAAAATTATAAAACAAACTATCAAACTTTTGGTTACACTGTTGTCTGCATTTTTAGAAGTAAAATATAGTACACTTGAGCAAATTGCACTTCATCCAAGTCTCTGTGGGATCGATACTTGGCTTACTAAAGCCACTTACTACTTGTTCGACCACGTGCACTTGCGTGTTGTTTTATATACCCACAAGACAGACCGAACATGCAACATCACCGAATTGATAATGTCCCACCAAAGCTCTTTCCAAGTGATCATTTGGGCTAATAAGCTGAAGTACTAACTCTTCGTCAATAACAGTAATTTCTAATAGCTCCTCATAAGTAGAAGGTAGCTTCATGGCTTTATCGACATCAAACACCTCCACCTTGTCATGGCTTCTCATAGTTAGCTGTCCTGTAGCTACATTTATCAAGGCTCATTTGGTTTCCAAAAAGGAGCATCCCAAATTAAATGGGACTTCCGAATTTGGCTCAAAATCAAGAATTATGAAATCCACTGGAAAAATAAGGCAACGCACTTGCACTAGCACATCTTCCATAATTCCATCTGCTCTGGCCAAAGAGCGGTCCGCTAGCTGCAAAATCATAGTGGTGGGTCTTGGACTACCCAAACCCAACTTCTTGAATAATGAGGTGGGCATCAAATTAATGCTCTCCCTAAGATCACATAAACCACGGGCTCTTGTGGATTGCCCAATGTTGATTTGGATAGTAAAACTCCTCGGATCTTTGAGCTTTGTAGATAGTTTGTTATGTATCCATGATGTACATTTCTCAGTAAGTGCAACTGTGGTATACTCCATAAGTCTTCTCTTGTTCGCCACAATATCTTTTATGTATTTTGCATACTTAGGAATACCCTACAAAACATCCACCAGTGGAAGATTAATATGTACCTTCTTTAATACTTCCATAAATTTTTGGAAGCATGGTTCTTCCTTATGCTTCATCAGTTTCTGCGGCAAAGGGAGTGGTGGTGGTGACTTCACAACTCCTACTGAATTTCCACTCCCCACTTCTCTATCATTATCCTCGGCCTCCTCCTCATTAATTATAGCTTTTTGTACTAGCTTTTCTAGCACCAGCTCCTTCAGTTGTTTACCACTCCTGGTGGTGAAAATATTTACCTGCTTAGGGTTAGTGTCTGTATCACTCAGCAATCCACCCCGGGGTCGAGTATTCTGTGCTCCAGCTAGCTATCCCAGCTAAATCTCCAAAGCTTTTGTATCCAACTATTGATTTTTCATGTCGGTTGTCAATTTTACTTTGTCACCCGCCATCTGAGCTTGGTTGGCTATAATTGTCTTCAGCATGTCTTCAATGCTGCTAGACTGAGTAGGAGCATTATTGCCTCTGAATTAGGGCTGTAAATTCTAATGTGCCCCCTGATTTTTGTGCGGACCCTGATTCGAACTTTGTCCTTGGTGACTATTACCACCCAATGAAAAATTTTGATGATTCCTTGAGTTGGGGTTCTAATTATTGCCATAATGTTGATTATTTCTCCTTTGTGCATTCCCTACAAAATAAACTGAGTCTAGTTTATCACCACATGTCTTGGCTGAGTGCTCACTGCTACCACAAACTTCACACCACACTTGCTGGACTGCATTGACTAGAGCTTGCAGCTACCCCAAGTTTATGTTACTGAAGTGAGTGTTCATCTGACTCTGTAATGTAGCTATCTGTGCAGCAATAGTTGTTCGCCCATCCACCTCTAAGACACCTGCCGCTTTCTTCACCACACCTCTAGGTGTGTCAGCATTCCATTTTGGGGTGCCTTGTGAAATTCGGTTCAACAATGTATACAATTCCTCATAAGTCTTGTCCAAGGCTTGCCCGCCACCTGTAGAGTCTAAAAGGATTTTGGTGTGAGGCTCCAAGCCTTCTATAAGAGTGTGCACCAACATATCATTTGACTGGTGATGGTGAGGACAATATCTCAACATAGACTTGAACCTCCCCTAAGCTTGGTACACATTCTCACCATCTCTCTATTTGAATCTCAGAATTTGACTTCTAAGCCTTGTTGTCTTCTCGGAAAGAAAGAACCTGATAAAAAAATTTCCTTGCCAGATCATCCCATGCGATTATAGAGTTAGGTGGTTCATCTTTCAGCCACCTTTTCGCTTCCCACAGTAAGGAAAACGGAACAATGTAAGCCTCTCATAATCTGATGATACCCCTGTGGGTATGTATGTATCACATATCTCCAAAAATATTTGTAGGTGCTGTTGCGGGTCATCATGGGGGAGACCTGTAAATTGACCGCTGGTATGCAAGAGCTGCACCATATTTTGTTTCAGCTCAAATCTACCTCCTGGCTCAAGCTTACAGATGCTAGAGCTGACATTGTTTGCATGTGGGATTGCCACCTCGACTGGTCTTGCTGCCATTATTTTGGGCAATAACTTTTCCGGCCCAACTGGTGGATGTTATTGTTGTTCCAGAATCTCTTTATGTAACAACTGCAACTTTCTTCTGAGATCTTCTTTCCGTAGCAAATGAAACTATCATTCAGGCTCCAAAAAAGGTTCCACCAATTCTTTATTCCTTGCCAGCTCTCAGAAATGGCCCTTGTACCTACAAGTGTAGCAGCTAAGATCACGTTGTCAGCACTTGCACAAAAACTTGCAAAACTAAAACTCAAAATTTCACTAATTTTGTCAGTCCTCAGCAACGGCTCCAAAAACTTATTGTCACCCAAACACACGCAAGTGCACGTGATCGTACAAGTAATATAGTGGACCTTTCAAGCCGGATATTGAACCCATGGGGACTATGGCTTAGTGATTTTTCTATTTTAGTATTTACAATTATTCTACACAAGTGTGTAAGTAACCCAACAAATTAAGATTTCTATAAATATAAAAGAAAGTAGCAATCAATGAACTAAGAACGTTGATTAAATCAATAAGCAAGAATATTCTGAGGTTAATGCATGGGACGCAATCATGCACAACTTATATTTTTCTTCAGCTACGTTCTCTATTAGGTTGATGGTTAGGGAAAATTAAAGTGTTACTATGGTCTTTTGAATCTCTAGCCAATTGCCTAATTACGAACTTCGCAACTACACATATGAAATTGTGATGCAATAACTCATCTTAGGTCTTGAAGCATTTGCTCCATTTTTTAACTGAATGTGGCGTTATAGGTATATTTCTACCCTGCATGCTAATCTTATGTTTATTTACAGCCAAGATAAGAACACATTCCCCTATTCCTCGTTCTACCCTAATAATTTTCCTTCTAGAGTCAAATTAAGGTTATGAATTTATCTTAATGCTGGCCAAACACTAAAATACAAAATGCAGAAATAGAAGAACAACCATTCATGACAAAAGAACATCAAACTGAAAATAAAATAAAATCATACAATCATGAAAATAACCTCAACCTCAGAATGAGGTGAATTAGCCACTCATTCTTTGATTAAACATCTCCAAACAAGTTCTTAGCATAAGAACAATTGAAATTTAGAAGAAAAGAGAAAAGAAAGAACCCTAGAGTTTTCTTCAGCTCAACTGTCGTTTCCCACGTTCTTGCTAATATTTCAGATAATAAAAAATAAAAATCTAAGTGTTCTATTTATAAAAGTTAAAAAACATAGGGAATAACCAGCTCCATGACACGAAGATCATCGCAGAGGAACTACTTCATGATACGGAGCTGTTGCGGAGGCTCACTGGATTGTGAGAAGTCTGGGAATCCAAGCTCTGTGTCATGGAGCTTAACGCGCCATCTTGCCTCCGTGACACGGGCCAGATGCGGAAGTTCACTAGAAACTTGATTCCCGCAAAAAATACACATGTTCCCTGCCACGGAGGCCATCGCGCTATTTCTACTCTGTGACACTGACCAAACATGGTCCTTCACTGGATACTTGATTCCTTCAAACGTTAATGTTTCTACAAACGTGTCGTGACACGTTTTTAACTGCAATAAATCTCCCACGTGGCACGAGAATAAATTCCCACATAAGTTTTTAAGCTCTCTGAACTTCCCATACTTCAACTCTGAGTTTCATCCGCAAAATCAAGCTGAAATTATTGTCTTTTCCACCTGTAAATAGTCAATTCACATTTATTAGTCCACAAGCATACTTAATTCAAAACATGCATGAATACATCAACATTATCCTAAACTAGCTCCAGTATGGTTGAAAATATACCATTAGGTCGTATAAATACACCCAAGATCATAAGGGTAGAGCATACTTGGACAGCGAGTGAAATCGAGCCTTGTATGTTGCAACAAATGAGCTTCCCTGCTCAATGATGTTGAACTCATCCCATCTTCTACCCTTTAGAGCGCGGGGAACATATTTCTCCATGAATGTGGAGTAGAACTGGGTCCAATTCAATGGTGGTGACCCCGTTGGTCTGCATTTCATAAAAGCTCTCCACAGAGCTTGGCATCTCCCATCAACTGAAAGGTAACAAACTCTACTCCGGTACCTCTCCACCGCTCCCATCTTGTGGAGCGTTTCATGGAAGTCGATGATAAACTCATAGG
The DNA here is from genome assembly GCA_035772735.1 of Datura wrightii. Lineage (NCBI taxonomy): Eukaryota > Viridiplantae > Streptophyta > Magnoliopsida > Solanales > Solanaceae > Datura > Datura wrightii. The sequence goes on along the minus strand of JASDFA010000019.1, from coordinate 69,488,838 downwards.
CATCCTCTGACTCTGTGCTGTAGAAAGTGGGAGGCTTCATCTTGGTAAACCTCCAAAACAAGTCATGCTCCTCCCCTGTCATCACCGGTCCTGCTACCGACCTCGAAACATAACAACCTCAAACATGTCATCAATCCACGGAGGCACAACAGTTGCATGTTGTATCCTTAACTATTGTTTCGCTTGAGTTGTTAACGCTGCGCCAATGCCCACAAGGCTGCTCAGAAGGTTGAGGACCTGAGCTAGAACCTCAGAGGATGCTGGCATGGTAGGAGCTTCTCCTGCATTGGGACCTAGACCTCAACAGCCACCCGCTCCTACATTGTTAGTGGCATGAAAGATGCAGACCTCTCCCTAATTGGAGTAGGAGCATGAGCCCCTCCTCTAGCTGTAGTGGGTCTCTGCCCATGACCTCTACCCCTTCCTCTACCACAAACTGCAGCTGCCACTGTTGGCTCGGGTGCTGCTTCTATATTGCCATTGCCGCATGTTCTCACCATCTAGGAAAGAAAGAAGAGAAAGTTTTTATATATCAATTTGGATCACTAGATACCAATTGGAATCAAGTAATCGCATGAAAGGAACAAAGAAAGGATTTTTCCTAAAGTCCTGCAGCCTCTCGAAGATAAGTTACGAACGTCTCCACACGGATCTGCGAGACTTTACTAGACACTTCTTAGTGCAATAAGGTCAATGAACCAAAAGCTCTGAGACCAACTTTGTTACGACCCAAAATGGCAGTGATTGGCATCCACACTATCCACTTAGTGGGCGAACCAAGGAATCCCGATAACAATCCCCAAATGACCCCTAAATCAGACATTCATGAAGGAAACAATTGTCATACTCTTAAAACAAACATCAAATTAATATACTGTGTAAACCAAAAATCTAATAAAATAAATTCCCAAAACCTGATTATCATTACACCAGACGTTTTGTTTACAGTACGAATAAAACTAACAACCCAAGAAAACAAAATCTTCAAATGTTTGAAAAGAAAAGATATTTGTAATGGGAGAGTGAACTGCAATCTCATCTGCTTACCTTCTCAATTCTGGATACTTCTACTCTACAGGTGAGGATGTCAAGTACTGCCTAGCTCAGACTCTTCACTCAAAAAAGAAGTGTAGGGGTAGGGTCAGTTGATGTTTGGCATATTTTCATTCCAATTTTTCATGTTTTTACTCATATTTGATCATGTTTTAAGTTCATAATCCTTAATTTATGCTTAAATTCATGTATGTGTTATTTTATGCGCTAAGAAATGATTTGAGTTGATGAAACTAAGCAAAATGGGCTCAAAATGATGCAAGAAATAAATATTTGAGGATATGATGGGTTTGGTGTTATGGCTGGCATCTCACACCAAGTCCCAAACTTCAGAGAAAAAAATCTCAGTCTAGTGCTATGACTAGGGCGGGGCGCCATACCCTATCTAGAGTTGAAATTCCTGGAAATTTGAGTAAGTTTGTGGCGAGATAGGGGGGCAGCACGCCAGAGCCATTCTGTGACAAAAAAATGCTGATGCTAAAGCCAAGTCTTGAAGGGCAGAAAGGTCATTTGAAGGCTCATTTTTTAAATATAAGCCTTAGGTTTTTTTTACAGATTTTTGGACTTCTGGGAAGAAGTCTTCACTCATTTTTATTCTGCAGTTCATTCATGAAAGCTTGTAAGTTGTTTGAAAGGAAGACAAAATTCTACAACTAGGTTGTCTCTTCTTTACTTTGTATTTTCTCATGATGATGACTAAATATTTATTTTTTTGCTTGTTTGTGAGTGGCTAAACTTATATTCTAGGGTATTGGCCATGGTGAATTCTTGATTGTTTGACAGACTAAATAAACTTAGTTTTGATTCTTCTTTTATGGTTGTTTGTATTTATTGGTGTTAATTTATTATATATGAGATTGATCACCTTGTAAGTAATTTGTTGGGTTTCAATTGAACTTGGGAAAGGGAATCAACATGATTAAAATAAATACAGAACGGGAATTCAAAGACCCTTGAACCCATTGGTGATAGGATAGAAGTTGTTGTTCGGGATAGGGATATACCCTTCAACCTCATTTAGTTGAAATACAAGTAGGCATAACCGTCATTTCATTGTTCTCATGTGACCATTGGGATATAGGCATTAGGGTTCATGAAATAGTTCTGGGATGCTAGGGATAGTGGCAAGAAATGGGATAGTAACTTGCAACTAACAACCATAGGAAGAATCATACTAGTTTAATTATGTTTGAAAAACTCAACTTGAAACCAACCAAGTGCCATTACCCTAGCTTGTCATCATTATCAAAATACAATCAAGGTTGCATTCATTTTAGTTAATTTTACATTTGAATTATTAGTATTTTAATTTTCCAAATCAATCTCCATTTTACTTTTTTCTTAGATTAGTGAAAATAAAGTGAAAACCTTATAATAATTGAATTGACAAGACCCTGTGGGTACGACATCTGGACTTAACAGTCCTATATTACTTGATGACCATAAGTGTTTGCATGTGCTTGGGAGACATCAAGTTTTTGACACCGTTACCGGGGACTTGAATATTTTTTAATCATTCGTAGGTTAGAATTTTTTTAACTAGTCTATATTTTACGTTTGTTTCTTGTTTTTGTTGAAGTTCACAGGGTTATTTGCTTTAGTGTATTCCAAGCACGAGAAGTCAAGGACCAATCTTAGCTTCTCTTGATCCTAAAATAGAGAGAACCTTTCGAAGGTTAGCTATGAAAACAACAGGAAAGTAGCAGGTGAAGAGTATGAGAGAGTTCCAGTGATGCAGTTTACTAGGCCGGATATGGAAATGCTTCTAAAGAAATTGTTCAACCAGCCATCACTATGAACTTTGAGCTGAAAGAAGGGACTGTGCGGCTGGTCCAAAATACTTTCCAATTTCAGGGCAAGCCGCACGAGGATCCCCACAGGCATCTAATGACGTTTGTAGAGCTGAGCGAAAAATTCAACTACCAGAACGTGTCAGATAAATATGTCAAGTTAACTCTATTTCTGTTCTCACTAATCAGAGAGGCCAAGGAGTGGCTTCAAAATGAGCTTGAAGGATCCATCACCACATGGGAGATCCTTTCCAATAAGTTCATCAATTGGTTTTTCTCTTCAAGAAGAACTAAAGAATTGAGTGGAAAGATGTCAGTATTCATACAAAAAGATGGAGAAACACTAGCTCAAGCATGAGAATGCTACAAGGATTACTTGAGGTATTGTCCACACCACATGCAACCTAAGGAGATAATTGGGCACAACTTCATTGAGGGTTTGAAGCCCGAATCTAAGATACTCCTTAACGTTACTGTACAAGGACAAATTCTGTCCAAAAGTTATGATTGAGGCTTTCTTGAACCTCATGTCTGTGGGGAGTCAAGATTATCAAGATTCAGGCAGAGGATTTGCAGCAGTAAAGGTGCTGGGAAAGCTTGAGGTGGATGGTGTAGCGGCAATCAAGACGAGCATTATCCAGTTGGTGAATGTGATCAGTAAGTTGGTGACCACACCAATAGGAGGCCAAGTGCAGCAGGTACAAAAAGTACAAATCCCACCACCATCATGTGAGGCATGTGGATAAGGTCATGCCTATTCAAGTTGTTCTCTTAATCTTGAGTTTGTATATTTTGTGGGACAACAAGGTCGTGGTGGAGGTTTTGCAGGTAATGGTTATAATCAGGGTTACCGAAATGGAGTAAATCCCCCATGGAGAGGGAATCAAAAATTCCAAAGGCCCCAAACCACCTATCAAAGGCCACAGGGCCAGCAGTAGAATAGTTCTCCTAAGGAGAAAATGAATTAATGGATGGTGTAGCAGATGCAAGTGGTAAATGAAATGCAAAAATCCATCTATGAGCTTGAAAGGCAAATGGAGCAATTGGCCCTACAACAGAATAACAGACTACAGGGGGAACTCCTGGATAATACCGAAGAGAACCCCAAGGGAAATGTAAATGTTATTTTCTTGCAGAGTGGTAAGGAGCTAGGTGAAGTGATCCCCAGAGAGGAAAAGACTGATGAGGAGCAGACTGTGATGGGTAGATAGGAAGTGGGTGAGCCATGTCAACAAAAAAAAAGAAAATAGTAGTAGCTAGACCACCTCCCCTATTTCCTCAAAGATTTAAGAAGAAGAAAGAGGACATAGCTTGTCAGAGATCCTTGAGATTTTAAAACAGGTTCATGTTAACTTACCTTTGGTGGAGATTTTGCAGGATGTTTTGAAATATGCCAAGTATTGGAAAGATAATGTGGCAAATAAGAAGAGGCTAACGGAGTTTGAAATTGTAGCATTGACAGAGGAGTATAGTTCTCTGGTGTAGAATAAAATCCGTAAAAAGTTGAATGGCCCTGGGAGTTTCACAATTCCAGTGACCATTGGAAGTAGAGAAGTTGGGTCAACTTTGTGTTATTTGGGTGTGAGCATCAATTTGATGCATGCATCTCTATTTAGAACACTGGGATTAGGTGAACCACGTCCTACCATAGTGACATTGTAGGTTGCAGATCGGTCTCTGGCCTTCCTGAGGGAATCATTAAAGATGTCTTGATTAAGGTAGTACCTTTCATCCTGCCGATGGACTTTATAATCTTAAACTATGAGGAATATGTAGCAGTTCCCCTCATCTTGGGTAGAGGATTTTTAGCCACCTCCAACGCATTCATACATGTTCAATCGGGTAAGATGTCTATGAGAGTAGATGGTCAGGAGGTAGTGTTTGAAGTGTTCAGAGCATCACGAATGCCACCTCATTATGAGGACTTCAAGGTGAAGCCGGAGGGGGAACCTGGAGGTTGTAATCAGTTAGTGGAATATCAAGTGTTGCATGAAAGTTTAAAATATCCTTAGTATGGTCACAAGTCCACTCGGATGAAGGAGTGAAGGGGACCATAGTTGTGCCGCGACATTAAATCAGGTGCTGCATGGGAGGCTACCCATGAATGTCGTTGCATGATGATAACTAAGGTGCTTGATGAGAGACAACCCATCCTTTTTAAAATTTTTTATGTTTTAATTTGTTTTGTAGAGACGAACAGGAAGTAAGAGGCAAGAACAAGCTGGGACATTGAGCTAAAAAGTGTAAGTCTGGGTGAGACGCCTGGCATGGGACGCCATGAGTTAAATCCTAGATGAAGAAAATTTTGTCAGGTGAGGCTACAGGAGGCACACCGTGCCAGCCCCTATCTGCAGAGGAATTTTTTTTTTATAAGTCTGTGATGAGATAGAGGGGGCGTCGCGCTAGAGGATTGATGGACGAAAATTGTTTGTCAATTTGAGTCAATATTAACTCAAAAGACCTTAAATTTGCATAAAAGCCTATGCCCCGTCTTTTATTTAAAGCCTCATTCATCCTTTTCCCTCAAAAAATTGAAAAAAAAAGGAAAAGATTTTCTCTGTCTCCCATAGGCTGTAACTCCTATTCCCTCTCCCCTCCATTATTGTCTTCTCCAACAAGTTGGTGAAGCTCTCATCTTCAACTCAAGTAAGTATATTTATTCTCTCTTGTTTGATTAATGATTTAAGCATGCCCCCACACCCTTCTCCCCCAAGATTTAGAACCCAAAATCACCATTGTTTGTGAAAAACTTGAATTTCATGTTTTGGGTTTTATGAGCTTAAAGTCTTAAATTCTTCCATGTTTGTATGTTATCTTTGTTGGGTAGCTTGATTCTTAGTTGAATATGGTGATTTGAACTTGTGGGAATGATGAGGTAGGTGAACTGAATTTTTGAATGTTGGTGGGTAGGTGCATTAATTATAAAGAGAAAGAGTACATGAATCTTTGAGTTCTTGAATGTGATAATTGTTTGAGTTGGTGAAATTCGTGATTAAGATATGTTGAATGGTAGAAAATTATTTATTTTTGGTTGATTGAATTGAATATTGTTACTCCATTACATGAAATAACTTGAATTGCGAATTGGAGAAGGAAAGTGAGAGGGGTAACCTAGATAGTGCATTCTTGATTAAAAGTTAAAAGCTAGAGGAGAGTTGAAAAGAAAGAAAAATTCATGAACTTGGTGTAGTATGAGTTAGTGAATTAAATTTGATTATTGAGATTGGATGATGATGGGAGCTGGCTATATCTCCAATGAGTGGGAAAGGTGCAACCTAACTTTGGTGAGGGAATTCTACGCAAATTGGGACACCTCATTCAAAGATAGTACAAAGATCAAGATCAGAGGAGAGTTGGTGCGATTAACAACTAAAAGGTTTAATTCCTTCTTAGAGACACCTACAGTAGACCCTTTGGAGTATTTCATCTTGTTGGAGAAGCCTCCATACAGAGACATGCTCCACACTTTGTATGGTGAGAATTCATCCGCCCAATGGGCAAGGAATCATAATGGCACCCATTCCTCACTTGCGTTTGCCTATTTGAATAGGGAGGAAAAGGTGTGGGTGAAGTTGGTATGTGTTGTCTTTATACTTGGGACACATTTGACAGAGGTGACTCACGATAGGATTGTCTTGGTATACATGTTGATGAAGGGGATACCGGTTAATTTTGGTGTGTGATTCATCGCAATATGAGGAGATCACGAGACAATTATAGATGGAAATATTTTCATGGCAGTCTCTTGACCATGTACTTGAGGGATGCAGGTATCAAGGAGGAGGATGCAGACCTTGTTTTATCTTTAGCAGGACATTTGGCTGGACAAATGATAGACGTCACAAAGGTGAAGGAGACCGCCCATTCTGCAGGCCCCTTTCTTACTATAGCTGATCGGCAAGCCTGAGATGAGAGTTGGAAGGGTCGTATATAGGGGATGATGGAATTACAGTTGAAGCTAAGAGGTCGACCAGTCACTGTAGAGGAGATGACGGCTTTAGAGGCACGATACCTGCCATAAATAGTGCTATGTTTTGTTGCCGAGTGGACCCAGTGTTACACCTCGTGAATTTCTATCATTTAGTTAGCATACTCATACATAAGTCGAGAGTTTTGGAGTACGACACAAATGAGAAACGGCCCAGGAAAAGGTCGAACGAGCGCGTAATCAAGGTAGCAAGGGAGAAGGTCGTACACGCTGCAACAAGGGCAACGTGTCACGAACCCCCTCCTTGCACGTTGGTCATCGTGACACGGCCCAAAATTAGCGTGACGGGATCCATGATACGGACCCCCTATCCACCACCCAAGTATGTGTGTGTATATATATATATATATATATATATATATATATATCACCTTGATTCATTTGTTAAGTTCACAAAAGGGAAACCTCATCTAGAGAAAGGATAGAACGCAACTTTCCTCCAAATTTCTTCCGATTACACAACTAAATGCGGTCCAAATTCAAATTAACTTTAGGTATCAAGTTTTAAGCCTACAGGGAGCATTAATATGGAGTTATTTTCTCAAAATACACCTGGCAAATCAGACTCCATCGAGTAGAAGTTGTTAGAATTGCTCCAAACTGATTCCTAAATGATCACAGGCATCAAGTAAGCATTTCTCCCTTTTGAACTCTCAGGAAATTATAGGTTTTCGGTCGTATTTTGTGAAGTTGAATATTATTGTTATTAGTATTAAAAGTTATCATTTTGGCTGAATTTGGTATGAAATTAGTCTCTTTCTCCCAATATTATAGTTACAGTTGGGAAGAGCTGTTAAATTCAAATTGAAACTCGCAAGTTAATTAGGAATCGGCGATCAAGGTATGTTAAGGAGAATTTCTTTGGCAAGTTAGTTTCTATAGTACTACAATACAGTTTGAATCCTAGTAAGAGAGCCAGAAGTCTTATTATTATGAATAGTTGTTGTTGTTAGCTGAGATTAGTACTAATGTTTAGTTTGGGATTGACTTTGCCCTATATAGCCTTCCATGACCAACCCAGGGTTACTAGTTGTGTCGTTGCCAGCTAGGGGCTAGATGACGTTGCTCTAAGGAGCGGTATATCGTACATGAGGGACGAAGATGAGGTCTGAGGACCTTTTACAGTCCATTCCATGGCTGGACTATTTTTATGCCGTATTGGCACCATACCCTCATCGAGCCTAGTGCCCGGGGTACAGATAACAGAAGTCCACCGAACTCAGACACAACTACATTTCAGGGGCCGAGCGGTGTCAGTTGCAGATTGAAGTGTTATTAGTTGATTCATTTTGACCTTGTTAGGGGTATATAGATTGAAGTGTGCTCGCCAGGGCTTATGGGGGCCCCGAGTGAGTTATTCTGTGTTGGTTGTACCTCTGGCTTATGGGGGCCAGGTAAGGTTCTTGTTTGCACTATTTACTATTAGATTAGATAGTAGGAAGTTAAGTTATTCAGGTTATACCTCTATCTCTTTCGTTCAGTTACTTTTAGTTTCATCTTAAGTTTTATTCAGTTATTTTCAGATATCGCCTTACATATTCGGTACATATTGTACTGATTCCCATCTTGGGGCACTGCATTACTTACCTGCATGTGCGGATAGATGCGGTTCAGGACCTTCTTTGCTTTCAGCCAGAGTTAGCAGTGCATTCGACTCCTTTCCTCCGGAGCTAACAGTTAGAAGGTTTACTCGTTTGATTGTACAGTATATGGGTAGGTCAGGGTCCTGTCTCGACCATTGTTTCACTCCTAGAGGCTTGTTGATTTTACAGTTCTTATGGTTAGTTTGTTGGTCATGTGGGGCCTATATACGTTTTATTTCGTGTGACGACCGTGTGGGGCCTTGTTTAGCTGTTAGATAGTGGCCTTGTTGGCTATAGTATAGTTATAGTTACCTAATTTTTATTTCAGTTATAACTAGGCAGCATGGTAGAGAGGGTCAGAGTAGAGTAGACTCACTATGTCACCTTGCCCTATCTGTAGTCGACGTCATCTTGGGGCATGAAGGTATGGTTCTACAGCATGTTACACCTGTGGACAAGAGGGTCACATGATGAGAGACTATCCAGCTAGGGGTCAGAGTGATCAGGACCAACAGGACAGATCTTCAGTAGGGTCACGTGCCCCAGCATCTCCAGCAGGACGCAGGCCCTCAGCTCCAGCTGGTAGAGGCCAAGGCAGGTCAGGGGCATCGAGTTCAAGCACTGGTTCGGATCGCACTTATGCTTTATCGGGGTGACAGGAGTCAAAGTCGTTGCCAAATGTTGTGACAGGTATGCAGGACATTTGTTCTCATTCAGCTTATGTTTTGATAGACCCAGGTTTCACTTTGTCTTATGTTACCCCGCTAGTAGCTCAAAAGTTCTACTTGGAGCCTTTCAGGGTTCCTTGTCCCGTGTTATGGCTAGGGTGTAAACTCGGGTCGTGACATTGATCTAAGTAGTCTTAAGCACTTTCAGATTTGAAAGTTAAGGTCCACCGAAGTATAATATTAAGGAAAAAATAAAAATTGTGGCATGGAAAGAAAAGTGAGAAGAAGGGGTGCCCATAAATAATTATGTTGTCTACTTGCTGCTAGGGAACTGAAAAAAGAGAGCTTTAATTGCAAAATCCTTAGTTATTCTATGATTAGAAAACTAGCAGCCCAGTAATGAAAAAAATGGGGCATGAAAAGAAAAGACAACAGTAAGTAAAGGAAAGGTGAACAAGCAAGGAAAGAGGTGGTGGACAAGTTAAGTGAAATATGTCTTAAAAGTAGTTAGGGTGGTAGTCACTATAAAATGAAATATCAATCCTACCTGTCCCTTAGCTAACATTACAACCAAGAAAGTTCCTTGTGATCTTAATCTCTTGAAACAATTAGGTAGTCTTAACGTACATGAAGGGCAGTCCTATGGCATGTTGCATATGCGTATTACATCATTTGTGAGTGTGAGTGTGCCTAACTTATTGTGTTCCATGTCTTATATTAATGAATTTGAGAGAGGAACATCACTAAAAGTGAGGGGCACAAGAGATCTAATTCAGTGTACTACTTGTGGCATGTGTCACATTTAATCATGTTAGCCCTTTGTGTTAAAAAAATGAGTCATTTATAGAGGTTGTGTGCTCTTGATTGTGAAATCGTTCTATATGCTTTGTTGGGAATTGTTGTATGATGATAAATCACTTTATGTTTTCTCCATGCTAGTTGGTTGAGTATGAGTTGATAGAGGTGTCAAGTGTGATGATGAAACATGATTTTAGTTATGTTTTAAGGATTGTTCAAGGACAAACAATAGTTCAAGTGTGGGGTGATGATATTGGGCATATTTGCATGCCCATTTTCCATGTTTTTACCCATATTTGATTATGTTTTGAGTTCATATTCCTTAATTTATGCTTAAATTCATATATGTGTGCATTTTATGCGCTAACAAATGATTTGAGTTGATTTAAGCCAGAAACTAAGCAAAAACGGGCTCAAAATGATGCAAGAAATAAAGATTTGAGGATCTGATAGGTCTTGTGCTATGGTTGGCGCCCCGCACCAAGTCCCAAACTTCAGAGAAAAAATCTTAATCTGGTGCTATGGCTGGGGCGGCGCACCAAACCCAATCTGGAACTAAAATTGCTGGAAGTTTGACTAAGTCTGTGGCGAGATAGGAGGGGCGGCGCACTAGAGCCATTCCATGACAAAAAATGTTGATTTTAAAGATAAGTCTTGGAGGGCAGAAAGGTCATTTGAAGGCAAATGTATAAGTATAAGCCTTAGGTCATCTGTTACGTAGTTTTGGACTTCTAGGAAGCAGTCTTTACTCATTTTTATTCTGTAGTTCATTCATGAAAGCTTGTAAGCTGTTTGTAAGGAAGACAAGGTTCTACAACTATGTTTTCTCTTCTTTACTTCGTATTTTATCATGATGATGACTAAGTATTTATTTTTCCGCTTGTTTATGAGTGGCTAAACTTATATTCTAGGGTTGTGGCCATGGTGAATGGTTGATCATTTGATAGACTAAATAAACTTAGTTTTGCTTCTTCTTTTATGGTTGTTTGTATTTATTTCTGTTAATTTATTATTTATGAGATTGATCACCTTGTAAGTAATCTGTTGGCTTTCGATTGAACTTGGGAAAGGGAATCGAAAGGGTTAAGAGTAAATACAGAACGGGAATTCAAAGACCCTTGAACCTATTGGTGATAAGATACAAGTTGTTGAGGATAGGGATATACCCTTCAACCCTGTTTAGTTGACATACAAGTAGGCATAATCGTCATTTCATTGTTCTCCTGCGACCATAAAGATATAGGCGTTAGGGTTCATGAAGTAGTTCTTGGATTCTAGGGATAGTGGAAAGAAATGGGATAGTAACTTGCAACTAAAAACCATAGGAAGAATCATGCTAGTTTAATTATGTCTGAAAAATTCAACTTGAAACCAACCAAGTCCCATTTCCCTAATCTGAAATCATTATCGAAATACAATCAAACTTGCATTCGTTTTAGTTATTTTTTACATTTGAAGTTTTAGTATTTTAATTTTCCAGACCAATGTTCATTTTACTTGTTTCTAAGATTAGTGAAAATAAGGTAACAACCTTATAATGATTAAATTGACAAGCCTCTGTGGGTACGATATCTGGATTTAACAATCCTATATTACTTAACCATCACGTGCGCTTGTGTGTGCTTGGACGACATCATCAGTAAATAACAAGGTATTAGTAGGCATCATAGGCTGACCCTAAATAATAACATGTATACCGAGTAATAATAATATAAGACCAATCTACAACATTTTAGGAAAGTACAACACAAATTCAGACACACTAGTTCTACACAAGAGACAGCTGGCCTGCTTATTAGATTGGACCATTTTCGTTGTAGCGAGTGCTTGACTGCTGCAACGGTACTGCTTAGGCAGTAGCTCGACATAGCTGCACTCTCTCGGTTTATCCATTCAATAGTTTGTCAATTCAGCAGTTAGCATTTCGCATACTCCATAAACGCACCAAACATGTACAATTAAAAACAACAATCATATCATCTATTAAGACTTACAAGTCCACAGTTAATCACGACAACAACTACTCAAAATTTACACATGGTGACAAAAACACACTTAGAAATAAAGATATGTTATTCGTTATCAACTCCCATCATATCAATGATAATTTACACATTCTTTAGCACGTTCCTCATTCAACCTCATGCATATAAATGGAACTACAAAACAACACACAAAATGACAAAACTAAGGGTAATATGAAGGGCACATGCCTCTACCATCTCCCCCTAACACTCAACCACACAAATCATGTGCACACATGCCAGAGGGTCTTATTTCTGCCCATCCAGTCATGACCTGCAAAGGACTCTAGAAATCCATGTACCATGCCGGTGTGGCACCCGCTCCCGCTCATATGCTCGTCCAAATGCTCCCATCAGACACAAGCCACTCGATAATCATATTTTCTCGCCCGGATGCTCCCTTCGGGCTTGAGCCTGTCAATTCAGTATACAATCCCTATCCTATTCATTCTCAATTTTTGTAAAACAACAAGTATGCAAGTCATACACATTCACATGTACACTAATTTTCGATTCTCCATTCACATGATCAATTCATGACAAGTAGTTCACTCACAATTTCACATACACTTAACAACATATTAATCATTATTTTCTATCATGGTAATCATACGCATTCGCAGGACAAACTCACAACAAGGGATGTCCGAAGACCAATCACATAAATTATCACCTTAGCATACAAGTCATTAAGTAGGGTCTAAACATACAACCACAACCTACATCAATTAATCAAAGTTACTGACTTTGCTACTCGATACTTTGGATCGAGTTCAAAATCTACACACATATAGTAATTAGTTAATCACTCCTCAAGATAGGGCCTAATTATATCAAACCGTTCTCTTTTCAGGGCAATTTATTAGGAAACCCCTCCCTTCCACCTAGTTCTAGGTCTCCACCTTGTCTAACCTATCAATATTAACAAGAGGAACCTTACAAAGTAATCATTACACAAAATTCAACAATCAAAACCTCCCATTACTCCCCCATATTTCAGTCCTAGTTCATCAACCTAGGGTTCTCTAGTTCAGATTTTGACCATTAATGGATCCCTCTTAAGCTTCCACGATAAAAAATACCCATTAAAGGGGATAGGGAACTTACTTTTTTACCACCACTTTCTTCTCTAGGAAAGAAATCGCTCTCAATCTTTGCTCTCTTGCGCTTTGGAAATAATGGGTCTTAATCACAGAAATTTCACTTAAACCCACTTTTTGATTCCTGTCTTCTGCTGTAATGGTAACTTTTCTGCTACAACGGTCAAGGCACCGCTGCGGCAGTTCCAACAATTATTCTCCCTCTCGCTATGGCTGAACTCCAATCGTCACCACGGTCTTGCTGCAGCGGGCAGCGGTACCCCGCATCAGTAGCTCCCCAAAATCCACTAGTTTCCCACTTAGAAAAATTTACAGCACATTCAATTTCTTCCCTAGCCTATTTCCAGTGTTCTAGGCCCTTAACCATCCCGTAACAACATCCAGGTCATTACACTCTTGGGGTGAACTATATGTGCAATTAATAGGAAATGTTATTCTGTTGATTTTAGCTTATATGTATTAGGAACTTTTTGCACCAAGAACATTATTCAAATATAGACAGAGACAAATATTGAAGATTATGACTATACATCTGTAATAATTTGAGAAAGAAAAGAAGAAGGAACATAGTTTATTTTAGAACTGGTCTTTCATCTGGATATTATCTTTTTTAATATATGTTGACGTACTAAAGGCTTTGTGTGTTACCATGTTTATACCTCCAACTCACAATTTCTCTATGATTCTATCTACTTTAATCATTTTGGTGAAATAGATTCCAAGAAGACTTTGGGTATTAAGGCTAAGAATATAGAGCTAATTTTGCGCATCTGTGTTTAAGACTGTTGTAGCCTAACTTAATGAGTAGTGCTTTCTTTTGACTATTTTGATCTAGTCGTATGAGCTAAACTGATAAGTCGATTTGCCTTACATATCTAAAGAATACAATTGAGCAAACAGACAAGTGTTTAAGGCAAGACTGGATAAACAGATACCAAAGTGCTTCAGGATATTTTCGGGTGCTCGGTAAATGTTGGTTATTTATATCCATAGCTCCTAATCTTCTGCACTTTTTATAGATGATGTCAAAAGATATATTAAACATGGTTGAATGGAATTTTTGTCTATGTTGATAAAACGGTTTCAAAACAAAGACTTGCAACTATAACCTCTTTCTTGCAAGTTCCATTTCCATTGCAATAATATTCATCAGTAAAAAGGCCTAACTTTCTGTTTCTGTAAATTGACCCACTTTTTGTTTGTTGCTTATTAGGGGCTACAATATAGGCAAAAATTCAGTTCCATTTGAATCTCTGTTCAAACTTTCAAGAAAGACATTTAACGACATATGTTCACTTGTGAAGGAAGAGTTGATGGTTAAACCTACAAACATAAATGATCTCAACGACAAGTTTTTTCCTCTAGATGACTGAGTTGCTGTTGCTTTGAGAAGGTTGAGTTCAAGCGACTCACTATCAACTGTTGGTGAGTCTCTCGAAGTACACCATTTGGCAATTTGTGGAAGCCATGGAAGAAAGAAGCTTTAATCATATCCATTGCCCTTCAAATCAAGAAGACATGAAAGAGATAAAGTTGAAATTTGAGAATATCCGAGGCCTTCCCAATTGTTGTGGTGCCATTGACACCACATATATCATGTTTTGCCTCTCTACAACTTATCCATCAAGTAAATTTCGTTCCCTTTCACTTTTTCTTTTCCAAATATTTTTCCAATTTCAAAGATTCCCTACAAAACTTAATGTGTGTTTGGGAGATATATGCTTGATAGGATAACTTCAACATAGAAATACCTTATTCAATATGTGCGGGATATTGGTCAGGTATCTAAATTTTTTTCTTTTGGTCAGATGTAAATATCTCATTTTTGTAAAGATCTAATACATCTCTATGTCTATTTGTTACATCTTCAATACCTCTTTAGCATGCTAACACATATATTGATGTTGAGCTTATTTTAACTATGAAAGATTAATTATTATGAGGTGTAATGACCCACTTGGTGTTATAACATTCAAACCACATAAAAATGGGCGAATTAAAATTTTTAGAAATTCATGATAAATCCCTGAAAAACAAAGGATGCATAGAGAATAAAGTCGAATGGGCTTAGTCGAGATCGGGCGGACCTAGGTGAGTTTCTGCCACAGCAGGAAGATTTCCGCCATAGCATAACCGCTGCAGCGGGAAGAGTGTCCGCTGCAGCAGATGACGCGGACCAAAAATCCACAAATTCCATTTTGATTTGGATATTAAAAACCTAGTCCTTGAATATGACTTATTAAAAATGTCTAAAAATAGAAAATAGACTTTTTGAGGAAAAAAAGAGGACCCAAAGGGTGGAATTCGATCTCCATAGCTAGGAGCTCTTGCAAGGAAATCAAAAGAATGGAATAGTTACAGTTGAGGACGATCAAGACGATAGTTTGGATCCTCAGTAGGTTATGGTTTACTTATTTTTTGGCTACTCAGTAGGTTATGGTTTACTTGCTTTTGTGTTAGATTTTAGTTAGCTAAACATATACATACATATTATTTCTATGCTTTTGATGAGTAGGATTGTATTTTTAACTATGTTATACTCTATTAATCAGAATTAGTGAAAATCTAAGAACAAGCATATTAGAAGAGGGGTGATGAAAGCTCATAATGAGGAGAAACTCTTAGGGAGATATTTCAACCAATAAATGGGCTCATGTTCTAGGATATGCATTAAATCAAACATTGTTAAGGAGGTTAACTTTTAAGTGTCGTTGACAGAATATTCTCGAGTATACATATGACTTCTTCCTTCATTGAATCGAAGCCTTAGACGCGTAAAATCACGTAGACTCTATGTAGGATATGTGATTAACGGACTGATTAATAAGTTAACTATGTTGAGCGTGAGATGAAGCGAGTGGTGTAGGATAGTAATCTCTTACATAATGACTTGAATGTGTTATGGTTGGTATTGTATTTTTTGGAGTGATGATTGTTGTCCGCATTAATGGTGACACTGTGGTAAGTTAATTATTGATGCAAGCTATTTTGAAATTGTTCATTATGGTGGGTAGAAAGAAACCAAAATGTGGGAGAAACTGGAATAAAGACTAGTCGCAGTACTGCCAATAGTACTGTTGTAGTGGGTAGTATATTGCTACAGCGAGACTTGTGTAACGGCAGTGAATGCCGCTGCAGTGGAGCCCAAACTAGTGAGCGAGCCATGTCGCAAATCTTATAACATGCTGAATTAAATGTTGTTACTATTGTTCATACATGAGGTTGATTTAAATTCATGTTATTGTACTTGTTGTGTGAATGTGTAATTCTTATTGTGTGATGATTTGTTATGTGTTGTGTTGCACTATGCATCCCAAGATTGAGGGGCGAATTGGCATTAAATGAATGTGTGACTAAGATGAAGAATAATACAGAAGAAAAGTTATTGATATGATGGTGAATGAGAGGCCTATGGCCAAAGTTAAGGAACTCAGTTGAACAAGTTACTACAATCAGATTTCGAATAAGGATTGGATACACGAGTGGCTCATGCCTGAGGTGAGCATTCGGGCGAATCATATAAGAGAGTACACAGATAGGTACGTCTAAAGAACCATGCGGTTGGGTGAACGAGTGGGTACACAGACAGGTATGATGAATGTTCATACGGGTGTACAGTACATGGATTTCTAGAGTCCCCTGCAGGTCAAGACTGGAAGGACAAGCATAAGACCCTTTGGCATGCATGTACAATGATATGATGGAGGCGTGTGCCCGACATATCACCGATACTGTGATTGTGAGACAAAAATTATGAGGGTATGGTTGATATACATACGGATACAGATACACAAAGTTAATTGATATACCAGCGTGATATAGGACATACCGACATGAATCAGGTTTGAGGTGAGGAACATGTGTGGAATACGATTTATGGATATCCAGTTCAAGTATGGTATCTTATGACTTTTTTTGGTGTGAGGTTAGGTATGTGCATGTACTTTATTGATGGGGAAATTGACCCCCTCATATTGCTTTGATGACTTTTGTGTGTACTTGAGATGGTAGTCTGTAACTATGTTTGATTGTCTTGTTTTAAATTGATTTTGTGGGCTATGGATGATAATATGACGGGAATTTTGTGGGCTATGGATGATAATATGACGGGTTTGAACAGAAGATAGTGCAGTACCATGAGATAGCATGTAGACGTTATTATTTGATGTACTATACTAAAGAGAGCTGGAAAAATCCTATAGATAACTAAATAGGTTAATAAATAGTAGAAACGGACTTGGTCATTCTTAGTGAAATGGTAAGAGGGGTAGTTGAACTATAAGTTTATATGGCGGAATAAAACAGAGTTGGACTACGAAAAGTGATTACTGGCTAGGTGGGGTAGCGCTACAGCGGACATATCACCGCGGTAGCAGATCGCTACGGCTAGAGCCTTCACTGCAGCGGAAATAGAGTAAGGCAGACTGATAGGCTAATTAACAACTAAAAGAGAAGGATAGTTGTGTAAAACCTTGATAAATCATAACAACCAATACTGTACTGATTAAACTTGGTGGGATGTTGCTTATGTAAAGTAATTGTTGAATTTAGTATATTGATTGTATGTTGATTTTATGTTGTTGTGTTAACTAACCCTAGTCGACCGATGATGCCTACCAGTACGAGTGGTATACTAATATGACCTTGCTACACCTTTTTCTTTTGGGTGTAGGATGTGGTAGATTGAAGTTCCTTGATTGGCATGGAGTACTCAGCACCAGCTTCAGTGCTCCTCTTTCCAAATGAAGTTGGGTCATTTTATTTGTTAAATATTCAAAGAAAGCTCTTGTACCTGTCTAGACTAGATCTTGCGAGAGTCACGTTAGAGATATCTTGTGATGTTATTTTGTTGGGAATTTCTAGCAGCTAATGAGAAGTAGTATGAATGCTAGAAAGTATTTCTTGTCTAATTGATAGAAACGTTGTAAGGATTCTCCTACCGAACAAGAGTAGATGTAGGTGCCCGCACGACTTATATATTTGGGGCCGTGACAAGTTGGTATCAGAGCGTCTAGGTTACCGATCTACAAGTACAAGAGCAATGTCGAATAGACTCCTACGGATTGGTGTGTAGATGTCCACACCTAATCTTTGGGAAGCTCTAAGGCATTTAGGAAGTCACACTCAATTCTTTCCCATCGTGTTTTTTGGTTGTGTTGATCACCCGAATTGAGTCTAATTGGTATCTGGAAGATTCCAATTGGTATCTCAACAGGTCTGATTGGTATTTTCCTAAGTATAATTAGTGAAAATCCATGATAAGACTGGTGGATGGGGTTAACTTGAGTTGACCAGAGAGACAAAAAGAAACCTCATAATATTTGTTCAGCCTAGCGATGAGTACAACCACAGTGGAAGATGTCTCGCTACAACAAAAAGAGTTCCGCTACAACGGATCTGCTGTTGCAGAAAGAACGTCGATGCAGTGGATATACCCAGGAAGAAAGCCAGACTCAGAGCTCCTAAGTTCCCCCTATTTTGAACAATAATCTAGAAATGCTATTATTCGATACAAGACCATATAAGAAAGGACTGTGATATTACAGAAAAAGGGCCAAAAACACGACCAATGTCTGCGGATGCCAAGAGGATCTCCGTACACCAAGTAGCACCAGCACTAACATCCGAAAACAGGAAAGGAGAACAGGAAATAGATTGTGTCTTACAAATAGCAAATGGAGGCTTCCCAAACAATAAAAAAGCATAATATGTAGGGGAGAAGGGGGAGAGAACATAAATCAGCTAGAGGCCTCATCGCTGC
This sequence comes from Datura wrightii, assembly GCA_035772735.1. Taxonomy (NCBI): domain Eukaryota; kingdom Viridiplantae; phylum Streptophyta; class Magnoliopsida; order Solanales; family Solanaceae; genus Datura; species Datura wrightii. The sequence goes on along the minus strand of JASDFA010000019.1, from coordinate 69,470,073 downwards.
AGCTACTAGCATCGCCATCCGCTCCCTCCTTGAACTTGCTGAGAAAGGAGAACTCTGGGAGGTCCCACCTGGTCGCCTGAGGGGTGCCTGCATCGGGAGTAAGGTGCTTGAGGATCGACTTGACCCCCTTCCATATCCAGACCAGGAGCTTGTTCTGGGAGAGCCTCTTCTTCTTCTCCTTCTCCAGCTGCTTCTTGACCTTGATGTGGGCCTGAGATAAGGCGGCAATCGCCCCCTGCATCTCCCCAGTATCTATAGCTGCTGCACTAGTGGAGGGCCTTTAAGTGGAAGGTCGACTGGTGGGAAGAGGTCTACGTAACCCTCCTAAGATCTCCCGCATAGCAGCCATCTCATGTCACGACCCGAACATAGTTCCGGATCGAGACACGGGACAAGGAACCCCGAGAGACTCCAAGTCGACCCATGGCATGAACATAACTTATAAATCAATCAATAAAAAGAGGAAAATTAATCTTGATAATCATAGCGGAAGTCTAAATATACATAACATCTGAATACAACTGTGAATCTGAAGCTAAATACAATCTATATCTCAAAAGCCTCTACGTCTAATGAGTTGATAGGATAAGACCCAAACTGTCACGACCTAAACTTACACCCAGATCGTAGACACGAGACAAGAAGCCGTGAGAGACCCCAAGTCGACCCAAGGCATGAGCATACATCTAATTCAATCACATAAGTGGAAGACTTAACATAAAGAAAACATAACCATGTCATAACAATGTGGAAAAGACAATACATGATCCATACATGACAGCTGAGTACAACTTATAGTTTGAAAAGCCTCTAATCATGAAAGACGAGTTGATGGGACAACTCCACAACTAACCCAACAATTCCAAAACAGAAATAAAAACATAGAGTCTGAACACATGGCCCTCGGGACATGAGGACTCACCTATAAGCTGATAAGAATCTCAGAAGCACTACTGAGGAGGGTGAGCCTGAGAGCTAGGTCTTGTATCATGTAACGATACATCACAAAAAGCATGCGGTCAGTACGTGGAATGTACTGAGTATGAGAGGTAAGTAAAATGGATATTTATAACATATAAAACTCATACATAATCATAAGAGTAGGGCATCATGCTCGTATCATAAACATCATAACATAACATGAGGCTCAAGGTTTTCAAAATATTCGTAATGCAATCGTAATTATAATCATAAGAGGAAAGCTTTATTGGACATGACTTGAGCCAATATAAATAATCATAACATGCATAAATCGTGAGGAACAGTGGGAGATTCTCTTAACCAGCATACCCTATATGAGCACACATGAAGCCCGAATTATAACCCTAGTCGAGAGGGTGTTCGTACCTTGCCAAGGATAGAACCATGAAAGTGTGATATCACCAGGAAAAGGGGGCCATTTGGGTCAGGGACTAACATGAAAGGGTCCCTACATACCTACGGTGGCTCGTAGTTCATGATATCCGGGGCTTAACCTGAGCCTTGAACCTACTTGGTGTTCGATACTACTCCTAAAATATATATAGTGCTCACAGTAATACATACTTGAGTTCATGGGCTAGTTAAATTATGATAATCATAAACAAGCCTGAACATATTCGTGGATCGGCCAAAACATAATTCATGATTAATAGGATTCATACATGCTTATAAATCATGCATATAGCTTGAATTTCATAAAATCATAATGGGTAACATAATAAATTCATAATTCAAACATAATTCATGTTGGGCTCGTAAAGAACATCGATGGGATAATATATCATAAATCGATTCATCATGGGGAATGCATAATTAAGCTTAATTATTTAGAAAACACAAAATCAATAATATTATAATAAATTTAAATCTGAAAGGATGATCAAAATCCATAGATTATGATAATATTTCAAAATTGCATAACCTATAATTCTCATTAGTTTTTATATAAATCAAATACAAAACCCCATGAGTTTTAAATAGGATTCACCCATTGATAACCTTACATACTTGGGATAGTTGATTCCCAACTTTCCTAGATTGCCCAAGAAGAAATTAAGGAAGAACACCTTGAAATCACCTAGATCACCCTTCTTCACCTTTCCAAACCTTTGCATGCATGAATGAGGACGTAGGCTAGTCTATTCTCTCTTAAACCACCCTCTCTGATGTTAAAATGACGTAGTATAGACCTTAGAAATTTAGGAATTATGAAAACACCCTTACTTAAATTGCAAAATTTTGCTGACTGCCAGCCCCACGAGGAACTGGGCGACTCATCGCCAGGGACCACGACTCGTGGGCTTGAGTCGTCAGGTACAATGCCGGAATTCACCTAGGGACCCAACGAAGGACACCATGAATCATGGTGGGTGACCACGACTCATGGTCACCATCCGTGGTCCATACTGCCCAACCAAGCTCAGGGGACCCCACGAGGGACCCCATAAATCGTGGTGGCTAACCACAACTCCTGGTCACCACTCGTGGTCCCTACTGCCTCAAATCCCTAGCCATGCCTTCCATTCTCGCCATGGGTGACCTTACGAGTCGTGAGGTCTGAGCACGACTTTTGGTCACCCCCATGGCCTCCCAAAACTCTGCCAAGCCCAGTCCTGACCACGAGTCACTTCATGACTCATGGTCCCACCTAACGAGCCACCTCTCGAACCATCCTATGACCTGGTGTGAGTTTCTAGTTTTTCTCCGTTTTGGCTCCCGGGTCTGATCCTTGGGTTCTCGGGGTATAACAACATCTCCTCCTTGGGAAAATTTGTCCTCAAATGTTAGAAACATGCAGAAAACTCAGAAAACAGCTATCACCATATACAAATAGTGATTGTTTAAGCTGAAAACTGACGGAATGACTACCTCCAAAAAGAACTACATAGCTGAACTGGATTCAGACACCACATACATATACCATATCATAAAACAAACTTGTACACATAAACTGAACATGAAAATTGATTTGAGAATTAGGGAAAAACTGATACCTCAAACTGAAACTGAGCCGGTAGAGAACAAGTGAGGTATCTAGCCATCATATCCGCTTCAGCTTCCCATGTAGCTCCTTCAACATGTTTTCTCCATAATACTTTAACTGAAGCTACTTCTTTGTTCCTTAGCTTATGGATTTGATGATCTAATATTTCCACAGGTACTTCATAACTGAGGTTGTCTCTTACACCAAAGCTGTCCACCGGAACTACTAAAGTTGGATCACCCAAACACTTTTTCAAAAGTGACACATGAAACACAGGATGAACTGAAGATAACTCCGAGGGAATGTCCAACTCATACGCCACCTTACCAACTCTCCTTGCAACCCGGTAGGGGCCAACATAGAGGGGACTGAGTTTGCCTTTCTTTTCGAACCGCATGACTCCCTCCATGGGAGATACCTTTAGAAATACCCATTCGTCCACCTCAAACTCCAAATCTCTCCTCCTCACATTGGCATATGATTTCTGACAACTCTGAGCAGTTTTCAACCGGTCCCTTATCAACTGAACCTTCACCATCGCCTTGTGAACTGAATCTAGCCCTATCATTGCTGCCTCACCAACCTCAAACCATCCAATGGGAAATCTACACCTCCGCCCATAAAGAGCCTCGAATGGTGCCATCTAGATACTAGAGTGATAGTTGTTATTATAAGAAAACTCGATTAAGGGAAAATGATCATCCCAACTACCTTTAAAATCCATAACACATGCCCTCAGCATATCCTTAAGAGTCTGGATTTTCTGCTCCAGCTAGCCATCCATTTGTGGATGAAAGGTCGTGCTGAGCTTGACTTGAGTCCCAATTTCCTTCTGAAAAGACCGCCTGAACTGGGAGGTAAACTGAGTTCCTCGGTCTGAAATAATAGACAAGGGCACTCCATGAAGTCAAACCAACTCCCAAATATACAATTTGGCATAATCATCCACTGAATCCGTGGTCTTGACCGATAGAATGTGTGCAGCCTTGGTTAACTTGTCTGCCACTACCCAAATGGAATCATAGTATCGTGGAGTACAAGGTAGGCCTACAATGAAATCCATGTTAATCTCTTCCCACTTCTATGTGGGAATGATAATACCTTAAAGTACGCCTCCCGGCCTTTAATGCTCGACTTTCACTTGCTGACAGTTTGGACATTTGGTTACGAACTCTGCAATATCTTTCTTCACCTCCCACCAATAGATTTCTCGCAAGTCCCGATACATCTTCGTGGATACCGGATGGATAGAGTATCTGGTACCGTGTGCCTCACGCAATATCCAAACTCTCAAATTATCAATGTCCAGAACACATAGCTAACCCTGGTATCATAGAACACCACTCCCCCTTGGGAGAAAACCTCCACCTTTTGTCTCTGCACCGCTTTCTTCAGCTTTCTCAAAATCGGATCCTTATCTTGCTTAGATTTGACATCAACAGACCCATTTTGCACAACAACGCTGCCATTAGTCAAGTCGATCAATCTAACTCCCAACTTTGCGAGCCAGAGAACAACTTTCACCAACTCCTTCTTTCCCTCCTCCACATGGGACACACTCTCCATAGAGAGCCTACTGAGTGCATTCGCCACCATATTAGCCTTGCCCGGGTGGTAAAGAACACTCATATCGTAGTCCTTTAATAACTCCAACCACCTCCTTTTGCCGAAGATTGAGATCCTTCTGCGTGAACACATATTGCAGGATCTTGTGATCCATGAACACATCCATGTGGACCCTATACAAATAATGCCTCCATATCTTCAATGCAAACACCACCACAACCAACTCGAGATCATGGGTCAGGTTTCGTGAACTTTCAGCTATCGAGAGGCATATGATATTACTTTCCCATGCTGCATCAACACACATCCCAGTCTGACTCTCAAAGCATCACAATATACAAAAAAGACAATCGTACCCTCGGGTAAAGTCAACACTGGTGCTGAAGTGAGTCGGGTCTTCAATTCCTGGATGCTTTTCTCACAAGTCTCCGACCACTGGAACTTTATCTTTTTTTGAGTCAACCTGATCAATAGGGATGAAATTGATGAAAAGCCCTCAACAAATCTTTGATAGTAGCCTGCTAATCCCAAGAAACTCTAAATTTCTGAAGGATTCACCGGCCTAGGCCAATTCTTCACCACTTTGATTTTATGAGAATCTACCTTTATGCCCTCACCTGACACCACATGGCCCAAAAATGCCACCAAGTCTAGCCAAAACTCACACTTGCTAAACTTTGCATACAACAGACGATCCTTGAGAGTTTGTAGCACTATCCTCAAATGAGCAGCATGCTCCTCCTCTCTCCGGGAGTATATAAGGATATCATCAATGAACACGATCAAGAACATGTCTAGATACGGCTTAAACACCTTGTTCATCAGATCCATAAAGGCTGCAGGAGCATTGGTTATTCCAAATGATATAACTACAAACTCATAATGGCCATACCGGGTCCTAAAGGCTTTCTTTGGGATATCACTCTCCCGGACTCTGAGTTGGTGATACCCGGACGTGAGATCTATCTTCGAGAAACACCTTGCACCCTGGAGCTGGTCAAATAAATCATCAATCCTGGGAAAGGGGTATCTCTTCTTGATAGTGACCTTATTTAGCTGCCGATAATCAATACACATTCGAAGGGATCCATCCTTCTTCTGAACAAATAGAACCGGTGCACCCCATGGAGACGTGCGCCGTCTAATAAAACCCTTATCCAACAAGTCTTTCAACTATTCTTTTAACTCTTTTAACTCAGTTGGAGCCATCTTATAGGGAGGAATGGAGATAGGTTGCGTGTTGGGTAATAGATCAATTTCAAAATCAATTTCCCTTTTCGGAGGAACACTTGGCAAATCATCGGGGAAAATCTCCAAATACTCACACACCATTGGAACTGACTGAATAGTCGGGGTCTCAGACTCTACAACCTTAACCCTAACTAGGTGGTACATGCAACCCTTAAAGATCATTTTTATAGCCTTAATATATGAAACAAACCGACCGACTGGTACAACTGAATTACCCTTCCATTCCAAAACTCACTCACCCGAAAACCGAAATTCCACTGCACAGGTCCTACAATTAATCAAAGCGTAACATGAAAACAACCAATCCATACCCAAAATGATGTCAAAATCAGTCATGGCCAATTCTACTAAGTTCGCGGAGGTAACTTTATGCAACACCATAATGGGGCAACCCCTATACACCCGCCTGGCTACCACTGATTCACCGACTGGAGTAGATACGGAGAACAATTTTGACAGAATATCAGGACTAACTCCAAAATTATTAGAACTATAAGGGGTCACAAAAGACAAAGTAGCTCAAGGATATAACAAGGCATAAGCATCAATATGAAAGACTTGCAATATACCCGTGACCATATCCAGCGAAGCCTCCTACTCCTGGCGAGGCACTAGGGCATAAAACCTGTTTTGGCGCTGACCACCTGCTGAACTAGTGGGGGCACCTTGCTGAGGGGTCGTGTTGCTGGAGCGGCAGAACTGGATGCAGGGTAATCTCTGATCCTGTGTCCGAGTTTGCCACACTCAAAACAAGCATCTACGCCGACCAGGCACCTCCTAGGATGATTCTTGTCGCACTTTGCTCAAACTGGAAAGGTGCGCTCCACATGCATGCTACCATGATCCCTCGAGCCTGTAGCCCTGTTCCTCTAGTCTCCTATGAACCTGGACGGCGTGTTGGCCGATGATGGAGCTAGAGCAATGTACTTTTGTTGGGACTGCTGACGTGGTCCACCCCTTGTGCTGGATTGAGAAACACCATAGCTGTCGGTCCTGGCCCTCTTGGCCTCTCTCTGTCTCCTGTAGACTGAGTCCATCTGTTGAGCATGCAATACAATACGAGGAAAATCAATATCCCAGTGAAGCATGGCGATCCGGCAATCCTTGTCCAAATAATCTACTACACCATGCACAAAACGGCTCACCCGAGCCTGCTGATCCGCTACCAACTCCGGAGCATATTTAGACAACCGGGTTAACTCTAATGCATACTCTTAGACAGACATGCTTCCATGCTTCAGATTTACAAACTTGACCTCCTTGAGCTCCCTCATCTCCCGAGGGAAGAATCGATCCATGAATGTGGTGTGAAACTCATCCCAACTTATCGAGCCTGCACCCCCCGCCCTGGCATCCCTCCATTGCTTAAACCATATATGTGCTACCCCCTTTAGCTGGTAGGAGGTCAAGTCAATGCATTCCCCATTGTTCATCCCCATAACCTGGGTGATTTTTAGAATCTCCTCTATAAAATTGTGTGGATCCTCGTCCACCTTTGACCCCGTGAACTCCGGAGGGCTCATCCTCAAGAAATCCTTCACCTTAGATGTCACTGCATTCCCATTCTAAGGGAAATGTGCCACTGTCTGATTCTGGACCTGGGCAGTCATGGCCTGTGCCAGCATCTGAATCACTGCCTAAACTCAACATGGGAAGCTGACTCTGGTACATACTCCTCATGAACGGGTAGAGCTAGCTGATGCTCTCCATCATGGACATCCTCATGATCATTACCATTACCGTTTCTCCTGGCATTTACTCAGCGTGGAGGCATGATTCTGCAAATGCGAATAGAACAAATTAGAAGAGTAAGGGATGTTCATCGCACGACATAGATCATGAAAGAAGGGAACATTTCCTAAACGTCTAGTAGCATCTTCTTCATAAGTATGACACGTTTTACACCCATGAAAAAGACTGTATTTAACGTGGCATTTAGACTTCGTATGACACATAAACCTATGGCTCTGATATCAAATTTGTCACAACCCAAACGTACACCCGGATCGTAGACACGGGGCAAGGATCACCAAGAGACCCCAAGTTGACCCATGGCATGAGAATACATCTAATTCAATCACATGAGCAGAAGACTTAACATAAATAAAACGTAAGTGTGCCATAACAATGAAGAAAAGACAATACATGATCCATACATGATAGCTGAGTACAACTTATAGGCTGAAAAGCCTATAATCATGAAAGGCGGGTTGATGGGACAACTCCCCAACTAACCAAACAATTACGAAACAGAAAGAAAAGCATAGAGTCTGAACATATGGCCCTCAGGACATAAGGACGCACCAATAAGCTGATAACAATCTCAGAAGCATTATTGAGGAGGGTGAGCCTAAGAGCCGGGTCCTATATCATATAACAATACAACACAGAAAGAATGCAGTCAGTATGTGAAATATACTGAGTATGCAAGGTAAGTAAAACAGACATTTAAAACATATAAAACTCATAAATGATCATAAGAGTAGAGCATCATGCTCGTATCATAAACATCATAACATAATATGAGGCTCAAGGTTTTCAAAACATTCATAATACAATCATAATCATAATCATAGGAGGAAAGCTTTATTGGACATGAATTGAGACAATATACATAATCATAACATGCATAAATTGTGAGGAACAGTGGGAGATTCTAATCGACATACCCATATGAGCACACATGAAGCCCGACTTGTAACCCTAGTCGGGAGGGCGTTCGTACCTTGCCATGGGTAGAACCATAAAAGTGTGATATCACCACGAAAAGGGGGCCATTTGGGCTAAGGATTAACATGAAAGGGTCCCAGTATACCTACGGTGGCATGTAGTTCATGAGATCCGGGGCTTATCCTGAGCCCCGAACCTACTTGGTGTTCGATACTACTCCCAAAACATATATAGTGCTCATAATAATACATACATAAGTTCATGGGCTAGTTAAATCATGATAATCTTAAACATGCCTGAACATATGTGATCTAGCCATGACATGAGGCCCGTGAATTGGCCAAAACATAATTCATGATTAATAGGATTCGTATATGCTTATAAATCATGCATATAGCTTGAATTTCGTAAAATCATAATGGATAACATAATAAATTCATAATTCAAACATAATTCATGTTGGGCTCATAAAGAACATCGATGGGATAATTGATCATAAATCAATTCATCATGGGGCATGCTTAATTGTTTAGAAAATTGAAAATCAATAATATTATAATCAATGTAAATCTAAAAGGATGATCAAAATGCATAGATTATGATAATATTTCAAAATCGCAAAAACCATAGTTAAATCATTAGTTTTTATATAAATCAAATACAACCCCATGAGTTTTTAATAAAATTTAAGTAAACTCATAGAGTAGGAGCATGGGTGTGGAAGGATGCACCCATTGATAGCCTTACATACCTGGGATAGCTAATTTTCAACTTTCCTAGATTGCCCAAAAAGAAATTAAGGAAGAACACCTTGAAATCACCTAGATCACCCTTCGGTCACCTTCCCAAACCTTTGCATGCATTAATGAGGGCTTAGGATAGTCTATTCCCTCTTAAACCACCCTCTCTGATGTTAAAACGACGTAGTATTGGCCTTAGGAATTTAGAAATTATAAAAACACACTTACTTAAATCGCAGAATTTTGCTTACTACCAGTCCCCACGAGGGACTGGATGATTCATCGCCAGGGACCACGACTCGTGGCCTTGAGTCGTCAAGTACACTGTCGGAATTCACCTATGGACCCCACGAAGGACACCACGAATTATGGTAACCATATGTGGTCCACACTGCCCAACCAAGATCAAGGGACCCCATAAATTGTGATGGCTGACCACGACTCGTGGTAACCACCTGTGGTCCCTACTACCTGAAATCCCTAGCCATGCATTCCATCCTCGCCACCGGTGACCTCACGAGTCGTGAGGTTTGACCACAACTCGTGGTCACCCCAATGGCCTTCCAAAACTCTGACAAGCATAGTCCTGACCACGAGTCACTTCACAACTCGTGGTCTCACCTAACAAGCCACCTCACGAACTGTCCTATGACCTAGTGCAAATTTCCAGTTTTTCTCCATTTTGGCTCCCAAGTCTGATCCTTGGGTTCCCGAGGTATAACACAAACCAACTCTTTAAATCTAAAACTGAAAATACGTAGAACATAACTGAATGGAAGAGGGGCCCTTGATAGATGAGAACTCACCAATAGAGACTGGATGCTAACTCCGGAAGATGGCTAGTATAGGGTTGAGTCTGAAGATCGGAGCCTGTATCATAAAACGATAAAGCATAGAGAGGGGATTGGGCATGGGTGTGAACAAATTCACCCATTCATAACCCTACATACCTTAGATGGACTGATTTCCCCACTCCCTTGATTGCCCAATGAAGAATTAAAGAAAACCTTGAAGGGATTAAGCTTGATCACCTCTCTATCTCTCGAAGTTTGTATGCATAGTAGGAATAGTCTGGAATGAACTGACCCTCTTAATACTCACTATTCATAGCTTAAAATGACACAATTTAGGCCTTAGGATCATAGGAATTACAGAAAAGTCCTTACTAAATTCGCAGAAAATAACTGACTGCTAGTCCCCACGAGGGACTAGGCGAGTCGTTACCAAGGATCATGACTTGTGGTCTCCAGTTGTCGTGTGCACTGCCATTTTTCCTCAAGTAATCCCCACTAGGTACCTAACGACCCTTTACTGGTGACCACGACTCATGGTCACCACTCATTGCATCCACTACCAAAACCATAAATAATTAGCAACCTGCTGACCACGACTCATCCAACGAATAGTGGTGACTGACCAAGACTCGTGGTATCCAATCATGGGGTATACTATCACTCATCCTTCATCTTTTAATTGCCTTTAACCACGGGTGACCTGACGACTCGTGGTCACACCTGTGGTCACCCCAACTCTGAATTTTCTAGGTAAGTCAACAGCCCTCACCACAAGTCACTTAACGACTCGTGGTCAACCTCACAGGTCACATGACGACCCATTTTGTGACCTGGTGTAGAAAATCCTATTTTCTCCATTTCAACTCTCGGGTCTGATCTTAGGGCTTTCAAGGTATAACATCTCAGTCTCGATCTGCTCCAATTTGTCCCAAGGGCCTAGAGGTGTTATCTCCACCATCCCCTTCCTTAACTGAGGCATACTTCCTCTTTTTCCTACCCCTCCCTGGAGCCCCCTTCACCCTCAAAGATCGAAGGTCCTATCACCGTCCAAAATGACGTCTCGAGACTCCTGCTGCACTCTCGCCCACTTGCATAGATGGGTAATGAGGGAAGGAAATGGTAGGCCAATGATAATCTTTGTGTGGAAATACCTCCACTCCTCAATTATTTGGGCTCCCACATTGACCCTCAACTCGCTTAGAACCGCAGCCACCACCAATGCCTGATGATAATTCATGTCTGTAACATTAGAAGATGGGCGGATCCTCTGGGACACTAAATGGAGCCACCTTCTGGCCTCCACAGTGAAGTGAGTACTCTAGATCCCCGTCGGAGTGATCCCCCAATTTTTGGTAGCCCTATGCTTCTCCACCACTAGGGTGTTCACCAACCATTGGCCGTTCCCAGGTACTCCCAACCCTTTATCTCAGACTCTAGTGGGTTGGGTAGACCTAAAGAATCACTAATAGTAGTAGCGGTCAGAATGACCTGCCTACCCCAGACTTAAGCCACCGGCTCATCTCGACTCCAAGCTATGGTAGGGAGATTGGTGTAATTCACCCAGGCCTCATTTTCCTTGGATGGGTCATTTACCAAAGGGCCCCAAACCATCTCCTGAAGGAGGGAATAGAACTTCAAAGCATTCTCCTCCACCTCCTGCATCATGAAGTCGTTCTCATGCAATAAGTCCTTCGTAGCCTGTTCATTATATCTAAATTGACACTGATCATTGAAGAACGGGATGTACTCGCTAGTGCGGTGACTGTTGCTAGAAGAGGCCATAGTAATAAACCTGAAATATATGAAGAAGATTAGAATGGAAAAATGCAGGATGGGAAGAAGAGAAAAGCAAGGACTGAAATTAAAAGGAGGTACTGCCCAGCTGGTCCGCTGTAGCGGGTCCACTTTGGCGCAAGAGAGATTGCTGGGATGGTATCAACACAGTGATAAAGGGTCCACTGCAGTGGACATCATCTTCTCCAGACCTCCGCAACCCATCAATGGAGGTTGAAAGTTCAACCTCCATAATCTACCAAACCAACTACTGATGGTCGAGTTAACCTTGCCCTACCAATAATATACCATTTCAACAGGTCTGGGATTCAAGCCTGGAGAGCAAAAAGCAAACCAACCTATCACCCTACTCACACTCCCCATTTTAGAGCCCACAACTACATGAAACCAACCAAAAACACGCAGAGAATGAAAGGAAATACTTGACAACGTAAAAATTAAGAGTATGCTTTGAAAATATAACCTAACAAGCAGAAAGGAAAACCTACCATCCCTATTCCAAAAACTACTTCAACACGAGGGTAATAGAAATAATATTGCGAGAAAAGGAAGCAGATGAAGCCTAAAATCATAGGAGTAGAGCATTACCTGAGAAAAAGTAAAATTCTTGTTTGGGGAAGTTGAGAGGATTTGTGAAAATAGAATTGGAAAAGTTGGAAAATAAACTTGTAAACCCTCTTTTCTATATTTAAATGACCCTGTCATTCACTGCAGCCGACCATATTTCCAATGTGGCGAGACCGCTGTAGCGAGAAATCCACTCGCTACAGCAAACGGTAAAAAACAGTGACTGTTGAAATTCTACAGCTAAACCTTGTCTTTTTGAAAAATAATTGGTCCAAGTCATTCGACGAATCCGTAATACCTAGGACGTTCGGGTATAGAGGGAAATATTTGTAACACTAGAGAAAAGGTAATGACGTAATTAATGTTAAGATTTGGGTTAAAACCTAGGCAAATAATTATGACTCCGCTAGAACTATCAACGATACGTGAGAAAATTAGGAATAAGGCGTAGTACAAGGTTTTGAAAATAATCAGTTCGGAGTTTGGGTAAAGAAGCTGACAAGTCTCGACGCTGGCCAAAAGTAAGACGAAATTTTGGTGGCAATTGTTTTAACCTCATCTCGAAATTGTAGCGTCATTCGGGGATGAATAAATTTTTAATTGGTATCTGATGTAACAACCCACCCGACCATTATAGCATTCCGACCACATAAAAATGGGTGAATTAAAATTTTTAGAAATTCACGGTAAATCCATGAGAAACAAACGACACACGAAGAATAAATTTGTATGGTCTTAGTTGAGATCGGGCAGACCCAAGAGAGTGTATACCGCGGTAGGAAGATTTCCATCACAGCGTAACCGTTGCAGGGGGAAGGGTGTCTCTTGCAGCAGACAACACGGACCAAAAATCCGCAAATCCCATCTGATTTGGATATTAAAAACCGAGTCCTTGAAGAGGACTTATTAAAAATGTCTAAAAACAAAAAATAGAATTTTTGAGGAAAACGAGAGGACCCAAAGAGTGGAATTCCATCTGCATAGCAAAGAGCTCTCACGAGAAATCAAAAGAATGGAATAGCCCCAGTTGAGGACGATAGGGATGATAGCCTGGCGCCCAGGTAGGCTATGGTTTACTCACTTTCCCATTAGAATTTAGTTAGCCAAACATATACTTATGTATGATTTATATGTTTTCGATGAGTAGGATTGTATTTTTAACTTTTTTATAGTCTATTAATCGGAATCAGTGAAACTATAAGAACAAGCGTATTAGAAGAGGGGTAACAAAAGCTCATAATGAGGAAAGAGATATTTCAACCAATAAATGGGCTCATGTTATAGGATATGCATTGAATCAAACGTTGTTGAGGAGGTTAACTTCCGGGTGTCGTTGATAGAATATTCCCAGGTATAAATATGGACTTCTTCCTTCTTTGAATCGAAACCTTAGACATGTAAAATCATGTAGACTCTGTGTAGGAGATGCAATTAATAGATTGATTAATAAGTTATAATTATGTTGAGTGTGAGATGAAGCGAGTGGTGTAGGATAGTAATCTCTTACATAATGACTTGAATGTGTTGTGGTTGGTATTATATTTTTTGGAGTGATGATTATTATCCGCATTAATGGTGACACTGTGGTAAGTTAATTGTTGATGTAAGCTGTTATGGCATTGTTCATTATGGTGGGTAGAAAGAAACCAAAACCTGGTAGAAACTGGAATAAAGACTAGTTGCAGTATTGCCAACAGTGCCGCTGCAGTGGGTAGTATACCACTACAGCGAGACCGTTATAACGGTGGTGAATGCCGCTGCAATGGAGTCCAAATCAGTGAGCCGTCCAAGTCAAAAATCTTGTAACGTGCTGAATTAAATATTGTTACTATTATTCGAATATGAGGTTGACTTAAAATCATTTTATTATACTTGTTGTGTGAATGTGTAATTCTTGTCTTGTGATGATTTATTACGTGTATGTGTCCCAAGATTAAGGGGTGAATTGGCATTAAATGAATTTGTGACTGAGATGATGGATAATGTGGAAGGAAATTTATCGATATGATGGTAAATGAGAGGCCTATGGCCTAAGTTAAGGAACTCAGTTGAATAGGTTACTACAATCAGATTTCGAATAAGGATTGGATACACGAGTGGCTCGTGCCGAGGTGAGCATCCGGGCAGGCGGTATGAGAGAGTGCACAGACATGTATGGATAAAGGACCATGCTGATGGGTGTACGAGTAGGTACATAGACAGGTATGATGAATGTTCAAAGGGTTGGGTGTACAGTACATGGATTTCTAGAGTCCCCTGCAAGTCATGACTGGAAGAGCAAGCATAAAAACCTCTGGCATGTGTGTATAGTGCTATGATGGAGGCGTGTGCCTAGCATATCACCGATGGTATGATTGGGAGATTGAAATTATGCGGGTATGGTTGATATACATATGACTATAGATACAAAAAGGTAATTGATATACAAGTGTGGTATAGGACGTATCGAAATGAATTGGGTTTGAGGTTAGGAACAGGTGTGGAATACCATTTATGGCTATGCAATTCAGGTATGGTATCTTATGACATTTTTTGGTGTGAGGTCAGGTATGTTCATGTACTTTACTGTTGGGGAAATTGACCCCCTCATATTGTTTTGATGACTTTTGCATGTACTTGAGATGATAGTCCGTAACTGCGTTTGATTGTCTTGTTTTAAATCGATTTTGTGGGATATGGATGATAGTATGATGGGTTTAAATGGAAGATAGTGCAGTATCGTGAGTTATCAAGTAGACATTATTATTTGTTGACTATACTAAAGAGAGATGGAAAAATCCTACAGATAACTAAATAGGTTAATAAATGGTAGAAACGGACTTGGTCATTCTTAGTGAAATGGTAAGAGGGGTAGTTGAACAATAAGTTTATATTGCATAATAAGACAAAATTTGACTACGGGGAAGTGATTACTGGCTAGATGGGGTAGCACTACAGCGGACACATTGCCACAGCAGTGGAATCGTAGTAGCAACCTGAGCCTTCACTACAGTGGAAATAGAGAAAGGCAGACTGATAGGCTAATTAACGACTAGAAGCGAATGATAGTTGGGTAAAACCTTGATAAGTCATAAGAACCAATACTGTAGTGATTAAACTTGGTGGGATGTTGCTTAAGTGAAGTAATTTCTTAATTTAGTATTATTGATTGTATATTGATTTGATATTGTTGTGTTAACTAACCCTAGTTGGTTGATGATGCCTACTAGTGCGCGTGGTCTACAGATACTAACTTGCTTCACCTTTTTGTTTTAGGTGTAGGATGTGGCAGGTTGATGTTCCTTGATTGATGTGGAGTACTCAGTACCAACTTCAGTATTCCTCTTTTCGAACGAAGCTGGGTCATTTTGTTTGTCACGTTAGAGAAATCTTTTGATGTTATTTTGTTGGGCATTTTTAGCAGTTAATGAGAAGTAATATGAATGCTAGAAATTATTTTCTTGTCTAAATGATAGAAATGTTGTAAGGGTTTTTCTATCAAACAAGAGTCGATGTATGTTCCCTTATGACCCATCTATTTGGGGCTGTACATGAGGAAATTGATATAAAATAAAGTTTATGTTATGGTCATCAATAATGAATTAAGAGGAGGAAGGTAGAGAAGAAAAAGGTAAGATGAAAATGCACCGGATATATATAGAAAGAATGTGTATATTTATAAATACTAGTGTAGTATGCAGATTTATTAGGAGTAGAAAAATAAAAGAATTTATGTATGTTCGAGGGAATAAAAAGGTAAAAAAGCAAAAAAAATACTAAACAGAAGAAGTATTGTCACGACCCGAGTCTGCACCCTGGACATAGCACAGTACTTAGAGTCACGAGTGACCCCAAGCTAACCCATGGCATAGCTTAATACTGATACTCTGAGTGTTGTATGAAATCTTTATGCGGAAGCTTCATAACACATAAATGAACAAATACTTTAACGAAAACAATATATCTGATAAGATACTGAAATTTATGCAACTATTACAAAAACAACTGAACTACAAACTCTGTTTGAAAGACATATAAAGAACTGATGAGTTGCTGGGACAAGCCCCCAGCTAACGCTATGTCTAAAACATTGAGAATAAAAGTAACTTGAATAATCACCCCGGCCCTCGAAAGATGAGGACTTACCATTGGACACTATTGATTATCGCTAAAAGAAGACTACTAATGATACTGAGAGTTAGAACCTCTGTCTGTATCATAAGACGATACAGTATAGAGAGTATGTGTCAATAATTTGAATATACTAAGTAAGTGAGATATAAATTAAACATAAAAATACTAAAAATTTGTAATTTGTACTGACAGGACAAGCAATGACCATAACTGGAATCATAAATACTGAAAGCATCTGAAAATCAGATAATACTGTAAGTACTAATAACTATCTGAAGGTCATAAGGATATCCTAAAATCTGGAGGACTGAACTGGAGACTATGACTGTACTAGACTGATTTGTACAGTGGGAGAGACTACAACCGACATGTAACCACGTGAGCTCAACGTGGAGTCCGATGTATATCACCCATCGGAGAAGGCCCACTATACCTTGCCAGGGTATAG
Organism: Datura wrightii; assembly: GCA_035772735.1. Classification (NCBI taxonomy): domain Eukaryota; kingdom Viridiplantae; phylum Streptophyta; class Magnoliopsida; order Solanales; family Solanaceae; genus Datura; species Datura wrightii. Next base: position 69,453,165 of record JASDFA010000019.1, on the reverse strand, counting down.
TAACTGAGTTGGGTGATCACTGGCTGAAACCCATTCAGGCTAATAACCTACGATGACAACGCAGTTCTAGGAACCTTGGTGCGCTGAACCCCAGTCCACTCGGTGGTAAGTACTACTCCCACTAAAAATCCTAGTTGTATCGAACTATGATGATAGCTCAAAACTGATGTCCTAAGACTTAAGTCAAAACTACTAGTCTAGAAGTGTTTTGAAAGTCTAAGGACCTAAAAGAAACAGTGTTCTAAGTCTCGCCAGAGCTGCTTTATCTGAAAGCATCAAAACACTCTAAAGAAAAACTAACTAGATGATAAATTAATTCTACTGAGTTTCTCAAAAGACTGATAATGGTCAAACTGATTGGCTGACAACTCTGGGAAAGACTAAGTTATTCAATACCTAGAACAATTATAATCATACTAGACCAACTGTTTAATCATGCAAGTAATCAACTCTATAATTTTATATATATATATAAAAGATAGAAATACTAAAGACATTTTACAAATCAAGGTGACATCTCAATCATAACATGTTGTTGTACATTGGAACTCTAAAACTAGTAAAGATAAGGAATTTCAACAATCAAAGAGAAACCCTAGGTCATTATTTCTAAATTCTAAGCTAAGGTTATTGAATATCATGGGACACAAAGGTGAGAGGAGACCTTTACTGAAATTTGACATACCTAGAGTAGAATTTCCTTTAGAAAGAACCTGAAAATCTAGAGAAGGATAGAAGCCCTAGTCTTTGCCCTGAGAAACCAGTCTGAGTTCTTACGTGAAACTCTAAGTGACATTTGCAAAGAATGATGGGAGAGGGTCGACTAATCCTCTAAAACCTCTTCCAAATAATCTCAATACAACGTATTTTAGGAGTTAGGATAATAGGGTTTTACAAAAATGCTCCTGGAAACTTCTTTAAAATTTCTGCCTGTCAGGTAATACGACTCAACCTATGAGTCGTACCAAGATCATATGATTTGTATCTTCACCTGTGGTTAAGGACCCTGCTCAATGCTATCCTCTGAAGTTTTCCACAAAAGCCTCCTACAATTCGTACCAGGATACTACTGGTCATACTATGATCCTTGATTTTCCCCTGAACATTTCTCTGATTCAACTTACGAATGGGTTATACTATTTGTATCAACGTGTCACGAGTTGTATGATCTCGGGCAAAATAGCATCCCCGAGTGATGCTTTATACCTTCATTTAGTCTTGTTTATCTAATTAACTATATACATTTTCACGTGATTTTATATAAATGTGAATATATGTACTAACCAACATGATTAGTCCTTGTTTTGTAGGTTTCAATGATTTTGAGGAACTAATTTATAATTTGGTGAAGTAGATGAATGGAGTCGGGAGCAATTTGCGCAAGTCGGAAAGGAGCATGCCTTGGCAAGGCTGGCCGTGCCAGGCAGCGTGCCGCGCCAAGCGCCGTGCCACGCCCATGCCAGGCGCGCGAGAGAAGGAAGCGTCCAGGCAGGTGAGCTGCGCGCCAGCGCCGTGCCACGCCAGGCCAGCTGCGTGCCAGCAGCATGTCATGCCGGCTAGCACGGCGACCCTCGACAGCATGGCATCTTGAGGCAATTTCTAGAGAGCCTCTGCATTACCTCCGTGTCACGGAGGCAGTGCTCCGTGATACACTCCATGACACAGAGCCATTCCACGATAGGCTTAATTTTGCACGTTTCTTATTTACTATAAATAGGTCCCTTAGCTCCTAAAATCATTTGGTCACGATTTTATTTTGGAAAACCACCTAGGAGTGAAGGGAGAAGTGGGAGAACTCATCTAGGGTTTGTCAAATTCCCTTCTCTTCTACCAATTCTTGTAAGTATGTTAATTTAGTTATAGTTCCTTGTAATTTTATGAACATGAATGGCTAGAACCCTTCCTCTAGTGTTGAAGCCATGAGTATGATTGTGTTTTTACGAATTTGCGTTGGAATTCAGTTATTGATTGTTGTTTTGTCTTGCATTCTGGATTATGGTTTTTTTTATGATTGATCACCATGAAAACATACTCGTTAACTTAGGCATATGTTTGAGAAAGAATTTACCTAGGTCAGAACATGAGAACATAGGGAGCATGATTGTATCTCACGGTATAATTTGTGTTAGGATAGAGATATACCTAATGCCTTGCCTGGTTGATAAAACGGGATGAGTTAGAGACCAACTTAGAATTATCACATCACCACTCGAAGATGTAGTTGTGAGGCTAAGTTGAGTCGAATGATTAGGTGTACGAGAGTCCCTAATCATATCCACATAAACCACATCCACGTAATTAATTGCCCACGAACTAGAATTAGCATCCTCGCTCACAATGTTGCAGTGAGGCTAGTTTGTCATGTTTAGAGGCTCGAAAGGCCATGAACATAAAATTTTAATTATGTGAGACAAAAATTGATAGCTTCATACTTAACCCATTGCAAATCGTAATAGCGCATGATTATCTGGTTTTAACTCTATGTTTCTCCTTGAGTGAATTAAGAATATGTCGTTGACCATAATTAGACTTAACTAAACCTTCTCGAAAACTTCTATAATCAACACTTGTGAAAGTTAATATCACACTTGAACTCGATAGTTAGCTGAATTGGTCCAGTCCCTATGGGTTCGACATTCCGGTTCTTAAAAAGAGCCACTATATTACTTGCACGACCCGTACGCTTACTGGAAACCCCACCAAGTTTTTGGGGCAGTTGCCGGGGACTCGGCGAAGTTTAGATAATTTATCTGTTCTTGTGTGATTTTCAAATCCTTAAGTGTTGAGAAACTTGGTTTAGTCTTATTATTTGTAGGTGACAGGTTGTCCTGCCGAGCTGGCTAAAAATAGAGAGCTTGTGGAACCGTTGCTTGAACCGGAATGTCAAATCCATTTGCGAAGGAGAGTAGCTCTTGAGCAAAAGCTGAAATGACTTCAAGAAAAGGTACAACAACAACCACCCACGGGACAAGCACAATTGTCATCGGAAGTAATGGTAGCTAGACCAGTTCGTGAAGTGGCAATCCCACAAGCGGCTAATGTGAACTCTAGTATCCGTAAACCGGAGCCTAGAGGGAACTTCGATCTTAAATAGAACATGATGCAGCTGTTACATTCTAGTGTTCAATTCACTGGGATGGCACATGAGGACCCACAACAGCACTTACAGAACTTTCTTGATATTAGCGACACGTTTGTCCCCACCGACGTGTCCACAAATTATGTCCGACTTACCCTCTTCCCATTTTCATTTTTGGGAGAGGCAAAAAAGCGGTTGAAAGCTGAGCCACCGAACTCCATAACTTCTTGGAATGATTTGGCAAAGAAGTTCCTTATCAGATTTTTTCCTTCAGGCAGGAGTACAAAGTTGAGAAGTGAAATACTGAGTTTCAAGCAGAGGCCTGATAAGAATTTATATTTGGCTTGGGAAAGATTCAAGTCATTTTTGAGAGACTGTCCCCATCACCAGCAATCAAATGAAGTGCTGGCCCATACCTTTGTAGAAAGTCTAGACCCACACACAAAAATATTACTAGACTCTGCATCGGGTGGGCAAGCCTTGGAGAAGACGTATGATGAGTTGTACACTTTGTTGAAGAGAATTGCTCAAGGAAATTTAGAGTGGCACAGCCAGTCATCGAGAGGGGCAGGAAAGAGATCAGCGTTGATCGAGGTTTATGGAATGAATGCCTTGGTAGCGCAGTTAGTTTCATTCCAGCATCAGATGATGACTCAGTTCAATAAACTGAGTATGAACCAACACCAGGGCCAGGTTAATGCAATTCAACAAGCTCCAAGTTGGTGCGAAATATGTGGTATAATGGGCATAATGCAGAATCATGTGGAGCCAATCCAGAATTAGTCAATTTTGTTGGTAATGTGCAGCGCAACAATCAGAATTTTGGAACCAGTTACAACAGAAATTGGTAGGGCCACCCGAATGTTTCTTGGGGTGGAAACCAAAAGCAGAGTTATCAGCAACCTCAACAACAGCAGTATCAGCAGAATAGGCAGAATGATGGTCAATTGAGCAGCAGTATTGAGGAAACATTGCAGAAAATCATGGAGACCCAGACTCAGTTAGCGGAAAATCAGGCGAGGATGGCAACAGACTTAAAGAATCAGCAAGTGGCCACCCGAAATCTTGAAAAACATGTGGGTCAGATAGCATCTGCTCAAAACTTGAGATCGTAGGGGTGATTACCGAGTGACACAGATCCTAACCCCCGGCAGATCAATGCCATCAGTCTGAGAAGCGGTAAGCAATTAGTTGATGTAGTGCCAAAAGAACTAAGAAAGGAGGTGCAGCCAGAGTTGGTTAGACCAGGACCATCCACCAACACGGGAGATAATCAGAGTGCTGGGCAACAAAATGCAGAATCTTCATTGCATCCAACACAAAGACCACCACCACCATTCCCTCAGAAATACAGAAAGAGCAAGGAGGAGGAATACTTCAAAAAGTTCTTTGAGAGTTTCAAGGAACTTCACATAAATTTGCCTCTTATTGATGTTTTGCAGGGAATGCCCAAGTATGCTAAATACTTGAAAGACGTGATGGCGAACAAAGTCAGATTGGTGGATGTTCAGACGGTAGCACTGACTAAGGAGTGCAGTCACAGGGTACTAAGCAAGATTCCGAAGAAGCTCAAAGACCCAGGGAGTTTTACCCTCCCCATACAAATTGGTAAAGCTGAGGTGCTACGAGCTTTATGTGATTTAGGGGCAGCAGTTAACCTAATGCCCCTGTCCTTATTTAACACCCTAGGGTTGGAAAAATCGAGGCAAACAAGGTTGATGCTGCAGCTGGCAGAGAAGTCGCGAGTGACACCTGAGGGAATAATAGAGGACCTTCTCATCAAAGTAGGTAAGTTTATTATACCTGCTGATTTTATAATCTTAGATTTTTAGGTTGATGACCAGGTACCCTTAATCTTGGGACGGCCATTCTTGGCCAACGGAGGAGCGGTGATTGATTTGAGAGCAGGGACCCTGAAAGTGAGGGTTGAGGATGAAGAACTCTTCCGCGTATACCAAGAAATGAACCTATCCACACACTACAGAAACCTTTGTCAGGTGAGCGTGTTGTCAGAGGATGAGTGTGGGGTGGAGGATTCCACAGGTGCATGGCTAAAGGTAATGACAAGTGTTCAGCCCGAGTCTGATAAAGGGCTTCAAATTGTGAAGAAGTTGGAGGAAGAGAGGAACAGAGTGGAGGCTGTTTCCTCTAAAAATCAAAAGAGAAGGAGATGGTTCTCGAACGGGAACCCAGGTATGAGGATTTCCTGAAAAGGACAGTCCACGTCTTGCCGCAACGGAAAATAAGGCGCTGCTTGGGAGGCAACCCAAGGGTACCACAGGTACAATTTATGATTTTTTGTTGGTGTTGATTTTGTTAGTTTCATTATGTTTGTGTCTTTGGTGGAAAGTTAAGCACAGATGGAAGGAAGTCTGAGTACCCGTTGAGGAGGAAGCTAAAAAGCATGGAATAGAAGAAGTGTGGGGTCAAACACCCAACTATGAAAACTTGAAGAAAAGCATGTTGTTAGCTAGGCATAGAGGCTCAGGGAGTATCTCTCATACATTTAATTTTAATTTGATGCTATGAGGACATAGCAGGATTTAAGTGCTTAACGATTTTTGGTGAATGTAATGCTTGTGCGAAATAATTAAAAAAAATTTGTGATTTTTGTGAGTCAGGCATGACTTCATCACCTGTTGGTTTTTCTTTTCGGTTCTTTTCCGATGGGGGATCTTTGAACCGAAGAATAAAAATTTTCTTTGTCTGTATATAATGTTTTTAGTCATAGTTAGGGACTGTTTCTGACAATGGATGGATGACGACCGTCTTGAGGAAAATTAGTCAATAAGTTCTTGTTTTTGAACCCATAGCTAATCGATGCTTGATGTTCTTGTTATGTTCTATAAATGATTGTAAGATGCAAGTATGTTCAGTGTTGAAGCATGCAAGTGTATAACTTTGTGTGAGACACTTAGGTTCTTGAATTTGACTCATTATGATTGAAGCTTAATTCTGAATTCTTGTGATTAGCTGATGAGTAAGAGTCTGCTGAATGTATCTTGAATTGAGCATGTGCCATGAGTGTAAGGTTTTTGAGTATTCTGTGCTATTGTGGAGTGTCTAGAACTTGCCTGGTGTGTTTATAAAATGAAATGAAGGATGTAAATTATAGGAAATGATTGAGGCATTTCTTTGAATGAACCTAGATGTTATCCCTCATTTTGCCTACCTTGAATAATTAATCCTAGTTAGCCCCATTGAGCCTTGAGCCTATTCTTGGATAGCTGCAATATAAGCTTAATCCTTTTTCTTGCATTAGCCTTGAATTTGATCCAAAACTCCTAAGCGCTTAAGTGAAAAATTCCAAAGAGTAAAGGAGTGAGAAGAATGCAAAAGAAGGAAAAGCAGCAGTTGTATAAGTTGAGAAAGGTCAAGGGTGCACTTGTTTGATTACGATTGAGTATTAGTAGGGAGTAAGAAAATAAATTAATGAAAAGTTACTTATAGAACTCCTTAATAAGAAGGTAAGAGTTCCTAAAGAAATGGGGGAACATAAGAGGAAAAGGAAAGCTGAAAGGAGATGAAGGTGAAGTAAGAGAAGGGAAGTTCGTAATGAGGGCATGATGTATTTTAAGCGCTTAGGGAAGATAGTCACTATTACTGGACATAATAGTACCTACCCGTCCCTTAGCTACATTACAACCTAAAAAGTCCTACTTGATCTTACATTCATAACATCCTTAAATTAGTGGAGTAAAGCACTAAGGGCAAGCTTATGGGTCATTACATGATGCATGTGAATTCTTTGTGAGAGTAAGCGTAATTCTATTCATGTACCCACACATGTTGTGATTTAAAAAGTTTTTGCGTGTGAAAATGGGTAACTCTCTTGCCGTGAGGGCACATGTTGAATGAAGGATATAATTCATGTTGGATTTCTTGATCAGTTGATTCGCATGAGTTTGCTAAGATTGAGAGTTGATTCGTGAGGTTAAGAAGTCTTAGCGGAGTTGTATTTCATTTCAATTATCAAATTGTGCATGCTCTATTTTTAGCTTGTTATCTTAAATAATCATTATAGCCATAGCTTGAATTATTTTTCTAAATTAGCTATGTAGGGGTCTCCATATGCATGAGATGTAAAAGGTTTGTTTGAGAAAGAACAAGACTTTAAGTGTGGGGTTGTGATCTCGGGCAAAATAGCATGCCCAGTGATGCTTTATACCTTAATTTAGTCTTGTTTATCTAATTAATTATATACATTTTCATGTGATTTTATATAAATGTGAATATATGTACCAACCAACATGATTAGTCCTCGTTTTGTAGATTTCAATGATTTTGAGGAACTAATTTATAAGTTGGTGAAGTAGAGGAATGGAGTCGGGAGCAATTTGCGCAAGTCGGCAAGGAGCATGCCTTGGCAAGGCTGGCCGCGCCAGGCAGCATGCCACGCTGTGCGTGTGCCACATCCAGCACCATGCCACGCCCATGTCAGGCGCACGAGAGAAGGCAGCATGTAGGAAGGCGAGCTGCGCACCAGCACCGTGCCACGCCAGGCCAGTTGTGCGCCAGCAGCATGCCATCGCGTTGCATGAGCAGTGTGTCACGTTACCTCCGTGTCATAGAGGCAGTGCCCCGCGATACACTCCGTGACATGGAGCCATTCCACGACAGGCTTAACTTTGTACATTTCTCATTTACTATAAATAGGTCCCTTAGCTCCTAAAATCATTTGGTCACGATTTTATTCTGGAAAACCACCTAGAAGTGAAGGGAGAAGTGAGAGAACTCACCTATGGTTTGTCAAATTCCCTTCTCTTCTACCAATTCTTATAAGTATGTTAATTTAGTTATAGTTCCTTGTAATTTTACGAACATGAATGGGTGGAACCCTTCCTCTAGGTTGAATCCATGAGTATGATTGTGTTTTTACGAATTTTTGTTAGAATTCAGTTATTGATTGTTGTTTTGTCTTGCATTCTGGATTATGGTTGTTTTTATGATTGATCACCATGAAAACATACTCGTTAACTTAGGCATATGTTTGAGAAAGCATTTACCTAGGTCAAAACATGAGAACATAGGGAGCATGATTGTATCTCACGGTATAATTTGTGTTTAGGATAGAGGTATACCTAATGCCTTGCTTGGTTGATAAAACGGGATGAGTTAGAGACCAACTCGAAATTATCACATCACCACTCGAAGATGTAGTTGTGAGGCTATGTTGAGTCGAATGATTAGGTGTACGAGAGTCCCTAATCATATCCACGTAAACTACATCCACGTAATTAATTGCCCACAAACTAGAATTAGCATCCTCGCTCACAATGTTGCACTGAGGCTAGTTTGTCGTGTTTAGAGGCTCGGAAGGCCATGAACATGCAATTCTAATTATGTGAGACGACAATTGATAGTTTCATATTTAACCCATTGCAAATTGTAGTAGCGCATGATTATCTGGTTTTAATTCTATGTTGCTCCTTGAGTGAATTAAGAATATGTCGTTGACCACAATTAGACTTAACTAAACCTTCTCGAAAACTTCTATAATCAACACTTGCGAAAGTTAATATCACTCTTGAACTCGATAGTTAGCTGAATTGGTCCAGTCCCTGTGGGTTCGACATTCCGGTTCTTAAAAAGAGCCACTATATTACTTGCACGACCCATACGCTTGCAGGAAACCCCACCATTGTACCATTGCTCATGGTTACTCAGAAGTTCCCTGACCATTTTTCTAAATTTTTCCACGTCTGGTCAGTACGATCCGTACAATGGTGGTACGACTCGTAATATGTAGTCGTGGTTTCTCTCAGTCACATTTTTGATTTCCTTCATCCCCCTTTACGAGTCCAGGTACGACCCATACCTTGATTCTACGGGTCGTATTTTGACTCGTACTGAGGCCTTCTTTTCCTCAATTTTCTGCATGATCAAATTTTAAATACAAAGGCTAGTCCCATGGATTTTTGTGGTGTTACAACACCTCCCTCTTGGAAACATTCTTCCTCAAATAAAGGCAAAGTAAGCTGGAAGCCTGGGGGAAAGAGCTGCAATCCTGTACTGAAAGCTATAAACTGATTACTGAAGGAGTGAACTCCAAACTGAGATAGACACGTTAACTGAACTTATGCAACTAGGGTGCATATTTAAACATGAATAAAGCAAAAGGGTAAGGAATTATAGAGTACTGAGGAGGATATTAGTACCTGATGTTGAAGCTAAGCTGGAAGGGAATAAGTGAATCCCTTCTGCTTCTCATGTAGCTCCTTCAACTAGCTGGTTCCTCCATAAAACCTTTATTGAAGTGAGCTCCTTATTTCTCAGCTTACAAACCTGATGGTCTATGATCTGAACTGGAACTTCTTCATAAGAGAGCTTGTCCTTTACACCAACACTCTATAGAGGCACTATTGAGGTCGGATCTCCAATGCATTTCTTCAACATGGACACTGATGAGTTGGAAATTTACCATCTCATTAGGCTCCTAAACATGAGTGTTTGCCTAGTTTTTGTGTCATTTATGTGGATTTTATGCCCTTTCTCTTGAATTCTTCGTAGGTACTTCACATGAGTGGAGAAACTATGAAATCAAGAAAAACACATGACGTTTGGGATGGAATTTGATGAGTTAGCATATGAAGGAGATGATCCAAAGATAATGGAAGATTTGAGTTCAAGAAGAGATGCAAAGACATGCTTTAAATTGGCTAAATACAAATCTGGAAGGGAGAAATGCGGGCGAAATGCTGAAGCTACTACCCAGAATGGCTATTCAACCGACTATTTGCGGAATGGCATCATCAAAAATCCCATTGAACCGTCGGTTCCCCCTGCTAGAACACTATTTCAACCGGCTAAAGTTTGGTGCTCTGCGGATTGACACCGGCTAAACCCCGGTTCTTCAAATGAGAGGCCATTTAATGAAGGATAAAAAGGTTTGTAAATGTCTCTAAAGCATCTAAAAGCCTCAAGGGAATTTGTGGAAAGTTGTGTACACAAAAGTACAGATATATATAACCTCCATTGTATAGCATAAAGGGGATTGATTGATTCATCATTCATTCATGATATTTTAATTCATAAAAAAATAGAAATTGTAGATTTCTCTCAACATAGAATAGAAAGTTCTTCTTTTTAAGGAATCCCCCTTATGGGGTAGTTCCATCATTGTTGCAAACCTTGTGAAGAAATTGGATGAACCCGTATTGTGAATGTTGACAAATTTATTTAGGTATCTTCTCTCTCTAAATATGTAGATCTAAATTGCTAGTTACTGGTGTATGCATGGTGGATTTTAATATATGAATGGGTATTGATGAATTTATTTTAAATTCTCAGTGTAACTTAGATCTATTGTTTTCTCCCAAGTTTTAATTGTAAAAATTGATGGTTGCAAACATGAATTTTGATTTAATTTTCTTGCTTTTGCTTGAGAGAGAAAGGTGATAATTGGGTGAGAAGATAATGAGGAGGAATTGGAGTGTTGGTGTGTGGGATTGAGCTAGAGATAGTCAATACCCACATCTTCAATCCATTAAAGATCAAAGCTAGAAATAGCTAGTCCTTCCTCAAGCTTTTATGGTAGATAACTTGAATTTGGACTTAGGGTTTTAGAAAATCCAAGGCATAAATATTCGTATGGTTGAAAAACAAGAGAATGTGATTTATCCATAGGTATCTAAGTTGAATTTGAATTTAAAGGCAATGAAGTAGCCCATTCTAGTTGTTTAACCATATAAAGCACACCCCTAGCTAATTCACTTGAGAATGCAACAATTGGAGATCCCCCCAATTAGTCTTAGTTTAGAATTAGATAGTTATTTTCCTTAATTTCCTCCCAAAGTTTAATTTTCAAATGTTGAACAACAATGCGCTCTAGTTTGAGTTAGTTTATAACTCTTGAATTACCGACTCAATTCTTGGTGGGATTTGACCCTGATATCCATCGGGATATTTTTTTGATACAACGACTGTTTACGCTCTTTCGTAAAAGAGGAGTGTGGTTTGGACGTTATCAAAAATGGTGACATTGTCTAGGCACTGAGTTTTGATAATCCATTAGTTATTTATTAATTCAAACTTGCTTTACAACTTATTTTGCATCATGTTTTTTTTATTTCTCTTTACTTCACATAGTGTAGGCTTTAAGTGTTGCAAGGTTGAATAAAGTAGGGAATGTGATGAAAAGTGGAAGGAGAAAAATTAATGAATCGGCGTTAGACTAGCGAAATGCAAGTTGAAAGACACGAAGCCCCAGTCTAGCATAGGCTATGACCAGAATACCTGGAATTCAGAAGGAGCACTTCAACGTTCCACCAGTAAAACGCCAGTGACAACCTGCAAAGCGCAGGTGTCAACTGTATGGCATGTAGTTCCAATGCAAATGTCTCCATTAGACCAGGCAGTGCTTTCACCCATTTCTTCCTTATTGATTGCCACTTTGTGCCTCAAATATAATGTTTGTTCTATTTTTCTATTTTATGTGTGTGTTGTTGATGTTTTGTTCAGGGATGAAGTCTGAGTAATCCCTTGCGAGTGATGTATGATATGGACCTATGATGGATTGGGTAACATCATTCTTAAGGGTAAATCATCATTACTTGTTAGTACTATCGCCTTTTTAGATAGTACTCTTTGAATAAACTCCAAGGGTTTTCTTTATACGATTCTTTCCAAGGAGAAATTTCTATATCTTTTCTTTTTATTGTCAAACTGGGTTGGCACTTTTCGACGATAGATTGATAGGTGACTTTCTTAAGGGAAAATGTCAAGTCTAGAGTCTTGTTGAGTCATTTGTGCACTTGCTTGATAAGGTACCACCAATATTTCTTTCTTGGCATTGTGCATGAGCTTTTGAAAAGAAAATGAGGGCATTTAAATGTGAGAATGAGCACTCCCTTGTCATGAATTATACATTCATTTCTTGGCTTTTTGATTCGTAACTAGCTTGTCAAAAGTCATTCTCTTAATGCGATGAAGTGTGTGAATTTCTTGGATTGTGATGCCTTGTGTGGTGAGGATTTTTAGCCGAATTCTTGTGTATGCATGATTGTCTAGAACTTTCCCTAAATGTTCTTCAAGGAGAAATGTTAGATGGAGCTATACTCAAAACATGATCTTATGCTCTCTTTTGAAAGTCAGTTCGCCCAAAATGACCTCCTTGAACATCTTCCGTCGTTAGCCAATGTTAAGCCCCTTGAACCTTCTTCTTGGAAACCACATTATAAGACTAATGACCCTTTTAGTCCCCCTCTTTGGAACCCTTTCTCCTGAATGGCTAGTGATGAAAGTAAAAAAAATGGGGCTTCAAGCCCAAGAAATGGGGAGAGATAAAGAAATGAGTCTGGAATGAGGCAAAAGCCTATATTTAGGGGTTTGTAAGAAAAGAGAGAGATATGAGAGCTTCAATTTGAGCTAGCATAACATTTTGATCAAAATACATAAAATGATAGGTTGATAAATCCTGGTTCTTCAAAAAAGAGAAAGAATTGTGAATTGGTGCTACCCTTGCTCAGATGATGCTAATTGTGAGATCCAATGAAGTTATAAGGAGAGCCACTAAGAAATGCAATCCAAAGATGATGAAATAGGAGAAATAAGGTAGAGTGATTAAAAATAGTTGATGGGAGGTTAAAAATGTTCATAAAAGGCATTAAGGAGGCTCTAGTCACTAGAGCTAAATATTTGTCCTATCCTCACCCCTAGCCTTCAGTATGACCCACAAGTACTAATTGATTTTGAGTGTAGAAACACTACATTAGTGGAGATATACATGAAGGACAAGTCTATGGGTCAATTTGTATGCACTTGAATTTCTTTTTGAGAGTGAGCGCATTTGTCTTATTTTATAATCCCTATGTGCGAAATGCTAAAAAATATTTAGGATTCTCTCTTCTTCTGAGTGGCATCACTTACTTGGGACACATACTTAAAATTGTTTTCAAAATAGATGTATTAATGAGGCAAGCGTGCAGCGAACTTAAAGGCAAGGTTTGAATGTGAATTGTCCGTGACTTGAGATGATCTTTGAACTTGTTTTGATGAACTATGCCCCTTTTTGTAATGGAAGGATTGCATGTAAGATATGTTTAATGATTGTGGTGACCTATTGAAGCTTGTGAAACATGGTTTGAGTCTTTTCTTTTTCTTAAGTTGGTGTATAATGTTTTTTGGGTTGTCTTGAGGCTTGATGATTTATACAATTACCATAGTGCTCTAAGCTTTAGCAATGTCCTCTTGTGTAAGAATGTCTTGATTGTTCCTTAATGTAAAAACTCATATATATAACATATTATTCATTTGCTCAACTGTAAAGAATTGCATTACTTGAGGTTTGGGAGTTTGATGGGTTGGAAATTTACCAACTCATTAGGCTCCTAAGCATGAGTTTTTGCCTAGTTTTCGAGTCGTTTATGTGGATTTTATGCCCTTTCTCTTGAATTCTTTGTAGGTACTTCACGTGAGCGGAGAAAGAATGAAATCGAGCAAAACACATGAAGTTTGAGATGGAATTTGATGAGTTAGAATATGAAGGAGAGGAGCCAAAGATAATGGAAGATTTGAGCTCAAGAAGAGGTGCAAAGAGATTCTTTAAGCCGGCTAAATGCGAATCTGGAAAGGCAAAATGCAGGCAAAACCATAATGCCCCGAAAACCCTAAGATCAGACCTGAGAGTTAAAATGGAGAAAATAATATTTTCTGCACCAAGTTAAAGAACGAGTCGTCCTGTGACCCATGGGTAAGGCCACGAATCATGGAGTGACTTGTGGGGAAGGGTACGGACTTGGTTGAAAATTGGTAAATTGAGTGTCCACGGGTGTGACCATAAGTTTCTTTCATTTTCCATTCCTTTCGGGTCGAAAACACGGGCTGCTAGTGGGGCTGTGCCTATTCTCCCTCTTCTTCTGCTTTACAACCGGAATAAGGAACCTTAGAATTCACCCTACCTATCGTTGAAAAAATAGGATTTGAGAGGAGCTGAAAGCCGAGCAGGTGGATATCGATAGACACAACGACTTAATCAACCGGATCCACCGAAGCTATTTCCTCTAGACAGAATGAGGCTACGTCGAGCGGGTTACAGGATTCAAGAAAGCACTACTAGGCCACGGCTTTGAGAAGCCGAGAGGCTAAATAAAAAATCAAGTCCATCAACTAAATAGGCTAAGCAAGAGGATTTACCATCGATCGTGAAAGACGAAGTGACTCACCAAGAGCATTGCCCTTGCTCCATTTCATTTTGCTTGTTGGGTTCAACCTTCCATAAAAGCATTGATAAAAGTACCCCTTTCCTTACTTTTAGACTCATTCCCTTTCTCCTTTGAAACAATCTTAGTTCAAGCACTGGTCAACAGACTCATCTCCTTATATATTTCCGGAATGCACTCCTAGACAGGGAAATGCAGGTTCGAGCCCAGCTCATAAAAGAGTAAGAAAAAAATGTGAGCGCTCTTGCACTATATGGACGGATTTTTGGCGGTAGGGTTGGGGTGGCTTGCTTGAGGCAGATTCAAAAAAAAGTTGTTTCTTACTCAGATTGGTTCTCGCATCCCTATGCCCAAAAGGATGGGAGAGTTTGGTTTGAGTGTTCATCGATTGGATGGATCTATATGCTTCGGGTTGACTGAAAGTTGGAAAAATTTGGGCAGTGCACTTAACGGGTCCTCACCACGACTAATTTAGGGCACCAAAAGTCGTTGTGTCGCTCGTGGTGACCCGCAGGTAGTTTTCAGCAGTGAGAACTACGGGAAGTGACCACGAGTCATGGTTACCGGTAATGAATCGTCAAGTAGCCCGTGGTAACCCGTGAAGAGGAATTTTGGTTCAGTGGAAACAGGAGACGTCATGAGTCATAGGTCTCCTGATGTCTCGTGAAGTCAATTGTTGGTAGGTTGGGGAATCTGTAGAAAATTTTCAGTGCACATCACAGTTGGGCACCACGAGTTGTCCCTGACCTCACAACTCGTGGAGTGCCTCATAGGTACTTGCAGGGTCCTTTTTCCTTTGAATTTCCTAGGGAGTTTTACATAATTTTTGAAATTCCTAGACTTTAAACTACGTATTTTAGATTTTAATTAGGGGTTTTAAAAGGGGAAACCGACGGTTTATTTCATTTCTCACATCCCCTCAAAAGTTAGAACGTAGAATTCTCTCAGAAAGACTCAAAGTAGAAGCTATGGCAATAAAATTCTCCTCATATTTTCAAGGGATTCTCTCAGGGATTTCCATCACCAGGTATGTGGGAATTTAACAAGGGAATAGTTCTTCACTTGTGTCCCCAAAATCTTCTCTATCTTCTCTATCAGTTCTAGCCCTGAACTTTCGAATGTGAATAAATGATATGTCAGACTTTGTTTATAGAATGTGGAATATTTCCTATGTTGATTGTTGTAATATTTTCACTACCTAGTTATCATGTTAATACTCATTCTTGTAAGAATAGTTTCAGCCCTATCTTTGAATTTAGTAAACTAGAATTTTCCCTGTTGGACTAGTTCTTCCTTGTGGCTAGATTTTATTAGTTAGGTTTTCCCATTTTTCTAGGAAATGTTGAGAATTCAGTCAAATTCATGTTAGTCTAGTCTCAGTCAGATTTTAGCAACCTCAGTGTTGTCCAGAAAAATGTCAGTTGATTAATGTGACTATAGTTAATCCTTAAGGTGTCTGTGATACCTCCCAGTTATCACTATTAGACTCAGTATCAGAATTTAGTGGTTCTCTAGGAGGTCATGACACTTTCAGATAAGCAGATCTGACCAGCCTTAAGACCCCAGTTTCAGGTTGCAGTTTGTTCTTTAGACGGTTAAGATGCTTCCTGATAACAAGCTCTGACCAATCTTAGAACACCAGTTACAGAATCTGGTCTGATAAGACTCTCAGGGTACTTCTAGATAGGTATTCCTGACTTATTCTTGGGCCCAAGTTTTGAGCTATCATCTTAGTAGTCAGTCTAGGACTATCCAGTAGGAGTAGGACTTAGCACCGAGTAGATCGGGGTTCCAGCTCCCTCGGTTCCTAGAACTATGTTTCCATTGTAGGTTATTTTTATTGGACTCATGGCCCACACCCATGATCACTCAGCTCATGCCTTTATACCCTGGCAAGGTATATTGGGTCTACCGGTGGGGTGTATACATCAGACTCCACGGCTAGCTTTCATGGTTATATGTCGATTATAGACTCTCCGACTAATCAACTCAGTTCAGTCTCAGATTAGTCAATTCAGATCAATTCAGTACAATATTTTAGATTAGTATCTCAGTTTTAGGCATGTCTTTGACTATCAAACAGAGTCATTTTGACCATCAAAGTATACCACTATCATTCAGTTTTAGTATTTCAGTTGGTCATTGCATGTCTTTCCAGTTCAGCTGTTTTATTCTCCGTGTTATGGCTTCTCTCACTTACTCAGAACATTAAAAGTACTAACGCATACCATATATGTTGTATCATTTTATGATACAGCTACAGGTTCTCAGTCTCAGCATTGTTAGCAGATCGCATTCAAGAGTTTCAGTTGTGCCAGGGGTGAGTCCTCATCTTTCGAGGACGATGATTATTTTCTTCAGTTATTTTTCTTTCAGTTAGATTAGAGTTAGCTTGGGGCTTGTCCCAGCAACTCGTCATATAGATGGCTTTCAGACACAGACAAAGTTTTCAGATTTTTAGCTTTGTTTCAGTTGTCTTGAAACTTTATGATTTAGTTCTTCTTCATAAATGTTTTATTTTATAGTTTGAAAATCTTGCGCTATGTTTTTACTCAGAGTGCCAGTATTATGATAGACTATGGGTTGACTTGGGGTCACTTGTGACCTCAAGTACCGTATCTCATCTAAGGTATAGACTTGGGGCGTGATAAACTTGGTATCAAAACACTAGGTTTAGAGTATTCTAGGATGTCTAAAAGCCGCATCAAGTAGAGTCCTCTTCATGCGTGTGAAGCACGCCACACTTATGACGGGGAGCCTACGAGATGTTATTAGGAAAACTCCCTTTTGTTCATACTCTTTATTGTGCGTTGAAATTCAATTCTAGAAACGTTCTCTACCTCCTCCTCTGTTTCATTTCAGTGAAATCATGCCTCCAAGAAGTGGTAATTGAAGATGGGCTGTTAACGCTCACCGACCTGCCCCACCAGCTCCAGCAGCCCCTCAAGATGACTCAGTGTCCTCCACAAAGTTCAAGATGGCTATCCAGATGCTCTCTCAGATAGTCACTAATCAGGTGAACCAGTAGGTGGTTCCGATCAATAATAATGGGTCCACAACAGCTACCCAAGTTCGGGACTTCACCTGAATGAACCTTTAGCTTTTCATGGATCCAAGGTGGGAGAGGACTCACAGGAGTTCGTGGATGAGATCAGGAAGGTCACCCGAATTATGGGTGTTAGCTCCTCGGAGAGTGCCAACCTAGCTGCCTACCAATTGAAAGGGGTAGCGCAGATCTGGTATGAACAGTAAAAGGAGGGGAGACCAGTGGGAGTAGGACCGGTGGAATGGGAGGATTTCACTATTGCCTTCCTAGACAGATTCTTACCTCGGGAGCTCAGGGAGGCTAAAGTTGCCGAATTCATGAATTTGAAATAGGGAAATCGGATGGTGGAAGAGTATGCACTAGAGTTCACAAGGTTTTCTAAATATGCTCCAGAGATGGTAGCCGAGCCAAGGGCTCGTGTGTTGAAGTTTGTTAATGGACTATCGAACCTGGTCCTCAAGGAGTGTAGGACTGCAATACTTATTAAGGACATCAATCTCTCCAGCCTCATAGTCCATGCTCAGCAAATTGAGGTAGAAAAATTAAAAGATTTAGAGCGGGAGAACGAACGGGAAAGAATTGGACAATCAGATTATAGCCACAAGAGATCTGGTGGTAGTAGCCGCCCACAACAACAGTAGTAGCAGAGGGCTCCAGCACCCACTTCAACCAGTGCCCCTACTTTCCGGTCCTGCAAGGATCGAAGGGGTGGAGCATCTAGCTCACAATCCCAAAGTCATAGCGCCAGCAACTGCTAAGGCTACCCAGCTTTCCCTAAGCATGGCAAGAACCATCCAGGAGAATGCCTTCAGCGTTGAGAGGGTTGTTTTAATTGTGGATAGCTTGGTCATCAGCTCAAAGAATGCTCGTTAGCAGGACGGGGGAGATCACAACCAACTGCTTCAGCAGCTCCAGCAATCCGACCAGCTCAGTAGGCCAACACTTCAGGTACGGATGGTGGCCAACGCTAAAACTGTTTTTATGCTTTTTCCTCTTATCAGGATCAAGAGAGCTCACCTAACGTGGTTACGGGTATGTTATGCCTTTTTCATCTAGACGTGTATGCCCTACTAGATCCAGGAGCCACACTTTCGTTCGTGACTTCCTATGTAGCAGTCCATTTTGATATCATTCCAGAAGTTCTCTTCGAACCATTCTCAGTCTCCACCCTAGTTGGCAAGTCAGTTAGAGTCAGCCAGGTGTATAGAAACTGCCTAGTCTCAATCTTGAATAAGGTCATTCCAGCTGATCTTCTAGAGTTAGACATGTTGATTTTTACCTCATTCTTGGCATGGATTGGTTACATTCTGGTTATGCCTCAGTCGACTGCAGAACTAGGGTCGTCAGGTTTCAATTCCCTAATGAGCCAGTTTTAGGGTGGATGGGTAGTAGTTCAGCGCCTATGGGTCGGCTTATTTTCTACCTTATGGCCAGAAAGATTATTTCCAAAGGGTGTATTTATCATCTAATTCCAGTCAAGGATTCCAGCTCTGAGACCCCGACTATACAATCAGTTCCAGTTGTCAGTGAGTTCCTTGATGTGTTTCCTGAGGATCTTCCCAAAGTCCCTCCTGAGCGAGAAATAGACTTCGGGATAGACCTTCTCCCAGATACTCATCCCATCTCTATCCCTCTTAATAGAATGGCTCTAGTTGAGCTTAAGAAGTTTAAGGAGCAACTAAAGGACCTTCTTGATAAAGGTTTTATCAAACCCAACATCTCTCCCTAGGGTGCTCCAGTATTATTCGTGCAAAAGAAAGATAGTACCCTCAGAATGTGCATCGATTACCATTAGCTTAACAAGGTCACAGTCAAGAACAGATATCCCCTACCCAGGATTGATGACTTGTTCAATCATAAGGGAGTTATTTGTTTCTCTAAGATAGATCTCAGGTTGGGGTATCATTAGTTAAGAGTCAGAGAATGTGACATACCGAAACAGCCTTCAGAATTTGGCATGGTCACTACGCATTTGTGGTTATGTCCTTCGAACTGACTAATGCCCCCGCAACTTTCATGGACCTGATGAATAGAGTCTATAAACAGTATCTAGATATGTTCATCATTTATTTATCGATGAAATTCTGGTATACTCTAAATATGATGAAGAACATGCTAATCACCTGAGGATAGTGCTTCAGACACTTAGAGACCGTCATTTGTTCGCCAAGTTCAGCAAACGCGAATTCTGGTTGAGGTCCATGACTTTCGTTGGTCACTTTGTCTCAGGCGAGGGTATTCAGGTGGATCCTCAAACGATAGCAGTGGA
The DNA here is from genome assembly GCA_035772735.1 of Datura wrightii. Classification (NCBI taxonomy): domain Eukaryota; kingdom Viridiplantae; phylum Streptophyta; class Magnoliopsida; order Solanales; family Solanaceae; genus Datura; species Datura wrightii. The sequence continues at coordinate 69,433,612 of JASDFA010000019.1, read as the reverse complement.
GAAAGATTGGCCCAGACCTACCTCCCCAAGAAATTCAGAAGTTTCTTGGGTCTAGCCGATTATTACTAACATTTTGTGGAAGGCTTTTCCTCTATTGCGTCCCTTCTGACTAAGTTGACTCAGAAAAAGGTGAAATTTCAGTGGTCAGATACATGTGAGAAGAGTTTCCAGGAGTTGAAAACTCAACTCACTATCACACCAGTTTTGACCTTACCAGAAGGAACAGATGGGTTTGTAGTGTATTGTGACGCTTCTAGAGTTGGACTCAATTGCATTCTGATACAGCGGGGTAAGGTGATAGCCTACGCCTCCAAACAGCTCAAGGTTCATGAAAAGAACTATCCGACTCATGAACTAGAGTTGGAAGCGGTGGTGTTTACATTGAAAATATGGAGGCACTACCTGTACAGGGCTTACATGGATGTTTTCACCAATCACAAGAGCCTTCAGTATGTGTTCAGTCAGAAAGATCTTAATCTTCATCAAAGAAGGTGGTTGGAGCTACTGAAGGACTATGAAATGAGTGTGTTGTATCACCCGGGCAAAGCCAATGTGGTGGTTGATGCCCTAAGAAGAGTGTCCATAGGGAGCATGGCTCATGTTTAAAAGGGCAAAAAGGAACTGGCAAAGGATATCCAGAGGTTAGCTTGGTTGGGAGTACAATTGGTTGATACAGCTGAGGGCGGAGTAGTTGTGCAGAGTGGATCAGATTCCTCATTGGTTGTTGAAGTTGAGTCAAGGTAGGATGAAGATCCCATTCTGCTTAAGCTGAAGGATGTGGTTCTCAAAAAAGAAGTGGAGGCTTTCTCCTAGGGGGATGGTGTACTCTATTACCAAGGTAGGTTGTGCGTACTGGATGTAGGTGGTTTGAGATAGCAGATCCTGGCTGAAGCATACAGTTTGAGATATTCCATCCACCCAGGTGCTACTAAGATGTACTGTGATTTATGGGATATTTACTGGTGGAACGGCATGAAGAGAGATATCGCAAAATTTGTAGCTAAGTGCCCAAACTGCCAGCTGGTCAAAGTAGAATACCAGAGACCAGGAGGTATGACTCAGGATATCAGCATAAACACATGGAAGTGGGAATAAGTAAATATGGATTTTATTACAAGTCTACCTCGGATTCATCGGCAGCATGATTCAATCTGGGTGATAGTAGACCAGATGACAAAGTCAGCACACTTCCTCCAAGTTAAAACTACAGACTCAGTTGAAGATTATGTTAGGCTTTATATCTGGGAGTTAGTCAGACTTCATGGGGTGCCATTGTCCATTATTTCAAATAGAGGTACCTAGTTCACCTCTCATATTTGGAAGTCTTTTCATAAGGAACTCGGTACCCAGGTCAAGCTCAGCACAACTTTTCACCCGCAGACCGATGGACAAGCTGATCGAACTATACAGACATTAGAAGATATGCTAAGAGCGTGTGTGATTGATTTCAAGGGTAGTTGGGATGATCACCTACCTCTCATCAAGTTTGCGTATAACAACATCTGTCACTCCAGTATTAATGGCCCTGTTTGAGGTATTATATGGTAGGAGGTGTAGATCTCCTATAGAGTGGTTTGAGGTTGGTGAAGCTACTCTAATCGGGCCAAACTCAATCTATGAAGCTATACAAAAAGTAGAACTCATCCGAGAAAGATTGAAAATAGCTCAGAGCCATCAGAAATCTTATGCTGATGTGAGGAGAAGAGAATTAGAGTTTGTAGTGGATGACTAGGTTTATCTAAAAATTTCACCCATGGAAGGAGTGATGAGATTTGGGAAGAAAGGAAAAATCAGTTTGATATTGTGGGACCCTACAGAATTTTAAAGCAAATTGGTAGTGTGGAATATGAATTAGAACTACCCCCAGAGTTAGCATCGGTGCACCCATTCTTCCATGTGTCACTATTGAAGAAGTGCACCGGTGATCCAGCCTCAGTTGTGCCACTAGACAGTGTGAGAGTAAAAGATAATCTCTCTTAAAAAGAGGTCGCAGTTTAGATCCTTGATCGTTAGGTTCGTAAGCTGAGAACAAAGAAGTAGCTTCAGTCAAAGTCTTGTGGAGAAATTAGCATGTTGAAGGAACTACGTCAAAAGTCGAAGCAGAAATGATGGCTAGATACCCACACTTATTTCCTTCCAACTCAGTTTCAGTTTAAGGTATCAATTTTCTCCATAAAACTCTATTCAATTACATGTTCAATCCATGTGTTCTAGTTTCTTTCATGTTAACAAATGTGTGTATGATTTGTGAATTCAGTTCAGTCATGTAGTTCAGTTCAGAGGTAGCCATTCCATTAGTTTTCAGCTTTTATGATCAGTGTTTGAGTATAATGATTGCATATCTCTGCTTTTCTGTGTTTTTTCCAACATTCTAGGATGATTGTTCCCAAGGGAGAGATGTTGTAATGCCCTGGAAACCCTAAGATCAGACCCGGGAGTTGAAATGTAGAAAATAGAATTTTCTTCATCAGGTCACAGAATAAGTCATCCTATGACCCGTGGGGTAGGCCACGAGTCGTGAAGTGACTCGTGGGGAAGGGTCATAACTTGGTTGAAAAATTGGGAAATTGAGTGACCACGGGTGTGACCACGAGTCGTGGTCAACACCACGAATCGTTATGTGAGTCATGGTCAAGGGTTGACTGAAAGTTGGAAAAATTTGGGCAGTGCACTTAACGGGTCCTCACCATGACTCGTTTGGGACACCACGAGTGGTGGTGTCGCCTGTGGTGACCCTCAGGTAGTTTTTGGTAGTGAGGACTTTGGGAGATGAACACGAGTCATGCTCACCAGTAATGAATCTTCAAGTGGCCCGTGGTGACCCTTGAAGAGGAATTTTGGCTTAGTGGCAACGAGAGACGTCACGAGTCATTAGGTCTCCTGATGACTCATGAAGTCAGTCATTGTCAGGTTGGGGAATCTATAGAAAATTTCCAGTGCACATCATGGTTGGGCACCACGAGTCGTCCCTGACCTCACGAGTCTTAGAGTGCCTCGTGAGGACTGGCAGGGTCCTTTTTCATGTGAATTTCCTAGGGAGTTTTACGTAATTTACTAAACTCCTAGACTCTAAACTACGTCGCTTTGGGTTTTAATCAGGGGTTTTAGAGGGGGTAACCGACAGTTTATTTCATTTCTCACATTTCCTCAAAAGTTAGAATGTAGAATTCTCTCAGAAAGACTTAGAGCAGAAGCTAGGGAAATCGAATTCTCCTAAGATTTTCAAGGGATTCTCTTAGGGATTTCCATCACCAGGTATGTGGGAATTCAACAAAGGGAATAGTTCTTCCCATGTGTCCCCAAAATCTTCTATATCTTCTTCATAAATGTTTTATTTTATAATTTGAAAAGCTTCCACTATGTTTTTACTCAGAATGCTAGTGTTATGATAGACCATGGGTTCACTTGGGGTTACTTATGACCTCAAGTACCATGTCCCGTTCAGGGTATAGACTTGGGGCGTGATAGAAACGCCGAAGCTACTACCCAGACCACCTATTCAACCGGCTGTTCGGGAATGGCATCGGCTAAAAGCCTATTGAACTGTTGGTTCCCCCTGCCAGAACACTATTTTTAACCAGCTATAGTTTGGTGCTCCGCGGATTGACACCGGCTAAAGGCCAGTTCTCCACAGGAGAGGCTGTTTAATGAATGGTTAAAAGGTCTAGAAAGGTCTCTAAAGCATCTAAAAGCCTCAAGGGCATTTGGGAAAAGTTGTGCACACAAAAGTACAAATATATATAACCTCCATTGTACACCATAAAAGGGATTCATTGATTCATCATTCATTCATGATCTTTTCATTCATAGAATAATAGAGATTGTACATTTCTCTCAACATAGAATAGAAAGTTCTTCTTTTTGAGGAATCCCCCTTATGGGGGAATTCCACCGTTGTTGCAAACCTTAAGAAGCAATTGGATGAACCATATTGTGAATGTTGAGAAAGTTATTTGGGTATCTTCTCTCTCTTTAAATATGTAGATCTAAATTGCTAGTTAGGGGTGTATGCATGGTGAGTTTGAATGTATGAATGGGTATTGATGATTTGATTTTAAATTCTCATTGTAACTTAGATCTATTGTCTTCTCCCAAGTTTTAATTATAAAAATTGACGGTTGCAAACATGAATGTTGTTTTACTTTTCTTGCTTTTGCTTAAAAGAGAAAGGTGAGAATTGGGTGAGAAGATAATGGTGAGGAATTGGAGTGTTGGTGTGTGGGATTAAGCTAGAGATAGTCAATACCCACATCTTCAATCCATTAAAGGTCAAATCTATAGTTATTCCTCAAGATTTTGTGGTTGATAACTTGAATTTGTCCTTGGGATTTGAGAAAACCCAAGGCAAACATTCTTATGGTTGAAAAACAAGAGAATGTGATTTATCCACATCTATCTAAATTGAATTTGAATTTAAAGGCATTGAAGTAGCCCGTGCTAGTTGTTTAACCATGTAAAGCACACCCCTAGCTAATTCACTTGACAATGCAACAATTGGAGTTCCCCCCAATTAGTCTTAGTTTAGAATTAGATAGCTATTTCTTTTAATTTCTCCCCAAATTTTACTTTTCAAATGTTGAACAACAATGCGCTCTAGTTTTAGTTAGTTTATAACTCTTGAATTATCGACTCAATTCTCTATGGGATTCGACCCCGACATCCGTCGAGATATTTGTTTTGATACAACGACCATTTATGCTCTTTCGTAAAAGAGGAGTGTAGTTTGGACGTTATTAGACATATGAAAGACTTGGTGCACCGATGTTAACTCCGTAGGCATCTCCAACTAATAAGCCACTTTGCCAATGCGCCTTAGGATTTTGTAAGGGCCAATATACCTAGGACTGAGCTTTCCTTTCTTACCAAATCTCATCACCCCTTTCATAGGTGAAATTTTGAGATACACCCAATCGTTTACAGCAAACTCCAGGTCCCTTCTCCTTATATCTGCATATGATTTTTGATAGCTTTGAGTTATTTTCAGTTGTTCCCTAATAAGTTGAACCTTCTGCACATCCTTATATGTTGAATCAGGTCCTATCAAAGTAGCTTCACCAACCTCAAACAACCCTATAGGAGATCTGCACCTCCTACCATATAATGCCTCAAACGAGGCCATCTAAATACTAGAGTGGTAGCTGTTGTTGTATGCAAATTCAGTGAAAGGTAGGTGATCATACCAACTGCCCTTGAAATTGATCACACAAGCCCTCAACATATCCTCTAGCCATCTGTCTATGGGTAAAAAGTTGTGCTGAGCATAACCTGAGTACCAAGTCCTTTTTGAAAAGACTTCCAGAAGTTCAAGGTGAACTGAGTATCCCCTATCTGAAATAATGAATAATGGGACTTCGTGTACTATGACTAACTTCTAGATGTACAGTCTAGCATAATGCTCTGCTGAGTTTATGGTCTTAACCGGTAAAAAATATGCTGACTTAGTCATTCGGTCTACAACCACCCAAATTGAGTCATACTGTCAGCGAGTACGAGGTAAGCCTGTGATGAAGTCCATATTCACTTCTTCCCACTTCCAAGTAGGAATGCTAATATCCTGAGTCATACCCCCAGGTCTCTGATGTTCAACCTTGACTTGCTGGCAATTTGGACACTTAATCACAAATTTTGTAATGTCCTTCTTCATGCCATTCCACCAGTAGACTTCCCATAAATCTCGGTACATTTTAGTGGCACCAAGGTAATAGAGTACCTGGAGCTATGAGCTTCCATAAATATTTGCTACCTCAAGTCATCTACATCTGGAATGCATAACCTTCCCTAGTAATGGTGCATACAATCTCCCCCTCTGGAGAAATCTTCTACCTCCTTCCTTAGGACTGCTTCCTTCAACTTCAGTAAAATAGGATCTTCATCCTGCTTTAACTTAACCTCCACCACCAAGGAGGATTCTGACCCATTCTAGACTACAACTCCACCTTCTGCTGAGTCAACCAACTGAACCCCTAACCAAGCTAGTCTATGAACATCTGTAACTAGATCTTTCATACCATCCTCAACATGAGCAACAGTCCCCATAGACAAACTGTTGAGGGCATCAGCCACTACATTGGCCTTACCCGGGTGATACGGCACACTCATGTCATAATCCTTCAATAATTCTATCCATCTTCTCCGGTGAAGATTCAAATCCTTCTAACTGAACAAATATTATAAACTCTTGTGATTAGTGAAAACGTCCACATGGACCCCATAGAGATAGTGTCTCCAAATCTTCAAAGTGAAGACTACCACTGCTAATTCAAGATCGTGAGTCGGATAGTTCTTTGCATGAACTTTGAGTTGTCTAGAGGCATAAGTTATTATCTTACCATGTTGCATCATAACACAACCAAGGCTAACTCTGGAGGCATCACAATAGACTATAAACCCATCTGGAACTTCTGGCAGAGTCACACTAGGGTTGTAGTGAGTCGAGTCTTCAACTCTTGAAAACTCTTCTTACACTTGTCAGTCCATTGCAACTTCACATTCTTCGAAGTTAGTTTGGTCAAAGGAGAGGATATGGAGGATAATTCTTCAAGGAACCATATGTAATAGCCGACTAGACCCCAGAAACTTCTAATGTATGATGGAGATGTGGGTCTTGGCCAGTCCTTAATGGACGCTATCTTTTGAGGATCCACTTAGATACCCTTTTCGGAGATCAAATGATTGAGGAAGGCAACTGATTTCAGCCAGAATTCACACTTGCTAAATTTGGCGAACAACTGGTGGTCTCTAAGAGTCTACAAAACTATTCTCAAATGGTCTACATGCTCCTCCTCTGTTCTGGAGTAAACCAAAATGTCATTTATAAAGACAATGACGAACATGTCTAGGTACAGCTTGAATACCCTATTCATCAGGTCCATAAAAGCTACAGTAGCATTGGTTATTCCAAAAGACATAACTACAAACTCATAATGACCATACTGAGTTCTGAAAGTCATTTTTGGAATGTCACATTCTCTGACCCGGAGCTGATGGTATCTTGATCTGAGATCTATCTTATAGAAACAACTAGCTCCCTAAAGCTGATCGAACAACTCATCAATTCTAGGTACAGGATACCTATTCTTGACTATGACTTTGTTCAGTTGATAGTAGTTGATAAGTTCAATAACAAGTCGTCTTGAGAGTCATTGAGGGGAAGTGCAGGATAAAGGTTTCTGTGATGACAGATCGTGACCACAAACCATTAGGTGAGGCAATGACCCATGATGACGATCATCGGGAGAATGTCAATCTTGAGGCAGTGGTGACGACGAGGGGAGACGATGAGTCATCGTAGAAAGTCACGACTCATCGTGTCAGTCCTGGGATGAAAGACCATGATTGTTTGCTTCAGTGGTAATGGAAGGAGTCACAAATTGAGTCAGACAATGACTCGTGAAGTCAATCGTTGGTAAATTCGAGGGATTTTGAGAAAAGTTCCAGTGCACTACACGACTTGGCCCCACGAGTTGTCCCTGACCCCATGACTCGTGTAGTAACTGGTAGGGTCCTTTTTCCTACGAATTTCCTAGGGTATTTTTGTAATTTCCTATACTCCTAACTCCTAAACTACGTCGTTTTGGGTATCTAGTGGGACGGTTTATGGGTAATATCTAGCCTAGTCCCTCATTCAATCCCAAAACATTCACGAATCCTTCTTCTCCGTTTCTCTTTTTCTCTTAAGGCTCAAGAACTAGGGTTCCTCTCCAGGGTGCAGCAGCTTCAATACCTTTAGAGAAATCCTTCAACTAGGTATGTGGGACTTCTAAAATGGTCCCCTTTCATCCTTGTTCCCCGAGTTTTATGTAAAACCCTAGTTACTAAATTTTAGAAAAAAAATTATGTCTTAAGATCTCAATCTAAGCATGATCCCTCATATGTTTTCCATGAATTTCAAGACCCTCATGATAAGTAGCAATGTATGTTATGAAATTATTCCTAAATTCTGATTTATGTATATGAAATGATGGTAGCATGTTTTCTAGAATTTTACTATGTATTAGCGTTATTTTCAAGATATGGCTCTTATGAAGTATGTACATGACTTTTACCATGATTTCATTATATATGTTTAATGTATGATTTGAAATTACGAGCTTGCATGAATATGGAACCCATAATGTATATTACGCTCTGGATTTAGGATTCCATGAATTGAGTAAGAAAAGGTATGTTTATGATTTCCCTAGACTCTTAGGCCTCTGGTTAGCTGAAGGTTCCTTAGTCTTGGTGCTTATCATAAATCAGAGTAGAACTTGCATGATTTTGACTAAAAACATAAATGTCATGTTGATATGTTAGATTTTGATTGAGTTATGACTGACTGGAGTAGATTTTTGAGTAGAAGTTAATATCTTGGTATATTCAGCCTCAGAGTCTCAGTCTTCACTTAAAACACTTAGAATTCTACAAAATGGCCAGTTTTCCGTGTTGGGATTTCCCATGTTGTTAATATCAGTTGATTATCTTAGTAAGTTTATGCTAGTCCAGTTTCAGTCAAAATACTAGCCTACTCAGTAATTTCAGAAATGTCAGCTGATCAGTTTGACTATAGTCTTCTCCTGAGTGCCAGTGGTGCCTCCTAGTTATCAGTATTTAGACTCAGACATCAGTTATCAAATTTTAGTTGATTCTTTAGACAGTTATGACACTTCCAGTTAAGGAGCTCTGACCAGTCTTAGAACCAGCACTTCCAGTTAACAGTTTATTCTTTAGACGGTTACGATGCTTCCAGCTAAGCAGCTCTGACCAGTCTTAGAACACCAGTTACTAAATTCGGTCTGATAAGACTCTCAAGGTACTTCCAGATAAATATCCCTGACTTAGTCTGGGCTCCAGTTTTGAGCTATCAGCTTGGTAGTAGTGGTCATGTTAGGACCATCCAGTGGGAGTAGGACATCGCACCTAGAGGGGATGGGGGTTTCAGCACACCCAGGTTCCCAGAACTACATTACCACTGTAGGTTCTTTTTACTGGCCTCATGGCCCCAGACCTATGATCACCCAGTTCATGCCTCTATACCCTGGAAAGGTATGTTGGGTCCTACTAGTGGGGTGTATACACCGGACTCCATGTCTAGCTCACATGGTTATATGTCAGTTATAGACTCTCCCACTAGTCCATTTAGTTCAGTCTCAGATTAGCTTAGTTAAAATAGTTTTCAGATTACTCAGTTAATATTTGTAATACCCCGGAAGGGCCTAAGAGTAGACTTGGGAGTTAAAAGTTGAAAATTGTTGAAACTGGGGAAAACATCACAGAATGAGAGGTTTAATGACTCTTTGTTGGAAACCATGAGTTGTTGTTGCCAGTCGTGATTTCAGGTGTCTTTGTGGTAGTGGAGACAACGATCGATATAACGACTCATTGTGGGAAACAACGAATCGATGTTTGTGTCGTGGTGAGAGCTGGACTTTAGAATTTAGGGAAATAACGGGTCATCAAACGACCCATTATGAGTTACAATGACTCATAGTCAGCAATTATTGTCTAAATGATCAGATTTCCAGTGGACTTAATGGATGGACACCACGTCCCATTGGTGAAACAACGAGTCTTGGTGAGACTAGTTGTGAGAAAGTTCAGAAATTTCAGAGTGGCAAGCAACGATTGACTCAACAACCCGTTGGACTAAAGGGAGAGTCATCTTGTCTAGCCGTGGTTTTATTCTGAAAGCAAGTACAGGGTAGTTCATACAATGAACCATACCACGAGTCATGGTAGCTTCCAACAACTCATTGGTACGCCCGTTGGTTAACCTATGCAGATTTTCAAGCTAAATTCATTAAGGGCATTTTCGACCTTTCTATGCTATAAGGCCCTAAACTACGTCGTTTCATGTATTTTCTGGGCATTTTAAGGTAGGTTAAGTCCCTATTGCATAGATCATTCCCATGCATGCATATTAAGAGAAATTTTGAAGAGATCAAGTTATTCCTCAAGCCTTTCCCTGTTAATGCATCCTTGGGCATTCAAGAACTTTTGAATCTGATCCTACCCAAGTATGTAAGGTTATGAATGGGTGTTTCCATTCACACCCATGCCCATTCTCTAGTAATTTACGAAAATCTACCAAAAATCTATGAGGGTTTTATTTCAAATTTTATGAAAATCTAAGGATTTACAAATGGGTTGTTCTAAATTGTGATTTACATTATATTTTATGAATTTTGATCAGATTTTTATAACTATTTTGATTATATAATGGTCGATTTTGAATTCTATTAAATTAAGCCTATCTAAGCATGATCTATGATAAATCAATTTATGATCTTTGCTTCCATTCATAATACTTACAAGCCCAACGTGATTTATGATTTGAAATATGAATTTATTCAATTACCCATCATGATTTGGTGACTCTCCAACTATATGCATAATCTACAAATATGTATGAAACCTATGATTCATGAATAATGTTTTAGGCCAACACACAGGTCTTGTTTTATGGCTAGTTCACGTATTTACAAGCATGTTTACGATTATCATGATTTAACTAGCCTATGAACTCATGCATATTATACTATGAGCACTATATATATTTTGGGAGTAGTATCGAACATCGAGTAGGTTCGGGGCCCAAGTTCTGCCTCGGATATCATAAACTACATGTCATCGTAGGTATGTTGGGACCTTCCTTGTGATTGCCCCCGGCCCAAATGGCCCTCTTCATGTGTGATCATGCCTTTCATGGTTCTACCCTTGGCAAGGTACAAATGCCCTCCCGACTAGGGTCACAAATCGGGCTTCATGTGTGCTCATAAAGGGTATATCGGTTAAGAGAATCTCCCACTGTTCCTCATGATTTATGCATGTTTATGATTATGTATGTTGGCTCAAGAAATGTTCCTTTTGGCTTTTCTCTTGATTACAATTATATTACGGATGCTTTGAAACCCTTGAGTCTTTTTATATGTTATGCTACAATATTTATGATATGAGCATGATGTCCTACTCTTATGATGTTTTATGAGCTTTTACATATTTTAAATGTCCATTTTACTTACCTTGCATACTAGGTACATTTCATGTATTGACCGCATACTTCTATGTTGTATCGTCTTATGATACAGGTTCCGAATCTCAGGCTCATCCTCATATCTAAATCATTTCAGAGTGTACTTTTAGCTTATTGGTGAGTCCTCATGTTTCGAGGGCTGTTTGATAGACATTCATGCTATTTTATGTTTCAGTACTTCTCTGGGTTAGTTGGGGGTGTTGTCCCATCAACCCATCGTATGTATTAGAGGCTTTCAAACAGTGTGTAGTACTCAGCTTGTGTATGTCTAAGTGATTCTGTTTGTTATGATAAGTCATGATTATGCTTACGTTTCTGTTATGCCTTGTGATTAGTCTTACGCTTATAATGAATGAAGTTAGATGTATATTTATTCTATGGGTCGACTTGGGGCCTCTCAGGGTTCCTTGTCCCGTGTTACGATCCATGTCTACGTTTGGGTCGTGAGAAAATTGGTATCAGAGCCATAGGTTTTGAAGTGTCCTAGGGTGTCTGAAAGCCGCATTAAGTAGAGTCTTTTTCATGGGTGTGAAGCACACCACACTTATGACGAAGAGGCTACGAGATGTTTAGAAAATGTTCCCTTCTTTCATGATCCATGTCATGCGATAAAAAGTCTTTCTACCCTTCTAATTCATTCTACTCGCGATTGCAGAATCATGGCTCCCAAGAGAATGAATGGATGAAGAAATGGGAACGGTGAAGACCACAGAGATGGCAATGATCATGGACATCAGCAGGCCCCACCTATTCAGGAGCCCCAGGCACCAAAGCCAGTTGCCCACGCTGAGTTTCGGGCGGCTATCCAGATGTTCACACAGGCCTTGACCGCTCAGGTCAACCAGTAGATTGTTGTGCATATCCCACAGAATGGCAGTGCAGCAGCAGCCCGGATTAGAGACTTTTTGAGGATGAACCCTCCAGAGTTCCTTGGGTCCAAGGTGGATGAGGATCCGCACGATTTCATAGAGGAGATTCTAAAGATCACCCAGGTTATAGGGGTGACCAATGGAGATTTTGTTGATTTGGCCTCCTATCAGCTAAAGGGGGTGGCCCACATATGGTTCAAATAATGGAGAGATGCTAGGATAGTGGGTGCAAGCCCTATCAGTTGGGAAGAGTTCCACACAGCATTCTTGGATCGATTCTTCCCTTGGGAGATGAGGGAGCAAAAGGAGGCCAAGTTTATTAACTTGAAGCAGGTTGACATGTCGGTTTAGGAGTATGCATTGGAGTTCACCCGACTATCTAAATATGCACCAGAGTTGGTGGAAGACCAAAGGACTCGAGTGAGTCGATTTGTGCATGTGGTGCCAAACTACTTGGATAAGTATTGTAGGATCACCATGTTGCATCAGGATATAGATTTTCCCCGTATTGTGTTTCATGCTCAGCAGATGGAGACGGTGTATCGAAGGTAGAGAGAGGCCAAGAGGGACAAGACCGACAGTTACGGGACTTCTTAGGTCAGATCAGGGGGTGTACAGTGTCAACAGTCTCAGCATAGGTCAATTGCTCCAGCACCATCATCAGCTAGTACGCCATCTAGATTACGAGGCGGTCGGAGGAGCAGGGCTCTAGATTTGAGAGTCCAGGGTAGCATGCAGATAGAGCGCACTTTCCCAGCTTGTGCGAGGTGCGGCAAGAATCATCCTGGGAGGTGCCTAGTCGGCTTGGATGCTTGTTTCGAGTGTCGCAAACCCAGACACAGACTTAGGGATTGCCCTTCAACCAGATCAAGGGTCGGTGGAGCCTGTATGCCAGCCAGTTCTACCAAGCAGCACGTCCCCCTCAATAGGGTGCCTCGACCAGTTCAGCCAGCAGTCAGCATCAAAATTGATTTTATGCTTTAGCACCCTGTCAGGAGCAGGAGGTCTCCCCGGATGTGACCACTGGTATGTTGTGTGTTTTTCATATTGATGTTTATGCTTTGCTAGATTCGGGGGCTACCTTTTATTTTGTGACCCATTACATTTCTAGTATCTTTAGAGTTAGTCCCAAGAATCTATTAGAACCATTTTCGATTTCTACTCCTGTTGGTGATTCGTTTGTAGCTAGGCGGGTGTATAGAGGATGCCCGATCACAATATTGCATAAAGTCACCTCTGCAGACCTTGTAGAGTTAGCCATGACTGAATTTGATATTATTCTTGGTATGGATTGGTTGTATGCATGTTATGCTTCTGTAAATTGTAGAAACCATGCAGTGGAATTTCATTTTTTGGGTAAATCAGTTTTGGAGTGGGAGGGTAGTTCCGCTGTACCAGCAGGTCGATTTATTTCATATCTTAACGCCCGGAAGATGATTTCTAAGGGTTTCATGTACCATCTAATCAGGGTTAAGGATATTGAGTATGAGACCCCAACTATCCAATCAATTTCGGTGGTGCGTGAGTATCCAAAGGTCTTTCCCGATGATTTTCCAAGTGTTCCTCCCGAGCGGGAGATAGATTTTGGTATTGACCTTCTACCCGACATGCAGCCTATATTATACCTCCTTACAGGATGGCTACAGCCTAGCTAAAAGATTTGAAGGATCAGTTGAAGGACCTGTTAGATAAGGGCATTATCAGACCAAGCAAGTCTCCGTGGGGTGCACCGGTGTTATTTGACCAAAAGAAGGATGGTTCGCTTTAGATGTGCATTGATTATCGGCAATTGAACAAGGTCACCATTAAGAACAGGTATCCTTTACCAAGGATTGATGATTTGTTTGACTAGCTTCAGGGTGCCGAGTGTTTCTCAAAGATAGATCTTAGGTTCGGGTATCATCAGCTCAGGGTTCGGGAGTGTGATATCCCGAAGACAACCTTCAGGACGCGATATGGTCATTATGAGTTTGTAGTCATGTCTTTTGGACTAACAAATGTTGTTGCAGCTTTTATGGGCCTAATGAACAGGGTGTTCAAGTCATATCTGGACGTGTTCATGATTGTATTCATTGATGACATCCTTATATACTCTCGGAATGAGGACTAGCATGCTGCTCATTTGAGAGTAGTGCTTTAGACTCTCAAGGATCGCCAATTGTATGCAAAGTTTAGCAAGTGCAAGTTCTAGTTGAACTCGGTATCATTTCTAGGCCATGTAGTATCAGGCGAGGGCATAAAAGTAGATTCTCATAAAATTGAGGCTGTGAAGAATTGGCCTAGAACGGTGAATCCCTCGAATATTCAAAGTTTCTTAGGTTTAGCTAGCTACTATTGGAGGTTTTTTGAGCGTTTCTCATCTATTGCATCACCTTTGATGAAGTTGACTCAGAAAAAGATAAGGTTCCAATGGTCGGAGGCTTGTGAGAAGAGCTTCCAAAAGTTGAAGACTTGACTTACTACCGCAACGATATTGACCCTACCCGAGGGTACAGATGGTTTTATGGTGTATTGTGATGCTTCGAGAATTGGACTCAGGTGTGTATTGATGCAACATAGGAAAGTGATAGCATTAGACTCAAGACAGTTGAAAGTCCATGAGAAGAATTATCTAAACCAGGATCTTGAATTGGCTGCGGTAGTGTTTGCATTGAAGATATGGCTACATTACTTGTATGGGGTCCATGTGGATGTATTTACGGACCACAAGAGCTTACAATATGTGTTCACGCAAAAGGATCTCAATTTTTGGCAAAGGAGGTGGTTGGAGCTACTCAAGGACTATGATATGTGTGTCCTTTACCATCCGGGTAGGGCTAATGTAGTAGCGGACGCACTTATTAGGCTCTCTATAAATAGTGTGTCCCATGTGGATGAGGGAAAGTAGGAGCTGGTGAAAGATGTCCATCGACTCGCAAGGTTGGAAGTTAGGTTGGTCGACTCGACTGATGGCGGTGTTGTTGTCCAGAACAAATCAAAATCATCCTTGGTTACTGATGTGAAAGCTAGACAAGATGAGGATCCGATTTTGGTAAAGCTGGAAGAAGCCGTTTGAAGTCTAAAGGTGGAGGTCTTCTCCCAAGGGGGAGATGGTGTGCTTCGGTACCAGGGTCGCTTCTTTGTTCCAGATGTTGATGATTTGAGGAGATGGATATTGCATGAGGCCCATGGATCCAAGTAGTCTATCCATCCAGGTGCCACCAAGATATATCATGATTTACAAGAAATCTATTGGTGGGATGGCATGAAGAATGATATTGCAGAATTCGTAACCAGGTGCCCGAACTGTCAGCAAGTAAAGGTTGAGCATCAAAGGCCGGGAGGAATACTTCAGGATATCAGCATTCCTTTTTTGAAGTGGGAAGAAATTAATATGGATTTCATAACAGGACTACCTCGTACTCGTCGACATAATGATTCTATTTGGGCGGTGGTAGACAGGTTGACCAAGGCTGCACATTTCCTACAGGTGAAAACCACAGATTCAATGGATGATTATGCCAAATTATATATTCGGGAGTTGGTTCGATTGCATGGAGTTCCCTTTTCTATCATTTTAGACCGAGGTACTCAATTCATCTCTCAGTTTTATCGGTCTTTTCAAAAAGGGCTTGGAACTCAGGTTAAACTCAGCATAGCATTTCATCCGCAAACGGATGGTCAAATGGAGCGGACAATTCAAACTCTCAAAGACATGTTTAGAGATTGTGTGATGCACTTTAAAGGTATTTGGTATGATCACTTTCCCCTGATCGAGTTTGCTTACAATAATAGCTATCATTCCATTATCCAAATGGCACCATTTGAGGCTCTCTATGGGCAGAGATGTAGATCGTCCATTGGATGGTTTGAGGTTGGTGAGGCAGCTATGATAGGGCCAGATTCGGTTCATGAGGCTATGGTGAAGGTTCAGTTGATAAGGGACATGCTAAAAACCACTCAGAGTCATCAAAAGTCATATGCTGATGTGAGGAGGAGAGAGTTGGAGTTAGAGGTGGACGATTGGGTATTTCTGAGAGTGTCTCCCATGAAGGGAGTAATGTGGTTTGGGAAGAAAGGAAAACTCAGTCCCTGCTATGTTGGTCCCTACCAGATTATGAGAAGAGTTGGCAAGATGGCGTATGAATTGGATTTTCCCTCAGAGTTATCTTTCGTGCATCTTGTGTTTCATGTGTCTCTTTTGAAGAAATGTTTGGGAGATCTAGCTCTAGTAGTCACGGTAGCGTTAGTGTGAACGATAGACTTTGCCATGAGGAGGTGCCGGAGGAAATATTGGATCGTCAGGTTCAGAGGCTAAGGAACAAGGAAGTAGCTTCAGTTAAAATATTATGGAGGAATCAGCATGTTGAAGGAGCTACGTGGGAAGACAAAGCGGATATGATGGCTAGATACCCATACTCATCCTCTACTGGCTCAGTTCCGACTTGAGGTATCAGCTTGCTCTATGACCCTATTTAGTGTTCACGTTCAGTTCATGTGTTCAAGTTTCTTTGATGTGTATGGATCTGTATGTGAAGCTTGAGATCTGTTCAGCTATGTGATATGAATCGATGGTAGTCATTCCTTTAGTTTTCAATTTAAATGATCAGTATTTGAATATTGTAATTGCATGCTTTTGTTTTCTGCTTGTTTCCTTCATTCGAAGATGAATGTTCACAAGGGGGAGATATTGTAATACCCTAGAAAGGCCTAAGAGTAGACCTGGGAGTTAAAAGTTGAAAACTACTGAAATTGGAAAAAACAACAAAGAACAAGAGGTGTAACGACTCATGGTTGGAAACCACGAGCCGTTGTTGTCAGACGTGGTTTCAGGAGTCCGGGTGGCAGTGGAGGCAATGACCGATGTAACTACTCGTTGTGGGAAACAACGAGTCGGCGTCTGTGTCGTGGTAAGAGATTGACTTTAGCATTTGGGGAAATAATGGGTCATCCAATGACCCATTATAAGTTACAATGACCCGTAGTCAGCAATCATTGTCTACATGGTCAGATTTCCAGTGGACTTAACAGATGGACACCACATCCCGTTGGTGAAACAATGAGTCATGGTGAGACTAGTTGTGAGAAAGTTCAGAAATTTCAGAGTGGCAAGCAACGATCGACTCAACAACCCGTTGGACAAAAGAACGAGTCATCTTGTTGAGTCGTGGTTTGATTCCGGAAGCAAGTACTGGGCAGTTCATACAATGAACCATACCATGAGTCATGGTAGCTTCCAACGACTCATTGGTACACCCGTTGGTTAACCTGTGCAAATTTTCAGGCTAAATTCATTAAGGTCATTTTCGACCTTTCTATGCTATAAGGCCCTAAACTACGTTGTTTCATGTATTTTCAGGACATTTTAAGGTAGGTTAAGTCCCTATTGCATAGATCATTCCCATGCATTCATATTAAGAGAAATTTTGAAGAGATCAAGCTATTCCTCAAGCCTTTCCCTATCAATTCATCCTTGGGCATTCAAGAACTTTAGAATCTAATCCTACCTAGGTATGTAGGGTTACGAATGGGTGTTTCCATTCACAGCCATGCCCATTCTCTAGTAATTTATGGAAATCTACCAAAAATCTATTGGGGTTTTATTTCAATTTTTATGAAAATATAAGAATTTACAAATGGCTTGTTCTAAATTGTGATTTACATTACATTTTATGAATTTCGATTAGATTTTTATAACTATTTTCATTATACAATGGTCGATTATTAATTCTATTAAATCAAGCCTACCTAAGCATGATCTATGATAAATCGATTTAAGATCTTTGTTTCCATTGATAATACTTACAAGCCTAGCATCATTTATGATTTGAAATATGAATTTATTCAATTACCCATCAATATTTGGTGACTCTCGAGCTATATGCATAATCTACAAGTATGTATTAAACCTATGATTCATGAATTATGTTTTAGGCCAACTCACGGGATTTGTTTCATGGCTAGTTCACGTATTTACAAGCATGTTTATGATTATCATGATTTAACTAGCCAATGAACTCATGCATATTATATTATGAGCACTATATATGTTTTAGGAGTAGTATCGAACACCGAGTAGGTTCGAGGCCCAGGTTCTACCCCGGATCTCATAAACTACATGCCACCGTAGGTATGTTGGGACCTTCCTTATGACTGTCCCCAGCCCAAATGGCCCTCTTCATGTGTGATCACGCCTTTCATGGTTCTTCCCTTGGCAAGGTGCGAACACCCTCCCGACTAGGGTCACAAGTTGGGCTTCATGTGTGCTCATATGGGGTATGTTAGTTAAGAGAATCTCCCAATGTTCCTCATGATTTATGCATGTTTATGATTACGTATGTTGGCTCAATAAATGTTCATTTTGGCTTTTCTCTTATGATCATGATTACATTCGTATTACGGATGCTTAGAAAATTTTGAGTCTTTTTATATGTTAAGTTACGATATTTATGATATGAGCATGATGTCATACTCTTATGATGTTCTATGAGCTTTTACATATTTAAATGTTCGTTTTACTTACCTTGGATACTCGGTACATTTCATGTACTGAGCGCATACTTTCTATGTTGTATCGTCTTATGATACAGGTTTCGGCTGTCAAGCTCATCCTTATATTAGATCATCTCAGAGTGTACTTTCAGCTTTTTGGTGAGTCCTCGTGTTCTGAGGGCCATTTGACAGAAATTCATGCTATTTTATGTTTTAGTACTTGTCCGGGTTAGTTGGGGGTGTTGTCCCATCAACCCATCGTATGTAATAGAAGCTTTCAAACAGTGTGTAGTATTAGCTTGTGTATGTCTAAATGATTCCGTTTGTTATGATATGTCATGATTATGCTTATGTTTTCGCTATGCCTTGTGATTAGTCTTCCGCTTATAATGAATGAAGTTAGATGTATGCTTATGCCTTGGGTCGACTTGGGGCCTCTCAGGATTCCTTGTCCCGTGTTACGATCTGGGTCTAAGTTCGGGTCGTGACAATATTAATTCATACAGTAGGTCAGATTAGTATCTCAGATTTAGGGCATGTCTTTGACCATCAAATAGGATCATTTTGACCATCTCAGTATATTTCAGTTTATTCAGTTTCAGCATTTCAATTGGTCATTGCATGTCATTACATCTCAGTTATTTATTCTTCATGTTATGTTTTCTCCTACATACTTAGTACATTCAAAGAACTGATGCATACCTCCTATGTTGTTTCATTTTATGATACAGCTACAGATTCTCAGCGTTAGCATCATTAGCAGATCTCAACCAGGAGTTTGCAGCTGCACTAGTGGTGAGTCCTCATCTTTCAAGGGCGATGTTTATTTTTCTTCAATTTTATTTCATTTAGTTGACTTTAGAGTTAGTTGGGATCTTGTCCCAGCAACTCATCAGATATAGATGGCTTTCAGACACAGATTCAAATTTTCAGTTTTGTTTTCAGTTGTATATAGCTTTATAATGTAGTTTTACTTAAATGAGTTTTATTATTTTAAAACTTCCGCAATGTTTTTACTCAGATTACCAGTGTTATGATAGATCATGGGTTGACTTGGGGTTACTTGTGACTCCAAGTATCGTGTCTCATCCAAGGATAGACTCAGGTCGTGACAAACTTGGTATTAGAGCACTAGGTTTAGAGTGTCCTAGGATGTCTGAAAGTCGCGTCAAGTAGAGTCCATTTCATGAGTGTGAATCGCGCCACACTTATGAGAGGGGGCTACAAAGCGTTTTTAGGAAAATTCCCTTATTTCATTATTCTTATTGTGCGATACAGTGTAAACTCTAAAGTTTCTCTTATAACTCATGCTTTACGCATTCGCAGACAATGCATCCCAGAAGAGATAGTGGAAGAGGAAAAAATAACGGGAACTCACCAGCCCACCAACTCTAGTAGGCCCCCTTAGTGGGCAAATGACGGATGCAGAGCTTAGGGCTGCCCATAGAGTGTTAATACGGGCCATGACTACTCAACTTAACCAACAGGCAGACGCACCTGGGAACCCTACCAAAGAGGCGATAGCTACTAGGGTTCAAAACTTCACAAAAAGGAGTCCACCTGAGTTTCGTGGTCCAAAAGCAGATGGATAGTTCAAGGGAAAAGAAAAGGGGAGCAAGAGAGCAAGGATAGGGGACTCAGGGTTTTCCCAATAGAGGATGAGTGGTGGACCTCGTTTCCAATCCCGTCAAAGATCATCAGCCTCCGTTCCATCGCTAATTAGTGCTCCAACCAAACCCAGAGTAAGGGAGATTACCTACCCAACTTGCAAGAATTGTGGGAAGAACCATTTGGGAGAATGCATGGCTGGTTCAAGTGGTTGATTTTGGTGCTGCAAGTCGGGCCATAGTCACATAGATTTCCCAGCAGCTAAGCAAAGCAAAGATAGAGCCTCAACTACCTCTTCTGTAGCCTTGTCAGGCTACCCAGCTTGCGAGAAATGTGGAAGGAGCCACCCCAGTAACTGTTTGCTCAGTAAGAAAAGATGTTTTGGATATGGCCGATTGGTCCATAGATTAAAGAATTGCCCTTTTTCTGGACGTGGGAAGACTCGGCCAACCATTCCAGCAGCTCGCCCATATCAGCAAGATCCAACATTTAGTTCAGATGACAGACAGCTCCAAATATAGTTGCAAGTATGTTATGAACTTTTTATGTTGATCCTTGCATGTTGTTAGGCGCAGGAGCCATGATATAGGGTATTAGATGCCTTTAGAATGCCAGTATGAAAATTATCCTGTGGCTGATATGAAATGGTTATAAGTATGAAACCTTCAGTGATATAGCTTTCGAGGCGAGTGAGAATTCAAGAGTTAGTGATGTAACCTAGACTTAAGAAAGGATCTAAGAGCTTGAGAATGGTGACTTTAAACTAAGGGGGAGATGATAAGTTAAGAAGACCAAGTCACGCCCTAGGTGTTTTAGTAGAAGGGCTCCAGAAATAAGAGCTATGGAATGTCAATCCTTCTTATTTCAATTGTTTCCTCTAGTATTCCAGTTGACACTACATTCTACTTATGCTTATGTTCATATTCCTAGAATTATAGATAACAGTTTTAGACAGCGATCCCAATCTCACTCCATGGCTTCGAAAATCCCAGCTTCATGTCATGAAAACTAGTTATGTACAGACTCATGTCCCACAATATGTTCAGCTCCAAGAACCCAGTCCCTCAGACTCTCTTTAACGGTCCAGAAATCATGCTACATCATGTGTATGCTCAGATTAGGCTCTTTGAATGATTTGTGCTTGCGATTTCCTTACTCTAAGCCATGTGTACATTCACCTATATCAAGAATGATTGTTGTAATAGATATACTCATAATAACTTTCTATTTATACCTTAGGTGCTCATATACATAAGTTCATGAGATGCAGTTGTTAGTCCTACTAGGGAGACAGGGAAATTCTTGGATGGTGTATGCTGCAGGGGAGTCGTAAGATGATTTTAGTGATAAGCTTTAATGATGTGGTGGTATTCATGGAAGTTGTTGTAGCTAGAAAGGTGTCTCTAAAGATTTTACCCAGGAAAGGGGTGATGAGGTGTTGGTGAGGATGACAATCTCTTTTAAAAAAGAGGTTTCAGTTGAAATTTTGACCGTCAAGATCGTAAGTTGGGGAATGAGGAAGTTGTTCCAGTAAAGGTATTAAGGAACAATTAGCTAGTAGAAGGGACTACTTAGGAAACTGAATTCAGATAAGGCCACCCATTTAGATATCGGAAAGCAGTTATGAGATTTACAACTCCGTCCCTAACCGCTCAGTTCCAGCTTGAGAGGAACAGTTTGTCCTAATTACCCTACTTAGTTCCATTTCAGCTTCATGTCCTTTAGTTATTTTTATCAAATCTTAGCATGCATGTATGATTCAGAAACTCAATTCAGATATGTAGTTTAGTTGGGAGTCAGATACTCCATTGGCATTCAGTCTTAGCATTCAGCTCTCGGGATTGCAACTCTTTCCCTAGCCTTTTAGCTCAGTCACTACGTTGGTTCTTAGTTTTGAGTGCTTAGTATTTGGGATTTTAGTTTTGTCCCTATCCTTTCAGTATGTTTAACCTACATTCGAGGACGAATGTTCCCAAGGGGGAGATATTATAACACCTCGAAAATTTCTAAGATCAGACCGCAAAGTTAAAGAAAGAATTCAGAAGGGAAGTGGAAATTTCACCATATAATGGGTCATGGTATGACATGTTAGGTGACTTCACGAGTCGTGGCGAGACTCGTGGCAAGCAGTCAATGAAGTCCTATTCAGAGCTCTAAGGTAATGACCTACGTCACAACTTATGGAATGAGGAGATGAGTCGTGGGGTCCTTGGCACGAGCAGCAGCCTGAAATGTCAAGACTCCAAGGGACAGGAGACTTGACGACTCGTTAAGTTCAGTAATGAGTCATCCTGAGAGTCATCGAGGGGAAGTGTAGGATAAAGGTTCCAGTGACGAGGGATGGTGACCACTAACCGTTAGGTGAGGCTATGACCTATGACGATGATTGTTGGAAGAATGTCAATTTTGAGGCAATGGTGACAACGAGGGGAGACGACGAGTCATTGTAGAAAGTCACGACTCGTCATGTCAGTCGTGGGATGAAAGACCATGATTGTTTACTTCAGTGGTAATAAGGAGTCACAAGTCGTTAAGTCATACAAATGAATCATGAAGTTAGTCGTCGGTAAATTCGAGGGAATTTTGAGAAAAGTTCCAGTGCACTGCATGACTTAGCCCCACGAATTGTCCCTGACCCCACGACTCGTGGAGTGCCTCGTGAGGGTGGAAGGGTATTTTTTTCTATGAATTTCCTAGGGTGGTTTTGTAATTTCCTGTGCTCCTAACTCCTAAACTACGTCATTTTGGGTATCTAGTGGGATGGTTTAAAGGGTATTATCTAGCCTAGTCCCTCATTCGATCCTAAAACATTCACGAATCCTTCTTCTCTATTTCTCTTTTTCGATCAAGGCTCAAGAACTAGGGTTCCTCTCTAGGGTGCAGTAGCTTCAAGACCTTTAGAGAAATTCTTCAACCAGGCATGTGGGACTTCAACAAGGGTCCCCTTTCGTACTTGTGCCCCGAGTTTTATGTAAAACCCTAGTTATTAAATTTTAGAAAAAAAATAATTATTTCTTAAGATCTCAATCTAAGCATGATCCCTCATATGTTTTATGTGAATTTAAAGACCCTCATGATAAGCAGCAATGCATGTAATGAAATTATTCCTAAATTCTTGATTTATGTATATGAAATGATGGTAGCATGTTTTCTAGAATTTTACTATATATTGGCGCTATTTTCAAGATATGGCTCTTATGAAGTATGTACATGACTTTTACCATGATTTCATTATATATGTTTAAAGTATGATTTGAAATTATGAGCTTGCATGAATAAGGAACACATAATGTATATTATGCTCTAGATTTAGGATTCCATGAATTGAGTAAGAAAAGGTATGTCTATGATTTCCCTAGACTCTTTGGCCTCTGATTAGCTGAAGGTTCCTTAGTCTTGGTCCTTATCATAAATCAGAGTAGGACTTGCATGATTTTGACTAAAAAAAAATGTCATGTTGATATGTTATATTTTGATCGAGTTATGACTGACTGAAGTAGATCCTTGAGTAGAAGTTAATATCTTGGTATATTCAGCCTCAGAGTCACAGTCCGCACTCAGAACACTTAGAATTCTACAGAATGGTCAGTTTTTCGTGTTTGGATTTCCCATGTTGTTAATATCAGTTGATTATCTTAATCAGTTCATGCTAGTCAAGTTTCAGTAAGAATACTAGCCTACTCAGTCATTTCAGAAATGTCAGCTGATTAGTTTGACTACAGTCTTCTCCTAAGATGTCAGTGATGCCTCCCAATAATCAGTATTTAGACTTAGACATCAGTTATCAGATTTTAGTTAATTCTTTAGACGGTTACGACACGTCAAATTAAGCAGCTCTAGCCAGTCTTAGAACCAGCACTTCTAGTTATTAGTTTATTCTTTAGACAGTTATGACGCTTCTAGCTAAGTAGCTCTGACCAATCTTAAAAGACCAGTTACAAAATTCGGTCCGATAAGACTCTTAGGGTACTTCTAGATAAGTATCCCTGACTTAGTCTGGGCCCCAGTTTTGATCTATCATCTTGGTAGTAGTAGTAGTCATGTTAGGACCATCTAGTGGGAGTAGGACTTAGCACCGAGAGGGGATCGAGGTTCCAACGCACCTAGGTTCCCAAAACTACATTGCTACCGTAGGTTCTTTTTACTGGCCTCATGGCCCCAAACCCGTGATCACTCAGTTCATGCGTCTATACCCTGGCAAGGTATATTAGGTCCTACCGGTAGGGTGTATACATCAGACTCCACGTCTAGCTCATGTGGTTATATGTCGGTTATAGACTCTCCCACTAGTCTGTTCAGTTCAGTCTCAGATTAGCTCAGTTAGAACAGTTTTCAAATTACTCCGTTCATATTAGCTCATATAGTAGTTCAGATCAGTATCTCAGATTTAGAGCATGTCTTTGACCATCAAACAGGGTCATTTTGACCATCTCAGTATATTTCAGTTTATTCAATTCCAGCATTTCAACTGGTCATTGCATGTCATTACATCTTAGTTATTTATTCTCCGTGTTATGTTTTTTCCTACATACTCTGTACATTCAAAGTACTGACGCATAACACCTATGCTGTATCATTTTATGATACAGCTGCATATTCTTAGTCTCAGCATCGTTAGTAGATCTCAACCAGGAGTTTTCAGCTGCACCAGTGGTGAGTCCTCATCTTTTGAGGGAGACGTTTATTTTTTTTTCAATTTTATTTCATTCAGTAGACTTTAGAATTAGCTGGGGGCTTGTCCCAGCACCTCATCAGATATAGATGGCTTTTAGACACAGATTAAGATTTTCAGTTTTGTTTTTAGTTGTATAAAGCTTTATGATATAGTTTTTCTTAAATGAGTTTTATTATTTTAAAACTTTCGCTATATTTTTACTCAGATTACCAGTGTTATGATAGACCATGGTTTGACTTGGGGTTACTTATGACTCCAAGTATCATGTCTCATCCTTGGTATAGACTCGGGTCGTGACATAAGCTGAGCTAACTGTACTAAACTAAACTGAGTAAACTGAAATTGTTCTGAGATGAGCTAAAATGAAACTGTGTTGACTAGTGGGAGAGGCTATAGCCGACATATAACCATTTGAGCTAGATGTGGAGTCCAATGTATACACCCCATCTGTAGGACCCAATATACCTTGTTAGGGGTATAAAGGCATGAACTGGGTGATCACAAGTCTGGGGAAACGTGGTTCTGGGAACCTGGGTGAGCTGGAACCCCGGTTCGCTCGGTGCTAAGTCCTACTCCCACTGAATAGTCCTATACTAACTACTTAGCTGATAGATCGAAACTGGAGTCCAAGACTAAGTCAGGAATACTTATCTAGAAGTACCATGAGAGTCTTATCAGACCAGATTCTAACTGGGGTTCTAAGACGGGCCAGAGATGCTTATTTCGAAGCATCATGACTGTCTAAAGAACAAAATGAAATCTGATAACTAATGTCTGAGTCTAATAACTGATAACTGAGAGGCACCACTGACACCTCAAGAAAATACTATAGTCAAACTGATCAACTAACATTTCTGAATAATACTGAGTCCACTGATATTCTGACTAAAATTGGACTAGCATGCAATCGATTGAGATTTCGACTAATTTTAACAATATGGGAATCCCAACACTAGTAGAGTAAAGCAACATGATTAACTACTCAATTATGCTAGACCCTAATATACTTCATTCAAAAGCTAGGGCTAAATCATTTCATAAGAAGCTAGTTTCCACATGATTTCTAAGAATTTAAAAAAAAACATAGCAACTTATAACATGGATAATGTTCCACCTAAAATTTATAGAATTCTGTCTGAAAACTTTCTATATTTCAAAAACTCAGGACTATAACTGATCGAAGAATTAAGGAAGAGTTTTGGGACATAAGGGACCACATACCTGGTGAAGAAATCCTGGAGAAAATCCCTAGAGAATCTGAGAAGAAATTAGCTGTCGTAGCTCCTGCTCTGTGTTTTTCTAAGAGAAGTTGTTATGAACTGATTTTCTGAGGGAATGAGAGGGTTGAAGTAATCGTCGATTACACCTATAAATTCTCTGAAAATAACCCAAAATGATGTATTTTAGGAATTAAAAAGGTGGGAAATTACAAATATATCCCTAGAAAAAAATCTGAAAAAACTATCGACAGGGACCAATGGGTCACTCAACGAGTCATCAGTTGAGACCATGACTTGTTGGAACTAGTGGTTGCTCCTGAATCACAAGTTCTAGGCTCACTGAAACTAGCAAATAGAGGGACCATGACTCTTTGGATGAACCAACGGGTCGTTAGTTCCTCATGTGGCCACTGGAAGAAAATTTGGGAAGCCTGTCAACGGGCAACACAACGACTCATTGGTAGACCTAATGGGTCATTGTGTTCAGTCATTACCTTTACTGAAAGGTCCCTAAAATCTCTGAACTTGGCAACACGGGTGGTCACAACGACTCCTTGTGAGATACAATGGGTTGCTGTTGCCACTCGTTGTTACTGAAGGAGGTTTCTGGGAATCCTAACCAACGACTCACTCCACGAGTCGTGGTATCACATGACGACTCGTTGGTTGAGTCGCGGGGTCCTGGAAAAGGAAATTTTGAGTTGGGGACCAATGAGTGACAGGACGACTCGTTGTTTGTCACAACAGGTCATTCCATCTCCCGTCAGTTCTTGAAGGACCAATGCAGGGCTGACCACGACTGAGACAATGGGTCATTGGAGCTGACCACGACTCATTGTCTTAGTCGTTCTGAGGTTTTTTTTTTTGTTTCTTCTGAATTTTCTTGCAAGGTCTGAGTTTGGTTTTGGAAAGTTTTGGGGTGTTACAATATCTCCCCCTTGGGATCATTCGTCCTCGAGTGAAGACTAAAACTACTGGAAAATCAGGAAAAGAGCTTCAATTCCCAGACTGAGGCTATGAACTAATTTCTGAAGGAGTAACTGACTCCGAACAGACTTAATCATGCTAACAGAGTTGATGCAACTAGAATGTACATTGAAAATCCAATTAAAGCTGATGAGTACGGAACTGAACAGAGTAGTTGGGAGGGATTTAGTACCTGATGTTGAAACTGAATTGAAGGCAATAAATTAGCCATCATGTCTACTTCTGCCTCCCATGTGGCTCCCTCAACTAGCTGGTTCCTCCATAAGACTTTCACCAAACAGACTTCCTTGTTTCTCAGCTTACGAACCTGACGGTTAAGGATCTGAACTGGGACCTCTTCATAAGAGAGACTATCTTTCTCTCTCACACTGTCTAATGCCACAACTAAAGTTGGATCATTGATGCACTTCTTCAATAGTGACACATGGAAGACTGGGTGAACAAATGCTAACTCTGGAGGTAATTCTAACTAATATTCCACACTGCCAATTCACTTTAGAATTTTGTAGGGTCCCACATATCTCGGACTGAGTTTCCCTCTCTTCCCAAACCTCATCACCCCCTTCATGGGTGAAATTTTCAGATAAACCCAATCATCTACTGAAAATTCTGACTCTCTTATCCTCACATTAGCATAGGATTTCTAACAGCTTTGCGCTATTTTCAACCTCTCCCGATAAGTTACACCTTCTACGTATCTTCATGAACTGAGTCTAGCCCTATCAGGGTAGCTTCATCAACCTCAAACCACCCTATAGGAGACCTACACCTCCTACCATATAATACCTCAAATGGGGCCATCTGGATACTAGAGTGGTAGTTGTTGTTGTATGCAAACTCGATGATAGGTAGGCGATCATCCCAACTACCCTTGAAATCGATCACATATGCTCTCAGCATATCTTCCAAGGTATAGATAGTCCGATCAGCTTATCCATTTGTCTACAAGTGAAAAGTTGTGCTGAGCTTAACCTAGGTACTGAGTCCTTTCTGAAATGACTTTTTGAAATGCGAGGTGAACTAGGTGCCTCTATCTAAAATGATGGATAAGGGAACCCCATGCAGTCTGACCAACTCTTGGATATATATCCTAGAATAATCCTCAGCTGAGTTTGTAGTTTTAATTAGGAGGAAATGTGCTGAGTTGGTCATCCGGTCTACTATCACCCAGATTGAGTCATGCTGTCGACGAGTACGAGGTAAACCCGTAATAAAGTCCATATTCACTTCTTCCCACATCCATGTGGGTATGATAATATCCTAAGTCATACCTCCTGGTCTCTGATGTTCCACCTTAACCTGTTGGTAGTTTGGCAACTTAGCCACAAATTCTGCTATGTCTCTTTTCATACCGTTCCATAAGTAAATATTCCATAGATCACGGTACATCTTAGTGGCACCTGGGTGGATAGAATATCTTGAACTATGTGCTTCAGCCAGTATCTATTGTCTCAAGTCACCTACATCTGGTACACATGGTCTACCCTGGTAATTGAGAAAGCCTTCACTTCTTTTGTGATGACTGCTTCCTTTAGTTTAAGCAGTATGGGATCTTCATCCTGCCTTGACTTAACTTCAATGACTAATGAGGAATCTGATCCACTTTGCATTACTACTATGCCCTCAGCTGAATCAACCAATTGCACTCCCAACCGAGCTAACCTATGAATATCTTTGCCAGTTCTTTTTTGCTCTCCTCAACATGAGCCACGCTTCCCATGGACATCCTTCTGAGGGCATCAGCCACCACATTAGCCTTGCCCGGGTGGTACAACACACTCATGTCGTAATCCTTCAATAGCTCCAACCACCTTCTCTGATGAAGAATCAAGTCTTTCTAACTAAACACATACTGAAGGCTCTTGTGATCGGTGAAAACATCCACGTGAGCCCCATAAAGGGAGTGCCTCCATATTTTCAACGCAAACACCACTGCTGCTAACTCAAGATCATGAGTCGGTTAGTTCTTTTCATGAACCTTGAGCTTTCTGGATGCATAAGCTACCACCTTACCCCTCTTCATCAAAACACAACTGAGTCCAACTCTGGAAGCATCATCATACACTACGAACCGATCTATTCCTTCTGTAAGGTTAACACCTGAGCCATAGAGAGTTGAGTCTTCAACTCCTGGAAACTCTTCCCACATGCATCTAACCACTGAAATTTCACCTTTTTCAGATTCAACCTAGTCAGAGGAGATGCAATAAAGGAAAAACCTTCCACAAAATGTCGGTAATAACTAGCTAGACCTAAGAAACTTCTAATTTCGGTTGGGGAAGTAGGTCTTGTCCAGTCTCTCACTGTTGTTATCTTTTGAGGATCTACCTGAATACCCTCATCCAAGACCATGTGACCAAGGAAAGTCACATACCTCAACCAGAATTCACATTTTCTGAACTTAGCGAACCACTGGCGGTCTCTGAGTGTCTGTAGCACTATCCTCAAATAGTTAGCATGTTCTTCCGCGTTTCTGGAGTATACCATAATTTCATCAATGAACACAATGATGAACTTTACTGAACTGAACTGAGTAAACTAAAACTGTTCTGAGCTGAGCTAAACTAAAACTATGTTGACTAGTGGGAGAGGCTAAAGCCGACATATAACGTGAGCTAGATGTGGAGTCCGATGTATACACACCATCTATAGGACCCAATATACTTTGCTAGGGTATAAAGGCATGAAGTGGGTGATCACAAGTCTGGGGCTATAAGGCCAATAAAATAACCTATAGTGGCAGTGTAGTTCTGGGAACTTGGGTGAGCTGGAATCCCAATCCGCTCGGTGCTAAGTCCTACTCCCACTGAATATTCTAACTACTAAGCTGAGAGCTCGAAACTGGAGTCCAAGACTAAGTCAAGAATACCTATCTAGAAGTACCCTGAGAGTCCTATCGGACAGGATTATAACTGGGGTTCTAAGACTGGCCAAAGATGCTTATCTCGAAGCGTCGTGACCGTCTAAAGAACAAAATGAAATCTGATAACTAATGTCTGATTCTAATAACTAATAACTGAGAGGCACCACTGACACCTCAAGAAAAGACTGTAGTCAAACTGATCAACTAACATTTCTGAATAATACTGAGTCAACTAATATTCTGACTAAAATTGTACTAGCATGAAATCAACTGAGATTTCAACTAATTTTAACAATATGGGAATCCCAACACTGGTAGAGTCAAGCAACATCATTAACTACTCAATTCTGCTAGACCCTAATATACTACATTCAAAAGCTAAGGCTAAATGATTTCATAAGAAGTTAGTTTCCACATGATTTCAAAGATTTTAGGAATAACATAGCAACTAATAACATGGATAATGTTCCACCTGAAATTTATAGAATTTTGTCTAAAAACTTTTTATATTTTGAAAACTCAGGGCTATAACTGATAGAAGAATTAAGGAAGAGTTTTGGGGACACAAGGGAAGAACAATTCCCTTGTTGAATTCCCACATACCTGGTGAAAATATTTTGGAGAAAATCCCTTGAGAATATAAGAAGAAATTGACTGTCGTAGCTACTGCTCTGAGTTTTTCTAAGAGAAGTTTTTATGAACTGATTTTCTGAGGAAATGAGAGGGGTGAAATAATCGTCGATTACCCCTCTAAATTCCCTAAAAATAACCCAAAATGATGTATTTAGGGATTAAAATGTGAGAAATTACAAAAATATCTCAGAGAAAAAATCTAGAAAAACAGTTGACAGGGACCAACGGGTCACTCAACGAGTTATCGGTTGAGACCACGACTCGTTGGGACCAGTCATTATTCTTGAGGCATAGGTTCTAGGCTCATTAAAACTGGCAATGAGAGGACCACAACTCAGTGGATGAACCAAAGTGTCATTAGTTCCTCCCATGGCCACTGGAAGAAAAATTTAGGAAGCCTGACAACGGGCAACACAACGACTCCTTGGTAGACCCAACGGGTCGTTACCTCCACTGTAAAGGTCCCTAAAATCCCTAAACTTGGCACCACGGGTGGTCACAATGAATCATTGTGAGATACAACGGGTCCTTGTTTCCACTCGTTATTACTGAAGGAGGTTTCTACGAATCCCAACCAACGACTCACACCATGAGTCATTGTATCACATGACAACTCGTTGGTTGAGTCATGGGGTCCTGGAAAAGGAAATTTTGAGCTGGGGACCAATGGTGACAGGATGACTCATTGTTTGTCACAACAAGTCATTCCATCTCCTATTGGTTCTTGAAGGACCAATGCTGGGCTGACCATCACTGAGACAACAGGTCGTTGGAGCTGACCATGATTCGTTGTTTCGGTCGTTTTGAGGCATTTTTTTCTAGTTTCTTCTAGATTTTTCTTTCAAGGTCTGAGTTTGGTCTAGGAAAGTTTCAGGGTGTTACATTCACGCACAAATTGAGCAGTTTGGATCGATAGAGAGTCAAGCTTTCATTAGTTGGCATTGAGAGGTGAGTAGTAAGCTTACCAAAATTTTTATTTCTATAACCTTCATGATTTATACATGATTTTTAAAAATAAAATGTGTTATCAAATTCTTGAAATAGCATGTGGGACAAGTTTTCTACTTGATATAGTATTGAAACATTTATTTGATATGTTTACCATTATTTTAGATGTTCTTATAATTACTAGACATGTTTTATTGTTACTTGAGATATGATTATCGTTACCGAAAAAGAAGGTACATAATTTTGTAAGAACTTAAGTGTCCTATACTATTGTGAAAATGCTTTCATATGAGTACTTGCTAGTTTCAAAGAAAATTATAAATGAGAGTAGACCTTGATGGATTCCATAGCTAATGACAGAGTCGTTACACCTGGTGCACCTTGTATTTATGTATTACCATTACAGCCCTCGCTAGTGGAAGGTAAAACTAGCATATAGTTATTAGCTATCTCTCAAGGTAGGGAACCACACCGATTACATGATTCATCCTTGGAAACCTTCCAAACCATAAGATTGTATATGATAGTATTTACATATTTTATTATTAAATTGTTAATTGATTTATGATTACATGAAACAGACAAGACTAATTATTGTAACCGTTTCTGAAAGAATATTTTATTTCATGATATTTTTTTATTCCTACTAGTATGTTTTCTGATTTTTCCCCCATAAAAATGATTGTGGTTAAGTTTTATTACTCACTGAGCTAGCGATTCACTCCCCTCTATTTTTTCTATGAAAGACCACAGGTGACGTTGGTGAGGATATCATTAACTAGAGCGTACGAGCTGATAGTCTCTGGCGATCCCCACATAGCTTCATGGTGGGCAGAAAGTTTATTCATATGTTGTTTTCATCTTCTTTAAAAAATCTTAGAGTCGCTCCGTTAGTCATTTCATTAGTGTCATGAGTATCCTTTCTCTATGATAGTCTTGTGACTAGTATTAGACTTATCATCGTATTTGGAGATGGATTTTGATATTATGGAATTTCGAATAGAATGTTGGCTTATATTATGGCATGTGTTGGTGATATTTTTGTTTGCTTGTTGATTTCTGAGATAGGTAAATTTTGGATTGGCCAAAAATCAAGAAAAACTCTGCCAAATTTTATGTAGATTTCAATTAAAGCTTGCTTTGGGATTCTATCCCTTAGCACCTATCACGGTCCTAAATTAGGTCACGACTCTCTCTTTGTAGCAACTATCTATGAGAACATTGTCAATGAAAACAAGAATGCCAGAAAATCTGAGATAACAAAAACTATTGTGCTTGCTAATACTCATGAGTTTATAAGGTCAGATATACATTCATCACCAATTTATTTGATATACATTCATCACCAATTTATTTGAAGTTCTTTCATAACAAAGGTTTTTTTTACTAAAATAAAATTTTGCACAAACTTTAAACTTTCCAATAACACACTTTGTGAATTAATTCAAAACATTGTTTAGAAGTAATACAGCTAATAGATAAAGGCAATTTAGTTTGTTTGGCTAGGGGGCAGATGGAGCAGGAAAAATCCTTTTGATCTGTGACTTTGATAAGCAGATTCTTGATATATTTCATAGATGAAAAAGATAAATGTCCCAAACGATAAAAAAAAACATTGCAAACTGAAACAATTTAATTGATAGTAGAATCTTCATGAAAAACAGTACTCATAGACTCTGAGCAAGATGCTCTAGAACAAACAGAAGGAGAAATAGGAAAGCAAACTGATTCTAAACAACTTGACTCTATTATCTGACCGATAAAATAATGATGGTCTTGATGGTCTTTTATTTATTTCACCTTCAACATACATTAAACCATCTCTTCATCTTCAAAGTAACACAATGCCTTTAAATTTATGGATACTATATGTATCTTTCACCGGCTCCATACCAATCCCTATAGGTATGAATTTTCATATTTATTTCACCTTAAATCCTCATTAACTCATTCATTCATCTTCCTTATTTGTAACTACAAAAATCTTTAATGTATATTAAATTATAAATTATTACACTGCTAATTATTAGTTTTTGCCCTTTCATACTAGAATAATAGCATTACATAAAGATTGGAATTGAACTTTTTTGCATATTATGATTTTCTTTCTCTGTATACCTTTTAATTAGAACTTTACAATGATGTATTCTTCTTTCATAGTTGTTTTCTGGACGAGATGATTTCATGATAAAGGTTAGACTTTGTAGAATGTGGGACGTCATTATCCCAACAAAAATGATGAGTTGATCACTGTTGAAATGATGTTTATAGATGAAAGGTACCCTCTTATATCTTCTTATTTAAAAAATTACTAATTCTTTTTGTAAATCTTAAATTACAAATTAATTGTGACTTCATTCTGTCAGGGTAATTTGATGCATGGCATAATTAGGTAAAATCAAGCTTATAAGTTCAAAGACAAGTTGATTGAAGATTTTTTATGTACAATCAAGAACTTCACAGTTGTTGAAAGCATTGGTGGATATAAACCTGTTGAAAATTCATTGACACTTATTTTTATTGCCTTAATTGTCATCAACATTTTATCTAAATATATTGTTCACATTCTTATAAATGGATTTAAATTTATTAAACTAGCTATAATTGACTCAAGAGTGAATAACGACAAAGTGACATCAGGTCTGTCTTCTTCTTATTATTAATATTTTTCATATATTTAAAAAGAGCATCAACGTTATACTAAAATGACATACTTCATCCACTTCATTTGTAGATGTGATTGGTTGTTTATATGGAATTGGTGAAATGGAGAACCTAGGATCTAAGTGGAAAAAAAGGGACATACAAATTATTACTGATTAGCAAGTCACTCATCTCATCTTTGCAATTATATTGCTTATATCTTTACACCTGTTAATCTCATTTTTATTTGAATTTAATGCAAGTTATTGAAACTTAGAAATTTAATGTAATCAGTGATACTAATTTCTAAGAACAGTTTGCATCCTACCAGAAAGACATGACATGATAGATTCTGAATACGATCAAAATTGGTTTGACATATCTGGCAAAAACTCGGACACAGTGACCCCAACTTATTTTATATAATATTAAATAGATATGAGCTTAAATAATTCTCAATTACGAAGATTTAAGGATAAGTGTACCTTTAAATTTATTGCTTAAAGCTTAATGACATATGATTTGTTTCTTCATATCATGAAATTAGCAAAAAAATGCTACAAGTATATTATGTTTTTTCATTTTACAATAGCAAAATAGCATGTTAGTAACTGAATTATGAATTTCTTATAGGTAAGGTAATAGTAGTTGCATGTCCTTTTTACTTTACAATACTTTAAAAGGCCATACTGAATCAAAGGCTATTTGGATTTGGTTGTTGATATGGTGAAGCTCAATGTGCTTGTGTATATGCTACAGATCATATTATTTGAGCCTTCCTCCCACCGCCATTAGGTTGAACAGAAGTTGCATTCATGTTGTTGATTATATTTTGATTCATCGTATGACTTACACCTTCATATTCAGATTCTTTTCCCTGCAAAGTTCAGTGAAAGCAAAAATTATCTTATAAAAAAAATTGGTGAGAATTTTGCTCCTTAACTCTGCAACAAGGATGCTAGCCCAAATATTGTGATAGTAACATTTATGATCGTGAAAGAAATTCATGGTAATTATTTCCGATTTCATTACCGCTATTATTAATTTAGCTTTTACCATTTGAGAAAATGGCCAAGTTAAATTTTATTACATCCATTATTAATAGGTGAAGTTAGCTTCTCCATCGCCGATGCAAGCAAAATATATGTAAATCTTGATATAGATTACATAAAATATTTGGTTCAAAAGTTTACCACCATGTCCATTGAAGGACAAGTTACAGAAAGGTCTAATGGTAATAGCATTCTAATTGAGGAAGAGATGTTTTTCAACCAGATGGATATTAAGGAGTTATTTGAGTCTGCGTGAAGTCCTGAAATACAAGTTATTTTCATACTTAGCTTCTTAATTTTGTGCATTTTTGAATCAAACATGATCATTACACTAATTTGATTTACTGTCGATGACACGCAAGAAATTAACTTACAAGATTTTATTTTTCATGAGTACAAATGTGTATAACTAAGGCAGAGTATGATGAAACTGGACGATCCACAGTTCGCAAGAAATCCTTCGAAACACAGCATGCCGAGTAACTAAAGAAATGCACAAACTTGCATTTCCAAAGCAGCACTATGTTTTTTAGTTGCATGTAATATGCTTATCATTTATATTCAATTTTTAAATAACTAGAGCACATGGACGCACTTCCCATGATCATTTACCTCTATGTGTTTTAGTTCAAAAATAATGTACGATTAAGCTTTTGGGGGAAGATATTGATTGGTAGGTTTTCCATTCTGGTTGATAAGTTTTTATAATACTCTAAAAATTCCTAAGATTAGCCTCGAAATTGGTAATATGATCAGTAGAAAAAGTTGAAAAAATATCTTAGGACGACTCGTGGTATGAGTCGTGGGAAGGACTAATGGGTCATAGGATGAGCCACTGTTTGATGTTTAGCTATCCTAGTTAGATTGCACGGGTCATTGTACGATCCGTTGTGGGAAACCATGAGTCATGATGGCAATCATCAGAAGGTTGGAGGAGTTGGACTGGTAAGCCTACGAGAGAAAACCACGAGTCATAGGTTGGTAGTACGACTCATGGTCATTGGTCATAGCAAGTTACTGCTGTACCAAGTTTGGAATGAACGAGTCATGGTACGACTCATTATGGGAAACAATGATTCGTGGCTTGCACTCCTGGGAAAGGGGTAGAGGAATTAGAAGCAATGGCCATGGATGGGTCTAACGACTCATTGTTGGAAGGTACCAGTCAATGTTTGATCCATGGGAAACTTCAAAAGTTAAGCAAAACAGCAGCGACAATGAGTGGTAACCACAAGTGGTGCTTTCAAGATACCACTCCTGATGAGAGTCATTACTTCTGGCAGTGTGTATTTTTATGTGAAATTAGTAAGAGCGTTTTTTTAATTTCTAAGCTCCTAAGTCCTAAACTACAACGTTTTAAGCTCTGAAACAAGTATATTAAGGGAGTTTAAGCTATTCTAATTCATTCAACTCCCATGCATGCAAGTTTTGAGGTTTTCCTTTGAAGATTAAGCTTAAATCCTTCAATTTCTTATCCAAATCTCTTGGGCTTTCAAAGACAAGTGTAGATTCAGCTCACTCAGATATGTAGGGATATGAATGAGAGTTCCTTTCACTCTCATGCTCAAAATTCTTCTTAATTCTATGAAATCAAGTTCTAGATTAAGTTCATGATCTTATGGGGTTTAAACCCAATCTTATGAAATTCTCTATGATTTATTTATAGGTCAGTTCCCTTCATGTTTCAAAGCATGCTATAAGATTGATGTGGAGATTTTGTATACAAATTCATTATAAATTCATGATTTAAAATTAAAAAAAATATGCCCAGTTATGCAAGTTTCATGAGATGTCAAGTTTATGGTTCATGATTTCAAGTATGATGAGATATCTAGCATGAATGAAAGTTTATGAATTACCCATGTGTTAATATATGATTTTGGCTAATGAAGTCTATTTCAAATATGCATGATTTTAATATTTAGGCAAGCCCACTCAAGTTAAGAAAGTTTTCATGATTTAGCCAAGGCTAATAATTTCAGTTTATCACAGGTTTTGGAGTCAAGACTCCCCATATTCAGATTTCAGACTATGCATGCGATTATGATTTCAGCTTCGTTGAAAAATGATGGGAGCACTATGCATGTTTTTGGGAGTAGTGTCTAGCACCAAGTAGGCTTGGGGTTTCAAGGTTCCCCAATCTTAGAACTACTGTAATGCACCAGAAACTCAAGAACTAGGCCCGGGAGTTAAAACGGAAAAAGCTGAAAAAGCTGCAAACTCGTTCTGTGACCCATGGGGGTGACCGCAAGTCGTTAAGTGACTTGTGGTGAGGACTTTAAACTTGGTATAAAATTTGGTGAATTGGGGTGACCACGATTCGTGGTCAACACCACCAGTCGTGACGTGACCCGTGGTCAATAATGAATTTAAGGTTGGGGAGACGTTGGGCAGTGTACCTAAGGACTGGGAACCACGAGTCATGTCCATGCCATTATCAGTTAGGTGACCCGTGGTCCAGGAGGGTTTGGGAAATGGAGACTTCGGCAATGTAGTGGACGAGTGGGTCACCACGAGTCTTGGGTACACCATGAGTTGTAGTGTCCCTCGTGATGACCAATAGGGGGTTTTTGGCAGTGCACTCGATGACCGTGACTATGACTTGTGGTTACTGGACACGACCCATTAGGTCCCTCGTGGGGGCCTGACAGTCAATTTTCCTGCGAATTTTCTAAGGTTGTTTAAGTAATTTCCTAACCTCCTAGACTCTAAACTACGTCATTTTAGTATATTTTAATGGAATTTAGAGAGCTTAAATGGTTTCCCCCTCATTCCCCATGCAGATTCGAATTGATGATGAAACCTATTAGGCCAAAAGCTCCATGGAGAGCAACAAAAGTCCACAGACCCCCCAATTTTTTCAGAAAACATCGTAGAGTTTCTCTCGAGAGCTTTCAGAGCAAGAACTAGGCAGTCCACTTCTCTTCAGGTTCTCAAGGAAATTCTTCGGATCTCTCCAATAGGTATGTGGGAATTCAACAAGGGAATAGTTCTTTCCTTGTGTCCCCAAAATTTCTCCCTATTTCTCTATATCAGTTCTAGCCCTGAAACTATCGAATGTTAAGAAATTATCAGTCATACTTCGTCTATATCATGTGGAATATTATTTTATGTTAATTATAGATATTTTCCACCAGCTTGTGACTAAAATGATGTTTGTTCTTGTGAAGTGAAATTTATCCCTAGTCGTTAGACGTAGAAAAATCTAGAATCTTGCAATAATTAAACAGTGAAATTTGTTTGATTCCTTCAATGTTGAGAATTTTCATATTGTTGGTTGGTGCTGAAGATTTAGTTAGCTTGATGTCAGTGCAATTTAGTTAAAATGTTAGAATACTCAGTGTTAGTCAGAAATGTCAGCTGATCAATTTGACTACTAAAATTTCCGAGGTGTCAATAGTACCTCCCAATTATCAGAATCAGACTCAGAACTAAGTTATAGTGGTTCACTAGGCCATCATGACACTTTTAGATAAACTGCTCTGACCAGTCTTAGGACCCCAGTTACATATTACAGCTTGTTCTTTAGACGATTACAACGCTTCCAGATAAGCAGCTCTGACTAGTCTTAGAACCCAGTTCCAGAATACAGTCTGATAAGACTCTTAGGGTTCTTCCAGATAGGTATTCCTGACTAGTCTTGGTCCTCAGTTTTGAGCTATCAACTTAGTATTCAGTGTAGGACTATCCAGTAGGAGTAGGACTTAGCACCGAGTAGACTGGGGTTCCAGTGCATCCAGGTTCCCAGAACTATGTTGTCATTGCAGGTTATAGTTTTATTAGCCTCATGGACCCAGACTCTTATGATCACCCAGTTCATGCCTTTATACCCTGGCAAGGTATATTAGGTCCTACCGATGGGGTGTATACATCGGACTCCACGTCTAGCTCACGTGGTTATATGTCAGTTATAGACTCTCCTACTAGTCAATTCAGTCTCAGCTTAGCTCAGTTTAGAACAATTTCAGACTACTTGATCTTGGGCAGATTTATATGCCCAAGTGATACTCAAACATATCATTTTCGCCTTGTTTATTGTGCAATGTGTATACATTTTCATGTAATTGGTAATAAAATGTGAATTTATACTAACCAACATGATTAGCATTGTTTTGTAGGTAAAATATGATTTTGAGGAGCTAAAATGCATGTTGGAACAATATCGGAGTTGGACTTGGATGCGAGCACGAAAAAGACATTGGACTGCACAATGTAAAGGGGTTCCGCGATGGAGCCGTGCCACGCTACCATCGCGGAGGCACACTGCCTGGAGGGTGATTAATTTGTCAATTTCCAGTGAAGCCTCGCAATAGCTCCGTGGCACGGAGGCAAGCCTCCACGTTGCATGTCGTGCCACGTTGAGGCTTTATTCCAGGACCCCAAATTTCCAGTGAGGGTCCGCGTCCACGCCGTGTCACGGAGGCAGTGCTCCGCGTTGGCCTCCGTGACACGTTGCTTGTTATTTTGGGAAAAATTCCCATTAGTATAAATAGAACACTTAGGCTTATTTTTAATTAATTCAGACTTGGTGGAGCAAGGACGTGGGTTACAGGCAGTTGAGGGACGAAAAAGCTCAGGGTTTTTCTCTCTTTCCTTCTTCTTTCAATCAATTGTTTGTATGATTAACACTTGTTTTAGGATGATTAATCCACAAATGAGTGGCTAATTCTCTTCATTGCTGAGGTTATGAATAGTGGTGATGAATTTTGATTATTGAATTGTATGGTTTTTCATCTTCTTCTTCCATGTTGTTCTATTAATTCTTGTTTCTACTGCATTAGTGTGTGGCCGACATTAATGTATATCTAAAAAGTCCGATTTCACTCGAGAGAGCACAAAATTGGAAAGTTGTGAATTAATAGGAATTGTTCTTAACTTGATTTGGGAAAATTGGGTTTTGATGTGCTTTCCTGATAGAAATATACTTGAAAGCCGTATTAGTCAATTTAGGAACCGAAATTGTATTGCTAGGTCATAAATCGCATTTGATCACAGAATTGTAGACGGATGGTTTATGATTCTAAAGTGAGATTAAATACGAGAGTTTTAATCTCTAGGCTAATGTTCTTGGCTAGCAACAGGAAGAGAAGATTAACCAAATTATGATTATAATCAAGTTCATTACTTGTTCTTAACCTTGGCATGCTCATATCCATAGTTTCAATTCAAAGTAAATATTTGTTAATAGTTTTAGTATATAATTTATAAACAAAAATTATTTAACTTTTGGTTACGTTGTTGTCAATATATATAGAAGTAAGATAGAATATAGTATACTTGAGCAATTTTTACTTATCCAGAGTCTCCTTGGTTCGATACTTGGCTTACTTAGCCACTTTACTACTTGTTTGACCACGTGCACTTGTGTGTCGGTTTAGATACCTATAACAAACGCACCGAACAAGTTTTTGGCGTCGTTGCCGGGGAGACTAGGCAATTGGTGAAATTGTGTTGAGTGTAAAATTACTATATTTTTGTTTTATTTTCTTAAGTGTTGACAACTTGGTCTTAGCCTATATTTTGCAGACGTGATTTCTGTGAACACTGGCAAGAGACAAAGAGCTGGTGGAATCTTATATAGAGCCTGAACGTGAATTTCATAGTAAACGCAGAGAAGCTCTACAAAAGAAGCTGCAGTTGCTCAGACAGTCTATTGTGGATCAACAAAATCCACCGGTTGTGAGGGCAGTGTTAGTGCCCGACGAAGCAGCAGCAAGGCCGGTTCGCGAGGTGGCAATCCCACATGCCAACAATGTACATTCAAGTATCCGCAAACCCGAGCCTGGAGGGAGATTTGAACTAAAGCAGAATATGGTGAAACTATTGCACACAAGCGGGCAATTTACCGGTCTCCCTCATGAAGACCCACAACAACATCTCCAGAATTTGTTGGAGATAAGTGACACTTATATACCCGCTGGAGTGTCACCTGATTATGTTTGGCTCACACTATTTCCGTTTTCCTTAATTGGTGAAGCCAAGAGGTGGTTAAAAGTTGAACCACCAAATTCTATATCAACGTGGGATGATCTAGCAAGGAAGTTCTTGATAAGATTTTTTCCCTCTGGTAAAACAGCCAGACTTAGAAGTCAAATTCTAAGTTTCAAACAGAGGTAGGGAGAAAATTTGTATCAAGCCTGGGAAAGATTTAAATCCATGTTGCGGGACTGTCCTCGTCATCATCAGTCCAATGAGGTGTTGGTGCACACATTTATTGAGAGTTTGGAACCCCAAACCAAAATTTTGTTAGATGCAGCAGCTGGAGGGCAAGCTCTGGAAAAGACTTATGAGGAGCTGTACACTTTGCTCAACCGGATTTCACAGGGCAATCCAGAATGGAATGCTGATTCATCACGAGGTGGAGCAAGGAAAGCAGCAGGAGTGCTTGAAATGGATGGATTTACAGCTATCACTACACAGATAGCTGCCTTGCAGAATCAATTGAACAACCACTTCAGCAATATGAACTTGAACCAGCCTTCAGCTTCAGTCAATGCGGTCCAGCAAAAGTGGTATGAAGTGTGTGGAAGCAGTGAGCACTCAGCTGAGTGTTGTGGAGCCAACCCAGATTCTGTTAACTTTGTGGGCAATGCACAAAGAAATCAGCAGCAGTTTGGTAGTGGCTACAACTCAAATTGGAGGAACCATCCAAATTTTTCGTGGGGTAGCAACAACCAACAAGGCCAAAGTTCGGGTCAGGGGATGCCAAGAAATCAAGGAGGGCAACAGAACTACCAATCTCAATTTAGAAATCACAATGCCCCTCCTCCACCACCATCACCGAGCATTGAGGAGATGTTCAAGACCATGATCGCTAATCAGGCGGAATTGCAGGCTGACTATGTTAAATTAGCAGCCAAAGTGAAGAATAATCAATTAGCGACCAAGACTCTTGAGTATCAATTTGGGCAATTTGCTAGTGCCCAAAACACAAGGCCCAGAGGAGGACTGCCTAGCGATACGGATCCTAATCCGAAGCAAGTAAATGCGGTGACCACAAGGAGTGGTTTGCAGCTGAAGGAGGTCGAACCGGAAAGACCACCTCAAAAGTCAGGAGCAGCAGATGTTGAGGGAGAGCAAATTGCGGATAGGGGGAAGACCAAAGAAGTAGAACCAGAAAGACCTCCACCCCCGTTCCCTCAACGACTCAAGAAACACAAGAAGGAGGCGTGTTTCAAGAAATTTATGGAGGTGCTTAAACAGGTACATGTTAACATACCTCTTGTTGATGTCTTGCAGGGAGTGCCAAAATATGCCAAATATATTAAAGACATCTTGGCCAACAAAAGTCGTTTGACTGAGTATGCCACGGTAGCTTTGACAGAGGAATGCACTTCCCGAATCCAAAATAGACTGCCCACGAAGCTAAAAGACCCTGAAAGTTTTACTATCCAGCTTACTATTGGGCAGAGTATCCGAGCTCGTGGATTGTGTGATTTGGGGGCGAGCATAAATCTGATGCCATCTTCGGTATTCAGAAAGTTGGGTCTAGGGATTCCTAGACCT
This sequence comes from Datura wrightii, assembly GCA_035772735.1. Taxonomy (NCBI): domain Eukaryota; kingdom Viridiplantae; phylum Streptophyta; class Magnoliopsida; order Solanales; family Solanaceae; genus Datura; species Datura wrightii. Next base: position 69,391,126 of record JASDFA010000019.1, on the reverse strand, counting down.
ACAACCGTAATCTTGCAGTTAGCAGACAGATCCTTAGCTAGGCCGGATGGCATTGTTGAGGATGTGCTTGTGCAAGTGGGCTCCCTCATTTTTCCGGTTGATTTTATTGTTCTGGATTTTGAACCAGATGCTGAAGTCCCATTTATTTTGGGACGACCCTTTTTGGCAACCGGGAAAGCATTAATTGACGTAGCTGCGGGTCAACTTACAATGCGAGCACATGACAAGGTAGAGGTATTTGATGTGCTAAAAGCCATGAAGCTGCCAGCTATAAATGAGGAGCTTTCAGAAATTAGTGTGGTTGAACATGGACAAATTAGGCAGGTTGTTGAATCTCAAGACCCATTGGAAAGAGCGTTGACGCATTCTGATCATTTTGGGGATAGAGAAGCTTGTGGAATGGTCCAATTGTTGAATGGAGCACCTAATCATCCGAGGAGACAGGAATTCCAGTCATTGATGAGATCTCTAGAGCCTTTGCCGAAACCATCCGTTGAGGAGGCACCGAAGCTGGAGCTGAAAGAATTGCCTCCCCATCTTAAATATATCTTTTTGGGGGAGGGGGAGACGTTACCAGTTATCATCTCTGCAGACTTAACGGAGGCACAGGAAAAGGCAGCATTGGGTGTCCTCATAAAGAGGAAGAAAGCAATGGGTTGGCAAATGTCTGACATTCAGGGTATCAATCCAGCTTTCTACACACACAGGATATTCATGGAGACAGGAGACTAACCAACCGTTCAGCCACAACGGAGACTTAACCCAGCAATGAAGGATGTGGTAAGAAAAGAAATAATCAAGTGGACTGATGCAGGTGTGGTCTACCCAATTTCAGACAGTGAGTGGGTCAGCCCTGTTCAATGTGTTCCTAAGAAAGGGGGGATGACTGTAGTCCCCAATGAGAAAAATGAGTTGATCCCTACTCGAACCGTCACAGGCTGGCGGATTTGTATGGACTACAGAAAGCTAAACGAAGCCACGAGGAAAGATCATTACCCCATCCCTTTTATTGATCAAATACTTGATAGGTTGGCATGGCAGGAGTATTATTGCTTCCTTGATGGGTACTCTGGTTATAACCAAATAGCCATAGCTCCGGAGGATCAAGAGAAGACTACTTTCACCTGTCCTTATGGGACATATGCTTTCAGGCGGATGCCATTTGGGCTATGCAATGTGTTCGGTCTGCTGCTCAGGTTGGTATTATATATTATAAACCGACACGCAAGTGCACGTGGTCAAACAAGTAATAAAGTGGCTAAGTAGCCAAGTATCGATCCAAGGAGGCTCAAGATACATAAAATTGCCTAGTTTACTATATTCCTATTTCACTTCTAATTATGCTAACAACAATGTAACCAAGAGTTACTTGAGTTTTTGTTTCTAAACTATATATACTACAATTAATAACAACTATTTACTTGTGAATTTAGACAATGGATACGAACATGCCAAGGTTAAGAACAAGTAATGAACTTGATAATCATGATAATTTGGTTACTATCTTCTTCATGTTGCTAGCCAAGAACATTAGCCTAGAAATTAAAACTCTCGTATTTAATTTCACTTTAGAATCATAAACCATCCGTCTATATTTCTGTGATCAAATGCAATTTATGACCTAGCACTACAATTCCGGTTCCTAAATTGACTAATACGGCTTTCAAGTATATTTCTATCAGGAAAGCACATCAAAACCCAATTTTCCCAGATCAAGTTAAGAACAATACCCTATTAATTCACAACTTTCCAATTTCTTGCTCTTTCGAGTGAAATTGGACTTTTTAGATGTACATTAATGTTGGCCATGCACTAATGCAGTAAGAACAAGAATTAATAGAACAACATTAAAGAAGAAGAAGAAAACCATATCATTTACAATCAAAATTCATTACACATGTTCAAAACCTCAGCAAGGAAGAGAATTAGCCACTCATTTGTGGATTGATCATCCTAAAATGAGTGTAAATCATACGTACAATTGATAGAAAGAAGAAAGGAAGAGAAGAAATCCCTTAGCTTTTTCGTTCTTCAACTGCTACTAACCCACGTCCTTCCTCTCCACTTCTGAACTCAGTCTAAAAACTAAAAACTACTTAAAATAAACCTAAGTGTGCTATTTATACTAGTGGGAAATTTTTCCCGGAATAACAAGCAACGTGTCACGGAGGCCAACGCGGAGCACTGCCTCCGTGACACGGCGTGGACGCGGACCTTCACTGGAATTTCAGGGTCCGGTAAATTAGCCTCAACGTGGCACGGAGGCCAACGCGGAGGCCTCTCTCTGTGCCACGGAGCTGGCGCGAAGGCACACTGGAATTTGCCATTTTAATTCCTGTTCAGGCAGTGTGCTACCGCGATGGTAGCGTGGCACGGCTCCATCGCGGAGCCCTTATAAAATGTGCATTCCAAGGTCTTTTCCACGCTAGCATCCAAGTCCAACTCCGACATAGTTCCAACATGCATTTTAGCTCCTAAAAATCACATTTACCTGCAAAACATCATGTTGGTTAGTATAAATTCGCATTTTATTACTAATTACATGATATTATATACACATTGCACAACAAACAAGGTAAAAATGATACGTTTGAGTATCACTTGGGCATATAAATCTGCCCAAGATCACTTACCCCACACTTAAATCCTTGTTCGTCCTCGAACAACACATACACAAATCATGCAAATTACATCCCAACCTTCGTCACTATGGTGCAACAATTTACGCTACGGTCATACCGATTATTCAATTTTCGCAAATCATCAAGAAAACATGCTTGGTCGTACAATACAATGACCTTTAATACATCAAGACTTCCTAGACTTTAAGAATTGATTCTTGATATCGGCAAACTCATGCAAATCAACTAATCAAGAAATCCGACACGAAAATCAATCTTTCATCAAGCATGTGCCCTCACAACTCGAGAGAAACTTCCCCTTTATGTTCATGCAGCACACAAACATGCAAGTAGGGGCATATAAAAATTAATTTCACTCTCTCTGCCAAAAGAATTCACATAACCCATAGGCTTGCCCTTAGTGTATTACTCCACTAATATAAAAAAATGCAATATAGGATCACGTAGGACTTTAATGGGTTGTAACGGGGCTATGGATCTAGTATATATATATTGGATTAGCCAATAATAGTTGCTAGCATCCTTAAGCGCCTTTTCAACTCATTCCCATCGACTCATGGACATTGTTCCTCCCTTTTCTCTTTTTCTTCCATTCATGCTGGTTTACTTTCATACAGCCCATTTCATCAAACACACTTGACACAAAACAAAGGGTTTTCATGTACCCTCACTATCATTTAATTACAACAAGTGCCTCTTCAACATCATCTTTTCTTTCCTCACTCTGCTTTTCTTTTTCTTTTCACTCTTTTCCCTCTTTAACACTTTGGGAAACATTTTCTTTTCTTTGTAAGCGCTTAAGAGCTTCTTATAGACTTTAAGGCTAATGAAAAGAAGGAATAAAGCTTAGTTCATACAATTTTGGACAAAAGAAAGAAATCGGCTAAAGGCTCAACGGGCTGACTAGGGTATACAACATATAAAAAGGTAGAATTTGACAAGAAAAAAAAATGGAAACTATCGGTTAAAACAAAGAAATGCCTACATCCTTTCCAACACTACACCTCCTTCATTTCGTTTTGTATACACACCAGGCAAGTTCTAGACAATTCACAATGACATGGAATAGCAAAACCTCACTTCACACTTCATGCACATGCTCGAATCAAGATGCATTCACAGACTCTTTAATTAATCAATTACATGAATTCAAGATTAAGCCTCAATCATACTGAACCAAATTCTATAGCCTAGGTAACTCAACATATTTACAGAATGGCATGCTTTCAAACGAATCACTTTCACATTTTGAACATCAATTACAACACGCAACGAAATTTTAGCAACCATAAGCAACTACAGTTCATTGATGCAATCCACCAAAGAAAACTAAAAACAAATAAAAATCCTACTCCTACCGACTACATTTCCCTTAAGACGGTCGTCATCCATCCATCATAGGGAACTGTCACTAACTATGACATCGGTTCAATGGGACTATTCTCGGTAAAAGAACCGAAAACAAACTCCTAGAAACCCAAAAAAAATAAAAATCGAAAAAAAAAAAATTTCAACACATCGATCATTTCGATAGAAAGAAAATATTTACAAGTGCAAAATATTTTCGCAAAAATTTTGAAAAATATCGATCATTTTGATAGAAAAAAAAATATTTACAAAATTTACAAAATATTTACACTAGCAACCATAACTTTCAAAACACACATCATTAACCACACAACAAATATATACAGATACATCACGAATCAGTTCACAACAGGGAAAGCACAAACATTCATAAACATCAAGGAAAAACATACAGCAATTTAGAGCCTATGTCCCAGCACCTAACTACTCCCCACCCCACACTTAAATCGAACACTGTCCCCAGTATTCACAATAATACAAAGCATAAAATTTTGGGTGGTGGAACTCCCTGCTCAGTTGAAATATTCGACTTTTTCATCCGGTGCTGCGGCCTCGTCGCCCATATCTGAATCAGCTCCATCGTCGTCATCGGACTCCACATCAGAGTCCTCACGACGTGTCTCCTCATCAGTAGGGACATCATCATCTGTAGGCTCCACAAAGGCTGGCCCTACCTGACATAAGGCTCTGGCGTTCTCGCCAAAGGGGTAGTCCAGCTCCAGCTGCCATAATTCTTCCTCGGTGGCTGGTCTCCCACCAATCCGTAGCTGAAGCATCTGCATGCCAAACATACGGGCCATGTACTGATCGTCACGAGCATGTCGCTCGCCCAAAGTCAATACTGGTCCGTGTGTAGTGTCGGGGGCCTTAGTCTTTGTCACGTCGAGGGTCCTCCGCTCTAACTGCGGAATATAATCCAAGTCTTCTTCCTCAATGTCGAGGCCTCGGAGGAAGGTGGTGATGAGTCATCCAAACCCGTATCTGTGGCCCTGGTGCAGTTTGGCTCTCTTCATGGCGGATATTATTACCGCCCCAACATTAATCTCAAGCCCTTTCATAAGGGCATACACCAAGCAGACACGGTCCTGGGTCACATCTGTCATATGGACTCCCGGGATCAAGCACGAACATACAATCTTCAGCCAGATTCTGGCCTCCCTGTTCATCTGTGAATAAGGCAGAGTCTGGTGGTAACCCCTCTCCTTATGTCTACTCCATCGGGCTGTGGATCGAGCCCCACACAACGTATGTCTGATGTCGGCGTACGGTGGGGTGATGTTTAGCTGGCGGAGAACGTGGGCGTCTGTGTCCCGCGCTCCAACGATGGCATTCAGCTGTTGGGGTTCCAGAGTGACAATCTGCCCTCTGATTTTTATAGTGTGGCTTCTGATGGCCGGGTTCCAGTTTGCATAAAATTCCCGGACCAAGTGAAGGTTGCACTCCTTGGGCTCCTGAAAAATAAAGCTGAGCCCAGCTGCTTCAATTCACTGTACGATGCGAGGGAACTCTTGTGCAAGTGGTTCCCGTGCAATATGTTCCTCGGGGAAGTACTTGTTTTCTTTATGTTTCACGTACCATTTCTTCCCTTCATCGGTGACCCATCTTGTTCCGTATTGGCGGTGTTGGCCACGCGGAACAGCGGGTGCAGCTGGGACTGCAGTGCCCAGTCTCATCCTTTTCCTACCTGTGCCTGAGGTAGAAGCACCCTTGCCTTTATCTTGTCTGCTAGCCATTGTACCTGTCAATTGACACAAACAAGCACAAAGTTAAGCTAAAAACTTGTTAACTTCGGCTAAGGTCGGGTTACACAACATTTACCCCACACTTAGGCCTTAGCTACTTCTATAAATTTACGGCAAGAATAGCTCTAATTACACCACAGACAACACTATATACTTCATGCTTAGTGCGTTCACAACAAAATTTTGATAGCATAACGGTTAGCGTACTACTTAGACTTCATACAGCTAATCCCAATCCTACTATCGCTAACAATTCAACCATCGCACTTCGCAACAAAACAACAACAAAATAAAAAACAACAATCAAAACATTCTATATACAATCTAATCTAAACAATCTAACCAATTTACACTCTTTATGCATTTTCCCACAAAAATTAGAGAATTAGTCGTCTTTTAACATTTACACAATATTTACCACGACTTCTCTCAAATAATAAACACACCCCGGCATCTAATTCATCAAATTATCAAGTTGCCCCAGTCAAATTCAACAACCCAAGCCCTAGAATACAATTCTATAAGCAATTTCGAATTATTTACGCAATCGATAAGTTCAAACGCTAAATACAACAATCCAAACATGTATCAATCACAAATAATCCAACATTCATGTTTAATTTCTACCTAGGGTGATATATCTCACCTCACATGCCCAAATTTGACAAAAATCGCCAAAAAATTGAGATAGATGATGAAAACATACCTTTGAATTGAGAAACTGAAGAAACTTGATGTTTTTCCTTGCCTAGGAACGTGGCACGGTGCTTGGGGAGGGGGAAATGGGTGTTTTGTCGCGGAGGGAAGAGGGAAATGGGGAAAAATGGGCGAAATCGGGGTTTTATTTAAAGAAAACACGCGGGTCACCCGGCAACCCGGTGTGACCCGGCACTGAATAAGGGGCAACGTGTCACGGAGGGTAACGCGGAGACCCTCCTCTGTGACACGGAGCCAACGCGTTGGCTTACTGGATTTTTGAAAAATCCGGATTTTGCCTTCAACGTGTCACGAAGGGTAACGCGGTGCCTTACCTCCGTGACACGGCGCCAACGCGCCAGTGCACTGTTTCTTCACTTAATTTGATTTTTCATATCTTGCCTCATTTTCTTGATTCCCTGTATATTTCCTCCGTTATACCTGAAAATCACCTCACTAAACAAAAATTGGTTAAATTAATAGATTTCCCTAACTAAAATAAAAAAATACTAACTAAAGTGAAAGTCTAAACCTAATCAAGAAAAGAAAAAGAAAAATAAAACTTGGAAATAGAAAATAAAAACAAAAATAAAGATAAAAATTAACTACACTGTGCAAAAAGAAAAAAATAAAATATTTTTCTCACGGGTTGCCTCCCGTGCAGCGCCTGGTTTACCGTCGCGGCTCGACGTCCTTTACGCTCACTTGTCTACTAGGGAGATAGACGATTTGTACCGATCATGGTCATCCCCCCAGTAGTGCTTGCATCTCTGCCCATTTACCAAGAACGTAGCACTCCTATCTTCTTGCCACAGTTCTACCGCCCCGTGAGGGGTCATTCTCACCACTTCAAACGGTCCAGACCATTTAGACCTCAGCTTAACAGGAAACAATTTCAATCTTGAATTAAAAAGCAAAACTTTCTGTCCTGGTTCGAAAATGCGATGCACCACATGCTTGTCGTGCCATCTTTTGGTTCTTTCCTTGTAGTACTTCGCACTCTCATAGGCGTGCCAGCGAAATTCATCAAGTTCGCTGAGCTGCATCAGTCTCTTTTTACCCGCTAGCTCTAAGTCCATATTTAGCTTTCTGACAGCCCAGAAAGCTCGATGCTCAAGTTCAACCGGGAGATGACATGCTTTGCCATAGACCAATCGGTACGGTGACGTTCCAATCGGTGTCTTATAAGCGGTTCGGTAGGCCCACAACGCATCATCAATTTTACCGGACCAATCATTCCATTGTGTGTTCACCGTTTTCTGAAGAATCTGTTTTACCTCCCTGTTTGACACCTCTACTTGCCCACTAGTTTGTGGGTGGTATGCTGTGGCCACTTTATGGCGCACCCCATACTTAGCCAGTAATTTCTTAAAACTTGCATTGACAAAATGAGCCCCTCCGTCACTGATAATTGCTCGGGGTGTCCCAAACCTTGTAAGAATGTGTTTCTTCACAAACTTCGTTACTACCTTGTTATCATTCCTGGGGCAAGCTATTGCTTCCACCCATTTTGATACATAATCTACAGCCACCAAGATGTAACGATTTCCAAATGACGGTGGGAATGGACCCATGAAATCAATGCCCCATACATCAAAGGGCTCAACTTCCAGTATGTTCTGCAAAGGCATCTCTTGTCTTCTGCCAATTGATCCTGTCCGCTGACATCTATCACACATTTTGACATACTCCATAGAATCTCTGAACAGGGTTGGCCAAAAGAAACCTAACTGAAGAACCTTGTGTGCTGTTCTCTCACCTCCGTGATTCCCTCCATACAACGAAGAATGGTAGCCCCTTAACACCTCTGCTATCTGACTCTCTGGGATGCATCTTCTCATCACCTGGTCTGGTCCCTGCTTGAACAAATATGGCTCGTCCCATACATAATATCGGCTGTCATGCCTCAATTTCCTTCTTTGCTGGTATGTTGCTTCAGGTGGTTAAACTCCGCTCACTAGCAAGTTGACTATGTCAGCATACCAGGGAACTTCAGCTTCTCCCACTGCCAAGAGTTGCTCATCTGGGAAGTCCTCATTAATGTCATCACTTTCCATCACATGCGACCGACTTTCTAGTCGTGAAAGGTGATCTGCTACCTGATTTTCACTCCCTTTTCTGTCTCTAATCTCAAGGTCAAACTCCTGTAGCAATAAGATCCATCTGATCAATCTGGGCTTAGCATCTTTTTTGTTGAATAGGTATCGAATAGCTGCATGATCAGTGTACACCACCACTTTCGAACCCACCAAATAAGACCGGAACTTGTCAAATGCAAACACCAGAGCTAGCATTTCCTTTTCTGTGACTGTGTAATTTCTCTAAGCCGTATTCAGTGTCTTGCTTGCATAATAAATAGAATGAAAAACTCTATTCTTCCTTTGTCCCAATACAGCTCCCACAGCCACATCACTGGCATCACACATCAGCTCAAATGGTTGTTCCCAATCAGGAGAGGTAAGTATGGGTGCTTCTATCAATTTCTGCTTCAACTTTTCAAATGCTACAACACACTCATCGTTCAACTCAAACTTGACCTCCTTTTCTAGCAGCCTACATAGCGGTCTAGAAATGTTGGAAAAGTTTTAATGAATCGTCTGTAGAATCCTGCATGTCCCAAAAAACTGCGTACACCTTTCACTGATACTGGTGGTGGCAATTTCTCAATAACCTCAATTTTAGCACGATCGACTTCCAACCCCTTTTTAGACACTTTGTGGCCCAGGACAATCCCCTCCTTCACTAAGAAGTGGCATTTCTCCCAGTTTAACACAAGGTTGGATTCTTCACATCGAGCCAGCACCCTGTCAAGATTCTGCAAACAAGTAGCAAACGAATTACCAAAAACAGAAAAATCATCCATAAATACCTCAACAAAATCTTCAACCATGTCATGGAAAATAGCCATCATGCATCTCTGGAATGTGGTGGGTGCGTTGCATAACCCAAACGGCATCCGCCTGAAAGCATATGTCCCATAAGGACAGGTGAAAGTCATCTTCTCTTGATCCTCAGGAGCGATGGCTATTTGGTTATAGCCAGAGTACCCATCAAGGAAGCAATAATACTCCTGCCCTGCCAATCTGTCAAGTATTTGGTCAATAAAAGGAATGGGGTAATGGTCTTTCCTCATGGCTTCATTTAGTTTTCTGTAGTCCATACAAATTCGCCAGCCTGTGACGGTTCGTGTAGGGATTAACTCATTTTTCTCATTAGTGATTACAGTCATCCCCCCTTTCTTAGGAACACATTGAACGGGACTGACCCACTCACAGTCTGAAATTGGGTAGACTACACCTGCATCAAGCCACTTGATTATTTCCTTCCTTACCACATCTTTCATTGCTGGATTAAGTCTCCTCTGCGGCTGAACAGTTGGCTTGACTCCTGTCTCCATGAATATCCTGTGTGTGCAGAAAGCTGGATTTATACCCTGAATGTCATACATTTGCCAACCCATTGCTTTCTTCCTCTTCCTTAAGACCCCCAAAGATGCCTTTTCCTGTTCCTCTGTCAAGTCTGCAGAGATAATAACTGGTAACGTCTCTCCCTCCCCCAAAAAGATATATTTTAAATGGGGAGGCAATTCTTTCAGCTCCAATTTCGGTGCCTCCTCAACAGACGGTTTCGGCAACGGCTCTAGTGATCTCATCAATGACTGAAATTCCTGTCTCCTCGGATGATTAGGTGCTCCATCCAACAATTGAACCATTCCACAAGCTTCTCTATCCCCAAAATGATCAGAATGTGTCAACGCTCTTTCCAATGGGTCTTGAGATTCAACAACCTGCCTACTTTCTCCATGTTCAACCACACTGATTTTCGAAAGCTCCTCATGTATAGCCGGCAACTTCATGGCTTTTAACACATCAAATAACTCTACCTTGTCATGTGATTGCATTGTAAGTTTACCCGCAGCTACATCAATTAATGCTTTTCCGGTTGCCAAAAAGGGTCGTCCCAAAATAAATGGGACTTCAGCATCTGGTTCAAAGTCCAGAACAATAAAATCGACCGGAAAAATGAGAGAGCCTACTTGCACTAACACATCCTCAACAATGCCATCCGGCTTAGCTAAAGACCTGTCTGCTAGCTGCAAGATTACTGTTGTAGGTCTAGGACTCCCTAGACCTAACTTTCTGAATACCGAAGATGGCATCAGATTTATGCTTGCCCCCAAGTCGCATAATCCACGAGCTCGGATACTTTGCCCAATCGTAAGCTGGATAGTAAAACTTCCAGGGTCTTTCAGTTTTGTGGGCAACCTATTCTGAATACGGGAAGTGCATTCCTCCGTTAAAGCTACCGTGGCATACTCAATCAAACGACTTTTGTTAGCCACGATGTCTTTAATATATTTCGCATATTTTGGCACTCCCTACAAGACATCAACAAGAGGTAAGTTAACATGTACCTGTTTAAGTACCTCCATGAATTTCTGGAAACACGCCTCCTCCTTGTGTTTCTTAAGTCGTTGAGGGAACGGGGGTGGAGGCCTTTCTGGTTCAGCTTCTTTAGTCTTCCCCTTATCTGAGATTTGCTCTCCCTCAACATCTGCTGCTCCTGACTTTTGAGGCGGTCTTTCCGGTTCCACCTCCTTCAACTGTAAACCACTCCTCGTGGTCACTGCATTTACCTGCTTTGGATTAGGATCTGTGTCGCTACGTAGTCCTCCTTTGGGTCTAGTATTTTGGGCACTAGCAAACTTCCCAAACTGATATTCAAGAGCCTTGGTCGCCAACTGATTGTTCTTCACTTCGGCTGCCAATTTAACATAGTCAGCCTGCAATTGTGCCTGATTAGCGATCATGGTTTTGAACATCTCCTCAATAGTCGGTGATGGTGGTGGAGGAGGGGCATTGTGATTTCTGAATTGAGCTTGATAATTTTGTTGCCCTCCTTGGTTTCTGTGCATACCCTTCCCTGAACATTGGCCTTGTTGATTGTTGCTACCCCACGAAAAATTCAGATGATTCCTCCAATTTGAGTTGTAGCCACTACCAAACTGCTGCTGATTTCTCTGTGCATTGCCCACAAAGTTAACAGAATCAGGATTTGCACCACAGCATTCAGCTGAATGCTCACTACTACCACACACTTCACACCACATCTGTTGAACTGCATTGACTGAAGCTGAAGGCTGGTTCAAATTTATATTGCTGAAGTGAGTGTTTAACTGATTTTGCAAAGCAGCTATCTGTGCAGCGATAGCTGTGAATCCATCCACTTCAAGCACTCCCGCTGCTTTCCTTGCTCCACCTCTTGAAGAATCTGCATTCCATTCTGGATTGCCTTGTGAAATTCGGTTGAGCAAAGTGTACAGCTCCTCATAGGTCTTCTCCAGCGCTTGCCCTCCAACTGCTGAATCTAACAGAATTTTAGTGTGGGGTTCCAAACCCTCAATAAATGTGTGTACCAACACCTCATTGGACTGATGATGATGAGGACAGTCCCGCAACATGGATTTAAATCTTTCCCAGGCTTGATATAGATTTTCTCCTTCCCTCTGTTTAAAACTTAGGATTTGACTCCTAAGTCTGGCTGTTTTACCAGAAGGGAAAAATTTGATCAAAAACTTCCGTGCAAGATCATCCCACGTTGATATAGAATTGGGTGGTTCAGCTTTTAACCACCTCTTGGCTTCACCAAGTAAGGAAAACGAAAATAAGGTGAGTCGAACATAATCAGGTGACACTCCAGCGGGTATATAAGTGTCACTTATCTCCAAAAAGTTTTGGAGATGTTGTTGTGGATCTTCATGAGGGAGACCGGTAAATTGTCCACTTGTGTGCAAAAGTTGCACCATATTCTGCTTTAATTCAGACCTCCCTCCAGGCTCTGGTTTGCGGATGCTAGAATGTACATTATTAGCGTGTGGGATTGCCACCTCGCGAACCGGCCTTGCTGTTGCTTCATCGGGCACTAAAACTGCCCGCACAACTGGTGGATTTTGTTGCTCCATCATAGACTGTTTAAGCAACTGCAGCTTCTTTCGTAGAGCTTCTCTACGTTGACTATGAAATTCACGTTCAGGCTCTAAGTAAGATTCCACCAGCTCTTTGTCCCTTGCCAGTGTTCACAGAAACAAAATCTGCAAAATACAGGCTAAGACCAAGTTGTTAACACTTAAGAAAATAAAAATACAAATACAGTAAATTTACACTAAACACAATTTTACAAATCGCCTAGCCTCCCCGGCAACGGCGCCAAAAACTTGTTCGGTCTGCTGCTCAGGTTGGTATTATATATTATAAACTGACACGCAAGTGCACATGGTCAAACAAGTAATAAAGTGGCTAAGTAGCCAAGTATCGATCCAAGGAGGCTCAAGATACGTAAAATTGCCTAGTTTACTATATTCCTATTTCACTTCTAATTATGCTAACAACAATGTAACCAAGAGTTACTTGAGTTTTTGTTTCTAAACTATATATACTACAATTAATAACAACTATTTACTTGTGAATTTAGACAATGGATACGACCATGCCAAGGTTAATAACAAGTAATGAACTTGATAATCATGATAATTTGGTTACTATCTTCTTCATGTTGCTAGCTAAGAACATTAGCCTAGAAATTAAAACTCTCGTATTTAATTTCACTTTAGAATCATAAACCATCAGTCTACATTTCTGTGATCAAATGCAATTTATGACCTAGCACTACAATTCCGGTTCCTAAATTGACTAATACGGCTTTCAAGTATATTTCTATCAGGAAAGCACATCAAAACCCAATTTTCCCAAATCAAGTTAAGAACAATACCCTATTAATTCACAACTTTCCAATTTCTTGCTCTTTCGAGTGAAATTGGACTTTTTAGATGTACATTAATGTTGGCCATGCACTAATGCAGTAAGAACAAGAATTAATAGAACAACATTAAAGAAGAAGAAGAAAACCATATCATTTACAATCAAAATTCATTACACATGTTCAAAACCTCAGCAAGGAAGAGAATTAGCCACTCATTTGTGGATTGATCATCCTAAAATGAGTGTAAATCATACGTACAATTGATAGAAAGAAGAAAGGAAGAGAAGAAATCCCTTAGCTTTTTCGTTCTTCAACTGCTACTAACCCACGTCCTTCCTCTCCACTTCTGAACTCAGTCTAAAAACTAAAAACTACTTAAAATAAACCTAAGTGTGCTATTTATACTAGTGGGAAATTTTTCCCGGAATAACAAGCAACGTGTCACGGAGGCCAACGCGGAGCACTGCCTCCGTGACACGGCGTGGACGCGGACCTTCACTGGAATTTCAGGGTCCGGTAAATTAACCTCAACATGGCACCGAGGCCAACGTGGAGGCCTCTCTCCGTGCCACGGAGCTGACGCGAAGGCACACTGGAATTTGCCATTTTAATTCCTGTTCAGGCAGTGTGCTACCGCGATGGTAGCGTGGCACGGCTCCATCGCGGAGCCCTTATAAAATGTGCATTCCAAGGTCTTTTCCACGCTCGCATCCTAGTCCAACTCCGACATAGTTCCAACATGCATTTTAGCTCCTAAAAATCACATTTACCTGCAAAACAAATGCTAATCATGTTGGTTAGTATAAATTCGCATTTTATTACTAATTACATGATATTATATACACATTGCACAACAAACAAGGTAAAAATGATACGTTTGAGTATCACTTGGGCATATAAATCTGCCCAAGATCACAATGCACCCGCCACATTCCAGAGATGCATGATGGCTATTTTCCATGACATGGTTGAGGATTTTGTTGAGGTATTTATGGATGATTTTTCTGTTTTCGGTAATTCGTTTGCTACTTGTTTGCAGAATCTTGACAGGGTGTTGGCTCGATGTGAAGAATCCAACCTTGTATTAAACTGGGAGAAATGCCACTTCTTAGTGAAGGAGGGGATTGTCCTTGGCCACAAAGTATCTAAAAAGGGGTTGGAAGTCGATCGTGCTAAGATCGAGGTTATTGAAAAATTGCCACCACCAGTGTCAGTGAAAGGTGTGCGCAGTTTTCTAAGGCATGCAGGATTCTACAGACGATTCATCAAAATCTTTTCCAACATTTCTAGACCACTATGCATACTGCTAAAAAAGGAGGTAAAGTTTGAGTTGAATGATGAGTGTGTTACAGCATTTGAAAAGTTGAAGCAGAAATTGATATAAGCACCTATACTTACTTCTCCTGATTGGGAACAACCATTTAAGCTGATGTGTGATGCCAGTGATGTGGCCGTGGGAGCCGTAATGGGACAAAGAAAAAATGGAATTTTCCATTCTATTTATTATGCAAGCAAAACACTGAATACGGCCCAGAGAAATTACACAGTCACAGAGAAAGAGATGCTAGCCTTGGTGTTTGCATTTGACAAATTCAGGTCTTATTTGGTGGGTTCGAAAGTTGTGGTGTACACCGATCATGCAGCTATTCGGTACCTATTCAACAAGAAGGATGCCAAGCCCAGATTGATTAGATAGATCTTATTGTTGTAGGATTTCGACCTTGAGATCAGAGACAGAAAGGGAAGCGAGAACCAAGTAGCAGATCACCTATCACGACTGGAAAGTCGGTCGCATGTGATGGAAGGTGATAACATAAATGAAGAATTCCCAGATGAGCAACTCTTGGCAGTGGGAGAAGCTGAAGTTCCCTGGTATGCAGACATAGTCAACTTGCTAGTGAGCAGAGTCTACCCACCTGAAACAACAGACAAGCAAAGAAGGAAATTGAGGCATGACAGCCGGCATTATGTATGGGATGAGCCATATTTGTTCAAACAGGGACCAGATCAGGTGATGAGAAGATGCATCCCAGAGAGTCAGATAGCAGAAGTGTTGAGGGGCTGCCATTCTTCGCTGTATGGAGGGCATCATGGAGGAGAAAGAACAGCGCACAAGGTTCTACAGTCAGGTTTCTTTTGGCCGACACTGTTCAGAGATTCTATGGCGTATGTCAAAATGTGTGATAGATGTCAGCGTACAGGATCAATTGGCAGAAGACAAGAGATGCCTTTGCAGAATATACTGGAAGTTGAGCCCTTTGATGTATGGGGCATTGACTTCATGGGTCCATTCCCACCGTCATTTGGTAATCGTTACATCTTGGTGGCTGTAGATTATGTATCAAAATGGGTGGAAGCTATAGCTTGCCCCAGAAATGACAACAAGGTAGTAACGAAGTTTGTGAAAAAACACATCCTCACAAGGTTCGGGACACCCCGAGCAATTATCAGCGATGGAGGGGCTCATTTTGTCAATGCAAGTTTCAAGAAATTACTAGCCAAGTATGGGGTGCGCCATAAAGTGGCAACAACGTACCACCCCCAAACTAGTGGGCAAGTAGAGGTGTCAAATAGGGAGGTGAAGCAGATTCTTCAAAAAACAGTAAATACACAATGGAATGATTGGTCAAGCAAACTCGATGATGCGTTGTGGGCTTACCGAACTTCTTATAAGACACCGATTGGAACCTCACCATACCGATTGGTCTACGGCAAAGCATGTCATCTCCCGATGGAATTAGAGCACCGAGCCTTCTGGGCTGTCAGAAAGCTAAATATGGACTCAGAGCTGGCGGGCAAAAAGAGACTAATGCAGCTCAGTGAACTTGATGAGTTTCACTGGCATGCCTATGAGAGTGCTAAGTACTACAAGGAAAGAACCAAAAGATGGCATGATAAGCATGTGGTGCATCAAATTTTCGAGCCGGGACAGAAAGTTTTGCTCTTTAATTCGAGATTGAAGTTGTTTCTTGGTAAGTTGAGGTCTAAATGGTCGGGACCATTTGAAGTAGTAAGAATGACCCCTCACGGGGCGGTAGAACTGTGGCAAGAAGATCGGAGTGCTACATTCTTGGTAAATGGGCAGAGATGTAAGCATTACTGGGGGGAGGACAATCATCGTGAAAAATCGTCCATCACCCTAGTGGATAATTGAGCATAAAGGACGTCGAGCCGCGACGGCAAACCAGGCGCTGCACGGGAGGCAACCCGTGAAAAATATTTTTTTCTTTTGTTTTGTAAAGTGTAAATAGATTTTATTTTATTTTTCTTTTTCTTGATTTGGAACAAATTTTTCATTTTAGTTAGTATTTTTCATTTTAGTTAGGGAAATCTATTAATCTAACCAATTTTTTTTAGTGAGGTGATTTTCAGGTCAAACGGAGAAAAATATGCATGGAATCGGGAAGGAAAAGGCAACGTATGAAAAAATGAATAAAATGAAGAGACAGTGAGCCATCGTGATGGCTCCGTGTCACGGAGGAGGGGCTCTGTGTTACCCTCCGTGACACGTTGCCTTATATTTTGTGACGGGTCACACCGGGTTGCCGGGTGACCCGCGTGTTTTTCTTCATTTTAAACCCCAAAAAACCCCTTTTTCCCTCATTTTCTTACTTCTCCGTGACCAAACACCCAAATTTCCCACCCCAACCAACGTGCCATGGTATTAAACAAAGAAATTACCGAGTTTCTTCGATTATTCAACTTAAAGGTATGTTTTCCTCTTCTCTCTCAAGTTTTTGTTGATTTTAGTCGAATTTGAGCTTGGGAGGTGAGATATATCACCCTAAGTAGAAATTTGGCATGAAATTGAGTTATTCTTTGATTGATAAATGTTCGGAATGTTGTAATGAGTGTTTGAACTTGTCGGTTGCGTGAATGATTCGAATTTGATTGTGAAATTCAATTCTAGGGCTTGGGTTGTTGAAATCGAATTGGGTAACTTGGTAAATTGGTAAATTATATGCCGCGGTGTGCTTGTGAATTGAGATAAGTCATTGTAAATATTGTTTGAATGTAATAAACGACGAATTCTCTGGTTTTTGGGAAAATGTGAAAATTGTTCGAATTGGTTGGTTACATAGGTTCATATGTATATAGAAATTTTGTTGTTGTTTTTGTTTGTTGTTTTCGTTGCTAAGTGCGATGGTTGAATTGCTAGCGATGGTAGGATTGGGATTAGCTGTATGAAGTCTGAGTAGTACGCTAAAAGTTATACTGTCGAAATTTTTTTTTTTGTGCGAACGCACTAAGCATAAATTGTATAGTTGTTTGTTTTTGGTGTAAATAAAGTGATCCTTGCCATAGTATCGTAACCGTAGCTAAGGACTAAGTGTGGGGTAAACTTAGCTTAACCCGACCTTAGCCGAAGTTAACATGCATTTAGCTTGACATTGTGCTTGTTTATCTGTATTGACAGGTACAATGGCAAGTAGGCAGGATAAGGGTAAAGGTGCGTCTACTTCAGGCACCGGGAGAAAATGACTTAGACTGGGCACTGCAGTCCCAGCTGCACCAGCAGTTCCGCGCGGCCAACGCCGCCAATACGGAATGAGGTGGGTAACCAATGAAGGGAAGAAGTGGTACGCTAAACACAAGGAAAATAAATACTTCCCTGAGGAGCATATTGCATGGGAACCACTAGCACAGGAGTTCCCCCGTATAGTGCAGAGGATCGAGGCAGCTGGGCTCAGCTTCATATTTCAGGAGCCCAAGGAATGCAACCTACATCTAGTCTGGGAGTTCTATGCAAATTGGAACCCGGCAATCAGAAGCCACACAATAAAGATCAGAGGGCAGATTGTCACTATGGAACCCCAGCAATTAAATGCCATCATCGGAGCGCGGGACACAGACGCCCACGTTCTCCGCCAGCTGAACATCACCCCACCATATGCCGATATCAGACGCACATTGTGTGGGGCTCGATCCACAGCTAGATGGAGCAGACATAAAGAAAGGGGTTACCACCAAACTGTGCCGTATTCTCAAATGAATAGGGAGGCCAGAATCTGGCTGAAGATAGTTTGTTCGTGCCTAATCCCGGGGGTGCACATGACTGATGTGACCCGGGACCGTGTCTGCTTGGTGTATGCCCTAATGAAACGGCTAGAGATTAATGTTGGGGCGGTCATCATATCCGCCATGAAGAGAGCCCGACCACACCAGGGCCACAGGTATGGGTTCGGAGGACTTATCACCACCTTTCTCCGGGGCCTCGACGTCGAGGAAGAGGCTTTGGACTACATCCCGCAGTTGGAGCGGAGGGCCCTTGATGTGACCAAAACTAAGGCCCACGATACCACACACGGGCCAATGCTGACACTTGGCGAGCGACATGCTCATGACGACCAGTACATGGCAAGGATGTTTGGTATGCAAATGCTTCAGCTTCGGATAGGTGGGAGACCAGCCACAGAGGAGGAGTTATGGCAGCTGGAGCTGGATTACCCATTTGGCGAAAATGCCAGGGCTTTGTGCCGAGTGGGGCCAGCCTTTGTAGAGCCCACTGATGATGATGTCCCCACGGACGAGGAGACACGTCGGGAGGACTCCGATGTGGAGTCCGATACCGACGATGGAGGTGACTCGGACATGGGCGATGAGGCAGCAGCACTGGATGAAGAAGTCGAATATTTTGACTGATCAGGGAGATCCACCACCCAAAATTTTGTGATTTTAATTTTTGTGAACACTGGGGACAGTGTTCGATTTAAGTGTGGGGTGGGGAGTAGTTAGGTGCTGGGGGCTAGGGTGGTTTGCTGTATGTTTTTCCTCTGTTTTGTTTTGTTTCGTATGTTTATGTTTCCCTGTGTTTGTGAAGTGCAAACTGGTTTGTATCTGTTTATATTTGTGGTAATTGATGATGTGTGTTGTGAAATGTTGTGGTTTGCCAGCTAAGTCTGTAAAAATTTTTATAAATATTTTCTTATGTTTTTTTTTCTCTATCGAAATGATCGATATTTTTAAAAATTTTGCGAAAATATTGTGTACATATTAAAAATATTTTGTAAATATTTTTCTATCGAAATGATCGATGTTTTGAAAAATTTCGAAATTCTTATTTTTGGGTTTCTCGGAGTTTGTTTTTGGTTCTTTTACTGAGAATAGTCCGATTGAACCGACGTCATAGTTAGTGACCGTTCCCTATGATGGATGGATGACGACCGTCTTAAGGGAAATGTAGTTGGTAGGAGTAGTGATTTTAATTTATTTTCAGTTTTTTCTTTGGTGGATTGCATCACGGAACCTGTAGTTACTATATGGTTGTGAAATTTTGGTTGCATGTTGTAACTGATATTCAAAATGTAAAAGTGATTCGTATGAAAGCATGCAATTTTGTAAATATGTTGAGTTACCTAGGCTGTAGAAATCGATTCGGTGTGATTGAGGCTTAATTTTTGAATTCATGTAATTGGCTAATTAAAGAGTCTGTGAATGCATCTTAAATCGAGCATGTGCATGAACTGTGAAGTGAGGTGTTGTTATTCCATGCTATTGTGAAGTGTCTAGAACTTGCCTGGTGTGTGTACAAAACGAAATGAAGGAGGTGTAGTGTTGGAGAGGATGTAGGCGTTTCTTTGTTTTAACCGAGAGTTTCAAATTTTTTTCTTGTCATACTCTCCTTTTTATGTGATTGTATACCCTAGTCAGCCCGTTGAGCCTTTAGCCGATTATTTCTTTCTTTTGTCCAAAAATGTATAAACTGAGCTTTATTCTTTCTTTTCATTAGCCGTAAAGTCTATACAAAACTCTTAAGCGCTTAAGAAGAACAGAAAAAATTTTCCCAAAGTGTCAAAGAGTGAGAATGGTGAAAAGAAAAAGAAAAGCAGAGTGAGAAAGAAAAGAAAAGGTGGAAGGTGCACTTGTCATAATTAAATGATATTGAGGGTACATGAAAAACCCTTTGTATCATGTCAAGTGTGTTGGATGAAATGGGCCATACGAAAGTAAACCATCATGAGTGGGATGATGAGAAAAGAAAAGAGAGAAACAATGTCCATGAGTTGATGGGAATGTGTTGAAAAGGCGCTTAAGGATGCTAGTGACTATTATTGGCTAATCCAATATATCCTAGTTCCATAGCTTCCATTACAACCCATTAAAGTCCTACTTGATCTTACATTGCATTTCTTTATATTAGTGAAGTAATACACTAAGGGCAAGCCTATGGGTCATGACATGATGCATGTGAATTTTTTTGGGAGAGAGAGTGAAATTAATTTTTACATGCCCCTAATTGAATGTTTGTGTGTCACATGAAAAAAAAGGGGAAGATTCTCTTGAGTTGTGAGGGCACATGCTTGATGAAAGATTGATTTTCGTGTCGGATATCTTGATTAGCTGATTTGCATGAGTTTGCCGATATCGAGAGTCGATCCTTAAAGTCTAGGAAGTCTTGATGTATTAAAGGTCATTGCATTGTTAAAACCATGCATGTTTTCTTGATGATTTACATTATTGAATGATCGGTATGACCGTAGCGTAAATTGTCGCACCATAGTGGCAAAGGTTGGGATGCAATTTGCATGAGTGGTGTATGTGTTGTTCGAGGACGAACAAGGATTTAAGTGTGGGGTAAGTGATCTTGGGCAGATTTATATGCCCAAGTGATACTCAAACGTATCATTTTCGCCTTGTTTATTGTGCAATGTGTATACATATCCATGTAATTGGTAATAAAATGTGAATTTATACTAACCAACATGATTAGCATTGTTTTGTAGGTAAAATATGATTTTGAGGAGCTAAAATGCATGTTGGAACAATATCGGAGTTGGACTTGGATGCGAGCACGAAAAAGACATTAGACTGCACAATGTAAAGGGGCTCCGCGATGGAGTCGTGCCACGCTACCATCGCGGAGGCACACTGCCTGGAGGGTGATTAATTTTTCAATTTCCAGTGAAGCCTCACGACAGCTCCGTGGCATAGAGGCAAGCCTCCGCGTTGCATGTCGTGCCACATTGAGGCTTTATTCCTGGACCCCAGATTTCCAGTGAGGGTCCACGTCCACACCGTGTCACGGAGGCAGTGCTCCGCGTTGGCCTCCGTGACACGTTGCTTGTTATTCCGGGAAAAATTCCCATTAGTATAAATAGAACACTTAGGCTTATTTTTAATTAATTCAGACTTGGTGGAGCAAGGACGTGGGTTACAGGCAGTTGAGGGACGAAAAAGCTCAGGGTTTTTCTCTCTTTCCTTCTTCTTTCAATCAATTTTTTGTATGATTAACACTTGTTTTAGGATGATTAATCCACAAATGAGTGGCTAATTCTCTTCCTTGCTGAGGTTATGAATAGTGGTGATGAATTTTGATTATTGAATTGTATGGTTTTTCATCTTCTTCTTCCATGTTGTTCTATTAATTCTTGTTTCTACTGCATTAGTGTGTGGCCGACATTAATGTATATCTAAAAAGTCCGATTTCACTCGAGAGAGCACAAAATTGGAAAGTTGTGAATTAATAGGATATTGTTCTTAACTTGATTTGGGAAAATTGGGTTTTGATGTGCTTTCCTGATAGAAATATACTTGAAAGCCGTATTAGTCAATTTAGGAACCGGAATTGTATTGCTAGGTCATAAATTGCATTTGATCACAGAATTATAGACGGATGGTTTATGATTCTAAAGTGAGATTAAATACGAGAGTTTTAATCTCTAGGCTAATGTTCTTGGCTAGCAACAGGAAGAGAAGATTAACCAAATTATGATTATAATCAAGTTCATTACTTGTTCTTAACCTTGGCATGCTCATATCCATAGTTTCAATTCAAAGTAAATATTTGTTAATAGTTTTAGTATATAATTTATAAACAAAAATTATTTAACTTTTGGTTACGTTGTTGTCAATATATATAGAAGTAAGATAGAATATAGTATACTTGAGCAATTTTTACTTATCCAGAGTCTCCTTGGTTCGATACTTGGCTTACTTAGCCACTTTACTACTTGTTTGACCACATGCACTTGCTTGTTGGTTTAGATACCTATAACAAACGCACCGAACACTACTTACTATAGTTATGAGTTTAGTACAGTATCTCACACTCAGTGTTTCAAATTTAGGGCATGTCTTTGACCATCAGACAGGGTCATCTTGACCATCTCAGCATATTCAGATGTTTCAGTTCGGTACTTCAGTTGGTCATTGCATGTCATTTTAGTTCAGTTATTTATATTCAGTAGTATGTTTTCTCCTGCTTACTCAGTACATTCAAAGTACTGATGCATACTTTTATGCTGTATCATTTTATCATACAGCTGCAGGATCTCAGTCTCAGCCTCGCTAGTCGATCTCTCTCAAAAGACTCCAGTTGTTCTATTTGGTGAATCCTCATCATTCAAGGATGAAGATTTTTTAATTCAGTTTTGCCTTCTTCTTTTTAGATTTGGAGTTAGCTGGGGGCTTGTCCCAGCAACTCACCAGTTGTAGTGTCTTTCAGATATAGACTTGGTTTTTCAGACTTATAGTTTTGCTCAGATGTTTTTAAACTTTATGATCGAGCTCTATTTCATAAATGTTTTATAGTTACTTTAAGCTTCCCCTATATTTTATGTTTACTCAGAATGCTAGTGTATGATAGACCAGGGGTTGACTTGGGGTTACTTGTGACTCCAAGTAACGTGTTCCGTCCAGGGTGTAAGCTCGGGGCGTGACAACTACGCGCCAACGTAAATTTATACTCTTAGTTAGGGACCTCTCAAGAGAGTTTTCCATTGCCCTCCAGAGGACCTTCAGCTTGACATTGATATCATGGTAGTTTCCTTAGCCCTGGCAAGATTTTGGAAGACTCTACCCACTTGAGTGTGATAGTTGGAGCATCACATAATTCTATCATGATGGTGTTTGTTGTTACGAGTTTCCCATTATTCCTCATGATTTCGGTTATGCATTTTTATGACTTATGATATTATGTTTTCAGCAGGTTTGACCCTATGGTCATTTTATAAGCTTTTACTTATGATTTCAGCTATGGCAAGCCATTTGATTCTATTTTCAACTTTGGATCATTCTATTCAGGTATGAGATTCAGTTTATGACTATACATGTTTTCAGATATCCTCATGCAGTCCTTACTCTCATGATCTTGTGATTTATGTTTATATGAATGATTTTGATTTATATTTACTCAGCATATTTTACTTACCTTGCATACTTAGTACATTTAAAGTACTAACCGCATACTCTATGTTGTATCATTTCATAATACAGGTTCAGACAATCAGCCTCAGTTCCGCCATTAGCCTAATTCCCAAAGCTTGGTCCAGTTTTCCATCGTTGGATGAGGACCTTCAGTTGGTGATGAGTTATGTTACTTTCAGTTTCAGACTTTAGTGAGCTAGTTGGGGATGTTGTCCCATCAACTCTTTAGACATGTTAGAGGCTTATCAGATAATATGTAGAATTTTAGCTTTGTCAATGTTGACTTTGTTGTCATTGATATATATTCATCCTTCAGCTTATTCATGTTTCAGTTATCAGATTTCGTGTGACATATGTTCTTTAATTATCATGTTCATTCCACAGGCCAACTTGGAGCCATTCGTGGTTCTAGGTTCCGTGTCTCGATCCGAGATCTCATCTTGGGTCGTGACAAACTTGTTATTGAGCATTAGGTTTTGAATCGTCCTAGTGTGTCTAAAAGAAGTGTTGGGTAGAGTCTTTTCCATGGGTCTGAAGCGCGCCACACATATGGGGAAGAGGCTACAAGACATTTTAGAAAATTTCCCTTTTTTCATGATCTATGTCGTGCGATGAAGTATCTCTCCACCCTTCTAACTCATGATATATGCATTTGCAGAATCATGCCTCTACGTTAGGTAAATAGTAGAAGAAACAGAAATGGAAATGGCCATAAAAATGTAATTGGAGATGGGAACCAGCAAGCCCCGCCAGCACCAGCTGTTTGTCATGCCTCGGGTCTACACCTTGGACTTAACACGGTACTTGAATCCATAAGTGACCCCAAGTAAACCTCTAATCTATCATTCACTAGCATACTGAGTAAACATGAACAACAGAACTTTGAAATAATATCATAAAATATTTATGAAAGACAAGTCTGAAAACATAAAGTTCAAAACATTTGAATAGTACCGATAAATCTGAAAGAAAATCATGTTTGTCTAAAAGTCATCTAACTGAGGAGTTGCTTGGGCAAGCCCCAAGCTAACTCTAAGTCTAATTGAAACTAATAAATGACTGAAAGAAATAAATAATACCCTCGGATGATGAGGACTCACACTTCACTGCTGAGGTGGAAAATCTGAACTGCAGCGGCTAGCAGTGCTGAGTCTGAGAACCTACAGTTGTATCATGAAATGATACAGCATACGAGTCAGTACTTTGAATGTACTAAATATGTGAGAGGAATATACTGATAGATGTAAGTGACTGAACTGGAAACACATGCAATGACCAACTAATTATCTGAACTGAAATAATCTAAAGTAACTGAGATGGTCAAAAATGACCCTGTCTGGTGGTCAAAGACAAGCCCTAAATCTGAAAGTTCTAAGTCTGAGATACTGTACTGAACTGAGTTAAACTGATGGGTCTAAAACTGAACTAAGATTCTTATTCTGAAACTGGACTGGACTGACTAGTGGGAGAGTCTGTAACCGACATATAACAAAGTGAGCTAGGCGTGGAGTCCGATGTATACACCCCACTGGTAGGACCCAATATACCTTGCCAGGGTATAAAGGCATGACTGGGTGATCACAAAAGTTTGGCACCAATTAGGACAATAATCTGTAACTGTAAGCTACGCTGGTAACATAGTTCTGGGAGCCTAGGTGCACTGGAACCCTAGTCCACTCGGTGTTAAATCCTACTCCCACTGGAAACCTATACTAAACTACTAGGCTGGTAGCTAGAAACTGGGGTCCAAGACTAGTCAGGGACATATAATTAATAGTACCCTGAGAGTCTTATCGGACCAGATTCTGAAATTGGGTTCTAGACTGGTTAGAGCTGCTTATCTAGAAGCATCGTAACCATTTAAGAACAAACTGAAATTTGAGCTGGGGTCCTGGGGCTGGTCAGAGCTATATAACTGAAATTTCATGACCACCTAATGGACCAAATAACTTTAACCTGAGTTTGAGTCTGATAACTAAGAGGCACCACTGACACCTAGGGAAAAGATTATAGTCAAACTGATCAGCTGACATTATTCTAGTCAACCCGGAGGTTGCTAAAATCTGACTGAGGCTAGACTGACATTCGCGAGCGATATTGAGTAAATAAATTTCTGAATGAGACTGACTAATTAAACCTTTAACTGAGTTTTTGATACATACAAATACTAATGAAATTTCCTAACTTTGAAGGATTAAAGCATGATTCAATAATTCAGTAAATATACAGGATTCTAGTTTCTGCTCCAAAGTTAGGCTAAAATTCTACTTCAATGGGATAGGCATCATTTTAGTCACGAACTAGTGGAAATTAGCTACAATAAACATAAATTAGGATTCCACATGAACTATTCAAGTATGACAACAATATCTTCACTTTCGAAGAACTCAGGGCTAGAACTGATAGAGAACAGGGAAAGAGTTTTAAGGGATACACGGGGAGAACATTCTTCTTGTTGCACCCACACATACCTGAAGAAGAAACTCTTGTGAGAATCTCTGAGAAAACTAAAAGGATTGTCGTTTGCCCTAGCTTCTGTTCTGTGCTTCTAGAGGAATTCTACGCTCTGTTCTTGAGAATGAGAGAAGGAATGTGGGGAGAAATTGTCGGTTACCCCTTATAAAACCCCCGAATGAACCCCAAATGACATATTTTAGGGACTAGGTAGGTGTAATTTTACAAAATGACCCTGGGATTTAAATTTGAAATTTGGCCGACAGGAACCAATAGGCCTCAGAACGGGTCGTTGGTGAAAATGACGGCCTGTTGAATCTGGCCATGGTTTCTGGGTTCAGAAACTAGGTTCACCAGGATGACCCACAGTTAGGTACAATGGTCCTTTGGAATTTACAACCGGCCGTTGATACCTTCCATTGGAACTGGTAAGAAAACAAGGCATGGGGGCAACGGGTGATAACAATGACTCATTGGTAGAACCAACGGGCTGTTGTATCCCCTCGTGTTTCACACTGCTGGGTCTTGGAAGAAGACGGCGGGTGGTCACAATGGCTCATTGGAGGCTACCACAGGTCGTTGCTCTCTCCCGTCATCTCAGGAGAGGGTTCAGTAGATCTCAGAATTTGGGATTCAACGGACAACAGGACAGCCCATGGTTAGGATCAATAGGTCATCCTATTACTCATTATTTCCCCTGGAAAAAATTTTTCTGCAATCCCACGACCCATTGCAACAGTTCGTTGGTTCCACCAACGGTCCATTGTGGGGGTCGTCTGAGACAGAAAAATTTTTGTTTTCCTGTGGTGTTTCATGCAACGTCTGAATTTGGTCTAGGAAAGTTTTGGGGTGTTAAAATGTCCTTTTCCCGAGAAAGTCCTCATGCCTAGTTTGGAGAGGGTTTTCAGATGTTGGCACAGGCTATGACCGTTTGAGTCAACCAGCAGGAAGTGTCCCATGTCCCTCAAAATAGGAAGCAGCGGCAGCTAGAGTTCGGGACTTTCTCAAGATAAATCCACTTGAGTTTTTGGGGTCAAAAGTGGATGAGGACCCATATGAGTCCCTTGAGGAGATACAGAAGATCACCCAGATTATGGGGGTGACGGGGGAAGAGAGTATAGATTTATCCTCCTATCAGCTGAAGGGGGTTACTTACATTTGGTACCGTCAGCAGAAGGACGGTAGAGCAATAGGCGCAGTTCCCATGAGTTGGGATGAGTTTATGACTACCTTCTTAAACAGATTATTCTCTATGGAATTGAGGAAGGTAAAAGTGGCGGAGTTCGTCAACTTAAGGAAGAACCATATGACTGTCCAAGAGTACGCCTTGGAGTTCACCTGGTTGTCCAAGTATGCACCGAATATGGTTGCGGATCAAAGAGCTCGTATGAACAGGTTTGTGTACGGAGTGTCAAACTCGTTGTTCAAAGAGTATAGGACCATAGTGCTAAATAGTAATCTAGACTTCTCTCGATTGGTTATATATGCCCAGCAGATAGAGGCAGATCAAATGAAGGAAAGGGAGAGAGAGGCCAAAAGGGCCATGACAGGTAGCTTTGGGTTTTCCTAACGAAGGTCCAATGACGGACATCATCAGCAGTCCTACCAGAGACCATCAACCCTAGCATCGTCATCATCCAGTATGCCATCTTGATCTAGGCGTTATCAGGGGGAAGGAAATTAGGACCTTGAGGTCAGGGGAGTATGTCAGGAGAGCCCAGCATCCCAGTTTGTAGAAAGTGTGGTAGGAGGCACATCGGAGAATGCCTAGCGGGTTTAGGTACATGTTTCGGGCGTGGGAAGCCCGGACACATACTCAGAGATTTCTCTTCAGCCAGACATGGACATGTTAGAGGCCGTGACCGAGCCACCAGTTCAGCAGCTCCACCAGCACACTCAGCTCAGCAGGGTGCATCCACTAGTGTAGATGTTGGTCAGCGTCAGAACAGATTTTATGCCCTCTCATCTCGTTAGGAGCAGGAGGTCTCTCCAGATGTGGTCACTCGTATGTTACGAGTAGTTCCATCTTGATGTATATACATTGCTAGATCCATGGGCTATTTTATATTTTGTGACTCCTTATGTTGCTATTAGTTTCGAAGTCATTCCCAAAATCTTATCAAAACCTTTCTTAGTCTCTACTTCAGTCAGTGACTTAGTTATAGCTCAACGAGTATAAAGAAATTGCCTTGTCACAGTCTTTCAAAAAGTCACCTCAGTCGATCTAGTAGAGTTGGACATAATCAATTTTTATGTTATCTTCGGTATGGATTCATTGCATGCATGTTATTCCTCAGTTAATTGTGGAACCCGTACGGTAGAGTTCCAATTTATGGGGTGAGCCAGTTCTAGAATGGAAAGATAGTTCAGCAGTACCTATAGGTCACTGTTTCCTAACTTAAGGCCAGAAAGATGATTTCTAAAGGTTGCGTGTACTATCTAATTTGGGTTAAGGATGTTATGTACAAGACCATGTCTCTTCAGTCAGTTCCTAGAGTATCTGAGTATCTGGAAATGTTTCCCAATGATCTACCAGGAGTTCCTCCCAAGTGAGAGATCGACTTTGATATCAACCTTCTTCCGAATACACAACCTATATACATTCCTTCTTAAAGAATGGCTCCAGCAAAGCTAAGGGAGTTGAAAGAACAGTTGAAGGATCTTAAAGATAAGGGTTTCAACAGGCCTAGTAAATCTCCACGGGGTGCGTAGTTCTCTTTGCTCGGAAGAAGGATGGGTCTCTTTATATGTGCGTTGACTATCGATAGTTGAATAAGGTCATAATCAAGAATAAGTATCCCCTTTTTAGAATTGATTACTTGCTTGACCAACTTCAGGGTGCTAAGTACTTCTCAAAGATATACCTCAAGTCCAGATATCATCAGCTTAGAGTTAGGGAGAGTGACATTTCAAAAATAGCTTTTCGGACTCGGTATGGTCACTATGAGTTTGTAGTTATGTCTTTTAGACTAAAAAATACTCCTGCTGCTTTTATGGATCTTATGAACGGGGTGTTCAAGCCATATTTGTATATGTTCATGATTGTCTTCAAAGAAGACATTCTCATATACTCTCAGAGTGAGGAGGAGCATGCCACTTATTTGAAGATCGTGCTACAGACTCTCAAGGATCGTTAGTTGTTTTCCAAATTCAGCAAGTGTGAGTTTTGATTGAACTCAATTGCATTTTTGGGTCATTAGTGTCTAGTAAGGGTGTGTAGGTGGACTCTCAAAAGATAGAGGCGGTAAAGAATTAGCCTAGACCAGTTAATCCTTCGGATATCAAGAGCTTATTGGGTTTAGCTGGCTATTACAGGAGGTTTGTTGAAGGATTATCATCCATTGTAGCACCGTTGACTAAGTTGACCCAGAGAAAGTCAAATTTTTGTGGTCGGACACCTATGAGAAGAGTTTTTAGGAGTTAAAGAGTCGACTCACTTCAGCCCTAGTATTGACTTTACCATAGGTTACGTATGGATTCGTTGTGTATTGTGATGCCTCTAGGGTTGGTCTTGGGTGTGTGTTGATGCAGCATGGTAAGGTTATTGCGTATGCCTCTAACAGCTTAAGACTCGTGAGAAGAATTAACTGACGCATGACCTATAATTGGAAGCGATGGTATTCACATTGAATATTTAGAGACACTACTTTTATCAAGTTCATGTGGATGTGTTCACGAACCACAAGATCCTTCAGTATGTATTCACTCAAAGAGACCTGAAATTGTGACAAATGAGGTGGCTAGAGCTTCTCAAGGACTATGACATGAGTATCCTTTATCATTCGGGAAAGGCCAATAATGTGGAGGATTCCCTTAGTAGGTTGTTCATAGAGAGTGTGTCTCATGTAGAGGATGGGAGGAAGGAGTTGGCAAAGGATGTCCATAGGCTTGCTCGTTTAGGGTTCACCTTGTTGACTTAGAAGATGGTGGTTTCATTATTCGGAATAGGTCATAATCTTCATTGGTGATCGAGGTCAAGGATAGGCAAGAAGAGGATCCTATCTTAGTGAAGCTAAAGGAAGCAGTTCAAAATTAGAAGGTGGAGGTCTTCTCCCAAGGAGGAGATGGTGTGCTTCGTTATTAGGGTTATTTATATGTTTCGAGTGTTGATGACTTGAGGGAGCGGATGTTGCATGAGACTCATGGTTCCCGATATTTTATCCACCCAAGT
Source organism: Datura wrightii (assembly GCA_035772735.1). Lineage (NCBI taxonomy): Eukaryota > Viridiplantae > Streptophyta > Magnoliopsida > Solanales > Solanaceae > Datura > Datura wrightii. Next base: position 69,361,148 of record JASDFA010000019.1, on the reverse strand, counting down.
GCCACCAAGACGTACAAGGACCTACGAGAAGTGTATTGGTGGATTGGCATGAAGAAGGACATAGCAGAGTTTGTGGCTAAGTGTCTGGACTATCAACAAGTGAAACCTAAGCATCAAAAGACCTGGAGGTATGCTACAGGACATTTGTATCCCTACTTGGAAGGGGGAAGGGATCAATATGGATTTAATTATAGGGTTGCCTCGTACACGCCGATAGTATGACTCTATTTGGGTGGTGGTAGACAGGTTGACCAAAGTAGCTCATATTTCATCCGTCAAAACTACCGATTCAGCGGAGGATTATGCTAGATTATATATTCGAGAGTTAGTTCGGTTTCATGGAGTTACCTTGTCCATCATTTCAGATAGAGGTACTCAGTTCGCCTCTTAGTTTTGGAGATTGTTCTAGAAGGGACTTGGTACTCAAGTTAAGCTTAGCACGGCTTGTCACCCTCAGACAGATGGCTAGGCTAAGCGGATCATTCAGACTCTCGAGATTTGTTCAAAGAATGTGTGATTGACTTCAAAGGTAGTTGGGATGATCATTTACCACTTATTAAGTTTGCTTACAACAATAGTTACCGCTCCAACATTCAGATGGCTCCATTTGAGGCTCTCTATGGGAGGAGATGTAGATCGCCTATTGGTTGGTTCGAGGTAGGTAAGGCTACATTGTTAGGGCCAGATTCAGGTCATGAGGCTATGGAGAAGGTTTAGCTTATTAGAGATAGGCTAAAAACAGTACAGAGTCGTCAGAAATCATATATGGATGTTAGGAAGAGAGAACTTGAGTTTGAAGTTGATGTGGCTGATCTTGAAGGTGTCTCCTATGAAGGGAGTGATAAGGTTACGAAAGAAAGGGAAGCTTAGTCCCCCTTATGTTGGTCCATACAGGATTGTGAGACGTGTTGGCAAGGTGGCCAATGAGTTGGAGCTACCAGAGTCTGCTTCGTGCATCCAATCATATATCGTTATTAAAGAAGTGCATCGGTGACCCAGCTTTTGTTGTTCGATGGAGAGTATAGATGTGAAGGATAGCATTACCTATGAGGAGTTACCCGTTGAGATCCTTGATCATCATGTTCGGAAATTGAGAAATAAAGAAGTAGATTCAGTGAAAGTCTTGTGGAGGAATCAACTCGTTGAGGGAGCTATATTGAAGGCTGAAGCAGATATGATGGCTAAATACCCACATTTATTCCCTTTCAGTTCCATTCTAGCTTGAGGTATCAGTTCCCTCCCTAATATTCTATTTAGTTTCATGTCGGGTTCTTGTATCTCAGTTCTTTTCATGTTCTAGCATGTATGTATGATTCATTAATTCAGTTCAGTCATGTGTATTAGTCCGGAGTCAGTCACTCCATCAGTTTTCAGCTTCAGATGTTCAATATTTGGGATTGTAGTCCTTTCCCCAACTTTTTCATATGTTTAACCCACATTCAAGGATGAATGTTCCGAAGGAGGAGATATTATAATACTCCAAAATTTCCTAAGACTAACCTCTGGATTAGTAGTGTGATCAACACAAAAAGTTGGAAAAATATCTCAGGAAGACTCACGGTACGAGTAATGGAAAGGACCAATGGGTCGTAGGATGAGCCGTTGTTTGATGTTGAGCTGCCCTGGTTAGATTGTACGAGTCATTGTATGACCTGTTGTGGGAAACCACAGGTCTTAATGGCAATCATCAGAAGGTTGGAAGAGTTGGATGTCACACCCTGCCTTGGGGGGTATGACTGGCACCTGGTGCCCTACTAGGACCTGAACTACTGGACTGCTAAGCCTAGGCACATCTGGTGCCTGGCTGGCTCTAACTCACATTTCTGGAAACAAAGGGCTATATAACGGATGTAAACACAGCCCCCGGCCTATTGGCCTATAGCCTCCTGTACCTGTACTAACAGCTGACCAGAAACATGTCAATATAGGGAAACCTATGCGGGCCGACAAGGCCACCATGCTGTCTAGTTATCTATAACTTAACCATGAAGTACTGGATAGCTACGTGACCGGCAAGGTCACCACTACTGTCAAGCTATGGCCCCACACGGCCAACATGAAAGAAACAGAAGTACTAACAGCTAACAACTGCACGGCCTCACACGACTGGCTCATCTGACCACAGGGAAACATATACAGACTGCAAGCCTCTAGGAATAGCAATAGAAATGATCGGGACAGGGCCCCGACCTACCCGTACTATACAACAAAAGAAAATGAAATACACCTCTGGGATTCAGTCTCCGGATGACAGGAGCTGAATACTCGATCGCTGACAGGAATCACGTGGTACCGCCTGCTCATCTATGAGTACCTGCAGGCAAGTAATGCAGTGCCCCACCGGGCGTCAGTACCGCTGGTACTGAGTATGTAAAGCAATAACTTAAAGAAATATCTGAAAATAACAATACAACTGACGAAACTGAAGTAGAAAGGAATGGATTAACTGTCTGATAATGTAAATCATACCTTCTTTTAATTATGCTGGAAGGAGTAGGAGTCATACCTGGAGATTTATCGTCCTACTGTCGATCTACTCGTATCTACTGTACATGGCATAACATATCATAACATTACATAGCACACACAAACCTTACCCGGCCCTTATAAGCCAGGGGGTACAACCAGCACAAAATCTACACCCCTACCCCGGTCATCCCATCTCCTATAACCCCGTAAGCATCCTGTCGGTCCCCTGGGTATGCACTTGGGCTCGCTGAGCCCCTGACTATAACTGCATCTGAGTCCGGAGGACTCCTGAATCAACACCCGGGCGTATCCGCTCGACAGGGGTGTGTAAGAGCCGACCAAGGCATAATATGGGGAAAACTGGCATCCCATCTTCGTCCCCTGTGGGACGGCATGCCACTCCGTAGAGTGACGTATCCTCTTCCTCTGGCGGACGAGTCGATACAACTATCAACCCTGGGGCGGTCATGGATTCTAGGTAGTCCAACCCCAAACAATACAACAGTCTCAACTAGTAATACTATCTGCATATACTATATACTGAAGCTAATGATAATAAAGTGTTTGTACATACTGTATACTGAACTAGTGATAGTGATATGTACGTATTCAATACATGCTGAAACTGATAGTGGTATATATATACAAATATAATCTTCCGCCATACTGTACTGAGTCTAATGCTAAACATGATATAGTACTTCTGCTGAAAACTATGTTGTATACTGAGTTTCTATAGTAACATGATTTACTATTCCTCACATGCTTTCCAACTCCATTTTTAACTTATCATTCTACTTCTGAGATGCCTTACAGATACTACATTACTCTACTGGGTTTCAACTGAATACAATGATATCCTAACATTCTGTGTCAGATCATATACTGAGCATGCTGTGCAGTTCCTAACACTTATATTAGAATCTATATCGTGCTAGCAAGTCTCGCGCTGATCATAACATGATGTTTCTAATATCGTACCATCATTCATAGTAAACATCATACATGGCTTCTGAATATTCTACTGGCCTTTAAATTACTGTACTGTACCAAGATTACTAACTTGCCGAGGGAACTAACTTTACATACCTTATCCTCGAACTATCCGTCTGTCGGACGACGCTCGGCCGGTACTTCAACTACTTTCTCCCAACTGCATTTATAAACATGTCAATCAATACTAAATACAGCTTTATTGTAAAGAGCAACATCACTTTCGATATAATTTATAGCCTAAACTTAGGCTTATCGAAAGACGGTCGAAAACTCACTATTTTCTAGCGGTCTAGAAGGGAGAAATATTCACTTCACAGCTAGGAACACATAGACACTAGTTTAGAGCAATTCCACTTACCTTAGCTCGGTAGCTCGACGATTCGTCGGCCGTATTTCACGAAACTAAATCCGTAGGAATGCTCTCTGCTGCTAAATACCTCGGTATCTGAGGTTAATTTGAGTTTGGACAACGTTTAGTAGCGTAATCGGACAAAAATTATATTATCTCTTCGTTTCTTTTTCCTTTTCTGTTGGTTTGCTCTATTTTCTGGAAATTACATGGGTGATTAATGATTTAAAACTGAAGTGGGGCTTTATATACTTGGGCCTGGACAAGGCCAACGTGTCACAGAGCTAACGCGGAGGCCTCACCTCCGTGACACGCTGCCATCGCGGAGGGGCTCTGCCTCGGCTCCTTCCGCGATGGTTCGACAGGTTCCTCGTCCGATCTTTTCCCGGGCCTTTCTCTAGCACGTATAGCCTTCAAATATGCTTAACCAACGTGCGAATAGGTCATCTAGGTGTCGGGAATCCTACGGGGTATAACATTCTCCCCCCCCCCCTTAAGAACATTCGTCCTCGAATGTATACTGCTATCTAGAGGACTACTTAACTTATTTGTTTAGAAAAATTTCGCCAGAGTCTCCCCTGTAATATGGACTATACCAAAAACCTGAAATGCAGAAAAGTCCAATACAGGTACTGTACACAATACTGTAGGATTCACTGGATGGCTACGTATCAATTTTCCTCACTTATACATATACAACCATGAGATACTACATAAGCAATAATACGGACATACCTGTCGCCTGACTAGGCCTGGAATAGGTGAGGATATCTGGTCCTCATATCTTCCTCCGCTTCCCAAGTCATCTCCTCTCGGTTCCTGTTACGCCTCAATACCTTGATAGACGTAATATCTTTAGTCCTCAATCTGCGAATCTGTCTGTTTAAGATAGTTATTGGAACCTCCTCATAGGCCAGCTTTTTCGTAACCTGGATATTCTGGACTGGGACTACTCTGGACGGGTCTCCTATGCATTTCCTTAGCATAGATACATGAAAGACCGGATGAACGGATTCTAATTCTGGAGGCAAATTCAACTCATATGCTACTCGGTCTATCTTTCGACGAATCCGATAAGGCCTAACAAACCTCGGGCCGAGCTTACCTTTCTTGCCGGACCTCATTACCTCTTTCATTGGGGATACTTCAGAAATACCCAGTCATACACATCAAACTCCAATTTACTACGCTGCACATCTGCATATAATTTCTGGCGGCTCTGTGCAGTCAGTAAGCATTCTTCGGATAAGTTTTAACTTTTCCTTTGACTGCTGAACAATGTCTGGGCCAACCAACACTGACTCTCCGATTTCAAACCAACCATTCGGTGATCTGCATTTTCGCTCGTATAATGCCTCAAAAGGCGCCATCTGGATGGCTGAATGATAGCTATTATTGTAGGCAAATTCAATTAACGGTAAATGCTCACTTTGGCTACTACCGAAATCTAGCACACACGCTCGCAACATGTCTTCGAGCGTCTGAATTGTGCACTCAGCCTGCTCATCTGTCTGAGGATAGAATGTTGTGCTTAAATTAATCTGGGTTTCCAGACCCCTCTGGAACAACTGCCAGAATCTAGCTGTAAACTGTGCTCCCCTATCAAAAATGATAGATACCGGCACTCCATGCAATCTAACTATTTTTCTGATATATAATTCAGCATAATCCTCAGCCGAGAAGGTAGCTTTCACTGGCAGGAAATGAGCTGATTTTGTCAGCCTGTCAACTATTATCCAAATTGAATCATTTCCACGTCTGGTACGGGGTAATCCTGCCACAAAATCCATATTCACTGCTTCTCATTTCCAGAGAGGCACAGCTATGTCCTAAGTTAACCCGCCTGGTTTTCATTTCACCTGTTGGCAGTTAGGACACTGGGCTACAAATTCAGTAATTTCTCTTTTCATACCTGGCCACCAGTAATTTTCTTTGATATCATGGCACATTTTCGTCGCGCCTGGGTGGAGAGAATAGCGGGCGTAATGCGCCTCGCTCATAAGCTGCTGGCGATGCCCCAAAATATCTAGCGGGCGTAATGCGCCTTCCACCACTAACGACAACACTGCGACATTCTGTGTTATCGCTCTGTTATCTTTTATTTCTGCTACGTGAACGGCTAAACCGGCTAACTAGTGTAATTCTCGGGTCTATTCTCGCTGTTCAGGCTTCAAGTATGCCAACTCCCCATAGATTTACGGCTAAGGGCATCTGCTACCATATTAGCCCTTCCTGGGTGATACAAAATTTTCACTCTTTAAGGCATAAACTACTGCGGCTAACTCCAGGTCATGGGTAAGATAATTCTTTTCACGTTTCTTCAACTGCCTGAAAGCATAAGCTATTACTTTACCATGCGGCATCAACCCTCTGTACCTCCTGGCGATACTAACACTGGAGCTGATGTTAACCTGGCTTTTAACTCTTGGAGGTTCTGCTCACACGCCTCAGTCTACTGGAACTTTGCTGCCTTCTGTGTCAATTTAGTCAGAGGTGTTGCTAAGGTGGAAAATCCTTCCACAAACCCTCTGCAGTACCCGGCTAACCGCAGGGATTGCGTACTTCGATCGGAGTGGTAGGTCTAGGCTATGTCTTCACTACTTCAATTTTCTGTGTATCTATATGTACACTAGCCTCCGACACAATGTGACCAAAAAGGCTACTAAACTCAACCAAAATTCACATTTACAAAAATTGACACATAACTGACGGTCATACTAGTTTATTATACCGGAGAATCTGACAAGTAATCTACCGGTATAGCTAGAGCTTATTTGGCCTTCTGGCCGCATGCTAAGGCTACTTGTTGCTAAGGTAACCTTGAACGACTATTCACACACCATTTGCCCGTATCTGATCAGGGGGTCCTGATATTGACCATGACCTCTAATGATCTGGCTGCATAACCTTAAATAACTGAATAGTCGGGTTGAATGACTCGAATGTGGCAGTAGTCTAACAATGCTCTAACCGTTCTACTTGAGTGCTTATAGTTCGTGCATAACCGCAGACTTGTGGGCATCTAATTGTTCTGTTATTTCACTTAAACCACTGTAAGGCTGGGCTTAATCAAACTTACTCCCAGGCGATCAATCTCTGGATCTTCACGAGGAGTCTACTGATCCGCTGGTCTTAATAAACATTGTGCTAGCAGGGTACTATCAATTTCTTACGCCTTGTGTGTATCCACTTGGATTTATACTGCTATTCTGGGGAATTCTCGATCTTATGAGCTATTCTGTAAATACTGGCCTTCTGCTAGGGCTCTGTATCTAAATATCTTACGAGAACCAGCTGAACTACTAGTCTGTCGCTGACTACTGATGTGGACCCTTCCTTGGGGTACCCACGGGTATTCTGACTGGGGCGGCCGGCTGACTTATGGGGTGTTTCACATAATAACTGCTAGGTTGACTAAGGTCGACTCTCACATTCAAGGCTGGGAAAATGACGTACGACCACTTAACATACTAGAACAATTCTGGTATTGCTAATCTCTGAAATTTGGCTATTCGGCCTCTAATCCTGGTTCTAGCACACGCACTAATGTTACCGATCTTCAGGGATGCTTCTCTGCTAATGCAAGCGCCAGCTGGTCGGTAGACCGTCTAACTGCGCCCTTATCATCTAGCCATCTATTTTAGGCCATTAACTCTGGTAAGCTCCTAGAGCCTACATCTGGCAACAACATATAAGTCTATTAACTTAATAACTGAGAACTGAGATAGTTTCTATGACTTCATACATAATTCACACTTAATCTGCCCTTTCCCTTCTCCTTTTCTTTCTTTCTTCTCCCTCTTTTCTCTTTTTTTTTTGGCAAGGGGGGGTGTCCTGCAATGCAATTTGTACATGCTTTCTATTACTAATCAACATCTGTGATTGTAGCCCTTATAGGCAGCCACTCACAGCATATCTATTATCTGTATATATATATCAATAGCTACGTACAATATGTACTGAGTTCTGCGGTAATACATAATCTCTGACATGCTCTGCTGAGTCTCATACCGTACATGATACATCGCTTCTACGGCCTAATAATATCTCCTGCCCTGACTTATCATTTTATTGCATTGTCACCCCATTCTGAAAGTAACAAACATAAACACTTTAGTTATTGTCTGCTGTTTGAAATTCTGCCACTCTTGCGATGTGGGGTCGACGTTCGAATCTTGTAGCCTTACTAGGCATATATTGAGAGCCCATGACTGTCTGCTGGGCCTTATCTCTAGGCTACACTAGATTAGAATTGCTGTATTGGTAACTTCTTAACTTTTCCATAGCGGGCATACTGCGGTATTCTGGACCGCAATCTTACTGTCAGCCCGAGGCTTAATCCTTAATACAATATTTTATCAATCCGGGGGTAATTCTAATTTCCCCACAAGATCTGACATTCCTGCTTCTTTCCCTCATCTTACTTAAGCTGAACTCTGGGGTTCAAGGTACCTGCTCTTCATTGTTAACAAGATTGTTGGTCCTGTATCAGTTCATACTTCCCCTGACTTGCAGTAGACCTATCTGATTCACATGATCCCTCACCCTTTTGATATCACAACTGGATCATAACCACAATCTTACAGGTATGTCTTGCTATCTGTTAGCATATGTGGCGGACTTGGCCTTTTTCTGACTCGAACTTGACTATTACCCGACATTCATCACTAACAGGTCTTTTACCCCTACTTCGAGTAAGCTAACGGTCTTACTTCCTCTACTGGCTTATTATCATAAGGGTCTGCACAACTTACGGAATCATAAGGGCTCTTTATACTTTCCAATACTTACTAGGATCAATCAGCCCATCTTTACTTACTGCTTGATTTGGCAGCCCCATCTCAAGTCTTATGCCCCTTTACTATACTAGCATCAAAATCAAGAGGTAGGAATAGCCCTTTTCTTATTGCAACAAGTAAAAGCATTTAACGGTACCATATCCAAAAGACGTATTTGGGATTCCTGCATTTCCCTCTCTTTCTTATACTTACCTGGTGGTCTGACCTTGTCTGTAATCTTAATTAGATCTTATATAGCTAATAAATAAATCAACTCATATGCACATTACCCTCTTGACTTCCTATTCTCACATTATCGACATATACTGGGGACGGTACCTGTTATAACCCGTAGAATTCCCGGCACCTAGACGACCTATTCGCACGTTGGTTAAGCATATTCGAAGGCCATACGTGCTAGAGAAAGGCCCGGGAAAAGATCGGACGAGAAACCTGTCGAACCATCGCGGAAGGAGCCGAGGCAGAGCCCCTCCGCGATGGCAGCGTGTCACGGAGGAGAGGCCTCCGCGTTGGCTCCGTGACACGTTGACCTTGTCCAGGCCCAAGTATATAAAGCCCCACTTCGGTTTTAAATGATAAAAATCTTTAAAATTTCCAGAGAAACAGAGGCAAACGCAGAGGGAGAAGAAAGGAACGAAGAAATTAAATAATTTTCATCCGATTACGCTGCTAAACGCTGCCCAAACTCAAATTAATCCCAGATACCGAAGTATTTAGCAGCAGAGAACATTCCTACGGGTTTAGTTTCATGAAATACGGCCGACGAATCGGCGAGCCACCGAACTAAGGTAAGTAGAATTGCTCTAAATTAATGTCTATGTGTCCCTAGCTGAGAAGTGAATATTTCTCCCTTCTGAACCACTGAAAAATAGCGAGTTTTCGACCGTCTTTCGATAAGCCTAAGTTTAGGCTATAAACTATATCGAAAGTAACATTGCTCTTTACAATAAAGCTGTGTTTAGTATTAATTGACGTAATTATGAATGCAGTTGGGAGGAATTAGTTGAAGTACCGGCCGAGCCTCGTCCAACGGACGAATAGTTCAAGAATAAGGTATGTAAAGCTAGTTCCCTCGGCAAGTTAAGTAATATCGGCACAGTGTAGTAATTTACAGACCAGTAGAATGTTCAAAAGTCGAGGTTAAGTTTGCTGTGAATGTTGATACGATATAAGAAGCATTGAGTTGTAACTTGCGTGAAATTTACTAGTACGACATAGATTCTGACACAAGTGTTAGAAACCGCCCAGTTTGCTCAGTATGTGATGTAATTTGAAATGTTAAGATATTATTGTATTTAGTTGAAACCCCGTAAAGTGACGCAATATCTGTAAAGCACTTCAGAAATAGAATGGCAGGCTAAAATAAAGTTTAGAACGCATGTTAGGGATAGTAAATCATGTTAATATAGAAACTCAGTAAACAGCATAGTTTTCAGCAAAAACACTACCTTGTATAGCATTTCCCCCAGCATAGTTTGGCAGGAGACTATATTCATATATATATATATTTACCAGTTTCAGCACGTATTGAATACGTACAGATTACTATCATTAGTTCACCATGTAATGTATACGATACTTTACCCCTATTAGCCTCAGTATGTGAGATATGCAGATAGTACTACTAGTTGAGACCGTTGTATTGTTTGGGGTTGGACTACCTAGCATCCACGACCGCCCCAGGGTTGATAGCTGTATCGACTCACCCGCCAGAGGACGAGGATACGTCGCTCTACAGAGTGGCATGCCGTCCCATAGGGGACGAAGATGGGATGCCAGTTTTCCCCATATTTGTGCCTTGATCGGCCCTTACACACCCCAGTCGAGCGGATACGCCCGGGTGTAGATTCAGGAGTCCTCCGGACTCAGATACAGTTATAGTCAGGGGCTCAGCGAGCCCAAGTGCATACCCAGGGGACCGGCAGGATGCCTACGGGGTTTATAAGAGATGGGATGACCGGGGTAGGGGTATAGATTTTGTGCTGGTTGTACCTCCCGGCTTATGGGGGCCGGGTAAGGTCTGTGTGTGCTATATATGTTATGATATGTTATACTGTGTTACAGTAGTTACGTGTAGATCAACAGTAGAATGATAAACCCTCAGGTATGACTCCTACTCCCTTCAGTATGATTAAGAACAGGTACGACTCACACCATCAGACAGTTAATCTAGTTCTTTCTACTTCAGTTTCATCCGTTGTGTTATTGATTTCAGATATTTCTTTCAGTTATTGCTTTATATACTCAGTACCAGCGGTACTGACGCCCGGTGGGGCGCTGCATTACTTGCCTGCAGGTACCCATAGACGAGCAGGCGACACCACGTGATTCCTGTCAGCGATCGAGTATTCAGCTCCTGTCATCCGGAGACTGAATTCCAGAGGTGTACTTTCTTTTCTTTTTTTGTATAGCACGGGTAGGTCGGGGCCCTGTCCCGATCATTTCTATTACTATTCCTAGAGGCTTGCAGCCTGTATATATTTCCCTGTGGTCAGATGAGCCGGTCGTGTGAGGCCGTGCAGTTGTATAGCTGTTAGTACTCTTTCTTTCTTTTATGATGGACGTGTGGGGCCATAGTTTGCCAGTAGTGGTGACCTTGCCGGTCACATAGCTTTTTAATACTTCCTGATTGAGTTGCAGATAACTAGACAGCATGGTGGCCTTGTCGGCCCTCATAGGTCTCCCTGTATTGGTATGTTTCTGGTCAGCTGATAGAACAGGTACAGAAGGCTATAGGCCAATGGGCCGGGGGCTGTGTTTACAGCCGCTATATAGCCCTTTGTTTCTAGAAATATGAGTTAGAGCCAGCCAGGCACTAGATGTGCTCAGGCTTAGCAGTCCAGCAGTTCAGGTCCTAGCAGGGCACCAGGTGCCAGTCATACCCCCCAAGGCGGGGTGTGACAGTACCAATAAAAGAGATAACATTGGGAGGTCCTTGTTACCTTCTCCTGCTGTTGTAGTTACCTTGTAACTGGCTAATGCCTTCTTCTATTGTTATATCTGATCTTCTGCCTGTAGTAGGGTAATGCTGATCTACCTTTGTAACTGTAATCAAAGAATACGGTAAGTTTTTAGGGACTCAACCCTATACTGTACCGCTCTAAAGCACGACTGACTGAGAAGGAAGGGTAACCATCCTATCATGCCTCGCAGCCTCCTGCCTATAATATGTGGTGCACAACACATCCATAGACAAGACTCTACTTAGCACGGCTTGCAGACTCCCTGGGACACAACCTGGCTCTGATACCAAGTTTGTCACACCCCGCCTTGGAGGGTATGACTGGCACCTGGTGCCCTACTAGGACCTGAACTACTGGACTGCTAAGCCTAGGCACATCTGGTGCTTGGCTGGCTCTAACTCACATTTCTGGAAACAAAGGGCTATATAATGGATGTAAACACAGCCCCCGGCCTATTGGCCTATAGCCTCCTGTACCTGTACTAATAGCTGACCAGAAACATGTCAATATAGGAAAACCTATGCGGGCCGACAAGGCCACCATGCTGTCTAGTTATCTATAACTTAACCATGAAGTACTGGATAGCTACGTGACTGGCAAGGTCACCACTACTGTCAAGCTATGGCCCCACACGGCCAACATGAAAGAAACAGAAGTACTAACAGCTAACAACTGCACGGCCTCACACGACTGGCTCATATGACCACAGGGAAACATATACAGACTGCAAGCCTCTAGGAATAGCAATAGAAATGATCGGGACAGGGCCCCGACCTACCCGTACTATACAACAAAAGAAAATGAAATACACCTCTGGGATTCAGTCTCCGGATGACAGGAGCTGAATACTCGATCGCTGACAGGAATCACGTGGTACCGCCTGCTCATCTATGAGTACCTGCAGGCAAGTAATGCAGCGCCCCACCGGGCGTCAGTACCACTGGTACTGAGTATGTAAAGCAATAACTGAAAGAAATATCTGAAAATAACAATACAACTGACGAAACTGAAGTAGAAAGGAATGGATTAACTGTCTGATAATGTAAATCATACCTTCTTTTAATTATGCTGGAAGGAGTAGGAGTCATACCTGGAGATTTATCGTCCTACTGTCGATCTACTCGTATCTACTGTACATGGCATAACATATCATAACATCACATAGCACACACAAACCTTACCCGGCCCCCATAAGCCGGGGGGTACAACCAGCACAGAATCTACACCCCTACCCCGGTCATCCCATCTCCTATAACCCCGTAAGCATCCTGCCGGTCCCCTGGGTATGCACTTGGGCTCGTTGAGCCCCTGACTATAACTGCATCTGAGTCCGGAGGACTCCTGAATCAACACCCGGGCGTATCCGCTCGACAGGGGTGTGTAAGAGCCGACCAAGGCATAATATGGGGAAAACTGGCATCCCATCTTCGTCCCCTGTGGGACGGCATGCCACTCCGTAGAGTGACGTATCCACGTCCTCTGGCGGACAAGTCAATACAGCTATCAACCCTGGGGCGGTCATGGATGCTAGGTAGTCCAACCCCAAACAATACAACAGTCTCAACTAGTAATACTATCTGCATATACTATATACTGAAGCTAATGATAATAAAGTGTTTGTACATACTGTATACTGAACTAGTGATAGTGATATGTACGTATTCAATACATGCTGAAACTGATAGTGGTATATATATACAAATATAATCTTCCGCCATACTATACTGAGTCTAATGCTAAACATGATATAGTACTTCTGCTGAAAACTATGTTGTATACTGAGTTTCTATAGTAACATGATTTACTATTCCTCACATGCTTTCCAACTCCATTTTTAACTTATCATTCTACTTCTGAGATGCCTTACAGATACTACATTACTCTACTGGGTTTCAACTGAATACAATGATATACTAACATTCTGTGTCAGATCACATACTGAGCATGCTGTGCAGTTCCTAACACTTATATTAGAATCTATATCGTGCTAGCAAGTCTCGCGCTGTTCATAACATGATGTTTCTAATATCGTACCATCATTCATAGTAAACATCATACATGGCTTCTGAATATTCTACTGGCCTTTAAATTACTGTACTGTACCAAGATTACTAACTTGCCGAGGGAACTAACTTTACATACCTTATCCTCGAACTATCCGTCTGTCGGACGACGCTCGGCCGGCACTTCAACTACTTTCTCCCAACTGCATTTATAAACATGTCAATCAATACTAAATACAGCTTTATTGTAAAGAGCAATGTCACTTTCGATATAATTTATAGCCTAAACTTAGGCTTATCGAAAGACGGTCGAAAACTCACTATTTTCCAGCGGTCTAGAAGGGAGAAATATTCACTTCACAGCTAGGAACACATAGACACTAGTTTAGAGCAATTCCACTTACCTTAGCTCGGTAGCTCGACGATTCGTCGGCCGTATTTCACGAAACTAAATCCGTAGGAATGCTCTCTGCTGCTAAATACCTCAGTGTCTGAGGTTAATTTGAGTTTGGACAACGTTTAGTAGCGTAATCGGACAAAAATTATATTATCTCTTCGTTCCTTTTTCCTTTTCTGCTGGTTTGCTCTGTTTTCTGGAAATTACATGGGTGATTAATGATTTAAAACCGAAGTGGGGCTTTATATACTTGGGCCTGGATAAGGCCAACGTGTCACGGAGCCAACGCGGAGGCCTCACCTCCGTGACACGCTGCCATCGCGGAGGGGCTCTGCCTCGGCTCCTTCCGCGATGGTTCGACAGGTTCCTCGTCCGATCTTTTCCCGGGCCTTTCTCTAGCACGTATGGCCTTCAAATATGCTTAACCAACATGCGAATAGGTCATATAGGTGTCGAGAATCCTACGGGGTATAACATTGGACTGGTAAGCCACAAGAGAAAACCACGAGTCATAGGTTGGTGGTATGACTCATGGTTATTAGTCTTAGCAAGTTAATGGTTTACCAAGTTAGGAAGGAATAAGTCATTTTACGATTCGTTATGGGGAACAATGAGTCGTGGCTTGCACTCGTGGAAAGGGGGCAGAGGAATTGGAAGCAGTGGCCATGGATGGGTCCAGCGACTCATCGTTGGAAGGTACGAGTCATTTTTTGATCCGTGGAAAACTTCAGAAGTCAGGAGAAATAGTAGTGACAATGAGTAGTAACCACAAGTCATGGTTTCGAGGTACAACTCGTGGTGAGAGCCGTTACTTCTGGCAGTGTGTATTTTTCTGCGGAATTAGTAAGGGAATTTTTGTAATTTTTAAGCTCCTAAGCCCTAAACTACATCGTTTTAATCTCTACAAGAAGTGTATTAACGGAGTTTAATAAAAAAGTGTATTAAGGGAGTTTAATCTATTCTAATTCATTCAACTCCCACGCATGCAAGTTTTGAGGTTTTCCTTTGAAGATCAAGCTTAAATCCTTCAATTTCTTCTCCAAATCTCTTAGGCTTTCAAAGAAAAGTGTAGATTCAATTCACCCAGGTATGTAGGCTATGAATGGGAGTTCCTTTCACTCTCATGCTTAAAATTCTACTCAATTTCATGAATTCAAGTTCTAGATTAAGTTCATGATCTTATGGAGGTTTAACCCAATTTTATGAAATTCTCTATGATTTATTTATGGGTCAATTTCCTTTATGTTTCAAAACATGTTTTAATATCATGGGCAAATTTTGTATACAAACTGATTATAAATTCATGATTTCAAATTTTAGAAAAATTATGCCCAATTATGCAAGTTTCATGAAAAGTCAAGTCTATGATTCATGATCTCAAGTAAGAATTTATGAATTACCCATGTGTGAATCAATGATTTTGACTAATGAAGTTTATTTCAAGTATGCATGATTTTAAAATTTGAGCAAGCCCACTCAAGTTAACCAGGTTTTTATGATTTAGCCAAGGCTAATAAGATCAGTTTATCACATGTTTTGGAGTCAAGACACCCCATATTCAGATTTCAGACTATGCATGTGATTGTGATTTCAGCTTCGTTGAAAAACAATGATAGCACTATGCATGTTAATGGGAGTAGTGTCTAGTACCGAGTAGGCTTGGTGTTCTAAGGTTCCCCGGTCTTAGAACTACGCGCCAATGTAGGTTTATATATTTAGTTGGGGACCTATCAAGAGAGTTTTCCCCCACCTGCCAGAGGGCCTTCATTTTGATATCGATATCATGGTAGTGTCCTTAGCCTTGGCAAGATTTTGGACGGCTCTGGCCACTTGAGTGTGATAGTTGGGGCATCAAGTAAGCTCTATCGTGATGGTGTTGGTTGTGACGAGTCTCCCATTATTTCTCATGATTTCAGTTATATATGTTTATGACTTATGATATTATGTTTTCAGCAGGTTTGACCCTATGATCAGTTTATAAGTTTTTACTTATGATTTCAACTATGGCAAGCCATATAATTCTATTTTCAGCTTTGGGTCATTCTATTCAGGTATGAGATTCAGTTTATGACTATACATGTTTTTAGATATCCGCATGTAGTTCTTACTCTCATAATCTTGTGATTTATGTTTATATGCATGATTTCGGTTTATATTTACTCAACATGTTTTACTTACCTTGTATACTTAGTATATTTCAAGTACTGACTGCATACTCTATGCTGTATCGTTTCATGATACAGGTTCGAACGATCATCCTCAGTTCCGCCATCAGCCCAATTCCCGAAGCTTGGTTCAGTTTTTCATCATTAGTGAGTCCTCAACCTTTGAGGACCTTCAGTTGGTGATGAGTTATGTTACTTTCAGTTTCAGACTTTAGTGAGCTAGTTGGGGATGTTGTCCCATCAGCTCTTCAGACATATTAGAGGCTTATCATACAACATGTAGAATTTCAGCTTTGTCAGTATTGACTCTATTATGATTAATATGTATTCAGTCTTCCGCTTATTCATGTTTCAGTTATTAGATTTCACGTGACATATGTTCTTTAGTTATCATGTTCATGTCATGGGTCGTCAACTTGGAGCCATTCGAGGTTCTAGGTTTCGTGTCTCGGTCTGGGATCTCAGCTCGAATCGTGACAATTTTTTGTAAGTATGATGAAGAAGTGCTGACTGATATTGATGAAATTAGTGAAACTAAAGCATGGCTATGTGTTTAACACACCAATGGATGTTCGGGATCTGAAACTTTATGATAAATATGATATCATCAAGCACCCTATGGACCTCGGACTGTGAAATTAAATCTGGATCAGAATGAGTATCGAACGCCACAAGATTTTGCAACTGATGTGAAACTTACATTCAACAATGCCATGACTTATAACCCAAAAGGACTGGATGTGCATTTTATGGATGAACAGTATCTTGGTAGCTTTGAAGAGATGTTCAAACCAGCTTACAAGAAGTATGAAGCTGAGAAATGTCTAGCAGTTTAACACTTGCTGAAAGTATTTCTTTACCTTATCTTCCATGAAAATACCAATAAGTAAATGCATAATAGCATATGTCTTTTTTAATAAAACGGATGATTTCATGTTATATCCTGGAATGAGGCACTCCAACCCTCCGCACTCCCTTCAACCATCAAATTTTTTGAGTTTGATTTTAAGTCGTTTTGTTTGATTTTAAGGTACATGTTAAACTACCACATGTAACTATGGTTGCTCCCAATCCCTTCAGATGTTAAAATTTGAGTTTGATTTTAAATTGTTTTGCTCGATTATTTCTTTTTTAGCTTTTAGTGCCTATAATTAATAGATGCTAAATGTGATAACCTTCTTTATTTGTTATTAATAGAATCTTCTTAATAATTGAAAATAAGAGAAAATGATATGATCGGACAACATGCCAAATGCATAATTAATCGGAAAGAAAATCGGTTCAACCATATATACTTACACCCTGGCGGGAAGCGCAGCCACATTCCCGAGTATCAAAATACGAAAAAGGTATTTAAAGTTAAAGGAGAATATTTTTCTTAGTTTATATATTAATTTTTTTTAAAATAAAATAAAATCAAACAAACATATGCATGAAAATTCGTGTAATTTTTATTTTATTGAAATTTTTTGAGATTATCCCGATGACCCGAATTGAATTTTATCATCAGAACAATTTTTCTTTCATATGTAAAATTTATTTCATTTGTTTCTTTGATATACCTGTATGAACTAACTTACTTTTTGCAAAAGATAACTAATATTAAAAATATATATATATATTTAATGCTATAATATTATTATAATGATGAAATCTATAAAGTTAACATACAAATAATTATAAATCTTAATTTCGTAAGATACTTTTGTAGATATGTATAAACCACACTAAGAAAATACTAAAAAAGTTCAAGAAATTAAAATTGTTCTTACTTTAAGATTTCTTTTTCCTTCCAAAAAATGCATGTTGAGAAATAAGAAAAATCTCACTTCTCTTAATTTAATGAACCTTTTAATGAAATCTACATTATATTAACTTTTTCATATTGAACTTAATTATTTTATCCTAAATTATATAAATTTTTTATTATCTCATATTTCACAATATTTAGTATTAACAAAAGTAAAAATATATTTTACAATTGTTTTGTATTATTACTGTTTGGAGATTAAATTGTATTTTGTTTCACTATAATTTTTTCAAATATTTTTATAATATATATATGAAATAATATTTTATATTTTATATTTTAATATAATCATTTAGCAAAATTTATGTTGAAAGTATGTACACATAAAATTAGATCAATCAATTACCATACTCTGAGATTCATTTTTTAATTGAGACAAAAGGACCATAATTTATATTTTTAGACACTTTTTTAAAGTATTTAATTATTATATAAGTTATTTGTAATAATATTTAATTTAAAATTTTAATCCTATCTTAAGCGAAATCTTTGTTAATTACTTATGTTTGCCAACAAGTACGACGTAAAATTGTAGGAAAAAAAAACCTTTACATTTAATCAAGGAGTTAAATTTAAAATAGCAAATAATAAATAACTAACGTTAACACATAATAAATAATATTATGAGAAAAATATTTAATTCATTTACTAAGTCTATATTAATATAGAAATTGAATAATAGCATAAAATTTTACGTGTCTATAATAAATTCTTAAAATATATATATATAATTAATAACATTCCCATGATATAAAGACTCAAATATGTATGAGTGTGCTTAAAGAGGTCACTTCACATTTTTCATGACATTATCGTTTTTGGTGGCATGTAAAAGTACTTAAAATTTTTAAAATTTGCCAAAATGTCTGAGAACTTACAAAGTCAAAAATGCTTCAATTAAGGATAAGATAAGAAAATTAATGTAAGGACTAGAAAGAATGGCATTTTCCCTTATATACAGTAGTAATATTGAATACTGTAATTTGTAATTAAATATTATAAGTTTGATTATTGAATGTTATAATTTGTTCTAATATGAATTAGAAAATTAATTTTTCAATGATAACGTCAATTATAATCGTCTATTTTTAGGTTAATGTTGAATTTTAAATATATTAACCATAAAATATGTTGCCACAGACTTTCAATTTATAATTTGCTTGATATAAATATAAATATTTATAAAATTCTTTATATAATTACTATTACTACGAATTATAGTGAAAGAGGACTATAGAATTATACTTACCAAAGAATCTCAAAAAGGATCAATACACTAGAAATACTTATTTCCCTTCAGATTATCGTTTGAAGAAAAGTTTCTATTGCCTTTATGCTTTTAGGGCTTTCAAAAGATTCACAAAGTTTACTAAATTTACTGAAATACACAAGAGCATCTAAAAGACTAACAAAATAAGGCAAGGGTAAAAACAAAAAATAAAAAAACACCTTTATAGAGTGTACTACTGCACAGGAAGATTTAAAGTAGACAATATTTGAACATCGCAAATACCCCTCGTGAGGACGACAAAAAGCAGTGGATTCTCTTTTCTCTTTAGGAACTCTTACTTTATTGTTCTTTTCGATGACTTAAACCTACCATTCTTAAAATTAAAAGTGGAAGGTTGAGAGTGCTTTATCATCCTAGCAAGCTTTCCAATCTGTTCATCATCTTGACCCTAACCAAGTTTGTATTGATTCTTGTAGTACAGAGTCTTTTGAAACAAGTTCCTTCTAAATATATATAATTTGGCCATATTTCCTTTTGCCTTCAACTATTTTATCATATACAATTTCCGGAATCATACACATACCCAGGAAGCAAAGTCCTCAAATCTTCCAACTTCTCATCCAGGGAGAGATTCTAGGTCTCCTTGTTTCCATTTTCCAGGGCACACTAGAAAGCTGAGTTGGTTAGCCGCTAGACATCCATCTTTTATCACCCACCACAATGTCCCGTAGGAAAACATTACCAGTGACCAACAAAAGTTGCAATTATGCAAATTAGGTCAGAAAATTCAATTTTGGGGCTAATATTGGTCCCTCAAAACTTCAGATTGTCCAACCTTCCCGTAACTTGTTCTCCAGAGCCGTCATAACCAGCGGAGTCTATGTCAATACCATTTTAGCTGTTCATAGGTTCACTAGCTGCTTCTACTCTTGATAATTTTAGTGAAACTAGCTATATACTCATATATGTTTCTTGTTGCTTCACACAATTAAATTAGAATCATATATTAGCATGTTGCTACATTGAAGATGGAAAACTAACGTAGTTTTTGATATACACATAAAGTAGGACTTCCCTCTTCCCTACCTACTTCACAGAATGGCAGCATCCTCTTCTTTTCTCTATCCAAAGCTAAACATTATCCTCTTCACGTTTAGAGGTCTTCCTCAAGAAAGGTGGATAGCAGTAGCCCTTGCACAAACTTACTCTTCCTGGCCTTCTCCTCTTGGTCTTTGTCAGATAGCGGAGATTGCTGAACATTTCTGTTCAAAAGAACAACACAATCAGAAGTATAAAAATGAACACTATTAAACAAAAAGTCGTTGCCATATATACTGATGATGAGCAACTTTTACAGCTGACTCTCTCCCCTCAACACCCCCACCCCAAAACTGCCCTCCCTCCCCGCAAAAACAATTGACTTATATGTACCAGAAGAGCCTAGCACAAACATATGACCGCGGCTTCCTGGAGAGTTATCACTAGTTCCTTGAGTATCTGCTGCAGTACTTTAACCCTATTGATAAATAAAACTAGCAGACATGTAGATGAGGTATGTATTTTATAATAGCGCATCAAATTTGCATGTTTAACTTGATAATAAGCAAAAAAGTAAAAGGCTGTCCCGATTAAAAAAATTACTCTACAACTCAATCATGGGATAAAAAGTTTAATCAAGTTACCAAACATACATGTGAACAACGAAACAAGGTTTAATCAAGTTTGCCACTCAAACATAAAATCAAAGAGACATGAACCAAGAAACTCTAGGGAACTACGGTAATACACATAAGAATAGACATCTGAGAGGAAGAAAAGAAAGAAACAGAAACAAAAGTACTTGATGCATCCTTACCTCTCAGATGAGTTCTCAACAGTGCTTTCTTTTTTTGAACTTTGTTTAATAGAGGATAAAGGTTGAACATCAGGAATTTCATTAGCCAAAGGTGTATTGTGAATGAATGAAGATAACAAGGGATCTGGATCTGTAGTGGAGGATGAAATCAAACGAGAGGATCCCCCGAGGATGGATTGCAAATTCCCTTCCCTTAGCTCTCTTCTTAAAATAGAGAGAGCCGAAGTACCACCTCTTCGAAATCTTCTCTTGCGCTGCACCTGTAATGCAGTTGATGATAAATACCGTGCATCCAGAGACCAGCAGTAAAACTAAGACAAAACTGACATTACAGCTTTAAAAGAATTTGCACATTTGCTGCTGAAGAAATCCCAAAAAAAGGTCTCAAGATTGAAGCTCATGATATCACTGATGAAAGATAACCGAAAAGGATACCTTTAAAATATTTCCATGTTGCTGAGTAATATGACCAACCAAATCCATTCCAATCCTTTTCGCACAGACCGGACATATCTGCACATACACACATTATCTAACATCACCAAAAAACTTCATAAAATAGTAGACAACACTTAGTGCTCTTCAAACCCTTGTCAAAGATGCAACTGACAAGCTAGTAGTAGCATAATGTGTTTAGATATCCAGATTTTATTTCAGAACTAGTAGAAATAAAAGATACATTTTATCAAAATTTCTTTTTTGGTCCCAACCGCCTTAGTTTCTATCTCATTCTAGCCCATGTAATTCAAATCTAAGTTTCTAGTACTAAGCTTAGATAAGAAAAGGTTACATGTAAAAAGCACAGTATCTTTGTCAATACAGAAGGTAACAAGAATGCAACTAAACATAATTTAGACAACACATTAGATAGATCTTTTTGTTGAAAACATATTGTTCTGAGACTATTCTGCCCAACTAAAACATTTTCAGAGGCGATCCCTAAAGTACAAGAACTATTGATTAAATTGAGTGACATTTTAAAAGAAGTCACTTAAACTACAGCTGACTTTGGCTAAATATTTCTCCAAAAAGAGAACTGGAAAAGAGAAATAGTTACTTTGCTACTTAGCAAGAGCTGGTGAAGAATTGATTATACATTTTAGCAGCTCTTCAAAAGCCACTAAACATTTAGGCACCTCCCTTTCAAATTCTATAAGAGCCACTATTCAGCATATTTTCATGAAAGCCCAAATCATAAGTCACTACCCAAACAAGTAACTTTTTGATCCCTGAACCCTGACATACAATACACTTCACATTCTATGGAGAGGGTGCCCTAGAACACCTTAAATCTCTGCTCACTCAAGTGACTGAATTTTTTTTTCCATTTTCTGGTTAGTGAACTACACAGTTTTTTCAACCCTACAGTCAGCAGATAAAGAATGCATTTTCATTTGCTGACTCTAGTTTTGGAAAATTTATTAACATGAATATGGAAACTAAATTTAAAACACTATATTTTAAGCTAAATCTCCGTAAAATAACTTAGCAACATCCATTATAAGAAACTGGAGCTTTGTGAAATTGACAAAGTGCAGGAAAGTATCATTCTTCTTTTATAATCGAAAAATCTCCGAAGATGGATAATGAGTCCGTCACACAACCATTCTCTACTTAAATACGAGGCATTTGTACAGAAATATTCGAAGCCGTGACATGTGTCTAACCCATAATAGAACAAAGTCCTGGGGGCAATTACCATAATTTTTTTCTTTTGAGAAAAAAGAAAGAGCTAAAGCTGACTGAAGGAGTAAACAAGGGTATCCAAACAAAGTTTTCTTTCAAATTTCCCTTTTTTCCTTTATAAACAAGAGGCGAATGGTGTGCATAGCCTCCCAAAAATGAGTAAATCCCCCCCCCCCCCCCCGGCCAACACACACACACACACAAAGAAAAGCCCCCCAGGCTATAGCCCCCTCATTCCTCTTATCAACATAATTGCCACCTCTCCTACGACAAAAGAGAAAGAGGAAGACTGAGCTTCTGCAGTTCTGTATTGTCAAGGAAAGAAACAAGATAGAATTGAAAACAATGACTCAGATGTGATAATCCAAGTGAATACCTGGACATCGCTTCACTTACCTTTTCTTTATGAAATGAGCCTCCAAGGTCTTTTCTCCTTGTTTAGATGTTTCAGTTAGCTTGGGAGTTGGAAAAAAAGGGTGTTACGATGTTAATGATTCATATTCGTCAAGTTGAGACCAAACATAAGAGGTAAAGCAAGAGTCTTCATCTATCCATCAACATCTCGCAACTTGGACCCTAAATCCCAAACTCGTCTTGCACTTTAATTTATTGGGAGTGAAGTTGACTATCAACTAACAGCAGATAAAACATTCATTTCAAGGTTCTCTGGCACTCAAACTATTGCAAGAAGTCAGAAATGAAATTCCATTTTATTCAATACTACCTCAAACCAGAGTTGATTGGCAGATTTTTTGAAAAAGGTCAGAGAAACATCATTTGTTTTCCCCTTTTCTTTCCTTGAGAAGAAAGTAGTGATCTCTAATAATATGAACAGAAGAAGACAGAGTTTGGGGAGATAATCTCTAATAATATGAACAGAAGAAGACAGAGTTTGGGGAGATATAAGTCAAGGACCTTCTTTTTTCATTCTACTAGTACTGTGTCAACCATCTCAATACTAGAAGAATGAAAAGAAATTAGCCGACATATTTCAAATAAAGATTTTCCCACCCAAAGCTCTTTTTCTCTTTTATTTATTTATTTTTTTGGTTGCTGGGAGTGTTTTCCAGTGACTAGCAGCTTGATCAATTTAAATGGAACTTTCGCAAGTTTGAAAAGATAGATTCTCATCACCAAGTTTCATGGTTGATCCAGATGTTATAAAATTTTTATCTTTAAAGTTGAACAAGGGGAGCATGCGATCAGCCGAATCCACTGTGCAATGTAGCACCAGTGACCTGTGTCACTTGCACATAATGCTTCTGATATCTTAGCGATATTGCTTTGCTTTTATATGGGACATGAATTACAAATCTATGTATCTCCACAATATGCAGGAGAGAAAACCAACAAGCTATATTTTTTTAACACACAGGTAACGGAACAGAATACTATTTCACTTCACTACTATGGAATTTGAAGTTCAAAGCTTCACACAACCAGTGTGATTCATTGCTTTGAATTTTTAAGTTGAAGCCTCTACAGACATAAACACAGTTTAAAGCCTTAAAGGTAAAGGATCATATCTTAAAATGAACGCCAAATTCAGATTGCCCATGCTTACTCTCATAAACCCATTGGATTCACACTTCACTGGAAGTAGTAAGAGAGGAAAACAAAAGAAACCAATTCCTGAATAAGGTCATTGTAAAGATGGCACAGCAAATAAGAAAGGTTTTATCACAGAACTTATTAGAAAAGAAAGGTTTTATGATGGTCACCCTGGTTTTAAAAACTTAAGGATAAGCTATATTTGCTAACTCAATGAAAACAAACTGGACTAGGAAGTACTAGCAGCAGAGATACTGTACCCCATTCTTAGCCTCAACAGCGTGCTCTTCATCGATATGACAACATAATCCAACAATATCAAAATCCTCCGCACAGAAAGGACAGAGAAACTCTGGCCTCGACTCCTCTTCACAATCATACTCCTCTCCGAAGTTATAGATATCTGCAAAACACACCAAAATTCACTTCCCTCAAACAGGAAAAGCTATGAACTATTATTCCCAACCATATTTCTAGATAACATGAGAAAGGATACCCAGAAATGCAAACATAAAAATCTTTCTTCTCTGCGTACATATCTTCTGGTTGAAAACATACACATTCCGCAAACAACAATTCAGAGACTGAAGGGATAAGAGTTGATAAAACAAAAACTTTCACATTGGGGTCATTTCTGAGCAAGGAAGACCCTCAAAGAACCATTAATTAAATCCCAAATATAACCAAACCCAGAAATGCAAATATAAAATACAAGATCCCGCTTTTTCATACTCCAGTTAGCTAAAAGGGAAAATAAAGGCTGTAATATTTACACCTGGTTATTTTCTGGGGAAGGAAAATCCATAAAAACAACTTCTAATTACATATTAAATAGAACCATTTGGTAGATAAGCAAACGCCAGAAATACAAACGCAAATTCCTCCATACATTTGTAATCTTTAACGCTGGTTCATTTCTGCGCAGCAACATTTTCTAATTATATTCTAAATAAAACCACTAATGAGAAAATGAAAAATCCAGAAATGAAATGTAAAATCTTCCATGTTTTTCAGATAGAGAAACCTGCGTACTTTTATCTCAGCTCAGAAACTAAAGCGGCAAGAAAAAAAATTAAAAGTTGTAATCTTTACACCAGGTTAGTTTCTGAGAACGAAAACCAATAATTAACAATTTCTGTTACATTACTGCTACTGAGAATAAGCAAAACCCACAAAAGCAAAAAAGTAATTTCTTCATTTTTAGGTAACGAAACCTACTCCACAAAACCCCAGCTCAGGGAAAAAAAATTGTAATCTTCATACTTGGTTCATTTCTAGGCAAAGGAAAACCCATGAACGACCAATCAAAGTACATTCTAAATAAAACTGCTAGCTATGAAAAGCCAATTCAAATGCAAATTCATTCATTTCTTGCAAAGAAACATATCCCACCTCAGGAAATAAAGCCAAAAATATTTGGAGGAGGGGGGTTGCAATTTTTTCACCTGCATCATTCTGGGAAGCCTAAAGAGAAGATAATAATGACATAATACTGACCTGATCGAGATTGGTAACGCCTTGAAGAAGTAAATAGACGAGTCCAAGAATCTGAATCCATTATAAAGATTGCAGACTTACAAAAAATTTATGGTTAGATCCTTAGAAATTTCAATAAATTATTGTACCCCTTTGGCTCAAAGATGAAACCTTTTTTTTGGATGAAAATAAAGGAACACCCAGATTCAGATAATTTAAGCAAGACTTAGACCAAGAAAGGTGAAAAAGAAAGAGGCAAAAAAGGGGGTTGTGAAGTTTCCTCGAAATAGGGAGGAGAAAGAGCAATAGGTTAGCATAGCAAGCCTCCACCAAATTTCACGGTGGCTGGTGCTGGGAGTTTATACACGGGTATCTCTTCTTTCTTTTTTTTTTTTTTTCCTTTTTTTTTTTTTGGTAAATACATAAAGAAGGCTTAAAGTTGAATTTTATTGCACGTTTGGGATGCCCACTGGACACCATGCACCTTTCACTTTTGGACCGACTTATTATCTGTGCGTTTTCTAGGAAACAAGACGCACCACTTTTTTTATCATTAAGGAGTTGTTCTGGTAGAAAATAAATTATTTGGGATAATTAATTTAGAGTTTGTAATTATTTGAGATTATTATTTTATTTTTAATAAAAAATAAAAAAATAAATTATTTTAAAATTAATTTTTAAATAAGTTTATTTTATTTTTAATTGAGGTAAAATTTTGAAATAAGTTATTTTAAAATTATAATATTATATTTATCTCACCCTTAATATGAGATAACTAATTTTTTGGATAAGTTATATCGAGATTTTAGTTCAATGAAATGTGGGATAAATTTATCTAAAAATTAATTGTAGGACTATTTATTTTTTATTCCTCATTGAGGGTGGAATAACAATTCGGGATTATCCTAACCCGAAATTAGGTATTCCAAAATAACTTGTTTTCTTACCGTTGTTTGATATATGTATAAATAATACTATATTTGAAAGTTGATTATAAACTAAGTTATTCATGTATAAAATTAATAAGATGCGTGGTTTGTAATTTGAATAGTTGCATAACTAAGGGCATCTCCAACCCACTTCTATTTTCTATTCTAAACTCTAAATCTAGATTTTAGAGTTAGAGTTTTGTGCTCCAACCCACCCCTATTTTCAACTTTTAATTCTAAATTTAAAGTTAAAAATAGAGTGTGAATAGTGTAACTTCAAATTTAGAATTGCACTTTTAATCAATTCTATTTTTTAAGTTGAATATAATATCATTATTTCTAATAACTAACACTTTCAATTTAATATAATATAAATTATTAAGTTTTAATATTCGTATATTTTTATGTAATATTTTAATTATATTAAACTAATGTATAATTTTTATAAATTAATTTTCGTATAGAATATTTTATTTTGAAATGTAAGTTAATTTTGTTATAATTTATATTGTATAAAAAAATATAACCGCCACAAACATAAAATGTGCAAAAATAATATATTGTTAATAAATAAGAGGATCTACTTTAAATAACATGAAAATAAACATGATATAATAACTAGATGTATTATACTGCATAACATGACAATCGAGGATGACCACGATCTTAATGTACCAATTCAAGATAATTCAAAAGGTCCAACTCCAACAATAGAAATGGTAGTAGATGAAAATTATCGATTTGAATAATTTTTAGCTCGACATAAAAAAAATTAAGAATAAAGATGCTCATTTTGAACTTCGTAATCATTAATAGCGTATTTATGGTAGCAACATAGTAATCTTGAAAGTTAAATGTTTATGCAGAAATTAAAATAAATATTGACGTGATGTAATATTTATTTAATTGTATTTCATCAATGATTTCACTTTTATGTGAATTTTTCATTAATATGTATAATATATATTATTTATTTGTAATTTATATTCTAAAAATATAGGATATAAAATAATTTTATATTAAATGATTATATACGAAAAAAATGTGAATTGTATAGGATGATTACGTAGAAAAAAGAAGCAACAATTTATTTTATGTATTAATAAATCTAATAAAAGAAATAAAAATAAAAATATTCTTTCCTTTCTTCAATATTACATTATTGTGTTTATTCCATTTATTATATATTCTTACTTCATAAAATAAATTTTTTCTTCTTTTTATCTAAATAATCACCCTATATAATTCATTTAATATAAAATTATAATAAAATTAACTTACATTTTAAATAAAAATATCATATAAGGAGATTAATTTATAAAAATTCTATATTAATTTAAAATTAAAATTAATATGATAAAAATATTACCTAAAAAAATAATTATGAATATTAGAGGCTTATTAATGATCTTACAATTTATATTATGTTAAATTAAAAGTGTTATATATTACAAATAATAATATAATATTTAAATAGAAAATAGAGTTGATGAATAGTGTTCAGTGTTCACACTTCATTTTGGTTTCAAAAATGAAGTGTTTCTGGAGTGCACAACCTCATTTTTTGCTTCAAATTTGAAGTTTGGAGCAAAAAATGGAGTAGGGTTGGAGATGCATACAAATATAAGTTATGAGGAAATTTATGTATTATATTATGAAAAATAGAAGGTTGAATAAATAATACATAAATAACTTAACCCTGAATAACTAATTATTGTATAAAATAATATAAAAATTAACTCATAACTAATTTATATATTACGAATAACTGCATAACTCTAGCCTACTATCAAACAAGTCCCGTTGTCCTTAAAAAGAGAGAGAGAACAGTACTAATACTAATTTTATTTTGGTAAAGTTATGCAATTTTTATCACAATTTTAAAATTATATTAAATCATTAATTTGTTATTTGATGTATTTTTAAAATATATAAATTTATTTCAAAAATTGAAGTAATCAATATCTAAAATCATACTAAAACTTAAATGGGATAACATTCGTATTTTAATTGTTTTCATTTTTGTTCATTTAGACAAAATAAATTACTTAAATACATCTGTATTAGTTTTTTCGCTTCTAATAGCTTTTGACGTAGTAGTATTTTATTAACGAAGCACTACTCGGATATACCCATTTTATAGGTTTGGAGTTCATTTATTACTTCAATATTTTAATTATTACTTTAATGATTGTTTCTATAATTGTTTATAATACATGAATCAAGCTGACGTGTCAAATATAAATATTTAATTAAATGGTATCTTGTAGAATAAAAAATACTCTCTTTCATTCACGAATGATAACAGAGCGGATTAGAGAGGAGCAAATTTTAATCTGTTTAGATTTTGAACTTTTCTATCCTGCCCCTTTTAATATTTTTTAAAAAATTGCCGTGTTATGCCTGCCTCACCCTATTTATGTCTCGATTTAAACAGGCGAGTCGTATGGGCACCTACATCAACTCTACTTGATAGGAGAGTTCTTTTCGGAATATTACATAAAATATTCAAAAATTTTCATTAATTTATACGAATCAACAATAATTCGAAATATAAACAAAAGTTCTCAAAACCTTGACTCTCCCAAGATCTAATTTAGACAGGTACAAGAGGTCTAATAGAATACATGACAAGACAAATGATACAACTTCTTTTGAGAAGAAGAACATGGAAGTTGATGTTGAATACTCCATGTCAATCAAGGAACTTCAAACCTGCCACAACCTACACCAAAAGGGTGTAGCATGGTAGTATCAAAATACCACACGTACAATAAATATCATTGGCCGACTAAGATTAGTTCACATAACAACATTATAATTAATATACAATCGACAATAACAAATTTAACTACTCACTATGCAACAACCCACTAAGTTTATTAGCTACATTATCGTCTCTTAGGTCTCATCAAATTATCGTCTCTTAGGTCTCATCAAAGTCCATGAAAATTACCTTACTACTCCAATCAGTAACTAATCTGTCAATCTGCCTCTCGCTATTTCCTCTGCATCGAGTACTTGGACTGCTACGACGGTCTTTACCCGCGGCAGCAATACCCCAAGCAGTCAGTAACCCCATTCCACTGATCCAGTTTTGTTTTATTTCACAGTATAACTTTATAGCATGTCTACCCCTTTTACTACTTCATTATCATTGACCAAGTCCCTTTTTTTCAATTATTGACCTATTTAATTACTTACAAGATTTTCTAACCCTCCTTAATTTAGTACATTAAATGATAAAGTCAAATCCGCTATCTCCCGTTAATTCACTACCTTTTGTTAAACCTGTCATGTTACCTTCTATAACCCACCAAACTCACTTTAATCAAATGTTCAATCACAAATATAGATTAATTAGCTCAAGCACACACAAGGAAAGCATCAAACCATACAGATGGAGTCAATCCTCCATGATCAAATACATGTACATACCTATTTTGTGCATCACCTTTATGTCATATAGTACCATACCTGCACCGTATCATCATGTATTGCATTCTAACCTTGTTTCTCACCTCAAACCCGAATCATGTCGGTATATCTCATATTACACCTGTATACCTGTACTTCTTTGTCACTGATGCCGTATGCATATCAACCATATCCGCACAATCTCTATCTCACAATTATACTATCAGTGATATGCCGGGCACACGCCTCCGTCACATCACTGTACACATATGCTAGAGGGTCTTATGCTTATCCTTCCAATCATGACCTGCAGGGGACTCTAGAAATTCATATACTATACACCTGACCATATGAGACCTTCACCATACTTGTCTGTGTCCTCATATTCGTACACCCGGTCGTATAGTCTTTTAGCCATACCTATTTGTTTACTCCCTCATACCACTTGTCCGGATGCTCACCTCGGGCACGAGCCACTCATGTCCTCAAACCTCGTTCAGAGTCTGATCGTACCAGTCTACTCATCCAAGTTTTCTCCCTTCGGCCCCAGGCCTCACATTCACAATCACATCAATGGTTTGCCGTACCATATTACATAGTATTTCATTCACGTATTCGATCAATACAACCTCACCCATAATTTTGGGACCATACATCATAGCACACAATCAATAATTACACACACAACTAGAGTTACATATCAATAATTATAACAGAATGCCTAGTTTCGAGCTCAATTTCCTACCCAGATAGCTATAACATCAATTATATCCATAACATCACAAGTAAATGCAACCTGGCCCACTCGCGAGATTGGGCTCCGCCGCAGCAGTATTACTGTTGCCACAACAGTCTCGCTGCAGCGGTTCCATAGCCACTGCAGCGGTAATGTTCAGCAGTACTTCAACCAGTGCTTTTTCCTGTTTCTCCCACGAATCGTTTCTTCGCAATTTCATAACTCATCACTATATCACCCACCACAAAGGAGGCAACATCATATCAAGTCTATTTCAATAATTAGTTTCAACTGGGAAATCATCATCACAAATAATGTCCATAGCCCCAAGCAACACATTATCATTCACAAACATATAGATCATCATGTAAAGTCTAACTCCTCTAATTCACGGGTTTTAACTCGCGTCCTGTAATAATCATAGTCTATCCTTAAACGCTCAATTACCGCATTCTATAAACATGATTTGCATGACTTACCGTTCAAGATTACAATTCAGGATGAATGACTATATATATATTTAACAACAATGCCCGAAGATCCTTTCACATACAATCAATTCTCTCTCATATACACCCTCACACATAGACTATTTTTATTATAATCTCTCCCTATAGTTTTTCACATTATGGGGATATCACCACCCCTTTTCTATTTCTTTCGTCCTCGAGATCTCACCAGTTTTGAATATTCAATAACAATTTATTCCAATTTTAATTTTACCCATCAAAAGTACATCAACTATATGCACGTATATGTTTGGCTAATCAAAATCTAAAATGAATGTGAGTAAGCCATAGCCTACCTGGACGGCAAGCTATCGTCGAGATGTTCCCAATCATATGCTGGTTTCGATTCCTGAGTTCTTGCGGAAAATCATAGCTATGGATGATGAATCCCTATTTCATAGCTCCTCCTCTTGTTCCAAAGTCTACTTCCTGTTTTTGGGCGTCATTATTAAGACCATTTTTAGATAATAGGTTTTTAAAATCCTAACTGGGATGGGATTGTGGATTTCTGGTCCGCATCATCCACTGCAGCGAGATCAATTACCGCTGCAATAGTTTTGCTATAACGGAGAGCAACTCGTTGCAGCGGATCCATTCTAACTTTTTCGTCTCACGCTCTTTGTTTTTCGAGGACTTTGTTCCAAATTTCAAAATTTCTAATTTCACCGGTTCTTAGATGGTCGGGGTGCTATAACAGTCGAGTGAGTCATTACATTAGATACCAATTAAAAATTCATTCATCCCGGAACGACCCTACGATATAGAGGCTGGAGTTTGGATAGGGTGGTGGTTCGACTTTCTCAGAACCTTTGGGCTTGAATCCATACACCATTGGGGTGGGTAATAGTTGTTAGGGCTTGGGAAAGCCCTCCTCTTGCCTGATCTATAGTTTATTTGAATAAATACGGAGGTTGAACCATTAATGGGGTTCAGAGGTCTAGGGAAGACAATATCCTCTATAGTGGAATAGTGGTTGCTGTAGCAGTACCGTTACAGCGGATCCACTCCCTCTATAGCGAACTCGCTGCGGTGGGCATACGAATGCTGCAGCAGTCCACCTAGGCAGTGACCCCTTCTTAATCCATGTATTTCTTTTTCTCAACTTCTTCTTTCTCCTAGTCATTCAGTCCCTCCTCTGATACTTCTTATTAATGCAGGTTTATCAATATGGCTTCCTTCAGCAACAACATCCACACCGGTGACTATATTTGCTTCGTGAACGATTAGTGTCAATTTCTACGCAATGAACAAGCTGCGAAGGACTTACTTCATGAAAGGGGGTTTGTCATGCAAAGCATAGAGGAGAAGGCGCCGAAGTTTTATGCCTTTCTCCAGGAGATAGGATGGGGTCCGTTGGTGTAGGATCCAGATAAAGCTAACAAGGTCTGGGTGAGGGAGTTCTATGCCAACCTCCCAACTGTGGCTTGGAGTCGGAATGATTCGGTGTCTTATGTCAGGGGTATATAGATTACCTTGACCCCCATTGCTATCAATGATGCCTTGGGTCTGCCGAACCCTCCGTAGGATGAGCTAAAGGCCTGGGATGTGGATGGAGATGGGTAGTGGTTAGTAGATACCTTGTGGTGGAGGAGCAGAGGGCCTCTACTAGTTAGGGCGTCACTAAGACGGGCATCCACATCTCTTATTATCTGTGGAGTATAGGTGTCATGACCCGAACGTAGGCCCCGATCGAGACACAGGACAAGGAGCCCCGAGAGACCCCGAGTCGACCCATGACATGAACATACATCTAACTCAATCAATTAAACAGAAGGATTGACATGATAATCTTAGCGGAAGTCTGTAATAATCATAACATTAAAAATACACGAATCTGAAGCTGAATACATTCTATTGTCTGAAAAGACTCTAAGTTTGAAAAGTTGATGGGACAAGACCCCAACTAACTCTCTAATACTAAAACTGAAAGTACATCAATATTTGAAATCAAGTGTTCCTTGAAAGATGAGGACTCACTACTAAGCTGGGTGCTAACTCTGGAACTGGCTACTGACGGGGCTGAGTTTGAGTACCGAGGCCTGATAACTTGTATCATAAAATGATACAGCATAGAGTATACGATCAGTATGTGGAATGTACCGAGTATGCAAGGTAAGTAAAATCGCTTAAATAAGTGAAATCATTTAAAACATGTATAATGTAAAACATAAACAAAATAAGAATATGAGAGTAGGGCTTGCATGCTATCTTTTTGAAAACATGATCTCAACATAACATTTCATCATAACTGATCAATTGACCCAAAGTTGAAATCTGATTGTGATAAATAAAGCTGAACATTGGGTCAAACCTACTTCAGAACATATATAGATATATATACAATATGAGTGTTAAACATGCATAATTTAAATCATGAGGAACAATTGGAGACTCGTCTTTTAACCGACATACAATGATAGAGCTTACGTGATCCCAACTATCACATTCAAGTAGGTAGAGTCGTCCAAAGCCTTGCCAGGGCTAAGGACGATACCATGATATCGATATCAAGCTCATGGCCCAGTCGGGTCAGGGGATAGCTCACACAGAAGGTCCCAATATAATATGATCATACCTACATTGGCGCGTAGTTCTGAGGCTTAGCGTTTACTGACCCATAGCCTACTCGGTGCTAGACACTACTCCCAAAAAGATGCATATGCTCTCCATTATTTTTCAACGACCATTGTCTATGATAAAGCTGACTAATCATGAATACATAAATCTGAATCATACATGAGGAGCCTTGGCTCAAACCATGCCACAAGCTGAACATAAATGAGAGTTTTTGCTCCAAAACCATGTGGCAAGCTAAATGCATAAAATCATCATACTTGAACATACGGGCATTGCCCGATACTTGAACATGCTTGAGAATACATAATTCACTTGAAAATATGATTATAAACATAGTTAACTTGAAAACATTCTCTCATCATAGATGTCTCGTCATACTAGAACATTCATCATAAATTTCAACTTTCATGAACTTCTCATAATTGGGCATTTTAATTTATAAAACTTGAAACATGATTTTCATTTAAAACATCGTAAAACTTGCCCATAATTCATATTTTGATAGTAGAAACTCATTTAAATCGATACCCATTTATATAATTAGGAATTTCATTTATTGGGTTAAAACCCCATAGAATCAACATAGGAATTTTTACGATTTTTAAGAGAGATTGGACATGGGTGTGAACAGATTCACCATTCATAACCCTATATACCTGATTAAACCTGATTCTTACACTTCCTTGAATGCCCAAGAAGAATTTGAGAAGAATTGAAAGGTATTAAGCTTGATGTCTGATGAATGGTGTACTTACGCACTTCATAGACATATTTTGCCCATACTTTACTATGTTTTCAAAACAAATTATGTGTGTTTGCATGTGTTTATATTATATATTTGTGAAAATGACTAAAGCATACGATTATATGCTTTTAGGGCTGAAAATGATAGATTTGAATGTATTTGAGGCTTATGGAATGAAGATGAGGAAGTTGGAATGAATAATGCAAAGATCAAGGCATATCGCACTACACAGCACTGTTGCGCGACCAGATGCACGAGGCACTGGCCTTGCTGCACTACCAGAAGTGCGGCGTGACCCTAGTGCTACACGATTCCATGCGCGAGGCGCCGATCTCCCAGCACGACAATGTGTGCGACGCGACATAGAAGCTGCGCAATGGCATGCGCGAGGCGCAATCTTTCCAGCACGACAAGGCATGCGGCGCGCCAAGCTTGTTCAAACGGCCAACAAAGTCAAATCCTACTTCAACTAGGAGAATGAACTACAAATCCCATTTCAGATCCATGAAGGAACAAAGAAGGCATAAATCTACTATTATAAATACCTTTTTACTTTTATGAAATAGGAAGTTTTGGAAAGAAGTTTGTTTGAGAACAATTGTTGGATATGTTTTAGAAGACATAAGTTTGAGAGATACAATTGTAAAGTTTTATTTCACAAACATACTTTGAGGCGATTGTTGAATTGTTCTTCCTTATTTCTTGTAATAATCAAGTGAGTTTCTTCCTATCATTGTTGTAAGTATTAATTTATACTTTTATCTGTGAATGTTATAAATTTACTTATAATTATGAGTGGATAAAACCTCCACATCTAGGGTTGTGGGAACCATGACGAATTAACACACATAGGTAAAATACTAGTGATTCTTGAACAGGGTTTATGTGTGTATTGTTTTTCCGTTCGTTTTAATTGTTTCTTAACAGTTGCAAAAGTTGGAAGTTGACTTATTATTACTTACCGGATCAAGGGAGTAATGAATGGAAAAAGGGATTAACAACGAAGATTTGAGGCTATCAACCCTTATCTAATAGCTTGACCTTATCCGATAATAGCTAATCCGATATCAAGAGTAATGGTCAATTAAGTATACATCCGCATACGGACCAAGTTGCGTGGTGATAATCATCTAAATAGGGGACTAACCATATTGAATGCTAAGCACCGGAATAGATCACTAGTATAAAATGCCTTGTGGTTATGAAGTCATGGGGAACACACACCCTAGTTAGTGCATTAATTTGGAATCAACTTTCACTTTCTCTCAACGACATTATTTGTTACTTTTATAAATTTCCCCCCTCTTAGGAGATAATTGACTTAAAAGCTTAAGTACTAGCATTCTTCTATATACTTTAATATTCCCTGTGGGATCGACCCCAACCTTTATTGGATTCTTTAGTAACAACGTCCGCTTCATACTTTGTCAGGAAGTGTGAGTTTGAGCGTTATCAATCTCCTCTCTAACTTCCTAACTTTGCATGCATGGGTTTAGAATAGGCTAGAATGACTTAACCTATCTTAATACACCCTAAAAATGGCTTAAAATGATGTAGTATAGGACCTTAGAGCATAGGAATGACGAGAATACCCTTAATAACTTAGCAGAAAATAACTGCTTGTCAGTCCCTACGAGGGACCTAATGAGTCGTTACCACCATCCACGAGTCGTCACATCATTCAGTGAAGTCCACTGCCATTAATCCTCAGACCAGTGATTACCTACTACCCATGACCCATCCCACGAATCATGGTGACTGACCATGACTTGTGGGGACCTTTCGTAGGGTACACTGCCAGACCCCCTTCACTTTTCTCAATCCGTTGCCCACGACTGACTCAACGAGTCGTGGGGACTGACCATGACTCGTGGTCAGGTCCGTGGGGACCTCATGTTTCAAAAAATCCAACCCAAGCTTGGAACCTCACCAAAAGTCACCTCACGACACGTGGGCTTCCCCACAGGTCACAAAACAACTCGTTCTGTGACCTGGTGCAAAATTTTCAATTTTCTCCATTTCAACTCCCAGATCTGATCTTTGGGCTTTCGGGGTATTACAATATCTCCCCCTTGGGAACATTCGTCCTTGAATGTTGGAAAACATATAGAAAAGTAGAGAAATGCAATCATCATATTCAAATACTGATCATTTAAGTTGAAAATAGACGGAGTGACTACCTCCGAACTTAACTACATGGCTGAACTAAATTCATGAATCATACATACATCCATATACCTGAAAGAAGCTAGAGCACATGAACTGAACATGAAAACTAAATAGAGTACTAGGACAAAAACTGATACCTCAAACTGAAATCGAGCCGGAGGGGAATAGGTGTGGGTATCTAGCTATCATATCTGCTTCGACTTCCCACGTAGCTCCCTCAGCCTGCTGATTCCTTCATAAAACTTTGATTGAAGTTACTTCCTTATTCCTTAGCCTTCGAACCTGACGATCAAGTATTTCCACCGGAACCTCTTCATAACTAAGGATGTCCTTACACCAGCACTGTCCACGGGGATAACTAGAGCAGGATCACCCAAACACTTCTTTAAGAGTGACGCGTGGAAAACAGGATGCATAGAAGCTAATTCCAAGGGCAACTCCAATTCATATTCCACCTTGACAACTCGTTTCACAACCCGATAGGGACCAATATAACGAGAGCTGAGTTTTCCTTTCTTTACGAACCTCATCACTCCCTTCATGGGAGACACCTTTAGAGACACCCAGTTATCCACTTCGAACTCGAGTTCTCTCCTTTTCACATCGACGTAGGACTTTTGGCGACTTTGAGCCGTTTTCAACCTGTCCAGTATGAGCTGATCCTTCTCCACAGCCTCATGGACTGAATCTGGTCCTAACATTGCAGCTTCACCAACTTCAGACCAACCAATAGGCGATCTACATCTCCGCCCATAGAGAGTCTCGATAGATTTTGTTGTATGTAAACTCGATAAGAGGCAAATGATCATCCCAACTACCTTTGAAGTCAATCACACATGCTTTCAACATGTCTTCAAGAGTCTAAATTGTTCGCTTCGCTTGACCATCCATTTGCGGGTTAAATGTTGTGCTGAGTTTAACCTGAGTACCAAGTCCTTTTTGAAACGACCTCTAAAACTAAGAGGTAAATTGGATTCAGCTGTCTGATATGATAGAAAATGGCATTCCATGCAACCAAACTAGCTCTCAGATGTATAGTTTGGCATAATCCTCCACCGAATCCGTGGTTTTGACCGGAGAAAATGAGCGGCTTTGGTCAACCTGTCTACAACAACCCAAATGGAGTCATATTGCTGTCGAATGCGAGGCAACCCTGTGATGAAGTCCATA
This sequence comes from Datura wrightii, assembly GCA_035772735.1. Taxonomy (NCBI): domain Eukaryota; kingdom Viridiplantae; phylum Streptophyta; class Magnoliopsida; order Solanales; family Solanaceae; genus Datura; species Datura wrightii. The sequence continues at coordinate 69,323,146 of JASDFA010000019.1, read as the reverse complement.
TTGATTTCTTCCCACTTCCAAGTAGGAACACTGATATCCTGAAGCACACCTCCTAGTCTTTGATGCTCGACCTTCATTTGCTGGCAATTTGGACACTTAGCCACAAACTCTGCCATGTCCTTCTTCATTCCATTCCACTAATAGACTTTCCATAAGTCACGGTACATCTTGGTTCCATCCTGATGGATTGAATATCTGGAATCGTGAGCCTCATGCAACATTTGATTTCACAAATCATCAACATCTAGAACACATAAGCGACCCTGGTACCAAAGCATACCATCTCCCCCTTTGGAGAAGACCTCTACCTTATGATTTTAAATGACTTCCTTTAACTTTACCAAAATAGGGTCTTCATCTTGCCTAGATTTTACATCATAGAGCAAACTACTTGGAATGTGCTCTTCTTTACTAGGCCATAAGACTTTAGGCGCAACGACGCAACTATTATATGACCACTTACGCATTGAGACGTGAATACGATGGGATGTCACCAAGAACGATTCTGATCCGTTCTAAATAATCACCCCGCCATCGGTCGAATCAACCAACCGAACTCCCAACCTTGCAAGTTGATGCACATCCTTCACCAGCTCCTTTATTTCCTCATCCACATAGACAAAATCTCCCTAGAGAGTCTAAAAAGTGTGTCTGCTACTACATTAGCCTTGCCCGAATGGTAAAGGACACTCATGTCATTGTCCTTAAGTAGCTCCAACCATGCCGAAGATTGATATCCTTCTGGGTAAATACATATTGTAAGCTCTTATGGTCCATAAACATATCAACATGGACCCCATACAAATAATGTCTCCATATCTTTAAGGAAAATACCACCGCTGCCAATTCCAGATCATGGGTCGGGTAATTCCTCTCATGAACTTTCAGCTATCTAGAAGCATATGCTATAATTTTACTGTGCTGCATCAATACACACCCAAGTATGATCCTTGAAGTATCACAATACACCACGAACCCATCGGTACTCTCGAGTAGGGTTAACACCGGTACTGAAGTGAGTCGAGTCTTCAATTCTGGAAAGCTCCTCTCACAAGCCTCCGAACATTGAAATTTCACCTTCTTTTGGGTCAACTTGGTCAAGGGTGCTGCAATAGATGAAAAGCCTTCAGTGAATCTCCGATAGTAGCCAGCTAATCCCAAGAAACTCCTGATATCTAAAAGATTCACTGGTCTAGGCCAATTCTTCACCTCTTCTATTTTCTGAGAGTCCACCTGTATTCCCTCACTTGATACCACATGGCCCAAAAATGCTACTGAGTTTAACCAAAAGTCACACTTGCTGAATTTAGCATATAATTAGTGATCCTTGAGAGTTTGTAGCACCACTCTCAAATGAGCGGCATGCTCCTCCTCGCTCCGAGAGTATATCAGGATGTCATCAATGAACGCAATCACGAACATATCCAAGTATGGCTTGAACACCCTGTTCATCAAGTCCATAAAAGCTACAGGAACATTCATTAGTCCAAAAGGCATAACTACAAACTCGTAATTACCATACCACCTCTTGAAAGCTGTTTTTGGGATGTTGCTCTCCCGAACTCTGAGCTGATGGTACCCGGATATGAGATTTATCTTCGAAAATCACTTGGCACCCTTAAGCTGGTCAAATAAGTCATTAATCCTGGGTAGAGGATACCTGTTCTTGACGGTGTCCTTGTTCAATTACCGATAGTTATTACACATACGAAGAGAACCATTTTTCTTTCGAACAAAGTGAATTGGTGCACCCCATGGGGATTTGCTCGGTCTAATGAAACCCTTATCCAAAAGGTCCTTCAAATTCTCCTTTAACTCTTTTAGATCGGCTGGAGCCATTCTGTAAGGAGGAGTTGATTTAGGCTATTTGTCGAGAAGGAGGTCAATACCAAAATCGATTTCCCTCCCAGGAGGTACACTCGGTAAATCATCAGGGAACACTTCTGGATACTTGCATACTACTAGAACTGACTGGATAGTCAGGGTCTCGGACTTCGCATCCTTAACCCTGACTGGATGGTACATACAACCTTTAGAAATTATCTTTCTGGCCTTAAGGTAGGATATGAAATGACCTACAAGCACAACTGAAATACCCTTCCACTCTAAGACTGGCTCACCCGGAAATCTGAACTCTACTGCCCGGGTTCTACAATTAACTGAAGCATTACATGCAAATAGCCAATCCATGCCGAAGATAACATCAGAACGGATCATGGATAACTCTACTAGATTTGCTGAGTTGATTTTCTAAAGGACTGTGACTGGGCAACCTCTATACACCCGTCTAGCTACAACTGAATCACCTACTGGAGTAGAGACTGAGAAGGGTTCTGACAAGACTTCGAGACTGACTCCAAAATTACTAGCCACGTAAGGTGTCACAAATGACAAGGTAGCCTCCGGATCTAACAAAGCATATACATCAAGATGGAAAACTTGTAACATATCGATAACCACATTGGGGGAAGTCTCCTGCTCCTGACAGGACGCGAGGGCATATAATATGTTCTGGCGCTGACCGCCAGTTGAACGAGTCAAAACTCCGTACTAGAGCTATTGGACTAGAAGCTGGGTCTCGACCCCCATCATAGTCCTATCTCATTGATGGGTAATCCATGAGCATATGTCCGGGCTTCCCACACCCAAAGCAAGCACCTGTACCTGCCAAGCACTGGCCCGTTTGCCCTCGATCACACCTGCCACAAACTGGGATGCTAGAATCTGCGGGCTTGCTACTCTAACCCTTAGAGCCTAATGATCTACCCCTATGGTCGTGCCTAGGTCAGGATGGCACACTCAACGCTGAAGATGTTGGGGCTGAAGATCTCTGGTGGGTCTGCTGTCGGTGCCTACCACTCGACCTCGGCTGAGATAGCTTGTAGTTATAGGTCTTGGCCCTCTTAGCCTCTCTCTTCCTCATATGCGTTGCCTCCATATGTTGGGCGTACAAGACTATTCGAGGAAAATCTATATCCTAGTGGAGCATAGCGGTCCTGAAATCCTTGTCCAAATAGTCCACCATGCCATGAAGAATCTACTCTCCCGTGCCCTCTGATCAACCACTAACTCTAGGGCGTACTTTTATAAGTAAGTGAACTCAAGGGCATACTCCTGCACCGTCATTTTCCCTTGCTTAAGATTCACGAACTCAGCTGCCTTCAACTCTCTCATCTCATGAGAGAAGAACCGATCTAGGAACACAACATGGAACTCCTCCCAAGTGACAAAGTCTGCTCCGGCGGCCCTACTATCCTTCCATTATCGAGACCAGAGGTGTGCGACCCCTTTCAGTTGATATGAGGCCAACTCAGCACACTGAACTCCAATAACCCTATGAACTGGGTGATGTCCTCATCCACTTTTTACCCAAGGAACTCTAGCGGGTTCATTCTCAAGAAATCCCTGACTCGAGCTACTGCCGAATTTCTATTTTGTGGGATATGTGCTGGTTGACCTGAGCAGTCAAGGCCTGTGCTAGCATCTGAATAGCTGCCCTAAATTCAATATGGGCAACCGGTTCTGATACATGGTGCCCCTGGATTGGTGGGGCTTGTTGGTGCACATCTCCATTGCCATCCTCGTGGCCATTTCCATTCCCATTCCTCCTACTGTTAACTCTGTGGGGAGCCATGATTCTGCAATCGCAAATAGCATGAGTTAGAAGGATAGGGAGACATTTCATCGCATGACATAGATCATGAAATAAGGGAACATTTCCTAAACATCTCATAGCCTCTTCGTCATAAGTGTGGCATGCTTCACACACATGAAGAAGACTCTACTTAATGCGGCTTTCAGACGCTCTAGGACACTTCAAACCTATTGCTCTAATACCAAGTTTGTCATGACCCGAACATAAGCCTGGATCGAGACACGGGGCAAGGAGCCCCAAGAGACTCCAGCTCGACCAATGGCAAGCTAAATTCATAAAATCATAATCATACTTGAAAATTGGGCATTGCCCGATACTTGAACATGCTTGAAAATACATAATATCCTTGAAAATATGATCATAAAAATGGGTAACTTGAAAACATACTTTTCATCATAGATGTCTCGTCATACTAGAATATTCATCATAAATCTCAACTTTCATTAACTTCTCATAATTTGGGATTTTAATTTATAAAGCTTGAAACAATATTGTCATTAAAAACATCGTAAAACTTGCCCATAATTCATATTTTGATAGTAGAAACTCATTTAAATCATACCCATTTAGAGAATTAAGAATTTCATGCATTGAGTTAAAACTCCATAGAATCAACATAGGAATTTTCATAATTTTTAAGAGAGATTGAGCATGGGTGTGAACGGATTCACCCATTCATAACCCTACATATTTGATTAAAGCTGATTCTTAGACTTTCTTGAATGCCAAAGAAGAATTTGAGAACAATTGAAAGGGCTTAAGCTTGATCTCCTCTCTAACTTCCTAACTTTGCATGCATGTGTTTAGAATAGGCTAGAATGACTTAACCTATCTTAAATACACCCTGAAAATGGCTTAAAACGATGTAGTATAAGACATTAGAGCATAGGGATGATGAGAATATCCTTAATAACTTCACAGAAAATAACTGCTCGTCAGTCCCCTTGAGGGACCTAATGAGTCGTTACCACCATCCATGAGTCGTCACATCAGTCATGAAGTCCACTGCCATTAATCCTCAGATCAGTGATTAACTGCTGCCCATGATCTATCCCACAAATCGTGATGACTTACCACGACTTGTGGAGACATTCCGTAGGGTACACCGCCAGACCCCCTTCACTTTCCTCAATCCCTTTCCCACGGCTGACTCAACGAGCCGTGAGGACTGACCAAGACTTGTGGTCAGGTCCGTGGGGACCTCAGATTTCAAAAAATCCAACCCAAGCCTGGAACCTCACCACGATTCACCTCACGACTCTTGGTCTTCCCCACGGGTCACAAAACGACTCATTTTATGACTTGGTGCAAAATTTTCAGTTTTCTCCGTTTCAACTTTCGGGTCTGATCTTTAGACTTTTGGGGTATTACACCAGGAGATGGATAAACATAATGTCTCGAAGGATCCGCCCGTCCACCAATGTCACGAATGTGACCTATCCCCGTGCCCTTTTGGTGGCTGCATTTTGAGTGGGGTGAGGTGTGAATGTAGGGACACAGATTCTGAAGGAGCTGAGATACTTCTCAACTAAGCCCATCACCAACCTTCCGTTTCCCTCTCTCATCAGCAGGCTCTACAAGCAGGCCGGAGTACATTAGGAGTCCAGAGATGTCATCATGGACTGTGATAGGCCCTTCGATCCCTTAAGGGTGAAGGGAGCTCTAGGGAGAGGCCGGAAGAAGAGAAAGACTGTATCGACTAAGGGAGATGGCGAGGCCAGCACTTTTAGACCCGTTGGGCTATTCGAGCAAATTAAGGCTGAGATGGAAGCCATGCGAGAGATACTGGGAGGGTTTCCCAGACCTCCCTCCAGTAGTCAACCCTCTGGTGTAGTAGTTGTAGACTCAGGGGAGGTGCAGAGGGTAATTTTTGCCCTGGCTTAGGACCATGTGGATCTCTGGGAGGAATTGGAGCAAGAGAGGAGGAGGCGGCATTCTCAGGACAAGCTACTTATCTGGATGTGTAAGGGGATTAAGAAGATCCTAAAGACCCTCTCTCCCAGTTCCAAGACACCTCAGATGACCTAGCAGGATCGCCTGAGTTTTTCTTCCTCAGTGGGTTCGAGGAGGGAGTGGACGAGGATGCAGGTAGTGGCAGTTATGAGGCCTCTAGTTAGATAGGGTCGCAGTATCTCCCCCCTCTGTTATTGGCTTTTATAACCTATTTTAGGGTAGCACCTTTTTGGGGCTTGTAAGAGATTCTATTTTCTTTTCTTGTTTTTGAATGTTGATACTTTTCTCCTATGGTGTGCGGATGCCTGTTCGCGGTCTGCTGCTCGGTATATATTATCAACCGACACGCAAGTGTACGTGGTCAAACAAGTAATAAAGTGGCTAAGTAGCCAAGTATCGATCCAAGGAGGCTGCTCTAGATATGCAAAATTTCCTAGTTCACTATATTTCTATTCTATTTCTACTATGCTAACAACTATCCAATCAAGATTTGAGGGAGTTTTGTTTCTAGACTAATTATATACTAAAATTAATAACTACTATTTACGTTGAGTTTAGACAATGGATATGCACATGCCAAGGTTAAGAACGAGTAATGAACTTGATAATCATGATAATTTGGTCATCTTCTTCTTTATATTGCTAGCTAAGAACATTTGCCTAGAAATTAAAACTTCCGTATTTAATTTCACTTTAGCTTCATAAACCATTCGTCTACATTTCTGTGATCAAATGCAAGTTATGACCTAACACTACAATTCCGGTTCCTAAATTGACTAATACGGCTTTCAAGTATATTTCTATCAAGAAAGCACATCAAAACCCAATTTTCCCAAATCAAGTTAAGAACAATACCCTATTAATTCACAACTTTCCAATTTCATGCTCTCTCGAGTGAAATTGGACTTTTTAGATATACATTAATGGTGGCCAATCAAGAATGTAATAAGCACAAGAATTAATAGAACAACATGCAAGAAGAAGAAGAAACCATATCAATTATTACCAAGAATCATTACACAAGTTCAAAACCTCAGCAAGAAAGGAATTAGCCACTCATTCTTGGATTAATCATCCTAGAATGAGTGTAAATCATGCATACAATTGAAGGAAAAGAAGAAGGGAAAAGAAGAAAACTCTTATCTTTTCTATTCTTCAACTGCCACAAAACCACGTTCCTCTCTCCACTTCTGAACTCCACTAAAAAAATTAAAACTAAAAGAAGACCCTCTTAAAAATAACCCAAGTGTGCTATTTATACTAGTGGGAAATTTTTCCCGGAATAACAAGCAACGTGTCACGGAGGCCAACGCGGAGCACTGCCTCCGTGACACGGCGTGGACGCGGACCCTCTCTGGAAATTTCAGGGTCCGGATAATTGGCTTCAACGTGGCACGGAGGCCATCGCGAAGCCCTGTCTCCGTGCCACGGAGCTGTCGCGATGCCTCACTGGAATCTGCCAATTAATTTCCTCTCCAGGCAGTGTGCTACCGCGATGGTAGCGTGGAACGGCGCCATCGCGGAGCCAGTGTAAAATGTGCCATCCGAGGTCTTTTCCACGCTCGCATCCAAGTCCAACTCCGACATAAGTCCAACACGCATTTCTGCTCCTAAAAATCACATTATCCTGCAAAACAAATGCTAATCATGTTGGTTAGTATAAATTCGCATTTTATTGCCAAATACATGATATTATATACACATTGCACAACAAACAAGGTAAAAATGGTACGTTTGAGTATCACTTGGGCATATAAATCTGCCCAAGATCACTTACCCCACACTTAAATCCTTGTTCGTCCTCGAACAACACATACACAAATCATGCACATCACATCTCAACCTTTGTCACTATGGTGCAACCATTTACGTTACGGTCATACCGATTATTCGATTTTTTTTTTTTTGCAAATCATCAAGAAAGCATGCTTGGTCGTACAAGACAATGACCTTAATACATCGAGGCTTCCTAGACTTTTAAGAATTGATTCTTGATATCAGCAAACTCATGCAAATCAACTAATCAAGAAATCCGACCCGAAAATCAATCTTTAATCAAGCATGTACCCTCATAACTCGAGAGAAACTTCCCCTTTTATGCTCGTGCAGCACACAAACATGCACGTAGGGGCATATAGAAATTAATTTCACTCTCTCTCCCAAAAGAATTCACATGCATCATGTCATGACCCATAAGCTTGCCCTTAGTGTATTACTCCACTAATATAAAGAAATGCAGTGTAGGATCAAATAGGACTTTTAATGGGTTGTAACTGGGCTATGGATCTAGTATATATATATTTGATTAGCCAATAATAGTTGCTAGCATCCTTAAGCGCCTTTTCAACTCATTCCCATCGACTCATGGACATTGTTCCTCTCTTTTCTCTTTTTCTCCCCTTCATGCTGGTTTACTTTCATACAACCCATTTCATCAGGCACACTTGACACAAAACAGAGGGTTTTCATGTACCCTCAATTTCATTTAATTACAACTAGTGCCTCTTCAACATCATCTTTTCTTTCTTCACTCTGCTTTTCTTTTTCTTTTCACTCTTTTCACTCTTTAACACTTTGGGAAACAATTTTCTATTCTTTATAAGCGCTTAAGAGTTTCTTATAGACTTCAAGGCTAATGAAAAGAAGGAATAAAGCTTAGTTCATACAATTCTGGACAAAAGAAAGAAATCGGCTAAAGGCTCAACGGGCTGACTAGGGTATACAACATATAGAAAGGTCGAATTTAACAAGAAAAAAATGGAAACTAACGGTTAAAACAAAGAAATGCCTACATCCTTTCCAACACTACCCCTCCTTCATTTCGCTTTGTATACACGCCAGGCAAGTTCTAGACAATTCACAATGACATGGAATAGCAAAACCTCACTCACACTTCATGCACATGCTCGAATCAAGATGCATTCACAGACTCTTTAATTAGTCAAGTACATGAATTCAAGATTAAGCCTCAATCATAATGAACCAAATTCTATAGCCTAGGTAACTCAACATATTTAGACAATTATATGCTTTCAAACGAATCACTTTCGCATTTCGAACATCAATTACACACGCAACAAAATTTTAGCAACCATAAGCAACTACATTTTATTGATGCAATCCACCAAAGAAACTAAAAACAAATCATCTACTCCTATCGACTACATTTCCCTTAAGATGGTCGTCATCCATCCATCATAGGGAATGTTCACTAACTATGACATCGGTTCAATGGGACTATTCTCGGTAAAAGAACCGAAAACAAACTCCGAGAAACCCAAAAATAAAACTTCAAAATTTTTGCAACACATCGATCCTTTCGATGAAAAAAAAATATTTACAAAATATGTTGATAAGTGCAACATCCTTTCGCAAAAATTTTGAAAAATATCGATCATATCGATAGAGAAAAAAATATTTACAACGGCAACCATAACTTTTTAAAGACACACATCATTAGCCACAAACAAATATATACACATCATTCACAAATCAGTTCACAACAACAGGGAAAGCACAGACATACACAAACGTCAAGGAAGAATATACAGCAGATTTAGAGCCTATGACCCAGCACCTAACTACTCCCCACCCCACACTTAAATCGAACACTGTCCTCAGTGTTCACAAAAATACAAAGCACAAAATTTTGGGTGGTGAAACTCCCTGCTCAGTCGAAATATTCGACTTCCTCATCCGGTGCTGCGGCCTCGTCGCCCATATCTGAATTAGCTCCCTCGCCGTCATCGGACTCCACATCAGAGTCCTCACGACGTGTCTCTTCATCAGTAGGGACGTCGTCATCAGTCGGCTCCACAAAGGCTGGCCCCACCTTGCATAAAGCTCTGGCGTTCTCGCCAAAAGGGTAGTCCAGCTCCAGCTGCCATAATTCATCCTCGGTGGCTGGTCTCCCACCTATCCGTAGCTGCAGCATCTGCATACCGAACATACGGGCCATATACTGGTCGTCACGAGCATGTCGCTCGCCCAGAGTCAACACAGGTCCGTGTGTAGTGTCGGGGGCCTTGGTCTTTGTCACATCAAGGGCCCGCCGCTCCAACTGCAGAATGTAATCCAAGGCTTCTTCCTCAACGTCGAGGCCTCGGAGGAAGGTGGTGATGAGTCCGCCAAACCCGTATCTGTGGCCCTGGTGTAGTCTGGCTCTCTTCATGGCGGATATTATAACCGCCCCCACATTAATCTCAAGCCCTTTCATAAGGGCATACACCAGGCAGACACGGTCCCGGGTCACGTCTGTCATATGTACTCCCGGGATCAAACACGAACATACAATTTTTAGCCAGATTCTGGCCTCCCTGTTCATCTGCGAATAAGGCAGAGTCTGGTGGTAACCCCTCTCTTTGTGTCTACTCCATCGGGCTGTGGATCGAGCCCCGCACAACGTACGTCTGATGTCGGCGTACGGTGGGGTGATGTTGAGCTGGCGGAGAACGTGGGCGTCTGTGTCCCGCGCTCCAACGATGGCATTCAGCTGCTGGGGTTCCAGAGTGACAATCTGCCCTCTGATTTTAATAGTGTGGCTTCTGATGGCCGGGTTCCAGTTGGCATAAAATTCTCGGACCAAGTGAAGGTTGCACTCCGTGGGCTCCTGAAAAATAAAGCTGAGCCCAACTGCTTCAATTCTCTGTATGATGCGAGGGAACTCCTGTGCAACTGGTTCCCTTGCAATATGTTCCTCTGGGAAGTACTTGTTCTCCTTATGCTTTGCGTACCACTTCTTCCCTTCATCGGTCACCCATCGTGTTCCGTATCGGCGGTGTTGACCGCGTGGAACAGCAGGTGCAGCTGGGACAGCAGTGCCCAGTCTCATTCTCTTTCTGCCGGTGCCTGAGGTTGAAGCACCCTTGCCTTTATCTTGTCGGCTGGCCATTGTACCTGTCAATTTACACAGACAAGCACAACGTTAAGCTAAAAACTTGTTAGTTTTGGCTAAGGTCGGGTTAAACAAAATTTACCCCACACTTAGTCTTTAACAATATTTACAACATGTTAGCAAGGATAGATCTATTTACACCCCAAACACAATCACTATAAACATATTGCTTAGTGCGTTCACAAAAATTCGACAGCATACCGGCTAGCGAACTACTCAGACTTCATACAGCTAACCCAATCCTACCATCGACAGCTATTCACCCATGGCACTTAGCAACAATAACAACAACCAAATAGAAACAACAATACAAACATTTTATATACACTACTCTAATCAATTCCACCAATTCACATATTACGCAATGTCCCACTAAAAAACGAGAATTAGTCGTCTTTCACCAATTATACAATATTTACCACGACTTATCTCAACTAATAAACACACCCCGGTATCAATTTCGTCAAACTATCAAGTTACCCAAGTTAAAATTCGACAACCCCAAGCCCTAGAACTCAATTCGACAATCAACAATGAATTATTCAATCAATCGATAAGTTCACCCGTTAACTACAACAATCCGAACACAATCAATCGCAAAATAATTCACGTCATGTTTAATTTCTACCTAGGGTGATATATCTCACCTCACATGCTCAAAATCGACAAAAATCGCCAAAAATTTGAGATAGATGATGAAAACATACCTTGGAATTGAAGAATCGATAAAGACTTGACGTTTTCCTTGCATCTTAACGTGGCACGGAGCTTGGGGGTAGGGGAATGGGTGTTTGGTCGCGGAGGGAAGAGGGAATGGGGAAAATAGGGGCGAAATCGGGGGTTTTTATTAAGAAAACATGCGGGTCACCCGGAAACCCGGCACTGGGACAAGGGCAACGTGTCACGGAGGTTAACGCGGAGGCCCTCCTCCGTGACACGGAGCCAACGCGTTGGCTTACTGGAATTTTAAAAAATTCCAGATTTGCCTTCAACGTGTCACGGAGGCCAACGCGGAGCATTGCCTCCGTGACACGGCGCCAACGCGCCAGTGCTCTGTTTCACTATCAAATTTTATTTTTCATACCTCGCCTCATTTTCTCGATTCCACGTATTTTTCCTCCGGTATACCTGAAAATCACCTCACTAAACAAAAATTGGTTAAATTCATAGATTTCCCTACTAAAAATTAAAAATTACTAATTAAAATGCAAATCTAAACCTAGTCAAGAAAAAAGAAAAGATAATAAAATAGAAGAAAAACTTTACACTAAGAAAAAAAAAAAGAAAAAGAGAAAAAAATATTTTTCACGGGTTGCCTCCCGTGCAGCACCCGGTTTAACGTCGCGGCTCGACAGCCTTTACGCTCAATTTTCTACTAGGGAGATGGACGATTTGACCCGATCATGGTCATCTCCCCAGTAGTTCTCAACCTTGTCTGGTGGCCTACCTAGTAACTCTCGGGAATCACTCAATCCATTTGCATTCCCATGATCAATCACATTGATCACCGAGAGTTCCTTATAGACAGTCGGAAGCTTAGGTGCCTTGTACATGTCGAACACCTCAACCTTGTCATGTGCTCGCATCGTGAGTTGACCCGCAGCTACATCGATCAATGCCTTTCCGGTTGCCAAAAATGGTCGTCCCAAAATAAATGGGACTTCTGCATCTGGCTCAAAATCCAGAACAATGAAATCTACCGGAAAAATGAGGGAACCTACCTGCACTAGCACATCCTCCACAATGCCATCCGGCTTAGCTAAAGACCTGTCTGCTAGCTGCAAGATCACTGTTGTAGGTCTAGGACTCCCTAGCCCTAACTTTCTGAATACCGAAGATGGCATCAGATTTATACTTGCCCCCAAGTCGCATAACCCACGAGCTCGGATACTTTGCCCAATCGTCAGCTGGATAGTAAAACTTCCAGGATCCTTCAGTTTAGTGGGCAACCTGTTCTGAATACGGGATGTGCATTCCTCCGTTAAAGCCACCGTGGCATACTCGGTCAAGCGACTTTTGTTCGCCACGATGTCTTTGATATACTTTGCATATTTTGGCACACCCTGCAAGAAATCAACAAGAGGTAAGTTAACATGTACCTATTTAAGTACCTCCATGAATTTCTGGAAACACGCCTCCTCCTTGTGTTTCTTAAGTCGTTGAGGGAACGGGGGTGGAGGCCTTGTTGGTTCAGCTTCTTTGGTCTTCCCCGTATCTGAGGTTTGTTCTCCCTCAACATCTGCTGCTCCTGACTTCTGAGGCGGTCTTTCCGGTTCCACCTCCTTTAATTGTAAACCACTCCTCGTGGTCACTGCATTTACCTGCTTAGGATTGGGATCCGTGTCGCTAGGTAGTCCTCCCCTTGGTCTAGTATTTTGGGCACTAGCAAATTGCCCAAACTGATATTCAAGAGCCTTGGTTGCCAATTGATTGTTCTTTACTTCAGCTGCCAATTTGACATAGTCAGCCTGCAATTGTGCCTGGTTGGCAATCATGGTCTTAAACATTTCCTCAATAGTCGGTGATGGGGGTGGAGGAGGGGCATTGTGATTTCTGAACTGATTCTGATAGCCTTGTTGCCCTCCTTGGTTTCTGTGCATACCCTGCCCTGAACCTTGGCCTTGTTGATTGTTGCTACCCCACGAAAAATTCGGATGATTCCTCCAATTCGAGTTGTAGCCACCACCAAACTGCTGTTGATTCCTCTGTGCATTGCCCACAAAGTTGACAGAATCAGGATTTGCACCACAGCATTCAGCTGAATGCTCACTACTACCACACACTTCACACCACATCTGTTGGACTGCATTAACTGAGGCTGAAGGCTGGTTCAAATTCATAGTGCTGAAGTGAGTGTTTAACTGATTTTGCAAAGCAGCTATCTGTGCAGCGATAGCTGTGAATCCATCCACTTCGAACACTCCCGCTGCTTTCCTTGCTCCACCCCTTGAAGAATCTGCATTCCATTCCGGATTGCCTTGTGAGATTCGGTTGAGCAAAGTGTACAGCTCCTCATAAGTCTTCTCCAGCGCTTGCCCTCCAGCTGCTGAGTCTAACAAAATTTTAGTGTGGGGTTCCAAACCCTCAATAAAAGTGTGGACCAACACCTCGTTTGACTGATGATGATGGGGACAGTCCCGCAACATGGACTTGAATCATTCCCAGGCTTGATAAAGATTTTCTCCTTCCCTCTGTTTAAAACTTAGAATCTGACTTCTAAGTTTAGCTGTTTTACCTGAAGGGAAAAATCTGATCAAAAACTTCCTTGCAAGATCATCCCACGTTGATATAGAGTTGGGTGGTTCAGCTTTTAACCACCTCTTGGCTTCACCAAGTAAGGAAAATGGAAATAAGGTGAGCCGAACATAATCAGGTGACACTCCAGCGGGTATGTACGTGTCACTTATCTCCAAAAAGTTCTGGAGATGTTGTTGCGGATCTTCGTGAGGGAGACCGGTAAACTGCCCGCTCGTGTGCAAAAGTTGCACCATATTTTGCTTTAACTCAAATCTCCCCCCAGGCTCTTGTTTGCGGATGCTGGAATGTACATTATTAGCGTGTGGGATTGCCACCTCGCGAACCGGCCTGGCTGCTACTTCCTCGGGCACTAACACTGCCCGCACAACTGGTGGATTGGGTTGCTCCATCGTAGACTATTTGAGCAACTGCAGCTTCTTCCAAAGAGCTTCTCTACGTTGACTATGCAATTCACGTTCTGGCTCTAAGTAAGATTCCACCAGCTCCTTGTCCCTTGCCAGTGTTCACAGAAATAAAAATCTGCAAAATACAGGCTAAGACCAAGTTGTTAACACTTAAGAAGATAAAAATACAAATACAGTAAATTTACACTAAACAAAATTTTACAAATCGCCTAGCCTCCCCGGCAACGGCGCCAAAAACTTGTTCGCGGTCTGCTGCTCGGTATATATTATCAACCGACACGCAAGTGTACGTGGTCAAACAAGTAATAAAGTGGCTAAGTAGCCAAGTATCGATCCAAGGAGGCTGCTCTAGATATGCAAAATTTCCTAGTTCACTATATTTCTATTCTATTTCTACTATGCTAACAACTATCCAATCAAGATTTGAGGGAGTTTTGTTTCTAGACTAATTATATACTAAAATTAATAACTACTATTTACGTTGAGTTTAGACAATGGATATGCACATGCCAAGGTTAAGAACGAGTAATGAACTTGATAATCATGATAATTTGGTCATCTTCTTCTTTATATTGCTAGCCAAGAACATTTGCCTAGAAATTAAAACTTCCGTATTTAATTTCACTTTAGCTTCATAAACCATTCGTCTACATTTCTGTGATCAAATGCAAGTTATGACCTAACACTACAATTCCGGTTCCTAAATTGACTAATACGGCTTTCAAGTATATTTCTATCAAGAAAGCACATCAAAACCCAATTTTCCCAAATCAAGTTAAGAACAATACCCTATTAATTCACAACTTTCCAATTTCATGCTCTCTCGAGTGAAATTGGACTCTTTAGATATACATTAATGGTGGCCAATCAAGAATGTAATAAGCACAAGAATTAATAGAACAACATGCAAGAAGAAGAAGAAACCATATCAATTATTACCAAGAATCATTACACAAGTTCAAAACCTCAGCAAGAAAGGAATTAGCCACTCATTCTTGGATTAATCATCCTAGAATGAGTGTAAATCATGCATACAATTGAAGGAAAAGAAGAAGGGAAAAGAAGAAAACTCTTATCTTTTCTATTCTTCAACTGCCACAAAACCACGTTCCTCTCTCCACTTCTGAACTCCACTAAAAAAACTAAAACTAAAAGAAGACCCTCTTAAAAATAACCTAAGTGTGCTATTTATACTAGTGGGAAATTTTTCCCGGAATAACAAGCAACGTGTCACGGAGGCCAATGCGGAGCACTGCCTCCGTGACACGGCGTGGACGCGGACCCTCTCTGGAAATTTCAGGGTCTGGATAATTGGCTTCAACGTGGCACGGAGGCCATCGTGGAGCCCTGTCTCCGTGCCACGGAGCTGTCGCGATGCCTCACTGGAATCTACCAATTAATTTCCTCTCCAGGCAGTGTGCTACCGCGATGGCAGCGTGGCATGGCGCCATCGCGGAGCCAGTGCAAAATGTGCCATCCGAGGTCTTTTCCACGCTCGCATCCAAGTCCAACTCCGACATAAGTCCAACACGCATTTCTGCTCCTAAAAATCACATTATCCTGCAAAACAAATGCTAATCATGTTGGTTAGTATAAATTCGTATTTTATTGCCAAATACATGATATTATATACACATTGCACAACAAACAAGGTAAAAATGGTACGTTTGAGTATCACTTGGGCATATAAATCTGCCCAAGATCAATGCCCGTGTGGCATCCTTAGACATTGGTCGTGTTTGGCCCCATTTTATGATATCGTTGTGGTTGTTTTTCCTATATTCACATCGCTTTCCTATTTTAAATCCATCATATCTATTGTTGCCTTCAAAATAGGAAATTTTGGAATTCTGAAATTTCTGGCATTCTGGACCACGTACACTGCAGGGATCGCACTACCACTGTAATGGACTTGCTACGGTGGTACATCTCTTGCTATAGCAAGTTTGCTGTAGTGAGGCATACCCCTTCTACACCAAAACTCACTAAGCCAAATAACCGTAGGGGTTCTTGTCCCTCCGGTCAACTTAAGTCAACCCTGCCCACTAATTTATCTCGTATCCTCAATAACCACACATAGTCAGATACTAATTAAGCCTGTCGAGATACAAATTGGAATCTTTCAAATACCAATTGGACTCAACCCAGGCGATCGACATATTCGAAAAGCACGATGGGAAAGAAATAAAGTGAAAACTTTCTAGATGCCTTATAGCTTCCTGAAGATTAGATGTGGACATCTACACACCAGTCTACAGGAGTCTACACGACATTACTCTTGTACTTGTGAGATCAGTAACCTAGATGCTCTGATACCAACTTGTCATAATCCCAAATAGGTAGGTCGTGGGGGCACCTACATCGACTCTACTCGATAGAAGAATTCTTTTTGGAACATTACATAAAATATCCAAATTTTCTCATTAATTTACACAAATCAACAATAATTCAAAATATAAACAAAAGTTCCCAAAATCTTGACTCTCCTAAGATCTAGTCGATATTGGTACAAGAGCTCTTATAGAATACATGACAAGACAAATAACATAGCTTCGTCTGAGAAGAAGAATATGAAAGCTGATGCTGAATACTCCACATCAATCAAGGAACTTCAAACCTACCATAACCTACACCAAAAAGGTGTACAAAGGTAGTGTCAGTACCCCAAATGTACCAGTAAGCATCATCGACCGACTAATATTAGCTCACATAATAACATAATAATTTGTATACAATCGATAATTATAAATCTAACAACTACTCCACTATGCAACAACCCACTAAGTTTATCAACCACATTATCGTCTCTTAGTTCTCATCAAAGTCCATGAAAATTACCCTACTACTCCAGCCAATAATTAATCTATCAATCTATCTCTCTCTATTTCCACTGCGGAAAGTACTGAGACCGCTACAACGGTCCCGCGACCATGGTGATTTGCCCACTGCAGTGATACCCCAAGCAATCAGTAGCCCGATTCCCCTGATCCCGTTTTGTTTTATTCTGCCATATAACTTTATAACATATCCACCCCTTTTACTAGTTCACTATCATTGACCAAGTCCATTTATACCAATTATTCACCTATTTAATTAATTATAGGATTTTCTGACCCTCCATAATAGAGTAGATTAAATGATAAAGTCAAACCCGGTGTCTCCCGGTAATTCAATACCCTTTGTTAAACACACCACATTACCTTCTTTAACCCACCAAACTCACTTTAATCAAATTTTCAATCACAAATATAGATTAATTATCTCAAGCATACACAAGGAAAGCATCAAACCATACCGATGGATTCAATCCTTCACAATCAAATACACATACATACTTGTTTTTTGCATCACCTTTATGTCATATAGTACCATACTTGCACCGTATCATGCTATTTATATTCTAACCGTGTCTCTCACCTCAAACTCAAATCATGTCGAAATATCTCATATCACACCGGTATACCAGTGCCTCTTTGTCATTGCAGTCGTATGTATATCAACCATACCCGTACAATCTCTATCACAATCGTATCATCGGTGATATGCCAGGCACACATCTCCGTCACATCACCGTACCTACATGCTAGAGGGTCTTATGCTTACCTTCCATTCATGACCTGTAGGGGACTCTAGAAATTCATGTACTGTACACCCATCCGTATGAGAGCTTCATCATACCTATCTGTGTACTGATATTCGTACACCCAGTCATATAGTCTTTTAGCCATACCTGTTTGTGTACTCCCTCATACCTCTCGCTCGGATGCTCACCTAGAGCATGAGTCATTCATATCCTCAACCCTCGTTCAGAGTCTGATTGTACCAGTCTGCTCATCCAAGTTCTCTCCCTTTGGATTCACAATCACATCAATGCTTTACCGTCCCATATTACATAATATTTCATTCATATATTTGATTAATACAACCTCACCCCACAATTTCGGGGCCACACATCATAGCATACAATCAACAATCACACACACAACTAGAGTTACATATCAATAATTATAACAGAATGCCTAGTTCCGAGCTCAATTTCCTATCCAGATAGTTATAACATCAATTATATCCACAACATCACAAGTAAATGCAACCTGTACTGGTTGCGAGATTGGGCTCCACTGCTGCGGCATTACTATCACCACAACGGTCTCGCTGCAGTGGTTCTACACCCGCTGTAGCAATACTTCGACCAGTTCTTCTTCCAGTTTCTTCCAAGGATCATTTCATCGCAATTTTGTAACTTATCACTATATCGCCCACCACAAAGGAGGAAGCATCATATCAAGTCTATTTCAATAATTAGTTTCAACTGGGCGATCATCATCACAAATTACGTCCATATCCCCAAGCAACACATTATCATTTACAAACATACAACTCATTGTGTAAGTCTAACTTCTCTAATTTATGGTTTTTAACTTGCATCCTGTAATAATCATAGTCTACCCTTAAATGCTCAGTTACCGCATTCTATAGACATGATTTGTATGACGAACCATTCAAGATTACAATTCAGGAAGAATGACTATATAATTCTCTCACTCTCTATATGTATATATATATTCAACAACAATGCTCGAAGATCCTTCCGCATACAATCAATTCTCTCTCATATACACCCTCACACATAGACTATTTTTATTGCAATCTCCCCCTACGGATTTTCGCATTATAGGGATATCACCACCCCTTTTTTATTTCTTTCGTCCTTGAAATATTATCGATTTTGAATATTCAATAGCAATTTATTTCAATTTCAATTCTACCCATCAAAAGCACATCAACTATACACACATATATGTTTGGCTAATCAAAGTCTAACACGGATGTGAGTAATCCATAGCCTATCTGGATGCAAAGCTGTTGTCGAGACATTCCCAGTTGCATGCTGGCCCCGATTCCTTAGTTCTTGTGGAAAATCATGGCTATGGAGGATGAATCTATACCTCATAGCTCCTCTTGTTCCAAAGTCTACATTTTGTTTTTGGGCGTTTTTATTAAGCCTCTTTTTAGAGAATAGGTTTTTAAAAATAAAAATTGGGACAGGATTGCAGAATTCTGATCTGCGTCATTCACTGCACTGAGACCAATGACTGCAGCAGCAGTTCAGCTATAGCAAAGAGCAGCCCGCCGCGGCGGACGCATGCTTGGGCTCATCCGATTGTTACTTAGTCCATTCAAACGTATTCGTCTCATGCTCTTTGTTTTTTGGGGAATTCGTTCCAAAATTTCAAAATTTCTAAATTCCCTCGCTCTTAGGTGGTCGGGATGCTATAACGGTCAAGCGGGTCGTTACAATTTATGTTATCTTTCATTTTTTCGTTTTATATTTCACTTTGCAACATTATTTTTTTTAGCTTCTTTAATACCTAAAACTGAAAACTAATAATTTTATAAATATTTTATTGAGACGTCTTACTCTTCATTCTTCAACTTGACAAAAATAAATTATGAACAGTATTTGTGGGTGCATAAATTGTTTATCTTAAAGTGCAAAACTAATGCATTTTAGCTTTTTTGGTACATCAAAGTCTATAAATAATATCTTTTTATTTCATTGAGATCATCTTTGAGAAAATGAAATTTAGCAATAGCCTTAGTTTCGATCTATTTTTTTAATTCTTTCTTCACTACATAACATATTTCTTCTTCACTTTGATTCTTCTAAATTCGGAATTTGACAAAAGAAAAGGTTTAGTTTAGCTAATGACAAAGAAACTTGTACATAATTCTGAGTTGTTTTGAAACGATTCACAAATAAAACTATCCAAATAAAGAATATTTCTATAAGCAAATCACATAATGTAATGTCCATCCCTAACAAGAGCACATTATGTAATAACGTAACCGTGTAGGTATGATTTCTTTATTTTTTGGCTCTCAATGAAATTAAGTTTCATTTCAAAGTTACATAGATAGATACACACACACATATACATAACAATTTGTGTATTATCATCCAGAATTAAACAATAATAATGAAAGAAAAATCCATGAAAATGAGAAATAAGGGATGAAACGGAAAAAAAGAGAAGATAATGAGTAGGAGGAAACAAAGAAAAACAACTTTTGGCCTATCTCACAACTTGCACCTTCCCGTCTTACCTTGCTAATTTATAATTAAACTTTAGCCATAATTTGGTTACGCTAGAAAGACATGTTAAATGCTTTTTTCTTAATAAGGGTCAAAAATTCTTGAACTACTAGATTTGGTACAAAAATACCTTTGTTAACCTTTTCGCTCAAAAATACCCTCGTTGTCAACCTATTGGCTTTGCAATGCCCTTATTTTTGATGGTCAATAATTAAATAATTATTAAATATTTTTATTTATTATGAGGCACTCTCTGATTGGTTGATTTTTTAATTAAATTTATTTAATTATAACCTACTCAAATCGATATCGACCCACCTATTTCTACCCGTTCCATTATATCCCATCCAAATAATCCACCTAGATAAGGAAATCAACATCTGGGGAAGGGTTAATCTACTGGAGCGAATGAGAAGATCTACCATACAGTCATAATGATGATAACCAAGCTTAATTCCGTAGTCATTAATCATTGAATTTAGAAAGAACTTTCCTTCTTCAATCAAACCAGCATGGCTACAAGCAGAAGGAACACCAACAAAAATCACTGAATCAAACTTGATTGCTGAATTCCTCATTAATTCATAAAGGGAAATGCATAAAATCCCCCTCAAACTTGTCCAACAAACTTACTTTATGTCACGCCATGAGTTTACACCCTGGATGGGACACGGTACTTGGAGTCACAAGTAACCCCAAGTCAACCTCTGGTCTATCATACACTGGCATTCTGAGTAAACATAAAATATAATGGAAGCTTTAAAGTAAACTATAAAACATTTATGAAATAGAGATGGATCATAAAGTTTAAAAACATCTGGGTAGAACTATAAGCCTGAAAATCCATATCTGTGTTTGAAAGCCAGTACAACTGATGAGTTGATGGGACAAGCCCCCAGCTAACTCCAAATCTAAATAGAAGAAAGAAAAACTGAGTAAAATAATCTTCATCCTCGAAAGATGAGGACTCACCAAATAGAACAACCGAAGTCTTTTGAGAGCAATCAACTAGCGAGGCTGAGACTGAGACGCTGCAGCTATATCAAAAAATAATACAACACAAAAGTATGCATAAGTACTTTGAATGTACTAAGTAAGTGAGATAAATCATACACAAAAAGAAAGTACTGAACTGAAAAGACAAGCAATGACCAACCGGAGCTACAAAACTGAATAACTGTAATAACTGAGTTAGTCTAATAGACCCTGTCTGATGGTCAAGGACATGCCCTAATTCTGAGATATTGAACTGAACTGAATAATCTGAAACTGAAATGAGCTGACTAGTGGGAGAGTCTATCACCAACATGTAACCACGTGAGCTAGACGTGGAGTCCGATGTATACACCACATAAGTAGGGCCCAATATACCTTGCCAGGGTATAGAGGCATGAATTGGGTGATCACAAGAGTCCGGGGCCATGAGGCTAATCAAATTGTAACCTATAGTGGCAACAAAGTTCTGGGAACCTGGATGTGCTGGAACCCCGGTTTGCTCGGTGCTAAGTCCTACTCCCACTGGATAGTCCTAGACTGAATACTAAGCTGATAGCTTGAAAATGGGGCCCTAAAATAGTCAGGAATACCTATTTGGAAGAACCCTGAGAGTTTTATCAGACCGATTCTGAAACTGGGTTCTAAGACTGGTTAAAGCTACTTATCTAAAAGCGTCGTAACCGTTTAAGAACAAGTTGCAATCTATAATAGGCGTCCTAAGGCTGGTCAGAGCTTCTTATCTAGAAGTGTCATGACCGCCTAGTAAACCATTAAAACTGAGTTCTAAGTCTGATTCTAATAACTGGGAGGTACTACTGACACCTCGGGAATTTCTGTAGTCAAACTAACCAGCTGAAATTTCTAACCAACACAAGATATTCTTGCACTTTGACTGAAACCGAACAAACAATAGTCTGACTGATTTTTAAATACAATCAACAACATGGGAGTTCTCAACACTGGTAAAATCAAAAAAGAATTAAATATGTAAAAACTATCGCAAGATTTAGTTTCTCTATATTCAAGACTAGGGCTAGATTTCGTGTTACAAGAATAAGAAACAACATAGTCACAACTGGTGGAGAAACATCAACAATTAACTTAAATGGTATTTCACATGATTTAAGCAAGGTCTGACAGATAATTTCATCATATTCGAAATTCTCAGGGCTAGAACTGATAGAGAAAACAAAGATGGATTTTGGGGACACAAGGAAAGAACTATTCCCTTGTTGAATTCCCACTTAACGACTCGTGGTCACCTCCCACGGTTATAGAATGACTCGTTTTGTAACCTGCTATAGATTTTCTAGTTTTCTCCATTTTTAAGTCCCGGGTCTAGTCTATGAGTTTCTGGGGCATTAAAATATCTCCTCCTTGGAACATTTATCCTTGAATGTTGGAAAACACGCAGGAAAGCAAAGAATGACAATCTTTTATACTCAATTAATGATCATGAGAGCTGAAAACTAACGGAATGACTATCTCCGAACTGAATCACAAGTATGAACTGAATTGACTAATCATACACATATTCATTTACATGAAAGAAGTTGAAACATATGAACTGAAAGCAATTTTGGGGAGGAAATTGATAGCTTAAACTGAAATTGAGTCGGAAGGGAACAAATAGGGGTATCTAGCCATCATATCCACTTCGGCCTCCCATGTAGCTCCCTCAACCTGTTGATTTCTCCACAAGACTTTGACCAAAGTTACCTCCTCGTTCCTCAGCTTACGAACCTGACGGTCAAGGATCTGGACTGGGACCTCTTCGTATGAGAGACTACCTTTCACTCCGACACTGTCCAATAGCAAAATTGAAGTTGGATCACCGATGCACTTTTTCAATAGTGAAACATGGAACACTGGTGATCTTGGGCATAATTATGTGCTCACGTGCTATTTTATAGCTTATTTTAGTCAAATTTGTCAATTTAATTAAGTATATTCTCATGTGATTTTTAATATTTATGTGCATAAATTAACCAATGTGATTAGCCTTTATTTTTTAGGTGCATTATGCCAAGGATGAGGCTAAAAATGATGTTCAAGGCACAAGGGAGAAGCATGGAAATGATAACACTTGGAGGCAACATAGCATGTCAAATGGAAGGCTGGCTGTGCTAGGCAGCGTGGCATGCTATGCGTGTGCCACACCCAACACCCTGCCACTCCCAGGTTGCACGTGCGAGGAGGCTGCCAAGACATGGCCTATGCAATAGGCAATGTGCCACGACAGGTGCATGGCACGACCAATAGTGTGCCACGCCGGGTGACGTGCAGGTGCCTCGCACAAGGCCTGTCGAGAAGATATATTCCAGTGTTACTGTGCGTTTGCTCTGTGTCACGTGCGACCAGCTCTGTGAGACCAAGGCGGTCCATTTTCGGCCAAAAAGTGAAAATTTTCATTTAGTATAAATTAAAACCTTAGCTCCTAAAATCATTTATCACAAAATATATTTTGAAAACCGTAAGGCAGCAAAGGGAGAAGTGAAGAACTCTACCTAGGGTTCATTGTTTTGCATTCTCTTTTAACTATTATTGTAAGTACTTTTCTTGAATTATGTGTTTGAGTATTTGTACGAACATGAGTTGCTAAAATCCTTCCTTTAGGGTTGAGGCTACGTAATATGATTGTAAATGCATGAATTTTTATTGGTTTGAGTTTTAGTTGTTGTGTTGTCTTACATTCTTTATTATTAATGTTTTTATGCTTTATCACCATGAAAACAAATGCGTTAAGCTTAGTTAAAAGCTTGAAAAGGCTAGAACACGAGAATGTAGGGAATAAGTTCTTATCTTTATGATCGGATTAGCAGTTAGGATAGAAATTATACCTAATTTTCCTTGCTTGGTTACTAAAACAGGATGAGCTAGACTCCAACTTAGAATTTTCACATCACCACTCATAGAAATAGTTGTGAAACTAAGTCCAGTTAAATGATTAGAGGTACAAAAGTCCATAATCAAGGTGCAAACTCCGTAAACCACATCTATGTGTTTAAATTGCTCATGAATTAGAACGCCACATCTCAACTCAACAATGTAGGTGTGAGACTAGTTTGTTGTGTTTAGAGGCTAGAAAGACCATGACTATAGCATTTTAATTATGTGAGACAACAACTAAAATTTTCATACTCGAACCATTGCGAATTCTAGCATTGCATGATTATTAGGCCTTAACTCTAGTTGCTTCTTATATCGTTTCTCGAGTATTTTGTGATCACCCCTAGACTTAATTAGAGTTTATTGAAAATGTCTATAATCAACACTTGTGAAGTTAATTTTAGCACTTGAACTTGATGATTCACTAAATTGGTCCAGTCCCTGTGGGTTCGACATCTGGCTCTTAAAAAGGGCCACTATATTACTTGTATGACCGCATACACTGGGAGCAACAAGTTTTTGGCGCCGTTTAGTGAATTTTTATGTTTTTGTGTGATTGTTAATTTCCTTGAGTGTTGAAAAAATTGGTCTTAGTCTGCTATATTGCAGGTAATAGGTTGTCCTTGCAGAACTAGGAAGGAATAGAGAGCTGGTGGAACCATTATTGGAATATGAATGCCAACTGCATTTGCTAAAGAGGGAAGCTCTAGAGCGAAAGTTGAAAAAATTACAAAAGCAGTTGCAACAACATCGACCAGTTAGGCAAGCAGAGTTGTTATCTGATCAAATGGCAACCCGAATAGTTCGCGAAGTGGCAATCCCACTAGCGACGAATGTGACCTCTAGTATCCACAAATCGGAGCCCAGAGGGAACTTTGAGCTTAAACAGAACATGGTGCAACTATTACATTCGAGTGGACAGTTCACTGGAATGACTTATGAGGACCCACAACAGCACTTATAGAACTTCTTGGAGATCAGTGATACTCCCCACCGAAGTGTCTGACTTACTCTCTTCCCATTTTCATTACTAGGAGAAGCAAAGAGGTGGATGAAGGATGAGCCACCTAATTCCATTACTTCTTGGGATGACTTAGCAAAGAAGTTCCTCATTAGATTCTTCCCTTCAGGCAAGACTGCCAAACTCAGGAGTGAAATATTAAGCTTTAAGCAGAGGTCGAAGGAGAACTTGTATTTGGCTTGGGAGAGATTCAAGTCATTATTGAGATACTTCCCCTATCACCAGCAGTCCAATGAGGTGCTGGCCCATACCTTTGTGGAGAGTCTAGACCCACATACAAAAATATTACTAGATTCTGCATCGTGTGGGCAAGCATTGGAGAAGACTTATGATGAGTTGTACACTCTATTGAACAGGATTTCTTAGGGAAATCCAGAGTGGCACGACGAATCATCAAGAGGGGTAGGAAAGAGAGTAGGGATGATAGAAATAGATGGTGTTAATGTGTTGGCGGCACAACTTGCATCATTTCAACATCAGATGATGACTCAGTTCAATAAACTGACTATGAACCAACCGTAGTGTCACGCCCCACCTTGAGAGGTATGACTGGCACCTGGTGCCCTACTAGTCTGAACTAACTTGACTGGACTGGGGCACATTTGACACTTAATTCAAGAAATGAACGAGCTACATCTTGGCAGTAAGTACAGCCCTTGGCCGACAAGGCCTCCTGTAAAAGAAGAAAACTGATCACAACAACGCAATAGCAGAGATTCTATGCGGGCCGACGAGGCCATCATGCTGTCTAGTTATAACTAAAAAGTAAATCAGGCACTAAACTACGCTATGGCCGACAAGGCCGCGAACTAATACCTAAACAAGTCCCCACACGGCCAACATAGGAAATAGAGCATAACGGGCCCCACACGACCAACAACAACTAACCACAGGGATTGTACAACAGTCTACAAGCCTCTAGGAGTGATATAGTGGTCGAGACAGGGCCCCGACCTACCCAAAAAAAACTGTACATCAAAAGTACAAACCTCTACTAACTTTCAACTCTGGAGGGAAGGAGATGAATAAACTACTGACCTCATATGGAGGCTAAGAACGTTCTGAACCGCGTCTATCCGCACCTGCAGGCAAGCAATGCAGCACCCCGGGTGGGAGTTAGTACAACATGTACCGAATATGTAAGGCAGAAAGAAATAACTGACGGAAAGCTGGTAAAACTGTAGTAATTAAAGGAAGAGAGTAAGGATTTAACTTGAACACCTTCACTGTCTGAATTATCTAAACAACAATTCTATATAAGCAAACAAGAACCTAACCGAGCCCCCATAAGCCTGAAAGGTACAAACAACAAAGAAGAACCTACCCAGGCCCCCAGAAGCCCCGACAAGTACAAACAAGGTCCACTCCTACTACGTGAGTACTAAGGATGGTGTGTACTATAACTCGGGATGGCCCTCGCGGCCTCAATCTGGTGAAACTCATTATGGCCTTCGGGGCCTCAATCTAATGGAACTCAATACGGCCCTCGCGGCCTCAGTAAGGAACTCTGTATGGACCTCGCGGCCTCAATAAATGGAACTCAAAATGGTCCTCGCAGCCTCAAGAAATGGAACTCTGTATATCCCTCGCTGCCTCAATAAATGGAACTCAATGTGGCCCTCACGGCCTTAATAAATGGAACTCAATGTGGCCCTTATGGCCTCAATAAAGGGAACTCTATATGGGATAAATATAACTATTTAACATCAAAGTAAGAACATTCTTGCTAGATTAACTTGGACAAGAATTACTATTTTGTCACCATAGGCTCAATTCAGTTTATAACAGCCGACACCAATATGTTTACTTTGAAGTACTATAGACACACAGATTGTACTAACTTTATGATGAACATAACTTGACGATGGGATAGCCTTACATACCTCAAGTGCCGACTTTCTGTCTAACCGGCGAGTTTCAATCTGTATTCAACATCCCTTTCCAACTGTAATCGTATTACTGGAAGAATGAGACTAGTTTTAGTACTAAATTTGGAAAAAAATGATAAATTTTAATACTAATATTACTATACTTTAACTTAAAAAAATATGGTTGAAAGAATATAATTTTTTGAGATTTCAGAAGAGAGAAATACTTACTTGAAGCCTGCGGACGTATAGAAATTAGTTTGGAGCAATTCTAACAACTTCTACTCAACGAAGTTCTGATTCACCGGGCAAATTTCAAGAAAATAACTCCGTAGTAATTCTCCTTGCGGGATTATAACCCGATACCTGACGTTAATTTGGATTTAGATGACGTTTGGCAGCGTAAACAGACGAAAATAACTTGAATTCTTTGTATCTCTCTTTCTTTGGCCGAACTTGTATATTAAGGACATGAATTGACATGAACTAAGGGACTATTTATATACTTAGGGAGGTGGACTGGGGTTTGTGGCATGGAGCCTGTCACGCCAAAAGTTAGGCGTGCTGTCCGGTGCTTTGGTTGGGGTTAAAACCGACACGCAAGTGCACGTGGTCAAACAAGTAGTAAGTGGCTTAAGTAAGCCAAGTATCGAACCAAGGAGACTCTGGATAAGTAAAAATTGCTCAAGTATACTATATTCTATCTTACTTCTATATATGCTGACAACAAAGTAACCAAAAGTTAAATGATTTGCTTATAAATTATATACTAAAACTATTAACAAATATCTACTTTGAATTGAAACTATGGATATGAGCATGCCAAGGTTAAGAACATGTAATGAACTTGATTATAATCATAATTTGGTTAGTCTTCTCTTCCAGTTGCTAGCCAAGAACATTAGCCTAGAGATTAAAACTCTCGTATTTAATCTCACTTAAGAATCATAAACCATCCGTCCACATTTCTGTGATCAAATGCAATTTATGACCTAGCAATACAATTCTGGTTCCTAAATTGACTAATACGGCTTTCAAGTATATTTCTATCAGGAAAGCACATCAAAACCCAATTTTCCCAAATAAAGTTAAGAACAATACCCTATTAATTCACAACTTTCCAATTTCGTGCTCTCTCTAGTGAAATCGGACTTTTTAGATGTACATTAATGTCGGCCACACACTAATGCAGTAGAAACAAGAATTAATAGAACAACATGGAAGAAGAAGATGAAAAACCATATAATTCAATAATCAAAATTCATCACCATTGTTCATAACCTCAGCAAGGAAGAGAATTAGCCACTCATTTGTGGATTAATCATCCTAAAACAAGTGTTAATCATACAAACAATTGATTGAAAGAAGAAAGAAAGAGAGAAAAACCCTGAGCTTTTTCGTCCCTCAACTCCCTGTAACCCACGTCCTTGCTCCACCAAGTCTGAATTTTTTAAAAATAAGCCTAAGTGTTCTATTTATACTAATGGGAATTTTTCCCGGAATAACAAGCAACGTGTCACGGAGTGCATCACGGAGCACTGCCTCCGTGACACGGCGTGGACGCGGACCCTTTCTGGAAATTTAGGGTCCAGGAATAAAGCTTCAACGTGGCACGGCATGCAACGCGGAGGCTTGCCTCCGTGCCACGGAGCTGTCGCGAGGCTCCACTGGAAATTGACAAATTATTCACCCTCCAGGCAGAATGCCTCCGCGATGGTAGCGTGACACGGCTCCATCGCGGAGCCCCTTTAATTGGTACAGTCCAATGCCTTTTTCGTGCTCGAATCCAAGTCCAACTCCGATATTGCTCCAACATGCATTTTAGCTCCTCAAAATCACAATTTACCTACAAAACAATGCTAATCATGTTGGTTAGTATAAATTCACATTTTATTACCAATTACATGAAAATGTATACACATTGCACAATAAACAAGGCGAAAATGATACATTTGAGTATCACTTGGGCATATAAATCTGCCCAAGATCACTTACCCCACACTTAAATCCTTGTTCGTCCTCGAACAACCTTCTACATATCATGCATATGGAGACTCCCACATAAATAATTTATCAAGAGAATTCAAGTTACGACTATAATGATTACGTAAGATACAAGCTAAAAATAGAGCATGCCTGATTTGTTCATTGAAATGAAGTATAACTATGTTAAGACTTCTTAACCTCAAGAATCGACTCTCAATTTTAGCAAACTCATGCAAATCAACTGACTAAGAAATCCCACATGATTTATATCCTTCATTCAACATGTGCCCCTCACGTAAAGAGAGTTACCCAATTTCACACACAAAAACAATTTTTATATCACAACATGTGTGGGTACATGCATAGAATTACACTCACTCTCACAAAGAATTCACATGCATCATTAATGACCCATAAGCTTGCCCTTAGTGTTTTATTCCACTAATTTAAGGATGTATGAGTGTAAGATCAAGTAGGACTTTTTAGGTTGTACTGTAACTCAGGTGCGGGTAGGTACTATTATGATCAGTAATAGTGACTATCTTTCCTAAGCGCTTTTAATACATCACACCTTCATTACAAACTTCCCTTCCCTTCACCTTTTTCTCCTTTTAGTTTTCTTTTTCCTATTTGTTCCCCCATTTCTTTCGGCACTTTTAGCTTATTAGTAAGGAGTTCTATACATAACTTTTCATTTATTTATTTTCTTACTCCCTACTAATACTCACCCATATTCAAACAAGTGCACCCTCGACCTTTCTCAACTTTTACAATTGCTACTTTCCCTTCTTTTTCATTCTTCTCACTCCTTTACTCTTTCGGATTTTTCCTTTAAGCGCTTAGGAGTTTTGGATCAAATTCAAGGCTAATGAAAGAAAAAGGATTAAGCTTATGTTGCAGCTGTCAAAGAATAGGCTCAAGGATCAATGGGGTTAACTAGGATTAATTTTTCAAGGTAGGTATAATGAGGGATAAAAGTTTGGTTCATTCAAAGAAATGCCTAAATCATCTCCTACAATTCACATCCTTCATTTCGTTTTATATACACACCGGGCAAGTTCTAGACATCCACAATAGCACAGAATACTCAAAAACCTTACACTCATGGCACATGCTCAAATCAAGACACATTCAGTAGACTCTTACTCAGCTAATCACAAGAATTCAGAATTAAGCTTCAATCATATTGAGTCGAATACAAGAGTCTAAGTGTCTCAAACAAAGTTATACACTTGCATGCTTCACACTGAACATACTTGCCTCTTACAACCATGTATAGCACATAACAAGAATATCAAGCCATCAATTAGCTACGGGTTTCAAAAACCCAAAACCTATCGACTAATTTTCCTCAAGACGGTCGTCATCCATCCATCATCGGAAACAGTCCCTAGCTGTGACTAAAAAATTTATATACAGACCAAGGAAAGAAAAAGAAAAATTTTATTCCTCGGTTCAAATACCCCCCGTCGGAAAAGAACCGAAAAGAAAAACCAACGGGTGATGAAGTCATGCTTAATTCACAAAATTTTTTCAAATTTTTCAAATTTCTCACAAGCATTACATTCACCAAAAATCGTTAAGCACAACAAAAATTTTTGTTTTGAAATTTCCCTTGAAATTTCCCTCACCCCACACTTAAATCATGCTATGTCCTCATAGCATCAAATTAAAATTTAAAAAGGGTGAGAAATACTCCCTGAGGCCTTTAGGCCTAGCTAATAGTATGCCTTTCATCAACTTTGCACAAGTGGGTGTTCAAGCCCACACTTTTTCTCTTCCATGCTTGTTAGCTTCCTCTTCCACGGGTACTCAGACTTCCCCTCCATCCGCGCTTAACTTTCCACCAAAACACCACAAGATGAAAATAAACAAAAATTAACTCAATTGCAAGAAATTAAAATCGTACCTGTGGTACCCTTGGGTTGCCTCCCAAGCAGCGCCTAATTTTACGTCGCGGCACGACGTACCAAGTTTCAGCACTTTTTCCTCCACCTTGAGGATATGAATCTCACCCCTAATTTCTTTTCTAATTTCCTCTTATGCTCCAGGGGTGGTGGTGAAAAATTGTAAGGACCAAGCAGTAGATGTTGCCGTTTGCATTTATTGGTCCTTAAGTAAGCGAAGTCATTTTGGCTCTCTGAGTTAGCCAATTTCAAAATATACGGGGCTTGGTCCTCCTCTAGACATTTCTCTATAATCTTGGAAGACTCTACTTCTATGTCGTCAGCCAAACTTAATGTCAAAAAATGCGTCGAGTGTGGTCCAATACACCTCAACTCTGAAACTGCATTATGCTTGACCTCCTTACTTGGATACACCTTCTCAGCATCG
Source organism: Datura wrightii (assembly GCA_035772735.1). Taxonomy (NCBI): domain Eukaryota; kingdom Viridiplantae; phylum Streptophyta; class Magnoliopsida; order Solanales; family Solanaceae; genus Datura; species Datura wrightii. Next base: position 69,291,791 of record JASDFA010000019.1, on the reverse strand, counting down.
ACATCTATCTCTCCATTAATGTCAAATGGGGGATACTCTATCTCTTCTTCCATGAATGGATTTTCCATAAGTGTGAGCCCATCACGGGGACACTCAAGAGATTCTAATTGTTGGGCTTCATCCAAAAATTCACCCTCATCTTCCTCTTGTAGTTCCTCTTGAATATCGGCTAAAACTGTCACCTGCAAGTTATCACAAGCTTCAGCTTCAGCGATCATCTCCGTGAATTTGATGCTCATCCTTTCTAGAGCCTCTACATTCTCTTCTTGCTGAATTCTCAACACTGCCATCGCCTCCTTCATTGCTTCTGATTGCTCCAAGAGTTGTTTCAGCATGTCTTCTATTCGAGCTTGGCGTCCCAAGTCCTCATTTTCAGCATGCCTATATTCAGAAAAAACAACAGAAGGATCATAGTAGGGGCTTAGGGGAGGGGAATATGCATTCGGACAACCATCCCAATGGCCATCTTGGCCACCACATATATTACACGTGTTACATTGTTGCCACAAGTGGTGTCCTCCGCAATTCAGATAAGATTCACTAAAATATGAGTATCCACCATTGAAACCATTTATATTCCACGATGTCATGTCAATAAGGGTATTCGAAAAAGAAAGAGTAAAATGCAAAAGAATTAAAACAAACACTAAGACTAAGTTGTCAGCACTTGAGAAAAAATTTATAGTAAATTAACACTTAAAGCAAATTCACCAACTGCCAAGTCTCCCCGGCAACGGCGCCAAAAACTTGTCTGGTGCTTTGGTTGGGGTTAAAAACCGACACGCAAGTGCACGTGGTCAAACAAGTAGTAAGTGGCTTAAGTAAGCCAAGTATCGAACTAAGGAGACTCTGGATAAGTAAAAATTGCTCAAGTATACTATATTCTATCTTACTTCTATATATGCTGACAACAAAGTAACCAAAAGTTAAATGATTTGCTTATAAATTATATACTAAAACTATTAACAAATATCTACTTTGAATTGAAACTGTGGATATGAGCATGCCAAGGTTAAGAACATGTAATGAACTTGATTATAATCATAATTTGGTTAGTCTTCTCTTCCAGTTGCTAGCCAAGAACATTAGCCTAGAGATTAAAACTCTCGTATTTAATCTCACTTAAGAATCATAAACCATCCGTCTACATTTCTATGATCAAATGCAATTTATGACCTAGCAATACAATTCTGGTTCCTAAATTGACTAATACAGCTTTCAAGTATATTTCTATCAGGAAAGCACATCAAAACCCAATTTTCCCAAATAAAGTTAAGAATAATACCCTATTAATTCACAACTTTCCAATTTTGTGCTCTCTCGAGTGAAATCGGACTTTTTAGATGTACATTAATGTCGGCCACACACTAATGCAGTAGAAACAAGAATTAATAGAACAACATGGAAGAAGAAGATGAAAAACCATATAATTCAATAATCAAAATTCATCACCATTGTTCATAACCTCAGCAAGGAAGAGAATTAGCCACTCATTTGTGGATTAATCATCCTAAAACAAGTGTTAATCATACAAACAATTGATTGAAAGAAGAAAGAAAGAGAGAAAAACCCTGAGCTTTTTCGTCCCTCAACTGCCTGTAACCCACGTCCTTGCTCCACCAAGTCTGAATTTTTTAAAAATAAGCCTAAGTGTTCTATTTATACTAATGGGAATTTTTCCCGGAATAACAAGCAACGTGTCACGGAGTGCATCGCGGAGCACTGCCTCCGTGACACGGCGTGGACGCGGACCCTTTCTGGAAATTTAGGGTCTAGGAATAAAGCTTCAACGTGGCACGACATGCAACGCGGAGGCTTGCCTCCGTGCCACGGAGCTGTCGCGAGGCTCCACTGGAAATTGACAAATTATTCACCCTCTAGGCAGAATGCCTCCAGGATGGTAGCTTGACATGGCTCCATCACGGAGCCCCTTTAATTGGTGCAGTCCAATGCCTTTTTCGTGCTCGAATCCAAGTCCAACTCCGATATTGCTCCAACATGCATTTTAGTTCCTCAAAATCACAATTTACCTACAAAACAATGCTAATCATGTTGGTTAGTATAAATTCACATTTTATTACCAATTACATGAAAATGTATACACACTGCACAATAAACAAGGCAAAAATGATACGTTTGAGTATCACTTGGGCATATAAATCTGCCCAAGATCACGTGCCACGGCACCCAACGCGGAGAGAAGGGGTTCGTGGAAAGCTGCCCTGTTGCAGCCTGCTCTGGCCTTCTCCTTCGCTTCCGATTCCACGCTTGTTCGACCTTTTCCTAGGCCCCTTCTCACACGCGTCGTACTATAAACTCTTGACTAACATACAAATAGGCCAACTAAATGTCAGGAACTTATGGAGTGTAACATTCTCCCCCCCCTTAGGAACATTCATCCTCGAATGTCCCTTTAGCTTAAGGGAATCTAACCCTTTTAACTACTATTCTGGAAAAATTTTGGTAGAGTATCCCCTGTAATATGGACTATCTAAAAACCATGAAATGCAGAAAAGTCCAACATAAGCATTTCACATAACACTATAACAACTCTTTCACAGTAAGATGATAGACAATTGAGCATTACGTATAACATAAATTGTAAAACAACAACTGGACCAACAATTTCACCTTAACTGCGTATTCTGAATTAAGTTTGGAATAAATGAGGATATATGGATCTCATGTCATCCTCGGCTTCCCAGGTCATCTCTTCTCTATTCCTATTTCTCCATAATACCTTAATAGAGGCGACATCTTTAGTTCTCAACCTGCGAACTTGCCGATCCAATATGGCCATTAGAACCTCTTCATAGGCTAATTCCTCATTAACCTAGACGTCCTCAATTGACACAATTTGGGATGGATCCCCTATGCACTTTTTTAACATTGACACATGAAAGACCGGGTGAACAAATTCCAATTTGGAAGGTAGATCTAGCTCATATGCCACCTGACCTATTCTCTGAAGGATTCGATACGGCCCAATAAACCTCAGACTAAGCTTGCCTCTTTTACCAAACCTCATCACGCCTTTCATTAGCGAGACTTTCATAAATACCCAGTCGCCTATATCGAATTCCATACTTTTACGCCATACATCAGCATAAGATTTCTGGTGGCTCTGAGCTGTCAACAGGCATTCTCTAATAAGCTTTACTTTCTCTTCTGACTGGTGGATTATGTCTGGTCCAATTAACTCTAATTCTCCTACATCGAACCAACCAACTGGGGACTTGCATTTCTGCCCATATAAGGCCTCATAAGGCGCCATCTGAATTGCAGAATGGTAACTGTTATTGTAAGAAAATTTAATAAGGGGTAAGTGCTCATCCCAAATGTCTCCGAAGTCTAACACGCATGCCCGTAACATATCCTCGAGTGTACAGATGGTACGTTCTATCTGTCCGTCTATTTGAGGATGGAAAATGTACGCAGATTAACTTGTGTCCCCAAGCCCTTCTAAAAGGACTACCAGAATTTAGCTGTGAACTGCGCTCCTCTGTCAGAAATAATCAATACCAAAACACCATGCAATCAAACTACTTCCTTGATATATAATTCAGCATAGTCCTCGGCTGAGAAGGTGGTCCTGATGGCAGAAGATGAGATGACTTCGTCAATCTGTCAACAATCATCCAGATGGAATCAAATCTGCGCTTGGTACGAGATAATCCTGTCACAAAATTCATATTGATTTCCTCCCATTTTCACATAGGCACTACTATTTCTTGTGTCAATCCACCGGGTTTTTGATGTTCCGCCTTTACCTGTTAGCAGTTAGGACATTATGCTACAAACTCTTCTACCTCCTTCTTCATTCCCAGCCACCAATAAATCTCTTTTATGTCATGATACATCTTTGTTGAACTTGGGTGAATAGAATAACAGGAATAATGTACCTCTGCCATGATCTGCTGGCGAAGTCCTGCCACATTTGGAACGTAGAAGCGACCCCTACATCTCAAAAGCCCATACTCAGTTACCTTAAAGGCTGGTACTTCTCCCTGCTGTACCTTTTCTTTGAGCTGTGCTAAATGAGGATCTTCATACTACTGCTCTTTTACTTCTACAACTAGGGATGAAACTGCAGTATTCTGAATTATGGCTCCATTTTCCTCTATATCAACTACCCGAACTACCAAGCTGGATACCCGGTGCAATTCTTGAGCCATTTCCCGCTGTTCCAGCCTCAGATATGCCAAACTGCCCATAGATCAGCGGCTAAGAGCATCCGCCACAATATTAGCTTTCCCTAGATGATACAAGATGTTTACATCATAATCTTTCAACAATTCTAACCAACGAAGTTGTCGCAAATTCAACTCTTTCTGTGTGAAAATATACTGAAGACTTTTATGGCCGGTAAAAATATCCACATGCACCCCATACAAGTAATGCCTCCATATCTTTAAGGAGTGAACCACTGCAGCTAACTCCAGATCGTGGGCGAGATAGTTCTTTTCATGTTTTGTCAATTGCCTTGAAGCATACGCTATTACCTTGCCATGTTTCATTAAAACACACCCAATCCGACGCCTGAAGCGTCACAATACACCGCATAACCCTCTAAACCAACACTGGTGCTGATGTCAATCTGTTTGTCAATTCCTGGAAACTCAACTCACAGACTTCGGTCCACTGAAACTTGGTTGCTTTTTGAGTCAATTTAGTCAAAAGTGCTGACAGGGTAGAAAACTCTTCCACGAATCTTCCATAATACTTGGCTAACCCCAGGAAATTGTGAACCTTTGTTGAGGTCGTAGGTCTAGGCCATGTTTTCACTGCCTCAATTTTCTGCGAATCGACTTGAATACCAGCCTTTTATACAATGTGGCCCAAGAAAGCTACAAAATTCAACCAGAACTCACATTTAGAAAACTTTACATATAACTGGCGGTCTCTGAGGATCTGAAGTATTACCTGCAAATGATCTTTATGTTCCACTTTTGAGCGGGAGTAGACTAGAATATCATTAATGAACACTATTACAAATATATCCAAATACAGCCTGAAGATACTGTTCATTAGGTCCATGAACACTGTTGGCGTGTTTGTCAACCTGAAGGACATAACTAAGAACTTAAAATAGCCATACCTAGTCCTGAAAGCTATCTTAGGAGTATCTTTCTCCCGAACTCGAACGTGGTGGTACCCGGATCTCAAATCAATTTTAGATAAATATTTCACCCCTTGTAGCTAATCAAACAAATCATCTATTCTCAGAAGAGGCTATTTATTTTTAACAGTAGCTTTATTCAATTGCTGGTAATCTATGCACATGCATAGAGACCCATCCTTCTTTCTCACAAACAAGACTGGTGTATCCCATGGTGACGTATTGGGTTTGATGAAACCCTTATCTAACAAATCTTTTAACTGTTCTTTTAATTCTTTTAATTCAAATGGGGCCATTCGATATGGGGGTATGGATATAGGCTGAGTATCTAGTAGCAAATCTATAGAGAAATCTATTTCCTGCTTTGGGGGGATACTGGGAAGTTCATCTGGAAACACATCCGGGAACTCATTAACAACTGGGATAGAATGGTTCGGGGATTCTTCTTGCACATCCTGAACCCTGGCAATATGGTATATACAACCCTTTGCTATTAACTTTTTTGCTTGAAGACAGGATATAAACTTACCTTTCCGTGTAGCTGTATTACCTCTCCACTCTCGCACTACCTCTCCCGGAAAGTGAAATCGGACAATTCTGGTCCAACACACTACAGTAGCATAACATGGTGCCAACTAGTCCATACCTATAATCATATCAAAATCAATCATTTCTAATTCTACTAGATCTGCTGAGCTCGAATGACCCACAACCTCTCCTGTACAACCCCAATAAATTCTTTTAACAATAATAGAGTCACCAATAGGAGTAGATACCAAAAAGGGTTGGTTCTATATCAAACTTTTGGGCTACTAATGGACTAACATACGGCAAAATGGAGCTCGGATCCATCAAAGCATAAACTGAGTGAGAACAAACATCTAACAAACATGTCACAACATTTGGAGATGACTCTGACTCTTGTCGCACTGGTAATGCTTATGTGCGATCCTGACCGCTACCTGAACTAGATGCCCCTGATCTACCTTGGCTTCTGCTGGCTGGAGCTGAGGGCCAGCGCCCTACAGAAGGTGCTGGGGCATACGAACCTGTTGAGGATCTATTTTGCTGGTCCTTGACCGCCCTGACGCCTAGTAGGGCAGTCTCTCATCATGTGCCCCTCTTCCCTGTAGGTATAACAGGCGGTGAAACCATATCTGCACCTCCCCATATACTGTTTATGGAAATTACTACATCAAGATATTTCTAACTCTGTCTGGTCTGGGCCCCTCTACTGCTGCGAGCTGGGCGCTCGTGAACTTTCGCAGGGGCCTGGCTGCCTCCGACAATCTAATATGTTGTCCTACTATTGTTGAAATGGGGGCCTAGGTGTCCTACCTGAGAAATGAGGTCTGGGCCCGCCCTGAAAATCTTTCTAGAAATCTGTGAGTCTAGCCCTCTGACGCTGCTCCTGACCTGACCTTTCCATAGCATACTGGCTCTGTTTGAGCTCTTATATATTTTGAGCAAAAGCCTGGATCCATGAAATGTCCACATCCTCTCACAGAGTGGCTGTAATGCAAGATTCTATATATTTTGGCGCAAGCCCCATAATAAATCGGTGCACCCTGGATGGCATGGCGTCAATAAACGAGGGTGGATACCTGGCTAAGGAGTCAGACCTCAATGCATATTCTCTAACACTCATTCGTCCCTACGCTAGATGCAAAAACTGCTCTACTCTGGCTTGCCAAACCTCTCGAGGCAAATAATGATCTATGAAAGCCTCAGAAAAGATAGGCCACGTAGGTGGAGATACATCTCTACCTTGGGATCTCTCCCAACTCTCATACCACAAAACCGCTACATCTCATAACTGAATACTTCTAGCTCGACTAATTATGTGGACGAGGTAGGCATGACCCTGAATATCATCTGCAGCTGGTCTATAAAGTTTTGGGGGTCCTCTCTGCGATCTGTCCCTGTAAACTACAGGGGACTCAAAACTAGAAGCTCATGAACTCTCAAACTACTGGGCCCCTTAGCATGCTCAATGGCATCTGGTACTACCGGTTGAGGCTGACGCTAGGAAGCTATCATCTATATCAACATGTAAAAAGCACCCCCGAGCTCTTAATCTAATGGCACAAGTATAGCTGGGGGTGGTGCTGATATATTTGCCGCCCTAGCGGGCTCTGAATGTGGTGGTGGGTGCTGGGGAGATTGAGGTGGTGTCCCCCTGTCGCCCTCAGATCGAGCTGACTCTGCCTTTCGTCCCCTACTGGTGCCCTCTCCTACTGCCCCATCCAACTCTCGACCAGTTGCGGTCTGTCGTGTGTCCTATATTTCTCTGTAAATAAATAGTATATCATAAGCTCAAGAAGTTACCCTATACAACACAACTCTATAGCACGATTGGAGGAGAAAGAAGAGTAACCACACTATTATGCCTTGCAGCCTCTTGCCTATAGAATGTGGTGCACAACACACCCGTAGACAAGATTCTACTTGACACGGCCTGCAGACTCCCTAGGATACTACCGGCTATGATACCAAGTTTGTCACACCCCACCTTGGGAGGTATGACTGGTACTTGGTGCCCTACTGGTCTGAACTAACCTGACTGGACTTGGGCATGTTTGACACTTAATTCAAGAAACGAACGGGCTATATCTCGGTTGTAAGTACAGACCCTGCCCGACAAGGCCACCTGTAAAAGAAGATAGCTGACCACAACAACATAATAGCACGGATTCTATGCGGGCTGACAAGGCCACCATGCTGTCTAGTTATAACTGAAAACTAAATTAGGCACTAAACTATGCTATGGCCGACAAAGCCGCGAATTAATAGCTAAACAAGTCCCCACACAGTCAATATAGGAAATAGAGCTTACACGGGCCCCAGACGACCAACAACAACTAACCACAAGGAATGTACAACAGTCTGCAATCCTCTAGGAGTGATATAGTGGTCGAAATAGGGCCCTGACCTACCCAAAAAAACTATACATCAAAAGTACAAACCTCTACTAACTTTCAACTCCATAAGGAAGGAGCTGAATAAACTACTGACTTCAACTGGAGGCTAGGAACGTCCCGAACCCCATCTATCCACACCTGTAGGAAAGCGATGCAACGCCCCGGGTAGGCGTCAGTACAATATGTACCGAATATGTAAGGCAGAAAGAAAATAACTAACTGAAAGCTTGTAAAACTGTAGTAATTAAAGGAAGAGAGTAAGGATTTAACCTGAATACCTTCACTATCTGAATTATCCAAAAAATAATTCTATATAAGCAAACAAGAACCTAACTGGGCCCCCATAAGCTTGGAAGGTACAAACAACACAGAAGAGCCTACTTGGGGCCCCATAAGCCCCGACACGTACAAACAAGGTCCACTCCTACTACCTAAGTACTAAGGATGCTGTGTACTGTAACTCGGGATGGCCCTCGCAACCTCAATCTGGTGAAACTCATTACAGCCTTCGTGGCCTCAATCTGATGGAACTCAATACGGCCCTCGCGGCCTCAGTAAATGGAACTCTGTATGGCCCTCGCAACCTCAATAAATGAAACTCAAAATGGCCCTCGCGGTCTCAGTAAATGGAACTCTGTATGGCCCTCGCGACCTCAATAAATGGAACTCAATGTGGCCCATGCGGCCTCAATAAATGGAACTCTGTAATGGATAACATCTGACTACTCAACATCGAAGTAGGACCATTCTAGCTACATTAAGTCGAACAAGAATTACTATTTTTTCACCATAGGATCAATTCAGTTTATGACAGCCGACACCAATAGGTTTACTTTGAAGTACTATAGGCACACAAATCATACTGACTTGATGACAAACGTAACTTGCCGAAGGGATAGCCTTACATATCTCAAGTGCCGACTTTCTGTCTAACCAGCGAGTTTCAATCTGTATTCAGCAGCCCTTTCTAACTGTAATCGTATTACTAGGAGAATTAGACTAGTTTCAGTAGTAAATTCGAAAAAAATGATAACTTTTAATACTAATATTACAGAATGTAATGTCCATCCCTAAGAAGAGCATATTATGTAATAACGTAACCGTGTAGGTATGATTTCTTTATTTTTTGGCTCTCAATGAAATTAAGTTTCATCTCAAATTTACATAGATAGATATACACACACGTATACATAAAAATTTGTGTATGATCATCTAGAATTAAACAATAATAATGAAAGAAAAATCCATGAAAATGAGAAAGAAGGGATGAAACGGAAAAAAAGAGAAGATAATGAGTAGGAGAAAACAAAGACAAACAACTTTTGGCCTACCTCACAACTTGCACCTTCCTGTCTTACCTTGTTAATTTATAATTAAACTTTAGCCATAATTTGGTTATGCTAGAAAGACATGTTAAATGCGTTTTTCTTAAAAAGGGTGAAAACTATCCTTATCCTTGAACTATTAGATTTGGTAAAAATATACCTTTGTCAACCTTTTCGCTCAAAAATACCCTCGTTGTCAACAAATTGGCTCTGCAATGCCCTTATTTTTGACGGTCAATAATTAAATAACTATTAAATATTTTTATTTATTATGAGGCACTCTCTTATTGGTTGATTTTTTTAATTAAATTTATTTAATTAAAACCTATTCAAATCGATATCGACCCACCTATTTCTACCCGTCCCATTATATCCCATCCAAATAATCCACCTAGATAAGGAAATCAACATCTGGGGAAGGGTTAATCTACTGGAGCGACTGAGAAGATCTACCATACAGTTATAATGATGATAACTAGGCTCAATTACGTAGTCTTTAATCATTGAATTTATAAAGATATTTCCTTCTTCAATCAAACCAGCATCGCTACAAGCAAAAAGAAAACCAACAAAAGTCACTGAATCAAACTTGATTGCGAATTCCTCATTAATTCATAAAGGGAAATGCATAAAGTCCCCCTCAAACTTACTTTATGTCATGCCACGAGCTTACACTCTGGACGGGACACAGTACTTGGAGTCATAAGTAACCCCAAGACAACCCCTGGTCTATCGTACACTAGCATTCTGAGTAAACATAAAATATAACAGAAGCTTTAAAGTGTACTATAAAACATTTATGAAATAGAGCTGGATCATAAAGTTTAAAAACACCAGGGCAAAACTACAAGTCTAAAAATCCATATCTGTGTCTGAAAGCCAATACAACTGATGAGTTGTTGGGACAAGCCCCCAGCTAACTCCAAATCTAAATAGAAGAAAGCAAAACTGAGTAAAATAATCTTCATCCTCAAAAGATGAGGACTCACCAAATAGAACAGCCTTGAGAGCGATCGGCTAGCGAGGCTGAGACTTAGATCCTGCAGCTTTATCATAAAATGGTACAACATAAAAATATGTGTCAGTACTTTGAATGTACTGAGTAAGTAAGACAAACCATACACAAAAAAAAGTAATGAACTGAAAAGACATGCAATGATCAATCGGAGCTACTGAATTGATTAACTGTAATAACTGAGTTGGTCTAAAAGACCCTATCTGATGGTCAAGGACATACCCTAATTCTGAGATACTGAACTGAACTGATCTAAACTGACTAATCTGAAACTGAAATGAGCTGACTAGTGGGAGAGTCTATAACCGACATATAACCACGTCAGCTAAATGTGGAGTCCGATGTATACACCCCATCGGTAGGACTTAATATACCTTGCAAGGTATAGAGGAATGAACTGGGTGATCATAAGAGTCTGGGCCATGAGGCCAATAAAACTGTAACCTACGGTGGAACAAAGTTTTGGGAACCTAGGTGTGCTGGAACCCCGTTCCACTCGGTGCTAAGTCCTACTCCCACTAGATAGTCCTAGACTGAATACTAAGATGATAGCTCAAAACTGGTGCCCAAGACTAGTCAGGAATACCTATCTGGAAGCACCCTGAGAGCCTTATCAAACCAGATTTCATAACTAAATTCTAAGACTGGTCAGAGCTGCTTATCTAGAAGCATCGTAACCGTCTAAGAACAAGTTGTAATCTATTACTGGGGTCCTAAGGCTGGTCAGAGCTTCTTATCTAGAAGTGTCATGACCACCTAGTGAACCACTAAAACTGAGTTCTGAGTCAAATTCTGATAACTGGGAGGTACCACTGACACCTCAGAAATTTCTGTAGTCAAACTAACCAGCTGACATTTCTAACCAACACTGGATATTCTAGCACTTTGACTAAAATCGAACTAACAATAGTCTGACTGTTTTTTAAATACAATCAAGAACACGGGAGTTCTCAACGCTGGTAAAATCGAGCAAGCATTCAATATGTAAACACTATCGCAAGATTTTAATTTCTCTGTATTCAAGACTAGGGTTAGATTTCGCGTTACAGGAATAAGAAACAACATAGTCAAACTAGTGGAAAAACATCAACAATTAACAAAAATGGTATTTCACATGATTTAAGCAAGGTCTGACAAATTATTTCATCACGTTCGAAAATCTCAAGGCTAGAACTGATAGAGAAAACGAAGAAGGATTGTGGGGACACAAGGAAAGAACTATTTCCTTGTTGAATTTCCGCATACCTGGTGAAGAAGCCCGAAGAATTTCCTTGAGAAACTGAGGAGAAATGGACTGCCCTAGTTCTTGCTCTGAAATGCTCTGAGAGTAATCCTACGTTATTTTCTGAAAGTCATAATGGGGAAAATGAGGAAGGGAACCATTTAACCCCTTTAATAGTCTGAAAATATTCTTAAAACGATGTAGTTTAGAGTCTAAGAGGATGAGAAATTACTGAAAGACCCTTGAAAAACTCGTAGGGGAAAACTGATCTACAGTTCCTATGGTGGACCTAACGGGTCGTGGCCAGTGACCACGACTCATAGTCCCAGTCGTCGAGTGCACTGCCTACTCTCTCACACTGGTCACCACGGGTGACACCATCACTCGTGGTGTCCCAAACGAGTCGTGCTAAGGACCCATTGAGTACACTGCTAGACTTTCCCAACTCCCAAACAACCACTGACCACGGATCACCCCATGACTCGTGGTGTTGACCACGACTCATGGTCACCCCCGTGCTCACCCCCTTTTTCAAAAATTTTCAACTAAGTCCAAAGTCCCCACCATGAGTCACTTAACAACTCGTGGTCACCTCCCACGGGTCATAGAATGACTCGTTCTGTGACCTAGTGCAGATTTTCCAGTTTTCTCCATTTTTAACTCTCGCGGTATAGTCTTTGAGTTTCTGGGGTATTACAATATCTTCCCCTTGGAACATTTATCCTCGAATGTTGGAAAACACGCAGGAAAGCAGAGAATGGAAATCTTTATACTTAATTACTGATCATGAAAGCTGAAAACTAACGGAATGACTACCTCCAAACTGAATCACAAGTCTGAACTGAATTGCCTAATCATACACATATTCATTTACATGAAAGAAACTGAAACATACGAATTGAAAGCAGTAGTTTTAGGGAGGAAATTGATACCTTAAATTGAAACTGAGTCGGAAGGGAACAAATGGGGGTATCTAGCTATCATATTCACTTCAGCCTCCCATGTAGCTCCCTCAACCCGTTGATTTCTCCACAAGACTTTGACCGAAGTTACCTCCTTGTTCCTCAGCTTACGAACCCGACGATCAAGGATCTGGACTGGGACCTCTTCGTATGAGAGACTACCTTTCACTCCCACACCGTCCAATGGCACAATTGAAGCTGGATCAGCGATGCACTTCTTCAATAGTGACACATGTAATATTGGTGATCTTGGGCACAATTACGTGCCCAAGTGCTATTTTTATAACTTATTTTAGTCAAGTTTGTCAATTTAATTAAGAATATTCTAATGTGATTTTTAATATTTATGTGCATAAATTAACCAATGTGATTACCCTTTATTTTGTAGGTGTATTATGCCAAGGATGAGGCTAAAAATTATGTTCAAGGCACAAGGGAAAAGCATGACAATGATAGGACTTGAAGGCAACATGGCATGTCAAAGGGAAGGCTGGTCGCGCTAGGCAGCATGTTGCGCTGTGCGTGTGCCGTGCCCAGCGCCGTGCCACGCCCAGGCTGCACGCACGAGGAGGCTGCAAATACATGCCCTGTGCAATAGGCAACGTGCCACGGCAGGCGCATGGCGCGACCAGTAGCATGCCACGCCAGGCAACGCGCAGGTGCCTCGCACAAGGCCTGTCGAGAACATATATCAATGTTGCTGCACGTTTTCTCCGTGTCACGGAGGCAAATTGGCGCGATCGGCTCCATGACACATAGGTGGTCCATGGCCGACCAAAAAGTGAAAATTTTCATTTAGTATAAATTAAAAGCTCAGCTCCAAAAATAATTTATCACGAAATATCTTTGGGAAACCGTAAGGGAGCGAAGGGAGAAGTGAACAACTCTACCTAGGGTTTATTGTTTTGCATTCGCTTTTAACTATTCTTGTAAGTACTTTGCTTGAATTATGTTTTCGAGTATTTGTGCGAACATGAGTAGCTAAAACCCTTCCTCTAGGGTTGAGGGTATGATTGTAAATGCATGAATTTTTCATTGGTTTGAGTTTTAGTTGTTTATTTGTCTTACATTCTTTATTATTAATGTTTTTATGCTTGATCACAATGAAAACAAACGCGTTAAGCTTAGGTAAAAGCTCGAAAGAGTAACCCTAGGCTAGAACATGAGAATGTAGGGAGCAAGTTCTTATCTTTACGATAGGATTAGCAGTTAGGATAGAAAATATACCTAATTTTCCATACTTGGTTACTAAAATGGGATGAGCTAGACACCAACTTAGAATTGTCACATCACCGCTTCTGGAAATAGTTGTCAAACTAAGTCCGGTTAAATGATTAGAAGTATGAAAGTTCATAATCAAGGGTGCAAACTCCGTAAACCACATCCATGTGTTTAAATTTCTCATGAATTAGGACGTCACATCCCCACACAACAATGTAGGTGTGAGACTAGTTTGTCGTGTTTAGAGGCTCAAAAGACCATGACCATAGAATCTTAATTATGTGAGACAACAGCTGAAATTTTCATACTCGAACCATTGTGAATTGTAGCATTGCATGATTATTAAGCCTTAACTCTAGTTTCTTCTTATATCATTTCTTGAGTATTTTGTGATCACCCCTAGACTTAATTAGAATTTACCGAAAATTTCTATAATCAACACTTGTGAAGTTAATTTTAGTACTTGAATTTGATGATTCGCTGAATTGATCTAGTCCCTATGGGTTTGACATCCGGCTCTTAAAAAGGGCCACTGTATTACTTGTACGACCGCGTACGCTTGTGCGTGTGCTGGGGGGCAACAACTGGGTGCACAGATGCCAACTCTGAAGGTAATTCCAGCTCATAAGTTACGTTGCCAATTCACCTTAGAATTCTCTAGGGTCCCAAGTATCTCATACTGAGCTTTCTCTTCTTTCCAAACCTCATCACCCCTTTCAAGGGTGAAATTTTTAGATACACCCAGTCATCCACAGCAAACTCCAATTCTCTTCTCCTCACATCAACATAAGAATTCTGATGACTCTGAGATATTTTCAATCTTTCTCTGATGAGCTGTACCTTCTACAAAGCTTCATGGATCGAGTCTGGCCCGATTAAAGTAGCTTCACCAACCTCAAATCACCCGATAGAAGATCTACACCTCTTGCCATACAATGCCTCAAACGGGGCCATCTGGATACTGGAGTGGTAGCTTTTGTTGTAAGCAAACTCGATGAGAGGAAAGTGATCATCCCAATTGCCCTTGAAATTGATCACGCACGTTCTCAGCATTTCTTCTAGGGTCTGAATAGTCCGTTCAGCTTGTCCATATATCTGTGGGTGAAAAGCTGTGCTGAGCTTGACCTGGATATCGAGTCCCTTATAAAAAGATTTCCAGAAATGTGAGGTGAACTAGGTACCTCTGTCTAAGATAATAGATAATGGCACCCCATGAATTCTGACCAACTCCCTGGTATAAAGCCTAGCATAGTCCTCAGCTGAATCTGTAGTTTTAACTAGGAGGAAGTGTGCTGACTTCGTCATCCGGTCTACTACTACCCAGATAGAATCATGTTGCCGACGAGTCTGAGATAGACCCGTAATAAAATCCATATTCACTTTTTCCCACTTCTAGGTGGGTATGCTGATATCCTGAGTCATACCTCCTAGTCGCTGGTGCTCTACTTTGACTTGCTAGCAGTTCGGGCACTTAACTACAAATTCAGCGATGTCTCTCTTCATGTCGTTCCACCAGTAAATATCCCGCAAATCGCAGAACATTTTAGTAGCACCAGGGTGGAAGGAGTATATCAAGCTATATGCTTCGGCCAGTATCTACTGTCTCAAATCACCGACGTCTGGTCCACATAATTTTCCCTGGTAATGGTGCACACCATCTCTCCCTTTGGAGAAAGCCTCAACTTCTTTTCTGAGTACCGCTTCCTTAAGTTTAAGTAGGATGGGATCTTCATCTTGTCTGGACTTAACTTCAACAACCAACATGGAATCTGACCCACTTTTAATTACGACTCCACCCTCAGCTGAGTCAACCAACTGCACCCCTAACCGAGCTAGTTGATGAATATCCTTCGCCGGTTCCTTTTTGCCTTCCTCAACATGAGTCATGCTCCCCATAACACTTTGCTCAGGGCATCAGCCACCGTGTTGGCCTTGCCCAGGGGATACAACACGCTCATGTCATAGTCCTTCAGTAGCTCTAACCACCTTCTTTGGCGAAGATTTATATCTTTCTGACTGAATACATACTGAAGGCTCTTGTGATCGATGAAAACATCCATGTGAGCCCCGTACAGATAGTGTCTCTATATTTTCAATGAGAACACAATCGCTGCCAACTCCAGGTCATGCATCGAATAATTCTTTTCATGACCCTTGAGCTGTCTGGAGGCGTAGGCTATCACCTTACCCTGCTGCATCAAAACGCAAGTGAGTCCAACTCTAGAAACATCACAATAAACTACAAACCTATCAGATCCTTCCAGTAAGGTCAACACTGGCGCAGTAGTGAGTTGAGTTTTTAACTCATGGAAACTCTTATCACACATATCTGACCACTGAAATTTCACCTTCTTCTAAGTCAGCCTAGTCAGAGGGGATTCTATAGAAGAAACCTTCCATAAAGCATCGGTAATACCCGGCTAGACCCAAGAAACTTCTGATTTCCGTTAGGGAGGTAGGTCTAGGCCAGTCTTTCACCGCTGCTATCTTTTGAAGGTCCACCTGAATACCCTCACTCGAGACCACATAACCTAGGAAAGTGATGGACTTCAACTAGAATTTGCATTTGCTGAACTTGGAGAACAACTGATGGTCCTTTAGTGTCTGAAGCACTATCCTCAGGTGATAAGCATTCTCTTCCTCATCTATGGAGTATACCAGAATGTCGTCGATAAATACAGTGATGAACATATCTAGATACTGCTTGAAGACTTTGTTCATCAGGTCCATAAAGTCTATAGGGGAATTTGTGAGTCCAAAGGACATAGCCACAAACTTTTAGTGACCATACCGAGCCCTGAAAGCTATTTTTGATATGACACACTCTCTGACCTTTAACTGATGATACCCCGACTGAGATCGATTTTGGAGAAACAACTGGCTCCCTGAAGCTGATCGAACAAGTCGTCAATCTTGGGTAGGGGATACCTATTCTTCATTGTGACCCTATTCAACTGACGATAATCGATGCACATTCTGAGGGTACCGTCTTTCTTTCGCACGAATAATACTGGAGCACCCCAGGGAGAGATGCTGGGTCTGATAAAACCCTTATCAAGAAGGTTCTTTAGCTGCTCCTTCAACTCTTTAAGCTCAGCTAGAGCCATTCGTAAGGAGGGATGGCGATGGGTTGAGTATCTTGGAGAAGGTCTATACCAAAGTCGATTTCCTATTTAGGAGGAACTCTGGGGAGATCTTCGGGGAATACATCAGGAAATTTGCTGACAACAGGGACTGAATGGATAGTTAGGATCTCAGAGTTGGAATCTTTGACCCGAACTAGATAGTAGATACTTTCCTTAGAAATAATCTTTTGGGCCTTAAGGTAGGTAATAAACCGAGCCTTAGACGCTAAACTATTGCTCGTACACTCTATCACTAGCTTATTTAGAAGCTAAAATTTGACAACTCTAGTTCTACAATTGATTGAGGCATAACCGGAGTGTAACCAATCCATGCCGAGGGGTAGGCCAAAATCGACCATGTATAAGTCTACATGGTCAGCTAGAATAACCTATTGAAGACTGAGATTGGGCAGTTTTTATATACCCAGCTGGCTCTAACTGACTCGCCAACTGGGGTGGAGACTGAAAATGGTTCTGAGAGGACCTTTGGACTGATATCAAACTGGACTGCTACTTAAGGAGTCACAAATGATAGTGTGGCCCCTAGATCTAATAGGGCATATAGATCTAGATGGAAAAGACATAACATACCCGTGACCACATCAGATGAGCTCTCCTGATCCTGACAAGATGATAATGCATAAAGACAAATTTTGGGGTTGACCGCCATCCATACCTGAAGTATTGGCCTGCTGAGCTAGTCGGCCTGTTGGAGCTGCTGAGGTAATGGATTGTGACCTTCCCCGTCCTGCTGACGGACACTCCTTAAGCCGATGACCAAGCTTTCCACAACCAAAACAACCCTCTAGACCCTGAAGACACTCTCCTGGGTGGTTTTTTCCAAAGTTGGGGCAAGCTGGATACCTATTGCCGGCACTGTACCTCCAGGACTGAGAGCCAGATGCTCCACCCCTTGATCCGGGCGGGACCAAAAGGTAGGGGTGCTAGCTGAGCTAGGTGTTGGAGCCCTCTACTATTGCTGCTGTTGTGGGCGGCTACTACCGCTAGACCTCTAGTAGCCATAATCTGATTGGCCAGTCGTCGCCCGCTTTCTCTTTCACTCCATGTCCCTTAGTTTTTATGCCTCAATTTGTTGGGCATAAACAATAAGGCTGGAGAGTCAGTATCCTTAATTAGCATCACTATCCTGCACTCTTTGAGGACCAGGTTCGACACCACATTAACAAACTTCAGCATGCGATCTCTTGGCTCGACCACCATCTATGGGGCGTATTTGGACAACCTGGTAAACTCCAGAGCATATTCTTCTACTGTCCAGTTTCCTTATCTCAGATTTATGAACTCCGCTACTTTTTCCTCCCTAAGCTCTCAAGGGAAGAATCTATCAAAGAAGGCTGTAGTGAACTCCTCCCATTCTACCGGTCCTGCTCCCGCTGGGCTCCCCTCCTTCTACTATTCATACCAAACCTGGGATAACCCTTTTAGCTGGTAGGCAGCCAAGTCGAAACTTTCTGAGGGACTGACGCCCATAATCCGGGCGATTTTTCTAATCTCGTCCACAAACTCCTGTGGATCCTCTCCCACCTTAGATCCATAAAAATCTGGAGGGTTCATCCGAGTAAAATCTCAAACTCGGGCAGCTGCTATGGACTCATTATTGTTGATTGGAACCACCTGATGGTTCACCTGGTTGGTAATAGTCTGAGCGAGCAGCTGGATGGCTGACCTGAACTCTGTGGTAGTCACTGAGTCGTCTTGAGGGGCTGTCGGGGCTGGTGGGGAAGGTCAGTGAGCATTATTGGCCCTTCTCCAATTACCATGTCGTGGAGGCATGATTCACTGAAATGAGATAGAGCACGATTTAGGAGAATGATTCTGGAACTGAATTTTAATTCATGATAAAGAGTATGGATAAAAAGGGAGTTTTCCTAATAACATCTTGTAGCCTCCTCGTCATAAGTGTGGCGCACTTCACACCTATGAAAAGGAATCTACTCGATGCGGCTTTCAGACATCTGAGGATACTCTAAATCTAGAGCAATGATACCAAGTTTGTCACACCCGAGCTTACAACCTAGACAGGACACAGTACTTGGAGTCACAAGTAACCCCAAGTCAACCCCTAGTCTATAATACACTGCCATTCTGAGTAAACATAAAACATAGCAGAAGCTATTAAGTAAACTATAAAACATTTACGAAATAGAGCTGGATCATAAAAAACATCTGGGCAGAACTACAAGTCTAAAAATCCATATCTGTTTTTAAAAGCCACTACAACTGATGAGTTGCTGGGACAAGTCCCCAACAAACTCCAAATCTAAATATAAGAAAGCAAAACTGAGTAAAATAATCTTCATCCTCGAAAGATGAGGACTCACCAAATAGAACAACCAAAGTCTTTTGAGAGTGATCGGCTAGCGAGGCTGAGACTAAGACCCTTCAGCCTATCATAAAATGATACAACACAAAAGTATGAGTCAGTACTTTGAATGTACTAAGTAAGTGAGAGAAACCAAACACAAAAAAAGTACTAAACTGAAAAGACATGCAATGACCAATCGGAGAAACTAAACTGAATAATTGTAATAACTGAGTTGGTCTAAAAGACCCTGTCTGATGGTCAAGGACATGCCCTAATTCTGAGATACTGAAATGAACTGATCTAAACTGACTAATCTAAAACTAAAATGAGCTGACTAGTGGGAGAGTCTATAACCGACACGTAACCAAGTGAGCTAGACGTGGAGTCCGATGTATCCACCCCATCAGTAGGACCCAATATACCTTTCTAGGTATAGAAGAATGAACTGGGTGATCACAAGAGTCTAGGGCCATGAGGTCAATAAAATTGTAACCTTCAGTGGCAACGTAGTTCGGGGAACCTAGGTGCGCTGGAACTTCAGTCTGCTCGGTGCTGAGTCCTACTCCCACTGGATAGTCCTAGACTGAATACTAAGTTGATAGCTCAAAACTGGGGCCCAAGACTAATCAGGAATACCTATCTGAAAGCACCCTGAGAGTCTTATCTGACCGGATTCTAGAACTAGGTTCTAAGACTGGTCAAAGATGCTTATCTAGAAGCATCGTAACAGTCTAAGAACAAGCTATAATCTATAACTGGGTCCTAAGGCTGGTTAGAGCTTCTTATCTAGAAGTTTTATGGCCGCCTAGTGAACCACTAAAATTGAGTTCTGAGTCTGATTCTGATAACTGGGAGGTACTACTGACACCTTAGGAATTTCTGTAGTCAAACTGACCAGCTGACATTTCTAAGCAACACCGATATTCTAGAACTTTGATTGAAACTGAACTGACAATAGTGTGACTGATTTTGAAATACAATCAACAACATGGGAGTTCTCAACACAAGTAAAATCAAGCAAGAATTCAATAAGCAAACACTATTGCAAGATTTTAGTTTCTCTGTATTCAATACTTGGGCTGGATTTCGCGTTATAGGAATAAGAAACAACATAGTCACAACTGGTGGAAAAACATCAACAATTAACATAAATGGTATTTCACATGATTTAAGCAAGGTCTGACAGATAATTTTATCACATTAAAAAATATCAAGGCTAAAACTGATAGAGAAAATAAAGAAGGACTTTGGGGATACAAGGAAAGAACTATTCCCTTGTTGAATTCCCACATACCTAGTGAAGAAGCCCAAAGAATTTCCTTGAGAAACTAAGGAGAAATGGACTGCCCTGATTCTTGCTTTGAAATGCTCTAAGAGAAATCCTACGTTTTTTTTTAAAGTCAGAATGGGGAAAATGAGGAAGGGAACCATTTAACCCCTCTAATAGTCTGAAAATATGCTTAAAATGACATAGTTTAGAGTCTAGGAGGATAAAAAATTACTGAAATACCCTTGAAAAACTCATAGGGGAAAACTAATCGATAGTCCCCACGGGGGACCTAACGGGTCGTGGTAGTTACCACGACTCGTGGTCCCAATCGTCGAGTACACTGCCTACTCTCTCACACTGGTCACCACGGGTGGCACCACGACTCGTGGTTTCCCAAACGATTCGTGATGAGGACCCATCAGGTACACTTCCTAACTACCCAACTCCTTAGTTGACTCCTAACCACGGGTCACCCCACGACTCGTGGTGTTGACCATGACTCGTGGTTACTCCCGTGGTCACCCCCTTCTAAAAAATTTCAACAAAGTTCAAAGTCCCCACCATGAGTCACTTAACAACTTGTGGTCACCTCCCACGGGTCACAGAATGACTCGTTCTATGACCTGGTGTAGATTTTCTTGTTTTCTCCATTTTTAACTACCGAGTCTATTCTTTGACTTTTTGGGGTATTACACTTTAGTAATTTAACTTTAAGGGTATTTAAATACCCATTAACAACTTTCAAGTGAATTTTATTCGACCTTCCCTTGCCCACACCAGGTTACGTGTTGTAATAACATTACTGGGCACGTTATTTTTTTATTTTAATAATTAAATATTTTTAAAAAAGAAAATTAATTTTAAAAGTAAAGAAACGGTAATATCCCTAACCTAATGTCTTCTCCTACATAAGAACCCTAAATTTCTTCTCCTCCCTCTAAACGGTAATATCCCTAAACCCGCCATGTTACCTTCTATAACCCACAAAACTCACTTTAATCAAATGTTCAATCAAAAATACAGATTAATTAGCTCAAGAATACACAAGTAAAACATCAAACCATACCAATGGAGTCAATTCTTCACGATCAAATACATGTACATACCTATTTTTTTGCCTCACCTTTATGTCATATAGTACTATACCTGCACCGTATCATACTGTATTATATTCTAACCATGTCTCTCACCTCAAACCTGAATCATGTCGATATATCTCATATCACGCCTATATACCTGTACCTCTTTGTCACTGCAGCCGTATGTGTTACACCTTGAAATTTCTTTTGATGATTATTTGATGGTTATATGTCATATTAAGGGAATTATGGGTCGTATGTTGTCCGTAGGTGAGGAGGGAAACATGTGCAAAGGGAAAAGCGAAGAGTATGTGAAATTTGTAAATAAGGGTCAATTTTAAATGGTCATATCTCCAAACATATAATGATCCAGAAGTCCCATAACATGTCAAATAAGAGGTATTTGAGCTAGTTTACAGTGAAAAAAACTGCTCGTCTATCGAATTTCGGAGTAAAAAGTTATGCTTGTTTGAAGACAGCACTGTCGGCTGGGAAAGCGCCCAGGCGCGCGGGCGCCGAGATAGGCAGGCAGCAGGCGCACGCGCAAGGGCATGTCGCACGTGGGCGCCGCCCAAACCCTTGCTAGCCCGCCTATATGAAGTAAAATTGAGCTAGAGAGCTCATTTTTACTCCATTTTAGTTGATTTGTTTTTTCAGAATTCAGAGAATTCAAAGCCCTATCACATGGTGAAAAGATATCCCAGGTAAGAAACTTCACTCTTGTCTCTTTTGGGATTTGAAAAGAGAACCTTGGAAAGAAGTTATGACTTGTTGTTGTCTTGTGGTTGATTGTGGTATTGATGCGTTTTTAGATGATTCTAGGTATAGGAAACAGTAGGAGTTTACTCCTACTTTAGCTGATAACATCTCTAAGAAAGGGTAAGTAATTCCCTTTTTGATTTCTTTAAGTTTATGAGGTTATAACTTGGAGAATGTTGTAGTATTGTGTTATTGTTTCTTTATGTGTTTTTGTGGCATGTTGCTGCCCAATATTTGTAGAACTTTGGTGAAGTGAAGTTGCTGCTTGTTGGGTTTGTAAATTAGACTTGGAAGGATCCTTAAGGAGTAAGCTTGAAAGGAAGATTTTCAGCAAAATTAGAGTCGACATTCCAAGGTATGTAAAGGCGTCCCTTTCCTTGTTTTCCAAGCACGAAACTAAGTTATTGAAAGGATCAATATTCCTATGTTTTTAAAATCATATTGAGGCATGTATGATCCTTTCCAAAAGGTTGGAAATACTTGGCATAAAGATTGAATTGTTGAGAATGGTTGAATCGAACAAATGTGAAGCGAAAGGTGTAATTTTTGTACGATTGTTGTCGTAGTTCCAAATTAAGTATAAAGTCTCCTTAACGTGGGCACTATGAGCAGGTCCTTTGCAGTATACTGTATATGTGATGTTTAATATATGTTAAGATCTTGTCACTTAGTGAAATTGGTAGGAAATGCTAAGACGACGACACATAATTGAACTTAAGCTAAGAAGATGACGCTAAGCCAATTGAGGGTAAACGAGTTTATCAAAATGACGTTTTAATAATATTGTTAATCCCTCCGATATCTTTATGTTTTAAAATGCTTAAGATAAAAAGTAGATTTTATGTTTTTCCTCTTTAAAGCTAAGCAAGCGACACGTAGCGAATAAGCTAAATCGATACAGGTTAATGGAGAAAGCGTGGCTAAGTTGTCAAGTAGGCAAAGAGGTAAGTGTGTATAAGAATTGATGGAATAGTGAACACGAGGGTAAAGACTTGAGTGTAGAGTGAATAATTTTTGGCAAAGAAGTTAAGATGATTAAGGAATGTAGAGCTAAATATTGTTAAATTAGACAATACGGGTTATGATTGTGAATGAGGTAGGCAACAACTAGGAAGATTAACCCTGTTCTAAAGACGTTTAGAGAAAGAGTCATAAATTAAGTTGTTTATATTGAGTATGTGTTACGTTGATGAATAACCACTAAAGTGTTAACCTTCTATGAAGTAATTAGAGTTGAACGTCTGCAAAATAGTAACTTAAGTTGAGAAGCTCTCTGCTATACCCCTAAAGGATTATGTTAAGTTATCTATTCTAAGTGTTGAAATTTTCTACCATGTCTGAAAAGGATAATCCTAGGATCTTCTAAGTCACTTATGATTATGTAAGCTTTCTTAAGCTTCACATATAATTGCAAAGTTATGTAAGTCAATCTAGCATCACCCAAATTACGGCTATATATCTTTATTTACCTATAAGGCATCACTTAGAGAGTTACTCACGAGTTCCCAAGTTATAGAGCTCCTAGTCTCAGATCCTTAAGTTATGTCTTTACGTCCCTAATTTATGTTGAAATGTGCTAGCTGATCTCAGAAGTTTTTGAGAGATCAATATATCGAGAATTATGCTAATGTCTCGATCAAGTATCTGATGTTGTATACAAGTCTAAGAACTCAAGTCTTTATATGTCTTCCCAGTAAGAAGTCTTAATGTGTACTATTTTCATGTTATAACATACAGTTGAATTCTTTTAGTTATATTCAAGTCATGCATCTTTATGTTTAGCTCTTGTTGGGTTATCATTTGAATTTCCTAAATTCAGAGGAGAGATTCTCCCAGGTACCAATGTTCCTAATGTCTAAGTAAGTATAAGTGCAGGCTATGATAATGATCAGTTAAGCTCAGAACTTTGAATACCAGGAAGTCTCCTGGAGGTCACCTTGTTAACTAAATACGAGTTATACATAATATAGAAGTCTTATACGTTGTATGTTTATAGTTCAGTTCTCAGCTCTATGTATATGACAAATAACTCCAAGTTCCTATTTATAACTTCCATGTTTTCCTACAAATAAGTCAAATGAATTAAGAACTATATGTGCTTATCTTCATGATAAATTTGGCAATGAAATTCCAATGTATAGTTGCCGATACAGGTTAAAGGAACCACTTGGTAGGCAGTATATATTTGTAGTTCCCAAATGTTAAAGGATTGTGTAGAAATGAGCTCTATGTGTTTCTATCCAAGTAATATGTTCAATTGGTAGGATTATTTGTAAGACATTGTTTGTAAGCCTACAAAAGTTCTTATGTTGTCTAAACCTCTTGAAGGTTCTTCAAGTAACTGAGTCGACACGTTCATGTATAATTTGACAAATTTACGTGATATATATACATATTTTCTAGCTTTACATTATATGGGGTCTCACTTGCGTTTATGGGTTACGAAAGAGGCCTATTCGGACCACAGATTTAACATTTGTCATTTATTTGCCATACGTGTTAAATTGACTCAATATAAGCCATATCAACCCTATTTATGATTATGATTGAGAATTATTTTTATTTTACCCCGGTGTGGTACATCGGCTGGAGATATTTATATTTTACCCCCGTGTGGTACATTGGCTGGAGATATTTTTATTTTACCCCGATGTGGTACATCGGCTGGAGATATTTTTATATTTTACCCCGATGTGGTACATCGGCTGGAGATATTTTTATGTTACCCTGGTGTGGTACATCGTCTTGAGATATTTTTATTTTACCCCGTTGTGGTATATCGGCTAGAGATATTTTTATTTTACCCCGATATGGTACATCGATTGGAGATTTTTACTTTACCATGATGTGGTACATCGGCTGGAGATATTTTTATTTTACCCCGGTGTGATATATCAGCTGAAGATACTTTTATTTTTCCTTGGTATGGTACACCGACTGGATGAATTTTATATATGGATTTATGGTTGGTTGGTTGTTGGCATTACAGTTATAGTTTTTCTTATGCATTACTTGGTTGCATTTCCACTTCAGTATTGACTTATTGCCCGGTTTCAGTTTCCAGGATTGCAGGTTGTTGTTATTCCTTATTTCTGGCTCAGCTATCATTGCTATCTTACATGTTTACAGTTTTCTGCCTTACATACCAGTACATTTCATTCGAACTGATGTCCCTTCGCCTGGCGACCTGCGTTCATGCCGCAGGTGCAAGTAGAGGTCGGGATTGCCAGTTGCAGTAGCAGTTCGTGAGATTAGTGGATGTGTTGGTATGCTCCTTTCTTTCTGGAGCTAATATTGGTTTTGTTTTAGTTAGTGTTTTGAGATGCAGTTATGGGCAGGTCGGAGCCCTGTTCCGACCATCTGTCAGTTTAATCTTTAGAGGCTTTGTGGACTTAGTGTGTACAATGGTATTCAATTTGTGGCCTTGTCGGCTTTTTGTTTTTTAGTTTAGCATACTTATAGCCTTGTTTGCATTTCAGTTGTTTACCCTGTATTATTGAGACATTATGGGTCTAGTTTGTGCTCCAGTTGATTCTGATAGGTGGCTTGAATGGCCTAAGTGTTACAGTTACAGATGTCATATAGTCGGCGTCCCAATCAGTCAGGTATGGGGAGCTAGTAGCGCATTCCCCCCAGTTATGGGGCGTGACAAACTTGGTATCAGAGCGAAGTCGTATCCTAGGGAGTCCACAAGCCGTGTCTAGTAGAGTCTTTCTTATAGGTATGTTGTGCACCATACTTATAATCAGGAGGCTACAAGGCATTTAGGGGTTGTTTCACTTTGTTCATTAATAGATCGTGCTATAGAGCAATGATGTAAGGGCTGTTTGAAATCTAAATCGTGCTTATGCTTTAGAATTCAACTGGAGTAAGAAAGATGGCTATGAGATTTATTGACATTGATGCTTGAAAGGGTTCTAGTCGCTCTCCTGTCGATCTGAGAAATAGATTAGAGGCTCGAAGTGAGTTTCCCATTCCTTATACCATAGTTCCTCCAAGTTCCAGTCGAAATTACTGTGACAAGGGATTCAGCCCCTCCTATTGTTTCAGATTCGATAGAGCTAAGAGAATGTAGAGTTATTGATCCTTCAGCACCTGTTGTACCTTCAGGTATATCAAAGGGATGAGATTTTGAGAAAGCATTTCAAATGTTAGCCCGAGCAGTGACGTTTCAAAATAAATAGTTAAAATTAATGGTAGGGTCCAAGGGAACTTTTGAGAGCTCTAGTGCCCATAGGTTTTGAGCCTAAATCCCCTAGCCTTCACGAGTCAGTACTTACCATAGGAACTTCAACAGATTCGAGCTAATAAGGTTTTGTACCTAGAGCAGGGCAGCATGAGTATTCATGAATATAGTCTCAGGTTTAATTCTTTGGCCCAATATGTTTCAGATAGGGTGCGGAATACGAGGGATAAAGTATATCGATTGTATTAGGTTTGGGACCCCATTTGGTACGAGAGTGTTTAGGAATGTCTACCCTAACAAAAATATCTACTGCTTGGATACTAGTATTTTCTCAAAAGACGGACGATCTCATTCATCGTCTCCCAAGTAATGACAAGGTAGTGGAACAGAGTAAGCAAAACAAGGTCTATAAGACTATTTAAGGACCCTCGTAGTGCTTGGAGACCCCGGCCAGCCAGACATTCAGTTTCTCCTTAATATTCACTCTCTACTTTGTCCCTAGATTAGACTACAATTTCTTTTAGCCCCCGTTTCCAAGATAAGCAGTGACAGGTTGTGGTAAAAGCAAAGGTAAAAGAGCAACTTTAGGTTTGACAATGATTCTATATGTTAAGTGGTTAAGTTGTGATTTTCACTTTTTTTTCTGTGATATTTCCTAATGGTATGAATGGAAAGGCGGTACTGGAGTAAATCATAACTCCCATGGTAGTTTATTAATTTGCTTAGGGTTAGAAAAGTTATCGATTTTATGGTACTAAAGCATGTGTATCATACGTCAGACAAATAGATAGAGTTGAGTAAGTACGGTTTGATAAGAAGAGACAATAGAAAGAGGATGTGCTTACAAAAAATAGAATGTATGTTTATGATACAAGGCAAGGAAAAGTTAAAGATGTTATGGCTAAAGTTACAGGTACCGAGGTATAACCCTCATTCGAGGACGAATGATTTTAAGGGGGGGAGGATGTTACACCTCAGAATTTTTTTTGATGATTATTTGATGGTTATATGTCATATTAAGGGAATTATGGTCGTATGTTGTCCGTAGGTGAGGAGGGAAACTGTGCAAAGGGAAAAGCGAAGAGTATGTGAAGTTTGTAAATAAGGGTCAATTTTAAATGGTCATATCTCCAAACATATAATTATCCAGAAGTCCCATAGCATGTTAAATAAAAGGTATTTGAGTCTAGTTTATAGTGAAAAAAATCGCTCATCAATAAGAGTTCAGAGTAAAAAGTTATGCTCGTTTGAAGACAGTACTGTCGGCTGGGAAAGCGCCCAGGCGCGCGGGCACCGAGACAGGTAGACAGCAGGCGTGCGGGTGCGCGCGCGAGTGCATGTCACACGGGCACCTCCCAAACCCTTGCCAGCCTGCCTATATGAAATAAAATTGAGCTAGAATACTCCGGTTTAGTTGATTTTTTTTTCAAAATTCAGAAAATTCAAAGCCCTATCACATGGTGAAAAGATATCGCAGGTAAGAAACTTCACTCTTGTCTCTTTTGGGATTTGAAAAGAGAACCTTGGAAAGAAGTCATGACTTGTTGTTTTCTTTTGGTTGATTGTGGTATTGCTGCATTTTTAGATGATTCTAGGTATAGGAAACAGTAGGAGTTTACTCCTACTTTAGCTGATAACATCTCTAAGAAAGGGTAAGTAATTCCCTTTTTGATTTCTTTAAGTTTATGAGGTTATAACTTGGAGAATGATGTAGTATTCTGTTGTTGCTTCTTTGTGTGTTTTTGTGGCATGTTGCTGCCCAATTTTTGCAGAACTTTGGTGAAGTGAAGTTTCTTCTTGTTGGGTTTTTAAATTGGACTCTGAAGGATCCTTAAGGAGTAAGCTTGAAAGAAAGATTTTCCGCAAAATTAGAGTCGACGTTCCAAGGTATGTAAAGGCGTCCCTTTCCTTGTTTTCCAAGCACGAAACTAAGTTATTGAAAGGATCAATATTCCTATGTTTTTAAAATCATATTGAGGCATGTATGATCCTTTCCAAAAGGTTGGAAATACTTGGCATAAAGCTTGAATCGTTGAGAATGGTTGAAGCGAACAAATGTGAAGCGAAAGATGTAATTTTTATACGATTGTTGCCGTAGTTCCAAATTGAGTCTGAAGTCCCCTTAACATGGGCACCATGAGCTGGTCCTTTGCAGTATACTGTATATGTGATATTTAATATATTTTAAGATCTTGTCACTTAGTGAAATTGGTAGAAAATGCTAAGACGACGATACGTAATTGAACTTAAGCTAAGAAGATGACGCTAAGCCGATTGAGGGAAAACGAACTTATTGAAATGACATTTTAATAATATTGTTAATCCCTCCTATATGTTTATGTTTTAAAGTGCTTAAGATAAAGATTAGATTTTATGTTTTTCCTCTTTAAAGCTAAGCAAGTGGCACGTAGCGAATAATCTAAATTGATACATGTTTACGGGGAAAGCGTAGCTAAGTTTTCAAGTAGGCAAAGAGGTAAGTGTGTATAAGAATTGATGGAATAGTGAACACGAGGGTAAATACTTGAGTGTAGAGTGAATAATTTTTGGCAAAGAAGTTAAGATGAATAAGGAAAGTAGAGCTAAATATTGTTAAATAAGACTATACAAGTTACGATTGTGAACGAGGTAGGCAACAACTAGGAAGATTAACCCTGTTCTAAAGACGTTTATAAAAAGAGTCATAAATTAAGTTGTTTATATTCAGTATGTGTTACGTTGATGAATAACCACTAAAGTGTTAACCTTCTATGAAATAATTAGAGTTGAACGTCTGCAAAATAGTAACTTAAGTTGAGAAGCTCTCTGCTATTCCCCTAAAGGATTATGTTAAGTTATCTATTCTAAGTGTTGAAATTTTCTACCATGTCTGAAAAGGATAATCCTAGGATCTTCTAAGTCACTTATGATTATGTAAGCTTTCTTAAAATCCGCAGATAATTGCAAGTTATGTAAGTCAATCCAGCATCACCCAAATTACGGCTATATATCTTTATTTACCTATAAGGCATCACGTAGAGATTTATTCACGAGTTACCAAGTTATAGAGATCCAAGTCTCAAATCCTTAAGTTATTCTTTACGTCCCTAATTTATGTTGAAATGTGCTAGTTGATCTAAGAACATTTTGAGAGGTCATATTTCGAGAATTATGCTAATGTCTCAGTCAAGTATCTAATGTTGTATACAAGTCTAAGAACTCTCATCTTTATATGTCTTCCCAGTAAGAAGTCTTAATGTGTACGATTTTCATGTTATAACATACAGTTGAATTCTTTTAGTTATATTCAAGTCATGCATCTTTATGTTTAGCTCTTGTTGGGTTATCAGTTGAATTTCCTAAATTCAGAGGAGAGATTCTCCCAGGTACCAATGTTCCTAATGTCTAAGTAATTATAAGTGCAGGCTATGATAATGATCAGTTAAGCTCAGAATTTTGAATACCAGGAAGTCTCTTGGAGGTCACCTAGTTAACTAAATACGAGTTATACATTATATAGAAGTCTTATACATTGTATTTTTATAGTTCAGTTCTCAGCTCTATGTATATGACAAATAACTCCAAGTTCCTAGTTATAATTTCCATGTTTTCCTGCAAATAAGTCAAATGAATTAAGAACTATATGTGCTTATCTACATGATAAATTTGGCAATGAAATTTCAATGTATAGTTGCCGATACAGGTTAAAGGAACCACCTGGTAGGCAGTGTATATTTGTAGTTCCCAAATGTTAAAGAATTGTGTAGAAATGAGCTCTATGTGTTTCTATCCAAGTAATATTTTCAATTGGTAGGATTATTTGTAGGACATTGTTTGTAAGCCTACAAAAGTTTTTATGTTGTCTAAACCTCTTGAAGGTCCTTCAAGTAACTGAGTCGACATGTTCATGTATAATTTGACAACTTTACGTGATATATATACATATTTTCTAGCTTTACATCATATGGGTGCACGCTTGTGTTTATGGGTTACGAAAAAGGCCTATTCCGGCCACAGATTTAACATTTGCCATTTATATGTCATGCGTGTTAAATTGACTCAATATAAGCCATATCGACGCTATTTATGATTATGATTGAGAATTATTTTTAGTTTACCTCGGTGTAGTACATCGGTTGGAGATATTTATATTTTACCTCCGTGTGGTACATCGGTTGGAGATATTTATATTTTACCCCCGTGTGGTACATCGGATGGAGATATTTTTATTTTATCCCAGTGTTGAACATCGACTGGAGATATTTTTATATTTTACCCCAGTGTGGTACATCGGCTGGAGATATATTTATTTTACCTCGATGTGGTACATCGGCTAGAGATATTTTTATGTTACCCCGATGTGGTACATCGACTGGAGATATTTTTATTTTACCTCGATGTGGTATATCGTATGGAGATATTTTTATTTTATCCCGGTGTGGTACATCGACTGGAGATATTTTTACTTTACCCCGATGTGGTACATCGGCTGGAGATATTTTTATTTTACCTCGGTGTGATACATCAGCTGAAGATACTTTTATGTTTCCTTGGTATGGTAAACCAGATGGATGATTTTTATATATTGGTTGTTGGCATTACAATTATAGTTTTTCTTGTGCATTACTTGGTTGCATTTGCACTTCAGTACTGACTTATTGCTAGGTTTCAGTTTCCAGTAATCCAGGTTGTTGTTATTCCTTATTTCGGGTTCAGTTATCATTTTTATCTTACATGTTTACAGTTTGCTGCCTTACATACCAGTATATTTCATTCGTACTGACATCCCTTCGCTTGGGGACCTGCGTTTGTGCCGCAGGTGCGGGTAGAGGTCGGGATTGCCAGTTGCAGTAGCAATTCATGAGATTAGTGGATGTGTTGGTATGCTCCTTTCTTTCTGGAGCTAAGACTAGTTTTGTTTCAGTTAGAGTTTTGAGATGCAGTTATGGGTAGGTCGGAGCCCTGTTCGGACCATCAGTCAGTTTACTCTTTAGAGGCTTTATGGACTTAGTGTGTACAATGGTATTCAGTTTGTGGCCTTGTGGGCTTTTTGTTGTTTAGTTTAGCATACTCATAGCCTTGTTTGCATTTCAGTTGTTTACCCTGTATTGTTGAGACATTATGGGTCCAGTTTGTGCTCCAATTGATTCTAATAGGTGGCCTGGACTGCCTAAGTGTTACAGTTACAGATGTCATATAGTCGGCTTCCCAGTCAGTCAGGTATGGGGAGCCAGTCGCACCCTCCTTCCAGTTATGGGGTGTGACAGTATGTATATCAACCATACCCGTACAATCTCTGTCACAATTATACCATTGGTGATATGCGGGGCACAGACCTCTGTCACATCATTGTACGCACATGCTAGAGGGTCTTATGCTTACTCTTCCAGTCATGACCTGAAGGGGACTCTAGAAATTCATATACCGTACACATAGCCGTATAAGACCTTCATAATACCTGTCTATGTACTCATATTCATACACCCAATCGTATAGTCTTTTATCCATACCTATTTGTGTACTCCCTCATACCGCTCGCCTAGAAGCTCACCTCGAGCACGAGCCATTCATATCCTCAGCCCTCGTTCAGAGTCTGATTGTACCAGTCTGCTCATCCAAGTTCTCTCCCTTCGGCCTAGGCCTCTCATTCACAATCACATCAATGGTTTACCATCCCATATTATATACTATTTCATTCATGTATTTGATTAATACAACCTCACCCCACAATTTCAGGACCACACATCATACAATCAACAATCACACACACAACTAGAGTTACATATTAATAATTATAACATAATGCCTAGTTCCAAGCTCAATTTCCTATCTAGATAGTTATAACAACAATTATATCCATAACATCACAAGTAAATGCAATTTGGCACACTTGTGAGATTGGGCCCCGCTGCTGCGACATTACTGTCGCCACAATGGTCTCGCGCAGCGGTTCTACCCCCGCTGATGCAGTACTTCAACCAGTTCTTCTTCCAGTTTCTTCCAAGGATCATTTCTTCGCAATTTTGTTACTTATCACTATATCACCCACCACAAAGGATGCAACATTATATCAAGTCTATTTCAATAATTAGTTTCAATCGGGCGATCATCATCACAAATTATGTCCATATCCCCAAGCAACACATTATCATTTACAAACATACAGATCATTATGTAAGTCTAACTCCTCTAATTTATGGCTTTTATCTCACATCCTATAATAATCATAGTCTACCCTTAAACCCTCAGTTACCGCATTCTATAAACATGATTTGTATGACTAACCGTTCAAGATTACAATTCAGGAAGAATGACTATATAATTCTACATATACATACATACATACATACATATATATATATATATGTGTATGTATATATATTCAACAACAATGCTCGAAGATCCTTCCGCATACAATTAATTCTCTCTCACATACACCCTCACGCATAGACTATTTTTATTGCAACCCCCCCCCCATGGTTTTTTGCATTATAGGGATATCACCACTCCTTTTCTATTTCTTTCATCCTTGAAATCTTATCGATTTTGAATATTCAATAACAATTTATTTCAATTTCAATTCTACCCACCAAAAGCACATCAACTATACACAT
Source organism: Datura wrightii (assembly GCA_035772735.1). NCBI lineage: Eukaryota > Viridiplantae > Streptophyta > Magnoliopsida > Solanales > Solanaceae > Datura > Datura wrightii. Next base: position 69,258,668 of record JASDFA010000019.1, on the reverse strand, counting down.
ATATATGTTTGGCTAATCAAAGTCTAACACAGATGTGAGTAAGCCATAGCCTCTTTGGATGCAAAGATGTTTTCGAGACATTCCCAGTTGCATGCTGGCTCCGATTCCTGAGTTCTAATGGAAAATCATGGCTATGGAGGATGAATCTACACCTCATAGCTCCTCATCTTGTTCAAAAGTCTACTTTTTATTTTTGTGCATTTTTATTAAGTCCCTTTTTAGAGAATAGGTTTTTAAAATACAAACTAGGATGGGATTGCAGAATTCTGATCTGCGTCATTCACTGCAGTGATACCAATTACCACTATAGCAGTTCCGCTATAGCGTAGAGAAGCCCACCTTGGCAGACGCACGCCTGGGCTCATCCGATTGTTACTTATTCCATTCAAATGTATTCGTCTCACGGTTCTTAATTTTTGGGGACTTTGTTCCAAATTTTAAAATTTCTAAATTAGCTCGCTCTTAGGTGGTCGGGGTGCTATAACGGTCGAGCGGGTCGTTACAATTTATGTTATCTTTCATTTCTTCATTTTGTTTTTCACTTTGCAACATAATTTCTTTTAGCTTCATTAATACCTAAAACTGAAAACTAATAATTGTATAAATATTTTATTGCAACGTCTTACTCTTCATTCTTCAACTTGACAAAAATAAATTATGAACAGTATTTGTGGGTGCATAAATTGTTTATCTTAAAGTGCAAAACTAATGCATTTTAGCTTTTTTGGTACATCAAAGTCTATAAATAATATCTTTTCATTTCATTGAGGTCATCTTTGAGAAAATGAAATTTAGTAATAGCCTTAATTTCTATCTGTTTTTTTAATTCTTTCTTCACTACATATCATATTTCTTCTTAGTTCACTTTGATTCGTTCTAGATTCAGATTTTGACAAGAAAAGGCTTAGTTCAGCTAATGACAAAGAAACTTGTACATAATTTTGAGTTGTTTTGAAACGGTTCACAAATAAAACTATCCAAATAAAGAATATTTCTATAAGCAAATCACATAATGTAATGTCCATCCCTAAGCAGAGCACATTATGCAATAATGTAACTGTGTAGGTATGATTTCTTTTTTTTGGCTCTCAATGAAATTAAGTTTCATTTCAAAGTTACATAGATAGATACACACACACACATATACATAAAAATTTGTGTGTTATCATCTAGAATTTAACAATAATAATGAAAGGAAAATCCATGAAAATGAGAAAGAAGGGATGAAACGAAAATAAAGAGAGAAGGTAATGAGTAGGAGGAAACAAAAACAACTTTTGGCCTACCTCACAACTTGCACCTTCCTGTCTTACCTTGCTAATTTATAATTAAACTTTAGCCATAATTTGGTTATGCTAGAAAGACATGTTAAATGCTTTTTTGTTTGAGAAAAGGTCAAAAAAATCCTTGAACTATTAGATTTGGTACAAAAATACCTTTGTTAACCTTTTCTCTCTAAAATACCCTTGTTGTCAACCTATTGGCTCTACAATGCCCTTATTTTTGACGATCAATAATTAAATAATTATTAAATATTTTTATTTGTTATGAGACACTCGCTGATTGGTTGATTTTTTAATTAAATTTATTTAATTAAAACCTACTCAAATCTATACTCGACCCACCTATTTCTACTGGTCCCATTATATCCCATCGAAATAATCCACCTAGATAAGGAAACCAACATCTGGGGAAGAGTTAATCTACTAGAGCAACTGAGAAGATCTACCATACAGTCATAATGACGATAACCAGGCTCAATTTCGTAGTCTTTAATCATTGGATTTAGAAAGAACTTTCCTTCTTCAATCAAACCAGCATGGCTACAAGCAGAAAGAACACCAACAAAAGTCACTGAATCAACTTGATTGCTGAATTCCTCATTAATTCATAATGGGAAATACATAAATTCCCCCTTAAACTTGTCCACCAAACTTACTTTATGTCATGAAACTAGCTTACACCCTGGATGGGACATGGTACTTGAGTCACAAGGAACCCCAATTCAACCCCTGGTCGATCATACACTGGCTTTCTTAGTAAACATAAAATATAGCGGAAGCTTTAAACTAAACTATAAAACATTTATGAAATAGAGCTGGATCATAAAGTTTAAAAACACCTGGGCAGAACTATAAGTTTGAAAATCCATATCAGTATTTGAAAGCCACTACAATTGATGAGTTGCTGGGACAAGCCCTCATCTAACTCCAAATCTAAATAGAAGAAAGAAAAACTGAGTAAAATAATCTTCATCCTCAAAAGATGAGGACTCACCAAATATAAAAACCGAAGTCTTCTGAGAGTGATCGGCTAGCGAGACTGAGACTAAGACCCTGAAGCTGTATCATAAAATGATACAACAAAAAATTATGTGTCAGTACTTTGAATGTACTGATTAAGTGAGAAAAACTATACACAAAAAAAAGTACTGAACTAAAAAGACATGCAATGACCAACTGGAGCTACTGAACTAAATAATTGTAATAACTGAGTTGGTAAAAAAGACTGTGTATGATGGTCAAGGACATGCTTTAATTCTGGGATACTGAACTGAACTGATCTAAACTGACTAATCTGAAACTGAAATGAGTTGACTAGTGGGAGAGTCTATAACCGACACGTAAACACGTGAACTAGATGTGGAGTCTGATGTATACACCCCATCGGTAGGACCCAATATACCTTTGCAGGATATAGAGGAATGAACTGGGTAATCACAAGAGTATAGGGCCATGAGGCCAATAAAATTGTAACCTATGGTGGCAACGTAGTTCTGGGAACCTAGGTGTGCTGGAACCCCGGTCCACTCGGTTCTAAGTCCTACTTCCACTGGATAGTCCTAGGTTGAATACTAAGCTAATAGCTCAAAATTGGGGCTCAAGACTAGTCAGGAATACCTATCTAGAAGCATCTTGAGAGTCTTATCGGACCGGACTCTGGAACTGGGTTCTAAGACTGGTCAGAGATGCTTATCTAGAAGCGTCATAACCGTCTAAGAACAAGTTGTAATCTATAACTAGGGTCCTAAGATTAGTTAGAGCTTCTTATCTCGAGGTGTCATGACCGCCTAGTGAACCACTAAAACTGAGTTCTGAGTCTGATTCTTATAACTGGGAGGTACTATTGACACATCAAGAATTTCTATAGTCAAACTAACCAATTGAGATTTCTAACCAACACTGGATAGTCTAGCACGTTGATTGAAACATAACTGACAATAGTGTGACTGATTTTTAAATATAATCAACAACATGGGAGTTCTCAACACCGGTGAAATCAAGCAAGAATTCAATATGTAAACACTATCGCAAGATTTTAGTTTCACTAAATTCAATAGTTGGGCTGGATTTCACGTTACAGGAATAAGCAACAACATAGTTATAACTAGTGGAAAAACATAAACAATTAACATATATGGTTTTTCACATGATTTAAGAGAGGTCTGACAGATAATTTTATCACATTCAAAAATCTCAGGGCTAGAACTGATAGAGAAAACAAAGAAGGATTTTGGGGATACAAGGAAAGAACTATTCCCTTGTTGAATTCCCACATACCTGGTGAAGAATCCCAAAGAATTTCCTTGAGAAACCGAGGATAAATGGACTGCCCTAGTTCTTGCTTTGAAATGCTCAAAGAGAAATCCTACGTTGTTTTCTGAAAGCCTAAATGGGGAAAATGAGGAAGGGAACCATTTAACCCCTCTAATAGTCTAAAAATATGCTTTAAACGATGTAGTTTAGAGTCTAGGAGGATGGAAAATTACTAAAAGAACCTTGAAAAATTCGCAGGGGAAAACTGATCGACAGTACCCACGGGGGACCTAACAGGTCATGGCCAGTGACCACGACTCGTGGTCCCAATTGTCGAGTGCACAACCTACTCTATCACACTGGTCACCACGGGCGACACCACGACTCATGCTGTCCCAAACAAGTAGTGGTGAGGACCTCTCAGGTACACTGCCTAACTACCCAACTCCCCAGTTGACTCCTGACCACGGGTCACCCCACGACTCATGGTGTTGACCACGACTCGTGGTCACTCCCTTATAAAAATTTTCAACTAAGTCCAAAGTCTCCACCATGAGTCACTTAACGACTCATGTCACCTCCCACGGGTCACACCTAGTGCAGATTTTCCAATTTTCTTTGTTTTTAACTCGCGGGTCTAGTCTTGAGTTTCTAGGGCATTACACTTTAGTACTTTAACTTTACATGTACTTAAATACCCCCTTAAAAAATTTCAAGTGAATTTTATTCGGCCCTCCCTTTCCCACACCAGGTTGCGGTCGTAATAACATTACTAGGCACATTATTTTTTTATTTTAATAATTAAATAATTTAGAAAAAGCAAATTAATTTTAAAAGTAAAGAAACGATAATATCCCTAACCCAATGTCTTCTACATAAGAACCCTAAATTTCTTCTCCTCCCCCTTCTTCGATTAATACCAGATATGTTGTAGCTATGGAATTTCTTCTTCTCTCTCATCTTCAATAGTCTCATGCTTCCCCTCTAATTTTAGTTCTTAAATCTAAAGTTGAATCTTTGAAGGTATAATTCTGCTACAATTTGTCCATAAAAAGGTAGAATATGATCCAACTTATTCTCCTTCCTCTTTTATTTTGATTCTTTTTTTGTCCTTTTTCTTCGTTGCTCATGTTGTTGGAAGTATATGGAACTGCATGGAGTGATATTTCTTCTAATTTTGAATTTTTTAAATTTCTTAGCACACAATGAGATCAATAAACTTGAAAATGCTTTGTATGGAAAAGGATGATCCTTGTTTGAAAGAAGAAGTTCGTTGCAGTCATGAATTTGTGGTACATTTGAAAACATCTTGGACTTCAAGGAATCCCGATAGAAGATATTGGTCATGTCCTTATTATGGGGTAATTAGAAGATTCATCAAGCAAATTTTCTATATTTTAATTATAATTCAATATTAATTTCTTCACTATTTTTCATCATTGAAGAGTCCAAGATCTTGTGATTTTTGGTGTTGGAGGGATAAAGAAAATACTGACCCTAGGTCCAAATTTATGATTCCAAAACTAATAAAGAAAATGGGAGATCTTGAGAGTCTATTGGAATCTTCTCAATATCTTGAGAAGCATACAACTACGAATGAAGATGAGAAATTGGTTGAGCTTGAGGAAGCTTTTAAAAAAATTGACAAGCCTATAGAATCCAAACAAGATGATAATTATGTAAAAATGAAATTGAAAAAGTTGGAAGGAGAGATTGAGAATATGAAAAAAGGGAGAAGAAGTGGAGGAGTGACATGGTTAAACAAAGGACTGGGGAGAATGCACTCTTCTTTGTGGTGTTTTGTTGTTATATTATAGCTATAGCTTTAAGCTATTAGTTTGGAGTCATCTATATAAAGAAAGCTTCAATGAAGTTACCTTAGACTCTTGATGTTATTAGATGATATGTATGTGCATAACATCCTTTGCATTGAAACCAATTAGGTGTAGCCTCTTTTGTAATCAAGCTTGACTTGGTGTATAAAGAGTCTATTAATCTTATGTAGTTTGTTTATGTATCCTGTTCTGTTACAATTGGTTATATGTTGTTTATAAATTTACGTGGCAAGTTGATTACTATATTGGCCATTATGTTAACAAGAAACAAAAATAGATACCAAACAAGTGTATTCTTTACTACATAATATTAAAAGAAATCATAGTTCACAACAACTCCAACCAAAAATAGAGTTACACTATACATTAATAGACACCAAATTGCAGTGGAAACTACGGAGTAATTCAAAAAGACAGACATTATAATGCAGTCACAAATGCATAATTGTTTCAAAAAAAAAACAACCATCAAGTTTGTGCAGTCACAACTACATAATTTTTTAAAGAAATAGACATCAAATTAGTGCAATCACAGTTGCATATCAGGAACTATTGGGCAGCTGATAAACTAGTTTAGCTCAAATGATTTTTAGTAGCCTTGGACCTTGTCCTCATTCTTTTTTCTTCTCTCATCTCTTTAAGTCTCTGTTGGGTTACAACAGTCTTTCCTCTCAATTTCACCTTGTTCTTGTCTTGTGATGCCCAAGGTTTTTGGTCACTATTGATGAGTTTGTTGACACTTCAGGCTGCATTTATAAAAATAAGTTGACTTAGACTTGTAAAATTTTGGTTTAAACTTGAATTTTTTTTGTAAAAATCATCCAAATTACATTATGGATTGTAATACCACTTTGTGTATGTAACACGCCCATTCCAACCATGGTCTTTTAAAAGTTGTACCCCTTTCGCTTTCAATGGCAGCAACAATAGTAATCTATAACACATTTCAGTACTTTATAGCATATTTCGGGAAAGTTTAAAGAGAATTGATTAAAATGTAAATTAACAAAGTTTACCTATTTAGTAGAACCTCTTAGTCTTCCTCTTCCTGTGTTGGTGCTTCGTTGAGTTTCAGTTGGTGTTGCAGACAACACTAGACCTTACTGAACTTGTCTTTTTCCCCCTTCCACTTCCTGTGGTAGCTTGTGCACCCAAATGACAACCCCTCTTAGTGTGACTCTTTGCATGACAAATGCTACAGGTCATGTCAACACTTTTTTTGGGACAACTTTTTTATTTTATTTTCAGTCTATTCTTTCCTCCTATACTTTTTAGGCCTGCTTGGCAGTTTTCTTATTTCAGGAGGTCTAATAGAAGGGTTGGGTGATTCTGGTCACATTTGCATATTAGTAACTGGCTGAGTGAAGTAACTATAGGTCTTAAGGTAAGTTTCCTTATTATACCAATGTGCAAATAGTTAATAGGCTCCAATATTCTAAAATGAAGGGCGGCTATAGCACGACAACAAAGTGTACCTTTTAACATCCAAGATCTACAAGTACAAGTTTGACTGTTCAGTTTCACTATAAATGTATTACCCAAGCTATCCTTAACCTCAAAGCCAAATTCACCATTCTGTTCAAGGCTACACCTCATTGACTTTGATGTATTCTCTTGCAATACTTTTAGGGGTATTGGAAAAATGTAAGTTCTCCAAGTATAGGAAAACTCCTTCATTTGTCCTATTCTTCTCATCACTTTGACTCTTATTTCCTTAAGTGTTGTATAAACAGTCTTGTGTCTTGGTCCCAATATCCACGAATTGAAGCTTTCAACCATGTTGTTGTCAACACTATCACAACAGCTAAAGTTCTTAAAGTAGACCTTGGACCACCTTTTTATATTGTACCATAACAATTCATCACATATTTTGTTCCCTAGCTTCTCCATATGCTATAGATTTCTTCTCAATTCTTGGATATATGTAGACTTAGCACATCTACAAAAATAGTTCCTCCTCTCAATGCCTCTTCAATTCTTGGACCAGTTGGCTAGGACGTGTCTGTCACACATCCTTTATTCTGCATTTGGTAGCAACTCTTGGGTAGCTAAGTCAAGACCCTATGATAAAATTATTAAATATTACAGTAGTATAATGTAATAAAAAAATTAAAAATAAAGATAATAAATAACATAACATAAATTACCTTCTGCGTATCTGTAATAGTAGTCAATTCTGACAGAACTCCAAGATCAAGATCGTTCCTTAAAAGGCTTACAAACCATTTCCAAGTGAATGTGTTTCCAAGTTCAACTACTACCCAAGCCAGTGATAGCATTTGATTGTTCCCATCCTCACAAACAGCCACAAGTAATTGGACTTTACAAACACCTTTCAAAAAGCATCCATCAAGCCCAATACATCTCTTACAACCAGCTTTGAATGTCTTCTTCAAAGCATCAAAACATACATAAAATGATTGAAATATTTTTCTTTCATTTTCAAAGGTTTCTTCACTAAGCCTCACCTCACATATACTACCTGGATTAGCCCTTAAGTGTTCATCCCCATGATTTAAAATTCTTCTAAACACCTCCACATGGTCACTCATAATCTATTGCAATACTTTTTTTGGGATTTTCTTGCCACTGTCCTCCCAATGTACACCTCCAACACCTTTTTAACTAAAATTTTCAACTAAAAAACTCTAATGCCAGGTTTAGAAATAATTATGTCCTTGTATCTTTCTGACAAGTACTTTGAATACACCAGTTTATTTTTAGTTTTGCCATTGAACTGAATTATAATTCTTCACCACAAATTATTTTGTCCTAGAATCATAACTTCCAAACAAAAACCATGGACAACCTGCTGTACACCTTACACTCAGCCTAGTCAATTCGTTAACATACTTATCTAACTCAACATATTCTTGAACTGCATACCTAGTAATTGCTTTTCTAAACTGCTTTATACTTTCAAAAGCAAGGCCAGTCTCCCAAACTATTACTTGACAAGTAGGATCAAGAATAACCCTATGTCTATTTGTTTTTGCTCTTGTTGCTTTTCTTTTCTCTTCTTATAGGTTGTTGAACTTCACTTTTATCATCAACATCTTCATCTGTATATATTTCAAAGCTAACAACTTCATTTGAATCAAAATATGACTCATCACCAGCTATTTTTCCCTCTAGAGTACTCTTTTTCTTTGATGCATACTCATCATATCCCAAATCTACACCTTTTGTTTTTACCTAAATCAACTCCTTCAGCTCTAGGACCTTTCTCTTTCCTCCTTTTTATTTTAGCATCCCTTTTGTCTTCTGTAAAAATTCTAACCTCTTCATGAACATCACTACCATATTATTCTTCACCTTCACCAAACTCTACATTGTTTGAATTTTTATTAACTTCAGTTTCACTTTCCTAATCAAACTCAATTAAGGGAACATCAGCTTCAGCAGCAGTAGTTGAAGTCCACCTAAGTCCTCCCTAGAAACAGCAGAAGTACCACCCACAACAGGCTCTTGGGGTTGTGCATCTCCTTCAAACCCTAAACTCTCACTACCCTCAAAAGTAGCACTAGATTCCCCACCACATGGTTTACATGTTCAAGGGTAGGAGTGACCACAACAGGTTCTTCAATCAAATGGGACACATAGAGTTCAACAATATTTCCATTTTTAAATTGAGGTACAATACCAATAATGTCCCTATCACTTATAATTTCTACTAACTAACAAGATTTAGGTGGCCTGATATAAACAATACAAGATGAATAATTATATCCAATTTCTTTAACATAATCAACAAACTCGAAGTAGGAGAATTTATCAACATCTACATCAAAACAATCTATAACAGTACCTCCTTCATACTTAATACTAGGTGTTTATTGTAATATCCCTCCATGGTGAAACCTCAAGGTTACGAACACAAAATCCATTCTCAAACTGGAAAAAAATAAAAGTTGAAGATTGAAGATCGAGTTTTTTTCTAGGAAAAACCCTAAACACAAATTCTACACCAATCCTAAAGGAAAAATACTAACCTGAGTAATTTGTATTCATTGAGGAGCACCTTAAATTTAGAACTTCCTCCAAAATGCGATGTAATCAACTGATTTCAAATGTGAGAATTAGGGGTGTTTATGGGGGTAATCAACTGAGTTATATTTAGAGTTTGGGCAAGAACGATCTGTTTAGGAATTAGGGGTGTTTATTTGGGAACGGGTCAGGTCTTTCTTTGAGAAGTGGGTGTATCACATAGTATTAATATAATAAATTTTTAATAATCAATAAGTTATATTAAAAAATAACTCATAAATACGTGGCCTCTTATAAACGCGCGTGACTCAACAAACCTAGCTTTGACCTAGTATAGGAAAGGGAGGGTTGAATAAAATTCACTTGAAAGTTGTTAATTGGGGTATTAAATACCCGTAAAGTTAAAGTGCTAAAGTAAATATGGTGGACAAGTTTGAGGGGGACTTTATGCGTTTTTCCATTCATAAACTTGCAAAGCATTAGCCCCTTTCCATTTTGAGCATAGCTTACAATCACAGCAGTCCAGCTAACAAAATTAGGTGTCAAAATTTCTTTAAATGCTTTGTAACAATCATTAATACCTCTACATTTTGAATACATTGTAACCAATGAACTTCCTGTCGATGCTTCTGATTGTAATCCCATTTTTATACAATGTGCATGCACTTGGATACCAATGCGAGATCTGTTAGAAAGAGAGCAACAACCCCAAGAACAGAAGAAATTGTAAAGGAACTACTATCTAAATCATTCATCAACATTCGCTTGAAATCTGAAGTGTGTCTTCCACATAACTCCAAGAACTAAGATGGATCCCCATACCCAGATGTTGGTTCCCTTATTTAGGTGGATTATTTGGGTAGGATATAATGGGGCGGGTAGAAATAAGTGGGTCAAGTACCGGGTTTGGGTAAGTTTTACTTAGATCAGTTTAATAAAAAATCAATCAATCAGAGAGTGCCATGTAATAAATAAAATGTTTAATAATTATTTAATTATTGACTGTCAAAAGTAAGGGCATTGCAGAGCCAATAGGTTGACAGCGGTGGTATTTTAGAGTGGAAAGGTTAACGGAGGGCATTTTTGTACCAAATCTAATAGTCTAAGGATAGTTTTGACCTTTTTCCTTTTTTAAACTCCAACCCATATAACGTTGAGTAGACAACATCAGAAAGCTAAAAAAACATTGCAGAATGGTCATGACTATGATATAAAGAAAACAATTTCAGTTCATGGTTCTTCATTTTCATCAAACAATGCTCGGCATGAAACTTGTCCCTGTTATTCCTCTTCATCAATCAATATTGGACATGAAACTTTATTGATTGTTGAAGTCAAACCTAAAAAGAAGAACATAATAGTTCAATATATTGATAAACTAATTAAAAATTGACAACTATTAAGATAACAATGAGAAAACTACATACATGTATTTTATTTCATAACCACGTGCGATCATACATTAAAGCTTTCACAGTAGTAGATGTAGTCTACTGCGATATAGACTAATCAGCCCTCCACTAGTGCTAAATGTCGATTCAGAAGTAACGATAGACACATGAATGACTAAGAGATCACAAGCCTTTTTTTTTTCAAAGTAAAAAATTTCTTCCACCAACTCAAATTGTCAAATGATGCAGTCCGAGGTAGCATATTTTCTTCTTAATATAAATTCAACTCTGATCTTATCTTTATCATAGCTTTAATTGAAGCAAAAAATCTATCAAAACTCAATAGTCGATTACCTTCTGTTAGATCAGTAACTTCACTAGAACTAAATGCTTCAAATTACTCTCGTAGAGCAAATAATCTACTCTTATAATCTTGAAAGAGATCATAATAATGAAATGGAATTTCTTGAATTTTAGTTGAAGTTTCTTCATCATAAATTTGTGGAAGAAAATACTCTACCAACTTCATCTTATATCTTGGATAAAAAATTACAGCTACACATATCAAAACATGCACACCGTCCTAATATTTTTTAAAATTTCAATAACATCGCAGATGTCATAGACCTAATCAAAGGATTAAAGCTCTTCACTCAACCTTTGAACTCTATCTTAATTTCATAAACTTTTATAAAGTATTGACCGAAAGTTGCATATTGAGTTCCTGAAAATTATTCGGTGCTATAGTGAAAGGGTGAGCTTACCAAATACATCTCAGCACCACTTCATTGTGGTTTAGTTAGATAAGACTTATCATTTATTTCGGTTAGACTCAACTTCTTAAACACTTTTTTGTAATTCTGGAATGTCCTCAACATTAGATATGTTGATTTCAAAAAGTAGGATAATCATACTCCAACTTTATCTTACAAGAACAACATAGAAGACGTGCATCTTTTTCAAAATTTTCAATTCTATCAGCTGATCCAATTCAATACAAGACACTATCACGTACTTGATCAATATTATCTCCTATCACCTATAACCCTTCTTGAACAATTAAATTTAAGATGTGTGCAACATATGCACATGAAATAATTGATCAACCATTAATAAATCTCTTTTATTAAGTTTTCATCCAATAAGATTCTCATCATTGAATTGTTGGTACTAGAATTATCAATTGTGATAGTTGATATTCTCCATTCAAAATTCCAATCAAACAAACAACTAGTCAATTTACCACACAAAGTATCTTTATCATTTGGTACAGGAATATAAACAAACCTCAAATATGACTTTGAAGCCTCCATGATTGTCACGACTCGAGTCTGCCCCCTGAACGTGACACGGTACTTGGTGCCATAAGTGACCCTAAGCTAACCCTGGTTTAACATCAAATTGGTAAACTAAATAATCATAGCGGAAGCTGAAAACATAACAAAAATATCTGATTTTGAAATAATGAACGTCTAATAAAATACTAGAAACTTGTAAAAATAGAGCAAAACAAGCTGAGCACTACTATGTCTGAAAGCCAACTACTAACTAGCGATTTGCTGGGACAAGCCCTAGCTAACTCTAAAATCTGGAAAATAAGAACTGAAAGAAACTAAAACCTCGTCCTAAAAAAATGAGGACTCACCAATATAGAGCTACTGAAATCGTCTGCGCGGAACTATTGACGCTACTGCGGCTGAGGACCTACACCTGTATCATAATACGATACAACATAGAAGTATGCATCAGTACTTTAAATATACTGAGTATGCAGGATGTAAGTAAAATACTAAGAATACATAACTGAGCTGAGGTGACATGAAATGACTAACTATAAACTGATGAGTACTGAAGATATAGTTGTAATAATGTAAATACAAGTACTTGTCGCACCCCATTTTTCTCGCAAAAAGCGGGATACAACATGTGACAACTATTAAGGGTTTATTATGAAAGAAGAGTTGCCACCTAATGATTTTAAGGTGCGTTAGGGCACCGTTTTACGCTAAAAGTCTATTTAGCTACCTAGGTTACCAGAGTTGGGCAAGGGCTTAAATTACCTTGAAAGGAAGGGATTAGGCACCTGTCGAGGTCCACAAATATGGTTCCCGGCCGAATCTATTAATATGTGGGGAGTTAACTACTGATCAAATAAGGATTGATTTCAACTTAATTATTTAAAATTAAACTAGATTGATAAAGGTAAAATAAATAAAGAAAATATAGACAAACGAGAAGAAAGAAGGTGGGACAAATACATTTAAAAATCATTATTATTATTATTAAAATAGTTTCTACAATTTGATTAAGAAAATTAATCAAAATACAACATTCCACAAATAATGATAATATCCATTGACAAACAAATTAAAAATAAATTACAAACAAACAAATGAATTTTAAAACTAAGGGGCCGAACCACATAGAGGCGCCTACATATCCCCGAGGGGAATCAGGCTAGACGTAGTTCTACATTTAAAAGGAGGGGGGGGGGTATTTTAACCTAAATGGATCACCCCGTGCAACTTAAATAATACTTCGGAATCATTTAAATTTCTCGTATTATTCAGCGAGAATGGACTATCATATCTCGCTACCCACCTAATTAATTGATTATTAACTTAAGGCGTTTCTATGTGGATAAACTAACGCCAAAAATTTTTCTACCCATCATGAACCTAATGTCCCAGGGGCATTGGAAAACTAATTAGGGTTTTGGGTCTAGAAATCTTAGGGTTGTTAACAGTGATTAAACGCAAACAAATAGGTTGAAACAGATAGCAAATATAGGTCTCTAAAATTAAAATGCATAACTAAAACATAATATCTAAGATTATGCGAACATATTTGTAAACCATACATACATGAGTTCTAAAGAATAAATGCACGCAAATTCTTATATACTAAATCCAGCTTCTTAAGGAAGCCTTTGACACGATTAAACAGTTGTATTTAAATTAACCTGAAAATATGACTTCTGATTATTAGATTAAACACGTTAAGCATCATATAACTTCTAACTTTTGATATATTTATTTATCCTAAAAGTCATGGTATCTAATTATTGCAAAGAAACAAATTGTAATAAAATAATTGCATAATTCTATCTGGGAATAACACATAGTTCTTGAAAAAGATGACAAGTACAAATTATATAGGCAGATTTTCTAATCAGTTACTCTGGCCTTATTATTGGATTAATTCAAGGTTAACCAGGGCATGCACAGGATAAGAATTCATCTAGTCATACAAGCAGATTTATTACATTATACGCCACATGCTTCAAATTTAAAAATGTTTTAGCTTATGCAGGCATCACTTTTAACAAATCAACCTCAGAAATTATTCCATCCGTTCATTTTAGATTAAGTTCCTATAAGTATGACCTCTAGTGTCACACATGTTAAATTCCCATAAACAGTGCTAAAAAAATACAGTCATAAGATATACTTCAGGATAAATTGCTTGAAACCCTATAGGCATGATTTCTAACGTGGTATATGTTATAAGATTCCTATAGGCATGATTTCTAACGAGATTAGCAATTAGAAAAATAGAAAAAATACAATCCCCGCCCCCAGGCCCCCTTTCCACTATTTATTATCATTTTTACAATTATTACAAATTGAAAAAAATAAAATAACAAATAAATACAAACATTAAAATAAATAAATAAATCCATAGTCCTTTGTGTCCCGGGCGACCCTTTGTTCCGGACTAGGGTAACTTGTTAAACAAATGACACAACAGATATGCACGGACAAACACATATTCGAAAATCCATAATTCACAAGTTAATTGGTTTTTACAAAATACTAATGTAAATGGATTTGAATCACATATTACGAAACTTAAGAATACCATACTTAAAGAATTATCATGATGCAAGTACAAGTTTACACATTGTGTTATCATAAAGTATAGAGGAAAAATAACTAACCGGTTAATCAAATAAAGAATAGGGCAATGAACAACAAATTCAAAATGACTCTCCCAATGATTGAGACCCAAACTTTCAATACGTTAAGATCACAAGGATCTCACGGATCCCGAGCAGTGCTCGTATTGAGGCGGGTGGAAGAAATATAAAATTAGAGAGAGAAAAGTCGTATTTTAAAAGTAGAGTAATCTTTTATCATCGTGTTCAAATGAGTAAACAAATAGGGATGGGCTGCTTTTATAGTAAATCATAAAGGGCTGACCGAGAGAAAGTTTCATTTACAGAATCATATAAGCAAAGGAAATAAAGGTGAAATCAGCTCAAAAGGATCTTTTCCTTAATCAATCAAATCATCATCCTTGAAATAATCTTTTACCATAATTGTAAAATAATGAAAGGAAAGAAGAATCAGCTAATAAAACATTCTCCTTAGATTAAGAAAAAACAAATAGAAAGAGAAACAGGTTATTAATTAATAATTTAGAAGTGAATACTAAACTACCATAGTGGATGCATGCTGGGGATACCATACATTACAGAAATAGTGGTAAAATATTTTCTAATAAACACATACCAACTAGAGAAGGAAAATAAATGATAGAGGAAAAGGTCCTAAATTAATGAGTATCAAATTATTCTCTCCAAACCAAAAAAAATGATGAATTACCATATATGCTTTTATCATTAATATTATAAGACTATAGAAAGAGAGAAAAAAATCAAACAAAACATTTTCTTACCAATTTATACGAGCATAATCAAAGCAACTCTTAAACAAATGTATGGTGCAGCTATTCCACAATAATTTAAGGAAAGGAATCAATTATAAACATATGCGTAATTTGACAAGTATTCAAATCAAGTTTTACCATGAATAAGCAAGCCCTGCATTTCCTATTATATTATCTTATTAACATCGTTTAAAAATTATAATGATGAAATTAACACATTCCTAACATGCTTGATAAAACATGATTTGATAATAGAGGCTAAACAATTATACTACAGCTACAATTGAACAAGATTAAAACCAAATCCGCGAGACAATCACAAACATCACCAAACACTTTGGATGTCACATTCAAAACTGCCAGAGTTTATAGAGGCTTGGAGCTACTGCTATCTGGCACTACTACAATTGAAAAAGTCTTGCTGGGATGATAAGAGTTAAAGTAAACTCGATAGTAATTATCTGAAGGTATACAACAGGTTAAACATACTAATATTTAAAATAAGACAACATACATATCACTATGTACGTTTTTGTGCATAAATAGAGAAAACAGATCTGGTTCGAATATTTCCTAGATCTAGATAGAAGGTAAAATCAAATTCTTAACATGTAATAACACAGAGAATAATCAAGAAGTAATAGAGGTGTTCGAATTTACGCCTTAAAATCATAAAGAAGAAAGCACATGACATTCAGATTTTGCAAAAAGAAAATTAAGAGATAAATAAATAAATAAATAAATAAGGCAAACAACGGGAAGAACATGACAGAATAGTGTTTGAGTCAGCGAGGGGAGAAGGATTGCAACTGTTTTAGAGTTTTTCAGTGGTGGCTCGTTGTTTGGTGGCCACTATTCGGAGGCTCGTCGAATTTTGGCCGGACCAGTGGAAGTGCCGTCGCTGGAAGAAAATAGAGAGGGGAAGGGGCAACTGTATTGTTTTGGCCGGACGGCCATGGTGGGCAGAGAAGGTGCGGCTGATGGTTGTTTACGATGGCTCGGGTGGTTGGTTTTCATCCGGTGCTGGTTAGAAATAGGGAAGCGAAGGGCTGGTGGTTTTTCGTTGTTTGGTGGTGTTGTTTGGCCAGTGATGGCCGGAGATGGGAGAGGGGTTAGGAAGAGGGAAATTGGAAGTGTCGATTAGGGTTTTGGGGTGAGAGGGAATATTAAAGGAAAGTGGGCTAGGGTTTAATATGAGCCTTTATATTAGGTTAGATGGACGGCTAGGATTAGATTAGTATATTTGGGTCGGGTCATGGGTTTTAGGCGAGTCGACTGGATGGATTAATGGATAGGAGTTAATTTAAAATTGAATTGAATTTAAAAAGTGGCCAAATTCGGTAAAATAGGCTAAAATCGATAAAAATTAGATAGAAAAGAGGCTAGAATCGGCATAAATGGATATAAAGTGGCTAGATTTTAAATGAATTGGATGAAATTGGATTTTAGCTGCTATTAAATTAATAAATATACTACACTTGTAAATAATTTAATAAATAGATAATAAAATAGTTTAAATTACGGAAAAATCATATAAACATTATTATTAATATAAATAAGTCATAAATTTGAGTAGACTTAATAAATTATTATATTTTGTAAATAATTCAATGCCTAGAAAATAAAATTAATTTATCAAAAAATTATATAAATCTTATTATCAACCTAAATAATTTATAAATTCAAGTAATATACACAAATAATTTATAAAACTTAGTTAAAATTATGTAAATATTACCATATAAATAATTTATAAAATTTTTAAAATATTAACACGAAATATACTATATAGGACACAATTATCTAATATCAGAGAAAAGGAAATTAATTAAAATTTAATGCAAATTATATATACATATATTTAATTTTAAAATAACTTTTGCAAGAATTATGATAATTAATTATTTTTAAAATATAAATACAAGTCGAACAAGTGCGTAAAAGGTAAATAAAATGTACATACATAAGCAGCGTATGCAGGGCGCAAGAATGTCAAAATTGGGTGTCAACAGTACTGACTAATGCTCATACACATGTCCTAAAATTTGAATAACTGAATTGAACTGAAACTAAAGCTGAGTTGTACTAACAAGAGGTACTGTATTGATACTGTGGGAGCAATTATAACTGACATGTAACCACGTGGCTAAATATAGAGTTTGATGTTTACCCCCATCGGTGAAGGCCCACTATACCTTGCTAGAGTATAGTAGTTGAACTAGGTGATCACTGTCTACTGCCCATTCAGGCTAGAACCTACAGTAGCAACATAGTTCTGGAAACCTGAGTGCGTTGAACCCGGCCCCCTCGTGCTAAGTCCTCTCCCATTGAAAGTCCTAACTGTGACTGCTAGGTTGATAGCTCGAAATTGATGTCCCAAGACTTAAGTCAGGAGTACTTATCTGGAGGTACCCTGAGAGTCTAAAGAACCTGATAACTGGAAACTAGTGTTCTAAGACTGGCCAGAGCTTCTTTGTCTGAAAGCGTCGTAACCGTCTAAAGAACAAACTACTAACTGATACTAAGTGCTATTAAGCTACTCAAGAACTGACTATAGTCAAACTAATCAGTTGACTTATTGATAGATATTGAAAAGGCTAATTACTGACTGAGACTGAACTAGCATTCAAACTGACCATTAACTCACATGATGGTAATAATATGGAAATTTCAAGAATTAATAGAGTCAAGCAACATTTGTATTTAGACAATTATGCAAATCCTAATTACTTGTATTCATAGAAACTAGGACTAAAAGAACATTTCATGAAGAAAATGATAACATGCTTAATAAGTAGTGAAGACTTGCAAAAATTCATCATAACAACAATATACAAGCAATATTCATAATCTGACTGAAAGATAACCATAGTTTTGATCTTCAGGGCTAGAACTGATATAAATTCTTAGAAGGATTTCGGGGCACAAGGGAAGAACAATTCTCTTGTTGAATTTTCACGTACCTTGAGTAGAAATCCTAAGAAAGAGCTAGAGAAATATGAAAGAAGACTGATACCCTTGATCTTACTTTGTATCTCCTGTCTGAGTTTCCTACGCCGCTAACTTGAGGAAATGAGAGTAAACTATCGGCTAACCCCCTAAATCCCTCTGAAAATAACCCCAAAACAACATAATTTAGGACCTAGGAGCTTAGAAATTATGAAAATATCCTTGTTAAAAACATAAAAATTTGGACCCTGCCAGTCCTCATGAGGGACATCACGACTCGCGAGGTACTGGACGAGTCGTGGGCCCCAACTATTGCCAACACTGTAATTTCCTCTAGTCCAGGCCACAAGACACTCCACGAGTTGTTAAGTGGCATCACAACTCGTGGCTGCTAGTCGTGACTTGATATGGAAAAATATACCCTGCCAGTCACAACGAGGGACATCACGATTGGTTACTCCACTCAACGACTCGTTGTCACCCATCATCCACACTGGAAACCCCACTTTGAATTCACAGGACTGGACCATGGTGGACTTCACGAGTCGCAGTAGCCACTCGTCGTCACCCCTTGACCATGATCATCCCTATGGTAGACTCCACTTCACGAGTCACTGGATGAGTCGTTCTATGACCTGGTGCACATTTTCCTACTTTCTTTGATTCAACCCCCGCTCTGATCTTAGGAATTTTTGGGGTGTTACATTGATGTATCAATAAAATACCAGTAATAGCCATGAATCTTTTTTATTTCTATTTGAAGTGCATATATCGATTGTTTTTATAATTCTACTTCTAGCTTTCTCCAACCAGTTAGAAGTTTTCAATTTCAAATTGTCAAAAAATTTTATTATGTCCTTTTTTATTGTATTTCTTGAAACCATCTTAAATATATGTTGAAGACTCACAACAAAGTTTCTAAATCCCACATGATCAACTATAGAGAGTGAATACTCATGTAAAATAATGGCATATGCAAGTTGTTTACGTGAAATATTTTGATTAAAATTGTGTTCTCCATCATCACTCCCCATGTCACCCTTACTTCTTGGCTTATTAGGACAGTTAGGTATATAATTTCACATAAACTTCATCTCACAATTTTTAGCATTTTTATATCGAGCTTTGCAATATTTATATTGACCATACGAAACATCACTAAGATGCACCAACTTGAAATGATTTTATGCTTTTAGAGTATTTCTTTTTTTTCGATTCAACAACCTTATTAAGTTGTGAAAGCCTTTGGACTCTCAGCCTCTAAAGAAATAGCGTTAGATGATGAAGCGGAGATTCTTTTCATTTTGAGATATCATAATTATCTGTTACAAAATCATAAAAATGTCATTACAGTTTTGCATAAATATGTAATATTTATCAAAGAACAATCTAATAAGAGGCATATTGAATATAATATAAAGTTTTCAAGAATGATACCTCAAAATTTTTCAAATTATATAGATAAAGCATCATTTACATGTAGATAGAACTAACATGCACTTTTAAAGCTATAAGAAATAATAAACTTGCTACAGAATCTAACTAAGAGGGGATCTGGAATAAATACATCAGAAAAGTATCACAGTGATAGTAAAAGCCTATCGTTAATAAGGTGTAATGTACTGGTACTATACTACAAGAATGGAATTTTATCGGTCGGTTTGGTATGATTTTATATATTATTGGTTTGATTTATCTATTTTTGATTTGTAAATATTCTAAATCGATAAAATCAATAAGATATTTGATATCAATTTTTGATCATTCACGGTTCAATTTTAGTTTAATCGATAAAAATACTCCTCTATTTTATTTGCTTTCTCTTATTTTCATTTGTTTATGCATACACTACCTTCATTGTCACGACCTGATCATGGACCCCGGACAACAACATAGGACCTAGAACCACGAATGGCTCCAAGATAATCCATGGTACATACATAGCATGATTAAAAGTACATACTAAGCAGAAGTAAAGCATAAACCATAACATGAGCGGAAATCTATAATCTCATAAAGCATGAGTGGCTACAAGATAAAATCGTTGAACGTCTACACATAACTGTCTGAAAAGCCTCTAGTCATAGATAAGCTGATGGGATAATACCCCCAGCTAGATCTACCAAAATTTGAAAACTGAAAGACATAGAAGAAAGAACATATTAATAAAACTGCCATCCTGATCCAAGGACATCACCTAAGCAGGGCTAAACTGGACTAAAGCGGGAGCAAAGCTAACGTCGGGGCTGCGATTGATCACTCGAACCTGAATCATGAGACGATATAGCATATAAGTATGCGATCAGTATGTGGAATATACTGAGTATGCAGGATAAGTAATGTAGTACATGTAATTTTTGACCCTTCATGAGTTTTACACTATTTTAGCATTATATAATTTTTTATGCTTAATCTTGATTTTTAAAGATTTTTAGTAGGTTTTTATTTGTGAAAAATTTTAAAAAAGTATAAATTATTTATTTATTTTAGAATTAAAAATTTTGGTTTAATTTACAAAATAATGAAATGACAAAAAATATTTTTAATCTTTTTTTAGTTAATTTTTTTAAAGAAAAAAAACAAAAAGAAAGCCAATGAATTTTAGCCACCCGAAAGATTTCCTCTTATCTTTTTGTAATGAACTCGATGATTAGAGGAGGTGGAGATTTTTCTTGAATGAATTTACTTTTGATTTCTTGCTCACTACTCCTGTAGATGCACACAAAATATCACATACTCACCACTCTTTGTTCTCCAAGAAATGAATCTCCATTTTCACACCATTTCTTTTCTTGGCTCACTTGCACACACACATGCCATACATACATATACACTATGCACACCAACACTCTCTTCCCTCTAATCCATACACACTCACTTGCACACACACACACGACATCACACATATATACACAGAATATCTTTTTCCTTGGTCACTAGTTTATACACACATAGACCGCAGAGAAACTCTTCTTTTCCTCCTATATTACCTGCATACACACAAATTGAGAGAAGGAGTGAGGATGAAAAAGAAGAAGAAGAAGAAGAGGAGGAGCATATACAATACATACGCGCATAGATCTATGCACGTAGAGAGCTTACGGAAGAGGAGGAAGGATTGATAGAAAATTGAATAAAGAGATTTTTGGGTCTTCTATTTAATTATGAACTCACATATAGAGTTGTTTTGCTTTATTTTCACTACAAGCATAATACATTTGAGATACAATTAAAAAAAGAGGTGTGAAAGCCCGACGACTCTGCTGGGGATTATTATAATATAAATTAGAATTCGAGCTTTGATGTATCATTTTTATTTAGAATTTACTTGATTTTGGATATTTATTATATGTATGTTGGCCTAATTTTCTACTTGACCGCTCATTTATTGCTTTGATATTATTTGAATTGCAATATAAACTGTCTTATCTCAGACACACCCATCTGATTCTTCTAAACACACTCCACACACTATGCACTTGGAGACACAATTACACTCTCGAGCCTTTCTTTGAGATACCAGGAATGCGGTTACGCCTTTGGGAAGGATATTTCAGTCATACACTTTTTAGAATGGGGAGACCCAACAGTGAGGCCGGAAAGCGTTGCTACCGGTAAGCTATCCCTACTTGACTCGAGTTGTCCACTTATTTTACAGCCAGTTTAGACACCTTTTCCATTAGGATGTTAAGCCTAGTAGAGTAGTATCATGCGATGATTATCCCTATTAGGCCGCGCTTTGTTTTACCTCACGTGCATTTGACTTAATGGAACTCGACACAGGGAGTTGGGTCCGTCTAGTACAGGAAACCTTTTTGAGACCATAATGTACATATTTTATGCTACTTATTGCATTTCATGGAAGGTTGTAGAAATTTTAGCCGATTTAAGATGAATGGTTTAATGAGAAAGAGAATTTTGCCTTTGAATTTTATTTTTACTTATTTATTTATTTACTTTATCGAATATCTAAACAAAAATACAAGAATAAAGAGAGATATATCCAAATGGTATAGTTTTTTGATTTTTATGAACTATGCGAATTTATTTTCTACTAATTGATGTAGTGTGTATGACAACTCTTTGGATTCGGATTTACTAGCAATCGGTTTCTTTCTCGAGACAGCTGCCGAAGTAAAAGAATTCGCTTTTAAAAAATAATCATTTTATTTATTTTATCATTTTATTGATCTTTCTTTGCCAAAATGACCTAATTTTGTATATTGAAGTAAACAAAGATGGTCTTCCAAAGATGATAGTTTTTTATTTATTTTTATTTTTATGGTCGTTTGTTTTGTTAACGAAGGGACCTAGCTACCTCTACAAGGAGCTAAAGGGGATTGTTCTAGATAAATAACTAATTTTACTAACCATGTCTTTACGTCTGATCATCTCTTTACCAATACAATCAAAGTTATTTCCGAGAAGTCAATAAGAATGGTTTTGCAAAAATTTACCACTTTTATATTATTTTAGTCTATTTTGCAATTACTTTTTAAAAAATTTATCACTCTTGTTCACCAGCTACCAACAGTGTTCCAAAGCTTGTATGAGTATTTAGGAGGAAAATGACTGTATGAAAACCACGAGGAGGACCATTGATAATCTTTGTTCAGACATGAGGGGTTTTAGAATGAAAGTGCTGATGCAACCAATATGTCACGCCCCACCTTGGGAGGCATGACTGGCACCTAGTGCCACACCAGAATCTGATTGACCTGGCCATGCTTATGCACGTCTGGTGCATGCCTGCAACTTAATTCAAAAAAACAATGAGCTATATCTCAGTTGTAAATACAGCCTCCAACCGACAAGGCCATATAGGCACCTGTAAACGAAGATAGCTAACCAACAACAAGCAATAGAAAGGAATCCTATGCGGGCCGACAAGACCACTATGTTGTCTAGTTATAACTGAAATGAAAATCAGGCAACTATAACTATACTATAACCGACAAGGCCACTATCTAACAGCTAAACAAGTCCTTATACGGCCATCACATGAAATAAAACATATACAGGGCCCACACGACCAACAACAAACTAACCACAGGAAATCTGTAAATCTGCAAGCCTCTAAGAGTGGAATAATAGTCGAGACAGGACCCCGACATACCCATACTGTACAATCAACAGAGCAAACCTTCTAACTAATCAACTCTAGAGGAGCGGAGCTAACTGTACTACTGAATCGGGCTGAAAGCTAAGAACGTCCTGATTTGTGTCTATCCGCACCTGCAGGCAAGTAATGCAGTGCCCCAAGATGGACGTCAGCCCAATGTGTACCAAATATGTAAGGCAGTAACTGAAAATAACTGAATAAGACTTAACATGAAACTGAAAGTAACTGAGTGGAAGGGCTAGAGATATAACTGGATTAACTTAACTTCCTTCTGTCTAATCTATCAGTAAATAATGCAATCAAGAATCTTACCTGGCCCCCATAAGCCGGAAGGTAGAACCAGCATAGAATAACCCACCCGGGGCCCCTATAAGCCCTGACGAGTAAACTTCAATCTATATATTCCTAACAAGGTTAAAATGAGTCAACTAATAACTATAGGCAACCTACCAGTCCCCTGGGTCTGTAACTGAGCCTGCTCGACCCCTGAACTGTAGCTGTGTCTGAGTCCAGTGGACTCTGGATAACTACACCCCAAGCACTAGGCTCAACGGGAGTGTACTGCGGATACAATGTAAAAATAATAGTCCCATCCATGGAATGGACTGTATAAGGCCCTTGGGCTTCATCATCCTCCCTTGGGACGACATATCTATCCTCAGGGCGACGTCATATAGCCTCTAGCAGGCAACGACACAGCTAGTAACCCTGGGGTTGGTCATGGAAGGATAAACAGGGCAAATTCAATCCCAAACTAAGCATAGAGTACTGGTCTCAGCTAATGGCAACAACTATTCACAATAACAACACTTCTGGCTCTCTTACAGGGATTCAAACTGTATTACAATGCTATAGAAACTAACTTGCCGAAGGAAGTTGCCTTAACATATCTTGATCGTCAATTCCCTATTAACTGGCGATTTTCAATTTGAATTTAACAGCTCTTCCCAACTGTAACTATAATACTGGGAGAAGGGGACTAATTTCAATACCAAATTCAGCCAAAATGATAACTTTTGATACTAATAACATTAATACTTCAACTTCCCAGAATACAGCCGAATACCTATAATTTCCCGAGAATTCAGAAGGGAGAAATGCTTACTTGATGCCTGTGATCATTTAGAATCAGTTTGGAGAAATTCTGACAACTTTTGCTCAGTAGGGTTCTGGTTTGCCAGGCGTATTTCGAGGAACTAACTCTATAGTAATGCTCCCTATAGGCTTAAAACTAGACACTTGATGTTAATTTGAGTTTGGACTATATTTAGCAGCGTAATCCAAATTAATTTAGATGAAAATGGCATATCTCTTCTCTCTGGACGAGGGTCTGTTGATAGTAAATAAAACCAATTGAATCGACTAAATTTATATATAACATGGGCAGTGGATAGGGCGTCCGTGACACGGACCCCATCACACCAATTTTGGGGCTTGTCACGGTTCCCAACCATAGGGAGGGGGTGCATGACATGTTTCCCCTGTTGCATCCTGTCCGACCTTCTCCCTTGCTACCTCGATTTCATGCTCGTTCGACCTTTCCTCGGGCCCTTTCTCATACACGTCGTACTCTAAAACTCTCGACTTTTGTACGAGTATGCCGACTAAAATGTACAAACTCACGAGGTGTAACATCATCCCCCTTTTAGGAACATTCGTCCTCGAATATCAACTACAGCTTACAGGAGTTAACTCTTATAACTAATGTTCTGAAAAAATTTCGACAAAGTCTCCCCTGTAATATGGACTATCTGAAAAACCTGAAACGCAGAAAAGTCCAACATAGATATCTCACAGAGTACTATAGCAACCATTACACAATAATAAGGGGTAGCTAAACAACAGTACTGATAGCTTAAGCAGTAAAATAACAACTGAACAACAACCTCACCTTAACTGCATAATCTGAATTAATCCTGGAATAGGTGAGGATACCTAGATTTCATATATAATTCTCGGCTTCCCAGGTCATTTCTTCCTTATTCTTATTCCTCCATAATACTTTAACAGATGCGACATCTTTTGTTCTTAACCTGTGAACCTGTCGATCTAATATGGCCACTGGAACCTCTTCGTAGGTAAACTCCTTAGTAACTTGGACGTCCTCAACTGGTACAACTTGGGAAGGGTCCCCTATACACTTCCGCAACATGAGACATGGAAGACTGGGTGAATAGATTCTAACTCTGGAGGTAAGTCTAACTCATAATCTACTTGGCCTATTCTACGGAGGATCCAATATAGGCCAATAAATCTGGGGCTAAGCTTGACCTTCTTACCAAACCTCATTACGCCCTTCATTGGCGAAACTTTCAGAAACACCCAATCACCAACACTAAATTCCAGGGCTCTACGTCGCACATCAGAGTAGGATTTCTGGCGACTCTGAGCTGCCAACAAGTGCTCTCTGATAAGCTTTATTTTCTCTTCTGATTGCTGGATCACGTCAGGTCCTACTAATTCTGACTCCCCTACTCCGAACCACCCGAGAGAGGATCTATATTTCCTCCCATATAAGGCCTCATAAGGCGCCCTCTAGATTGCCAAATGATAACTCTTATTGTAAGAAAAATCAATAAGGGGTAAATGCTTATCCGTACTGCCTCCAAATTCGAACACGCACACCTGCAACATCTCTTTGAGCGTCTGAATTGTACATTCTGCCTAACCATCTATTTGAGGATGGAAGGTCGCACTCAAATTAACCTATGTTCCCAAGACTTTCTGAAATGACTGCCAGAATCTAGCTGTGAATTGTGCCCCCCTGTCATAAATAATAGAAGTCGGGACACTATGTAATTGGACCATTTCCTTGATATACAATTCAGCATAGTCCTCGGCTGAGAAGGTGGTCCTGACTGGTAGAAAATGAGTTGATTTTGTTAATCTGTCAACAATCACCCAGATAGAATCAAGTCTACGCCTGGTATGGGGTAACCCTATCACAAAATCCATATTGATTGCTTCCTATTTCAATATAGGCACCGCTATCTCCTGTGTCTATCCACCGGGTTTTTGATATTTCGCTTTTCCTTCCTGGCAGCTAGGGCATTGTGCTACAAATTCTGCTATACCCTTTTTCATTCCGGCCACTAGTAAATCTCTTTTATTTCATGATACATCTTTGTTGAACTTGGGTGAAGAGAGTAACAGGAATAATGTACCTTTGCCATGATCTGTCGGCGAAGTCCTACCACATCTAGAATGCAGAAGCAACCCCTCAATCTCAAGACCCCGTCTTCGGTTACCTCAAAAGCTGATACTTCCCCTCACTGAACTTTATCTATGAGCTGTACCAAGATAGGATCTCCATACAGTCGCTCTTTTACTTCTACAACCAGAGATGATACTGCGGTATTCTGAAGCGCTACCCCACTGTCTGTCGAGTCTACTATTCAAACGGTTAAACTGGTTAACTGGTGCAATTCTCGGGCCAGCATTCACTGTTTAGTCCTCAAATGTGCCAAACTTCCCATCGATCTACGACTAAGGGCATCTGCTATGATATTAGCCTTCCCTGGATGATATAAAATATTCACTTCGTACTCCTTCAACAATTCTAACCAACGACGCTACCATAGATTCAATTCTTTCTGTGTAAAGATGTACTGGAGGCTCCTATGGTCAGTAAAAATATCCACGCGCACCCGCCACAGGTAATGTCGCAATATTTTTAAGGCGTGAACTACTGCCGCTAACTCCAAGTTGTGAGTGGGATAGTTATTTTCATGCTTCCTCCGCTGTCTTGAAGCATAAGCAGTTACCTTACCATGTTGCATCAGAACACACCCTAACCCAATGCCCGAAGCATCACAGTACACTACATAACTCTCTGAACCTTCCAGCAAAGCTAGTACGGGCACTAATGTCAATCTATTTTTCAATTCCTGAAAACTCTATTCACACACTTCTGTCCAGTGATATTTAGCTGCTTTTTGAGTTAACTTGGACAAAGGTGCTGATAAAGTAGAAAATACCTCTACAAATCTTCTGTAATACCCGGCTAACCCCAGAAAACTACGTACCTCAGTTGGAGTTGTAGGTCTAGGCCATGTATTTACTGCCTCAATCTTTTGTGAATCTACCTGAATACCAACATCCGACACAATATGACCCAAAAAGGCTACTGAATTCAGCCAAAATTCACATTTAGAAAATTTTGCATACAACTGGCAATCCCTGAGAATCTGGAGCACTTTTCGCAAATGATCTCGGTATTCTGCTTCTGAGCGGGAATCCACCAATATGTCATCAATGAATACTATCACAAACAAATTCAAATATGACCTGAAGATGTTGTTCATTAGATCCATGAACACTGCAACATCATTCGTCAACCTGAAGAACATGACTAGGAATTCAAAATATCCATACCTAGTCTTGAAAGCCATTTTCGGGATATCACTCTCCCGAACCTGAACCAGGTTATACCCAGACCTTAAGTCGATCTTAGAGAAATACTTCACCCCTTGTAGCTGATCAAACAAGTTATTTATCTTGGGAAGTGGGTATCTATTCTTGACAGTGACTTTATTTAGCTGTCGGTAATCTATAAACATGCGGAGGGAGCCATCTTTCTTTCTTACAAACAGAACTGGAGCACCCCACATTGAAGTACTCGACCTGATAAAGCCCTTGTCCAGCAGATCTTTCAGCTATTCTTTCAACTCTCTAAGCTCAGCAGGAGCCATTCGGTAAGGAGTAATAGATATAGGCTGAATACCTAGTAATAGGTCGATAGCAAAATTGATTTCCCATTTTGGGGGAATACCAGGAAGTTCATTTGGGAACACATATGGAAATTCATTGACTACTGGAATGGACTGAAGAATTGAGGATTCTTCTTGGACATCCTGAACCCTAACAATATGATATATGCAACCCTTTTCTATCAACTTCCTTGCCCGAAGATGGCGTAGCTGCATTGACTTTCCACTCTTGTATTACCTCCCCTGGAAAGTGGAATCAAACAGTACTGGTCCAACATTCTACATTGGCATAACATGGCGCTAGCCAATCCATACCCATAATTGCATCAAAATCAATCATGTCTAGTTCCACTAAGTCTTCCAAAGTCTGGTGACCAACAACCTCTACTGTACAACCCCGGTAGATCCATTTAGCTATAATAGAATCATTGACGAGCGTGGACACTGAAAAAGCTCACTGAAGCAATTCTGGCGTTATACCGAACTTCTAGTCCACTAATTGTGTAACATAAGGCAAAGTGGAACTTGGGTCTATAAAAACATAAACTGAATGAGAATAGATGTCCAGCATACCTGTCACAACATCCGACGACGACTCTAACTCCTGTCGCCTCGGTAAAGCATAAGTGCGATCCAGATCGGTGCCTGAACTCGATGCCCCTGACCTACCTCCGCCTCTGCCGGCTGGAGCTGAGGGCCTACGCCCTGCTAGAGATGCTGGGGCACGTGACCCTATTGAAGATCTGTCTTGCCAATCTCGATCACTCTGACCTCTAGTTGGACAGTCTCTCATCATGTGACCCTCTTGTCCATAGGTGTAACATGCAGTAGAACCATACCTACATGCCCCAAGGTGGCGTCGACTACAAATAGGGCAAAGTGGCACAGTGAGTCTACTCTACTTTGACCCTCTCTACTGCAGCGAACTCGAAGGCCGTGAGCTCTCGCTGGCTCCTGACTGCCCCCGACAGCTAGGTATACCCCCTACTGCTGTAGTGGAGGTGTGTTCTTGGTGGCCTTCCTAATAGTCGTGTCTTAGGTCTACCCTTAAACTCTGCCTATGTATCACTAGGTATATCCCTATGGCGTTGCTCCTGACTTTCCCTCTCTACCTCTCGTTGTCGCTGCCTGATCCCCTCAATACTCTGAGCAAATTCCTGAATACGGGGGATATCCATATCCACCCGCAGAGTGGCCGTAACACAAGTCTCCACATACTCTAAAAGGATCCCCATAATGAGCCAGTGCACCCTGACTGGCATAGTATCTACGAAAGTTGGTGCATTTCAATCCAAGGAGTAAATCTCATAGCATACTCCCAAACATTCATCAAACCCTGCTCTAGATGCAGAAACTAATCTACCCGGGCCTGTCGGATTTCTCACGGTAAATAGTGGTCCAAGAAGACCTCTGGAAAGCTGGACCAAGTCGGAGGGGGAACATCTCTACCTCGGGACCTCTCCCAACTATCCTACCATAATACTTCTATGTCCCACAATCAAAATACCGCTAACTCAACCGACTCTGCAGGCGTGGCATGTATTACCCTGAAGATCCACTGCAACTGGTACAAAAAGTCTTGATGGTCCTCATATCGATCTATCCTTGTGAAATGCAGGGGACTCAGAGCGAGAAACTCTCGGACCCTCAAACTACTAGGTCCTCCTGACGATTCAGCAACCACGGGTGCCACTAGCTGACGCTGCGCAACCATCATCTAAGCTAGCATGAAGACAGTGCTCCAGAACTCCTGGTCTGATGGTATCGGTATAGGAGCTACTGGAGGTAGTGCTGACATATCTGCCGCTCTAGATGGCTCCTAGCGTGGTGGAGAGTGCTGGGGAGACCGAGATGAAGTCTTCCTGTCACCCTCTGATAGGACTGGATCTGACTGGGGCACCCTACTAGTGCCCTACTACTGCGATGTCTAGCTTCCTGCCAGTTGTGGTCTGTCGCGTGTCCAACATTTCTCTATAGACAAGCAGAATATAGTAAACTTAGGGACTCAACCCTATACAACACAGCTCTATGACACGATTGGAAGAGAAAGAAGAGTAACCACCCTAACACGCCTTGCAGCCTCCTGTCTATAGAATATGGTGCACAACACATCCATAGACAAGACTCTACTTGGTATGGCTTGCAGACTCCCTGGAATACGACCTGCTTTGGTACCAGTTTGTCATGCCCCACCTTAGGAGGCATGGCTAGCACCTAGTGCCATACTGAAATCTGACTGACCTGGCTAGGCTTATGCACGTTTGGTGCATGCCTACAACTTAATTCAAGAAAACAATGAGCTATATCTCGGTTGTAAATACAGCCTCTGGCCAACAAGGCTATATAGCTACGTGTAAATGAAAATAGAAAACCAACAGCAATAGAAGGGAATCCTATGCAGGTCTACAAGACCACCATGCTATCTAGTTATAACTGAAATGAAAATCAGGCAACTATAACTACACTATAGCCGACAAGGCCACTATCTAACAACTAACCAAGTCCCCACATGGCCATCACATGAAATAAAACATATATAGGCCCCACATGGCCAACAAGAAACTAACCACAGGGAATTTGTAAATCTGCAAGCCTCTAGGAGTAGAATAATGATCGAGATAGGACCCCGACCTACCCATACTGCACAATCATAAGAGCAGACCTTCTAACTTATCAGCTCCTGTGGAGGGGAGATAACTGTATTGCTAACTCGGCCTAAACGATAATAAGGTCCTGATCCATGTCTATCCACACCTGCAGGCAAGTAATGCAGCAACCCAAGATGGGTCTCAGTATAATGTATACCAAATATGTAAGGTAGTAACTGAAAATAACTGAATAAAATTTAAGATGAAATGGAAAGTAACTGAGTGGAAGGGATAGAGGTATAACCTGATTAACTTAACATCCTACTGTCTAATCTATCAATAAATAGTGCAAATAAGCACCTTACCTGGCCCCCATAAGTTGAAAGGTACAACCAGCACAAAATAACCCACCTAGGGACCCCATAAGCTCTGGCGAGTACACTTCAATATATATACCCATAATAAGGTCAAAACGAGTCAATGAATAACTATAGCCAACCTACAAGTCCCCTGGGTCTACAACTAAGCCCGCTCAGCCCCTGAACTATGGTTGTGTCTAAGTCCGGTGGACTCCTAATAAATGCACCCCGAGCACTAGGCTTGACAGGGGTGTACTGTCGATACGACGTAAAGATAATAGTCCAGTCGTGGAATAGACTGTATAATTCCCTTGGGCCTCATCATCGTCCCTTGGGATGGTGTATCGCTCCTCGGGGCGACGTCATATAGCCCCTGGCGGGCAACGACACTACTAGTAACCTTAGGGTTGGTCATGGAAGGCTATATAGGGAAAAGTCAATCCCAAACTAAGCATAAAGTACTGGTCTCAGCTAATGGAAATAGCTATTCACAATAACAACACTTATGGCTCTCTTTACAAGGATTCAAACTGTATTACAATGCTATAGAAACTAACTTGCCGAAGGAATTTGCCTTAACATACCTCGATCGTCGATTCCCGATTAACTGGCGAGTTTTAATTTGAATTTAACAGCTCTTCCCAACTGTAACTATAATACTGGGAGAAGGGAACTAATTTCAATACCAAATTCGGTCGAAATGATAACTTTTGATACTAATAATATTAATACTTCAACTTCGCAGAACATGATCGAAAACCTATAATTTCCCGAGATCTCAAAAGGAAGAAATGCTTACTTAATGCCTGTGATCATTTAGGAATCATTTTGGAGCAATTCTAACAACTTTTTCTCGGCGGGGTTCCGATTTGCCGGGCGTATCTCGAGAAACTAACTCTGTAATAATGCTCCCTGCAGGCTTAAAACTCGATACCTGAAGTTAATTTGAGTTTAGACCGCATTTAGCAGTGTAAATGGAAGAAAATTAGATGAATGGCGTATCACTTCTCTCTGGACAAGGGTCTATTGATTGTAAATGAAACCAATTGAATCGATTAAATTTATATATAACTTGGGGAGTGGATAAGGGGTCCATGACACGGACCCCATCTCGTGCCAATTTTAGGGCGTGTCAGGGCACCCAAAGCGCAGGGAGGAGGTCCGTGACATATTGCCCCTATTGCATCCTGTCCAGCCTTCTCCTTGCTGCCTCAATTTCGTGCTCGTTCGACCTTTCCCCGGGCCCTTTCTCATACACGTCGTGCTATAAAACTCTTAACTTACATTTAAACGATAGAAACTTAATAGGTGTAACATAATAGATATTTCTTTTATTTTCTTTCATTATATTTTTAGTTTTATATTTGCCATTTGTTACTGTCTTAGTCAGAGTCTTTCCTGTCTTTGATTTTGCTCACGTTTGTTTACGGTGTCTTTTTCTTTTGAGTTCATGTATTAAAGAGAAAATCAATGAAAATATTTTGTTATAAAAAATTTGTCGTACGTTTTTCCTGAACTACGTTATGATCCATTTCATGTTTCCAACATGATACGCAAGCAACCCCAATGGGCTCGATTAAAAGTTTTCTGAAAAAAAGAAAAAGAAAGAGAAGAAAAAGAAAAGAGAGTATGCAAATATTTTTTCCGAAAAAAGAAGAAGAAAAGAGGTTACACCTAAACAAGTCGATAAGAAGCATAAAGCCTTTCATGTTAGAACTGAAGAATGTATTTAGGTGTATAACATGCAATGTGTGTTTATAATGTGTGAAATGATTAACGCTAATATGTTTTGCGGTTGTACGAGAAAGAATGAAAGTGGTTAATTTGTTGGAATTCTGGCTAGTCATCCATATTAAACAAGGTCTAAAGGCAAAGAAACAATGATCGACAAGGACACAGAGGTTTCTATCATTGATCAAACAAATAATTCTGAAGAAGAGGACTCAGGGCTTATGGAGAAGTTCTGAAGTGAAAAAAAAAACTGGCTGAATGGCACTAGGCTTGGGTGTGTGGGTTACCTCCTCCTATGTTCCCTATGAATAATCCTAACAATCCCCTTAACCTCCAACCATTATAACAGGCTCAAATTTTCATTTATGTCGTTATACCCCGGGAACCCAAGGATCAGACTCGGGAGTCAAAATGGTGAAAAAGTGAAAATTCAAGTTGCTGGCACAGAACGAGTCGTTGGACAACTCATGAGACCAGCCCACGAGTCATCAAGTGACTCATAGGGAGGACCAGTGGAGAATAGGAAGTTTGG
Source organism: Datura wrightii (assembly GCA_035772735.1). Lineage (NCBI taxonomy): Eukaryota > Viridiplantae > Streptophyta > Magnoliopsida > Solanales > Solanaceae > Datura > Datura wrightii. The sequence goes on along the minus strand of JASDFA010000019.1, from coordinate 69,225,258 downwards.
AGGAAAAAGGTTCCCCTAAGGGCGTGGGAATGACTCGTGGTTGGTCACCACGAATTGTTAGGTCAACCGTGTGGTAAGGGAGAAGAAATATAGAAGAAGTCAGACCAGTGTACTTGACGATTGGTGACCACGAGTCATGGTCACCCCTGATGAGGTGTTACATGATCCGTTATAAGCCTAGGAGTTAGACAAGGCAGTGTACCCAACGAGCAACATGACGATTCGTCCCCTCCAGTGATGAGTCGTTGGGTTACATGATCCGTTATGAGCCTAGGAGTTAGACAAGGCAGTGTACCCAACGAGCAACATGACGATTCATCCCCTCCAGTGACGAGTCGTTGGGTCGTCCGTTAGGACCACCTGGCAATTATTTTCTGCGAATTCAATGAGGGTTTTTATTTTAATTCCTAAGTTTCTAAGACCTTACTACGTTGTTTATGGCTCGTTTTACAGGGTTTTAAGAGGGGAAAACCTATTCTAACCTAATTCATTCCATGCGTGCAAACTTGAGAGTTTGAAGAGAGGATATAAAGCAAGTTTTGTAGGCTTCCATTGGAATCTCATCTTGGGCAATTAGAGAAGTAGTAAAATCATCCCTCTCAGGTATGTAGGCTTATGAGTGGGTGTTTCCTTCCTCACCCATGCCCAAATCTCTAGCTAAGTATGAGAAATTCATATGATCAAGTTATGGGGTTTTTACCCAATTGCATAATTCTTCAATTTATATATATGGGTATGATTAGATTATATTTCTATTGATGAATTGTGAAGCTTGGGCAGATTTTAAATTGTTTTTAATCCAAAAAAATTGTGTTTTCTAAATTATGAAATTAAATGCCCATGATGAGAAGTTCATGAAAAAAGAGAATGATGATGGATGTATGATGATGATGAGATTTGATGATTAAAGGCCTGTTTCTAAAACTACCCATGATTATGATATTGTTTTCAAAATGAATTGAGTAGATCCAAGTATGGTAATGCTTTGGGCAATGCGCACATATTGATTTAAAATGACAATTTTTTCGAAATAAGTTTACCACATTGTTTGGAGCGAAGTCTCCCAAATTTCATATTATTAGCTTGTGTTATGTTTTAAATTAAATCTTCTTATATGCATAAGTTCATAATTGATATGTATGTCATTATTGAGCTTTGTCAAAGGACAATGTTAAGCTTCATTTCATACGACGTTGAGTTATGGATGATTTCATCTTGAACTTCGTCAATAGACGATGTTGAGCTTTGTCATATACGATGTAGAGCATTGCTTGTTTTAGGAAAAAGAGTCTAGCACCGAGCGGGCAAAGGGTCGATTACCCTATGCCCCAGAACTACGCGCCAACATAGATTGATACTATTATGTTATTGGGACCTCCCTTGTGAGCAATCCCCGGCCCTAATGGCCCATGAGCTTTATATCGATATCATGGCAGCGTCCTTAGCCCTGGCAAGGTTTTGGACGGTTCTGCCCATTTGAGTGTGATAGTCGAGACCACATAAGCTCTATCATGGTTTATCGGTTAAGTGACGAGTCTCCCATTGTCTACATGATTTGTATTTGCATAGTTACTACTCATGATCATTACTTTAAGCATGCATGTTCTAAAAGTAAGGTTTGACTCATTGTTTTGCTTTTCTATAAATGTCATATTTTAGCTTTGAGTCATTCGAGTCAGTTATGATGTTATGAAGCTATGCATGGTCATATTATGAAAAGATTATGATTTCAGAATGAGTGCATGTAGTTCTTCCCTCTCAGATTTGAAAGCTTATGATATGTTATGAAATGTTTTAAATGATTTATTTTACTTAAGCAGTTTTACTTACCTTGCATACTCGGTACATTCCACGTACTGACCACATACTTTTTATGCTACATCATTTCATGATCCATGACCAGGCTTGCAGCTTCATCCCTACTCTTAGACAACTTTTAGGAGTTAGTATCTTCTCGGATTGGTGAGTCCTCATCCTTCGAAGTCTAGACTATCATTTTCCTTTATGTATTTCTAGTTTTTGTATTGTTGAGTTAGTTGGGGTCTTGTCCTATCTATTTTTCCAGACTAGAGGCTTTTCAGACTTACGTATGTGTTAGCTTCGGATGTTATTCTGACGTGAAGTTGAATTAGACTTCCGCTGAGATTATATTGATGTTTTCTTTAGTTTATCGAATGAGTAAGTTGTATGCTTCTGCCATGGGTCGACTTGGGGTCTCTCGGGATCCCTTGTCCCGTGTCTACGATCTGGGACTCCATTCGGGCCGTGACAAACATGGTATCAGAGCCATAGGTTTGAAATTTCCTAGGGTATCTGAAAGTCGCGTTAAGTAGAGTCTTTTTCATGGGTATGAAGCGCGCCACACTTATGACGAAGAGGCTATGAGACGTTAAGGAAATGTTCCCTTCTTTCATGATCTACATTGTGCGATGAAAATTCTTTCTATCCTTCTAATTCATGCTAATCGCAATTGCAGAATCATGGCTCCCCGCTGAATGAACTGAAGGAGGAATGGAGATTGTGAGGTCCAAGAGATTGGAAATGGTTATGGGCATCAGCCAGCCCCACCAATTCAGGAGCCTCAGACACCGGAGCCAGCCGCTCATGCTGAGTTCTGGGATGCTATTCAAATGCTTGCGTAGGCCTTGACCGCTCAGGTCAATCAGCAGGCCGTTGTGCATGTTCCTCAAAATGGAAATGCAGCGGCAGCCAGAGTCAAAGACTTCTTGAGAATGAACCTTCCAGAATTCTTGGGGTCCAAGGTAGATGAGGACCCGCATGATTTCATTGATGAGATTGTCAAGATCACCCAAGTCATGGGGGTAAGTAGTGTTGAGTGTGCAGAGTTGGCCTCCTACCACTTAAAGGGGGTTGCATGATCTTGGGCAGATTTATATGCCCAAGTGATACTCAAACGTATCATTTTCGCCTTGTTTGTTGTGCAATGTGTATATATTCTCATGTAATTGGTAATAAAATGCGAATTTATACTAACCAACATGATTAGCGTTTGTTTTGCAGGTAAATATGATTTTAGGAGCTAAAATGCATGTTGGAACTATATCGGAGTTGGACTTGGATGCGAGCGTGGAAAAGACATTGGAATGCACAAAGTATAGGGGCTCCGCGATGGAGCCGTGCCACGCTACCATCGCGGAGGCACACTGCCTGGAGAGGAAATTAAATGGCAAATTCCAATGTGGCCTCGCGACAGCTCCGTGGCACGGAGATAGGCCTCCGCGTTGGCCTCCGTGCCACGTTGAGGCTAATTTACCGGACCCTGGATTTTCAGTGAAGATCCGCGTCCACGCCGTGTCACGGAGGCAGTGCTCCGCGTTGACCTCCGTGACACGTTGCTTGTTATTCCGGGAAAAATTTCCCACTAGTATAAATAGCACACTTAGGTTTATTTTAATGAGTTCAGACTTGGTGGAGCTAGGACGTGGGTTAGAAGCAGTTGAGGGACGAAAAAGCTAAGAGATTTCTTCTCTTCCTTTCTTCTTTCAATCAATTGTATGTATGATTTACACTTGTTTTAGGATGATCAATCCACAAATGAGTGGCTAATTCTCTTCCTTGCTGAGGTTTTGAACAATGGTGATGAATTTTGATTGTTAATGATATGGTTTTCTTCTTCTTCTTCCATGTTGTTCTATTAATTCTTGTTTCTACTGCATTAGTGTGTGGCCGACATTAATGTACATCTAAAAAGTCCAATTTCACTCGAGAGAGCAAGAAATTGGAAAGTTGTGAATTAATAGGGTATTGTTCTTAACTTGATTTGGGAAAATTGGGTTTTGATGTGCTTTCCTGATAGAAATATACTTGAAAGCCGTATTAGTCAGTTTAGGAACCGGAATTGTATTGCTAGGTCATAAATTGCATTTGATCACAGAAATGTAGACGGATGGTTTATGATTCTAAAGTGAAATTAAATATGAGAGTTTTAATTTCTAGGCTACTGTTCTTGGCTAGCAACATGAAGAAGAGATTAACCAAATTATTATTATAATCGAATTCATTACTTGTTCTTAACCTTGGAATGCTCATATCCATAGTGTAAATTCACAGTAAATAATTGTTAATAGTTTTAGAATATATATATTTTATAACCAAAAACTTATTTAACTGTTGGTTACGCTGTTGTTAGCATAATTAGAAGTAAGATAAGAATATAGCGTACTTAGGCAATTTTACTTATCCTGAGTCTCCTTGGATCGATACTTGGCTTACTCAGCCACTTTATTACTTGTTTGACCACGTGCACTTGCGTGTCGGTTTTTAACCTATAGCAAACACACACCGAGCAAGTTTTTGGCGCCGTTGCCGGGGAGACTAGGAAATTGGTGAAATTGTGTTAAGTGTAAATTTACTATATTTTTGTTTTATTTTCTTAAGTGTTAACAACTTGTTCTTAGCCTGTATTTTGCAGATTTGATTTCTGTGAACACTGGCAAGGGACAAAGAGCTGGTGGAATCTTACTTAGAGCCTGAACATGAATTTCATAGTCAACGTAGAGAAGCTCTACAAAAGAAGCTGCAGTTGCTCAGACAATCTATTATGGAGTAGCAACATCCACCAGTTGTGAGGGCAGTATTAGTGCCCGATGAAGCAGCAGCAAGGCCGGTTCGCGAGGTGGCAATCCCATATGCCAACAATGTAGATTCTAGTATCCGCAAACCAGAGCCTGGATGGAGGTTTGAATTGAAGCAGAATATGGTGCAACTCTTGCACACAAGCAGGAAATTTACCGGTTTCCCTCATGAAGACCCACAACAACATCTCCAGAATTTTTTGGAGATAAGTGACACTTATATACCCGCTGGAGTGTCACCTGATTATGTTCGGCTCACCTTATTTCCATTTTCCCTACTTGGTGAAGCCAAGAGGTGGTTAAAAGCTGAACCACCAAATTCTATATCAACATGGGATGATCTTGCACGGAAGTTTTTGATTAGATTTTTCCCTTCTGGTAAAACAGCCAGACTTAGAAGTCAAATTCTAAGTTTTAAACAGAGGGAGGGAGAAAACCTATATCAAGCCTGGAAAAGATTTAAATCCATGTTGCGGGACTGTCCTCATCATCATCAGTCCAATGAGGTGTTCGTACACACATTTATTGAAGGTTTGGAACCCCATACTAAAATTCTGTTAGACTCAGCAGCTGGAGGGCAAGCGCTGGAAAAGACCTATGAGGAGCTGTACACTTTGCTCAACCCAATTTCACAGGGCAATCCAGAATGGAATGCAGATTCATCAAGAGGTAGAGCAAGGAAAGCAGCAGGAGTGCTTGAAGTGGATGGATTTACAGCTATCGCTGCACAGATAGCTGCTTTGCAAAATCAGTTAAATAACCACTTCAGCAATATGAACTTGAACCAGCCTTCAGTTTCAGTCAATGCAGTCCAGCAGATGTGGTGTGAAGTGTGTGGTAGCAGTGAGCATTCTGCTGAGTGCTGTGGTGCAAATCCTGATTCTGTTAACTTTGTGGGCAATGCACAGAGAAATCAGCAGCAGTTTGGTAGTGGCTACAACTCAAATTGGAGGAACCATCCAAATTTTTCGTGGGGTAGCAACAACCAACAAGGCCAAAGTTCTGGTCAGGGTATGCAGAGAAATCAAGGAGGGCAACAGAACTATCAAGCTCAATTCAGAAATCACAATGCCCCTCCTCCACCACCATCACCTACCATTGAGGAGATGTTCAAAACCATGACCACTAATCAGGCACAATTGCAGGCTGACTATGTTAAATTGGCAGCCGAAGTGAAGAATAATCAATTGGCGACCAAGGCTCTTGAATATCAGTTTGGGCAATTTACTAGTGCCCAAAATACAAGACCCAGAGGAGGACTACCTAGCGACATGGATCTTAATCCGAAGCAGGTGAATGCAGTGACCACGACGAGTGGTTTACAGTTGAAGGAGGTGGAACCGGAAAGACCGCCTCAAAAGTCAGGAGCAACAGAAGTTGAGGAGGAACAAAGTTCTGATAGGGGGAAGACCAAAGAAGCTGAACCAGAAAGACCTCCACCCCCGTTCCCTCAACGACTCAAGAAACGCAAGGAGGAGGCTTGTTTCAAGAAATTTATGGAGGTGCTTAAACAAGTACATGTTAATTTACCTCTTGTTGATGTCTTGCAGGGAGTGCCCAAATATGCAAAATATATTAAAGACATCGTGGCCAACAAAAGTCGCTTGACTGAGTATGCCACGGTAGCTTTGACGGAGGAATGCACTTCCCAGATTAAAAACAGACTGCCCACGAAATTGAAAGATCCTGGAAGTTTTACTATCCAGCTCACTATTGGGCAGAGTATCCGAGCTCGTGGATTATGTGACTTGGGGGCAAGTATCAATCTGATGCCATCTTCGGTATTCAGAAAGTTAGGTCTAGGGAGTCCTAGACCTACAATTGTAATCTTGCAATTAGTAGACAGATCCTTAGCTAAGTCGGATGGCATTGTTGAGGATGGTCTAGTGCAAGTGGGCTCCCTCATTTTTCCGGTCGATTTTATTGTTCTGGATTTTGAACCAGATGCTGAAGTCCCATTTATTTTGGGACGACCCTTTTTGGCAACCGGAAAAGCATTAATTGACATAGCTGCGGGTCAACTTACAATGCGAGCACATGACAAGGTCGAAGTGTTCGATGTGTACAAAGCACCTAAGCTCCCGACAGTGAATGAAGAACTCTCGGTGATTAATGTGATTGATCATGGGAACGCTAATTGAATAAATGATTCTCGAGAGTTAATAGGAAGGCCACCTGATAAGGTTGAGAACTACTGGGGGGAGGACAACGATCGTGACAAATCGTCCATCACCCTAGTAGATAAGTGAGCATAACGGACGTCGAGCCGCGACGGTAAACCAGGCGCTGCACGGGAGGCAACCCGTGAAAAATATTTTCTTTCTTTCATTATTTTAGTGTAAATAATTTTTATTTTTATTTTTCTTTTCTTGATTAGGTTTAGATTTTTGTTTTAGTTAATATTTTTCATTTTAGTTAGGGAAATCTATTAATCTAACCAATTTTGTTTAGTGAGGTGATTTTCAGGTCTAACGGAGAAAAATATGCATGGAATTGGGAAGAATAAGGCAAGGTATGAAAAAATAATTTAATGGAAGAAACAGTGCACTGGCGCGTTGGCTCCGTGTCACCCTCCGTGACACGTTGAAGGCAAAATTCGGATTTTTAAAATTTCCAGTAAGCCAATGTGTTGGCTCCGTGTCACGGAGGAGGGGCTCCGCGTTACCCTCCGTGACACGTTGCCTTATATTTGGTGCCGGGTCACACCGGGTTGCCGGGTGACCCGCGTGTTTTTCTTTAAATTAAACCCGATTTTTGCCCCTTTCTCCCCATTTCTTCTCCTTTCTGCGACCAAACACCCAAATCCCCCTCCCCAACCAACGTGCCACGCTACTAGGCAAAGAAATCATCAAGTTTCTTCGGTTCTTCAACTCAAAGGTATGTTTTCCTCGTTTCTCTCAATTTTTTGGTGATTTTAGTCGAATTTGGGCATGTGAGGTGAGATATATCACCCTAAGTAGAAATTTAACATGCTGTTGAGTTATTTGTGATTGATATATGTTCGGATTGTTGTAACTAGCATTTGAACTTGTCGATTACGTGAATAATCCGAATTTGATTGAAATATTGCATTCTAGGGCTTGGGTTATTGAATTTGAATTGGGTTATTTGATAAGTTGATGAATTATATGCCGGGGTGTGGTTGTAAATTGAAATAAGTCGTGTAAATATTGTTTGAATGTTAAAAGACGACGAATTCTTGAGTTGTTGGGGAAAATGCGAAAATTGTGTAAATTGGTTTGATTATTTGGATTCGATTGTATATAGAATGTTGTTGTCTTTGTTTTTGTTGTTGTTTTTGGTTGCTAAGTGCGATGGTTGAATTGTTAGCAATAGTAGGATTGGAATTAGCTGTATGAAGTCTGAGTAGTACGCTAACCGTTATGCTGTCGAAATTCTTTGTGAACGCACTAAGCATAAATTGTATAGTTGTTGTCTTGGGTGTAAATAGAGTTATCCTTGCCGTAGTTTTGTAAAAGTAGCTAAGGACTAAGTGTGGGGTAAACGTTGTGTAACCCAACCTTAGCCGAAGTTAACATGTATTTAGCTTAACGTTGTGGTTGTTTGTGTATATTGACAGGCACAATGGCTAGTAGGCAGGATAAGGGCAAAGGTGCTTCTACCTCAGGCACCGGTAGAAAAAGAATGAGAATGGGCACCGCAGTCCCAGCTGCACCATCTGTTCCGCGCGGCCAATGCCGCCAATACGGAACAAGGTGGGTTACCGAGGAAGGAAAGAAGTGGTATGCTAAGCATAAGGAAAGCAAATACTTCCCGGAGGAACATATTGCACGGGAACCACTAGCACAGGAGTTCCCCCGTATTGTGCAAAGGATTGAAGCAGCTGGGCTCAGCTTTATATTCCAGGAGCCCAAGGAGTGCAACCTACATTTGGTCCGGGAGTTCTACGCAAATTGGAACCCGGCCATCAGAAGCCACACAATAAAAATCAGAGGGCAGATTGTCACTCTGGAACCCCAGCAATTTAACGCCATCGTTGGAGCGCGGGACACAGACGCTCACGTTCTCCGCCATCTAAACATCACCCCACCGTACGCCAACATCAGACGTACGTTGTGTGGGGCTCGATCCACAGCCCGATGGAGTAGACATAAGGAGAGGGGTTACCACCAGACTCTGCCTTATTCGCAGATGAACAGGGAGGCCAGAATATGGCTGAAAATTGTATGTTCTTGCTTAATCCCGGGAGTTCACATGACGGATGTGACTCGGGACCGTGTCTACTTGGTGTATGCCCTTATGAAAGGGCTTGAGATTAATGTTGGGGCGGTCATTATATCCGACATGAAGAGAGCCAGACTACACCAGGGCCACAGATACGGATTTGGCGGACTCATCACCACCTTCCTCCAAGGCCTCGATGTCGAGGAAGAGGCTTTGGATTACATCCCGCAGTTGGAGCGGAGGGCCCTCGATGTGACAAAAACTAAGGCCCCCGAAACCACCCACGGGCCAGTGCTGACTTTGGGCAGGCGACATGCTCGTGACGATCAGTACATGGCACGTATGTTTGGCATGCAGATGCTTCAGCTACGGATTGGTGGGAGACCAGCCACCGAGGAAGAGTTATGGCAGTTGGAGTTGGATTACCCATTTGGCGAGAACGCCAGAGCCTTATGCCGAGTGGGACCAGCCTTCATTGAGCATGCTGATGACGATGTCCCTACTGACGAGGAGACACGTCGGGAGGACTCCGATGTGGAGTCCGATGACGACGATGGAGCTGACTCAGACATGGGCGACAAGGCAGCAGCACCAGATGAAGAAGTCGAATATTTCGACTGATCAGGGAGTTCCACCACCCGCAATTTTTTGTTTTGTATTTTTTGTGAACACTGGGGACAGTGTTCGATTTAAGTGTGGGGTGGGGAGTAGCTAGGTGCTGGGACTTAGGCTCTAATCTGCTGTATGCTTTTTCCTTGGTTTGTATGTATGTTGGTGCTTCCCTGCTGTGAACTGATTTGTGTTGTATCCGTATATATTTTTGTGGTTACTGATGTGTGTTATGAAAAGTTGTGGTTGCCAAGGTAAATATTTTGTAAATATTTCTGTATATCGAAATGATCGATATTTTTTTCAAAATTTTTGCGAAAATATTTTGCACTTATCAAAATCTTTTGTAAATATTTTTCTATCGACATGATCGATGTTTTGCAAAATATTTTTCGGTCTTTATTTTGGGTTTCTCGGAGTTTGTTTTCGGTTCTTTTACCGAGAATAGTCCCATTGAACCGATGTCATAGTTAGTGACCATTCCCTATGATGGATGTATGACGACCGTCTTAAGGGAAATGTAGTCGGTAGGAGTAGGATTTTTAATTTGTTTTCAGTTTTTCTTTGGTGGATTGCATCAATGAACCTGTAGTTGCTTTATGGTTGCAAAATTTCGTTGCGTGTTGTAACTGATGTTCAAAATGTGAAAGTGATTCATTTGAAAGCATGCAATTTTGTAAATATGTTGAGTTACCTAGGCTGTAGAATTTGATTCGGTATGATTGAGGCTTAATTCTTGAATTCATGTAATTGGCTAATTCAAGAGTCTATGAATACATCTTGATTCGAGCATGTGCATGTAGTGTAAAGTGAGGTATTGTTATTCCATGCTATTGTGAAGTGTCTAGAACTTGCCTGGTGTGTGTACAAAACGAAATGAAGGAGGTGTAGTGTTGGAAAGGATGTAGGCATTTCTTTGTTTTAACCAAGAGTTTCTATTTTTTTTTCTTGTCATACTCTACCTTTTTATGTAATTGTATACCCTAGTCAGCCCGTTGAGCCTTTAGCCGTTTCTTTCTTTCTTGTCCAAAACTGTATAAACTAAGTTTTATTCCTTCTTTTCATTAGCCGTAAAGTCTATACAAAACTCTTAAGCGCTTAAGAAGAAAAGAAAAATTTTCCCGAAGTGTCAAAGAGTGAGAAGAGTGGAAAGAAAAGAAAAGCAGAGTGAGGAAAGAAAAGATGAGGTTGAAGAGGCACTTGTTATAATGAAACGATGAGGAGGGTACATGAAAACCCTTTGTTTTGTGTCAAGTGTGTTTGATGAAATGGGTCGTACGGAAGTAAACCAGCATGAATGAGAGAAAAAGAGAAAAAAAAGAAGAAAAGTTATCCACGAGTCGATGGGAATGTGTTGAAAAGGCGCTTAAGGATGCTAGCGACTATTATTGGCTAATCCAATATATATACTAGTTCCATAGCCCCGTTACAACCCATTAAAGTCCTACGTGATCCTACATTGCATTTCTTTATATTAGTGGAGTAATACACTAAGGGCAAGCCTATGGGTCATGACATGATGCATGTGAATTCTTTTGGGAGAGTGAGCGAAATTAATTTTTATATGCCTCTACTTGAATGTTTGCGTGTTGCATGAACATGAAAGGGAAAGATTCTCTTGAGTTGTGAGGGGACATGCTTGATGAAAGATTGATTTTTGTGTCGGATTTCTTGATTAGCTAATGTGCATGAGTTTGCCGATCTCAAGAGTCAATTCTTAAAGTTGAGGAAGTCTTGATGTATTAAAGGTCATTGCATTGTAAGACCATGCATGTTTTCTTGATGATTTGCAAAAATTGAATAATCGGTATGACCGTAGCATAAATTGTCGCACCATAGTGACAAAGGTTGGGATGTAATTTGCATGAGTTGTGTATGTGTTGTTCGAGGACGAACAAGGATTTAAGTGTGGGGTAAGTGATCTTGGGCAGATTTATATGCCCAAGTGATACTCAAACGTATCATTTTCGCGTTGTTTGTTGTGCAATGTGTATATATTCTCATGTAATTGGTAATAAAATGCGAATTTATACAAACCAACATGATTAGCGTTTGTTTTGCAGGTAAATATGATTTTTAGGAGCTAAAATGCATGTTGGAACTATATCGGAGTTGGACTTGGATGCGAGCGTGGAAAAGACATTGGAATGCACAAAGTATAGGGGCTCCGCGATGGAGCCGTGCCACGCTACCATCGCGGAGGCACACTGCCTGGAAAGGAAATTAAATGGCAAATTCCAGTGTGGCCTCGCGACAGCTCCGTGGCATGGAGATAGGCCTCCGCGTTGGCCTCCGTGTTACGTTGAGGCTAATTTACCGGACCCTGGATTTCCAGTGAAGGTCCGCGTCCATGCTGTGTCACGGAGGCAGTGCTCCGCGTTGACCTCCGTGACACGTTGCTTGTTATTCCGGGAAAAATTTCCCACTAGTATAAATAGCACACTTAGGTTTATTTTAATGAGTTCAGACTTGGTGGAGCTAGGACGTAGGTTAGAAGCAGTTGAGGGAGGAAAAAGCTAAGAGATTTCTTCTCTTCCTTTCTTCTTTCAATCAATTGTATGTATGATTTACACTTGTTTTAGGATGATCAATCCACATATGAGTGGCTAATTCTCTTCCTTGCTGAGGTTTTGAACAATGGTGATGAATTTTGATTGTTAATGATATGGTTTTCTTCTTCTTCTTCCATGTTGTTCTACTAATTCTTGTTTCTACTGCATTAGTGTGTGGCCGACATTAATGTACATCTAAAAAGTCTAATTTCACTCGAGAGAGCAAGAAATTGGAAAGTTGTGAATTAATAGGGTATTGTTCTTAACTTGATTTGGGAAAATTGGGTTTTGATGTGCTTTCCTGATAGAAATATACTTGAAAGCCGTATTAGTCAGTTTAGGAACCGGAATTGTATTGCTAGGTCATAAATTGCATTTGATCACAGAAATGTAGACGGATGGTTTATGATTCTAAAGTGAAATTAAATACGAGAGTTTTAATTTCTAGGTTAATGTTCTTGGCTAGCAACATGAAGAAGAGATTAACCAAATTATTATTATAATCGAATTCATTACTTGTTCTTAACCTTGGCATGCTCATATCCATAGTTTAAATTCACAGTAAATAATTGTTAATAGTTTTAGAATATATATATTTTATAACCAAAAACTTATTTAACTGTTGGTTACGCTGTTGTTAGCATAATTAGAAGTAAGATAAGAATATAGCGTACTTAGGCAATTTTACTTATCCTGAGTCTCCTTGGATCGATACTTGGCTTACTCAGCCACTTTATTACTTGTTTGACCACGTGCACTTGCGTGTCGATTTTTAACCTATAGCAAACACACACCGAACATTGCACATATTTGGTTTTGCCCATGGAAGGACAGTAGGGTCACAGGAGCAGGTCCAATCACGTGGGAGGAGTTTCAGGTTGCATTCCTAGACCAATTCTTCCCTCGAGAAATGAGGGAGCTGAAGGCAGCTGATTTTGTAAACCTGAAGCAGGGAAGAATGACAGTGCTAGAGTATTCCCTTGAGTTAACTCACCTATCGAAATATTCCCTGGAGTTAGTAGCTGACCAGAGGACGCGGGTGAGCATATTTGTGCATGGTATAGCTGGGTATTTGGATAAGGAGTACTGAATTGCTATGCTTCACTAGGATATGGACATTCCTCACATGGTGGTGTACGCCCAGTAGATGGAGGCGTCACATTCGAGAGAGAGGGAGGCCAAGAGGGCCAGGACCGAGGATCACAGATTCTCTCAGTAGAGGTCCGGTGGTGCGCACCGTGTCACACCCCACCTTGGGGGTATGACAGGCACCTGGTGCCTGCTAGAATCTGACTCTATTTCAAGAAACGAACCGGCTATATAGAGACTGTAAATACAGCCCCGACCGACTAGGCCTATAGCCACCTGCAATGCACAACAGCTAACCAGAACAATGACACTATAATCTGAAGCAACTGCTATTCACATTTGTGACCGACAAGGTCACTAATTATAACTAGAAGAAGGCCCCACCCTGCCAACATCAATGACTAAACACATATATACATGCACGGCCCCACACGACCGGCTCCACCACCACAGGAAACATCAGACTGCAAGCCTCTAGGAAGTAATAATAGAATGGTCGGGACAGGTCCCCGACCTACCCAAACTATAATAAAAAAGGAAATAGGAACAACCTCCAACTATCTAGCTCCGGAGGATAGGAGTTGATAACTCTGCTGACTGGATCACGAGGGATCGAATCCTTGTCTATGTGTACCTGCAGGCAAGCAATGCAGCGCCCCATAGGCATCAGTACCACAGGTACTGAGCATGTAAAGCAAACTGAAATATACAACTGAAATGGATAGCAACAATAACCCGACATATAAGAAGGAAGTAGCTGGGTCTATCTGGCTGAGGCTAACTGGGGAGAGTTTACCTAATCTGAAACTAAACTGGGCGTACCTGACGATGTGTCATCCTACTGTCTATCAGTATCTAACAGCACATATAGATATACATATAAATACACATAATACCTGACCGACCCCCATAAGCCGGAAGGTGCCAACCAACAGAATAATCTATTTACCCCTACCCGGGTCTAAACCAACCAAAAATAAGTCACTCCACTCATCTCATAATTGTGAGATCCTCCTACTAGCCCCCTTGGGTATGTAGCTCAGGCCTTGGCCTCTAACAATAAACTGTGTCTGAGTCCGAAGACTCCTGCCTCTGGGCGCAAGTGCACAATGGGGTAATCTGCTGCTGTATCTGTGACTGAAACTGCCCCTGGGTGCAAGCATGCAATAGGGTAATTTTATAAAAATCTGTATCTGAAACTGCCCCCAGCCACAAGCGCACACAGAGTAATCTGCCCCTTAAACAGGGTAATTTGGCTCTACGCAGAGTAAACTGAACTGCCCCTGCAAGCAGGGAAATCTGGACCGTATTATTATGGTGGTCTGCCATCATCGTCCTCTAGGCGGACGACATTGCCCAGCTGGTGGCGGTATCTGAATTTGGTATCGACACAGCTATAACCCAGGGGCGGCGTGGATGCTAAAGGGTACCCATATGCCATAACAAGTCTCAACATACAAAACACATACACAGCAGGCATGCTCAAATGAAAAATACTAATCATATTCTCTTCTTTTATTTCAAGGCCAGTTCGTGTTAAACAACTGATGCTATATTCTGTTTTACACTATTTCTGATTGTTGGGCTAACTGCTACCTGGCCTTTATCGATTTATTTAATTATTGTTACCCGTGATCTGAAGCTATATCAATTTCTAGAGCCATATTTGTTTCTGGAGCTATATCGGTATCTGGAGCTATTTCTATATCTGATTAATGATCTGATTATATCTGGATATAACTCAATAACATAGAACATGCCATCTATAACTGGATATAGCTTAATAGTATAAAATGTGCCATCTATTATCGGATACAGTCTCAACAAAATGTAATACATACTATCTGAAATCATCTGACTATCCGTTATTCTGATTATCGCATGATACGTAATGAATACTAGCATGCTTGCTGGAAATTGTACTGAAATCGTTCCTGTATGCTTGGTATCTGTTAATAGCCTTTATTCTATTTATTTTCTAGACTGTACTTCCTGACTTACTGAAAGAATAGCTTTACATACCTGGTTTCTGAGTACCCGACTGACCAATGTGATTTCCGTCAGTACTTCTGTTGTTTCTCCCAACTACATTCATATACATGTCAATTGCAACCAAATACACCAATATTCTACGAAAATGTCACTTTCAATATATTTATAGTCTAAACTTTGGCTTATCAAAAGACGGTCAAAAACTCGTTATTTCTTGAAAGTCCAGAAGGGAGAAATATTCACTTTAAGGCTAGGAGTATATTAACACTAATTTGGAGCAATTCCACTTACCTTAGTTCAGTAGCACGACGATTCGTCGGCCGAATTTCGCGAAACTAAATCCGTAGGAATGCTCCTTACTGCTTAATACCTCGGTATCTGGAGTTAATTTGAGTTTGGACCGCGTTTGATGGCGTAATTGAGCGATAATTTAATAGTACTTTCGCACCCTCTCTGTTTTCTCACGAATTCTGGAAGTTATTTGATGAAAATGAGATTAAAAACCGAAGTTGGAGGCTTATATACTTGGTCTTGGACAGGGCCAATGTGTCACGGAGCCAACGCGGAGGCTCCACCTCCGTGACACGTTGCCATCGCGGAGGGGCTCTGCCCCGGCTTCTTCTGCGATGGTTCGACAGGTTTCTCGTCCGGTCTTTTCCCGGGCCTTTTTCTAGCATGTATGGCTTTCAAATACTCTTAACCAACACGCGAACAGGCCATCTATGTGTTGGGGATTTTACGGGGTATAACATTTCCCCCCCCCCCTTAAGAACATTCGTCCTCGAATGTAAACTTCTATCTAGAGGACTTCTCAACTTACTCAACTTGTTTCTAGAAAAATTTCGGTAGAGTTTCCCCTGTAATATGGACAATCCCAAAAACCTGAAATGCAGAGAAGTCCCGTATAGGTACTCCACATAATACTATAGTATTTAAATGACAGATTAAAATAGACCTTCTCATTTATATATACTATAAGGCATTGCACAAGATAATGATACTAACATACCTGTCGCCTGACTAGGCTTGAAATAGATGAGGGTATCTGGTCTTCATATCTTCCTCCGCCTCCCAAGTCATCTCCTCTCGGTTCCTGTTACTCCATAATATCTTGACAGACGCAATATCTTTAGTTCTTAATCTACGAATCTGTCTGTCTTAGATGGCTACTGGACCCTCTTCATATGCTAACTCTTCTGTGACCTGGACATCCTGAACTGGAACAATTGTGGAAGGGTCTCCTACGAACTTCCTCAACATAGATACATGAAATATTGGGTGAACAGACGCTAATTCTGGAGGCAAGTTCAACTAGTATGCAACTCGGCCTATTCTCCGCCGAATCTGATATGGCCCAATGAACCTCGGGCTAAGCTTGCCTTTCTTGCCAAATCTCATCACCCCTTTCATCGGAGACACTTTCAAATATACCCGGTCATCCACTACAAATTCTAAATTTCTACGCCACATATCTGCATAAGACTTCTGACGGCTCTGAGCAGTCAGTAGGCGTTCTCTGATAAGCTTCACCGCCTCTTCTGACTGACGAATAACATCTGGCCCAATCAGTGCTGTCTCCCCCACTTCAAACTAGCCAACGGGTGATCTACATTTTCGCCCGTATAATGCTGCAAAGGGCGCCATCTGGATAGCTGAATGATAACTGTTATTATAGGCAAATTCAATCAACGGCAGATGCTCATCCCAACTACCCCCAAAATCTAGTACACACGCTCGTAGCATATCTTCGAGCGTCTGGATAGTTCGTTCTGCTTGCCCGTCTGTCTGAGGATGAAAGGCTGTACTTAAGTTAATCTGTGTCCCCAGGCCTCTCTGGAATGACTGCCAAAATCTAGCTATAAACTGTGCTCCGCTGTCTGAAATAATAGATACCGGCACTTCATGTAATCTAACTATTTCTCTGATATATAATTTGGCATAATCCTCAGAAGAGAATGTAGTTCGTACTGGCAGGAAATGGGCTAATTTTGTTAATCTGTCAACGATTACCCAAATAGAATCGTTTCTGCGTCTGGTACGGGGTAACCCTGTTACAAAATCCATATTTATCGCTTCCCATTTCCATAAAGGCATGACTATATCCTGCGTCAGACCGCCCAGTTTCTGGTGTTCTACTTTCACCTGCTGGCAGTTAGGACATCTAGATACAAATTTAGCTATTTCAGCTTTCATACCTGGCCACCAGTAGATGTCTCTGATGTCGTGGTACATTTTCGTTGCTCCTGGATGGAGGGAATAGCGAGCGTAATGTACTTCATGCATGATCTGCTGGCGCAGCCCTGAAACATTCGGGACACATAGGCGGTCCTTACAACATAGTACTTCATCCTCAGTCACTTGGAAATCTGGCTCCTTACCTTTCTAAACTCTATCTCTGAGCTGGACTAAGTCAGGGTCCTCGTACTGTCGTTCCTTTACCTCTGTAACTAACGATGACACAGCAGAGTTCTGAATCACCGCTCTATTATTTTCTGTATCTACTACTCGAACGGCTAAACTAGCTAACTGATGAATTTCCTTGGCTAACTCCTGCTTCTCGGGGTCGCAAATATGCTA
The DNA here is from genome assembly GCA_035772735.1 of Datura wrightii. Taxonomy (NCBI): domain Eukaryota; kingdom Viridiplantae; phylum Streptophyta; class Magnoliopsida; order Solanales; family Solanaceae; genus Datura; species Datura wrightii. The sequence continues at coordinate 69,207,659 of JASDFA010000019.1, read as the reverse complement.
AACTCCCCATTGACTTACGACTGAGGGCATCTGCTACTACATTAGCTCTCCCTGGGTGGTAGAGAATATTTACGTCATAATCTTTTAGCAATTCTAACCAACGACGTTGCCGCAGATTTAACTCCCTCTGTGTGAAAATGTACTGCAGGCTTTTATGATTTGTAAAAATGTCTACATGAACTCCATACAGATAATGCCTCCAGATTTTCAGAGCATGGATCACTGTGGCCAGTTCCAGGTCATGGGTCGGATAGTTCTTTTCGTGCTTCCTCAACTGTCTGGAAGCATAAGTAATTACCTTTCCATGCTGCATCAGCACACAACCCAGTCCAATGCCTGAGGCATTGCAATACACCGCATACCCATCTGTTCCCTATGGAAATGCTAGTACTGGGGTGGAGGTCAATCTGTCTTTCAATTCTTGAAAATTCTGCTCACATGCCTCCGTCCACTGAAATTTCGCTGTTTTCTGTGTCAGCTTTCTCAGAGGTGCTGCTATAGTGGAGAATCCTTCAACAAATCTCCAGTAATACCCTGCTAAACCCAGGAAACTGCGGACCTTGGTCGGAGTGGTAGGTCTGGGCCATATCTTGACCACCTCAATCTTCTATCTGTCCACCTGTATACCAACATCCGACACGATATGCCTCGAAAAGGCAACTGAGTTCAGCCAGAAGTCACACTTGGAAAACTTGGCATACAGCTGACGGTCTCTAAGGATCTGGAGTACTGTTCATAAATGGTTCTAGTGATCTGTCTCTGAACGAGAATATACCAGAATATCATCGATAAATACTATCACGAAGAGATCCAAATACGGTCTGAATATGCTGTTCATCAGGTCCATAAACACTGTAGGAGCATTCGTCAGCCCAAAAGACATGACTAGAAATTCAAAGTGACCATATCTGGTCCTGAAAGCAGTCTTTGGAATGTCCCTCTCACGAACTCGGACCTGGTGGTATCCGAACCTCAGATCTATCTTAGAGAAACATCTGGCCCCCTGCAACTGGTCAAAAAAATCATCTATTCTAGGGAGCAGGTATTTGTTTTTAACCGTTACCTTATTCAGCTGCCGGTAGTCTATACACATACGGAGTGAGCCATCTTTCTTCCTCACGAACAGAACTGGCGCACCCCACGGGGAAGTACTAGGCCTGATAAAGCCTTTGTCGAGCAAATATTTTAACTGCTCTTTCAACTCTCTAAGCTCAACTGGTGCCATGCGATACGGGGGAATGGATATAGGTTGAGTCCTTGGCAACAAGTCAATTGCAAAATCTCTCTCCCTTTCGGGAGAGATACCAGGCAACTCATCTAGAAATACGTCAGGGAATTCACTAACCACTGGAACAGACTGAAGAGTCGGAGGTTCCACCCGAATGTCCTGGACTCTAACTAGGTTGTAAATACATCCCTTTGCTATTAATTTTCTCGCCTAAAGGTAGGAAATAAACCTACCTTTTGGCGTAGCTGTGCTCCCTTTCCACTCTAACTGCTTCCCCCGGAAAGTGAAATCGGACCGTCTTGGTCCAGCATTCTAAGTTGGCATAGCATGGCACTAACCAGTCCATACCCATAATGACATCGAAGTCGACCATCTCAAGTTATATTAAGTCTACTGTGGTCTGGATATCGGCAACCTCTACTGTACACCCTCGGTAAACTCTTTTAGCTGTAATCGAGTCACCGACCGGTGTAAGCACTGAAAAGGACTGCTGAAGCAATTCTGATTCGATACCGAACTTTTGGGCCACAAATGGTGTAATATATGACAAGGTAGACCCTGGATCAATCAATACATAAATAGGGTATGAGCAGATAATCAATATACCTATGACCACGTGGGGAGATGCCTCTGAATCCTGCCTCCCTGGTAGTGCATAGGTACGGCTGGGGCCTGCACCTGAGCTAGAGGCTCCTGATCTACCTCGGCCCCTATTTGTTGAACCTGAGGGTCTGCGCCCTGCTAAGGCTGCTGGAGCTCGTGACCCCGCTAATGCTCTATCCAGAATATCTCGTCTACCCTGTCCTCTGGCCGGACAATCTCTCATTAAATGCCCTTTCTGTCTGCAGTAATAGCACCCTGAGAAGCCTTTCCTGCAGGCTCCAGAATGGGGTTGGTGGCATATAGGACAAGGGGTAGGTGCAAATCTACTGTGTTCTGCCCTCCGCTGCGGAGATGATGCTACTTTCCGTAAACTGCTACCGGACTCTGACTGACTCCGGCGAACAAATCTACCTCTCTGCTGCCGTATCGGAGGTAAAGATTTGGGTGGCCTATCTGAAAACCGTGGTCTCGGCCCCCTAGGGATTTCCCCCTGAATCTCAGAGGGTCTGTTTCTACGGCGCTGCTCTGAAGTCGTCTGCCTGTCGCCCCGCTTCCTCTGTCTCAGGCCCTCAATTGTCTGTGCGAAGGCCTGTACCCTGGCTATATCCATGTCCTCTCTCAAAGTAGCCATCATGCACGTCTCTATGTAATCTGAATTTAGGCCCATAATAAAGCGATAGGCTCTGGACGACATGGTGTCCACAAATGCTGGAGCATAGCAGGCTAAGGAGTCGAACTGTAAAGAATACTCACGGACGCTCCGGGCCCCCTACTCTAAGTGTAAGAACTGGTCCATCTGGGCCTGTCTGACCTCCCGGGGTAAGTAGTGGTCCAGGAAGGCCTCCGAGAAGCTGGACCAAGTAGCAGGGGCTGCATCCCTTCTGCGAGATCTCTCCCAACTTTCGTACCATAATACAGCTATGTCCCGCAACCGAAACACTGCCAGCTCAACTGATTCTGTAGGGGTCACATGCATAACCCGAAAATTCTCTGCATCTGATCTAGGAAATCCTGGGGGTCCTCTGCTTGATCTAACCTAGTAAACTGAGGGGGTCCCAATGCCAAGAATTCTCTAACCCTGGAACTACCTGGCCCACCTAGAGATTCTGCTGCTGCAGGTGGTACTGGCTGACGTTGAGTAGCTAGCATCTGGGTTAACATAACCACCGCACTACGTAGCTCCTGATCAGATGGAGATGGGTACAGGAGCTGTGGGAGGTGGTGCTGCCTCAAATGGTGTCTGGTGAGGCAGAGACTGCTGGGAAGGTCGAGATGACAGCTCCGTATCGCCCTCAGACCGGGCTGAGTCTGGCTGTAAGTGAGGCATCCTGCTGGTGCCCTCGCCTGCCGCTGTATCTAATCTCCTGCTTATAGCAGGGTGCCAGTGATCTGCCATAGTATCTGTAGACAAAGAGGGTGGTAAGTTTCAAAAGAACCAACCCTATACTATATTATGCTATGGCACGACTGAGTATGAAAGAAGGGTAACCATCCTATTATGCCTTGCAGCCTCCTGCCTATAGTATGTGGTACACAACACATCCATAGACAAGACTCTACTTAGCACGGCTTGCAGACTCCCTGGAACATGAACTGCTCTGATACAAAGTTTGTCACACCCCACCTTGGGGGGTATGACGGGCACCTGGTGCCTGCTAGACTCTGGCTCTATTTCAAGAAACGAACCGGCTATATAGCGGCTGTAAATACAGCCCCCGGCCGATTAGGCCTATAGCCACCTGCAATGCACAATAGCTAACCAGAACAATGACACTATAATCTGAAGCAACTGTTATTCACATTTGTGACTGACAAGGTCACTAATTATAACTAGAAGAAGGCCCCACACGGCCAACATCAATGACTAAACATATATATACATGCACGGCCCCATACGACCAGCTCCACCGCCACAGGAAACATCAGACTGCAAGCCTCTAGGAAGTAATAATAGAATGGTCGGGACAGGGCCCCGACCTACCCAAACTGTAATCAAAAAGGAAATAAGAACCTCCAACTGTCTAGCTCTGGAGGATAGGAGTTGATAACTCTGTTGACTAGATCACGAGGGATCGACTCCTCGTCTATGTGTACCTGCAGGCAAGCAATGCAGTGCCCCACGGGTGTCAGTACCACAGGTACTGAGCATGTAAAGCAAACTGAAATATACAACTGAAATGGATAGCAACAATAGCATGACATATAAGCAGGAAGTAGCTGAGTCTATCTGGCTGAGGCTAACTGGGGGGAGTTTACCTATTCTAAAACTAAATTGGGCGTACCTGACGACGTGTCGTCCTACCGTCTATCAGTATCTAACAGCACATATAGATATACATATAAATACATACAATACCTGACCGACCCCCATAAGCCGGAAGGTGCCAACTAACAGAACAATTTATTTACCCCTACCCGGGTCTAAACCAACCAAAAATAAGTCACTCCACTCATCTCATAACTGTGAGCTCCTCCTACCGACCTCCTTGGGTATGTAACTCAGGCCTTGGCCTCTGACAATAAACTATGTCTAAGTCCGAAGACTTCTGCCTCTGGGCGCAAGTGCACAACGGGGTAATCTGTTGCTGTATCTGTGATTGAAACTGCCCCTGGGTGCAAGCACGCAACAGGGTAATTTTATATAAATCTGTATCTGAAACTGCCCCCGGACACAAACACACACAGAGTAATCTGCTCCTGTAAACAGGGTAATCTGGCTCTGCGCAGAGTAAACTGAACTGCCCCTGCAAGCAGGGAAATCTGGACAGTATTATTATGGTGGTCGGCCATCATCGTCCTCTAGGCGGACGGCATCGCCCAGCTGGTGGCGGTATCTGAATCTGTTATCGACACAACTATAACTCAGGGGCGGCGGGGATGCTAAAGGGTACCCACATGCCATAACAAGTCTCAAAATGCAAAACACATACACAGCAAGCATGCTCAAATGAAAAATACTAATCATATTCTCTTCTTTTATTTCAAAGCCAGTCCGTGTTAAACAACTGATGCTATATTCTGTTTTACACTATTTCTGATTGCTGGGCTAACTGCTACCTGGCCTTTATCGATTTATCTAATTATTGTTACCCATGATCTAAAGCTCTATCAATTTCTAGAGCCATATTTGTTTCTTGAGCTATATCGGTATTTGGAGCTATTTCTATATCTGACTACTGATCTGATTATATCTGGATATAACTTAATAACATAGAACATGCCATCTATAACTGGATATAGCTCAATAGTATAAAATGTTCCATCTATTACCGGATACAATCTCAACAAAATATAATACATACTATCTGAAATCATCTGACTATCCGTTATTCTGATTATCGCATGATACGTAATGAATACTAGCATGCTCTGGAAATTGTACTGAAATCATTCCTGTACGCTGGGTATCTGTTAATAGCCTTTATTCTATTTATTTTCTATACTGTACTTCCTAGCTTGCCGAAAGAATAACTTTACATACCTGGTTTCTGAGTACCCGACTGACCGATGTGATTTCCGTTGGTACTTCTGCTGTTTCTCCCAACTATCCTGTCATCCCTACCTATTACTGCTCAAAGGAGCAGTAACGAGGGATCAATTGGGATCGCTTCAAATTGGACATAATCTTTGATTTTGATCATGCTATTCTAGTATATGCATACAAAATGTATTGGTACATTCATATACATGTCAATTAGAACCAAATACACCACTATTCTGAAAGAAAACGTCACTTTCGATATATTTATAGTCTAAACTTTGGCTTATCGAAAGACGGTCAAAAACTCATTATTTCTCGAAAGTCTAGAAGGGAGAAATATTCACTTTAAGGATAGAAGTATATTGACACTAATTTGGAGCAATTCCACTTACCTTAGTTCGGTAGCACGACAATTCATCGGCCGAATTTCGCAAAACTAAATCCGTAGGAATGCTCCATACTGCTTAATACCTCGGTATCTGGAGTTAATTTGAGTTTGGACCGCGTTTGATGGCGTAATCGAGCAATAATTTAATAGTACTTTTGCACCCTCTCTGTCTTTTCATGAATTCTGGAAGTTATTTGATGAAAATGAGATTAAAAACCGAAGTTGGAGGCTTATATACTTGGTCCTGGACAGGGCCAATGTGTCACGGAGCCAATGCGGAGGCTCCACCTCCATGACACGTTGCCATCACGGAGGGGCTCTGCCCCGGCTTCTTCCGCGATGGTTCGACAGGTTTCTCATCCGGTCTTTTCCTAGGCCTTTTTCTAGCATGTATGGCTTTCAAATACTCTTAACCAACACGCGAATGGCCATCTATGTGTTGGGGATTTTACAGGATATAACACACCGATAGCAGATTCACCATAGATCATCAGCCCCGACGTCTTTGGCATTGAGCGTGCCATCCAGGCCTAGACATGATCAGAGTGGGTAAGCATCAGGCTCGAGGGGTCAGAGCAAAAGACTCACAGATTCTAGTATCCTAGATTATCGCAGATGTGTTCGGGACCTTACAGGCCATTACTTGGCAGGTTCAGGTGCTTGTTTCAGGTGTGGGCAACCCGAGCACATGCTTCGAGATTGTCCATCTTCGAGGCAGGACCAGGTTGGGGGCTGAGGCCCAGCTTCTAGTTTAGCAGCCCCTCCCCCACGCTCAACACATCAGGGAGCATCTTCTAGCACAGCTGGCGGTCAGCTCTAGAACAGATTCTATGCTTTAGCTTCCCTCCAGGAGCAGGAGGTCTCCCCGGATGTGGTTACTGGTATGTTGCTAGTTTTCCATATTGATGTATATGCTTTACTTGATCTGGGGGCTACCCTGTCTTTTGTGACACCATATGTGGCCAGTAGCTTCAGAGTCAGTCCCGATGTTTTGTCGGAACCTTTCTCAGTTTCCACTCTAGTAGGTGAGTCATTTATAGCTAGACGGGTGTATAGAGGTTTCCCAGTCTCAGTCCTTCATAAGGTCACCTCAGCAGACTTGATAGAGTTAGCCATGACTGATTTAGATGTTATTCTCGGCATGGATTGGCTATTTACATGCTATGCTTCAGTTAATTGTAGAACCTGGGCAGTAGAGTTCAGATTTCCTGGTGAGCCAGCCTTAGAATGGAAGGGTAGTTCAGTTGTGCTTGTAGGTTGATTCATTTCCTACCTTAAGGCCAGAAAGATGATTTACAAGGTTGCATGCACAATCTAGTTAGGGTTAAGGATGTCGAGTACGAAACCCCGACTATCCAGTCAGTTCCAGTAGTATGTGAGTATCTAGAGGTCTTTCCTGATGATTTTCCAGGTGTCCCTCCCGAGTGGGAGATTGATTTCGGTATAGATCTTCTTCCCGACAAGCAGCCTATAACTATTCCGCCCTAAGAATGGCTCCAGCCGAGCTAAAAGAGTTAAAGGGTCAGTTGAAAGACCTATTAGATAAGGGCTTCATTAGGCCGAGTAAGTCTCCATGGGGTGCACCAGTCCTATTCATTTAGAAGAAAGATGGTTCTCTTCGGATGTACATTGATTATAGGATGTTGAACAAGGTCACAGTTAAGAATAGGTATCCTCTACCTAGGATTAATGATTTGTTCGATCAGCTTTAGGGTGCCAAGTGTTTCTCCAAGATTGATGTCAGGTCCGGGTATCACCAGCTTAGTGTTCGGGAGACTGACATCCTGAAAATCGCTTTCAAGACTCGATATGGTCACTATGAATTTGTTGTTATGTCTTTTGGACTAACCAATGTCCCTTCATATTTTATGGATCTAATGAACAAGGTGTTCAAGGTATATTTGTACATGTTCGTGATTGTGTTCATTGATGACATCCTTATATACTCTCGGAGCAAGGAGGAGCATGACGCTCACTTGAGAGTAGTGCTTCAGACCCTCAAGGATCGTAAATTGTATGCAAAGTTCAACAAGTGTGAATTTAGGTTGGACTTTGTGGCATTTTTGTTCCATGTGGTATCGAGTGAGGGCATAAGGATGGATTCTCAAAAGATCGAGGCGGTGAAGAATTGGCCCAGACCGGTGAACCCATCAGATATCAGGAGCTTTTTGGGCTTAGCGGGTTACTATCGGAGATTTGTCGAGGGATTTTCATTTATTTTAGCACCTTTGACCAAGTTGACTTAGAAGAAGGTAAAGTTCCAATATTCGGAGGCTTGTGAGAAAAGCTTCCAACAGTTGAAGACTCGACTCACCTCAGCACCAGTGTTGACCCTACTCGAGGGTACCGATGGTTTTGTGGTATATTGTGATGCTTCGAGGATCGGACTTGTGTGTGTGTTGATGCAGAATGGGAAAGTGATAGCATACGCCTCAAGACAGTTGAAAGTCCATGAGAAGAATTATCAGACCCATGATCTTGAGTTGGCCGCGGTGGTGTTTGCATTTAAGATAATGGAGACATTACTTGTATGGGATCCACGTGGATGTATTCACGGATCACAAGAGCTTGCAATATGTTTTCACACAGAAGGATCACAATCTTCAGCAAAGGAGGTGGTTGGAGCTACTAAAGGACTACGACATGAGTGTCCTTTACCACCGGGGTAAGGTTAATGTGGTAGCGGACACACTTAGTAGGCTCTCTATGGAGAGTGTGTCCCACGTGGATGAAGGAAAGAAGGAGTTAGTGAAATATGTCCATCAACTTGTGAGGATGGGAGTTATATTGGTCGACTCAACCGATGGCGGCGTTATTGTGCAAAACGGTCCAGAATCATCCTTGGTGACGGATGTGAAAGCCAGACAAGATGAGGATCTGATTTTTGTAAAGCTGAAGGAAGCCGTTGAAAGTCAGAAGGTGGAGGTCTTCTCCCAAGGGGGAGATGGGGTGCTGCAGTACCAGGGCTGTTACACCCTATAATATATCCAAAACATAGATGGCCTATTCGCGTGTTGGTTAAGAGTATTTCAAAGCCATACATGCTAGAAAAAGGCCCGGGAAAAGACCGGACGAGAAACCTGTCGAACCATTGTGGAAGGAGCCTGGGCAGAGCCCCTCCACGATGGCAACGTGTCACGGAGGTGGAGCCTCCGCGTTGGCTCCGTGACACGTTGGCTCTGTCCAGGCCCAAGTATATAAAGGCCTCCACTTCGGTTCATTTCATTATGATATCAAATAATTTCTAGAACTCATGAGAAAACAGAGGGTGCGAAGGTTGTTGATAAATTATCGCCCGATTACGCCGTCAAACGTAGTCCAAATCCAAATTAACTCCAGATACCAAGGTATTAAGCAGTAAGGAGCATTCCTACGGATTTAGTTTCGTGAAATTCGGCCGGCGAATTGTCGTGCTACCGAACTAAGGTAAGTGGAATTGCTCCATATTAGTGTCAATATACTCCTAGCCTTAAAGTGAATATTTCTCCCTTTTGGACTTTCGAGAAATAGCAAGTTTTTTACCGTCTTTCGATAAGCCAAAGTTTAGGCTATAAATATATCGAAAGTGACATTTTCTTTCAGAATATTGGTGTATTTAGTTCTAATTGACATATATGTAAATGCAGTTGGGAGAAATAGCTGGAGTACTGACCGAGCTTCGCCCGTTAGTCGGGTAAACCGAGGTTAAGGTATGTAAAGCCAGTTTCTTCGGCAAGTTAGTAGTCTTAGCCTTGTATAGCACAGTAAACTCCGTAGTAGAATTCCAGGAGTTGAATGTTGAGTATTGTGCAAGTTCAGTAAATCTGGTTTGCGTTGTTCTATCATACTCAGTCCAAAAGTTAGTAAAGCATGCGCCAAAATGGCAAGTTAGCATTCCAGACTCAGTATAGCTAAAATGTGATTAGCAAGCATGTTTCTAAAATAATATGACAAATATTCAGAATAAGAGTTAGTAAAGTAAAATTAGACAGTCAGATAGTATCTTGGCTACTGATTAGCCATACAGACAGATGATATCTTGGCTACAATATAGCCATACAGTTAGATAGTATCTTGGATACAGATTAGCCATGCAGTTAGATAAAGATCACAGATTCAGTATAAAGCAGTATGAGAATCAGTATAACACAGAAAGAGATCAGAATAAGAAATCAGAATCCAGATAGTATTTTTCAATTTAAACATGCTTACTATATATGTGCTTATTGTTTGTTGAGACTTGGTTGTGTCGTGAGGGCACCCTTTTGAGCATCCTCGCCGCCCCTGGGTTGGTAACTGTGTTGCCCACTGAGCGGGTGGGTTTACGTCACTCCAAGGAGTGGCATGACGTCCCTAGTTTGGACGAAGATGGGATGAAGCTTTCCCCATATCAGGCTGATCAACATTATAGTACAGATAGCCCTATTGTGCGCAAGCGCCCATGGAACAGATTCAGATACAGTTACAGTTACAGATACAGTATAGGAGTCCTCCGGACTCAGACACGGTTATTTATATCGGAGGCTATGGCTCGAGCCGTAGACCCAGGGGGCCGGCAAAGGTGCTCGTGGTTAGCAGATGAGTGGAGTGACTTATTTTTGGCTGGTTTTGACCCGGGTAGGGGTATATAGATTGTTTGCTTGCTTGGCGCCATCCGGCTTATGGGGGTTGGTATTGGCTCTTGTTTTCTGTATATATGTATATGTATTTATGTGCTATATATTAGTTAATAGATAGCAGGCCGTCGCGTCTACAGGTACGCTCCTGCCCTATCACAACACAGAAAGTCTGATTCAGTTCATATCAGTTCTTACAGATTCAGTTATCTCCTGCTATTCATAATTGCTAGTTATGTTATTCTTATTCAGTTGTACCCAGTTGCTTTGCATACTCGGTACCAGTGGTACTGACGCCCGTTTGAGGTGCTGCATTACTTGCCTGCAGGTACTCATAGACGAAGAGGTGATCCCTCGTGATCCAGCCAGCGCAAAGTCATCAGCTCCTGTCATCCGGAGCTTGATATTCAGAGGTGTATTTCATTTTCTTTTGTTGTATAGTATGGGTAGGTCGGGGCCCTGTCCCGACCATCTTATCAGTATTCCTAGAGGCTTACAGTCTGTATATATTTCCCTGTGGTTAGTTGTGCTGGTCGTGTGAGGCCGAGCATTTGTTTAGCTGTTTAGCATTGTTGATTATGTTGGCCTTGTGGGTCCATAGTCTGATAGTAGTGGTGACCTTGCCGGTCACGTAGTTATTCGGTATTCTATTGTTGAGTTACAGATAACTAGACAGCATGGTGGCCTTGTCGGCCCATATAGATTTCCCTATACGAGTACGATTCTGGTTAGCTGATATTACAGTACAGGTGGCTATAGGCCCAGTCGGCTGGAGGTTGTATTTACAACCGTTATATAGCCCGTTGTTTCCAGAAATCTGAGTTAGAGCTAGCCAGGCACCAGATGTGCTTAGGCTCACCAGTTAGCAGTCTAGGTCCTACTAGGGCACCAGGTTCAGTCATACCCCCCAAGGCGGGGCGTGACAAGCTTGGTATCAGAGCAGGTCGTGTCCCAGGGAGTCTGCAAGCCGTGCTAAGTAGAGTCTAGTCTATGGATGTGTTGTGCACCACATACTATAGGCAGGAGGCTGTGAGGCATGATAGGATGGTTACTCTTCTTTCTCATTCAGTCATGCTATAGAGCGGTATAGTATAGGGTTGGGTCCCTGAAACTTATCATATTCTTTGTCTACAGATAAGAATGGCAGACCAGCGTCACCCTGCCACCGGCAGAAGATTAGACACGGCATAAGGAGAAGGCACCAGCAGGATGCCTTAGTTCCATTTAGAATTAGCCCGATCTGAGGGCGATATAGAGGCTTCATCACAGCCCTCTCAGCAATCCCCCTCACATCAGGAGTCGTTGGGCACGACACCGCCTCCGATAGCTCCTGTACCTTCGCCATCAGACTAGGAAGTTCGGAGCACACTGGTTATGTTGGCACAAATGATGGCCACACAGCACCAGTCAGTGCCACCTGTAGTAGCAGAGCCTTCAGGTGGGTCAGGTAGTTTTAGGGTCAGGGAGTTTTTGGCACTAGGTCCCCCACAGTTCACTAGGTCAGATCAAGCAGAGGACCCCCAGAATTTCCTAGATCAGATGCAGAGAATTTTCCGGGTTATGCACGTGACCCCTACAAAATCAGTTGAGCTGACAGTGTTTCGGTTGCGGGACATAGTTGTATCATGGTACGAGAGTTGGGAAAGGTCTCGAGGGAGAGATGTTTCCCCTCCGACTTGGTCCAGCTTCTCGGAGGCCTTCCTGGACCGTTATTTGCCATGGGAGATCCGACAGGCCCAGATGGATCAGTTTTTGCATTTGGAGTAGGGGGTGAGGAGTGTACGAGAATATGCCCTAAAGTTTGACTCCCTAGCCCGCTATGCTCCAGCTTTTGTGGACATTATGCCATTCAGAGTCCACCAGTTCATTATGGGTCTGAACCCGAAATATATTGAAGCTTGCATGACGGCTACGTTACGAGAAGATATGGATATTGCTCGAGTACAGGCCTTTGCCCAGACCATTGAAGGCCTTAGACAGCAGCAACAGGGCAGTAGACAGACAAGTCAGGAACAGCGCCGCAGAGATAGATCAGATGGAATGCAGAGGGAGGTTCAGAGAGGACCCAGGCCCCGATTATCAGACAGACCCCCTAGACCCCCACCTCCACCACAGTAGCAGCAGCGAGGTAGATTTGCTCGTCAAGGGCAGTTAGAGTCTGGTGGCAGTTCTCGAACAGTAGACTCCCCGCAGCAGAGAAAGGGAGAGCAGAGCAGATTTACACCCCCATCCTGCCCTAATTGCGGTCGACCTCACATCGGAGCTTGTAGATATGGTTCCTCGGGGTGTTATATTTGCGGGCAGGAGGGGCACCGCATGAGAGATTGTCCAGCCAGGGGACAAGAGAGCAGAGATAGTCAGGATAGGGGATCCGCAGGGCCACGAGCTCCAGCAGCCTCGGCAGGGCGTAGGCCCTCAGGTACAGTAGGTAGAGGCCAAGGTAGATTAGGAGCCTCCAGTTCAGGAACGGGCTCAAGTCGTACCTATGCATTACCAGGGAGACAGGACTCAGAGGCATCTCCAGATGTAGTGACAGATATGATGACTATCTGTTCATGCCCTGCTTATGTACTGATTGATCCAGGGTCCACTCTGTCATATATTACCCCATTTGTGGCTCGAAAGTTTAATGTCGAACTAGAGTTATTACAACAGCCCTTTTCAGTATCTACACCCGTCGGTGACTCCATTATAGCTAGTAGAATTTATCGAGGGTGTACAGTAGAAGTTGCTAGTTGTCAGACTATAGTAGATCTGGTAGAGTTAGAAATGATTGATTTCGATGCCATTATGGGTATGGATTGGTTGGTGCCATGCTATGCTAACGTAGAATGTTGGACCAAGACGGTTCGATTCCACTTTCCAGGAGAGGCAGTGCGAGAGTGGAAAGGAAGCACAGCTACTCCAAAGGGTAGGTTTATTTCCTACCTTCAGGCGAGGAAATTGATAACTAAGGGATGTATCTACCACCTAGTCAGGGTTCGGGATGTTCGGGTAGAATCTCCGACTCTTCAGTCTATTCCGGTGGTGAATGAATTCCATGATGTATTTCCAGACGAGTTACCTGGTATTCCCCCAGAAAGGGAGATAGATTTTGCAATCGACTTACTTCCAGGCACTCAGCCTATATCAATTCCTCTGTATCGCATGGCTCCTGCTAAACTCAGAGAATTAAAGGAGCAGCTAAAGGACCTGCTAGATAAGGGTTTTATCAGGCTAAGTAATTCACCATGGGGTGCGCCAGTTCTATTTGTGAGAAAGAAGGATGGCTCGCTCCGCATGTGTATAGATTACTGGCAGTTGAATAAAGTTACAGTAAAGAATAAGTATCCGCTTCCCAGAATAGATGATTTGTTTGACCAGTTACAGGGGGCCAGATATTTCTCCAAGATTGACTTGTGTTCCGGATATCATCAAGTTCGAGTTCGTGAAAGATACATTCCCAAAACGGCTTTCAAGACCCGATATGGACACTTTAAATTCCTAGTTATGTCCTTTGGATTGACAAATGCCCCAGCAATATTCATGGACCTGATGAATAGTGTTTTCAGACCATACCTGGACCTGTTCGTGATAGTGTTTATTGATGATATTCTGGTGTATTCTCGCTCAGAGGCAGACGACCAGGCTCATTTAAGGACAGTGCTCTAGATTCTCAAGGACCGTTAATTATATGCTAAGTTCTCGAAATATGAATTCTAGCTGAACTCAGTAGCCTTCTTGGGACATATTGTGTTGGATGCTGGTATACAGGTTGAACGCAGAAGATAGCAGCAGTTAAAACCTGGTCTAGGCCTACCACTCCGACCGAAGTCCGCAGTTTTCTGGGGTTAGCGGGATATTACAGGAGATTTGTTGAGGGATTCTCCACTATAGCGGCACCTCTGACCAAACTGACACAGAAAGCAGCGAAGTTTCAGTGGACAGAGGCATGTGAGTAGAGCTTCCAGGAGTTAAAAGACAGATTAACATACGCCCCAGTGTTAGCATTGCCGGAAGGTACAGAAGGTTATTCAGTGTATTGCGATACATCGGGCATTGGGTTGGGTTGTGTATTGATGCAGCATGGAGAGGTAATTGCTTATGCTTCCAAACAGCTGAGGAAGCATGAAAAGAACTATCCGACCCATGACCTGGAATTGGCCGCAGTGATCCGCGCTCTGAAAATCTGGAGGCATTATCTATATGGCGTTCATGTAGACATTTTTACAGATCATAAAAGCCTATAGTACATTTTTCACACAGAGGGAGTTAAATCTGCGGCAGCGTCACTGGTTAGAATTGCTGAAAGATTATGATGTAAATATTCTCTACCACCCAGGGAGAGCTAATGTAGTAGCAGATGCGCTCAGTCGTAAGTCAATGGGGAGTTTAGCGTATTCTCTTCACCCCGGTGCGATGAAAATGTACCATGATATCAAGGAGAATTATCGGTGGCCAGGAATGAAAAGAGAAATTGCCGAATTTGTAGCCCAGTGCCCTAACTGCCAACAGGTAAAAGCAGAACACCAGAAACCAGGCGGGCTAACTCAGGACATAGTTGTGCCTCTTTGGAAATGGGAAGTAGTGAATATGGATTTTGTAGAAGGATTACCCCATACAAGACATAGACACGATTCTATTTGGGTAATAGTTGACAGGCTGACTAAATCAGCCCACTTCCTGCTAGTGAAAGCTACTTTCTCTGCCGAAGATTACGCCGAATTGTATATCAGAGAAATAGTTAGATTACACGGTGTTCCGCTATCTATTATCTCTGATAGAGGAGCACAATTTACAGCTAGATTTTGGCAGTCATTTCAGAGAGGTCTGGGAACGCAGATTAATTTGAGCACAACATTCCACCCTCAGACAGATGGACAGGTTGAGCGCACTATTTAGACGCTCGAGGACATGCTACGAGCGTGTGTGCTATATTTTGGAGGTAGCTGGGACGAGCATTTGCCGCTAATTGAATTTGCTTATAATAATAGCTATCACTCAGTCGTCCAGTCCTTTTGAAGCATTGTATGGGCAAAAAAGCAGATCGCCAGTTGGCTGGTTTGAAGTGGGAGAATCAGCGTTGATTGGGCCAGACCTCATTCAACAGTCAGAGGAGAAGGTAAAGCTTATCAGAGAACGCCTACTGACTGCACAGAGCTGCCAGAAATCATATGCTGATGTGCGGCGCAGAGACCTGGAATTTGATGTGAATGACTGGGTATTTCTGAAGATATCTCCGATAAAAGGGGTGATGAGATTCAGCAAGAAAGGTAAGCTCAGTCCGAGATTCGTTGGGCCTTATCAGATCCGGCAAAGAGTAGGCTGAGTGGAATACGAATAGAACTTGCCTCCAGAATTGGAATCCGTTCATCCGGTCTTTCATTATCTATGCTGAGGAAATGCATAGGAGACCCATTTGGAGCAGCCCCAGTCCAGGATATCCAGGTTACGGAAGAGCTGGCCTATGAAGAGGTTCCAGTAGCCATCTTAGACAGACATATTCGTAGATTGAGAACTAAAGTTATTACATCTGTCAAGGTATTGTGGCATAACAGGAACCGAGAAGAGATGACTTAGGAGGCGGAGGAAGATATGAAGACCAGATACCCTCATTTATTTCAAGCCTAGTCATGCGACATGTATATTAGTATTATTATCTTATGCAGTACCTTATAGTATACATATAAATGAGAAGGTTTATTTTAATCTGTCATTTAAATACTATAGTATTGTGTGGGGCACTTGTATGGGACTTTTCTGCATTTCAGATTTTTGGGATAGTCCACATTACAGGGGAAACTCTGCCGAAATTTTTTCTAGAAATAAGTTGAGTAAGTTAAGAAGTCCTCTAGATAGAAGTTTACATTTGAGGACGAATGTTCTTAGGGGGGAGAATGTTACACCCTGTAAAATTTCCAACACATAGATGGCCTATTCGCGTGTTGGTTAAGAGTATTTGAAAGCCATACATGCTAGAAAAAGGCCTGGGAAAAGACCGGATGAGCAACCTATCGAACCATCGCGGAAGGAGCCAGGGCAGAGCCCCTCCGCGATGGCAACGTGTCACGGAGGTGGAGCCTCTGCGTTGGCTCCGTGACACGTTGGCCCTGTTCAGGCCCAAGTATATAAAGCCTCCACTTCAGTTCATTTAATTATGATATCAAATAATTTCTAGAACTTGTGAGAAAATAGAGGGTGCGAAGGTTGTTGATAAATTATCGCCTGATTACACCGTCAAACGTAGTCCAAATCCAAATTAACTCTAGATACCGAGGTATTAAGCAGTAAGGAGCATTCCTACGGATTTAGTTTCGTGAAATTCGGCCGGCAAATCGTCGTGCTACCGAACTAAGGTAAGTGGAATTGCTCCAAATTAGTGTCAATATACTCCTAGCCTTAAAGTGAATATTTCTCCCTTCTGGACTTTCGAGAAATAGCAAGTTTTTTACCGTCTTTCGATAAGCCAAAGTTTAGGCTATAAATATATTGAAAGTGACGTTTTCTTTCAGAATATTGGTGTATTTAGTTCTAATTGACATATATGTAAATGCAGTTGGGAGAAATAGCTGGAGTACTGACCGAGCTTTGCCCGTTAGTCGGGTAAACTGAGGTTAAGGTATGTAAAGCCAGTTTATGCGGCAAGTTACTAGTCTTAGCCTTGTATAGCACAGTAAACTCCGTAGTAGAATTCCCGGAGTTGAATGTTGAGTATTGTGCAAGTTCAGTAAATCTGGTTTGCGTTGTTCTATCATACTCAGTCCGAAAGTTAGTAAAGCATGTGCCAAAATGGCAAGTTAGCATTCCAGACTCAGTATAGCTCATTATGTGATTAGCAAGCATGTTTCTAGAATAATATGACAGATATTTAGAATAAGAGTTAGTAAAGTAAAATTAGATAGTCAGATAGTATCTGGGCTACAGATTAGCCATACAGACAGATGATATCTTGGCTACAGTATAGCCATATAGTTAGATAGTATCTTGGCGACAAATTAGCCATGCAGTTAGATAAAGATCACAAATTTAGTATAAAGCAGTATGAGAATCGGTATAACACAGAAAGAGATCAGAATAAGAAATCAGAATCCAGATAGTATTTTTCAGTTTAAACATGCTTGATATGTCTGTGCTTATTGTTTGTTCAGACTTAGTTGTGTCGTGAGGGCACCCTTTTAAGCGTCCTCGCCGCCCCTGGGTTGGTAACTATGTCGCCCACTGAGCGGGTGGGTTTACGTCACTCCAAGGAGTGGCATGTTGTCCTCAGTTTGGATGAAGATAGGATAAAGCTTTCCCCATATCTGGCTGGTCAGCATTACAATACAGATAGCCCTGTTGTGCGCAAGCACCTAGGGAACAGATTCAGATACAGTTATAGTTACAGATACAGTATAGGAGTCCTCCGAACTCAGACACGGTTATTTATATCGGAGGCTATGGCCCGAGCCGGAGACCCAGGGGGCCGGCAGAGGTGCTCGTGGTTAGCAGATGAGTGGGGTGACTTATTTTTGGCTGGTTTTGACCCGGGTAGGGGTATATAGATTGTTTACTTGCTTGGTGCCATCCGGATTATGGGGGTTGGTATTGGCTCTTGTTTGCTATATATATGTATATGTATTTATGTGTTATATATTAGTTAATAGACAGCAGGCCGACGCGTGTACAGGTACGCTCCTGCCCTATCACAGCACAGAAAGTCTGATTCAGTTCATATAAGTTCTTACAGATTCAGTTATCTCCTGCTATTCATAATTGCTAGTTATGTTATTTATATTCAGTTGTACCCAGTTGCTTTGCATACTCGGTACCAGTGGTACTGACGCCCATTTTGGGCGCTGCATTACTTGCCTTCAGTTACTCATAGACAAGGAGGCGATCCTTCATGATCTAGCCAGCGCAGAGTCATCAGCTCCTGTCATCTGGAGCTTGATATTCAGAGGTGTATTTCATTTTCTTTTGTTGTATAGTACGGGTAGGTCGGGGCCCTGTCCTGACCATCTTATCAGTATTCCTAGAGGCTTGCAGTCTGTATATATTTCCCTATGGTTAGTTATGCCGGTCGTGTTAGGTCGTGCTTTTGTTTAGCTGTTTAGCATTGTTGATTATGTTGGCTGTGTGGGGCCATAGTTTGATAGTAGTGGTGACCTTTCCGGTCACATAGTTATTCGGTATTCTATTGTTGAGTTACAGATAACTAGACAGCATGGTGGCCTTGTCGGCCCGTATAGGTTTCCCTATATGAGTACGATTCTGGTTAGCTGATATTACAGTACAGGTGGCTATAGGCCTAGTCGGCCGGAGGCTGTATTTACAGCCGTTATATAGCCCGTTGTTTCCAGAAATCTGAGTTAGAGCTGGCCAGGTACCAGATGTGCTTAGGCTCACCAGTTAGCAGTCTAGGTCCTAGTAGGGCACCAGGTGCCAGTCATACCCCCTAAGGCGGGGCGTGACAAGGGCCTTCTATGTGTTCCAAATGTTGATAATTTGATGGACCGAATATTGCATGAGGCACATGGATCTAAGTATTCTATCCATCCGGGTGCCACCAAGATGTATCATGATTTGCGGGAAATATATTAGTAGAACGGCATGAAGAGTGATATTGCAGAATTCGTAGCCAAGTGCCCGAACTG
This sequence comes from Datura wrightii, assembly GCA_035772735.1. Taxonomy (NCBI): domain Eukaryota; kingdom Viridiplantae; phylum Streptophyta; class Magnoliopsida; order Solanales; family Solanaceae; genus Datura; species Datura wrightii. Next base: position 69,188,752 of record JASDFA010000019.1, on the reverse strand, counting down.
TCAGTAAGTGAAAGTCGAGCATCAAAGGTTGAGAAGCGTACTTCAGGCATTCCCACTTGGAAGTGGGAAGGAATTAATATGGATTTCATTACAGGCCTACCTCGTACTCGCCGATACTACGATTATATTTGGGTGGTGGTAAACAGGCTGACCAAGGCCGCACACTTCCTACCGGTCAAAACAACAAATTCAGCGAATGATTATGCCAAACTGTATATCTGGGAGTTAGTGCAATTGCATGGAGTTCCCTTGTCTATTATCTCAGACTGAGGTACTCAGTTTACCTCTAACTTTTGGCAGTCTTTGCAGAAGGGGCTTGGGACTCAAGTTAAGCTCAACATAGCCTTTCATCAGCAAATGGATGGCCAAGCCGAATGAACAATCCAGACTCTCGAGGACATTTTGAGAGAATGTGTAATGGATTTCAAAGGTAGTTGGGATGACCATTTTCCCTTGATCGAGTTTGCTTATAATAACAGCTATCACTTTAGCATATAGATGGCGTCGTTCGAGTCTCTTTATGGATGAAGGTATAGATCGTCCATCAGATGGTTTGAGGTTGGTGAGGCAGCTATGATAGGACCTGATTTGGTTCATAAGGCTATGGTGAAAGTTCAGTTGATAAAAGACAAGTTGAAAACCACTCAGAGACATCATAAATCATATGCTAATGTGAGAAGAAGGGATTTGGAGTTCGAGGTAGACGATTGGGTGTTCCTGAAGGTGTCACCCATGAAGGGAGTCATGCGGTTCGGAAAGAAACGAAAACTTAGTCCCCGCTATGTTTGTCCCTACGGGGTTATGCAAAAGAGTTGGTAAGGTAGCGTATGAGTTTGGACTTGCCATCAGAGTTATATTCAGTTCATCCCGTCTTCCATGTATCGCTCTTCAAAAAGTGCTTGGGTGATGCAGCTTTAGTCTTCCCAGTGGAAAGTATTAATGTGGGAGATAGCCTCGGCTATGAGGAAATTCTAGTTGCAATCTTGGATCGTCAGGTTCGAAGGCTGAGGAACAAAGAAGTAGCTTCGGTGAAGGTGTTATGGAGAAATCAGCATGTTGAGGGAGCTACATGGGAAGCCAAAGTGGCTATGATGGCTAAATACCCCCCACCTGTTCCCTACCAACTCAGTTTCAGTTTGAGGTATCAGTTTTTGCCCTAATTCTCTAATCAGTTTCCATGTTCAGTTCATGGGCACAAGTTTGATTTATGATATGATATATGTATGTGATGTTTGAATTCGGTTCAGCTATATAGTTCTTTTCAGAGGTAGTCATTCCGCCAGTTTTCGGTTTAAATGATTAGTATCTGCATATGATGATTGTATGTTTTTGGGTTTTCTATGTGTTTTTAACATTCAAGGATGAATGTTCCCAAGGAGGAGATATTTTTATACCCTAGGAACCCAAGGATCAAACCCGGGAGTCAAAATGGTGAAAAACTGAAATTTCAAGTTGCAGGCACAGAACGAGTCATTGGACGACTCGTGAGACCATCCCACAAGTCGTCATGTGACTCGTGGGGAGGACCAGTGGAGAGTAGAAATTTTTGGAGGAAAAAGGTTCCCCACGGGCGTGGGAACGACTCATGGTTGGTCACCATGAGTCGTTAGGTCAACCGTGAGGTAAGGGAGAAGAAATATAGAAGAAGTCAGACCAGTGTACTTGACGATTGGTGACCACAAGTCATGGTTACCCCTGATGAGCCATTACATGATCCATTAAGATCCCAGGAGTTAGACAAGGCAGTGTACTCAATGAACAACATGACGATTCATCCCCTCCAGTGACGAGTCGTTGGGTCGTCCGTTAGGACCACCTGACAATTATTTTCTGCGAATTCAGTGAGGGTCTTTTCATAATTCCTAAGTTCCTAAGACCTATACTACGTCATTTAAGGCTTGTTTTACAGGGTTTTAAGAGGGGAAAACCTATTCTAGGCTAATTATTCCATGCATGCAAACTTGATAGTTTGAAGAGAGGATCTAGAGCAAGTTTTGTAGGCTTCCATTGGAATCTCATCTTGGGCAATTATAGAAGTGGTAAAATCATTCCTCCCAGGTATATAGGGTTATGAGTGGGTGTTTACTCAACCATGCCCAAATCTCTAGCTAAGTATGAGAAATTCATATGATCAAGTTATGGGGGTTTTATCCAATTGCATAATTCTTCAATTTCTATACATGGGTACAATTAGATTATGTTTCTATTGATGAATTGTGGGAAGATTTTAAATTGTTTTCAATCAAAAAAATTGCGTTTTCTAAATTATGAAATTAAATGCCCACGGATGAGAAGTTCATGAAAGAAGAGAATGATGATGATGAGATTTGATGAAGAAGGGCATGTTTCTAAAGCTATCCATGATTATGATATTATTTTCAAAATGAATTGAGTAGATCCAAGTATGGTAAAACTTTGGGCAATGCCCACATATTGATTTAAAATGATGATTTTCCCGAGATAAGCTTACCACATTGTATGGAGCGAAGTCTCCCAAATTTTATATTATTAGCTTGTGGTATGTTTCAAATTAAAGCTTCTTATATGCATAAGTTCATAATTGATATGTATGTCATTATTGAGCTTTGTCAAAGGACAATGTTAATCTTCATTTCATACAACGTTGAGTTATGCATGATTTCATCTTGAACTTCATCAATAGACGATGTTGAGCTTTGTCATATACGATGTAGAGCATTGCTTGTTTTAGGGAAAAGAGTCTAGAACCGAGCGGGCTAAGGGTCGATTACCCTATGCCCCAGAACTACGCGCCAACATAGATTGATACTATTATGTTATTGGGACGTCCCTTGTGAGCTATCCCCGGCCCTAATGGCCCATGAGCTTTATATCGATGTCATGGTAGCGTCCTTTAGCCCTGGAAAGGTTTTGGACGGCTCTGCCCACTTGAGTGTGATAATCAGGACCACGTAATCTTTATCGTGGTATGTCGGTTAAGTGACGAGTCTCCCATTGTCTACATGATTCAGATTTGCATGTTTACTACTCATGATCATTACTTTAAGCATGCATGTTCTAAAAGTAATGTTTGACTCATTGTTCAGCTTTTCTATAAATGTCATATTTCAGCTTAGAGTCATTCGAGTCAGTTCTGATGTTACGAAGCTATGCATGGTCATATTATGAAAAGATTATGATTTCAGAATGAGTGCATGTAGTTCTTCCCTCTCAGATTTGAAAGCTTATGATATATTATGAAATGTTTTAATGATTTATTTTATTTAAGTGGTTTTACTTACCTTGCATACCCGGTACATTCCACGTATTGACCGCATACTTTATATGTTGTATCATTTCATGATACAGGATCAGGCTCACAAGTTCAGCCCCGCTCTTAGACAACTTTCCGGAGTTAGTATCTGCTTGGATTGGTGAGTCCTCATCCTTCGAGGACTAGACTATCATTTTCCTTTATGTATTTCTAGTTTCAGTAATTGTTGAGTTAGTTGGGGTCTTGTCCTATCAACTCGTCCAGACTAGAGGCTTTTCAGAATTATGTATGTGTTAGCTTCGGATGTTATTCTGATGTGATGTTGAATTAGACTTTCACTGAGATTATATTGATGTTTTCTTTATTTTATTATGAGTAAGTTGTATGCTCATTCCATGGGTCGACTTGGGGTCTCTCGGGATCCCTTGTCCCGTGTCTAGGATCCTGGCCTCCGTTCGGGTCATGACAACGACTCTTTGCCACAACATGCACTAGGATACACCCCACATCACCACTATCCCAGCCTCGAATACCACTTTCCAGCTCCATAATATAGAACCACTGTGCATCCAACGCCACCCACCCTCCCTGCCTTTGTAGCTTCGCCTCCACCTGAGGCCCCTAACTCTGCTGTGTGCCCAATAATTATGTTTCCACGATCGGCTAGTGAGCCTGTGCTTAATATTCCTGATGTCCAGTATTGCACTCTGGAGACTACATTCAAGTTGATTGATCCTTAGTGTTATACCAAACAATCTGACTTTTCTTTTGACACTAAGAAATCCATTATTGAAGGAAGGGTAAGAAACGAAAAAAAGAAGCACGGTCACTAACTAAGCCCGCACCACCCTTTACAAGTCCTTTGTCAAAATCGGTGCTAGTAAGTCTGTCATGTTGTCAGTCCCAAAGCCAGTGGTAAATATTGATATAGAATTAATTGGACAATTTCTAAACCTGTTTATGGAGGCTGATATGTTTGAAATTAGGGAAAGTAACAGTGACGCAAATGTTTAATGCATTCCGATGTCCATCTCATCAATTGGGAAGTCACTCTTCTCCCTACCAGGAAGGAGTTTTGGTAGACTATTTTGTTTTTCTTTTTGTGATTCAAGTTATTCCAAGGTTATAATTCAGATTTATCTTGTTTGTTTTTAGTATTCAAACCCTCCTATCTTTCTTTTCAATGAAATGTCATCTCTAATTCTCTTTTAATTTTTATATACTTTGTTTATTTTCTTTTATATAGTTCTTTCGATGTTGGTTCTAGTGATATGACTTGCATGTAGAATTTGTAGTCAGATCTTAAAATTCAATCTAATCATGAAACAATGAACCAAGAAGTTGAATATAAGGAAAAAGAAGGTTTTAGAGAATATCATAAAGATACTCCACAAAATGATGTAGGATTCCAGACAGAGGTGTGAAAACTTGCCTTTTGTGTTATTGGATTATCGCACTACTATTCATGCTTCCATAGGTGCAACTCCCCATTTGTTGGTATATGGAAACTGAAGTTGTTATACCTGCAGAATTTGAAATTCTCTCCCTTCAAATTATTGTGGAAGCTGATATTGACGATGACGAGTGGGTTAAGACCTGATCAGAGCATTTGAACTTGATTGATGAAAAGAGATTAACATTAGTATGTCATGAACAACTATATCATAGAAGAATGACACACACATATAATAAAAATGTGAGTCCTAGGCATTTTGAAGTAGGCCAGTTAGTATTTTGGCGCATTTTCCCTCAATAGGCTGAAGTGAAAGGCAGGTTCTCTCCAAACTAGAAAGGGTTGTTCATTGTAAAGAGGATATTACCTATTGGTGCTTTATAATTGACGGATATAAAAGACAAAATTACAAAAATCACAATAAAGCCAATGTTGTGAAGAGATATTATGTATGATTCTTATTTTTCATAATTAGATTTCTTTTGTTTTGTACTTGATATTTCAAAGTTTGATATGACGAAGGAGCTTTATTCTACCATCCAAAATACTGTGTCATCTCTTTTCACCCCTTTTGAGCTTTAATTTATTTTCTCTTGTACCTCTATTTTGAAATCATAATGGAGTCACACAAAAAAAAGGCAAAGAAAAAACATGAAAAAGAGAAAAAATATAAGAAAAGAAAAAGATAAAAGAAGAAAAAAAAATCAAAAGTCAATCAATCATCTTTCATGAACTACGTTTGACCTGATTCTTATCTCAACAAGATATATAGGAATTCCTACTCCGAGGTTCGGTCTAACTAATTAAAAAATATAATAAATCCCATTTTGAAAAGAAAATTGAGGCAAAAGTTATTTTTATTTTTATTGAATCGATTCCAAAAGTTGTAGGTCACAACCCTACTTTAAATATCATCTTTGAACCTTCATGCACCCTTTTTATTTCTAACCCTGTCCAAAATCCACATTACAATCAAAAGAAAGACCTTCCGATCTATTTATGAGAATTTCAGGGCTAAGCATGCTATGGATATATGATGATTATACCATAAGTATTACTGGTCTTCATCAACACATGGAAACAATAAAATGAGAGAGTCTTATTGGTGAAAACCCTCTCAAGTACTGTGATGCGATAGTTAATTGAGAGAAATAAAAAAATGAGGGAGGCTTGTTGGCGAAAAACTTTCGGGGTACTACTAGTCGAAAGAGAGCTCTGATTGTGATGAGATTTGTTGAAGTGCAGAAAACACAATTTTAAAGTCGAAGATTCAACATGTGTTTGATGTTAGTTTGAGTGGATAAATGAGGCTGCTCAATTCAAAATGCATGTCATAATCATTGGAGCCGGCCACAACACTTAGATATGTCTCTCTCACATCTCATCTTTCAGTCAAGTCGGTGCTAGAACAAGTAAGAAGGGACTTCAAAACTCACTACCAGTTTTTTTAACTGCATAGAGCAAGAAAAATGACCAGCATATGAAATAACATCATTCAACATAGAGTAAAGTATTTAATGCGTTATCATCTATTGGAAAATTTTGAATTCGTGAAATACCGAGGTTAAATAGAGGTCAGATTGAGGAACATCATGAAACAGAGGTACGATATTAGGTTAAAGTTACTCTTGATAGCTAGATTGTGGGTCAATAATGCAGCAGGCCAATGACACACTTAGAATATTTGAAGTAGAACTGAACCTAACAAGTATTGGAACAATCACCTTGAAAGCCAAAGTCACAAACCAAACACTAAGAAAAAACTCACAAATTTTCTTTGTTTTGAAACATGGGCAAAAAAATTGGTTTGTTAGTAGCAAGTACCTTCTGAAAGAATTCAGATTAACATTTTTGAGATTTCTCAAGACCCATCAGGATAATTGGATTTAATTTAGTTATCAGGACCCTCCTAGATAATGGGATTTAATTTAGTTTATCAGGACCCTCCTAGATAATATAATTTAATTTAGTTTATTAGCACTCTCTTGGAAAATGAAATTTAACTTTAGTTTTTCAGAGCCCTCCTGATAATAGGATTAATTCAGTTTATCAGGAGTCTCCTAGAAAATGAAATTTAATTTAGTATATCAGGATCCTCCTGGAAAATGAGATTTAATTTAAATTTTAATTTATCAGGACCCTCCTGAAAATGAGATTTAATTTTAGTTTATCAGGACCATCCCGGATAATGAGATTTAATTCTAATTTATCAAGACCCTCCTGAAAAATAAAATTTAATTTAGTTTATTTGGACCCTCCTGGAAAATGAGATTTAATTTTTATTTATCAGGACCCTCCTGCAAAATGGTATTTAATTTAGTTTATTAGGACCCTCCTGAAAAATCAGATTTAATTTAATTTATAAGAACCCTCCTAGATAATGAGATTTAACTTTAATTTATTAGGATCCTCCTGAAAAATGAATTTAATTTTAGTTTATCAGGACCCTCCTGGATAATAGAATTTAATTTTAGTTTATCAGAATCCCCCTGGATAATGGAATTTAATGTTAATTTATCAGGACCCTTCTGGATATTCTGATTTAATTTAGTTTGTCAGGATCCTTTTAATAATGAGATTTAATTTAGTTTATCAGGACCCTCCTGGAAAATGGAATTTAATTTTAATATATCAGGACCCTCCTGAAAAATGGGGCTTCATTTAGTTTATTAGGACCCTTGTGGATAATGAGAGTTAATTTAATTTATCAGGACCCTCCTGAAAAATGAAATGTGATTTAATTCATCAAAACCCTTCTAGATAAAGGGATTTACTTTCAATAACAATCAGAAGCCATGTCAAGGATCATCAACAACAAAGTTTAGGTTCCCGCTTGAATGATAGAGTAAACCTTCAATTTCAAGTAGCAGGATGCCTCCAAGAACACAAGGTCAACTTTCGAGTTCATTTCCAGTTCATGTAGCGGGAGTCTGCTTAGAGAATATGATTTACTTCCATGTTTAACTCAAGATCAACATGTCTACCTTGTCACTTAGAAGACTAGAACATTCAATTCAAGATTCAAGAAAAGCTTCAAAAATATGATCTTATACTTGTACTTTTCTTTTTTGATGTTTTTTTATGTAATAATAGGAACTATGGATCGAAGTTTCGATAGGACTTTATTCAACTCTGCAAATCAGTATATGCTCATCTTTATTACACCTGAAACTACACATAACTTGATTTCCTTGTAACTCGGGATATGTAGGCTGTCCAAAAAAGGACACAATGACATATTTTTCTTCTTTTCCTCTCCTTTTAGAAATAATGGTAGGGTCAAAACTTATCTCATTGTCTACTTCTTTGTCTAAATACTTTTTATGTTTTCAGTCAAAGAGGGCAAATTGCAGTAATTTTTGTTCCTCCGTTAATTTTACATTATTTTAGCAATATATATTTCTTTTATGCTTAATCTTGATGTTTTTAGATTTTTAGTAGATTTTTATTTGTGAAAATTTTAAAAAAAGTACAAACTATTTATTTATTTTAGAAGTAAATTTTTTGGTTTAATCTACAAAAGAAAAAAATGACAAATTATTTTTAATCTTGCATTTAGTTAATTATTTATTAACCTTTCTTTAATTATTTGACATTTTTATTTTTAGTAATTTAATTTTTCTTAAAGAACAAAAAAAAAAGAAAGCCAATGAATCTTAGCCACCCGGAAGATTCCCTCTTATCTTTTTGTAACAAACTCCACGATTAGAGGAGGTGGAGATTTTTCTTGATTGAATTTGTTTTTGATTTCTTGCTCACTACTCCTGCGGACACACACAAAAAATCACATATACTGACTACTCTTTCTTCTCCAAGAAATAAATCTTCATTTTCACACCATTTTTTTTTCTTGGCTCACTTGAGCACACACACGCCGTACACACATATATACTACGCACACCAGCACTCTCCTCCCTCTAATACATACACACTCACTTGCATACACACATGGCATCACACACATAGACAGAGAATATTTTTTTTCTTGCTCACCAGTCCATACACACATAGACCACAGAGAAACTCTTCTTTTCCTCCTATGTTAAATTGAGAAAAGGAGTGAGGATGAAAAAAAAAGAAGAAGAAGAAGAGGAGCACACACAATACATACACGCATAGATCTAGTCACATAGAAAGCTTACCGAAGATGAGGAAGGATTGATAGAAAATTGAATAAAGAAATTTTTGGGTCTTCTGTTTAATCGTGAACTCACATATAGAGAGTTTTTTTTTCTTTATTTCCACTACAAGCATAATATATTTAAGATACATAAAAAAAGGGTGCAACAAGAAAAACATGATGGTAAAACAATAAGATAAGATCACGAATATAGGATAAACTTAAAACACGAGAGAAGGAACAACATACCAAAATTATATTTGTGTGATAGTTATAAGCATGAGTTATTTATCATAAACTGAAGCACAATGACCCAAGGTTTTGAAAGTAAAAATCATATGATTTAATATGTTTGGAATCATGAGTAAAAGCTTATAAATTGATCATTAGGTCAAATGCATTATCAAACATGATATTGTAAATTCTAAACATGAACAACTTAAAATATGAGGAACAATGCGAGATTTTTATAACCGATATACCCTAAGTGAGCATTCATGGAGCTCACCTTGTAACCCTAGCTGGGAGGTGTGTCCATACCTTGCCAAGGGCATGGACCATGAAAGGGTGATATCACTTATGGGTGGCCCATTCGGGCATGAGAGACACTCTCATGGAGGACCCCATCATGGCTACAGTGGCACATAGTTCTGAGACCAGAGTGTGCTGGAACTTCATCCTACTTGGTGTTAAATGCTACTCCCCAAAAATATATAGTGTTCATATCATAATCATGAACATATTGGTTTTTCATGGGCTAGTTAGAGATCATGAAAGTCATAAACATACTTGATATGTGAACTAGCCATAAAAATAATGCCGAAGATCGGCCATGCTACATAAGCTTGAGATTCATGAAAATCATTCATAATTGATTAAAATCATCATAACTTGAAAATCGTAAGTTCATGAGAGAATATAGTAGAAAACATGCATTCATAATCATAAAACATGGATTGAATCATAAGAGACTTAAATTCATAAGAGATCATAAGAGATTTCATGAGAATTGGGTATAACCCTAGAATTTTTTAAGATCATACTTGAAGACTTGAATTCATGAGATAGAGATGAAATTGGGCATGAGGGTGGAAGAAATCCTTCATTCATGACCCTACATACTTGGGCTTGATGAATCTTTAACTTGATTTTGGAGATCTAAGGAAAATTGAGAAGAAGATCATGAAAAACCCTAGCTTTGCCCTAAGAGGATTTGATCTTCAACTTGAGGTGTTAGGAATAGAATGAGGGTTAGGAATGAATAAAATTCTAGAATATACCCTCTTAGGAGCTTAAAATGACTTAATTTAGGAGTTAAGTACATAGGAAATAAGGAAATACCCTTAATGATCTGACCGGAAATTAAACTTTGGCACATGACGGGTTGTCAAGTGCCATCAGTGATCACTGGATAGATTTTTCAACTTCTGATCTTTTCTTGACGCCTCCACTTAATGATTCATTATCACACTTAATAGATCTTTTCACCAGCTATCAAGACTCGCTGAAACATAAGTTTTCTCCAACTTTGCCTACCTAACGACTCGTTAGGTGACTTGAGGCTTCACTTGATGAATCGTTCTGTGATCTAGTGTATTTTTAGCTGTTTTCTCCATTTCATGCCTTGGGTCTAATCTTAGGGACTTATGGGGTATTATATTCATGCATTATAGTATACATGAATTACAAGTATAAACAAATTAAAATAAGTTATTGCTAAGATAAATTTATTTTCTTTCTAGTTATATAACAAATTTGGATGTAGTAGCACGATAACAACCTCTCGAAAAGAAAAACAAGACCAGTTTACAGTCACACTGATGGGTAGAATCCCATCAAGCCAACTACTTTAGAAAAAAATAGCGGCACCAAGATAACAACTATAAAATGCAAAAGAAAATAGGATTTGTATTCAAATATAAAGTCATTATTATATAATTAGGAATAAAAAAATAATTTTAGCGTTAATTTTATTGAATTATTTTTTTAACCATTAACTAAAATTTTAATATTGAAAACCAAACAGATAGCAAATAAAAAAATTTACAAAACTATTTAAAAATAATTAGCCTAATAACTTGATACCAATAAATCAATAATATTTTCTTTTAATTCACTTTATCTATTAAACCAATTTTTGCATACTCCTAACCACAACTATGCTGATCATATTGGTGAAGAAATAAATAATACTGATTATTATACTAAAAAAATATCCTAATAATAGTTAGTAAAACCACTAGTACATGAAGTATCATATGTCTTTCATAACTGCATATAAAGGAAAAGACTCTCAATTAAGGTGAGGAGAAAGGATGAAAGGACCAAATGATTTAGTTATTGACCTGGAGCCTGCTGAACAAAATAGATGCCTTGAGATATATCATGAAATTAGCATTCCAGTAGTTATATGAATACTACTCATGAAAAAGCACCTCTGGCAAATGAGTAAAGTTTCTTTTGAAATTTATTCAAACATGTTTTGTGATAACACTGAAGTTATCACTCATAAGAAACAAGTTATGACACCAAAAGTGAAATTCTTTTAGTGGCAATCAAAAAAACAGAGCAAGAAGTTAAAACCCAAAATAAGATATCAATATTGCAGAAGAAAAAGAGGTGTCAAGTACAATATTTTCAACTAATACTCCAAAAAATGCAATATAATTCAAAAAAAAAAAAAAAAAGAAACCCATTTTGAAAAAAAGAATTAGAGAGTATTACAAGATGTTGGAGAGAAATTTTGGCAACAACATTTGGGAAAATAGGAAAGCGAAATAAGAGGGTCTCTTCTTTTTTTTTTCTCAATTCATTTTTAACCAGGGTTTTATTCTGTCCTGTTCTAATCTATTAAAAATTTTGAGAAATAAATATTTTGTCCTATCCTGCTTTATTTAAAATTTTCCATGTCCTGCCCCATTAAGGGTTTATCCAATCTCATCTCGCCTTATTTTGCCTTGTCTCAATTACCACCCCTGCTTTCAAAGGCGGACTAGATGTCAAGAAAATTCATATGAATCTGCTTCATCAAAAAAATTACACACTATATATAAATATATTTAATTTATTTTTAAGAAAATATAAGTATAAATCGGTAAAATATGTTCAATTTTGTAAGGAAATCCCAATTTTGAAACCAATCAACACCACATGAGCATTGCCCTTTTTTGGTTATGTAGAACTTGAAGCTTTTTCAACGTATAAAATAACAGTACATTATTTAGAAAAGCTTTATGAGTTAATCTATAAAAGGAAAATGCTATACTAATTAGGTTCTTTCTTTAAATAAAATCTATAAAGCTAAAAATAGATCCTAATTTTTATTGCGTCTAAAAAGTTTAAAGCTGAAGTCTCATTACTTTTATAGTTGTCTCCCTTCTTGGCTTGGCCTCATTATTTTGATTAAATAAAATATTTTAATTATTTATTCAATAGATAAATAATTATTATATATTAATTAATTATTTAATTAATAATATATAGTTTATTGATTTTTCTGTGCATTTTTCTTTTTCTATTTGTTAAGTTCGTTTAGTGAAAATTCTAGATAAATCACTGTTCTTTCTATTTTAATTTATTTATCTGATTTAAATTTAATGTAAAATTTTAAAAATAAATTTTTATATTAGGATTTGTTGTTGGGACAACGGAATAACAACAATAAACACACACACACAAATTAACTGCGAGAAAATAGAGAAAAATGGAACACAAACGACACACAAGAATTTACGTGGTTCGGTCTCACGACCTAGTCCACAACTGCAACTAGGAGGAATTTTATTACTTTCTCTCTTGTGGTGTATAGATTACAAGTACAAGCTATCTATTTATAGAAATAGATTAGGGTTATTAGGGTTTCTAACGGGCCTAATTAATCAGGCCTCCACAAGCCCAACAATCTCCCACTTGGAGGCATGATAATCTTCAACTGCCATCCACTGTGAGCACTTGTACGTCTAGTAATCTCCTCCTTATCTTCCTGGTTGCAGCGGCCTTTTCATCAGTTAACCTGAAGGCCCGTTGAAGCTTCCCCAAGCTACAACATCAGTCACGGCTAAAACTGCCCCTGACTCGTCCTCTGTCCCTACGGACTCCCACTTGCACGAACTGCCGAATCCTGGGATACTCTGAGAACAAACAACACTCTCCATAGTTAGCAGGTAATCATCCGGAGAGACTTTGACAGTTGGAACACTGGTTCTCTTAACCCACTGTCTGGTAACTCTGGCTGAAGTTTTAACTGGCTGACTGCCAATGCTCCCACTGCCACGAGAACCCCTGACTGGTTTACCTGAACCTTTCCAAGCACGTTCAACCTGAATCTGACCTGTGGCTCTGGGTTTATCTCCTGCAAAACGAACCTTCTTATGCCCACGAGACTCTGTGAACCGGATTTTGTTTCTCTTCTGATCTGGGACAGTCACTCCCTCAGATGGTAAATAGACCATATACAGCGAACTCCGTTTCTTTCCTCGAGCTATGACCAAGTTCCCCTTCATCACCTTCCACTGCCCGTTTCCGAACTTAACATCGTGTCCCTCATCATCCAACTGCCCAACAGAAATCAACCATTTCTTCAAGCTTGGAATCACTCGGACATCCTTTAAAGTCCACGAACCGACTGAAGTTTTCAGAATCATGTCACCCATGCCCGTTACATCAAGAACTTTATTGTTTGCTAGTCTTACCTTTCCAAAATCCCCTTCTTTCAGATTCTGCAATGCTTCACTGCTGTGGGTAGCATGAAATGAAGCACCAGAATCCATGACCCAGGAATCCACACTACTCTCCACGCTACATATCAAGAGATCATTATGAGCATAGTCTCCTGCAATGTTAACTTGTTTATTATTCGGGCATTGATTCCTGAAATGCCCCACCTCCTTGCACGTCCAACACGTTACATCTGAGCGATCCTGAGTCTTCGACTGACTCCTTCTTCTGTTCCTGCTCCCACTACCTCTGCTATTTCTCCTTCCTCTGCTGACATTTAGCAATTCACTCGATGATTCCCCAGAACTCCTTCTTCTGACATCCTCGCCTAGAATGAGATCACGAATCTTCTCAAAAGTGAATCCATCGGGTCCCGCTGAACTGGTAACTGCTGTAACCGTTCCGGACCAACTGTCAGGTAATGACGATAACAGTAGTAAGGCTTGAACTTCATCATCGAACTTAATGCCCACTGACGTAAGTCTGGCTAAGATTGAATTCATTGTATTTATGTGCTCGGTAACTAAATTGCCTTCCTTCATTTTTGTGTTCACCAATTCTCTAATCAGAAAGACCTTGTTTGCTGCAGATGGCTTCTCGTACATGTTAGACAGCGCTTCCATGACACCTTTCGCTGTCTTCTCCTTCAGAATGTTAAACGCAACATTCTTGGTCAACGAGAGTCGGATAACCGCCATGGCTTTTCGATCCAAACCTGCCCACTCTGCATCAGACATCTTTTCTGGCTTGTCACCCAATACCATGTCTAACTCCTTCTGAACCAGCAAATCCTCAATTTGCATTTTCCACCAACTGAAATCTGCACCATCAAACTTTTCAACTCGATACTTCCCATCTTCTGCCATCTCAAACGACTAGATGAGGTACCCGGTACAACTGATCTCAGATCTTGGTAACTTCGTCAGAAATTCAATGACAAAACCAATACGCACCAACAAAGCAACTCGGACCAACAACAACAAAAAAAACCAATTGAAAAACTTTCTGCCGGTGAACAGTACCTGCCGGCGACTGCGAGTTTCTCTTTCTCCGGTGCTGCGCGCTCGAGGCTGTTCAGATCTGCTGCTCGTGACGGCGACGGTGCGACTGAACGGCTGAACGGAGACCTGCATGACTGGTTTCTGTGTTTTTTTTTCTTGCTCGATCTGAAAAAAAAACAGTTTTTTTTTTCGGTCGGACTGGTTCGCAACTGGCAGCAGCGACGGCTGCTTGATCTGGGTTGCGCTGCTGCTGCTCTCTCCCTTTCTCCAAAAAAATTTTTTTTTTGGGTCTTCTCGCTAATTTTTTTTTTCGTGTGTATAACCTCGCTCTGATACCAATTGTTGGGACAACGGAATAACAACAATAAACACACACACACAAATTAACTGCGAGAAAATAGAGAAAAACGGAACACAAACGACACACAAGAATTTACGTGGTTCGGTCTCACGACCTAGTCCACCACTGCAACTAGGAGGAATTTTATTACTTTCTCTCTTGTGGTGTATAGATTACAAGTACAAGCTATCTATTTATAGAAATAGATTAGGGTTATTAGGGTTTCTAACGGGTCTAATTAATCAGGCCTCCATAAGCCCAACATTTGTAATTATAACGTGTTATATGTAAAAAATTAGAAATTAAAAAAATTCAAAAAAGAATTAAAAACAAACATAAAATAAATAAATTAAAACGAAATGGAGTATTAAAGTTTGAGACCATAACATATGAATCTAATATTATATATATTTTTTAAAACAGTAAAGTAGATAATTTTTAAGCAAAACTTACTGTTGTGAAATTGACTCCAAACTGTGGACTTGTCCGCAACTAGCGAGAAAGGACATCAGCCTGTAAAAGGGATTGATTTAAATCTATGTGCAGAGCATGTGATGGCTTACTGCTTTATCATCCCGGTTAGAGTATATTAAATAAGATGTGTTTATTGATTATTTTGTTTATTGTATTAAATGAATATTGGGTAATAAAATAAAAATTGTTACACCCCGTAGAATTCCCGGCACTTAGATGACCTATTCCCACGTTGGTTAAGCATATTTGAAGGCCATACGTGTTGGAGAAGGGCCCGGGAAAAGATCGGACGAGAAGCCTGTCGAACCATCGCGGAAGGAGCCGAGGCAGAGCCCCTCCGCGATGGCAGCGTGTCACGGAGGAGGAGCCTCCGCGTTGGCTCCGTGACACGTTGGCCTTGTCCAGGCCCAAGTATATAAAGCCCCACTTCGGTTTTAAATGATAGAAACTTATAAAAATTTCCAGAAAACGTAGAGAGCAGAGAGGGACGAAGGAAATTAATTAATTTCCGTCCGATTACGCTGCCAAACGCTGCCCAAACTCAAATTAATCCTAGCTACCAAGGTATTTAGCAGCAGAGAGCATTTCTACGGAGTTAGTTTCGCGAAATACGGCCGACGAATCGGCGAGCCACCGAACTAAAGTAAGTAGAATTGCTCTAAATTAATGTCTATGTGTTCCTAGCTGAGAAGTGAATATTTCTCCCTTCTGGGACGCTGAAAAATAGCGAGTTTCTGGCCGTCTTTCGATAAGCCTAAGTTTAGGCTATAAACTATATCGAAAGTGACGTTGCCTTTTGAAATAAAGTTGTATTTAGTGTTAATTGATATGTTTATGAATGCAGTTGGGAGAAAACAGTTGAAGTACCGGCCGAGCCTCGTCCGACAGACGAATAATTCAAGGATAAGGTATGTAAAGTTAATTCCCTCGGCAAGTTAGTAATCCAGTATGATAGATAGCGTGATGTACAGAAAAAAGGAACTTATAAGTCAAGCACTAAGTCCAGTTTGAATTTAGTAAGCATGTTTTTATGATATTATGAGATACATATACTCAGAATCAAGTTAGTAAAGCAACATCAGATAGTCAGATGATATCTCAGTTACAGTATAGGCAGACAGTCAGATAATATCTCAGATACAGTATAGTTCAGTATTGCGTTATTATGAACATTGGTACAACATGAGAAGCATTGGGCTGTAACGTGTACGAGACCTATCAATATGTGATGTAATATGCTACGTTAAGATATTATTGTGTTCAGCTGAAACCCCGCGGAATAGTATAGTATCCGTAAAGCATTTCAGACATAGAATAGTAGACTAAAACAAAGTTTAGAGAGTATGTCAAGAATAGTAACTCATGTTACTATAGAAAATCAGTATACAACATAGTTTCAGCAGGAAGTCTATATCATGTTCAGCATTAGCCTCAGTATAGTCGGGCAGAAGACTATATTCGTACATACATATATATTACTTCCAGCCTCAGCATGTATTAAGTATGTACACATTTCTATTACTAGTCCAGCATATAGTGTATACAGAAACTTAGTAAACAGCAGAGTTTTCAGCAGAAACATTGTCTTATATAGCATTTGCTCCAGTACAGCCCGGCAGGAGACTATACTCATATTTATACGTCTTTACCTGCCTCAGCATGTATTAAATACGTACATATTACTATCATTAGCTCAGCATGTAATATATATGATACTTCACCCCTATTAGCCTCAGCATGTGAGATACCCAGACATTATTACCAGTTGAGACCGTTGTGTTGTTTGGGGTTGGATTACCTAGCATCCATGACCGCCCAGGGTTAATAGCTGTGTCGACTCGTCCGCCAGAGGACGAGGATACGTTACTCCACGGAGTGGCATGCCGTCCCGCCAGGGGACGAAGATGGGATGCCAGTTTTTCCCCATATTTGTGCCTTGATCGGCCCTTACACACCCCAGTCGAGCGGATACGCCCGGGTGAAGATTCAAGAGTCCTCCGGACTCAGATGCAGTTATAGTAAGGGGCTCAGCGAGCCCAAATGCATACCCTGGGACCGGCAGGATGCTTACAACCACTATAGGAGATGGGATGGCCGGGGTAGGGGCATAGATTCTGTGTTGATTGTACCTCCCGGCTTATGGGGGCCGGGTAAGGTTTGTGTGTGCTATGTTATGTTATTTCATGTTATGCCATGTTATGTTAGATACAAGTAGATCAGCAGTAGCACGATACGTTTCCAGGTATGACTCTTATCCTTTCCAGTAAAGATTGAGAGAAGGTATGATTTACATTATCAGACAGTTAGTCTATTCTCTCTACTTCAGTTTCTTCAGTTATATTATTGTATTCAGATTTTGCTTCAGTTATTGCTTTACATACTCAGTACCAGTGGTACTGACGCCCGGTGGGGCGCTGCATTACTTGCCTGCAGGTACTTATAGACGAGCAGGTGACACTACGTGATTCCTGTCAGCGATCGAGTATTCAGCTCCTGTCATCCGGAGACTGAATTCCAGAGGTGTATTTCAGTTCTTCTGTTATATAGTACGGGTAGATCGGGGCCCTGTCCCGATCAGTTCTATTACCATTCCTAGAGGCTTGCAGTCTGTATATATTCCCTGTGGTCAGATGAGCCGGTCGTGTGAGGCCGTGCAGTTGTTTAGTTGCCAGTATTCTTGCTTTCTTTTACCTTGGCCGTGTGGGGCCATAGCTTGCCAGTAGTGGTGACCTTGCCGGTCACGTAGTTCTTTTGTGCTTTATGATTGAGTTGCAGATAACTAGACAGCATGGTGGCCTTGTCGGCCCGCATAGGTTCCCCTGAATTACCTTGTTTCTGGTCAGCTGATGATACAGGTACAGAAGGCTATAGGCCAATAGGCCGGGGGCTGTGTTTACAGCCGTTATATAGCCCTTTGTTTCCAGAAATGTGAGTTAGAGCCAGCCAGGCACCAGATGTGCCCAGGCTTAACAGTCCAGCGAGTCAGGTCCTAGTAGGGCACCAGGTGCCAGTCATGCCCCCCAAGGCGGGGCGTGACAAAAATAGTATTAAATATAATTTATTATAATAGAAATAGTATTTCTTATTTTTAATATCATGATTTATTATATATAAAATTAATACTTAATATGATATATTAATTATATCAAACTTAAATTTGTAATTAAATATTATATTAAAATTATTATTCTCATGCACTTTGTTTAATATATTTTATCAAACGATCCCTAAGTCATAATGGATAGTTAATAGTCTACTAATGGATACTTAGTCTAATTCTTAAAGACCAGTAAAGCAACCAGTGAGCTCTTATATCTCAGTTGGTTAGGGCACCCGTTTAGTAAGCGGGAGGTCTTGAGTTGGACTCTCAATTAGAGCAAAGGCAAAGTGACGATATTAGATTTTTCCTCTATAATTTTAAGTGACAGAAGAATTGATATATGAAAATTTTAAAAATTTTAGCTTATTTTTATTATTTTGGATTAAAAATAAATGTTTAAAAATAATTTTTAAAATTATTTGAACACTACAAAAATTTTAAAAGTTATTTTCGCTTAACGATTAAGCTATTTCCCTTACTCATCTATACTATTTTAAAAGGATGAAGATCCTCGATAATGTTGATTGAACTTTGTGCCTCGTCAAAAACCTCTACAAATAGATAGAATTATTATTTACTATTTTTCTTAAATAATTATCATTTAATTGTCATCCTAATATTAGAGACTTTGAAATTCATCAAAATTATAACTATTAGATACTCCTAATATTTAATATTTTAAAATTGACTAAATTTCGCTTTTTAAATTTTTCCTTATTTGAACTATATTAAAAGTCTTAACATTTAAGACTTTTAATTAATTACTATTCTGTTAACTTATATTAATTTTTTTATTTATTAAACTAACTAATTATCAATCACAATTTTTCAACCCATGATACGAGAAAATAAATTAAAGATGTAATTTTACTATGCATTAATACGTTGAATTCTTTCTTCTTTTCTTTCTTCATTTTTTTTGAAATTATATAATTAAAATAAGAAAAGAAGATAGAAATACAACATACTTTAAGTTGTTTCGCTTTTATTATTCACTCCCTTTAGTGAAATCTACATTATTTCTTCCGTTTCAATCTATATTAAGATGTTTGTTTAGACACATAGATTAAGAAAGAGAGAAAAAACTGACCCAAGATTCAGGAGAGCAGGTCCAGGGTAAGGGAGATTATATATCCAGCTTGCAAGGGATGTGGGAAGAACCATGTGATGCCCTGGAAACTCAAAAGCCAGACCCGGGAGTTGAAACAGAGAAAATAGAAATTTCTACACCAGATCACAGGATGACTCGTCCTATGATCCATGGGGGTAGGCCACGAATCGTGAAGTGACTTGTGGGGAAGGGTCCAAACTTGGTAGAAAAAGTTGGGAAAATGGAGTGACCACGGGTGTGACCATGAGATGTGGTCAACACCACGATCAGTTAGGTGACCCGTGGCTAGTAGTTGATTTAAAACTCAAAGGAAATTTGGCAGTGTACTTTAAGATTAGTCACCATGAGTAGTGGCCCAAGCCATGATTCGTTAGGTGACCCGTCATCCAAAATAATTGGGAGGGTAATGATGTTGGTAGTGTAGTTGATGAGTGGGTCACCACGAGTCGTAAGGTACACCACGAGTCTTGGTGTCCCTCGTGGTGATCAATAGGGGATTCTGGGCAGTGGACTCAACGACCGTGACCACGATTTGTGATCACTAGGCACGAGTCGTAAGGTTCCCCATGGAGACTAGCAGTCAGTTTTTCCTGAGAATTTTCTAAGGGTGCTTCGGTAATTTCTTAATCTCCTAGATCCTAAACTAAGTCATTTTTGGTCATTTTGAGGGGATTTAGAGGGGAAAAATGGTTTTCCCCCTTATTCCCACTCAACTCCATAAAAAAATACCGTAAGCTTTCCTCTCAAGAAGCTCTCAAACAAGACTATGGTTTTTTCTCCATTGCAGCAGTCCAAACTTCCTTATCCAAGGATATTCTAACTCAGTATGTGGGAATTCAACAAGGGGATAGTTCTTCCTTTGTGTCCCCCAAAAACCCTTCTCTAATTTCTCTGTAAATCCTAGCCCTGAGCTATCGAATGTGAAGAGAATATATGTTAGTTTTCTTTGAATTTACACAGAATGATATCCATGCTTATTTTAGACATAATTTTCATTATTCATGATTAAATTGATGTTATTCCCGTAAAAGTGAATTCTAGCCTTGAGCTTTCGATTGAGGTTGCATTATGTGTTATATTCCTTATAGCTTGTGAAATATGCTTTAAGCTAATTGTTAGATATTTTTCATTATTTAGATATCGTGTAATTTCTCTCCTAGTAAGAATGATTTTGGCCCTATTGTTAAATGAGAATACCTATAATTCTACTAGTTGGATTAGACTTCCTTATTGCTTGATTTTAGCTATATTGTGGATTCCCGTATTGTCAGAATGAGTTGAAACTCTGTTAGCTGCTTAGTAGTTCAGTTCAATCCAAATGTAGGAATCCGTAGTGTTACTCTGAATTTGTCAGTCGATCAGTTGACTATAAAAACACTTAAGGTGTCTATGATACCTCCCAGCTATTAGAATCAGATTCAGAATTCAATTTATTGGTCAGCAGCAGCAGTATCAGCAACAGAACAGGCAGAACAGTGGACAGTCGAGCAACAACAACATTGAGGAGATGTTGCAGAAAATTATGGCTACTCAGACCTAATTGGCAGAGAATCAGGCACTGATGGCTTCAGATTTGAAAAATCACCAGTTGGCCACCCGCAATCTAGAGAAGCATATGGGTCAATTGGCAGCTGCTCAGCACACCATACCTTATGGAGGGTTACCCAGTGACATAAATACAAACTCCTGATAGGTCAATGCCATCAGTCTGAGGAGTGGCAAGCAATTGACTGATGCACCACCGAAGGAAAAGAGAAATGAGGTGAAGCCGGAACTAGTTAGACAGGGTCCATCTACTGAAAAAGGAGATAACTAGAGGGCGGCAAAACATAATGCACAATTATCATTGCAGCCAGCATAGAGACCACCACCACCATTCCTGCAAAGGCTCAAGAAGAGCAATGAGGAAGAATGTTTTAAGAAGTTCTTTGATATTTTCAAAGAACTTCACATCAATTTGCCTTTACTTGATGTTTTGCAGGGAATGCTAAAGTACACTAAGTACTTGAAAGATGTGGTGGCCAACAAAGTGAGCCTGGTGGATATCCAAATAGTGGCACTGGCTGAGGAGTGCAGCTACAGGGTGATGAGAAAAATGCCTAAAAAGCTTAAGGACCCAGGGAGTTTTACCCTCCCCATACAAATTTGTAAAGCTGAAGCGATAAGGGCGCTTTGTGACTTAGGCGAAGCAGTAAACCTAATTCCTCTATCTCTATTTAACACCCTGGGGTTGGGTCAGTCGAGGCTAACACGTGTAATGCTGCAGATGGCAGACAAGTCCATTATGGCACTAGAGGGAATAATTGAGGACCTTCTCATCAAAGTGGGTAAGTTCATTATACCCGCTGATTTCATCATTCTTGACTTTAAAGTTGATGACAAGGTACCCCTAATCTTGGGATGACCATTCTTGGCCACTGGATGAGCAATAATAAATGTAAGAGCAAGGACCCTTAAAATGAGGGTCGATGATGAAGAAGAGCTCTTTAGAGTCTATCAAGAGATCAACCCACCCACACATTACAGGGATCTTTGTAAGATCAATGTGTTGGCAAAGGCTAGTGGGGTGGTAGATTCTATGGGTCCACTGCTGCAGGAGATGATGACATTTCAGCCCGAATCCGATGGGGGGATAAAATTATAGAAGAAGTTGGAAGAAGAGAGGGACAGTTAAGCTCAGAACTTTAAATACAAGAAAGCCTCCTAAGGTCACTCAGTTAACTAAACATGAGTTTATACGTTATGCAAAACTCTCATACGTTGTATGTCTGTAAATCAGCTCTGAACTCTATGTATATGTTAAGCGTTATGACAAATAACTCCAAGTTTAAAGTTATAATTTCCATGTTTCCGTCAAATAAGTCAAATGAATTAAGAACTATATGTGCTCATCGACGTGATAAGTTTGATAATAGAATCCCAGTGTATAGTTATTGATACATGTGAAGGAACCACCCTGTAGGCTATATATATATATATATATATATAGTTTCCTAGATGTTAAAGGATTGTATACAAATGAAAATCTATGTGCTTACACTCAAGCAATACGTTAAATAGGTAACATTATTTGTAGGACATTGCTTGTAAGCCTACTAAAGTTCTTATGTTGTCTAAACCTCCTGAAGGTCCGTCGAATCACTGAGTTGACATGTTTATATATAATTTGACAACTTTACGTGATATATGTGTATATTTGCTAATTTTACATGATATATGTGCTCACTTGCTTTTATATGTTACGGAAGAGACTTATTATGACCACAGATTTAGCATTTTTGTCATTTCATTGCTTTATCTGTTAAATTGACTCATTATAAGCTTTATCGGCTCCATTCATGATTATGATTGAGAATATTTTTATTTTACCCCAGTGTAGCACACCGACAGGAGATATTTTTATTTTTACCCTTGTATGGTACACCTGTTGGAGATATTTTTATTTTTACCCCGGTATGAGACACCAGCTGGAGATATTTTTACTTTACCCTGGTATGGCATCCGGCTGGAGATGTTTTTATTTTACCCGATATGGCACACCGGCTGGAGATATTTTTATTTTTTCCCTGATATGGTACACCAGCTAGAGATATTTTTATTTTTACCTGGTATGGTACACCGCCTGGAGATATTTTATTTTATCCCGATGTGGAACACCGGCTGGAGGCATTTTTATATGTTTTTTTATGGTGGGCTGGCCGCCGACATTACAGTTATAGTTTTTCTTGTGCATTACTCGGTTATATTTTCACTTCAGTATTGACTTATTGTCAGGTTTTAGTTCCAGGTTGCTATTATTCCTTATTTCTAGCTCAGTTATCATTGCTATCTTATATGTTTATAGTTTTCAGCCTTACATACTAGTACATTTAATTCGTACTGATATCCCTTCTCCTGGGGACCTGCATTCGTGCCGCAGGTGCAGGTAGAGGCCGAGATTGCCAATTGTAGTAGAAGTTCATGAGATGAGCGGATGTGTTGGTATGATCATTTCTTTCTAGAGCTAAGATTTGGTTTTATTTCAGTTAGAGTTTTTAGATGCACTTATAGGTAGGTCGGAGACATGTTCCGACTATTAGTCAGTTTACTCATTAGAGGCTTTATGGACTTAGTGTGTATAGTGTTATTCAATTTGTGGCCTTGTTGATTTTTTGTTGTTTGGTTTAGCATACTCATAGCCTTGTTTGAATTTTAGTTGTTTACCCTGTATTATTGAGGCATTATAGGTCCAATTTGTGCTCCAGTTGATTGTGACAGGTGGCCTAGATCGCCTAAGTGTTACAGTTATAGATGTCATATAGCCGGCTTCCCAGCCAGTCCGGTATCGGGAGCCAATCGCACCCTCCCTCAATTTTGGGGCGTGATATATTCGTTCCTTCAGGCAAGACTGCCAAGCTCAGGAGTGAAATATTAAGCTTCAAGCAAAGGCCGGGGGAGAACCAATATTTGGCTTGGGAGAGATTCAAGTCATTGTTGAGAGAATGCCACCATCATCAGCAGTCCAATGAGGTGTTAGCCCACACCTTTTTTTAGAGTCTAGACCCACATACAAAAACCTTATTAGACTCTGCATCGGGTGGGCAAGCACCGGAGAATACATTTGATGAACTACACACTCTATTAAACAGAATTGCTCAAGGAAATCTAGAGTGGTACAACGAATCATCAAGAGGGGCAAGAAAGAGAGCAACAGGGCTAATAGGTGTGGACAGTGTCAATGCTTTAGCAGCACAGCTAGCATCATTTCAACATCAGATGATGACTCAGTTCAACAAACAGAGTATGAACCAACCGCAGGGACAGGTAAATGCAATTCAGTAGGCTTTGAGTTGATGTGAAATCTATGGTAATAATGGGCATAATGCAGAATCTTGTGGGGCGAATCCTGAATCAGTAAATTTTGTGGGGAATGTTTAGAGAAATAATAAGAATTTTGGGAACACCTACAATAAGAATTGATAAAGTCACCCAATTTTTTCGTGGTGTGGCAACTAGAGTCAGAGCTACCAACAACCTCAACAGCAGTAGTATCAACAGCAGAACAGGAAAAATGGTGGCCAGTCGAGCAGCAACAACATTGAGGAGATGTTGCAGAAAATTATGGCTACTTAGATCCAATTGGCATGGAACCAGGCACGGATGGCTTCATATTTGAAAAATCAGCAGTTGGCCACCCGTAATCTAGAGAAGTAGATGGGTTAATTAGCAGTTGTTCAGTACACCATACCTTAGGGAGGGTTACCCAGTGACATTGATACAAACCCCCGACAGGTCAATGTCATTAGTCTAAGGAGTGGCAAGGAGTTGGCTGATGCACCACTAAAGGAAAAGAGAAATGAGGTGCATCCGGAGCTGGCCAGACAGGGCCCATCTAATGACAAGGGAGATAGTTAGAGTGCCGCAAAACAGAATGTACAATCATCATTGCAGCCATCATGGAGACCAGCACCACCATTCCCACAAAGGATCAAGAAGAGCAAGGAGGAAGAATGCTTTAAAGAGTTTTTTGATATTTTCAAAGAACTTCGCATAAAGTTTCCCTTACTTGATGTTTTGCAGGGAATGCCAAAGTACGCTAAGTACTTGAAAGATGTGGTGGCCAACAAAGTTAGGTTGGTGGATGTCTAAATGGTAGCACTGACTGAGGAGTTCAGTTACAGGGTGATGAGCAAGATGCCGAAAAAGCTCAAGGAACCAGGGAGTTTTACCCTCCCAATACAAATTGGTAAAGCTAAAGTGATAAGGGCTCTTTGTGAATTAGGGGCAGTAGTAAATCTAATGTCCCTATCTTTCTTTAACACCCTGGGGTTGAGTCAGCCAAGGCCAACACGAGTAATGCTGCAGCTGGCAGACAAGTCCACAGTGGCACTAGAAGGAATAATTGAGGACCTACTCATCAAAGTGGGTAAGTTCATTATACTTGCTGATTTCATCGTTCTTGACTTTAAAGTTGATGACAAGGTACCTCTGATCTTGGGATGACCATTCTTGGCCACTAGAGGAGAATTAATAAATGTGAGAGCAGGTACCCTTAAAATAAGGGTCGATTATGAAGAAGAGCTCTTCAGAGTCTATCAAGAGATCAACCCGCGCACATATCACGGGGATCTTGTAAGATTACTATGTTGTCATATGTTAAGTGTGGGGTAGCAGATTCCATAGGTCCACTGTTGCAGGAGATGATGACATTTCAACCCGAATCTAATGGAGGGATTAAGTTAAAGAAGAAGTTGGAAGAAGAAAGGGACAAAGTGGAGGTTGTTCCCTCTAAAAATAAGAAGAGAAGAAGATGGTTCTCGAAAGGAAACACTGGATTGAGGATATCCTCAGAAGGATAGTCCACGTCGTGCCACGATGTAAAATCAGGCACTGCTTGGGATGCAACCCAAGGGTACCACAGGTACAATTTTATTTTTCTTTTGTTTGATTTTGTTTATTTTCACTTTTTGTTGTTGTTGTGGTGACTTAAGCACAGATTGAGGGGAAGTCTAGTACCCTTAGAAGAGGAAGCTATGGAGCATGGAAAAAGATAAGTGTGGGGTCGATGACCCATTTGTTAAAAAATGAGGAAGAACATGTTGTTAGCTAGGCCCAGAGGCCTCAGGGAGTATTTCTCACCCTTGTATTATTTTTAAGTGATGCTTTGGGGACATAGCATGATTCAAGTGTGGGGTGACAAAAATTTCAAAATTTCTTTCTTAATGAATTCAGGTGAAGTTAGTGCTTGGTATGATATTGTTTGCTGAAAAAGTTTGAAATTGAGCACATTTCACCCACCCTTTGGTTTTCTTTTTGGTTCTTTTCCAAAGGGGGGCACTTTGAACCGATGAATAAAATTTTTTCGTGTCTGTACATAGATGGTTTTAGTCATAGTTAGGGACTTTTCCCAATGATAGATGGATGACGACCATCTTGAGGGAAAATTAGTCAATAGGTTTTTGTTGTGAACCCTTTGCTGATTGATAGCTTGATATTCTTGTTATGTGTTTTACATGATTGTAAGATGCAAGTGTTGTAAATTTTGAAGCATGCTTAGCAGTTGTATAACTTTGTTTGAAACACCTAGGCTCTTGAATCTGACTCTATGTGCTAAAAGCTTAATTTTGAATTCTTGTGATTAGCTGAGTTAAGAGTCTACTGAATCTGTCTTAAATTGAGCATATGCTATGAGTGAAAGGCTTTTAATTATTCCATACCAATGTGTAGTGTCTATAACTTGTCCGGTGTGTATGCAAAACAAAAAGAGGGATGTTGATTGTAGGAGATGATTTATGCATTTCTTTGAATGAGCCTTATTTTTATCCTTGGTTGTACCTACCTTGAATGTCTGAGCCTAGTTAGCCCCATTGAGCCTTTAGGCTATTCTTTGCCAGCCACAAAATGAGATTAGTCCTTTATTTTCAATAGCCTTGACTTTGATCCAAAACTCCTAAAAACTTAAGTGAAAATGCTAAATAAATTAAGGAGTAAGAAGTTGGAAGGAGAAGGAAAATAGTAGTTGTGAGAGTTGGAGAAAAGACTAGAGGTGCACTTGTTTAAAAATGAACAAGAGTTAGAAGGGAGTAAAACAAGAAAAGAGCAAACAAAAATTGCTTCCATAACTCCTTACTAGTAGCTTTAGTGTGCCTAAGGAAATGGGGAAATAAAGAGAAACATGAGAGTTGAAAAGAAAAAAGGTGAAGTAAGAGGATAGATATCCGTAATGAAAATGTGATATATTAAAAGCGCTTAGGGAAGATAGTCATTATTACTGGCCAGAATAGTACCTACCCATCCCTTAGCTTATATTACAAACCATTAAGTCCTACTTGATCTTACATTCAAATATTCCTAAATTAGTGGAGTAAAACACTAAAGGAAAGCTTATGGGTCCATACATGTTGTATGTGAGCTCTTTTTGAGAGTGAGTGTATTTCTTATTCATATACCCATACATGTTATAATTGAAAACATAGGAGCAAAATATTGGGTAACTCTCTTGTTGTGAGGGAACATATTTGAGGAAGGATAAAATTCATGTCGGATGTCTTACTTGGTTGATGTGCATGAGTTTGTTGAGGTTGACAGTCGATTCTTGAGCCTAAGAAGTCTTAACGTAGTTATATGTGATTTTAATGGGTATATCTTGCATGCTCTATTTTTAACTTGCCGTCTAAAACATTCGGTGTAGCCTTAGCTTGAATTGTGTTGCTTCAATTAGCTATGTGTGACTTCTTCATATGTATGAGATGGAATAGAGTTGTTCGAGGACGAACAAGGCTTTAAGTGTGGGGTAGTGATCTTGGGAATAATTATGTGCCAAAGTGCTATTTCATAACTTTACTTAGTCAAGTGTGTCAATTTAATTAATTACATTCTCATGTGATTTTGAAAATTGTTTTATGTATGAACTAACCGACATGATTGGTCTTTGTTTTATAGGTTTAAAACTCTTAGGAGGGACTAAATATAATGGTTAATGCATAAGAAATAAGTTGGAAAAGCATTGCAAGGAAGATGGCATGAAGTTGCAAAGGAGAGGGACTGCTAAGGCCACCAGCGTGCCACGCTAGGCCATTGGCGCGCACAGCACCGTGTCAAGTAGGCAGGAGTGCGCGCGAGAGCTGCTAGGCAGTGCACCTACGCATTGGCGCTGTTCCATGCTAGGCCTTGATGAACGATGGAGGTTGTGTCAAGCCATGTGCCGCGCGCGAGAAACAACGTGCTACATCAGGTGACGCACACAAGCTTCGCACAGGGACTGCTGGTGCCATCTGTCCACTGGGCATGCGCGACCAGTCCATGTCATGCCATCAAACTGCCGTGATAGGCAGCGTGGCTCGGAGCTGGTCCATGGCAAGCCAAAAATTGTATTTTTGCACTTAGTATAAATTTGACACTTAGCTCAAACAATTATTTCATCATGAAATATTTGGAGAACACCGGAAATGAGCGAAGGGAGAAGTTAAGAACTCTACCTAGGATTCGTTATTTCTCATTCTCTTTTAACTACTCTTGTAAGAATCTTACTCTAATTATGTTTTTGAGTATTTGTACGAACAAGAGTGGATAAAACCCTTCCTCTGTGGTTGAGGCCACATGATATGAATGTAAATGCATGAATTTTTTCTTTGGTTTGAGTTTTTAGTTGTTGTTTTGTCTAACATTCTTAGTTATTGTTGTTTTAATGCTTGGTCACCATGAAAAAAAAATCATTAAGCTTAGGTAGAAAGTTGAAAGAGTAATCCTAGGATAGAACACAAGAATGTAGGGAGAAAGTTCTTGTCTTTGTGATAGGATTCGTGGTTAGGATAGAAATTATACCTAATTTGCCTTGCTTGGTTAATAAAACGAGACGAGCTAGACACCGACTTAGAATTGTCACATCACCGCTCCTAGAAGTAGTTGTGAACCTAAGTTAGGTTAAATCATTAGTGGCACAAAAGTCCATAATCAAGGGTATAAACCCCGTAAACCACATCCAGGTAGTTATATTGCTCACGAATTAGGATGTCACATCCCCACTCAATGATGTAGATGTGGGACTATTTTGTTGTCTTTTGTGGCTCGAAAGAGCATGAACACCGCATTTTAATTATGTGAGACAACAACTGAAGTTTTCATACTCGAACCATGGTGAATTATAGCATTGCATGATTATCAAGCCTTAACTCTAGATGCTTCTTGTATTGTTTCTCGATTGTTTTGTCATCACCTCTATATTTAATTAAAATTTTTTGAAATTTCTACAATCAACACTTGTGAAGGTTGAATTAGCACTTGAACTTGAATTTTTTATAAATTAGTCCAGTCCCTGTGGGTTCGATATACGACTCTTAAAAAGGGCAACTATATTACTTGTATGACCACGCACCTGAGGTGCATATGCCCAGCCAGGTCAGCACAGGTCCTAGTATAGCACTAGGTACAAGTCATTCCTCCAAAGTGGGGCGTGACAAACTTGGTATCAGAGTTATGTCGTATCCTAGGGAGTCTGCAAGCCATGTCTAGTAGAGTCTTGTCTATGGGTGTGTTGTGCACCACATTCTATAGGTAGGAGGCTACGAGGAATGATTTCATGGTTACCCTCCTTTATTTTACCAAATCTTGCTATAGATCTAAGTTGTACAGGGTGGAGTCCCTAAGCTTACGTCGTTCTGCTCATCCACAGAGAAAATGGCTGATGCACGACAGACTACAACTGGCCGGGAGTTGGATACCACGGTGGGAAAGGGAACTAGAAGAGTTCCACAGTTCGAGATGGCACAATTTGTGGGCAAGAGGGAGACATCACCTCGATCTCCCCAGCATTCTCTACCACACCGGGAGCCCCCCGGGGTAGCAAATACATCAGCACCACCCCTAGTCACCCCTATACCATTAAATCAAGTGGTTAGGAGTGTGGTTTACATGTTGGCTTGGATGATGGTCGCTCAATGCCAGCCAGTGACACCCGTTGTCATTGAATCTACTAAAAGACCCAAAAGTTCGAGGGTTCGTAGTTTCTCGCTTTGAGTCCTCCGCAGTTTACGGGGACAGATCGCAGAGAGGATCCTTAGGACTTTCCAGACCAGTTGCGATGAATATTCAGGGTAACACATGCTTTGTCCATAGATTCAGTTGAGTTGGCAGTGTGTCGTCTATGAGATATAGCGATTTTGTGGTACGAGAGTTGGGAAAGGTCCAGAGGCAGAGACGTACCCTCACCTACTTGTCCTAGTTTTTCAGAGGCCTTCCTAGATCATTATCTTCCTCGAGAGATCCAATAGACCCGGGTTGATCATTTCTTACACCTGGAATAGGGAAGAATGAGCATTTGGGAATACACACTGTGGTTTGACTCCTTGGCATGATATGCGCCAACTTTTGTTGATACTATGGTAGCCAGGGTACATTTGTTCATCATAGAGCTTTCTATGGAATATGTGGAGTGCTGTATTACAACCACTTTGCATGAGGACATGGATATTTCCAACATTTAGGCTCTGGCTCAAAATGTAGAGGGAATCAAGCAGCACCAGTGAGGTTGAGAGGGTAAGTCGGGAGAAACACCAGAGAGCTAGACCCACTGATTTGCAGGTAGAATTTCAAGAGGGGCCCAGACCTTGGTTGTCAGGTAGGCCACCTAGACCTTTGCCTCCGTAGTAGTAGGGAGGTAGATCAGATCTTCATGGACAGTCAGTTCCTGGAGAGAGTTCACGAGTGTCAGGCTCTTAGCAACAGAGAGGTTCAGTTCAGAGCAGGACCGTTGCATCATGTTGTAGGATTTGTAGTCGACAGCATTTTGGGAGGTGTAGATAGGGTTCTACTGCATCTTATACTTGTGGGAAAAAGGGTTATATGATGAGGGATTGCCGGAATAGAGATCAAGAGGATCAGGACCAGCAGAACAGGGCCTCAGTAGGATCACATGCTCCGATACCTTCAGCAGGGCGCAATCCCTCAGCTCCAGATGGTAGAAGCAGATGTAGATCAGGGGAATCCAGGTTTGGTGTGATCCAGATCGCACTTACACTTTACCAGGGCGACAGGAGTTAGATTCATCACGAGATGTTGTGATAGGTATGTTGAATGTTTGCTCTCACCCAGCTTATGTCTTGATAGATCCAGGTTCTACTCTATCCAACGTTACTCTGCTAGTGGCACGGAAATTTGGTATAACACCAGGGTTACTTCAGCAACCATTTTCTGTAACCACACCTGTGGGTGACTCTATTAATGTCAAGAGGATTTATTGGGGCTATACAGTAGAGGTTGTGGATCTGCAGACTTTAGCAAATTTAGTGGAGCTAGAAATGATTGACTTTGATGTAATTATGAGAATGGATTGGCTAGCACCATGTTATGCCAATGTGTAGTTCTGGACCAAGATTGTCCGATTTCACTTTCCTGGGGAGATAGTGCGAGAATGGAAAGGCAATGCAACCACACCAAAAAATAGGGTTATATCCTATCTTTGGGCGAGGAAGCTAATAAAAAAGTGTTGTATATACCACATTGTTAGGGTTTTAGATATGCAGGAAGAATCCCCAACTTTTCAGTCCATTCCTATAGTCAATGAATTTCCAGATGTATTCTTGAATGAGCTTCCTGGTATTCCCTCAAGAGCGTGAGATTGATTTCTATATCGACTTGCCACCAGATACTTATCCTATATCCATCCCTCCGTACAGAATAGCTCCTTCCGAGCTGAAGGAATTGAAAGAATAGTTGAAAGACCTATAGATAAGTGTTTTATCAGGCCTAGTGCTTCGCCATGCAGTGCACCAGTGTTGTTTGTAAGAAAGAAGAGCGGCTCCCTACGAATGTATATAGATTATCATCAATTGAATAAAGTTACTATTAATAATAAATATCCCCTTCCAAGGATAGATGATTTGTTTGATCAGCTACAAGGGGCGAAATATTTCTCTAAGATCGACGTAAGGTCAGAGTATCATCAAGTGCGAGTCCGGGAGAAAGATATTCTGAAGACAACTTTCAAAACCAGGTATGGTCCATTTGAATTCTTGGTCATCTCCATCGGATTGACGAATGCCCCAGCAATATTCGTAGACTTAATGAACAACATCTTCAGGACATATTTAGATCTGTTTGTGATAGTGTTTATTGATGATATTCTTGTATATTCACTCTTAGAAGACGAATATTGAGATCATTTATGAACAGTACTCCATGTCCTTAAAGACCACCAGTTATATGTGAAGTTCTCGAAATGTGAATTCTGGTTAAATTTTGTAGCTTTATTGGGCATGTGGTGTTAGATGCAGGTATCTAGGTTGACTTGCAAAAAATCGAGGCAGTGAAGACATAGCCTAGACCCACGACACCCATTGGGGTTCGTAGCTTCCTGGGGTTAGTTGGGTATTACAGAAGGTTCGTGCAAGGATTCTTTGCCTTATCAACACCGTTGACAAGATTGACTCAGAAAGTAGCCAAATTTCACTAGATCTAGGCTTGTGAGCAGAGTTTCCAGGAACTGAAAAATAGATTGATATCTCCACCAGTATTAGCCTTACCGAAAGGCTCATAGGGCTACACTATTTATTGTGATGCTTCAGGCATTGGGTTAGGGTGTGTTCTGATGCAGTATGGCGAGGTGATTGTTGATGCTTCAAGGCAGCTAAGGAAGCACAAAAAGAATTACCCCACCCTTGATTTATAATTGGCAGAAGTCATTCATGCTCTGAAAATCTGGAGGCATTAATATATGGTGTTCATGTAGATATCTTCACAGATCACAAAAGCCTCCAGTATACCTTCACATAGAAGGAGTTGAATTTGCGGTAGCGTCCTTGGCTAGAATTGTTGATAGACTATGACGTGAATATCTTATATCACCCAGAGAAGGATAATATTGTAGTCAATGCCCTTAGATGCAGGTCTATGGGTAGCCAAGCATATTTGAGACCAGAACAACAAAAAATGGCTCAAGAACTGCACCAGTTAGCCATACTATCAGTACAGGTAGTAGATTTAGAGGATAATGGGGTCGTAATCCATAATACAATAGTGTCATCTCTAGTTGTGGAGGTAAAGGAGAAATAGTACGAGGACCCTATCCTAGTACGACTCAAAGAGAAAGTTCAACAGGGTGAACTATAAACCTTTGAATTAATGGGAGACTGTGTTCTGAGACTCGGAGGTCAACTCTGTGATCCATATGTAGCAGGGCTTCGCCAGCAAGTTATGGCAGAGGTACATTATTCTCGTTACTCTCTTCACCCAGGTTCGACGAAGATATATCATGATATAAAGGAGATATATTGGTGCCCTAGAATGATAAAAGGTGTAGCTGAATTTGTAGCATAGTTCCCAAATTGCTAGTAGGTAAAAGATGAGCATCAAAAACCTGCCAGACTCACTCCGGAGATAGCTGTGCCTATGTGGAAATAGGAAGCCATTAATATGGATTTTGTTATAAGTCTACCTCACACCAGGCATAAATTCGACACTATTTGGGTTATTATCGACAGGCTGATGAAATCATCCAATTTCTTGCCAGTCAGAACTACATTTTTTGCTGAAGATTATGCTAAGTTATATATTAAGGAAATAGTCCAAATGCATGGCATTCCAACATGTATTATTTCTGACAGAGGGGCACAATGCGAGATTATAGAAATTATTTTATAAAGGGTTGGGAATGCATGTTAATTTGAGTACAACTTTCCATCCTCAGACAGACGGTCAGGAAGAGCACACCATTCAAACACTGGAGGACCTACCCTTAGATGCAGGTCTGTGGGTAGCCTAGCATATTTGAGACCAGAACAACAAAAAATGGCTCGATAACTGCACCAGTTAGCCATACTATCAGTATAGGTAGTAGATTCAGAGGATAATGGGGTCGTAATCCATAATACAATAGTGTCATCTCTAGTTGTGGAGGTAAAGGAGAAATAGTACGAGGACCCTATCCTAGTACGACTCAAAGACAAAGTTCAACAGGGTGAACTATCAACCTTTGAATTAATGGGAGACTGTGTTCTGAGACTCGGAGGTTAACTTTGTGATCCATATGTAGCAGGGCTTCGCCAGCAAGTTATGGCAGAGGTACATTATTCTCTTTACTCTCTTCACCCAGGTTCGATGAAGATATACCATGATATAAAGGAGATATATTGGTGGCCTAGAATGATAAAAGGTGTAGATGAATTTGTAGCATAGTTCCCAAATTGCTAGTAGGTAAAAGATGAGCATCAAAAACCTGCCAGACTCACTCCGGAGATAGCTGTGCCTATGTGGAAATAGGAAGCCATTAATATGGATTTTGTTATAAGTCTACCTCACACCAGGCATAAATTCGACACTATTTGGGTTATTATCGACAGGCTAATGAAATCATCCAATTTCTTGCCAGTCAGAACTACATTTTTTGCTGAAGATTATGCTAAGTTATATATTAAGGAAATAGTCCAAATTCATGGCATTCCAACATGTATTATTTCTGACAGAGGGGCACAATGCGAGATTCTAGAAATTATTTTATAAAGGGTTGGGAATGCATGTTAATTTGAGTACAACTTTCCATCCCCAGACAGACAGTCAGGAAGAGCACACCATTCAAACACTGGAGGACATGCTACAGGTGTGTGTGCAAGACTTTGGACGGTGTTGGGAAAAGCATCTACCTCTTATTGAGTTTGCATACAATAACAATTATTATTCTACTATTCATATGGCGTCTTATGAGGCATTATATGGGTAGAAATGTAGGTCCCCCATAGGATGGTTTGACGTAGGGGCAATAAGTTGATCGGGCTTGACATGATACATCAATCAGAAGAAAAGGCGAAGCTTATCATAGAACATTTGCTGACAGCCCAGAGTCATCAAAAGTCCTATTCCGATGTTCGATGTAGAGACCTAGAGTTCAATGTTGATGATTGGGTATTTCTTAATGTTTCTCCTATGAAGGGCATGATGAGATTTGGCAAGAAGGGCAAACTTAGCCTTAGGTTCATTGTCCCATATCGGATCCTTTGAAGGATAGGCCGAGTAGCTTATGAGTTAGAACTGTCTTCAGATCTAGAATCTATTCATCTAGTTTTCCATGTATCAATGCTATGAAAGTGCATAGGAGACCTGTCCTAGGTTGTCTCGGTTGAGGATGTTCAAGTCAATGACGAACTATCCAACAAAGAGACTCCAGTCGCTATACTAGATCGGCAGGTCGTAGGTTGAGGATTAAGGATGTAGCCTCCATTAATGTCCTATGGAGGAACAAAAATGTAGAGGAGATGACTTGGGAAGCTGAGGATGACATGAGGTCTAAATATCCTCAGTTATATCAGACTTGACTCAAATTGTGCAATTGAGGTAAGATTGTTGTTCAATTAACGTCTTGTCACTTATATTATCAGTATTGACTAGCTGTTCACTTATATGTTGTGGGGTAGTTGTTTGTAGCATCCTATGAGATGTCTATGTTGGACTTTTCTGTGTTTTAGATTTCTGGATAGTCCATATTACATAGGAGACTCTATCAAAATTTATCCAAAAATGGTTACATGAGTTGAGTCTCTTAAGTTTAAGATTACATTAGAGGATGAATATTCCTAAGGGGGGAATGATACACTCCGTAAGTTTATATCGTTTAACCGACACGTGTGTATGTATGTTGAGAGTTTTAGAGTACTACACATGCGAAGAAAGACCCAAGGAATGAGCATACGAGCACGTTGTCGAGCGAGCAGGAGACCAGGGCCGATGGTAGGATGCACCGGGCACAGCGTCGCACAGGCCATGCCAGCGCGTCACACTTGAATCCTGGTGATATGGCCGGCACGCCACGCCCCCGCCACCGCCTCAAAATATATAAACTCCCTGAATGTTTGGATGACTGATTTCAATATTTCCAAAATAGAAAGGGTGAGCCTTGAGTGACATTTTTATTCGATTTTCATTGAATTACTCCTTTAAACTCTGTTCAAATGCAAATTCATCTTGGATAACAAGTTCTGAGCCTATGAGGAACGTCCCTGCAGAGTATTTCTTGCAATCTCGCTCAAACTGTCGAAACCCCGCTGAGTAAAGGTTGTAGAAATCACTTCTAATTGAGTCCTAAGTGGCTACAAGTGATAGATAAGAATTTCTACCTTCTAAACTCTCGAGAATTTGTAAGCTTTCGGCCAAATTGGACGAAGTTTAATTTGTAGTTAATATATTTGAAAAATATTGGTATTAGCCATTTCCTATTATTGAAAATAGCCTTATTCTCTTAGCATAAGGGCTGGAATTTGGTGGAATTACCTGCTTTAGGTTCGAGCTGTTAGAGTGAACAAAAATCAACAATTAAGGTATGTTAAGGCTAATCCTTTTGGCAGGTTATTCTCGTCGTAACATTGATATGAGTTTAACTTCTGTAGTAACTTAAGAATAAGAATGTTATGGTTAGCTGTTACGAATAAATTTGAGGTTGTAGCGTAGCATCCCTATTTTCGGTTGATCATATGTCTTACGACCTCTCGCTGTAAATAGCTAAGGGACTGCTAATCATACGAACTACTTATGGAGCTCTAAAGTATTTATGGAGTTATATATTGCTTACGAAGCCACGATGCTGCTATTATTCACAGAACTATAAGACTGCTTTTGAAGCTATTTTATTGCTTATGAGCTACTGAATTGCTTACAAAGCTATTAAGTGTCTGAAGGGACAAAAGTAAAGCCTTCGGGGACATGATGGAGTCTACTATGAACTCCTTCTATGCAAAGATGACATTACCGACCCTCACAGGGCCTGGATTTCCTGAAACGCAGTTGGAGTCACTTATGGGGCCTCATGGGTACCGATAGGGGTATATAGGTTGATTGGCACTTTCCAGGGCTTATGGGGGCCCTGATAGGTTATTCTGTGTTGATTTTCCAGGCTTATGGAGGCCCAATTAGGTTCTTGTTTGTATATTTACTTGCTAGTTATACTTCAGATTGTGAGGCTATTTAGGTTAAGCTCTTATCCTTCTTATTGATTACCTTCATTTCCTTTATCAGCTTCTATTAAGCTCTTATTACTGCATTACATATTTAGTACACATTTTACTGACGCCCACATATGGGGAGTGAGATACTTGCCTGTAGGTATGGACAGACATGTTTTAGGACCTCCTTAGCAGTCACTCGGGGTTAGCAGATTAGTCAGCTCCTTTTCTTCGGAGTTGTAAGTTAGAAAGGTTTGCTCATTTAGTTGTACAACTTTTGGGTAGGTTGGGGCCCTGGCTCAAAAACTATTCCACTCTTAGAGGCTTGCGAACTATAGTTCTTAGTTATTTGTTGTTGTTGGCCATGTGGGGCCTATGTATGTTATGTTTTGTGTGTTGGCCATGTGGGGCCTAGTTTAGCTATCAGTTAGAAGCCTTGTCAGCTATAATTGATATCTGACTGTTTATTTTCCTTTTGTTATGACTTAGACAACATGGTGGTCTTGTCGGACCGCATAGGTTCCTTTTATTATTGTGACTGTTGGGTTAGCTGTTTCTTTACAGGTTTACTATGTGGCCTTGTCAGCCCGAGACTATGTTTACAACCGAGATATAGCTGTTTGTTTCCTCGATTTTAAGTTGCAGACAGGTACCTAAGGTGCATATGCCCAACCAGGTCAACACAGGTGTCACGCCCCACCTTAGGAGGTATGACTAGCACCTAATGCCACACTGGGATTTGGGCTGACCTGGCTGGGCATAAGCACCACTGGTGCCTTCCAACGACTCATATTCAAGAAAACAAACTGCTATATCTCAGCTATAAACACAACCTCGGGTTGACAAGGCCACGCAACACATGTAAAAGAAAACAGCACCCAGCCAATACAGAAATGAAGGGGATCCTATGCGAGCTGACAAGACCACCATGCTGCCTAGTTATAACAGGAATGAAAACAGACAACTATACTGGTCTGCACACAACCAACACATAAAATAAAATATACATGGGCCTCTCACAGCCAACAATAACCAACTAACTAAAGATTGTAGTCTGCAAGCCTCTAAGAATGAGAATATTGGTTGGGACAGGGCCCCAACCTACCCAAATACTATAAAATAAAAGACTTTAATCTTTACAACCTGGAAACTCCGAATTAAAGGAGCTGACCAAATTACTGACCCTGAACATGTTCTAATGGAGGTCCTGAACTCTGTCTGTGTAAACCTGCAGGCAAGTATACAATGCCCTATAGTTTGGCGTCATTACAATATGTACCGAATATGTAAGGCAATAACATAAGCTGATTGGAACTGATAAAGAACAAAAAGTGAACAGTAGTAAGGGCCAGAAATTAACCTGTACGCTCTCTTATCCATAACCTATGTATAGTAAATCACTACACGTATATGCGCTAAAACTGTATGCCTATTTATTCATAAACTATAGCTGGCAGAAAAATATACAAACAAGAACCTAACCCAGACCCTATAAGTTGGGAAGGTACAAACAACACAGTAATAACCTACTTGGGCCCCCATAAGCCTTGATAGGTGCCAATTAGTGTATATACCCCTACTAGTACCCCTTAGACCTTTCATGTCACGGTAACTGTATCTCCATACGGCCCTCACAACCACAATATAGCCCTGACGACCCTCACACCGTCAATATGGTCCATACGGATATCATATTGCTTTTGTGAGCATATTGGTATCTCAATACGGCCCTCACGTCCTCAACACAGCCCTCGCGACCTCAATATGGCCCTCACAACCTTAATACAGCCCTCACAGCCTCAATACAACCCTCACGGCCTCAGTCTGGTCCCAGCGGACATCATATTGCTCTTGCAAGCGTAGCCCTATAGACAACAAAATGCCCAATAACTCAAACGTCATATGCAGAGACCAAGCTAACTAGGGTTAACCCTAACAAGGGTCACTGTGTCCTCACTGTCGACTAAAAGTAAGAGTCACTGACAGTAGCCAACTACATGGAAGGATAACCCTCATTTCACAAGGAAACCCTGGCACCGCTGACTCTAGGGTAAGACCATCCTATTCAAATTCTGGCCTTGAAGGCATCAAGGTATGCCAACGGCCTTTGGGTGAGCTTCACTGAAAATATAGGCATCAAACTGAAAGCTATATCGCCTGGATGTGTCCTATGCTGTCCAACGTACCAAATTAGTCCCACTGCCAATCATAAACTTCTAAGGCCTTGCATGATAGCAAAACATTAGAAAATACTATGAACAAAAGAACAAATGCGTTTCTATGACACTCCTATCATGAGTCACACTTAACATCTTCTTTCCCGAAAAGGGATACTACAATATACTCTTAATATGCTTTCTAACATCTAGCCACAACATTTGTGATCATAATCTACCGATAGTAACTAATCACGAAATACATAATCCTTATATACTAGCAGCAGCTAGTTACAACATGTAGGATCATTGTCTATGTTCAAAACATAGGTCGTATTATTATACAATGCGAATAACTTGCCGAAGGAATAAGCCTTAACATAAATTGAATGTGAATTCTTGTTTAACTAATTAGTTTTGACTCGTAGCTAGCGGTTCCATTCAACTGCAATCTATATACTGAGAGAATAGGGCTAGTTTCAACACTAAATTCGGCAAATCACAATATCTTTCAATAATAATGTTAACTATAACTCAACTCTATTCAACTCCGCTAAAAACCCACATTTTCTCAAGAGTTCAAGAGGGAGAAATGCTTACCTATTTCCTGTGGCCATCTAGGATTCAATTTGGAGTAATTCCGACAACCTTTACTCTCCGGGGTTCCGGTATGCCGTGTGAATCTTCGAGAAATAACTTCGCAGAAATGCTTCCCATAGGCCCAAGACTTATTACCAAAAGTTAATTTGCATTTGGATGGTGTTTGATAGCGTAGTTTGATAAAAATCTACCGAAAATTGTGTGCTCTCCTTATTCTGGCCGAAAGATCATCTCATAAATGTTTTAAATTAAACAAGGTGATATATATATATATATACATGGGCGATTGTAGTGGGTGGTGACTCGCGCTGCCCAATGCGCCTACCAGTCTACTGCGCCATACCCCCCAGTTTGGCTGGTCTTCCTGGCATGCCATGTTGCCCAGCGCACAGGAAGGTTGGCATGTTGCACTGGCCCTTCGCGGCCTGGCCTCGCCGAATCCTGCTGCCGATGCTTTTCCCGCATGCGTGAAGCTTCTATTACTTGTCACAAGTCCATGTCAACGCATACTAACCACTAACATCTTACGGGGTGTAACATCCTCCCTCCTAGGGACATTGTCCTCAAATGTCATCTTCAAGCTTAAGGTGTTAACTTTTTTAACTAATACTTGGAAATATTTTGGCAGGGTCCCCTCGGTATTATAGACTATCGGAAAACCTGAAACGTAGAAAAAACCCAACATAGGCATCTCACAGCATGCTATCTACAATTGAATAATAAAGTGCCAATATATATATAAGTGACTTATAACAATAACAATAAGGGCTCTACTCAATACATGAAAACTATCCTACCATTTTTGAATTGTCTAAATCAATATGTTGTCACTAGAGATCCTAGAAAAACTAAAGACATTTTTCTATGTTCTTGTTCCTCTCTAAGTCTCTTATGGATCATATCTTTGATCTTTATGGTAGCCCCTTACAGGTCCAACGACCTAGTATAACTACTGGAGCCTCCGTGTGGGACGACCCTTCTGTAGCATAAGCATCCTCAACTAGGTCAATCTGAGAAAAAGCCTCCTACGTGCTTGCGTAGTGTTGATAAACAAATCCTATCCTCGAAGATAACTCTATCTCATAGGTCACTTGGACAATCTCCTGGAGGACCCGGTATAGTTTAATAAACCTAGGGCTGGACTTGCCCTGTTCGTTAGATCTCATAACGCCCTTCATTGGCGAAGCTTTTAGGAACATCCAGGCATTGCTTCAATTTTTTTAACTTCTCCATTTGCTAAAATAAGACTTCCGGTGTCTCTGGGCTGCCAGTAGGTATCTCCGAATTAGTTTAATTTTTTCCCTCCGACTGATGTAGTATGCTCAGTTCAATTATCCCCGAATTACTTGCTTCAAGCCATTACATAGGGATCCTACATTTCCACCTTTAACATAACTCCGAGTTTTTGAGTCGTGCACTCTACTTTGTCACTATCTGGGGATGGGAAGCTATACTCAAATTAACTTGCATTCCAATATGTTCTTAAAGTTTTTCCCAAGCCTAGCTATAAATACAGTCTTTGTCAAAATTTAATAAACACTAGGACATCATACCGCTACCACAATTCTTTAATATTCAATTCAACGTAACGCTTAGCTGAAACATAATCCTGACCGACATGAAATGAATTAATATCATTGGTCTTTGGTCTTTTTATACTGACTCGAATAGGATAGAATTTACCCTTAACACGGGTTAACCCTGCAGCTATATTCATACTGTCTATTTCCCCCTTCCATATAGGCACAACTGTCTGCTGAATTAGTCCGCCCAATTTCTGATGTTCAATCTCCCTTTGTTGGCCATTGGAGTTTTATACCACAACTTACTAGTATCCTTCTTCTTCTTGTGCCAGTAGTAGATCTCTTTTATAACTTAATGCGTTTTTGTCAAACCCGGGTGGGGGAATTAACAGACATGATATCCGTTGCTACAATCTACTGACGAAACTCTGTGACATTTAGAACATAGAGCCGACCTCTGGGTCTCAAGACTCTGTCCACTACTATCTCAAAGGTCGGTGACTCCTTCTATAGGGCATTATCTCTTGCTACACTAGACTAGGGTCCCCGTATTGTCACTTCTTTACCTCCACAACTAGTGATAATATTGCAGTATTCTAGGTTACAACCCCACTATCCCTTAAATGTCATCCTGATGCTTATTTCTCAATATTCGGTGGTGATTCCAAGCTCTATTAGCCCACTATCGCTTGGAGGTGATTGTGTTCTCCTCCAAAAAAAGATACTCATGTCTTCCCCCTTACTTCTAAGGGCTGAGATCTAGCGTTCATTCCTCCTACATCTTACTGACAAGGATGCTACTGGCAAACTCTACCAACCTGTATCATTCTGACCCACACTCATGCCAATTTCATTCATGTAATCTCTCTGTCCTTCGGCATAGCAAACTAGGGCCATAGCCATTATTCTGCAGGTATTTCTTACCATCATCGACACACCGCGATGGGGTTAGTCCATTTCTGGCTTAAACTTTACTATTGCTAGGAATTTACTGTTTATGGACTCTCACCTGCACTTGGGTGCTACTAACAATCCTACCTACCCTCCTGATTTACTACTGTGAGGATCTAGGTGACTTACTTGAACAGTAGGGGTCTTAATCACTTCCTAACATTTTTCTGGAATCAACGATTCTATCACCCGTTTACTATTCACGCTAGGAAAAATCGCGTTAATACTTACGCTTTATGTCATACTGAGAAAAGGATGGGAGGAAGGAAATAGCCATATCTTACTGCGATAGGGCTGAGGTATGGAACTTTACAACATCTGATGAGTCAGGAGTAAGAACCCCATAATCTCTCCCTCCTTTGGTACCTTTCATGTAATCAACATTAACTGTATCCCTTGTCTAATTCTAGATATCTACTAAGTGAACCAACAAATACATATATCGTATTACTAACCTCTTACTCTGAGGCTGTAAGAATAATTGGGGATAGTGCTGGCATATCTATTACCTTATGGGGTTCCTGGTGCCCCGGGAGGATGCTGGGGCGATTAAAAGACGTCTACTTTTGCCCTTGGGCTAAATGTCTCCCCCAACTGTGGAACCTCACTGGTACCCTATCTTTCTGTTGTAGCTAGCTTGCGGCTGACTGAAGTCCGTCCCATATCAAACATTATTTCAAATAAACATAACAATGAAAGCTTAGGGACTCATCCCTATACAACTCGGTGCTATAACATGATCTCAAAAGGAGGGGTAACCATACAATCATCCCTTGTAGCCTCCTGCTTATAAAATGTGGTGCACAACACATTTATAAACAAGACTCTACTAGACACAGGTTGTAGACACCCTAGAATACGACCTTCTCCGATACCAACTTCATCACGCCCTACCTTGGGAGGTATGATTGGCACCTAATGCCACACTGGGATCTGGGCTGACCTAGCTGGGCATAGCACCACTGGTGCCTACCAGCGACTCATAGTTAAGAAAACAAACTGCTATATATCATCTATAAACATCGCCTCG
The DNA here is from genome assembly GCA_035772735.1 of Datura wrightii. Classification (NCBI taxonomy): domain Eukaryota; kingdom Viridiplantae; phylum Streptophyta; class Magnoliopsida; order Solanales; family Solanaceae; genus Datura; species Datura wrightii. The sequence goes on along the minus strand of JASDFA010000019.1, from coordinate 69,145,543 downwards.
AGCCGACAAGGCCACACAACACCTATAAAAGAAAATACCTAACCCAGCCAAATATAGAACTGAAAGGGATCCTATACGGGCTGACAAGACCACCATGCTTTCTAGTTATAACAGGAATGAAAACAGGAAGCTATACTGGGCCCCACACTGCTAACACATAAAATAAATCATACATGGGCTCCACACGACCAACAACAACCAACTAACTAAAGACTGTAGTCTGCAATCCTCTAAGAATGAGAATATTGGTTGGGACAGGGCCCCAACCTACCGAAATGGTATACAAATAAAATACTTTAATCTCTACACCTAGCAACACCGAATGAAAGGAGTTGGCCAAAGTACTGACCCTGAACAACTGCTAATGGAGGTCCTGAACTCTTTCTTTCTAAACCTGTAGGCAAGTATGCAGCGCCCCATAGTGGAGTGTCAGTATAATATGTCCGAATATGTAAGGCAATAATAAAAGATGATTGAAATTGATAAAGAACTGAAAGTGAACAGTAGTAAGGGCCAGAGATTAACCTGTACGCTCTCTTATCCATAACCTGCATATAGTAAATCACTACAACTATATGAGCTAAACCTATATGACTATTCATTCATAAGCTATAGCAGGTAGACAAATATATAGACAAGAACCTAACCTAGCCCGCATAAGCTGGGAAGGTACAAACTTCATAGTAATAACCTACCTAGGCCCCCATAAGCCCCGACAGGTGCCAATCAGTCTAAATACCTATACTGGTACACCTTAGACCCTGCAATTAACAGTAACTGTATCTCCATAGGGCCCTCACAAGCTCAACACGACCCTCATGACCTGAATACGACCCTCACGGCTTCAATATAGCCCTCACGGCCTCAATACGACCCTCACAGCCTCAATCTAGTCCCTACAGACATCATATTGCTCTTGCGAGTGTATCAGTATCTCAATACGACCCTTATAGCCTCAATACGGCCCTCACAGCCTCAATCTGGTCCAAACGGACATTATATTTCTCTTGCAAGCATAGCCCTATAGACAAAAAATACCCCAAAACCCAAACGTCATATGCAGAAACTAAGCCAACTAGAGTTAACCCTGACAAGGGTCACTATGTCCTCGATGCGACTCAATTCTATTTGTAGCAGCTGACCATAATAGGCTTACTCTAAAATTCTTTTCCTCTGCATAGAGAAACTATGGAGTTGCTACTTATCGAATATGCTCCTGAGCAGTCAGCCCTAACCTTCCATAGGGAACTTATTATAACTCTTACCCTGGAGGTAATACTGTATTATTGTTGTTCTAGTCCCTTAGATACTAACTTGGTCTGTTCAGATTTCATATGCCTTCTCTGGGTGACTCCTAACCTCGTGGGTATGTTTATCTGGACTTAGCCATTCCCAGGAACCTGTACCTGCATATCTTATGAGAGTAGGCTGGGGCGTTGGCCGCGTATCAAGATACTAACAAAACTTCCTCCTTAGGGTGTCTACTGCTCCATCAAACTGGTAACAACTGGGGTGGTGCCCTGAGTGACCTGTAGAATAAGCACCAAGTCGATTGAAACTAACAATCACTGACAGTAGCCAACTACATGGCAGACTGACCCTCAATTCACTAGGCAACACTAGTGCCACTGACCTAGGGTAAGACTATCCTATTCAAATTCTGGCCCTGGAGGCGTCAAGGTATGCCAACGGCCTTTGGGTGAGCTTCATCGACAATACAGGAATCAAATTGAAAGCTATATCTCTCGGATGTGTACATTGTCCAACTTACCAAATCAGGCCCCACCGCTAACCATAAACTTCTAAGGCCTTGGCATGACAGCAAAACATTAGAATTCTACTAATACTGTGAATAGAAGAACAAAGGAGTTTCTATGACACTCCTAGCGTGAGTCACACTTAACATATTCTTTGCCGAAAAAGGATACTACAATATACTCTTAATATGCTTTCTAATGGCTAGCCACAATATATGTGATCATAATTTAATGATACCAACTAATCACGACATACTTCATCCTTATATAATAGCAGCAGTTAATTACAACATGTAGGATCGTTGTCTACGTTCAAAAATTAGGTCATATGATTATACGATGAGAATAACTTGCTAAAAGGACTAAGCCTTATCATACCTCGAATGCCATTTCTCATTTAATTGATTACTTTCAACCCATAGCCAAAGGTTCCACTCAACTGTAGTCCTTATGCTGAGAGAATAGGACTAGTTTCAATACTAAATTTGGCAAATAACAATATCTTTCAATAACAACATTAACAATAACTCAACTCTATTTAACTCGACCGAAAATCCATATTTTCTCAAGAGTTCAGAAGGGAGAAATGCTTACCTGTTGCCTGTGGCCATCTAGGATTCACTTTGGAGTAATTTCGACCCTTTACTCCCGGGGTTCTGGTATGCCGAGCGAATCTTTGAGAAATAACTCCATAGAAATGCTTCCCGTAGGCCTAAAACTTGTTACCCGAAGTTAATTTGCATTTGGATGGTGTTTGATAGTGTGATTTGATGAAAATCTATAGAAAATTTCATGCTCTCCCTAGTCTAGCCGAAAGATCATCTCACAAATGTTTTAAATTAAATATGGAGGCTTATATATATATACACACACACATATGGGTGGTGGCAAGGGGTGGTGCCTCGTGCTGCCCAATGCACCTACCAGCCTATCGCGCCACGCCCCCTAGTGCGCTGGTCTGTGTCACGACCCAAGTGTAGACCCGGATTGTAGGCATGGGACAAGGGACCCCGAGAGTTGGCATAAGCATACAACTAACTCATATGATAAACTGAGGAAATCATCAATATAATGCAGCAGTAAGTATATTTCAACATAACATCCGAAAATAACACATACATAAGTTTGAAAAGTCTCTACTCTAGACGAATTGTTGGGACAAAACCCCCAACTAACTCAACAATACAGAAACTAAAATGCGCAAAAGAAACTGAAAGTCTATTCCTCGAAAGATGAGGACTCACCAATCACGCAGGTGCTAACTCTGATAAGCGACCACGAGCGGGGCTTGACCTGAGAACTGGATCCTGCATCATGAAACGATGCAGCATAGAAAGTATGTGGACAATACGTGGAATGTACCAAGTATGAAAGATAAGTAAAACCGCTTTAGTAAAGTAAATTATTTAAAACATTTCATGCATATCATACGCTTTCAACATGAGAGGAAAGGCATGCATGCATTTTTTCTGAAATCATAATCTCATCATAACATGACCATGCATATCTTTATAACATCATGACTGATTCGAATGATTCATAGCTGAAACATAACATTTATATTGAAAAGGTGAATAATGAGTCAAACCTTGCTCTTAGAACATGCATGCATAAAGTAATCACCATGAGTAATGAATATGCAAGTCTGAATGATACAGACTGTGGGAGACTCATCACTTATCCGGCATACCACGATAGAGCTTACGTGATCCCAACTATCACACTCAAGTGGGTAGAGCCTTCCATCGCCTTGCCAGGGCGATGGACGTTACCATGATATCAATATCAATCTTAAGGGCCAATCGAGCCTGGGATAGCTCACAAGGGAAGTCCCAATAATATAATAGTGTCATCCTACGTTGGCGCGTAGTTCTGGGTCATAGGGTAATCAGCCCTTAACCCGCTCGGTGGTAGACTCTTCTCCCAAAAACATGCAATGCTGTACATCATATATAATGAAGCTTAACATCGTATATTTATGGAGCTCAACATGAAACCATGCATAACTCAAAATTATATGAAACGAAGCTCAACATTCTCTATTGACAAAGCTCATTAATGAAATCATGTATACACTCGACATCATATGAAAATGAATCTCAATAATGACAAATATATCAATTATGAATTCATGCATATGAGAAGATTTATTTTGAAACATACCATAAGCTCACTCATAGGTGGGAGCGTCTACTCCAAATCATTTGGTAAGCTACATGTAAAAATATTTAACTCAAATACCACAAGCTAGAATTTATGAAAAATTGGGAAACTTCACTTCAAACAAATAATGTGGTAAGCTTATGTCCGAAAAATCATCACTTCAAATCAACATGTGGGCATTTCCCAAAGCTTTATCATACTAGGATCTACTCATTTCATTTTGAAAACAACATCATAATCATGGGTAGCTTTAGAAACATGCTTTTCATCATTAAATCTAATCATCATCATACATTAAACATCATTCTCTTCTTTCATGAACTTCTCATCCATGGGCATTTAATTTCATAATTTAGATATGACAATTTGGGTGGAAAACAATTTAAAATCTGTCCAAGACTCACAATTCATCAATATAAATATAACCTAATCATACCCATGTATAGATATTAAAGATTTAAGCATGATCATTGGCAAATCATCATGTTTTGATAGAAATCGGGCATAGATGTGGAGGGAAGCACCCACTCATAGCGTTACATACCTAGGAATGGTTAATTCTATCACATTCTAATAGCCCAAGCTGAGATTCCAATGGAAATCTTGAGATCTTGCCTTGAATCTCCTCTTTAAACCATCAAACTTGCATGCATGGGAAGAATGACTTAGAATAGGTTTTTCCCTCCTTAAAACCCACTAAAACGAACCTTAAACAACGTAGTATAGGTCTTAGTAACTTAGGAATTTACATGAATGTCCTTACTATTTCATAGAAAATAACTACCAGGTGACCCTAACGGCTGACCTGACGACTCATCAAGACGGGCAATGACTTGTCAAGTCGTTTGTCAGGTACACTGGATGACAGATCACTTGGGGTTCGTAACAGGGGCAAAACGGTTCGTTCCTCGAGACCACGACTTGTGGTTACCTCCCGTAATGTACACTGCCTCATTCTCAGATAAAGTTCAACCTACTTGCTCACGACTCACCTCACGGATTGTTGGGATTGACCATGACTAGTGGGGTCCCTTCCGTTAGGTACACTGGTCAATCCACCCATTTATTCCTCAACTTTACCCCACGGTTAACCTAACGACTTGTGGTGGCTGACCACGAGTCGTTCCTATGCCCGTGGGGACCTCAACCCTTCAATTTATCCAGGCCTTCCCACGAATCACCTAACGACTCGTGGGATATCCTCACGCGTCGTCCAATGACTCGTCCTGCAACTGCAACATCATTTTCCAGATTTTTCTCCGTTTGACTCCCGTGTCTGATCCTTGGGTTCCTAGGGTATTACAATATCTCCCCCTTAGGAACATTCATCCTCAAATGTTAGAAACACAGAAAAAACTCAAAAATAAGCAATCCTCATATGCAAACACTGATTATTAAAATTGCAAACTGACGGAATGACTACCTCCGAAAAGAACTATATAATTGAACTGAATTCAGGCATCACACACATCAATCATAACATAAATCAAACTTGCGCACATGAACTGAACATGGAAACTGATTTGAGAGTTAGGGCAAAAACTGATACCTCAAACTGGAACTAAGCCATAGGGAACAGGTTGGGGTATTTAGCCATCATAACTGCTTCGGCTTCCCTCCTAGCTCCCTCAACATGCGGGTTTCTACACAACACCTTCACCGAAGCTACTTCTTTGTTCCTCAGCCTCCGAACCTGACGATCCAATATTGCAAATGGAATTTCCTCATAACTGAAGCTATTTCCCACATCAATGCTTCCCACCGGAACAACTAAATATGGATCACCCAAGCACTTTTTCAGGAACGATACATGAAACATGGGATGTACTGAAGATAACTCCGATGGCAAGTCCAACTCATACGCTACATTACCTACTCTTCTCATAACCCAGTAGGCACCAATATATTGGGGACTGAGTTTTCCTTTCTTTTCGAATAGCATGACTCCCTTCATGGGAGATACCTTTTGAAATACCTAATCGTCCACCTCAAAATCCAAATCCCTTCTTCTCACATCTGCATATGACTTTTGATGACTCTGAGTAGTTTTCAACCTATCCCTTATCCACTGAACCTTCACCATAGCCTCATGAACTGAGTCAGGTCCTATCATAGCTGCCTCACCAACCTCAAATCATCCGATGGGCGATCTACACCTCCGCCCGTAAATAGCTTCGAATGGTGCCATTTGGATATTGGAGTGATAGTTGTCATTGTAAGCAAACTTGACTAAAGGCAAGTGATCATCCCTACTACCTTTAAAGTCCATCACACAAGCTCTAAACATGTCCTCTATTGTTTGAATTGTCTGCTCCGCCTGACCATCCGTTTGTGGATGAAATGTTGTGCTGGGTTTAACTTGAGTCCCAAGCCCTTTGGAAAAACCGCCAAAATTGAGAGGTAAACTGAGTACCTTGGTCTGAGATAATAGACAATAGAACCCCATGAAGTTGAACCAACTCCTGAATATATAATTTGGCATAATCATCTGCTGAATTTGTGGTTTTGACTGGTAGGAAGTGTGTAGCCTTGGTCAACCTATCGACCACCACCCAAATGGAGTCATGTAATCGGCGAGTACGAGGTAGACCAGTAACGAAATCCATATTAATCTCTTCACACTTCTAAGTGGGAATGTTGATATCCTGAAGTACACCTCCCGGCCTTTGATGTTCAACTTTCACTTGCTGACAATTAGGACATTTCACTATGAACTCTGCAATATCTTTCTTCATACCATCCCACCAATAGGTTTCTCCAAGTCCCGATACATCTTTTTGGATCCCGCATGGATAGAATATCTGGTACCATGGGCCCATTATGCAATATTTGAACTCTAAAATCATCAATTGTGGGACACATAGACAACCCTGGTATCGGAGCACACCATCTCCCCCTTGGGAGAATACCTCCACCTTTTGACTCTGTATTGCCTCCTTTAATTTCCTCAAAATCGGATCCTCATCTTGCCTAGATTTGACATCAACCACCATGGACGATTCTGACCCGTTTTGCACAATGAAGCCGCCATCGGTCGAGTCGACTAATCTAACTCCCAACCTTGCTAGTCGATGGACATCTTTCACCAACTCCTTCTTTCCCTCATCCACATGAGACACACTCTCCATAGAGAGCCTACTAAGCGCATCCACAACCACATTAGCCTTGCCCAGGTGGTAAAGGAAACTCATGTCGTAGTCCATTAGTAACTCCAACCACCTCCTTTGCCGAAGATTGAGATCTTTCTGCGTGACCACATATTTCAAGCTCTTGTGATCCGTGAATACATCCATATGGACCCCATACAAGTAATTCCGCCATATCATCAATGCAAACACTACTGCGGCCAATTCAAGATCATGGGTCGGGTAGTTCTTTTCATGAACTTTCAATTGTCTTGAGGAATATGCTTCACTTTCCCATGATGCATCACACACATCTTAGTCCAACTTGCGAAGCATCATAGTACACAACAAAGCCATCCGTACCCTCAGGTAGGGTCAACACTGGTGTTGAAGTGAGTGGAGTCTTCAACTCTTGGAATCTTTTCTCACAAGCCTCCAACCATTGAAACTTCACCTTCTTTTGAGTCAACATAGTCAATGGTGCGGAAATAGATGAAAAACCCTCCAAATCTCCAATAGTAACCCGCTAAGCCCAAAAAGCTCCTGATATCTGATGGGTTCACCGGTCTGGGCAATTCTTTACCGCCTCGATCTTCTGAGAGTCTACTTTTATACCCTCACCTGATACCACCCGCCTAGAAATCCATCAAGTCCAACCAAAACACACATTTGCTGAACTTTGCATACAACTGACAATCCTTGAGGGTCTAAAGGACTATCCTCAAGTGGGCGGCATGCTCCTCGCTCTGAGAGTATATGAGGATGTCATCAATGAACATAATCACGAACATGTCCAAATATGCCTTGAACACACTGTTTATTAGATCCATAATAGCTGCAGGGGCATTGGTTAGTCCAAAATACATAGCAACAAATTTGTAGTGACCATACCGAGTCCTGAAAGTGGTTTTCACGATGTCACTCTCCCAAACCCTGAGCTGGTGATACCTTGATATGAGATCAATCTTGGAGAAACACTTGGCACCCTGAAGATGGTAAAAGAAAATCATCGATCCTGGGTAAAGGATACCTATTCTTGATGGTGACCTTGTTCAATTGCCGATAATCACTGCACATCAGAAGTGAACCATCCTTCTTCCGGACAAATAACATTGGTGCACCCCATTAAGACATACTCGACCTAATAAAGCCCTTATTTAGAAGGTCCTTCAACAAATATTTCAACTCTTTTAGCACAGCTGGAGCCATTTTGTAAGGTAGAATAGATATAGGATTAATGTCGGGAAGAAGATCTATACCGAAACCAATCTCCCGCTCGGGAGGGACACCTGAAAAATCATCAGGGAAGACCTCTGGATACTCACGTACTACTAGTACGGACAGGATAGTCAGGGTCTCGGACTCCACGTCCTTAACCCTAACTAGATGGTACATGCAAATCTTATAAATCATCTCTCTAGCCTTAAGGTAGGAAATAAATCAACCTACAGGCACAACTGAACTACCCTTCCATTCTAACACTGGCTCACTCGAAAATTTGAGCTCTACTGACCGAGTTCTACAATTGACTGAAGCCTAGAATGCAAATAGCCAATCCATGCTGAGAATAACATTGAAATCAATCATGGCTAACTCTATCAAGTTTGCTGAGATGACCCTATGAAGGACTAAGATTGGGTAATCTCTATACACCCGTCTAGCTATAATTGAGTCCCTACTGGGGTAGAAACTAAGAAGGGCTCTAACAAAACATCGGGACTAACTCCGAAGCTACTGGCTACATATGGTGTCACAAAAGATAGGGTAGCCCCCATAACTAGCAATGCATATACATCAACATGAAAAACTTTCAACATACCGGTGACTACATCTGGTGAGGCCTTCTGCTCCTGACGAGTGGCTAAGGCATAGAATCTATTCTGGCATTTCCTGCCAGCTGTGCTAGTAGATGCCCCCTGATATGCTATATCTAGGGGTGGGGCTGCTGACCTAGAAGTTGGGCCTCGACCCTAACCTGATCCTGTCTCGCAGTGGGACAATCTCTGAGTATATGTCCAGGCTACCCACATCCAAAACATGATCCTGACCTGTCACACCCCAAAATTAGGGTAGGGCGCAATTGGCACTCGATTCATGATTGATAGAGAAGCCGTCTATATGAAATCTGTAACTGTAACACTTAGGTCATCTAGGCCACCTATCACAATCAACTGACGAATAAACTGGACCAATATGCTCTCGACAATACGAGGTAAACAATCGAAATTAAATCAAGGCAATTAGTGTGCTAACCAAGCAACAATAAGCCGACGAGGACACAAACTGAATAGCACTATACACACTAAGTCCAAGCCTCTAAAAAGAGTAAACTAACTGATGGTCGAAACAGGGCTCCGACCTACCCATACCCGCATCTCAATACTCAAGCATAAATAACTAAGCCCTAGCTCCAGGAAGAAAGGAACATACCAACCATCTGTTGATCTCACGAACTGCTACTCAACTGGCCATCCTGACCTCTACCTGCACCTGCGGCACGAACGCAGGTCCCCAAGCAAGGGGACGTCAGTACGAATGAAATGTACTGGTATGTAAGGATGAAACTGTAACCATGAGATAACAATCCTGTTATAACTAACTTAGCACATAAACATATAGAGGATAAATATAACCTGGAACTCTGCAACCTATAATTGATAAAAACTTACTATAACATAACTGAACTCAAGATAACTGAACCAGGAATAAGGAACGGTAACAACCTGGAATCCTGGAAACTCAAACCTGATAATAACTCTATAAAGAGATGAAATTGCAATTAAGAAATGAACAAGAAAGAAACTGTAATTGTAATGCCAGCGACCAGCCAACCGTAAATCCATATATAAAATTCGTCCAAGTACACCGGGGTAAAATAAAAATATCTCCAGTCAATGTACCACACCGGGGTAAAATAAAAAGATCTCCAGCTGGTGTACCACACCGGGGTTAAATAAAAATATCTCCAGTCGATATACCACACCGAGGTAAAATAAAAATATCTCCAGCCAATGTACCACACCTGGATAAAATAAAAATATCTCCAGTCGATGTACCACACTAGGGTAAAATAAAAATATCTCCAGCCGATGTACCACACTGGGGTAAAATAAAGAGATCTCCAGTCGGTGTACCACACCGGGGTGAAATAAAAATAAATCTTAATCACCATCATAATTGGAGATGACAGAGCTCATACAAATTATCTGAATATTGGAAACCATAAAATATGCTGATCAGTAACTATAACATGTGCAGGATCTTACCACGACCCCTAATACTACAATTATTCCATGCACATATAGGTCTTTCACTTAGCATTTAAATACATACATATGCTGTGAATGAATTCTAGGAAAATTCCTAGAACGAGAATATCATAAAGACATGTGTAGACTCAAATTCATGATTTTAAACATCTCCTAGCAATTCTAACACGAGGAGCAGAGAGGAATAACTTAACCTAACATTTTCTATTAACAATCTTAGCATTCATTTCATGCTTATACTCATTTGACTTTCATACTTTCATATCAAGAATTTTGAGCATAACTCATTCATTGCACATCATATGAATCTCGAGGTAACTTATGAACAAGAAGACATAACTTGTGTATCTCAAACCTAGAGCTCTTTAATATACAAATTCCAGGTAACTGTCTAGGGGCTGCCTTAAAATAAATAAAGACTTATAGTCATGCTTCAGACAGCGTAGTAAAAGCTCATGTGAAACATTGCAATATATGTGGAGCTTAGAAAAGCTTAGTAGCATTATAAACAGTTTAGAAACTTCCAAGAAAAATAAAATTCTTTAAAACTTAAAAAAGTTAATCCAACTCTTAGAACAAATAGAATAAGATAATTGTTTAAAAGTACAATGAAGAACTTCTCTTTAACTTGAGTCACTGTCTCAAAATATTCGATCCTAATTATTTCTTAAGAAGTTAACACTTTACTGGCTTTTCATTATCTTAACATAACTGAACATAAACAACTTTATTTATAACTCTTTTGCTAAACGTCTTTAGAACAGGGTAAATCTTGCTAGTTATTTGCCTAATTCATTAACAATCGTAACACTTATCATCAAATTTAACAACCTTTAGCTCTACTTTTCGTATTCATCTTAAATTCTTTTCCAAACAGGATTCGTCATTCCTACCTAATTATTTACTCTCGTGTTCACTATTCCAACAATTTTTTTACGCACTTACCTTCTTACCTAATTGCCAACCTTGTCTCTTAAACTCGTCTTGCTCATACTTTAACGTCGCTCAAAGGTTCTTGAAATCAACTACGGACAGAAGGCATATACCTCACATATTACCTTAAAAGGTCCAACATTTACTCTTATCTCTCCTTTGCTACAAGTGCCTCAACTTTTACACCTAGGTTAATTTCCTTACACATATACAACTTTCAAAGAACATGCGACGTGTCAACTTAAAGCCTTAAGAAATTCTCAGGAGGTCTGGATGACGCAAGAGCTCTAATAAACATATAGCGACTTTCTAAAGGCAATCCTTGCCGCATTAGCGCGTAATTTAAATGTAAGCATATTCATATATATATATATATATATATATATATATATATATATATATATATATATATATATATATATATTATGATTTTCGTCTAACATGTTAACATCAAGATATTGTGCATAACCTGCCAATAAAGATCGTCCCATAGAAATATCAATAGTTTACCCATTCGGGTTCTATCTTCCAAGTTTAACGTATCAGTTAATTAAAAATTGTAATAATTAGTCTATTAGATTAAGTAAGAGGGATAGGGGAATCACCTCATGGCCCTAGGTACCTTACAACATGAATATGAGAGGGTAGGTAACTGTCATAAGGAAATTCCATTTCGTTACCCTCGTTGGCCCTTATTGAATTAAAACCGGATTTCAATTATTAGGTTTGTCTGCGCATCGTCATCTTTCCATGCTTACCAAATTTCTTAGCACCATAATGTGAAACAACTTTGACACCACATATACATAATATAATGCAAAGGACCAGCTCACCGTGCCCATGCCGAGGGGACTTCATCAATTTAGAACTATGACCATAATAGAAGGCAATTGCCCTCTCTACTTCACATTCATGCATTCCAACTCATTAGCAAATACACACCTTAATACCAAGTAATCATAAAAATTGGGAGGAACCATAATATGATACTACAGAAGCTCCAGTACAGGGGAATGCCGGATTAATCCTCGGCATGAATTCTTTCTTGAAAATCAAGAGACAAAGAACGCCTCACATGCCTTTTTTTTTCGGCGAGCTTTCTTATGTCATTTCTTTCTTTCAACAACCAGAACTTTAGACCCTTAAATTAGTTGACTTTATCACCAAGTGACAAGGCTTTTTAAAGCCAATTTATCCATCCAAAATGTTACATCAATAGGCAGTCACAACACAAACAAATAAGGCAACACTTAGCATTTCTTATTTCAACTTGTTTCTACAACTTTGAGGGAAAATAGAGGTAGGAAATTGCCTCACTTTTATCATGAAAAACTCCCACAAATATAGAGTATATTCTCAGAAAAACACAGATATTCCAACCTTCAAAATGAGCAGAACTTCAACAACAACATACCAACAACGGGCAGCCCAACATAACCTCCAACTTCTAGCTTTAGCTAGGATTGTTAGACAAGTTAAGAAATTAGAAACACTTACCCTTCGCATGAGAATATTGTTGGATATAATAGGAGTATTTTCCTCCAAATAACCTCCCAATAATGGAGAAATCTTGCTGCCCAAAACGCAGCAAAATAACAACACAACAACTACAACAAGTAAACATACAAACCATAACTCTCTTCTAGTTTTCCTTCAAAAATTCATATAGTTATTAGAGATTTTAAAAGAGGGAAGTGACAAACTATTTCTTAGGAACAATTCCTACTAAGATGGAGTATAACATTAGCTCAAAATTGTCCCAAGCACGCAGCAACAACACTGCCAAAACAATGCTACTAGGCAGCAACAACTTCACCACAATGTTGCCTTCACTTCCATCAACTTTTGCTTGTGTTTTGATGGTGTTTCCTTGAGGGATTTCCTCTTGGTTTATAAGGATTTGCTAGTGGAAAAGAGAGAGGATTTCAGAGGGTAATCAAGCACCTCAAACCTTAAAAATTTGAAAATGATTTCATAACCAAAAACATAAAATATAGATGTGTTTGGGTGGTGGCCGTTTTTAGGGCGGTGGCCATGTCACTGCTGAATAGTTCTACTGTAAAACACCTATAACTTTTTATTGCAAACTCCTATTGATGAGACGTTTGATGTTCTAAATACTAGACTCAAAGACCTTTAATTTGATAGGTCTTGGGGCTTCTAATTCATTATATATTGGGAGATATGGTCATTTAAACTTGACCTTAATTTATAAACTTTACATACCCTTTGTTTTTTCCATTCGTACACATTTTCCTTGTCATCTACGATCAATATACAACCCGTACTTCCCTTAACATAGCATAAGAACATCAAATAATTTCCAAAAATTTTCTGGGGTGTAACATGACCCTGCCAAACACTGGCCTGTGTGCCCTCAGCGGCACCTGCGACAAGCTGGAATGCTGGAGTCTGCGGGCTTACTGCTATGACCCCTCGAGCCTGACACTCGCCCTCTCTGATCATGTCTGGGCCTAGATGGCACACTCAGCACTGAAGATGCTGGGGCTGATGATCTCTGGTGGGTCTGCTGTTAGTGTCCACCACCGAACCTTTGTTGAGAAAATTTATAGTCCTCAGTCGTTGCACTCTTGGCCTCCCTCTCCCTTGAATGTGTCGCCTCCATCTGCTGAGCTTACAACACAATGTGAGGGAAGTCCATGTCCTAATGGAGCATAGTTGTCCTATACTCCTTGTCCAAATATATCGCTATACCATGCACAAATCTGTTCACCCGCACCTGCTAGTCGGCCACTAACTCCGGGACATACTTAAATAAGTGGGTGAACTCAAGGGCGTACTCCTGAAAAGTCATCCTTCCTTGCTTTAAATTCACGAACTCAGTTTCTTTCAACTCCCTCATCTCTCGAGGGAAGATCAGATCTAGGAATGCAACCTGAAACTCCTCCCAGGTGATCGGACCTACTCTTGTGACCTTGCTGTCCTTCCACTAGTGGAACCAAATATGTGCAAACCCCTTCAACTGGTAGGAGACCAACTCTACGCACTCAACACTACTCACCCTCATAAACTAGGTGATCTTGACAATTTCATTGAACTCATGTGGGTCCTCATCTACCTTGGACCCCAGAAACACTAGCGGGTTCATTCTCAAAAAGCCCCTGAGTTGAGCCGCCGCTGCATTGACTTTTTCGGAACATGCACAATGGCCTATTGATTGACCTGAGTGGTCAAGGCCTGTGCAAGCATATTAATGGCAGCTCGGAACTTGGATTGAGCGGCTGGCTCTTGTGCTTGAGGCTCCTGAACTAGTGGGGCTGGCTGATGCTCATGACCATTTCCATCCTCATGGCCTTCACCACCACCATTCCTCCTTCCGTTCATCCTTCGAGGAGCCATGATTCTAAAATCGCGAATAGCATGAATTATAAGGATAGAAAGAGTTTTCATCGCACGACATAGATCATGAAATAAGGGAACACTTCCTAAAATGTCTAAGTATGGCGCGCTTCACACCCATGACAAAGAATCTACCTAAAGCGGATTTCAGACTCCCTAGGACACATCAAACCTATTGCTCTGATACCAAGTTTGTCACGAGCCAAGTGTAGACCCGAATCGTAACAAGGGACCCCGAGAGACCCCAAGTCAACCCATGGAATAAGCGTACAACTAACGCATCCGATAAACAAAAGAAATCATCAATATAACTCAGAGGAAATCTATTTCAACATAACATCAGAATAACATCCGAAGCTAACACGTACATAAGTTTAAAAAGCCTCTAGCCTAGATGAGTTGATGGGAAAAAACCCCCAACTAACTCAACAATACGGAAACTAAAATATGCATAAGAAACTAAAAGTCTAGTCCTAGAAAGATGAGGACTCACCAATCATGCAGGTGCTAACTCTGATAAGCGACTACGAGCGAGGCTGGACTTGAGAACCGGATCCTGCATCGTGAAATGATACAACATAGAAAGTATGCGGTCAGTACGTGGAATGTACTGAGTATACAAGGTAAGTAAAACCGTTTTAGTAAAGTAAATCATTTAAAACATTTCAAGCATATCATACTCTTTGAACTTGAGAGGAAGGGCATACATGCATTCTTTCTGAAATCATAATCTCATCATAACACGACCATACATAGCTTTATAACATCATCACTGGTTCGAATTACTCAAAGCCGAAACATAACATTTATATTGAAAAGATGAACCATGAGTCAAACCTTGCTTTTAGAACATGTCCGCGTAAAGTAATCATCATGAGTAATGAATATGCAAGTCTGAATGATATAGACTGTGGGATACTCATCACTTAACCGACATACCACGATAGAGCTTGCGTGGTCCCAACTATCACACTCAAGTGGGTAGAGCCATCCATAACCTTAACAGGGAGATGGAGGATACAGTGATATCGATATCAAGCTTAAGGGCCAATCGGGCCGGGGATAGCTCACAAGGGAGGTCTCAATAATATAATAGTATAAATCTACGTTGGCGTGTACTTCTGGGGCATAGGGTAATCAACCCTTAACCCGCTCGGTGCTAGACTCTTCTCCTAAAAACATGCAATGCTCTATATCATATATAACGAAGCTCAACATCGTCTATTGAAGAAGCTCAACATAAAACCATGCATAACTCAACATCGTATGAAACGAAGCTCAACATTGTCTATTGACAAAGCTCATTAATGAAATCATGCATAGACTTGACATCATATGAAAATGAAGCTCAACATTGTCCTTTGACAAAGATCAATAATGACACACATCTCAATTATGAATTCATGCATATGAGAAACTTTATTTTGAAACATACCACAAGCTCAATCATAGGTGGGAGCATCTACTCCAAATCATGTGGTAAGCTACATGTAGAAATATTTAGCTCAACATACCACAAGCTAGAATTTATGAAAAATTGGGAAACTTCACTTGAAAAAATGTGGTAAGATTATGTCCAAAAAATCATCACTTTAAATCAACATGTGGGCATTGCCCAAAGATTTATCATACTAGGATTGATTCATTTCATTTTGAAAACAACTTAACAATCATGGGTAGCCTTAGAAACATGCTTTTCATCATTAAATCTCATCATCATCATACATTCAACATCATTCTCTTCTTTCATGAACTTCTCATCCATGGACATTCAATTTCATAATTTAGAAATCACAATTTGGATTGAAAACAATTTAAAATCTGGCCAAGCTTCACAATTCATCAGTGTAAGTACAACCGAAACATACCCATGCATAGAGATTGAAGAATTATGCAATTGGGTAGAAACACCATACTTGATCATAGAAAATTCATCATGTTTTGATTGAAATTGGGTATGGGTATGGAAGGAAGCACCCACTCATAGCCTTACATACCTGGGAATGGTGAATTCTAACACCTTCTAATAGCCCAAGCTGAGATTCCAATGGAAACCTTGAGATCTTGCCTTGAATATCCACTTCAAACCTTCAATCTTACATGCATGGGAAGAATGACATAGAATAGATTTTTCCCTCCTTAAAACCCACTAAAATGAACTTTAAACGTTGCAGAATAGGTCTTAGGAAATTAGAAAATAACAGAAAGCCCTTACGATTTCATAGAAAATAACTGCCAGGTGACCCTAACGGGTAACCTGACGACTTGTCAAGATTGGCAATGACTCATCAAGTCATCCGTCAGGTACATTGGATGACAGATCACTTAGGGTTCATAACAGTGGACTAAATGATTCGTTCCTCGAGCTCACGACTCATGGTCACCTCCCATCATCCACACTGCCTCATTCTCAGATAAAGTTCAACTTTCTTACTCACGACTCACCTCACGAGTCGTTGGGACTGACCACGACTCGTGGGGTCCCTTCCGTTAGGTACACTAGTCAATCCTCCCAACTTCACCCCACGGTTAACCTGATGACTCGTGGTGGCTGACCACGAGTCATTCCCATGCCCGTGGGGACCTCAACCCTTCAATTCATCCAAGCCTTCCCACGAGCTACCTAAAGACTGATGGGGTCTCCTCACGAGTCGTCCAATGACTCGTCCTACAACTGCAACATCATTTTCTAGATTTTTCCCATTTGACTCTCGGGTCTGATCCTTGGGTTCCTGGGGTATTACAGTCTGCCTGGCGCCGCACTACCCTGCGCACAGGTACGCTGGCCCTTCATGGCGTGGCCCCGCCCAATCCTGCTTTCGAGGCTTTTTCCACACGCATCAAGCTTCTATTACTCATCACAAATCCATGCGTAAGAATACTAACTGCTAATATTTTACGGGGTGTAAAAACAGGTCACAGTGTGGCATTAGGTGCCAGTCGTGCCTCCCAAGGTGGGGTATGACAGTTGAGTTGGGAGAAGTCATGTTCAGAGTTGTCAGTGATGAGGTTAGTTTCAACGTATGCAAAAAAATGAAACCCCTAGATGAATGCAGAGTTATGGCTGTGATTTACATAAGGGACGAGCTAGTTTAGGTCCCTTATAAGGAGGTCGAACCTCCGGATCCTTGTTGACCATTAAGGTGATATCGTAGAGCTCTGACGTTAAATCAAGTGCTTTTTGAGAGGAAACTTTCATGACCCAAGCTGGGATCCCGAATTGTGATACAGGATCTAGAGCCATGAACGACTCCAAGCTAGCCCATGGCACATGCAAAGAAATTCAAGAGCATAGACTAAAGTGGAAAATTTAAAACTTAAGCATGAATATGAAGAAATATATATAGCATAAAATAGAAAGCAAGAGTGACATATCCAACTTTTGAGTTAACTAATACATATTTGACTGAAAAGGCCTCTAGTCATAGATGGACTGATGGGATGGATCTCTCAAATAGTATGCGAAGTTTGAAACTGAAATGCCATAACAACATGACTCAGAATGTGAGGACTTATCAAATAGGGACTGGACTGAACTGATATGGAAGCAAGGCTAACGGTGAGGCTTAGTCTGATCGCCCAAACCTATATCATGAAACGATATATCATAGAGTATGTTGTTAATACTTTAAATGTACTGAGTATGCGATGTAACTAAAAGAAGATAATAAAATGCATTAAGAGGTCAGAGTAGGACATTTCAAACATGAAGCAATAACCATAATTTAGACAGTAGGGCTAAAGGAATTCAAAACTATTCATAAACTAGTCATAAATATGCTCATAAGAGAAACCTTAATAAAATATAACTTGAGCCAAATTATCATACTCATGAACATGCATAAATTATTAGGAAAATTGGGAGTATTCATCATAACCGACACCATCATGATAGAGCTTACATGATGCCCTAACTATCTATCTCAAGTGGGCAAAGCTGCCCCAAGCATGCCAAGGCAAGGGGTGATGACATGGTGTGATATCACTAATGAGACCCTGTTGGATTAAATATGAATAAATTCTTACATTGGCACTTAGTTTTGAGGCCTGGTTTCTCGGAACCCTCGACCTACTCGGTGCAAGATACTACTCCCAAAAACATGCACGTGGCTCATATTGTAATCATGAAACATACTTGAAGTACATGGGCTAGTTAATATCATAGGATATATGAACATGCTTGAAATGCGTGAACGAATCATGAAAGAGGCTCGTGAGTTAGCCGTGAACATAAACTTGATAATTGTATAAGATATGGATAGTTGAGAAACTCATCATACTTGAAATTCATAAGTTCACGAAGGGTTCTTTTGAAAATCATGCATCATGATCATAATACATAACTTAAAACTTGAGAGTTGATATCATAAGAGGATCATGGGATTTCATTAGAAAGGAATTTAGCCATAGATATTCATAATCATACTTGTAACTTAGGAATCGAAATTTCATGGAAGGCTTTATAGAAGTACAAAACCCTACTCATAAAATCTTCAATTTGATCAAGATAGCTAATCCCATAGATGAACCATGGGGGAATTTATAACACTAGAGCTAGCCCTAGAATTTCGAATTTAGGACATAGGGAATGGGATATCATTATTTTGATTGAAGAAGGGGGATGAGAGTGGAAGAACCCCTCCATTGACAATCCCCACATACCTCAATTCACTGATTCTTGACTCAACGTGAGACCCAAAGAGAATTTTAGAAGATGAGAGTGAAGAACCCTAGCTTGTTCTTGCGAACTTCGAGAGATTTTGATCTCCAAAATTTGAGTGTTAGGAGTAGAATGGGGGTTCTAGGGTGAATATCCCCCTTAAAGCACACTTTCCTAAGCTCAAAATGACGTAGTTTAGGACTTAGGAACTTAAGAATTACAAAAATGGCCTTAATGATCCGACTGAAAAATTCCACTGCCAGTCACCATGAGTGACCCAACGAGTCCTTAGGTCACTGGATGAATAGTGGTCTTCCCTCGTTGGCATTACCTGAATTTTCCAACCTTCCGCCCATCCCAGACAACGACTCCCTTGACGAGTTGTGAAGTCGCACCACGACTCATACCGCAATTCATTATGTCTCTAGGAATTTCAATATTTTATCAGCTCATGCACACATAATGGGTAACTTAATGACCCGTCAGGTCACATAAAGAGTCACTCAAAGACTCATTCTCTAACATGGTGCATATTTCCCTATTTTCTTTGTTTCATTCATCGGGTCTGATCTGAGAAACTTTTGGGGTGTTACATTATTTTCCCTTGGGAAAATAAATCCAAAAATGTAGGATAAGTTTACTGGAAGGCTAGGGAAGGAACTGCAATCCAAAAATTGAAAACCTATAGCTGAAAACTGACGGAGTGACTGACTACGAACTAGTACATGATTGAAATGAATTTATGAAACATACATGCTTGCAATGACATGAAAGGAACTTAGAGACACGAACTTGACATGAAACTAAATAGAGTAATAAGGAGGAAATTGGTACCTCATGCTGGAATTGAGTTGGAAGGAAAAAGATGCGCATATCTTGCCATCATATCTGCTTTGGCTTCCCGTGTAGCTCCCTCAACAAGCTGATTTCTCTACAACATGTTCACTAAAGCTACTTTGTTGTTCCTCAACTTCCGAACCTGACAATCAAGGATCTCAACTGAAATTTCCTCATAGGTAAGGCTATTCTTCACACCTTTGATCTCCAGCAAAACAACTATCGCCAGGTCACTAATGTATTTCCTCAAAAGTGATACATGGAAAACTAGATGCACCAAAGCTAACTCTACTAGTAACTCTAACTCATATGCCACCTTGTCAACTTGCCTCAGAATCCTATAAGGACCAACATATAGGGGACTAAGATTCCCTTTCTTTTTGAACCTCATCACTCCCTTCATAGGAGACACCTTTAGAAACACCCAATCATCAACCTCAAACTCAAGCACTCTCTGTCTAACATCAGCATAGGATTTCTGACGACTCTGAGCTATTTTCAGCCTCCCCCTAATGAGCTGAACTTTTTCCATAGCCTCATGAACTGAATCTGGGGCTATCAACATAGCCTCACCTACCTCAAACCATCCAATAGGTGATCTACACCTCCACCCATAAAGAGCCTCAAATAGAGCCATCTGAATGCTAAAGTGATAACTATTACTGTAGGCAAACTCAATGAGAGGTAAGTGATCATCAAAACATACCTTGAAATCAATCACACACACTCTCAACATGTCAGCCTGACTATCTGTCTACGGATGAAAAGCTATGCCAAGCTTCACTTAAGTACCAAGGCCCCTTTGAAAGGACCTCGAAAAATAAGAAGTGAACTGAGTACCCCTATCTGAGATGATGGAAAAAAGAAACTCCATGCAACCAAATCAACTCCAAATGTACAATCTAGCATCATCCTCAGCTGAATCGACAGTTTTGATTGGTAAGAAATGGGTTGACTTGGTCAACCTATCCATGATCACCCATATAGAGTGATACTGTCGACGGGTACGAGGCAAGCCGATAATGAAGTACATATTGATCTCTTCCCACTTTAAAGTAGGAATGCTACTATGTTGAAGCATACCTCCAAGTCTCTGATGCTCAACCTTCACCTGTTGGCAATTTGGACACTTAGCCACCAACTCCATTATGTCCTTCTTCATGCCGTTCCACCTATAGACTTCCTGCAGGTCATGGTACATCTTTGTGGCACCTTGATAGATAGAGTATAGAGAGCCATGATCCTCACTCAACATCTGCTCTTAAGTCATCTACAACCGGCACATACAATCGGCCTTGATATCGGAGTACACCATCTCCCCCTTGGGAGAAAACATCCACTTTCTAATTCCAAATAGCTTCCTTCATATCCACTAGGATAGTATCCTTATCTTGCCTATCTTTGACTTCCGTCACTAATGAAGATTCCGTCCCATTCTGGAGGATAAAACCACAATCCATAAAATCTATTAGGCGAACCCCCAAATTAGCAAGCCAATGGACATCCTTTGCTAGCTCCTTCCTCCCATCTCGACATGAGAACACTCTCCATGGACAACTTGCTAAGGGCATCAACCACCATATTGGCTTTGCCCGAATGATAAAGGACACTCATGTCATAGTCCTTGAGAAGCTCTAGCCATCTCATTTGCTGCAAGCTCAGGTCCTTCTGAGTAAACATGTACTAAAGGCTCTTGTGATCCATAAACATATCCACATGCACCCCATACAAATAGTGCCTCCAAATCTTCAGAGCAAACACCACAGAATAAGACGATAGACTATAGTAGAAGTTGGATCACCTCACCAACCAAAAATAAATACAATAGGCTGTCAAGGCCATGTAATGGAAAATAATCTATACAACAAGGCTGACCTGGTCTACAACAATGAGCTACACCTACAGTAGATGTCTATAAGCCTCTAAGAATGCAATGGAAAATCAATTATCCTGGACAGGGCCCCGAACTACCCATAACTAAACTGTTGGAAACTTCGAAAGACCTAGATCGCACTGACTCCATAAAATTGGCAAGTACAAACAAGCACATAAACAGAACCAACCTGGCCCCCGTAAGCCTGGAAAGTCCAATAAGTAACCAACATCACACAACACCTAGCCGACCCTGCTCACTTGTCATCACCTCTAGACCTCTCAATGACCTCAGCTAACACCAGCCAACATCTAGCATCCACTTCTATCAAATAACAGATAATACGAGCAGCAATTACAATATAATGCCAAGCATATCAAAAGTAAAAATCAGTCAATTAACATCATTAATCAAGCACTGCTGGACCCTCTCCTGGCTGCATGCAATTAGCAGAGCTCCATCCATTCAAGAAAGCCAATCGCAATCCTAGGAAGGCTCAGACATGTCAGACCACTCTCGAATCATGAATCAACTTGACACTACGGAGGAAATCGTTCTCAACCCTGTAGGTCATTTCACTCCTTAGGCTCAACCCAACATCTAGAAACACCCTCATGCATCGGGTATCCATAAGCCACAAGACACCTCAGGCTCGACCCCATGCCAAAACAACTCTCGTGCATCGACTATCTATAAGCTAGAAGGCCTTAAACACAACACATACACACAACCAACAAAAATAATAATATATTATCAAATAGCCCATAATCAGCTCTCAAACCCCACAACCTGACTATTATAACGCAGTACTATTCTTTCACGTCGAACCTTCCACCGAAGAGCACTAATCGAGCTGTTGATCAGCAGCCTAAAACATTGTACCCCCTAGCCTTAAAAATAGCTCACAAGCCACTCTACTCATGTAATGCTCTGGAAGTTCTTAAGACTAGACTCAAGATTTGAAATGAGATGTAGCAGAAAATCTGAGATTTCTTCTCAGAATGACTCATTGTGCTGGTCGTTGTTGGTTCTAATGAATCATTGGAGGTGCTCGTGGTAAGAAATTGCAGAATAGACTTCCGAGTAACGGGTCTCATAACGACCCGTTAGTCGATGTAATGGGTCATTGTAAAGGGTTCGTTAGGTGTCACGACCCAAACATAGGCCCGAATGAGATACGAGACAAGGAACCTCGAGTGACTCCATGTCGACCCATGGCATGAACATACATCTAACTCAATAATGAAAATGACAGATCAACATGATAAACTTAGCGGAAGTCTGAAATAAGAATAACATCATAAATACACACAAATCTAAAGCTAATTATATTCTTTTGTCTAAAAATCCTCTAAGTCTGATGAGTTGATGGGATAAGACCCAACTAACTCGCTAAAGCTGAAAACTGAAAATACACAATCATAACTAAAATAAAGAGGGGCCTTAGATAGATGAGGACTCACCAACACGGACTAATGCTAACTCCAAAGCTGTCGGGATTGAGTGTAAAGATTGGAGCCTGTATCATGAAATGATACAATGTGGTCAGTACGTAGAATGTATTGAGTATGCAAGATAAGTAAAACCGCTTAGGTAAATATAATCACTAAATGGGCATAATTCAAATCACAATCAAAATAAGATTCTAAGAGTACGTCATGCATGCTAATTTCTAAAATCGTAATCCGATCTTGAATGAATATCATAGTTGAATTGAATGACCTAAAGCTGAAAACTAAATATCATAAGTAAAGACCGATCATTAGGTCAAACCTGCTTAAACATATATCATGAATGATATACATGCATAACTGAAAACATGAAGAACAATGGGATATTCATCATTTAACCGGCATTAACACAATAGAGCTTACGTGGTCCCTACTATTACAGTCAAGTGGCAGAGCTGTCTAAAGCCTTTCCAGGGATAAAGATGCTACTATTATACTGATATCAAGCTGAAGGACCCTTGGGGAAGGGGAAAGCTTACAAAGGAGGTCCCAAATAATCTGAATATACCTACGTTGGCTTGTAATTCGGAGGCTTAGGGTTGACTGACCCATGGATTACTCCGTGCTAGAAACTACTCCCAAAAACATGCATATGCTCTCGATCGTTCAATGAAGCTGACCATGTCTAGATACGAAGTTGAATAATCATATGCATGATAAATCTGAAATCAGACATGAGGTACCTTGGCTCAAATCATACCACAAGATGAATATAAGTGGGAGTCTAGACTCCAAAATCATGTGGTAAGCTAATCAACATGAATCATCAATCATACTTGAACATATGGACTTTCCCAATAGTTAACGTGCTTGAAAATAGCTTGATTTACTTGAAAACATGATCATGAACATGGGTAGCTTGAAAACATGCTTTTCTCATCAATAATTCACCATAATTGAGCATATATCATAAATTTCAACGTCTCATAAATCCTTCATGAATGGGCATCATAATTTAGAAAACTAGTAAACATGATTAGTAATTGAAAACACAGTAAAACTTTCCCATGAATCATAATTCATAAATTCAAACATACTTAGATCATACCCATGTCATTTAATTATAGAATTCATGCATTGGGTTAAAACCCCATAGAATCAACTCATAGATTTTCATGAATTAGAGGGAACTTGGGCATGGGTGTGAACAAAATCACCCATTCATAACCATACATACCTAAAAGGGTTTGATTCTACCACTTCTCTGATTTCCCAAGGAAGATTTGAAGAAGAACCTTGAAGGATTAGCCTTGCTCACCTCTTTATACTATTACTCTTGCATGCATGAATAGGAATAACATAGGATAGATTTTCCCCTTTTAAAACCCACTATTCATAGCTTAAAACGACATATTTTAGGCCTTTGTATCATAGGAATTATGGAAAAACCCTTAATAAACTCACAGGAAAACAGATTGCTACTCCTTACGAGGGACGGGACGAGTCATTACGCTGGACTATGACTCGTGGTCTGCAGTCATTGAGTGCACTACCCATTTTCCTCAAGAGGACCCTCCTTCTCACATTGGCATAGGACTTTGGGCTACTTGAGCTGTTTTCAACCTGTCCCATATGACTTGGACCTTCTCCAATGCTTCATGGACTGAATCTGGTCCTATCATTGAAGCTTCACTAACTTTGAACCAGCCAATAGGCGATCTACATCTCCGCCCACAGAGAGCCTCAAACGGAGCCATTTGAATACTAAAATGGTAGCTATTATGGTATGCAAACTCGATAAGAGGAAAATGGTCATCCCAACTACCTTTGAAGTCAATCACACATTCTCTCAACATGTCCTCAAAGGTCTGAATTATCAAATCCGCTTGACCATCCGCTTGCAGGTGAAATGTTATACTGAGCTTAACTTGAGTATCAAGTCCTTTTCGAAATGACCTCCAAAATAGAGAGGTAAATTGGGTACCTCTCTCTGATATGATGGAGAAGGGCACCCCATGCAACCAAACTAACTCCTAAATGTATAGATTGGCATAATCCTCCACCGAATCCATGGTTTTGACCGGTAGAAAATGAGCGATTTTTGTCAACCTTTCTACAACAACCCAAATGGAGTCATACTGTAGACGATTGCGAGGAAAACCTGTAATGAAGCCCATATTAATCTCTTCCCACTTCCAAGTAGGGATGCTAATATCTTGAAGCACACCTTCGGGACTTTGATGCTCAACCTTCACCTGTTGACAATTTGGACACTTAGCCACAAATTTTGTGATTTCATTCTTCATACCATTCCACCAATAGACTTCCTGTAAGTCACGACACATCTTGGTGGAACCTGGATGTATCGATTATCTAGATCCGTGAGCCTCACGCAACATTCTGTTTCTCAAATTATCAACTTTTCGAGACACATAAGTGCCCCTTGTGTCGAAGCACACCATCGTCCCCTTTGGAGAAGACCACTACTTTCTGATTTTTAATGACCTCCTTCAACATTACAAAAATAGGGTCCTCATCTTGTCTAGCTTTTATATCAGTTACCAAAGATGATTTTAATCTGTTCTGAACTATAACAACGCCATCGATCGAATCAACCAAACGAACTCCCAACCTTGCAAATTGATGCACGTCCTTCACCAGCTCCTTCTTTCCATCATTTACATGGGACAAACTTTCCATGAAGAGTCTACTAAGTGCATCTGCTATTACATTAGCCTTGCCCGGATGGTAAAATGACACTCATGTCATAATCCTTGAGTAGCTCCAACCACCTCCTCTACCGTAGATTTAGGTCCTTCTGGGTGAATACATATTGTAGACTCTTATGGTCCATAAACACATCTACGTGGATCCCGTACAAGTAACGACTCCATATATTCAAGGTGAATACCATTGCCGCTAATTTAAAATAATGGGTCGGGTAATTCTTCTCATTAAATTTCAGTTGTCTAGACACATATGCTATAACTTTGCTATGTTGCATCAATACAAAACCTAGTTCGATTCTCGAAGAATCATAATACACCAGAAACCCATCGGTACCCTCTAGCAGGGTTAACACCGGTGATGAGGTAAGTCGAGTGTTCAACTCCTAAAAACTTCTCTCACAGGCCTCTGACTATTTGAATTTCACTTTTTTTTGAGTAAATTTGTCCAATGGCGCTGCAATAGATGAAAAGCCCTCAAAAATTCTCTGATAGTAACCAGCTAAGCGCAAGAAACATCTAATATCTGAAGGATTCACCGGTCTAGGCCAATTCTTCAGCACCTCTATCTTTTGTGGGTCTACCTGTACACCCTCATTAGACACCACATGACCCAAGAAGGCCACAAAATTCAACCAAAACTCACACTTGCTGAATTTGCATACAATTGATGATCCTTCGAAGTCTATAACACCACCATCAAATGAGCGGCATGCTCCTCCTTGCTCCGAGCGTATATAAGAATATTATCTATGAACACAATCACGAACATGTCAAAATATGGCTTGAACACCCTGTTCATCAAGTCCATAAAAGCTGTAGAAGCATTCATTAGTCCAAAAAACATAACTACAAACTCATAGTGACCATACCGAGTTGTAAAGGTTGTTTTCAGAATGTCACTCTCCTAAACCCTGAGCTGATGGTATCGGGACCTTAGATCTATCTTCAAAAAGCACTTAGCACCTTGTAGCTGGTTAAACAGATCATCAATCCTTGGTAGAGGATACCTATTTTTGATGGAGACTTTGTTCAATTGCAAATAGTCAATGCACATTCGAAGGGAACCATCCTTCTTTCGGATAAATAGAACTAGCGCACCCAATGGAGACTTGCTAGGTTTGATAAAACCTTTGTCTAGTTGGTCCTTCAACTGCTCCTTCAACTCTTTCTGCTCGGCTGGATCCATTCTGTAAGGAGGGATGGATATAGGCTGCATGTTGAGTAGGAGGTCAATACCAAACTCGATTTCCCTCTCGAGAGGAATAGCAGGTAGATCATCTGGGAACACTTCTGGATACTCACAAAATGCTGGAACTAATTGGATAGTCAGGGTCTCGGATGTAGCATCCTTAACCCTAACTAAAAGGTATACACAACCTTGAAATCACCTTTCTGGCCTTAAGGTAGGAAATTAAACAACCTACAGGCACAACTGAACTACTCTTCCATTTTAAGACTGGCTCACCTAGAAATCTAAACTCTACTACTTGGGTTCTACAATTTACCTAGGCACAACATGCAAATAGCCAATCCATGCCGAGGATAACATCAAAACCAGTCATGGCTAATTGTACTAGATCTACTTAGGTGACTTTCTGGAGGACTGAGACTGGGCAATTTTTATATACCTGTCTAGCTATAACTGAATTATCAACTGGAGTAGAGACTGAGAAGGGTTTTAATAAGATTTCGGGACTGACTTTGAAACTACTGGTAACATAAGGTGTAACAAAGGACAAAGTAGCCCCTAAATCTAACAAAGCATAAACATTAAGGTGAAATACTCGTAACATACTAGTAATAATGTCTGGGAGTCCTCTGTCTCCTAGCGGTATGCTAAGGCATAGAATCTGTTCTGGCGCTATCCTCCACCCGCACTAGTAGAAGCAACTTGTTGAGATGGGCATGTTGGTGGAGCTGCTGAACTAGAAGCTGGGCCTCGGCCCAGTTCCTGACCCTGTCTAGCTGCGGGGAAATCTCTAAGCATATGTCCGGTCTTCCCACACCTGAAGCAAGCACCTGTACCTACGAAGCACTTACCTGTGTGTCTCCGGCCACACCGATCGCAAACTGGAATACCAGATTCTATGGGCCTGCTGCTCTGACCCCTACAGCCTGATACTCATCTCCTTCGGTTATGCCTAGGTCATGATGGCACACTCAACACTTAAGATGCTAGGGATGAAGATCTCTGGTGGGTCTGCTGTCGGTGCCCACCACTTGACCTCAACTGAGAGAATCTACAACTATCAGTCCTGGCCCTCTTGGCCTCTATTTCCCTCATATGTGCCGCCTCCATCTACTGGGCGTACAATACTATTCGAGGGAAATCCATATCCTGATGGAGCATAGAGGTCCTGCAATCCATTTCTAAATAGTCCGCCACCCATGAAGAAATGTGCTCACTCGCGCCCTTTGATCAACCACTTACTTATGGGCATACTTTGACAGATGAGTGAACTCAAGGGCATACTCTTACACCATCCTATTCCCTAGATTACGACTCACGAACTCAGCTGCTTTCAACTCCCTTATCTCAGGAGGGAAAATCAATCTAGAAAAGCAACTTTAAACTCCTCCCAATTGATAGGACCTGCTCCAGCTGCCCTACTATCTTTTCATTATTGGAACCAGATGTGTGCAACCCCCATTAACTGATATGAGGCCAAATCAGCACACGCAACTCCATTCACCCCCATGACCTGGGTGATCTTTACGATCTCGTTGATAAACTCATGTGGATCCTCGTTCACCTTGGAACCAAGAAACTCTAGTGAATTCATTCTTAGGAAATGTCCGACTCGAGCTGCCACTGCATTTCAATTTTGCGAAACATGCACCACTACCTGCTAGATGACTTGAGCGGTCAAGGCCTACGCTAGCATCTTAATGGCCGCCCAGAATTCAACATGGGCAACTGGCTCTGATGCATGGTGCTCCTGGATTGGTGGGGCTTGCTGGTGCCTATCTACGTTGCAA
Organism: Datura wrightii; assembly: GCA_035772735.1. Classification (NCBI taxonomy): domain Eukaryota; kingdom Viridiplantae; phylum Streptophyta; class Magnoliopsida; order Solanales; family Solanaceae; genus Datura; species Datura wrightii. The sequence goes on along the minus strand of JASDFA010000019.1, from coordinate 69,116,407 downwards.
TCCTCGTGGCTATTTCCATTTCAATTTCTCCTAACGTTAACCCTGCGAGGAGCCATGATTCTGCAATCTTGAATAGCACGAGTTAGAAGGATAGGGGGACATCTCATCGGACGACACAGATCATGAAAAAAGGGAACATTTCCTAAATGTCTCATAGCCTCTTCGTCATAAGTGTGGCGCGCTTCACACCCATGAAAAAGATTCAACTCAACGCAGCTTTCAAACACCCTAGGACACTTCAAACCTATTTCTCTAATACCAAGTTTGTCATGACCGAGCATAGGCCTAGATTGAGACACGGGACAAGGAACCCTGAGGGACTCCAAGTCGACCCATGGTATGAACATACATCTAACTCAATCATGAAAATGATAGATCAACATGATAAAGTTAAAGGAATTCTGAAATAAGCATAACCTCAGAAATATACATGAATTCGAAGCTAATCACATTCTTTTGTCTGGAAAGCCTCTAAGTCTGATGAGTTGATGGAACAAGACCCCAACTAACTCGCTAAAGCTGAAAATAGAAAATACTCAATCATAACTGAAATGAAGAGGGGCCTTCAACAGATGAGGACTCACAAATAGGGACTGATGCTAACTTTGAAGCTTGCTAGTGGTGGGACTGAGTCTGAAGGTCGAAGCTAGTATCATGAAATGATACAACATAGAGTATGCAGTCAGTACGTGGAATGTACCGAGTATGCATGATAAGTAAAACTGCTTAAGTAAATATAATCATTAAATGAACATAATGTAAATCACAATCAAAACAAGATTCTGAGAGATGACTTGCATGCTATTTTCTAAAATCGTAATTTGATCATGAATGAATATCATAGTTGAATCGAATGACCCAAAGTTAAAAACTGAATATCATAAGTAAAGACTGAACATTGGGACAAACCTACTTTAAACATATATCATAAATGATAAACATGCATAACTGAAAACATAAAGAACAATGGAAGATTCATCATTTAACTAACATTACCATGATAGAGCTTACGTGGTTCCGACTATTACACTCAAGTGGGCAGAGCCGTCTAAAGCCTTGCCAAGGCTAAAGACGCTACCATGATATCGATATCAAGCTGAAGGCCCCTTGGGTTAGGGGAAAGCTCACAAAGGAGGTCCCAAATAATCTAAATATACCCACATTGGCTCGTAGTACTGAGGCTTAGGGTTGACTTACCCATAGCCTACTCGGTGCTAGACACTACTACTAAAACATGCATATGCTCTCCATCATTTTTCAACGAAGCTGACCATGTCTAGAGACGAAGCTGAATAATCATATACATGATCAATCTGAAATCAGACATGAGGTACCTTGGCTCAAATCATACCACAAGATGAATATAAGTGGGAGTCTAGACTCCAAAATCATGTGGTAAGCTAATCAACATGAATCATAAATCATACTTGAACATATGGACTTTCCCAATAGTTAACGTGCTTGAAAATAACTTGATTTACTAGAAAACATGATCATGAACATGGGTAGCTTGAAAACATGCTTTTCTCATCAATAATTCACCATAATTGAGCATATATCATACATTTCAACTTCTCATAAATCCTTCATGAATGGGCATCATAATTTAGAAAACTAGTAAACATGATTAGTAATTGAAAACACAATAAATCTTTCCCATGACTCATAATTCATAAATTCAAACATACTTAGATCATACCCATGGCATTTACTTAGAGAATTCATGCATTGGGTTAAAACCCCATAGAAACAACTCATAGATTTTCATGAATTAGAGAGGAATTGGGCATTGGTGTGAACAAAATCACCCATTCATAACCCCACATACCTAAAAGGATTTGATTCTACCACTTCTCTGATTTCCAAAGAATGATTTGAGGAAGAACCTTGAAGGATTAGCCTTTATCACCTCTCTAGACTCTTACTCTTGCATGCATGAATAGGAATGACTTAGAATAGATTTTTCCCTCTTAAACCCCACTATTCATAGCTTAAAACGACGTAGTTTAGGCCTTAGGATCATAGGAATTATGGAAAAGCCTTTACTAAACTCGCAGGAATAACAGACTACCAGTCCTCATGAGGGACTCGACGAGTTGTCACCCTAGACCATACCTCGTACTCTCCAATTGTTGAGTGCACTGCCCATCTTCCTCAAGGGGACACCATGAGGGACCTAACGAATCGTCAAGGGCGACCACGAGTCATGGTCACCTCTCGTGGTCTTCACTGTCTAAAAATCACAAATTCTCCTCCAACCCTGACCACGACTGACTCAACGAGTTATGGGGTCTGACCATGACTTGTGGTCTTGCCCGTGATGACCTCAAAAACAAACTCAAACCCATACTTGATCAGGATTCACTATACGACTCGTGGTCCACCCCCCGAGTCTCGTAATGACCCATTCTGTGACCTCGTGCAGATTTTCCAGTTTTCTCTGTTTCAACTCCCGGGTCTGATCTAAGGGCTTCTGGGCATTACAATATCTCCCCCTTTGGAACATTCACCCTCAAATGTGGGAAAATATACAGAATCAGAAAAATGCAACCATCTACTCAATTACTAATGATACAATATGAACTGACAGAATAACTATCTCCGATTTAAACTACATAGCTGAACCAAATTCATGAATCATACATACATTCATATACATGAAAGAAACTGGGGCACATGAACTGAACATGAAACTGAATAGTGTTTTATGGAAAGAACTTGTACCTTAAGGTGGAATTGGGCTGGTGGAGAACAAATGTGGGTATCTAGGCATCATGTCCTCTTTGGCTTCCCACGTAGCTCCCTCAACATGCTGATTTCTCCATAAAACTTTGAATGGAGCTACTTCTTTGTTTATTATCCTTCAAACCTGACGATCCAGTATTTCTATCAGAACTTATTCATAACTACTTCTATCTTTCACACCGACACCGTCCATCGAGACATTCCACTAATAGACTTCCCGTAAGTCACGGTACATCTTGGTGGCACCTGGATGTATCGAATATCTAGATCTGTGAGCCTTATGCAACATCCAATTTCACAAATCATCAATGTTCGAGACACATAAGAGACCCTGGTATCGAATAACACTATCTCCCCCTTCGGAGAAGACCTCTACCTTCTGATTTTGAACGATGTCCTTTAACATTACCAAAATAGGGTCCTCATCTTCTATAGCTTTTATATCAGTCACCAAGGATTATTCTAATCCATTATGAACTATAACACCACCGTTGGTCGAATCAACCAAACGAACTCCCAACCTTACAAGTCGATGCACGTCCTTCACCAGCTCCTTCTTTCCATCATCTATATGGGACACACTTTCCATGGAGAGTCTACTAAGTGCGTATGCTACTATATTAGCCTTGCTAGGATGGTAAAGGACACTTATGTCATAATCCTTGAGTAGCTCCAATCACCTCCTCTGCCGTTGATTTAGGTCCTTCTGGTGAATACATATTGTAGATTCCCGTAAATACATCTACATGGACCCCGTACAAGTAATGTCTCATATCTTCAAGGCGAATACCATTGCTGCCAATTCAAAATCATGGGTCGGGTAATTCTTCTCAGGAACTTTTAGCTCTCTAGAAGAATATTCTATAACTTTGTTGTGTTGCATCAATACACAACAAAGTTCTATTCTTGAAGCATCGCAATATACCACAAACCCATCGGTACCCTCTGGCAAGGTTAACACTGGTGTTGAGGTAAGTCGAGTCTTCAACTCATGAAAGCTTCTCTCACAGGCCTCCGACCATTGGAATTTCACTTTCTTTTCAGTCAATTTGGTCAATGGGCACTGCAATAGATAAAAATCCCTCAACAAATATCCAATAATAGTAAGCTAATACGAAGAAGATTGTGATATCTGAAGGATTCATCGGTCTGGGACAATTCATCACAGCCTCTATCTTTTGTGAGTCTATCTACATGCAATCACTAGACACCACATGACCCAAGAACACCGCAGAATTCAACCAAAACTCGTACTTGCTGAATTTTGCATACAATTGATAATCCTCTAAAGTCTGTAACACCACCCGCTCATTTTGAGAGTATATAAGAATATTATCTATGAACACAATAACGAACATGTCTAAATATGGCTTGAACACCCTATTCATCAAGTCCATAAAAGTTGTAGGAGCATTCATTAGTCCAAAAGACATAACTACAAACTCATAGTGACCATACCGAGTTTTAAAGGCTATTTTCAGAATGTCACTCTCCTGAACCCTAAGATGATGGTATCCAAACTTGAGATCAATCTTTGAAAAGCACTTGGCGCCGTGAAGCTGGTCAAATAGATCATCAATCCTAGGTAGAGAAAACTTGTTCTTGATGGTGACTTTGTTCAATTGCTGATAGGCAATGCACATTCGAAGGGAACCATCCTTCTTTTGGACAAATGGAACTGGCGCACCCTATGGAAGCATGCTAGGTTTGCTGAAACCCTTGTTTAGAAGTGTCACGACCCGAGTGGAGGCCCAAATCACAACACGGGAGAAGGAGCCCCGAGAGACCCCAAGTCGACCTATGGGATAAGCATACATCTAACTCGATTAATAAAATAGTAGAATCAACAAGATAATCATAGCGGAAGTATAAATGAAACATAACATTAGAATACACTATCTGAAGCTGAACACATCCATATGTCTGAAAAGCCTCTACACATGATGAGTTAATGGGACAAGAACCCAACTAACTCAACCAAACTGAAACTGAAAATAAATGAAGAAAATCTAAACAGTCTCGCCCTTAGGAGATGAGGAATCACCAACAACATACGATGTTATCTCAAAATACTGATTACGAGCGGAGCTGAACCTGGGAGCCAGGTCCTGTATCATGAAATGATACAACATAGAGTATGCGGTTAATACATGAAATATATTGAGTATGCAGGCTAAGTAAAACTACTTAAGTAGGTAAAATCATTTTAAAGAAAGGCATAATGTAAATCATAATCAATAAGGATCTGAAAGTAGGGCTTGCATGCATTCTTTCTGAAATCATGGTCTCATCATTACATAATCATAACATCAAAACTATATCGATTGACTCAAAGCTGAAATCTGATAATCATGAGTAAAGCTGAACATTAAGTCAAACCTGCTTTAGAATAATATAGATATGGAAATCTCATGAATTATAAACATGCCTTACTAAGATCAGGAGGAACAATGGGATACTCATCTTTTAACCGACATACCACAATAAAGATTACGTGGTCCCAACTATCATATTCAAGTGAGGAGAGCCTTCCAAAGGCTTGCTAGGGTTAGGGATAATATCCTGATATCGATATCAACCTCGTGGCGCCTGAAGGGCCAGTATAGCTCACAAAGGAGGTCCCGAATAGGGCCAGTATAACTCACAAAGGAGGTCCCGAAGTAATATATATAATTATAAACCTACGTTGGCGCGTAGTTCTGAGCCATATGGTGATCGACCCTTAGACTACTCGTTACTAGACACTACTCCAAAAAACATGCATATGATCTACATTGTTAATTAATGAAGCTCAACATCATCTATTAACGACGCTCAATCATCAAATACGTCTCACAATGAAATCATGCACATGAGAAGCTTTAACTCAAACCATACTGATCACGGGCAAAAATATATGCCCGAGATACGCTTTACGAATTAAATTAGTCCTGTTTATCTAAGATTATTGTATACATTTTCATGTAATTTTAGATAAAGTAAATATAGGTGCTAACCAACATGATTAGCCTTTGTTTTGTAGGTTTTGATGACTTTTGAGCAACTAATCCATGAGTTGGTGAAGTAGAGGCTTGGAAACGGAATTAACACGCGAACGTCGGCGAAGAGGAGGCACAAAACAGCCCACCTGCGCGTTGGCAACGCGCCACGGCAGGCAGGCAGCTCACAACAGCCCACCTGCGCGTTGGCAACATGCCACGACAGGTGGCCTCCGTGACCAAGGGCTGCCAACGTGCTGCCCAAGCAGCGTGATACACTGCCAATGCGGCAGGGTGCTGCCCGGGCCAATTTCGTGTGATTTCTAGAGGGCTTCCGTGTCTGTAGTGTGTCACGGAGGCCGTGCTCCGCGATGCACTCCGTGACACGTTGCTTGTTATTCCGGGAAAGAGTCCTACTACTATAAATAGCACACTTAGGTTTATTTTTCATAATTCAGACTTGGTGGAGCAAGGACGTGGGTTACAGGCAGTTGAGCGACGAAAAAGATCAAGGTTTTTCTCTCTTTGTTTCTTCTTTCAATCAATTGTTTGTATGATTAACACTTGTTTTAGGATGATTAATCCACAAATGAGTGGCTAATTCTCATCCTTGCTGAGGTTATGAACAATGATGATGAATTTTGATTGTTGAATTATATGGTTTTTCATCTTCTTCGTCCATGTTGTTCTATTAATTCTTGTTTCTACTGCATTAGTGTGTGGCCGACATTAATGTACATCTAAAAAGTCCAATTTCACTCGAGAGAGCACGAAATTGGAAAGTTGTGAATTAATAGGGTATTGTTCTTAACTTGATTTGGGAAAATTGGGTTTTGATGTGCTTTCCTGATAGAAATATACTTGAAAGCCGTATTAGTCAATTTAGGAACCGGAATTGTATTGCTAGGTCATAAATTGCATTTGATCACAAAAATGTAGACGGATGGTTTATGATTCTTAAGTGAGATTAAATACGAGAGTTTTAATCTCTAGGCTAATGTTCTTGGCTAGCAACATGAAGAGAAGATTAACCAAATTATGATTATAATCAAGTTCATTACTTGTTCTTAACCTTGGCATGCTCATATCCATAGTTTCAATTCAAAGTAAATATTTGTTAATAGTTTTAGTATATAATTTATAAACAAAATTATTTAACTTTTGGTTACGTTGTTGTCAGCATATATAGAAGTAAGATCGAATATAGTATACTTGAGCAATTTTACTTATCCAGAGTCTCCTTGGTTCGATACTTGGCTTACTTAGCCACTTTATTACTTGTTTGACCACGTGCACTTGCGTGTCGGTTTTTAACCCCATATAGCAAACACCCGAACAAGTTTTTGGCGCCGCTGCTGGGGAGACTTGGCAATAGGTGAATTTGTTTTAAGTGTAATTTACTGTATTTTTATTTTTCTCAAGTGCTGACAACTTAGTCTTAGTGTTTGTTTTAATTCTTTTGCATTTTACTTTTTCTTTTTCGAATACCCTTATTGACATGACATCGTGGAACATAAATGGTTTCAATGGTGGATACTCATATTTTAGTGAATCTTGTCTGAATTGCGGAGGACACCACTTGTGGCAACAATGTAACACGTGTAATAAATGTGGTGGTCAAGATGGCCATTAGGATGGCTGTCCGAATGCATATTCCCCTCCCCCGAGCCCCTACTATGATCCTTCTATTGTTTTTTCTGAATATAGGCATTCTGAAAATGAGGACTTGGGACGCCAAGTTCGAATAGAAGACATGCTGAAACAACTCTTGGAGCAATCAGAAGCAATGAAGGAGGCGATGACAGTATTGAGAATTCAGCAAGAAGAGAATGCAGAGGCTCTAGAAAGGATGAGCGTCAAATTCACGGAGATGATCGCTGAAGCTGAAGCGTGTGATAAATCGCAGGCAACAGTTTTAGCCAATATTCAAGAGGAACTACAAGAGGAAGACAAGGGTGAATTTTTGGAGGAAGCCCAACAATCAGAACCTCTTGAGTGCCCCCGTGATGGGCTCACACTTATGGAAAATCCATTCATGAAAGAAGAGATAGAGTACCCCCCATTTGACAGTAATGAAGAGATAGATGTCGATGCTGAGAAGGAGTATACAAGTAAGGAGGTCAAACAAAATGCAGTTTCAGGTTGAGGTGTATTGGACCACACTCTACGCATTTTTCGACGTTAAATTTGGTTGACAACATAGAAAGAGAGTCTTCCAAGCTTATAGAGAAATGTCTAGAGGAGGACCAAGCACCATATATTTTGAAATTTGCCAACACGGAGAGACAAAATGACTTCTCTTACTTGAGGGCCAATAAGTTAAAAAGGCAACACCTACTGTTTGGTCCTTACAATTTTTCACCACCACCCCTGGAGCATAAGAGGAAATTAGAAAAGAAATTAGGGGTGAGATTCATATCCTCAAGGTGGAGGAAAAAGTGGTGAAACTTGGTACGTCGTGCCGCGACGTAAAATTAGGCGCTGCTTGGTAGGCAACCCAAGGGTACCACAGGTACCATTTTAATTTCTTGCAATTAAGTTAATTTTTGTTCATTTTCATCTTGTTTTGTTTTGGTGGAAAGTTAAGCGCAGCAGGAGGGGAAGTTTGAGTACCCGTGGAAGAGGAAGCTAACAAGCATGGAAGAGAAAAAGTGTGGGGTCGAACACCCACTTGTGCAAAGTTGATGAAAGGCATGTTGTTAGCTAGGCCTAAAGGCCTCAGGGAGTATTTCTCACCCTTTGTAAAATTTTAATTTGATGCTATGAGGACATAGCATGATTTAAGTGTGGGGTGAGGGAAATTTCTTGAAAATTTCAAAATCTTCTGTCCTTAACGATTTTTGGTGAATGTAATGCTTTTTTTCTTTTTCTTTTCTTTGTCTGTATATAAAGTTTTTAGTCATAGTTAGGGACTGTTTCCGACGATGGATGGATGACGACCGTCTTGAGGAAAAATTAGTCGATAGGTTGTAGGTTTGTGAACCTGTAGCTAATTGGTGCTTGATGTTCTTTTTATGTGCTATATATGGTTGTAAGATGCAAGTATGTTCAGTGTGAAGCATGCAAGTGTATAACTCTGTTTGAGACACTTAGGCTCTTGAATTTGACTCAATATGATGGAAGCTTAATTCTGAATTCTTGTGATTAGCTGAGTAAGAGTCTGCCGAATGTGTCTTGAATTGAGCATGTACCATGAGTGTAAGGTTTTTGAGTATTCTATGCTATTGTGGAATGCCTAGAACTTGCCTGGTGTGTATATAAAATGAAATGAAGGATGTGAATTGTAGGAGATGATTTAGGCATTTCTTTGAATGAACCAAACTTTTATCTCTCATTATACCTACCTTGAAAAATTAACCCTAGTTAACCCCATTGAGCCTTGAGCCTATTCTTTGACAGCTGCAACATAAGCTTAATCCTTTTTCTTTCATTAGCCTTGAAGTTGATCCAAAACTCCGAAGCGCGTAAGTGGAAAAATTCGAAAGAGAGAAGGAGTGAGAATTGGGAGAAAGAAGGAAAAATAGCAAGTTGTAAATAGTTGAGAAAAAGGAAAAAGGTGCATTTGTGTGAAAATGGTTGATTATTAGTAAGGAGTAAGAAAAGAAATGAATGAAACATATTGCTTAAGTACTCCTTACTAATAAGCTAAAAGTGCCGAAAGAAATGGGGGAACAAAAGAGGAAAAAGAAAACTAAAAGGAGAAAAGGGTGAAGTAAGGGAAGGGAAGTTCGTAATGAAGGCGTGATGTATTATAAGAGCTTAGGAAAGATAGTCACTATTACTGATCATAATAGTACCTACCCGCACCAGAGTTACATTACACCCTAAAAAGTCCTACTTGATCTTACATGCATACATCCTTAAATTAGTGGAATAAAATACTAAGGGCAAGCTTATGGGTCATTACATGATGCATGTGAATTCTTTGTGAGAGTGAGTGTAATTCTATGCATGTACCCACACATGTTGTGATATAAAAATTGTTTTTGCGTGTGAAATTGGGTAACTCTCTTTCCGTGAGGGGCACATATTGAATGAAGGATATAATTCATGTGGGATTTCTTAATCAGTTGATTTGCATGAGTTTGCTAAGATTGAGAGTCGATTCTTGAGGGTAAGAAGTCTTAACATAGTTGTACTTTATTTCAATGATCAAATCAGACATGCTCTATTTTTAGCTTGTATCTTAGGTAATCATTATAGCCGTAACTTGAATTATCTTGCTAAATTAGTTATGTGGGAGTCTCCATATGCATGATATGCAAAAGGTTGTTCTAGGACGAACAAGTCTTTAAGTGTGGGGTTGTGATGACGGGTAAAAATATATGCCCGAGATACGCTTTACGACTTAAATTAGTCTTATTTATCTAAGATTATTGTATACATTTTCATGTAATTTTAGATAAAGTAAATATAGGTGCTAACCAACATGATTAGCCTTTGTTTTGTAGGTTTTGATGACTTTTGAGCAACTAATCCATGAGTTGGTGAAGTAGAGGCTTGGAAACGGAATTAACACGCGAAGCGTCGGCGAAGAGGAGGCACAAAACAGCCCACCTGTGCGTTGGAAACGCGCCACGGTAGGCAGGCCGCTCACAACAGCCCACCTGCGTGTTGGCAACGTGCCACGACAGGTGGCCTCCGCGACCAAGGGCTGCCAACGCGCTGCCCAAGCAGCGTGACACGCTGCCAACTCGGAAGGGTGCTGCCCGGGCCAATTTCGTGTGATTTCCAGAGGGCTTCCGCGTCCGTAGCATGTCACGGAGGCCGTGCTCCGCGATGCACTTCGTGACATGTTGCTTGTTATTCCGGGAAAGAGTCCTACTACTATAAATAGCACACTTAGGTTTATTTTTCATAATTCAGACTTGGTGGAGCAAGGACGTGGGTTATAGGCAGTTGAGGGACGAAAAATATCAGGGTTTTTCTCTCTTTCTTTCTTCTTTCAATCAATTGTTTGTATGATTAACACTTGTTTTAGGATGATTAATCCATAAATGAGTGGCTAATTCTCTTCCTTGCTGAGGTTATGAACAATGGTGATGAATTTTGATTGTTGAATTATATGGTTTTTCATCTTCTTCGTCTATGTTGTTCTATTAATTCTTGTTTCTACTGCATTAGTGTGTGGCCGACATTAATGTACATCTAAAAAGTCCAATTTCACTCGAGAGAGCACGAAATTGGAAAGTTGTGAATTAATAGGGTATTGTTCTTAATTTGATTTGGGAAAATTGGGTTTTGATGTGCTTTCCTGATAGAAATATACTTGAAAGCCGTATCAGTCAATTTAGGAACCAGAATTGTATTGCTAGGTCATAAATTGCATTTGATCACAGAAATGTAGACGGATGGTTTATGATTCTTAAGTGAGATTAAATACGAGAGTTTTAATCTCTAGGCTAATGTTCTTGGCTAGCAACATAAAGAGAAGATTAACCAAAATATGATTATAATCAATTTCATTACTTGTTCTTAACCTTGGCATGCTCATATCCATAGTTTCAATTCAAAGTAAATATTTGTTAATAGTTTTAGTATATAATTTATAAAGAAAATTATTTAACTTTTGGTTACGTTGTTGTTAGCATATATAGAAGTAAGATCGAATATAGTATACTTGAGCAATTTTACTTATCCAGAGTCTCCTTGGTTCGATACTTGGCTTACTTAGCTACTTTATTACTTGTTTGACCACGTGCACTTGCGTGTCGGTTTTTAACCCCATATAGCAAACACCCGAACACATACCACAAGCTGAAAGATAATTGGGAATCTTCTGTTACACCCCGTAAATTCTCGACATATAGATGGCCTATTCGCTTGTTGGTTAAGAGTTTTTGAATGCCATACATGCTAGGAAAAGGCCCGGGGAAAGACCGGATAAGAAATCCGTCGAACCATCACGGGAGGAGCCGGGGCAGAACCCCTCCGTGATGGCAACGTGCCACGGAGGGAGGGCCTCCGCGTTGGCTCTGTGTCACGGAGGCCCTGTCCAGGCCCAACTATATAAGCCCCTCCACTTCGGTTTTAAAGATACTTTTCATATAATTTCCAGTAAGGTCGAGGGAAAACAGAGGGAGACGAGGTTTCTTGATAATTTCCTTCCGATTACGCCGTCAAACGCTGTCCAAACTCAAATTAACTCCAGATACCGAGGTATTAAGCAGTAAGAAGCACTCCTACGGATTTAGTTTCGTGAAATTCGGCCGGCGAATCATCGTGCTACGGAACTAAGGTAAGTGGAATTGCTCCAAATTAGTGTCAATATACTCCTATCCCTAAAGTAAGTATTTCTCCCTTCTGGACTTTCGAGAAATAGCGAGTTTATGACCATTTTTCGATAAGCCAAAGTTTGGGCTATATATATACGGAAAGTGATATTTTCTTCCAGAATATTAGTGTATTTAGTTCTAATTGACATATATATGAATACAGTTGGGAGAAATAGTAGAAATACTGACCGAACTACGCCAGTTAGTCGGGAACTCCAAAGCGAAGGTATGTAAAGCTAATTCCTTCGGCAAGTTAGTAATCCAGTACAGTAAATAGCGTGATGTATAGAAGAAAGAATTCAGAAGCCGAAATTGAGTCCAGTATGAGTTTAGCAAGTGTGTTTTTAATCTAGCAAGCATGTTTATAATGTTGTGATATATATATTCAGAACAAAAGTTAGTAAGGCAATATCAGACAGTCAGATGATAACTCAGTTACAGTATAATCAGAGAGTCAGATAATATCTCAGATACAGTATAGTCAGTATGAGAATCAGTATAACACAGAAAAGAGTTCAGAATGAGAAATCAGAGTAAAGTTACTATTTTCAGTTTAAACATGCTTGCTATATGTGATTATTGTTTTTTGAGACCTGTTTGTGTTATGGGGGCACCCTTTGAACGTCCTCGCCGCCCCTGGGTTGGTAAGTGTGTCGACCCACTGTGAGGGTGGGGATACGCCACCCAAGGAGTGGTATGCCGTCCGCAGTAGGACGAAGATGGGATGGAGCATTCCCCATATCAGGCTGATCAACATAGCAGTATAGCTTACCCTATTGTGCGCTTGCTCCCAGGAGCCAGATTACAGATACAAATACAGATACAGATTACAGTTTATAGTATAGGAGTCCTTTGGGCTCAGACACAGTTATTTATATCAGAGGCCATAGCCCGAGCTGGAGATCCAGGGGGCCGGTAGAGGTGCTCGTAGTTAATAGACGAGTGGAGTGATTTATTTTTGGAAGGTTTTGACCCGGGTAGGGGTATATAGATTGTGTGTTGGTTGGCACCTTCCGGCTTATGGGGGCTGGTATAGGTTCTTGTGTGTTATATATATATGTATATACATGATATCTACTAGTTGATAGATAGCAGGTCGCCATGACGACAGGTATGATTCTACCTTACCTTCAGTACAAGTAAGCCTATTTCAGATCCTGCTAGTTCAGACAGTTTCAGATACTTCCTGCTATTCAAAATTTACTAGCATTATTGTTTATATTCAGTTATGTTCAGTTTGCCTTACATACTCGGTTCCAGTGGTACTGATGCCCATTTGGGGTGCTGCATTACTTGCCTGCAGGTACACATAGACGAGGAGCCAATCCCTCGTGATTCCAGACAACTAATTGAGTCATCAGCTCCTGTCATCCGGAGCTAGACAGTTAAAGATCCATTTCATTTTCTTTTGTTGTATAGTACGGGTAGGTCGGGGCCCTGTCCCAACCATCTTATCAGTATTCCTAGAGGCTTGCAGTCTGTATATATTTCCCTGTGGTTAGTTGTGCCGGTCGTGTGGGGCCGTGCGTATGTTTAGTTGTTTATGTTGGTCGTGTGAGGCCTTATCCAGTCAGTAGTGGTGACCCTGCCGGTCACGTAGCTATTCAGCATTTGTTATATTGATTTAGTGTTAACTAGATAGCATGGTGGCCTTGTTGGCCCGCATAGGTTTCCCTATATGAGAACGATTCTGGTTGGCTAATGTTACAGTACAGGTGGCTTAGACCTAGTCGGCCGGAGGCTGTATTTATAGCCTCTTTATAGCCGTTGAATCCTTGAATCTGAGTTAGAGATAGCCAGGCACTAGATGTGCTTAGGCTCAGTAGTCTAGCAGTTCAGGTCCTAATAGGGCACCAGGTGCCAGTCATACCCCTCAAGGCGGGGCGTAACAAACTTGGTATCAGAGCAGGTCGTATCCCAGGGAGTCTGCAAGCCGTGCTAAGTACAGTCTTGTCTATGGATGTATTGTGCACCACATACTGTAGGTAGGAGGCTGCAAGGCATGATAGGATGGTTACGCTTCCTTCATATTCCGTCGTGCCATAGAACAGTACAGTATAGGGTCGAGTCCTTAAAACTTATCATATTCTTTGTCTACAAATAAAAAAAATGGCAGACCAGTGACACCCTGCCAGGGGTAGAAGGTTGGATACCGGAGCAGGAGAAGGCACTAGCAGGATGCCTCAGCTTCATTTAGAATCAGCCCGATCTGAGGGCGATATAGAGGCATCATCACAGCCTTCTCAGCAGTCCCCATCTCACCAGGAGCCATTCAGAACGACACCACCTCCGACAGCTCCTGTACCTACACCATCCGACCAGGAAGTTCGCAGTGCAGTTGTAATGTTGGCGCAAATGATGGCCACTCAACGCCAGTCAGTGCCACTTGCAACAGTAGAGCCATCAGGTGGATCTGGCAGTTTGAGGGTCAGGGAATTCTAAGCTTTGGGTCCCCCACAGTTCACAAGGTCAGATCAAGCAGAGGACCCCCAGGATTTCCTAGATCAGATGCAGAGAATCTTCCAGGTCATGCATGTGAAACCTACAAAATCAGTTAAGCTAGCAGTATTTCGGTTGCGAGACATAACTGTATTATGGTACGAGAGCTGGGAAAGGTCTCGAGGGAGAGATGTTGCCCCTCCAACCTGGTCCAGCTTCTCGGAGGCCTACCTGGACCGTTATTTGCCACGGGAGATCCGGCAAGCCCGGATGGATCAGTTTTTGCATTGGGAGCAGGGGGCGAGGAGTGTACAAGAATATGCCCTATAGTTTGACTCCCTAGCCTGGTATGCTCCAGCTTTTGTGGACACTATGCCATCTAGAGTCCACTGGTTCATTATGGGTCTGAACACAGAATACATTGAGGCATGCCTGACAGCTACATTACGGGAGGATATGGACATTGCCCGAGTGCAGGCCTTTGCCCAGACTATTAAGGGCCTCAAACAGCGGCAACAGGATAGTAGACAGATAAATCAGGAGCAGCGCCGCAGGGATAGATCAGATGATATACAGAGGGAGATTTAGAGAGGACCCAGGCCCCGGTTTTCAGATAGGCCCCCTAGACCCCCACCTCCATCACAACAGTAGAGGGGTAGATTTGTTCGTCGAGGGCAGCCAAAGTCTGGTGGCAGTTCTCGAATGATGGATTCACCTTAGCAGAGGAGGGTGGAGCAGAGCAGATACACACCCCCACCCTGCCCTATTTGCAGCCGACCTCACATCAGAGCTTGTAGATATGGCTCCTCAGGATGTTATATATGCAGGCAGGAGGGGCACTTGATGAGGGATTGTCCGGCCAGGGGGCAAGGTAGCCGAGATACCCAGGACAGGACATCAGCAGGACCACGAGCTCCAATAGCCTCGGTAGGGCGTAGGCCCTCAGGTTCAGCAGGTAGAGGTCGAGGTAGATTTGGAGCCTCTAGTTCAGGTACGGGCTCAAGCCTTACCTATGCATTACCAGGGAGACAGGACTCAGAAGCATCTCCAGATGTGGTAACAAGTATGATGACTATTTTCTCATACCCTGTTTATGTACTGATTGATCCAGGGTCCACTTTGTCCTATGTTACCCTATTTGTGGCTCGAAAGTTTAGTTTTGCATCAGAATTGTTACAGCAGCCCTTCTCAGTATCTACACCTGTCGGTGACTCCATTATAGCTAGTAGAATTTATCGAGGGTGTACAGTAGAGGTTGCTGATCGTCAGACTATAGTAGATCTGGTGGAATTAGAGATGATTGATTTCGATGCCATTATGGGTATGGATTGGTTGGTGCCGTGCTATGCCAACGTAGGACGTTGGACCAAGACGGTCCGATTCCACTTTCCAGGGGAGGCATTGCGAGAGTGGAAAGGTAGCACAACTACGCCAAAAGGTAAGTTTATTTCCTACCTTCAGGCGAGGAAGTTCATAGCTAAGGGATGTATTTACCACCTAGTCAGGATTCAAGATGTTCGGGTAGAGTCTCTGACACTCCAGTCTATTCTGGTGGTGAATGAATTCCCTGATGTATTTCCAGACGAGCTACCGGGTATTCCCCCAGAAAGGGAAATAGATTTTGCAATCGACTTGCTACCAGGCACGTAGCCCATATCAATTCCTCCCTATCGTATGGCTCCTGCTGAACTCAGAGAATTAAAGGAGCAGCTGAAGGACCTGCCAGATAAGGGTTTTATCAGGCAGAGTACTTCACCGTGGGGTGCGCCAGTTCTATTTGTGAGAAAGAAGGATGGCTCGCTCCGCATGTGTATAGATTACCGACAGCTGAATAAAGTTATAGTAAATAATAAGTATCCGCGTCCCATAATAGATGATTTGTTTGATCAGCTACAAGGGGCCAGATATTTCTCCAAGATTGACTTACAGTCCGGATATCATCAGGTTCGAGTTCGTGAAAGAGACATTCCTAAAATGGCCTTCAAGACCCGATATGGCCACTTTGAATTCTTAGTTATGTCCTTTGGGTTGATGAATGCCCCGACAGTATTTATGGACCTGATGAACAGCACCTTCAGACCATACCTGGACCTATTCGTGATAGTGTTTATCGATGATATTCTGATGTATTCTCGTTCAGAGGCAGACCACGAGGCCCATTTACGGACAGTGCTCCAGATTCTCAAGGACCGTTAGTTGTATGCTAAATTCTCCAAATGTGAATTCTGGCTGAACTCAGTAGCTTTCTTGGGGCATATTGTGTCGGATGCTGGTATACAGGTAGACACGCAGAAAATAGAAGCAGTCAAAACATGGCCTAGACCTAGCACTCCGACTGAAGTCTGCAGTTTTCTAGGATTAGCGGGATATTACAGAAGGTTTGTTGAGGGATTCTCCACTATAGCGACACCTCTGACTAAGCTGATGCAGAAAGTAGTAAAGTTTCAGTGGACAGAGGCATGTGAGCAGAGTTTCCAAGAATTAAAGGACAGATTCACCTCCGCTCCGGTGTTAGCATTACCGGAAGGTATAGATGCTTATTCAGTGTATTGTGACGCATCAGGTATTGGGTTGGGTTGTGTGTTGATGCAGCATGGTAAAGTGATTGCGTATTCTTCCAGACAGTTGAGGAAACATGAAAAGAATTACCCTACCCACGACCTGGAGTTAGCCGCAGTGATACACGCCTTGAAGATATGGAGACCCTACTTGTATGGTGTCCATGTGGATATTTTCACAGATCATAAGAGTCTACAGTATATCTTCATTCAGAGGGAGTTGAATTTTCGACAGCGTCGCTGGTTGGAGTTATTGAAAGATTATGACGTGGACATTCTGTATCATTCGGGAAAAGCCAATGTAGTAGCAAATGCTCTCAGCCATAAATCAGTGGGAAGTTTGGCGTATCTGTAGCCCGAGCAGCGGGAGTTGGTCAGAGAAATACATTAATTAGCTAGCCTAGCCGTTTGTGTAGTAGAAACAGAGGACAACAGAGAGATAATTCAAAACACCGCTGTGTCGTCATTAGTTGAGGAGGTAAAAGAACGACAGTATGAAGATTCTGATTTGGTCCAGCTTAAGGATAGGATTCAGCAAGGAAAAGCACCAGATTTTCAGATAACTAAGGATGAAGTGCTGCGATGTAAGGGCCGCCTCTGTGTTCCAAACATTTTAGGGCTCCGCCAGCAGATTATGAATAAGGTACATTACGCCCACTATTCTCTCCACCCAGGCGCGATGAAAATGTACCACGATATTAAGGAAATCTACTGGTGGCCAAGTATGAAGAGGGAAATAGCGGAATTTGTAGCCCAATGTCCTAACTGCCAACAGGTAAAAGCGGAACACCAGAACCCCGGCGGGTTAACTCAAGACATAGATGTGCCTCTCTGGAAATGGGAAGTAGTAAACATGGATTTTATGGCAAGATTACCCCGTACCAGGCATAGATATGATTCCATTTGGGTAATAGTTGACAGACTGACGAAATTAGCTCACTTCCTGCCAGTGAAAGCTACTTTCTCTGCCGAAGATTACTCCGAATTGTATATCAAAGAAATAGTTAGATTACACGGTGTTCCAGTATCTATTATCTCTGACAGAGGAGCACAACTTACAGCTAGATTTTGGCAGTCATTTCAGAGAGGTCTCGGAACGCAGATTAATTTGACCACAACATTCCACCCTCAGACAGATAGACAGGCTGAACGCATTATTCAGACGCTCGAGGATATGCTACGGGCATGTGTGCTAGATTTTGGAGGTAGCTGGGATGAGCATTTTCCACTAACTGAATTTTCTTATAATAATAACTATCACTCAGCCATCCAGATGGTGCCCTTTGAGGCATTGTATGGGCGAAAATACAGATCGTCGGTTGGCTGGTTTGAAGTGGGAGAGTCAGCACTTATTGGGCTAGATATTATTCATCATTCAGAGGAGAAGGTAAAGCTTATCAGAGAATACCTACTGACTGCACAGAGCCGCCAGAAATCGCATGCTGATGTGCGGCGCAGATACCTGGAATTTGATGTGAATGACTGGGTATTTCTGAAAGTATCTCCAATGAATGGGGTGATGAGATTAGGCAAGAAAGGTATGCTCAGTCCGAGATTCGTTGGGCCTTATCAGCTTCGGCGGAGAGTAGGCCGAGTGGTGATAACGGGAAAAAATATATGCCCGAGATACTCTTTATTACTTCAATTAGTCTTGTTTATCTAAGTTATTGTATACATTTTCATGTAATTTTATATAATGTGGAGATATGTGCTAACCAACATGATTAGCCTTTGTTTTTTAGGTTTTGATGATGTTTGAGTAACTAATCCATGAGTTGGTGAAGTAGAAGCTTGGAAACGGAATTAACACGCGAACGTCGGCAAGGAAGAGGCACAAAACAGCCCACCGGCGCGTCGACAAGGTGCCACGGCAGGCAGGCCGCTCAAAACAGCCCACCTGCGCATTGGCAACGTGCCACGGAAGGTGGACTCCGCGACCATGGGGCTGCAACGCGCTGCCCAGGCAGCGTGACACGTTGCCAACGCGGCAAGGTGCTGCCTGGGCCGATTTCGGGTGATTTTCCAGAGAGCCTCCGCGTCCGTAGCGTGTCACGGAGGCCGTGCTCCGCGATGCACTCCGTGACACGTTGCTTGTTAATCCGGGAAAGATTCCTACTAATATAAATAGCACACTTAGGTTTATTTTTCATAATTAAGACTTGGTGGAGCAAGGACGTGGGTTAGGAGCAGTTGACGGACGAAAAAGCTAAGGGTTTTTCGCTCTTTCTTTCTTCTTTCAATCAATTGTACGTATGATTTACACTCATTTGAGGATGATCAATCCACAAATGAGTGTCTAATTCTCTTCCGTGCTAAGGTTTTGAACATGTGTATTGAATTTTGATTGTGAATTATATGGTTTTTCATCTTCTTCTTTCATGTTGTTCTATTAATTCTTGTTCTTACTGCATTAGTGTGTGGCCAACATTAATGTACATCTAAAAAGTCCAATTTCACTCGAGAGAGCAAGAAATTGGAAAGTTGTGAATTAATAGGGTATTGTTCTTAACTTGATTTGGGAAAATTGGGTTTTGATGTGCTTTCCTGATAGAAATATACTTGAAAGCCGTATTAGTCAATTTAGGAACCGGAATTGTATTGCCAGGTCATAAATTGCATTTGATCACAGAAATGTAGACGAATGGTTTATGATTCTAAAGTGAGATTAAATACGAGAGTTTTAATCTCTAGGCTAATGTTCTTGGCTAGCAACATGAAGAGAAGAATAACCGAATTATGATTACTATCGAATTCATTACTTGTTCTTAACCTTGGCATGCTCTTATCCATAGTTTCAATTCAAGTAAATATTTGTTAATAGTTTTAGTATATAGTTTATAAACAAAATTATTTAACTTTTGGTTACATTGTTGTCAACATAATTAGAAGTAAACTAGAATATAGTATACTTAAGCAATTTTACTTATCCAGAGTCTCCTTGGATCAATACTTGGCTTACTTAGCCACTTTATTACTTGTTTGACCATGTGCACTTGCGTGTCGGTTTTTAACCCCTACCAAAGCACCGAACAAGTTTTTGGCGCCGTTGCCGGGGAGACTTGGCAATTGGTGAAATTGTTTTAAGTATAAATTTACTGTATTTTTGTTTTATTTTCTTAAGTGTTGACAACTTGGTCTAGTGTTTGTTTTAATTCTTCTTTAGTTTATTTTATTTTTCTGCTTATTCGTATACCCTTATTGACATGACATCGTGGAATATAAATGGTTTCAATGGTGGATACTCATATTTTAGTGAATCTTGTCTGAACTGTGGAGGACCCCACTTGTGGCAAAACTGTAATACGTGCAATATATGTGGGTGTCAATATGGCCATTGGGGTGATTGTCCAAAGGCATATTCCCCTCCCCCAAGCCCCTACTATGATCCTTCTGTTGTTTTTTCTGAATATAGGCATGCTGAAAATGAGGACTTGGGACGCCAAGCTCGAATAGAAGACATGTTGAAACAACTCTTGGAGCAATCAGAAGCAATGAAGGAGGCGATGGAAGTATTGAGAAATCAGCAAGAAGAGAATGCAGAGGCTCTAGAAAGGATGACCATCAAATTCACGGAGATGATCGCTGAAGCTGAAGCGTGTGATAAATCACAGACAACAGTTTTAGACGATATTCAAGAGGAACTACAAGAGGACGACAAGGGTGAATTTTTGGATGAAGCCCAACAATTCGAATCTCTTGAGTGTCCCCGTGATGGGCTCACACTTATGGAAAATCCATTCTTGGAAGAAGAGTTAGCGTATCCCCCAGTCGACTTTAATGGTGAGATAGATGTCAATGTCGAGAAGGTATATACAAGTAAGGAGGTCAAGCAAAATGCAGTTTCAGAGTTGAGGTGTATTGGACCACACTCTACGCATTTTTCAACATTAAATTTGGTTGACAACATAGAAATAGAGTCTTCCAAGTTTGTAGAGAAATGTCTAGAGGAGGACCAAGAACCATATATTTTGAAATTTGCTAACTCAGAAAGACAAAATGACTTCGCTTACTTAAGGACCAATAAATGCAAAAGGCAACATCTACTGTTTGGTCCTTACAATTTTTCACCACCACCCCTGGAGCATAAGAGGAAATTAGAGAAGAAATTAGGGGTGAGATTCATATCCTCAAGGTGGAGGAAAAAGTGGTGAAACTTGGTACGTCGTGCCGCGACGTAAAATTAGGCGCTGCTTGGGAGGCAACCCAAGGGTACAATGGGTACCATTTTAATTTCTTGCATTTATGTTTATTTTATTTATTTTTCATCTTGTGTTGTTTTGGTGGAAAGTTAAGCACAGATGGAGGGGAAGTCTGAGTACCCGTGGAGGAGGAAGCTAACAAGCATGGAAAAGAAAAAGTGTGGGGTCGAACACCCACTTGTCCATAGTTGAAGAAAACCATGCTGTCAGCTAGGCCTAAAGGCCTCAGGGAGTATTTCTCACCCTTTGTAACCTTTAGTTTGATGCTATGCGGACATAGCATGATTTAAATGTGGGGTGAGGGAAATTTCTAGGAAATTTCAAAATTTCTGTGCTTAATGATTTTTGGTGAATGTAATGCTTGTACAAAAGTTGGTGAGAAATTTGAAATTTTGAAAAATTTGAAATTTTTTTGTGAATTAAGCATGACTTCATCACCCGTTGGTTTTTCTTTTCGGTTCTTTTCCGACGGGGGGTATTTGAACCGAAGAATAAATTTTGTTTTTTCTTTTCTTTTTTCTTTCTTTCCTTGGTCTGTATATAAAGTTTTTTTTAGTCATAGCTAGGGACTGTTTCCGACGATGGATGGATGACGACCGTCTTGAGGAAAATTAGTCGATAGGTTTTGGGTTTTGAAACCATAACTAATTGGTGCTGGATGTTCTTGTTATGTGCTATAAATGTTTGTAAGATGCAAGTATGTTCAGTGTGAAGAATGCAAGTGTATAACTCTGTTTGAGACACATAGGCTCTTGAATTTGACTCAATATGACGGAAGCTTAATTCTGAATTCTTGTGTTAGCTGAGTAAGAGTCTACTGATTGTGTCTTGATTTGAGCATGTGCCATGAGTGTAAGGTTTTTGAGTATTCCGTGCTATTGTGGATTGTCTAGAACTTGCCTGGTGTGTATATAAAATGAAATGAAGGATGTGAATTGTAGGAGATGATTTAGGCATTTCTTTGAATGAACCAAACTTTTATCCCTCATTATACCTACCTTGAAAAATTAATCCTAGTTAACCCCATTGAGCCTTGAGCCTATTCTTTGACAGCTGCAACATAAGCTTAATCCTTTTTCTTTCATTAGCCTTGAAATTGAACCAAAACTCCGAAGCGCTTAAAGGAAAAATCCGAAAGGGTAAAAGAGTGAGAAGAATGGAAAAGAAGGAAAAATGGCAAGTTGTAGAAGTGAGAAAAGGACAAAGGTGCACTTGTTTGAATATGGGTGAGTATTAGTAGGGAGTAAGAAAATAAATAAATGAAAAGTTACTTATAGAACTCCTTACTAATAAGCTAAAAGTGTCGAAAGAAATGGGGGAACAAAAGAGGAAAAAGAAAACTAAAAGGAGAAAAAAAGTGAAGTGAGGGAAGGGAAGTTTGTAATGAAGGCGTGATGTATTAAAAGCGCTTAGGAAAGATAGTCACTATTACTGATCATAATAGTACTTACCCGCACCTGAGTTACATTACAACCTAAAAAGCCTTACTTGATCTTACATTCATACATCCTTATATTAGTGGAATAAAACACTAAGGGCAAGCTTATGGGTCACTACATGATGCATGTGAATTCTTTGTGAGAGTGAGCGTAATTCTATTCATGTACCCACACATGTTGTGATGTAAAAAATTGTTTTTGCGTGTGATTGGGTAACTCTCTTTCCGTGAGGGGCACATGTTGAAAGAAGGATATATTTCATGTGGGATTTCTTAATCAGATGATTTGCATGAGTTTGCTAAAATTGAGAGTCGATTCTTGAGGTTAAGATGTCTTAACATGGTTGTACTTCATTTCAATGATCAAATCAGGCATGCTCTATTTTTAGCTTGTATCTTACGTAATCATTATAGCCGTAACCTGAATTATCTTGCTAAATTAGTTATGTAGGAGTCTCCATTTGCATGATATGTAAAAGGGTGTTTGAGGACGAACAAGGCTTTAAGTGTGGGGTTGTGATAACGGGCAAAAATATATGCCCGAGATACTCTTTATTACTTCAATTAGTCTTGTTTATCTAAGTTATTGTATACATTTTCATGTAATTTTATATAATGTGGAGATATGTGCTAACCAACATGATTAGCCTTTGTTTTGTAGGTTTTGATGAAGTTTGAGTAACTAATCCATGAGTTGGTGAAGTAGAAGCTTGGAAACGGAATTAACACGCGAACGTCGGCAAGGAAGAGGCACAAAACAGCCCACCGGCGCGTCGACAAGGTGCCACGGCAGGCAGGCCGCTCAAAACAGCCCACCTGCGCGTTGGCAACGTGCCACGGCAGGTGGACTCCGCGACCATGGGGCTGCAACGCGCTGCCCAGGCAGCGTGACACGTTGCCAACGCGGCAAGGTGCTGCCTGGGCCGATTTCGGGTGATTTTCCAGAGAGCCTCCGCGTCCGTAGCATGTCACGGAGGCCGTGCTCCGCGATGCACTCCGTGACACGTTGCTTGTTAATCCGGGAAAGATTCCTACTAATATAAATAGCACACTTAGGTTTATTTTTCATAATTAAGACTTGGTGGAGCAAGGACGTGGGTTAGGAGCAGTTGACGGACGAAAAAGCTAAGGGTTTTTCTCTCCTTCTTTCTTCTTTCAATCAATTGTACGTATGATTTACACTCATTTGAGGATGATCAATCCACAAATGAGTGTCTAATTCTCTTTCGTGCTAAGGTTTTGAACATGTGTATTGAATTTTGATTGTGAATTATATGGTTTTTCATCTTCTTCTATCATGTTGTTCTATTAATTCTTGTTCTTACTGCATTAGTGTGTGGCCAACATTAATGTACATCTAAAAAGTCCAATTTCACTCGAGAGAGCAAGTAATTGGAAAGTTGTGAATTAATAGGGTATTGTTCTTAACTTGATTTGGGAAAATTGGGTTTTGATGTGCTTTCCTGATAGAAATATACTTGAAAGCCGTATTAGTCAATTTAGGAACCGGAATTGTATTGCCAGGTCATAAATTGCATTTGATCACAGAAATGTAGACGAACGGTTTATGATTCTAAAGTGAGATTAAATACGAGAGTTTTAATCTCTAGGCTAATGTTCTTGGCTAGCAACATGAAGAGAAGAATAACCGAATTATGATTACTATCGAATTCATTACTTGTTCTTAACCTTGGCATGCTCTTATCCATAGTTTCAATTCAAGTAAATATTTGTTAATAGTTTTAGTATATAGTTTATAAACAAAATTATTTAGCTTTTGGTTACATTGTTGTCAACATAATTAGAAGTAAACTAGAATATAGTATACTTAAGCAATTTTACTTATCCAGAGTCTCCTTGGATCGATACTTGGCTTACTTAGCCACTTTATTACTTGTTTGACCACGTGCACTTGCGTGTCGGTTTTTAACCCCTACCAAAGCACCGAACAAGTGGCATATGAATTGAACTTGCCTCTATAATTAGAATTCGTTCATCCAGTTTTCCACGTATCTATGCTAAGGAAGTGCATAGGAGACCCTCACAGAGTTGTCCCAGTCCAAGATATCCAGGTTACGCAAGAGCTGGCCTATGAAGAGGTTCCAGTAGCCATCTTAGACAGACGGATTCGTAGATTGAGAACTAAAGATATTGCGTCTGTCAAGGTACTGTGGAATAATAGGAACCGTGAGGAGATGACTTGGGAAGCAGAGGAAGATATGAAAACCAGATATCCTCATGTGTTCCAAGCCTAGTCAGATAACAGGTATGTTAGTATTGTTATTTTATATGGTGCCTTATAGTATATGTATAATGAGATAGTCGACTCCAGTCTTTTATGAGATGGATACTATAGTATTGTGTGGAGAACCTGTATTGGACTTTTCTGCATTTCAAGTTTTTGAGATAGTCCATATTAAAGGGGAAACTCGGCTAATTTTTTTTTCTAAAAATAACGTGAGTAAGTCAAGAATTCTTATAAATAGAAGTTCACATTCGAGGACGAATGTTCTTAAGGGGGGGAGAATGTTACACCCCATAAATTCTCGACATATAGATGGCATATTATCATGTTGGTTAAGAGTTTTTGAATGCCATACATGCTAGGAAAAGGCCCGGGGAAAGACCGGATAAGAAATTCGTCGAACCATAGCAGAGGAGCCGGGGCAGAACCCCTCTGCGATGGCAACGTGCCACGGAGGGAGGGCCTCCGCTTTGGCTCCGTGTCACGCAGACCTTGTCCAGGACCAATTATATCCCCTCCACTTCGGTTTTAATGTTACTTTTCATATAATTTCCAGTAAGGTTGAGGGAAAACAGAGGGAGACGAGGTTTCTTGATAATTTCCTTCCGATTACACCGTCAAACGCGGTCCAAACTCAAATTAACTCCAGATACCGAGGTATTAAACAGTAAGGAGCGTTTCTACGGATTTAGTTTCGTGAAATTTGGCAGTCGAATTGTCGTGCTACCGAACTAAGGTAAGTGTAATTGCTCCAAATTAGTGTCAATATACTCCTATCCCCAAAGTGAGTATTTCTTCCTTCTAGACTATCGAGAAATAGTGTGATGTATAGAAGAAAGAATTCAGAAGCCGAGAATTGAGTCCCGTATGAGTTTAGCAAGTGTGTTTTGAATCTAGCAAGCATGTTTATAATGTTGTCATATATATATTCAAAAATAAAAGTTAGTAAGGCAATATCAGAGAGTCAGATGATAACTCAGTTACAGTATAATCAGACAGTCAGATAATATCTCAGATACAGTACAGTCAGTATGAGAATCAGTATAACATAAAAAAGAGTTCAGAATGAGAAATCAGAGTACAATTAGTATTTTCAGTTTAAACATGCTTGCTATATGTGATTATTATTTGTTGAGACCTGTTTGTGTTATGGGGGCACCTTTTGAGCGTCCTCGCCGCCCCTGGGTTGGTAACTGTGTCGACCCACCGTGAGGGTGGGGATACGCCACTCTAAGGATTGGTATGCCATCCGCAGTAGGACGAAAATGGGATGGAGCATTCCCCATATCAGGCTGATCAGCATAGTAGTATAGCTTACCCTGTTGTGCTCTTGCACCCAGGAGCCAGATTACAGATACAAATACAGATACAGATTACAGTTTACAGTACAGGAGTCCTTCGGGCTCAGACACAGTTATTTATATCAGAGGCCATAGCCCGAGCTGGAAACCCAGGGGGCCGGTAGAGGTGCTCGTAGTTAATAGATGAGTGGAGTGATTTATTTTTGGATGGTTTTTACCCGGGTAGGGGTATATAGATTGTGTGTTGGTTGGCACCTTTCGTCTTATGGTGGCTGGTATAGGTGATCTTGGGCAAATTTATATGCCCAAGTGATAATCAAAGGTGTCTTTTTAGCCTTGTTTATCTATTAATGTTTATACATTCTCATGTAATTGGTAATAAAATGTGAATTTATACTAACCAACATGATTAGCATTGTTTTGCAGGTAAAATGTAATTTCGGGAAGCTAAAATGCTTGTTGGAAGATATCGGGGTTGGACTCGGATGCGAGCAAGGGACAAGGCATTGGAAAACATAAAATAAAGGGGCTCCGCGATGGAGCCGTGTCACGCTGCCATCGCGGAGGCCTTCTGCCTGGATCGGGAATTTTAGCCCAATTTCCAGAGAGGGTACGCGATAGGTCCGTGGCACGGTGGCCTGGCTCCGCGTTGCATGTCGTGCCCCATTGGGCCTTATTTCCTGGACCCCCAGTTCCAGTGAAGGTCCGCGTCGGTAGCGTGTCATGGAGGCAGTGCTCCGCGATGCACTCCGTGACACGTTGCTTCTTATTCCGGGAAAAATTCCCACTAGTATAAATAGAACTCTTAGGTTCATTTTTCAATATTCTGACTTGGTGGAGCAAGAACATGGGTTACAGGCTGTTGAGGGGGCAAAATTATCAGGGTTTTTCTCTCTTTCCTTCTCCTTATACTCAATTGCTTGTATGTTTAACACTCATTTAACGATGTTTAATCCACAAATGAGTGGCTAATTCATCTTCTTGCTGAGGTTATGAACAATTGTAGTGAAATGTGATTGTTGATCATATTGGTTTTTCATCTTTTCTTCCATCGTTGTTCTATTAATTCTTGTTCTTACTGCATTAATGTGTGGCCTACGTTAATGTATATCCAAAAAGTCCGATTTCACTCGAGAGAGCAAGAAATTGGAAAGTTGTGAATTATTAGGATATGATCTTTTCTTGGTTTGGGAAAATTGGGAATTGATTTACTTTCAGGATAGAAATATACCTGGAAGTCGTATTGTCAATTTAGGAGCCGGGTTTGTATGGCTAGAACATGAATTGCATTTAATCACAGAAATGTAGGTGGATGGTTCATGATTCTTAAGTGGGGTTAAATATGAGAGTTTTAATCCCTTGGCAATAGTTCTTGACTAGCA
This sequence comes from Datura wrightii, assembly GCA_035772735.1. Taxonomy (NCBI): domain Eukaryota; kingdom Viridiplantae; phylum Streptophyta; class Magnoliopsida; order Solanales; family Solanaceae; genus Datura; species Datura wrightii. The sequence continues at coordinate 69,088,847 of JASDFA010000019.1, read as the reverse complement.
ACCGGAGGAAAAGACTAACCAAATTATGTCAATAATTAATTTCATTACATGTTCGTTTAACCTCAGCATGCTCTCATTCATAGTTCAGACTCAAATTAGATAGTTGTTTTAGATTTAACATAAAAATTATAAATCAAAATATCAAACTTTTGGTTACATTGTTGTCTGCATTTTTAGAATTAAAATATAGTACACTTGAGCAGAGTGCACTTTATCCCAGTCCCTGTGGGATCGATACTTGGCTTACTTAAGCCACTTTACTACTTGTTTGACCACGTGCACTTGCGTGTAGTTACTTACCCAACAAAAGAACCAAACAAGTCTTTGGCGCCGTTGCCGGGGACTGGCAATTGGTGAATTTGTCTTAAGTGTTAATTTATTATATTTTTATTCTCTTAGTATTGACAACTTGATCTTAGCCTGTATTTTGCAGATTTAATCTCTGTTAAACACTGGCAAGAGATAAGGAGCTGGTGGACTCGTATATAGAGCCAGAAAGAATATTTCATAGTAAGCGGAGAGAAGCTCTAGAAAGAAAGCTGCAGTTGCTCAGGCAGACGATCATGGAGCAACAACAGAATCCACCGGTAGTACGGGCAATGTTAGTGCCCGAAGAAGTAGCAGCTCGGCCGGTTCGCGAGGTGGCAATACCACATGCTATTATGTCGCATCTAGCATCCGCAAACCTGAGCCAGGAGGGAGGTTTGAACTTAAGAAGAATATGGTGCAATTGTTGCACACTAGCGGGCAATTTACAGGTCTCCCTCATGAAGATCCACAGTAGCATCTCCAAAATTTTTTGGTGATAAGTGACACTTACATCCCCGTTGGAGTGTCATCAGATTATGTCCGGCTTATATTGTTCCCATTTTCACTATTGGGAGAAGCCAAGAGGTGGTTGAAAGCTGAGCCACCGAATTCTATTTGTACGTGGGATGATCTTGCGAGGAAATTCTTGGTACGGTTTTTTCCCTCCGGTAAAACAGCAAGACTTAGAAGTCAAATTCTATGTTTCAAACAGAGGGAGGGAGAGAATTTATATTAGGCTTGGGAGAGATTCAAGTCCAAGTTGTGGGATTGTCCTCATCATCATCAGTCCAATGATGTGCTAGTGCATACTTTTATAGAGGGTTTGGAACCCCATACAAAAATATTGCTAGACTCAGCAGCTGGGGGACGAGCGCTGGATAAAACTTATGAGGAGCTGTATACCTTGTTGAACCGTATTTCACAGGGCAATCCGGAATGGAATGCTAATTCGTCAAGAGGCGGGACAAGCAAAGCAGCAGGAGTGCTAGAAGTGGATGGGTTTACAGCTATTGCTGCACAGATGGCTGCATTACAAAATCAACTTAACACCCACTTCAGCAACATGACAATGAACCAGCCCCAAGCCCCAGTGAATGCAGTGCAGCAGATGTGGTGTGAAGTGTGCAGAAGCAGTGAGCACTCAACTGAGTGTTGTGGAGCAAATCCTGACTCGGTAAACTTTATGAGAAATGTGCAAAGAAACAACCACCAACAGTATGGTAATAGCTACAATTCCAATTGGAGGAATCACCCGAATTTCTCGTGGGGTGGCAACAACCATCAGGGGCAAAGTTCGGGTCAGGGTGTGCAAAGGAACCAAGGAGGGCAGCAGAATTATCAAGCACAATTCAGAAACTACAATGCACCTCCTCCACCACCATCACCCAGCATTGAGGAGATGTTCAAGACCATGATAGCTAACCAAGCTCAATTGCAGGCTGACTATGTGAAATTGGCAGTCGAAGTGAAAAACAACCAGTTAGCTACCAAGGCACTTGAATATCAATTTGGGCAATTTGCTGGAGCCCAAAACACCAGGCCTAGAGGAGGACATCCGAGCGACACAGATCCCAATCCCAAGCAGGTGAATGCAGTGACCACAAGGAGTGGTTTGCAGCTGAAAGAGGTGGAACCAGAAAGACCACCTCAACAATCGGGAGCAGCAGAAGTCGAGAGGGAGCAAAGTACTGAGAGGGGGAAGACTAAAGAAGCAGAATCAGAAAGACCACCACCCCCGTTCCCTCAACGATTAAAGAAACACAAGGAGGAGGCGTGTTTCAAGAAATTCATGGAGGTGCTGGAACAGGTACATATTAACTTACCTCTTATTGATGTTTTGCAGGGAGTGACGAAATATGCCAAGTATATAAAGGACATCGTGGAAAACAAAAGTCGGTTGACTGAGTATGCTACGGTGGCTCTAACGGAGGAGTGCACTTCCAGGATTCAAAACCGACTGCCCACAAAGCTCAAAGATCCTAGGAGCTTAACTATACAAATCACTATTGGGCAGAGTATCCGAGCTCGTGGATTGTGTGATTTGGGAGCGAGCATAAATTTGATGCCGTCATCGGTATTCAAAAAGCTGGGTCTAGGGAGTCCTAGACCCACAACAGTGATCTTGCAATTGGCGGATCGGTCCTTAGCCAGACCTGATGGCATTGTGGAGGACGTTCTGGTGCAAGTTGGCTCCCTGATTTTCCCGGTAGATTTTGTCGTGCTGGATTTTGAACCAGATGCGGAAGTCCCATTTATTTTGGGACGTCCCTTCTTGGCAACCGGGAAAGCACTGATTGACGTAGCTGCGGGGCAGCTAACAATGCGAGCACATGACAAGGTTGAGGTGTTCGATGTGTACAAGGCACCCAAGCTCCCGATGGTGCACGAAGAACTCTCAGTGATCAATGTGATTGATCAAGGCGAGGATGAGCAGAGGAAGGATTCACGAGAGTTATTGGGAAAACCACCTGAACGGTGTAAGCACTACTGGGGGGAGGACGGTGATCGAGAGAAATTGTCCATCACCCTAGAGGACAACTGAGCTTAACAACGTCGAGCCGCGACGGTAAACCAGGCGCTGCACGGGAGGCAACCCGTGAAATATATATATTTTTTTCTCTTTGTAAAATATGAATAGATTTTTCTTTTTCTTTTTCTTGATTAACAACAAAATTTTTAGTTTCTGTTTTTTGTTTTTATTTTTTATTTAGAGTGAAACCTATAATTCTAACCAATTTCGTGTAGTAAGATGAAATTCATGTCAAACGGAGGAAAATATGCACGGAATCGCAAAGAAAAATTCGAGGTATGAAAATCAATAAAAAGTGGCAAAACAGTGAGCTAGGGCGATAGCTCCGTGTCACGGAGGAGGACCTCCGCGTTACCCTCCGTGACACGTTGAGGTATAAATCCAGAATTTTTAAAAATTCCAGAACAGGCTCGCGACAGCTCCGTGTCACGGAGGCAGTGCACCGCGATGCACTCCGTGACACATTGCCGTGTATATCGCGAAGGGTCACACCGGGTCGCCGGGTGACCCGTGCGATTTTCCCACTTTTAAACCCCAAAACCCCCTCACTTTTCCTTATTTTTCAATCACTCTGCGACCAAACTCCCTAAAACCCATCCCCCTTCAATGTGACACGGAACAGGCAAAGAAAATCATTGAGTTTTCTTCAATTCTTCAACTTCAAGGTATTTTCTTCGATTCCATCTCATTTCTTGTCGATTTTCTTCGATATTGAGCATGTGAAGTGAGCTAAGTTTGCCCTAAGTAGAAATTAATCATGAATTCAATTGAATTGTTGTTGATGAATGTTCGGAATATCATTATGATTTCTTGAACTCATTAATTACATAATTTAATCGAATTTTCTTGATATCATCATTTCTAGGGCTTGATTTTGAATTTGAAGTGGAAAATTGTAGTGAACTTGTGAAATTCATGCTGGGATGTACATGTTGAGTGAGATGAGTCGATGTGTTAGTTGTTATCATGTTAAAAGACAGACGGATTCTCAGGTTAGGGGAATATTGAAATTTGCAAGAATTGGGTTGGTTGTATAGGTTCGTGTAGATAAATTCTTGTTGTTTTCATTTCTTTGTTTTTTTCCTTGCTAAGTGCGATGGATTAAAATGTTGTCAATGGTAATGATTGTGGTTAGCTGTACGAAGTCTGAGTAGTACATAGTATATATACCATCGAATTCTTCGTATGCACTAAGCATGTTTGTATAGTTGGTTGTTTGTTTGTGCAAATAAGCATGATCTTGCCGGTATGTTGTAACTGTAGCTAAGGACTAAGTGTGGGGTAGCCTAGCTTAACCTCACCTTAGTCGAAGTTAATATTCATTGGCTTAACATTGATCTTGTCTACTTGGGTTGACAAGTAAAATGGCAAGCAGGCAAGAAAAAGGGAAAGGCGCATCAACATCTAGCACCGGAAGGAAGCGAATCAGACTGGGCACAGTAGTCCCAGCAGCACCAGCGGTTCCATGCGGCTAATGCCGCCAATACGGAACCAGATGGGTGACAGATGAGGGGAAGAAGTGGTACGCAAAGCACAAGGAAAACAAGTACTTTCCCGAGGAACACATAGCATGGGAACCATTGGCACAGGATTTCCCTAGGATTGTACACCGGATCGAGGCAGCCGGGCTCAAGTTCATCTTTGAAGAGCCCAAGGAATGCAACCTACACCTGATTCGGGAATTCTATGCCAACTGGAACCCGACACTCAGAAGTCACACCATAAAAATCAGAGGCCAAATAGTCACATTTGAGTCCCACCACCTCAATGCTATCATAGGGGCGCGGGACACAAACGCCCACGTGCTTCGATAGCTGAACATTACCCCACCGTATGCGGACATTAGACGCACCTTGTATGGGACCCGATCGACAGCTAGATGGAGCAAACACAAGGAGAGGGGATACCATCAGACTTTGCCCTATTCACAAATGAATAGAGAAGCCAGAATATGGCTAAAGATCATCTGTTCCTGCCTAATCCCGGGGGTACATATGACAGATGTAACCCGGGATCGTGTATGCCTGGTGTACGCCCTGATGAAAGGGCTGGAGATCAACGTTGGGGCGGTGATTATCTCCGCCATGAAGAGAGCCCGGTTGCATCAGGGGCACAGATACGGATTTGGTTGGCTACTCACCACCTTCCTGAGGGGCCTAGACGTTGAGGAAAAGGCCCTTGACTATATCTCGCAGATGGAGCGGCGGGCCTTAGATGTCACTAAAACTAAGGCACCCGACACCACCCACGGGCCAGTGCTTACACTTGGCGAGCGACATGCGCGTGATGATCAGTATATGGCTCGCATGTATGGGATGCAGATGCTCCAGCTGAGGATAGGCGGGAGGCCGGCAACAGAGGAGGAGCTATGGCAGCTCGAGCTAGATTACCCTTTTGGCGAAAATGCCAGGGCTCTATGCCGAGTGGGGCCAGCATTTGTAGAGCCCACGGATGATGATGTCCCCACAGATGAGGAGACACGTCGGGAGGACTCCGATGTGGAGTCCGATGATGATGGTGCGGGTGATTCAGACATGGGAGATGAAGCAGCAGCACCTGATGAAGAAGTGGAGTACTTTGATTGATCAGGGAGTTCCACCACCCGATTTTCGTGCTATTTTAATTTTTGTGAACACTAGGGATAGTGTTTGAGCTAATTGTGGGGTGGGAGTAGTTAGGTGCTAGGTGTGCTGTTATGTATGTATGTCCTAATCTGTGTTGTTCCTGTGAACAAATTTTTCTGACCCTGTGATTTGTGATTGCAAGTTGTTGTTCTGTATTGCAAATATATGTGAACCTGTTGTGTTATATGTGAACCTGTTGTGTGTTGCTGAATGTTGCTAGCTGATTTTGTACATATTTTTGTTTATCGAAATGATCTATATTTTTACAAGTTTTTTCAATTCTTGGGTTTCTCGGCGTTTGTTATCGGTTCTTTTACCGAGAATGGTCCCATTGAACCGAAGTCCTAGTTAGTGACCGTTCCCTATGATGGATGGATGACGATCATCTTAAGGGAAATGTAGTCGTTAGGAGTAGGTTTTTCAATTATTTTTTAGTTGTTTTTCTTTTGTGGGTTGCATCCCAAAACCTGTAGTACTTTATGGTTGCGAAATTCTGGTTGCGTGTTGTACATGATATTTTAAATGCAAAGGTGATTCGTATGAAAGCATGCATATGTGTAAATATCTTGAGATACCTAGGCCATAGAGTTCGATTGAGTGTGATTGAGGCTTAATGTTTGAATTCATGTAATTAGCTGATTGAAGAGTCTATGAATACATCTTGAATTGAGCATGTGCAATAAGTGTGAAGTGAGGTTTTGTTATTCCATGCTATTGTGAAGTGTCTAGAACTTGCCTGGTGTGTGTACAAAACGAAATGAAGGAGGTGTATTGTAGGAGAGGATGTAGGAATTTCTTTGTTTTAACCGAAAGTTTCTATTTTTCATTGTCGTACCCACCTTGATTGTATACCCTAGTCAGCCCGTTGAGCCTTTAGCCTATTATTTTTTTCTTTTGTCAAAAAAGTGTAAACCGAGCTTAATCCTTTTTTTTCATTAGCCGTAAGGTCTATCCAAAACTCTTAAGCGCTTAAGAAGAGAAAATCATTTTCCAAAAGTGTCAAAGAGTGAGAATGGTGAAAAGAAAAGAAAAGCCGAGTGATGGAGGAAAAGAAAAGGTTGAAGGTGCACTTGTTATAGATAAACTATAATGAAGGTGCATGAATAATCTTTGTTGTTGTGTCAAGTGTGCTTAATAAGATGGGCCAAAATAAAGAAAAACATCAAGAATGGGAGGATGAAAAAGAAAAAAAGAAACAATGTCCATGAGTTGATGGGATGTGTTGAAAAGGCGCTTAAGGATGCTAGTGGCTATTATAGGCTAACCCAATATTTACTAGTTCCGTAGCTTCCATTACAACCAGTTAAAGTCCTACGTGATCTTACATCGCACTTCTTTATATTAGTGGAGTAATACACTAAGGGCAAACTTATGGGTCATGACATGATGCATGTGAATTCTTTTGGGAGAGAGAGCGAAATTGTGCTTACATGCCCCTGCTTGAAATTTTGTGAGGTCATATGAGCAAAAAGGGGAAGACTCTCTTGTGTTGTGAGGGCACATGCTTGATGAGAGATTAATTTTCGTGTCAGATATCTTGATCAGCTGATTTGCATGAGTTTGCTAATATTGAGAGTCGATTCTTAAGTCTAGGAGGTCTTGATGTATTGAAGGTCATTGCATTGATAGGACCATGCATGTTTTCTTGATGATTTGACCGTAGCCTAAATTGTTGAACCAAAGTAGCGAGGTTGGGATGTAAATTGCATGAGGTGTAAGATTGTTGTTCGAGGACGAACAAAGATTTAAGTGTGGGGTAAGTGATCTTGGGCAAATTTATATGCCCAAGTGATACTCAAAGGTGTCATTTTAGCCTTGTTTATCTATCAATGTTTATACATTCTCATGTAATTGGTAATAAAATGTGAATTTATACAAACCAACATGATTAGCATTGTTTGGCAGGTAAAATGTAATTTCGGGAAGCTAAAATGCATGTTGGAAGATATTGGGGTTGGACTCGGATGCGAGCAAGGGACAAGGCATTGGAAAGCATAAAATAAAGGGGCTCCGTGATGGGGCCGTGTCATGCTGCCATCGCGGAGGCCTTCTGCCTGGATAGGAATTTTCGCCCAATTTCCAGAGAGGGTACGCGATAGGTCCGTGGCACGGGGGCCTGGCTCCTCGTTGCACGTCGTGCCACGTTGGGCCTTATTTCCTGGACCCCCAGTTCCAGTGAAGGTCCGCGTCGGTAGCGTGTCACGGAGGCAGTGCTCCGCGATGCACTCCGTGACACGTTTCTTGTTATTCCAGGAAAAATTCCCACCAGTATAAATAGAACACTTAGGTTCATTTTTCAATATTCTGACTTGGTGGAGCAAGAACGTGCGTTACAGGCAGTTGAGGGGACGAAATTATCAGGGTTTTTCTCTCTTTCCTTCTCCTTGTATTCAATTGCTTGTATGTTTAACACTCATTTAACGATGTTTAATCCATAAATGAGTGGCTAATTCATCTTCTTGCTGAGGTTATGAACAATTGTAGTGAAATGTGACTGTTGATCATATTGGTTTTTCATCTTTTCTTCCATGGTTTTTCTATTAATTCTTGTTCTTACTACATTAATGTGTGGCCTACGTTAATGTATATCCAAAAAGTTCGGTTTCACTCGAGAGAGCAAGAAATTGGAAAGTTGTGAATTAGTAGGATATGATCTTTTCTTGGTTTGGGAAAATTGGGAATTGATTTACTTTCAGGATAGAAATATACCTGAAAGTCGTATTAGTCAATTTAGGAGTCGGGTTTGTATGGCTAGAACATGAATTGCATTTAATCACAGAAATGTAGGTGGATGGTTCATGATTCTTAAGTGAGGTTAAATACAAGAGTTTTAATCCCTTGGCAATAGTTCTTGACTAGCAACCGGAGGAAAAGACTAACCAAATTATGTCAATAATTAATTTCATTACATGTTCGTTTAACCTCAACATGCTCTCATTCATAGTTCAGACTCACATTAGATAGTTGTTTTAGATTTAGTATAAAAATTATAAATCAAAATATCAAACATTTGGTTACGCTGTCGTCTGCATTTTTAGAATTAAAATATAGTACACTTGAACAGAGTGCACTTCATCCCAGTCCCTGTGGGATCGATACTTGACTTACTTAAGCTACTTTACTACTTGTTCGACCACGTGCACTTGCGTGTAGTTATATACCCAACAAACGAACTGAACAATAGGTTTTTGTGTGTTATATATATATATGTATATACATGATATCTACTAGTTGATAGACAGCAGGTTGCCATGATGACAGGTATGATTCTACCTTACCTTCAGTACAGGTAAGCCTATTTCAGATCCTGCTAGTTCAAACAGTTTCAGATACTTCCTGCTATTCAAAATTTACTAGCATTATTGTTTATATTCAGTTATGTTCAGTTTGCCTTACATACTCGGTACCAGTGGTACTGACGCCTGTTTGGGGTGCTGCATTACTTGCCTGCAGGTACTCATAGACGAGGAGCCGATCCCTCGTAATTCGAACCATCTAATTGTGTCATCAACTCCTGTCATCTGGAGCTAGACAGCTAGAGGTCCATTTCATTTTCTTTTGTTGTATAGTACGTGTAGGTCGGGGCCCTGTCCCCACCATCTTATCAGTATTCCTAGAGGCTTGCAGTCTGTATATATTTCCCTGTGGTTAGTTGAGCCGGTCGTGTGGGGCCGTGCATATGTTTAGTTGTTTATGTTGGCCGTGTGAGGCCTTATCCATTCAGTAGTGGTGACCCTGCCGGTCACGTAGCTGTTCAACATTTATTATATTGATTTAGAGTTAACTAGACAGCATGGTGGCCTTGTTGGCCCGCATAGGTTTCCCTATATGAGAATGATTCCGGTTAGCTGATGTTACAGTACAGGTGGCTTAGGCTTAGTCGGCCGGAGGCTGTATTTGCAGCCGCTATATAGCCGTTGATTCCTTGAATCTAAATTAGAGCGAGCCAGGCACCAGATGTGCTTAGGCTCAGTTGTCTAGCAGTTCAAGTCCTAATAGGGCACCAGGTGCCAGTCATACCTCTCAAGCCGGAGCATGACATCTTCGCTCCAAAACCATGTGGTAAGCTTAATTCGAGAAATCATAAATCATACTTGTATATGTAGGCATTGTTGAAAGCTTTATCATGCTTGAGAATACTCATTTCACATTGAAAAAATAATTACAAATATGTGTAACTTGAAAACATGCTTTTCATTATAATATCTCATCACAATCATACATTCATCTCAAATCGATTCCTTATTGAGCTTTTCATCAATGGACTTTTTAATTCATAAGACTTGAAACATGATTATTAGTTGAAAACATTATAAAATTTCCCCATTATTCATAATTCAACAGGTAGAAACATATTTAAATCATACCCATGTAAAGAATTAGGAAATTCATGCATTGGGTTAAAATCCCATAGATTAGATATAGAACATTCATGATTTAGAGAAGGATTGGGCATGGGTGTGAAAGAATTCACCCATTCATTACCCTACATACCTATTGGTAACTGATTCTTACACTTCTTTGATAGCCCAAGAAGAAATTGAAGAGAAATTGAGGAACACTAAGCTTGATCAGCCTCTCTCACCTTCTACCTTGCATGTATGAATGAATAAGGCCTAAAATGAACTTAACCCCTTTAACAGTCATCATTCATAACTCAAAACGACGTAATTTAGGCCTTAGGATCTTAGGAATTATGATATAGCCCTTACGAAATTCACAGAATTTAACTGCCAGATGGTCCTAATGAGGGACCCAACAACTCGTCCTCTACGGCCACGACTCATGGCATCATCCGTGAAGTACAATGCTTGTCAAACCCGATGGGCTCATAACGGAAGAATTAATGACTAGTTACCTTGTGACCACGACTCATGGTCACCATCCGTGATGTGCACTACCTCAGTTTCCATAAAATTATTCCTTGCTTGGTCACGACTCACCCCACGAATTGTGGGGATTGACCACGACTCGTGGGGTCCTCCCGTTAAGTTCACTGTCTCTTTTCTCCACTTTACTCGAACACTCCCCACGACTGACCTAACGACTCGTGGGACTAACCATGAATTATGGTTACGCCCGTGGGGATCCTATTTCCCAAACTGCAAACTCATCACCTGGGCCTTCCTACGAGTCATATCATGACACATGGGCTTCTCTCACGGGTCTCCTCACAACTCATTGTGTGCCTGATGCCAGATTTTATGTTTTCTCCATTTCAACTCCCGCGTCTAATTTGGGCTTCCAAGGTATAAAAATATCTCCCCTTTAGGAACATTTGTCCTCGAATGATGGAAAACACATATAAAAGTAGAGAAAATCATATTCAAATATTGATCATTTCAACCAAAAACTGACTGAATGACTACCTCCGATTTACAATACATAGCTAAACTGAATTCACGAATCATACATAAATCCATATACATAAAAGAAACTTGGGCACATGAACTAAACACAAAAACTTAATGGAGTTTTAGGTCAGAACTGATACCTCTAGCTGGAAGTGAGCCGGTAGAGAATAAATATAGGTATTTAGCCATCATATCCACTTCGGCTTCCCATGTAGTTCCTTCAATATTATGATTCCTCCACAATACTTTAAATGAGGATACTTCCTTGTTCCTTAGCCTTCAAATATGACGATCCAGTATTTCTACTGGAACCTCCTCATAACTGAGTCTGTCTTTTACACTAACACTGTCCACCGGGATGACTAGAGATGGATCACCCAAACACTTCTTTAGGAGCGATACATGGAATACAGGATGCACAAAAGCTAATTCTGAGGGCAACTCTAACTCATAGGCCACCTTGCCAACACGTCTCACGATCCGGTATGGGCTGACATAGTGGGGACTAAGTTTCCCCTTCTTTCCGAACCTCATCACTCCCTTCATGGGAGAGCCTTCAGAAATACCCAACCATAAACTTCAAATTCTAATTCCTTCTCCTCACATCAGCATAGGACCTCTACTGTTTGATTTTGAACAGCTTCCGTTAACTTTACCAAAATCGGGTCCTCATCTTATCTAGCTTTTACATCAGTCACCAAGGACGATTCTAATCTATTTTGAATAACAACACCACCATTGGTCGAGTCAACCAACCTAACTCCCAACCTTGATAGTTGATGCACATCCTTCACCAGCTCCTTTTCCCTTCATCCACATGAGACACACTCTCCATAGAGAGTCTACTAAGCACGTCTGCCACTACATTGGCCTTACCCGAATGGTAAAGCACACTCATATCGCAGTCCTTGAGTAGCTCCAACCACCTCCTTTGCCAAAGATTGAGATCCTTCTACATTAACACATATTGCAAATTCGTATGGTCCATGAACACATCCACGTGAGCCCCGTACAAGTAATGTCTCCGTATCTTCAATGTGAATACCACCATGGCCAATTCAAGATCATGGGTCGGGTAATTCTTCTGATGAACTTTTAGTTGTCTAGAGGCGTATGCTATAACCTTCCCATACTGCATAAACACACACCCAAGTCCAATCCTTGAAGCATCACAATACACCACGAACCCATCAGTACCCTCTAATAGAGTTAACACTGGTGCGGAAGTGAGTCGAGTCTTCAACTCTTGGAAGCTCTTCTCACAAGCCTCCGACCATTGGAACTTCACCTTCTTCTAGGTCAATTTGGTCAAGGGTACTGCAATAGATGAGAAACCCTCAAAAAATCTCCGATAGTAGCCAGCTAAACCCAAGAAACTCTAAATATCCGAAGGATTCACTAGTCTAGGTCAATTTTTCACCGCTTCTATTTTTTGAGAGTCCACCGTTATGCCTTATCCTGATACCACATGGCCCAAAAACGCCATGAAGTTCAACCAAAACTCACACTTGCTGAATTTGGCATATAATTAGCGATCCTTGAGAGTATGAAGAATTGTTCTCAAATGAGCAGCATGCTCCTCCTCGCTTTGAGAGTATATCAGGAGGACATCAATAAACACAATCATGAACATGTCTAGGTATGTCTTGAACACCCTGTCCATCATGTCCATAAAAGCTGCAGGAGCATTCGTTAGTCCAAAAGATATAAATACAAGCTCATAATGACCATACTGCATCCTGAAGGATGTCTTCGGGATGTTTCTCTCCCCAACCTTGAGCTGATGGTACCCGGATTTGAGATCTATCTTTGAGAAACACTTGGTACCCTAAAGCTGGTCAAATAGATCATCAATCCTGGGTAAAAGATACCTCTTCTTGATGGTGACTCTGTTCAATTACCGATAATTAATACACATACGAAGAGATCCATCTTTCTTTCGGACAAAGGGAACTGGTGCACCTCATTAAGACTTGCTCAGTCTAATGAAACCCTTATCTAACAGGTCCTTCAACTATTCTTTCAACACCTTTAGCTAGTTGGAGCCTTTCTATAGAGAGGAATAGATATGGGTTGTGTGTAGGGAATAAGGTCAATACCAAAATCAATCTCCTGCTCAGGAGGGATTTATGACAAATCATCAGGAAAAACTTCTAGATACCCACGTACTATTGGGATAGACTGGATAGTCAGGGCCTTGGATTCAACATCATTAACCCTTATGATATGGTACACACAACCTTTAGAAATCATCTTTCCATCCTTAAGGTACGAAATAAAATGACCTACAGGCACAACTGAACTACCCTTCCACTCTAACAGGCTCACTCGGAAATCTTAACTTTATTGCCCAGGTTCTACAATTAACTAAGGCATAACATGCAAATAGCCAATCCATGCCAAGGATAGCGTCACAATCGGTCATGGCTAACTCTATCAAATCTACTGAGGTGACTTTCTGAAGGACTGAGATCCAGCAACCTCTTTACACCCGTCTAGCAACAATTGAGTCACCTACTGGAGTAGACACTGAGAAGGGTTTTGAAAAGATTTTGGGACTAAGTCCGAAGCTACTGGCCACATAAGATGTCACAAAAGGCAAAGCAGCCCCTGGATCTAGCAATGCATAAACATCAAAGTGGAAAACTTGTAACATATCAGTGACTACATTCGGGGAGACCTCCTGCTCCTGTCGGGATGCTAAGGAATAGAATCTATTCTGGCATTGACCGCCACCTGTGCTAGTAGATGCCCCCTGATGTGCTAAGCGTATGGGTGGGGCTGATGAACTCAAAATTGGGCCTCAGCCCTCATCATGATCCTATCTCACCGCTGAGTAATCTCTAAGCATGTGTTCGGGCTTCCCACACCCAAAACAAGAACTTGAACCTACCAAGCACCGGCCCGTGTGCCCTCGACTACACCTGTGGCAAGCTGGGATCCTAGAATTTGCGGGTCTACTGGTCTGATCCCTAGAGCCTGACACTCTCCTCCTCTGATTGTGCCTAGGTCTGGATGGCACACTTAATGCTGAAGATGCTAGGGCTGAAGATCTCTTAGTGAGTTTGCTATCGGTGCCCACATCCATAACTTGACCGTGAGAATCTTTGGTCATCGGTCCTAGCCCTCTTGGCCTCCCTCTCTCTCAGATGTGTTGCCTCCATCTGCTGGTCATACAAGACTAATCGAGGAAGGTCCATTTCATGGTGGAGCATATAGGTCCTACAATCCTTGTCCAAATAGCCTTCTACTCCATGAACATAAGTACTCATACGCGCCCTTTGATCAACCACTAACTCCGGGGCGTACTTCGATAGGAGAGTGAACTCAAGAGAATACTCCTGCACCGTCATCCTCCCTTGCTTCAGATTTACGAACTTCACTGCCTTTATCTCCCTCATCTCATGAGGGAAGAACCAATCCAAGAATGCAACATGGAACTCCTCCCAGGTGAACGGGCGACCCTGTTATCTTTTTATTGGCGAAACTAGATGTGTGCGACCCCTTTCAACTGGTACAAGGCCAACTTCATTCACCCGCATGACTTTGGTGATCTTTAGAATTTCATCTATGAACTCATGCGGGTCCTCATCTACTTTTAACGTAAGGATCTCTAGTGGTTTCATTCTCAAAAAGTCTCTGACTCGAGCTGCCACTGCATTTTCATTTTGCGGAACATGGCAACTGCCTGCTGATTGACATTAGCCGTGAAGGCTTGTGCAAGCATCTTAATAGCTACCCGAAACTCAGCACGGGCAACCGGCTCTAGTGCCTGGTGCTCCTTAACTGGTGGGGCTTGCTGGTGCCCATTACTGTTGCCATCCACATGGCTGTCTCCGTTTCCATTCCTCCTACCATTAATTCTTCGGGGAGCCATTATTCTACAATTGCCAATAGCATAAGTTAGAAGGATAGGGAGACTTTTCATCACATGACATAGATCATGAAAGAAGAGAACATTTCCAAAAATGTCTCGTAGCCTCTTCATCATAAGTGTGGTGCGCTTCACACCTATGAAAAAGACTCTACTTAACACAACTTTTAGACACCCTAGGACACTACCTATTTCATTGATACCAAGTTTGTCACGACCTGAGCGAAGGAACGTATTACAACACGGGACAAGGAGCCCCAAGAGACCCCAACTCGACCCATGGCATAAGCATAAATATAACTCGATCAATAAAATAGAAGAATCAACAAAATAATCATAGAGGAAGTCTAAATTAAGCATAACATCAGAATACACAATCTGAAGATGAATACATCCGTATGTATGAAAAGCCTCTACACATGACGAGTTGATGAG
The DNA here is from genome assembly GCA_035772735.1 of Datura wrightii. Lineage (NCBI taxonomy): Eukaryota > Viridiplantae > Streptophyta > Magnoliopsida > Solanales > Solanaceae > Datura > Datura wrightii. The sequence goes on along the minus strand of JASDFA010000019.1, from coordinate 69,073,721 downwards.
ACAAGACCCTATCTAACTCAACCAAACTGAAACTAAAAATACATGAAGAAAATCTAAACAGTCTCTCCCTCGGGAGATGAGGACTCACCAACAACGTACGATGCTATCTCAAAAGACTGACTGCGAGCGAGGCTGAACCTGGGAGCTGGGTCCTGTATCATGAAACAACACAACATAGAGTATGTAATCAGTACGTGGAATGTACCGAGTATGTAGGGTAAGTAAAATCGCTTAAGTAGGTAAAATCAATTTTAAGACATGCATAATGTAAATCATAAACAATAAGGATCTGAGAGTAGGTCTTGCATGCATTCTTTTCTGAAATCATGATCTCTTCATTACATAATCATAACATCAAAATCGTATCGATTGACTCAAAGAAGAAACCTGATAATCATTAGTAAAGCTGAACATTGAGTCAAACCTGCTTCAGAACATATATAGATATAGAAATCTCATGAATGATAAACATGCCTAATTGAAATCATAAGGAATAATGGGAGATTCGTCTTTTAACCGACATACCAAGATAGAGCTTATGTAGTCCCAACTATCTCACTCAAGTTGGGAGACCCATCCAAAGCCTTGCCCGGGCTAGGGACGATACCATGATATCGATATGAAGCTCGTGGGCCAATAGGGCCGGGAATAGCTCACAAGGGAGGTCCCAAAGTAATATATATATAAGTATAAACCTATGTTGGCATATAGTTCTGAGGCATAGGGTGATTGACTATTAGCCTACTCGGTGCTAGACATTACTCCCAAACCACATGCATATGCTCTATATCATTATTCAACGAAGCTCAACATCGTCTATTGATGAAGCTCAATCATCAAATATGTATTAATATAAAATCATGCATATCATAAGGTTTAACTCAAGCCATACCACAAGATGAAAGATAATTGGGAAGTCTTCGCTCCAAAACCATGTGGTACGCTTAATTCAGGAAATCATAAATCATACTTGTACATGTAGGCATAGTTGAAAGCTTTATCATGCTTGAGAATACTCATTTCACATTGAAAAAATCATTAAAAATATGTGTATCTTGAAAACATGCTTTTCATCATAATATCTTATCATAATCATACATTCATCTCAAATCAATTCTTTCATGAGCTTTTCGTAAATGGGCTTTTTTAATTCATCGGACTTGAAACATCATTATTAATTGAAAATATTATAAAATTTTCCCATGCTTCATTATTCAATGATAGAAACATATTTAAATCATACCCATGTAAAGAATTAGGAAATTCATGCATTGACTTAAAAGCCCATAGATTAGGCATAGAACATTCATTATTTAGAGAGGAATTGCACATGGGTGTGAAAAAATTCACCCATTCATAACCCTACATACCTTTTTGTAGCTGATTCTTACACTTCTTTGGTAGCTCAAGAAGAAATTGAAGAGAAATTGAGAAACACTAAGCTTGATCACCCTCTCTCACCTTCTACCATGAATGCATGAATGAATAAGGACTAAAATGAACTTAACCCCTTTAACAGTCATCATTCATAACTCAAAACGACGTAGTTTAGGCCTTAGGATCTTGGGAATTATGATATAGCCTTTAATAAATTCGCAGAATTTAACTGCCAGATGGTCCTAACGAGGGACCCAACAACTCGTCCTCTATGGCCACGACTCATGGAATGATCCGTGAAGTACACTGCTTGTCATACCAGCTGGTCTCATAACGGAATACTTAACAACTAGTTACCTAGTGAACACGACTCATGGTCACCATCCGTGATGTGCACTACCTCAGTTTCCATAAAACTATTCCTTGCTTGGTCATGACTCACCCCATTAATCGTGGGGTCCTCCTGTTAAGTTCACTATTTCTTTTCTCCGCTTCACTCGAACACCACTCTCCACGACTGACCTAACGACTCGTGGGGCTTGACCATGAGTCGTGGCTATGCCCGTGGGGATCCTATTTCCCAAACTTCAAAATCATCAGCTGGGCCTTCCCATGTGTCATATCACGACACGTGGGCTGCACTCACAGGTCTCCTCACGACTCATTGTGTGCCTGATGCCAAATTTTAAGTTTTCTCCATTTCAACTCCCGGGTCTGATCTTTAGGCTTTCGAGGTATAACAACAAGGTCCTTCAACTACTCCTTTAACTCTTTTAGCTCGGATGGATAAATTTTGTATGGAGGGATAGATATAGGCTGTGCATCGGGTAGGAGGTTAATACCAAAATCAATTTCCCTCTTGGGAGGAATACCCGGTAGATCATTTGGGAACACTTCTAGATACTCACAAAACTACAGGAATTTATTGGATAGTCGGGGTCTCGGACGTAGCATCCTTAACCATAACTAGATGGTACACACAACCTTCAGAAATCTTCTTTCTGGCCTGAAGGTAGGAAATGAAATGACCTATAGGAACAACTGAACTATACTTCCATTCTAAGACTGGCTTACCCCGAAATCTGAACTCTACTACGCGAGTTCTACAATTTAATAAAGCATAGCATGCAAATAAGCAATCCATATCGAGGATAACATCAAAATTAGTCATGACTAACTCTACTAGATTTGTTAAGGTGACTTTCTGAAGGACTGAGATCGGGCAATTTCTAGACACCCGTCTAGCGATAACTGAATCACCAACTGGAGTAGAGACTAAGAAGGGCTTTGATAAGATTTCGGGACTGACTCCAAAACTATTAGTAACATAAGGTGTAACGAAGGAAAAAGTAGACCCTGGATCTAAAAAAGAATAAATATCAAGGTGAAAAACTCGTAACATACCAGTAACTACCTCTAGGAGTCCTCCTGTTCCTGTTGGGATGCTAAGGCATAGAATCTATTCTAGTGTTGTCCATCACCCACACTAGTAGAAGCACCTTGCTAAGATGGGTGTGAACTAGAAACTGGGCCTCGGCCCTTATCCTAACCCTTTCTAGCTACGAAGCAATCTCTAAGCATGTTTTCAGGCTTCCCACAACCGATGAAAGCACCTGAACCTATCAAGCACTGACATGTGTGTCTCCGGCCACATCAGTCGCAAACTGGAATACTGAAATCTATGGGCCTGCTGTTCTGACTCCTATAGTCTGACACTCATCCCCTCTGGTCGTGCCTAGGTCTGTATGGCACACTCAATGTAGAAGACGCTAGGTGCTGAAGATCTCGGTTGGGTCTACTGTTGGTGCCCACTACCTGACCTCGGCTGAGAGAATCTATAACTATCAGTCCTGGACCTCTTGGCCTCTCTCTCCCTCATATGTGCCACCTCCAGCTGCTGGGCGTACAATACTATCCGAGTGAAATCCATATCATGATAGAGCATAGCGGTCCTGCAATCCTTGTTTGATAAACCACTAACTCAGGGGCATACTTTGACAGACAAGTAAACTCAAGGGCATATTCCTGCACCATCCTCTTTCCTTTCTTAAGACCCATGAACTCAGCTACTTTCAACTCCCTCATATCACGAGGGAAAAATTGATCTGAAAAATCAACTTGAAACTCCTCCCAACTGATAGGGCCTTCTCCGGCTGCCCTACTATCTTTCTATTATCGAAATCAGATGTGTGCAACCCCCTTCAGCTGATATGAAGCCAAATCAACACACTCAACTCTATTTATCCCCATAACCTAGGTGATCTTTACAATCTCGTTGATCAACTCATGTGGATCCTCTTCCACCTTGCAACCAAGAAACTCTTGTGGGTTCATTCTTAGGAAATCTATGACTCGAGATGCCACTGTCGTTTCCATTTTGCAGAACATGCGCCACTACCTGCTGGTTGACCTGAGCGGTCAAGGCATGCGCTAGCATATGAATGACTTCCCCGAATTCAACATGGGATACCGACTCCGGTGCATGGTGCTCTTGGACAGGTGGGGCTTGCTGGTGCCCGTCTCTGTTTCTATCCTTGTGGCCATTTCCATTTCTCTATTATTGGTGATTCTACCACTTCTCTGATTACCCAAGGAATATTTGAATAAGAACCTTGAAGGATTAGCCTTGATCACCTCTCTAGACTCTTACTCTTGCATGAATGAATATGAATGACTTAGAATAGATTTTCCCCTCTTAAAACCCACTATTCATAGCTTAAAACAACGTACTTTAGGCCTTAGGATCATAGGAATTACGGAGAAGCCCATACTAAACTAGTAGGAAAACAGACTGTCAGTCCTCATGAGGGACTTTATGAGTTGTTACCCTGGACCACGACTCGTGCTCTCCATTCATTGAGTGCACTACCCATTTTCCTCAAGGGGACACCAAGAGGGTCCTAACAAATTGTTAGGGGTGACCACGACTCGTGGTGACCTCTCGTGGTCTTCACTGTCTAAAAATCATTGATTCTCCTCCAACCCTGACCATGGATTACTCAATGAGTCGTGGGGTCTGACCATGAATAGTGGTCTTTCCCATGATGATCTCAAAAACAAACTCAATCCCACACTTGACCACGAGTCATGTAATGACCTGTTCTATGACTCGGTGCAAATTTTCTAGTTTTCTCCATTTCAACTCTCGGGTCTGATCTAAGGGTGTCTGGGGAATTACATTAGGAGGATGGTCCTGGTCAAAAAAGGGTGGCATGAGTCACAAGACAGCTAGTTGCTCTGAAGGACGAGTCATTGAATGGTCTTGTTGAAAGGTTTCCCAAAAGGTAGGCAGTGGTGACAACGAATGGTTTCCATGAGTCATGAGAGACGGGTACAACTCGTGGTTCCATTCATGGTAGCAGAACTAAATCCAAAAAGTGGGGTGAAGCAACAAGGGAAGTAATGACTCATTGGAGCCAACAACGACCCGTGGTACTAGTCGTTGTCACTAGCAGTGCAGTTTTTTCAGAATTTTCATTAAGGATATTTTCGTCATTCCTAAGCCCTGAGGTCCTAAACTACATTGTTTTACGCTTAGTTAGTAGGGTTTTAAGGGTGTTAAACCTATTATAAGCCTCACCATTCCCATGCTTGGAACTTAGAGTTTTCCTTGGAGATCAAGTTTGAAAAATCTCTCCAAATTCCCTTCAATTTCTCTTGGGCTTTCAAGAGGGAGTGTTGATCAGATTTACCCAGGCATGTGGTAAACCTCAGGAACCCAATTATCAGTCCGCAAAGTCAAAATAGGGAAAACCGAAAATCTAGGTTGCAGGCATAGGATGAGACATTGGACGACTCGTGAGGAGACTCCACGGGTCGTCAGGTGACCCTTGGGGAGACTTCTGTGAAAGGATGGTTGTAGGTACCCAAGAGCAAGGGAATGACTCGTGGTTAGCCACCACGAATAATCAAGTCAACTATGCGGTGAAGTCTAAATATAAAATGGAAGGATCAACTAGTGTACTTAACGGGAGAAGACAACTACTCGTTATGTCAGGCAACGAGTCATGGTGTTTGTCGTTGGGAGGAACTTTAATAAAATAGTTTTAAGGAGGAAGTGAACTGGACGAGTGGTGGCCACTACTTGTGGCCACCGATAACGAATCGTTATGACGTCCGTTAGAGGTTCCAATGACCAGTTAGTGTATGTTAAGCATCATTCATGCATACAAGAGTATAGAGAGGAGTCTAGAAGGTGATTCAAGGTGTTCTTCCCCAATTTCTCTAAATTCCATCTAGGGCTTCCAAGGGATATTAAGAATCAGGTGTTCCAGGTATGTAAGGTCATCAATGGGTGGATCCTTACACACCCATGCTCCTACTCAATGATTTTACTTATAAATTATTAAAAACTCATGGGGTTTTGTGTGTGACTTTTATAAAATTAAATCATTTAATTATGGGTCTTGTGATTTTTAAATCTTATCATAACCTACTGAGTTTTATCATCTTTTGAGATTTAAAATTGATTATAATATTGCTGATTTTGAATTTCTAAATAATTAAGCTTGATTATGCATGCCCCATGATGAATCGATTTATGACCCGTTGATCTATTGGTGTTTTCGATAAGCCCAACATGAATTATGAATTTAATTATGAATTTATTATGTTATCTATTATGAACTTATGAATTTCAAGCTATATGCATGATCTACAAGTATGTATGAATTTTATAAATCATGAGTTATGTTTTGGCCGACCCACGGGCCTCAAGTCATGGCTAGTTCTTATATGTTCAAGCATGTTTATGATTATCATGATTTAACTAGCCCATGAACTCATGTATGTATTATTATGAGCACATATATATATTTTGGGAGTACTATCGAACACCGAGTAGGTTCGGGGCTCAGGTTAGGCCCCGGATCTCATGAACTACGTGCCACAGTACGTATGTTGGGACCACTTCACGTTTGTCCCTAGCCCAAATGGCCCTTGTTCATGTGTGATCACGCAATTCATGGTTCCTACCCTTGGAAAGGTACGAACACCCTTCCGACTAGGGTTACAAGTCAGGCTTCATGTGTGCTCATATGGGGTATGTCGGTTAAGAGAATCTCATTATGTTCCTTATGATTTATGCATGTTATGATTATGTATGTTGGCTCAAGTTATGTTAAGCAAAGAAATTCTACTATGATATGACTAGGTTTATGTTATGAATGTTTTCAAAACCTTGAGCCGTATGATATGTTATAACGATTTATGGTACGAGCATGCTGTCCTACTCTTATGATATTTTATAAATTTCATACATGTTTTTAAATGTCTGTTTTAATTACCTTGCATACTCTGTACATTCCACGTACTGATCGCATACTTTCTATGATATATCATCTCATGATACAGGTCTCATTTCTCAGGTTCATCCTCACCTGTAGATAGATTCAAACTGCTCTCAATGCACTTATTGTGTCCTCATGTTTCGAGGGTTACATGTTCACACTCTGTTTTATGCCTTTCAATTTCTCGATATTGGACTAGTTGGGGAGTTGACCCATCAATCCGCCTTTCATGTTTAGAGGCTTATACGACTACAAGTTGTGTTCCGATGTATTGTATAAGTCTAGTACTGAGTCTCCCTTATGCTATGCTATGATTACATTCTTTGTGTTGAGTCTTCTACTTATGTAATTAAATTAAATGTATGCTCATGCCATGGGTCGAATTGGGGTCTCTCGGGGCTCCTTGTCCCATGTCTATGATCCGGGTGTACGTTTGGGTCGTGACAAACTTGGTATCAGAGCCATAGGTTTGAGGGTCCTAGGGAGTCTAACAGCCGCGTTAAGTAGAGTCTTTTTCATGGGTGTGAAGTGCGCCATACTGATGACGAGGAGGCTACTAGACATTTAGGAAATGTTCTCTTCTTTCATGATCTATGTTGTGCGATGAACGCCCTTTTCTCATCTAATTTGTGCTATTCTCTTTTGCAGAATGATGCCTCCATATCGACTAAATGCCAGGAGAATTTGAAATGGTAAAGATCATAAGGGTGCCTATGATGGTGAGCATCAGCCAGCTCCACCAATTCATGAGGAGCACCTAGCAGAGCCAGCTGCTCATGCTGAGTTTAGGACGGCGATTCAGATGATGGCACAGGCCGTGACTGCCCAGGTCCAAAATCAAACGGTGGCGTATTTCCCCTCAGAATGCGAATGAAGTTGAAGCTAGTGTGAGAGATTTCTTAAGGAGGAGTTCACGGGGTCAAAAGTGGACGAGGATCCACATGATTTTATAGAGGAGATTCTGAAAATCACCCAGGTTATGGGGGTGAACAATTGGGAATGTGTTGACTTGACCTCCTATCAGCTAAAGGGGGTAGCACATATATTGTATAAGCAATGGAGAGATGCTAGGGCGGCGACTGCGGGCCCGATAGGTTGGGATGAGTTTCATACTACATTCATGGATCGATTCTTCCCTCAGGAGATGAAGGAGCTCAAGGAGGCTGAGTTTGTTAATCTAAAGCAAGGTAACATGTCTTTCTAGGAGTATGAATTGGACTTCACCTGGTTGTTTAAATATGCTCCGAAATTCATGGCAGATCAGCAGGCTCGGGTCAGCCTCTTTGTGCATGGAGTAGTAGATTACTTGGACAAGGATTGCCGAATCACCATGCTTCACTGGGACATTGATTTTCCTCATATTGTATTGCATGCGCAGCAGATTGAGTTAGTCTATAGAAGGTAGAGAGAGGAAAACAAGGCCAGGACTAACAGCTATGGGGTTTCTCAAGCCAGGTCAAAGGGTGGACAACATCAGCAGAACCAGCACATGTCCATTGCTCCAGCTCCATCATCGGGTAGCACGCCATCAAAGTTTAGGGGAGACCAAGGGAGTAGGACTACAGGCTTGAGGGATCGTGGTAGCATACAGGTGGAGCGCACTTTCCTAGATTGTACGAGATGCAACAAAATTCATTCCGAGAGGTTCCTGGTCGGTGCGGATGCTTATTTCGGGTGTGGCAAACTTGGGCACAAAATCAGAGATTGGCCTATAGCCCGTTTTACCGCTCCAATAGCATGACCCCCTCAATAGGGTGCCTCTACTAATTCAGCAGGTGATCAGTGCCAAAATAGGTTTTATGCACTAGTGCCTCACCAGGAGCTGGAGGCTTCGCCAAATGTGGTCATGGGTATGTTGCAAGTCTTCCATATTGATGCTCATGCCTTGTTACATCTAGGAGCTACTTTGTCTTTTATGACCCTTATATTGCTAGTAGTTTCGGAGTTAGTCCTAAAATTCTGTCAGAACCATTCTCCGTATCTACTCCAATCGATGAGTCAGTGGTAGCTAAGTGGGTGTATAGGGGTTGCCCCATTACGGTGTTACATAAGGTTACCTCTGCAAACTTAGTAGAATTGGCCATGACTAACTTTGACTTCATTTTCGGTATGGATTGGTTGTTTGCATGTTACGCTTTGATTAACTGTTGGACCTGTGCGGTGGAATTTTGATTTTTGGGTGAGTCAGTTTTGGAATGGAAGGGTAATTCAGTTGTACCAGCCGGTTGGTTTATTTCATATCTGAAGACTAGAAAAATGATATCTAAGGGTTGCATGTATAGCCTGGTTAGGGTTAAGGATGTACAGTCCGAGACCCCGACAATTCTAGTGGTGTGTGAGTATTTGGAGGTTTTTCCTAATGATTTTTCAGGTGTTCCTATGGAAAGGAAAATTTATTTCGATATTGATCTATTGCCCGATACACAGCCTATGTCCATTCCTCAATGCAAGATGGCTCCAGCCGAGCTAAAAGAGTTAAAGGAACAGTTGAAGCACTTCAGATTATTAGACCAAGCAAGTCTCCATGGGGTGCATCAGTCCTCTTGGTTCAAAAGAAGTATGGATCCCTTTGAATGTGCATTGATTATCGACAACTGAATATGGTCACTGTCAAGAACAGATACCCCTTGCCAAGGATTGATGATTTGTTTAACCAGCTCCAGAGTGCCAGGTGCTTCTCGAAGATAGATCTCATGTCCAGATATCACCAGCTTAGATTTCGGGAGTGTGATATTTCAAAGACAGCCTTCAAAACCTGGTATGGCCATTATGAGTTTGTAGTTATGTCATTGTACTAACCAATTCTCTTCCAGCCTTTATGGATCTGATGAACATGGTGTTCAAGCCGTATCTAGACATGTTCATGATTGTGTTCATTAATGATATCCTTATATAGTCCTGGAGAAAGAAAGAGCATGTTGCTAATTTGAGGATAGTGCTGCATACTCTCAAGAATTGTCATCTGTATGCAAAGTTTGCAAGTGTGAATTTTGGCTAGACTCTGTGGCATTTATGAGCCTTGTGGTGTCGAGTGAGGGCATAAGGGTGGATTCTCAGAAAATCACAGCGGTGAAGAATTATCCTAGGCTAGTGAATCCTTCAAAAAATCAGAGTTTCTTGGGCTTAGCAGGTTACTACCAGAAATTTGTTGAGGGTTTCTCATCTTTTTTGGCGCCTTTGACTAAGTTGACTCATAAGAAGTTGAAGTTCCAATGGTCAGAGGCTTGTGAGGAAAGCTTATAGGAATTGAAGACCCGACTCACTTCATCACTAGTGTTGACGTTACCCGAGGATATGGATGGATTTGTTGTATATTGTGAGGATTTGAGAGTCAGACTGGGATGTGTGTTGATGCAGCATGGGAAAGTAATAGCATATGCCTCTCGACAGCTGAAAGTTCATGAAAAGAATTACCCGACCCATGATCTTGAGTTAGTCGCGGTGGTGTTTGCGTTGAAGATATGGAGGCATTACTTGTATGGGGTCCACATGGATGTGTTCACGTATCACAAGAGCTTGTAATATGTGTTCACATAGAAAGATCTCAATCTTTGGCAAAGGAGGTGGTTGTAGTTATTAAAGGACTATGATGTGAGTATTCTTTACCACCCATGCAAGGCTAATGTAGTGGAAGATGCACTCATTAGGCTCTCTATGGAGTGTGTGTCCCATGTGGAGGAGGGAAAGAAACAGTTGGTGAAAGATGTTCACCGGCTCGCAAGGTTGGGAGTTAGATTCATCGACTCGACCGATAGCAGAGTTGTTGTGGAGAATAGGTCGAAATCATCCTTGGTGGTTGATGTCAAATCTAAGCAAGATGAGGATCCGATTTTGAGAAAGCTGAAGGAAGTCGTGTGGAGTCAAAAGGTGGAGATTTTTTCCCAAGGGGGAAAGTGTTTCCTACGTTACCAGGGTCGGCTATGTGTTCTAGACGTTGATAATTTGAGGGTTTGGATATTGCATGAAGCACACGGTACTATATACTCTATCCATTCGGGAGCCACTATGCTGTATCGAGACTTGAGAGAAATCTATTGGTGGGATGGTATGAAGAAGGATATTGCAGCATTTGTAGTCAAATGTACAAACTGTCAACAAGTGAAAGTCGAGCATCAAAGGCCGGGAGACGTACTTCATGATATCAACATTCTAACATGGAAGTGGGAAGGGATTAACATGGACTTTATAACAAGTTTGCCCCACACTCGGAGATAGTATGACTCCATTTGGGTTGTTGTGGACAGGTTAGCCAAGGTTGCATATTTCCTACCAGTCAAGACCACGAATTCAGTGGATGATTATGCCAAGTTGTATATTCGGGAGTTGGTTCAACTTCATAGAGTGCCCTTGTCATTTATTTTAGACCGAGGTACTCGGTTTACCTCCCAGTTTTCGTGGTCTTTACAAAAGGGGCTTGGGACTTTGGTTGAGCTCAGCACAACCTTTCATTCGCAAACGGATGGCTAGGCGGAGCGGAAAATCTAGACTCTTGAGGACATTTTGAGGGCATGTGTTATGGATTTTAACGGTAGTTGAGATGATCATTTGCCCTCTATTGAGTAACAGCTATTACTCTAGTATCCAAATGAAACCGTTCGAGGCTCTTTACGGGCGGAGGTGTAGATCTCCCATCGGGTAGTTTGAGATTGGTGAGGTATTTATGATAGGGTCGAATTCGGTTCACGAGGCGATGGTGAAGGTTCAGTTGATAAGGGACCGATTAAAAACTGCTCAGATTCATCAGAAATCATATGCTGATGTGAGGAGGAGAGATTTGGAGTTTTAGGTAGGCAATTGGGTATTTCAAAAGGCATTACCCATGAAGGGAGTCATGCGATTCAGAAAGAAAGGAAAACTTAGTTCCCGCTATGTTGGTCCCTACCGGGTTGTGAGGAAAGTTAAGGTGGCGTATGAGTTGGACTTGCCCTCGGAGTTATCTTCAATTAATCCTGTGTTTCATGTGTCACTTTTGAAAAAGTGTTTGGGTGATTCAGCTTTAGTAGTCCCGATGGACAGCGTTGGTGTAAACGACAACCTCAGTTATGAAGAAGTACTCGTGGAAATATTGATTCATCAAATTCGTAAGCTAAGGAAAAAAGAGGTAGCTTCGGTTAAAGTATTACGGAGAAATCAACATGTTGAAGGGGCTACGTAGGAAGTAGAAGTGGATATGATTGCTAGATACCCATACCTGTTCTCTATCGGGTTAGTTTCAGTTTGAGGTATAAGTTTTTCCCTAATTCTCTAATCAGTTTTCATGTCAGTTCATACATACAAGTTCGTTTTACGATATGGTATATGTATATGGTGTCTGAATCTACTTCAGTTATGTAGTTCTTTTCGGAGGTAGTCATTCCGTTAGTTTTCAGCTTAAATGATTAGTAATTGCATAAGATGATTGCTTGTTTATGAGTTTTCTGTATGTTTCTAACATTCAAGGAAGAATGTTCCCAAGGGGCGATATTGTTATACCCTGGGAACCTAAGTATTAGACCCGGTAGTCAAAATTAGGAAAACTAAAAATTTGGGTTGCAGGCACAGGATGAGTCGTTGGACAACTCATGAGGAAACCCCATAGGTCGTCAGGTGACCCATGGGGAGACTTGTGTGTCCCCACGGGCGAGGGAACGACTCGTGGTCAGCCACCACGAGTCGTCAAGTCAGCCACCACGAGTCGTCAGGTCAGCCGTGGGGTGAAATTGAAAAATAAAATGGAAGGATCAACCAGTGTACTTAACGATAGGAGACAATGACTTGTTATGTCAGGGAACGAGTCGTGGTGTTGGTCGTTGGGAGGAACTTTAATAAAATGGTTTTAAGGAGGCAGTGAACTTGACGAGTGGTGGCCACGACTCGTGGCCACTGATAATGAATTGTTATGTCATCCGTTAGAGGTTCCAGTGACCAGTTCAGGCAGTGGACTTAACGGGTAAGGTGACGGATCGTGTGGGCCGGCAACGAGTCGTCAGGTCACTCTTTGGGACCCTTATCAGTTATTTTTATGCATTTTTAGTAAGGGTGTTTTCGTAATTCCCAAATTCCTAATCCCTAAACTATGTCGTTTTAACATTTGAATAGGGTTGTTTAAGGGGGATTAGTCAATGTTAAGTCTCATTCTTTCATGCAAGAGTATAGATCGGAGTCTAGAAGGTGATTGAAGGTGTTCTTCTCCAATTTCTCTAAATTCCATCTTGGCTATCAAGGGAGATTAAAAATCAGGTATTTCCAGGTATGTAAGGCCATCAGTGGGTGGATCCTTCAACTCCCAAGCTCCAACCCAATGATTTTACTTATAAATTATCAAAAACTCATGAGGTTTTGTGTTTGATTTGTATAAATTAAATGATTTAATTATGGGTCTTGTGATTTTGAAATCTTACCATAACCTACTGATTTTGATCATCTTTTGAGATTTAAATTGATTATAATATTATTCATTTTGAATTTCTAAACAATGAAGCTTGATTATACATGCCCTGTAATGAATAGATTTATGACCCATTGATCCATTGGTGTTTTCGATAAGCCCAACATGAATTATGAATTTAATTATGTATTTATTATATTATCTATTATGAACTTATGAATTTCAAGCTATATGCATGATCTACAAGTATGTACGAATTTTATAAATCATAAATTATGTTTTGGCTGACCCACGGGCCTCAAGTCATGGCTAGTTCTTATATGTTCAAGCATGTTTACGATTATCATGATTTAACTATCCCATGAACTCATGTATGTATTATTATGAGCACTATATATGTTTTGGGAGTAGTATCGAACACCAAGTAGGTTCGGGGCTCAGGTTAGGCCCCGAATCTCATGAACTACATGCCACCATAGGTATGTTGGGACCCTTTCATGTTATTCCCTGGCCAAAATGGCCCTTTTTCATGTGTGATCATGCCCTTCATGGATCCTACCCTTGGCAAGGTACGAACACCCTCCCTACTAGGGTTACAAGTCAGGCTTCATGTGTGCTCATATGGGATATGTCGGTTAAGAGAATCTCCCACTGTTCTTTATGATTTATGCATGTCATGATTATGTATGTTGGCTTAAGTTATGTTAAGCAAAGCACTTCTACTATGATTACGTTATGTTACAAATGTTTTGAAAACTTTGAGCCATATGATATGTTATAATGATTTACGATAACGAGCATGTTGTCCTACTCTTATGATCTTTTATGAATTTCATACGTGTTTTTAAATGTCCATTTTACTTACCTTGCATACTCAATACATTCCACGTACTGACCACAAGCTTTTTATGCTGTATTGTCTCATAATATAGGTCCCAGTTCTCAGGCTCATGATCACCCGTAGATAGATTTGGACTTCTCTCAGCGCACTAAGTGAGTCCTTATGTTCCAAAGGTTACATGTTCACACTCTATGTTATTCCTTTTAGTTTTTGGATATTGGATTAGTTGGGGAGTTGATCCATCAATCCGCCTTTAATGTTTAGAGGCTTATCAGACTACAAGTTATACTCCGCCGTATTGTATAAGTCTAGTAGTGATTCTCCCTTTTGCTATGTTATGATTACATTCTTTATGTTGAGTCTTCCACTTTTGTGATTGAATTAAATTTATGCTCATGCCAAGGGTCGACTTGGGGTCTCTCGGGGCTCCTTGTCCCGTGTCTACGATCCGGGTATACGTTTGGGTCGTGACAATATGTGTGGCTACAAGTGAGAGTTCCTTTCACTCTCATGTCCTAAATTCTTCTCAATTCAACGGATTTAAATTTTAGACTCAACTTTCATGATCTATGTGGTTTATTCCAATTCTTGTGAAATTCTCTATGATTCATCTTTGGGTCAATTTCTTTCATGTATTAAATCATGTTTTATGATCTATGGGCAGATTTTATGACTATTTTGAATATAAATTTAAAAATTCGAATTTGAATCCAATTATGTATGTGTTATGAAAAGTCAAGTTAAGATTTTACTATGATCTTTACATTAATTAGCCCAATAATGATTTATGCTTTATGATTTGATTTCTCTCAAGACTTATCATGGATTTATGAAATACCAAGTATATATATGTATTACAAATATGCACGGATTTCATTGATGGATTTATGACTCTTGGCCAATTCATGGTCCCTTGTTCATTGCTAAACATGTATTTTAAGTGGGGATAAATGATGTTATTATTTATTTGGCCATGAACTTCATGAATGATTTTATGATTATTATATGAGCCCTGATGTGCATATTTTTGGGAGTAGTGTCTAGCACTGAGTAGTCTGACATTCAAAGGACTACTTTGGTGTATCAGAAATATGTGCCACCGTAGGCTTATACATATATATATACAAATGTTGATGCTTCCCATTTCTTGATGTCACATACTGCACGTCCCTTGCCTGGCAAGCCTGGGACAGCTCTACCCACTTGAGTGTGATAGTTGGGGCATCATGTAAGCTCTATCATGATGGTGTTGGTTATGAAGAGTCCTCCCATTGTTCCGTATGTTTTAATGCATTGTTATGTTATGTTACTTTTGCTCACGTTAAGATTCTATAAAGTTTTCCTATAATTATGATTACTAATGAGTTATGAATGATTTGAAAACCTTGAGCCCTCATGTTATGTTATGATATTAACTTTACGTTCATGATGTCCTATTCTTATGTACTCTTGTGTATTTTAACTAGTTGTTTCACTTACCATGAATACTCAGTATATTCCACATATTGACTGTATACTCTATTTTGTATCATTTCATGATATAGGCTCGATTATTCAAGCTTAGACCCACCATTAGCAAGACTCTTAGTACTAGCAACTCTAGTGTCAGTTGGTGAGTCCTCATCTTCCGAGGGCCCTTTATTAGTTGTATTTAGTATTTTTAGTTTAAGACTATAGTGAGTTAGTTGGGGTCTTGTCCCATAAACTCGTCAGTAGTAGAGGCTTATCAGACATAACATGTATTTAGTTTCAGCCTTCTGTTATGTATTCAAATGTTATGATATTTTTAGACTTCTGCTATATTATATATGTTATACTTCCTCTTGATTATGTTGTTATTTAGATGTCATGTCCATGCCATGGGTCTACTTGGATCCTCTCAGGGGTTTTTTTCCCGTGTCTCGATCCGGGCCTATGTTCGGGTCATGACAAACATGGTATCAGAGAATTAGGTTTGAAAGTGTCCTAGGGTGTTTGAAAGTTGCGTCGAGTAGAGTCTTCTTCATGGGTATGAAGCGCGCCACACTTATGACGAAGAGGCTATGAGATGTTTAGGAAATGTCCCCTTCTTTCATGATCTATGTCGTGCGATGAAATATCTCTCTATCCTTCTAGCTCGTGCTATACGCGTTTGAAGATTCATGCCTCCTCTCCGAGTTAACGGAAGAAAAAATGGAAACGGGAATGGCCATGAGAACGACAATGGAGATGGGCACCAATAGGCCTCACCAGCCCCAAAGTATCATGTACCCGAGCAGGTTGCCCACGCAGAGTTCAGGGCAGCCGTACAGATGCTAGCTCAGGCTTTGACCGCCTAAGTCAATCAACATGAGGTAGCGCATGTCCCTAAGAATGGGAATGTGGTGGCAGTGAGAATTAGAGATTTTCTGAGGATGAACCCTCCAGAATTCCTTGGGTCGAAGGTGGACTAGGATCCGCATGGGTTTATTGATGAGGTTCTGAAGATTACCAAGATCATGGGGGTGATCAGGGAGGAGTGTGAAAATCTAGCCTTGTATCAGTTGAAAGGGGTTGTGCACATTTTGTTCAAGCAATGAAAGGATACAAGGATAGTTGGAGTAGGCCCGATTAGCTGGGATGAGTTTCATACCATATTTCTGGATAGGTTCTTCCCTCATGAGATGAGGGAGATTATGTCATGGCCCACCTTGGGAGGCATGAATGGCACCTAGTGCCACACTGGGATCTGACTGACCTAGCTGACGTATGCACGTCTGGTGCATGCCTATGACTCAATTCAAGAAAACAACGAGCTATATCTTAGCTGTAAACAAAACCTCGGTCGGCAAGGTCGTATAGCCATCTGTAAATTAAACAGCTAACCAACAACAGGCAATAGAAGGGATCCTATGCGGGCCAACAAGGCCACCATGCTATCTAGTTATAACAGAAATAAAGACAAGCTACTATACTAGGCCCCACACATCCAACATATGAAGCATAACCGATTAAGGACCCACACGGCCAACATACAACAAACTGACTGATGAATGTAGTATGCAAGCCTCTAAGAATCAAAAATAGTTGTCGGGACAGGGCCCTAGCCTACCCAAAATTCTATACAACTTAAATACTGAAATCTCTACAACCTAGCAACTCCGAATGAAAGGAGTTGGCCCAACTGCGGATTCTGAATAGCTGCTACTGAAGACCCTGAACTCTATCTGTCTAAACCAACAGGCAAGTAATGCAGCGCCCCATATTTGAGTGACAGTACAATATGTACCAAATATGTAAGGCAGTCATAAAAGCTGAATTGAAACTGTTAAAAACTAAAAGTAAGTAGAAAAGAGGGGAAGAAGACTTAACCTATAAGCTGGCTTATTTGTAATCTGCGTCAAATAAAACACTACACGTTCATGAGCTACGACTGCACAATCATATAATCATAAGCTATAGCTAGCAGACAAAGATGCAACCAAGAACCTAATCGGGCCCCCATAAGCTTGGAAGATATAATCAACACAAACTAACCCGCTCGGGCCCCCATAAGCCCTGGCGAGCACACTTCAATCTATATACCCCTAACCAGGTATCTATGACTCTACTAGTGCTATAGCCAACCCACCAGTCCCCTGTGTCTACAATTGAGCCCACTCAGCTCCTGATCTATAGCTGTGTCTGAGTCCGGTGGACTCCTGATATCTGCACTCCAAGCACCAGGCTCCATGGGGTAGTGGTGCCGATACGACATAACATACTCCAGCCATGGAATGGACTGTATAAGGTCCTTGGACCTCATCTTCGTCCCTCGCAGATGGCGTACCGCTCCTGGAGAGACGTCATCTAGCCCTTGGCGGGCGACGACACAACTAGTAACCCTGGGGTGGTCATGGAAGGCTCCTAAGTGAGGACAACCCCAACTGAGGTGCAATACTAAAATCTTAATCTGGCCACTCAAAGCCATATCTCGCCTTCTAGGCCTAACGCTATCTCTGCTCGCCCCTAGAATGGTTTGTAATACTACTGGCAGGCACACCCCATGCACCTGTATTTGATCAGAGGATCCTGGTAGCGATCATGATCTCTATTGTTCTAGATTGGATAGGGAGTGATCTGGAGTGTCCTAACACTACTCTGAATGTCTTACTCGGACAACTATAACTCATAAACAAGTGTAGGGTCGTGGATGGCTTATTGGTTAGTTCCTCTACTTATAACGACTGTAGGGCTGTTATTGACCGAACATGCTTTTGAGTGGTCGGCCTCTAATCCTCCACAGGCAGTTTACTGACATTATTAGCCTGAAGGTAGTACCGTACTAACATAGTGCTATTCCTTTAGAACTTATCTTGGTCCGCTCAGATCTTATGTGACTTTTTTGGGCGATTCCTAACTTTATAGACAAGATTATATAGATTTAGCCACTCACAACGATCTGCACCTACGTATCTTATAAGCACAGGTTGGGGTGCTTGCCCTGCCTCTAGCTGCTAATAAGGTCCCCTTCCTTAGGGTACCTACGTGTCTATTTGACCTGGATGACTGGGGCTGGCTTCCTGGGATACCTGTATGATAACTACTTAGTCAACTGGGACTGACAATCACTGGTAATAGCTAACTACATGGCACGCTATCACACAGTTCACTAGACGACCCTAGGTTGCTGACTATAAAATATGGCCTCCCTATCTAAATTTTCGGCCCTGGAGCGTAAGGGTACGCTAATGGCCTCTGGACGTGCTTCACTAATAATATAGGCGACAAAGTAGTGGCTATATCGCCGAACTGCCCCTATGCTGTGGAACTTACTAACTCAGGCCTAATAACTATCTATTAGCTTATAGGGTCTTGGCTTCACAATATAACATCAGATTCTACTAACATGATGAACTGGAGAATAAAGGAGTTTCTATGACGCTTTTGGTGTATGTCACACTTAACACGGTCTTTCCCGATAATGGATACTGTAATATGATCCTTATACATTTTCTAAAAGCTAACCACAACATTCGTAACCATAGTCCACTGATAGCAACTAATCACAACATATCTGATCTTCATATGCTAGGAACAACCAATTACAACATGTGAAATCATTATCCACGTTAAATCATAGGTCATATCACTATACGATGAGAATGACTTGCCGAAGGAATAAGCCTTACATACCTCGAATACTGATTCTGATTATCTTGTGAGTTTCAGTTATGTCAACAGTTCCTTCCAACTGTAGCTGTAATACTGAGAGAAAGGGACTAATTTCAATACCAAATTTGTCCAAAATGATAACTTTTAATACTAATAGTAACAATACTTCAACATCAGAGAATATAGATGAAAATGTATAATTTCTCGAGGGTTCAGAAGGGAGAAATAGTTAATTGATGTCTGTGATAATTTAGGAATCAGTTTGGAGCAATTCTGATCACTTTTACTCGGCGGGATTCTGATTTGTCGGGCGTATTCCGAGAAACTATCTCCATAGTAATGCTCCCTTTAGGCTTAAAACTCCACAGTTAAAGTTAATTTGTAGTTTGGACAGCGTTTGACAATGTAAACAAAGGAAATTTACTTTAAAATGTCGTGTTTCCTTTGTTCTGGATGAGGGACTTCTATTTGAAATGAAACCAATTGAGGCAACATAATATATATAACTTTGGGGCGGTGCACAGAGGGTCTGTGGAATGGACCCCATCACGCCAAATGTCGGGCGTGTCACGAAGCCTATCGCGGAGGTGGAGGGTTCGTGACACGTTGCCCTTTTGGTAGGTTGTCCGTCCTTCTCCCTTGCAACCTTGATTCCGCGCTCGTTCGACCTTTCACTGGGCCCTTTTTCGTACACGTCATACCCTAAAACTCTTGACTAACATACGAATATGCTGACTAAGAGTTAGGAACTTAGGGGTTGTAAAAGATTAAAGAGTCGAGTTTGTGAACCTGAGGCAAGGAAGGATGACAGTTCAGAAGTATATCCCAGAGATGGTGGTTGATCAAAGAGCTAGAGTGAGCAGATTTGTGCATGGAGTAGTAGACAACCTGGTCAAGGATTGTAGGACCGCTATGCTTCACCAAGACATTTACTTTGTTCGATTGATTTTGTGCGCCCAGCAGATGGAGGCAGTGCATCTAAGATAGAGAGAGGCCAAGAGGGCTAGGGAAGATAGTTTGGGTTCCTCAGTAGAGATAGGGAGGTGGACACCGCCAGCAGTCTCATCAGACATCTTTTGCTCCAGTTCTATCATTGGCCAGTGCTCCATCTAGGCTGCGAGGCGATTAGAGGAGTATAGCCTCAGGTTCAAGGGACTAAAGGAGCATGCAGATAAAGCATACCTTTTCAGCCTGTGGGAAGTGTGGGAAGAGTCATATGGGAGAGTTCTTGATGGGATTAGATATTTGTTTTGGGTGTGGTAGACCCGGCCACATGCTCCGAGAGTGTCCCTCGACTAGATAGGGTGATGGTAGAGGTCGTGCTCATGATACCAATTTAGCAGTAGTAGCAGCACGCCCAGCTCAGCAGGGTGCATCAACCAGTGAAAGTGCTAGCCAGTGCCAGAGAAAGTTTTATGTCCTTGCATCTCAACATTAATAGGAGACTTCACCAGATGTGGTCACCATATGTTACGAGTGTTCCACTTTGATGTTTATGCATTGTTAGATCTAGGGGCTACTTTATCTTTCTTGATGCCCTATGTTGCTAGTAGTTTCGGAGTCTATCCCAAAAGCCTATCAAAATCGTACTTAGTCTCTACTCTATTCGGTGTTTCAATTATTGCTCGATGGGTATATAGAAATTACCCTATCACAGTCCTTTAGAAAGTCAGCTCAGCAGATTTAGTAGAGCTAGCCATGACAGATTTTGATGTTATCTTAAGAATGGATTTGCTATATGCATGTTATGCCTCAGTCAATTATAGAACCCATGCAGTAGAGTTCAGATTTATGGGTGAGCCAGTCCTAGAGTGGAAGAGTAGTTCGACTGTGCCAATAGGTCGCTTCATTTCCTACCTTAAGTCCAGAAAGATGATTTCTAAAGGTTACATATACCATCTAGTTAGGGTTAAGGATGCTACATCCCCCGACTATCTAGTCAGTTCTTGTAGTATGTGAATACACAGAAGTGTTTCCAAATGATTTATCGGGGATTCCTCCCGAGCGGGAGATCGATTTTTGTATTGAACTTCTTCCTTATACACAACTTATACCCATTTCTCCTTATAGAATGTCCCCAACTGAGTTAAAGGAGTTGAAGGAGTTGCTGAAGGATCTCTTTGATAAGGGTTTTATCAGACCGGGAAAATCCCTATGGGGTGCACCAGTTCTCTTTGTCTGGAAAAAGAATGGTTCCCTTCGGATGTGCATTGATTATTGGCAATTGAACAAAGTTACCATAAAAAACAGGTATCCTCTCCCTATGATTGATGACTTGTCTAACCAGCTTCAGGGTGCTAAGTGCTTTTCAAAGATAGACCTTATATTCGGATACCATCAACTTAGGGTTCGGGAGAGTGACATCCCGAAGATAGCCTTCAGGACTCGGTATAGCCACTATGAGTTTGTAGTTATGTCTTCTGGACTAATGAATTCTCCTGTCACTTTTATGGATTTGATGAAGAGGGTGTTTAATCCATACTTAAATATGTTTATGGTCGTCTTCATAGATGACATCCTTATATACTCTCGAAGCGAGGAGGATCATGCCGCTCATTTATGGGTCGTGTTATGGTCCTTGAAGGATCGCCAATTGTATGCTAAGTTTAGCAAGTGTGTGTTTTTGGCTAGATTCAGTGGCATTTTTGGGTTATGTGGTATCAAGTGAGGGTGTGCAGGTGGACTCTCAAAATATAGAAGCAGTGAAGAATTGTCCTAGACCAGTTAGTCCTCGGATATTTGGTGTTTCTTAGGATTAGCTGGTTACTATCGGAGGTTTGTTGAAGGGTTTTCATTCATTGCAGCACCATTGACTAAATTGACCCAGAAGAAGGTGAAGTTTTAATGGTCAGAAGCTTATGAGAAGAGCTTTCAAGAGTTGAAGACTCGACTCACCTCAGCACCGGTGTTGACCCTACCTGAGGGTACCGATAGGTTTGCTGTATATTGTGTCGCTTCAAGGAGAGCCTTTTTTGTGTACTAATGCAACATGGTATGGTTATAAGTTGGTGTCGTCCTCAGAATTGGCTTCCATTCATACAGTCTTCCATGTATCACTCTTAAATAAGTGCTTGGGTGACCCGGCTTTGGTTGTTTCAGTAGAGCGTATAGGTGTGAAGGATAGCCTTACCTATGAGGAGGTTCTAGTGGAAATACTTGATCGTCGGGTTCAAAAGCTACGAAATAAAGAAGCATCCTAGTCAAGGTATTATGGAGGAACCTGCATATTGAGGGAGCTACGTGGGAGGTCGAAGCAGATATGATGGCTAAATACCGCATCTATTCCTTTCTGGGCTTCAGCTCCAACTTGAGATATCAATTTCCTCCTTAGCATTCTATTCAGTTCCCGTTCAGCTCATGTTCCCCAGTTTCTTTCATGTCAGCATATGTATGTGTGATTCATGAATTTAGTTTAGTCATGTATTCTAGTCCAGAGTTAGTAACTTTGATAGTTTTCAGCTTTAATGTTTAGTATTTGGCAAGGTAGTTGCAATTGTTACCTTTTTAGTATGTTTACCCACATTCGAGGATGAATGCTCCCAAGGAGGAGATATTGTAATGCCCCGAAGTTCTTAAGACTAGACTCGGGATTTGAAATGAGAAGTAGCAGAAAATCTGAGATTTCTTCTCAGAATGACACTTTGTGCTGCTCGTTGGTGGTTCTAACGACTTGATGGAGGTGCTCGTGGTGAGAATCTGCAGAATGGACTTGGGAGTAACGGGTCTTAGAAAGATCCACTAATTGATGTAACGGGTCATTGGGAGGATGGTCCTGGTTAAAAAGGGGTGGCACGAGTCACAGGATGACTCGTTTCTCCAAAGGATGAATCATTGAATGGTCCCATTGAAAGGGTTCCCAAAAGGTTGGTAGTGGTGACAACGGATGGTTTCAATGAGTCGTGAGAGCTGGGTATGACTCTTGGTACCATTCATGGTAGCAGACCTAAGTCTAAAAAGTGGGGTGAAGCAATGAGGGAAGTAACGACTCATTGGAGCCAGCAATGACTTGTGGTACCGGTCGTTGTCACTAGCAGTGCAGTTTTTTCAGGTTTTTCATTAAGGGTATTTCTTCATTCCTAAGCCCTAAGGTCCTAAAATACGTCATTTTATACTCAGTTAGTAGGGTTTTAAGGGTGTTAAACCTATTCTAAGACTCACCATTCCCATGCATGCAACTTAGAGTTTTCCTTGGAGATCAAGTTTGAAGAATCTCTCCAAATTCCCTTCAATTTCCCTAGGGCTTTCAAGAGGGAGTGTTGATCAGATTTACCCAGGTATGTGAGGCTATGAATGAGAGTTCCTTTCACTCTCATGCCCTAAATTCTTCGCATTTTCCACGGATTTCAATTCTAGACTTAAGTTTCAAGATCTATGTGATTTATTCCAATTCTTGTGATATTCTCTATGATATATCTATGGGTTAATTCCTTTCATGTATTAATTCATGTTTTATGATCTATGGGCAGATTTTATGACTATTTTGAAAATAAATTTTTAGATATGAATTTAAATACAATTATGTATGTTTTATGAAAAGTCATGTTATGATTTCACTATGATCTTGATTTTAATTAGCCCAATTATGATTTATGCTTTATGATTTTATTTCTTTGAAGTACTTATCATGGATTTCTGAAATTTCAAGTATATATATGTTTTACAAATATGCATGGATTTCATGATTGATGGATTTATGACTCTCGTATTCATAGGCCCTTGTTCATGGTTAAACATATATTTTAAATGGGGATCAATGATATTATTACTTATTTGTCCACGAACTTCATGATTGATTTTACGATTACTATATGAGCCCTGATGTGCATGTTTTTGGGAGCAGTGTCTAGCACCGAGTAGCCTAGTGTTCAAAGAACTACGACGGTGTCTCAGAACTACGTGCCTCCGTAGGTTTATACATATATATATCCAAATGTTGATGGTTCCCCTTTCGTGATATCACATACTGCACGTCCCTTGCCTGGTAAGCCTGGGACGGCTTTGCCCACTTGAGCAAGATAGTTGGGATATCACATAAGCTCTATCATGATGGTGTTGGTTATGAAGAGTCCTCCTATTTTTCCACATGTTTTTATGCATTGTTATGTTATGCTACTTTGGCTCAAGTTAAGTTTCTATAAAGTTTTCCTATTATTATGATTACTAAAGAGTTATGAATGATTTGAAGACCTTGAGCCCTCATGTTATGTTATGATATTTACTTTACGTTCATGTTGTCCTGTCCTTATGTACTCTTGTGCATGTTAAACTTGCACACTCGATACATTTCACGTACTAATCGCATACTCTATGTCTTACCGTTTCATGATACAGGCTCGGATGTTCGAGCTCACACCCGCTGTTAGCTGGACTCTCAATACTAGTATCTCCTAGTCTCAGTTGGTGAGTCCTCATCTTCCGAGGGCCCTTTATCAGTTGTATTTAGTATTATCAATTTTAGACTATATTGATTTAGTTGGGGTCTTGTCACATCAACTTGCCTGTAGTAGAGGCTTATCAAACATAGTATGTATTCATTTTCAACCTTGTGTTATGTATTTAGATGTTATGATATTTTCAGACTTCCACTCTATTATATATGTTAGACTTCCGCTTGATTATGTTGAATTTAGATGTCATGTTGATGCCATGGGTTAACTTGGAGCCTCTCGGGGTTTTTTGTCCTGTGTGTCGATCCGGGCTTATATTCGGGTCGTGACAACTCATCACTTACAACAAGGGACACGACAAAGCCAACCCAAGCTTCACCATATCCGCCAACATGCCATCAACATAGCCAACACGACAGCCAACTCTAATATAATGAAAGATCTCCACAACCATCGACCTTAACCATTCTAAACCCTTATTGACTTCTCAATATCATCACCTAATCTTATTCACAAAAATAGCCCCCTAACTTGCTACAAGAACCACACGCCTGACACGTGGCCTCTCGACACGATCCTAATAATTTTCCATGACTATGATTCTCCACACTCAAGCCCGAGCCACCAACCAAACCAGAATCTCATACACACACTTAATACCACATAACCAGTATCACAAAGATTAAAAACAACAAAACACAAAGCTTCATAAAACAGCCAACATGTGCAACAACACTAATGACTACGATCACGAAAATCATTCCAACAAAGGGAGGGAAAAGCCTAACATACCTTGGATTTTTTGGAGAACATGAACTAAGAAAAACCTCAACCCTTATAAGCATCAAGTTACTTCCTAAGATCATCCCAAGTTACTGCAAAAATGCAGCCAACATAACTCAACAACAAAACAAGACGAACAAAGCTTACCCGACAAGATTGAACTCCAAGACAAAAACCTAATGAGTTAACACACCTATAAACAACCTCAACAACTAAGGAAAAACAAAGGAAGAAGTTCTACCAACAGCTTCACCACGAACATCCACCAAAATCCTGAAAAAGACACCAAAATGTAAGTTACACACGAGTCCCGACTTTCTAACATCAAAATTACATTAGACCATGGCTTCCAGCCCAAAACCATCAAGAACATGTAAGGGAAGCTTGGAATAGTGTTTAGGATGAGAAAACTTCTAGAACTTTGGATAATGACCCAATCCACCGACCAAGGAACTTAAATAGTCCTCCTCCTACTCAATCCGCTTGTGACGTGTTTGCTTGCGCCGTCTTGCAAAAACACTAATATCTCTCTATTACGAAATCATATTGATGAATGGTTTAATGCACTGAAAACTAGACTCATATATATTTAATTTTATAGTTCTTACACTCCCTAACTCTTTATAGATTGGGAGAAAAGCTTCGAGACATTTTACATAAATTTCAAGTAATCTCAAGAAGCAAATTTTTCGATAACTTTTGCCAAATTTCGTTTTACAACTTGATCGACGTCCAAATTTAAATAAGATCATAGAGTGACCCAAACACCTCATAATACTTCCTTCTTAGCCTATTAAGTACTCTAAGTCCTACCTCTAAAGTACGACTTTATCGCTCAAATTATCCGGGGTGTTACATCCTTCCCCCCCAGAAACATTCGTCCTCGAATGTTGGAAGACACATATGACTCCAACTCATGGACCGGCATAGAATGACATAGCATGACATAGCCTCACATGACAAGCCTACCATAAAAAACTCCAAACAACAAAATGTTGCACCATGCTGAGGTGCGACACAACTATAACCAGAACCAAAATAAGAATTTTACCTATCGCCATGTTTATCCACTGGCCGGCTATAATTCGTTAGGTTATAAGCATTTCTTGCACAAGCCAACAAACATTTTCTACACTCGACTCCTACGATAGTTGACTTCTCACATGATTTCGATCCAGAAAGAAGGGTAACAATCCTAAATGTCCTGTAGCCTCATATTTATAAGTACACAGTGCAATGCACATACAAAAAAGACTCTACTAGACATGACTCATACACTCTCAAGGATGAATTGCTCTAATACAAAGTCTGTCATTCCCCGAACCCGTGGAGGCGTGACTGGCTCCTGATGCCACCTCTGATATGAGCATAAGTGATTCCCAAAAATAAAACAAAGGCCAGAACCGATAAGGTTCAACAACACAATAACTATAAAATTAGAATAAGATGATAGACTATAGAGGAAGCTGGCTCACCTGACCAACCAAAAATAAATAAAATAGGCCATCAGGGCCTCGGAATGGAAAATAGTCTATACAACAAGGCCGACCTAGCCTGCAATAATGATGCTACACCAAAAATAGACGTCTATGAGCCTCTAAGAATGGAATAGAAAATCAACTGTTTGAGATAGGGCTCCGAACTGCCCATAACTCAAACTCTGGTAACTCAAAAAGACTTGGAGCACACCGACTCATCTGGAACTCCACTCAGCAACCACTTACTCGATCTATCAGCCCTCCATCACCTACAAGCATGAATACAGTGCCCCGACTAGGGCTTCAGTATAATAATGTATCGAGTATGAAAAGCAGAAATAACTGAAAGACTTAGATTAGAGATCCAAAAATATACCAGATATAGTTGAAGAAGAACCCAACTTAAGTAAGCACATAGAACCAACCTAGTCCCCATAAACCTAGAAAGTACAAGCAAACACACAAATAGAACTTACCTGGCCCCCAAGAGCCCGTAATCCAACAAGTCACAAACATCACACAGCACCTAGCCGACACCTTTCACCTATCATACCTTTAGACCTCTCAACAGCCTAAGGTAGCACCACCCAACATCTAGAATCCACTACTATTAAATAAAAGATAACACGAGCAGCAATCACAATATAATGGCAAGCATATCAAATGTAAACACCAGTAAATCAACATCATCAAACAAACACTATCGGACCCTCTCTCAGCTGCGCACAATTAGCAGAACTCCATCTATTCAGGAGAGCCAATCGTGATCCCAGGATGGCTCAGACATGTCAAACAACTCTCGAATCATGTCTCAACTTGACCCTATAAAGGATATCATTCTCAACATCATAGTTCATTTCACCCTTTGGGCTCAACCTCTCCACCAGAAACACTTTCGTGCGTCCAGTATCCACAAGCCACAAGGTATCTCGGGCTCGACCACTAGTTGGAACAACTCTCATGCATCAGGTATCCACAACCCACAAGGCCTTCAACACAACACACACACACACAAAAAATCAACAACAATAGTAACACATGCTCAAACAGCTCACAATCGGCTCTCAAACCCCACAACCTGACTATTATAACACAGTACTATTCTTTCACGTCTAGCTATCCACCGACAAACCAAAAACCGAGCTATGGATTACCAGTCTAACCAGTCTATTCCTAAGTTTTACAAATAACCCACCTACCACTCTACTCATCCTAACAAGGGACACAACTAAGACAACCCAAGCATCACCACGACCGATATGACTGTCGACTCTAATACTACAAATGATCACCACAACCATCCTAAACGATTCAAAACCCTTTTTCACTTTTCAATATCATCACCTAATATTTTTCACACAAATAGCCTCTAACTTTCTACAAGAACCACATGCCTCACACATGGCCTCTCGACAAGAGCCTAATAATTTTCCATGACTATGATTACTCACACTCAAGCCTGAGCCACCAACCATACCAACACATCATACACACACTTAATAACACATAACAACTAGAAAAAAGATTCAAAAACAACACAAAACATGGATTCATAAAACAGCCAACACGTGCAACAACAGCGACGACAATAGTTACAAAAATCATGCTGACAAAGGGAGGGTCAAGCCTAACATATGATGGATTTTTTAGAGAACCAGAACTAAGACAAACCTCCACCATTATAAGCATCAAGGTATTGACTAAAATTACTATCAAAATACAGTCAACACAACTCAATAACAAAACAAGATGAACGAAGCTTACCAAACAAAATTTATACGAATTCAATGGTAGAAACTTCGAGACAAAAACCTAATGATGTTAACACATATTTAAATAACCTAAAAAACTAAGAAGAATCAGAGGAAGAAGTCTTACAACAACTTCACCATGAAACAGACCAAAATGCTGAAAAAGACACCAAAATGTTAGTTACACGTGATTTCCAACTTTCCGACATCAAAATCTTGTTAAATCATGGATTACAGCCCCAAAACCATCAAGAACATATAAGGGAATCTTGGGAGAGCATTTAGGATGAGAACACTTCTGGAAATTTAGATAACTCAATCCACCGACCAAAGGACTTAAATAGTCCTCCACCGCCTCAACCTGCTTGTGATGTGTCTGCTTGTGCGATCTCGCGAAAACACGAATATCTATCTATTCCAAAGTCGAGTTGACAAACCATTTAATTTGATGGAAACTACACTCATAGATATTTAATTTGATAAGTCGCACACCCCATAATACCTTATATATTAGGAGGAAAGCTTCAAGACATTTGGCCTAAATTTCAAGGAATCTCAAGAAGAATTTTTTTTTACAACTTTTGCCGAATTTCATTTACAACTTGATCGACGTCCAAATTTAAGTAAAATAATATAGTGACCCAAATACCTCATAATAATTCCTTCTTAGCCTGTCAAGTACACTTAGACATACCTCAAAAGTACGAATTTATTGCTCAAATTATCCGGGGTGGTACAGTCTCATAGCCTCTCCCCCTTAAGTGTGAAGTGTGGCGTGTTTCACACCCTTAGAAAAGAATCTACCTAAAGTAGCTCTCAGACACTCTAAGGCACACCTAAACCTTTGCTCTGGTACCATATTTGTTACGATGCAAGATGGGACCCCAGGTCGAGACATAAGATCTAGAGCCACGAATGACTCAGAACTAACCCATGGCACATGTAAAGTAATTCAAGAGCATAGACTAAAGAGATAAATTTGAAACTTGATCATGAACACATGCAATTCTATATAGCATAAAATAGAAAGCAAGAGTGATGTATCCAACGGCTGAGTCAACCAATACATATTTGTCTGAAAAGCCTCTAGTCATAGATGGACTGATGGGATAGCTCCCCAAACTTGTCTTCTATGTTTGAAACTAAAATTACATAACATCATAACTAAATGAATCACTTCGGAAGATGAGACTCACCAAATAGGGATTGAACTGCACTGATATGGGAGCAGGGCTAACAGAGCGGCCGAGTCTAACCGCCCAAACCTATATCATGAAATGATATATCATAGAGTATGTGGTTAGTACTTTGAATGTACTAAGTATCTAAGGTAAGTAAAATAGGCTAACAAAAAGAATTATGAGGTCATGAGAGTAGGATGTTTCAAACATAAAGTAATAATCATAATTTAGACATGAGGGCTCAAGACTTTTAAAACTATTCATAAACTAGTCATAAATATGCTCATAAGAGAAACCTTGTAAAATATAACTTAAGCCAAATTATCATAATCATAAACATGCATAAATCATAAGGAATAGTGGGAGGATTCATCATAACCAACTGATGTGTTATTGGTTTTACAGCATTTTTGATGCTTAAAATTGAGAAAGTATGCAAGGTCTTAGGTAAATTTATACCGATATGATGCATTTTTGCTTTGTTTTAAGGGAAATTAGTGCTGGAGTTAAGATCTATCAAATAAAGGGAAATATTAAAAGAGAATGGTCTAAGTAAAGGTCTTAGTACAAGTCGTACCATCCAGGTATGAGCCATAGAGTCATTCATTGAAATATTCCAAGGATGCCAGACTTCACAGTATCAGACCACGACAGAAACGTACGACTCATAGGAATATTGTACGATTTGTTCCAGCTCCCAACACTTAACCAAAATTAGGGTTGCCAAGCATCATACGCATGGAAGCTATGACTCGTAGATTGATGGTATGAGTCGTAGGAGAAGGCGGCGACAGTTTAATCAGTTTCCCTATTAATTCAGGAAAAGTCTCTAATTATTTGTATAAATACTTTTCTAGGTTATTTTAGTTAGGGGTTTGACTTTTTGAGAGAAGAATAACATTTTTGAGTTCTCTTGTCTATATTCTTGGAGATTTATTCATTGTTCTAGGGTTTTTCTTAGTTGAATCTTTGCAATAATCAAGTGGGTTTTATTCCAATCATCATTGTAAGTCTTTAATTATGATTTATTTCATGAATTCTAATTCTTCTCTTACAAACATAAGAGGCTAAAACCTTCACATCTAGGATTGTAAGAACCATGGTTAATTAACTAACAAAAGTTGACACAAAAAGTTATTCTAAACCTATATGCATGCTTGTGTTGTTCATATCTTCATCTTAAACACATCATAATGATGCGCAATGTTTGGATTTCTTGAATTCTCTACTTGCTTTAACCTAGATAGGTATAGATTAGGAAAAGAGAAGAACAACAAAGCCTTGAACTTTATTATTCACTGAATAACTTGAGTTGCAGTCACATGATAGTTAATTTGGAATATTTGATAATGGTTAATATGAAAAACTAAAGAGACCTAATCCGGTAATTGAGTATAGCTATCCAATCGGGACGAACCAGTCGTTTGGATTAACCTATGTTATCAGTTCTACAGGCTAAGTATGGGGGATAGATTACTAGTGTAATAGCCTGAAGTTGTTACGAACCAATGGGGAACACTTCCCTAGTTAATTGCATAAACATGAAAACAACATCAATTTATAATACTCTTACTTAATTCTTGCATCAAAACTCTCCATTAGGAGATAACTCTGCTAAAAACATAAGTACTTGAGCTATTCTACATCCCGACCATATTTCATGTGGGATCAACCCCAAACTAGTTGGGTTCTTTATTGACAATGTTCGCGTCATACTTTTATAGGGGTGTGTTTTAAGCGTCATAAAAATGGCGTAGTTGCTAGGAAATACGGCTTAGGATTAGATTAATTACTTTTGTTTAACTTTTAGTAATTATTTCCTCATTTACATTTTTCTTTTGTTTTTGACACATACAGATTGCCACTTGGTGAATGCCAAGTACTTGGCGAAACGGAAAACCCTTGATTCCACCTGATCTAGAGCTTGACGTTGCGAAATATGGAGCATAGAAGAACCCTCGAACAGATGGAAGCCAGACTAGCCACTGAGGCTCATTAGGCAGAGATAGAATAGCTACTAGAAGTGCTGTGAGTTTACAACACTTTCAATGCTAAAAATTAAGAAAATAGCATTAACTTAGGTGTGTTTATATGGATATAAGGAACTTTTTCTTTGATTACAGGACAAATAATTGTTGGAGCAAGAATGTGCAAAAGAAGCCTAAAATTGCAGAAAATGAGCTAACGTGTCAGTCTCAGTACAAGTCGTATGCTGATGGTACGAGCCATACTGAGAATCGTGAAAAGCTTCAGATGGATGGATTTTGAGGAATGCAACCTATGACTCTAAGTATGAGCTGTACAACACTGGTACGAACCGTAACATGAAGTCGTGGAAATATTTAGAAGAATTGCACAAAGGTAGACTCCCAATACGGATGGAACTACGAACAGTGGCAAGAAGGTATGAATCATATTAGGAGCAGTGGTGAGCTTTAGATGATTTTAAAAGCTAAGAAGAACTTTAGATAGTATGAGTCGTGGATGGAAGGTATGAGTCGTACCACAACACTCCTGAATAAATTCAGAAAAGGTCAGAGTTTTTAGAGCTAGACCACGAAAGCAACTCACGACTCATAGAATGCATGTAGGAGTCATACCAAGGTCCAACTCTTAGCCACATTTCAGCAAGACATGGACTTACGGACAATAGTTATGACCCGTACAAACCTGCTGCGGGTCATACGATCAGTTGTGGCTCAGGCAATGCTAGTTACAAAATATCACCTTAGCTTAGGAAAAGGATTCTTATATCTATATAAATTACTTTTATGTTTTATTTTCAGTAGAATACATTAGGGAACATTAAAGAGAAGTGAAATAGGTGTGAAAACAATAGAGAGTGAAGGGAAAACATAGATTTGAGTTGATTGACTTGTGATCAACCTTTTCTTGGATTCTTTCTTCATCTTTATCAATTGTTCTTGATATTTTTGATATAATCAAAGAAGATTTTCTATCATCCATGATTTTAAGTATTGAATTATTTGTTTAATGATTAATGCATATCACAACCTTGCAACTATGAGAGGCAAAAACCTCCATAGCCAGGGTTGTGGGAACGATGGTGTATTAACGAGTTAAGGATACACAAAAGTGATTCAAAACCAATGCAAAATGCTTGTATTGTATTCACTTCATGCTTAAACATTTCTTAACGGTGTACAATGTTAGGACTTGCTCGAATTCTTTACTTGCTTGAGCCTAGAGAGGTAGAGATTAGGAAAAGAGAACTACAACAAATCCTTGATCTTGATGATCATTGTATTTACTTGAGCTTTGGTTGCAGGATAGTTAAATTTGGAATATATTGATAACAGATAGTTTGAAACCTCTTAAGAGACTTGACCCGTCATTGAGTATAGTTATCCAATAGGGACGAACCAGTCGTTTGGATGAACCCTAGTTATTAGTTCTACAGCCAATCAATTGTATTGATCACGCGTGTATACCCAAAGCAATTATCAACCCATGGGGAACACAAACCCTAGTTATTCTTCAATCTTTATTTACTTCATAATTTCAAACATTGTTTTAATTATTATTGTCTTAAAATACCCAAATTGGAGTAACTAACCAACAAATTCACTTACTGACGTTAGTCTAGATCTTTCATATTTTCTGTGGGTTCGAACCTAACCTCTTTCTTGCGTTCTCCATTGACAATGTCCGCTTCATACTTCAGCAGAAGGTGTGAGTTTGAGCGTTATCAAAAAGTAGCGTTGTTGCTGGGGAATATGACTAAGATTAGATTAATTGCTTATAATTAACTTTTGATTGTTATTTCCTCTTTTTTATTTTTGTTTGTTTAGTTTTGTGTCATCCAGGGAACCTCTTGGAAAAGCCAAGCATTTAAGAAAGTGGAGCATGACTCCGAGTTCCTTGATGAAGTATAAGTAGTCAAGATACTTACGTGGTGCCGCGACGTTAAATCAGGCGCTACATAGGAGGCAACCCATGAGTGGTGAAGTTTGAGTAGCTATAGGTATGTTCCTTACCCTCTGTTTTTACATTCTATGTTTAGGGGATGAAGCATTCTTTTTAAAACGGGGAGGGGGTGTATTTGTAATATTTAAAGATTTTGATTCGTCCGTGGGGTTTTTCTTGCCGTGTTTCTTTTCCCTCGAGCATGATATTTAGTAGAGCCAGCATGTTTAGGATTTTATTTTTGTGATTTTTATTTAGTTAGAAAGTTGCTTAGGAGTACTCAGCCAATAAATAGCACTAGTTTTAGATTTGAAAAAAAAAGAACCTGTTTAGAAATTTTTGATGATTAGCTATGTACTTGTGATTTCAAGCATGACTTCTATGAATCTTTGTTATGTCATTTAGTATATTATCATGTATAATTTTTGTTAAGCCATGTATAAACTGGATAGGTAGAGTGAATGCAAGTCATGTACCAATAGTGAGTGAGGCCTAATACTTAGTTCAATAGTGTGTAGAGGATCTAGAACTTGCCTAGTTAGTCTTTGTATAGGTTTTTGGATGGTTGTTAGGAAAGGATCATAGGTCATTCTTGTTGAGCCTATTTTTAGCCTAAATAACCCTACTGAAATCATATGATTCCCTTGATCCAAATTTTTGAGCCTTAAATAGACCATTCTTTTCTTTGTTCAACCAATTAATTGTACCCATTTTTTATAATGAATTGGTTTTGGCCCCGGTTCCTCCTTGGACATTTTGAACCTCAATATAGCCAATATGCCTAAGTTGAGGGTGACTAGAGTAGGAGTGCATAAATAATGGGAAGGTGAAAAAGGAAGAGAATAAAAAAGTAAAAAATGAGGTGTGGTGTGCAAAAGAAAAAGATAAAAAATTGAAAAAGAAAATACAAATAGAGAAATGATGCAACACACCACACTCATACAAGTACATAAAACGGGAAAAAAGGGAGGAAAAGCGGAAAAAAGAGTAAAAGGGGGTGAAATAGGTGAACGATGGAGCCAATGTATGTAGTGCCAAGGAAGGGTTAGTCACTTAAAAAGATCCCATATTTATCATGTCCAGCCCTAAAGCCTAATTACAACCCACAGCAAGTCCTATAGTGATACTAATTTGGCCATTTGACCGACCAAAGCAGAGAAAATAAGGGCAAGCCTATGGTATCTGATACACAGTACTTGAAACTTCTTTATGAGAGTGAGAGTCATGCTTGTTCAGTCCCATTCCATATCTGTTACTATATTTGTTAGTGGGAACTTCATTTGCTACGAGGGTACATGGTTTATGTTTAATTTTACTAGTGGTCTGTGCAAAAAGCATTGGTGATGACTTGAGTGCTTGTTGATAGCTAGATTACATGTCTTGATCCCTACTTATCATATTTTGTGATTGCTTATAGTACATTAGCTGATGGTGTTTCACAGAAGAATGGTCAAAAGTTGTTTGATTTATAGTGCAAAATTTAGTTTGGTATTGGCTGTAGTACCCTAGGTTTATTTCTAATTGAGTGTCATGTTTATTTTTTTTCTTTCTTTGCCTGAGGATATGCAAAAGTCTTAAGTTGAGGGTGTTGATGTGTTATGTGTTTACGACACTTTCGACGCTCAAAACTAAGAAAATAGCATGAACATAGGAGTGTTTATATAGATATAAGGCACTTTTTCTTTGATTACAAGACAAATAAGTGTTGGAGCAAGAATGTGTAAAAGAAGCCTGAAAGTGTAGAAAATGCGCGAAAGTCACAGTCTCGGTATGAGCCGTATACTGATGATACGAGCATACTGAGAATCATGAAATTTTTTAGATGGCTGCATTTTCAAAAATGCAACCTATGACTCTCAGTAGAGCCATATAACACTGGTATGAGTCGTAACCTGAAGTCGTGGAAATATTCAAAAAAATTTCACAAAGGAAAACTCCTGATACGGATGGAACTATGAACCATGGTAAGAAGGTATGAATCATATTAGGAGCAGTGGTGAGCTTCAGGGGAATTTCAGAGCTAAGTAGAACATTAGACAGTTCGAGTCGTGGATGGAAGGTACGGTCGTACCACAACACTCATGAATAAATTTAGAAAAAGTCAGAGTTCTCAGAGCCGAATCACGGAAGCAACTCATGACTCGTAGGATGCATGTACGAGTTGTACCAAGGCCCAACACTTAGCCAAATTTCAGCAAGAGAAGGACTTACGGACAATGATGTGTTGTTAGTTTACAACACTTTCGACGCTCAAAACTAAGAAAATAGTATATACTTAGGTATGTTTATATGGATATAAGGCACCTTTTCTTTGGTTATTGGAAAAATAGGTGCTGGAGCAAGAATGTGCAAAAGATAACCTAGAAGTGCAGAAAATAGGCCTAAGTCACAATTTTTAGTACAAGCCATAGGATGGTGCTACAAGCCATACTACAGATCGTGAGAAGTTTCATTAGGCTAAGTATGAAGAGTGCATCCTACGACTCTCTGTACGAGTCGTACATTGCTGGTATGGGCCGTAGTGTGGAAGTCGTAGAAAGATTTAGAAGATTTGCAAAAGAGGTTGGCTCCTGATATGGATAGACTATATGAGTCGTGGCTTCAAGGTATGAGTCGTACCATAACACTCGTGAAAAACTTTAGAAAAATTGAAAAGTCTCAGAGTTAGACCACGGAAGCACAGTACGACACATAGGAGGCATGTGCAAGTCGTACCAAGGTCCAACACTTAGCCAAATTTTAGCTAGCCAATGACATACGGGAAGCAGGTACGACCTGTACATACCTACTACAGGTTGTAGGATTGGTCGTGACACAAGCGGCATCAGTTATGGAAATTCACCCTCTTAGCCTAGGAAAAGAATTTTTATGTCTGTATAAGTACATTTTATATTTTATTTTCATGAGAACAGATCAGATACGAGGTACCTAATATTCAAGGACTTACAAATTGAGGGTTAGAAGA
The DNA here is from genome assembly GCA_035772735.1 of Datura wrightii. Classification (NCBI taxonomy): domain Eukaryota; kingdom Viridiplantae; phylum Streptophyta; class Magnoliopsida; order Solanales; family Solanaceae; genus Datura; species Datura wrightii. The sequence continues at coordinate 69,037,264 of JASDFA010000019.1, read as the reverse complement.
TAGAATTGAGTTGATTAACTTGTGATCAACCTTTTTTTTTAATTTTCTCTTTATCTTCATACTTTGTTCTTGAGGATTTTGCTGATTTATTTAAAGAAGTTTTTATCTCATTTACAATTGTAAGTATTGATTTATGTATTTAATTATGAATACAAATCACAATCTTGCAACTATGAGAGGCTAAAACCTCCATAGCTAGGGTTGTGGGAACCATGTTGGATTAACAAGCTAGGGTTACATAAAAGTGATTCAAACCCAATGTAAAACACTTGCATTATACTCTCTTCATGCTTAAACGTTTCTTAATGGTGTGCAATGTTAGAACTTGCCGAATTCTTTATTTTGTTGAGCCTAGAGAGGTAGAGATTAGGAAAAGAGAATTACAACAAAGCCTTGATCTTGATGATTGTATTAACTTGAGTTGTGGTCGCAGGATAGTTAAATTTGGAACATATTGATAACGGTTAGTTTGTAACCGCTCGCGAGACCTGACTCAGTGATTGAGTATAGTCATTCAATAGGGATGTACCAGTCGTTTGAATGAACCTAAGTTATCAGTTCTACAAGTAAGCATTGGTGATGTCACGTATGTATACCCAAAGAAGTTATGAACCCATGGGGAACACAAAACCCTAGTTATCTTTCATTCTTGATTTCTACCAATGTTTTAATAGTTGTTTTAATTATTGTTTTCTTTAGAACCCCCAATTTAGAGTAACTACCCAACAAGTTCATTTACCAACATTAGTCTAGCTCTTCATTATTACATGGGGGTTTGACCCAAACCTCTTAGTTGGGTTTTTTATTGATAACATCCGCTTCATACTTTGATAGGAGGTATTATTTGAGTGTTATAAAAAAGTGTCGCTGTTTCTGGGGAATACGGCTAAGACTAGATTGTTTTCTTGTATTTGAATTTTCGGTAGTTATTTCCTTAATTACGTTTTCATTTTGTTTTTGATACCCTCAGGCTATTTTCCGGTGAATGCCAAGCACTAAAAGTAGTGGAGATCCCCTGATTACGTTAAACGCCAAAATTGAAAAAACACTACACAAGATGGAAAACTAGGAAACAAGAGATGCCTGCATAGCTGAAGAAGCTAGGCAAGCTGAGCTAGCTTGGCAAGATACACTTCAGGATGCGGAAGATATCAGAGAAGAGGTAGTTAATGCTGGTCAACATGGGAGAGGAAATAGAGGTTATAGACTTTCCCCTTAGTTCTTCAATGATGAGGAACTAGATATTGATAAAGTTGGGTCAATTGGAGTAATCACGCCACCACCATTGCCCGTTGGGGCCAAATTCGACATCACGAGCACCATGATTCAACTATTAAACATGAAAGGGGTGTTTAGTGGTCATGCAGTGGATGACGCCAATGTCACGCCCCAAAATTGGGGTAGGGGGCAATAGGCACTCGATTCTTGATCGATCGAGAAGCTGACTATATAGAATCTATAAATGTAACACTAAGGCTGACCAAGCCACCTGTCACAACAAACCAAGATAAATACTACGCCTATAATTCCTTGAAAATTATAAATATGTAAGCCTGGAAAGCTGACAAGGCTATAATAAAGCTAAGCAAAGCCATGAAAAACCAATACGACTACACAACCCACTCTACTACACAAACTAGTCCACATCAGCCTCTAGAGAGTAAACAAACTGAAATGCACGGGACAGGGCCCCGGCCTACCCATGTTGTACACAAAACTGAAAATAGTCCAATATAGGACATGGCTCCTGGAAGAGAGGAGAATACCACTATTTTGCTGAAATTTGGCTCCTACTACGTCAGATGATTTGAGCCTCAGTACCTGCAGCACGATTGTAGGAAGAGTCCCAAGATAAAGTGACATCAGTACGAATAAAATGTACTGGTATGTAAGCATGAAAACTATAAACATGTAAGATAAAAATGATAACTAGGCCAGAAATAAGGAGTAGTAACAACCCGGAATCCTGAAAATAGAAACCCGACAATAACTCATTATTGAAGTGTAAAAGCAACCATCTAATGCACAACAAAGACTATAATTGAAATTCTAGTAGACAATCGACCATAAAATCTATATACGACTCTTCCAGCCAGTGTACCACACCGGGCTAAAAATAAAAATGCCTCAAGCCAGTGTACCATACCGGGGTAAAATTCGTCCAGCCAGTGTACCACACTGGGGTAAAATAACAAAACCTCCAGCCAGTGTACCACATACGGGTAAAATAAATAAATCTTATACAAAATCATAAATGGAGCCGATATGGCTTATACTGGACCAGCTCAATACATAACATAGAAATGACGAATACTAAACATGTGGCCTGCATAGGCCTCCTTCGTAATGCATAACTGGAACTTAGTACATATAATATATAAAGCTAGAAAATAAAACTTAAATGCATGTATTAAAAACTTGTATAAATCATAAGGAACTACAGATGCCCTAAGAGTTTCAACAAAATTTATAGATCTTGTTCAAAGGACATTAGAACTCAGAAACTCGCTAGCTTGTCGTTCATCTTAAGGGAAAGGGATTATGAAATCTCCCCTTGGCCTGAATATTTCATAACATAAACATAAGATAAAGGACAACCATAACTAGGTAATCCTAATTCGATAAGCTCGTTTACCCTCAATAGCTTGCGACATCTTTACGTGGCTTAAAATCGTTTACACGTCCCCATCTTGGCTCTTTCACCAATTTCAGTTAGCAACCATACCTTTAAACACATTTAACATCACATATATATACACATGACATAAATTAAGGACCAGATAACGATACCCACGCTGAGGGGTCTCCAACTCAATGTACAACTACTACAACAATAAACACAATATCACACTTTAGATTCTCACTTTGGCTAGGCATAATGTTAACATTTATCCTCAATAAAACATGGAACTTTAAAGCTTAAATGAAACTTAACATACTGCCTCTATACTTTTATATAGGTTGATGTCTCATTCGATTCACAACAAACTAATCGTGCTTAAAAGAACGATAGATGGGGCGCGGTACATACCTTTCTCCGATGAACTTTTCTCTAGCCGATTTCCTATCTCAATGATCAGCCTTCAACCTCCTTAATCCAGTGGTTTTACAGTCCAACCACAAGATTAATCTATTGCAAAAAAATGCAGCCAAAAGAACTAACCAGAGGCAGTCACAATAGCAACAACACACGGCAACATCAACAACATTTAGCCATTTTCTCTACTAGTTTTCCCTTAATATTGGGGGAGAAACAAGAGGAAATTTTACCTTAGTTTTTATGTAATTCTACCCCTCAATATGAAGTATAATTACAGCAAAATAAACAGCCAAAACGCCTAAGGAAAACGAGCAAAACTCAGCTCACAAACAGTCCATCGGCAGCTCACTTAGCTGCCAATTTCAAGATTTTTGTATTGCAATTTGAGAGGTTTAAAAGGGGAGAAATCCTTACCTTTTCTCCTGATTTCAACACCTACTCAAAGATGGATATATAGGCAGTCCAAATAGATTTTAAAACGCATAAAAACGTCTTCACAACCTTGCCAAAATGAGCTCCAAAACAGCCCCAAACATACTTGGCAAGGTAATCTCAACTTATCTTGTGATTTTTTTGAACTTTGCTTGATGTTCCTCCTTGATTTTCTTTGTCGTAGCTGCTGGAATTGAGAGAGAAGTGGAATCCTTAGGAAGCTGGTCAATTTAGATTTAGCTGAAAATGTTTTCTACAAGTGAAAAATTAGATTTTAAGTAAATAGGGCGGTGGAGGCGCTAGGGCGTCATGCCCGCGTCACCGTTCGCGATGTTGCGATAAAATATCCATAGCTTCTTACTCCGAACTCCGATTGACAAGAAGATTGATTTTCTTAAAACTAGACTCAAATACCTTTAATTGATAGGTCATGGGGCTTCTAATTCATTAGATCTTGGGAGATATGACTGTTTAAAGTTGATCCTTACTTATGAACTTCACATACTCTTTGGTTTTTTTGATCGTACACATTTCCCTTGTCATCTACGACCAATATACAACCCATACTTTCCTTAACCTAGATTGAAAACATCAAATAATCACCAATATTTTCTGGGGTGTTATAGGCAACCTGCAGTTGATGAACTTTGTAGGAATATGCAAGGCGTACAGGTTGCCCGGAGTTAGCCAAGATGCCATTAGGCTTGGACTTTTCCCCTTCTCTCTATCAGGGGAAGCCACTTTATGGTTATCAGAGTTCCCCAATGACTCCAAAAACAACTGGAATGAACTCAAGCAGGCCTTCTTGGAGAGATTCTTTCCTCCCTCCATAATGTTGCAGCTAAAGGATGAGATTTACAATTTCTGACATCTCAAGCCGAGGCACTTCATCAAACTTGGCTGAGGTTCGAAAAGAAGATGAAAAAGTGCCCTAACCATAAAATCCTAGATGACAGTTTGTTGGAAACTTTTTACAGGTCTTTAAACAATAGCACAAAAGCTGTGGCAGACAAGGTGGCAGGAGGAGCATTGATGAGTCACACCTGGGAGCAAGCTGCTACTATCCTTGACAGGGTGACCAAGAAAAATAGGGCATGGCATACTAGGGAGCCAGATGTAGCGGTCGGTACATATGTTGTTGGTTTCACTGCATACCAATATAGGAAGAATGAAGAATGCGGTCAGGAGTTGGCTCACATGCGCACATCATTGGATTTTCTTACAAAACATCATGGGAGCAGGAGACAAAAAGATAAATACAGTGGGGACACAAGGAATAGAGCCGGGAGCAGATCACTCTGATTCAGAGAAGAGGCAAATTTCCTTGATAGCCAAGTGACAGGTTTCTAATCCAATTCCCAAGCGTTTGGACAAGACAATTGGCACCAAGGTTCTTGAATCCAAGAACCAGTATAGAGACAACTACAATTGAAATGGTTATAGAGATAGGAACTGCGGTCGTGAGCGAGATGGAGAATGGAGAAGAAATGATGGCTACCGCAAAGGCTGAGCTGGATTTTATGTTCCTCCCAATGCACGAGAGGGGGAGGCTATGAATCAAAGTTAGTAAGCATGATGGCTGAGATGCAGAAAAAGGTGAGGTCCACTGATGAGCAATTGAAGGTGATCCATGGTGACGTATCAAATATAGGTCAAAGAGTGGAATATCATGCAACTACTATCAAGCAGATTGAGCAACAACTTGTGCAACTGTCAGCATCACTGAACCCTAGACAAAAGGGTACACTGCCTAGCAATATCGTCCAGAACCTAAAGAATTATGTACACTGCATGGCGGTGATTACTAGGAGTGGTAATACCACAGTTGATCCCCCTTGTCTAGTTGTAGTTGAGCGGAAGAAAGAGAGCATGATTGAGGAGAAAGAGAAGAGTGTTGAGATGGAGAATGTGGAGTTGCCAGAGGCCCTGATAGGTGAGATAGAACCTGACATTGATCAAGGATCAACTTAATTGCACCGAGCTATTCCACGACCACTACCACCATTCCCTCAAAGAATGAAGAAAAAGGTGGAAAATGGTAAGTTTCAGAAATTCCTTTAATGCTTAATCAACTATCTATGAACATACCATTGGTTAAGGCATTAGAATAGATGCCAGGATATGCTAAGTTTATAAAGGACTTGGTGACAAAAAAGAGGTCCGTAATCTATGAGCCAGTAGACAATGTACATCATTGTATTGCCATAGCTACATGGGTTCTGGCTCAAAAGAAGGAAGACCCAGGTGCTTTCACTATACCATGCACCATTGGAAATGTTGAGTTCGCAAGGGCACTTTGTGATTTGGGAGCAAGCATCAACCTGATGCCCTTGGCAGTATTTAAGAAATTGGGTTTAGGAGCCCCCACACCGACCACTATGCAGCTACTGATGGCCAACATAACTGCCACTATGCAACTACTGATGGCCAGCATAACTGTGAAGAAGCTAGTGGAGATCCTGTTCGATGACTGGTTAAGGTGGACAAATTAATATTCACAGCAGACTTCGTGATTCATGATTGCGAGGTTAAATTATGAGGTCCCCATTATTATATGGCGACCATTCCTTGCGACTGGGAGGGATTTGGTAGATGTGGAGGTGGGCCAATTGAAGTTCAGACTTAAAAAAGAAGAGGTCACCTTCAACATCTGCCGGTCAATGCAGCAACAGAAGGAATTTCGTGTCATCTCAGCACTAAGGGAGGAATATGAGTCACTTGACGAATTCTGAGTAGTCAAGAGACTTGCGTCATGCCATGGTGTTAAATCAGGTTCTTCTTGGGACACAACCCAAGTGGTGGCTTGGTGAAGTCTGACTAACCAGGCCACCTTCACCATGCCACGATGTTAAATCAAGCGATTCTTAGGAGGCAACCCAAGTGATTGAACTAATGTGTGCTTAGTGTGTAGGGAAAACAAAAACAGAAGGAAGAAAAACTGTTGAAAGATCAGCTATTATGACTCTCAATACGATTCATGATAGCATCCTACGAGCCGTAGCAAGAGGCGTGGTGAGGTTCAAAGATGTATTTCAAAAGAAACAACCAAAGAGTCATCATACGGACTGTACCCACCAAGTACGAGTCGTAGGATGTACCCTTAGGTCCTCAGGTATGTTTTTCAAAACTCTGATCTATGGGTCAAAGGGACGAGTCGTAGGGGATTCCTATGACTCGTGGTACGAGTCGTGACCGGTCAAAATCTTTAAATTTACCCGACTCGAACCAGATTTTTCAAATCTGCCCTTCTCTTATTGTAAACCAAAGACCTAACACAATCCTCTATCCCATGCAAACAAAAGCAAAGAACGAGCCCTACCTACGAATCCCTCACACCCGTGACTCAAAAGCAAAGAACATATGAGCGATTTCTTGCTCAAATTTAGTATGTCTCAACCCACATTCTTGATTACCAGTCGAAGCAAGAAGCATCAAGTAAGTATTGCATTGAATATCAAAAAACTTAATTTGTTGAAGTTGTAACTATTAACACCCCTATGAGTCGTGATTTTTGCTCAAAAAATTGGAAAGATACAATGATCAGGGATGTTATTGAATAATGTGTGAACTCAGAAAACATTATATTTTGGATAAACATTGAGTTGAAGCATTCAAACTTGAGTTACGAGTAGTAATTAAAAAGGGGAGGGATGAGTAGTGTTAAATCGACTGAATGATTGCCTAGACCTGGGGAAATCTGAGTACCCAAATCGTAAAAAAGAATCCTTGCAAACTGGAAAAAATTAAATAAGTCAAGAAAGTAGTATGAAGCATAGTACAGTTCGTGGTTTGTCACTACGAGTCATACTTTGCTTGCGTGCCCAAGACCTAATCAGGGCTATGCTAAATGAGGTAGGAGAATCCTTCCTATGACTCATAGAATGGACCTACTATTGTACCACGAGTCGTGGAAAAATAAAGAGAAAATGGTAGTGTAGGGGCTTTATTAGATGACTCAAGGTACGGGTCGTACCTTCGTGGTACAAGTTGTACCTGTGAGTCGTAAAGTGAATACAAAGTTGTTGGGACTACATATGAGTCGTACCTCCATGGTACGACCCATACTATCAACCCGTATTGAGAATCTGAAAATTTCGTTTCTAGTTTTTGGTTTTTCTTTCTTAGATTTGGAATTCTAATTCTCTTCTCTACAAGAACAATGACAATGAGATGCAAAGCATCCAAAGCAATGGCCCAGAGAACATTACATGATGAAACATCAGAGTCTGAGGCTGAGAAAGAAGACAACTCCCCCAGTGGTTCGGTTGAGGATTACCAAGTAGATACTTCAGACATTGACGAAACTAGAACCACTAGGGCAAAAGCAAATGCACAAGCTGAAGTAGTAACTACCACATCTGTCCCAAGCTCCCCAATCTGAGGAGGGAGCTAGAGAAGGTAATAAAGAGTCGGGAAATGACTCAAATGCAGAAGAAGGGTATGAGGAGACCCAATCCAGAGAGGCAAGTAGCAGCGATGACTCAGAGGAGGAGGCTCCTAATGCTGCACAAGTACAGACCCCATCTAGAGAGAATCGTACAGTCCGATAGAGAGTGCCAGGAGCTAGAGATTTATGAGCAAGGTATTTCTCTCACTACCAAAAACAAGCCAAGGCAGAGCATCAAGGAAGAACCGTAGATACTCATAAACTCACTGAATGAAGTTGAGGAGATGAAGCGAATATTAAGTTTCATGGTTTCAAGTGGATGGCCAAGACTCCAGCTCAGTATACCGGAGAATTGGTCCAGGAGTTCTATGCCAAATATTTGGCCACCATGCAGCAAAAGGCAAAGGAGGGGCAGAAAATAAAAGACCAGCCCCGAATGGAGAGTGTATTGGTCCGAGGACGAGAGGTAAACATATCAGAGCATGCCATCTCTCGGGTTCTGTATGGACCACAGTTCGTGCCTATCCGAATGATACCTGAGTATGATTATAGGGTGGAGGCAATGAAGAAGATCAGGAATTTGGAATTGTAGGAAAGGCAGAGGTAGCTACAATGGTTGGCGGGTGTGATTGCTGAAAATAAGGAAGAATCTGAGTGGGTTACTGGTGGAAAGCGGGTGACAAAGAACTCTCTTAACTTCATAACAAAAGCTTGTTGGACAGTAGAACGCCACCGGTTAGCACCCATGGTGAACGATAACACATTGAGTGCTGACAGAGTAGCTTTGGTGGCACACCTCAAGTACCGTTATCCTATCAACATCTCAAGGATCTTCATAGAGGAGATGTGAGATCGGGTGGTGGGAGTGAGCACTACCATCCCATTCCCGAGTCTTGTATTCATACTATGCACAGAGCAGGGGTGTCAATACGACAGGGGAGGAGGGTCTAATTGGAGGCCAGAGGATTGAAGACATCGGCCTTATTCGGGATGAAATGAACTCGGTAAGTTGAGCCCTACTTCCCATAGCAATTCCATTGGTCTCGCCAGCAGGGGACATACAGGTGAATGTCCCCATCTTAAAGAAGCAGAGCAAGACACTGGCTACAGATGCTGGTCATTCAGAGTTAGCTCCTAGCACTTAAGTTGCACCACAGTCTAACTTGTAGATTCAAACTCTAGCAGGGCATGTTTTGGTGCCTCAGTACTTCCTCTATAAACAAATGGTTGACCGTGGCTGAATAAAAAATTCAATCTATGATGGAAAATGTGAAACTATGAGTCAAAGCAGAGATAGATACAGCATCTCAGGCCCTACATGATCGCCTGGATGGATTTGAGAGCCGATTCAACGTGCGTATGTTGGAGCCGATGCACGCCAGTAGTCTCCATGAGGAGTTGGAGGATTTTCAGAGCCAAGTAGCCGAGTTTTCATCACCACAACCGGCAGTCATAGCAGCCCCCACTCTTCTAGACCTCAATGTAGAGCCCGATAAGGAGATTGATTTGGAAGCATATTGGGAGCCGACGGTAGCTACTGGAGATAAGAGAAATAAAAGACCTTCTGACGATGTTGGAGAGGAGAGTCTGAGGAAGAGAAGGAAAAAGGAAAGGAAAGAATGCAAGTGGGCTAGAGTAGAGAGCTTGCAGACTTATGACTCACACTTGTCAGAGATGTAAAAGCAAGCTAGAGGAGCAGGAAGCTCCACCATGACTCAGCTCGATCTTGCCAGTGGTCGTGACCCTTCGTGTGAGCCACCATTGGCCCCAATTGACACAGAGGCCGTAGAAGCGACAAAGACTACTGAGGGGTAACCACTCCCCCTGTGGATACTTCAATTAGTGCGCCGGCCATCGCTAGCACCATGATTGCAGTGGAGATATCTCCTCCGTAGGACGACAGGAGCGCCTAAAGTGCCACAGGTATGTTCCTTCCCTATGTTATTGTAGTTCATGCTTCTGGGATGAAGCTAATTTTCAAAAAACGGAGGGGGTGTACTTGTGATTTTTGATTCGTTCGAGGGTTTTTCTTGTCGTGTTTCTTTTCCCTCGATCATGCTATCTAGTAGAACCAACATGTTTAGGATTTTTATTTTCTTATTTTGTGATTTTTGTTTAATTAGGAAATAACTTAGGAATACTCAGCCAATGAAAAAGCAGGAGTTTTGATTTTTGAAAAAAAATGACTCTGTTTAAAAAATTTTGATGCATTAGCTATGTAGTTGTGACTGCATGCATGATTTCTGTGGATCTTTTGATGTCTATTAGTTTATTGGCATGAGGAGTCTTGCTAAGCCATGTGTAAACCAGACAGGTAAGGTTAATATAAGTCTTGTGCCATGAGTGAGTGAGGTGTAATCCTTAGTTCAAGTACTGTGTTGAAGATCTAGAACTTGCCTGGTTGGTCTTTGCATAGGCTAAGGATGGTAGGTTAGGATATGATCATATTCCATTCTTTGTTAAGCTCACTTTAATAGTAAATAGCTCTACCAAAATCATATGATTCCATTGATCCCAATTTTGAGTCTATTATAGACCATTTTTCTTTGATTAACCGATGAACCGTACTAATTTTTTTATAATGAACTTATTTTTGCCCTGGTCCTTCCTTGGATATTGTGAAACTCAATATAGACAAAATGCCTAAGTTTAGGGTGGCTAGAGTACGGGTGCATAAATGGTCGGAACGAGAAAAAGGGGAAGAATAGAGAAAAGGTTAAAAATGAGGTGAGGTGTGAAAAAAAAAGAGATGAATTTTTTTTTTGTAAATCTTGAAAAAGAAAATTCAAAAGGAAAAATGCTGGAAAAAGTTGAAAATACAGCACACCTATACAAATGCAAATAAGAGAGGTGAAAATGGAATAAAAGGAATGAAAAGTATAAAGGGTGAAATAAGTGAATGGTGAGGTCAATATATGTAGTGCCAAGGAAGCGATAGTCACTCATAAAATCTTTCATATTTATCATATAAAACCCTAAAGCCTACATTACAAGCCACAATAAGTCCTATAGTGATCCTAAGCCGACCATATGATAAATCGAAGCAGAAAAAATAAGGGAAAGTCTATGGTATCTGATACATAGTACTTGAGACTTCTTTGTGAGAGTGAGCTTCTTGCTAGTTTAGTCCCATGCAATCTTCGACACTATATCTGTCAGTGGGGACTTTATTTCTTGTGAGGGTACATGGATTATGTTTACTTTACCATCGGTCTGTGTGAAAACCATCGGTGATGACTTGACTACCTGTTGATAGCTAGATGACATGTCTTAATCCCTATTTAGCATCTTTTTTGGTTGCTTGTAGTAAATTAGCTTAGGTTGGTTCATGGAAAAGGGTTAGAAATTGTTGAATGTATAGTGCAATTTTTGTTAAGTATTGGCTGTAGTGTCCTAGGTTTATTTTCTAGTTGAGCATCGTATTTAGTTTTTCTTTTCTTTACTTGAGGACATGCAAAAGTCTTAAGTTGAGGGTGTTGATGTGTTGTGAGTTTACAACACTTTCAACGCTGAAAATTAAGAAAATAGTATGGACTTACGTACGTTTATATGGATATAATGCACTTTTTCTTTGGTTACAGGAAAAATAGTTGTTGGCGAAAGAATGTGCAAAAAAATAGCTAGGAAGTGCAGAATATAGGCCTAAGTCACAATTCTAAGTATGAGATATAGGATGGTGCTATAAGTTGTATTGCAGATCGTGAAGAGTTTCAGATGGCTAAGCATGAAGAGTGCATCCTACGACTCTCAGTACGAGTCATACATTCCTGGTACGGGACATAGTGTGAAAGTCGTGGAAAGATTCAGAATATTTGCGAAAGAGGCTGACTCCTGCTGTGGATAGACAGTACGATTCGTGGCTTCAAGGTACGAGTCGTACCATATCACCCATGAAGAAATTCAGAAAAATTGGAAAGTGTAAATGTCAGACTATGGAAGCACAGTACGACTCATAGAAAGCATGTACGAGTCGTACCAAGGTCCAAAACTTAGCCAAATTTCAACCAGCCAATGACATACAGGAAGCAGGTATGACCCGTACATAACTGCTACGAGTCATAGAATTGGTCGTGATACAGGCGACATCAGTTATGGAAATTCACCCTATTAGCTTGGTAAAAGGATTTTTATTTCTATTTAAACATATTTTATGTTTTATTCTCATGAAAACAGATCAGACACGAGTTAGTTAACATTCAAGGACGTAAGATTTGATGGTAAGAAGATAGAATTGAGTTGATTAACTTGTGATCAACCTTTTTTTGATTTTCTCTTGATCTTCATACTTTGTTCTTGAGGATTTTCCTGATTGATTTAAAGAAATTTTTCTCTCATCTACAATTGTAAGTATTGATTTATGTATTTAATTATGAATGCAAAATCACAATCTTGCAACTATTAAGGCTAAAACCTCCATAGTTAGGGTTGTGGGAACCATGATGATTAACAAGCTTGGGTTACATAAAAGTGATTCAAAACCAATGTAAAACACTTTTATTGTATTCTCTTCATGATTAAACGTTTCTTAATGGAGTGCAATGTTAGGAATTTCCCAAATTCTTTATTTGCTTGAGTCTAGAGAGGTAGAGATTAGGAAAAAAGAATTACAATAAATCCTTGATCTTGATGATCATTGTATTAACTTGACTTGTGGTTGCAGGACAGTTAAATTTGGGACATATTGGTAACTCATAGTTTGCAATGCTCATGAGACCTGACCCGATGATTGAGTATAGTCATTCAATAGGGACGAACCAGTCATTTGAATGAACCTAAGTTATCAGTTCTACAAGTAAGCATTGGTGATGATCACGTATTTATACCCAAAGCAGATATGAACCCATGGGGAATACAAAACCCTAGTTATCTTTCATTCTTGCTTTCTACCAAAGTTTTAACAGTTTTTTTAATTATTGTTTTCTTTAGAACCCCCAATTTGGAGTAACTACCCAACAAGATCACTTACCGGCATTAGTCTAGCTCTGCCATATTCCCTATGGATTCGACCCCAACCTCTTAGTTTGGTTCTTTATTGGCAACGTCCACTTCATACTTCAATAGGAGGTATGGTCTGAGCATTATCAGATAGCAGGTACGACCCGTACAAACCTGCTATGAGTCGTAGGATCAGTTGTGGCTCAAGCGGTGCCAGTTATGGAAAATCACCGTTGTTAGCTTAGGAAAAGGATTCTTATGTCTGTATAAATACTTTTTATGCTTTATTTTAAGTAGAGAACATTAAGGAACATTAGAGAGAAGTAAAATAGGTGGGACAGCCATAGAGATTGAAGAAAAAACATAGAATTGAGTTGATTGACTTGTGATCAACCTTTTTTTTGATTCTTTCCAAATCTTTATCAATTGTTCTTCATATTTTTCTGATATAATCAAAGAAGCTTTTCTCTCATCAACGATTGTAAGTATTTAATTATGTTTTTTATGATGAATGCATATCACAACCTTGCAACTATGAGAGGCTAAAACCTCCACAGCTAGGGTTGTGGGAACCATGGTGGTTTAACGAGCTAGGGATACACAAAAGTGATTAAAAACCAATGCAAAACACTTGTACTGTATTCTCTTCATGCTTAAACATTTCTTAATGGTGTACAATGTTAGGACTTGCCTGAATTCTTTACTTGCTTGAGCCTAGAAAGGTAGAGATTAGGAAAAGAGAACTACAACAAATTCTTGATCTTGATGATCATTATATTAACTTGAGTTGTGGTCGTAGGATAGTTAAATTTGGAAAATATTGATAATGGATAGTTTGAAACACTCATGAGACCTGACTTGGTGATTGAGTATAGTCATCCAATAGGGATGAACCATTCATTTGGATGAACCCTAGTAATTAATTCTACAAGTAAGCATTGGTATTGATTACATGTGTATACCTGAAGCAGTTATGAACCCATGGGGAATACAAAGCCTAGTTATTCTTAAATCTTGATGTTGTTTTAATTATTATTTTCATAAAACCCCCAAAATGGAGTAACTAACAAACAAGTTCACTTACCGACATTAGTCTAGATCTTCCATATTCCCTGTGGGTTCGACCCCAACCACTTTGTTAGGTTCTTTAATGACAACGTCCGCTTCATACTTCATATGAAGGTGTGAATTGAGCGTTATCACTACTCTTTAGGGAGAAAATGATCCCCAAGGAGTGGTGTACAAGTCCGATCTACACGGACGGGGTAACACAGGCCATAGATATGATCTTCAATTTGATGATGATGAGGACTTGGATATTGATGAAGCTGGGTCAACCATAGCCATTGTGCCACCACCTTTGCCTATTGGGGCAAAGTTTTATATCACTAGCACCATGATCCAGTTTCTCAATATGAAATAGGTGTTTATTTCCATGTAGTTGAAGATGCAAATCTCCATCTGATGAACTTTGTGGGGATTAGCAAGGCATATAGGTTTCCAGGTGTGAGTCAGGATGCTATCAGGCTAAGGCTCTTCTCATTCTCTCTATCTGGAGAGGTCACTTTATGGTTATCGGAGTTACCCAATGACTTCATTACCAACTAGAGGGAGCTAAAACAAGCCTTCTTAGAGAGATTCTTCCCACCTTTCAGGAAGCCGTTACTAAAGGATGAGATCTATAATTTTTGACAGTTGAAGAGGAGGCACTGCGTGAGACATGGATGAGGTTTAAGAAGAAGCTAACAAAGTGCTCGAACCAAAAAATTCTTGACTACAATGTGTTGGAAATTTTTTACATGTTTTTGAAAAATAGCATTAAAGTTGTAGAAGATAGAAGATACACTGGCGGGAGGAGCACTAATGAGTCACTCGTGGGAGCAAGCCACTATTATATTAGATCGAGTGACCAAAACCAATAGAGTCTTGCAAAAAAGGGAAGCTGATGCGTCCACAGGTACATATGTTATCGAGATGGCCAAAGAGCAATACAGAAAAGAGGAGGAGGGTGATCAGGAGTTGGCTCATATAAGGACATCTTTATACTTGCTCACGAAACATATTATGGACTCTGGAGAACAAAAGGTGAATGCAGTGGGAGCTCAAGGTCAGGAATTAGGGTTTGAACAGTTTGATTTTGAGGAGGAGGCAAACTTTTTGGACAACCAGGTGGCGGATTTTCAAGCCAATTCAAAAGGGTTGGGACAAGACACTTAGTGCCAAGGTTCTGAAAATCAAGGTCGGAACCAATACAGAGACAACTATAGTAGGAACAGGTGTAGGGATAGGAGCAGAGGTCCTCAGCGAGAAGGTGAATGGAGAAAGAATGATGGCTACCGCAACGACCGCACAGGTTTATATGTTCCTCCTAGAGCTTGTGAGGGTGATGCTGGACCCACAATGTTAGATAACATGAGGGTTGAGCTGCTTAAGAAGGCTAAATACACAGTTGATCAATTAAAGGACATTTAGGGAGACATATCTGGCATGAGCTAGAATATCCAATCGCATGCCACAACAATCAAGCAAATTGACCAATAACTAGGGTAGATGTCGGCATCCCTGAACCAAAAGTAGAAAGGTACACTTCCTAGTAGAACATTCCAAAATTTGAAAAATGGAAGCCATTGTATGGATGCGATGACTAGGAGTGGGAAGACCACCATTTACTCGCCATTACCAGTTGTAGTTGAGATGGAAAGACAAAAGGAGATTGAGCTGAATGAGGAGGATGAGATTGTTGAATAACACATTATAGGTGATGCTGAGTTGACTAAGGATCTAAGTGATGCAAAGGGGTCTAAGGTTGATCAAGGGAAGGAAAAAGGAGCAGCTCAGATTTACAGACCAATCCCTCGACACCACCATCATTCCCTCAAAGGATAAAGAAGAAAGTGGAAAATAGGAAGTTTCAAAAATTCTTGTCAATGCTCAAATAGTTATCTGTAAACATTCCATTGGTTGAGGCATTAGAACAGATGCCTAGGTATTCCAAGTTTATGAAGGTTCTGGTTTCTAGACACAGGTTTGTGAGATATGAGCCATTGGGTAAATTACATCATTGTAATGTCATAGCCTCACAGGTCTTTGCATAGAAAAAGGAAGATCTAGGTGCCTTCACCATTCCATGCAAAATTGGTTATTTTGAGTTTGTGAAGGCATTATGTGACCTAGGTTCTAGCATTAACTTGATTCCATTAGTTGTGTTCAAACAGCTGGGCTTGGGATCCCCCACACAAACTATGATGCAGCTACTGATGGTGGATCGCACAGTGAAAAAGCCAATGGGGATTCTTTTTGATGTGGTAGTCAAGTTGGACAGGTTTATATTCCCGACTGATTTCGTGATCCTACATTGCAAAGTCGATTTTGAGGTACCCATTATCTTGGGGAGATCATTCCTGGCCACCGGGAGAGCGTTGGTGGATGTTGAGGCAGGCCAATTTAAGTTTAAGCTAAACAAGGAGGAGGTCACATTCAATGTCTGCAGGTGAATGAAGCAGCCTAATGATTTTAGGGTTATGTCAGCAATAGAGGATGAGTCTGAGTTTCTTCATGAACTCTAAGTAGTGAAGAGACTTGCATCGTGCCACGACGTTAAATCAGGCACTTCTTGGGGAGCAACCCAAGTATCTTGACTAATTGGGTGTTCAATGTTTAGGTAAAACAAAAATTCATGGGAGAAAATTGCAGAGCTGGATTGTACTACTAATGTGCGGTGAGTTTACAACATATTCGATGCTTAAAAGTGAGAAAATAGCATGGAATTAGGTATATTTGTATGGATATAAGGTACTTTTACTTTATTTTCAGGGAAAATAGGTGTAGAAGAAAAATTATGCAACAGATGCATGAAAGTGCAGAAAATTAGCCAAGTACAAATCTCAATACGAGTTGTACCTTGATTGTACGAGTCGTACTGAGAATCGTGGTGAAAATCAAAATGCTATAATAAGAGGAAGGAAAAGTACGACTTTTAGTACGAGATGTAATAAGAGTCATGGAAATCATCATAGAAAACTGCATAAGGCAGTCTTTTGGTATGGGTGGAACCTATGGAACGTAACAACCACTTATGACCCATACCATGAGATGGGGAAGCTTTAGTGATGCTTAAAGTCTTGGTATAACTCCAGATGCAACAAGCAAGTACGATTCATAGGAGGAAGGTATGAGGCCTACCACAACACTTGTGGAAAACATTAGAAGATGTGAAAGTTCTCAGGGCCAAGCCACGGATGTATTGTACGACTTGTAGGACTGTGGTATGAGTCATACCAGCTACCAACATTTAGACAAATCTGCAACATCCAAGGGATGTAGGAGATGTAAGTATGACCCGTACAGTCCTATTATAGGTCGTAGGATCAGTCGTGAGTCAAGCCAGCGTCATATACGGAAACTTCCCTGTTAGCTTTGGAAAAAGTTTCTAATGTCTATATAAATACCTTTTATGTTTTATTTTAGTAGGACAGCTAGAGAGGAAGTAGGAGAGACATGTAAAAAGTATTATTTGTGAATTTTTATCAAGTTTTGGAGAGAAATACTTAGGATCAACACTTGATTTAATCAATTGTTTTTGAAATTGTTCATTCATATTCAAAGCAGGTTTTCTTCCGAATATTGTTGAAAGTATTTAATTATGTGTTTGTCTATGAATGCTAAATATAATCTTACAATCATTAGAGGCTAAAACATCCACAACTAGGGTTATGCGAACCATGGTGTAATAACAAGTAATTCAAAACCAATGCTAAATGCTTGTATTGTATTCTCTTCGTCTTTAAACGTTTATTAATGATGTACAACATTAGGACTTGCCCGAATTCTTTCCTTGCTTGAACCTAGAGAAGTAGAGATTAAGAAAAGAGAATTACATTAAAGCCTTTATCTTTATGATCATTGTATTAACTTGAGTTGTGATCGCAAAATAGTTAAATTTGGGACAAATTGATAACAGTTAGAGAGAAATTTCTCATGAGACTGGACCAGGTGATTGAGTATAGTCATCCAATAAGGATGAGCTAGTCGTTTGGATGAACCCTAGTTATCACTTCTACAAGTAAGCATTGGTATTGGTCACGTGCGTATACCCGAAGTATTTATGTTACCAACACAATACTAATCTTTATTTACTATTGTTTTTCTTTGAAACCCCCCAATATATGGATAACTTACCAACAAGTTTAAGTACTGGCATTAGTTTATATCTTACCTTATTCTCGGTAGGTTCGACCGAACCTCTTTGTTGGTTTCTTTATTGACAATGTACGCTTAATACTTTGCTAGGAAGTCTGAGTTTGAGCATTATCAAAAAGTTGTACCATTGCTGGAGAATACATTTAAGATTAAATTAATTGCTTGTATTTAACCTTCGATTGTTATTTCCTAAATTACATTTTCATTTTGTTGTTGCAGTTTTTGGATATCCACAGGTTGTCACTTGATGAATGCCAAGTACTCATCGGAGTGGAAACCCTCTGATTCCTTTGGATCTCAAACTTGAAAGACAACTTCCAATAATGGAGAACCAAGAGCAGAGAGATGTCGTATTGCTGAAGAAGCTAGGCAAGTCGAGCTAGCTCAGCAAGCTGCGCTTCAGGAAGCGGAGGATGCTCGAGATGAGGTTGTCAATGCTGGTTGTCATGGTAGGGGAAATAGAGGCCAACAATATGCCCCTTAATTCTTCGATGAGGATGACACAGACATTGATAAAGTCAGTTCAATTGGAGCTATCGTACCACCACCATTGCCTGTTGGGGAAAAATTTGACATCACTAGCACCATTATCCAATTATTAAACATGAAGGGGGTGTTTAGTTGTCATGCAGCTGGTGATACCAACCTGTACCTGATGAACTTTGTGGGAATATGCAGCGCGTACAGGTTGCCCGGAGTTAGCCAGGACACTATAAGGCTAAGACTCTTCCCCTTTCTGTCTGGGGAGGCCGCTTTATGGTTATCAGAGTTTCCCCAACGACTCCATTACCAAATAGAGGGAGCTCAAACAGGCTTTTCTAGAGAGATTCTTTTCATCCTCTAGGTGTTGCAGCTTTACGATTAAATCTATAATTTATGACAACTGAAGACTGAGGCACTTCATGAAACCTGGTTGAGGTTCAAGAAGAAGTTGACCAAGTGCTCGAACCACAATCTTCTTAATGATTGCTTGTTGGAACAACAGTACTAAAGCTGTAGCAGACACAGTGGTGGGAGGAGCACGTGGTCGAACAAGTAGTAAAATGGCTTAAGTAAGCCAAGTATCAATTCCGCAGGGACTGAACTAAGATAATAATTAACTTTAGCGTTAATGAACTCCAACTTTAAAAATGCATACAACAATTTGAATAGGGTTTTGAGAGTTTAGTTTCCTAATTTCTACGAATCTAAGACAAAATGATAAAATGAGTCTGAACTATAGTAATGAGCATGCTGAGGCTAAAACGAACACAGAGGGAAGTAATTTTTCGATACAATTCATTTAATCTTTCCTTCAGTTGCTAGTCAAGAATTATTGCCTATGGATTGAAACTTTCGTATCCTACCCAACTTAAGAATCATGAAACTTCAACCTACATTTCTGTGAAAAAAGAATTTCATGTTCTAGCCATACAAAACCGATTCCTTAATTGACTAATAAGACTTTCAGATATATTTTTATTCTGAATGTAAATCAATTCTCAATTTTCCCAAAATAAGAAGAGATCATATCCTACCAATTCACAACTTTCAAATTTCTTTTCTTTTCAAAATCAAAATTGGATTTTTTAGATATACATTAACATTGGCCAAACATTAATGCAATAAGAACAAGAATTGATAGAACAACCATTGAAGAAAAGATGAAAACTAAATTGATCAACAATTACATTCCACTACAATTGTTCTTAACCTCAACAAGAAGTGAATTTAGCCACTCATTTGTGGATTAAACATCATCAAATGAGTATAAATCACACAAACAATTGAGATAAAAAAGAAAGAGATAGAGAAGAACCCTAGAATTTTTATCCCCTCAACTGCCTGTAACCCACGTTCTTGCTCAACCAAGTAAGAATTTTTTTTAAAATAAAACCTAAGTGTGCTATTTATACTAGTGGGAATTTTTCCCGGAATAACAAGCAACGTGTCACGGAGTGTATCGCAGAGCACTGTCTCTGTGACACGGAGTGTATGGCGGAGCGTTGCCTCCTGGAAACGGTGTGTATCACGGAGTAATGCCTCTGTGACATGGAGGTATCGCGGAAGCCCTCTAGAAATCGCCCAATTTATTCCAACTTTGGTGTTTCGCTCCCGATATCATTCCTCCACTTCACCAAATCATAGATTGGGTCCTCCAATGCATTATTTCCTTCAAAAACAAAGACTAATCATGTTGGTTAATATTTCTTATCATTTATATAAAAAGGCATGAAAATGTACATAATTAAATACATAAACAAGGCAAAACTAAGTTATAAAGTATAACTTTGGCATGTAATTATGCCAAAGATCACAACCCACACTTAAAGTCTTGTTCGGCCTCGAACAAACCTTTTACATCTCATGCACATGAAGACTCACACTTAGCTAATTTAGCAAGATAATTAAAGCTGTGGCTATAATGATTATTTAAGATAACAAGTTAAAAATAGAGCATGCACAATTTAATCAATGAAATGATATACAACTCCATTAAGACTTTCTAACCTCAAGAATCGACTCTCAATCTTGGCAAACTCATGCAAATCAACTGATCAAGAAATCCGACATTGATGTCATATCTCATTAAACATGTGCCCTCACAACAAGAGAGTTACCCCTTTTTACTCACAAATATTCAAATCACACCAAGTATGGGCATATGAATAAAAATTACGCTCGCTCTCACAAAGAATTCACATGCATCATGTAGTGACCCATAAGCTTGCCCTTAGTGTTTTACTCCACACATTTAAGGATGTATGAACGTAAGATCAAGTAGGACTTAATGGGTTGTAATGTAAGCTAAGGGACGGGTAGATACTATTCTGGCCAGTAATAGTAACTATCTTCCCCAAGCGCTTTTAATAACTTCAACCTTCATTAAGGATGTCTATTCTGTTACTTCACCCTCATTCTTTTCAATCCTGAATTTTTTTTTATTCTTGTTCCCCTTTCTTTAAGCACACTCAGCTTAGTAGTAAGGAGTACTTAAGCAATTTTTCATTCATTTATTTTCTTACTCCCTAATAATAATCAAACATTTTCACACAAGTGCACCTTTGTCCTTTTTTCAACTTTTACAACTTGCTGCTTTTCCTTCTTTTTCCCAATTCTCACTCCTTCACTCTTTCGGATTTTTCACTTAAGCGCTTCAGAGTTTTTGATCAAATTCAAGGCTAATGAAAGAAAAAAGATTAAGATTATGTTGTAGCTATCAAAGAATAGGCTCAAGTCTCAATGGGGCTAACTAGGATTAAATATTCAAGGTAGGTAAAGTGAGGGATAACATTTAGGTTCATTCAAAGAAATTCCTAAATCATCTCCTACAATTCACATCCTTCATTTCGTTTTATATACACACCAAGAAAGTTCTAGACATTCCACTATAGCACAGAATATTCGAAAAACTTACACTCTCAGCACATGCTCAATTCAAGACACATTCAGCAGAATCTTACTCAGCTAATCACAAGAATTCAGAATTAAGCTTCAATCACATCGAGTCAAATTCAAGAGCCTAAGTGTCTCACACAAAGTTATACATTTCTTACATGCTTCAACACTAACCACACTTGTATCTTACAATCATGAATAGAACATAACAAGAACATCAAGCCATCAATTAGCTATGGGTTCAAAAACCAACCTATTGACTAATTTTTCGTCAAGATGGTCGTCATCCATCCATCGTCGGAAATATTCTCTAACTATGACTACAAACATTATATACATACAAAGAATTTTTTTTTATTCTTTGGTTCAAAGACCCCCCGTCGGAAAAGAACCAAAAAGAAAAACCAACGGGTGATGAAGTCATGCACACACACCAAAAAAAAATTTTTTTCAAATATTTCTCACAAGCATTACATTCACCAAAAATCGTTAAGCACAAAAAATTTAAAATTTTCCTCACCCCACACTTGAATCATGCTATGTCCCCATAGAATCAACTTAACATTTAAAGAGGGTGAGAAATACTCCTTGAGGCTTTTAGGCCTAGCTAACAACATGCTTTTCTTCAACTTTGCACAAGTGGGTGTTCGACCCCACACTTTTTCTCTTCCATGCTTGTTAGCTTCCTCCTCCACGAGTACTCAGACTTCCCCTTCATCTGTGCTTAACTTTCCACCAAAACAACACAAGATGAAAAATAAATAAAATCAACTTAAATGCAAGAAATTAAAATGGTACCCATGGTACCCTTGGGTTTCCTCCCAAACAGCGCCTAATTTTACGTCGCGGCATGACGTATCAAGTTTCACCACTTTTTCCTCCACCTTGAGGATATGAATCTCACCCCTAATTTCTTCTCTAATTTCCTCTTATGCTCCATGGGTGGTGGTGAAAAATTGTAAGGACCAAGCAGTAGATGTTGCCTTTTGAACTTATTGGCCCTTAAGTAAGCAAAGTCATTTTGTCTCTCCGAGTCAGCAAATTTCAAAATATACGGGGCTTGGTCATCCTCTAGACATTTCTCTATAAGCTTGGAAGACTCTATTTCTCAGTTGTCAACCAAACTTAATGTCGAAAAATGCTTTGAGTGTGGTCCAATACACCTCAACTCTGAAACTGCATTGTTCTTGACCTCCTTACTTGTATGCACCTTCTCAGCATCGACATCCATCTCTCCATTAATGTCAACTGGGGGATACTCTATCTCTTCTTCCATGAATGGATTTTCCATAAGTGTGAGCCCATCACGGGGACACTCAAGAGATTCTAATTGTTGGGCTTCATCCAAAAATTCACCCTTGTCTTCTTCTTGTAGTTCCTCTTTAGTATCGCCTAAAACCGTTACCTGCAATTTACCACAAGCTTCGGCCTTATCCATCATCTCCGTGACTTTGACGCTCATCCTTTCTAGAGCCTCTCCATTCTCTTCATGCTGAATTTCAACGCTTCCATCGCCTCCTTCGTTGCTTCTGTTTGCTCAAGGAGCTATTTCAGCATGTCTTCTATTCGAGCTTGGCGTCCCAAGTCCTCATTTTCATAATTCCTATATTCAACAAAAACAACAGAACGATCATAGTAGGGTCTTGGGGGAGGGGAGTATGCATTCGGACAGCCATCCCAATGGCCATCTTGACCACCACATATATTGCCCGTGTTACAGTGTTGCCACAAGTGGGGTCCTCCGTAATTCAGACAAGATTCACCAAAATATGAGTATCCACCATTTAAACCATTTGTATTACACGATGTCATGTCAAGAAGGGTATCTGAAAAAAATCAAAAAGAATTAAAGAAAATATCTACAATTTTTATTTTTATTTTTATTTTTCTGTCAAAAATAAGACTAATTCTATACCTGAAAGAGAAAGGCTAAGACCAAGTAGTCAGCACTTATATAGAATTTGTAAACTAACACTAAGAAAATAATTTTACCAATTGCCAGTCCCCGGCAACGGCGCCAAAAACTTGTTCGGGCATTTGGTAACTACACGCAAGTGCACGTGGTCGAACAAGTAGTAAAATGGCTTAAGTAAGACAAGTATCGATCCCACAGGGACTGAACTAAGGTAATAATTAACTTTAGTGTTAATGAACTCTAACTTTAAAAATGCAGACAACAATTTGAATAGGATTTTGAGAGTTTAGTTCCCTAATTTCTACGAAACTAAGATAAAATGATAAAATGAGTCTGAACTATAGTAATGAGCATGCTGAGGCTAAAACGAACATGCAGGGAAGTAATTTGTCGATACAATTCTGTTAATCTTTCCTTCGGTTGCTAGTCAAGAATTATTGCCTATGGATTGAAACTTTCGTATCCTACCCAACTTAAGAATCATGAACCTTCAACCTACATTTCTATGATAAAAGAATTTCATATTCTAGCCATACAAAATTAAGTCCTTAATTGACTAATAAGACTTTCAGCTATATTTCTATTCTGAATGTAAATCAATTCTCAATTTTCCCAAACTAAGAAGAGATCATATCCTACCAATTCACAACTTTCCAATTTATTTTCTTTTCAAAATCAAAATTGGATTTTTAGATATACATTAACATTGGCCAAACATTAATGCAGTAAGAACAAGAATTGATAGAACAACCATTGAAGAAAAGATGAAAACTAAATTGATCAACAATTACATTCCACTACAATTGTTCTTAACCTCAGCAAGAAGTGAATTTAGCAACTCATTTGTGGATTAAACATCATCAAATAAGTATAAATCATACGAACAATTGAGATAAAAGAGAAAGAGATAGTGAAGAACCCTAGAATTTTCGTCCCCTCAACTGCCTGTAACCCACGTTCTTACTCAACCAAGTCAAAATTTTTTTTAAAATAAATCCTAAGTGTGCTATTTATACTAGTGGGAATTTTTCCCGGAATAACAAGCAACGTGTCACGGAGTGTATCGCGGAGCACTGCCTCCGTGACACGGAATGTATCGCGGAGCGTTGCCTCCGGGAAATGGTGTGTATCACGGAGTAATGCCTCCGTGACACGGAGGTATCACGGAAGCCCTCTAGAAATCGCCCAATTTATTCCAACTTTGGTGTTTCGCTCCCGATATCATTCCTCCACTTCACCAAATCATAGATTGGGTCCTCCAATGCATTATTTCCTTAAAAAACAAAGACTAATCATGTTGGTTAATATTTCTTCTCATTTATATAAAAAGGCATGAAAAAGTACATAATTAAATACATAAACAAGACAAAACTAAGTTATAAAGTATCACTTTGGCATGTAATTATGCCAAAGAGCACACTGATGAGCCACACTTGGGAGCAAGCTGCTAGTATTCTAGACAGCGTGACCAAAAAAAACAGAGCATGGCACACCCAGGAAGCAGAAGCATCGACTGGTACATATGTTGTTGGTTTGACTGCAGACCAACGATGGAAGGAAGAAGAACATGACCAGGAACTAGCTCATATGCGCACATCATTAGAGTTGCTCACTGTCATGACCCGAACATAGGCCCAAATAGAGACATGAGACAAGGAATTTTGAGAGGCTCCAAGTCGACCAATGGCATGAACATAGTAGCTAAGAACATACAACAAACGGAAACTGAAATAATAAAACATGCTTAAGCAGAAGTCCGCATACATATCAATCTGAACAATGGAAAACATGACACTAGTTCGAAGCTGAATACATGCTATGTCTGATAAGCCTCCATAACCTGATGAGTTAATGGAACAAGACTCCAACTAACTCACTATAAAACCAAAACTGAGAATACTGATATGAGTAGATAAGAAGGACCTCGAAAGATGAGGGCTCATCAACGGGTTTGATAATGCTAACTCTAAAGATCTGACTAACATCGGGACTGAATCTGAACGTCCGAGCCGGTATCATGAAATGATACAACATAGACTATGCGGTCAATACTTAGAGTGTACTGAGTATGCAAGGTAAGTAAAAAAGGACAGTTAAAATATATAAGAGTTCAAAAGAATAGGACAACATGAACGTGAAGTAAATTTCATAATATGAACATAAGTGTCACACCCCGCCTTGGGGGGTATGACTGGCACCTGGTGCCCTACTAGGACCTGACCTGCTGAATTGTTAAGCCAGGGCGCATCTGGCGCCTGGCTGGCTCTAACTCACATTTCTAGAAACAAAGGGCTATATAACGGCTGTAAATACAGCCCCCGGCCCATTGGCCTATAGCCTTCTGTACCTGTATTAGCAGCTGACCAGAAACATAGTAATTCAGGGAAACCTATGCGGGCCGACAAGGCCACCATGCTGTCTAGTTATCTATAGCTCAAACATAACATACTGAAAAGCTACGTGACCGGCAAGGTCACCACTACTGACAAACTATGGCCCCACACGGCCATCATAAAAGAAAGCAAAAGCACTAACAGCTAACAACTGCACGACCTCACACGACCGGCTCAACTGACCACAGGGGAATATACAGACTGCAAGCCTCTAGGAATAGCAATAGAATTGATCGGGACAGGGCCCCGACCTACCCATAACATACAACAAAAGGAACTGAACTACACCTCTAAAATTCAGCCTCCGGATGACTGGAGCTGAATGCTCAACGCTGACAGAAATCACGTGGTGTCACCTGCTCGTCTATGAGTACCTGCAGGCAAGTAATGCAGCGCCCCACCGGGCGTCAGTACCGCTAGTACTGAGTATGCAAAGCAATAACTGAAAGAGATATCTGAAATCAATAACATAACTGATGAAACTGAAATAGAAGGATAGCTTAACTGTCTGATAATGTAAGTCATACCTTCTCTTAATCATACTGGAAGGAGTAGGAGTCATACCTGGAGACGTATCATTCTACTACTAATCTGCTCGTATCTACTATAATATAACATAACATACATAACATAACATGGCATACACAACCTTACCTGGCCCCCATAAGCCGGGAGGTACAATCAACACAGAATCTATACCCCTACCCCGGTCATCCCATATCCTATACTGGCTATAAGCATCCCGCCAGTCCCCTGGGTATGCACTTGGGCTCGCTGAGCCCCTGACTATAACTGCATCTGAGTCCGGAGGACTCCTGAATCTGCACCCGGGCGTATCCGCTCGACTGGGGTGTGTAAGGGCCGATCAAGGCACAAATATGGGGAAAACGGGCATCCCATCTTCGTCCCCTGGCGGGACGGCATGCCACTCCGTAGAGTGACGTATCCTCATCCTCTGGTGGATGAGTCGATACAGCTATTAACCCTGAGGTGGTCATGGATGCTAGGTAATCCAACCCCAAACAATACAACGGTCTCAACTGGTAATACTGTCTGTGTATCTCACATGCTGAGGCTAATAGGGGTAAAGTACCGTACATACTACATGCTGAGCTAATGATAGCAATCTGTATGTATTTAATACGTGTTGAGACAGGTAAAGATGTATAAATATGAACATAGTTTCCTGTCGGGCTGTACTGGGCAAATGCTACATAAGATAATGTTTCTGCTGAAAACTCTGCTGTTTACTGGGTTTCTGTATACGCTATATGCTGGACTAGTGATAGAAATATGTACATGCTTAATACATGCTGAGGCTGGAAGTACTATATATATGTGTACGAATATAGTCTTTCTGCTGAACTATGTTGTATACTGATTTTCTATAGTTACATGATTTACTATTCCTAACATACTTTCTAAACTTCATTTTAGTCTGCTATTCTATTTCTGAAGTGCTTTACGGATACTGTACTACTTCACGGGGTTCCAACTGAACACAACAAAATTTAACATGGCATATCACATCACATACTGAGTATACTAGGCAATCTCTAACACTTGCGTTAGAATCTATATCATACTGATAGGTTTCATACACATTACAACCCAATGTTTCTCATATTGTACCAATATTCACAATAGCACAATACTCGACTTCTGAACATTCTACTGGTCTGTAATTTATTACACTACACTGATATTACTTAACTTGCCGAAGGAACGAGCTTTACATACCTTATCTTGAACTATTCGTCTGTCGGACGAGGCTCAGCCGGTACTCCAACTGTTTTCTCCCAACTGCATTCATAAACATATCAATTAACACTAAATACAACTTTATTTCAAAAGGCAACGTCACTTTTGATATAGTTTATAGCCTAAACTTAGGCTTATCGAAAGACGGCCAAAAACTCGCTATTTTTCAGCGTCCCAGAAGGGAGAAATATTCACTTCTCAGCTAGGAACACATAGACACTAATTTAGAGCAATTCTACTTACCTTAGTTCGGTGGCTCGACGATTCATCGGCCATATTTTACGAAACTGAATCCGTAGGAATGCTCTCTGCTGCTAAATACTTCGGTATCTGGGATTAATTTGAGTTTGGGCAGCGTTATTAGCGTAATCGGACGGAAATTATATAATTTCCTTCGTTCTTACCTTCTCTCTGCCGCTTTGCTCTGTTCTCTGGAAAATTATATGTGATTAAATGATTTAAAACCGAAGTGGCCTTTATATACTTGGGCCTGGACAAGGGCAATGTGTCACGGAGCCATCGCGGAGGCCTCAACTCCGTGACACGCTGCCATCGCGGAGGGGCTCTGCCTGGCTCCTCCCGCGATGGCTCGACGGGTTTCTCGTCCGATCTTTTTCCCGGGCCTTTCTACAGCACGTATGACCTTCAGATGTGCTTAACCAACGTGTGAATAGGTCGTCTAGGTGCCGGGAATTCTACGGGGTATAACATTCTCCCCCCCTTAAGAACATTCGTCCTCGAATGTACACTGTTATCTAGAGGACTACTTACTTTACTTTCTAGAAAACTTTCGGCAGAGTTTCCCCTGTAACATGGACTATCGCAAAAACCTGAAATGCAGAAAAGTCCAACACAGGCACTGCGCATAATATTCTAGGATCCACTGGATAACTAGATATCAATCTTTCTTTATCATTTACAGACATACAACCATAAGATACTGCATAAATAATAGTACGGACATACCTGTCGCCTGGCTAGGCCTGAAATAGGTGAGGATATCTGGTCCTCATATCTTAATAGACGTAATATCTTTAGTCCGTAATCAGCGAATCTGTCTGTCTAGGATAGCTACTGGGACCTCTTCATAGGCCCGCTTTTTCGTAACCTATTCTGGACTGGGACAACCGTAGAAGAGTCTCCTACGAATTTCCTCAACATGAATATATGGAATACTGGGTGAACGGATACTAACTCTGGAAGCAAGTTTAATTCGTATGCAACTCGGCCTATCCTTTGCCGAATCTGATCTGGCCCAATAAATCTCGGGCTGAACTTACCTTTCTTATCGGGGATACTTCCGAAATACCCAATCATTTACATCAAACTCTAAGTTTCTGCGCCGGACATCTGCATATAATTTTCTGGCGACTCTGTGCAGTCAGTAAGCGTCCTCAGATAAGCTTTACCCTTTCCTTTGACTGTTGAACAAAGTTTGGGCTAACCAACGCTGACTCTCCTATAAGTAGATTAATTAACGGCACATGCTCATTTCGGCTACCACCGAAATCTAGGACATATGCTCGCAACATGTCTTCGAGCGCCTGAATTGTGCGCTCGGCCTGCCCATCTGTCTGAGAATGAAATGCTGTGCTTAGATTACTCTGCGTTCCCAAACTTTTTTTTTTAGAACGACTGCCAGAATCTGGCTGTAAGCTATGCTCCTCTGTTTAAAATAATGGATACTGGTATTCCATGTAATCTGACTATCTTTCTGCTATGCAACCCAGCATAATCTTTGGCCGAGAAAGTAGTTCTTACTGGCAAGAAATGAGATGATTTTTGTCAAGCTGTCATGTATCACTCATATAGAGTCATGTCTGTGTTTAGTACGGGGTAATCTTGCTACAAAATTCATCTTCACCGCTTCTCATTTCCAAAGAGGCACAGCTATGTTCTAAATTAACCTGCCTGGTTTCTGATATTCTGCCTTCAACTGTTGGCAGTTAGGACACTGGGCTACCAGTAGTTTTCTTTAATGTCATGGTACCTCTTTGTCATATCGGGATGAAGAGAATAGCGGGCGTAATGCGCCTCGCTCATAAACTGCTGACGATGCCCCAAAATATCTGGAGCGCAATGCGGCCTTTATATCGCCACATTTCATCCCCGGTTATCTGAAAATATGTCATCTCTCCTTACTGAATCTTGTGTTCAAGTTAAACCTGGCTAGGGTTTCTATACTGCCGTTCCTTTACTTCCACCTCTAACCGCAATGCTCGATATTCTGTATTATCATTCTGTTATCCTTTATTTCTGCTATGTGAACGGTTAGACCGGCTAACTAGTAAAATTCTCGGGTCTATTCCCGCTGTTCAGGCGGCAAGTATGCCAACTCCCCGTAGATCTATGGCTAAGGGCATCTACTACCGTATTAGCCCTCCCCGGGTGACACAAAATTCTTGATTTTTCAAGTATAAACTACTGCAACTACCTCCAGGTCATGGGTAAGACAATTCTTTTCACGTTTCTTCAATTGCCTGAAAGCATAAGCTGTTACCTTACCATGCTGCACCAACCCTCTGTACCTTCTGGCGATGCTAACACTGGGGCTGAGGTTAACCTGGCTGTTAACTCTTGGAAGTTCTGCTCACACGCCTCAGTCTACTGGAACTTTTGCTGCCTTCTGTGTCAACTGCAGTACCCGGCTAACCGCAGGGACTGCGTACTTCGATCGGAGTGGTAGATCTAGGCTATGTTTCCACTACTTCGATTTTTTTTTTGTGTATCTATTTGTACACCAGCCTCCGACACCATGTGACCAAAAAGGCTACTAAACTTAGCTAAAATTCACATTTACAAGGAATTGGAATATAACTAATGGTCATACTGGTTTATTATGCCGGAGAATCTGACAAGTAGTCTACCGGTATAACTAGAGCTTATATGGCCTTCTGGCTGCATGCTAAAGCTGCTTGTTGCTAAGGTAACCTTGAAGGACTATCTGCGTACCATGTGCCCGTATCTGATCAGGGGGTCCTGATATCGACCATGACCTCTAATGATCTGGCTACATAACCTTAAATAACTGAATAGTCGGGTTGAATGACCCGAATGTGGCAGTAGTCCCACCATACTCTACCCGTGCTACTTGAGTGCTTATAGTTCGTGCATAACCGCAAACTCGTGGGCATCTAATTGCTCTGTTATTTTGCTTAACCCACTGGAAGGCTGGACTTACTAAACTTACTCCCAGGCGATCAATCTCTGGATCTTCACAGGGAGTCTACTGATCCCCTGGTCTTAATAAACACTGTGCTAGCAGGGTACTATCAATTACTTATGCCTTGCGTATATCCACTTGGATCTATACTGCTGTTCTGGGGAATTCTCGGTCTTATAGGCTATTCTGTAACTACTGGCCTTCCGCTAAGGTTCTGTATCTGAATATCTTACGAAACCCAGCTAAAGTACTAGTTTGTCATAAGTTTGTCACTGACTACTGATGTGGACCCTTCCTTGGGGTACCCACGGGTATTCTGACTGGGACGGCCGACTGACTTATGGGGTGTTCTACATAACAACTGCTAGGTTGACTAAGGCCGACTGTCGCCCACAAGGCTGGGAAAACGATGTATGACCACTTAACATGCTAGAACAATTCTGGTATTGCTAATCTCTGAAATTTGCCTACTCGGTCTCTAATCCTAGTTCTGGCACATGCACTACTGTTACCGATCTTCAGGGATGCCTCCCTGTTAATGCAGGCGCCAGCTGGTCGGTAGACCGTCTAACTGCGCCCTTATCATCTGGCCATCTGTCTTAGGCCATCTGGTAAGCTCCTAGAGCCTAGATCTGACAACAACACATAAGTCTGTTAATCTAATAACTGAGAACTGAGATAGTTTCTATGACTTCATACGTAACTCACACTTAATCCGCCCTTTCTCTTCTTCTTTTCTTTCTTTCTTCTCCCTCTTTCTTCTCTCTTTTTTTTTTGTCCCTCAATGCAATTTGTATAGGCTTTCTATTACTAATCCGCATTTGTGATTGTAGCCCTTATGGCAGCCACTCACAACCTATCTATTATCTGTATATCTATACATCGCTGGCTACGTACAATATGTACTAATTTCTGCGGTAATTCATAATCTCCGACAGGTTCTGCTGAGTCTCACATCGTACATGATACATTTCTTCTACGGCCTAATAATATCTCCTGCCCTGACTTATCATTTCATTGCATTGTCACCCCATTCTGAAAGTAATAACATAAACATTCTAGTTATTGTCTGCTGTTTGAAATTCCGCCACTCTTGCGATGTGGGAGTCGACGTTCAAATCCTGTAGCCTTACTAGGCATATATTGAGAGCCCATAACTGTCTGCTGGGCCTTATCTCTAGGCTACACTAGATTAGAATTGCTGTATCGGTAACTTCTTAACTTTTCCATAGCGGACGTACTGCGGTATTCTAAATCGCAATCTTACTGTCAGCGCGAAGCTTAATCCTTAATACAATACTTTATCAATCCGGGGTAGTTCTAATTTCCCCACAAGATCTGACATTCCTGCTTCTTCCTCTCACCTTGCTTAGACTGAACTCTGGGGTTCAAGGTACCTGCCTTTTATTGCTAATGAGATTACTCATCAAGCCTCGGCCTATACTTCTTCTGGCGCATATGGCGGACTTGGCCTTTTTCTGACTCAAACTTGACTATTATTAGGCATTTATCACTAGCAGGTCTGTTACCCCTACTTCGGGTAAGCTAACAGTCTTACTTTCTTTACTGGCTTGTTATCATAAGGGGCTGCACAACTTACGTAATCATAAGGGCTCTCTATGTTTTCTACTACTTACAAGGATCAATCAACCCATCTTTACTTACAGCATGATTTGGCAACCCCTTCTCAAGTCTTATGCTCCTTTACTATACTGGTATCGAACTTAAGAGGTAGGAATAACCCTTTCTTATTGCAACAATAAAAGCATTCAATTGTACCATATCCAAAAAGATGTATTTGGGATTTCTGCATTTTTTTCTCTCTTTCTTATACTTACCTGGTGGTCTGACCTTATCTGCAATCATAATCAGATCTCATATAGCTAATAAATGAATGAGTTCATATATACATTATATTTCTGACTTCCTATTCTGACGTTATCAACATATACTGGGAATAATGTCAATAACGGTATCACGCTGGGAGGTCTCTGATACCCCCTCCTGCTGCTGTAATTATCATGTAACTGACTGAGGTTCTTTTCTGTTGCTATCTCTGATCTTCTGCCTGTGATAGGGAAATGCTGATCTGCCTTTGTATCTGTAATCAAAGAATATGGTAAGTTTTCAGGGACTCAACCCTATACTGTACCGCTCTAAAGCACGACTGACTCAGAAGGAAAGGTAACCATCATATCATGCCTCGCAGCCTCCTGCCTATAGTATGTGGTGCACAACACATCCATAGACAAGACTCTACTTAGAACGGCATGCAGACTCCCTGGGATACGACCTGCTCTGATACCAAGTTTGTCACACCCCGCCTTGGGGGGTATGACAGGCACCTGGTGCCCTACTAGGACCTGACCTGCTGAACTGTTAAGCCTGGGCGCATCTGGCGCCTGGCTGGCTCTAACTCACATTTCTGGAAACAAAGGGCTATATAACGGCTGTAAATACAGCCCCCGGCCCATTGGCCTATAGCCTTATGTACCTGTATTAGCAGCTGACAAGAAACATAGTAATTCAGGGAAACCTATGCGGGCCGACAAGGCCACCATGCTGTCTAGTTATCTATAGATCAAACATAACATACTGAAAAGCTACGTGACCGGCAAGGTCACCACTACTGACAAACTATGGCCCCACACGGCCATCATAAAAGAAAGCAAAAGCACTAACAGGTAACAACTGCACGGCCTCACACGACCGGCTCAATGACCACAGGGGAATATACAGACTGCAAGCCTCTAGGAATAGCAATAGAATTAATCGGGACAGGGCCTCGACCAACCCATAACATACAACAAAAGGAACTGAACTACACCTCTGAAATTCAGCCTCCGGATGACTGGAGCTGAATGCTCAACGCTGACAGAAATCACGTGGTGTCACCTGCTCGTCTATGAGTACCTACAGGCAAGTAATGCAGCGCCCCACCGGGCGTCAGTACCGCTGGTACTGAGTATGTAAAGAAATAACTGAAAGAGATATCTGAAATCAATAACATAACTGATGAAACAACACAGAATCTATAAGCCGGGAGGTACAATCAACACAGAATCTATACCCCTACCCCGGTCATCCCATATCCTATACTGGCTATAAGCATCCCGCCAGTCCCCTGGGTATGCACTTGGGCTCGCTGAGCCCCTGAATATAACTGCATCTGAGTCCGGAGGACTCCTGAATCTGCACCCGGGCGTATCCGCTCGACTGGGGTGTGTAAGGGCCGATCAAGGCACAAATATGGGGAAAACTGGCATCCCATCTTCATCCCCTGGCGGGACGGCATGCCACTCCGTAGAGTGACGTATCCTCGTCCTCTGGTGGACGAGTCGATACAGCTATTAACCCTGAGGCGGTCATGGATGCTAGGTAATCCAACCCCAAACAATACAATGGTCTCAACTGGTAATACTGTCTGTGTATCTCACATGCTGAGGCTAATAGGGGTAAAGTACCGTACATACTACATGCTGAGCTAATGATAGCAATCTGTACGTATTTAATACGTGCTGAGGCAGGTAAAGATGTATAAATATGAACATAGTTTCCTGCCGGGCTATACTGGGCAAATGCTACATAAGATAATGTTTCTGCTGAAAACTCTGTTGTTTACTGGGTTTCTGTATACGCTATATGCTGGACTAGTGATAGAAATATGTACATGCTTAATACATGCTGAGGCTGGAAGTACTATATATATGTGTACGAATATAGTCTTTCTGCTGAACTATGTTGTATACTGATTTTCTATAGTAACATGATTTACTATTCCTGACATACTTTCTAAACTTCATTTTAGTCTGCTATTCTATTTCTGAAGTGCATTATGGATACTGTACTACATCACGGGGTTCCAACTGAATACAACAATATCTTAACATGGCATATCACATCACATACTGAGTATACGGGGCAATCTCTAACACTTGCGTTAGAATCTATATCATACTGATAGGTTTCATACACATTACAACCCAATGTTTCTCATATTGTATCAATATTCACAATAGCACAATACTCGACTTCTGGACATTCTACTGGTCTGTAATTTATTACACTACACTGATATTACTTAACTTGCCAAAGGAACGAGCTTTACATACCTTATCTTGAACTATTCGTCTGTCGGACGAGGCTCAGCCGGTACTCCAACTATTTTCTCCCAACTGCATTCATAAACATATCAATTAACACTAAATACAACTTTATTTCAAAAGGCAACGTCACTTTTGATATAGTTTATATCCTAAACTTAGGCTTATCGAAAGACGGCCAGAAACTCGCTATTTTTCAGCGGCCCAGAAGGGAGAAATATTCACTTCTCAGCTAGGAACACATAGACACTAATTTAGAGCAATTCTACTTACCTTAGTTCGGTGGCTCGACGATTCGTCAGCCGTATTTTATGAAACTGAATCCGTAGGAATGCTCTCTGTTGCTAAATACTTCGGTATCTGGGATTAATTTGAGTTTGGGCAGCGTTTAGTAGCGTAATCGGACGGAAAATATATAATTTCCTTCGTTCTTACCTTCTCTCTGCCGCTTTGCTCTGTTCTCTGGAAAATTATATGTGATTAAATGATTTAAAACCGAAGTGGCCTTTATATACTTGGGCCTGGACAAGGGCAACGTGTCATGGAGCCATCGCGGAGGCCTCACCTCCGTGACACGCTGCCATCGCGGAGGGGCTCTGCCTGGCTCCTCCCGCGATGGCTCGACGGGTTTCTCGTCCGATCTTTTTCCCGGGCCTTTCTATAGCACGTATGGCCTTTAGATGTGCTTAACCAACGTGCGAATAGGTCTTCTAGGTGCCGGGAATTCTACAGGGTATAACAATAAGGGCTCAAGATTTCTAAACCATTCATAATCTAGTCATAATCATAGTCATAAGAGATACTTAATAAAAGATAACTTGAGCTAAAGTAACAGAAACATAACCATGCATAAATCATGAGGAACCATGGGAGAACTCGTCTTAACCAACACCATCATGATAAAGCTTACATGATGCCCCAACTATCTCGCTCAAGTGGGCAGAGCTGTCCTAGGCTTTCCAGGCAAGGGAAGTGCATGATGTGATATCATAGGGGATCCACAAATATATGTGTATACCTACAGTGGAACGTAGTTCTGAGACCACAGGGTTTACCTAAATGTAAGGTCTACTTGGTGCTAGAAACTATTCCCAAAAACATGCACATGAGGCTCATATCGTAAACGTGAATCATTCATAAAGTTCATGGCCAAATAATTCATAATATGCTTGGTCATACTTAAAATACATGATTAGCCATGAATAAAGGCCCCTTAGTTGGCCAAGAGTCATAAATTCATAAATCATGAAGAGTAATGCACACTTGTGAAAATCCATATACTTGATATTCATAAATCCATGCAGAGTACTTGAAGAGAAACCATAACATGAATCATAAATCATAATTTAGGATTAATAGGATCATAAATCATAATAGAATCATAACTTGACTTTTTATGAAACCTTGCATAATTGGGCATAGATTGACTTGGATTTGAAATAATAAAATAAATAACCAATTTAAATTTAAAATCTTCCCATAGATCTTAAAAAACATTTAGAACATGAAGGGAATCGAAACATAATCATATCAAAGAGAATTCCATAAATTTGGGCTTAAAACCCTATAGGATCATCAAATTTAACTTAATACTTGAATTCATGAGCATAGAGAGAAATTGGGTCATGAGAGTGAAGAGGAACTCTTATTTACAACCCTACATACTTGTTACACCCCATAAAATGTTAACAATTAGTAGGCATACGCGTGGATTTATGACGAGTAAGGAGAGCTTGACGTGTAGAGAAGAGCCTCGAAATCAGGGTCGGGCAAGGATAGGCCACGAGGGGCCAGTGCGATGCGTCAGTGGGGAGTGCACTGGATAGCGCGGTGCACTAGCCCTACTGGAGCTTTGGGAGGCACAACGCGTCCCAGGGTTGGCGCTTTGGCCGGTGCGAAATACCCCTATGCCACTGGCCATGCATGTATATATAGGTTGTCCTTAAGTGATTTAAATCATTTCCCAAAGTGAGACCTCGGCCAAAATAGAGAGAGAGCAAAGGTTTCATAAAATGTTCATCCAATTACGCTACCAAACACCATCCAAATGCAAATTAACTTCGGGTAATGATTTCTAGGCCTACGAAAAGCATTACTGCAGAGTTATTTCTCAAAAATTTGCTCAGCATACCAGAACTCTATTGAGTAAAAGTTGTTAGAATCACTCCAAATTGAATCCTAAACGGGCAAAGGCATTAGCACAAAGGTTATAGTTGGAAAGAACCTCCAATTGCAAGTTGAAACTCGTCAGTTAATCAAAAATCAAGATTTGAGGTATGTTAAGGCAAATTCTTTCTGCATGTCGTTCCTGTTGTATAGTAATATAACCTAGATCCACATAAGGAATCCAGAAATAGGAATATTGCGGTAAGCTGCTACTATTAGTTTGAGATTAGTGTTTTCTATTTAGATAAAAATTGATCCTACCCTATATAGCCTTCCGTTGTCCAACCCTAGGGTTACTAGTTATGTCGTTGCCTACGGGGCTATATAGATTGCTCCAAGGAGCTAGATGTTGTCCCAGGGGACTATGCTGAGGCCCAAGGGCCATATTACAACTCATTCCATGGCTGGACTATCATTTTTATACTGTATCGGCATCACGGACCCTCATTGAGCCTGGTGCCCAAGTGTAGTTACGGGAGTCCACCGGACTCAAACAAAACCATAGGAGCCAAGCGGGTTCAGTTATAGACCAAGGGGATAGGAAGGTTGGCTATATTTACCTTTTGACTCATTTTAACCTTGCTAAGGGTATATAGATTGGAGTTTACTCACCAGGGCTTATGGGAGCCTCGAGCGGTTGTGCTGGTTGTACCTTATGGGCGTTCGGGGGCTAGGTAAGGTTCTTATATGCATTACTTAGCTAGTTATACAGAAGGCTGTAAGGTTATTCAGGTTGTATCTTTGCCCCTCCTATTGAATTGCTTTCAGTTTCATTATCAATATCATCAGTCATTTTCATTTATTGTCTGACATATTGAGTACATAATATATTAACTCCCATTTTTGAGGTGTTGCATTACTTGCATGAAGTTATGGTTAGACGCAGTTCAGGACCTCCCTAGTCATTAGCTAAGTTAGTAGTCTAATCTGCTCCTTTTGTCCCGAAGTTGTTAGTTAGAAGGTTTGTTCTTTTGTTGTACAGTTATGGGTAGGTCAGGGCACTATGCAGACCACTATTCCACTCCTAGAGGCTTGCAGGCTACAGATTTCCCGTGTTAGTTTATATTGTTGGCCGCGTAGGGCCTATGTATGTTTTATTTTGCGTGATGGCTGTGTGGGGCCTAGTTTGGTTGTTAGTTAGCAGCCTTGTCGGCTATAGTATAGTTTCGGTTGCCTGTTCTCATTATGATATAACTAGACAACATGGTGGTCTTGTTGGCCCGTAAGGATCCCTTTTTATTGATTATTGTAGATTAGTTGTTTTCTTTTTACAGGTGGCTATGCTGTCTTATCGGTCGGAGGATGTGTTGACTGTCGAGATATAGATCGTTGTTTTCTTGATTTGAAGTCTAAGCATGCACCAAAAGTGCATAGGCCTAGTCAGGTCAGTTCAAATCCCAATATGGCACTAGGTGCCAGTCATGCCTCCCAAGGTGGGGCATGACAAACTTGGTATTAGAGCAGGTGTATCCTAGGGAGTCTGCAAGCCATGTCTAGTAGATTCTTGTCTATGGGTGTGTTGTGCATCACTTTCCATAGGCAGGAGGCTACGGGGTATAATAGTGTCATTACCCTTCCTTCTTTTACAGTGGTGTTGTAGAGCTATGTTGTATATGTTTGAGTACCTAAGCTTACCTTATTTTGCTTACCTACAGAGAAATGTCAAACACAAGACAAACTACGACTGGTCAGAATATTATATGAGATTTGTAGCTAGAGCAGGGCACGATGAGTTTCTGGGAATATTCTATGAGATCTAATTCCTTGGTTAGATAAACGCCAGCTTTTGTAGACACTATGCCATCCAGACTACATCATTTTATTATGGGGCTTCTTTCAGAATGCATGGAAAATTTTGTTACAGCTACTCTGTGAGAGGACATGGACATTACACGCATTTAAGCTTTCCCTCAGAATATTGAGGGGATTAGGCAACAACATTGGGAGATAGAAAGGACAAATTAAGATCAGCGTCGTAGGGAAGGACCTAGTGACATGCAGGCAGAATTGCAAGGTGGACCTAGGCCACAAATATCAGGCAGGCCACCCATATCCCTTCTTTCTCAGCAGTAACAGGGTGGTAGATTAGACCGCGAGGGCAGTCAGGACCCAGTGAGAGCTCACATATATCAGGTTCTCAGCAACAGAGGGGGTCAGATCAGAGTAGGCCCACTATCCCACGTTGTGCTATTTGCAGTCGACGTCATTTTGGGGCATGCAGGTATGGTTCTACCGCTAGTTAAACTTGTGGACAAGAGGGTCACATGATGAGGTATTGTCTAGCTAGAGGTCAGGGTGATCAGGACCGACAGGACAGATCCTCAGTAGGGTCACGTGCCCCAGCACCTTCAACATGGCGTAGGCCTTTATCTCTAGCTGGCAAAGGCTGAGGCAGGTCAGGAGCATCTAGTTCAGGCAGCGGTCATCGCACTTATGCTTTACCAGGGCAAAAGGAGTCAGAGCCGTCGCCAGATGTTGTGACAGGTATGCAGGACTTTTGCTCTCACTAAGTTTATGTTTTGATAGACTCAAGTTCCACCTTGTCTTATGTTACTCCAATAGTGGCCCGAAAGTTTGGTATAACACTGAAATTGCTTCAGCGACCCTTTTTAGTGTCTACACTGATCGATGACTCCATTATAGCTAAAAAGATCTACCAGGGTTGTATAGTAGAGGTTGTTGGTTCCAAAAATTTAGCAGATTTAGTGGAGCTAGAAATGATCGATCTTGATGCAATTAATTGTATGGATTGGCTAGCGTCATGAGATGTCAATGTAGAGTGTTGGACCAAGACAGTCCGATTCCACTTTCTAGAGGAGGTGGTACGAGAGTGGAAGGGAAGTGCAGCTACGTGATCGTGGACTAAATAGCATGCCCAAGTGATACTTTAGAACTTAGTTTTCATCTTGTTTATCAACTTATTTATATACATTCTCATGTAATTTTATGAAAATGTTAATATATATACTAACCAACATGATTAGTTCTTGTTTTTGTAGGTTTAAAATGAATTTGAGGAACTAATCCATGAGTTGGTGAAGTAGAGGCATTGAATTGGAAGTAAAACGTGAACGTCGGCAAGGAGGATACGCGAAACAGCCCACCTGCACGTTGGCAATGTGCCACAGCAGCCAGGTTGTGCGACAATGGCCGTGAAACGCAGTCAAACATGCTGCACAAGCAGCGTGACACGCTGCCAACGCGGTCAGCTGCTGCCTTGCGACGATTTTATGAGTTTTCTAGTGTGCATCCGCGA
The DNA here is from genome assembly GCA_035772735.1 of Datura wrightii. Classification (NCBI taxonomy): domain Eukaryota; kingdom Viridiplantae; phylum Streptophyta; class Magnoliopsida; order Solanales; family Solanaceae; genus Datura; species Datura wrightii. Next base: position 68,997,136 of record JASDFA010000019.1, on the reverse strand, counting down.
TGCCTCCATGTAACAGATGCATATTGGCGCGATAACCTCCATGACACGGAGCTATATCATGTCGGGCATAATTTTGTACAATTCTCATTTACTATAAATAGGTCCCTTAGCTCATAAAAACATTGAGTCACGATTTATTTCTGAAAAACTGCCAAGGAGTGAAGGGAGAAGTGGGAGAGCTCACCTAGGGTTCCTAAATTTCATCTTCTCTTCTACCAATTCATGTAAGTATGTTACTTTAATTATGTTTTCTTGTAATTATACGAACTTCAGTGGCTATAACCCTTCCTCTAGGGTTGAAACCACATGGTATGATTGTTAATACATGATTTTATTTGGTTTTAAGTTATTGATTGTTGTTTTGTTTTACATTCGTAATTATAGTTGTTTTTATGATTGATCACCATGAAAACACACATGTTACACTAGGTATAAGCTTGAGAAAGTAAACCTAGGCAAGAACAAAGAATGTAGGGAGCAAATTTGTATCTTATGATATAATTCGCGGTTAGGATAAGAGATTATACCTAATTTGCTTTGCTTGGTTACTAAAACTGGATGAGTTAGACACCAACTTAGAATTGTCACATCACCACTCGAAGAAGTAGTTTTGAAGCTAAGTCAGTTAAATGATTGGAGGTACAAAAGTCCCTGATCAAGAGCATAAACCCCGCAAACCACATCCACGTAATTGAATTGCCCACGAACTAGAATTTCACATCCCCGCTCAATGATGTAGTTGTGAGGCTAGATTGTCGTGTTTAGAGGCTCGAAAGACCATGAACATGCAATTGTAATTATATGAGACGACAATTGATAATTCCATACTTAAACCATTACAAAGCATAGTATCGCATGATTATCCGGTTATAGCTCTAGTTGCTTCTTGAATGATTTCAGAGTATTTTGTTTACCACCCCTAGAATTAATTAAACTTTATCGAAAGAGTCTAAATCAACACTTGTGAAAGTTAATATCACACTTGAATTTGATAATTAACTTAATTGGTCCAGCCCTTGTGGGTTCAACATCCGGCTCTTAAAAAGGGCCACTTTTTTACTTGTAAGACCACGTACACTTGCGTGTGCGCTCGGGCAATCGTCAACAAGTTTTGACGCCGCTGCTGCACAGTCCTAACAAGTTTTTGGCGCCGTTGCCGGGGAATGAGCGAAGTTTAGTGAATTATAAGTTTTTATGTGATTTTATATTTCCTTAAAAGTTAAAAAAAAAATTAGTTTTAAACTTATTTTATTTTTAGTTTTTAGTCTGATACCCTTCTTGACATGACATCACGGAACACAAATGTGTTGAATGGTGGATACTCATATTTTTGTGAGTCCTTTCTGAATTGTGGAGGACCCCACTTGTGGCAAAACTGTAACACTTGCAATATATGTGGTGGTCAAGATGGCCATTGGGATGGCTGTCCGAATGCATACTCCCCTCCCCCAAGCCCCTACTATGATCCTTCTATTGTTTTTGATGAGTACAGGAATGATGAAAATGAGGACTCGGAACACCAAGCCCAAATAAAGAACATATTGAAATAGGTCCTTGAGCAGACAGAAGCAATGAGGGAGCAGATGGAAGTATTAGGAATTCAGACTAAGGGAAATGGAGAGGCCTTAGAAATGATAAGCGCCAAGATCACGGAGATGATGGTTGAGGCTGAAGCTTGCGCTGATTTTCAAGTAATGGTTTTATGTAATACTCAAGAGGGATTACAAGGAGAAGAAAAGGGTGAGTTCTTGGAAGAAGCTCAACAATTAGAAGCTCTTGAGAGTCCCCGTGATGGTCTCACACATATGGAAAATCCATTCATGGAAGAAGAGATAGAGTATCCCCCATTTGACATTAATGGAGAGATAGATGTTGATGCGGAGAAGGTGTATCCAAGTAAGGAGGTCAAGCACAATGCAGTTTCAGAGTTGAGGTGTATTAGACCCCACTCGAAGCATTTTTCGACATTAAGTTTGGTTGACAACCTAGAAATAGAGTCTTCCAAGCTTATAGAGAAATGTCTAGAGGAGGAACAAGCCCCGTATATTATGGAATTTGCTGACTCGGAGTGACAAAATGACTTCACTTACTTAAGGGCCAATAAGTGCAAAAGGCGACATCTACTGCTTGGTCCTTTCATTTTTTCACCACCACCCCTGGAGCATAAGAGGAAACTAGAGAAGAAATTAGGGGTGAGATTCATATCCTCAAAGTGGAGGAAAAAGTGGTGAAACTTGATGTGTCGTGCCGCGACGTAAAATAAGGCGCTGCTTGGGAGGCAACCCAAGGGTACCGCAGGTACAATTCTTAGTTTTTGTTTGTGTTTCTTTTGTTTCTTTTGTTTATTTTTAATTTGTGTTGTTTTTGGTGGAAAGTTAGGCACAGAAATAGGGGAAGTTTGAGTACCCAAGGAGGAGGAAGCTAGCAAGCATGGACGATAAAAAGTGTGGGGTCAAATACCCATGTGTTCAAAGGAAGAAAAACATGCTATTAGCTAGGCCTAGAGGCCTCAGGGAGTAATTCTCATCCTGTTTAATTTTAATTTGATGATATGGGGACATAGCATGATTCAAGTACAGGGTGAGGAAAATTTTAAAATTTTTGTGCTTAACGATTTTTGGTGAATGTAATGCTTGTGAGAAATATTTCAAAAAAAATTTTTGAGTCAAGCATGATTTCATCACCTGTTGGTTTTTCTTGTCACACCCCGCCTTGGGGGGTATGACTGGCACTTGGTGCCCTGCTAGGACCTGAACTGCTGGACTGCTAAGCCTGGGCACATCTGGTGCCTGGCTGGCTCTAACTCATATTTCTAGAAACAAAGGGCTATATAACGGCTGTAAACACAGCCCCCGGCCCATTGGCCTATAGCCTTCTATACCTATTCTAACAGCTGACCAGAAACATACCAGTACAGGGAGACCTATGCGGACCGACAAGGCCACCATGCTGTCTAGTTATCTGTAACTCAATCATGAAGTATTAAAAAGCTACGTGACCGGCAAGGTCACCACTACTGGCAAACTATGGCCCCACACGGCCATCATAAAAGAAAGAAAGAGTACTAACAGCTATACAACTGCACGGCCTCACACGACCGGCTCATCTGACCACAGGGAAAGCATATACAGACTGCAAGCCTCTAGGAATAGCAATAGAAATGATCGGGACAGGGCCCCGACCTACCCGTACTATACAACAAAAGAAAATGAAATACACCTCTGGAATTCAGTCTCCGTATGACAGGAGCTGAATACTCAACGCTGGCAGGAATCACATGGTGTCGCCTGCTCGTCTATGAGTACCTGCATGCAAGTAATACAGCGCCCCACCGGGCGTCAGTACCGCTGGTACTGAGTATGTAAAGAAATAACTGAAAGCAAAATCTGAAGACAACAGTGTAACTGATAAAACTGAAATAGGAAGGAATAGATTAACTGTCTGATGATGTAAGACATACCTTCTTTCAATTATACTGGAAGGAGCGAGAGTCATACCTGAGAATTTATCATTCTACTATTGATCTACTCGTATCTACTATAACATAGCACAACATATCATAACATACATAGCATACATAAACCTTACCCGGTCCCCATAAGCCGGGAGGTACAACCAGCACGGAATCTATACCCCTACTCCGGTCATCCCATCTCCTATCAACCCCGTAAGCATCCTGCTGGTTCCCTGGATATGCACTTGGGCTCGCTGAGCCCCTGACTATAACTGCATCTGAGTCCGGACGACTCCTGAATCAACACCCCGGGCGTACCCGCTCGACGGGGGTGTATAAAAAGCCGACCAAGGCAAAATATGGGGAAACTGGCATCCCATCTTCGTCCCCTATGGGACGGCATGCCACTCCGTAGAGCGATGTATCCTCGTCCTCTGGCGGACGAGTCGATACAACTATCAACCCTGGGGCGGTCATGAATGCTAGGTAGTCCAACCCCAAACAATACAACGGTCTCAACTAGTAATACTGTCTGTATATCTCACATGCTGAGGCTAATAAGGGTAAAGTATCATATATATATTACATGTTGAACTGATGATAGTAATCTATACGTAATTAATGCTTACTAAAACTGGTAAATATATATAAATATGAATATAGTCTCCTGCCGAGCAGCCTTGGGGCAAATGCTATATAAGATAATGTTTCCGCTGAAAACTATGCTGTTTACTGAGTTTCTGTATTAACGTGATTTACTATTTCTAACATGCGTTCTAAACTTTATTTTAGCCTGCCATTCTATTTCTGAGGTGCTTACGGATATTACACTGCTTTACGGGGTTCCAAATGAATATAATAATATCTTAACATCTCGTATCACATCACATACTGAGCATGCTGAGCAGTTTCTAATACTTGTGTTAGAAGCTATGTCGTACTAGTAAGTTCCACGCAAGTTATAGTCTGCTGCTACTAGTACCGTATCAACATTCACAATAAACGTAACACTTGACTTCTGAACATTCTACTGGCCTGTAAATTACCGTACTGCACCGACATTACTTAACTTGCCGAGGGAACTAGCTTTACATACCTTATCCTTGAACTATTCGTCCGTCGGACGAGACTCGGCCGGTACTTCAGCTATTTTCTCCCAACTGCATTCATAAATATGCCAATTAATACTAAATACAGCTTTATTGTAAAGAGCAACGTCACTTTCGATATAGTTTATACCCTAAACTTAGGCTTATCGAAAGACGGTCGAAAACTCGCTATTTTTCACCGGTCCAGAAGGGAGAAATATTCACTTCTCAGCTAGGAACACATAGACATTAATTTAGAGCAATTCTACTTACCTTAGTTCGGTGGCTCGCCGATTCGTCGGCCGTATTTCACGAAACTTATCCTCAGGAATGCTCTCTGCTGCTAAATACTTCGGTATCTGGGATTAATTTGAGTTTGGGCAGCGTTTAGCAGCGTAACTGGTCGAAAATTATAATCCCTCCTTCGTTCCTTTTTCCTTTGCTGCGGGTATGATCTATTTTCTGGAAATTTTGTAAGTAATTAGTGAATTAAAACCGAAGTGGGGCTTTATATACTTGGGCCTGGACAAGGCCAATGTGTCACGGAGCCAACGCGGAGGCCTCTCCTCCGTGACACGCTGCCATCGCGGAGGGGCTCTGCCTCGACTCCTTCCGCGATGGTTCGACAGGTTCCTCATCCGATCCTTTTCCTGGGCCTTTCTTCAGCACGTATAGCCTTCAAATATGCTTAACCAACGTGCGAACAGGTCGTCCAGGTGCCGGGAATTCTATGGGGTATAACATTCTCCCCCCCTTAAGAACATTCATCCTCGAATGTACACTGTCATCTAGAGGACTACTTATTTATTTTCTAGAAAAATTTTAGTAGAGTTTCCCCTGTAATATGGACTATAGCAAAAACCTGAAATGCAGAAAAGTCCAACATAGGCACTGCACATAATATTCTAGGATCCACTGGATAACTCGATATCAATCTTTCTTTATTATTTATAGACATACAACCATAAGGTACTACATAAGTAATAATACGGACATACCTGTCGCCTTTCTAGGCCTGAAATAAGTGAGGGTATCTGGCTTTCATATCTTGTTCAGCTTCCCATGTCATTTCCTCACGGTTCCTATTACGCCACAACACTTTGACAGACGCAACATCTTTAGTCCTCAACCTGCGAATTTGTCTGTCTAAGATAGCTACAGGAACCTCTTTATATGCTAACTCTTCCGTGACCTGGACATCCTGAACTGGGACTACTGTAGAAGGATCCCCTACGAACTTTCTTAACATAGAAACATGAAACACTGGGTGAACAGATGCCAACTCCGGAGGCAAGTTCAATTCGTATGCAACTCGGCCTATTCTTCGCCGAATCTGATATGGCCCAATAAACCTCGGGCTAAGCTTGCCTTTCTTGCCAAATCTCATTACCCCTTTCATTGGAGATACCTTCAGATACACCCCGTCATTTACTGTAAATTCTAGGTCCCTGCGCTGCGTATCTGCATAAGACTTCTGGCGGCTCTGAGCAGTCAGTAATCGTTCTCGGATAAGCTTTATCTTTTCCTCTGACTGTCGGATAATGTCTAGGCCCACCAATGCTGATTCCCCCACTTCAAACCAGCCCACCGGCGATCTGCATTTCCACTCGTATAATGCCTCGAAAGGCGCCATCTGGATAGCTGAATGGTAACTGTTATTATAGGCAAATTCAATCAACAAAAGATGCTCATCCCAGCTACCCCCGAAATCTAACACACATGCTCGTAGCATATCTTCGAGTGTCTGAATTGTACGTTCAGCCTGCCCATCTGTTTGAGGATGGAATGCTGTACTCAAGTTAATCTGTGTTCCCAAACCTTTCTGAAATGACTGCCAGAATCTAGCTGTGAATTGTGCTCCTCTATCTGAAATGATAGATACTGGCACTCCATGCAATCTAACTATTTCTCTGATATATAATTCGGCATAATCCTCAGCTGAGAAGGTAGCCTTCACTGGCAGGAAATGAGCTGATTTTGTCAGCCTGTCAATTATTACCCAAATGGAATCATTTCTGCGTCTGGTACGGGGTAACCCTGTTATAAAATCCATGTTTATCGTCTCCCATTTCCACGTAGGCACCATTATATCTTGCGTCAAACCACCCGATTTCTGGTGCTCTGCTTTCACCTGCTGACAGTTAGAACATCTAGATACAAATTCAGCTATCTCAGCTTTCATACCTGGCCACCAATAGAGGTCTCTGATGTCGTGGTACATCTTCGTCGCTCCCGGATGGAGGGAATAGCGAGCGTAATGTACCTCATGCGTGATCCGCCCACGAAGCACTGAAACATTCGGGACACAAAGGCGGCCCTTACAATGTAACACATCATCCTCGGCTATCTGAAAGTCTGACTCCTTACCTCTCTGAATTCTATCTCTGAGTTGGACCAAATCAGGATCCTCGTACTGTCGTTCTTTTACCTCTGTAACTAATGATGACACAGCAGAATTATGAATTTCAGCCTCGTTATTTTCTGTTTCCATTACCCGAACAGCTAAACCAGCTAACTAATGAATTTCTCTGGCTAACTCTCGTTTCTCAGGTCGCAGATACGCCAAGCTCCCCATTGACTTACGGCTCAGGGCGTCTGCTACAACATTAGCTTTTCCTGGGTGATATAGAATATTCACGTCATAATCTTTCAACAATTCTAACCAGCGACGTTGTCGTAAATTCAACTCCCTCTAGGTAAAGATGTACTGTAATCTCTTATGATCTGTATAAATATCAACATGGACGTCGTACAGGTAATGCCTTCACATCTTTAAGGCATGAATTACTGCGGCCAATTCCAGGTCATGGGTAGGGTAATTCTTTTCGTGCTTCCTCAGCTGTCTGGAAGCATATGCAATTACTCTACCATGCTGCATCAACACACAACCTAACCCGACACCTGACGCGTTGCAATAGACTGAATAACCTTCTGTGCCTTCCGGCAATGCTAACACTGGGGCGGAGGTTAATCTGTCTTTCAGTTTCTGGAAGCTCTGCTCACATGCCTCCGTCCATTGGAACTTTGCTGCTTTCTGTGTCAATCTAGTTAGAGGTGTTGCAATAGTCGAGAATCCTTCAACGAACCTCCTGTAATATCCTGCCAATCCCAGAAAGCTACGAACGTCGGTCAGAGTGGTAGGCCTAGGCCATGACTTAACTGCTTCTATTTTCTGCTTGTCAACTTGTATACCAGCATCTGAGACAATATGTCCTAAAAAGGCCACTGAGTTAAACCAGAATTCACACTTCGAAAATTTAGCATACAACTGGCGGTCCCTGAGAATCTGGAGCACTGTTCGCAAATGAGTCCGGTGATCTGCTTCAGAGCAAGAATACACCAGAATATCATCAATGAATACTATCACGAACAAGTCTAGAAAAGGTCTGAAAATACTGTTCATCAGGTCCATGAAGACCGCTGGAGCATTCGTTAACCCGAAGGACATGACTAAAAATTCAAAATGTCCATATCGGGTCCTGAACGCTGTCTTAGGAATATCTCTCTCACGTACTCGGACCTGGTGATATCCGGACCGCAAGTCAATCTTAGAAAAGTATCTGGCTCCCTGCAACTGATCAAATAAGTCATCAATTCTGGGAAGCGGGTACTTGTTCTTTACTGTAACTTTGTTTAAGTGCCGATAATCTATACACATTCGGAGCGAGCCATCTTTCTTTCTTACAAATAAAACTGGCGCACCCCACGGTGAAGTACTCGGCCTGATGAAACCTTTATCCAATAAATCTTTCAACTGCTCCTTTAACTCTCTGAGTTCTGCAGGAGCTATGCGGTAAGGAGGAATCGATATCGGTTGAGTGCCTGGTAATAAATCAATAGCAAAGTCTGTTTCCCTTTCTGGGGGAATACCAGGTAACTCGTCTGGGAACACATCAGGGAATTCATTCACTACCGGAACAGACTGGAGTGTCGGAGATTCTGCTTGGACATCCTGGACTCTTACCAGATGGTAAATACATCCCTTAGATATCAACTTTCTCGCCTGAAGGTAGGAAATAAACCTACCTTTTGGCGTAGGAGTGTCACCCTTCCATTCCCACACTGCTTCTCCCGGAAAGTGGAATCGGACCGTCTTGGTCCAACATTCGACATTTGCAAAACACGGTACTAACCAGTCCATACCCATTATGGCATCGAAATCTATCATTTCTAACTCGACTAGATCTCCTGTGGTCTGACGGTCAACAATCTCTACTGTACACCCGCGGTAGATTCGACTAGCTGTGATAGAGTCACCAACGGGTGTGGATACTAAGAAAGGCTGCTGCAATAATTCTGGCGCAATACTAAACTTTCGTGCCACAAAGGGAGTAATGTAGGACAAAGTAGACCCTGGATCAATTAACACATAAGCAGGGTGTGAGCAGATAGTTAGCATACCTTTCACAACATCAGGTGACGCTTCTAAATCTTGCCTTCCTGGTAAGGCATATGTGCGGCTTGGACCCGCACCTGTACTGGAGGTCTCTGATCTGCCCCGACCCCTGCCTGCTGAAACTGAGGGCCTGCGCCCTACCGAGGATGCCGTGGCTCGTGACCCTGCAGATGCCCTGTCTTGTCTATCTCGGCCCTCTCGGGCTCTGGCCGGGCAATCTCTCATCAAATGGCCTTCTTGGCCACAAATATAACATGCGGTGGAGCCATATCTGCATGCTCCAGGATGGCGTCGACTGCATATAGGGCAAAGTGGTAGGGTATACCTACTCTGCTCCGCCCTCCTCTGTAGCGGTGAATCTGCCATCTGCAAGCCTCTACCATTCTCTGACTGCCCCCTACGGCTGAATCTACCCCTCTGTGACTGTGGCGGAGGCGGGGGCCTGGGCGGCCTATCTGACAACCGTGGCGTGGGTCCTCCCCGGGCCTCCCTCTGTAACTCAACTGGCCTGTCCCGGCGACGCTGCTCCTGACCGACCCTTCTGATCTCCCGTTGTCGCTGTCTGATGCCCTCAATATTTTGGGCAAATGCCTGAACTCGAGCAATGTCCATGTCCTCTCGCAGTGTAGCTGTAATACAAGTCTCAACATATTCTGGGTTCAGCCCCATAATAAAACGGTGCACTCTGGATGACATGGTATCAACAAAGGCCGGTGCATATCGAGCCAAAGAATCAAACCGCAAGGAATATTCCCGAACACTCATGGCCCCCTGCTCTAGATGTAGGAACTGGTCTACCCGGGCCTGTCGAATCTCCCGCGGCAAATAGTGATCCAGAAAGGCTCCTGAAAAGCTGGACCAGGTGGGAGGGGAAACATCTCTCCCTCGAGACCTTTCCCAGCTTTCATACCACAGCACAGCGATATCCTGTAACCGGAATGCTGCCAATTCAACTGATTCGGTAGGCGTGGCATGCATAACCCTGAAGATTCTCTGCATTTGATCCAGAAAATCCTGAAGGTCCTATGTCCGGTCCGAACCTATAAATTGTGGGGGATTCAAAGCCAAGAACTCTCGAACCCTCGAACTACCGGGCCCTCCTGATGATTCTACAACTGTAGATGGCATTGGCTAACGCTGAGCAGCCATCATCTGTGCTAACATAACCACAGCACTCCTAACCTCCTGGTCGGAGGGTGTCGGTATAGGGACTGCTGAAGGTAGTGTTGCCCCAAGCGGCTCCTGATGTGGTGGAGATTGCTGAAAAGGCTGGGACGATGCCTCTGTAGTTCCCTCTTACTGGGCTGTTTCTAGACGAGGGGGAGGCATCCTGCTGGTGCCTTCCCCTGCTGCAACATCTAAGCTCCAACCCGTGATAGGATGTCGCTGATCTGACATCATCTGTAATCAAAGAATATAGTAAGATTTTAGGGACTCAACCCTATACTGTACCGCTCTACAGCACGACTGAATAAGAATAAAAGATAACCATCCTATCATGCCTTGCAGCCTCCTGCCCATAGTATGTGGTGCACAACACATCCATGGACAGGACTCTACTTGGTACAGCTTGCAGACTCCCTGGGATACGACCTGCTCTGATACCAAGTTTGTCACACCCCGCCTTGGGGGGTATGACTGGCACCTGGTGCCCTGCTAGGACCTGAACTGCTGGACTGCTAAGCCTAGGCACATCTGGTGCCTGGCTGGCTCTAACTCATATTTCTGGAAACAAAGGGCTATATAACGGCTGTAAACACATCCCCCGACCCATTGGCCTATAGCCTTCTGTACCTGTTCTAACAGCTGACCAGAAACATACCAATACAGGGAGACCTATGCGGGCCGACAAGGCAACCATGTTGTCTAGTTATCTGCAACTCAATCATGAAGTATTAAAAAGCTACGTGACTGGCAAGGTCACCACTACTGGCAAACTATGGCCCCACACGGCCATCATAAAAGAAAGAAAGAGTACTAACAGCTATACAACTGCACGGCCTCACACGACCGGCTCATCTGACCACAGGGAAAGCATATACAGACTGCAAGCCTCTAGGAATAGCAATAGAAATGATCAGGACAGGGCCTCGACCTACCCGTACTATACAACAAAAGAAAATGAAATACACCTCTGGAATTCAGTCTCCGGATGACAGGAGCTGAATACTCAACGCTGGCAGGAATCACGTGGTGTCACCTGCTCGTCTATGAGTACCTGCAGGCAAGTAATACAGCGCCCCACCGGGCGTCAGTACCGCTGGTACTGAGTATGTAAAGCAATAACTGAAAGCAAAATCTGAAGACAACAGTGTAACTGATAAAACTGAAATAGGAAGGAATAGATTAACTGTCTGACGATTTAAGTCATACCTTCTTTCAATTATACTGGAAGGAGCAAGAGTCATACTTGAGGATTTACCGTTCTACTATCGATCTACTCGTATCTACTATAACATAGCATAACATATCATAACATACATAGCATACATAAACCTTACCCGGCCCCCATAAGCCGGGAGGTACAACCAGCACGGAATCTATACCCCTACCCCGGTCATCCCATCTCCTATCAACCTCGTAAGCATCCTGCCGGTTCCCTGGGTATGCACTTGGGCTTGCTGAGCCCCTGACTATAACTGCATCTGAGTCCGGAGGACTCCTGAATCAACACCCCGGGCGTACCCGCTCGACGGGGGTGTATAAAAAGTCGACCAAGGCAAAATATGGGGAAACTGGCATCCTATCTTTGTCCGCTGTGGGACGGCATACCACTCTGTAGAGCGACGTATCCTCGTCCTCTGGCGGACGAGTCGATACAGCTATCAACCCTGGGGCGGTCATGAATGCTAGGTAGTCTAACCCCAAACAATACAACGGTCTCAACTAGTAATACTGTCTGTATATCTCACATGCTGAGGCTAATAAGGGTAAAGTATCATATATATATTACATGCTGAATTGATGATAGTAATCTGTACGTAATTAATACGTACTAAAACTGGTAAATATATATAAATATGAATATAGTCTCCTGCCGAGCTGTATTGGGGCAAATGCTATATAAGGTAGTGTTTCTGCTGAAAACTATGTTGTTTACTGAGTTTCTGTATTAATGTGATTTACTATTTCTAACATGCGTTCTAAACTTTATTTTAGCCTGCCATTCTATTTCTGAGGTGCTTACGGATATTACACTGCTTTACGGGGTTCCAAATGAATATAATAATATCTTAACATCTCGTATCACATCACATACTGAGCATGCTGAGCAGTTTCTAATACTTGTGTTAGAAGCTATGTCGTACTAGTAAGTTCCACGCAAGTTACAGTCTGCTGCTTCTAGTACCGTATCAATATTCACAATAAACGTAACACTTGACTTCTGAACATTCTACTAGCCTGTAAATTACCGTACTGCACCGACATTACTTAACTTGCCGAGGGAACTAGCTTTACATACCTTATCCTTGAACTATTCGTCCGTCGGACGAGACTCGGCCGGTACTTCAGCTATTTTCTCCCAACTGCATTCATAAATATGCCAATTAATACTAAATACAGCTTTATTGTAAAGAGCAACGTCACTTTCGATATAGTTTATACCCTAAACTTAGGCTTATCGAAAGACGATCGAAAACTCGCTATTTTTCACCGGTCCAGAAGGGAGAAATATTCACTTCTCAGCTAGGAACACATAGACATTAATTTAGAGCAATTCTACTTACCTTAGTTCGGTGGCTCGCCGATTCGTCGGCCGTATTTCACGAAACTAATTCCTCAGGAATGCTCTCTGCTGCTAAATACTTCGGTATCTGGGATTAATTTGAGTTTGGGCAGCGTTTAGCAGCGTAACCGGTCGAAAATTATAATCCCTCCTTCGTTCCTTTTTCCTTTCCTGCGGGTATGCTCTGTTTTCTGGAAATTTTGTAAGTAATTAGTGAATTAAAACCGAAGTGGGGCTTTATATACTTGGGCCTGGACAAGGCCAACGTGTCACAGAGCCAACGCGGAGGCCTCTCCTCCGTGACACGCTGCCATCGCGGAGGGGCTCTGCCTCGGCTCCTTCCGCGATGGTTCGACAGGTTCCTCGTCCGATCTTTTTCCCGGGCCTTTCTTCAGCACGTATGGCCTTCAAATATGCTTAACCAACGTGCGAATAGGTCGTCTAAGTGCCGGGAATTCTATGGGGTATAACATTTCTTTTCGGTTCTTTTCCGACGGGGGGTCTTTGAACCGAAGAATAAAAAATTTTCTTTGTCTGTATATAATGTTTTTAGTCATAGTTAGAGACTATTTCCTACGATGGATGGATGACGACCGTATTGATGAAAAATTAGTCAATAGGTTGGATTTTGAACCCATAGCTAATTGATGGCTTGATGTTCTTGTTATGTGCTATTCATGATTGTAAGATACAAGTGTGGTTAGTGTTGAAGCATGTAAGAAGTGTATAACTTTGTGTGAGACACTTAGGCTCTTGAACTTGACTCGATGTGATTGAAGCTTAATTCTGAATTCTTGTGATTAGCTGAGTAAGAGTCTGCTTAATGTGTCTTGAATTGAGCATGTGCTGAGAGTGTAAGTATTTCGAATATTCTGTGCTACAATGGAATGTCTTGAAATTTCCTGGTGTGTATATAAAATGAAATGAAGGATGTGAATTGTAGGAGATGATTTAGGAATTTCTTTGAATGAACCTAAATGTTATCCCTCACTTTACCTACCTTGAACATTTAATCCTAGTTAGCCCATTGAGCCTTGAGCCTACTCTTTGATAGCTAAAACATAAGCTTAATACTATTTCTTGCATTAGCCTTGAATTTGATCCAAAACTCCTAAGCTCTTAAGGGAAAAGTCCGAAAGAGTGAAGGAGTGAGAAGCATGAAAAAGAAGGAATAGTAGATGTTGTGAATGTTGAGAAAAGGACAAAGGTGCACTTGTGTGAAAATGGTTGATTATTAGTAGGGAGTAAGAAAATAAATGAATAAAAAAAATTACTTAAGTACTCCTTACTAGTAAGCTGAGTGTGCTTAAAGAAATGGAAACAAGAAGAGAAAATTCAAGATTGAAAAGAATGAGGAGGAAGTAAGAAAAGAGATGTCCTTAATGAATGTTGGATGTATTAAAAGCGCTTGGGGAAGATAGTCACTATTACTGGCCAAAATAGTACCTACCCGTCCCTTAGCTTACATTACAACCCATTAAGTCCTACTTGATCTTACATTCATACATCCTTAAATTAGTGGAATAAAACACTAAGGGCAAGCTTATGGGTCACTACATGATGCATGTGAATTCTTTGAGAGAGTGAGCGTAATTCTATTCATATACCCATACATGTTGTTTTTTGAAAATTTTTGAGTAAAAATGGGTAACTCTCTTTTTGTGAGGGCACATGTTTAATGAAAGGTACCATTCATGGCATATTTCTTGATCGGTTGATTTGCATGAGTTTGCTAAGATTGAGAGTCGATTCTTGAGGTTAGGAAGTCTTAACATAGTTGTATTTCATTTCAATGATTAAATCGTGAATGCTCTATTTTTAACATGTTATCTTAAATAATCATTGTAGTCGTAGCTTGAATTGTCTTGCTCAATTAGTTGTGTGTGAGTCTTCATTTACATGAGATGTAAAAGGGATGTTTGAGGACGAACAAGGATTTAAGTGTGGGGTAGGTGATCGTGGGCAAAATAGCATGCCCAAGTGATACTTTATAACTTAGTTTTCGTCTTCTTTATCTACCTATTTATATACATTCTCATGTAATTTTATGTAAATGTGAATATATATACTAACCAACATGATTAGTTCTTGTTTTTGTAGGTTTAAAATGAATTTGAGGAACTAATCCATGAGTTGGTGAAGTAGAGGCATGGAATTGGAAGTAAAACGCGAACGTCGGCAAGGAGGATGCGTGAAACAGCCCACCTACACGTTGGAAACATGCCATGATAGGCAGGCTACACGACAAGGGCCGTGACAAGCCCTCAAACGCGCTTCACAAGCAGCGTGACATGCTGCCAACGTGGTGAGCTGCTGCCTGGCGACGGTTTTATGAGTTTTCCAGTGTGCATCCACGATGCCTCCGTGTCACGGAGGAATATTGGCTCGATAACCTCCGTGACACGGAGCTATATCATGCCGGGAATAATTTTGTACAATTCTCATTTACTATAAATAGGTCCCTTAGCTCATAAAAACATTGATTCACGATTTATTTCTGAAAAACTGTCAAGGAGTGAAGGGAGAAGTGGGAGAACTCACCTAGGGTTCCTAAATTTAATCTTCTCTTCTACCAATTCTTGTAAGTATGTTACTTTAATTATGTTTCTTGTAATTATACAAACTTGAGTGGCTAGAACCCTTCCTCTAGGGTTGAAACCACATGGTATGATTGTGAATACATGATTTTGTTTTGGTTTTAAGTTATTGATTGATGTTTTGTCTTAGATTCTTAATTATAGTTGTTTTTTTTATGATTGATCACCATGAAAACACACACGTTACACCTAGGTATAAGCTAGATAAAGTAAATCTAGGCAAGAACAAAGAATGTGGGGAGAAAGTTTGTATCTTACGATATAATTCACGGTTAGGATAAGAGATTATACCTAATTTGCCTTGCTTGGTTACTAAAACGGGATGAGTTAGACACCAACTTAGAATTATCACATCAAAGAAGAAGTTGTGAAGCTAAGTCGGTTAAATGATTAGAGGTACGAAAGTCCCTAATCAAGAGCATAAACCCCGCAAACCACATCCATGTAATTGAATTGCCCACGAACTAGAATGTCACATCCCCGCTCAACGATGTAGTTGTGAGGCTAGTTTATCGTGCTTAGAGGCTCGAAAGACCATGAACATGCAATTGTAATTATGTGAGACAAAAATTGGTAATTCCATGCTTAAACCATTACAAAGAGTAGTATCGCATGATTATCTGGATTTAGCTCTCGTCGCTTCTTGAATGATTTCAGAGTATTTCGATGACCACCCCTAGACTTAATTAAACTTTATCGAAAAAGTCTAAATCAACACTTGGGAAAGTTAATATCACACTTGAATTTGATAATTAACTGAATTGGTCCAGTCCCTGTGGGTTCGACATCCGGCTCTTAAAAAGGGCCATTGTATTACTTGTAAGACCACGTAAACTTGCGTGTGCACTCGGGCAGTCGTCAACAAGTTTTGGCGCCACTGCTGCACAGTCCTAAAACTACGCCCAAAGGTAGGTTCATATTCTATCTTCGGGGGAAAACGTTGATAGCAAAGGGTTGTATCTATCATATTGTTAGGGTTCAAGGTATGCAAGAAGAATCCCCGAATCTTCAGTCCATTCCAGTAGTTAATGACTTTTCAGATGTGTTTCCAAACAAATTTCCTAGTGTTCCCCCAGAACGCGAAATCGATTTCTCTATCGACTTGCTACCAGGTACTCAGCCTATATCCATCCCTCCATACCGAGACTTCCGTTGAATTGAGAGAATTGAAGGAACAATTGAAAGATGTATTTGATAAGGTCTTTATCAGGCCGAGTACATTACTGTGGGGTGCGCCAGTTTTATTTGTAAGAAAGAAATATGGCTCCCTCTGCATGTGCATAGACTATCAACAATTTAACAAGGTTACTATTAAGAATAAATACCCTCTTCCCAGGATATATGATTTGTTTGACAAGTTGCAAGGGGTGAAATATTTTTCCAATACTTACTTAAGGTCAGGATATCACCAGGTACGGGTTCGAGAGAAAGATATCCCCAAGACAGCCTTTAGGACTAGGTATGGTCCTTTTGAATTCCTACTTATGTCCTTTGGGTTGACAAATGACCTAGCAATGTTCATGGATATGATGAACAACATCTTCATCTATGACATCCTGGTGTATTCCCATTCAGAAGCAGAACACCAAAATCATTTGCGAATGGTACTTCAGATTCTTAGAGATCCCAAGTTATATGAAAATTTTTCTAAATGTGAGTTCTAGCTGAATTCTGTGGCATTCCTGGGCCATATTGTATTAGAGGCTGGTACATGTTGTTTCATAGAAAATCGAGGCACTAAAGACGTCGCCTAGACCTACAACTTCAATCGAAGTTCGTAGTGTCCTGGGATTAGCCGGGCATTAGAGAAGGTTTGTGGAAGGATTTTCTACCCTGTCAGCGCCCTTGACCAAATTAACTCAGAAAGTGGCAAAATATCATTGGACCAAGGGCTGTGAGTGGAGTTTCTAGGAATTAAAGAATAGATTAACTTCGGCACCAGTGTTAGCTTGCCAAAAGCTTCATAAGGTTATTCTGTATATTGTGATGCTTCAGGCGTTGGGTTAGGATGCATCCTTATGCAGCATAGTAAGGTGATTGCTTATGCTTCAAGGCAGCTCAGGAAGCATGAAAAGAACTATCCCACCCATGACCTAGAGTTAGGTGCAGTGGTTCATGCTTTGAAAATATGGAGGCATTACTTATATGGTGTGCATGTAGATATTTTAATTGATCATAAGAGCCTCCACTATATTTTCACGCAGAAGGAATTAAATTTGCGGCAACATAATTGGATAGAATTACTAAAAGACTACAACACAATTATTTTGTATCAACCAGGGAAGGCCAATATTGTAGACGATGCCCTTAGCTGTAGTTAAATGGGGAGTTTAGCACATTTAAGGCTAGAACAACGGGAAATGGCTCAAGAACTGCACCAGTTAGCCAGCTTAGCCGTTAGGATTGTGGACTCATAAGATAATGGGGCTGTGATTTAGAATACCGCAGTATCATCTATGGATGTGGAAGTAAGAGAGCGCTAGTATGAGGATCCTAACCTGGTACAGCTCAGAAGTAAGGTTTAGCAAGGTGAATTAATGGCCTTCGAATTGATAGGGGACGAGGTCTTAAGATTTAGGGGCCGCCTCTGCATTCCAAATGTAGCAGGACTTCGCCAGAAGATCATGGAAGAGATACATTATTCTCGTTACTCTCTTCATCCAGGTTCGATGAAGATGTATCATGACATAAAGGAGTTTTACAGGTGGCCTGGAATGGAAAAGGTTGTAGCCGAATTTGTAGCATAGTGCCCTAATTGTCAGTAGGTAAAGGCTGAACATTAGAAACCTGGTGGATTAACTTAGGATATAGCAGTGCCTATGTGGAAGTGGGAGGCGGTTAACATGGATTTTGTAATAGGAAAACCCTGTACCAGATACAAGTTTGACTCTATCTAGGCTATTGTTGATAGGTTGACAAAATCAACTCACTTCCTGCCAGTTCGGACCACATTCTTAGTTGAAGATTACGTTGAATTATATATTAAAGAGATAGTACGACTGCATGGTGTCCTCGCATCAATTTTTTCTAATAGAGGAGTGCAATTTGCAGCTAGATTCTAGCAATCATTTTAGAAAGGCTTGGGGACATATGTTAATCTAAATATAGCATTCCACCCTCAGACAAACGGTCAAGTAGAAAGCACAATTCAGACGCTCGATGATATATTATAGGCGTGTGTGCTTGATTTTGGAGGAAATTGGGACGAGCATCTACCCCTTATCGAATTTGCATGTAATAACAGTTACCATTCTATAATTCAGATGGCACCTTATGAGTCCTTGTATGGGTGAAAATGCAGGTCCCCTTTCGGGTGGTTCGAGGTCAGGGAGTCAGGGTTAGTTGGACTTGATATGGTCCACCAATTAGAAGAGAAAATAAAAACTCATCAGAGAGCGCTTGTTAATAGCCCAAAGTCATTAGAAGTCCTATTCTGATGTGCAGCGTAGAGACTTGGAATTTGAGGTTTCAGATTGGGTATTTCTCAAAGTTTTGCCAATGAAGGGCGTGATGAGGTTTGGTAAGAAGGGCAATCTTATCCCTGGGTTTATTGGCCCATACCGGATCCTCTAGAGGATAGGCCAAGTGGCATATGAGCTATAATTTCCTCCAGAGCTAGAATCTATCCATCTAGTCTTCCACGTGTCAATGTTGCAGAAATGCATAGGGGACCCGTTCCAAGTTGTGCCTATTGAGGATGCTCAAGTCACCGAGGAATTAGCATACGAAGAGGTTCCAGTTGCCATACTAGATCGGCAAGTTTGTAAGTTATGGACTAAAGATGTATCCTCTATTAAAGTTTTGTGGAGGAATGAAATAAAGAAGAGATGACTTGGGAAGCTGAAGACGACATGAGATCTAGGTATCCTCACTTATTCAAGGATTGACCCAGAATATGAAGTGAGGTGAGGTTATTGTTCAATTGTTATTTACTTGGTTACAATATTAGTACTTAATTCATTATCTCTATATGGTGGAGTAGCTATTTATAGCGTCCTTTGAGAGGCTCATGTTGGGTTTTTCTGCGTTTCAGGTTTTTGGATAGTCCGTAATACAGAGGAGATCCTGCTGAAATATTTCTAAGTATTGGTTAAAAGAGTTAACTCCTTTAAGCCTAAAGATGACATTCGAGGAAAAATGTTCCTAAGGGGGGAGGATGTTACACCCTGTAAAATGTTAACGGCTAGTAGGCGTATGCGTCGATTTATGACGAGAAAGGAGATCTTGACGCGTATGGGAAGAGCCTCAGAAGCAGGGTCAGGAAAGGCTAGGCCGGGAGGGTTTAGCGCGATGCGCCAGCCAGCAGTGCGCTGGGCAGCGCAGCGCGCCAGGCCTACTGGTGCTTTGGGAGGCGTTGTGCGGCACAAGGTTGGCACTTTGGCTAGCGCGAAGCACCCCTGTGCCATCGGCATGTATGTATAGGTTATCATTAAGTGATTTAAATCATTTCCCAAAGTGAGTCCTCAGCAAAAACAGAGAGAGTGCAGGTTTCGTCAAATTTTCTTCCGATTACTCTACCAAACGCTGTCCAAAACATAGATTAACTTTGGGTAACGAGTTCTATTCCTACGAGAAGCATTAATACAAAGTTATTTCTTGAAAATTCACTCGGCATACCGGAGCTCCACCAAGTAAAAGTTGTTAGAATTACTCCAAATTGAATCCTAAACGGCCATATGCATTAGCACAAAGGTTACAGTTGGAAAGAATTGCTGATTGCAATTTGAAACTCGCCAGTTTATCAAAAATCAGCATTTGAGGTATGTAAGGTGAATTCTTTCAGCAAGCTATTCCTGTCATATAGTAATATGACCTAGATCCTCGCAAGGAAGCCAGAAATATGAATATTGTGGTTAGATGCTACCATTAGTTTGAGATTAACATTTTCTGTTTAGATTGAGACTAACCCTTCCTTATATAGCCTTCCGTTGTCCAACCCCAGGGTTATTAGCTGTGTCATTTCCTGCAGGGCTGTATAGATCGCTCCAAGGAGCTAGATGTTGTCCCAAGGGACTATGATGAGGAACAAGGGCCATGTTACTGTCCATTCCATGGCTGGACTATCATTTTTATGCCTTATCGACATCACTGACCCTCGTCGAATCTAGGGCCCAGTGTGTAATTACAGGAGCCGAGCGGGTTCAGTTGTAGACCTAGGGGATAGGCAAGTTGGCTATAGTTACCTGTTGAATCATTTTGACCTTGGAGTGTACTCCCCAGGTCTTATGGGGACCTAGAGAGGGCTATTTTGTGCTTGTTGTACCTTTGAGGCTTATGGGGGCTAGGTAAGGTTCTTGTTTGCATTACTTATTACTATTCAGGTTGTATCTCTATCCCTCCTATTGAATTGCTTTCAGTTTCATTATCAGTATCATTCAGTCATTTTCATTTACTGCCTTATATATTCGGCATATATTATACTGACGCCCATCTTTTGGGTGCCGCATTAATTACCTGCAGGTATGGTTAGACGCAGTTCAGGACTTCCCTAGAAATCAGCCAAGTTAGTAGTCTAATCAGCTCCTTTTTCCCCAGAGTTGTTATTTAGAAGGTTTGTTCTTTTGTTGTACAGTTTAAGGGTAGGTCGGGACCCTGTCCCGACCGTTATTCCACTCCTAGAGGCTTGCAGGCTACAGATTTCCCGTGTTAGTTTTTACTATTGGTCGTGTGAGGCCTATGTATGTTCTATTTTGCGTGATGGCTGTGTGGGGCCTATTTTAGTTGTTAGTTAGCAGCCTTGTCGGCTATAATATACTTTTGGTTGTCAGTTTTCATTATGATATAACTAGATAACATAGTGGTCTTGTCGGCCCGCATTGGATCCCTTGGCATCTGCAGACTGGTTAGTGGAGGGCGAAAATACACCTCCAGAGTCATCTCTTTTACCACCGTCCTGAACCAGTGCGTTCTCAGAACCTACTAAACTCGTACCTTCTCCACGAGCTCTCGCTGCCTCAACTGCGACCCTCTATCAAGCCTAATCTCTGGAAAATTACAGCGCTGCCTCCATCTCTCCGCTCTCACTTCTGCTCTCAGAGCAGAGAATCATCCTCATCAAGACTTGCCTCATCACGAGGCCTCTTTCCCTTATCCTATGCCACCGGCTCCTCAATGATGAAGTCAACTGTTGGTGGTAGCTCTTCCTCGCTCTCGTCATTAATCACTGGAAGCATGAGTGAAGGGATCACAACTACCTGTCGTGCGGACAACTCCTGCACCTCAGCTCAAAGTGTTGCTACCTCCACATACCATCTAGCCAGCTCAGGCGCCTGTAACTGTGCAAGGCGCTCATCTATACGCCTCTCAAAGGGATCCAACCAGCCATGCACTAAACTAGAGAGCGCCTCCAGCTCCTTTGTAACCCATGTCTTTAGTTTCTCCATGTATACCTTAACTTGAAGAACTGTGTTTGCCTGTTGTTTTTTGGCTTTCGCGAGCCAGCTAGCCATGTTGGTCAAGAATTCATGGGAAATAATTACTAGACCGCTGAAGAACCATGAGAGGGTGATACAGGTGATCGAGGTGATGCTGCTGTAGATGAGGCTCTAGAACATCAGCAGGTGCAAGAATGTCGGTTGCATCATAGCCTCAAGCTAGCTACCAATCTCTCTAGCCTCTTTGGGCTCTACCACAAACTCAATAAATAATGTAGCCTCAGTCTGCATACCGTTGCTCAATGCCTCCACTAATAAAGTCACTCTAATGGATGCGGCAGCCTGACTCCTCGCTCTCGATATCGGGTTTGTCTTGTCTCTTATCAACCTGATACCGGTGATCTTATGGACCACCACTCGCTGATCAACCGACGAAACTTTTGGCACCTTTGACTCCTGATAGAGTTGATCAATAACGCATGGAAAGGTAATGGTAGTGCGATCTACTATCGCCCAATATCTTTAGTAATATATCGCAGAAAGTTTATGGCGCACCCCTCCATGATGCTCGCTATTAGTGCAGCTCTGTCAGGTGAAAGCACATTTTTGTTGTTGGTCAGTACCAGCTTGTGTAGAACTACTGACCACCAGAATTTAGCTTGAAAGTTTAGTGTGGCCTTTTTTATCTTTGACTCGGTGCCATGCAACCACTCAACTAGTGAACCCCGTGTGGCACTGACATGTGATAGCCAAGTGTACTACCTGATATGTTATCCACTGTTTAGTTTCTTGATTTTGACTTTCTTGAGCTCGAACAGTCTGTGATCAAACTCGAATGTGTTCATCAGGGCAGGATAATCTAGACCTTAGAGTAGCCTAGAAATATTCCTCTCAAATATTTCTACAGGTGTCTCTCGAACCAACACTTGAGTCAATGCGGGCCTCTTCTTCCAATCTTGGCCTCCCAAGGCCAGGCACTATATCGTGGCTGCATAGGTGGCATAAAAATCTCTAACCAGGCAAGGGTTGTAGCTCCCCGAAGGCTCAGTTAACCACCTGAACCTATATCTCTCAAACAAGTACTACAGCTCAGGGAGGTCCTTGAGCCCTGTGGTGACCAATATTGCTCCTCATAAATGCCCCTCTTCGGATCGCCCTTTTCATTTGGAGCAATGTCCCTGTTGTAAATGGCTCACATGCCCTGCACAAACCATCACCTCACTAACCGTTGTTTTTCACTGGATGTGTATGAGGTTTCTGTCAGCTCATCATCTGTGTTCCCTTGTTGGGCATAGGATTCATCTGCACCCTTTGCATTTGCCACAGCTATGGTGCCCTCGGGGGCAATCGGGACTATGGGCCCAACAGTCTCTTCTACTCGGCTAGTTGGATCTCTTGCAAGTGGAATAGGAGAATCAACCAGGGCAGTCGGATTTGTAGGGCTTTGTGTGCCATGGTTGACCTCCTCTCAAGCTTCTCTTCTAAAACTTCTTATTCCTCCACCGAGACACTCGACTCTTCGAAGGATGAGGGCTCGTCTCTAAGTCTTCGATATGAGGGCTGACATTTCTCCGGCACCTATTTCTTGGCCGGAACCTTCTTTGGTGTACCTTTTGGTGCCACTATACCTGTGGAATAAAGGTTAGTAGGCAAGATGAGATGAAACAACAATAAGATTTTAACTGTGTTCCTGCAGACTGGATGAGGGACTCAACGAGTCGTTGCCACTGGCCACGACTTGTGAGGTCACTCGTCATCTGCAGGGTGGTTTATTCTATTGTTGATCTAGTGGACTTAACGGCTATTCATGATGAGTCGTTACTTGTGGCAACTACTCATTAGGCCAGTCGTGAGATAACCTGATTACATATTCCATTTCCCCACTCAGGATGATCTACACAATGAGTTGTGAGGTGATACCACGACTTGTTATATTGCTCGTTCTCAAAAGTTTACTGCTAGTAGTGGTGACAGGTCATGTAACGACTTATTCGGCTTGCCCACAAGTCGTTATATGAGGCATCATCAATGGGTCTCAAGCAATAACAACACCTATGTACCATCTCACCTACTTATTCAATCCCACAAGCACAAATCTTATTTTTCCTAAAATGACAATGATTGAATTCAACTGGAAATCAATGGCAACTAGGGTTTATCGGGTATTCCATCATAAATAAAATAATCCCATATTCATCCTCAATATTCTTTTCAATCCAACCAGAACACAAACAAAATTCTTTGTAGCATTACATTTACATGTTGATCAGGATTTTAAGTTCCAAACAACCTAGGGTTTTTGTCTAGTATGAATCATAAATCAAGCAATGTGAATTTGAGAAATGCATAGGTCTGGCAATATAAGCGTATGGATACTCACAATTTTTGAGGATGACGATGAGGATTAAAAAATGGCTTTCGAACAATGTTCCAGACTGAGTGCCGTGAGAGTGATCATGCTTTTGCTCGTGTGAGAGATTGAGTGCGATAAGAGAATGCTAGTAATTGATGGTGATTTGGGCAGATGGGAAAGTGGGAAACTTTGAGTTGGGATTTCGGTTAAGTTCATGTGAGAAAATAAGTGGGCACTATTGGGTGTTTTATATGTTTTAAAAAAATCAAATTACACTATTGGTACGTGGTTCGGGTTAGGTGGAAATCAAAATAAACCACGACTCGTGTGAAGATTCGTTAAATGAAGCAATGGCTTTTTTTGATTTCTTCTTTAGTGGAATGAGTTTAGGCTCTTACCTGGGACCTAAGTACTCGTGGTGCTACCCAACGAGTCATGGCATGAGTCGTAGGCCCTAAAATCTATTGGCACTGTAGTTGCTTCATGACAGGTCACTTGACGAATCGTTGGGTCTCCCAACGATTTGTTAAGTCATTCGTTGTCATTTTTCACACCTTAATTCCCTGTTTAATCCAGTAGACTTAACGGGAGACCCCATAACTCATTGTCACTGGAAATGACTCATTTGGTCAACCGCTGTCTACACTGTTTTCTGTGGCAGTGACCACAATCCACTTAACGAGTCATTATGTAAGATGACGACTTGTTCTTTGCTTATTGGTACTAGCAACTCAAGTTCAGATTTTTGGTTTCAGCTTCAGATTTCCCATCTTAATAACCCGCACACATCAACACACATAAAGACTATATTTATCTTATAATTACAACATGGGTTGCCTCTCAAGAAGCTCCTGATTTAATGTCGCGACACAACGCAAGTCCTCGGGTTACTCAAATTTCACCTAGAACCCAGAGATCCACCAGCTTAATTCTTCGCCCTTCCTAAGTATGCTTTCACCTGTTGACCATTTACTTTATATCTCTTTCCTTCATGGTTTTCCAATTCAATTTCCCCATGGGCAAATACTTGGATCACTCAAAAAGGCGCCAACCATTTGGACTTCAACTTACCAGGAAACAATTGAAGCCTAGATTTGAATAATAACACCATATACCCCGAGCTGAACTCTCTCTTCTCAATCTTCCGGTCATGCTGAATTTTCGTTCTTAGTTTATAAATTTCATAACTCTCATAGTCTTTCAACCGAAATTCATCTAGCTCATTCAACTGATCAAGCCTCAAGTTCGCAGCTTCGCTCCAGTTCTGATTCAGCTTCTTAAGCGCCCACATAGCTTTGTGCGCATGTTCAACTGGAAGATGACATGCTTTCCCATACACAAGCTAATAAAGAGACACACCTATAGGAGTTTTGAATGTGGTTCGATAAGCCCATAAAGCATCATCTAGCTTCCTAGACCAATGTTTCTGGTTAGCATTCACGATCTTAGCTAAGATGGTCTTTCTTTCCCGGTTGGAGACTTCAACTTTCCCACTAGATTGCAGATGATAGGGTGTTGCCACCCTATGTTTCACCCCATATTTCTCCAATAAAGTCTGAAATTACTGGTTATAGAAGTGCGAACCCCTGTCACTAATGATAGCTCTGGGAGTCCCAAATCTAGCAAAAATATTCCGCTTCAAGAATGTTGTGACACTCTTCCCTTCATTGTTTGGAAGCGCGGTTGCCTCCACCAACTTTGAAACATAGTCCATAGCAACCAGTATGTACTTCATCCCATTTGAGCTCAAAAATGGGACAATGAAATCAATGCCCCACACATCAAATAGCTCAATGACAAGGATGGGAGTAAGAGGAAGCTCATGCCTCCTTGATATGCCTCCTTGCCTTTTGCATGAATCATATGCCTTTGCAAAATCATGTGCATCCTGGTGAATGGTTGACCAATAGTACCTACATTGCAGAATCTTGTGGGTTGTGTGAATCCCGTTGTGGTGACCCCTAACAGGGGATGAGCGGTAGGCCTTCAATATGCTCAGCATCTCCACCTCGGGCACACATCTTTGAATAACCCCATCAACACATATACGGAATAAGTAAGGCTCATCCCAAAAAAACTTTCGCACATCATAAATGTACTTCTTACACTGATGAAAAGAAATGTTCTCCGGTACAACATCACTCACCAGATAATTAGCAATGTCTACAAACCATGGGATGAGATCATGTGAGGCAGCTAAAACCTGCTCGTCGGAGAATGCATCATCTCGTAGTGCTGCATCAGCTTCCAATCTTGATAAGTGATTCGCCACCTGGTTTTCGGTCCCCTTCTAATCCTTTACCTCGAACTCGAACTCTTCTAGAAACAAAACCAATCGAATCAACCACAGCTTGGCATCTTTCTTTGCCATCAGATATCTTAAAGCAGCATGGTCTGTATGGACTATCACCTTCGTTCCAAGAAAGTATGCCCGAAACTTCTCCAAATGAAAATACTACAGCTAACAACTCCTATTCTATTACGGTGTAATTTTTCTGAGCTTCATTAATGGCCTTGCTAGAATAATAAATAGGATGGAAGATCTTTTCACGCCTTTGGCCCAAAATAGCTCACAGGGCCACTCTGCTAGCATCACACATAACCTCGAATGATAAAGACAAGTTAGGTGCCACTATAATTAGGGTAGTGGTCAATCTCTCTTTTAGGCATTCAAATGCCTTGAGACATGCCTCATCAAAAACAAACTTCACCTCTTTCCCAAGAATTTTACACAAAGGATGTGCAATCTTTGAGAAATCCTTGATGAATCTCCTATAAAAGCCTGTATGACCCAAAAAGCTTCGAACACCTTTCATAGAAATTAAAGGTGGTAGACTAGAAATTACTTCGATCTTGGCTCTGTCCACCTTAATACCCTTACCAGAAATCTTGTGTCCTAGCACTATACCATCTTTGACCATGAAATGACACTTTTCCCAATTAAGCACCAAGTTGGCATCTTCACATCTCTATAGCACCTTGCTCAAATTAGCCAAATAATCCTCAAATGAATCACCCACCACTGATAATTCATCCATAAAGACTTCAATGGTGTCCTCTACCACGTCAGGAAATATGGACATCACACAACGCTGAAAAGTGTCAGGCGCATTACATAACCTGAACGACATCCTCTTGAAAGCAAAGATACCATATGGACAGGTGACAGTAGTTTTCTCTTGGTCTTCGGGGTCTATAGATATCTGATTGTACCCCGAATAACCATCAAGAAAATGGTACCATCCTCTGCCTACAAGTTAGTCTAGCATCTAATCCATGAATGGAATAGGGAAATGATCTTTTTGAGTCAAACGGTTCAAATTCCTATAGTCCATGCATACTCTCCAACCGGTGACTGACCTGAGTGGAATGAGCTCATTGTTAGCATTTGGGACCACAGTGATTCCTCCCTTCTTTGGTACACACTTAATTGGGCTCCCCGTTTGCTGTCAGCAATAGGGTAAACCACACCTGCATCCAACCACATGATGTTCCTTATTGACCACCTCTTGCATAGGTGGATTTAACCTACATCGATACTCAATTCTCGGAATACAATCTTGCTCTAGCTGGATCTTATGAGTGCAAATACCAGATGGGATTCCAATAATGTTTGCAATGGTCCACCCGATGGCTTTTTTATATCTCTTCAGAATGGAGACCAAAGCCTCCATTTGCCATTCCTCCAAGTCAGCTGCAATAATGACCGGTAAAGTGTTACCAGTCCCCATAAATACATACCGCAAGTGAGATAGGAGTGCTTTGAGCTCCAATACCGAAGGCTCCTCAATCAATGGCTTAGTTGGTGAGATCACCCAATTCTTCATATCAAGATCAACCTTCTTTCTAGCATAGGTGTATGACACCACACCAGCAAGTGCATTAACTATCTCCTCACTCGCATAGATCTCCTCAGCACCAACATTCATGAAAACTGCTGCTAAGTCCTCAAGAGTCACTGACTCCCTTATGGGCATGATTGGAAACTCAGGTTCCACAACATCAGTTACTAAGACCACCCTCATGTCATTTGGGTACTTCATGGATCAGCATATATTGAATGTCACCTCCTTATTGTCCAACTAGAATTTCAGTTGTCCGATTTCCATATCTACAAGAGCACGTCCGATGGCGAGGACAGGTCGCCCTAAAATAATGGGGACCTCAAAATCAACCTCACAGTCCAGAATAAAAAAATTGAACAAAAATATAAAGGACTCTACCTTCACTAGAACATTATAGATAATTCCCACCGAATTTTTCACCGTGCGATCTGCCATCAAAAGTCGCATTGTAGTCAGTTTGGGGGCTCCCAAGTCCAACTGTTTGAACACTACTAATGGCATTAAGTTAATACTAGCACCTAGATCACATAGTGCCTTAGAAAAATTAAAGTCTCCAATAGTGCACGGTATGGTGAAAGTTCCAGGGTCTTTCTTTTTCTGAACAAGAGATTGCACTACAGTGGTGCAAATTATTTGCAGGTTCGAAGCTTACGGTCCTCTTTCTAGTGACAAGATCCTTCATGATCTTAGCATAACCAGTCATCTGCTCAAGTGCCTCGACTAATGGGATGTTCACAGATAATTATTTCAACATGGAAATGAATTTGTGTAACTTTCCATCTTCGACCTTTTTCTTCATCTTCTATGAAAAAGGGGGAGGAGGTCTAGGAATAGGTGTGATCTTTTGCGGTACCTCCTTCTCCTTCTCTTTTCCAGATCCATGCTCCTTTACATCACTAGGAGCGGTATTCTCAGATTCTTCCATCCTATCATCATCAATCACTAATGGCTCTACTGTCTCATCGATCATAACCGACCTTGGAGGATCAACGGTCGCCTCACCACTCCTAGTAGTGACCTCCATGCAATGACTGTCATTTTTCATATTTTGAACTATATTACTAGGAAGCGTGCCCTTCTGCCTCTGGTTCATAGCAACAGACATCTAACTAAGCCGCTGCTCAATCTGCTTAATGGCCATGACATGTGATTCCACCTTTTGGTTCATACCAAAAATATCAGAGCGGAGCTCCTTGAAATGGCCATATGTCACCTCCATCTGCTTTAGTACCTTAGACAATATGTCTTCCACCCTTGAACAACTATACTCTGCCTCACGGTTCCTTGGAGGAACATATAGACTGCTTTTGTCATTTTTGTACTCATCATTCTTTTTCCAACTCCATTGTCTCTGTATTGTCCTCGATTTTAATTATTGTCTTTTTCGAAGTTCGGACCTTGGTTCCCCTAACCTTGACACCAAGAGTCTTGTTAGACCCTTGGGTGTTATTCCGATAACCTTCCCCTTGATCATTCAGACAATTTTCTTCCTCCTCAGATTCTAATTAACCACCATCATTTTTCGAGGCCTTGCCTTGAGAACCCACAACTTTCACCTTTTCAGCCCCAACTCCCATCAAATGTTTAGCGAGTATCCCCATTGTGGTCTTTATCTCAACAATATCCTGATCACTCTCTTCATTGTTCCTTCTCTGTTCCGCAGACATACCTACCGCATAAGTACCAGTCGGAGCCTCCAACTCTCTTATGTGCCATGCGCGATTGGTTTTAGTGATTCTGTCAAGTACTTCAGCTGCTTCAGTATAAGTTGTGACTCATGAATGTACCGCCAAACATGGTATCAACCACCGCCTTGGTGTTATCATATAGATACCTATAGAAGATCTCCAATAATGTATCATCTGGGATCCTATGGTTGGGAACCTTTTTGAGCTTCTTGTTGAACTGTAATCATGTCTCATGAAGTGCCTTAGAATTTAATTGCCTGAAGTTGTATATCTCATCTTTCAGCTGCAAAGCTCTGGAAGGTGGGAAGAACCTTTCACGAAAAGCTCTTTTCAACTCTCTACATGTGGTAATAGAAATGTTGGGCAGTTCTACCTACTAGAGCGTTGCCTCACTCCTTAATGAAAAGGGAAATAACCTCAGCTGTATTGCATCCTGACTCACTCCCAATTATTTATATGCTTTGCAGATACCCATCAAATTGGTCAAGTGAGTATGTGCATCATCTATTGCATGACTCACAAATATCCCCTTCATGTTGATCAATTGGATCATAGCACTGGTAATGTCAAACTTTGCCCCAGTAGGCAAAAGGGGAGGCACAATAGCTTAAGTGGCACCGACTTCATCAATATCAGCATCTTCATCATCATTGAAGTATCGGTGCCTCTGTTGGTTTTGACCTCTGTTCCTTCTAGCTCACTCGGCTTCGGCAGCTAGGCATTGCTCTTCAGCAACCCTTGCTAACTATCTATCTCTTGCTCAAGCTTTTTCCTCAGCCAACATCCTGGCTGTAGCCTGTTCTATTGTCTCTTGCTCTTGTATGTTGGCCATTCTCCTAAGATTTCGTAGTGTTTGTTCAAGTTCGTGATTAATTTGAACAAGGGATTTTCCTTGTCACCAAGTACTGGGCATGCATGAACCTAAGACGTCTTAAGAACAAAAACAACAAAATAAAAATAAAAAGGAAACAAGCACCAAAAGTAAAGCAAACACAATTAAAAAAAGCCTAAGTCGTATTCCTCGGCAATAGAGCCAAAATTTAATATCGCCTAAATTACACCTCGTAAATGAGATATAAAGCGGTCGATGTCAAATATAGAGCCCAATCAGGGTTGGGGTCGAATCCCACAAGAAATATGACGAGAACTTGAGTTAATGCATTTAGCTAATACTATTGGCTTACTTATTTCCTGGGGGAAAGATTCGAAACACAGAATAATAAATAAGAGTAAAGACTAGTAAATGTTTAAATCCATTTCGGTTGTATTCAATCAATAAAGTGACTAGGATTGTGTTTTCCATGACTTCATAACAACAAGACATTTATACTAGTGATCTATTCTGGTGTTTAGCATACAATATTGGTGAGTTAAATTCACCTAAATGGTTGGCTATTATCACCACGCAACTTGGTCTTAATATGGGTGTATGCTTAATTAACCCTTACCCTTAATATCAGATTAGCTATTCTCGGACAAGGTCAAGCTATTAGATGAGGGTTGATAACCTCAAATCTCTGTTGTTAGTCTCTTTTCCCATTAACTACCCCCTTGATCGAGTGGGTAAGAATAAGGCAATTTCCCACGTTTGCAACCGCTAAGAAGCAATTAAAATGAAGGGAAAAACAATACATGCATAAACCCCATTCAAGAATCACCATGTATTCTTACCTATATGTGTTAATTCATCATGGTTCCCACAACCCTAGTTATGGGTTTAGCGCTCATGCTAGTACGATCACAATCACAAACTACAGAAGATGTTATAATTTCTACCTACAATGATTCGTAGAAGAAAATCACGTGAATTGAATAAAGCACCAAAACCGATGAACAAAACTTCAATGTTGTTTCATTCTCAAAATCATATTATCAACTTTGTTTCTTGAACCAAGAATGATTGTTAACAACACTAAAATTTACGTAAAAAGTTGTAAAATAAATATTTCTTGAAAAATAAACCTAATATAATGTATTTATAGTTCCAAACAAAACTTTTCCTAACTAAAAAGTAGACTCCAGGTCGGCAATGGTAATGGGCCAAGTAACGACTCATTGGGCCTCCCAACGAGTCGTGGCCAGTGAATTTGAGTCATTCGCAACAACTTGTCCAGTCCTGGTGATGGGTCAACTAAAGAGCCGCTAGGACTAAGCACAAATCGTTAGGTCCCTCGTGGCCATGGATCACCAAATCCTCCAGTGCACTTGACGGATGCTCACAGTATATCATGGCGAGTCGTCACTTCACTTGATAACTCATTATGTCTCTAGTTCTTCTTCATAAAACACATGCTCTTCTCCATGACTCCAGGAATGAGTCGTTCTTGGGATGATGACTCGTGACCTGGGTAGTAGTCTGCATTTTAGTCCATTTTTGCCTTACTTTGCCCATTTCACATTCTAAACCTATTTTCCTACAACACTTAACACAAACACATAATACCTAATTAAACATACCCGGAATTTGCATATTTTCATTGTTTTAAGCATCAAAAATGTCGTAAAGTCACGACACATCAATGACCGTGACTCATACTACGAGTCATCCTTTGATACGATGACTCGTGGTATCCGTCCGTTACTTCCTTCTAGCATTTCCTTAGTTCCTAGGTCCTGCGTACGACTCGACAGAACGGGTCGTTACTCGACAAAACTACCCGTTGTGTTCTCTTATCGTCACCACTGACTCTACACGTATAGTTTTTGAGACTCCCACCATAAGTAAACTAACGAATCGTACCTCCAAACCATGGGTCATTACATCACTTGTTACTTCGCTAAATTCCAAACTCTAGTCTTCAAACGCGAATGGACAAGATTAGTCATTACTTGACCCAATGACTTGTCACTCCTTCCCGTTGTTACCACTGCCCACAACTACCTACCTTGTGCGAT
The DNA here is from genome assembly GCA_035772735.1 of Datura wrightii. Classification (NCBI taxonomy): domain Eukaryota; kingdom Viridiplantae; phylum Streptophyta; class Magnoliopsida; order Solanales; family Solanaceae; genus Datura; species Datura wrightii. Next base: position 68,964,719 of record JASDFA010000019.1, on the reverse strand, counting down.
TCTTCCCAATGGGCTCATACTAAAGCTTTTAACATTGACAATGAGTCATTCCATGGCTCGTGGTCTAGGGTTTGTCATCCAACAGTCTCACTATGACAGGAACCCACAGTCCGTTGAATCTTCCCATGACTTGTACAATGAGTATCCTGAGGTAATTTTCCAAATTTTCTGTTGAACACCCTTTAACTCCCGAGTCTAGTCTTAGGAACATTCAGGATATTACACTCACAAAGCATATCATGGACGTTGGAGCCCAAAAGGTTAATTCAGTAGGGAGACAAGGACAAGAGCAAGGTCCTGAACACTCAGATTCCGAGGAGGAGGCAAACTTCTGGGACATCTAGGTGGCGGGTTTTCGAGCCAACGCCTAAGGGTCATGAAAAGACGCCTTGGTGCCAAGGTTCTTGAAAACCAAGTTCAGAACCAATACATAGACAATTACAATAAAAATGGATCCAGAGATAGATGACGAGGTCGTGAGTGCGAGGGAGAATGAAGAAGAAATGATGGTTACCCCAATGACTGAGCAGGATTGTACGTGCCTCCGAATGCATCTGATAGGGAGGTTGGATAGTCAAAGTTGGAGAGCACGATTGCTGAGATGCTAAAGAAGCTTAGATCCATAGAGGATCAGCTGAAAGACAAATGTAGTGATCTATCGAGCATGGGTCAAGGAGTTGAGTCACATGCTACGGCTATCAAGCAGATTGAACAACAGCTAGGCAACTGTCAACATCCATGAACCCTAGGAAAATATATACACTACCTAGTAACACATTCCAGAATCCGAAGAATGATGGTCACTGCATGGTTGTGATAACTAGGAGTGGGAAGACCATGGTTGATCCCCCCTCTACCAGTTGTAGTTGAGCTTCAAAGGAAGAAAGAAAGCATAATCAATGATGAGGATGAGGTTGTTGAGAATGAGCATAATGAGGATGCTGAGTTGACTAAGGCTCCATTTGTTGAAAAGGGGCTTGAGGCTGAACAAGGAGAGAAGCAAGGAGCCACACAGATTTACAAGGCTATTTCACGACCACCGCCAGCGTTCCCTCAAAGAATGAAAAAAAAGGCGGAGAATGGTAAATTTTAAAAAATCCTGTCAATGCTAAAACAATTATCTATAAACATATATTGGTCGAGGCATCGAAACATATGTCGGGATACCCCAAGTTTATGAAGGACATTGTTATGAAGAAAAGGTTCGTGAGCTATGAGCTTGTGAATAATGTGCATCATTGTAGTGCTATAGCCTCGCGGGTCCTTGCCCAGAAGAAAGAAGATACAGGTGCCTTCACCAATCCATGTACAATTGGTAATGTTGAGTTCGCGAGGGCACTCCACGACTTGGCAGCAAGCATCAATCTGATTCCATTAGCTATGTTTAAGAAGTTGGGTTTGGGAGCCCCCACACTAACTACTATGGGGCTATTGATAGCCAACCAAACTGTGAAGAAACCTATGGGAATCTTATTTGATATGCTTGATAAAGTGGATTGTTTTATATTCCTAGTAGACTTGATGATCCTTGATTACAAGGTTGATTTTGAGGTCCCCATCATCTTGGGGCAACCATTCCTTGCCACTGGGAGGGCTTTAGTAGATGTGGAGGCTGGCCAGTTAGAAGTCAGACTCAATAAAGAAGAAATAACATTCAATGTCTGTCGGTCAATGAAGCAACCAAAGGGGTACAGAGGGGTCTCAGCAATCGAGGATGAGCCTGAGTTCCTTGACAAAGTGTGAGCAGTCAAGAGACTTGCGTCGTGCCATGACGTCAAATTAGGCGCTTATTGGGAGGCAACCCATGTGGTTGTTTGGTGAATTCTGAGTATCCAAACCACCTGCATTGTGCCACGACATTAAATCAAGCGCTTCTTGAGAGGCAACCCAAGTTTATTAACTTATGTGTGTTTAGTGTGCAAGAGAAAAAAAAATAGGTGGCTGAAGAATTGCTGAACAAACTAGGTGCTATGGTTCTCAGTACGACTTGTAAGAGGATTGTAGGGACCATATACAAGTCGTGGTGAGAAGTAGAACTGTATCTCAGTGCATGAGTTCAGGGTACAGTTGGTCCTATGACTCGTAACGTCATCCTACGGGTCATAGTACTTATTGTGGATATGGACTATGCAAGGCATGGACCTCAAAGTAAGAGAGACCTACGAGTCATAGTATGGGTCATACCTGCATAGTACGAATCTTAAGATGTACTCATAGGTCCACAAGTACGTTTTCTCAACCTCTATGTTATAAGTCCTAGGGACGAGTCGTAGGCCCTTCTGACCACTCGTGGTATGAGTCATGACTGGTCAAAAAGCTTAAAATTACCCAACTCAACCTAGATTTTTCAAATTTTCCCTACAACCTATTTGAACTTCAAACAGACTGGACCCTTCTCCCGCGCACTTAAAACCAAATTCACGAAAAGAACTCACGGATCCCTCACACCCATAAGTCAAAATCAAGATCAATTAAGCAAGCTTTTTGCTCATATAACACCGTGAAATTTTAAATCCAACCCTAGTTTCTCATTTCCAGTCGAAGTAAGCAGCGTTGCACATCATTCAAGTAAGTGTTATGATTTTAATTGAATAAAAAGACCTCTTGTGCTTGAGCTAACTTGCCTAATCCATGGGAGTCCTCTGAAAGCATGAAAAACTCAATAGGACCATGACCAATGATGTGAACAAGTTAATTTGTGACTGGGTAGGGATTTAACATGTTAAAATTGCACAATGAATTGTTAAACTTGAGTTATAGATTGTGAGTAAAAACGGGAGGAATGAGTAACTGTTAAAACATGATTAATGCATGCTTGTACTTGGGAAAATATAAGTACCCAACAAAAAATCAAATTCACCTGCAAACCAAATCGAAAATAGGGTAGGGACAGGCTTATCATGATCTAACCGTAGACCCGGATTGTAACATCGGACAAGGAACTCCGAGAGGCCCCAAGTCGACCCATGGCATAAGCATATCTAACTTCATATCATTTAATGCAGAATACTGATCATAATACATAGCAGAAACATAAATGAGACATAGCAAATCATAACATTCGGAAGTACTAGACATACATATAAGCTGAGTATTACATATGGTCAGAAAGCCTGTACTGTATAAGATGGGTTGATGGGAAAACATCCCCAACTAACCCGGCCCAAAATAAAACAAATAACATCATATGTGTCTAGTCATACGGCCCTCGAAGCATGAGGACTGACCAATAAAGTTGAAAGTAACTCTGGGATGGACTAAGGAAGGAGATGAGCCTGAGAGCCGGGTCCTATATCATTGAACGATACAACATAGAAAGTATGTGGTAAGTACGTGGAATGTACCAAGTATGCAAGGTAAGTAAAATGGACATTTAAAATATGTAAAAACTCATAAAATTGCATAAGTGTAGGACATCATGCTCATATCGTAAATATCGTAACATAACATAACATAAGGCTCAAGGTTTCCGAAATATTCTTAATACATTCGTAATCGTAATCATGAGAAAAAATTGTATTGAACATAACTTTAGTCAATATATATAATCATAAACATGCATAAATCATGAGGAACGGTGGAAGATTCTCATAACTGACATACCCCATATGAGCACACATGGAGCTTGACCTATAACCCTAGTCGAGAGGGTGTTCGTACCTTGCCAAGGGTAGAACCATGAAAGACGTGATCACACATGAAAAGGTCCATCTGGGCCGGAGACGGTCACAAGGAGGTCCCAACATATCCTATGGTGGCACGTAGTTTATGAGATCCGGGGTAAAACCTAGGCCCCGAACCTACTCGGTGTTAAATACTAGTCCCAAAACATATATAGTGTTCACAGTATAGTATGCATGAATTCATGGGCTAGTTAAATCATAATAATAATGAACATACTTGTATATACGTGAACTAGCCATGACATAAGGCCCGTGAATCGGCCAACACATAATTCATAAATCATAGGGTTCATGCGTTCTTATAGTTCATACATATAAATTGTAAATCATCAAATCATGATGGGTATTTGAATAAATCCATATTTCAAGTCATAAACCATGATGGGTTTGTAAATACCAACAATTTAAGTAAAGATCATAACCCAATTCAACATAGATTATACATAATTGGGCTTAATTTGGTAGAAATCAAAATCAATAATTTTATAATTAAAATAGTTGTAAAAATCTATTCAAAATCCACAGAATAAGATGTAAATCACAAATCATGATAGCCCATTAGTAAATCATTAGATTTTAACAAAAATTGAATTAAAACCCCATGAGATTTTTGATAGATTTCCATGAATTAATAGAGAATGAGCAAGGGTGTGAACGGAAACACCCATTCGTAACCCTACATACCTAGGTAAGATCAGATTCCAAGGTTCCTTGAATGCCCAAGGGAGAATTTATGAAGGGGAGCTACAGCAATAGCTTGATCTCTCTTAATTTGTTCCTAACATGCATGCATGACAATGAATATGTTTGGGGGACTTAATGTATCTTAACATACCCAGAAAATATCATAAAATGATGTAGTTTAGAGCCCTAGAGTATAGGAAAGTCGAAAATACAATTAATGAAATCACCCTGAAAAACTGCACTAGCCGATCACACGGGCGTAACTATAAGTCGTTGGAGGCTACCATAAATCATGGTATGATCCGTCGTCTGCACTACCCAACCCTGACTTCGTATTCCAGCCATGACTCAACAGGACGGGTCGTGGTCTCTTCTCACAGGTCGTTAGATCGATCATTGTTAGCTTCTTGAAAATTCCTGAGTTTCCCTCACAACGAGCTCACCACGACTCATGGTATCCAACAACGAGTCGTGGTATCCATCCATTAAATCCACTGGAAATTTGGCACTCCAACCAACGACTGGATACCATGGGCTGTTGCATCCCACCACGAGTCGTAGGATGAACCGTGGCATCCCCAACTACCAGTGTCACATACCAACCACGACTGCTAACAACAACTCGTGGTTCCCAACGACGAGTCTTTACACTGTCCGTCCTACAATAATTTCCCAGATTTCAGCCAACTTCAAATTTTGATCCCAGGTCTAATCTTAGGCACTTTAGGGGTATTACATTATCTCCCCCGTGGGAACATCCATCCTCAAATGTAGGAAACAAGCAGAAAAACAAAGACATGCAATCCTTACACCTAAATACTGATCATCTAAACCAGGAAAGTAACGGAATAACTATCTCTGCTTCATAGAACATAACTAAATTGATTTCATGATTCACATACACATTCAGATACAAAGAAACTTGAACACGTGATCTGAACATGAAAACTAAATAGAGTCATAGGGAAAAACTGATACCTCAAGTCGTATTTGAGTCGGTAGAGAATAAATGTGGGTATTTAGCCATCATATCTACTTCAATTTCCCACGTAGCTCCTTCAACATGATGATTCCTCTATAATACTTTAAATGAAGCTATTTCTTTATTCCATAGACTCCGAACCTGATGATCCAATATTTCCACCGGAACCTCCTCATAGCTAAGGCTGTCCTTAACACCAACACTATCCACCTGGACTACTAGAGCTGGATCTCCCAAACATTTCTTCAAAAATGATACATGAAACACAGGATGCACAGAAGATAACTCTGAGGGAAACTCCAACTCATACGCAACTGCCACGCCCCCAAACAAGGGTAGGGCGCAACTGGCACTCGATTCATGGTCGATCGAGAAGCCGACTATATAGAATCTATAAATTTAACACTAAGGCTGACTAAGACACTTGTCACAGCCAACCAAGATAAATACTGGGCCAATAATGCCTTAAAAATTATAAATATGCAATCTGAAAGCCGACAAGGCCACAATAAAGCTAAACAAAGCAATGAAAAACCAATACGACTACGCAACCCACACTACTATAAAACTATTCCACATCAGTCTCTACAGAGTAAACAAACTGAAATGCACGGGATAGGGCCCCGACCTACCCATGCTGTACATAAAACTAAAAATAGTCCAAACTAGGTCATGGCTCCTGGAAGAGAGGAGCATACCACTATTCTGCTGAAATCTGCCTCCTACTACGTACGATGATTTGAGCCTCGGCCTGTACCTGTAGCACGATTGCAGGAAGGGTCCCAAGATGAAGGGATATCAGTACGAATAAAATGTACTAGTATATAAGGCTGAAAACTATAAACATATAAGATAAAAATGATAACTAGGCCAGAAATAAGGAGTAGTAACAACTGGGAATCCTAAAATAGAAACCTGACAATAAATCATTATTGAAGTGTAAATGCAACCATCTAAAGCATACCAAAGACTATAACTGAATGCCGACATACATCCGACCATAAAATCTATATAAGTTCATCCAGCTAGTGTACCACACCGGGGAAAAAATAAAAATGCCTCCAGTCGGTGTACCATACTGGGGTAAAATCAATAAATCTTAGAAAAAATCATAAATGGACCCAATATGGCTTATACTAGACCAACTCAATACGTACAACATAGAAATAACGAATGCTAGACATGTGGCTTGCATAGGCCTCCTTCGTAATGCATAACTTGAATTGAGTACATATAACATATAAAGCTAGAAAATAGAACTTAAATGCATGAATTAAAGACTTTTATAAATCATAAGGAACTACGAATGACCTAAGAGTTTCAACAAAATTTATAGATCGTGTTCAAGGGACATTAGAACTCAGAAACTCGCTAGCTTGTCGTTCGGCTTAAGGGAAAGGGATTATGAAATCTCCCCTTCAACTGACATATTTCATAACATACACATAAGATAAAGGACAACCATCACCAGGTAATCCTAATTCGATAAGCTCATTTACCCTCAATAGCTTGCGATGTCTTTACGTGGCTTAAAATCGATTACACGTCCTCATCTTGGCTTTCACCAATTTCAGTTAGCAACCAGACCTTTAAACACATTTAACATAAAATATATATACACATGACATACAGTAAGGACCAGATAACAATTCCCACACAGAGGGGTCTCCAACTTGTCCGGCTGGTTCGGTTTATGGGTAAAAACCGACACGCAAGTGCACGTGGTCAAACAAGTAATAAAGTGGCTAAGTAAGCCAAGTATCGAACCAAGGAGACTCTGGATAAGTAAAATTGCTTAACTATACTATATTCTAGCTTTACTTCTAATTATGCTGACAACAACGTAACCAAAAGTTAAATAATTTTGTTTATAAATTATATACTAAAACTATTAACAAATATCTACTGTGAATTGAAACTATGGATATGAGCATGCCAAGGTTAAGAACAAGTAATGAACTTAATTATAATCATAATTTGGTTATTCTTCTCTTCCTGTTGCTAGCCAAGAACATTAGCCTAGAGATTAAAACTCTCGTATTTAATCTCACTTAAAAATCATAAACCATTCGTCTACATTTCTGTGATCAAATGCAATTTATGACCTAGCAATACAATTCCGGTTCCTAAATTGACTAATACGGCTTTCAAGTATATTTCTATCAGGAAAGCACATCAAAACCCAATTTTCCCAAATCAAGCTAAGAACAATACCCTATTAATTCACAACTTTCCAATTTCTTGCTCTCTCGAGTGAAATTGGACTTTTTAGATGTACATTAATGTCGGCCACACACTAATGCAGTAGAAACAAGAACTAATAGAACAACATGGAAGAAGAAGATGAAAAACCATACAATTAACAATCAAAATTCATCACCATTGTTCATAACCTCAGCAAGGAAGAGAATTAGCCACTCATTTGTGGATTAATCATCCTAAAACGAGTGTAAATCATACATACAATTGATTGAAAGAAGAAAGGAAGAGAAGAAATCCCTTAGCTTTTTCATCCCTCAACTGCCTCTAACCCACGTCCTTGCTCCACCAAGTCTGAATTATGAAAAATAAAACTAAGTGTGCTATTTATAGTAGTAGGACTCTTTCCCGGAATAACAAGCAACGTGTCACGGAGTGCATTGCGGAGCACGACCTCCGTGACACGCTACGGACGCGGAAGCCTTCTGGAAAATCACCCAAAAATGGCCCGGGCAGCACCCTGCCGTGTTGGCAGCGTGTCACGCTGCTTGGGCAGCGCGTTGGCAGCCCTTGGTCGTGGAGGCCACCTTCCGTGGCACGTTGCCAACGCGCAGGTGGGCTGTTGTGAGCGGCCTGCCTGCCGTGGCACCTTGTCGACACGCCGGTAGGCTGTTTTGTGCCTCCTCTTTGCCGACGTTCGCGTGTTGATTCCGTTTCCAAGCCTCTACTTCACCAACTCATGGAGTAGTTACTCAAAAGTCATCAAAACCTACAAAACAAAGGCTAATCATGTTGGTTAGCACATATCTTCACTTCATCTAAAATTACATGAAAATGTATACAATAATCTTAGATAAAAAAGACTAATTTAAGTCATAAAGCATATCTCGGGCATATATTTTTGCCCGTGATCACAACTCAATGTACAACTACGACAACAATCAACACAATATCACACTTTAGATGTCTCACTTTGGATAGGAATAATCTTAACATTTATCCTCAATAAAACAAAGAACTTTAAATTAAGCTTAACATACTACCTCAATACTTTTAAATAGGTTGTTGTCTCATTTGATTCACGACATAGGAATCGTGCTTAAAAGAATGATAGATGGGGTGCCTTACATACCTTTCTCCGACAAACTCTTATCTAGCCGATTTCCTATCTCAATGATCAGTATTCAACCTCCTTAATCCATGGGTTTTATAGTCCAACTACAAGCTTAATATATATCAAAAAATTCAGCTTAAATTACTAACCAGATGCAGTCACAATAGCAACTACAACACACGACAACATCAACAACATTTAGCCATTTTCTCAACTAGTTTTCACTAACTTTTGAGGGAGAAACAAGAGGGAAATTTTACCTTAGTTTTTCTGTAATTCTACCCCTCAATGTGAAGTATAATTAAAGAAAAAGAAACAGCAAAAATCCTAAGGAAAACGAGCAAACCTCAGCTAACAAACAGTCCATCGGCAGCTCACTTAGCTGCCAATTTTCAGATTTTCGCTTTGCAACTTGAGAGGTTTAAAAGGGGCGAAATCCTTACCTTTTCTCATGATTTCAACACCTACTCAAATATGGATATATAGGAAGTCCAAATAAATTTTGAAATGCAGAAAAATGTCTTCAAATCCTTGCCGAAACGAGCTCCAAAACAGCCCCTAACATACTTCGCAAGGTAATCTCAACTTATCTTGTGATTTTCTTGAACTTTGCTTGATGTTTCTCCTTGATTTTCTTTGTCCTAGCTGCTGGAATTGAGAGAGAAATGGAATCCTTAGAAAGCGGGTCGATTTAGATTTAGCTGAAAATGTTTTCTACAAGTGAAAAACCAGATTTTAAGTAAGTAGGGCGGTGGAGGCGCTAGGGCGTCATGCCCGGATCACCGCTCATGATGCTTCGGTAAAATGCCCATAACTTCTTACTCTGAACTCCGATTAACAAGTGGTTTGATGTTATGAAAACTAGACTCAAAGACCTTTAATTTAATAGGTCATGGGGCTTCTAATTCATTATATATTTGTAGATATGATCATTTAAATTTAACCCTTACTTATGAACTTTACATACTCTTTCATTTTTTGATCGTACACATTTCCCTTGTCAACTACGACCAATATACAACCCGTACTTTCCTTAACCTACCATGAAAACATCAAATAATCACCAAAAATTTTCTGTAGTGTTATATTCTCCCCCCCCCCTTAGGAACATTCGTCCCCGAATGGAAATTAATTTCACTTAATATGCATCAAAATAGATACTCAGTAACTTAAGTATCAAACACATACCTTAACATCGCGTTGACATCGTAAATAGGTGAGGATATTTATTCTTCATTTCCTCCTCAGCCTCCCAAGTCACTTCCTCGATGTTATTACTTCGCCATAATACTTTAACTGAGGTGACTTCTTTGGTTCGAAGTTTCCTGACTTGCCGGTAAAGAATAGCAACTGGAACCTCGGTGTAGGTTTTTCTTCTCAGAAATTTGGACATCATCTATAGTCATAACACGGGTTAGGTCTCCTACACACTTCCGCAGCATGGATACATGAAATACTGGGTGGACTGCTGCTAACTCTTGTGGCAACTCCAACTCATAGGCCACTTTTCCTATCATGCGGATAACTCTGTAGGGCCCAACATATCTAGGACTCAGCTTGCCTTTTTGGCCAAATCGCATGACACCTTTCATAGGTGACACTTTCAGGAAGACCCAATCATTAACAACAAACTCCAACGCGCGATGGTGTACATCTGCATAAGACTTCTGCCTGCTCTGGGCTATCTGAAGTTGATCTCTAATAAGTTTCACCTTGTCAATAGCTTGCTTCCCTAAGTCTGGCCCCAATAATTCTGCCTCACTGAGTTCAAACCAGCCCACTATTCACCTGCATTTTCACCCATATAAAGCTTCATATGGAGCCATCTGAATACTTTTCTGGTAGCTTTTATTATAGGTGAACTCAATCAAGGAAACATGATCATCCCAGCATCTGCCAAAATCTAAAACACAGGCACGCAACATGTCTTCAAGCGTATGAATGGGGCGTTCAGCCTATCCATCTGCCTGAGAATGAAATGCGGTACTGAGGCTTACCAGAGTGCCCAGGCCTTTCTAGAAAGACTTCCAGAAGTTTGCTGTGAATGGAGCACCTCTGTCAGAAATAATGGACAAGGGGACGCCATGTAGGAGAACTATCTCTTGAATATAAAGCCTAGCATAATCCTCTGCAGCCATATTTGGTCTTAACTGGCAAGAAGTAAGCTGATTTAGTTAATCTATCAACTATTACCCAGATAGAATCATGCTTCCTGCTCATTCAAGGCAATCCTGTAATAAAATCCATATTATCACCTCCCATTTCCAAGATGGAATTTCTATATCTTGCACCAAACCTCCAGGCCTCTGGTGCTCAACCTTCACCTGTTGTCAATTGGGACACTGAGTCACAAGACCGGTGATGTCCTTTTTTATGCCATTCCACCAATATAGCTGCCTCAGGTCACGATACATCTTTGTACCACCTGGGTGTATTGAATATCGAGAATAACGAGTTTCATTCATAATTTGTTCCCATAATTCACCCATATTAGGTACACATAGATGACCCTGGTATATAAGCACTCCATCAGGTCCACAATAAAATAGGCTCTGCTTCTGTTGTGGTATACTGTCTTTCAGCAAGACTAATGCTGCATCATCATATTGACGTTGCTTAACTACCTCTACCAAGGACGATTCTGCCATGTTTTTTACAATAACACCCCCATCTTCGGCATCCAGTAACCGAATCTATAAGTCAGCCAACTGCCATAGAGCCTTCATCATTTGAATCCTGTCAACCTGAATATGACTCAAGCTACCCATAGACTTGCGACTTAGTGTATCAGCTACAACATTTGCCTTTCCCGGATAATACAGAATGCTAACATCATAATTTTTCAGCAATTCTAACCACTTTCTCTAGCGTAAATTCAACTCCTTCTGCTGAAACAAATACTAGAGGCTCTTATGATCTGTAAAGATATCAACATGTACCCCATATAAGTAGTGGCACCAAATCTTCAATGCAAATACCATTATGGCCAACTCAAGATCATGGGTAGGATAATTTTGCTCATGCTTCCTCGACTATCTAGAGGCATAAGCGATGACCTTGCCGTGTAGCATTAGAACACAACCTAGCCCAATTATTGAAGCATCACAACAGACCACATAACCCTCGACACCCTCTGGAAGAGTCAGGACAGGTGTTGAAGTCAGCCTATCCTTCAATTCCTGAAAACTTCATTCACATGGCTCTGTCCATTGAAACTTAGCTGCTTTATGAGTCAACTTTGTCAATGGTGCAGCGATAGTAGAGAAACCTTCCACAAATCGGCAATAATAACCTGCTAACCCCAAAAAGATGAGAACTTCTGTAGGATTCAAGGGTCTAGGCCAAGTCTTTACTGCCTCTATCTTCAGAATATCTCTTATACCATCAGCTGTAATTACATGACCAAGGAAAGCCACAGATGTTAGCCAAAACTCACATTTTAGAAAATTTAGCTTATAAATTGTGATCCTATAGAGTCTGTAATACTGCTCTCAAATGACCTGCATGCTCAGCCTCGGATCGCGAGTAAATCAGAATATCATCAATGAAAACGATCACAAATACATCAAGAAAAAGCCTAAACACCTGATTCATCAGGCCCATAAAAGCTATTGGGTCATTAGTAAGCACAAATGACATCACTAAGAACTCAAGATGGCCATATCTAGTCCTGAACGCAGTCTTGGGGATACAAACTTCCCTAACCCATAACTGATGGTACCCGGATCTCAAATAAATCTTTGAGAAGCATTTGAAACCCTGTAACTGATCAAACAGGTCGTCAATCCTGGGAAGTGGGTACTTATTCTTAATCATAACCTTATTTATCTTCCTATAGTCGATACATATTCTTAACGACCCGTCTTTCTTTCGCACACAGAGCACTGGTGCACCCTAAGGCTATACACTAGGTCGAATGAATCCCTTCTTGAGCAGATCTCTCAACTGCTCCTATAATTCCCTTAGCTCTACTGGAGCCATTTTGTAAGGAGGGATCGATATAGGATGAGTACCTGGAAGTAGATCAATAGCAAAATCTATCTCCCTTTTAGGAGGAATTCCAGGCAAATCCTCTAGAAAGACCTCAGGGAACTCATTTACAATGGGAATTGACTGGAGAGCCGTAAGCTCACATTCCAAGTTTCTTACCCGAACCAAGTGAGAAATAAAACCTTTGGATATAAACTTCTGAGCCTTAAGGTATGAAATAAACTTACCTTTAGGAATAGCGGCATCACCTTGCTATTCCCGGACTGGATCGTCGGGAAAATTGAATCTAACAACCTTAGCTCTGCAATAAACATTAGCATAACATGCCGCCAACCAATACATACCCAAAATGACATCAAAATCAACCATTTAAAGCTCAACTAGATCAGCTAAGGTTGATCTATCATATACCAATACTATGCAGTTTCGGTAAACTCGTCTAGCTAACACAGATTTCACCAATTGGCGTAGAAACAGCAAATGTTATAGATAATAACTCAGGGATTGTGTCAAACTGACTCGCAACCAATGGTGTGACATAAGAGAGTGTAGAACCAGGATCAAGTAAGATATATACTGCACAAGAATAAATAATCAAAGTACCTGTAACAACATCAGGTGAGGCCTCTTGGTCCTGTCGACCGCCCAAAGCATAAAATCGATTCTGGGTTGCCCCAGAACTAGAAGCCTCTCTCCCTCTGCCTCTGCCATAGCCTGTTGCTTGCTGAGGAACAGGTATGGAAGGTCAAAAGAAGGATGACGAAGCAACCGTTGATCGCGCCTGATCCGCCTCGACCTTATCTGAACAATCCCTCAAAAAGTGCCCTGGCTGCCCACAATGATAACATACATTATGCCCCTGGCGACGCTGACTTGAATGAGATTTCCCACAATGGGGACAAGGCGACAATGGTGGTCGCCTCTACCCCGCTCGCTCCTGTCATCAAGAGCTAGATGGATCTGGGCCTTGGTCCCTTCTCTGTCCCTGAAACTGAGGTGGGGCAATCCCTATTGGCCTAACTGACTGCCTGGATGACTGAGCCCCATGGTCACCCTGCAGCCGTCTGTAAGGACCCACAGTCCTAGCTCTCTTTCGTTGCTCCTACTGTCTCCGAGTGTCCCGTAATTGATGAACCAAATCCTCTGCCCTCTAGGCGAAAGCTTGAATTCGTGAAATGTCCATGTGCTACTAAGTAGATACCCCCAAGCAATCTTGAGCTATATGAAGCCCCAACCCTGAAACAAACCGATGAACTCTATCCTCCATCATCTGAACCACGTGAGGAGCATACCTGGCAAGAGAATTAAACCGAAGACAATACTTGCGCACACTCATACTTCCTTGCTCTAGGTGCAAAAACTGCTCAGCTCGAGCGTGTCGAAGCTCCTGGGGTAGATAGTGGTGCATAAAGGCCTCGGAGAACTCTTCCCACTCAGCTGTTGGTGCATTGGATCCTCTGGATCGAGCCCAACCCTCATACCACAATATCGCCACATCATGTAGTCTGAAGGTCGCCAAGTCTACTTCCTCAGTCGTTGAAGCTCACATCACCTTTAACACCCTATAAGTATGATCAATAAAGTCCCGAGGATCCTCGCTCGGGTCTGATCTGGTGAATATAGGAGGGCTAAAACTCAATAACTCGCGGGCCTTGGAACTCTCCGTTGTCTGGCCTCTATGTTTCTCTATCACCTCCAATCGTCACTCTTGACCTGCGGCTATACGAGCCATCAGCTAAACAGCTCCCTCAAGACCCTGTCCTTCTGAAACAATTGGATGTACCACAGGCATTGGAGGGTCTGCCACTCTACTACCCTCAAGTACTGCTGGTGCGGGAGGAGCTGGAGGTCTATCTGCCATTGCTCTGGCCGATGCGGGAGGAACTGTAATACTTAGGACAGGAGATTCACTCTGAGCCCCTGACCTGTCTCGTTGATCCACTGAAGGGAGACTAGTACCCTCCCCAACGGCTGTGCCAATCAACCTTATAGTCATCTTCCTTGTCATAGGCATACTCTAAAACAATAACATGATTTAGATATCATAGTACTTATGAGCTCGACTTATAGCACAAACTATTAGTAAAAAAAGTGAAACAATTCCTAAATGTCCTGTAGCCTCCTGATTATAAGTATGGTGCACAACATACCCATAAGCAAGACTCTACTAAACACAACTTTGTGGACTCCCTAAGACACGACTTCGCTCTGATACCAAGTCTGTCACGTGCCCGAACTAGGATAGGGCACAACCGACACTCGATTCATGGTCGATCGAGAAGCCAACTATATACCATCTATAAATGTAACACTAAGGCTGACCAATCCACCTGTCACAACCAACCAAGATAAATACTGGACCAATAATGCCTTGACAATTATAAATATGTAATCTGGAAATCCGACAAGGCTACAATAAAGCTAAGAAAAGCAATGAAAAACCAATACAACTACACAACCGACACTACTATACAAACTAGTCCACATTAGTCTCTACAAAGTAAACAAACTAAACTGCACGGGATAGGGCCCCAGCCTACCCATGTTGTACACAAAACTGAAAATAGTCCAAACTAGGATATGGCTCCTGGAAGAGAGGAGCATACCACTATTCTGCTGAAATATGGCTACTACTACATCTGATGATCTGAGCCTCGGCCTGTGCCTGCAGCACGATGCAGGAAGGGTCCCAAGATGAAGGGACGTTAGTACGAATAAAATGTACTAGTATGTAAGGCTGAAAACTGTAAACATGTAAGATAAAAATGATAACTAGGCCAGAAATAAGGAGTAGTAACAACTCGGAATCCTGAAAACAGAAACTTGACAATAACTAATTATTGAAGTGTAAATACAACCATCTAATGCACAACAAAGACTATAACTGAAATGCTAGCAGACAGCCGACCATAAAATCTATATACAGTTCGTCCAACCAGTGTACCACACCAGGGAAAAAATAAAAATGCCTCCAGCCGGTGTACCACACCGGGGTAAAATAATAAGACCTCCAACCGTGTACCACACTGGGGTAAAATAAATAAATCTTAGACAAAATCATAAATAGAGCCGATGTGGCTTATACTAGACCAGCTCAATACGTACAGCATGGAAATGACGAATACTAAACATGTGGCCTGCATAGGCCTCCTTCGTAATGCATAACTGGAACTGAGTACATATAACATGTAAAGCTAGAAAATAGAACATAAATGCATGTATTAAGAACTTGTATAAATCATAAGGAACTACGGATGACCTAAGAGTTTCAACAAAATTTATAGATTGTGTTCAAGGGATATTAGAGCTCAGAAACTCCCTAGCTTGACGTTCGTCTTAAGGGAAAGGGATTATGAAATCTCCCCTTGGCCTGAAATATTTCATAACATACGCATAAGATAAAGGACACCCATAACCAGGTAATCCTAATTCGATAAGCTCATTTACCCTCAATAGCTTGTGACGTCTTTACGTGGCTTAAAATCAATTACACGTCCTCATATTGGCTCTTTCACCAATTTCAGTTAGCAACTAGACCTTTAAACACATTTAACATAACATATATATACACGTGACATACAGTAAGGACCAGATAACAATGCCCACACAGAGGGGTCTCCAACTCAATGTACAACTACGACAACAATCAACACAATATCACACTTTAGATGTCTCACTTTGGATAGGAATAATCATAACATTTAACCTCAATAAAACATGGAACTTTAAAGCTTAAATGAAGCTTAACATACTGCCTCAATACTTTTAAATAGGTTTCTGTCTCATTCGATTCACAACACATGAATCGTGCTTAAAAGAATGATAGACGGGGCACCTTACATACCTTTCTCCGACAAACTTTTCTCTAGCCGATTTCCTATCTCAATGAACAGCCTTAAACCTATTAATCCAGTGGTTTAATAGGAAAACTAAAAGATTAATCTATAGCAAAAAATGCATAAAAAAAAATTAACCAGAGGCAGTCACAATAGCAACAACAACACACGGAAACATCAACAACATTTAGCCATTTTCTCAACTAGTTTTCACTAACTTTTGAGGGAGAAACAAGAGGGAAATTTTACCTTAGTTTTTGTGTAATTATACCCCTAAATATGAAGTATAATTCCAGCAAAAGAAACAGCAAAAAATCCTAAGGAAAACGATCAAAACTCAGCTAACAAACAGTCATCGGCAGCTCACTTAGCTGCCAATTTCCAGATTTTTGCTATGCAATTTGAGAGGTTTAAAAGGGGCGAAATCCCTAACTTTTCTCTTGATTTCGACACCTACTCAAAGGTGGATATATAGGAAGTCCAAATAGATTTTGAAACACAGAAAAACTTCTTCAAAACCTTGCCAAAACAAGCTCCAAAACAGCCCCTAACATACTTGGCAAGGTAATCTCAACTTATCTTGTGATTTTCTTGAACTTTGCTTGATGTTCGTCCTTGATTTTCTTTGTCCTAGCTGATGGAATTGAGAGAGAAATAGAATCCTTAGAAAGCTGTTCAATTTAGATTTAGCTGAAAATATTTTCTACAAGTGAAAAAACAGATTTTAAGTAAATAGGGCGGTGGAGACGCTAGGACGTCATGCCCGCATCACAACTCGCAATGCTTCGGTTAAATGTCCATAACTTCTTACTACGAACTCCAATTGACAAGAGGTTTGATGTTCTGAAACTAGACTCAAAGACCTTAATTTGATAGGTAGTGGGGCTTCTAATTCATTATATATTGGAAGATATGATATTTTAAAGTTGACCCTTACTTATGAACTTCACATACTCTTTGATATTTTGATCGTACACATTTCCCTTGTCATCTACGACCAATATACAACCCGTACTTTCCTTAACCTAGCATAGAAACATCAAATAATCACCAAAAGATTTCCAGGGTGTTATAGCCACCTTGCCAACTCTTCTCGCAATGAGGTAGGGGCCAACATAGCGGGGACCAAGTTTCCCTTTCTTTCCGAATTGCATTACTCCCTTCATGGGAGATACTTCAAGAACACCCAGTCATCTACCTCGAACTCAAGTTCTCTTCTCCTAACATCGACGTAGTACTTTTGGTGACTTTGAGCGGGTTTTAACCTGTCCCTTATCAACTGAACCTTCACCATAGCCTCATGACCGAATCTGGCCCAATCATAGCTGCCTCACCAACCTTAAACAACCCAATGGGCGATCTACATCTCTGCCCATAGAGAGCCTCGAATGGTGCCGTCTGGATACTAGAGTGATAGTTGTTATTGTAGGAAAACTCGATCAGGGGCAAGTGATCATTCAAACTACCTTTGAAGTCCATCACGCATGCTCTCAACATGTCTTCGATAGTCTGAATTTTCCGTTCCGCTTGACCATCCGTTTGCGAATGAAATGTTCTGCTGAGTTTAACCTGAGCCCAAGCCCTTTATGGAATGACCTCCAAAACTGACAGGTAAATTGAGTACCTCGGCCTGAAATGATGGACAAGGGAACTCCATGCAATCAAACCAACTCTGGATATTCAGCTTTGCGTAATCCTCCACTAAGTCCCTGGTTTTGACCGGTAGAAAATGTGTAGCCTTTGTCAACCTATCTACCACAACCCAAATGGAATCCTACTAACGACGGATACGAGGTAGCCCTGTTATAAAGTCCATGTTAATCTCTTCCCACTTCCAAGTGGGAATGCTAATATCCTGAAATAATCCTCCCATCCTTTGATGCTTAACCTTTACTTGTTGACAGTTCCGACACTTGGCTACGAATTCTATAATATCCTTCTTCATGCCATTCCACCAATAGATTTCTCGTAAATCATGATACATCTTGGTGGCACCGGGATGGATAGAATACTTGGATCCATGGGCCTCGTGCAACATCTGGCTCCTCAAATCATCAACATCTGGAACACATAGGCGACCCTGGTATCGAAGCACACCATCTCCCCATTGGGAGAAGACCTCTACCTTCTAAATTCAAACAACTTCTTCAACTTTACAAAAATCGGGTCCTCATCTTGTCTAGCTTTCACATCAGTCACCAAGGACAATTTGGATCAACTTTGAACAACAACACCGCCATCAATAGAGTCCACCAACCTAACTCCTAACCTTCCGAGATGATGCACATCTTTCACCAACTCTTTCTTTCCTTCATCCACATGGGACACACTCTCCATAGTGAGCCTACTAAGTGTGTTCACCACCACATTAGCCTTACCTGGATGGTAAAGAACACTCATATCGTAGTCTTTGCGTAATTCTAACCATCTCCATTGCCGTAGATTGAGGTCTTTCTGTGTTAACACATACTGTAAGATTTTGTGGTCCGTAAACACATCCATATGGACCCCATACAAGTAATGTCGCCATATCTTTAATGCGAATACCACTGCAGCCAACTCCAGATCATGGGTCGGGTAATTCTTCTCATGGATCTTCAACTGTCTAGAGGCATATGCTATCACTTTTCCTCGCTGCATCAATACACACCTGAGTCCGATTCTTGAAGCATCACAATACACCACAAAACCATCCATACCCTTGAGTAGGGTCAACACCGGTGCGGTAGTAAGTCGAGTCTTCAATTCTTGGAAGCTCTTCTCACAAGCCTCCAACCATTGGAACTTTACCTTCTTCTGGGTCAATTTGGTCAAAGGTGCTACAATGGATGAAAAACCTTCAACAAATCTACGTTAATAGCCAACTAAACCCAAGAAACTCAAAATATCCAAAGGATTCACGGGTCTAGGCCAATTTTTCACCGCAACAATTTTTTGAGAATCTACTTTTTTTCCCTCGCTTGATACCATATGGCCCAAAAATGCAACTGAGTTAAACCAAAACTTGCAATTGCTGAAATTGGCATACAGTTGATGATCCTTGAGAGTCTGAAGCACTACTATCAAATGAGCAACATGCTCCTCCTCGCTCCGAGAGTATATAAGGATATCATCAATGAACACGATCAGGAACATGTTCAAGTACAGCTTGAATACCCTGTTCATCAGGTCCATAAAGGCTGCAGGAGCATTTGTTAGTCCAAAATACATAACTACAAACTCATAATGACCATACCGCGTCCTGAAGGCTGTCTTTGGGATATCGCACTCCTGAGCTCTGTGTTTATGATACCCGAACCTGAGATCTATATTTGAAAAACACATGGCACCTTGAAGCTTGTCAAAAAAATCATCGATCCTGGGTAAAGCATACTTGTTCTTGACGGTGACTTTGTTCAGTTGCCAATAATTAATGAACATGTGAAGCGAACCATCCTTCTTTTGAACAAATAAGACTGGTGCACCCTATGGAGACTTGCTCGGCCTAATGAAGTCGTTATCTAACAGGTCCTTCAACTGATCCTTCAACTATTTTAGCTCGGCTGAAGCCCTCCTCTAAAGAGGGATAGATATAGGGTGCGTATCAGGTAGAAGGTCAATACAAAAATCAATTTTCCTCTCGGAAGGAACACCTAGTAAATCATCTAGAAATACTTCTGGATACTTACGCACCATCAAAACTAACTAGATAGTCGGGTTCTCAGACCAAACATCCTTAACCCTAACTAGATGATACATGCAACCCTTAAAAATTATCTTTCTGGCCTTAAGATAGGAGAAATGACCTACAGGTACATTAGAACTACCCTTCCACTCCAAGACTGACTCATCCGAAAAATGGAACTCCACCACATTGGTTCGACAATTAACAGAAGCATAACACGCATACAACCAATCCATTCCCAGAATAATATCAAAGTCAGTCATGGATAACTCAAGATATGCAAAGGTGACTTTATGCAATGTAGTCACCGGGCATCCTCTATACACCTGCCTAAGTACAACTGAATCACCAACAAGAGTAGAAACTGAAAATGGTTCTGATAGAGTCTTTGGAATAACTCTAAAGATGCTAGCAATATAAGGTGTCACAAAACACAAGGTAACCTCCGGATCTAACAAAACATAAACATCAATATGGAAAACTCACAACATACCAGTGACCACATTCAGGGAGACCTCCTGCTCCTCGCGGGGTGCTAAAGCGTAGAACCTATTTTGTCACTAACCGCCAGCTGAACTAGTCGAGGCACCCTACTGAGGGGGACGTGCTACTGGAGCGGCTAAACTGGTTGTAGCCATATAGGCTCCACCATCCCCTGATCAGGCTAAAGAGCAATCCCTGAGTCTGTGTCTGGGTTTTCCACATTCGAAACAAGAATCCAATCCAACTAAGCACCTTCTTGAGTGATTCTTATCACACTTTGCACAAGCTAGGAAGGTGTGCTCTATTTTCATGCTACTCTAGCCTTTCGAATCTGGAGCCTTGCTACTCTGATCCCCTTGAAATCTAGATGGCTTATTGGCCGATGATGGTGCTGGAGCAATAGACCTTTGCTGAGACTGCTAACGTTGTACACCCCCTGATCTGGCCTGAGAAGTCCCATAACTGTCAGTCTAGTCCCTCTTAGCCTCTCTCTTCCTCCGATACACCGACTCCATCTATTGAGCATGCAACACAATGCGGGAAAAATCAGTATCCTAATGCAACATGGTGATCCTACAATCCTTATCCAGGTAGTCTGCCACTCCGTGCACAAATCGGCTCACTCTAGCCTGCTAGTATGCCACCAACCTTTGGTGCATACATGGATAGACAGGTCAACTCTAAAGCGTACTCCTGAACTGAGATGACACCCTACTTCAAGTTAACAAACTCGGCTGCCTTTAGCTCCCTCATCTCTTGAGGGAAGAACCGTTCCAAGAATGCTGCAAGGAACTCTTCCCAACCTATAGGGCCTGCACCCACTACCCTAGCATCCCTCCACTGCTTGAACCATATATGTGCCACCCTTTTTAGCTGGTAGGAGGCCAAATTAACACAATCTCCATTTGTCACCCCCAAAGCCTAGGTGATCTTCAGAATCTCCTCGATGAATTCGTGTGGATCCTCATCCACCTTGGACCGTAGGAACTCCGACAGGTTCATCCTCAAGAAATATCTAATCTAAGCTTCTGCCGCATTGCCATTCCGTGGAATATGTGCAAAAGCCTATTGTTTGACCTGAGAAATCAAGGCTTGCACGAACATCTGGATAGCTGCTCGAAATGCAGCGTAGGTAACAGGCTCTGGTGCCTGGGGATCCTAAATAGGTGGGGCTTTTTGGTGCCCATGACCATTTCCATCTTCATGGCCTTCAGCGTTTCCATTTCTTCTTCCATTTATTCTTCGAGGCGCCATGATTCTACAATCACAAATAACATGAATTAGAGGAACAAAAAGATTTTTCATCGCATGACATAGATCATGAAAGAAGGGAACATTTCCTAAATGTCTCCTAGCCTCTTCGTCATAAGTGTGGCGCACTTCACATCCATGAAAAATACTCTACTCAACGCGGCTTTCATACACCCTAGGACACTTCAAAACCTATGGCTCTGATACCAAGTTTTTCATGACGCGAACGTAGACCCAGATCGTAACATGGGACAAGTAACTCCGAGAGGCCCCAAGTCGACCCATGGCATAAGCATATCTAACTTCATATCACTTAATCTGAATACTGAGCATTAAACATAGCGGAAACATAAACGTGACATAGCAAATCATAACATTCGGAAGTACTAGAAATACACATAAGTTGAGTACTACATACGGTTTGAAAGCCTCTGCTTTATAAGATGGGTTGAGTGGACAACATCCCCAACTAACCCAACCAAAAATGAAACAAAGAACATCATATATGTCTAGTCATATAGCCCTCGAAGCATAAGGACTCACCAATAAAGCTGAAAGCAACTCCAAGATAGACTAAGGATGGAGATGCGCCTGAGAGCCAGTCTTGTATCATGAAATTATACAACATAAAATGTATGCGGTCAGTACGTGGAATGTACTGAGTATGCAAAAACAGACATTTAAAATATGTAAAAACTCATAAAACGTCATAAGAGTAGGACATCATGCTCATATCGTAAATATTATAACATAACATAAGGCTCAAGGTTTCAGAAACTTTCTTAATACATTTGTAATCATAAGCATGAGAGAAAAACTATATTGAACATAACTTGAGTCAATATATATAATCATAAAAATGCATTAATCATGAGGAACAGTGAAGATTCTCATAACCGACATACCCCATATGAGCACACATGGTGGCCGACATGTAACCCTAGTCAGGAGAGTGTTCATACCTTGCGAAGTGTAGAACCATGAAAGACGTGATCACGCATGAAAAGAGCCACTTGGGTCAGGGATAGTCACAAGGAGGTCCCAATATATCCTATGGTGGCACGTAGTTTATGAGATCCAGCGCAGAACCTAGGCCCCGAACCTACTCGGTGTTAAATACTAGTCCCAAAACATATATAGTGCTCATAGTATAATATGCATGAATTCATGGGCTAGTTAAATCATAATAATCATGAACATACATGTACATACGTGAACTAGCAATGACATAAGGCCCGTGAGTCGGCCAAAACATAATTCATAAATCATAGGGTTCATGCATATTTGTAGTTCATACATATAATTTGTAAATCATTAAATCATGATATGTATTTGAATAAATCCATATTTCAAGTCATAAATCATGATGGGTTCGTCAATACCAACAATTTATATAAAGATCATGACCCGACTCATAATAGATTATACATAATTGGGCTTAATTTGGTAGAAATTGAAATCAATAATTTTATAATAAAACAGTTGTAAAAATGACCAAAATCCACAAAATAAGATGTAAATCAAAAATCATGAAAGCCCATTAACAAACCATTAGATTTTTTTTAAAATTGAATTAAAAACCCATGAGATTATTGATAGATTTTCATGAATTAATAGAGAATGGGTATGGGTGTGAACGAAAGCACCCATTCGTTACCCTACATAGCTGGGTAAGATCAGATTCCAAGGTTCCTTGAATGCCCAAGGGTGATTTGATGAAGGGGAGCTTAAGGAATAACTTGATCTCTCTTAATTTCTACCTAACTTGCATGCATGGGAATGAATATGTTTGGGGACTTAACCTATCTTAACATACCCAGAAAATATCATAAAACAATGTTGTTTAGAGCCCTAAAGTATAGGAAAGTCGAAAAATACCATTAATGAAATCACCCTGAAAAATTGCACTTGCCGATCCCACGGGCGTAACTACAAGTTTTTGGAGGCTACCACGACTCGTTGTACGATCCATCGTCTGCACTCCCAACCCTGACTTTGAATTCCAGTGACGACACAACAGGATGAGTCATGGTCTCTTCTTACGGGTCATTAGATCGACCATGTTAGCTTCCTAAAAATTCCTGAGTTTCCCTTACAATGACCCTCACCATGACTCATGGTATCCTACAACGATTCGTGGTATCCTTCAATTAAATCCACTAGAAAATTGGCACCCCAACTAATGACTAGATACCACGGGTCATTGCATCCCACCACAAGTAAGAGGATGACCGGTGGCATCCCCAACTGCCAGTCACATACCAACCACGACTGCTAACAACGACTCGTGGATCCCAACCATGAGTCATTACACCGTCAATCCTGCAATAATTTCCCAGATTTCAGCCAACATCAAATTTTGATCCTGGGTCTAATCTTAGGCACGTTCGGGGTATTACAAGGCTGCACAAGCCTTCCTACGACTCATAGGATGGCTCATTGGGACTTTCCCAAACCAAACTTGTAAAAATCATCAGGTACGAAACCTAGTACAACTCATAGTATCCTACTACGAGTCGTACCTGGAAACCTACCAAGTGTCTAAAAAGGGTTAAGTCCAAAAGTGACAGTAAGATCCTTACAACGACTCGTGGAATCGACTTATAGGTCGTACCATGAGTCGTGGAAAAATACAGAACATTTGTTTTCAAGGGGCATCCTCATATTACTCAAGGTATGGATCATACCTTCGTGGTACAAGTCGTACCTTAGAGGCTTAATGTTGATCTGAGACATTACGATTCTTAGTACGAACCATATCTCCAAGGTACCACTCATAATGTAGACACATGATAAATTATAGGGGACTTATTTTTTCTCTTGCTTTCTTTTTCTCAGGTTTGGAATTCTAACCCTTTTTCTCCACAAGTACAATGACGCATAAAATAAAAACATCTAAAGCAACTGCTTGAAGGGCATTAATAGATGAAACCTCCGAATTTGAACAAGTGGCAACACCCCTAGTGGTTCAGTCGAGGAATACCGGGTTGGCACATCTGCTGGTGCTCCCTAGTTTGAGGAGGGAGCTGAGGAAAGAGCCAAAGAGTCTTAAAGTGGCTCTAATGAAGAATAAGGGTCCGAGGAGGCCTAATCCGGTGTTGTAGACAGTGAGTTCGGATATGAGGAGGAGGCAACCATTGCTGAGTAGGAGCAGACTCAGCCTAGGGAGAACTGTATAATTCATTGGAGAGTACTAGGAGCCCAGGAGATTTTGAGTAGCGTATTGCTCTTACTGCCAAGAATGAACCTAGGCGGAGCATTCAAGATGAGCTGCGGATCCTCACCAATACACTGAACGAGGTGGAGGAGATGAATTGAATATTCAGCTTCTATGGGTTCAACTAGATGGCTAGAGCCCATACACTTCAGAGATTGTCCAGGAGTTCTATGCCAATTATTTGGCAATAATGGAGTAGAATGAAAAACAGGGGAAAAAACAAAATGATTCACCCAAGATGGAGAGCATCATCGTACGAGGCCGCAATGTGGATATATCCGAGCACACTATTGCTCAGGTGTTATATGGGCCCCAATTCATACAACCACACACTACACTAGAGTATGACTATCGAGTGGAGGCCATGAAATAGATCAAGCAGATGGGCTTTGATGAGAGGCGGAGGCAGATCTAATGGTTTCCCAAGGTTACTACTGAGGACAAAGAAGAAGCAGAATGGGTCACTAGCGGCAAGCAGGTCACAAGGAATTTTCTAAACTTCATAGAAAAAGCCTACTAGAAATTAGTGCGCCACCAGTTGACCCTGACAATAAATGATAATTCCCTCAACACAGATAGAGCAACTTTGGTGGCATGTATCATGTCCAGATACCCCATCAATATCCCAAGGGTCATTGCGGAGGAGATCCGAGATCAAGCTATGGGATTAAGTACTACTATCTCATTCTCGAATCTCGTATTCAGACTGGGCACAAAGGCATGTATCAAGGTGATTCGTGGTGAGGAGCACTTGATTGGAGGACAGAGGATAGTAGATATTAGCTTAATTTGGGATGAGATAAACCCGATAAGTCGGGCACAACATTCTATTGCAGTCCCAGTATCACGCACAATTTGGGCACAAGTGAATGCCCCCACTTCACAAGAGTAGGGCGAAACACTGGCTACAGATGCCGGTCATGAAGAGGTAGCTCCTAGCACCTTTGCCGCACCACCTAATGGCCTCCCAAGCCAGACTCCAGCTGGATACATGCTAGTGCGTTAAGAATTTCTCTAGACAGACCGTAGCTGAGACAAAGGTTTAGTCTATGATGGAGAACGTCAAGCCCTGGGTAAAGGATTAGATTGAGACAACTGAACAAGCCCTACACAACTGGGTAGATAACTTTGAGAGCATATTTAATGCATGTATAGCCGAGAAAACTGACACGGGAAGCCTCTGTGAGGATTTGGGGGCTCTTCGGAGCCAAGTGGACGAGCTGACATCACCGCAGCCGGTAATTATAGCAGCCCCCACTCTTTCTGACCTTGACATTGACATTGGCATTGATGAGGAGATTGATCTGGCAGTTCATTAGAAGCCTACAGGAGCTAAGAGGGAGAAAGGGAGAAAGAGGGTCTGTAGGATGTTGGAGACAAGACCCTAAAAAAGAAGAGAAAGAGAGAAAAGAAAGAGCACAAGCGGGTGAAATTGGAGAGCTAGCAGACTCACGACGAGCATAGGTCTGAGCTTCTTGAGAGAGAAAGAGGAGCGGGTAGCTCTACCACTGCCCATGTAGAGCTTGCAGGTGGAAAGGACCCTTAAGGCAAAATACATTTAGCCCTAGTGATTTCGGAGGTCATAGAGGCAACTGCTACTACTGAGAACTAATTATTGGGGACAGAAAGACCGGTAAAACAACAGTAGCCTCAGATACGATTCTTAATCAACAAGGGGGTAGTCATTTCCCCCTACTAATACCCTAGTGAGTGCGCCAGCCACCGCCATCACCACGATTGCAGCGGAGGTACCACCTCCGAAGGATGATAGGAGCTTAGTGTGCCACAGGTATGTTCCCTTTCTTCTGCATAACATTCTATGCTTCAGGGATGAAGCATGCTTTTTTAAAAAGGGAAGGGGTGTACTTGTATTTTTGGGATTTTGTTGGATTTGTCCAAGGACTTGTCGTTTCGTGTTTCTTTTTCCTCGAGCATGCTATTTAGTAGAGCTAGCATGTTTAGGATTCTAGTTTTTGTTTTTGTTTAATTAGAAAGTAGCTTTGGAGTACTCGGCCAGTAAATAGCACTATTTTTGAATTTGTGAAAATTGACCCTGTTTAAAAATTTTTGACGGTTAGCTATGTACTTGTCGGTTGCAAAGCATGATTTCTATGGATCTTTTATCTCATTTAGTTCAATAGCATGAGTAAGTTTTGTTAGCCATGTATAAATCGGACAAGTAGAATGAATGCAAGACATGTGTCATAAGTTAGTAAGGTCTAATACCCAGTTCAACTCTGTAGAGGATCTAGAACTTTCACAATTGGTCTTTACATAGGTTTTATGATGGTTGGTTAGGAAAGGATTATAGGCTTTTAGCCCATATTTAGCTTAAATGATACTACCAAAATAATATGATTCCCTTGATCCTGATTTTAAGCTTTAAATGAACCATTTTTCTTTGATTAACCAATTAACCGTATCCATTTTTGTAATGAAGTTGTTTTGGCCCTTGTCCCTCCTTGACATTGTGAACCTTAACATAGGGAAAATTCCTAATTTAAGTGTGTCTAGAATAGGGGTGCATAAATCTTGAGGAGGTGAAAAAGGAAGAGAAAATAGAAAAGGGTGAAAAATGTGATGTGGTGAAAAAAGAGAAAAAGAAAAAGAAAGAAAAATTGAAAAAGTAGATGCAAAAAGAGAATGATGAATGAAAATATGTGAAAACACACCACATCCATATAAGTGAATAAAAATAGTGGAATGGGAGGAAAAAGTTGAAAAAGCAAAAAGGGTGAAAATGTGAAAAAGTGGAGCCACATGTATGTAATTCCAAGGAGGGGTTAGTCACTAAAAAAATTCCACATCTACCATACCCAGCCCGAAAGCCTGCATTACAAGCCGAATCAAGTCCTATATTGATCCTAGTCTGGCCATCTGACAAGCCTAAGTAGAGAAAATAATGGCAACCCTATGGTATCCGACATGTAGTATTTGGAACTTCTCTGAGAGGGTGAGAATCTTACTTGTTCAGTCCCTTGTTTCATATTTTTCTATATCTGTGAGTGGGAGACTTCATTTGTTGTGAGGGTACATGGTTTGTGTTTAATTCTACCAATTATATGTGTGAAAAATATTGGTGATGACACTATCTGTTAATAGCTAGAAAACATATCTTGATCCCTATTTATCATGTTTTGTGGTTGCTTGATGTGCACATGTTGATTTGGTTTATGGGAAAAAGGGTCAAAAGATTTTTGAGTTATGGTGCCAATTTTGATTAATTATTGGCTATAGAATCCCAGGTTTATTTTCTAGTTAAGCATCATCTTTTAGTTTTTTGTTTTCTTTCACTAAGGACATGCAAAAGTCTCAAGTTGAGAATGTTGATGTGTTGTGAGTTTACAGCACTTTCGATGCTTAAAACTTAAAAAATAACATGAACTTAGGTATGTTTATATGGATATGAGGTACTTTAACTTTGTTTTCAGGGAAAATAGGTGTTGAAGCAAAATTGTGCAAAAGATGCATAAAAGTGCAAAAATCAGCCAAGTACAAATCTTAGTACGAGTCGTACCTTGATTGTACGAGTCGTATTGGGAATCATGAAGAAAATCAGAAGGCTGGAATAAGAGGAAGGCAAAGTACAACTCTTGGTACAAGCCATACTAAGATGGTATGAGCCGTAATTGGTGTTGTGGAAATCTTCAAAGAAAATTGCACAAGGTAGTCTCTTGGTACGGGTGGAAACTACAGATCGTAACAACCACTTACAACCCATACCATGATCCATAGGAAGCTTCAGTGATTCTTAAAGACTTAGCAGAACTTCAGATGCAACAAGCTAGTACGAGTTGTAGGAGAAAGGTACGAGGTGTACCGCCACACTCGTGGAAAACTTCAGAAGATGTCAAAGTTCTTATGGCCAAGCCACAGATGGATTATATGACTCGTAGGACTGTGGTATGAGTTGTACCAGCTGCCAAAACATAGACAAATCTACATCAGACAAGGGATGTACGAGAGGCAGGTATGACCCATACAATCCTATTAC
Source organism: Datura wrightii (assembly GCA_035772735.1). Classification (NCBI taxonomy): domain Eukaryota; kingdom Viridiplantae; phylum Streptophyta; class Magnoliopsida; order Solanales; family Solanaceae; genus Datura; species Datura wrightii. The sequence goes on along the minus strand of JASDFA010000019.1, from coordinate 68,935,622 downwards.
GAGTCGTGGGATCAGTTGTGAGTCAAGCCAGTGCCAGATATAGAAAATTTCATGTTAGCTTAGGAAAAGGTTTCTATGTTTGTACAAATATCTTTTATGTTTTATTTTAGTAGGACATCTAGAGAGAAAGTAGGAGATACATGCAAAAAGTATTATTTGTGAATTTTTATCAAGTTTTGGAAAGCAATTCTTAGGATCAAAACTTGATTTCATCAATTGTTCTTGAGATTGTTCATTGATATTCAAAGCAGATTCTCTTCCAATTATTGTTGTAAGTATTTAATTATGTGTTTGTCTATGAATGCTAAATATAATCTTACAATCATGAGAGGCTAAAACCTCCACAACTAGGATTGTGGGAATCATGGTGGAATAACGAAATAGGGTTATAGAAAGTGATTCAAAACTAATGTTAAACGCTTGTATTGTATTCTCTTCATCATTAAACGTTTCTTAAGGGTGTACAATGTTAGGACTTTCCCGAATTCTTTACTTTCTTGAACCTAGAGAAATAGAGATTAGAAAAAAGAGAATTACCACAAAGCCTTGATCTTTATGATCATTGTATTAACTTGAGTTGTGATCGTAGGATAGTTAAATTTGGGACAAATTGATAATGATTAGAAAGAAATTATTCATGAGACCTGACCGGGTGATTGAGTATAGTCATCCAATAGGGACAAACCAGTCGTTTGGATGAACCGTAGATATCAATTCTACAAGTAAGCATTTGGATTAATCACGTATGTATACCCGAAGTAATTATGAACCCATGGGGAACATTTACCCTAGTTTTTTGCAAATCTTGATACCAACCACAATTAATCTTGCTTTAATATGTTTTTCTTTGAAACCCCCCAATTTGGAGATAACTTACCAACAAGTTTAAATATCGTCATTAGTCTAGATCTTACCTTTTTCCCTGTGGGTTCGACCCCAACCACTTTATTAAGTTCTTTATGGACAACTTTGCCAGAAAGTGTGAGTTTGAGTGTTATCAGCTATGAGCCTTAGTAGGAACCGTAAGATGATTGTACGACTCATAGTATCAGCTGTGGTACAAGGCAGAGACTTGAGATGGGCAGAAGTTCATACTCTTGTTGGTCATTACGAATCGTACCTTCGTGGCACAGGTCGTAGTACTCACCGTGGTAATTAACCTCCACAAAAATGCCTAACTATGGACGTCTAACGTATGAGTCATGGTATGGGTCATAGCATGAAGGTATGACTCGTACCATCCTCTCATAGGTCCCCAGGTAAGTTGCTCTATCTTGTGGTACGAGTCTGTGGGATGAGTCGTAGGTATGACTTATGAATCGCGGTACAAATCATGATAGGCAAATTAAATAAAATAACCCAGCCAACCTGACTCGACCTGGATCTTTAAATCCACCCATAACCAATTTTAAATCAAAAATTTCAAACCTAATTTCCCTCACTTGAACACATGATCTCCTCCCCTCACTCTCCACTCACCCGTAACTCACTCCTATTGCCATTAAGATCGAAATTGTGCTATCAAATTACAAAGTTTGTCGAAGTGACTATTCCAAGCACTAAGCAAGCAAGAGTAAAGAAAGAATCTAGCAAGTACCATGATAACAAAGAAGCGAGCAACCAAAAGGCCTATCTGAAGTAGGCAAGAGCTAAGATTGCTACTCGAAGGGGCTTGAGGGATAAGGCCTCCGCATCTGAGCAGGAGAAAGGCACCCCTAGTGGTTCGGTGGAGGAGTACCAAGTAGACACTGATGACTCCAATGTGCCATGGACCACTAGGGCACATGCCAAGGCTCAGTCCGAAGCCGCTTCAGACACCCCAGCCGAAGCGCCCCAGTCTAAAGAGGGAGTTAAGAAGCAGCCTTAGGAGTTCGGCAGTGGCTCCAATGCTAAGGAAGGGTCTGATGAGGCCCAATCTGGAGAGGGTGAAGATGAGGCTGGGTCTGAGGAGGAGTCCCAAGATGATGATGATAACCACACTCCACCTCCAGAGAGTCGCTTAGTTAGGTGGAGTGTGCCCGGTCTTGGGAGATATATGAGCAGGTCCTCACTCTCACCTCCAAACAGCACCCCGGGTAGAATATTCAGGAGGAACTGCGAATCCTGACCAATGCACTAAATAAGGTCGAGGAGATGAAGTGAATTTTCAGCTTCTATGAGTTTGATTAGATGGCTATAACCACTGACAGCTACATTGCTGAATTAGTTAGGGAGTTCTATGGCAACTACCGGGCGATAATGGAGCAGAAAGCAAAGGCCAGGCAAAATTTGAAGGACAGGCCCAGGCTTGACAGTGTTATAGTTTGGAGACAAGAAGTTGATGTCTCCAAGTGGACCATTTCCCTGATGCTATATAGGCCATAGTTTAGAGCTCCAGATGCCACGCCGAGTTTGATTACAGAGTAGATTCCCTCAAAAGGGTTAAGCAACTGAGCTATGAGGAGAGACAGAGGCCGGTGATATGGCTAGATGGAGTAATAGAAAGGAGAAGGAGGAGGATGAATGGGTGAAAAGTGGATGGCAGGTCATAAAGGCTTCACTTAACTTCATATAGAATACCTACGAGACACTGGTTCACCACAGGCTGGCACTGATAGTTAACGATAATACATTGACTGCCGACAAAGAAGAATTGGTGGCTTGTTTCATGTCTCGATACACCATTAACATCCCACGAGTGATAGCTTAGGAGATTCTGGATCGCGCTCTGATCCTAAGCACCACTATCCTTTTCCCGAGTCTCATTCACAGAATTTGTAGAAATGCTAGGGTGAGAGTTTTAAGGAGATTGAAACTGAGGTTGGGGGACACAAGACCACAGATATTTGGCTAATTCGAGATGAAATTAACCTGGTGAGCCAGGTTAGATTACCAGCAGTGGTTCCACCACCAAAGCTAGCAAGGGATGAGCAGATAAACCATCCTGCCTCAGTAGAGCAGAAAGAGATGCCGACTACAGAAGTTGGTCACAGCAACTGACCCCAGAACTTCCTCCAAACCTTCATTGTCCATAACAGGGTAGGTGCCTTTAGGCTGTACCCTAGTAAATCCTCCACACCTTCATCGTCCACAATAGGGCAGGTGCCTTCAGGCTGTATATTGGTGCCATGATTTCCTCCAAAAGTTGGTGAAGAGGTTAACATTGGCCGAGAAAAAGTTCAAATTGATGATGAGGAATTTCAAGCCTTGGTTAAAGGCTGAGATAGAAGAGGTTTCTAGAGGGTTGCACAGCCGGTTGGACATCTTGGAGCTCTATTTCAATGAGTGCGTAGCTGAGCATCCGAACACAGGCAACTTGAGAGAGGAGTTGGAGGCCCTGTGGAGTCAGGTAGCTGAGCTGACATCTAGAAAATTGACCACATTAGTGGCCCCCACTATCCTGGAGTTAGATGAGGAACTTGATGAGTAGCTCGACCTTGGGGCATTCTGGTCTCCGACAGCAGCTAATGGAGTAAAGGAGACAAAGAGGGCCTTGAAGGTAGTTGATATAGAGACCTCCAAGAAAAGGAAGAGAAGAGAGAGGAAGGAGCTCAAGCGAGAAGTAAAGAGCGTGTAGTCTCATAACGAGCACATGTTTGAGCTGCAAAAGAGAGCGAGATGATCTGGGAGCTCAACTATTGTACCTAGAGAGCTTGCGGGTGGCAAGGACCCTTTAGGTGAGCCACATTAGGCCAAAGTAGATGATGAGGTTGCGAAGGTGGCCATGACTTTTAAGGGGTTACCACGACCCCAGTTTCCACACCATTGAGTGCGTATGCCACCGCTAGCGCCACGACTGCAGCAGAAGGGAGTGTTCCTGCACACCCGCTTCCGTAGGATGACAGGATTTCTTAGAGCACCACAAGTATATACCTCTCTTAGTTCATACATTTTTACTGCTTTAGGGACAAAACATGTTTTTAAAAGGGGGGGTGTACTTGTTTTTGCTTTAAGTGTTTTTGTTGTCGTTTTCTTTTCCCTCGGACAACTATTTAGTAGAATCGTCTTGTTTAGGATTTTGTTTTGTTTTGTTGAACTAGAAGTATCTTTAGAGTAATTTACAGCCAATAAATGCACTTTTTTTGGAAGTTGTTGAAAAAATTACCCTTTCTAAAATTTTTCTATTAGATGTGTATGTTGATTGCAAAGAATTACTACTATGGATCTTTGTATGGAATTTGATAAACTAGCCTGTGTAGTTATAGTTTAGTTGTGTATGTACCAGATAGACAGAATAAATGCAAACCTGTACCATGTGTGAGTGAGGATTCTTATCTAGTTTAATACTGTGTAGAGGATTTAGAATTTGCCCGATTGGTCTTTACATAGTTTGTAGGATAGTTGATTAGGAAAGGATCATAGGCTGTTTTTTATTTGCCACACTTTTAGCCTATATTTCCTACAAAATAAAAATGAATCTTTTGATCCCATGTTTGAGCCTAAAGTTAACCATTTTTCTTTGATTACCCATTCACATTTTCCATGCTTATAATGAACCTGTTTAGCCCTGGTCCCTCCTTGTATATTATGAACCTTAACTCAGGTAAAATACCTAAGTTGAGGGTGGCTATATTAGGGGTGCCTAGACCGATTAGGGGTGAAAAAGAAAGAAAAAGTCAAACAAAAGTGGGGAGTGCTGTGAAAAGAAAGTAAAAATAATAAAAGAGCTTAAATGGCATAAGAAAAAAAACAAAAATAGAAAAGAATAGAAAAAGATGAGAAAATCTTATCATACCCACAAGTGACAGCTGAATGGAGAAGAAGGGAGGAAAAAGTGAAAAAAATAAAAAGGGGTAAAAAGGTAAAAAGTGAAGCCAAGAAGGGTTATTCACTAATTCAATATCTATCATACCTAATCTGAAGCCTACATTACAAGCTGATAAAAGTCCTATAGTGATCCTAGTCTGACTGTCTGAAAAATCGAAGTACAGAAAATAAAGGCAAGCCTATGGTATCCACTGGTGCAGTATTTGAAACTTCATTGTGAGAGTGAGAGTCTACTTGAATAGTCCCAGGAATCATTTATATATATTTTTGAGTGTTGGGGACTTCATTTATTGTGAGGGTACATGGTTTGTGTTGCATTCTTCCAGTTGTCTGTGTAAAAAGCATTAGTGATAGCTCAATTCTCTGCAAATAGTTAGATGTCATATCTGAATCCCTATATGTCATGAGTTGTAGTTGCATGTATGCATAGCTGACTTAGTTTGAATGTAAAAGAGGTCAATATCATATAATGGTCCTTTGTTCAAATTTTGTTGTGTTAACTGTAGGTATTCTACTTTACTTTCTAGTTAAGAGTCATTTTATAGTTTCATTTTATTTGCTTGAGGACATGCAAAAGTCTTAAATTGAGTTGTTGATGTGTTGTGGGTTTACAACACTTTTGACACTTATAACTGAAAAAATATGCATGGTCTTAGGTGTGTTTATACTGATATGATGCACTTTTATTTTTTTTTCAGGAAAATTAGGTGTTGGAGTTAAGATCTACAAAATAAAGGGAAAGATTGCAGAAAATGGGCTAAGTACAGGCCTTAGTACGAAACGTACCATCCTAGTAGGATCCATACTATCATTCATGGAAATATTCAAAGGATGCCAGACTTCACTGTATTAGACCAAGATAGAAATGTACGACTTGTAGGAGCATTGTACTAGTCGTACCAGCTCCCATCACTAAACTAAAATCAGGGTTTCCAAGCATCGTACGGTGGAAGCTACAATTTGTAGGTTGATGGAACTAGTCGTAAAAGAAGGATGCGATAGTTTAATCAGTTTTCCTGTTAATTTAGGAAAAGTCTCTGATTGTTCAAATTAATACTTTTCTAGGTTATTTTAGTTAGGATTTCGACTTTTTGAGAGGATAATAACATTTTTGAGTTCTCATCAATATTCTTGGAGATTTATTCATTGTTCTTGGATTGTTCTTGGTTGAATTTTTACAATAATCAAGTGGATATTTTTTCCAATCATCATTTTAAGTCTTTAATTATGATTTCTTCTATGAATTCTAATTCTTCTATTATAAACATGAGAGGCTAAACCTCCATAACTAGGGTTATGGGAACCATGGTAAATTAACTAACTAGCATTAACACAAGTGCGATTCTAAACCTATATACATGCTTGTATTGTTCATCTCATCATCTTAAACGTTTCTTATCGATATGAAAGGTTAGGACTTTCCTGAATTCTCTACTTTCTTAAACCTAGAGGGATAAGATTAGGAAAAAAGAAGAACAACAATACCTTGAACTTTATGATTCATCGAATAACTTGAGCTTTGGTCACAAGATAGTTAATTTGGAATAATTGATAATGGTTAACGTGAAAACACTCAAGATACCTAATCTGGTAATTGAGTATAGTCATCTAATAGGGAGAAAATAGTCATTTGAATGAACCTATGTTATAAGTTCTGTATTATAAGTATAGGGATAGATCACTAATGTAATAACCCGAAGTTTTTATGAATATATGCGAAACACTTCCCTAATTACTGGCATAAACTTGACAACAAAATCAACTCACGATAATCTTACTTAATTCTTGCATTGAAACCCCTATGAGGAGATAACTGTGCTAAAAGCATAAATACTTGCGTTATTCTACATCCTGACAACATTCCCAGTAGGATCGACCCCAACCTAGTTGGGTTCTTTAATTGACAACATCCATGTCATACTTTTATAGGGGTGTGATTTGAGTGTTTTAGTATTATATCATGGCCTTGCCAGTCAAGGGCTTCTTTAAGACAAGGACTACTAGTGTAATAGCCCGAAGTTGTTTTGAACCCATGGGGAACACTTCCCTAGTTTATTTCTTAAACTTGACAACAACATCAATTTACAATACTCTTACTTAATTCTTGCATTCAAACCCCCCATTAGGAGATAACTATGCTAAAGGCATAAATACTTGTGTTTCTCTACATCCTGACCATATTCTCTGTAGGATAGACCCTAACCTAGTTGGGTTCTTTATTGACAATATATGTGTTATACTTTTATAGGGGTATGATTAAAGTTTTATCACCGACACAATCATGATAGAGCTTATATGATACCTCAACTATCTTGCTCAAGTGGGCAGAGCCGCCCCAAGATTGCCAAGGTAAGGGATGATGACATGGTGTGATACCACTAGTGAGACCCCGTAAGGTTAAACATGAATATATTCTTACATTGGCATGTAGTTTTGAGGCCTGGGTTCCCAGAACCCCCGACATACTCAGTGCTATATACCACTCCCAAAATATGCATGTGGCTTATATTGTAATCATGAAACATACTTGAAGTACATCGGCTAGATAAAATCATAGGATACATGAATATGCTTGAAATACGTAAACCAGCCATGAAAGAGGCCCGAGTCATTCATGAACATAAACTTGATACTTGTATAAGTTATGCATACTTTAGAAAGTAATCATACTTGAAATGCATAGGTTCACGAAGGGTTCTTATAAAAATCATGCATCATGACCATAATACATAACTTAAAACTTGAGATTTGATATCATAAGAGGATCATGGGATTTCATTATAAAGGAATTTAACCCTAGAAGTTCATAATCATACTTGTAACATAGGAATCAAAATTTCGTGGAAGGCTTGATAGAAATATAAAACCCTACCATAGGATCGTCAATTTGAACAAGAAATCTAATCCCATAGATGAATCATGGAGGAATTTAACAACATCCAACCTAGCCCTAAAATTTAGAATTCAGGGCATAGGGAATGGGAGATCATGATTTCAATTGAAGAAGGGGCATGAGGGTGGAAGAATCCCCCATTGATAATCCACACATACTTTGGTTCTCTAATTCCTTGACTTTTATTGCCACCGAAAGAGAACTTCAGAAGATGATAATGAAGAACCCTAGCTTGTTCTTGCGAGCCTTGAGAGATTTGATCTTCAAATTTGAGTGCTAGGAGTAGAATGGGGGTTTTAGGGTGAATATCCCCCTTAAAGAACTCTTTCCCAAGCTTAAAATGACATAGTTTAGGAGTTGGGAACTTAGGAATTATGAAAAACCCTTAATGATTCGATTGGAAATATTTGACTGCCAGTCACCACGAGTGACCCAACGAGTCGTTAGGTCACTGGATGACTCAAGGTTTCCCTAATTTCCACTACTAGAATCTTCCATCCTTCCATCCATCCCAGACAACGACTCCCTTGACAAGTCGTGAAGTGGCACCATGCCTCGTCCCTCAACTCATTATGTCTCCAGGAAATCCAACATTTTACCAACTCATGCACACACAAAGGGTAACTAAATGACCCATCAAGTCACATAATGAGTCTCTCAAAGACTCATTCTGTGACCAAGTGTAGATTTTCCCATTTTCATCATTTTAGTCCTCGGGTATAATCTTAGGAACTTTTGGGGTGTAACGGAAACCCAAGCATTTTTCAATTTATTTTTACTTCACTTCTTTGTTATTTTTGATTGTTGCAGGAATGTAAGAAGTTGAAATGTGACGACAAGTTCAAGATGCCAAAGAGAGGCACTTACGCAGCACCTGGGAAGTGAAGGTGCCAATATACAGCATAAAGGTGTAGCACAGGTTTGTTATACCCCGAGAACCCATGGATCAGACCCAGAAGTGAAAATGGAGAACAATTGAAAATTCGCACCAAGTCACAGAACGACCCGTAAGGTTGGTCATGAGGAATGACCACGAGTCGTAAGGTGACTCGTGGTCAGCATGGATTTTCAAGGCTTGAGTGAGGAGGCCAGGGGCCTGACCACGGGTCGTGGTCAGACCTCACGACTCATGAGGTCACCTGTGTTCTACCATGAATGTTTTGGCAAGTCGGGATGGGCAGTGTAAGCCACAAAAGGTGACCACAAGTCGTGGTGTCACATCACAACTCGTGAAGTCACCCATGGGATCCCCTTTGATGTTTTGCGCAGTGAACTCAACAGATCATGGCCACGAGTCATGCCCTATGGCAACAACCCATGAGGTCCTTCCCGGGGGCTGCCAACCAGAAATTTCCTGCATTTTAATTAGGGTGTTTTCGTAATTCCTAAGCCCCTAAGGCCTAAACTACGTCGTTTTGGATATTTTTCTGAGTAATATAAGATGGGTTAATCCCTTTATGCATGCCAATTCTCATGCAAAAGCTTAAAGAGGTTTTTGGGAGATTCAAGGCCTTCTTCCCCAAATTTTCATCAATTTCATTGTGGGTGTTCAAGGAACTTTAATTCCATTCATTCCCAAGTATGTAGGGTTTTAAAATGGGTGGAATTCTTCCTCTCCCATTCCCAATTTCGATTTAAATCATGAATACTCCTATCCAATTCTATGGGGTTTTACTTAAATGCATGAAAATGTGATTTCTCTTTATGTGTCTGATTTGATTGAGTTCTAATTATCAAATTATGAATGATGGGAAGGTTCTATTATTATTTTATTCAAATAATGTTTCAATCTTTTAAATCTAAAAATGCCCATTTGATGAAAGTTGATGGAAGTTATGATTTATGATGACTACTCTATAATTTGAGTTTATTGATGATAGAAAAAAATGAATTCAAGTTACTCATGTTTATGAGCATATTTTGAAAGAATTGAGTATGATGAAGTATTGTAAAATCCCAACATGTTGAAGAATGATTTATGATTTATGAAGCGAATTACATGATTTATCGATTTATGATGTTGGCCGATGAAAAGGGCCTATGATTCTTAGCTAAGCATGTTTTAAAGGGGATAAATGATGATAAATGATATATTTTAGCCAATGAATCTTAATGCATGATGCTATTGACTTATGTATGAGCCTATATGCATGTTTCTTGGAGCTGTGTCTAGCACCGAATAGCCCGACGATCAAAGGACTACGTTGGTGTATCATAACCACATGCCACCGTTGGTTTCTAAATGATATGATGTATTGATAATGATCCCCTCAAATATGATATCACGCCTTATGCACGACCCTCAGTTGGCAATCCAGGGTCGGCTTTGCCTACTTGAGCGAGATAGTGGGGCATCATGAAAGGCTCTACCATGATGGCGTCGGTTATGATGAGTCCCCCCATTGTTCTTCATGTTTTATGCATTGTCATGTTTATGTTATTGGCTCAAGTTATAGCTTGATAAATTTACTTATAAATTATTTGAAAGTCTTGAGCCCTATGTTTTATTACGAAGATTTGGACGCAAGCATGATGTCCTCCTCCTCTGTCTATTTATGAGTTTATTTTACTATTAAAATATTTATTTTACTTACCTTGTATAACATTATATTCCACGTACTGACCACATATTTTCTATGTTGTATCATTTCATGATACAAGGCCCGGATCTCAAGCTCATCCTCATCTTTAGTGCATCTCAGCTTGTGCTTCCAGCTTATTGGTGAGTCTTCATGTTCCTAGGGCTGTTTGATTGATTTTCATGTTGTTTATTTTATGTTTTGGTCGGATTAGTTGGGAGATGTAGTCCCATCAACCCATCTTATGTATTTAGAGGCTTTCAGACAAGTATGTAGTGCTCCGTTGTGTGTATGCGCAGTATTTCCTGATGTTATGCTATAATTACGTTTTCTCTATGTTTGATTATCATTCCGCTTATTTGAATAAGATTAGTGGTATGCATGTGAAGCACGCCACACTTATGACGAAGAGGCTACAAAATGTTTTAGGAAATGTTCCCTTCTTTCATGTCAATGTCAAATGATGAAAAGCCTTTCTATCCTTCTAATCGTGCGATTCGTGATTTGCAGAACTATGGCTCCTAGAAGAATGAACGGAAGGAGGAATGGAAATGATGAAGGCCACGATGATGGCAATGACCATGGGCATCAACAAGTCCCACCTGTTCAGGAGCCCCATGCACCAGAGCCAACTGCCCACATTGAGTTTCGGCAGCTATTCAGATGTTGGGGAAGGCCTTGACTGCTCAGGTCAACCAGCAAGTTGATGCGCATGTCCTGTAGAATGGCAATGCAATGACGACTCGGATTAGAGACTTCTCGAGGATGAACCCTCCTGAGTTCACGGGATCAAAGGTGGATGAAGATCCACATGAGTTCATTGAAGGGATATTGAAGGTCACTCATATTATGGGGGTGACAAATGGGGAGTGTGTAGACTTGGCCTTATATCAGCTAAAAGAGGTCACTCATATTATGTACAAGCAATGGAAGGATAGAAGGGCAGCGGGAGCAGGCCCTATCAACTGGGATGAGTTCCACATGGCCTTTCTCGACAGGTTCTTCCCTTATGAAATGAGGGAGTTGAAACAGTGAAGTTTGTGAACCTCAAGAAGGGAAAAATGACAGTGTTGGAGTATTCGCTTGAGTTCACCCGGTTGTCAAAATATGCCCCAGAGTTGGTGATGGATTAGACGACGCGGGTGAGCTGACTTGTTCAGGACGTGGCCTGTTATTTAGACAAGGATTGCAGGACTGCTATGCTCCGCTAGAATATGGAATTTCCTCACATAGTGTTGTATTTCCAGTAGATGGAGGCAGCTCATGTGAGGGAGAGGGAGGAAAAGAGGGCTCGGACAGATAGTCGGGGGTTTACACATCAGAGCTCCGGTGGTGGCTACCATCCATAGTTTTAGTAGAGGTCACTAGCCCCAACACCATCATCAGCTAGTGTTCCATCTAGACCCAGGGGTGATCAGAGGAGCAAGGCTTCAGGGTCGAGCGATCAGAGGGGCACCCAACTACAATATATCTCTCCAGCCTGCCGGAAGTACGGCAAGAGTCACACCAAAGAGTGTCTTCTCAGCTCAAATATTTGCTATGGGTGTGGTAGATCTGGGCGCATGCATCGGGCGTGCCCATATGATAGACAAGGTGATGATAGGGGTCATGCACAGACCACCAAGACAGCAGCAGCTCCAGCCTATTCCGGTTTGCAGGGAGCATTGACTAGTGGGGGTGGCGGACAGTGCCAAAACAAATTGTATGCCCTTGCCTCGCGCTAGGAGCAAGAGATCGATCACTAGTATGTTGCGTGTCTTTCATATTGTTGTTTATGCCTTGCAAGATCTGGGAGCCACATTGTCTTTCATGACTCCTTTCATTGCTAGTTGGAGTTAGTCCCGAGACTTTTTTAGAACCCCTGTTGGTGATTCGGTCATAGCTATACGAGTATACAGAGGATGTCTTATCACTGTGTTGCATAAGGTTAACTCACCCATGACTGACTTTGACATTATACTTGGCATGGATTGGTTGTTTTCATGTTATGCTTTGATTAATTGTAGGACCCGTGAAGTGGAATTTCGATTTCCGTGGGAGTCAGTTTTGGAATGGAAGGGTAATTCAACTGTACCAGCCAATTGGTTCATTTCCTATCTTAAGGCCCAGAAGATGATCTCTAAAGGTTGCATGTACCACCTAGTTAGGGTTAAGGATATGGAGTCCGAGACCCCGACTATCCGGTTAGTTCCGGTGGTGTGCGAGTATCTACAGGTGTTTCCCGAGGATTTGCCAGGTGTTCCTCTGGAAAGGAAAATTGATTTCAGAATTGATCTATTTCCAGATACGCAACCTATTTATATCCCTCCTTACAGGATGACTCTAGCCGAGCTAAAGGAATTAAAGGATCAGTTGAAGGACTTACCGGATAAGGGTTCTATTAGACCGAGCAGGTCTTCGTGGGGTGCGTCAGTTCTATTTGTTCAAAAGAAAGATGGTTTCCTTCGCATGTTTATTGACTATCGGTAGTTGAACAAGGTTACTGTCAAGAACAGGTACCCCTTACCCAGGATCGATGATTTATTTTACCAGCTTTAGGGTGCCCAGTGCTTCTCCAAGATTGATCTCAGGTCTGGGTATCACCAGCTCAGAGTGCAGGAGAGTGACATCCTAAAGACCGCTTTCAGGACTCGGTATGGTCACTACGAATTTGTTGTTATGTCTTTCGGACTAACCAATGCCCTCGCAACTTTTATGGATATAATGAATAGGGTGTTAAAATTTAGACATGTTCGTGATTGTGTTCATTGAAAAAATCTTGATATACTCTTGGAGCGAGGAGGAGCATGCCACTCATTTGAGAATGTGCTGCAAACCCTCAAGGATCGTCAGCTATATGCAAAGTTTAGCAAGTGTGAGTTCTGGCTAAACTCAACAGCATTTTTGGGACATGTGGTATAAAGAAAAGGCATAAGGTTAGATTCCCAGAAGTTCGAAGCGATGAAGAATTGGCCTAGATTGGTGAATCCTTTAGGAATTCAGAGTTTCTTGGGCCTAATAGGTTACTACCGGAGGTTTGTTGATGGTTTTTCATCTATTGCAGCACCTTAGACTAAGTTGACTTAGAAAATATGAAGTTCTAATGGTCGGATGCTTGTGACGAAAGCTTCCAAGAGTTGAAGACACGACTCACTTCAGCACCAGTGTTGACCTTACTCGAGGGTACCGATGGCTTTGTTGTATATTGTGATGCTTTGAGAGTCGGATTGGGATGTGTGTTGATACAACGTGGTAAGGTGATAGCATATGCCTCGAGCAGCTGAAAGTTCATGAAAAGAATTACCCGACCCATGATCATGAGTTGGCCGCGGTGGTGTTGCATTGAAGATATGGCGGCATTACTTGTATGGGGTCCACGTGGATGTATTTACAGATCACAAGAGCTTCCAATATGTGTTCACACAGAAAGATCTAAATCTTCATCAAAGGCGGTGGTTGGAGTTACTTAAGGACTAAGACATGAGTGTCCTCTACCACCCGGGCAAGGCTAATGTGGTTGCGGATGCACTTAGTAGGCTCTCCATGGAATGTCTGTCCCACGTGGATGAGTGAAAGAAGGAGTTGGTGAAGGATGTCCACCGACTTACAAGACTGGAAGTTAGGTTGATCGACTTGACCGATGGCGGTGTTATTGTGCATAACGGGTCAAAATCGTCCTTTGTGGTTGATGTTAAATCTAGGCAAGATGAGGATCCACTATTGAGGAAGCTGAAGGAGGCGGTGTGGAGTCAGAAGTTGGAGGTCTTCTCCCAAGGGGGAGATGGTGTGCTACGATACCAGGGTTGATTATGTGTTCCAGACGTCGATAATTTGAGAGTCTGGATATTGCATGAGGCACATGGTACCAGATATGCTATTCATCCAGATCCACGAAGATGTATCGGGATTTGCAAGAAATCTATTGGTGGGATGGTATGAAGAAAGATACTGCGGAGTTTGTAGCAAAATATCCAAACTGCCAGCAAGTGAAAGTCGAACATCAAAGGTCAGGAGGTGTACTTTAGGATACTAGCATTCCCGCTTGGAAGTGGGAAGAGATTAATATGGATTCTATTACAGGCCTATCTTGTACTCGCCCACACTATGACTCCATTTGGGTGGTGGTGGATAGGCTAACTAAGGCGGCACACTTACTGCTAATCAAGACCACTGATTCAGCAGAGGATTATGCAAAGTTGTATATTTGGGAGTTGGTTCGACTTCATAGAGTGCCCTTGTCTATCATCTTGTATCAAGGTACTTAATTTACCTCTCAGTTTTAGAGGTCTTTTCAAAAAGGACTTGGGATGCAAGTTAAGCTCAATACAACCTTCCATCCACAAACAGACAGCCAGGTAGAACGAACCATTCTGACCCTTGAGGGTATGTTGAGGGCATGTGTTATGGATTTTAAAGTTAGTTGGGATGATCATTTGCCCTTGATCGAGTTTTCTTATTATAACAATTACCATTCTGGTATCCAAATGGCACCCTTCGAGGATCTTTATGGGCGGAGGTGTAGATCTCCCGTCGGATGGTTTAAGGTTGGTGAGGCAGCTATGATAGGACCAGATTCGGTTCATAAGGTGATAGTGAAGGTTCAGTTGATAAGGGACCAGTTGAAAACCGCTCAGAGTCATCAGAAATCGAATGATGATGTGAGAAGAAGGGATTTGGAGTTTGATGTGGATGACTAGGTATTTCTAAAGGTATCTCCCATGAAGGTAGTCATGCGGTTTGGAAAGAAAGGTAAACTCAGTCCCCACTATATTGGTCCTTACCGAGTTGGGAGAAGAGTTGTCAAGGTATCATATGAGTTACACTTGCCCTCGGAGTTGTCCTCAGTTAATCCCGTCTTCCATGTGTCCCTTTTGAAGAAGCCTTTGGGTGATCCAGCCTTGGTAGATTTGGTAGACAACATTGGGGGTGAAAGACAACCTTAGTTATGAAGAAGTCCCCGTTGAAATCCTAGATCGTCAGGTTCATATGTTAAGAAACAAAGAAGTAGCTTCAGTAAAGGTGTTATGGAGAAATCAGCATGTTGAGGGAGCTACGTGGAAGTCGAAGCATATATGATGGCTAAATACCTTCATTAGTTCCTTACCGGCTCAGTTTTAGTTTGAGGTATCAATTTTTCTCTAAACCCTTAATTATCTTTTCCTGTTCAGTTCGTGTGTACAAGTGTTTTATGATATTGTAGATGTATGTGATGTCTGAATTCGGTTTAGCTATGTAGTCCTTTTCGGAGGTATTCATTTTGTCCGTTTTTGACTTAAATGACTGGTAATTGTATATGGTGATAGCTTGTTTTTGAGTTTTCTGCATGTTTCTAACATTCAAGGATGAATGTTCCCATGGGGGAGATATTGTAATACCCCGGGAACCTAAGGATCAGACCCGGAAGTGAAAACGGAGAAAACTGAAAATTCGCACTAGGTCACAGAATGACCTGTGAGGTTGGACGTGAGGAGTGACCACGAGTCATGAGGTGACTCGTGGTGAGCATGGTTTGGCAAGGCTTGGGTGAGGAGGCCACGAGCCTGACCACGAGTCGTGGTCAGAACTCATGACTCGTGTGGTCACCCATGGTCTACCTTGGATGTTTTGGAAAGTCGGGATGGGCAGTGTAGGCCCCGAAAGGTCAGACCACGAGTCGTGGTCTGACCTCACGACTCGTGAAGTCACCTGTAGGATCCCCTTGGATGTTTGGGGCAGTGGAATCAACAAATCGTGGCCACGAGTCATGCCCTGTGGCAACGACTCGTGAGGTCCCTCTTGGGGGCTGGCAACCAGAAATTTCCTGTGTTTTAATAAGGTTGTTTTTGTAATTTCTATGTTTCTAAGGCCTAAACTACGTCATTTTGGATATTTTTCTAAGTAAGATAAGATGGGTTAAGCCCTTTATGCATGCCCATTCTCATGCAAAAGCTTAGAGAGGTTTTTGGGAGATTCAAGGCCTTCTTCCCCAAATTTTCATCAATTTCTTTGTGGGTTTTCAAGGAACTTTAAGTCCATCCACTCCCAGGTATGTAGGCTTTTTAAATGGGTGGAATTCTTCCTCTCCCATTCCCAATTTCGATTTAAATCATGAATACTCATATCCAAGTCTATGGGGTTTTACTCACATGCATGAAAATGTGATTTCTCTTTATGGGTCGGATTTGATTGAGTTTTAATTATCAAATTATGAATGATTGGGTAGGTTCTATTGTTATTTTCTTCAAATCATGTTTCAATCTTTTAAATCTAAAAATGCCCATTTGATGAAAGTTCATGGAAGTTATGGTTTATGATGACTACTCTATAATTTGAGTTTATTGATGATAGAAAAGCATAAGTTCAAGTTACCCATGTTTATGATCATATTTTGAAAGAATTGAATATTATGAAGTATTCAGCAATGCCCAAATGTTGAAGAATGATTTATGATTTATGAAGCGAATTATATGACTTATCGATTTATGATGTTGGCCGATGAAAAGATCCTATGATTCTTGCCTAAGCATGTTTTAAAGGGGATCAATGATGATAAAAGATATATTTTAGCCAATGAATCTTAATGCGTTATGTTATTGATTTATGTATGAGCCTATATGTATGTTTTTGGGAGCCGTGTCTAGCACCGAGCAGCCCAACATTCAAAGGACTACGACGGTGTCTCATAAACACGTGCCACCGTGGATTTCTAAATTATATGATGTATTGATAATGATCCCCTCAAAAGTGATATCACGCCTTATCCACGGCCCTCACTTGCAAGCCAGGGTCGACTCTGCCCACTTGAGCGACATAGTGGGGCATCATGAAAGGCTCTACCATGATGGTGTCGGTTATGACGATTCCTCCCATTGTTCTGCATGTTTTATGCATTGTCATGTTTATGTTATTGGCTCAAGTTATAGTTTGATAATGTTACTTATAATTATGATAATGAATGATTATGAATGATTTGAAAGTCTTGAGCCCTATGTTTTATTATGAAGATTTTGATGCAAGCATGATGTCCTCCTCCTATGTCTATTTATGAGTATACTTTACTTTTAAAATGTATGTTTTACTTACCTTGAATACTCAGTACATTCCACGTACTAACCGCATACTTTCTATGTTGTATCGTTTCATGATACAGGGTCCAAATCTCAGTCTTATCCTCATCCTTAGACCATCTCAGCTTATGCTTCCAGCTTATTGGTGAGTCCTCATGTTTCGAGGGTCATTTGATTGACTTTCATGTTGTTTATGTTCAGTTTTGGTCGGGTTAGTTGGGTATGTTGTCCCATCAACCCATCTTATGTATTTAGAGGCTTTCAGACAAGTATGTAGTGCTCCACTGTGTATAAGCCCAATATTTCTTGATGCTATGCTATAATGAGATTTTCGCTATGTTTTATGATTATCATTCTACTTATTTGAATAACATTAGTGGTATGCATGTGCCATGGTTCGACTTGGGGTATCCCGGGGTCCCTTGTCCCGTGTCTACGGTCCAGGTGTATGTTCGGGTCGTGACAAGGTCTCGTCCAGAATACCTGGATGAAAATTTCTCAAAGTGGTGTACCTGTACCTTATTTGTGAAATGCATACACAGACATGCACCTGCATGTGCAACGCAGGTCCAAGGTAGTGCACTGGAAAAAAAAAAGCCCCACTCGCACTTCACATTCCTGTTGCAGGTCGTCATTTGCGGCTGCATGTGCTGGCGCGGGCATAGGTACGAGAATTTAAAATGTTGAATGACCTGTTTGACCAAGATATGATCGGGCTCTAACCCGACCTTTCATCTTCCACAACCTCTAAAGACTATTTTTTCAACCAATTTCCGCTCCCCACCACTTCTCCATTCATGCCATATATCTTCCCACACTTCACAAATCAACTCTATTCTCTCCTCTCACTGCTACACCACCGGACACCATAGGTAAAGCCACAATTGAAACCACTATTGCACATTTACCCAAGCATAGATTTTCACTCACCCACTTCTTTTCACTCATTTGTGGTATGCTCCTTTTTCTTGAAATCATTATTTTTTGTGTGTTTAAGAGCATTGTGGTCCATGAATAGTAGTAGTAATTTACTGATTTCCCTATATGTGTTCTATATGTGTCTTGTGAATTGAATTGTGGGGTTTTTCTAGGGTTGATTTGAAATTGAAAATCTACGGGGAATTAGTGTTTCATTTGATCGTGGATGTTATTGTGTTGCATTTTTCCATGGGAATTTTTTTTGGGAGTGAAGTCTGAGTAATCCACTTGATTGTGATGCATGATTTGGTCGTATGATAGATTGGGTGACATCATTCTTAAGAGAAAATCACCGTTTCTTTAAGTTGTGATTGTAGTGTGTGTTAGGTTTCATTTGGTAGTCCATTATTCTTTATGATTCTGATGAAGTCTAAACATGTCTAGTGAGCATTTTTGTCGATTGTGAGTGGCAATTATGCTTGTAGTAGTAGTTTGAGTGATAGCTTGACATTTCCTAATGATAGATCGGGTAATGTCCTTCTTAAGAGAAATAGTTGAGCAGTTGGATTGGTCATATAGTGATATTGTGCTAGTTGGTGTTTCTTTCTAGAAAGTATGAGTACTCGTTAGGATTATATTTATTGAATATGGGTTAAGTTTGGGTTGGAAGTCTGTTAAATAAAGGGTGAGACACTGCCAAGCATATGCATAGTGATGATGTTGCTCTACAAAATGCAGGTCCGATGTAGGGGAATATCAAGACTGACATGTGCAATGCCTTCTATTTACATTCCACTTTCGTCTCACAGGTATCCATCTACCTAACGCAGATGCAAAATCAGGTGCGATAAAATGTTGCCAGTGTTCTATTTTGCACTTGCGCCTCACCCGCATAACGCGGGTCTCCACCTGCGAAATGCAGGTGCCTCGTAGATGCAGGCAGATAGATTCCTGCTACTTGTTCCTTTTTGCATTCCATGTCATTTTCTTTTCATAGTTTCTTGTAAATGATTTATTTTTCTTTCCATAAAAAAGTACAAAAATAGTTTGGTTCTATTTTTGTGGTACTCACATCATTTTGCAGGAACATGTCATAATCTATGCGATAAGCTAAAGGGATGAGTCCGATGTTGGTGGACACACCACATGAGTCTACTCTAGATGAGAAAAGGAGGATCGCACAACTCTGATTTGACCTTGAGGGAATGGATGCTTATTATCTCTCCTTCCGGGAGAAGCAGCCAATTATAGAAGAGGCCTGGTTTGATGTAGATTATTTCAAGGCCGACTTCCCTAACATAGAAAATCAATTCTAGATATGGGATTGGTCCCTATTCAAAATTCCGCAGCCCTTATTTTTTAGAGTTGGTGCTAGAACTCTATGCCTCTTATCGGGCTCGACAAGACATTTTGAAGAACAAGGGCTATGTGGACAAGATGTCATGTTTATCATCTGTGATGGTGAGGGGGAAAGAAGTAGACATCATCCCTACAACAATCAACGCAGTTCACTAGGTTGAACCAATACATCCTGGCACGGGTTTGCAAGGCGCTTGGTAGCTAGAGACGATCAATATACGTAGGTGGTTAGTATCATTGCTGAGGGTCAGCGTTTTTGGGCTATAATGAAAGGCGATATCTCTCGCCAAGATTTTAAGTTGAAGCTCAGATGTTGCTCGACCTTGTGTGCATGTGCCTCATTGCTTCCAACAATATCACACATGTCTCCATTGAAGTAGAATTCTCATAGCCTGCATCATGGCTAGCATTCATATTAACATGGGAGAAAATATAGCTGAATAATTCAAAAGGAAAGCCCAACAACAGGCTATTTATGCCCTTCCCAGTACTAATCAATTTGCTATGTCCCAAGGAAAGCTGCCCTTGTTCCTGACCACTGGACAAAATGTGTTGGGTAGAGGAAGTATTTAATTTGGCCGCATAGAGGAATAAAGATGCTCCATCCATAAAAAAAATATTTGAGCTTTAGGCCTAAGTGACTCTCCAATCCCTTAAGTGTCTAAGGATGCCCATGTTCCACCTTTGCCTTCTAGGCCCATCTCTTCAATGCCAAGTGTCATTCTCAAATTTGCACGGATGGCACATGATCACCATGCTCAGTTAGTCATGATAGCCAAGGCCATTCCCCCATGATACAGTATGTCATCAAAAAGGATATGAAGCTAGTGGTTGAGAAGTTGGGAAGTCTTTGTGCATGGGTTGATGTATCTAAAGGTGAGGTGGCTGCTTTGATGGAGAAAATGGACAGATGAAAGGAAATGGTCTTACCCATAGGTACAGACTTAAACCTCCCGACAATAATTTTAGACTCACCCGATATGGAGAGGAGTACCCCAACTGATTGGTGTGTTAGGCTCAGCCTGACAAGAGGTACAACATTTGAGGAAATTCAAGAAGAAGAGCAACCTCACGATGAGGTGACTCATAACATGGATGCTGCCTACCAAGTCGACCCATGGGGGGACCCCCAAATTATTGCTTCCAACCGTTGAGGACACTTTTGGACAAATGAGAAGTTGTCTTCCCATACTGTCTTCTTATGCTCCCACAAGACCCCTTAAGGCCTCCATTGGTCAGATTCACGATCGATTCAGCCCATGCTTGCAGTGCTCCAGAGCATCACCTATGACAGCCCACTATAGTCCTTTGCTCGTCCAGGGATTCCTCCTATTCTTTCTTATTCTCATTATACCTTGGGGAAAATGCATTATTTTTGTGGTGGGGGGAGGGCTGGATATTAATTTTGATGAATGAATCCCTTTGCTGGGCCTGTTTTGTAAATTAATTGATTTGGAAGAGTTGATTCCCTTGCTATGCTTGTGTTGTAACTTTTTTTAACTTTGGCTCTTGTCGGGCTTAATTCTCTTATAATATGATGTGAGTTGCCATAATGTCAGGTCGATCTTACAGTCCAATTGTTTCTTAGGTTGATCTTACAGTCCAATTATTTTACTACCTGTGCATTGCAATTGCCTTTGTAGATAGTAATAAGTGAATAAACTTCGAGTGTTTTCTTTATACAACGATTCTTTTTCAAGGACCGAAAATTTTCTTATCTTAATTTTTGTATCGAATTGGGTGTCATTTGCCAATGATGGATTGAGAGGTGACTTTTTAAAGGACAAATGCCATGTTTAGTTATCATTTTGAGTCTTTGTGCACTTGTCTTGATCGACACCACCAAAAAAAATTTCTCTTGGAAAAGAAATTTAATTATTGAGAAAAGAGAGGTGAATGAACTTAAAAAGCATTCTTTTGTTGTGATACTAAATTTTTGGTTTGGATTTTTGATTCACAAATGAGTTGTATGGAACTTGGAATAAGTTGTCAAAAGTCATGCGTTGCAGTTGACATTGAGAATAGCTAGACTCCCTAGAATTGTGATGCCTTGTGTGGTACGGTTATTACTTGTCCTTGTGTATGCATGTCGTCTAGAACTTGACCTGAATATGATTCTAAGTGAAATCTTAGATGTGGATAAGCTTCAAAAATGACCTTCGGTGGTTTTTGATAGTCACTTGACCGAAATCAAGGCTCTCCTTTAACATTAATCTTAGATAACCATTTTTTAGCCTTAAACCTTTTTCTTATAAATCATGTTACACACATTTTCCCTTATTGAATCCTATATTTTTGCTCCCGTTCCTCCCCAATTGCTAATGATAAAACAAAGGGGCTAAAAGCCTAATATTTTGGGAAAAATGAGAAATGAAATGTTGATGTAGGCAAAAGCCTAAGTTTGGGGGTGTGTGCATAAAAGAAAAAAAGAGGAATGAGCTTTAATTTGAGGTAGCACTGATTTCTTAATGTAAAAAAATTGTTTTTTGAAACCTTTGATCAAAGGAAGAAAGAAAATAAGTGAGTGGTGCTATCTCTTGTGAACTAGATGCTTAATATAGAAATCAAAGGTGTTTAGAAGGATTGCTCTTTGAGAAAACTTGGATTGCGAAAAAGAGAGATAACATGGGATTAACTTTATGTTATGAGCAGTATATTTGATTTGTGTCACAAAAACGTTAGGGATGTTCTAGTCACTCGAACTAAATGAGGTCCTACCCTTACCCCTAGCCTCCATTATGACCCGCAAGTCCTTAGGGATCCCAAGCTTTGCAACTCTACATTAGTGGTGAGTTATATGAAGGGAAAGCCTATGGTTCAATGTGTGTACACTTGAATATCTTAGAGAGAGTGAGCATTTTTAGATCATCTTATAATCCCTATCATGTGAACTGCATAATTGTGAGTGGGATTCTCTCTTTTAGTGAGTGGCATTACATCCTTGGAGTAAATGTTAAAGTTTTTATCTTAATTAAGAGATATGAATGCGACAAGTTATATAATGATCTTCTAGACAAACCTTGGAGGTTGGACTTCAATGATTTGAGATTCTTGTTGATTTTGACTGAAATGAAAATGCCCTTGATCTGGATTGAAATAATGATGGTGATATTTGTCGAGTACTTGTGATGGTACCAATTAAAATTTGTGCACTTGTTTGAGTCCTTTAAACTTATTTTGAGTCTTTTTGTTGTTTTGGAGTTATTTTAAGTCTTAGTGGTCCTGTGTGTAGCCCTAATAATGTAATAATCTTAAGTCAATTCCATGTGTGAGTGAATTCTTTGCTTGAGGACAACCGATAGTTCAAGTTTGGGGGTTTGATGAGTTACTAATCTCCAACCTCATCTAGCTCTTAAGCATGAGTTATTGCTTCATTTTAATGAAATTTAGATGGGATTTATGCCTTTTCTCCTCTTTTATACAAGAATTAATTTGAAACAAAGAAGATGAAGGAATTGAATTTGAAGCAATCTCTCGGAGGAAAAACAGGTGACATGTATGCCACAAGTCAGTACTTGCGACTCGCAGGTAGCACGCAGGAGGAAATTGAAGCTTGCTGGCAAAGGACTTGGTTCCACAAGTCAGCCCCTACGATCTGCAGATACCACATAGCAGGAGTTTGACAATGTCTTCCTGGACTTGTTGATGCATCTGCGAGCCGCACATCCATACCTGCAAAACACAAGTGACAGCATAAGTGAATCGCGCCTCCTTCGAAGGGAAAAATGATCCAAGAAGGCAAGCACATACTTGAGAAGCTTCCAAGGGCATTTTCGGGATTTTTGCAAGGAATTTATATAGATTCTTACCCCATTTGTGTGGGAAGGACATTACATCATACAGAATATTGAAGAGGAGAGATAGTGATAGAGAGAGTAGAATTTTATACTTTCTTCTTCATCTTCTTTGTGAGAAAACACCAATTTTGCAGATTCTAAGCTGGAAGTGATCTTAATTGCTTAATATGATTGGTTTTGAGAAATTCTCTATTGGTATAATTTCTTATCCCTTAATGATGCACAGCTAATTTCCTTTCTAGGGGTGTTTGTGGATGATGGGTGTTTAGATCTAAGAAGGTATTGACTAATTGATCTTGGATTAGATTATATTTAATGGATCTATTGATTTATTCAAGTTACAATTCGATAATTAAGGTTGCAAACATTGATTTAGGTCTCCAACTTCGCTTTTTCTTGAGAAAAGAAAGTAAAGTTGGGTAAGACTTCAACATTGAGGATTTGAAGTTGTTGATATATGGGTTGGAGCTTGAGATAGTCTACACCCAATTCAAACTCCATTAAAGGGTTAGATCTAAAAATAGTCTAAACCCTTCCTCAAGCATTGTTTGATTGTTTTGTAGATTTTGTCTTTGGAGTTTGAGAAAAATCAATGTAGAAACACTCTTTTGGTTGAGAAATTTAGAGTGAAGGCCAAAGCCAAGGCAATCCATGGACTAATTGAATCTAAGGCTCTTAGTTGATATCTACCAATTCGATGCCCCATAAAATGCACACCCTTAGTCTCTCATCTTGATAGCATAATCGTTTTCCCCTTTTTTGATTTTATAGTTTCATTTGATACTAGTTCAAACCAATCTTCCAAATATTTACTTTACGTTAAGACATGATGCATGCTTGTGTGTACTAGTTTAAAACACTTGGTGAATCTAACCTTCAATCCTTGTGGGATACGACCCTGACTCTTTGTTGGTTACTTTTTTGCAAATGACCATTGCCACCTCTCTAATGGGAGATTTGTTTTTGGATGTTATCGGTAGTATCAACACGTAGACTATGGAACATCGACTCAATTTGGAATGCAATATCGCCTCGACATTCTCGATTAAAGTGTAGGTTATGTCTTTCCTTCATGAATTGGATTCTTTAGTTAATCTATAAGTTCTTTTGTCGGTGATTTGCGCTACTAGTAGCTGTCTGATTGTCTTTATCCTTGACCAAAGTCGTTTAAGTTTAGTTTTTTGAATATTTCTTACTATATTGGTTGTTAAATGATTAGTTTAGTATATCATATTAGTTTTTCACTTGATTTTATCCTTGTATAGAGCCTTTCAGGTTCAGTTTTTATTGTATTTACCTTAGGATCTTGGTTGTTCAACCGTTAGTCTAGTATATCACGATAGCTGCTCACTTGTATTTAGACTTGTTTATAGCCTTTGAACTTCAGTTTTTATTGCATTTACCTTAGAATATTGGTTGTTATGGTTAGTTTATAATATTATGGTAGCTTCTTGTTTGTCTTTAGCTCTGATTAGAGTCTTTTAAGTTAAGTCTTGCTTTTTCCTTAGGATTTTTGTTGCTTGTTTAGTAAAGCCTAAACTATAGTAGTTTTATAGATTATAGTGGATTTGGTGAATGATGGTAAAGTAAGGTTATATTCTTAGGTGGGATTAGGGGTGGGGATCAAGGATGGTAAGGAAGATGAAAGGCTGAGAGTTAGGTCTTGAAACATAAGAACTTTTACAGAGAAGTCTATAGAATTGGTGAAGATTCTTAAGAAGAGAAAGATTAATATAGACTATGTCTAGGAGACCAAATGGGATGGAACCAAATTAAGGGATGTAGAAGGATTTAAATTGTGGTATCAGGAGGCCTAAAGAAAGGAATGGAGTAGGCATTTTAGTAGATGGAGAGTTTAGGGAGTTAGTGGTAGAGGTTAGGAGGGTGGATGCTGGTGATTAAGATACTCATTGGGGGTCTTAATTTGAACGTAATTAGTTCTTACAGGCCTCAAGACAACTTGGACGAGAAGGTTTAAAAGTGGTTTTGGGAGGGTTTAGATGTAGTGAGAGGTATCACGCATACCAGAAAATTATTCATGGGAGGAGACTTCAATGGACATATCTGGGCAACTTCGAGGGGTTATGATGATGTGCACAATGGCTTTGATATTGGAGATATAAAAGAAGGATCAGGAGTTTCCTTTTTGTCTTCACGAAAGCTTTTAATTTAGTGATAGCTAATTCGAGTTTTCCGAAGAAGGAGAACCACTTGTTGTCCTTCTGTAACATGGTGGCTAAGTATTAGATAGATAACTTACTTAGAAAGTGTGGTAAAAGTCTATGTAAGGACTATAATATTATCCAAAATGAGTATCTGACAACCCAACATAACCTTTGGCAATAAATTTAGAGATTAAGAGGAAGAAGAAAAAGAAGGCCTTCTATGGTGTTTCGAGGGTCAAGTGGGGTAGATTGACTATTGACAGAACTCAGGATATGGGGGAGAAGCTAATAGCTATGAGGTCTTAGGGGAGTAGTGGGGATTCTAGTCGTATGTGGGATAGGATATCTAATTGCATTAGGGAAGTAGCTAGAAAGGTGTTGGGAGTCTCGAGGGATAATGTTGGTGGACATCAATGGGATTGGTGGTTAGGTGGAGTGGTCGAAGGGAAAGCGGAAGCTAAAAAAGCGAGAATGAGGAAACACGGGTAAATAGGGAGAGGTATAAGGTGTCAAAGAAGGAAGCAAAGTTAGAAGTTACAACGGTTAAAATGGCGGCATTTGAATGATTGTATGAAGAACTCTAGACAATGGTTGGAATAGGAAATTGTATAGGCTCACCAAGGCGAGAGAGAGGAGGGTCTGAGACATGGACCAAGTTAAAGTGCATAAAAGACGAGAAAGACAATGTATTAGTGGAAGAAGTACACATTAGACTTTGATGATAGACATACTTCCATAAACTCTTGAATGAAAAGGGAGACAGGAATATTGTGCGAGGTGATTTAGAGCACTCTAAGCATTGTTGAGATTTTGGGTACTATAGAGATGTCAAGTTTGAAGAGGTTAGGAAGGTTATTCATAAGATGAGGAGGAGTCAACCGAACCAAATGAGATTTTGGTAAAATTTTGAAAAAATGCAAGTTTAGCTGGAATAAAGTGGTTAAATTGGTTGTTTAATGTCATTTTCAGGACGTAAAAATTTTCTTGAAGAATGGAGGTGGAGTATATTGATATTATTGTACATGAACAAGGGTGCTAGTTAGAATCGCAATAACTATAGGGGTATCAAGTTGTTAAGCTACACAATGAAAATTTGGGTGAGGGTGGTGGAGATAAGGATGGAGAGGGTAGTATCTATCCATAGAACCAATTTGGATTCATATCGTGCATTCTACCACAGAGTACATACATCTAGTAAGGAGATTGATGAAACAATATAGAAGAGGAAGAGGGACTTATATATGGTGTTCATTGACCTAGAAAAAGCTTATGACAAAGTGTCTAAGGGGGTGGTATGGAGATGTTTGGATCCTAAAGGTATACCTGTTTTTGATATTAGATAAATTAAAGATATGTATGATGGAACCAAGACCTGGATGAGAATAGTGAGAGGAAGATTGAATATCATCCCTATCATGCCCCTCTTTAGGAGGTGTAATAGGAACCTGATGCCACACTAGACCCTAAGTTGATTTAGTTGGATATATACACCTCTGGTGTATACCAGCATCACATAATCAAGAAACTAAACAAGTATATCTTGGCTTAAAGAAGCCCTTGGTTGGCAAGGCCATAATACAATAATGATAACGCTCAAATCACACCCCTATAAAAGTATGATGCGGATGTTATCAATTAAAGAACCCAACTAGGTTGGGGTCGATCCCACGGGGAATATGGTCAGGATGTAGAATAACACAAGTATTTATGGTTTTAGCACAGTTATCTCATCATGGGGGTTTCAATGCAAGAATTAAGTAAGATTATCATGAATTGATTTTGTTGTCAAGTTTATGCAAGTAACTAGGGAAGTGTTCCCCATGTATTCATAACAACTTTCGGTTATTACACTAGTGATCTATTCCCATACTTAGCCTACGAAACTGACAACATAGGTTCATCCAAATGACTGATTCGTCCTTATTAAATGACTACACTAAATTACCGGATTAGGTCTCTTGAGTGTTTTCACGTTAACCATTATCAACTATTCCAAATTAACTATCCTGCGACCACAGCTCAAGTTATTCAATGAATCATAAAGTTCAAGGCTTTGTTTTTCTTCTCTTTTTCTATTCTCTACCTCTCTAGGTTAAAGCAAGTAGAGAATTCATGCAAGTCCTAACGTTGCACATCACTAAGAAACGTTAAAGATGAAGAGATGAACTATACAAGCATGTGTATGCGTTTAGAATCTTTTATGTTAACCCTAGTCTATTGATTCAGCATGGTCCCACAAGCCTAGTCATGGAGGTCTTAGCCTCTCATGTTTGTAACAAAAGGATTAGTATTCATAGAAGAAATCATAATTAAAGACTTACAATGATGATTGGAATAAAACCCATTTGATTATTACACAATTTAACTAAGAACAATCCAAGAACAATGATTTAATCTCCGATAATATTTACAAGAGAACCCCAAAAGTGTTATTCTCCTCTCAAAAAGTCAAACTCCTAACAAAAATAACCTAGAAAAATATTTTTACAAATAATCAAAAACTTTTCCTAAATTAACAGGGAAACTAGTTAAACTGTCATTGCCAAATCCTATGACTCGTACCATCAACCACGATTCATAGCTTACACTCGTACAATACTTGCCAACCTTAATTTTTGTTAAGTGATGGGAGCTGGTACGACTTGTACAATGTTGTTGAGTCATACATCCCTATCATGGTATGATACTGTGAAGTCTAGCATCCTCTAAATATTTCCACAAGCCTTGGGTATGATTCATACATTAATGTTACAGCTCATGGTATCCTCTCGTTCCATAGAATCTGCCAAATAACTTTTGATCTAAAGTTCACCACGGCTCCTTGGAACGGAAGGTAGGTAGTCATCATGACTCGTGGTTGCTTCACATATTAGGAGACTAGTCAAGTGCATCTGTCTAAAATTTTCCATAACTGCTTTAGTATGGCTCGTACAAGGATGCTACGACTCATCCTAAGAGTCG
This sequence comes from Datura wrightii, assembly GCA_035772735.1. NCBI lineage: Eukaryota > Viridiplantae > Streptophyta > Magnoliopsida > Solanales > Solanaceae > Datura > Datura wrightii. The sequence continues at coordinate 68,907,179 of JASDFA010000019.1, read as the reverse complement.
TACTTTGGCATGGTCTTGCACAAGTCCTTTGAAATTTATCAAGATTCACAGTGCGACTCATACCATAAAGGTATGGCTCATACTGAGGCATCTACTTAGCCCATTTTCTACACTCTTTTCCCTTCTTTTACTGAATCCAACTCCAACACATGATTTCCCTGAAAACAAAGCAAAAGTGCATCATATCTACATAAACAAACCTAAGGCCATGCATATAATCTCAGTTTTAAGCATCGAAAGTGTTGTAAACCCACAACACATCAACACCCTCAATATAAGACTTTTGCATGTCCTCAGGAAAATAAAACAAAACTATAACACGATGCTTAACTAGAAGTAAAACAAAAGACCTACAGCCAACAATATCAAAATTGCACACATGAGAACTTATCAAGTACTAACCCTCGTTTCATTCAAAACCAAGCTAGCTATGCATAAATGCAAGCACATATTATGACAGAAAGGGAACTAGAGATGGCATTCAACGCTTAACAAATAACCGAGCTATCACTAATGTTGTTTAAATAGAATGTTTATAGAATGAAATGCAACCCTTGTACCCTCAAAACAAAAGAAGTCCCGAACACACTCAAAATGATATATATATATATATGTATATAAATTCGGGACTATCAAGCAAAGCTCTCACTCTCACAAAGAAGTTCAAAATACTGCACAAGTGATACCATAGACTTGCCCTTATTTTCTCTACTCTAGCTTTTAAGATAGTTAAGCTAGGATCACTATAGGATTTTTATTGTCTTGTAACGTAGTCTTCGGGTTGGATATGGTAAATATAGTAATAGTGACTAATCCTCCTTGGCACTACACAACTTCAGCTCCACTTTTTAACCTTTTCCCTTTTCTTCATTTTTTTCGCTCCTTTTTCTCCATTTTATTCCTCTCTAAACAAGTGGGTGTGGTTTCTTTTTCACATTTCTCTTATTTTTCTTTTTTTCATGAAATTTTTTCTCTTTTCTAATTTTCTTTCGCCCCACACCCACTTTTTGTTAACTAACTTTTTCCTTTTATTTCTCCCACGTAGCATACACACCCCTACAATAGCCACCCTCAACTTAGGCATTTCGCCTAGGTTAAGATTCACAATGTCCAAGGAGGGACCAGGGCCAGAACGGGTTCATTATAAATAAGTGGGAAGATGAATAGGCTAATCAAAGTAAGATGGTCAATTAAGGCTCAAACATTTGGATCGAGGGATACTTATTTATTTGGTAGGGATATTTAGGCTAAGAGTAAGTTTATTTCAAAAATGGCCTATGATCCTTTTCTAACCAACTATCCTGTAACCTAAGCAAAGACCAACCGTGAAAGTTCTCGATCACCAACACAACATTAAACGAAGTAAGAACCTCACTCACAAATGGTACAGGTTCACTTTACATACTACCTATCTGGTTCATGCATAGCTAATCTACAACTAATCATGCTAATCTTTCAAATGCCATAAAAAGATCCACATTGGCCATGCTTTGCAGTAAACAAACACAACTAATCACAAAATTTTTTAAAGAGGCTTGTTTTTTTAAAAAAACATTAAAACTTGTGTATTTATTGGCTGTAAAGTACTCCTAAGCTACTTCTAGTTAAAAAAAACAAAATCCAAAATATACTGGCTCTACTAAATAACATGTCCGAGGGAAATAAATGCGGCAACAAAAATCCTCAGACGAAAATCAAAAACAAGTACAACGACACCCCATTTTAAAAATAGGCTTTGTTCCCAAAGCGGTAAAAATGTAAGAACTAGGAGAGGGATATACCTATGGCACTCTAAGCACTCCTATCAGCTACTCAGACTTCATTGAACATTCATAGGTTGCCTTCCATGCAGCGCCTAATTTAACATCGCGGCATGACATAACTACCATGAATATTCAGGCTCATCGAAATATATCGATTTGATTTCTCTTACCTCCTTGGTGTTTTCCATATATAGCTTCACTCTCTATCCATTTACCTTGAACCTCTTGCCTTCCTTGTTCTCAAGTTCAACGGCACCATATGGAGAAACTTCTATCACTTGGTACAATCCCATCCACCGAGAATTCAATTTACCCAGATGCAAGCGGAGTGGAGAATTAAACAGGAGTACAAAATCACTAGCATTCAACTCCCTTTTTTCAATCTTCCCATCATGATATATTTTCATTCTCTTGTTATAGGTGGTTGCACTCTCATAAGCTTGGATCCAAAACTCATCCAACTCATTTAGTTGTTCTAGCCTTAACTTGGCTGCTTCATTCCAATCCAATTTCAACTTCTTTAGTGACCGTAATGCCTTATGCTCCAACTCCACTAGTAAGTGGAATGACTTTATCATAAACCAGCTAATAGTGTGAGCTGCCAATAAGAGTCTTATAAGTTGTCCAGTATGCCAAAAGTGCATCATCCAGCTTTCTAGACCAGTCAGTCCAATTGATGTTTACTATTTTTGCCAAAATCATATTAATCTCACTGTTGGAGACCTCCACTTTTTCACTTGACTAAGGATGGTAAGGTGTGGCCACCTTATGCTTTACACCGAATTTCTCAAGTAGAGTTCTAAAGAGGCGATTACAAAAATGTGAACCACCATCATTGATGATGGCTCTGGGAGTACCGAATCTGGAAAATATGTATTTTCATAGAAATGTACACTTTCCCTTCATTGTTAGGGAGTTCAATGGCTTCTACCCATTTTGAGACATTATCCAATGCCACTAAGATATACTTCATCCCATAGGAGCTCATAAATGGACCCATGATATCAATACCCCATACATCAAATAGCTCTACTTCTAGAATTAGGGTTAATGGTAGCTCATGCTTACGAGTGATGTTGTCTTGTCACTGCATTAGTCACAATACTTGGCAATGTCATACGTATCCTGGTGGATTGTAGGCCAGTAGTATCCACACTGCAAAATTTTATGCGCAGTTAAGATACCACTGTGATGAGCCCCAATTGGAAATGAGTGGAAAGCCTTAATTATGCTTAACATCTAAACCTCTGGCACACACCTATGAATCATCCCATCCACACAAATACGAAACAAATAAGGCTCATCCCAGTGGTACCTCCGTGCATCAATAGGAACTTCTTCCTTTGCTGCAAAGTCAAATCTGCTAGAATCATATCACTAACCAAGTAGTTTTCATAATCAGCAAGCCATGGGATCAGATCTTGGGATGAAACCAACACTTTCTCATCTAGGAAGGCATCATTAATTTAACCTCATTTTTCAATCTTACCTCTATCTCCAACCTGAATAGATGACTAGCCATTTTATTCTCGATCCCCTTTCAATTTTTCACCTCGAACTCAAATTCCTGTAGGATCAATACCCATCTGATTATCCTTGGTTTAGCATCCTTCTTTGACACCAGATAATGCAATGTCGCATGGTTTGTATGGACAAGCACCTTAGTTCCGAGCAAGTATGCTCGAAACTTTTCAAAAGCAAAGACTACTGCTAGCAGCACCTGTTCAGTCACTTTGTAATTCTTCTAAGCTGCATTGAGTGTCATACTGGCATAATAGATTGGGTTAAATAATTTTGCTCTCCTTTTGCCCAAGATAGCACCGAGGGCCAGCCCACTAGCATCACACATTACCTCAAATGAGAGACCAATCTTGGCCTATGATAATGTGAGCTGACGTAAGTCTTTCCATCAGGAAGTTAAAGGCATTCAAACTTGTTTCATCAAACACAAACTACGCCTCCTTCTCAAGTAGTTTGCATAATGGTTGTGCAATTTTTGAGAAGTCCTTGATGAACCACCTATAGAATCCTGCATGCCCCAAAAAGCTCCTGATACCTTTGACAGAAATAGGTGGTGGCAATCCGGCTATTACCTTGATTTTTATTTGTCCACCACTATCCCTTTTCCTAAAATTCTATGGCTAAGAACAATACCCTCTTTGACCATGAAATGACATTTATCCCAATTGAGGACAAGATTGGTTTCTTCACATCTACTCAGCACTTTACACAAATGCTCCAAGAAATCTTCAAATGAGTCACCCACAATAGAGAAGTCATCCACAAACACTTTGATGGTGTCCTCCACCATGTCCAAAAATATGGACATCATGTAGCGCTGGAATATGGTTGGTGCATTGCACAACCCAAAGGGCATCCTCCTAAAAGCAAAGGTCTCATAAGGGCAGGTAAAGGTAGTGTTCTCTTAATCCTCTGGGGATATTGAGATCTGATTATACCCTGAGTAACCATCAAGAAAATAGTACCATCTTTACCTACCAACCTGTCAAGCAGCATCCAAAAGTGGTCCTTTCGGGTCCAATGATTGAGTTTCTGATAGTCCATACAAATATGCCACCTTCAGACCGACCTTTTTGGTATCAACTCATTCATCATTTGTCACTATTGTGATTCTACCTTCATTGGGATACAACTATACCCGACTCACCCATTTACTATCACCAATGGGGTAAATGCTACCCGCATCTAGCCATTTGATAATCTCTTTCTTCACCACCTCTTGCATCGGTGGGTTCAATCATCTTTGGTGCTCTATGCTTGTACACAGTTTGTCTTAAGCTGAATTTTGGGGGTGCAAATTCCTGGAGGGATACCGATGATGTCAGGGATGGTCTAACCAATTGCCCTTTTGTATCTTCTCTATAATAAAACCAGGGCGTCCACTTGCTAGTCCACAAGATCTTCTATTATAATCAGTAGCTGGGTGTTTTTCTCCCCTAGAAAAGCATATTTCAGATGTGGGTTGATGTTGGGCATATCTTTATGCCCATTTTCCATGGTTTTACCCATGTTTGATCATTTTTTGAGTCCATAATCCTTAATTTATTCTTAAATTCATGTGTGTGTATGTGTTTTATGTGCTAACAAATGAATTGAGTTGATTTGAGCAAGAAATTAGGCAAAATGGGCTCAAAATGATACAAGGAATGAAGAGTTGAGGATCTGAAGGATTTGGTGCTATGGATGGCGCCCCTAACGAGTCCCAATCTTTAGAGAAAAAAATCTCAGTCTGGTGCTATGGCTGGCACGCCGTGCCAACCCTCGAACATCAGAGAAGTTCACTTTGAAATTTTGATGAGATGAGTGGGACCCCCACTAGAGGTGTCTAAGACTTAGAGAAATTTGACGAACACTTTGGCGAGACGAAGGGGTGGCGTGCCAGACCCTATTTGGAGCTGAAATTGTTGGAAATTTGACTAAGTCTGTGGTGAGATAGGAGGGGCAGCATGCCAGAGCCATTCCGTTATGAAAAATGCTGATTTTAAAGCCATGTTTTGGGGAGAAGAAAGGTCATTTGAAGGATCATCTATATATATAAGCCTTAGGTCATTTGTTACGTGGTTTTGGACTTGTTTAGAAGTTTTGGACTTCTTTAAGCAGTCTTTACTCGTTTTTATTTCGTAGTTCATTCATGAAAGTTGGTAAGCCATTTGGAAGGAAGACAAGGTTCTACAACTAGGTTTTCTCTTTTTTACTTCATATTTTCACATGATGATGGCTAAGTATTTGTTTTTCATCTTGTCTATGAGTGGCTAAACTCATATTCTAGGGTTGTGGCCATGGTGAATGGTTGATTATTTGACAAACTAAATAAACTTAGTTTTGATGCTTCTTTTATGGTTGTTTGTATTTATTTGTGTTAATTTATTATTTATGAGGTTGATCACCTTGAAAGTAATCCATTGGCTTTCGATTATACTTGGGAAAGGGAAACGAAAGGGTTAAAACTAAATATAGAACGGGAATTCAAAGAAACTTGAACCCATTGGTAATAGGATAGAAGTTGTTGTTGAGGATAGGAAATATACTCTTCAACCCTGTTTAGTTGAAATACAAGTAGGCATAATCATCGTTTCATTATTCTCCTACAATCATAGGGATATAGGCGTTAGGGTTTATTAAATAGTTCTTGGATTCTAGGAATAGTGGCAAGAAATGGGATAGTAACTTGCAACTAACAAACATAGGATGAAGCATGCTAGTTTAATTATGTCTGGAAAACTCAACTTGAAACTAACCAAGTGTCATTGTCGTAGTCTCTCATCATTATGGAAATACAATCAAGCTTGCATTCGTTTTATTAAATTTTTACATTTGAAGTTTTAGTAGTTTAATTTTACAAACCAATCTTCATTTTACTTGTTTCATAGATTAGTGAGTGACATTCTTATAATAATTAAATTGACAAGTTCCTGTGGGTATGATATCTGGACTTAACAATTCTATATTACTTGACGACTATGTGCGCTGGGCTACATCAAGTTTTTGGCATCGTTGTCGGGGACTTGAATATCGTTTAATCATTTGTAGGTTAGAATTTTGTTTTGTGAGTCTATATTTTACGTTTATTTCTTATTTTTGTTGAAGCTCACAGTGTTGTTTTCCTTAGTGTATGATAGCATGAGAAGTCAAGGAACAACCTTAGCTTTTCTTGATCCTAAAATAGAGAGAACCTTTCAAAGGTTAGTCATTGAAAATATCAGGCAAGCATCCGATGAAGAGAATGAGAGAGATCCAGTGGTGCAGTTTGCTAGGCCGAATGTGGAAAATGGTTCTAAAGAAATTGTTAAATTGTCCAGCACTGGGAATGTTGAGCTGAAAGAAGGGACTGTGCGGTTGGTCCAAAACACTTGCCAATTTCAGGGAAATCTGCACGAGGATCCCCACAGGCATCTAATGACGTTTGTAGAGCTGAGTGAAAACTTCCACTACTAGAAATTGTCAGATGAATATGTCAAGTTGACTGTGTTTCCATTCTCACTAATCAGAGAGGCAATGGAGTGGCATCAAGATGAGACTGCAGGATCCATCACCACTTGGGAGATCCTCTCTAATAAGTTCATCAACTGGTTTTTCTCTTCAAGAAGAACTAAAGAAATGAGGGGAAAGATCTCTGACTTCATACATAAAGATGGAGAAACACTAGCTCAAGCATGGGACGTTACAAGGGTTACTTGAGAGATTGTCCATATTATACCCTGGGAGCTCAAAGATCGGACCCGGGAGATAAAACGGGGAAAAAGTGGGAATTTTTATTGCAGCCTCAGGACGAGTTATCTCACGACTCGTGAGGACAGCCCATGAGTCGTCAGGTGAATCGTTGGGAAGGAAAAATAGTTGGGGAAAGGAGAGATGGGCAGTGTATGATGAGTTGGAAATTTACCAACTCATTAGGCTCCTATCTTGAGTTTTTGCCTAGTTTTCGAGTCATTTATGAGGATTTTATGTCCTTTCTCTTGAATTCTTTGTAGGTACCTCATGTGAGTAAAGAAAGCATGAAATCAAGAAAATTACAAGGAATTTGAGAAGAAATTTGATGAGTTAGCATATGAGGAAGAGGAGTTAAAGATGAGGGAAGATTTGAGCTCAAAAAGAGGTGCAAACACATGCTTGGAATCGGCTAAATGCGGAACTAGAAAGGCGAAACACCGAAGCTACTGCCCATACCGGCTAAAAAACCGACCCTTCACGATGCACTGGCTAAACGCCACTGAGCCGCTGGTTTCCCCCTACCAGGCCACTGTTTTCAACCGGCTAAAGTTTGGTGCTCCACGGATTGCAACCAGCGAAACGCCGGTTCCTCACTGGAAAGGCCATCTAATGAAGGGTAAAAAGGGTCCAAAAAGGTCTCAAAAGCATCTAGAAGCTCCAACGACATTTGTGTAAAGTTGTAAACAAGAAAGTAAAGATATATAACTTCCATTGTACACCAACTAGAGGAGAACCATTTAACCAACAATTCATTCATCTAATTTTCATATTCTTCATAAAATTTTTGGGAGATTCTTTTCTCCATAGTTTTGTAGAGTTAGGTAGTACGTTTTCTTTAACCCATTTTGGGGGAATTCCACCATTGTTGTAAGAGCTTGTGAAGAAGATTTGTGAAGCTTATGCAATGAATGTGAGGGGAATCCTCTGGGTATCTTCTATCTATCTTTAAATATGCTTTACTAATTTGCTAGTTAGTAGTATATTCATGGTGGGTTTGTTAATTTGATTGGGTTTTGATAAATTTCTTTTGGATTCTTATTGAATTATCAGTGGGTATTGCTAGATTCATCTTCCTATTGTTCAATTAAGTGTAAATCTATTAGATTCTCTTCAATCTATTAATGAAGATCCATTGATTAATGATATGGGTCTATCTATACTTTCTTGATTATTTCTCAGGAGAGAATGATTGAGTATTGGAATGGAATCTAGTAGTGGGTATGGATAGGAGATTGTAAAATTAAGCTAGAAATAGTTGAAATTACTTCCTCCTTCCTAATTGGAAGATAATAGCAAGGAATAGTAACGTTGCTAATCCAAATAAATTTGGGTTGAGCTAAATCGCAACTAGAGTTTGAGAAAATTCTAGCTAGGGGTAGTGAATAGGCTGGGAAGCTGAGGCTACCTACTTCCCGAGATTATTTACACTTGAGTCTAAGGCATTGAAGAAATTCTCAATTTAATTGTGATCTCACCCATAGAATGTCCCTAGCCTCTCACTTGTGATTACTTTAATTGGAATTCCTCCCAATTAGTTTTAGTATAGAATTAGCTAGTTAATTGTCCCTTTTAATTTCTCCCCCAATTTTACTTTTCAAATGTTGAACAATTATGTGCTCTAGTTTGTATTAGTTTATAACTTTTGAATTATCGACTCAATTCTCTATAGGAGACGACCCTGGCCACTCGTCGAAAATATTTATTTTGAGCAGCAACCGTTTATGCTCTTTCATAAAAGAAGAGTGTATTTTGGACGCTATCAAAAATGGCGCCATTGCCGGGGAGTTGATTTGTGATAAGACAATAGTAGTTTATTGATTTAAACTAGTTTTGCATTTTTGTTTTACATTTTTTGCTACTTTTATTTTTGTTTCTTTTTTTATTTGTCTGTAGTTGAATGATGGCATCATGGAATGAAAGAAGCTTTGTTGGTGGCAAACTTTATTAAGATGACCCATGTCCCTACTATGGAGGACCACACTATTGGCAATATTGCAAATATGCCCCTAGAAGGGAGATGAGTGCACCTTCTCCTTCCTATGATAGGTATAGATGCACATTATCTGGTAGTCATGGGAGACATTGGGATGGATGCCCAAATGGGCTCACTTCCCTCTATAATGGTTATGATAGGATTTGTGCTTCCAAGCTTGAAATAAATGAAGCCATGGCAAGAGAGGGAAGGAAAAGCACATGTGGACGCATAAAAGCCATGCTCCAAGCCTTTGTGGAGCAAGAGTCTAATGCGAATAAGATTATCAACCCCTCTATGCCCATGGAATCATCAAATCCACGAGAAGAAAGATGTAATCTCTAAAAGAAGAAGCGGAGGAGACATTGAGGAGCATAGAAAGAAGAAGTGAACAATGGGGAATAGCTCAACTTGACTCGTAGGGGAAGATCAAAATGATGATGAAAAAGGAGTCAAGATAAGTATTGAAGAAGTCATAGAGGTGTGCCAACCAACCAACATTGTCAAAATGCAAGATGCCAAGATTGAAGAAGTGACACTAGAGTCTCCTGATCTTGGGCAGATTTATATGCCCAAGTGATACTCAAACGTATCATTTTCGCCTTGTTTATCTAGCAATATGTATACATTTTCATGTAATTGGTAATAAAATGTGAATTTATACTAACCAACATGATTAGCATTGTTTTGTAGGTAAAATGTGATTTTGAGGAGCTAAAATGCATGTTGGAACAATATCAGAGTTGGACTTGGATTCGAGCACGAAAAAGGCATTGGACTGCACCAATTAAAGGGGCTCCGCGATGGAGCCGTGTCACGCTACCATCGCGGAGGAATTCTGCCTGGAGGGTGAATAATTAGTCAAATTCCAGTGGAGCCTCGCGAAAGCTCCGTGGCACGGTGGCAAGCTTCCGCGTTGCATGCCATGCCATGTTGAAGCTTTATTCCCGGACCCCAAATTTCCAGTGAGGGTCTGCGTCCACGCCGTGTCACGGAGGCAGTGGTCCGCGATGCACTCCGTGACACATTGTTTGTTATTCCGGGAAAAATTCCCATTAGTATAAATAGAACACTTAGGCTTATTTTTCATAATTCAGACTTGGTGGAGCAAGGACGTGGGTTACAGGCAGTTGAGGGATGAAAAGTTCAGGGTTTTTTCTCTCTTTCTTTCTTCTTTAACTCAATTGTTTGTATGATTAACACTTGTTTTAGGATGATTAATCCACAAATTAGTGGCTAATTCCCTTCCTTGCTGAGGTTATGAACATTTGTGATGAATTTTGATTATTAAATTATATGGTTTTTCATCTTCTACTTCCATGTTGTTGTATTAATTCTTGTTTCTACTGCATTGGTGTGTGGCCGACATTAATGTACATCTAAAAAGTCCGATTTCACTCGAGAGAGCACGAAATTGGAAAGTTGTGAATTAATAGGGTATTGTTCTTAACTTGATTTGGGAAAATTGAGTTTTGATGTGCTTTCCTGATAGAAATATACTTGAAAGCCGTATTAGTCAATTTAGGAACCGGAATTGTGTTGCTAGGTCATGAATTGCATTTGATCACAGAAATGTAGACGAATGGTTTATGATTCTTAAGTGAGATTAAATACGAGAGTTTTAATCTCTTGGCTAATGTTCTTGGCTAGCAACTAGAAGAAGGGATTAACCAATTTATGATTATAATCAAGTTCATTACATGTTCTTAACCTTGGCATGCTCATATCCATAGTTTAAATTCAAAGTAGATAATTGTTAGTAGTTTTAGTATATAATTTATAAAACAAACTTTACAATTGTTAGTTACGTTGTTGTCAGCATATTTAGAAGTGAGATAGAATATAGTATACTTAAGAAATTTTTCACTTATCCAGAGTCTCCTTGGATCGATACTTGGCTTAGTTAACCCACTTACTACTTGTTTGACCACGTGCACTTGCGTGTCGGTTTTTAACCCCTACCAAAGCACCGAGCAAGTTTTTGGCGCCGTTGCTGGGGAGACTAGGCAATTGGTGAAATTGTATTAAGTCTAAATTTACTGTATTTTTATTTTATTTTCTTAAGTGTTGACAACTTGGTCTTAGCCTGTATTTTGCAGACTTGATTTCTGTGAACACTGGCAAGAGACAAAGAGCTGGTGGAATCTTATATAGAGCCTGAACGTATATTTCATAGTAAACGCAGAGAAGCTCTACAAAAGAAGCTGCAGTTACTCAGACAAACTATTATGGAGCAACAAAATCCACTGGTTGTGAGGGCAGTGTTAGTGCCCGAAGAAGTAGCAGCAAGGCCGGTTCGCGAGGTGGAGATCCCACATGCCAACAATGTTACATCAAGTATCCGCAAACCAGAGCCTAGATGGAGATTTGAACTCGAGCAAAATATGGTGCAACTGTTGCACACAAGTGGGCCAATTTACCGGTCTCCCTCATGAAGACCCACAACAGCATCTCCAGAACTTTTTGGAGATAAGTGACACTTATATACCCGCTGGAGTGTCACCTGATTATGTTCGGCTCACATTATTTCCGTTCTCATTACTTGGTGAAGCCAAGAGGTGGTTAAAAGCTGAGCCACCAAATTCTATTTCAACGTGGGATGATCTTGCACGAAAGTTCTTGATAAGATTTTTTCCCTCTGGTAAAATAGTCCGACTTAGAAGTCAAATTCTAAGTTTCAAACAGAGGGAGGGAGAAAATTTGTATCAAGCCTGGGAAAGATTCAAATCCATGTTGCGAGACTGTCCTCATCATCATCAGTCCAATGAGGTATTGGTACACACATTTATTGAGGGTTTGGAACCCCATACTAAAATTTTGCTACACTCGCAGCTGGAGGGCAAGCGCTGGAAAAGACTTATGAGGAGCTGTACACTTTGCTAAACCGGATTTCACAGGGCAATCCAGAATGGAATGCTGATTCATCACGACGTGGAGCAAGAAAAGCAGGAGTGCTTGAAGTGGATGGATTTATAGCTATCGCTGCACAGATAGCTGCCTTGCAGAATCAATCGAACAACCACTTCAGCAACATGAATTTGAACCAGCCTTCAGCTTCAGTCAATGCGGTCCAGCAAATGTGGTGTGAAGTGTGTGGAAGCAGTGAGCACTCAGCTGAGTGCTGTGGAGCAAACCCAGATTCGGTTAACTTTGTGGGCAATGCACAAAGAAATCAGCAGCAGTTTGGTAGCGGCTACAACTCAAATTGGAGGAACCATCCCAATTTTTCATGGGGTAGCAACAACCAACAAGGCCAAAGTTCGGGTCAGGGTATGCAAAGAAATCAAGGAGGGCAACAGAACTACCAATCTCAATTCAGAAATCACAATGCCCCTCCTCCGCCACCATCACCCAGTATTGAGGAGATGTTCAAGACCATGATCGCTAACCAGGCGCAATTGCAGGCTGACTATGTTAAATTGGCAGCCGAAGTGAAAAATAATCAGTTAGAGACCAAGGCTCTTGAGTATCAATTTGGTCAATTTGCTAGTTCCCAAAATACAAGGCCTAGAGGAGGACTGCCTAGCGACACGGATCTGAATCCGAAGCAGGTAAATGCAGTGACCACAAGAAGTGGTTTGCAGCTGAAGGAGGTGGAACCAAAGAGACCACCTCAAAAGTCAGGAGCAGCAGAAGTTGAGGGGGAGCAAAGTGCGGAAAGGGGGAAGACCAAAGAAGCTGAATCAGAAAGACCTCCACCCCCGTTCCCTCAACGACTAAAGAAACACAAAGAGGAGGCGTGGTTCAAGAAATTCATGGAGGTGCTTAAACAGGTACATGTTAATTTACCTCTTGTTGATGTCTTGCAGGGAGTGCCTAAATATGCCAAATACATTAAAGACATCGTGAACAACAAAAGTCGTTTGACTGAGTATGCCACGGTGGCTTTGACGGAGGAATGCACTTCCCAGATCCAAAATAGACTGCCCACGAAGCTAAAAGACCCTGGAAGTTTTACTATCCAGCTTACTATTGGGCAGAGTATCCGAGCTCGTGGATTGTGTTTCTTGGGGGCGAGCGTAAATCTGATGCCATCTTCGGTATTCAGAAAGTTGGGTCTAGGGAGTCTTAGACCTACAACCGTAATCTTGCAGTTGGCAGACCGATCCTTAGCTAGGCCGGATGGCATTGTTGAGGATGTTCTAGTGCAAGTGGGCTCCCTAATTTTTCCAGTAGATTTTATTGTTCTGGGTTTTGAACCAGACGCGGAAGTCCCATTTATTTTGGGACGACCCTTCTTGGCAACCGGGAAAGCATTAATCGACGTAGCTGCGGGTCAACTTACTATGCGAGCACATGACGAGGTGGAGGTGTTCGATGTGTACAAAGCACCCAAGCTCCCGATGGTGAATGAAGAACTCTCTGTGATCAATGTAATTGATCATGGTAATGCTAAGCAGATGAATGACTCCCGAGAGTTGATGGGAAGACCACCGGATAGGTGTGAGCACTACTGGGGGGAGGACAATGATCATGAGAAATCGTCCATCACCCTAGCGGACAATTGAGCGTAAATGATGTCGAGCCGCGACGGTAAACCAGGCGCTGCACGGGAGGCAACCCGTGAAAAATAATTTTTTTCTTTCATTTAGTAAAGTATAATAGATTTTTCTTTTTCTTGTTCTTGATTTATTACAAAAAATTTTATTTTTTAGTTAGTACTTTTTTATTTTAGTTAGGTGAAACCTATTAATCTAACCAATTTTATTTAGTGAGATGATTTTCAGGTCAAACGGAGAAAAATGTGCACCGAATCGTGAAGGAAAAGAGAGGTATGAAAAAATTAAAAATATGTTGAAGACAGTGAGCTGGGGCGATATCTCCGTGTCAAGGAGGAGGACCTCCGTGTTACCCTCCGTGACACGTTGAAGTGTAATTTGGAAATTTTAAAATTTCCAGAGGGCTATAGCGATGGCTCCGTGTCACGGAGGCAGTGCACCGCGATGCACTCCGTGACACGTTGCCATATAAATTGTGACGGGTCACACCGGGGATTCCGGGTGACTCGAGTGTTTTCTTCATTTTAAACCCCCGATTTCTCCCCTTTTTCCTTCATTTTTACACTTCTCCGCGACAAAACACCCAAAATTCCCTTCCCCATAAACGTGACACGGTATAAAGCAAAGTATTATCAAGTTTTCTTCGGTTCTTCAACTACCAGGTATGTTTTCCGATTATCTCTCAAGTTTTTGTTGATTTTATTCGAATTTAAGCATGGGAGGTGAACTAAATCACCCTAAGTAGAAATTTAGCATGAATTTGAGTTATTCCTTGATTGATAAATGTTCGGAATGTTGTAATGAGCGTTTGAACTTGTCGATTGCGTGAATGATTCGAATTTGATTGCGAAATTCAATTCTAGGGCTTGGTTGTCGGAATCGAAATTGGTAACTTGTTAAATTTATGAATTATATGCCGGGTTCTATGTATTGAATGAGATAAGTCGTTGTAGAATATTGTTTGAATGTAGTAGACGACGAATTCTCGGGTTTTTGGGAAAATGTTGAAAATTGTTCAAATTGGGTTGGTTGTATAGGTTCATGTATATAGAATATTTGTTGTTGTTTTTGTTTCGTTGTTTTTAGTTGCTAAGTGTGATGGTTGAATTGCTAGCGATGGTAGTGATTGGGACTAGCTGTATGAAGTCTGAGTAGTACGCTACAGTTATACCGTCGAATTTTTCTTTGCGAACGCACTAAGCATGAATTGTATAGTTGTCTGTTTTTGGTGTAAATAAAGTGATTCTTGCCGTAGTATCGTAACTGTAGCTAAGGATTAAGTGTGGGGTAAACTTAGTTAACCCGACCTTAGCCGAAGTTAATATTCATTTAGCTTGACATTGCGCTTGTTTATTTGTGTTGACAGGTAAAATGGCAAGTAGGCAGGATAAGGGTAAAGGTGCATCAACTTCAGGCACCGGGAGAAAAAGACTTAGACTGGGCACAGCAGTCCCAGCTGCACCAGCAGTTCCACGCGGCCAGCGCCGCCAATACGGAATGAGGTGGGTAACTGATGAGGGGAAGAAGTGGTACGCCAAACACAAGGAGAATAAATACTTCCCTGAGGAGCATATTGCACGGGAACAATTAGCACAGGAGTTCCCCCGCATAGTGCAAAGGATCGAGGCAGCAGGGCTCAGCTTCATATTTCAGGAGCCCAAGGAATGCAACCTACATCTAGTCCGGGAGTTCTATGCTAATTGGAACCCGGCAATCAGAAGCCACACAATCAAGATCAGAGGGCAGATAGTCACTCTGGAACCCCAACAGCTAAATGCCATCATCGGAGCGCGGGACACAGACGCCCACGTTCTCCGCCAGCTGAACATCACCCCACCATATGCCGATATCAGACGCACATTGTGTGGGGCTAGATCCACAGCCAAATGGAGCAGACATAAAGAAAGGGGTTACCACCAGACTCTGTCGTATTCTCAAATGAACAGGGAGGCAAGAATATGGCTGAAGATAGTTTGTTCGTGCCTAATACCGGGGGTGCACATGACTGATGTGACCCGGGATCGTGTTTGCCTGATGTACGCCCTGATGAAAGGGCTGGAGATTAATGTTGGGGCGGTCATCATATCCGTCATGAAGAGAGCCCGACTACACCAGGGCCACAAGTATGGGTTCGGGGGACTAATCACCACCTTTCTCTGGGGCCTCGACGTCGAGGAAGAGGCTTTGGACTACATTTCGCAGTTGGAGCGGAGGGCCCTTGACGTGACCAAAACTAAGGCCCTCGACACCACACACGGGCCAGTGCTGACACTTGGCGAGCGACATGCTCGTGACAACCAGTACATGGCACGGATGTTTGGAATGCAAATGCTCCAGCTCAGGATCGGTGGGAGACCAGCCACGGAGGAGGAGCTATGGCAGCTCAAGCTGGATTACCCATTTAGCGAAAACGCCAAGGCTCTATGCCTAGTGGGGCCAGCCTTTTTAGAGCCCACTGACGATGATGTCCCCACGGACGAGGAGACACGTCGGGAGGACTCCGATGTGGAGTCCGAGGACATGGAGGTGACTCGGACATGGGCGATGAGGCAGCAGCACCTGATGAAGAAGTAGAATACTTTGACTGATCAGGGATTTCCACCACCCAAAATTTGTGATTTTTAATTTTTGTGAACACTGGGGACAGTGTTCAATTTAAGTGTGGGGTGGGGAGTAGTTAGGTGCTGGGGCTGGGCTGGTTTGCTTGTATGCTTTCCTCAGTTTTGTATGTATGTTTCCCTGTGTTTGTGAATTGCAAACTGTTCTGTCGCTGTGCATATTTGTGGTATTGATGTGTGTTGTGGAATGTTGTTGTTGCCAACTAAGTCTGTAAAAAAAAATTGTGTAAATATTTTCTTAGTTTATTTTTTTTCTCTATCGAAATGATCGATATTTTTAAAATTTTGCGAAAATATTTTGTTCAGATTTAAAATATTTTGTAAATAATTTTTCCATCGAAATGATCGGTGTGTTGCAAAATTTTTTAATTTTTATTTTCTTTTTGGGTTTCTAGGAGTTTGTTTTCGGTTCTTTTACCGAGAATAGTCCCATTGAATCGACGTCATAGTTAGTGACCGTTCCCTATGATGGATGGATGACGATCATCTTAAGGGAAATGTAGTCGGTAGGAGTAGTGATTTTAATTTATTTTCAGTTTTTTCTTTTGGATTGCATCACGGAACCTGTAGTTACTATATGGTTGTGAAATGTTGGTTGCGTGTTGTAACTGATATTCAAAAAAGTGATTCGTATGAAAGCATGCAATTTTGTAAATATGTTGAGATACCTAGGCTGTAGAATTTGATTCGGTGTGATTGAGGCTTAATTTTTGAATTCATGTAATTGGCTAATTAAAGAGTCTGTGAATGAATCTTGAATCGAGCATGTGCATAAAGTGTGAAGTGAGGTATTGTTATTCCATGCTATTGTGAAGTGTCTAGAACTTGCCTGGTGTGTGTACAAAATGAAATGCAGGAGGTGTAGTGTTGGAAAGGATGTAGGCATGTCTTTGTTCTAACCGAGAGTTTCTAGTTTTTTTCTTGTCATACTCCCCTTTTTATGTGATTGTATACTCTAGTCAGCCCGTTGAGCCTTTAGCCTATTATTTCTTTCTTTTGTCCAAAAATGTATAAACTGAGCTTAATTCTTTCTTTTCATTAGCCGTAAAGTCTATACAAAACTCTTAAGCGCTTAAGAAGAACAAAAATTTTCCCAAAGTGGCAAAGAGTGAGAATGGTGAAAAGAAAAAGAAAAGCAGAGTGAGGAAAGAAAAGAAAAAGGTTGAAGGTGCACTTGTTATAATTAAATGACAATGAAGGTGCATGAAAAACCTTGGTTGTCGTGTCAAGTGTGCTTGATGAAATGGGCCATACGAAAGTATACCATCATGAATGGGATGATGAAAAAAAAAAGAAAAGAGAGAAACAATGCCCATGAGTTGATGGGAATGTGTTGAAAAGGCGCTTAAGGATGCTAGTGACTATTATTGGCAAATCCAATATATACTAGTTCCATAGCTTCCATTACAACCCATTAAAGTCCTACGTGATCTTATATTGCATTTCTTTATATTAGTGGAGTAATACACTAAGGGCAAGCCTATGGGTCATGACATGATGCATGTGAATTCTTTTGGGAGAGAGAGTGAAATTAATTTTTACATACCCCTACTTGAATGGTTGTGTGTCACATGAGCAAAAAGGGGAAGATTCTCTTGAGTTGAAAGGGCACATGCTTGATGAAAGATTGATTTTCATGTCGGATATCTTGATTAGCTGATTTGCATGAGTTTGCCGATGTCAAGAGTCGATTCTTAAAGTCTAGGAAGTTTTAATGTATTAAAGGTCATTGCATTGTTAAGACCATGCATGTTTTCTTGATGATTTGCAATATTGAATGATCGGTATGACCGTAGCTCAAATTGTCGCACCATAGTGGCGAAGGTTGGGATGTAATTTGCATGAATTGTGTGTTTGTTGTTCGAGGACGAACAAGGATTTAAGTGTGGGGTAAGTGATCTTGGGCAGATTTATATGCCCAAGTGATACTCAAACTTATCATTTTCGCCTTGTTTATCTAGCAATATGTATACATTTTCATGTAATTGGTAATAAAATGTGAATTTATACTAACCAACATGATTAGCATTGTTTTGTAGGTAAAATGTGATTTTGAGGAGCTAAAATGCATGTTGGAACAATATCGGAGTTGGACTTGGATTCGAGCACGAAAAAGGCATTGGACTGCACCAGTTAAAGAGGCTCCGCGATGGAGCCGTGTCACGCTACCATCGTGGAGGCATTCTGCCTGGAGGGTGAATAATTAGTCAAATTCCAGTGGAGCCTCGCGACAGCCCCATGGCACGGTGGCAAGCCTCCGCGTTGCATGTCGTGCCACGTTGAAGCTTTATTCCCGGACCCCAAATTTCAAGTGAGGGTCCGCGTCCACGCCATGTCTCGGAGGTAGTGCTCCGCGATGCACTCCGTGACACGTTGCTTGTTATTCCGGGAAAAATTCCCATTAGTATAAATAGAACCCTTAGGCTTATTTTTCATAATTCAGACTTGGTGGAGCAAGGACGTGGGTTACAGGCAGTTGAGGGACGAAAAGTTCAGGGTTTTTTCTCTCTTTCTTTCTTCTTTAACTCAATTGTTTGTATGATTAACACTTGTTTTAGGATGATTAATCCACAAATGAGTGGCTAATTCCCTTCCTTGCTGAGGTTATGAACATTTGTGATGAATTTTGATTATTAAATTATATGGTATTTCATCTTCTTCTTCCATGTTGTTGTATTAATTCTTGTTTCTACTGCATTGGTGTGTGGCCGACATTAATGTACATCTAAAAAGTCCGATTTCACTCGAGAGAGCACGAAATTGGAAAGTTGTGAATTAATAGGGTATTGTTCTTAACTTGATTTGGGAAAATTGAGTTTTGATGTGTTTTCCTGATAGAAATATACTTGAAAGCCGTATTAGTCAATTTAGGAACCGGAATTGTATTGCTAGGTCATGAATTGCATTTGATCACAGAAATGTAGACGGATGGTTTATGATTCTTAAGTGAGATTAAATACGAGAGTTTTAATCTCTTGGCTAATGTTCTTTTCTAGCAACTAGAAGAAGGGATTAACCAATTTGTGATTATAATCAAGTTCATTACATGTTCTTAACCTTGGCATGCTCATATCCATAGTTTAAATTCAAAGTAGATAATTGTTAGTAGTTTTAGTATATAATTTATAAAACAAACTTTACAATTGTTAGTTATGTTGTTGTCAGCATATTTAGAAGTGAGATAGAATATAGTATACTTAAGAAATTTTTCACTTATCCAGAGTCTCCTTGGATCGATACTTGGCTTACTTAAGCCACTTACTACTTGTTTGACCACGTGCACTTGCGTGTCGGTTTTTAACCCTTACCAAAGCACCGAGCAAGTTTTTGGCGCCGTTGCTGGGGAGACTAGGCAATTCGTGAAATTGTATTAAGTCTAAATTTACTGTATTTTTATTTTATTTTCTTAAGTGTTGACAACTTGGTCTTAGCCTGTATTTTGCAGACTTGATTTCTGTGAACATTGGCAAGAGACAAAGAGCTGGTGGAATCTTATATAGAGCCTGAACGTATATTTCATAGTAAACGCAAAGAAGCTCCACAAAAGAAGCTGCAGTTGCTCAGACAGACTATTATGGAGCAGAAAAATCCACTGGTTGTGAGGGCAGTGTTATTGCCCGAAGAAGTAGCAGCAAGGCCGGTTCGCGAGGTGGAGATCCCACATGCCAACAATGTTACATCAAGTATCCGCAAACCAGAGCCTGGAGGGAGATTTGAACTCAAGCAAAATATAGTGCAATTGTTGCACACAAGTGGGCAATTTACCGGTCTCCCTCATGAAGACCCACAACAGCATCTCCAGAACTTTTTGGAGATAAGTGACACTTATATACCCGCTGGAGTGTCACCTGATTATGTTCGACTCACATTATTTCCGTTCTCATTACTTGGTGAAGCCAAGAGGTGGTTAAAAGCTGAGCCACCAAATTCTATTTCAACGTGGGATGATCTTGCACGAAAGTTCTTGATAAGATTTTTTCCCTCTGGTAAAACAGCCAGACTTAGAAGTCAAATTCTATGTTTCAAACAGAGGGAGGGAGAAAATTTGTATCAAGCCCGGGAAAGATTCAAATCCATGTTGCGGGACTGTCCTCATCATCATCAGTCCAATGAGGTGTTGGTACACACATTTATTGAGGGTTTGGAACCCCATACCAAAATTTTGCTAGACTCAGCAGCTGGAGGGCAATCGCTGGAAAAGACTTATGAGGAGCTGTACACTTTGCTAAACTGTATTTCACAGGGCAATCCAGAATGGAATGCTGATTCATCACGACGTGGAGCAAGAAAAGCAGGAGTGCTTGAAGTGGATGGATTTATAGCTATCGCTGCACAGATAGCTGCCTTGCAGAATCAATCGAACAACCACTTCAGCAACATGAATTTGAACCAGCCTTCAGCTTCAGTCAATGCGGTCCAGCAAATGTGGTGTGAAGTGTGTGGAAGCAGTGAGCACTCAGCTGAGTGTTGTGGAGCAAACCCAGATTCGGTTAACTTTGTGGGCAATGCACAAAGAAATCAGCAGCAGTTTGGTAGCGGCTACAACTCAAATTGGAGGAACCATCCCACTTTTTCATGGGGTAGCAACAACCAACAAGGCCAAAGTTCGGGTCAGGGTATGTGAAGAAATCAAGTAGGGCAACAGAACTACCAATCTCAATTCAGAAATCACAATGCCCCTCCTCCACCACCATCACCCAGTATTGAGGAGATGTTCAAGACCATGATCGCTAACCAGACGCAATTGCAGGCTGACTATGTTAAATTGGCAGCCGAAGTGAAAAATAATCAGTTAGAGACTAAGGCTCTTGAGTACCAATTTGGGCAATTTGCTAGTGCCCAAAATACAAGGCCTAGAGGAGGACTGCCTAGCGACATGGATCTGAATCCGAAGCAGGTAAATGCAGTGACCACAAGAAGTGGTTTGCAGCTGAAGGAGGTGGAACTAGAGAGACCACCTCAAAAGTCAAGAGCAGCAGAAGTTGAGGGGGAGCAAAGTGCGGAAAGGGGGAAGACCAAAGAAGCTGAATCAGAAAGACCTCCACCCCCGTTCCCTCAACGACTAAAGAAACACAAAGAGGAGGCGTGGTTCAAGAAATTCATGGAGGTGCTTAAATAGGTACATGTTAATTTACCTCTTGTTGATGTCTTGCAGGGAGTGCCTAAATATGCCAAATACATTAAAGACATCGTGGCCAACAAAACTCGTTTGACCGAGTATGCCACGGTGGCTTTGACGGAGGAATGCACTTCCCGGATCCAAAATAGACTGCTCACGAAGCTAAAAGACCCTGGAAGTTTTACTATCCAGCTTACTATTGGGCAGAGTATCCGAGCTTGTGGATTGTGTGACTTGGGGGCGAGCATAAATCTGATGCCATCTTCGGTATTCAGAAAGTTTAGTCTAGGGAGTCCTAGACCTACAACCGTAATCTTGCAGTTGGCAGACCGATCCTTAGCTAGGCCGGATGGCATTGTTGAGGATGTTCTAGTGCAAGTGGGCTCCCTAATTTTTCCGGTAGATTTTATTGTTCTGGGTTTTGAACCAGACGCGGAAGTCCCATTTATTTTGCGACGACCCTTCTTGGCAACCGGGAAAGCATTAATCGACGTAGCTACGGGTCAACTTACTATGCGAGCACATGACGAGGTAGAGGTGTTCGATGTGTACAAAGCACCCAAGCTCCCGATGGTGAATGAAGAACTCTCGGTGATCAATGTAATTGATCATGGTAATGCTAAGCAGATGAATGACTCCCGAGAGTTGATGGGAAGACCACCGGATAGGTGTGAGCACTACTGGGGGGAGGACAATGATCGTGAGAAATCATCCATCACCCTAGCGGACAATTGAGCGTAAATGACATCAAGCCGCGACGGTAAACCAGGCGCTGCACGGGAGGCAACCCGTGAAAAATAATTTTTTTCTTTCATTTTGTAAAGTTTAATAGATTTTTCTTTTTCTTGTTCTTGATTTATTACAAAAAAATTTATTTTTTAGTTAGTACTTTTTTATTTTAGTTAGGTGAAACCTATTAATCTAATCAATTTTATGTAGTGAGATGATTTTCAGGTCAAACGGAGAAAAATGTGCACGGAATCGTGAAGGAAAAGCGAGGTATGAAAAAATTAAAAATATGTTCAAGACAGTGAGCTGGGGCGATAGCTCCGTGTCACGGAGGAGGACCTCCGTGTTACCCTCCGTGACACATTGAAGTGTAATTTGGAAATTTTAAAATTTCCAGAGGGCTATCGCGATGGCTCCGTGTCACGGAGGCAGTGCACCGCGATGCACTCCGTGACACGTTGCCATATAAATTGTGACGGGTCACACCGGGTTGCCGGGTGACCCGAGTATTTTCTTCATTTTAAACCCCCGATTTCTCCCCTTTTTCCCTCATTTTTACACTTCTCCACGACAAAACACCCAAAATTCCCTTCCCCATCAACGTGGCACGGTATAAAGCAAAGAATTATCAAGTTTTCTTCGGTTCTTCAACTACCAGGAATGTTTTCCGATTATCTCTCAAGTTTTTGTTGATTTTATTCGAATTTAAGCAATGGAGGTGAACTAAATCACCCTAAGTAGAAATTCAGCATGAATTTGAGTTATTCCTTGATTGATAAATGTTCGGAATGTTGTAATGAGTGTTTGAACTTGTCGATTGCGTGAATGATTCGAATTTGATTGCGAAATTCAATTCTAGGGCTTGGTTGTTGGAATCGAAATTGGTAACTTGTTAAATTTGTGAATTATATGCCGGGTTGTATGTATTGAATGAGATAAGTCGTTGTAGAATATTGTTTGAATGTAATAGACGACGAATTCTTGGGTTTTTGGGGAAATGTTGAAAATTGTTCAAATTGGGTTGGTTGTATAGGTTCATGTATATAGAATATTTTTTGTTGTTTTTGTTTCGTTGTTTTTAGTTGCTAAGTGCGATGATTGAATTGCTGGCGATGGTAGTGATTGGGACTAGCTGTATGAAGTCTGAGTAGTACGCTACAGTTATACCGTCGAATTTTTCTTTGCGAACGCACTAAGCATGAATTGTATAGTTGTATGTTTTTGGTGAAAATAAAGTGATTCTTGCCATAGTATCGTAACTGTAGCTAAGGACTAAGTGTGGGGTAAACTTAGTTAACCCGACCTTAGCCGAAGTTAATATTCATTTAGCTTGACATTGCGCTTTGTTATATGTGTTGACAGGTAAAATGGCAAGTAGGCAGGATAAGGGTAAAGGTGCATCAACTTCAGGCACCGGGAGAAAAAGATTTAGACTGGGCACAGCAATCCCAGCTGCACCAGCAGTTCCACGCGGCCAGCGCCGCCAATACGGAATGAGGTGGGTAACTGATGAGGGGAAGAAGTGGTACGCCAAACACAAGGAGAATAAATACTTCCCCGAGGAGCATATTGAACGGGAACCATTAGCACAGGAGTTCCCCCGCATAGTGCAAAGGATCGAGGCAGCTGGGCTCAGCTTCATATTTCAGGAGCCCAAGGAATGCAACCTACATCTAGTCCGAGAGTTCTATGCTAATTGGAACCCGGCAATCAGAAGCCATACAATCAAGATCAGAGGGCAGATAGTCAATCTGGAACCCCAACAGCTAAATGCCATCATCGGAGCGCGAGACACAGACGCCCACGTTCTCCGCCAGCTGAACATCACCCCACCATATGCCGATATCAGACGCACACTGTGTGGGGCTAGATCCACAGCCAGATGGAGCAAACATAAAGAAAGGGGTTATCACCAAACTCTGCCGTATTCTCAAATGAACAGGGAGGCCAGAATATGGCTGAAGATAGTCTGTTCGTGCCTAATACCTGGGGTGCACATGACTAATGTGACCCGGGATCGTGTTTGCCTGATGTACGCCCTGATGAAAGGGCTGGAGATTAATGTTGGGGCGGTCATCATATCCGTCATGAAGAGAGCCCGACTACACCAGGGCCATAGGTATGGGTTCGGGGGACTAATCACCACCTTTCTCCGGGGCCTCGACGTCGAGGAAGAGGCTTTGGACTACATTCCGCAGTAGGAGCGGAGGGCCCTTGACGTGACCAAAACTAAGGCCCCCGACACCACACACGGGCCAGTGCTGACACTTGGCGAGCGACATGCTCATGACGACCAGTACATGGCACGGATGTTTGGAATGCAAATGCTCCAGCTCAGGATCAGTGGGAGACCAGCCACGGAGGAGGAGCTATGGCAGCTCGAGCTGGATTACCCATTTGGCGAAAATGCCAGGGCTCTATGCTGAGTGGGGCCAGCCTTTTTAGAGCCCACTGATGATGATGTCCCCACAGATGAGGAGACACGTCGGGAGGACTCCGATGTGGAGTCCGATGACGACGATGGAGGTGACTCGAACATGGGCGATGAGGCAGCAGCACCTGATGAAGAAGTTGAATACTTTGACTGATCAGGGAGTTCCACCACCCAAAATTTGTGATTTTTAATTTTTGTGAACACTGGGGACAGTGTTCGATTTAAGTGTGGGGTGGGGAGTAGTTAGGTGCTGGGGCTGGGCTGGTTTGCTTGTATGCTTTCTTCTGTTTTGTATGTATGTTTCCCTGTGTTTGTGAATTGCAAACTGTTCTGTGGTTGTGCATATTTGTGGTATTGATGTGTGTTGTGGAATGTTGTTGTTGCCAGCTAAGTCTGTAAAAATAAAATTGTGTAAATATTTTCTAAATTTATTTTTTTTCTCTATCGAAATGATCAATATTTTTAAAATTTTGCAAAAATATTTTGTTCAGATTTAAAATATTTTGTAAATAATTTTTCCATCGAAATGATCGGTGTGTTGCAAAAATTTTGAATTTTTATTTTCTTTTTAGGTTTCTTGGAGTTTGTTTTTGGTTCTTTTACCGAGAGTAGTCCCATTGAACCGACGTCATAGTTAGTGACCGTTCCTTATGATGGATGGATGACGATCGTCTTAAGGGAAATGTAGTCGGTAGGAGTAGTGATTTTAATTTATTTTCAGTTTTTTCTTTGGTGGATTGCATCACGGAACCTGTAGTTACTATATGGTTGTGAAATGTTGGTTGCGTGTTGTAACTAATAATCAAAATGTAAAAGTGATTCGTATGAAAGCATGCAATTTTGTAAATATGTTGAGATACCTAGGTTGTAGAATTTGATTCGGTGTGATTGAGGCTTAATTTTTGAATTCATGTAATTGGCTAATTAAAGAGTCTGTGAATGCATCTTGAATCGAGCATGTGCATAAAGTGTGAAGTGAGGTATTGTTATTCCATGCTATTGTGAAGTGTCCAGAACTTGCCTGGTGTGTGTACAAAACGAAATGAAGGAGGTGTAGCATTGGAAAGGATGTAGGCATTTCTTTGTTCTAACCGAGAGTTTCTAGTTTTTTTCTTGTCATACTCCCCTTTTTATGTGATTGTATACCCTAGTCAGCCCGTTGAGCCTTTAGCCTATTATTTCTTTCTTTTGTCCAAAAATGTATAAACTGAGCTTAATTCTTTCTTTTCATTAGCCGTAAAGTCTATACAAAACTCTTAAGCGCTTAAGAAGAACAAAAATTTTCCCAAAGTGGCAAAGAGTGAGAATGGTGAAAAGAAAAAGAAAAGCAGAGTGAGGAAAGAAAAGAAAAAGGTTGAAGGTGCACTTGTTATAATTAAATGACAATGAAGGTGCATGAAAAACCTTGGTTGTCGTGTCAAGTGTGCTTGATGAAATGGGCCATACGAAAGTAAACCATCATGAATGGGATGATGAAAAAAAAAGAAAAGAGAGAAACAATGCCCATGAGTTGATGGGAATGTGTTGAAAAGGCGCTTAAGGATGCTAGTGACTATTATTGGCTAATCCAATATATACTAGTTCCATAGCTTCCATTACAACCCATTAAAGTCCTACGTGATCTTACATTGCATTTCTTTATATTAGTGGAGTAATACACTAAGGGCAAGCCTATGGGTCATGACATGATGCATGTGAATTCTTTTGGGAGAGAGAGTGAAATTAATTTTTACATACCCCTACTTGAATGGTTGTGTGTCACATGAGCAAAAAGGGGAAGATTCTCTTGAGTTGAAAGGGCACATGCTTGATGAAAGATTGATTTTCGTGTCAGATATCTTGATTAGCTGATTTGCATGAGTTTGCCGATGTCGAGAGTCGATTCTTAAAGTCTAGGAAGTTTTAATGTATTAAAGGTCATTGCATTGTTAAGACCATGCATGTTTTCTTGATGATTTGCAATATTGAATGATCGGTATGACCGTAGCTCAAATTGTCGCACCATAGTGGCGAAGGTTGGGATGTAATTTGCATGAATTGTGTGTTTGTTGTTCTAGGACGAACAAGGATTTAAGTGTGGGGTAAGTGATCTTGGGCAGATTTATATGCCCAAGTGATACTCAAACTTATCATTTTTGCCTTGTTTATCTAGCAATATGTATACATTTTCATGTAATTGGTAATAAAATGTGAATTTATACTAACCAACATGATTAGCATCGTTTTGTAGGTAAAATGTGATTTTGAGGAGTTAAAATGCATGTTAGAACAATATCGGAGTTGGACTTGGATTCGAGCACGAAAAAGGCATTGGACTGCACCAATAAAAGGGGCTCCGCGATGGAGCCGTGTCACGCTACCATCATGGAGGCATTCTGCCTGGAGGGTGAATAATTAGTCAAATTCCAGTGGAGCCTCGCGACAGCCCCATGGCACGGTGGCAAGCCTCCGCGTTGCATGTCGTGCCACGTTGAAGCTTTATTCCCAGACCCCAAATTTCCAGTGAGGGTCCGAGTCCATGCCGTGTCACGGAGGCAGTGCTCCGCGATGCACTCCGTGACACGTTGCTTGTTATTCCGGGAAAAATTCCCATTAGTATAAATAGAACACTTAGGCTTATTTTTCATAATTCAGACTTGGTGGAGCAAGGACGTGGGTTACAGGCAGTTGAGGGACGAAAAGTTCAGGGTTTTTTCTCTCTTTCTTTCTTCTTTAACTCAATTGTTTGTATGATTAACACTTGTTTTAGGATGATTAATCCACAAATGAGTGGCTAATTCCCTTCCTTGCTGAGGTTATGAACATTTGTGATGAATTTTGATTATTAAATTATATGGCTTTTCATCTTCTTCTTCCATGTTGTTCTATTAATTCTTGTTTCTACTGCATTGGTGTGTGGCCGACATTAATGTACATCTAAAAAGTCCGATTTCACTCGAGAGAGCACGAAATTGGAAAGTTGTGAATTAATAGGGTATTGTTCTTAACTTGATTTGGGAAAATTGAGTTTTGATGTGCTTTCCTGATAGAAATATACTTGAAAGCCGTATTAGTCAATTTAGGAACCGGAATTGTATTGCTAGGTCATGAATTGCATTTGATCACAGAAATGTAGACGGATGGTTTATGATTCTTAAGTGAGATTAAATACGAGAGTTTTAATCTCTTGGCTAATGTTCTTGGCTAGCAACTGGAAGAAGGGATTAACCAATTTATGATTATAATCAAGTTCATTACATGTTCTTAACCTTGGCATGCTCATATCCATAGTTTAAATTCAAAGTAGATAATTGTTAGTAGGTTTAGTATATAATTTATAAAACAAACTTTACAATTGTTAGTTACGTTGTTGTCAGCATATTTAGAAGTGAGATAGAATATAGTATACTTAAGAAAATTTTCACTTATCCAGAGTCTCCTTGGATCGATTCTTGTCTTACTTAAGCCACTTACTACTTGTTTGACCACGTGCACTTGCGTTTCGGTCTTTAACCCCTACCAAACAAGCCGAGCATCTCCAAATGACATTCAACAAATTACAATCAAGGACTCTAGTGCACTTGAAGAGGAGGATGGCAAGCAAGAGGCATGCTTGAAAGGGGAGTGACTTAAATTGCCCTCTTATCATTTTTCTACATTGATCCTTGTCAACAAAATGGAGACTGAGGAGATCAAGTTAATGGAGGAAGTTGAGGAGGATGATCAAGGTGGCTTCTTCTTAGAATATGCCATGCCAACAAGGCCAAAGCACATCCATCCTTCAATGGCCAAGAAGCCAAGATGCAATATACGTTGCTTGGTCCTTTGATGCTTACACCACCACCTCTAAAGCCGAGTGAAAGAATGGACAAGAAATTAGGGGTGCAATTCAAATGCTCAAAGTGGAAAGAGAAGTGGTGAAGTTGAAGTCGTCGAGCCACGACGTTAACTAAGGCGCTTCTTGGGAGGCAACCCAAGTGCTTTTACATTTTGTTTTTATTTTTCATTTGTTTTGTTTTACTTAATGTTTGTGTTGTCTTTGTTTGTGCAAGGGTGAAATAGGTATGAAATGTGATGAAGGTGAGAAAAGAAAAATTCAAAGTGAGCTACCAGTGCTAAACCGGCAAACTGCAAGTTCAAATGCGTGAAACGAAGATGTCAAATAGAATGCTTGGAAGAAAAATTGGTTAAGCAGTGCCACATCGACGTCAGACTGGCGAAACACCGGTTCCAAAGGCGCGAAACACTAGTGGAATGCCTGTTATGAGCAAAAGGCCCAGGGAGTTCTTTCACCTATTCCTTCCTTACTTTATTTTACCATGCGCATCGAGGAAAATTCTTTATTTGTGTTAGGAGGTGAAGTTCGAGTAACCCACTTGCCAAGTGATGCCCGATTTTAAATTTGATTCAGATAGGAATCCAAAAAGGTGGTAGGTACATTTTTTTCATTCACAAAAGCGAATAATTTAAACCTATCCCTATGATAGATTGGGTGACATCATTCTTAAGGGAAAATTGTCATTACTTGCGAGTTTGTATTGCCTTTTTAGATAGTAGTCTTTGAATCAACTCCAAAGGTTTTCTTTATACTACGGTTCTTTCCCAAGGAGTGATTTTTTTGTCTTTTTTAATTGTCGAACTAGGTTGGCACTTCCCGATGATAGATTAAGAGGCGACTTTCTTAAGGGAAAATGCCAAGTCAAAAGTCTTGTTGAGTTGTTTGTGCACTTGCTTGAGAAGGTACCACCAATATTTCTTGCTTGGCATTATGCATAAGAGTTGAGAATAAAAGAGGGGTATGTAAATATGAAAATGAGCATGCTCTTGCCATGAATTATATATTTCTTACTTGGCTTGTTGATTCGAAACCAGCTCGTTAAAAGTCATCCTCGTAATGGGACAAAGAAAATGTGTGA
Organism: Datura wrightii; assembly: GCA_035772735.1. Lineage (NCBI taxonomy): Eukaryota > Viridiplantae > Streptophyta > Magnoliopsida > Solanales > Solanaceae > Datura > Datura wrightii. Next base: position 68,877,918 of record JASDFA010000019.1, on the reverse strand, counting down.
ACTCCTTAGATTGTGATGCCTTGTGTGGTGAGGTTTTTAGCATAATTCTTGTGTATGCATGATTGTCTAGAACTTGCTCTAAGTCTAATTCAAGGTGAAATGATATATGTGGCTGCACTTAGAACATGATCTTAGGCCCTCTTTTGTAGTCACTTCACCCAAATAACCTTCTTGAACATTAATCTTTGATAGGCAACGTTTGAGCCTTAGACCCTTTCTTTGGAAACCACATTACAAGCCTAATGACCATTTTAATCCTTCTCTTTGGCACCCATCCTCCCTAATTGCTAGTGATAAAATAATGAAAAATGGGGCTTGAATCCCATGAGATGGGGAGTGATAAGTAAATGAATGTGAGAAGAGGCAAAAGCCTAAGTTTGGGGGTTTACAAGAGTAGGAGGAAAAATGAGAAGCCTAAAAGTAAGTTACACCAAAATGTTTATGAGTTGAATGAATCGATGGGTTGAAAGACCTCGAATCATCAAAAGAGAAAGGATAGTAAAAAGGTGCTATCTCTTGCATAGATAAGGCTAAATGTGAAATTCATGGGTGTTATAAGGGTGGTTGTATTATCAAAAGATAAAGATGATGAGCAAGGAGAAATAAGGTGAAGTGATTTCAATAAGATGATGGGGTGTTACAAGCTTTTGTAAAGGCATTAGGGAGGCTTTAATCACTAAATCTAAATATTTATCCCACCCTTATCCCTAACCTTTGTCATGAGCCGCAAGTCCTAATTGATTCTAGGTGTAGAAACACTACATTAGTGGCGATATACACGATGGGCAATCCTATTGGTCAATTTGTGTGCACTTGAATTTCTTTGTGAGAGTGAGCGCATTTATCTTATCTTATAATCCCATTGTGTGATATGCTACAAAAATATGTATGGGATTCTCTCTTCTTGTGAGGGGCATCCTTTCCTTGGAGTACATGCTTAAAATTGTTTTCAAAGAGAGGTATGATTAAGGCAAGCAGGTGCGAACTTTAAGGCAAGCTCTGAATGTGAATTATAAATGACTTGAGATTCTATTTGAACTTGTTTTGAGGAACTATTCCCCTTGTTTGAATGAATTAAATGCATGCAAGATATGTTTAATGATTTTGATTACCTATTGAAGCTTGTGAAACATGGTTTGTGTCTTTTCTTTTTTTTTGAATTGGTGTATAATGTTTGGTTTGTCTTGCGGATTGATGATTTTGTGTACAACTACCATAGTGCCCTAAGCCTTAGTAATGTTCCCTTGTGCAAGAATGTCTTGATTGGCCCGAGATGCAAAAATTCATATATATAGCATGTTGTTTATTTGCTCAACTATAAAGAATTGCATTACTTGAGAATAAGCAATGGTTCAAGTTTGGGGGTTTGATGAGTTGGAAATTTACCAATTCATTAGGCCCCTAATCATGAGTTTTTTCATAGTTTTCGAGTCATTATGAGGATTTTATGCCCTTATTCTTGAATTCTTTGTAGGTACCAAATGTTAGTAAAGAAAGAATGAAATCGAGCAAAACAAATGGAATTTGAGAAGAAATTTGATGAGTTAGCATATGAGAGAGAGGAGCTAAAGATAAGGGAAGATTTTAGCTCAAAAAGAGGTGCAAAGACATGCTTGGAATCAGCTAAACGCGATGCCGAAGCTACTGCCCAGACCGGCTAAACAACCAGCCCTTCACGAAATTGCACTGGCTAAATAACACTGAACCGCTGGTTCCCCCCTGCTAGGCCACTGTTTTCAACCGGCTAAAGTTTGGTGCTCCATGGATTGCAGCCAGCGAAACGCCGGTTCCTCGCTGGAAAGGCCGTCTAATGAAGGGTAAAAGGGGGTCCAAAAAGGTCTCAAAAGCATCTAGAAGCTCCAAGGACATTTGCGGAAAGTTGTACACAAGAAAGTAAAGATATATAACCTCCATTGTACACCAACTAGAGGAGAACAATTCAACCAACAATTCATTTATCTAATTTTCATATTCTTCATAGAATTTTTGGGAGATTCTTTTCTCCATAGTTTTGTAGAGTTAGGTAGTACGTTTTCTTTAACCCATTTTGGGGGAATTCCACCATTGTTGTAAGAGCTTGTGAAGAAGATTTTTGAAGCTAATGCTATGAATATGAGGGGAATCCTCTAGGTATCTTCTATCTATCTTTAAATATGCTTTACTAATTTTCTAGTTGGAAGTTTATTCATGGTGGGTTTGTTAATTTGATTGGGTTTTGATAAATTGCTTTTGGATTCTTATTGAATTGTAGGTGGATGTTGCTAGATTCATCATCCTATTGTTCAATTAAGTGTAAATCTATTAGATTCTGTTAAATATATTAATGAAGATCCATTGATTATGATATGGGTCTATCCATACTTGCTTGATTGTTTCTCTAGAGAGAATGATTAAGTATTGGAAGGGAATCGAGTAGTGGGTATGGATAGGAGATTGTAAAATTAATCTAGAAATAGTTGAAATTACTTCCTTCTTCCTAATTGGCAGCTAATAGCTAGGAATAGTGAAGTTGCTAATACAAATCAATTCGGGTTGAGCTAAATCGCAGCTAGAATTTGAGAAAACTCTAGCTAGGGGTAGGCAATAGGTTGGGAAGCTGAGGCTACCTACTTTCCGAGATTATTTACACTTGAGTCTAAGGCATTGAAGAAATTCTCGATTTAATTGTGATCTCACCCATAGAATGTCCCTAGCCTCTCACTTATGATTACTTTAATTCGAATTTCCCCCAATTAGTTTTAGTTTACAATTAGTTAGTTAATTTTCCATTTTTATTTCTCCCTTAATTTTACTTTTCAAATGTTGAACAATTATGCGCTCTAGTTTGAATTAGTTTATAATTTTTGAATTATCAACTCAATTCTCCGTGCGAGACAACCCTGGCCACTCATCGGAAATATTTGTTATACAGCGAGCGTTTATTCTCTTTCTTAAAAGAAGAGTGTATTTTGGACGTTATCAATGTATCTGATGGGAGTCCCCACGAGTTGTTGTCATCCTTAACACTTCGTGGGGTGAGTCATTGGCAGGCTTGGAGTCCAAAGATGGAAATGAGACAGTGTACATAACGAGTGGTGACCACGATTCGTGGTTACCCTTAACGAGTTGTGAAGTGACCCCATTACGAGCCCAGGAGAATAGACGATACAGTGTACTTGACGAGCGAAGTAACAAGTTGTTCCCTCTAGAAATGAGTCGTCAGGTCGTCCCTTAGGACCACCTGGCAGTTATTTTTCTGTGAATTTGTAAGGGCTTTTCCGAAATTCCTAAGTTTCTAAAGCCTAAACTATGAAGTTTTGGGGTATGAATAATGACCTTTTATGGGGTTAAGTTCAGATTATTCATTTTCCATCCATGCATGCAAATTAGAAGAGATTTAAGAGGGTGACCAATCTAGAAATCTTCAATCTCTTTCAACCTTGTTTTGGGCATTCAAGGGAGAGTAAGTTTCAGCCTCCTTCGGGTATGTAGGGTTACGAATGGGTGTTTTCGTTCTCACCCATTCCCTTTCTATATTAATTTAAGAAAATATATCAAAAATCTTAAGGGGTTTTGAATTCGATTTGGTGAAAATCTAATAATTTACTAATGGGGTTTTATGATTTATAATTTACATCAGATTTTATGGATTTTGATCAGATTTTACAATTTACTTTACTCATAAAATTATTGATTTCTATTCCTACCAAATTAAGCCTAATTATGCATGATTTATGATAAATCGATTTATGATCTACTCTTCAATTATTGATATTTACAAACCCAACATGATTTATGATTTGAGATATGAATTTATTCAATTACCCATCATGATTTTGATGATTTACAAGTTATATATATGATCTACAAGTATGCATGAACCCTATGATTTATAAGTCATGCTTTGGCCGACTCACAGGCCTTGATTCATGGCTAGTTCACGTATTTACAAGCATTTTTATGATTATCATGATTTAACTAGCCCATGAACTCATGCATGTTATACTATGAGCACTATATATGTTTTGGGAGTAGTATCAAACACCGAGTAGGTTCGGGACCTAGGTTCTACCCCAGATCTCATAAACTACGTGCCACCATAGGTATGTTGGGACCTCCTTGTGATTGTCCCTGGACCATTTGGCCCCTTATCATGTGTTATTACACCTTTCACTATTCTACCCTTGGAAAGGTACGAACACCCTCCCGACTAGGGTTACAAGTAGGGCTCATGTGTGCTCATATGGGGTATGTTCGTTAAGAGAATCTCCCACTGTTCCTCATGATTTAAGAATGTTTATGATTACATATGTTGGCTCAAGAAATGTTCAATTTGGCTCTCCTTTCATGTTATGATTACGATTGTATTACGGATGCTTTGAAAACCTTGAGCCTTTTTATATGTTATGTTATGATATTGATGACATGAGCATAATGTACTACTCTTAGTAGGATCTCTATGAAGAGTGTGTCCCATGTATATGAGGGAAAGAAGAAGCTGGTGAAAGATGTCCATCGACTCACAAGGTTGGGAGTTAGGTTGGTCGACTCGACCGATGGCGGTGTTATTGTCCAGAACGGATCACAATCGTCCTTGGTGATTGATGTGAAATATAGAAAAGATGAGGAGCCAATTTTAGTGTATTTGAAGGAATCCATTCGAAGTCAAAAGGTGGGGGTTTTCTCCCAACGGGGAGATGGTGTGCTTCGGTACCGGGTTGTCTATGTGTTCCAGATGTTGATGGTTTGAGGAGCTAGATATTGCATGAGGCCCATGGATCCAGGTATTCAATCCATCCATGTGTGACCTAGATGATTGTGATTTACAAGAAATGTATCGATAGGATAGAATGAAGAGGAATATTGCAGAATTCGTAGACAGATGCCCAAACTGCCATCAAGTTAAGGTTGAACATCAAAGGCCGGGAAGAGTACTTTAGGATATCATCATTCCTACTTGGAAGTGGGAAGAGATTAACATGGATTTCATAACAGCATTACCTCGTACTCAATGACAATATGATTCCACTTGGGTGGTGATAGACAAATTGACCAAGGCTGCACATTTTCTACTGGTGAAAAATCACAGACTCAGTGCATGTTATGCCAAATTGTATATCCGAGAGTTGGTTCGTCTACATGGAGTGCCCTTGTCCATTATTTCAGACTGAGGTACTCAATTTACCTCTCAATTTTAGAGGTCTTTTCAAAAAGGGCTTGGGACTCAGGTTAAGCTCAGCACAACATTTCATCCGCAAATAGATGGCCAAGCGGAACGAACAATCCAGACTCTTGAGGACATGTTGAGAGCATGTATAATTGAATTCAAAGGTAGTTGGGATGATCACTTGCCCCTGATCGAGTTTTCTTACAAAAACAGTTGTCACTCCAGTATCCAAATGGCACCGTTCGAGGCTCTCTATGAGCGGAGATATAGATCGCCCATAGGATGGTTTGAGGTTGGTAAGGCAGCTTTGATAGGGCTAGATTAGGTTCATGAGGCAATGGCGAGGGTTGAGTTGATAAGGGACAGACTGAAAAATGCTCAGAGTCGTCAAGTCATATGTGGATATGAAAAGGAGAGAGTTGGGGTTCAAGGTGGAAGATTAGGTATTTTTGAAGGTATCTCCCATGAAGGGAGTCATAAGGTTTGAGAAGAAAGGAAAAATCATTCCCCGCTACGTTGGTCCCTACCGGATTATGAGAAGAGTTGGTAAGGTAACATACGAGTTGGACTTGCCCTCAGAGTTGTCTTCTGTGCATCATGTTTCATGTATCGCTTTTGAAGAAATGTTTGGGAGATCCAGCTCTACTAGTCATGGTGGACAACGTTGGTGTAGAGGGTAGCCATAGCTATGAGGAAGTTCTAGTTGAAATATTGGATTGTTAGGTTCGGAGGCTATGGAACAGGAAGTAGCTTCAGTTAAAGTATTATGGAAGAATCAACTTGTTGAAGGAGCTACATGGGAAGCCGAAACAGATATGATGGCTAAATACACACACTTATTATCTAACGGCTCAGTTCTAACTTGAGGTATCAGTTTTTCTCTGTGACTCTAGTTAGTTTTATAGTTCGTGTGCCCAAGTTTCTTTTATGTGTATGGACGTGTATGTGAAGCATGAGATCAGTTCGGCATGTGATATGAATCGGAGGTAGTCATTCTGATAATTTCCTATTTAAATGATCAATATTTGAATATAATAAGTGCATTTTTCTATTTTCTGCTTGTTTCCTACATTTGAGGATGAATGTTCCCTAGGAGGAGATACTATTATACCCCAGGAGCTCAAAGATCGGACCTAGGAGTTAAAACGGGGGAAATAGTGGAAATTTTTGCTGCATCCTTAGGATGAGTCATCTCACGACTAATGAGGATAGCCCACGAGTCATCAGGTGACTTTTGGGGAAGGAAAAATAGTTGGGGAAAGGAGAGATGGGCAGTGTACCTGAAGGGAGTCTCCACGAATTATTATCAGCATAAACGATTTGTGGGGTGATTTGTTCGTAGGCTTGGAGTCTAAAGATGGAAATGAGATAGTATACATAACGAGTGGTGACCACGAGTCGTGTTCACCACTAACGATTTGTGAAGTGACCCTTTACGATCCAAGGGGAATAGATGATACAGTGTACTTGACATTGCGAAGTAACCAGTCGTGCCCTCCAGCAACGAATCGTCAAGTTTTCCATTAGGACCACGTGACAGTTATTTTTCTGCCAATTAGTAAGGGCCTTTTCATAATTTGCTAAGTTCCTAAAGCCTAAACTACAATGTTTTCGGGTATGAATACTGACCTTTTATGGGGTTAAATTCAAATTACTCATTTTTCATCCATGAATGCAAAGTAGAAGAGATTTGAGAGGGTGGCCAATCTAGAATTCTTCAATCTCTTTCAACCTTTTTGGGCATTTAAGGGAGACTAAGATTCAGCCTCCATTAGGTATGTAGGGTTACGAATGGGTTCTTTCGTTCACACCCATCCCATTCTCTATTAATTTATGAAAATATATCAAAAATCTTAAGGGGTTTTAAATTCGATTTGTTGAAAATTTAATGATTTATTAATGGGGTTTTATGATCTATGATTTACATTAGATTTTATGGATTTTGATCATATTTTACAATTTATTTTACTCATAAAATTATTTATTTCTATTTCTACCAAATTAAGCCTAATTATGCATGATCTATGACAAATTGATTATGATCTACTCTTCAATTGTTGATATTTACAAATCCAACATGATTTATGATTTGAGATATGAATTTATTCAGTTACCCATCATGATTTTGATGATTTACAAGTTTTATGTATGATCTACAAGTATGCATGAACCCTATGATTTATAATTCATGTTTTGGCTGACTCACGGGCCTTGATTCATGGCTAGTCCACGTATTTACAAGCATGTTTATGATTATCATGATATAACTATCCCATGAACTCATGCATGTTACACTATGAGCACTATATTATTTTAGGAGTAGTATCGAACACCGAGTAGGTTCAGGGCCTAGGTTCTTCACTGGATCTCATAAACTACGTGCCACTGTAGGTATGTTGGGACCTCCCTTGTGACTGTCCCTGGCCCATTTGTCCCCTTCTCATGTGTGATCACGCCTTTCACGGTTCTACCCTTGGCAAGGTACGAACACCCTCCCAACTAGGGTAACAAGTCGGCCTTCATGTGTGCTCATATGGGGTATGTCGGTTAAGAGAATCTCCCACTGTTCCTCATGATTTATGCATATTTATGACTACGTATGTTGGCTCAAGAAAAGTTCATTTCGGCTCTCCTCTCATGTTGCTTTGAAAACCCTTAACCTATTTGTATGTTATGTAACGATATTTATGACATCAGCATGATTCCTTATGAGCTTTTACATATTTTAAATGTTCATTTTACTTACACTGCATATTTGATACATTCCACGTACTAACCGCATACTTCCTATGCTGTTCATTTTATGATACAGGACTCGACTCTCAGGCTCATCCTCATCCTTAGTCCATCCCAGAGTTCTCTTTCCGCTTTGTTTGTGAGTACTCATGTTTCAAGGGCCATTTGATTAAGCATGTATGATGTTCTATGTTTCAGTATTTAGCCGGGTTGGTTAGCATGTTGTCCCATTGTTCGGCTGGTTTCGTTGGGGTTACAAAACCGACACGCAAGTACACGTGGTCGAACAAGTAGTAAGTGGCTTTAGTAAGCCAAGTATCGATCCCACAGAGACTTGCGTTAAGTGCAATTTGCTCAAGTATACTATATTTTTACTTCTAAATATGCTGACTACTAAATAACCAAAATTTGAAAATTTGTTTTATAATTTCTATACTATAACTACTAACAATTATCTACTTTGAATTTAAACTATGGATATGAGCATGCCGAGGTTAAGAACATGTAATGAAACTGATTATAATCATACATTGGTTAATCTTTTCTTCCAGTTGCTAGCCAAGAACATTAGCCAAGAGATTAAAACTCTCGTATTTAATCTCACTTAAGAATCATAAACCATCCGTCTACATTTCTGTGATCAAATGCAATTCATGACCTAGCAATACAATTCCGGTTCCTAAATTGACTAATACGGCTTTCAAGTATATTTCTATCAGGAAAGCACATCAAAACTCAATTTTCCCAAATCAAGTAAAGAACAATATCCTATTAATTCACAACTTTCCAATTTTGTGCTCTTTCGAGTGAAATCGGACTTTTTAAATGTACATTAATGTCGGCCATACACCAATGCAGTAGAAAAAAGAATTAATAGAACAACATGGAAGAAGAAGATGAAAAACCATATAATTCAATAATCAAAATTCATCACAAGTGTTCATAACCTCAGCAAGGAAGGGAATTAGCCACTCATTTGTGGATTAATCATCCTAAAACAAGTGTTAATCATACAAACAATTGAATTAGAGAAGAAAGAAAGAGAGAAAAAACCCTGAACTTTTCGTCCCTCAACTGCTTGTAACCCACGTCCTTGCTCCACCAAGTCTGAATTATGAAAAATGAACCTAAGTGTGCTATTTATAGTAGTAGGACTCTTTCCCGAAATAACAAGCAACGTGTCACAGAGTGCATCGCGGAGCACGGCCTCCGTGACACGCTACGGACGCGGAAGCCCTCTGGAAAATCACTCGAAACTGGCCCGGGCAGCACCCTGCTGCGTTGGCAGCGTGTCACGCTGCTTGGGCAGCGTGTTGGAAGCCCTTGGTCGCGGAGGCCACCTGTCGTGGCACGTTGGAACGCGCAGGTGGGCTGTTGTGAGCGGCCTGCCTGCCGTGGCACGTTGGCAACGCGCAGGTGGGCTGTTTTGTGCCTCCTCTTCGCCGACGTTTGCGTGTTAATTTCGTTTCCAAGCCTCTACCTCACCAACTCATGGATTAGTTGCTCAAAAGTCATCAAAACCTACAAAACAAAGGCTAATCATGTTGGTTAGCACATATCTTTACTTCATCTAAAATTACATGAAAATGTATACAATAATCTTAGATAAACAAGACTAATTTAAGTCGTAAAGCGTATCTCAGGCATATATTTTTGCCCGTGATCACCCATCAACCCATCTTACATGTTAGAGGCTTTCAAACAGTGTGCAGTATTCAACATGTGTATGTCTAAGGGATTAAGTTTGTTAGGACATGTCATGATTATGCTTACGTTTCCGCTATGCCTTGTGATTAGTCTTCCGCTTATAATGAATGAAGTAGACGTATGCTTATGCCATTGGTCGACTTGGGCCCTCTCGGGGTCCCTTGTCTCGTGTTGTGATCCGAGTCTACGCTCGGGTCATGACAAACTTGGTATCAAAGCCATAGGTTTTGAAGTGTCCTAGGGTGTCTAAAAGACGCGTTAAGTAGAGTCTTTTTCAAGGGTGTGAATCGCGCCACACTTATGACGAAGAGGCTACAAGACGTTTAGGAAATGTTCCCTTCTTTCATGATATATGTTGTACGATAAAAGGTCCTTCTGTCCTTCTAATTCATACTATTCGCCATTGCAAAATCATGGCTCCCAGGAGAATGAATGGAAGAATAAAAGGGAACGGTGAAGGCCAAGGAGATGGCAATGACCATGGGCATCAACAGGCCCCACCTGTTCAGGAGCCCCAAGAACCGGAGCTAGTTGCCCACGGTGAGTTTTGGGAAGCTATCCAGATGTTAGCACAGGCCTTGATTGCTCAGGTCAACCAGTAGGCTTTTGCGCCTATCCCCTAGAATGGCAATGCGGCGGCAGCCCGGATTAGGGACTTCTTGAGGATGAACCCTCTAGAGTTCCTTGGGTCCAAGGTGGATGAGGATCCACACGATTTCGTTGAGGAAATTCTAAAGATCACCTAGGTTATGGGGGTGACCAGTGAAGATTGTGTTTATTTAGCCTCCTATCAGCTAAATGGGGTGGCTCACATATGGTTCAAGTAGTGGAGAGATGCTAGGGAAGTGGGTGCAGGCCCTATAAGATGGGAAGAGTTCCATGCAACGTTCTTGGATTAGTTTTTCCCTCGAGAGATGAGGGAGCTTAAGGTGGCTGAGTTTGTTAACTTGAAGCAGGGTGACCTGTCCGTTCAGGAGTACGCATTGGAGTTCACCTATTTATCCAAGTATGCGCCAGAGTTGGTGGCAGACTAGAGGACTCGGGTGAGTCATTTTGTACATGGAGTGGCGAACTATCTAGATAAGGACTACAAGATTGCCATGCTGCATCGAGATATAGACTTTCCCCGCATTGTGCTGCATGCTCAACAGATGGAGTAGGTATATTGGAGGTAGAGAGGGGACAAGAGGGCCAAGACCGATAGATACGGGACTTCTCAAGTCAGATCAAGGGTGGACAACATCAGCAGTCTCAGCATAGGTCTATTGCTCCAGCACCATCATCAGCCAGTACACTATCTAGATTTCGAGGGGATCAGGGGATCAGGGCTCTAGATTCAAGATGCCATGGTATCATGAAGATAGAGAACACATTCCCAACTTGTGCGAAGTACGGCAAGAATCATCTCGATAGGTGTCTAGTCATCTCGGATGCTTATTTTGGATGTGGAAAACCCGGACACAGACTTAGGGATTTTTCTTCAACCAGATCAGGAGTTGGTGGAGCACGTATGCCAGCAGCCAATTTTTCCGCTCCAGCAGCACATCCCCCTCAGAAAGATGCCTCAACTAGTTTAGCCAGCGGTTAGCGTCAAAATAGGTTTTATGCTTTAGCACCCTACTAGTAGCAGGAGGTCTCCCTAGATGTGGTCACTGGTATGTTGCATTTTTTTCATATTGATGTTCATGCTTTACTAGATCCAGGAGCTACCTTGTCTTTTGTGACCCCTTACATTGCTAGTAGCTTTGGAGTTAGTCCCGAAACTCTGTTAGAACCATTTGCAGTTTTTACTCTTGTTGGTGATTCGGTTGTAGCTAGGTGGGTGTACAGAGGATGCCCGGTCACTATATTTCATAAAGTCACCTCCGCAAACCTTGTAGAGTTAGCCATAGCTGACTTTGACATTATTCTTGGCATGGGTTGGTTGTATGCGTGTTATGCTTCTGTCAATTGTAGGACTCGTGGGGTGGAATTTCACTTTCCGAGTGAATTAGTTTTGGAGTGGAAGGGTAGTTCGGTTGTACCAGCAATTCAATTTATTTCATATCTTAAGGCCTAGAAGATGACTTCTAAATTGTATGTACCATTTATTCAAGGTTAAGGATGTTGAGTCCGAGACCCCGACTATCCTGTCTATTCTGGTGGTGCATGAGTATCCAGAGGTCTTTCCTAATGATTTTCCAGGTGTGTTGCACCCAAGCGGGAGATCTATTTTTGTATTGACCTTCCACCCGATACGCATCCTATATTTATCCCTCCTTACAGAATGGCTCTAGCTGAGCTAAAAGAGTTGAATGATCAGTTGAAGGACCTATTAGATAAGGGCTTCATCTAACTGAGCAAGTCTCGATGGAGTGCACCAGTGTTATTTGTCCAGAAGAAGGATGGTTCACTTCGGATGTGCATTGACTATCGGCAATTGAACAAGATCACCGTTAAGAACAGGTAATCCTTTACCCAAATCAATGATTTGTTTGACCACCTTCAGGGTGCCAAGTGTTTCTCAAAGATAGATTTCAGGTTCGGGTATTATTAGCTCAAGGTTTGGGAGTGTGATATCTCGAAGACAGCCTTCAAGATGTGGTATGGTCATTATGAGTTTGTAGTCATGTCTTTTGGACTAAAAAATGCTCATGCAGCTTTTATGGACCTGATGAACAGGGTTTTCAAGTCGTATCTGGACATGTTCGTGATTTTGTTCATTGATGGCATCCTTATATACTCTTGGAGTGAAGAGGAGCATGCCGCTCATTTGAGAGTAGTGCTTCAGACTCTTAAGGATCGCCAATTGTATTCAAAGATCAACAAGTGCAAGTTCTGGTTGAACTCGATAGCATTTCGGGGCCATCTAGTATCAGGCGAGGGCATAAAAGTAGGTTCTCAAAAAATCAACCTTGTGAAGAATTTGCCTAGACCGGTGAATCCCTTAGATATTTAGAGTTTCTTGGGTTTAGCTGGCTACTATCAGAGTTTTGTTGAGGATTTCTCATCTATTGAGGCACCTTTGACCAAGTTGACTCAGAAAAAGGTGAAGTTCCAATCGTTAGGGGCTTATGAGAAGAGCTTCCAAGAGTTGAAGGCTCGACTTACTACCGCACCGGTGTTGACCCTACCAGAGGGTACAAATGGTTTTGTGGTGTATTGTGATGCTTCGAGAATTGGACACGGGTGTGTATTGATGCAGCAAGGGAAAATGATAGCATATGCCTCAAGACATTTGAAAGTCCATGAGAAGAATTACCTGACCCATGATCTTGAATTGCTGTGGTGGTGTTCGCATTGACGATATGGCGATATTACTTGTATGGGGTTCATGTGGATGTGTTTACAGACCACAAGAGCTTACAATATGTGTTCACACAGAAAGATCTCAATCTTAGGCAAAAAAGGTGGTTGGAGTTACTCAAGGACTACGATGTGAGTGTCCTTTACCATTCGGGTAAGGCTAATATGGTAAAGGACGCACTTAGTAGGCTCTCTATAGAGAATGTGTACCATGTGGATGAGGGAAAGAAGGAGCTGGTGAAAAAGGTCCATTGACTCGCAAGGTTGGGAGTTAGGTTGGTCGACTCAACCGATGGCGGTGTTGTTGTCCAAAATGGATCAGAATCATCCTCGGTGACTGATGTGAAAGCAAGACAAGATGAGGACCCAATTTTAGTGGAGTTGAAGGAAGTCGTTCGAAGTCATAAGGTGGGGGTTTTTCTCCCATGGGGGAATGGTGTGCTTCGGTACCAGGGTCACTTATGTGTTCTAGATGTTGATGATTTGAGGAGTCGGATATTGCATGAGGCCCATGGATATAGGTATTCTATCCATCCAAGTGCCACCAAGATGTATCGTGAATTACGAGAAATCTATTGGTGGGATGGCATGAAGAGGAATATTACATAATTCGTAGCCAGATGCCCAAATTGCCAGTAAGTAAAGGTTGAACATCAAAGGCCAAGAGGAGTACTTCAGGATATCAACATTCCTACTTGGAAGTGGGAAGAGATTAACATGGATTTTATAATAAGATTACCTCGTACTCGTCGACAATATGATTCAATTTGGGTGGTGATAGACATATTGACCAAGGCTGCACATTTTCTACTGGTGAAAACCACAGACTCAGTGGATGATTATGCCAAATTGTATATCCAATAGTTGGTTCTACTACATAGAGTGCCCTTGTCCGTTATTTCAGACCGAGGTACTAAATTTACCTTTCAATTTTGGTGGTCTTTTCAAAAATGGCTTGGGACTCTGGTTAAGCTCAACACAGCATTTCATCCGCAAACAAATGGCATCCAGACTCTTGAGGACATGTTGAGAGTATGTGTGATGGACTTCAAAGGTAGTTAGGATGATCAATTTCCTCTGATCAAGTTTTCTTACAATAATAGCTATCACTCCAGTATCCAAATGACACCGTTCGAGGCTCTCTATAGGAACAGATGTAGATCGCTCATCGAATGGTTTGCGGTTGGTGAGGAAGCTTTGATAGGGCTAGATTAGGTTCATAAGGAAATGGTGAAGGTTGAGTTGATAAGGGAAAGGCTGAAAAATGCTTAGAGTTGTCAAAAGTCATATGTGGATATGAGGAGGACAGAGTTGGAGTTCGAGGTGGACGATTAGGTATTTCTGAAGGTACCTCCCATGAAGGGAGTCATAATGTTTGGGAAGAAAGGAAAACTCAGTCCCCGCTATGTTGGTCCCTACCGGATTATGAGAAGAGTTGGTAAGGTATCATATGACTTGGACTTGCCCTCAGAGTTATCTTCTGTACATCATGTTTCATGTATCGCTTTTGAAGAAATGTTTGGGAGATCCAGCTCTACTAGTCCTAGTGGACAGCGTTGGTGTAGAGGGTAGCCATAGCTATGAGGAAGTTCCAGTTGAAATATTGGATAGTTAGGTTCAGAGGCTAAGGAACAGGAAGTAGCTTCAGTTAAAGTATTATGGAGGAATCAGCTTGTTGAAGGAGCTACTTGGGAAGCCAAAATGGATATGATGGCTAAATGCCCACACTTATTATCTACGGGCTCAGTTCTGACTTGAGGTATTAGTTTTTCTCTGTGACTCTATTTAGTTTTCATGTTCAGTTCATGTGCCCAAGTTTCTTTTATGTGTATCGACGTGTATGTGAAGCATGAGATTCGTTCGGCTATGTGATATGAATCGGAGGTAGTCATTCCGATAATTTTCGGTTTAAATGATTAATATTTGAATATAATAATTTCATGTTTCTATTTTCTTCTTGTTTCCTACATTTGAGGATGAATGTTCCCCAGGAGGAGATATTGTTATACCCTAGGAGCTCAAAGATTGGACCTAGGAGTTAAAATGGGGGAAAAAATGGAAATTTTTGTTGCAGCCTTAGGACGGGTCATCTAACGACTCATGAGGATAGCCTACGAGTCGTCAGGTGACATGTGGGGAAGGAAAAATAGTTTGGGAAAGGAGATATTGGCAGTGTACCTAAAGGGAGTCCCCGCGAATTATTGTCAGCATGAACGATTTGTGGGGTGAGTCTTTGGCAGGCTTGGAGTCCAAAGATGGAAATGAGACAGTATACATAACGAGTGGTGACCACGTGTTGTGCTCACCCCTAACGAGTCGTGAAGTGACCCATTACGATCTCAGGAGAATAGATGATACAGTGTACTTGATGAGCGAAGTAACGAGTCGTGCCGTCCAGCAAGGAGTCATCAGGTTATCCGTTAGGACCACATGACAGTTATTTTTCTGCGAATTAGTGAGGGCCTTTTTGTACTTCCTAAGTTCCTAAAGCCTAAATTACAACATTTTGGGGTATGAATAATGACCTTTTATGAGGTTAAGTTCAGATTACACATTTTCCATCTATGAATGCAATGTAGAAGAGATTTGAGAGGTTGACCAATTTAGAAATCTTCAATCTCTTTCAACCTTCTTATGGGCATTTAAGGGAGATTAAGATTCAGCCTCCATCAGGTATATAGGGTTATGAATTGGTGCTTTCATTCACACCCATCCCCATTCTCTACTAATTTCTGAAAATATATCAAAAATCTTATGGGGTTTTGAATTAGATTTGGTGAAAATCTAATGATTTACTAATGGGCTTTTATGATTTATGATTTACATCAGATTTTATGGATTCTGATCAGATTTTACAATTTATTTTACTCATAAAATTATTAATTTCAATTTCTACCAAATTAAGCCTAATTATGCATGATCTATGATAAATCGAGTTATGATCTACTCTTCAATTGTTGATATTTACAAACCCAACATGACTTATGATTTGAGAGATTAATTTATTCAATTACCCATCATGATTTTGATGATTTACAAGTTATATGTATGATTTACAAATATGCATGAACCCTATGATTTATAATTCATGTTTCGGCCGACTCACGAGCCTTGATTCATGGCTAGTTCATGTATTTACAAGCATGTTTATGATTATCATGATTTAACTAGCCCATGAACTCATGCATGTTATACTATGAGCACTATATATGTTTTGGGAGTATTATCGAACACCGAGTAGGTTCGGGGCCTAGGTTATGCCCTGTATATCATAAACTACGTGCCACCATATGTATGTTGGGACCTCCCTTGTGACTGTCCCTGGCCCATTTGGCCCCTTCTCATGTGTGATCACGCCTTTCACAGTTCTACCCTTGGCAAGGTATGAACACCCTCCCGACTAGGGTCACAAGTCGGGCTTCATGTGTGCTCATGTAGGATATGTCGATTAAGAAAATCTCCCACTGTTCCTCATGATTTATGTATAATTATGATTACGTATGTTGGCTCAAGAAATGTTCGTTTTGGCTCTCCTCTCATGTTATGATTACAATTGTATTACAGATGCTTTGAAAACGTTGAGCCTTTTTATATTTTATGTCCTACTCTTATGATGTCTTATGAACTTTTACATATTTTATATGTCCGTTTTACTTACCCTAAATACTTGGTAGATTCCACGTACTGACCGCGCACTTTCTATGTTGTATCATTTTCTGATATAGGACTCGGCTCTCAGGCTCATCCTCATCCTTACTCTATCCCGGAGTTCTCTTTTCGCTTTGTTGGTGAGTCCTCATGTTTCGAGGGCCATTTGATTAAGCATGTATGATGTTCTATGTTTCAGTATTTGGCTGGGTTAGTTAGGGGTGTTTTCCCATCAACCCATCTTACATGTTAGAGGCTTTCAGACAGTGTGTAGTACTCAGCCTGTGTATGTCTAAGTGATTACGTTTGTTATGACATGTCATGATTATGCTTACGTTTCTGCTATTCCTTGTGATTAGTCTTCCACTTATAATGAATGAAGTTAGTATACTTATGCCATGGGTCGACTTGGGCCCTCTCGTGGTCCCTTGTCGCGTGTTACGATCCGGGTCTATGTTCTGGTCATGATAGTGCACACCACATGCAGCCTAAGGAGATAATTGGGCACAACTTCATTGAGGGTCTGAAGCCCGAATCTAAGATACTCCTTGATGCTACCGCACAAGGATAGATTCTGTCCAAAAGTTATGATGAAATCGAGGCCCTCTTGAACCTCATGTCTGCAGGGAGTAAAGATTATCAAGATTCAGACAGAGAATTTGCAACAGCAATGGTGCCGGGAAAGTTATAGATGGATGGTGTAATGGCAATCAAGGCAGACATTATCCAATTGGTGAATGTGATCAGTAAGTTGGTGACTACACCAGTAGAAGGCAAAATGCAGTAGGTACAACAGGTACAAATTCCACCACCATCATGTGAGGCATGTGGAGAAGGCCACACCTATTCAGGTTATCCTCTTAATCCTAAGTTTGTATATTTTGTGGGACAACAAGGTCGTGGTGGAGGTTTCGCAGGTAATGGTTATAATTAGGGGTACCGGAAATGAGCAAATCCCCCTTGGGGAGTGTATAAAAACTTTCAAAGGCGCCAAAACACCTATCAAAGGCCACAGGGCCAACAACAAAATAGTTCTCTTGAGGAGACAATGAAGTAATGGATGGTGCAGTAGACGCAAGTGGTAAATGAAATGCAAAAGTCCATCCATGAGCTTGAAATGAAAATGGGGCAATTTTCCCTACAGTAGAACAACAGACCACAGGGGACACTCTCCGGTAATACTGAGAAAAACCCAAAGGAAAATATAAATGTTATTTTCTTGCTAGTGGTAAGGAGTTAGGTGATGTTGTCCCTAGAAAAGAAAAAGTTGATACATAACAGGCTATGAAATCCAAGACTGAGGTATGGGAGTCAGCAACCCACAACCAAAAATTGGAGTAGCTAGACCACCTCCCCCATTTACTCAAAAGTTGAAGAAAAAGACAGAGGACATAGCTTGTAGTAATTTTCTTGAGTTATTGAAGTAGGTTCATGTGAATATTTTATTGGTGGAGCTTTTGCAGGAAGTTCTGAAGTACGCCAGGTATCTCAGATATATCGTGCCCAATAAGAGGAGGCATACAAAGTTTGAAACCGTGGTTCTTATGGAAGAGTGCAATTCCTGAATCAAGAACAAAATTCCTAAAAGTTAAAGGATCTTGGGAGTTTCACTATCCCTGTCACTATTGGAAGCAAGGAAGTTAGTTTAGCTTTGTATGATTTGGGTGCGAGCATCATTTGATGCTTGCATCCCTATTCAGAACACTAGGATTAGGTGAACCACGTCCTACCACAGTGATGTTGCAACTTGCGAATTGGTCTCTGGCCTATCCTGAGGGAATCATTGAAGATGTCTTGATTAAGGTTGGACCTTTCATCTTACTGGTGGACTTCATAATCTTAGACTATGCGGACTTCATAATCTTAGACTATGAGGCAGATGTGGCAGTTCCCCTCATTTTAGGTAGAGGATTTCTAGCCAGCACCGATGCATTCATACATGTTCAGTCGGGCAAGATGTCTATGAGAGTAGATGATTAGGAAGTAGTGTTTGAAGTGTTCAGAGCAGCACGAATGCCGCCTCATTATGAGGACTTCAAGGTGAAGCCAGCGAGAGAACCTGGAGGTTGTAATCAGTTAGTGGAGCAGCAAGTGCTGCCTGAAAGTTTAGCAAATCCTTGGTATAGTCACAAGTCCACTCGGATAAAGGAGTGACGGGAACCATAATCATGCTGCGATATTAAATCAGGCGCTACATAGGAGCGACCCATGAATGTCGTGCCACCATGTTAAATAAGGTGCTTGATGGGAGGCAATCCATCCTTTTTCATTTCGTATGTTTCTATTTGTTTTGTAGAGACGAACAGGGCGTAAGAGGCAAGAACAAGCTGGGACATTGAGCTAAAAGTGTAAATTTGTGGTGAGAAGCCCGGCATGGGATGCGAGGAGTTAAATCCTAAAATAAGAAAATTTTGTTTGGTGAGGCTAAAAGGGGCACACGGTGCCAGCCCCTATCTGCAGAGGAAACTTTTTTTAAGGCTATGGTGAGATTGAGGGGGTGGTGCGTTAGAGGCTTGATGGATGAAAATTGTTGGTCAATTTGAGTCAATATTGACTCAAAAGACCTTAAAATTACATAAAATCCCATTCCCCACCTTTTATTTAAAGTCCCATTCATCCTTTTTCATCAAAAAGTTGAAAAGCAAAAGGCGAAAAAAATCTCTCTCTCTCTCTCTCCCATAGGTCGTAACTCCCATTCCCTCTCCCCTCCATTTTTGTCTTCAACATGTTGGTGAAGCTCTCATCTTCAACTCAAGTAAGTATATTTCTTATTGTTTGATTAATGATGCAAACATGCTCCCACACCCTTCTCCCCCAAGATTTAGAACCCAAAATCACCATTGTTGGTGAAAAACTTGAATTTCATGTTTTGAGTTAGATGAGCTTAAAGTATTAAATTCTTCCATGATTGTATATTATGTTTGTTAGGTAGCTTGATTCTTAGTTGAATATGGTGATTTGAACTTGTGGGGATGATGGGATAGGTGAATTGAATTCTTGAATGTTGGTGGGTAGGTGCATTAATTGTAGAGAAAGAAAGTACATAAAGCTTTGAATATTTAAATGTGATAATTATTTGAGTTGGTGAAATTCTTGATTAATTCATGTTGAATGGTAGTAAAAATTTTATTGTTGGTTGATTGAATTGAATATTATTACTTCATTACATGGATTACTTGAATTGTGAATTGTAGAAGGAAAGTGAGAGGGATAGCCTAGATAGTGCATTCTTGATTAAAAGTTAAAAACTAGAGCAAAGTTAAAAAGAAAGAAAAATGCATGAACTTAGTGTAGTATGAGTTAGTGAATTAAATTGGATTATTTATATTGGATGATGATAGGGGAAGTCTTGAGTACCTTATTTGACAAATTCTCACATATACGCTAGCAAATTAAGTGGGGTGAATTTTGCACCTTCCACACTTAGTTAGTTAGCCATTTCGTTCACAAACTAATTTTGTAAAGTTATTTATTTTTTTCTTAATAGGACCATGTCACCAAAAGGAAAGGAGGTGATTTTAGCTAAGAAGAGTTGAAATAGGGGTAGACCAAGAAAAACGGAAGCTAGTTCTTCAGCTTCCAAAGCAGGCCTTGCAAGGAGATTTAGAGCAAAAGCAGTAGATCCTCATAGGTTTACTTGGTTTAACACTCAAAAAGAAGCCAAGTATGCACTTGAGAACTGGATAGATGAGGGTTGCTTGGCACTTGAGTCTATTTGGGACAAGATGCGTGAGTTGGGAGCTGGCTATATCTTCAATGAGCTGGACAGGTGCAACCTCACTTTGGTGAGGTAATTCTATGCAAATTGGGACACCTCATTTGGAGAGAGTACAAAGGTCAAGATCAGAGGACAGTTGGTGCAATTCACAGCTAAAAGGTTTAATGCCTTCTTAGAGACACCTGTGGTAGACCCTTCCGAGTATTTCATCTTCTTGGAGAAGCCGACATACAGAGACAACTGCCACACTTTGTGTGGTGAGCACTCATCCGCCTGATGGGCGAGGCATCGTAACGGCACCCATTCCTCACTTGTGTTTGCCTATTTGAATAAGAAGGAAAAGGTGTGGGTAAAATCGATGAGTGCTATCTTTCTCCCTGGGACACATTTGACAGAGGTGACTAATGAGCAGAATGTCTTGGTGTACATGTTGATGAAGGGGATACTAGTTAATTTTTGTGTTGTGGTTTGTCACAATATGAAGAGATCACGAGACAATTGTAGATGAAAATATTATCATGGTAGTCTCTTGACCATGTACTTGAGGTAGAAACGTATCGAGGAGGAGGATGTAGACCTTGTTTTACCTTTGGAAGGACACTTGGCAAGATAGATGATAGACGTCACAAAGGTGAAGGAGACTGCCCCTTCCGCACACCCCTCTCTTCTTATAGCTAATCAACAAGCCCGAGATGAGAGTAAGCAGGGTCATATATTTGGGATATTGGAATTGCAGCTGAAGATAGGAGGTCGACCAACCACTAAAGAGGAGATGAGAGCTTTAGAGACACGCTACCCACTCACAGATAGTGTTATGTTGATGTGCTAAGTGGGCCCATCTTTTGAGGAGACAATTAATGATGATGAGGCTACAGTCCTTACTAATGGTTTCGATGCTTTAGACATGGAGGAGGATGTTGCTGCTACAGGTGCCATAGAGGATGATGCTTAGCAACCAAGAAGTTTATTTTCTCTCCTTTTATGATGTGATTGTGTGTGCACTGAGGATAGTGCACCTTTTTAAGTGTGGGGTGGAGGAAAGTTAGATTTATGTTTTTCTTTAATTTCTATATTTTTAGGATATAGCCTTATTATTTCATTCCTGGTAGCAGTAGCTTGATGATTCATAGGTCCTGGGTTGTAATAGCTAGTATGGTGATATTGACTTGGATGCCTGGGATGTTTGACTTGTTGTTCGTCTTGACTATATTATGTTTGATTGCTTTATTTTGGACTAAATTTTTAATTTTTGTTTTGTTTTGTTTGAGTCATAGTAGTCATAGAGTAATGAAATTTTCCTATGATAGATAGATGACGACCGTTTTAAGGGAAGTTTCGTCATATCTTTTTATTTTTTAGGATTGAGTCCTAGGATCCACTTGTATGTTTGTTAATATTCTGCTTAGCCGCTATTCTAAGTAAATAGAGTGGTCATCTTGATTGCATGAGTTAGAATCCATGAGAGACATTGATATCTCTTTAATTTGATTCAACATATCCTTAGGGCTTAATTATGAATTTACTTGTCATTCAATATGATTGTGTGAATGTGTAGCTGTAGAAACTAATTAGATTCTTGTTGCCATGAGAGGTGAGCTGAACTATTTTGTATGTATATATTGTAGCATCTACAACTTTCCTTAGTTTATGTAGGATAACTAGTTGGTGGGGAGTTGAGAGATGATCAAGGCACTTCTTTGAAGAAACCAATTTTTCCCCATAGTTGTTTTAGCTTCCTAATCATTCTCCCTAGTTACCCCCTTTGAGCCTAAAAGCCTTATTCTTTCTTAGTCTCAATTGTAGCTTAATCCCTCTTGTTGTGAGACCTCAGAATTATTGATCCAAAATAGTCTTAGGCACTTTCATACTTGAAAGTAAAGGTGCACCGAAGTATAATGTTAAGGAAAAAAGAAAAAGTTGGGGTAAGGAAAGAAAAGTGAGAAGAAGGGGTGCCCATAGAAATTGTGTTTTCTATTTGCTGCAAGGGAATTGAAATGGAGAGCTTTAATTGAAATATTATTAGTGATTCTATGAGTAGAAAACTAGCATCCAAGTAATGAAAAAATGGGGCATGGAAAAAAAAAGACAAGGGTGAGTAGAGGAAAGGTGAACAAGCAAGGAAAGAGGTGGTGGACAAGTAAAGTGAAATATGTCTTAAAAGTGCTTAGGGTGGTAGTCACTATAAAATGAAATATCAATCCTACCTGTCCCTTAGCCGACACTACAACCAAAAAAAGTCCTTGTGATCTTAATCTCATGAAGCAATTAGGTATCTTAATGTACATGAAGGGAAAGCCTATGGTATGTTGCATATGAACATTACATCATTTTTGAGTGTGAGTGTGACCTACTTACTGTGTTCTATGTCTTATATTGATGATGTTGAGAGAGGAGCATCACTAAAAGTGAGGGGCACAAGAGGTCTAAATCGGTGTACTACTACTTTTTGCATGTGTCAAACTTAATCATGTTGGCGCATGTGTCAAACTTAATCATGTTGGCGCTTTGTGTGTTCTTGATTTTGAAATCTTTCTATGTGTTTCATTGAGAGTTGTTGTACGATGATAAACCACTTTATGTTTGCTCCATGCTAGTTGGTTAAGTTTGAGTTGATAGAGCTGTCAAGTATGATGGTGAAACACTATTTTAGATATCTTTAAAGGATTGTTTGAGGACGAACAATGGTTTAAGTGGGGGCTGGTGAAATTGGACATATTTTTATGCTCATTTGCCCATGTTTGATCATGTTTTGAGTTCATAATCCTTAATTTATGCTAAAATTCATGTGTGTGTATGTTTTATGCGCTAACAAACAATTTGAGTTGATTTGAGTAGGAAATTAAGCAAAATTGGCTCAAAATGATGCAAGGAATGAAGATTTGAGGAGTAGAAGGGTTTGGTGCTATGGCTGTCGCCCCACACCAAGTCCCAAACTTCATAGAAAAAAATCTCAGTCTGGTGCACGCTTGTCACGCCCCAAGTCTATACCCTGGATGAGACACGCTACGTATGATCACAAGTAACCCCAAGTCAACCCATGGCCTATCATAACACTGTCTATTCTGAGTAAAACATAGTGGAAGCTTTAAATAATGCAATCATTTACGAATGAAAAACTGATATAATAGTAAGTTCATACATCTGAAAGAACAAAAATACTGAACATCTGAAATCCTGTCTGAAAGCCATCTACTAAGGATGAGTTGCTGGGACAAGCCCCCAGCTAACTCTAAAATCTAATAGAAGAGAGCAAAACTGAATAAAATAATCTTCTTCCTCGAAAGATGAGGACTCACCAAATAGGATAGCTGAAGTCTTCTGAGAGCAATCAGCTAGCGAGGCTGAAACTGAGATCCTATAGCTATATCATAAAATGATACAACATAAAAGTATGCGTCAGTACTTTGAATGTACTGAGTAAGTGAGAGAAACCATGCATACAAAATAGAAGTACTGAACTGAAAAGATATGCAATGACGAACTGGAGCTACAAAACTGAATAACTGAAATAACTTAAATTAAAATTCGTAAATATTGAAATCAAATTTGGTTTATATTCAATTAATGATTTGACTAGGATTGTGTTCCCCAACATTTCATAACCACAAGGCTTATACACTAGTGATCTATTCCAGTGTTCAATATGCAATATTGGTAAGTTAGTTTCACCTAAATGGTTGGTCCGCTATCTAGATGATTTTCAACACACAACTTGGTCCGTATACGGGTATATTTTAGTTTACCCTTACCCTTAAATCGGATTAGCTATCCCTAGAAAAGTTCAAGATATTAGATGAGGGTTGATAGCCTCAAATCTCCGTTGTTAATCCCTTTTCCCATTCATTACCTCCTTGGTCCGGTAAGTAAGAATAAGGAGAATCCTAACGTTTGCAACCGTCAAGAATCAATCAAAATGAAGGGAAAAACAACACATGCACAAAACTCCATTCAAGAATCACTAAGTATTTTTACCTATGTATGTTAATTCATCTTGGTTCCCACAAACCTAGTTTATGGGTTTAGCTACTTATGTTTGTATTATTGTAATCACAGAATATTAAAAGAATCATAATTGCAACTTACAAATTATTATAGAATAAAAACCACGTAGATTGAATAAAACTCCAATGTTGCTTTCGTTTCTTGAATCAAGAACAATTGTATGAAAATTCTCTCAAGAATCTCCTTAAAAATCATTCCATATCCTCTTAGAAACCGTCTCCTAAAAATAAACCTAAATTGGGTATTTATAGTTCCAAGAAATCCTGTTCCTTAATAAAACTGTAAACCAGGTCAGTAGTGGAAACGGGCTAGGTGACGAGTCATTAGGCCTTCTGACGAGTCGTTCCTTACTTTCATTAGTCGTCCTTATCATCGCACCCAGTTGTGGCAACGGGTCACCTAACGACTCATCGTGCCTGAGCATGAGTCGTTAGGTCCCTCGTGGACTGACTCCTTCAAAACTCCAGTGCACTTCACGGATGGGTCCAGTGGCCTAACAATGAGTCATTTCATCTCATGATGACTCGTTACATCGATCGTCAACTTCACTGCCCACTTTGATGAAATTTTCTCTTCAATGCCCAATGATTGACCTCATGACTCGTTACCAAGTGATAACGAGTCGTCCCTCCAACTCGTCAAGTACACTACCTTATATCTTCCAAACTCCATCTTTTTCCCACGCCTTAAGAAATGGGTCGTGCCTCCTGCCAATGACTCGTTAAGTGCCTGGCAGTCACCCTTCAGTTATTTTTAGCATTAATTCGACCAAATTCACTTCCACGCCTATTTGCCTTCACATTAAGCACAAAATACATCATACCCATATAAACATACCTGGAATGTGCATAATTTCTTGGTTTTAAGCATCGAAAGTGTCGTAAAATCACGGAACATCACTCACCATGTGCTTGCTTCAGGTATCTTTCATCCTGTCGCAATGTTAAATCAAGTACTTCTTGGGTGGAAACCCAAGGGATGCTACACTATGTGTAGTATCAACATTGTGTTGTGACGTTAAATCAAGTGCTCCTTGGAGGCCACCCAAGTATTTTTGGACTAATGGGTGTTGATACATGCAAGCACAGTTAAAAGGATAGAGGAAATTTATTTTAAAAAATGAAAAAAGAAATTTCGACATTCAAGAGACAGAAGAAAAAATGGACTTCCTTTTCAAAGAGCAGACCGTCTTATCTACTATCAAACTGAAAATGGATTCTCATAAGATAATCCAAGAGATGGTCCGTTGTACGAACAATACTCTAGACAGACAGTTAGTGTATTGGACCATCTTTTTTTAAAAGTCAGGCATGTGGGTCCATTTAGAGATTTAAAAAACTACCCATGGGCTAAACCAACCCGACCCACTCTAATCTTTTTAAAATTAAAAGAATTTATTGGGAAACCCTTACCTCAATACTCTTCTCTCCCTCTCTCCTGTAGCCTCTCTTCCGTCTTTCCCTTCTACTTGCAAAGTTCTCCACTGTTTCACACTTCATGTTGCGCCCCAGTGCATGCGGTCGTACAAGTAATACAGTGTCCCTTTTAAGAGTCGGATATCGAACCCACAAGGAATGGACTGCTCCAGCGAATTATCAAGTTCAAGTGTTAAGTTAACTTTCACAAATTTTAATTTAAGATATTTTGGAAAATTATAATTAAATCTAGGGGTGATCACAAAATAATCAGGAAACAATACAAGAAGCAACTAGAGTTAAGGCCAGACAATTATGCAATGCTACAATTCACGATGGTTCAAGTATTAAAACCTCAGTTGTTGTATGACAGAGTCAAAATGCAATGTTCATGGTCTTTCGAGCCTCTAAACACAACAAACTAGTCTCACACCTACATCATTGAGCGAGGATGTGATGTCATTCGTGAGCACTTTAAAACTATCGATATGGTTTACGGGGTTTATGCCCTTGATTATGGACTTTCGTACCTCTAATCATTTAACCTAACTTAGCTTCACAACTACTTCTACGAGTGGTGATGTGATAGTCTAAGTCAGTGTCTAGCTATCATCCTGTTTTATTAACCGAGCAAGGAAAATTACGTATAATTTCTATCCTAACCGCGTATCCTATCATAAAGACAAGAACTTGCTCCCCACATTCATTCATTATAAAACTCAATTATCCTAACCGCGTATCCTAAGTTCAACAAGTTTGTTTTTGTGGTGATCAAGCATAAAAACAATAATCAATATAAATGTAAGACAAACTAACAACTAAAACTCAAACCAAATATGAAAATCAAGCTATTATATTCATGTCATGTGGCCTTAACTCTAGAAGAAAGTTTTTATCTACTCATGTTCATACAAACACTTGAAATCATGAATAAAAGTGAAGTACTTACAGGAATGATTAAAAGAGAATGAAAAACCTTGAACCCTAAGTGTAGTTCCTCGCTTCTCCCTTCGCTTCTCTCTTCTTTCACAAAATATTTACGTGATAAATTGATTTTCGAAGATAAGTTTCCTTTATATTAAGTGGGAAAATGCAAATTTTGGTCGGCCATGGACCATCCGCGTGCCATGATGCCTATCGCGCAGCAGCAGCTCTGTGGCAGAGAGGCATCGCGTAGGCGTACTATTTTAGGGCTTCTCGGCATGTCCTCATTCGCACTGGTGCGCGTTCCCTAGTGTGGCACGCCACTGGTCGCTCCTTGTTCTTGTCGTGGCATATCGCGATCGCGTAGGGCACCTGCCTTGACACCTTTCACGCACGCAACAAGGGCGTGGCACGCTGCCTGGTGCGGCCAGCCTTACCTTGGCATGTCCACTTGCCTTCTTTTGCACTTTGTTCCGAGCCTCATCCTTAAGCCTCAAACATTATTATTTAGTCCCTCTTATGCATTTTACACCTAAAAAACAAAGACCAATCATGTTGGTTAGTTTATGAACGAAATTACACAAAATCACATGAGAATAAAATCAATTAAATTAACAAACATGACTAAGGTTAAGTTATAAAATAACACTTTGGCACGTAAATATGCCTAAAATCACTACCCCACACTTAACGCCTTTTTCGTCCTCGAACAACTCTATTACATCTCATGCACATGAATATTATACGCCGGAAGCCCAAGATCAAACCCGAGAGTTGAAACAAAGAAAAATTAAAAATTTTGGCATTAGGTATCAGAACGGATCATGAGGTGACCCGTGTGAGTAGCCCATGAGTCGTGATGTGACTCGTGGTGAGGCTCAGGAGTGGCTTTGAAGTTTTGGAAAAACAATCCCCACGGACATCACCACGAGTCATGGTCAGGCGCCACGACTCGTTAGGTCAGTCGTGGAAAGTGATGAGGGAAAAGGGAGAAGGAAGAGGGAAGTGAACTTAATAAAAGGACCCTATGAGTCATGGTGAGTCACCATCATTCATGGGGAGGATCGCGAGCAGCAGGGTAAAATTTTAATCAAGGATGAGGCAGTGTACATGACATGTAGGGACCACAAGTCGTGGTCACCCAGTAATGGATCGTTGAGTCACCCGTGATGAGTCTAGGAGACCTGATGAGCAGTGCACTTGACGGATGACTCCATGACTCATGGCCCATGATGACAAGTCGTTAGGTTCCTCGTGGGGATCAACTGGCAGTTATTTTATGCAATTTCAGTAAGGGCTTTTCCTTAATTTCTAAGTTTCTAAGGCCTAAACTACGTCATTTTGAGTTATGAATGATGACTTTTAAAGGGGTTAAGTTCATTTTAGGTCATATTCATTCATGCATGCAAGGTAGAAGGTGAGAGAGGGTGATCAAGCTTAGTTTACTTCAATTTCTCTTGGGCAATCAGAGAAGTGTAAGAATCAGCCTCAATCAGGTATATAGGGTTATTAATGGGTGATTCCGTTCACACCCATGCCCAATACCTCTCTAAGTCATGAGATTCCTATGTCTAAGCTATGGGGTTTTAACCCAATGCATGAATTTCCCTAAAATCTCTACATGGGTATGATTTAAATATGTTTCTACTATTGAATTATGAAGCATGGGCAAGTTTTATATTATTTTCAATTAAAAAGCCCATTGATGAGAAGTTCATAAAAGATGAGATTTGTGATGAATGCATGATGATGATGAGATATTATAATGAAAAATATGTTTTCAAGCTACCCATGTTTTTAACTATGTTTTCTATGTGAATTGAGTATTTTTAAGCATGATATAGCTTTGTAAATGCCCACATGTTCAAAGTATAGTTATGATTTCCCGAATTAAGCTTACCACATGGTTTGGAGCGAAGATTCCCAATTGTTTTTTAGCTTGTGGTATGGTGTGAGTTAAAGCTTCCCATATGCATAATTTCAACTTCGAGATGTATTTGATTTAATGAATTCATCAGTAGATGATGTTGAGCTTTGTTGAGAAAGGATGTAGAGCATATGCATATTTTTTGGGACTACTGTCTAGCACCGAGTAGGCTAAAGGTCAATCACCCTATGCCTCAGAACTACGCACCCACGTAGGTTTATTCTTATATATTACTTTGGGACCTCCCTTGTGAGCTATCCCCAGACCTATTGGCCCACGAGCTTGATATCGATATCATTGTATCGTCTCTTGCTCTATCGTGGTATATCGGTTAAAAGATGAGTCTCCCATTGTTTCTCGTGATTTCAGTTATGCATGTTTACCACTCATGACATTTCTATATCTATATATGGTAAAGCAGCTTTGACTCAATATTTAGTTTTACTCATTACTGTCATATTTCAGCTTGAGTCAATCGATTCAGTTATGATGATATGTTATGTTATGATGAGATCATGATTTCAGAAAGAATGCATGCAAGCCCTACCCTCAGATTCTTATTATTTATGATTTACATTATGCATGTCTTTAAATGATTTTACTTACCTAAGTGGTTTTTCTTACCCTGCATACTTGGTACATTCCACTTACTGACCGCATACTCTATGTTGTATCATTTCATGATATAGGACCCGACTCTCAGGACCAGCCCCATTCATAGTCAGTCTTCAGAATTAGCATCTTATGTTGTTGGTGCATCCTCATCTCCCGAGGACTAGACCTGTTCGGATTTCCTTTATATACTTTCAATTTTAGCTTTGTTGAGTTAGTTGGGGGCTTGTCCCATCTACTCGTCATGTTTAGAGGCTTTTCAAACAAAGGATGTATTCAGCTTCAGATTGTGTATTATGATGTTATGTTTAATTTATACTTCCACTATGATTATCTTGTAGATTCTTTAGATTATTGATTGAGTTAGATGTATGTTCATGCAATGGGTCGACTTGGACTCTCTCGGGGCTCCTTGTCCCGTGTTGCAATTCGGGCCTTTGTTCGGATCGTGACATACTTGTTATCAGAGCCATAGGTTTGAAATATCCTAGGGTATATGAAAGAGGCATTAAGTAGAGTCTTTTTCATGGGTGTGCACACCACATTTATGACGAAGAGGCTATGAAACATTTAGGAAATATTCCATTCTTTCATGATCTATGTCGTGCGATGAAAAGTCTCCCTATCCTTCTAATTCATGCTACTCGCGATTGTAGAATCATGGCTCCCTAAAGAGTAAATAGTAGGAGTAATGGGAATGGAGAAGGCCATGAGGATGGAAATGGAAACGGGCACCAATAGGCCCCACCAGTTCAGGAGCACCAGGCACCGGAGCTGGTTGCCCATGCTGAGTTTTGGGCTTCTATTCAGATGCTCGCACAGGCCTTGACCGCTCAGTTCAATCAGCGGGCGGTTGCACATGTTTCGCAAAATGGAAATGCAGTGGCTGCTCGAGTTAGGGATTTATTGAGAATGAATCCGCCAGATTTTCTCGAGTCAAAAGTATATGAGGACCCACACGATTCATAGATGAGATTATGAAGATCACCCAATGTTATACCCTGTAAGATTCCCGGCACCTAGATGACCTATTTGGGTGTTGGTTAAGCGTATTTGAAAGACATACGTGCTAGAGAAAGGCCCAAGAAAGGATCGGACGAGCAACCGGTCGAACCATCACGGAAGGAGCCGGGGCAGAGCCCCTCCGCGATGGCAACGTGTCACGGAGGTGGAGCCTCCGCGTTGGCTCTGTGACACGTTGGGCCTGTCCAGGCCCAAGTATATAAAGCCCCACTTCGGTTTTAAATGAATTAATTCTTATATTTTCCAATGAAAACAGAGAGAAAAACCAGAGAGGAGAAAGGGACGAAGGTTCCTTGATAATTTCCTTCCGAATTACGCTGCCAAACGTTGTCCAAACTTAAATTAACACTAGATACCGAAGTATTTAGCAGCAGAGAGCATTCCAACGGATTTAGATTCGCGAAATTCGGCCGACAAATCATCGTGCTACCGGGCTAAGGTAAGTAGAATTTCTCCAAACTAGTGTCTATGTGCTCCTAGCTGTGAAGTGAATACTTCTCCCTTCTGGACTTCTGAATAACAACAAGTTTTCGACCGTCTTTCGATAATCCTAAGTTTAGGCTATAATTATATCGAAAGTGATGTTTTCTTTCAGAATAGTGTTGTATTTAGTACTAATTGACGTATATATGAATGCAGTTGGGAGAAATAGCTGGAGTACTGACCAAGCCTCGTCCGACAGTCGCATAACTTGAGGTTAAGGTATGTGAAGTTGTTCTTCGGCAAGTTAGTAAGCCTTAGCTTGGTAAATCATAGTAAACTCTATATTGAAACTCTCGGAGTTGAATGTTGAGAATTAAGTAAGTCTAATAGATTCTGAGTTGTGTTGCCGTATCATATTCAGTCCGAAAGATAGTAAAGCATGCGCCAAAGGGCGAGTTAGCATTCCAGATTCAGTATAGCTTATTTTATGATTAGCAAGCATGTTGTAGAAAAAAAAAGATACGGATTTTCATAATACAGGCTAACAAAGAAAAATCAGATAGACAGACAGTTTTATGGCTACAGATTAGCCATTCAGACAGATGTTATCCCAGCTACAGATTAGCCCAATAGTTAAATAAAGATTTCAGAATTAGTATAATACAGAAAGAGATCAGAATATGGAAATCAGATTTCAGATTGCCTTTTTCAGCTATACATGCTTGCTATTTATATGTGCTATTTGTTTGTTGAGACTTGATGTGGCGTGAGGGCACCTTATTGAGCATCCTCGCCGCCCCTGGGTTGGTAATCGTGTCGCCCACTGAGCGGGAGGGTTTACGTCACTCCAAGGAGTGGCATGTCATCCCCAGTTTGGACGAATATGGGATGAAGCTTTCCCCATATCAGGCTGATCAGCATTACAGTACAAATAGCCCTGTTGTGCGCAAGCGCCCAGGGAACAGATACAGATACAGTTACAGTTACAGATCTTATTACAGGTGCGGCTCCTGTTTCGGATAGCCCTGTTGAGTTGTGTCCAGGGAACCAGACCCTATCTGTTACTATCTGCACAGGAGTCCTCTGGACTCGGACACGGTTATTTATATCTGAGGCTATGGCCCGAGCCGGAGACCCAAGGGGGACGGTAGAGGAGCTCCGAGTGAGCAGATGAGTGGAGTGACTTATTTTTGGTTGGTTTTGACCCGGGTAGGGGTATATAGATTGTTTGCTTGCTTGGCGCCATCCGGCTTATGGGGTTGGTATTTGCTCTTGCTTGCTAAATGTATATGTATTTATATGCTTTATATATATATTAGTTAATAGACAGCAGGCCGCCGTGACTACAGACACGCTCCTGCCTATCACTGCAGAAAGGTTTGATCTAGTTCCTATCGGCTCTTCAGATTCAGTTATCTTCTGCTCACAGACTTGTTAGTTATGTTATCTGCATTCAGTTGTATTATTTCAGTTTCTTTGCATACTCAGTACCAGTGGTACTGCGCCCAGTGGGGCGCTGCATTACTTGCCTGCAGGTACTCATAGACGAGGAGGCGATCCCTCGTGATCCTAGCCAGCGCAGAGTCATCAGCTCCTGTCATCCGTAGCTTGATACTTCAGAGGTTTATATCATTTCCTTTTGTTGTATAGTATGGGTAGGCCGGGGCCCTGTCCCGACCAGCTTATCAGTATTCTTAGAGGCTTGCAGTCTGTATATATTTCCCTGTGGTCAGCTGAGCCGGTCGTGTGAGGCCGTGCAGTTTGTTATAGCTGTTTAGCATTTCAGTTTATATTGGTCGTGTGAGACCTTAGGTTGATAGTAGTGGTGACCTTGCCAGTCACGTAGTTACTTAGCATTTCGCTGTTGAGTTACAGATAACTAGACAGCATGGTGGCCTTGTCGGCCCGCATAGGTTCCTTGTTACGAGTATGTTTCTGGTTAGTTGTTATTACAGGTACAGGTGGCTATAGGCCAGTTGGCCGGAGGCTGTATTTAAAGCCGTTATATAGCCCTTTGTTTCTAGAAATCTGAGTTAGAGCCAGCCAGGCACCAGATGTGCTTAGGCTCAGTAGTCTAGCCGTTCAGGTCCTAGTAGGGCACCAGGTGCCAGTCATACCCCCCTAGGCGAGGCGTGAAAAACTTGGTATCAGAGCAGGTCGTGTCCCAGGGAGTCTGCAGGTCGTGCTAAGTAGAGTCTTATCTATGGATGTGTTGTGCACCACATACTATAGGCAGGAGGCTGCGAGGCATAATAGGATGGTTACTCTTCTTTCATACTCAGTCGTGCCATAGCACAGTACACTATAGGGTCAAGTTCCTAAAACTTATTGTCTCCTTTGTCTACAGATAAGAATGGCAGATCAGCGACACCCTGCCACAGGCAGGAGACTTGACACAGCAGCAGGAGAAGGCACCAGCAGGATGCCTCACCTTCAGTTAGAGTCAGCCCGATCTGAGGGAGATATAGAGACTTCATCACAGCCCTCTCAGCAGTCCCCCTCACATCAGGAGCCGTTGGGCACTACACCGCCCTCGATAGCTCATGTGCCTTTGCCATCAGATCAGGAGGTCCGTAGCGCTGTAGTTATGTTGGCACAAATGATGGCCACGCAACGCCAATCAGTGCCACCTGTAGCAGTAGGGCCTTTAGGTGGGTCAGGTAGTTCCAAGGTCAGGGAATTTTTGGCACTAGGTCCTCCACAGTTCGCTGGGTCAGATTAAGCAGAGGACTTTCAGGACTTTCTAGATCAGATGCAGAGAATTTTTCGGGTTATGCATGTGACCCCTTCAGAGTCTGTTGAGTTGGCAGTGTTCCGGTTGCGGGACATAGCAGTACTATAGTACGAGAGTTGGGAAAGGTCCCGAGGGAGAGATGTTACCCCTCCGACCTGGACAAGCTTCCCGGAGGCCTTCCTAGACCGTTACTTTCCACGAGAGATCTGGCAGGCCCGGATGGAACAGTTTTTGCATCTGGAGCAGGGGGCGAGGAGCGTACGCGAGTATGCTTTACAGTTTGACTCCTTAGCCCGCTATGCCCCAGCATTCGTTGACACCATGTCAGCTAGAGTTCACAGATTTATTATGGGTCTGAACCTAGAATATACTGAGGCATGTATGACGGCTACGTTACGAGAGGATTTGGATATCGCCCCAGTATAGGCCTTTGCTCAGACCATTGAGGGTCTTAGACAGCGGCAATAGAGTAGTAGACAGACCAGTCAGGAACAACATTGCAGAGATAGATCAGAGGAGATGCAAAGAGAAGTTCAGAGAGGACCCAGGCCTCGACTATCAAATAGACCTCCTAGACCCCCACCTGCATCACAGCAGCAGCGGCAAGGTAGATTTGCTCGTCGAGGGCAATCAGAGCCCAGTGGCAGTTCCAGAACAGTAGATTCCCCACAGCAGAGAAGGGGAGAACAGAGCAGATTTGCACCCTCACCCTGCCCCTATTGCGGCCGACCTCACACTGGAGCTTGTAAATATGGCTCCACTGGGTGTTATATTTGCGGACAGGAGGGGCATCGGATGAGAGATTGTCCGACCAGAGGTCAGGGGAGTAAGGACAGTCAGGACAGGGGATCTGCAGTGCCCACGAGCCCCAGCAGCCTCAACAGGGCGCTAGCCTTCAGGCTCAGTAGGCAGAGGCCGAGGGAGATCAGGAGCTTCCAGTTCAGGTACGGGCTCAAGCCGTACTAATGCATTACCAGGGAGACATGATTCAGAGGCGTCTCAAGACATAGTGATAGGTATGCTGACTATCTGTTCATGCCCTCCTTATGTATTGATTGATCCAGGATCCACTCTGTCATATATTACCCTATTCGTGGCACGAAAGTTCAATATTGCACCAGAATTATAACAGCAGCCCTTTTCAGTATCCACGTGCGTCGGTGACTCTATTATAGCTAGTAGAATTTACCAAGGGTGTACAGTGGAGGTTGCTGACCGCCAGACTACGGTAGATCTGGTAGAGCTAGAAATGATAGACTTCGATGCCATAGTGGGTACGGATTGGCTAGTGTCGTGCTACACCAATGTTGAATGTTGGACCAAGACGGTCCGATTCCACTTTCCAGGAGAAGCAGTGCGGGAGTGGAAAGACAGCACAACTATGCCAAAAGGTAGGTTTATTTCCTACCTTCAGGCGAGGAAATTGATAACTAAGGGGTGTATTTACCACTTAGTCCGAGCTCAGGATGTCCAAGCAGAATCTCTGACACTCCAGTCTGTTCCGGTGGTGAAGGAGTTCCCTGACGTGTTTCCAGATGAGTTACCTGGTATTCCCCCAGAAAGGGAAATAGATTTCTCTATTGATTTATTTCCAGGCACTCAGCCTATATCAATTCCTCCCTATCATATGGCTCCTGCAGAGCTCAGAGAGTTGAAGGAGCAGTTGAAAGATTTGCTAGATAAAGGTTTCATCAGGCCGAGTACTTCACCATGGGGTGCGCCAGTTCTATTTGTGAGAAAGAAAGATGGCTCGCTCCGTATGTGCATAGATTATCGGTAGTTGAACAAAGTTACAATAAAGAATAAGTATCCGCTTCCCAGAATAGATAATTTGTTTGATCAGCTACAAGGGGCCAGATACTTTTCCAAGATTGACTTGCGGTCTGGATATCACCAGGTTCGAGTTCGTGAAAGAGATATTCCCAAAACAGCGTTCACGACCCGATATGGACACTTTGAATTCCTAGTTATGTCCTTTGGGTTGACGAATGCCCCAGCAGTATTCATAGACCGATGAATAGTATTTTCATACCATACCTGGACCTGTTCGTGATAGTGTTTATTGATGAATTCTGGTGTATTCTCACTCTGAAGCAGATCACCGAACTCACTTACGGATAGTACTCCAGATCCTCAGGGACCGTCAGTTATATGCTAAGTTTTCCAAGTTTGAATTCTGGCTCAATTCAGTAGCCTTTCTAGGGCATATTGTGTCGGATGCTGGTATACAGGTTGACAAGCTGAAAATAGAAGTAGTCAAATCGTGGCCTAGACCTACCACTCCGATGGAAGTCCGTAGCTTTCTAGGATTAGCAGGGTATTACAGGAGATTTGTTGAGGGATTCTCTACTATAGCGGCACCTCTGACTAAACTGATGCAGAAAGCAGCAAAGTTTCAGTGGACAGAGGCATGCGAGCAGAGCTTCCAGGAACTGAAAGATAGATTGACCTCCGCCCCAATGTTAGCATTACCGGAAGGTACAGAGGGTTATTCGGTATATTACGATGCATCAGGCGTCGGATTGGGTTGTGTGTTGATGCAGCATGGTAAAGTAATTGCATATGCTTCCAGACAGCTGAGGAAACACGAAAAGAATTACCCTACCCATGACCTAGAGTTAGCCGCAGTGATCCACGCCTTGAAAATGTGGAGACATTACCTGTATGGCATCCATGGTGATATTTTTACAGATCACAAGAGCCTACAGTATATCTTCACTCAGAGGGAGTTGAATCTGCGGCAGCGTCGCTGGTTGGAGCTGTTAAAAGATTATGACGTGAATATTCTGTACCACCCGGGAAAAGCCAATGTTGTAGCAGATGCTCTCAGTCGTAAGTCCATGGGGAGTTTGGCGTATTTGCAGCCTGAGCAGTGGGAATTGGTCAGAGAGATGCATCAGTTAGCTAGCCTAGCCATCCGTGTAGCAGAAATAGAGGACGGTAGAGCGGTAATTCAGAACACCGTCGTGTCATCATTAATTGTGGAAGTGAAAGAACGACAATATGAAGATCCTGACTTGGTCCAGCTTAAGGGTAGAATCTAGTAGGGTAATGTGCCAGATTTTCAGATAACTGAGGAAGAAGTGCTATTATGTAGAGGCCGCCTCTGTGTTCCAGATGTTTCAGGACTCCGCCAGCAGATTATGAACGAGGTACATTGTGCCCGCTATTCTCTCCACCCTGGCACGACAAAAATGGACCATGATATCAAAGAAAACTACTGGTGGCCAGGTATGAAAAGAGAAATTGTCGAATTTGTAGCCCAGTGTCCTAACTGCCAACAGGTGAAAGCAGAACATCATAAACCAGGCGGGTTGACTCAGGACATAGCTATGCCTCTCCGGAAATGGGAAGCAGTAAATATGGATTTTGTGGTAGGATTACCCCGTACTAGACACAGACATGATTCCATATGGGTGATAGTTGCTAGGTTGACAAAATCAGCTCATTTCCTACCAGTGAGAACTACTTTCTCGGCCGAAGATTATGCAGAGTTGTATATCCAAGAAATAGTCAGGTTGCACGGAGTACCAGTATCTATTATTTCAGACAGAGGAGCACAGTTTACGGCTAGATTTTGGCAGTCGTTTCAGAGAGGTCTGGGGACGCAGATTAATTTGAGCACAGCATTCCACCCTCAGACAGATGGACAGGCTAAACGCACAATTCAGACGCTCGAAGATATGTTGCGAGCGTGTGTGTTAGATTTTGGTGGTAGCTGGGATGAGCATTTGCAATTAATTGAATTTACTTATAATAACAACTATCACTCAGCCATCCAGATGGCGCCTTTTGAGGCTTTATACGGGCGAAAATGCAGATCGCCGGTTGGCTGGTTCGAAATAGGAGAATCAGCATTGGTTGGGCAAGACATTATTCAGCAATCAGAGGAAAAGGTAAAGCTTATCCGAGAACACTTACTGACTGCACAGAGCCGCCAGAAATCATATGCAGATGTGTGGCGCAGAGACCTGGAGTTGGATGTGAATCAGCATTGGTTGGGCCAGACATTGTTCAGCAGTCAGAGGAAAAGGTAAAGCTTATCCGAGAACACTTACTGACTGCACAGAGCCGCCAGAAATCATATGCAGATGTGCGGCGCAGAGACCTGGAGTTTGATGTGAATGACTGGGTATTTTTAAAAGTATCCCCAATGAAAGGGGTGATGAGATTCGACAAGAAAGGTAAGCTCAGTCCGAGGTTTGTTGGGCCTTATCAGATTCGTCGAAGGATAGGCCGAGTAGCATATGAGTTGAACTTGCCTCCAGAATTGGAATCCGTTCATCCGGTGTTTCATGTATCTATGCTGAGGAGATACATAGGAGACCCATCCAGAGCAGTCCCAGTCCAGGATATCCAAGTTACAGAAGAGCTGACCTATGAAGAGGTTCCAGTGGCTATCCTAGACAGACAGATTCGCAAATTAAGAACTAATGATATTGCGTCTGTCAAGGTATTGTGGCGTAACAGGAATCGAGAGGAGATGACATGGGAGGCTGAGGAAGATATGAAAGCTAGATATCCTCACTTATTCCAAGCCTAGTCAGGCGACAGGTATGTCCGTATTATTACTTATGCAGTACCTTGTGGTTGTGCATGTATAAATGAGAAAGATTGATGTTTAAATATCCAGTGAATCTTAACGTATTGTGTGCAGTACCTGTATTGGACTTTTTTGCGTTTCAGGTTTTTGGTATAGTCCATATTACAGGGGAAACTCCGCCGAAATTTTCCTAAGTAGTAAGTCGAGAAGTCCTCTAGATAGAAGTCTACATTCGAGGACGAATGTTCTTAAGGGGGGGAGAATGTTATACCCCGTAAGATTCCTGACACCTAGATGACCTATTTGCACGTTGGTTAAGCATATTTTAAAGCCATACGTGCTAGAGAAAGGCCCAGGAAAGGATCGAACGAGCAACCAGTCGAACCATCGCGGAAGGAGCCTGGGCAGAGCCCCTCCGCGATGGCAACGTGTCACGGAGGTGGAGCCTCCGCGTTGGCTCCGTGACACGTTGGGCCTGTCCAGGACCAAGTATATAAAGCCCCACTTTGGTTTTACATGAATTAATTCTTATATTTTCCAGTGAAAACAGAGAGAAAAACTAGAGAGGAGAAAGGGACGAAGGTTCCTTGATAATTTCCTTTCGATTACGCTGCCAAACGTTGTTCAAACTTAAATTAACTCTAGATACCGAAGTATTTAGCAGCAGGGAGCATTCCTACGGATTTAGTTTCGCGAAATTCGGCCGACAAATCGTCGTGCTACCGAGCTAAGGTAAGTAGAATTGATCCAAACTAGTGTCTATGTGCTCCTAGCTGTGAAGTGAATACTTCTCCCTTCTGGACTTCTAAAAAATAGCAAGTTTTCGACCGTCTTTTGATAAGCCTAAGTTTATGCTATAATTATATCGAAAGTGATATTTTCTTTCAGAATAGTGTTGTATTTAGTACTAATTGACGTATATATGAATGCAGTTGGGAGAAATTGCTGGAGTACTGACCAAGCCTCGTCCGACAGTCGCATATCATGAGGTTAAGGTATGTGAAGTCGTTCTTCGGCAAGTTAGTAAGCCTTAGCTTGGTAAATCATAGTAAACTCCATATTGAAACTCTCGGAGTTGAATGTTGAGAATTAAGTAAGTCTAATAGATTCTGAGTTGTGTTGCCGTATCATATTCAGCCCGAAAGATAGTAAAGCATGCGCCAAAGGGCGAGTTAGCATTCCAGATTCAGTATAGCTTTTTGTATGATTAGCAAGCATGTTGTAGAAAAAAAAAGATACAGATTTTCATAATACAGGCTAACAAAGTAAAATCAGATAGACACATAGTTTTATGGCTACAGATTAGCCATTCAGACAGATGTTATCCCGGCTACAGATTAGCCCAATAGTTAAATAAAGATTTAAGAATCAGTATAATACAGAAAGAGATCAGAATAAGGAAATCAGATTTCAGATAGCCTTTTTCAGTTATACATGATTTCTATTTATATGTGCTATTTATTTGTTGAGACTTGATGTGGCGTGAGGGCACCTTATTGAGCGTCCTCACCGCCCCTGGGTTGGTAATCGTGTCGCCCATTGAGTGGGTGGGTTTACGTCACTCCAAGGAGTGGCATGCCTTCCCTAGTTTGGACCAAGATGGGATGAAGCTTTCCCCATATCAGGCTGATCAGCATTACAGTACAGATAGCCCTGTTGTGCGCAAGCGCCCAGGGAACAGATACTGATACAGTTACAGTTACAGATCTTATTACAGGTGCAGCTTCAGTTTCAGATAGCCCTGTTGAGTTGTGTCCAGGGAACCAGACCCTATCTGTTACTGTCTGCACAGGAGTCCTCCGGACTCAGACACGGTTATTTATATCGGAGGCTATGGCCCGAGCCGGAGACTCAGGGGGCCGATAGAGGAGCTCCGAGTGAGCAGATGAGTGGAGTGACTTATTTTTTGTTGGTTTTGTTCCGGGTAGGGGTATATAGATTGTTTGCTTGCTTGGCACCATCTAACTTATTGGGGTTGGTATTGGCTCTTTCTTGCTAAATGTATATGTATTTATGTGTTTTGTATATATATTAGTTAATAGACAGTAGGCCGCTGTGACTACTGACACGCTCCTACCTATCAGTGCAGAAAGGTTTGATCTAGTTACTATCGGCTCTTCAGATTCAGCTATCTTCTTAGTTATGTTATCTGCATTCAATTGTATTATTTCAGTTGCTTTGCATAATCAGTACCAGTGGTACTAACGCCCAGTGGGGTGCTGCATTACTTGTCTGCAGGTACTCATAGACGAAGAGGCGATCCCTCGTGATCCTAGCCAGCGCAGAGTCATCAGCTCCTGTCATCCGGAGCTTGATACTTCAGAGGTTTATATCATTTCCTTTTGTTGTACAGTATGGGTAGGCCGGGGCCCTGTCCCGACCATCTTATCAGTATTCTTAGAGGCTTGCAGTCTGTATATATTTCCCTGTGGTCAGCTGAGCCGGTCGTGTGAGGCCGTGCAGTTTGTTATAGTTGTTTAGCATTTCAGTTTATATTGGTCGTGTGAGGCCTTAGGTTGATAGTAGTGGTGACCTTGCTGGTCACGTAGTTACTTAGCATTTCATTATTGAGTGACAGATAACTAGACAGCATGGTGGCCTTATCGGCCCGCATAGGTTCCTTGTTACGAGTATGTTTCTGGTTAGCTGTTATTACAGGTATAGGTGGCTATAGGCCAGTTGGCCGGAGGCTGTGTTTACAACCGTTATATATCCCCTTGTTTCCAGAAATCTGAGTTAGAGCCAGTCAGGCACCAGATGTGCTTAGGCTCAGTAGTCTAGCAGTTCAGGTCCTAGTAGGGCACCAGGTGCCAGTCATACCCCCCAAGGCGGGGCGTCACACCTAAGTCATGGGGTTGAATGCAGTTGAGTGCGTAGAGTTGGCCTCGTAACAATTGAAAGGGGTCGCGCACATTTGGTGTCGCCAATAGAAAGATAGTAGGGTCACCGAAGCAGGCCCAGTCACTTGGGAGGAGTTCCATGTTGCATTCATAGTTTGGTTCTTCCCTCGTGAGATGAGGGAGCTGAAGGCGGCTGAGTTCGTATATCTGAAGAAAAGGAGGATAATGATGCAGGAGTATGCCCTTGAGTTCACCTGCCTATCGAAGTACACCCCGGAGTTAGTGGTGGCTCAGAGGGCACGGGTGAGCAGGTTCGTTCATGGAGTAGCGGGCTATTTGGACAAGGAATGTAGGACCGCTATGCTCCATCATGATATGGATTTCCTTTGGATAGTCTTGTACACCCAACAGATGGAGGCGGCATATATAAGAGAGAGAGAGGCCAAGAGGGCCAGGATTGATGACCACAGATTCTCACAGCCGAGGTCATGTGGTGGCACCAACAGCAGACCCAACAGAGGTCATCAGCCCCATCATCTTTAGCATTGAGTGTGCCATCCATCCCTAGGCATGATCAGAGGGGGCTAGCATCAGGGTCTAGGGGTTAGAGTAGCAGACCCACAGATTCTAGTATTCCAACTTGCCATAGATATGGTCGAGGGCACACGAGCCAATGCTTAGCAGGTACAGGTGCTTGTTTTAGGTGTGGGAAGCCCAAACACATGCTCAATGATTGCCCAGCAATGAGACAAGATCATGATAGGGGTCGAGGCCCAGCTTCTAGTTCAGCAGCACCACCTGTATGTTCAGCACAGTAGGAGGCATCTACCAGCACAGGTGGAAGTCAGCGCCAAAATAGATTCTATGCATTAACATCCCATCAAGAGTAGTAGGTCTCCCCAAATGTGATCACTGGTATGTTACGAGTTTTCCATCTTGATGTATATAGTCTATTAGATTCGGGGGCTACCTCTTCTTTTGTGACATCTTATGTGGCCAGTAGCTTCGGAGTCAGTCCTGAAGTCTTGTCAAAACCTTTCTCAGTCTCTACTCCAGTAGGTGATTTAGTTATAGCTAGACGGGTGTACAAAGGTTTCCCGGTCTCAGTCCTGCAGAAAGTCATCTTAGTAGATTTGATAGAGTTAGCCATGAGTGATTTTGATGTTATACTTGGTATAGATTGGCTATTTTCTTGTTATGCCTCTATTAATTGTAGAACCCGGGTGGTAGAGTTCAGATTTCCAGGTGAGCCAGATTTACAATGGAAGGGTAGTTCAGTTGTGCCTATAGGTCAATTTGTTTCCTACCTAAAGGCCAGAAATATTATCTCCAAAGATTATGTGTACAATCTAGTTAGGGTTAAGGATGCAATGTATGAAACCCCAACTATCCAGTCCGTACCAGTAGTATGTGAGTATCTAGAGGTCTTTCCTGATGATCTACCTAGAGTCCCTCCCTAGCGGGAGATTGATTTTGCTATTGACCTTCTTCCCAACACGCAGCCTATATCTATACCTCCCTACAAAATGGCTCCAGCCGAGCTAAGGGAGTTGAAAGAACATTTGAGGACCTGTTAGATAAGGATTTCATTAGACTGAGAAAGTCCCCTAGGGTTGCACCAATTCTATTTATCCAAAGAAAGATGGGCCTCTTCGAATGTGTATTGACTATCGGCAATTAAACAAAGTCACCATCAAGAACAGGTATCTTTTACCCAAGATTGATGATTTATTCGATCAGCTTCACGGTGCCAAGTGCTTTTTGAAAATAGATCTAAGACCTGGTATCATCAGCTCAGAGTCCAGGAGAGCAACATCCTGAAGACAGCTTTAGTGCGCGATATGGTCATTAAGAGTTTATAGTTATGTCTTTTGGACTAATGAATGCTCCTACAGCTTTTATGGACTTGATGAACAAGGTGTTGAAGCTATACTTGGATATGTTCATGATCGTGTTTATTGATGACATCCTAATATACTCTTGGAGCGAGGAGGAGCATGTCGCTCATTTTAGAGTAGTGCTACAGACTCTCAAGGATCGCCAATTATATGCCAAATTCATCTAGTGTGAGTTTGGTTGATGTCAATGGCATTTTTGGGCCATGTAATATCAAGCGAAGGCATAAGGGTAGACTCTTAGAAAATAGAAGCGGTGAAGAATTGGCCTAGACCAGTGAACCCCTCAGATATTCAGAGTTCTTGGGTTTAGCTGGCTACTATCGAAAGTTTGTGGAAGGTTTCTCATCTATTGCAGCACCTTTGACCAAATTGACCCATAAGTAGGTGAAATTCCAATGGTCGGAGACTTGTGAGAAGTGCTTCCAAGAGTTGAAGACTCGACTTACTTCAGCACCAGTGTTGACTCTACCAGAGGGTACTGATGGGTTCATAGTGTATTATGATGCTTCAAGGATTGGACTTGGGTGTGTATTGATGCAACACAGAAAGGTCATAGCATATACCTCCAGACAACTAAAGGTTCATGAAAAGAATTACCCAACCCATGATCTTGAATTGGCCACAGTGGTATTCGCCTTGAAGATTTGGAGGCATTATTTGTACGGGGTCCACGTGGATGTGTTTATAGACCATAAGATCTTACAATATATGTTTACACAGAAGAACCTCAATCTTCGGCAAAAGGAGGTGGTTGGAGCTACTCAAGAACTATGATATGAGTGTCCTTTACTATCCAGGCAAGGTTAATATAGTAGCAGACACGCTTACTAGACTCTCTATGGAAAGTGTGTCCCATGTGGATGAGGGAAAGAAGGAGCTGGTGAAGGATGTGCATCAACTCGCAAGGTTGGGAGTTAGGTTGGTTGACTTGACTGATGGCAGAGTTGTTGTTCAGAACGGATCAGAATCGTCTTTGGTGACTGATGTAAGAGCTAGGCAAGATGAGGACCCGATTTTGGTAAAGTTAAAGGATGTCGTTCAGTATCAGAAGGTAGAGGTCTTCTCCATAGGGGGATATGGTGTGCTTTGGTACCAGGGTCACTTATATGTTCCGGATGTAGATGATTTGAGGAACTGAATGTTGCACGAGGCTTATGGATCCAGGTATTCTATTCATCCAGGTGCCACCAAGATGTACTATGACCTATGGGAAGTCTATTGGTGGAACGGCATGAAGAAGGACATAGCAGAATTTGTAGCTAAGTGTCCAAACTGTCAGCAAGTGAAAGTCAAGCATTAGAGACCGGGAGGTGTGCTTCAAGATATCAGTATTCCTACTTGGAAGTTGGAAGAAATCAATATGGACTTTGTCACAAATTTACCTTGTACTCGCCGATAATATGACTCTATTTAGGTTGTGGTAGATAGGTTGACCAAGGCCGCTCATTTTCTATTGGTCAAAACCACAGATTCGACGGAGGATTATTCCAAACTATATATCCAGGAGCTGGTTCAATTGTATGGAGTGCCCTTGTCCATCAAATCAGACAGAGGTACCCAATTTACCTCTCAATTTTGGATGTCGTTTCAGAAAGGACTAGGTACTGAGGTTATGCTTAGCACAGTGTTTCACCCGCAAATAGATGGTCAAGCGAAATAGGCAATCCAGACTCTTGAGGACATGTTAAGAGCATGCATGATTAACTTCAGAGGTAGCTGGGATGAGCATTTGCCACTTATCGAGTTTGCATACAATAACACCTATCATTCCAGTGTCCAGATGGCACCGTTCGAGGCTCTCTATGGGTAGAGATGTAGGTCACCCATTGGTTGGTTTGAGGTTGGTGAAGCGATGATGATAGGACCAGATTCAGTTCATGAGTCTATGGAGAAGGTTCAGTTGATAAGGGAAAAGTTGAAAACTGCTTAGAGTCACCAAAAGTCCTATGTCGATATGAGGAGAAGTGAATTAGAATTCAAAGTTGGTGATTGGGTATTTCTGAAGGTGTCTCACATGAAGGGAGTGATGAGGTTCGGAAAGAAGGGGAAGCTTAGTCCCTGCTATGTTGGCCCGTACAAGATAGTGAGACGTGTTGGCAAGGTGGCCTATGAATTGGAGTTTCCCTCAGAATTAGCTTCCGTGCATCATGTTTTTCATGTATCACTCTTAAATAAGTGCTTAGGTGATCCAGCTCTACTTTTCCCGGTGGAGAGTGTTGGTGTGAAAGAGATCCTCAGTTATGAGGATGTTCCAGTGGAAATACTGGATCGTCAAGTTCGAAGGCTAAGGAACAAGGAAGTAGCTTCAGTTAATGTGTGATGGAGGAATCAGTATGTTGAGGGAACTAAGTGGGAAGCCGAAGCGGATATGTTGGCTAAATA
This sequence comes from Datura wrightii, assembly GCA_035772735.1. Classification (NCBI taxonomy): domain Eukaryota; kingdom Viridiplantae; phylum Streptophyta; class Magnoliopsida; order Solanales; family Solanaceae; genus Datura; species Datura wrightii. The sequence goes on along the minus strand of JASDFA010000019.1, from coordinate 68,832,955 downwards.
CCCACATTTATTCTCTACCGGCTCAGTTCCAGCTTGAGGTATCAGTTTTGACCTAAAACACTATTTAGTTTTCATGTTCAGTTCATGTGCCCAAGTTTCTTTTATGTATATGGATGTGTGTATGAACTGTGAATTCAGCTCTGTATGTAGTTTGAATCGGAGGTAGTCATTCTGTCATTTTTCGGCTTAAATGATCAGTATTTGAATATAATAATTGTATTTCTCTGCTTTTCTGTGTGTTTTCCAATATTCGAGGATGAATGGGGAGATATTTTTATACCCCAAAAGCCCTATGATCAGACCTGGGAGTTCAATGGAGAAAAATTAAAATTTGGCATCAGGTATCAGAACAGGTCATGAGGTGACCCGTGAGAGCAGCCCATGAGTTGTGATGTAACTGGTAGTGAGGCTTAGGAGTGGGTTTGAAGTTTGTTAAAAAGAACACCCACTGACCACGAGCTGTGTTCAGGCCCCACGACTCGTTAGGTCAGTCGTGAGGAGTGATGAGGGAGAAGGGAGAGGGAAGAGGGCAACATACTTAACGGAAGGACCCAACGAGTCATGTTCAGTCACCACGATTCGTGGGGAGGATTGTGAGCAGAAAATTTTAATCAAGGATGAGATAGTGTACATCACTAGTAGTGACCACGAGTCATGGTTACCTAGTAATGGATCGTTGAGTCACCTGTTACTAGTCCAGGAGACCTGATGAGCAGTGCACTTGACGGATGACTTCACCAGTCGTGGCCCATGATGACGAGTCGTTAGGTCCCTCGTGGGGACCAACTGGCAGTTATATTCTGTGATTTTAGTAAGGGCTTTTCCATAATTCCTAAGTTCCTAAGGCCTAAACTAAAACATTTTGAGTTATGAATGATGAATTTTAAAGGGGTTAAGTTCGTTTTAAGCCATATCCATTCATGCATGCAAGAGAAGGTGAGAGAGGGTGATCAAGCTTAGTGTTCTTCAATATCTCTTCAATTCCTCTTGGGAAATCAGAGAAGTGTAAGAATCAGCTTCAATCAGGTATGTAGGGTTATGAATGGGTGATTCCTTTCACACCCATGCCCAATCCCTCTCTAAGTCATAAGATTCCTATGTCTAATCAATGGGGTTTTAACCCAATGTATGAATTTCCCTAAATTCTCTACATGGTTATGATCTAAATATGTTTCTACTATTTAATTATGAAGTATGAGAAAGTTTTATATTGCTTTCAATTAAAAAGCCAATTGATGAGGAGTTCATGAAAGATGATATTTGTGATGAATATAAGATGATGATGAGATATTATAATGAAAAGCATGTTTTCAAGCTACCCATGTTTTTGATGTGAATTGAGTATTTTTAAGCATGATAAAGCTTTGGTAAATGCCCACATGTTCAAAGTATGGATTATGATTTCCCTAATTAAGCTTACCATATGGTTTGGAGCGAAGACTCCCAATTGTTTTTCAGCTTGTGGTATGGTTTGAGTTAAAGCTTCTCATATGCATAATTTCAGCTTTGAGATGTATTTGATTTATGAGCTTCGTCAGTGCGATGTTGTGCTTCATTGAGAAATGATGTAGAGCATATGCATGTTTTTGGGAGTAGTGTCTATCACCGAGTAGGATAAGGGTCGATCACCCTATGCCTCAGAACTACGCGCCAACGTAGGTTTATTCTTATATATTACTTTGGGACCTCCCGTGTGAGCTATTCCCGGCCTTATTGGCCCACGAGCTTGATGGTATCGTCCCTAGCCCTGGCAAGTCTTGGGACGGCTCTACCCACTTGAGTGTGATAGTTGGGACCACATAAGCTCTATCATGGTATGTCGGTTAAAAGACGAGCCTCCCATTGTTCCTTGTGATTTCGGTTATGCATGTTTATCACTCATGAGATTTATATATCTATATATGTTCTAAAGAAGGTTTGACTCAATGTTTAGTTTTACTCATTACTGTCATATTTCAACTTGAGTCAATCGATTCAGTTATGATGATATGCTATGTTATGATGAGATCATGATTTCAAAAAGAATGGACGCAAGTCGTACCCTCAGATTCTTATTGTTTATGATTTACATTATGCATGTCTTTAAATGATTTCACTTACCTAAGCGGTTTTACTTACCCTACATACTTGGTACATTTCACATACTGACCGCATACTCTATGTTGTATCGTTTCATTATACAATACCCAACTCTCAGGCTCAGCCCCATTCATAATCAGTCTTCAGAGTTAGCATCTTACGTTGTTGGGGAGTCCTCAACTCCCGAGGACTAGACTTATTCGGATTTCTTTATGTACTTTCAGTTTCAGCTTTGTTGAGTTAGCTGGGGGCTTGTCCCATCAACTCGTCATGTTTAGAGGCTTTTCAGATAAAAGATGTATTCAACTTCAGATTGTGTATTCTGATGTTATGTTTAATTTAGACTTCCGCTATGATTATCTTGTTGATTCTTCTAATTTATCTGTTGAGTTAGATGTATGTTCATGACATGGATCAACTTGGAGTCTCTCGGAGCTCCTTGTCCTGTGTTGTGATCCCGGCCTCCGTTCAGCTTATGACAATGAAGAACTCACACATAGCTAATTGAAACAAGATGATTCAAGTTATGGCTACACCGATTATTTTAGATAGCAAGTTTAAAATAGAGCATGCAATATCTCACCATTAAAACCCCATATAACTAAGTTAAAACTTCCTATCCTCAAGAATCAACTCTTAAACTCAGCGAATTCATACAAATAAACCAATTAAGACATCCAACATGAATTTTATCCTTCATCAAAAATTTTCCCTCACAATAAGAGAGTTACCCATTTTTTTCACTCACAAGTTTTCAAATTATAACATGTATGGGTATATGAATAAGAAATAAGCTCACTCTCACAAAGAATTCACATGCAACATGTATTGACCCATAAGCTTGCCTTTAGTGTTTTACTCCACTAATTTAGGAATGTTTTAAAGTAAGATCAAGTAGGACTTATTGGGTTGTAATGTAAGATAAGGGACGGGTAAGTACTATTCTGGCCAGTAATAGTGACTATCTTCCTTAAGCGCTTTAAATACATTACACATTTATTGCGGAAACTATCCTCTTTCTTCACCTTTATTCTTTTCAACTCCCAATTTCCTCTTTGTTTCCCCATTTCATTAGGCACACTTAGGCTAATAATAATGACTACTTAAGCAATCTTTTTGCTCTTTTCTTCTATTACTCCCTACCAACACTTATGTATTTTTAAATAAGTGCACCTCAAGTCTTTTCTTCAACTCCCACAACTACTATTTTCCTTCTTCTTCCAACTTCTCACTCCTTAATATTTTTTGCATTTTCACTTAAGCGCTTAGGAGTTTTTGATCAAATTCAATACTATTGAAAAGAAAGGATTAAGCTCATATTGTGGCTAGCAAAGAATAGGCTAAAGGCTCAACGGGGATAACTAGGATCATATATTAGGGTAGGTAAAGCGATGGATAAAAATTAGGCTCGGTGAAAGAAATTCCTAAATCACCTCTTACTATTCACATCCCTCATTTCGTTTTGTATACAAACTAGGAAAGTTCTAGACACTACACAATAGCATGAAATATTCAAAAACCTTATACTCGCAGCACATGCTCAATTCAAAACAAATTCAGTAGACTTCTTAACTCAGCTAATCACAAGAACTCAAAATTAAGCTTTGAGCTCCTAAAGTCACTTTCAAGAGCCTAGGTGTATGGCGAAGGCATACGACAGAGTCTCCTAGGCCTACACCTGCCTTGTCCTCCGAAGAATGGGATCTGGTGATCTGATTATTGACATGATCTGGAGAATTATGGCGGATAACTGGTATTCAGTCATCATCAATGGCTCTAGACATGGCTTCTTTCACTCCACCAGAGGTCTTAAACAAGGGGACCCACTCTCTCCAGCCCTATTTATTTTAGGGGCAGAGGTTCTCTCCAGAACGTTGAACAACTTGAACCATAATCAATTCTTCCATGGATTCTATATAGAAAGAAGAGGTCCTCAAGTGAACCATCTAAGCTTTGCAGATGATGTCATCATCTTCACCTCAGGGGGGAGGAGATCTCTAGAGTTGATTATGCAGACCCTTACCGACTATGAAGGTTGCTCGGGACAGCTCATTAACAAAACTAAAAGTCACTTCATGGTCCCCGCTAATGCCCATCCTCCAACAGTCGCTACTATTAAGGCGGTTACGGGTTTTTCACAGCAAGAGTCCCCCATCACCTATTTGGGTTGCCCGCTATATATCGGGAGACAAAGGATTGTCTACTTCTCAAACCTTATTTCTAAAGTGGTAGGAAGGATTTCTGGGTGGCAGTCAAAAATGCTAAGTTATGGGGGAAAAGCTACTCTCATCAAATACGTTCTCCAGTCACTCCCTATCCACTTGCTCAGCTCCATCTCTCCTCCTAAAACGGTTCTGGACGAGATTGAGAAGTTAACAGCCGACTTCTTTTGGGGCATGAAAAATGGTAGAAAGAGGTATCACTGGGCTTCTTGGGACACTTTATGCTACCCTTACGATGAAGGTGGGGTAGGATTCAGGAAGATTCACGAAGTTTGTAAATCCTTTGAACTCAAACAGTGGTGGAATTTTCGAACTAAGGAATCTCTTTGGAGGGACTTTCTTCTAGCCAAATATTGCCAGCGTTCCCATCCGGTCTCAAAAAAGTGGGACTCTGGTGATTCTCAAAGCTGGAAGAAACTCATGACTAACAAGCAGAGGGCTGAGGAAAACCTCTTGTGGAAGGTTTACTCCGGCAGCTCTAGTTTTTGGTGGGATAACTGGCTCGGTACTGGACCTCTTGCTACCCATAGGATATTGCCAGGCAGGCCGGGCAAGGCGACAGTTTCGGAATTCCTAAACCAGGGTCAGTGGAGGATAAATCGGCTACAGCAGCAGCTCCCTCAACACTTGGTCACACAAATTATGAACATTCAGTTTCTATTTCACCCGGACAGACCTGATCAGCCTTTTTGGAAGGCCACTACCTCGGGTAATTTCACTTCTACTTCGGCTTGGGCGATGATAAGGAGATCCAAACAGACCACTATCATTGACAGAAGAACCTGGCAGAAGCATGTACCATTTAAATCCTCCTTTACATTATGGAGGGCGCTTAGGAATAAGCTCCCTACAGCAGCCAGAATCCTGAGGTTTGATCCGGAGGCCAGTACAGAATGTGTTTGCTGTCGAGACAGAGGCTATGAGGATGTTCAACATGTCATGGTCTCGGGTAATTTTGCTACTGCAGTTTGGACCCCCTTCTCTACAGTTATGGGTTTCAAACACCGCGATATGCCCCTCAGGGCCCTCCTAATGCACTGGTGGGCTCAGAAGCCCGGTAGTGACCCCCACAACACTCTACTTAGATCCCTCCCGATCTTCATTTGCTGGAACCTTTGGAAGAACAGGTGTGCAGCGAAGTATGGTTCCAAACAGTCAAACTTGTTGAGGGTGAAGTACGGTATTATTAGTGATATCTACAAACTCTTAATGACGGTTTTCCCATACGTACACTGGCCTTCGAACTTGAGAGAACTTTGTGCTAGAGTGGAATCATGTACACACGAGATTAGAGTCACCAGAGTCCAATGGTCCAGACCGGCTCCTGGACTGGTCAAACTCAACACCGATGGTAGTGCTCTTGGCAATCCGGGAAAGATTGGGGCAGGAGGTATCATCAGGGATTGTCATGGAGATTTGATTCATGCTTATGCTGCTCCCCTTGGGGAAGGGACAAATAACCAGGCGGAGTTGGAATCATCCTATATAGGACTCACTTGGTGCCTTCACAACGGCCACTCAGGCGTCATCCTTGAGGTTGATTCGGAGCTTCTAGTCGGTTGGATTAGGGGCACTTTTGCCCCCCCTTGGCATCTACACCACACTTTTCTCAGACTGCACAACACTATCAGACAACTTCACACCTTCTTGTGTCGTCACATACTCAGAGAGGGCAATACCGCTGCTGATGCACTGTCTAAACATAGCCACACCACTACTACCACAGTTCATTTCTCTTGTCTACAGGACTTACCGGTACACATCAGGGGTTACCTCACGACGGACAAAATGGGCTTGCCTAACTTCAGAAGGAGGAAGACTAGGAGGATCAAAGAACCACCATGAGATGATGTGAATTGCTTGGTGTGTATCTAAGCTCGGTATGGATGTCTCTATACCATCTTTTGTCTGTTAACCCTTCCTTTTCAGATAGACTTTTTCTTTTTCTAGAATAGGTCTTTCTTTGTAAAGGGAGAGTCTCCCTCATTTACTGCTTTCCTAGAATTTATGTATTGGAGAGGAGTCCTCTCCTGTAGGTGCATAGTTTCTAGGTTTTCATTTTAGTATCGGGGATGGGTTGGCTAACCTTAGTAGGATGGCCGACCTATGAACCACCATATGATCGGAAGTAAGGTTTATGTCCCCCTCCATGTACTTTCTTTGTTGTTGTTTTGATTATTTATGTTAAGGCCTGGGGGTGTTGCTCAGCCCCTGCCCACCACAAGGGCGTTTACCCAAAAAAAAAAAAAAGAGCCTAGGTGTCGCAAATAGAGTTATCTGACGTGCTCGATTCGCGCGTCCGCAAGTGTACGGGTCGTGCAAGTAATATAGTGGCTCTTTTCAAGAACCAGAATGTCGAACCCACAGGGACTGGACCCATTCCTCTAACTATCCATTTCAAGTGTGATCTTAACTTTCGCAAGTGTTGGTTATAGAAGTTTCTGAGGGTGTTTTAATTAAGTCTAGTTTTGGTCAACGAAATATCCTGAATTTACTCTAGGAGCAACATAGGGTTAAAACTAGATAATCATGCGATATTACGATTTGCAATGGGTTAAGCATGAAACTATCGATTGTTGTTTCACATAATTAGAATTGCATGTTCATGGTCTTTCTAGCCTCTAAACACGGCAAACTAGCCTCACTGCATCATTGTGAGTGAGGATGCTAATTTCTAGTTCACGGGCAATTAATTATGTTGTGGTTTACAGGGAAATGATTAGGGACTTTCGTGCGTCTAACCATTTAACTCAACTTAGCCTCAAAACTACTTCTTCGAGTGGTGATGTGATAATCCTAAGTTGGTCTCTTAATACCCCCCGTTTATCAACCAAGCAAGGTGTTAGGTATATTTCTATCCTAACACGAAATTAGATCGTGAGATACACACATGCTCCTTACTTTCTCATGTCCTGACCTAGGTAATTCTTTCTCAAGCAATTGCCCAAGATAACGTATATGTTTTCATGGTGATCAATCATAAAAACAACCAACAATCCAGAATGCAAGACGAAAACAACAATCAATAACTTAATTCCAAAACAATTTCATAAAATCACAATCATAATTTATGGCTTCAACCCTAGAGGAAGGGTTCTTGCCATTCATGTTCGTAAAACTACAACTAACTAGTACTAAACTAACATACTTACATGAATTTGGTAGATGAGAAGGGAATTTTCCAAACCCTAGATGAGTTCTCCCACTTCTCCCTTCACTCCTAGGTAGTTTTCCAGAATAAAATCGTGACAAAGTGGTTTTAGGAGCTAAGGGACCTATTTATAATAAATGAGAAACGTGCACAATTTAGCCTGTCGTGGAATAGCTCCGTGTCACGGAGTGTATCGCGGAGCACTGCCTCCGTGACACAGAGGTAACGCGGAGGCACACTGGAAATCAACAAATATCGACTCTAGGCAGCCCCTTGCCGCGATGCCTGGCATGGCACGCTGCTCAAGCGGCGTGATGGCATGCTGCTGGTGCGCAGTTGGCCTGGCGTGGCACGGCGCTAGCGCGCAGCTCGTCTGCCTGCATGCTGCCTTCTCTCGTGCGCCTAGCATAGGCATGGCACGGCGCTGGGTGCACCACACGCACAGCGTGGCACGCTTCCTGGTGCGGATAGCCTTGCCAAGGCATGCTTCTTTGCCAGCTTTCGCCATTTGCTCCCGACTCCATTCCTCTACTTCACCAACTTATGAATTAGATCCTCAAAATCCTTGAAACCTATAAAACAAGGACTAATCATGTTGGTTAGCACATATATTCACATTTATATAGAATTACATGAAAATGTATAAAATAACTTAGATAAACAAGACTAAATTAAGGGATAAAGCATCACTCAAGCATGCTATTTTTGCCCGAGATCACCTACCCCACACTTAAAGTCTTGTTCGTCCTCGAACAACCTTTTACATCTCATGCATATGGCGACTCACACATAACTAATTTAGTAAGATAATTCAAGCTACGACTATGATGATTACGTAAGATAACAAGCTACCAATAGAGCATGCACGATTTAATCATTGAAATGAAATACAACTCCGCTAAGACTTCTTAACCTCAAGAAGCGACTCTCAATCTTAGCAAACTCATGCAAATCAACTGATTAAGAAATACCACATGAATTATATCCTTGATTCAACACGTGCCCTCACGGAAAGAGAGTTACCCAATTTCACACGCAAAAACAATTTTTAAATCACAACATGTGTGGGTACATGAATAGAATTACGCTCACTCTCACAAAGAATTCACATGCATCATGTAATGACCCATAAGCTTGCCCTTAGTGTTTTATTCCACTAATTTAAGGATGTACGAATGTAAGATCAAGTAGGACTTTTTAGGTTGTAATGTAACTCAGGTGCGGGTAGGTACTATTATGGCCAGTAATAGCGACTATCTTTCCTAAGCGCTTTTAATACATCACGCCTTCATTACGAGCTTCCCTTTTCTTACTTCACCTTTTTCTCCTTTCATCTTTCTTTTTCCTCTTTTGTTCCCCCATTTCTTTAGGCACTTTTAGCTTATTAGTAAGGAGTTCTATAAGTAACTTTTCATTTATTTATTTTCTTACTCCCTATTAATACTCACCCGTATTCAACAAGTGCACCCTCGACCTTTCTCAACTTTTACAATTGCTATTTTCCCTTCTTTTTCATTCTTCTCACTCCTTTACTCTTTCTTATTTTTCCTTTAAGCGCTTAGAAGTTTTGGTTCAAATTCAAGGCTAATGAGAGAAAAAGGATTAAGCTTATGTTGCATCTATCAAAGAATAGGCTCAAGGATCAATGGGGTTAACTAGGATTAATTTTTCAAGGTAGGTAAAATGAGGGATAAAAATTTGATTCATTCAAAGAAATGCCTAAATCATCTCCTACAATTCACATCCTTCATTTCGTTTTAAAACACACCAGGCAAGTTCTAGACAATCCACTATACCACAAAATACTCAAAAACCTTACCCTCATGGCACATGCTCAAATCAAGACACATTCAGCAGACTCTTACTCAGCTAATCACAAGAATTCAAAATTAAGCTTCAATCATATTGAGTCAAATTCAAGAGCCTAAGTGTCTCAAACAAAGTTATACACTTGCATGCTTCACACTGAACATACTTGCATCTTACAATCACGTATAGCACATAACAAGAACATCAAGCACCAATTAGTTATGGTTTCACAAACCCAAAACCTATCGACTAATTTACCTCAAGAAAGTCGTCATCCATCCATCATCGGAAACAGTCCCTAACTATGACTAAAAACACTATATACAGACAAAGGAAAAAAAAAGAATTTTTTTTTATTCTTCGGTTCAAAGACCCCCCGTCGTAAAAGAGCCGAAAAGAAAAACCAACGGGTGATGAATTCATGCTTGACTCTCAAAAATTTTCAAATTTCTCCCAAATTTCACACAAGCATCACATTCACCAAAAACTTGTTAAGCACAAAAAGTTTGACATTTTTCTCACCCCACACGTAAATCATGCTATGTCCTCATAGCATCAAATTAACATTTAAAGGATCAGAAATACTCCCTGAGCCTCTATGCCAAGCTAAAAGCATGCTTTCCTTTCAAGTTTTCAGAGGTGGGTGTTTGACCCCACACTTCTTCTATTCCATGCTCTTTAGCTTCCACCTTCTTGGTACTCAGACTTCCCTCCATCTGTGCTTAACTTTCCAGCAAAAACACAAACAAAATGAAAATAACAAAATTAACACAAAATGAAAATTTAACAATTGTACCTGAGGTACCCTTGGGTTGCCTCCCAAACAGCGCCTTATTTTACGTCGTGGCCCGACGTGGACTGTCCTTTTTAGGACATCCTCATACCTGGGTTCTCTTTCGAGAACCATCTCCTTTTCTTTTGCTGTTTAGAAGAAACATCCTCCTCTCTGTTCCTCTCTTCCTCCAACTTCTTCTCAATTTGAAGGCCTTTATCTGACTCGGGCTGAACACTTGTCATTGCCTTTGGCCCTGCACCTGCGGAATCCTCCACCCCATACTCATCCTCTGCCAACACACTAACCTGACAAAGGTTTCTGTAGTGTGAAGATGGGTTCATTTCTTGGTAAACGTAGAAGATTTCTTCTTCATCCTCAACCCTCATTTTCAGGGTCCCTACTTTCAAGTCAATCACCGCTCCTCCAGTGGCCAAGAATGGCCGTCCCAAGATCAGGGGTACCTGGTCATCAACCTGAAAATCTAAGACAATAAAATCAGCAGGTATAATGAACTTACCTACTTTGATGAGAAGGTCCTCTATTATTCCATCAGGTGTCACTCGCGACTTGTCAGCCAACTACAACATCAACCTTGTCGGCCTCGGTTTTCCCAACCCCAGGGTGTTGAATAAGGATATGGGCATTAGATTAACTGTTGCCCCTAAGTCACACAAAGCTCATAGCACCTCAGCTTTACCAATTTGTATGGGGAGGGTAAAACTCCTTAGGTCTTTGAGCTTCTTTGGCATTTTGCTCAATACCCTGTGACTGCACTCCTCAGTCAGTGCTACAGTCTGGACGTCCACCAATCTGACTTTGTTCGCCATCACATCCTTCAAGTATTTAGCATACTTGGGCATTCCCTGCAAGACATCAATAAGAAGCAAATTTATGTGAAGTTCTTTGAAACTCTCAAAGAACCTTTTGAAGAATTCCTCCTCCTTTTTCTTTCTGAATTTCTGAGCGAATGGTGGTGGTGGTCTTTGTGCTGGCTGCAATGAAGGTTGTGCATTTTGTTGCCTAGCACTCTGATTATCTCCCATGTTGATGGATGGATCCTGGTCTAACCAACTCCGGTTGCACCCCATTTCTCAGCTCTTTTGGCACTGCATCAGCTAATTGCTTACCGCTTCTCAGACTGATGACATTGATCTGCCGGGGGTTAGGATCTGTGTCTCTTGGTAATCTCCCTTGTGATCTCATATTTTGAGCAGCTGCTATCTGACCCACTTGTTTTTCAAGATTGCGGGTGGCCATTTGCTGATTCTTTAAGTCTGTTGCCATCCTCACCTGATTTTCCACTAACTGATTCTGGGTCTCCATGATTTTCTGCAATGTTTCCTCAATGCTGCTACTCAATCTCCCATCATTCTGCCTATTCTACTGACACTGCTGTTGTTGAGGGTGCATATAACTCTGCTTTTGGTTTCCACCCCAAGAAAAATTTGGGTGGCCCTGCCAATTTCTGTTGGAGTTGTTCCAAAAATTCTGATTCCTATGCACATTACCAACAAAATTGACTGATTCCGGATTGGCTCCACAAGATTCTGCATTGTGCCCATTTGTACCACAAATTTCACACCAACTCGGAGCTTGCTGAACTGCATTAACCTGTCCCTGGTGTTGGTTCATACTTAGTTTATTGAACTGAGTCATTATTTGATGTTGGAACGAAGCTAACTGTGCTGCCAAGGCATTCAAACCATCTACTTCTATCAACCCCGATCTCTTTCCTGCCCCCCTCGATGACTCGCTATGCCGCTCTTGATTTCCTTGTGCAATTCTGTTCAACAAAGTGTACAACTCATCAAATGTCTTCTCCAAGGCTTGCCCACCCGATGCAGAGTCTAGTAATATTTTTGTGTGTGGGTCTAGACTTTCTACAAAGGTATGATCTAGCACTTCATTTGATTGCTGGTGATGGGGGCAGTCTCTCAATAATGACTTGAATCTTTCCCAAGCCATATACAAGTTCTCATCAGGCCTCTGCTTGAAATTGAGTATTTCACTTCTCAACTTTGCAGTTTTGCCTGAAGGGAAGAATCTGATAAGGAACTTCTTAGCCAAGTCATTCCATGAAGTTATGGAGTTTGGTGGCGCAGCCTTCAGCCACTTTTTCGCCTCTCCCAACAGTGAAAATGGGAAGAGGGTCAGTCGGACATAATCTGTGGACACGCCGGTGGGGACAAACGTGTCAATAATCTCTAAAAAGCTCTGTAGGTGCTGCTGCGGGTCCTCATGTGCCATCCCAGTGAATTTACCGCTAGAATGTAACAACTGCACCATGTTCTGTTTAAGCTCAAAGTGCCCTCCAGGCTCCGGTTTACGAATGCTAGAGGTCATATTCGTCGCTAATGGGATTGCCACTTCGCGAACTGGTCTTGCTGCCATTGCTTCTGATGACAATTGTGCTTGTCCCGCGGGTGGTTGTTGTTGTACCTTTTCTTGAAGTCTCTTCAGCTTTTGCTCTAGAGCTACTCTCCTTCACAAATGGATTTGACGTTCAAGTTCCAACAACGGTTCCACAAGTTCTCTACTTCTAGCCAGCTCGGCAGGACAACCTGTCACCTGCAAATAAATAGACTAAGACCAAGTTTCTCAACACTTAAGGAAATTTCAAAAATCACACAAAAACAGATAAATTATCAAAACTTCGTTGAGTCCCCGGCAACGGCGCCAAAAACATGACGTGCCCGATTCGCGCGTCCGCAAATGTACGGGTCGTGCAAGTAATATAGTGGCTCTTTTCAAGAACCGAAATATCGAACCCACAGGGACTGGACCCATTCCTCTAACCATCCATTTCAAGTGTGATCTTAACTTTCGCAAGTGTTGGTTATAGAAGTTTTCGAGGGAGGTTTAATTAAGTCTAGTTTTGGTCAACGAAATATCCTGAATTTACACTAGGAGCAACATAGGGTTAAAACCATATAATCATGCGATATTACGATTTGCAATGGGTTAAGCATGAAACTATTGATTGTTGTTTCACATAATTAGAATTGCATGTTCATGGTCTTTTGAGCCTCTAAACACGGCAAACTAGCCTCACTGCATCATTGTGAGTGAGGATGCCAATTTCTAGTTCACGGGCAATTAATTATGTTGTGGTTTACAGGAAAATGATTAGGGACTTTCGTGCGTCTAACCATTTAACTCAACTTAGCCTCACAACTACTTCTTCAAGTGGTGATGTGATAATCCTAAGTTGGTCTCTTAATACCTCCCGTTTATCAACCAAGCAAGGTGTTAGGTATATTTCTATCCTAACACGAAATTAGATCGTGAGATACAAACATGCTCCTTACATTCTCATTTCCTGACCTAGGTAATTCTTTCTCAAGCAATTGCCCAAGATAACGTATATGTTTTCATGGTGATCAATCATAAAAACAACCAACAATCCAGAATGCAAGACGAAAACAACAATCAACAACTTAATTCCAAAACAATTTCATAAAATCACAATCATAATTCATGGCTTCAACCCTAGAGGAAGGGTTCTTTCCATTCATGTTCGTAAAACTACAACTAACTACTACTAAACTAACATACTTACATGAATTTGGTAGATGAGAAGGGAATTTGCCAAACCCTAGATGAGTTCTCCCACTTCTCCCTTCACTCCAAGGTAGTTTTCCAGAATAAAATCATAACAAAGTGGTTTTAGGAGCTAAGGGACCTATTTATAATAAATGAGAAACGTGCACAATTTAGCTTGTCGTGGAATAGCTTCGTGTCACGGTGTGTATCGCGGAGCACTGCCTCCGTGACATGGAGGTAACGCGGAGGCACACTGGAAATCAACAAATATCGACTCTAGGCAGCCCCTTGCCACGATGCCCAGCATGGCACGCTGCTCAAGCGGCGTGATGGCATGCTGCTGGCGCGCAGCTGGCTTGGCGTGGCATGGTGCTGGCGTGCGGCTCGCCTGCCTGAACGTTGCCTTCTCTCGTGCGCCTGGCATAGGAGTGGCACGGCGCTGAGCGCACCACACGCACAGCGTGGCACGCTGCCTGGCGCGGCCAGCCTTGCCAAGGAATGCTTCTTTGTCGGCTTTTGCCATTTGCTCCCGACTCCATTCCTCTACTTCACCAACTTATGAATTAGTTCCTCAAAATCCTTGAAACCTACAAAACAAGGACTAATCATGTTGGTTAGCACATATATTCACATTTATATAGAATTACATGAAACTGTATAAAATAACTTGGATAAACAAGACTAAAGTAAGGTATAAAGCATCACTCGGGCATGCTATTTTTGTCCGAGATCATTATTCAATTGCTAGCATGCTTCAAAATTAACTTAACTTGCATCTCACAATAATGCACAGCATATAACAAGAACATCAAACTATCAATCAGCTAAGGGTTCACAACAAAAATCTATTGACTAATTTTCCCTCAAGACGGTTGTCATCCATCCATCATTGGGAAAAGTCCCTGACTAAGACTAGCACCATTATGTACAGACAAAGAAAAATTTTATTCATCGGTTCATAGTGCCTCCCTTTAGAAAAGAACTGAATATAAAAACCAAAGGGTGGATGAAATATGCTCAACTCAAACTTTTTTTCCTCAAACACTATTATACCAAGCACCAACTTCACCCAAATTCACTAAGCACAAATTTTTTGAAATTTTCCTCACCCCATACTTGAATCATGCTATGTCCCCAAAGCATCACATAGAAGTAACACAAGGGTGAGAAATAATCCTTGAGGCCTCTTGGGTACTCAGACTTCCCCTGAATTTGTGCTTATCCACAAAACAAACAACACAAGTGAAAAATAACAAAATACAACACAAACTGAAAACAAAAGGTATCTGTGATACTCTTGGGTTGCCTCCCAAGTAGCACCTAATTTTATGTCGTGACACGCCATGGACTATCCTTCTTAGGATATCCTCAAACAAGTGTTCCCCTTTGAGAAACATCTTCTCCTCTTTTTGTTTTTAGAGGGAACAACCTCCACTCTGTCCCTCTTTTCTTCCATCTTCTTTTTCAATTTTATCCCTCCATTAAACTTGGGTTGAAGTGTCATCATGTCCTGCAGTAGTGGACCCATGGAATCTACCACCCCAGACTTAACATCTGACAACACACTGATCTTACAAAGATCTTTGTAGTGTGTGGGTGGGTTGATCTCTTGGTAGACTTGAAGAGATCTTCTTCCTCATTGACCCGCATTTTGAGAGTACCCGCTCTCACATTTATTATAGCTCCTCCTGTAGCCAACAATGGCCATCCCAAGATCAGGAGTACCTTATCATCAACCTTGAAATCAAGAATTATAAAATTTTCAGGTATAATGAATTTATCCACTTTTATGAGAAGGACCTACATGATTCCCTCAGGTACCACGGTGGACTTGTCTACCAACTGCAAGCATTACTCTTGTAGGCCTCGGCTTATCCAATCCCAGGGTGTTAAACAGAAATAGAGGCATTAGATTTACCGCTGCTCCTAAGTCACAAAGAGCCATTATAACTTCATCTTCACCAATTTGTATAGGAGGGTGAAACTCCCTGGGTCCTTGAGCTTTTTCGACATTTTTCTCAACACCCTGTAGCTTCACTCCTTAATAAGTTCCACCATCTGGACATTCACCAACATAACTTTGTTGACCACCACATCTTTCAAGTACTTATTGTACTTGGCATTCCCTGCAAGACATCAAGTAAAGGCAAATTGATGTGAAGTTCTTTGAAAATATCAAAGAACTTCTTGAGCCTTTACGGGAATGGTGGTGGCGGTCTCTATGCTGGCTGCAATGATGATTGTGCAGTGTGTTTTACATCACTTGTATCTTCTCTGTCTATTGATGGACCCTATCTAACCAGCTCTGGCTGCACCTCATTTCTCTTTTCCTTCGATGATGCATCAGCCGATTGCTTGTTACTCCTCAGACTGAGTGCATTGACCTATCAGAGGATTGTATCTGTGTCAATGGGTAAACCTCCTTGAGATCTGGTGTGCTGAGTAGCTGCTAATTGACCCATCTACTTCTCTAGATTTCAGGTGGCCATTTGCTGATTTTTCAAATCTGAAGCCATCCTTGCCTAATTCTCTGCCTGATGGGTTAGAGTAGCCATAATTTTCTGCAATATCTCCTCAATGTTGTTACTGATTGACTGGCCACCATTCTTCCTGTTTTGTTGTTGATATTGCTACTGCTGAGGCTGCTGGTAGCTCTGACTTTGATTGCCACCCTAAGAAAATTTTGGGTGACTCTGCCAATTTTTATTGTAGGTGTTCCCATAAATCTGATTGTTTCTCTGAACATTTTCTACAAAATTGATAGATTCTGGATTGGCCCCAAAAGAATCTGCATTGTGCCAATTGTTGCAACAAATTTCGCACCAGCTAGGAGCCTGCTGAATTGCATTCGCCTGTCTGTGTGGTTGGTTCATACTCAGTTTGCTGAACTGAGTCATCATCTGATATTGCATTGATGCTAGCTGTGCTGCTAGGGCATTGACACTATCCAATTCTATCAACCCTGTTTCTCTCTTTCCTGCCCCTCTTGATGATTTACTATGCCACTCTGGGTTTCCTTGAGCAATTATGTTAAAAAGAGTGTACAGCTCATAATATGTCTTTTCCAATGCTTGCCCACCTAGTACAGAGTCTAATAAGATCTTCATATGTGGGTCTAGACTCTCCATAAAGGTATGGGCTAACACCTCATTGGACTGCTGGTGATGGGGGCAGTCTTTCAGCAATGACTTGAATCTCTCCCAAGCCAAATATAGGTTCTCCTCTGGCCTCTGCTTGAAACTTAATATCTCACTTCTGAGCTTGGCATTCTTTCCTGAAGGGAAGAATCTAATCAGAAACTTCCTTGCTAGATCGTCCCAAGAAGTAATGGAATTTGGTGGCTCAGCCTTCAACTACCTCTTTGCCTCTCCCAACAATGAAAACGGGAAGAGGGTGAGTCGGACATAGTCAGTTGACACTCCAGTGGGGACAAAAGTGTCACTGATCTCCAAGAAATTTTGTAAGTGCTGTTGTGGGTCCTCATATGTCATTTCAGTGAACTGTCCACTAGAATGTAATAGTTGCACCATACTATGCCTAAGCTCAAAGTTTCCTCCTAGATCCGATTTGCGGATACTAAAGGTCACATTTTTCACTAGTGGGACTGCCACTTCATGAACTGGTGGGGCTTCCATTGGTTCAGACAACAACTCCTCTTGCTCTACTGGTGGATGTTGTTGTAACTGCTCCTGTAACCTCTTTAGCTTCATCTCTAGAGTGTTTGGAGAAAATGTAATCGGCGTTCCGGCTCCGACAAAGGTTCCACCAAATCTCTATTCTTTGCCAGTTCTACAAGGACAACATGTTACCTATAATAGAACAGACTAATACCATGTTTTTTTTAAACACTTAAGGAAAAGTATAAATCACAGAAAAAATAAAAATTCACCAAACGCTGCCAGTCCCTGTCAATGGCGCCAAAAACTTATTGCACCCCGGCACACACGGTCGTACAAGTAATATAGTGGCTCTTTTAAGAGTCGGATGTTGAATACATAGGGAATGGACCACTTTAGTGAATTATCAACTTCAAGTGTTAAGTTAACTTTCACAAGTGCTGATTTAAGAGATTTTGGATAATTATAATTAAATCTAGGGGTGATCATAAAACAATAGGAAAATAATACAACAAGCAACTAGAGTTAAGGCCTGACAATCATGCAATGCTACAATTCACGATGATTCAAGTATTAAAAGCTCATTTGTTGTCGCACAGAGTCAAAATTTAGTGTTCATGGTCTTTAGAGCCTCTAAACACAACAAACTAGTCTCACACCTACATAGTTGAGTGGGGATGTGACGTCCTAATTCGTGAACACTTTAACACTATGCATGTGGTTTACGGGGTTTATGCACTTGATATGGACTTTTGTACCTCTAATCATTTAACCTAACTTAGCTTTACAACTACTTCTACGAGCGGTGATGTGACAATCTAAGTCAGTATCTAGTTATCATCCCGTTTATTAACCGAGAAAGGCAAATTAAATATAACTTCTATCCTAACCATGTATCCTATCCTAAAGACAAGAACTTGCTTCCTACATTCATTCGTTCAAACCTAGGGTTCCTCTTTCAAACTTTTGACTAAGTTCAACCAGTTTGTTTTCATGGTGATCAAGCATAAAAACAACAATCAATACGAATGTAAGACAAAACAACAACTAAAACTCAAACCAAATATGAAAATCAAGCTATTACATTCAAGTCATGTGGCCTCAACCCTAGAAGAAGGATTGTAGCTGCTCATGTTCATAAAAAGACTTGAAACCATGATTAAAAGAGAAGTACTTACAAGAATGATTAAAAGAGAATGAAAAACCTTGAACCCTAGGTGTAGTTCCTTGCTTCTCCCTTTGCTTCTCTCTGCTTTCCCAAAATATCTACGTGATAAATTAATTTTAGAAGCTAAGGGTCCTATTTATATTAAGTGGGAAAATGCAAATTTTGGCTGGCCATGTGCAACGCTGCCTATCGCGCAACAGCAGCTCGGTGGCACGGAGGCATGGCGCAAGCCTACTATTTTGGGTCTTCTTGGCATGTCCTCGTGCGCACTGGTGTGCATCGCCTAGAATGGCACGCCATTGGTCACTCCTTGTGCTTATTGTGGCACGTTGCCATCGCTCAGGGCACCTGCCTTGACACCGTCCTCGCACGCAGCAAGGGAATGGCACGGCGCTGGGTGCGGCACACTCACAGCGTGGCATGCTGCCTGGCACGGCTAGCCTTCCCTTGGCATGTTCACTTTCCTTCTTTTGAACTTTGTTCCGAGCTTCATCCTTAAGCCTCAACCATCATTATTTAGTCCCTCCTATACATTTTACACCCAAAACAAACGCTAATCATGTTGGTTAGTTTGTGCACGAAATTACAAAAAATCACATGAGAATATAATCAATTAAATTAACAAACATGAGTAAGATTAAGTTATAAAATAGCACTTAGGCACGTAAATATGCCCAAGATCACTTCACTACTCATATAATTTGCATCACATCACATGCACATCTCATCAGCACTTGTGAATGCAAACTAAGGTTTTGTCCCGTGTCTCCTCCCCCATCAAGCCCACAAGCACTTTGACTTACACAAGGTACTTGTCTCACGCTTAATATCTAATAAGAATGTCTGTTTTGATTTATATTATACTTTGAGTTGGGGAAATATTGAACCTATTCTTGGATATTGATTTAGGGAGAGAACTTGGATTTAATTTTTTAGAAATTGGATGGGGCATAATTGGATAATCATTTGAGCATAATGTTGTTGATATCTGCAAAAAGATCATAAAATTGGTAAATCCCCCTATCCTATGTTTGATCATTGCACAGGAAGAAATTGCCAAAAAGAGTTGGCTTTGTATGAACTCCCCAAAAGGTGGAGAAAGAGACGGACTATCTTTCTTAAAGACAGACCATCCTTCCCTCCATCTGTTGAAGCTGAATGTCTAGAGTCACTGAGTCAAGGGATGACTCAAGGGACGAATCATCTTTTCAAAAGACGGTCTGCGCCTTGAACTTCATTTGAATAAGAGAAACTGTATTTCTATATTCAATGGATGGAACAAGGTACGGTCTGTCTCTTCAGAGTGCGGATCGCCCTTCCTCTGTCCCTTACTTTTATTTATCTAATTTCATATTACCCCAAGTCCATGTACTGACAAATTATTGCATAATCACAAGTAAATGCCACCCAAAAGACCTTCTACCGAGAGAAAACAAGGCCAACACACTAAAGAAGTGATGAATTAAGGATGAGGATGAGGATGAGTACCTGCCCTTAAGCATTAAGGGGACCACAAATATGGCATCAAAAGTGTCACCCGCTTTTTCAGCTTGGGTGGCATCAACAGAGTCACCTCTATGGGATCTGCATCCCAATCTGGTGATGAGAAGGACCAGGCCCAATCCAATAGGGCCCATATTAATATCTCTTCCAAAGAGTCCAATTAGGAGGACTCCGCTAGTCAGCAACCTCCTCCCTCTACTAGTTCCGTTAAGTTGAGGAGGAAGAAGGAGGAAGACATGTTCAGGGTGAGATGGGTTGTACAGGGTGCTAGAGATCGATACTTATAGAGGCAACACGCCCACAATGGGAAACCTCACAGGGATATCACTAAGGACCACACCATTAGCACTATAGTGTTGGAGCTATACCCTGATATTCTGGAGCAGCTACACCACTAGCACTAGGAGTGACTATTCCACTCCATGAGCCAGTATATTCAGACACTAGTCTGAGAGTTCTACACAATGTATAGGACGATCCTTCTGCGGTTGAACCTAGTGTTGAGATCATAGGTTGAGCCACTAATGTCAGTGGTGATCAAAATAGTGTCAGTTGATATCAGACCCGCAATGATCAACTGATACTATATGGGAGATGACTTTGAGGCTGCCGACACCATCAAGTATGATGAGATAATAGCTTGGGGTCGTCGAGCTGAAGGATGGATGGCTAGATTTATAGCTTGAGGTACTCCTATATGGGATGCTCTTGAGACAGCTGAGATATATAAAAGAGAGCTACACCTTCTAACTATATTTTGGTGAAACATGGTGTGTAGCCAGATATGCCTGAATAAGAGCGACAACAAACTTTTATTTGGACATGCTCTAGTTGTTACAGCTATAGTGTCCAAGAAGAGAATTGACATAGGTCAGATGTTGTGCTTAAAGATTAAGGAGAGGGCTCTATAGACGGCTACCTCTTTCTCATTCCTGTGCTTGGTGACAACATTGTGTTGGAGGGAAGGCGCGTCAATATTAGGTGTTTTAAAGAGATTGGACCATAATTAGGGTCACTTTCCTTGTACTTTTCATCAATTGATTTAACCCTAAGGTCATTTACATTTAATAGTTATAGTTAGAAGTTTCCTAACCCTAATTCGAATAGTATATAAACCTACAAATCTAGGTTACCAAGTTCTAGATAGTTTCGGCTTAACATAGTCTTTGTAGATTTGACCTTGACTCCATATTGGGTACTATATTTGCTCCAACCGTTTACACTATCAAAACTTGAAGTAGATTTGAGCAGATGATCAAAGTGCATAACTGCGGTTCTGACCACTGCCTGAACTAGATGCTCCTATTTTGTCTCTACATCTACCTGATGAAGTTTGGGGCCTACACCTTGCAGAAGGTTCTAGCGAATGAGACCTTGTTGATTATCCGGTCTGCTGATCTCTATTACCCTGATCTCTATTCAAGCAGTCCCTCACTATTTCTTCCTACAAGAATAGCAAGCGCTAGAGTCATATTCGCATCTATGAAAATATCTCCTGCCACATGTGTCACGCCCCGCCTTGGGGGGTATGACTGGCACCTGGTGCCCTACTAGGACCTGAACTGCTAGACTGCTGAGCCTAAGCACTTTTGGTGCCTGGCTGGCTCTAACTCTGACTCATGGAATCAACGGGCTATATAACAGCTATAAATACATCCCCCGGCCGGCTAGGCCTATAGCCACATGTACAACCACAACAGCTAACCTGAACCATATCAACATAAGGAAACCTATGCGGGCCGACAAGGCCACCATGCTGACTAATTTTCACTGAGAAATTGAATTAGAAGCTAAACTAATCTGTGACCGGCAAGGTCACCAACTATTAACTGAATAAGGCCCCACAAGGCCAACATAAACAACTAAATCATACACACAGCCTCACACGATCGGTACAGCTAACCACAGGGAGAATACAATCTACAAGCCTCTAAGAATACCGATAAGATGGTCGGGACAGGGCCCCGGCCTACCCGTACTGTACAACAAAAGAAAATAGAGTAAACCTCTGGATATCAAGTTTCGGATGACAGGAGCTAATGACTCTGTGCTGGCCGGAATCACGAGGGGTCGTCTCCTCGTCTATGAGTACCTGCAGGCAAGTAATGCAGCGCTCCAAGAGGGCGTCAGTACCACTGGTACCGAGTATGCAAAGCAAAAACTGAACATAACTGAAGATAAGCAATAGTATTGATAGTTTTGAATAGCAGAAAATAGCTAAGACTGTTGGGGATGGCGAAATCTGAAATGGGCCTATATTTATTGAAAAGCAAGTGAAAGTCATACTTGTCACTGCGGCATCCTGCTATTTATTAATATAATAAATAACACACACACACACACACACACACACACACACACACATATATATATATATATATATATATATATATAGATAGATAGATAGATAGATATATCATACAAGGACCTATACCAGCCCCCATAAGCCGGAAGGTGCCAACCAACATGCAATCTATATACCCCTACCCGGGTCAAACCATCCAAAAATAAAGTCACTCCACTCGCCTACTATCTACGAGCACCTTTACCGGCCCCCTGGGTATGCAGCTTGGGCTCTCTGAGCCCCCTGACTAAAATGGTATCTGAGTCCGGAGGACTCATGTAACTGTATCTGATATCTGTATCTATATCTGTAATCTGTGCCCTGGGCGCAAGCGATCGACAGGGTATACTGTAATGCTGATTAGCCTGCTATGGGGAATGCTGCATCCCATCTTCGTCCTACTGCGGACGGCATGCCACTCCTTGGAGTGACGTATCCTCACCCTCTAGTGGGCGAGTCGACACAGCTATTAACCATGGGGCGGCAAGGAAGCTCTAAGGGTGCCCACATACAACAATCAAGTCTCTACAAACAACAATAATCAAAAATAGCATACAAACTAAAGCTAAGAATGATAACAACATACTTTAACATTCTGTACTGAAATTCATACCAAAATATACTTATCCTGATAATACTAATATTTATACTCTGGTTCTCTGCTCTGAATCTTATATTGAAAAGTACTAAATTTGATACTGGGCTATACTAGGTCTAGAATAATATCTCGCCATCTGGCACTGATTTACTGATTTTTATTCTGAACATGGCATAACAACACAAAACAGACTTACTAAATTCACACTAAGCTCAATACTCGACTCCTGGAATTTTGTTATGGGATTTACTCTATTTTACTAAGCTAGAATTACTAACTTGCCGAAGAAACTGGCTTTACATACCTCAGTTTCTGATTTCCTGGCTAACTGGCGTAATTCGGCCAATACTCCGCTATTTCTTTCAAATGCATTCATATTTATAACAATTAGGACTAAATTCAACAATATCCTGGAGTAAAACATCACTTATAATATATATATATACCAAACTTTGACTTATCGAAAAACGGTCGAAACTTGCTATTTCTCGGAAGTCCAAAAGGGAGAAATACTCACTTTAGGAGTAGGAGTATATTGACACTAATTTGGAGCAATTCCACTTACCTTAGCTTGGTAGCACGACGGTTCGCCGTCCACATTTCACAAAACTAAACCCGTAGGAATGCTCCTCGCTGCTTAATACCTCACTACTCAAGGTTATACCAAGTTTGGACCGCGTACGGTGTAATCGGGAGGAAATTCCTTCAAAACCCTTGTTCCCACTGTTTTCCTTCGTCCTCTCTGTTATTCTCTGGAAATTTATGAGAATTTGCTAAAAAAAGGAAGTGGGGGCTTTATATAGTGGGCCTGGACACCCCCCCCCCCCCCCCCCGTGGCATGGCGCCATCGTGGAGGGGCTCCTTCCGTGGCAAGCTGCCATCGTGGAGGGGGTTTGCCCGGCCTCCTCCTGCGATGGTTCGGTGTGGCGCTTGTCCGGTCTTCCCCCGGGCCTTTTTCTAGCATGTATGGCATTCTAAAACTCTTAACCAACATGCGAATAGGCTATCTACATGTCAAGAATTTACGGGGTGTAACATCCTCCCTCCCTTAAGAACATTCGTCCTCGAATGTAAACTTCTACTTATAGGAATCTCAACTTACTCGACTTACTTTTAGAAAAATTTCGGCAAAGTTACCCCTGTAATATGGACTATCTCAAAAACCTGAAATGCAGAAAAGTCTAATACAGGTACTCCACACAATACTACAGCATTCATCACGTAAAAGACTAGAGTCAACTATCTCATTTATACATATAATATAAGGCATTTCATATGATAACAATACTAACATACCTCTTGACTGACTATGCTTGAAACAAGTGAGGATATCTGACTTTCATATCTTCCTCTGCTTCCCAAGTCATCTCTTGTCGGTTCTTACTACGCCATAGTACCTTGACAGAAGCAATATCTTTAGTTCTCAATCTACGAATCTGTCTGTCTAGTATGGCTATTGGAACCTCTTCATAGGCCAGCTCTCCCGTAACCTGGACATCCTGGACTGGGATAACTCTGGAGGGGTCTCCTATGTACTTTCTTAACATAGATACGTGGAAAACTGGATGAACGGACTCTAATTCTTGAGGCAAGTTCAACTCTTATGCCACTTGGCCTATTCTCCGCCGAATCTGATAAGGCCCAACGAATCTCGGACTGAGCTTACCTTTCTTGCCGAATCTCATCACCCCTTTCATTGGAGATACTTTCAAAAATACCCAGTCATTCATATTAAATTCCAGGTTTCTGCGCCGCACATCAACATACGATTTCTGGCGGCTCTAAGCAGTCAGTAGGCGTTCTCTGATAAGCTTTACCTTCTCCTCTAACTGATGAATAATATCTGGCCTAATCAGCGCTGACTCTCCTACTTCAAACCATCCAACTGGCGATCTATATTTTCACCCATACAACGCCTCAAAGGGCGCCATCTGGATAGCTCAGTGGTAACTATTTTTATAAGCAAACTCAATCTGTAGTAAATGCTCATCCCACTACCCCCAAAGTCCAACACACACGCCCATAGCATATCCTCGAGCATTTGAATAGTGCGTTCCACCTGTCCATCTGTTTGAGGGTGGAATGTTGTGCTCAAATTAATCTGCGTCCCCAGACCTCTCTGAAATGACTGCCGAAATCTAGCGGTAAATTGTGCTCCTCTGTCAGAAATAATAGATATTGGAACACTGTGTAATCTAACTATTTCTCTGATATACAATTCAGCGTAATCTTTAACAGAGAAAGTAGCTTTTACTGGCAGGAAATGGGCTGATTTCGTCAGTCTGTCAACAATTACCCAAATTGAGTCATGTCTATGCCTAGTAAGGGTTAATCCTTCTACAAAGTACATGTTTACTACTTCCCACTTCCAAAGAGGCACAGCTATGTCCTGAGTCAATCCGCCTGGTTTCTGGTGTTCCGCTTTTACTTGCTGGCAGTTAGGACACTAGGCTACAAGTTATACTATTTCCCTCTTCATACCTAGCCACCAATAGATTTCTTTGATATCGTGGTACATTTTCATCACTCCTGGGTGGAGAGAATAGCGGGTGTAGTGTACCTCACTCATAATCTACTGGCGAAGCCCTGAAACATTTGGAACACAAAGGCGGCCTTTACATCGCAACACTTCATCCTCAATTACCTGAAAATATGGCGCTTTCCCTTGCTGAACTTTGTCTTTAAGCTGAATCAGGTCAGGATCTTCATACTGCCATTCCTTTACCTCCACAACTAATGATGACACTGCGGTGTTCTGAATTACCGCTCTGTTGTCCTCTATTTCAGCTACACGCACAGCTAAATTAGCTATACCGCTCTGTTGTCCTCTGTTTCTGCTATACGCACGGCTAAACTGGCTAATTGGTGTATTTCTCTGGCCAACTCCCGCTGCTCGGGCTGCAAGTACGCCAAACTCCCCATAGATTTGCGGCTGAGGGCATCTGCTACTACGTTGGCCCTTCCCGGATGATACAGAATGTTCACATCATAATCTTTCAATAACTCCAACCAGTGACACTGCCGCAAATTCAACTCCCTCTTAGTGAAGATATACTGTAGGCTCTTATGGTCAGTGAAAATATCCACATGGACGCCGTACAAGTAATTTCTCCATATCTTTAGGGCGTGGATTACCACGGTTAGCTCTAGGTCATGGGTAGGATAATTCTTTTCATGTTTCCTTAGTTGTCTGGAAGCATAAGAAATTACTTTACCATGCTACATCAACACGCATCCTAACCCAACACCCGAAGCATCGCAATACACTACATAACCCTCTGTACCTTCTGGCAATGCTAACATTGGGGTGGAGGTTAATCTATCTTTCAATTCTTCAAAACTCTGCTCACATGCCTCTGTCCACTGAAACTTTACTGCTTTCTACGTCAGCTTAGTCAGAGGTGCCGCTATGGTGGAGAATCCTTCAACAAATCTTCTATAGTACCCTACTAATCCTAGAAAACTGCGGACTTCAGTCGGAGTGGTAGGTCTGGGCCATGTTTTTACTGCTTCTATTTTCTGCGTGTCTACCTATATACCAGCATCTGACACAATATGCCCCAAGAAAGATACTGAGTTCAGCCATAATTCACATTTGGAGAACTTGGCATACAACTGACGGTCCTTGAGAATCTGAAGCACAGTCCGCAAATGATCCTGTTGATCTTCCTCTGAGCGAGAATCACCAGAATATCATCAATGAAAACTATCACGAATAGGTCCAGGTACGGTCTGAAGATGCTGTTCATCAGGTCCATGAATACTGGGGAAGCATTCGTCAGCTCAAAAGACATAACTAGGAATTCAAAGTGGTCGTATCTGGTCCTGAAGGCAGTCTTTGAAATGTCCCTTTCTCGAACTCGAACCTGATCATATCCGGACCTCAAATCAATCTTGGAGAAATATCTGGTCCTCTGTAACTAATCAAACAAATCATCTATTCCGAGAAGCGAATACTTATTCTTGACTATAGCCTTATTCAACTGTCGGTAATCTATACACATGTGGAGTGAGCCATCCTTCTTTCTCACAGATAGAACTAGCGCACCCCAAGGTGAAGTACTTGGCCTAATAAATCCCTTATCTAACAAATCTTTCAGCTGCTCCCTTAATTCTCTGAGTTCAGCAGGAGCCATACAATATAGGGGAATTGATATGGGCTGAGTGCCTGGTAGCAAATCAATTGCAAAATCTATCTCTCTTTCTGAAGGAATACCAGGTAGCTCATCTGGAAACACGTCAGGGAATTCATCAACCACTGGAACAGATTGGAGAGTGGAAGGCTCTACCCGAACATCCTGGACTCTAACTATGTGGTAAACACATCCCTTAGCTATCAACTTCCTCGCCTGAAGGTAGGAAATAAACCTACCTTTTGGCGTAGTTGTGCTGCCCTTCCACTCTCGTACTGCCTCCCCTAGAAAGTGGAATCGGACCGTCTTGGTCCAACATTCTACGTTGGCATAGCATGGCACCAACCAATCCATACCCGTAATGGCATCTAAATCAATCATCTCTAATTCTACCAGATATACTGTGGTCTGACGATAAGCAACCTCTACTGTACACCCTCAATGAACCCATCTGGCTATAATGGAGTCACCGACGGGTGTAGATACTGAAAAAGGTTGCTAAAGCAATTCTGGTGCAACACTAAACTTTCGAGCAACAAATGGGGTAACATAGGATAGAGTAAACCCTGGATCAATCAATACATAAGCAGGGTGTGAACAAATAGTCATCATACATGTTACCACATCTGGAGACGTTTCTGAGTCCTGTCTTCCTGGCAATCATAGGTACGGCTTGGGCCCGTACCTGATCTAGAGGCCCCTGATCTACCTCGGCCTCTACCTACTGGACCTAAGGGCCTATGCCCTACCGAGGCTGCTGGAGCTCGCGGCCCTGCTGATGCCCTATCCTGGCTATCTCGGCTACCTTGTCCCCTGGCTGGACAGTCTTTCATCATGTGCCCCTCCTGCCCACATATGTAGCACCCTGTGGAGCCATATCTATAAGCTCCAGTGTGAGGCCGGCTGCAAATAGGGCAGGATGGGGGTGTGTATCTGCTCTGCTCTACCCTCATCTGTTGAGGTGAATCTACCATTCGGGAACTGCCGCCAGACTCTGACTGTCCCCGACGGATGAATCTACCCCTCTGCTGTTGAGATGGAGGTAGTGGTCTAAGTGGCCTATCTGATAACTGTGGCATAGGCCCTCTCCGGATATCCCCCTGAATCTCATCTGATCTATCTCTGCGGCGTTGTTCCTGGTTTATTCGTCTGCTATCCTGCTGCTGCTGTCTAAGGTCCTCAATAGTCTGGGAAAAAGCCTGTACCCGAGCAATGTCCATATCTTCCCGCAATGTGGCTGTCATACATGCCTCAATATTTCGGGTTTAGACCCATAATAAATCGGTGGACTCTAGATGACATGGTGTCCACAAACGCTGGAGCATAGCGTGCTAAGGAATCAAACTGTAGGGCATATTCTCATACGCTTCTCGCCCCCTGCTCCAAGTGCAAGAACTGGTCCATTCGGGCCTGCCAGATCTCCCATGGCAAATAATGGTCCAGGAAAGCCTCTAAAAAGTTGGACCAGGTCGGAGGGGCAACAATCCCTCCCTCGAGACCTTTCCCAGCTCTCGTACCACAACACAGCAATATCTCGCAACCGGAATACTACTAACTCAACTGATTCTGTAGGTGTTACATGCATGACCCGAAAGATTCTCTGCATCTGGTCCAGGAAGTCCTGGGGGTCCTCTGCCTGATCCGACCCTGTAAACTGTGGGGGACCTAGTGCCAAAAATTCCCTGACCCTCGAACTGCCAGGTCCACCTGATGGCTCTGCTGTTACGGGTGGCACTGGCTGGCGCTGAGTGGCTATAATTTGCGCCAACTTACTACTGCACTTCAAATTTCCTGGTCGGACGGTGTAGGTACAGAAACTGTCGGAGGCAGTGTCGCCTCGAGTGGCTCCTGGTGGGGCGGGGACTACTGAGAAGGTTGAGATGACGCCTCTATATCGCCCTCAGATTGGGCTGATTCTAAGTAAGGCTGAGGCACCCTGCTGGTGCCTTCTCCTGCTGCAGTATCCGGTCCTCTACCTATGTCAGGATGTCGCTGGTCTACCATTCTATCTATAAACAAAGAGTGTGGTAAGTTTTAGGGACTCAACCCTATACTGTACCGCTCTACAGCACGACTGAATAAGAATAAAGAGTAACCATCCTATTATGCCTTGCAGCCTCCTGCCTATTGTATGTGGTGCACAATACATCCATAGACAAGACTATACTTAGCACGGCTTGCAGACTCCCTGGGATACGACCTGCTCTGATACCAAGTTTGTCACGCCCCACCTTGGGGTGTATGACTGGCACCTGGTACCCTACTAGGACCTGAACTTCTAGACTGCTGAGCCTAAGCACTTCTGCTGCCTGGCTGGCTCTAACTCTGACTCATGGAATCAATGGGCTATATAACGGCTGTAAATACAACCCCCGACCGGCTAGGCCTATAGCCACCTGTACAACCACAATAGCAAACCAGAACCATATCAACATAAAGAAACCTATGCGAGCCGACACGGCTACCATGCTGACTAATTTTCACTGAGAAACTGAATCAAAAGCTAAACTACTCTGTGACCGGCATGGTCACCAACTATTAACTGAATAAGGCCCCACACGGCCAACATAAACAACTAAAACATACACACGGCCTCACACGACCAGTACAGCTAACCACAGGGAGAATATAGTCTGCAAGCCTCTAAGAATACCGATAAGATGGTCGGGACAGGGCCCCGGCCTACCCGTACTGTACAATAAAAGAAAATAGAGTAAACCTCTGGATATCAAGCTCGAATGATAGGAGCTGATGACTATGTGCTGGCCAGAATCACGAGGGGTCATCTCCTCATCTATGAGTACCTGCAGGCAAGTAATGCAGCGCCCAAGCGGGCGTCAGTACCACTGGTACCGAGTATGGAAAGTAAAAATTAAACAAAACTAAAGATAAGCAATAGTATTGATAGTTCTGAATAGCAGAAAATAGCTAAGACTGTCAGGGACGGCAAAATCTAAAATGAGCCTATCTTTACTGAAAAGCAGATGAAAGTCATACCTGTTACTACGGTGTCCTGCTATTTATTAATCTAATAAATAACATATATATATATAGCATATAAGGACCTACACCAGCCCCCATAAGCCGGAAGGTGCCAACCAACACGCAATTTACATACCCCTACCCAGGTCAAACCATCCAAAAATAAAGTCACTCCACTTGCCTACTATCTACGAGCACCTTTATCGGCCCACTGGGTATGCAGCTTGGGCTCTCTGGGCCCTCTGACAATAACTGTATTTGAGTCCAGAGGACTTCTATAACTGTATCTGATATCTATATCTATATCTGTAATCTGTGCCCTGGGCGCAAACGATCGACAGGGTATACAGTAATGCTGATCAGCCTGCTATGGGGAATGCTGCATCCCATCTTCGTCCTACTGCGGATGGCATGCCACTCCTTGGAGTGACGTATCCTCACCCTCTAGTGGGCGAGTCAACACAGCTATTAACCCTGGGGTGGTAAGGAAGCTCTAAGGGTGCCCACATACAACAATCAAGTCTCTACAAACAACAATAATCAAAACTAGCATATAAACTGAAGCTGAGAATGATAACAACATACTTTAACGTTCTGTACTGAAATTCGTACCAAAATATACTGATCCTGATAATACTAATATTTATACTCTAGTTCTCTGCTCTGAATCTTGTATTGAAAAGTACTAAATCTGATACTGGGCTATACTGGGTCTAGAATAATATCTCGCCATCTGGCACTGATTTGCTGACTTTTATTCTGAACATGGCATAACAACACAAAACAAACTTACTGAATTCATACTAAGCTCAATACTCAACTCTGGGAATTCTGTTCGGGAATTTACTCTATTTTACTAAGCTAGAATTACTAACTTGCCGAAGAAACTGGCTTTACCTACCTCAGTTTCTGATTTCCCAGCTAACTAGCGTAATTCGGCCAATACTCTGCTATTTCTTCCAAATGCATTCATATTTATAACAATTAGGACTAAATTCAACAATATCCTCGAGGAAAACATCACTTTTAATATATATATAGCTCAAACTTTGACTTATCGAAAAACGGCCGAAAACTCGCTATTTCTCGGAAGTTCGAAAAGGAGAAATACTCACTTTAGGGCTAGGAGTATACTGACACTAATTTAGAGAAATTCCACTTATTTTAGCTCGGTAGCATGACGGTTCGCCAGCCGAATTTCATGAAACTAAACCCGTAGGAATGCTCCTCGCTGCTTAATACCTCACTACCCAAGGTTATACCAAGTTTGGACCGCGTATAATGGCGTAATCAGAAGGAAATTCCTTCAAAACCCTCGTTCCCTCTATTTTCCTTCGTCCTCTCTGTTATTCTCTTGAAATTTATGAGAATTTCCTAAAAAAACGAAGTGGTGGCTTTATATACTGGGCCTGGACACGCCCCCTCCGTGGCACGGCGCCATCGCGGAGAAGCTCCCTCCGTGGCACGCTGCCATCGCGAAGGGGGTCTGCCCGGCCTCCTCCTGCAATGGTTCGGTGCGGCGCTCGTCCGGTCTTCCCCCTGGCCTTTTTCTAGCATGTATAGCATTCTAAAACTCTTAACCAACATGCGAATAGGACATCTACATGTCAAGAATTTGTGGGGTGTAACATGTAACACAATGAGACGGGGTTGACCTCGTCTATTCTAAGCCTCTCTTCTACTACAAACCTAATGCTCATGAGCTCTCACTTGGATCTAACTATCCATGATCATACATGCAACCTTGCTATTGTTGGGGTAAAGGCTGGCTTACCTAAAAATCAGGGTCTCGGTCCACCCTAGGACTCTGCATGTAAATCTGCGGGTCTAGCTCTATATTGTTTCTCCCTATCTACCCTCTCAGCCATATGTTATCACTACCTTAATGCTTCCATATTCTGGGAAAAGGCTTAAATACATGATATATCCATGTACTCTCACAATGCAGCTATAGTACAAGACTCAACATATTCTAAAGCAAGCTTGCTATGAATCAGTGTACCCTATATGGCATTGTAGAAACAAAGGATAGTGCATATCCAGCCAAGGAGTTAAATCTCAACGTATACTCTCAAACTCTCATCCTACACCACTCCAGGTGTAACATTTATCTACCCTGGCCTCTCAAATCTCTTGTAGCAAATAATGATCTTTAATAGCCTCTGAGAAACTAGACTAGGTAGGTGGAGGTGCATCCATCTCTCTGTACCTTTCCCAGCTCTTGTACCACAAAACAACTATATCTCATAGCCGAAACACTTCTAGTTCAACTGACTCTATAGCTGAAGTATGCATAACCCTAAAAAATTTGTGAAGTTGGTCTAGAAAATATTGAGGGTCCTCTCTTCTATCTATCCCCGTAAATTATGAAGGACTCAAAGAAAGAAACACACAAACCCTCAAACTTCTGAGTCCCTCAGTAGGCCCAGAAACATCTGGCGCCACTAGCTGAAGCTAGGGAACCATCATCTGAGCCAACATATATATTGCACTCCTAAGATCCTGATTTGAAGGAATAGGAGGAGTTGGAGGTGGTGTTGGCTGATCTGTATCCCTCGGAGACTCCTAGCGTAGTGGAGAATGCTGAGGGGATCGAGAAGATGTCTCCCCTACAGACTTAGGCTGGGCAGTCTCAACTCGTGGCACTCTATCAGTAACTTATCCTACTGTTGTGTCTAGCTCTCGGCCAGCTGCACTCTGTCATATATTAGGCATCTCTTCAGACATATATAATAATAATCTTAGGGACTCAACCCTGTAAGACTCAGCTCTATAGCATGATTTGAGTAGAAGAAGAGTAACCATATTATTCATACCTCGTAGCTCCCTACTTAAAAAAAGTGGTGCACAACACATTTATAAACAAGAATCTACTAGATACAACTCGTAGACTCCCTAGGATATGACACTACTTTGATACAAAGTTTATCATGCACCTTCTTAGGAGGTGTAACTGGCACCTGATGCCACACTGGACCCTGAGCTGACTTAGGTGGACACATGCACCTATGGTGTATACTAGCAGCACATAATCAAGAAGACAAATAAGTATATCTTGGCTTAAAGAAGCCCTTGGCTAGCAAGGCTGTAATACAATACCTACACAGATATTCAGCTAACCCAACAGTTCATAACAATAATATAATCCAATGTAGGCCAACAAGACCACCATGTTATCTAATATAACAAATTCTTATGCTGATCGATCAGACCACTATGGTATCTAAGCTCAGATAAGCTGAAAATATACATCTATATATATGTACAAGCCATCAAAGCTAACAACTGTCAAAACAAAATAACAAAACTAACATGGCCAACAATGTACTTATATACAATGCCATAGTCTACAAGCCTCTAATGAATAGACACTTAGCGGGGATAGGGGTCTGACTCACCCAGAAAGAATTGTCAGCAAAAGACAGGCGAACATCTAAGTGTGGAAACTCTGAAAGAAAGGAGATGACCAATCTATTGAGCCTGAACTACTATTGAGAAGGTCTCTAAACCTATCTATCAGAACCTACAAGCAAGAGTACAGCGGCCGCAGGCTCGGGTATCAGTACAACAATGCATCGAGTATGTAAACAATAATAATAAGCTAGAACAGAAGTTGATAGAAGAAACTAAAAGTAAGTAGCTATAAGAGTTAGAGGATAACAAATAAGATCTCATTAATTTGAAATGTAATCTAAACAAACGATAATCAAATAAGAACCTAACCTTAACTCCATAAGCTTGATAGGTATAAACAACAAACAATAATCTATCGGAGCCCCCATAAGACCTGGTAGGTACACCTCAATCTATATACTCCTACTGGAGACCCTAGAGCCCTGTAGGAAAGTTGTAACTGTACCTTGAGCATGCTTGGCTCCTATAAGTGTATCTGAGCCTTCTAGGCTCCTGTAACTGCACCGCAAGAACACAAGGCTTTACTGAGGGTCAGTAATACTAATTTAGGCATAAAAAAGTCCATAACTGAATAGAATTCAATATGGCAGGCCTCAATATGGTCTTTCAAGATATTTTATAACTTTTATAAGCAAATTATAGCCCCACGGGCAAGGTACACTTACCAATAGCCCTTCTAGGAAACATGTAAATAGGCACTTGTTCATGTATAGCTCGATAACATAGGCCTCAACACTAACAGCTGACAAGATAGCCAACGAAGACATCAAACAATCTTCTAATCTACTGTAACACACAAAAAGTTTCTAAGACCATATACTAGACTTAAAGTAGAAACCAGCAAGAAAACTGAATATTTGGCATAAGATGGACCATACCACGAGCCGTGGTATAGAGGTACAGTCCATGGTAAGGAGACATGGTGTGGGTTCAGAGAGGTGTTAGGATTGTTTCAGTGACCACAAGTCATAGTAAGACTCGTGGTGAGGTGGTACGATCCATGGTATTCACCCGTGGGATGAAGTTTTGAGAGTAACCAAAATAGTCCCGGTAACAACAAGCAGTCCCTAGAAATCATGCTATGGAGGTACGGATCGTGTTGTATGGTCGTGAGAAGTGATGTAGAGACTGAAAAACTTTACTCCAATGACCCTAAGGGGTCACCATGAGTCCTGGTTAGTCACCACAAGTCGTGGTACGACTCATGGCACTGGACGGGCAGATTTCAAATGCGAATTTTTGGGGTACTTTTGTAACTTTCTATGCTTTTAACTCCTAAATTAGATCATTTTTGGTTTTCCTAAGGAGGATATTTAGGGGTTTTACTTAGTCTAAACTCCTATTCTTCTCTCCAAACACCATATATTGAAAATGAAGCTCTCAAAGATTCTCAAGAAAGCTAGGGTTCCTCTTCTCAAATCCTCTTACGTCTCAAGTCATGTCAAGAAACCAGTGTACCCAGGTATGTGGGATCTTCAATGGGGGATTTCTTCCAAACTAATTCCAAAACCCAAGCTCAATCTCTTGAATTCATTTCTTTCATGTCTCCAATTATGATTTTCATGAATTTCTAGGGTTAGATCCTTTTTATGCGAAAACTCAATAATCTCTTATGGAATTGATTCTCTGATGATCCTATATGTGTTTTATGATTATTATTACATGGATTTCTATGAAAAACTCTCATGATTCTCTATTTTCAAGTTAGCATGATTTACTCAAGTATGTATGAATCTCATGGTTATCAAGTTTATGTATCATGGATGAATTTTAAACATTGTTTTGAAGGCTAGTTCAGGTATGTCAAGAAGTTTATGAATCTACATGTTTTTAACTAGCTCAAACAAAACCTATCATGTTTCAAGAATGATTATAAGCACTAATGTATATTTTGAGAGTAGTATTTAACACTGAATAGACCAGAATTTAGCGTACCCAGGTGTCAAAACTACGTGCCACTATAGGATGAGGGGTCCTCTCCAGTAGAGAGTGTCTATCTTACCCTTAGAGAAGAAGTCCTATCCAGTTCAAAGGGTCTCCTTTACTCGATTGGGCTCATGATTGATATCACGTCTTCATGATTCTTACCCTTCGCAAGGTATGAACTCCATTCTGACCAGGGGTATAGGTCAGGCTCCAGAGGCTCACTTGGAGTATGTCAGTTATAAGAATCTCCCACTATTCAACATGTTTCACGTTTCTTCGTGTTCATGCTTTATGACACCATGACTTAGAGTATTTTTGGCCATTGATCAATTATGAGTTTTACTTATGATTTCAAACATGTCACGCCTTATGATATTATTTTGAAACCTTGGGTTATTATACTTCACCTTATGATGAAAACCTCATGTTTTATGACATATCACGATCATGATTTTAGCATGTTGTCCTTACTTTCATGTTTCACTTATTCTCCATACTTAGTACATTCAAAGTACTGATCGCATACTTTTTCTGCTATATTGTCACATGATATAAGTTTAGGTGTTCAGTCTCATCCCCACTACTAGATTCACTCTTGACCCAGATTCAGCTTAGTTTTGGTGAGTCCTCATCATTCGAGGTTGGCAATTTTTGCTTATGTTTTCCTTTAGTCATATTAGTTTCACTTATTAGAGCTAGTTGGGGGCCTATCCCTTCAACTCATCCCATGTTTTGAGGCTCTTCATACTATCATGTATAGATGTTCAGTGGTTTGACTCTTTGTCTCAACTATATGTTTTACGATATTTCAGACCTTATTTATCTTATGTAAGATCTCATGATAGTTTCCACTCAGTTGTATGCTCATGTTTATGTTATGTAGGTACCATGGGTTAGCCGTGAGCCATTCGTGGTTCTAGGTCCCGTGTCCTGTCCAAGGTTTGTGCTCGGGTTGTGAAAAACTTGGTATTCTGAGCATCAGGTTAGGTATGTTCTAGGGTGTCTAAAAGACATGTTAAGTAGAGTCTTTTTCAAGGGTCTGAAGCACTCCCACTTACGAGGATGAGGCTATGAAAAATTTTAGGAAACTTCCCTTCTTTTATATTCTGTATCGTACGATAAAGTCCAACTCTCTTTTCTCTTCTAACTTGTGTTATACGCGTTTGCAGAAAATGCCTCTCCAAAGAGCCAATGAAAGAAGAAATGGAAATGGCATCAATAATGGGAACCAGCCTGCCCCACCAGCTCTAGCAGACCTTTTGATTAAGCAAGTGACTAATGTGGAGTTTAGGGCTACCTTCCAGATATTGGCCCAAGCCATGAAGAATTAGGTCAAGCAGTAGAAAATTACATCTGTGAACCCAAATAGGAGTGTTGCAGTAGTTAAGGTGCGAGATTTCACCAGGATGAACCCGTTAAAGTTTCACGGTGCTAAAGTGGATGAGGACTTATAGGTGTTCATTAATGAGATCTAGAAGATCACTCAGATTATGGGTATCACCAGAGAGGAGATTGCATATTTGGCCTCTTATCAGCTTTAGGGGGTAGCTCATATATGGTACTAGCAATAGAAGGAAGGACGTAGGGTAGGCACAGCTCCAGTTGATTGGGATAAGTTCATGACATTTTATATAGGTTCTTCCCCCCGGGAAATGAGGGAAGAAAAGGTTGTATAGTTCATCAACCTAATGCAAAATAACATTATGGTTCAGGAGTATGCCTTGAATTTCACCTAGTTATCCAAGTATGCACCGGAGATGGTTGTCGAGTTGAGGGCTCGAATGAGAAAGTTTGTATCGAGAGTCTCAAATTTGGGGTTTAAGGTGTGTAGGATCGTTATGCCTATTAGTTACATGGATATCTCTTGCCTCATGATTCATGCCCAACAGATTGAGGAGAAGGAAAGGAAGAACAAGAGGGTCAGGATAGGGAACCTTGATTATTCTCAGCAAAGGACAGGTGGTGCACACGGCTCACAATCCTACCATAGGTCATCATCCCCAGCTCCATTGTTGGCTAGCATCCCATCCAGGAGTAGAGGTGCTCAAAGGGGTAGAGCACTTGCCTCTAAGACTTAGGAGGGTACTTCTGGAGGACGTACATTCCCAGCCTGGAAGAAGTGCAGTAGGAACCATCCTGGAGAGTGTTTGGTTGGCTCGGATGCTTGTTTCGGGTGTGGTAAGCCCAGTTACATACTCAAAGATTATCCTTCAGCCAGATAGGGTAATGGTAGAGTCCGTTCCCAAGACACCTCTTCAGTAGCTCCAACAGCTCGCCCACCCCAACAGGGTGCCTCATCTAGTGTAGGTAGCATTGTTCGCGTCTACTCTGAGGTAATCACTACACGCAAGTGCACATGGTCGAAGAAGTAGTAAAGTGGCTTAAGTATGCCAAGTATCAGTCCTACAGGGACTGGGATAAGGTAGCAAAATACTTAAGTGTTACTATACTTTTACTCTAAAAATACAGACAACAGTGTCCAAAAGAATTTGGTATTTTGGTTTCTAATTTTATGCTAATTATAAACGAATATACAATTTGAGTCTAAACTATAAATATGAGCATGCTGAGGTGAAATGAACATGTATAGAAACTAATTATCGATACAATTTTTGGTTAATCTTTCCTCCGATTGCTAGTCAAGAATTATTGCCAATGGATTAAAACTCTCGTATTTAACCCAACTTAAGAATCATGAACCGTCCACCTACATTTCTGTGATTAAACAAAATTCATGTTCTAGCCATACAAAACCGATTCCTTAATTGACTAATACGACTTTCAGGTATATTTCTATCCTGAAGGTAAATCAATTCTCAATTTTCCCAAACTAAGAAGAGATCATATCCTATTGATTCACAACTTTCCAATTTCTTGCTCTCTCGAGTGAAACTAGACTTTTTAGATGTACATTAACGTTGGACACACATCAATGCAGTAAGAACAAGAATCAATAGAACAACCATGGAAGAAAAGATGAAAAACCCAATTGACCAATAACTACATTTCAATACAATTGTTCTTAACCTCAGCAAGAAGAGGATTTAGCCACTCATTTGTAGATTAAACATCATTAAATGAGTGTTAAACATACAAGCAATTGAATTAAAGAAGAAGGAGATAGAGAAAAACCCTGATAATTTCGTCTCCTCAACTGCCTGTAACCCACGTTCTTGCTCCACCAAGTCAGAATAATTAAAAATGAACCTAAGTGTTCTATTTATACTAGTGGGAATTTTTCCCAGAATAACAAGCAACGTGTCATGGAGTGTATTGCGGAGCACTGCCTCCGTGACACGGTGTGTATCATGGAGCGTTGCCTCCATGATACGGTGTGTATCGCGGAGCACTGCCTCCGTGACACGTTGCTGTTCCACCATAGGCCAAATTTTGCATTTTTTCTTGTTGACTTTCACGTTTTGCTCTTGATTCCATTCCTCCACTTCACCAAATCATGAATTAGTTCCTCAAATGCATTATTAACCTTCAAAAACAAGGACTAATCATGTTGGTTATTATATATTCACATTTACATAAAATCACATGAGAATGTATATAAATAATTAGATAAACAAGACTAAATTGCGTTATAAAGTAGCACCTGGGCATGCAATTATTCCCAACATCACAACCCCACACTTAAAGTCTTGTTCGTCCTCGAACAAACCTTTTACATCTCATGCACATGAAGACTTACACATAGCTAATTTTAGCAATACAATTCAAGCTACGGCTACAATGATTGTTTAAGATAGCAAGCTAAAAATAGAGCTTGCACGATTTAATCATTGAAATGAAATACAATTATATTAAGAATTCCTAACCTTAAGAATTGACTCTCTATCATAGCAAACTCATGCAAATAAACTGATCAAGAAATCCAACATGAATTATATCCTTCATTAAACAAGTGCCCTCACAACAAAAGAGTTACCCATTTTCACACGCAAATTTTTAAATCACAACATGTATGGGTAAATGAATAGAATTACGCTCACTCTCACAAAAAATTCACATGCATCATGTAATGACCCATAAGCTTGCCCTTAGTGTTTTACTCCACTAATTTAAGGATGTTTGAACGTAAGATCAAGTAGGACTTAATGGGTTGTAATGTAAGCGAAAGGACGAGTAGGTACTATTCTGGCCAGTAATAGTGACTATCTCCCCCAAGCGCTTTTAATACATCCAACATTCATTAAGGACATCTCTTTTCTTACTTCCTCCTCATTCTTTTCAATCCTGAATTTTCTCTTCTTGTTCCCATTTCTTTAAGCACACTCAGCTTAGTAGGAAGGAGTACTTAAGCAAAAAAAAAAATTTCATTCATTTATTTTCTTACTCCCTACTAATAATCAACCATTTTTACACAAGTGAACCTTTGTCCTTTTCTCAACTTTCACAACTCCTACTTTTCTTTCTTTTTCACGCTTCTCACTGCTTCACTCTTTCGGATTTTTCTCTTAAGCACTTCAGAGTTTTGGATCAAATTCAAGGCTAATGAAAGAAAAAGGATTACGTTTATGTTGTAGCTATCAAAGAATAGGCTCAAGGCTCAATGGGGCTAACTAGGATTAAATATTCAAGATAGGTAAAGTGAGGGATAACATTTAGGTTCATTCAAAGAAATGCCTAAATCATCTCCTACAATTCACATCCTTCATTTCATTTTATATACACACCAGGCAAGTTCTAGACATTCCACAATAGCATGGAATAATCAAAAACCTTACACTTATGGCACATGCTCAATTCAAGACATATTTCGCAGACTCTTAACTCAGCTAATCACAAGAATTCAAACATTAAGCTTCAATCATATCAAGTCAAATTCAAGAGCCTAGGTGTCTCAAACATAGGTATAGCACTTGCATGCTTCAACAGTAAACATACTTGCATCTTACAATCATTTATAGCACATAACAAGAATATCAAGCCATCAATTAGCTACGGGTTCAAAAACCAAAACCTATTGGCTAATATTTCCTCAAGACGGTCGTCATCCATCCATCGTCGGAAACAGTCCCTAACTATGAACTAAAAACATTAAATACAGACAAAAAAAAATTTATTCTTCGATTCAAAGCCCCCCCCCCCTGTCGGAAAAGAACCAAAAATAAAAACCAACGGCTGATGAAGTCATGCTTAACTCACAAAAAATTTTCAATTTTCTCACAAGCATTACATTCAACAAAAATCGTTAAGCACAAAAATTTGAAATTTACCTCACCCCACACTTGAATCATGCTATGTCCTCATAACATCAAATTAACATTTAAAGAGGGTGAGAAATACTCCCTGAGGCCTTTAGGCCAAGCTACAACATGCTTTTCTTCAACTTACACAAGTGGGTGTTTGACCCCACACTTTTTCTCTTCCATGCTTGCTAGTTTCCTCCTCCAAGGGTACTCAGACTTCCCCTCCATCTATGCTTAACTTTCCACCAAAACAACACAAGATGAAAATAAACAAAAATCAACTCAAATGCAAGAAATTAAAATGGTACCCATGGTACCCTTAGGTTGCCTCCCAAGCAGCGCCTGATTTTACGTCACGGCACGACGTAACAAGTTTCACCACTTTTTCCTCCACCTTGAGGATATGAATCTCACCCCTAATTTCTTTTCTAATTTCCTCTTATGTTCTAGGGGTGGTGGTGAAAAATTGTAAGGACCAAGTAGTAGATGTTGCCTTTTGCACTTATTGGCCCTTAAGTAAGCGAAGTCATTTTGTCTATTGGGCTCAGCAAATATCAGAATATATGGGGCTTGTTCCTCCTCAAGATCTTTCTCCACAAGCTTGGAAGACTCTATTTTTATGTTGTCAGCCAAACTCAATGTCGAAAAATGATTCGAGTGGGGTATAATACACCTCAACTCTGAAACTGCATTGTGCTTGACCTCCTTACTTGTATACACCTTCTCAGCATCAACATCTATCTCTCCATTAATGTCAACTGAGAGATACTCTATCTCTTCTTCCATGAATGGATTTTCCATAAGTGTGAGCCCATCACGGGGACACTCAAGAGATTCTAATTGTTGGGCTTCATCCAAAAATTCACCCTTGTCTTCCTCTTGTAGTTCCTCTTGAATATCGGCTAAAACTATTACCTACAATTTATCAGAAGCTTCAGCCTCAGCAATCATCTCCGTGACTTTGATGCTCATCCTTTCTAGAGCCTCTACATTCTCTTCTTGCTAAATTCTTAATACTGCCATCGCCTCCTTCATTGCTTCTGATTGCTCTAGGAGTTGTTTCAGCATGTCTTCTATTTGAGCTTGGCGTCCCAAGTCCTCATTTTCAGCATGCCTATATTCAGCAAAAATAACAGAAGGATCATAGTAGGGGCTTGGGGGAGGGAATATGCATTCGGACAGCCATCCCAATGGCCATCTTGACCACCACATATATTGCACGTGTTACAGTGTTACCACGAGTGGTGTCCTCCGCAATTCAGATAAGATTCTCCAAAATATGAGTATCCACCATTTAAACAATTTGTATTCCACGATGTCATGTCAATAAGGGTATCCGAAAAAAGAAAAAAATAAAAAAAAAAAAGAATTAAAATAAAGACTAAGACCAAGTTGTCAGCACTTATATAGAATTTGTAAACTAACACTAAGAAAACAATTTTACCAATTGCCATTCCCCGGCAACGGCGCCAAAAACTTGTTCACGTCTACTCTGAGGTAATCACTACACGCAAGTGCATGTGGTCGAACAAGTAGTAAAGTGGATTAAGTAAGCCAAGTATCGATCCCACAGGGACTGGGATAAGGTAGCAAAATACTTAAGTGTTACTATACTTTAACTCTAAAAATACAGACAACAGTGTGCAAAAGAGTTTGGTATTTTGGTTTCTAATTTTATGCTAATTATAAACGAATATACAATTTGAGTCTAAACTATGAATGTGAGCATGCTGAGGTTAAATGAACATGTATAGATACTAATTATCGATACAATTTTTGGTTAATCTTTCCTCCGGTTGCTAGTCAAGAATTATTGCCAATGGATTAAAACTCTCGTATTTAACCCAACTTAAGAATCATGAACCGTCCATCTACATTTCTGTG
The DNA here is from genome assembly GCA_035772735.1 of Datura wrightii. Lineage (NCBI taxonomy): Eukaryota > Viridiplantae > Streptophyta > Magnoliopsida > Solanales > Solanaceae > Datura > Datura wrightii. Next base: position 68,790,609 of record JASDFA010000019.1, on the reverse strand, counting down.
ATTAAACAAAATTCATGTTCTAGCCTTACAAAACTGATTCCTTAATTGACTAATATGACTTTCAGGTATATTTCTATCCTGAAGGTAAATCAATTCTCAATTTTCCCAAACTAAGAAGAGATCATATCCTATTGATTCACAACTTTCCAATTTCTTGCTCTCTCGAGTGAAACCGGACTTTTTAGATGTACATTAACGTTGGCCACACATCAATGTAGTAAGAACAAGAATCAATAGAACAACCATGGAAGAAAAGATGAAAAACCCAATTGATCAATAACTACATTTCAAAACACTTGTTCTTAACCTCAGCAAGAAGAGGATTTAGCCACTCATTTGTGGATTAAACATCGTTAAATGAGTGTTAAACATACAAGCAATTGAATTAAAGAAGAAGGAGATAGAGAAAAACCTTGATAATTTCGTCCCCTCAACTGCCTGTAACCCACGTTCTTGCTCCACCAAGTCAGAATAATTAAAAATGAACCTAAGTGTTCTATTTATACTAGTGGGAATTTTTCGCGGAATAACAAGCAACGTGTCACGGAGTGTATCGCGCAGCACTGCCTCCGTGACACAGTGTGTATCCCGGAGCGTTGCCTCCGTGACATGGTGTGTATCGCGGAGCACTGCCTCCGTGACACGTTGCTGTTCCACCACAGGCCAAATTTTGCATTTTTTCTTGTTGACTTTCACGTTTTGCTCTTGATTCTATTCCTCCACTTCACCAAATCATGAATTAGTTCCTCAAATGCATTATTAACCCTCAAAAATAAGGACTAATCATGTTGGTTAGTATATATTCACATTTACATAAAATCACATGAGAATGTATATAAATAATTAGATAAACAAGGCTAAATTGCGTTATAAAGTAGCACCTGGGCATGCAATTATGCCAAAGATCAGCAGACAGCACTAGAACTATTTCTATGCATTTGTTTCACACTAGTAGTAAGAGAGCTCACATGATGAGGTCACAGGTATGTTACAAGCTTTTCAGGATTGACGTTTATGCATTGCTAGATCTAGGGACCACATTATCCTTCCTGACTCCTTATGTTGCTATCAGCTTTGATTTTAGTCCTGAAATCCTTTTAGAACCCTTCTTCGTCACTACTCTTATTGGTGAGTTAGTTTTAGCATGAAAAATATATAGAAACTGCCTAGTTACAGTTCTCCAAAAAGTTACCTCAGCTGATCTGGAAGATTTAGACATGATCGACTTTGATGTTATCTTTGGTATGGATTGATTGTATTCTTTCTATTCTTCAGTCAATTATAGAACTCGAACAGTAGAATTTTGATCTCTGGGTGAACCAGTCTTAGAATGGAAGGGTAGTTTCGCAGTGCCTATAGGTTTCTTTGTCTCCTATTTTAAGGCTAAGAAGATGATTTCCAAAGGTTATTTATATCATTTAGTTCAGGTTATAGATTCTAAGTCCAAAACCATGACTCTTTAGTCAATCCCTATTATTTATGAGTATGCAGAGGTGGTTCTAGATGATCTACTAAGAGTCTATCCCGAGTGGGAGATTGACTTTCGGATAGACTCCTCCCTAATACACAGCCCATATCCATTCCTCCTTACATAATGACTCTAGATAAGCTTAAGGAGTTGAACGAACATTGAAGGATCTCATAGATAAGGGTTTCCTGCAGTCCTAATAACTCCCCATAGGGTGCTCCAGTCCTTTTTGTGTGGAAGAAAGATGGTTCTCTCAGGATGTGCATTGACTACTGCTAGTTGAACAAAGTCACAATCAAGAATAAGTATCCCATTCCCGTGATTGATGACTTTTTTTATTAGCTTCAGGGCACTAGTTTCTTTTTGAAGATAGACCTCAGATCCGCTATCATAAGAGAGTGTGACATTCGAACACAACCTTCAGGAATCGGTATAGTCACTATAAATTTGTAGTTATGTCTTTTGGACTAACAAATGCTCCTACAACTTTTATGAATTTGATGAACAGGGTGTTCAAGCATTATTTGTATATTTTCATCATTGTCTTCATAGACGATATCCTTGTGTACTCTTTGGAGTGAGGAAAAGCATGCTGCTCATTTGAGAATTATGTTGCAAACTCTTAAAGACCTAAGTTGTTTGCTAAGTTCAACAAGTTTGTGTTTTGGCTAAATTTAGTAGCATTTCTTGGGCATGTGGTGTCTAGTAAGGCCATCCAAGTAGAGTCTCAAAAGATTGAGGTAGTGCAGAACTGCCCTAGACTTGCAACTTCCACAGACATTAAAAGTTTTTTGGGTTTAGCTAGTTACTGCACGAGGTTTGTAGAGGGATTTTCATCAATTGCCTCACCTTTGACTCGAGTGACTCAGAAAAAGGTCAAATTTCAGTGGTTCGATACATATGAGAAGAGCTAATAGGAGTTAAAGACTTGACTTATTTCTTCTCTAATTTTGACCTTATCAGAGGACACAGATGGCTTTGTGGTGTATTATGATGCCTCTAGAGTTGGCCTCGGGTGTGTGTTGATGCAGCACGGTAAGGTCATTTTGTATGCTTTGAGACAACTTAAGAATCATGAGAAGAATTACCTTATGCATGACCTTGAGTTAGCAGCGGTGGTGTTTGACTTGAAGATTTGGAGACACTATTTGTATGGAGTGCATATTGATGTGTTCACGGATGATAAGATCCTTCAGTATGTGTTAAGTTTGAAGGACCTAAATTTGTGACAACAGAGATATCTTGATCTTCTTAAAGACTATGACATGAGTGTTCTTTATCACTCGAGAAAGGCCAATATAGTGTTTGATACTCTTAGTAAGTTATTGTAATACACTAGAAGTGCCTAAGCCTAGACTCGGCAGTTGAAATGAAAGTAGCAGAAAAGTCAAAAGTTCTCTCAAAATGACCGGTGGAACGAGTTGTTGGAGAGCCCAATGACTCATTGTAGCCACCCGTGGTCAGGTTCTGCAACAAAGGATCCTATGGTGACGGGTCTAGGAACGACTCATTGTCCGACATAACGGGTCGTTGTGAAGATGGTCCTGGTCAAAGAAGGTTTGCATGAGTCATGGGATGACTCATAGTTCCAAACAATGAGCCATTGTATGTGCCCGTTGGAAGGATTTCCAGGATGGGAAGAGTGATGACAATGGCTGGCAATGACGAGTCGTTGGAGCTGGTAACAACTCATTATGTCCAATCATGGTAGAAGATCTGAGATGGGAAAATGAGATGAAATAACAAAGGAAGTAATAGGTCATGGGAGCGAGGGATGACTCATTGTATTGGTCGTTGCTTCGAACATTGGCTAATTTCCTGCGAGTTTAGTAAGTGCAAATCTGTAACTTCTAAACCCTTATAATACCCCAAAAGCCCTAAGATCAAACCCGAGAGTTGAAACGGAGAAAATAGAAATTTCTTATCAGGTTACAGGATGAGTCATCTAGTGACCCGTCAGGAACCCCATGAGTTGTAAAGTGACCCCTTGGGAAAGACTGGGATTTTGTTGGAAATTTTAGTTTTTGGGTGACCACGATTCATGGTGAGCATCATGATCGTCATGTCAGTCATGGTCAAGGATGATATGAAGGAAGAAGAAAATCGACAGTGCACCTAACAGATCACCACGAATCATCGGGTACACCATGAGTCGTGGTGTCCCCCGTGGTGAATCCGAGTAGAATTTTGGCAGTGAAGGTGATGACTGGTGACCACAAGTCGTGGTCGCTAGTAAAGATCCATCCAGTCCCTCGTTGGGACTGACAGTCTGTTTTTTCTTGCGAGTTTATTAAGGGTTTTTCCGTAATTTCTAAGTTCCTAAGGCCTAAAGTAAGTTATTTTAATCTCAAAATAGAGTGTTCTAAGAAGGGTTAAGTCATTCTATGTCTATCCTAATTCATACATGCAAGTTTAGAGGGTTGAGAGGTGATCAAGCGTAGTTCTTCAAGGTTCTTATACAATTCTCTTTGGGCTATCAAACAAGTGGTAAAAATCAGATCCCTTCAAGTATGTAAGGCTATGAATAGGTGCAATAGTCCACGCCCATGCGCAATTCCCTCTCAATTCATGATGTTCTAATTGATGATTCCATGGGGTTTTTACACAATGCATGAATTCCTAAGTATCAATCATGGGTATGATCTAAGCATGTTTTAAATGATGAATTATGATTAATGGGCAAATTTTAAAATACTTTTAATTATAAATTATGTTTTCAAGTTTTCTAAACTATGATGCCCATCAATGAAAGTCCATGAAAAGTTGAGATCTATGAAGTATGTATACAAGCATGATGAGATATTTATGAAGAAAGTATGATTTTGAAATATCCATGTTTATGATCAAGTATGTTTTTATGATTTCATGAATTAGCTTACCACATGGTTTTGGAGTTAAGACTCCCAATTATGTTTAGCTTTTGGTATGATTTCAGTCAAGGCTCCTGATGTTATGATTTCATATTTATGCATGTATGTTAGTATTTAGCTTCGTCACTAGACGATGGTCATCTTCATTGAAAAATGATGGAGAGCATATGCATGTTTTTGGGAGTAGTGTCTAGCACCGAGTAGGATAAGGGTTAGTCAACCCTATGCCTCAGAACTACGCGCCAATGTAGGTATGTTCATATTATTTGGGACCTTCCTTGTGAGCTACCCTTGCCCCCAAGGGGCCTTCATCTTGATATCGATATCATGGTAGCGTCCTTAGCCCTGGAAAGGCTTTGGATGGCTCTTCCCAGTTGAGTGTGATAGTCGGGACCACATAAGATTTATTGTGGTAATGTCGGTTATATGACGAGTCTCCCATTGTTCCTCATGATTTTAGTTATGTATGTACATCAGTCATGATATTATGTTTTTAGTAGGTTTGACCCAATGTTCAGTTGTACTATGATTATCAGTTTTCAGCTTTTGGTCATTCGATTCAGTTATGATGTTCAGTTATGTTCAAATCGTGATTTCAGAAAATAGCATGCAAGCCCTATTCTTAGAATCTTATATTCATTATGTTTTATATTATGCATGTTTAATGATTTTACTTACTTAGAGGTTTAACTTACCTTGTGTATTCGGTATATTCTACATACTGACCGCATACTCTATGTTGTATCATTTCATGATATAGGCTTGATATCCAGGCTTAGTCCCCCAGCTAGTCAGACTTCCAAAGTTAGCACTTCTCAGTATCAGTTGGTGAGTCCTCATCTTTCAAGGGCCCTTCCTATCAATTGTATTTCTTCTTTTTAGTTCTCAGACAATAGCGAGTTAGTTGGGGTTTTGGCCCATCAATTCGTCAGTATTAGAGGCTTTTTCGTCATAGTTTGTATTTCAGCTTTAGAATCATGTATGCATTCAGATGTTATGCTTTGTTTAGACTTCCACTATGTTATTCATGATGATATTCCTCTTATCTTTGATTGAGTTAGATGTATGTTCATGCCATGGGTCGACTTGGAGCCCCTGGGGGTTTCTTGTCCGGTGTCTCGATCCGGGCCTATGTTCGGGTAGTAACAAACTTGGTGTCAGAGCATTAGGTTTTGAAGTGTCCTAGGGTGTCCGAAAGTCGTGTTAAGTAGAGTCTTTTTCATAGATGTGAAGCATATCACACTTATGATGAAGAGGCTACGAGACGTTTAGGAAATATTCCCTTCCTTCATGATCTAAGTTGTGCGATGAAATATCTCTCTATCCTTCTAACTCATGCTATACACATTTCCAGAATCATGCCTCCTTACAGAGTTAATAGAAGGAGAAATGGAAAATGAAATGGCCATGAGAATGGCAATGGAGACGGGCGCCAGCAGGCCCCACCAGCCCACAAGGAGCATATACTCGAGCCAGTTGCCCACGCAGAGTTTAGGGCATCCATTCAGATGTTAGCCCAGGCCTTGACCACCCAGGTCAATTAATAGGTAGTAGTGCATGTCCCTCAGAATGGGAATGCGGCAGTGGCAAGAGTTAGAGATTTTCTAAGGATGAACCCTCCCGAGTTCCTTGGATCGAAGGTGAACGAGGATCCACATGAGTTCATTGAAGAGGTTTTTAAGATCACCCAGATTATGGGGATGACTAGGGAGAGTGCGCCGATTTAGCGTCGTACCAATTGAAGGGGGTTGCACACATTTGGTTCAAGTAATGGAAGGATAGTAGGGCAGTTGGAGCAGGCCCTATCAGTTGGGATGAGTTTTATGCCGCTTTTTTGGATCGATTCTTCCATCAGGAGATGAGGAAGATCAAAGAGGCCAAGTTTGTGAATCTAAAGCAAGGAAAGATGACAGTTCAGGAGTATGCCTTAGAATTCACTCAATTGTCCAAGTATGCACCTGAGATGGTGGCAGATCAGATAGCCCGTGTGAGCAGGTTTGTACACGAGATAGCAGACTACTTGGTCAAGGATTTTCGAAATGCGATGCTTCTTCAAGATATTGACTTTTCTCGAATAGTCCTATATGCCCAGCAGATTGAGGCAGTACAAATGAGAGAGCGGGAGTGAGAGGCCAAGAGGTCCAGGAATAATAGCTTCGGGTACTGCATGACCCAAACGTACACCCGAATCGTAGACACGGGACAAGGAGCCCCGAGAGACTCCAAGTCAACCCATGGCATGAGCATACATCTAATTCAATCAAATGAGCGGAAGACTTAACATAGAGAACGTAATCATAACATAGAATAAGGAAAAAAAATCAGTACCAGACTTAAACAATATGGCGGATTACAACTTGTAGTCTGATAAGCCTCTAAACATGAAAGGCGGATTGATGGAACAACTCCCTAACTAATCCAACAACCAGAAACTGAAGGAATAAAATAAAGTTTCAACATGTAGCCCTCAGAACATGAGGACTCACCAAGTGCGCTGAGAGCAAGTCCAGATCTATCTACGGTGAGGATGAGCCTGGGAACTGGGACCTGTATCATGAGACGATACAACATACAAAGTATGCGGTCAATACGTGGAATGTACTGAGTATGCAAGGTAAGTAAAATGGACATTTAAAACATATATAAGTTCATAAAAGATCATAAGAGTAGGACAGCATGCTCGTATCATAAATCGTTATAACATATCATACGGCTCAAGGTTTTCAAACATTCATAACATAAACATAGTCATAATCATAATAAAAGAGCTTTTCTTAACATAACTTGAGCCAACATACATAATCCTAACAGGAATAAATAATGAGGAACAGTGGGAGATTCTCTTAACCGACATACCTCATATGAGCACACATGAAGCCCAACTTATAGCCCTAGTCGGGAGGGTGTTCGTATCTTGTCAAGGGTAGGAACCATGAAGGGTGTGATCACACATGAAAAGGGCCATTTTGTCCAGGGACAAACATGAAAGGGGTCCAAACATACCTAAGGTGGCACGTAGTTTACGAGATCTGGGGCCTAACCGGAGCCGCGAACCTACTCGGTGTTCGATACTACTCCCAAAACATATATAGTTCTCATAATAATACATATATGATTTAATGGGCTAGTTAAATCATGATAATCATAAACATGCTTGAACATACATGAACTAGCCATGACTTGGGGCCTGTGAGTCGGCCAAAAACATAATTTATAAATCACAGGTTCATGCATACTTGTAGATCATACATATAACTTGAAAATCATCAAATCATAGTGGGTAGTTAAATAAATTCATATTTCGAATCATAAATCATGTTGGGCTTTTAAATATCAACAATGGAAATAGTAGATCATAAATCGATTCATCATGGGGCATGCATAATCAAGCTTAATTTCTTAGAAATCAAAATCAAAAATAATACAATCAATTTAAATCTCAAAAGATAATCAAATCCATAGATTATGATAATATTTTAAAATCACAAGACCCATAATTAAATCATCAGTTTTAACATAAGTAAAAGACAAAACCTAATGAGTTTCTAAATAAATTTTGAGTAAAATCATAGAGTAGGAGCATGGGTGTGGATGAATCCAGCCATTGAAGACCTTACATACCTGGAATTATCAAATTCTAACCCCTATTAGAAGCCCAAGAAGGAAATTGAAAGGATTGAAGTGAAAAGCTTGAAATCCCCTTAGAAAAGCTATTGATCACCTCCTAAATTTCATAAACTTGCATGCATGGAAGGAACACACTTAGATTAGGTGTTCCCCTACTAAAAACCCACTAAAACGACCTTAAAACGACATAGTATAGGGCCTTAGGATGAAGAAATGATGGAAATACCCTTACTGATTACGCAGGAAATTGCCCACTAGACCAAACAACGGACAAACCAACAGGCCGTTGGTAGATACCACGACCTATGGTATCCGCCCGTGCTAAGCACTGCCCCAATCCATATCTCGGAATCAAACCACGGACATACAGGACTGGTCGTTCCTTCAGTCATTGTTTCCTTCCTCTGAAACTATGCACTTCTATTCAACGAGCCTCACCACGTCTCATTATAAGATACAATGGGTCATTGTTCCCATCCGTCATTTCCCACTAGAGATCTGGGCTCCCTTACCATGAATCTTCACAAGGAGTTGTTGCAAGACACAACGGGTCATTGCATAACCCATCAAACTCCCCAACTACTAAGCCCATCTTCTACCACGACCACTAACAATGACTCGTTGTACTGTACAACGAGTCATTACATCAATCCTTGCCTTCACTGCCACCTAAACACCTAAACCCACGACTGCCAACAATGGCTCGTGGTTACCTACCACGAGTCGTTGTACCTAAATTATACATTCGAGAGCTAGTTCAATTGCATGGAGTGCCCTTTACCATAATATCAGATAGAGGTACTCAGGTTGCCTCCCAATTTTGGAGATCATTTCAAAAGGGACTTGATACTCAAGTCAAGCTTAGCATAGCATTTCACCCGCAAATAGATGGTCAGGCGGATCAGACTATTCAAACTCTTGAGAACATGCTGAGCGTGTGTGTGATTGATTTCAAGGGTAGTTGGGATGATCATTTGCCTCTCGTTGAGTTTGTATATAACAACACCTTCCATTCCAACATTCAAATGGTTCCGTTTGAGGCTTTCTATGGACGAAGATGTAGATCACCTATTGGTTGGTTTGAAGTTGGTGAGGCTACGATGATAGGTCCAGATTCATTCCATGAGGCCATGGAGGAAGTTTAGATTATAAGGGACAGGTTGAAAATAGCTCAGAGTCGCCAAAAGTCCTATGCAAATGTGAGAAGGAGAGAAATTGACTGTAAAGTCGATGATTGGGTGTTTCTGAAGGGATCTCCCATGTGTTCGGCTTGTTGGGTATAACTACACCCAAGTGCACGTGGTCGAACAAGTAGTAAAGTGGCTCAAATAAGCCAAGTATCGATCCCACAGGGACTGGACTAAGGTAACAATCTACTCAAGTGTCAATAAACAATCTACTCAAGTGTCAATAAACTTTAACTCTAAATTGCAGACAATAGTGTGAAGAAAAGTTTGATATTTTGTTTCCTAATTTTGTACTAAATCTAAAACGAATATATAATTTGAGTCTGAACTATAAGTATGAGCATGCTGAGGCTAAAATGAACATTTGGAGAAATAAATTATCGATACCATTTGGTTAATCTTTCCTCCGGTTGCTAGTCAAGAATTATTGCCTATGGATTAAAACTCTCGTATTTAACCCAACTTAAGAATCATGAACCTTCCACCTACAACTTTGTGATAAAAATAAATTCATGTTCTAGCCATACAAAACCGATTCCTTAATTGACCAATAGCTTCACATTAATTACAATACAGACATACACACAAAAGTCACAGGGTCAAGTTTTTCCAAGCACAACAACAGAACAGAGACATTAATAACAACAACAACCAGCACCTAACTACTACTACCCCACAATTAAATCAAACACTGTCCCCAGTGTTCACAAACTTTAGCATAGCACAAAAGTGGGTGGTGAAACTCCCTGATCAATCGAAGTATTCCACTTCTTCGTCAGGTGTCGCTGCCTCGTCTCCCATGTCTGAATCGCCCCCGCCATCATCATCTGACTCAACATCGGAGTCATCACGACGTGTCTCCTCATCTGTGGGGACATCATCATTAGTGGGCTCCACAAAAGCTGTCCCCACTCGGCATAGAGCCTTGGCATTTTCGCCAAAAGGGTAGTCTAGCTCGAGCTGCCATAGCTTATCTTCTGTTGTCGGCCTCCCGCCTATGCGCAGCTGGAGCATCTGCATACTGAACATGCGAGCCATGTACTGATCAACCCGAGCATGTCACTCGTCTAGTGTAAGAACTATCCCATGAGTGGTGTCAGGTGCCTTAGTTTTGGTGACAACTAAGGCCCGCCTCTCCATCTGCGGGATGTGGTTAAGGTCCTCTTCCTCAATATCTAGGCCCCTCAGGAACGTGGTCAGTAATCCACCAAACCCGTACCTGTGCCCTTGATGCAAATGGGCTCTCTTCGTGGCAGAGATAATCACCGCCCCAACATTGATCTCCAGCCCTTTCATCAAGGCATAGACCAAGAACACACGATCCCGGGTCACATCTGTCATATGCACCCCCGGGATCAGGCAGGAACAAACAATCTTCAGCCATAACCTAGCTTCCCTGTTCATCTGTGAGTAGGGCAATGTCTGATGGTAGCCCCTCTCCTTATGCCTGCCCCACTGTGCTATAGACCTAGCTCCACACAGAGTGCGTCTGATGTCCGCATATGGTGGAGTGATATTCAGCTGCCAGAGCACATGGGCGTCTCTGTCCCGCGCCCCCAAGATGGCATTAAGGTGATGGGGCTCAAAAGTGACTACCTGCCCCCTTATCTTTATGGTGTGACTTCTGAGTGTCGGGTTCCAATTGGCGTAGAATTCCTGAATTAGGTGCAGATTGCACTCCTTGGGCTCTTCAAAGATGAAGTTCAGCCCAGCTGCCTCAATCCTATGGACAATCCTGGGGAACTCCTGTGCCAACGATTCCCTAGCAATGTGTTCCTCGGGGAAGTATTTGCTTTACTTATGCTTTGCGTACCATTTCTTCCCCTCTTCTGTGTCACACCCCGCCTTGGGGGGTATGACTGGCACCTGGTGCCCTACTAGGACCTGACCTGCTGGACTGTTAAGCCTGGGCACATCTGGTGCCTGGCTGGCTCTAATTCGCATTTCTGGAAACAAAGGGCTATATAACGGCTGTAAATACAGCCCCCGGCCCATCGGCCTATAGCCTTCTATACCTGTACTAGCAGCTGACCAGAAACATATTAATTCAGGGGGGACCTATGCGGGCCGACAAGGCCACCATGCTGTCTAGTTATCTGCAACTCAATCATAAAGCATAAAAGAAACTACGTGACCGGCAAGGTCACCACTACTGACAACTATGGCCCCACACGACCATCACAATAGAAAGAAGGAATACTAACAGCTATACAACTGCACGGCCTCTCACGACTGGCTCATCTGACCACAGGGAATATATACAGACTGCAAGCCTCTAAGAAGAATCGTAGAAATGATCGGGACAGGGCCCCGACCTACCCGTACTTTACAACCAAAAGGAATTGAACTACACCTCTAGAAATTCAGTCTCCGGATGATAGGAGCTGAATACTCAACCACTGATGGGGATCACATGGTATCGCCTGCTCGTCTATGGGTACCTGCAGGCAAGTAATGCAGCGCCCCACTGGGCGTCAGTACCGCTGGTACTGAGTATGTAAAGCAATAACTGAAAGATATATCTGAAATCAATAACATAACTGATGAACTGGAATGATAAGAACTAGATTAACTATCTGATGGTGTAGATCGTACCTGTTCTTAATCATACTGAAGGGAGTAGGAATCATACCTGGAGACGTATCATTCTACTACTAATCTGCTCGTATCTACTATAATATAGCATAACATACATAACATAACATGGCATACACAACCTTACCCGGCCCCCATAAGTCGGGAGGTACAATCAACACAGAATCTATACCCCTACCCCGGTCATCCCATCTCCTATACTGGCTATAAGCATCCTGCCGGTCCCCTGGGTATGCACTTGGGCTCGCTGAGCCCCTGACTATAACTGCATCTGAGTCCGAAGGACTCCTGAATCTGCACCCGGGCGTATCCGCTCGACTGGGGTGTATAAGGGCCGATTAAGGCACAAATATGGGGAAAACTGGCATCCCATCTTCGTCCCCTGTGGGACGGCATGCCACTCCGTGGAGCGACGTATCCTCGTCCTCTGGCGGACGATTCGATACAGCTATTAACCCTGGGCGGTCATGGATGCTAGGTAATCCAACCCCAAACAATACAATGGTCTCAACTGGTAATACTGTCTGGGTATCTCACATGCTGAGGCTAATAGGGGTAAAGTATCATATATATTACATGCTGAGCTAATGATAGTAATCTGTACGTATTTAATACGTGCTGAGGCAGGTAAGGATGTATAAATATGAATATAGTCTCCTGCCGGGTTGTACTGGGCAAATGCTATATAAGATAATGTTTCTGCTGAAAACTCTGCTGTTACTAAGTTCCTGTATACACTATATGCTGGACTAGTGATAGAAATAAGTACATACTTAATACATGCTGAGGCTAGAAGTACTATATATGTATGTACGAATATAGTCTTTCTGCTGAACTGTGCTGTATACTGATTTTCTTATAGTAACATGGTTTACTATTCCTGACATGCTTTCTAAACTTCATTTTAGTCTACTATTCTATTTCTGAAGTGCTTTACAAATACTGTACTACTTTGCGGGGTTTCAGCTGAACACAACAATATCTTAACATGGCATATTACATCACATACTGAATATACTGGGCAATCTTAATCACTTACGTCCGAATCTATGTCATATTGATAGGTCTCGTACACGTTACGACCCAAAGCTTCTTACATTGTACCAATGTTCATAATAATGCAATACTCGACTTCTGAACATTCTACTGGTCTGTAAAATGCTATACTGTCTCAATATTACTTAACTTGCCGAGGAAACTAACTTTACATACCTTATCTTTGAATTATTCGTCCGTTGGACGAGGCTCGGCCGGTACTTCAACTATTTTCTCCCAACTGCATTCATAAATACATCAATTAATGCTAAATACAACTTTATTGTAAAGAGCAACGTCACTTTCGATATAGTTTATAGCCTAAACTTAGGCTTATCGAAAGACGGTCGAAAACTCGCTATTTTCCAGCGGCCCAGAAGTGAGAAGTATTCACTTCTCAGCTAGGAACCCATAGACATTAATTTAGAGCGATTCTACTTACCTTAGTTCTTTGGCTCGCCGATTCGTTGGCCGTATTTCACGAAACTAAATCCGTAGAAATGCTCTCTGCTGCTAAATACTTTGGTATCTAGGATTAATTTGAGTTTGGGCAGCGTTTGGCAGCGTAATCGGACGAAAATATATAATTTTCCTTCGTCTTCCTCTGCTCACTGCGCTTTTCTGGAAATTTATAAGTGATATTTGATTTTAAACCGAAGTGGGGGCTTTATATACTTGGGCCTGAACTTAGGCAACGTGTCACGGAGCCATCGCGGAGGCCTCACCTCCGTGACACGCTGCCATCGCGGAGGGGCTCTGCCTCGGCTCCTCCCTCGATGGTTCGATAGGTTTCTCGTCCGATCTTTTTCCCGGCCTTTCTCCAACACGTATGGCCTTCAAATATGCTTAACCAACGTGGTAATAGGTCATCTAAGTGCCGAGAATTCTACGGGGTGTAACATTCTGTCACCCATCGGGTTCTGTATTGCCGACGTTGGCCGCGCGAAACCGCTGGTGCTGTTGGGACTGCTGTTCCCAGTCTGATTCTTTTCCTTCCGGCGCCCGATGTAGATGCGTCCTTCCCTTTATCTTGCCTACTTGCCATTGTTTCTATCAAACCAAACAGACAGGTCTAATGTTATTCCAATTAAAATTAGCTTCGACTAAGGTTGAGTTAAGCAAGGCCACCCCACACTTAGTCTTTAGCCACAATCACAACATTACGGCAAGATTATACTTATTTCCAATTTACATAAAAAAACAAAAACACAACAAATATGCCTCGTGCATTCAGAGAATTCAACGGTATAAATTCTTTTGTACTACTCAGACTTCGTACAGCTAACCACAACATTACCATCGATCACATTTCTATACATATCACTTAGCAAGGAAAAAAAAGAAAAAAATATTATCTACATAAACCTATACAATTCACCCATTTCTTGCATATCACAATTTCGTTACCCCGAAAATTCGTCGGTCTTTTAGCATTTTAACAGTTAGCACAACAAACTCATCTCACCCAACATACACAACCCAACAAGAATTTCACGTTTCAACTAAATTTTTCCCTTTTCATATTCAAATTCAAGCCCTAGCTACAATTTTACAAAAATTCTATCAAGCTATGTAATTATCGAGTTCATACAATCACAATGATACTACGAACGCCAATCAATAATAACTCAATTGAATTTAAGCTCAATTTCTACTTAGGGCAAGTTTTGCTCACATCACATGTTCAACATCAAAAAATTCGACAAGAATTGAGATAGAGTTGAAGAACATACCTTGAATTCGATGAAATGAAGAAAACTTGACGAAAATGTGTGCCTAGGTCCGTGTCACGTTGAGGGAGAAGGGGTTTTTGGGATGTTTGTCGCGGAGGGGATGAAAAAATAAGGAAAAATGAGGGGAATTCGGGGTTAAAAAGTAGGGATTTCGCGCGGGTCACCCGGCGACCCAGTGTGACCCGATGCGAATAACACCTCAACGTGTCACGGAGGGTAACCGTGGCACGGAGCCATCGCGCAGGTGTTCTGGAATTTGTAAAAATTCCAAAATTGCCTTCAACGTGTCACGGAGGGTAACGCGGAGGCCCTCCTCCGTGACACGGAGCCATCGCGTAGGCTCATTGTTTTGCCACTTTTTTTTTCTTACCTCAATTTTCTCCTTTACATTTTTCCCTCCGATCAACCTGAAATTTATCTTACAACAAGAAATCGGTTAGAATCCCAAGGTTTGAAAACATAACACAATATATTTTTTTTTATATTTACATTTTTATATATTTTTTTTCTTTTTTTCTTTTTCTCTTTTTTTTTTTTTTCTTAACTAATGTACAAATACAATACAACAAATTCACAGGTTGCCTCCCGTGCAGCGCCTGATTTACCGTCGCGGCTCGACGTCATTAAGCTCAGTCATCCTCTAGGGTGACGGACGTCTTCTCTCGATTACCGTCCTCACCCCTGTCAAGCTTACACCTCTCCGGTGGTTTCCCCAATAACTCCCGTGACTCAACGCTCTAGACAACATCAGCTCGATCAATCACATTGATCACCGAGAGTTCCTCATACACGGCTAGGAGCTTGGTGGCCTTGTACACATCAAACACCTCCACCTTGTCGTGTGCTCGCATGGTTAGCTACCCTGCCACTACATCAATAAGTGTTTTCCCGATCGCCAAGAAAGGACGTCCCAAAAGAAATAGGACTTTCGCGTCTGGCTCGAAGTCCAGCACAACGAAGTCTACCGGGAAGATAAGGGAGCCCACTTGCACCAGTACGTCCTCCACAATGCCATCAGGTCTTGCCAAGGAACAATCTGCTAGTTGCAAGATCACTGTTGTTGGTCTAGGACAACCTAGTCCCAACTTCTTGAATACCGATGTCAGCATCAAGTTAATGCTCGCTCCCAAAATCACATAATCCGCGAGCTCGAATACTCTGCCCAATTGTAATTCGTATTGTAAAGCTCCTAGGGTCCTTGATCTTTGTGGGCAACCTGTTTTGTATCCGGGAAGTGCACTCCTCCATAAGAGCCACCGTAGCGTACTCAGTCAACCTGCTTTTGTTCGCCACGATGTCCTTAATATACTTTGCGTACTTCGGCACTCCCTGCAAAACATCAACAAGAGGTAAGTTAATGTGTACCTTTTAAGCACCTCCATGAACTTTTTGAAACATGCCTCCTCCTTGTGTTTCTTTAATCTTTGAGGGAACGAGGGTGGTGGTCTTTCTGGTTCAGCATCCTTTTTCTTCCCCCTCTCATCACTTTGCTCCCTCTCAGTTTCTGCTGCTCCCGACTATTGAGGTGGTCTTTCTGGTTCCACCTCTTTAAGCTGTAAACCACTCCTTGTGGTCACTGCATTCACTTGCTTGGGGTTGGTATTAGTGTCATTCGGAAGTCCTCCTCTAGGCCTGGTGTGTTTTGGGCTCCAGCAAATTGCCCAAACTGGTACTCCAGTGCCTTGGTAGCTAACTGATTGTTCTTTACATCGGCTGCCAATTTCACGTAGTCAGCCTGCAATTGAGCTTGGTTAGCTATCATTGTCTTGAACATTTCCTCAATGCTGGGTGATAGTGGTGGAGGAGGTGCATTGTTGTTTCTATATTGTGACTGATAGTTCTGCTGCCCTCCTTGATTTCTCTGCACCCCCTAACTCGAACTTTGCCCTTGATGGTTGTTGCTACCCCAAGAGAAATTCGGGTGATTCCTCCAGTTTGAATTGTAGCTATTGCCATACTGTAGGTGGTTGTTTCTCTGTACATTACCAACAAAGTTCAACGAATCAGGATTTGCTCCACAACACTCAGTTGAGTGTTCGTTACTCCCGCACACTTCACACCAAATCTACAGCACTACATTCACTGGGGCTTGAGACTGGTTCATGCTAATGTTACTGAAGTGGGTGTTGAGTTGATGCTGTAATGCAGCTATCTGTGCAGCAATAGCTGTAAAACCATACACTTCTAGGACTCCTGCTGCTTTCCTTGTTCCTCCTCTTGACGAATCTGCATTCCACTCCGGATTTCCCTGCGAAATATGATTTAACAAGGTATACAGCTCTTCATACGTCTTCTCTAATGCTTGTCCCCCAGCTGCTGAGTCTAGCAAGATTTTTATGTGGGGTTCCAAACCCTCTATAAAAATATGTACCAGCACATCATTGGATTAGTGATGATGAGGACAATCCCGCAACATACATTTGAATCTCTCCCAGGCCTGATACAGATTCTCTCCCTCTCTCTGTTTAAAACTTAGAATTTGACTTCTAAGTCTTGCTGTTTTACCGGATGGAAAGAACTATAACAAGAATTTCTTTGCAAGATCATCCCACATGGTGATGGAATTAGGTGGCTCAGCTTTCAACTACCTCTTAGCTTCTCCCAAAAGTGAAAATGAGAACAATGTAAGCCTGACATAATCTGATGACACTCCAGCGAGGATGTACGTGTCACTTATCTCCAAAAAGTTTTGGAGATGTTGTTGTGGATCCTCATGAGGGATACCTGTGAACTGCCCGCTGGTGTGCAGCAATTGCACCATGTTCTATTTAAGCTCGAACCTCCCTCCTAGCTTAGGTTTGCGGATGCTAGATGTGACATTGTTAGCATGTGGGATTTCCACCTCGTGAATCGGCCTAGCTGCCATTTCCTCGGGCACTAACATTGCCCTCACAACTGGTGGATTCTGTTGTTGCTCCAGGATTGTTTGTCTGAGCAACTGCAGCTTTTTCTCTAGAGCTTCTCTCCTTTGACGATGGAATTGTCTTTCCGGCTCTAAAGATGAGTCCACCAGCTCCTTGTCTCTTGCCAGTGTTCAACAGAAATTAGTATCTGCAAAATACAGGCTAAGACCAAGTTGTCAACACTAAGAAGAAATAGTAAACTAACACTTAAGAAAAATTTACCAATTGCCAATCCCCGGCAACGGCGTCAAAAACTTGTTCGACTTGTTGGGTATAACTACACGCAAGTGCACGTGGTCGAACAAGTAGTAAAGTGGCTCAAATAAGCCAAGTATCGATCCCACAGGGACTGGATTAAGGTAACAATCTACTCAAGTGTCATTAAACTTTAACTCTAAATTGCAGACAACAGTGTGAAGAAGAGTTTGATATTTTGTTTCCTAATTTTGTACTAAGTCTAAAATGAATATATAATTTGAGTTTGAACTATAAGTATGAGCATGCTGAGGCTAAAATGAACATGTAGAGAAATAAATTATCGATACACTTTGATTAATCTTTCCTCCGGTTGCTAGTCAAGAATTATTGCCTATGGATTAAAACTCTCGTATTTAACCCAACTTAAGAATCATGAACCTTCCACCTACATCTCTGTGATAAAAAGAAATTCATGTTCTAGCCATACAAAACTGATTCCTTAATTGACTAATACGACTTTCAGGTATATTTCTATCCTGAAGGTAAATCAATCGTCAATTTTCCCAAACTAAGAAAAGATCAATTCCTATCAATTCACAACATTCCAATTTCTTTCTCTCTCGAGTGCAACCGGACTTTTTAGATATACAATAACATTGGCCACACATTAATTCAGTAAGAACAAGAATGAATAGAACAACCATGGAAGAAAAGATGAAAACCAATTTATCAATAATCACATTTCAATATAATTGTTCTTAACCTCAGTAAGAAGGGAATTTAGCCACTCATTTGTGGATTAAACATCGTTAAATGAGTGTTAATCATACAAGCAATTGAAATAAAGAAGAAGGAGATAGAGAAAAACCCTGAGATTTTTGTCCCCTCAACTGCTTGTAACCCACGTTCTTGCTCCACCAAGTCAAAATAATAAGAGATGAACCTAAGTGTTCTATTTATACTAGTGGGAATTTTTCCCGGAATAACAAGCAACGTGTCACGGAGTGCATCGCGGAGCACTGCCTCCGTGACACGCCACCAACGCGGACCCTCACTGGAATCAGGTCGTCCAAGTATTCACACCCAACGTGGCACGACGTTCAATGTGGGGCCAGGCCAACGTTCCACGGCCCCAACGCACACCTTCACTGGAATTTGGCATAATTTCAGCATCCAGGCAGAATGCATCCACGATGGCAGCGTGACACGGCTCCATCGCGGAGCCCCTTTACTTCGTGCTTTGCTTGTGCTTTTTCCCTTGCTAGCTTCTGAGTCCAATCGCGATCTCTCCCAACCTTCATCTTAGCTTTGTAAAATTATATTTTTCCTACAAAACCATGCTAATCATGTTGGTTAGTATAAATTCACATTTTATTACAATTCACATGAGAATATACAAACATCGAGAGATAAACAAGGAAAAATTACACATTTGAGTATCATTTGGGCATATAAATCTTCCCAAGATCACCATGAAGGGAGTGATGAGGTTTGGAAAGAAAGGGAACTCAGTCCCCGTTATGTTGGCCCATACCAAATTATGAAACGGGTTGGCAAGGTAGCGTACGAGTTGGATTTTCCCCCAGAATTAGCTTCAGTACATCCAGTTTTCCATGTATCACTCTTAAAGAAATGTTTGGGTAATCCAGCTTTGATTGTTCCGATGCACAGTGTCGGTATGAAAGACAGCCTTAGTTATGAAGAGGTTCCAGTGGAGATACTGGATCGTTGGGTTCATAAGCTAAGAAATAAAGAAGTAGCTTCAATCAAAGTTTTATGGAGGAATCAGCATGTTGAGGGAGCTACATGGGAAGCCAAAGAAGATATGATGGCTAAATACACACATCAACTCCCTTCCGGCTCAATTTCAGCTTGAGGTATCTGTTTCCACCTTAGTACTCTATTCTGTTTCATGTTCAGCTCATGTACCCCAATTTCTTTCATGATAATGAATGTATGTGTGATTTAGGAATTTAGTTCAGTCATGTAGTTAAAATCGGAGTTAGTCACTCCGTCAGTTCTCAACATGTATGTTCAGTACTTGTGTAAGATTATTGCATTTCTCTGCTTTTCAGTATGAATGTTTCTAAGGGGGAGATATTGCAATACCCTGAAATCCCTAAGATTAGACATGAGAGTTGAAATGGAGAAAAAGGAATTTTTACACCAGGTCATCGAATAAGTCATCCAGTGACCTGTCAGGAACCTCACGAGTTGTTAAGTAACCTGTGGGGAAAGGCTGGGATTTTGTTGGAAATTTTTGTTTTTGGGTGACCACGGATGTGACCACAAGTCATGGTCAGCATCGTGACTCTTCATGTCAGCCGTGGTCAAGGATGATATGAAGGAATAAGAAAATCGATAGTGCACCTAACGGGTCATCACCACGACTCGTCGGGTACATCACAACTCCTCGAGTACACCACGACTGGTGGTGTTTCCCATGGTGACTCCAAGTAGAATCTTTGCAGTGAAGCTGATGACTGGTGACCACGAGTCATGGTCACTAGTAATGATCTGTCCAGTCGCTCATTGGGACTGGCAGTCTGTTTTTCCCTGCGAGTTTATTAAGGGCTTTTCCATAATTTTTAAGTTCCTAAGGCATAAACTATGTAGTTTTAAGCTCAGAATAGAGTGTTTTTGTCACACCCTGCCTTGGGGGGTATGACTGGCACCTGGTGCCCTACTAGGACCTGACCTGCTGGACTGTTAAGCCTGGGCACATCTGGTGCCTGGCTGGCTCTAACTCACATTTCTGGAAACAAAGGGCTATATAACGGATGTAAACACAGCCTCCAGCCCATTGGCCTATAGCCTCCTGTACCTGTAATAACAGCTGTCCAGAACAAGCAACTATAAGGAAGCCTATGCAGGCCGACAAGGCCACCATGCTGTCTAGTTATCTGCATTCAGCAATAAAATACTAGAAGGCTACGTGACCGGCAAGGTCACCACTACTGTCAAACTTATGGCCCCACATGGCCAGCATACAAGAAGCAAGAGTACTAATAGCTAACAACTGCACGGCCTCACACGACCGGCTCAACTGACCACAGGAAAATATACAGACTGCAAGCCTCTAGGAATAGCAATAGAACTGATCGGGACAGGGCCCGACCTACCATAATCTACAACAAAAGGAACTGAGCTACACCTCTGAAATTCAGCCTCCGGAGGACAGGAGCTGAATACTCAACCGCTGATGGGGATCACGTGGTATCGCCTGCTCGTCTATGGGTACCTGCAGGCAAGTAATGCAGCGCCCCACCGGGCGTCAGTACCGCTGGTACTGAGTATGTAAAGCAATAACTGAAAGAAACATCTGAACACAATAATAGAACTGAGGAAACTGAAATAGAAACAATAGCTTAACTGTCTGATAATGTAAGTCATACCTTCTCGTTTACACTGGGAAGAAATAGAAGTCATACCTGGAGATATATCCCTCTACTGCTGATCTACTCGTATCTAACATAGCATGGCATAACATGAAATAACATAACACAGCACACACAAACCTTACCCGGCCCCCATAAGCCGGGAGGTACAACCAGCACAGAATTTATACCCCTACCCCGGTCATCCCATCTCCTACACTGGCTGTAAGCATCCTGCCGGTCCCCTGGGTATGCACTTGGGCTCGCTGAGCCCCTGACTATAACTGTACCTGAGTCCGAAGGACTCCTGAATCAACACCCCGGGCGTACCCGCTCGACGGGGGTGTATAAAGGCCGACCAAGGCACAATATGGGGAAACTGGCATCCCATCTTCGTCCCCTTGCGGGACGGCATATCACTCCGTAGAGTGACGTATCCTCATCCTCTGGCGGACGAGTCGATACAGCTATTAACCCTGGGGCGGTCAGGGATGGTGGGTAATCCAACCCCAAACAATACAACGGTCTCAACTAGTAATGTTGTCTGTGTATCTCACATGCTGAGGCTAATAGGGGTAAAGTATCATATATATATTACATGCTGAGATAATGATAGTGATCTGTACGTATTTAATACGTGCTGAGGCAAGTAAAGATGTATAAATATGAATGTAGTCTCCTGCCGGACTGTACTGGGCAAATGCTATATAAGATAATGTTTCTACTGAAAACTATGCTGTTTACTAAGTTTCTGTATACACTATATGCTGGACTAGTGATAGAAATAGGTACATACTTAACACATGCTGAGGCTGGAAGTACTATATATGTATGTACGAATATAATCTTTCTGCTAAACTACGCTGTATACTGACTTTCTATAGTAACATGATTTACTAATCCTGACATGCTTTCTGAACTTCATTTTAGTCTGCTATTCTATTTCTGAAGTGCTTTACGGGTATTGCTTTACTATATGGTGTTTCAACTGAATACAACCATATCCTGACATGGCATATCACATTACATACTGAGTATACTGGGCAATCTCTAATACCTGCGTTAGAATCTGTATCATACTGATAGGTTTCATATATATTACAACCCAATATTTCTCACATCGCACCAACATTCATAATAACGCGATATTCGACTCCTAAACATTCTACTGGTCCGTAATTTATTACACTACACTGATATTACTTAACTTGCCGAAGGAAACTAACTTTACATACCTTATTCGTGAGCTATTCGTCTGTCGGACGAGGCTCGGCCGATACTTCAACTGTTTTCTCCCAACTGCATTCATAAATATGTCAATCAATACTAAATACAACTTTGTTTCAAAAGGCAACGTTACTTTTGATATAGTTTATAGCCTAAACTTAGGCTTATCGAAAGACGGCCAGAAACTCGCTATTTTTCAGAGGTCCAAAAGGGAGAAATATTCACTTCACAGCTAGGAACGCATAGACACTAATTTAGAGCAATTCCACTTACCTTAGCTCGGTGGCTCGATGATTCGTCTGCCGTATTTTATGAAACTAAATCCGTAGGAATGCTCTCTACTGCTAAATACCTCGGTATCTGGGATTAATTTGAGTTTCGGCAGCGTTTGGTAGCGTAATCGGATGAAAATTATATAATTTCCTTCGTTCTTACCTTCTCACTGCCGCTTTGCTCTGTTCTCTGGAAATTTATATGTGATTAAATGATTTAACACCAAAGTGGCCTTTATATACTTGGGCCTGGACAAGGGCAACGTGTCACGGAGCCATCACGGAGGCCTCACCTCCGTGACACGCTGCCATCGCGGAGGGGCTCTGCCTCGGCTCCTCCCGTGATGGTTCGACGGGTTTCTCGTCCGATCTTTTTCCCGGGCCTTTCTACAACACGTATGGCCTTCAAATGTGCTTAACCAACGTGCGAATAGGTCGTCTAGGTGCCGGGACTTCTACGGGGTATGACATTCTCCCCCCCTTAAGAACATTCGTCCTCGAATGTACATTGTTATCTGGAGGATTACTTACTTACTTTCTGGAAAAAAAAAATTTTGGCAGAGTTTCCCCTGTAATATGGACTATAGCAAAAACCTGAATCCAACACAGGCACTGCACATAATATTCTAGGATCCACTTGATAATTAAATATCAATTTGTCTCACTTATACATACAGGACCATAAGATACTACATAGCAATAATACGGACATACCTGTCGCTTAAATGGGTGAGGATATCTGGTCCTCATATCTGCGAATCTGTTTGTCTAGGCTAGCTACTGGAACCTCTTTGTAGGCCAGCTTTTTCGTAACCTGAATATTCTGGACTGGGACTACTCTGGACGGGTCTCCTATGCATTTCCTCAGCATAGTTACATAGAAGACTGGATGAATGGATTCTAATTCTGGAGGCAAATTCGATTAATGGTAAATGCTCATTTTTGGCTATTACTGAAATCTAGCACACACGCTCGCAACATGTCTTCGAGCGTCTAAATTGTGCGCTCAGCCTGCTCATCTGTCTGAGGATAGAACGCTGCGCTTAAATTAATCTGCGCTCCCAAACTCTTCTGAAATGACTGCCAGAATCTAGCTGTGAAGTGTGCTCCTCTGTCTGAAATAATGGCTACTGGTATTTCATGTAATCTGACTATCTTTCTGATATGCAACTCAGCATAATCTTCGGCCGAGAAAGTAGTTCTTACTGGCAAGAATGAGCTGATTTTTGTCAATCTGTCACTTATCACTCATATAGAGCCATGTCTGTGTTTAGTACGGGGAAATCTTGCTACAAAATTCATATTCACCGCTTCTCATTTCCAAAGAGGCACAGCTATGTTCTAAATTAACCTGCCTGGTTTCTGATATTCTGCCTTCAACTGTTGGCAGTTAGGACACTGGACTACGAGTAGTTCTTTTTAATGTCATGGTACTTCTTTGTCGTATCGGGATGAAGAGAATAGCGGGCGCAATGCGCCTCGCTCATAAACTGCTGGCGATGCCCCAAAATATCTGGAGCGCAATGCGGCCTTTATATCGCCACACTTCATCCCCGGTTATCTGAAAATATGTCATCTCTCCTTACTGAATCTTATGTTTAAATTGAACCTGGCTAGAGTTTCTATACTGTCGTTCCTTTACTTCCACCACTAACAATAATGCTGCGGCATTCTGTATTATCGTTCTGTTATCCTTTATTTCTGCTATGTGACTGGCTAACTAGCTAACTGGTGTAATCCTCGAGTCTATCCTCGCTGTTCAGGCAGTTCAGGCTAAGGGCATCTGCCACCACATTAACCCTTCCTGGGTGATACAAAATCTTCCCTTTCTAAAGCATAAACTACTGCCGCTAACTCCAGATCAGGGGGTAAGGTAATTCTTTTCATGTTTCTTCAACTGCCTGAAAGCATAAACTATTACTTCACCATGCTGCATCAACCCTCTGTATCTCCTGGCGATACTAACACTGGAGCTGATGTTAACCTAGCTTTTAACTCTTGGAAGTTCTACTCACACACCTCAGTCTACCGAAACTTTGCTGCCTTCTGTGTCGATCTAATCAGAGGTGCTGCTAAGGTGGAAAATCCTTCCACAAACCCTTTGCAGTACCCGGCTAACCGCAGGGACTGCGTACTTCGATCGGAGTGGTAGGTCTAGACTATGTCTTCACTACTTCAATTTTCTGCGTATCTATCTGTACACCAGTCTCCGACACAAGGTGTCCAAAAAGACTACTAAACTCAACCAAAATTCACATTTACAAAATTTGACATATAACTGACGGTCATACTGGTTTATCATGCCGGAGAATCTGACAAGTAGTCTACCGGTATAACTAGAGCTTATCTGGCCTTCTGGCCGCATGCTAAGGCCACTTGTTGCTAAGGTAACCTTGAACGACTATCTGCACACCGTGTGCCCGTATCTGATCAGGGGGTCCTGATACTGTTCATGACCTCTAATGATCTGGCTGCATAACCCTACATAACTGAATAGTCGGGTTGAATGACCTGAACGTGGCAGTAGTCTAATAATGCTCTAACTGTACTACTTGAGTGCTTATAGTTCGTCCATAACCGCAACCTCGTGGGCATCTAATTGCTCTGTTATTTTACTTGAACCACTGTAAGGCTGGACTTAATCAACTTACTCCCAGGCGATCAATCTCTGGATCATCACGGGGAGTCTACTGATCCCCTGGTCTTAATAAACACTGTGCTAGCAGGGTACTATCAATTTCTTATGCCTTGTGTGTATCCACTTGAATTTATACTGCTATTCTGGGGGATTCTCAGTCTTATGAGCTATTCTGTAAATACTGGCCTTCTGCTAGGGCTCTGTATCTAAATATCTTACGAACACCAGCTGAAATACTAATCTGTCGCTGACTACTGATGTGGACCCTTCCTTGGGGTACCCACGGGTATTTTGACTGGGACGGCCGGCTGACTTATGGGGTGTTCTACATAACAACTTCTAGGTTGACTAAGGCCGACTGTCGCCCACAAGGCTGGGAAAACGACGTACGACCACTTAACATGCTAGAACAATTCGGATATTGCTAATCTCTGAAATTTGCCTATTCGGCCTTTAATCCTGGTTCTGGCACACGCACTCTGTTACCAATCTTCAGGGATGCCTCCCTGCTAACGCAGGTGCCAGCTGGTCGGTAGACTGTCTAACTGCGCCCTTATCATCTAGCCATCTACTTTAGGCCATTAACTCTGGTAAACTCCTAGAGCCTGGATCTGACAACAACACATAAGTCTTTTAATCTAATAACTGAGAACTGAGATAGTTTAAGTTTCTATGACTTCATACGTAACTCACACTTAATCCGCCCTTTCCCTCCTTCTTTTCTTTCTTTCTTCCCCCTCTTTCTTCTCTTTTTGGTCCCCCAATACAATTTGTATAGGCTTTCTATTACTAATCAGCATCTGTGATTGTAGCCCTTATAGACAGCCACTCACAACCTATCTATTATCTGTATATCTATATATCGCTGGCTACGTACAATATGTACTAATTCCTACGGTAATTCATAACCTCCGACATGTTCTGCTGAGTCTCACATCGTACATGATACATTTCTTCTATGGCCTAATAATATCTCCTGCCCTGACTTATCATTTCATTGTATTGTCACCCCATTCTGAAAGTAACAAACATAAACATTCTAGTTATTATCTGCTGTTTAAAATCCCGCCACTCTTGCGATGTGGGGGTCGACGTTCGAATCCTGTAGCCTTACTAGGCATATATTGAGAGCCCATAACTGTCTGCTGGGCCTCATCTCTAGGCTACACTGGATTAGAATTGCTGTATCGGTAACTTCTTAACCTTTCCATAGTGGACATACTACGGTATTCTGAACCGCAATCTTACTGTCAGCGCGAAGCTTAATCCTTAATACGATACTTTATCAATCCGGGGTAGTTCTAATTTCCCCACAAGATCTGACATTCCTGCTTCTTCCTCTCACCTTGCTTAGACTGAACTCTGGGGTTCAAGGTACCTGCCTTTCATTGCTAATGAGATTACTGATCAAGCCTCGGCCTATACTTCTTCTGGCGTATATGGCGGACTTGGCCTTTTTCTGACTCAAACTTGACTATTATTAGGCATTTATCACTAGCAGGTCTGTTACCCCTACTTCGGGTAAGCTAACAGTCTTACTTTCTTTACTGGCTTGTTATCATAAGGGTCTGCACAACTTACGTAATCATAAGGGCTATCTATATTTTCTACTACTTACTAGGATCAATCAACCCATCTTTACTTACTGCATGATTCGGCAACCCCCTCTCAAGTCTTATGCTCCTTTTCTATACTGGTATCGAACTTAAGAGGTAGGAATAACCCTTTTCTTATTACAACAATAAAAGCATTCGACTGTACCATATCCAAAAAGATGTATTTGGGATTCCTACATTTTTTTTCTCTCTTTCTTGTACCTACCTGGTGGTCTGACCTTATCTGTAATCATAATCAGATCTTATAAACTAATAAGTAAATCAACTCATATGTAAATTATACTGCTGACTTCCTATTCTGACGTTATCAGCGTATACTAGGAATAATGCCAATAAAGGTATCACGCTGGGAGGTCTCTGATACCTCCTCCTGCTGCTGTAGTTATCATGTAACTGACTGAGGTTCTTTTCTGTTGCTATCTCTGATCTTCTGCCTGTGATAGGGAAATGCTGATCTGCCTTTGTATCTGTAATCAAAGAATATGGTAAGTTTTCAAGGACTCAACCCTATACTGTACCGCTCTAAAGCACGACTGACTGAGAAGGAAAGCTAACCATCATATCATGCCTCGCAGCCTCCTGCCTATAGTATGTGGTGCACAACACATCCATAGACAAGACTCTACTTAGCACTGCTTGCAGACTCCCTGGGATACGACCTGCTCTGATACCAAGTTTGTCACACCCCGCCTTGGGGGGTATGACTGGCACCTGGTGCCCTACTAGGACCTGACCTGCTGGACTGTTAAGCCTGGGCACATCTGGTGCCTGGCTGGCTCTAACTCACATTTCTGGGAACAAAGGGCTATATAACGGCTGTAAACACAGCCTCCGGCCCATTGGCCTATAGCCTCCTGTACCTGTAATAACAGCTGTCCAGAACAAGCAACTATAGGGAAGCCTATGCGGGCCGACAAGGCCACCATGCTGTCTAGTTATCTGCATTCAGCAATAAAATACTAGAAGGCTACGTGACCGGCAAGGTCACCACTACTGTCAAACTTATGGCCCCACACGGCCAACATACAAGAAGCAAGAGTACTAATATCTAACAACTGCACGGCCTCACACGACCGGCTCAACTGACCACAGGAAAATATACAGACTGCAAGCCTCTAGGAATAACAATAGAACTGATCGGGACAGGGCCCCGACCTACCCATAATCTACAACAAAAGGAACTGAGCTATACCTCTGAAATTCAGCCTCCGGAGGACAGGAGCTGAATACTCAACCGCTGATGGGGATCACGTGGTATCGCCTGCTCGTCTATGGGTACCTGCAGGCAAGTAATGCAGCGCCCCACCGGGCATCAGTACCGTTGGTACTGAGTATGTAAAGCAATAACTGAAAGAAACATCTGAACACAATAATAGAACTGAGGAAACTGAAATAGAAAGAATAGCTTAACTATCTGATAATGTAAGTCATACCTTCTCGTTTACACTGGGAAGAAATAGAAGTCATACCTGGAGATATATCCCTCTACTGCTGATCTACTCGTATCTAACATAGCATGGCATAACATGAAATAACATAACACAGCACACACAAACCTTACCCGGCCCCCATAAGCCGGGAGGTACAACCAGCACAGAATCTATACCCCTACCCCGGTCATCCCATCTCCTACACTGGTTGTAAGCATCCTGCCGGTCCCCTGGGTATGCACTTGGGCTCGCTGAGCCCCTAACTATAACTGTACCTGAGTCCGAAGGACTCCTGAATCAACACCCCGGGCGTACCCGCTCGACGGGGGTGTATAAGGGTCGACCAAGGCACAATATGGGGAAACTGGCATCCCATCTTCATCCCCTTGCGGGATGGCATATCACTCCGTAGAGTGACGTATCCTCATCCTCTGGCGGACGAGTCGATACAGCTATTAACCCTGGGGCGGTCAGGGATGCTGGGTAATCCAACCCCAAACAATACAACGGTCTCAACTAGTAATGCTGTCTGTGTATCTCACATGCTGAGGCTAATAGGGGTAAAGTATCATATATATATTACATGCTAAGCTAATGATAATGATCTGTACATATTTAATACGTGCTGAGGCAGGTAAAGATGTATAAATATGAATGTAGTCTCCTGCCGGACTGTACTGGGCAAATGCTATATAAGATAATGTTTCTACTGAAAACTATGCTGTTTACTAAGTTTCTATATACACTATATGCTGGACTAGTGATAGAAATAGGTACATACTTAACACATGCTGAGGCTGGAAGTACTATATATGTATGTACGAATATAATCTTTCTTCTAAACTACGCTGTATACTGACTTTCTATAGTAACATGATTTACTAATCCTGACATGCTTTCTGAACTTCATTTTAGTCTGCTATTCTATTTCTGAAGTGCCTTACGGGTATTGCATTACTATACGGGGTTTCAACTGAATACAAACATATCCTGACAATGCATATCACATTACATACTGAGTATACTGGGCAATCTCTAATACCTGCGTTAGAATCTGTATCATACTGATAGGTTTCATATACATTACAACCCAATATTTCTCACATCGCACCAACATTCATAATAACGCAATATTCGACTCCTGAACATTCTACTGGTCCGTAATTTATTACACTACACTGATCTTACTTAACTTGCCGAAGGAAACTAACTTTACATACCTT
Source organism: Datura wrightii (assembly GCA_035772735.1). Classification (NCBI taxonomy): domain Eukaryota; kingdom Viridiplantae; phylum Streptophyta; class Magnoliopsida; order Solanales; family Solanaceae; genus Datura; species Datura wrightii. The sequence goes on along the minus strand of JASDFA010000019.1, from coordinate 68,761,210 downwards.
ATTCGTGAGCTATTCGTCTGTCGGACGAGGCTCGGCCGATACTTCAACTGTTTTCTCCCAACTGCATTCATAAATATGTCAATCAATACTAAATACAACTTTGTTTCAAAAGGCAACGTCACTTTCGATATAGTTTATAGCCTAAACTTAGGCTTATCGAAAGACGGCCAAAAACTCGCTATTTTTCAAAGGTCCAAAAGGGGGAATTATTCACTTCACAGCTAGGAACGCATAGACACTAATTTAGAGCAATTCCACTTACCTTAGCTCGGTGGCTCGACGATTCGTCGGCCGTATTTTACGAAACTAAATCCGTAGGAATGCTCTCTGCTGCTAAATACCTCGGTATCTGGGATTAATTTGAGTTTGGGCAGCGTTTGGTAGCGTAATCGGATGAAAATTATATAATTTCCTTCGTTCTTACCTTCTCACTGCTGCTTTGCTCTGTTCTCTGGAAATTTTTATGTGATTAAATGATTTAACACCGAAGTGGCCTTTATATACTTGGGCCTGGACAAGGGCAACGTGTCACGGATCCATCGCGGAGGCCTCACCTCCGTGACACGCTGCCATCGCGGAGGGGTTCTACCTCGGCTCCTCCCGCGATGGTTCGATGGGTTTCTCGTCCGATCTTTTTCCCGGGCCTTTCTACAACACGTATGGCCTTCAAATGTGCTTAACCAACGTGCGAATAGGTCATCTAGGTGCCGGGAATTCTACGGGGTATGACAGTTTTAATATGGGTTAAGTCGTTCTAAGCCTATCCTAATTCATGCATGCGAGTTTTGAGGGTTGATAGGTGATCAACCATAGGTTCTTCAAGGTTCTATTTCAATTCTCTTTGGGCTATCAAGAAAGTGGAAAAAATCAGATCCCTTCAGGTATGTAAGGCTATGAATGGGTGCAATAGTCCTCACCCATGCCCAATTCCCTCTCAATTCATGATGTTCTAATTGATGATTCCGTGGGATTTTACCCAATGCATGTTCCTAAGTATAAATCAAGGTATGATCTAAGAATGTTTTAAATGATGAATTATGACTAATGGGAAAATTTTAAAATGTTTTAAATTATAAAGTATGTTTTCAAGTTTTCTAAACTATGATGCCCATCCATGAAAGAACATGAAAGTTGAAATCTATGAAGTATGTGTACAAGCATGATGAGATGTTTATGAAGAAAGTGTGATTTCAAAATACCCATGTTTATATTCATGTTTTCAAAGTGAATAAAGTTGATTTAAAGCATGATAAGTAATGGGCAAGCCCATATGATCAAGTATGTTTTTATAATTTCATGAATTAGCTTTCCGCATGGTTTTGGAGTTAAGACTCCCAATTATATCCAGCTTGTGGTATGGTTTAAGCCAAGGCTCCTCATGTTATGATTTCATATTTATGCATGTATGTTATTATTTAGCTTCGTCACTAGACAATAGACAGCTTCATTGAAAAATGATGGAGAGCATATGCATGTTTTTGGGAGTAGTGTCTAGCACTAAGTAGGCTAAAGGTTAGTCAACACTATGCCTCAGATTTATGCACCAATATAGGTATGTCCTGATTATTTGGGACCTCTCTTGCGAGCTTCCCCTTCCCCCAAGAGGTTTTCTACTCTATATCGATATCATGGTAGCGTCCTTAGCCCTGGCAAGGCTTTGGACAGCTCTGCCCACTTGAGTGTGATAGTCGGAACCACTAAGCTCTATCGTGGTAATGTTGGTTATATGGCGAGCCTCCCATTATTCCTCATGATTTCACTTATGCATGTATATCATTCAAGATATTATGTTTTCAGCAGGTTTGACCTAATGTTCAGTTTTACTATGATTATCAGTTTTCAGTTTTGTGTCATTTGATTCAGTTATGATATTTAGTTATGTTCAGATCATGATTTCATAAAATAGCATGCAAGCCCTATTCTTAGAATCTTATCTTGATTATGTTTTATGTTATGCATGTTTAATGATTTTACTTACTTAGCAGTTTTACTTAACATGAATATTCGGTACATTCCACGTACTGAATGCATACTCTATGATGTATCATTTCATGATACAGGCTCCGATATTCAAGCTCGGTCCTGTCGCTACTCAGACTTCTGGAGTTAGCACTTCTCAGTATCTGTTGGTGAGTCCTCATCTTGCGAGGGCCCTTCCTATCAGTTGTATTTCATTTTTTCAGTTCTCAAACTATAGTGAGTTAGTTAGAGTCTTGTCCCATCAACTCATTAGTATTAGAGGCTTTTTCGAACATAGTTTGTAATTTAGCTTTAGACTCATATACGTATTCAGATGTTTATGTTTTGTTTATACTTTCGCTATATTATTCATGATGATCTTCCGCTTATCTTTGATTGAGCTACATGTACGTTCATGCCATGGATTGACTTGGAGCCTCTTAGGGTTTCTTATCCCGTGTCTCGATACGAGCCTATATTCGGGTCGTGACAACCCCTAATCCCTATAATACATTGTTTTAAGCTAAAAAAAGGGTATTTTAAGAGGGTTAAGTCCATTCTAAACCCATCATCTTCCATGCATGCAAGCCTAGAGGTTCTGAGGGGTGATCAAGCTTAGGATTCATCTAGTTCTTCCCCCAATTTCCATTGGGCTTTCAAGAGGGTTTGTGAAATCAAAATCTTCTAGGTATGTAGGGTTATGAATGGGTGTATTCATCCAAACCCATGCCCAATCCCTCTTCAATTTCATGAAAATCCTAGTTGATGAATCTATGGGATTTTAACCCAACATATGAATTCTCTAAATATCAATCATGGGTATGATCTATGCATGTTTCTAATGTTGAATTATGATTAATGGGTATATTTTATAATGTTTTAATTACAATTATGTTTTCAAGCTTTACAAATTATGATGCCAAATATAAAAGAATTTATGAAAGGTTAAGATTATGATCTATGTTTTCAATCGTGACGAGATATATATGAAGAAAGTTTGAGTGCGAATTACCCATGTAGACATTCATGTTGTGAATAATCAAAGTCTATTTCAAGCATGTTTAAATATTGGGCAAGCCCATATAATCAAGTAGGTTTCATGATTTATTTAAATTTCATGTTATTAGCTTACCACATGATTTTGGAGTCTAGACTCCCACTCTTTTCAGCTTGTGGTGTGGTTTGAGCCCAAGGCTCCTCATCTTATGATTTTAGATTATGCATGTATATTATTATTTAGCTTTGTCACTAGACGATGGGGTCAGCTTCGTTGAAAAATTATGGAGAGCGTATGCAGTTTTTTGGGAGTAGTGTTTAGCACCGAGTAGGCTAAGGGTCAGTCAACCCTATTCCTCATAACTACGTGCCAACGTAGGTATATTCATATTATTTGGGACCTCCCTTGTGAGCTTCCCCTGCCCTCAAGGGGCTTTCAGTTTGACATTGATATCATGGTAGCGTCCTTAGCCCTGGCAAGGCTTGGACAGCTCTGCCTACTTGAGTGTAATAGTCGGGACCACGTAAGCTCTATTGTGGTAGTGTTGGTTAGATGACGAGTCTCCCATTGTTCCTCATAATTTCAGTTATGTATGTTCATCAGTCATGTTAGCATGTTTTCAACAGGTTTGACCCAATGTTCTATTTTACTTATGCATAATCAGTTTTATGTTTGGGTCAATCAATTCAATCATGATATTAGTTAAAATATTCAGTTATTTTAAATCATGTTTCCAGATAATAGCATGAAGGCCCTACTCTCAGACTCTTATGATGAAATGTTTTATGTTATGAATGATCACTGATTTTACTTAGAGGTTTACTTATCTTACATACTCGGTATATTCCATGTATTGACTGCATACTTTATGTTGTATCATTTTGTGAAACAAGCTCGGATATTCAAGCTTAGTCTTGCCAGTAGCCAGACTCTCAGTATTAGCATCCTCTAGTCTCAGTTTGTGAGTCCTCATCTTCCAAGGACCTTTTACCAGTTGTATTGAGTATTTTCAGTTTCAGACTAGTTAGTTGGGGTTTTGTCCCATCAACTCCTCAGTAGTAGAGGCTTTTCAAATATAGCATGTATTCAGTTTTTAGCCTTGTGTTATTTATTCAGATGTTATGATATTTTCATTCTTCCACTTTATTATATATGTTAGACTTCCACTTGATTATGTTGAATTTAGATGTCATGTTCATGCCATGGGTCGACTTGGAGCCTCTCGGGGTTCTTTGTCCCGTGTTTCGATCTGAGCCTATGCTCGGGTAAACTTGGTATTAGAGCAGTAGGTTTTTAAGTGTCCTAAGGTGTCTGAAAGTCTCTTTAAGTAGAGTCTTTTTCATGGGTGTAAAGTGTGCCACACTTATGATGAAGAGTCTATGAAACGTTTTAGGAAATGCTCCCTCCTTTAATCATCTATGTCGTGTGATGAAATGTCTATCTATGCTTCTAACTCGTGTTATACGCGTTTGCAGAATCATACCTCCTCGCTGAGTAAACGGAAGAAGGAATGGAAACAAAAATGACCATGAGAATGGCGATGGGGAGGAGCACCAGCAGGCCCCACCAGCCCATGAGGATCATGTACCAGAGCAGGTGGCCCACGTAGAGTTTAGGGATGCTATTCAGATGCTAGCTCAGGCTTTGACCGTCCAATTCAATCAATAGGCGGTAGCACATGTCCCTCAGAATGGAAATGCGGTGGCGGCGAGGATAGAGATTTTCTGAGGATGAACCCTCCGGAGTTCCTTGGGTTAAAAGTGGACAAGGATCCATATGAGTTTATTGATAAAGTTCTAAAAATCACCCACATCATGGGGATGACTGGAGAGGAGTGCGCGGATCTAGCCTCGTATCAACTGAAAGGGGTTGCGCACATTTGGTTCAAGCAATGGAAGGATAGTAGGGCAGTTGGAGCAGGCCCTATTGGTTGGGAGGAGTTCCATACCGCACTTCTGGATCGATTCTTCCCTCATGAGATGAGGGAGATTAAAGCAATTGAGTTTGTGAACCTGAAGCAGGGTAAGATGACAGTTCAAGATTATGCATTAGAGTTCACTCGACAATCCAAGTATGCACCTGAGATGGTGACAAATTAGAGAGCCCGAGTAAGTCAGCTCATGCATGGGATAGTAGACTACTGGTCAAAGATTGTCGAACCGTGATGCTTCATGGGGACATTGACTTTCCCTGGATAGTTCTATACGCCCAGCAGATGGAGGCAGTACAGGTGAGTGAGCAGGAGAGAGAGGCCAAGAGGGCCAGTACTATATTGCTTCGGACTCTCCCAGCGGAGACCTGGTAGACATCGTCAACAGTCCCACCAGAGATCTTCAGCCCCAGCACCGTCAATTATGAGTGTGCCTTATACAGCCAGGTGCGATCAGAGGGGAAGAGCATCAGGCTCTAGAGGTCAGGGTAGCAGACCCACAAAGTCCAGAATTCCATAGTGTAGCAGGTGTGGCTGGAGACACAGGGGTTAGCCCTTAGCAGGTTCAGGTGCTTTTTTTGGGTGTGGAAAGAGCAGACATATGCTTAGAGATTACCCAGCAGCTAGACAGGGTCATGACAGGGGCTGAGGCCCAGTCTCTAGTTCAGTAACTCCACCATCATGCCCTGCTCAACAAGGGGCATCTTCTAGTGCGGGGGGTGATCTGCACCAAAATAGATTCTATGCCCTAGCATCTCGTCAGGAGCAGGAGGTCTCCCCAGATGTAGTCACTAGTATGTTACGATATTCCACCTTGATGTATATGCATTGTTAGATCCAGAGGCTACTTTATCTTTTGTGATGCCCTTTGTTGCTAGTAGTTTCGGAGTTAGTCCCGAAATCCTATCAGAAACCTTCTCAGTCTCTACTCCAGTCGGTGATTCAGTTATAGCTCGACGAGTATATAGAAATTTCCCTATCTCTGTTCTTCAAAAAGTCACCTCAGTAGATTTATAGAGTTAGTCATTACCGACTTCGAAGTTATCTTCAACATGGATTGGCTACATGCATGTTATGCCTCAGTCAGTTGTAGAACTCATGCAGTAGAGTTCATATCTTCAGGTGAGCCAGTTCTAGAGTGGAAGGGTAGTTCAGTTGTGCCTGTATGTCACTTCATTTCCTACCTTAAGTAAAGAAAGATGATTTCTAAGGGTTGTGTGTACCATCTAGTTAGGGTTAAGGACACTACGTCCATAACCCTAACCATCCAGTCAGTTCCTGTAGTGTGTGAATATTCAGAAGTGTTTCCAAATGATTTACCAGGGGTTCCTCCCCAGGGGGAGATCGATTTTGGTATTGACCTTTTTCCTGATATGCAACCTATATCCATTCCTCCTTACAAAATGGCCCTAGCTGAGTTAAATGAGTTGAAGGAGCAGTTGAAGGATTTCTTAGGCAAGGGTTTCATCAGACCAAGCAAATCCCCGTGGAGTGCACTAGTTCTCTTTGTTCGAAAGAAGGATGGTTCCCTTCAGATGTGTATTGGCTATTGGAAATTGAACAAGGTCACCATATAGGTATCCTCTCCCCAGTATTAATGATTTGTTTTACCAGCTTCAAGGTTGTAACACCCCAGATGTTCCTAAGATCAGACCCTAGAGTTAGATGGAGTTCAACCGAAAAACCCGTAGGAATTGCCTCAGAATGACTTATCCAATGAGTCATTGGTCGCTAAAACGACCTGTTAGAGGGAGCCGTGGGAAGGGTTTTTAGAAATAGCTCAAGAGGACCTTGATACCACGATAGGATAGAACGAGTCATCGTGGGTAGAAACGACTCGTTAGATGTGGTCGTGGTAAGTTGCAATTCGAATTTTCCAGAGACGACGAGTCAAGTAAAGACCCATTTGTTGATATGATGGGCCTTCATTAGGGGTCGTTGATTAGAACTCAGAAAAGGGCTTGTTCACTGGTTTAGTGGCAACGGGTGGTTACGACAGATCGTTAAAGGCCGTAACGACCCGTGGTGATGAATCATTGGGTGAGGTAACGACTCGTCCTATTGGTCATTCATTGAGGAAGCATAAACTGAGAAATCACTTCTCCAGTGGCAACGGATTGTCACCATGAGTCGTGGTGAGGACCAACGACTCATGGTGAGGGTCATGATCATTGACGGGCAGATTTTAAAGCTTAATCTTAGGGGTATTTTGGTAAAGTCTTATGCTTCCAGTTCTTAAATGGTGTCATCTTGAGTATTAGAAGGGATGTTTTTAAGGGTTTTTCCTAGTCTAATCCCTCACTCCCTCAAAACTTATCCTCCCAAACTCTTCTTCCTCCTCTATCTCAAGACTAAGGGTTCAACTAGGATTTCTTCAAGGCTTCAAGGGTTAAGTTCAAGTGGGGATTTCTTCGAATCAGGTATGTGGGATTTTTAATAAGGATATCCTTTCATCCTTGTGACCCATATTTTTATACTAAAACCCTAACTTCATAGACTTATAGTAAAGCATGATCTAGGGTTTTGATTTATGGATGATTCCTTCTATGCCTCCTATGAAATTCTAAGACCCATTATGCTTGACAGTCATGTGTGGTTACGGGATTACTTTTAATATCTCAAATTATGTACTTGATATTAGAAATGCATGATTATAGAATTTTCACCATGAGATAGCCTAGAACTTTGAATAGGACTTTGTTAATTCTTTACATGCTTTTATCATGAACCTAGATCCATGTCTAAAATATAGGAATATTTTATGAATTCTCTTAAAACTAGAATATATGATTTAATAGATATGTTGAGATGCGATTAGAACTTATGGGATTAATCAATGTGAATTATGTATATGTTTTCACTATGATTTCGATGTATATGTTTTGGGTATGAGTCGAACCTATGGTAATGGCGTGATTATCGAATCTTCTTCATGAATTAGAGTAAATTTCGAAATAGGGTCCAATAGAATGTTATATGCTTTCACCATGATCTCATTGTACATGCTAAAGTATGAATTGAGTCCATGGATCTTACATGAATCTAAGATATATGTCATATTCTTTGTAATGTGAATTCGAGATTCAAATGTGGTGGACATGTCTAAAGTATGATATGATCCTATCAATGCTAAACGAAAGTAGAATGTATGATTTAAACAATGATTTGGGACTATGATGATAATAATTACGATGATAAAGCATGAGAATGATCCTTCAGACTTTTGGGCCTGTTGTTAGTAGAAAGTAGCCCTAATCGACTCTAAATGATTCCAGTATGATAACCAGTATGATGTAAATAGTTAAACACTCATGATTCTAATTATCTGAAGTGACTTAGTCTAGACGAATAACGTCAGACTAGTGACCTCCATGATCTAGTTTATCGGAACTCTCCATAGCCGAGAATGTTTCCCCTCAGTCAGTCAGGGATTCTCAGTAGCAGAGAATGTATCCCTTAGCTCAGTTAGGGACTCTCCATATCCGAGAATGTTTCCCTTAGTTAGTTAGGGACTCTCCATTGTTGAGAATGTTTCCCTTAGTCAATCAGGGACTCTCGATAGTCGAGAATGTTTCCTTTAGTCAGTCTAGGAAACTCCACAGTAGAGAATGCCTCCCTTATCCTATTTCATGATATCAATTTAGTTCAACTCTGTATAGACTCAAATTTTAGTTCAAAATCATATTTAGAAGAGTTCAGTCTCATTTATCAGCAAATGGCTAGTAAAGTGTGTGATAGCAGTTACAGTTTTAGTTCTCAGTATATGTGCAGCATGACCCTTATGCATCAAGTTGATTATACTTCACTAAATGTTTTCACATAAAGGCTTCATGTTAATACTTATGTTTAGCTCAGACAGGGTCATTGTATTTCAGCTTCACTATATATTCAGTGATGCATTTAGTTTACTTCACTCTTGTGTTCTTGCATGTTTAGTTTAGTTACGCTTCCTGCATACTCAGTACATTTCAAGTACTGACCCTATACTTTATATGCTATATCATCTCATGATATAGATTTAGGTTTCTAAATTTAGTCGCATGGTTAGATACGCTTCTTTCCCCTCTCAACTGCTTGTGGTAATTCCTCATCTTCTGAGGATGCTATCTATGCTTTCTATTTTCATTTATGTTTCAGTTTTAGACTAGGAGTTAGCTGGGGCCAAAAACTCATCAATGTAGTAGAGGCTTTTAGACTTGTATAAAAAGATTCAGTGTTATGTATTAGAGTTTTATTAGCTCATGCTTTATGTATCAGTTAACTTCTGCTCAATTATGTTTTGTTAACTGTTTCTATTATTAAGTGATATGCTATGATTACACCATGGGTCGACATGGGGACTCTCAGGGTTCCCTGTCCCGTGTAACGGTTAGGGTGTAAACTCGGCTCGTGACAAGGGTTCCAAGTGTTTCTCAAAGATAGACCTCCGATCCGGGTACCATCAGCTTAGGGTTCGGGAGAGTGACATCTCGAAGATAGCCTTTAGGACTCGGTATGGTCACTATGAGTTTGTAGTTATATCTTTTGGACTAACAAATGCTCCTATAGCTTATATGGACTTGATGAACAGGGTACTCAAGCCATACTTGGATATGTTCATGATTGTGTTCATAGATGATATTCTCATATACTCTCGAAGCAAAAAGGAGCATGTCGCACATTTGAGGGTGGTGCTACAGACTCTTAAGGATCGCCAGTTGTATGCTAAATTTAGCAAATGTGAGTTTTAGTTGAACTCAATGGAATTTCTGGGTCATGTGGTGTTAAGTGAGGGCTTACAGGTGGACTCTCAAAAGATAGAAGTGGTGAAGAATTGGCCTAGACTAGTTACTCCTTCAAATATCAGGAGTTTCTTGGGCTTAGCTAGTTACTACCAGAGGTTTGTTGAAGGGTTTTCATCCATCCCAGACCTGTTAACTAAATTGACCTAGAAGAAAGTGAAGTTTCAATGGTCGCAGGCTTGTGAGAAGAGCTTCCAAGAGTTGAAGAGTCGACTCAGCTCAGCATCGGTGTTGACCTACCTGAGGGTATCGATGGGTTTGTGGTATATAGCAATGCCTCAAGGATCGCCCTTGGTTGTGTATTAATGCAGCACCATAAAGTTATAGTCTATGCTTCCAGGCAACTGAAGGTCCATGAAAAGAATTATCCAACTCACGACCTCAAGTTGGCGGCGGTAGTATTTGCCTTGAAGATTCGGAGACACTATCTATACAGGGTCCATGTGGATGCGTTTACGAACCATAAAAGCCTACAGTACATGTTTACCCAAAAGGATTTGAATCTACATCAGAGAAGGTGGTTGGAGCTTTTGAAGTATTATGACATGAGTGTCCTTTATCATCCTGGAAAAGTTAATATGGTGGCAGATGCTCTTAGCAGGCTTTCTATGGAGAGAGTGTCCCATGTAGACGAGGAAAGGAAAGAATTAGTGAAGGATATACATCTTCTTGCATGGATAGGAGTCCGTCTTGTTGACTCAACAGATGGAGGTGTCATTATTCAGAATGGGTCAGAATCTTCCTAGGTGATCGAGGTCAGAGAAAGACAAGACGAGGATTCAGTTTTGGTAAAATTGAAGGAAGCCGTTCAGAATTAGAAAGTGGAGGTTTTCTCCCAAAGGGGAGATGGTGTGCTATGATATTAGGATCGTTTGTGTATACCCGGTGTTGATGACCAGAGGGAGCGGATCTTGCATGAGGCTCATGGTTCCAGACATTCTATACATCTAGGTGCCACCAAGATGTATCGTGACCTAAGGGAAGTCTATTGGTGGAATGGCATGAAAAAGGACATAGCAAAGTTTGTGGCTAAGTGTCTGAATTGTCAACAGGTGAAGGTTGAGCATCAAACACTTGGGGGTGTGCTTCAAGACATTAGTATCCCCAGTTGGAAGTTGGAGGAAATCAATATGGACGTCATTATAGGGTTTCCTCTTACTCGTTGGCAGTATGACTCTATTTGGGTGGTTGTAAATAGGTTGGCTAAGGCAACTTATTTTGTATTGGTCAAGACTACTGATTCAGTGGAGGATTATGCTAAGTTGTATATTTTAGAGTTAGTTCAACTGCATGGAGTGCCCTTGTCCATCATATCAGATACAGGTGCTCAGTTACCTTCCAGTTTTGGAGATCGTTTCAGAAGGGGCTTGGGTAAAGTCAAGCTTAACACAGCATTTCACCTGCAAACAGATGGTCAGGCGGAGCGGACCATTCAGACTCTTGAAGATATGTTGAGAGCATGCGTGATTGATTTCAAGGGTAGTTGGGATGATCATTTGCCTCTCATTGATTTTGTATATAACAATAGCTACCATTCCAGCATACAGATGGCTCCATTTGAGGCTCTTTATGGGTGAAAATGTAGATCACCTATTGGTTGGTTTGAAGTTGCTGAAGCTACACTAGTAGGTCTAGATTAAATCCATAAGGCCATGAAGAAAGTTCAGCTTATAAGGGATAGGTTGAAAACAGCTCAGAGTCGCCAAAAGTCCTATGCGGATGTGAGGAGGAGAGAGCTTGAGTTCAAAGTTGATGATTGGGTATTTCTGAAGGTATCTCCCATGAAGGATTGATGAAGTTCGGAAAGAAGGGGAAACTCAGTCCCCATTATGTTGGTTCGTATTGGATTATGAAACGGGTTGGCATGGTAGCATATGAGGTTGAGTTTCCCTCAGAATTAGCTTCAGTTCATCCAGTTTTCCATGTATTGCTCTTATAAAAGTGTTTGGGTGATCCAGCTCTAGTTGCTCCGGTGGAGAGTGTAGGTGTGAAAGATAGTCTTAGCTATGAGAAGGTTTCGGGGGAAATACTTGATCATTAGGTTTGGAAGCTAAGAAACAAAAAAGTAGTTTTAGTCAAGGTTTTGTGGAGGAATCAACATGTTGAGGGAGTTGTAAGGGAAGCCAAAGCAGATATGATGGCTAGATACCCGCATCTATTCCCTCCCGGCTCATTCCAGCTTGAGGTATCAGTTTCCTTCTTAGTATTCTGTTATGTTTATGTGTTCCAATTTCTTTCATGTCAATGTATGTATGTGTGATTCATGAATTCAGTTCAGTCATGTAGTTCAGTTCAAAGCCAGTCACTCTGTTAGTTTTCAGCTCTAAATGTTCGATATTTTATATGGCAGTTGCATTTCTCAGCTTTACTGTATGTTTACCCATATTCAAGAATGAATGTTCCCAAGGGAGGAGATATTGTAATACCCCGAAAGTGCCTAAGGCTAGACTCGGGAGTTGAAATAAAAAGTAGCAGAAAAGTTAGAAGTTCTCTCAGAATGACCTATGGGATGAGTCGTTGAAGGGCCCAACGACTTGTGGTAGCCACCCGTGGTCAAGTTCTATAGCAAAGGATCTTATGGTGACAGGTCTAAGAATGACCCATTGTTCGATGTAACAGGTCTTTGTGAGTGGATCATTGTGAAGATGGTCCTAGTCAAAGAAGGTTGGCACGAGTCATGGGACAACTCGTTGTTCTAAACAACAAGTCGTTGTATATGCCCGTTGAGAGGATTTCCAGGATGGGAGTAGTGGTGACAACAGCTGACAACAACGGGCCGTTGGAGCTGGTAACGACTCGTCGTGTTTGGTCGTGTTAGAAAACCTGATACGGGAAAATGAGATGAAACAACGAGGGAAGTAATGGGTCGTGGGAGCGAGGGACAAGTCATTGTGTTGGTCGTTGCTTTGAACAGTGGCTAATTTCTTGCGAGTTTAGTAAGGGAAAATCTGTAACTTTTAAACCCCTAATCCCTATACTAGGTCGTTTTAAGCTCAGTAAAGGGTGTTTAAAGAGGGTTAAGTCCGTTCTAAACCCATCTCTTCCATGCATGTAAGACTATAGGTTCTAAGGAGTGATCAAGCTTAGGATTCATCTAGTTTCCCCCAAATTTTCATTGGACTTTCAAGAGGGTTTGTGAAATCAGATTCTTTCAGGTATGTAGGGTTATGAATGGGTGTATTCATCCATACCCATGCCCAATCCCTCTTCAATTTCATGAAAATCCTAGTTGATGAATCTATGGGGCTTTAACCCAACATATGAATTCTCTAAGTACCAATCATAGGTATGATCTATGCATGTTTCTAATGTTGAATTATGATTAACGAGCATATTTTATAACATTTTAATTACAATAATATTTCCAAGTTTTACAAATTATGATGCCCAATCATAAAAGAATTCATGAAAGGTTGTGATTATGATCTATGTTTTCAAATATGATGAGATGTATATGAAGAAAGTATGATTGCGAATTACCCATGTCTACATTCATGTTGTGAATAATCAAAGTCTATTTCAAGCATGTTTAAATACTGAGAAAGCCCATATAATCAAGTATGTTTCGTGATTTATTTAAATTTCATGTTATTAGCTTACCACATGATTTTGGAGTCTAGACTCCCACTCTTTTCAGCTTGTGGTATGGTTTGAGCCCAAGGCTCCTCATATTATGATTTAAGATTATGCATGTATATTATTATTTAGCTTCATCACTAGATGAGGGTTAGCTTCATTGGAAAATGATGGAGAGCATATACATGTTTTTGGGAGTAGTGTCTAGCACCGGTAGGCTAAGGGTCAGTCGACCCTATGCCTCAGAACTACGTGCCAACGTACGTATATTCAGATTATTCTAGACCTCCCTTGTGAGATTCCTCTTCCCCCAAGAGGCCTTCAGCTTGATATCGATATTATGGTAGTGTCCTTAGCCCTGGCAAGGCTTTGGACAGCTCTGGCCACTTGAGTGTAATAGCGGGACCTCGTAAGCTCTATCGTGGTAATGTCAGTTAGATGACGAGTCTCCCATTGTTTCTCATGATTTCAGTTATGCATGTTCATCAGTGATGTTAGCATGTTTTCAGTAGGTTTGACCCAGTGTTTAGTTTTACTTATGCATAATCAGTTTCAGCTTTCGGTCAATCGATTCAATCAAGATATTTAGTTATAATATTCAGTTATGATAAATCATGTTTTTAGATAATAACATGCAGGCCCTACTCTCAAACTCTTATGATGAAATGTTTTATGTTATGCATGTCACTGGTCTTACTTACTTAGCGGTTTTACTTACCTTATATACTCGGTACATTCCACGTATTGACCACATACTTTATATTGTATTGTTTCATGATACAGGCTCGGATATTTAGGCTCAGTCCTCCAGTAGCTAGACTCTCGTTATTAGCATCTTCTAGTCTCAGTTGGTGAATCCTCATCTTCCGAGGACCCTTTATCAGTTGTATTAAGTATTTTCAATTTTAGACTATAGTGAGTTAGTTGGGGTCTTGTCCTATCAACTCGTCAAAAGTAGAGGCTTCTCAGGCATAGCATGTATTCAGTTTTCAGTCTTGTGTTATGTATTCAGATGTTATGATATCTTCAGACTTCCGCTTTATTATATATGTTACACTTCCGCTTGATTATGTTGAATTCAGATGTCATGTTCATGCCATGGGTCGACTTGGAGCCTCTCGGGGTTCTTTGTCCCGTGTCTCACTTCGAGCCTATGTCCGGGTCATGATAAACTTGGTATCAGAGCATTAGGTTTTTAAGTATCCTAGGGTGTCTGAAAACCGCGTTAAGTAGATTCTTTTTCATGGGTGTGAAGCATGCCACACTTATGACGAAGAGGCTAAGAAACGTTTTAGGAAATGTTCCCTCCTTTCATGATCTATGTCGTGCGATGAAATGTCTCTCTATCCTTCTAACTCATGTTATACGCATTTGCAGAATTATGCCTCCTCATTGAGTTAATAGAAGAAGGAATGGAAATGGAAATGATCATGAGAATGGCGATAGGGAGGAGCACCAGCAGGCCCCACCAGCCCATGAGGATCATATACCTGAGCAGATAGCCCACGTAGAGTTTAGGGCTGCCATTCAGATGCTATCTAAAGCTTGTACTACCCAGATCAATCAATAAGCGGTAACACATGTCCCTCAAAAGGGAAATGTGACAGCGGCGAGGGTTAGAGATTTTTTGAGGATAAACCCTTCGGAGTTCCTTGGGTCAAAGGTGGATGAGGATCCACACAAGTTTATCGATGAAGTTTTGAAAATCTCCCACATCATGGGGGTGACTGGAGAGGATCTAGCCTCGTATCAGCTAAAAGGGATTGCTCACATTTGGTTCAAGCAATGGAAGGTTAGTTGGGCAGTTGGAGCAGGCCCGATTCATTGGGAGGAGTTCCATATCGAACTTCTGGATCGATTCTTCCCTCATGAGATAAGGGAGATTAAAGCAGCTGAGTTTATGAACCTGAAGCAAGGTAAGATGATATTTCAAGAATATGCATTGGAGTTCACTCGCTTGTCCAAGTATGCACCTGAGATGGTGACAGATAAGAAAGCCAGAGTGAGTCGGTTCGTGCATGGGATAGTAGACCATTTGGTCAACGATTGTCGAACTGCGATGCTTCATTAGGACATTGACTTTCCCTGGATAGTTCTGTACGCCCAGTAGATAGAGGCGATATAGGTGAGTGAGCGGAGAGAGAGGCCAAGAGGGCCAGGACAGATAGCTTCGAATTCTCCCAGCAGAGGCCTGGTGGGCACCGTCAGCAGTCCCACCAGAGATCTTTAGCCCCAGCGCCATCGGTTATGAGTGTGCCTTCTATATCTAGGCAGGATTGGAGGGGAAGAGCATCAGGCCCTAGAGTTCAGGGTAGCAGACCCACGGAGTCTAGCATTCCAGAGTGTAGCAAGTGTGGATGAAGACACACGGGTCAGTTCTTAGTAGGTTCATGTGCTTGTTTCGGGTGTGGGAATCCCGGACATATTCTTAGAGATTGCTGATCTTAGGCAGATTTATATGCCCAAGTGATACTCAAACGTATCATTTTTACCTTGTTTGTTGTGCAATGTGTATATAATATCATGTATTTGGTAATAAAATGCGAATTTACACTAACCAACATGATTAGCATTTGTTTTGCAGGATAATGTGATTTTTAAGAGCTAAAATGCGTGTTGGAACTATGTCGGAGTTGGACTTGGATGCGAGCGTGGAAAAGACCTCGGATGGCATATTTTACACTGGCTCCGCGATGGTGCCGTGCCACGCTGCCATCGCGGTAGCATGATCTTGGGCAGATTTATATGCCCAAGTGATACTCAAACGTATCATTTTTACCTTGTTTGTTGTGCAATGTATATATAATATCATGTATTTGGTAATAAAATGCGAATTTATACTAACCAACATGATTAGCATTTGTTTTGCAGGATAATGTGATTTTTAAGAGCTAAAATGTGTTTTGGAACTATGTCGGAGTTGGACTTGGATGCGAGCGTGGAAAAGACCTCGGATGGCATATTTTGCAGTGGCTCCGCGATGGTGCCGTGCCACGCTGCCATCGCGGTAGCACACTGCCTGGGCAGAAATAAAAGTGGCAATTTCCAGTGTGCCTGTGCGTCAGCTCCGTGGCACGGAGACAGGCCTCCGCGATGGCCTCCGTGCCACGTTGAGACTAATTATCCGGACCATGCAATTTCCAGAGAGGGTCCGCGTCCACGCCGTGTCACAGAGGCAGTGCTCCGCGTTGGCCTCCGTCACACGTTGCTTGTTATTCTGGGAAAAATTTCCCACTAGTATAAATAGCACACTTAGGTTATTTTTCAAAGGAGTTTTTTTAGTTTTAGTTTTTTAACCTGAGTTCAGAAGTGGGAGCAGGAACGTGGTTTTGTGGCAGTTGAAGAATAGAAAAGATAAGAGTTTTCTTCTCTTCCCTTCTTCTTTCCTTCAATTGTATGCATGATTCACACTCATTCTAGGATGATTAATCCAAGAATGAGTGGCTAATTCCTCTCTTGCTGAGGTTTTGAACTTGTGTAATGAATGTTGGTAATAATTGATATGGTTTCTTCTTCTTCTTGCATGTTGTTCTATTAATTCTTGTGCTTATTACATTCTTGATTGGCCACCATTAATGTATATCTAAAAAGTCCTATTTCACTCGAGAGAGCATGAAATTGGAAAGTTGTGAATTAATAGTGTATTGTTCTTAACTTGATTTGGGAAAATTGGGTTTTGATGTGCTTTCTTGATAGAAATATACTTGAAAGCCGTATTAGTCAATTTAGGAACCGGAATTGTAGTGTTAGGTCATAAATTGCATTTGATCACAGAAATGTAGACGAATGGTTTATGAATCTAAAGTGAAATTAAATACGGAAGTTTTAATTTCTAGGCAAACGTTCTTGGCTAGCAATATGAAGAAGAAGATGACCAAATTATCCTGATTATCAAGTTCATTACTCGTTCTTAACCTTGGCATGTGCATATCCATTGTCTAAACTCAACGTAAATAGTAGTTATTAATTTTAGTAGATAATTAGTTTAGAAACAAAACTCACTCAAATCTTGGTTGGATTGTTGTTAACATAGTTAGAAATAGAATAGAGATATAGTAAACTAGGCAGTTTTGCATATCTAGAGCAGCCTCCTTGGATCGATACTTGGCTACTTAGCCACTTTATTACTTGTTTGACCACGTACACTTGCGTGTCGGTGTATAATATATACCGAGCAGCAGAGCGCGAACAAGTTTTTGGCGCCGTTGCCGGGGAGGCTAGGCGATTTGTAAAATTTTGTTTAGTGTAAATTTACTGTATTTGTATTTTTATCTTCTTAAGTGTTAACAACTTGGTCTTAGCCTGTATTTTGCATATTTTTATTTCTGTGAACACTGGCAAGGGACAAGGAGCTGGTGGAATCTTACTTAGAGCCAGAACGTGAATTGCATAGTCAACGTAGAGAAGCTCTTCGGAAGAAGTTGCAGTTGCTCAAACAGTCTATGATGGAGCAACCCAATCCACCAGTTGTGCGGGCAGTGTTAGTGCCCGAGGAAGTAGCAGCCAGGCCAGTTCACGAGGTGGCAATCCCACACGCTAATAATGTACATTCCAGCATCCGCAAACCAGAGCCTGGGGGAGATTTGAGTTAAAGCAAAATATGGTGCAACTTTTGCACACTAGCGGGCAGTTTACCGGTCTCCCTCACGAAGATCCGCAACAACATCTCCAGAACTTTTTGGAGATAAGTGACACTTACATCCCCGCTAGAGTGTCACCTGATTATGTTCGGCTCACCTTATTTCCATTTTCCTTACTTGGTGAAGCCAAGAGGTGGTTAAAAGCTGAACCACCCAACTCTATATCAACGTGGGATGATCTTGCAAAGAAGTTCTTGATCAGATTTTTCCCTTCAGGTAAAATAGCTAAACTTAGAAGTCAGATTCTAAGTTTTAAACAGAGGGAAGGAGAAAATCTTTATCAAGCCTGGGAAAGATTCAAGTCCATGTTGCGGGACTGTCCTCATCATCATCAGTCAAATGAGGTGTTGGTCCACACTTTTATTGAGGGTTTGGAACCCCACACTAAAATTTTGTTAGACTCAGCAGCTGGAGGGCAAGCGCTGGAGAAGACTTATGAGGAGTTGTACACTTTGCTCAACCGAATTTCACAAGGCAATCCGGAATGGAATGCAGATTCTTCAAGAGGTGGAGCAAGGAAAGCAGCGGGAGTGCTTGAAGTGGATGGATTCACAGCTATCGCTGCACAGATAGCTGCTTTGCAAAATCAGTTAAACACTCACTTCAGCAATATGAATTTGAACCAGCCGTCAGCCTCAGTTAATGCAGTCCAACAGATGTGGTGTGAAGTGTGTGGTAGTAGTGAGCATTCAGCTGAATGCTGTGGTGCAAATCCTGATTCTGTCAACTTTGTGGGCAATGCACAGAGGAATCAACAGTAGTTTGGTGGTGGCTACAACTCGAATTGGAGGAATCATCCAAATTTTTCGTGGGGTAGCAACAATCAACAAGGCCAGGGTTCAGGGCAGGATATGCACAGAAACCAAGGAGGGCAACAAGGCTATCAGAATCAGTTTAGAAATCACAATGCCCCTCCTCCACCACCATCACCGACTATTGAGGAAATGTTCAAGACCATGATTGCCAACCAGGCACAATTGCAGGCTGACTATGTCAAACTGGCGGCCGAAGTAAAGAACAATCAATTGGCAACCAAGGCTCTTGAATATCAGTTTGGGCAATTTGCCAGTGCCCAAAATACTAGACCAAGGGGAGGACTACCTAGCGACACGGATCCCAATCCTAAGCAGGTAAATGCAGTGACCACGAGGAGTGGTTTACAATTAAAGGAGGTGGAACCGGAAAGACCGCCTCAGAAGTCAGGAGCAGCAGATGTTGAGGGAGAACAAACCTCAGATACGGGGAAGACCAAAGAAGCTGAACCAACAAGGCCTCCACCCCCATTCCCTCAACGACTTAAGAAACACAAGGAGGAGGCGTGTTTCCAGAAATTCATGGAGGTACTTAAACAGGTACATGTTAACTTACCTCTTGTTGATGTCTTGCAGGGTGTGCCAAAATATGCAAAGTATATCAAAGACATCGTGGCCAACAAAAGTCGCTTGACCGAGTATGCCACGGTGGCTTTAACGGAGGAATGCACATCCCGTATTCATAACAGGTTGCCCACTAAACTGAAGGATCCTGGAAGTTTTACTATCCAGCTGACGATTGGGCAAAGTATCCGAGCTCGTGGGTTATGCGATTTGGGGGCAAGTATAAATCTGATGCCATCTTCGGTATTCAGAAAGTTAGGGCTAGGGAGTCCTAGACCTACAACAGTGATCTTGCAGCTAGCAGACAGGTCTTTAGCTAAGCCGGATGGCATTGTGGAGGATGTGCTAGTGCAGGTAGGCTCCCTCATTTTTCCGGTAGATTTCATTGTTCTGGATTTTGAGCCAGATGCAGAAGTCCCATTTATTTTGGGACGACCATTTTTGGCAACCGGAAAGGCATTGATCGATGTAGCTGCGGGTCAACTCACGATGCGAGCACATGACAAGGTTGAGGTGTTCGACGTGTACAAGGCACCTAAGCTTCCGACTGTCTATAAGGAACTCTCGGTGATCAACGTGATTGATCATGGGAATGCAAATGGATTGAGTGATTCCCGAGAGTTACTAGGTAGGCCACCAGACAAGGTTGAGAACTACTGGGGAGATGACCATGATCGGGTCAAATCGTCCATCTCCCTAGTAGAAAATTGAGCGTAAAGGCTGTCGAGCCACGACGTTAAACCAGGCGCTGCACGGGAGGCAACCTGTGAAAAATATTTTTCTTTCTTTTTCCTTAGTGTAAAGTTTTTCTTTTATTTTATTCTCTCTTCTTTTTCTTGACTAGGTTTAAATGTGCATGTTAATTAGTAATTTTTATTCTTTTAGTAGGGAATCTAGTCATTTAACCAATTTTTGTTTAGTGAGGTGATTTTCAGGTGTACCGGAGGAAAAATACGTGGAATCGAGAAAACGAGGCGAGGTATGAAAAATAAAATTTGATAGTGAAACAGAGCACTGGCGCGTTGGCGCCGTGTCACGGAGGCAATGCTCCGCGTTGGCCTCCGTGACACGTTGAAGGCAAATCTGGAATTTTTTAAAATTCCAGTAAGCCAACGCGTTGGCTCCGTGTCACGGAGGAGGGCCTCCGCGTTACCCTCCGTGACACGTTGCCCTTATCCCAGTGCCGGGTCACACCGGGTTTCCGGGTGACCCGCGTGTTTTCTTAATAAAACCCCCGATTTCGCCCCTATTTTCCCCATTCCCTCTTTCCTCCGCGACCAAACACCCATTCCCCTACCCCCAAGCTCCGTGCCACGTTAAGAGGCAAGGAAAACGTCAAGTCTTTATCGATTCTTCAATTCCAAGGTATGTTTTCATCGTCTATCTCAAATTTTTGGCGATTTTTGTCGATTTTGAGCATGTGAGGTGAGATATATCACCCTAGGTAGAAATTAAACATGACATGAATTATTTTGCGATTGATTGTGTTCGGATTGTTGTAGTTGATGGGTGAACTTATCGATTGATTGAATAAGTCATTGTTGCTTGTCGAATTGAGTTCTAGGGTTTGGGGTTGTTGAATTTTAACTTGGGTAACTTGATAGTTTGACGAAATTGATGCCGGGGTGTGTTTATTATTTGAGATAAGTCGTGGTAAATATTGTATAATTGGTGAAAGACGACTAATTCTCGATTTTTAGTGGGACATTGCGTAATATGTGAATTGGTTGAATTGCTTAGATTAGTGTATATAAAATGTTTGTATTGTTGTTTCTATTTGGTTGTTGTTATTGTTGCTAAGTGCCGTGGGTGAATAGCTGTCGATGGTAGGATTGGGTTAGTTGTATGAAGTCTGAGTAGTTCGCTAGCCGTTATGCTGTCGAATTTTTGTGAACGCACTAAGCAATATGTTTATAGTGATTGTGTTTGGGGTGTAAATAGATCTATCCTTGCTAACATGTTGTAAATATTGTTAAAGACTAAGTGTGGGGTAAATTTTGTTTAACCCGACCTTAGCCAAAACGAACAAGTTTTTAGCTTAACGTTGTGCTTGTCTGTGCAAATTGACAGGTACAATGGCCAGCCGACAAGATAAAGGCAAGGGTGCTTCAACCTCAGGCATCGGCAGAAAGAGAATGAGACTGGGCACTGCTATCCCAGCTGCACCTGCTGTTCCACGCGGTCAACACCGCCGATACGGAACACGATGGGTTACCGATGAAGGGAAGAAGTGGTACGCAAAGCATAAGGAGAACAAGTACTTCCCGGAGGAACATATTGCAAGGGAACCACTTGCACAGGAGTTCCCTCGCATCGTACAGAGGATTGAAGCAGCTGGGCTCAGCTTTATTTTTCAGGAGCCCATGGAGTGCAACCTTCACTTGGTCCGGGAATTTTATGCCAACTGGAACCCGGCCATCAGAAGCCACACTATTAAAATCAGAGGGCAGATTGTCACTCTGGAACCCCAGCAGCTGAATGCCATCGTTGGAGCGCGGGACACAGACGCCCACGTTCTCCGCCAGCTCAACATCACCCCACCGTACGCCGACATCAGACGTACGTTGTGCGGGGCTCGATCCACAGCCCGATGGAGTAGACACAAAGAGAGGGGTTACCACCAGACTCTGCCTTATTCGCAGATGAACAGGGAGGCCAGAATCTGGCTAAAAATTGTATGTTCGTGTTTGATCCCGGGAATACATATGACAGACGTGACCCGGGACCGTGTCTGCCTGGTGTATGCCCTTATGAAAGGGCTTGAGATTAATGTGGGGGCGGTTATAATATCCGCCATGAAGAGAGCCAGACTACACCAGGGCCACAGATACGGGTTTGGCGGACTCATCACCACCTTCTTCCGAGGCCTCGACGTTGAGGAAGAAGCCTTGGATTACATTCCGCAGTTGGAGCGGCGGGCCCTTGATGTGACAAAGACCAAGGCCCCCGACACTACACACGGACCTGTGCTGACTCTGGGCGAGAGACATGCTCGTGATGACCAGTATATGGCCCGTATGTTCGGTATGCAGATGCTGCAGCTACGGATAGGTGGGAGACCAGCCACCAAGGATGAATTATGGCAGCTGGAGCTGGAACCCTTTTGGCGAGAATGCCAGAGCTTTATGCAAGGTGGGGCCAGCCTTTGTGGAGCCGACTGACGACGACGTCCCTACTGATGAGGAGACACGTCGTGAGGACTCTGATGTGGAGTCCGATGACGGCGAGGGAGCTGATTCAGATATGGGCGACGAGGCCGCAGCACCGGATGAGGAAGTCGAATATTTCGACTGAGCAGGGAGTTTCACCACCTAAAATTTTGTGCTTTGTATTTTTGTGAACACTGAGGACAGTGTTCGAGTTAAGTGTGGGGTGGGGAGTAGTTAGGTGCTGGGTCATAGGCTCTAAATCTGCTGTATATTCTTCCTTGACGTTTGTGTATGTCTTTGCTTTCCCTGTTGTTGTGAACTGATTTGTGAATGATGTGTATATATTTGTTTGTGGCTAATGATGTGTGTCTTTAAAAAGTTATGGTTGCCTTTGTAAATATTTTGTAAATTTGGTAAATATTTTTTTCTCTATCGATATGATCGATATTTTTCAAAATTTTTGCGAAAGGATGTTGCACTTATCAACATATTTTGTAAATATTTTTTTCATCGAAATGATCGATGTGTTGCAAAAATTTTGAAGTTTTATTTTTGGATTTCTCGGAGTTTGTTTTCGGTTCTTTTACCGAGAATAGTCCCATTGAACCGATGTCATAGTTAGTGAACATTCCCTATGATGGATGGATGACGACCGTCTTAAGGGAAATGTAGTCGATAGGAGTAGATGATTTGTTTTTAGTTTCTTTGGTGGATTGCATCAATAAACTGTAGTTGCTTATGGTTGCTAAAATTTTGTTGCGTGTGTAATTGATGTTCGAAATGCGAAAGTGATTCGTTTGAAAGCATGTAATTGTGTAACTATGTTGAGTTACCTAGGCTATAGAATTTGGTTCATTATGATTGAGGCTTAATCTTGAATTCATGTACTTGACTAATTAAAGAGTCTGTGAATGCATCTTGATTCGAGCATGTGCATGAAGTGTGAGTGAGGTTTTGCTATTCCATGTCATTGTGAATTGTCTAGAACTTACCTGGCGTGTATACAAAGCGAAATGAAGGAGGTGTAGTGTCGGAAAGGATGTAGGCATTTCTTTGTTTTAACCGTTAGTTTCCATTTTTTTTTCTTGTCAAGTTCTACCTTTTTATATGTTGTACACCCTAGTCAGCCCGTTGAGCCTTTAGCCGATTTCTTTCTTTTGTCCAGAATTGTATGAACTAAGCTTTATTCCTTCTTTTCATTAGAATTAAAGTCTATAAGAAGCTCTTAAGCGCTTACAAAGAACAAAAAAATTGTTTCCCAAAGTGAAAAGAGTGAAAAGAAAAGAAAAGCAAAGTGAGGAAAGAAAAGATGGTGTTGAAGAGGCACTAGTTGTAATTAAATGAAATTGAGGGTACATGAAAACCTTCCGTTTAGGGTCAAGTGTGCCTGATGAAATGGGTTGTATGAAAGTAAACCAACATGAATGGGAGAAAAAGAGAAAAGAGAGGAACAATGTCCATGAGTCGATGGGAATGAGTTGAAAAGGCGCTTAAGGATGCTAGCAACTATTATTGGCTAATCCAATATATATATACTAGATCCATAGCCCAGTTACAACCCATTAAAAGTCCTATTTGATCCTACACTGCATTTCTTTATATTAGTGGAGTAATACACTAAGGGCAAGCCTATGGGTCATGACATGATGCATGTGAATTCTTTTGGGAGAGAGAGTGAAATTAATTTTTATATGCCCCTACTTGCATGTTTGTGTGCTGCACGAGCATAAAAGGGGAAGTTTCTCTCGAGTTGTGAGGGTACATGCTTGATGAAAGATTGATTTTCGTGTCGGATTTCTTGATTAGTTGATTTGCATGAGTTTGCCGATATCAAGAATCAATTCTTAAAAGTCTAGGAAGCCTCGATGTATTAAGGTCATTGTCTTGTACGACCAAGCATGTTTTCTTGATGATTTGCAAAAATCGAATAATCGGTATGACCGTAACGTAAATGGTTGCACCATAGTGACAAAGGTTGAGATGTGATTTGCATGATTTGTGTATGTGTTGTTCGAGGAAGAACAAGGATTTAAGTGTGGGGTAAGTGATCTTGGGCAGATTTATATGCCCAAGTGATACTCAAACGTATCATTTTTACCTTGTTTGTTGTGCAATGTGTATATAATATCATGTATTTGGTAATAAAATGCGAATTTATACTAACCAACATGATTAGCATTTGTTTTGCAGGATAATGTGATTTTTAAGAGCTAAAATGCGTGTTGGAACTATATCGGAGTTGGACTTGGATGCGAGCGTGGAAAAGACCTCGGATGGCATATTTTGCAGTGGCTCCGCGATGGTGCCGTGCCACGCTGCCATCGCGGTAGCACACTGCCTGGGCAGAAATAAAAGTGGCAATTTCCAGTGTGCCTGCGCGTCAGCTCCGTGGCACGGAGACAGGCCTCCGCGATGGCCTCGGTGCCACGTTGAGGCTAATTATCCGGACCATGCAATTTCCAGAGAGGGTCCGCGTCCACGCCGTGTCACGGAGGCAGTGCTCCGCGTTGGCCTCCGTGACACGTTGCTTGTTATTCCGGGAAAAATTTCCCACTAGTATAAATAGCACACTTAGGTTATTTTTAAAAGGAGTTTTTTTAGTTTTAGTTTTTTGAGCCTGAGTTCAGAAGTGGGAGCAGGAACGTGGTTTTGTGGCAGTTGAAGAATAGAAAAGATAAGAGTTTTCTTCTCTTCCCTTCTTCTTTCCTTCAACTGTATGCATGATTCACACTCATTCTAGGATGATTAATCCAAGAATGAGTGGCTAATTCCTCTCTTGCTGAGGTTTTGAACTTGTGAAATGAATGTTGGTATTAGTTGATATGGTTTCTTCTTCTTCTTGCATGTTGTTCTATTAATTCTTGTGCTTATTACATTCTTGATTGGCCACCATTAATGTATATCTAAAAAGTCCTATTTCACTCGAGAGAGCATGAAATTGGAAAGTTGTGAATTAATACGGTATTGTTCTTAACTTGATTTGGGAAAATTGGGTTTTGATGTGCTTTCTTGATAGAAATATACTTGAAAGCCGTATTAGTCAATTTAGGAACCGGAATTGTAGTGTTAGGTCATAAATTGCATTTGATCACAGAAATGTAGACGAATGGTTTATGAATCTAAAGTGAAATTAAATACGGAAGTTTTAATTTCTAGGCAAACGTTCTTGGCCAACAATATGAAGAAGAAGATGACCAAATTATCCTGATTATCAAGTTCATTACTCGTTCTTAACCTGGGCATGTGCATATCCATTGTCTAAACTCAACGTAAATAGTAGTTATTAATTTTAGTAGATAATTAGTTTAGAAACAAAACTCACTCAAATCTTGGTTGGATTGTTGTTAACATAGTTAGAAATAGAATAGAGATATAGTAAACTAGGCAGTTTTGCATATCTAGAGCAGCCTCCTTGGATCGATACTTGGCTACTTAGCCACTTTATTACTTGTTTGACCACGTACACTTGCGTGTCGGTGTATAATATATACCGAGCAGCAGAGCGCGAGCAAGTTTTTGGCGCCGTTGCCGGGGAGGCTAGGCGATTTGTAAAATTGTGTTAAGTGTAAATTTACTATATTTTTGTTTTATTTTCTTAAGTGTTGACAACTTGGTCTAGTGTTTGTTTTAATTCTTCTTTATTTTATTTTATTTTTCTGCTTGTCGTATACCCTTATTGACATGACATCGTGGAATATAAATGGTTTCAATGGTGGATACTCATATTTTAGTGAATCTTGTCTGAACTGTGGAGGACCCCACTTGTGGCAAAACTGTAACACGTGCAATATATGTGGGTGTCAATATGGCCATTGGGGTGATTGTCCAAAGGCATATTCCCCTCCCCCAAGCCCCTACTATGATCCTTTTGTTGATTTTGCTGAATATAGGCATGTTGAAAATGAGGACTTGGGACGCCAAGTTCAAATAGAGGACATGATGAAACAACTCCTGGAGCAATCAGAAGCAATGAAGGAGTCGGTGGCAGAATTGATAGCTCAGCAAAAGGAGAATGCAGAGGCTGTAAGCAGGATGAGCGTCCAACTCACGGAGATGTGTGCTGAGGCTGAAGCTTGTGATAATTTGCAGGTGACAGTTTTAGCCGATATTCAAGAGGAACTACAAGAGGAAGACAAGGGTGACTTTGTGGATGATGCCCAACAATTGGAATCTCTTGAGTGTCCCTGTGATGAGCTCACACTTATGGAAAATCTACTCATGGAAGAAGAGATGGAGTATCCCCCATTTTACATTAATGGAGAGATAGATGTCGATGCTGAGAAGGAGTATACAAGTAAGGAGGTCAAGCAAAATGTAGTTTCAGAGTTGAGGTGGATTGGACCACACTCGAAGCATTTCTCGACATTAAGTTTGGTTGACGACACAGAAATAGAGTCTTCCAAGATTATGGAGAAATGTCTCGTGGAGGACCAAGCCCCGTATATTCTGAAATTTACTTACCCGAAGCAACGAAATGACTTTACTTACTCAAGGGCCAATAAGTTCAAAAGAAAGCATCTACTGCTTGGTCCTTACAATTTTTCCCCACCACCTCAGGAGCATAAGAGGAAATTAGAGAAGAAATTAGGGGTGAGATTCATATCCTCAAGGTGGAGGAAAAAGTGGTGAAACTTGGTACGTCGAGTCGCGACGTTAAACCAGGCGCTGCACGGGAGGCAACCCGTGAAAAATATTTTTTTCTTTCTTTAGTGTAAAGTTTTTCTTTTATTTTATTTTCTTTTCTTTTTCTTGATTAGCCTTAGATTTGCATTTTATTTAGTAATTTTTTTTTTAGTAATTTAGTAAATTTTTATTTTTTAGTAGGGAATCTATCCATTTAACCAATTTTTGTTTAGTGAGGTGATTTTCAGGTATACCGGAGGAAAAATACTTGGAATCGAGGAAACGAGGCGAGGTATGAAAAATAAAATTTGATGGTGAGACAGAGCACTGGCGCGTTGGCGCCGTGTCACGGAGGCAATGCGTGACACGTTGAAGGCAAATCTGGAATTTTTTAAAAAAATTCCAGTAAGCCAACGCGTTGGCTCCGTGTCACGGAGGAGGGCCTCCGCGTTACCCTCCGTGACACGTTGCCCTTATCCCAGTGCCGGGTCGCACCGGGTTTCCGGGTGACCCGCGTGTTTCTTTTAAATAAACCCCCGATTTTCGCCCATTTTTCCCCATTCCCTCTACCCTCCGCGACCAAACACCCATTCCCCTACCCCCAAGCTCCGTGCCACGTTAAGAGGCAAGGAAAACGTCAAGTCTTTATCGATTCTTCAATTCCAAGGTATGTTTTCATCGTCTATCTCAAATTTTTGGCAATTTTTGTAGATTTTGAGCATGTGAGGTGAGATATATCACCCTAGGTAGAAATTAAACATGACGTGAATTATTTTGCGATTGATTGTGTTCGGATTGTTGTAGTTGACGTGTGAACTTATCGATTGATTGAATAATTCATTGTTGATTGTCGAATTGAGTTCTAGGGCTTGGGGTTGTTGAATTTTAACTTGGTTAACTTGATAGTTTGACGAAATTGATGCCGGGGTGTGTTTATTATTTGAGATAAGTCGTGGTAAATATTGTATAATTGGTGAAAGACGACTAATTCTCGAATTTTTGTGGGACATTGCGTAATATGTGAATTGGTTGAATTGCTTAGATTAGTTGTATATAAAATGTTTGGATTGTTGTTTCTATTTTGTTGTTGTTATCATTGCTAAGTGCTATGGTTGAATAGCTGTCGATAGTAGGATTGGGTTAGCTGTATGAAGTCTGAGTAGTTCGCTAGCCGTTATGCTGTCGAATTTTTGTGAACGCACTAAGCAATATGTTTATAGTGATTGTGCTTGGGGTGTAAATAGAGCTATCCTTGCTAACATGTTGTAAATATTGTTAAAGACTAAGTGTGGGGTAAATTTTGTTTAACCTGACCTTAGCCAAAGCTAACAAGTTTTTAGCTTAACGTTGTGCTTGTCTGTGTAAATTGACAGGTACAATGGCCAGCCGACAAGATAAAGGCAAGGGTGCTTCAACCTCAGGCACCGGCAGAAAGAGAATGAGACTGGGCACTACTGTCCCAGCTACACCTGCTGTTCCACGCGGTCAACACCGCCGATACGGAACACGATGGGTTACCGATGAATGGAAGAAGTGGTACGCAAAGCATAAGGAGAACAAGTACTTCCCGGAGGAATATATTGCAAGGGAACCACTCGCACAGGAGTTCCCTCGCATCGTACAGAGGATTGAGGCAGCTGGGCTCAGCTTTATTTTTCAGGAGCCCAAGGAGTGCAACCTTCACTTGGTCCGGGAATTTTATGCCAACTGGAACCCGGCCATCAGAAGCCACACTATTAAAATTAGAGGGCAGATTGTCACTCTGGAACCCCAGCAGCTGAATGCCATCGTTGGGGCGCGGGACACAGACGCCCACGTTTTTTCGCCAGCTCAACATCACCCCACCATACGCCGACATCAGACGTACATTGTGTGGGGCTCGATCCACAGCCCGATGGAGTAGACACAAAGAGAGGGGTTACCACCAGACTCTGCCTTATTCGCAGATGAACAGGGAGGCCAGAATCTGGCTAAAAATTGTATGTTCGTGTTTGATCCCGGGAGTACATATGACAGACGTGACCCGGGACCGTGTCTGCCTGGTGTATGACCTTATGAAAGGGCTTGAGATTAATGTGGGAGCGGTTATAATATCCACCACGAAGAGAGCCAGACTACACCAGGGCCACAGATACGGGTTTGGCAGACTCATCACCACCTTCCTCCGAGGCCTCGACGTTGAGGAAGAAGCCTTGGATTACATTCCACCGTTGGAGCGGAGGGCCCTTGATGTGACAAAGACCAAGGCCCCCGACACTACACACGGACTGGTGCTGACTCTGGGCGAGCGACATGCTCGTGACGACCAGTATATGGCCTGTATGTTTGGTATGCAGATGCTGCAGCTACGGATAGGTGGGAGACCAGCCACCGAGGATGAATTATGGCAGCTGGAGCTGGACTACCCTTTTGGCGAGAACGCCAGAGCTTTATGCAAGGTGGGGCCAGCCTTTGTGGAGCCGACTGACGACGACGTCCCTACTGATGAGGAGACACGTCGTGAGGACTCTGATGTGGAGTCCGATGACGGCGAGGGAGCTGATTCAGATATGGGCGACGAGGCCGCAGCACCGGATGAGGAAGTCGAATATTTCGACTGAGCAGGGAGTTTCACCACCCAAAATTTTGTGCTTTGTATTTTTTTGAACACTGGGGACAGTGTTCGATTTAAGTGTGGGGTGGGGAGTAGTTAGGTGCTGGGTCATAGGCTCTAAATCTGCTGTATATTCTTCCTTGACGTTTATGTATGTCTGTGCTTTCCCTGTTGTTGTGAACTGATTTGTGAATGATGTGTATATATTTGTTTGTGGCTAATGATGTGTGTTTTTAAAAGTTATGGTTGCCTTTGTAAATATTTTGTAAATTTTGTAAATATTTTTTTTCTCTATCGATATGATCGATATTTTTCAAAATTTTTGCGAAAAGATGTTGCACTTATCAACATATTTTGTAAATATTTTTCATCGAAATGATCGATGTGTTGCAAAAATTTTGAAGTTTTATTTTTGGGTTTCTCGGAGTTTGTTTTCGGTTCTTTTACCGAGAATAGTCCCATTGAACCGATGTCATAGTTAGTGACCATTCCCTATGATGGATGGATGACGACCGTCTTAAGGGAAATGTAGTCGATAGGAGTAGATGTTTTGTTTTTAGTTTCTTTGGTGGATTGCATCAATAAACTGTAGTTGCTTATGGTTGCTAAAATTTTGTTGCGTGTGTAATTGATGTTCGAAATGTGAAAGTGATTCGTTTGAAAGCATGTAATTGTGTAAATATGTTGAGTTACCTAGGCTATAGAATTTGGTTCATTATGATTGAGGCTTAATCTTGAATTCATGTAATTGAATAATTAAAGAGTCTGTGAATGCATCTTGATTCGAGCATGTGCATGTAGTGTGAGTGAGGTTTTGCTATTCCATGTCATTGTGAATTGTCTAGAACTTGCCTGGCGTGTATACAAAGCGAAATGAAGGAGGTGTAGTGTCGGAAAGGATGTAGGCATTTCTTTGTTTTAACCATTAGTTTCCATTGTTTTCTTGTCAAATTCTACCTTTTTATATGTTGTATACCCTAGTCAGCCCGTTGAGCCTTTAGCCGATTTCTTTCTTTTGTCCAGAATTGTATGAACTAAGCTTTATTCCTTCTTTTCATTAGCCTTAAAGTCTATAAGAAGCTCTTAAGCGCTTACAAAGAACAGAAAATTATTTCCCAAAGTGTTAAAGAGTGAAAAGAGTGAAAAGAAAAGAAAAGCAAAGTGAGGAAAGAAAAGATGATGTTGAAGAGGCACTAGTTGTAATTAAATGAAATTGAGGGTACATGAAAACCTTCCGTTTGGGGTCAAGTGTGCCTGATGAAATGGGCTGTATGAAAGTAAACCAACATGAATGGGAGAAAAAGAGAAAAGAGAGGAACAATGTCCATGAGTCGATGGGAATGAGTTGAAAAGGCGCTTAAGGATGCTAGCAACTATTATTGGCTAATCCAATATATATATACTAGATCCATAGCCCAGTTACAACCCATTAAAAGTCCTATTTGATCCTACACTGCATTTCTTTATATTAGTGGAGTAATACACTAAGGGCAAGCCTATGGGTCATGACATGATGCATGTGAATTCTTTTGGGAGAGAGAGTGAAATTAATTTTTATATGCCCCTACTTGCATGTTTGTGTGCTGCACGAGCATAAAAGGGGAAGTTTCTCTCGAGTTGTGAGGGTACATGCTTGATGAAAGATTGATTTTCGTGTCGGATTTCTTGATTAGTTGATTTGCATGAGTTTGCCGATATCAAGAATCAATTCTTAAAAGTCTAGGAAGCCTCGATGTATTAAGGTCATTGTCTTGTACGACCAAGCATGTTTTCTTGATGATTTGCAAAAATCGAATAATCGGTATGACCGTAACGTAAATGGTTGCACCATAGTGACAAAGGTTGAGATGTGATGTGCATGATTTGTGTATGTGTTGTTCGAGGACGAACAAGGATTTAAGTGTGGGGTAAGTGATCTTGGGCAGATTTATATGCCCAAGTGATACTCAAACGTATCATTTTTACCTTGTTTGTTGTGCAATGTGTATATAATATCATGTATTTGGTAATAAAATGCGAATTTATACTAACCAACATGATTAGCATTTGTTTTGCAGGATAATGTGATTTTTAAGAGCTAAAATGCGTGTTGGAACTATGTCGAAGTTGGACTTGGATGCGAGCGTGGAAAAGACCTCGGATGGCATATTTTACACTGGCTCCGCGATGGTGCCGTACCACGCTGCCATCGCGGTAGCACACTGCCTGGAGAGGAAATTAATTGGCAGATTCCAGTGAGGCCTCGCGACAGCTCCGTGGCACGGAGACAGGCCTCCGCGATGGCCTCCGTGCCACGTTGAGGCTAATTATCCGGACCATGCAATTTCCAGAGAGGGTCCGCGTCCACGCCGTGTCACGGAGGCAGTGCTCTGCGTTGGCCTCCGTGACACGTTGCTTGTTATTCCGGGAAAAATTTCCCACTAGTATAAATAGCACACTTAGGTTATTTTTAAAGGGGAGTTTTTTAGTTTTAGTTTTTTTTAGCCTGAGTTCAGAAGTGGGAGCAGGAACGTGGTTTTGTGGCAATTGAAGAATAGAAAAGATAAGAGTTTTCTTCTCTTCCCTTCTTCTTTCCTTCAATTGTATGCATGATTCACACTCATTCTAGGATGATTAATCCAAGAATGAGTGGCTAATTCCTTTCTTGCTGAGGTTTTGAACTTGTGTAATGAATGTTGGTAATAATTGATATGGTTTCTTCTTCTTCTTGCATGTTGTTCTATTAATTCTTGTGCTTATTGCATTCTTTATTGGCCACCATTAATGTATATCTAAAAAGTCCAATTTCACTCGAGAGAGCATGAAATTGGAAAGTTGTTAATTAATAGGGTATTGTTCTTAACTTGATTTGGGAAAATTGGGTTTTGATGTGCTTTCTTGATAGAAATATACTTGAAAGCCGTATTAGTCAATTTAGGAACCGGAATTGTAGTGTTAGGTCATAAATTGCATTTGATCACAGAAATGTAGACGAATGGTTTATGAATCTAAAGTGAAATTAAATACGGAAGTTTTAATTTCTAGGCAAACGTTCTTGGCTAGCAATATGAAGAAGAAGATGACCAAATTATCCTGATTATCAAGTTCATTACTCGTTCTTAACCTTGGCATGTGCATATCCATTGTCTAAACTCAACGTAAATAGTAGTTATTAATTTTAGTAGATAATTAGTTTAGAAACAAAACTCACTCAAATCTTGGTTGGATTGTTGTTAACATAGTTAGAAATAGAATAGAGATATAGTAAACTAGGCAGTTTTGCATATCTAGAGTAGCCTCCTTGGATCGATACTTGGCTACTTAGCCACTTTATTACTTGTTTGACCACGTACACTTGCGTGTCGGTGTATAATATATACCGAGCAGCAGAGCGCGAGCAATTGCCCAGCAGCCAAATAGGGCCATGATAGGAGCCGAAGCCTAGCCTCCAGTTCAGCAGCTCCACCATCACGCCCGGCTCAGCAAGGGCATCTTCTAGTGCAGGGGGTGATTAGCGTTAAAACGGATTCTATGTCCTAGCATATCGTTAGGAGCAGGAGGTCTCCCTAGATGTAGTCACTGGTGTGTTATGAGTATTCCACCTTGATGTATATGCATTTCCAGATCCAGGGGATACTTTATCTTTTGTGATGCCTTATGTTGCTAGTAGTTTCAGAGTTAGTCCCAAAATCCTATCAGAATCCTTCTCAAACTGTATTCCAGTCGGTGATTAAGTTATAGCTCCATAGGTATATATAAATTGCCCTATTATAATTCTTCAGAAAGTCACCTTAGCAGATTTTGTAGAGTTAGCCATGACCGACTTTAATGATATCTTCGACATGGATTGGCTACATGCATGTTATGCCTCAGTCAATTATAGAACCCGTGTAGTAAAGTTCAGATTTCCCGGTGAGCCAGTCCTAGAGTGGAAGAGTAGTTCAGTTGTGCCTATAGGTTGCTTCATTTCCTACCTTAAGGGCAGAAAGATGATTTTTAAGGGTTGTGTATGCCATCTAGTTAGGGTTAAGGATGCTACATCTGAAACCCCGACCATCCAGTCAGTTCATGTAGTGTGTGAATATTCAAAAGTGTTTCTAGAAGATTTAACGGGGGTTTCTCCCAAACTAGAGATCAATTTTTGTATTGACCTTCTTTCTGATATGCATCCTATATCCACTCCTCCTATATAATGGCCCCAGCCGAGTTAAGGAGTTGAAGGAGCAGTTGAAGGATCTCTTAGACAAGGGTTTCATCAGACCAAGAAAATCCCATGGGGTGCATAAGTTCTCTTTGTCCGAAAGAAGGATGATTTCCTTCGGATGTGTATTGACTATCGACAATTGAACAAGGTCGGTATCAAGAAAAGGTATCTGCTCCCCAGAATTGATGATTTGTTTGGCCAGCTTTAGAGTGCCAAGTGTTTCTCAAAGATAGACCTCCGTGCGAATACTATCAGCTTAGGGTTTGGGAGAGTAACATCCTGAAGACAACCTTCAGGACTCGGTATGGTCACTATAAGTTTGTAGTTATGTCTATTGGACTAACAAATGCTCCTTTGGCTTTTATGGACTTGATGAATAAGGTATTCAATCCATACTTGGATATGTTCGTGATTGTGTTCATAGATGATTTTCTCATATACTCTCGAAGCAAAGAGGAGCATGCCGCTCATTTGAGGGTGGTGCTACAGACTCTTAAGGATCGCTAGTTGTATGCTAAATTTAGATAATGTGAGTTTTGGTTGAACTCAGTGGCATTTTTGGGTCATGTGGTGTCAATGAGGGTGTACAGGTGGACTCTCAAAAGATATAAGCGGCGAAGAATTGGCCTGGACCAGTTAGTCCTTTGGATATCAGGAGTTTCTTGGGCTTAGTTAGTTACTATTGGAGGTCTCTTGAAGGATTTTCATCTATCGCAGCCCCGTTGACTATATTGACCCAGAAGAAAGTGAAGTTTCAATGATTAGAGGCCTATGAGAATAGCTTCTAAGAGTTGAAGACTCGACTCACCTCAGCACCGGTGTTGACCCTATCTGAGGGTAACGATGGGTTTGGGATATATTGCGATGCCTCGAGGATTGGCCTTGGTTGTGTATTAATGCAGCGTGGTAAAGTTATAGCCTATGCTTCTAGACAGCTGAAGGTCCATAAAAAGAATTATCCAACTCACAACCTCGAGTTGGCGGCTAAGTGTCTAAATTGCCAACAGGCTAAGGTTGAGCACCATAGATCGAGAGGTATGATTCAGGATATGAGAATTCCTACTTGAAATTAGGAAGAGATAAACATGGACTTAATTATGGGTTTTCCTCATACACACCGACAGCGTGATTCCATATGGGTGATTGTAGACCAGATGACTAAGAGCACATTTCCTACTAGTGAAGACTACAGACTTAGCTGAGGATTATGCTAGTCTTTACATTCGGGAGTTAGTTTGGTTGCATGGAGTCCTTTTATCCATCACTTCTAATAGGGGTACTCAGTTTACCTTGCAGATTTGGAAGTCATTTCAGAAGGGTCTTGGTACTCAGGTTAAGCTTATCATAGCTTTTCACCCACAGATAGATGGTCAGGCTGAGTAGGCTATTTAGACTTTAGAGGAAATATTGAGAGCTTGTGTGATTGAATTCAAAGGTGATTGTGATTATCACTTGCCTCTCATTGAGTTTGCTTATCATAATAGTTACAGCTCTAGCATTCAGTTGGCTCTATTTGAGGCTCTTTATAGGCGGAGGTGTAGATCGCCTATTGGATGGTCTGACGTAGGCAAGGTTGTTAATAGGGCCAGATTCAGTTCACGAGGCTATGGAGAAGGTTCAGCTTATTAGAGAAAGGCTGAAAATAGCTCAGATATATGAGAAATCTTATGCAACTATGAGAAGACGAGAGCTTGAGTGCGCAGTTGATAATTGGATATTTTTGAAGGTGTTTCCCATGAAGGGGGTGATGAGATTTGGCAAGAAGGGGAAGCTCAGTCCCGGATATGTTAGTACTTATGGGATTCTGAGGCATGTTGGCAATATGCCTTATGAGTTGGAGTTGCCCGCAAAGTTAGCATTAGTGGATCCATTTTTCATGTGTCTCTATTGAAGAAGTGCATTTGTAATCTGGCCTTAGTTGTGCCTTTGGAAAGTATGGGAGTGAAATATACTCTATCTTATGAAGAGGTACCAATTGAGATTCTTGATCATTTGGTTCATAAGTTGAGGAAAAAGGAAGTTACACAAGTGAAAGTTCTTTAGAGGAACCAGCTTGTAGAGAGAGCTACTTGGGAAGCAGAAGCAGACATGATAGCCAAGTACCCTCACCTTTTTCCTTCCAGTTCAATCCCAACTTGAGGCAATAGTTTCCCCTTAGCATTCCACTCAGCTTTATGTCTCTTATATTCTTTCATGTTTTAAATGCATGTATGTTTTTCATGAAATTTGTTCAACATATAGATATCTCGGTTTGGAGTCAATCACTCCATCAGTATTTAGTGTTTAGCTTTCAGTCTTGGGATTGCAGCTATTTTCCTATCTTTTCAGCCCTATTAGTCTTCATTCGAGTATGAATATTCCCAAAGGGGAGATAATTTAATGCTCTAAAAGTTCCTAAGACCAGATCCTAGACTTAAAGTAGAAACCAGCAGGAAAACTAAATATTTTGGCACAGGACGAACCATAGCAAAAGCCATGGTATGGAGGTACCATTCATGGTAAAGAGACGTGATGTGGGTTCAGAGAGGTATTCAGTATTGTTTTAGTGACCACAATTCACAGTACAACCCATGGTGAGGTAGTATGAGCCATGGTATCCACCAGTGGGATAAAGTTCAGAGAGTAACCAAAATAGTCCCGGAAACCACGAGCAGTCCTTACGAATCATGTTATGGTGGTACGATTGTGCTGTCTAGTCATAAGAAGACATGCAGAGACTGACCATGATAGGTCACCCCGAGGCGTGGTACGACTCGTGGAACTGGACAGGCAAATTTTAATTGCGAGTTTTTTTGGGTAATTTTGTAACTTTCTATGCTTTTAACTCCTAAATTAGATCGTTTTGGGTTTTCCGAAGGGGGATATTTAGGGGTTTTACTTAGCCTAAACTCCTATCTTCTCTCCAAATACCATAGATTTAAAATCAAACTCTTAAGGATTCTCAAGGAAGCTAGGGCTTCTCTTCTCAAATCTTCTTGGGTCTCAAGTCAAGTCAAGAAATCAGTGTACCCAGGTATGTGGGATCATCAATGGGTGATTTCTTCCACTCTCATTCCCAAACCCAAGCTCAATCTCACAAATTCAATTCTTTCATGTATCCAATTATGATTTCCATGAATTTCTAGGGTTAGACCCTTTTATGCAAAAACTCTATAATCTCTTATGGAATTGATTCTCTCATGATTCTATATGTGTTTTATGATTATTATTACATGGATTTCTATGAAAAACTCTCATGATTATCTATTTTAAAGTTAGCATGATTTACTCAAGTATGTACAAATCTCATGGTTATGAAGTTTATGTCTCATAGATGAATTTTCAACATTGTTTTCATGGCTAGTTCACGTATGTCAAGTAGTTTATGAATCTACATGTTTTTAACTAGCTCATGCAAAATATATCATGTTTCAAGTATGATTATGAGCACTAATGTATGTTTTGGGAGTAGTATTTAACACTGAGTAGGCCAGGGTTCAGCGCATCCAAGCCTCATAATTAAGTGCCAGCATAGGATAAGGGGTCCTCTCTAGTAGAGAGTGTCTCCCTTGCCCTTAAAGAAGGGATCCTCCCCAGTTGAGAGTGTCTTTCTTACCCTATTGGGATCATGAGTGATATCACGCCTTCATGGTTCTTAACCTTGGAAAGGTATGAACAGCCTCCCAACCAGGGGTGTAGGTCGGGCACCATGAAGCTCACTTGAAGTATGTCAGTTGTAAGAATCTCTCACTGCTCCACATATTCGATGTTTATTCATGTTCATGCTTTATGACACCAGACTTAGAGTATTTTTGTCCCATTGATCAATTATGAGTTTTACTTATGATTTCAAACATGTTAAGCCTTATGATATTATTTTGAAAACCTTGGGTCATTATACTTCAGCTTCTGAAAACTCATGTTTTATGACTATATCGCGACCATGATTTTTAGCATGTTGTCCTTACTTTCATGTCTTACTTATTCTGCATACTCAGTACATTCAAAGTACTAATCGCATACTTTTTGTGCTATATTGTTTCATAATATAGGTTCGGGTGTTCAGTCTTATCCCCACTACTAGAATTCGCTCTTGACCCAAATTCGCTTAGTTTTGGTGAGTCATCATCATTCAAGGATGGAAATTTTCATGTTGATGACCAGGTACCCCTAATCTTGGGAAGGCCATTCTTGGCCACTAGAGGATCCATTATCGATGTAAGAGCAGGGACCCTGAAAATGAGGGTCGAGGATGAAGAAAAACTCTTCCGAGTCTACCAAGAGATCAACCCACCCACACATTACAGAAACCTTTGTAAGGTCAGTGTGTTCTCGGAGGATAAGTATGGGGTGGTAGATGCCATGGGTCCACAACCAAAGGATATGATTAGTTTTTAGCCCGAATCTGATAAAGGGCTTCAGCGTGAGAAGAAGTTGGAGGAAGAGAGGGACAGAGTGGCGGCTGTTCCCTCGAAAAATAAAAAGAAAAGAAGATGGTTCTCAAAAGGGAACCCAAGTATAAGGATGTCCTGAAAAGGATAGTCCACGTCGTGCCGCCACGTAAAATTAGGCACTGCTTGGGAGGCAACCCAAGGGTACCACAGGTACAATTTTTTATTTTTGCTTGTATTGATTTTGTTTATTTTCAACTTATGTTGTTTTTGGTGGAAATTTAATCACGGATGGAGGGGAAACCTGAGTACCCTTGGAGGAGGAAGCTAAGAAGCATGGAAGAGGAAAAGTGTGGGGTCAAATGCCCACTTGTGCAAATATGACGAAAAACATGTTGTTAGCTAGGCCTAGAGGCCTCAGAGAGTATTTCTCACCCTTTTGAATTTTAATTAGATGCTTTGGGGACATAGCATGATTCAAGTGTGGGGTGAGGGAAATTTAAAAATATTTGTGCTTAATGATTTTGGGTGAATTTTGTACTTGATAAGCATTGTTAAGAAAAAATTGTTGAGTTGACCATGACTTCACCACCCATTGGTTTTTCTTTTCGGTTCTTTTGCGACGGGGGGTCTTTGAACCGAAGAATAAAAATTTTCTTTGTCTGTACATAGTGTTTTTAGTCATAGGTAGAGACTATGTCCGACGATGGTTGGATGACGACCGTCTTGAGGGAAAATTAGTCAATAGGTTTTGGTTTTTGAACCTATAGCTAATTGATGGTTTGATGTTCTTGTTATGTGCTATACATGATTGTAAGATGCAAGTGTGATTAGTGTTGAAGCATGTAAGAAGTGTATAACTTTGTTTGAGACACCTAGGCGCTTGAATGTGACTCGATGTGATTAAAGCTTAATTTTGAATTCCTGTGATTAGCTGAGTTAAGAGTCGGCATAATGTGTCTTAAATTAAGCATACGCTGAGAGTATAAGGTTTTTGAATATTCCATGCTACTGTGGAGTGTCTATAACTTGCCTAGGGTGTATACAAAATGAAATGAAGGATGTAGAGTGTAGGAGATGATTTAGGCATTTCTTTGAATGAGCCAAATTTCTAACCCTTGCCTTACCTACCTTGAATGTTGGATCCTAGCTAGCCCCATTGAGCCTTAAGCCTATTCTTTGATAGCTACAACATAAGCCTAATCCTTTTTCTTTCATTAGCCTTGAAATTGATCCAAAACTCATAAGCTCTTAAGTGAAAAATCCAAAAGAGTAAAGGAGTGAGAATCGGGAAAAAGAAGGAAAAATAACAGTTGTGGGAGTTGAGAAAGGTCAAAGGTGCACTTGTTTGAAAATGCTTGAGTATTGGTAGGCTGGTGGTTGTTGTTGTACCCTCACCTGAAGTCTCTTTAGCTTGCGATCTAGAGCTTCCCTCCTGCGTAAATGAATTTGACGTTCAGGTTCAAGCAACGGTTCCACTAGCTCTCTATTCTTTGCCAGCTCTGCAAGGGCAACCTGTAACCTGCAATATGTCAGACTAAGACCAAGTTTCTCAACACTTAAGGAAATTAAAAATCACACAAAACAAAAAAATTTACTAAACTTCGCCGAGTTCCTCGGCAACGGTGCTGGACGTGTGTTACGCCCAGCGCCGCGCCAAGTTTTTGGCGTCGTTGCAAGGGAACTCGGTGAAGTTTAGTAAATTTTTCTGTTTTGTGTGATTTTTAATTTCCTCAAGTGTTGAGAAACTTGGTCTTAGTCTTACACATTGCAGGTGACAGGTTGTCCTTACAGAGCTAGCAAAGATTAGAGAGCTAGTGGAACCGTTGCTTGAACTTGAACGTCAAATTCATTTACGCACGAGGGAAGCTCTAGAGCGCAAGCTAAAGAGACTTCAGGAGAGGGTACAACAACAACCACCAACAGCGACTGATGCAAACTGATAAACTAATGATCAATAAGTGGAAATATGAATACATATCAATCATACAGAGTTAACACTGAGAAAGCTGAAATTCTACATAATGTCTGATAAGCCTCAAACTGTCTGATAAGTTGATAGGACAACACCACCAACTAGCTCGCTAAAGTCTGAAACTGAAATAATGTAATCATACACTAAGCTAAAGGTCCTCAGAAGATGAGGACTCACCAACAGAGGAAACTGAGCTGGACTAAGGGGAAGCTGAACTAATGGTGGAACTAAGTCTGATCGCTCGGACCTGTATCATGAAATGATATAGCATAGAGTATGCAGTCAGTACTTGGTTGTGCTGAGTATGCAAGGTAAGTAAAACATGTTGAGTAACTATTAGGTGAAATCATGCATATAAACATATATCATAAGATCATGAAAGTAAGGCTGCATGTTGAAAACTAAATCTGAAACATGTTTAATAATAAGCTGAATATCATATCTGAATTGTAAGCTGAAAATAGAAATCATATATCTTGTCATAGCTGAAATCATAAGTACAAGCTTATAAACTGGACATTGGGTCAAACCTGCTGTAAAATATAATATCATAAGTCATGAACATGCATAACTAAAAACATGAGGAATAATGGGGATTCATTATATAACCGACACCATCACGATAGAGCTTATGTGATGCCCCAACTATTATACTCAAGTGGGCAAATCCATCCAAAACCTTATCAGGGCTATGGATGCTACCATAATATCGATATCAAGTTGAAGCCCTTGAGGGTAGGGGAAGCTCACAAAGGAGGTCCCAAGGAAATATATAAACCTACGTTGGCGCGTAATTCTGACACCCGGGGTTTACCTGAACCTCTGACCTACTCGGTGCTAGACACTACTCCTAAAAACATGCATAGTGCTCCCATTGTTTTTCAACGAAGCTGAAAAAATGTAAGTCACATGCATAGTCTGAAATTTATACATAAGAAGTCCTGTCTCCAAACATACCATAAGCTGAAATAGGGAGTAGCACTCCAAACCATATGGTAAGCTGATAATATAAAACTGAGCTAAATCATGAAAACATACTTAACATGCATTGGCTTATCCAAATCTTAAAATCATGCATACTTTAAATAGACTTGATAAGTCAAAATCATAAATTCATACATGGGTAAATCATAAACATTCTCTCATGCTAGATATCTTATCATACTTGAAAACATAGATCATAAACTTGACTTTTCATGAAATTTGCATAATAGGGCATAATTTTTCTAAAACTTGAAATTATGAATTTAAAATCTAAATAGGTAAAAAATATACCCATGAATCTTCAAATATACTTTGAAACATAGAGGGAATTGACCCATAAACAATTTATAGAGAATTTCATAGAATTGGGTTAAAACCCCATAAGATCATGAACTTGATCTA
Source organism: Datura wrightii (assembly GCA_035772735.1). NCBI lineage: Eukaryota > Viridiplantae > Streptophyta > Magnoliopsida > Solanales > Solanaceae > Datura > Datura wrightii. The sequence goes on along the minus strand of JASDFA010000019.1, from coordinate 68,719,672 downwards.
GAACTTGAATTCATGGAATTGAGGAGAATTTTGGGCGTGAGAGTGAAGTAAATCTCTCATTCATAGCCTTACATACCTGGGTAAACTAAATTTTGACTTTTCTTTGAAAGCCCAAGAGATTTTGAGAAGAATTGGAGAAGTTCAAGCTGGATCCTCAAGGAAATTTTCTAATCTTGCATGTATGGGAGGTGAATAAATTAGAATAATTTAAACCCCCTTAAAACACTCTTTTTAGGACTTAAAATGATATAGTTTAGGATATAGGAACTTAAGAATTATGAAAATACCCTTACTGATTTCGCAGAAAATTACACGTTGCCAGATGTCACGACTGAACCAACAGATCATCCTTTGATACAACAACCCATCGTATTGTCCGTTACTTCCTTCCTAGTTTCTCAAACCTTTGAATGAAGACTCAATTAGGATGGGTTGTTACTCGTCACAGCGACCCGTTACTTCCACTTGTCGTCATCACTATTTTTCCTGACTTCTAAAGTTTCTCACGGATCAAACAATGACTTGTACCATTAAATGAAAGGGTGTTCAATCCGTCTATTATCACTTGTGCCAATTCCTCTGCCCCCTTCGTACGAGTGCAAGCCACGACTCATGTTTCCCACAACAAGTCGTACCATGACCCTTACCTTCCAACCCTGACACTCCTGAACCAACCAACAACTCCCTACCACGATCCATTGTTTTTCACGATGATTCATTTCACGAGTTGTACTTTCCAGGCCTGACACACAAACAGCTTTCCACGACTCATTACATTATCCACGAGTCGTACCTTAATTCATTTCTACTAAACTCCCCCTACAGGTATCGACCACGAATAGTTCCCACAACTCATACAATGAGTTATCTTATTAAAAAAATTCCCCTTTTTCTTGCTAATCACATTTTTAATCCCGAGTCTAATCTTAGGGACTTTTGGGGTATTATAATAAGTTTAAAAATTCATAATATTCATGCATACTTTGATAATTCATCATATTAGAAATGATGGGCTCACAAGCTTGAAATTCAAAAAATCATGCATATTATGGAAAAATCATCATAAGCTTGAAATCATCAATTCACAAAGAACTTGAGAGTAATAATCTACCTAATAACTATATTCATCGATTGGAACATGAGAGAATTGAACCCGTAGAGATATCATGATTAATTAAATGGAATTGGGTTAAATCCTAGAATTTTAATATAACATGATTGCAGACTTGAAATCATAGAATAGGGATGAAATTGGGCATGAGAGTGGAAGAATTTCCCCTATTCATAATCCTACATACCGGGCTTGAAGAATCTTAACTTGATTGGAGACCCAAAGGGGATTGAGGGAAAGATTTGATAAAGAACCCTAGCTTCTCTTAAGGGGATCTGATCTTCACTTAGGAGTGTTTGGAGTCAAATGAGGGTTTAGGATGATTAAAATCCTTTAAAACACCATTTAAGAGGCACTAAATGACTTAGTTTAGGAGTAAGGAACTTAGGAATTATGAAAGCACCCTTACAGATCTGACAGGAAATTACTCACTGCCAGACCCAACAACCCACATGATGATCCGTCGGGTCTTCTAATGGGTCATCGTCTTACCTGTTGTCACTGGCTACTTTTCCTCAAATTTTATGATCTTCTCTTGATGCCTAACTTGACGATTCGTCGTGTCGCTTAACGAGTCGCTTAACTAGTCACTAAGACTCTCTTAAACTCAGCTTTCTAGCAATTTCATGCACCTAATGGGTCACTCAACGACTCGTCAAGTGACTTAATGGGTCACTTGATGACTCGTCCTATGACCTGTACAGGTTTTCCTATTTTATCGATTTCAGCCCTGGGGTCTAATTTTAGGGACTTTTGGGGTGTTACATTATCTCCCCCTTGGGAACATTCATCCTCGAATATAGATTAAGCACATTGAAAGGCTAGAAAAAGAACTGCAATCCTAAAACTAAAAAACCATAGCTAAAAACTGACGGAGTGACTGACTCCGAACTAATTTACATGACTGCACTGAATTCATGAAACATACATGCATGCTATAACATGAAAGGAACTGAGAGATATGAACTTGACATTAAACTGAATAGAGTACTAAGAAGGAAACCGGTACCTCATGCTGGAACTGAGCCGGAAGGAAAAAGATGTGGATACTTAGCCATCATATTTGCTTCAGCTTTCCATGTAGCTCCTTCAACAAGTTGATTTCTCCACAAAACTTTAACGAGAACTACCTCCTTGTTCTTCAACTCCCGAACCTGATGATCAAGGATCTCAACCGAAACCTCCTCATAAGTAAGGCTATCCTTCACACCGATTCTCTCTTCCGGAACAACTAAAGTTATATCTCCAATGCACTTTTTCAATAGAGATACATGAAAAACTGGATGCACCAAAGCTAACTCCGCTGGTAGCTCCAACTCATATGCCACCTTGCCAACTCGCTCAGAATCCTATAAGGACCAACATATTGGGGACTAAGCTTCCCTTTCTTATCAAACCTCATGAATCCCTTCATGGGAGACACCATCGGAAACACCCAATCATCGACTTCAAACTCAAGCTCTCTTCTCCTAACATCCGCATAAGATTTCTGATGACTCTGAGCTATTTTTAGCCTTTATCTAATAAGCTAAACTTTCTCCATAGCCTCATGCACTTAATTTGTACTTATCAACATAGCCTCACCTACCTCAAACCATCCAATAGGTGATCTACACCTTCGCCCGTAAAGGGCCTCAAATGGAGTCATTTGAATGTTGGAGTGATAACTATTATTGTAGAGAAACTTGATGAGAGGCAAGTGATCATCCCAACTAGCTCTGAAATAAATAACACACACTCTCAATATTTCCTCAAGAGTCTAAATGATCCGCTCGGCTAGACCATCTATCTGCGGGTGAAAAGTTATGCTAAGCTTTACCTGTGTACCAAGTCCCTTTTGAAACGATCTCCAAAACTGAGAGCTAAAATACTTACCTCTATTTGAGATGATGGACAAAGGAACTCTATGCAACTGAACCAACTCCCAAATGTAAAGTCTAGCATAATTCTTGGCTGAATCTGTAGTTTTGACCAGTAGGAAATGTGCTAATTTTGTCAACCTATTCACAATCACCCATATAGAGTCATATGTCGGCATGTATGTAGCAACCCTATAATGAAATATATGTTGATATCTTCCCACTTCCATATAGGAGTACTAATGTCCTGAAGCATACCTCCAGGTCTCTGATGCTCAACCTTCACCTTTTGGCAATTCGGACACTTAGCCACAAACTCCGCTATGTCCTTCTTCATGTCATTCCACCAATAGACTTCCTATAGATCACAGTACATCTTGGTGGCACCTGGATGGATAGAGTACCAAGATCCATGAGCCTCACTCAGCATCCACTCTCTCAAGTCATCCACTGCCAGTACACACAATTGGACCTGATATCGAAGTACACCATCTCCCCCTTAGGAGAAAACCTCTACTTTCTGATTTTGGATTACTTCATTCAACTTCACTAAGATAGGATCCTCATCTTTCCTTGATTTAAACTCCATCACCACTGAAGATTTCAACCCATTCTAAACAATAACACCACCATCCAATGAATTTGTAAGGCAAACTCAAAAAGAGCTAGCCTATGGACATCCTTCACCAGCTCTTTTCTCCCATTCTCGACATAGGACATACTCTCCATGGACAGCCTAGTAAGAGCATCCACCACTACATTGGCCTTGCCTGGATGATAAAGGACACTCAAGTCATAGTCCTTGAGAAGCTCTAGCCATCTCCTTTGTTGCAAATTTAGGTCCTTCTGAGTTTACACATACTGTAAGCTCTTGTGGTCCATGAACACATCCACATGCACCCCATACAAATAAAGCCTCCAAATATTCAAGGAAAACACCACAGCTTCCAACTCTAGATCATGCGTCATACAATTTTTCTCATGATTCTTAAGCTGTCTAGAGGCATATGCAATGACCTTACCATGCTGCATCAACAGACAACCAAGACCAACCCTAGAGGCATCACAATACACAATGAAACCATATGTTCTCTCCGGTAGGGTCAACACTACGGTTGAAGTGAGTCGAGTCTTTAACACCTGAAAACTCTTCTCACAAGCCTCCGACCACTAAAATTTGACCTTCTTCTAGGTCAACTTAGTCAACTATGCTGCAATGGATTAAAATCCCTCTACAAACCTCATGTAGTAGCTAACTAAGCCCAAAAAGCTCCTATATTTGTAGGACTTAACAAGTCTAGGCCAATTCTTCACCGCCTCTATCTTTTGATAGTCCACCTATACACTCTCACTAGACACTATGTGACCCAAGAATGCTACTGAGTTTAACCAAAACTCACACTTACATAATCTAGAAAACAGTTGGTGATCCTTGAGAGTCTGCAACACAATCCTCAAATGAGCGGCATGCTCCTCCTGGCCTTGAGATTGGAAACAAAGTGACCTACAGGCACAGCTAACCTACCCTTCCACTCTAGGACTGGTTCACCTTAAAATTGAAATTCTATCGTATGGGTTCTATAATTGACTGAAGCATAACAGGCATGTAACCAATATACTGAATATAGCATCAAAATTGATCATATATAACTCCATTAAGTCAGTTGAAGTGACTTTCTAAAGAATTTTGATAGGGAAATTTTTGTATATCCTTTGAACTAAAACCGACTCACCGACAAAAGTAGAGACTGAAAAAGGTTCTGACAGGATTTTGGGAGTGACACCAAAACTAAACAACAACATAAGGAGTCATAAAAGATAACATAGCCTCAAGATCTAACAATGCATACACATCAAGATGGAATACTCATAACGTACCCGTAACCATATTAGGTGAGCACTCCTACTCCTAATGAGCTAAAAGTGCATAGAACTTGTTTTGGTGTTGTCCACGCGCTGCACTAGAAGAGGCGCTTCATTGAGATGGGCGAGATGTTGGAGCTGCTAAAGTGGTGGCTGGGCCACGACCTCTATCCTCACCTTGTCTAGCTAAAGGACAATCTTTGAGCATGTGTCTGAGCTTCTCACACCCGAAGCAACCATCAATGCCAACTGATGTGCCATGGTTTTACGGCACTTTTGATGTTTAAAACTAAGAAAATATCTAATCCCGGATATGCTTATATAAATATAATGTCTTTTTGCTAAGTGTTAAAGGGAAACAGGTTCGGAACATGAAATGGGAATAATGAGTCAAAAATAGGATAAGTCTAGAATGCCAGCTAGGTAACGAGTCATGATGTCTTGTAACGACCCGTTCCCCGGTTTGTTAGAAGAAAATAGCCTTGAAAGCATAAAACTCAAGATGGAAACAGTGGTGACAACGGATAAACATCATGACTTATCATGTTTGGCCACGAGTAGTTAGGAGGTTAGTGAGGACTAGAAGCTGAAACTAATCAAAAGACCTATGAGTCATAATGGAAGGAGTAATGAGCTTTCTTACAACTTCACGACTCGTTGAGAGCACTCATCAGGTGAAATTCAGAAGTTAAGCATCAAGGGCTAAGTGTCAGCATGTATGGAGCAACAAGTCATTAGGAGACTCAATGGGTTGTCATAAGCGACTATGGAGAATTGTTCAGAGCACAGGAAATTTGAACCTCAGAAGCAATGGAAGACCTTACAACTCGTCAGTTCATGTAATGAGTCGTTAGGTGAGCCATCATCCAGTTAAAGATTTTGCTGAGCATGAGTCATTACTTCACTTCACGACTCATGAGGTCTCATAACGAATCATTATCACTACCGACCTGAATTCCTAGTTGACTTAGGATAAGATTTCTTTTATGTCTATAAATATTTTGTTTAGGTTTATTTTTATGAGTTCAGGCTTTGTTACGACTTTTACAATATTTTTCATTGTTATTGATCGACATTAAGGTTCAAGAAACAACTTTCATAATTTTGTTCTTGAATTCAGAGATTCAAACAACTTTGGAATTATTGATCTTAGATCCTTGTTGATTGATTAGGACGTGTGGTTTCTTCTACAAAATATTGTAAGTTATAATTATGATTTCTTCTACAATTCTTAATTGTGATTCTTAAAGCATGAGTAGCTAAACCCATAACTAGGATTGTGGGAACCATGATGAATTAACACGCACAGGCGAAAATACTTAGTGAATCATGAACGGGGTTTGTGCATGTATTATTTTCCCCTTCTTTTTAATTGCTTCTTAACAATCGTGAATGTTGAAATTTGCCTTCTTCTTACTCACCGGATCAAAGGGGTAATGAATGGGAAAAGGGATTAACAATGGAGATTTAAGGCTATCAACCCTCATCTAATAGCTTGACCTTGTTGGGGAATAGCTAATCCGATATCAAGGGTAAAGGTTAATCAAGTATGCATCTGCATATGGATCAAGTTGCATGGTGATAATCAGCAAAGTAGGGGACCAACAATTTAGGTGAAGCTAACTTACCGATATTGCGTGCTGAAATAGATCACTAGTATAAAACGCCTTTTTTATGAAGTCATGGGGAACACAATCCTAGTCAACTCACTCTTTGAATACAATCAATTTTAATCAAGGATCTACTCATTGCTCTCTACTATTTTTCATTATTTCTTGTTACAATTTCCCCCCTATGAAATAAGTAAGCCAATAGAATTAGCTAAACGCATTAACTAAGGTCCTCGCCATATTCTTCGTGGGATGCGACCCCAACCCTAGTTGGGTTCTATATTTGAACATTGATCACTTTATATCTCATTACGAGGTGTAATTTGGGTGACATCAAATTTTGGCGCCGTTGCCGGGGAATATGGTTTAGGCTTTTGTAATTGTGTTTGCTTTGTTTATGGTCCTTATTTCCTTTTTATTTTTCTTTGTTGTCTTTTCTTTTTTATAGGTCTCAGGTTTTTGTATGCCCAATCCTCAAAGCCAAGGAAAATCACTGGTTCCAATTGATCACGAACTTGAGCAAACACTGAGGAATATAAGGAAAATGGCTAGCGCACATGGTCAAGAAACTGTGGAAGAAGCAACAGCCCAAATGTTGGCTGAGGAACAAGCTCGCGCGAGAGAAAAAAAGGTAGCTAGGCTTGCTGAACAGCAACGCCAAGTTGTCGAAGTTGAGTGAGCTAGAAGGAATAGAGGTCCAGACCAGCAGAGGCACCGGTACTTTAATGATGATGATGATGATGATATTGATGAGGCTGATGCCACTACAGCTATTGTTCCTCCCCCTTTGCCTGCCGGGGAAAAGTTTGATATTACTAGCGCAATGATCCAATTGCTCAATATGAAGGGGATATTTGTGGGTCATGCTACTGATGATGTAGATACTCACTTGACTAATTTCTTGGATATCTGCAAAAAGCACACAAACAATCAGGGGTGAGTTAGGATGCAATAAGGTTGAGGTTATTTTCCTTTTCACTAGGGAGTGAGGCAACGTTGTGGTTGGCTGAATTGTCAAATGATTCTATTACTACTTGGAGGGAGCTGAAAAGGGCGTTTCTTGAGAGATTCTTTCCACCTTCCAGAGCATTAAAGATAAAACATGAAATTTATAACTTCAGGCAGTTGAATTATGAATCACTTCATGAGACTTGGTTGCGGTTCAATAAAAGCTGAAAAAGGTACCCAACCACAGATCCCAGATGATACACTATTAGAGATATGTTATATGTCTCTAAATGTTAATACCAAAACGGTGGTAGATAATGTCTTTGGAGGAACATTCATGAGTCATACATATGTTGATGCTGCTGAGGTCCTTGATAGGATCACTAAAACCAACCGTGCATGGCACACAAGAGAGTGGAAAGTTCCAATAGGTACTTATGCGGTAGGTATGTCTAGAGAGCAAAGAAAAAAGGATGAAGAGTGAGATCATGATATTATTGAAATCAAAACCACAATAGGACTCCTTGCTAAACATATTATGGGGGCTGGGACAAAAAAAGGTGAATGCAGTTGGTTTTCAAGGCTAGGCCCCGAGAAATAATGGAGGAGAGTTAGAATATGAGGAGGAAGCCAATTATTTGAATGATCAGGGGGCGAGTTTTCGGACCAATGCCCAAGGGTCTAACCAAGACTCATGGAGTCACGGTCAGTGGAATCAAGGTCGAAACTATTATAAATACAACAATTACAACTGGGGCCAATACAAGGATAGGAGTAGAGGCCGAGATAATGGTGACAGGAAAAAGCATTAGGAGTACAAAAATGATAGAAGCGGTCTCTATGTTCCTCCAAGGAATAGTGAACCAGAGTCTAGTGGTTCAAGGATTAAATATATGTTTTCTAAAGTACTTAAGCAGATGGAGGCAACTTATGGCCATTTTAAGGAACTCCGAGCTAATATTTTCGGTATGAACCAAAAGGTGGAGTCACATGCCATTGCCATTAAGAAGATCGAGTAGCAACTTGGTCAGATGTCTATTTCTATGAACCAGAGGCAAAAGGGAACACTTCTCAGTAACACAATTTAGAATACAAAAAACGATAGTCATTGTATGGCTATCACTACTAGGAGTGGGAAGGAGACAGTTGATCCCCCTATGCCGGTTATGACTAATGAGATAGTTGAGACATCAGTACTTGATGATGATAAGGTGGCAGACTTTGAGGAATGGGTTTTTGTTGATGATGCAGTTGAGAAGACAACTCCTAGTAATGTAGAGGAGCATGGGTCTGAAATAGGAAAGGAGGAGGTATCTAGAAGATAACGCCCATTCCTATACCTCCTCCCCCTTTCCCACAGAGGCTGAAGAAGAAGGTCGAAGATGGGAAATATCACAAATTTATTTCAATGATGAAACAATTACTGTGAACATTCCATTAGTTGAGGCACTTGAGCAGATGCCTGTCTATGCGAAATTTATGAAGGATCTCACCACTAAAAAGAGGACCGTGAGCTTTGAGCCTGCTGATAATTTGCACCACTTCTAGTGCAAAAGCATCTCGGTCTCTTGTGTAGAAGAAAGAAGACCCGGGAGCTTTCACCATATCGTGCACTATTGGAGACTTTAACTTTGCTAAGGCTTTATGTGATCTGGGTGCTAGTATTAATTTGATGCCATTAGCAGTGTTTCGACAGTTGGGCTTGGGAGCCCCCAAACCGACTATAATACGGCTATTGATGGCAGATCGCACAGTGAAAAATCCAGTGGGGATTTGTTATGATGTCTTGGTGAAGGTTGAGTCCTTTATATTTTTGGCCAACTTTGTTATTCTAGAATGTGAGGTTGATTTTTCGGTCCCCATTATCTTGGAGCGGCCATTCCTCACCATCGGGCGTGCTCTTGTGGACATGAAGGCCAGACAACTAAAATTTTGGTTGAATAATAAAGAAGTGACATTTAATGTGTGTCAGTCCATTAAACAGCCAAATGACATATGGGTGGTCTCAGTGATTGACATTGTGGAGGCTGAGCTTCCAATCATATCTATTGATGAGAGGGTGAGTATTGAGGACTTAGCAATAGTGTTGATAAATATTGATGTTGATGAGATTCAGGGGGTGCGGAGATCACTAATGCACTTGCAGGTATGGGGTCGTACACTTATGTTCCAAAGAAGATTGATGTTGATCTGAAAAATCGTGTGACCCCACCGACCAAGTCATCTATTGAGGAGCCTCCAGTATTGGAACTCAAGGCAATCCTATCTCACTTACGATATGTATTTCTGGGGACCGAAAACACATTATTGGTCATAGTAGCAACAGACTTGGTGGAATGGCAAGTGGAGGCTTCGGTATCCATTCTAAAGAGGTATAATAAGGTCATTCGATGGACCATAGCAGATATTATTGGGATCCCACCAGGTATTTACACACACAAGATCCAACTTAAGCCAATAGTAGTAGTTAAACATATTAAATGAGGTCCTCGCCATATTCCTCATGGGATTCAACCCCAACCCTGATTTGGTTCTATATTTGAACATTGACCGCTTTATATCTCATTTACGAGGTGTAATTTGGGAGACATCAAATTTTTGTGTCGTTGCCGGGGAAAATAGGAAAATAGGAAAATAGGTGAACTTAGGGCAGTCAAATAAAACGGGAATTTTTGAAAGTTTGTCCTATTGAACTAATTGAATAATACCCCTCCTAAATTTTCTATTTGTGTGTGTTAAGTGTATGAAGCATGACCTTTGTGAATCTTTTCATGGCATTAATACTGTGAATGTGCTTACCATTGTGTGATTGTGCATGAACTAGTAGTTGGTAGTGATGATGTTGTTTTATGCATTGTGTGGCGAGGTATGTAGTATTAGTTCAACAGTGTGTGCACAATCTAAAACTTGCCCAGTTAGTCATACCAAGGTTGTAAGATTGTTGATTAGGAGATGATCATAGGCCATTGTTCAAAATAGTCCAGTTAGCCTAAATGACCGACCAAATGAATATGAATATCCCTTGCTCCCGAGTTTAAGCCTAAATTAACCCTTTTTGTTGTCTAGCAAAATTCGCCTTCCTACTTTAATTATAATAAACCTATTTTGGCCCTAGTCCCTCCTTGGACACTGTGAACTTCAACTCAAGCAAATTGCCCAAGTTGAGGGTGGCTATTATAAGGGTGAATAAGAGGAGTACAGGGAAAATGATCAAATAATACAAATAAAGGGGTGGGGTGAGCTTAGATATGTAAAAGAAGAAAATAATATGTGCATCTGAAGAGAAATTCTCAGAAAAATAAAAAAAAGAGAGAAAGAAGAGAAAGTTGAAAAAGAATAGCCCACACCCGTAGTCTTGAAAGATAAAGAAAACAAAGGAGAAAGGGAGAAGAGTGAAAAGAAGGTTAGTTGGAGTCAAGGTTAGAGTAGTGCCAAGGAGGATTAAGTACTATGTCCATATTTATCATACCCCTCCCCGAGCCTACATTACAATCCTAAGAAAGTCTTATCATGATCCGAACTCAATTCACTAACCAACTGACATATAGAAGATAAGGGCTGATCTTGGGCAAATTTATATGCCCAAGTGATACTCAAAGGTGTCATTTTAGCCTTGTTTATCTATCAATGTTTATACATTCTCATGTAATTGGTAATAAAATGTGAATTTACACTAACTAACATGATTAGCATTGTTTTGCAGGAAAAATGTAATTTCGGGAAGCTAAAATGCATGTTGGAAGATATCGGGGTTGGACTCGGATGTGAGCAAGGGACAAGGCATTGGAAAGCACAAAATAAAGGGGCTCCGCGATGGATCCGTGTCACGCTGCCATCGCGGAGGCCTTCTGCCTGGAGAGGGAATTTTCAGCCTAATTCCAGTGAGGGTTCGCGATGGGTCCGTAATTGCCTGGCTCCGCGTTGTACGCCGTGCCACGTTGGGCCTTATTCCCTGGACCCCCAGTTTCCAATGAGGGTCCATGTCGGTGGCGTGTCACGGAGGCAGTGCTCCGCGATGCACTCCGTGACACGTTGCTTGTTATTCCGGGAAAAATTTCCACTAGTATAAATAGAACACTTAGGTTCATTTTTCAATATTCTGTTGGTGGAGCAAGAACGTGGGTTACAAGCAGTTGAGGGGACAAAATTCTCAGGGTTTTTCTCTCTTTCCTTCTTCTTGTATTCAATTGCTTGTATGTTTAACACTCATTTAACGATGTTTAATCCACAAATGAGTGGCTAATTCATCTTCTTGCTGAGGTTAAGAACAATTGTAATGAAATGTGATTATTGATTCTTTGGTTTTTCATCTTTTCTTCCATTGTTGTTCTATTGATTCTTGTTCTTACTGCATTAATGTGTGGCCTACGTTAATGTATATCTAAAAAGTCCGGTTTCACTCGAGAGAGCAAGAAATTGGAAAGTTGTGAATTTATAGGATATGATCCTTTCTTAGTTTGGGAAAATTGAGAATTGATTTACCTTCAGGATAGAAATATACCTGAAAGTCGTATTAGTCAATTTAGGAATCGGTTTTGTATTGCTAGAACATGAATTGCATTTAATCACAGAAATGTAGGTGGATGGTTCATGATTCTTAAGTGGGGTTAAATATGAGAGTTTTAATTCCTTGGCAATAATTCTTGACTAGCAACCGGAGGGAAAGGCTAACCAAATTATATCGACAATTAATTTCATTACATGTTTGTTTAACCTCAGCATGCTCACATTCATAGTTCAGACTCACATTAGATAATTGTTTTAGACTTAGCATAATTATTAGAAATCAAAAATAGCAAACTCTTGGTTACACTGTTGTCTGCATTTTTAGAATTGAAATATAGTTCACTTGAGCAGATTGCACTTCATCCCAGTCCCTGTGGGATCGATACTTGTCTTACTTAAGCCACTTTACTACTTGTTCGACCATGTGCACTTGCGTGTAGTTATATACCCATATAACAACAGCTGAACAAGTTTTTGGCGCCGTTGCCGGGGACTTGGCAATTGGTGAATTTGTCTTAAGTGTTAATTTACTATATTTTTATTTTCTTAGTGTTGACAACTTGGTCTTAGCCTGTATTTTGCATATTTAATCTCTGTTGAACATTGGCAAGAGACAAGGAGCTGGTGGACTCATATTTGGAGCTAGAAAGATTATTTCATCGTCAGCGGAGAGAAGCTCTAGAAAGAAAGCTGCAGTTGCTCAGACAGACAATCATGGAGCAACAACAGAATCCACCGGTAGTACGGGCAATGTTAGTGCCCGAAGAAGTAGCAGCTCGGCCGGTTCGCGAGGTGGCAATCCCACATGCTAATAATGTCACATCTAGCATCCGCAAACCTGAGCCGGGAGGGAGGTTCGAACTTAAGAAGAATATGGTGCAATTGCTGCACACTAGCAGGCAGTTTACAGGTCTCCCTCATGAAGATCCACAGCAGCATCTCCAAAATTTTTTGGAGATAAGTGACACTTATATCCCCGCTGGAGTGTCATCAGATTACGTCCGGCTTACATTGTTCCCATTTTCAATATTAGGAGAAGCCAAGAGGTGGTTGAAAGCTGATCCACCTAATTCTATTTCTACGTGGGATGATCTTGCAAGGAAGTTCTTGATACGATTTTTTCCCTCTGGTAAAACAGCAAGACTTAGAAGTCAAATTCACGCTTGGGAGAGATTCAAGTCCATATTTCGGGATTGTCCTCATCATCATCAATCCAATGATGTGTTGGTGCACACTTTTATAGAGGGTTTGGAACCCCATACAAAAATATTGCTAGACTCAGCAGCTGGGGGACAAGCGCTGGAGAAAACTTATGAGGAGCTGTATACCTTGTTGAACCGTATTTCGCAGGGCAATCCGGAATGGAATGCTGATTCATCAAGAGGCGGGACAAGGAAAGCAGCAGGAGTTCTAGAAGTGGATGGGTTTACAGCTATTGCTGCACAAATAGCTGCTTTGCAGAATCAACTCAACACCCACTTCAGTAACATGACAATGAACCAGCCTCAAGCCCCAGTGAATGCAGTGCAGCAAATTTGGTGTGAAGTGTGCGGAAGCAGTGAGCACTCAGCTGAGTGTTGTGGAGCAAATCCTGACTCGGTGAACTTTGTGGGAAATATACAAAGGAACAACCACCAACAGTATGGCAATAGCTACAATTCCAATTGGAAGAATCACCCGAATTTCTCCTGGGGTAGCAACAACCATCAGGGGCAGAGTTCGAGTCAGGGTGGGCAAAGGAACCAAGGAGGGCAGCAGAATTATCAAGCACAATTCAGAAACAACAATGCACCTCCTCCACCACCATCACCTAGCATTGAGGAGATGTTTAATACTATGATAGCTAATCAAGCTCAACTGCAGGCTGACTATGTGAAATTGGCAGCCGAGGTGAAAAACAACCAGTTAGCTACCAAGGCGCTTGAATATCAATTTGGGCAATTTGCTGGAGCCCAAAACACCAGACCTAGAGGACGACTTCCGAGCGACACAGATCCCAACCCCAAGTAGGTAAATGCGGACCACAAGGAGTGGTTTGCAGCTGAAAGAGGTGGAACCAGAAAGACCACCTCAAATATCGGGAGCAGCAGAAGTCGAGAGGGAGCAAAGTGATGAGAGGGGGGAGACTAAGGAAGCGGAATCAGAAAGACCACCACCCCCGTTCCCTCAACGATTAAAGAAACACAAGGAGGAGGCGTGTTTCAAGAAATTCATGGAGGTGCTGAGACAGGTACATATTAACTTACCTCTTGTTGATGTTTTGCAGGGAGTGCCGAAATATGCCAAGTATATAAAGGACATCGTGGAAAACAAAAGTCGGTTGACTGAGTATGCTACGGTGGCTCTCACGGAGGAGTGCACTTCCCGGATACAAAACCGACTGCCCACAAAGCTCAAAGACCCTGGGAGCTTTACTATATAGATTACTATTGGGTAGAGTATTCGAGCTCGTGGATTGTGTGATTTGGGAGCAAGCATTAATTTGATGTCGTCAATAGTATTCAAAAAGCTGGGTCTAGGGAGTCCTAGACCCACAACAGTGATCTTGCAATTGGCAGATCGGTCCTTAGCCAGACCTGATGGCATTGTGGAGGACTTTCTGGTGCAAGTTGGCTCCCTGATCTTCCCGGTAGATTTTGTCGTGCTGGATTTTGAACCAGACGCGGAAGTCCCATTTATTTTGGGACGTCCTTTCTTGGCGACCGGGAAAGCGCTGATTGATGTAGCTGCAGGGCAGCTAACAATGCGAGCACACGACAAGGTGGAAGTATTCGATGTGTACAAGGCACCCAAGCTCCCGACTGTGTACAAAGAACTCTCAGTGATCAATGTGATTGATCAAGTCGATGATGAGCAGATTAAGGATTCACGAGAGTTATTGGGAAAACCACCAGAATGGTGTAAGCACTACTGGGGGGAGGACGGTTTTCGAGAGAAAACGTCCATCACCCTAGAGGACAACTGAGCTGAATGACGTCGAGCCACGACGGTAAACCAGGCACTGCACGGGAGGCAACCCGTGAAAATTTTTTCTTTGTAAATTGTGAATAGATTTTTCTTTTTCTTTTTCTTAATTAACAACAAAAATTTTAGTTTTAATTTTTGTTTTTATTTTTATTTAGAGTGAAAACTATAATTCTAACCAATTTCTTGTAGTAGAATGAATTTCAGGTCGAACTGAGGAAAATATACAAGGAATCGCAAAGGAAAATTCGAGGTATGAAAAATAAGAAAAAGTGGCAAAACAGTGAGCTAGGGCGATAGCTCCGTGTCACGGAGGAGGACCTCTGTGTTACCCTCCGTGACACGTTGAGGTATAAATCTGGAATTTTAAAGAATTCCAGAGTACCCTCGCGACAGCTCCGTGTCACGGAGGCAGTGCTCCACGATGCACTCCGTGACACGTTGCTGTGTATATCGCGACGGGTCACACCGGGTCGCCGGGTGACCCGCGCGATTTTTCCACTTTTAAACCCCGAATCCCCCTCAAATTTTCTTTATTCCTCACACACTCCGCGACCAAACCCCCTAAAACCCCTCCCCCTTCAACGTGACACGGAATAGGCCAAGAAATTCATCTAGTTTCCTTCAATTCTTCAATCTCAAGGTATGTTCTTCGATTCCATCTCATTTCTTATCGATTTTCTTTGATATTGAGCATGTGATGTGAGCTAAGTTTGCCCTAAGCAGAAATTAAGCGTGAATTCAATTGAATTAGTGTTGATGAATGTTCGGAGTATCATTGTGATTGCTTGAACTCGTTAATTGCATAATTTAATCGAATTTTGTTGATACAATCATATTTAGGGCTTGTTTTTTAAGTTGAAGTGGAAAAATGTAGTGAACTTGTGAAATTCATGTCGGGTTGTACATGTTGAGTGAGATTAGTCGATGTGCTAATTGTTATGATGTTAGAAAAAACCGACGAATTCTCGGGTTAGGGGAATAGTGAAATTTGCAAGAATTGGGTGAGTTGTATAGGTTCGTGTAGATAAATTCTTGTTGTTTCATTTCTTTGTTTTTCCTTGCTAAGTGCGATGGAATAAAATGTTATCGAGGGTAATGATTGTGGTTAGTTGTACGAAGTCTGAGTAGTCCATAGAATATATACCGTCGAATTCTTCGAATGCACTAAGCATGGTTGTATAGTTGGTTATTGGTTTGTGTAAATAAGCATGATCTTGCCAGAATGTTGTAATTTTGGTTAAGGACTAAGTGTGGGGTAGCCTAGCTTAACCCGACCTTAGTCGGAGTTAATATTCATTGGCTTAACATTGATCTTGTCTACTTGGATTGATAGGTAAAATGGCAAGCTGGCAAGAAAAAGGGAAAGGCGCATCAACATCGGGTGCCGAAAGAAAGCGAATCATACTGGGCACAGCAGTCCCAGCAGCACCAGCGGTTGCACGCGGCCAACGCCGCCAATACGGAACCAGGTGGGTGACAAAAGAGGGGAAGAAGTGGTATGCCAAGCACAAGGAGAGCAAGTACTTCCCCGAGGAACACATAGCATTGGAACCGTTGGCACAAGAGTGCCCTAGGATTGTACACCGGATCGAGGCAGCTAGGCTCAAATTCATTTTTAAAGAGCCTAAGGAATGCAACTTGCACATGATTCGGGAATTCTATGCCAATTGGGACCCGACTCTCAAAAGTCACACCATAAAAATCAGAGGGCAAATAGTCACCTTCGAGCCCCACCACCTCAATGCTATCCTAGGGGCGCGGGATATAGACGCCCACGTGCTTCGACAGCTGAACATCACTCCACCGTATGCGGACATCAGATGCACTTTGTGTGGAACCCGATCGACAGCTAGATGGAGTAGACACAAAGAGAGGGGATACCATCAGACTTTGCCCTATTCACAGATGAACAGGGAAGCCAGAATATGGCTAAAGATCGTCTGTTCCTGCCTAATCCCAGGGGTACATATGACAGATGTAACCCGGGATCATGTATGCCTGGTGTACGCCCTGATGAAAGGGCTGGAAATCAACGTGGGGGCAGTGATTATCTCGACCATGAAGAGAGCCCGGTTGCATCAGGGGCACAGATATGGATTTGGTGGGCTACTCACCACCTTCCTGAGGGGCCTGGATGTCGAGGAAGAGGCCCTTGATTATATCCCACAGATGGAGCGGCGGGCCTTAGATGTCACTAAAACTAAGGCTCCCGACACCACCCACGGGCCAGTGCTTACACTAGGCGAGCGACATGCTTGTGATGATCAGTACATGGCTCGCATGTATGGGATACAGATGCTCCAGCTGAGGATAGGCGGGAGGCCGGCAACAGAGGAGGAGCTATGGCAGCTCGAGCTGGACTACCCTTTTGGCGAAAACGCCAGGGCTTTATGCCGGGTGGGGCCAGCATTTGTAGAGCCCACGGATGATGATGTCCCCACGGACGAGGAGACACGTCGGGAGGACTCCGATGTGGAGTCCGAGGATGACGACGGGGATGATTCAGACATGGGAGATGAAGCAGCAGCACCTGATGAAGAAGTGGAGTACTTTGATTGATCAGGGAGTTCCACCACCCAATTTTTGTGCTATTTTAATTCTTTGTGAACACTGGGGACATTGTTCGAGATAAGTGTGAGGTGGGAGTAGTTAGGTGCTGGTTATGCTGTTTTGTATGTCCCAATCTGTTGTTGTGCTGTGAATAAAATTTTCTAACCATTTTCTAACCTGTGATTTGTGATTGTAAGTTATTGTTCTGTATTGTAAATATATGTGAAACTGTTGTGTGTTGCTGAATGTGCTAGCTGATTTTGTACATATTTTTGTTATCGAAATGATCGAAGTTTTTAAAAAAAAAACCACTTCTTGGGTTTCTCAGCGTTTGTTTTCGATTCTTTTACTGAGAAGGGTCCCATTGAATCGAAGTCCTAGTTAGTGACCGTTCCCTATGATGGATGGATGACAACCGTCTTAAGGAAAATGTAGTCGTTAGGAGTAGATTTTTCAATTATTTTTCAGTTGTTTTTCTTTTGTGAGTTGCATCCTAAAACTCGTAGTTATTTTATAGTTGTGGAATTATGGTTGCGTGTTGTACATGATATTTAAAATGCAAATGTGATTCATATGAAAGCATGCAACTTTGTAAATGTGTTGAGATACCTAGGCCATAAAGTTCGATTCAGTGTGATTGAGGCTTAATGTTTGAATTCCTGTAATTAGCTGATTGAAGAGTTTGTGAATACATCTTGAATTGAGCATGTGCAATAAGTGTGAAGTGAGGTTTTGTTATTCCATGCTATTGTGAAGTGTCTAGAACTTGCCTGATGTGTGTACAAAACGAAATGAAGGAGGTGTATTGTAGGAAAGGATGTAGGCATTTCTTTGTTTTTAACCGAAAGTTTCAATTTTTCATTATCATACCCACCTTGATTGTGTACCCTAGTCAGCCCGTTGAGCCTTTAGCCTATTATTTTTTTCTTTTGTCAAAAAGTGTAAACCGAGCTTAATCCCTTCTTTTCATTATTCGTAAAGTCGATCCAAAACTCTTAAGCGCTTAAGAAGAGAAAATCATTTCCCTAAAGTGTCAAAGAGCGAGAATGGTGAAAAGAAAAGAAAAGCAGAGTGATGGAAGAAAAGAAAAGGTTGAAGGTGCAATTGTTATAAATAAACTATAATGAAGGTGTATGAATAATCTTTGTTGTGGTCTCAAGTGCGTTTAATAAGATGGGCCAAACTAAAGAAAAACTTCAAGAATGGGAGGATGAAGAAAGAAACAATGTCCATGAGTTTGATGGGATGTGTTGAAAAGGCGCTTAAGGATGCTAGTGGTTATTATGGGCGAGCCCAATATTTACTAGTTCCGTAGCTTCCATTACAACCCGTTAAAGTCCTACGTGATCTTACATCACACTTCTTGATATTAGTGAAGTAGTACACTAAAGGCAAGCTTATGGGTCATGACATGATGCATGTGAATTCTTTTGGGAGAGAGAGCGAAATTGTGTTTATATGCCCCTGCTTGAAATTTTGTGAGCTCATATGATCAGAAAGGGGAAAATTCTCTTGTGTTGTGAGGGCACATGCTTGATGAGAGATTAATTTTCGTGTCGGATGTCTTGATCAGCTGATTTGCATGAGTTTGCCAATATCGAGAGTCGATTCTTAAGTCTAGGAAGTCTTGATGTATTGAAGGTCATTGCATTGATAGGACCATGCATGTTTTCTTGATGATTTGCTGTATTGAATAATCGGTATGACCATAACCTAAATTGTCGAACCAAAGTAGCGAGGGTGGGATGTAAATTGCATAAGGTGTAAGATTGTTGTTCGAGGACGAACAAGGATTTAAGTGTGGGGTAAGTGATCTTGGGCAAATTTATATGCCCAAGTGATACTCAAAGGTGTCATTTTAGCCTTGTTTATCTATCAATGTTTATACATTCTCATGTAATTGGTAATAAAATGTGAATTTATACTAACCAACATGATTAGCATTGTTTTGCAGGAAAAATGTAATTTCGGGAAGCTAAAATGCATGTTGGAAGATATCGGGGTTGGACTCGGATGTGAGCAAAGGACAAGGCATTGGAAAGCACAAAATAAAGGGGCTCCGTGATGGAGCCGTGTCACGCTGCCATCGCGGAGGCCTTCTGCCTAGAGAGGGAATTTTCAGCCTAATTACAGTGAGGGTTCGCGATGGGTCCATGGCACGGTGGCCTGGCTCCGCGTTGCACGTCGTGCCACGTTGGGCCTTATTCCCTGGACCCCCAGTTTCCAGTGAGGGTCCGCGTCGGTGGCGTGTCACGGAGGCACTACTCCGCGATGCACTCCGTGACACGTTGCTTGTTATTCCGGGAAAAATTTCCACTAGTATAAATAGAACACTTAGGTTCATTTTTCAATATTCTAACTTGGTGGAGCAAGAACGTGGGTTACAGGCAGTTGAGGGGACGAAATTCTCAGGGTTTTTCTCTTTTTCCTTCTTGTATTCAATTGCTTGTATGTTTAACACTCATTTAACGATGTTTAATCCACAAATGAGTGGCTAATTCATCTTCTTGCTGAGGTTAAGAACAATTGTAATGAAATGTGATTATTGATTCTTTGGTTTTTCATCTTTTCTTCCATGGTTGTTCTATTGATTCTTGTTCTTACTGCATTAATGTGTGGCCTACGTTAATGTATATCTAAAAAGTCCGGTTTCACTCGAGAGAGCAAGAAATTGAAAAGTTATGAATTAATAGGATATGATCCTTTCTTAGTTTGGGAAAATTGAGAATTGATTTACCTTCTGGATAGAAATATACCTGAAAGTCGTATTAGTCAATTTAGGAATCGATTTTGTATTGCTATAACATGAATTGCATTTAATCACAGAAATGTAGGTGGATGGTTCATGATTCTTAAGTGGGGTTAAATATGAGAGTTTTAATCCCTTGGCAATAATTCTTGACTAGCAACCGGAGGAAAAGGCTAACCAAATTATATCGACAATTAATTTCATTACATGTTCGTATAACCTTAGCATGCTCACATTCATAGTTCAGACTCACATTAGATAATTATTTTAGACTTAGCAAAATTATTAGAAATCAAAAATATCAAACTCTTGGTTACACTGTTGTCTGCATTTTTAGAATTGAAATATAGTACACTTGAGCAGATTGCACTTCATCCCAGTCCCTGTGGGATCGATACTTGGCTTACTTAAGCCACTTTACTACTTGTTCGACCACGTGCACTTGTGTGTAGTTATATACCCATATAACAACAGCCGAACAAGGGCAAGCCTATGATTTTGTATGCGCACTGTGTGAACTTCTTTGTGAGTGTGAGTGTACTTGACACTATCCCTGTATTAAATTATAATGATTGAGAGCTATGAATGAGTGGGATTTCTTTGCAGTGAGGGCATATAGGCAACGATATCATCTACTAATTGTTTGTGTCAGTGTCATAGGATTGTATGCATGGTTGCGGGTTGACAGTGTAATGTCATTCTTTAATTCCTTTGTGTCATGGTGGAAAACTTTACATACACACTGTGATTTGGTTTCTGGTGATATAGAAGGGGTTAGAAAGTTGAATTTGATTATGCTATGAGTTTGTGACTACCATAGTTCCCTAGATTTCTTCTAGTTGAAGCGTCGAGTTAGTTTTATTTTTATCGTTTTTGCCTGAGGACATGCAAAATTTATAACTTGAGGGTGTTGATATGTCATGGTTTTGCGACACTTTCGATTCTTAAAACTAAGAAAATATGCTAATCTTGGGTATGTTTATATAGATATAATGTATTTTTACTAAGTGTTGTAGGGAAACAAGTGCGGAACGTGAAATAGGCATAATGAGTCAAAAATAGTCCAAGTCTGGAATGCCAGGAAGGTAACGAGTTGTGATGTCTTGTAATGACTTGTTCCCTGGTCCGTTAGAAGAAAATAACCTTGAAAGTATAAAACGCAAGCAGGAAACAGTGGTGACAATGAATCAACATCACGACTCGTCATGTTTGGCCACGAGTCGTTGGGAGGATATTGAGGATTGGAAGCTGAAACTGATCAGAAGACTTGTGAGTCATAACGGAAGGAGTAACTAGTCGTCTTGCGGCTTCACGACTCATTGAGAGCACTCGTCAAGTGAACTTTAGAAGTTAAGCATCAAGAGCTAAGTGTCAGGACAGATGAAGCAACAAGTAGCTAGGAGACTCAACGAGTCGTCATAAGCGACTATAGAGAATTGTTCAAAGCATAGGAAATTTGAGCCTAAAAAATAATGAATGACCTCACGACTCGTCGGGTCATGTATCGAGTCATTAGGTGAGCCGTCATCCAGTTGAAGATTTTGCTGAGCATGAGCCGTTACTTCACTTCATGACTTGCGAGGTCTTATCACGAGTCGTTATCACTACCGACCTGAATTTCTAGTTGACTTAGGATAGGATTTATTTTATGTCTATAAATATTTTGTTTAGGTTTATTTTTACGAGTTCGGACCTTGTTACTATTACACCCCATAAGTTTCTATCGTTTAGTCGATGCGTACATACGTATGTTGAGAGTTTTGGGGTATGACGCATGTGAGGAGGGGATCGAGGAATGAATACATAAGTTCAGGGTCGAAGAGTAGGAGGTCGGGGCCAAGGGCAGGGCACACCAAGCACCGGCGGCACAGCCCCAACGGCGCAAGGAGAGCCACATCACGCGCCTCCCTTGGCGCATTGGGAGGCGTCGGGCTTGTACTCTGCCGTAATGGGAGGCACGTCCGGACTCTCCCTTACCACCTATATATATATATATATATATATATATATATATATATATATATATATATATATGTTTCAAGTCTAAATTCATTTCATTTGGAATTAAGTACTAAATCAGACCCCAGATCCTCGACCCTACGACACTCTCCTCTCAACTTTTCATTAGTTTTTCGTTAGATTACGCTGTTAAACTATGTTCCAACGAAAATTCATCTTGGATAATGAGTTTCAAGCCTACGAGGAATGTCCCTACGTAGTTATTTCTTATAAATTTGCTCAGAGTATCGAAACCTGGCTGAGTAAAAGTTGTCGAAATCACTTCTAATCGAGTCCTAAGTGACTGCAAGTGACGGGTAAGCCTTTCTACCTCCTAGACTCTCGGGAATTTGTGGGTTTTGGGCCGAATTAGATGAAGTTGAGTTGTAGTCAATGTTCATTGAAAGATATCATTAGTTGTTGGGTCTTAGTATTTGAAATAGCCTTATTCTCTCAATGTAAAGGTGGCAATTGTGTGGAATTACTAGCTTTAGGTTGGAAACTATTTGGGTGAGCAAAATTTGGCATCCGATGTATGTTAAGGCTTATCTCTTCAGTAAGTTATTCTCGTCGTATAGTGATATGATTTATGCCCTCGAAAGTAGATGATAATCTGGTATGTTGTGATTAGCTGTTGCTAGTAGAAAATGATCTTATATGTTGTGATTAGTTGTTGCTAGTAGATAATGATCTTATATGTTGTAATTAGCTGTTGCTAGTAGATAATGATCTTATATGTTATAATTAGCTACTGCTAGTAGATAAGGATTGTGTATGTTGTGGTTAGCTTCTATAAGACATATTAAGATTATTTTATAGTATCCGTTATCGGGAAAGGGTATGTAAAGTATGACTAACGATGGGTGTGCCATAAGGAGTTCCCCGTTCACCTGTTTACCATTTAGAGGTATTCTAATATTTTGCTATCGTGCCAAGGCCTTAGAAGTTTATGATTAGTTGTTGGGCCTGACTTGGTAAGTTGGATAGCATAGGGCATAGCGTGGCTATATAACTTTCAGTTTGATACCTATATTGTCAGTAAAGCTTTCCCAAGGGCTGTTGGCGGACCTTGACACCTCCAGGGCCAAAATTGGGATAGGGTGGTCTTACCTTTGAGTTAGTGGCACCAGGGTTGCCTAGTGAACTGAGCGATAGCTTGCCATATGATTAGCTACTGTCAGTGGTCGTTAGTTTCATCCAACTCAATGCTTGTCCTACAGGCCGCTCAGGAAACCACTCCAGTTGTTACAAGTCTGATAGACTAGTTGATGCCCTAAGAAGGGAGCCTTATTAGTAGTGAGATGTGAGGCCAATGTCCCAGGTTACTCTTATAGATGACCAGGTACATGTTGCCGTGAAGGGATAGGTCCAGATATACCTACCTAAGTGGCTAAACCATCCAGAGGAGCCATATGGAATCTAGACAGACTAAGTTAAGGTCCAAAGGGACTAGAACTAGAGTATCACGGTGTTACTTCCGGGCTAAGAGTTATAGTAAGCTATCTGTGGAGAGGTAGGGCTGACCGCTTAGGAACGTATCCAGTTGGTAGCAGTTCTGTAGTCGTCTCAAGCAAAGGAATCATATAGACAGTCGTACGACCTTGTTGTTCGCTTATGAACTATCATTTACAGGAGCCTAGAAGGCTCAAACATAGTTACAGGAGCCCAGCAGGCTCAGTTGCAGATTTAGAGGCCAGGTAGGTTGGCTATAGTACTAGTAGAATCATAAGGACCTTGTTAGGGATATATAGATTGAATTGGACTTTTCAGAGCTTATGGGGGCCCTAGAAGGTTATTTCTGTGTTACTTGCACCTTACAGGCTTATGGGGGTAGGGTTAGGTTCTTGCTTGTATACCTGCTTGTTAGATATAGGGTTATGGATGTATAGCTGTGCAGCTTCAGCTCATATTCATGTAGTGATTTACTAGATGAGGGTTATGGATAATAAAGCTTACAGGTTATCTTCTGCCCCTTCTTGCTATTTAGATTCAGTTCTTTATCAGCTTATATCTAGATTTTATCACTGTCTTACATATTCGGTACATATTGTACTGATGTCCACGCATGTGGCGCTGCATATAGTCTGCAGGTTTAGATAGACAGGGTTCAGAACTTCTGTTAGCATCTATTCGGAGTCAGCAGATTGGTTAGCTCCTTTTATTTGGAGTTGCCAGGTAGTGGAAGTTTGCTCTTTCTGTTGTACAGTTATGGGTAGGTTGGGGCCCTGTCCCGACCACTATTCCACTCTTAGAGGCTTGCAGACTACAGTCTTTCAGTTGTGGGTTGTTGTTAGCCATGTGGGGCCTATGTTTGTTGTGCGGGGTGCATGTTGGCTATGTGGGGCGTAGTTTAGCTATTTAGTTAGCAGCTTTGTTGGCTATAGTATGAATATGACCGCCTTTTTTCATTCTGTTATGACTAGACAGCATAGTGGTCTTATCGGCCCGCATAGGATCCCTTTATTGTCATGTTGCTAGGTTAGTTATTTTCCTTTACAGGTTGTTGTGTGGCCTTGTTGGCCTACTGTTGTGTTTACAACCGAGATATAGCCCTTTTTTTCTTGATTTTGAGTTGCTGTCAGGCACCAAAAGTGCATATGCCCAGCCAGGTCGAGCCCACATCCCAGTGTGGCATTAGGTGCCAATCATGCCTCCTAAGACAGAGCATGACAGTTTCGACTTTTACCATATTTTTCATTGTTATTCATCGATATTAAGGTTCACAAAAAAAAATTCATAATTTTGTTCTTGAATTCGGGGATTCAAAAAACTTTGAAATTATTGATCTTAGATTCTTGTTGATTGATTACGATGTGTGGTTTCTTCTACAAAATATTGTAAGTTATAATTATGATTTCTTCTACAATTCTTAATTGTGATTCTTCAAGCATGAGTAGCTAAACCCATAACTAGGATTGTGGGAACCATGATGAATTAACACGCACAGGCGAAAATACTTAGTGAATCATGAACGGGGTTTGTGCATGTATTATTTTCCCCTTCTTTTTAATTGCTTCTTAACAATCGTGAATGATGGAATTTGCCTTCTTCTTACTCACTGGATCAAGGGGGTAATGAATGGGAAAAGGGATTAACAACGAAGATTTGAGGCTATCAACCCTCATCTAATAGCTTGACCTTGTCCTAGGGTAAAAGTTAATCAAGTATACATCTGCATACGGATCAAGTTGCATGGTGATAATCATCTAAGTAGGGTACCAACCATTTATGTGAAGCTAAATTACCGATATTGCATGTTAAACACCGGAATAGATCACTAGTATAAAACGTCTTATTGTTATGAAGTTATGGGGAGCACAATCCTAGTCAACTCACTCTTTGAATACAATCAATTTTAATCAAGGATCTACTCATTGCTCTATACTGTTTTTCAATATTTCTTGTTATAATTTCCCTCCTAGGAAATAAGTAAGCAGCTAAACGCATTAATTAAGGTCCTTGCCATATTTCTCATGGGATTCAAACACAACCCTTGTTGGATCCTATATTTGAACATCGGTCATTTTATATCTCATTACGAGGTATAATTTGAGTAACATCACCAACCAAACACTCTTCGGGGCACCTCCTACCACATTTCCTACAAGCTGGAAAAATATGCTCCCTATCATGGTCCTCTAACCCCTAAAGCCTGACGCTCTGCCTCTCTGATCTCCTCGAGGTCTGGATGAAATGCTGGTTGATGAGGGAGCTAAGGCTGATGACCTCTGGTGGAACTGAGGGCGATGTCCACCACCAGATCTCTATTGGAAATGCCTATGGCTTCCTGTTCTGGCCCTCTTGGTCTCTCTCTCCTTCTCCTTCATCTGCTCTGCCTCTATCTATTGGGCATATATTATCAGTAGGAAGACATCTATATCATTAATCAGCATGGTGATCCTGCACTCCTTAATCAAGGAATCTGCCACCCCATTCATGAACTTGCTCATACGAGCCCTCGGATCAGCAACCATCTCGGAGCATACTTGGACAGCTGGGAAACTTCAGGGCATACTCCTAAACAATCATATCATTTTACTTCATGTTGATGAACTCTATTGCCTTTGCTTCCCTCAACTCTCGGGGGAAGAACCTATCCAAGAAAGCCATAACAAACTCATCCCAACCTATGGGGACTGCACCAACTCCCCTGCTCTCCTTCCACTGCCGGAACCATATTGAGCAATCCCCTTGAGCTGATAAGAGGCCAAGTCTGCACTATCCTCTCCTGAAACACCCATCACCTGGGTAATCTTCTAGGCCTCCTCAATAAACTCCTGTGGGTCCTTATCCACTTTTGACCCATGAAACTCAGGTGGGTCTATCCTGATGAAGTCTCGCATCCTAGCTGCTGCCGCATTCCCATTCTGGTTCACATGAGCCACAGTCTGCTGATTGACTTGGGCGGTCATGGCCTGTGCTAACATCTGAAATGTCTCCCTAAACTCGGTATGAGTAACCGCTCCAATATTCACGAACTTGGTCATATGAGCCCGGCAAACGAGCCCTTGGATCAGCAACCATCTTAGGAGCATACTTGGATAGCTGGGTAAACTTCAGGTCATACTCCTGAACAATCATATCATTTTTCTTCAAGTTGATGAACTATGTTGCCTTTGCTTCCCTCAACTCTCAGAGTAAGAACCTGTCCAAGAAAGTTGTAACAAACTTATCCCAACCAACAGGGCCTACACCAATACCCCTGTTCTCCCTCCATTACTAGAACCATATATGAACAACCCCCTTGAGCTGATAGGAGGTCAAGTCTACACTATCCTCTCCTAAAACACCCATCACTTAAGTAATCTTCTAGACCGCCTCAATTAACTCTTGTGGGTCATCATCCACTTTTGACCCAAGAAACTCGGGTGGGTTCATCCTGATGAAGTCTCGCACCCTAGCCATTATCGCATTCCTATTTTGGTTCACATGAGCCACAACCTACTGATTGATCTGGGCGATCATGTCATGTGCTAAAATCTTAAAATGTCGCCCTAAACTCGGCATGAGTAACTTGCTCTGATAAAGGATCAACTAGAGCTGGTGGGGCTGACTGATGCCCATCTCCATTATCATGGCCATGGCCATTTTCATTGTCATTTCTTCTTCCATTGACTCGGCGGGGAGGCATGCTTCTGCAAACGCGTATAGCACTAGTTAGAGGAATAGAGAGATGTACTTCATCGCATGACATAAATCATAAAAGAAGGGAAATTTCCTAAAACATCTCATAGTCTCTTCTCCCATAAGTGTGGTGGGCTTCACACCTATGAAAAAGACTCTACTTAACACGACTTTTATATAACCTAGGACACACCTAAACCTGGCTCTGATACCAAATTTGTCACAACCCGAGCTGAAACTCTAGATTGAGACACGGGACCTAAAACCACGAATGGCTCTAAGCTAACCCATAGTACATACATAGCATGAATAGGAACATTATTAATGCAGAAATAAAGCATGAACATGACATAAGTGGAAGTCTGCATGACATAACAACGTGAACATAAGCACAAGCCAACATCGCTGACCCATCTATACGTAGCTGTCTGAAAAGCCTCTAGACATTTGATGAGCTGATGGGACAAAACACCCAACTAGTTCACTCAATCTTAAACTAAAATACATGAACAAATGAGACATAATCAAAACTGATGTCCTCGGATCATGAGGACTAACCAAGACTAGGATAGAGCTGGACTGATCGGGAGCGAGCTAACGACAAGACTGATATGGATCACCCAAACCTATATCATGAGATAATATAGCATAGAGTATGTGGTTAGTACTTTGAATGTATTAAGTATATAGAGAAAGTAAAACATGCTAGTAAAACAATAGTCTGAAATCATGAATATTAAATAAAATAGAACATGAGAGTAAGGAAACATGCTAAAAGCCATATTCCCGAAGTAATCATAATAATGAGATATTCATTATAAGCTGAATATAATGACTCAAGGTTCAGAAATAGAAGTCATGCAGAGCACCATACTTGAAATTATAAGTGAAAACTCATAAACTGATGAATGGGTCAAATATGCTAATAAACATAATATCATAAAATATGAACGTGAGTAAATGAAAGCATGAGGAACAATGGGAGGCTTTGTCTTAACCAACACCATCACAATAGCGCTTACGTGATGCCCAACTATCTCACTTAAGTGGGCAGAGCCGTCCTAAACCTTGCCAGGGCAAAGAACGATGGAGGTGTGATATCACTAGTGTGCCCTCAGGCGGGGAAACACTCTTTGGAGAGGTCCTAAATAAGAATATATACCTACGATGGCGCGTAGTTATGAGACCGGGGTCCTCAGAATCCCTAGCATACTCAGTGCTAGACACTACTCCCAAAACATGCATATTGCTCATAATCATATTCTCAAAATATATCATTTACTTGGGAGTCTTGACTCCAAATATTTCTTTAAAACTAATCATGTAAGTATTGGCTAAAGTCATGATAAAACATGACTTTACATGGGCTAGCCCGAAACATGAAATCATACATACTTGAATTAAATTTTATAAATCAAAATCATGGATTCATAAGTTTAAGAATCCATAATATTCGTTCAGATAATTTATCATACTAGAAATCATCGACTCATATGCTTGAAATTCATAAAATCATGCATATAAAGGAAAAATCATCATAAGCTTGAAATCATCAATTCATGAAGAACTTGAGAGTAAAATCTGCCCTAATAACTATATTTCATCAATTGGAACATGAGAGAATTGAACCCATAGAGATATCATGATTAATTACATGAAATTGGGTTAAACCCTAGAATTTCAATATAACATGATTGGAGACTTGAAATCATAGAATAGAGATGAAATTGCGCATGAGGGTGGAAGAATTTTCTCCATTCATAATCCAACATACCCGGGCTTGAAGAATCCTCAACTTGATTGGAGACCCAAAGGGAATTGAGGGGAAGATTTGATGAAGAGCCCTAGCTTCTCTTGAGGGGATTTGATCTTCATTTAGGGGTGTTAGGAGTAGAATGAGGGTTTAGGATGATCAAAACCCTTAAAAACAATCTTTAGGAGGCTTTAAATGACTTAGTTTTGGAGTTAGGAACTTAAGAATTATGAAAAACACCCTTAATAATTCAACAGAAAATTACTTACTGCCAGACCCAACTACCCACACGATGATCCGTCGGGTCTTCTAACAGGTCGTTGTCTAACCTGTTGTCACTATATGCTTTTCCTCAAAAATTTTTTATCTTTTCTTGATGCCTCACTTGACGATTCGTCGTGTCACTTAACGGGTCACTTAAACAGTCGTCAAGACTCTCTGAAACTCAGCTTTCCACCATTTTCATGCACCTAACGTGTCACTCAATGACCCTTCAAGTGACTTAATGGGTCACTTGACGACTCGCCCTATATCCTGATGCAGGTTTTTCTATTTTCTCCGTTTTAGCCCTCAAGTCTAATCCATAGTGGACAAGACGAGGGATGCAACCTAAGATGATTCGAACATGTGAGGAGAAGATGAACAGATGTCCCAGTGAAAATGTGCGTGAGGTTGTCTATTGTGGAGGTAAGAAGAGGTAGAGGTAGGCTAAAGAAGTCCTTGGGAGAGGTGATTAATCAGGACATGACAACTCATGTAGCTTATCGAGGATATGACCCTTGATAGAAAAATATGAAAGTTGAGGATTGATTTAAAGGTTAGTAGATAGTCAAGTGTATTTTTCTTTTTTAGTTTTATTAGTATATCTCTCCTACTATCATTTTATTTTATTATAAGATTATATTTGTTTTCTTTTGTTTCAGTAATCGTATTATATGTTGTTTTTATTATTCTTTCTTCATTGTTTTTACTTTATATAATTGTTGTTTGTTATTCTTTACTTGAGTCGAGGATCTATCGGAAATAACCTCTCTACCTTCAAAAAATAAGGGTAAGATTGTGTACTCCAGACTCTAATTATGAAATTATATTGAATACGTTATTATTGATACTCATATTTATTGATATTTAATCTTAATGGACTAGAAAAATAAGTTAGAATGAGAAATTAATGTAAAAGCAAAACATGAAAAAAATATTATTTTTTCTTGGGAAAAGGGGCAGGGAAAAGAATCTTTCCGAGGAGTGACCCCAAGTAGAAGTTAGAGAATAGAGAAGGAATCGAGCCTTTCCTGAAGGATCTAGGACTTAGGACACAAACTAAATGATCGAACTGATGAATCTTAGATTAGGTGGAGTTTACCAGCACATAGGTAGTCTAAGTTCCTAAAAAAGGGAGTCTCTGACTTCCACTTAGCTATCTCAACTTTGTGATTTAGAGCAAATATATCCCACATTAAAAAAGTAGTACAAATATGTTCCTGATACCGTTTTCTTTTTTGATTTAAAATTTATTTATTTTTATATTTTTAAAATAAATATAAAATTATTTATTGTCCGTTACCCATTTGGAACCAAAGTTGCATTTATTATTACTACCGATGATATGTGTAAGTTATTCTTTATTCTTGAATTCTCTGGAACATGGTCCATGGAACTAAAGCTGGACCTTCCTTTTCAACCTTTTCTTCTGCCTCGACTCTTTGCGTCTTCTTCTCCCCTCCCCCAATAACAAACCCAGCACCCCCTATTATCTTCAAAAACCCTAAAACTTCATCACTTAAAATCTCCCTTAAACCCTTTTTGGAAAAAGCCCTAAACTTTACCCAATTTTCTAATATTTTTTTTAAAAGAAATTGCAAGATACCAGTATACACGGGCCACAATCATAGAGACTACAGTTCTTCATTGTAGCAAAGACTCAAACATTCTGCTACTTTACCCACTTCTTTGAAATTTGGATCTTTGCGGATCCGTTCTCATTTGCGGGTCTTTGGAAAATTTTGCAAAAGATAGAAAATGGCTGCAAATCGGAGACGGGTTGGAGATGATCGTTTTTATAGCCCGCCGGCGATGAGGAAGCAGCAAAAAATGAAAGCCAAGTCAAGAATTGAAGCGGAGAGTCGAACCGAGTCTGATGATGGAGCATCGTCAACGGCGTCGGTTTCATCGATTCGAATTGAGAATTTGACGAATTTCGATCGGTTCTTGGAGCATACCACTCCTAAAGTTCCCGCTCAAGTTTTTTCCAAGGTATGAACTTTAAGAGAGAATATTAGTTTCTTTTGTTTTGGAGTTTTTTGTGCATTATTAATATTGTTTGTGCATTGATATTTGTTTTCCGGTGCAGTGATTTAAGAAAATGGTCACTTCTCTTGTTTGCTAATTATTAGCTATCAAATTAATCTGTATGTTTTATCCTATTGGGAAATTAGGTTATAGATATTGGGGAAACATGAAACTATGCCTTGATGTAAAAGTTGCTGCATTTTAGGTGTTTGTGAATGATTTCAAGAGTTTGTATTGTCACACTGTCACAGGATTATGCTTAAAGTGAATATTGAATTTTTTACACTACTTTACATGGAAATAGAATAATAATGAGGAGAGCTGTATTATTTAATCTATTTCTCATATACATGGACAAATTTGTAACATTGAATCCTGCTATTACCGGCTAGACAATATTCTCAGAAACTGGACCTACCATTGGTAACTAAAGGAAATTTATGGAATTGCACCTAGTTTCATGTGCATGCATATGCCTGCTTTTAGATACTTGGTCGTATCGTGTGTGTAAGCCGTCTGCATGAATCAGGTGTTTGAATGCAATGGTTTGCTACTCACTTCTCCCATTTGCATGGAAAACCTTGTTGTATAATGTGTTTATGAAAGGCCAGATTTCTGCTAATTTTATGCTCATTTCTTCCTTAAATCATACAAGTGAATAATGGCTCGGTAATTGTCTCCTTGGCTTGGTTATTGAATTCCTTCATGTAATTTAGATTTTATCTCCTCATTTGTTCAGTGGCTTATTCATAATGCAACAAAGCAGAAATTTGTGGAAAATCAGTTTGAATCTTTTGATCTCCTGATATTCATTCAAGTTAAGCTAGTGCATTTGCATATGTGCAGACAGTCATGAGAGGGATGAAGAATCTTGACAATGATCCCCATCCATACTTTGTCTTGGGTGACCTTTGGGAGTCTTTTGGGGAATGGAGTGCATACGGAGCTGGAGTTCCTCTGGTTTTAAATCAGAGTGATTACGTTGTCCAGTATTATGTGCCATATTTGTCTGGGATTCAA
This sequence comes from Datura wrightii, assembly GCA_035772735.1. Classification (NCBI taxonomy): domain Eukaryota; kingdom Viridiplantae; phylum Streptophyta; class Magnoliopsida; order Solanales; family Solanaceae; genus Datura; species Datura wrightii. Next base: position 68,687,325 of record JASDFA010000019.1, on the reverse strand, counting down.
CTTTATATGGATCCTTCGAGGCCCTCCATCAAGCAAAGGTAAGCTTGTTATGTGCACTTTCTGCCTATTTGCAGATGATAAAAATTGTAATTATTCATGCATATTGGTCTTTGAACGAATTCATGTGCGACTGTTTTGGGTGACAGGGAAAAAGTGTTGAAGTGTTTCCAGAATAATGCGTCTGATTTCTTATTATTGGTTAACGTAAAGATGCATTCTCCATTATGTAATAAATGTTACCTGTTCTGTTTGAATCACAATTGTCCTCTAAAATGTTCAGTTCAGTTGTGAGAATGGTGATTTTAGCCTAGATTCTGGTTAGCTTGGAGTTTGGTTAATGTGAAATTTTTAATCTTATTTTCTTTTATCTTTTCCAAGCTTGAATGTGACTCTTTATGTAAAAGACAAGGTTAATGAGAAGTGGATATCTGTACCTCATGGCCCTGGCCCTGCCACTCAAATGAAGTTGAAGTGTGCACCTTCTTCCATGTGTCATATTGTAGGATATAGGTTTTCTATGTTTGTTCATGGAAGGCATATTCTTAATTATAAATTTAGCTATTGAAGCACTTCAGGTTCTTCATAAATAAACTATAAGCTCATGTATAGCAGAAAGAGTGACCTTAAAAATTGTTTAAGTGTGGACATATTTGACAGGGTTATGATATCTTCTCTTATTGATATGGCCTTGGACAGGCGCAAGGTGTGGCATCAGATGTGCATGGATTGTCCTTAAAGTTGAATTGTGTTCTTGATTATTTGCTCGGTCTTTACTTCTTTGATTTTACTCCTTGCTTGAAGACGGAGGTAGCAAAATGTCTCAAGGCTATTAACGTTTAGTTGTGCTGCTCATCTTACCTACCAAGTGAAAACTTGGTTGAAGTAAGAGCTATCTTCTTTAATCTTTGAACTTACAGACTTCTCTGTTCTCTTAAAAGTGAGTTCATTTCAATTGATTGGTGGCTTTGCTTGTGGATAACTAGTATGCATTAGCTGCATTTTCTTTCAAATAACAATCTTGGGCTTTTTCCAGGAGACCAGGTGAAGAAAGTGATGCTGATTCTGTCAAAGAGACAAGTAGTGATGACAGTAGTGAATATGGAGCTGGAGCTTCAAGGATAGCCAGTAAAGTTCATGGAAGTTGGAATCAGCAGATTTTAATTGGATCAACTATTGATGGAATCAAGCATCTCTCCCTGAAAAAGGACTCTTTCTTAGAATCTTCAGGTGATGAGAATGAAATGGGGAACTCTCCTGGTCTCCTTGTATTTGAATATTTTGAGCGAAATCAACCATATGGTCGTGAACCTTTAGCTGATAAGGCGAGTATTTTATCTTCAAACAGAAGTTTGTCTGTCTTCCATTTTTTTCCTGTGTTACATTCTTTTGCCCATAACACTGCAGATTTCAGGCCTTGCATCTAAATTTCCAGAACTGAAGACATATAGGAGCTGTGATCTTACTGCTGCAAGTTGGATTTCTGTGGCTTGGTACGATTTTCTCTTTTAGCCTTCACCACACAGATTCTTGTGTAAACTCACTTGTTAATACTGAATTGTTTTTTCCGCTTATCCCATTATGAAGGTACCCAATATATAGGATACCAACAGGACCAACATTGCAAAATCTTGATGCTTGCTTTTTGACATACCATTCCCTCTCAACGCCTTCTGGCGGTATGTCGTTCATCCTATTTCTTCTCTATTTATGCTCAATTCACCGATAAAATGAGGGAGTAGATTGTTCTTGAAGTTGCTGACTATCTATTGCTTACACTTTTGCAGTTCCTAGGACTGACTGGCCTCAACAGCATGACACAACTACTAGTAAAGGCATCATTCATGCTGGTATATCTGCCAAGCTACCTCTCCCAACCTTTGGGTTGGCCTCTTACAAATTCCAAGTATCTTTTTGGTATCCCAATGGAGTCCATGAATGTCAGAAGGTCAACTCTCTGTTACGAGCTGCTGAGAATTGGCTCCGGCTTTTGCAAGTTAATCATCCTGACTATAGTTTTTTCGTGTCACATAATTCATATAGGAGGTGAACCTTGTGTTATTTTCTTGTAAGCATAACATCCTGAGATGCTTGTCCAGCTGTAAAAAGTTGGTTGCTGTGGGTATAGCAAAACTAGACTTGAAAGTAGTCCTCTGTTTACATAGTACAAGCTTTTGTACTTTTATCAGTTCCCGCTAGATGCATGAGTGGTAAGGTTTGTAGTAGGGCCAGGAGTGATAATGAAGGTTAGCATCTTCACTGTTCCCTATAGCGCCTCATATACATTGGAGCTTCCTCAATCAACCGTGAGTTCCTGGATCTGATGTTCTGATGACAGTCGCTTTGTCAAGCTAGCTCTTTCAACTTAGGCTCAAGTTAACGTTGATTTTGAAACAATTAGGTTGATTCTCTGTATGTTGTGTACGAACGAATGGTCTGTAATACCTCTAGTATAGTATAATCTTACAGTATATGACTTTGTATATAACTATGTTTTTAGAGTCTGCCTGAGTTTACTACTCAACTCCGACTGATCGAATGACTAATCTAATTATCAGCCACGCCTCTATCTCAGCGGATAAGCCATGCACATTCTCTATGCAATTCTGCTTTGAGATATTGTTCGTTTAGATGCCGATAATCTGCTTCAATACCAAATATATATTTTTTAATCAAATGGCCATAAGGCCTTGTTATAAAAGATAAAACATGGTCAAAAACAAAGACAAAAAGGAGGACCATTCCAAAAAGGGAATCGGCCCAACTGAAGGGGACGAGGCCGGAATAGTAAAGGACATTCCTCCTCGATCCTCTTAAGTCGTCTTCTTCAATCTACTGTCGACGTCGGCATCACACACCCAATGAGAGGAGACTTCAGCTGAAGACTCTCAGTAGTTGCATTGGAGCTACATCGGGTAAGATTAAGCACTTGCTTGCTAGAATCTTCTGATTGAGCGAGATACCCTCAACTGATTTGGTTGTAAACTTTCATATCTAGATCGATGCCCACAAATCACCGTAAAGCGAGCTGATTTGAAGCAAAGCATACAATTTTAAAATATCTGAAAGATTTCACAGATCCCCATCAAATCAGGTAGCTTTAACTCAGATTCGTTAGCTAGATTTGGAGTGATTGATTTTCTTGACCAAATCGTCTATTGAACCTCTTCCAACATGTTGAGTTGACAGAGGAAGCTAATATCACACAAATCTAAAGACACAAGCTGAATCTGATTTTCTTGACCAAATTGTCTATTGAACCCTTCCAACAGATTAAGCTTTCAGTGAAAGCTAATACCAATCGGATATAGTCTCAGTAGAAAATCTATCAAGGAATCTAGAGACTCAAGCTGAATCAATATGTAATTGGTAATCTTCCAAGTTAGAAAAGCAAAACTTGTAATAGCTTGACTTGTATGAAAAATTTACTATTGTGTGTGTTTCCTTATCTTTGTTTTTTCAACTTAACTTTTCAAAGAAGCTGTTAAAAGATCTAAGAGACAAGGAAAACTGTAGAGCAAGAACTTGAATGATTTACATATGAGTGTTTATCCTTCTTGATCTGATGCCATGCATAAACACCTCAAGCTTTTACTATGTGACGTGGTACCTTCAGGCAGTGTAAACAACAATATACCGTTCACACTAGCTCTGCATCATAACTATAGTCTACGGATTAGTTGTGTCTCTATTTAACAACTAGAGTCTAGCTACACGTATTCACCTCTAGTTTCTTACTAATAAAATTAGTAAGAGTTCTAGTTGTTAGTTTGTGCATCTAATCTATAGTATTTAAGTTAAGCGCAACATTTAATTAGAGTATAACCTGTAAGCAACTGCATTCTAGGGAGTTGTCCCTCACTGGTGATTTCTCCTCTATATAGTCCTTGTCCTAATATAAGGTAGTTGAGATTTGTCTAAACTTAAGATCTTCTTTCTGAAATCGGAACCTCATGGAATATATTAAACTGAAATCCACCTGCAAAATCAAAAGCTAAGGTAATGAAATAATCAACCAGACTGTCTTCCTTCCTTAGACATGATATATTTGGACTTCCTTATCTCTCTTCATCAACTCTATAGCATACACACCTATAGCAACACTCCACGGATTTGTCCAGCTTCCATTCAGAACATTTTTCATCGTGGTGAGTCAATCTCCAAGATTATTAGAAGCAACTGATTCACCACACAGTGGTCCAGCCCTTCTTTGATTACAGCAGCCTCTGCACATAGATTTGTCCATTAGGTGGTTGTCTACCCTTAGCACGTATTAAGTTTCCATCTGAATCTCTTAAACAGAACCACAGAGCTAGGGCCTGGATTTCCTCTTGAGTCACCATTTGTATTACATTTGTACCAGCCTTGAGGAAAAAGATTCAAGTGTACCATTTTACCACCAATAAGGAGTCTGTACCTTTCCAAATATTGTACTTATAGGGGCTAAGAGGAGGAATATTTGTAAGCCAGGGGTACTTTATTTTAGCAAACAAATGAATAGTTCTGTTGATATTATATGTGACTGTTGTAGGAATACGTGCCCTCATGAATAGTTGTATTTCTCCATTTTCAAATATGCCATAAAATCACAACAGAAATGACTTGACATATAGACTTCAACTTTTGCATTGCCATCAACATTCCACCATGATCTCATTGTCTGCTTGAGTTGGACAAAAAGGCCCTAATCCCAACAGCACTTGAATAGTAGCACTTTTTTAGCTATCTTACTTGAGGAATATGTGATCCATAGCATCCTGTCGGGACATGAGCAACATGCATACTTAGACACAACTGAAATTTTCATCTTGACTGGACCTTCATCAATAGGAAATTTAGCTTTCCATAGTCTCCATAGGAAAAGTAAATTTTACAAGGAAATCTTTTCATCCCTATCTTCTCAAAATGTATGTGATGCTTGTCTTTTTGTCTCAATAGATTCCAAGTACTACTGATTGAAAAATTACTAGACCTTGTTAATATCCACCAAAGCCTGTCACATTGGTCTGTCCCATCATGTTGCCAACCTTCTAATGAATCAAATTTGGTAATAGGTGGTGTAGTTTATCATAGTCCTACTGGCCCTCATGCATCACTTAAGCCACATTTTCGTTGATTCTTCTATAAGAACACCTTCATATGCTTGCAAGTGCAGTGGCCCAAGTTGTGATCAATTATCAAACTAGAAATTTGATGTACACTGCAAGATTCCCACCATATAATATTCTCCAGTGTGTTTAGTCTCTAACATCCTCTTCCATAATTAAGAACCACCCTTCCATATTACTAGAGTAGGAATTTCTCTTCTTGCAGTACGTATTCCACATAAAGTCAGTCCATATTGATTTGCCTATCCTGAATCTCCATCATAATTTTGCTAACATATCCTTGGACACATCAAATATGGACCTAAATCCAAACCTCCCTCTAGCTCAGGTAGGCAGGCATTTTCTCATGCAGACCAGTGTCTACTTTTGGTACCTTGTTCCAAAAAAAATTTGGAAAAAATCTTATGGATCCCAACCAACTCACATTTAGGAGGAGTAAGAGCAGATAAGATGTAGATAAGATGTAGAGTTGTCAAAACGGGCTGGCCCAACCCAACCCCAACGGGCCAATGAGTTAAACGGATTAGGACGGGCTAACCTTTTTAACAAAAGGGCCTTAAAAATGGCAGCGCAACCCAACCCTAAGCGGGCCATGGGTTAGGACGGGTTGACCCTTTAACAACATTTAAACGTAATTTAAAACATGATAAATGAAAAAGTGTGATTACTAGAAAATCACCAGCCATTATAAGTCTTTATTTTAATAACAAATGCATAAAATAATAATTAAGATGAACCAAAAAAAGAACAAATATAGCTAATTAGTCAAAAGAAGAAAAGCTGCGTAAGAGGCCAAGACCCAAGAAGAGAAGCAGCGCAAGATTTTTAAAAGTCTTAAACCTAATTCTTTTTGTTGGATGTCCTTATCTTATTATTAATTTATTATATAATTAATAGTCTAGTAATGTACACCTTTTTAATTCTTTTTGTTTTATCTTATATTATTATTTTATTTTTTAGTTAATTAATACATTATATATTTAATAATTATTTATTTTTTAAATTTCACGGGCTGGTCTCTGAGGCTTACGGACTGGCCTCTGAGGCTCACGGGTCAAATGAGGCTGGCTTTTAGGCCTCACTTCTAAACGGCCTGTAAAAATTTAACCCAACCTCATTTAATTAAAGGGTTGGGTTGGGCCGACCTCACAGACCAATCCCATTTTGACAGCTCTAATAAGATGTGAATAGGCACACTTTGTAAAATACTTGTGATTAGCACTACCTTACCCCCATAAGATAAAGGTTTTCCTTTCTAAGCTTGTAGTTTATCCTTCAACTTCTTGATCAACTCTGTGAGTGATAGGACACCTTAAATATGTCATAAAAATTGACCTATGACTATTTCAGTACATTATTCCACTAACTGCACTAGAGTGTTATGGACGTTAATATGCATATAAAAAGCATTCTCCTTGTTTATTTTCTTTCCAGATTGAACTTCATACTGATGTAGTGTCTTCATTATCATTTGTAGATAAGTCTCATGAGTTAAAGCAAAGATAATAGTATAATTTGCACAGATAGGTGTTTCAAATTTAACAAATCAAGGCTCTAGATATTAACTCAGCAAAAAGTATGAAAAGAGCAGGAGATAAAGAGTCTCCTCCTTGCTTCACCCCTCTAGTGGAATGGAAAAAGTCATGAGCTTTACCATTCAAAAGAACAAATTACCAATTGTTAGCCAACAATCTCCATATCATATCAATGAAAAATTTTGCAAAGCCCATCCTTTGGAGAACTCTAGTGAGATATATTCATGAAACCTTATCACATGCTTTTGTCATATCCAGTTTGATAATGACATTAGCAGTTTTTTCCCTCTTCTTTATGTCAAAGACAATTTTCTGTGTTAGCAGGATTTTTTAAATAATGCTCCTTCCTTTCACAAATTCTGATTGATTAGAAGAAATCAGGCCAGGGAGAATTTTCTCCAGTCTAACACTCTAGACATAATTTTATTGATGAAGTTACTCAGGCTTATAGGTCTCATATCAAGAAAGTCTACTATATTCTGCTTTTTGTAATAACACCAGGCTTTAGTAAAGCATTACCTCTGAAGTAATCTTGCACCGATAGACTTTTGTAAAGCATTACTGTTGAAGAAATCTTGCCCTATGCTTATTACATCAGTGTTCGCAATATCCCAACATGCCTAATAAAAACACCTAGATAGGACACCATTAAGAGCAAAGGTTGCTCTTTTAACTTCTCCCACAGTTGGAGTTCTACAAAGCTCTGCATTCTCTTCCATGAGCATCACTTCTAGAATATGTTTCAATAGATCAAAATATATAGCCTCTTCCTCCTGTGTGAACTATTTCTGATAGAACTGAATAGCTTCATTAGCCGTTGTCTCTTCCTCCTCAAGTCAGTCTCCTTGTGAGTCTCTTTTAGTAGTTGAAGTCTCTTTCTCCTATCATTCATTAGATTGTGAAAAAATCTGATGTTTCTGTCTCCTCCTTCTAATCATGTAACTCCTGTCTTCTATCTCCAAAATTTCTCCTCATAATGAAGGTTATTTTTTAATTTGTTTGAGCTTTCTACATTACCATTCTATTTTCTTCTGTAGGCTCTTTTTCAAACAAGTTTTCGTTAATCTTAACTTCTTCTCTGATAGTGAGCTGCTTGAAAATGCCTCTGAATGTATCTCTACTCCATTTAGTTAAGGTTATTTTAATTTGCTTCAACTTCTGCTTGAACACATAATAAACATTCCCTGGTACATCAAAACCTTTCATTGTTGTTTTGCAATATCAATGAAGGGTTCATGTTCTGTCCAAAAGTTTAGAAACTTGAAAGGTTTGATGATCTATTCTGTGGCTTCATCACCACATGTTAAAAGTAGAGGAGCATTCTCTGATCCAATCCTTAAAAGGTGTTTCACCTCTACAGCTCCAAACTAGTTCTAAAGTTTTTGCTAATCACTATTCTATCAAGTCTCTTAAAGATACAATCAGTTGCTGCCCTTCCACCCTGCCAAGTGAAATATCATCGGTAGAGAAGCATGATTTGATCCAATCTTTGAAAGGTGCTCTCCCTCTATAGCTCCAAATCAGTTCTGAAACTTTTGAGTAATCTCTATTCTATTAAGTCTCTTCAAAAATACAATCAATTGTTGCCCTTCCATTCTACCAAGTGAAAGTCTGAGTTTAAATTTTATTTCAAATAAACCACAAGAATTTATGCAGCAAGCAAAGTCTTCATATTTTAGGGGATATACTGATAAGCCACCAATCTTTTTCTCCTCATTAAGAATAACATTAAAGTCTCCCCCAATCAAGCATGCAAGAGGTGAAGCATAAGCATTATGATCTAATATATTCCATAGTTCTATTCTGTCAAGGTCATCACATTTGGCATAAGTCAAGGTTGTTATCAGTGTTCTGTTCCACTTTTATATATACAATTTTTGAGTAACTATTCAGTGTTTTCTTAACATGATCTCGACATCAATACCATTCATTCACAAAATACCATATCTTTCTATTACAAATGTAATTAGCTAGTGTCATGCCCAACCTTCTCTTGTATCTCTGAATATGTCTAGCCTTCTGAAAAGGTTCCATGAGTGTTATGAACATGATGTCTACGCAGCATTTGTAGCCTATGAAAGCTTTCCAGGTCTTTACTAATCTTATGTTTCATATAAGAGTCATCATCATCATTTCACTAAATGGTTGGCAGAAATAACCCTTTTTGGAATCACCCTTGTAGGTTGTATTTTGTTATTGTTGTTATTATTCTTGTGTTTCTTTGATGTTTTGATACTTGATTTGGGAGATAAATCAGCTTTCTTAGTTATCTAATGCATTACATGTACCACTTCCTCATCATTGATCTTGGGTGTATTTATACATCCAATTATCATATTTTGCGCACGTTTAGCTATGTATGAGAACAAAAGTCATGTGTGTTGCCTTAATTTTATGTGTTATTCCTGATAAGGAGCCAACATACATGATTAGATGATTGCAGGTCGAAATAATCTAAGATTTGACCTGTCTGACCATACGAAGCAAGAGTAGACGACCCGAAACTCAAAAGGAACAAGTTTTAGGGCAAAGTAGGGGTTGGCGTCGCGAAGCCGCGCCTAAGTAATGAGCTCCGTGTTGCATACTTAGCTGAACTTCAGAAACTGGACAAACAGTGAGGTCCGCAACCAGCTCCACGTCGTGGAGCCAAAACACAACACTGGACGTCGTGTCGCGCAGCTCCTCCTCCGCATCAACGGCTGCATCGCAACTAGTGTAATCTGGCCAAGTTTTTTTCTAGTCAACTCCTAGTCAATGCAGGAGAGATGCAAACATATTCCAATACTATAAATACCCTATAGGATGTTTGTAGTTGGAGTTGACACATTTTGGAGAGTTAGAACATATCATTGCATATCATTAAGAGAAGAAAAACATTGAGTTCCTGTGATTCATACTTTGCTTATCGAGATTTGTGTAGGCAAATTCTATTCTTGTAAGTTGATCATAAGGACTTTTTAAGCAAATATTGTTCTTGTTTCTACAATCATGAGTAGCTAAACTATATATATGGGAACCAAGAAGGAATAAAGAATGCAAAATAAAATAAAGTAGTGATTATTAAATGTGATTATGCATGTATTACTATTCTCTTCGTTATAATTGCCTTTTAATGGTTGCAAACATTAGAATTAGCCTTAATTCTTACTTGCTTGAACGAAGAGGTATTGATTAGAAAAAGAGATTAATAGAGATTTGAGGCTACCAATCCTCATCTAATGACTTAAGCTCTAACGAGTATAGTCAATCCAAGACCAATGACGAGGAAAAAAATACAAACACCTAAAGTCCAAGAAGATTTAGCGTAACATTCATCTATGTAGGTAGAGAGATGTTAGATGAACTTACTCCTTACTTTTGCATGAACATTGTTGGGATAGATCACTAATATAATAAATCTGCTAAATTATGAAATCATGAGGAACACAATCCTAGTTTATTCTCATCTATTGAATACAACCAACAAATTCTCAAACATCATAGCTTAATTCCTTCTATTCTTTATTCAAACCTCCCCTGGAAATTTTGACTACCGGTTGAACACCCACTATTAATATTTGTTTCTCGCCATATTTCCTGTGGAATTCAACCCCAACCTAGTTGGGTTTTATATTTGACAATAACCACTTTACACGTATGAAGAGGTGTAATTTGGGTCTATCAATCATCAATTTCAAACTTGTCTAATCATCAAATTCCTAAGCATTCTCTATAATTTTATCAGCGAAATGAAATATAATATCATACAACACTCAGTTAGGAGAGTGCTTGCTTAATGCGGAGATCTGTTGATCACCTTCCACCTTAGAAATACTAATAGGATTAGGCTGACTGTTAACCATTGCAAGCTGATCAGCCTGGACAGTGTCAACTTTTGCATTTTCTATATTAACCTCCATATTGTCCTTGCCTCTTTTACTGATAAAGGTCTTGGTTGTCTATTGACATCTGTTGTGCTGTTATCAGCTATCCCTTCTTCATCACATGTGCTTTAATCTTATTAAACTATGTCTGCTTTCATCTCTACTGATAAAGGTCTTGATTGTCTATTATATCTGTTGTGTTGTTATCAGTTATCCCTTCTTCATCGCCTGTGCCTTTTTCTTCATCTGCCTGCACCACTTTCTTCGTTCTCTTGTGCATCATTAGCGTGCTTCCATCATGACCATTAATTAACATTATGTTGTGAAGTAGGTCCTACTTCTGTGTTCTCCCTAAGGTTGATGCATGCCTCCGGTAACTCTTTGGTCTGGACCTCACTTTTTTTTGTTTGTATCTACTATTGCTAAATATTTCGTAGTATCCTCTTCTATTGATTTCTGATTGATATTATGCACCCGCTACTTTTCAAATATTCATTGTGCCTATTTTTGTCTTGTCTGAGAATTATTATTCCACTTGCCTTTTATTACCTCTTGGCTGCTTTAAATAGCACTCTCAGCCTCAACAAGAACTCAAATTTACTCTTTTATAAAGTGGAAAAATTAGTTACCAAAATTAGTATATTCTTATGTGGATCCTTTTAGAAGACTCAATACTGTAAATTAATAAGACTAAGAGGTAGAGATCTTTTTTGGTGTCACATCTAGATTTCATTTTAATATTACGATATTAAAGTGTGACCTCTTTCTTATACTGCACAAACAAAGTGTATATTATTTATAATATTTATGTTAAGGTGTACACACATATTTTTTTTTAAAATACTTTTAACAAAAAAACAGATAAGAGTGTACTCTTTGTGATACGCTATCTTTTTAGTGTAAGAATTTGGTTGGATAATATTGACGACTGATATAAAAGTGTGATATTTAAAATATTAGTTTAAGCATACGAGCCTCGCGTATGTCTTTTAAATTAATAAAAATTAATTTATAAAAATAACATAAATAATTTAAAGATGTGTTTGTGTAATAATATAAGAATTTAAAAAGAAAATTATGAATTTTTAATTGATAAATGATTATATTTAATAGTTTGGTTAATCTATAGTTCTCTCTTCAGTTTGTTCTAATACTTATTTCAATTAATAAAATGTCCTAGAAATAGAGTTTGATTTAAAGGTAAAAAAAAAAATCTGCTTTTACATAAGCACTTAAATGCATGAATTATATGTATATATAAATATTAATATTTTCTACATGTTTTAAATAAGGAAGAATTTAATACATAAAATTCAGTTGACTTTAAAATCTCAAATATTAAATAACTATTTTGTCTAGTGTGAATTCTATTTTTAAAAGGGTAAAAAAATAAATGACTTTTTGCTACAAAGCTTCATACTTTAAATATTTAGTAATAATTTAATTTTAAACTTTTCATAAAGATGATTTTAACTCAGTTTTTTTTATTTTCTCTCTCTCAATTTATATGTCTAGTCAAACTCCTTCATATAATTTGAACAAAAGAAATAATGTAGATTTAACTAAAGAGAGTGAATAGCAAGAACACTCGATTAATTGAAACAACTTAAAGTATATTGTTCTTCTATATTTTTAAAAAAAGGGAGGAGGACGACGAATTCAACATATTAATGCATCATGAATTACGTTCTTTAATTGATTTTCTCATAGCATAAATTGAAATATTGTGATGGATAATTAGTTAGTTTAATAAATAAAAAATTAATATAATTTAACAAAATTGTAATTGATTTTAAAAGTAAATGTTAGACTTTTAATATAGTTCAAATAAGGAAGAATTTAAGAAGCAAAATTTTAGTCAATTTTAAAATATTAAACATGAGTTCTTACCTTTTACAAATTAGTAAAAATTTAATAGTTATAACTTTAATTAATTTCAAAGTCTTATGATAATAAGTAACAAATACTTTTTTTAAAAATAGTAAATGACAATTTTATCTATTGTAGAGTCTTTTAATGAAGAGTAAAAATTCAATCAATATTTCTAAGGGGTTGTATTATATTAAGTAAATAGGAGTAGAATATTGAATGTAGTTGATCAAATCTAAAGAAATTATCAAAGATTGTCCCGTCGGAAGATTGTATTGCATCTTCAAATGATACAAAATTGTTTGATAAAGTAACAGTAAAATAAGTGACTATTGCATTCTTGAACTATAGTGTTGTCATTGAATCCAATTTCAATCTCTTTGTTTACTGATACAAAATTAGGATTAACACTATTAATGCGTCCATTTATGATGTAACAGATCTTGTCTTGTTGTAGATATTATTTTTACCTTGCAATATCATTATTGAAATGGTATAGTATGAACTTTTGTTCCCTGTAAAAAGTTAAACTTTAATGATATATATATATATATATATATATATATATATATATAGAGAGAGAGAGAGAGAGAGAGGGCACGGGCCTAACGTATAAATTTTTTTAAGAATCTAATATTGTAGAAGTTGAAAATATAATATTTAATTAAATTCTATCTTCTATATTTCTACTTATAATATAACTTGTGGGAGAAGACAATAATATAAATTTAAACGGTAAAGTAGCATAGAAATAGTAATTGCTGCATATAATATAATATAATATAATATAATATAGAACATACACGTCAACATACATCAATATGAGCATCTTAGATGCAATAGGGTTACCAAATATGTCCTTTATACATCATGAGAATATCATACTATTGGATGCTAAATTGTTAATAGTTATATAGTTCAATATTTACATATATGGGAGTACTATTAGCACTATATACAAAGAAAAATACATTTTTAATGTTGTGATCAAGTTTCTATTGAGCAATCTAAACCTGTTAAATTTGATAATTCAAATGCTCTGGAGAGGATCATTTTGCACAACATCTGGAGACCAAACACGTGATGAAGGCATCTAAAAACTTTCACAAAGCACCAGCCTTCTCGGAGAAAGTTAATCGATAAAGAAGCTCATTGTGTATGTTTGACCTATCACCATCTGGATAGATGTGGAAAAAGAAGATAATAGAAATAAACCATATGAGCCATCAATATCTAATGAAATTCAACATGTTTTTCCCCACCGAAAAATGTAACAAACTTGGTTATTTGCTAATATACTCAAACAAATTCCGTTCTCCTAATAGAATGCATTTCTTCATTTTAGCACACCTATGTGTGATAAAAGAATTAATAGGTATGCTTATGGATACCCAATATTGGTATATAGCAGTAGCAACAGAAGAGTTATGGAACATCAAAATTCATTGTTAAATTACTTACAAGATGTGCAATGACTTCACAATCGCTGCCAGTTTAAAAGTTAAGAGGTTTTAGCTTTTCGTGCAATTCTTTATGATTGTAAATCTCTACCTATAAACTAAAGAGGTACGGATTAAACCTTAGAAGAGATTATGTAAACCTCAACAAAACATGAAATGGATATTCTGAAGGTTCCCCAAAAAACCCAATTATAGGAACATAACTGTCATCATATCTTGAAATTGTAGCTTCAATAATTAGCCCATAAAGAAACAATATTAATCTATTATTGTTGACAAAACAACAAAGAAGAAAAATCAATAATGAAATTGAATAGTACGAAGAGATCTCTAAAAGGCAATCAAAGAGAAGAAGAAGATAGAGAGAGCAAAAAGAAGAAGATTTGAACAAAAATTGAAAGACAATTGAACCTAAAATTGAAGCACACAAAGGAGAGAAGAAGTGAGTTGAAAAAATAGTGTTTAATAGACTGAAGAAAAAAAAATCACGCAAAATAGATTAATGACAAAAAAGTGAAATAAAACGGAGGAAATTTATTAGGTCAGGGATTAAAAAAAAGAGAGAACCTAAGTTGCACATTTTTGTCAAAAGCTAAACACTTCAGTAGTATAGTAATTACCTTAGTAGCATCCTTAGTTGAATCGATGTGATTTTAGAATAACTTATATACCCTTTTTAACTTATTTCAACAATTCGATAGTCATCTTCAATCTACAAAAATGATAGAGGAACTAAAGGAGATTTGAGAAACTCCCCGCCAGGTGGGGAAATTGATAAAGAAATAACTACCAAGCCATCAAAGAGCAGAGAACTATATTTGAGATATTAGAGAGCCTTTTTCAGAAGGTCTACATAAGTAACATTTTAGTATGCTTTTTAAAGGTAAATCAAGGAGCGGAATACCTAGACAATCAAGTCCAAAATTGTAATTTACCAGGCAATGAAGAGAATGGAGATGATACTCCTTGCAGACACAATAAAGATTCCTTTTGAGAGATTAGTTTATTTACTCCTTTATGCACTCAAAAAATAACTCTTAGACTATAAGAACATGGGTTGTAGGATAACATCTTACATTTTGTAGCATCATTTTCATTCATTCCCAAGAAGTGAGCTAAGTTTTGTGTGTTAATGGTTGAATAAGTAGAAAGCATGAGCTCAAACATTCTTTTTTGTATAATTCTGCAGAAGGATGGCATGAAAATAATATGAAAATAAAATATACAACAGAATAAGTACATTATATACCTTGGCAGCCTGTATAGCAAAACTACAGAAAAAATCAGGAGAAAACGATGAGGTACAAGAACTTGAAGTGTAAGCTGACATACACTTCACACATTTGAGTAATAGGTTTTCTTAGAAAAATTGCTAGCAACTATATTCATAATTTCCCAGCAACTGTGATCTAAATTTTAGACAAGCAAACAACTTATTTTAAGGGAACAAGCCACCAAAGAAGAGATATGCAAGAAAGTGACGAAAAGGAGGACAAACTTAAGAAACAAGTAAACTCTCACACTCACAGCTTTTCTAGAAAATCTAAATATCAAGATTTATCATTAATCATAAAAATCTCAATAAACATTCAAACTTTCAAAGTTTTAAAAAAAATTAAAAATTAAAAAAAATATAAACAATAGCAGTAAGACGAAGAATTAAATAAAAGGTGCAGCTTCCAACTCTCAAAGTCAAAGTAAGCTTCAAAATTCATCATCAAGCACAAAAAATACAAACAACACCCAATAAAGATTCTAACTTTCATAAAAGTCAAAACTCTTACAAAGCTAAAAGAATAAGATAAACAATATTATTAAAGAAAAGACATCGCTGCCATCTCTAACTTACAATATTTTTTCAGGAAAACTAACTACAAGTGTCATCATTAATTAGAAGAAAAACATAAAAATTCACTAAGAATTCTAACTTTAAAATGATAAGTAGCGCTATTAGTGTTCATACCCAAGAATAAAAATGAAGATTTTGAATTTTGTGATATATGACTTGATATCATAGATACTGAAGCAAAAATGCTATGTCACGTTGAATGTCAATGCAGACAACATATCTAATCATCTAATAAAGCATCTTTGAATATAGATTTTGTGAATCAAAGCAATTTTATATATAGAACTATAGAAAAATTATATAGCAGCAATTAGTCATAGTAACCACAGAGAATGTTACACCCCGTAAATTTTAAATAAATAAATAGCCTAATGGCATGTTGGTTAAGGGATTTAGAAGGTAAAAAAAAAAATTTAAAAAAAAAGAATAAATAGCAAAGTCGGCCCTTGTTGTTTTCATCCATAAAAACCAAAGAAAACAGAGGGTAGCCATTTTTAAGGCAAACCCACGACAATATATATATATATATTTCCTTCCAATTACGCGATGAAACGTGGTCTAAACTCCATTCCGGCTTAGATACAGAGGTATAAAGCTGCAGAGAGCAATCCTACGGAGTTGGTTTCGTGAAATTTGGCCGGCAAAACGTCGTGCTACCGAGGTAAAGTAAATAGAATTTCTTTAAATTAGTACCAATGTGTTCCTAGCGTTGCAGTGAGCATTTATCCCTTCTGGACTATCGAGAAATAACGAATTTTCGACCGTTTTTCGAAAGGTTGAAGTTTAGGATAAATATATATCAAAAGTGATAATTTCTCTCGAATATTAATGTATTTAGTTCTAATTGACATGTATATGAATGTAGTTTGGAGAAACAGCAGAAGTACCGACGGAAATCACATCGGTCAGTCGGGTACTCAGAAACCAGGTATGTAAAGTTATTCTTTCGGCAAGCCAGGAAGTACAGTTTAGAAAGTAAATAGAATAAAGGCTATTAACCGATACCCAACGTACAGGAACGATTTTAGTACAATTTTCAACAAGCATGCTAGTATATTAATTACGTATCATGCGATAATCAGAATAATAGATATTCAGGCAATACGTATTATATCTGTTGAGATTGTATCCAGTAGTAGATGGTACATTTTATATTATTGAGCTATATTCAGATGTGATCAGATAGACAGATAAAGGCCAGGTAGCAATTAGTCCAGCCATCAGAAATAGTGTAAAACAGAATATAGTATCAGTTATTTAATACAGACTGGCCTTGAGATAAAAAAAGAGAATATGGTTAGTATTTTTCATTGAGCATGCTTGCTGTGTATGTGTTTTGTATGTTGAGACTTGTTGTGGCATGTGGGCACCCTTTTAGCATCCCCACCGCCCCTGGGTTATAGCTGTGTCGATACCAGATTCAGATACCGCCACCAGCTGGGCGATGCCGTCCGCCTAAAGGACGATGATGGCTGACCACCATGATAATACGGTCCAGACCACCCTGCTTGCAGGGGTAGTTCAGTTTACTCTGCGCAGAGCCAGTACACCCTGTTTACAGGGGCAGACCACTCTGTGTGCGCTTGTGGCCAGGGGCAGTTTTATATACAGTTTTTTATAAAATCACCCTGTTGCGTGCTTGCACCCAGGGGCAGTTTCAGTCACAGATACAATAGCAGATCACCCCGTGCGCACCTGCGCCCAGAGGCAGGAGTCTTCGGACTTAGACACAGTTTATTGTCAGAGGCCAAAGCCTGAGCTACGTACCCAAGGGGACCGGTAGGAGGAGCTCACAGTATCAGATGAGTAGAGTGACTTATTTTTGGTTGGTTTAGACCCGGGTAGGGGTATATAGATTGCTTGCTTGGTTGGCACCTTCCGGCTTGTAGAGGTCGGTCAGGTATTGTGTGTACTATTATTTATATTGATATGTGCTATTAGATACTGATAGACAGTAGGACGACACGTCATCAGGTACGCTCAATTAGTTACAGAATGAACAAACTCTCCCCAGTTATCCTCAGCTAGATAGACTCAGTTACTTCTTGCTTATATGTCATGTTATTGTTGCCATTCATTTCAGTGCGTATTTCAGTTTGCTTTACATGCTCAGTACCTGTGGTACCGACGCCCAGCGGGGCGCTGCATTGCTTGCCTGCAGGTACTCACGGACGAGGAGCCGATCCCTCGTGATTCCAGCCAGCCAGTGAGTCATCAGCTCCTGTCTTCCGGAGTCTCTGATTCCCCGAGGTGTAGCTCCTTTTCTGTTGTTGTACAGTATGGGTAGGTCGGGGCCCTGTCCCGATCATTTCCACTATTTTCTTACAGTATTCGTAGAGGCTTGCAGTCTGTATATATTTTCCTGTGGTCAGTTGGGCCGGTCGTGTGAGGCCGTGCAGTCTGCTGTAGCTGTTTAGTATTTCAGTTTATGTTGGCCGTGTGGGGCCTTAGTTTGACAGTAGTGGTGACCTTGCCGGTCACGTAGTCTTACAGTAGGCTTGTGTTGAGTTACAGATAACTAGACAGCATGGTGGCTTTGTCGGCCCGCATAGGCTCCCTTATATCGACATATTTCTGGTTAGCTGTTATTACAGGTACAGATGGCTACAAGCCAAGGGGCCGGAGGCTGTGTTTATAGCCGTTTATAGCCGATTTGTTTCTTGAAATAGTGCCAAAGCCAGCCAAAGCACCAGATGTGCTCAGGCTGGACCATTTAGCAGTCTAGAGTCTAGCAGGCACCAGGTGCCCGTCATACCCCCCAAGGTGGGGTGTGACAAACTTGGTATCAGAGCAGGTCGTGTCCCAGGGAGTCTGCAAGCCGTGCTAAGTAGAGTCTTGTCTATGGATGTGTTGTGCACCACATACTATAGGCAGGAGGCTGCGAGGCATGTTAGGATTGTCACTCTTCTTTCTTATTCAGTCGTGCTATAGAGCGGTACAGTATAGAGTTGACTTTTGAAACTGACCACCCTCTTTGCTTATAGATATTATGGCAGACCAGTGGCACCCAGCTACAGGTAGGAGATTGGATACAGCAGCGGGCGAAGGCACCAGTAGGATGCCTCAGTTACAGCCAGATTCCGCCCGGTCTGAGAGCAATACGGAGGCGTCATCTCGGCCCTTCCAGCAGTCTCCGCCTCCCCAGACACCATTTGAGGCAGCACCGCCTCCCACAGCTCCTGCACCCACTTCATCTAATCAGGAGCTACGTAGTGCGGTGGTTATGTTGACTCAGATGCTAGCTGCTCAGCGTCAGCCAGCACTACCTACAGCAGCAGAATCCCTAGGTGGGCCAGGTAGTTCCAGGGTTAGAGAATTCTTGGCGTTGGGACCCCCTCAGTTTACAGGGTCGGATTCAGCGGAGGACCCTCAGGATTTTCTGGACCAGATGCAGAGGATCTTTAGAGTCATGCACGTAACCCCAGCAGAATTAGTTGAGTTAGCAGTGTTCCGGTTAAGGGATATTGCTGTTTTGTGATACGAAAGTTGGGAGAGGTCTCGGTGAAGAGATGCATCCCCTCCTACTTGGTCCAGCTTTTCAGAGGCCTTCCTGAACCACTACTTACCCCGGGAGGTCAGACAGGCCCGGATGGACCAGTTCTTACATTTAGAGCAGGGGGCTAGGAGCGTCCGTGAATATTCCTTACAATTTGACTCCTTAGCCCGCTATGCTCCAACATTTGTGGACACCATGTCGTCCAGAGTCCACCGCTTTATTATGGGCCTGAATCCAGAGTACATAGAGACGTGCATAACGGCTACTTTGAGAGAGGACATGGACATAGCCAGGGTACAGGCCTTCGCAAAAATAATTGAAGGCCTGAGGCAGCGGCAGCGGGGTGACAGACAGGCGACTTCAGAGTAGCGTCCTTGGAAGCAGACCCGCTGAGATTCAGAGGGAAATTCCTAGGGGGCCGAGACCACGGTTTTCAGATAGGCCACCCAGATCTTTACCACCGGTACAGCAGCAGAGGGGCAGATTTATTCGCCGGAGTTAGTCAGAGTCTGGTAGCAGTTCACGGACAGTAGCCTCACCTCAGCAGCGGAGGGTAGAACAGAGTAGATTTGCATCTACCCCTTGTCCTATATGCCACCGACTACATTCTGGAGCCTGTAGGCAAGGCTTCCCAGGGTGTTATTACTGCAGACAGGAAGGGCATTTAATGAGAGATTGTCCATCCAGGGGACAGGGTAGTCAGGATGATCTGGATAGAGCGTCAGCAGGGCCACGAGTTCCAGCAACCTCAGCAGGGCGCAGACCCTCAGGTTCAGGAAATAGGGGCCGAGGTAGATCAGGAGCCTCTGGCTCAAGTGCAGGCCCCAGTCGTACCTATGCATTACCAGGGAGGCAGGATTCAGAGGCATCTCCCGATGTGGTCACAGGTATATTGATTATCTGCTCATACCCTGTTTATGTATTGATTGATCCAGGGTCTACCTTGTCATATATTACACCATTTGTGGCCCGAAAGTTGGGCATCGAACCAGAATTGCTTCAGCAGCCCTTTTCAGTGCTTACACCGATCGGTGACTCGATTATAGCTAAAAGAGTTTACCGAGGGTGTACGGTAGAGGTTGCTGATCGCCAAGCCACAGTAGACCTAGTAGAACTTGAGATGGTCTACTTCGATGCCATTATGGGTATGGACTGGTTAGTGCCATGCTATGCCAACTTAGAATGCTGGACCAAGACGGTCCGATTTCACTTTCTGGGGGAAGCAGTGCGAGAGTGGAAAGGGAGCACAGCTACGCCGAAAGGTAGGTTTATTTCCTACCTTCAGGCAAGAAAATTAATAGCAAAGGGATGTATTTACCACCTAGTTAGAGTCCAGGACGTTCGGGTGGAACCTCTGACTCTTCAGTCTATTCCAGTGGTTAATGAATTCCCTGACGTATTTCCAGATGAGTTGCCTGGTATCCCTCCCGAAAGGGAGATAGATTTTGCGATTGACTTGTTGCCAGGGACTCAACCTATATCCATTCCCCCGTATTGCATGGCACCAGCTGAGCTTAGAGAGTTGAAAGTGCAGCTAAAAGATTTACTCGACAAAGGCTTTATCAGGCCTAGTACTTCCCCGTGGGGTGCGCCAGTTCTGTTTGTAAGAAAGAAAGATGGCTCACTCCATATGTGTGTAGACTACCGGCAGCTGAATAAGGTAACGGTTAAAAACAAATACCCGCTCCCTAGAATAGATGATTTGTTTGACCAGTTGCAGGGGGCCAGATGTTTCTCTAAGATAGATCTGAGGTCCGGATACCACCAGGTCCGGGTTTGTGAGAGGGACATTCCAAAGACTACTTTCAGGACCAAGTATGGTCACTTTGAATTTCTAGTTATGTCTTTTGGGCTGACGAATGCTCCCGCAGTGTTTATGGACCTGATGAACAGCATATTCAGACCGTATTTGGATCTGTTCGTGATAGTATTTATCGATGATATTCTGGTATATTCTCGTTCAGAGACAGATCACCAGAATCATTTATGAACAGTACTCCAGACCCTTAGAGACCATCAACTGTATGCCAAGTTTTTTAAGTGTGATTTCTGGCTGAACTCAGTTGCCTTTTTGGGGCATATCGTGTCGGATGCTGGTATACAGGTAGACACACAGAAAATAGAGGCGGTCAAGACATGGCCCAGACCTACCACTCCGACCAAGGTTCGCAGTTTCCTGGGTTTAGCAGGGTATTACCGGAGATTTGTTGAAGGATTCTCCACTATAGCAGCACCTCTGACAAAGCTGACACAGAAAGCAGCGAAATTTCAGTGGACGGAGGCATGTGAGCAGAGTTTTCAAGAGTTGAAAGACAATTGACCTCCGCCCCAGTACTAGCATTGCCAGAGGGAACAGATGGGTATGCGGTGTATTGCAACGCTTCAGGTTTGGGACTGGGTTGTGTGTTGATGCAGCATGGTAAGGTGATTGCTTATGCTTCCAGACAGCTGAGGAAACACGAAAAGAATTATCCAACCCATGACCTGGAACTGGCCGCAGTGATCCACGCTCTGAAAATTTGGAGGCATTATCTGTATGGCGTCCATGTAGACATTTTTACAGATCACAAAAGCCTGCAGTACATTTTCACACAGAGGGAGTTAAATTTGCGGCAACGTCGCTGGTTAGAATTGTAGAAAGATTATGATGTAAATATTCTCTATCACCCGGGGAAAGCTAATGTAGTAGCAGATGCCCTGAGCCGTAAGTCAATGGGGAGTTTGGCGTATTTGCGACCCGAGAAGCGGGAATTAGCCAAGGAAATTCATCAACTAGCTGGTTTAGCCGTTCGAGTAGTGGAGACAGAAAATAACAGAGCGGTAATTCAGAATTCTGCCGAGTCATCACTAGTTACAGAAGTAAAAGAACGGCAGTACGAGGACCCTGACTTAGTCCAGCTCAGAGATAGAGTTCAGAAAGGTAAGGAGTCAGATTTCCAAGTGACTAAAAATGAAGTGCTACGTTGTAAGGGCCGTCTATGTGTCCCGAACGTACCAGGGCTTCGCTAGTAGATCATGCATGAGGTACATTACACTCGCTATTCCCTCCATCCAGGAGCAACGAAAATGTACCACGATATCAGAGACATTTACTGGTGGCCAGGTATGAAATCTAAAATAGCTGAATTTGTATCTAGATGTCCTAACTGCCAGCAGGTGAAAGCGGAGCACCAGAAATCGGGCGGTCTGATGCAGGATATAGTTGTGCCTATGTGGAAATGGGAAGCGATAAATATGGATTTTGTAACAGGATTACCCCGTACCAGACGCAGAAATGATTCCATTTGGGTAATAATTGACAGGCTGACAAAATCAGCTCATTTCCTGCCAGTGAAGGCTACCTTCTCAGTCGAGGATTATGCCTAGTTATACATCAGAGAAATAGTTAGACTACATGGAGTGCCGATATCTATTATTTCAGACAGGGGAGCACAGTTCACAGCTAGATTTTGGCAGTCGTTCCAGAGGGGTCTGGGAACGCAGATTAATTTGAGCACAGCATTCCTCCCTCAGATAGATGGACAGGCTGAGCGAACTATCCAAACGCTCGAAGATATGCTACGAGCGTGTGTACTAGATTTTGGGGGTAGCTGGGATGAACATCTGTCGCTGATTGAATTTGCCTATAATAACAGTTATCATTCGGCTATCCAGATGGCGCCCTTTGAAGCATTATATGGACGAAAATGTAGATCGCCGGTTGGCTGGTTTGAAGTGGAGGAATCAACGTTGATTGGGCCAGACATCATTCAACAGTCAGAGGAGAAGATAAAGCTTATCAGAGAACGCCTACTGACTGCTCAGAGCCGCCAGAAATCGTATGCAGATGTACGACGCAGAGACCTGGAGTTCAATGTAAATGACTGGGTATATCTGAAAGCGTCTCCAATGAAAGGGGTGATGAGATTTGGCAAGAAAGGCAAGCTTAGCCCAAGATTCATTGGACCATATCAGATTCGGCGGAGAATAGGCCGAGTTGCATACGAATTGAACTTGCCTCCGGAGTTAGCATCTGTTCACCCAGTATTCCATGTATCTATGTTGAGGAAATTTGTAGGAGACCCTTCCACAGTTGTTCCGGTTCAGGATGTCCAGGTCACAGAAGAGTTAGCCTATGAAGAGGTTCCAGTAGCTATCTTAGACAGATAGATCCGTAGATTGAGAACTAAAGATATTGCGTCTGTCAAAGTATTGTGGCGTAACAGGAACCGAGAAGAAATGACCTGGGAAGCCGAGGAGGACATGAAAGCCAGATATCCCCACTTATTCCAGGCATAGGCAAACAGGAGGTATGTTAGAACTGTTTTCCTTATTAATGCTTATACTTCATATATGAAAGCAGGCGATTGATTATAGACAGTTTTATACATGAATGTTATTATATCGTGTAGAGTACCTGTATTGGGATTTTCTGCTTTTCAGGAATTTTGAGATAGTCCATAATACAGGGAAAACTCTGCCAAAATTTTTCTAGAAACAAGTTGAGTAAGTTGAGCAGTCCTCTAGACAGAATGTCATTCGAGGACGAATGTTCTTAAGGGGGGGAGGATGTTACACCGCGTAAATTTTAAATAAATAAATAGCCTAATGGCATGTTGGTTAAGGGATTTAGAAGGTAAAAAAAAAAAAATAGCAAAGTCGGCCCTTGCTGTTTTCATCCATAAAAACCAAAGAAAACAGAGGGTAGCCATTTTTAAGGCAAACCCACGACAATATATATATATTTCCTTCCAATTACGCGACGAAACGCGGTCTAAACTCCGTTCCGGCTTAGATATAGAGGTATAAAGCTGCAGAGAGCAATCCTACGGAGTTGGTTTCATGAAATTTGGCCGGCAAAACGTCGTGCTACCAAGGTAAAGTAAATAGAATTGCTTTAAATTAGTACCAATGTGTTCCTAGCGTTGCAGTGAGCATTTATCCCTTCTGGACTATCGAGAAATAACGAGTTTTCGACCATTTTTCGAAAGGTTGAAGTTTAGGATAAATATATATCAAAAGTGATAATTTCTCCCGAATATTAATGTATTTAGTTCTAATTGACATGTATATGAATGTAGTTGGGAGAAACAGCAGAAGTACCGACGGAAATCACATCGGTCAGTCGGGTACTCAGAAACCAGGTATGTAAAGTTATTCTTTTGGCAAGCCAGGAAGTACAGTTTAGAAAGTAAATAGAATAAAGGCTATTAACCGATACCCAGCGTACAGGAAAGATTTTAGTACAATTTCCAGCAAGCATGCTAGTATATTAATTACGTATCATGCGATAATCAGAATAATAGATATTCAGGCAATACGTATTATATCTGTTGAGATTGTATCCAGTAGTAGATGGTACATTTTATATTATTGAGCTATATTCAGATATGATCAGATAGACAGATAAAGGCCAGGTAGCAATTAGTCCAGCCATCAGAAACAGTGTAAAACAGAATATAGTATCAGTTATTTAATACAGACTGACCTTGAGATAAAAGAAGAGAATATGGTTAGTATTTTTCATTGAGCATGCTTGCTGTGTATGTGTTTTGTATGTTGAGACTTGTTGTGGCATGTGGGCACCCTTTTAGCATCCCCACCGCCCCTGGGTTATAGCTGTGTCGATACCAGATTCAGATACCGCCACCAGCTGGGCGATGCCGTCCGCCTAAAGGACGATGATGGCTGACCACCATGATAATACGGTCCAAACCACCCTGCTTGCAGGGGTAGTTCAGTTTACTCTGCGCAGAGCCAGTACACCCTGTTTACAGGGGCAGACCACTCTGTGTGCGCTTGTGGCCGGGGGCAGTTTTATATACAGATTTTTATAAAATCACCCTGTTGCGTGCTTGCACCCAGGGGCAGTTTCAGTCACAGATACAATAGCAGATCACCCCGTGCGCACCTGCGCCCAGAGGCAGGAGTCTTCGGACTCAGACACAGTTTATTGTCAGAGGCCAAGGCCTGAGCTACGTACCCAAGGGGACCGGTAGGAGGAGCTCACAGTATCAGATGAGTGGAGTGACTTATTTTTGGTTGGTTTAGACCCGGGTAGGGGTATATAGATTGCTTGCTTGGTTGGCACCTTTCGGCTTATGGGGATCGGTTAGGTATTGTGTATACTATTATGTATATTGATATGTGCTATTAGATACTGATAGACAGTAGGACGACACGTCATCAGGTACGCTCAATTAGTTACAGAATGAACAAACTCTCCCCAGTTATCCTCAGCTAGATAGACTCAGCTAATTCTTGCTTATATGTCATGTTATTGTTGCCATTCATTTCAGTGCATATTTCAGTTTTCTTTACATGCTCAGTACCTGTGGTACTGACGCCCAACGGGGCACTGCATTGCTTGCCTGCAGGTACTCACGGACGAGGAGTCGATCCCTCGTGATTCCAGCCAGCCAGTGAGTCATCAGCTCCTGTCTTCCGGAGTCTGATTCCCCGAGGTGTAGCTCCTTTTCTTTTGTTGTACAGTATGGGTAGGTCGGGGCCCTGTCCCGATCATTTCCACTATTTTCTTACAGTATTCGTAGAGGCTTGCAGTCTGTATATATTTCTCTGTGGTCAGTTGGGCCGGTCGTGTGAGGCCGTGCAGTCTGCTGTAGCTGTTTAGTATTTTAGTTTATGTTGGCCATGTGGAGCCTTAGTTTGACAGTAGTGGTGACCTTGCCGGTCACGTAGTCTTACAGTAGGCTTGTGTTGAGTTACAGATAACTAGACAGCATGGTGGCTTTGTCGGCCCGCATAGGCTCCCTTATATCGACATGTTTCTGGTTAGCTGTTATTACAGGTACAGATGGCTACAGGCCAGTGGGCCGGAGGCTGTGTTTACAGCCGTTATATAGCCAATTTGTTTATTGAAATAGAGCCAAAGCCAGCCAAAGCACCAGATGTGCTCAGGCTGGACCATTTAGCAGTCTAGAGTCTAGCAGGCACCAGGTGCCCGTCATACCCCCTAAGGTGGGGTGTGACAGAGAATCAGAGAGATATTATAATCGAAAAATCAAAAAATGACTTGTAATATTCAAGTTGTTATTTGTATTCATGAAAAATATAGTAAATATATGTAAACTAACCTATGTCACAACAGTCTAAATATTTTTAACCCCCACATAAGAGTACCAAAAAAAAAATCGTTAACAGTAGCAGCCAAAAAGCAGCAAAATGGCATTCAATAGCATTAGAAAAAGCAACATCAATTGATTTCAAAATAGTAGCAAAAGTGCTTCAACTGCACTTCAAAAAAAATAAAAAATATTATATTGATAAATAGTCAAGATATAAAATAGTAATTAACAACACAATTTTTTTTTGCGTGAATTAAAAATTAATATTTAAGTATTCATAGATTAAATAAAAATTAGGTTATTTTCATGAAATAGGGAGGTTGAGTGATGACAATTTATTTGAGCAAAGAGAATCAGTACCTTCAATCCTTTTTCAAGAAAGGAGATTTCGTTTTCATGTTATATTTCTGAGAGGATGGACTGCATTTGTTTGTTATGTTTTGATACCCTTTTCGCTCTGAACTAAGATGTTTAATTGTGCATTTTCTTGCATCTGCGGTGTCAATCTTGAGCGGCGGCAATGGCTGTGATTTATGAATCACATCTCGTTTCTTCAGATAAGATAATATTGTTAACTTTGACATGGTATCTTAATTTTTTTGTATAGTTTTTTCATTTGAATCTTGAATGTCTTGCCCCTCAATTGATTTTGGACGTTTTGAATGAATGATGTTTCTTTCTAAAAGAATTAAAATTGAATCATTATAATAATATTATTAAAAATAATAAAACTACTTATTATGAATTAGATACTTGATGGTAGTTTTCTAAGTTATACAGTAATATGTACCTCAACAAAGGAGACCTCATAAATTTCTTCTGAGGTTAGGAGCAACATTTTCTCTGCAACTTCATCTAAAATAATATCTGTTGCAATACCTCTGTTGTCTTTTATAGTAACTTCAAATTGACACCTATTTTATTTAAATATTTATATAAATAATAAATAATTCATTAAAAATAGTTAATTAGATTAATTTTTAAAAAAAATTAATAATGTTAACAAGTGATCTATCTTTGTAGAAGAGCATTTATAATCTTAATTAGTAATTTATCGTGTAGAAAAGCATTTATACCTGGGAACAAGAAGTGTGGATCGGCGACAAATTAAGCAGTATATTTTCCTTCGCACATTATATCTCGTGAACAATTGCTTACAGATTGTGCAAGATAATACATAGAAGCGTTGAACCATATTTTTCAGGGAAAGTTCAACTTCAATATAAAATACTTATCCTTAAACATTCAGGTAAGTCACTTATTTTCTTTTTAATAACAATAAAATAATATAAAAGCAGTGTAATAATATAAAGATTATTAGTCTTACTGGAGGTTTCACATGGATATTAGCAACATATATGACTTCATCCTCAAAGGGAATCAACAAAATAGAATCTGTCCACGTTGTGCTCTTCATGTTGTAAGCAACAAGCTGTGGTTTGATCGTTTCAACCCTATAAGTGAGTACAATTATGAAAATTGGTTAACATTATCTAATACAAATTTCTTATGATTCTACATTATAATTTAATTCTTTGCAAACATCAAACTCTTAAAAACAAACCATATTGATAGAAGTAAAGTTGTGTCTGTTTTTGTACATAAAACACATGTTGGAATGGCTCTCCAGATCTTTGTCAAATTTTTGTTCATATAGAATATGTATATGTCTAGAGGCTCTTCTATAGATGATTAATCGCCCATTTTATCCCCAAAAATATATAGTTAATGTATCTAATATTCAAGATGAATCAAATAATAACAATCAATAGTAAGAAATAGTTAAATTTTGCAATGACACACTAAGTTATACACAAGTAAATACCTTTTAAACATATTTTCATTTATAATATTCACAAAGATAAACTTATCAGTTAATAAATTTGTTAAAAACTAATAAATATAAGATAATTCAAATAAATGCATAGTATCATGTCCTCAATGCGGCAGCCTGTGGGTATGGAGGATTGAATTCAATAGTTGTACTGAATCTGTTTGTCAAATCATTGAATCTATTTGTCGATTCTGTATTTAATTGATATTGAGTTTTAGTATCATTTTGTAATATTATTAAAAGAAAAAAATATAATTACGCTGACAGTGTTACCCGATGTTTCTTTCCCAATTCTTCTAGCAAGAATGACTAGGTATTCATGAAGTTGGCTAAAAAGTTTATTACCATCATGATCAATGAAATCCTCTTAGAGTGCCAATTTTGTTGGCTTTTTCCTGCATAAGTAAACATGTTCAAATTTTACATTAAAGTTATGTTGGTATGTTATGTCTGAATGTATTAAATGAAAGCTGCCTATTTTAAAATATACTAAACTTATCAAAACACTACTTAGATATGGTCATCAGATATTATAACATATATTATTTAGTATATTATGTTAAAGTTATGTGTAAGAAATAAAAGATCAATTCATTTTAACATTATGATGCTCATAAAGTATGCAAGTTGATATCACAAATAGTGAATTTAAATAAAATAATGTAAAAGAATTATTTGATATAATCAAAATCATAGTAATAAAGACAACGCAAAGAAGAGAAGAAAAGGTAGAGAAAGTGGAGGAAACTCAGAACAAGTAGAAGGGTGTGAAGAGAAATAGCAGGAGATGACATGTGTTGTATACTTACTGTTTGTCCATGAGAATAAACTCCTAAATTCTTCTCCCATTTGTAGTCTTTGTTGGATGACCGTCGTTAATGATAATTGCAAGTACATCTTGCAAAAAAAATGAATAACTAATTAGATAATGAAATTCTGTATTTTACAATAATAATTTAAATTTTTAGTGTACAAATATAAAAATTAATAAATTTATAAATACCAAATTCATAATCTTTGGGCTGACACTCGAATATATCGAATGTGGCAAGAGTTAATCGTGTTGGCGATAGTAACGGATCCTCAGGAGGTGTAACTTTTTCAATTGGCTCAATGATTGTGTTCCTATCTATTGTCCAAGTGAATTTATTCAGTGAATCTTCATATCCAGGAGTTGGTTCTTTCACTTGTGCAACAGAAACCAAGTAAGTATTTAAAGAGATCAATAGATCTTCAAAAATGTGTTATGTCAGTATCGAACATAATGGTCTAAACTTGATTTTTCTGTTAGAGAATTTGGAAGAGGATTAGAAACTTCTGAATTATATATATATATATATGATATAGAATTTCAAATTTTTCCGTATTCATAATTTATAAAGTTAAAATTGTAAATAATGGATTAAGTAATAAATGCGAATATTTTTAGGATCCTTTTACCAATAAAGTAAATACCTCTTCGTCTTGCAGAACTAAAAGTTGATATTTTTTTCTTTGATCTCCTTTGAGCTTTGGCTGACTTTTATCAACTGCTTGAATCTTGCAAGTCCAATCTTCTGTATTGGGAGTGATCATATTGATGGTAAATCTTTGTGCCGTTTTGGGATGATCTATGATCATAGTATGATAAAAGTTATAAATGATGCATCATAATAGTATAAACTTATAACAAAGATATATGAATATAATATAAAATAAAATTAAGTATAAAATAAGCGAGTTGTATATTAGATTTACCATTGATAAATTTAGTACGAAATCAAGAGAAAGACTTATCAATAATTTAATCATAGACAATATTATAGGTGGAGTGATCATAATTTTCGTCAGCAGTAGGGGGTTTAATTAATGCTTTTACATTGTGAGAATTTTGGCTCTTGATAAAGCAACATACAATTGACCATTAGAGAAGATAGGTTCTCTATTACACCTGGTAAGTTCTTATTGTTTAAATTGGCATGCTCGTGTGTAAGTTGAGAGTTTTAGAGCACAACACATGTGAGAAAGGCTCGGGGAAAGGGCATTTAAGCTCGGTATCGAGTTCGCAGGAGGGAGAGGGCCGAAGGCAGGCCACGACGGGTGCCACATCTAGGAGCCCCTCCTCCGCGATGGGTGGCGTGTCACGCCCGTCTTTTGGCGCGATGGGAGCCGTGACACGGATCGTCTATCCACCTCCCAAAGTTATATATATTAAGCTCTTTTCAATTGAATTCATTTGTTTAGAGAGACCCTCTGCCAGAACTTAAAATAGACGCAAAGTTTGATTGATTTTCGTTCGATTATGCTGCTAAACGCGGTCCAAACTCAAATTAACTTTAGGTATCAAGTTTTAAGCCTGCAAGAAGCATTATTACAGAGTTACTTTCTCAAAATACGCCTGGAAAATTGGAATCCCACCGAGCAAAAATTGTCAGAATTGCTCCAAACTGATTCCTAAACGATCAGGCAGCAAGTAAGCATTTTTCCCTTATGAATTTGCGAAAAATATAGGTTTTCGATCGTATTCTGCGAAGTGGAAGTATTAATGTTATTAGTATCACAAGATATCATTTTGGCCGAATTTGGTATTGAAATTAGTCTCCTTCTCCTAGTATTACAGTTACAGTTGGGAAGAGCTGTTGAATTCAAATTAAAACTAGCCAGTTAATCGAGAATCGGCGATAGAGGTATGTCAAGGAGAATCCCTTCGGTAAGTTAGTTTCTATAGCATTGTAGTATTGTTTGAATCCCGGTAAAAGAGCCAGAAGTATTGTTATTGTGAATAGTTGTTGCCATTAGCTGAGACCAGTACTCTATGTTTAGTTTGGGATTGACTTTGCTCTGTATAGCCTTCCATAACCAACGCAGGGTTACTAGCTGTGTCGTTGCCCGCCAGGGGCTATATGACGTCGTCCCGAGGAGCGATATGCCATCCCAAGTGACGATGATGAGGCCCAAGGTCCTAATATAGTCCATTCCATGGCGGTTCAAGGGCCTTATATAGTCCATTCCATGGCTGGACTATTATTTCTACGCCATATCAGCAGCACACCCCTGTCGAGCCTGGTCTCCTAGGGTGCAGTTATCAGGAGTCCACCAAACTCAAACACAACTATAGTTCAGCGGCCGAGTGGGCTCAGTTGTAGACCCAGGGGACCGGTAGGTTGGCTATAGTTATTAGTTGACTCATTATGACCTCGTTAAGGGTATATAGAGATTGAAGTGTTCTCACCAGGATTTATGAGGGCCCCAAGTAGGTTATTCTGTGTTGATTGTACCTTTCGAGCTTATGGGGGCCAGGTAAGGTTCTTGTTTGCACTATTTACTTATAGATTATACAGTAGGAAGTTAAGTTAATTAGGTTATATCTCTATCCCTTCCACTCAGTTACTTTCAGTTTCATCTTAAGCTTTATTTAGTTATTTTCAGTTATTGCCTTACATATTCTGTACATATTGTACTGACGCCCATCTTAGGGCCCTGCATTACTTGCATGCAGGTGCGGATAGAAGCAGATTAGGACCTTCTTAGCTTTCAGTCAGAGTTAGCACTATAGTTAGCTCCCCTCCTCTGGAGCTGATTAGTTAGAAGGTTTGCTCTTTTGATTCTATAGTATGGGTAGGTCGGGGCCCTATCTCGACCATTATTTCACTCCTAGAGGCTTGTAAATTTACAAATTCCCCGTGGTTAGTTCTTGATGGCCGTGTGGGGCCTATATATATTTTATTTTGTGTGACGGCCATGTGGGGCCTTTTTTAGCTATTAGATAGTGTCCTTGTCGGCTATAGTATAGTCATAGTTACCTAATTTTCATTTCAATTATAACTAGACAGTATGGTGGGCTTGTTGGCCTGCATAGGATTCCCTTCTATTGCTTGTTGTTGGTTAGATGTTCTCATTTACAGGTGGCTATATGGCCTTATCTGCCAGAGGCGGTATTTACAATAGAGATATAGCTCGTTGTTTTCTTGAATTAAGTTGCGGGCATGCATTAGACATGCATAAACCTAGCCAAGTCAGTCAGATTCCAGTATGGCACTAGGTGCCAGTCATGCCTCCCAAGGTGGGGCTTGACAAACTTGGTATCAGAGCAGGTCGTATTCTAGGGAGTCTGCAAGTCATTTCAAGTAGAGTTTTGTCTATGGATGTGTTGTGTACCATATTCTATAGACAAGAGGCTGCGAGGCATGTTAGGGTGGTTACTCTTCTTTCTCTTCCAGTCATACTATAGAGTTGTGTTGTATAGGGTTGAGTCCCTAAGTTTGTTATATTCTGCTTGTCTACAGAGAAATATCGAACACGCGACAAACCACAACTAGCAGGAAGCTAGACGTCACAGTAGGAGAAGGCACTAGTAGGGTGCCCCAGTCAGAGCCAGTCCGATCAGAGGGTGACAGGAAGACTTCATCTCGGTCTCCCCAGCACTCTCTGCTACCTCAGGAGCAGTCCAAAGTGGCAGATGTGTCGGCACCACCTCCAGCAGCTCCTAGACTGATTCCATCAGACCAGGAGGTCAGGAGAGCTATATTCATGTTAGCTCAGATGATGGTTGTGCAACGTCATCTAGTGGAACCTTTGGTTGCTGAATCTTCCGGGAGGACCTGGTAGTTCAAGGGTCCGAGAGTTCCTCGCTCTGAGTCCCCCACATTTCACAGGGACGGATTGAGATGAGGACCCTCAAGACTTTTTGGACCAGCTGCAGTGGATTTTCAGGGTAATGCATACCATGCCTGAGGAGTCGGTTGAGTTAGCGATATTTCGGTTGCGGGACATAGCAGTGTTATGGTACAAAAGTTGGGACTAGTCCCGAGGTAGAGATGTTCCCCCTCTGACTTGCTCGAACTTTTCAGAGGCCTTCTTGGACCACTATTTACCGTGAGAAATCCAACAGGCTCGGGTAGATTAGTTTTTGCATCTGGAGCAGGGTTCGATGAGTGTTCGGGAGTACACTATGAGATTTGATTCCTTGGCCCGATATGCACCAGCTTTCGTAGACACTATGCCAGCCAGGGTGTACCGATTCATTATGGGGCTGCTACCAGAGTATGTGGAGACTTGTGTTACAGCCACTTTGCAGGAGGATATGGATATCGCCCATATTCAGGCATTTGCTCAGAGTATTGAGGGGATCAGGCAGTGACAGCGGGAGGTAGAGAGGAAAAGTCAGGAGCAGCGCCGCAGGCTAGACCTAGTGACACACAGGCAGAGTTTCAGGGCAGACCTAGGCCACGATTGTCAGGAAAACCACCCAGACCCCCACCTCCAAAGAAGTAGCATGGTGGTAGATTAAGTCGTCGGGAGCAGTCAGGACCCGGCGAGAGCTCACGGCCATCGGGTTTGCAGTAGCAAAGAGGGTTAGAGCAGAGTAGACTCATTGTGCCACCTTGCCCTATTTGCAGTTGACGTCACCTTAGGGAATGCAGGTATGGTTCTACTGCTTGTTACACCTGTGGACAAGAGGGCCACATGATGAAAGATTGTCCAGCTAGAGGTCAAAGTGATCGGGACCGATAGGACAGATCTTCAGTAGGGTCACGTGCCCCAACACCTTCAACAGCGCGCAGGCCCTCAACTCCAGCCGGCAGAGACTGAGGTAGGTAGGGGGCATCGAGTTCAAGCACCGGTTTGGATCGTACCTATGTTGTACCGGGGCGACAGGAGTCAGAGTCGTTGCCAGATGTTGTGACAGGTATGTTGGACATTTGTTCTCATTCCGTGTATGCTTTGATAGACCCAGGTTCCACTTTATCTTATGTTACACCACTAGTAGCTCAGAAGTTCGGTATAATACCAGAATTGCTTCAGCAACCCTTTTCATGTCCATGCCCGTTGCTGATTCTATTAGAGATAAAAAGATATACCGGGGCTACACAGTAGAGGTTGTTGGCCACCCTACTTTAGCAGATTTGGTGGAACTAGAAATGATTGATTTTGATGCAATTATAGGTATGGATTGGCTAGCACCATGTTACGCCAATATAGAATGTTGTACCAAGACTGTTCGATTCCACTTTCCAGGAGAGGTAACATGAGAGTGGAAAGGCAATGCAGCCACGCCAAAAGGTAGGTTTATATCCTATTTTCGAGAAAGAAAGTTGATAGCAAAAGGTTGCATCTATCATATTATCCGGGTTCAGGATGTCCAAGCAGAATCCCTGACTCTTCAGTCCATTCCAGTAGTCAATGAATTTCCAGACATGTTCGCAGATAAACTTCCTGGTATTCCCCCAGAATGGAAAATCGACTTTTCTATCGACCTATTACCAGGTACTCAGCTATATCCATCCCTCTATACCGAATGGCTCCTGCTGAGCTCAGAGAGTTGAAAAAGTAGTTGAAAGATCTGTCAGATAAAGGCTTCATCAGGCCGAGTACTTCACTGTGGGATACACCAGTTCTATTTGTGAGAAATAAAGATGACTCCCTCCGCATGTGTATAGATTACTGGCAGTTGAATAAGGTCACTATCAAGAATAAATACTTGGTCCCCAGGATAGATGACTTGTTTGACCAGCTTCAAGGAGCGGAGTATTTCTCTAAGATTGATTTAAGGTCTGGGTATCACCAGGTGTGGGTTCGAGAGAGAGATATCCTGAAAATGGCTTTCAGGACCAGGTATGGTCACTTTGAATTTCTAGTTTTATCCTTCCAGTTGACAAACGCCCAAGCAGTGTTCATGGATCTGATGAACAGTACCTCAAGGACATATCTAGACTTGTTTGTGATAGTATTTATTAACGATATTCTGGTGTATTCCCGCTCAGAAGCAGAACACCGAGGTCATTTGCAAACAGTGCTCCAGATTCTTAGGGATCGCCAGTTTTATGCAAAATTGTCTAAATGTGAGTTCTGGCTATATTCTATGGCCTTTTTGGGAAATATTGTCGGATGCTGGTATTCAGGTAGATTCACAGAAGATTGAGGCAGTAAAGACATGGCCTAGGCCTACAACTCCAATTGAGTTATGCAGTTTCCTGGGGTTAGCAGGGTATTACAGAAGATTTGTAGAGGGATTTTCTACCTTATCAGCACCTTTGACCAAGTTAACTCAGAAAGCAACTAAATTTTACCATACTGAAGCATGTGAACAGAGTTTTCAGGAGTCAAAAAATAGATTGACATCAACGCCCGTACTAGCTTTTCGCAAGGTTTAGAGGGTTATGCAGTGTACTATGATGCTTCGGGCATTGGGTTAGGGTGTGTTCTGATGCAACATGGTAAGGAAATTGCTTGTGCTTCAAGACAGCTGAAGAAGCATGAAAAGAACTATCCCACTCACAACCTAGAGTTAGCGGCAGTAGTTCACGCCTTAAAAATATGGAGACATTACCTGTATGGGGTGCACGTGGACATTTTTACTGATCATAAGAGCCTCTAGTACATCTTTACACAGAAAGAGTTGAACTTACGGCAGGTCGTTGGTTAGAATTGTTAAAGGACTACGACGTGAATATTTTGTATCATCCAGAGAAGTATAATATCATATAAAATGCCCTTAGTCGTAGATCAATGGGGAGTTAGCGCACTTGAGACCCGAACAGCGGGTGTTGGCCCGAGAATTGCACCAGTTAGCCGATTTAGTCATCTGAATAGTAGACTCAAGAGATAGTGGGGCAGTGATTCAGAATACCGCAGTATCATCCCTGGTTGTAGAGGTAAAAGAGCAGCGGTATGAGGATCCTAACCTGGTACAACTCAGAGATAAAGGTACAACAAGATGAAATATCAACTTTTGAGGTAACTGAAGACGGGGTCTTGAGATATAACGGTCGCCTTTGCGTCCCAAATGTAGTAGGGCTTCATCAACAGATTATGGTTGAGGTACACTACTCTCATTACTCTCTTCATCCGGGTTTGACGAAAATGTACCATA
Organism: Datura wrightii; assembly: GCA_035772735.1. Classification (NCBI taxonomy): domain Eukaryota; kingdom Viridiplantae; phylum Streptophyta; class Magnoliopsida; order Solanales; family Solanaceae; genus Datura; species Datura wrightii. The sequence goes on along the minus strand of JASDFA010000019.1, from coordinate 68,651,398 downwards.
ATATAAAAGAGATTTATTGGTGGCCTGTAATGAAAAAAGGTGTAGCCGAATTTATAGCACAATGCCCTAATTGCCAGCAGGTAAAGGTTGAACATCAGAGATCCGGCGGATTTACACAGGAGATAGAGGTACCTATATGAAAATGGGAAGCGATCAATATGGATTTTGTGATATGATTACCCCGCACCTGGCACAGATTTGATTGTATTTGGGTGATTGTCGATAGATTAACGAAGACAGCTCATTTTCTACCAGTCAGGACTACCTTCTCAGCCATGGACTATGCTGAGTTGTATATCAGAGAGATAGTTCAGTTACACGGTGTCCCAGTATCTATCATTTCTAACAGGGGAGCACAATTTGTAGTTAGATTCTGGTAGTCATTTCAGAAATACTTGGGAACACGGGTTAATCTGAGTATATCATTCCATCCTCAAACAGATAGGCAGGCAAAACGTACAATTCAGACACTCGAGGATATGTTGCGGGCGTGTATGTTAGACTTCGGGGGCAGTTGGGATGAGCATTTAACCCTTATTGAATTTGCTTACAACAATAGTTATCATTCGGCAATTTAGATGGTGCCGTATGAAGCCTTATATGGATGAAAATGCAGATCCCTAGTTGGTTGGTTTGAGGTAGGAGAATCAGAATTAATTGAACCAGACATGATCCACCAATCAGATAAGAAAGTAAAGCTTATCAGAGAGCGCTTGCTGACAGCTTAGAGTCGCCAGAAATCTTACTCTGATATGCGGCGTAGAGACCTAGAATTAAGTGTTGGTGACTGGCTATTTCTGAAAGTCTCACCAATGAAGGGCATAATGAGGTTTGATAACAAGGGCAAGCTTCGCCCCAGATTTATTGGTCCATATCGGATCCTCCGGAGAATAGGCTAAGTGGCTTATGAGTTAGACTTACCTCTAGAGTTAGAATCTGTTCACCTGGTTTTTCATGTATCAATGCTGCGGAAGTGTATAGGGGATCCATCCTGAGTCGTGCCAGTTGAGGACGTCCAGGTTACTGAGGAGTTGGCCTACGAAGAAATTTCAGTTGCCATATTAGATCGGCAAGTTCGTAGGTTGAGGACTAAAGATATCGCCTCTGTTAAGGTACTGCGGAGAAATAGGAATAGAGAAGAGATAACCTGGGAAGTTGAGGACGACATGAGATCCAGATATCCTCATTTGTTCCAGGATTAATTTAGATTATGCAGTTAAGGTAAAGTTGTTTTTCAGTTGTTATTTTACGATTCATGTTATCTATATTGTTCGGTTGATTACCATTTTGTTGTAAAATGGTTGCTATAGTGCCCTGTGAGATACCTGTATTGGACTTTTTCTGCGTTTCAGGTTTTTCAGATAGTCTATATTACAGGGGAGACTCTGCCGAAATTTTTCCAGAACATTAGTTAAGAGAGCTAACTCCTGTAAGTTATAGTTGACATTTGAGGACGAATGTTCCTTGGGGGGGGGAGGATGCTACGCCCCGTAAGTTTCTATTATTTAAATTGGTGTGCTCGTGTGTAAGTTGAGAGTTTTAGAGCATGACTCATGTGAGAAAGGGCTCCGAGAAAGTGCGCTTAAGCTCGATATCAAGTTCGCGGGAGGAAGAGGGCCGGAGGCAGGCTGCGACGGGCGCCGTGTCACAAACCCATTGTGACCTCGTTAGGGGTATATAGAGATTGAAGTGTGCTCGTCAGGGCTTATGGAGGCCCTGAGTGGGTTATTCTGTGCTGATTGTACCTTCCGGGCTTATGGGGTCAGGTAAGGTTCTTGTTTGCACTATTTACTGATAGATTAGACAGTAGGAAATTTAATTAATCAGGTTATATATCTATCCCTTCCACTCAGTTACTTTCAGTTTCATCTTAAGCTTTATTCAGTTATTTTCAGTTATTGCCTTACATATTCGGTACATATTGTACTGATGCCCATCTTGGGGCACTTCATTACTTGCCTATAGGTGCAGATAGACGCAGATCAGGACCTTCTTAGCTTTCAGCTAGAGTCAGCTGTATAGTTAGCTCCCCTCCTCCAGAGATGATTAGTTAGAAGGTTTGCTCTTTTGATTGTATAGTATGGGTAGGTCGGGGCCCTATCTCAATCATTATTCCACTCCTAGAGGCTTGCAGATTTACAGATTTCCTATGGTTAGTTGTTGATAGTCGTGTGGGGCCTATATATGTTTTATTTCGTGTGACAGCCATGTGGGGTCTGTAGCTATTACATAGTGACCTTGTCGGCTATAGTATAGTCATAGTTACCTGATTTTCATTTCAGTTATAACTAGACAGCATGGTGGGCTTGTTGGCCCACATAGGATTACTTTCTACTGCTTGTTGTTGGTTAGCTGTTCTCGTTTACAGGTGTCTATATGGCCTTGTCGGCCAGAGGCTGTATTTACAGCTGAGATATAGCTCATTGTTTTCTTGAATTAAGTTGTGGGCATGCACCAGACATGCACAAGCCTAGCCAGGTCAATCAGATTTCAGTATGACACTAGGTGACAGTCATGCCTCCCAAGGTGGGGCATGACATTCCCTAAATATATACCAACAAAATTCAATGTTTATCCTTGAGCTTTATTTATTGTCATGGCAAAATATAAACGTACGAAAATTGTGTTCTTTTATAAGGAAGAGGTAATTTCTCATCTTCTGATGTCATGAGTGGTATTCGTGGAATAAATACATGTGTATTTTTAAAATCACCACTATATATAGTTGCTCTAATAACATGTGTTTTAAAATCATTACATATTAATCGGATTCCATTGCACAAACCTTCAGAAGGATTCAAATTTCTTAATAAGATAACCGGACAAATTTTTTAAAGTTAATTTGTAAGGAGGTAAACCAGCAGGATTTAAAGTGTGTAAAAAATTTTCGTACTCACTTTGATCTTTTGGATCAATAGTCTCATCAATAGCAATGTAAACTTTTTCATTATCAGGAAATTAAGAAATCAACATATCATTTATTTCATCTAGAAAATTATTTTTTGTTGTTAAAATAGCACGAGAAGTAAAAGAAGCATTCGAATGATATGTGTTTAAATAAGGATAAGTAACTTTAAATAGTAGATTTAAGGACTCCTTTTCAGAAGTAAAAGGAATAATGAGAGAATTAGGAATTTTAATTTTTCCATGATCATTTTTTATTTCTTTTCCATCACCAATTCTCATTAAATATTTACAAAATATAGGATCTCTTTTTGCACGCATATTCTCTATTAGTTGTAATTTTTCAAGTTGATTCTAAATTTTAGAGCATAATAAACTTTCACGAATAAAATCTTTCTTTTTTCCACTACGAACAACGGAAAGAGTTTGTCTAAAATCACCACTAAAAATAACTACTTTGCCACCAAATATTATATTTGTTTTCATTAGATCTTTTAAAAGCAAATCAAAAGCTTCAACTGCTTGTTTCTTGGACATTGAAATTTCATCCCATACAATTAGTCTAGCATCTCGTATCAAAGATACTAGTACATTTTGTTTACTAATATTGCAACTGAAAATTTCATTAACGTCAATAGGAATTTTAAATCGGGAATAAGCAGTTCGACCCCCAGAAAGAAGTGAAGCTGCAACACCAGACTTGTTGTTGCTAAAGCTATAAATCATTTGTGTCTTATTGTAGCTAATAAAGCATGATATAAAAAGCTTTTACCAGTTCCTCCGGGTCCATCAATAAAAAAAAGTTCCTGATTTTTTTGAAAATACTCTATCAAGAATCACATTGTATGTTATCTTTTGTTTAGTGTTTAATTTTTTAAGTAAAAATAAATCTTCTTCACTAATAATGATATTCTTTCATAATGAACATCTTTAACTTTCTTTGCCATTGTAGATGACTTGATAAATTCTGAAATTAGTTCAAATTCATTGATATCTCGACCCATTGAGTGAAGAATATCGTTAATATGGCTTAACACTTTATAACGGATTTCTCTTGGATTTATGTTTGAAAACCTTTTAAAATTTTCAGACATTGGGCTTTCAAATCTTTCCATAAATCTTTTGGGTTGTTGGGATTACAAAAGATCAATAACATAGCAACTAATTGTCTTAAACTGGATGGCATTTGATAACTCGCAGCTTTAGACATGCATTCAACTAAATTATTATCACAAAGTAAAAGTCCTCTTTTTTCTGCAGCTTCTCTAAATGTATTATAATGTACCCCATTTACAGTTAGCAAATCTTCATATGATTTTGGTCCTCTTACATTCATTAGAAGAAGTCTAAGATAGTATCTTTCTCCTTCTGTTGGATGACATGTTACAATTCGACCAATAACATTTTCTCATTTATGACGTGGCCATATTTTATCGATTGTTGACCATACAAAGTGTTCTGGAAATTCACGATATAATAAATTCAAGTTCATAGAATCTTTGTTTGTTTTATTCATTAGAAAAAACTCAGTTAATGTTATTCTTTTAGTCATTGGATTATTGATAATTTTACTAATATTATCTGAACTTTCGAAAGAAATAAATTGTTGTCCATCAAGATGTAGTTGAAGATTGTATACACTTAGATTCATTTCATTGATAGAAAAAGAAAATATTCTCCATGTAGTTTCGTGTGGTGACACCCACCTAACAGATTGATATTCATTTATTTCATCTATTTCTATGTTTGTATTATTAGCATGTATATGAAAGAAAATTTTATTATGTCCTTTGTAAATATATTTATAAATGTATTTAACGACTTTAATATTAGAACAGATCTTTGCATTCATATGACAATTGAATTTACAAAGTAAAGATTAATTATAAGCAACAACCAATGAATTATCAAGAAAGTGTCCTCTTATTTTTATAAATTTTCCTGTATTTCGTATTGTATAAATTGGGTATGACTTTTTTCTTTAGGTGTGTATTCTACAAACTCTTTTGAATATTTGTTTTTGCAATAACCTTTATTTTCATGCAAGGATTTGTTGGATTCAAATTACCACAAGGACCATGCATCATGTGTTGAGTAACAAGTAAATATAGATAGGGGTTTGTTTTTTCATCAGGCAATTCAGCACATACAAATTAATCATATGCTTCGGGAGTTAGTAATTTATATTTATTTCAAGTATAATTAGAAAATGAGCATGTGGAAGTCCACATTTTTGAAATATAATTGTATACATAAATGCTACGACTTTACCAAATATATTTCTTTTCAATATATCATTTTTCAATTCTTCTATCTTTGCTCTAAATACTCGACTAACCAGATCAGGTCTATTTTGTATTTCAGGCCGAAAAGGATTACATGTCATAGTAAAAAATATATCTTGTTTTCCAAAACGTTGTACTAATGCAATAGCATCCATATACCATCGGCGCATATCTCTTGGGCCACCTGTGAAACTTAGTGAAAGTATTCGTTGTTTTCCTATCTGCGTTGCTTCTCATTCTATGCGTCGTAATATATCTAAGATTCCATCTAATACATCTACCCTGAATAAATCTTGATTAAAAAAAGCAAAGTCTAGTCGTTGACTTTCGATTTTTATCCATTCATCTACTATGTATTGTTGGAAATAATCTTCCTGAATGTAAGACTATATTTTCATCATCTCTTATTTGTAGTTTGTAACAATAATATTCACGACAAGAAACCGTTTCTCTTTTACGTTTTCCTTTTAACATAATTTCAGCTTTCATATTAAGTAGTCCATCAATTTAACACATATTCATTCAACTTGGTATTTGTTTTTCCTCACAATATACTTGTGTTGATTTATCTGTAGGATGTTTAATTTTTTTAATACCACAATGTCATCAATTTTGACCATATGGGAATAGCAATGGATATTACTATTAGTAGGTTAAAGTCCCACATTGGTTGGGGAATGGACTGATGGTTTGTTTATATGGACTTGGGCAATCCTCCCCTCATGAGCTAGCTTTTGAGGTTGAGTTAGGTCCGGGTATCATATCTTTACATGGTATCAAAGCCAGGTCCATTCCCGTTTGGGCTCCCAGTCGGGGGGTGTTAGTAGGTTAAAGTCCCACATTGGTTGGGGAATGGACTGATGGTTTGTTTATATGGACTTGGGGAATCCTCCCCTCATGAGCTAGCTTTTGAGGTTGAGTTAGACTCAGGTATCATATCTTTACAATTACAATATGTGGTGTAGGAATAAAGTTATTAATATCTTGTTCTACCCATATTCCTTCAACTTCTGATACAGTTGGTAAGTTATATACAGGCTGATCTAAACCAGAATCACATTTAAGTGCAATATAAAAGTCAGATATTTGGGAAACATCTATTAAAGATTTTAAAAATATTGCGTATGGATTAATTTTTAATATGTCCGTCAAAATTCTCACAACATATTCGTTCAATTTATTAGAGCATGCTATTCAATTTCTTACTTCATTGTCACTATCGAAAAAATATAATTGGAGGTCTTTTTTTTTAATTTGTAGGACTAAGGACATTTATGAAATGATACATTTGTCCTTGAACTCGAAAGGTATAAATACCATTATTTCTTTTTGCTAACTCTTTGTTATAAGTTACTCCGAGGGAGGTGAATGCAAATATGTTGTTGTATGTTCTTACGTAAATTCGGAAGTATTTTGATTCCTCAGAATTTTCTAGCTAAAGATTATTTAATTCTATTGAAATTTCATGTGAAATTAATTGAACAGAACCATTGCTACAACAAAATGCAGGTGGTTCATATTCAAATTTGTTAGCTTTACATAATGGACATTTTGATATATCTTTTAATGTAACATAATTAATTTCGATTTGTATACTACTTGAGAAATCAGGGTTTGTAAAACCATGCCCTACACATCAGAATTCATTACGAAGACATTATATTAATCTAGAAAAAAGGTAATTATGATTGTTTTTAAAAGAATTAGTAAATAATTACTGACTAATAATCGCTATTGATTATATATGAAACCTATATGTTGTACATGATATTTTTTAAATATTATATTTTTGTGATGAGAATTGATATTTTAATTTTCTACCTGTTTTTCTGATAGAAGCATTGAATCTCTTGAAATAAGAGGATCCGGAGAAATATTGATAGCAAGAAAAGATGATGCAGTAGCTTAATCATTGTTTATGAACTCAGAGAGGTGTCGTCTCTTCAATTCAGCTCTTTTTGCTCGTTGTCGTGCCAAAAGGGCCTATTTTTTCTCAAGGGGCATCAGTCTATATAATTCACGCTTTCTAGCATTTTTTTCAGCTTTTGTTTTCTCAAGAGTTTGCTCATTTATATGATTTATACTATTTGACATCTCAGTAGTTCGAATATTTTTATTGAACATTTTAGGAAAGATGAAAAAACATTAATTACATTTTTCATGTCAGATAATAATATATTCATACAAGAAGTGCAAATAAAATATGAACGTTATACATTAGAAATGAAAATTTAAATATTATATGAACAAAATGGTGTCATGTCATAAAAAGAATTTATGAAGTAGAAATTAAAGGGAAAAATATAATATATTAACAAAGAGATCAGATAAGTGTACGTACCATGCAATTGAAATATTACGGAAACTAACAAACAGCTACCACAACAAAGATCAGAAACTGTAAAGGAATTAAAAAAATAAATATATATATTTATATATACACACACACACACACACACATATATATATATTTAAAATATTAATAAATATAATAATATATAACTGTATAAGAAAAAGATATATAATGATATCAAACAGAGAAGATAAAAAGACGAAAGATACTATCCAAATAACATAGTAAGAACATAAAAAGTTTATTTTTCTATTTTTTATTTTTGGGGTTTGAGAAGTTAGAGTTGTTCTTTTTTCAAGAGAAATTTACGTTTTATAATTATTTATATCTTTTATATTTACAAATTGATCCTATTAGTACATATAAACTTAAATTATCTAAAGTATATTCAGAAACTGTAAAGGAATCAAAAAATTTTAAAATATTAATAAATATAAAATAATAGATAACTATATAAGAAAAAGATCTACAATGATATCAAACAGAGAAGATAAAAAGACAAAAGATCCTATCCAAATAACATAGTAGGAACATAAAAAGTTCATTTTTTAATTTTTATTTTTTGGGGTTTGAGAAGTTAGAGTTGTCCTTTTATCAAGAGAAATTTACACTTTATAATTATTTATGTCTTCATATTTATGAATTGATCCTATTAGTTATATATGTGTGTGTTGGTAAATTTAAAAATTCAAAGTTTAAAGGTATGAAAATACCTTTCCAATTGAATGTATAATTTTATGTGAGTGTAATTATTTTGGAATATATATATATATATATGTATATATTTGTCAAGATATTTATTTATGAAATGTGGGAGTTTATGTTAGATTCTAATAATTAATAATAGATGCATGAAGAGTTTGTAAATTGTATTTTTTTTGTTGTAATTATTTCTTTTATTTATTCTTCTCAATTTGAGTTTTTTAATAAACGTATTATTTTCATAACTAAATTATAATATAAATTAATAAAAATTAAGTATGTATATGTTTTCCCTCTTTTTTTTCTTATCTAAACGTATAAAATGCAAGATAAGTATTTTTAGTGCATTTTAATCTTTTTTTATTGTCTTTATAGTATAACATGAAACTTATTTACATGGTCTTGCTTTTCTATACATGCTCGAGAAAGAATTTAGACAGAGATATGAAAGGATAAATACCAATATAAACTTAATTTATTCAAATTATATTCAAAAAATGTAAAAGAACTAAAAATATATTTTTTAAAATATTAATAAATAAAATAATAGATAATTGTATAAGGAAAAGATATACAAAGGATATCAAACAGAGAAGATAAAAAGACTAAAGATCCTATTCAAATAATATAGTAAGAACATAAAAAGTTTGTTTTAAATTTTTTTATTTTTTTGGAGTTTGAAAAGTTAAAATAGTTCTTTATTCAAGAGAAGTTTACACTGAATAATTATGTATACCTTTTATATTTATGAATTGATCCTATTAGTATATTTTATAAAATTAAATTATCTAAATTATATTTTGTGTGTATGTGTGTGCGCGCGCGCGTTTAAAAATTTAAAGCTTAAATGTATGAAATTACCTTTCTAATTGAATTTATAATTTTATGTGAGTGTATTACACAATTTTTAAAAAAAATTAAATTTGTACAAGATATTTATTTATGAAAGATGGAAGTTTATGTAAGATTCTAATAATTATTAATAATATATGCATGAGGAGTTTGTAAAAAGGTTTTTTTATTGTAATTATTGTTTTTTATTTATTCTTCTCAATTTGAGTTTTTTTAATAAACGTATTATTTTCATAACTAAATTATAATAAAAATTAATAAGAATTAAGTATGTATATGTTTTCCCTCTTTTTTTTCTTATCTAAACATATAAAGTGCAAGATAAGTATTTTCAGGGCATTTTAATCTTTTTTTATTGTCTTTACAATATAACATGAAACTTATATACATGGTCTTGCTTTTCTATACATGCTCAAGAAAGAATTTAGACAGAGATATGAAAGGATAAATAACAATATAAACTTAATTATCCAAGTTATATTGAGAAAATGTAAAGGAATTTAAAATATACTTTTTTTTAAATATTAATAAATAAAATAATAAATAATTGTATAAGGAAAAGGTATACAACGATATCAAACAGAGAAGATAAAAAGACTAAAGTTCCTATCCAAATAACATAGTAAGACCATAAAAAGTTTGTTCTTAAATTTTTTATTTTTTTGGGTTTGATAAGTTAAAGTTATTCTTTTTTCAAGAGAAATTAACACTTAATAATTATTTATACCTTTTATATTTATGAATTGATCCTATTAGTATATTTTCGAAACTTACATTATCTAAATTATATTTTATATATGTGTGTGTGCGTGCGCACACGACAAATTTAAAAATTCAAAGTTTAAATGTATGAAATTACCTTTCTAATTGAATTTATAATTTTGTGTGAGTGTTTTACACAATTTTAAAAAAAATAAATTTATACAAGATATTTATTTATGAAAGATGGAAGTTTATGTAAGATAATAATAATTATTAATAATAGATACATGAGGAGTTTGTAAAATGTATTTTTTATTGTAATTATTGTTTTTATTTATTCTTCTCAGTTTGAGTGTTTTCAATAAATATATTATTTTAATAATTAAATTTTAATATAAATTAATAAGAATTAAGTATGTATATGCTTTACCTCTTTTTTTATTAATAAATAAAGTGCAAGATAAGTATTATCGGAGCATTTTAATTTTTTTTTATTGTCTTTCCAATATAACATGAAACTTATCTTTAAATTCTAAATTCATCTCTCTCGCCGCGACTTGTGTCAATTGCATGTTAGTCAAATAGCCAAAAATAGAAAAAGCATAAAAGAGATTTTGCATCAAAATAAATATAAACAAGCATTGCAATTATAGCCAAAAATATGACTATGAATATATACAACAAAAAAAATTAAAATAAATAAATAAATATTAAAGTTATTAATTAGTCTACTTTGGTCTCCACAAATATAGTAGATTAAAAAATTTAGACAGAGATGTGAAAGAACAAATAACAAATCAGACATTATTTTTTTTCTTATAAATACTAAAATTATCAGATATCCATCATGTTATTTATCAAAAATATTTTATTATGTATTAACCATATAGCATATGAATCTCATCATAGAAAAATCAGACCGATTGGACACTAATCACTGTAATTTTTTACAAAAATGACCTTTAACAGCTCCATTGTATAATAGGATGACTAATGCGTCAAATTTAACTTCAGCAACATAAAGAAAAACATATGAAGTTCGCCAGATTAACCTTGTCAACTGCTCAAGACAATTGTAATGATTGCAATTATTCTGAAAGATGTACAATCCATTAATAAAGCAAGTGCAAATATATTGTCACGCCCCACCTTGGGGGGTATGACAGGCACCTGGTGCCCTACTAAGACCTGACCTGCTGAACTGTTAAGCCTGGGCGCATCTGGCGCCTGGATGGCTCTAACTCAAATTTCTGGAAACAAAGGGCTATATAACGGCTGTAAATACAGCCCCCGGCCCATTGGCCTATAGCCTTCTGTACCTGTATTACAGCTAACCAGAAACAAGGTAATTCAGGGGAACCTATGCGGGCCGACAAGGCCACCATGCTGTCTAGTTATCTGTAACTCAAGAATAACATACTGAAAAGCTACGTGACCGGCAAGGTCACCACTACTGGCAAACTATGGCCCCACACGGCCATTACAAAAGAAAGAAGGAGTAAAGGAAACTATACAACTGCTCGGCCCCACACGACCGGCTCATCTGACCACAGGGAATATATACAGACTGCAAGCCTCTAGGAAGGATAATAGAAATGATCGGGACAGGGCCCCGACCTACCCGTACTGTACAACAAAAGAAACTGAACTACACCTCTAGAAATTCAGTCTCCGGATGACAGGAGCTGAATACTCAACCGCTGATGGGGATCACGTGGTATCGCCTGCTCGGCTATGGGTACCTGCAGGCAAGTAATGCAGCGCCCCACTGGGCGTCAGTACCGCTGGTACTGAGTATGTAAAGCAAACTGAATACAGCTGAATACAAGTAATATAACTAAAAATTCTGAATAGTAGGAGATAACTGAATCTGTAAGAACTGAAGGGATATCTGAAATCAATAACATAACTGTCAAAACTGAAATAAGAAGGAGTAGATAACTGTCTGATGGTGTAGATCGTACCTGTTCTTAATCATACTGAAGGGAGTAGGAATCATACCTGGAGACGTATCATTCTACTACTAATCTGCTCGTATCTACTGTAATATAACATAACATACATAACGTAACATGGCATACACAACCTTACCCAGCCCCCATAAGCCGGGAGGTACAATCAACACAGAATCTATACCCCTACCCCGGTCATCCCATCTCCTATACTGGCTGTAAGCATCCTGCCGGTCCCCTGGGTATGCACTTGGGCTCGCTGAGCCCCTGACTATAACTGCATCTGAGTCCGGAGGACTCCTGAATCTGCACCCGGGCGTATCCGCTCGACTGGGGTGTGTAAGGGCCGATCAAGGCGCAAATATGGGGAAAAACTGGCATCCCATCTTCGTCCCCTGGCGGGACGGCATGCCACTCCATAGAGTGACGTATCCTCGTCCTCTGGTGGACGAGTCGATACAGCTATTAACCCTGGGGCGGTCATGGATGCTAGGTAATCCAACCCCAAACAATACAACGGTCTCGACTGGTAATACAGTCTGTATATCTCACATACTGAGGCTAATAGGGGTAAAGTATCATATATATTACATGTTGGGCTAATGATAGTAATCTGTACGTATTTAATACGTCCTGAGGCAAGTAAAGATGTATAAATATGAATATAGTCTCCTGCCGGGCTGTACTGGGCAAATGCTATATAAGATAATGTTTCTGCTGAAAACTCTGCTGTTTGCTAAGTTTCTGTATACACTATATGCTGGACTAGTGATAGAAATATGTACACACTTGATACATGCTGAGGCTGGAAGTACTATATATATATGTACGAATATAGTCTTTCTGCTGAACTATGTTGTATACTGATTTTCTATAGTAACCTGATTTACTATTCCTGACATGCTTTCTGAACTTCATTTTAGCCTGCTATTCTATTTCTGAAGTGCTTTACGGATACTGTACTACTCCGCGGGGTTTCAGCTGAACACAACAATATCTTAACATGGCATATTACATCACACACTGAATATACTGGGCAATCTCTAACGCTTGCGTTAGAATCTATATCATACTGATAGGTTTCATACACATTACAACCCAATGTTTCTCACATCGTACCAACATTCATAGTAACGCAACATTTGACTTCTGAACATTCTACTGGTCCGTAATTATTTACACTGCACTGATATTACTTAACTTGCCGAAGGAAACTAACTTTACATACCTTGTCTTTGAATTATTCGTCCGTCGGACGGGGCTCAGCCGGTACTTCAACTATTTTCTCCCAACTGCATTCATAAATACGTCAATTAATACTAAGTACAGCTTTATTGTAAAGAACGACGTTACTTTCGATATAGTTTATAGCCTAAACTTAGGCTTATCGAAAGACGGTCGAAAACTCGCTATTTTCCAGCGGCCAAGAAGGGAGAAGTATTCACTTCTCAACTAGGAACACATAGACATTAATTTAGAGCAATTCTACTTACTTTAGTTCGGCGGCTCGCCGATTCGTCGGCCGTATTTTGCGAAACTAACTCCGTAGAAATGCTCTCTGCTGCTAAATACCTTGGTATCTAGGATTAATTTGGGTTTGGGCAGCGTTTGACAGTGTAATCGGATGATAATTTATAATCTCCCTTCGTTTTCCCTCTGTTCACTACGTTTCTGGAAATTGCTAAGTGATGAAAATGAGTTTAACCCGAAGTGGGGGCTTTTATACTTGGGGATGAACCTGGGCAACGTGTCACGGAGCCATCACGGAGGCCTCACCTCCGTGACACGCTGCCATCGCGGAGGGGCTCTGCCTGGCTCCTCACGCGATGGTTTCGACGGGTTTCTCGTCCGATCTTTTCCCGGGCCTTTCCCTAGCACGTATGGCCTTCAAATATACTTAACCAACGTGCGAATAGGTCATCTAAGTGTCGGGAATTCTACGGGGTGTAACATTCTCCCCCCCTTAAGAACATTCGTCCTCGAATGTACACTGTTATCTAGAGGACTACTTACTTTACTTTTCTGGAAAAATTTTGGCAGAGTTTCCCCTGTAATATGGACTATCGCAAAAACCTGAAACGCAGAAAAGTCCAACACAGGCACTGCATATAATATTCTAAGATCCACTGAACAACTAAATATCACTTCTTTCTTTATCATTTATAACATACAACCATAAGGTACTGTATAAATAATGATACGGACATACCTGTCGTCTGACTAGGCCTGAAATAGGTGAGGGTATCTGCTTTTCATATCTTCTTCAGCCTCCCACGTCATTTCTTCCCGATTTCTGTTATGCCACAATACCTTGACAGATGCAACGTCTTTAGTTATCAGCCTGCGAATCTGTCTGTCTAAAATGGCTACGGGAACCTCTTCATAGGCTAACTCCTCTGTGACCTGAACATCCTGGACTGGAACTACTGTAGAAGGGTCCCCTACGAACTTTCTTAACATAGAAACATGGAATACTGTGTGAACAGATGTTAATTCTGGAGGCAAGTTTAACTCATATGCCACGCGGCCTATTCTTCGCCAAATCTGATACGGCCCAATGAATCTTGGGCTAAGCTTGCCTTTCTTGCCAAACCTCATTACCCCTTTCATCGGGGACAGTTTCAGATATACCCAGTCGTTTACCGAAAATTCTAGATTTCTGCGCCGTCTATCTGCATATGACTTCTGACGGCTCTGAGCGGTCAGTAAACGTTCTCGGATAAGCTTTATCTTTTCCTCGGACTGCCGAACAATGTCTGGGCCAACTAATGCTGATTCTCCTATTTCAAACCAGCCCACCGGCGATCTACATTTTCGCCCGTACAATGCCTCGAAAGGCGCCATCTGAATAGCTGAATGGTAGCTGTTATTATAAGCAAATTCAATTAACGAAAGATGTTCATCCCAGCTACCCCCAAAATCTAACACACACACTCATAGCATATCTTCGAGCGTCTGGATAGTACGTTCAGCCTGTCCGTCTGTCTGAGGATGGAATGCTGTGCTCAAATTAATCTGCGTTCCCAAACCTTCTTGAAACGACTGCCAGAATCTAGCTGTAAACTGTGCTCCCCTGTCTGAAATGATAGATACCGGCACCCAATGTAATCTAACTACTTCTCTGATATATAATTTGGCATAATCCTCAGCTGAGAAGGTAGCCCTTACTGGCAGGAAATGAGCTGATTTTGTCAGCCTGTCAACTATTACCCAAATGGAATCATTTCCGCGTCTAGTACGGGGTAACCCTGTTACAAAATCCATGTTTATTGCTTCCCATTTCCACGTGGGTACCGTTATCTCTTGCGTCAAACCGCCCGGTTTCTGGTGCTCTGCTTTCACCTGCTGACAATTAGCACACCTAGATACAAATTCAGCTATCTCAGTTTTCATACCTGGCCACCAGTAGATGTCTCTGATGTCGTGGTACATTTTCGTCGCCCCTGGGTGAAGGGAATAGCGAGCGTAGTGTACCTCATGCATGATCTGCCCACGAAGTCCTGCGACATTCGGGACACAAAGGCGGCCCTTACAATGTAGCACATCATCCTCGGTTATCTGAAAATCTGGCTCCTTACCCTTCTGAACTCTATCTCTGAGCTGGACTAAATTGGGATCCTCATACTGCCGTTCTTTTACTTCTGTAATTAACGATGACACTGCAGAATTCTGAATTACTGCTCCATTATTTTCTGTTTCCCTTACTCGTACGGCTAGATCAGCTAGCTGATGAATTTCCCTGGCTAACTTCCGTTTCTCAGGCCGTAAATACGCCAAACTCCCCATCGACTTACGGCTCAGGGCATCTGCTACAACATTAGCTTTTCCGGCGTGGTATAGAATATTCACATCATAGTCTTTCAACAACTCTAACCAGCGGCGTTGCCGCAGATTCAACTCCCTCTGGGTGAAAATGTACTGTAAGCTCTTATGATCTGTGTATATATCAACATGGACGCCGTACAGATAATGCCTCCACATCTTCAAGGCATGAATTACTGCGGCCAATTCTAGGTCATGGGTAGGGTAATTCTTTTCGTGTTTTCTTAGCTGTCTGGAGGCATATGCAATTACTCTACCATGCTGCATCAACACACAGCCCAGCCCGACACTTGACGCGTCGCAATAAACTGAATACCCTTCTGTGCCTTCCGGCAATGCTAATACTGGGGTGGAGGTTAACCTGTCTTTCAATTCCTGGAAACTCTGCTCGCATGCCTCCGTCCACTGAAACTTTGCTGCTTTCTGTGTCAATTTAGTTAAAGGTGCTGCAATGGTTGAGAATCCCTCAACGAATCTCCGATAATACCCTGCTAACCCTAAAAAGCTACGAACTTCAGTCGGGGTGGTAGGCCTAGGCCATGACTCAACTGCTTCTATCTTCTGCTTGTCTACCTGTATACCAGTGTCTGAGACAATATGCCCTAAAAAGGCTACTGAGTTAAGCCAGAATTCACATTTCAAAAATTTAGCATACAACTGGCGGCCCCTGAGAATCTGGAGCACTGTCCGCAAATGAGTCCGGTGATCTGCTTCAGAGCGAGAATACACCAGAATGTCATCAATGAATACTATCACGAACAAGTCCAGGAAAGGTCTGAAAATACTGTTCATCAGGTCCATAAAAACTGCTGGGGCATTCGTTAGCCCGAAGGACATAACCAGAAATTCAAAATGCCCATATCGGGTCCTGAATGCTGTCTTAGGAATATCTCTTTCACGTACTCGGACCTGGTGGTATCCGGACCGCAAGTCAATCTTAGAAAAGTATCTGGCTCCCTGCAACTGATCAAATAAGTCATCAATTCTGGGGAGCGGATACTTGTTCTTTACTGTAACTTTGTTTAGCTGCCGATAATCTATGCACATTCGGAGCGAGCCATCTTTCTTTCTCACAAACAAGACTGGCGCACCCCATGGGGAAGTACTCAGCCTGATAAAACCTTTATCTAACAAGTCTTTCAACTACTCCTTTAATTCTCTGAGTTCTGCAGGAGCCATACGATAAGGAGGTATTGATATTGGCTGAGTGCCTGGTAGCAAGTCGATAGCAAAGTCTATTTCCCTTTTTGGGGGAATACCAGGTAACTCATCAGGAAATACATCTGGGAATTCATTTACCACTGGGACAGACTGGAGTGTCGGAGATTCTGCTCGGACATCCTGAACTCTGACAAGATGGTAAATGCACCCCTTAGATATCAACTTTCTCACCTGAAGGTAGGAAATAAACCTACCTTTTGGCTTCACGGTGCTGCCCTTCCACTCCCGTACTGCTTCCCCCGGGAAGTGGAATCGGACCGTTTTGGTCCAACATTCAACATTGGCAAAGCATGGCACTAACCAGTCCATACCCATTATGGCATCGAAGTCTATCATTTCTAACTCGACCAGATCTACTGTGGTCTGACGGTCAACAATCTCTACTGTACACCCGCGGTAGATTCGGCTAGCTGTGATAGAATCACCAATGGGCGTAGATACTAGAAAGGGCTGTTGTAGTGATTCTGGTAAAATACTAAACTTCCGTGCCACAAATGGTGTAATATAGGACAAAGTAGACCCTGGATCAATTAACACATAAGCAGGGTGTGAACAGATAGTTAGCATACCTGTCACAACATCAGGCGACGCTTCTGAATCTTGCCTCCCTGGTAAGGCATATGTACGGCTTGGGCCCGCACCTGTACTGGAGGCCCCTGATCTGCCCCGACCCCTGCCTGCTGAAACTGAGGGCCTGCGCCCAGTCGAAGATGTTGTAGCTCGTGACCCTGTTGATGCCCTATCCTGTCTATCCCGGTCCTCTCGACCCTTGGCTGGGCAATCTTTCATCAAATGGCCTTCTTGGCCAAACTTATAACATGTAGTGGAGCCATATCTGCATGCTCCAGGATGGCGTCGACTGCATATAGGGCAAAGTGGTAGGGTATACCTGCTCTGCTCTGCCCTCCTCTGTGATGGTGAATCTGCCATCTGCGAGCCTCTACCAGTCCCTGACTGTCCCCTGCGGCTGGATCTACCCCCCCGTGACTGTGGCGGAGGCGGGGGCCTGGGCGGCCTGTCTGACATTCGGGGCCTGGGTCCTCCCCGGGCCTCTCCCTGTAATTCAACTGGCCTGTCCCGGCGACGCTGTTCCTGATTAACCCTTCTGACCTCTCGTTGCCGCTGTCTGATGCCCTCAATATTCTGAGCAAATGCCTGAATGCGAGCAATATCCATGTCCTCTCGCAGTGTGGCTGTAGTGCAAATCTCAACATATTCTGGATTCGAGCCCGTAATGAAGCGATGCACTCTGGATGCCATGGTATCAACGAAGGCCGGTGCACATCGGGCTAGAGAATCAAACTGCAAAGAATATTCCCGAACACTCATGGCCCCCTGTTCTAGATGTAGGAACTGGTCTACCCGTGCCTGTCGAATCTCCCGCGACAGATAATGATCCAGAAAGGCTCCTGAAAAGCTGGACCAGGTGGGAGGGGAAACATCTCTCCCTCGGGACCTTTCCCAGCTTTCGTACCATAACACCGCAATATCCCGTAACTGAAATGCGGCCAACTCAACTGACTCGGTATACGTGGCATGCATAACCCTGAAGATTCTCTGCATCTGATCCAGAAAATCTTGGGGGTCCTCTGTTCGGTCCGTGCCTGTGAACTGTGGGGGATTCAGGGCTAAAAACTCTCGGACCCTCGAACTACCGGGCCCTCCTGATGATTCTGCAACTGTAGATGGCATTGGCTGACGCTGAGCAGCCATCATCTGTGCTAACAGAACTACGGCACTCCTAACCTCCTGGTCAGAAGGAGTCAATATAGGGGCTGCTGAAGGTAGTGTCGCCCCAAGTGGCTCCTGACGTGGTGGAGACTGCTGAGGAGGCTGAGATGAAGCCTCTGTAGGGCCCTCTGATCGGGCTGTCTCCAAATGAGGGGGAGGCATCCTGCTGGTGCCTTCTCCTGCTGCAATGTCTAAGTTCCGACCTGTAATAGGATGGCGCTGGTCTGACATTATCTGTAACCAAAGAATATGGTAAAATTTTAGGGAATCAACCCTATACTGTACCGCTCTATAGCACGACTGAATCAGAATAAAAGACAACCATCCTATCATGCCTTGCAGCCTCCTACCCATAGTATGTGGTGCACAACACATCCATGGACAGGACTCTACTTAGCACGGCTTGCAGACTCCCTGGGATACGACCTGCTCTGATACCAAGTTTGTCACGCCCCACCTTGGGGGGTATGACTGGCACCTGGTGCCCTACTAAGACCTGACCTGCTGAACTGTTAAGCCTGGGCGCATCTGGCACCTGGCTGGCTCTAACTCAAATTTTTGGAAACAAAGGGTTATATAACAGCTGTAAATACAGCCCCCGGCCCATTGGCCTATAGCCTTCTGTACCTGTATTACAGCTAACCAGAAACAAGGTAATTCAGGGGAACCTATGCGGGCCGACAAGGCCACCATGCTGTCTAGTTATCTGTAACTCAAGTATAACATACTGAAAAGCTACGTGACCGGCAAGGTCACCACTACTGGCAAACTATGGCCCCACACGGCCATTACAAAAGAAAGAAGGAGTAAAGGCAACTATACAACTGCTCGGCCCCACACGACCGGCTCATCTGACCACAGGGAATATATACAGACTGCAAGCCTCTAGGAAGGATAATAGAAATGATCGAGACAGGGCCCCGACCTACCCGTACTGTACAACAAAAGAAACTGAACTACACCTCTAGAAATTCAGTCTCCGGATGACAGGAGCTGAATACTCAACCGCTGATGGGAATCACGTGGTATCGCCTGCTCGGCTATGGGTACCTGCAGGCAAGTAATGCAGCGCCCCACTGGGCGTCAGTACCGCTGGTACTGAGTATGTAAAGCAAACTGAATACAGCTGAATACAAGTAATATAACTAAAAATTCTGAATAGTAGGAGATAACTGAATCTGTAAGAACTGAAGGGATATCTGAAATCAATAACATAACTGTCAAAACTGAAATAAGAAGGAGTAGATAACTGTCTAATGGTGTAGATCGTACCTGTTCTTAATCATACTGAAGGGAGTAGGAATCATACCTGGAGACGTATCATTCTACTACTAATCTGCTCGTATCTACTGTAATATAACATAACATACATAACGTAACATGGCATACACAACCTTACCCGGCCCCCATAAGCCGGGAGGTACAATCAACACAGAATCTATACCCCTACCCCAGTCATCCCATCTCCTATACTGGTTGTAAGCATCCTGCCGGTCCCCTGGGTATGCACTTGGGCTCGCTGAGCCCCTGACTATAACTGCATCTGAGTCTGGAGGACTCCTGAATCTGCACCCGGGCGTATCCGCTCGAATGGGGTGTGTAAGGGCCGATCAAGGCGCAAATATGGGGAAAAACTGGCATCCCATCTTCGTCCCCTGGCGGGACGGCATGCCACTCCGTAGAGTGACGTATCCTCGTCCTCTGGTGGACGAGTCGATACAGCTATTAACCCTGGGGAGGTCATGGATGCTAGGTAATCCAACCCCAAACAATACAACGGTCTCGACTGGTAATACTGTCTGTGTATCTCACATACTGAGGCTAATAGGGGTAAAGTATCATATATATTACATGCTGGGCTAATGATAGTAATCTGTACGTATTTAATACGTGCTGAGGCAAGTAAAGATGTATAAATATGAATATAGTCTCCTGCCGGGCTGTACTGGGCAAATGCTATATAAGATAATGTTTCTGCTGAAAACTCTATTGTTTGCTAAGTTTCTGTATACACTATATGCTGGACTAGTGATAGAAATATGTACACACTTAATACATGCTGAGGCTGGAAGTACTATATATATATGTACGAATATAGTCTTTCTGCTGAACTATGTTGTATACTGATTTTCTATAGTAACCTGATTTACTATTTCTGACATGCTTTCTGAACTTCATTTTAGCCTGCTATTCTATTTCTGAAGTGCTTTACGGATACTGTACTACTCCGCGGGGTTTCAGCTGAACACAACAATATCTTAACATGGCATATTACATCACACACTGAATATACTGGGCAATCTCTAACGCTTGTGTTAGAATCTATATCATACTGATAGGTTTCATACACATTACAACCCAATGTTTCTCACATCGTACCAACATTCATAGTAACGCAACATTTGACTTCTGAACATTCTACTGGTCCGTAATTATTTACACTGCACTGATATTACTTAACTTGCCGAAGGAAACTAACTTTACATACCTTGTCTTTGAATTATTCGTCCGTCGGACGGGGCTCGACCGGTACTTCAACTATTTTCTCCCAACTGCATTCATAAATACGTCAATTAATACTAAGTACAGTTTTATTGTAAAGAACGACGTTACTTTCGATATAGTTTATAGCCTAAACTTAGACTTATCGAAAGACGGTCGAAAACTCGCTATTTTCCAGCGGCCCAGAAGGGAGAAGTATTCACTTCTCAGCTAGGAACACATAGACATTAATTTAGAGTAATTCTACTTACTTTAGTTCGGCGGCTCGCCGACTCGTCGGCCGTATTTTGCGAAACTAACTCCGTAGAAATGCTCTCTGCTGCTAAATACCTTGGTATCTAGGATTAATTTGGGTTTGGGCAGCGTTTGACAGCGTAATCGGACGATAATTTATAATCTCCCTTCGTTTTCCCTCTGTTCACTACGTTTCTGGAAATTGCTAAGTGATGAAATGAGTTTAACCCGAAGTGGGGGCTTTTATACTTGGGGCTGAACCTGGGAAACGTGTCACGGAGCCATCGCGGAGGCCTCACCTCCGTGACACGCTGCCATCGCGGAGGGGCTCTGCCTGGCTCCTCCCGCGATGGTTTCGACGGGTTTCTCATCTGATCTTTTCCCGGGCCTTTCCCTAGCACGTATGGCCTTCAAATATACTTAACCAACGTGCGAATAGGTCATCTAAGTGCCGGAAATTCTACGGGGTGTAACATATATAGTCAAAAGTTAAGGCTTCATTGTATTTTGGTTGAGAACGAGGCCTCAATTTTCTAATAATTAGAACCATAAACTTCAAAATAGAATTAAATTATAGAGTAAAAAGAGAAAAATAAAAACAGAATATTTTTTATGAATAATTATTTTTTGGATAGTCAGACAATAGCCAAGACCTAAGAATGTAATGAAGATTTAAATTAAAAAAATATTTAATGTTATAAACATATTTGTGTTGTAGTGAATATCTATAAAGGTATTTGTATTGTACTGGATACATGTGTTTATATTATTGCGAAAGTCTATCTTTTGGAGAAAAGTTAGGAGAAATTATCCCTATAAATAGAGGGGTTCTCCTTTATTGTATTTCATCCAATCAAGAGAAATAAAAACTTCTCTCCTTCTCTATTTCTGTACGATATTCTTGTTCTTTCTTTATTATTTCATAACACGTTATCAGCATGAGTCTCTGCCTTGAGCACTCACTTTGAAAGATCTGAGGTAAGAAAAATCAAAGTTTTCTTAGAAAGATGAAGGTTAGTATTTCTTGATATTTATGTATTTACTAATAACAATATCGATTTTGTATATGAACTTGAGAAACGACTTATTGATTCACTTGGCAATTCATGCCTCATAATTGTTCGAGAAGAACAATATTGTGAAAAATATATTTGTTCTAGAAGAACAATATTGTCAAAATATATTTGTTCCAGCAGAACAATATTGTGAAAATATGTAAGAGAAATCATCTATGCATACCTCGATTTGCTCCCGAAGTAGCAATATCTTAAAAGAGGTTTTAAGATGTCATACCTTATGTGGTTAAGGCATATTTTGATGATCATGTTCCATTCCTGAAGAATGAGAAATTGAGAACCTTTGATAAATGTTACAAATATAGATCTAATACAGATCTAGTCGCTGAAGTGAAATCAAAGCATCAAAAATCCATATGGATGCAATGGGTCTTGGAGACACCATTAAAAGTGAAAACAAAGCATCAAAAATCCATATGGCTGCAATGGATCTTGGATACACCATTAAAAAGTGAAAGCAAAGCATCAAAAATGCATATGGATGCAATGGGTCTTGGAGACACCATTAAAAGTAAAAATAAAGCATCAAATCAAGATCGTTCTAAGGCTATGATATTCTTGCGTCATCATCTTGACGAAATTCTTAAAATTGAATATCTCACGATCAAGGATCCACTTGTTTTGTGGAATAACCTAAAAGAAAGGTATGACAACCTGAAGATGGTCATCCACCCAAAGGCACGATATGATTGGATCCATCAAGACTATAAGTCTGTTCATGAGTATAGCTCATCAACATTCAAAATTGTTTCAAAGTTGAAACCATGTGGAGAAACTATTTTGATATGATTGAATATGTAGTAGTATACAAAATTAATTGAGAGCTCCGGAAGAGCTAATGTATTACTACCTGAAGGAATGAAATTGTAGTAGTAAGTCTCAAAAGGAAACTTATAAGTTTCAAGGACATTGAAAAAAAAATGAGACTATAAATTATGGGAAGATCTAATATCTTCATGCTACTACAATTGAAGCGGGTTATAAATATTTATGTAAAAGATTACCCGCCGGTTTTTTTATTTGTAGTACATAAATATGGGTATGATGATGAAATCACATACGAAAGTAAACTAGAAGTTTACTGAAATAAGTTGGCATAACCGGTTGGCCATCCCGGTTCAAATATGATGCAAAAATAATTGAGAATTCATGTGACTATATGTTGAAGAAATAAAAGATTCTTCAAAAATTCTCTTATGTTGCTTGTTCTCGTGATAGAATGATCTTGATCAGCTAAGATTGGAATTATATTCCCTGAAATTTTGGAACTTATAAGAGGGTGAATATGGGCGCATTCACCTACCATGTGAATTGTTTGCTAATAGATGCATCTATGCAATGGTCACATGTGTTTTGATGTTAACTTGCAATTGATTTTTATAAGGTTGTTGCTGGAATTATTAAATTAAGAGCCTAGTTCCAAATTATAAAATCATGTTGATAATGCTGATTCATATCTATGTTGGTTTAGCGAAAATTGTATGCCTCCAATTAAAGCTAAATCATTGGTTATGAGAATAAAACTCCCAAATAAAATTTGGTATGAGATATGTTTATTTAACATGTAGCAACACTTGAATGCATCAAGCCAACAAGGTTCCCCTATCACAATTGGTTCAGGGTCAGGAACCAAATAATTTCATCTAAAATTTGAATATGCGATATATGATTCAATTGCCCCACCACAACGCACAAAGATGGGTCCCCAAATGAGCTTGGAGAGTAATGTTGAGGCAAGTGCTTTAAGAAAGCACCACGACATAACACTTCATAAAACCTTGGCAAAGGTTCAAGTACCTGAAAATGACGAAAAATGAAGAGATCTCAATAAGTTATGTCGCATTGGAAATGATCGTCGACGATATTTTTGATACAATATAGTGCGCAATATTGTAAAAGATTGTGAGGATCTGAATTCTACGTCTATTAAAGCATGTTGATGTAGAAATAATTATCAAGTGAAATGATGCGTATTAATAAGCATAAAGCTTATTGGACCTTTAGTCCAGACACTAGAAGATGTCACACATTTAAATACTAACTAATGTTATCACTTGACAAAATTTGTACGAAAATCATGAAGGATTCGAAATGCCTGAAGCATTTACAAGTTTCTTTAAACTTGTTCATAATTCTTATATGAGAAAATCCTTGGTCCTGAAGTACCATATCTTAGTGTGATTGATGCACTAATATATCTTGCAATACTACAAGGCATAACATTCGGTTAATTTGTTAGCAAGTCCCGATCTTGTTGGTTATGTTGATGTTGGGTATTTATTTGACCCACACATAAAGCTCGATCTCAAACTGGCTACGTGTTTATATGTGGAGGTACTGCCATATCTTGGAGATATATAAAGCAGTCTCTGGTAGCTACTTTATCAAATCATGTTGAGATAATAGCTATTCATGAAGCAAGCCAAGAATGTGTGTGGTTAAGGTCCATGATACATCTCATTAGAGAAAATGTGGTTTGAAATGTGACAAAGTACCCACAATTTTGTATGAAGATAATGTTGCATGCGTAGCACAACTAAAGGGAGGATTCATAAAAGGAGATAGAACGAAGCATATCTCGCCAAAGTTTTTCTACACACATGAGCTCCAAAAGAATGGTGATATCAATGTGCAACAGATTCGTTCAAGTGATAATGTGGCTGATTTATTCACCAAATCTCTACCAACTGCAACTTTCAAGAAGATGGTGCAGAAGATCGGGATGCAAAGATTCAATGATGTTCTCATTAGGGGGAGTTAATACGCGTTGTACTCTTTTTTCCTTACGAGGTTTTGTCCCACTGAGTTTTCCTTGTAAGATTTTTAATGAGACAGCCCAAATGCGTATTATTAGATATGTGTACTCTTTTTTCCTTCACTAGATTTTTTTCCACTGGGTTTTTTTAGTAAGGTTTTAATGAGGCACATTATCTATCAAATAGACATTCAAGAGGGAGTGTTATAAACATATTTGTGTTGTAGTGAATGTCTATAAATGTATTTGTATTGTACTGGATACATGTGTTTATATCATTGTGAAAGTCTATCTTTTGGAGAAAAGTTAGGAGAAATTATCCCTATAAATAGAGGGGTTCTCCTTCATTGTATTTCATCCAATCAAGAGAAATAAAAACTTCTCTCCTTCTCTATTTCTCTACGATATTCTTATTCTTTCTTTATTATTTCATAACATTTAAAAAATTTTAACAGACGTTTTTTAAAAGATATTTATACGGATAAGCGAAATATGTAAAAAAATATAAAGAAGATTAGAAAGTTAAATGCATAAATTTTTAAAGATGGTGGTGAAATATTTTTATTTCAATTAAGTAAGATCTATAAAATTTAAATAAATATCAAACACAAAATCACACATACTAAATATTTTTAAAATAAATATTTTATTTTAATATATATTTTAAAAAAAAGAAAAAAAAGATGAAGAAGAAGAATAGTAGAAGTGAAACTTTCCAGGTCGTGGAAGATGAATGTTTGATCAAAAGGTAAGATTGGAAATGAACTAGAGCATCAATATATATATATATATATATATATATATATAAAGGAGAGTTAGAGGCACGCTGATATAGCATGCCTCTTTGAGCTCCTTCCTTATTTTTTTATTTTGTGACTTTTTAGCATTTTTCTCTTCTTATTTTTTTCCTTTTTTTTTGTATTTTTTGAATTAATTTCTGCTACTAATTAAATAAATTATCAATAATAAATGCAACAATTAAACTCAATAAAACCTAATTAAATCTAATTAACCTACGTAACGTACAACATCTTAATGCAAATTAAATGTAATTAATACACCTAATAGAAAAAACTCTTTTTTCTCTTTTCTTCCTTTTTGTAAAATAAAACAAAAAAAATGACTTTATCACAAGCCGCTCTCCTCCTGCAAAAACAGCTCAAAGATCTAAACCGGCACCGATCCATGGATTCTCCACCGGAAAGAAAAAGTTCAAATCTTTACCTGAATTTTCAACCTCTGTCTTAGGCATATGAGGCTTACTAACTAACCCAACTGTCCCCGATTTTTCCCCGTTTCTCCGTTGAGAAACCAATCACCGGCATCGGCACGGGGCCAGCCGACGAAATCGGCTTAGGAGAAAGAGCCATAGGTACAGCAACCCCATCTGGTCCATACTTTCTTGGCCTACCTCTCTTCTTCTTCACTAAAGCCAGATGCCGGCGACGGTGGGCGGAGTTGGTGAAACAACCACTTGGGGTGATATTATTTGAGCTGTTGATCCAAAAACTTGACTTGAATTTTCAGTGGTCCTAGGTGCCACATGGTAATCTGAGGATGCATCCGATCCCACAACTGTTATATTTTTATCAAGAAAATCACCTTCCAAAAATAAAATTCTTTTTCACCTTTAACTCAAAAATACATCATTTTCCTGAAGTGAAAACAGCAAAAATCATTCTCAAGAATGTTCGAAAAAAAAGTTATTTTCACCTTTAACTCAAAAACCCATCATGTTCCTATAGTGAAACCAGCAAAAATCACTCAAAAAATCTTCGAAAAACTAACAAATATAGCACAAAGTTTCAATTTTTACTCATAAACCCATAATTTTTCTTTATTCCAAATGCCAAAATTAAGAGAGCAGGCGGTAAAAAAAGACTTACAAAAAAAAATAACCCAGAACTCAAAATAACTAAAAGAAAATGAAGCTTAAATTATTTTGAAATCTTACCGGCTGAACAGAAATAGAGAAGGATTAAAATGGGAAAAAGATGAAGCTGTTCATTCTCTTCTTTTTTTTCTTTTTTTCTTTCCTTTCAATTTTTTTTTTCAAGAGGGAGAAAAGAACACAGAGCAAAACAGAGAACAGAAAGGAACTAATGGAAAGAATCAAAAAAGAAAAATTACGAATTTGTAGCTATCTTTTGAGAAATAAAAATTGAATTTTTAGCTAAAAGAAGTGATGAGAAAATGTGGAAAATGGAGTTTTTTGGAGTTAAAAGAAAAAAAAAGGTAATTTGAATTTCCTTACAATTCCTAACTTTCCTCATATTTTTCAACCGTAATTGAAGGAAATAATAAGAATAATAATGACAAGAAAAAAAATTTATTAAGTATTAGGTCATTAATTAATTAATTATGGAAAGCAGAGAAATTATGTATTGTGGTTAAGAAAATATTTGGAGTCCAGTGAAAAACAAAATTTTGAAATTTTAAAATTTAATTTTTTTATAACTTTCTTCATATTGTTCAATAGTAATTGAAGGAAATAATTAGAATAATAATGACAGGAAAATTTTTTTTATTAAGTACTAGGTCATTAATTAATTAATTATGGAAAGCAGAAAAATTATGTATTGTGGTTAAGAAAATATTTGGAGTCAGGTGAAAAAGAAAATTTTGAATTTTTAAAATTTAAATTATTTTTTCTATTTTAATCAAGCGTTATATTTTTAGAGTTTTATCAATTATAATTACTCAAATATATGTTATATTTTTTTTTCATATTATGTTACTAATTTTTTTTTATTAATACAAATATTAATTAAGCAAATGTAGTTCATTGCATAACATTTTTTCTTTTCCATTTTATAACTTTTTTCTCAATTCTTCCCATTATTATTTTGCTTCTTTTCAATATGAAACTTTTTTCACAAGAAGTTTTTTTCATTTTTTTTTCATTTTTATTTATTATTGGTGTTTATGCCACAATTATTAATCTATCTATATTATAATTAAGGTCTATGACATAATGATGTGACATAGTTCTTGACCGGATTTTTTTAAAAAAAAATTCCTCCCTTTTTACTTCCTTTTTTTTCCATATATTTGGTGGTTTAATGTAATATATATCTATTTTATCATTTTTCTTCTACTTCTTTTTTGTTTCCCCTATTATTTATGTAATTAGTATAAGAATAAATGCCTCAATTATCACTATTTATTACACATTCACATTTTCCCATTTCTTTCTTGAAACTATTAGCAGTTATACATCTCTACATGTAGACATGCATTTATAATGAGAATTGAGAAAATAGAAAAGACAGAAAAATCATGAATTATCAAAATTGTTAGAGGTTTGAAGAAGTATCGGAAGCACAAAAGAGTTCGTTATATTATGTGGAAAAAATTGACTAGCTATGTGTCATGAAGGACATGCTAAGTTTAATATATATGGAGTTGATTATTTATCATTAACGTATTTCTCTACCTCATTGGTGTTCTTTTCTTTTTCAATATTGTTGTGCTCCAATAAGAATAATAAACTCAATTTTGTATTAGAAAAGTTTTCTTTATTAGTTGAAGACGCGTCATTTTTTCTTTCTTTCTAAAATTATTTTATTCTATATTAATTATCAGGCGAATGATTTAATTCTATACTAAAATATATTAGTATCTGAAAAATAAAATTCTCTTACTTTATTTGATAAAGTATTCACTTTTGATAAGAGTACTAAGCCATGGGTTTCACCACCTTAAGATAAAGGAATTAAATTATCCATCATCAGGAGGAGACAAGGAAGAGGTTGGTTGCTCAATATATCAGCCACCACTGCTTAAATTGTTTCAGTCAGTTGCTTTATCAACAGTTCAAATCAATTTCACGTTGTTGGAGCATGGATAACGTTAAGTTTTGTAGTTTGGAAGCTAAATGTTTTGTCTTTTATTTAGCAATACCTACTTTGTTATGCTGGCAGCCTTCAAAAAATAAATGGAAAAGAAAAAAGAAGAGAGAAGAAGATCCTATTCATGGAGATTTTGTAACTATTCATGGAGAGGTTTAAATTTTGAGATGTAAATATGTGTTGTTATATTTTTTGAAGTCCGAAGATGGTAAATGTACCATATTGAACTCATGCATCTCCCAAAAAGAAACATAGATAGCTAATAATGTTGACTTCCCTATTTGAGTTCATCTTACAAGACATGTCAATCTTTTTTAGATCTTTTCTATCTCAAATTAATTTACAAATGCATTGGTTTGTATCTTCCTGAGTTAATTTTGCATATTTTTGTTGAGTTATTTCATATATTTGAATTAATTTTTTAAATTGTGATATCCAAAATAGAAAATAGGAAGTGCCAAAATTTTCTTTAAGAAAGAAAGTTCAATTTATTGTGAGAGGAACAAAAGTATAAAGACTTTATATATTCTTTTGCCTATCATTCTTATTTTTAGTTTAATTTAATTTAACAGAAAGTTATCTCAATAATGTTTTTAATTTTTTTTTTTGGGGTTACATATTTTCCGTGAGCCTCTCGGTTACTTATATGTATAAAATACCTTGAGTGTTTTTAGTCATTTATATCTATTATAAAGATGTTTGAAATGGTTAAAAAAAAGAAGATTCATTCTTTTTTAATTTACTTTTTTTTTTACTTTTTTATTATTCATTATGTGTTGTTATCGTCTTTTTAGTTATGCTAAAAAAATAATTTACATTTATATACATATATATACACTAAATGTTCTTCTCTCTCTCTCTTTTTAAAAATTCTTGTAAGAAAAATAAAATATATTCACCTATATAGATATATAAAATCAAGTATCCCTAGAAGATCAAAAACTCTTAGATGAAAACTTAGAAAAAATAACTAATTCTAAATAGGAGATGGATTAAAACATGAAAATTAACAATTTAGAATTTGAAAATTAAAAGAAATCTTAACATATTTTATACATTTGACTATTAGAAAAGAACTATTTCACAAATTTAATAAAAATTTTGTGATCGCGCTTCATTTCACTAGTATATATATAAATTTAAATGAGATGAAATGTTTCTCATGTGGCGTGCCTCTAAAGCCTCTATTTCCATTTTTCTGCCTCCATTTTCATTTTCTTTTTTTGTGATTTTTTCTACTATTTTCTCATTTTAAAAATTATTTTATAACTCATTTATTTAATTGTTGTTGTTATTTAATGTTATCTAATTAAATAACTTAATCTAATAGGAATCTATATCATCTTATTATATAAGTGAGAAGTCAAAAAGTGAAAAGTTAGATTACTATTTTGCCTCTTCACTAAATTAAAATATAATTAAGTACATAATTAAATATTAGTATTTTATCATATCATATTATATTTATATATTTATTACTATATAACTGGAAAGTCAAAAAGTAAAAGTTAAAATAAATAAATAAATAATAAATAAATAAATATAAACAATAAATAATAATAAATAACAATAATGACAATAAATAAATAAATAATAATAATAATAATAAATATAAATAATAATTAATAGATAAATAATAATAATAATAATAATAAATAATAATATTAATACTATATAAGTGGGAATCCAAAAAGTAAAAAATTAAAATACTAAAATAACCTTCAAACATTGAAAGACTAATATACCCTTCAAATCATATTTACCTATCAAATATTGAATGACCATTTTGCCCTTCAATCTAAAACTATTTCTATAATATTTTATACACTAACAAGTAAAGTTACATTGCAATATATATATATATAAGGAGGTTATAGGCATGTTGATGTGGCATGCTTCTATAATATTCATTCCTATTTATCTTTTTTGTGATTTTTTGAGTATTTTCTCTATTTTAAAATTTATATCATATATCACATATCATATATTTCATTTCCATAGCAAAGTAAACAATTATCATGACTAATTAAAATGTACCTAATACAATAAAAATTATATATATAAATTAACTAAAAAAAATTAGTTAATTATAATGGTACAAAAAAATTATATATTGAGGTATATTGCTTAGTTCATTCATAATATAATAATTATGATACTTGAAAATTTTCGACTTTAAAATAATACTTAGTTAAAATTATAAGTGTGTATATATATATATATATATATATATATATATATATATTCACAAAACATTCTTAATTAGTTTTTGAATAGTTGGTGTTTGGTACTTAGAAATCTTTGGCGTATAGAATACTAGGTGACTTATCTCCGCTTAAATAATATACATTAGTAATTTTTTAATAATATAAAATATTATTATATATTAATATTAAAATATTTAAATATTTTTAAATTTTAATAAAATAATAACTACAAAACTTTTATTTAGTTTTCTTAAAAGAACATCAAGGAAGCAAAGAATGATAAGAGTGATCTCTAAATATATAAATTTAAACATAAAATTTTTAATTTTATACACTTAAGATGTGTATATAAATATCAATTTTTTCATATCATTGGAGAATTAAATGTTAATTCTCTCATAATTTTTTACTTATTTAACATTTAAAAAGGGAATATAAAACAGAGAAAAATGAAATAGCAAAAATGCATAAATTAAATACATTAAATTCAAAATTCAAAAAATGAAATTATACGTATGTTCTTTTTATATTTTTAGCATTTACGTCATTCTTTAACATAACTTGATTAGTTTGAAAATATTTTGGATTTTTTTCTTAGTAGTTTAAACTAGGCAAAGAATATTAATAAATGAGTAATGATGAATTAGTCAAGAAAGAAAGTAATTTTA
Organism: Datura wrightii; assembly: GCA_035772735.1. Lineage (NCBI taxonomy): Eukaryota > Viridiplantae > Streptophyta > Magnoliopsida > Solanales > Solanaceae > Datura > Datura wrightii. Next base: position 68,619,581 of record JASDFA010000019.1, on the reverse strand, counting down.
ATTTTTTTAATATAAAATTAATAAGAAGTAAAAGAAGATCGGTATGATCTTGGGGATACCATTCCTGGTCAAGGATATTAGTTTCTGAAGGGTGTGAATATGAGAAAGAAAAAGAAAGGAAAAAAGTATGTATTATAATTTATAATTTATGATATATTTTGTTAAATATCTAAATTATATCTTAAAGAAGAATCAATATATATATATATATATATATATATATATATATATATATATATAAGATAAAGGTTAGATCGTAAATATTTTAAAAATAGAAAAAGACCATGATAGCTAGATGAAAAGAGTAATTAAATCTATAATTATTGTTGATACTACTGGAATGGCGACAAATGTTGCAATTTTTTTTTAATGTTTTTATGAATAAGAAGGATGATATAAAATATTGATATTTTGACTTTATAAATTTATAAGGCTTCTTTATGGAAAAAAATATTTGTAAGAATATATATATATATATATATATATATATATATATAAGATAAAGGTTAGATCGTAAATATTTTAAAAATAGAAAAAGACCATGATAACTAGATCAAAAGAGTAATTAAATCTAGAATTATTGTTGATGCTACTCGAATGGCGACAAATGTTTCAATTTTTTTTATTTTTTTATGAATAAGAAGGATGATATAAAATATTGATATTTTGACTTTATAAATTTATAAGGCTTCTTTATGGAAAAAAAACATTTTTAAGAATATATATATGTATATATAACAGGACAAATTTGGAAAATATCGTATGAAATTATACGATCAAGGTCATTCATAAAAAGAATTATAAAGAATAATTCTTGAGAAACATTGAAGTACATTCGTTAATGCATTTTATTGGCATGTGATCTTTAAAATTTTTGAAAAAAATTATAAAAAAATAATCGATTATAATCAAAATTATTTATGAATTTATTTTCAAACTTTTAGTATAGCAATAAATCATGAAAAATATTTAAAAAAAGTTAATTTTTGAAAATTTTCATAAAATTAGTAGAAAAAAAAAAGGTGAACTACCTTGATTGTTTGAAGAAATGTAAATAGTGTTGTTAATTATATGGAGAAACCGAAGAAATAAAAATTAATAAATGAAAAAGAGAACAAATAAAAGGGAGAATCGAGAAATAATGTTCGAGTGAATACAAAAAAATGTAAGATTAAATAATAAAAAGTATTATTAAAAATAAAATTAATAGAAAAAATAATTATCAAGAAAATAACAAAAGAAAAAAAAAGGTGATCTAAAAAACATCAAAAGGCAATAAGAATATTTTTTAAAATATTTTCTTATTTAAATTCTTAAATCTGTGAAACTATTTTAATTTAAAATATTTACTAGCAATATTAAGAAAATAATTAAGACTAATAGGTTAAAATTACATGATTCTTAATTTGACATATGCAATTAAAAAATCAAAATTAAAGAGGATAATTTGTTTAATAATTGTTAAGTTAAATTTCTTTTATTGCTTGATATCAATCTTACACATGAAAAATAGAGAAAAAATAAAATCAATCAATGTGTAAAGATCAATATTTTTTATTTAAGTTTTTAACAATAATTATTTTATTAGAATTTACTTATTTTTTTAATAACCGCGCGAAGCGCGAACAAATCTTTTAGTTTTACTATGAAATAAAAAGAAAGAAATGCGCTTGATTCATCTATAGATCTTTAGAATGAGATGAAAAAGATAATTATGTCCATAAAGATGTAAAGGTTCGTCTATAGAATTCTATGTTTCTAGAATTCTACAATAAAATGAAAAGATAGAAATGCCCTTGGTTCATATCTAGAATTCTAGAATGAGATGAAAAGACAATTATGCCCATAAAGATATAAATGTTCATCCATAGAATTCTAAAATAAAAATGAAAAGACAATTATACCCTTGGTCTCCCCAATCTTCATATTTCTATATAATAGAAACTAGATAAGGAAAGACCCATTTTACGGGCCCAACATTACAAGTTTAATTTAATATTTTTACTTTTTTTGGAAAAATGAATTAATTTTTATTTTATTTTTATCTAAAAACACAAATAGCAATAATAAGGTTTTTCATTTATACTTCATAATAAATTATTTTTAATTTATCAAGCTAAGCAATAACTTATGATTTATTTAAATTGCCCAATTAACATAAAAAAATTTACATGTTTCAATGCTGATTTCAATTCTATTTAGCGTCAAATTCAAATATTGAATTGAAAAATTAATTTAAATAATATGCTATTATATTTTGTATTTGAATATTTTAGAGAATAGATTAAATTGCAAGTGTTGGATACATTGAATAAATTTTGAGACGAAACTAATAAGTGATTTTATATAATTCTTTACAACATAATAGAAGTTGAAAAGAAAATATTGTTGTTTTAGTCAAGTATTGGGTATAACAAAATTAAGACAAGTATTTTATGATAGCAAAAAAAAATTTCAAAGAGATTTACTTAGCTAATAAGACAATATGGTATCCTCAACAAAGAAATTTTTTCTTAAAAAAAACAAAAGTTATTAGCATGATATAAATTGTAATAGTCTGTTTCGCCACACTTCTAAAATAAACTTATTTTGAGAAGTGTTTTTTTCAAAAGTGATTTAAAAAAAAATACTTTTGATAAGAACCAGTTTGTGTATGACTAACAAATTTATAAAGCATTTTTAAGCAACAATTAGTATTTGGCCAAACTTTTAAAAAGTACTTTTAAGTGTACTTTTCTCAAAAGTGTTTTTTAAATAAGTGCTTATGGGGAGAAGTTACTTTTTTTAGTTTTTAGAAAATAGCTTCTGGTACTCACTAAAAATACTTATTTTCTCCCGAAAACTTGGACAAATACCTCATTTTTTTAAAATAAGCATTTTTTAGAAAAACAAACACTTTTGGCCTTCCAAAAGCTTGATCAAACATGCTATAACTTATTGTGATAATTTGCACATTTACCTTTTATATATTATTGAGTCAAAAGATGTACAATCTTCTCTATTTTATAAGTAAATGTAAATAAAATTAAATATTTTAAGGAGATAAGATATATATATATATATATCGTCATAATGTTTAAGAGAATTTACTGATTGATGGACATTTATCATAGAAGAAAAAGTATATATTATATTAATCAGATTCATACATCAATTAAACTTAAAGTTATGTCCTTCTAGTATAATATGAACAAATTTCATCACTTAAATTAAATTTTATGTATTGAATATCAACTAATTATATTCAAAAAGATTCAAATGTATCGAGAGGTTAATAAATCTTACTTCTTAAATTACCTAAAAAACATTAAAGTTTTTGTTTGAAATTTATTTTCAAAGAGTGTGAATAGGTATAAGAACCTGTTTAAATATTAATATATTTTTTGTTATTCTATTACAATTTTGTACAATATCAAAATGTGCAAGTAAATATTCTATTAAAATATTTACTTTAATGTATATGATATTATTTTAGGGTGAAAATTAATTACATTTCAACTTTATTTTCAAAATCAATTTCTCTTCAATTTTAAGCAAAAGATATTCTCCTCTTTTATCCAAATTAATCTTTAAATGTTTATTTTATTCTTACATTATAAATGTATCTTATTTTATATCTCCTTATAATTTTGATATTTTTAATTCTTTTTAATCTAAGTAACAAATTTTTTAGATAAAATAAATATTATTTTTAAAATAAAAATATTAATATAGTATATAAGTTAATGACATTCTATAATTAAATTCATGAGCAGAATAATTAGTTTTATTAATAATAATACTTAAAATTCTAATATCTATTTACATATATAAAATTAATAAAGAGTAATATCTTTATAAACATATTTCAATGCAGTTAATTAAAAGAATAATTTTTAAAAGTAAAGATATATTATCAACAAATTTTTAAAAGATTATCTATTGATATAATAAATAAAATTATAATTTAAAAAATATTTATTTAATGACCGTCAAAGCTCGTTTATCAATATAAAATATATTTTATTATCTTATAAATGTCAATAAGCTGCTCAAGTAGGCAGCAAGTTGACATACTTGCTTGAGTAGCTTAGACAAAGAATAGTCCAACATGGTTGTTTGTCTATATAAGGATAATTTTGATATTTTTTATATTTCATATTTTGGTATTGTTGTACTTTAAGAATTTATAAAGATATTTTTTATATATCATATTTTGGAACTTGAGCAGCTTATTTACATTTATAAGATAGTAGAATATTTTCAGTTAAGACAAAAAAAATAGGACTATCCGTAAATTTTTAAAAAGGTGGAATTCGAAAAAAATTAAAAAATTTATAATGGATAGGATGCTTTAGTGCTATTGCATTATAAAGATTTATGTTTGTAATATTTTTACTTTAGATAAAAAATAATCGGGTGATATGCAATTTTTTTAAAATGTTGAACTCGTTAACGAAAAAACTTATAATAAAAAAGAAAAAAAGAAAATGTAGGTCGCCAAAAATTAAAAGTGCAGTGTATTTGAAGAGTAAAGAAAGAAGCATTAAAAATTTTTAAAAAAAGCAAGTAATAAATGGAGAAAAAGAAAAAAAATAATGTATTAGCTGCTTTTACAGTTTAAGATCTGGAGTTAAAATGAATATTATAATATGAAATAAGAAATTTAAAAAATTAGTAAAATATTAATTTTATTGATTATGATAAAAGTATTTAGTTTTTTATTGGATACATACAACATAAAAATTAAAGTGAATTAAGAATTTTTTTTAGCTTTGCCAAATAAAAAAATTATATTGACAACTATATTAATAATCGAAACATTAATAAATTATTTTAAAATTAAAATTGTTGGGCCCGTGCGAAGCACGATATTCCTTCGTCTAGTAATGAATATAAGAGAGAGTTAAATCTTAATACTTAATTAATACACATACGTAGATGGAAGTTTTTCGGATTACACGGATTACTTATTATGGTATTACATAAATAAAAGATCTAAATTATCAAGAATAAAATAAACATTATATATACTAGATAGAAGGAAAAGTGTAAATGTTTTTTACCCTGTTATTATGCTTAAACAAATAAAATAAAATATTAATTTTTTTTTTAAAAAAAGCAAAAATGGTTTGCATAAAATTCAATGCTCGGTAACACGTGAAACACATATTTCATGGCTCTTGAAATTATTTCTTTTTACCGCAGACTTTAGAATTTTAATTTTATCCTTAAATAAAGTAAGAACTACAAAAATGTTGTTGGTTTGAGAAAACTAAAAGAGGTGGCCTAATAGTTGAAGGAATCTAGTTCAAGTAAGAAAGGAAGAGAACTGGTCGTCCTTAACTTCACTCTTCTATATGATAGAATACATATATATATATATATATATATATATATATATATATATATATATATATATATATATATATATATATGTATTTGTGTGTGTGTGTAATATAGTAAAAATACATAAGAACTCAAACATATATGTAATATAAAATATAATACAAAAAAAAATATTACCTCTTCATTGACTAATATTATAGTCAATCCAATGCCTTCTTTTATTCCCTTTTTATATTCTTTCACTAATTCAGCTCCAATTACTAAGACTTTTATTCCAATGAGAATCATATCGCCTTAAATTGTTAAGAGCATAATTTCGTTCATGAAATTTTTTTCATATTCTATTGCAAGATTATCTAAAATAAATTAAAGAGTTATCATATATATAAAAAAATTATTTTATGAGATAAAGAGATTATGTTAATTGGATAAATGAAACTTGTGAATGTACGAGTAGAAGAAGAATGCCACTTACAAATAACACAAATTTTAAATCACATATTATCAGTATAAAGGAGATAGTATAGTATCAATATTAGACTCAACGAAAAGAAACAATCTAAGTTAAATTATTTTGAATATAAATAAATTGAGTTGATATAACAATTATTATTATCTTTTTCAAATCTACAATATAAAAAACACAATATGAAAAAAGGAAGAAGAAGATAGATTAACACGAAAATATACAAGGTTGGAGATTGAATCAAAGGTGTTGATGTAGAAAAATATGAATTAAATTATGCAATTATAAATCTTTTTGTAGAAGTAGAAGGATTTACAAATTTAAAAAAAATTAAAAATATAAGCATACTAGGACATTACTATCAAAAAGAAAAAAAATAAAAAGAAAAAAAAACAATAACCAAAAAAAAAAAAAAACCTTGCGTGATTATGAAAAAGGGAAAAAAAACTTTTACCAAAAAAGGAAAAAAAAACTTTTCCTTATAATGAAAAAAGGATTTTTTTTCCAAATTTAAAAAGAAAAAATTTTCGGCAGAATGATTTTCTTTTTCTTTTTAAGGTTTATGTCACGCCCCGCCTTGGGGGACATGACTGGCACCTGGTGCCCTACTAAGACCTGGACTGCTGGACTAGCTGAGCCTAAGCAATTCTGGTGCCAGACTGGCTCTAACTCTGGATTCAAGAAAATGACGGGCTATATAACAGCTGTAAATACAGCCTCCGGTCGACTAGGCTTATAGCCACCTGTAAGAAAACAACAGTTACCCAGAACAGCTGAATCAATAGGGAATCTATGCGGGCCGACAAGGCCACCATGCTATCTAGTTATTTCTGAATCAAGAAAAACAAGTGCTAAACTGCTACGTGACCGACAAGGTCACCACTACCAACTGAATAAGGCCCCACACGACCATCATAAACAAACTAAAACATACACACGGCCTCACACGACCGGTACAGCTAACCACAGGGAATATACTATCTGCAAGCCTCTAAGAATACTGATAAGATGGTCAGGATAGGGCCCCGGCATACCCATACTGTACAACAAAGAAAAGAAATAAACCTCTAGTTGTCCAGCTCCGGATGGCAGGAGCTGATAACTCTGTGTGTTGACTGGAATTACGAGGGATCAGTTCCTCGTTTATGAGTACCTGCAGGCAAGTAATGCAGCGCCTCCAAACGGGCGTCAGTACCACTGGTACTGAGTATGCAAAGCAAACTGAACATAACTGAAGATAATCCCATAGAGATGATAAATCTTTGGCCTGTAAATTCAATGAATGAATATTACCTCTCGATGATCTTGAATTCGGATCAATATCAAGAATAACAATATCTGAACTATCAAATCAATTCGTCGTCGAGAATTGAATAGTATAACATAGGAAACTGGTAGTTACTGAAATGACAGAGAATAGCTAAGACTGTCTGGAATAGCAGAATCGGTACCGAGCTTAACTATACTGGAAAGAAGATAACAACCATACCTGTCGATGCGGCGTCTTGCTATTTATCAACTTAATAAGTAACATACATACATACATACATACATACATACATACATACATATATATATATATATATATAGCATACAAGAACCTATACCAGCCCCCATAAGCCGGAAGGTGCCAATCAACACGCAATCTATATACCCCTACACGGGTCAAACCATCCAAAAATAAATTCACTCCACTCACCTACTAACTACGAGCATCCCGCCGGCCCCCTGGGTATGCAGCTTGGGCTCTCTGGGCCGCTGACTATAATTGTATCTGAGTCCAGAGGACTCCTGTAACTGTAATCTGAAATCTGTATCTGTAATCTGTAATCCGTGCCCTGGGCGCAAGCGCTCGACAGAGTATACGGTAATGCTGATCAGCCTGCTATGGGGAATGCTGCATCCCATCTTCGTCCTACTGCGGACGGCATGCCACTCCTTGGATTGACGTATCCTTACCCTCTGGTGGGCGAGTCGACACAGCTATTAACCCTGGAGCGGCAAAGAAGCTCTAAGGGTGCCCACATATCACAAACAAGTCTCAACAAGCAACAACAATCACATATAACATGTATGTTAAATCTGAAAATACTATCCATGTTCTGATATTCTATTTTGAATCTCTTGCTGAATCAAACTGAATCTAATACTGAGTTAAACTGAGTCTGGGATAAGATCTTGTTGTCTGATTTACTGACTTTTATTCTAGATATGACGTAATAATACAACATACTTAATACTCGACTTCTGGAACTTTCTTCTGGAATTTATTCTACTCTACTATACTCGAATTACTAACTTGCTAAAGAAACTGGCTTTACATACCTCAGTTGTCGGCTTTCCGGCTAACTGGCGTAACTCGGCCAATATTCAGCTATTTCTTCCAACTGTATTCACATCCATAGCAACTAGAACTAAATTCACCAATATTCTGGAAGAAAATACTACTTTGAATATATATATATAGCCCAAACTTTGACTTATAAAAAAACAGCCGAAAACTCACTATTTCTCGGAAGTCCAGAAGGGAGAAATACTCACTTTAGGGCTAGGAGTATGTTGACACTAATTTGGAGCAATTCCACTTACCTTAGCTCGGTAGGACGATGATTCGCCACCGAATTTCACAAAACTAACTCCGTAGGAATGCTCCCTGCAGCTTTATACTTCACTACCCGAGATTATTTTGAGTTTGGACTGTGTTTAGCGGTGTAAACAGAAGGAATTTTAAAGAAACCCTTCGTCCTCTCTGTTTCTCCACTATTCTGGAAATAAAAAAGAGGAAAAATGAAATTAAAATGAAGAATTGAATCAACGCAAGCAATGCTGTTCCCACATGCCTATCCATTCATATTTGGTTGGATTCCTCGGTTCATCTTATGCCTTAGATGGAATAGCCTCTTTTTTCTAGCTATTACTTTCCTTCATTCAGGTATGGGGGCAGGCTTTATATACTTGGGCCTGGACACCCCCCTCCGTGGCACATTGGCCATCGCAGAGGGGCTTCCTCTATGGCACGTTGCCATCGTAGAGGGGGTCTGCCCGGCCTCCTCTTGCGATGGTTCGATGCGACACTTGTACGGTCTTCCTCCTGGCCTTTTTCTAGCATGTATGACATTCTAAAAGTCTTAACTAACATGCGAATAGGCCATATACATGTCAAGAATTTAGGGGTGTAACATCCTCCCCCCCTTAAGAACATTCGTCCTCGAATGTAAACTTCTACTTACAAGAATTTCAACTTACTTGACTCATTCTAGGAAAATTTCGGCAGAGTCTCCCCTGTAATATGGACTATCTCAAAATTCTGAAATGTAGAAAAATCCAATACAGGTACTCCACACAACACTAGTATTCATCTCAAAAGCCAGCTATTTCACTTATTCACATAATATAAGGCAATTCATAAAGCAACAATACTAACGTACCTCTGGCTGATTAAGTCTGGAACAGTTGAGGATATTTGACTTTCATATCTTTCTCTGCTTCCCAAGTCATCTCCTCTCGGTTTCTGTTACGCCATAATACTTTGATAGAAGCAATATCTTTACTTTTCAACCTGCGAATCTACCTGTCTAGTATGGCTACTGGAACCTCTTCATAAGCCAACTCTTCCGTAACCTGGACATCCTCAACTGGTACAACTCTGGAGGGGTCTCCTAAATACTTCCTCAATATAGACACGTGGAAACTGGATGAACAGACTCTGATTCTGGAGGTAAGTTCAACTCGTATGCTACTTGGCCTATTCTTCGGCGAATCTGATAGGGCCCAACAAATCTCGGGCTGAGTTTACCTTTCTTGCCGAATCTCATCACCCCTTTCATTGGAGAAACTTTTAAAAACACCCAGTCATTCACATTAAATTCCAGGTTCCTGCGCCGCACATCAGCATACGATTTCTGGCGGCTCTGAACAGTCAGTAGGCGTTCTCTGATAAGCTTTACCTTCTCTTCTGACTGATGAATAATATCCGGCCCAATTAACGCTGACTCTCCTACTTCAAACCCGCCAACCGGCTATCTGCACTTTCGCCCATACAAAGCCTCATAGGTCGCCATTTGGATAGCTGAATGGTAACTATTATTATAAGCAAACTCAATAAGTGGTAAGTGCTCATCCCAGCTACCTCCAAAGTCCAACACACACGCTCGTAACATATCCTTGAGCATCTGAATAGTGCGTTCTGCCTGCCCATCTGTCTGAGGGTGGAATGCTGTGCTCAGATTAATCTGTGTTCCCAGGCCTTTCTGAAATGATTGCCAATTTTTAGCTGTAAATTGCGCCCCTCTGTCAGAGATAATGGACAATGGAACACCGTTACAATGGAAAACCGTTCATTTTAACTATTTCTCTGATATACAACTCAGCATAATCTTCGGCAGAGAAAGTAGCCCTTACTTGCAGAAAATGGGCTGATTTTTTTAGTCTGTCAACAATTACCCAAATCGAGTCATTTCTATGTCTGATACGGGGTAGTCCTGCTACAAAATTCATGTTTACTGCTTCCCACTTCCAAAGAGGCACAACTATGTCTTGAGTCAATCCGCCTGGTTTCTGGTGTTCTGCTTTTACTTGCTGGTGTATTTCTCTGGCCAACTCCCGCTGCTCGGGCTGCAAGTATGCCAAACTCCCCATAGACTTGCGGCTGAGGGAATCTACTACTAAGTTGGCTCTTCTTGAGTGGTACATAATACCTACATCATAATCTTTCAGCAATTCCAACCAGCGGCGCTGCCGTAAATTCAACTCTCTTTGAGTGAAGATATACTGTAGGCTCTTATGATCAGTGAAAACATCCACATGGACGCCGTACAAGTAATGTCTCCATATCTTTAGAGCGTGGATCACTGCGGCTAGTTCCAGGTCATGGGTAGGATAATTCTTTTCATGTTTCCTCAGCTGTCTGGAAGCATAAGCAATTACTTTACCATGCTACATCAACACACATCCTAACCCAATACCCGAAACGTCATAATAAACTGCATAACCCTCTGTACCTTCTGGCAATGCTAATACTAGGGTGGAGGTCAACCTGTCTTTCAATTCCTGAAAACTTTGCTCACATGCCTCCGTCCACTGAAACTTTACTGCTTTTTGCGTCAGCTTAGTCAGAGGTGCCGCTATGGTGGAGGATTCCTCAACAAATCTTTTGTAGTACCCTGCTAATCCCAGAAAACTGCGGACTTCGATCAGAGTGTTAGGTCTGGGCCATGTTTTTACTGCTTCTATTTTCTGTGTGTCTACTTGTATACCAGCGTCCGCCGAAATATGCCCCAAGAAAGCTACTGAGTTTAGCTAGAATTCACATTTAGAGAACTTGACATACAACTGACGGTTCCTGAGAATCTGGAGCACTATCCGTAAATAATCCTGGTGGTATGCCCCTGAGCGAGAATACACCAGAATATCGTCAATAAACACTATCACGAACAGGTCCAGGTGTGGTTTGAAGATGCTGTTCATCAGGTCCATAAATACTGCTGGGGCATTCATCAGCCCAAAGGACATGACTAGGAATTCAAAATGGTCGTATCTGGTCCTGAAGGCAGTCTTTGGAATGTCCCTTTCACGAACTCAAACCTGATGGTATCCGAACCGTAAGTCAATCTTGGAGAAATATTTGTCCCCCTGTAACTGATCAAACAAATCATCTATTCTAGGAAGCGGATACTTATTCTTGACTGTAACCTTATTCAACTATCGGTAGTCTATACACATACGGAGTGAGCCATCCTTCTTACTCACAAATAGAACTGGCGCACCCCAAGGTGAAGTACTCGGCCTGATAAAGCCCTTATCTAACAGATCTTTCAGCTGCTCCTTTAATTCTTTGAGTTCAGCAGGAGCGACACGATACGAAGGGATTGATATGGGCTGAGTGCCTGGTAGCAAATCAATTGCAAAATCTATTTCTCTTTCCGGGGGAATACCAGGTAGCTCATCTGGAAATACGTCAGGTAATTCATTAACCATTGGAACAGACTGGAGAGTTTGAGGCTCTACCCGAACATCCTGAACTCTGACTATGTGGTAAATGCATCCCTTAGCTATCAACTTTCTCGCCTGAAGGTAGGAAATAAACCTATCTTTTGGCGTAGCTGTACTGCCCTTCCACTCTCGTATTGCCTCCCCTGGAACGTGGAATCGGAACGTCTTGGTCCAGCATTCTACATTGGCATAGCACGGCATTAACCAATCCATACCCATAATGGCATCGAAATCAATCATCTCTAATTCTACCAGATCTACTGTAGTCTGACGATCAACAAACTCTATTGTACACCCTCGATACACCCTTCTGGCTATGATAGAGTCACTGACGGGTGTAGATACTGAAAAGGGTTGCCGAAGCAACTCTGGTACAACACTGAATTTTCGAGCCACAAATGGGGTAACGTAGGACAAAATAGATCCTGGATCAATCAATACATAACCAGGGTATGAGAAAATAGTCATCATACCTATTACCACATCTGGAGATGCCTCTGAGTCCTGCCTCCCTGGTAACACATAGGTACGACTTGGGCCCATACCTGAACTAGAGGCCCCTGATCTACCTCGGCCTCTACCTGCTGGACCTGAGGGCCTAAACCTTGCCGAGGCTACTGGAGCTCGCAGCCCTGCTGACGCCCTATACTGATTATCTTGGCTACCCTGACCTCTGGCTGGACAGTCTCTCATCACATGACCCTCCTGCTTGCATATATAACACCATGTGGAGCCATATCTGCAAACTTCAGTGTGGGGTCGGCTGCAAATAGGGCAAGGTGGGGGTGTGTACCTGCTCTGCTCTGCCCTCCTCTACTGAGGTAAATCTACCATTTGAGAACTGCCGCCGGACTCTGACTGTCCCCGGCGAATGAATCTATCCCTCTACTGCTATGATGAAGGTGGGGGTCTAGGTGGCATGTCTGACAATCGGGGCCTGGGTCCTCTCTGAATCTCCCTCTGTATTTCATCTGATCTATCCCTACGGCGCTGCTCCTGATTTATTCGTCTGCTATCCTGTTGCTGCTGTCTAAGGCCCCCAATAGTCTGGGCAAAGGCCTGCATCCGCGCAATATCCATATCTTTCCATAGTGTAGCTGTCATACATGCCTCAATATATTCTAAGTTCAGACCCATAATAAATTGGTGGACTCTAGATGGCATGGTGTCCACAAAAGATGGAGCATAGCGGGCCAGGGAATCGAACTGCAGGGCGTATTCCCGTACACTCCTCGCCCCCTGCTCCAAGTGCAAAAACTGATCCATCCGGGCCTGTCGTATTTCCCGTGGCAGATAACAGTCCAGGAAGGCCTCTAAGAAGCTGGACCAGGTCGGAGGGGAAACATCTCTCCCTCGGGACCTTTCCCAACTTTCATACCACAACATAGCAATATCCCACAGCCGGAATACCGCTAACTCAACTGATTCTGTAGGCGTCACATGCATGACCCGGAAGATTCTTTGCATCTGGTCCAGGAAATCTTGAGGGTCCTCTGCCTGATCCGACCCTGTGAACTGCGGGGGACCTAGTGCCAAGAATTCTCGGACCAAATCGAACTGCCAGACCCACTCGATGACTCTGCTGTTACGGGTTGCATTGACTGGCACTGAGTAGCCATCATTTGTGCCAACATAACTACTACATTTCGAATTTCCTGGTCGGATGGTATGGTTACAGGAACTGTCGGAGGCGGCGGCATTCCGAAGGGCTCCTGGTGAGGTGGGAACTGCTGAGAAGGTCAAGATGATGCTTCTGTATCGCCCTCAGGTCGGGCTGATTCTAGATGAAGCTGAGGCATCCTGCTGGTGCCTTCTCCTGCTGTGGTATCCATTATTCTACCTGTGGCAGGGTGTCGATGGTCTGCCATTTTAATCTGTAAACAAAGAGTATGATAAGTTTTAGGGACTCAACCCTATACTGCACTGCTCTATGGCACATCTAAATATGAAGAAAGAGTAACCATCCTATTATGCCTTGCAGCCTCCTGCCTATAGTATGTGGTGCACAACACATCCATAGACAAGACTCTACTTAGCATGGCTTGCAGACTCGTTGGGATACGATCTGCTCAGATACCAAGTTTGTCACGCCCCGCCTTGGGAGGCATGACTGACACCTGGTGCTCTACTAAGACCTGGACTGCTGGACTAGCTAAGCCTAAGCACTTCTGGTGCCAGGCTGACTCTAACTCTGGATTTAAGAAAATGACGGGCTATATAACGGTTGTAAATACAGCCTCCGGCCGACTAGGCCTATAGCCACCTATAAGAAAACAACAGCTACCCAGAATAGCTGAATCAATAGGGAACCTATGCGGGCCGACAAGGCCACCATGCTGTCTAGTTATTTCTGAATCAAGAAAAACAAGTGCTAAACTGCTACATGACCGACAAGGTCACCACTACCAACTGAATAAGGCCCCACACGGCCATCATAAACAAACTAAAACATACACACGACCTCACACAACCGGTACAACTAACCACAGAAAATATAAAATCTGCAAGCCTCTAAGAATACTGATAAGATGGTCGGGACAGGGCCACGGCCTACCCATACTGTACAACAAAAGAAAAGAAATAAACCTCTAGCTGTCCAGCTCCGGATGACAGGAGCTGATGACTCTGTGTGCTGACTAGAATTACAAGGGATCGACTCCTCGTTTATGAGTACCTGCAGGCAAGTAATGTAGCGCCCCAAACGGGTGTCAGTACCACTGGTACCGAGTATACAAAGAAAACTGCACATAACTGAAGATAAACAGTACATTGGTAGTACTGAAATGACAGAGGATAACTAAGACTGTCCGGCTTAACTGTACTAGAAAGAAGATAAGAACCATACCTGTCGATGCGGCGTCTTGCTATTTATCAACTTAAAAAGTAACATATATACATATATACATACATATATATACATATACATACATACATACATATATATGTGTATATATATATATACACACACACACACACACACACACACATATATATATATATATACACATATATATATATATACACATACAAGAACCTATACCAACCCCCATAAGTCGGAAGGTGCCAATCAACACGCAATCTATATACCCTTACCCTGGTCAAACCATCCAAAAATAAATTCACTCCACTCACCTACTAACTACGAGCATCCCCCCGGCCCCCTGGGTATGCAGCTTGGGCTCTTGGGCCCCTGACTATAACTGTATCTGAGTCCGGAGGACTCCTGTAACTGTAATCTAAAATCTGTATGTGTAATTTGTAATTTGTGCCCTGGGCGCAAGCGCTCGACAGGGTATACTGTAATGCTGATCAACCTGCTATGGGGAATGTTGCATCCCATCTTCGTCCTACTGCGGATGGCATGCCACTCCTTGGAGTGATGTATCTTCACCCTCTGGCGGGCGAGTCGACACATCTATTAACCATGGGGCAGCAAGGAAGCTCTAAGGGTGCCCACATATCACAAACAAGTCTCAACAAGCAACAGCAATCACATATAACATGTATATTAAATCTGAAAATACTATCCATGTTCTGATATTCTATTCTGAATCTCTTGCTGAATCAAACTGAATCTAATACTGAGTTAAACTGAGTCTGGGATAAGATCTTGCTGTCTGATACTGATTTATTGACTTTTATTTTAGATATGATGTAATAATATAACATACTTAATACTCGGCTTCTGGAACTTCCTTCTGGAATTTATTCTACTCTACTATACTTGAGTTACTAACTTGCCGAAGAAACTGGCTTTACATACCTCAGTTGTCGGCTTTCCGGCTAACTGGCGTAACTCGCCCAATATTCAGCTATTTCTTCCAACTGTATTCACATTCATAGTAACTAGAACTAAATTCACCAATATTCTGGAAGAAAATACTACTTTGAATATATATATAGCCCAAACTTTGACTTATCCAAAAACAGTCGAAAACTCGCTATTTCTCGGAAGTCCAGAAGGGAGAAATACTCAATTTAGGGCTAGGAGTATATTGACACTTATTTGGAGCAATTCCACTTACCTTAGCTCGGTAGGACGATGATTCGCCGGCCGTAGGAATGCTCCCTGCAGCTTTATACTTCACTACCCGAGATTATTTTGAGTTTGGACAGCGTTTAGCGGCGTAAACGGAAGGAATTTTAAAGAAACCCTTCGTCCTCTCTGTTTCTCCACTGTTCTGGAAATAAAAATGAGGAAAAATGAAATTAAAACGAAGTGGGGGCTTTATATACTTGGGCCTGGACACCCCCCTCCGTGGCACGTTGGCCATCGCGGAGGGGCTTCCTCTGTGGCACGTTGCCATCACGGAGGGGGTCTGCTCGGCCTCCTCTTGCGATGGTTCGATGCGACACTTGTTTGGTCTTCCCCCGGGCCTTTTTCTAGCATGTATGACATTCTAAACTCTTAACCAACATGCGAATAGGCCATTTACATGTCAAGAATTTACGGGGTGTAACAGTTTACACTATAAATAGAGTTATGCCATAAATATAAAATTAATATAATAAAATAATTTTAAAAAATTTGGTATAAATTTTTATATTGTTTTTAGTTTACACCATAAATAAAGTTATGCCACAAATATAAAACCTAATATGATAAAATAAGGTGATGAAATAATTAAAAATAATAATATTAAATAATAATTGTGTAAAATAATAAATGACTATTTTATTTATTATAAAGTCTTTAAATGAAGAACAAAAAATTTAACAAATATTTTTAAAAACCTTCACACTTTTAATATAATATACAGATAGATACAAATTATCATTACGTGGATAATAGTATGATGAGAATATATACGAGTATCACACATAAAAGCAAAATGCTTAAAATGCTAGATTATAGCTTTATTTCCTATATTTCGTGATTTGATGAATTGAGCATGATAAATATGCCTTTTTGATAAATTCAAAATCATGTTGATGGAGTAATATTGTTTGGCTTTTATCCTTGAAAGTATATTCTTCGGATCGTCATTAATATAAATAATATTAACTGACCGAGCTTTAAGAGACAATTACCTTCTCCCTTTTAATCATATTTCATAGGTTGCAAAGATCAAACAGTGTTTAAAACAATTTATCAAAATTTTTAAGTAAAACTTACTGTTGAAATACAGACATACGCAGCGGAAGTAAACAATTCAAGATTATATTTGCATGTAATATAGACAACACATAAATACATATTTTAATTAAATATAAAAATCGATACTTATCTCTTGAATTGTGACCGCGAATCAATCCTCTTGAATCTTTGTACAAATTGTCCAATGCTTTTTCCAGGTCTGTGATCTTCTTCTATAGCCTCAAAAATCTCCGAGTAGAGAATACTTGTGTAGGCAAGTACTACTTCTCAGAAAGGCCAAAGTCCTCCATCGTATTCCACGGAGGAAGAAAATCCTATTTATAACCACATTTTAGGGTATAAAGCCCTAGTTCCAAAAGGTATAGGAATCTTTCTCTCCAAGTAATAGTAGAACTTTCCTTCTAGAAGATCAGTTTATTTTTAACTAAAATTTTGTAGGATTTTACTTCTTCTAGAAAACTGGTTTCTTCCTTTCCAAGTTCATTAATTAATCAGGTATAGCAAGGACCACAAATTTAATTAGCGAGTCTTCCAATTATGGTTTCGCAAAATGAATGAATTTTAACCTATCATACTAGATTACATATTATTCCACTAAAAATCAGTAATTGCACTTCTCGATATAATTTCAAAAAATCATTCATTAATTTAACTCCCCATGTTAAGATTACAGATACCAACCGATCGAATTAAATTTCTGACAATTTAATTCATTGATTAATTTAATTTTTTATTCAAACGCTTAACTTATTTAATGTGACGGATACTAAATCCACTTGCGGGGTTTTCACGTGAAAACTTATAAGCAATCATAAAGGGACATCATCAATCTCAAGGCCGATACATGGATTCCATCAACTAATTATTATTTCACAATTGTCATTTGTCATCAGCCAACCTATCGGAAACATTTTAACTCACCAAAGATCGAGTTTCACCCTTTGATAGATCGAAACAACGAACAAATTACACTGATCATAATAATTATATCAAGATTAAGAGTATAAGTGCATTTAATGATCTAGAGAATTTATTTTATTAAGTCAGATAAAATACTTATCTCTACTTGGTCCGTTCAATACATACAAAATGTACTAGCACAAGAAGTTAGAATCATACCATTCCCATAATCAAGATAAGTTATATTTAATCTGGTGCTACAATCGTACCGATGAATTTGTCCAATTTTCATCTTAGATTGTGAACATATATAAACTTTATACTTATAAGAATCGATGATTTAATCTTCCATGTATAAGCTAAACTTTATACACCAAATCATCTACTATATAAGTAAAGGACACATCGACAAATATATGATCTATTTAAACCTTTATTAAAATTGAATAAATAATATTTCTATAATAAAATACATATCTAAACACATGATTAATAGTATATAACCCATGGTTAACAATATATATCCCAACAATCTCCCACTTAGACTTTTAACCATTATAATTATTAGAATATACCATATCTAAATGCATGATTAATGGTATATACCCCAACAATCTCCCACTTAGACTCTTAACCATGCATCTAACTTTTACAGCCATTTTTTTTACATGACTTTCAAAAGTTTTAGCCAATAAGTTCTTTGCAAAAAGAACTTGCCAAGTTATTTTCTAATGCAACTTTGTCTAGTAGTAATTCATTGTAACTGACCGGTTCTGCATTAGTATCTTCAGGGATTTTATCATGTAACTCTCCCAATAGTATACACCGAATCGATCTAGGTTACCATTCTCCCACTATGACTAAGTACTATCACTACTATTGTCACACTATAATGTTCTTGAGTCTTAATATTTTCTTCATTGCCTTTCAGTATTGAAATATTACCAACTTCATATAGTGTTTTTTGCTCAACATCATTCCCACTACTTTGAGGTAGTGAATTTTCTTACGTTTATTAATATTTCTCCCACTACATAAATGCAATGGAACGTCAATTCTGACTTCTTGGTTAGATGTCTTGAACTTCTAAATTTTTTTAGATGACTCATTTGTTATTTCTTTGCTTAGTTCCTGTAAAATTAGTTTACTTTTTGAAACATGATTTACGAAATAGTCCTTTTTCTAAAAATCTGGCATTTGTATTAACAATTACCTTATTTTCTTTAGGACAATAAAATAAACCTCCTTTCGTATCCTTTGGATATCCAATAAACACTCACATATTCGTTCTTAATTCCAACTTATCTGTTTTCCCTTTCAACACATGTGCTGGACAATTTCATATATGAACATATCAAAAATTGGACTTACGTCAAATCTACAGTTCATAAGTGTCAATGGTACCGACTTAAAAGGAATTAAATTAAGAATGTAACTTGAGTTTTTTTTTTTAAAAAAGAATATCCCAAGACAAAAAAAAATGAATAAGTTAATCATTAATCTTATCATCTCAATAAGAGTCTTATTTCTTTCCTCTTCTACATCAATCTATTATAGAGTGCCTGGTGTAGACAATTGATTGTAATCGCTCTATCTGATAAGTGATTAATGAACTTTCCAAAGAGGTACTTGCCTCTATGATCAGATCATAGTGACTTAATATATTTTTCATGACACTTTTTCATCTGCCGTAAATACCTTGACTATGTCAAAGCACTCAGACTTATGGAGCATCAAATAAATATACTCATATCCTGAGTAATCTTCTGTGAGTGACACACAATACTCAAAATCACCTCTTGCCTAGATGCTCATTTGACCACACAAATTGGAATGGATTAATTCAACTTATCACTAGCTTTATTTTCTTTTAAAGGAAATTTATTTTAGTTCATTTTTTCTTTCTAAACAAGACTCAAAAGTTGGTAGTGTCTTCACTTTCAATGAACATTCAAGTCCATCAGTTAACCAACCTCGAAGTTCTATCCAGAATAAATGACTTAAAAGTTGGTGGAGCACATAAGTTTCATTCAATATTAAAGAATATTTTCTCTTATGCATAGATTAATATTACTCCGTTCAAGAGAGATATTAATAATAAAGAGGCTATGCATTTTTGTACCACAAGAAATAAAAAGGTTTATCAAGTTCAATAACACAAAAGTTATATGAAGAATAAACCGAATATCCATCTCTTAACTGTTTAGAACCTGAAATTAAATTCTTTCCAACAAAAGGTACATATACAATGCATTCTTTAAATTAATGTCATTTCTTTTAGAAAAATATATATTCTTGAACAGTAGTAAGTAGACTGGATAAAGTCTGTTAGAAATGTGAGATATAACATATTAAATAGATCATAATAAGCCGATAACCTGAATAATTAAATTTAGACCACATTTATCAATATATATACATACATGCATCTGAATAGTAATTTTTGATGGGAAACATACTACTCATGCAATGTATATAAATTATACAAGATTAATACAATTCAAAAAGAAACAAAACCAACTCAGTTGGAGAGTAAATTGTTACTTTTAGTCAATTGTATATAATTATTGAATACTAGTTCCATTGATCCAACATGTAACTCAATTGGAGATTTAACACAAGTGATCAATAACTAGTGACGAAAAACACAGTAATTGACTGTAATGAGTCTATCCGATGGGGAAAGAAGATCAATGTCGACATGTAAACTCATTACTGTTATCAATAACGATTGATTTTATCTAGTGACAACCCACAATAAATTTATTCGTTATGAAGGAAGACCTAAAGTCAACACGTAAATTTATTATCTAACTCACGTAAATTTATTATCTAACTTGCCACATGAATTAATATTGATCACCACTTTACACTTCCGTTTGAAAATTTCAAAAGTGATCCAACATATAAACTTAAATGGAGAGTTAATACATGTTATTAATTACTAGAAATTTTACCTAGTGAATTTGTAATAAATTTATCCGTTATGCAGAAAGACCTAAAGTCAACACGTAAATTTATTATCTCACTTGTAATTAATAGCGGAGACCATAGAAATTGATTCATATCACCACTTGAACACTAGCAATTTATACATGGTACATTGAGAATATCAATGACATAATCAAATAAACCGCTTGATGGAATCTCTTTGTTAATCATAATTCTCAATCCATACATAATATAATTTCACATGAAAATAAAATAAGAATCTTCAATGACCCCAAATAAGTAGACCACTTTAGCAGAAACTATTTATTAATCATGAATTCTTATTCAAATAATATAACATGCATGTGACATAAATTAAATTAATGTATAATCGAATATTAATATTCAAAACACACCCATATATATTCATGCATCTTGAATAGTAAATTTTGATGGGAAAAGAACTACTCATGCAACACACAATGTGATGTTAGATTATTCACGCTGATAAATTAAAATCGAAGTTAACTCAGTTGGAGAGTATATTATTAATTTAAGCCAAGTGAATATCATTATTATCATCCCTAATTTCATTGATCCAACATGTAACTCAGTTGGAGAGTTAATACAAGTTATCAATAACTAGTGATGAAAAACACAGTAATGGATCGTAATGAGTCTATCCGATGGGGAAAAAAAGACCAATGTCAACATGTAAACTCATTACATTACTGCTATATGTCAATAGAGACCATAGAGATTGAACCCTACCACCACTGGTTGAAAAAAAATAAAATTTTTCTTAATTTTTAATTTTTCAGAAAATTAAAAAATTATCCAAAAACCCATCAAAACGACTGCGAATAGCCAAAAAATGGTGTTAATCACTGCAAAGCAGTGGGTATTCTTCAGTAGATCGTTTCCGATGAACCGACCAAATTTCAGGTCAATCAGAGTTCGTAAAATTTTCGATCTTCAACCTATTACCAAATTCAGAAAACAGCCGATTCAGGAAATTTAAGGGAAAAAGAATTTGATATATATATATATATATATATATTCTTATCATATATCAATTCATGTTAAATCATCATGTGTAAGAATGTGCCAGATTTAACATAAATAAAATCGATATAAAGAATAGTGTTTTCAGACTTCATCAAATTTTAATCCAACAAACTACCTAAAACCCATCTAAACCTATGACCTCATAATGAAGAATATGACATTGATACTATAAAGTCGTGAGCATCATTTACCAGATCGTTTTCGATGGTCTTATCAAATTTCAGGTCAATCGGAGATCATAAAATTCATGACCGTCAAATTATGACCAAGTCTAAAATAATCATTTTAAAAAAAGTTAAGGATTAAAATAGCTTGATTTAAGTTTTTATTCTCCTAATTATCCATGAGCACAAGGTATACAATGTGTGTTTTCTTCTGGCAAGACACACAATATCATCTTACAACAAATTGTCTTCTCGATTAATACACATGAGAATTCAAGATATTATGTTTCTCTCTTTTGAGTGAAAACCCCAATATCTCTTCTCATGAATTAATGAAGTGTTACTAGTATCCCAAATAAATCTCCTTTCGGTAGATAAAACTCTATTACTCGCATATACTTATCCATGACAATTTACAAATCATACATTGAAAATATTCTAATGAATCAAATAAATAGACCACATTAACAGATCCTATTTACTAAATCATAATTTTCAATTCATGTATTAATATCATCTCACATGTATAAAACATTAAGAACTTTTCAATGATTTTACATAAATAATTCACTGTAATAATAATTATTTATTAATCATAAATTTTTTAATTTATACAATATTATAATTTCAATGCATGAATATAATATACTTAAAAAAAATTCATCCGAGAAAGAATTCTTGAATCTCCCAACGAACTTATCCAATGCAAAGGTAATAAACTCATAACACTTAAATAATGCATGAATTGCAAGTTACAAATTTGCGTGTTGAAAGAAGCACAAAAAAAGTCCAATTATTTGTTCGTGATTCCCGAGTGGGAATCACTTCACGAAGGAGCCTGTAGATTCTTTCAGCACTTTCTACCGCAATATACAATTGAAACTTGAAAGACAAAAAGGTTTCACTTAACCAAGCAACCTTTTAACCTACTTTAAAGAATATGTGCTCACTGCTGCCATCCATGTTGAATTGCAACTACATTATTTATAGTATTTTTTTTTATTTAAAATGAATGGAAATAGAAAAAGAAACCTTTGTACATTATGTTAATAAATACCAATACGGCACAATTATCATTCACCGCTGCCCGAATCCTCTCAGTGCATCATAATATAATTTACCAAGGAATTCAGGTTGCAACAACAAGGAACATGACAAGTAAAATTCATTCTCACTGTAGAAATTTTATACCACAGTTATCTAGAATCAATAATTTTGCAAAATTGATCTCGGCTAAGAAATGAACTCATGTTGTGAACGACATATTGATGTATATATCGAATACACATATATACAAATATATTATAAGTAATCTATTTAGATGCAAATGTGGCTCTTGATGCCAATTGTTGGAATACAGGCATATGCAGCGGAAGAAAATAATTCAGGCTCATACTTGCATGTAATATAGACAACATATAAACACAAATTTTAATCAAACATAAAAATCGATACTTATCTCTTGAAGCGTGACCGCGAATCAATCCTCTTGAAGCTTTGTACAAATTGTTCAATGCGTTCTCCAGGTTTGCGATCTTCTGCTATAGCCTCAAAAATCTCCGAGTAGAGAATACTTGTGTGGACAAGTACTGTTTCTCAGAAAGGACAAAGTCCTCCATCATGTTTCATGGAGGAAGAAAATCCTATTTATAACCATATTTTAGGGTATAAAACTCTAGTCCCAAAACGTATAGGAATCTTTCTCTTCAAGTAATAGTAGAACTTTCCTTCTAGAAGACCAGTTTATTTTTAACCTAAATCTTGTAGGATTTTACTTCTTCTAGAAAACTGGTTTCTTCCTTCCCAAGTTCATTAATTAATCAGACATAGCAGGGACCACAAATTTAATTAGTGAAACTTTCAATTGTGGTATTAATTCGCAAAATGAATGAATTAACCTACCATAATAAATTACAGTTATTTCACTAAAAATTCATAATTGCACTCCTTGATATAATTTCTGACAATTTAATTCATTGATTAATTTAATCTTTTATTCAAACGCTTAACTTATTTAATGTGACACATACTAAATTCACCTGTAGGGTTTTCATATGAAAACTTATACACAATTATAAAGGGGTATCATTAATCTCAAGGTTGAGACACGGATTCCATCAACTAATTATTATTTCACAAATGTCATTTGTCATCATCCAATCTATTGAGAATATTTTAACTCACCAAAAATCGAGTTTCACCCTTTGATAGATCAAAACAACAAACAAATTACATTGATCATAATAATTATATCAAGATTAAGGGTATAAGTACATTTGATGATCTAGATAATTTATTTTATTAAGTCAAACAAATACTTATCTCTACTTGGTCCGTTCAATACATACAAAATGTACTAGCACAAGAAGTTAGAATCATACCATTCCCATAATCAAGATAAATTATATTTAATCTTGTGCTACAATTGTACTAATAAATTTGTCCAAGTTTCATCTTAGATTGTAAACATATATAAACTTTATACTTATAAGAATTGATGATTTAATCTTCCGTGTATAAGCTAAACTCTATATACCAAATAATCTACTATATAAGTAAAGGACACATCGACAAATATATGATTTATTTAAACCTTTATTAAAATTGAATAAATAATTGTTCTATTATAAATATTATATCTAAACACATGATTAATATATATAACTCATGGTTAATAGTATATATCCCAACAATCTCCCACTTAGATTTTTAACTATTATAATTGTTAGAACATACCATACCTAAATGCATGATAAATGGTATATACCCCCAACACTTACAATATGAATTGTTATGATTGCGTTAATATAAAATAAAGAATAGAATGGTAGATCCAATTATACTTCTCGATATGTATGTTAAAAAGACTTGCAAAAGACGAATAAGGAGAAGTAAAAGATCGATCAACAATTTTATTGGATATATACAAGCAGTAGAATGCATATTTACGGATAAGATTTTTACATAATTAATCTATGGCAGGACAGGACTCTGACAAATCGATTGATTCTTGACTTGCTTATGTTTAAATAATAATACAATAAGGTATTAATTAAAGTTATTGTGCTAAAACATATGAAGAAAAAATAATAGCTATTGGAAGATGCGGCTGCCAAAAAATCAAAAATAATGTTATAAGAAAAACCTACAGGATATAGAGCAAAAAAAAAACAAGCTTGAACTCCTATGATATTCAAGAATACAAGTCCAACGAACTACATATATATAGAGAGAGTAATGTGACTAGGCAACAATCATAAGAATTAATATCTATATTTTTTTAAAAAAAGTAATAGCTATTGGAAGATGCTAATGCCAAAAAATCAAAAATTGTTATAAACATATTTGTATTATAGTGAATGTCTATAAAGGTATTTGTATTGTAGTGGATACATGTGTTTATGTTATAGTGGAAGTCTATCTTTTGGAGAAAAGTTAGGAGAAATTATCCCTATAAATAAAGGGGTTCTCCTTCATTGTATTTCATCCCATCAAGAGAAATAAAAACTTTTCTCCTTCTCTCTTTCTCTACAATATTCTTGTTCTTTCTTTATTATTTCATAACACGTTATCAGCACGAGTCCCTGCCTTGAGCACTCACTTTGAAAGATCTGAGGTAAGAAAAATTAAAAATTTCTTTTTCGAAAGATGTATTACTTAACCGTAGGAGTGATATTCCTTTGGTGATATTGTTGCTCTACGACTCTATTGTCTCAAAATCTGAGGTCAAGGTATTATTTTTCTCTTTCTTTTAATATGGATAACTTTACGAAACTTGATTTCGTTGCCCTTCAAAGTTCGGACAAGAACTACCTTTCATGAGTGTTGGATGCTGAAAATCCATATGGATGCAATGAGTCTTGGAGTCACCATTAAAAATGAAAACAAAGCATCAAATCAAAATCATGCTAAGACTATGATATTCTTGTGTCATCATCTTGACGAAGTTCTTAAAATTGAATATCCCATGATTAAGGATCCACTTGTTTTGTGGAATAGCCTAAAAGAAAGGTATGACCACCTGAAGATGGTCATCCACCCAAAGGAACGATATGATTGGATCCATCAAGACTATAAGTCTGTTCATGAGTATAGCTCATCAACATTCAAAATTGTTTCTAAGTTGAAACTATGTGGAGAAACTATTAATGATGTTGACATGATTGAATATGTGGTAGTATACAAAATTAATTGAGAGCTTCGGAAGAGCTAATGTATTACTACCTGAAGGAATGAAGTTATTGTAGTAAGTCTCAAAAGGAAACTTATAAGTTTCAAGGACATTGAAAAAAGAAATTGAGACTATAAATTATGGAAAGATCTATATCTTCATGCTACTACAATTGAAGCGGGTTATAAATATTTATGTAAGAGATTACCCGCTATTTTTTTTATTTGTAGTACATAAATATGGGTATGATGATGAAATCACATACGAAAGTAAACTAGAAGTTTACTGAAATAAGTTGGCATAATTGGTTGGCCATCCCGGTTCAAATGTGATGCAAAAATAATTGAGAATTCACAAGGCCATATGTTGAAGAAATAAAAGATTCTTCAAGAATTCTCTTGTGTTGCTTGTTCTCGTGATAAAATTATCTTGATCAACTAAGATTGAAATTATATTCACTGAAATTTTGGAACTTATAAAAGGGTGAATATGGGCCCATTCACCTACCATGTGAATCGTTTGCTAATAGATGCACCTATGGTATGGTCACATGTGTTTTGATATCAACTTGCAATTGATTTTTGTAAGGTTGTTGCTCGAATTATTAAATTAAGAGTATAGTTCTAAATTATAAAATCATGTTGATAATGTTGATTCATATCTATATTAGTTTAGCAAAAATTGTATGCATCCAATTATAGCTAAATCATTGATTATGAGAATAAAACTCTAAAATAAAATTTGGTATGAGATATGTTTATTTAACATATAGCAACACTTGAATGTATCAAGCCAACAAGGTTCCCCTATCACAATTGGTTCAGGGTCAGGAACCAAATAATTCCATCTAAAAAATTTGAATGTGCGATATATGATTCAATTGCTCCACCACAACGCACAAGGATGAGTCCCCAAATGATCTTGGGGGGTAAATGTTAGTTTTTCTAACATTAGGAGGAGTTAATACGCACTGTACTCTTTTTCCCTTACGAGGTTTTGTCCCATTGGGTTTTCCTTGTAAGGTTTCTAATGAGGCAGCCAAAATGCGTATTATTAGATATGTGTACTCTTTTTCCTTCACTAGATTTTTTTCCCACTGGTTTTTTTCTAGTAAGGTTTTAACGAGGCACATTATCTATCAAATAGACATTCAATGGAGAGTGTTATAAATATATTTGTATTGTAGTGAATGTCTATAAATGTATTTGTATTGTAGTGGATACATGTGTTTATATTATAGTGAAAGTCTATCTTTCGGAAAAAAGTTAGGAGAAATTATCCCTATAAATAGAGGGATTCTCCTTCATTGTATTTCATCTCATCAAGAGAAATAAAAACTTCTCTCCTTCTCTCTTTCTCTATAATATTCTTGTTCTTTATTTATTATTTCATAACAAAAATAATGTTATAAGAAAAACCTACAGGATATAGAGAAAAAAAAAAACAAGCTTGAACTCCTATGATATTCAAGAATACAAGTTCAACAAACTACATATATACATACATATATATAGAGAGAGTAATGTGACTAGGCAACAATCATAAGAATTAATATCTTGTTATAAACATATTTGTATTATAGTGAATGTCTATAAAGGTATTTATATTGTAGTGGATACATGTGTTTATATTATAGTGAAATTTTATCTTTTGGCGAAAAGTTAGGAGAAATTATCCCTATAAATAAAGGGGTTCTCCTTCATTATATTTCATCCCATCAAGAGAATTATGAACTTCTCTCCTTCTCTCTTTCTCTATAATATTCTTGTTATTATTTCATAACACGTTATCAGCACGAGTCTCTGCCTTGAGCACTCACTTTGAAAGACATGAGGTAAGAAAAATTAAAATTTCTTTTTCAAAAGATATATTACTTAACCACAGGAGTGATGTTTCTTTGGTGATACCGTTGCTCTACGACTCTACTGTTTCAAAATTTGAAGGCCAAGGTATTATTATTTTTTTCTTTTAATATGGCTAACCTTACGAAACTTGATTTTGTTACCCTTCAAAGTTCGGGCAAGAACTACCTTTCATGGGTGTTGGATGTTGAAATCCATATGGATGCAATAACTCTCGGAGACACCATTAAAAGTGAAAAACAAAGCATCAAAAATCCATATGGATGCAATGGGTCTTGGAGACACCATTAAAAGTGAAAACAAAGCATCAAATCAAGATCGTGCTAAGGCTATGATATTCTTGCATCATATATTGACGAAATTATGAAAATTAAATATCTCACGATTAAGGATCCACTTATTTTGTGGAATAGCCTAAAAGAAAGGTATGACCACCTAAAGATGGTCATCCACCCAAAGGCACGATATGATTGGATCCATCAAGACTATAAGTATGTTCATGAGTATAGCTCATCAACATTCAAAATTGTTTCTAAGTTGAAACTATGTGGAGAAACTATTAATGATGTTGATATAATTGAATATGTGGTAGTACACAAAATTAATTGAGAGCTCCGGAAGAGCTAATGTATTACTACTTGAAGGAATGAAATTATTGTAGTAAGTCTCAAAAGGAAACTTATAAGTTTCAAGGACATTGAAAAAACATTGAGACTATAAATTATGGGAAGATCTAATATCTTCATGCTACTACAATTGAAGCAGATTATAAATATTTATGTATAAAATTACCCGCCGTTTTTTTATTTGTAATACATAAATATGGGTATGATGATGAAATCACATAAGAAAGTAAACTAGAAGTTTACTGAAATAAGTTGGCATAATTGGTTGGCCATCCCGGTTCAAATGTGATGCAAAAATAATTGAGAATTCACGTGACTATATGTTGAAGAAATAAAAGATTCTTCAAGAATTCTCTTGTGTTGCTTGTTCTCATGATAGAATGATCAGCTAAGATTGGAATTATATTCACTGATATTTTGAAACTTATAAAAGGGTGAATATGGGCCTGTTCACCTACCATGTGAACCGTTTGCTAATAGATGCATCTATGGCATGGTCACATGTGTTTTGATATCAACTTGCAATTTATTTTTGTAAGGTTGTTGCTCGAATTATTAAATTAAGAGCATAGTTCCAAATTATAAAATCATGTTGATAATGCTGATTCATATCTATGTTGGTTTAGCAAAAATTGTATGCCTCCAATTATAGCTAAATCATTAGTTATGAGAATAAAACTCTCAAATAATATTTGATATGAGATATGTTTATTTAACATATAGCAACACTTGAATGCATCAAGCCAATAAGGTTTTCCCTATCACAATTGGTTTAGGATCAGGAACCAAATGATTCCATCTAAAATTTTGAATGTGCGATATATTGATTCAATTGCTCCACAACAACGCACAAAGATGGGTCCCCAAATGAGCTTATATTATTATAATAATTGCAGTCCCGATCTTGTTGGTTATGTTGATGCTGGGTATTTATCAGACCCACACAAAGTTCAATCTCAAACTGGCTACGTGTTCATATGTGGAGGTACTGCCATATCTTTGAGATCTACAAAGCAGTCTCTTGTAGCTATTTCATCAAATCATGCTGAGATAATAGCTGTTCATGAAGCAAGCTGAGAATGTGTGTGGTTGAGGTCCTGATACATCTCATTAGAGAAAAATCTAGTTTGAAATGTCAAAAAGTACCCACAATTTTGTATGAAGATAATGCAGCATGCATAGCACAACTAAAGGGAGGATTCATAAAGGGAGATAGAACGAAGCACATCTCGCCAAAGTTTTTCTACACACATGAGCTCCAAAAAAATGGTGATATCAATGTGCAACAGATTCGTTCAAGTGACAATGTGGCTGATTTATTCACCAAATCTCTACCAATTGCAACTTTCAAGAAGATGGTGCAGAAGATCGGGATGCAAAGATTCAAGGATGTTCTCATTAGGGGGAGTTAATACGCGTTGTACTCTTTTTCCCTTAAGAGGTTTTGTCCCACTGGGTTTTCCTTGTAAGGTTTTTAATGAGGCAGCCAAAATGCGTATTATTAGATATGTATACTCTTTTTCCTTCACTAGATTTTTTTTCACTGGGTTTTTTCTAGTAAGGTTTTAACGATGCACATTATCTATCAAGTAGACATTCAAAGGGGAGTATTATAAACATATTTGTATTATAGTGAATGTCTATAAAGGTATTTATATTGTAGTGGATACATGTGTTTATATTATAGTGAAAGTTTATCTTTTGGAGAAAAGTTAGGAGAAATTATCCCTATAAATAGAGGGGTTCTCCTTCATTGTATTTCATCCCATCAAGAGAAATAAGAACTTCTCTCCTTCTCTCTTTCTCTATAATATTCTTGTTCTTTCTTTATTATTTCATAACATATCTATATTTTTTTAATTTAGATATGTATAATTTCTTATTTAAGTTTACTAAAATTATAAGTAGAATAATATTTTTATGGATTTGTTATAAAATCTAACGGTATTATTTATGGTTGTTGTTTCAATATTATATGCATTTGTATGTATATATGTATGTATATGCATGTGTGTGTATATTTATATTTCATCTCTTTCTTATTCTCTATTGCCTATATTGTTTTGATTGTGATAATGAATTATTTTCTATAATTTAAAATTAATTAAATAATTTTTCAAAAATTATCTTTTTTTATTATTTTTCTTATATTTTCTCATTGAAATATATTTATAAAGTTATTATTACCTGTTATTTTCATCCCGTATAGAAAAAAATTAGAGTTTTCATTTTTATTAATAAAATTATTTTTTTATTATGCTAATTTACTTCATTATAGAATTTCATTATTTTATATACTCAATTAGTATTTCTCATTTTTTTTTGTCTAGAAATATTTATTTTTTAATAAAAAAGTTATTATAGATTAAAAAAATAAAAAAATATCATAATTTTAAAGAAGTAAAAAGAAGAAGACAAAAGTTGATAATGTAAGAAAAACAAGCACTTAAAAAGTCAATAAAAATAAAAGAAAAAAAATGTCTATTATTCAAAATTGAACGGTGAATTTAATTTTAAAGTAAAGTTGAAAGGTGAAACTAATTTTCACCCTGAAAAAAAACACAATTTGATAATATTTACAATGCTGAAATATGTTTGTAATTTTGCACGTGGAAAAATTCTTTTGTAATTTTGCACGTGGAAAAATTCTTTCTTCTTTATGTAAATTTATAATAACTAATTTTGGTGTACGTGCGTTGCACGTGTGCATTGATTTAGTTGATAAATTATATGTATGAAAAATATATAAAGTTGGAGATTAAATCAAAATTACGATAAAATTGATGAAGAAAAATGAGATAAAGCTGGACAAAGTTGATGAATAAGATTTATAATAATTAAAATTATAAAAGTAACTAAGTTTAGTTATTGTTTTAATACTCTCCTAATATTTAAACTTTTAAAATCAACTAAATAATTGTATTAAATCTTTCTTTATTTAATATATAACATAAAAGTTTTTTAAATTAAAAAAAAGGTACCACCAAAACAAGATGAAAAAATCCGTGGACAAGACCTCATATTAGATTTAGGAGTTGTTATTTTTATTATATAACTATAACTACTTAATACTTATAGTTTTATTAATTTGTTAAAAAATTAAATAAAATTAAGTTCGTTTATGATGTAACAGATCTTGTCTTGTTGTAAATATTTTTTTTACTTTTTAATATAATTATTGAAAAGTATAGCATAAACTTTTGTGTCCAGTAAAAAAATTAAAGTTTAATGGTTAAAAAACATATATATAGAATATATAATAATTCAAACATATGCGTAAAAATATAAAATATAGATATAGAATATAATACAAAAAAAATAATTATTTACCTCTTTGTCAACTAATTATAGTCATCCACGTGCCTTTCTTTGTTCCTTTTTTATACTCTTTTACCAATCCAATTTCAATAACTAAGACTTTTATTATCCAATGAGAATCATACCGGTTTAAGTTGTCAATTGGTATAATTTCATTCATGAGATCCTTTTCAGGATCTAAGGATCTCATTGAAATATTATCTAAAATAAATTGCGCATAAGAGTTATAATTACAATAATTTATACTTTTATAGAAAAAATTATTTTATGAGATGAGGAGATTACTTTACCTGAGTAGATGAAACTTGCGAATGTATGAGTAGATGAGGAATGTTAGTTGCAAATAACATAAATTTTAAATCACATAATATCAATATAAGACTCAACGAAAGGAGATAAAATTGTATCAATATTAGAGTCAACTAAAGGAGACAATCTAAGTTAAATTATTTTGAATATAAATAATTTGAGTTGACATAGCTATTACTATTGTCTTTTTTAAATTCACAATATGAAAAAAAATTACAACATGAAAATAAAAAAGAAGATAGGTTAACACTAAACATACAAAGTTGGAGATTGAATCCAAGGTGTTAATATAGAAGAATATGAATTAAATTATGCAATTATAATTTTTTTGAGAAAAGACATAAAATCCCTCTTGAACTTATCCACACAACTCACTTTAGCACTTTAACTTTACGTGTGTTTGTTTACCCCCCTAAACGCATTTGAAGTCTATTAAATACTACCCAAAAGACTGATGTGGAAAATAAATTTTAAAAAAAATTAAAAAGGAGCGTAGTTGGGGAAAAAAGGCGGGTCCATTTATATTTATATTATATAATAGAATAAGAAAAAGAACCTACCCAACTCTATCTTCTTCTTCAAACCCCCCAATCCCCCTTTCTCCTTCTTCAAATTTGCCAATCCTCTCTCCTTCTTCAACCCACCCAGCCACCCTCTTTCTCCTTCTTCACCCCCCTTCCCCCCGACCTATCTTCATACGAATCCCCACCCCTTTTCTCCTTCTTCGAACCACCTCACAATTTCTCCTTCTTTGAACCCCCACCCCCACCATTTCTCCATCTTCGATCTCACCTCACCCACCCAATACGCCCCCCACCCCCCCACCCCCCATATACAAAAAGTACACTTATTTATCAAATTTTTTTACTTCGTGCTTTCAAGATTCAATTATTTTAGAAAAGTTTTGAATTTTTTTGAAAAATAAAGACACCCAATGGAGAAAAACAACCTCCATTTTTCTTGAATTAATTAGAATTAGAAATTAATTAGTGTATAAAAATATAATAAGAAAAAATAAAAAAATAAATAAAATGAAAAATTAAAATTTAAATAATTTTCAATGTGGCGCTTACGTGGCAGTGACGTGGGGCGAGTGTAAAACACTTCACATTGTGAGAGTGGTATTATTCTCTTAGGGTGGTATTTAATAGACTTCAGATGCATTTAGGGGGGTAAACAAACACTTAGTAAAGTTAAAGTGTTAAAGTGAGTTGTCTTAACAAGTTCAAGGGGGATTTTATGTTTTTTCCTAATTTTTTTATAGAAGCAGAATGATTGATAAACCAAAAAGAATTTAAAGCTGTAAAAAAAGTTAAGGTTCTATTTATAAAAATGTGGGACTATCAAAAATGGGAAAAAAATATTAAAAAGGAGAAAAAAATTGTCACTTCAAAAAGGGGAAAAATTAAAAAAATTCGTGACTTTTTAAAAAGGGAATTTTTTTTAATCAAAAAAGGAAAAAAAAAACTTCTTTAAAAGTTAGTTACCCTAAGAAAGGAAAAAATAAAATTTCGTGATTATGGAAACAGGGAAAAAAATTTGATGGTGAAAATTTGGTAGATTTTTTTTTTTTAAAAAAAAAGTTTACAGCACAAATAAAAAATTTAATATGATAAATAAGGTAATGAAATAATTTAAAATAATAATTGTGTAAAAATAGTAAATAACAATTTTATCCATTATGAAATTTTTAATGAAGAACAAAAAGTTCAATCAATATTTTTAAGAGTTTTCACACTTTTAATATAATATAAATTAATGTGGCTCGTACATTCGTGAAAACTAGTTACTATAAAAACACAACTATAGATACTAATTGACCAAAATATTATTTAAACATTGAATGATTCTAATACCCTATATAAACTTAAATTTTCTTGAAATAATCAAATTACATGTGGGATAAAATTGCATATTTGAACGCCGAGTTGAACGAAAATATAGAATCCTAAAGCTGAGCATATTTGGCTTATTTTTAAAAGTTTTAAGTTAGTTCAAGATTCTTCCTATTTATTATTACTCTATTATAAATATATTATATTGTGGATATTTATTAGATAAGTTTGTAACTTAATAAACTTAGGATTGGATGAACGTGTAATCAGATAAGCTATTAATGTATATTTGTATTATAGTGAATATCTAAGTTAGGGTTATCTTCCTCTATAAATAGAGAGGTTCTTTCATTGTAGATCATCGCTTAATAGAAATAAGAACTTCTCTCCTTCTCTCTCTCTCTCTCTCTCTCTCTCTTATTCTTCTTGTTCTTACTCTTATTATCTCATAACACGTTTGTAACAGCCCAGGCCGCTGCTTGTAGAAATTGTCCGTTTTGCTATTGGCGCCTCAACTTTTACACTTAGGTTAATTTCCTTACATATCTACAACTTTCAAAGAACATGCGACGTATATATATATATATATATATATATATATATTATGATTTTCGTCTAACATGTTAACATCAAGATATTGTGCATAACCTGCCAATAAAGATGGTTCCATAGAAATATTAATAGTTTACCCATTCGGGTTCTATCTTCCAAGTTTAACGTATCGGTTAATTAAGAAACATATTAATAGTCTCTTAGCTTAAGGAAGAGGGATCGGGGAATCACCTCATGGCGCTAGGTACCTTAAAACATGAATATGAGAAGGTAGGTAACTGTCGTAAGGAAATTCCATTTTGTTACTCTCGTTAGCCCTTATTGAGTTAAAACTCGATTTCAATTATTAGGTTTGTCTGCGCGTCGTCATCTTGCCATGATTACCAAATTTCTCAGCAACCATAATGTGAAACAACTTTAACACCACAAATACATAACATAATGTAAAAGACCAGCTCACAGTGCCCACATCGAGGGGACTTCAGACTCAATTTACAACTATGACCATAGTAGAAGGCAATTGCCCTCTCTACTTCACATTCATGCGTTCCAACTCTTTAGCAAATACACACCTTAACCAAGTAATCATAAAAATTGGGAGGAACCATAATATGCTACTACAGAATCTCAAATACAGGGAAATGCCGGATTAATCCTCGGCATGAATTTGTGCTTGAAAATCAAGAGACAAAGAACGCCTCACATACCTTTTTTTCTGACGAGCTTTCTTATGTTGTTTCTTTCTTTCAACAACCAGAACTTTAGCCCCTTAAATTAATTGAGTTTATCACCAAGTGACAAGGCCGTTTCAAGCCAATTTATCCAGCCAAAATATTACATCAATAGGCAGTCACAACACAAACAAATAAGGCAACACTTAGCATTTCTTATTTCAACTTGTTTCTACAACTTTGGGGGAAAATAGAGGTAGGAAATTACCTCACTTTTCTCATGAAAAACTCCCACAAATATAGAGTATATTCTTAGCAAAACACAACTATTCCAACCTTCAAAAACGAGCAGAACTTCAACAACGACATACCAACAACGACAACCCAACATAACCTTCAACTTCTAGCTTTAGCTAGGATTGTTAGACAAGTTAAGAAATTAGAAAAACTTACCCTTGACATGAGAATATTGTTGGATATAATAGGAGTATTCTCCTCCAAATCACTTCCCAATAATGCTGAAATCTTGCTGCCCAAAACGCAGCAAAATAACAGCAGAACAACTATAACAAGTCAACATATAAACCATAACTTTCTTCTAGTTTTCCTTCAAAAATTCATACACTTATTATAGATTTCAAAAGAGGGAAGTGACTTACTATTTCTTAGGAACAATTCCTACTAAGATGGAGTATAACATTAGCTCAAAATATTCCTAAACACGCAGCAACAACACTGCCAAAATGAAGCTACAAGGCAGCAACAACTTCACCACAATGTTGCCTTCACTTCCATCAACTTTTGCTTGTGTTTTGATGGTGTTTTCTTGAGGGATTTCCTCTTGGTTTCTAAGGCTTTGCTACTGGAAAAGAGAGAGGATTTCAGAGGTAAGAAAGCACTTCAAACCTGGAAAATTTGAAAATAATTTCATAAACAAAAACATAAAATATAAAGGTGTTTGGGTGGTGACCGTTTTTTGGGCGGTGGCCATGTCACTGCCCGATAATGTTACCGTAAAACACCTGTAACTTTTTATTTCAAACTCCGATTGATGAGCCGTTTAATGTTCTGAAAATTAGACTCAAAAAACTTTAATTTGATAGGTTGTGGGGCTTCTAATTCATTATATATTTGGAGATATGATCATATAAAGTTGACCCTAATTTATAAACTTTACATACTCTTTATTTTTTTCATTCGTACACATTTTCCTTGTCATCTATGATCAATATACAACCCATACTTCCCTCAACATAACATATGAACATCAAATAATTTCCAAAAAATTTTCGGGGTGTAACAGCCTCCCCCCTTAGAAACATTCATCCTCGAATGTCATAACACCTTTAACTCATCCTTGTCTTCGACATTCGATTTTATGGTTACTGATTCTACACATGTTATAGTTATTAATCAACATATTTTATGATTTTCAGTATTCAGATAATTTGTATGAGCTATGTCAGCTCCATTTATGATGGTGATTAATATTTATTTTTATTTTACCTCGGTGTGGTACACCAGCTGGAGGTCTTTTTATTTTACCCCAGTGTGGTACATCAGTTGGAGATATTTTTATTTTACCCCGGTGTGGTACATCGACTGGAGATATTTTTATTTTATCCCGGTGTGGTACACCGGCTGGAGATCTTTTTATTTTACCCCAATGTGGTACATAGGCTGGAGATATTTTTATTTTACCCCGGTGTAGTACACCGGCTAGACGAATTTTATATATGGATTTACGGTTGGCTGGTCGCTGGCATTACAGTTATAATTTCTTTCTTGTGCATTTCTTAATTGTATTTTCATCTTTTTATAGAGTTATTATCAGGTTTCAGTTTTCAGGATTCCAGGTTGTTACCATTCTTTATTCCCGGTTCAGTTATCTTGAGTTCAGTTATGTTATAGTAAGTTGTTATCAATTACAAGTTATATTTATCCTCTATATGTTTATGTGCTAAGTCAGTTATTACAGGATTGTTATCTTATAATTACAGTTTCATCCTTACATACCAGTACATTTCATTCGTACTGACGTCCCCTTGCTTGGGGACCTGCGTTCGTGCCGCAGGTGCAGGTAGAGGTCAGGATGGCCAGTTGAGTAGTAGTTCGTGAGATTAACAGATGGTTGGTATACTCCTTTCTTCCTGGAGCTAGGGCTTAGTTATTTATGCTTGAGTTTTGAGATGCAGGTATGGGTAAGTCGGAGCCCTGTTCCGACCATCAGTTAGTTTACTCTTTAGAAGCTTTATGGACTTAGTGTGTATAGTGCTATCCAGTTTGTGGCCTCATCGGCTTATTGTTGCTTGGTTAGCACACTAATTGCCTTGATTGCATTTCAATTGTTTACCCCATATTGTTGAGACCTTATGGGTCCAGTTTATTCTTCAGTTGATTGTGACAGGTGGCCTGGATGGCCTAAGTGTTACAGTTACAGATGTCATATAGCCGGCTTCTCGATCAATCATGAATCGAGTTCCAGTTGCGCCCTACACCAGTTTTGGGGCGTGAAAAACTTGCTCTAGTGTAAGGCTTGCCTTAGGCGAATCCCACATTGGTTTAGGCGAATCCCACATCAGTTGGAGAGGAGAATGAAGAGTGCTTTATAAGTGCTTGGATACCTTTCCCTTGTAGAAGCGTTTTAAAACCGTGAGGGGTGAAGGCCCCAAAGCGGACAATTTCTACAAGCGGCGGCCTGGGCTATTACAGTTGATATCATCCGGTGCCGGGCCGGTAGTGGGGCAACCCGATGGTGGGGCAAACCTCAGCGAGGATGCTGAGTCCCAAGGAGGGGGTATGAGTATAAGGCTTGCCTTAGGCGAATCCCACATTGGTTTAGGCGAATCCCACATCGGTTGGCGAGGAGAATGAAGGGTGCTTTATAAGTGTTTGGATACCTTTCCCTTGTAGACACTTTTTAAAACCGTGAAGGGTGAAGGCCCCAAGGCGGACAATTTCTACAAGCGGCAGCCTGGGCTGTTACAACGTTATTAGCACGAGACTCTACTGTCTTAAAATTTGAAGGATAAGGTATTATTTTTCTCTTCCTTTTAATATGGCTAATCTTACGAATCTTGAGTTCGTTGCCCTTCAAAGTTCGGGCGAGAACTCTCTTTCATGGGTTGGATGCTAAAATTCATTTAAATGT
Source organism: Datura wrightii (assembly GCA_035772735.1). NCBI lineage: Eukaryota > Viridiplantae > Streptophyta > Magnoliopsida > Solanales > Solanaceae > Datura > Datura wrightii. The sequence goes on along the minus strand of JASDFA010000019.1, from coordinate 68,581,140 downwards.
AATTGATCTTGGAGACACCATTAAAAATAAAAATAAAGCACCAAACGAAGATCGTGATAAACCTATGATATTCTTGCGTCATCATCTTGACGAAATTTTTAAAATTGAATATTTCATGGTTAAGATCCACTTATTTTGTGAAATAGCCTGAAAGAAAGATATGACCACCCGAAGATGGTCATCCACCCAAAGGCATGATATAATTGGATGCATCTGAGGTTTTAAGACTATAAGTCTGTTCATGAGTACAACTCTGTAATGTTCAGAATTATTTCTCAGTTGAAACTATGTAGAGAGACTATTAATGATGTTGATATGATGGAATATGTGATAGTACACAAAATTAATTGAGAGCTCCAGAAGAGCTAATGTGTTACTACCCGGAGGAATGAAATTTTTCATAATATCGGTATTGTAATAAGTCTCAAAAGAAAATTTATAAGTTTCAAAGACATTGAAACAAATAAATAAATTGAGACTATAAATTATGGGAAGATATAATATCTTCATATTACTACAATTGAAATGAGTTATAAATATTTACATAAAAAATTAACCTCCATTTTCTTTTATTTGTAGTACATAAATATGGGTATGATGACGAAATCACATGCGAAAGTAAACTAGAAGTTTATTGAAATAAAGATAAGTTGTCATAACTAGTTGGCCATCTCGGTTTAGATGTGATGCAAAAATAATTGAGAATTCACGTGGTTATATGTTGAAAAAATAAAAGATTCTTCAAGAATTCTCTTGTGTTGCTTGTTCTCATGATAGAATAATCATTGTATCAGCTAAGATTGAGATTATATTTCCTGAAATTTTAAAACTTATAAAAAGGTGAATATGGACCCGTTCACTTGCCATGTGAACCGTTTGCTATTATATAATTTTAATAAATGCATCTATGGTATGGTCATATGTGCTTTGATATCAACTTGCAATTGATTTTTACAAGGTTGTTTGCTCGAATTGTTAAATTAAGAGTACGGTTTCAAATTATAAAATTATGTTGATAATGTTGGTTCATAACTAAGTTGGTTTAGTAGAATTTTTATGCCTCCAATTATAGCTAAATCGTTGATTATGAGAACAAAACCTCCAAATAAGATTTGGTATCAGATATGTTTATTAACATATAACAACACTTGAATGCATCAAGCTAACAAGGTTCCCCTATTACAATTGATTCAGGGTTAGGAACCAAATAATTCCATCTAAAAATTTAAATGCAACATATGATTCAATTGCTCCACCACAATGCACAAAGATGGGTCCCCAAATGAGGCTAAAAGATAAATATTAGTTTTTCTAACATTAGGAGGAGAAGTGATTAGCAGCTAAAAATTGTGTGTGGGCTAAATTGTCTAGATCCTTAAAAGAAAAATGTGAACTTAAAGTTCAAGATATAATTCACTTGCAAAATTTTGCAAATCAATTGCCAGATGTATTTGCTGACTCTATTTTATAAATCAGTTGTAAATGCTCTAATGAAAATTAGAGTACTTGAAGAACAAGTCTATGACACACCTGAAGCGTGATAGATCAATCGATTCTAAAAATAAAAACTCCTTGAAGAAGGAAAAGAGAAAATAATCAAGATGGTCAAAATAATGAGGCAAGTACTTTAAAAGGAGAACCATGACATAATACTTCATAAAACCATGGCAAAGGTTCAAGTACCTAAAATGATAAAAATGAAGAGATCTTGATAAGTTATGTCTTGTTGGGCCGATATCAAAATGATTGTTAAAGATACCTTTGATATAATGTAGATCTAAATATTATAAATATTGACGAGGATCTTGAATTCATATCTGTCAAAAATTGTGGACAGATAAATGATTGACTAAATAAAAATACGCAATTCAAGTATAATGCCAGTGAGGTATAAATGGATTTTTGTGTGAAAGGTGAAATATATAAAATCGTAAAATAGAACGACTTGTGCCTTGTTGCATAAAGATTTTTCGCAAATCATGTCATTATTTATGGAGAGGTCCTCCTGTGGTAGATGCAATTATTTTAAGATTGCTCATAAGTCTGGCAGTACATGAAAAACTTGACATGCGTATAATGAAATTATTTTCATGTCTAGATACCAGTAAAAGATATATGAAAAACCTTGAAGGATTTTAAAAGTTTTAAAAAGCGATTCTATTGAACACCGCGGTGGCTTTGAGATCGCTTAACATAAATAAAGATCAATTTCGATCTCATGAAAATGATTAAAATGTATAATATTTTAGTGTAATTGGTGTACTTATATAACCTGCTATTAGTATCCATGAAATAATTTCTTATAATGTGCAAGAAAAATATAATTTCACTTTTATTAGTAGAGATACGAGTGAATTAAAATACCGATACGAGTTTATTATTTCTAACCAATATTGTCAAAGGAATATTGCTTATGCAATGTAAGAAAGTTATTTAATTTTATATGAAGATAATGCAATATGCAGCAAAATTAGAGGGAGGATTCATAAAAGGAGATAGAACGAAACACATTTTGCCAAAACTTTTCTAGACACATGAGCTCCAGAAGAATGGTGATATCAATGTGTAACGGATTCGTTCAAGTGACAATGTGATTGATTTATTCACCAAATCTCTACCAACTTCAATTTTTGAGAAAATAATGCATAATATTGGGATGTGAAGATTCAAATTTTTGAATTGATGTTCTCATCAGGAAGAGTTAATACGCGTTGTACTCTTTTTTTCTTGCAAAATTTTGTCCCACTGAATTTTTCTTGTATGTTTTTTAAAGAGACAACTAGCAATGCATATTACAAGATATGTGTACTCTTTTTCTTTCACTAGAATTTTTTTCTCACTGGATTTTTTCTAGTAAGGTTTTAACGAGGCACAATATCTATTAATAAATATCCTAGGGGGAGTATTATAAATATTTTCATGATCTAAATAATCGTGATTGACACCCATACTAACCCTCTCCTTCCCCCCGGTGGGCGAACCAACGATTCCCAACAATTACCTCGTCATCAATCATACAAGAAGAAATAACAATGTGCTAAAATTAAATGAATTGCAATAGCTGAAAATTGTATTTAACCAACTAAACTCAAAAATAGAAAAATCTCTCAAAATCCGAAAGTCATTGCACTTCAACATCTAACTACAAGTCTAGAAATATTTAAACTAAAAGAAAGAAATGTTGCAATGTCCGGAGGAGGAACATCTTTATCGAAAGAATGGGACTGCTCGCCATCATGCTCGTTCACCTTTAAAGAGAAACCACTATTGTTTATAGGTGAGGACAAGACGAGCTTTCTAGATTGAGTTCTACACTCAAAAAAAAGTGCAGGAGTAGGGTCAGTATGAAACACGATACTGGTAGGCATCATCGACCGGCCGTACATAATAACATATAACTAAGGCAATAATAATATAAAACTAGTCTCAAACATCAAACATAAGAATAGCAACATTTCAAGTACACTGTCTTTGCATAGGTGACAACCGACTTGCTCACTGGATTTCGCTGCAGCAGTCACTTGACCACTATAGCGGTCTCACCGCGACGGAAGTAGTTCCGCTGCAGCGGTACTGCTCGAGGAAGTAGCTCGACTTAGCTGCACCTTTCATTAATTCACCAATTTTTAACAATTCACACACTCAGATATTCAATTAGAGGACACACGAGCTTTTGACGCCAATTCACATCTACTCATCATCACATACGATTTAAGTATTTCATCACAAGGATAACAACATCAACATCAATAAAATAGAACAAAGGGTCATGTCAGGCACACGCCTCCGCCATGTCCCCATAAACACTTCATCATCAATATCGTGTATACATATTCTATAGAGGATCTTATTTCTACCCTTCTAGTCATGACCTGTAGGGGACTCTAGAAATCCATGTACTGTATCGGTGAGGTACCCACTCCCACTTATATGTTCATCCGGATGCTCTCCTCGGACATGAGCCACTCAATCAATATCGCTCGCCTGGATGCTTCCCTCGTGCATGAGCCTCTCATCTTAGGATATTATTTCTATTCTTAACCATTCTTATCAACTGAATACAACAAGGCACATTATTTAAACATATAGGAGTTTACAATCTGCTCCTTCACATGTATAATTACAAACCAACAAACATCTCGAGAACAATGCAAAATATCATTACTTAACAACTTAATACAGTTTCATAACGGTTCAAATACCACATCATTTCAACATTGTATTCAACAGAAAATTCTCATAACAAGTAATTTCTACAGACCAATCATATATCATCATTACACAAAATATACATGCTATTATATAAAGTCTAATCCCTCGAAATCATAACCTACATTGATTTTTGGGTACAAAACATTAATTACTCCACAGGAGCCTTGCCCTTTCTCAACGCTTCGAAAAGTTCAAAATCTAAAACAACAATATAGAGTAATTTAATTATTTACTCTTTGAATAAGGATCGTAAAAGTTCAAACCGTTCCCTTCAGGGAACTTTCAAAAGTAAAACCCCAAATCCACCTAGTTCTAGGTCTCAATTCCTGCATAACCCACGTTCTCTAACAAGTAATTCTAGGGGAATGATCAATACTCCTCAAACTTCAAATCAAACCACCCCATTGACTCCCCATAATCCAGCCCTAGTCTATCAACCTAGGGTTTCCTTAATTCAAAATTCCACCATTAAAGGGTCTATAAGAATTCTAGGATCAACAATACTCATTATCGAGATAGGGAATCAAGAATCTTACCTTGAAAGAGGAATTCACTGCTCTGGAGGAAAAAATCGCCTTCTAACCCTTCGGATCATGTTTTTGAAAATAATGGAGTAAAATCCCAGAAATTTCACTTAAAACCACTTTTTGATTTCCGTCGTCCGCTGTAGTGGGTCCATTACACCGATCAAGAAATCGTTACGACGAATCCAGCGGTTAATTCCCCAATCTATTAAGGCGAAAATTGATTGTCACGATGATCTCGCTACAACGGATATCCTACAGCTGCAATGGTCCCCCGAAACCAATAGCTCCCCTAAAAGGTCATATTTTAACACTTAGCTATTTTCGCAACCAATTTCTATAGATTCTAGCTTTTTCAAGTGTTCTAAATCTACTCCTATCATAATGACATGCGGGTCGTTACATCAGATACCAATGTTATACCCCACTTTTATCGGGTCAAAGCAGAGTACAACATATTGGTGATTCCTAAATTAATTAACTTAAGGAGTCGCCACCTAATTATTTTTAAGGATGAATTAGGAAACCTAAATATTAGCTTAGTAATGCTAAAATTAAACTCCATTTTTTATGGTCTACTTAACTTAAAATTTTAGGTAAGAGTTCTAATTATCCTAAAGGGAATGAGGTTAAGCATCCTTTAAGATCCATTAAAACGGTTAACCGGCCAAACTTAGGTTAATTATTCTAATGTGAGTACAATTGAGGGGATTATCTATTTATTTCTATCAAGTTAAAAGAAAATCAAAAGTATGAATTTATTTTAGAAGCACTGTGTATCTATTCATAAGACTTAAGCCATTTAACATTAGGTAAACTAAAATTTAGGCAACTAAATGCAATGTTCTGATAAAAATAAATGAATGCAAATAATAAGGATTAATAAAAGTTTATAAGTAGCATTAGTCATTTGAAATTTAGAAAATATGTGTAAGTATGAAGATATCTAAACCTTAGAAAAATAAAAACATAAAGAATAATCTTGCTAAAAATAATTTGGATCAACTGCATTTTAAAAGAAAAAGTGTGAAGTTGTGCGTCTCTTTTTTTTTTTTTAGAACGAAGGTGTATATATAACCCTACTTGTTTTCTCTAAAAAAAATCTACACTTCTAAGCTCTTAAAAATTATATTTTTTAATTTTTAAAATCTGTAATTTAACACCAAAATATGCACTTCTAAACAGTTTTTTTTTCTTAAAAAAAAAAGTTATATTTAACCCTTCAAGATCTACACTTTAGAGACTGAAAGATATGCACTTTTAAATTCTAGAGAAAAGCAAAAAAAAAAATTGCTTTACCTAGCTCTTGAAATTGTATTTTTTATTCCAAAATCTGCATTTTAAGAGCTAAAATCTGCACTTTTCTGCTATGAAAATCTAAACTTTTAAGAAATCTGCACTTTCAGCCCAAAAATGTAGTTTTAACTCTTGTTTAACAAAGATGAATTTCGGGAAAGAAAAGTTGGCGACAATATGTTTTTTTAAAATTTTTTTCCTTTCTTTTCACCTTCTTTTGAAATATAAATCTTTCACGATAAAAAAGAAAACTGTTAAGTAAAATTGAAACTTAATGAGCAACGTCATTATACCTAAGTACTCCTAATCCAAATGGTTATACTAAATTCAATATTTAAAGAAATGGGGAGGTAGACGACTACGTCTCACTATTATTCCTAGGTGATTTGTAATAACCTCGAACACGAACAAAATCCACATAAACATAAACACAAGATACTAATATGTAAAATGTTAGTCGAGAAGATAACAACATACACACACACACAGAGATTAATTCAAAGGGATAAGAGTGTAAGGAGGAGGAGGGAAAGGATGTTGAATAGTTTTGACGCGAACGGGGCTGCTAGACACAAGCGCATGATGCTCGTATTAATCGCTTCTCTGATTTGGACAGAGGTAGAGTCATACTATGACTCCGAAGAACTGCTTCAAGGCAGTGAACTAGAGAGTTGTCGGCCTCGAATCTACACTCGTTCTTTAGACACAGGCGAAGACGAGCTTCAGACGTTTTTCCGAAATTTTTACAGGAAAGCAAGAACTATTCAGTTTCAAAGTGAAGTACCTCTATTTTCCTCTGTTCGAAATGGACGCCAAAGGCCGGTATTTATGGAGACGAAGGTAGGGTTTATGGGGGTTCTTTTGGGCAGGGTTATGATTTTTTTCAAACCCAAGTCAATGAAAGCTTCAATCAAAATGTTGGGGATCTTGATGGATTCGACAGATAAGGTCAGAAAAAAAAGGAAAAAAGATAAAATTTTGCCTAAAAAATTATCTAAGAGAAGAAGAAATCAGCGAAAGAAAAAAAAAACTTGTATTCTTGTAATGGAATTTGAAGATTTCTTGGTCAACACCTCGAGATTTCGTAATATTTCGCCATAAATAATTGCTCAAAATGACTATGCAGGTCTCTGCCCCCAAAAGATGGAGGTCAAAACCCTTCTCAATAAATAAGAAACCAACGTGACTTTCTACCATAGTAGGGCCGAAAGTAGATAGAAATAAAGTGGGGAAAAGAAAAAGTTACATCTATTTGGAATCAAATATTAAAAAAGACGTAGAATGATTTAGGGCTTTAAGGGCACATTGGGTATTTTGGGTAGATTAAATGGGGGTAAAATAGGTAGTTTATAGTATTAAGGAACCTAGAGTTTTAATTGTTGAATTGACTGGCCAATAAAAATATGACACGTGGCCGGCAGGATGCTGGGCATGTGCAAAATGTGGGAGGAATGTGTCTGGCGTGTGTTTTGATCCGTTGGCGCCTTATGTGGTGCTGAGGTGGTGCCTAGGCGCCACATGGACAAGAGAGAGAGAGAAGGGGGTATGGCGGGTTGGGCTTTCTTCTTGAGCCATTTTGGCTGAATCAATGGATTAGAAGTTATGTAATTGGGCTAGCATGAAATATTTTCTTCCTTATATTTCTTTGAGCTCCTAAATCAAGATTAAAAACACTCTTTTAGTAAATTATTATTAATACATGATAAATTATTTAATAATAAAAATAATTATTAATACTTAGATAAAATTACACGACATCATTAGAATTATGCGATAATAGTTATAAAGTATAAAATTAAATAAATATCTAATTTTATAAAATAAATGTGACGCTTTTTGTGAAAGATTTTTTTTTTTTAAAATAAAAATAAAATAAAATATTTGAGATGGTCATGATTGTAAAAAGAAATATGATGATGATGATGATGATGATGATGATGAAAACCAACAACAGTAAGTTATGTCGCCAGTTTAAATAAACAAATAAATAAATAATTTATGGGTTATGCTAATATATATAACGATGATATTAAAACGCTTAATTTCAATAAAATAAATGAGCATTCTTAAAAATAACAAAATTATTAGAAATACAAAGATATAATTTGGAAGAAAGGCGGGACAAAATTGGGTGTCAACAGCTTTCCCCTCTTTGATTGAAGACGATGCAAGAGTTTTCGGGAAAAGAAGTTGACTAAGTAGCCTATTTTTTCCCGACTGATAGAATTCATATGGAGCGAGTATTAAGAAAATTTGAGAGAGTTGGCCGAACTTCGATATTCAAGTTGCCTACATATCCCAGGTTGCATGAGAATCAGGCCTATTATAGTTCTGAAAGAGTTGTGATAACTATGACTAAGGGATCACGATTTATGCGAAACTTATAAAAATATTGCTCAAGTATTGAAGTATGATAATACTGGATATTATGATCAAGGGAACATATTCAAATTTTGAGAATTTAGAAAATGAATGTGAATGGACTTAGACATCGAATTGCCGATATAAGTAGAATCTTTGAGGGTAGAGTTGAGCAAAGTTTGAGGTAGACCCTTGATCTTTGTTGGGAAGTCTGATTGTCCTTCCCAACAAATTGCCCTAGTATACTGCTTAGAAGTAGTTTCACATTGTGCTAAGGCTCCTGTGAAACTTAAACTAGATAAAATAGTTAGTTTATAAGTATTAAATGTAAAGCGATGCAAAATAAATTCAAAAAATGAAACCTCTTAGGCGTTAATTTATGAAAATGCATCCTTGTAAGATGAAATAATTTATAAAATGATGTTTTTTATAAAACTTATAAAAAAATGAGATTTTAGGCCGATAATTCATGAGAATGGTGTCTTTCGACGATGATTAATGAAAATGAGGCCTTAAATCAAATAGTTCATGAGGATGAGGTTCTTGAAAACCCAAATGATTTATGAGAACAAGACCTTTTAAATCAAAGGCTTATGAAAAAATGAGATTTTTCAAGTCAAAGATTTATGGTGATGACGTATCTTGAAAGAAATGCATTTTGTAAAGTGCTTGTGCAGTATATTTGAAGCAATTATGCAGTATAACTGAAAACAATTGTGTTGTGCATTTTAAGCATTTATGCAGCACATTAAAAGCAATTGAAAGCAATGTGAAATGCATTTTAAAGCATTTGTGCAGAGTATTTGAAAGCATTAATGTATTGTAATTGAAGCTATGTGCAGTACAATTTAAAGCATTCGTGCAGAGTATTTGAAAGCGTTAATGCATAGCAAGTGAAACCATGTTTGGTGCATTTTAAAGCATTTATGCAGAGCATTTGAAAATATTTATGCAGAGCAATTGAAGTTATGTGCAGTGCAATTTAAAGCACCTGTGTGGAGCATTCAAAAGTATTTACACAGTGCATGTGCAGTGAATTTGAAAGTATTTATGTAAAGCAACGAAAGCTGTCGCATTTGAAATGATTTGTGCATCAATACATTAATATCATTACTTTATAAATATAGAAATCAGGGTTTTAAGTATCATCGCACCTAAGGAATAATTCTTTCTAAATATAATAAGAAATGCAAACCGTCCGACGTATAGTCTTTGCGAAGCTATAACATTATTGACTTTTAGCTTCCACTATTTTGAAAAACCCGCACTCAAAGAAAATTTGTAAGTTTTGGGGGGAGGTTGATTCACGTTGACTTTGCAATTTTGGCTCTTGAAACTTCGTGCTTTCAGCTTTGTTTGGACTTGTAACCTCCGTTATTCTAAATCTTGGCTAATGAATGAAAAGAAAAATAATTGGCTGAAAAAAAGTTATTTTTAAAGAAACTACGCATATATGTATAATGATTAAAAAAACTTCTACCAAACTTTAAAATTGTGACATGTTTCTGGAACAAGGCGAACGTCCTTTATTGAAAGTCTTTCTCTTGTCTGACGACCTGGTGATCACACACTCTTTGATTTCTTCTTGCAAATATGCCCTCAAAACTGTCCCAGCTTCTGACATAGGAGGTAAACTGAATTTTCAATATGATGAGACCAAGCCTTATATAGGCTTCCTACGTATCCCGCCAAGGGAATTAGGCCGAGCGTAGTTCATGAATATATTTCAGAGAAATTTAAAGCTGAGGGGCCGAACCCTCCATGGTTTCCTACGTATCCCGAGGGAATAAGACCAGACGTAGTTCGTTACATACAAAGCAAGGGAAATTTGGAAATTTTCTTATAGTATGACCGAGGCTGATGTAGGCCGCCTATGTATCCTGCCAAGGGAATCAGTTCATAACATAGTTCGAGTTACAAACTAAAGGATCTTGGAAAAAATCTACTCAAAAAAACCAAACCCGATGTGGATCTCCAACGTACTCCGCCGAGGAAATCGGATCAAAATACGGTGTTCATTGCATAAAAAGACAATACATGAAAATACATAATAAAGAGCTTCTAGACGTAGTATCCTTTCATAGCATCTGCATTAATAGCTTTTGTCCATACTTCACCATCCATCTCTGCTAAGATCAATGCTCCTCCAGTCAGTACTCGGCGAACCATGTAAGGCCCTTGCCAGTTATGTGCAAACTTTCCTTTAGCTTCAATTTGGTGCAGAAATATGCGCTTCAACACCAATTGTCCCTGTTTGAACTGACTCAGTCTTAGCTTCTTGTTGAAAGCTTTAGCCATTCTATTCTGATAAAGTTCTCCATGACAGACTGCATTCATCCTCTTCTCATCAATGAGCATCAATTGTTCATATCGATTCTTTATCCATTTGGCATCACTCAACTCAGCTTCTTGGATAATTCTTAGAGATGGTATCTCTACTTCCGCTGGTAACACTGCTTCTGTTCCATAGACTAAAAGATAAGGCGTTGCCCCGGTTGAAGTCCTAATTATGGTGCGATATCCAAAGAGGGCAAATGACAAATTCTTGTGCCAATGCTTGTAATTTTCAATCATCTTCCACAATATTCTTTTGATGTTTTTATTAGCAGCCTCAACTGCTCCATTCATCTAAGGTCGGTAGGGAGTGGAATTGCGGTGAGTAATCTTGAACTTCCCACGTATCTCGCGCATCAGGCCATTATTGAGATTATCTCCATTATCTGTTATAATTGACTCGGGAATTCAAAATTGGCAAATGATGTTATTGCAAACAAAATCTGCCACCACCTTTTTTGTCATAGACCTGTATGAAGATGCTTCTACCCTTTTTGTGAAGTAATCAATGGCTACCAGAATGAATCTATGTCCATTCGATGCAGATGACTCAATAGGACCAATTACATCCATGCCCCAAGCTGCAAACGGTCAAGGAGAACTTGTCACATTGAGTTCATTTGGGGGGGGGGACTCGAATCAAATCATCATGAACCTGACATTGATGACATTTTCGCATAAAGTGAATGCAATCTGTTTCCATGGTCATCCAAAAATATCCAGCTCTTAGAATCTTCTTTTCCAGAACGAAACCATTCATATGAGGCCCACATGTACCCCCATGTATTTCTTCAATTAACTTGCTCTCCTCTTTTGCATCCACGCACCTTAACAATCCCAGATCTGGAGTCCTTCTATAAAGAACTTCTCCATTTAGGAAAAAATGGTTTGCTAATCTCCGAAGTGTTCTCTTTTGAACACTGGTTATGCCTTCTGGATAGTCTCCTACTTTGAGATACCTCTTAACATCATAGTACCAAGGTTCTCCATCTGATTCCTCATCTACATGAAAATAATAGGCCAGTTAATCTTGTACATTCACCTTGATAGGATCTATGTAATTCTTGTTTGGGTGTTGGATCATAGAGGACAAGATTTCCAAAGCATCTACGAACTTGTTTTGAGACCTTGGGACATGTTTGAATTCTATCTGCACAATCTCTTGCATAATTCTTTTACACAATGCAGTTACAAAAGTATCTTCACATTCTTAGCAGTCCATTCGCCTTGTACTTGATGAACTAGTAGATTTGAATCACCTATAACCAATAATTCTTGTATGTTCATATCTACAACCATTTTGAGTCCAAGAATACAAGCCTCGTATTCTGCCATGTTATTGGTGCATGGAAACCTAAGCTTTGTAGAGATCGGATAATGTTGGTCTGACTCTGAAATTAGTACCTCCCTAACTCCTTTAAAGTTTGCAGCCCCATCAAAAAACATTCTCCACCCTGGATATTCTTCTGAAATATCCTCTCTGATAAACAAAATCTCTTCATCTGGGAAATAAGTTTTAAGAGGTCTGTATTCTTCACCCATAGGGTTTTCAGCAAGATGATCAACTAATGCCTGTCCTTTGATGGCCTTCTGGGTAACATAAAGAATATCAAACTCACTTAGCAAAATTTGCCATTTTTCTAGCTTCCCAGTAGGCATAGGCTTCTGAAAGATGTACTTGAGAGGATCCATTCTTAAGATGAGATAAGTGGTATACGCACACAGGTAATGCCTCAACTTTTGCGCTACCCACGTCAAAGCACAATAGGTGCGTTCCAATAAAGTATATCTGGCTTCATAAGGTGTGAACTTCTTACTCAAGTAGTATATGGCTTGCTCCTTCTTTCCAGTTCCATCATGTTGTCCTAAAATGCATCCAAATGCGTTGTCTAATACAGAAAAATACAACAGCAAAGGTCTTCCAGGTTCTGGAGCACCAATATAGGCGGATTAGACAAATACTCCTTGATCTTTTCAAAAGCTCGCTGACAATCTAATGTCCATTTGGTGGCAGCATTTTCTTCAGTAACTTGAATATTGGCTCACAAATTACCATTGACGGTGCAATGAACTGATTGATATAATTGAGATGACCGAGGAAACTCATTACGTCCTTCCGGCTCTTCGGAGGAGGCAGGCCTTGAATAGCCTTTATCTTTGAAGGGTCCAACTCTATGCCTTTTCTACTCATAATGAAACCCAACAGTTTTCCAGCAGGGACACCAAATGCACACTTTGCAGGATTTAACTTTAGATTGTATCGCCTCAATCGGTCAAAGAACTTCTAACTCAAGTGATCTGAGCTCTTCCGCGACTTGATGATGAGTCAACCACATAGACTTCAATCTCCTTATGGATCATGTCATGAAAAATGGTATTCATGGCTCTCATGTAAGTGGCACCTGCATTCTTGAGCCCAAAAGACATTACACGATAATAATATGCCCTCAAGGTGTGATGAATGCTATTTTCTCAACATCTTCTTCATTCATCAAAATCTGATGGTAGCCTGCGAAACAATCTACAAATGACTGCAATTCGTGCTTTGCACAATTATAAATAAGTATGTGAATGTTTGGAAGAGGAAAATCATCTTTTGGGCTAGCCTTGTTGAGATCTAGATAATCTACGCATACTCTGATTTATCCATCCTTCTTTGGTACTGGCACGATGTGGGCTAACCAAGTAGGGTACTTGGTGACACGGATGACATTGGCGTCAAATTGCTTGGTGACTTCTTCCTCGATTCTTAAGCTCAAATCAGGTTTGAACTTTCTTAGCTTTTGCTTTACCGGGTGACAAGAAGGATTTCTTGGCAATCTATGTGACACAATGTCTGTGCTTAGACCCGGCATATCATCATAAGACCATGTAAACACGTCCACATATTGTCTCAAAAGATCAATCAGTTCTTTCCTTTGGATGGAGTCACATGAAGACTGATTCTTGTTTCCCTCACTAATTCTGAATCTCCCAAGTTTATTGTCTCGGTATCATCCAAATTTGGTTTTTCCTTATTCTCAAAATGCTCAACTTCTCTAGCCAACTCTTCAGGTTGCATGTCTTCTTCATATTCCTCAAGGTCTTGCTCATCATTTGAGATTTGTTCGCTTGTTTCATTACATGTCACATTCACAGAATTGGCAAAATTATTAATTTGCTTGCTGAAAGAGAGAGAAAAAAAAACAAAGGAAAAATAAATTAACTTAATGAAGAAAATTTTGAAATTAAGAACACAAAAGCGTAGTTTGGATTTGGCATTTAAGCTTTCAAAAACTGGAGGCAAAACACATCAAGTTTAATAAACACAATTCAGGCCTCAATTTTGAATTGCGTTGTTTCATTCAAACTAATACAATCCTCTACCAAGTCCAGTAGTTCAAAGAATCTCCAGGCTCAGCATCCCAGATGGTTGGGGTCTCAGTGCAATCCTCCAAAATCACGTTGCATTCAACTTCTTCTTCAGCAATGAACAGGTTTTTTAATCCTTCGACGAGACTGTCTTCAACAGCATCCTCTGATACTTGGGAAATAGACACCTTAGCAAATGACTGATTCAGGAGCGGGATAGGTTTTGGCAAGAGAATATCACCCTTCCTTTTGAGACTAGCCAATGAGATTTCTTCAGGAGTAAGCTCGTATCCAAGACCAAAAGTATCCTTCTAACCAAGTAATTGAATTGGCTCCACTATTCCATCCAAATTCACTCCAAGACCTCGACCTGGCTTAAAATCATTCTTCAACATTTCCCAGGCCACTATCATAAGCACACGTGGTAATTTCAACCTTTCGACCTGAGTAGCACACATAATTTCCTTAGTATAGAAAACAGACCCGTCCAACTTTTCCATGCTTTCAATAACAGGTATTGAGTTTTCTAGGTAGATTGAATTATTTCCTTCTCCATAAATCACAATTTCATGATGATCCCAGATGAATCTCAAATTCTGGTGCAGGGTAGAAGGGACTGCGCCAGCCATGTGAATCCATGGCCTTCCTAATAACAAGATGTAACTAGAAGATATGTCCAACACTTGGAAATCCACTATGAACTCCGTGGGTCCAATCTGCAGTGTCAAGTCAGTTTCTCCAATCGCTCCCCTTTGGGTCCCATCAAAACCTCTAACCCTCACATGACTTTCACGAACTTTCCCAATTTCAATTCCCAAAGCTCAGAGGGTGCTGAAAGGACAAATGTTGACAGCAGATCCATTATCAATCAAAACTCTAGAAATGAACTTATTCCTGCACCGGACAATAATGATTAATGCTTTGTTATGCCCCAAGCCTTCGCGTGGCAACTCATCATCATGAGAAGAGACTTTGTTGGCTTCCAGAGCTTGCCCTACTAGGGCTGAGAAATTCTTGCTAGTGGTGTCGGCTGGTACAAAAGCTTCACTTAGCACCTTTACCAAAGCGCTCCTATGAGTTGCAAAATTCATCAATAGTGACATTAAGGAAATTTGGGCGGGAGTTTTCTTCAGTTGTTCCACAATAGAATATTCCTTAGTTGGCATTTTGCTCCAGAATTCCTCCACTTCAGCCTCTGTGACAACTCTTTTTTGGTTGTTTTCCTTGGTCGGTGCTTCTCGCGCTACTTTTTTGGGGGCATAACAACGCCCAGATCTTGTTATTCCTGCAACATCTTTTTCTACAGCTAACTGTACCTTTCCTTTGTTTCTTGTATTAGTATGGTAATTCCAAGGAACTACTTTGGTGTTAAAAGAAGTTGCTTGAGAAACTAAGGCTGTGATCCTAGCCTTTGGAATAAGAAATTCCACTTCAATTGGTGCTCGCATATGGACTGTGATTATGGGAACAACGAAAGATGATGTTGCAATCTTTTTCTCATCTTTGACGGGTACAATGGTCCCTTCCAAATTGCACTCTTCATCAATGGCGATCATGTTCACATTAACATTTCCATGATTTGGCAAAGGATTGTTGCTTACATTAGGAGGAGCTCCTTTGAGCTGAATGATTCCTTCTTTAATCAGCGCCTCGATCTTGTCCTTGAGAGTAAGGCAATTTTCAATATCATATCTGGCTGTTCCAGAGTGATACGCACACTACTTAGTCCCATCATACCATCCAGGGAGAGGGTTAGGGATTCTTCCTGGGATTGGTTGAAGTACTCCTGCAGTTCTCAACCTTTCATACAATTGGGCTAAGGGTTCGGCTAAGGGTGTACAGGTTTTGGTTGGCCTCCTTTCAAAGTTTGGGCAGGGTCTGGGTGCATTTGGTGGACAATTTTATGGGTTGTAGTGGGGTTGAGGTGAATAAGTGGGCTGATATTGTAATGATGATAAGCGGGTGCTCAGGGTGGATGATATGCTGGTTGGGTGGTGTAAACTGGATAAGGGGAGGGTGAAGGTTGGTAATAAGGCTGAGGAATTTGGGTGTATTGGCTATAGTATGAAGGCTGGGGTAATGGGTTTTGGTATGTTAACATTTGGTTTGGCCTGCACTCCTGGATGGTCATGACAGCAGACACTTCATCCTTCTTCTTCTTAATTGCTCTCCCAATTGAATTTGATTGAATTGCCTTACTTGTTGCTTGCAAAGCTGCCAAATTTGTGATTCTTCCTGTTTTAATACCTTCCTCAATAAAGTCTCCCATTCTAATAACTTCGGAAAACTTTTGCCCTACCACACTTATCAACCTTTCATAGTACGTTGCATCTTTTTGAGATTGTATAAAAAGAGAGGTCATCTAGCTTTCTGCCATCGGAGGTTGGACTTTTGCGACATCTTCTCTCCACTGCATGGCATATTCTTTAAAAGACTCAGTTGACTTCTTTTCTAACTTCATCAAATAGAACCTATATGGAATGGCTTCAGTGTCGCGCCCCAATTACGCCATTTCCGTGGATCTTGACTTGTATACCAATCGAGGGCTTCCCGTGTCAAACTCCTTATAAACAACTTCATCCTAATGGCCTCATCTTTCCCTACTCCGACTAGTTTATCACAATATGACCTCAAATGAGCTCGAGGGTTTCCCTTTCCACCAAACACATTAAATTTTGGCACCTTATATCCCGTAGGCAACTCAATATCAGGATGAACACATAAATCCTCATACTCAAGTCCTTCACACCCCTTGTGGACTTGGATGCTCTTAAATGCTTCCTTCAAATTACGAATCTCCCTTGCCACATTCTCGTGCCTTCAACTTAACTTCTCTCTCCATCTCTTCGTATGGATCAACTTTGGGCACGGTGGTAGTCAAAGTTTGAGCTTCCATTACATATACTTGTGGCACGTGCTGTATGTTAGGAATTACAGTGTGTGCCACCGGTATGTGTTGGGTCACTTAATAGTTTTGAGCAATCGGGTTAGTTTGGGCAAGTGGGGTAGTTTGGGTGAGTAGAGTTTGAGGAACATACGGAGCAGTGAGGGGTAATGGATTGGTTTGCTACGAGTTGACTTGTTGTGGGTTGGTTTGTTGTGGGTTGGTTTGTTGTGGGTTAGTTTGTTGTGGGTTGGTGGGTGATTTAGCAGTAGTTGGATTGGTTTTGCGAAATGAAGGATTTGTTAGAAAGTGTTGAGGGGTGGGCGAGTCGACAGGTGGAAAAGGAGGTTGGACGGTTGCATTTATCCTATGTTCAGGAATTGGTGTGTTCAGGCTAATGGATAGATTGGTGAAGTTTCGGAGTCGATCAATTTTGCTTTGCATATTGGCCATTTGTTGCATCATATAGGCAATATGTTCATCATAAGTGATTGCATTTATTCCCTCTGAAGTCTCAGGTTCATCTCCCGGAGCGGCGATAAGCCCTAAGAAAGTTTGACCTGATGCGCTCGAATCAGTCATGTTGGAGGATGCTCGTGCTTTTGATCTCATAAAGTAGGGGTGATCCGCCGGTTCGTATTCAACGTGAATCAACCTTTGGGAAAATACTCAAAATAAAATAAAACACCTTCAAAAGAAAAGAAAAGAAAATCAATATAGGGCGGGTAATTGTTGCTGGAATAAAATAATATTAACAATTAGGTAAATGATGTTAAAATCAACACATATCATATAAGAATGAATCACATAGTAAGAGAATTTAATAGTTAAAACGCATCCTAATCATGCACGGGACCTCTAATATGCCAGAGGTGATCCTAAACGCCACATATTTGAGATTATGATAGATTGATCCAAGCCATTAAATTCAGACAACTCAAGATTGGATACAAAAGGTCGAATACCAAAATGAATACAATAATTAGACAATACATAAAAAGATGACATAACATAAATACAATCCTGAGACTTTGTCTAAATCTTGTTCTCAATCATGTTGGTGGAGGAAGTGAAGATAGTGACCCAACATTCCTGGGTCCTGCCCCTGCATTTTCCAAATACTACATTATGTTCGCCATCTGAGCCTATATTTCAGGAGTTGACTATCATGGTTCCGAGACGAAAATGTCTTATCTAAATTATCGTCCCAATATCCTCAAAACCTTGCTCACCTTCTAGGCTAGAGTCAATGTTACCGCGATCTTATTGAAGCCATGCATGGTATTCTAGAATCCCCCTAGCTAGTCCATTCCCTACATCAACTGTGACAATGTTGCTCCATTCATTAAGAATGCTCCTAGCTCTAGGGACTTTGAAGTCTGGTCCAAAGGGAATCTCAGAAACTCTCATATTTGCTCAAAGAGGGATTACTTGTTCTTGACCAAACTGTCGGAGTACGCGTATTGGAGCATATGGATGGAGGCCTTTCAACCCAATAAGCTCTATATAGTAAAGTTTTAACCTTATGCAGGTTGTGGTACGTGAGAGTAATGGGTACTTCCATTGAATTTGATCACAAGTGACGTAAATCAAGAACTCGTACCAATCATTAGTGCAAACTGGAGACACAAATCATCTCGTTCTTTCATTAAAACTATCAATTTTGTTTGAAAGATTAAAGCATATGTCCACCATGTTTTGACGTTGGCAAAAGTGCTCCATCGCCCACATCTGTAGTAGAAGGTTGCACCCTTCAAAGAAATTTGTTTCACCCCTCTTACATTTTCCCAAAGCTCAAAGTATTTCTGCTAAAATCATGGGAACTAGGGTGAGCTCCGCACCATCAACTCCTTCAAAGATTGCTCGGGCCACAAGACATATGCAAGTACTAATCTTTTCGTGTTCTTGGGGGAATACCAAAATTCCCAATAAGGCCACAGTGAATGCTATAGGACGTCTAAATTCCCAATGAGCAGAAGTAAAAGAAAATTCTTTCTTGAACAGCTTGTGACCATCTCGACGACCGTACCTCTCATATAAATAATTCAAAGAAACCCAATTATTCTCGAAGCATCGAAGTTCTTTAGTGTTTTTCAATCCTAAGTAGCGGAGAAATTTCTTTCTGGATTGACTATGGGGGATAATATAACCTCTTCCTTGGTACTTTAAATTGGTAAAATAATGAATTTCTTCTAATGTTGGTGTTAGTTCAAAGTCCTTGAATTTGAAGATAACTCGATCTGGATCCCAAAATTGAAGTAGAGCCCTAATCACATGCTTGTCAGGGGATATCTTGAATAGTGAAGTGAGGAACCCCAACCTTCTTGCAATTGCTAGTTTATGCCTGAGACTAAAATCTTCCCACAATATTTTTAACTTATGTAGAATACACTCAACCATCTTAATATTGGGCATTTGGGGGACTAAATTCATCCTACAATATAAATACAATAAACAAACACACAAATTTCCAAATTCGATATGTCATAAAATAGCTTGGATTCGTCTATCATTATCATGTTGCACAAAATATGCTTGGTAGTCGTTGGGTTATGAAACCCATCGATAAATAGGCAGCTATCCTAATTGTGTAGTCGATACCAAGGATCGACACACCTAAGGCATATGCATGCATGACTTAAATTGAAGTGGTGACACAGCTCTATCCTATGTTTTTCTAGGATTTGATTTACTAGACTTATGGCTCCCGAGCGGACTACTAGAGTGAGAAGGTACGCGGTCACACAGAAGATCCGGACACCCCGCGCATATGCCAACTCTCCTAACATTTGAAATTTTTTAAAAGAATTTTGCGGGTGCGCGAAACGCACCTCGTGTGTACGTGTGGTAGTGTGAGTTTTCCAGAATGGAAGAAATATAAACGGAATGACAATTTATATGAAGCAATAAAAAATAAACAAATTATACAAAGTAATAGTAAATAAATAAATAATACAAAGCAATGACAAATAAATAATTTAAATAAGACAACAATAAATATATAACCCATAAAAAGGTAAAATATCAATAAATTAAGGTAAAACAAGCAAATATTAAAATCCTTAAATTTATTAACCTAAGTTTGTTATGGTTTAGAACCTAGCGTAGCGGAGTCGCGAAGAAGTTATACCCCACTTTAATCGGGTCAAAGCAGGGTACAATGTATTGGTGATTCCTAAATTAATTAAGGAGTCGCCACCTAATTATTTTTAAGGATGAATTAGGACACCTAAATATTAACTAAGTAATGCTAAAATTAAACTCCATTTTTTATGGTCTACTTAACTCAAACTTCTAGGTAAGGGTTCTAATTATCCTAAAGGGAAGGGGGTTAAGAATCCTTTAAGATCCGTTAAAACAGTTAACCGGCCAAATTTAGGTCAATTATTCTAATATGAGTACACTAGAAGGGATTATCTATTTATTTCTATCAAGTTAAAAGAAAATCAAAAATATGAATTTATTTTAGAAGCACCATGTATCTATTCGTAAGACTTAAGTCATTTAACATTAGGTAAACTAAAATTTAGGCAACTAAATGCAATATTTTGACAAGAATAAATTAATGCAAATAATAAGGATTAATAAAAGTTTATAAAGTAGCATTAGTCATTTGAACTTTAGAAAATATGTGTAAGTATGAAGATATCTAAACCTTAAAAAAATAAAAACATAAAGAATAATCTTGCTAAAAATAATTTGGATCAACTGCATTTTTTAAAAAAAAAGTGTGAAGTCGTGCGTCTCTTTTTTTTTTTTAGAAGGAAGGTATACATATATAACCCTACTTGTTTACTCTAAAAAAATCTACGCTTTTAAGCTCTTAAAAATTATATTTTTTAATTTTTAAAATCTGTAATTGAACACCAAAATATGCACTTCTAAATAGTTTTTTTTTTCTTAAAAAAAAGTTATATTTAACCCTTCAAGATCTATACTACTGAAAGATATGCACTTTTAAAATTCTAGAGAAAAGCCAAAAAAATCTACTTTACCTAGCTCTTGAAATTGTATTTTTTATTCCAAATCTACATTTTAAGAGCTAAAATCTGCACTTTTAAGCTTTAAAAAAAATCTGCACTTTCAGCCCAAAAATGTAGTTTTAACTCTTGTATAACAAAGATGAATTTCGGGAAAGAAAAGTTGGTGACAATATCAGCTAAAAAATTTTGCCTAAAAAATCACCTAAGAGAAGAAGAAATCAACGAAAGGAACAAAACCTTGTATTCTTGAAATGGAATTTGAAGATTTCTTGGTCAACACCTCAAGATTTCGTAGTATTTCGCCATAAATAATTGCTCAAAATGACTATGCAGGTCTCTACTCCCAAAGGATGGAGGTCAAAACCACCCTCAATGAAGAAAAAACCAACATGACTTTCTGCCATAACAGGGCCAAAAGTAGATAGAAACAAAGTGGGGAAAAGAAAAAGTTACAGCTATTTGGAATAAAATATTAAAAAAAAACCTAGAATGATTTAGGCCTTTAAGGGTATATTGGGTAGATTAAATGGGGGTAAAATAGATAGTTCATAGTATTAAGGAACCTAATTTTAATTGTCGAATTGATTGGCCAATAAAGATATGACACGTGGCGGGGAGGATGTTGGGTATGTGCAAAGTGTGAGAGGAATGTGTTTGGCGTGTGTTTTGGTCCGTTGGCGCCTTATGTGGTGCTGAGGTGGCGCCTGCGTGGATGCCACATGGATAGGAGAGAGAAAGAAGGGGGTCTGGTGGGTTGGGCTTTCTTCTTGGGCCATTTTGGATGAATCAATGGATTAGAAGTTATATAATTGGGCTAGCATGAAATACTTTCTTTCCTTATATTTCTTTGAACTCCTAAATCAAGATTAAAAACACTCCTTTAATAAATTATTTATCAATATATGATAAATTATTTAATAATAAAAATAATTATTAATACTTAGGTAAAATTACATGACATCATTAGAATTATGCGATAATAGTTATAAAGTATAAAATTAAATAAATACTTCATTTGATAAAATAAATGTTACACTTTTTGTGAAAGATATTTTTTATAAAAAAGCAACAACAAATAATAAAATAAAATATTTGACATGGTCATGATTGTAAAAAGAAATATGATAAAAATAACAACAACAACAACAACAACAACAACAATAATAACAACAACAACAACAATAATAATAATAATAATAATAATAATAATAATAGTAAGTTATGTCGCCAGTTTAAATAAATAAATAATTTATGGGTTATGCTAATATGTATAACGATGATATTAAAACGCCTAATTTCAATAAAATAAATGAGCATTCTTAAAAATATCAAAATTATTAAAAATATAAAGAAATAATTTGAAAGAAAGGCGGGACAAACTTGGGTGTCAACAACCAATAAAACACCGTTCATCCCCGAATGGCCTACAATAAAAGGAAGGGAGAGAACATATTGGATTCCACAAACAACTGAGGATATTTGGTTTGCATATTAGCTTCTGTCTTTCAAGTGGCTTCCTATATAGGACGATCTTCCACTAGACCTTTACCGTCAGAATCTCCTTTGACCTCGGCTTCCGAACCTCTCTATCCAAAATCGTCACCGGCTCCTTCTCATAGGACAAATTCTCATCGAGTAGCACAGAGTTCCATTTAATAATGTAAGTGCCATCTCCGTGATACTTCTTTAACATTGACACATGGAACGTCATATGTACCCCAGACAATCCTGGTGGCAACACCAACTCATAAGCTACTTCCCTCACTTGTCGTAGGATCTTAAATGGTCCAATGTACCTTGGGCTAAGCTTGCCCCGCTTACCAAACCTCATCACCCTCTTCATGTGGGATACCTTGAGTAGAACTTGCTCTCCCTCCATAAACTCCATATCTCTCACCTTCTTGTCCGCATACTGCTTTTGTCTACTTTGAGTTGCCACCAGACGCTCTTGAATTATGCGAACTTTTTCTAAAGATTTTTTCAGCAAGTCAATTCTCCAGGACCTAACCTCAAATACATCAAACCAACCGATTGGAGACCTATATTTCCTCCCATACGGAGTTTCAAATGGTGCAATGTCAATGCTCTAGTGATAGTTGTTGTTGTAAGCGAACTCTGCTAAGGGTAGAAATTTATCCTAATAGCCCCCAAAATATATAACACAAGCTCGAATTATATCCTCTAACACTTGAATAGTCCTTTTCGACTGTCCATATGTTTAAGGATCGAAGGCTGTGCTCAAGTCCAACCCGGTGCCCAACTCTTCCTACAAGGTCCTCCAGAAATGAGAGGTGAACTGAGTACCCCTATCAGATGCAATCGACATTGGCACCCATGCAACCAAATCACTTCCTTCATGTACAGCTTGACCAACTTCTCGGCATTATAAGTCACTTGGACAGGTACAAAGTGAGAAGACTTGGTCAATCTGTCCATAATGACCCAAATGGAGTCAAAACTTTCCCAGAGTCTTTGGAAGACCAACTATGAAATCTATAACTATCCTCTCCCATTTCCACTTGGTGATAGACATCCTCTGAAGTATTTCCCCCAGGCTTCTGGTGTTCGTATTTCACCTCCTGGCAATTCAAACACCGGGCAACATGCTCTGCTCTACAATATCTCTCTTCATCCTTCCCCACTAATAGTGTTGCTTCAAGTCACGGTATATTTTGGTAACTCCAAGATGAATGGAGTACCTCGAGTTGTAAGCTTTTGCTAGGAGAATCTAAATTAGCTCACCAACTCGGGGAACACGCACGCGTCCTTTTATTCTTAGGATCCCTTCACCATCTAGCACCGCTTCCTTAGCTTCTCCCCGCATAACTTTATTTTTGATCTTACCCAGCTTCTCATCCTCAAGCTGCCTTGTTTTGATTTCTTCCAACAAGGATGATTTAGCCTCCACACTAGCTAATATTCCACCAGCTTCTATCAAAGATAGCCTCACCAAACTGTTTTCCAGTTTGTGAACTTCCTTGGTCATCAGTTTCCGAGTAGCTTTCAAGCAAGCTCACTACTTTCCGACTCAACGCATCTGCCACCATATTAGCCTTTTCTGGGTGGTACAGAATGGTGAAGTCATAGTCCTCGAGCAGTTCCATAAATATTCTCTGCCTCAAGTTGAGATCCTTCTAGAAAAACATATATTGCAGGCTGCAATGATCTGTGAATACCTCACAACGAGCCCCATACAAATAATGCCTCCAGATTTTTAGAGCAAACACCACCGCTTCTAGCTCCAGGTCATACGTGGAGTAATTTTTTTCATGCACTTTCAACTGCCTTGAAGCATAAGCAATGACCTATCCTTCCTGCATTAACACAACACCCAACCCAGACTGTGAGGCATCACAATAAACAAGGAAATCTTTACCTTCCACTGGTAATGCTAGGATAGGTTATGTGGTTAACAGAGTCTTGAGCTTCTGTAAACTCGCTTCACATTTCTTCGACCACCGAGGCAATAGATGTAAAACCCTTCACAAACCGATGGTAGTAATTGGCCAGTCCCGCAAAACTCCAAATTTCTATCACGGTAGTTGGTCTAGCCCAGTTTCTAACCGCCTCCACCTTTTGTGGATCGCCTTTGATTCCCTCCTTGGAGACCACATGCCCCAGAAAAGACACCGAATCCAACCAGAACCCACATTTAGAAAATTTGGCATACAACTGCTTCTCATTAAGCAACCCAACACTATTCTCAAATGATTCTCATGACCCTGTTTGGTCTTAAAATACACCAATATATCGTCAATAAACACAATCACAAAGGAATCTAGGTAAGGTTTGAAGATACCATTCATCAGACACATGAACGCAGCTGGGGCATTATTGAGTCTGAACGATATGACCAAAAACTCATAATGCTCATACCTAGCCTGGAAGGCTGTTCTGGGAATATCCTCAGCCTAAATCTTCAGCTGATGATAACCCGACCTCAAGTCAATCTTTGAAAGCATAGACACTCCCTGTAACTGATCAAACAAATCATCTATTCAAGAAAGAGAGTACTTGTTTTGAATAGTTACCTTGTTCAACTGACGGTAATCAATGCACATCTGCATGCTACTATCCTTCTTCTCACAAACAAAATTGGAGCGCCCCATGGAGAGACACTCGGCCTAATAAAACTTTACTAAGAAACTCTTGCAACTATTCCTTGAGTTCTCTCAACTCAGTAGGTGCCGTTCGATATGGTGGAATAGAAATGGGTCAAGTCCCTGGCTCTAAATCTATACATAAATCAATATCACGGTCTGGTGGCATGCCAAACAGGTCTACAGGGAAACCTCTAAAAACTCACAAACAATCAGGACCGGCTCAATGGAAGGACTCTCTAAATTAGTATCCCGAATATGCGCTAGATATGTTGAACAATCCCGCTCTATCAACTTATGGGCATGAATGTAAGGGATGAGTTTCTTAGGAGCAAGGCTACAATTCCCTTTCAACTCCAACTTGGAATACCCTGGCCTCGATATAGTGATGGTCTTAGCATGACAATATAGAATAGCATGGTAAGTAGACAACTAGCTCATTCTCAGAATCACATCAAAATTTACCATGTCTCATATCACCAAATCAGCCTGAGTTTCACAACCTATGAAATCCACAGAACATGCAAGACATACTCCATCAAACACCATAGAGTCCCCAACACGAGTAGACACATGAATAGGGACAAAAAGCACATCACAAACAAATTTCAATCCCAAAGCAAAGTAAGTAGACACATAATAAAAAGTAGAACCCGGATAAAACAATGTCGTAGCCACTCGGTCACAGACAAGGATAGTACCTATAATAATGACATCTGAAGCCTCTGCCTATGGCCTACTAGGGAAAGCATAAAAATGGGCCTGAACACCCGCATGAGAACCCCCTCCCCCCTCTAGTTGGGCTGTGCCACCCCTACCCACATGAGCACCTCCTCTACTCTGTTGAGCACCACCTCTGATACCTGGCTGACTACCTCGTCAAGCTATGGACGATCTCTGCTGAACACACTGCTTTCTCTTCCGGGAAGGGCGGAGCTCGAGGAGTTGGGTGCCAAATGATATGTCCACCCTGGCCAGAACTAGGACACCATCTGCAAATGTGGCTATACTCCTCACACTCGTGGCATACCTTCTCGATCACTGGCCTCTAAGTCAGAAAAATAGAAATAGGATGAGCCCCGAAGTCTGGCCGAACAAGCTGAATACCCTCGACTGTGCCTGATGATCGTGGAGCTATCCCTGGCGGATCTTCGGCTGACACTGGCATAACCGACTGAATAGGATGCCCAGAGGAACCCTGCAGTACCGGTGTCCTAATAATAGGGCCACTATAGGAACCCACACTCCGAGACTTCTTCTCAGCATTATTGTCATACCCTTCTTGTTTCACCCCCTCTATGTTCTTCACATATTCTACCACCTCTTGAAAAGTTTAACTTGAGGAAACCATCTGGAGGGATGATAACTAGAGATCCACATTCGGACCCTTAACAAACCGCCTGATCCTCTCTTTCTTTGTGGGAAGTAGGGGTAAAGCCTACCTGGATAGTGAATGGAATCGGGCCTCGTATGCAGCAACAGAAGAGCTCCCCTACTCGTGGGGGTGAACTCATCCCGTCTCCTATCTCCCAAGGTACCAGGTACATATTTCTCCAAAAACTTGGAGTAGAACTGGGTCCAAGTCAATGGTGGTGATCCTGCTGGTCTACACTCCACAAAAGCTCTCCACCAGAGCTTTGCATCACCTATCAGCTGGAAGGTTATGAACTCCACCCCATACTTCTCCACTTCCCCCATTTTGTGGAGCCTCTCATGACAGTTGATAATAAACTCATATGCATCCTCCTTCTCAGTCCCATAAAAAGTGGGAGTCTTCATCTTAGTGGACCTCCAGAACAAATCATAACTCTTCCTCTGTCATGAAAGGCCCAACCATTGGCCTGGAAAAAATGACTGCCTTAGACATGTCATCAATATGAGGAGCCACCGCAACCACATGCTGGATCTTTGATTGCTGTCCGGCAAGAGTTTCTGGCGCTGCCCCATTACCTACGAGGCCACTCAAGAGATTTAGAATCTAAGATAAAACCTCGGAGGATGCTGGAGCGGTAGGAACCTCTCCCTGCATCGGTACCTCTACCTCTACTGCCACCCTGTCTTGAACCGCGGGCAATACCGAAGATGTCAACCTCTCTCTGACCAGAGCAAGAGCGCGAGCCCCTCCTCTAGCTGAGGCAGGCCTTCACCCACATCCTTGGCCCCTTCCTCTACCGCGGACTACTGCTGCTGGTGGTGGCTCGGGTGCTTCGTCTCTGACTCCGTTAGTACGTGTTCTCACCATCCATGGGAGAAAGAAATAACAATTGTCAGATACCAATTTGGATCACCAGATACTAATTGAAATCAAGTAATCACATGAAAGGACAGAATAAAGGAGTTTTCCTAAATTCCTATAGCCTCTCGAAGATAAGTTACGGATGTCTCCGCACCGATCCGTGAGACTCTACTAGACCCATCTTAGTGTAATGAGATCAACGAACCTAGGACTCTGATACCAACTTTGTCACGACCCAAATGGATATGATTGACTCCCACACTAACCCCCCCACCCTCTAGTGGGCAAACCAACGATTCTCAAAAACTATCCCGTCATCAACCACACAAGAAGAAATAACAATATGCTAAAATTAAATGAATTGCAATATCTGAAAATTGTATTTAACCAACTAAACTCAAAAACATCAAAATCTCCCAAGACCCGAAAGTCATTGCACTTTAATGTCTAATTACAAGTCTAGAAATATTTAAACTAAAATAAAAAAATATTGCAATGTTTGGAGGAGGGACATCTTCATCGAAAGAATGGGACTGCTCGCCATCACGCTCGCCCACCTTTCAAGAGAAATCACTGTTGTTTATATGTGAGGACGAGAGGAGCTTCCTAGATAGAATTCTACACTTAGAAAAGAAGTGCAGGAGTAGGGTCAGTATGAAATATGGTATTGGTAGGCATCATCAACTAACCTTACATAATAACATATAATTAAGGCAACAATAATATAAAACCAATCCCAAATATTAAATATAAGAACAACAACATTTCAAGTACACTGGCTTTACACAGGTGACACCTGGCCTGCTCACTGGATTGGGTCTTTTGCTGTAGCGGTCTCACCGTGGTGGAAGTGGTTCCGCTGCAGCGGTACTGCTCAAGGCAGTAGCTTGACTTAGCTTTACTTCATCAATTCACCAGTTTTCAACAATTCACACACTCGTATATTTAATCAGAGGATACATGAGCTTTTGACATCAATTCGCATCTACTCATCATCGCATACGGTTTAAGCATTTCATCATAAGGATAACAACATCAACATTAATAAAATAGAACAAAGGGTGACATTTTAGGCACATGCCTCCGCCATGTCCCCATAAGCACTCCATCATCAATATTAATGTACACATGCTAGAGGGTCTTATTTCTGCCCTTCCAATCATGAGCTGCAGGGGACTCTAGAAATCCATATACTGTACCGGCATGGTATCTTCTCACACTCATATGCTCATCCAGATGCTCTCCTTGGACACAAGTCACTCAACCAATATCGCTTGCCCGGATGCTCCCCTCGGGCACGAGCCTCTCATCATAAGATATTATTTCTATCTTTAACCATTCTCATCAACTAAATATAATAAGGCGCATTATTTAAACATGTAGGAGTTTACAATTTTCTCCTTCACGTGTATAATTACAAACCAACATACATCTCGACAACAATGTAAAATATCATTACTTAACAACTTAACACAGTTTCATAGTGGTTCAAATACCACATCATTTCAATAGTGTATTCAACAGAATTTCTCATAACAAGTAATGCCTACAGACCAATCACATATCATCATTGCACAAAACATACATGCTATTATATAGAGTCTAATCCCTCGAAATCATAACCTACCTTGAGTTTTGGGTACGAAACATCAGGTACTCCACATGAGCCTTACTCTTTCTCAATGCTTTGGAAAGTTTGAAATATACAACAACAATATAGAGTAATTTAATTATTTACTCTTCGAATAAGGGTCATAGAATTTTAAACCCTTTCCTTCAGAGCAATTCAAAAGTAAAACCCCAATTCCACCTAGTTCTAGATCTCAATTCCTGCATAATCCACGTTCTCTAGCAAGTAATCCTAGGGGAGTGATCAATACTCCTCAAACTTCAAATCAAACCACCCCATTGACTCCTCATGATCCAGCTCGAGTCTATCAACCTAGGGTTTCCTTAATTCAAAATTTCACCATTAAAGGGTCTATAAGAATTCTAGGGTCAACAATACTCATTATCGAGATAGGAAATCAAGAATCTTACCTTGGGAGAGAAATTCACTGCTCTGGAGGAAAAAATCGCCTTCTAACCCTTCTGATCGTGTTTTTAAAAATAATGGGGTAGAACACCAGAAATTTCACTAAAATCCACATTCTGATTCCCGTCGTCTACTGTAGTGGTCATATTTTAGCTATCAACGGGCACGCTACAACAATCATAAAATTTCTACGATGGATTGGAGGTTAATTTCCAGATCCGTTACGGCGGAACTCTAACCGTTACCACGGTCTCGCTGCAGCGGATATCCTACTGCTGCAACGATCTCACGAAACGAATAGCCTCCTCCAAAAGTCATGTTTTAACACTTAGTTGTTTTAGCAACCAATTTCTACAAATTCTAGCTTTTTCGAGTGTTCTAAGTCTGTTTCCCTCATAACGACATGTAGGTCATTACAAATATATTATATTATGGATATTCATTGGATAAGCTTGCAACTGGATAAACTTGGGATTGGATGAGTTTTGCAATCAGATAAGCTCTTAATGTGTATTTGTATTATAGTGAATGTCTAAGTTAGGGTTAATCTTCCCCTATAAATAGAGGGGTTAAATCATCCCTCAAGAGAAATAATAACTTCTCCTTCTCTCCCTTATTCTTCTTGTTTTTAGTTTTACTGTTTCATCATAGTTTTTTTTTATTTTCTATTCATGGATATATATATATATATATATTCAAGAGTATATCAAATATCACACTTAGACGGTCAATAATTTCTCATGTTTCCTTTTACAATGGTACTGATTATATATAAAATTTATATTATTTTAAAATTGTTTGAATTAGGTACATCTTTATATTATTTTGGTAATTCGCTTATTAATACATTAGTTTAAGCGTGTGTGTCTCATGCGTGTTCCTCATATTAAATAGGATAAATTTTTTAAAATAGCTAAATATTATTTTAAAATGTGTTTGTATAATAATATAAGAATTTAGAAAGAAAATTATAAATTTCAAATTAATAAATGATTATGTTTAAAAGTTTGATCTACTATAAGAATTCTTTCTTCAAATGATACTTGTTTTAATGAACAACAATGTCGTAGAAATAGCGTTTGATTAAAAGATAAAAAATTATTTGCTTTTAAATGAGTGCTTAAATGCATGCATTTTATGTATATTTTATGTTAATTATTACAACTTTCTATTACTACGCTATTGACAAAATACTATCATTATGAAGACACATTGTAATACTAAATTTTATAGTAGAATAGAGCACATAATATAAAATTATTAGTTTAAACAATCAGCACTTACAAAATAGTATTGTGAGTTACTACTGGCTTATTTTGATATTAATAAATTGATATCATATTACGAATGCATTTATTTATTTGTAATTGGTCGTCCAAACTAAGAAATACTTATCAAGATTAGTGAAAACGATCACTAATGCTTGCATTAGGGTAGAATGTCTATATCACACTCCTTGGGGGTGCTATCCTTCTCCGGATCTTGTTAACGCGGGATACTTTATGCACCAGACTAACTTTTTTTCAAATTATATTTTTAAAAGTCCAAAACATAAGATTGATTTGCATCATAAATACAATTTTAATCAATGTATAATTATTTTTTAAAAGATAAAATCTTAATCGCTTTGAAATTTCTAAACATTAATATTTTTTATATATTTCAAATAAGGAAGGATTTAATACATAATATTTAGTTAATTTAAAATTTTAAATATTAAAAAAACATAATTAAATAATTATTTTGTCAAGTGTGAACTCTATTTTTAAAAGGGTAAAAAGGTGAATGATATTTTGCTATGAGGTTTCATACTTTAAATATTTAGTAATAACAAAGGTTTTATTGAAGAACAAGAAAAGAAAGAATCAAAAAGGCTAACTGAGAATTGAATACAATGATCTAGAATGGGGAAGGGGGTGCCTATATATAGGCATAAACTAAAATCCTGATGCCCATAGGAATAGGACTACCTAAAATCCTAATGCCCATAGGACTATCTAAAATCCTAATGCCCGTAGGACTACCTAAAATCCTAAGGCCCATTTGCTAACAATTATATGGGCTAACATTCCCCCTCAAACTCATAATGCGACAGTAATAAGCATTGAGAGTTTATCACACAAGAAACGAAACCGAGACGTCGACTGAGCCTTCGTAAAAAGGTCAGCAGTCTGCAAGGCTGATGGAACAAAATACCCTAGTCACAAAACAAACCAACAACGGTGTTCAAATCAAACCAAACCAACAACGACAATCATACAAACCAACAACGGCGTCCAAATCAAACCAAACCAACAACGACAATCGTACAACGCTGTCCAAAGCAAACTAAAGCAACAACGAATTTAGCGGAAGCATCAAACACAGGAGAACATCAACTCGATCCGAGAAAATTAGTGATTATTTATAAGTAGGGAAGAATCGACTTATTTTGGCTCTGATACCATGTAAAGATATGACACCTGGGCCTAACTCAACCTCAAAAGCTAGCTCATGAGGGGAGGATTGCCCAAGTCCATATAAATAAACCATCGGTCCATTCCCCAACCAATGTGGGACTTTAACCCACCTTAACACCCCCCTTCACACCCAGACCCGACTGGCGTGTGGACTAGGAGCCCAAACGGGAATGGACCTGGCTCTGATACCATGTTGATATATAACAAGGGTTTTATTGAAGAACAAGAAAAGAAAGAATCAAAAAGGCTAACTGAGAATTGAATACAATGATCTAGAATGGGGAAGGGGGTGCCTATATATAGGCATAAACTAAAATCCTAATGCCCATAGGAATAGGACTACCTAAAATCCTAATGCTCATAGGACTACCTAAAATCCTAAGGCCCATAGGACTATCTAAAATCCTAAGGCCCATTTGCTAACAATTATATTGGCTAACACCCTTTATGAGATGATTCAATTTTTTTCTTTCTTAACCTATGTGTCTAGTCAAACATCTTTATGTAAATTGAAATGGAACAAATAGTAGAGATTTAACTAAAGAGAGTGAATAACAAGAGCACTCGATTAATTGGAACAACTTAAAGTATATTGCGCTTCTATTTCTTTTCTTTTTTTAGATTATGACTTTTTTTTAAAAAAAAAAAAGACCGAAGAAGAAGAAGGAGAAGGAGGAATTCAATGTACTAATGCATAATAAAGTTACATTCTTTAATTTATTTTCTCATAACGTGAGTTAAAATATTGTGATGAATAATTAGTTAATTTAATAAATAAATGATTGATATAAGTTAAAAAAATTGTAATTGATCTTAAAGTCTTAAATGTTAGTACTTAATATAGTTCAAATAAGGAAAAAATTAAGAAGCAAGATTTAATCAATTTTTTAAAATACTAACCATTAGAAATTCTTACCTTTTACAAATAAGTAAAGATTTAATAGTTATAAACTTTAAAATTTTAAATTTTTCAATATTAGGATAATAATTAAATAATAATTAGTTAAAGAAAATAGTAAATAAAATTTTTATCTATTGTAGAATCTTTTAATGAAAAACAAAAAGTTCAATTAGCACTCATGGTTTTAGTATAATAATATAGATAAGAGTATGAGAATTATTTTACTTAAAATAAGAAAAAAGGGCCAAAACTACCCCAAACCTATGAAAAATGGCTCATAAATACTCTTTTTCCATCTTTTGGTCTAAAAATACCCTCAACTTTTAGTTTTGGCTCAAGAATACCCCTCCCCTTCCACCTTTTGGTCTAAAACTACCCTTAGCCTTGAAAATTTAATATTTAAAGGTTTGAAATTTTATTTTCTTTACTTTTTATTTTAGGAATTGATAAAATCGAAATAATTTACACATACAATTAAAAAATTTAAAAATATCAAAAATATTATTTTTAATATATATTTCCATTAAATATATTATTCGCTTGATAATCTTGTATAAAATGGAGAAGAAGTGCTAACATTAAGTATAAACTGCATCGATTTTATTAATTTATAAAATAAAAAGTAAAGTAAATAAAATTTCAAATCTCTAAATATTAAAATTTTCAAGGTTGAGGATATTTCTAGATACTTTATATGTAAAAATGACGATCTCTTATACATAAAAATGAGAATTTTCTATTTTAAAT
Organism: Datura wrightii; assembly: GCA_035772735.1. Classification (NCBI taxonomy): domain Eukaryota; kingdom Viridiplantae; phylum Streptophyta; class Magnoliopsida; order Solanales; family Solanaceae; genus Datura; species Datura wrightii. The sequence continues at coordinate 68,547,717 of JASDFA010000019.1, read as the reverse complement.
TTTGATACTTTTTAATTTTACTATTAAATACTTAGTTAGAAATAGGTTAAAGATACTTTTGGCCCTTTTTCAATTTATTTATTACTAAAAACTGCTTGCTATTATTTGTACATAGGCTAACATAGTACTTATTTTTAATTATTTACTAACTTCTTCCATTTTTCGTCTTTAGTAGTGTATGTATGATCAAATTTCTCAATAATAATAATAATAATAATAGTAATAATAATAATAATAATAATAATATTTTAATTTTTTTTGATTTTTATAGTGAATAACAGTTATATACTTATTATAATATTTAATTATTGAACTCATTTCTTAATCTCATAAAAAGATTTAAAAAATTATTTAAATTTAAAGTCTCAAAATATATGCATTTTCACTAATATAATTAAAAACAAAATAAAGTTCATACATTACCGAAATGTTAGCACTTCTTCTCCATTTTACACAAGATTATCAAGAAAAAAAAATTTTTAATGATGAAAATATATATTAAAAGTAATATTTTTTGTATTGTAAATTTTTTGATTGTATGTGCAAATTATGCCGATTTTATTAATTCCTAAATTAATAAGTAAAGAAAATAAAATTTCAAATCTTTAAATACTAAATTTTCAAGGTTGAGGGTAGTTTTAGACCAAAAGATGGAAAGGGAAGGAGTATTCTTGAGCCAAAACTAAAGGTTGAGGGTATTTTTAAATAAAAAAATAAAAAAATAATATTTATGACCCATTTCTTATAGGTTAAAAGTATTTTTGGTCTTTTTCCCTTAAAATAAGGAGAATAAGTTCTAAAATAAGGGTATGAATTCTGATCAACTGATGACTCTATGTCTTTATACCTTTAAAGCTTTTATTGTTTCTTTAAGCAGATAATTTTGATAAATACTTTTTAAGTGTTATATATGGACAAAACCATATAAATGACTTAATAGTCTGTTTGATCAAATTTTTAGGAGGTCAAAAATGTTTATTTGAAAAACATATAAAGTATTTGGCTAAGCTTTTCTGAGAAAATAAGTGCTTTTAGGGAGTAACAAAAACTGTTTTTCAAGCTAAAAAAAAAGTTTCTCCCCAAAATCACTTTTTTGAAAAACACTTTTAAGAAAAATACACTTAGAAGTATTTTTTAAAAGTTTTGTGAAACATTAATTGCAGCTCAAAAGTATTTTTCAAATTTATTAGCTAAACACAAACTGTTTTTCATCAAAAAATACTTTTTTGATAAACACTCTTGAAAAAATATTTTTCAAAATAAGGTGATTTTAAAAGATTTTGACAAACAGGCTATTATTATCAAATCAAGAGCAAGCGAGCTAAATTAAGAAAATATACCTTCTTTTGATGGCAATTGAATTGCATTGGTTTATTTGGCATCTCAATGAGTGAACCAAGGATAATATGCTAAGAACTCATCGATATAATGATTTTTGAACTATTGTTGAGAGAGTTTTATTTATTCGAGTTTTAAATGTATAAGAGATATCAACATAAATTTTATTGAAATATTGATAATGTTTTCCGTAAAGATAATTTTGTGAGATACGCATATAAGACACATTATTTTTAGTTCCTTTCAGTGAATTATCCTATTTAATAATGATAAATGTTTTCATTTTTGATTTCTTGTGATACGTATTTATCGAGTTTGGAATCAAAATAATATATTGTTGGGTATAGTATATTAAAAAGATACATGAAAAAAATATATATCAACCAGGTGGTTTGCCAATATTTGGGCGAACTACTTCCCTCACTTAACGTCTGTCAGCCTCCATCAAAGCAAAGCAAAGATGAGTTTTTAAAAAACTAAAAAATTAAGGAACAGTACGCTCCACTACAGGCGAACTGCACCTTAAATTTTTTTTTTTCGAGTCTTCCTTCACTTCACAATATGATCATAACAAATTTTTAGAAAAGATTTCAAAACACACAATCATTGCTCGACATTACTCTTTAGAGTTTAGAGGTCAGATATATTATATCTTTAATAACTTCACCTTATTACTACTACTACTTTCTTTTTGAAAAGCTCCTTTTTTGCTAAATTTAAATTAACTAATCATCGATTGATCATGCGAGATAAAATCATGATTTAAAATTATAATATGAAATCATATAAAATAAAATTAAAGTTTTATTTGAACATATAATTTATAATTCTTAAATTATATTTTTTTCTCATGAACATAAAATCCCCATAAATTGTGAAAACTATTAAAATTTCCTCAACTCTTATATAATCTTACCAAATAAATAAAAGTTCATAACAAATTATAATACACTACCACAAGGTCATTTTAAGAAAATACAACATTTATTTATAGAATTTTAGTTGGATAAAAAGTAGAATTGAACATGAGTTGTAGTGTACTACTCTTTAATATAATCCTTCTACATGGTTGGCAAAGGTTGGTACAAGTAATAATACCAACAACAAATTTTATTTACATCTAAAATAAATGGTTGGTAAATATAGTTGGTATATATAAAATGTTGGATTTTTTATAAAATACAAACTTATGGGTAAAATTTGTATTTGGAAAAAGTCCATCTCATGATTTGGAATTTCAAATTAAGATTTTTTGAGAATTTGAAATTTCATTTAATGAGATGAAATATTGATGTTTAAATACTGATTTTATCTCATAATTTTAAATCACGAGATAAAAAATATGTTGGCCTATAAACCCTAAATTATCCATTTAATATTTGACCTATAGGCAATATGTGTGTAATTTCATTTTTTAAACCAATTTCAATTTTCATCCCACCAATGACCAAACAATGCTTTCTATTTTTGTAAACTCGTGTCAAACAACCACCATTCTTTATGATGATTCTGTTCACTTCTTTTAACTATCATTCAGGTTTTCAAATATTCACAAGCATTGATGCTTTGATGTCGTACATTCTTGCAATTTTAAAAAAAATATATATACAAGGGCAGTTCGCCCAAAATAAAGCCAACTATTCTTATATTTTTGTCTGCTATTTATAAGTTGCCCCTTGTAATTCTTTTTAAATTTTTTTAATTCTGATGATATTGTAAGGTGAACAAGGAAGACTTTGAACAAAAAAAATATATAAATTTAAGAAGCAGTTTGCCTAATTTTGGGGGAACTATTCCTTAAAAAAAATAAAAATAAAAATTACTTTTTCTTTGCTTTGGATGGAGGTTGACGGACGTTAAGTGAGAGGAAGTAATTCGCCCAAATATTGGGCGAATTGCCTGATTTGATATATATTTTTTCTCACATACCGTTTTAATATATTATGCCTAACAATATACTGTTTTCATTTCGAACTCCGTATTTATTATTTGTGAATTACTTTTGAGAGAGTTTTTATTTATTCAACTTTTAAATATTTAAGAGATATCAATATAAATTTTATTAAAATAGTGATATTTTTTCCGTAGAAATAGTTTTGTTAGATACACATATAAGACGCATATCATTTTGAGTTTTTTTTAGCGTATCCTCTTTAATAATTATAAACGTCATTTTTGAAAGTTTCCACCGACATTAAATGTTAGTAGTTTATATTATATATTGTATTTAAATTATATATTTTTTAGATATAAATTAGCAACAGCAAAAAGAGCTACATGTGTGCGAGACACGTGAAACAAAAACAAAAATATTCAAAGTGAATTATTGAGCAACTGTATATGTACGTGCGATTATAATTGATTGAAAAAATGATTAAAATTTGAATGATTAGATTTTGTACAAAAATATCATTCGTTAACTTATTCGTTCTAAAATACCTCCTGTCATTAACCTATTGGTTATGCAATGCCCTTACTTGTTGACGACCAATAATTAAATATTTTATTTATTATGTGGCACTCTCTGGTTGATTATTTTTTAATTAATCTAATTAAACTAATTTAACTAAAATCTACCCAAACCCGATACTCTACCCGATCCATTCTATCTAACCCAAATAAACTACCTAGATAAGGCAAATTAACCGGGTATAATCTATCCATATGAAGAACTATACAAATGTGTTGATGATCTTCTTAACTTGCCTCGCCTCTCCCAACATGGAAAATGGTTTGAAGATTTATCGGAACAATCCATCAGAATTCTAGATGTTTGTTGCACGATAAAGGAATTAGCGTCACAATGTAAGGAAAATGTAAGAGATTAGAATTATCTATCAGAAGGAGAAAGCAAGATTCAAACACAGAAGCCAGCATAGTCTGATTCCCCTCTTTCAACAAAAAAATAAAGGACGCTAAAAGATTAGTCCTGTCCTTAAAGCAAATGAATGAGAAGACTGAAGGATCAGTGTTCCTAGATGCAGATCCGGAAACAGCATTTGTGATTAGAGCAATGAGAAAAGCCAATTTCTGATTTTCCAAATGCTCTTGTCATTCTTCTCTGTGCCACTCTTGGAGCCTAAGTCATCTAAACGGTCACTGGTTTCAAGATTGGTGTACGAGGGAAGAGTATCATGTGAAGTCCAAGAACCAAACATGAACATGGAAACCAGGCTGGAAATTTTTGAGTCTCAACTTGACAGCATTGAGAATGGATCGGAAAGAGTATATAGGTGCCTGATTAGATCAAGGAGATCTCTCCTAAATACAGTTTCCTTCTAAACTCTATAGTTGACCAAATTTTGTGGGAAGAGGAAGAAGAAAGATGGATGAATTATACCCAGTTAATTTGTCTTATCTAGTTGATTTATTTGGGTTAGATAGAATGGGTCGGGTAGAAGTAGGTGTGTCGAGTACTGAGTTTGGGTAGATTTTAGTTAAATTAATTAAAAAATAACCAATGAGAGAGTGTCACGTAATAAGTAAAAATGTTTAACAAATATTTAATTAGTGGCCGTCAGCAAGTAAGGGTATTGCTGAGCCAATAGGTTAATAATGGGTTATTTTAGAGCGAAAAGGTTAACGGAGGATATCTTTATACTAAATCTAATAATTCAAGATAATTTTAACCCTTTTTCATGATTGATTAAATATCGATATTCGTAAAAATTACTATTATTATAAAACTACGAATTACAATGTTGAATCATAAAAATATTTTCAAAATTGATTGACTCATATAATCTTTTAGTCTAGTTCTATCATATTTGTATTGGATATTTGAAAATATAAAAAAAATTATATCTAAGAATAAAGTTTAAAACATACACTACTGCTTAAACTTTGGCTCCCAATCTAATTAATTAAAGAGTTCTGGTTAACAATTTCAAATTAAAAAAAAAAAAAGAAATCAATGTCAAAATCTCCAGCGTTTGGGATATATATCTTAGGATGATCTAGAAGTCTCATTTTCAATTAATGCCAGCTTAATATTTGTTGTTTATATAAGTTAAAGAATCTCTAAAACTTAGTTATTAAGAGGAAAAGTTATTTTTATTGCGCCAATTAGCTGGAAAAATCTTTTTTCCTAAAAAAAAAAAGATTAATTATCATGACCATCTGGTCATGTTTTTATTAAGAGAAATTTTCATAAATAGCGTCACATAATAAAGTAATTACATAAAATATCGTAGTTTATTAAAATTACAGAAAATAACATATTTTTTTAAAAAGTTTTTGATACAATTTATTAAAAATCATTGTTGTCATATCTAAATTTTAAACCTGAAGATCCTCCTTAAATGACGCTATTAAATATTTTTTTAACGGATGTTGCGTATTTAGTGGGAGTAAGTCACTTAGCTTTTGATCTCGTCCATTTTGGAAAAAATTTCACCATATCTAAATAGTTTAAACAAAATCCCATATCTGCAAAAATTCTCATCTTGAAAAAATGTAAATTTGGGAATATTTTCTTTTTCTTTGGATGTATTAGCATTACAATTTTGAAAAAGATGTCTAACATAACGATACTGATAATTGTATCATTAATATAAAAACAAAGTTTGTATCATAGAATATGATAACTCAGATACAAGATGAATATTGTCTATATCATTCCTTATCGGTCTATTATCGATTGATACATTCTAATATTGTATCATTAATATGAAAACGATACTGTTCAAGTAGTTGGTTGTATCCACAAAAAAGGAGAAAAGATTAATATATTATTCTTTATCAGTCTATTATTGATTGATACATTTTAGTATTATATCATTAATATGAAAACAAAACCAGTATCATAAAATGTGATAACTATGATATAAGATGAAGATTGTCTTTATCATTCTATTTAGAAGGATCATTCTCGTACATTATATATCTAATTGATACAGTCTGTATGAAAAACATCTTGAAATTAAGATAAAAGATGAAGACTGTCTGTATCAATATGTATCACTGATACATACTGTATTAATTCCGACATTGATACACAAAGAAAAAATTTAAAAAAATTATAGTGTATCAATTTTGTCATTGATACACAAAGACACCAGTTTAATAAATTCGGCAATGATAGATTGCTAATAAAATCTTCTGCTTTGATTTCTTTGAGAATGGTGAAATAGAGGCTTCTCCCTCAGAAAGATTGCTAATCAAATTTGGAGTTTCGATTTCTCCGACTATGGTAAATGGCTAATAAAATATGGAGCTTTGATTTCTTCGATAATTTCGATTAACCCATGGAGAATGATAAGAAGAATGACAATAATTCATATCTATAATAAATTAATTAGATGTGATTGGAGAGAGAGAGAGGGAGAGAAAGAGGGGGGGTGGGGGGGTGGGAGGGAGGAAGCCATTTCAAAGCTCCGCCTGAATCAGATAAAACTTATCCAAGAATCATGGACGAAGTGATGATTGTGAGAGAGATAATCAGAGAAAATCTTGGGGAATTCGAAAGAGAAAAACTCGGGCAGTTAGTTGGAGAGAAACAGAGGCAGTAGCTTGGAGAGAGATTAGTGAAAAGTTGATACGATGGTAACTATTTTAAAAACATGATAATTTGCTCTTTATGTAATTGTTTTTCTAATTTTTATAAATTTTTAAAAGTATTATTATACATTGTAAATAGGTAGTTAAGTTTGCTTAGTTATATAAATTTTCTTTTATTCGTAAAGAAAATAACAAAGTTTTGGCCCAGTCCATAAGTGAACCAGGCCCAAAAGCAACAATAAGCTAATAGTTAGTTGGAAAAATCAAAAGGATATGTCAAGATATTCTTTTGAAGCTAGATATTATATGTTAATATCTGAGGTTTTTTCTCTCTCTAGACATAGCAAAACCCTAATTCATACACCATTGAAGTTCACGTTCATGGCCAACAAAGCCACTGGACAACCATCAATGGCAGTGGTTGGCTAGTCACCCATAGCCACACCACCCAAAATACCATGTCCCAATGATACTACGACGTACAACTGTTTGGACTTTTCCAAAATATTGAAGCCCGATCTGCTTAATAATGTAAAATCGCGTCCTATTGTAAGCTTGCCTATGATAGCCATGAAAACTATCACCACGTTACATGGTGAACCGTATTTAAAGTGGTCAGAATCTGAGATAGCAAAGATAAATGTAATAAAGAATCTATAGCATGGAGTAGTAGGTAAATTCTCTTATGGTTGGCCAGAGCTTGAGGAGCTTCAATTTACAATTCCATCCCAATGCAACATAAAAGGGGATTGCCAAATAGGTTATTTTCAGAATAGACATATTTTGATTAAATTATCTTTGAAGGAGGATTTCATTAATCTAATATCTAAAGTATCCTTTTACATTAAGTCCAAAGATGGGAACTCATACTAGATGAGGCCACTATCTATGATGCAAAATTTACTGTGGAGGAAGAAACGACTATGACAATGGCTTGGATCTCATTCTGTCACGATCTGAGCTGAGATCCCGGACCAAAAGACATGGGACCTAGAACCAAGAATGGCTCCAAGCTAACCCATGGTACATACATAGCATGAATTAAGGGCATAAACAAGTGAAAATTAAAGCATGAATACGACATAAGTGGAAGTCTGCATATCATAAGGTCAAAAGCATAACACAACTCAACTACGCTGAACTGTCTATACATGATAGTCTGAAAAGCCTCTACTACTATGATGAGCTGATGGACAACACCCCCAACTAGCTCACTAGGTCTGAAACTGAAAGTCATGATGAAAACATAAAACTGATAACGTTCCCGGAAGATGAGGTCTCACCCAAGTGGGAATAGGACTGAATTGATCGGGACCGAGCTATCAGTGAGACTGTGTTGGATCACCCAAACCTATATCATGAGATGATATAACATAGAGTATGCGGTCAGTACTTTGAATGTACTGAGTATGTAAGGTAAGTAAAACATGCTAATAAAATGATATTCTGAAATCATGAGTGTAAATCAAGAAAGTTCATGAGAGTAAGGACTGCATACTAAAAGCCATAAATTTGACGTATACATAATCATAAGCTATTCATCATAATCTTAAAATAATGACCCAAAATTTAAAAATAGAAATCATATAACTTATCATGCTTGAAATCATAACGAAAGCTTATAAACTGATCAATGGATCAAATATGGTATAAAACATAATGTCATGAGTCTTGAACATGAGTAACTGAAATTATGAGGTACAATGAGAGATTCTTCATAACCGAAAACCATCATATATGAGTGCATGATGATCCAACGTCTTGCCCATGTAGAGGAGAGCCATCCTAAGCCTTGCCAGGATAAAGGATGAATGAGGTGTGATATCACGGGTGTGCCCTCGGGCAGGAGAAACACTCTTTTGAGAGGTCCCAATAATGTTACATCCTACATTAGCATGTGGTTCAGAGACCGGGGTCCTCGAAATCCCTGGCCTACTCGGTGCTAGACACTAATCCCAAAACATTCATATTGCTCATCTAATCATATTCTCAAACATAGTTTAAATCTGAAGATTGGGAATCTTGACTCTGAACATTTCATAAACTGATCTTGTAAGCCTTGCTAAAATCATGATAAGCATACTTAACTTTGCATGGGCTTGCCCAAGTCATGAAATCATACATATTTAAAATATACTTCATAATTCAAAATCATGGAATCATAAGTTAAAAATTCATAAACATTCATGCATACTAGATAACTCATCATGCTTGAAATCATAGACATAAGCTTAATTTCATAAATCATGCATAGTAGGGCATAATTTTCATAAAACTTAAAAATATGGATTGATAATTAAATTCAGTGTAAAATCTTCCCATTTGTATTAAATCATTAATAGAAACATGAAGGAATTGGACCCATAGACATAACATGGATATTTACATAGAAATAGGTTAAAACCCTAGAATTGCTATACACTTGATTAGAGACTTGAATTCATGAGTTAAAGGAGAAAATGCGCATGAGGGTGGAAGAAATCCCCCATTCATGGCCCTACATACTTAGGTAAACTGATTTCTAAGCTGGTCTTGAAAGCTCAAGAGGATTGAGCGTGAAATTGATGAGGAATACTAGCTTGATCTTGGAGGAGGGTGAAGTTATGATATCATAAAGATCTAGAATAGGTTAAACTCTCTTAAAACGCTCATTAAGAAACCCCAAACGACATCATTAAGGAGTTAAGAGATTAGAAATTTATAAAACTACCCCTTGTAAATCACATAAAATTCCTGACTGTCAGCTGCAATGACCCATCCAACGAGTCATTATCGGACTTAACGACTCCTTGGATCCATCCGTTGTTTTTGAAATACTTCTGGTACTCTTCTGATTCCTTGAACAATGATTAGACAGGACGAGTCGTTATATGAAATAACGACTAGTCACTCCTCTCGTCATCACTATTGCCTAGCCTGTATTGATTTCTAAATCCTTCCAATGGATATATACCACGGGTCGTTACATGCCATAACAAGTCGTGGCATCCTTTTGTTGTCTTTGAACCAACTTCGACCCCTTACCGGAATCCACTTAACGACCTCTTAGGGATAACCGTTGAATGAACTAATGAGTCATTGCTAGACCCGTTGTTTCTAGGAGGTCTTTCCTGAAGGCTTACAATGAGGCACTCCACATGTCGTTGTTTCCAACAATGACTCATTCCTTGAGTCGTTCTGTGACTATGGTGAAGGTTTTCCTATTTTATTTGATTCAACCCTCGGGTATGATCTTAAGGACTTTTGGGGTATTACACATTCTAATTTATTACCAACATATTTTGTAAAAGAATATGTATTTTCATTATCATCAGCAGTGGGAACCCCTATCCACTTAGATATGGCGACTATAAATAAAACAAGGCCTAGTTGTGTGAAGATGAAGATATTAGTTGACCTGATGTCAAAGCTACCGGAACATGTAAGGATGGATATTGAACACGAGGCAACAGGGGAAGTAAAGACTATCAGAGTTAACATAAATATGATCATCTCTCAAAATATTGTAGGAAATGCAAACTATAAGGCCACAATATATATGAATGTTGAGTAGTACATCCAGAATTAGCAATGAGAAAGGAGGAATATAATAAGGAGGCTAGCAGTCAAAAAAATAGGGGAGGGGAAGATGAATGATGCAAAGAAGATAGGGGAAGGGAATATTAGTGGAAACTTTCCAAAAGTTCTCACCAGTGGTAGAGCAGTTAGAAAAATGGGGGAATGGAGAGAGGTTAACAAGAAAAGTAAAGGAAAAGGAAATGGTAATGAACCCTCAACAAAGTATAACACAAAGGAAGATGTAATTGTAGATGTGAATTAGTATGCTGCTTTGGAGATCACCCCAACCCAGTAATCTAAATCAGTAAAGTGAAATGGAGAAAAGAGCACAAAAGAGAAGGAGGAGAACACACAAGTCAGGTGTCACGCCCCCGAGTCTACATCCTAGACAGGACACGGTACTTGGAGTCACAGGTAACTCCAAGTCAACCCTTGGTCTATTATACACCGGTATTCTGAGTAAAACGTGCATAGCGGAAACTTTGAAATAATAACATGAAACATTTTAGAAAGCTAAAACTGAAACATAAGGTTTAAAACATTTGAACGATCTGAAAGTCTGAAATCAAGTCTGTGTCTGAAAGCTATCTAACTGATGAGTTGCTGGGAAAAGCCCCTAGCTAACTCTAAGTCTAACTGAAAATAATGAAATGACTGAAAGAATGAAATAACACCCTCGAAAGATGAGGACTCACACTTCTGCTGCTGAGGATGATCTGAACTGCAGCGACTAACGACGCTGAGTCTGAGAACCTACAGTTGTATCATGCAATGGTACAATGTAAAAGTATGCATCAGTACTTTGAATGTACTGAGTAAGTAGGAGAAAACATAATGCTGGATATAACTGACTAACTGAAATGACATGCAATGACCAACTAATATACTGAACTGAAACAACTGAAGTAACTGAAATGGTCAAGATGACCCTATCAGGTGGTCAAATACATGCCCTAAGTCTGAAGTATTGAGTCTGAGATACTACACTGACTGATCTAACTGAACAGAGCTGACCAGTGGGAGAGGCTATAACCAACATATAACCACATGAGCTAGACGTGGAGTCTGATGTATACACCCCGTTGTTAGGACCCAATATACCTTGCCAGGGTATAAAGGCATGGATGGTGAGATCACTATCTGGGGCCATGAGGCCAATAAATATAACCTACGGTGGCAACGTAGTTTTGGAACCTAGGTGTGCTGAAACCCCAGCCCTCTCGATGCTAAGTCCTACTCCCATTGGATAATCCTACCATGACTACTACTGCCAAGCGGATAGCTTGACACTGGGCCCAAGACTATAACTGACTCAGGGATACTATCTGAGAGCACCCTGAGCGTCTTATAGGACCGGATTTGGAAACTGGTGTTCCAAGACTGGTAAGATTTGCTTAACAAGGAGTGTTGTAGCCGTCTAAAGAACCAAATAAAAATAGATATCTGAATATAAATACTAATAACTGGGAGGCACCTCTGACACCTCAAGAATTTACTATAATCAAACTGATCAACTGACATTTTCCTGGAAAACACTGAGGTTGCTAAAAATCTGACTGAGACTAGACTGATATGATTCTGACTAAGACTAGACTGATATAATTCTGACTGAGACTTTAACAAATATTTAAATACACAAACATCTCAGCACTAATGGAATCACACCACAGGGAAAACTAGTTTAACCCACAAGTTTCTGATTTCTATTGAGCTGTGACTAGGGCTGAGTTATGCTACTAGCTGTAATCTTTCACAATTTCAAGAAATAAGGAATAACTAAGAAATATAAAATCATGGGAAATATCCCCTTTGAATCCACAATGAAACCTGTCTAAAACTTTTCCAGAAATTCGAAAGCTTAGGGCTAGAATTTACTTTATAGGACAACATCAATATAGCTATAAACTGGTGGAAATATATCTACTATTTACAAGAATAATATCACACATGAATTAGAAGATATCTAGCTAACAAATAATTCCACAATTGATAACTCAGGGCTAAAACTAATGGAGAAAACTAGAAAAGATCTTGGGGGGGACACAAGGGAAGAATTATTCCCTTGTTGAAATTCCACATACCTGGCTAAGAATTCATGGAGAAGGAAGATTGAACTTCTGCAAATGTTTAGGAACCCTAGTTTTTGCTTGAGAGGAAAAGAGTCTGTAGTTCCTACAATCTGCATACGATCTATTTCTCAGTTGATTATGAAAGGCTGAGAGGTTAGACTAGGAAACCCCCCCTTTAATTCGTCCCTTAGGAGTCCCAAAACGATATCATTTAAGAGTTAGAAGCATAGGATTTTACCAAAATACCTTGGATTGTCGATTTGGAAAATTTCTCGAGAGAACCAACGACCAATAAAGCGGGTCGTTGTTTGAAACAACTGGCCATTGGTCCAGTCGTTGTTGCTCCCGTTGCCTACAAAACACTCTCTGGAACTCGTTCAATGACCTAAATAACTACCAGTTGAATCAACCAAAGGATCGTTGAATCCCCTCATTGGTTCTGGACTTATTTTGGACCATTTCTCAGAAGTTGGATTCCACGGGAAGAAACAACGGGTTGTCCTTTCAACTAACGACCCGTACCGTGGTCCATCCAAAGTCAGGTGCTACTTCACTAAACCAGTCATAACTTTTTACTCCAAATTTCGATTGATGCAAGGTCGGATGAGTTGGAAAGAAAACTCAAAGGGATTCAATTTTATATATTGAATCACTAAAAAACACTTTATAAGATGGGAGCTATGTTCATTTGAAGTTGACCCTTGTAAGAACTTATAAAAAAACTCAATTGGTAAGAAAGCTCTCAACTCAACTTTGTGCTAGGGGTTCCTTATGAACTTAATAGGCATCCATTGAACTTTTCATACTAGGGAATTGATCCTAAAATCTTGTCTCCATAATTTTGACTAGACTCAGGTCTACCCATATATTTAGAACGAATCTAAACTTAGCCAGAAATTTTCAACACACTGACAGAACCAACGACCCAATCCAAAGTGACATGGTTCCATAAAATGGACTGTTGTTTTTCCCCATTCTTCCATAAAAATTCTCTTAATCTATTCCAATGACCGTAATGAATGACCCGTTTAACCAAACAATGGTTCGTACAATCCCCTCATGAGTTCTCGCAAACTTCTTACATTTCTCCAGACACCAAACAATGAAAACCTCCAACGATCCGTTGGACCTTACAACGAACCGTACTGAGGTTCGTTGTTTGGTTCTGCTACTATTTTCCTTCTGTTTTCTGTTGTGAGCCTTGGGTCTGATCTAAGGAACTTTTGGGGTGTTACATCAGGTCAAAGTAAATGAGGAGATGGAAGACATAGCAGAAAGTACCAACAAAGACAAAGGAATTGAACAAACAAGTTATAAGGAGGATATAAACACAAAAAAAGGATGAAAGAGACAACTTAGTTAGTACTTTATAGATTATAGAATATGAAAATATGGACAAAAACGATACTACCCAACAAGGTGGCCAGGAAGAGATGCTAGGTCAAGAAGGGGCAGTGAGAAGGAAATAATCAAGGGGCTCAGATGAAGAGCCAATATCAAAAGACAAGAATAGGGACTGGGTTGAAGAGGATGAGGTGGAAATCTAAAAAATTACGGGAGAAGATAGCAGAGAATCCAACAATGGAAATGAAATACAGGACTATGCTTACAAGGAAAGTGATAAGGAGAAGCAGAATCAGAACACAGAAAACAGTCAGAATAATAATATGAAATGCAGGGCATACATGGTGAATACAACAGAGAAAAATCTCCAAATAGAGGTTTACATGATATTGTATCCCATCAAATCCAAGATGATTGGGAAAAGGGGAGTAGAGATATAGATGGGGATACCACAGAAGACACTAATGAAGGAGAGAGGGCCAATAGAAAAATGACAATGTAATGAAAGAAGCTGCTCAATCCACTAAACATAAAGGGAAAAAGGGGAAAGGCAGAGGGGGTGAAGTATCCATTCCTTTGAGGATAATGCCAAAAACGGGTACCAAAGAAAATCTTAAATGATTATGAAAGCCTTATTTCAGAACATCAGATCTAAGAAAACCCAACAGGCATTTCACAGATTTCTAATGCTATATTGGCTCCATAACTTCACTATTATTGGTTTGATGGAACCTTTCTAAGATTCAAAACATATTAAAAAATTAAAAAGGAAGCTAGGGATGAATTATGCGAATTTCAATAGGAATGGCAAAATTTAGTTCTTTATTCAGGAGGATGTGCAAATGGAGATACCAGAAGACCCAAAACAACAGATAACATTAAGCATGCAATTCTTGAGTAGTGGTAATTCACTAATTACTACTATTATTTATGCCCAATGTGAAGCACTAGACAAAGTAGAATTGTGGGAGGATATTTATAGAGTGGCTGATGACCTAAGACTACCATGACTGGCAAGAGGACGTTTCAATATGATATTAAATGAAGAAGAAAAGATTGGAGGAGTACTAGTATATCCTCAAGAATTTGAAGATTTTTCTTGTTGTATTAACTCAAGTGAATTATTTGATATCATTTGTAAGGACAGTCCATTCACACGGTGGAATGAAATAGTAGATGAGGCTTGCATATTCAAAATACTTGACAACATGTTATGTAATCAATAGTTGTTTGATAGTTTTGGGAGAACAAATATGGAACACTATCAAGGACATGATTTGATGATGCATTCTTATTGTTAATTGTTGGAGCAATATCTATTCATATTCAAAGACTTTTTAGGTTTCTTAAATTGTAGACAGAGAAATAAGAGTTTATGGAGGTGGTGAACGAAAGCTGGATGGCTAATCAAAAATAGGATATTTTTATTCAGCTAAAGCAAAAATTGAAGAGAACAAAGATTGCTTTAACAAAGTGGAGCAGAAATAGTTTTGGTAACATCTTCAAATAGTTGACAATCAGGGAAGAGATTGTGAGAATTAAAGAAAAACTGTTTGAAGAATTCCCTACAGAGAGTAACAGAGCAGTCCTTCAAAAGGCATAGGCAGAATTCAAATTATACTTACATTATGAGGAGAAATATTGGAGGTAAAAAGTTGGAATAGACTGGTTTATAGAAGGGAATAGAAGCATTAGATTAGAAAGAGGTTGTCTATTAATAATATTTTGAAAGACGATGGTTAATGGGTAGAGGGCAGTGAACAAGTGGCTAAAGAGGCTATTAAGTTTTTCCAAAAGCATTCTATTAATGAAATGGATGAAATCAATATACCATTGATACAACATATCTCTGAATGTGTGATAGAGGAGGACAATAGGAGATTAAATACTATGCCTACAGTGGAAGAAGTAAAATGTAACACCTCGAACCCCCAGAGTGAAATACTGCAGCAAAGGAATAAAAGATGCAAACTTGGTGCAGGGGTGACAGGGGAAGTGACGGCCCCTCACATCTCTGACAATGGATTTGACGGCCTTCAACTAGATAACGACCGTCACTGGGTTCGTGGAGGTCTAGTCTCATCAGCTTGAGGGCGACAGAACTGGCGACAGATCGTCAAGCAAGTGACGTCCCGTCATGGTGACCGTCACTTAGGTCGAGAATTACAGGCCCTCTACTTAAGGCCGACGGAGAGGGCGATAGTCCATCAGGTGAGTGATGTCCCGTCATTTAGGGAAAGGCTTTAGGGTAATTCTATTTAAGCCCGACGGTGGAGACGACGGGCCGTCAGGCTTGCGATGGTTCGTCACCTATTCCATCAGACGTGCAGCGAACAAGAAATTCTAGATTTCTAAATATTTTCCCAGGGGTAGTTTCATACATTCTATTCTGCCCAAATTACACCCATAAATGAGATATAAAGTGGTCGATGTCAAATGTATAATCCAATTAAGGTTGAGGTCGATCACACAGGGAATATAGAAAGAACTTGAGTTAATGTGATTAGCTATTACTATCGGCTTACTTATTTTCTAAGTGGGGGAAAGAATTGAAAAACAAAATAATAAACAAGAGTAAGGACTAGTAAATGCTTAAATCAATTTTGGTTGTATTCAATCAACAATTTTACTAGGATTGTGTTCCACATGACTTCATAACCACAAGGCTTTTACACTAGTGATCTATTCCGGTGTTTAACAAGCAATATTGTAAGTTAAGTTCACTTGAATGGTTGGTCCCCTATCTAGATGATTATCACCATGCAACTTGGTCGTATGCTTAATTAACCCTTATCCTTAATATCGGATTAGCTATTTTCGGACAAGTTAGAGCTATTAGATGAGGGTTAATAGCCTCAAATCTCCATTGTTAATCCCTTTTCTCATTCACTACCCCCTTGATCTAGTAAGTAAGAATAAGGAAAGTTCCAACGTTTGCAACCGTTAAGAAACAATTAAAATGAAGGGAAAATAATACATGCTTTAAACCCCGTTCAAGAATCACTAAGTGTTTTACCTACGTGTGTTAATTCGTCATGGTTCCCACAACCCTAGTTATGGGTTTAGCTACTCATATTTGAAATATCACAATCACAAAATATAGAGGAAATCATAACTGTAACTTACAAAAATTCATAGAAGAAAACTACGTGAATTGAATAAAACTCCAAAACCAATGAATAAAACTCCAATATTGTTTAATTCTCAAAATCAAGAACAAAATTACAAGCTTTGTTTCTTGAATTAAAAAGGATCGTTAACAACACTAAGATCCATGTGAAAGTTGGTGAAATTTCATAACTTGTAAAATAAACCTAAATAAATTATTTATAGACATGAAACAAATCCTTTCCTAAATCAACTAGGATTCTGGTGTCGCCAGGTACCACGATCCGTTGGTAGCTTCAACGGATTGTTAGAGTGTCCATTGTTTTAGTCGTTGCTTCCCTTATACTTGTCCCTTTCAGCATATGACTTCAAACAACGACTCACTGTAAGATCCTATGAGCCGTTGGTCCTGTTCGTTGTTTCCTAGCCTCCTGATTATTGTTTTTGAACCTAAAGGTACGAGCACTCAGAATGACCCATCCTCAGAAAGTACGGCCCATCCTATTTGTCCGTTGTATGCAGCCTGATCTTGCTCAATTTCTTTGATTCTTTCCATGAACGGACAGGACGGTCCGTTGTATGTTCAACGACCCGTAGGAACCATCCATCGTATGATACTTTAGTTTGACATTCTTCTCTGAATATTCCCACGCTCGATCAGAACGACCCGTTGTAAGCTAGTACGATCCATGGGTTTCAGCCGTTGCTTAGTATTCTGCTTAACAACTTCTCTAAATTACATGCAATGACTGAATAGGATGGCTCGTGGTAAGAACCAATAGTCCATAGTGCAGCTCGTCTGAGTCATCTTTTTCTGTGTTCAGTTCTTTTTCTCAACTTTTATTCCTACGACCCGTTTTACCTGCAAAACTAACAAAACATGTCATATCCACATAAATGTACCTAAAGTCATGCACATTCACAATGTTTTAAGCGTTGCTAGTGCCGTAAATTCACGGCACATCAACACCCTTAACTTAGCATGTTTGCATGTCCTCAGGCAAACAAAATAAAATGAACCCATGGCGATGCTTAACTAGAGGAAACTTAGGAGATGCATAGCAGTCTAAACTCATAAAACAGACAAAATGTTCACTCAATCAACTTCCCTCCTACCGGGTTAAAACAGAACTCGGTGTGATAACTCAACACTTCTCAACATGACACAATAGGAGCAAAGGATGGCACCATATTATCACTACACAACCAACAACACACAACTAGCATTTCCCCTAGATAGCTAGAAATCAACCCATAAAATCACGCGCTCTCCCAACAAAGAAGTCCCACACACACATATATACACATGATCATGCCAATGTTTATCTTGGGACTGGGAAAGAACTCACTCACTCTCACAAAGAAATTCTAATTGTGCGAATACAATACCATAAGCTTGCCTTTGCTTTCAATACCTCAATTTTTAGATGGTTGAACTAGGATCACTTATAGGACTTCTTCAGCTTGTAATGTAGGCTCTGGGTTGGGTATGATAAATATGGGAATAGTAACTTATCCCTCCTTGGAACTATACTAACTTTGCCTCCACTTAACCTATTTTTCACTTCGCTCACTTTTTTCCTTTGCTTTAATCTTCTTTTATTTTCTTTTGTAACTACGAATGCGGTGTTTCTTCTTTCAAGTATTCATCACCCTTTTTTTATGCTCTATTTCTCTTTAACAAAAATTTTTCTTTTCTTTTCATTCCACACACCGCACCCGCTCTTTCATTTTCATTACTCAATTTCATTCCACCCTACTCTTCTTAATCACCCATATGATAGCGACCCTCAACTTAGGCGATTCACCTGAATTGAGGTTCACAGTGTCCAAGGAGGGACTAGGGCCAAAACAGGTTCATTTTAATCAAAGCAGGAAGGTGAATAGGTGTTAACAAAAAGAAAGGTCAATTCAAGCTCAAAATTTGAATCAAGAGATATTTATTTTCATTTGGTAGGTATTTTAAGGATAAAGTGGACTCATTCATCAAAAATGGCCTATGATCCATTCCTAGTCTCCCATATTCTACCTCGGTACGACTGACCAGGCAAGTTCTAGATTGACATACACAACAGAATTTAACATATTGAACCTTACTCACACAAGCACTTGATTACGCAGCTAAGTTCCAACCACCAGGTTCATGCACAGTGTTGACATTAATTATCCTAGCAATACCTATGATGCCATAAAAAGATTCATACTGGTCACGCCTCACAACACAAGTATATTCACACAAAAGCATTTAGGAGGGGGTGTCATTTTCACATACATCACAAAATTAGTTCATCACATGCTTTGTTTGACTGTTCATACACCTCCTATTTTCTTCCAGTTAACCAATAAAACAAAAACCCTAAACATGTCGGTTCTACTAGATAAAGAACACCCGAGGGAAAATATATTCGGTAAGAAAAACCCTCGAGTTATATTTACAAAATCAAAATCAAGTACTAACTTACCCTCATAAAAAAAATCACGCGACGTCCTCGACGCATTCATAAAGTAAAGCATGAGAATAGGGACGTACCTGGGCATCCTAGATGCCAGTGGTCTGGTCACCAAGGGTTGCAGATGCAACCCCAGAATCCTCGCCAGCTGGAGTCTCAGTCACGACTCCAGCCTGTGTAGCAGTGGCATCAGGTGTGGCCTGTACATTCTCCAAAGTTTTTCGCACAGTAGAATTAACTATGCACGCACTCTCCTCGAGCACATCCCGCGCACTAGAGCTGCTGACACCTTTAACCCGCTGCATTATCTCTCTCTCATGCACATCGGCAGTCTGTCGACTTTCCTTGAGGGCAGATTTCAATGCCCACTTCTCCTTCTTCCATTTTCTTCTTTCCTCATCCTCCGCACCCTCAGCGACCCGCTTCTTTTTGCATTTTTCAGGCGGGGCCAGCTCAAGTTCAAATAAATGAGGAATCTCTACATACATGTCCTCATCTATGACAGACAAAGTTTGTGGTGGTAAAAGAGGAGTAGGTCTGGATGACAACTCTAGCACTGAGGCTCTCAGCGCTGCTAGTTCTCTCTCCATTGTGTCCCAATCCCTGGTTTGAGCATCAGACCGAAATGGTTGAGGTGTACCTCAAAACCATCCAGCCGCATATGTAACCCACGTACTGCATCTTCTATTTCTTTTTTTTATCCACGACTTAACTTGCTCAAGCAATATGTCAATATTACACTCTGCAATTGTCAGTCTCTTGGCCATTTTTCTCATGTCACTCTGGTACCAACAAGTATCCAGTGGGAATGGACTGGGCTGAGATTCCTGATGGAATAGAAGTGGTTTCTGCAACATCATCTGCTCGAATGGAAGGAAGCTCCATAGTCTTCTTATCCTGGCTGGAAGTGTCACCCTGCTCACCTATTCTCGGTGTACACTCACTCAGTCTGGGTCCACCAAATGGAACTCGGACCCTGGCCATCGATTCAAGTTGTCTTTAATAAATGATATATCTGTCATCCTGATATTTGTAATCACATGATCAATATATGTGAAGACAGGCACTCCAGACTCCAAGCGTAGCTGATAGATTAGGCTCGGGAATGGAAGTGTAGTATTTTCTTTGATCGTCCGCTCCTGAATTTCTGTGGCAATAATTTGGGGAATGTTCAGCAGGTACTTAGACATAGTGCATGCCATCAACGCTTCCCTTTCTGCGCTCAAAACCCGTCAACCCGTCCTTCATGATTAGAGGCTTTTCAGACTACAAGTTGTATTCTACCGTCATGTATGAATTATGTATTGTCCTTTCTCTGAATTTATGACATGTTTACGTTTTCTGATGTTAAGTCTTCTGCTTACACGATTGAATTAGATGTACTCTTATGCCATGGGTTGACTTGGGGTCTCTCGGGGATCCTTGTCCCGTGTCTACGATTCAGGTGTACATTCGGGTCGTGACATTGCATCCCATGTAGCGCCTGATTTAAAGTTGTGACACAATGCAAGTTCCCGGGTTACTCAGATTTCACCCAGAGTCTAGAGATCCACCAACTTTATTTCTTCACTCTTCCCCAGATATGCTTTCACCTGCTGACCATTGACTTTAAAGAGATTTCTGTCATGGTTTTCCAGTTCAATTTCCCCATGGGAGAATACTTGAGCCACTCGAAAAGGCCCCAACCATTTGGACTTCAACTTGCCAGGAAACAAGTGAAGCCTAGAATTGAATAGTAACACCATATCACCCAGGCTGAACTCTCTCTTCTCAATCTTTCGGTCATGCTGAATTTTCATCCTTAGATTATAAATTTCAAAACTTTCATGGGCTTTCGAGAGAAATTCATCTACCTTATTCAACTGATCAAGCCTCAAGTTCGCAGCTACGCTCCAGTCCAAATTCAGCTTCTTGAGCGCCCACATAGCTTTGTGCTCAAGTTCAATCGGAAGATGACATGCTTTCCCATATACAAGCTGATATGGGAACATACCTATAGGAGTCTAGAATGCAGTCCGATATGCCCATAAAGCATCATATAGCTTCCTAGACCAATCTGTTCGGTTAGAATTCACAGTCTTCGCCAAGATGGTCTTTATCTCCCGGTTTGTGACTTCAACCTGCCCACTAGACTGTGGATGATAGGGTGTTGCCACCCTGTGTTTCGCCCCATATTTTTCCAATAAAGTACGAAACAACTGGTTGCAGAAGAGCGAACCCCCATCACTAAGGATGGCTCCTGGGGTCACAAATCTGGAAAAAATATTTCGCTTCAAGAATGCTGTGACACTCTTCCCTTCATTATTTGGAAGCGCAACTGCCTCCATCCATTTCGAAACATAGTCCACAACAACAAGTATGTACTTCATCCCGTTTGAGCTCACAAATGGGCCTATGAGATCAATGCCCCACACATCAAATAGCTCAATTACGAGGATGGGAGTAAGAGGAAGCTCATTCCTCATTGATATGCCTCCTTGCCTTTGGCATGCATCACATGCCTTTGCAAAATCATGTGCATCCTAGTGAATGGTTGGCCAATAGTACCCAAAGGGGATGAGTGGCAGGCCTCCAGTATGCTCAACATCTTTACCTCAGGCATGCATCTCCGAATAACCCCATCAACACATATGCGGAATAAGTAAGGCTCATCCCATAAAAACTTCCACACATAGACATGAACTTTTTCCACTGGTTAAAAGAAGTTCTCCGATACAACATCGCTCACCAGATAATTAGCAAAGTCTGCAAATCATGGGATGAGATCCTGTGAGGCAGCTAAAACATGCTCGTCGGGGAATGAATCATCTACGTCAATCTAATCACGAAGTGCTGCATCTGGTTCCAATATTGATAAATGATCTGCCACCTGGTTTTTGGTCCCTTTTCGGTCTTTTACCTCGAACTTGAACTCTTGCAGCAGCAGAACCTATCAAATCAACTGCGGCTTGGCATCCTTCTTTGCCATCAGATATCTCAAAGCTGTATGGTCTGTATGTACTATCACCTTAGTTCCAATCAAGTACGCTCGTGTCACGCCCCACCTTGGGGGGTATGACTGGCACCTAGTGCCCTGCTAGGACCTGAACTACTAGACTACTGAGCCTAAGCATATTTGGTGCCTGGCTGGCTCTAACTCAGATTCACGGGACCAACAGGATATATAACGACTGTCAACACAGCCTCCGGCCGACTAGGCCTATAGCCACCTGTACTATAACATCAGCTAACCAGAGTCACCTTTATATAGGGAAACCTATGCGGGCCGACAAGGCCACCATGCTGTCTAGTTATCTCTAAATCAGTATGACAAATGATGAACAACTACGTGACCGGCAAGGTCACCACTACTAACTAGATACGGCCCCACACAACCAACATAAACAACAATACTAAACAGCTAAACATACGCACAGCCCCACACGACCGTTACAACTAACCACCGGGAGATATATACATAATCTTCAAGCCTCTAGGAATACTGATAAGATGCTCGGGACAGGGCCACGACCTACCCTTACTGTACAACAAAGAAAATGACATAAACCTTTGAAATATCAAGCTTCGGATGACAGAAGTTGATGACTCTTCGCTGGCTAGGATCATGAGGGATCGGCTCCTCGTCTACGAGTACCTGCAGGCAAGTAATGCAGCGCCCCAAACGAGCGTCAGTACCACTGGTATCGAGTATGCAAAGCAAACTGAACATGACTGAATATAAACAATAATGCTAGTAAATTCTGAATAGCAGGAAGTATCTAAAACTGTCTGAACTAGCAGGATCTGGAATAGGCTTATCTGCACTGAAGGTAAGGTAGAATCATACCTGTCGTTAAGGCGACCTGTTGTCTATCAACTAATAGATATCATGTATATACACACACACACACACATATATATATATATAACACAAGAACCTATACCAGCCCCCATAAACCGGAAGGTGCCAACCAACACACAATCTATATACCCCTACCCGTGTCAAAACCATCCAAAAATAAATCACTCCACTCGTCTATTAACTACGAGCACCTCTACTTGCCCCTGGGTCTCCAGCTCGGGCTATGGCCTCTGATATAAATAAATTTGTCTGAGCCCGAAGGACTCCTGTACTGTAAACTGTAACCTGTATCTGTATCTGTATCTGTAATCTGCCCCCTGGGCGCAAGCGCACAACAGGGTAAGCTATACTGCTATGCTGATCAGCCTGATAAGGGGAATGCTCCATCCCATCTTCGTCCTACTGCAGACGGCATGCCACTCCTTGGAGTGGAGTATCCCCACCCTCACAGTGGGTCGACACAGTTACCAACCCAGGGGCGGCGAGGACGCTCAAAGGGTGCCGTCATAACACAAACAGGTCTCAACAAACAATAATCACATATAAAAAGCATGTTCAATCTGAAAAATACTATCCATGTTTTGATATTCTATTCTGAATCTCTTTTATGCATTAAACTAATTCTGTTACTGAGCTAACTGTATCTGAAATAATTCCTGGCTGTCTGATATTGATTTACTGATTTTTATTCTGAATATAGCATAATAACATAAAACATGCTTGCTGGATTCATATTGGACTTACTCGACTTCAGTATTCTTTCTTCTAGAATTCACGCTATTTGCTATACTAGGATTACTAACTTGCCGAAGGAACTAGCGTTACATACCTTCACTTCGGATTTCCCGACTAACTGGCGTAGCTCGGTCAGTACTTCTGCTATTTCTCCCAACTGCATTCATATATAATATATATATATATATATATATATATATCAATTAGAGCTAAATACACTAATATTCTGGAAGAAAACATCACTTTCAATATATATACAGCCCAAACTTTGGCTTATCAAAAAACGGTGAAAAACTCACTATTTCTCGAGAGTCCAGAAGGGAGAAATACTCACTTTAGGGTAGGAGTATATTGACACTAATTTGGAGCCATTCCACTTACTTTAGCTCGGTAGAACGACGATTCACAGGACAAATTTCACGAAACTAAATCCGTAGGAATGCTCCTTACTACTTAATACCTCGGTATCTGGAGTTAATTTGAGTTTGGACCTCGTTTGACGGCGTAATCGGACGAATATTATCAAGGAACCTTCGTTCTCTCTGTTTTCCCTCGACTTCTTTGGAAAATTATATGAAATTTAACATTAAAACCGAAGTTGGAGGCTTTTATACTTGGGGATGGACAGGGCCTCCGTGACACGGAGCCAACGCGGAGGCCCTCTCTCCGTGGCACGTTGCCATCGCGGAGGGGCTCTGCCCCGGCTCCTTCCGCGATGGTTTGATGGATTTATTATCCGGTCTTTCCCCGGGCCCTTCCTAGCATGTATTGCATTCATAAACTCTTAACCAACATGCGAATAGGCCATCTACATGTTGAGAATTTACAGGGTGTAACAGCTCGAAACTTCTCGAATGCAAAAACTACAGCCAATAACTCCTGTTCTGTCAAAAGGTGTAATTGTTCTGAGCTGTATTAAGAGCCTTGCTAGCATAATAAATAGTATGGAAAATGTTTTCACGCCTCTGACCCAACATAGCTCCCAGGGCCACTCCGCTAGCATCACACATAACCTCGAATGGTAAAGACCAGTCAGGTGCTCCTATAATTGGGGCAGTAGTCAATCTCTCTTTTAGGCATTCAAACGCCTTCAGACATGCCTCATCAAAACCAAACTTCACCTCTTTCTCAAGTAGTTTACACAAAGGATGCGCAATCTTGGAGAAGTCCTTGATAAATCTTCTATAAAACCCTGCATGACCCAAAAAGCTTCGAACACTTTTCAAAGAAATTGGAGGTGGTAGACTAGAAATTACTTCGATCTTGGCCCAGTCCACCTCTACACCCTTACCAGAAATCTTATGGCCTAGCAATATACCTTCTTTTACCATGAAATGACACTTTTCCCGGTTAAGCACCAAGTTGGTCTCTTCACATCTCTGCAACACCTTTCTCAAATGAGCCAAACAATGTTCGAATGAATCACCCACCACTGAAAAGTCATCCATAAAGACTTCAATAATGTCCTCCACCATGTCAGAAAATATGGACATCATGCAACGTTGAAAAGTGGCGGGCACATTAAATAACCCGAACGACATCCTCTTGAAAGCAAATGTACCATATGGACAGGTGAAAGTAGTTTTCTCTTGGTCTTCGGGGGCTATAGAAATCTAATTGTACCCCAAATAACCATCAAGAAAATAGTACCATCCTCTGCCTGCAAGTCCGTCTAACATCTGGTCCATGAATGGCATAAGAAAGTGATCTTTTTGAGTCCAATGGTTCAACTTCCTATAGTCCATGCATACTCTCTAACTGGTTACTGGTCTGAGAGGAATGAGCTCATTATTGGCATTTGGGACCACTGTGATTCCTCCCTTCTTCGATACACACTGAACTGGGCTCACCCATTTGCTGTCGCAATAGGGTAAACCACTCCTGCATCTAACCACTTGATGTTTTTCTTCTTGACCACCTCTTGCATAGGTGGATTCAACCTACGCTGATGCTCGATGCTTGGAATACAATCTGGCTCTAGCTGGATTTTATGAGTGCAAATACTGGCCGGGATTCCAATAATATCTGCAATGGTCCACCCGATGGCCTTTTTATATCTCTTCAAAATGGAGACCAAAGCCTCCACTTTCCATTCCTCCAGGTCAGCTGCAACAATGACCGGTAAAGTGTTACCAGTTCCCAAGAATACATACCGTAAGTGAGACGGGAGTGCTTTGAGCTTCAATACCGGAGGCTCCTCAATAGATGGCTTGGATGGTGGGGTCACCCCATTCTTTAGGTCAAGATCAATCTTATTTGGAGCATACGTGTATGACCCCATACCAGCAAGTGCATTAACTATCTCCTCACCCTCATGGATCTCCTCAGCACCAACATTCATCAAAACTACTGCTAGGTCATCAAGAATCAATAACTCTTCCATAGGTATAATTGGAGACTCAGGTTCCACAACATCAATTACTGAGGCCACCCTCATGTCATTTGGTTGCTTCTTGGATCGACATACATTGAATGTTACCACCTCATTATTAAATCAGAATTTCAGCTGTTTGGTTGCCATATCTACAAGAGTATGTCTGGTGGCGAGGAATGGTTTCCCTAAGATAATGGGGACCTCAAAATCAACTTCACAGTCTAGGATGACAAAATCGACCGAAAATATAAAGGACTCTACCTTCACTAGAACATTATAGAGAATTTCTATCGGATTCTTCACCATATGATCTGCAATCAAAAGCCGCATTATAGTTGGTTTGGGGGCTCCTAAGCCCAACTGTCTGAACACTGCTAGCGACATCAAATTAATACTAGCACTCAGATCACATAGCGCCTTCACAAAATTAAAGGCTCCAATAGTGCACGGTAAGGTGAATGCTCCAGGGTCTTGTTTTTTCTGAACAATAGAACGGGATGTTATTGCACTACAGTGGTAAAAATTATCTACAGGTTCAAAGCTTACGGTCCTCTTTCTAGTGACAAGGATGATGCCCCGCAAGTGTACGGGTCGTACAAGTAATATAGTGGCCCTTTTAAAGAGCCGAATGTGGAACCAACAGGGACTGAACCAATTCAGGGAATTATAAAGTTCAAGTGTTAGTTAAGAAGTCGGTTTTATAAGTTTTCGATAAATTATAATTAAATAGTGGTGACACGAAATAATCTAGAAGCAATACAAAAAAAACTGGAGTTAAGGTAGGATAATCATGCAATGCTACAATTCGTAATGGGTTAAGTATGAAATTATCAATTGTTGTCTCACATAATTGGAATTGCATGTTCATGGTCTTCCGAACCTCTAAACAGGACAAACTAGCCTCACTACTACATCATTGAGCGAGGATGTCATTTCTAGTTCGTGAGCAATTCACTACGTGGATGTGGTTTATGGGGTTTATGCCCTTGATTGGGAACTTCCGTACCTACAACCATTTAACCAAACTTAGCTTCACAACTACTCCTTCGAGTGGTGGAGTACAATTCTAAGTTGGTGTCTTTCTATCTTCCCATTTTATCAACCAAGCAAGGTAAATTAGGTATATTCCCATCCTAACCACAAGTCATATCAAAAGACAAGAACTTGCTCACTACATTCTTATGTTCTTTCCTAGGTTTGCTCTTCCAAGCTTCCACCCAAGCTTAACCCAATTATTTTCCTGGTGATCAAGCATAAAAACAACAATAATAAAGATTGTAAGACAAAACAACAACTAATAACTCAACCCAAAATGAATCTAAGCAAATACAATAATATCCATGGCCTCAACCCTAGATGGAGGGTTCTAGCCACCCATACTTGTACTAATACTCAAAACCATGTTTATAGTAGTTTACTTACAAGTATAGATGAAAAGAAATGAAGAAAAGATGAACCCAAGAGAAGTTCTCCTAGTCTCCTTCGCGCCTCCCTTCGTTTTTTCCAGAAATCGCGTGTACCCTAATTTTGGGGCAAGGTTCCTATTTATAGTAAATGAGAATCTACAGATTTTTTGCCTGTGTTGGAATGGATACGTGTCACGGAGGTGAATGCGGAGCCTTGCCTCCGTGAGACGGAGGTAACGCGTACCATCACTGGAATGTGCCAAAAAATACAATTTTCGGCCAAGTGTTGCCGCGTTGGCAGCGTGCCACAGCCCCTATCGCGCAGGGTGCCAGTTATTGCATGTTTTCTTGTTGACTTTCAGGTTTTGCTCTTGATTCCATTCCTCCACTTCACAAAATCATGAATTAGTTCCTCAAATGCATTATTAACCTTCAAAAACAAGGACTCATCATGTTGGTTAGTATATATTCACATTTACATAAAATCACATGAGAATGTATACAAATAAGTAGATAAACAAGACTAAATTGAGTTATAAAGTAGCACTTGGGCATGCGAATATGCCCAAGATCACAACCCCACACTTAAAGCCTTGTTCTTCCTCGAACAAAGCTTTTACATCTCATGCACATGAAGACTCACTCATAGCTAATTTAGCAAAACAATTCAAGCTACGGCTACAATGAATGTTTAAGATGGCAAGTTAATAATAGAGCATGCACGATGTAGTCATTGAAATGAAATACAACTATGTTAAGACTTCCTAACCTCAAGAATCGACTCTCAATCTTAGCAAACTCATGCAAATCAACCGATCAATAAATCCGACATGAATGTTATCTCTCATTACACATGTGCCCTCACAACAAGAGAGTTACCCATTTTTACTCGCAAGTTTTCAAATCACAACATGTATGGGTATATGAATAGAGTTACGCTCACTCTCTCAAAGAATTCACATGCATCATGTAGTGAACCATAAGCTTGCCCTTAGTATTTTACTCCACTAATTTAAGGATGTATGAACGTAAGATCAAGTTGGACTTAATGGGTTGTAATGTAAGCTAAGGGACGGGTAGGTACTATTTTGGCCAGTAATAGTGACTATCTTCCCCAAGCGCTTTTAATACATCCAAAATTCATTAAGGACATCTCTTTTCTTACTTCCACCTCATTCTTTTCAATCATGAATTTTCTCTTCTTGTTCCCATTTCTTTAAGCACACTCAGCTTAGTAGTAAGGAGTACTTAAGCAATTTTTCATTCATTTATTTTCTTACTCCCTACTAATAATCAACCATTTTCACACAAGTGCACCTTTGTCCTTTTCTCAACTTTCACAACTTCCACTCTTCCTTCTTTTTCACGCTTCTCAGTCCTTCACTCTTTGGAATTTTTCACTTAAGCGCTTAGGAGTTCTGGATAAAATTCAAGGCTAATGAAAGAAAAGGATTAAGCTTATGTTATAGCTATGAAAGAATAGGATTAAGGCTCAATGGGGCTCACTAGGATTCAAAATTCAAGGTAGGTAAAATGTGGGATAAAATTTAGGTTCATTCGAAGAAATGCCTAAATCATCTCCTACAGTCCACATCCTTCATTTCATTTTATATACACACCAGGAAAGTTCTAGACATTCCAACATAACATGGAATATTCGGAAAACTTACACTCACAACACATGCTCAATTCAGGACACATTCAGCATATTCATACTCAGCTAATCACAAGAATTCAAAATTAAGCTTCAATCACTTCGAGTCAAATTCAAGAGCTTAAGTGTCTCAAACAAAGTTATACACTTCTTACATGCTTCAACACTAACCACACTTGCATCTTACAATCATGTATAACACATAACAAGAACATCAAGCCATCAATTAACTACGGGTTCAAAAACCAAAACCTATTGACTGATTTTGCTCAAGACGGTCGTCATCCATCCATCGTCAGAAACAGTCCCTAACTATGACTAAAACCATTATATACAGACAAAGAAAATTTTTTATTCTTCTTTGGTTCAAAGACCCCCCGTCGGAAAAGAACTGAAAAGAAAAACCAATGGGTGGTGAAGTCATGCATAATTCAAAAATTTTTCTTCAATATTTCTCCCAAGCACTAATTCACCAAAAATCATTAAGCACAAAAAATTTTTTTAAAATTTTTTCCTCACCCCACAGTTGAATCATGCTATGTCCCCATAGCATCAAATTAAAATTAAACAGGATGAGAAATACTCCCTGAGGCCTCTAGGCCTAGCTAACAACAAGTTTTTCTTCATTTTTGCACAAGTGGGTATTCGACCCCACACTTTTCCTCTTCCATGCTTTTTAGCTTCCTCCTCCACGGGTACTCAGACTTCCCCTCCATCTGTGCTTAACTTTCCACCAAAAACAACACAAGATGAAAAATAAATAGAATCAACTAAATTGCTAGAAATTAAAATGGTACCCATGGTACCCTTGGGTTGCCTCCCAAGCAGCGCCTAATTTTACATCGCGGCACGACGTATCAAGCTTCACCACTTTTTCCTCCACCTTGAGGATATGAACTCACCCCTAATTTCTTCTCTAGTTTCCTCTTATTCTCCAGGGGTGGTGGTGAAAAAATGAAAGGACCAAGCAGTAGATGTCGCCTTTTGCACTTATTGGCCCTTAAGTAAGCGAAGTCATTTTTTCTCTCCGAGTCGGCAAATTTTAGAATATATGGGGCTCGGTCCTCCTCTAGAAATTTCTCTATAAGCTTGGAAGACTCTATTTCTAGGTTGTCAACCAAACTTAATGTCGAGAAATGCTTCGAGTGTGGTACAATACACCTCAACTCTGAAACTGCATTGTGCTTGACTTCCTTACTTGTGTACACCTTCTCTACATCAACATCTAATTCCCCATGAATGTCGAATGGGTGGGACTCTAACTCTTCTTTCATAAATGGATTGGCCATATGTGTGAAACCATCACGGGGACTCTCAAGAGCTTCTAATTGTTGTGCTTCTTCCAAGAACTCACCCTTTTCTTCCTCTTGTGGTTCCTCTTGCGTATTGCATAAGACCTTTACTTGAAAATTACCGCAAGCTTCAGCCTCAGCCATCATCTCTGTGATTTTGACGCTCATCATTTCTAGGGCCTCTCCATTTTCCTCTTGCTGAATTCTCAATGCTTCCAGCTCCTCCTTCATTGCTTCTATTTGTTGAAGGACTTTGTTTTTTAATGTTTTGTATCTGAGCTTGGAGTTCCAAGTCCTCATTTTCATCATTCCTATATTAATCAAAAACAACAGAAGGATCATAGTAGGGGCTTGGGAGAGGGGAGTATGCATTTGGACGGCCATCCAGATGGCTATTTTGACCACCACATATATTGCAAGTATTACAATGTTGCCACAAGTGAGGTCCTCCATAATTCACACAACACTCACCAAAATAAGAGTATCCACCATTCAACCCATTTGTGTTCCATGATGTCATGTCAAGAAGGGTATCAGACTAAAAACTAAAAATAAAATAAATCTAAAACATATAAAGAAAATTATTTTCAACACTTAAGGAAATTTAAAAATCACAAAAAAAAATATAAATTAACTAAACTTCGCCGAGTCCCCGACAACGGCGCCAAAAACTTGATGCCCTGCAAGTGTACGGGTCGTACAAGTAATATAGTGGCCCTTTTTAAGAGCCGGATGTCGAACCCACAGGGATTGGACCAATTCAGTGACTTATCAAGTTAAAGTTTTAGTTAAGAAGTCGATTTTAGAAGTTTTCGATAAATTATAATTAAATCTTATTGGTGACACAAAATAATCTGGAAGCAATACAAAACAAAACTAGAGTTAAGGCCGGATAATCATGCAATGCTACAATTCATAATGGGTTAAGTATGAAATTATCAATTTTTTTCTCACATAATCTGAATTGCATGTTCATGGTCTTCCGAACCTCTGATCACGCCAAACTAGCCTCACTACTACATCATTGAGCGAGGATGTCATTTCTAGTTCGTGGGCAATTCACTACGTGGATGTGGTTTATGGGGTTTATGCCCTTGATTGGGGACTTTCGTACCTCCAACCATTTAACCAAACTTAGCTTCACAACTACTCCTTCGAGTGGTAGAGTACAATTCTAAGTTGGTGTCTTTCTATATTCCCATTTTATCAACCAAGCAAGGTAAATTAGGTATATTCTTATCCTAACCACAATCTTATCAAAAGACAAGAACTTGCTTCCTACATTCTTATGTTCTTGCCTAGGTTTGCTCTTCCAAGCTTCCACCCAAGCTTAACCCACTTGTTTTCATGGTTATCAAGCATAAAAACAACAATAATAAAGATTGTAAGACAAAACAACAACTAATTACTCAACCCAAAACGAATCTA
This sequence comes from Datura wrightii, assembly GCA_035772735.1. Classification (NCBI taxonomy): domain Eukaryota; kingdom Viridiplantae; phylum Streptophyta; class Magnoliopsida; order Solanales; family Solanaceae; genus Datura; species Datura wrightii. The sequence continues at coordinate 68,515,621 of JASDFA010000019.1, read as the reverse complement.
AGCAAATACAATCATATCCATGGCCTCAACCCTAGATGGAGGGTTCTAGCCACCCATGATTGAAAAAATACTCGAAACTATGTTTATAGTAGTTTACTTACAAGTATAGATTAAAAGAAATGAAGAAAAGATGAACCCAAGAGGAGTTCTCCAAGTCTCCTTCGCGCCTCCCTTCGGTTTTCCAGAAAATCGTGTGTACACTAATTTTGGGGCAAGGTTCCTATTTATAGTAAATGAGAATCTGCAGATTTTTTGCCTGTGGTGGAATGGCAACGTGTCACGGAGGTGAACGTGGTGCCTTGCCTCCGTGACACGGAGGTAACGCGTACCCTCACCAGAATGAGCAAAAAAATGCAATTTTCGGCCAAGTGTTGCCGCGTTGGCAGCGTGCCACGGCCCCTATCGCGCAGGGCACCAGTTATTGCATGTTTTCTTGTTGACTTTCATGTTTTGCTCTTGATTCCATTCCTCCACTTAACAAAATCATGAATTAGTTCCTCAAATGCATTATTAACCTTCAAAAATAAGGACTAATCATGTTGGTTAGTATATATTCACATTTACATAAAATCACATGAGAATGTATATAAATAAGTAGATAAACAAGACTAAATTGAGTTATAAAGTAGCACTTGGGCATGTAATTATGCCCAAGATCACAACCCCACACTTAAAGCCTTGTTCGTCCTCGAACAAATCTTTTACATCTCATGCAAATGAAGACTCACACATAGCTAATTTAGCAAGACAATTCAAGCTACGGCTACAATGATTGTTTAAGATAGCAAGTTAACAATAGAGCATGTACGATGTAGTCATTGAAATGAAATAGAACAATGTTAAGACTTCCTAACCTCAAGAATCGACTCTCAATCTTAGCAAACTCATGCAAATCAACCGATCAATAAATCCGACATGAATGTTATCTCTCATTACACATGTGCCCTCACAACAAGAGAGTTACCCATTTTTACTCGCAAGTTTTCAAATCACAACATGTATGGGTATATGAATAGAGTTACACTCACTCTCTCAAAGAATTCACATGCATCATGTAGTGAACCATAAGCTTGCCCTTAGTGTGTTACTCCACTAAATTTAAGGATGTATGAACGTAAGATCAAGTAGGACTTAATAGGTTGTAATGTAAGCTAAGGGACAGGTAGGTACTATTCTGGCCAGTAATAGTGACTATCTTTCCCAAGCGCTTTTAATACATCCAACATTCGTTAAGGACATCTCTTTTCTTACATCCTCCTCATTCTTTTCAATCTTGAATTTTCTCTTCTTGTTCCCATTTCTTTAAGCACACTCAGCTTAGTAGTAAGGAGTACTTAAGCAATTTTTTATTCATTTATTTTCTTACTCCCTACTAATAATCAACCATTTTCACACAAGTTGCACCTTTGTCCTTTTCTCAACTTTCACAACTTCCACTCTTCCTTCTTTTTCACGCTTCTCAGTCCTTCACTCTTTGGAATTTTTCACTTAAGCGCTTAGGAGTTTTGGATCAAATTCAAGGCTAATGAAAGAAAAGGATTAAGCTTATGTTATAGCTATGAAAGAATAGGCTTAAGGATCAATGGGGCTCACTAGGATTCAACATTCAAGGTAGGTAAAATGAGGGATAAAATTTAGGTTCATACAAAGAAATGCCTAAATCATCTCCTATAGTCAACATCCTTCATTTCGTTTTATATACACACCAGGCAAGTTCTAGACATTCCACAATAGCACGGAATATTCAAAAAACTTACACTCACAGCACATGCTCAATTCAAGACACATTCAGCAGACTCTTACTCAGCTAATCACAAGAATTCAAAATTAAGCTTCAATCACATCGAGTCAAATTCAAGAGCTTAAGTGTCTCAAACAAAGTTATACACTTCTTACATCCTTCAACACTAACCACACTTGCATCTTAACCCACTTGTTTTCATGGTTATCAAGCATAAAAACAACAATAATAAAGATTGTAAGACAAAACAACAACTAATTACTCAACCCAAAACGAATCTAAGCAAATACAATCATATCCATGGCCTCAACCCTAGATGGAGGGTTCTAGCCACCCATGTTTGTGAAAATACTCAAAACCATGTTTATAGTAGTTTACTTACAAGTATAGATTAAAAGAAATGAAGAAAAGATGAACCCAAGAGGAGTTCTCCAAGTCTCCTTCGCGCCTCCCTTCGGTTTTCCAGAAAATCGCGTGTACCCTAATTTTGGGGCAAGGTTCCTATTTATAGTAAATGAGAATCTGCAGATTTTTTGCCTGTGGTGGAATGGCAACGTGTCACGGAGGTGAACGCATATCTTTGCCTCTGTGACACGGAGGTAACGTGTACCCTCACTGGAATGTGCCGAAAAATACAATTTTCGGCCAAGTGTTGCCGCGTTGGCAGCGTGCCACGGCCCCTATCGCGCAGAGTGCCAGTTATTGCATGTTTTCTTGTTGACTTTCACGTTTTTCTCTTGATTCCACTCTCCACTTCACAAAATCATGAATTAGTTCCTCAAATGCATTATTAACCTTCAAAAATAAGGACTAATCATGTTTGTTAGTATATATTCACATTTACATAAAATCACATGAGAATGTATATAAATAAGTAGATAAGCAAGACTAAATAGAGTTATTAAGTAGCACTTGGGCATGCATCTATGCCCAAGATCAAAGGACCTATATGAATTTAGCATAGCTGCGCATTTGCTCACGTTCCTGGACTAATGGGATATTCACAGATAATTGTGTCAACATGGAAATGAATTTGTGATACTTCTCATCTTCAACCTTTTTCTTTATTAGCTGTGGAAAAGGGGGAGGAGGTCTAGGTATCGGTGTGAACTTTTGCGGTGCCTCTTTCTCCTTCTCATTGCTAGATCCATGCTCCTTTGTATTACTAGGAGCAGTCTTTACCACTAAATCATCAACCAAAGTTTGATCCTCTGAATCTGTCATCCTATCATCATGAATCAATACGGGCTCGATTGTCTCATCAATCACAACTGACCTTTGAGGATCAACTGTCGCCTTCCCACTCCTAGTAGTGACCACCATGCAATGAATATCATTTTTCGTATTTTGCAGTATATTTTTGGGAAGTGTGCCTTTCAGCATGTGGTTCATCGCAACAGACATCTGACTTAGCTGTTGCTCAATTTGCTTAATGGCCACGGCATGTGATTCCACCTTTTGATCCATACTAGAAATATTAGAAAGGAGCTCCTTGAAATGGCCATCTGTTGTCTCCATCTGCTTAAGTACCTTGGACAACATGTCTTCCACCTTGAACCACTAGACTTTGGCTCACGGTTCCTTGGAGGAACATATAGACCGCTTCTGTCATTCTTGTACTCCTCTTGCTTTTTCCAATCTCCATTGTCTCTGTATTGGCCTCGGTTGTAATTGTTATCTACGTAGTAGTTCCGACCTTGGTTCCCCTGACCTTGATGCCAAGAGTCTTGGTTAGACCCTTGGGTTTTGGTCCGGAAACTCTCCCCTTGATCATTCTGATAGTTTGCTTCCTCTTCAGATTCTGATTCACCTCCATCATTTCTAGGGGCCTTGCCCTGAGAACCCACAACATTCACCTTTTTAGCTCCAGATCCCATCAAGTTCTTAGCAAGCAGCCCCATTGTGGTCTTTATCTCAGCAATATCTTGACCTCGCTCTTCATTCTTCCTTCTCTGTTCCACAGACGTACCTACTGCATAAGAACCAACCGGAGTCTCCGACTCTCTTGTTTTCCATGTGCGGTTGATTTTAGTAATTCTGTCAAGTAGCTCAGTAGCTTCAGCATAAGTGTGACTCATGGATGTTCCGCCAGACACGGTATTAGCCACCACCGTGGTGTTAGAATTTAGAGTTATTTTCTAAAATTTCCAACAATGTATCATCTGGGATCCTATGATTGGGAACCCTTTTGAGCTTCTTGTTAAACCTCATCCATGTCTCCTGAAGTGCCTCAGAACTTAACTTTCTAAAGTTGTATATCTCATCTTTCAGCTGCAAAGCTCTAGAAGGTGGAAAAAATCTTTCAAGAAAAGCTCTTTTCAACTTCCTCCATATAGTGATAGAATCATTGGATAGTTATGACAACCAGAGCGTTGCCTTACTCCCTAATGAAAAGGGAAATAACCTCAGCCGTATCGTATCTTGACTCATTCCCGGTTGCTTATATGCTTTGCAGATACCCACTAAATTAGTCAAGTGAGTATGTGTATCATCAGTTGCATGACCCACAAATATTCCCTTCATGTTGAGCAGTTGGATCATAGCACTAGTAATATCAAACTCTGCCCCAGTAGGCAAAAGGGAAGGGACAATAGCTCTAGTGGAAACGACTTCATCAATATTAGCATCCTCATCCTCATCGAAATACCGATGCCGCAGTAGGCAAAAGGGGAGGGACAATAGCTCTAGTGGAACCGACTTCATCAATATTAGCATCCTCATCCTCATCGAAATACCGGTGCCTCTGCTGATCTGGACCTCTGTTCCTTCTAGCTCGCTCTGCTTTAGCAGCTAAACATTTCTCTTCAACAACCGTTTCTAACTCTCTATCTCTTGCCCGAGCTTGTTCCTCAGCCAACATTCTAGCTGTAGCTTGGTCCACTGTCTCTTTCTCTTGTACGTTGGCCATTCTTCTCAGATTTCTCAGTGTTTGTTCAAGTTCGTGATCGATTTGAACTAGGGATTTTCCTTGGCTCCTAGTACTTGGAATGCACAAACCTAAAACCTAGTAAGAACAAAAACAACAAAAGAAAAAAATAAAAAGGAAATAAGAACCAACAGTAAAGCAAACAGAATTAACAAAAGCCTTAGCCATATTCCTCGGAAATGACGCCAAAATTTAATGTCGCCTACACCTCGTAAATGTGATATAAAGCGGTCGATATCAAATATAGAACCCAACAAAGATTGAGGTCGATCCCATAGGGAATATAAAAAGAACTTGAGTTAATGTGATTAGCTATTACTATTGTATTACTTATTTCCTAAGGGGGGTGGGGGTGGGGGTGGGAACAATTGAAAAACAAAATAATAAACAAGAGTAAAGACTAGTAAATGCTTAAATTAATTTTGGTTGTATTCAATCAACAATTTGACTAGGATTGTGTTCCCCATGACTTCATAACCACAAGGCTTTTACACTAGTGATCTATTCCGGTGTTTAACATGCAATATTGGTAGATTAAGTTCACCTATATGGTTGGTCTCCTATCTAGATGATTATCACCACACAACTTGATCTGTATACATGTGTATGCTTAATTAACCCTTACCTTTAATATTGGATTGCTATTTCCGGACAAGTTCAAGCTATTAGATGAGGGTTAATAGCCTCAAATCTCCGTTGTTAATTCCTTTTCCCATTCACTACCCCCTTGATCCGGTAAGTAAGAATAAGGAAAGTTCTAATGTTTGCAACCGTTAAGAAATAATTAAAACGAAGGGAAAATCAATACATGCATTAAACCCCGTTCAAGAATCACTAAGTATTTTACCTACGTGTGTTAATTCATCATGGTTCCCACAACCATAGTTATGGGTTTAGCTACTCATATTTGAAATATCACAATCACAAAATATAGAAGAAATTATAATTGTGACTTACAAATATTCATAGAAGAAAACCACGTGAATTGAATAAAACTCCAAAACCGATGAACAAAACTCCAATGTTGTTTAATTCTCAAAATCAAGAACAAAATTACAAACTTTGTTTCTTGAATTAAAAAGGATCGTTAACAACACTAAAATCCACGTGAAAGTTAGTAAAATTTTGTAACTTGTAAAATAAACCTAAAGAAATTATTTATAGACATGAAACAAATCCTTTCCTAAATCAACTAGGATTCTGGTGTCGGCAGGTACCATGGTCCGTTGGTCGCTTCAATGGATCATTAGAGTGTCCGTTGTTCCAATCGTTGCTTCCCTCAAACTTGTCTCCTTTCAGCATATGACTTCACACAACGGCTCATTTTAAGATCCTATGAGCCATTGGTCCTATTCGTTGTTTCCTAGCCTCTTGATCATTGTTTTTGAACCTAAAGGTACAAGCACTCATAACGACCCATCCCCAGAAAGTACGGCCGTCCTATTTGTCTGTTGTATGCAACCCGATCTTGCTTAATTTCTCTGATTCTTTCCACGACCGGACAAGATAGTCTATTGTAAGTTCACATGACCCGTAGGAACCATCTGTCATATGAGACTTCAGTTTGACATTCTTTTCTGAATCTTCCCTCGTTGTAAGCTAGTACGATTCGTGGATTTCAGTCGTTGCATAGTATTCCGCTTAAACTTCTCTGAATTACATGCAATGACTGAATAGGACGACTCGTGGTAAGAACCAACAGTCCGTAGTGCAGCTCGTCTGAGGAATGTTTTTTTGTGTTCAGTTATTTTTCTCAACTTTTATTCCTACAACCCATTTTACCTGCAAAACTACCAAAACACATCATATCCACATAAATATACCTAAAGTCATGCACATTCACAGAGTTTTAAGCATCGCTAGTGCCGTAAATTCACGACACATTCCCACTCTTTTATTCCTTAAACTACGTCGTTTTGAGCATAATTCTAAGGATTTAGAGGGGGTAATCAGTCTTCCTCCCTCATTCTTCACTCAGACTTTCAGAGAACCCTTACATAGAACTCAGAGTTTCTCCCTGAAGAAAAGAACTAGAGTTTCTAACTTCCTCAGAATTTTAAAGCTATTTTCTTTGAAAATTCTTCTCCAGGTATGTGGGATTTCAACAAAGGTTTCCTCTCAGCTTTATGTTCCAGGAACTTTTGTAACCCTAGTCTAATGTTTTAGAGATCATGATTTGGAATTCTATTTAGTTGCTGAAGTTCCTTATTTTCCCAACGTTTTTAAGTTTCCACATATAGTATCATGTTATAACTGAGATGTGATGTTTAACTTGTAAATGCCTCCCAACTTATCGATTTTAGCATTATTCTTGGGTTGAATTCTTGTGTGATTTGATAGCTGGTATGAAAAGTTATACGATTCATTAAATGCTATTTGAGCAAAGTTCCTCAGCATGTATGTTTCAACTTAAAGTTAGTATTTCCAGATTGTTGAATGCACTTAGTATTTCTCTAGATTTCCAGCTGATCAGTTTGAATCCTTATTAGTCTTGTATGAAACTCAGTAAATTCCACAGTATCAATTATCAGTATGCTAGTTGTTCCTTAGACTGTTACGACGCTTTTAGATAAAGCAGCTCTGCCAAGTCTTAGACATAGTTTCTTTCAGGTCACTAGAATCTCAGGTCACTTCCAGATAAGTAGTCCTAATTTAGTCTTAGGACACCAATTTTGAGCTATTAGTACAGTTAGGCTCATATAGGATTTCCATTTGGGAGTAGTACTTAGCACCGAGCGGGCCGGGTTTCAACCCGCCCAGGTTCCCAGAACTACATTACCACCATAGGTTATTAGCCTGAATTGGCCCCAGACAGTGATCACTTACTTCGGCTACTATACCCTAGCAAGGTGTAGTGGGCCTTTAAAGTGGACATTGTCAATAAAGAATCCAACTAGAGGTTGGGGTCGATCCCACAGGGAATATGGAAGAGCTAGATTACAGTCGGTAAGTGAACTTGTGAGGTAGTTACTTCACAATTGGGGGGTTCTAAAGAAAATAAATAATAAAAACAATTATCAAAAATATGATTTTGAATCAATATTAAAGGATAACTAGGGTTTGTGTTCCCCATGGGTTCATAACTACTTTGGGTATACACTCGTGATTATCACCAATACTTACTTATAGAACTTATAACTTAGGTTCATTCAAATGACCGACCAGTCCTTATTGAATGACTATACTCAATCACTCGACCAAGTTTCATGAGAGGTTTCGAACTATCCGTTATCACTAAATTCCAGATTTAACTATCCTGCAACCACAGCTCAAGTTAATACAATGATTATCAAAATCAAGGCTCTGTTGTAATTCTCTTTTCCTAATCTCTACCTTTTAGTCCTAAGCAAGTAAATAATTCGGGCATGTCCTAACGTTGCTCACCATTAAGAAAAGTTTAAGCATGAATAGAATACAAAATAAGTATTTGTATTTGTTTTAGAATCACTTTGTGCAACCCTAGCTTGTTAATCCACCGTGGTTCCCACAACCCTAGCTATGGAGGTTTTAGCCTCTCATAGTTGTAAGGTTGTGAATTTCATTCATGATTAAGAACATAAATCAATACTTACAAGTATGAATGAGAAGAACACTTTCTTTAATTAATCAATAAAATCTTAAAGAACAAATAGCAAGAACAAGAAGAATTCAAGAAAAGGTTGATGACAAGTCAAATCAAATCAATTGTCTCTTTCTCTCAATTGTCTAATGTTGTCTCCAATAATGTCTTTGATAAAAATCTCTTATCTAATATTTCTACTCTATTACATAGAAATAAAGGGTATTTATAATAGTACAGTAAGCCTTCCTTGTTCCTTCATGGAGTGGAATTGGGATTTGTAACTCCTTTTCCTAGTTGAAGTAGGATTTGACTTTCTAAAAAACTAGAGAAGTATTTATACAAATAATTAGAACTTTTTCCTAAATTAACAGGGAAACTAATTTAATTGCCGCATCCTGATCCTACTACTCGTACCATGAACCTACGAGTCATAGCTTCCTCTCGTATAATACTCAGTAGTCTTGAATTTGGTTAAGTCTTAGAAGTTGGTACGACTCATACAATGCTCTTACGAGTCGTACAATGCATGTCATGGTCTGATCTTGTGAAGTTGGGCATTCTCTGAATATTTGCACGAGTGTTGTAGTACAACTCGTACCTTGGTATGACGACTCATGACTGCTTCGTGCCCTCAGATCTGCCAATCACATTTTCTCTAAAGTTCACCATGGCTCTTTGGTGTGATTCATAAATGATCATCATGACTCGTATCTTCCATTCATACCACGAGCTCAAACAAGTGCAATATCTCTATAATTTTCCACGACTGCCATGGTGCAACTCATACCAGGACGGTAAGGCTCGTACCAAGAGTCTTACATGGCCAGTGCCTTCTGTTGAATTTTATCACGGATGCTATGCAATTTTACCATTTTCAGCACTCTTTTCTCTTCTTTTGCACATTTTAACTCCAATACATAATTTCACTAAAAATAAAGTAAAAGTGCATCATATCTGTATAAACACACCTAAGACCATGCATATTTTCTAAGTTTTAAGCATCGAAAGTGCTATAAATTCATAGTACATCAGCTTTCTCCGATGGGGGGTATACATTGGATTCACGTTAGTTCACGTGGCTACATGTCGGTTATAATCTCTCCCACAGTGAGGTTCAGTCTAGTACAATCATAGTCTCCAAATTAGTTCAATCTTCTAGATTTCAGGATATGCTTATGACCTTCAGAAAATTATTAGTTCTTATAGTACTATCAGGTTTTCAAATTCTTCTAGTACTTACAATTCTTGATATGGTCATTGCATGTCTTGTCAGTACACTTGTATATTATCAGTTTTACTATGTTTAGCTTATAACCTAAATACTCAGTACATTCAAAGTACTGACTCTTACTTTCTATGTTATATCATTTCATGATATAGGCTTAGGTACTCAGCCTCAGCACCGCAGCTAGCTCCATTGGTGGTATTCAGTAGAGTTCCTTTGGTGAGTCCTCATCTTTTGAGGATCATAGTTTTCATCTTCAGTACTGTTTATGTTCATTTTCAATTTTAGATAGTAGAGTTAGCTGGGGGTTTATCCCAACAACTCATCAGTTCTTTTAGAGGGCTTTCAAATAGAGTATATTAGCTTCAACATGAGTTAAATACTTTGATTAAATTTCAGTGTTTTGCCAGATGTTTCTATTTAATAAATATTTTGTTATTCATTAAATAATAGATTATGCTAATATTTAATTACAGTAGTTCAGTCGTTATAAAATTATGCTATGCCATTGATTTTCTTGGGGTCACTTGTAGCCCTAAGTATCGTGTCGTGTCCAGGGTGCAGACTGGGGTCATGAAAAACTTGATATTCGAGCACCAAGTTTAGAGTTTCCTAGGATGTCTGAAAGCCGCATCATATAGAATCCTTTTCATAGGTGTGAAGCGGGCCACACTATGAAGGGGAAGCTACGAGGTGTTTTTAGGAAAATTCCCTTTCTTCTTGATTCTTATCATGTGTAGAGTTTGATCTCGAAAATTTATCCTCCTAACTCATGCTTTATCCTTTTCATTTAACAATGTCTCCAAAAAGGGGAAACGAAAGGAAGAGTGGAAATGCTAACCGGCCAGCCCGACCAGCTCCCGCCGCCCCTCGGGACGACCAGGTATCCCACGTAGAATTTTGGGCCGCTATTCAGATGCTTGCTCAAGAAATGACCAATCAGGTCAATCAGTAGGTCGTTGTACCAGTAACACAAATGGGTTTGCATCTTCTGCTAGAGTCTGGGATTTTACGTGGATGAATCCCCCATCATTTCACAGGTCTAAGGTAGATGAGGACCCGAAGGAATTCATTGATGAGGTTCAGAAGATCACCCATATCATAGGTGTTACCTCTTCATAAAGTGTTGATTTGGATGCTTACCAGTTGAAAGGGGTGGCTCAGATTTGGTAAGCGCAATGGAAGGAAAGAAGGCAAAATGGTGCAGGTCTGGTGAAATGAGATGAGTTCGTTACGACATTCTTGGACAGGTTCTTTCCCCAGGAACTAAGGAAAGCTAAGGCTACTGAATTTATGAACTTGAGGCAGAACAACATGATAGTATAAGAATATGCACTGAAGTTCACTTAGCTGTCGAGATATGCTCCAGAAATAATTTCTAAGCTGAGGTCTTGCATGCTCAAGTTCATTAATGGAGTCTCAAACTTGGTGGTCAAGAAATGTAGGATCGCCATGCTTATCAAAGAGATAGACTTCTCCAGTCTCATCATTCGTGCACAATAGATAGAGGCAGAGAAGTTGAAGTAGATAGAGAGGGAGAGTAAACGGTCTAGATATGGTCAGTTTGAGTATTCCCAGTAGAGGTCAGGCGGTGGTAATCTCCCCCAGCAGCAGCAGCAGAGGTGTCCAACACCTTCCTCAACTAGTGGTTTGTCTTCCAAGCCCCATAAGGATAAAAGGGGTGGGGGATTAGGCTGCAGTGCTAGAGCCATGTCTCCAGCAGCCACACTTTTCCAGCATGTCCTAAGTGTGGAAAGAATCATTCGGGGGAGTGCTGTCTGGGCAGGGATGGTTGTTTTGGGTGTGGCCAACTGGGTCACAGATTAAGGGATTACCCATCAATAGGATGGGGGAAGGCTAGTCCATAATGTCAGCAGCCCTGCCAAGATGTCCAGCTTAGCAGGGTACCACCTCAGGTACAGGTGGCGGTCAGCGCCAAAACCGCTTCCATGCTTTATCCTCCCGATAGACCAGGATAACTCACCTGACATAGGGACTGGTATTTTACATCTCTTTTAGATAGATGTGTACACTTTACTAGATCCAGGAGCCACACTTTCCTTCAGGACTCCATACATTGCTATTTAATTTGATATAAGTCCAAAAATCCTCTTAGAGCCATTTTCAGTTTCTACTCCAGTTGGCGAGTCAGTTAGAGTTAGCCGAGTGAATAGAAATTATTTGATCACGGTGTTGAATAAAGTCATCTCATTTGATCTAGTAAAGCTAGATATGGTCAAATTCAACCTCATCCTTGGCATGGACCAACTTAATTCTTGTTATGCTTTAGTTGATTGCAGATCTAGTGTCGTAAGGTTTTAGTTTCCTAACAAACTAGTCCTAGAGTGGAAGGGCATTACTTTAACGCCTAAGGGTCATTTTATTTCATACCTTAAGTCTACCACCTGGTTAGGGTTAAGGATTCTAGTATCGAGACCCCGACATTTCGCTTAGTTCCAGTTGTAATTTAGTTTCCTAATGTATTTCTCGAAGATCTTCCCGGAGTCCTTCCCGAGCGGGAAATAGATATCGGCATACACCTTCTTCCAAATACCCAGTCCATCTCTATTCCTCCTTACATAATGGATCCAGCTGAGCTTAAGGATTTGAAGGAAAAGCTGAAAGACCTTCTAGCTAAGGGCTTCATCAGACCTAGTATCTCTCTATGGGGTGCCCCAAGTCCTATTCGTGCGAAGGAAAGACAGTACTCTCAGAATGTGCATCGACTACCATCAGTTGAACAAAGTCACAGTAGAATAGGTATCCCCTACCAAGGATTGATGACTTGTTTGACCAACTTCAGGATGTTAGTTGTTTCTCTGAGATAGACCTCAGATCAGGATACCACCAGCTCAGGGTCAGAGATTGTGACATTCCAAAAAACAGCCTTCAAAATTCAGTATGGTCACTACGAATTTGTAGCTATGTATTTTGGACTAACCAATGCACCTGCAGCTTTTATGGATCTAATGAACAGGGTATTCAAGCCATACCTATACATGTTTGTTATTGTCTTTATAGACGATATTCTGGTTTACTCCAGACTAGAGGAGGAGCTTGCAGACCATCTAATAATAGTTTTGCAGACTCTCAGGGACCACCAATTGTTCGCCAAATTTAGCAAGTGTGAATTTTGGCTGAAATCAGTTGCCTTCCTCGGCCATGTTGTGTCCAAAGAGGATATTCAGGTGGACCCTTAAAAGATAGCGGCAGTCAAGGACTGGACAAGACCCACTTCTCCGTCAAATCTTAGGAGTTTCTTGGGCTTAGCCGGCTATTACAGATGGTTCTTTGTAGGGTTCCTCCATTGCCTCCCTTTTGACCAAACTAACATAAAAGAAGGTGAAGTTCTAGTGGTCTGATGCATATGAGAAGAGCTTTCAGGAGCTGAAGACTTGACTCACCATTGCCCCAATTCTGACTCTGCCAAAAGGTTCAAACGGGTTTGTGATCTATTGTGATGCCTCCAGAGTTGGACTTAATTGTGTTCTAATACAGTATGATAAATTTATAGCTTACACCTCCAGAAAGTTCATAGTTCATGAGAAGAACTATCTGACTCATGATCTTGAATTGGCAGTGGTAGTTTTCGCTTTGAAGATTTGAAGGCACTATCTTTTGGGGTTCATATGGATTTTTTACTGATCACAAAAGTTTACAGTATGTGTTTAGTCAGAAGGATTGGAATCTTCATTAGAGAAGATGGCTAGAATTACTGAAGGATTATGATATGAGTGTGTTTCACCAGGGCAAGGATAATGTAGTGGTTGATGCCCTAAGCAGGATGTATATGGGAAGTGTTGCTCATGTCGAAGAGGGTAATAAGGAAATGACAAAGGATATCCACAGACTGGCTCGATTTTCAGTTCGTTGATTCAGCAGAAGGGGGAGTTGTAGTCCATAATGAGTCTGAATCCTCCCAGGTGGTGGAGGTTAAGTCAAAGCAGGATGAAGACCCTATTTTGCTGAAGCTGATGGAAGCAGTCCTAAGGAAAAATGTAGAGGCTTTCTCCAAAGGGGAAGATGGTGTGCTCCTTTACCAGGGTAGGTTATGCATTCAGAATGTAGATGACTTGAGGCAGATAATATTAATGAAAGCTCACATATCAAGGTAATCTATCCACCCAGGTGCTACTAAGATATACCATGATCTGCGGGAAGTCTACTGGTGGAATAGCATGAAGAAGAACATTGCAGAGTGCGTCGCTAAGTGTCTAATTTTCCAATAGGACAAGCTTGAACATCAGAGACCTAGGGGTATGACCCAGGATATAAGAATTCCTACTTTGAAATGTGAAGAAGTGAATATGGACTTTATCATAGGCCTACCTCTTACTCACCGACAACATAACTCAATTAGGTGGTTGTAGACTGGATGACTAAGTCGGCACATTTTCAACTAGTTAAGACCACAGACTAAGCAGGGGATAGGTTGTACATCTGGGATTTAGTCAGACTACACGGGGTTCCCTTGTCCATTATCTCAGATATGGGTACTCAGTTCACCTCACACTTCTAGAAGTCTTTTCAGAAAGGACTAGGTACTCAAGTTATGCTCACCATAGTTTTCACCCACAGATCGATAGACAGGCTGAGTAGACGATTCAAACATTGGAAGACATGTTAAGGGCATGTGTGATTGATTTCAAGAGAAGTTGGTATGATCACCTACCTCTCATCGAATTTGCATACAACAACAACTATCACTCCAGTATTCAAATAGCCCCGTTCGAGGGTATTATATGGTAGGAGGTACATATATCCTATAGGATAGTTTGAGTTTGGTGAAGCTACCTTGATAGGACCTAATTTAGTACATGAGGCTATGCAAAAGGTTTAACTTATCAAGGAACGACTAAAAATAACTCAAAGCCGAAAAAATCATATGTAGATGCAAGGAGAAGAGAGTAGGAGCTTGCTGTGGATGATTGGGTATACTTGAAAATTTCACCTATGAAAGAACTAATGATATTTAGAAAGAAAGGGAAGCTCTGTCCCAGGTATATTCTCCCTTCTCAGAATCCTAAGACACATCGACAATGTGGCTTATGAATTGAAATTGCCTGTGCGTTAGCATCGGTGCACCCAATCTTTGATGTGTCCTTTTTGAAGAAAATGCATCGGTGACCCAACCTCAGTAGTTCCTATAGAGTATCGGTGTAAAGGGCAGTCTCTCTTATGAAGAAATTCCAGTCCAGATCTTAGAGATTCTGGTTCGTAAGCTAAGGAACAAGGAGGTCGCTTTAGTAAAGGTGTTATGGAGGAACTGATGAGTTGGAAATTTACCAACTCACTAGGCTCTTAAGCATGAGTTTTTGTTAGTTTTCAAGTCATTTAGATGACTTTTATGCCCTTTCTCTTTGATTCTTTGTAGGTATTTCACTCGAGTAGAGAAAGCATGAAATTGAACAAAATGCATAAAGGTTGAGATGAAAGTTGAAGAGTTATGATTTGAAGGAAAGGAGACAAAGATATGGAAGATTTGAACTCAAAAAGAGGTGCTAAAGACATGTCTTTAACTGGCTAAACACGGATCTGGTAAGTGTGAAACCCAGGTGAAACACAACATTCAAAGCCTAAAAATACTTCCCCAACCGATGACTGGCATTTTTCCACCGACGAATTGCCGGCCAAACCCTGGTCAATTGCCGGTGAGTCACGGGTGTTCACTTCCCGAACATTGTTTCCCGTCGGCAAGTAATCGGTGCTCCGCAAATTGACATCGGCTAAGAGTTGGTGCTTCACAAGTGAGGCTGTCCAATGAAGGGTAAAAACGTCTGGAAAGGTCTCCAAAGCACCTAATAGCCCCAAGGGAATTTGGGGAAAGTTGTGCACAAGAAAGTACTGATATTTATATCACTCTCATTGTTCACCACTCATTCAATCATCAATTATTCATCATTCACTCACTCTTTCACCATAGAATTGTAGAGATAGAAATTAGTTTTCTTCTTCTTTTTCTTTAACCTATTTTGGAGGAATTCCACCAGTGTTGTAGGACCTTGTGAATCAAATACGATGAATGTTGAGGGAAATCCTCTTGATATCTTCTCTCTCTCTCTCTCAAAATATGCATAAATGATTTGCTAGCTATGGTTGTGTGCATGGTGGGTTGTTAAATTGAATGGGTATTTATTAATTGTTCTTGGATTCTTGTTGCAAGTATAGATCTATTATTTTCTCAGTGTTTTAATTGTGAAAATTGATGGTTGCAAACATGAATTTTTCTTTACTTTTCTTGCTTTTGTTTGAGTGAGAAAAGCGAGGATTGAGTGAGAAGATAATAGTGAGGATTTGGAGTGTTGGTGTGTGAGATTGATCTAGAGATAGTCATAACCCACATTTTCACTCCATTAAAGGTCAAGGCTAGTGATAGTATAATCCTTCGTCATGTTTTTGTGGTTGATAACTTGAATTTGGCTTTGGAATTTAAGAAACACCAAGTCATAAACATTCTTGTGATTGAAAAATGAGGGAATGTTATTTATCCACTATTTTCTATGTTAAATTTGAGTCTAAGGCAATGAAGTAAATCCTATTTTAGTTATTAACCCATCAATAGCACACCCTAGACATTTCACTTGTGATTGCAATAATTGGAATTCCCTCCACTTAATATTAATTTGAGTTTGATGCTATTTTCCTTCCCCCCCTAAATTTTACTTTTCAAATGTGGAACAACAATGCGTTCTAGTTTGAGTTAATTTATAACTTTTGAATCATTGACTTAATTCCTTGTGGTATTCGACCTCGGCACCCGTCGGATTATTTATTTTGATACAGTGACCATTTACAGTACTTCATTAAGAAGGGTGTACTTTGAATGTTATAAAAAATGGTGTCGTTGCTGGGGAATTGAGTTGTGATAAGCCACTAGTTATTTATTGATTTGAACTTGTTTTGCATTTTGTTTTACATCTTCTTTTGTTTTTATTTTTGTTTATTTGTATTTGTGTTATGGTATCGTGGAATAAAAGGAGGTTTGTTGGTTTCAACCTTTATCATGATGACCCATATTCCTATTGTGGAGGACCACAACTCTAGCCGATTGCAAATATGCCCCTAGAATAGAGACGAGTGCACATTCTTTCTCCTATGATGGGTGTAGATGCATATTATGTAGTGGTCATGGTAGACATTGGGGTGAATGCCCTATTGAATTAACTTCTCTTTATAGTTTCTATGATAGAATTTGTGCTCCTAAGCTTGATAGAAATAAAGCCATGCCATGTGAGAGAAGAAGCAATACATGTGGACGCATGGAAGCCATGCTCCAAGTCTTTTTGGGGCGGGAGTCTAATGCAGAAAAGGATGTAAACCTCTCAATGCCCATGGAAGCATCAACTCCTCAAGAAGAAAGATATAGTTCTGTAAAGGAAGAAGCGAAGGAGATATTAAAAAGCATAACAAGAAGAAGTGAACAATGGGGCATAACTCAACTTGACACAGGGGAAGAAGCTCAACATAATGATGAAGTAGGAGTCAAGGTAAACATTGAAGAGGTCATAACGTTTTGCCAACCAACCAACCTTACAATAATGCAAGATGCCAAAGTTGAAGAAGTGACACTAGAGTCCCCAAGAGACACCCAACCAATCATGCTTAAGGACTTTAGTGCACATGAGAAGGAGGATGTCAAGAAAGACGCATGCTTGAGAAAGAAGCGACTTAATCTGTACTCCTATCATTTTTCAACATTGAACTTGATTGACAAAATGGAGATTGAGGAAACAGAGTCGATGAAGGAAGTTGAGGAGGAAGATCAAGGTGGCTTCATCTTAGAGTATGCCATTCCAACAAGGTCAAAGCACATCCTTTCTTTAATGGCAAGAAATACAAGAGGCAACATCCATTTCACACCACCACCCCTCAAGCGAAATAGAAGAATGGAAAAGAAACTAGGGGTGCGCTTCAAAAGCTCAAAGTGAAGAGAGTTGAAGTGTTGAGCCACGATGTTAACTAAGGCGCTTCTTGGGAGGCAACTCAAGTGCTTTTACATTTTATTATTTTATTCTACTTTATGTTTATGTCTTCTTTGATTGTTCAGGGGTGGAACAGGTATGGAATGTGGAAACATTGAAAGAAGAAAAAAGGAGAGCGTTGAAAATGTGTGTAAAACGGATGCCTCCATCATACCAGGGAGTTCTTTCACCCATTCCTTCCTCATTTTGTTAACTTTAGGCATCGAGGAGAATGCTTTATTTTTGTTAGGGGGTCCACTTGTTAAGTGATGCACAATATAGCCCTATGATAGATTGGTGACCTCATTCTTAAGGAAAAATCGTCGTTACTTTGCTAGTTAGTATCGCCTTTGTAGATAGTAGTTTTTGAATGAACTCCAAGAATTTTCTTTATACTATGGTTCTTTTCCATGAATCAATTTATTTTTCTTATCTTATTTTTGTGTTGAATTGGGTTGCATTTCTCAATGATAGATTGAAAGACGACTTTCTTAAGGAAAAATGTCAGGTCTAGAGTGTTGAGTCTTTTGTGCACTTGTTTGAAGAGGTACCACCAAATATTTCTTTCTTGAAATTGTGCATGAGTTTTGAAAAGAAAAGAGGGACACTTAAATTTGAAAATAATCACCCTCTTGTCATGGGTTATACATTCCTTGCTTGGCTTTTTGATTCGTAAACTAGCTTGTCTAAAGTCATTCTCTTGATATGATTAAGAAAGTATGTGAACTCCTTGGATTATGATGCCTTGTGTGGTGAGTCTTTTGGCTTATTCTTGTATATGCAGGATTGTCTAGAACTTGCCCTAAGTGTGATTCAAGGAAAAATGTTAGATGGGGATGTACTTAGAACATGATTGCTTTCTTTTGATAGTCATTTCATCTAAAGTGACCTCCTTTAACATCTTCTGTTGTTAGCCAAGGTTGAGCCCTTGAATCTTTTTCTTTGAAGCTACATTATAAGCCTAATGACCCTTCTTAATCCTCTTCTTTGGCACTCATCACCCCTAATTGATGAAAATGGGGCTTAAAGCCCAAGAAATGGGGAGATATAAGAAAATGAATGTGAAATGAGGCAAAAGCCTAAGTTTTAGGGTTTTATGAGAAGGGAGAAACATGAGAGCTTCAATATGAGATAGCACCAAATTGTGATGAGGTGAATGAAAAGATGGTTGAAAGACCTCGAATAATAAAAAAAAAAGAATAGTTAAAAGGTGCTATCCCTTGTTTAGATAAGGCTAAATGTGAAATTCATAGTTGTTATAAGGGTGGCTCTTGCTACACAAAAGATGAAGATGATGAACAAGGAGAAATAAGGTGGAGCGATCTCAATAGTGTGATGGGATGTTAAGATTGTTCACAAAAAGGAATTAAGGAGGCTCAAGTCACTAAAGCTAAACATTTGTCCTACCTTACCTCTAGCCTTCACGGTACCCCACTAGTCCTTAGTGATTTTGAGTGTAGCAACTTTAACATTAGTAGGAAGTTACATGAAGGGCAAGCTTATGAGTCAATTCGTATACACTTGAATTTCTTTGTGAGAGTGAGCGTATTTATCTTACCTTATAATCTTTATGCCTGAAATGCTTAAAAATATTTGGGGATTCTCTCTTCTTGTGAGTGGTATCACTTCCTTGGGATACATGCTTAAAAATATTTTCAAATGAGAGGTGTGAATGAGAAAAATATGTAGTGAACTTCAAGGAAAGCTTTGAATGTGAATTGTTAATGACTTGAGATTCTCCTTGAACTTGTTTTGATGAACTATGTTCCTTGTTGAATGAAATGAATGCATGCAAGATATGCGTAATGATTGTGGTCACCTGTTGAAGCTTGAGCAACATAGTTTGAGTCTTTCCTTCTTCTTGAGTTAGTGTATAATGATTTGGGTTGTCTTGAGGCTTGACGGTTTTATGTGTAACTCCCTTAATTCTCTAAGCTTTAGCAATGTCTTCTTGTGAAAGAATGTCTTGCTTGATCCTTGGTGCACATACTCATATCGAACATGCTGTTCCATTTGCTCAATTGAAAAAAGTTGCATTACTTGAGGACAAGTAATGGTTCAAGTTTGGGGGTTTGATGAATTTGAAATTTACCAACTCATTAGGCTGTTAAACATGAGTTTTTGTTAGTTTTCAAGCCATTGAGATGAATTTCATGCCCTTTCTCTTTCATTCTTTGTAGGTACTTCACTCTAGTACAGAAAGCATGAATCGAGCAAAACGCATAAAGTTCGAGATGAAAGTTGATGAGTTAGCATTTGAAGGAAAGGAGATAAAGATAATGAAAGATTTGAACTCAAAAAAGAGGTGCTAAAGACATGTCTTTAACCGACTAAACACGGATCTGAAAGTGTGAAACACAACATCCAAAGCCTAAAAAACTGCCCCAACCGGTGATTGGAATTCTGCCATTGGCGAATTGCCGACCAAATGCCGATCAACTGCCAGTGAGTCGCCGGTGGTCGCTACCCCAACATTATTTTCCATTGGCAAGTAATCAGTGCTCCGCAAATCGACATCAGCTAACCGCAGTGCTTCACAAGTGAGGCCGTCCAATGAAGGGTAAAAACGTCCAAAAAGGTCTCTAAAGCACCTAAAAGCCCCAGCAACATTTAGGGAACATTGTGCACAAGAAAGTACTGATATTTACATCACTCTCATTGTACACCACTCATTCAATCATCAATTAGTCATCATTCACTCACTCTTTCACCATAGAATTGTAGAGATAGAAATTACTTTTCTTCTTCTTTTTCTTTAATCCATTTTGGTGAAATTCCACCATTGTTGTAGGACCTTGTGAAGAAAATTTGTGAAGCAAATATGATGAATGTTGAGGAAAATCCTCTTGATATCTTCTCTCTCTCTCTCTCAAAATATACATAACTAATTCGCTAGCTATGGGTGTGTGCATGGTGGGTTTGTTAAATTGAATGGGTATTTATTAATTACTCTTGGATTCTTATTGCAAATATAGATCTATTATTTTCTTCAAGTTTTAAGTGTGAAAATTGATGGTTGCAAACATGAATTTTTCTTTACGTTTCTTGCTTTTGCTTGAGAGAGAAAGGTAAGAAGATAATAGTGAGGATTTGGAGTGTTATTGATCTAGAGATAGTCAAAATTCACATTTTCACTCCATTAAAGGTCAATTCTAGATAAAGTATAATCCTTCCTCAAGATTTTGTGGATGATAACTTAAATTTGGCTTTGGGATTTGAGAAAACCCGAGCCATGAACATTCTTGTGATTGAAAAATGAGAGAATGTGATTTATCCATTGCTTTTTATGTTAAATTTGAGTCTAAGGCAATGAAGTAAATCCTATTTTTGTTGTTAACCCATCAATAGCACATCCCTATCCATATCACTTGTGATTGAAATAATTGGAATTCCCTCCACTTAATTTTAATTTGAATTTGATGGTATTTTCCTTTCCCCCAAAATTTTACTTTTCAAATGTTGAACAACGATGCATTCTAGTTTGAGTTAATTTGAATTTTTTAAGTATCTACTCAATTTCTTATGGGATTCAACCCCGACACCTATCGGGTTATTTGTTTTGATACAACGAATGTTTACGCTACCTCGTGAAGAGGCATAGTTTGGATATTATCAGGAACTAACTAGTTGAGGGAGATACATAGAAGAAGAAGCGGACATGATGGTTAAATGCCCTCACTTATTCCCTTCCAGCTCAGTTTCATCTTCAGGTACATGTTTCCTCCTTAGCACTCTATTCAGTTTTGTCAAAGATCATGCTTATCAGTTCTTTCCATGACATAACATGCGTGTACATTTCATGAATTCAGTTCAACCATGTATTTCAGTCTGGAGTCAGTCACTCCATTAGTTTCAATTTATAGTTCTCAATTCTTGTATTGCAGCTCCTTCTCTAGCCCTTTTCAGTCTAGTCAACCTCCATTCGAGGATGAATATTCCCAAAAGGGAGATATTATAACACCTTGGACCCCCGGAGTGAAATATTGCAGCAAAATAATAAAAGTTGCAGACCTGCTGCCGCAGTGACGGGGGAAGTGATGGCCCATTATGGCGACCGTCACTTAGGTTGAGAATTTCAAGCCCTCTACTTAAGGCAGATGGATTGGGCGACGGTCTGTTGGGTGAGTGACGGTCTGTAATTTATGGAAAGGTGTTGGGGCAATCTATTTAATCCTGAAGGTGGAGACGACGGGCCATTAGGCTTGCGACGGTCCGTCACCTATTTCGTCAGACATGCGGTGAACCAGAAATTCCAAATTTCTTAATATTTTCCTAGGGGTTGTTTCGTAAATTCCCACTTTTTTAGTCCCTAAACTACGTTGTTTTGAGCATAATTTTAAGGATTCAGAGGGGTATTCGGTCCTCCCCCTCATTCTTCACTCCGATTTTCAAAGAACTCTTACGTAGAACTCAGAGTTTCTCCCTAAAGCCAAGAACTAGGGCTTCTAACTTCCTCAGAATTTCCAAGCTATTCTTCTCTAGGTATGTGGGACTTCAATAAAGGTTTCGTCTCACCTTTGTGTCCCAAGATCTTCAGTAACCCTAGTCTAAAATTTTAGAAATCATGATCTAGGATTCTCTTTAGATGCTGAAGTTCCTTATTTTCCCAATGTTTTTAAGTTTCCATGTATAGTATCATGTTATAACCGATATGTTTGACTTGTAAATGCCTCCCAACTTATTGATTTTAGAATGATTCTTGCATTGAATTCTTGTGTGATTTGATAGCTGGTTTGAAATGTTATATTTTTCATGAAATTCTATTTGAGCAAAGTTCCTCAACATGTATCTTTCAATTGAAAGTTAGTATTTCCAGATTGTTGAATCCACTTAGTATTTCCTTGGATTGTCAACTGATCAGTTTGACTCCTTATCAGTCTGTATGACACTCAATAAATTTGCAGTATCAGTTATCAACATGTTGGTCGTTCCTTAGACTATTACGACGCTTTCAGATAAAGAAGCTCTGAATAGTCTTGGAACACAGTTTCTTCTAGGTCCCTAGATTCTCAGGAACACTTCTAGATAAGTAGTTCTGATTTAGTCTTAGGACACCAGTTTTGAGCTATCAGCACAGTTAGACTCATATAGAATTTCCAGTTAGGAGTAGTACTTAGCATTGAGTGGATCAGGGTTCAGCCCGCCTAGGTTCCCAGAACTACATTGCCACCATAGGTTATTAGCCCGAATAGGCCCCAAACAGTGATCACTCAATTTAGATACTATACTCTAGAAAGGTATAGTGGGCCTTATCTGATAGAGGGTATACATCAGACTCCATGTTATCTCATGTGGTTACATGTTAGTTATAGTCTCTCCCAAAATACAGTTTAGTCCAGTACAATCATAGTCTCCAATTTAGTTCAATCTTCAAGATTTTAGGATATGCTTATGACCTTCAGATAGTTATTAGTTCTTACAGTACTATCAGTTTTTTTAGATTCTTTCAATACTTACGATTCTAGATATGGTCATTGCATGTCTTATCAGTACACTTGTATATTATTAGTTTTACTATGTTAGCTTATAACCCACATACTTAGTACATTCAAAGACTGATGCATACTTCCTACGATATATCGTTTTATGATATAGGCTCAAGGCTCAGCCTCAGTAGCGCAACTAGCTCCATCAGTGGTATTCAATGGAGTTTCTTTGGCGAGTCCTTATCTTTCGAGGACCATAGTTTTTCATCTTCAATACTGTTATGTTCATTTTTAGTTTTAGATAGTAGAGTTAGCTGGGGGTTTGTCCTAGAAACTTATTAGTTCTTTTAGAGGGCTTTAAGACAGAGTATATTAGCTTCAGCTTGAGTTTAGTACTTTGATTAAATTCCAGTATTTTGCTAGATGTTTCTATTTATAAATATTTTATTATTCATTAAATAATAGCTTCCGTTAAGTATTTAATTATAGTAGTTTAGTTATTATAAATTTAAGCTATGCCATGAGTTTATCTGGGGTCACTTGTGGCCCTAAGTATCGTATCATATCTAGGGTGCAGACTCATATTCTGAAATAACGAAGATGATTATGAAGCTAAATGGAGAGAGTGGATATGGTCTGGATGGTTTCACAGGGTTATTTTATAAAAAATGTTGGGATACAGTTGGAGAAGATATATATGAGGTGGTGAAAGCCTTTTTTGTAGGGCATCTCTACCTAAAGCCATAACACATACAAATATGGCATTATTACCTAAAAAGAAGAGAGTACAAACTTTTCTGATATGAAACCTATCAGCCTGAGTAACTTTTTGAATAAAGTAATATCCAGACTGATACATGATAGAATGGAGACTCTCAATCCCAGGTTAATTTCTCAGAACCTATCTGAATTTGTAAAAGGAAGGAGTATAATAGAGAATGTCTTACTAGCTCAAGAAATTGTCCAAGATATTGGAAAAAGGGGCAAGCCTGCAAATTTTATCATAAAGCTTGATATGTCTAAAACATATGATAGGGTATCTTGGATATTTCTTAGAAGAGTTCTATTGAAGATGGGATTTAATACCAATTTTGCAGACATGACTTGGAGACTACTGGCAAACAATTGGTATTCAGTTCTAATCAATGGCCAAGCCTGTGGGTTTTTTTCATTCTACAAGAGGAGTGAAACAAGGAGACTCTCTATCCCCAATGTTCTGAAGTGGTGTCTAAAGCCCTAAATGCACTATTTATAATAGTAGTTTTAAGGGCTTTAGAGTGCTTAAATGGAGTTCTGACTTAACTACCTAGCATATGTTGATGACACTATTTATTTACCTCTATATATAAATACTCATTAGGGATGATTATAAAGTCTTTGGGGGTGTATGAAGATCAATCTAGACAAATGATAAACAAAGAAAAGAGCTTTTTCTATGTTCATAAGAAAACAGGCAATCAGTGGATACAATAGGTGGAAAGCATTACTGGTTTCTATAGAGGGAAGTTTCCTCTAATCTATCTTGGATATCCCATTGAACATACAAGAAAGAGGAAAACTCATTTCACAGAACTCATAAAGAAAGTGAAAAACAAGTTACAAGCTTGGAAAGGAAATATCCTATTAGTAGGGGTAAAACAGTACTAATGAATAATATACGGCAAAGTATACCATTTATTTGTTGTCTACAATATCACCACCAAAATGTGTGATTCATGATCTACATAGGATATTTGCAAGATTTTTCTAAACTAACAAGGAAGAAGGCAAAAACAAACACTGGGTTTCATAGGCAAACATGTGCCTACCAAAGGATGAAGGGGGTTGGGGTTCAGATCCATTTTTGATGTGACTAAATCCTTTTCTGCAATGCTTTGATGGTTATTCAGAACCAAAAAATCCTTATGGGCTAATTTTATGTGGAACAAATATCGTAAAAGGCATAGGCCTCAGGTGGTTGAATGGAAAGGGGGATTTCAGACATAGAAACATATACTAGAAGCCAGGGACAACTTTGATCAAATTATATGGTGGGAACCTATATGTGGCACTTTTGTGTATGGTTTGATAACTGGACTAAATTAAGGGCTCTCCACTATGTTTTACCTATGTCCCAAACAATGGATCACAATGTAGAAGAGGTAAGTCACTTGATGAAGGAGGTAAAGTGGGACAGGAGTTTACTACAACAAATATTCAACTAGGAGATGACAGATCATATTGAAGAAGCTATAAATTGTGATAAGAAAAGGGAAGGGTGGGACAAGCCATGGTGAATGTTGAACTTCAATGGAAAAATTTACAGTGAGTAGTGCTTGCATTGAAGTCAGGAAAAAAGAGGAGATATAGGAGGAATTTGCTAATGTTTGGATTTAAGGATTACCTTATAAGATATCTTTCTGTATTTGGAGGCTGTTGAAACAAAGATTGCCTCTTGGAGAAATTCTGGATAGAATAGGGACTATTGAGAACTCACAGTGTTTTTGCAGTACTATTAAACAACAAGAAACAGTCTCTCATATATTCCGTAATTCAGGAATGGCCAAGAAGGTATGGAAGATATTGTAGACATAGCTGGAATACAAGGTTCTTTTATATTAAAATAGTGTTGCAAGTGGTGGAAGGCATAATGTTCATAGAAATTGAAACCAATATTGATGGCCATTCCTGTAATCATAATCTGTCAACCATGGAAAGGAAGGAATGCCTCAAACATGAAGAAAAAATGTCTCTATTTAAAATGGTGGGGGAAATCAATAGACAAGCTTGCTTTTTGGCAAAAAACAGATATCCTTAAATGCAAGAAATGCCTAACCAGTGGCCTATGCTAGTGAAATATCTAGAAGCATGCACTCCATCTACTATATGTAAGGTAGTGCAATAGAAGAAGCCTAAGGAGGGTACCTATGCTTGCAATACTGATGGATTTTCTAAAGGTAACCCTGGTCCTAGCTCATATGCATTCTGCATAAGAGATCACAATGGGAACTTGGTTTATGCTGAGGTAGGGAAACTACCAGATAAAGAAAATCTAATAGATGAAGCTAAAATAGTCAAGATGGGAATGAGATATGTATTACTAATAAGTTGGTACCAGTGGAGATTCAAACAGATTCTGTGACTATGGAGAAAGTGTTGGAGGACATCTGGGAAGTAGCTTAGAGTATCCTTATGGAAGTCCAGGAATGCAATTACATTAGGCAAAATAGAAGGGTGGTGGTGGAGCATGTCTATAGGGAAGGGAACATACTGGCGGATTATTTTGCTAACTTAGTTGTCATTTTGCAGGTACTCTAATATTCAATATATTTCAATAGGTCCCAATAGAAGATAGAAAAATCATCAATATGGAGAAATAACAAATTCCTAATCTAAGAATAAGAAACTGTCACAATAAGAACTACATAGGAGAAAGCACAACTACATAATAGGTCAACAATATTCAATGAGTAAAACATATACAAGATACAAATTATGGAAGAGGAAAGCACTGGTTTATACATTACAACTGACATGCAGAAGAATAAATATAAGTGTCTCAACAATACATCAAGGTATAAGCCATATCAACTCAACTTACAAATCTAGGAAAGGATTTACATATGAAATTAGACTGACTAATTATAGATATTCTTTAACAGTGGTATTAGCTCCTTGAGCTCAAGCTGTTGAGAAAATTTATAGTTAAAATGTCAGATCTACAAATTTGTAAGTAGACAAGAGCGATTTTACCTATTTGCATAGTGGTGTTAGGGTGACTGTCATTGAACGAAAGAAGTCTTCAATGATTCTGATCTCATGAAACTAGTGAGACTTGTAGGTGTCCTATAAGAAATCGAACCAAGCTTACTGATTTATTGACCATGCAATTACTGTGAGGATTGATTTTACTTATTTGCATCTAATAATTCGCATGCATAGCTGGTCTGCCTAAGAGCTTTGGTGGGTGGATCAGATAGCTTGCATAAGCTTTTTCATTAGAGTTTCGACTGTTATGGATGAAAATAGACACTGTCGACATAACAGGGAAGACGAAGTATAAGGAATGTGTCCGTTTTTGTTTCCTAAGTTGTTGTTCTAGAATATTGTAGGTTTTATTTATGTCTGAGGTCTGGATGTGGACCTTTTATTTATTGGAATCACTTTTATTTATGATATAGGCTATCTGATAGACACTTTCAATTAGAAATAAACGTTAATATCTTAAAATTTTCATATTCTTGTTTGAAGATTTTTCACCAACTGATTTTATATTACTCGTTGAAATATTTCTATTTTTGATGTCAAAATTTATACCTTTCAAGATGAACCAATTGAATTTCTTGATAGAGAGAATTATTTTTGTTTTCAATTAGATGATTTTATTTTAATTTTTATGGACTAAATTTTCTTGGCATCCTAAAAACAGATAAACTAATATTAGTCACTATGAAAGGCATATATTCTAGGGAAACTTACATTGTATGTCAGTTAGGGCAAAATAATTATCTATTTTAACCCACATTTCGGTTTATATCATGACCCGAACATAGGCCCAGATTGAGACACGGGATAAAAAACCCCGAGAGGCTCCAAGTCGACCCATGACATGAATATACGTCTAACTCAACATAGATAAGAAGAAGATCATCATAAATAGCATGATAGAAGTCTAAACAAACATAACATTAGAATACATACATCAATCTAAAGCTGAATACAACTATGTTCGAAAAAGCCTCTAACACTGACGAGTTGATGGAAAAAGACCCCAACTAACTCACTAAAATATAAAAACTGAAAATATGACATACAACTGATAAGAAGGGACCTCGCAAGATGAGGACTCACCAATTGAGGCTGAGGAAAGATAACTCCAGGAATATGACTAGCGGCGGGACTGAGTCTGGATATCGGATCCTGTATCATGAAATGATACGACATAGAGTATACGGTCAGTACGTGGAATGTATGAATATGCAAGGTAAGTAAAACTGCTAAGTAAGTAAAATCATTAAACATGCATAGTATAAAACATAATCAAGATAAGATTCTGAGAGTAGCGCTTGCATGCTATTTTCTGAAATCATGATCTTAACATAATTGAACATCATAACTGAATCGAATGACCCAAAGTTGAAAACTGCTAATTATAAGTAAAACTGAACATTGGGTCAAACCTGCTGAAATCATAATATCATGACTGATGTACATGCATAACTGAAATCATGAGGAAAAATGGAAAACTCGTCATATAACCGACATTACCATGATAGAGTTCACGTGGTCCTGACTATCGCACTCAAGTGGGCAGAGCCGTCCAAAGCCTTACTAGAGCTAAGGGTGCTACCATGATATCGATATCAAGCTCAAGGCCCCTTGGGAGCAGGGGAAATCTATAAAAGAGGTCCCAAATAATTTGATCATACCTACGTTGGCACGTAGTTCTGAGGCATAGGATTGACTGACCCTTAGCCTACTCGGTGCTAGACACTACTCCCAAAAACATGCATATGCTCTTCATCATTTTTCAACGAAGCTGACCATCGTCTAGTGACGAAGCTGAATAATAACATGCATGCAATATCTGAAATCATAATACGAGGAGCCTTGGCTCAAACCATACCACAAGCTGAAAAATAATGGGAGTCTTGACTCCAAAATCATGTGGTAAGCTAATTCATGAAATCATAAGACATACTTGATCATATGTGCTTTCCCCATACTTAAACATACTTGAAATCAACTTGATCCACTTTGAAAACATGAACATAAACATGGGTATTTTGAAATCATACTTTCTTCATAAATATAACATCATACTTGAAAGTATATCTCATAGATCTCAACTTTCATGAACATTTATGGATAGGCATCATAGTTTAGAAAACTTGAAAACATAAATTTATAATTTAAAACATTGTGAAATCTGCCCATTAACCATAATTCATCATTTAAAACATGCTTAGATCATACCCATGAATAAAACATTGCACCCATTCATAGAGTTACATACATGAGGGATCTAATTTTCACACTTCCTTGATAGCCCAAATATAATTGAGGAAGAACTGAAGAACTAGCCTTGATCACCTCTTAAACTTCTAAACTTGCATGCATGAATTAGGATATGATTAGAATGACTTAACCCTTCTTAAAACATTCCATTTTGACCTTAAAACGACGTAGTTTAAGCCTTAGGAACTTAGAAATTATAAAAAAGCCCTTAATAAACTCGCAGGGAAAAACATACTGCCAGTCCCAATGAGGGACTAGACGAGTCGTCGTCACTGGCCACGACTCATGGTATTTTTTCGTCAAGAACACTGCCAAAAATCTGCTGAAGGTTACCACGAGGGACATAACGGATTGCTACTGGTGACCACGACTCATAGTCACCTCCCATTGCCTTTACTGCCCAAAATCCTAGATCCCCAATCTCTCTTGACCACAGATGACTTAACTTGTCGTGGTGCTGATCACGACTCGTGGTCACCTCCCTTGGTCACTCTGAACACAAAAATCTCGACCAAGTCCCAGCCTCTCTCCATGAGTCACTTAACGACTCGTGGAGTTCCTAAAGGGTCACTGAATGACTCGTCCTGTGACCTGGTGCAGAAAATCCTGTTTTTCTCCATTTCAATTCCCCAGTCTAATCTTATGCTTTTCGGGGTATTACAATATCTCCCCCTTAGGAAAATTCATCCTCAAATGTTGAAAATCACATCAAAAAGCAGAGAAATGCAATCATCATGCTCAAATACTGAACTACATGCTAAAAACTGATGGAGTGACTGACTCCGATTTAAACTACATGACTGAACTGAATTCCCGAGCCACACATACATCCATTTACCTAAAAGAAACTAAGGTACATGAGATGAACATGTAACTGAATAGAGTATTAAGGAGGAAACTGATACCTCAAGATGAAACTGAGTCGGAAGGAAATACCTGTGGGTATTTAGCCATCATATTTGTTTCGGCTTCCCATGTAGCTCCCTCAATATGTTGATTCCT
This sequence comes from Datura wrightii, assembly GCA_035772735.1. Lineage (NCBI taxonomy): Eukaryota > Viridiplantae > Streptophyta > Magnoliopsida > Solanales > Solanaceae > Datura > Datura wrightii. The sequence continues at coordinate 68,485,781 of JASDFA010000019.1, read as the reverse complement.
CCGTAAAACCTTGACTAAAGCTACTTCTTTGTTTCTTAGCTTACGAACCTGACGATCCAGTATCTCCACTGGAACCTCTTCATAACTAAGGCTGTCCTTCACACTGACACTGTCCACTGGAACAACTAAATCTAGATCACCCAGACACTTCTTTAAGAGCGATACATGAAAAACTTGATGGATTGAAGCTAATTCTGAGGGCAACTCTAATTCATATGCTACCTTGCCTACCCATTGCACAATCCGGTATGGGCCAACATAACAGGGATTGAGTTTTCCTTTCTTTCCGAACCTCATCACTCCCTTCATCGGAGACACCCTGAGAAACATCCAATCATCTACTTCAAACTCAAGTTCTCTCCTTCTTACATTCGCATAGGACTTTTGGTGACTCTGAGATTTTTTCAAACTGTCCTTTATAAGTTGAACTTTCTCCATAGCTTCATGGATTGATTCTGGACCTAACATCGCAGCTTCACCAACTTCAAATCAAACACTGAGAGATCTACATCTCTGCCCGTAGAGAGCCTCAAATAGAGCACATCTGAATGCTGGAATGGTAGCTGTTGTTATACGCAAGCTCAATGAGAGGAAAAAGATCATCCCAACTACCCTTGAAGTCAATCACACACGCTCTCAACAGGTCCTCGAGAGTCTGAATAGTTCGCTTGCCTGACCATCTGTTTGTGGGTAAAATGCTGTACTGAGCTTGACTAGTGCATCAAGTTCCTTTTGAAACAATCTCCAAAACTATGAGGTAAATTGAGTGCCTCTATCTAATATGATGGAAAAGGGAACTCCATGCAACCAAACTAACTCCTTATTGTATAATTTAGCATTATCCTCCGCTGAATCGGTAGTTTTGACTGGTAAGAAATGAGCTGCTTTGGTCAACCTATCCACGACCACCAAAATGGAGTCATACTGTCGACGAGTGCGAGGCAATCCTGTGATGAAGTCCATATTGATTTCCTCCCACTTCCAAGTAGGAATACTGATGCCTTGAAGTACACCTCCCGGTCTTTGATGCTCCACTTTCACCTGTTGACAATTTGGACACTTAGCCACAAATTTTGCAATGTCCTTCTTCATGCCATTCCACTAATAGACTTCTCGTAGGTCATGGTACATCATGGTGGCACTTGTATGTACAGAGTATCTAGATCCATGAGCCTCGTGCAATATCCGATCTCTCAAATCATCAACATTCGAAACACACAAACGACCCTAATATCGAAGCACCCCATCTCTCTCTTTGGAGAAAACCTCTACCTTTTGATTCTAAATGGCTTCCTTCAGCTTCACCAAGATAGGATCCTCATCTTATCTAGCTTTTACATCAGTCGCCAAGGGTGATTCAGACCCGTTTTGCACAATAACACCACTATCGGTCGAGTCGATCAAACAAACTCCCAACAATGCAAGCCGATGCACATCCTTCACCAGCTCCTTTCTCCCCTCATCTACATGGGACACACTCTCCATAGAAAGCCTACTAAGAGCATCTTCTACCACATTAGCCTTTCCCGGATGATAAAGGACACTCATATCATAATTCTTGAGTAGCTCCAACCACCTTCCTTGATGGAGATTCAAATCCTTTTGGGTAAACACATATCGTAGGCTTTTGTGGTCTGTGAACACATCTACATGGACCCCGTACAAATAGTGTCTCAAAATCTTTAAGGAGAATACTACCGCCTCCGATTCGAGATAATGAGTTGGGTAATTCTTTTCATAAACTTTTAGCTGCCTGGAAGCATATGCTATAACCTTGCCATGCTGCATCAATATACAACCAAGGCCAATCCTCGAAGCATCACAATATACCATAAACCCATCGGTACCCTCGGGTAGGGTTAACACCGGTGCTGAGATGAGTCGATTCTTCAACTCTTGAAATCTCCTCTCACAAGCCTCCGATCAATGGAACTTCACTTTTTTTAGGTCAATTTGGTCAATGGCACTACAATAGATGAAAACCCCTCAACAAATCTCCAATAATAACAAGACAAACCCAAAAAACCTCCTAATATCTAAAGGATTCACCGGTCTAGGATAATTTATCACCGCTTCTATCTTTTGAGAGTCTACCTGTACACTCGCACTTGATACTACGTGACCCAAAAACGCCACTAAATTCAACCAAAACTCGCATTTACTGAATTTAGCATACAATGGAGATCCTTGAGAGTCTGTAGCACCACCCTCAAATGAGCGGCATGCTCCTCCTTACTTCGAGAGTATATCAGGATGTCATCTATGAACACAATCACGAACATATCCAAATATGGCTTGAACACCCTATTCATCAAATCCATAAAAGTTGCAAGAGAATTCATTAGTCCAAAAGATATAACTACAAACTCATAGTCACTATACCGAGTCCTGAAGGCTGTCTTTGGGATGTCACTCTCGAACCCTGAGCTGATGGTATTCAGATTTGAGGTCTATCTTTGAAAAGAACTTTGCACCCTGAAGCTAGTCAAACAAATCATCAATCCTGGGAAGAGGATACCTTTTCTTGATTGTAACTTTATTCAGTTTGATCTTAGGCAGATTTATATGCCCAAGTGATACTCAAACGTATCATTTTTACCTTGTTTGTTGTGCAATGTGTATATAATATCATGTAATTGGTAATAAAATGCGAATTTATACTAACCAACATGACTGGCATTTGTTTCGCAGGTAAATGTGATTTTTAGGAGCTAAAATGCATGTGGGAACTATGTCGGAGTTGGACTTGGATGCGAGTGTGGAAAAGACATTGGAATGCACATTTTATAGGGGCTCCGCGATGGAGCCGTGCCACGCTACCATCGCGGTAGCACACTGCCTGAACAGAAATTAAAATGGCAAATTCCAGTGTGCCATCGCGTCAGCTCCATGGCACCGAGAGAGGCCTCCGCGTTGGCCTCCGTGCCACGTTGAGGCTAATTTACCGGACCCTGAAATTCCAGTGAAGGTCCGCGTCCACGCCGTGTCACGGAGGCAGTGCTCCGCGTTGGCCTCCGTGACACGTTGCTTGTTATTCCGGGAAAAATTTCCCACTAGTATAAATAGCACACTTAGGTTTATTTTAAGCAGTTTTTAGTTTTTTTTAGACTGAGTTCAGAAGTGGAGAGCAAGGACGTGGGTTAGGAGCAGTTGAGGAACGAAAAAGCTAAGGGATTTCTTCTCTTCTTTTCTTCTTTCTATCAATTGTACGTATGATTTACACTCATTTTAGGATGATCAATCCACAAATGAGTGGCTAATTCTCTTCCTTGCTGAGGTTTTGACACTTGTAATGAATTTTGATTATAATTGATATGGTTTTCTTCTTATTCTTTCATGTTGTTCTATTAATTCTTGTTCTTACTGCATTAGTGCGTGGCCAACATTAATGTACATCTAAAAAGTCCAATTTCACTCGAAAGAGCAAGAAATTGGAAAGTTGTGAATTAATAGGGTATTGTTCTTAACTTGATTTGGGAAAATTGGGTTTTGATGTGCTTTCCTGATAGAAATATACTTGAAAGCCGTATTAGTCAATTTAGGAACCGGAATTGTATTGCTAGGTCATAAATTGCATTTGATCACAGAAATGTAGACGGATGGTTTATGATTCTAAAGTGAAATTAAATACGAGAGTTTTAATTTCTAGGTGAATGTTCTTGGCTAGCAACATGAAGAAGAGATTAACCAAATTATCATGATTATCAAGTTCATTACTTGTTCTTAACCTTGGCATGTTCATATCCATTGTCTAAATTCACAGTAAATAGTTGTTATTAATTTTAGTATATATAGTTTAGAAACAAAAACTCAAGTAACTGTTGGTTACATCGTTGTTAGCATAATTAGAAGTGAAATAGGAATATAGTAAACTAGGCAACTTTACATATCTTGAGCCTCCTTGGATCGATACTTGGCTACTTAGCCACTTTATTACTTGTTTGACCACGTGCACTTGCGTGTCGGTTTTTAACCCCTATACCGAACCACCGAACAAGTTTTTGGCGCCGTTGCCGGGGAGGCTAGGCGATTTGTGAAATTGTGTTTAGTGTAAATTTTCTGTATTTTTATTTTTATTTTCTTAAAGTGTTAACAACTTGGTCTTAAACAGTATTTTGCAGATTTTGTTTCTGTGAACACTGGCAAGGGACAAGGAGCTGGTGGAATCTTACTTAGAGCCTGAACGTGAATTTCATAGTCAACGTAGAGAAGCTCTACAAAGGAAGCTGCAGTTGTTCCGACAATCTATGATGGAGCAACAAAATCCACCAGTTGTGCGGGCAGTGTTAGTGCCCGATGAAGCAGCAGCAAGGCCGGTTCGCGAGGTGGCAATCCCACACGCCAACAATGTACATTCTAGCATCCGCAAACCAGAGCCTGGAGGGAGGTTTGAATTAAAGCAGAATATGGTGCAACTCTTGCACACAAGCGGGCAATTTACCGGTCTCCCTCATGAAGATCCACAACAACATCTCCAAAACTTTTTGGAGATAAGTGATACTTATATACCCGCTGGAGTGTCACCTGATTATGTTCGGCTCACCTTATTTCCATTTTCCTTACTTGGTGAAGCCAAGAGGTGGTTAAAAGCTGAACCACCCAATTCTATATCAACGTGGGATGATCTTGCACGGAAGTTTTTGATCAGATTTTTCCCTTCTGGTAAAACAGCCAGACTTAGAAGTCAAATTCTAAGTTTTAAATAGAGGGAGGGAGAAAATCTATATCAAGCCTGGGAAAAATTTAAATCCATGTTGCGGGACTGTCCTCATCATCATCAGTCCAATGAGGTGTTGGTACACACATTTATTGAGGGTTTGGAACCCCACACTAAAATTCTGTTAGATTCAGCAGCTGGAGGGCAAGCGCTGGAAAAGACTTACGAGGAGCTGTACACTTTGCTCAACCGAATTTCACAAGGCAATCCAAAATGGAATGCAGATTCATCTCGAGGTGGAGCAAGGAAAGCAGTGGGAGTGCTTGAAGTGGATGGATTTACAGCTATCGCTGCACAGATAGCTGCTTTGCAAAATCAGTTAAACACTCACTTCAGCAATATGAACTTGAACCAGCCTTCAGCTTCGGTCAATGCTGTCCAACAGATGTGGTGTGAAGTGTGTGGTAGTAGTGAGCATTCAGCTGAATGCTGTGGTGCAAATCCTGATTCTGTTAACTTTGTGGGCAATGCACAGAGAAATCAGCAGCAGTTTGGTAGTGGATACAACTCAAATTGGAGAAACCATCCTAATTTTTTGTGGGGTAGCAACAATCAACAAGGCCAAAGTTCCGGGCAGGGTATGCACAGAAACCAAGGAGGGCAACAAAATTATCAAGCTCAATTCAGAAATCACAATGCCCCTCCTCCACCACCATCACCTACTATTGAGGAGATGTTCAAAACCATGATCGCTAATCAGGCACAATTGTAGGCTGACTATGTTAAATTGGCAGTCGAAGTGAAGAATAATCAGTTGGCGACCAAGGCTCTTGAATATCAGTTTGGGCAATTTGTTAGTGCCCAAAATACGAGACCCGGAGGAGGACTACCTAGCGACACGGATCCTAATCCGAAGCAGGTAAATGCAGTGACCACGAGGAGTGGTTTACAGTTAAAGGAGGTGGAACCGGAAAGACCGCCTCAAAAATCAGGAGCAGCAGATGTTGAGGGAGAGCAAATCTCAGATAAGGGGAAGACTAAAGAAGCTGAACCAGAAAGGCCTCCACCCCCGTTCCCTCAACGACTTAAGAAACACAAGGAGGAGGCGTGTTTCCAGAAATTCATGGAGGTACTTAAACAGGTACACGTTAACTTACCTTTTGTTGATGTCTTGCAGGGAGTGCCAAAATATGCGAAATATATTAAAGACATTGTGGCTAACAAAAGTCGTTTGACTGAGTATGCCACGGTAGCTTTAACGGAGGAATGCACTTCCCGTATTCAGAATAGGTTGCCCACAAAACTGAAAGACCCTGGAAGTTTTACTATCCAGCTTACGATTGGGCAAAGTATCCGAGCTCGTGGATTATGCGACTTGGGGGCAAGCATAAATCTGATGCCATCTTCGGTATTCAGAAAGTTAGGTCTAGGGAGTCCTAGACCTACAACGGTAATCTTGTAGCTAGCAGACAGGTCTTTAGCTAAGTCGGATGGCGTTGTTGAGGATGTGTTAGTGCAAGTAGGCACCCTCATTTTTCCGGTCGATTTTATTGTTCTGGATTTTGAACCAGATGCTGAAGTCCCATTTATTTTGGGACGACCCTTTTTGGAAACCTAAAAAGCATTAATTGATGTAGCTGCGGGTCAACTCACTATGCGAGCACATGACAAGGTCGAAGTGTTTGATGTGTACAAAGTACCTAAGCTCCCGACTGTTTATAAGGAACTCTCGGTGATCAATGTGATTGATCATGGGAAGGCTAATGGAATGAGTGATTCCCGAGAGTTACTAGGAAGGCCACCGGATAAGGTTGAGAACTACTGGGGGGATGACCATGATCGGGACAAATCGTCCATCACCCTAGTAGACAAGTGAGCATAAAGGACGTCGAGCCACGACGGTAAACCAGGCGCTGGACGGGAGGCAACCCGTGAGAAAAATATTTTATTTTTCTTCTTTTTGCACAGTGTAGTTAATTTTTATCTTTATTTTTGTTTTTATTTTTTATTTCCAATTTTTATTTTTCTTTTTCTTTTCTTGATTAGGTTTAGATTTTCATTTTAGTTAGTATTTTTATTTTAGTTAGGGAAATCTATTAATCTAACCAATTTTTGTTTAGTGAGGTGATTTTCAGGTATAATGGAGGAAATATACATGGAATAGAGAAAATGAGGCAAGGTATGAAAAATTAAATTAATTGAAGAAACAGTGCACTGGCGCGTTGGCGTCGTGTCACGGAGGTAGGGCTCCGCGTTACCCTCCGTGACACGTTGAAGGCAAAATCCGGATTTTTCAAAAATCCAGTAAGCCAACGCGTTGGCTCCGTGTCACGGAGGAGGATCTCCGCGTTACCCTCCGTGACACGTTGCCGTGTATTTGGTGCCGGGTCACACCGGGTTACCGGGTGACCCGCATGTTTTCTTAAATTAAAACCCCCGATTTCTCCCTATTTCTTCCCATTCCCTCTTCCCTCCGCGACCAAAACACCTATTGCCCCCTCCCCAAGCACCGTGCCACGTTCCTAGGCAAGGAATACGTCAAGTTTCTTCGGTTTCTCAATTCAAAGGTATGTTTTCATCATCTATCTCAATTTTTTTGGCGATTTTAGTCAAATTTGGGCATGTGAGGTGAGATGTATCACCCTAGGTAGAAATTAAACATGAATGTTGGATTATTTGTGATTGATATATGTTTGGATTGTTGTATTTAGCGTTTGAACTTATCGATTGCGTAAATAATTCGAATTTGATTATAGAATTGTATTCTAGGGCATGAGTTGTTGAATTTAACTTGAGCGACTTGATAAGTCGGAAAATTAGATGCCGGGGTGTGTTTGTAAATTGAGAGAAGTCGTGGTAAATATTGTGTTAATGTTAAAAGACGACAAATTCTCGAATTTTTTGGGAAAAGGCAAAAAGTGTGTAAATTGGTTAGATTGTTTGGATTAGATTGTATATAGAATGTTTTTATCGTTGTTGTTATTTTGTTGTTGTTTTTGTTGCGAAGTGCGATGTGTGAATTGTTAGCGATAGTAGGATTGGGATTAGCTGTATGAAGTCTGAGTAGTACGCTAACCGTTATGCTGTCGAAATTTTTTTGTGAACGCACTAAGCATGAAGTGTATAGTGTTGTCTGTGGTATAATTAGAGTTATTCTTGCCGTAATTTTGTAGAAGTAGCTAAGGCCTAAGTGTGGGGTAAATGTTGTGTAACCCTACCTTAGCCGAAGTTCACAAGTTTTTAGCTTAACTTTGTGCTTGTTTGTGTAAATTGACAGGTACAATGGCGAGCAGACAAGATAAAGGCAAGGGTGCTTCTACCTCAGGCACCGGTAGGAAAAGGATGAGACTGGGCACCACAGTCCTAGATGCACCCACTGTTCCACGCGGCCAACGCCGCCAATACGGAACAAGATGGGTAACCGAGGAAGGAAAGAAATGGTATGATAAGCATAAGGAGAACAAGTACTTCCCGGAGGAACATATTGCACGGGAACCACTCGCACAGGAGTTCCCTCGCATTGTACAGAGAATCGAGGCAGCTGGGCTCAGCTTTATCTTTCAGGAGCCCAAGGAGTGCAACCTTCACTTGGTCCGGGAATTTTATGCAAACTGGAACCCGGCCATCAGAAGCCACACAGTGAAAATCAGAGGGCAGATTGTCACTCTGGAACCCCAGCAGCTGAATGCCATCGTTGGAGCGTGGGACACAGACGCTCACGTTCTCCGCCAGCTAAACATCACCCCACCGTACGCCGACATCAGATGTACGTTGTGTGGGGCTCGATCCACATCCCGATGGAGTAGACACAAGGAGAGGGGTTACCACCAGACTCTGCCTTATTCGCAGATGAACAGGGAGGCCAGAATATGGCTGAAGATTGTGTGTTCGTGTTTGATCCCGGGAGTTCATATGACGGACGTGACCCGGGACCGTGTCTGCTTGGTGTATGCCCTTATGAAAGGGCTTGAGATTAATGTTGGGGCGGTAATAATATCCGCCATGAAGAGAGCCAGACTGCACCAGGGCCACAGATACGGGTTTGGCGGACTCATCACCACCTTCCTCCGAGGCCTTGATATTGAGGAAGAAGCTTTGGACTATATTCCGCAGTTGGAGCGGAGGGCCCTCGATGTGACAAAGACTAAGGCCCCCGACACTACACACGGACCAGTACTGACTTTGGGCGAGGGACATGCTCGGGACGATCAGTACATGGCCCGTATGTTTGGCATACAGATGCTACAACTACGGATTGGTGGGAGACCAGCCACTGAGGAAGAATTATGGCAGCTGGAGCTGGACTACCCCTTTGGCAAGAACGCCAGAGCCTTATGTCGGGTGGGACCAGCCTTCGTGGAGCCGACGGATGACGATGTCCCTACTGATGAGGAGACACGTCGTGAGGACTCCGATGTGGAGTCCGATGACGACGATGGAGCTGATTCAGATATGGGCGACGAGGCCGCAGCACCAGATGAAGTAGTCGAATATTTCGACTGATCAGGGAGTTCCACCACCCAAATTTGTTGTTTTGTAATTTTTGTGAACACTGGGGACAGTGTTCGATTTAAGTGTGGGGTGGGGAGTAGCTAGGTGCTGGGACATAGGCTCTAATTTGCTGTATGTTTTTCCTTGATTTGTATGAATGTTTGTGCTTTCCCTGTTGTGAACTGTTTGGTGATGTATCTGTATATATTTGTTTTGTGGCTAATGATGTGTGTTATGAAAAGTTATGGTTGCCAGTGTAAATATTTTGTAAATATTTTTTTTCTATCGAGATGATCGATATTTTTCAAAAATTTGCGCGAAAATATTTTGCACTTGTAAATATTTTCTTTCTATCGAAATGATCAATGTGTTGCAAAATTTTTCGATTTTTATTTTTTTTGGGTTTCTCGGATTTTGTTTTCGGTTCTTTTACCGAGAATAGTCCCATTGAACCGATGTCATAGTTAGTGACTGTTCCCTATGATGGATGGATGACGACCGTCTTAAGGGAAATGTAGTCGGTAGGAGTAGGATTTTTATTTGTTTTTAGTTTTTCTTTGGTGGATTGCATCAATGAACTGTAGTTGCTTATGGTTGCTAAAATTTCATTGCGTGTTGTAACTGATGTTCAAAATGTGGAAGTGATTCGTTTGAAAGCATGCAATTCTGTAAATATGTTGAGTTACCTAGGCTATAGAATTTGATTCAGTATGATTGAGGCTTAATTTTGAATTCATGTGATTGGCTAATTAGAGAGTCTGTGAATGCATCTTGATTCGAGCATGTGCATGAAGTGTGAAGTGAGGTATTGCTATTCCATGTCATTGTGAATTGTCTAGAACTTGCCTGGTGTGTGTACAAAATGAAATGAAGGAAGTGTAGTGTTGGAAAGGATGTAGGCATTTCTTTGTTTTAACCGATAGTTTCCATTTTTTCTTGTCAAACTCTACCTTTCTATGTGTTGTATACCCTAGTTAGCCCGTTGAGCCTTTAGCCGATTTCTTTCTTTCTTTTGTCCAAAATTGTATAAACTAAGCTTTATTCCTTCTTTTCATTAGCCTTAAAGTCTATACGAAACTCTTAAGCGCTTACAAAGAAAAGAAAATGTTTCCCAAAGTGTTAAAGAGTGAAAAGAAAAAGAAAAGCAGAGTGAGGAAAGAAAAGATGATGTTGAAGAGGCACTTGCTATAATTAAATGATAGTGAGGGTACATGAAAGCCCTTTGTTTTGTGTCAAGTGTGTTTTATGAAATGGGCTGTATGAAAGTAAACCAGCATGAATGGGAGAAAAAGAGAAAAGAGAGGAACAATGTCCATGAGTCAATGGGAATGAGTTGAAAAGGCGCTTAAGGATGCTAGCGACTATTATTGGCTAATCCAATATATATATCCTAGATCCATAGCCCCGTTACAACCCATTAAAGTCCTACGTGATCCTATATTACATTTCTTTATATTAGTGGAGTAATACACTAAGGGCAAGCGTATGGGGCATGACATGAGGCATGTGAATTCTTTTGGGAGAGTGAGTGAAATTAATTTTTATATGCCCCTACTTGCATGTTTGTGTGTTGCATGAACAAAAAGGGGAAGATTCTCTTGAGTTATGAGGGCACATGCTTGATGAAAGATTGATTTTCGTGTTGGATTTCTTGATTAGCTGATTTGCATGAGTTTGCCGATATCAAGAATCAATTCTTAAAGTCTAGGAAGTCTTGATGTATTAAAGGTCATTGTATTGTACGACCAAGCATGTTTTCTTGATGATTTGCAAAAATTGAATAATCGATATGACCGTAGCGTAAATTGTTGCACCATAGTGACAAAGGTTGGGATGTAATTTGCATGATTTGTGTATGTGTTGTTCGAGGACGAACAAGGATTTAAGTGTGGGGTAAGTGATCTTGGGCAGATTTATATGCCCAAGTGATACTCAAACGTATCATTTTTACCTTGTTTGTTGTGCAATGTGTATATAATATCATGTAATTGGTAATAAAATGCGAATTTATACTAACCAACATGATTAGCATTTGTTTTGCAGGTAAATGTGATTTTTAGGAGCTAAAATGCATGTGGGAACTATGTCGGAGTTGGACTTGGATGCGAACGTGGAAAAGACATTGGAATGCACATTTTATAGGGGCTCCGCGATGGAGCCGTGCCATGCTACCATCGCGGTAGCACACTGCCTGAACAGGAATTAAAATGGCAAATTCCAGTGTGCCATCGCGTCAGCTCCGTGGCACGGAGAGAGGCCTCCGCATTGGCCTCCGTGCCACGTTGAGGCTAATTTACCGGACCCTGAAATTCCAGTGAAGGTCCGCGTCCACGCCGTGTCACAGAGGCAGTGCTCCGCGTTGGCCTCCGTGACACGTTGCTTGTTATTCCGGAAAAAATTTCCCACTAGTATAAATAGCACACTTAGGTTTATTTTAAGCAGTTTTTAATTTTTTTTTTAGACTGAGTTCAGAAGTGGAGAGCAAGGACGTGGGTTAGGAGCAGTTGAGGAACGAAAAAGCTAAGGGATTTCTTCTCTTCTTTTCTTCTTTCTATCAATTGTACGTATGATTTACACTCATTTTAGGATGATCAATCCACAAATGAGTGGCTAATTCTCTTCCTTGCTGAGGTTTTGACACTTGTAATGAATTTTGATTATAATTGATATGGTTTTCTTCTTATTCTTTCATGTTGTTCTATTAATTCTTGTTCTTACTGCATTAGTGCGTGGCCAACATTAATGTACATCTAAAAAGTCCAATTTCACTCGAAAGAGCAAGAAATTGGAAAGTTGTGAATTAATAGGGTATTGTTCTTAACTTGATTTGGGAAAATTGGGTTTTGATGTGCTTTCCTGATAGAAATATACTTGAAAGCCGTATTAGTCAATTTAGGAACCGGAATTGTATTGCTAGGTCATAAATTGCATTTGATCACAGAAATGTAGACGGATGGTTTATGATTCTAAAGTGAAATTAAATACGAGAGTTTTAATTTCTAGGCGAATGTTCTTGGCCAGCAACATGAAGAAGAGATTAACCAAATTATCATGATTATCAAGTTCATTACTTGTTCTTAACCTTGGCATGTTCATATCCATTGTCTAAATTCACAGTAAATAGTTGTTATTAATTTTAGTATATATAGTTTAGAAACAAAAACTCAAGTAACTGTTGGTTACATTGTTGTTAGCATAATTAGAAGTGAAATAGGAATATAGTAAACTAGGCAACTTTACATATCTTGAGACTCCTTGGATCGATACTTGGCTACTTAGCCACTTTATTACTTGTTTGACCACGTGCACTTGCGTGTCGGTTTTTAACCCCTATACCGAACCACCGAACACAGTTGCCGATAATCAATGCACATACGAAGGAAATCATCTTTCTTGCGGACAAAGAGAACTGGTGCACCCTATGGGGATTTGCTAGGTCTAATGAAACTCTTATCTAAGAGGTCATTCAACTGCTCCTTCAACTCCTTTAGCTCAACTGGAGCCATTCTGTAAGGAGGAATGAATATAGGCTGCATATTGAGAAGAAGGTCAATACCAAAATCGACCTCCGGCTTGGGAGGGATTCTCAGTAGATCATCTGGAAACACTTCAGGATATTCACATACTACTGAAACTAATTAGGTAGTTGGGGTCTCGAATGTAGCATCCTTAACTCTAACTAGATGGTACACGCAACCCTTAGAAATGATCTTTCTGGACTTAAGGTAGGAAATGAAATGACCTACAGGCGCAACTGAACTACCTTTCACTCTAAGACTGGCTCACCCGGAAATCTGAACTCTACTGCACAGGTTCTACAATTCACTGAGGTATAGCATGCAAATAGCCAATCCATGCTGAGGATAACATCAAAATCGGACATGGCTAGCTCTACTAAATCTGCTGAGTTGACTTTCTGAAGGACTATGAAAGGGCAATTTCTATACACCAGTCTTGCTATAACTGAATCACCAACTAGAGTAGAGACTGAGAAGGGTTCTAATAAGATTTTGGGACCGACTCCGAAATTACTAGCAGCATAGGGCATCACAAAAGATAAAGTAGCCCCTGGGTCTAACAAAGCATATTCATTAAGATGAAATACTCATAACATACCAGTGTACTAAATTCGGGATGTTAGGGCATAAAATCTACTTTGGCTCTGTCCGCTACCTGTACAAAAGTAGATCCCCCTGCTGAGCTGGGCGTGCTGGTGGAGCTGCTAAACTAGAAGCTGGGTCTCGGCCCCTATCATGACCCTGTCTTGCTGCTGGGCAATCTCTAAGAATATGTTCGGGCTTCTCGTACCCGAAACAAGTACCTGAACCTGCTAAGCACTGACCCACAAGTCTCCGGCCAAATCTGCTACACTCTTGAGGGCTAGTCTCTATGGGTCGGCTACTCTGACCTCTCGAGCCTGATACTCATCATCTCTAATACCAAATTTGTCACGACCCAAACATAGGTCCGGATCGAGACACGAGACAAGAAACCCCAAGAGTCTCCAAGTCGACCCATGACATGAACATACATCTAACTCAACATAGATAAGAGGAAGATCATCATAAATAGCATGGCGGAAGTATAAACAAACATAACATCAGAATACATACATCAATCAAAAGATAAATACAACTATGTCCAAAAAAGACTCGATCACTGACGATTTGATGGGACAAGATCCCAACTAACTCACTAAAATTTGAAAACTGATAATACGACATACAACTGATAAGAAGGGCCCTCGCAAGATGAGGACTCACCAAATGAGGCTGAGGAAAGCTAACTCCGGGAATATGAACAGCAGCGAGACTGAGTCTGGATATCGAATCCTATATCATGAAACGATACAACATAGAGTATGCGGTCAGTACATGGAATGTACCGAGTATGCAACGTAAGTAAAACCTATAACTAAGTAAGATCATTAAACATGCATGGTATAAAATATAATCAAGATAATATTTTGAGAGTAGGGCTTGCATGCTATTTTATGAAATCATCATCTGAACATAATTTGAACATCATAACTGAATCAAATGACCTAAAGTTGAAAACTGATAATCATAAGTAAAACTGAACATTGGATCAAACCTACTGAAATCATAATATCAGGACTGATGTACATGCATAACTGAAATCATGAGGAATAATGGAAGACTCATCATATAACCGACATTACCACAATAGAGCTTACATGGTCCCGACTATCACGCTAAAGTGGGCAGAGCCGTCCAAATCCTTGCTAGGGCTAAGGGCACTACCATAATATCGATATCAAGCTCAAGGCCCATTGGGGGCAAGGGAAAGCTCTAAAGGAGGTCCCAAATAATCTGATCATACCTATGTTGGTGAGTAGTTCTGAGGCATAGGGTTGACTGACCCTTAGCCTACTCGGTGCTAGATACTACTCCCAAAAACAGGCATATGCTCTCCATCATTTTTCAATGAAGCTGACCATTGTCTAGTGACGAAGCAGATTAATAACATGCATGTAATATCGGAAATCATAACATGAGAAGCCTTAGATCAAACCATACCACAAGCTAATAATAATAGGAGTCTTGACTCCAAAACCATGTGGTAAGTTAATTCATGAAATCATAAGACATACTTGATCATATGGGCTTTCTCAATACTTAAACATACTTGAAATCAACTTGATCCACTTTGAAAACATGAACATAAACATGGGTATTTCGAAATCATACTTTCTTCATAAATATCACATCATACTTGAATATATATCTCATAGATCTCAACTTTCATGAACATTCATGGATGGGCATCATAGTTTAGAAAACTTGAACACATAAATTTATAATTTAAAACATTGTGAAATCTTCCTACTAATTATAATTCATCTTTTAAAACATGCTTCGATCATACCCATGAATAAAACTTAGGAATTCATGCATTGGATAAAACCCCCATGGAATCATCAATTAGAACATCATGAATTGAGAGTGAATTGAGCATAGGTGTGACAATTGCACCCATTCATAGAGTTACATACATGAGGGATCTAATTTTCACACTTCCTTGATAGCTCAAAGAGAATTGAGGAAGAACTTTGAAGAACTATCCTTGATCACCTCTCAAATTTCTAAACTTGTATGCATGAATTAGGATATGCTTAGAATGACTTAACTCTTCTTAAAACACTCCATTCTAACCTTAAAAAGACATAGTTTAGGCCTTAGGAACATAGAAATTATGAAAAAAGCCCTTAATAAACTCGTAGAAAAAATTAGAATGCTAGTCCCGACGAGGGACTGGATGAGTCGTCATCACTGGCCATGACTCCTGGTCCGCCTTCGTCAATAACACTGCCAAAAATCTGTTGAAGGTTACCACGAGGGACATAAAAAATCATTATTTGTGACCACGACTCATGGTTACCTCCGGTTGCCTTCGCTGCCCAAAATCCTAGATCCCCAATCTCTCTTGACCACGAATGACTTAACGGGTCGTGGTGCTGACCACGACTCGTGGTCACCTCCCGTGGTCACTCAGAACACAAAAATCTCAACCAAGTCCTAGCCCCTCCCAATGAGCCACTTAACGACTCGTGCGGTTCCTGACGAGTCACTGGACGACTCGTTCTGTGGCCTGGTGCAGAAAATCCTTTATTTTTTCTTTTCAACTCCCCAGTCTGATCTTAGGGTTTCCAAGTATTATAGTTTATTACCTCTTTAGCCATCTATAATTTCTTTTTCATTAATTGTTTTAACAATTACACTTTTTGTCTTCTTCTTCGTTCTTCTTTTTTCTCCGTTGTTTTTTCTTCTTTTTTTCCCTTCTACCGCTTCTTTCTTGTTTCTTCTGCTTCTTTATTCTTCTTCTTCTTCTTTTTTATATTTTTTTCTACTTTTTCATTGTTTTAAAAAAAATGTTTTTATGCTTTTTCATTCTTTTTTCTTTTTATTTTTTTCTGCTTTTTTTTGTTGCTTTTTCTGCCACACCTTTTTTTTCTTCTTCTTTTAGAATTTTTATAATCAATTTCATAGATATTATGTTACACATAATTATTTTTCAATAGATAAGAAAATTATCTGTTGAACACTTTTTTTGTGATTGTTGATTTTTCTTTTCTTTTGCTTTATATAAAACACTTATTTTTCTCGTTTTCTCTTCTGAGTTTTTCCTCTATCCTAACCGATCTCTTCTCTTATATTAACACTTACCCCTTTTTGTCTCTTATATATCTTTGTTGGTAATTTTTTCACATCTTAGATTTATGAAAAAAGAAATAAAGATGAAAAATTAAGTGTTGCTTCTTTAATTTCTTGATCCTTTTATTTTGTTGACTTGAAATGGAATTGCATAAAAAAATATAAACTAGTTATTCATAGTGAATTAGTTGATAATACATCAATTTTATATAAGTTTATTTAATTTTGTATAATCACGGAAAAGTGTGTATAAATACTTTTTATATACTATTATATATTTTTGTATATTGTTATATAAAGTTAATATATTGCCTGCAGTAAATATATAATATTGTATAAAGTTGTATATCGTATGGGCGCCAACATTAATATTATACCAATTTTTAAAAAATAAATATATAAAATGTCTAATTTTACAAAAAGACTATAAATTCATGTGTCCCATAAATAGTACATAAATTCTCCCTTGCTGATGCACCATTATATGTTCACCAAGGTCTAATTTTCTTCCTAAGGGAGAGTTTTATGTAAAGCTCTTTAATACTGCATGACTAGAGTTTTAGAGATGAAGATTGAGTGTATTAAGTGTTGAATTTCAACACATACTAGAGTTAAAATGCAACAAAAATATAAATAGGAACGTACCTTTAGCCATGATAGTTGAAGTATTGTCAAGAATCACCTTTGTCTTAAGCAAACTTGTAACTCTAAAGAAAATAGTAAAAACCTTTTAGTTTTCTAGCCTATGCCTATCAAAGTGTATGCCTGACTGATGAAGTCACAAACATATTTATAAGTAGGCTAGGGGCTCTTAGGCAAAATACTTAACCCTAATAACTTCCCCATACAATATATTCCTAAGGAATCCTAATTAACTCCCTTCGTTCCATTTTAATAGTTAGGTATACTAAAAGTACCTATTTCAAAATACTTGCTAGTTTCAAAATTCAAGAGATAATTAATCATGTTTTTTGTCAATTCTACTCTTAGTACTTAAAATCATTTTAAAATATGAAAAGAATTACTATTTTATGTTTTCAAAAAATTAATAGGGTTATATTAGTCAAATTATCATCCCTATTAATTTTTTTGTTAATGAGTGTGCAAATCTTATTCTAGCAATTAAAATGAAACAAAGGGATAGTTTCCTGTTATACCCCGTAGAATTCCCAGCACCTAGACGACCTATTCGCACGTTGGTTAAGCATATTTGAAGGCCATACGTGCTGGAGAAAGGCCCGGGAAAAGATCGGACGAGAAACCTGTCGAACCATCGCGGAAGGAGCCGAGGCAGAGCCTCTCCGCGATGGAAGCGTTTCACGGAGGAGAGGGCTCCGCGTTGGCTCCGTGACACATTGGCCTTGTCCAGGCCCAAGTATATAAAGCCCCACTTCGGTTTATTTTAGAATTAACTCATATAAATTTCCAGAAAACAGAGAGCAAACGCAGAGAAGGAAAAAGGATCGAAGAAATAATATAATTTTCGTCCGATTACGCTGCTAAACGTTGCCTAAACTCAAATTAACTCCAGATACTGAGGTATTTAGCAGCATAGAGCATTCCTACGGATTCAGTTTCATGAAATACGGCCGACAAATCGTCGAGCCACCGAGCTAAGGTAAGTGGAATTGCTCTAAATTAGTGTCTATGTGTTCCTAGCTGTAAAGTGAGTATTTCTCCCTTTTGGACCTCTGAAAAATAGCGAGTTTCCAGCCGTCTTTCGATAAGCCTAAGTTTAGGCTATAAACGATATCGAAAGTGACGTTGCCTTTTAAAATAAAGTTGTATTTAGCATTAATTGACATATTTATGAATGCAGTTGGGAGAAAATAGTTGAAGAACCGGCCGAGTCTCGTCCGACAGACGAATAGTTCAAGAATAAGGTATGTAAAGCTAGTTTCCTTGGCAAGTTAAGTAATCTCGGTACAGTACAGTAATTTAAAGGCCGGTAGAATATTCAGAAGTCATGTGTTATGCTTATTATGAATGTTGGTACGGTATTGGAAGTATCGAGTTATAATTTGCGCAATACTTGCTAGCCCGATATAGATCCTAATACAAGTGTTAGAATCTGCACAGTATGCTCAGTATGTGATGTGACACAGAATGTTAGGATATCATAGTATTCAGTTGAAACTCAGTAAAGCAATGTAATAACTGTAAGACATTTCAGAAATAGAACGACAAGTTAAAGTGAAGCTAGAAAGCACATTAGAACTAGTAAATCATGCTACTATAGAAACTCAGCATACACCATGGTTTCCAGCAGAAATACTATATCCTGTTCAGTATTAGACCCAGAACAGTCTGCCAGTGTTGTAGTTATGTTAGCACAAATGATGGCTGCTCAGCGTCAGCCAATGCCATCTACAGTTGCAGAATTATCAGGAGGGCCCGATAGTTCGAGGGTCCGAGAGTTCTTAGCCCTGAATCCCCCACAGTTTACAGGTACGGATCGGACAGAGGACCCTCAGGATTTTTTGGATCAAATGCAGAGAATCTTCAGGGTTATGCATGCAACGCCTACCGAATTAATTTAGTTGGCAGCATTCCGGTTACGGGATATCGCTGTGTTATGGTATGAAAGCTGGGAAAAGTCCCGAGGGAGAGATGTTTCCCCTCCCACCTGGTCCAGCTTTTCAGGAGCCTTTCTGGATTATTATCTGCCGCGGGAGATTCGACAGGCCCGGGTAGACCAGTTCCTACACCTGGAGCAGGGGGCCATGAGTGTCTGGGAATATTCCTTGCGGTTTGATTCTTTGGCCCGGTATGCACCAGCCTTTGTTGATACCATGGCATCCAGAGTACAGCGCTTCATCATGGGGTTGAATCCAGAATACGTTGAGACTTGTTTTACAGCCATACTGTGAGAGGACATGGACATTGCTCGAGTTCAGGCATTTGCCCAGAATATTGAGGGCATCAGACAGCGACAACGGGAGATCAGGAGGGTTAATCAGGAACAGCGTCGCCGGGACAGGCCAGTTGAGTTACAGAGGGAGGCCCGGGGAGGACCCAGGCCACGATTGTTAGATAGGCCGCCCAGGCCCCCGCCTCCGCCGCAGTCGCAGGGGGGTAGATTCAGCCGCAGGGGGCAGTCAGAGACTGGTAGAGGCTCGCAGATGGCAGATTCACCATTATAGAGGAGGGCGGAGCAGAGTAAGTATACCCCACCGCTTTGCCCTATATGCAGTCGACGCCATCCTGGAGCATGTAGGTATGGTTCCACCGCATGTTATACTTGTGGCCAAGAAGGCCATTTGATGAAAGATTGCCCAGCCAGAGGTCAAGAGGACCGAGATAGACAGGATAGAGCATCTATAGGGTCACGAGCCACAGCATCCTCGATAGGGCGCAGGCCCTCAGTTTCAGCAGGCAGGGGTCGGGGCAGATCAGGGGCCTCCAATACAGGTGCGGGTCCAAGCCGCACATATGCCTTACCAGGGAGGCAAGATTCAGAAGCGTCGCCTGATGTTGTGACAGGTATGTTAACCATCTGCTAACACCCTGCTTATGTGTTGATTGATCCAGGGTCTACTTTGTCCTATATTACTCCATTTGTGGCACGAAAGTTTAGTATTGCACCAGAATCATTGCAGCAGCCCTTCTTAGTACCCACGCCCGTCGGTGACTCTATCACAGCTAGCCCAATCTACCGCGGGTGTATAGTAGAGGTTGCTGACCGTCAGACCACAGTAGATCTGGTCGAGTTAGAAATGATAGACTTTGATGCTATAATGGGTATGGACTGGTTAGTACCGTGTTTTGCCAATGTTGAATGTTGGACCAAGACAATCCGATTCCACTTCCCAGGAGAAGCTGTGCGGGAGTGGAAGGGCAGCACCGCTACGCCAAAAGGTAGGTTTATTTCCTACCTTCAGGCGAGAAAGTTGATATCTAAGGGATGTATTTACCATCTGGTCAGAGTCCAGGATGTCCAAGCAAAATCTCCGACAATCCAGTCTGTTCCATTGGTGAATGAATTTCTTGATGTGTTTCCTGACGAGTTACCTGGTATTCCCCCAGAAAGGGAAATAGACTATGCTATTGACTTGTTACCAGGCACTCAACCGATATTAATTCCTCCCCATCGTATGGCTCCTGCAAAACTCAGAGAATTAAAGGAGCAGTTGAAAGATTTGTTGGATAAAGGTTTCATCAGGCCGAGTACTTCACCGTGGGGTGCGCCAGTTTTATTCGTAAGAAAGAAAGATGGCTCGCTCCGAATGTGCATAGATTACCAGCAACTAAACAAAATTACAAAAAAGAAGAAGTACCCGCTCCCCAGAATTGACGACTTATTTGATCAGTTACAGGGAGCTAGATACTTTTCTAAGATTGACTTGCGGTCCGGATATCACCAGGTCCGAGTACGTGAGAGAGATATTCCTAAGACAACGTTCAGGACCCGATATGGACATTTTGAATTTCTAGTTATGTCCTTCGGGTTAACGAATGCCCCAGCAGTCTTCATGGACCTGATGAACAGTATTTTCAGACCTTTCCTGGACTTGTTCGTGATAGTATTCATTGATGACATTCTAGTGTATTCTCGCTCTGAAGCAGATCACCGGACTCATTTGCGGACAGTGCTCCAGATTCTCAAGGACCGTCAGCTGTATGCTAAATTTTCTAAGTGTGAATTTTGGCTTAACTCAGTGGCCTTCTTAGGGCATATCATCTCAGACGCTGGTATTCAGGTAGACAAGCAGAAAATAGAAGCAGTTAAGTCATGGCCTAGGCCTACCACTCCAACTGAAGTTCGTAGCTTTCTGGGATTGGCAGGGTATTACAGGAGGTTCGTTGAAGGGTTCTCAACCATTGTGGCACCTCTGACCAAATTGACACAGAAAGCAGCAAAGTTTCAATGGTCAGAGGCATGTGAGCAGAGCTTCCAGGAACTAAAAGACAGATTAACCTCCGCCCCAGTATTAGCATTGCCGGAAGGCACAGAAGGTTATTCAGTCTATTGTGACGCGTCAGGTGTCGGATTAGGTTGTGTGTTGATGCAGCATGGTAGAGTAATTGCATATGCTTCCAGGCAGCTGAGGAAACATGAAAAGAATTATCCTACCCACGACCTGGAATTGGCCGCAGTAATCCACGCCTTAAAGATGTGGAGGCATTACCTGTACGGCGTCCATGTTGATATTTACACAGATCATAAGAGCTTACAGTACATTTTCACTCAGAGGGAGTTGAATCTACGGCAACACCGCTGGTTGTAGCTATTAAAAGATTATGATGTGAATATTCTATACCACCTCGGAAAAGCTAATGTTGTAGCAGATGCCCTGAGCCGTAAATCAATGGGGAGTTTGGATTATTTGCGACCTGAGAAGCGGAAGTTAGCCAAAGAAATTTATCAGTTAGCTGGTTTAGCCGTTCGAATAATGGAAACAGAAAATAATAGAGCAGTAATTCAGAATTCTGCTGTGTCATCATTAGTTACAGAGGTAAAAGAACGACAGTACGAGGATCCTAATTTAGTCCAACTCAGATATAGAATTCAGAGAGGTAAGGAGTCAAATTTTCAGATAACTGAGGCTGATGTGCTACGCTATAAGGGCCGCCTCTGTGTCCCGAATGTTTCAGGGCTTCGCGGGCGGATCATGCATGAGGTACATTACGCTCGCTATTCCCTCCATCCAGGAGCGACCAAGATGTACCACGACATCAGAGAAATTTACTGGTGGCCAGGTATGAAAGCTGAGATAGCCGAATTTGTATCTAGATGTTCTAACTGTCAGCAGGTGAAAGCAGAGCACCAGAAACCGGGCGGTCTGACGCAAGATATAACGGTGCCTATGTGGAAATGGGAAGCGATAAACATGGATTTTGTAACAGGGTTACCCCGTACTAGACGTAGAAATGATTCCATTTGGGTAATAGTTGACAGACTGACAAAATCAGCTCATTTCCTGCCAGTGAAGGCTACCTTCTCGGCTGAGGATTATGCCGAATTATATATCAGAGAAATAGTTAGATTGCATGGAGTGCCGGTGTCCATCATTTCAGATAGGGGAGCACAGTTTACAGCTAGATTCTGGCAGTCGTTTCAGAAAGGTTTGGGAACACAGATTAACTTGAGCACAGCATTCCATCCTCAGACAGATGGGCAGGCTGAATGTACAATTCAGACGCTCGAAGATATGCTACGAGCGTGTGTGCTAGATTTTGGGGGTAGCTGGGATGAGCATCTTTTGTTAATCGAATTTGCTTATAATAACAACTACCATTCAGCTATTCAGATGGCGCCCTTTGAAGCATTATATGGGCGAAAATGTAGATCGCCGATTGGTTGGTTTGAAATAGGAGAATCAGCATTGGTCGGCCCAGACATTGTTCGGTAGTCGGAGGAAAAGGTAAAGCTTATCCGGGAATGTTTACTGACTGCTCAGAGCCGCCAGAAGTCTTATGCAGACGTGCGACGCAGAAATCTAGAATTTGTGGTAAATGACTGGGTATATCTGAAAGTATCTTCGATGAAGGGGGTAATGAGGTTTGGCAAGAAAGGCAAGCTTAGCCCGAGATTCATTAGACCATATCAGATTCGGCGAAGAATAGGCCGAGTTGCATACGAATTAAACTTGCCTCCAGAGTTAGCATCTGTTCACCCAGTATTCCATGTCTCTATGTTGAGGAAGTTCGTAGGGGACCCTTCTATAGTAGTTCCAGTTCAGGATGTCCAGGTCACAGAAGAGTTAGCATATGAAGAGGTTCCCGTAGCTATCTTAGATAGACAGATTCGCAGGTTGAGGACTAAAGATGTTGCATCTGTCAAAGTATTGTGGCGTAGCAGGAACCGTGAGGAAATGACGTGGGAAGCTGAAGAAGATATGAAAGCCAGATACCCTCACCTATTTCAGGCCTAGTCAGGCGACAGGTATTTCCGTATTATTACTTATGCAGTACCTTATAGTTGTATGTGTGTAAATGAGAAAGATTGATACTTAGTTATCCAGTGGATCCTAGAATATTATGTGCAGTGCCTGTGTTGGACTTTTTTGCATTTCAGGTTTTTACTATAGTCCATATTACAGGGGAAACTCTGCCGAAATTTTTCTAGAAAGTAAAGTAAGTAGTTCTCTAGATTACAGTGTACATTCGAGGACGAATGTTCTTAAGGGGGGGAAAATGTTATACCCCGTAGAATTCCCGGTACCTAGACGACCTATTCGCACGTTGGTTAAGCATATTTGAAGGCCATACGTGCTGGAGAAAGGCCCGGGAAAAGATCGGACGAGAAACCTGTCGAACCATCGCGGAAGGAGCCGAGGCAGAGCCCCTCTGCGATGGCAGCGTGTCAAGGAGGAGAGGGCTCCGCGTTGGCTCCGTGACATGTTTGGCCTTGTCCAG
Source organism: Datura wrightii (assembly GCA_035772735.1). Classification (NCBI taxonomy): domain Eukaryota; kingdom Viridiplantae; phylum Streptophyta; class Magnoliopsida; order Solanales; family Solanaceae; genus Datura; species Datura wrightii. The sequence continues at coordinate 68,462,099 of JASDFA010000019.1, read as the reverse complement.
GCCCAAGTATATAAAGCCCCACTTCGGTTTATTTTAGAATTAACTCATATAAATTTCCAGAAAACAGAGAGCAAACGCAGAGAAGGAAAAAGGATCAAAGAAATAATATAATTTTCATCCGATTACGCTGCTAAACGTTGCCTAAACTCAAATTAACTCCAGATACTGAGGTATTTAGCAGCAGAGAGCATTCCTATGGATTCAGTTTCGTGAAATACGGCCGACGAATCGTCGATCCATCGAGCTAAGGTAAGTGGAATTGCTCTAAATTAGTGTCTATGTGTTCCTAGCTGTAAAGTGAGTATTTCTCCCTTATGGACCTTTGAAAAATAGCAAGTTTCCGGCTGTCTTTCGATAAGCCTAAGTTTAGGCTATAAACGATATCGAAAGTGACGTTGCCTTTTAAAATAAAGTTGTATTTAACATTAATTGACATATTTATGAATGCAGTTGGGAGAAAATAGTTGAAGAACCGGCCGAGTCTCGTCCGACAGACGAATAGTTCAAGAATAAGGTATGTAAAGCTAGTTTCCTCGGCAAGTTAAGTAACCTCGGTACAGTACAGTAATTTAAAGGCCGGTAGAATGTTCAGAAGTCATGTGTTATGCTTATTATGAATGTTGGTACGGTATTGGAGGTATCGAGTTATAATTTGCACAAAACTTGTTAGCCCGATATAGATCCTAATACAAGTGTTAGAATCTGCACAGTATGCTCAGTATGTGATGTGACACAGAATGTTAGGATATCATGGTATTCAGTTGAAACTCAGTAAAGCAATGTAATAACTGTAAGACATTTCAGAAATAGAACGACAAGTTAAAGTGAAGCTAGAAAGCACATTAGAACTAGTAAATCATGCTACTATAGAAACTCAGTATACAACATGGTTTCCAGCAGAAATACTATATCCTGTTCAGTATTAGCCCCAGAACAGTCTGGCAGAAGATTATATTCATATATATATATATGTATATATTTTTTTTTTACCAGCCTCAGCACGTATTAAATACGTACAGATTACTATCACTAGTTCAGCATGTAATATATATGATACTTTACCCCTATTAGCCTCAGCATGTGAGATATGCAGACAGTATTGCTAGTTGAGACCGTTGTATTGTTTGGGGTTGGACTACCTAGCATCCATGACCGCCCCAGGGTTTATAGCTGTATCGACTCGTCCGCCAGAGGACGAGGATACGTCACTCTACGGAGTGGCATGCCGTCCCACAGGGGATGAAGATGGGATGCCAGTTTTCCCCATATTATGCCTTGGTCGGCTTTTACACACCCCTGTCGAGCGGATACGCTCGGGTGTTGATTCAGGAGTCCTTCGGACTCAGATGCAGTTATAGTCAGGGGCTCCACGAGCCCAAGTGCATACCCAGGGGATCGGTAGGACGCTTACAGGGTTATAGGAGATGGGATGACCGGGGTAGGGGTGTAGATTCTGTGCTGGTTGTACCCCCCGGCTTATGGGGGCCGGGTAAGGTTTGTGTGTGCTATATTATGTTTTGTTATGTTATGTCATGTCACGTTAGATATGAGTAGATCAGCATTTGAGTGATACGCCCCCAGACACGACCCCTATTTCCTTTCCGTATAAATGAGAGAAGGTATGACTTACATTATCAGACAGTTAATCTAATTATTCTTACTTCAGTTTCATCAGTTACATTGTTGTTTTCAGATTTTGCTTTCAGTTATTGCTTTACATACTCAGTACCAGCGGTACTGACGCCCGGTGGGGCGCTGCATTACTTGCCTGCAGGTACTCATAGATGAGCAGGCGATACTACGTGATTCCTGTCAGCGATCGAGTATTCAGCTCCTGTTATCCGGAGACTGAATCCCAGAGGTGTATTCCAGTTTCTTTTATTGTATAGTACGGGTAGGTCGGGGCCCTGTCCCGACCATTTCTATTGTTATTCCTAGAGGCTTGCAGTCTGTATATATCTCCCTGTAGTCATATGAGCCGGTTGTGTGAGGCCGTGCAGTTGTATAGCTGTCAGTACTCTTTCTTTCCTTTATGTTGGCCGTGTGGGGCCATAGTTTGCCAGTAGTGGTGACCTTGCTGGTCACGTAGCTTTCTAGTACTTCATGATTGAGTTATAGATAACTAGACAGCATGGTGGCCTTGTCGGCCCGCATAGGTTTCCCTGAATTGATATGTTTCTGGTCAGCTGTTAGTACAGGTACAAGAGGCTATAGGCCAATGGGCCGGGGGCTGTGTTTACAGCCGTTATATAGCCCTTTGTTTCCAGAAATATGAGTTAGAGCCAGCCAGGCACCAGATGTGCCCAGGCTTAGCAGTCCAGCAGTTCAGGTCCCGGTAGGGCACCAGGTGCCAGTCATACCCCCCAAGGCGGGGTGTGACATTTCCTTCCATTAAAAAACTCCCATATACGCATAACCAAAATTATTATCTGTCATAAATATTATTTACTTAGAAGATAAGGTAAATAATTTATTTCCAAATATATGGACCATATAATTATCTCTAATAAGAGACGTTTTCTTTTACATTCTCCTACTTAGTCCACATATTATAACCAGATTATTCATTATGAGTGATAAACACAACAATACAACCATGAACTTTATTCACTCGACTAAATTGTTATGCAATAATCACTTTAATTAAAAGAAATTGATACATGAATCATAACGGTCATGCTCTTAATCAAATACTTTCTTCCAATTATTACAAAGTATAATATATTCTAAAAAAGGGTCTGATAACTTTATGAATGAGCTTAATATGAGTTATTCAGAGTCCAACTTTATTGATCCAATGATCACAATATAATACACGAAAATAAATGTGCACTGTCATATATCTCAAAGAAATGATAATGTTTAGACAAAATATTAGAGTACAAAGCAAGACTAAAATGAGTTACCAAAACCCCTACGGCTTACATGAACCTTGAAAATATTAGCTGTTCAAATTGCGAAGTAGTACTAACTGTTCAAATCTCACATCTTGCTTCTTGACATAGTCTCTAACCATCAAATATTTTATGACAATGTGCTTACTTCGCTGCCACTTTTATTATTCTTAGAAAAAAATACTGCAGTTGAATTATCACAAAACATTCTTAATGGCCGTGAAATGGAATCGATAATTTTAAGGCTCGAAATAAAATTCTTCAACCATAACCCTGTGATGTAGTTTAAAAGCATGTTATAAATTTGTCTTCCATTATGGATGTTGCGACAATGATTTTATCCTTATTCAAGACACAACACCTCTAGCAAGGAGAAAAATGTACCCAGAAGTAGATATACCACTGCCTTTGCATCCACCCAAATCAGGGTTTGAAATCCAATTACCTCGAATGAGTTAGAATATTTGTATGTAAGATTATGATCCTTGGTTCGTTGCAAATATCTCAAACCCTTTTACCAGCTTTCCAATGATCAAGACCAGGATTACCTTAATATCTGCCAAGCATTCCTACCATAAAGGCAATATTAGGTCTAGTGCATACCTGTGCATACATAAGGCTCCCAATAAGTTAAATGTACAGAAATGCCTTTCATTTGCTCTTGTTCCAATGCATTTTACAGGTATTGATTCAGTGAAAAATTTTCACCTTTAATTATGGGTGCTGTTATTGATGAATAACTCTTTATTCCATATCTTTCTAGAATTATTTCAATGTAGGCCCTTTGAGATAGTCCTAGAAATCTTTGAGATATATATGTGTGAATCTATATGACAATGACATAGGAGGTTTCACCCATATCCTTCATTTAAAAATTCTGGATAAGGAACTGTTTCATCTCATGCAACAATCCCAAATCACTACTAGCAAGTAAATGTCATCCATATATCAGACTAGAAAAATATATTCTCCCACTTATCTTAAGGTATATACATTGATCAATAATGTCTCCATAAATCCGAATGGAGAAACAACATTATGAAATTTAATACACCCACTAGCGGAAAGCCAATTTTAGTCCATAAATTAATTTACTCAACTTACAAACAAGGTGACTTTTATCCTTATCACAATATCCTTTAGGCTGTCGCATGTAGACCTCCTCTTCAAGAATATTGTTTTCACATCCATTTGATGTAGCTATAAATCAAATTGAGCTACTAATGCCATGATTATTCTTAATGAAATTTTGTTAGACATTGGAGAGAAGGTTTCGCGGTAATCAATGCTATCCTTTTGAGTGAAATCTTTGGCTACAAGTTTTACTTTATATCGTTCAAGATTACCAGATGAGTCTCTTTTAGTTTTATAAACCCATTTGGATCCTATAGTACAGACTCCTTCTGGTAATTCAACCAGATTTCAAACTTTATTTTTGGCCAAAAATTCCAACTCTTCCCTTATGGAATCATACCAAAGTTTGGAGTTTTCTTCACTCTTGGCTTATGAAAATAAGCATGGATCATCTTTAAGTCCAATATCATAATCAGACTCTTGGAGTTATACAACATAGTTACTAGAAATTACTAGTTTTTGAAATCTTAAGGATTTCTTACTCCCACTTGCTCAGACGTTCCTTCAATTGTTTCAGTAAAGTGGATTGTTCTTCATATGGCTCTTCAGGTGGTGGTGGATCTTGAACTTGGTGCTCTTCAGAGAATTCATGAGAATTTTTCTGATTAGCATTCCCAACATATAAAGGTACCATAGGTGGTTCCCTTCTTCTACTCCCACCACTTGAGTCAAACCATTTCCACTTACTTCATGTTCCTCAAGAAATTTAGCATTTCTAGCCTCAACAATTTTAGAAGAACGAGAAGGACAATATAACCTAGATCCTTTAGAGTTAATCGCATAGCCTATAAGGAAATCACCTTTTGTTCTTTCATCCAATTTTTTTAGTTATGGGTTATAAACCCTCACCTCAGTTGGACATCCCCAAATGTGTAAATGACTTAGACTAGATTTCAATCCTTTCTATAATTCAAAAGGCGTATTGCGACAACCTTGGATGAAACCTTATTTAATATATATACAACGGTTTTTAAGACTTCACTCCATAAGGATAAACGTCAACTTTATCTGCTAATCATGTAAACTTTATCTACTAATCATGCTTCTTACCATGTCCATTAATGTTCGGTTCCTTCTTTCTACAACACCATTATGTTTTGGTGTTTCTGGCATGATATATTGAGCAATTATAACTACACTTTTAAGGAACTCAACAAATGGACCTTTAACTTGTCCCTTATCTATGTAACTATCATAATATTCTCCACCCCTATTGTCACACCCCAAATCCGGGGAGGCGTGACTGGCACCTAGTGCCACCCCTGATATGAGCATACACAATGCCCAAAAATAAAACAAAGGCTAGAACCGATGAGGTTCGACAAGACAACAACTATAAAATATGAATAAGACGATAGACTAAAGCGGAAGCTGGCTCACTTGACTAACCAAAAAAATAAGTACCATATGCCATCAAGGCCATGTAATGGAAAACAACTATACAACATGGCCCACCTTGCCTATAACAACATATGAAAACCACAACAATGTCTATGAGCCTCTATGAATATATTAATAATCAAATGATCGGGACAAGGCGTCGAACTACCCTTAACACAAACATCTGGCGACTCTGAAAGATCTGGAGCACACCAACTCAGCTGGAACTCCACTCAGCACCCAAGAACTCGACTTAACAGCCCACCATCACCTGTAGGCATGAATGTAGCGCACCAACTAGGGCGTCAGTACAATAGTGTACCAAGCAAGAAAGGCAGCAACAACTTAAAGGCATAGATTAGAGATCAACAGATATACTAGATACTGTAGTAGGAGAACTCAACATAAGTAAACACATAGAACCTACCTGGCCCCCATAAGCCTAGTAAGTACAAACAAGCATACAAACAAAACCTACTTGGCCCCCATAAGCCCGGCAAGTCAAAAAGTAAACAATAACACAGCGACACCTAGCCAACATAGCTTACCTATCATCGACTTTAGACCTCTCGACAGCCTCCAGCTAACACCAACTAACATCTATCATCCACTGCTATTAGATAAAATATAACACGAGAAGCAATTACAAAATAATGCCAAGCATATCAAAAGTAAACACCAGTTAGTGAACATCATCAATCAAGCACTGCCAGACTCTCTCTCGGCTACGCACTGTTAGCGAAGCTTAATATATATGAGAGAACCAAATAGAAATCCTAGGAAGGCTCAGATATGCCAGACCACTCTCGAATCATGTCTCAAATTGACACTATGGAGGACATCATCCTCAACCCCGTAGGTCATATCACTCCTTGGGCTCAACCCCTTAGCTGGAAACACTCTCATGTGTCGGGTATCCACAAGCTACAAGGTACCTCAGGCTCGATCCCTAGCAGGAACAACTCTCGTGCATAGGGTATCCACAAGCCACAAGGCCTCAAACAAAGCATACACACAATCAACAAAAATAATAATACATGATAAAACAGCCCACAAGCCACACTACTCACCACTAACATCAAGGGACACGACCGACACGACCGCCGAATTAAATATAACAACAGATCATCGCATCCATCGACCTTAACCACTCTAAACCCTCTTTCACCTATAAATATAATCACCTAATCTTATTGACTCAAACATCCCACAACTTTTTACAAGAACCACACGCCTCACATACGGCCTCTTGAAGCGAGCCTAATAATTTGCCATATCTATGATTCTCCGCACTCAAGCCCGAGCCACCAACCAAACCAGCACCTTATACAAACCTTTATCACCACATAAATAGAAGGTCAAGAGTTCAATAATAACATAGCACAATAATTCACAAAATAGCCAACACACACGTCAACACGGACGACAACGACTACGGAATTCATGCCGACAAAGCGAGGGACAAGCCTAACATGCCTTAGCTTCAAGCCTAGAAGAACTTGATCCTTCAAAACCATGAACCTACTGCCTAAAGGAAGTCAAAAATTCTGCCAAAACGCAGCCAACACAAATCAATAACAAAATAAGACAAACAAAGCTTACCCGATAAGATTCATTGGAATTCGATGGTAGAAACTCCGAGACAACAACCTACTGAGGTGAACACATCTATAACAAACCTTAAACACTAAGGAGGAAAAAAGGAAGAAGTCTTATCAATAGCTTAACCACGAAACAACCACCAACAGCACAGAAAAGACACCAAACCACGGACTACACGCGATTTCTGACTTCTCGATAGCAAAACCATGTTGAGCCATGGATTTTAGCCCCAAAATACAAAGGAAACCATGGAGAGAACTTGAGATAGGTTTCATACGAAATATATGCTGGAAAATGAATTTTTCATGACCAACAATCGACCAAAGGGGATTAAATAATCCTCCACCACCTTAAGACCTTGTGAGGTACCTGCTTGTGTGGTCTCGTGAAAACGCGAATATCTCTCTACTCCGAAGTCAGATTGAAAAATGATTGATGCAATGGAAACTAGACTCATAGATATTTACTTTGATAGGTCTCACATCCCCTAACTCCTTATATACTGGGAGAAAAGCTTCAATAAATTTGACCTAAATTTCAAGGAATCTCAAGAAGGATATTTTGCGATAACTTTTTCTGAATTTTGTTCTACAACTTGATTGATGTCCAATATCAAATATGACCATAGAGAGACTCAAATGACTCATAAAACTTCCTTATTATCCTATTATGTACTCTTAGTCCTACCTTGAAAGCATGATTTTATTGCTCATATTATCCGGGGTGTTACATCCTTCCCCCTTAGAAACATTCGTCCTCGAATGTTGGATGAAACGCACAACTCCAACTCAAGGACTGACACAACACGGCATCACATGACATAGCCTCACATGAAAATCCTACCACTGTTATACCACGGGAGCTCAAATATCAGACCCAAGAGTTAAAATGGGAAAGTTGGAAAATTGATGTTGCAGGCATAGGACGAGTCATGAGATGACTCGTAAGGAAACCCCATGAGTCGTCAGGTGACTCGTGGGAAGGCTTGGAGGGATCAAGGGATCTAGGTCCCCACGAGTGAAGTAACGACCCATGCTCAGCCACCACGAGCCGTCATGTCAATCGTGGGGTGGAGTTGGAAGGTTAAAGGAGGATTTATCCAATGTACTTAATGGATGGTACCCCACGAGTCATGGCCTGTCCCAATGACTCGTGAGGTGAGTCGTGAGCAATAAGTTGAATTTTATTGGAAATTAAGGCAGTGTACTAGACGGAAGGTGAGCACGAGTCGTGGTCTCGAGGCAAGAGTCTTTATGTCCCCCGTTATGAGCCCCAACAGATCAGTTGGCTAGTGTAATTGACAGGCGACTCGATGAGTCATTATCTGTCCTGACGAATAGTCAGGTCACCCATTAGGGTCACCTAGTAGTGTTTTCCGGAGAATTTAGTAAGGGTCTTTTCATAATTCCTTAGTTCCCCAAGACCTATACTATGTCATTTAAGGATTGTTTTAGTGGGTTTTTAGTAGGGGAAAACCTATTCTAAGCCATTATTCTCATGCATGTAAGTTTCAAGGTTTGAAGGGAAGGCTCAAGGTGAAATCTCAAGGTTTTCAATTGGAATCTCAGCTGGGCAATTAGAGGGTGTTAGAATTCACCATTTTCAGGTATGTAAGGCTATGAGTGGGTGTTTTCTTCCACACCCATGCCCATTCTCTATCAAAATGAGTTGAAATTGTCTATTATCAAGTATGGGGTTTTGTCGAATTGCATGATTATTCAATTTCTATGCATGGGTATGATTAAATTGAGTTTATATTGATTATTTATGAAGCTTGGGAGGATTCTAAATTGTATGTCCTGTAAACACAATTTTCTAAAATTTGAATCTAAAACGCCCATGGGTGATGAGTTCGTAAAAGAGGTGATTTACGGTAAATGTGTTATGAGGATGAAGTTGATGATGAAAAGCATGTTTCTAAAACTACCCATGCTTTTGATGTTATTTCCCAAATGAATCGATGGGATTCTAGAATGATAGAGCTTTGGGTGATGCCCACATGTTAATTAAAGCGATGGATTTCCCGACATAAGCTTACCACATTGTTTAAAGTGAAAATTTCCCAATTTTAATTATAAATTCTAGCTTGTGGTATGTTGAATAAATAATTCTAGATGTAGCTTCCCACATGATTTGGAGTAGATGCTCGCACCTATGATTGAGCTTGTGGTATGTTTTGAAATAAAGATTCTCATATACATGAATTTATACTTGAGATGTATGGCATTATTGAGCTTTGTCAATGGACAATGTTGAGCTTCATTCATACGATGTTAAGTCATGCATGAGTTCATGTTGAGCTTCGTCAATAGATGATGTGGAGCTTCATTATATATGATGTAGAGCATTGCATATTTTTGGGAGAAAAGTCTAGCACCGAGCGGGATAAGGGTCGATTATCCTGTGCTCCAGAACTACGTGACAATGTAGGTTGATACTATTATATTATCGGGACCTCCCTTGCAAGCTACCCCCAGCCCGATTGGCCCTTTAGCTTGATATCGATGTCATGGTATCATCCATCACCTTGACAAGGTTATGGACAGCTCTACCCACTTGAGTGTGATAGTTGAGACCAGTAAGCTCTATCGTAGTATGTCGGTTAAGTGACGAGTCTCCCACTGTCTCTATCATTCAGATTTGCATATTCATGACTCATGATAATTACTTATGTATGCATGTTCATAAAACGAGGTTTGACTCATTCCAACTCTTGATATAAATGTTATGTTTCATCTTTGAGTCATTCGAGTCAATCATGATATTCTAAAGCTATGCATGGTCATGTTATGATAAGAGTACGATTTTAGAATGAATGCATGTAGCCCTCTACTTTCACTTAAAGGTTTATGATATATTATAAAATGCTTTAAATGATTTACTTTGTTAGAGCGATATTACTTACATAACATACTCGGTACATTTCACGTACTGACCATATACTTTCTATGTTGCATCATTTCATGATGCAGGATTCGATTTTCAAGTTCAGCCCCGTTCGTAGCCGTTGATCAGAGTTAGCACCTGCTTATTTGGTGAGTCCTCATCTTTCGAGGACTACACCTTCATTTGTTTTAAATGTCCTTTCAATTTTAGTATTGTTGAGCTAGTTGGGGGTGTTGTCCCGTCAGCTCATCCATATTAGAGGCTTATTAGACTTAGACGTGTATTCAGCTTCAGATATTTATTCTGTCGTTATATTGAGTTCAACTTCTACTGAGTTTTTAATTATGTTTTCATCATGTTTATTGAATGAGTTAGTTGAATGCTTTCATGGGTCGACTTGGGGTCTCTCGGGGTCCCTTATCCCGTGTCTACGATCCAAACCTCCGTTCAGGTCGTGACAAACTTGGTATCAGAGCTATAGGTTGATGTGTCCTAGGGAGTCTGGAAGCCGCGTTAGGTAGAGTCTTTTTCATGGGTGTGAAGCGCGCCACACTTATGACACAAAGGCTACTAGACATTTTAGGAAATGTTCCCTTCTTTCATGATCTATGTCGTGCGATGAAAAGCCTTTTTATTCTTTTAATTCGTGCTATTCGCGATTGCAGAATCATGGTTCCTCGAAGGATTAATGGATGGAGGAACGGAGGTGGTGAGGGCCATGAGGATGGAAACAGTCATGAGCATCATCCAGCCCCACCAGTTTAGGAGCCTCAAGCACCGGAGCCAGTTGCTCATGTTGAGCTCCGAGCTGCCATTCAGATGCATGCATAGGACTTGACCGGTCAAGTCAATCAGCAGGCTGTTGGGCATGTTCCGTAAAATGGCAATTCGACGGCAACTCAAGTCAGGGACTTCTTGAGGATGAACCCGCTGGAGTTTTTGGGGTCCAAGGTAGATTAGGACTCGCATGATTTCATTGATGAGATTGTTAAGATCACCCAGGTTACGGGGGTGAGCAGTGTTGAGTGCATACAGTTAGCCTACTACCAGTTGAAAGGGGTTGCGCATATTTGGTTCCATTAGTTGAAGGACATATTATATATGGGCTTTATTAGGCCGATTAAGTCTCCATGGGGTGCACCAGTGTTGTTAGTTCGAAAGGAGGATGGTTCGCTTCAGATGTGCATTAACTACTGGCAGTTGATCAAGGTCACCATCAAGAAAAGGTATCCTTTACCCAGGATCGATGATTTGTTTGACCAACTTCGGGGTGCCAAATGTTTCTCCAAGATTAATCTCAGGTTCGGGTATCACTAGCTTAGGGTTCGGGAGAGCAACATCCCGAAAATCGCTTTCAGGACTCGGTATGGTCACTACGAATTTGTTGTTATGTATTTTGGACTAACCAAAGTCCCTGTTGCTTTTATGGATCTAATGAACAGAGTGTTCAAGGAATATTTGGACATGTTCGTGATTGTGTTCATTGATGACATCCTTATATACTCTCGGATCGAGGAGGAGCATGCTGCTCACTTGAGAATAGTGCTTCAGACCCTTAAGGATCGCCAGTTGCATGCGAAGTTTAGAAAATGTGAGTTTTTGTTGGACTCGGTGGCATTTCTAGGCCATGTGGTATCAGGAAAGGGCATAAAAGTAGACTCTTAGAAGATCGAGGCGGTAAAGAACTGGCCCAGACCGGTGAACCCATCAAATATCAGGATTTTTTTGGGCTTAGCGGGTTACTATCGGAGATTTGTGGTGGCTTTTTCCTCTATTGCTGCACTATTGACCAAGCTGACTCAGAAGAAGGTGAAGTTTCAATGGTCAGAGGTTTGTGTGAAAAGCTTCCAAGAGTTTAAGACTTGGCTCACTTCAGCACCAGTGTTGACCCTAACTGAGGGTACCGATGGTTTTTTGGTGTATTGTGATGCTTTGCGAGTCAGACTCAGGTGTGTGTTGATGCAACATGGGAAAGTGATAGCATATGCTTCGAGACAGTTGAAAATTCATGAAAAGAATTACCTGACCCATGATCTTGAATTGGCCGTGGTGGTGCTTGCATTAAAGATATGGCGGCATTACTTGTATGGGGTCCACGTGTATGTATTCACGAATCACAAGAGCTTGCAATATGTGTTCACATAGAAAGACCTCAATCTTAGGCAAAGGAGGTGGTTGGAACTACTTAAGGACTATGACATGAATGTCCTTTACCACCCGGGTAAGGCTAATGTGGTAGCGGACACACTTAGTAGACTCTCTATGGAGAGTGTGCCCCACATGGATGAGGAAAAGAAGGAGTTCGTGAAGGATGTTCATCGACTTGCGAGGTTGGGAGTTAAACTGACCGACTCGACCGATGGCGGTGTTGTTGTGCAGAATGGGGCAGAATCGTCCTTGGTGGTTGATGTCAAATCTAAGCAAGATGAGGATCCGACTTTGAGGAAGCTGAAGGAAGCGGTACGGAGTCAAAAGGTGGAGGTTTTCTCCCAAGGGGGATATGGTGTACTGCGGTACCAGTGTTGTTTATGTGTTCTAGATGTCGATAATTTGAGGGACCGGATATTGCATGAGGCACATGGATCCAGATATTTTATCCATTCGGGTACCACCAAGATGTATCATGACTTGCAGGAAATATATTGGTGGAACGACATGAAGAAAGATAGTGCAGAATTCGTAGCCAAGTGCCCGAACTGTCAGCAAGTGAAGGTTGAGCACCAAAGGTCGGGAGGCATATTGCAGGATATTAACATTCCTACTTGGAAGTGGGAAGAGATCAACATGGACTTCATTACCAGCCTACCTCGTACTCGCCGACAGTAGGACTCTATTTGGGTGGTGGTCGATAGGGTGACCAAGGCTGCACACTTCCTACCGGTCAAAACCATAGATTCAGTGGATGACTATGCCAAACTATACATTCGGGAGTTGGTTTGAATTCATGGAGTGCCATTGTCTATTATCTTAGATCGAGGTACTTAATTTACCTCTCAGTTTTGACGGTGTTTCAGAAAAGGGCTTGGGACTCAGGTTAAGCTCAACAAGCATTTCATCCGTAAATGGATGACTAGGAAGAATGGACAATTCAAACTCTTGAGGATATGTTGAGATCCCATGTGATGGATTTTAAAGGTAGTTGGGATGACCACTTGCCCTTGATCGAGTTTGCTTACAATAACAACTATCACTCTAGTATCAAAATGACACCGTTCGAGGCTCTTTATGGGTAGAGGTGTAGATCGCCCATCGGATGGTTTGAGGTTGGTGAGGCAGCTATGATAGGGACAAAATCGGTTCAAGAGGCTATGGTGAAGGTTCAGTCTGCTCAGAGTCGTCAAAAGTCATATGCGGATGTGAGGAGAAGAGATTTGGAGTTTGAGGTTGATGATTAGATATTTCTAAAGGTATTTCCTATGAAAGGAATCATGTAGTTTAGAAAGAAAGGAAAACTCAATCCCCACTATATTGGTCCCTACCGGGTTATGAGAAGAGTTGGTAAGGTAGCGTATGAGTTGGACTTTCCATCAGAGTTATCTTAAGTTCACCCCATCTTTCATGTATCACTCTTGAAAAAATACTTGGGTGATCCAGCTTTAATAGTCCCGGTGGAAAGTGTTGATGGGGAGATAGCCTCAGTTACGAGGAAATTCCAGTGGCAATCTTGGATCGTCAGGTTCGGAGGATGAGGAACAAGGATGTAGCTTCAATGAAGGTGTTGTGGAGAAACCAACATGTTGAGGGAGCTATGTGGGAAGCCGAAGAGGCTATGAAGGCTAATACCCCCACTTGTTCCCTACTGGCTCAGTTCCAGTTTGAGGTATCAGTTTTTGCCTAATTCTCTAATCAGTTTCAATGTTCAGTTCATGTGCGTAAGTTTATTTTATGTGTATGAATGTGTATGTGATGCCTGAATTCAGTTCATCTATGTAGTTCTTTTTGAAGGTAGTCATTCCATCAGTTCTCGATTTTAGTAATCAGTATTTGCATATGATGATTGCATGTTTCTGCATTTTCTGTGTGTTTCTAACATTCGAGGCTGAATGTTCCCAAGGGGGAGATGTTGTTATACCCCGGGAGCTCAAAGGTCGGACCCGAGAGTTAAAATGGGAAAGTTGGAAAATTGATGTTGCAGGCATAGGACAGGTCGTGAGACGACTCGTAAGGAGACCCCACGAGTCGTCAGGTGACTCGTGGGAAGGCCTGGAGTGATCAAGGGATCGAGTTCCCCACGAGTGAAGTAACGACTCGTGGTCAGCCACCATGAGCCTTCATGTCAATCGTGGGGGTAGAGTTGGAAGGTTAAAGGAGGATTTGTTCAGTGTACTTAATGGATGGGACCCCACGAGTCGTGGCCAGTCCCAATGAATCGTAAGGTGAGTCATGAGCCACAAGTTGAATTTCATTGGAAATTAAGGCAGTGTACCAGACGGAAGGTGACCACGATTCATGGTCTCGAAGAACGAGTCATTATGTCCCCCTTTACAAGCCCTAGCAGATCAATTGACCAGTGTACTTGATGAGCGACTTCGACGAGTCATTGCCTGTCCTGATGAATCGTCAGGTCACCCGTTAGGGTCACCTAGCAGTGCTTTCCTGCAAATTTAGTAAGGGTCTTTTCGTAATTCCTAAGTTCCTAAGACCTATACTGCGTCGTTTAAGGCTCATTTTAGTGGGTTTTTTGCGGGGGAAAACCTATTCTAAGCCATTACTCTCATGCATGCAAGTTTCAAGGTTTGAAGGGAAGGTTCAAGGTGAAATCTCAAGGTTTCAAATTGGAATCTTAGCTGGGCAATTAAAGGGTGTTAGAATTCACCATTTCCAGGTATGTAAGGCTATGAGTGGGTGTTTTCTTCCACACCCATGCCCATTCCCTATCAAAATGAGTTGAAATTATGTATGATCAAGTATGGGTTTTTGTCCAATTGCATGATTCTTCAATTTCTATGCATGGGTACGATTAAATTGAGTTTATATTGATGATTTATGAAGCTTGGGTGGATTCTAAATTGTTTTTCCTTATAAACACTATTTTCAAAAATTTGAATCTAAAACGGCCATGGGTGAAGAATTCATAAAAGAGGTGATTTATGGTAACTGCGTGATGATGATGAAGTTGATGATGAAAAGCATGTTTCTAAAACTACCCATGCTTTTGATGTTATTTCCCAAATGAATCGATGGGATTCTAGAATGATAGAGCTTTGGGTGATGCCCACATGTTGATTAATCCCAACATAAGCTTACCACATTGTCTAAAGTGAAATTTTCCCAATTTTCATTATAAATTCTAGCTTGTGGTATGTTGAATAAATAATTCTAGACGTAGCTTACCACATGATTTGGAGTAGATGCTCCCACCTATGATTGAACGTGTGGTATGTTTCGATATAAAGCTTCTCATATACATGAATTTATAATTGAGATGTATGGCATTATTGAGCTTTGTCAATGGACAATGTTGAGCTTCGTTCATATGATGTTAAGTCATGCATGGGTTCATGTTGAGCTTCGGCAATATACCATGTTGAGCTTCGTTATATATGATGTAGAGCATTGCATGTTTTTGGGAGAAGAGTCTAGCACCGAGCGGGTTAAGGGTCGATTACCCTGTTCCCCAGAACTATGCGCCAACATAGGTTGATAATATTATATTATCTGGACCTCCCTTGCGAGCTATCCCCGGTTCAATTGGCCCTTCAGCTTGATATCGATATCATGGTATCGTCCATTGTTCTGACAAGGTTATGGATGGCTCTACCCACTTAAGTGTGATAGTTGGGATCACGTAAGCTCTATCGTGGTATGTCAATTAAGTGACGAGTCTCCCACTGTCTATATCATTCAAATTTGCATATTCATTACTCATGATGATTACTTATGCATGCATGTTCATAAAACGAGGTTTGACTCATTCTTCAACTCTTGATATAAATGTTATTTTTCAGCTTTGAGTCATTCGAGTTAATCATGATATTCTAAAGCTATGCATGGTCATGTTATGATAAGAGTACGATTTCATAATGAATGCATGTAGCCCTCTACTTTAACTTGAAGGTTTATGATATATTATGAAATGCTTTAAATGATTTACTTTGTTAGAGAGGTTTTACTTACCTTGCATACCCGTTCGTAGCCGCTGATCAGAGTTAGCACCTGCTTATTTGGTGAGTCCTCATCTTCCGAGGACTACACCTTAAGTTGTTTTAGCTATCCTTTCAGTTTCAGTATTGTTGAGCTAGTCGGGGGAGTTGTCCCATCAGCTCATCCAAATTAGAGGCTTATCAAACTTAGACGTGTATTCAGCTTTAGATATTTATTCTGTCTTTCTATTGAGTTCGACTTCCACTGAGTTTATAATTATGTTTTCATTATGTTTATTGAATGAGTTAGTTGAATTCTTATGCCATGGGTCGACTTGGGGTCTCTCGGGGTCCCTTGTCCTGTGTCTACTATCCGGGCCTCTGTTCGGGTTGTGACAACCACAAACAACTCCAAACAACAAAACCTTGCACCATGCCGAGGCGCGACACAACTATAACCATAATTGAAATAAGAATCTTACCTGCCGCCATGTTTAGCCACTAGACCGGCTATAATTCATCATGTTACAAGCATCCCTGCAAAAGTTAGCAAACGTGAATCTAGACCCTACTCCTGTGACATCTGACTTCTCGCACAATTTCGATCCAGAAAGAAGGGTAACATCCTAAATGTCCTGTAGCCTCCTATTTATAAGTACACTGCAAAATGCACACATAAACAAGACTCTACTAGACACGACTCATAGACTCCCTAGGACGAACTGTTCTGATACAAAGTCTGTCACACCCCAAACCTGGGGAGGCGTGACTGGCACCTATTTCCACCCCTGATATGAGCATAAATGATTCCCAAAAATAAAATAAAGGCTAGAACTGATGAGGTTCGACAACACAACTATAAAATCAGAATAAGATGAAAGACTATAGCGGAAGCTGGCTCACCTGACCAACCGAAAAAAAATAAATACCATATGCCATCAAGGCCATGAAATGAAAAACAACTATACAACATGGCCCACCTAGCCTATAACAACATACTAAAACCATAGCAATGTCTATGAGCCTCTATGAATACATTAATAACCAAATGATCGGGACAGGGCCCCAAACTACCCTTAACTCAAACATCTGGCGACTCCGAAAGATCTGGAGCGCACTAACTCAGCTGGAACTCCACTCAGTACCCAAGAACCCGATCTAATAGCCCACCATCACCTGCAGGTATGAATGCAGCGCCCCTGCTAGGGCGTCAGTACAATAGTGTACCAAGAATGAAAGACAGAAACAACTGGAAGACATAGATTAGAGATCAACAGATGTACCAAATACCGCAGAAGGAGAACTCAACATAAGTAAACACATAGAACCTACCTAGCCCCCATAATCCTAGTAAGTGAAAACAAGCATACAAACAAATCCTACATGGCCTCCATACGCCCGGCAAGTCAAAAAGTAAACAATAACACAACAGTACCTAGCCAACATAGCTCACCTATCATCGCCTCTAGACCTCTCGATGGCCTCCAGCTAACACCAACTAACATCTATCATCCACTGCTATTAGATAACATATAACATGAGCAGTAATTACAATATAATGCCAAGCATATCAAAAGTAAACACCAGTCAGTGAACATCATCAATCAAGCATGATCTTGGGCAGAATTTCATGCCCAAGTGATACTCAAATGCTTCATTTCTCCTTGTTTATCTATTGTTATGTGTACATTCTCATGTGATTCTTAAATAAATGTGAATTTATACTAACCAACATGATTAGTGTTGTTTTGCAGGTAGAAGGAACTTTTGGAAGCTGATCTACAAGTTGGTGAAGTGCGGGAATGGACTCGGAAGCAAGAAGTGGAAGTTGACAAAGGAAATTGGCAAAAATAGGGGCTCCGCGATGGCGCCATGTCATACTACCATCGCGGAGGCGTTCTTCCTGGGAAGATTAAAATATGTTAAATTCCAGTGGAGGTTCACGTTACCTCCGTGACACGGAGGCAGTGCTCCGCGATGCAGTTCGTGTCACGTTGAGTGTAATTACCTGGAACCTCAAGTTCCAGTGAAGGTGCGTGATAGCACCGTGGCACGGAGGTAGTGCTCCGCGATACACTCTGTGCCACGTTGCTTATTATTCCAGGAAAAATTCTCAATAGTATAAATAACACACTTAGGTTTTATTTTAAACATTCTGACTTGGTTGAGCAAGAACATGTGTTGCAGACAGTTGAGAGGACGAAAATTCAAGGGTTATTCTCTTCCTTTTTTCTCTTTAATTTCAATTGCTTGTATGAATTCTACTTATTTGAAGATGTTTAATTCATAAATGAGTGGCTAATTCACCTCTTGCTGAGGGTAAGGATAATTGTAGAGGAATGTAATTATTAATCATTTCAGTTTTCATCTTTTCTTCAATGGTTGTTCTATCAATTCTTGTTTTTACTGCATTAATGTTTGGCCAATGTTAATGTATATCTTAGAAATCCAATTTTGATTCTGAAAAGGAAAGAATTTGACAGATGTGAATTGGTAGGATGTGATCTTTTCTTAGTTGAGAAAATTAAGAATTGATTTACGTTCAGAATAGAAATATATCTAAAAGTCTTATTAGTCATTTATGGAATCGGTTATGTATGGCTAGAGCATGAGATTCTTATATCACATAAATGTAGAATAAGTTCTCATGAATCTTTAATTGGATAGGAGTCGAAAGATCCAATCCATAGGCAATTAATTCCTGACTAGCAACCGAAGGGAAGATTAGCTGAATTGAATTAATAAATTACATCCCTTAATGCTTGCCTTAACCTCAGCTTGTTCATTGCTATTGTTCAGACTCAAATTATAATCTTGAGTTAGATTCTTATTACTTAGTGATCTTAACTCATAAAATATTATTTATTTGGTTGTCTGCATTTATAGAGATATCGTTCACTGACGCTTAAGTTAATTAATACCGTAGTTCAGTCCCTGTGGGATCGATACTTGGCTTGAAATAAAGCCACTTTACTACTTGTACGACCACGTGCACTTGCGTGTAGTTTTGGCTCGAGCAAGTTCTTGGTGCCATTGCCGGGCACTGGCAATTGGTAAATTTAATTTCTTAGTGTTAGTTTACAAATTCAATATAAGTGCTGACAACTTGATCTTAGCCTTTCTATTGCATGTACTGAATTTTTCTGAACGCTGGAAAGAGATAAGGAGTTGGTGGATTCATTTATAGAGGCAGAGAGACAATTTCATCGTCAACGAAGGGAAGCTCTAGAGAAGAAACTGCAGTTGCTAAGACAGGAAATTCTAGAGCAGCAACAGAATCCACCGCTTGTAAGGGCAGTTTTAGTGTCCGAAGAGATGGCAGCAAGGCCGGTTCGCGAAGTGGCAATCCCACATGGAAATAATGTTACATCTAGTATTCGCAGACCAGAGCCAGGAGGGAGGTTCGAGCTTAAGAAGAATATGGTGCAGTTGTTGCACACCAGCGGGCAATTCACAGGTCTCCCTCATGAAGATCCACAACAACATCTCCAAAACTTTTTGGAGATAAGTGACAATTACATTCCCGCTGGAGTATCATCTGACTATGTGCGGCTTACATTATTCCCGTTCTCATTATTGGGGGAAGCAAAGAGGTGGTTGATAGCTGAACCACCTAACTCTATCACTACTTGGGATGATTTTGCAAGGAAGTTTTTGATACGATTCTTTCCATCTGGGAAGACAGTTAGACTTAGAAGTCAGATTCTAAGTTTGAAACAAAGAGAGGGTGAGAATTTGTATCAAGCTTGGGAGAGGTTCAAGTAAATGTTAAGGGATTGTCCTCATCATCACCAGTCTAATGATGTGTTGGTGAACACATTCATTGAGGGTTTGGAACCACATACTAAAATTTTGTTAGATTCAGTAGCTAAGGGGCAGGCATTGGAGAAGACTTATGAGGAGCTTTACACTTTGTTAAACCGTATTTCACAGGGAAATCCAGAATGGAATGCGGATTCAACTCGAGGAGGAATAAGGAAAGCGACAGGAGTCTTTGAGGTGGATGGTTTTACAGCTATTGCTACACAGATAGCTGCATCGCAAAATCAGCTCAACACCCACTTCAGCAGTATGAGCTTGAATCAAGCACAAGCCCCAGTCAATGCAGTTCATTAGGTATGGTGTGAAGTATGTGGGAGTAGTGAACACTCAGCTGAGTGTTGTGGTGCCAATCCAGACTCAGCAAATTTTGTTGGGAACGTCCAGAGGAATAATAATCAACAGTATGGCAACAGTGACAACTCAAATTGGAGGAATCATCCGAATTTCTCTTGGGGGAGTAATAGCCACCAAGGACAGAGTTCGAATCAGGGCGTACTGAGAAATCAAGGGGGGCATCAGAATTTTCATTCTCAATCAGAGGAAACAATGCACCTCCATCATCGAATAGCATTGAGGATATGTTCAAAACAATTATAGCTAACCAAGCGCAGATGCAGGATGATTATGTGAAATTAGCGGCTGATATGAAAAATCAGCAGTTAGCTACAAAGGCGTTAGAGTATCAGTTTTGACAGTTAGCTGGAGCTCAAAACACTAGGCCCAGGGGAGGACTTCCAAGTGACACTGACCCAAATCCCAAGCAAGTCAATGCAATTACAACAAGGAGTGGCATTCAACTTAAGGAGGTGGAACCAGAAAGACCACCTCAGCAATCTGGAATAGTGGAAAAAGATAGGGAACATGAAGATGTGAGGGGGAAGGAAAAGGCAGCTGAGATAGAAAGACCACCACCCCCGTTCCCTCAGAGATTAGAAGCACAAGGAAGAAGCTTGCTTTAAGAAATTCATGGAAGTGCTAAAACAGGTACACATTAATTTACCTCTAGTTGATGTTTTGCAGGGAGTGCCGAAATATGCCAAGTATATCAAGGACATCGTAGCAAATAAAAGCAAATTGACGGAGTATGCTATGGTGGCACTTACTGAGGAGTGCACCTCTCGAATACAGAACAAGTTGCTGACAAAGCTCAAGGATCCTGGGAGCTTTACCATTCAGATTACAATTGGGCAAAGTATTCGAGCTCGCGGATTATGTGATTTGGGAGCAAGCATAAACTTGATGCCGACATCGATGTTCAAGAAGTTGGGGCTGGGCAGCCCTAGACCAACTACAGTGATCTTGCAGCTAGTTGACCGTTCTTTGGCCAGACCAGATGCTATTGTGGAGGATGTGCTAGTGCTAGTGGGCTCCCTCATTTTCCCAGTGGATTTTATTATCTTGCATTTCGAGCCGGATACGGAAGTTCCATTTATTTTGGGACGTCCTTTCTTGGCAACCGGGCGATCTTTGATTGATGTGGCTGCTGGGAAGCTAACCATGCGAGCACATGAAAAAGTAGAGGTTTTTGATGTGTATAAGGCCATGAAACTACCATCCATTTATGAGGAGCTATCAGCAATCAATGTGCTAAATTAGGAATCAATTTTGAAGATTGTTGACTCACAGGACCCATTGGAGAGAGCCTTGATGGGCTCCGATCATTTTGGAGACATTGCTATGTATGAGCTGGTGCAGACGCTGAACGAGCCAAAATGGTTTCCCAGGACGCAAGACTTTTAGCCATTGATGAGGTCATTGGAACCATTGCCAAAACCATCAATTGAGGAGGCACCAAAATTTGAGTTGAAGACATTGCCTCCACATCTGAAGTATGTATTTTTGGGGGAAGATGACACCTTGTTAGTCATCATTTCTGCAAAACTAATAGAGGCACAAGTGAGAGATGTATTGGTGGTCCTCAAGAGGCGGAAGAAAGCAATGTGATGGCAAATGTCGGACATCAGAGGAACTAGTCCAGCTTTTTACACACACAGGATTTTTATGGAAGAAGGATCCAAGCCAACTGTGCAACATCAACGGAGGTTGAATCCGGTGATGAAGGATGTAGTTAGGAAGGAAGTGATCAAGTGGCTTGATGCAGGTGTGGTATATCCCATTTCAGACAGTGATTGGGTTAGCCCAGTTCAGTGTGTTCCAAAGAAAGGAGGGATGACCGTGGTCACCAACGAAAAGAATGAGTTGATTCCCACCCGTACAGTCACAGGCTGGCGAATTTGCATGGATTACAGGAAGCTCAATGAGGCCACGAGGAAAGATTATTATCCCATTCCATTTATTGATCAGATTCTGGACAGGTTGGCAGGTCAAGAGTATTATTGTTTTCTTGATGGATATTCTGGCTATAATCAAATAGCCATAGCTCTAGAGGATCAGGAGAAGACCACTTTTACATATCCTTATGGGACATATGCTTTCAGGCGGATGCCATTTGGTCTATGCAATGCACCACCCACATTCCATAGATGCATGATGGCGATCTTTCACGATATGGTGGAAGATTTTGTCGAGGTATTTATGGATGACTTTTCTATTTTCGGTAATTCGTTTACTACATGTTTGCAGAATCTTAACAGGGTGCTAGCTCGATGTGAAGACTCTAACCTTGTGCTCAACTGGGAGAAATGTCATTTTTTAGTCAAGGAGGGTATCGTCCTTGGATGTAAGGTTTCATGCAAAGGGTTGGAAGTCAATCATGCAAAGATTAAAGTGATCGAAAAGCTACCACCACCATTGTCAGTGAAGGGTGTTCGCAGTTTTCTCGGACATGCAGGGTTCTACAGAAGGTTCATCAAGAACTTATCAAAAATTTCTAGACTGATATGCCGGTTTCTAGAAAAAGAGGTGAAGTTCGAGTTTGACAAAGATTGTGTTAAAGCATTCGAGGAGCTAAAACAGAAGCTGGTAGAAGTGCCTATTCTCATCTCTCCGGATTGGGAGCAACTGTTTGAATTAATTTGTGATGCAAGTGACGTGGCTATAGGAGCTTTATTGGGGCAGTGGAGGAATAAAATTTTTCATTCCATTTATTATGCAAGCAAAATACTTGACGCAGCCCAAGTCAATTATACAGTCACGAAAAAGGAGATGCTAGCATTGGTGTTCACGTTTGATAAATTCAGGTCCTACCTGGTGGGTTCTAAAGTAGTGGTGTATACTGATCATGCATCAATTCTGTATTTTTTTAACAAGAAGGATGCTAAGCCCAGACTAATCAGATGGATATTGTTGATACAAGAGTTTGACCTAGAGATTCGGGATAGAAAGGGGAGCGAGAATGAAGTGACAGATCACCTATCGCGATTGGAAAGTCAGTTGCATGTAAAGGAAGGTGACAACATCAAAGAAGAGTTCCCAGATGAGTAGCTCTTGGCAATAAGGGAAGCTGAAATCCCTTGGTATGTAGATATTGTGAACTTTCTGGTAAGTGGAGTCTACCCACCGGAGGCTACGACTCACCAAAGAAAGAAGTTGAGACATGATTGCAGGTATTACATATGGGATGAGCCGTATCTGTTTAAGCAGGGACCAGATCAAGTGATCAGACGATGCATCCTAGAGAGCCAGGTTGCAGAAGTATTGTGGAGTTGTCACTCATCTTTGTATGGAGGGCACCACGGAGGAGAGCGGACAGCTCACAAGGTGCTACATTCAAGTTTCTTTTGGCCTACATTGTTCAGAGATTCTATAGCATACTTAAAAATGTGCGATAGATGCCAAAGAACAGGAACAATTGGTAGAAGTCAGGAGATGCCACTGCAGCAGATATTAGATGTGGATATTTTTGATGTATGGGGAATAGACTTCATGGGCCCGTTTCCACCGTCATTTGTTAATCGTTACATCTTGGTAGCGGTTGACTATGTATCTAAGTGGGTCGAGGCAACAGCTTGTCCCAAGAATGACAACAAGGTGGTGACGAAATTTGTGAAAAAGCAAATTTTCACTAGGTTCGGGACACCCAGAGCCATTATCAGTGATGGAGGGGCTCATTTTGTGAATGCGAGTTTCAAGACCTTGCTAGCTAAATATGGGATGCGGCACAAGGTAGCAACAGCGTATCATCCCCAAATAGCGGGCAAGTGGAGGTATCAAACAAAGAGATAAAGCAAATTCTACAGAAGACAGTGAATGCACAACGAATTTATTGGTCAATCAAACTGGACGATTCGTTGTGGGCTTATAGAACTGCATACAAGACACCCATTGGGACTTCTCCGTACAGATTGGTCTATGGAAAGGCATGTCATCTGCCTGTGGAGCTGGAACATCGAGCTTTTTGGGCTGTGAGAAAGCTGAACATGGATCCGGAGCTAGCAGGGAAGAAGAGGTTGATGCAACTCAGCGAACTAGATGAGTTTCGATGGCATGCCTATGAAAGTGCCAAATGCTACAAGGAGAAAACTAAATGGTGGCACGATAGGCATATGGTGCATCGGATCTTTGAACCGGGGCAGAAAGTGTTGTTACTTAATTCAAGGTTGAAGCTTTTTCCAGGAAAGTTGCGGTCCAAGTGGTCAGGGCCGTTTGAAGTGGTGAGAATGACCCCACACGGGGCAGTGGAGTTGTGGAAAGAAGATAGAAGTGCCACATTTTTGTTGAACGGGCAACGATGTAAGAATTATTGGGGTGAGGATGTTATTGGAGAGAAGACGTCGATCACTCTAGAGGATGATTGAGAATGAATAGCGTCGAGCCGCGACGGTAAATCAGGCGCTGCACGAGAGGCAACCCGTGACTGTGTTGTAATAGAAGAGTAGAATTATTTGAAAGAAAAAAAAGAGAAAAATAAAAACAAAGAAAAAGAAAAAGAAAATTGTTGCATTACAACCTATGATTTCTAACCAATTTCTTGTGGTGAAATGAATTTCAGGTGGACTGGAGGGCAAAAAAAAAAAACAAAAAAGCGCAAAGAAAAAAAATCAAGGTAAGAAAATAAAAAGTGGCACATTCCAGTGAGCCTACGCGATGGCTCCGTGTCACGGAGGGGGGCCTCCGCATTAACCTCCGTGACACGTTAAGGTGTATTCTGGATTTTCAAAAATTACCAGAATACCTGCGCGATGGCTCCATGTCATGCAGGCAGTGCTCCACGTTACCCTCCCTGGAACGTTGAGGTGTATTTCGCGTCGGGTCACCTCGGGTCACCGGGTAACCCCCGCAAAAAACCTCTTTTAAACCCCAATTTCCTTCATTTTTTCCTATTCTTTCAATCCCTCCGTGACCACACCCAAAATTCCCTTCTCTCCCAACGTGAAACGGACCTAGTGATCAAATTTCTTTGAGTTTTCTTCAATTTCATCGAAGTAAAGGTATGTTTTTGAATTTTTCCTTAGTATTGCTCAAAATTTTGATTCTTGAACATGTTTTGTGATGAAACTTTGCCCTAAGTGAGAATAAGCTTGAAATCAATTGAGTTATGCTTGAATGATGTTCATAGTATCGTTGTTAATAGATTAGCTCAGTGATTGCATGATTATTGAAATTCTTACTATATTGTGAGCTAGGGTTGAGGATTGAATAAGAAGAAGACAAAATGCATGAAAATGTTGATAAATTGGGTTGTGCATGTTGTTTGAAGTGAAATGTATTGTGAGTGATGTTGAATATGCCAATGTAAGAGAGGGATTTTCGGGAGAATGTAATTGGAGAATTACATAGGTTGTTGTGAAAAAAAAATTGCAAAGTGCTAATTATGAGGTAATTGAATCGATGGAGAATTTTTATTCATTGTACGAAGTTTGAGTAGTACAAAGTAATTGTTCCATCGACTTATATGAATGCACTAAGCATGTTGAATGCTAAAATGGCAAAATCATGAATGTCTTGTCAAATTGTGTTGATTGCTGCTAAAGACTAAGTGTGGGGTGATCCAATTAAACCCAACCTTAGTTGTAGCTAATTATGACTTGAATAACATTGAGACTGTATGTTTTAATGTACAGGAACAATGTCAGGCGATAAGACAAGGGCAAGGGCGCATCAACATCGGGCGCCAACAGAAAGACGGTAAGATTGGGGACAGTAGTTCCAGCAACACCAGCGGTTCCTAGAGGGCAACGCCGACAATACAGAACCAGATTGGTGACTGATGAGGGGAAGAAGTGGTATGCCAAACACAAAGAAACCAAATACTTCCCGGAGGAGCATATAGCACGGGAACCATTGGCACAGGAATTTCCGCGGATTGTACATAGGATTGACACCGTTGGGCTGAACTTCATTTTTGAAGAACCCAGGGACTGCAATCTCCATCTTATCCGGGAGTTAGATACCAATTAGAACCCGACCTTACGCAGCCACACCATCAAAATTAGAGGGCAGGTTGTCACCTTTGAACCCCATCATCTGAATGCAATCCTGGGACGCGGGACACAGACGCTCATGTCCTTCGTCAACTGAACATCACAACACCCTATGCGGACATCAGACATACCTTATGTGGAGCCCGATCGACAGCCAAGTGAGGTAGGCACTAGGAAAGGGGCTACCATCAGAAATTGCCCTATTCTCAGATGAACAGGGAGGCCCGGATTTGGTTGAAGATTATTTGTTCGTGCCTGATCCCGAGGGTGCACATGACAGATGTCACCGGGTATAGAGTTTGTTTGGTGTATGCACTGATGAAGGGGTTGGAAATCAATGTTGGGGTGGTGATCATCTTTGCCATGAAGAGAGCCCGACTGCATCAGGGGCATTGATACGGGTTTGGTGGTCTGCTTACCATGTTCCTGAGGGGCCACGATATTGAGGAGGAAGCCCTAGATTACATCCCTCAAATTTACAGGCGTGCCTTGGATGTCACCAAAACCAAGGCACCTGACACTACTTATGGGCCTGTGCTCACACTAGCCGAGCGACATGCTCAGGATCATCAGTACATTGCCCGCATGTACCGGATGCAGATGTTGTAGTTGCGCATCGGAGGATGGCCCGCAATGGAGGATGAGCTGTGGCAGCTCGAGTTGGATTACCCATTCAACAAAAATGCCTGAGCCTTATGCCGAGTGGGGCCCGCATTTATGGAGCCCGTGGATGATGATGTCCCTACTGACGA
The DNA here is from genome assembly GCA_035772735.1 of Datura wrightii. NCBI lineage: Eukaryota > Viridiplantae > Streptophyta > Magnoliopsida > Solanales > Solanaceae > Datura > Datura wrightii. Next base: position 68,435,223 of record JASDFA010000019.1, on the reverse strand, counting down.
GGAGACACGCTGGGTGGACTCAGATGTTAAGTCAGATGAGGATGGTGGGGGTGATTCTGATATGGGAGACAAAGCACTGGCAGCTGATGAAGAAGTTGAATACTTTGATTGATCGGGGAGTTTCACCACCCAGCTTTTGTGATATTTTGCAATTATGTGCACACTGGGGACAGTGTTCGGCTTAAGTGTGGGGTGGGAGTAGTTAGGTGCTAACTGTTTTGTTTATGTTTTGTTTATGTTTTTTGTGCTTGTGCTAAATATGACCCTGTGACTATGTGTTCCGTGTTCTGTAATTAATGTTGGTGTTGTAATGAATTGTGAGCTGCTGTTGTGTTGAGCTCTTGTTGTGTGTGATGTGTAAATATTTTTTCAATTATATTTTTATCTTTTCCTATCAAAATTTTTTTGTTGAAATTTTTTTTATGTTGGGTTTCTCGATTTTTGTTTTTGGTGCTTTTCCCTAGAATAGTACCATTGAACTGACGTCGTAGATAGTGACTGTTCCCTATGATGGATGACGACCGTCTTAAGGGAAATTTAGTCGATAGGAGTAGTTTTTTTTCTTTTTTTTCTTCTTTATTTTGTTTGTTTCCCAAACGTATCGCTAATTAATTATTCGAAATTCTTGTTACGTGTTGTACATGATATTATGATGCAAGTGTGATTCGTATGAAAGCATGCAAATGTGTTAAACATGTTTAGATACCTAGGCCATAGAGTTCGATTCGGTGTGATCGAGGCTTAATAGTGTATTCTTGTAATTAGCTGATTGAAGAGTCTGTGAATATGTCTTAAGTTGAGCATGTGCAATGAGTGTGAGGTGAGGTTTCGACTATTCCATGCTATTGTGAAGTGTATAGAACTTGCTTGGTGTGTGTACTAAACAAAATGAAGGATGTGGATTGTAGGAAAGGATGTAGGCATTTCTTTGAATATACCGAAAGTTTCTCCTTTATCATACCTACCTTAAATGTTACATCCTAGTTAGCCCCATTGAGCGTTTAGCCTATTCTTTGAGAGGTACAAACCAAGCTTAACCCCTTCTTTTAATTAGTCATGAATTTGGTCCAAAACCCTTAAGCGCTTAAGAAAAATAATTTTTCCCAAAATGTAAAGGAGTGAGAAGTGTGAAACGGAAGGAAAGCGGAAGTTGTGAAAGCTAAAGAAAAGGTCAAAGGCACACTTGTTGAAATTGGTTAACTAATAGTAGAGAGTAATAAAATCAATGAATGAGAAAAAAATAAAGATGTATAAATACTCTTTGCTAGTAAGTCGAGTGTGCTTAAAGAAATGGGAACAAAAACAAAGAAGAAAATTCAAGAATGAGAGGATGGAGGAAGAAGTAATGCCCGTACTGAAGGTGGGATGTATTGAGAAGCGCTTAGGGAAGCTAGTTGCTATTATTGGTTAGCTCAGTATTGACTAGTTCCTTAGCTTACATTACAACCCATTAAGTCCTACGTGATCTTACATCACACATCCTTATATTAGTGGAGTAAAACACTAGAGGCAAGCTTATGGTTCATGACATGATGCATGTGAATTCTTTGGGAGAGCGAGCGAAATCGTATTTGTATACCCCTACTCGTAGTGCTTTGGGAATCTTATGATGGCAAATGGGGTAATTCTCTTGTGTTGTGAGGGCACATGCTTGACGAGAGATAAAATTTTGTGTCGGATGTCTTGATTAGTTGATTTGCATGAGTTTGCCAAGATCGAGAATCGATTCTTGAGGTTAGGAGGTCTTAATGTGGTGTAGTTCATTGTATTGATGAAACCATGCATGTTTTTTTGATGATTTTCTATCTTAAATAATCGATATAGTCGTAGCTTGAATGGTCGAGCCAAATTAGTTATGCGTGGGTTTCAATTGCATGAGATGTGAGCGTATTGTTCGAGGACGAACAAGGTTTTAAGTGTGGGGTAAGTGATCTTGGGCAGAATTTCATGCCCAAGTGATACTCAAATGCTTCATTTCTATTTGTTTATCTATTGTTATGTTTACATTCTCATGTGATTCTTAAATAAATGTGAATTTATACTAACCAACATGATTAGTGTTGTTTTGCAGGTTGAAGGAACTTTTGGAAGCTAATCTACAAGTTGGTGAAGTGCGGGAATGGACTCAGAAGCAAGAAGTGGAAGTTGACAAGGGAAGTTGGAAAAAATAGGGGCTCCGCAATGGCGCCGTGTCACGCTACCATCGCGGAGGCATTCTGCCTGGGATGATTAAAATATGTCAAATTCCAGTGGAGGTTCGCGTTACCTCCATGACATGGAGGCAGTGCTCCGCGATGCACTCCGTGTTACGTTGAGTGTAATTACCTGGAACCTCAAGTTCCAGTGAAGGTGCGTGATAGCACCGTGGCACGGAGGCAGTGCTCCGCTATACACTCCCTGCCATGTTGCTTGTTATTCCAGGAAAAATTCTCAATAGTATAAATAGCACACTTAGGTTTTATTTTAAACATTCTGACTTGGTTGAGCAAGAACGTGGGTTGCAGGCAGTTGAGAGGACGAAAATTCTAGGGTTATTCTCTTCCTTTTTCTCTTTAATTTCAATTGCTTGTATGAATTCTACTTATTTGAAGATGTTTAATTCACAAATGAATAGCTAATTCACCTCTTGCTGAGGTTAAGGATAATTGTAGAGAAATGTAATTATTAATCATTTCAGTTTTCATCTTTTCTTCAATGGTTGTTCTATCAATTCTTGTTTTTACTGCATTAATGTTTGGCCAATGTTAATGTATATCTTAGAAATCCAATTTTGATTCTGAAAAGGAAAGGAATTGGACAGATGTGAATTGGTAGGATATGATCTTTTCTTAGTTGAGAAAATTGAGAATTGATTGATGTTCAGAATAGAAATATATCTGAAATTCTTATTAGTTATTTATGGAATCGGTTATGTATGGCTAGAGCATGAGATTCTTATATCACGAAAATGTAGAATAAGGTCTCATGATTCTTTAATTGGATAGGAGTCAAAAGATCTAATCCATAGGCAATTAATTCCTGACTAGCAACCGAAAAGAAGATTAGCTGAATTGAATTAATAAATTACATCCCTGCATGCTTGCCTTAACCTCAGCTTGTTCATTGCTATTGTTCAGACGCAAATTATAATCTTGACTTAGATTCTTATTACTTAGTGATCTAAACTCATAAAATATTATTTATTTGGTTGTCTGGATTCATAGAGATATCGTTCACTGACGCTTAAGTTAATTAATACCGTAGTTCAGTCCCTGTGGGAACGATACTTGGCTTGAAATAAAGCCACTTTACTACTTGTACGACCACGTGCACTTGCGTGTAGTTTTGACTCGACAAAGCACTGCCTGACTCTCTCTCGACTGCTCACAGTTAGCGGAGCTCAATCCATCTGAGAGAACCAAATAGCAATCCTAGGAAGGCTCAGACATGCCGGACCACTCTCGAATCATATCTCAACTCGACACTGAGGAGGACATCATCCTCAACCCCATAGTTCATATCACTCCTTGGGCTCAACCCCTCAGCCGAAAACACTCTCGTGCGTCGGGTATCCACAAGCCACAAAGTACCTCGGGCTCAACCCCTAGCTAGAACAACTCTCGTGCATCGGGTATCCACAAGCCACAAGGCCTCAAACACAGCACACACACAATCAAAAACAATAATAATACATCATCAAACAGCCGACAAGCAACTCTACTCACCACTAACATCAAGGGACACGGACAAACCAGCCCAATTGTCACCACGATCGTCACGTGCCATCGACATGACCGACACGACCGCCAAATTAAATATAACAACAGATCATCACATCCATAGACCTTAACCACTCTAAACCCTCTTTCACTTGTCAATATAATCTTCTAATATTATTCACTTAAACAGCCCACAACTTGCTACAAGAACCACACACCTCGCATACGACCTCTCTACACGAGCCTAATAATTTTCCATGCCTACAATTCTCCGCCCTCAAGCCCGAGCCACCAACAAAACCAGCACCTTATATACACCTTTATCACCATATAAATAGAAGCACAAGAGTTAAATAATAACATAACACAAGCCTTCACAAAAAAGGCAACACACACATCAACACGGACGACAACAACTACAGAATTCATGCCGACAAAGGGAGGGACAAGCCTAACATACCTTAGCTTCAAGCCTAGAAGAACATGAGATTTCAACACCATGAACCTACTGCCTAAAGGAAGTCAAAATTCTGCCAAAACGCAGCCAACACAACTCAACAACAAAACAAGACAAACGAGGCTTACCCGATAAGATTCATACGAATTCGATGGTAGAAACTCCGAGACAACAACCTACTGAGGTGAACACATCTATAACCAACATTAAACATTAAGGAGAAAAAAAGGAATAATTCTTACCAAAATCTTAACCACGAAACAGCCACCAACAGCCCAAAAAATACACCAAACCACGGACTACACGCGATTCCCGACTTCCCGATACCAAAACCATGTTGAGCCATGGATTCTAGCCCTAAAACACAAAGGAAACCATGGAGAGAACTTGAGATAGGTTTAATACGAAATATATTATGGAAAATGAATTTTTGATGACCAACAACCGACCAAAGGGGATTAAATAATCCTCCACCACCTTAAGACCTTGTTAGGTACTTGCTTGCGCGGCTCGCGAAAACGCGAATATCTCTCTACTCTGAAGTCAGATTGACACACGGTTTGATGCACTGGAAACTAGAATCATAGATATTTAATTTGATAGGCGCCCACAACCCCTAAATCCTTATAGATTTGGAGAAAAGCTTCGATAAATTTGACCTAAATTTCAAGGAATCTCAAGAAGGAAATTTTGCAATAACTTTTTTCGAATTTTGTTCTGCAACTTGATCGACGTCCAATCTTAAATAAGACCATAGAGCAACTCAAATAACTCATAACACTTCCTTGTTAGCCTATTATGTACTCTTAGTCCTACCTCAAAAGCACAAGTTTATCACTCAAATTATCTGGGGTGTTACACATATCAGACCTTATGATTTTTATTTGAGCTCCAGTTTGTTTCTCTACTTCTATTTTGAAAACTTTAAAAGAATCAAGTGCTTTTGATTTGTTAAAAATAAAATATAGATACATGTAACTTGAATAGTCTTCAATAAATGAGATAAAATATCTTTCGCCATTCAAGCAAAGGGTAGGAAAAGGTTCACAAATATCTGTATGTATGATCTCAAGCAATTGAAAACTGTTTTTTTCACCTTTAGTGGATTTGTTGGTCTTCTTGCCCTTTATGCAGTCCACACAAGTTTCAAAATTAGAAAAATCAAGAGCTTGTAGAACGCCATCATTAACCAACCTTTTTACTCTTTCAATAGAGATATGTGTCATGACACGAGTTTACATCCTGGCCGAGACACGATACTTGGTTCCATGAGTGACCCCAAGCTAACCCATGGTCTGTCATTACACTAGTAATCTGAGAAATCATAAGCGAAAGCTTTATATAAACTAATAATGTAATCAATACTGCTAAAAGTTTAAATATAACTGGAAATAATACGAAACAATTGTAATGCCCCGGAAACCCTAAGACCAGACCCGAGAGTTGAATGGGAGAAAATAGGATTTTTTTGCACCAAGTCATAGGACGAGTCGTCTTGTGATCCGTGGGGTAGGCTATGAGTCATAGAGTGACTCATGGGAAAAGGTTCAAACTTGGTGGAATTTTAGGGATTTGAGTGACCACGGGTGTGACCACGATTCGTGGTCATCCACTCGACTCGTTAGGTCACTTGTAGTCAAGGATGGGCTAAGGAAGAAGAAAAGTGGGACAATGTACCTAATGAGTCCTCTCCACGACTCGTTGGGAACACCTCGAGTTGTTTCGTCGCCCATGGTGACCCCCTGGTGATTTATGGAAGTGTTGAGGATGAGAGGTGACCACGAGTCGTGGGCACCACTAACGACCTGTTATGTCCCTCATAGTGACCCATGAAGAGAAATCTTAGTTAATTGGTAATGAGAGACCTCATGATTCGTTGGTTTCCTAGCGACTTGTGAAGTCAGTCGTTGCCAGATTCAGTGTTTTCTAGTCCCAAGTAGTGGGACCAACCATAGGCCCCAAGGAGTCGTGGTCACAACCAAAAACTTGTTGAGTGACCCATTGGGACCCTGTCGGCCAGGTTTTAGATTTAGTTTCCAGGGTTATTTTTGTAATTTCCTACCTATTTAGCCCTTAAACTACGTTGTTTTAAGTATAATTCCAGAGATATTAGAGGGATTGAACAATTTTCTCCCTCATTTTCCACTTTATTCTCAGAATATCGATTGAAGAAACCCAGGTCATTTCTCTCAAGCAAGACCTAGGGCTCAAAGTTAGTTGTAGAACTTCAAGTTTTCTTCTTCAGGGAATTCTTGTCCAAGTATGTGGGAATTCAGCAAGGGAATAGTTCTTCCCTTGTGTCCCGGAATTCTTGTATATCTTCTCTATCAGTTCTAGCCCTTATGTCAGATGTCATACATAGCATATGGGATATTGTCTATGTGATTGTTGTCCTATTTTCACTATCTAATTATCATGTTGATATTCGTTCTGATAAGAATGGTTTTAGCCCTAGCTTTGAATTCAACAAGCTAGGATTTTGCTTGTTGGACTAGTTATTCCTCGAGGCTTGATTTTAGTAGTTGGGTTTCCCATATTACTGGAAAACATTGAGAATTAAGTCAAAATCATGTTAGTCTAGTTTTAATCAGATCTTTGGAAACCCTAGTGTTGCCCAGAAAAAAATGTCAGCTGATTAGTTCAGCCACAGTTACTTTTTGAGGTGTCAATGGAGCCTCCCAGTTATTAGAATTTAGACTCAGATAGTAGTTATCAGATAATGTGGCTCTATAGACAGTTACGACGCTTTCAGATAAGCATCTCTGACCTGTCTTAGAATCACCAGTTTCAGCTTCAGTTTGTTCTTTAGACGACTACGATGCTCCTTGGTGAGCAGCTCTGACCAGTCTTGGAACACCAGTTTCCAAATTTGGTCCTATAAGACACTCAGGGTGCTCTTAGACAGTATCTCCGAGTCAGTTACAGTCTTGGGCCCCAATATTAAGCTATCCGCTTGGTAGTAGTAGTCATGGTAGGATTATCCAGTGGGAGTAGGACTTAGCACTGAGAGGGCCGGGGTTCCAGCGCACCCAGGTTCCAAAACTACGTTGCCACCGTAGGTTATATTTTTATTGGCCTCATTCCTCAGACAGTGATCTCACCGTCCATGCCTTTATACCATGGCAAGGTATATTAGGTCCTACCAATGGTGTGTACATCGGAATCCACGTCTATCTCGCGTGGTTATATGTTGGTTATAGCCTCTCCCGATAGTCAGCATAGTTCAGTCTCAGATTAGTCAGTTCAGATCAGTTCATCATAGTATTTCAGATTAGTCTCGTAGATTTAGGGCATGTCCTTGACCATCAGACAGGTCTTTTAGACCATCACAGTTTATTACAGTTATTTCATTTCAGTAGTTCCAGTTGGTCATTGCATGTCTATTTCAGTTCAGCATATTTATTCCTTGTGCATGGTGTGTCTAACTTACCAGTACCTTCAAAGTACTAACGCATACTTTCATGTTGTATCATTTTATAATACAACTATAGGATCTCATTCACAGCCTCATTAGTTGATCGTTCTTAGAAGATCTTAGTTGCACCACTGGTGAGTCCTCATCCTTCGAGGATGAATATTATTTCATTCAGTTACATTTCCTTTTCTTACTTAGACTTGGAGTTAGCTGGGGGCTTGTCCCATAAACTCATTAATGGTAGTGGCTTCCAGACATAGATTTTGTTTTCAAACTTATAATTTTTGTTCAGATGTTTTTAAACGTCATGATCTAGCTATGTTGACATTAATATTTTACATCATTATTTTAAAAGCTTCCGCTATATATATGTCTGACTACTCAGAATGCCAATGTATGATAGACCAAGGGTTGACTTGGGGTTACTTATGACTCCAAGTACCGTGTCCTGTCCAGGGTGTAGACTCGGGGCGTGACAAACTTGGTATTAGAGCACTAGGTTTAGAGTATCCTTGGATGTCTGAAAGACACATCGAGTAGATTCCTTTTCATGGGTGTGAAGCACGCCACACTTACGACGAGGAGGCTACAAGATGTTTTAGGAAAATTCCCTTCTTTCACTATTCTTATTGTGTCATAGAGTGTAAACTTTAAGGTTTCTCTTCTAAGTGATGTTTTACGTGTTTGCAGACAATGTCTCCCAGAAGGGGTATTGGAAGAGGGAAAAATAATGGGGATCCACCAATCCCACCAAACCTCAGTAGGACCCCTTAGTTGGCAAGTGATGAATGCGGATCTCGGGGATACCCTTAGAGTGCTAATATGAGTCGCGACCACTCAGATTAACCAGCAGGCAGTCATACATGAAAATCCTACTGAAGAGATAATAGCTACTGATAATATCCAAAATATATTCCTTAATTCAAAAAATATACACGACCGAAATATCAAAAAAAGTAACTCGATGAGTGCTAAGGTCGAATCCCAGGAGGACTAGGGAATGATAATTTCAAGTGTTGATTGAGAAATTGATGTTAGTCTCGTAGATTGAATATAAGAATAAATAAAATTAGGGGAGTTGAAATTTTCAAAGAATTATATTGGTTGATTTACTAAAGTGAAATAGCAAGATCAGCTAAGTTGTCAACAAGGGTGTGAAATACTAGAGGTGTGGTGTAGATGAAATACTAACTAGATCGGGACATGCCAGGTCATCTTGTGAGTTCAATAAATGTAGATAATTTTGGGAAGTGGGTAATCTCAGCTTCTCAGCCTATTAACTGCCTCTAGCTATAGTTTTATCAAAACTCTAACCACTACTTAGCTCAACCTGATTTGATTTGGATTAGCAACTGCACTATTCCTAGCTATTAGTTGCCAATAAGGAATAAGAAAGCAATTTCAGCTTTTTCTAGCTTAATTTTACAATCTCTTATCCATACCCACTTCTAGATTCCCTTCCAATAATTAATTGTTCTCTCTCGAGCAACAATCAAACAAGAATAAATAGATCCATATCATAATTAATGGATCTTCATTAATAGATTGAAGAGAATCTAATAGATTTACACTTAATTGAACAATATGAAGACGACTCTAGCTATACCCAATCCAATTATGTATTTATCATCACACACTTCTAGTTAATGATTTTAGCTACTCATAGTTAAGAAATTCAAAAACACATTCATCAACAACATCATTGAATTTAATAGCAAGAGTAGATAAATCAACTTCACAAAAATAATCTTCAACAATAGCTGAAACTTACTAGTACAAAAGGAAATAGAACAGAGTACTTTCTTTAATTTTCACTAATAATCTCCCTCTTTCAACTAAGAGAATGTTCTTCCAGCTAAAAAGAGAAAAGATGATGTGATGTTAGCTTTTGTTCTTTCTTCAAATTCTCTATTTCTCTCCTTCTCTCTGCATATCTGAGTACATAGTACTTTATCTCTATTTATACCCTAAAAAGTAGGGCACTTTTCATCTCCTTTTCAGTGTTTGATGATTATACCCTTACGAACACCGTTCTAGAACAAGCGAAAGCACTGGCGGTTTGCCGGTTACAATCCGTGAACCACCGGGTGTCTTTTCTGCATCTTCACTAAATTCTAGTGAACACCGACGGTTCACCCGGTGTTTTGCCGATCTGAATCCGTGAACCGCCAGGTCTTTAAGACATTTTCTAGGACTTTTGAGTATCATTCAGCGACTGGACCGGCGACTCGCCGTTGGCAAGTCACAAACCGCTGGTGGCATTACTCCTCTAAGGCAGTGATATTCGGCCCCTGGCCGGCGTTTCATTGGTTGATATTTGCAAATCGCCGTTTCAACCTCACTTCCTTCTTTTTTTCTCTATTTTTGCTCTTTTCTTCACTTTTATCCATCTACACACAATGAAAGAAAAAAGGGCATAAAATCCCAATAATCAACTCAAGAACAAAATAAAGTCTCAAGTTTTAGAGCCTAATGAGTTGGTAAATTACCAACTCATCACCTACCAGGGTTCAAAACTTTATAAAAAGGAATCCATCTGAGTTTTATGGTCTGCAAGTGGATGAAAGGGGAGAAGAAAAGGGGAGAAAGAGATCAAGGAAAATAGGGATAGGGTATTCCCAATAGAGGATGAGTGGTAGACCTCGTTTCCAGTCTCGTCGGAGATCATCAACCCTAGCACCATCGATAGTCAATGCTCCTAATGAACCCAGAGTAAGGGAGATTACATACCCAGCTTGAAAGAATTGTGGGAAGAACTATTTGGGAGAATGCATGGATGGCTCAGGCAATTGATGGTAGGTTAGGCCATTAACTCAGAGATTGCTCAGCAGCCAAATTGGGTGAAGGTAGAGCCCCGACTATCTCTTCCGCAGCTTTATCAAGTCGCCCAATTTGCAAGAAATGAGGAAGGATCCACCCCAAAAAGTGTTTTTTTTGGTAGGGAAGGATGTTTTGGATGTGGTCAGTTGGGCCATAGAATAAAGAATTGCCCTATAGCTGAGCATGGGAAAACTCAATCCACCATCCCAGCAACTCCGGCAGCTTGCCCATCTCAGCAGGGCACAACATCCAGTACAGATGGCCGACAACCCCAGATATAGTAGCAGGTATGTTATGAATTTCTCATGTTGATCCTTGCCTATTGTTAGGATCAGGAGCCATGATATAAAGTATAAAATACATTTATAATGCCAGTACGAGAGTTATCCTATGGTCGTTGTGAAATGGTTATAAGTATGAAGCCTATAGTGATAGTTTTTGCAATGAATGAGAACTAAAGAGTTAGTGATGTTAAATTAGACTTAAGAAAGGATCTAAGAGCTTGATAATGGTAACTTTTAGCTAAGGGGGAGATAATAAGTTAAGAAGGCCATGTCAAGCCCTAACTGTTGCGGTAGAAGGGCTCTAGAAATAACAACTATGGGATGTCAATCTTTCCTATTCAGCTGCTTTCTCTTGTATTTCAGTTTACTCTACGTTCTACTAATGCTTGTGTTTAGACTCCTAAAATCATAGATAACTTGTTCAGACAGTGATCCCTATCTTAGTCCTTGGTTCTGAAAGTTCCAGCTTCATGTCAGGAAGACTAGTTATGTATGGACTCGTGTCTCCCATTATGCTCAGCTCCAAGAACCCAGTCCCTCAGCCTCTCCCTAACGGTTTAGAAGATCATGCTACATCATGTGTGGGCTCAGACTAGGCTCCTTGAGTGATTCATTCTTGCCATTCCTTACTCTAAGACACGTGTACGTGCACCTTTATCGGGAGTAATCGTTGTAGCAGGTATACTCAGGATAACCTTCTATTTATAACTTGGATGTTCATATACAAAATTCATGAGATGCAGTTGTTTGTCTTACTAGGGAGGCAGGGAAATTCTTGGATGGTATATACGCAGAGAAGACGTAAAATGATTAAGTGATAGGCTTGAATGATAAAAAGTTGGTGAGGATGACAATCTCTTTTAAAACGAGGTTCCTGTTGAGATTGTTGACCATCAAGATTGTAGTAAGTGGAAATAAAGAGGTTATTACAGTGAAGGTTATAAAGAATACTCAGCTAGTAGGAGGAACTATTCGAGAAATCAAATTCAGAAAAAGGTCGCTTACTCAGATATCAGAAAGCAGTTAGGGGATTTAGATTCACCACTCTATCCCTAATTGCTCAGTTCCAACAGGAGAGGGACAGTTTATTCTTAGTACTCTACTTAGTTCCGTGTCAACTTCATGTACTTTAGTTATTTTCTTATGTCTTAGCTTGCATGTTCGATTCAGAAACTCAGTTTAGATATGTAGATCAGTTTGGAGTCAGATACTCCATTAGCATTCAACTTTCGGGAATTTAGCTCTTTCCCCTAGCCGGTCAGCTCAATCGCACCGTCAGTCTCAGCTCGGAATGTTCAGCAATTGGAATGGCAGGTTCTTCATTAAGTCAAGACAGGATGAAGATCACATACTACTTAAACTTAAGGAAGAATTTCTCAGAAGAGAGGTGGAGGCTTTCTCCAAAGAAAGAGATGTTGTGCTCCGTTACTAGGGTAGATTGTGTGTACCGAACGTCAGTGAATTGAGACAATAGATATTGGCTGAAGCACAAAGCTCAAGGTACTCCATCTACCCTGTTTCTACTAAAATGTACCACAATTTGTGGGATATTTACCGGTGGAACGAGATGAAAAGAGACATAGCAGAATTTGTGGCTAAGTGCCAGACTGCCAGCAAGTTAAGGTGGAACATCAGAGATCGGAAGGTATGGATCAAGATATCATCATACCCACATGGAATTGGGGTGAAGTGAATATGGACTTTATTTTAGGTCTACCTCGTACTCACTGGAAGCATGACTCAATCTGGGTGATAGTAGACCAGATGACCAAGTCAGTACACTTCTTCCTAGTTAAAACCACAAACTTAGCCAAAGATTATGCTAAGATTTATCTCCGGGAGTTAGTCAGGCTGCATGGGGTGCCCTTGCCCATTATTTCAGATAGAGGTACCCAGTTCACCTCGTAGTTCTGGATGTCTTTTCAAAAGGGACTTGATACCCAAGTCAGGCTCAGCACAGCATTTCGCCCGCAGACCGATGGGCAGGCTGAGCGGACTATACAGAATTTACAAGATATATTGAGTGTGTGGGTGATCGATTTCAAGGGAAGTTAGGATGATCACCTACCTCTCATCGAGTCCGCGTACAATACAATAACAACTTCCACTCCAGTATCTGGATGGCCCCATTTGAGGCATTGTATGGTAGGAGGTGTAGATCTCCTATCAAGTGGTTTGAGGTTGGTAAAGCTACTCCCTATAACTCTATTCAGGTTCATGTGCTCCAGTTTCTTTCAGGTCAAAGTATGTAAGTGTGACTCATAAATTTAGTTCCATTTAGAGGTAGTCATCCCGTTAGTTTTAAGCTTTTAGGATCAGTATTTGAGTATGATAATTGCAAATCTCTACTTTTTTGTGTGTTTTCCAACATTCAAGGGCAAATGTTCCCAAGGTGGAGATATTGTAATACCCCAGAAACCCTAAGACTAGACCCAAGAGTTCAAATGGAGAAAATAGCATTCTCTGCACTAGGTCACAGGACGAGTCATCCTATGACCCATGGGGTAGGCCAGAAGTCATGGAGTGACTCGTGGGAAAGGGTTCAGACTTGGTGGAATTTTGGGGATTTTAGTGACCACGAGTCGTAGTTATCCACATGACTCGTTAGGTCACTCATGGTCAAGGATGGGCTAAGGAAGAAGAAAAGTGGGACAGTGTACCTAACGGGTCCTCTCCATAACTCGTTGGGAACACCACGAGTCGTGGCATCGCCCGTGGTGACCCCCTGGTGATTTATGCCAATGTTGGGGATGAGATGTGACCACGAGTCATGGTCACCATTAACGACCTGCCCCGTGGTGACCCATGAAGAGAAATCTCGGTTCAGTGGTAATACGAGATCTTATGATTCGTTGGGTTCCTGACGACTCGTGAAGTCAGTCATTGCCAGATTCAGCGTTTACTAGTCCTAGGCAATGGGACCAATATGTGGCCCCAACTAGTCGTGGTCACAACCAATGACTCGTTAAGTGACCCGTTAGGACCCTGTCGGCTAGGTTTTAGATTTAGTTTCCAGGGTTATTTTTGTTATTTTGTACCTATTTAGCCCCTAAACTACACCATTTTAAGTATAATTTCAGAAATATTAGAGGTATTGAACGGTTTTCTTCTTCATTTTTCACTTAATTCTCAAAATATCGATTGAAGAAACCTAGGTCATTTCTCTCAAGCAAGAGCTAGGGCTCAGAGTCAGTTGCAGAACTTCAAGTTTTCTTCTTCAGGGAATTCTTGTCCAAGTATGTGGGAATTCAGCAAGGGAATAATTCTTCCCTTGTGTCCCCAAATTCTTCTCTATCTTCTCTACCAATTCTAGCCCTGAAACTTTAGAATATGAATAAATGATATGCCAGATTTCGTACATAGCATATGAAATATTGTCTATGTGATTGTTTGCCTATTTTCACTATCTAATTATCATGTTGATATTCATTCTGATAAGAATCGTTTTAACCCTGCTTTGAATTCAACAAACTGGGATTTTTCCTATTGGACTAGTTATTCCTCGAGGCTTGATTTTATTAGTTGGGTTTCCCATATTACTAGAAAACGTTAAGAATTCAGTCAGAATCATGTTAGTCTAGTTTCAATTAGATCTTTGGCAACCCCAGTGTTTCCCAGAAAAAATGTCAGTTGATCAGTTTGGCCACAGTTACTTTTGAGGTGTCAATGGTGCCTCCCAGTTATCAGAATTTAGACTCTGATATCAGTTATCAGATTTTATGGTTCTATAGATAGTTATGACACTTTTAGATAAGCATCTCTGACCCATCATAGAATCACTAGCTTCAGCTTCAGTCTGTCTTTAGATGGATATGACGCTCCTTAGTGAGAAACTTTGGCCAGTTTAGAACACCAGTTTCCAAATCCGGTCCGATAACACGCTTAGGGTGCTCTTAAATAGTATACCTGAGTCAGTTATAGTCTTTGGCCCCAGTATCAAGCTATCCGCTTGGCAATAGTAGTCATTGTAGGATTATCCAGTGGGAGTAGGACTTAGCACTGAGAGGACTAGGTTTCCAGCGCATCCAGGTTCCAAAACTACGTTGCCACCATAGGTTATATTTTTACTGGCCTCATGGCCCTAGATAGTGATCTCACAGTCCATGCCTTTATACCATGGCAGGGTATATTGGGTCTTATTGATGAGGTGTGTGCATCAGACTCCACCGTCTAGCTCACGTGGTTATATGTCGGTTACAACCTCTCCCACTAGTCAGCATAGTTCAGTCTCAGATTAGTCAGTTTAGATCAGTTCAACATAGTATTTCAGATTAGTATTGTAAATTTAGGGCATGTCCTTGACCATTAGACAGGGTCTTTTACACCATCATAGTTTATTATAGTTATTCCATTTCTGCAGTTCTAGGTTGTCATTACATGTCTATTTTAGTTCGACATATTTATTCCTTGTGCATGGTGTCTCTCACTTACTCAGTACATTCAAAGTATTGACGCATACTTTCATGTTGTATCGTTTTATGATATAGCTGCAGGATCTCAGCCACAACCTCGTTAGCCGATCATTCTCAAAAGATCTCAGTTGCACCACTGGTGAGTCCTCATCCTTCAGGGTCGAATATCATTTCATTCAGTTAATTTCGTTTTCTTACTTAGACTTGGAGTTAGCTGGGGGCTTGTCCCAGAAACTCATTAATGGTAGTGGTTTCCAGACGCAGATTTGGTTTTCAAACCTATAATTTTGTTCAGATGTATTTAAACGTCATGATCCAACTATGTTGACATTAATGTTTTACATCATTATTTTAAAAGCTTCCACTATATATATGTGTGACTACTCAGAATGCCAGTGTATGATAGACCAGGGATTGACTTGGGGTTACTTATGACTCTAGGTATCGTGTCCCGTCCAAGGTGTAGACTCTGGGCGTGACAAAAACTGTGTCTAAAAGCCACTACTAACTAATGAGTTGCTAGGACAAGCCCCCAACTAACTCTAAAGTCTGACCGAAATGAACTAACTAAAAAGAAAATGACGTCCTCGAAAGAGAGGGCTCACCAAAAGGACTGCTACTGCTGGAATCGTTGAGAGGAGCTACTGACGATGCTGGGACTGGGAACCTGTGATTGTTACATAATACGATACAATATGGAATGTATGCATTAGTACTTTGAATGTACTGAGTAAGTTAGAGATGCTATAAACATAAAAGAATAAGTAACTATGCTGAAATAACATGAAATGACCAACTGAAATCTATAAACTGATAACACTGAACTATATCTAATATGGTCAACAATGACCCTCACTGATGGTTATAAACATTTCCTAGAACTGAGATACTGAACTAAGCTAAACTAAACTGACAAGTGGGAGAGTCCATACCAACATATAACCACGTGAGCTAAACATGGAGTTTGATATATACACCCCATCAATAGGACCCAATATACCTTGTCGAGGTATAAAGGTATGCGATCACAAATCTGGGGCCCGATAGGCCAATGACCTACGGCGGCAATGTAGTTTCGGGAACTTGGGTGCACTGGAACCTCGATCCGCTCGGTGCTAAGTACTACTCCCACTGGATAATCCTAAATTGACTACTAAGCGGATAGCTCAAAGTTGGGGCCCAAGACTAAGTTAGGAATACTTATTTGAAAGTACCCTGAAAGTCTTATTAGACCAGATAACTGTAACTGGTGTTCTAAGACTGGCCAGAGCTTCTTATCTGAAAGCGTCGTAATTGTCTATAGAACTAGTTGATATCTGATAACTGATAGCTGAGATCTGATAACTTGGAGGCATTACTGACACCGCAAGAACTGACTATAGTCAAACTGATCAGCTGATATTTCTGAAAAATATTGAATGTACTATCATTATGACTGAGACTGAACTAGCATGCAACTGACTGAAAAATTCATATAATAATAAAATCATGGGAATTTCAACACTTATAGAGTCATGCAACATTTATATCTAATCAACTATGCAAGACCCACATTACTGCATTCATGAACTAGGGCTAAAATCATCATAATTCATGTAAGGAGATAATGACTAGAATTATTACTATCAACAACCCTCAATACTCAAGAGAATTATAACAGGAAGAAATTCCACAATTTATTGATGATTTAACCCTAATAGTGAACTTCAAGTCTAGAAATGATAAAATTTATGAAAGGGTTTTGGGACACAAGGGAAGAACAATCCCCTTGTTGAATTTCCACATACCTAGTGGAAGATTCCTGAGAAAATCTTGAAAAATTGAGAAGACGATTGAATGCCCTATCTTTGCCTTGAGAAGTCTGTCTAAACTTTCTTCGTACAACATCTGATTCTTGAGAGAGGAATGAGAGGCATATGTCAATCACTCCTTTAGTTCTCTCCGAAAACATTCCCAAAATGACTTAGTTTAGGGATCAAAAGATGGGAAGTTACTAAAATACCCCTAAAAGAAACTCTGGAAAATTGCCCGACAGGAATCAACGGCTCACACAATGAGTTGTTGGTTGACACCACAACTCGTTAGGACCAGTCATTGGTCCTAGGCCTGAAATTTGGCTCACTAGGAATTGGTAATGATAGGGGACAACGACTCATTAGATAAACCAACAGGTCGTTGGTCCTTCCCATTATCACTGAAAGGAAAAACCTAGGAACCCCACTAATGAGAGACACGATGACTCATTGGTAAAACCAATGGGTCGTTGTATCTTCTTGTTGTCTCCACTAAAAAATTTGAGGATTTCTTGACTTTTTGTCATGGTTGCACACTACTCATTGTGAGATTCAACGGGTCATTGTTGCATCTCGTTGTTACAGGAAGAAGATTTTCGATAGCATGTAGACTCCAACTAACAAGTCACCCCACGAGTCGTTACATCGAATGAAGACTCGTGGGTTCCTGGAAAGGGCATAACTAATCTTTGAACTGGGAAGGCAACGAGTGACAGGATGACTTGTTGTTTCTCACAACGAGTCGTTCGATGTTTTGTTGGTTCCCAAAGGACCACTGGCAGGCCTGACCACCACCCAAGACAACGAGTCGTTACTATTGACAATGACTTGTTGTTTTGGTCATTCTGAGACAAATTTTTCGGGTTCTACCCACTGAGTCTGAGTCAGGTCTAGGAAAGTTTTGAGATGTTACAATATCTCCCCCTTGGGATCATCTATCCTTGAATGAAGGTTAAAACTACTGGAAAATTGGGAAAAGAGCTGCAATTCCTAGACAGAAACTACGAACTGATTCTGAAGGAATGACTGACTCTAAACTGATTTAACCATACTGATTGTGTTTACAAAACTAGAGTGCACATTGAAAATCTGAATAGAGCTGATGAGTACTAAACTGAATAGAGTATTGAGGAGGAATTTAATACCTGATGCTGAAACTGAATTGGAAGGGAATAAATGAGGATATTTGGCCATAATTTCTACTTCTACCTCCCATGTGGCTCCCTCAACTAGCTGGTTCCTCCACAAGACTTTCACTGAAGTGAATTTATTTTTTCTCAACTTACGAATGTGAAGGTCAAGGATCTAAACTATGACTTCTTCGTAAGAGAGACTATCCCTCACTCCCACACTATCTAGTGGCACAACTGAGCTCGGGTTACCGATGCACTTCTTCAATAGTGACACATGGAAGACTGGGTGCACAAATGCTAACTCCAAAGGTATTTCTAACTCGTAGGCCACATTTCTAACTCACCTCAAAATCTTGTAAGGTCCTACATATCTCGGACTGAGTTTTCCTTTCCTTCCAAACCTCATCGCCCCTTCATGGGTGAAATTTTCAGGTAAACCCAATCATCTACAACAAACTCTAACTCTCTCCTCCTTACATCAGCATATGATTTTTGCTAGCTCTGAGCTGTTTTCAACCTTTCCCTAATAAGTTGCACTTTCTGTATAGCTTTATGTACTGAGTCTGGTCCTATCAAGGTAGCTTTGCCAACTTCAAACCACCCTATAGGAGACCTACACCTCCTACCATATAATGCTTCAAACGAAGCCATTCGAATACTGGAGTGGTAGCTATTGTTGTATGCAAACTCAATGAGAGGTATGTGATCATCCCAACTGCCTTTGAAGTCAATCACACAAGCTCTCAGTATATCTTCTAAGGTCTGAATTGTCCGCTCAGCTTGACCATCTGTCTGAGGGTGAAAAGTTGTTCTGAGCTTAACCTAAGTACCGAATCCTTTCTGAAATGACTTCTAGAAATGCGACATGAACTGGGTACCTCTATCTAAAATGATGGACAAGGGAACCCCATGTAGTCTAACTAACTCTCAGATGTCTAGCCTAGCATAATCCTCAGCTGAGTCTGTAGTTTTAACTAGGAGGAAATGTGCTGAGTTGGTCATCCAATCTACTATAACCAAAATTGAATCATGTTGTCGACGAGTACGAGGTAGACCTGTAATGAATTATATATTCACTTCTTCCCACTTCCATGTGGGTATGGTGATATCTTGAGTCATATCCCTAGGTCTTTGGTGTTCAACCTTAACCTGCTGGCAGTTCGGGCACTTGGCCACAAAATTCTGCAATATCTCTCTTCATGTCGTTCCACTAGTAGATTTCCCGTAGATCACAGTACATCTTGGTGGCACCTGGGTGGATAGAATATCTGGAGCTGTGGGATTTTGCCAGTATTTATTGTCTCAAATCATCTACATCCGGTACATATCGTCTGCTCTGGTAACGAAACACACCATCTCCCCCTTTGGAGAAAGTCTCCACTTCTTTTTGTAGAACCGCTTCTTTCAGCTTAAGCAGTATGGTATATTCATCCTTCTTTGACTTAACCTCAACAACTAACAAGGAATCTGACCCACTTTGCATTACTACTCCGCTAACAACTGCACTCCGAACCAAGCTAATCTGTGAATATCTTTTGCCAGTTCTTTTCTACCCTCTTCAACATGGGCAATGCCCCCATTGACATCCTGCTTAGGGCATCAACCACCATATTGGCCTTGCCCGGGTTGTATAGCATGCTCATGTAATAATCCTTCAGTAACTCCAACCACCTTCTCTAATGAAGGTTTAAATCTTTTTGATTGAACACAAACTGAAGGCTCTTGTGATTGGTGAAGACATCCACGTCAACCCCATAAAGGTAATGCCTCCATTTCTTCAGAGCAGTCACCATTGCCGCCAATTCAAGATCACGAGTCAGATAATTCTTCTCATGAACTTTAAGCTATTTGGAGGCATAAGCTATCACCTTACCCTGCTGCATCATAACACAACCGAGTCCAACTCCGAAAGCATCATAGTAGACTACAAACCATATGTTTCTTCTGGTATGGTCAAAACTGGAGTTGTAGTGAGTTGAGTCTTCAACTCTTGGAAGCACTTCTCATATGCATCTGACCTCTAAAACTTCACCTTTTTCTGAGTTAGTTTAGTCAGAGGAGATGTAATAGAGGAAAATTGTTCTACAACCGTCGGTAGTAACCGGCTAGACCTAGAAAACTTCTAATATTTGTTGGGGAAATAGGTCTTGGCTAGTCTTTCACCGCTGTTATCTTTTGAGGATCTACCTGAATACCCTCACCTGAGACAACGTGACCAAGGAAAGCCACAAACTTCAGAAGTCACATTTGTTGAATTTAGCAAGTAGCTGGTGGTCTCTGAGAGTTTGTAACACTATCCTCAGATGGTTAACATGCCCCTCCTCATTTCTGGAGTATACCAGAATGTTGTCAATGAATACAATGATGAACATATCTAGATACTATTTGAATACTCTGTTCATCAAATCCATGAAAGTTGCCGGGCATTAGTTAGTCCAAAGGACATAACCACGAATTCATAGTGACCATACTGAGTTCTGAAGGTTGTTTTTGGTATGTCACGTTCCCTGACTCTAAGCTAATGATATTCCTGTTGACGCCCAATTTTGACCTCCCTACGCCCTGCATATGTTATTTATATATGTATATTTATTTCACCTTTTTACGCATTTGTTCAGCTTGCATTCATATTTTAAAAAAAATTAATTATCATAATTCTTGCAAAATTAATTTAAATTTATATATATATATATGTATATATATATATATATATATATATATATATATATATATATATATATATATATATATATGTATGTGTATATATATATATATGTATGTGTATATATATATATATATGTATATATATATATATATATATATATATATGTATGTATGTATGTATGTATGTGTATATATATATGTGTGTGTATATATATGTATATATGTATGTGTATATATATATGTGTGTGTATATATATGTATATATGTATATATATTTTACTTAAATTTTACAAATTATTTACATGGTAATATTTACATAATTTTAACTAAGTTTTATAAATTATTTGCGTAATAATATTACTTGAATTTATAAATTATTTATGTTGATAATAAAGCTTATATGATTTTTGATAAACTAATTACATTTTCTAGGCATTGAATCATTTACAAAATATAATATTTTATTAATTATATAATATTTACATGAGTCTACTCAAATTTATAATTTATTTATATTAATAATAATGTTTATACGATTTTTTCATAATTTAAACTATTATATTATTTATTTGGTAAATTATTTATAAGTGTAGTATTTTGTTAATTATATAGCATTTATTTTTTAAAAATTCCTTCCAATTTATTTAAGATTTAGCCACTTTTCACTTAATTGCTATCAAATTTAGCCTATTTTTCAAAATCTGGCCACTTCTCAAAATCCAATTCAATTTTCAATTTAATTCTACCCACCTACTCAATCTGCGACCCACTCCATAACCCATGGCCCGACCCAGAACCTAAGGATTTATCATATCCATTCATTTAATCTAATCCAACGGGTGACATTAAGCCCTACTCCCTTACCTTAAATAATATCATCTACCCTCTAACCCTAATTGACTTCTCATTTTTTCTCCTCCCACCAGCAGTAGCGCCGCCACGCTTACCTCTTTCTCCCCTCTCACTGTCCGGCCGACCACCGGACAACCAACCCCATTCCTTTCTCCATCGTCTTCCTCCCTCACTGTTTGGACCAGACCACAATTTCGGCCAAACCCGTTACCATCAACTCTCACCATCGACTAGATCTCCCTTATGTTTCTCGCGAACCACTAGCATTTCTCCTCCGCCATATCATCTTTGACAAAATGCCGACAATCACCAAACCAGAACCCTGGAGAAATACCTACCCCCTCTCCTTCTCCCTTTTCCTCTTTGTCTCCAGCAAAATCTTGTCGGACCATTGGCTATTGAACTGGACAACCACACAATCACCACCGTACCAATGCCGCCCTATTTCCCCTCTTACTGCTCTAATTCCGGCCAGTTCCCCACCACCAACGGTCACTCCCTTTTCCTCTCTTTACTTCATTTTTCTCCCTCACTACTCTGAGCATACAGCCGCCACCTTCCTCCATTTCTCCCCTATTTTGTCCAGCCACCACAACATCACCGAACCACCAGAAACCACCAGCCCTTGCCGTTTTCCAAACCAGCCACGACGGACCATCTGCCTCTCCTCTCTTTTTCTCTTTGTACACTATTTGCAGTAATTTCATGCTCCTACTTGGTAATTTCCTTGTATGCGATAATTGTGTTAAAATCTTAATCCAAATTGTTTCCTTCTTTCTCTCTTTTTCTCTTTGTACACTATTTGCAGTAATTTCATGCTCCTACTTGGTAATTTCCTTGTATGCGATAATTGTGTTAAAATTTTAATCCAAATTGTTTCCTTCTTTTTAAGGTTTGATTCTTAGAAAATCTTGTGCAAATTAAATAACTATTAGTATTCATAAATTTTGGTTTGAAAATCAAGTGCTCAGACTTGTTTATCTAAGGTACTTCGCTCTGTTAAGTGATGTTCTTTTTCATATCTTAATTACTTGACTATTTAGAGTGAAGCTTTGGTGTATAATAGTCTTCCTCTCCATGATAGCTATGTATGATAATAGTAACTATAGTAGTCTTTATGTGACAATACGAGTCTTTATGCCTACATAGTTGATTTTTAAAACATGTGGAAGCTTTGGTATTTCACTATTTCAATTGATTTGGTTGTTTGCATATCTGACTAACAATTATCTTGAATGATGTATTTCCTTTGTTATCTGATTCACTACAACAATTATATGGTAATTTTTAAGAGTCTACTTTGCATGATTTCCTTAGCATACGACAACTTTGCTGAATATTAGACAATTATGATCAATTGGTGTTCTTCTCTTTATGGAATTAGAATTAGTACATCTTTTACATATTAGATATGGAAACTTAAGAACCTGTGTTTTGTGACATAAATATATGATAGTCTTTAATTTATTTGTTATTATTTTATATTCTTTTGGTGGGTTTTGACTAATAGTCAATTCAATGTCTCTAATTAAGGAAAACCTTTAGTGATTCCTATTTATTTTTACTAGTTTATGTTAATATGATCGTGACAACTTTAGTATTAGGATATTTTTGTGAGTTTTATATGACTTCACCCAAAAATTGTTCAACTTATTCTGTTATTAAAGCTTTACATGATTCATGTTTCCTTTTAATCCTATTTTTTTCTTTATTACTTTCGTATTTAGGGGAAGTTTTAACTTTCTGGTCAGTTTGTTTTCCTTTCTCTCCGGTCTCTTTGTATCTAATTGCTCATGGTAAATTTGAATTTTATTTGATACCACTGTACCGTTAAGGGAAAAATCCCTTTATTTACTTATTCATTCCTTTTTTTTTACTTCTTGGATGAACGTGGCAACTCTGCTATATAAGCATGCATCCTCCTCTTTTCTAGGAGAGAGAACACGGCTACTTCCTAACCTGTTCTTTAGAAATACAATTTTATTTTAATATTCAAATATTTCTATTCCTTTATCAACATAAGAACTCGATATTTACTTTGTTCTTAAAGCATCTCTTTGGTCTCTACTCCTCTATATAATTCTATGAATCCTTTATCCCTCCTCAACACAAGCACTGCTCGAAATCCTTGAGATTCTTGTAATCTTGATGTGTTGAGGATTAGATACTAGTCAAGGATTTTTGATGCATTATTAATTCGTTATCTTCCTTTCAACTTTGGCATTCGCTGGTTAGTTTATTTACCTTTACAAGATTATCATTTACCTTATTTAGTATTTTCGATTGGTTTCTTCTTGTGACTAGATGTTTAATATGCTCTTCAACATGACTCTACTAAGTTAGCCAAATTTGTGGTTAAGAATATGAGACTATTATTACGTGTCTATTGTTGTACTAACCTTTAAGCAGATATCATCTTATTCCGACATTCATCGGAGAGTCGTCAGGACGAAAGGAGGCTACCGAAATTATTCTAACAATATTTATTTTTCATATGCCGTAGTTATTCATTCTATTTAGTTTTTGTAATATTTGTAATAATAAAAACTCATAATAGTGAAAAGGGTTTGTGGGGGCGGGGAATTGTATGCTTTACTTTTTTCTTGATTTCTAGTTATAACTTGATAGAAATCATGCCCATAGGATTATAATATGAAACCATAGAAATTCTGCTCATAGGATTTTAAATATATAGCTGTAGAAATCATGCCCGAAGAAATGAAAACAATATTTAGACATCGTGCCATAGGATTAATATGAAATTAATTAACACAACCGGAAATCATGCCTATAGGAGCTAAAATAATTTGATACGGAGCATGCCTTAGGTTTAAATATTAGTAAATCTGCTTATAAGGATAATATTTTTGGTATGCGTTGGCACTCTTAGTTTGTTCAATCTCAACGAACTAGCATATTTAATGAGCTGCTTTATATATACTACGCATATAGGTTTAAAATCCGATTAACAACCTTTCTGTATTAAGTTTTTTTTAAAGCATGTGGCCTGTCTTATATTACAATGTAGATATATTGGCTATAAGAGATTGATAAGAGATTACGCAACCTGTTTCTTTTCGTTCCCATCACAAACATGCCTTTTCTTATCTACCATCTTTCATCTGCCTCCGTGCACTAGGAACCTTGACTACAGAATTAATAATAATAAAGTGTCATGCATACATACGCCATTATAGATTTTGTCTGTAGGGATACATCTATGATACAACAATCTTAGAAATAGAAATCATGCCTGTAGGTCATTCATATGGATATGTCAATTATTTTCCACTAAGGAATCTATCTATGGAACTATCTTGTCATATAGTGTAGGTCATGTTACTATCTATTATATGTGTATATATGCCATGCCTATGGACTTGCGTACCAATTTGTTTGAACTATAAATCTTGTCTAACTGGGTTATATTATGTGCTACCAATTTAAATCTTATCATTTTTAATAGAAAACATGTTCATAGGATTTGTTTACATATGTTTAGAAATTTTATTCATAGGATCTGAGGCTATATGGGAACCTTCATATGTTTTTTGTTTTATTTCTTTTTATTTGATGTTAATCACCTATTAATAGCCCTAAGAACTCTAGACTCAAAATCAAAAATAGTAGTACAAATGCTTCTTGTACATTAGGTTTGGGACGGGTAGGCATATATTAGGCCGTTTAGTTTTTCTTGTCTTAGAGCGATTTAAGACCAATAAATAATTAATTAGGTGGGTAGTGGGATATGATAGTCTATGCTTGCTGAATAATACGAGCAATCTTAAATGATTGTGAAGTATTATTTTAGTTGTACGGGGTGATCCCGTTAGGTTAAAATCCCCCTCCCCCCCCCCTCTTTAAAGGCAGAACTACGTTTGACCTGATTCCCTTTTGGAATACGTAGGCGCCTCTCTAAGGTTCGATCCAATCCTTAAAATTTTCATTTATTTGTTTTGTTATTGTTCTTTAAATTTAATTTTTATTTGTTATTTACCTTTGTTTGTTAATCATCATTTGAAAAAATTATATTCCTTGCATTATATCTTTCTCGCTTTATCTGTTTTTATTTATTTTAATTACAATGTTGTTTGAACACTTTATTATTTTGATCATATAGTTCACTTAACTTGTTTTACATAAGAAATTTTAAAATGAACCTTATTTTCTCGCTTAGTAATTCCCCACAAAATTAACGAATTCGGTCGGGACCCACAGTTGTGGACCTCGAAAGGTGCTTAAAACCTTCCTTTCGAGGTAACTTGAGCCCTTACCCGATTTTTGGTGACGTAGACTAATTAAATAGAATTTTTCTGTGTAATTAGTTTAGTCTGGTGTACTAACACACCAAAATTCATTAGGTGGCGACTCTTCCTTTGAAATTATCTTTTAAGAGTTGTCACATGTTGAATCCCATTTTTCGCAAGAAAAATAGGGAGCGACAATCCCGACTTGAGGTCTACCTTGGAGAAACAACTGGTTCCTTGAAGTTGATTGAAAAAGTCATCAATCTTGGGTATGGGATACCTATTCTTAACTGTAACCTTATTTAGTTGGCGGGTAGTCGATACACATTCTTAGGGTACCGTCCTTCTTTCGCACGAACAACATTAGAGCACCCTATGGAGAGATGTTGGGCCTGATGAAACCCTTATCAAGAAGGTTCTTTAGATGTTCCTTCAACTCCTTAATCTCAGCTGGAGCCATTCTGTAAGGAGGAATAGAGATGGGTTGAGTGTTTGAAAGAAGGTCTATACCGAAGTCTATTTCCCGCTCGAGAGAGACTTCAGGAAAAACATCAAGGAACTCACTGACAATTAGAACTGACTGAATAGTTGGGGTATGGAAGCTAGAATCTTTGACCCAAACTAGGTGATAGATGCACCCTTTTGAAATGATCTTCCTTGCCTTGAGGTAGGAAATAAACCGACCCTTTGGCGTGGAACTACCACCTATCCATTCTAGAACTAGCTCATTTGGAAACTGAAATCTGACGACTCTAGTTCTGCAGTCGACTAAGGCATATCTAGAATGTGACCAATCCATGCAATGGCAGAGGTCGAACTTGACCATGTCTAGCTCCACTAGATCAGTTGGAATGACTTTACTCAATATTGAGACTGGGCAATTTTTATACACCTGGTTGGCTCTAACTGACTCACCAACTGGGGTAAAGACTAAGAATGGTTCTGAGAGGACTTTTGGACTGATTTCAAACTGAACAGCTACATATGGAGTCACGAATGATAGTGTGTCTCCTGGTTCTAGTAGAGAATACACATCTAGATGGAAAAGACATAACATATCTGTGACAACATCAGGTGAGCTCTCCTGATCCTGACAGATGACAAAGCATAAAAGCGGTTTTGGCGCTGACCGCCATTCATACTTGAAGTGTTACCCTGTTGAGCTGGACCGCCTGCTGGGGTTGCTGAAGTAGTAGACTATGATCTCTCTCGTCCTACTGACGGATATTTCTTTAGCCTGTGACCTAGTTGTCTGCATCCAAAGTAACCCTCTTTTACTAGAAGGCATTCACGTGGATGGTTCTTGCCACATTTAGGACAAGCTGGGTAGCGGTTGCTGGGGTTGTGACTCTGGGACTGAGAGCTAGATGCTCCACCCTTACGATCCTTACGGGACCGAATAGAAGGGGCTCTGGCTGAGGTGGGTGCTGGAGTCCTCTATTGCTGCTACTGTGGGCGGCTACTACCATTGAACCTCTGGTGGCCATAATCAGATTGACCTGTTCTAGCCCCCTTGCTCTCCCGTTCCATATCCTTCAACTTTTCTGCCTCAATCTATTGGGCATGAACGATGAGGGTGGAGAGGTCAATGTCCTTAATGAGCATTACGGTCTTGTACTCCTTATGTACCAGGTTTGATACCCCATTGAAGAATTTAAGCATGCGATCCTTTGGCTCGGCTACCATCTTTGGAGCATACCTCAACAACCGAGTGAACTCCAATGCGTATTCCTCCACGGGAGCCTGTTCCCTGCTTTGAGTTCATGAACTCTACGACCTTAGCCTCCCTCAACTCTCGAGGGAAAAAATATGTATAGAGATGCTGTGGTGAACTCTTCCCACCCTACTGGTTTGGCTCTTACTGGTCTCCCTTCCTTCCACTGGTTGTACCAAATCTGAGCCACCCCTTTCAACTGGTAGGCATCCAGATCAACACTCTCTGCGGAACTAACACCCATATCTGGGTGATCTTCCACACCTCATCTACAAACTCTTGCAGGTCCTCTCCATCCTTGAATCTATAAAATGTTTTAGGGTTCATTTGGGTGAAATCTAGAAGCCTAGAAGCTGTTGCGGACCCATTTGTATTCACCGGAACCACCTACTGGTTCACTTGGTTAGTCGTTTTCTGAGCCAGCAGCTGGATTGCCGCTCGAAATTCTGTTTAGGACACTTGGTCGTCCTGAGGTGTTGGAGCTGGTGGTGTATGTTGGTTGGCATTGCTAGCCCTTCTTTCGTTTCCTCATTTTGGAGGAATATTTTCACTAACATGAATAGAGCACAAGTTAGGAGGACATTTATGGAATTAAATTGTAACGCACGATAAGGAGTATGAACCAAAGGGAGTTTTTCTAATAACGTCTTGTAGCCTCCCCTTCATAAGTGTGGCGCGCTTCACACATATGAAAAGGACTCTACTTGATGCGGCTTTTAGACATCGTAGGATACTCCAAACCTAGTGCTCTAATACCAAGGTTGTTATGATCGAGTCTACACCCTGGCCGAGACACGGTACTTGGTGTCACAAGTGACCCCAAACTAACTCATGGTCTATCATTACACTGATAAACTGAGAAATCATAAGCGGAAGCTTTATATAAACTAGTAATGTAATCAATACTACTGAAATTTTAAACATAACTAGAAATAATACTAAACAACTGTGTCTGAAAGCCACTACTAATTGATGAGTTGCTGGGACAAGCCCCCAGCTAACTCTAAAGTCTGACCGAAAAGAACTAACTGAAAAGTAAATAACGTCCTTGGAAGATGAGGACTCACCAAAAGGACTACTGCTGCTAGAATCATCGAGAGGAACTACTGACGATGCTGGGAATGAGAACCCTATTATAATATACAACATCAAAAGTATGCATCACTACTTCGAATGTACTGCGAAAGTGAGAGGTGCAAAAAACATTAAAGAATAAGTAACTATGTTGAAATTACATGAAATGACCAACTAAAATCTGTAAACTAATAATACTGAACTATAGTTGATATGGTCAATAATGACCCTAGATGATGTTCATAAACATGTCCTGGAACTGAGATACTGAATTGAGCTAAACTGAACTGACAAGTGGGATAGTCTATAACCGACATATAACCATGTGAGCTAAACATAGAGTTCGATGTATATGCCCCATCGATAGGACCCAATATACCTTGCCAGGGTATAAAGGCATGAACTGGGTGATCACAAATTAGGGGCCCGATGGGCCAATAACCTACGGTGGAAATTAGTTGTAGAAACCTGGGTGCGCTAGAACCCCAGTCCGCTCGGTGCTAAGTACTACTCCCACTGGATAATCCTAAATTGACTACTAAGCTAATAGCTCGAAGTTGGGGCCCAAGACTAAGTCTGGAATTCTTATCTGGAAGTACCAAAAATGTCTTATCATACCAGATAACTGTAACTGGTGTTTTAAGACAGGACATAGCTGCTTATTTGGAAGCGTCATAACCGTCTATAAAACTAATTGATATCTAATAACTGATAACTGAGATCTGATAACTGGGAGGCATTACTGACACCTCAAGAACTGACTATAGTCAAATTGATCAGTTGACATTTCTGAAAAATACTGAAGGTACTAACATTCTGACTGAGACTAAACTAGCATGCAACTGACTAAAAATTCATATAATAATAATATCATGGGAATTTCAACACTGATAGAGTGAAGCAACATTTATATCTAATCAATTATGCAAGACCTACATTACTGCATTCAAGAACTAGGGCTAAAATCATCACAATTCATGTAAGGAAATAATGACTAGAATTATTACTATCAACAACCCTCAATACTCAAGAGAATTATAACAAGAAAAAATTCTACAATTTACTAACGATTTAACCCTAACAGTGAACTTCAAGGCTAGAACTGATAAAATTTATGGAAGGGTTTTGGGACACAAGGGAAAGACAATCCCTTTGTTGAATTCCCATATACTTGGTAGAAGATTCCTAATAAAATCTTGAAAAATTGAGAAGAATATTGAATGCCCTTGCTTTTCCTTGAGAAGTCTATCAGAAATTTCTTCATACTGTGTCTAAGTGTTGAGAGAGGAATACATTGATCACTCCTTTAGTTCTCTCCTAAA
The DNA here is from genome assembly GCA_035772735.1 of Datura wrightii. Lineage (NCBI taxonomy): Eukaryota > Viridiplantae > Streptophyta > Magnoliopsida > Solanales > Solanaceae > Datura > Datura wrightii. The sequence goes on along the minus strand of JASDFA010000019.1, from coordinate 68,405,338 downwards.
CGTGTCCAAAATGACTTATTTTAGGGATTAAAATATGGTAAGTTACTAAAATACCCCTAAAAGAAAATCTGGAAAACTACCCAACAGGAACCAACAGGTTACACAATGAGTCGTTTGTTGACACCATGACTCGTTGGGACCAGTCGTTGGGCCTGGGCCTAAAATTTGGCTCATTGGAAATTGGTAATAAGAGGGGACCATGACTCATTGGATGAACCAATGGGTTCATTGTTCCTTTCTTTTATCACTGGCAGGAAAAACCTGGGAACCCCACTAACGAGCGACATGATGACTCATTGGTAGAATCAATGGGTCATTGTATCTGCTCATCATCTCCACAAGAAAATCTAAGGATTTCTAGACTTTTTTTCATGGTTGCACACAATGACTCGTTGTGAGATTCAACGGGTCATTGTTACATCTCATTGTTACAGAAGAAGATCTTCAACATCATCTGGACTCCAACTAATGAATCACCCTACGAGTTGTTACATCAAACAACGACTTGTCATTTGACTCATGAGTTCCTGGAAAGGGAAAAAATGATCTCTGAACTGGGAAGGCAACGAGTGATAGGACAACTCATTGTTCCTCACAACGAGTCATTCCATGTTTCGTTGGTTCCTGAAGGACCACTGGTAGGGCTGACCATGACGCAAACAATGGGTCGTTACTGCTGACAACGACTCGTTGTCTCAATCATTTTGAGAAAATTTTTTATGGTTCTATCTGCTCTGACTTTGATCTAGGAAAGTTTTGAGGTGTTACAATGTGTCCCAGTATCTTGTGCCAAAAGACTAGATGAGTTTTCATTGATAGTACATAGGTTAGTGCTAGTTTCTTTATCATGCAGGTTACAAGATTATATTCAATTGAGGAGTCTAGATTAAATTTATATAAATTTCTGTCCAAATTTCCCACATCAATTACTTTATTGTCTTTCAAAAGTTTCACTGAAGAATAATGAATATTGAAATCATAGCCAACAATTGTAGTCTTGAACAGGAAATTAAATTTCTAGAATACGATGGAGTATAAAAAGTGTTCTCTAAATCTAATTGTAACCATCTTTTAAAATGAGCCTATAAGTCCCCATGCCTTCCACATGTGATGTTTTCCTATTGGAAGAAAAAAAATTTTGCTCACTTCTCACTGGCTTCCTTAATGTTAGAAAACCCTGCATGGTATTAGCAATGTGAATTGTGGAACTAGAATCGATCCATCATGTATTATCAAAAACTTTAGTAAAATTAGATTCATAACATACAAAGGTAAAATTACCTTTTTTTCTCAAGTCATTTCATGTATTTTTGGCAATCTTTCTTCCAGTGTCCCTTTCTTTTGCAGAAATGATAAGAATCTTTATCAATATTGTCTTTCTTCTTCATATAAACACTTTTGCCTCTTTTTGCATTTATTTTATCATGAGTCACCAAATTTTCAATTTTAGGTATCTCATGTTTCAACCTCACCTCTTCTTGAACACACTTGGACAAAACTTTATTAATTGACTATTTATCTTTTTGTGTGTTGTAAGATATCTTGAATGAACAATATTTCGCAGGAAGAGAGTTAAGGATGAAATGCACAAAAAATGGTGCAGACACATCAACCTCAAGGAACTTGAGTTAAGCAACAATGTCTCTCATCTCCATAATGTACTCGTGCGCTATACGACTACTTTCAAAGGTCATATTTGAGAGCCTCTTCATAAAGGTGCTAGCCAAGTCCTTGTCAAAGCTTACAAATTATTCATCAATTACCTTCATCTAAGCTTTGTCGTTATCACTATTAGGGATAGAACCCCTAATACTTTGGCTTATATGAGATTTTATGAGCTTTAAGTTCAAGCGATTGAATGGCTCCTACTGCTCATAAAAAGCCTTAGCCTCTGTCGTACTTCATTATGTGGGCTTAGGTGGTTCTTCCACACAGAGAGCCAGATCCAGGTACGAGCACCCTGAAGTGAGAAGAATTTTTTCCTTTCATTCTATAAATTTGTCAAAAGATAGTAGTAGAAAAAGTTGTATAAACTTCAAAATAAGAATACACATACATAAGCCATGCTATGAAGTACAAACCATCAAAAGTGAATCGCGTAGATACCGATTTTAAGTAAATTCTAAACCTTCCTTTGGGTAGGGATTCAAATCATGCACAGAATTTACTTAACTTTATTAAACTAGTAAACCAAAATAAATATCGAAAATAAGTCATATCTGTGGGCATATAATAAATGTCAACTGAAAAGTTTACTATCTTATTCCAATTAATCTAACTAAAATAGTTACCTCCCTGTGGAGTAGAGTTACTATTTTTATAAGATAATAAGACTTTATTTGATGTCATCATCATATCTTAATCACTTAACTTTACATGATTAAAAATTATAATTTTTTTAATGTCATATACCCAGGATGATGTGGCTAATCCCAAGCATATGACGAAAAGAACTCAAAAATAACATCTCACAATAGTTAACTTTAATAATTAACTTAAACAAAGTGTTAACTATTAAAATGCAAAAATGAATTGTATAGGCAGAGCCTACTTAAAAGAAAATCTGATGCACAAAGCTATCACGCCTCGAGTCTAGACCTTGGACGTGGCCGACACTTAGACCACCTAGTGATCCAAGAGAACCCTCGGTCTAGCTTAATACTAACTGAGAATACAATAAAACATAGTGGAAGTAATAACTGTATAAGATCAATATAATGAAATAAGACTTACTAACTATAACTAAAAAGAGAATGTTATAAGGTAATATTATTGACTCAACTCTAACTCTATCTATGAAGCCTCTATAACTGAAGAACAGGTGTCGGGACATAGCTCCTATCGCTACCTCAAGCTCTATAAATCAAAATAACTCAAATAACTGGGACTCTCCAAAAGTAGGAGGCCCCACCATAGCTAGATGATAGTGAAATCCTAACGCTGCATCTGCTGCTGATCCTGTCTACCTGACTCTTCTACCTGAGTGTGCATCATAATAAGATACAACACCAGATGGATTAGTACATGGAATGTACGGTATGCAATAGGGTTAAATGAAACAATAGTTAAACATGAATATATGAATTTAATGGACAACTGACTGAAGTAGTATGATTGAAACTGGAGCTCTGAATGATGCAACAAACACAATATAATCAATGTGTAAAACAGTTATTCAATAAAATTGTATATCAAAACAATCTATGAGAAATACATAAATAAATATATGTTTAACTTTAACTTTAGAGAGTTTCTCATAACCGATACAATCATGAATGAGTACATGATGCCCAACTATCTCGCTCAAGTTGGAAAAGGTGCTCAAAGTCTTGCCAGGGCAGATACGCTAAACTATGGATCCATAACTGAGGACTTATCTGAGGAGTCATCCGAATCAACGTCACGATCCTTACTATGCTGACTACGTAGTTTTAGGGCTTACAGTTATCTGAACTCTTCACCCACTCAATGCTAAATAATCCTCCCAAAACATATGTTCATATACTTATGCTTATCTGAGGCATCTGGAAATATTTTTTATAAAGAACTTTACCTATACATATAATAGATGTTTAAAATCTCCGTGGAGCCTTGGCTAAAAAATCTCTTTGAAAATTTGGGAGCTTCTAAGCTCAAAACTCTTGACTTTCAAAATAAGACTTTACTTTGGCTTTTGAAAATCATGATCAAAACTATACTTTTTTTTCTCAAAATCTCTTTATGGAAACTCTTTTAAAAATTTGCTCAACTTTGTGAAAATAATGCTTTCAAAAATCATGACTTTATGCATTAGGGTTCATAGGATAAGAGACATGAACCAACCATCAATAAATCAAGAATTCAAGAGATATCAACAATAACATCAAGGGGACGATAATCAATAGTAAGAGATACAACAGATACAATTCAATATGGAGAATTCAACAATGAGTAATTCAATCAATAGGAAAGAAGACAAATCAAGAATTTAGCTAAAAACCTAGCATAAATCTCGATGAATTCATGCATAGATTTAGGGCATAAGGATGATTAGAAATCCTTACTTAAGTTAGCCTTACTTACTTGGAAAGTCAAACTTAGAACTCAAGCTTGAAGAACCCTAGGTTGAGAAGATGACTTCCTAGCTTGCTTGATGAACTTGAGAGCTAATGATATTGAATTCTTACATTGTAATGGAAGTAATAGGAGTTTAGACTAATTAAAACCTTAAATATTCTCTTTAAGAATCCCAAAAGATTCTATTTTAGGAGTATCATAATCCAAATGACTGTGATTGGCACCCACACAAACCCTAGTGGGTAAACCAACAATTCCCAATCATTACCCAGACATCAATCATTTCGAACGAAATAACACTTTATAATAAAATGAAATGAAATATCAAAAATGATGACAATTATTTAAAACAAACAATATTCCCAAGATTCAATTGCCATTGCACCAAAAGTATGCGTACAGAACTAGAAATAACAAGTTTAGGAAATAAAAGAACTAAATTGTCGGAAGGAGGGACATCTTCAATGGAGGACTCAGACTACCCGTCTTGCGGTTGCTCACCTTCCCAACAATTCTGCTACTTCTTTATAGGTGAGGGTGAGAGGAGCTTCACGGATCGAATTCTCAAACTGGGAGGGTTTGGATGAAAGTCACTCTTATGGAGCCTTTTCCTTCCTTAGTGCTTCCGAATGCGCAGAGTCTAACAAGAACAAGACAGAATTTAGTAATCTACCACCCGCACAATGGTCTTAGAACTCAAACCTTTCCCTTTAGGCAATTCTAAGAGTAAAACTGCTATTTCACTTAGTTCTAGGTCTCAATACCGTATAACTCACATTCTTTAACAACTAAACCTTGGGGAATGATCATTACTCCCTATAAACCTCTAATCAAACCACCCCATTAACTCCCCATGATCCATCCCTAGTTTGTCACCCTAGGGTTTCTTAGCTTAGAAAACACCATTTAAGGTTCTCCTTGAATCCTAAAGTCAACATAATCCATCATAAAGGTAGGAATTCAAGTAGAAAAGGAATTGAACTGCTCTGGGGGAGAAAATCGCCTTCAAAACTTAACCTTGCATTTTTTATTTGGAAATAATGGGGTATATGTTACACCCCGTAAATTTTAAATGAATAAATAGCCTAACGGCATGTTGGTTAAGGGATTTAGAAGGTAAAAAAAATAATAATAAATAAATAAAGAGTCGGTTTTCCTCCATTTTTAACAAGGAAGTCACCAAAAAAACAGAGGGTATACGTATGAAAGGAAAACCCACGACAATTATATACAATTTCCTTCCGATTACGCTACGAAACACGGTCTAAACTCCGTTCCGGCTCAGGTACAGGGGTATAAAGCTGCAGAGAGCAATCCTACGGAGTTGGTTTCGTGAAATTTAGCCGGCGAAACGTCGTGCTACCGAGGTAAAGTGAATAGAATTACTTTAAATTAGTACCAATGTGTTCCTAGCATTGCAGTGAGCATTTATCCCTTCTGGACTATCGAGAAATAACGAGTTTTCGACCATTTTTCGAAAGGTTGGAGTTTGGGATAAATATATATCAAAAGTGATAATTTCTCCTAAATATTAATGTATTTAGTTCTAATTGACATGTATATGAATGTAGTTGGGAGAAACAGCAAAAGTACCAACGGAAATCACATCGATCAGTCGGGTACTCAGAAACCAGGTATGTAAAGTTATTCTTTCGGCAAGCCAAGAAGTACAGTTTAGAAAGTAAATAGAATAAAGGCTATTAACCGATACCCAGTGTACAGGAACGATTTTAGCACAATTTCCAGCAAGCATGCTAGTATATTAATTACGTATCATGCGATAATCAGAATAATAGATATTCAGGCAATACGTATTACATCTGTTGAGATTGTATCCAGTAGTAGATGGTACATTTTATATTATTGAGCTATATCCAGATATAATCAGATAGACAGATAAATGTCAGGTAGCAGTTAGTCCAGCAATCAAAAACAGTGTAAAACAGAATATAGTATCAGTTATTTAATACATACTGGCCTTGAGATAAAAGAAGAGAATATGGTTAGTATTTTTCATTGAGCATGCTTGCTGTGTATGTGTTTTGTATGTTGAGACTTGTTGTGGCATGTGGGCACCCTTTTAGCATCCCCACCGCCCCTGGGTTATAGCTGTATCGATACCAGATTCAGATACCGCCACCAGCTGGGTGATGCCGTCCGCCTAAAGGACGATGATGGCTGACCACCATGATAATACGGTCCAGACCACCCTGCTTGCAGGGGTAGTTCAATTTACTCTGCGTAGAGCTAGTACACCCTGTTTTCAGGGGCAGACCACTCTGTGTGCGCTTGTGGCCGGGGGCAATTTTATATACAGATTTTTATAAAATTACCTTGTTGCGTGCTTGCACCCAGGGGCGGTTTCATTCACAGATACAGCAGTAGATCACCACGTGCGCACCTGCGCCCAGAGGTAGGTGTCTTTGGACTCAGACACAGTTTATTGTCAGAGGCCAAGGCCTGAGCTACGTACCCAAGGGGACCGGTAGGAGGAGCTCACAGTATCAGATGAGTGGAGTGACTTATTTTTGGTTGGTTTAGACCCGGGTAGGGGTATATAGATTGCTTGCTTGGTTGGCACCTTCCGGCTTATGGGGGTCGGTCAAGTATTGTGTGTACTATTAAGTATATTGATATGTGCTATTAGATACTGATAGATAGTAGGATGACACATCATCAGGTATGCTCAATTAGTTACAGAATGAACAAACTCTCCCCAGTTATCCTCAGCTAGATAGACTCCGCTACTTCTTGCTTATATGTCGTGTTATTGTTGCCATTCATTTAAGTGCATATTTCAGTTTGCTTTACATGATCAGTACCTGTGGTACTGACGCCCATCGGGGCGCTGCATTGCTTGCCTGCAGGTACTCACGGACGAGGAGCCGATCACTCGTGATTCCAGCCAGCGAGTGAGTCATCAGCTCCTGTCTTCCGGAGTCTGATTCCCCGAGGTGTAGCTCCTTTTCTTTTGTTGTATAGTATGGGTAGGTCGGGGCCCTGTCCCGATCATTTCCACTATTTTCTTACAGTATTTGTAGAGGCTTGCAGTCTGTATATATTTCCCTATGGTCAGTTGGGCCGGTCGTGTGAGGCCGTGCAGTCTGCTGTAGCTGTTTAGTATTTCAGTTTATGTTGGCCGTGTGGGGCCTTAGTTTGACAGTAGTGGTGACCTTGCCGGTCACATAGTCTTACAGTAGGCTTGTGTTGAGTTACAGATAACTAGACAGCATGGTGGCCTTGTCGGCCCGCATAGGCTCCCTTATATGGACATGTTTCTGGTTAGCTGTTATTACAGGTACAGATGGCTACAGGACAGTGGGCCGGAGGCTGTGTTTACAGCCGTTATATAGCCGGTTTATTTCTTGAAATAGAGCCAAAGCCATCCAAAGCACCAGATGTGCTCAGGCTGGACCATTTAGCAGTCTAGAGTCTAGCAGGCACCAGGTGCCCGTCATACCCCCCAAGGTGGGGTGTGAGAAACTTGGTATCAGAGCAGGTCGTGTCCCAGGAAGTCTGCAAGCCGTGCTAAGTAGAGTCTTGTCTATGGATGTGTTGTGCACCACATACTATAGGCAGGAGGCTGCGAGGCATGTTAGGATTGTCACTCTTCTTTCTTATTCAGTCATGCTATAGAGCGGTACAGTATAGAGTTGACTTTTGAAACTCACCACCCTCTTTGCTTACAGATACTATGGCAGACCAGTGGCACCCAGCTACAGGCAGGAGATTGGATACAGCAGCAGGCGAAGGCACCAGTAGGATGCCTCAGTTACAGCCAGATTCAGCCCGGTCTAAGAGTGACACGGAGGTGTCATCTCGACCCTCCCAGCAGTCTCCGCCTCGCCAGACACCATTTGAGGCAGCACCGCCTCCCATAGCTCCTGCACCCATTTCATCTGATCAGGAGCTACGTAGTGCGGTGGTTATGTTGACTCAGATGCTAGCTGCTCAGCGTCAGCCAGCACCACCTACAGCAGCAGAATCCCTAGGTGGGCCAAGTAGTTCCAGGGTTAGAGAATTCTTGGCGTTGGGACCCCCTCAGTTTACAGGGTCGGATTCAGCGGAGGACCCTCAGGATTTTCTGGACCAGATGCAGAGGATCTTTAGAGTCATGCACGTAACCCCAGCAGAATCAGTTGAGTTAGCAGTATTCCGGTTAAGGGATATTGCTGTTTTATGGTACGAAAGTTGGGAAAGATCTCGGTGATGAGATGCAGCCCCTCCTACTTGGTCCAGCTTTTCAAAGGCCTTCCTGGACCACTATTTACCCCGGGAGGTCAGACAGGCTCGGATGGACCAGTTCTTACATTTAGAGTGGGGGGCCAGGAGCGTTCGTGAGTATTCCTTACAGTTCGACTCCTTAGCCCGCTATGCTCCAGCATTTGTGGACACCATGTCATCCATAGTCCACCACTTTATTATGGGCCTAAATCCAGATTACATAGAGACGTGCATGACGGCTACTTTGAGAGAGGACATGGACATAGCCAGGGTATAGGCCTTCGCACAGACAATTGAGGGCCTGAGGCAGCGGCAACGGGGTGACAGACAGGCGACTTCAGAGCAGCGCCATAGAAGCAGACCCGCTGAGATTCAGAGGGAAATTCCTAGGGGGCCGAGACCACGGTTTTCAGATAGGCCACCCAGATATTACCGCCGGCACAGCAGCAGAGGGGCAGATTTATTCGCCGGAGTCAGTCAGAGTCCTGTAGCAGTTCACGGACAGTAGCCTTACCTCAGCAGCGGAGGGTAGAACATAGTAGATTTGCATCTACCCCTTGTCCTATATGCCACCGACTACATTCTGGAGCCTGCAGGCAAGGCATCCCAGGGTGTTATTACTGCGGACAGGAAGGGCATTTAATGAGAGATTGTCCATCCAGGGGACAGGGTAGTCAGGATGATCTGGATAGAGCGTCAGCAGGGCCACGAGTTCCAGCAGCCTCAGCAGGGCGCAGACCCTCAGGTTCAGGAAATAGGGGCCAAGGTAGATCAGGAGCCTCTGGCTCAGGTGCAGGCCCCATCCGTACCTATGCATTACCAGGGAGGCAGGATTCAGAGGCATCTCCCGACGTGGTCACAGGTATATTGATTATCTGCTCATACCCTGTTTATGTATTGATTGATCCAGGGTCTACCTTTTTATATATTACACCATTTGTGGCCCGAAAGTTGGGTATCGAACCAGAATTGCTTCAGCAGCCCTTTTCGGTGCTTACACCGGTCGGTGACTCGATTACAGCTAAAAGAGTTTACCGAGGGTGTACGGTAGAGGTTGCTGATCGCCAGACCACAGTAGACTTAATAGAACTTGAGATGGTCGACTTCGATGCCATTATGGGTATGGACTGGTTAGTGCCATGCTATGCCAACTTAGAATGCTGGACCAAGACGGTCTGATTTCACTTTCCAGGGGAAGCAGTGCGAGAGTGGAAAGGGACCACAGCTACGCCGAAAGGTAGGTTTATTTCCTACTTTCGGGAAAGAAAATTAATAGCAAAGGGATGTATTTACCACCTAGTTAGAGTCCAGGACGTTCGGGTGGAACCTCCAACTCTTGAGTCTGTTCCAGTGGTCAATGAATTCCCTGACGTATTTCCAGATGAGTTGCCTGGTATCCCTCCTGAAAGGAGATAGATTTTGCGATTGACTTGTTGCCAGGGACTCAACCTATATCCATTCCCCCGTATCACATGGCACCAACTGAGCTTAGAGAGTTGAAAGAGCAGCTAAAAGATTTGCTCGACAAAGGCTTTATCAGGCCTAGTACTTCCCCGTGGGGTGCGCCAGTTCAGTTTGTAAGAAAGAAAAATGGCTCACTCCGTATGTGTGTAGACTACCGGCAGCTGAATAAGGTAACGGTTAAAAACAAATACCCGCTCCCTAGAATAGATGATTTGTTTGACCAGTTGCAGGGGGCCAGATGTTTCTCTAAGATAGATCTGAGGTCCGGATACCACCAGGTCCGGGTTCGTGAGAGGGACATTCCAAAGACTGCTTTCAGGACCAGGTATGGTCACTTTGAATTTCTAGTTATGTCTTTTGGGCTGACGAATGCTCCCGCAGTGTTTATGGACCTGATGAACAGCATATTCAGACCGTATTTGGATCTATTCGTGGTAGTATTTATCGATGATATTCTGGTATATTCTTGTTCAGAGACAGATCACCAGAACTATTTACGAACAGTACTCCAGACCCTTAGAGACCATCAGCTGTATGCCAAGTTTTCTAAGTGTGAGTTCTGGCTGAACTCAGTTGCCTTTTTGGGGCATATCGTGTCGGATGCTGGTGTACAGGTAGACACACAGAAAATAGAGGTGGTCAAGACATGGCCTAGACCTACCACTCTGACCGAGGTTCGCAGTTTCCTGGGTTTAGCAGGGTATTACCGGAGATTTGTTGAAGGATTCTCCACTATAGCAACACCTCTGACAAAGCTGACACAGAAAGCAGCAAAATTTCAGTGGATGGAGGCATGTGAGCAGAGTTTTCAAGAGTTGAAAGACAGATTGACCTCCGCCCTAGTACTAGCATTGCCAGAGGGAACAGATGGGTATGCGGTGTATTGCGACGCTTCAGGTTTGGGACTGGGTTGTGTGTTGATGCAGCATGGTAAGGTGATTGCTTATGCTTCCAGACAGCTGAGGAAACACGAAAAGAACTATCCGACCCATGACCTGGAATTGGCTGCAGTGATCCACGCTCTAAAAATTTGGAGGCATTATCTGTATGGCGTCCATGTAGACATTTTTACAGATCACAAAAGCCTGCAGTACATTTTCACACAGAGGGAGTTAAAATTGCGGCAACGTCACTGGTTAGAATTGTTGAAAGATTATGATGTAAATATTCTTTATCACCCGGGGAAAGCTAATGTAGTAGTAGATGCCCTGAGCCGTAAGTCAATGGGGAGTTTGGCATATTTGCGACCCGAGAAGCAGGAATTAGCCAAGGAAATTCATCAACTAGCTGGTTTAGCCGTTCGAGTAGTGGAGACAGAAAATAACAGAGCGGTAATTCAGAATTCTGCCGAGTCATCACTAGTTACAGAGGTAAAAGAACGGCAGTACGAGGACCCTGACTTAGTCCAGCTCAGAGATAGAGTTCAGAAAGGTAAGGAGTCAGATTTCCAAGTGACTGAGGATGAAGTGCTACATTGTAAGGGTCGTCTTTGTGTCCCGAATGTTTTAGGGCTTCGTCAGCAGATCATGCATGAGGTACATTACGCTCGCTATTCCCTCCATCCAGGAGCAATGAAAATGCACCACGACATTAGAGACATCTACTGGTGGCCAGGTATGAAAGCTGAAATAGCTGAATTTGTATCTAGATGTCCTAACTGCCAGCAGGTGAAAGCGGAGCACCAGAAATCAGGCGGCCTGACGCAGGATACAGCTGTGCCTATGTGGAAATGGGAAGCGATAAATATGGATTTTGTAACAGGGTTACCCCGTACCAGACGCAGAAATGATTCCATTTGGGTAATAATTGACAGGCTGACAAAATCAGCTCATTTCCTGCCAGTGAAGGCTACCTTCTCAGCCGAGGATTATGCCGAGTTATACATCAGAGAAATAGTTAGACTACATGGAGTGCCGGTATCTATTATTTCAGACAGGGGAGCACAGTTCACAGCTAGATTTTGGCAGTCGTTCCAGAGGGGTCTGGGAACGCAGATTAATTTGAGCACAACATTCCACCCTCAGACAGATGGACAGGCTGAGCGAACTATCCAAACGCTTAAAGATATGCTACGAGCATGTGTAATAGATTTTGGGGGTAGCTGGGATGAACATCTATCGCTGATTGAATTTGCCTATAATAACAGTTATCATTCGGCTATCCAGATGGCGCCCTTTGAAGCATTATATGGACGAAAATGTAGATCGCCGGTTGGCTGGTTTGAAGTGGGGGAATCAGCGTTGATTGGGCCAGACATCATTCAACAGTCAGAGGAGAAGGTAAACCTTATCAGAGAACGCCTACTAACTGCTCAGAGCCGCCAGAAGTCTTATGCAGATACGCGGCGCAGAAATCTAGAATTTGCAGTAGATGACTGGGTATATCTGAAAGTGTCTCCGATGAAAGGGGTGATGAGATTTGGCAAGAAAGGAAAGCTTAGCCCGAGATTCATTGGGCCATATCAGATTCGGCGGAGAATAGGCTGAGTTGCATACGAATTGAACTTGCCTCTAGAGTTAGCATCTGTTCACCCAGTATTCCATGTATCTATGTTGAGGAAATTTGTAGGAGACCCTTCCACAGTTGTTCCAGTTCAGGATGTTCAGGTCATAGAAGAGTTAGCATATGAAGAGGTTCCAGTAGCTATCTTAGACAGACAGATCCGTAGAATGAGAACTAAAGATATTGCGTTTGTCAAGGTATTGTGGCATAACAGGAACCGAGAAGAAATGACCTGGGAAGCTGAGGAGGACATGAAAGCCAGATATCCCCACTTATTCCAGGCGTAGGCAAACAGGAGGTATGTTAGAACTGTTTTCCTTATTAATGCTTATACTTCATATATGAAAGCAGGTGATTGATTATAGACAGTTTTATACATGAATGTTATTATATCGTGTAGAGTACTTGTATTGGGCTTTTCTGCTTTTCAGGAATTTTGAGATAGTCCATAATACAGGAGAAACTCTGCCAAAATTTTTCTAGAAACAAATTGAGTAAGTTGAGAAGTCCTCTAGACAGAATGTCATTCGAGGACGAATGTTCTTAAGGGGGGAAGGATGTTACACCCCGTAAATTTTAAATAAATAAATAGCCTAACGGCATGTTGGTTAAGGGATTTAGAAGGTAAAAAAAAAGTTGGTTTTCCTCCATTTTTATCAAGGAAGTCACCAAAAAAAATAGAGGGTATACGTATGAAAGGAAAACCCACGACAATTATATACAATTTCCTTTCGATTACGCTACGAAACACGGTCTAAACTCCGTTCCAGCTCAGGTACAGGGGTATAAAGCTGCAGAGAGCAATCCTACGGAGTTGGTTTCGTGAAATTTGGCCGGCGAAATGTCGTGCTACCGAGGTAAAGTAAATAGAGTTGCTTTAAATTAGTACCAATGTGTTCCTAGCATTGCAGTGAGCATTTATCCCTTCTGAACTATCGAGAAATAACGAGTTTTCGACCGTTTTCCGAAAGGTTGAAGTTGAGATAAATATATATATCAAAAGTGATAATTCCTTCCGAATATTAATGTATTTAGTTCTAATTGACGTGTATATGAATGTAGTTGGGAGAAACAGCAAAAGTACCGACGGAAATCACATCAGTCAGTCGGGTACTCAGAAACCAGGTATGTAAAGTTATTCTTTCGGCAAGCCAAGAAGTACAGTTTAGAAAGTAAATAGAATAAAGGCTATTAACCGATACCCAGCGTACAGGAACGATTTTAGCACAATTTCCAGCAAGCATGCTAGTATATTAATTACGTATCATGCGATAATCAGAATAATAGATATTCAGGCAATACGTATTACATCTGTTGAGATTGTATCCAATAGTAGATGGTACATTTTATATTATTGAGCTATATTCAGATATAATCAAATAGATAGATAAAGGCCAGGTAGCACTTAGTCCAGCAATCAGAAACAGTGTAAAACAGAATATAGTATCAGTTATTTAATACAAACTGGCCTTGAGATAAAAGAAGAGAATATGGTTAGTATTTTTCATTGAGCATGCTTGCTGTGTATGTGTTTTGTATGTTGAGACTTGTTGTGGCATGTGGGCACCCTTTTAGCATCCCCACTGCCCCTGGGTTATAGCTGTGTCGATACCAGATTCAGATACCGCTACCAGCTGGGTGATGCCGTCCGCCTAAAGGACGATGATGGCTGACCACCATGATAATACGGTCCAGACCACCTTGCTTGCAGGGGTAGTTCAATTTACTCTGCGTAGAGCTAGTACACCCTGTTTTCAGGGACAAACCACCCTGTGTGCGCTTGTGGCCGGGGGCAGTTTTATATACAGATTTTTATAAAATTACCCTGTTGCGTGCTTGCACCCAGGGGCAGTTTCAGTCACAGATACAGCAGCAGATCACCCCGTGCGCACCTGCGCCCAGAGGTAGGAGTCTTTGGACTCAGACACAGTTTATTGTCAGAGGCCAAGGCCTGAGCTACGTACCCAAGGGGACCGGTAGGAGGAGCTCACAGTATCAGATGAGTGGAGTGACTTATTTTTGGTTGGTTTAGACCCGGGTAGGGGTATATAGATTGCTTGCTTGGTTGGCACCTTCCGGCTTATGGGGGTCAGTCAGGTTTTGTGTGTACTATTATTTATATTGATATGTGCTATTAGATACTGATAGGTAGTAGAACGACACGTCATCAGGTATGCTCAATTAGTTATAGAATGAACAAACTCTCCTCAGTTATCCTCAGCTAGATAGACTCAGCTACTTCTTGCTTATATGTCGTGTTATTGTTACCATTCATTTAAGTGCATATTTCAGTTTGCTTTACATGCTCAGTACCTGTGGTACTGACGCCCATCGGGGCGCTGCATTGCTTGCCTAAAGGTACTCACGGATGAGGAGCCGATCCCTCGTGATTCCAGCCAGCGAGTGAGTCATCAGCTCCTGTCTTCTGGAGTCTGATTCCCCGAGGTGTAGCTCCTTTTCTTTTGTTGTACAGTACGGGTAGGTCGGGGCCCTGTCCCGATCATTTCCACTATTTTCTTACAGTATTTGTAGAGGCTTGCAGTCTGTATATATTTCCCTGTGGTCAGTTGGGCCGGTCGTGTGAGGCCGTGCAGTCTGCTGTAGCTGTTTAGTATTTCAGTTTATGTTGGCCGTGTGGGGCCTTAGTTTGACAGTAGTGGTGACCTTGCCGGTCACGTAGTCTTACAGTAGGCTTGTGTTGAGTTACAGATAACTAGACAGCATGGTGGCCTTGTCGGCCCGCATAGGCTCCCTTATATCGACATGTTTCTAGTTAGCTGTTATTATAGGTACAGATGGCTACAGGACAGTGGGCCGGAGGCTGTGTTTACAGCCGTTATATAGCCGGTTTGTTTCTTTAAATAGAGCCAAAGCCAGCCAAAGCACCAGATGTGCTCAGGCTGGACCATTTAGCAGTCTAGAGTCTAGCAGGCACCAGGTGCCCGTCATACCCCCCAAGGTGGGGTGTGACAGTATAACTCCAAAAATATCACTTAAACCCACTTTCTGATTTTTGTCGTCTGCTGCAGTGGACCCGCTATGGCAATCGAGAAACTGTTACAGCAGATCTGATAGTTATTTTACCAATCCATTACAATGGGACTCCAATCCATCTCCATGGTATTGCTACAGCGAAAATTCTACCACTGCAGCTGTCCTCGAAACTAGAAGCTCCACAAAATCATCAATTAACACAGCTTACCACATAACATTTCTCTAACTACTTTTTAGCCTTATTTAGTGTATTCTAGGTTCGTTTCTCCTCATAATGACATATGGGTCGTTACTGTATATACCAATTAAAGCACTGCTCATCCCCGAATGGTCTACAAAGGCAAGGAAGAGGATTCTATGAACAGTTGAGGATATTTGACCCGCATATCAGCCTCAGTCTCCCAAGTGTCTTCCTCTATAGGATGATTCTTCCACTGGACTTTCACAGTTGCAATTTCTTTTGATCTCAGCTTGCCGACCTCCCTAGCCAATATCTCCATTGGCTCATCCTCATAGGACAAGTTCTCATATAGCAACACGAAGTCCCATTAGATAATGTATGATCCATCACCATGGTACTTCTTCAACATTGAAACATGGAATGTCAGATATACCCTAGACTACACTGGCCTCATTTGATAATCTATGATCCATCCCCATGGTACTTCTTCAACATTGAAACATGGAATGTCGGATATACCCCAGACAGCCCTGGCAGTAAGGCCAGTTCATAAGCTACTTTACCCACACATCGGAGGATTTCAAACGGTCCAATGTACCATGAGTTAAGCTTGCCCCACTTGTCGAACCTCACTACCCCCTTCATGGGAGATACCTCGAGCAAGACTTTCTCTCCTTGCATAAACTCTATATCTCTCACCTTCTTGTCTGCATACTATTTGTGTCTACTTTGAGTAGTCACCAGATGCTCTTGGATTACCCAAACTTTTTCCAAGGATTCCTTTAGTAAATCGGTTCCCCAAGGTATCACTTCAAATGCATCAAAAACCCGGTTGGAGACCTGCATTTCCTCTAGTATAAAGCTTCAAACGGTGCCATGCCAATGCCTGAGTGATAGCTGTTGCTGTAAGCGAACTATGCCAAGGGTAGAAATTTATCCCAATGGCCCCCAAAATCTATAGCATAGGCTTGGAGCATGTCCTCTAATACCTGGATGGTCCTTTCTGACTGTCCGTCTGTTTGAGGATGGAAGGTTGTGGTCAAATCCAACTTGGTGCCTAACTCTACCTGCAAGGTCCTACAAAAATGTGAGGTAAATTGAGTACCCTATTAGACAAATGGACACCAGCACCCTATGCAATCGAATCACTTCCTTCAGATACAGCTTGGCCAACTTCTCGGCATTGTAAATCACTTGGACATGCAAGAAGTGAGTAGACTTGGTCAATCTGTCCACAATGACCCAAATGGAGTCAAACTTCCCCAAAGTCTTTGGAAGACCAATTACGAAATCCATAACTATTCTATCCCATGTCCACTCAGGAATAGGCATCCTTTGAAGTACTCCTCTAGGATTTTGGTGCTCATATTTCACATGTTGATAGTTCAAACATTGGGCAACATAGTCAATAATGTCACTCTTAATTCTTCCCCACCAATAGTGCCAGTTCAAGTCATGGTACATTTTGGTTACTCCAGGGTGAATAAAATACCTCGAGTTGTGAGCTTCTGCCTGAAGAGTCTTAATTAGCTCACACACTTGGGGAACACACACACTCCCCTTTATCCTTAGGACCCTTCGCGATCTAGTACTGCTTCCTTCACTTCTCCCCGCGTAACCTTATCTCAGATCCTACCTAACTTCTTATCCTAAAACTGGCTTGCCTTTATTTCCTCTAACAATGATGACTTATCATCTATGCTAGCTAGTATCCCACCTTTTTCTGTCAAAGAGAGCCTCATCAAATTGTTTGCCAGTGTTTGAACTTCCCTGGCCATCGATCGTCGAGTAGCTTTTATACAAGCTAGACTGCCTATACTTACTGCCTTCCTATTCAATGCATCTTCCACCATATTAGCTTTCCTTGGGTGATACAAGATGGTGATTTCATAGTCCTTAAGTAGTTTCATCTACCTTCTCTGCCTCAAATTGAGATCCTTCTGGGAAAACATATATTGTAGGTCGCGATGGTCTGTGAATACCTCGCAAGAGCCCCATTCAGGTAGTGCCTCCAGAGTTTTAGGGGGAACACCACCATTGCTAGCTCCAGATCATGCATGGGGTATTTATTCTCATGCACCTTTAACTATCTTGAGGCATAAGTAATGACCTGCCCTTCGTGCATTAACACAACACCCAACCCAGACCGTGAGGCATCAAAATAAATAACAAAATCTTTACCTTCCACCGGTAATGCCAAGATAGGTGCCGTGGTTATCAGGGTCTTGAGCTTCTGAAAACTCTCTTCGCATTCCTCAGACCACTGGAAAGGTACATCCTTCTAAGTCAACCTGGTCAATACGAAAGCAATAGAAGCAAACCCCTTCGCAAACCAGCGGTAGTAGCTGGCCAGCCGCATAAAACTTTGAATCTCTGTCACGTTAGTTGGTCTAGCCCAGTTTCTAACTGCCTCCACCTTTTGTGGGTCAACTTTGATTCCCTCTTTGGATACTACATGCCCCAGGAAAGACACTGAGTTCAACCAAAACTCAAACTTAATGAATTTGGCATACAACTACTTCTCCTTTAGCAACCCCAACGATTCTCAAATGATCCTCACACTCTTGCTTGTTCTTAGAGTACACCAATATATCATTAATAAAAACAATTACAAATAAATTTAGATAGGGTTTAAAGATACTATTCATCAAGCACATGAATGCATCTGGGGCATTAGTGAGTGCAAAAGACATGACCAAAAACTCATAATGCCCATACTGGGTTCGAAAGGTTGTTTTGGGAATATCCTCAACTTGAATCTTTAGTTGGTGATAACCCGACCACAAGTCAATCTTTGAAAGCATAGCTGCTCCCTATAACTAGTAAAACAAACCATCTATTCGAGGGAGAGGGTACTTGTTTCGAATAGTTACCTTGTTCAACTGACGGTAATCGATGCACATTCACATGCTGCCATCTTTCTTCTTCACAAACAAGATCGGGGCACCCTACGGAGAGACACTCGGCCTGATAAACCCCTTATTAAGCAGTTCCTGCAACTTCTCCTTGAGTTCTCTCAACTCCGCTGGTGCCATTACATACGACAAAACAAAAATGGGTCAGGTCCCTGGTTCTAAATCTACGCAAAAATCAACATCATGTTCTGGAGGCATGCCGAGTAGATCTGCAGGGAACACCTCTAAGAACTTGTAAACTACTGGAGCTGACTCTATGGATAATTCCTCAAAACTAGTATCCCAAATATGCACCAGATACGCTGAACAACCCTTCTTTATCAACTTATGAGCACGAATATAAGAGATGAATTTCTTAGGAGTAGGGCTACAATTCCCTTTCCACTACAACCTAGACAACCCTAGGTCCAATATAGTGACGGTCTTAGCATAGCAATCCAGATTGGCATGCTAAGGAGATAACCAGCTCATTCCTAGAATCACATCAAAATTAACCATGTCCAGGATCACTAAGTCTTACAAAGTGTCAAACCCCATAAAATAAATAATACAATTCTGACACACCACCACAGAATCCTCAACAGGAGTAGACACATGGATAGGAGTATCAAACACATCACAAAAAAGATCAAATCCCAATGTAAAATAAGTAGACACATAGAAAAAGTAGAATCCGGATCAAACAATGTCATAGCCATTTTGTCGAAAATGAAGATCGTACCTATGATAATAGCATCTGAAGCCTCTGCCTTTGGCCTACTAGGAAAAGCATAAAAGTGAGACTGGCTACCTACCTGCGGACCGTCCCATTAGGATGTGCCACCCCTCTACCTGATTGGGTGCCACCCCTACCCACCTGAGCACCTCCTCTACTCGATTGAGCACCATATCTGACAGTTGGCTGACTACCTCTCCTAAGTTGTGGACGATCTCTACGGAACGCATTGCCTCCTCTTCCAGCAGGGGCCGAAGCTCGAGGAGTTGGGTGCGGGATGATCTATCTGCCCTTTCGAAACCTGAGACACCATATAAGAATGTGGCCATACTCCTCACACTCGTGGCATGCATTCTCGACCATTGGCCTCTAAGCCGGAATAGCAGAAATAGGACGAGCGCTGAAGTATGAGTGAATAACCTGAGTACCCCCAACTGTACCTGCTAGACGGTGACTGATTCCTAATGGACCTTCGGCTGACACCTGCATAGCCGACTAAATAGGACGCCTAGAGAAAACTTGCAGTACCGAAATCCTAGCAACAAAGCCACTATAGGAACCCACCCTCCGAGCCTTCTTCTCGGCATTTTTTGTGTACCCTTCCTGTTTCACCCCCTCTATGTTCTTCACATATTCCACTACCTTCTGAAAGGTCTTACCTGAGGAGACTCTCTGAAGAGCTGATAATTGGAGACCCACATTTAGGCCTTTAACAAACCGCCTAATCCTCTCTTCCTCTGCGGGCAGTAAGGATAGAGCATACTTGGATAGTGAGTAGAAAGGGGCCTTGTAGGATCAACAGAAGAGCTTACCTGTTCGATGGTGGTGAATTCATCCAGTTTCCTATCTCTCAAGGTATAGGTACATACTTCTCCAGAAATATGGAGTATAACTAGGTCCAGGTCAATGGTGGTCAATCACGGGCGGTACCGGAGATATCGACCTCTCTCTTACTAGAGCAGACCTTTTCTCTACTACGGATTGTTGTTGCTGCTAGCTTGAGTGTTGCTTCTCTGTTTCTATCTTCACGTGTTCTCACCATTTGTGAGAGAAAGAAAGAAGAGTTGTTCGATACCAATTTGGATCACCAGATACCAATTGGAATCAAGTAATCACATGAAAGGGAAGAAGAAAGGAGTTTTCCTAAAGTCCTATAGCCTCTCAAAGATAAGTTACGAATGTATCCGTACCGATTCACAATACTATACTAGACCTATCTTTGCGCAATGAGATCGATAAACCTAAAGCTCTGATACCAACTTTGTCAAGACCAAATGGCTGTGATTGGCACCCATACTAATCCCCTAATGGATGAACCAACAATTTCCAATAATTACCTCAACATCAAACATTCAGAAAGAAATAACACTTTATAATAAAATAAAATGAAATATCTAAAATGATAACAACTATCTAAAACAAATAATATTACCAAGATCTGATCGTCATTGAACTAATCATTTACGTACAGAATTAGGAATGATAAGTCTAGGGAATAAAAGAACTAAAATGTTGGGAGAAGAGACATCTTCACCGGAGAAGTGGGACTACCCATCTTGCAGTCGCTCACCTTTCCAACAAAGTGTGCTACTGCTTTATAGGTGAGGGCGAGAGGAGCTTCCTGGATCGAATTCTCAAACTGGGAGGGTTTGGATGAAAGTCACTCTGCTGGAGTCTTTCCCTTCCTTAGTGCTTCCGAATGCACAAAGTCTAACAAGAACAGGAAAGAATTTAGTAATCTACCACCCACACAAGGGTCTCAGAACTCAAACCCTTCCCTTCAGGGTAATTTTAAGAGTAAAACCCCTATTCAACCTAGTTCTAGGTGTCAATTCCCAGATAACTCACGTTCTTTAACAACTAAACCTTGGGGAATGATCATTAATCCCTATAAACCTCTAATCAAACCACCCCATTAACTCCCCATGATCCAACCCTAGTTTATCACCCTACGGTTTCTTAGCTTAGAAAAACACCATTTAAGGTTCTCCTTGAATCCTAAGTCGACATAATCAATCATAGAGGTAGGAATTCAAGATACTTATCTTGGAAAAGGAATTTAACTACTCTGGGGGAGAAAATATCCTTCAGACCTTAACCCTTTGTGTTTTTGAAATAATGGGGTATAACCCCAGAAATCTCACTTAAACCCACTTTCTGATTCCCGTCGTCTGCTACAGCAGTCAAGAACCACACAACGGATAGTTATTTCCTCTGTCTGTTACGACGGGACTCGAACAGTCTCCACAGTCTTTTGCAATGGAAATTCTACTACTGCAGTGTCTTCCAAAACTAGAAGCTCCACAAAATTATTAATTCACACCAACTCACCCCACAACACTTCTCTAACTATTGTCTAGCCTCGTATAGAGTATTCTAGGTTCATTTCTCCTTATAATGACATACGGGTCATTAAGAGGAGATAATAATATGAAAAGTTACTAAAATACTCTTAGAAACTCGTCTAGAAAACTGACCCATTTAGGGCCACGAGTCATACCACGACTCATGGTGATGCCTCATGGTCACTGGATTCTAATTGAACACTCTCGATATCTCCTCTCATCGCTCGTATTGATGAGTCATCATCAATGACCATGAATCATGGTCTATACTTGTGACATCTGGAGCAAGTTTTCACCTTCTCTAAATCTCACATCACGGATCCATAGTATGAACTATAACTCTATACTATGAGTCGTCCCTTGACTCGTGGTACCTGGGAACTTGAACCATTTACTGCTTACCACATGACACGTCATGATTCGTGGTTACTCACCATAATTCGTGTTATGACTCGTACTATAGGATTCTATCATTTTTCTGTTGGTTTCTACTTTAAGTCTAGGATCTATCTTAGGGACCTTTGCATATTGTTACAATATCTCCCCCTTGGGATCATTCATCCTCGAATGAAGACTGAGTTGGGATGATAGGTGATCTATCTAGGAGAACTAAACCAAACTTGACTGAATCCATGAAATATGCAATCATACTGAGGACTTCAACATCAACTAGTGGGACATGAAACTGATAAGAATCCTAAGATAGAAGACTGTTACCTCAAGATGATTCTGGACTAGGAGGGAATAGATGAGGATACTTGGTCATTATATCTGTTGTAGCATCTTAAGTGACTCCCTCAACAAGTTGATTCCTTCATAACACTTTCACCAAAGCGACTTCCTTATTACTCAACTTATGAACCCAAGGATCCAGAATCTCAACTGAGACTTCCTCATATGAAAGGTTGTCCTTAACTCCTACACTCTCTCAAGGTACAATAAATGAGGGATCTCCCACACACTTCTTAAGCATAGATATGTGGAAAACTGAATGGATTGATGCTAGTTCAGCTGGCAACTCCAACTCATAGGCTACCTTGCCATAACACTTATGCTAGTTTGCTTTCTTCCCAATTCTCATGACACCCTTCATGGGTAAAACTTTCAATTGAACCCAATCATCTACCTCAAACTCCAAGTATCTACACCTAACATCTGTATAAGACTTTTGGCAACTCTATGCAGTGTTCAACCTTTCCTAAATGACCTTAACCTTCTCCATAGCTTATTGCGCTAAGTCTAGTCCTATCAACTCTGCTTCACCAACTTCAGACCAACCAATCAGAGATTTACATCTCCCCATATAAAAAGTCTCATAAGGATTCATTTGGATACTAGAGTGATAACTGTTATTATACATAAACTCAATAAGAGGCAAATGATCATCCCAATTTCCCTTGAAGTCAATAACACATGCTCTCAACATATCCTCCAATGTCTAAATAGTTTGTGCTTCTTAACCATCTATCTGTAGATTAAAAGTTGTTCTAAGGTTTATCTTCATACCCAAACCTTTCTTGAACAACTTCCAAAATTAGGTAGTACACTGTGTACCCCTATATGATATGATAGACAATGGAACTCCACGAAGTCTGACTATCTCATGAATACATAATATGGTAGTCCTTAGTTGAATTCGTAGTTATGACACCCCAAAGGTCTCTAATATTATATCCTAGACATAAAGTAGAAAACCATCAAAATCAGAAAAAAATCCCACTGTACGAGTCATATCACGACCTGTGGAGAGTAACCACGGATCATGACTTGACCCGTGGAGAGCAGTAGATGTTTTAGCTTTTTAGATACCACGAGCCAAGGGATGAATCATGATAGGGTGGTATGGTTCATAGTATGGAATCGTGTGATGAGGTTTAGAGAAGTGTTCAAGATTTGTCAAAGATCACGAGTCTCAATACGACTCGTAGTGAGGTGGTACGAGCCGTAGTAACCGTCCTAGGTATGTGGATAGACTCGAACCCAATGAAATTTAGGGAAACTAAGTGTTAAAATCAATTATTAAGTGTGAGAAATGCATTGGATACAAATTAATTTCACAGGGAACCTCTAGCATAAAGTTGAGTTGAGAGCTTTCCTATCGATTGAGTTTTCATATAAGTTCTTATAAGTGTCAACTTTAAACAACCATAACTCCATGTTTACAAAGAGTTTATAGGTGATCCAGAACATCAAGTTGAAGCCTTTTTAGTCTTCTTTCTAACACATCCAACCTTTCTTTAATCGTAGTGTGGAGTAAAATGTTATGAATGATTTTGTGAAGTACTGTCAGGTTTGACGGACACACAAACCCAGACACTACAAGTCATGGTACGACTCAAGGTTTCAAGGTACGATTCATACCAAGGGTCTGTATTAAGAGTTTTTGAAATATTTTAAGTCAATCATAATCCATGAATTGTGTACTACAACCCGTGGTATGTCACCATGACTCGTGGTACGACTCCTGAAGGCTAGCTAAGTAGTTTTTCGGCTTGTTTTTGTAAGGGCATCCTAGTAATTTTTTATTCTTATAAATCCTAAACTATGTTGTTTGGGGGTAAATTGGTTGGGGAGCAAGGGTATTTAGTCAATTCTTCTCCCTCATTTCTCACTAAGCCTCTCAAAAACAGTATGTAAAAGCTCAGGAACTCCCCCAAGCAAGAACTAGGGTTCTTCCTACAACTTCATAAATTCAAGATTCTTCTTAGGAGTTTTCTTCTACAGATATGTGGGACTTCAACAAGGGTTTTCTTTCTCCCATGTGTCCAAAGATTTTCAATAAACCCTAGCTTTGAGGTTTACTAGAAATCATGACCTAGGGTTTTCTTCTAATTGTTAAATTTCCCTATCTTCTCAATGTTTTAAAGCTTCCATGACTATTATTCTCCGAAATTCATGCCTTGGTTTAATTTCTATAGTATTCTTTCTTAGGCTTAATCTTTAGCATGATTTTGGAATAAAACATACATGATTTATAATTCGGTTAGAAATGTTTTATTGTCATGATTCTGTCACTTGAGTATGAATTTTAGCATAAATGTTTTAAATAAAATTCAATATTTTCATATTATAAGTTTGCTCAGTATCTTCAAAAATATCACTTATCAGTTATCAGTATTTTAGCTTATAAATATTTTAGCTATTAGTTTATCAAGTCATTTAGATTCTTAGGACACTTCCAGATAAGTAGTTCTAACTTAGTCTTAGGACACCAATATTGAGATAATCAGTACAGTGTTTGTTTATATATATATATATATATATATATATATAGATATTCATTCGAGAGTATTACTTAGCACTGAGCGGGCTGGGGTTTCAGCATACTCAGATTCCAGAACTACGTGCTACCATAGGTTTTAGACAAAATGAGTTTTTCAATTAGTGATCACACAACCCAGTCATTATATCCTAGTAAGGTACAGTAGTCCCTATCGATGGGGAGTAAACATCAAACTCCATGTTAGGCTCACATTGTTAGATATCGGTTAACAGACTCTCCCATAGTACAGTTACAGTCTTCAATTTAGTCTCAATTCTCAGTCTTCAGTATATCTGCATGACCCTTAAAACAATTTTACTAGAATTTTAGTATTCTAAGACTTTCATACTACCTCCAGTATTTAAGCGTTCAGATAGGGTCATTGCATCTCATTCACATATTGTTAGATTTTATTAGCATGCCTATTATTTCAGTTGCATATCTTACATGCACAGTACATTCAAAGTACTGAACACATACTCTCTATATACTATATCATTTTATCATATAGGCTCAGGTACCCAAACTTATCATCATGGTTAGTCTCCTTCAGGTGATATATAGTAGATCGACAGTTGTGAGTCCTCATCTTTTGAGGACCAGAGTCTCCTTAGTTCAGTTATTGTCATTTTCAGTTTCACAGAATTAGTTGTGGGCTTGTCCTAGTAGCTCATCAATTTTTAGAAGGCTTTCAGAAAGAGGGTATTAGTTTCAACTTGAATTCTCAGTTTTGTTTGAAATTTTAGTATCTTATTAGATTTCATCTTTACTTATAAAAGAATGTTTTCATTTTCAAATAGCTTCCTCTTATGTTTTCTTATAAATTGAAATATGTTAGAAATGTGCTATGACATGAGTTAACTTGAAGGAACTTGTGGCTCTAGACACTGTGTCACGTTCAGGGTGTAGACTAGGGTCATGACAAACGTGGTATCAGAGTATCAGGTTTAGTCCTAGGGAGTTTGAAAGCTATTTCAACTAGAGTCTTTTTCATGGGCGTGGGAGAGGCTATAAGTCTATTTTAGGAAAATTCCCTTCTCTTCATGATTCTTATCATGCGTAAAGTATGAAACTCTAAAATATCCTTCTAACTTATGCTCTATTGTTTTAAATGACAATGCCTCCTAAAAGAGTAAATGGAAGGAGGAATGGTAACACCAACTAGAAAGACTTACCATCCCCAACAACCCTTCAGAATGATCAGGTGACACATGCTGAGTTTGGGTTACTATTCAGATGCTCGCCCAGGCTGTGACCAACCAGGTCAACTAGCAGGTCGTCGCACCTGCCAACACAAATGGACTTATAGCTTCTGACAGAGTCCAGGACTTTACTCAGATAAATCCCCTACAATTTCATAGGTCTAAGGTAGATGAGGACCAAAATGACTCTATTGATGAGGTTCAAAAGATCACCCAAATAATGGGTGTTACCTCCATTGAAAGTGCAGACTTGGCTGCTTATCAGCTAAAATGAGTGAAACAAGTTTGTGACTGTACTTTTGGATAGGTTATTTCCTGTAGAGTCGAGGTAATCTAAGATGGAGGAGTTCACCAATCTGAAGCAGAACTTCATGACTGTTTAGGAGTTTGCCCAAAAATTCATGCAGCTATCCCAGTATGCTCCGAATATGGTGGCTAAATTAAAGTCTTGGATGAGAAAGTTCATATCAGGAATTTTAGACCTAGTTTTCAAAGAGTGCTGGATCGCCATGCTCATCAGCAACATGGAAATTTCCAGGATTATGATAGATGCTCAACAAATTGAGGAGGAAAAGCTAAAAGAAAAGGAGAGGGAGAGCAAGTAGGATAGAATAGGACAATTTGACTATTCACAGTAATGACCAGGATGTGGTAATCGCTCACAGCAGTAGTCAGCACCAGAACCACTTTTATGCTCTATCTTTACATCAAGACCAGGATAATTCACCTGACATAGTCACTCATATGTTACTTATGCTTTACTAGATCCAAAAGCCACACTTTCTTTCATGACTCCTCACATTGCAATTGAATTTAATATTAGTCCAAAAGCTCTCTCATAATCCTTTTCATTCTCTACTCCTGTTAGGGAGTTAGTTATTGTCATTCGGGTATACAAGAACTACCTGGTCATATTTTTAGAAAATGATACCACTATTGATTTAGTAGAGTTAGACATGGTCAATTTTGACCTCATTCTTGGCATGGACTGGTTACACTCTTGCTATATCTCAGTTGACTGTAGAACCAGAGTCGTTAAGTTTCAGTTTCCTAATGAACCAGTCCTAGAGTGGAAGGGTAGTACTTCAGCACCTAAGGGTTGGTTTATCTCTTACCTTAAGGCTAGGAAAATGATTTCTAAGGGATACATCTATCATCTTGTGTTGGTCAGGGATCCTAGTTCTAAAACCCCAAATCTCTAGTCAATTCCAGTAGTAAATGAGTTGCCAGATGTGTTTCCCAAAGATCTTCCCAGAGTCCCTCTCGAGTGGGAAATAGAATTCGGCATAGTCCTTCTTCTAGATACCCAGCCTATCTCAATTCCTCCTTACATAATGTTATACCCCGGGAGCCCAAGGATCAAACTCTGGAGTAAAGATAGTGAAAAAAATGAAATTTTGCACCAGATTACAGAACGGTCCGTGAAGTGGCTCGTGAGGAGACTCGTGGTCAAGAAGGGCCTGACAAGGTTTTGGGTGAGGCCACGAGCATGACCATGAGTCATGGTAAAATCTTATGACTCATGAGGTCATCCATGGCATGGATTGGGAGGTTGGCCAAGGTTTTGGGGCAATGGGGGTCACAGGTGGTGACCAGAATTCATGGGGTCCCTCATAGAGCCCCCTGAGTGAATTGGGCAGTAGACTCCATGACTCCAGGCAACGAGTCGTTAGCCCTGGTCACGATTCGTCCAGTCCCTCGTAGGGACTGACAGTCAGCAATTTATGTGATTTTAGTAAGGGCTTTGTACTAGGGCGCTAAACTATATCGTTTTAGCTTATGAACAATGAGTTTTTAGAGGGATAGTCTATTCTAAGTCCTCATTCATGCCTGTAAGAGTATAGAGAAGTGTTCAAGGGTGATTTAAAGCTTCCCTCTTCAAAGTCCTTGCAATTCCTTCTTGGGCATTCAAGAGAGGTTAAGAATCAGTTTCTTTCAGGTATGTAAGGCTATCAATGAGTGTCTTCTTTGACACCCATGCCAATTCTCTACTATTTCATGAAAATTCTATCAAAATTTATGGGGTTTTTAAGTAGATTTATTTAAGAGCTAATGATTGTTATTGGGCTTTGTGATTTTTGAATCTTGTCATATTCTAAGGATTATTGATCAGCTTTTATGATTTAAATCATTTATAATGTTATGGACTTCGATTTCTTTTGAACTTAGACTTATCGTGCATGACCCATGATGAATCGATTTATGATTTATTTTTTCATTAATGATATTTAAAAGCCCAACATGAATTATGATTAAAAAAGCTGATTTAATCAAATTTTCCATCATGATTTTTATGAATTTTCAATCTATATGCATGATCTACAAGTATTTATGAACTTTATGATTCATGAATAATCTTTTTTCCAACTCACGGGCCCTGTGTCATGGATAATTCACATATGTACAAGTATGTTTATGATTATCATGATTTAACTAACCCATGAATTCATGCATGTTATACTATGGGCACTATATTTGTTTTGGGAGCAGTATCGAACACCGAGTAGGTTCGGGGCTAAGGTTAAACCCCAGATCTCAAAAACTATGTACCACCATAGGTATGTTAGGACCTCCTTTGTGACTGTCCCCAGCCCCATTGGCACTTTTCATGGTGATATCACACCCTTCATGGTTCTACCCTTGGCAAGGTACGAACGACCTCCCAACTAGGTTTATAAGTCGGACTTCATGCGTGCTCATATGGGATATGTTGGTTAAGAGAATCTCCCACTGTTCCTCATGATTTATGCATGCTTATGGTTATGTATTTTGGCTCTATTCATGTTAAGTAAAGTTTTTCTCCTACAATTATGATTACGTTTGTATTACAAATGTTTTGAAAACCTTGAGTCTAAGGTTATGTTATGATGTTTATGATATGAGCATGATGTCCTACTCTTATGTCCTTTTATGAGTTTTATATATTTTAAATATCTGTTTTACTTACCTTGCATAATCGGTACATTCTACGTACTGACCGCATACTTACTATGTTGTATCATTTCATATTACAGGACCGACTCTCAGGCTCACCCTCCTCACTAGCTCTTCATGGTTTGCTATCATCTTATTTGGTGAGTCCTCATGTTCCGAAGGCTATATGTTCAGACTTTATTGTTCTCTTTCAGTTTCAGTATTGTAGCATTAGTTGGGGTATTGTCCCATCAACCCGTCTTTCACGATTAGAGACTTTTCAAACTATCAGTGGTATTCAACCATCATGTATGGATCTTATATTGTCTCCTCTCCATTATTATGTTATGATTTCATTTCCTTATGTTAAGTCTTCCACTTATATGAATGACTTATATGTATACTCATGCCATGGGTCGACTTGGGGTCTCTTGAGGCTCTTTATCTCGCATCTACAATACGGGTGTACATTCGGGTCGTGACAAACTTGGTATCATAGCCATAGGTTTTGAAGTGTCCTAGAGTGTTTGAAAGCCACGTTAAGTGGTTTTATTCATGGGTGTGAAGTGTGCCACACTTACGACGAAGAGGCTACGAGACATTTAGGAAATATCCCTTCTTTCATGATCTATGCCTTGCGATGAAAGTCTTTTACCCTTCTAATTCCTGCTATTCACTTTTGTAGCATCATGCCTCCACAACGAATGAACACCAGAAGAAATGGTAACGGCAATGATCATGAGGGTGCCAATGGTGACGAGCATCAGCCAGCCTCACCCATTCACGAGGAGCACGCACTAGAGCCAACTGCCCCCATTGAGTTTAGGGAAGCGATTCAAATGCTAGCACAGGCTATGGCTGCCTAGGATCATAATTAGACAGTGGCACATTACCCTCAAAATGGGAATGCGGCGGCGGCTAGGGTAAGGGATATCTTGAGGATGAGCCCTCCTGAGTTCACGGGATCGAAGGTGGACAAGGATCCACATGATTTCATTGAGATTCTGACGCATTGGAGTTCACCCAGTTATCCAAGTATGCTCCAGAATTGGTGGTAGACCAAAGGCTCAGGTGAGTCATTTTGTTCATGGGGTGGCAGATTATTTGGACAAGGATTGCAAGATGGCCATGCTACATCAAGATATCGACTTTTCCCGTGTTGTGTTGCATGAATAGTAGATGGAGTCAGTCTACTGGATGCAGAGGGAGGCCAAGAGGGCCAGGACCAATAGCTATGGGACTTCTCAAGTCAGGTCAGGGGGTGTACAGCGTTAGCAATACCAACATAGGTCTATCGCTCCAGCTCCATCATCATCCAGCACTCCATCTAGGTTCAGAGGAGATCGGAGGAGTAGAGCTACAGAGTCGAGAGGATAGGGTAGCATGCAGGTGAAGCGTACTTTTCCAGTTTGTGCAAGGTATGGCAAGAATCACCCTGGAAGGTGCTTAGTTGGATTGGATGCTTACTTCGGGTGTGGCAAACCTGGGCAAAGACTTAAGAATTGCCCCTCAAACAGATCAGGGGTCGGTGGAGCCCGTGTGACAGCAACCAGTTCTGCCGCTCCAGTAGCACATCCCCCTCAACAGGGTGCCTCGACTGGTGCAGCAGGCAGTCAGTTCCAAAATAGGTTTTATGCTTCAGTATCCCGCCAGGAGCAGGAGGCTTCACCAGATATGGTTTACTGGTATGTTTCAAGTCTTCCATATTCATTCTTATGCGTTGTTAGATCCAGGAGCTACTTTATCTTTTGTGACCCCTTATATTGCTAATAGTTTTGGGGTTAGCCCTGAAATCCTGTCGGAACCGTTCTCAATCTCTACTCCAGTCGGTGATTCAGTTGTAGCTAGGCAGGTTTATAGAGGTTTCCCAATTGCAGTATTGTATAAGGTCACCTCCGCAGATTTAGTATAGTTAGGTATGACTTACTTTGATATCATTCTAGGTATGGATTGGTTGTTTCCATGTTACGCTTCAATTAATTGTAGGACCCATGCGGTGGAATTCCGATTTTCGGGTGAGTCAATTTTGGAGTGGAAGGGTAATTCAGTTGTACCAGCTGGTCGGTTTATTACATATCTTAAGGCCAGGAAAATGATTTCTAAGGGCTGCATGTATCACCTAGTTAGGATTAAGGATGTTGAGTTTGAGACCCCAACTATCCAGTCAATCCTGGTGGTGTGTGAGTATCCAGAGATTTTTCCCGATGATTTGCCAGGTGTTCCTCCTGAGAGGAAAACTGATTTTGGTATTGACTTCTTACCCGATACGCATCCTATATCTATTCCTCCCTACAAGATGGCTCTAGCCGAGCTAAAGGAATTGAAGGATCAGTTGAAGAACCTATTTGATAAGGGTATTATTAGACCTGAGCAAGTCTCCATAGGGTGCCCCGGTTTTATTTGTTCGGAAGAAGGATGGTTCGCTTCGGATGTGCATTGACTATCGGCAACTGAACAAAGTCACCATCAAGAACAATTATCCTTTACCCAGGATTGATGATTTGTTTGACCAGATTCAAGGTGCCAATGTTTCTCAAAGATTGATCTCAGGTCCGGGTATCACCAGCTCAGGGTTCGAGAGAGTGACATCCCAAAAACCGCTTTCAGGACTTGGAATGGTCACCACAAATTTGTTGTTATGTCTTTTGGACTAACCAATTCCCCTTTTGCTTTCATGAACTTGATGAATAGGGTATTCAAACAATATCTAGACATTTTCGTGATTTTGTGTATTGACGACATTCTTATATACTCTCAAAGTGAGGAGGAGCGTGCTACTCATTTGAGAGTGGTGCTGCAGACCCTCAAGGATCATCAGTTGTATGCCAAGTTCAGCAAGTGTGAGCTCTGGTTCAACTCGATAGAATTTTTGGGTCATGTAGTATGTTCGGTGGTTTGTAGGGGTTAAAAACCGACACGCAAGTGCACGTGGTCAAACAAGTAGTAAGTGGCTTTAGTAAGCCAAGTATCGATCCATGGAGACTCTGGATAAGTGAAAATTTCTTAAGTATATTATATTCTATCTCACTTCTAAATATGCTGACAACAACGTAACCAAAAGTGAATAATTTGTTTTATAACTTCTATACTAAAACTACTAACAATTATCTACTTTGAATTTAAACTATGGATATGAGCATGCCGAGGTTAAGAACATGTAATGAAACTGATTATCATCTTAAATTGGTTAATCTTTTCTTCCAGTTGCTAGCCAAGAACATTAGCCAAGAGATTAAAACTCTTGTATTTAATCTCACTTAAGAATCATAAACCATCCGTCTACATTTCTGTGATCAAATGCAATTCATGACCTAGCAATACAATTCCGGTTCCTAAATTGACTAATATGGCTTTCAAGTATATTTTTATCAGGAAAGCACATCAAAACTCAATTTTCCCAAATCAAGTAAAGAACAATACCCTATTAATTCACAACTTTCCAATTTCGTGCTCTCTCGAGTGAAATCGGACTTTTTAGATATACATTAATGTCGGCCACACACCAATGCAGTAAGAACAAGAATTAATAGAACAACATGGAAGAAGAAGATGAAAAACCATATAATTCAATAATCAAAATTCATCACCATTGTTCATAACCTCAGCAAGGAAGGGAATTAGCCAGTCATTTGTGGATTAATCATCCTAAAACAAATGTTAATCATACAAACAATTGAGTGAAAGAAGAAAGAAGGAGAGAAAACACCCTGAACTTTTCGTCCCTCAACTGCCTGTAACCCACGTCCTTGCTCCACCAAGTCTGAATTATGAAAAATACATTTAAGTGTTCTATTTATACTAGTGGGAATTTTTCCCGGAATAACAAGCAATGTGTCACGGAGTGCATCGCGGAGCACTACCTCCGTGACACGGCGTCGACGCGGACCCTCACTGGAATTTGGGGGTCCAGGTATAAGGCATCAATGTGGCACGGCATGCAACGCGGAGGCTTGCCACTGTGCCACGGAGCTGTCGCGAGGCTCCACTGAAATTGATGCATTTTTTTCACCCTCCAGGCAGAATGCCTCCGCGATGGCAGCGTGACACGGCTCCATCGCGGAGCCCCTTTAATTGGTGCAGTCCAATGCTTTTCCCTTGCTCGCATCCAAGTCCAACTCCGATATCCTCCAACATGCATTTTAGCTTCCCGAAATCACATTTTACCTACAAAACAATGCTAATCATGTTGGTTAGTATAAATTCACATTTTATTACCAATTACATGAAAATGTATACACATTGCACGATAAACAAGGCGAAAATGATACGTTTGAGTATCACTTGGGCATATAAATCTTCCCAAGATCACTTACCCCATACTTAAAGCATTGTTCGTCCTCGAACAACAAACACACAATTCATGCAATTTACATCCCAACCTTCGCCACTATGGTGCGACAATTTGAGCTATGGTCATACCGATCATTCAATATTGCGAATCATCAAGAAAACATGCATGGTCTTAACAATGCAATGACCTTTAATACATCAAGACTTCCTAGACTTTAAGAATCGACTCTCGATATTGGCAAACTCATGCAAATCAGCTAATCAAGATATCCGACACGAAAATCAATCTTTCATCAAGCATGTGCCCTCACAACTCAAGAGAATCTTCCCCTTTTTGCTCATGTGACACACAAACATTCAAGTAGGGGCATGTAAAAATTAATTTCACTCTCTCTCCCAAAAGAATTCACATGCATCATGTCATGACCCATAAGCTTGCCCTTAGTGTATTACTCCACTAATATAAAGAAATGCAATGTAAGATCACGTAGGACTTTAATGGGTTGTAATGGAAGCTATGGAACTAGTATACATTGGATTAGCCAATAATAGCCACTAGCATCCTTAAGCGCCTTTTCAACACATTCCCATCACTCATGGACATTGTTTCTCTCTTTCCCTTTTTTTTTTCATCATCCCATTCTTGATGATTTACCTTAGTGTGTCCCATTTTATCAAGTACACTTGACACGAAAACAAAGGTTTTTCATACACCTTCATTAGCATTTATTCTTAGCAAGTGCACCTTCAACCTTTTCTTTTCTTTCCTCACTCTGCTTTTCTTTTTATTTTCACCATTCTCACTCTTTGACACTTTGGGAAAATTATTTTCTCTTCTTAAGCGCTTAAGAGTTTTGTATAGACTGTACGGCTTATGAAAAGAAAGAATTAAGCTCAGTTTATGCTTTTTGGACAAAAGAAAGAAATAATAGGCTAAAGGCTCAACGGGCTGACTAGGGTATACAATCACATAAAAAGGAGAGTATGACAAGAAAAAAATAAAAACTCTCGGTTAAAACAAAGAAATGCCTACATCCTTTCCAACACTACACCTCCTTCATTTCGTTTTGTTCACACACCAGGCAAGTTCTAGACACTTCACAATAGCATGGAATAACAATACCTCACTTCACACTTTATGCACATGCTCGATTCAAGATGCATTCACAGACACTTCAATCAGCTAATTACATGAATTCAAAATTAAGCCTTAATCACACCGAATCGAACTCTACAGCCTAGGTATCTCAACATATTTACAAAATTGCATGCTTTCATACGAATCACTTTTGCATTTTGAATATCAGTTACAACACGCAACCAAAATTTCACAACCACATAGTAACTACAGGTTCCGTGATGCAATCCACCCAAGAAAAAAACTGAAAATAAATTAAAATCACTACTCCTACCGACTACATTTCCCTTAAGACGGTTGTCATCCATCCATCATAAGGAACAGTCACTAGCTATGACGTCGGTTCAATGGGACTATTCTCGGTAAAAGAACCGAAAACAAACGCCGAGAAATCCAAAATAATAAAAATTGAAAAATTTTGCAAAACATCGATCTTTTCGATGGAAAAATATTTACAAAATATTTTAGATATAAACAAAATATTTTTGCAAAATTTTAAAAATATCGATCATTTCGATAAAAAAATATTTACAAACTCAGATGGCAACATCAACATTCCACAACACATATCAATACCACAAATATGTATAGATACAGAACAGTTTGCAAATTCACAAACACAGGGAAACATACATACAAAAATATAGAGGAAAGCATACAAGCAAACCAGCCCAGCCCCAGCACCTAACTACTCCCCACCCCACACTTAAACCGAACACTGTCCCCAGTGTTCACAAAAATTAAAAATCACAAAATTGGGTGGTGGAACTCCCTGATCAGTCAAAGTATTCCACTTTTTCATTAGGTGCAGCTGCCTCATCTCCCATGTCCGAGTCGCCTCCGTCGTCGTCATCGGACTCCACATTGGAGTCCTCCCGGCGTGTCTCCTCGTCCGTGGGGACGTCATCGTTAGTGGGCTCTACAAAGGCTGGCCCCACTCGGCATAGAGCCCTGGCCTTTTCACCATACGGGTAATCCAGCTCGAGCTGCCATAGCTCCTCCTCCGTGGCTGGTCTCCCACCGATCCTGAGCTGGAGCATTTGCATTCCAAACATCCGTGCCATGTACTGGTCATCACGAGCATGTCGCTCGCCAAGCGTCAGCACTGGCCCGTGGGTGGTGTCGGGGGCCTTAGTTTTGGTCACATCCAAGGCCCGCCGCTCCAACTGAGGGATATAATCCAAAGCCTCTTCCTCGACATCGAGGCCCCGAAGAAAGGTGGTGATTAGTCCACCGAACCCATACCTGTGGCCCCGGTGTAGTCGGGCTCTCTTCATGGAGGATATGATGACCGCCCCAACATTAATCTCCAGCCCTTTCATCAGGGCATACACCAGGCATATAAATCTGCCCAAGATCATAGTATCAGGTGAGGGCATAAAGGTAGATTCTCAAAAAATCAGGCGGTGAAGAATTGGCCTAGGCCGGTGAATCCTTCAGATATTCGGAGTTTCTTGGGACTAGCGGGCTACTACCGAAGATTTGTGGAGGGCTTTTCAACAATTTCAGCACCATTGATCAGGTTGACTTAGAAGAAGATGAAGTTTCAATGGTCGGAGGCTTGTGAGAAAAGCTTCCAAGAATTGAAGACTCAACTCACTTCAGCACCAGTATTGACCCTACCCGAGGGTATCAATGGTTTTGTGGTGTATTGTGATGCTTCGAGAATCGGACTTGAGTGCGTGTTGATGTAGCATAGGAAAGTGATTGCATATTCCTCAAGACAGTTGAAGGTCAATAACAAGAATTACCCGACCCATGATCTAGAGTTGGCAATGGTGGTATTCGCCTTGAAGATATGGAGACATTACTTATACGGGGTCCAAGTAGATGTATTTACGGATCACTAGAGTCTATAGTATATGTTCACTCAGAAGGATATTAATCTACGGCAAAGGAGGTGGTTAGAGCTACTCAAAGAATAAGATATGAGTGTTCTTTACCACCTGGGTAATGCTAATATGGAAGCAGACACACTTAGTAGGCTCTCTATGGAGAGTGTGTCCCACATGGATGAGGGAAAGAAGGAGTTGGTGAAAGATGTCCATCGACTTGCAAGGTTTGGAGTTATATTGGTCGACTCACTCGATGGAGGCGTTGTATTGCAAAATGGATCAGAATCGTGCTTGGGGACTGATGTGAAAGCTATAAAAGATGAGGATCCGATGTTGGTAAAGCTGAAGGAAGTCGTTCGAAGTCAGAAGGTGGAGGTCTTCTCCCAAGGGGGAGATGGTGTGCTTCGGTACCAGGGTCGCCTATGTGTTCCCGATGTTGATTATTTGAAGAGATGGATATAGCATGAGGCCCATGGCTCTAGTTATTGTATCCATTTGGGTGCCACCAAGATGTATCATGATTTTCGAGAAATATATTGGTGGAATGGCATGAAGAAGGATATTAGAAAATTCGTAGCCAAGTGCCCGAACTGTCAACAAGTGAAGGTCGAGCATCAAAGGTCGGAAAGCGTACTTCA
The DNA here is from genome assembly GCA_035772735.1 of Datura wrightii. Taxonomy (NCBI): domain Eukaryota; kingdom Viridiplantae; phylum Streptophyta; class Magnoliopsida; order Solanales; family Solanaceae; genus Datura; species Datura wrightii. The sequence goes on along the minus strand of JASDFA010000019.1, from coordinate 68,368,664 downwards.
GTACATTATCATTCCCACTTGGAAGTGGGAAGAGATTAATATGGATTTAATTATAGGCCTACCTCGTACTCGTAGACAACACGATTCTATATGGGTGGTAGTAGATAGGTTGACCAAGGCTACACACTTTGTACCAGTCAAAACCATAGATTCAGCGGATGATTATGCCAAGTTGTACATTCGGGAATTGGTTCGACTACATAGACTTCCCATGTCTATTATTTCAGACCGAGGTACTCGGTTTATCTCCAAGTTCTGGCGGTCTTTTCAGAAAGGGCTTGGGACTCAGGTTAAGCTCAGCACGACCTTTCATTCACAGACGAATGGCTTGGTGGAGTGGACAATTCAAACTTTCGAGGACATGTTGAGAGCATGTGTGATGGACTTCAAAGGTAGTTAGGATGATCACTTGCCCCTGATCGAGTTTGCTTAAAATAACATCTATCACTCCAATATCCAAATGGCACCATCCGAGGCTCTCTATGGGTGGAGATGTAGATCACCCATCGAATAGTTTGAGGTTGGTGAGGCAGCTATGATAGGGCCAAATTCGGTGCATGAGGCCATGGTGAAGGTTCAGTTGATAAGGGACAGGCTAAAAACCACCCAGAGTCGTCAGAAGTCATATCCTGATGTGAGGAGGAGAGAGTTGGAGTTCGAGGTGGACGATTGGGTGTTTCTAAAGGTATCTCCCATGAAGGGAGTCATGCGGTTCGGAAAGAAAGGAAAACTCAATCCCCGTTATATTGGTCCCTACCGAATTATGAGAAGAGTTTGTAAGGTAGCGTATGAGTTGAACTTTCCATCAGAGTTAACTTCAGTTCATCCCGTCTTTTATGTATCACTCTTGAAAAAATTCTTGGGTCATCAAGCCGTAGTAGTTTCGGTGAACGGTGTTGGTGTAAAGGATAGCCTCAGTTATTAGGAAATTCTAGTTGCATTCTTGCATCATCAGGTTCGGAGGCTGAGGAACGAAGAAGTAGCTTCAGTGAAGGTATTATGGAGAAATCAGCATGTTGAGGGAGCTACGTGGAAAGTTGAAGTGGATATGATGGCTAAATACCCATACCTATTACCTACCAGCTTAGTTTCAATTTGAGGTATCAGTTTTTCCCCAAATTCTCTAATTAGTTTCCATGTTCAGTTCATGTGCGCAAGTTTGATTTATGTTATGATAGATGTATGTGATATCAGAATTCGGTTCAGCTATGTAGTTCTTTCATAGGTAGTCATTCCGTCAATCTACGGGGTAAATAAATAGTATTTGCATATGATGAATGTATGTTTTTCGGTTTTCTATGTGTTTCTAGCATTCAAGGCTGAATGTTCCCAAGGGGTAGATATTGTTATACCCTGGGAACCCAAGGATCAAACCCGTGAGTCAAGACGGTGAAAAACTAAAATTACGCACCAGATCACAAAATGATCCGTGAAGTGGCTCATGAGGAGTGACCACGAGTCATGAGGTGATTCATGGTCAAGCAGGGCCTGGAAAATTGTTGGGTGAGGCCACGAGCATGACCATGAGTCATGGTCAGACCTCACGACTCTTGAGGTCATCCCTTGCATGGATTGGGAGGTTGGCCAAAGTTTTGGGGTAGTAGGGGTCACGGGTGGTGACCATGATTTATGGTCAGTCACCACAATTCGTGGGGTCCCTCATGGGTCCCCCTAAGTGAATTGGGCAGTAGACTCCATGACTCCATGCCATGAGTCATTAGCCCTGGTAACGAGTCGTCCAGTCCCTCGAGGGGACTGGCAGTCAACAATTTCTGCGATTTTAGTAGGGGCTTTTTCATAATTCCTAATTCCTAGGGCCTTAAACTACGTCTTTTTATCTTATGAACGGTGGGTTTCTAGAGGGATAGTCTATTCAAAGTCCTCATTCATGCATGCAAGAGTATAAAGAAGTGTTCAAGGGTGATTCAAGGCTTCCCTCATCAAAATCCTTCCAATTCTTTCTTGGGCATTCAAGAGAGGTTAAGAATCAATTTCTTTCAAGTATGTAAGGCTATCACTGGTTGCCTTCTTTCACACCCATGCCAATTCTCTACGATTTCATGAAACTTCTATCTAAATTTATGGGGTTTTGAAGTAGATTTATATAAGAGTTAATGATTGTTAATCGGCTTTGTGACTTTTGAATCTTATCATATTCTAAGGGTTTTTAATCAACTTTTATGATTTAAATCATTTATAATGTTATGGACTTCGATTTCTTTTGAACTTACCCTAATCGTGCATGACCCACGATGAATCGATTTTTGATTTATTTTTTCATTAATGATATTTACAAGCCCATCATGAATTATGATCAGAAAAGCTGATTTAATCAAATTACCGATCATGATTTTTATGAATTTTCAAACGATATGCATGAACTACAAATATGTATAAACTTTATGATTCATGAATTATGTTTTGGTCAACTCACAAGTCCTGTTTTATGGATAGTTCACGTATGTACAAGTATGTTTATGATTATCATGATTTAACTAACCAATAAATTCATGCATGTTATACTATTATCACTATATATTTTGGGAGTAGTATCGAACACCGAGTAGGTTCGAGGCTCTGGTTAAACCCCGGATCTCAAAAACTACATGCCACCATAGGCATGTTAGGACCTCCTTTGTGACTGTCCCAGGCCCAAATGACCCTTTTCATGGTGATATCATGCCCTTCATGGTTCTACCCTTGGCAAGGTATGAACAGCCTCCCGACTAGGTTTACAAGTCAGACTTCATGTGTGCTCATATGGGGTATGTCGGTTAAGAGAATCTCCCACTGTTCCTCATGATTTATGCATGATAATGATTATGTATTTTGGCTCAAGTCATGTTAAGTAAAGTTTTTCTCCTATAATTATGGTTACATTTGTATTACGAATGTTTTGAAAACCTTGAGCCTAAGGTTATGTTATGATGTTTACGATATGAGCATGATGTCCTACTTTTATGGTTTTTTATGATTTTTATATATTTTGAATGTCTGTGTTACTTACCTTGCATACTCGGTACATTCTGCGAACTGATCGCATACTTTCTATGTTGTATCATTTCATGACACAGGACCCGGCTTTCAGGCTCACCTTCCTCACTAGCTCTTTGGGGTTTGCTATCAGCTTATTTGGTGAGTCCTCATGTTCCGAGGGCCATATGTTTAGACTCTATTGTTCTCTTTCAGTTTCAGTATTGTAGGGTTAGTTGGGGTATTGTCCCATCAACCCGTCTTTCATGATTAGAGGCTTTTCAGACTATCAGTTGTATTCATCCATCACGTAGGGATCATATATTGTCTCCTCTCCAATATTATGTTATGATTTCGTTTCCTTATGTTAAGTTTTCCGCTTATGTGAATGAATTAAATGTATGCTCATGCCATGGGTCGACTTGGGTCTCTCGGGGCTCCTTCTCCCATGCTATGATGCGGGTGTACGTTCGGGTCATGACCAACTTGGTATCAGAGCCATATGTATTGAAATATCCTAGGGTGTCTGCAAGCCGCATTGAGTAGAGTCTTTTTCATGGGTGTGAAGCGCACCACACTTATGGAGGATATGAGACGTTTAGGAAATGTTCCCTTCTTTCATGATCTATGTCATGTGATGAAAGTCCTTTACCTTTCTAATTCGTGCTATTCACTTTTGCAGCATCATGCCTCCAGAATGAATGAACACCAGAAGAAATGGTAATGGCAATGATCATGAGGGTGCCAATGGTGAAGAGTATCAGCCAGCCCCACTTGTTCACAAGGAGCACGTACCAGAGCCATATGCCCCTGCTGAGTTTAGGGTAGTGATTCAAATGCTAGCACAGGCTATGGCTACCAAGGTTCATAATCAGACAGTGGTGCATTACCCTCAAAATTGGGAATGTGGCAGCAGCTAGGGTAAGGGATTTCTTGAGGATGAGCCCTCCTGAGTTCACAGGGTCGAAGGTGGACGAGGATCCACACGATTTCATTGAGGAGATTCTGAAGATCACCCAGGTTATGGGGGTGAAAAATGGGGAGTTTGTTAACTTGACCTCCTATCAGCTAAAGGGGGTGGCTCACATATGGTTCAAGAAGTGGAGAGATGCGAGGGCAGTGGGTGCAGGCCCGATAGGTTGGGAAGAGTTTCACGCAGCTTTTTTGGACCGATTCTTCCCTCGAGAGATGAGTGAGCTCAAGGCGGCTGAGTTTGTTAATTTGAAACAGGGTGACATGTCCATAAAAAGTACGCATTGGAGTTCACCCAGTTATCCAACTATACTCCAGAGTTGATGGTGGACCAGAGGGCTCGGGTGAGTTGTTTTGTTCATGGGGTGGCAGACTATTTGGACAAGGATTGCAAGATTGCCATGCTACATCGGGATATCGACTTTCCCCGCATTGTGTTGCGTGCACAACAGATGGAGTCAGTCTACCGAAGGTAGAGGGAGGCCAAGAGGGCCAGGAATGATAGCTATGGCACTTCTCAGGTCAGGTCAAGGGGTGTACAACATCAGCAGTCCCAGCACAAGTCTATCGCTCCAGCTCCATCATCAGCTAGAACGCCATCTAGGTTCAGAGGAGATTGGAGGAGCAGAGATGCAGAGTCGAGAGGCCAGGGTAGCATGCAGGTGGAGCGTACTTTTCCAGTTCGTGCGGGATGTGGCAAGAATCACCCCGAGTGGTGCTTAGTTAGCTTGGATGCTTGCTTCGGGTGGGGCAAACCCGGGCACAGACTTAAGAATTGCCCCTCAGCTAGATCAGGGGTCGGTGGAGCCTATGTGACAGCAGCTAGTTCTTCCGCTCCAGCAGCACGTCCCCCTCAACAGGGTGCCTCGGTTGGTGCAGTAGGGGGTCAGTTCCAAAACAGGTTTTATGCTTCAGTATCTCGCCAGGAGCAGGAGGCTTCACCAGATGTTGTCACTGGTATGTTGCAAGTCTTCCATATTGATGCTTATTCCTTGTTAGATCTAGGAGCTACTTTATTTTTTGTGACCCCTTATATTTCTAGTAGTTTTGGGGTTAGCCCTGAAATCCTATCGGAACCGTTCTCAGTCTCTACTCTAGTTGGAGATTTAGTTGTAGCTAGGCAGGTCTATAGAGGTTTCCCCATTACAGTATTGCATAAGGTCACCTCTGCAGATTTACTAGAGTTAGTTATGACTGACTTTGATATCATTCTGGGTATGGATTGTCTGTTTTCATGTTACGCTTCGATTAATTGTAGGACCCATGCGGTGGAATTCCAATTTCCAGGTGAGTCAGTTTTGGAGTGGTGGAAGGGTAATTCAGTTGTACTAGCCGATCGGTTTCTTTCATATCTTAAGGCCAGAAAAATTATTTTTAAGAGCTGCATGTATCACCTAGTTAAGATTAAGGTTGTTGAGTCCGAGACCCCGACTATCTAGTCAGTTCCGGTGGTGTGTGAGTATCCAGAGGTTTTTCCCGATTATTTGCCAGGTGTTCCTCCTGAGAGGAAAATTTATTTTGATATTGACCTTTTACCCGATACGTAGCCTATATATATTCCTCCCTACAGGATGGCTCGAGCTGAGCCAAACGAATTGAAGGATCATTTGAAGGACCTATTAGATAAGGGTTTCATTAGACCGAGCAAGTCTCCATGAGGTGCCCCAGTTTTATTTTTCCGAAAGAAGGATGGTTCACTTCGGATATGCATTTACTATCGGCAACTGAACAAGGTCACCATCAAGAATAGTTATCCTTTACCCAGGATTGATGATTTGTTTTACCAACTTCAGGGTGCCAAATGTTTCTCCAAGATTGATCTCAGGTTTGGGTATCACCAGCTCAGGGTTCGGGAGAGTGACATCCCAAAAACTGCTTTTAGGACTCAATATAGTCACTATGAATTTTTTGTTATGTCTTTTGGACTAACCAATAACCCTACCACTTTTATGGACTTGATGAACAGGGTATTCAAACAATATCTAGACATATTCGTGATTGTTTTCATTGACGACATCCTTTATACTCTCAGAGCGAGGAGGAGCGTGTCGCTCATTTGAGAGTAGTGTTGCAGACCCTCAATGATCATCAGTTGTATGCCAAGTTCAGCAAGTGCGTGTTCTGGTTGAACTCAGTAGCATTTTTGGGCCATGTAGTATCAGGCGAGGGCATAAAGGTAGATTTTCAGAAAATTGAGACAGTGAAGAATTGGCCTAGGCCGGTGAATCCTTCGGATATTCGGAGTTTCTTGGGCCTAGCGGGATACTACCAGAGATTTGTTGAGAGCTTTTCATCAATTGCAGCACCATTGACTAGGTTGACTGAGAAGAAGATGAAGTTTCAATGGTCAGAGGCTTGTGAGAAAAGCTTTCGAGAGTTGAAGACTCGACCTTATGCACCAGTGTTGACCCTACCAGAGGGTACCGATGGTTTTGTGGTGTATTGTGATTCTTCTAGAATCGGACGTCGGTGCGTGTTGATTTAGCATGGGAAAGTGATAGCATATGCCTCAAGACAGTTGAAGGTCCATGAGAAGAATTACCCGACCCATGATCTCAACAAGGATTCCATACCCTATGCTAGTTCTTTTTCTCTCTCCCCCAGATATGCCTTTAATAAGTCCTCCACCTATTCTCTTCTGACGACATCTATGATTGTGAAATTAAGGAATGAACAGTTGCGACAATCATGTTCAATTTCTTTTCACAGTTTTAGATTGTGGTGCTTTGTAATGAGTTGGCAGCGATAGTATTTACCTTGAAGATATGGCAACGTTACTTATATGGGGTCCATATAGATGTATTTATGTATCACAAGAGTCTACAGTATGTGTTAAAACAGAAGGATCTTAATCTATGGCAAAGGAGGTGGTTAGAGCTACTCAAATACTACAACATGATTGTTCTTTACTACCCGGGTAAGGCTAATGTGGTAGCAGATGCACTTAGTGATGGCTCTCTATGGAGAGTGTGCCCCATGTGGATGAGGGAAAGAAAATATTGGTGAAAGATGTCCATCGACTTGCGAGGTTGGGATTTAGATTGGTCAACTCAACCAATGGCGGCGTTGTTGTGCAAAACAGATCAGAATCGTCCTTGGTGATTGATGTGAAAGCTAGACAAGATTAGGATTTGATGTTGGTAAATCTGAAGGAAGTCGTTCAAAGTCAGAAGATGGAGGTCTTCTCCCAAGGGGGAGATGGTGTGCTTCGATACCAGGGTCACCTATGTGTTCCCGATGTTGATGATTTGAGGAGTTGGATATTGCATGAGGCCCATGGCTCCAGGTACTGTAACCATTTAGGTTCCACCAAGATGTATCATGATTTGTAGGAAATATATTGGTGCAACGACATAAAGAAGGATATTGTAGAATTCATAGCCAAGTGCCCGAACTATCAGCAAATGAAGGTCGAGCATTTAAAGGCCGAGAGGCGTACTTAAGGACATTAGCATTCCCACTTGGAAGTGGGAGGATATTAATATGGATTTTATTACAGGTCTACCTCGTACTCGTTGACAGCACGATCCTATATGAGTGGTGGTAGATAGGTTGACCAAGTCTGCACACTTTGTACCAATCAAAACCACAGATTCAGCAGATGATTATGCCAAGTTGTACATTCAGGAGTTGGTTCAACTACATGGAGTGCCCTTGTCTATTATTTCAGACTGAGGTATTCAATTTACCTCCCAGTTCTGGTGGTCTTTTCAGAAGGAGCCTAGGACTCAGGTTAAGCTTAGCATGGCCTTTTATCTGAAGACAGATGGCCAAGTGGAGCTGAAAATTCAAACTCTAGAGGACATGTTGAGAGCATGTATGATGGACTTCAAGGGTAGTTGGGATGATCACTTGCCCTGATTGAGTTTTCTTAAAACAACACCTATCACTCCAATATCCAAATGGAATCGTTCGAGGCTCTCTATGGGCGAAGATGTAGATCACCCATCGGATGATTTGAGGTTGGTGAGGCAGCTATAATAGGGACAGATTCGGTACATTAGGTCATGGTGAAGGTTCAGTTGATAAGGGACAGGCTGAAAATCGCTCAGAGTTTTCAGAAGTCATATGTTGATGTGAGGAGGAGAGAGTTGGAGTTCGAGGTGGATGATTGGGTGTTTCTAAAGGTATCTCCCATGAAGGGAGTCATGCGGTTCGGAAAGAAAGGAAAACTCAGTCCCCGCTATGTTGGTCCCTACCGGGTTATGAGAAAAGTTGGTAAGGTAGCGTATGAGTTGAACTTTCCATCAGAGTTAACTTCAGTTCATCTTGTCTTTCATGTATCGCTCTTGAAAAAGTGCTTGGGTGATCCAGCCGCAGTAGTTCCGGTGAAAAGTGTTGGTGTAAAGGATAGCCTCAATTATGAGAAAATTCCAGTTACAATCTTGGATCGTCAGGTTTGGAGGCTGAGGAATAAACAAGTAGCTTCAGTAAAGGTGCTATGGAGAAATCAGCATGTTGAGGGAGCTACATGGGAAGCCGAAGCGGATATGATGGCTAAATACCCACACCTATTCCCTACCGGCTTAGTTTCAATTTAAGGTATCAATTTTTGCCCTAATTCTCTAATCGGTTTCCATGTTCAGTTCATGTGCGCAAGTTTGATTTATGTTATGATAGATGTATGTGATGTCTGAATTTGGTTCAGCTATATAGTTCATTCGGAGGTAGTCATTCTGTCAATCTTTCGGTTAAATGAACAGTATTTACATATGTTGAATGTATGTTTCTAGGTTTATGTGTGTTTCTAACATTCGAGGATGAATGTTCCCAAGGGGGAGATATTGTTGTTATACCCCGGGAACACAAGGATCAAACCTGGGAGTCAAGACGGTGAAAAACTGAAATATTGCACCAGATCACAAAATGATCCGTGAAGTGGCTCGTGAGCAGTGACCACGAGTCGTGAGGTGACTCGTGGTCAAGCAGAGCCTTGCAAGGTGTTGGGTGTGGCCACGAGCATAAGCACGAGTCGTGGTCATACCTCACGACTCGTGAGGTCATCCGTGGCATGGATTGGGAGGTTGGCCAACGTTTTGGGGTAGTGGGGGTCACGAGTGGTGACCATGATTTATGGTCAGCCACCACGATTCGTGGGGTCCCTCATGGGTCCTCCTAAGTTAATTGGGCAGTAGACTCCACAGCTCCAGTCCACGAGTCGTTAGCCCAGGCCACGAGTCGTCCAGTCCCTCGTGGAGACTGGCAGTTAGCAATTTCTGCAATTTTAGTAAGGGCTTTTTTGTAATTCCTAAGTCCTAGGGACCTAAACTACGTAGTTTTAGCTTATGAATGGTGGGTTTTAGAGGGATAGTCTATTCTAAGTCCTCATTCATGCATGCAAGAGTATAGAGAAGTGTTCAAGGGTGATTCAAGGCTTCCCACTTCAAAATCCTTCCAATTCCTTCTTAGGAATTCAAGAGAGGTTAAGAATCAGTTTCTTTCAGATATGTAAGGCTATCAATGGGTGTCTTCTTTCACACCCATGCTAATTCTCTATGATTTCATGAAAATTCTATCAAAATTTATGGTGTTTTGAAGTAGATCTATATAAGAGCTAATGATTGTTATTGGGCTTTGTGATTTTTGAATCTTATCATATTCTGAGGGTTTTTGATCAGCTTTTATGATTTAAATCATTTATAATGTTATGGACTTCGATTTATTTTGAACTTAACCTAATCGTGCATGACCCATGATGAATCGATTTATTATTTATTTTTTCATTAATGATATTTAAAATCCCAGCATGAATTATGATTAAAAAAGCTGATTTAATCAAATTTTCCATCATGATTTTCATGAATTTTCAAGCTATATGCATGATCTACAAGTATGTATGAACTTTATGATTCATGAATTATCTTTTGGCCAACTCACGAGCCCTGTGTCATGGATAATTCACGTATGTACAAGTATGTTTATGATTATCATGATTTAACTAACCCATGAATTCATGCATGTTATACTATGGGCACTATATATGTTTTGGGAGCAGTATCGAACACCGAGTAGGTTCGGGGCTAAGGTTAAACCCTAGATCTCAAAAACTATGTACCACCATAGGTATGTTAGGACCTCCTTTGTGACTGTCCCCAGCCCCAATGGCCCTTTTCATGTTGATATCACACCCTTCATGGTTCTACCCTTGGCAAGGTACGAACGACCTCCCAACTAGGTTTATAAGTCGGACTTCATGCGTGCTCATATGGGGTATGTTGGTTAAGAGAATCTCCCACTGTTACTCATGATTTATGCATGCTTAGGGTTATGTATTTTGGCTCTAGTGATGTTAAGTAAAGTTTTTCTCCTACAATTATGATTACGTTTGTATTACAAATGTTTTGAAAACCTTGAGCCTAAGGTTATGTTATGATGTTTTTGATATGAGCATGATGTCCTACTCTTATGTCCTTTTATGAGTTTTATATATTTTAAATGTTTATTTTACTTACCTTGCATAATAGGTACATTCTACGTACTGACCGTATACTTACTATGTTGTATCATTTCATATTACAAGACCGACTCTCAGGCTCACCCTCCTCACTAGCTCTTCATGGTTTGCTATCAGCTTATTTGGTGAGTCCTCATGTTCCGAAAGCCATATGTTCAGACTCTATTGTTCTCTTTCAGTTTCAGTATTGTAGGGTTATTGTCCCATCAACCCGTCTTTCATGATTAGAGACTTTTCAAACTATCAGTGGTATTCAGCCATCATTTATGGATCTTATATTGTCTCCTCTCCATTATTATGTTATGATTTCATTTCCTTATGTTAAGTCTTCCACTTATATGAATGAATTATATGTATCCTCATGCTATGGGTTGACTTGGGGTCTCTCAAGGCTCCTTGTCTCGTGTCTACGATCCGGGTGTACGTTCGGGTCATGACACATAATGGCTCCAGTTGATCTTAAGGAGTTGAAGAAATAGCTGAAAGACCTTCTAGATAAAGGCTTCATCAGACCTAATGTATCCCCATGGGGTGCCCCAGTTCTATTTGTGCGAAAGAAGGATGATATGCTCGGAATGTGCATCGACTAACATCAGTTGAACAAGGTCACAATCAAGAATAAGTATCCCATTCCCAGGATTGATGACTTGTTCGACCAAATTCAGGTTGCTAGCTGCTTTTCAAAGATAGACCTCAAATCAGGCTATCATCAACTTAGAGTCAAAGAATGTGATATTCCGAAAATAGCCTTCAGAACTCGGTATGGTCACTATAAATTTGTAGTTATATCTTTTGGACAAAAGAATGCTCCTACATCTTTTATGGACTTGTGAACAGGAGGTTTAAGCAGTACTTGGACATGTTTGTCATTGTTTTCATAGATGATATTTTAGTCTACTCCAAGAATGAGAAGGAACATGAAGACCACCTAAGTAGTTTTATAGACTCTCAAGAGACCGGCAGTTATTTACTAAGTTCAACAAGTGTAAATTTTGACTGAGATCAGTGACATTTCTTGGTCATGTTATTCCAGTGAGGGTATTCATGTGGATCCTCAAAAGATAGCAGCAGTTATGGACTGGCCAAGACCCACTTCTCCATTAGATATTCAAAGTTGCTTGTGCCTAGATGGTTATTATAGACAGTTTGTGGAAGGATTCTCTTATATGGCCTCCCCTATGACCAGGTTGATGTTGCGCCCCAGCACACGCGCAAGCCTACTCGGTCTTACAAGTAATACAGAGGCTCTTTTAAGAGCCAAATGTCGAACCCACAGGGACTGGACTTATTTCAGCAAATATTCAAGTTCAGGTGTTATATTCAATTTCACAAGTGTTGATTGTAGAAATTACGAAAATATTCTAATTAAATCCAGGGGTGATCACAAAATGATCGAGAAACAATACAAGAAGCAAGTAGAGTTAAGGCCTAATAATCATGCAATGCTACAGTTCACATTGGTTTGATTATGAAAACTTCATTTATTGTCTCAAATAGTTAAAATGAGATGTTCATGGTCTTTTGAGCCTCTAAACACGAAAAACTAGTCTCACACCTACATCGTATAGTGGGGATGTGACGTCCTAATTCGTGAGCAATTTAACTACATGGATGTGGTTTACAGAGTTTGTGCCCTTGATTATGGACTTTCATACCTCTAATCATTTAACCTGACTTAGCTTCACAACTAATTCTATGAGCGGTGATGTGACAATTCTAAGTCGGTGTCTAGCTCATCCTGTTTTAGTAACCAAGCAAGGCAAATTAGTTTATAATTTCTATCCTAACCGCTAATCCTATCATAAAGATAAGATCTTCTCCCTACATTCTTGTGTTCTAGCCTAGGATTACTCTTTCTAGTTTTTACCTAAGCTTAACGAGTTCGTTTTCATAGTGATCAAGCACAAAAACAATAATAATAATAATAATAATAATAATAATAATAATAATAATAATAATAATAATAATAATAATAATAATAATAATAATAATAATAATAATAATAATAATAATAAAGAATATAAGACAAAACAACAACTAAAAACTCAAACCAACGAAGAATTCATGCATTTACAATCACATCATGTGGCCTCAACCCTAGAGGAAGGGTTTTAGTCACTCATGTTCGTACAAATACTCAAAAACATAATTAGAGTAAGATATTTACAGGAGTAGTTAAAAGAGAATGAAAAATAACTAACTCTAGGTAAAGTTCTTCACTTCTCCCTTCGCTCCTTTCCGGTGTTCTCAAAATATTTCGTGATAAAATTTTAGAAGCTAAGGGTCCTATTTATAATAAGTGAAAAATTTGCAAAAATTTGCCAATGGTGAAACAGCTCCGTGCCACGCTGCCCATCGCGGCAAGGCTGTGGCATGACACGGAGCCATCGCGGCATGTCACTGGAATGGTATCTCGGCAGGTCATGGCATGCGCTGGTTCGTGTCGCCCGGCATGGCATGGCCCATCTCGCGCGCGACACACGAACGTGACATGGACACTGGTGCGTAGTACGACCTAGAGTAACATGGCGCACTGCCTGGCAGCTTCTCGCACGCACTCCTGCCTATGTGACACAGTGCCCATCATGGCAATCTCTTGTCATGGCATGCTGCAGGGTGTGATCAAGGCACTTCCATGTTTTTTTCATTCCATCTTCCTTGCACTTAATCCAGAACTTCCTTTATCTTCATGCATTATCATATTAAGCTCATCCTTTACATTTTTCACCAACAAAACAAAGAGCTAATCACATTGGTTAGTTTATGCACGAATTTATACAAAATCACATGAGAATATATTCACTTAATTTAACAAACATGACTAAATTAAGTTATAAAATAGCACTTGGGCACGTAATTATGCCCAAGATCACTACCCCACACTTAAAGCCTTGTTCGTCCTTGAGAACTCTATTCTATCTCATGCACATGAAGAACTTACACATAACTAATTGAAGCAAGACAATCCAAGGTAAGGCTACAACGATTGTTTTAGATGGCAAGTTAAAAATAGAGCGTGCAATATATAACCATTAAAATCAGATATAACTACATTAAGACTTCTGAGCCTCAAGAATCAACTCTCAAACTTAACAAACTCATGCAAATTAACCAATCAAGAAATCTGACATGAATTTTATCTTCATCAAACATGTGCCTTCACACAAGAAAGTTACCCATTTTCACTCATCAATTTTTTATGACATATATGGGTGTATGAATAAGAAATAAACTCACTCTCACAGAGAATTCACATGCAACATATATTGACCCGTAGTCTTTCCTTTAGTGTTTTACTCTACCAATTTTGGAATGTTCAGAAGTAAGATCAAGTAGGACTTAGTGGGTTGTAATGTAAGCTAAGGGGAAGGTAGGTACTATCATGGCCAGTAATAGTGACTATATTCCCTAAGCACTTTTAATACATCACATTTTCATTAAGAATTTCCACCCTCTTACTTCACCTTTATTCTTTTCAACTCTTATTTTCCTCTTTTGTTTCCCATTTCATTAGGCAAACTTCAGCTATTAGTAAGGAGTACTTAAGAAATTTTTCGCTTTCTTCTTCTTTTACTCCTTACTAACTCTTATTCCTTTTAAACAAATGCACCTCTAGCCTTTTCCTTAACTCCCCACAACTACTCTTTTCTTTTGTCTTCCAACTCCTCATTCCTTAACTCTTTTTTGCAATTTCACATAAGCACTTAGGAGTTTTGGATCAAATTCAAGGCTAATGAAAATAAAGGATTGAGCTCATTTTGTGGCTAACAAAGAATAGGCTAAAGTCTCAATAGGGATAGCTAGGATCATATATTAAAGGTAGGTAAACCGAAAGATAAAAATTAGGCTTATTCAAAGAAATGCCTAAATCATCTCCTATAATCTACATCCCTCATTTCATTTTGTATACACGCATGCAAGTTCTAGACACTACATAATAGCATGGAATATTCAAAAAGCCTTACACTCATAGCACATGCTCAATTCAAGACAAATTCAGTAGATTCTTAACTCAGCTAAGCACAAGAATTCAGACTTAAGCCTTAAGCCCATAGAGTCATATTCAAAAGCCTCGGTGTCTCAAACAGAGTTATATAATTGCTAAAAATGATTCGAAATTTACAACACTTACATCTCATGATCATGTATAGCACATAACAAGAACATCAAGCCATCAATCAACTAAGGGTTCAAAAACAAAAACCTATTGACCTGTTTTCCCTCAAGACGGTCATCATCCATCCATCATCGGTAAAAGTCCCTAACTATGACTATAAACAGCTGTATCCAGACAAATAAAAATTTTGTTCATCAGTTCAAAGTGCCCCCCTTCGAAAAAGAACCAAAAATAAAAACCAACGGGTTGGTGAATTATGCTCAACTCAAACTTTTTCATCTAACAATACCATACAAAGAACTAATTTCACCCGAATTCATTAAGCACAAAATTTTGTAATTTCCCTCACCCCACGCTTGAATCATGATTTTCCCCAAAGCATCAAATAAAAATACTACAAGGGTGAGAAATACTCCATAAGGCCTCTAGGCCTAGCTAACAATATGTTTTTCTTTATTTTTGAACAAGTGTGTTATTGACCCCACACTCATCCTATTTCAGCTCCTTAGCTTCCTCTTCTAAGGGTACTCAGACTTCCCCTCAAACTATTCTTAAATCACCACAACAACAACAAAAAGTGAAAATACACAAAATCAAAACATAAGGAAAATAAAATTGTAGTTGTGGTACCCTTGGATTTCCTCCCAAGCAGCACCATATTTTAAGTCGCGGCACGACGTGGATTATCCTTTTCAGGACATCCTCAAACTAGTGTTCCCTTTAGAGGACTATCTTCCTCTATTTTTATTTTTCGAGGGAACAACCTCCACTCTATCCCTCTCTTCTTCCAACTTCTTCTTTAGATTAAGCCCTCCATCAGATTCAGGCTGAAATTTGATCATCTCCTGTGGCAGCGGACCCATGCAATCTACCGACCCACACTTAGCATTTGACAATACATTGATCTTGCAAAGATCTCTGTAGTGTGTGGGTGGGTTGATTTCTTGGTAAATATCAAAGAGCTCTTCCTCACATCGACCCTCATTTTAAGGGTACTAGCTCTCACATTTATGATGGCTCCTCCAGTTGCCAAGAATGGTCATTCCAAGATTAGGGGCATCTTTTCATCAACTTTAAAGTCAAGTATGATGAAATCAACGGGTATAATGAACTTGCCCACTTTGATGAGAAGGTCCTCAGTTATTCGCTCTGATGCCACTGTGGACTTATCTGCCAGCTGCAACATCACTCGTGTTGTCCTCGGCTGACCCATCCCCAAGGTGTTAAACCAAGATAGAGGCATTAGAATTACTGCTGCCCCTAAGTCACAAAGAGCTCTTATCACCTCAGTTTTACCAATTTGTATGGGGAGTGTAAATCTCCCTGGGTCTTTGAGCTTTTTCGGCATCTTACTCATTACCCTGTAGCTGGACTTCTCAGTCAGTGCCATCATTTGGACATCCACCAACCTAACTTTGTTGGCCACCACATCTTTCAAGTACTTAGCGTACTTTGGCATTCCCTGCAAAACATCAAGTAAGGGCAAATTGATGTGAAGTTCTTTGAAAATATCAAAGAACTTTTTAAAACATTCCTCCTCCTTGCTCTTGTTGTGTCTTTGCGGGAATAGTGGTGGTGGTCTCTGTGCTGGATGCAATGATGATTGTACATTGTGTTGTACAACACTCTGTTTATCTAGCTTGTTGGTAGATGGACCCTGTCTGACCAGCTCCAGCTGCACCTCATTTCTCTTTTCTTTCAATGGTGCATCAGCCAATTGCTTGCCACTCAGACTGATGGCATTGACCTGTCAGGGGTTTGTATCTGTGTCAATGGGTAACCCTCCCTAAGGCCTGGTGTGCTGAGTAGCTGCTAATTGACCCATCCGCTTCTCTAGATTACGGGTGGCCAACTGCTGATTTTTCAAATCTGAAGCCATCCGTGCCTGATTCTCTGCCAATTGGGTCTGAGTAACCATAATCTTTTGCAACATCTCCTCTATATTGTTGTTGCTCGACTGGCCACCGTTATGTCTGTTTTGCTTCTGCTGAGGTTGTTGGTAGCTCTGACTCTGATTGCCACCCCAAGAAAAATTTGGGTGACTTTGCCAATTCTTTTTGTAGGTGTTCCCATAATTTTGATTGTTTCTCTGAACATTCCCCATAAAATTGACAGATTCCGAGTTTGCCCCGCAAGATATTTCTTTGAGCCCATTATTACCAAAAATTTCACACCAACTAGGAGCTTGATGATTTGCATTCACTTGTCCATGCGGTCGGTTCATACTCAGTTTGTTGAATTGATTCATCATCTGATGTTGAAATGATGCTAGTTGTGCCTCCAAGGCATTAACACTGTCTATTTCTATCATCCCTGCTGCTTTCTTACCTTCCCCTCTCGATGATTCATTGTGCCACTCTGGATTTCCTTGAGCAATCCTGTTCAACAAAGTGTACAACTCATCATAAGTCTTCTCTAATGCTTGCCCACTCAATGTAGAGTCTAGTAAGATTTTTGTATGTGGGTCTAGACTCTCCACAAAGGTGTGAGCTAACACCTCATTGGACTATTGGTGATGGAGGCAGTCTCTTAACAATGACTTGAATCTCTCCCAAGCCAGCTCTGCTTAAAGCTTAATATCTCACTTTTAAGCTTGGCAATCTTGCCTGAAGGGAAGAATCTGATGAGGAACTTCCTTGCTAGATCATTCCGAGAAGTAATGGAATTCGGTAGCTCAGCCTTCAACCACCTCTTTCCCTTTCCCAACAGTGAAAAAGGGAAGAGTGTGAGTCAGACATAGTCATTTGACACTCCGGTGGGGACAAAAGTGTCACTGATCTCTAAGAAATTCTGTAAGTATTGTTGTGGGTCCTCATGAGTCATCCAAGAGAACTGGCCACTCGAATGTAATAGCTGCACCATGTTCTGTTTAAGCTCAAAGTTCCCTCCGGGCTCCGGTTTGTAGATACTGGAGGTCACATTCGTCGCTAGTGGGATTGCCACTTCGCAAACTGGTCGGGCTGCCATCTGATTAGGTAACAACTTTGCTTACCTCACTGGTGGATGTTGTTGCAACTGCTCTTGTAACCTTTTCAACTTTCACTCTAGAGCCTCCCTTCTGAGCAAATGCAGTTGGCGTTCAGGTTCCAACAAAGGTTCCACCAGCTCTGTATTCCTTGCCAGTTCTGCAAGGACAACCTATTACCTGCAATATAGCAGACTAGGACCAATTTTTTCAACACTTAAGGAAATTTTAAAAATCACAAAAAATAGAAAAATTCACTAAATTTAGCCAGTCCCCGGCAACGGCGCCTAAAACTTGTTGCGCCCCAGCGCACGTGCAAGCATACGCGATCTTACAAGTAATACAGAGGCTCTTTTAAGAGCTGAATGTCGAACCCACAAGGACTGGACTTATTTTACCAAATATTCAAGTTCAGGTGTTATATTCAATTTCACAAGTGTTGATTGTATAAATTTCGAAAAAGTTCTAATTAAATCTAGGGGTGATCACAAAATAATCGAGAAACAATACAATAAGCAACTAGAGTTAAGGCCTCATATTCATACAATGCTACAATTCACAATGGTTTTAGTATGAAAACTTCAGTTGTTGTCTCAAATAGTTAAATATGATGTTCATGGTCTTTTGAGTCTCTAAATTCGACAAACTAGTCTCACACCTACATTGTTGAGTGGGGATGTGACGTCCTAATTCGTGAGCAATTTAACTACATGGATGTGGTATATGGAGTTTGTGCCCTTGATTATAAACTTTCGTACCTCTAATAATTTAACCTGACTTAGCTTCATAACTACTTCTATGAGCAATGATGTGACAATTCTAAGTCGGTGTCGAGCTCATCCCGTTTTAGTAATCAACAAGGCAAATTAGGTATAATTTCTATCCTAACCGCTAATCCTATTGCTCCCTACATTCTTGTGTTCTCAGAATAAGATGACAGGAGTATAGTATATATATGAGTTTGCTTACTTATTAGACATCTAGAATTAAACAGGGATGACAGTTAATGTTGGATTACCTGAAATACAAAGGATTGTGCGAGGTTTGTACCTCTAGCCTTTAGAGTTGTTGAATTTCGTGTGTTGTCCCCGTTATGGAATGATAGGGTCATTTCTCACTTCCCAGTTTGTTCTTTCAATACAACAGAAAGCGTAAGTATCAATGCCATGTTTCCCAGAATAAATGGTAAAGAAGGGCTAGAATTTTTTATTCCGAGAAGGAGTAGAAAATGGTTGAGACCCCTAGTGTTTACAATGTCACTTAGACCCTCACGGTAGTAAATCAGGAGGGCAGATAAGATTTCCAGTAGCACTCAAGTACTTGTGAGAGTCCATAAGCAATGAACCCCCAACAATAGTAAAGCTCAGGTCGGAAATAGGCTAATTCCGCTGTAGTGTGCTAATGACGGTAGAATATACCTGCGGAATAATGGCTATGGCCCTAGTTTATTATGTCAAAGGTTAGAGAGACTATATGAACGAAATTGGCCCGAGTATGGGTCAGAAATATATAGTTCTATAGACTTGGTCAGTAGTACCTTGTCAGTACGATGCAAGGGGCACGAACACCAGATCTCAGCCTATAGAAGTAAGGGGAAGGCACGAGTATCTAGCTCTGGAGGAAAACAGAATCACCTCCCAGTTGTAACAAGTTGACAGAGCTGGGAATCACTGCTAAATGTCGAGAAATAAGCATCGGGCTGACATTTAGAGGATAGTGAGGTTGTAACCTAGAATATTGCAATGTTACTACTAGTTGTGGAGGCAAAGGAATGACAGTACGAAGACCCTATCCTAATGCATCCAGAGATAATACCCAGCAAAAGGAGTCATTGACCTTTGAGATAGTAGGGGACAGAGTCTTGAAACCCAGAGGTTGACTCTGCGTTGCTAATGTAGCATGGCTTCGTTAGCAGATTGTAGCAAAGGTACACCATGTCCGTTATCCCCTCCACCCATAGTTTGACAAAAATGCATCGGGTTATAAAAGAGACCTACTGATTGCATGGGAAGAAGAAAGATATTGCTGAGTTGTGGCACAAAACTCCAATGACCAGCAAGGGAAAGCAGGACAGCAGAAATCGGGCAGGTTAATACAGGAGATAGCCATGCTGAAGCGGGAAGTAGTTAGTCTGAATATAGTTACAAAGTTACTTCATACCAAGCGTAAATGTGACCCCATTGGGTCATTGTTGAGGGGCTAATGAGATTAACTTATTTCTTGCCGATCGAAATGACGTTTCAGCTAAAGACTACACTAAATTGAATACTAAAGAAACATTTCAGCTATATGATGCCCCAATGTCTATGGGTTCTGATAGAAGGGAATAACCCACAGTTAGGTGTTGGAAAGGGTGTTAGGTCGGATTAGGAGCAGATTAACTTGAGTACAACCTCTCGCCCCAATAAACTAGCCAAGCAGAGTATATGATTTAAATGATCGGAGATATGTTACGGGTGGAAAGGTAGGTCCCCTACATGATGACCTGAAGTAGATAGGTCAAAGGTAGTTGAACTGGGCATACTACATCAGTCAGGGGGAAAAGTTAAACTTATCAGGAGATATGTACCGGCAGCCTGGAGTTATCAGAAGTCCTACTCTAACGTATGGCGTAGGGAGTTAAGGATGGAATCATCGATTGGGTATTCCTGAAAATTTCACCAAAGAAGGGCATTATGAGATCTGATAAGGAGAGCAAGCCCATCCCTAGAATTACTAAGCCATACCGGATCCCCCAGAAGATTAGCCAAGTGGCCTATGAGATAGAGTTGCCTTCGGGAATAGGATCTGCTCATTAACACTACGCAAGCGCATAGGAGACCTTTTCTCAGTTTGACCCAGTTGAGAATGCTTAGATTACAAAAGAGTAGTCCTACGAAGAGACGCCAATAGTGGTATTAGATTGGCAAGTCCGTAGGGGCTATTTTGAGAACTAAAGTTGTAGCCTAGTAAAGTCTTAAAGAGGAACAAAAAGGTAGATGAACTTGCTTTCTTACACTATCGGTACTGTTCAGTTATTCGCTGGATGCTGAGGAATAGTTGTTGATAGCATCCTGTGAAACACCCATGTGGGATTTTTCTGAGTTTCAGGTTTCTAGATAGTCTAGATTATAGAGGAAACTCTGCCAAAATTTTTCCAGCAATAGTTAAAGGAGCTGAGTCTCTTAAGCTTAAGATTACATTCGAGGACAAATGTTCCTGGGGAAGGGGATGAAGTCACACCCCGTAAGTTTCTATTGTTCAACCAATGCATTCGTACATATGCCGAGAGTTTTCGAGTATGACACATATGAAAAAAAGCTAGGGGAATTAACGTACAAGTATAGAGTCGAGCAAGCAGGAGGTCCGGGATGGAGGCCAGGCCTACTGGGCACCGCGCCGCACCAGCCAGCCAGGCGCTATGGCCGACGCGTCGCGCCTCTTGGCTGACGCTATGGGCGACGCCGCACCCCCTTGCCACTTATCCCCTCTTATATATATATATATATATGATGATCAATTGTGTGATGTTCATTCAAACATTTCCCTTACGGCAGAAAAAAATAAGTAGCGTAGGTTTTCTCTGTTTTTCGTCAAATTATGCCAGTAAACTCCATCAAAATGCAAATTAACTTTGGATAACAAGTTCTAGGCCTATTGGAAGCATCTCTATGGAGTTATTTCTTGAAAATTCATTCGGTATACCAGAACCCAGCCAAGTAAAGGTGGTCGAAATTACTCCAAATTGAATCCTAAACGGCTATAGGCAATAGGTAAGCATTTCTCCCTTCTAAACTCTTGAGAAATTATGTTTTTTTGTCCGAATTAAACAAAGTTGAATTATAGTTATTATTATCGAAAGATATCGTTGTTGCCGGATTTAGTATTGAAAATAGCCCTATTCTCTCAGTGTAAGGGCTTCAGTTGAGTGGAACCGTCGATTACAGGTTGAAACTCATCAGTTAAACGAGAATCGACATTCGAGGTATGTTAATACTTTTCCGTTCGACAAGTTATTCTCATCATATAACGATACAACCTATGTTCTTGAATGGAGATAATAATCCTATATGATGTAACTAGCTGCTGTTAGTAGATTAGGATCATATATGTTATGATTAACTGCTGTCCGTAGACTATGATTATATAGGTTGTGGTTAGCTACTAGAAAGAGTATTAAGAGTATATTGTAGTATCCCTCGTTGGGAAAGAATAGGTTAGGTGTGACTTACGTTGGGAGCGTTATAGAAACTCTTATATTCTTCTGTTCACAGTATTAGTAGGATTCTGATGTTTTTCCATCATCCTAAGGCCTTAGAATTTTATGATTAGTTGTTGGGCCTGATTTATGATTGACAGCATCGGGGGCAGCCGGGTGATATAACTTTTAGTTTGATGCCTGTTATCAATAAGGCTCGCCCAGAGGCCGTTGGCGTACCTTGACGCCTCTAGGGCAAAAATTTTAATAGGATGGTCTTACCCTAGAGTCAGCAGCACTAGGATTACCCAATGAAATGAGTGACAACCAGCCATGTAGTTAGCCATTGCTAGTGACTATTAGTTGCAGTCAACTTAGTGCTTGTTATACAGGCCGCCCAGGAAGTCATTCTAGTTATACGAGTCAGATAGACCTGTGGGTACCCTAAGGAGGAAACCTCATTAGTAGTTGCATACGGGGACAATGACCCAGCCTGCTCTTATAGATACTCAGGTACGAGTTGCTGCGAATGGCCAGGTCTAGGTAAACTAACCTACAAGGTTAGGAATCGCCAAAGAAGATATATGAAATCTGAACAGACCAAACTAAGATCTAAGGGACTAGAACTATAGTAGTACAGTATTACCTTTAGGCTAAGAATTATAGCAAACCACCTAAGGAAGGTCAGGGGTTGACTGCTACAAGAGCATGTCCGATTAAGTGGCAACCCTATAGTTGTCCTAAGCAAAGGAACTAAATAGTTGATCGTTTGAGAACATACTGTATGCCTATGAGCTATCACTATCCTAGAATGACATTCAGAGTATCGTTAGGCCACTCCAGATCTCTCCCTATCCGATCTAGACCATTAGAGATTATGATCACTATCAGGATCCTCTGTTGGCAGCTATGCAGACTATCCTAGGGGCGAGTAGCGGTTGCGTTAGGCCTTAAGATCTAGATATGCCTTTTGAGTGGCTAGGTTGAGACTAAGATGAAGTATACTAGTTGGGATTGACCCACCTAGGATAGCCTTTTGTTGACCAACCTCAGGTTTACTAGTTGTGTCATCGCCTGTAGGGCTATATGGATCGCTCCAAGGAGCTATATGTTGTCCCAGGGGACTATACTTAGGCCCAAGGGCCATACTACATTCCATCCATGGCTGGACTTCTGTGTTTATGTCGTATTGGCATCATTGACCCTCGTTGAGCCTTGTGTGCGCAGGGTGCAGTTACAGGAGCCCTCCGGGCTCAGACACAGCTACAGGAGTCCAGCGGGCTCAATTGCAGACCGAGGGGCCGGGTAGGTTGGCTATAGTTACTTGTTGACTCATATTGACCATGTTAGGGGTATATAGATTGGAGTGTGCTCGCTAGGGCTTATGGGGACCCAGGCGGGTTATTCTGTGCTGGTTGTACCTTCCAGGCTTATGGGGGCCAGGCTAGGTTCTTGTTTGTATTCTTGCCTACTAGTTATAGCTTATGAATGTATAGTTGTAGAGTTTTAGCTCATATACGTGTAGTGTTTTACTAGATACAGGTTATGGATAAGAATGCTTATAGGTTAATTTCTACCCCTTCTTGTTATTCACTTTTAGTTCTTTATCAGCGTGTATTCAGCTTTTCATTACTGCCTTACACATTCGGTACATATTATACTGATGCCCAACTATGGGGCACTGCATACTTGCCTGCAGGTTAGACAGACAATTGTGAGATCTCCTAGCAGTTGTTCAGAGTCAGCAATTTGGTCAGCTCCTTTCATTGGGAGTTGCCAGGTTGTAGAGATTTATCTATCTTTAATTTGTATAGCATTTGGGTAGGTCGGGGCCTTGTCCCGACCAATATGTTCACTCTTAGAGGCTTGCAGACTATAGTATTTAGTTAGTTGGTTGTTTTTGTCCGTGTAGGGCCCATGTATGTCTTGTTTATGCGTTGGCCATGTGGGCCTAGTATAGCTGTTTGTTTTCATTTCTATTATAACTAGACAACATGGTGGTCTTGTCGGCCCGCATAGGATCCCTTTTATTGTTATGTTGACTGGGTTAGCTATTTTCTTTTACAGGTATTGCGTGGCCTTATTGGCCCGAGGCTGTGTTTACAGTCGAGATATAGCAGTTTGTTTTCTTGATTTTGGGTCGCTAGTAGGTACCAGAGATGCCTATGCCCAACCAGGTCAACCCAGATCCCAGTGTGACATTAGGTGCCAGTTATGCCTCCCAAGGTGGGGCATGACAAAATAAAACTATATTCATAATGCAAATCAATCTTATGTTTAGGACTTTTTAAAAATATAATTTTAAAAAAGGGTAGTCCGATATATAAAACATCCTGGTTAACAGGGTCCAAAGAAGGATCGTAGTATGTGACGTAAGTCAAGATTATGTTTAGGAATTTTAAAAATATAATTTGAAAAAAGAGCAGTCCAATATACAAAGCATCCCGCATTTACAGGGTCCAAAGAAGGATCCTAGTTTATGACTCCCAAAACTAGGGGAGGGCTCGACTAAATTTTGATACCTAACCGACCGAAAGACGGTTATATAACGTCTGTACCTATAACACCCAGGCCAATTAGGCCACCTATCACATAGAGTTATAGCTCAAAAATAGAACGACCAGGTCACAACAAACAAAATGAAGGATAAATATCGATAAGGCCACAATAGAGACTGAAAATAATTGCGGAAAGCTGGCAAGACCACATACCAAACTGAAACTATCCAACTAGTCCACAAAAGCCTCTATGGAGTACATAAACTAAATGCAAGGGATAGGGCCCCGGCATATCCATACTGTACAACAAAACTCAAAAGACAACAAGACCTCAACTCCTAAAAGGGGAGCATATCATATCTCTATTGAAGAGAAACTCATATTGTAGCTGACGTTCTGAACCTTCACCTGCACACTTTCAGCATGATTGCAGGGGTCCCAAGGTGAAGGGACATTAGTACCAAAAATATGTACTTGTATATAAGACTGAAAGTTGTAAACAAAATAAAGCCAAAGATAATCGAACCAGAGAAGGGAATATAACAGTCAATCCAAAACTCTGGAATCTGTTGTCACGCCCCAAAACTAGGGTAGGGCGCAACTAGCACTCAATCCATGATAGATTTAGAAGCCGGCTATATAGCGTTTGAAACACTAAGGCTGACCAAGCCACCTGTCATAACCAACCAAGATAAATACTAGACCCATAAGGTCTTGATAATGACAAATAAGCAATCTGGAAAGCCAACAAGGCTTTAATAAAGCTAAACATAGCAACGGAAAACCAACATGACTACCCAACCAAAACTACTATACAAACTAGTCCACATCAACCTCTACAGAGTAAACAAACTAAAATGCACGAGACATTGACTCGGCCTACCCATGCTGTACACAAAACTCAAAATAGTCAAAACTAGGACATGGCTCCTAGAAGAGAGGAGAATACCACTATTCTATTGAAATTTGGCTATCGCTTTGTGATCTGAGCCTTGGCTTGTACCTGCAGCATGATTCTAGGAGGGGTCCCTAGATGAAGGGACGTCGGAACGAATAAAATGTACTAGTATGTAAGGCTAAAAACTATAAACATATAAGATAATAATGATAACTGAGTCAGAAATAAGAAATAGAAAAAATCTGGAATCCTAAAAATCAAAACCTTACAATAACTCAATCTTGAAGTGTAAATGTAATCATCTAATGCACAATAAAAAAATACAACTGAAATACCAATGGCCAGCTGACTATAAGATCCATATAAAATTTATCCAGCCAATGTACCATATCGGGGTAAAAAATAAAAATGCCTCCAGCCGGTGTACCACACCAGGGTAAAATCAATAAATCTTAATCATAATCATAAACAGAGCCGA
Organism: Datura wrightii; assembly: GCA_035772735.1. Taxonomy (NCBI): domain Eukaryota; kingdom Viridiplantae; phylum Streptophyta; class Magnoliopsida; order Solanales; family Solanaceae; genus Datura; species Datura wrightii. The sequence goes on along the minus strand of JASDFA010000019.1, from coordinate 68,343,132 downwards.
TATGGCTTGTACTGGATCAATTTAACACGTATAACATAGAAATGAGGAATACTAAATATGTGCCCTGCATAGGGCTCCTTCGTAATGCATAACTGCAAGTGAGCACATATAAAATGTAAAGATAGAAAATAGCACTTAATTGCATGTATTCAAAAAAATGTATAAATCATAAGGAACTAAGGATGACCTAAGATTTTCAACAAGATTTATAGATCATGTTCAAAGGGACATTAGAGCTCAGAGATTCACTAGCTTGTCGTTCGGCTTAAGGGAAAGGGATTATGAAATATACCCTTGGCTTAGAATATTTCATAACATACACATAAGATAAAGGACAATCATAACAAGGCAATCCTAATTCAATAAGCTCATTTACCCTTAATAGCTTGCGACGTCTTTACTTAGCTTAAAATCGTTTACACGTCATCATTTTAGCTCTTTCACCAATTTTAGTTAGCAACCAGACCTTTAAAAACATTTAACATCACACACATATATAACATACAGTAAGTACCATCTAACAATACCCATGCTGAGGGGTCTCCAACTCGATGTACAATTATGACAACAATCAACACGATATCCCACTTTAAATATCTCACTTGGGCTAGACATAATCTGAACATTTAACCTCACTCAAAACATGAAACTTTAAATGCTTAAATAAATCTTAACATACTACCTCAATACATGTAAATAGGTTGTTGGCTCATTCAGTTCACAACGCACAAATTGTGCTCAAAAGAACAATGGACGAGCGTTTTACATACCTTTCTCCAATGAACTTATCTTTAGCCGATTTCCTATTTTAATGATCAGCCTTCAACCTCCTTAATGTAGTGGTTTTATAATCCAACAAAAATATTAATTTTCAGCACAAAATGCAGCCCAAAATAACTAACCAAAGGCAGTCACAATAGCAACAGCAACACACGGCAACATCAACAACATTTAGTCATTTTCTCAACTAGTTTTCACTAATTTTTAAGGGAGAACAAGAGGAAATTTTACCATAGTTCTACTGTAATTATTCCCCTCAATATTAAGTATAATTCTAGCAAAAGAAACATCCAAAAAGCCTTAGGAAAACGAGCAAAACTCAGCTCAGAAAAAGTCCATCGGCAGCTCACTTAGCTGCCAATTTTCAACTTTTCTTTTTGCAATTTGAGAGGTTTAAAAGGGGAGAAATCCTTACCTTTACTCTTGGTTTCACTAATCAAATATGGATATATAGGAAGTCCAAACAATTTTGAAACGCAAAAAAACACCTTCAAAACCTTGCCAAAACAAGCTCCAAAACAGCCCCTAGCACACTTGGCAATGTATTCTCAACTTGTCTTGTGATTTTCTTGAACTTTGCTTGATGTTTTCTCCTTGATTTTCTTTTTTCTAGCTGAAGGAATTGAGAGAGAAATGGAATCCTTAGAAATCTGGTTGATTTAGATTAAGATGAAAATATCTTCTACAAGTGAAAAATCAGATTTTAAGTAAATAGGGTAGTGGAGGCGCTAGGGCGTCATGCCCACATCACCACTCGGGGTGCTTTAGTAAAATATTCATAACTTTTTACTCCGAAATCTGATTGACAAGCGATTTAATGTTACGAAAACTAGACTCAAATATCTTTAATTTGATAGGTAGTGAGGCTTCTAATTCATTCTATATTGGGAAATATAGTTATTTAAAATTAACCCTTACTTATGAACTTCACATATTCTTTGCTTTTACGTTCGTAAACATTTCCCTTGTAATCTACGACCAATATACAACCCGTACTTCCCTTATCATACCATACAAATATCAAATAATTACCAAAAATTTTCTGGGGTGTAATATCTATCAACAAATAATGGCAAATAATAGCTGAACGTAACTTAAGAGATAGGGTAGGGAGAGACAACCTGTAACTTTGTGACTTGCTAACCTATATGCAGACTCTGTGCATAAGCATAACTTAACTGACTAATTGCAAACACTTTCGATACTTGGATCGGAGTTCATGAAAATCGACTCGGTGGCTAACTGATACTCAGACCAGGATTTAAGTATGGATACCTGATACTCGGACTAGGATTTTAAGAGTTACCATATACTCGGACTAGGATTTTCTATGGCCGACCTGATACTTGGACCAGGAATTTATAAATAGACCTCGCACCATCAGCCCTCTGATACTTGGACCAGAGAGGGCGTGCATTTCCCACAATCAGCCATTGAAGTTGAGCATACTAATGCACTTATTTGCCATATTTTGCCCATACTTACTATGTTTTAAGGACAAATTATGTGTGATTGCTTTGATTTTATATGATATTTGTGAAAAAGAGCTAATACATATGATTAGACGTTTGCAGGGATAAAAGTAATGGGTTTTGACTTATTTGGGCTTACAAAAGCAAGTGTTATCAAGTCGAACTCAAAGGGAGCAAGTGCCACAGCGAAATGGAGATTGGCATTGCACAAACACATTTGGTCACAAGCTTGTGCAATGCGCAGGGCACACTGACGCACCAAGCTGCGCGACAGATGCCATAACAGCGCATGGAGAGGCACGACACAGACCAAGATCTGTTGACTCCAAGATTACAAATTTTAATCCCAGTCCAAGTAGGAACATATGCAGATTTATTCTACTACTATATATACCCCTCCTAGGATTTTTTGGAGGAAGAATCAGTTGTGAAAGAGCAATTCACCAATTATTCCTTCATTATTAGTGTTGTCACTGTGGAAAATATTATTCCATACAATTGTTGGAGAATACATCAAGTTCTTGTGATTCTAGTTAGTTTTCAAGATTTGTCAAATAATTTTATATTATTATAAGTATTTTAAACTTATTATAAATCTTATGTGATTGTTTTTTCAAACATGAGCAGCTAATTTCTTTAGCTAGGGTTGTGAGAACCATGATGGATTGACGAAAGTAGGTAAAATAAAATAATGATTCTTGAATGGTGAATTGAGTGGATTGTTATTCTCTTCTATTTAATTAGTTTTAGCAGTTACAAATGTTGAAACGTGTCTGTATCATCAACTTGCTCTACCAAAGAGGCTAAAGTTAGGAAAAGAGAATAACAATGGAAATTTGAGCAACCAACTCTCATCTAATTAACTTGAGTTCTAACCGAGGATAGCTAATCGAAGACATATGGCGAGGACAAAATATGAACACCTAAAGTCCGAGAGAATTTAGAGTGAAATTCATCTATGTAGTTCGAGAGACGTTAGATGAACTTAATCGTCAGTCTTACACAAAATTCACTAGGATATATCATTAATAAAATGAGTCTACTACATTATAAAATCATGGGAAACACAGTCCTAGTTTCTTCTCATAAATTTGATAACAGCAAACTCTTTGCTTAAAATTACTTCTTTTTTATTGCAATTCCCTTTTCGAAATACTAACTATTGATTGATTCACTCACTATTAACATATTATTTTTTACCTATCCCCTGTGGGATCGACCCCAACCTAGTTGGGTTACTATATTTGACTACTTTATACTTCACTGGTAGATGTAATTTGGGCGTGATCAAATTTTGGTGCCATTGCTAGAGAATACAGTTCATAAATAGTTAATTTGTGTTTAAATCCTTCTTGTAGTCTTTATTTTGTGATTTACATTTTTATTTGTTTTTATGTTTGATTTATCACAGGTTCTCATGGCGAACCCAGTGGCACAACTTAACCTCCATTTGGAGGAAGAGTTGATAGAGGCGCAGTAGGCCAGAGCTGCGCGACTGGCAGAAGAAGCTCAACTAGCTGACACAGTTAGGATAGCTCATGTCGCGCAAGTAACTACCACCTTGACAGAACGGAACAAACAAAACCCCTCTCGTTATCATAAATGTAATGCTTTACGAAATTTGCTCTTTGATGTGGAGTTTTGTCATGAAGAAGTTGGTTACATTGGAGCCATTATCCCACCCCCATTGCCAGCTAATGCTAAGTTCGACGCTACAAGTATAATGATGCAATTGCTAAGCATGAAGGGGTTGTTGAATGGTTTGTCTAGTGAAGATCCAAACTAGCACTTTATCAATTTCACTAGAATCTACAATACATATAGAATGCTAGGGGTGACGCAAAAGGCTATTAGACTCACATTATTTCCTTTCTCACTAACAGGGGAAGATACTCTGTGGTTGAATGAGCTTCCAGATGAGTCTATTACAACCTAGGAAGAACTGACTGCAGCTTTATTGGAGAGGTTTTCCCCACTCTCACAGATGATTTAGTTGAGGGATGAGATCAACAATTTTAGACAGTTACCAAGGGAAGCCTTATATGAGGCGTGGCTAAGATTTAAGAAGGAGATGAAGCAGCGTCCGAATCACAAGCTTCTGGAGGTATTTTACAGGTCACTAAGCGCCAACAACAAAGCTATAGAAGATGAGTCTATGATGGCTCATACTTTCGCAGAGGCCAGTGAAAATTAGATAAGATGACGAAGACCAACAAGGCATGGAACACTCAAGAATTTGAGGTTGCTACAATAAATTATTCTAGGGGTATGACAGTAGAGCCTTACAAGAAAAGAAGAAGAATGGGATCGGGATATGGACCATCTCAAAACTCAATTAGAACTAATCACCAAGCACCTGACAACAATGAGCACACAAAAGGTGCATGTGGTGAATGCTCAAGAAAAAATGCCAAGGGATGATGATTATTATCTTCATATGGAAGAGAAGGTGAATTTTGTCAACAATCAAAGGAATTTTCGGGCCAACACCTAAGGGTCTAACCAAGACTCTTGGCATCAGGGCCAAAAAAGTCAAGGTTAGAACAACTATGGCAGTACCAATTATGATAGGTGTGGGTTTAGAGATAGAGACCAAGGAAACTGCAAAATCGAGATGACCAAAAAAATGACAGGAATGGAGCATATGTGCCACCAAAGGCTAGAGAGCCAGCTGCAAATAACTCCAGCAGTGCCAGAATGGAAGATATGATTAGCAAGATGCTGAAAAAGCTTGACTCTACCAAAGTAGGTATTAAAGAGATGCGGGGAGAATTATCAACTTTGAGTCAGCTAGTGGATTCACATTCTACATCCATTAAATAGTTGGAGCATTAGATGGGGCAAATCTCTACAACACTTAATTAGAAATAGAAAGGGACCTTGCCAAGTGATATAGTCTCCAAACCCTAGGAATGAGGTTTGTTGCATGACCATCTTTAGTAGGAGAGAGATTATGCTAGATAAGGAGCCCATAATAGACAGTCGTGTTGTAGAATATAAAGAATCTATAGACCACAAAAGACAAGTCTCTCAACAGAGTGAGAAGAAGGCCAAAGAGAGTAAGTTGCAAAAATTTATGGTCCTTCTAAAGCAGCTTTCGGTTAGCATTCCCTTGATTGAGGCTCTTGAGAAAATTCCAATGTAAAATGGATGAAAGATCTGGTGACAAGGAAAAAGGCAATAAAATTTGAACCGATAAAGCACAATTGTAGAGACTTAGTCACACACTCCTTAGCACTAAAATAGAAGGATCCCGGGCTTTTTACTATTCCATGTATAGTGGGGTCCTTTAATTTTAAATAGGTTCTATGTGACTTAGGTGCCAGCTTAAATTTGATGTCGCTCACAATATTCAAGCAGATGGGTCCGGGAGCACCCAAACGGACATCAATGCGGCTACTTATGGCCGTCTGCACCAATGAAGATACTCGTGGGCATGTTAACTGATGTCCTTGAAAAAGTGGACGATTTCATCTTTCTGGCAGACTTTGTCATTCTGGATTGTGAAATCAATTTTGACGTCCCCATCATACTGGAGCATTCATTCTTAGCTACTGCAAGGGCAGTGGTTGATGTGGAACAGGGTGAGCTCAAGTTTCAGCTAAATGGTGAGGAAGCGTGTTCAAGGTTTGCGAAAATTCAAAAACACCAAAAAACTTGAGGGTCATATCTATGACCAATGCAACAGAAAAAAAGTGTCACCCAAGGAAGATTGGGTTTCTTGATGAAGTCTGAGTAATCAAAATACCTACATCGTATCGCGACATTGAATCAGGTGCTTCTTGGGAGAAAACCCAAGGTAATTTAATTTTTGATTTTTATTTTTTTCTAGAGTTGATTTATTTGTGCAAGTGTGAAAAAATTAAGTCATAAATATCAAAGACAAATTAGAGCATAACGGATTGAAAATGGGGCAGGATGAGCAGACGAAGCACTGGGCACCGCGACGTAGAGACCACACCCTGCAGGAAGGTCCACGATCCATAAGGGACTCCATGATGCGGACAGTACCACCCAAGCAAAAATTTTTTTGTAAGAATGTGTTAACCCGACCCTAAAAGGGGTTTTATAGAGCAAAACCTAAATTTCTCCTCATTCTTCTCAATTCTGTGCTGCACACCCCTATACTCTCTAAAATTTCTCTCCAAAGCTTCAGCTCCCTCCCAAAATCTTTCAAAATTTCTTCACCCAAATCAAAAAAGACTGCAATTTTCTTCAATTTTATCAAAAATGGCTCCAATATCTAGCACGGAGAAGGGAGTGGCTTCTTCAAGCCAAGGTACTAAGAGATCAAGGATAGGTGAAGAGGCACCAATGGAGGATGCTAGCATTCCACAACAACCACCATGACAATTTGGACTCCGTTAGATCATGGAACAAGAAGGTAAAAAGTGGTTTAAGAGCATAAAAAGTCTAAATATTCTCATGAATTGTGCATTGATAGAGATAGTCTAACTTCCACATTCCCCCATATGATTGAAAGGATACTACTCTTGGATTGGATTTTGTGTTTAATGACCCCAGAGAGTGTAATTTAAATTTGGTGAGGGAGCTTTTGGCCAATTAGGAGCTGAAGAAGTGGAGTAACCAAGTAAAAATAAGAGAGCAAACTGACAATTTTAAACCCACTATTTTAAGTAGATTTATTGGTACTCTGAATATTGACCCACAACTGATGAAAAACCTTCTCTTGAGGCCTCCATATATATAAATCTGACATACATTTAGTGGCCCTAGATTGGTGGAAAGATGGACCCAATATCAGCATTTCGGATATCACATGACTTTTCCATATGCCCACATGATCAAGGAGGAAAGAGTGTGGTTAAACATTGTTTATGGCTTTTTGGTTCCTAGAAAGCATGTGAAACATGTGACCAGGGAGAGAGTTTTCCTGGTGTTCTCTTTGATGACTGGGAGGCCGATAATATTGGAGTGGTTATTAGAGATGTCTTGAGGTGAGCCTGGGTGAAAAAAGGGTAGAGATTTAGTTTTGGGGGTCTCCTGACCCCATTTATGAGAGTGCAGTAGGTTGAAGAAGAGGAGGTCGATTATAGGCCAAGATATGGCCCAAAGGGGCTAGATGTGACAAAGACAAACGAGACCGAAGGTCTCCACGATCCTGTGTTGTCTATCAATGAGAGCAATACGTGCATTGATAATATTTTGAGTCACTTGTATGGCATGCAAATGTTTTAGCTAAGAATGAGTGGGGTGACGGAGGAGCAACTGCAGAAGCTGAACATTAACTATTCATTGAGCGAGCAATCTAGAGCTTTCTGTGGAGTAGGGCCAGTTTTTGAGGAGCCCTTCGATGATGATGATCCTACTGACAATGAGCAGGCTCGAGCCGATTCTGATTTAGAGTCTGATGGTGATAATGGAGAGGATTCAAAGATGGGGGAATCTGCTTATGTCCCTACAAACAATGAGGACTAGACCCAGAAAGGCCTTCTTTCACCCTTTTTACTTGTGCTTTATTGGTTTAGCACTAAGGACAGTACTATTGACTAAGTGTGGGGCGGGAGCAGTAAAATTCCTTATTTCATGGATGCCTTAATTGCTAAATTTATTCATGGTGGTCCTAGATATTTTTTTAGATGTATGACGTAAGTCCGACTAGCTCGTAGTAGTTTTTGTTATCTTTTTGGTTTTGTTTTTATTTGGGTTCCCCTGATTTCTATTTTGGTACTTTTTCGGTGGATAGTCTTTTAGAACCGATTAGAGGGTCTAGATCATAGTCATAATTGTTCCCAATGATAGATGGATGGCGACCGTTTTAATGGTAAATTAGTCATTGATTGGAGAGTAAGAACTTGAGTTCTTATGAATGCTAGTTGCTTCACTCAGGATATCATTAAGACTTTATATGATTCACTCAAAAATGCATGAAAAGGTAGAAACACTTAGACTTTTGAAACTTGACTCTTGTGCTTGAAAATTTTGGCTTAATAATGTGAGACATTCAATATGGATATATATGTTTATGTAATCTTGATTGCCATTATTGAACCATTTGTGTCATTATGTGTGTGAGATATTTTTGCATATACTCCATGCTTGTAATCTGATATTTAGAACTTGTCGGTGTGCATGCTAAGCGAAATGAGAATATTAAATCTAGGAAGTGATATAGGCATTTCTTTGGTAGCCTATTTGTATCCTAATTTTACCTACCTTGATGTGATTATCCTGGTTAGCCATTTTGAGCCTTAGCCTATTCTTTTGATAGTCTTATTACAAGATTAATCCCTTTTGTTCTATTAACTTTTGTTTGATTCAAATGACTCCTAGAGCACTTTAATTGAAAATTTTGCATGAAAGGAGCACAAGTGAAGAGAAGAAAAGGGGAAAAAAGCTAAATTGTGGAAATTAGAAGGAAAGAAAAGGGTGAAAATTGCAATACAAGGAAAGTGATGTAGTGGGAAAACAAAAAGAAGAAAAAGTTTGAAAAATAAACGATTGAATCAAGAATGAAGGAAAAGAAACGTGAAAGTGAATGAGCTTAATGTTAAGAATTCCCTACTAGTCACCTATAGTTGTAAATTGTAAACAAAAGGGAGATATAAGGAAAAATAGGAAGATCCAAGAATGTGCTAAAAAAGTGAAAGAGTTGTGAAATATTAAAGTGCTTAGGGAGATTAGTCACTATCTTAGACAAATAATTCCTGCACTTCCCTTAGCCTACATTACAACCAACTTAAGTCCTCGTTGATCTTAGATTCGATGCCTGTATATTAGTGGAGTATTTTCACTAAGGGCAAACCTATAGGTCTTCTTTTGCATGGATGTTGAGTTCTTTGGGAGAGTGAGTGATAGAATATCTATGCCCAAGTCAAAATTGTTATATATCATGTGAGTGAAAAGACATCTCTCAAATAGTGAGGGGCACATAATGGTAAGATTTTGGTGTAACTTTGATTGCTAAATTACATATGTTCATGTTGACCCAAATATATTTTTTTGAGTTAGTTCTAGAAGCTAAGTGATTTTGATTTGTACATTTGAATGTTGATCTTATATGCATATTTAGTGGATTGTTGGAGCTTGATTGAATTATCTAATAAACCCGAGTGTAAGTAGACCTATTCGTAAAGTGAATTTTGGAGTTGAAACTTGAGTGGAGAAATAGTAGATTGTTCGAGGACGAACAATAGTTAAGCGTGGGATGATGATGTTAGGTGTATTTACGCATTTATTTGCTATATTTTATCCATACTTAGCTATGTTTTGAGGATAAATTATGTGTGATTGCTTTGGTTTTGTATGATATTTATAAAAAAGATCTAACACACATAATTAGATGTTTGTAGGAATAAAAGTGACGAGTTTTGACTTATTTGGGGCTTAAAAGAGTAAGTGTTACCAAGAGGAACTCAAAGGGCAGAAGTACCCAAACAAAATTAAGGTTGGCATCGCACAGCCATATCCAGCCACAAGGCTGCGCGACACGCAGGGAACACTAACGCACCAAGTTGTGCAACGTGAGGCCATAACAATGCATTAAGAGGCACGACACGGACCAAGATCTGCCAATTCAAAACCTACAAATTTCAATCCCAATCGAAGTACGACAGATGCATATTTATTCTACTATTATATATATCCCCTCCTATGACGTTTTTGGAGGAAGATTCAGTTACGAAAGAGAAACTCACCAATTATTCCTTGATTATTAGTGTTGTCGGTATGGAAAATATTATTTCATACATTTGTTGGAAAAGACATCAAGTTCTTGTGATTCGAGTTAGTTTTCAAGATCTGTCAAACAATTTCATATTATTGTAAATATTTCATCATGACTTCTTATAAATCTTATGTGATTGTTTCTTCAAACATGAGTGGCTAATTTATTTATCTAGGGTGGTGAGAACCATGCTGGATTAATGGAAGTAGGCAAAATAAAATAGTGAATTTTTGAATGGTGAATGGAGTGAATTATTTTTCTCTTCACTTTAATTAGTTTTAGCGGTCGTGAACGCTGGAACGTGTCTGTATCATCAACTTGCTCGATCAAAGAATTTGAAGTTTGGAAAAGAGAATTACAATGGAAATTTGAGGCTACCAACCCTCAACTAATTAACTTGAGCTTTAACAAAGAATAATTAATCTATGACATATGACGAGGGAAAATATGAACACCTAAAGTCCAAGAGAATTTAGAGTGAAATTCGCATATGTTGGTCGAGAAACGTTAGATGAGATTAATCGTCAGTCTTACACACAATTCACAAGGATAAATCATTAATAAAATGAGCCTACTACGTTATGAAATCATGGGGATCACAGTCCTAGTTTCTTCTCATAAATTTGATAACAACAAACTCTTTTCTTAAAAATACTTTTTCTTCTATTGCAATCCTCCTTCCAAAGTATTGACTACTAGTTGATTTACTCATTATTAATGTATTATTTTTGACCTATTCCCTGTGGGATCGACCCCAACCTAGTTGGGTTAAGTCACGACCCGAGAGTACACCCGGATTGTAAACACGGGACAAGAAGCCCCGAGAGACTCCGAGTCGACCCATGGCATGAGCATACATCTAAACCATTCACATGAAGCGGAAGACTTAACATAATAACATGAAATAGGTGGAAATCATGACATGGAATAGAAAAGACAACAATAGATGATTCATACATCAACGTTGGCTACTACATACAGTCTGAAAAGCCTCTAATCATAATAGATGCGTTGAAGAGACAAGACCCCAACTAACCCTAACATACTGAATCTGAAAGAAACAGAAAGTCTGAACATAAGGCCCTCGAAACATGAGGACTCACCAAAGAAAACTGAGAGTAAGATGTCGGGAGCAAGCTAGAGGCGAGGTTGAACCTGAGAACTAGGTCCTGTATCATAAAACGATACAGCATAGAAAGTATGCGGTCAGTACGTGGAATGTACTGAGAATGCAAGGTAAGTAAATAGGGCATTTAAAAGCATGTATGAAAATAATAAATGGTCATAAGAGTAGAACAGCATGCTCATATCATAAATCATTATAACATATTATACGGCTCAAGGTTTTTAAAACATAAGTAACATAAACATAGTCATAATCATAATAGAAGGACTTTGCTTAACATAACTTGAGCCAACATACATAATCATAACATGCATAAATCAGGAGGAACAGTGGGAGATTCTCTTAACCGACATACCACATATGAGCACACATGAAGCCCGACTTGTAACCCTAGTCGGGAGGGTGTTCGTACCTTGCCAAGGGTAGGAACCATGAAGGGCGTGATCACACATGAAAAGGTCAATTTGGTCTAGGGACAAACATGAAAGGGTCCAACATACCTACGGTGGCGCGTAGGTCATGAGATCCGGGGCTTAACCTGGGCCCTGAACCTACTCAGTGTTCGATACTACTCCCAAAACATATATAGTGCTCATAATAATAGATACATGAGTTCATGGGCTAGTTAAATTATGATAATCATAAACATGCTTGAACGTACGTGAACCAGCCATGACTTGAGGCCCGTGGGTCGACCAAAAACATAATTCATGATTGATAAAATTCATACATACTTGTAGATCATGCATATAGCTTGAAATTCATAGGTTCATAATAAATAACATAATAAATTCATAAATAAATTCATAATTCATATTGGGCTTATCAAAAACACCAATAAATTAGTGGTCATAAATCGATTAATCATGGGGCATGCATAATCAAGATTAATTGTTTAAAAATTCAAAATCAATAATATTATAATCAATTTAAATCTCAAAAGATGATCAAAATCAGTAGATTATGATAAGACTTCAAAATCACAAGACCCATAATTAAATCATTTAATTTTATACAAATCAAATACAAAACCCCATGAGTTTTAAAATAAATTTTGAGTAGTAATAGAGAAGGAGCATGGGTGTGGAAGAATCCACCCATTGAAGACCCTACATACCTAGGATTGTCAACTCCTAACCCTCCTTAAAAGCCCAAGGATGAAATTGAAGGAATTGAGGTGAAAAGCTTGAAATCTCCCCTTAGATCACTCGTCAAAACCTTGCATGCATGAATGAGACTTAGAATGAATTAATCCCCTTTAAAAGACCCTATTCAGACCTTAAAATGACGTAGTTTAGGCCTTAGGAACTTAGGAATAACGAAAATACCCTTATTAAAACGCAGAAAATTTCTGGTCGTCAGTCCCCACAAGGGACCTCAAGGGTCGTTGCCACAGGGCACGACTTGTAGCCATGGTCCGTTAAGTCCACTGTCCAAAACAACCAAAGGACCCCACGTGTGACTTCACAAATCGTGAGGTTACACCACGACTTCTGGTTACCTTCCGTGGCCTACACTGCCCATCTAACTTGCCAACCCTCCAGGGTAGACCACGGGTGACCTCATGAGTCGTGAGGCCTGACCATGACTCGTGGTCAGGCCCGTGGCCTACTGACTCAGGCCTTGCCAACCATGCTGACCACTAGTCACTTCACGACTCATTTTCACTCCTCACAACCCACCAGGCCTTGCCAACCATGCTGACCACGATTCACTTCACGACTCGTGATCACTCCTCACGACCCACCTCACAGGTCGTTCTGTGACCTAGTGCAATTTTCAGTTTTTCTCCGTTTTTACTTCCGGGTCTGATTCTTGGGTTTCCAGGGCATAACAATAACTCCCCCTTGGGAACATTCGTCCTCGAATGTTAGAAACATGTAGAAAACTCAGAAACAAGCTATCACCATATACAATTATTAGTCATTTATGCCGAAAACTATCGGAATGACTACCTCCGAAAAAAACCACATAGCTGAACTAAATTCAGATATCACATACATATACCATACCATAAAACAAACTTGTACACATGAACTGAACATAAAAAGTTGATTAGAGGTTTAGGGAAAAACTGATACCTCAAACTGAAACTAAGCCAGTAGGGAACAAATGAGGGTATTTAGCTATCATATCTGCTTCGGCTTCCCACGTAGCTCCCTCAACATGTTGATTTCTATATAACACCTTTACTGAAGCTACTTCTTTATTCCTTAGCCTCCGAACCTGAAGAACCAAGATTGCAACTGGAATTTCCTCATAACTGAGGCTATCTCTCACACCAACGCTTTCTACCGGAACGACTAAAGCTGGATCTCCCAAGCACTTTTTCAAGAGAGATACATGAAAGACGGGATGAACTGCAGCTAACTCTGAAGGTAACTCTAACTCATAAGCCACTTTACCCACACGTCTCACAATCCGGTATGGGCCAACATAGCGGGGACTGAGTTTCCCTTTCTTGCCGAACCGCATAACTCCCTTCATGGGAGATACCTTTAGAAATACCCAGTCGTCCACCTCAAAATCCAAATCCCTTCTTCTCACATCTGCATATGACTTTTGACAACTCTGAGTAGTTTTCAGCCTATCCCTTATCAACTGAACCTTCACCATAGCCTCATGAACCGAGTCTAGACCTATCATAGCTTCCTCACCAACCTCAAACCATCCGATGGGCGATCTACACCACCACCAATAAAGAGCCTCAAATGGTGCCATTTGGATACTGGAGTGATAGATGTTATTGTAAGCGAACTCGATCAAGGGAAAGTGATCATCCCAACTACCTTTAAAATCCATAACACATGTCCTCAACATATCCTCAAGAGTATGGATTGTTCGTTCTTCCTGGCCATCCATTTGCGGATGGAATGTTGTGCTGAGCTTAATCTAAGTCCCAAGTCCCTTCTAAAACGACCGCAAGAACTAGTAGGTAAACTGAGTACCTCGATCTGAAATAATAGACAAGGGAACTCCATGAAGTCGAACCAACTCCCGAATATATAATTTGGAATAATCATCCGCTGAATCCTTGGACTTGACCGGTAAAAAGTATGCAGCCTTAGTTAACCTGTCTACCACCACCCAAATGGAATCATAGTGTCGCGAGTATGAGGTAAGCCTGTAATATTAATCTCTTCCCACTTTCAAGTGGGAATGCTAATATCCTGAAGTACACCTCCTGGCCTTTGGTGCTCGACCTTCACTTGCTAGCAGTTTGGACACTTGGCTACGAACTATGCGTTATACTTCTTCATACCATCCCACTAATAGATTTCCTGCAAGTCCCGATACATCTTCGTGGATCTCGGATGGATGGAATATCTAGTACCATGTGCCTCATGCAATATTCAGACTCTCAAATTATCAATGTTCGGCACACATAGCCGACCCTGGTATCGAAGGACGTCATCTCCCCCTTGGGAGAAAACCTCCACCTTTTGACTCCGCATCGCTTCCTTCAGCCTTCTCAAAATCAGATCCTCATCTTGCTTAGATTTAACATAGACCACCAAGGACGATTCTGACCTATTCTGCACAACAACGTCGCCATCGGTCGAGTCGGTCAATCTAACCCCCAACCTTGCAAGTCGGTGGACACCTCTCACCAACTCTTTCCTTCCCTCATCCACATGGGACACACTCTCCATAGAGAGCCTACTAAGTGCATCTGCAACCACATTAGCCTTGCCAGGTGGTAAAGGACGCTCATATCGTAGTCCTTTAGTAACTCCAACCACCTCCTTTGTTGAAGATTGAGATCTTTTTGCGTGAACACATATTTCAAGCTCTTGTGATCCGTGAGCACATCCACATGAACCCCATACAAGTAAGGTCGCCATATCTTTAGTGCAAACACCACCGAGGCAAACTCAAGATCATGGGTCAGGTAATTCTTTTCGTGAACCTTTAACTGTTGAGAGACATATGCTATCACCTTCCCACGCTGCATCAACACACATCCCAGTCCGACTTTCGAAGCATCACAATATACAACAAAGACATCAGTACCCTCGGGTAAATCAAAACTAGTGCTGAAGTGAGTCGGGTCTTCAATTCCTAAAAGCTTTTCTCACAATCCTCTGACTAATGGAACTTCACCTTTTTCTGAGTCAAACTGGTCAAAGGTGCCACAATAGATGATAAACCCTCAAAAAATCGACAGTAGTACCCTGATAGGCCCAAGAAACTCCAAATTTCTGAAGGATTCACCGTTCTGGGCCAGTTCTTCACCGCCTCGATCTTTTGAGAATCTACCCTTATGCCTTCAATTGATACGACATGACACATAAATGCCATTGAGTCTAGCTAAAAATCACACTTGCTAAACTTTGCATACAGCTAACGATACTTGAGGGTCTGCAACACTAGTCTCAAATGAGCGGCATGCTCCTCCTCGCTCCGGGAGTATATAAGAATATCATCGATGAATACGATCACGAACATGTCCAGATATTGCTTGAACACCATGTTCATCAGGTCCATAAAAGTTGCAGGAGCATTGGTTAGTCCAAATGACATAACTACAAACTAATAATCACCATACCGAGTTCTGAAGGCTTTCTTCGGGATATCACACTCTCGAACTCTAAGCTGATGATACCCAGACCTAAGATCTATCTTCGAGAAACACCTTGCACCCTAGAGCTGGTCAAATAAATCATCAATCCTGGGCAAGGGGTACCTTTTCTTGAAGGTGACCTTATTAAGTTGTCGATAATCAATACACATTCGAAGGGATCCATCCTTCTTCCGAACAAATAGAACCAGTGCGCCCCATGGAGACTTACTCGGTCTAATGAAACCCTTATCCAACAAGTCCTTGTTCCTTTAACTCTTTTAACTCAGCTGGGCCCATCCTATAAGGAGGAATAGAGATAGGATACATATCGGACAGTAGATCAATTCTGAAATCAATTTCCCTTTCCAGAGGAACAACTGGTAAATAGTCAGGAAAAACCTCCAGATACTCACACACCGTTGGAACTGACTGAATAGTCAGGGTCTCGGGATCTACATCCTTAACCCTAACTATATGGTACATGCAACCTTTAGAGATCAATTTTCTAGCCTTAAGTTATGAAATAAACCGATCGGCTGGTACAGCTGACTTACCCTTCCATTCCAAAACTGACTGTCCCGGAAATCGGAATATCACTGCACGGGTCCTACAATTAATTGAAGAATAACATGAAAACAATCAATCCATATCCAAAATGATGTCAAAATAAGTCATGGCCAATTCTACTAAGTCCGCGGAGGTAATCTTATGCAACACCGTAATAGGGCAACCTCTATATACCCTCCTAGCTATAACTGATTCACCGACTGGAGTAGATACGGAGAATGGTTCTAAAAAAATTTCAGGACTAACTCCAAAGCTACTAGTAATGTAAGGGGTTAGGAAAGACAAGGTACCTCCCAGATCTAACAAAGCATAAGCATCAATATGGAAGACTTGTAACATACCCGTGACCACATCTGGCGAAGCCTCCTACTCTTGGCAAGGCACTAGGGAATAAAACCTGTTTCGGCGCTAACCACCTGTCGAACTAGTGGAAGCACCCTATTGAGGGGTTCATGCTGCTAGAGTAGTAGAATTGGCTGAAGGGCAATCTCTGATCCTGTGCCCGAGTTTGCCACACTCGAAAAAAGCATCTGCACCGACCAGGCATCTCCTGGGATAATTTTTGCCACATCTCGCACAAGCTGGAAAGTGCGCTCCACCTGCATGCTACCATGATCCCTCGAGCCTGTAGCCCTGCTCCTCTGGTCTCCCCTGGACCTGGACGGTGTTCTAGCCGATGATGGAGCTGGAGCAGTGGACCTCTGTTGGGACTGCTGACGTGATCAGCCTCCTGACCTTTCCCTGAGACACCCAGTAGCTATCGATCCTGGCCCTGTTGGCCTCTATCTGCCTCCTATAGACCAACTCCATCTTCTGTTAATGCAATATAATACGGGGAAAGTCGATGTCTCGGTGTAGCATGGCAATCCGGCAATCGTTGTCCAAGTAATCAGCTACTCCATGCACAAAGCGGCTCACCCGATCCTGTTGATCCGACACCAACTCTAGAGCATATTTAGATAGCTGAGTGAACTCCAAGGCATACTCCTGCATTGACATGTTGCCCTGCTTAAAATTCACAAACTCAGCCACCTTGAGCTCCCTCATCTCCCGAGGGAAGAATCAATCCCTGAACGCAATGTGGAACTCATCCCAACCTATCGGGCCTACACCCGCTGTCCTAGAACCTCTCCATTGCTTGAACCATATATGTGCTACCCCCTTGAGCTGATAGGAGGTCAAATCAACACATTCCCCATTATTCACCCCTATAACCTGGGTGATCTTCAGAATTTCCTCAATAAAGTCATGTGGTTCCTCGTCTACCTTTGAACCTATGAACTCCGGAGGGCTCATCCTCAAAAAGTCCCTCACCTTAGCAGCTGCCACATTCCCATTTTGCAGATAATGGGCAACAGTCTGACTCTGGACCTGAGATGTCATGGCCTGTGCCAACATTTGAATCGCCGCCCTAAACTCAGCGTAGGCTGTAGGCACTGGTACATGCTCCTCATGAACGGGTGGAGCTAGCTGATGCTCTCACTCATGGGCACCCTCATGATCATTACCATTACCGCTCCTCTTGGCATTTATTCAGTGTGGAGGCATGATTCTGCAAATGCGAATAGCACGAATTAGAGAGTAAAGGACGTTCATCACACGACATAGCTCATGAAAGAATGGAACATTTCCTAAACGTCCAGTAGCCTCTTTGTCATAAGTGTGGCGCGCTTCACACCCATGAAAAAAACTCTACTTGATGCGGCTTTCAGACTCCCTAGGACACTTCAAACCTATGGCTCTGATACCAACTTTGTCACAACCCGAGAGTACAACCCAGATCATAAACATGGGACAAGGAGCCCCGAGAGACTCCAAGTCGACCCGTGGCATAAGCATACATCTAAACCATTCACATGAAGTGAAATACTTAACATAATAACGTGAAATAGGTGGAAATCATGACATGGAATAAAAAATACAACAATACATGATTCATACATCAACGATGGCTACTACATATAGTCTGAAAAGCCTCTAATCATACTAGATGGGTTGAAGGGACAAGACCCCAACTAACCCTAACATATTGAATCTGAAAGAAACATAAAGTCTGAACATAAGGCCCTCGAAACATGAGGACTCACCAAAGAGAACTGAGAGTAAGATGTCGGGAGCAAGCTAGGGGCGAGGCTAAACCTGAGAATTGGGTCCTGTATCATAAAACGATACAACATAGAAAGTATGCGGTCAGTACGTGGAAGGTACTGAGTATGCAAGGTAATTAAAGCAGACATTTAAAGCATGTATGAAACTCATAAATGGTCATAAGAGTAGGACAGCATGCTCGTATCATAAATCATTATAATATATTATACGGCTCAAGGTTTTCAAAACATTTACATTCGTAACATAAACATAGTGATAATCATAATAGAAGGACTTCTCTTAACATAACTTGAGCCAACATACATAATCATAACATGCGTAAATCATGAGGAACAATGGGAGATTCTCTAAACCGACATACCACATATGAGCACACATGAAGCCCGACTTATAACCCTGGTCAGGAGGGTGTTCATACCTTGCCAAGGGTAGGAACCATGAAGGGTGTGATCACACATGAAAAGGGGAATTTGAGCCAGGGACAAACATGTAAGGGTCCTGACATACCTACGATGGCACGTAGTTCATGAGATTCGGGGGTTAACCTGGGCCCCGAACCTATCGATGTTCGATACTACTACAAAAACATATATAGTGCTCATAATAATACATACATGAGTTCATGGGCTAGTTAAATCATGATAATCGTAAACATGCTTGAATGTACGTGAACCAGCCATGACTTGAGGCCCGTGGGTCGGCCAAAAACATAATTCATGATTGATAAAATTCATACATACTTGTAAATCATGCATATAGCTTGAAATTCATAGGTTCACAATAAATAACATAATAAATTCATAAATAAATTCATAATTCATGCTAGGCTTATTAAAAATACCAATAAATCAGTGGATCATAAACCGATTCATCATGGCGCATGCATAATCAAGATTAATTGTTTAAAAATTCAAAATCAATAATATTATAATCAATTTAAATCTCAAAATATGATCAAAATCAGTATATTATGATAAGACTTCAAAATCACAAGACCCATAATTAAATAATTTAATTTTATACAAATCAAATACAAAACCCCATGAGTTTTAAAATAAATTTTGAGTAGTTAATAGAGAAGGAGCATGGGTGTGGAAGAATCCACCCATTGAAGACTCTACATACTTGGGATTATTAACTCCTAACCCTCCTTAAAAGCCAAGGATGAAATTGAAGGAATTGAGGTGAAAATCTTGAAATCTTCCCTTAGATCACTTGTCAAAACCTTGCATGCATGAATGAGACTTAAAATGAATTAATCCCCTTTAAAAGACCCTATTCAGACCTTAAAACTACATAGTTTAGTCCTTAGGAACTTAGGAATTATGAAAACACCCTTATTAAGATGCAGAAAATTTCTAGTCACCAGTCCCCACGAGGGACCTCACGAGCCGTTGCCACAGGACACGACTTGTGGACATGGTCCGTTAAGTCCACTGTCCAAAATAACCAAGGGACCCCACGGGTGACTTCATAAATCGTGAGGTTACACCACGACTCGTGGTTACCTTCCGTGGCCTACACTGCCCATCCTAACTTGCCAACCCTCCAAGGTAGACCACGGGTGACCTTACGAGTCATGAGGTCTGACCATGACTCGTGGTCAGGCCCGTGGCTTCCTCACTCAGGCCTTGCCAACTATGCTGACCACGAGTTACTTCACGACTCGTGGTCACTCCTCACGACCCACCTCGCGGGTCGTTCTGTGACCTGGTGCAATTTTTCAGTTTTTCTCCATTTCTACTTCCGGGTCTGATCCTTGGGTTCTCGGGGTATAACAGGCTACTATATTTGAAAGCGACCTCTTTATACTTCATTTTGAGGTGTAATTTAAGCGTGATCAGCCATATGATACTTGGACCAAAGAGGGCATGAGTTTTGATACTAGAACCAGATAGTAAGAAGATATGCAACATTGCAGAAAATGTAACATATTCAAAATCGATACTTGAACCGGATAATATACAAAATAAGAAAAATAAGGAAAATCACTACTTGAACTGACAAATAGGACAATGCAATGTAACTGACACAGAAGATGGGTCTAACTCGGAGGACCAACTCAACACATTATCCCTAACAACTGACAGGAGGGGACATAAGACTTAGCTTGACTCGAAAGCTTAAACATAAACTTAAGACCTCAAGAAACTTAGGACTTAACTTGACTTACGAACTCTTGGAGTCAACTCTGAATACTCAGACCCAACTTGGAATACTCAGACTCCTTTTTTGAATACTTGGATCTAATTAAAATGCTCATACTCAACTCACGTTTAAGTTGGAATACTTGGACTCGTCTTTAGAATACTCGAACTCATTTAAAGTTCGTGGACTCACTTAGTATACTTAAGTTCATTTAAGATACTTAAACATGTTTAGATCACTTATAATAAACTTTAGAGTTCTCAGATTCATCGTTAGATATTTAGGATCAACCTCGCTTAACTTAGGATTCGGAAACTCAAAGACTTATCGCTTAGCTTAAGGGAGAGTCCCTTTGGCCTTAAGTGCCTTAAAACATATACATAGGAGGTGGACAATTATATTAAGGAATCACTATTTCGACAAACTCGTTTACCCTTACTAGGCTTAGCATCATTTCTTAGTTTAGGATTCATTTACACTTCATCGTCTTAGCCTTTTTACTAATTTTCACTTAGCAACCGAAACCTTAAATAAGATTACCACCACATATAACATAATATAAAGGACCAGTTGATGGTGCTCAAGTTAAGGGGTCTCCATACTCAATTAACAGCTACGACAACAACATTACAACAATTACATTTCAATCGTCTCATTGGCAAGCTATAATCTTGACACTTTAAGCTCATTTCAATATACAACTCGCGAATATATATATTTATATAATTGAGGGACTTCAACCTAGTGATATGGCATGCCTCATTGATCAGAAAATGTATTTATCTATCTTTAGGAATTTTCACACAATAAACTTAAATGTTGAATCTTTAAAAAGTATGCTTCAATTACAATCTATATATCTATAAGAAATCATAAGACGTGTATTTCAATATTCTGTGGCAACCTTTTACATTAATATCTTCCTGCTTCAATTTCTCCCATGAAAAAAGAGAATAAAACGACTATCGACAAACAAATCAAAACCCTCGCAGCATTCTCCTTCTCTTTTATTGATCCTTTTGTTGTCGAAAGATTACGCATGGCTCTTTCAAATCAGAAAATCATGGATTATATATCCTTTTTTTAAGCTTGTAATTATTGGTGAGAGTGGAACTAAAAAAAACTACATCCGTGAAGAGGCATCTTAATGGTGATTTTTAAAAGAAATATTAACCCACCACTGGTGTGGAGTTGCATTCATTCATATCATCATACTTGATGTAACGGTCAGATTGACACACAAGAATATTTCCACACAACATTATGATCTTTATTGTATGCCGCGAAATATTCTCATTATTCTTTGTAGGGTGTTTTTGAGAATATTCCCATTGTTCTTTGTAGAGATAAGGTTAACATGAGGAACTGTCAATTTAAGGCAAAGCAGGTCACTTTTCCTCGAAAGAGGAATCTGCAATACTATGAGGGACATCAATAAAACGTAACTATAACTTTGAGAAGCCTCTCCTCTACATTTCTAGAAAACTTATCTTAACTTGCACATTGTGGAGTATGAAAATAAATTAATTTTTGAGGCATAGTAAAATCTACAAAGGTATTCTTTATATGTATGTCTTGTCTTATATACATATGTGTGTGTGTGTGTGTGTGTGTGTGCGTGTGTTGAAGTATTCCTCGATCTCCTTTTTAATAAATTCTCAATGTCTAATTTATACTCCTTAATCATGAAAAATATAGACTGCATTCATCTATCACAGGCTTCTTAGAATAGAGACAGTCATTGAGAGGAAGAGAGAGCAATGACCTATGCATATTCTCACCAGGTACATTATACTTATGTCCTTGAGCACTTAGAATTTCCAACTACGAAGAATGATTTATATAAAGACATACTTCACTATCATTGGTGTTCATTCCATGGGACATTAATATAACAAGTTAACTCTTCTTATAGGTTAATAGATATTTGATAGAACTATCTAGAATTTCTACCTGTGAAGAATGATTTATATGAAG
The DNA here is from genome assembly GCA_035772735.1 of Datura wrightii. Classification (NCBI taxonomy): domain Eukaryota; kingdom Viridiplantae; phylum Streptophyta; class Magnoliopsida; order Solanales; family Solanaceae; genus Datura; species Datura wrightii. The sequence goes on along the minus strand of JASDFA010000019.1, from coordinate 68,320,702 downwards.
AGACACTTCACTATCATTGGTGTCCATTCCATAGGACATTAATATTACAAGTTAACTCTTCTTATAGGTTAACAAATATTTGATAGAATTAACTTTACAAAAGATCTTAATTTTGTACTTCTTTTAGTATCGTTCAGAAACTGTTATTGTAATATAAAAGTTTTATTTTAGTGCACTATCAAAATTGGAAATAGCTATAACTATGTGTGTGAATTCAATGTAACAGAACAAAAAGCGAGATGCCTTCTACAGTATATGGTGCAACCATTGTGATAGTTAAGAAGTAGTTATCTAGGTGATTAACTTAGTATTCATAAACAGATATATAGAACTCAATTCTTCAAATGTACTTCATTTTGAATTTTTTCTCTGCCAAAACATGACTCAAGATGGCCCTATTTCTGTTTATTATAAATTGTGGAATATAGATGTTGAACAAATGGAGAACAAAGGAATTACATTAGGTTTACCTCCTCATATGTTTGATGTTCATATAATCAGTGAGAACCAAGATCATTTTTTATGCTCCGAGAAACGTAATATTTAAAAGATTAATATTGATTTTTGACCCATCAATTTAATTATATCGAAACTAACTAATGTGGTTGGTAGAATATTTGATTCCGATGTATTTTATATTTTGTCGTTATATTTAAATTTCTTTTTTAAATAAATTTTTATCTTGAAAGTTAAAATAAAAATCACAAGGCCAAATTACGACTCACATTAAAGATGTTGTCATTTCAAATATTAATAGATATTTTGTTTGTATGAAGCAGGTGGAAATTCATGCTAGGATCGAAATAACAGAGTGTCATACGGAAGCTAATAATTGCAAACTTTGATAGTGATAAATCAGATGACAAATAAAACTATACTAAAAAGGACATAATAATTTAATATAGTTTGATCAATTGATTTACATATTAAAAACTAATACAAAAGCATGAAAACTATTGAGAGAATAATCTCTCCATAAATAAGACTCTCTAAAAACTACATTATGGATGCTATTGTGTTGTATATGACAAGAAGAGATCTTCTATTTATAGAACTCTAAATCTTCTCCTCCATGAAAAAGGATAGCTATGGTAGAGTCCTTTTTCACAAAGAAAATGTTATCTACCGAGAAAACCTCTTTGAAGTAAAACACAATTACGATGTAGAATCCAAGTAGGATAGGAAATTCAGGACAAATCCTCACAATTCATAGGCTAAAGGGACCAACACTAACGACGCTCATGTCTTCATCTTGCATTTTTCTTGTATATTTGTTTTGTCATATTGTGTTTTTCTTTGCCTTTTCTTTTTTTTCGTATTTTCTGTGTCTTTAGAAAAATTATAGATTAACAAAAAATTATAGAGATGAAAAATATACAATTGTCAAGAGTACAGGTCACAATTTTGGATTTATTTATTTTTGATCTCTTTTATATACATATATTGAAAAAAGAAATCTCTTCATAAATCTAACGAGACTTATCAACCGCGCGAAGCGCGGAGCATTTTTCTAGTTTAGGAATATCTCAAGATACTGATTTCATTATATACCAGAGCATACTCGCTCAATATCAACTTACAAACTTAAGCATGCAAGAAGAAGAATGAAGGGGCGTCTTACATACCTTAGTATGCCAATCCGATTTTGGTCGATAACCTTGTCTTAAGCTCATACTTTAGATCTTCTTCCAACTCCAATTTTCCAACCACAACAACTAGATAGTTCCTCCCATGAAATTTTGGAAAAAATAGGGTAGAAACATGCTACAAGAACACACAACAAGATCACTCATAAATCAAAACCTCCTCCAACTTTTCTTTCACAATCTTTACGAAGTCAAAGGGAAGATTGTTTAATTTTACTTGGAGATGTTCTTAGCCAAAGTCGGAGAGGTATTCCTTAATTTTCACTACCCGGAACTTCATCAAAATGTAGCAACATAACAACACAACAACCATAACAAGTTACCACAAGTTTCCCTCCAAGTTATACTTTCAAACGCATAGAATTCAAGGAGGATATTTCTTACCCTTTCGTGAAGATAACTTAGCCAAGATAAGCGTATATATAGCAGTTGGGACCTCCGTATAGGTCATATATTTAGAAATCTAGACATCCTCAATAGGCATAATATATGTTGGATCTCCTATACATTTTTGCAGCACTGATATGCGGACCACAGGATGAAATGTTGCTAACTCTACTAGCAACTCCAACTCATAGGCTACCTTGCCTATCCTGCAGATAACTTTGTAAGGTCCGACATACCTAGGTCTCAACTTTCCCTTTCTTCCAAAATGCATGACGCCTTTCATAGGTGATACTTTTAGAAAGACCCAATCGCTAACAGCAAACTCTAGTGCTCAGCATAAGACTTTTGTTGACTCTATCTATGATAAACTTTACCTTATCAACTACCTGCTATACTAATTTTAGACCTAATAACCTTGCCTCGCTAAGCTCAAATCAACCCACTGACGATCTACACTTCGTCCATACAAAGCTTCATAAGTAGCCATCTGAATACTTGTCTAGTAGCTATTATTATAAGCAAACTCTATCAAAGAGACATGATCATCCCAACTTCCATCGAAGTCTAAAACACAAGCATGCAACATATCTTCAAGCGTCTGAATAGTGCGCTCATCCTATTCATCGGTCTGAGGATGAAATGTTGTGTGAATGATCACATGAGTGCCTAGCCCTTTCTAGAAAGACTTTCAAAAGTTCATTGTAAACTGTGCACCTCTGTCTGAAATAATAGATAGGGGAATGCCATATAGGCAGACTATCTCACTTATATAAATCCTAGCACAGTCCTCTGTAGAATAGGTAGTACCGACTGGTAGGAAGTGAGCTGATTTTGTCAATCTATCAACAATCAACCAAATAGAGTCATACTTCCTGCTCGTCCGAGGAAAATCTATAACGAAATCCATATTAATTACCTCCTATTTCCATTCTGGAATCTCTTTATTCTGGGTTAGGCCTCCAGGCCTCTGGTGCTCAACTACTGGAAATTAGGACACTGAGCTACAAAATCTATAATGTCCTTCTTTATCCCATTCCACAAATACAACTACCTCAAGTCACAATACATTTTCGTGGCACCTAGATGTACTGAGTATCGAGAGTGATGAGCCTCACTTATGATCTGATCCCGTAAGTTATCCACATTGCGAAAACATAGACGATGATGATATTTGAGAACTCCATTTGGCCCACACTCAAATAGAGTCTGCTTCTGTTGTGGTATACTGTCTCTCAGCAACACTAGCTCTAGATCATCATTTTTTTCTCTACTTAACCTCTGCTACTAAAGATGATTCTGTCGTATTTGGAATGACAACACCTCCATCTTCGATATTTGGCAACCGAATCTGTAGATTAGCTAACTTCTACAAGTCCTTCACTGTTTCTACCTCATCAGTTTGAATATCTCTTAAGCTACCCATAAACTTACGACTCAATACATCAGCTACAACATTCACTTTTCCTAGATGGTACAGAATGCGCACATCATAGTTTTTCAGCAACTCTAACCACCTTCTCTGTCTCATGTTCAATTCTTTCTGCTGAACCAGATACTATAGGCTTTATTATCTGTAAATATTTCAACATGAACACCATATAAGTAACGACACCAGATCTTTATTGCAAATACTACAGCTAAGTCGTGAGTAGGATAATTTTGCTCGTGTTTCATCAACTGTCCGGAAGCATAAGCAATAACTTTGTCGTGTTGCATAAAACACGTCCCAAATAAATTCTAGAAGTGTCACAACTCACAATAAATAATATAACCCTTTGTACCTTCAGGAAGGGCTAAGACTAGTACAGAAGTCAATATATCTTTTAGTTCTTGGAAACCCTACCCCTACGCTTTTGTCCACTGAAATTTAGTAGCCTTATGCATCAATTTTGTCAATGGTGCAGCAATGGTAGAAAAGCCTTTCATAAATATACAATATTATCCTGTCAAACCCAACAAACTACGTACCTCCATAAGATTCAGAGGTTTGGGCCAATACTTCACAGTTTTTATCTTCTGGCTGTCAACCTTTATGCCTTCTTTTGTGATCACATGGATAAGAAAAGCTACAAACATTAACTAAAATTCACATTTAGAAACTTAGCGTACAAGCTGTGCTCCTGATGGTTCTGTAGTACAGCTCTCAAATGGTTTGCATTCTTAACCTCTAATTGTGAATAAATCAGGATATCATCAATGAAGATGATCACAAACACATCAAGAATGGATTTAAACACCATGTCCATCAAATCCATAAAAGTTTTTGGGGTGTTAGTAATCCCAAATAACATAAGTAAAAACTTATAATGGCCATATCTGGTCTGGAAGGCTGTCTTGGAGATATCATCTTCCCTAACTCGCAACTGATGGTATCGGACCTTAAGTCGATCTTAGAAGAACATCTATCACCCTACAATTGATCAAATAAATCATCAATTCTAGGGAGGGGATACTTATTCTTAATTGTCACTTTATTCAGCTATCTATAGTCAAAACACATCCTCAATGATCTATCTTTCTTTTGTACAAATAATACTGGTACACCCCTTAGAGATACACTATGTTGGATGAAGCCCTTCTCAAGTAGATCCTTCAATACTCCTTTAATTCCCTTAGCTTTGCAGGAGCCATTCTGTATGGAGGTATCAATATTGGCTGAGTACCTGGAAGCAAATCGATAGCAAAATCTATCTCTCGTTCGGGAGGAACCCCTGGTAGTCTTATGGGAAAACTGCTAGAAATTCATTTACCACTGAACCGACTATAAAATCACCAACTAGATATTCAGGTCTCTGACCTGAACTAAATGAGAAATGCAGCCTTTAAATATCATCTTCTGAGCCTTAAGGTATGAAAATAAACTTACCTTTAGGCGTAACAGCTTTATCCTTCGATTCCAGGACTGGCTCACTTGGAAAATGAAATCAAATAATCTTGCCTCCGCAACCAACGTTAGCATAACATACTTCTAGCCAATCCATGCCCATAATCACATCAAAAAATCGACCATCTCAAGCTCAACTAATTCAGCTAACATGTCACACACCAATACTACATAATTTTGATAAGCCTTTCTAGCTAATACAGACTCGCCAACAAGCGTAGAAAAAACAAATGGCTTAGACAACAACTCAGGAACCATTTCAAACTAACTAGCAACCAACTGAGTCACATAGGAAAGGGTAGAACTAGGATCAAGCAAAGCATATTGTATGAAATAGACAATCAATGTACTACGTCTGGCGATGCCTTATGGTTCTAACAACCACTAAAGCATAGAAACATCTCTACGTTGTCCCTGAACTAGATGCCTCTCCCCTTCGGCCTTTACCTTGACCCACTGCAGGCTAGGAGTCAGGTCTAGGAGGATGAACTGAGGGTGAAGAAGTAGCTACTGATTCAGTCGGCTGTGCGGTGTTGTATCTGGTCCTCATTGGACAATGTAGCATAAAATGACCAAGCTATTCGCAATGATAGCATACATCCCGACCCTGACGGCACTATCTCGGATGGGTCCTACCACACTAAGCAAACGGGGGATAAAAAGGTCTCTCATGGCATCAAGAATAAGATAGAGTCGAACCTTGATCTCTCCTCTGTCCCTACAACTGGGTGGAGCACTCTCTACCAATCGAGCCGATTACCTAGATAATTAAGCCCCCAGGTCTCCCCGAGACTCTCTATAAGATCCCGCACTCCTAGCTATATTCCTTTGCTCCCTCCCTATAGGGGTATCCCATAGATGATGGATCAAATCCTCCACCCTCTGGGAAAATTCCTGCAGTGCGTGATATCCATATCTACCTAGGTAGACATTCCCAAACAATCATGAACCAGAGGAGATCCTAACCCTATCACAAACTGATGGACTCTAGCCCTTATCGTTTGTACTATATGTGGAGCATACCTAGCTAAGAGATTAAACCTAAGGCTATAATCATGGACACTCATGCTGCCCTACTGCAATGTAAAAATGACTCATCTCGAGCCTATCAAAGATCCTATGGTAGGAATAGATCTAGAAAGGCCTATGGAAACTCTTCCTACCTATCTAGAGGACCATTGACTTCCCTTGATAGAGCTCAAGCCTTGTACCATAAAATAGCTACGTCACATAGCCAAAATGCTGCTAACTCCACTCCCTTTATAACTGTATCTTTCATCACCTGCAATACCCTATGGATATGATCAATAAAATCCTGAGGGTCCTCGCTCAAATCAAATCTAGTGAAAGCTGGAGAACTCAAACTTAGAATCTCGCGGGCTCTAGAATTCTCAAACTCATGTCCTTTAGGTACTTTTACTGCATCCAACGAGTCATGGTCCCCTCTCGTTGACAATTTCCAGTGAGCCAAATTCCAGGCCCAGGACCAACAACCGGTCCCAATAAGTCGTGGTGTCAACCAACGACTCATTGTGTGACCCGTTGGTCACCTGTCGGGCAATTTTTCAAATTTTCTCCTAGGGTTATTTTTGTAAATTCTCACCTTTTTATCCCTAAAACACGTCGTTTTGGGTTATATTTAGGGGATTTAGAGGGGTAATTGACATTCACACCTCATTTCTCTCATTCCCTCAAGAGTCAGAATGTAGAATCACAGTCAGGAAGCACAGAACAAGGAAAGGGTTTCGACTTCTTCTCAGAATTTCTCAATAATTTCCTCAGGAATCATTCACCCGGTATGTGGGAATTCATCAAAGGAATTGTCCTTCCCTTGTTCCCTAAAATTCCATCTAAATTTTCAAATCAATTCTAAGCCTGAGTTTTGAACGTGAGTATATTATCAATCAGATTTCGTCTATATCATGTGGAATATTGTTCATGTTAATTGTTTCTATGTTTCCACTATCTGATGATCATGTCGATACTTATTCCTGTAAAGATGGTTTTAGCCCAAGCTCTTGAATACAGTAATTAGATCCTTGCATAATTGATTAGTTATTCATGTTGCTTGATTCTATTAGTGTTGGAATTCCCATATTATTAATATCAGTTGAATTCCCAGTCAGTTGCATGTTAGTCCAGTTTCAGTCAAAATGTTAGTATCTTCGTATTATCAGAAACATCAGTTGATCAGTTTGACTAGAGTCTTTTCTTGAGGTGTCAGTAATGCCTCCCAGATATCAGTTATCAGAATCAGATATCAGTTATCCAAATCAGTTATCAATTATCAGTTTGTTCTTTAGATGGTTATGATGTTTCCAGATAAGCAGCTCTAACCAGTCTTAAAACATCAGTTACAGTATTTGGTCCAATAAGACTCCCAGAGAACTTCTAGATAAGTGCCCCTGACTTAGTCTTGGGTCCCAGCTATGAGCTATCATCTTAGTAGTCATGTTAGGACTATCCAATGGAAGTAGGACTTAGACCGAGTGGATCGGGGTTCTAGTGCACCCAGGTTCCTAGAACTACGTTTCCACCGTAGGTATTTTATTGGCCCAACGACCCCATATTTGTGATAACCCAGTTCATGCCTTTATACCCTAGCAAGGTATATTGGGTCTTATCAATGGGGCATAAACATCAAACTCCTTGTTTAGCTCACGTGGTTATATTTCAGTTATATACTCTCCTACTAGTCAGTACAGTCTCAATTCAATTCAGTTTAGCTCAGCTCAGTATTTCAAATCTAGGACATGGTCATCAGTCAAGGTCATTATTGATCATATTAGTTATATTTCAGTTGTATCAATTTTCAGTATTTCAGTTGGTCATTTCACACCATCTTAGTAGAGCTACTTACTCTTTCATGCTTATTATATCTCTGACTTACTCAGTACATTCAAAGTATTGATGCATAACTTCTATGCAGTATCGTAACATGATACAGGCACAAGTTCTCAGCCCCTGCATCTTCAGCAGATTCCTTCGGACGATACCAGAAGCAATATTTGGTGAGTCCTCATCTTTTGAGGACGATATTTATTTTCAGTTAGTTACTTTCAGTTAGACTTCAGAGTTAGCTGGGGCCTTTTCCCAGGAACTCATTATTTAGTAGTTGGCTTTCAGACATAGACTCAGATATTCAGTATTATTTTTCTTTAGATGTATGGACTTTGTCAAATCAGTTTCTTAAATGATTTTATTTATTTAAAGCTTCCGCTTATGTATACTCGGTTTACCAGTGTTATGATAGACCATGGGTTGTCTTGGGGTTACTTGTGACTCCAAGTACCATATCTCATCCAGGGTATAGACTCGAGTCGTGACAAACTTAGTATCAGAGCCCTAGGTTTAGAGTGTCCTAGGGTGTCTGAAAGTCGCATCAAGTAGAATCCTTTTCATGAGTGTGGAGCGCGCCACACTTATGGCAGGGAGGCTACAAGATGTTACTAGGAAAACTCCATTTTGTTCATACTCCTTATTGTACGTTGAATTCAAATCCAGAAATGTTCTCCTAACTCGTGCTCTATTTCATTTTAGTAAAACTATGTCTCCAAGATGAAAAAATGAAAGAAGGGCTGGCACTGCTAACCGACTTGCTCCAACAGCCCCTCGGGACGATCAAGTGTCCTCAGTAGAATTCAAAGCGGCAATCCAGCTGCTGGCTCAGACAGTGACTAACCAAGTGAACCAGCAGGTGGTTTCGGTGAACACAAATGAATCTGTAACAGCTGCTAGGGTTTGGGACTTCACCCGAATGAACCCTCCGTCCTTTCATGGATCCAAGGTGGGGGAGGACCCATAGGAGTTTGTAGATGAGGTGTAGAATATCACCCAATTTATTGGTTTTAGTTCCGCGGAGAGTGCTGATCTGGCTGCCTACCAGTTGAAAGGGGTGGCACAGATTTTGTACGATCAGTGGAAGGAAGGGAGACCAGCAGGAGCAAAACCGGTAGAGTTGGAAGAGTTCACCACATCATCCCTAGACAGATTCTTCCCCAGGGAGTTGAGGGATGCCAAGGTCGTAGAGTTCATGAACTTAAAATAGGGTAACAGGACCGTGGAAGAATATGCATTGTAGTTCACGCGGTTATCAAGGTATGCTCCAGATATGGAAGCCAAGGGCTCGCATGCTTAAGTTCGTCAACGGGATATCAAACCTGATACTTAAGAAGTGCAGGACCACGATGCTTATAAAGGATATTGACTTTTCTAGCCTCATCGTTCATGCCCAGTAGATTGAGGCAGAAAAGTTGAAAGATATGGAGAGGGAGAACAAGCGAGCTAGAACTGGTCAATCAGATTATGGCCCAAAGATCTGGCAGCAGTGGTAGAGGGCTCCGGCACCCACCTCAGCCAGTATCCCTAGTTTTCGATCCGGAAAGGATCGGAAGGGTGGAGCACCTGGATCTCAATCCCAGAGTTACAGCGTCAGCAACCATTATCTGACTTGCCCTAAGTATGGCAAGAACCATCTAGGTGAATGCCTCTAGGGCAAAGATGGTTGTTTTGGGTATAGACAGCTAGGTCACCAGCTAAGGGAGTGTCCGTCCGCAGGATAGGGAAAATCACAGTCTACCACTTCAATAGGTCCAATAGGCCAACCACCTCAGCAGGACAACACTTTAGGTATGGATGGTGGTCAGCGCCAAAATTTCTTTTATGCTTTTTTATCTCGTTGGGATCAAGAGAGCTCACCTGAAGTGGTCACGGGAATGTTACGTCTTTTCCATCTAGATGTGTATTCCCTACTAGATCCAGGAGCCACATTATCATTCGTGACTCCCTACATAGTTTTCCAGTTTGAAATCATCCCAGAAGTTCTCTTAGAACCATTCTTAGTCTCTATCCCAGTTGGTGAGTCAGTTAGAGCCATCCGGGTGTATAGAAACTGCCCCGTATCAGTATTGAGTAAGGTTATTCCAGCTGATCTAGTAGAGTTAGACATGGTCGATGTTGACCTCATTCTTGGCATGAATTGGCTACACTCCGATTATGCCTTAGTAGACTGCAGAACTAGAGTCATTAGATTCAGTTTCCAAATGAGCCAATTCTAGAGTGGATGGGTAGTAGTTCCGCACCTAAGGGTTGGTTTATTTCCTACCTTAAGGTAAGGAAGTTCATTTCTAAAGGGTGCATCTATCACCTAGTTTGGGTCAAAGTTTCCAGCTCTGAGACCCCAACTATCCAGTCAATTTCAGTTGTTAGCGAATTCCCTGATGTGTTTTCTGAAGATCTTCTCGGAGTCCCTCCTGAGCGGAAAATACACTTCGGCATAGACCTTCTTCCAAACACTCAACCCATCTTCATTCCTCCTTGCAGAATGGCTCTAGATGAGCTTAAAGAGTTGAAGGAATAGCTAGAATACCTACTTGATAAGGGTTTCATCAAGCCCAGCATCTCTATGGGGTGATCTAGTGTTGTTCATGCGAAAGAAAGATGGTACTCTCAGAATGTGTATCGACTACCGTCAATTGAACAAAGTTACAGTTAAGAATAGGTATCCCCTACCTAGGATTGAAAACTTGTTCGATCAGCTTCAAGAAGCCAATTGTTTTTCCGAGGTAGATCTCAAGTCGGGGTATCATCAGCTTTGAATCAGAGACTGTGACATACCAAAAACTGCCTTCAGAACTCGGTATGGTCACTATGAATTCGTGTTTATGTCTTTGGACTAACTAATGCCCCTGCAACTTTCATGGACCTAATGAATAGGGTTTTCAAGCAGTATCTAGACATTTTTGTCATTGTATTCATTGATGAAATTCTAGTACACTCTAGAAATGAGGAAGAACATGTTAACCATATGAGGATAGTGCTACAGACGCTCAGAGACCGCCAGTTGTCAGTTAAATTCAGCAAATGTGAATTCTGGTTGAAGTCTGTGACTTTCCTTGGTCACGTGGTCTCAGGTAAGGGTATTCAAGTAGATCCTAAAAGATAGCAGCGGTGAAAGACTGGCCAAGACCTACTTCCCCAACCGATATCAAAAGTTTCTTGGATCTAGCCGGTCATTACCGATGATTTGTAGAAGGATTTTCCTCCATTGTGTCTCCTCTAGCCAAGCTAACTCAGAAGAAGGTGAAGTTTCAGTGGTGAGATACGTATGAGAAGATTTTCTAGGAGTTGAAGACTCGACTCACTACCGCTCCAATTTTAACCTTACTAGAAGGAACAAATGGGTTCATAGTATAGTGTGACACTTCCATAGTTGGACTCAGTTGCATTCTGATGCAGCAGGGTAAGGTGATAGCTTACGCCTTCAGACAGCTCAAGCTTCATGAGAAGAACTATCCGACTCATGATCTCGAGTTGGAAGCAGTGGTGTTTGCTTTGAAGATATGGAGGCATTATCTTTATGGGGTCCATGTGGATGTTTTCACAGATGACAAGAGCCTTCAGTATGTGTTTAGTTAGAAAGACTTGAATCTTTGTCAGAGAAGGTGGTCGAAGCTATTGAAGGATTACGATATAAGTGTGCTATACCACCCGAGCAAGGCCAATGTGGTAGTTGATTTAATGTTGCTCATGTTGAAGAGGGCCAAAAAGAACTAGCAAAGGATATTCACATTTTAGCTCGGTTGGGAGTGTAATTGGTCGATTCAGCTGAGGGCGGAGTAGTAATGCAAAGTGGATCAGATTCCTCATTAGTGGTTGAAGTTAAGTCAAAATAGGATGAAGACCCCATACTGCTTAAGCTGAAAGAAGCGGTTCTATAAAAAGATTGGAGGCTTTCTCCAAAGGGGGAGATGATGTGCTTTATTACCAGGAAGGACTATAAGTATCGGATGTAGGTGACTTAAGATAATAGATACTGGCAGAAGCACATAGCTCAAGATATTCTATCTACCTAGGTGCCACTAAAATGTACCGTGGCCTGCGGGATATCTACTGGTGGAATGACATGAAAAGAGACATTGCAAAATTTGTGGCTAAGTGCCCAAACTACCATTAGGTCAAGGTGGAACATCAGAGACCTGGGGGTATGACTCAGGATATCATCATACCCACCTATAAGTGGGAAGAAGTGAATATGGACTTTATTATAGGTCTACCTCATACTCGCCGGCAGCATGACTCAATTTGGGTGATAGTGGATCGATAACCAAGACAGTACATTTCCTCCTAGTTAAAACTACAGACTCAGCTGAGGATTATGCTAGGCTGTACATCTAGGAGTTAGTCAAACTGCATAGGGTTCCCTTGTCCATTATTTCAGATAGAGGTACCTAGTTCACCTCGCATTTCTGAAAGTCATTTCAGAAAGGACTCGATACTCAAGTCAAGCTCAGCACAACTTTTCACCCTCATACAGATGGACAAGCTGAGTGAACTATTCAAACCTTAGAAGATATGTTGAGAGCTTGTGAGATCGACTTCAAGGGCAGTTGGGATGATCACGTACCTCTCATCGAGCTTGCGTACAACAACAGCTACCACTCCAATATTCAGATGGCCCCGTTTGAGGCATTATATGGTAGGAGGTGTAAGTCTCCTATAGGGTGGTTTAAAGTTGGTGAAGCTACCTTGATAGGGCCAGATTCAGTCCATGAAGCTATGCAGAAAGTGCAACTTATCAAGGAAAGGCTGAAAACAACTTAAAGAAGATAGAAATCTTATGCCAATGTGAGGAGAAGAGAGTTAGAATTTGTTGTAGATGATTGGGTTTACCTAAAAGTTTCACCCATGAAAGGGGTGATGAGGTTTGAAAAGAAAGAAAAACTCAGTCCGAGGTATGTAGGACCCTACAAGATTCTGAGGCGAATTGGCAATGTGTCCTATGAGTTAGAATTACCTTCGGAGTTAGCATCTGTGCACCCAGTCTTTCATGTGTCACTATTGAAGAAGTGCATCGGTGATCCAAGCTTAATTATGCCATTAGGCAGTGTGGAAGTGAAAGATAGTCTCTCTTATGAAGAAGTCCTAGTCCAGATCCTAGACCATTAGGTCCATAAGTTGAGGAACAAGGAAATCTCTTCAGTGAAAGTCTTGTGGAGGATCCAGCTAGTTGAGGGACCCACATGGGAGGCAGAAGCAGACATGACGGCTAAATACCCTCATCCACTCCCTTCCAATTCAATTCCAGCATCAGGTATTAAATTCTTCCTCAAAACTCTATTCAGTTTCGTACTCATCATCTCTATTCAGATTTTCAATATGCATCCTAGTTGCATCAACTATGTTAGCATGGTTAAATCAGTTTGGAGTTAGTAAGTCCTTCAGAAATCAGTCTATAGTCTCAGTCTAGGAATTGCAGCTCTTTTCCCAGTTTTCCAGTAGTCTTAGCCTTCATTTGAGGATGAATTATCCCAAGGGGAAGATATTGTAACACCCCAAATCTTTTCTAGACTAAACTCAAGCTCAGCAGATTAAACCAAAAAATTTTGCAAATCAGAACGACTGAGACAACGAGTCATTGTCAACTGTAACAACCCGTTGTCTGGGTCGTGGTCAGCCCTGCCAATGGCCCTTGGGGAATCAACGGGACATAGATGACCCATTGTGAGGAGCAACGAGTCGTCCTGTCACTCGTTGTATTTTTCAGAGATCAGTTATGCACTTTCCAAGAAGCCACGAGTCAAACGACGAGTCGTTGTTTGATGTGACGACTCGTGGGGTGACTCGTTAGTTGGGGTCCTGATGATGTTAAAAATCTTCTTCTTGTAACAATGAGATGCAACAACGACCCATTGTATCTCACAATGAGTCATTGTGTGCAACCGTGACAACAAGTCCATAAATCCTCAAATTTTTCAGTAGAGACGATGAGTCGATATAACAAACCGTTGGTTATACCAACGAGTCAATATAACAAACCGTTGGTTCTACCAATGAGTCATTGTATCGCTCGTTTTTGGGGTTCCCAGATTTTTCCTGCCAGTGACAATGGGAAGCACCAACGACCCATTGGTTCATCCAATGATTCATGGTCCCTTCTCGTTGCCAAATTCCAGGCCCAATACCAACGACTGGTCCCAACGAGTCGTGGTGTCAACCAATGACTCGTTGTGTGACCTGTTGGTCCCCTGTTGGGCAGTTCTCCAGATATTCTCCCAAGGTTATTTTTGTAACTTTTCACCTTTTTAATCCCTAAACTACATCGTTTTGTGTTATATTCAAGGGATTTAGAGGGATAATTGACGTTCACACCTCATTCCCTCAAGAGTCAAAATGTAGAATCACAGTCAGGAAGCACAGAGCAAGGCAAGGGTTTCAACTTCTTCTTCTCAGAATTTCTCAAGGATTTCCTTAGGAATCCTTCACAGGTATGTGGGAATTCAGCAAGGGAATTATCCTTCCCTTGTGCCCCAAAATTCCATCTAAATTTTCTTATCAGTTTTAAGCCTGAGTTTTCGAATGTGAGTAAATTATTAGTCAGATTTCGTCTATATCGTGTGGAATATTGTTCATGTTAATTGTTGCTATGTATCCACTATCTAGTGATCATGTTGATACTTGTTCCTGTAAAGATGGTTTTAGCCCTAGCTCTTGAATACAGTAATTAGAATCTTGCATAATTGATTAGTTATTCATGTTGCTTGATTCTATCAGTGTTGGAATTCCCATATTATTAATATCAGTTTAATTCTCAGTCAGTTGTGTGTTAGTCCAGTTTTAGTCAAAATGTTAGTGTCTTCAATATTATTAGAAACATCAGCTGATCAGTTTGACTATATTCTTTTCTTGAGGGTCAGTAATGCCTCCCAAATATCAGTTATTAGAATCAGATATCAGTTATTCGAATCAATTATCAGTTATCAGTTTGTTCTTTAGATGGTTATGACACTTATGGATAAACAACTCTAACCAGTCGTAGAACACTAGTTATATATTTGGTCTGATAAGACTCGCAAGGTACTTCTAAATAAGTGTCCCTAACTTACTCTCGGGCCCCAGCTTCGAGCTATCAGCTTAGTAGTCATGTTAGGACTACCCAGTTGGAGTAGGACTTAGCACCAAGTAGACTAGGGTTCTAGAGCACCTAGGTTTCCAAAGCTACGTTTTCACCATAGATATTTTATTGGCCCAACGGTCCCAGATTTGTGATAACCTAGTTCATGCTTCTATACACTGGCAAGGTATATTAGGTCCTATTGATAGGGCGTAAACATTGAACTCCACGTTTAGCTCACATGGTTATATGTCAGTTATAGACTCTCCCGCTAGTCAGTACAGTCTCAGTTCAATTCAGTTTAGCTTAGCTCAGTATTTCAGATCCAGGAAATATCTATGACTATCAGCCAGGGTCATTATTGACCATATCAGTTATATTTCAGTTGTATCAGTTTTCAGTATTTCAGTTGGTCATTTCATGCCATCTTAGTTCAGCTACTTACTCTTTCATGCTTATTATATCTCTCATTTAATCAGTACATTCAAAGTACTGATGCATACCTTCTATGTTGAATCGTATCATGATATAGGCGCAGGTTCTCAGCCCCTGCATCGTCAGTAGATTCCCTCGGATGACACCAGTAGAAGCATTTGGTTTGTCCTCATCTTGCAAGGACCATATTTATTTTCAGTTAGTTACTTTCAGTTAGACTTTAGAGTTAGCTGGGAGCTTGTCCCAGCAACTCATCATTTAGTTGTTGGCTTTCAGACATAGACTCAGATATTCAGTATTATTTGTTTTAGATGTATGGACTTTGTCAAATTAGATTTCTTAAATGATTTTATTTATTTAAAGCTTCCTCTTATGTTTACTCAGTTCACCAGTGTTATGATAGACCATGGGTTGGCTTAGGGTTACTTGTGACTCCAAGTACCGTGTCTCATCCATAGTATAGATTCGAGTCGTGACACTGACTGACCAAAAAGCCGATTATATACATCTGTAACTGTAACACTCCAGCCAATTAGGCCACCTAACATGGTCAGCTATATCTCAGTGATGAATAGACCAGGTCACAACAAACAAAATGAAGGATAAATGCCGACAAGGCCACTATAGAGACTGAAAATAACTGTGAAAAGTTGGAAGACCACATACCGAACTAAAACTATACAACTAGTCCACAAATCCTCTAAAGAGTACATAAACTTAATGCGTGGGATAGGACCCTGGCCTACCCATACTGTACAACAAAACTCAAAAGACAATAAGACCTCAGCTGCTGAAAGAAGGCGGAACATACCAACTCTCTACAGAAGAGCAACACCTACTATAGTTGATGGTCTGAACCTTTACCTGCACAGGCAGCACGATTGCAGAGGTCCCTAGGTGAAGGGACGTTAGTACAAAATATGTATTAGTATGTAAGACTAAAATTTGTAAACAAAATAATGTCAAAGATAACTAAATCAAAGAAGGAAATATAACAATCAACTTGAAACTCTAGAATCTGTCAACATAACAATAGCAAATAACAGCTGAATGTAACTCAAGAGATAGGATAGGGAGAGACAACCTATAACTATATGACTTGCTACCCTACATGCAGAATTTGTGCATAAGCGTAACTCAACTGACTAATATGCAAACACTTCTAATACTTGGACCGATGTTTATGAGAATCGACTCGGTGGCTATCTAATACTTGGACCAGGATTTAAGTATGGATACCTAATACTCAGACCAGAATTTTAGGAGTTACCTGATACTTGGACCCAGATTTATATGGACAATCTAATACTTAGACCAGGATTTTATATATAGCACCTCGCACCATTAGTCATCTGATACATGGACCAGGGAGGGCATGCATTTGATACTAGAACCAGATAATAAGAAGATATACAGCAATGTTGAAAATGCAAAATCGATACTTGAACCGAATAATGTACAAAATAAGGAAAATGAGCAAAATTGATACTTGGGCCGATAAATTGGACAATGCAATGTAACTGAATCAGAAGATGGGTCCAACTCAGAGGACCAACTGAACATACTACCCTTAACAATTGATAGGAGGGGACATAATACTTAGCTTGAATCAAAAGATTAGACAAAACTTAAGACCTCGGGAAATTTAGGACTTAACTTGACTTTACAGACTCTTGGAATCAACTTCAGATACTCAGACCCAACTTGGAATACTCAGAATCCTCTAGTGAATACTTGGATCCAACTAAATGCTTAAACTCAACTCAAGTTCAACTTGGAGTACTTGAACTCGACTTGCAGTGCTTGGGCTCGTTCTAAGAATACTCGAACTCATTTTGAGTTCTTGGACTCACTTAGGATACATAGGTTCATTTAAGATACTTATACTTATTTTAGAGTACTTGGATTCAACTTTAGAGTGTTCGGACTCGTCGTTAGATATTTAGGATCAACCTCACTTAACTTAGGATTCGGAAACTCGAAGACTTATCACTTAACTTAAGGGAGAGGAATCAAGAAATCTCCTCTTGGCCTTAAGTACCTCAAATCATATAATAAGAGGGTGTACAATTATATTGTGAATCACAATTTTGACAAACTCGTTTACCTTTACTAGGTGTAGCATCATTTCTTAGCTTAGGCTTCATTTATACATCATTGTCTTAGCCTTTTTTATACCTTTCACTTAGCAACCAGAACCTTAAACAAGATAAACACCATATATAACATAATATAAAGGACCAGCTGATGGTGCCCATGCTGAGGGGTCTCCAAACTCAATTTATAGCTACGACAACAACAATACGGCAATTACATTTCAATCGTCTTATCAGCAAGCTACAATCTTGGCACTTTAAGCTCATTTCAATATACAACTCATGAATTTAGGATTATTTCAAGATACTGATTTCAATATATACCAGATTACACTCGCTCGATATCAACTTACAAACTTAATCGTGGGCAAAGAAGGAAGAAGGGGTGTCTTACATACCTTAGTACACCAATCCAACTTTCACTGACAACCTTGCCTTAAGCTCACACTTTAGAGCTTCTTCCAACTCCATTTTTTCAAACATAACAACTAGCTAGTTTCTCCCACGAAATTTTAGAAAAAAATTATGCAACAACACGCAACAAGAACACAGAACGAGATCACTCATAAATCACAACCTCCTCCAAGTTTTCCTTCACAATTTTCATAGAAGTCAAAGGGAAGATTGCTTAATTTTAATTGGATATATTCTTAGCCAAAGTAGGAGGGGTGTTCCTCAATTTCCACTACCCAGAACTTCATCAAAACGCAGCAACACACAACAACACAACAACCACAATAAATTACCGTATGTTTCCCTCTAAGTTTCACTTTTAAACACAGAATTCAAGGAGGAAATTGATTGCATTTTCTTGAAGATAACTTAGCTAATATAGGAGTAGGTTCCTCCTCTTTTGTCAACCCATAATGAGCCACAACTGGCAGCAACTCACAAAATAGTCCGATAGAAACAATGCTAGTAGCTTCACGATCTTCTTTCCAGAATTTGCTAGCTTTGTTAATTTTTTTGGCTGATTTCACCTTAAATCTTGCTGGAAATGGAGAGAAAATATGGATTCTAAGAAAACAAGATTAATTTGAATAGAAGAAAATCATTTTGGGCAGCAAACGATTTGATATTTAAAGAGGTGGGGTGGTGGAGGTACCAAGGTGGTGCCTATGTTACTGCTTGACAGTGCCTCAGAAAAATGCCCATAACTTTTTACTCTAAATACCGATTGACGAACGGTTTGATGCTCTGAAAATTGGACTCAAATAACTTTCATTTGATAGGTTTTGGGACTTCTAACTCATTATATATCAAAAGATATGATCGTTTAAAATTGATCCTTATTGATGAACTTCGCATACTCTTCGCTCTTCCCTTTGTACATGTTTCCCTCCTCACCTACGGCCAACATACAGCCTGTACTTCCCTTAACATAGAATACAAACATCAAATAATCATCAAAAAAAATTTTGAGGTGTAACAGGATCACATCCCAAGGAGTGTGATATAAAAAGTCTGTCCTAATATAAACATTAGTGGTTGTTTCCACTTTTTTTAGTGAGCCTTTCTTAATTTGTTTGGAATTCAATTACAAATAAATAAATGCGTTAGTGATATGATATCAATTTATTAGTGTCAGAACAAGTCAGTAATAACTCATAATATGATTTTGTAAGTGCTAATTATTTAAATTAATAACTTATACTATATGTTTTATTCTACTATACAACTTTGTATTACAATGCGTCTTCGATATGCTAATATCTATATTAAATGTTAATTTACTAATCATATTATTATATAAGTGGGAAGCCCCTAAGTTAAATGTTGAATTATGAAAATACCCTTCAAACATTAAAAGACTAATATACCCGTCAAACAATAAATAAATTTTATTTTTTAAATAATTTATTAATTGAATTTGACTCTTTCCTTTAACACAAGAATACCAAAAGTTTTTCCATTAATAATTATTCAACCAAAAAAAAGGATAAAAAATTCCTTATTAAAAGCTGGTATTATTGCCTTTAACGAAAAAAAATTAATAGTCCTTAATATTATAATGTGTGTAGTTAACAAAAACAAAAAAAAATCCTAACTGAAATTTGGTACTCTTGCCTTTAACACAAGAAATTTAAAAATTTTTAATGTTATACTACAGTTATGTTAAATTAATAGCAATTACAAATAGTCATGTTATCATAATTATGTTAAGCAATAACAGTTATCTCTTATTAATATAACACTCTATATATATCCATCCATTTTATTTATCAATTACTTAAATTTTGCTTTTAATCTCTTATTTAAGTGAAAATAAATCTCAAAAAAGTCACAATTATTGTAATAATATAAATTATACCTCTTTGTCTTTCTAATAAGAAATTTTTTTTAATCATATTAACTATGTCTTTTCACGCATTCCGTATGTTTTTCTTTAATGATGCCTCATTTTATATCTCTGCGCTTCTCCTTTTCTTTATTTAAAAGGATTTTGGAAGCAAAGATTATGGAGGAATTACTTCTAATATTGTGGTTCTGTTGTTTTTTTTGGGTATTTTATTTATAACATTGATATAAATTTATGTCTTGGGATATACCATGTTTTGTTTTGCTTTTACTTTTTTAAAGGCTAATAGCAAAGCTGCAGATAATTTACTGTTGAATACGAGGTACGCAAAGATATTTTAGTATAGTCAAGATATGATGCATGAGCTTTGAAGATTAATTTGGCAAGGAAAATTGTATTGCTTGTATCCATTTATAGTCTAAAAATTTTTAGAAATTGAAAAAGCTAACGTAAATATATTAGGATCGACCAGGTTTTATCAGGATACTTTATCGGTCTTTTATTTATTTAAATAGTAATAATACTTGAATCATTACAAAATAATAATACGCCTTGTTATTTACTAGATAATGATTGAAATTTCCTTACTCCTTTATCGCAATTGGGTTTTTCACAATTTATTTGTGGAAGAGTATTATGCTAAAATCTTTGGTTAGTTATGAGTATGTCTCGTAAGGAAATTCTTGATAAGCATATTTACAATCAACATGGAGAGACATCTTGCTTATCTTGAAAACTTTTTGGAGAATTGCAATTACAATTTGCCTAGATAGCTAAAAATATTTTATTCTTTTATATATAATTATTTATTTAGACTTTTTAATAATATTAATATTATGTTACTATATCTTATGCTATAAGATTGAACATACACGTGCAATGCATGTGCCACAAGACTAGTAGTATAATAAACATGAAATATACATATAATACACGTATTTAAATGCTCATGTAAAAGCGAACGATATTTTTACCTTTGAATCAAACGTTTTTATGATATTTTTGTTCATTGAGACAAGTATTAGAACAAACTGAAAAAAGAACCACTGAATTTAATCAAATTCTTAAACATAAGTATTTATCAATTTAAATTTATAATTTTCTTTCAGCATTCTTGCATTGTTATACAAACACATCATTTATATATTATTTATGCTATTTTTAAAAATTTATTCTTATTAATATAAAAATATGTGCGAAGCACGTACGCTAAAACTAATACGTATAAATGAACGTGAAACTAATACACAAATCGAATCAGAACATCATAAAATAAATTAGGTGGAGTTTCAGATTGATTTTAGTTAAACCTATTTCGATAACAAATCAGAACATCATAAATAAACGTATGATCAATCTTACTATTATTAAGTAGGCATTTGACATGAAGTGGAAATCAGAATTTGAAATTATTAAATTGAATAGAGATTAATTTGAAATTGAAATTCCATTTCGCTACGTAGTTTGAATTTTAAAAATTATATTTTTGCTCATTAAATATAAATTTTTTATAATTTATAAAATTTATTAAAACTTTTCTATACTCTTATATAATTTTATCAAATGAGCAAATTATCATAATTTCATAAATAAAATTTCCTAATGTGCCGTACTAATAAAATTACTCATCTCCATATTTCTTTTATACATAAATATTTATAGTTACATATCATTATAAATTTCCAAATGCATAAAACTTTACAAAGACTCATCAATCAAATAAAGAAAAATAGTAGTAACTAACTATTCTTTAATATAATGTTCATAGTATAAATAATCTTCTCACATCCAGTAAGCTTGAAGAATTAATCACTTTCGCAATAAATATGATTTTTTTTTACAAAATATAATTTTTGAATCAAGTTTAAGAATTTTTAGAAATTAAAATCACAAACTTGAAATTGATGTCCACAGTCCCCACACTATAATTACCGGTTGATAAGCGCAGTTAGCGTTAAACAATTCTAAACGCCTCCGTCATTGTCAGGTTGTTTGTGATAAGTGAAGTCTGTGTTTAGTATACAACTAACTTAAAAGAGACAACAAGCGACAATACCAACCCTAGAGGCTAGAGGCTGCACTTCTATATGCTCAACATTTAAATAACTGGGTATTGGCATGAAATAGACATGAATAAATGGGTATCAACATTTAAATAACTGACCTAGCTGATTTGGGATTGTGATGTGACTTGGTTGTTGTATCTAACATCAATCATAGCTCTATCAAAGAAATGATATGAATACTGCACAACAATGATACTTTACAATTAAAAGAGCTAAGAATTGTAACAAACAAATTTATGATAGTAATGGTACTTCATATGATTGTTGATACGAATTGATTATACAACCTCAAAGTGCTTCCCAAAGTGAAAACCGGAATAGATATTGCTCCGGAGAGAGTAATGCAGAGAGTCTGCATATCTCTCTGCATTGCATGAATATAAGTGAACAGAAAACACCTGCTGCAGTGTCCAATCACAAATGCGCAGTAACCAAAAAACTATTTACTGTAGAGAGAGCTCATCTACCCAAAATGTCCGTCAAAACTGAAACAATTGGAAAAGATCCAACGAAGACAGGGCCAGCTATGAACCATGCATCACAGGTCTAGATCCAACAGTCAAATTGACCTCTGAGCCTGTGAAGTGTGAACCTATCGGCCTAACAGAACACAGTATCAACAATCCTATCCTCGTTTGCTAGTTGTATAAGCTTATCTTAGTATGTTTGCACCTTCCTCGGTATTCAACATATAGCTTCTGAAGTATCGCCAGTTTTGTACAATGTTGTGATACAGAACACAGTAAAATTAAGAAGCGGAAAATTATATCCTCTGAAATGGCGTCCTATAAATTTTCTGTCGAATGCTTTGCCCTCAAGACACTTGATAATTTTTCTGATTTGCATGGTCCATAAGACGAGAAGCTTTAATGAAAAACTTGACTTGATGCATAGTATTCACTTTCATTAAACACGGGTCTTAAATCTTCTTTGCACATAAAATCCAAAGGGAAGGAAACAAGATGACCTTTCACAGATTTTAATCTCTCCATGGGATCTATACCCATATCTCCATCCTGATAAGATTCTAGCTTGCTTGGAGCTATTCCTAAATCAATGGTCGTATGACCAAGTTTTTCTTTTGAGAATGCCATGCATTGTCGAAGTGAAGCCCTGCATGACAATAGAGGAGAATACGAGATAAAAAAAAAAAAGAAAGGAAAAAGAAAGACTAAATGGAGAGAGAAAATGATGGCAGCTAGCTATACCTGGATTGCATCAGATCGTTGGGTATGCAAGAGAAAACATCTTGGTATATCATGGTATTGGACTGACAATAACACCACCACTCGAGCATCAGAAAAGGTTGACATATTAAACCATACATGCAAAAATTTTGAGTGTCAAGTTGGATGCAAATAATAACTCGGTTGATTTTAAACCAATATAGCTTTTTAATGCAAAAGAAGAGGACTTGAATCATGAAACCTTCAAAGGAGCACTTCACCACACATACCTTAGCAGTTGCCATCCAAATATCCTTGTACGTTGGATCAACCACAGGGTCCTTAATTTGACCAACCTAGCAAGGAACAATGATTAGTCAGCAGGAAATTCATAGCCTAGAACAGAAATCCTGAGAGTATAAATTAGCACCTCGCCTGTACGAAGACCAAGGTGCTCAGACCATAGAGAAAGGCGAAGAGTTAATGCAAATTTTCCTGCCTTCCTTGGCTTGCCTCCCATGAACGAATCAACAAACTCCTTGTCCTCGATAAGTACACCAATCTGACCATTAAAAAAGAGAGGATGGGTAATAAAACATGATACAATGAGTATAGCATAACTTGTCACTGGATACAACTCGAGGCAGCTAATGTGACTCATAAATAATTCAGAGGTGGGACTGTTTAAAACTGTCAGGAGGGCCTTAGAATAAATGAAATACATATGCTGCTGTCTTCCACAGGTATGATGCACTATAAAGAGTCTTTAAGGACCGACTTCTTGAAATAAATATTAAACTGATCATCCTTGTGTAGGTTTGTTTAAAAAGGAAATCAATCAATTTGCTACCATTAACTCAAAAGGACAATTATATGTGAGGTTCAAGCATGGTATTTTAAAGAATTAATTTGGTAGTGAAGTTGGAATAAAATTGGCGCAATAGCGTGTAATGGTTACAGAGATTTCATATAGCCTGCCCAACTTTTTGAGATCAAGGCATAGTCGATCGACCGACTTTGGTTGTGAAGCAGACTAAATTCTTATAACAGCTATTTTAACATCGAATGCTTGATAAAAGATAGTTATAACATTAAATCACATCCCACAGTGTATGCATAATCAAAATGTCAGCTGACTTCTAAGATTCTTGAGCAGATAAATGACAATTCAAATGAAGATACAGTACTCAAGGAAAAACTTCTAATATCATTTGTCAGTGTAAATTAACAAGAAAGGTTAGGGTACAAATGATCGGGGTTTAAGCAAAAAAGAAAAGGAAAAAATTTGCTACTTAAACCCACCACGAATATCAGAGCAGTGGCATGCATAGTATATGCAAATCAACCACATTATGTAGGCAGTTTCAGTTAGGTAATATACTTTTATCAGCAATTGAAGGCTCCATGTATTTCAAAGAGTTAAGGTCTCTTAGGTATAAACTGAGAAGCAATACCTCAGAGTCTCTTGAACCAAGCAAGCTTCGATCATTTATATTTCCAGATCCAATCAAGGCTGTATGGTCATCAACTATCATGATCTTGCTATGCACATATATCTGGAGAAACAAAGTGTTAAAATATCAAGTGAATGTATCTCTAGATTTGTTGTACTTGAATAAGGAAAATCATATAGAAAATTCTATAGGACACCTTGAATATTCTGTATTTAATTAAAGAATACTTACCTTATTAGCATACGGATTGATTATCTACCATATTATGTATAGCCTAAGACTCCCATATAAGAACATCTCTTGTACATTATTATTAAGTCAATGAGAAGATTTTTCTATTTTCATATGGTATTATAGCCTGGGTATGTTTCTCTTAAAGCCGAGGGTCTACCGGAAACAGCCTCTCTACCTCTGAGGTAGTGGTAAGGTCTGCGTACATTCTACCCTCCCCACACCCCACTTGGTGGGATTATACTGGGTGGTTGTTGTTGTTGTTGTTGTATATTATTATAGCCTCTACAACCTTGAGAATGACTTGAATAGCTTCTGCTACAAGCGGGTGGTACCGGCGAATGTGTGCTGCCCATCGGGCCAATGTTTACTTAATTTGTTCTTCCTTCTGGTTTTCGACACTGTTCCTCTCTTTGGCAACCAGTGCCCCCGCTCTCCGGATGGCCAGTCAGGCGTCACTCCTCTCTAGGATCGTTAGAGCACCATTCATCTTTCAGGAGACCAGCTATGTTACCTTCTATGCAGCTGGCACCATCTTCCAAACCTTGAATTTTGTATAATTATTCTGTCAACTCAAGTTACACTGATAATGTTACGGAGATTTGCAACACCATATTCCTTTATGTGATTGAGAATAGCTTCCATTTCGTGAGAAGTGCAAGCAAGAAGCACTTTGCTTCATTGTGCAATTACCAGCGACTTTTTTGGAGGAAAGAATTCTAGCATCACTTCTCTTTTTGGTGATTGTGCACTATTCGAGCGAGATCTCGCCGTCAAATTTCTATAATTTTCATTTCAAAATAAACAAAGTCAAACTGGTGTCCCCACTTTGAGTTTAGGGTTATTTCAGAATACAAGTGAATGTATGTCTAGATTCATTGTACTAGAACGAGAAAAATAATATCGAATATTTCATAGGATACCTTGGGATATTTGTATTTAATTACAAAATACTTGCATATCTTATTAGCAAATGAATTGATTACCTACCATTTTCTTTAATTAGGTAAATGTATTTTCAATCATAAACATGGCCAAACTGGTCATATACAAGAGGTACACCAAAAATCTACAAACTCCTCCCAATCATCTATACAACAGGGAATTTTCTGTTTACACCAAAAGAGCATAAGGGATTGGAGGTTACTCCTAAGCAGAAAAACACTCGACTCTATTCCTTCAAAGACTCTCCTATTTCTTTCTCTCGACACCACCCACATTAACACAAGAGGAACCATGTTTCAAGCTCTTCTTCTCCTCCTCCTCCTCTTCCTGCTCTTCCAACGGAAGATCAAGTCTTTTACAGTTTTTGGCATTGCCCAAGAAGTGCCAAAACACCGAAGCATATCCCACCATAATCTCATGGTTAGCCCAAAATGTAGAAGGAGATGATCGACGTCCTCGCCCACCTCCTTACACATGTAACACCAACTGACACAGACAACCTTCCACTTCCTAAGATTTTCCGTTGTCAAGACCAACCCTCTAGGAGCTAGCTAGCCAAGTGAAAAAACACACCTTCCTTGGCACCCCTGAAACCCATATTACATTACATGGAAAATCAAACACTTGCCTAAGACCCTAACCAATAGTTTCTTATGAAAATACTTCAAAGAGAACACCATTATTCCTAGCCCCCACCACCAAACATCAAGATTATCCACTGAATTGACTTGCCTATGAAGTAGGGCTAACAATCATTGAAACTCACTTTCCAATCTTGAAAAGCCCTTCTAAATCTCAAATCCCAAAAGTCTCTCCACCTTCCTCCTAATTTGCTACATTGTCAAAAGCCCCCTTGGCAAGATATTCTATACAAGCTCTAAAATTCATCTTATAATAATGTATTCGCACACCATCTATGACCCCAAAAATAAACTCTCCTCCCATCTCCGACCTTGAATGAGATTATTTCCACAAAACTATCCCATCCCATCCCTGCATGATATTTCCAGAAACCACAACTGAAAGGAAAAACAATATCTCTAGTTCTCCAACCCCCTTCCCTTAATCCCAAATTTGCCACCTCACTCCCCTCCACAAAGCTTGTACCTCCACCTTGAACCTCCACATCCATTTTCCCAATAAAGCTTTATTAAAAACTTTTAAATCTTTAAAATTTCACTGCACCAAATGAAATTTCCCCGCATCCCCAAGAAAATTTCTCTGAATCTTTCCCAACTTTTCAGTGACTGATGTTGGAGCGTGAAAAAGAGATGTAGCAAGTGGGAATGCTCGATAATGTGCTTTTAACAAGTACTTCCTTTCCGCCCTTGGAAAAGTATCTTTTCTGCCACCCTGCTAGTCTCTTCTCAGCCCTCTGAATAACCAGATTCCACACTATATGGTCCTTGTTCAAAGCACCTAACTGTACTCCAAGGTATGTAGTTGGAAGAGCCCCAACCCCACAATTCATGGTTCTAGCAAGCAATCCAATGTTATCCACCTCTCCAACAAGAACAATCTCACACTTCCTCAAATTAATCTTAAGGCCCGACACTGCCAGAAACCAAATAAGAACTTGGCCTAAATAATCCAGCTGGGTCTAAACTGCATCACAAAGACCAAGGTATCATCTGCAAACAACAAGTGAGACACCAATGTCGTCCCTACACCCGCAACTGCAGCATCGAAACCCTTCAAGTAACTCCCCAAGACAACTCTATCCATCATCCTGCTCAAAGTTTCCATAATAAGAATAACAACATCGGTGATAAACGGTCCCCTTGATTACCTACCATATCACGCATATCCGAAGACTTCTACATAAGGAACACCTCTTATACATTTTTAAATCAAGTCAATGAGAAGCTTTTCATATTCTCACACAAAGCAACATAAGTCGACCATCAATTGGAGATTTTCAATTGAGTTAAAAGACAAAAATGAAAATAAGTTATCATTTTATATCCCAACTGACGACACGCTAAATGATCTTAAGTTCAGATCTTTGGTATTAACATCACATTAGCTCTTCTTCATGGCTAAGCAATAAGTGAAGACGTAATTATGCACAAGAACTACAAATTAACCGGTAAATGTAGCTAAAATTGAGTAGAGTAAGGCCTACTGTGAAAGTATGGTGTGTCTGAGTTCTAAGATTTCTAACATGAAAGGCACTTTCTCCAAGGGTTTGGTGAACACCTAAATATTTGTAGAGATTTCGATTAAAAAATAACCACTTTGACCAAAGCTGAAAGATACCATTTCAAAAGAAGTTAGCCCACTATCAAAGTAAAGTATAAAACAATGTTTGAGGTCAGTCTTGTTGTTTTAGAATAGAAGTGCTTGACAAAGTTACCTTACCAAAAGCAAAATAGGCCAAAGTTATGATACAATAACGAACTGTTTTGCTTTTAACTAAAAAACTGTCTTGAAGAATGTTGTTCTTGATTTCCCCACTGTGAAACATTGAGGATAGAGAGGTGAAACTCATCCACACAATCCAGTTATAAGTTTCAAAGCCAGAATAAATTTCCGCACCATAGAGGATAGAGTTAACAAACAAGATGACGTAACAGCCTTAACTTCTAGAGCGATGTCCACTGACTATAAGGACATGAAAAGGGAAGACTTCAGCAATTCATGGAGTATGTTGTAAAAATTGAGTAAGGATAGTAAATACCTGGCTAGATGCAATAGGACCACCATCGAAGAGCCTTCCATAAGCTCTGAGACCATAAAATGATATATAGTCATGCATTCTAGAGCCCATGAGGACATTAAGATTATGCAATATTGAATTAGATCCTCTGCATATCGTTCGATATTGCCAATGCATAATAGCTCTAACTGAAGCAGCACCACTATCATCCAAACCACCCTGTTGTAACTTAATCCTTAGTGGAAAAATATAGACAACTATCCACAAGAAAAGATGTAGGTCAGTCTAGTAGTGCTGTTACCTGAAAGCCAGGAAGAAGTGGTATCACAACGATGACCCTGAAGGGCTTCTTTTCATTATAAGCTCGCATAATACGCCTGTACAGTGCTTCTAAAACACGATTTTTTATAATTTCATCCCCAGATAGCCCAGAAATAAAAAATTGATTCTGGAAAAGAAATCATTAGAGCTGTGTAAGATATCAGATACATTGAATGGTTGCTCAAAATCAGTAAATCAAGAATACAGACAAAATTAGCTAGAAATGAAAATTTTATCATTAGGAGAAAGAAATAGAAAGCAAAACTACAAGGCACTTCATATTGGTCTAACAACACATCTGATTCAAAATTCGGCATCACTGTAGGAATATGATAGTTGAGTCATCTTCCACATATTACAAGTATAATAATGTAATAGTCCTAGTTAAAGCAGAGCAAGTAGTCAATAGACCTTTAAAGCTGATTTTGTAAAAATACAAAAGACCTTTAGATTATAAGGTATTTTCACCATAGAACGTGTCCACAGTACCAGTTAACAGAATATAATGTGCTCAATCATAAAGGATGGTTTGCAAACTACATATATTTGCTTGCTAACCATTGCTAGCGCAATCTGAAATTGATTACAAAGACATGGGGAGAAGAGTGGAAAGGAGCACTACGACTAGGTAATGTAAGGATATGGGACATGCCACTAACTGATCCAGGAAAATTTACTTACAGTAAAGAGTCTAAAAGGCATAACAGGAAGTTGTGTCATAAAGATATTAGCATATGAAGTAAAAATTGCATAGTCCCCCGGTGGAATAATAATTTGAAACAATCATCAAAAGGAGTTAAGTTTTCAAGTTAAAATAACATAACTTGAACTTCCATCAGACTACTACAGATGTCAAAATTTAAAGTTTCTCAATTAACAGCTCCCAGGCTTGTACTGCAGCAACGTATCCAGACAAATATGAAAAACCATCAACTTGCTATAGCATCCACCCACAGGCAAAAACAAGGATATGCAAGAAATGAATACTTAAAACAGAAAAGCAAACAGAAAGAGAAGTTCAGATTCAAGCATAGATACAACACTATGATGATCTTGTATTAACTATTAAAGCAATACATCTTTGAGAAGACAACGATTAATGCTTGCATAATATCAGAATATAAACAACTTTTGTTGTAGGCTAAACGAAGAAAATGTTCAAGGAAAACCCCTCCTGCTACTTTATAACTGGAAGGCTAAGACGATATCCTTCTTAAGGACAGATAAGTTAGGGTGAAGTGGTGCCAGTACTTCAACAGAGCCAAGCTTCTACAATTCATGTGAACGTGTTTTTTAAGAGATTATTGCCAAACAACCATCTGCAAGCAAGGACTATTTTGTTCCGGGGAAACAAAAACTAGACATCCTAATTCAGCCAATGACACCAGCTATACCACGGTTTCATCAAAGAGAACAGTATTAATGTATACCTCTATGTAAACAAAATGTTCAGCCTTTTCGATAAGAGAGCAATATGCATTGTGTATGCTTTCTTCAGTTTGACTTGTTCCAGCTGACCATTGACTGACACTCCTTATAACCTGAAATCAAAGAGCTTATATCAACTATATGACAAATCAAAGACCCAATTAGATATAAAACATCACAATCAATTATAAGGGGGATTCGGACCAACGACAACTGGATATTCAATTACATTATGGAAGCAAACTATAAACTAAAAACCGCCATCCAATTTGGCTCAATTACATTTGTAAACACAAAGATTCAGAGAGATTTTCTATATAAAGAATAAAATATCACATCTAGAGGCGCATAAAGCAAACTTCTAAAACGACGATCTTACAAAAAATCAAGAGAAGATTATGAACAGAATAAATTTAAATGTTATGACATCTACATAAGCATGTTATTCAATATTAACTAGTATCTGGTAGTCACACATGAGGGTACATGAGCAGAGCCACCCATTCACAACTCTTTAACATGAAACGTTCCAATTTCAGTCACATACGAGGGTGCATGAGCAGAGGCTCCCATTCACAACTCTTTAACATGAAATGTACCAATTTCGTGCGCATTTTAGCTATCGAAAAAAGGAGAAGATCTCCAGCAGTGATAAAACAAGGATGCAGCTAGGTATGCACATGGAGCATTTTGCGGATAGAGATAGGTGACTCAAGCCAGTCCCAATCATTACGCCATCAGTCAACTCTTTTGCGCTTATTTTATTTTTCACTAACCTTTTTAGGCAGCTATTATAGAGCACTTCACATTCTCATTATTGCAGCACTTCTTTGATTAAGATGTCGTCAATTGCTAGTTCATAAAACACCCTGTTATGTTACTTGAACAATAATTTGATTTTGCCCAACCTTCTGGTCCTAACTCCTATGCGAAACCACGTACAGCTGTATTCACACGGAAAAGAAGAGAATAGATCTATCATTTCTACCTGATTTACTAATTTAAACCAAGGAATGAACCTCTTTCTCTAAAAGAATTTTCATTTATTCATTTCTAATAGGAATTTGACCATAAAGTTTTGGTATCTATACAATTAGATATTCTGCGAGTCTATCCTGGTAGTCGACCCACTAATACATATATGACATCAAAATTCAATAGTTCCACTATTTTTTTACAACCAAGAAATTCCCGAGGGCCAGTAGCACACAGTTCAAAACTTTGTGGATAATGGGCCGGACCTTCTACTCTTCTCCACTTAAAATACCCTGCTATTGTCTGCGGTAAGGTTCAAAACTGCAACGTGCACCTAGCCTACCCATCAGGCACTGCACTCTTACCACTAAACTAAAGCCCTAGTAGCCAACTGTTTCAATATATCTCTCTCTAGATTGACAAAACTTAGATTATGGAGATGTCTTTCTACCATTCGAGTCTCTTTCTCAAGAAGAATCCAGAGTTGGACATTCCTACTTCTCACAGCTATATGAATCATCTGCACTGGAGTTACAAAGGACACTTTTATTTTCAACCAAACAAAGAGCTACAAAAGATATTTCAAGTTTTGTCCTTGGGAAAGCTGAAAGGTTTAAACCCACAGGATTATTTTTAAGGGACTATTTTAAGTCTACACATAAACATAAGGGGCCACTTTTGTCATTTTCTCATAACAGTCAACTACCAATGTACAGAGAAACTCTTTAAACAAAAAATTCATGAGATTCCTCTTCCAGCATAATATTATTTGGAGAGTTATAAAAATAGCTTTTTTTTATCAAGAAGTCCTAAAATCAACTTTATTGGCAGTTACAGTTTTAGCAGATTAACAGTAGATATGTGGATTCTCATTAAACTGGGAAACAGCGGGATAAACAAAGAATAGAAGCTTGGGAACACTGAAAAATTGACACGCATAGAGTCATAGGCATGGGATGATTATAACTCACCTGGCAACGACATGAAACACGAGGACCAACTTGCCCATTTTCTTCAGGTGAGACAACTTGATCACCTCTCTCTTGTTTCTCCCACCAATCTTTGTCCAACTTCTTCATGCCAGGCTGCACAATATTTGAAGATAGCTCCAGATTTTGATCCAACTCGTCCACAAATCCTTTCATTGGCAAATCTGGAATTAGAGGTTCTACACGGGTCTTCCTGAAAGAGAAAGGGATTCTGCTAGACCTGTTCCGCTGATCATGAAAAACATGCCCTGTATGGAAGCCATTTATTTTTAGTTCTTCCTTGAAACTTTCCCCTCCTTCAGCTTCCTGAGGCATAAGCAAAGGTATATCTTGGGAAGAAGACCCTGAAGAAAATGAATCATGTCTTTTGATTATTTTATGAGGAAGCGCAACACCTTTACTTCCATTGTCCATCTCACCGCTCATTCCCATGTAATGAGGAATAACCATGTGATGCTGAGGCATAAGCAGCGGAATTGCTTGCTCACGTGCAGCTTTGTTTCTCTGAGAAATTATTGAAAATGTCAATGTGACAACACAATCATAACAGTGAAAGAAAAATATGTTTACAAAAAATATGGACCTTTGCATAATTCCAGCGCTGAACAAAGTGTCGAGCAGCATCACGGCAAGGTGGTCCCCAGAGGGCACAATGGACATCATGCCATGGCATACGTGGATACCTTTTCCGATCTAATTCATCCTTCATGGTATCTTCCCAGGAATTTGGTTCAGATTCCCTGAATGTTGTATTACATGAGCAACTAGCAAACTTTAAAACAGAAGAAACTTCTGAGAGTTGGACTCCATAGATGATCAACTATTTTTGAGAAGGACTCTGATAAACTATCAGTTTGGTTCTTAACGGAAAAGGTGTGAAGAATGAATATGAGGAACACATTAACTAGATTTTGAAATGGGAAAATCGTTTATCTAAGGAACTAATCAACATACAGCTTTCATCACCTACGGTAGAGCAGAATAGCATTGACCCTGACCTGAAAAGGAATTACCCAAAAATATGCCCGTCCTTAGTAGTAACTTCCATGTTTTTTTAATATATATTAATCACAAAACAGTACTTTGGTTGTACTGAAAACTTATGTACAATTTGATCAAAAGAAAGCTCCTCAATCTAACCTCTTAACAGGAACCTAAAGTATCTAAAATAGAGATGGTGTCTTGAGGGTAAATTTTGATTGCACCAAAAACAGAAGAGAGTAATACAGTTGAGCTTGATATTTTGCACTGAATTACTGATGTTTTCAAACATCTAGCATTCCTCTCTCTCCAAATTGTCCACCAAATGCATGCGGGAATCATCCTCCATCTGCCTCTATCAATTGCTCCAGCTCCAGCTACTTCCCAACTGAATAGAGCTTCAGTAATCTTTCTAGGCATTGTCCAAGCTAAGCCTCAGAGATTAATGAAGATCTTCCATAGCTGATCAGTTATATTGCAGTGTATGAATAGGTGTCCCACTGTTTCCACTTCTTTTTCACATAAAAAGCATCTTGAGCATAGGATCCACTTCCTCTTGATTAGATTTTCTTGAGTAAGCACAGCTTCCTTTGCCGGTAACCATGTGAAGCTTGCAACCTTGAAAGGTATCTTAGTCTTCCAAATGTGCTTCCAAGGCCAGTTGATGCCTTGAGACTGGGTTTGGTTCAGCATTTTATAGGCAGTTTTGACATTGAATCTTCCACTGCTATGTCCCTCCCGTTTCAGCATGTCCTCCCCCTCCTGTACTCCTGCAAAATTCTCCAGCTGCTTGAAAAAGTCAGTTATTCTACTCATTTCCCAGTCGTTCAAATCTCTTCTCAATATCAGATTCCAGCCTTCAGGTGACCATATTTCAGCTATGGATTCATGCTGTGCTAGAGCAAATATATCAGCAAACCTGTCCTTCAAAGCTCCAATACGCAGCCAGTTATCATTCCAGAAAGATGTCCTACCACCATTTAGAACTTTTATGGCAACTTGATTCCTAACAACAGGCCATAGAAACCTGATAGATCTCTACAGGGCAACACCATAAGTTGAATTGACTGGTTTTGTCATCCAGTTGTCTTCTGCCTCATACTTACCTTTGATCACCTTGCCCCATAAACTCTCAGGATCTTGAGAATGCCTCCATAGCCATTTCATTTTAAGTGCTTTGCTGATTCCCATACCACCTTGATCCTTGTTGAGAATTACCTCTTTCCATTTAACCATATGATACACCTTTTCCTTATTGCCTTGCCACAGGAACTTCCTTCTTATGCTGTCCATTCTTTCAATAACTTTTATAGGGATGAGGAAAACAAACATCATATATTTTGGCATAGAGTCTATTACAGAATTTATCAGTGAGCCTTCCTCCCAGAGACAAGTTTGACATTTCCATCTTGACAACTCTTTCTCACATTTTTTCCAGTAACTTATTCCAAATTCCTAAAGATTTTGATTTTGCCCCCAGTGACATTCCTAGATATGAAGTAGGTAGAGTCCCCACTTCTCCCCCCAAGATCATAGCCAAATCTTCCAGGTTAAACACCTCATTGACTGGGAAAATATGGCTCTTTTTCCAGTTGATATGTAGCCCAGAAACGCCTTCAAAGAGGACTAGAATAATTCTCAAAATCTTTAGTTACTCCACCTCTGCATCACAGAAGATCAGTGTGTCATCACCATACTAGAGATGTGTGATCTCCTGACTGTTCTGTCCATTCATTGCCACCTCAAAACCCTTGATCCACCCCTTTATTCTAGCATTTTTGACCATGT
Source organism: Datura wrightii (assembly GCA_035772735.1). Taxonomy (NCBI): domain Eukaryota; kingdom Viridiplantae; phylum Streptophyta; class Magnoliopsida; order Solanales; family Solanaceae; genus Datura; species Datura wrightii. The sequence goes on along the minus strand of JASDFA010000019.1, from coordinate 68,286,060 downwards.
TGCTAAACCCTTCCATGGAAATTATCAAAAGGAACAGGGACAAAGGATCCCCTTGCCTGAAACCTCTTTCAGTTCTGAAGAAACCTTTTGGTGAACCATTGATGATCACTGAGAATTTGACAGTAGTTATGCAGAACTTCATCCACTTAATCCATTTTTCACCCAAACCCATTTGCTTCAGCATGCTTAAGAGGAAATTCCAATCCACACGGTCATATGCTTTTTCAATATCTAACTTGCAAAGAATACCAAGCTTTTTCTGTTTCTGTCTTGAATCCACTGCTTCATTGGCTATCAAGATGGCATTCATTATTTGTCTTTCTTTAATGAAGGCCATTTGTTGTAGATCTACCAGTTTCTCCATCACCCTTTTCAACCTCTCAGCCAAGACCTTTGCAATGATTTTGAAAATGCTGCCTATTAGACCTATAGGTCTGAAGTCCTTCAATTCTTTTGCACCATTCTTCTAGGTATCAAGGCTATGTAGGTTGCATTGAAACTCCTTTCAAAGAAGGCTTCGGAGTGGATGTTGTGAAACACCTCCATGATATCCTGTTTTAGCACCTCCCAGCATTTGATGAAGAATCCCATTGTAAAACCATCAGGACCTGGAGCCTTGTCCATAGCACACATTTTCAAGCACCCCAATACTTCTTATTCTTCAAAGCTGCTTCACAGGATAACCTTTTCTTCCTCAGAAATTGTTGGACAGTTCTCAAAGTTATTGGATAGTTTCTTACATGTATTTGTTTATATTAACTGAAACTCTTATCTCAAAAGCCGTTTCCAGCTTTTAAATGGAGGTTGTTAAACTGTAAAGCATTAGTGTCTTAAAATGTGAAAAGTTGGAGTATTGTTAAGTCTCCCCAAGTAAAATAACATGTAATTGCATCTCATACTTATTTGTAGCCTATAGGTATGTCTTGTATTCTATTCACCGAGTTATTTATTTATCTTCTTCCTTCTCTCAATTTTCTTCACATGGTATTAGAACCTTTGTGATTTGGTAAAGCTTCAAGAAACTTCTGCCAATCAGCAAGCGGCCCCAAAATTTTCCCTCGTTTTGTAGTTTTGCTGTTCTTGCCTCTTTCTAGTAACTTTTCTCATGTCATGATGCCTCTTTCTAAAGACCATTCCATTGGCTCTGTGCATATTGAACCAACATTTCAACCATTTTTTCAGTCATTACTCCTACCAACTTTTCAGGAGAGTTTCTGGTGAACACAACTTTTCTCCTAGTTATTAGGCGGCATTATCGACACAACCTTCCGATGAGTTTATTCTTCTTTGTTCTTGAGTTCTTCAAAATATGAAGAAACAAGATGGTTTCCTTTCCCCAACTTGAATTTAGGCGGAGAAGGTGCTAAAACATCAGCATATTGGTATGTTAGAGCTAATATTAAATTACTCCCTTGTTGAATGAATATATGATGTGAATTGCATCTCACATTTATATAGACTTTCCTCTTGCATTCCTTTATCAAGTTATCTATTTATTACTTCCCTTGTGTTATTTTTGTCACACAATCATATCTTTCTGTTCTTTTTTTTTTTGGATAACCGTGGTGTCCGGACCACACCTCAACTAATTTCACGGGATACCTGTCACCTCCCACCAACAACAGGTACCAGATAACTCTCTCCACCAAGGCTAGGACAGATGGGAAAAAATCACCTAGTGTTTTTTTGTCTCTGCTGAGGTTTGAACCTGAGACCTCATGGTTCTCACCCACTTCACTGAACACTAGGCCACACCCTTGGGTGCAAAGTGTATAATGTAAAGATATGGCAAAAAAGACATGCTGATTACACAGGTATAGAGGTTACAAAAAAAAGATACCAGACTAGGGGCTTTCTGAACAAAGGGACCAAATGAATTAAATTATACTGCTGTCAATAGTACAGAGTATCTAAACATTTTTCGTAAGCTTATACGAGCTACAAGTATATCAGAATTTTTATACAATAATGTTTTAATTAAGTGCACCTGAAAACAATCAATATTCTAGGGCAATATTACCATTTAGTATAACAGCCCACAAAAAATTAATTATCCTTTAAAATAAAATGGGATTTACACATTGCTCAGGATTCTCGCATGTGATTATTTATGATTAAAAGCAGAATATGACTAGTTCCAAACAAAATGAAAATACAGTTCTCTTAAAAAGTTAGTGAGGAAGAACACCTTGGATTATAATAATCTTTTCCAGGCCATATAAGAGGTGGACAATCACCCACTTTGTGTTCCGGTGAGTCATAGCGGCCAAAGCACAGGTCCAGTCCTCCAATAAAGCAAATCTGATGGTCAACAATGACAATTTTTTCATGATGGGACCTATATGCAACCATGCGCAACCATTAGTCGTAACTAGATTAGCTAAAATTGTCAATAAGAATAATGAAACAAGGCAATAACTAAATCCAGGAAAAACATACCATAGATACACACCACTTGAGAAATGATCAGGATAACGCAGCACCCTGACATTCTCATGGATGCCTACCAGCTTTCTCTTGCTATACACACTGTTGATTTTCAAAGCAATAGCAACCTCTTTGTACAGAAGGATGTAGATCTGCATTTGAAAATGAGCTAATGCTCTTCAGACTACAATAATCAGAAGAAAACATCACATCACATTTAAAACAGACAAGAATATGAATTACCACCTAATTTGGGAAAATACAGACCTCGATGAAGTGACCTGCTGCAACTACCACACAAGATTTTACAAAATACTTGTGCAAAAAATATTTGAGATGACACAGGTTTGACAGGCTATTTACCTAAACCTAAGAAACTTGGAAATGGCACTATCAGAACCAGAGTTGCAGTAATCAAAAAGGAACTTGAGCATCACCCAAATAACTACACGCTTATAAATCACTGCAAAATCTAAACACTTGGGAGGGGGTAGGAGTAACCAATCTGTTAGCAAAAAACTGGCAGATCATGTGGTAGCGCTCACAAATAAACCACTGCAAAAGCTGAATTCTAGAAGGACTGATACATTGACCAGAGAGATGCTAGTTATAATCAGTACATTCACACGGACACATCAATGAGTTTATGAAAAGAAAAATGAACTGTGATTTTCAACTTCAAAAAGTTCTCAGTAGAATGGTAGAACCTTTCTCTGTAAAAGCACATTGCCTCTACTATAGATTAAGAAGGATAAGTCATAAGAGCAAAACCAAATGACAAGAAATTTTCTCCCTCTCATATTAGATATTAAACAATCAGAACCTAATGAATAATTTAGACAAGCTTAATCACCAACCTGAACACCTTGTTTTGCTTTGGCTTCCAGTAATGCATCAAGCCGGAAGGATGCATTAGTGTGAAAGGGACGTCGCATATAAAGTTCAGGGCACAGCCACCAGCCACATATAAAGATCTGTAAAAGCATTGAATCACCCAAATCCTTTTTAAATTTGAACGTTTAGATTAAAATTGACCGCTGTAACAAATGCAAACTTAAACAAAGACCTCTGACTTTGCTTCTTCAATAGCCAAAGCTATAGCTTCAAATGCTGATTCACCATCAACAAACCACTGAGCCTGGCTGCCATCCTCTGTCAAACCCCTAGGAGGAGCATAAGAACCAAAGCGATGAGGATGACACCATCCCTCAGGTGGCCTAAGCCCTGCATCATTAATTGCTGCTACCCAATCTTTAACCTTCGCATTGCTCTTGGTCCTCAGCTTGATACACCTTGTACCACACGACACCTAAGAAAAACTTCTGTTGTAATACACAAGGAGGAACCCCAAGCATCTTTAACTAGTATAAGTTACTAAATACAAGATCTCAATGCCGCTAAAGGGATTGGCTGAATTGCCACACTAAAGAATACAGAGTAGAATTCTTGAAAAGCATCATGATTTCATAAGGTGCTTACTCTAAAATAGTGGCGTAAAGGGTTTCCATCTTTTATTTCTTTTGCTAAAGAAACGCGACCCTCTCCATTGCCATCGGAGGCTGGTAGTACATCAAACACTATTATATCTAATGGCACGGGGTCACATGGATCTTTGAGAAAAGCCAGGAATCCAGGTTTTAGTACAGCCCAGACCTGAAAAGAATCCAACCAACAATCAAACGGGATCTTTACATCAAATATAGCCAACTAATCGAAGCCCTAGAAAAGTTAAAAACATCACTTGGAGATTAGAACAACGCAAAAATCCTAAGGCATACATAAAACTTGAAAGAATCAGATATGACTCCAGGTCAAAAGTCATTTTCGTTACTTTATAAACGCTCACTTCAAGAAAACAGAAAACAAAAAAGACACCCCCTCTAACAGTAGAAAAGTATACATTGAGCTAACCAGCATATTAAGAGGAAAATTTGGATTCACTCGAACAAGCAAAACAAACAGGTTGAAAGAGAGTATCAAACTGCACTAATCTTTTTCCAGCTAATGGAAATTGCCCAAATTAGATGTCAAAATCAATTACCTCAGTCCATACCAGTCCCTTGAACCATGCCCAGAGTTCAAATATAACACAGAAAGGACCTTAGTCCAGCCACCAGTCCCTTAAACTATGGACAGAGTTCAAATATAAGATGGAAAGGCCGCAAACCAAAAGATTTGTGTCAATAACAACAGAACAAGAACTTCATTTATAGAGTAAAGAAATATACTCTACTTGAAAACCTCAGGACTAAAGAACAGAACTAACTTCAGTGTTGTTTCAGAACCAAGTATAAAATCAAACTAGAAATTACCTAGATCTGCGCTTACAAATTTCAAGAAAGTTGCCTCATCAATGATTTTGCAATTTATGAAACAAAACTATTACTCTAGAAGAAGTGAAGGCTACTATTTCAGAATCATCTATATTTTAGTCAGTAACGCTAAGAGATACAGGAATCAGTAGACAACCCCTTGCAATAAACTTTCACATAAAAGTAAAATCTGGAAAATATATATTATGAAAAAAGAGAATAAAATCTGGAAAATATATAAAGAACTCCCAATTTTCACTAAGTGATTATCATGCCATCTAGGTCTTTTTTGCAGGTAAGAGATTATCCAACAAATGGACAGCTGTGAGGCTAGACATGTGTAACCATCTTAAAACCAGAGAGCCACATACATACAACAATGACAACAACATACCCAGTGTAGAGAACCATATACATATGAACCAGAAAGTAAGGCTACCTTCTGCCAATTGTCTTTACAGCAACCAAACCATTGACATGAACAACATTTCCGACTATCATCGGCACTTTGAATTTTTGGTAAGTGCTTCACCATAATATAGTCTTCTTTTAACTTAGGACCATACTCGGGCGAAAAGGATAATCTTGAAACTTCCAGAAACCTGCAGACCTGCAATTTAATTCCAGTGAAATAAGGTGTTGCCAGGTGTTTATACAGGCTTGCTATCAAACTTAACAACATATAATTTGGGGAAAGTGTTTGTAGCATTAACACATTGAGTAAGAATACAGCTGTTGAGCCACCTTCAAATATAAATCCAAGGCACACTAACACAAGTATATGTTAGATATTTGCACATACAGGAAAGGGATATATTGGGACTAATCAGTAATTGAATGTTGAAATCCTGCAAGATGATCAATGAGAATCTAGAATATTAAAGCTATGACAGTCCTGATCAAAAAATATTAAAGCTATGACAGTTGATGCTGACTCTGCCGAGAAATGTTATTTCAATTAGAATCATCCACAATTCCTATTGCAACTGCTGCCAGATATATATCCCAAAGATGGCAGAGAGCATTTGGTTTACGGGACTCCCGATACTGCAATAATGACCAAGGAATTTGGTTATGACCAAACTGAATCCTCTAACCTCATTCATAGCCACCACTTTATTTCTTTCTTTTTTCTCTTGTGCTTCCGTAAGTAGCCATCACTTCTTCTCTATGGAGGGCATTTACTTTTTCATTTTTTAGGGGTTGGGTGTTGCAGGTAGGGAAGGGCAATAAGTGGGTAGAGAATGTAATGTTAAACTACCATTTGAAAGATCATTATTCTGGGTTTTATTTTTGAGATATTACCCTTAGAAGAGTGAAAACATTCTTCCTAGAAGCGAAACTTCAAGATTCAAACCACTAACCTTACAAGGTAAGCTAAAAACATTGGGAACTTGAATATAAGATTCATAATCTTATACAGGCACACGTGGAACCTAAACACAAATATATTAACTCTTATTTACTACAAATGTACGTCATGAACAACTTTTTGGTATTGTGCATGGCAAATGAGAATGTATTTTTTATGTTCTTGCTGATTTGTGTCACTGTATAAGAACCATCTAAATTCCTAACAGACTATACAAGAAGGCATAGAGCAAGAAGATTCTTAGACATTTGTTAGATGGTTAAGTCAGAGAGGTTCTTTCTCCAGCATAAACATATATAAAGGAAGCAAGTCCTCTAACTACATGTTGAAGTTTGTTTCATAGAGATGCAATTATGTAAACACAGAAACATCCGCTAAGCAGGAAATACACTTATCAACTAGAATTCTTTTTATTTAAAAAAAAGGAACGGAAAGGCATCTTGAGAGGTGGGGGAAGTCCAGCAAGATTAGATATCCAGGAACCAGGCATCAAGGCAAAATGTCATTCCAGGGAGAACTCAGTAGAGGGAGGCAAAAGTGAAAGGTAGGCTAAGAAACGTCCGGTGACCTCAACCAATGGATAAGGCGAAGAATAAAGACTTGCAAAAGATTCTTCGAGTAAAAAAAGCAAAGCAAAGCAAAGCAAGAGGGAAACCACTTCAAGATACCTCCTGGGAATTGACAATATCTATATTTCCAAGGAAGTGATTCAAGTAACCCTGCATAGCAGTTTTTGCTCGATCTGACATTGAATGTTGCCTTCCGAGGGTTGGCCGAATTATTGGCAAAGCAGCACTAGAAGGAACATCTCTGAACAAAAAACCACCTGTAAGAACGATAACTATTATAACAGGAATAGATGTATTTAATGCTTCCCTTTTATCATGAAAACTGGCTCTAGATGAAGAAGCACCTGTTTTTGGCACTTTCCTCAGCACGCAGAGGACTAGCCTCATCATCAGGTTCATCCTCATCTTGAATTACAGTTGTATGATCTCCTATCCCCAGGTTCTGAAGCCATTCTTTGACCTTTAACAGAATATATCAGTCAGAATGTCGTGAAAAGTCCACCATACTCAAAGTTATCAAATCAGAACCGTGCTGCTTCCAGATGCACCGAGCAATTAAACGATATGAACCAACAATATTTCATGGGAAAAGCCCAATATACCTGTTCTTGCTTCTCATGAATCTCCTCAATGAATGCACGCTTCTTTAATGCAAAATGTAAATAAAATACATGCGAGGCTTTCTTCACCAATTGCCACTTGAACTACAGGAAAAAAGGAAAGAAAAAAAATGTGGCACTGTTAGACAAGAGTGCCGCAACTGAAAGACAGGGAGGACAAATATTTCAGGGAATAAGGTCTTTCCGGAAGGAGATCAAGGCCAATAGACGGTTTTGAATGGGGGGTCACAACTCCACTAACACAAAATAAGTCTATCATTCTCAGGAACAACCAAGTGGTGTTCAAGATATTTCAGCATACAGGATAGATACTAAGTAGAGAAATTCCTCTTTGAGCTCCAAATAACAAACAAATTTCTTAGCAACCTTCTACACTTAATGTTAAGACTTACGAGTTAAATCTTTCATGTCATTTATCACTTGGAATAGATAATGTACGGAAAATTGATGTCAAAGTTATTTACCTGCAACAATTTCTAGTAGCAAATGCAAATCCTTTACAGTAAGAAGTTTACAACAAGAACAACGACTACGTCTCAAACCCAAACTAGTTGGACTCAGCTATATGGATACTCTATATCCATTCCTTGTTTACTCACAATACCTTTAAGCAGATTTTGGCCCTTCTTGCATCTTTTGGTTTAGAAATTTGAATTTCCATTAGTAATCAGGACTAAAATTGATGTTAACAGCCAAAAAAATTTTAGCAAAGTCAAAAAAAGAAAAAGATAGAAACAATCAACCCAAATCACCTAACCATAACTTGAAGAATTATTCAGATATCCAAAATTCTTTTCAGCTTCTTCCTTTAGTAAAAATTTCCAAATTTGATGTTATCGTCCAATTATAATTCCAAAAGACCGCTATTTATCCCCACAAAAAAGAAACGAGACATATTGAAATTAACTTCCTACAATAATTTTCTAAAAATTAAACTTTCCTTGATAAAATACAATTATTTTCTAACAAATCTATGGGAATTAACCAAATTGCGAAAAAAAAAGCTAAGGAAAGTTAAATCGAGTGAAGAATAGTGCCTGCTTGTATTGCACTTGAATGGTATAAGTTAGAAGCATGGGGCTGATGTCGCCGGCGTCGGGACGAGAGACTTGGAAGATCGTAGCCTGAGGCAACTCATCGAAAATTCGAGTTGATTCGTGGCTACTATCCTGATGAAAGGAGTAGAAGGACGATAGCATAGAAGGCTCCGGCTCCGATTGCATCTGCACGTACCGTGGTCCTCCTCCGCCATCGCCGATCATCAACTGCTCCGTCGAGGACATTTTCTATGATGCTGTATTTACCTTAATCGCAGAATAAATAAATAAATAAATAAATAAATGAATAGAGATCCAGATAGAGAGAATTGGAAAGGATAAATTGGATTCTAGTTCTAGAGAGAAGGAAGACAGAAGGTGAGAAACGGTATTCGTTTTTGATTCATTCAAGCTTCTGACAAGAAAGAAAGAACCACAATGGGTCAATTTTTCTTTCTTTTATTTATTAATTTATTTATTCTTCTTTTTTGACTTTGGCGTTTGTTTTAATAGACTTTTATTAGTGGATTCTACTCCGAATTATAATCCGGCTTGAGGAAATATGTTTTGTTTTGTTTTGTTTAGGTTAATTAATTTAATTAAAAACTAGAAAGATTACAGGAAAAAAAATTTCTCGAAAGATTGATGATTAGTCATCATTAGGAATTAATTAGCTAATAGTGCCAACTATTTGGTGCTGCCAAGTTCAAATACAACTTTGATTTTCTGCCAGATACATTTTGCTCTTTTTTAAGAAAATAAAAATAAAAAATTAGGAGTAGGGAAAGAAAAAATAAAAATTACAAATGGGTGACTGAATCTTTACGGATAAAATAAAAATTAACAAAATAATTTTAAGTGAAAATGACCAAAAATTGTTATAATTTAAATCACTTTCTTACAAATTCGAATGACATAATTTTATATGAGACAACAATGTATAAATAATACATTAATCATGAATTTAGAAACTAACAGAAAAAGTGTTACGTTTAAGCCTTTAAATTTTTAAATTTAGGTAATAGAATGATCACAAATTAAGTTTCAACGAGGGATAAGACAACTTCACGAGGGATAAGACAACTTCAGTGTCTTAATGTTCCACGCAAGAGTCTAGGGTCCGTTTTATCATGCGAGATGAAATTATAATATAAAATCATATGAGATTAAGTTTGAAGTTTTGTTTGGACATGCAATTTGAAATTTTTAAGTTGTATTTTTTCCTCGTGAATATAAGAACCCCATAAGTTGTAAAAACTATTTAAATTGCCCAAATTCTTATACAATTTTACCGAATAAGTATTATGTAATACACTATCACAAAGTCATTCTAAAAATAATACAATTTAAAAATTAAACTTTAGTTCAATAAAAAGTAAAATTTAACATGAGTTGTACTGACTACTCTTTAATATAATCTTCCACATAGTACGGACAAAAATTAGCAAATTATTTTTGTCTGATATAATAGTTGGCAAAAGTTGTTTACATTTATTAAATAAATAGTTGGTATATATAAATTGACTATTTTTACAAAATATAAACTTATGGGTTAAATTTTACATTTGAAAAATCTCATCTCACAATTTAAAATCTCAAATCAAGCTTTTTGAAGAATTTAAAATTATGAGATAAAATTATATACCTGAATACTGATTTTATCTCATAATTTTAAATTGCGATATAAAATCGCATATCCAAACGCATACTAATACAAAGTAAATGTACCACTGATATGCTTTAGAAAGCAACATTGGTATTACCAATGTAGAACTCCATTATTACTATTTGTCGGGAAAATCCTGATGATGCAAATAAAGTTAAAATTGTGAAAGGGGACTCAAAGCATATAAATTAGGTTTGATCAAAATAATTTTTACAGGCTAAATTCAAGAAATAATAGTAAATGAATAGAATAAATTTAATGGAAAAAGGTTAAAATATATTTTTGTACTATTAAAAATAATTTAAATATATTCCTCATTATATTTTCGATCTAAATTTATTCTTCCCATTATACTTTTGGCTCAAATATACCTCTCTCATTAAAGTATGGCAAAAATTTATCCTTAATTTTAACAGAATCTGATGAGTTAGCCAGCAAAAAACTCACCCATAATTTCTAAAAAGAAATGAAATTCTGCTTGATTGCAAGTATCTATATTCGAAGCTTGTGCCCGTCCATAAGTACTTGGTTGCTGTTTAGTTCATCTGTTTTCCTCCTGTTTGATAATTTGTATTCTTAATGCTTCTCCTTTGTTAATGTTGTAACATTTTGGAAGGAGATGTGTTGGAGCACTTCACTTGATTTCTTTCACCCAAAATGAATTGCAAGTTTCTATATTAAAAACTTTGAATACCATGTATGGTTATGGTAAGGAAGATGATAGTTGTAACATTTTGGAAGGAGATGTGTTGGAGCACTTCACTTGATTTCTTTCACCCAAAATGAATTGCAAGTTTCTATATTAAAAACTTTGAATACCATGTATGGTTATGGTAAGGAAGATGATAGTGGTACTGGTGGAGAAGGGTCAATAGAAACTATGGGTGAATTCATTTTTGTCGGCAATTCATTAGAAAAACTTAAATTTGGATTTCAAGATCGGGGTTGGATTAATTGGGTAGATTTTTAAAGAAGTGTGTATTTAATCATTTGTTTATGAGCTTGACAGTTATCTCTCTGTCAAAATTAAGGGCAAAATTTGTGTCAAACTATAACGGGGAGGGAGGATTTGAATTGAAAATATAATGAGAGGGATATATTTGGATCAAAAGTATAACGAGGGGTATATTTAAACTATTTATGATAGTACAGGCGTATATTTGATCCTTTTTCGTAAATTTAACTAGGCAAAGAAAGAACAAGAAATATGAATATTGAAATGCAAGAACTACAATGAGAAGATCTTTTTATTGCCAGCACTCAATTGAGAGATAGTTGTATATTACAAGTAAAAAAGGAGATGTCTTTCTTATCCCATGCAAGGTCTATTTATGGGGCAAAAACTTATGGATACTAACACACAAAAAAAAAATACACTATTGTATACCTAAGGGAAAAGAATATTTTGAACAGTACTTAGACTAGTGTCACGTGCCTAAGATTCGGCTCTGAATTCGAGATAAATTTTTATCAGACTTGGAAACCGTTGCAAGGTACCCCAACGTGACAATGGGCTTCTAGGAATATATGGAGCAGAAGCATACAGAATCACAAAAACTTACATAAAAAAAATTAGACAACATAATTAAAACATAATTAAGAACTAACCTCTTGAAGATGAAGCATGGTTCATCAAAAACAAAGATATCCAGGTATGCAGCCTTCTACTAAAATCAGACTGATCTTTTAATGAAAACTTGTGTGGGCAAGTCAATTTTTACTTTAAAAAAGAGTACATTCATCGGTGAAAACTCTCTCCCTTATATCCATGTTGTTCCACCAAAAATGGAATAAGGGAATAGTTTTCTCCAACAAAAAGATCTGCACATTTTGGGAGCATTATCCCATTCAAAAAAGTATTCCAAAATTATTTTGGAAGTCCAGTAAAGAAAAACAAAACATATAGGTTTTACTGCTTCTAGAATATTCTTTTTCTTTTCCAAAAATTCATGAATTAATATGGTATAGTACAAACCACATATTTAATAATAAAGACTTTCAATTATAGTATTAATTTACAAATGAATGAATAATCCTACCATGATAAATTAAATATTATTCCACTAAAAATCCTTAATTGCACTCCTCGGTTTAATTTTAAAATCAAATATTAAATCTTATTTAACTCCTCATATTAGAATTATCGACACCAATCAATTTAAATTAAATCTCTGATAATTTAATTCATTGATTAATTTAGTCCTTTATTATTATGTTTAACTTATTCCATGCGACAAATATAAAGTCCACCCGCAGGGTTTTCACATAAAAACTTATAAGCAATCATAAAGGGGCATCATTGATCTTATGGTCGAGATATGGATTTATCAACTAATTATTATTTCACAAATGTGATTTGTAATTATCCTATCTATCAGAAATGTATTGACCCACAATGGTTTCTCACCTTTTGACAGATCAAGATAATAAAACAAGTTACATTTATCATAACAATTATATCAAGATCAAGAGTATAAGTACATTATATGATCTAAATAAGTTATTTTATAAGCATTTAGAATGTAAACAAGCATCTCTACTTGGTTCATTCAATACACATGAAAAATGTACTAGCACAAGAAGTTGAAATTCAACCACTCCCATAATCAAGATTAAATTATGTTTAATCTTGTACTATAATCATCAAGATATTTGTCCAACTTCATCTTTGATTATGAACATAAATTTATAACTTATTAGGACCGATAATTTTGATCTTCCGTGCATGAGCTAAATAACTCCATACACTAAATTGTCTACTTTATAAGTAAAGGACACAAATGTAAGCACAATGATCTATTCAAAAGGGATTTTATTAAATTGAATGAATAAAAGAAATAATCTTTACATAGGATGGAAATATAATACTGTAGCTTAAACCACATGGTTAATAGTATATCCTAACAATCTCCCACTTAGACATATAATCATGCATTCACAACTCTAACACCCATTCCTTCCACATGCTTCTTAAAAGCCTTCTGTATTAAGCTTTTGTAAACGGGTTCGCTAAATTATTCTTGTACTCAATCTTCAAAACTCTCACATCACCCCTTTGAGTTATGTCCTAAATCAAGTGATATTTTCTGTCACGACCCGAGCTGAGACTCCCGACCGAGATACAGGACCTAGAACCACAAATAGCTCCAAGCTAACTCATGACACATACATAGCATGAATAAGAGCATTACTAAGTGAAATGAATAAGAGCATTACTAAGTGAAAATAAAGCATAAATGTAATATAAGCTGAAGTCTGCATAACATAAGAGCATGAGCGTAAATATGAGTCAACATCGTTGAACCATCTATACATGATTATCTAAAAATTCTCTAAACATAAAATGAGATGAAGGGACAACACCCCAACTAGCTCACTAAGTCTGAAACTAAAAGAGATAAACAAAAGAGACATAATTAAAACTGACATCCTCGGATCATATGGACTCACCAAAAACTGGGATAGAGCTGGACTTAGCGGGGGTGAGCTAACGGCGGAACTAAGAAGGATGGTTTCGGAACCTATATCATGAGATGATATAGCATAGAATATGTTATCAGTACTTTGAATATATTGAGTATGTAGAGAAGTAAAATATGCTAGTAAAACAATAGTCTGAAATCATGAATATTAAATAAGATAGAACATGAGAATAAGGACATCATGCTAAAAATTATATTCCTGAAGTAATCATAGTCATGAGATATTCATCATAAGCTGAACATAATGACCTAAGGTTTTGAAATAAAAATCATATAGTGTACCCTGCTTGAAATCATACGTGAAAGCTCATAAACTAATCAATGAGTCAAATATGACATAAAACATAATATCATAGGTCATGAACATGAGTAACTGAAAATATGAGGAACAATGGGAGGTTTCGTCATAACTAACACCATCACGATAGAGCTTTTGTGATGTCCCAACTATCTCGCTCAAGTGGGCAGAGCCGTCGTAAGCCTTTTCCAGGGCGAAGAACAATGATCACCGATGTGCCCTTGGGCGAGGGAAACACTCTCTTGAAAATTCTCAAATAAGAATATATATACCTACGGTTCCACGTAGTTATGAGACCTGGTTCCTCGAAATCCCGGGCCTGCTCAGTGCTAGATACTACTCGCAAAACATACATATTGCTCATAATCATATTCTGAAACATATCTTAAATCTGTTTCTTAGGCGTCTTGACTCCAAACATCTCTGTAAAACTGATCTTGTATGCATTGGCTAAAATTATGATAAAACATACTTGACTTATGGGCATGCCCAAATCATGAAAAAATACATACTTGAAATGAGCTTCATAATTCAAAATTATGGAATCATAAGTTAAGAATTTATAAACATGCATGCATACTTTGATAATTCATAGTTGAAATCATGGGTTCATAAGTTTGAAATTCATAAATCATGCATAATAGGGCAAAAATTATCAAAAGCTTGAAATTATAAATTAGTAAGTAAATTGAGAGTTAAATCTGCCCTAATATCCATAAATCATCAATTGAAACATGAGAGATTTAAACCCATAGAGATATCATGGATAATTTCTTTGAATTGGGATAAATCCTAGAATTTCAACATAACATGCTTAGAGACTTGAAATTATAAAATAAGGATGAAATTGGACATGAGGATGGAAGGATTTCCCCCATTCATAACCCTACATATCTGGGCTTGATGGAATTCTTACTAGGGTTTGATATCCAAGAGGATTTGGGGAAGAAGGAGGACTTGGATGCTTGAGAGGGTTTTGATCTTCAACTTGGAGTATTAGGAGTATAATGAGAGTTTAGGATGATTAAAGCTCTTAAAAACACCTTTTAGGAGACTTAAAATGACTAGCTTAGAAGTTAGGATCTTAGGAATCATGAAAACACCCTTAAAAACTCGATTGGAAATTACTCACTGCTAGACCCAACGACCCACAGAACGATCCATTGGGTCTTCTAATGGGTCATTGTCTGACCCGTTGTCATTGACTATTTTTTCTCAAATTTTTTGATCTTGTCTTGACGCCTCACTTGATGATTCGTCGTATCACTTAACGGGTCACTTAACCAGTCATCAAGACTCTATGAAACTCAGCTTTCCACTATTTTCATGCACCTAACACTCACTTAACGACCCATCAAGTGACTTAACGGGTCACTTGACTACTCTCTGTGACCTGGTGTAGTTTTTCTTATTTTCTCCGCTTCATTCCTTGGGTCTGATCTTAGAGACTTTTACGGTGTTTGCTTCTTTTATGGCTTAATGGTTCTTTCAAGTTTGCAACTGTACCACTATTATCACAATAAAGTGTGAATAGTGATTGAACCGAATAAACCACTCCAAGTTCTTTTAGAAAGTTCCCGAGTCAAACAACCTCCTTAGCCGCCTCATAGGTAGCTACATGTTCGGCCTCCATAGTGGAATCAAACACATGATTGCTTGATGCTCCTTCAACTTATGGCTCCACCCCCTAAAGTAAACACATAGCCTAAGGTAGATTTTCTAGAGTCTTTATCTTGCTAGAGATCTGAATCTGTATACCCAATAGGTACAGGATCACCTGAGTGGAAAAACAATATATAATCCCAAGTCCTTTTTAAGTACTTATTATATGTTTTATCGCAGTTCAATGTTCTTGCCCAGGATTAGACTGAAATATGCTAACCATGCCTAGAGCAAAACAAATATCAGGTCTGCTGCACAACATCACATACATGGGATTCACTACAGCAGAAGCATAAGGGATCGCCTTCATTCTCTCTATCTCGTCGATCGTTTTAGGCAACTGATTATTTGATAGAGAAATTTCATGTCTAAAAGAAAGAAATCCTGTTTTGAAATTTTGCATGCTAAACCTTGAAAGAATAGTATCAATATAAAGAGCTTGAGATAAGCCGAACATCCTTTTTTGTGATGTTGCATAAGCTTGATCCCAAGGATATGAGCCGCTTCACCCAAGTCTTTCATATCAAAACAAGAGAAATATCACTCTTTAATAGAATTCAACATGCTTACATTGTTTCCTATGAGAAAGATATCATCTACATACAAAATGAAAAATGCTACTTTGCCTTCGTCCCAATTTTTGTCAATATATGACTCGTTATCACATTAATAAAAACTAAAAGCCTTAATTGAATTGTCAAAATATGTATTCCATGCCCTAGATGCTTGTTTTAATCTATAAATGGATTTTTTAGGTTTACACAACATGTGTTTATTGCTACTTTTCATGAAACTCTCCGGTTGTGCCATATTGTTACGACCAAACATAGGCCCGGACCGAAACACGAGACAAAGAACCCCGAGAGCCTCCAATTCGACCCATGGCATTAACATAACATCTAAGATCAACATTCTAAATGCGAAAAATTTAACATATATAACATAGAGGAAGTCTAAAAATCTGATAATACGAATATCTGAATACATACATAAGTCTAAAGCTAAAATACATGCTATGTCTGATAAGTCTTCACTACAAACGAGTTGATGGTACAAGACCCCAACTAACTTACTAATGTCTGAAACTGAAAATAGTGAAAATACAACTGAAAAGAAGGGCCCTCAAAAGATGAGGATTCACCAACTCTGGCTGGAAAGTGCTATCACTGAGGATCTGGCTAACAGCGGGTTTGAGTCTGAATATCTAAGCCTGTATCATAAAACGATACAACATAGAGTATACGGTCAGTACGTGGAATGTACCGAGTATGCAAGGTAAGTAAAACCGCTGAGTATGTAAAATCAGAGATCATGCATATCATAAACATTTCGTTACAAGAGTTTGAGAGTAGGGTTTGCATGCTATTATCTAAAAACGTGATTTGAACATAATTGAATATCATAATTGAATCGATTGCCAAAGCTGAAAAATGATAATCATAAGTAAAACTGAACATTGGGTCAAACCTGCTGAAAACATAATATTCATGACTGATGAACATGCATAACTGAAATTATGAGGAACAATGGGAGACTCGTCATATAATCGACATTACCACGATAGAGCTTACGTGGCCCCGACTATTACACTCAAGTGGCCAGAGCCATCAAAAGGCTTGCCAGAGCTAAGGGCGCTACCATGATATCGATATTGTTCAGCTTGTTATTTGGGTGTATTACTACACACAAGTGCACGTGGTCGAACAAGTAGTAAAGTGGCTCAAGTAAGCCAAGTATCGATCCCACAGGGACTGGGATAAGGTAATAATCTACTTAAGTGTTACTATATTTACTCTAAAAATGAAGACAACAGTGTAAAGAAGAGTTTGATATTTTGATTTCTAATTTTATCCTAAGTCTACAAAGATTATATAATTTGAGTCTGAACTATGAATGTGAGCATGCTGAGATTAAACGAACATGTAAGGAAATAAATTATCGATATAATTGGTTAACTTTTCCTCCGGTTGCTAGTCAAGAATTATTGCCAATGGATCAAAACTCTCATATTTAACCCAACTTAAGAATCATGAACCGTCCACCTACATTTATGTGATTAAACGAAATTCATGTTAACCGATTCCTTAATTGACTAATACGACTTTCAGGTATATTTCTATCCTGAAGGTAAATCAATTCTCAATTTTCCCAAACTAAGAAAAGATCATATCCTATTGATTCACAACTTTCCAATTTCTTGCTCTCTCGAGTGAAACCGGACTTTTTAGATATACATTAACATTGGCCACACATTAATGTAGTAAGAACAAGAATCAATAGAACAACCATGGAAGAAAAGATGAAAAACCCAATTGATCAATAACTACATTTCAATACAATTGTTCTTAACCTCAGCAAGAAGAGGATTTAGCCACTCATTCGTGGATTAAACATCGTTAAATGAGTGTTAAACATACAAGCAATTGAATTAAAGAAGAAGGAGCTAGAGAAAAACCCTGAGATTTTCGTCCCCTCAACTGTCTGTAACCCACGTTCTTGCTCCACCAAGTTAGAATATCTAAAATAAAACCTAAGTGTGCTATTTATACTAGTGGGAATTTTTCCCGGAATAACAAGCAACGTGTCACGGAGTGCATCGCGGAGCTCTCCCTCCGTGACACGGAGGTAACGCGAAGGCTTTTTGGAAATCACCCTAAATCGACCCTCGGCAGCCTTCTTGCTGCGTTGGCAGCGTGTCACGCTGCTTGGGCAGCGCGATGGCATGCTGCTGGCGCGGGGGTTGGCCTACCGTGGCACGTTGCTTCCGCATCTGCTCACTTGCCATGCCTACTCCTTGCCGACTTCCTCCGAATGCTTCTGACTCCATTCCTTTCCTTCACCAACTTATAAATTAGTTCCTCCAAATCATTGAAACCTACAAAACAAGGACTAATCATGTTGGTTAGCACATATATTCACATTTATATAAAATTACATGAAAATGTATAAAATAACTTAGATAAACAAGACTAAATTAAGGTATAAAGCATCACTCGGGCATGCTATTTTTGCCCACGATCAGATATCAAGCTGAAGGCCCCTTGGGTTAGGGGAAGCTCACAAGGGAGGTCCCAATAATCTAAACATACCTATATTGGCACGTAGTTCTAAGGCTAGGGTTGATTGACCCTTAGCCTACTTGGTGCTAGATACTACTCCAAAAATATGCATATGCTCTCCATTGTTTTTCAACGAAGCTGAACTATCGTCTAGTGACAAACCTGACTTATAATATACATGCATAATCTGAAATCATAACATGAGGAACCTTGGGCTCAAACCATACCACAAGATGAAAATAGTGGGAGTCTAGACTCCAAAATCCATGTGGTAAGCTAATACATGAGGTTTAGATAAATCATGAAACATACTTGATCATATGGGCTTGCCCATTACTCAAACATGCTTGACATAGACTTGATCATTTGAAAACATGAACATGGACATGGGTAAACTTGAAATCATACTTTCATCATATATGCTTGATACATATATCGTAAATTTCAACTTTCATGAACTTCTATGGGTGGGCATCATAATTTGTAAAAACTTGAAAACATAATTTGTAATTGAAAACACTGTAAAATATGCCCATGAAACATAATTCAACATTAAAATCATGTATAGATCATACCCATGATTGATACTTAGAGAATTCACATGATGGGTTAAAACCCCATAGATTCATCAACTAGAATTTTCATGAAATTAAAGAGGGATTGGGCATGGGTGTGGATGGATACACCCATTCATAACCCTACATACCTGGAGAAATCTGATTTCACAAACCCTCTTGAGAGCCCAAAGAAATTTGGGGAAGAACTTGATGAATCTAAGCTTGATCACCTTGGAAACCACTAAGTTTGTATGCATGGAAGCGAAGGGGTTAGACTGAGCTTAACCCTCTTAAAACACCCTTTTCTGAGCTTAAAACGACGTATTATAGGTCTTAGAAACTTAGAAATTATGAAAAAGCCCTTAATAAATTTGCAAGAAAAAACACATGCCAGTCCCAACAAGGGACTAGACGACTCGTCGACACTGACCACGACTTGTGGTCATCTCCCATTGCCAGAACTGGAATTTCATCACCACTGGTCACCACGAGGGACACCACAACTCATGGTGTGCCCTACGACTCTTGGTGACAAATCGTTAGGGGCACTACCAAAAACCTTCAACCTTCAAACCAACCACTGGCCACGACCCACTTGACGACTTGAGGTCTCACCCGTGGTCAACCTCAAGCCCAAAATTCCAACTAAGTCCACCCTCCTCCCCACGAGTCACTTAATGACTTGTGGTGCACCTCATAGGTCACTGGACAACTCGTCCTATGACATGGTGTAGAAAATCCTATTTTCTCCATTTCAACCCTCAGGTCTGATCTTAGGACTTTCAGGATATTACACATATAGATGCATTCATCAAGGCTCCCATTTAGAAAATCCATCTTGACATCCATTTTACAAATCTCATAATTATAATGAGCAGCAATAAATAAGAGAATCCTAAAGGATTTAAGGATGGCTACCGGCAAAAAAAATTTCTCATAATCAATCCCTTCGTTTTTGAGTTAACCCTTTATCAACAAGTCTAGCCTTAAAAGTTAGCACTTTTCCATGCACTCCTCTCTTTTTTCTTATAGATCCATCTACAGCCAATGTGTTTGACTCCCATAGGTAGTTCTACAAGATACCAGACTTTATTGGATTACATAGACTCTATTTCAGATATCATAACAACAATCCATATTTCAGCATCTATATCGTGTAGTGCTTCAGTGTAACTTAGTGGTTCTGTATTAGGCTCCTCAAGGATTCTATTCATAATATTCTCTCCAGAACACAAGCTGTAGATGTTTTTCTAATAATTCTACCACTACGACAACTAGTCACTACTATTTGATCTTGTGGCTAAACTATAGGATCATTTTTGCGAACTTAATTCTTAAAACCATGAATATATTCTTCCATAATTGCAGCTTGCTTGACATTACTCCCACTACTTTGTGTCATGACCTGAGTTGGAACCTTGGATCGAGACACAAGACCTAGAACCATGAATTGCTCCAAGCTAACCCATGGTACATACATAGCATGACTTAAGAGCATAATTAAGCTGAAAATCAATATAGGCATGAATAAGTGAAAGACTAAACGTCATAAAATGTAGACAAAAGCGATAATATCACAGCGCTGAGTCACAAAGCTGAACATGCTAAATCTATATTTGAAAAGCCTCTATTATCTGATGAGATGCTAGGACAAGCCCCCAGCTAACTCCAAGTCTAAAACTAAACTGATATAACAACATAAATAAATGAATGTCCTCAGAATAAGAGGACTCACTCAACATGGAATGAACTGTGATTGTGGGCTAAAATAGCATGCCCGAGTGATGCTTTATGACTTAAATTAGTCTTGTTTATCTAAGTTGTTGTATACATTTTCATGTAAATTTATATGAATGTGAAGATATGTGCTAACCAACATGATTAGCCTTTGTTTTGTAGGTTTTGATGACTTTTGAGTAACTAATCCATGAGTTGGTGAAGTAGAGGCTTGGAAACGGAATTAGCCCGCGAACGTCGGCAAAGAGGAGGCACAAAACAGCCCACCTGCGCGTCGGCAACGTGCCACGGCAGGCTGGCTGTGCGACATGGAGGTTTCAACGCGCTGCCCAAGCAGCGTGACACGCTGCCAACGCGGCAGGGTGCTGCCGAGGCCAAATTTCGAGTGATTTCCAGAGCGCTTTCGCGTTGCCTCCGTGTCACGGAGGCAGTGCTCCGCGATACACTCCGTGACACAGAGCCGTTCCACGACAGGATAAAATATGCACATTTCTCATTTATTATAAGTAGGTCCCTTAGCTCCTAATTCCATTTTGTCACGATTTTATTCTGGAAAACTACCTAGGAGTGAAGGGAGAAGTGGGAGAACTCATCTAGGGTTTGTCAAATTCCCTTCTCATCTACCAAATTCATGTAAATATGTTAGTTTAGTAGTAGTTAGTGTGGCTTTACGAACATGAATGGCAAGAACCCTTCCTATAGGGTTGAAGCCATGAATTATGATTATGATTTTACGAAATTATTTTGGAATTAAGTTATTGATTGTTTTTTCGTCTTGCATTCTGGATTGTTGGTTGTTTTTATGATTGATCACCATGAAAGCATATTTGTTAGTTTGAGTAATAGCTTGAGAAAGCATTACCTAGGTCAGGACATGAGAATGTGAGGAGCATGTTTGTATCTCGGGAGAGATTTTTGTGTCAGGATAGAAATATACCTGACACCGTGCTTGGTTGAGACACGGGGGTTATGAAAGACCAACTTGGGATGTCACATCACCACTCGAAGAAGTAGTTGTGAGGCTAAGTTGAGTTAAATGGTTAGACGCACGAAAGTCCCTAATCGTTTCCCCGTAAACCACAACATAATTGATTGCCCGCGACTAGAAATTAAACTCCTCGCTCACAAGGATGCAGTGAGGCTAGATTGCCGTGTTTAGAGGCTCGAAAGACCATAAACATGAAATTCTAATTATGTGAATTAACAATTGATAGTTTCATGCTTAACCCATTGCAAATCGTAGTATCGCATGATTAATTGGTTTTAACTCTATGTTGCTCCTAGAGTAATTTCAGAATACTTCGTTGACCCAAACTTAGACTTAATTAATCTCAATCGAAAATGTCTATAACCAACACTTGAGGTATTTAAGATCACCCTATAAATGGATAGTTAGAGGAATGGGTCCAGTCCCTGTGGGTTCGACAATCCGATTCTCAAAAAGAGCCACTATATTATTTGCACGACCCGTACACTTGCGGGCACGAACAAGTTTTTGGCGCTGTTGCCGGGGAATTGGCGAAGTTTATATAATTTATCTGTTTTTGGGTGATTTTTGAAATTTCTTTAAGTGTTGAAAAACTTGGTCTTAGTCTGTTTATTTGCAGGTGACAGGTTGTCCTGCCGAGCTGGCTAGAAATAAAGAGCTTGTGGAACCGTTGCTTGAACCTGAACGTCAAATCCATTTGCGAAGGAGAGTAGCTCTAGAGCAAAAGCTGAAGAGACTTCAAGAAAGGGTACAACAACAACCACCCGCGGGACAAGCACAATTGTCATCAGAAGCAATGGCAGCAAGACCAGTTCACAAAGTGACAATCCCACTAGAGACGAATGTGACCTCTAGCATCCGTAAACCGGAGCCTGGAGGAAACTTTGAGCTTAAACAGAACATGGTGTAGCTGTTACATTCTAGTGGTCAATTCACTGGGATGGCACATGAGGACCCGCAATAGCACTTACAGAGCTTTTTAGAGATTAGTGACACGTTTGTCCCCACCGGTGTGTCCACAAATTATGTTCGACTGACCCTCTTCCCATTCTCACTGTTGGGAGAGGCAAAAAAGTGGCTGAAGGCTGAGCCACCGAACTCCATAACTTCATGGAATGACATGGCTAAGAAGTTCCTTATCAGATTCTTTCCTTCAGGCAAGACTGCAAAGTTGAGAAGTGAAATACTCAGTTTCAAGCAGAGGCCTGATGAGAACATTATATGGCTTGGGAAAGATTCAAGTCGTTGTTGAGAGACTGCCCCCATCACCAGCAATCAAATGAAGTGCTGGCTCATACCTTTGTAGAAAGTCTAGACCCACACACAAAAATATTACTAGACTCTGTATCGGGTGGGCAAGCCTTGGATAAAACATATGATGAGTTGTACACTTTGTTGAACAGAATTGCACAAGGAAATCCAGAGTGGTACAACGAGTCATCGAGGGGGGCAGGAAAGAGATCGGGGTTGATAGAAGTAGATGGTTTGAATGCCTTGGCAGCACAATTAGCTTCGTTCCAACATCAAATGATGACCCATTTCAATAAATTGAGTATGAACCAACACCAGGGCCAGGTTAATGCAGTTCAACAAGCTCCGAGTTGGTGTGAAATTTATGGTAATAATGGGCACATTGCAGAATCTTGTGGAGCCAATTCGGAATCAGTCAATTTTGTTGGTAATGTGCATAGGAGTCAGAATTTTGGGAACAACTCCAACAGAAATTGGCAGGGCCACTCGAATTTTTCTTGGGGTGGAAACCAAAAGCAGAATTATATGCAACCTCAACAACAACAGTATCAGCAGAATAGGCAGAATGAGGGGAAATTGAGTAGTAGCATTGAGGAAACACTGCAGAAAATTTTGGAGACCCAGAATCAGTTAGCGGAAAATCAAGCGAGGATGGCAACAGACTTAATGAATCAGCAAGTAGCCACTCGCAGTCTTGAAAAACAAGTGGGTCAGATAGCAGCTGCTCAAAACATGAGATCACAAGGGGGATTACCAAGCGACACAAATCCTAACCCCCGGCAGATCAATGCCATCAGTCTGAGAAGCGGTAAGGAGTTGGTTAGACCAGGACCATCCATCAACATGGGAGATAATCAGAGTGTTGGGCAACAAAATGCGCAACCTTCATTGCAGCCAGCACAAAGACCACCACCACCATTCCCTCAGAAATTCAGAAAGAGCAAGGAGGAGGAATGCTTTAAAAAGTTCTTTGAGAGCTTCAAAGAACTTCACATAAATTTGCCTCTTATTGATGTCTTGCAGGGAATGCCCAAGTATGCTAAATACTTGAAGGACGTGATGGCGAACAAAGTTAGATTGGTGGATGTTCAGACTGTAGCACTGACTGAGGAGTGCAGTCACAGGGTATTGAGCAAAATGCCGAAGAAGCTCAAAGACCCAGGGAGTTTTACCCTCCCCATACAAATTGGTAAAGCTGAGGTGCTGCGAGCTTTGTATGATTTAGGGGCAGCAGTTAATCTAATGCCCCTATCCTTATTCAACACCCTAGGGTTGGGAGAACCGAGGCCGACAAGGTTGATGCTGCAGCTGGCTGACAAGTCGCGAGTGACACCTGATGGAATAATAGAGGACCTTCTCATCAAAGTAGGTAAGTTCATTATACCTGCTGATTTTATTGTCTTAGATTTTCAGGTTGATGACCAGGTACCCCTGATCTTGGGACGGCTATTCTTGGCCACCGGAGGAGCGATGATTGACTTGAAAGCAGGGACCCTGAAAATGAGGGTTGAGGATAAAGAAGAAATCTTCCGCGTTTACCAAGAAATGAACCCATCTGCACACTACAGAAACCTTTGTCAGGTTAGTGTGTTGGCAGAGGATGAGTGTGGGGTGGAGGATTCCACAAGTGCACGGCCAAAGGCAAGTTCAAGTGTTCATCCTGAGTCTGATAGAAGGCTTCAAATTGAGAAGAAGTTGGAGAAAGAGAGAAACAGAGTGGAGGCTATTTCCTCTAAACAGCAAAAGAAAAGGAGATGGTTCTCGAAAGAGAACCCAGGTATGAGCATGTCCTAAAAAGGACAATCCACATCGGGCCACGACGTAAAATAAGGCACTACTTAGGAGGCAACCCAAGGGTACCTCAGGTACAATTTATAATTTTGATTTTGTGTTGATTTTGTTATGTTCATTGTGTTTGTGTTTTTGGTGGAAAGTTAAGCACAGACGGAGGGAAGTCTGAGTACCGAGAAGGTGGAAGCTAAAGAGCATGGAATAGAAGAAGTGTGGGTCGAACACCCATCTCTGGAACTTAAAAAGAAAGCACGCTTTTAGCTTGGCATAGAGGCTCAGGGAGTATTTCTCATCCTTTAAATGTTAATTTGATTCTATGAGGACACAACATGACTTAAGTGTGGGGTGAGGAAAATTTCAAGAAAATTTCAAATTATTTTTGTGCTTAACGATTTTTGGTGAATGTAATGCTTGTGAGAAGAATTTTGAAAATTGTTTTATGAGTCAAGCATGACTTCATCACCCGTTGGTTTTTCTTTTCGGTTCTTTTCCGACGGGGGGTATTTGAACTGAAGAATAAAATTTCTCTTTTTCTTTCCTTTGTCTGTATATAATGTTTTAGTCATAGTTAGGGACTGTTTCCAACGATGGATGGATGACGACCGTCTTGAGGAAAAATTAGTCGATAGGTTTTGGGTTTTTGAAACCATAACTAATTGGTGCTTGATGTTCTTGTTAGATGCTATATGTGATTGTAAGAGGCAAGTATGTTCAGTGTGAAGCATGCAGGTGTATAACTTTGTGTGAGACACTTAGGCTCTTGAATTTGACTCAATATGATTGAAGCTTAATTCTGAATTCTTGTGATTAGCTGAGTAAGAGTCTACTGAATGTGTCTTGAATTGAGCATGTGCCATGAGTGTAAGGTTTTTGAGTATTCTGTGCTATTGCGGATTGTCTAGAACTTGCTTGGTGTGTTTATAAAATGAAATGAAGGATGTGAATTGTAGGAGATGATTTAGGCATTTCTTTGAATGAACTAAATTTTTATCCCTCATTTTACCTACCTTGAAAAATTAATCCTAGTTAGCCCCATTGAGCCTTGAGCCTATTATTTGACAGCTGCAACATAAGCTTAATTCTTTTTCTTTCATTAGCCTTGAACTTGATCCAAAACTCCTAAGCGCTTGAGTGAAAAAATTCGAAGGAGTAAAGGAGTGAGAAGAATGAAAAGAAAGGAAAAGTAGCAAGTTGTAGAATTGAGAAAAGGACAAAGGTGCACTTGTGTGAAAATGGTTGGGTATTAGCAAGGAGTAAGAAAACAAATTAATTTTATAGAGCTCCTTACTAATAAGCTAAAAGTGCCTAAAGAAATGGGGGAGCAAAAGAGGAAAAAGAAAAGCTGAAAGGAGAAAAAGGTGAAGTAAGGGAAGGGAAGTTCGTAATGAAGGTGTAATGTATTAAAAGCGCTTAGGAAAGATAGTCACTATTACTGGCCATAATAGTACCTACCCGCACCTGAGTTACATTACAACCTAAAAAGTCCTACTTGATCTTACATTCACACATCCTTAAATTAGTGGAATAAAA
The DNA here is from genome assembly GCA_035772735.1 of Datura wrightii. Lineage (NCBI taxonomy): Eukaryota > Viridiplantae > Streptophyta > Magnoliopsida > Solanales > Solanaceae > Datura > Datura wrightii. The sequence goes on along the minus strand of JASDFA010000019.1, from coordinate 68,259,702 downwards.
CACTAAGGGCAAGCTTATGGGTCATTACATGATACATGTGAATTCTTTGTGAGAGTGAGCGTAATTCTATTCATGTACCCACCATGTTGTGATTTAAAAATTGTTTTTGCGTGTGAAATTGGATAACTCTCTTTCCGTGAGGGCACATGTTGAATGAAGGATATAATTCATGTGGGATTTCTTAATCAGTTGATTTACAGGAGTTTGCTATGATTGAGAGTCGATTCTTGAGGTTAAGAAGTCTTAACATAGTTGTACTTCATTTGGATGATCAATTCATGCATGCTCTATTTTTAGCTTGTTATCTTACGTAATCATTGTAGCCGTAACTTGGATATTCTTGCTAAACGAGTTATGGGTGAGTCTCCATAAGCATGAGATGTAATAAGTTGTTCGAGGACGAACAAGACTTTAAGTGTGGGGTAGGTCATCTACCAAATTCATGTAAGTATGTTAGTTTAGTAGTAGTTAGTGTAGCTTTACGAACATGAATGGCAAGAACCCTTCCTCTAGGGTTGAAGCCATGAATTATGATTATGATTTTACGAAATTATTTTGGAATTAAGTTATTGATTGTTGTTTTCGTCTTGCATTCTGGATTGTTGGTTGTTTTTATGATTGATCACCCTGAAAGCATATTTGTTAGCTTGAGTAATAGCTTGAGAAAGCATTACCTAGGTCAGGACATGAGAATGTGAGGAGCATGTTTGTATCTCGGGAGAGATTTTTGTGTCAGGATAGAAATATACCTGACACCGTGCTTGGTTGAGACACGGGGGTTATGAAAGACCAACTTGGGATGTCACATCACCACTCGAAGAAGTAGTTGTGAGGCTAAGTTGAGTTAAATGGTTAGACGCACGAAAGTCCCTAATCGTTTCCCCGTAAACCACAACATAATTGATTGCCCGCGACTAGAAATTAAACTCCTCGCTCACAAGGATGCAGTGAGGCTAGATTGCCGTGTTTAGAGGCTCGAAAGACCATAAACATGAAATTCTAATTATGTGAATTAACAATTGATAGTTTCATGCTTAACCCATTGCAAATCGTAGTATCGCATGATTAATTGGTTTTAACTCTATGTTGCTCCTAGAGTAATTTCAGAATACTTCGTTGACCCAAACTTAGACTTAATTAATCTCAATCGAAAATGTCTATAACCAACACTTGAGGTATTTAAGATCACCCTAGAAATGGATAGTTAGAGGAATGGGTCCAGTCCCTGTGGGTTCGACAATCCGATTCTCAAAAAGAGCCACTATATTATTTGCACGACCCGTACACTTACGGGCACGAACAAACTGAACTGATATGGGAGCAGGACCAACAATGCAGTTGAATTTGATCACCAGAATCTATATCATGAAATAATATAGCATAGTGTATACGTCAGTACTTGGAATGTACTAAATATGTAAGTTAAGAAAAACATGCTTAGTCAAACATTAATTGAAATCATGAATATAAATCAAGAACTTTCATGAGATTAAGGACTACATGCCAAAGGCTATGTATCTGAAATATATATTATCATAAATTGTTTATCATAAATTGAACACAATGACCCAAGATTTAAAAATAGAAATCATATGACTTGTCATGCTTGAAATCATAAGTGAAAGCTCATAAACTGATCATTGGGTCAAATATGCAATAAAATATAATATCATAAGTCATGAACATGGGTAACTAAAATCATAAAAAACAATAGGAGACCCATCATAACCGACAACCACCATGTATGAGCGCATGATGATCCCACATCTTGCCCACGTGGAGGAGAGCCATCCTAAGCCTTGTCAGGGCAAAGGAGGAATGAGGTGTGATATCACAGTGTGCCCTCAGGCGGGGGAAGCACTCTCTTGAGAGGTCCCAATAATTCCTACATTGGTGCATAGTTCAGAGACCGGGATCCTCGGAATTCCTGGCTTACTTGGAGCTATATACTACTCCCAAAACGTGCATACTTCTCATATAATCATATTCTCAAGATATATCTTAAATTTGAATAACTGGGGATTCTTGACTCCAAATATCTCTTTAAAACTGATCTTATAGGCCTTGCCCAAAATCATGATAACATACTTAACGTGCATGGGCTTGCCCAACTTATAAAATTGTACATACTTGAAATAGATTTCATAGTTTAAAATCATGGAATCAGGAGTTAATAATTCATAATCATTCATATGCACTAGATAACTCTTCATGCTAGAGATCATGGAATCATAGACTTGAATTTTTTAAAACATGCATAATAGGGTATACTTTTTAATAACTTGAAATCATAGATTTATAATCAATTGAGTATAAAATCTTTCCATTAGTCTTAAATCATTAATTAGAACATGGGGGTTTGGACCAATAGACATAACATAGACAATTTCATAGAATTGGGTTAAAACTCTAGAATTCCAATACAGTTAATTAAGGACTTAAATTCATGAATTAGAGGAGAAATCGGGTATGAGGGTGGAAGAGATCCCCATTCATGACCCTACATACCTGGATAACTTGATTTCTAAGCTTGCCTTGATTATCTAAGAAGATTGGAGAAGAAATTGATGAGGAGCCCTAGCTTGATCTTGGAAGAGGATTTGAATTTAAAGCATGAACGAGAACATAATGACTTAGGCTAGGTTAAACCCTCTAAAAACACTCTTTAGGAAGCTAAAAATGACATCATTAAGGATTTATGAGCTTAGAAATTATGAAAACACCTTTAATGATTCGACAGGAAATAGGACATTGCTAGTCACCACGAGTGGCCTAATGAGTAGTTAGGTCACGGGACGACTCGTGATCTTCCCTTGTTACCACCACTGGAATTTTCCCATTCTTCCATCCTTTTCCGACGATGACTCACTCGACGAGTCATGAAGTGACACCACGACTCATCCCTCAAGTTGTCAAGTCTCCTTGAACTTCAACATTTTATTCTCCACTATATATTTAGTGGGACAACCCACGACTCATGGGAAATCTTAACAACTCATAACACCATCCGTTTAGACTCCTTGAAGTTAACTTATTCTCTAACACATGCACACAAAACGGGTCACTTAACGACTTGTTAGGTCACTTAACGGGTCAGTCAATGATTCGTTCTGTGACCTGGTGCAGATTCTCCTGCTTTCTCCATTTCAACCCTCAGGTCTGATCTTAGGGACTTCTGGGTTGTTACACGTTGAGGTAGCGAGAAGTCAAGTGTTTGTTCTTGTGCAACCTATTGCCTATTGATATTTCTCCCACGACGTGGATGTAGTGGTATGTCAATACTTTCTTGGGAAATTCATTCTTGTGGTTCATTATTTGTTATTCTATAGCTCAATTCTTGTAAAACAAGTTTGCTTCTAGGAACATGGTTCATTAAATAGTCCTTTTCCAGGAACTTGCCATTTGTCATGACTATTACCTTTTGTTCCTTTGGACAATAAAATAAACCCCCTTTAATTCCTTTTGGATATCCAATAAAAACGCACACCTCTGTTCTAGATTTCAATTTAGCATCTTTTCCTTTTAGCACTTGTGTTGGACAACCCCAAACTCGGATATGCCGCAGATTAGGCTTGCGTCCAATCCACATTTCTGATGGGGTTGAAGGTATTGATTGAAGAAACTAAGTTCAGAATGTAAGTTGTTATTTTGTAACACCCCACAAGTTCTTAAGAGTAGTCCATAGACTTGAAATAGAAAACAACAGGGAAAACAAACTTTTTATCACATAATGAAGCACCTAATGACTCGTTAATGCACTTGACGAATCGTCAAGTCTAGTCATTCTGAGCATGGAAACCAAGTTCCAAAACTTGGAATTTTATTACCAAGGACAACAAGCTAGGTAACGACTCGTTATCCATAGTAACGACTCGTTCTGACAGACTTTGAGGTGAGGATCAGAGAATGTCCAACTTAACTTTAGTGGTAATGAGCAACAGTGACGATTCGTTGGGATAGGTGATGATCCGTCTTGACTGGGCAGCATGCAGAGATCATAAAGTGATCAAATTGATCTAGTTGTAACAGATGCACCTCACTAGTCGTTAAGTCCCCTAAGGATTCGTGCAGTGACCCATCATCACTAGGAGGGTAATTTATAGACGGGATTCTAGGGTTAGTTTAGTAACTTTTCATATAAGAGTTCCTTGAGATTAAAACTAGGATTTTTGCCCAATTCTTAATTTGATCTTCTTCCCTATATGTTGAATTGTCCATTGTTGAATTCTTCATATTGAGTTGTATCTATTGTATCTCTTGATTATTGATTATGATCATATTCTCTTGATTGTTGATTGATTGATCATGGTTCATAGCTCTTATCCCATGAACCTAATTGCATAAAAGTCATGATTTTGAAAGCATTGTAATTTGAGAGAAATGCATTATTTTCATAAAATTGAGCAAAATTTTAAGAAAGTTTTCATAAAGAGATTCTGATAAAGAAAGCACCATTTGTAGCATGATGTCAAAAGCTAAAGTAAAGCCTTGTTTTGGAAACTCAAGAAATTTGGATCATAGAAGCTCTCAAGTTTTCAAAGAGATTTTTGAGCCAAAGCTCAATAGACTTTAAATATCCACTATAACTATAGCTAAGGTGTTTTATAAAGATGTTTTCAGCTACCTCAGAAAGACATATTTATATGAGCATAGTAGTTTTGGGAATATTATTTAGCACCAAGTAGGGTGAAGGGTTTAGATATCCCGTAAGCCCCAGAACTACGTAATCGGTGTTGGTTAAGATTATGCTATTGGTTTAATAGACTCCTCATATAGCCTCTGGTAAGGGCTTTAGTATGGATCCACAGTTATATTTCACCCTCTATCCTGACAAGGCTTTGGATGGCTTTCCCAACTTGGGCAAGAAATTGGACCTCATGGAATCATGATATATGTTGGTTATGGGAAACTCTCAATTAAAGATATACATTTATATACATGTATTTATAAATATTGTTTTGATGCATGAGTCTTATTGCACATTTTCTTTTACACATCTTTCATACTTGTGTTTGATGCATCATCAGAGCTTCAAATTCAGTTAGATTTTTTCAGTCAATTTATTCTTCCAGTTCAGATATTCTTACTTAACTGTTGTTTCATTTAGCCATTTTACATACCATACATTCAAACGTACTGACTCCACTTGGCGCTACATCTTATTATGATGTAGATTCAGGTAGACGAGATCGATAACAGACATTTCGCTAGGATCTCACTTCATTTTAGCTTTTGGTGAGACCTCCTACTTTCAACAGTCGAGTTTTGATTTTATTTTTAGTAGAGTAAAAGTTAGTCATGGGAGCTTTGTCCTGACACTTATCTTCAGTTATTAGAGGTTTTATATATTAGTTAGAATTGAGTCAATAATGTTACTTTTTAATATTGATTTTTAGTTTCAGGCTAATAAATCTTATTTTCTTAAGTTGTGCTCATTACAGTTATTACTTCTGCTACACTCTATTTTGAATCTTAGCTAGTAGTAAGCTAGGCCAAGGGTTCGATTGGATTACTAGGTGGTCTGAGTGCCGACCATGCCCAAGGTGTAGGTTCGAGGCTTAACAAATTTGATATCAGAGCATTAGGTTATTCAAGAGTCCTAGGATAGCTATGAAGTCGCTTCTAGTGGTGTTCTTCTTATAGATGAAAAACGCGCCCATCTATAATAGGGAGACCATAGGGCATTAGGAAATACCTCTCTTGTTTCATACTCTAGATCGTGTGATAGAGTTTAACTCTACAAAGACATCCTCCTAACTTGAGTATTCACGTGTTTTTAGATCATACCTCCGAAATGTACTACTAGCTAGAGGAATGCAGCAAATTTGTGTAATACTCCAAAAGTTTCTAAGATTAGACCCCAGAATTTAAGCAAGAAACCAACAGAGAAGTGAAAATTTTTTACCTCAGAACAAGTCATGGTACGACTTGATAGATGATACCACGAGTCATGGTCAAACTCGTGGTACGTAGTCAGTAGAAATTTTGGTCACAAAACAGCTCAAGGAATGATTCATTGTAAGGAATAATGACCCCTTATTGGCCTCGTCGCAAGCCAACAGTCTAGACTTTCTAGAACCAATGAGCCAAGTAATGACTCGTTACATCACGTAATGGATCGTTGAGCAGATTTCGAAAAAGGTTCAAAATTAGGTTTAGTAGCAATGTAAGGATGTAGTGACTCGTTATGAAGAGTGACAACTTGTGGTGATGATTCATTGGAGGAAACTTCATAGAAAGTGCAAGGGTAGCCCTCTGACCACGAGTCATAGGACGATGCGTCGTATGTAACAACGGACCGTCCTGTCCAGTGGTAGGTTGAAGAATAAACAAGTACCAAACTTTTTCCATAGGTAACAGATGGATCTAATGAGTCATTAAGTTATACAATGACTCATTGTGTGGGTCATTTCTTTAGACGACAGATTTTTCAATTTAAGTTTCCAAGGGCATTATGTAATTTTCTATGCTTTTAATTCCTAAGTGAGGTCATTTTGGGTATTCTAAAGGATGAATTAAAGGGATTTTTTCTAGTCCAATCCCTCATTCTGCTCAAATCATCCATAAGACATCTTCTCTCTTTTTCTCTCAAGGTTCAAGAACTTGGTTTTCATCTCCAACGTGCAACAAACTTCAAGAATTTTAGGGTCATCCTTCAACCAGGTATGTGAGACTTCAACAAGAATTTCCTTTCACTCTTGTATCTCAACTAATTTCATAAACCCTAGAACTTTCAATCCTCTAGAAAAACATGTCTTAGGGTTTTGATTCTAAGTATAGATTCTCTTATATTAGCCATGTCTTTTAAGTTCTTATGATCAATAACTATGTATGTTCATGATTCCCTTCTCAAATTCATGATTTATGTCCATGATATGATAATAGCATGATTTCTAAGACTCAACCATGATTTAGCACTATTTTTGAAATATGGTCCATTTGACATAAATGATTCATCCATGATTTCAGTACATACGATTTACACTATGATTTGGGTCTATTATTTTTATGAATTCAGTATGATTAGCATGTTTATGGTTCTCTAGACTCTCAGACCTCTTGCAAATTAGAAAGTAGCCCTAACTAGTAGTAGAACATAAGTTTTGAGCCCTCAGTATTAGCATGTTATGGTCCTTTAGGCTCTCGGAACCTTTATTAGATAAAGTGATTCCGACTAGTCTTAGGACATCAGATTCAGATTTATCAATTTCATGTATCTTTATATTCAGTTGGGAGTAGTACTTAGTATCGAGTAGGCCAGATGTTGACACCCAATTTTGTCCTCCCTATGCCCCAACTAAGATGTGTCCTAATATATATATATATATATATATATATATATATATATATATATTTAAAATTTTCCTTTTTACATATTTGTTTAGTTTGCATTCGTAATATTTTTAGCTTTTGCATAATTGTTTATCATTTATACATTTTTTCAAGTTATACTTTTGAAATATTTTATTGCATTTAATTCAAGTTATTAATTTTTAATATTATATGTAATTACGTCATATTGAATATATTCCATATTAATATATCTATACATACCTATTTTGAAGTAATCAAGCTTTTATTTAAAAAAATAATTTACTTAGTTTTATAAATTACTTTTATTTAATTTTGTGATAATAATACTTATATAGTTTTATCGTGATTTAAGCTATTATGTTAGCTATTTGCTAAAGTATATGCAAGTGTGGTATTTTTATTAATTATATAGCAGCTAATTCAATTATCCTCCAATTCATTTAAAATCTAGCCACTTTCTATCTAATTTATGTCAATTTTAACCATTTCAATCAATTTTGGCCATGTGTTAACTCAATTTTAACTTAGATTAACCTGACCCACTCAACCCACTCTGCGACCACGTATCTGACCCATTTAAATCATCTTAATCCCAACCCTTCATCATAGTTGATCCTATGACTAATATTAAACCCTATCCATTTTTCTTTAATACAAAAATACACCCTAAACCTAGTTTTCCATTCTCATTCTCCCTCATCACTCCCATCACACACACCTGACACTCTTGTGGCTTGACACCTTCCTCCTCTCACCGCAAATCACTGCGATCGGCGAACAGTAGTCCTGCCGCATCACCACCCCTTCCTCTCAATTCTACCGTTCTCAGGTAGACTCCATCACCACCAGTAGCCGCCGGCGAAACCAGAAAAAAAACAAACCCTTCCTCTCTGTCAACCTCATAGTGGCACCACCCTCTTCCTCTCCTTCCTTTTCTCTCTGTCTCCTTACCAAACAGAAACCTCAGACAAATTCCTCCGCCCCTCACCACCATTTTCTCACTCTCTTCTTCTCTTTGTTTTTCTCTAGTCAGCCGCATCATGGCTTTTTCGCTTCTTCACTGAAACCAATGAATACAACGCTGCTGCTCTATCTTCCCCGACCATAACAGGCTGACAAACTCCGACAATGTTCATATTGTTATTTTCATACCCTAACTTCACTTAAACAATCTCTTAGATATGAAAATCATGTAAATTTATTATTAAATTTTATTTAATCTCTTGTGTTCATTATTTGTTTACATCTTTATATTGACATATATGAAATTCAAATTTTTGCCAAATTTTAATCTGTATTTGTTGATTTATTGGAATTAGATATGTACCTATGATATATGTCCACCTAAGTTCAAATATTAACTAAGATGTTTGTAGGTTTTGGGTCATTTTCACCTACCTGGTCCCTTAGAGATGTTTCAAGTCATATGGTTTGATTTGTTTTCTTTATCTCTAGATCGGTCCATGACAACTTTCTCTGCATGTTAATTATGGACAATTTAGATTTGTTTGGCATCTAAATATTCTGATAAACTTGTTGGCCTCGTTTAGTTTGTATGATCTTGACAGTCTTTAATATGTATTATTATCGATGTATTATGATCTTTATGCTCTCCTTCCTTTAATTAATCAAGGAAGCTCAATTTTTATTTACCTATATTTATGGTAAACTTGTTTTGGATTAATCTTTCCTTTACTAACAGCTTTAGATAAATTATGGTAACCTATGATTTAATATTAGCATGTGAACGTTAGTATTTAAACTTTTTTTTGGGTAAGTTTAATGTATGTGTGCCTTTTTGATCAATGAAAATCTCGCATAATTGATTATTTCCCTTCCTAATCTTTTCTTAATTTGAGTATTTATTTATTTATGTTAAATTATTTTAGTTTATACCCTCATGATTCTGCTCAAGGAAAACCCGCCTGATTTCTTATCTCTTTCCTTAACTGATTTAGTACTCGTTTGCCTATAATAATTCTTAATTAATCTTACACCATATTGATTTGATATACTCTTTTAAGGAAATAATTACGCTTGATTGATTCTTTGCTTTAATTTGGTCATATTTAATTCTCAATTACTCCCTTTAATTATTTGGACAACTTGAGTGTATGTTCATTTATAGTAAATTTTGACTAGTTTCTCACCTTTTGATTTAATTATCCTATTTAAGAAAATGATTCTCCTTCAATTGATTTGGAAAAATATTTCCATCTCCTGATTTACTCTCTGATTAATTATTCTTTTAAAAAGTAGCTTCTTCTCCTCTTTTGGGGGATCGTTCGGACTTGACATGTTCTTTAGATATACTATTTGGCTTTCTTTTTTCATTATTATTTGAACATAGCTCTCTCTTTGCTCCTTTATATAATTCTATCCCTCCTCAACACAAGCACTGCTCGGAATCCACAGGATTCTTGTGATCTTGATGTGTTGAGTCTGGGTGATTATCCAAAGCATTCCGTGACGTTGCAGATTTGTTGGTTTGTTTTTAACTTTTGTCATTCATTGGTTAGTTTATTTACCTCTACAAGATGTCGTTTACCTTAAATCTTGTTATTTATTCTCTTCGATTGCTCTCTTATCGTGATTATGTGTTTGATATGAAATAAGTGAGTTATGGTCATGAATATGGAATTATTGCTATGTGTCTACTGTCGTTTTTAACCCTTTAAGAAGGTTTATTTAAGTTTACTATGGGATTCACTGGAGCGTCGCCAGGACAAGAGTGGGCTTTGGATTTAGTTAATTTGATGTTATGTATTTTTTATGTATTTCGTTTATTTATTTATTTATCTATTTTATCGGTTTGTAATAATTATAATAAACTGATGATAGTGAAAATGGGGTTTATTGCATTGAGGGGATGGGGATTGTATGTCTTTTATCATCTTAATTGCTTGATTATATATTTTATCATTTTAATTATTTGATTAGAAACCATGCCTATAGGATTGATGAACTTAACCATTTCTGCTAGAAGTCATGCCTATAGGAACTAAAATAACCTGATTTGATGCATAATAGAGACCATGCCTATATGATTAATATGAACACAATTATTTTGTTAAAAATTATTTCTATGAGAATTTAATTGATGTGTGTGTGCAAACTTATCTTATTATTTAACCCTAGAAATCATGCCTATGTAATATGTTTGAATGTGTTAATGACTTAGTAAATATATGTCAAATAATATATTTATCTTTCCAAAATCATGCAAAGAAAATGAATTTGTGTTTGTCATACTTTGTTAGATACTTTGTGTCTGTCGAGGTGATGAACGTGTTTAATTTTACGCTTATTGGGACTAAGAGCATTTAAATTTTGGTTATAATAGAAAATATGTTTGTAGGGTCTAAGTAAGGAACATGTTCAATAAACATGATTTTTCACGCATTAGAAATCATGCCTATAGGACTCAATATATAGGCTTATGTGAAACTTTCATGTGTTAATTGTGTTTTTTTGGCTTTTATCTGCTGTTTGACGTAATCACCTTTAACAACCCTAAGTAAGCTTTAGACCAAAAAATCCAAATTAGTAGTCCATTGCCTCTTGGACATTAGGATTGAGACGGGTAGTCACATGTTAGGTGTTCGGTGGGTTTTATAGGTATCTAAACCGACATGCAAGTGCACGTGGTCAAACAAGTAGTAAGTGGCTTTAGTAAGTCAAGTATCGATCCACGGAGACTCTGGATAAGTGAAATTTGCTTAAGTATACTATACTATATTTCACTTCTAAATATGCTGACAACAACGTAACCAAAAGTGAATAATTTGTTTTATAACTTCTATACTAAAACTACTAACAATTATCTACCTTGAATTTAAACTATGGATATGAGCATGCCGAGGTTAAGAACATGTAATGAACTGATTATCATCATACATTGGTTAATCTTTTCTTCCAGTTGCTAGCCAAGAACTTTAGCCAAGAGATTAAAACTCTCGTATTTAATCTCACTTAAGAATCATAAACCATCCGTCTACATTTTTGTGATCAAATGCAATTCATGACCTAGCAATACAATTCCGGTTCCTAAATTGACTAATACGGCTTTCAAGTATATTTATATTAGGAAAGATCATCAAAACTCAATTTTCCCAAGTTAAGTAAAGAACAATACCCTATTAATTCACAACTTTCCAATTTCGTGCTCTCTCGAGTGAAATCGGACTTTTTAGATGTACATTAATGTAGGCCACACACCAATGCAGTAAGAACAAGAATTAATAGAACAACATGGAAGAAAAAGATGAAAAACCATATAATTCAATAATCAAAATTCATCACAAGTGTTCATAACCTCAGCAAGGAAGGGAATTAGCCAATCATTTGTGGATTAGTCATCCTAAAACAAGTGTTAATCATACAAACAATTGAGTTAAAGAAGAAAGAAGGAGAGAAAAAACCCTGAACTTTTCATCCCTCAACTGCCTGTAACCCACGTCCTTGCTCCAGCAAGTCTGAATTATGAAAAATACATTTAAGTGTTCTATTTATACTAGTGGGAATTTTTCCCGTAATAATGAGCAACGTGTCACGGAGTGCATCGCGGAGCACTGCCTCCGTGACACGCCGTGAATGCGAACCCTTACTGGAAATTGGGGGTCCGGGAATAAAGCACCAATGTGGCACGACGTGCAACGCGGAGGCTGGCCACCGTGCCACGGAGCTGTCGCGAGCCTCCACTGGAAATTGTGAGATTTTTCACCCTCCAGGCAGAATGCCTCCGCGATGGCAGCGTGACACGGCTCCATCGCGGAGCCCCTTTAATTTGTGCAGTCCACTGCCCTTTTTCCGTGCTCGATTCCAAGTCCAACTCCAATATCATCCAACATGCATTTTAGCTCCTTGAAATCACATTTTACCTACAAAACAATGCTAATCATGTTGGTTAGTATAAATTCATATTTTATTACCAATTACATGAAAATGTATACACATTGCTAGATAAACAAGGCGAAAATGATACTTTTGAGTATCACTTGGGCATATAAATCTGCCCAAGATCACTTACCCCACACTTAAATCCTTGTTCGTCCTCGAAAAACAAACACACAATTCATGCAATTTACATCCCAACCTTCGCCACTATGGTGCGACAATTTAAGCTACGGTCATACCGATCATTCAATATTGCGAATCATCAAGAAAACATGCATGGTCTTAACAATGCAATGACCTTCAATACATTAAGACTTCCTAGACTTTAAGAATCGACTCTCGATATCGGCAAACTCATGAAAATCAGCTAATCAAGATATCCGACACGAAAATCAATCTTTCATCAAGCATGTGCCCTCACAACTCAAGAGAATCTTCCCCTTTTTGCTCATGTGACACACAAACATTCAAGTAGGGGCATGTAAAAATAATTTCACTCTCTCTCCCAAAAGAATTCACATGCATCATGTCATGACCCATAAGCTTGCCCTTAGTGTATTACTCCACTAATATAAAGAAATGCAGTGTAAGATCACGTAGGACTTTAATGGGTTGTAATGGAAGCTATGGAACTAGTACATATTGGATTAGCCAATAATAGCCACTAGCATCCTTAAGCGCCTTTTCAACACATTCCCATCAACTCGTGGACATTGTTTCTCTCTTTTCTCTTTTTTTTTCCATCATCCCATTCTTGATGATTTACTTTAGTATGGCCCATTTCATTCAGCACACTTGACACAATAACAAAGGTTATTCATGCACCTTCATTAGCATTTGTTTATAGCAAGTGCACCTTCAACCTTCTCTTTTCTTTCCTCACTCTGCTTTTCTTTTTCCTTTCACCATTCTCACTCTTTGACACTTTAGGAAAATTATTTTCTTTTCTTAAGCGCTTAAGAGTTTTGTATAGACTTTACGGCTAATGAAAAGAAAGAATTAAGCTCAGTTTATACTTTTTGGACAAAAGAAAGAAATAATAGGCTAAAGGCTCAATGGGCTGACTAGGGTATACAATCACATAAAAGGGGAGTATGACAAGAAAAAGTAGAAACTCTCGGTTAAAACAAAGAAATGCCTACATCCTTTCCAACAATACACCTCCTTCATTTCGTTTTGTACACACACCAGGCAAGTTCTAGACACTTCACAATAGCATGGAATAACAATACCTCACTTCACACTTTATGCACATGCTCGATTCAAGATGCATTCACAGACTCTTCAATCAGCTAATTACATGAATTCAAACATTAAGCCTCAATCACACCGAATCGAACTCTACAGCCTAGGTATCTCAACATATTTACAAAACTGCATGCTTTCAGAAGAATCACTTTTGCATTTTGAATACCAGTTACAACACGCAACCAAAATTTCACAACCATATAGTAACTACAGGTTCCGTGATGCAATCCACCAAAGAAAAAAAACTGAAAATAAATTAAACTAACTACTCCTACCGACTATATTTCCCTTAAGACGGTCGTCATCCATCCATCATAGGGAACGGTCACTAACTATGACGTCGGTTCAATGGGACTATTCTCGATAAAAGAACCGAAAACAAATGCCGAGAAACCCAAAATAAAAAAAAATTGAAAAATTTTGCAAAACATCGTTCATTTCGATGGAAAAGATTATTTACAAACTATTTTGAATATGAACAAAATATTTTTGCAAAATTTTAAAAATATCAATCATTTCGATAAGCAAAAATATTTACAAAAATTACAGACTCAGCTGGCAACATCAACATTCCACAACACACATCAATTCCACAAACATGTACAAATACAGAACAATTTGCAAATTCACAAATACAGGGAAACATAACATACAAAAATACAAAGGAAAGCATACAAGCAAACCAGCCCAACCCAGCACCTAACTACTCCCCACCCCACACTCAAAACCAAACACTGTCCCCAGTGTTCACAAAAATTAAAAATCACAAAATTGAGTGGTGGAACTCCCTGGCCAATCAAAGTATTCCACTTCTTCATCAGGTGCTGCTGCCTCATCTCCCATGTCCGAGTCACCTCCGTCATCGTCATCGGACTCCACATCGGAGTCCTCCCGACGTGTCTCCTCGTCCGTGGGGACATCATCGTCAGTGGGCTCTACAAAGGCTGGCCCCACTCGACATAGAGCCCTGGCATTTTCGCCAAACGGGTAGTCCAGCTCGAGCTGCCATAGCTCCTCCTCTGTGGCTGGTCTCCCACCAATCCTTAGCTGGAGCATTTGCATCCCAAACATCCGCGCCATGTACTGGTCATCACGAGCATGTCGCTCGCCAAGTGTCAGCACTGGCCCGTGGGTGGTGTCAGGGGCCTTAGTTTTGGTCACGTCCAAGGCTCGCCGCTCCAACTGCGGGATGTAATCCAAAGCCTCCTCCTCGACGTCGAAGCCTCTGAGAAAGGTGGTGAGTAGTCCACCGAAACCATACCTGTGGCTCTGGTGTAATCGGGCTCTCTTCATGGCGGATATGATGACCGCCCCAACATTAATCTCCAGCCCTTTCATCAGGGCATACACCAGGCAAACACGGTCCCGGGTCACATCAGTCATGTGTACCCCCGGGATTAGGCACGAGCAGACTATCTTCAGCCAGATTCGGGCCTCCCTGTTCATTTGAGAATAAGGCAGAGTCTGGTGGTAGCCCCTTTCTTTGTGTCTGCTCCATCTAGCTGTTGATCGAGCCCCACACAGTGTGCGTCTGATGTCGGCATACGGTGGGGTGATGTTCAGCTGGCGGAGAACGTAGGCGTCTGTGTCCCGCGCTCCGATGATGGCATTTAGCTGTTGGGGTTCCAGAGTGACTATCTGCCCTCTGATCTTGACGGTGTGGCTTCTGATTGCCGGGTTCCAATTTGCATAAAACTCCCGGACCAGGTGCAGGTTGCATTCTTTGGGCTCCTGAAATATGAAACTTAGCCCAGCAGCCTCGATCCGTTGAACTATTCTAGGGAACTCCTGTGCTAATGGTTCCCGTGCTATATGCTCCTCGGGGAAGTATTTATTCTCTTTGTGCTTGGCGTACCACTTCTTCCCCTCATCAGTCACCCATCTCGTTCCGTATTGGCGGCGCTGGCCGCGTGGAACGGCTGGTGCAGCTGGGACTGCTGTGCCCAGTCTAAGTCTTTTCCTCCCGGTGCCTGAAGTTGATGCACCCTTACCTTTATCTTGCCTGCTTGCCATTTTACCTGTCAACACAAGTAAACAAGCGCAATGTCAAGCTAAATAAATATTAACTTCGGCTAAGGTCGGGTTATGCTAAACTCACCCCACACTTAGTCCTTAGCTACAGTGATAACAAAACGGCAAGAATAACTTTAGTTACACCAAAACAACCAGCTATACAATTCATGCTTAGTGCGTTCAACAAGAAAAATTCAACGGTATAACTTTTGCGTACTACTCAGACTTCGTACAGCTAATCCCAATCACTACCATCGCTAGCATTTCAACCATTGCACTTAGCAAAGAAAACAACGAAACAAAAACAACAACAAAAATTCTATACACATGAACCTATACAATCAACCCAATTTGAACAAATTTCAACATTTTCCTCAAAACCCGAGAATTCGTCGTCTATTACATTCAAACAATTTTCTATAACGACTTATCTCATTTCACAAGTACACCCCGACATACATTTCACGAATTCAACACATTACAAACTTCAAATTCAACAACAAAGCCCTAGAATTGATTTTCGCAATCTAATTCGAATAATTCATGCAATCGACAAGTTCAAACAATCATTACAACATTCCGAACTTTTATCAATCAATAAATAACTCGAATTCATGCTAAATTTCAACTTAGGGTGATTTAGTACACCTCCCATGCTTAATTTCGAATAAAATCAACAAAAACTTGAGAGAGAATCGGAAAACATACCTCGAAGTTGAAGAACCGAAGAAAACTTGGTAATTTGATGCCTTAAGCCGTGGCACGTTGGTGGGGGAGGGATTTTAGGAAGTTTGGTCGCGGAGGAGAATAAGAATGAGGCAAAAAAAGGGAGAAATCGGGGTTTAAAATGTAGAAAAACACGCGGGTCACCCGGTAAACCGATGTGACCCGTCACAATTTATATGGCAACGTGTCACGGAGTGCATCGCGGTGCACTGCCTCCGTGACACGGAGCCATCGCGATAGCTTACTGGAAATTTTAAAATTTCCGAATTACACCTCAACGTGTCACGGAGGGTAACGCGGAGGTCCTCCTCCGTGACACGGAGCTATCGCCCCAGCTCACTGTCTTCTACATTTTATTAATTTTTCATACCTCGCCTTTTCCTTCACGATTCCGTGCACATTTTTTCTCCGTTTGACCTGCAAATCATCTCACTAAACAAAATTGGTTAGAATAATAGGTTCACCTCACTAAAATAAAAAATACTAACTAAAGCGAAAAATTTTGTAATAAATCAAGAAAAAGAAAAAGTAAAATCTATTTACACTTTACAAAATGAAAGAAATTTTTTTTTCACGGGTTGCCTCCCGTGCAGCGCCTTGTTTACCGTCGCGGCTCGACGTCATTTACGCTCAATTGTCTGCTAGGGTGATGGACGATTTCTCACGATCACCATCCTCCCCCCAGTAGGGCTTACACCTATCCGGTGGTCTTCCCATCAACTCTCAGGAATCATTCATCTGCTTAGCATTACCATGATCAATTACATTGATCACCGAGAGTTCTTCATTCACCATCGGGAGCTTGGGTGCTTTATACACATCGAACACCTCTACCTTGTCATGTGCTCGCATAGTAAGTTGACCCGCAGCTACATCGATTAATGCTTTCCCGATTGCCAAGAAGGGTCGTCCCAAAATAAATGGGACTTCCGCGTCTGGTTCAAAGTCCAGAACAATAAAATCTACCGGGAAAATTAGGGAGCCCACTTGCACTAGAACATCCTCAACAATGCCATCCGGCCTAGCTAAGGATCGATCCGCCAACTGCAAGATTACAGTTGTAGGTCTAGGACTCCCTAGACCCAACTTTCTGAATACCGAAGATGGCATCAAATTTATGCTCGCCCCCAAGTCACACAATCCACGAGCTCGGATGCTCTGCCCAATAGTAAGCTGGATAGTAAAACTTCCAGGGTCTTTTAGCTTCGTGGGCAGTCTATTTTGGATCCGGGAAGTGCACTCCTCCGTCAAAGCCACCGTGTCATACTCAGTCAAACGACTTTTGTTAGCCACGATGTCTTTAATGTATTTGGCATATTTAGGCACTTCCTGCAAGACATCAACAAGAGGTAAGTTAACATGTACCTGTTTAAGCACCTCCATGAATTTCTTGAAACACGCCTCCTCCTTGTGTTTCTTGAGTCGTTGAGGGAACGGGGGTGGAGGTCTTTCTGATTCAGCTTCTTTGGTCTTCCCCCTTTCTGAACTTTGCTCCCCCTCAACTTCTGCTGCTCCCGAGTTTTGAGGTGATCTTTCTGGTTCCACCTCCTTCAGCTGCAAACCACTCCTTGTGATCACTGCATTTACCTGCTTCAGATTCGAATCCGTGTCGCTCGGCTGTCCTCCTCTGGGCCTTGTATTTTGGGCACTAGCAAATTGCCCAAATTGATACTCAAAAGCCTTTGTCGCTAACTGGTTATTTTTCACTTCGGCTGCCAATTTAACATAGTCAGCCTGCAATTGCGCTTGATTAGCGATCATGGTCTTGAACATCTCCTCAACGCTGGGTGATGGTGGTGGAGGAGGGGCATTGTTATTTCTGAATTGAGATTGGTAGTTCTGTTGCCCTCCTTGATTCCTTTGCATACCCTGACTCAAACTTTGGCCTTGTTGGTTGTTGCTACCCCATGAAAAATTTGGATGGTTCCTCCAATTTGAATTGTAGCTACTCCCATACTGCTGATGATTTCTTTGTGCATTGCCCACAAAGTTAACCGAATCAGGATTTGCTCCACAGCACTCAACTGAGTGCTCACTGCTTCCACACACTTCACACCACATTTGCTGGACTGCATTAACTGGAGCTGAAGCCTGGTTCAAAGTCATGTTGCTGAAGTGGTTGTTCAATTGATTCTGCAAGGCAGCTATCTGTGCAGCGATAGCTGTAAATCCATCCACTTCAAGCACTCCTGCTGCTTTCCTTGCCGCACCTCTTGATGAATCAGCATTCCATTCTGGATTGCCCTGTGAAATCCGGTTTAGCAAGGTGTACAGCTCCTCATAATTCTTTTCCAGCGCTTGCCCTCCAGCTGCTGAATCTAGCAAAATTTTGGTATGGGGTTCCAAACCCTCAATAAATGTGTGCACCAACACCTCATTGGACTGATGATGATGAGGACAGTCCCGAAACATGGATTTAAATATTTCCCAGGCTTGATATAAATTTTCTCCCTCCCTCTGTTTGAAACTTAGAATTTGACTTCTAAGTCTTGCTGTTTTGCCAGAGGGAAAAAACCTTATCAAGAACTTTCGTGCAAGATCATCCCACGTTGAAATAGAATTTGGTGGCTCAGCTTTCAACCACCTCTTGGCTTCTCCGAGTAATGAGAACGGAAATAATGTAAGCCGAACATAATCAGGTGACACTCCAACGGGTATATAAGTGTAACTTATCTCCAAAAAGTTTTGGAGATGTTGTTGTGGGTCTTCATGAGGGAGACCGGTAAATTGCCCGCTTGTGTGCAACAATTGCATCATATTTTGCTTGAGTTCAAATCTCCCTCCAGGCTCTGGTTTCTGGATACTGGATGTAACATTGTTGGCATGTGAGATTGCCACTTCGCGAATCGGCCTTGCTGCTGCTTCTTCGGGCACTAACACTGCCCTCACAACCGGTGGATTTTGTTGCTCCGTAATAGTCAGTCTGAACAACTGCAGCTTCCTTTGTAGAGCTTCTCTCCGTTTACTATGAAATATACGTTCAGGCTCTATATAAGATTCCACCAGCTCTTTGTCTCTTGCCAGTGTTCACAACACTTAAGTCTGTAAAATACAGGCTAAGACCAAGTTGTCAACACTTAAGAAAATAAAATACAAATACAGTAAATTTACACTTAACACAATTTCACCAATTGCCAAGTCTCCCCGGCAACGGCACCAAGAACTTGTTCGGTGGGTTTTATAGGTATCTAAACCGACATGCAAGTGCACGTGGTCAAACAAGTAGTAAGTGGCTTTAGTAAGCCAAGTATCGATCCACGGAGACTCTGGATAAGTGAAATTTGCTTAAGTATACTATACTATATTTCACTTCTAAATATGCTGACAACAACGTAACCAAAAGTGAATAATTTGTTTTATAACTTCTATACTAAAACTACTAACAATTATCTACCTTGAATTTAAACTATGGATATGAGCATGCCGAGGTTAAGAACATGTAATGAACTGATTATCATCATACATTGGTTAATCTTTTCTTCCAGTTGCTAGCCAAGAACTTTAGCCAAGAGATTAAAACTCTCGTATTTAATCTCACTTAAGAATCATAAACCATCCGTCTACATTTCTGTGATCAAATGCAATTCATGACCTAGCAATACAATTCCGGTTCCTAAATTGACTAATACGGCTTTCAAGTATATTTATATTAGGAAAGATCATCAAAACTCAATTTTCCCAAATCAAGTAAAGAACAATACCCTATTAATTCACAACTTTCCAATTTCGTGCTCTCTCGAGTGAAATCGGACTTTTTAGATGTACATTAATGTAGGCCACACACCAATGCAGTAAGAACAAGAATTAATAGAACAACATGGAAGAAAAAGATGAAAAACCATATAATTCAATAATCAAAATTCATCACAAGTGTTCATAACCTCAGCAAGGAAGGGAATTAGCCACTCATTTGTGGATTAATCATCCTAAAACAAGTGTTAATCATACAAAAAATTGAGTTAAAGAAGAAAGAAGGAGAGAAAAAACCCTGAACTTTTCGTCCCTCAACTGCCTGTAACCCACGTCCTTGCTCCACCAAATCTGAATTATGAAAATACATTTAAGTGTTCTATTTATACTAGTGGAAATTTTTTCCAGAATAATGAGCAACGTGTCACGGAGTGCATCGCGGAGCACTGCCTCCGTGACACGCCGTGAACGCGGACCCTCACTGGAAATTGGGGGTCCGGGAATAAAGCACCAACGTGGCACGGCGTGCAACGTGGAGGCTGGCCACCGTGCCACGGAGCTGTCGCGAGCCTCCACTGGAAATTGTGAGATTTTTCACCCTCCAGGCAGAATGCCTCCGCGATGGCAGCGTGACACGGCTCCATCGCGGAGCCCCTTTAATTTGTGCAGTCCACTGCCCTTTTTCCGTGCTCGATTCCAAGTCCAACTCCCATCCAACATGCATTTTAGCTCCTTGAAATCACATTTTACCTACAAAACAATGCTAATCATGTTGGTTAGTATAAATTCACATTTTATTACCAATTACATGAAAATGTATACACATTGCTAGATAAACAAGGCGAAAATGATACTTTTGAGTATCACTTGGGCATATAAATCTGCCCAAGATCATTAGGGCATTAGTATTTTCCTTTACTTAGAACGATTTAGGATTAATAACTCATTAATTAGGTGGGTAGTTGGAATATGATAGTCCGTGCTCTCTGGATAATTCAAGCAATCTTAACGATTGCAAAGTATTATTTGAGTTGCACAGAGTGATCCCGTTAGGTTAAAATAACCCCCCTCTTATCTGTTTGGCAGAACTACGTCTGTCCTGATTCCCTTCAGGGATACGTAGGCGTCTCTTTGAGACTCGGTCCAATCTTTCAAATTTTTGTTTGTTTTGTTGTGTTATTACTTTCATTTTATTTTGTTGAATAGTTATTGTAAAAAACAAATTAATAGGATTATAAAATTCCTTTATACATATATATGCGTTAGCTCAGCTTCTTTATCCTTCCTTTGTCTTAATTATTGTTCTCTTATTTGTTCCTTTTCTGTTATTTAACTATTGTATATTTAATAAAGTAATAATAATTTCTTTTAATATATATCGTCTCAAACTTCTTGCTTCTCGCTTGTCTAAATTTTTTTATTACGTAGCTGAGGCTTTGGATACTTTGTTATTTTAATCATCTAGTTTATGTAGTTTAATTTTAATAAGTAGGTTAAAATCAATCTTCTTTGCTCGCTAGTTAACTCCCCACATAATTAATAAATTCGGAAGGGACCCACATTTGGGACTTCGAAAGGTGCCTGACACCTTTCTTTCGAGGTAACTTGAACCCTTACTCGACTCTGGATTGACCTAGGCTAGTTAAATAATCTTTTAGTATAGAATGGTTTCCTAACACACCTTAATTCTTTAGGTGGAAACTCTTCTCTTTAAATAATTCTAAAAGAGTTGTCACATGTCGAGTTCCGCTTTTCGCGAGAAAAATGGGGTGCGAAAATAGTGTTCCAGCATACCCAGGTCTTAGAGTTACGTGCCCCCGTAGGATAAGGGATTTTTGGTATTAGAGAGTATTTCCCTTAGCTTGAGGAATATGGGATCCTCGTTATTGGAGAGTGTCTCCCTTGCCTCAATGGACGCATGCAGGGGTCATTGTTATTGGAGACTATTGCCTTGAGTTCACGAGTGATATCACGCCAGTTATGGTTCTTATCCTTGGTAAGGTACGAACACCCTTCCAATCGGGGTTACAGGTTGGGCTCCGTGAGGCTTACATTGGAGTTTGTCAGTTAATAGTGTTTCTCATAGTACAATTCAGTTTCAGTTTCAATAAAGTTGTTTCAGTTACAGTTCTCTTATTATGATTTCAGATTCAGTGTTCAATACATGTACATGACCCTAAAACTAGATTTAATTGTATTTCATTAAGTGTTTTCAAACTAGCATCTTGTGTCAATATTCATGCATCTCAGAAAGGTCATTGTACTTTACCTCAACTTATGCATTTAACCATGTTTATGTGAAGTCTTTTTTCTCAAATTCATAGTTTGTTCTTGTTTCTAGTTACATTTCCCATATACTCAGTATATTTCAAGTACTGTCTACATATTTTATATGCTATATCATTATCAGGTGTTCAGACTCAGCCTCGCGGTTAGACAAGTTCTAGACTTTATCAGCTAACAGCGGTGAGTCCTCATCCTTCGAGGACGGGAGTTATGTTTCCTTTATTTTAGTTTATTTCTAGTTTTCAGATTTTGGAGTTTGCTGGGGACTTTTTCCAGCAACTCATCATATTAGTAGAGGCTTTCAGACAATGTAGTGTTAGTTTCAGCTTATGACTCAGTGTTGTTATCAGATTTTTATCTTTTCCTTTTGATTAGTTATATTTCAGTTAAGCTTCTGCTCATATATGCTTTATTAGTTGCAGTTACGTTCAAAATATTCTATGCCATGGGTTTGCTTGGGGCCATTCGTGGTTCTAAGTCCCATGTTACAGCCAGAGTGTAGGCTCGGGGTCCATAGACTAGGAACAATGCACACACTCCAGTTCAGGGATCTAGTGTCATTACCAAAAAATAGCATTTAGTGACGAACTAAATCTGTTGCTATACAATATAAATCCATCTCTAAATCGTAATAGTGATGGAATGGCGACGAAATATCATTTGTCGACGATATGCTCGTAGCTAACCATTTAGTGATAAAAAAATAATTCAACGTAGACATAGTGACAGAATCGCAATGGATCATATCCATTGCCAAGATTAGCGATAAATAAAAATCATCATTCTGTTGGTCATTTTCATTGCTATTTCATCATTTGAATCTTGTTGGTGACTAATATTTCTATTGCTAATTCCGTCGCCACATCTTGTGGTGTATTTTTGCCTTTATTTTGGCAACAAAATTAGTTTGTCACAAATCCATTGCAATTTTTTTTTTAATTTTATATAAATATTATAATACACCCGTCCATACATATTTTAACATAATAAACATAATTCGTAGAAATTAATATTCTACAAGGTTATGATATATAGCAAAATGCAAATTGTCTAATCAAGTTTAAAGCATTCACATCTATAATATCCAAATAAAAAATCTTAAATCATTTGCTACAACAGTAATGTCTAAACAACAAAACTAATAATGAGAGTTTTGAGAACTATGATCATCATCAGAAACTGATGCATGAACCTGATCAATTTTAGCCGTAGCTAAAGCAGGAACTACTGGTGCCATAGTTGATAAATGATTGGTAGGAATGTCTAATTGAGATGAAGGTAAAGAAATCAATCCATGTACCCACTCAAGAATGATAGAAATTGTGTGTTATATCAGTGAAGGAATCAATCGAATCACTAACTCATACAAATTTTTCGACAGTGCTGGTTGAGCATTTGAATGTGGTACCATGGATGAAGCATCAAATTTAGAAGAGACACAGAGATTTAGCTTGTAAAATAATTTTTCTTGAGATCCAAGAACATATATATTTCTTTTCTTCTCTCCTCTCGCGGCTGGTAATGTGCTCGAAATTGATCAACATCAGATTGAGTCTTTATTTAATTATGTAATATTTCTTCATATTTTTCCTGTACAAGAAAGTGATAATTAGTGAAATTTATCATAGAAGTAACCTTTAGCATAGCAAGAAAAATATCAAAATGTTTGCTAGAATATGCATATATCTATGTAACCTAGATTAGCATCTTACACAATAGATGCATGTGAATTTAGCCTAACATAAAAGATGCACTTTATAAAGAAATAGAAAAGATTTCAAAAGGATAATTACAGTAATCAAGCTCTAAGAAATCATTTAATTCAATAATTCTCCACTTTAATTTAACTCCACCTCGAATCACCAAAATCAAGAACGTGAAAAAACAAACTAAAAAATAAACACTTCTACTCATAATGTCATAATTAACCTATGCTGATAGAAATTGAGAACAGAGGGAAACAACAAAAATAAGCTAGATAAGGAAGACAAGCAAATAACAAAAGATGAAGATTGGATCAAATACCATTCACAAGATCAAACATTTCATTAGATACACACTTTGGTAGCCGATTCAAGAGGGCATTAATTATGACCTTGAATTTTTATTATCTTTAGAGTGTGCAAGTAATGGTCCCCTTTGATGGTTGGGGACTTGAAGTCAAGGAGAACACTTATCTCCAGAGTGCATTGGCTCTTATATGCAGTTCTCAGTTGCATTGTTTCTAAGACTGGAAGGTACCTTCCTTTTCTGCTACAAAGTAAATCTGTCATTGCACTCTTTCTCTCTAAACTATTAAGTGTAAATTTGTCATTGCCATGAAATTAAATTCGTGGTAGATAGAGAGTGAAAACTATCCCCAGAATTACCAACTATCGGAGAGGGTTAATTAAGAACAATTTATTGGTTGTGGAATAACTCGTTTTTCTAGCACAGGATGTATATCTACTAAAAGTCTGTATCTTAAGGGGAAAGAACAACTTATTAATCATCGAATAGTTTCTTAACTATCAGGACTGAAATGTCATCTCTTGAGAATGTGGATCTCAGGCCTATCAATTTATGTAAGCAGTATTTCATTGTATATATGTTACATAACTATTAGCTATCTTGTAAGTCACATTATTATATAAGCTTCAACCATATATGTATTCATTTCATGTCATTCATTTCTTGTGTAATAGTTTGAACTTACACAACATTATAGAATATTGGACTTAGATGCACTATTCAGGCTCACTCACCAATAAAAGATTTTCCATCATGACTGTGTGTATGGACGTGCAAATGTATCTCATTTGATGTTGGATCTCTACCCTTTTCAATAACCTATACAAGAAAAAACTTTATTTCTAGCCGTTCATTCCCTTTTTCAAAGAGCTAGAAGTACAATTGAAGAAAATATCCAAACTTCGTAACTTAATAAACTTATTCATGTTACCAAGAAGCAAACTTACAAGTCTCTTTTGATGCTCTCTAATGGAAGTAGAGCCTCCTATGTGAGTCCCACTGGTAATTGCATTCTCACTACCACAATGATTTCTTGAATTTATTTTTGATTTTTTTAAAAATCTTAGGATTTTTACAAAGTTTCATCCAACTATCCCATAATTTTTCGTAATAAATTTTGGTTGAAAAGTGTCACTTTTTATGCCAGAAATGAAATTACTGTACTTTCTTGCTGCCTTCCTACGCTATTGGATCTTGACTTCACTATCAATCGAAGGATCCTAATAGAATGCCTTCTACGTAATTTTATAAAGTAACAACATTAGTATCCGATCTATAAAAGTGACTAAATTTTCTTAATTAAAATAGTGGAATATTATATTCAAATTCTCCAAAATAAAAATGTTTCAGTTCTTGTGAGACACTTTTCCAATTAACTCCCTTAGAATCAAGTTCGCTCTTGAAAGACTCATACATATATTGTTAGAGCAAATGTTCGAAGGTTCCAACCTGGACAAATTTGAAACATTATATGAAGTCTATCATAAAGCAATTATAATATATAAATAATAATAATGCAAGTACGAACTAATCCGGAAGGAGAAAAAACTTAGTGTAGGGTGAATATTACCTCTTTGTGATCAAACCAAAAATCAATAAGTCATTATCTATCGACAACTATATACTTCTGAATATTTTGGTGACCATATATTGTACTATGACTATTATCCTAGATCATGCAGGGTGAAAATCAATTATTTAGATGATGGGTTAAGCACAACTTCTCTTGTGGCATGATCACTGATAGTGGCAGGACTACCTTTTCGGCTAACCACTTTGTTTTAATACCCTATCTTTCAAATGATGGGTATGCATAACTTCTTTTTCTGCATGATCATTGTCAGTGAAAGAAATACGTTTTAGCAATCATAGACTAACATTTAACATATCCAAAATCTGAAACTAATACATGAAAATAATTTGGAACAAAAAGAATTTAGCTTTGTAACGACTCGTCCGATCGTTATAGCACCTTGACGACATAATGTGGGAAAATTTAAACATTTTGAAAGTCTCAGTTATGTCCTCCGATTGAGGGATTATATGACTGGTAAATTTAGAATTGGTTAATTTAAAATCAGGTGGGCCTAGTTGTAGGGCCGTCACAGTGGACGAATCTCCGCTGTAACAAGACCGCTGCAGCGGAAGACCTTTCGCTGCAGTGGGCAATGCGGACCAAGACTCTGTAATTCTATCCAGATTTGGATTTAAATCCTATTTTCATAAGAATTGGTAGACAAAAATGCCCAAAAAAAAGGTTTGATTTTTCTAATAAGGAAAAAGGTAAAGTGGCTAGAGAGGACAAGAATTGCACCATCCTCCCCAACAATCCTCTACAAGCACCCAGGATTTAAGAAAAGGATGCAGCCCTGCGATTTTCTTGACAGCAGCTTGGCGCGTAGGTAGGGTATGGCTTACCTTGTGTTAGATTATGATTAGCAAGTTGTATACATGCGTATTATTAATGTATAGTTGATTAGAATAAAGAGATCGTAAACTTGATGTTGTGATGAAAAGATTTAAAATGACGTAACGACTAAAATCAGAGTATAAATTTCTAAGTATGAGAGTACGTGAAGGAGTGGAATCTAGTTGATATTTAATAAGGGGATCCTAATGTATTGAGTTAATGTGTGATATAATGTTCTTGTTATGTTACTCTTGATGTGATATTTCTGCTAATATACCTCGAGGTGAGGCCCTGAGTAGTATGTTATGATGGCATGTGTGCGTAGTTTTTCTTGATTGAACAGTTGGAAGGAAAATCTTGGTAATAGAGTCTTGGGAAAATAGTTGTAATAGTATGAACCATGGGAAGGGGTGAGAAAAATGGACCTAGTTCTTTATTTATGATCTTTAGGATGTAACTTAAATGTATGAGTAGAACGTAAGGCTGGTAGTATAAATTGACTAGCTTAAAAGGAATCCGATTTAAGGGATGAAAGGAAATTTGTAAAAAAGTCATAGAGACATAGTTGAGTAAATAAATTTAGATGGATTTGACTTGATGATTGAAGTGTTAATGAAACTTCCTTAAGAATGAAGATGTTGAAGGGACAATGATGGGCCCGAGAAAGGAACTAAGAATGTGAACTAGTACGAACAAAAACTTGATCAATGTTGAAATAACCCGTTATGTGATATATGACGCTAGACTTGGCTAATTAATCAATAACTATAAATATAGTAGGTTATGATTTATAAGGAGTTATACCTTAAATAATAATATGTATATGTGTGAAGTGAGAACGTGTTTAGTTGGTCTTCGGACCTGATTCATTGTTGATGTTATGGTGTGTTTCATATGAATTGTAAAATATACTTGAGATGAATGGTTGTTGATAAATGTGTTATGAAATTAAATACCATGAAACATATATGTGTCCTTTTATACTACCAAGTAAATGGTTGAATATGATAAATATAATTGATGCTGATGAGAATACTTGATTCCTTTGAAAAGTCATACAAAATGACAGTGATATTATGGATTAGTTGAGAGTGGAAGAGGACAACATAATTTATTCTGAGATGAGGGGATTGTTTGAGGAGAGAATTCAGAAGAGCCGATTATGTGTGAATGAGTACTTAGATATGAGTGGCTCGTCCTCAAGGTTAGCATATGAGCGAGCAGTATAGTATAAGTAGATAGACAAGTATGATAAGATGTTTATAGAGTTGGGTGTATAGGTAAGAAGTACATAGATAGGTATGATACCAAGATTTTATACAGCTGGGTATATAGTACATGGATTTCTAGAGTACCCTGCAAGTCATGAAAAGAAGGGTAGAAATAAGACCCTCTGGCATTTGTGTACAATGGTATAATGGAGGCATGTGCCCGGCACTACACTAATGATATGACTATGAGACAGAGATCATTACAGGTATGTCATGATATACATACGGCTGTGAGACAAAGATCAATATAGGTATTTCATGATTTACATATGGTTGTGCGACAAAGCTCTGTTATACCCCGTGAGATTTCCGGCACCTAGGTGGCCTATTCACGCGTTGGTTAAGCATATTTGAAAGACATACGTGCTAGGGAAAGGCCCGGGAAAGAATCGGACGAGTAGCCTGTTGAACCATCGCGGAAGAAGCCGGGGCAGAGCCCCTCCGCGATGGAAACGTGTCACGGAGGTGGAGCCTCCGCGTTGGCTCCGTGAAACGTTGGGTCTGTCCAGGCCCAGGTATATAAAGCCCCACTTCGGTTTTAAATCAATTCATTCAATATAATTTCCAGAAAATTCGTAGCAAACAGAGAGAGACGAAGAAGGTGAAGATATTATCGTTCGATTACGCTGCCAAACGTAGTCCAAATCTAAATTAACTCCAGATACTGAGGTATTCAACAGTAGGGAGCATTCCTATGGATTTTGTTTCGCGAAATACGGCCGATGAATCGTCGAGCTACCAGACTAAGGTAAGTGGAATTGCTCCAAACTAGTGTCTATATGCTCCTAGCTGTGAAGTGAATACTTCTCCCTTCTGGACTCCTGGAAAATAGCAAATTTTCGACCGTCTTTCGATAAGCCTAAGTTTAGGCTATAATTATATCGAAAGTGATGTTTTCTTTCAGAATAGTGTTGTATTTAGTACTAATTGACGTATATATGAATGCAGTTGGAGGAAATAACTGGAGTATTGACCGAGCCTTGTCCGACAGTTGCATAACTTGAGGTTAAGGTGTGTGAAGTCGTTCTTCGGCAAGTTAGTAAGCCTTAGCTTGGTAAATCATAGTAAACTCCATATTGAAACTCTCGGAGTTGAATGTTGAGAACTAAGTAAGTCTAATAGATTCTGAGTTGTGTTGCCGTATCATATTCGGTCCGAAAGATAGTAAAGCATGCGCCAAAGGGCGAGTTAGCATTCCAGATTCAGTATAGCTTATTGTATGATTAGCAAGCATGTTGTAGAATAAAAAGATACAGATTTTCAGAATACAGGCTAACCAAGTAAAATCAGATAGACAGACAGTTTTATGGCTACAGATTAGCCATTCGGACAGATGTTATCCCGGCTACAGATTAGCCCAATAGTTAAATAAAGATTTCAGAATCAGTATAATACAGAAAGAGATCAGAATAAGGAAATTAGATTTCAGATAGCCTTTTTCAGTTATACATGCTAGCTATTTATATGTGCTATTTATTTTTTGAGACTTGATGTGGTGTGAGGGCACCTTATTGAGCGTCCTCGCCGCCCCTGGGTTGGTAATCGTGTCGCCCACTGAGCGGGTGGGTTTACGTCACTCCAAGGAGTGGCATGCCGTCCCCAGTTTGGACGAAGATGGGATGAAGCTTTCCCCATATCAGGCTGATCAGCATTACAGTACAGATAGCCCTATTGTGCGCAAGCGCCCAGGGAATAGATACATATACATATACAGTTACAGATCTTATTACAGGTGCAGCTCCGGTTTCAGATAGCCCTGTTGAGTTGTGTCCAGGGAACCAGACCCTATCTGTTACTGTCTGCACAGGAGTCCTTCGGACTCAGACACGGTTATTTATATCGAAGGCTATGGCCTGACCCGGAGACCCAGGGGGCCGGTAGAGGAGCTCCGAGTGAGCAGATGAGTGGAGTGACTTATTTTTGGCTGGTTTTGACCCGGGTAGGGGTATATAGATTGTTTTCTTGTTTGGTGTCATCCGGCTTATGGGGGTTGGTATCGGCTCTTGTTCGCTATATATATATATATATATATGTTAGTTGATAGACAGCAGGCCACCGCGTTTACAAGTACGCTCCTGCCCTATTACAACACAGGAAGTCTGATTCAGTTCATATCAGTCCTTATAGATTTAGTATTTCCCTGCTATTCAGAATTTCTAGTTATGTTATTGTATTCAGTTGTATTGTTTTAGTTGCTTTGCATACTCAGTACCAGCGGTACTGACACCCGGTGGGGCGCTGCATTACTTGCCTGCAGGTACTCATAGACGAGGAGGCGATCCCTCGTGATCCTAGCCAGCGCAGAGTCATCAACTCCTGTCATCTGGAGCTTGATACTTCAGAGGTTTATACCATTCCCTTTTGTTGTACAGTATGGGTAGGCCGGGGCCCTGTCCCAACCATCTTATCAATATTCTTAGAGGCTTGCAGTCTGTATATATTTCCCTGTGGTCAGTTGAGCCGATCGTGTGAGGCCGTGCAGTTTGTTATAGCTGTTTAGCATTTTAGTTTATGTTGGCCGCGTGAGGCCTTCGTTTGATAGTAGTGGTAACCTTGCCAGTCACGTAGTTATCCAACATTTCATTATTGAGTTACAGATAACTAGACCAGCATGGTGGCCTTGTCGGCCTGCATAGGTTTCCCCTTTGTAAGTATGTTTCTGGTTAGCTGAAGTTTTATACAGGTGGCTATAGGCCCAGTTGGCCGGAGGCTGTGTTTGCAGCCGTTATATAGCCCGTTGTTTCCAAAAAACTGAGTTAGAGCTAGCCAGGCCCCAGTTGTGCTTAGGCTCACCAGTTAACAGTCTAGATCCTACTAGGGCACCAGGTGCCAGTCATACCCCCCAAGGTGGGGCGTGACAAACTTGGTATCAGAGCAAGTCGTGTCCCAGGGAGTCTCCAAGCCGTGCTAAGTAGAGTATTGTCTATGGATGTGTTGTGCACCACATACTATAGGCAGGAGGCTGCGAGGCATAATAGGATAGTTACTCTTCTTTCATACTCAGTCGTGCCATAACACAGTAAAGTATAGGGTCGAGTTCCTAAAACTTATTGTATCCTTTGTCTACTGATAAGAATGGCAGATCAGCGACACCCTGCCATAGGCAGGAGACTAGACACAGCA
The DNA here is from genome assembly GCA_035772735.1 of Datura wrightii. Taxonomy (NCBI): domain Eukaryota; kingdom Viridiplantae; phylum Streptophyta; class Magnoliopsida; order Solanales; family Solanaceae; genus Datura; species Datura wrightii. The sequence continues at coordinate 68,228,715 of JASDFA010000019.1, read as the reverse complement.
GCAGGAGAAGGCACCAGCAGGATGCCTCAGCTTCAGTCAGAGTCAGCCCGATCTGAGGGCGATATAGAGGCTTCATCACAGCCCTCTCAGCAGTCCCCCTCACATCAGGAGCCGTTGGGCACTACACCACCCCCGATAGCTCCTGTGTCTACGCCATTAGATCAGGAGGTTCGTAGCGCTGTAGTTATGTTGGCACAAATGATGGCCACGCAGCGCCAGTCGGTGCGACCTGTAGCAGTAGGGCCTTCAGGTGGGTCAGGTAGTTCCAGGGTCAGGGAATTTTTGGCACTAGGTCCTCCACAGTTCACTGGGTCAGATCAGGCAGAGGACCCTCAGGACTTTCTAGATCAGATGTAGAGAATTTTTCGGGTTATGCATGTGACCCCTTTAGAGTCTGTTGAGTTGGCAGTGTTCCGGTTGCGGGACATAGCAGTATTATGGTATGAGAGTTGGGAAAGGTCCCGAGGGAGAGATGTTACCCCTCCGACCTGGACCCGCTTCTCGGAGGCCTTCCTAGACCGTTACTTGCCATGAGAGATTCGGCAGGCCTGGATGGATCAGTTTTTGCATCTGGAGTAGGGGGCGAGGAGCGTACGCGAGTATGCTTTACAGTTTGACTCCCTAGCCCGTTATGCTCCAGCATTTGTTGATACTATGCCAACTAGAGTTCACAGATTTATTATGGGTCTGAACCAGGATTATACTGAGGTATGTATGACGGCTACGTTACGAGAGGATATGGATATCGCTCGGGTACAGGCCTTTGCTCAGTCCATTGAGGGTCTTAGACAGCGGCAACAGAGTAGTAGACAGACCAGTCAGGAACAGCGCCGCAGTGATAGATTGGACGAGATGCAAAGAGAAGTTCAGAGAGGACCCAGGCCTCGACTATCAGATAGACCCCCTAGACCCCCACCTCCTTCACAGTAGCAGCAGCAGCGAGGTAGATATGTGCGACGAGGGCAGTCAGAGCCCAGTGGTAGTTCCAGAACAGTAGAGTTCCCACAGCAGAGAAGGGGAGAGCAGAGCAGATTTGCACCCCCACCCTGCCCTAATTGCGGCCGACCTCACGCTGGAGCTTGTAGATATGGCTCCACTAGGTGTTATATTTGTGGACAGGAGGGGCATCGGATGAGAGATTGTCCGACCAGAGGTCAGGGGAGTAGAGACAGTCAAGACAGGGGATCCGCAGGGCCACGAGCCCCAACAGCCTCAGCGGGGTGTGGGCCTTCAAGTTCAGTAGGCAGTGGCCAAGGTAGATCAGGAGCTTCCAGTTCAGGTACGGGCTCAAGCCGTACTTATGCATTACTAGGGAGACATGATTCAGAGGCGTCTCCAAATGTAGTGACAGGTATGCTGACTATCTATTCATGCCCTGCTTATGTATTGATTGATCCAGGATCCCATCTGTCATATATTACCCCATTCGTGGCATGAAAGTTCAATATTGCACCAGAATTATTACAGAAACTCTTTTCAGTATCCACACTCGTCGGTGACTCTATTATAGCTAGTAAAATTTACCGAGGGTGTACAGTGGAGGTTGCTGATCGCCAAACTACGGTAGATTTGGTAGAGCTAGAAATGATAGATTTCGATGCCATAATAGGTATGGATTGGCTAGTGCCGTGCTACGCCAATGTTGAATGTTGGACCAAGACGGTCCGATTCCACTTTCCAGGAGAAGCAGTGTAGGAGTGGAAAGGCAGCACAGCTACGCCAAAAGGTAGGTTTATTTCCTCCTTCAGGCGAGGAAATTGATAACTAAGGGGTGTATTTACCACCTAGTCCGAGTTCAGGATGTCCGAGCAGAATCACCGATACTCCAGTCTGTTCCGATGCTGAACGAGTTCCCTGACGTGTTTCCAGATGAGTTACTTGGTATTCCCCCAAAAAGGGAAATAGATTTCGCTATTGATTTATTTCTAGGCACTCAGCCTATATCAATTCCTCCCTATCGTATGGCTCCTACAGAGCTCAGAGAGTTGAAGGAGCAGTTGAAAGATTTGCTAGATAAAGGTTTCATCAGGCCAAGTACTTCACCATAGGGTGCGCCAGTTCTATTTGTGAGAAAGAAAGATGGCTCGCTCCGTATGTGCATAAATTATTGGCAGTTGAACAAAGTTACAGTAAAGAATAAGTATCCGCTTCCCAGAATAGATGATTTGTTTGATCAGCTACAAGGGGCCAGATACTTTTCCAAGATTGACTTGCGGTCCGGATATCACCAGGTTCGAGTTCGTGAAAGAGATATTCCCAAAATGGCGTTCAGGACCCGATATGGACACTTTGAATTCCTAGTTATGTCCTTTGGGTTGACGAATGCCCCAACAGTATTCATGGACCTGATGTATAGTATTTTCAGACCATACCTGGACCTGTTCGTGATAGTGTTTATTGATGATATTCTGGTGTATTCTCGCTCTGAAGCAGATCACCGGACTCATTTACGGACAGTACTCCAGATCCTCAGGGACCGCCAGTTATATGCTAAGTTTTCCAAGTGTGAATTCTGGCTCAATTCAGTAGCCTTTCTAGGGCATATTGTGTCGGATGCTGGTATACAGGTTGACAAGCAGAAAATAGAAGCAGTCAAATCATGGCCTAGGCCTACCACTCCGACTGAGGTCCGTAGTTTTCTGGGATTAGCAGGTTATTATAGGAGGTTTGTTGAAGGGTTCTCCACCATAGCGGCACCTCTGACTAAACTGACGTAGAAAGCAGTAAAGTTTCAGTGGACAGAGACATGCGAGCAGAGCTTCCAGGAACTAAAAAACAGATTAACCTCCGCCCCAGAGTTAGCATTGCCGGACGGTACAGAAGGTTATTTGGTGTATTGCGATGCGTCAGGCGTTGGGTTAGGTTGTGTGTTGATGCAGCATGGTAAAGTGATTGCATATGCTTCCAGACAGCTGAGGAAACAACGAAAAGAATTACCTTACCCACGACCTGGAGTTAGCCGCGGTGATCCACGCCTTGAAAATGTGGAGACATTACCTGTATGGCATCCATGTTGATATTTTTACAGATCACAAGAGCCTACAGTATATCTTCACTCAGAGGGAGTTGAATCTACGGCAACGTTGCTGGTTGGAGCTATTAAAGGATTATGACGTGAATATTCTGTACCACCCGGGAAAAGCCAATGTTGTAGCAGATGCTCTCAATCGTAAGTCCATGGGGAGTTTGGCGTATTTGCAGCCCGAGCAGCGGGAATTGGTCAGGGAGATACATCAGTTAGCTAGCCTAGCCATTCGTGTAGCAGAAACAGAGGACGGTAGCGCGGTAATTCAGAACACCTCCGTGTCATCATTAGTTGTGGAAGTGAAAGAACGGCAATATGAGGATCCTGACCTGATCCAGCTCAAAGACAGAATCCAGCAGGGTAAAGTGCCAGATTTTCAGGTAACCGAGGATGGAGTGCTATGCTGTAAAGGCCGTCTATGTGTTCCAGATGTTTCAAGCCTCCGCCAGCAGATTATGAATGAGGTACATTACGCTCGTTATTCTCTCCACCCTGGTGCGACGAAAATGTACCATGATATCAAGGAGAATTATTGGTGGCCAGGAATGAAAAGAGAAATTGCTGAATTTGTAGCCCAGTGTCCTAACTGCCAACAGGTGAAAGCAAACCATCAGAAACCAGGCGGGTTGACTCAGGACATAGCTGTGCCTCTTTGGAAATGGGAAGCAGTAAATATGGATTTTGTGGTAGGATTACCCCGTACTAGACACAAACATGATTCTATATGGGTGATAGTTGACAGATTGACAAAATTAGCTCATTTCCTGCCAGTGAGAACTACTTTCTCGGCCGAAGATTATACGAAGTTGTATATCCGATAAATAGTCAGGTTGCACGGAGTACCAGTATCTATTATTTCAGACATAGGAGCACAGTTTATGGCTAGATTTTGGCAGTCATTTCAGAGAGGTCTGGGGACGCAGATTAATTTGAGCACAACATTCCACCCTCAGGCAGATGGACAGGCTGAATGCACAATTCAGACGCTCTAAGATATGTTGCGAGCGTGTGTGTTAGATTTCGGTGGTAGCTGGGATGAGCATTTGTTGTTAATTGAATTTGTTTACAATAACAACTATCACTCAGCCATCCAAATGGCGCTTTTCGAGGCATTATACGGGTGAAAATGCAGATCGCCGATTGGTTGGTTTGAAATAGGAGAATCAGTGTTGGTTGGGCCAGACATTGTTCAGCAGTCAGAGGAAAAGGTAAAGCTTATCCGAGAATGCTTACTGACTGCACAGAGCCACCGGAAATCATATGCAGATCTGCGGCGCAGAGACCTGGAGTTTGATGTGAATAACTGGGTATTTTTGAATGTATCCCCAATGAAAGGGGTGATGAGATTCGGCAAGAAAGGTAAGCTCAGCCCGAGGTTTGTTGGGCCTTATCAGATTCGTCGAAGGATAGACCGAGCAGCATATGAGTTGAACTTTCCTTCAGAATTGGAATCCGTCCATCTGGTCTTCATGTGTATATGCTAAGGAAATGCATAGGAGACCCATCCATAGCGGTCCCAGTCCAGGATATCCAGGTTACAGAAGAGCTGACCTATGAAGAGGTTCTAGTGGCTATCCTAGACAGACAGATTCGCAAATTAAGAACTAAAGATGTTGCATCTGTCAAGGTATTGTGGCGTAACAGGAACCGAGAGGAGATGACGTGGGAGGCTGAGGATGATATGAAAGCTAGATATCCTCACTTATTCCAGGCCTAGTCAGGCGACAGGTATGTCCGTATTATTACTTATGCAGTACCTTGTGGTTGTGTATGTATAAATGAGGAAGATTGATGTTTAGCTGTCAAGTGAATCCTAAAGTATTGTGTGCAGTACCTGTATTGGACTTTTCTATGTTTCAGGTTTTGAGATAGTCCATATTACAGGGGAAACTCTGCCGAAATTTTCCTAAGTAGTAAGTCGAGAAGTCCTCTAGATAGAAGTTTACATTCGAGGACGAATGTTCTTAAAGGGGGGAGAATGTTATACCCCGTGAGATTCTCGACATCTAGGTGGCCTATTCGCGCATTGGTTAAGCATATTTGAAAGCCATACGTGCTAGGGAAAGGCCCGGAAAAGAATCGGACGAGTAGCCTGTCGAACCATCGCGTGAAGGAGCCGGGGCAGAGCCCCTCCGCGATGGCAATGTGTCATGGAGGTGGAGCCTCCGCGTTGGCTCCGTGACACGTTGGGCCTGTCCAGGCCCAAGTATATAAAGCCCCACTTCGGTTTTAAATCAATTCATTCAATATAATTTCCAGAAAATTTGCAGCAAACAGAGAGAGACGAAGAAGGTGAAGATATTATCATTCGATTACGCTGCCAAACATAGTCCAAATCTAAATTAACTCTTGATACCGAGGTATTCAGCAGCAGGGAGCATTCCTACGGATTTTGTTTCGCAAAATACGGCCGACGAATCGTCGAGCTACCGGACTAAGGTAAGTGGAATTGCTCCAAACTAGTGTCTATGTGCTCCTAGCTGTGAAGTGAATACTTCTCCCTTCTGGACTCCTGGAAAATAGCAAGTTTTCGACCGTCTTTCGATAAGCCTAAGTTTAGGCTATAATTATATCGAAAGTGATGTTTTCTTTCAGAATAGTGTTGTATTTAGTACTAATTGACGTATATATGAATGCAGTTGGGAGAAATAGCTGGAGTATTGACCGAGCCTCGTCCGAAAGTCGCCTAACTTGAGGTTAAGGTATGTGAAGTCGTTCTTCGGCAAGTTAGTAAGCCTTAGCTTGGTAAATCATAGTAAACTCCATATTGAAACTCTCAGAGTTGAATGTTGAGAATTAAGTAAGTCTAATAGATTCTGAGTTGTGTTGCCGTATCATATTCGGTCCGAAAGATAGTAAAGCATGCGCCAAAGGGCGAGTTAGCATTCCAGATTCAGTATAGCTTATTGTATGATTAGCAAGCATGTTGTAGAATAAAAAGATACAGATTTTCAGAATACAGGCTAACCAAGTAAAATCAGATAGACAGACAGTTTTATGGCTACAGATTAGCCATTCGGACAGATGTTATCCCGGCTACAGATTAGCCCAATAGTTAAATAAAGATTTCAGAATCAGTATAATACAGAAAGAGATCAGAATAAGGAACTTAGATTTCATATAGCCTTTTTCAATTATACATGCTTGCTATTTATATGTGCTATTTGTTTGCTGAGACTTGATGTGGCGTGATGGCACCTTATTGAGCGTCCTCGCCGCCCCTGGGTTGGTAATTGTGTCGCCCACTGAGTGGGTGGGTTTACGTCACTCCAAGGAGTGGCATGTCGTCCCTAGTTTGGACGAAGATAGGATGAAGCTTTCCCCATATCAGGCTGATCAGCATTACAGTACAGATAGCCCTGTTGTGCGCAAGCGCCCAGGGAACAGATCCAGATACAGTTACAGTTACAAATCTTATTACAGGTAGCTCCGGTTTCAAATAGCCCTGTTGAGTTGTGTCCAGGGAACCATACCCTATTTGTTACTGTCTGCACAGGAGTCCTTCGGACTCAAACACGGTTATCTATATCGGAGGCTATGGCCCGAGCCGGAGACCCAGGGGGCCGGTAGAGGAGCTCTGAGTGAGCAGATGAGTGGAGTGACTTATTTTTGGCTGGTTTTGACCCGGGTAGGGGTATATAGATTGTTTGCTTGTTTGGCGCCGTCTGGCTTATGGGGGTTGGTATCGGCTCTTGTTTGCTATATATATATATATGTATTTATGTGCTATATGTTAGTTGATAGACAGCAGGCCGCCGCGTTTACAGGTACGCTCCTGCCCTATTATAGCACAGGAAGTCTGATTCAGTTCATATCAGTCCTTACAGATTCAGTATTTCCCTGCTATTCAGAATTTCTAGTTATGTTATTGTATTCAGTTGTATTGTTTCAGTTGCTTTGCATATTCAGTACCATCGGTACTGACGGCCGGTGGGGCGCTGCATTACTTGCCTGCAGGTACTCATAGACGAGGAGGCGATCCCTCGTGATCCTAGCCAGCGTAGAGTCATCAGCTCCTGTCATCCGGAGCTTGATACTTTAGAGGTTTATACCATTCCCTTTTGTTGTACAATATGGGTAGGCCTGGGCCCTGTCCCAACCATCTTATCAATATTCTTAGAGGCTTGCAGTCTGTATATATTTCCCTGTGGTCAGTTGAGCCGATCGTGTGAGGCCGTGCAGTTTGTTATAGCTGTTTAGCATTTTAGTTTATGTTGGCCGCGTGAGGCCTTCGTTTGATAGTAGTGGTAACCTTGCCAGTCACGTAGTTATCCAACATTTCATTATTGAGTTACAGATAACTAGACCAGCATGGTGGCCTTGTCGGCCCGCATAGGTTTCCCCTTTGTAAGTATGTTTCTGGTTAGCTGAAGTTTTATACAGGTGGCTATAGGCCCAGTTGGCCGGAGGCTGTGTTTGCAGCCGTTATATAGCCCGTTGTTTCCAGAAAACTGAGTTAGAGCTAGCCAGGCACCGGTTGTGCTTAGGCTCACCAGTTAACAGTCTAGATCCTACTAGGGCACCAGGTGCCAGTCATACCCCCCAAGGTGGGGCGTGACAAGCTCAGTGATAGGTATGACATTGATATGGGTTGGGATATTGATGGGATGAAATTAATGTTGACAAGTCTACTTATTAGGTATTTAGTGTGCATATAATTTACTATATAATTGTGTCTTACTTATATTATAAGCTTGATATTTGATGAATTTGTTATGCATGAGTTAATGCTTACCGTCATAATTGTCGGGTAAATGTGATTTGTGTGTGTTGCTAGGTTGATCTTGATTGTGAAAATGATTCATGAAAAAAAGGGAATAAAATGAAAAATTTGTGATAAGATGAAAAAGGGTGAAGTGTAGATTGCTACAGTTTTCTGTGATGTTAGACCCTGTGTAATTGATGATGTGTTGAAGTCCAGCAAAATTGAGTCATTCCATGGAGCAGTACCGCTGCACTGATAGAGTCCTGCTGTGGTGAGACCACAACAGCTGTCAAGTTACTACTGTAGTGACGCCTAAACAGTGTGCAGGCCAGCCCTTGAGGCTAAGCTGGATAGGGAATGAGAATGTATTGTTAAATAGCTGGGGTAAATAAAGAGTAAAGAAATGGTTTGATATATTATGACTACTTGTTTAAAAATGGAATTATCGACTGGATATTAATTTTATGCTGTTACATAAACTAATTATAGTCTACCAATGATGCCTACCAGTATGTGTGGTATACTGATACTACCTTGCTACACCTTTTTAGGTATGGGTTGTGGTAGGTTTGAAGTTTCTTGATTGACGAGGCGATACTTAGCATCAGCTCCCGTATTTCATCCACTGGCGAAGTTGTATCTTTTATTTGTCAATATTCTATATAGAGCGCTTGTACCTGTATAAACTAGATCTTGGAAGAGTCAAGGGTTCTTGGAAAATATTTTATTGATACTTCTAAGACATTGTGATTTATGCAAATTCATGATTGTGGTAAATACATTTTTTGGTTGTTCAAAAAGGGGTTCTCCTATCGAGCTAGAGTAGATGTATGTGCCTGCATGACTCATCCATTTTGGTTGTGTCAAACTACGACTCTAGGTCTAGCTCACGTGAATGAAATAAATACATCAAGGACGCTTGCAAATTGAAAAGCAAGTTTCTTCTAATGGGAAGTCCTGGTGATGCTAACAAAAAGTGTAGGACTAATGTGAGAGTAGTCTCTTTCAATTTCATGTGTAGTAAAGCAGAAACTACTGCATGTTGCGCACAACTAATCCTTTTTAGTAGACAATTTCACTCAAGCAAATGAGGATGTCAAGTTGCCCGATGAAATCATAGGCTTATGCAGAACCCCAACTGCATTTAATCGTGACATACAAGGAAAAATGTTTTCACTCCAATCCCACTATTACTCCAATAATATTCTAAGTACTATTTCTTATTTCAGAGAAAAACACATAAAAAAGAAATATAAAGCCATTAACAAGAATGAGGTCTTATAATTCAATGGTGAATATTTGGGTTGTTTTACGGTGGCTACAACAGAGTGCAAAAACTCTGCATTTACGGCAATCTTTAACTTTGGAGATTCAAATATAGATACTAATAGATTTTGGGCAGCTTTCTGATCTTGGGCAAATTTATATGCCCAAGTGATACTCAAAAGTGCCATTTTAGCCTTGTTTATCTATCAATGTGTATACATTCTCATGTAATTGATAATAAAATGTGAATTTATACTAACCAACATGATTAGCATTGTTTTGCAGGTAAAATGTAATTTCGGGAAGCTAAAATGCATGTTGGAGGATATCGGGGTTGAAGTCGGACGTGAGCACGGGACAAGGCATTGGAAAACATAAAATAAAGGGGCTCCGCGATGGAGCCGTGTCACGCTGCCATCGCGGAGGCCTTTTGCCTGGATAGGGAATTTTCGCCCAAATTCCAGAGAGGGTACGCGATGGGTCCGTGGCACGGTGGCTTGGCTCTGCGTTGCACGCTGTGCCACGTTGGGCTTTATTTCCTAGACCCCCAGTTCCAGTGAAGGTCCGCGTCCGTAGCGTGTCACGGGGGCAGTGCTCCGCGATGCACTCCGTGACACGTTGCTTGTTATTCCGGGAAAAATTTCCACTAGTATAAATAGAACACTTAGGTTCATTTTTCAATATACTGACTGGGTGGAGAAAGAAAGTGGGTTATAGGCAGTTGAGGGGACGAAATTATCAGGGTTTTTCTCTCTTTCCTTCTTCTTGTATTCAATTGCTTGTATGTTTAACACTCATTTAAAGATGTTTAATCCACAAATGAGTGGCTAATTCCTCTTCTTGCTGAGGTTATAAACAATTGTGATGAAATGTGATCATTGATTCTTTGGTTTTTCATCTTTTCTTCCATGGTTGTTCTATTAATTCTTGTTCTTGCTGCATTAATGTGTGGCCTACGTTAATGTACATCTAAAAAGTCCGGTTTCACTCGAGAGAGCATGAAATTGGAAAGTTTTGAATTAATAGGATATGATCTTTACTTGGTTTGGGAAAATTGAGAATTGATTTACTTTCAGGATAGAAATATACCTGAAAGTTGTATTAGTCAATTTAGGAACCGGGTTTGTATGGCTAGAACATGAATTGCATTTAATCACAGAAATGTAGGTGGATGGTTCATGATTCTTAAGTGAGGTTAAATACGAGAGTTTTAATCTCTTGGCAAATGTTCTTGGCTAGCAACCGGAGGAAAAGATTAACCAAATTATGTTGATAATTAATTTCATTACATGTTCATTTAACCTCAGCATGCTCTCATTCATAGTTCAGACTCAAATTAGATAGTTGTTTTAGCTTTAGCATAAAAATTATAAAACAAAATATCAAACTCTTGGTTACACTGTTGTCTGCATTTTTAGAATCGAAATATAGTACACTTGAGCAGATTGCAGTTCATCCCAGTCCCTATGGGATTGATACTTGGCTTACTTAAGCCACTTTACTACTTGTTCAACCACGTGCACTTGCGTGTGAGTTTTATACCCATATAACAAATGTCCGAACACTTTCCCAGCTCAAGCCCCTCCCCACGGAATGACTTATGATGTTGGGCATATTCTTATGCCCAATTCCCATATTTTTACCCATATTTTTCTTGTTTTGAGTTCATAATCCATATGAAATGCATAAATTCATATTTATATATGTTTTGTGAGGAAACAAATGTTTTTATATATTCTAAGCAGGAAACCAAGGAAAAAGGACTCAAACATGACCCAAGATATGAAGAAAGAAGAGTTCATGAAAATTGGCTTGGTTCTATAGCTGACATGGTGCGCCAACCCCTAAACTCCATAGAGATCTACACAAAAGTTGGTACTATGGGTGGCATGGCGCGCCAGGTCCCAAACTTCAGAGGAAAATTTAACCAACACCTTAGCGAGATGGATGGCGTGGCGCGCCAGAAGCATCCTAGACTTAGAATTTTTTTCTAACACTCTGGTGCTTTGGATGGCGTGGCGCGCCAAAGGGTTCCAAATGCTCAGAAATTTGACTAAATCCTTGGTGCATTGGTTAGCGTGGAGCCCTCAGAGCCAAACATCAAAAGAAAACAAAGCCCAACCTGGCGTACGAGCTGGTGCGGTGCGCTAGGCCCCTTCTTGGATGAATTTTTCTGATTTTTAAAGCCAATTACTTAAGGGAAAAAGCTTCATTTGAGGCCTCGCTTATAAATATAATATCTAGGTCATTTTTTAGCTATCTTACATCATTTTGTTTAATTGTAGTAAGGTTGTAACACAGCTTTGGAGAAGAGACAAGTTCATAACTTAGGTTCTTCTTTTCTCTATCGTTTTATGCTTTTGAATGATGATGTCTTTGTTTTTCTGCTTGTCTATGAGTGGCTAAACTCCTATTCTAGGGTTTGGCCATAGCTATGGTTGAAGTTTGATAGATTGATTATGATAGTATTAATTCTTCATTAAAGGTTGTTTATGTTTACTTATGTTAATTGCTTATTCATTAGATTGATCACCTTTCAGATAAATTTATTGTCTTTTGGTTGAACTCAGGAGAGAGAATTAAAAGGGTTAAAAAGTAAATATAAAATAAGAATTTAAAGACCCTTTGTCCCATTGGTAGAAGGTTAGAACTTGTTGATGAGGATAGGGATATACCCTTCAACCTTGTTTAGTTGATATACAAGTAGCCATAACCGTTGTGACATGTTTCTCCTATGACCATAGGGATTTGGCATTAGGGTTCATCAAATAGTTCTTGGATGCTTGAGAGAGTGGCAAGAAATGGGATAGTAACTTGCAGCTAGAAACCTTAGGAAGAATCAATCTAGTTAATCAAGTCTTGAAAACTCATACTGAAGCAAAAGTATCATTTCCCTAGATTTTTATCATCATTTGAAGTACAAACCCGTTTGCAACAATTTTAGTTCATTAGTTAATTATTTTTCAAGTTTAGTAGTTTGAATCTCCAAACCATTCCCTAATTTTATCCTTATTTCTTAGAATAGTGAAATAATATGTTAACCTTAAGTGATTGATCTGACAAGTCTCTGAGGGATCAATGATTGAGACTTCACTGTACTATATTATTTGATGACCATGTGTGCTTGTGTGCGCTTGGGCGACATCAAGTTTTTGGCGCCGTTGCCAGGGAGTTGAAGATTGATTAATCATTTGTAGGTTAGGATTTTTATTCCGCTATTCTATATTTTATATTTTGTTTTTTTTTGGTTGTGAAGTTTATAGGTGTTGTGTGCTCAGTGTATGCCAATAATGAGAAGTCAAGGACCACTTTTGGCTTCTTTTGATGTAGAAATTGAGAGAATCTTTCGCAGGTTAACTATGGAGAATAACGAGCAAGCACAGGGCAACAACCAGGAGAGGGTTCCAATGCTTAACTTTGCTAGGCCGAACATGGAGAGCGCTTCCAAAGCAATCATCAAGCCGGTCATTACTAGAAACTTTGAGTTGAAGAAGGGACTGTGCGGTTAGTCCAAATACTTGCCAATATTAGGGCAAGTCGCACGAGGAACTTCACAGACATCTGATGACATTTGTGGAGCTAACTGAGAACTTTCACTATTAGAATGTGTCAGATTAGTATATTAAGCTCACATTGTTTTCGTTCTCATTGATTGGTGAAGCCAAGGAGTGGCTTCAGAATGAGCCAGCAGGTTCTACACCACTTGGGAGGTTCTTTCCTGTCACGCCCCGCCTTGGGGGGTATGACTGGCACCTGGTGCCCTAGTAGGATCTAGACTGCTAGCTAGTGAGCCTAAGCACATCTGGTGCCTGGCTGGCTCTAACTCAGATTCATGAAATCAACGGGCTATATCACGGCTGTAAATACAGCCTCCGGCTGACTAGGCCTATAGCCACCTGTATGAAACTTCAGCTAACCAGAAACATACTTACAAGGGGGAAACCTATGCGGGCCGACAAGGCCACCATGCTGTCTAGTTATCTGTAACTCAACAATAAAATGCTGAACAACTACGTGACCGGCAAGTTCACCACTACTATCAAACTAAGGCCTCACACGGACAACATAAACTAAAATGCTAAACAGCTATAACAAACTGCACGGCCTTACACGACCGGCTCAACTGACCACAGGGAAATATATACAGACTGCAAGCCCCTAAGAATACTGATAAGATGGACGGGACAGGGCCCCGACCTGCCCGTACTATACAACCAAAGGAAATGATGTAAACCTCTGAAATATCAAGCTCCGGATGAGAGGAGCTGATGACTCTGCACTGGCTAGGATCACGAGGGATCGCCTCCTCGTCTATGAGTACCTGCAGGCAAGTAATGCAGCGCCCCACTGGGCGTCAGTACCACAGGTACCGAGTATGCAAAGCAACTGAAATAATGCAACTGAATACAGATAACATAACTAACAAGACTGTGAGCAGAAGATAACTGAATCTGAAAAGCTGATAAGGACTAGATCAAACCTTTCTGCACTGATAGGCAGGAACGTGTGTGTAGTCACGGCGGCCTGCTATTTATTAAGTAGTATATGTATATATATAAAGCACATAAATACATATACATTTAGCAAGCAATAGCCAATACCAACCCCCATAAGCCGGATGGCGCCAAGCAAGCAAACAATCTATATACCCCTACCCGGGTCCAAACCAACCAAAAATAAGTCACTCCACTCATCTGCTCACTCGGAGCTCCTCTACCGGCCCCCTGGGTCTTCGGCTCGGGCCATAGCCTCCGATATAAATAACCGTGTCTGAGTCCAGAGGACTCCTGTGTAGACAGTAACAGATAGGCTCTGGTTCCCTAGAACTCTCCACAGGGCTATTTGAAACCGGAGCTGCACCTGTAATAGGATCTGTATCTGTTCCTTGGGCGCTTGCGCACAATAGGGCTATCTGTACTGTAATGCTGATTAGCCTGATATGGGGAAAGCTTCATCCCATCTTCGTCCAAACTAGGGACGGCATGCCACTCCTTGGAGTGACGTAAACCCACCCGCTCAGTGGGCGACACGATTACCAACCTAGGGGCGGCGAGGACGCTCAATAAGGTGCCCTCGCGCCACATCAAGTCTCAACAAACAAATAGCACATACAAATAACAAGCATGTATAACCGAAAAAGACTATCTGAAAGTTTGATTTTTTATTCTGATCTCTTTCTGTATTATACTGATTCCTTACTGATTATACTGATTCTGAAATCTTTATTTAACTATTTGGCTAATTTGTAGCCGGGATACATCCGTCTGAATGGCTAATCTGTAGCCATAAAACTGTCTGTCTATCTGATTTTACTTTATTAGCTTTTATTCTGAAAATCTATCTCTTTTTATTCTACAACATGCTTGCTAATCATACAATAAGCTATACTGAATCTGGAATGCTAACTCGCCCTTTGGCGCATGCTTTACTATCTTTTGGACCGAATACGATACGACAACACAACTCAGAATCTATTAGACTTACTTAATTCTCAACATTCAACTCCCAGAGTTTCAAATACGGAGTTTACTATGATTTACCCAGCTAAGACTTACTAACCTGCCGAAGAACAACTTCACATACTTTAACCTCGAGTTATCTGATTGTTGGACGAGGCTCGGCCAGTACTCCAGCTATTTCTCCCAACTGCATTCATATATACGTCAATTAGTACTAAATACAACACTATTATGAAATAAAACATCACTTTCGATATAATTATAGCCTAAACTTAGGCTTATTGAAAGACGGTCGAAAACTTGCTATTTTTCAAAAGTCCAGAAGGGAGAAGTATTCACTTCACAGCTAGGAACACATAGACACTAGTTTGGAGCAATTCCACTTACCTTAGTCCGTTGCTCGATGATTCGTCGGCCGTATTTCGCGAAACAAAATCTGTAGGAATGCTCCCTGCTGCTAAATTCCTCGGTATCTGGAGTTAATTTAGATTTGGACTACGTTTGAATCGGATGATAATATATTAATCCTCTTTGTCTCTCTATGTTTGTTGCGTTTTCTTTGGAAATTATAAGGGATGAACTGATTTAAAACTGAAGTGGGGCTTTATATACTTGGGCCTGGACAAGCCCAATGTGTCCCGGAGCCAACACGGTGGCCCCGCCTCCGTGACACGCTGCCATCGCGGAGGGGCTCTGCCCAGGCTCCTTCCGCGATGGTTCGATAGGCTACTCGTCCGATCCTTTCTCGGGCCTTTCTCTAGCACGTCTGGCTTTCAAATATGCTTAACCAACGCGCGAATAGGCCATCTAGGTGCTGGGAATCCTACGGGGTGTAAAATTCTCCCCCTCTTAAGAACATTCGTCCTCGAATGTAACCTTCTATCTAGAGGACTTCTCAACTTACTCAACTTGTTTCTAAAAAATTTCGGCAGAGTTTCCCCTGTAATATGGACTATCCCGAAAACCTGAAACGCAGAAAAGTCCAATACAGGTACTGCACACAATACTTTAAGGTTCGATAGCTAAACATCAATCTTTCTCATTTATACATACACAACTATAAGGTACTGCATAAATAATAATACGGACACACCTGTCGCCTGACTAGGCCTGGAATAAGTGAGGATATCTAGTTTTCATATCTTCCTCCTCCTCCCACGTCAACTCCTCTAGATTTCTGTTACGCCATAATTATTTGACAGATGCAATATCTTTAGTTCTTAATTTGCGAATCTGTCTGTCTAGGATAGCCACTAGAACCTCTTCATAGGTCAGCTCTTCTGTAACCTGGATATCCTGGACTGGGACTGCCCTGGACGCGTCTCTTATGCATTTCCTCAGCATGGATACATGAAAGACTGGATGAACGGATTCTAATTCTGGAGGCAAGTTCAACTCATATGCCACTCGGCCTATCCGTCGACGAATCTGATAAGGCCCAATAAATCTCGGACTGAGCTTACCTTTCTTGCCGAATCTCATCACCCCTTTCATTAGGGATACTTTCAAAAATACCCAGTCATTTACATCAAACTCTAGGTCTCTACGCCGCACATCTGCATATGATTTCTGGTGGCTCTGTGCAGTCAGTAAGCGTTCTCTAATAAGCTTTATCTTTTCCTCTGACTGCTGAATAATGTGTGGCCCAATTAACGCCGATTCCCCTACTTCAAACCAGCCAACCGGAGATCTGCACTTCCGCTCGTATAATACCTCGAAGGGTGCCATCTGAATAGCTGAGCGATAGATATTATTATAAGAAAACTCGATTAGGGGCAAATGCTCATCCCAGCTACCTCCAAAATCTAGCACACACGCTCGTAGCATGTCCTCGAGCGTCTGAATAGTGCGCTCAGCCTGTCCATCTGTCTGAGGTTGGAATGCTGTGCTCAAATTAATCTGCGTTCCCAGACCTCTCTGAAACGACTGCCAAAATCTAGCCGTAAACTGTGCTCCTCTGTCCGAAATAATGGATACTGGTACTCCGTGCAATCTAACTATTTCTCGAATATACAACTCGGCATAATCTTCAGCCGAGAAAGTAGTTCTCACTGGCAGGAAATGAGTTGATTTTGTCAGTCTATCAACTATCATCCATATAGAATCATGTCTGTGTCTAGTACGGGGTAATCCTACCACAAAATCCATATTTACTGCTTCCCATTTCCAGAGAGGCACAACTATGTCCTGAGTCAACCCGCCTGGTTTCTGATGTTCTGTTTTCACCTGTTGGCAGTTAGTACACTGGGCTACAAATTTAGCAATTTCTCTTTCATACCTGGCCACCAGTAGTTTTCTTTGATATCATGGTACATTTTTGTCGCGCCAGGGTGGAGAGAATAGCGGGCGTAATGTACCTCGTTTATAATCTGTTGGCGGAGGCTTGAAACATCTGGAACACACAGACGGTCTTTACATCATAGCACCCCATCCTCAGTTATCTGAAAATCTGGCGCTTTACCCTGCTGGATTCTGTTTTGAGCTGGATCAGGTCAGGATCCTCATATTGCCGTTCTTTCACTTCCACAACTAATGATGACACGACGGTGTTCTAAATTACCGCTTTACCGTCCTCTGTTTCTGCTACACGAACGACTAGGCTAGCTAACTGATGTATCTCTCTGACCAATTCCCACTGCTTGGGCTGCAAATACGCCAAACTCCCCATGGACTTACGACTGAGAGCATCTGCTACAACATTGGCTTTCCCCAGGTGGTACAAAATATTCATGTCATAATCCTTTAACAGTTCCAACCAGCGACGTTGTCGCAGATTCAACTCCCTCTGAGTGAAGATATACTGTAGGCTCTTGTGATCTGTAAAAATATCAACATGGACGCCATACAGGTAATGTCTCCACATTTTCAAGGCGTGGATCACTGCGGCTAACTCCAGGTCGTGGGTAGGGTAATTCTTTTCGTGTTTCCTCAGCTGTCTGGAAGCATATGCAATCACTTTACCATGCTGCATCAACACACAACCTAACCCAATGCCTGATGCATCGCAATACACTGAATAACCTTCTGTACCTTCCGGCAATGCTAACACTGGGGCAGAGGTTAATTTGTCTTTTATCTCCTGGAAGCTCTGCTCGCATGCCTCTGTCCACTGAAACTTCGCTGCTTTCTGTGTCAGTTTGGTCAGAGGTGCCGCTATAGTGGAGAATCCCTCAGTAAATCTCCTGTAATATCCTGCTAATCCCAGAAAACTACAGACCTCAGTCGGAGTGGTAGGCCTAGGCCATGATTTGACTGCTTCTATTTTCTGTTTGTCAACCTGTATACCAGCATCCGACACAATGTGCCCTAGGAAGGCTACTGAGTTAAGCCAGAATTCACACTTCGAAAACTTAGCATATAATTGGCGGTCCCTGAGGATCTGGAGTACTGTCCGTAAATGAGTCCGGTGATCTACTTCAGAGCGAGAATACACCAGAATATCATCAATAAACACTATCACGAACAGGTCTAGGTATGGTTTGAAAATACTATTCATCAGGTCCATGAATACTGCTGGGGCATTCGTCAACCCGAAGGACTTAACTAGAAATTCAAAGTGTCCATATCGGGTCTTGAACTCCGTTTTAGGAATATCTCTTTCACGTACCCGAACCTGATGATATCCGGACCGCAAGTCAATCTTAGAGAAGTATCTGGCTCCCTGTAACTGATCAAATAAATCATCTATTATAGGAAGTGGGTACTTGTTTTTCACTGCAACTTTATTCAACTACCAATAATCTATACACATACGGAGTGAGCCATCTTTCTTCCTCACAAATAGAACTGGCGCACCCCATGGTGAAGTACTCGGCCTGATGAAACCTTTATATCGCCCTCAGATCGGGCTGACTCTGAATGGAACTGAGGCATCCTGCTGGTGCCTTCTCCTGCTGCTGTGTCTAATCTTCTGCCGGTGGCAGGGCGACGCTGGTCTGCCATTCTTATCTGTAGACAAAGAATATGATAAGTTTTAGGGACCCAACCCTATAATGTACCGTTCTATAGCACGACTGAGTAAGAAAGAAGAGTAACCATCCTATCATGCCTTGCAGCCTCCTACCTATAGTATGTGGTGCACAACATATCCATAGTCAAGACTCTACTTAGCACGGCTTGCAGACTCCCTGGGACACGACCTGCTCTGATACCAAGTGTGTCACGCCCCACCTTGGGGGGTATGACTGGCACCTGGTGCCCTAGTATGATCTAGACTGCTAGCTAGTGAGCCTAAGCACATCTGGTGCCTGACTGGCTCTAACTCAGATTCATGAAATAAATGGGCTATATGACGGCTGTAAATACAACCTCCGGCCGACTAGGCCTATAGCCACCTGTATGAAACTTCAGCTAACCAGAAACATACTTACAAGGGGGAAACCTATGTGGGCCGACAAGGCCACCATGTTGTCTAGTTATCTGTAACTCAACAATAAAATGCTGAATAACTACGTGTCTGGCAAGGTCACCACTACTATCAAACTAAGGCCTCACACGGCCAACATAAACTGAAATGCTAAACAGGTATAACAAACTGCACGGCCTCACACGACCGGCTCAACTGACCACAGGGAAATATATACAGACTGCAAGCCCCTAAGAATACTGATAAGATGGTCGGGACAGGGCCCTGACCTACCCGTACTGTACAACCAAAGGAAATGATGCAAACCTCTGAAATATATGGCTCCAGATGACAGGAGCTGATGACTCTGCGCTGGCTAGGATCACGAGGGATCGCCTCCTCGTCTATGAGTACCTGTAGGCAAGTAATGCAGCGCCCCACTGGGTGTCAGTACCACAGGTTCCGAGTATGCAAAGCAACTGAAATAATGCAACTGAATACAGATAACATAACTAACAAGACTGTGAGCAGAAGATAACAGAATCTTAAGAGCTGATAAGGACTAGATCAAACCTTTCTACACTGATAGGCAGGAACGTGTGCCTAGTCACGGCGGCCTGCTGTTTATTAACTAGTATATATATATATATATATATATATATATATATATATATATATATATATATATATATATATAAAGCACATAAATACATATACATTTAGCAAGCAATAGCCAATACCAACCCCCATAAGCCGGATGGCGCCAAGCAAGCAAACAATCTATATACCCCTACCCGGGTCCAAACCAACAAAAAATAAGTCACTCCACTCATCTGCTCACTCGGAGCTCCTCTACCGGCCCCCTGGGTCTCCGGCTCGGGCCATAGCCTCTGATATAAATAACCGTGTCTGAGTCCGGAGGACTCATGTGTAGACAGTAACAGATAGGGTCTGGTTCCCTAGAACTCTCCACAGGGTTATCTGAAATCGGCACTGCACCTATAATAGGATCTGTAACTATAACTGTATCTGTATCTGTTCCCTAGGCGCTTGCGCACAACAGGGCTATCTGTACTGTAATGCTGATCAGCCTGATATGGGGAAAGCTTCATCCCATCTTCGTCCAAACTGGGGACGGCATGCCACTCCTTGGAGTGACGTAAACCCACCCGCTCAGTGGGCGACACGATTACCAACCTAGGGGCGGCGAGGACGCTCAATAAGTTAACCTTGCGCCACATCAAGTCTCAACAAATAAATAGCACATACAAATAGCAAGCATGTATAACCGAAAAAGACTATTTGAAAGTCTGATTTCTTATTCTGATCTCTTTCTGTATTATACTGATTCCTTACTGATTATACTGATTCTGAAATCTTTATTTAACTGTTTGGCTAATCTGTAGCCGGGATACTATCCGTCTGAATGGCTAATTTGTAGCCATAAAACTGTCTGTCTATCTGATTTTACTTTATTAGCTTTTATTCTAAAAATCTATCTCTTTTTATTCTACAACATGCTTGCTAATCATACAATAAGCTATACTGAATCTGGAATGCTAACTCGCCCTTTGGCGCATGCTTTGCTAACTTTCGGACTGAATACGATACACTAACACAACTCAGAATCTATTAGACTTGCTTAATTCTCGACATTCAACTCCGAGAGTTTCAAATACGGAGTTTACTATGATTTACCTAGCTAAGACTTACTAACCTACCGAAGAACAACTTCACATACCTTAACCTCGAGTTATCCGATTGTTGGACGAGGCTCGGCCAGTAATCTAGCTATTTTTCCCAACTGCATTCATATATACGTCAATTAGTACTAAATACAACACTATTCTAAAAGAAAACATCACTTTCGATATAATTATAGCCTAAACTTAGGCTTATCGAAAGACGGTCGAAAACTTGCTATTTTTCAAAAGTCCAGAAGGGAGAAGTATTCACTTCACAACTAGGAACACATAGACACTAGTTTGGAGCAATTCCACTTACCTTAGTCCGGTAGCTCGACGATTCGTCGGCCGTATTTCACGAAACAAAATCCGTAGGAATGCTCCTTGCTGCTAAATACCTCAGTAGCTGGAGTTAATTTAGATTTGAACTACGTTTGGTAGCGTAATCGGGTGATAATATATTAATCCTCTTCGTCTCTCTCTGTTTGCTGCGTTTTCTCTGGAAATTATAAGGGATGAACTGATTTAAAACCGAAGTGGGGCTTTATATACTTGGGCCTGGACAAGCCCAACATGTCACGGAGCCAACGCGGTGGCCTCGCCTCCGTGACACAGCTCTGCCCCGGCTCCTTCCGCGATGGTTTGATAGGCTAGTCGTCCGATCCTTTCCCGGGCCTTTCTCTAGCACGTATGGATTTTAAATATGCTTAACCAACGCACGAATAGGCCATCTAGGTGCCGGGAATCTTACGGGGTGTAACATTTCCAACAAATTTATCAACATGTTCTTCTCTTCAAGGATGAAAAAAGAGTTGAGAGGGAAGATCTCTTGTTTTGTGCAGAGAGATAGTGAGACCTTGGCTCTGGCTTGGGAACGATACAAGGGCTACTTGCGAGATTGCCCACACCAGATGCAGCTGAAGGAGATTATCAAGCACAATCTTATAGTGGGGGGTTGAAACTAGAGTAAAAGATCTTGCTTGACGCTACTGCATAGGGACAACTTTGTCCTAGAGCTATTATGAGATAGAAGCTCTTTTGAATCTCATGTCAGTGGGGAGTCAAGACTCAGGTAGAGGATTAACAACAACTAAGGTGCCAGGAAGCTCGAGGTAGACGATGTAGCAACAATCTGAGAAGACATCAGTCAACTGGTGAATGTGATCAGCAAGCTTGTAATCACACTAGAAAGAAGTCAGGTTCAGCAGGTCCATCAGGTCTAGACTCCACCACCATCATGTGAGGTGTGTGGAGAAGGCGACGCTTATTCAGGTTGTTCACTAAACCTAGAGTCTGTTTATTTTGTGGGACAATATGGAAGTAGTGGAGGTTTTGCAGGTAACAATTACAACCAGGGGTACATGACTGCAGTAAATCCCTTAAAGGGAGGGAATAAGCATTTCCAAAGGCCCTAGAACAACTGTCCAAGACTTCAAGCCAGCAACCTGGCAGTTCACTTGAAGATACAATGAAGTAGTGGATGGTTCAACAGACTCAGGTGGTTAATGAGATGTAGAAATCCATCCACGAGTTGGAGAAATAGATGAGGCAATTGTCCCTTCAACAGACTAACAGATTGCAAGAGTCACTTCCGAGTAACACTGAGAAGAACCCCAATGAAAATGTGAGCGCAATCTCTTTGCGCAGTGGTGAAGAGCTAGGTGAGGTTATTCCCAGAGATAAGAAAGTTGATGTAGAGCAGGTTGTGACGTCCAGATAGGAGGTTGGTGAGTCAAGCATCTCAAAGTTGAAATTGGTAGAAGCCAGACAACCCTCTCCATTTCTACAAAGATTTAAGAAATAGAAGGAGGATACCGCTTGCCAAAAATTTCTTGATGTGTTGAAGGAGGTACATGTTAACTTACCATTGGTGGAGCTTTTGTAGGGAGTTTTGAAATATTCCTAGTATCTGAAGGATATTGTGGCAAACAAGAGGAGGCTTATGGAGTTTGAGATTGTGGCTCTCAAGGAAAAATGCAGTTCACAGGTGTAGAATAAAATTTCAAAGAAGTTGAAAGACCCTGGGAGCTTCACCATTCTAGTGGTTATTGGGAATAAAGAAGTTGGTTTAGTACTGTGTGAATTGGATGCAAACATTAATTTGATGACTGCATCATTATTCAAAACATTGGGTTTAGGTGAACCACGTCCTACCATAATGACATTGTAGCTTGCCGACCGGTCTCTTGCCTATCCTGACGGAATCTGTAACACCCCAAAAGTTTCATAGACCAAACACAGACTTAGAATGAAAAACCATAAGAAATCAAATTTTTTTTCCTCAGAATGACTCGTTGTCAGAGACTATGACCCGTTAAATCGGTTGTTAGCTATTTTGCAAGTTTTTCTCTCAAATTTAACGAGTGGCACAATGACCCATCGTTACTGGTAATGAATCATTGTGTTTCCCATTCTTTCAAGTTTAGAGTGTGCTTAAAAATTCTCCTCCCGAATAATAAGCAAGATGACAAGTCGTTGTTTAGTATAACCTAATCGTAAGGGTCCATTAGAGGACATTTGGGAAGTTATTTGAAACCCTTTGCAGTGACAACAAATGGGAATAACAACTCGTTTCCCCATATAACGAGTCATTGTCTCCATCTGTTGGTCAAGAACAGATTCCAGTAGTGATGACGAGTCTAAGTAATGAGTCATCTTGTCACCTAAAGATTTGTTTGGTGACCCATTATCAAGTGAGGCCTAAGATTTTAGAATTTGCTCGAATAGTGATGAGTAGAAACAATGAGCCGTTGTCCCAACCAATAAGGTGTTATTCGTCTGTTGTCAGATTCCATAAGAGGGAAGTTCCAGGCCAGAGACAACGGCCGACACCAATGAGTCGTGGTCACAATCAATGACTCATTGTGAGGCTCGATGGATCTGGACAATAAGTTTTTGAAATAGTTATCCAGGGGTATTCTTTTCAAATCCAAATATCCTAGCACCTAAACTATTTGTTTTGGGTCACGTTTAGTGGGGAATTAAGGGGATTGAGAGAATCTTTCCTCTCATTCTCTTCTAGGCTCACAGATTCAGAATGTAAAACATAAACAATTAGTTCCAAGCAAAAGCTAGGGCATCCATCTTCTCTCAGATTCTCCAAGCAAAATTCTCTGGGTTTCTCCTTCAAGTATTGGGACTTCAACAAGGGTTTCCTTTCGCCCCTGTGTCCTAATTTTTTTCCAGAAGAACTTTCTAAATTCTATCCATATAAAAGATTGAAGCTAGGGTTTTCAGTTAGTTAATGTTACACCCAGTAAGTTTCTATTGTTTAGTCGGCATATTCATATGTAATTCAAGAGTTTTAGAGTATGAGACATACGAGAAAGGGCCCAAGAAAAGGACGTTCGAGCATGAAATCATGGTAGCGAGGGAGAAGGCCGGAGCAGGTTGCGATAGGGGCAGCGTGCCACGAACCCCCTTCCTGCGTGTTGGGCGCCGTGACACGCCCGTAAATCAGCGCGTTGGGGTCCGTGTCATGGACCCCTGTCCATCGCCCCAAAGTTATATATATTAAGTTGATTTATATGATTTCATTACATCAAGAAGAACCCCATTTAGTGTAGTAGGAGAACGACATTTTTCACACAAATTTCTTCAATTACGCTGCTAAATGCGGTTCAAACTCAAACTAACTTCAGGTTTCGAGTTCTAAGCCTACAGGGAGCATTACTACAGAGTTAGTTTCTTTAGAACTTCGTTGATTAGAAGTGATCAGAATTGCTCCAAATTGATTCCTAGAGCTCCAAGTAAGCATTTCTCCCTTCTGAATTCCTGGGAAATTAGGGTTTTTCGGCCGTATTCTTCAATGTTGAAGTATTATTATTATTAGCATTAAAAGTTATCATTTTAAGCCAAATTTGGTATCGAAATTTAGTCTCTTTCTCCCAGTATTATGATTACAGTTGGAAAGAGCTGTTGAATACAACTTGAAACTCGTCAAATAATCGGGAATCAGCATCTAAGGTATGTTAAGGTGAATCCCTTTGGCAAGTTAGTTTCTATAGCATTGTAATACAGTTTGAGTCCCTGTAAAGGATCCAGAAGTATTGTTATTGTGATTAGCTATTGCTATTAGCTGAGAGCGGTACTCTATGTTTAGTTTGGGATTGACTTTGTCTTGTATAGCCTTCCATGACCAACCCTAGGGTTACTAGCTGTGTCGTTTCCCGCTAGGGGCTATATGAGGTTGATCCAAGGAGCAATATTCCATCCCAAGGGATGATGATGAGGCCCAAGGGCCTTATACAGTCCATTCTATGATTGGACTACCAGTTCTATGCCATATTGACATCACATCCCTATCGAGCCTGGTGCCCGAGGTGCAGTTATCAGGAGTCCACTGGACTCAGACACACCTATAGTTCAGTGGTTGAGTGGGCTCAGTTGCAGAACCAGGGGATCGGTAGGTTGGCTATAGTTACTAGTTGATTCATTTTGACCTTGTTAGGGATATTTAGATTGAAGTGTGCTCGCCAGGGCTTATGGGGGCCCCGAGTGGGTTATTCTATGCTTTTTGTACCTTCCATCTTATGGGGGCCAGGTAAGGTTCTTGTTTGCACTATTTACTGATAGATTAGACAGCAGGAAGTTAACTTATTTAGGTTATATCTCTATCCCTTCTACTCAGTTACTTTCAGTTTCATTTGAAGTTTATTCAGTTATTTTCCGTTATTGTCTTACAAATTTGGTACATGTTGTACTGGCGCCCATCCTTGGGGCGCTGCATTACTTGCCTGCAGGTGCATATAGACACGGATCAGGACCTCCTTAGCCTTCAGCCCGAGTCATCAGTATAGTTAGCTCCCTTCCTCCGGGGCTAATAGTTAGAATGCTTGCTCTTTTTGATTGTATAGTTTATCGGTAGGTTCGGGCCCTGTATCGACCATTTTCCCACTCCTAGAGGCTTGAAGATTTACAGATTCCTTGTGGTTAGTTTGTTGTTGGCCGTGTGGGGCGTTGTTTCGCTGTTAGTTAGTGGCCTTATCGGCCATAACACAGTTTAGTGCCTGATTTCCATTCTGCTAAAACTAGACATCATGATGGTCTTATCTGCCTGCATAGGATTTCCTTTTTTATTGCTTGTTGTTGGTTAACTGTTTTCTTTTCAAGGTGTCTATACGGCCTTGTCGGCTAGAGGCTATGTTTACACCGAGATATAGCTCATTATTTTCTTGAGTTGAGTTGCAGGCTTGCACCAGATGTGCATAGGCCTAGCCAGGTCAGTCAGGTCCCAGTGTGGCACTAAGTGCTAGTCATGCCTCCCAAGGTGGGGTGTGAAAAACTTGGTATTAGAGCAGGTCATATCCTAGGGAGTCTTCAAGTCATGTCAAGTAGAGTCTTGTCTATGGATGTGTTGTGCACCATATTCTATAGTCAGGAGGCTGTGAGGAATGATAGGGTGGTTACTCTTCTTTCTGTTTCAGTCGTTCTATAGAGCTGTAATGTATAGGGTTGAGTTCCTAAGCTTACTATATTCTGCTTCTCTACAGAGAAATGTTTGACACGGGACAGACCACAACTGACAGGAAGTTAGATGTCGCAGCAGGAGAAGGCACTAGCAGGGTGCCCCAGTCAGAGCCAACCCGATCTGAGGGCGGTAGGGAGCACTTCATCTTAGTTTCCTCAGTAGTCTCCGCCCTGTCAGGAGCCGTGCATAGCGGTAGATGCGTCAGTACCACCTCCAGCAGCCTCTATACCGACACCATCAGATCAGGAGGTTTGGAGAGCTGTCTTCATGTTAACTTAGATGATGGCTGCACAGCGTCAGCCAGTGGCACCCGTGGTTGCTGAGTCTTCAGGAGGACCTGGTAGTTCGAGGGTCCGAGAGTTTCTTGCGTTGAGTCCCATGCAGTTCATAGGGACGGACCAAGATGAGGACCCTTAGGAATTCTTGGATCAGTTGCAACGGATCTTCAGGGTAATGCATGCCACGCCTGCGGAGTTGGTTGAGTTAGCGGTATTTCGGCTACGAGGCATAGCAGTGTTATGGTATGAGAGTTGGGAGAGATACCAAGGTATAGATGTCCCCCCTCCGACTTGGTCCAACTTTTCAGAGGCCTTCTTGGATCACTATTTGCCGTGATAAATCCTACAGGCCTGGGTAGATTAGTTTCTACATTTGGAGTAGGGTTCGATGAATGTTAGGAGTATGCTGTGAGATTTGACTCCTTGGCCTAATATGCACCAACTATCATAGACACTATACCAGCCAGGGTGCACCGATTCATTATGGGGCTACTTCCAGAGTACGTGGAGACTTGTGTTACAGCTACTCTAAGGGAGGACATAGATATCGCCCCTATTTAGGCATTTACTTAGAGTATTGAGGGGATCTGGCAACGACAACAGGAGATAGGAAGGGCAAATCAGGATCAGCACCACAGGGCTAGATCTACTGACACTCAGGTAGAGTTTCAGGGTGGATCTAGGCCACGACTATCTAGAAGACCACCCAGACCCCCACCTCCACAGCAGCAGCAGGGTGGTAGACTAGGCCGTCGAGGACAGTCAGGACCCGGTGAGAGCTCACGGCCATCAGGTTAGCAGCAGCAGAGAGGGTCATAGCAGAGTAGATTCACTATGAAACCTTGCCTTATCTGCAGTCGACGTCATCTAGGGGCATGCAGGTATGGTTCTACTGCGTGTTACATCTGTGGACAAGAGGGTCACATGATGAGAGACTGTCCAACCAGGGATCAGAGTGATCGGGACCGACAGGATAGATCTTCAGCAGGGTCACGTGCCCCAGCATCTCTAGTAGGGCGTAGGACCTCAGCTCCAGCTGGAAGAGGTCGAGGCAGGTCAGGGGCATCGAGTTCAGGCACCAGTCTGGATCTCACTTATGCTTTACCAGGGCGACAGGAGTCAGAGTCGTTGCCTGATGTTGTGATAGGTATGTTGGACATTTGTTCTCACCCCGTTTATGTTTTGATAGACCCAGGTTCCACTTTGTCTTATGTTACACCATTAGTAGCCCAGAAGTTTGGTATAACGCCATAATATCTTCAGAAGCCCTTTTTAGTGTCCACGCCCATCGGTGATTCTATTATAGCTAAAATGATCTACTGGGTTTACACAGTTGAGGTTGTTGGTCGCCAGACTTTAGCAGATTTAGTAGAGCTAGAAGTGATTGAATGCAATTATGGGTATGGATTGGCTAGCATCATGTTATTCCAATGTAGAATGTTAGACCAAGAATATCCGATTTCACTTTCCAGGGAAAGTAGTACGAGAGTGGAAAGGCAATGCAGCTACGCTAAAAGGTAGGTTTATATCCTATCTTCGGGCGAGATAGTTGATAGCGAAGGGTTGCATTTATCATATTGTCAGGGTTTGGATGTCCAAGCAGAATCCACGACTCTCCAATCTATTCTTGTGGTTAATGAATTTCCAGACGTGTTTCCATATGAACTCCCTGGCATCCCTCTAAAAAGGGAAATCGATTTTTCTATTGACTTACTACAAGGCACCCAACCTATATCCATCCCTCCTTACCGAATTGCTCCTGCTGAGATCAGAGAGTTGAAAGAACAATTGAAAGATATGTTAGAAAAGTGATTTATCAGGCTGAGTACTTCACCATTGGGTGCGCCAGTTCTGTTTGTAAGAAAGAAAGGTGGCTCCCTCAGCATGTGTATAGATTACCGACAGCTAAATAAAGTTACTATCAAGAACAAGTACCCACTTCCCAGAATAGATGATTTGTTTGATCAAATACAAGGGACGAGATACTTTTCTAAGATTAACTTAAGGTCAGAGTATCAACAGGTACGGGTTCGGGAGAGAGATATCTCAAAAATGACATTCAGGACTAGGTATGGCCATTTTGAATTCCTAGTCATGTCCTTCGGGAAAACAAATGCTCTTGTAGTGTTCATGGATCTGATGAACAACATCTTCAGGCCGTATCTAGATTTGTTTGTGATA
Source organism: Datura wrightii (assembly GCA_035772735.1). Lineage (NCBI taxonomy): Eukaryota > Viridiplantae > Streptophyta > Magnoliopsida > Solanales > Solanaceae > Datura > Datura wrightii. The sequence goes on along the minus strand of JASDFA010000019.1, from coordinate 68,200,301 downwards.
GTATTCATTGATGACATTTTGGTGTATTCCCATTTAGAAGCAGAACATCGAGATCATTTGCGAACGGTACTCCAGATTCTCAAGGATCGCTAGTTATATGCAAAATTTTCTAAGTGTGAGTTCTGGCTGAATTCTGTAGCCTTTTTGGTCCATATTGTGTCAGATACTGGTATTCAGGTAGATTCACAGAAGATCGAGGCAGTAAAGACATGGCCTAGACCTACAACTCCAACTAAAAGGTACGCAGTTTCCTCGGATTAGCTAGGTATTACAGAAGATATGTAGAAGGGTTTTCTACCTTATCAGCTCCTTTTACCAAGTTAACCCAGAAAGAGGCCAAATTTCACTGGACTGGAGCTTGTGAACAAAGTTTTCAGGAGTTGTAAAATAGGTTGACATCATCGCCAATATTATCTTTGCCAGAAGGTTCAGAGGGTCATGTAGTATACTCTAATGCTTCAAGCATTTGGTTAGGGTGTGTTCTGATGCAACACGGTAAGGTAATTGCTTATGCTTCAAGGAAGCTGAGGAAACATGAAAAGAACTACCCCACCTACGATCTGGAGTTAGCTGTAGTGGTTCATTCCTTAAAAATATGGAGGCACTATCTGTATGGCGTCCATGTAGATATTTTCACCGATCATAAGAGTCTCCAGTATATCTTCACTCAGAAAGAGTTGAATTTATGACAGCGTCACTGGTTAGAATTGTTGAAGGACTACGACGTGAGCATTCTGTATCATCTAGGGAAGGCCAATATTGTAGAAGATGCCCTTAGTCATAGATCTATGGGAATTTTGGCATATTTGAGGCATGAACAACGGGAGTTGGCCTGAGAATTGTATCAGTTAGCTAGCTTAGCCGCTCGAATAATAGACTCGAGAAACAATGGGGTTGTGATTCAGAATACCGTAGTATCATCTTTGGCTGTAGAGGTAAAAGAGAGGCAGTACGAAGATCCTCACTTAGCGCAACTCTGAGATAAGGTACAACTGGGAGAAGTATCAGCTTTCGAGGTAACTAAAGATGGGTAACTGAGATTCAGCGGTCACCTTTGCATTCCAGATGTAGTAGGGCGCTCCGCCAGCAGATTACGGCTGATGTACACTACTGTCGTTACTCTCTTCATCCCGGTTCGATGAAAATGAACCATGATATAAAAGAGATTTACTGGTGGCCTGGAATAAAAAAGAGTGTCGTAGAATTTGTAGAACAATGCCCTAACTGCCAGCAAGTAAAGGCCGAACATCGAAAACCCGGTGGATTGACACAGGAAATAGCGGTGCCTATGTGTAAATGAGAGGTAATCAACATGGATTTTGTGACAGGATTACCCCCGTACCAGGCACAAATTTGATTCTATCTGGGTGATTATTGACATATTGACTAAGTCAGCTCATTTTCTGCCCATCAAGACCACTTTTTCAGACGAGGACTATGCCGAGTTATATATCATAGAGATAGTTAGATTACATGGTGTTCCAGCATCCATTATTTCCAACAAAGGGGCACAATTCACAACTAGATTCTAGCAGTCATTTCAGAAAGTCTTGGGAACATAGGTTAATCTGAGTACTGCCTTCCATCCTCAAACAGACGGGCAGGCAGAACGTATAATTCAAACTCTCGAGGATATGTTGCGAGCGTGCGTGTTAGACTTCGGGGGCAGTTGGGATGAGTATTTACCCCTTACTGAATTTGCTTATTACAACAATTATCATTCGACAATTCAGATGGAACTGTATGAGGCCTTATATGGGTGGAAATGCAGGTCCCCAGTTGGTTGGTTTGAAGTTGGAGAATCAGAGTTAATTGGACCAAACATAATCCGCCAATCAGAGGAGAAAGTAAAGCTTATCAAAAAGCGCTTGTTGACAACTCAGAGTCGCCAAAAATCTTACTCTGATGTGCGGCGTAGAGATCTGGAATTCAATGTCGATGACTAGGTAATTTTGAAAGTTTTGCCAATGAAAGGCGTAATGTAGTTTGGTAAAAAAGGAAAGCTTAGCCCTAGGTTTATTGGGCCATGTTGGATCCTTCAGAGAATAGGCCCAGTAATGTACGAACTAGACTTGCCTCCAGAGTTAGAATCTATTCACTCGACCTTTAATGTGTCAATGATGCTGAAGTGTATAGGGGATCCATCCTGAGTTGTGCCAGTTGAGAACGTTTAGGTTACCGAGGAGTTAGCCTACGAAGAGATTCCAGTTTCCATATTAGATCGGTAAGTTCTTAGGTTAAGGACTAAATATGTCACCTCTATTAAGGTATTGGGGAGAAACAAGGATAAGGAAGAGATGATCTAGGAAGCTGAGGACGAAATAAGATCCAAATATCCTCATTTGTTTCAGGATTAATCTAGATTATGCAATTAAGGTAAAGTTGTTGTTCAGCTGTTATTTTATGATTCATGTTATCTATACTATTTGGTTGACTACCATTTTGTTGTGAAATAGTTGCTATAGTACACTATGAGATACCTATATTGGACTTTTTTATGTTTTAGATTTTTCAGATAGTCCATATTATAGGGGAGACTCTGCTAAAATTTTTCCAGAACATTAGTTAAAAGAGTTAACTCCTGTAAGTTGAAGTTGACATTCAAGGACGAATATTTCTAAGGGGGGAAGGATGTTACACCCCAAAAGTTTCTATCGTTTAGTTAGCATATTCGTATGTAAGTCGAGAGTTTTAGAGTACGACGCATAGAAAGGGCCGGGGGAAAGGATGTTAAAGAGCAGAATCAAGGTAGTGAGGGAGAATGCCGGAGAAGGTTGCGACAGGGGTAGCGTGTCATGGACCCCCACGGACCCCATGCCCACCATCCCAAAGATATATATATATATATATATATATATATTAAGTTGTTTCATTTGATTTCATTATATCAAGAAGACGCCCGTCCAATGTAGTAGGAGAATGACATTTTTCATGCAAATTTCTTCGACTACGTTGCTAAACGCGATCCAAACTCAAATTTACTTCAGGTATCAAGTTCTAAGCTTGTAGGAAGAATTACTACAGAGTTAGTTTCTTGAAATACGTCCGGTGAATTGGAACTCCGCCGAGTAGGAGTGATCAGAATTGCTCCAAATTGATTCCTAAAGCTTCAAGTAAGCATTTCTCCCTTTTGAATTCCTGGGAAATTATGGGTTTTCGACCGTATTCTGCAAAGTTGAAGTATTATTATTATTAGCATTAAAAGTTATCATATTAAGTCGAATTTGGTATTGAAAGTAGTCTCTTTCTCCCAGTATTATGGTTATAGTTGGAAAGAGCTGTTGAATACAAATTGAAACTCGTTAGATAATCGGGAATCAACAGCTAAGGTATGTTAAGGCAAATCCTTTCGGCAAGTTAGTTTCTATAGCATTGTAATACAGTTTGAGTCCCAGTAAAGGAGCTAGAAGTATTGTTATTGTGATTAGCTATTGCTATTAGTTGAGACCGGTACTCTATGTTTAGTTTGGGATTGACTTTGCCATGTATAGCCTTCCATAACCAACCCCCGGGTTACTAGCTGTGTCGTTGCCCGCCAGGGGCTATATGATGTTGCTCCAAGGAGCAATATGCCATCCCAAGGGACGATGATGAGGCCCAAGGGCCTTATATAGTCCATTCCATGGCTAGACTACCAGTTCTATGCCGTATTGGCATCACACCCCCTCGAGCCTGGTGCCCAGGTGTAGTTATCAAGAGTCCACTGGACTCAGACACAACTACAGTTCAGGGGACGAGTGGGCTCAATTGCAGACCCAGGGGACCGGTAGATTGGCAATAGTTACTAGTTGACTCATTTTGACCTTGTTAGGGGTATATAGATTGAAGTACGCTCGCCAGGGGTTATGGGGGCCCCGAGTGGGTTATCTATGCTGTTTGTACCTCTTTCGGCTTATGGGGGCCAGGTAAAGTTCTTGTTTGCACTATTTACTAATAGATTAGACAACAGGAAGTTAAGTTATTCAGGTTATATCCATTTCCCTTCTACTCAGTTACTTTCAGTTTTATTTCAAGTTTATTAAGTTATTTTCCGTTACTGCCTTACATATTCGGTATGCCCATCCTTGGGGCGCTGTATTACTTGCCTGCAAGTGCGGATAGACATGGATTAGGACCTCCTTAGCCTTCAGCCCAAATCAGCAATATAGTTAGCTCTCTTCCTCAGGGGATAATAGTTAAAAGGTTTGCTCTTTTTTATTGTATAATTTATGGGTAGGTCGGGCCCTGTCTCGACCATTATTTCACTCCTAGAGGCTTGTAGATTTAAAGATTCCCTGTGGTTAGTTTTGTCCGTGTGGGGCCTTATTTAGCTGTTAGTTAGTGACCTTCTCGGCCATAACATAGTTTAGTGTCTGATTTCCATTCTGCTAAAACTAAACATTACGATGGTCTTGTCGGCCCATATAGGATTCCCTTTTTATTGCCTGTTGTTGGTTAGCTGTTTTCTTTTACAGGTGGCTATACGGTCTCGTCGGCCAAAGGCTGTGTTTACAGCCGAGATATATCTTGTTGTTTTCTTGAGTTAAGTTGCAGGATTGCACCAGACGTGTATAGGCCCATCCAGGTCAGTCAAATCCCAGTATGGCACTAAGTGCCAGTCATGCCTCCCAAGGTGGGGCGTGAAAAACTTGGTATCAGAGCAGGTCATATCCCAGGGAGTGTGCAAGCCATGTCAAGTAGAGTCTTGTCTATGGATGTGTTATGCACCACATTTTATAGACAGAAGGCTGTGAGGCATGATAGAGTTGTTACTCTTCTTTCTCTTCTAATCGTGTTATGGAGCTGTAGTGTATAGGGTTGAGTCCCTAAGCTTACTATATTCTGCTTGTCTATAGAGAAATGTTGGACACGCGATAAACCACGACTGGCAGGAAGTTAGATGTTGCAGCAGGAGAAGGCACTAGCAGGGTGCCCTAGTTAAAGCTAACCCGATCTGAGGGCGGCAGGGAGACTTCATATCGGTCTCCCTGTAGTAGGAGAAGGCACTAGTTTGACTTTGATTAGTCTTTTGAGAAACTCAGTAAACTCACTAATATCAGTTTATTAGTTATTAGATGATTTTTAGACTGTTACGATGCTTTCATATAAAGCATCTCTGACATGTCTTAGAACATAGTTTCTTTTAGATCCTTAGACTTTCTGAACACTTTCAGATAAGTAATTCTGACTTAGTCTTAGGATATCAGTTTTGAGGTATCAGCATGGTTAGGTACATTGAGGATTTCCAGTGCGAGTAGTACATAGCACCGAGGGGCTGGGGTTTAGTGCACCTAGGTTCCCAAAACTACGTTGGCACTGTAGGTTAGTAGCCCGAATGGGCCCCAAACAATGATCACTCAGTTCAGCCACTGTACCCTGGTATGGGATAGTGGGCCTTCCTTGGGGAGTATACATCGGAATCCACGTCTAGCTCATGTGGTTATATGTCAGTTGTAGTCTCTCCCATAGTACAAATCAGTCTAGTACAATCATAGTCTCCAATTTAGTTTAGTCTTCTAGATATCAGGATATGATTATGACCTTCAAACAGTTATTAGTACTTATAGTATTATCAGATTTTCAATACTTATGAATCCAGATATGGTCATTGCATGTCTTGTCAGTATAGTTTACAGATATTCAGTATTCTTATGTTTTAGTTTCATCTCACATACTTAGTATATTCAAAGTACTGATCATATACTTTTATGTGCTATATCATTTTATAATATAGGCTCAAGTACTTAGCCTTAGCATCCTAGTTAGACTCTCTCGGCGATATCCCAGCAACTTCAGTGGTGAGTCCTTATCTGTCGAGGGACGTAGTTCCATCTTAAGTTGTATTTATTTTGTTTTAGTTCAGACATTAGAGTTAGCTGGGGGTTGTCCCAAAAACTCATTGGTTCATTTAATAAGGCTTTCAAACAATATTTATATGTTCAACTTGGATTTTTAGATTTTGTTCAGATTTTGTCATTATCCAGTATTAGTTTATTTACATTGTTAGCTTACGCTTTATTATAATTATTTTTAGTAGATTAGTCTTAGTAGAAATATGCTTTACCAGGGTTTGCTTAGGGTCACTTATGATCCTAAGTACCATGTCTCATCTAGGGTGTGAATTCGGGTTGTGACAAACTTGGTATCAGAGCATCAGGTTTAGAGTATCCTAGGATGTCTGAAAGCCGCATCAAGTGGAGTCCTTTTCATAGATATGAAGTGTGTTACACTTATGAGTGGGAGGCTATGAGGCATTTTTAGGAAAAATCCTTTACTTTATGATTCTTATCGTGCGTAGAGTTTGAGCTCTAAAATTATCCTACTAACTCATGCTTTACCCTTTTTAGTTAACAATGCCTCCAAAAAGGGGAAATAGAAGGAGGACTGGAAATGTTAACCGGCCAGCCCCACCAGCTCTCGTAGCCCCTCAAGGCGACCAGGTGTCCCACGTAGAATTCTGGGATGCTATTCACATGCTGGCCCAGGCAATGACCAACCGGGTTAATTAGTAGGTCGTTGTACCAGTTAATACAAATGGGCCTGCAACTGCCACCAGAGTTCGAGATTTCACTCGGATGAATCCCCCAATATTTCACAGGTCTAAAGTAGATGAGGATCCACAGGAATTCATTGATAAGATTTAGATCACCCAAATCATGGGTGTTACCTCTACAGAAAGTGCTAATCTGCCTGCCTATTAGTCAAAAAGGGTGGCTCAGATTTGGTAAAAGCAATGGAAGGAGGAAAGGCAGAATGGTGTAGGTCTGGTGGAATGGGATGAGTTTGTCACGACATTTCTGGACAGGTTCTTTCCCTAGGAGTTAAGGAAGCTAAGGATGCTGAATTTATGAACTTGAGGCAGAACAATATGATAGTACAAGAATACGCACTAAAGTTCACTCAACTATTGAGATATGCTCTAGAAATGGTTACCGAGCCAAGGGCTTACATGCTCAAGTTCGTTAATAGAGTCTCAGACCTGGTGGTCAAAGAATGCAAGACCGCCATGCTTATCAAAGATATAGACGTCTTTAGTATCATCATTCATGCATAACACGTAGAGGCAGAGAAGTTGAAGTAGATAGAGAGGGAAAGTAAACGGGCCAAAACATGTTAGTTTGAGTATGCGCAACAGAGGTCAGGTGTTGGTAATCGCCCCCAGTAGTAGCAACAGAGGCCTTCAACACCTTCTTCATCCAGTGCTCTGTCTTCTAGACCCTGTAAGGATAGGAGGGGTGGGACATTAGGCTTCCAGTCCCAGAGCCATGTCTCCAGCAGCCGCACTTTTTCAGCATGTCCTAGGTGTGGCAAGAACCATCTAGGGGAGTGCCGTCTAGGTGTCACAACCCGAACATAAACCCAAATTGAGAAATGGGACAAGAAACCCCAAGAGGCTCTAAGTCAACCCATGGAATGAACATAACTTCTAACTCAATCAATAAAAGTGGAAGATCAACATGATAAACATAGCGGAAATCTAAAGATAGCATAAAATCTGAACATACAACACGAGTCTGAAGCTGAATACAATCTATGTTTGAAGAGCTTCTACTTATGATGAGTTGATGGGACAAGACCCCAACTAACTCACTAAGTTTGAACTGAAAATATAAAGATAACTGATAAGAAATGGTCCTAGGGAGATGAGGACTCACCAGCTGAGACTGGATATGCTACACTGGAAGACTGGCTAGCAATGTGGTTGAGTTTTAATATCGGAGCCTGTATCATGAAACAATACAACATAGAGTATGCGGTCAATACGTGGAATGTATCGAGTATGCAAGGTAAGTAAAACCGCTTAAGTAAGTAAAATCATTAAATCATGCATAATATAAAACTTAATCAAGATAAGATTCTGAGAGTAGGGCTTGCATGATATTTTCTGAAATCATGATCCATAACTGCATATCATAACTCGTTTGAATGACCCAAAGCTGAAAACTGATAATCATAAGAAAAACTGAACATTGGGTCAAACTTGCTGAAAATATAATATCATGACTGATGTATATGCATAACTAAAATCATGAGGAATAATGGGAGACTCGCCATGTAACCGACATTACCACGATAGATCTTACGTGGTCCCGACTATCACACTCAAGTGGGCAGAGTCGTCCAAAGCCTTGCTAGGGCTAAGAAAGCTACCATGATATCGATATTAAGCAGAAGACCCCTTAAGGCAGGGGAAAGCTCACAAAGTAGGTCCCGAGTAATCTGAACATACCTACATTGGCTCGTAGTTTTGAGGAATAGGGTTGACTGACCCTTAGCCTACTCGGTGCTAGACACTACTCCCAAAAACTTGCACATGCTGTCCAGTGTTTTTCAGCGAAGCTGACCATCATCTGGTGATGAAGCTGAATAATCATGTACATATAAAATCTGAAATCATACATGAGGAGCCTTGGCTCAAACCATACCACAAGCTGAACATAATTTGGAGTTTAGACTCCAAATCCATGTGGTAAGCTAATTGACATAAAATCATAAATCATACTTGGACATATGGGCTTGCCCAATACTTAAACATGCTTGAAAATACTTGATTCACTTGAAAACATGACGATAGACACGAGTAGCTTGAAAACTTGCTTTTCTCATAAATATCACATCATACTTGAACATATATTATGGATCTCAACTTTCATGAAATCTTATGGATGGGCATCATAGTTTATAAAACTTGAAATTTGATTTATAATTAAAAACATTGTAAAACTTGCCCATGAATCATAATTCAACAATAGAAACATTCTTAGATAGTACCCATGGTAGAAACTTAGGGAATTCATGAATTGGGTTAAAACCTCATAGAATCAACATATAGATTTTCGTGAATTAGAGAGCGATTGGGCATGGGTATGAACAATTTCACCCATACATAACCCTACATACCTGAGAGGATCTGATTCTACAACTTCTCTGATTGCCCAAGGATAATTGAGGAAGAACTTTGAGAGATTGAGCTCGATTACCCTTTTTAGATTTCTTAACTTGCATGCATGAATTTGGCTAGTCTTCGAATGAACTTACCCTTCTTAAAACTCACTATTCAGAGCTTAAGACGACGTAGTTTAGGCCTTAGAATCATAGAAATTATGAAAAAACCCTTACTAAACTCACAGGGCAAAACAGACTGCCAGTTCCAATGAGGGACTGGACGAGTCGTTGTCCCTGGGCACGAGTCGTGGCCTGCGATCCATCGTCTTCACTGGAAACTGCATCAAGTTTCCACCACGAGGCACTTAATGACCTGTTACTGGTGACCATGACTCGTGGTCACCTTCTATCATCCTCACTGCCGAAAACCACCTGGGTGTCACCACGGGCGTCGCCACGACTAGTGGTGCACCCAACGAGTCGTGGTGAGGGCCCCTTAAGTGCACTGTCCAAACTTCCTCTTCCTTCAACCATCCTTGACCATGACTGATTTAATGAGTCATGGGGTTGACCACGACTGGTTGTCACATCCGTGTTCACCCCAAGCTTAAAATTTCCAACTAAGTCCAACTCCTCGGCATGAGTCAGTTAACAACTCGTGGTCATCCTGATGGGTCACTGGACGACTCGTCCTGTGACCTGGTGTAGAAAATTTTTTTTTCTTTGTTTCAACTCCCGGATCTAATCTTAGGATTTTCGGGGCATTACAATAACTCCCCCTTGGGAACATTTGTCCATCGAATGTTGGAAAACATACATAAAAGTAGAGAAATGCAATCATAATATTCAAATACTTATCATGTAAGCGGAAAATTGACGGAATGACTGCCTCCAAACTGAACTACATGACTGAGATGAATTCACAAATCATACATACATGCTTTGACATAAAAGAAACTAGGACATATGAACTGAACATGAATCTGAATGGAGTTTTAGGGGAAAAAGTGATACCTCATGCTTAAATTTAGTCAGAATGAAATAGACGTGGGTATCTAGCCATCATATCTACTTCGGCTTCCCATGTTGCTCCCTTAACATGCTTATTCCTCCATAAAACTTTAACTAAAGCTACTTATTTGTTCCTTAGCTTGAGAACCTGCCGATCCAGTATCTCCACCACAACCTCTTCATAACTAAGGTTGTCCTTGACACCTACACTCTCCACCGGAACAACTAGAGATGGATCAGCCAAACACTTCTTTAAGAGTGATACATGAAAAATAGGATGAATGGAAGCTAATTCTGAGGGCAACTCCAATTCATATGCCACCTTGCCAACCCGTTTCACGATCTAGTATGGGCCAACATAACGGGGATTGAGTTTCCCCTTCTTTCCGAACCTCATCACTCCCTTCAAGGGAGATACGTATAAAAACACCCAATTGTTACTTTCAAACTCTAGTTCCCTCCTTCTCACATCTGCATAGAACTTTTGGCGACTCTGAGCTATTTTCAATCTGCCCCTTATGAGCTGAACTTTTTCCATAGCCTCATGGATTGAATCCGGTCCTATCATCGCAGTTTCACCGACTTCAAACCATCCAATCGGAGATTTGCATATCCACCCATAGAGAGCCTCAAACGGAGCCATCTGAATGCTGGAATGCTAGCTGTTGTTATACGCAAAATCAATGAGAGGCAAATGATCATACCAACTACCCTTGAAGTCAATCACACATGCTCTCAACATGTCCTCGAGAGTCTGAATAGTCTGCTTCGCCTGACCATCTATTCGTGGGTGAAATGTTGTATTGAGTTTGACCTGAGTACCAAGTCCCTTTTGAAATGATCTCCAAAAATGGGAGGTAAATTGAGTACCTCTATATGATATGATGGACAATGGCACTCCATGCAACTGGACCAACTCTCGAATGTATAAATTAGCATAATCCTCCACTGAATCGGTGGTTTTGACCAGTAGGAAATGAGCGACTTTGGTCAACCTGTCCAGAACCACCCAAATGGAGTCGTACTATTGACGAGTGCGAGGCAACCCTGTGATGAAGTCCATATTGATCTCCTCCCATTTCCAAGTAGCGATACTGATGTCTTGAAGTATACCTCCTGGTCTTTGGTGCTCTACTTTCACTTGTTGACAATTTGGACACATAGCCACAAACTCCGCTATGTCCTTCTTCATGCCATTGCACCAATAGACTTCCCGTAGGTCTTGATACATCTTGGTGGCACCTGGATGTATGAAATACCTTGAACCTTGAGATTCGTGAAATATTTGATCTCTCAAATCACCAACATCCGGAACACACAATATACAAGCGGCCCTGATATCGAAGCACACCATCTTTGTCATGCCCCGAGTCTATACCTTGGATGAAACAAGGTACTTAGGATTACAAGTAACCCCAAGTCAACCCATGGTCTATCATAACACTGGCAATTCTGAGTAAAACATAACGGAAGCTTTAAATAATGGAATCATTTAAGAAAACTAAGTTAATTATAAGTTCATACATCTGAAAGAACAACAATATTGAACATCTGAAATTCTGTTTGAAAGCCATCTACTAATGTGAGTTGCTGGGACAAGCCCCCAGCTAACTCTAAAGTCTGACTGAAAGAAAATGAATAGAAGCAAATCAAATATCATCCTTGAAAGATGAGGAATCACCACTGCTGCTGCTGATATCACCAGAGTAAATCTACTGACGACGTTGAGTCTGAGAACCTGTGACTGTATCATAAAATGATACACTTAAAAGGTATGCTTCAGTACTTTGAATGTACTGACTAATTGGGAGAAAACATAACAAAATGGAATAAATAACTGAAATATATTGACATGCAATTACCAACTGATATACTGAACTGAAATAACTGAAATAGTCTGAGATAGTCAAGGTGACCTTATCTAATGGTCAAAGACATGCCCTAAATCTGAGATTTTTGAGTCTGAACTAACTGTGCTGAACTGAGCAAACATAAACTAAATTGACTAATCTGAGACTCAACTGAGCTAACTAGTGGGAGAGTCTATAACCAACATATAACCACGTGAGCTAGACATGGAGTCCGATGTATAAACCCTATCGGTAGGAGCCAGTATACCTTGCCAGGGTATAAAGGCATAAACTGGGTGATCACAGGTCTGGGCCATAAGGCCAATAAAAATATATCCTGCAGTGGTAACATAGTTCTGGGAATCTGGGTGGCGCTAGAACCCCGGTCTACGCGGTGCTAAGTCCTTCTCCCACGGGATAGTCCTAGACTGACTACTAAGCTGATAACTCAAAACTGGGGCCCAAGACTAAGTCAGAAATATTATTTGGAAGCACCCTGAGAGTCTTATCGGACCGAATTCTGTAACTGGGTTCTATGACTTATTAGAGCTGCTTATCTAGAACCGTCGTAACCGTGTAAGGGCAAACTATAATATGAAGCTGGGGTCCTAAGGTTGGTTAGAGTTGCTTATCTAAAAGTGTCATGAACGCCTAAAGAACCACTAAAATCTGACACTGAGCCTAATTCTGATAACTTGGAGGCACTACTAACACCTCGAGAATTTCTGTAGTCAAACTGATCAACTGACATCTCTGACTAACAGTGAGTATTCTAACATTTTGACTAACACTCAACTGACCTATATTAGACTTAGTTTTCAATAAAAACTAGCAATATGGGAACCCCCAACACTAACAGAATCAAACAGTTTCGATAATTGAACAATTATGCAAGACTCTAGTTTTTCTGCATTTAAGAGCTAGGGCTAGATTTTGCTTTACAGGGACAAGCATCAACATAGTCACAAACTGGTGGAAAAGTATCTACAATTAACATAAATAATATTCTACATGAATTAAATGAAGTCTGATATGAATTTTCTTCACATTAGAACTTTTCAGGGCTAGAATTGATAGAGAAGATAAAGCAGAATTTTAGGGACACAAGAGAAGAACTATTCCCTTGTTGAATTCCCACATACCTAGTGATGGAAATCTCTAAGAGAATTCCTTGAAAATTCTTAGAAGGATCGATCTTCCTAACTTCTGCTATGAACCTTTATGATAGAAACTTTACATTATTTTTCTGAAAATCTGAGTGGGAATGGGGGGGGGGGGCGTTTAGCCCCTCTAAATCCCCTCAAAATAACCCAAAACGACGTAGTTTAGGGTGTAGGCGTCCTCACAAGACACTCCACGATCATGAGGTCAAGAACGACTCATGGAGTCCAGTCATTAGGTGCATTAGAAGTTTTTTACAATTTCTTCAATCCAGCCAACGAATGACTTCACGAGTCGCCGGGAGACCCAACGACTCGTGGCCGCCTCCCGTCACCCTCACTGCCAAAACCTCCTAGGGTCACCACGGGTGACACCACAACTCGCGGTGTCCCAAATGAGTCGTGGTGAGGACCAGTTAAGTACACTGCCTGAACTTTTCCAACTTTCAGTCAACCCTTGACCACGACTCACTTGGAGGCTCGTGGTGTTGACCACGACTCGTGGTCACTAAAATTTTTCCCAAATTAACAACCAAGTTTGAATCCTTCCCCACGAGTCACTTCACGTGGCCTACCCCACGGGTCACAGGATGACTCGTTCTGTAATCTGGTGCAGAAAATCCTATTTTCTCCGTTTCAACTCTCGGATCTGGTCTTAGGGTTTTCGGGACATTACAATATCTCCCCCTTGGGAACATTCATCCTTAAAAATAACACAGGAAAGTAGAGAATTGCAATCATTACTGATCATGAAAGTTGAAAACTAATGGAATGACTACCTCTGAACTGAATTCACTAATCATACACGTATTCATGTACATGAAAGAAACTGGAACACGCGAACTGAAAAGAGTTTTAGGGTGGAAATTTATACCTTAAACTGAAACTGAGCTGGAAGAGAACAAATGTGGGTATCTAGCCATCATATCTGCTTCGGCTTCCCATGTAGCTCTCTTAACCTGCCGATTCCTCTACAAGACTTTAAATTAAGCTACTTCTTTGTTCCTCAGCTTACGAACCTGGCGGTCAAGGATTTGGACTGGGACCTCTTCTTAAGAGAGACTATCTTTCACTCCCACACTTTCCAATGGCACAACTAAAGTTGGAACACCGATGCACTTCTTCAATAGTGACACATGGAATACTGGGTGCACGGATGCCAATTCTAAAGGTGATTCCAGCTCATAGGATACCTTGCTAATTCGCTTCAAAATTCTATAGGATCCCACATATCTCAGACTGAGTTTCCCTTTCTTCCCAAATCTCATCACTCCCTTCATGGGTGAAATTTTCAGATAAACCCAGTCATCCACTCAAACTCCGATTCTCTTCTCCTCACATTAGCATAAGATTTCTGACAGCTCTGAACTGTTTTCAATCTCTCTCTAATGAGCTGTACTTTCTGCATAACTTCATGAAATGAGTCTGTCCTTATCAAGGTAGCTTCACCAACCTAAAACCACCCTATAGGAGAACTACACCTCCTACCATACAATGCCTCGAACTGGGCCATCTAAATACTGGAGTGGTAGTTGTTGTTGTACACAAACTCGATGAGAGGCAAGTGATCATCCCAATTTCCATTGAAATCAATCACACATGATCTCAACATATCTTCTAGGGTCTGAATAGTCTGCTCAGCCTGTCCATCAGTCTGCAGGTGGAAAGCTGTACTGAGCTTGACCTTGGTACCGAGTCCCTTCTGAAATGACTTCCAGAAGTGCGAGGTGAACTGGGTATCTCTATCTAAAATAATGGACAAGGGCACCCCATGAAGTCTGACCAACTCCAGGATATAAAGCCTGGCATAGTCCTTAATTGAGTCTGTGGTTTTAACTGGGAGGAAGTGTGTTGACTTAGTCATTCAGTCTACTATCACCTAGATTGAGTCATGTTGCCAGCGAGTACGGGGTAGAACTATAATAAAGTTCATATTTACCTCTTCCCCATTTTATGTGGGTATACTAATATCCTGTGTTATACCTCCCGGTGTTTGGTGTTCAACCTTGACCTATTGACAGTTTGGGCACCTGGCCACAAGTTCTGCAATGTCTCTTTTCATGCCATTCCACCAGTAAATATCCCATAGATCACGATACATCTTAGTAGCACCTGGGTGGATAGAGTATCGTGAACTTTGTTCTTCTGCCAGTATCTGTTTTCTCAAATTACCCATATTCGATACACACAACCTACCGTGGTAACGGAGCACGCCATCTCCCCCTCTGGAGAAAGCCTCAACTTCTTTCTTGAGAACCACTTCCTTTAGCTAAGTAGTATGGGATCTTCATCCTATATGGACTTAATTTCAACAACCAAATAAGAATTTGATCCATCCTGCACCACTACTCCACCCTTAGTTGTATCAACCAACTGTACTCCCAACCGAGCTAGTCGGTGAAGATCCTTCGCCAGTTCCTTTTTGCTTTCCTCAATATGAACCACACTCCCCACAGAAAACCTGCTTAGGGTATCAGCCACCACATCGACTTTTCTCAGGTGGTTCAACACACTCATGTCATAGTCCTTCAATAGCTCCAACCATTTTCTGATGGAGATTTAGATCCTTTTGATTGAATACATACTAAAGCCTATTGTGATTAGTGAAAACATACATGTGAGCCCCGTAAAGGCAGTGTCTCCATATTTTCAATGCAAACACCACTGCTGCCAACTCCAGGTCATGAGTCGGGTAATTTTTTTCATGAATCTTGAGTTTTATGGAGGCATAAGCTATCACTTTACCCTGCTGCATCAGAACGCAAACGAGCCCAACTCTGGAAGCGTTATAATAAACAACTAATCCCTCTGTTCCTTCTGGTAAGGTCAAAACTAGAGTGGTCGTGAGTCGAGTCTTCAACTCCTGAAAACTATTCTCACACGCATCTTGACCACTAAAATTTAAACTTCTTCTGGGTTAGCCTAGTCAAAGGGGATGCTATAAAGGAAAAGCCTTCCACAAAATGTTGCTAGTAATGAGCTAAACCCAAGAAACTTCTGATTTTGGTTGGGGAGGTAGGTTTGGGCCAATATTTCACCACTGCTATCTTTTGAGGATCTACCTGAATACCCTCACCCGAGACAACATGACCTAGGAAAGTCATGAACTTCAATTAGAATTCACATTTGCTGAACATCGCGAACAACTGGCAGTCTCCAAGTGTCTGAAGCACTATTCTCAGGTGGTTAGCATGCTCTTCTTTATTTTTGGAGTATACCAGAATATCATCGATAAATACAATGACGAACATATCCAGATACTGCTTGAAGACTCTGTTCATCAGGGACATAAAAGCTATAGGGGCATTTGTGAGTCCAAAGGACATCCACGAACTCGTAGTGACCATACCGAGTCTTTTAAGCTATTTTTGGTATGTCACACTCTCTGACCCTTAGCTGATGATACCCCGACCTGAGATCTATCTTGGAGAAACAACTGACTCCCTGAAGTTGATCGAACAAGTCATCAATCCTGGGTAGGGGATACCTATTCTTGACTATGACCTTGTTCAATTGACGGTAATCGATGCACATCCTGAGGGTACCGTATTTTTGTTGCACGAATAGTACTGGAGAACCCCAGGGAGAGATACTGGGTCTGATAAAACCTTTATCAAGAAGGTCTTTTAGCTGCTCCTTCAACTCCTTAGGTTTAGCTAGAGCCGTTCTGTAAGGAGGGATGGAGATGGGCTAAGTATCTGGAAGAAGGTATATACCAAAGTCTATTTCCCACTCAGGAAGGACTCCGAGAAGATCTTTGGGAAACACATCAGGGAACTCGCTGACAACTGGGACTGACTGGATAGTTGGGATCTCAAAGATGGAATCCTTGACCTGAACTAGATGATAAATGAATCCTTCGGAAATAAGCTTTCCGGCCTTAAGCTAGGAAATAAACTGACCCTTAAGAGCAGAACTATTACCCGTCCACTCTAAGGCTGGCTCATTAGGAAATTGAAACCTAACGATCCTAGTTCTGCAGTTGACTGAGGCATAACTTGAGTGCAACCAATCCATGCCAAGAATGAGGGCAAAATCAATCATATCTAACTCTACCAGATGAGCTGGAATTACTTTATTCAAGATTGAGACTGGGTAGTTTCTATACACCCAACTGGCTCTAGCTGACTTGCCCCAACTAGGGTGGAGACTGAGAATGGTTCTTAGAGGACCTCTGGACTGATATTGAACTGGACTGCTACATAGGGAGTGACGAATGAAAGTGTGGATCTTAGATCTAGTAGGGCATACACGTTTAGATGAAAAAGGCGTAACATACTCATGACCACATCAGGTGAGCTCTCCTGATCCTGATAAGAAGACAATGCATAAAAACGATTTTGGTGCTGGCCTCCGACCGTACTTGAAGTGTTGGCATGCTAAGCTGGTCGGCCTGATGGAGCTGCTAAAGTAGTGGATTGTGACCTTCTCCGTCCTGCTGACGGACATTCTTTAAGCTGATGACCAAGCTATCCACAACCAAAATAGCCCTCTGGACCCTGATGACACTCTCCTGGATGGTTCTTTCCACACTTAGGGCAAGTGGGTAGCGATTTCTGGTGCTAAAGCTTTGGGACTGAGAGCCAGATGCTCCACCCCTCCGATCCTTGCTGGACCGAAAAGTAGGGGCGCTGGCTGAACTAGGTGTTGGAGCCCTCTGCTGCTGCTGCTACTGTTGTGGGCGGCTACTACCGCCAGATCTTTGATGGCCATAATCTGACTGTCCAGTTCTCACCTATTTGTTCTCCCGCTCCAAATCATTTTACTTTTCTACCTCAATTTGCAGGGCATGAACTATGAGGCTGGAGAGATAGATGTCCCTGATAAGCATTGCTGTCGTGCACTCCTTAAGGACCAAATTTGAAACTCCATTCACAAACTTCAGCATGCGAGCCCTTGGCTCGGCTACCATCTCTGGAGCATATTTAGACAACCTGGTGAACTCCAGTACATATTTTTCTACTGTTCTATTGCCCTACTTCAGGTTCATATATTCCGCCGCCTATGCCTTCTTGAGCTCCCGAGGGAAGAATCTGTCCAGAAAGGCTGTAGTGAACTCCTCCCATTCCACTAGTCCTTCTCCCGCTGGTCTCCCCTCCTTCCATTGTTCGTACTAGATTTGGGCTACCCCTTTCAGCTGGTAGGCAGCCAAGTCGGCACTCTTAGAGAAACTGACAGCCATAATCCTACTGATCTTTCTAATCTCATCCACGAACTCCTGTGGGTCCTCTCCCACCTTAGAATTGTGGAAATCTGGAGGGTTCATCCTAGTGAAGTCCTGAACTCGGGCAGCTATTACGGACCCATTACTGATGATCGGAACCACCTGCTGGTTCACTTGGTTGGTAATTGTCTGCGCGAGCAGCTTGATAGACACCCTGAACTCTACGGCGGACACTGAGTTGTCCCGAGGAGCTGCTAGAGCTGGTGGGGTAGGTCGGTGAGTGTTACTGGCCCTTTTTCTGTTACCACATCGTAGAGGCATGATTCACTGAAACGAAATAGAGCACGAGTTAGGAGAATGATTCTGGAATTGAATTTCAACGCACGATAAAGAGTATGAACAAAAGGGAATTTTCCTAATAACATCTTGTAGCCTCCCTGTCATAAGTGTAACGCGCTTCACACCCATGAAAGGGACTCTACTCAATGCAGCTTTCAAACATCCGAGGAGACATGCTTTGATACTAAGTTTGTGACTGCCCGAGTGTATACCCTGGACGAGACATGGTACATACGATTACAAGTAACCCCAAGTCAACCCATGGTCTATCATAACACTGGCAATTCTGAGTAAAACATAGTGGAAGATTTAAATAATGGAATCATTTAAGAAAACTGAGTAGTTAATTATAAGTTCATACATCTGAAAAAACAACAATAACGAACACCTGAAATTTTATCTGAAAGCCATCTACCAATGATGAGTTGCTGGGACAAGCCCCCAGCTAACTCTAAAGTATGACTGAAAGAAAAAGAACAGAAGCAAATCAAATATCATCCTCGAAAGATGAGGACTCACCATTGCTGCTGCTGATATCACCAGAGTAAATCTACTAACGATATTGAGTCTGAGAACCTGTGACTATATCATAAAACGATATAACATAAAAGGTATGCATAAGTACTTTGAATGTACTAAGTAAATGGGAGAAAACATAACACAATGGAATAAATAACAGAACTGTAAAGACATGCAATGACCAACTAATATACTAAACTGAAATAACTGAAATAGGCTGAGATGGTCAAGGTGACACTGTCTGATGGTAAAAGAAATTCCCTAAAACTTAGATTTCTGAGTCTGAATTAATTGTGCTGAACTGAGTAAACTAAAACTAAACTAAACTGACTAATATGAGATTGAACTGAGCTGACTAGTGGGAGAGTCTATAACCGACATATAACCACGTGAGCTAGAAGTGGAGTCCAATGTATACACCCCATTGGTAAGACCCAATATACCTTGCCAGGGTATAAAGGCATAAACTAGGTGATCACAGGTCTGGGGCCACAAGGCCAATAAAAATATATCCCATGGTGGCAATGTAGTTCTGGGAACCTAGGTGTCCTAGAACCCCGGTCCGCTCGGTGCTAAGTCTTATTCCCACTGGATAGTTCTAGACTGACTACTGAGCTAATAGCTCAAAATTGGGGGCCAAAGACTAAGTCAGGAATACTTATCTGGAAGCACCCTGAGAGTCTTATTGGACCAAATTTTGTAACTGGGTTCTATGATGTCACGACCCGAGCATAGACCCACATCGTAGACACGGGACAAGGGACCTCGAGAGACCCCAAGTTGACCATGGCATAAGCATTCAACTAACTCATTTAATAAACATGAAGAAAGCATAATTATAAACTCACGGAAGTCTCATACAACGACACATCAGAATAATATCAAAAGCTATACATACATATGTTTGAAATCCTCTAGTCTAGATGAGTTGATGGGACAAGAACCTAACTAACTCCACAAAGTCTGAAACTGAAATACGACATGAAGCTGAAAGTCTAGTCCTCGAAATATGAGGACTCACCAATCACGCGGGTGCTAATTCTGATAAACGACTATCAGCGAGGTTGAACCTGAGAACCAGATCTTGCATCATGAAACGATGCAACATAGGAAGTATGTGGTCAGTACGTGGAATGTACCAAGTATGCAAGGTAAGTAAAACCGCTTAAGCAAAGTAAACCTTTTAAAACATTCATATAATAATGTTTCGAGTATAATTAAAAGGGATACATGCATTCATTCTGAAATCGAAATCTTATCATGACATGACGATGCTTAGCTGTATAACATCATCACTGACTCGAATGACTCAAAGCTGAACATAACATTTATATAAAAAGATGAACAATGAGTCAAACCTTACTTTTAGAACATGCATGCATAAAGTAATCATCATGAGAAATGAATATGCAAATCTGAATGATATAGACAGTGGGAGACTTGTCACTTAACCGACATACCACGATAGAGCTTACGTAGTCCCAATTATCACACTCAAGTGGGTAGAGCCATCCATAACCTTTCCAGGGCGATGGATGATACCATGATATCTATTTCAAGCTGAAGGGCCAATCAGGCCGGGATAGCTCACAAGGGAGGTCCCATTAATATAATAGTATCAACCTACGTTGGCGCATCATTTTGGGGCATAAGGTTTGATCCTTAACCCGCTCGGTGCTAGACTCTTCTCCCAAAAACATGCAATGCTCTAAATCGTATGTAACAAAGCTCAACATCGTCTAATGACGAAGCTCAATATGGAATCATGCATAACTCAACATCGCACGAAATGAATCTCAACTTTGTCTATTGACAAAGCTCATTAACGAAATCATGCATAGACTCGACATCATATGAAAATGAAGCTCTACATTGTCCTTTGATAAAGCTCAATAATGATACACATCTCAATTATGAATTCATGCATATGAGAAGCTTTATTTTGAAACATACCACAAGTTCAATCATAGGTGGGAGTATCTACTCCAAATCATGTGGTAAGCTACATGTAGAAATATTTAACTCAACATACCACAAGCTAGAATTTATGAAAAGTTGGGAAAGTTTACTTCAAACAATGTGGTATGCTTATGTCGGGAAAATCATCACTTTAAATCATCATGTGGGCATTGCCCAACGCTTTATCATACTAGGGTCTATATATTTTATTTTGAAAACAACATAATAATTATGGTTAGCTTTA
The DNA here is from genome assembly GCA_035772735.1 of Datura wrightii. Lineage (NCBI taxonomy): Eukaryota > Viridiplantae > Streptophyta > Magnoliopsida > Solanales > Solanaceae > Datura > Datura wrightii. The sequence continues at coordinate 68,179,190 of JASDFA010000019.1, read as the reverse complement.
GAAATGTGCTTTTCATTATTAAATCTCGTTATCATCATACATTCAACATCATTCTCTTCTTTCATGAACTTCTCATCCATGAGCATTCAATTTGATAAGTTAGAAATCACAATTTGGATTGAAAAAATTTTAAAATCCACCCAAGCTTCATAATTCATCAATATAAATATAATTTAATCATACCCATGTGTAGAGATTGAAGAATTATGCAATTGGGTAAAATCCCATACTTGATCATAGACAATTTGTCACATTTTAATAGAAATTTGGGCATCGGTGTGGGAGAAGACACCCATTATAGCCTTACATACCCGGGAATGGTGAATTCTAACACCCTCTAATAGCCCAAGCTGAGATTCCAATGGAAACCTTTAGATTTTGCCTTGAATCTCCTTTTCAAACCTTCAAACTTGCATGCATGGGAAGAATGGCTTAGGTTTTACCCTGCTTAAAACCCACTAAAAACGAGCCTTAAACGACGAAGTATAGGTCTTAGGAACTTAGAAAATTATGAGAAGGCCCTTACTATTTCACAGAAAATAACTGCCAGGTGACCCTAATGGGTGACCTGACGATTTGTCAGGACGGGCAATGACTCGTCGAGTCGCCCGTCAAGTGCACTGGTTAATTGAACTATTGGGGCTCGTAAAGGGGGACTTAACGACTCGTCTCCAGTGACCACAACTCGTGGTCACCTCCCGTCAAGTAAACTACCTTAACATCAATGAATATCATCCTGCTTGCTCACGACTCAACTCACGAGTCGTTGGGACAGACCACGACTCATGGGGTCCCATCCTTTAGATACACTGGACATCTCCTCTATCTATATTCCTCCACCACCCCACGATTGACATGATGACTCGTGGTGGCTGACCATGAGTCGTGACCTCACTCGTGGGGACCTCAATCCTTTATTTTCCCCAGGCCTCCCCATGAGCCACTTGACTACTCGTGGGGTCTCCTCACGAGTCGTCCAATGACTCGTCTTGTGCCTGCAACAAAATTTCACAATTTTTTCGTTTCAACTCTCGGGTTCGATCTTTGAGCTCCTGGGGTATAACAATATCTCCCCCTTAGGAACATTCATCCTCGAATGTTAGAAACAAACAGAAAATGCAGAAACATGCAACCATCATATGCAAATACATAATATTAAAATCAAAACTGATCGAATGACTACCTATGAAAAGAACTACATAGTTGAACTAAATTCAGGCATCACATATATTTATTCATAACATAATTCAAACTTGCGCACATGAATTGAACATGGAAACTGATTAGATAATTAGGGCAAAAACTGATACTTCAAACTGAAACGGGGCCGGTAGGGAACATGTGGGGGTATTTAGCCATCATAGCCACTTCGGCCTCCCTCGTAGCTCCCTCAACATGCTGGTGTCTCCATAACACCTTCACCGAAGCTACTTCTTTGTTCCTCAGCCTCCGAACCTGACGATCCAAGATGGCAACTAAAATTTCCTCGTAACTGAGGCTATCTCCCATACCAACACTTTCCACTGGGACAACTAAAGATGGATCACCCAAATACTTTTTCAAGAGCGATACATGAAAGACAGGATGAACTGAAGATAACTCTGATGGTAAGTCCAACTCATACGCTACCTTACCAACTCTTCTCATAACCCGGTAGGGACCAACATAGCGGGGACTGAGTTTTCCTTTCTTTCCGAACCGCATGACTCCCTTCATGGGAGATATCTTTAAAAATACCCAATCATCAACCTCAAAATCCAAATCTCTTCTTCTCACATCCGCATATGACTTTTGATGACTCTGAGCAGTTTTCAGCCTGTCCCTTATTAACTGAACCTTCACCATAGCCTCATGTACATAGTCTGGCCCTATCATAGCTGCCTCGCCAACCTAAATCCATCCGACGGGCGATCTACACCTCCGCCCATAAAGAGACTAGAACGGTGCCATTTGGATACTAGAGTGATAGCTGTTATTGTAAGCAAACTCGATTAAAGGCAAGTGATCATCCCAACTACCTTTAAAGTCCATCACACAAGCTCTCAACATGTCCTCGAGAGTTTGAATTTTTCGCTTCGCCTGGCCATCCGTTTGCAGATGAAATGTTGTGCTGAGTTTAACCTGAGTCCCAAGCCTTTTTTGGAAAGACCGCCAAAAGTGAGAGGTAAACTGAGTACCTCGGTCTAAAATAATAGAAAGAAGCACTCCATGAAGTCAAACCAACTCCCGAATATACAATTTGGTGATCATCCGCGGAATCCGTGGTTTTGACCGGTAGGAAGTGTGCAGCCTTGGTCAACCTGTCGACCACCACCCAAATGGAATCATAGTGTCGGCGAGTACGAGATAGACCGGTAATGAAATCCATATTAATCTCTTTCCACTTCCAAGTAGGAATGTTAATATCCTACAATACGCCTCCCGGCCTTTGATCCTCAACTTTCACTTGCTGACAGTTCGGACACTTGGCTACGAATTCTGTAATATCCTTCTTCATGTCGTTCCACCAATATATTTCTTGCAAGTCATGATACATCTTGGTGGAACCCGGATGGATAGAATACGTGGATCCATGTGCCTCATGCTATATTCGGTCCCTCAAATTATCGATATCTGGAACACATAGACGACCTTGGTACCGCAGTACACCATCTCCCCCTTGGGAGAAGACCTCTACCTTTTGATTCCAAATGACTTCCTTCAGCTTTACTAAAATAGGATCCTCATCTTGTCTAGATTTGACATCAACCACCAAAGACGATTCTGATCCATTTTGTACAACAATGCCGTCATCGGTTGAGTCGACCAATCTAACTCCCAACCTCGCAAGTTGATGAAAATCCTTCGCCAACTCTTTCTTCCTTCATCTACGTGGGACACACTCTTTATAGAGAGTCTACTAAGTGCATCCGCAATCACATTAGGCTTGCTCGGGTGGTAAAGAACACTCATGTCATAGTCCTTAAGTAGCTCCAACCACCTCCTTTGCCGAAGATTGAGGTATTTCTGCGTGAACACATATTGCAATCTCTTGTAATCCATAAGTACATCCACGTGGACCCCATACAAGTAATGCCGCCATATCTTCAATGCAAACACCACCGTGGCCAATTTAAGATCGTGTATCTAGTAGTTCTTTTCGTCGATTTTTAACTGTCTCAAGGCATAAGTTATCACTTTCCCATGTTGCATCAACACACACCCGAGTCTGACTCATGAAGCATCACAATACACAACAAAGCCATTCGTACCCTCGGGTAGAGTCAACACCGGTGCTGAAGTGAGTTGGGTCTTCAACTATTGGAAGCTTTTCTCACAAGCCTCCGACCATTGAAACTTCACCTTCTTTTGAGTCAATTTGGTCAATGGTGCGGCAATAGATGGAAAACCCTCCACAAATCTCCAATAGTAACTCGCTAAGCCCAAAAAGCTCCTGATATCTGATGGGTACACCGGTCTGGGCCAGTTCTTTACCGCCTCAATCTTCTTAGAATCTACTTTTATGCCCTCACCTAATACCACATGGCCTAGAAATGCCACCGAGTCCAACCAAAACTCACATTTGCTGAACTTTGCATACAACTGGCAATCCTTGAGGGTCTAAAGCACTATTCTCAAATGAGCAACATGCTCCTCCTCACTCTGAGAGTATATAAGGATGTCATCAATGAACACAATCATGAACATGTCCAAATATGCCTTGAACACCCTGTCCATTAGATCCATAAAAGCTGCAGGGGCATTGGTTAGTCCAAAAGACATAACAACAAATTCGTAGTGACCATACCGAGTCCTGAAAGTAGTTTTTGGAATGTCACTCTCCCGAACCTTGAGCTGGTGAAACCCGAATCTGAGATCAATCTTGGAGAAACACTTGACACCTTGAAGCTGGTCAAACAAATCATCGTTCCTGGGTAAGGAATACGTGTTCTTGACGGTGAGCTTGTTCAACTGCCGATAGTCAATGCACATCCAAAGAGAACCATCCTTCTTCTGGACAAACAACATTGGTGCACCCCAAGGAGACTTACTCGGCCTAATAAAGCCCTTATCTAATAGGTCCTTCAACTGATCTTTCAACTCCTTTAACTCGATTGGATCCGTTCTGTAAGGCAAAATAGATATAGGCCGCGGGTTGGGAAGAAGATCTATCTGAAATCAATTTCCCACTCGGGAGGGACACTTGGTAAATCCTCAAGAAAGACCTCTGGATACTCACGTACTACTGGTATGGACTGTATAGTCGGGGTCTCGGACTCCACGTCCTTAACGCTAATTAGATGGTACAAACAACCCTTAGAAATCATCTTCCTGGCCTTAAGGTAGGAAATAAATTGACCTACAGGCTCAGCTGAACTACCCTCCCATTTTAAGACAGGCTCACCTGGAAATCTTAACTCTACTGACCGGGTCCTACAATTAACTGAAGCATAGCATGCAAATAGCCAATCCATGACGAGAATAACATCAAAATCGGTCATGGATAACTCTATCAAGTTTGCTGTGGTGACCTTATGAAGAACTGAGGCCGGGAAATCTCTATACACCCGTCTAGCTATAACTAAGTCACCTACTGGAGTAGAAACTGAGAAGGGCTCTAACAAGACATCGGGAATGACTCCGAATCTACTGGATACGTATGGTGTCACAAAAGACAAAATAGCCCTTGGATCTAGCAAAGCATATACATCAACATAAAAAACTCTCAACATACCGGTGACTACGTCTGGTGAGGCCTCCTGCTCCTGGCGAGTGTCTAAGGCATAGAATCTGTTCTAGCATTGCCCGCCATCAGTGCTAATACATACTCCCTGATTTATTGTGCGTGGGGGAGGGGCTATTGAACGAGAAGCTGGGCATCAGCCCCCAACCTGATCCTGTCTCATAGAGGGAAAATCTCTGAGCATATGTCTAGGATGACCACATCCAAAACAAGCTCCTGACCTTGCCAAGCACTGGCTTGTGTGTCCTCGGCCGCACTTGCGACAAACTGGAATACTGGAGTCTGCAGGCCTACTGCTATGACCCCTCGAGCCTGACGCTCGCCCTTTCTAATCATGTTTGGGCCTAGATGGAACACTTAGTGCTGAAGATGCTATGGCTAATGATCTCTGGTGGTTCTGCTGTCGGTGCCCACCACCGGACCTCTGTTGAGAGAATCTGTGGCCCTCAGTCCTGGCCCTCTTGGCCTCCCTCTCCCTCGAATGTACCATCTCTATCTGCTGAGCGTACAACACAATGCGAGGGAAGTCTGTGTCCTGATAGAGCATAGCTGTCCTGCATTCCTTGTCCAAATATCCTATTACACCATGCAGAAATCTACTCACCCGCGCCTGCTGGTCGGCCACTAAATCTGGGGCATATTTAGATAGGTGGTGAACTCAAGGGTGTACTCTTGAACAATCATCCTTCCTTGCTTTAAATTCAAGAACTCAGCTGCTTTCAACTCTCTCGTCTCTTGAGGGAAGAACCGATCTAGGAATGCAACCTGAACATCCTCCCATGTGATCAGACCTGCTCTTGCGACCCTACTGTCCTTCCACTGGCGGAACCAAATATGAGCAACCACGTTCAACTGGTAGGAGGCCAACTCTGCACACTCAACACTACTCACCCCCACAACCTGGGTGATCTTGACAATCTCATCAATGAAATCATGCGGATCCTCATCTACCTTGGACCCCAGAAACTCCGCCGGGTTCATCCTCAAGAAGTCCCTGACTCGAGTCGCCGCCGCATTGCCATTCTGCGAATCATGTGCAATGGCCTGCTGATTGAACTGAGCAGTCAAGGCCTGCACAAGAATCTGAATGATAGCTCGAAACTCAGTATGAGTGGCTGGCTCCGATGCTTGAGGCTCCTAAACAGGTGGGGCTGGCTGATGCTGATGACCGTTTCGATCCTCGTGGCCCTCACCTCCTCCATTCCTCCTCCCATTCATCCTTCGAGGAGCCATGATTCTACAATCGTGAATAGCACGAATTAGAAGGATAGAAAGGCTCTTCATTGCACAATATAGGTCATGAAGGAAGGGACTATTTCCTAAAACATCTAGTAGCCTCTTCATCATAAGTGTGGCACGCTTCACACCTATGAAAAAGACTCTATCTAACGCGGCTTTCACATTCCCTAGGACACATCAGACCTATGGCCCTAATACCAAGTTTGTCATGACCCAAGCATAGACCCGGATCGTAGACACGGGGCAAGGGACCTCGAGAGACCCCAAGTCAACCCATGACATAAGCATTCAACTAACTCATTTAATAAACATGAAAAAAGCATAATTATAAACTCAGCGGAAGTCTCAAACAATAACACATCAGAATAATATCCAAAGCTATACATACATAAGTCTGAAAGCCTCTAGTCTAGACGAGTTGATGGGACAAGACCCCAACTAACTCCACAAAGTCTAAAACTGAAATACGACATGAAGCTGAAAGCTAGTCCTCAAAAGATGAGGACTCACCAATCACGCAGGTGCTAACTCTGATAAACGACTACGAATGGGGCTGAACCTGAGAACCAGATCCTGCATCATAAAATGATGCAGCATAGAAAGTATGCGGTCAGTACGTGGAATATACCAAGTATGCAAGGTAAGTAAAATCGCTTAAGTAAAGTAAACCTTTTAAAACATTCATATCATAATCGTTCGAGTATAATTAGAAGGGCGACATGCATTCATTCTGAAATCAAAATCTTATTATGACATGATGATGCTTAGCTTTACAACATCATGACTGACTCGAATGACTTAAAGTTGGACATAACATTTATATTAAAAGTTGGACAATGAGTCAAATCTTACTTTTAGAACATGCATGCATAAAGTTATAATCATGAGAAATGAATATGAAAATCTGAACGATATAGACAGTGGGAGACTCATCACTTAACCGACATACCACGATAGAGCTTACAGGTCCCAAGTATCACACTCAAGTGGGTAGAGCCATCTATAGCCTTGCCATGGCGATGGACGATACCATGTTATCGATATCAAGATAAAGGGTCAATCGGGCCGGGGATAGCTCACCAGGGAGGTCAAATTAATATAATAGTATCAACCTATGTTGGCGCGTAGTTCTGGGGCATAGAGTAATCTATCCTTAACTCGCTCAGTGCTATACTCTTGTCCCAAAAACATGCAATGCTCTACATCGTATAATGTAACGAAGCTCAAGATCATCTAATGACGAAGCTCAATATGGAATTATGCATAACTCAACATCGTATAAAATGAAGCTCAACTTTGTCTATTGACAAAGCTTATTAATGAAATCATGCATAGACTCGACATCATATGAAAATGAAGCTCAACATTGTCCTTTGACAAAGCTCAATAATGACACACATCTCAATTATGAATTCATGCATATGAGAAGATTTATTTCGAAACATACCACAAGCTCAATCATAGGTGGGAACATCTACTCCAAATCATGTGGTAAGCTACATGTAGAAATATTTACCTCAACATACCACAAGCTAGAATTTATGAAAAATTGGGAAACTTTACTTCAAACAATGTGGTAAGCTTATGTCAAAAAAATCATCACTTTAAAACATCATGTGGGCATGCCTAAAGCTTTATCATACTAGGATCTACACATTTTATTTTGAAAACAACATCATAATCATGGGTAGCTTTAGAAACATGTTTTTCATCATTAAATCTCATCATCATTATACATTCAACATCATTCTCTTCTTTCATGAACTTCTCATCCATGGACATTCAATTTCATAAGTTAGAAATCACAATTTGGATTGAAAATAATTTAAAATCTGCCCAAGCTTCATAATTCATCAATATAAATATAATTTAATCATACCCATGTGTAGAGATTGAAGAATTATGCAATTGGGTAAAACCCCATACTTGATCATAGACAATTTATCACATTTTGATAGAAATTGTGCATGAGTGTGGGAGAAGACACCCACTCAGAGCCTTACATACATGGGAATGGTGAACTCTAACACCCTTTAATAGCCCAAGCTGAGATTCCAATGGAAACCTTGAGATTTTTCCTTGAATCTCCTCTTCAAACCTTCGAACTTGCATTCATGGGAAGAATGGCTTGGAATAGGTTTTACCCTGCTTAAAACCCACTAAAAATTAGCCTTAAACGACGTAGTATAGGTCTTAAGAACTTAGGAAATTATGAGAAGTCCCTTACTATTTTACAGAAAATAACTGCCAGGTGACCCTAACGGGCGACCTGACGATTTGTCAGGATGGGCAACGACTCGTCGAGTCGCCCGTCAAGTGCACTGGTTAACTGAACTGTTGGGGCTCATAATGGGGGACTTAACGACTCGTCCCAAGTGACCACGACTCGTGGTCACCTCCTGTCAAGTACACTGCCTTAACATCGATGAAAATCATCCTTCTTGCTCATAAGTCACCTCAGGAGTTGTTGGGATAGACCACGACTCGTGAGGTTCCATCCGCTAGATACAATGGACATCTCCTCTATCTATATTCCCACACCATCCCACGGTTGACATGACGACTCGTGGTGGCTGACCATGAGTCGTGAACTCACTAGTGGGGACCTCAATCCTTTATTTTCCCCAAGCCTCCCCACGAGCCACTTGACGACTCGTCCTGTGCCTGCAACAAAATTTCACAATTTTTCCGTTTCAACTCTCGGGTCCGATCTTTGAGCTCCCGGGGCATAACATATGACTGGTCAGAGCTGCTTATTTAGAAGCGTCATAACTGTCAAAGAACAAATTGTAAATTGAAGTTGGGGTCCTAAGTTTTGTCAGAGATGCTTATCTGAAAGTGTCATGACCGCCTAAAGAACCACTAAAATCTGACACTGAGTCTAATTCTATTAACTGGAAGGCACTACGGACACCTCAAGAATTTTTGTAGTCAAACTGATTAGCTGACATTTCTAACTAACACTGAGTATCCTAACATTCTGACTAAAACTGAACTGACCTACATCAGACTGAGGAGGGGTCGCGTCTGATTAGCTAGTTGGTGAGGCAATAGCTTGCCAAGGCGATGATCAGTAGCTTGTCCGAGAGGATGATCAGCCACACTGGGATTGAGATTTTCAATACAAACTAACAATATGGGAACCCCCAACACTAATAGAATCAAGCAATTTCGATAATTGAACAATTATGCAAGACTCTAGTTTTTCTGCATTTAAGAGCTAGGGCTAGATTTTGCTTTACAGGTACAAGCATCAACATAGTCACAACTGGTGGAAAAGTATCTACAATTAACATAAATAATATTCCACATGAATTAAATGAAGTCTGATATGAAATTTCTTCATATTCGAACTTTTCATGGCTAGAACTGATAGAGAAGATAAAGCAGAATCTTGGGGATACTAAGGAAGAACTATTCCCTTGTTGAATTCCCACATAGCTGGTGATGGAAATCCCTGAGAGAATTTTTTGAAAAATCTGAGAAGGATCAATCTTCCTAACTTTTCTCTGAACTTTTCTGAGAGAAACTTTACGTTATTTTCTTGAAAATCTGAGTGGGAATGAGGGTGGAAACTGTTTAGCCCCTCTAAATCCCCTCAAAATAACCCAAAACGATGTTGTTTAGGGTGTAGGAGGTTAGGAAATTACGAAACACCCTTAGGAAATTCGCAGAAAAAAGGACCTTGCCAGTCCTCACGAGATAGTCCATGAGTCTTGAGGTCAGGAATGACTCGTGGGGTCCAATTGTTAGGTGCACTGGAAGTTTTTTACAATTTCTTCTATCCTGCCAATGATTGACTTCACGAGTCATGGAAAGACCCAACGACTCGTGGTCGCCTCCTGTCACCCTCACTACCAAAACCTCATGGGGTCACCACGGGTGATACCACAACTCATGGTGTCCCAAACGAATCATGGTGAGGACCTGTTAAGTACACTGCCTGAACTTTTCCAACTTTCAGTCAAACCCTTGACCATGACTCACTTGACGGCTCCTGGTGTTTACCACAACTTGTGGTCACTAAACTTTTTCCCAAATTAACAACCAAGTCCTGACCCTTCCCCACGTGTCACTTCACGACTCGTGGCCTACCCCACGGGTCACAAGACGACTTGTTCTGTGATCTGGTGCAGAAAATCCTATTTTCTCCATTTCGACTTCTGGGTCTGGTCTTAGGGTTTCCGGGGCATTACAGTGTTGAAGTATTAAGATGGTTATGATATCAATTTGACTCATTATATTTGAGGCTCATTATAATATAATTAGTGGTGTAGCTGAGGTGGTGACTATATTGAGATATCATCAGTGGTATAACTAATTTCGGATAATATATGATTTATTTGCTTTATGAATTTATAATAAATCGATAAATTCTTGTTGGGGGTGAATTATTATTATTGTATATTTATAACTATTTAAAAGAATTGTCAGTATTATATCTCGTCATCACTTATAGGAAGGGTCAGTTATCAAAACTTGTTGAGTACACATGTTTCCCATACTCAGCCTAAACTTGCTGCACCTTTTTGCGTGCAGGGACTGAGTCAAGTACTAATGGTACTTGAGTTGCTACACGGTCTAAGATTTGTTGTGGTTAGAGTTCAGGGTTAGCTGGTTTCTCTTCGGCAATATTGAATTCTAGAAACTTCTTATTTTATTTCCTCTCTTATTTCTTTCAAGACAGTGTATTTAGTTTTCAGATTTGTTTGGTACTCGTAGATGCTCTTATAATAGTGTCACCAGTTCTTAGGGTTGTTTTGGTCTTAGACTAATTTATTCCACACTTATAAGAGTTAGTTGCTTATTATATATTATTTTCATATTATTTAAATTATTAATTGGTCAATAAAAAATAGAGTTCGTCTATGGGTATGGTGGGTGCCCTCATGGCTCAATGGGATTTTAGGTCATGACAGATAAGGGCTCGTGTCTGAGGTGAGCATTCAGATGACCGATTGAGTGTGATTGAGTATGTGTATAGATACTTGGATATGAGTGGCTTATGTCCGAGGTGAGTATCCGAAAGAGTAGTTGTGATACAAGTGGCTTGTGCCCGAGGTGAGCATCTGGGCGAGCAATTATGATATGAGTGGCTTGTGTCCAAGGTGAGAATCCACAGGAGCAAATAAGTGGAGCGGGTATCACACTGGTAAAGTACATTAATTTCTAGAGTTCCTAGCAGGTCATGACTGGAAGGGTAGAAATAAGACCCTCTAGCATGTGTGTACAGATTTACAGATGTGTGACAGACATACATATATACAAATGTGATACGTGATATACAGACATGATGTGAGAGACACAGACATGAGATAATATATGATGATATGGTACTGGTATGGTACCAGATGATATGAATATGGTGCAGAGGTATGAAAAGTGAGATCAATGAGGTGTAGATATATGCTTGTATTCATATTCCTATGTGCCTATGACTCCACTAGTATGATTGGTTGTTTTATAGTTCATGATTTAATTGTGTTACTTGATGATTGTTGATAAATGTATGTTGATGTGGTTACATGATCTTGGGCATATTTATATGCCCAAAGACTATTTTATACCCATGTTTTAGCCATGTTTATATCTTAATTTAAGAATAATCTCATGTATTTTGGTAACTTTTGTCCATGGACTAACAAATATGATTAGCTCTCATTGTAGGTTGAAATTGCAAATGTATGGAGCTCAATTTGAAGATAATGGTCCTAATCTTGAAGATAAATATTAAGGGACGGATTATGGATGGTGAGACAAGCTAAAAGGGACATTTGGAGTCAACTTCGTGCCACAGACAAGCATTGGGGTGTTGAACAACGTGCCACAGAGAAAAAAATTAATTTATATGAATAGGGGATGTAAAACAGTGAGCATCCGTGAAAACAGAGTCACGAAGGCAAATCTCCGCGATAGTCAGCATGTGATGGAAGCAAATCTTTGCGATGGGCAACATGGAACGGAGCTATTTCACCACAAGACAAATTTTTCATTTTTCCAACTTATTATAAATTGAACCCTTAGCTTCGAAAATTCATTATCACGGAATATTTTGAGAAGAACGGAAAGGAGCGAAGGGAGAACAAACGAAACTCTACCTAGGATTTGATTTCTTTTATTATCTTTTCTCCATTCTTGTAATTACATGAATTCAACATGTTTCGGAATGATTGTATGAACATGAGTGGATAAAACCCTTCTTCTAAGGTTGAGGCCACATGGTATGAATGTAATTGCTTGATCTTCATCTTTGGTTCGAGTTCTGGTTGTTGTTTTGTCTTGCATTATTAATTATTGTTGTTTTTATGTTTGATCACCATGAAAACAAACTTGTTAATCTTAGGAAAAAGCTCAAAAGAGTAATCCTAGGATAGAACTAAAGAATGTATGGAGCAAGTTCTTGTCTTTACGATAGTATTCGCGGTTAGGATAGAAACTATACCTAATTTTCCTTGCTTGGTTAATTAAACGGGACGATAGCTAGACACCGACTTAGAATTGTCACATCACCGCTCGTAGAAGTTTGTGAAGCTAAGTTAGGTTAAATAATTAGAGGTATGAAGTCCATAATCAAGGGCATAAACCACATAAACCACATCCATAGTGTTAAATTGCTCACGGATTAGGACGTCATATCTCCGCTCAATGATGTAGCTATGAGACTGTTTGTTGTGTTTAGAGGCTTGAAAGACCATGAACACTGCATATTAACTCTGTGAGACAACAATTGAATATCATATACTTGAACCATTGTGAATTGTAGCATTGAATGATTTTCAAGCCTTAACTCTAGATGCTTCTTATTATTGTTTCCTTATCATTTTGTGATAATCACTTAGATTTAGTTTAAAAAATCAAAATCTCTACAATCAACACTTGTGAAATTTAATATAGCACTTGAAAATTGAATATTTGTTGAATTAGTCCAGTCCTTGTGGGTTCGGCATCTAGCTCTTCAAGAGTCACTATATTACTTGTATGACCGCATACGCTTGCGCCTGCGCTGGGGTGCACAAGTTTTTTGCCGCCATTGTCGGGGACTAGCGAAATTCGTGAATTTATTATTTTGTGTTAGTGTCTTATTTTCTAAGTGTTGAAAAAATAATTTATTAGTTTTAGATTTCTTTTATTTTTAGTTTTAGTTTGATACCCGTCTTGACATGACATCATGGAACACAAATAGGTTGAATGGTGGATGCTCATATTTCAGTAAGTCCTGTTTGAATTATGGAGGACCCCTTTGTGGCAACATTGTCCTACTTGCACTATATGTGGTGGTCAGGATGACCATTGGAATGGTTGTCCAAATTCATATTCCCCTTCCCCAAGCCCCTACTACAAACCTTCTTTTGTTTTTGATAAGTACAGGAATGATGAAGAAAAGGACTTAGAACCCCAAGATAAGATAGAAAACATGTTAAAACAGGTCCTTGAGCAGACATAAGCAATGAGGGAGCAGATAGAAGTAATGAGAATTCAGACAAAGGAAAATGGAGAGGCCCTAGAAATGATGAAAACCAAGTTCACAGAGATAAAGGCTGAGGCAAAAGCTGAAGCTTGCACTGATTTGCAAGTCACGATCTTAGACAATACTCAAGAAGGATCTCAAGGAGAAAAAAAGAGTGAGTTCTTGGAACAAGATCAACAATTAGAAGATCCTGAGAGTCTGTGTGATGGTCTCACATATATGGCCAATCCAGTCATAAAAGGGGGGGGATAAAGTTCCAACCATTTGAAATTCATGTGGAGTCAGATGTTGATGTGGAGAAGGTGTACAAAAGTAAGGAGGTCAAGCACAATGCAGTTACAGAGTTGAGGTGTATTATACCCCACTTGAAGCATTTCTCAATATTAAGTTTGGTTGACAACCTAGAAATAGAGTCTTCCAAGCTTATAGAGAAAGGTCTAGATGAGGAACAAGTCCTGTATATTCTGCAATTTGTCGAGTCGAAGAGACAGAACGACTTCACTTACTTAAAGGCCAATAAGTGTAAAAGGCGACATATACTATTTGGTCCCTTAAATTTTTCACCACCACCCCTAGAACATAATAGGAAATTGGAAAAGAAATTAGGGGTGAGATTCATATGCTCAAAGTGGAAGGAAAAGTGATGGAACTTGATACGTCGTGCTGCGACGTAAAATCAGCAACTGCTTGGGAGGAAAGCCAAGGGTACCATAGGTACAATTTTCTTTTTCTATTGTTTTGATTTTGGGTTATTTTCACTTTTTGTTTTGTTTTTGTGAAGTAAGAACAGGAAAAAGGGGAAGTCTAAGTACTCTTAGAAGCAGAAGCTAAGGAGCATGTCAAAGCGCAAGTGTGGGGTTGAGGATCCCCAAGATGAAAATGGACAAAGCATGCTGCTAGCTAGGCCTAGAGGCCTCAGGAAGTATCTCTCACCTTTAGTATTTCTTTTAAATGATGCTTTTGGGACATAACATAAATTAAGTGTGGGGTGAGGGGTAATTTCAAATTTTATGCCAAGTGATTTCGGGTGAATTTGGTGTTTGGTATAAAATTGTTTGATGAAAAGTTGGAGTTGATCACAATTCACCCACTCTTTCATTTTTCTTTTCGGTTTTTTTCTGAAGGGGAGCACTTTGAACCGATAAATAAATTTTTTTTGTCTGTACATAATGGTGTTAGTTATAGTTAGGGACTTTTTCCGATGATGGATGGATGACGACTGTCTTGAGGGAAAATTAGTCAATAGATTTTTGTTTTTGAACCCTTAGTTGATTGATATCTTGATGTTCTTGTTGAGTGCTATATATGATTGTAAGATGCAAGTGTTTTTAATTTTGAAACATGTTTAATAGTTGTATAACTTTGTTTTAGAAATCTAGGCTCTCGAATATGACTCTGTATTCTTGAAACCTTAATTTAGAATTCATGTGATTAGCTGTATTTCTGTATGGGTCTGTCTAGAATTGAACATGTGCAGTGAGTGTAAGGTTTTTCGTGTATTCCATGCTATCATGTAGTGTCTAAAACTTTCTTGGTGTGTTTGCAAAGCGAAATCAGGAATGTTAATTATAGGAGATGATGTAGGCACTTCTTAGAATAAGCTTATTTTCATCCTATGATTTATCTACCATTAATGCATAATCCTAGTTAGCCCATTGAGCCTTTAGCCTACTCTTTGATTAGACACACGAAAAGCTTAATCCTTTTCTTTCATTAGCCTTTAATTTGATCCAAAACTCCTAAGCGCTTAAGTGAAAAATGCATAAGAGTCAGAGGAGTAAGAATATTGAAAAGGAGGGAAATAATTGGTAGTGGAAGTCGAAGAAAAGAGTGAAGGGTGCAATTGTCAGTAGGGAATAAAAGAAAAAAATAATGAAAAAGTTGCTTAAGTACTCCTTACTAATAATATAAGTGTGCTAAAAAAATGGGGAAGCAAAAAGGAAATTGAGAGTGAAAAGAAAAAGAGGTGAAGTGAAAGAAGAGAATGTGCTGAATGAGCAAGTGTGATGTATTAAAAGCGCTTAGGGAAGATAGTCACTATTATTGGAGAGAATAGTACCTACCATCCCTTAGCTTACATTACAACCCGATAAGTCCTGATCTTGGGCAGATTTATATGCCCAAGTGATACTCAAACATATCATTTTTACCTTGTTTGTTGTGCAATGTGTATATAATATCATGTAATCAGTAATAAAATGCGAATTTATACTAACAAACATGATTAGCATTTGTTTTGCAGGTAAATGTGATTTTTAGGAGCTAAAATGCATGTTGGAACTATATCGGAGTTGGACTTGGATGCGAGCGTGGAAAAGACATTGGAATGCACATTTTATAGGGGCTCCGCGATGGAGCCGTGCCACGCTACCATCGCGGTAGCACACTGCCTGAACAGGAATTAAAATGGCAAATTACAGTGTGCCATCGCGTCAGCTCTGTGGCACGGAGAGAGGCCTCCGCGTTGGCCTCCGTGCCACGTTGAGGCTAATTTACCGGACCCTGAAATTCCAGTGAAGGTCCGCATCCACGCCGTGTCACGAAGGCAGTGCTCCGCGTTGGCCTCTGTGACACGTTGCTTGTTATTCCGGGAAAAATTTCCCACTAGTATAAATAGCACACTTAGGTTTATTTTAAGCAGTTTTTAGTTTTTAGACTGAGTTCAGAAGTGGAGAGCAAGGACGTGGGTTAGGAGCAGTTGAGGAACGAAAAAGCTAAGGGATTTCTTCTCTTCTTTTCTTCTTTCTATAAATTGTACGTATGATTTACACTCATTTTAGGATGATCAATCAACAAATGAGTGGCTAATTCTCTTCCTTGCTGAGGTTTTGACACTTGTAATGAATTTTGATTGTAATTGATATGGTTTTCTTCTTCTTCTTCCATGTTGTTCTATTAATTCTTGTTCTTACTGCATTAGTGTGTGGCCGACATTAATGTACATCTAAAAAGTCCAATTTCACTCGAAAGAGCAAGAAATTGGAAAGTTGTGAATTAATAGGGTATTGTTCTTAACTTGATTTGGGAAAATTGGGTTTTGATGTGCTTTCCTGATAGAAATATACTTGAAAGCTGTATTAGTCAATTTAGGAACCGGAATTGTATTGCTAGGTCATAAATTGCATTTGATCACAGAAATGTAGACGGATGGTTTATGATTCTAAAGTGAAATTAAATACGAGAGTTTTAATTTCTAGGCGAATGTTCTTGGCTAGCAACATGAAGAAGAGATTAACCAAATTATCATGATTATCAAGTTCATTACTTGTTCTTAACCTTGGCATGTTCATATCCATTGTCTGAATTCACAGTAAATAGTTGTTATTAATTTTAGTATATATAGTTTAGAAACAAAAACTCAAGTAACTGTTGGTTACATTGTTGTTAGCATAATTAGAAGTGAAATAGGAATATAGTAAACTAGGCAACTTTACATATCTTGAGCCTCCTTGGATCGATACTTGGCTACTTAGCCACTTTATTACTTGTTTGACCACGTGCACTTGCGTGTCGGTTTTTAACCTATACCGGAACACCCGAGCAAATTTTTGGCGCCGTTGCCGGGGAGGCTAGATGATTTGTGAAATTGTGTTTAGTGTAAATTTACTGTATTTTTATTTTTATTTTCTTAAAGTGTTAACAACTTGGTCTTAGCCTGTATTTTGCAGATTTTGTTTCTGTGAACACTGGCAAGGGACAAAGAGCTGGTGGAATCTTACTTAGAGCCTGAACGTGAATTTCATAGTCAACGTAGAGAAGCTCTACAAAAGAAGCTGCAGTTGTTCCGACAATCTATTATGGAGCAACAAAATCCACCAGTTGTGAGGGCAGTGTTAGTGCCCGATGAAGCAGCAGCAAGGCCGGTTCGCGAGGTGGCAATCCCACAAACTTACAATGTACATTCTAGCATCCGCAAACCAGAGCCTGGAGGGAGGTTTGAATTAAAGCAGAATATGGTGCAACTCTTGCACACAAGCGGGCAGTTTACCGGTCTCCCTCATGAAGATCCACAACAACATCTCCAAAACGTTTTGGAGATAAGTGACACTTATATACCAGCTGGAGTGTCACCTGATTATGTTCGGCTCACCTTATATCTGTTTTCCTTACTTGGTGAAGCCAAGAGGTGGTTAAAAGCTAGACCACCCAATTCTATATCAACGTGGGATGATCTTGCACGGAAGTTTCTGATTAGATTTTTCCCTTCTGGTAAAACAACCAGACATAGAAGTCAAATTCTAAGTTTTAAGCAGGGGGAGGGAGAAAATCTATATCAAGCCTGGGAAAGATTTAAATCCATGTTGCGGGACTGTCCTCATCATCATCAGTCTAATGAGGTGTTGGTGCACACATTTATTGAGGGTTTGGAACCCCACACTAAAATTCTGTTAGATTCAGCAGCTGGAGGGCAAGCGCTGGAAAAGACTTACGAGGAGCTGTACACTTTGCTCAACCGAATTTCACAAGGCAATCTAGAATGGAATGCAGATTCATCTCGAGGTGGAGCAAGGAAAGCGGCGGGAGTGCTTGAAGTGGATGGATTTACATCTATCGCTGCACAGATAGCTGCTTTGCAAAATCAGTTAAATAATCACTTCAGCAATATGAACTTGAACCATCCTTCAGCTTCAGTCAATGCAGTTCAACAAATGTGGTGTGAAGTGTGTGGTAGTAGTGAGCATTCAGCTGAATGCTGTGGTGCAAATCCTGATTCTGTTAACTTTGTGGGCAATGCACAGAGAAATCAGCAGCAGTTTGGTAGTGGCTACAACTCAAATTGGAGAAATCATCCGAATTTTTCATGGGGTAGCAACAATCAACAAGGCCAAAGTTCAGGGCAGGGTATGCACAGAAACCAAGGAGGGCAACAAAGCTATCAAGCTCAATTCAGAAATCACAATGCCCCTCCTCCACCACCATCACCGAGCATTGAGGAGATGTTCAAAACCATGATCGCTAATCAGGCGCAATTGCAGGCTGACTATGTTAAATTGGCAGCCGAAGTGAAGAATAATCAATTGGCGACCAAGGCTCTTGAATATCAGTTTGGGCAATTTGCTAATGCCCAAAATACTAGACCCAGAGGAGGATTACCTAGCGACACGGATCCTAATCCGAAGAAGGTAAATGCAGTTACCACGAGGAGTGGTTTGCAGTTAAAGGAGGTGGAACCGGAAAGACCGCCTCAAAAATCAGGAGCAGCAGATGTTGAGGGAGAGCAAATCTCAGATAAGGGGAAGACTAAAGAA
This sequence comes from Datura wrightii, assembly GCA_035772735.1. Lineage (NCBI taxonomy): Eukaryota > Viridiplantae > Streptophyta > Magnoliopsida > Solanales > Solanaceae > Datura > Datura wrightii. The sequence continues at coordinate 68,160,511 of JASDFA010000019.1, read as the reverse complement.
GCTGAACCGGAAAGGCCTCCACCCCCATTCCCTCAACGACTTAAGAAACACAAGGAGGAGGCGTGTTTCCAGAAATTCATGGAGGTACTTAAACAGGTACATGATAACTTACCTCCTGTTGATGTCTTGCAGGGAGTGCCAAAATATGCGAAATATATTAAAGACATCGTGGCTAACAAAAGTCGTTTGACTGAGTATGCCACGGTATCTTTAACGGAGGAATGCACTTCCCGTATTCAGAATAGGTTGCCCACAAAACTGAAAGACCCTGGAAGTTTTACTATCCAGCTTACGATTGGGCAAAGTATCCGAGCTCGTGGATTATGCGACTTGGGGGCAAGCATAAATCTGATGCCATCTTCGGTATTCAGAAAGCTAGGTCTAGGGAGTCCTAGACCTACAACGGTAATCTTGCAGCTAGCAGACAGGTCTTTAGCTAAGCCGGATGGCATTGTTGAGGATGTGTTAGTGCAAGTAGGCTCCCTCATTTTTCCGGTCGATTTCATTGTTCTGGATTTTGAACCAGATGCTGAAGTCCCATTTATTTTGGGACGACCCTTTTTGGCAACCGGAAAAGCATTAATTGATGTAGCTGCGGGTCAACTCACGATGCGAGCACATGACAAGGTCGAAGTGTTCGATGTGTACAAAGTACCTAAGCTCCCGACGTTTTATAAGGAACTCTCGGTGATCAATGTGATTGATCATGGGAATGCTAATGGAATGAGTGATTCCCGAGAGTTACTAGGAAGGCCACCGGATAAGGTTGAGAACTACTGGGGGGATGACCATGATCGGGACAAATCGTCCATCACCCTAGTAGACAAGTGAGCATAAAGGACGTTGAGCAGCGACGGTAAACCAGGCGCTGCACGGGAGGCAACCCGTGAGAAAAATATTTTATTTTTCTTCTTTTTGCACAGTGTAGTTAATTTTTATCTTTATTTTTGTTTTTATTTTTTATTTCCAATTTTTATTTTTCTTTTTCTTTGCTTGATTAGGTTTAGATTTTCATTTTAGTTAGTATTTTTATTTTAGTTAGGGAAATCTATTAATTTAACCAATTCTGTTTAGTGAGGTGATTTTCAGGTATAACGGAGGAAATATACATGGAATCGAGAAAATGAGGCAAGGTATGAAAAATTAAATTAATTGAAGAAACAGTGCACTAACGCGTTGGTGCCGTGTCACGGAGGTAGGGCTCCGAGTTACCCTCCGTGACACGTTGAAGGCAAATCCGGATTTTTCAAAAATTCCAGTAAGCCAACGCATTGGCTCCATGTCACGGAGGAGGGTCTCCGCGTTACCCTCCGTGACACGTTGCCGTGTATTTGGTGCCGGGTCACACCAGGTTCCCGGGTGACCCGCGTGTTTTCTTAAATTAAAACCCCCGATTTCGCCCCATTTCTTCCCATTCCCTCTTCCCTCCGTGACCAAAACACCTATTTCCCCCTCCCCAAGCACCGTGCCACGTTCCTAGGCAAGGAATACGTCAAGTTTCTTCGGTTTCTCAATTCAAAGGTATGTTTTCATCGTTTATCTCAATTTTTTGTCGATTTTAGTCAAATTTGGGCATGTGAGGTGAGATATATCACCCTAGGTAGAAATTAAACATGAATGTTGGATTATTTGTGATTGATATATGTTTGGATTGTTGTATTTAGCGTTTGAACTTATCAATTGCGTAAATAATTCGAATTTGATTATAGAATTGTATTCTAGGGCATGAGTTGTTGAATTTAACTTGAGTGACTTGATAAGTCGGCAAATTAGATGCCGGGGTGTGTTTGTAAATTGAGAGAAGTCGTGGTAAATATTGTGTAAATGTTAAAAGACGACAAATTCTCGAATTTTTTTTTTTGGGAAAATGCAAAAAGTGTGTAAATTGGTTAGATTGTTTGGATTAGATTGTATATAGAATGTTTTTATCGTTGTTTTTATTTTGTTGTTGTTTTTGTTGCAAAGTGCGATGTGTGAATTGTTAGCGATAGTAGGATTGGGATTAGCTGTATGAAGTCTAAGTAGTACGCTAACCGTTATGCTGTCGAAATTTTTTTGTGAACGCACTAAGCATGAAGTGTATAGTGTTGTCTGTGGTGTAATTAGAGTTATCCTTGCCGTAATTTTGTAGAAGTAGCTAAGGCCTAAGTGTGGGGTAAATGTTATGTAACCCGACTTTAGCCGAAGTTAACAAGTTTTTAGCTTAACTTTGTGCTTGTTTGTGTAAATTGACAGGTACAATGGCGAGCAGACAAGATAAAGGCAAGGGTGCTTCTACCTCAGGCACTGGTAGGAAAAGATTGAGGTTGGGCACTGCAGTCCCAGCTGCACCAGCTGTTCCGCGCGGCCAACGCCGCCAATACGGAACAAGATGGGTAACAGAGGAAGGAAAGAAATGGTATGCTAAGCATAAGGAGAACAAGTACTTCCCGGAGGAACATATTGCACGGGAACCACTTGCACAGGAGTTCCCACGTATTGTGCAGAGAATCGAGGCAGCTGGGCTCAGCTTTATCTTTCAGGAGTCCAGGGAGTGCAACCTTCATTTGGTCCGGGAATTTTATACAAACTGGAACCCGGCCATCAGAAGCTACACAGTGAAAATCAGAGGGCAGATTGTCACTCTGGAACCCCAGCAGCTGAATGCCATCGTCGGAGCGAGGGACACAGACGCCCACGTTCTCCGCCAGCTAAACATCACCCCACCGTACGCCGACATCAGACGTACGTTGTGTGGGGCTCGATCCACAGCCCGATGGCGTAGACATAAGGAGAGGGGATACCACCAGACTCTGCCTTATTCGCAGATGAACAGGGAGGCCAGAATATGGCTGAAGATTGTGTGTTCGTGTTTGATCCCGGGAGTTCATATGACGGACGTGCCCCGGGACTGTGTCTGCTTGGTGTATGCCCTTATGAAAGGCTTGAGATTAATCTTGGGGAGGTCATTATATCCGCCATGAAGAGAGCCAGACTACACCAGGGCCACAGATACGGGTTTGGCGGACTCATCACCACCTTCCTCCGAAGCCTCGACATTGAGGAAGAAGCTTTGGACTATATTTCGCAGTTGGAGCGGAGGGCCCTCGATGTGACAAAAACTAAGGCCCCCGACACCACACACGGGCCAGTGCTAACTTTGGGCGAGCGACATGCTCGTGACGATCAGTACATGGCACGTATGTTCGGCATGCAGATGCTGCAGCTACGGAATGGTGGGAGACCAGCCACTGAGGAAGAATTATGGCAGCTGGAGCTGGATTACCCATTTGGCGAGAATGCCAGAGCCTTATGCCGGGTGGGACCAGCCTTCATGGAGCCGACGGATGACGATGTCCCTACTGATGAGGAGACACGTCGGGAGGACTCCGATGTGGAGTCCGATGACGACGATGGAGCTGACTCAGATATGGGTGACGAGGCAGCAGCACCAGATGAAGAAGTTGAATATTTCGACTGATCAGGGAGTTCCACCACCCGAAATTTTGTTTTGTAATTTTTGTGAACACTGGGGACAGTGTTCGATTTAAGTGTGGGGTGGGGAGTAGCTAGGTGCTGGGACTTGGGCTCTAATTTGCTGTATGTTTTTCCTTGGTTTGGATGAATGTTTGTGCTTTCCCTATTATGAACTGATTTGTGGTGTATGTGTATATATTTGTTTTTGTGGTTAATGATGTGTGGTATGAAAAGTTATGGTTGCCAGTGTAAATATTTTGTAAATATTTTTTATTTTTTTCTATCGAGATGATCGATATTTTTCAAAAATTTTCGAGAATATTTTGCACTTGTTAATATTTTCTTTCTATCGAAATGATCGATGTGTTGCAAAAATTTTCGGTTTTTATTTTTTTTTGGGTTTCTCGGAGTTTGTTTTCGGTTCTTTTACCGAGAATAGTCCCATTGAACCGATGTCATAGTTAGTGACCGTTCCCTATGATGGATGGATGACGACCGTCTTAAGGGAAATGTAGTCGGTAGGAGTAGGATTTTTATTTGTTTTTAGTTTTTCTTTGGTGGATTGCATCAATGAACTGTAGTTGCTTATGGTTGCTAAAATTTTGTTGCGTGTTGTAACTGATGTTCAAAATGTGAAAATGATTCGTTTGAAAGCATGCAATTTGATAAATATGTTGAGTTACCTAGGCTATAGAATTTGATTCAGTATGATTGAGGCTTAATCTTGAATTCATGTGATTGGCTAATTAGAGAGTCTATGAATGCATCTTGATTCGAGCATGTGCATGAAGTGTGAAGTGAGGTATTGCTATTCCATGCCATTGTGAATTGTCTAGAACTTGTCTGGTGTGTATACAAAACGAAATGAAGGAGGTGTAGTGTTGGAAAGGATGTAGGCATTTCTTTGTTTTAACCGATAGTTTCCATTTTTCCTTGTCAAATTCTACCTTTTTTATATGTTGTATACCCTAGTCAGCCCGTTGAGCCATTAGCCGATTTTTTTTCTTTCTTTGTCCAAAATTGTATAAACTAAGCTTTATTCCTTCTTTTCATTAGCCTTAAAGTCTATACGAAACTCTTAAGCGCTTACAAAGAAAAGAAATTGTTTCCCAAAGTGTTAAAGAGTGAAAAGAAAAAGAAAAGCAGAGTGAGGAAAGAAAAGATGATGTTGAAGAGGCACTTGCTATAATTAAATGATAGTGAGGGTACATGAAAACCCTTTGTTTTGTGTCAAGTGTGTTTGAGGAAATGGGCAGTACGAAAGTAAACCAGCATGAATGGGAGAAAAAGAGGAAAGAGAGGAACAATGTCCATAAGTCGATGGGGATGAGTTGAAAAGGCGCTTAAGGATGCTAGCGACTATTATTGGCTAATCCAATATATATATACTAGATCCATAGCTCCGTTACAACCCATTAAAGTCCTACGTGATCTTACATTGCATTTCTTTATATTAGTGGAGTAATACACTAAGGGCAAGCTTATGGGTCATGACATGAGGCATGTGAATTCTTTTGGGAGAGAGAGTGAAATTAATTTTTATATGCCCCTACTTTCATGTTTCTGTTTTGCATGAACAAAAAGGGGAAGATTCTCTTGAGTTGTGAGGGCACATGCTTGATGAAAGATTGATTTTTGTGTCAGATATCTTGATTAGCTGATTTGCATGAGTTTGCCGATATCGAGAGTCGATTCTTAAAGTCTAGGAAGTCTTTATGTATTAAAGGGCATTGCATTGTAAGACCAAGCATGTTTTCGTGATGATTTGCAAAAATTGAATAATCGGTATGACCGTAGCGTAAATGGTCGCACCATAGTGACGAAGGTTGGGATGTAATTTGCATGATTTGTGTATGTGTTGTTCGAGAACGAACAAGGATTTAAGTGTGGGGTAAGTGATCTTGGGCAGATTTATATGCCCAAGTGATACTCAAACGTATCATTTTTACCTTGTTTTTTTGTGCAATGTGTATATAATATCATGTAATCAGTAATAAAATGCGAATTTATACTAACCAACATGATTAGCATTTGTTTTGCAGGTAAATGTGATTTTTAGGAGCTAAAATGCATGTTGGAACTATATCGGAGTTGGACTTGGATGCGAGCGTGGAAAAGACATTGGAATGCACATTTTATAGGGGCTCCGCGATGGAGCCGTGCCACGCTACCATCGCGGTAGCACACTGCCTGAACAGGAATTAAAATGGCAAATTCCAGTGTGCCATCGCGTCAGCTCCATGGCACGGAGAGAGGCCTCCGCGTTGGCCTCCGTGCCACGTTGAGGCTAATTTACCGGACCCTGAAATTCCAGTGAAGGTCCGCATCCACGCCGTGTCACGGAGGCAGTGCTCCGCGTTGGCCTCCGTGACACGTTGCTTGTTATTCCGGGAAAAATTTCCCACTAGTATAAATAGCACACTTAGGTTTATTTTAAGCAGTTTTTAGTTTTTAGACTGAGTTCAGAAGTGGAGAGCAAGGACGTGGGTTAGGAGCAGTTGAGGAACGAAAAAGCTAAGGGATTTCTTCTCTTCTTTTCTTCTTTCTATCAATTGTACGTATGATTTACACTCATTTTAGGATGATCAATCCACAAATGAGTGGCTAATTCTCTTCCTTGCTGAGGTTTTGACACTTGTAATGAATTTTGATTGTAATTGATATGGTTTTCTTCTTCTTCTTCCATGTTGTTCTATTAATTCTTGTTCTTACTGCATTAGTGTGTGGCCGACATTAATGTACATCTAAAAAGTCCAATTTCACTCGAAAGAGCAAGAAATTGGAAAGTTGTGAATTAAGAGGGTATTGTTCTTAACTTGATTTGGGAAAATTGGGTTTTGATGTGCTTTCCTGATAGAAATATACTTGAAAGCCGTATTAGTCAATTTAGGAACCGGAATTGTATTGCTAGGTCATAAATTGCATTTGATCACAGAAATGTAGACGGATGGTTTATGATTCTAAAGTGAAATTAAATACGAGAGTTTTAATTTCTAGGCGAATGTTCTTGGCTAGCAACATGAAGAAGAGATTAACCAAATTATCATGATTATCAAGTTCATTACTTGTTTTTAACCTTGGCATGTTCATATCCATTATCTGAATTCACAGTATATAGTTGTTATTAATTTTAGTATATATATTTTAGAAACAAAAACTCAAGTAACTGTTGGTTACATTGTTGTTAGCATAATTAGAAGTGAAATAGGAATATAGTAAACTAGGCAACTTTACATATCTTGAGCCTCCTTGGATCGATACTTGGCTACTTAGCCACTTTATTACTTGTTTGACCACGTGCACTTGCGTGTCGGTTTTTAACCTATACCGGAACACCCGAGAAAGTCCTACTCGATCTTACTTTCAAACGTTCATAAATTAGTGGAGTAAAACACTAAGCGCAAGCTTATGGGTCAATACATGTTGCATGAGAATTCATTGTGAGAGTGAGTGTAATTGTATCCATATACCCATACATGTTATAATTTGAAAATTTGAGTAAAAATAGGTATATCTCTTGTTGTGAGGGCACATGTTTGAGGAAAGATAGGATTCATGTTAGGCTTCTTGATTGGCTAATGTACATGAGTTTGCTGTGGTTGTAGAGTCGATTCTTGAGGCTGGGAGGTCTTAACTTGGTTATACTTGTTTTTAATTGGGTTATATATCGCATGCTCTATTTGAACTTGCCATCTAAATAAGTCATTGTAGCCTTAATTTGATTCATCTTGCGTCAATTGGTAATGTGTAAGTCTTCCTTGTGCATGAGATGTAAAGGATTTGTTTGAGGTCGAATAAGGCTTTAAGTGTGGGGTAGTGATCTTAGGCATATTTATATGCCCAAAGACTATTTTATACCTATGTTTTAGCCATGTTTATATCTTAATTTAAAAATAATCTCATGTATTTATGTAATTTGTGGCCATGGACTAACAAATATGATTAGTTCTCTTTGTAGGTTGAAATGTCCAATTTATGGAGCTCAATGTGAAGATAATGGTCCTAATCTTGAAGATAACTGTTAAGGAATGGATTGTAGATGGTGAAACAAGCTAAAAAGAACATTTGGAGTCAACTCCGTTCCATGGAGAAGCAATGGGTCGTTCAACAACGTGCCACAGAGCAAAGAATTAATTTATATGAACAGGGGTTGCAAAACAGTGAGCATCCGCGATAGCAAAGTGTCACGGAGGCAAATCTCCATGATAGTCAGTGTGTCATGGAGGCAAATCTCCGCGATGGGCAGCGTAGCATGGAGCAGTTTCACCACAAGCCAAAATTTGCATTTTCCAAATTATTATAAATTGAACCCTTAGCTTCTAAATTCGTTATCACAAAATATTTTGGAAAGAACGGAAAGGGGCGAAGGGAGAATGAAGGAAACTCTACCTAGGATTTGATTTCTTTATTCTCTTTTATCCATTCTTGTAATTACATGAATTCAATATGTTTTGGAATGATTGTATGAACATGTGTGGCTAAAACCCTTCCTCTAGGGTTGAGGCCACATGATATGAATGTAATTCCTTGATCTTCATCTTTGGTTCGAGTTTTGGTTGTTGTTTTGTCTTGAATTCTTAATTTATTGTTGGTTTTATGCTTGATCACCATGAAAACAAACTTGTTAATCTTAGGCAAAAGCTCAAAAGAGTAACCCTAGGATAGAACTAAAGAAAGTAGGGAGCAAGTTTTTGTCTTTACAATAGGATTCACAGTTAGGATAGAAACTATACCTAATTTGCCTTGCTTGGTTAATTAAATGGGACCATAGCTAGACACCGACTTAGAATTTTCATATCACCGCTTGTAGAAATAGTTGTGAAGCTAAGTTAGGTTAAATGCTTAGAGGTACAAAAGTCCATAATCAAGGACATAAACCCTGTAAACCAAATTCATAGTGTTAAATTGCTCACGAATTAGGACGTCACATCCCCGCTCAATGATGTAGGTGTGAGACTAGTTTGTTGTGTTTAGAGGCTTGTAAGACCATGAACACTGCATATTATCTTTGTGAGAAAATAATTGAATTTCATATACTTGAACCGTTATGAATTGTAGCATTGCATGATTGTTGAATTGTAGCATTGCATGATTGTCAGGCCTTAACTCTAGATGCTTCTTATTATTATTTCCCGATTATTTTGTGATCATCACTTAGATTTAGTTTAAAAAACCAAAATCTCTACAATCAACACTTGTGAAATTTAATATAGCATTTGAAACTTGAATATTTGTTGAATTAGTCCAATCCTTGTGGGTTCGACATCCGGCTCTTCAAGAGTCACTGCATTACTTGTACAACCACGTACCTTTGCATGTGCCTAGGGTGCAATATTATACATGATCTGTGGGTGATTTCCTAATTTGGATGAGTCTAATATAATTGAGTTAAGTTGATTTTGATAATTAGTTACATGATGGATATTCAAGTCGACAATGTTCCATGCTGGGTTAATCCTGACTGTGAGAGTGGTTTCGCTAATAGGTGTATAGATGATATTTACAAAAGATAGTATGATTTATTAAAGTTTAACGATGGCTAGATAAAAGACAACCGACATAAGTATAATATCACAGAGTAGTTGAATGAATAGAGAGTAACTAAAATGTGTTTAATTAATAAAAATTGAAATAGTTAATGGATAAGGGGATCATATCCTTAAAAAGGGGAGTTGAAGAAGAGAAGTGCCAGTGATGTCGTGATGTTGTTTAAGTGGATTACCGCCACAACGGGTATGTCTTCTGTAATAACCTGAAAGTCTCTAAGATCAGATCCGAGACTAGTAGCAGAAACCAGTAGGAAAAATAACACCAGGCCATTGGATGAACCACAGGACGTGGCATCCTATGAACCCACGGCTCATCGGTTGTCTTGTGGTAATGAACTTTAGAAATTTATCAAAAATTATCTAGAATTGACAAGCAAATGGTATGACCCATTGTCAGATTGTACTGGTCATTGGTTCAAGTCATTGGAGTAGGATCAGAGGGTGATTTGGATCAGAGTCAAGAACCAACGACCCATTGGTTGAAATCATGTTTTAGCTTTCTCTATACATGGTTTATGATTAGAAACTCATGTTTTAGCTTGCTCTATACTCATGGTTTCAGAATATCATTTTACTATCATGATGAACCCGCTAGAGTTTCGTGGTTCTAAGGTGGACAATGATCCACAGGAGTTCATTGAGGAGATCTAAAAGATTACCAAGATTATTAGGGTATCAAGGAAGAAGAGTGTAGATTTGGCCTTCTATCAGCTCAAGGGGGTAGCTCATGTATGGTTCTGATAGTGGAAGGAGGTTCGTGGAGTAGGCGTAGCTCCTATTGGTTGGATGAGTTCATTACAACATTCTTAGATGGGTTCTTTCCCCGATAGCTGAGGGAAGCAAAGGCAGCAGAGTTCGTTAATTTGAAGAAGAATAACATGACGATTTAGGAGTATACCCTGAAGTTCACCCAACTGTCTAAATATGCTCCGGAGATGGCTGCAGAGTCAAGGGCTCACATGACCAAATTCACAAATAGGGTAACTGGTCAAGAAGTGCAAGACCACTATGCTTATCACCGACATAGACATCTCTCAATTGATGATATATGCTCAGCAAATAGAGGAGACACATAATGAGAGGGAGAGAGAGGCCAAGAGGGCTAGGATAGGAAGCTGTGGGTATTCTAAGCAGAGATCCGGTGGTGGACATCGCGCACAGTCCCATCAGAGGTTATCAACTCTATCTACATCATCAGTCAGTGTACCCTCTAGGCCCAGAGGTGATCTGAGAGGTAGAGTGTCAAGCTCTAGGGGTCAGAGGGGCATGTCAGGGGAGCACACATTCTCAACTTACAGAAAGTTTGGCAAGAACCACTTAGGAGAGTGCTCATTGGCTCAGATGCTTGCGACGGGTGTGGCAAGCCTGGACAAAGACTTAGGGATTACCCTTCAGCTAGATAAGGCGATGGTAGAGGTCGTGCCCCAGCCACCACTTCAGCATCCCCAGCAGCTCGCCCACCTTAATAGGGCACATCATCTAGTGTCGGTGGCAGCCGGCACCAAAACTGCTTCTATGTCCTTTCCTTACACCAAGAATAGGAGAGCTCACCAGATATGGTCACTGATATGTTTCGATTCTTCCATTTTGATGTTTATTCATTGCTAGACCTAGGGGCCGCATTATCCTTCATGACTCCCTATGTTGCTATTAGTTTTGGTGTCAGTCCCAAAATCCTTTCAGAATCCTTCTCAATCTCTACTCTTATCGGTGAGTCAGTTATAGCTCAATAGGCATACAAAAATTGCTCCATCACAGTTCTTTAGAAAGTAACCTCAACTGACTTGGTAGAGTTAGATATGACCAATTTTGATGTTATTTTTTTATATGGATTGGTCATATTCATGTTATGCCTCGATAAATTATACAACCCGATCAGTAGAGTTTTGATTTTCAAGTGAGCCAGTCTTAGAGTGGAAAGGTAGTTCAGCTAAGCCAGTAGGTTGCTTGTTTCCTACCTTAAAGTCAAAAAGATAATCTCCAAGGGTTGTGTATATCATCTAATTTGGATTAAGGATTCTAAGTTCGAAACCCCAACTCTTCAATCAATCCTTGTAGTATGTGAGTATCCTAAGTTGTTCCCAGATGATCTATCAAGAGTCCCTTCCAAGTAGGAGATTGACTTTTGTATTGGCCTTCTCCCTAATACGTAGCCCATATTCATTCCTCCTTACTGAATGGGTCCTACCGAGCTAAAGGAGTTGAAGGAAAAGTTGAAAGATCTCCTAGATAAAGGTTTCATGAGGCCTAGTAAGTCTCTGCGGGGTGCTCCAATTCTCTTCGTTTAAAAAAAGGATAGTTTTCTCAGAATGTGCATTGACTAAGGTCCGTTGAACAGGGTCACGATCAAGAGAAAATGTCTCCTCCCCGGGATTAATGACTTGTTTGGCAAGCTTTAGGGTGCCAAGTGCTTTTTGAAGATAGATCTCAGATTCGGTTATCACCATCTCAGGGTTAGGAAGAGTGACATTCCAAAGATAGTGTTCAAGATTTGGTATGGTCACTATGAGTTTGTAGTTATGTCTTTCGAACTAATGAATGCTCCTGCAACTTTCATGGATTTGATAAAAAGGAGCGTTCAAGCAATATCTAGATATGTTCATTATTGTATTCACAGATGATATCCTCATATATACTCAGAGTGAGGAGGACCACGCTGCTCACTTGAGGTTATGTTGCAGACTCTCAAGGACCGTCAGCTGTTTACTTAGTTTAGTAAGCGTGAATTTTGGCTGAAGTCGATTTCACTTTTGGTTCATGTGGTGCGTAGATAGACTCTTAGAAGATTGAGACAGTGAAGAACTGTCCTGGACCTATCAGCCCTACTAACATTAGGAGTTTTTTGGGATTAACTAGCTACTATGGGAGGTTTTTAGAGGGTTTTTCATCCATTGCTACACCTTTGACTAAGTTGACCCAGAAGAAGGTCAAATTTCAATTGTTCGATGCTTATGAGAAGAGTTTTCAGGAGCTAAAGACTCGACTCATTTCAACCACAGTGTTGACCCTGCCAGAAGGAATGGATGACTTTATGGTATATTGTGATACTTCTAGGATTTGCCTTAGGTGTATGTTGATGCATTATGGAATGGTCATTGCTTATGTATTGAGATAGATTAAGACTCATGAGAGGAATTACCTAATGTATGACCTTGAGTTAGCTAGCAGCAGCGATATTTGCTTTGAAGATTTGGAGGTACTATTTGTATGGGGTGCATGTTGATGTGTTCATGGATCACAAGAGCCTTAAGTATGTGTTTACTCAAAAGGACTTGAATTTGTGGCAAAGAAGATGTCTTGAGCATATCAAAGACTATGACGTAAGTTTCCTTTACCACCCGAGCAAGGCCAATGTAGTGACTGATGCTCTTAGTAGGTTTTCCATGGAGAGCGTGTCCCATGTAGATGATGGGAGGATAGAATTGGGGAAAGATGTCCGTAGGCTTGCTCGCTTGGTGATTCACCTTAGTAATTCTGCAGATGGTGGTGTTATTATTCAGAATGGGTCATAATCTTCATTGGTGATTGGAGGTTAAAGCATGGCAAGATGAGGATCCCATCTTAGTAAAGTTGAAGGAAGCTGTTCGGAATCACAAAATGAAGTTTTTCTCCCAAGGAGAAGATGGTATACTCTAATATCAGGGCTGATTATATGTTCCGGATGTGGATGAATTGAGAGAAGATGTTGAGAGCTGCTTATAGTTCTCGATATTCTATCCATCCAGGTACCACCAAGATATACTGTGATCTACAGGAAGTCTATTGGTGGAATAGCATGAAGAAGGATATTGCAGCATTTGTGGCTAAGTGTCCGAATTGCCAACAGGTGAAGGTTGAGCATCAGAGACCTGCAGATACGCTACAAGATATCAGTATTCCAACTTGGAAGAGGGAAGAGATCAATATGGACTTCATTATAGGGTTGCCTCATACTCGCCGATAGTATGGTTCTATATGGGTGATGTAGACCGGATGACCAATTCAGCATATTCTTACAAGTAAAGACTACAGATTCAGTTGAGGACTATGATAGACTTTACATTCGGGAGTTATTTTAGTTACACGGAGTTCCATTGTCTATCATCTTAGATAGAGGCACTCATTTCACCTCTTAGTTTTAGAGATTATTTCAAAAGGGACTTAATACTTAGGTGAATCTTAGCATAGCTTTTCACCCACAGAAAGATGGTCTGGCCGAGCGGACCATTCAGACTCTGGAGGACATTTAAGAACTTTTATGATCAATTTCAGAGGTAATTGGGATGATCACTTGTCTCTTATCGAGTTTTCCTATAATAATAGTTACCACTCTAACAGTCAGGTGGCTCCATTTTGAGGCTCTTTATGGGCAGATATGTAGATCACCTATTGGATGGTTCGAGGTAGGTGAGTCTATGCTGATAGGACCTGATTCAATTTATGAGGCTATGGAGAAAGTTCAGCTTATCTAAGAGAGGCTGAAGAAAACTAAGAGTCATCAAAAATCATATGTGGATGTTAGGAGGAGATAGCTTGAGTTCTCCATTGATGATTGGGTTTTTCTAAAGGTGTCTCCTATAAAGGGAGTTATGAGATTTTGTAAGAAGGGGAAACTTAGTCCCAGGTATGTTGGTCCTTATACGATTCTGAGACATGTTGGAAATGTGTCTTATGAGTTAGTATTGCCAGCAGAGTTAGTTTTGATACATCCAGTTTTCAATGTATCTTTGCTGAAGAAGTACATTGGTGATCTAGATCTAGTTGTTACTGTAGAGAGCATAGGTATGAGGGATAGCTTGATCTATAAGGAGGTTCTAGTTGAGATCCTTGATCATCAAGTTCACAAGTTGAGGAACAAGGAGGTAGCTTCAGTGAAGGTTTTGTGGAGACATCAGCTAGTTGAGGGAGCTACCTGGGAATCCGACGCAGATATAATAGCTAGATACTTGTACCTTTTCCCTTCCAGCTCAGTTCCATCATGAGGTATTAGTTTCCTCCTTAGTGTTATTCAATTTCTTGTCAAGTTCATGTCTCTCAGTTCCTTTCATATCTTAGTACGCATATATGTTTCACGAATTCAACCCAGTCATTTATCTTAGTTCGGAGTCAGTCACCCTGTTAGTTTTTAGTCTATAGCCTTTCAGTTCTAGGATTGTATCTCTTTCCCTATCCTTCCAGTTTACTTAGTCTACATTTGAGGATCATTGTTCCCAAGGGGGAGATAATGTAATACCCCAAAAGTCCCTAAGATCATACCTGGTACTTGCAGCAGAAACTAGCAGGAAAATGGAACCAGGCGATTGGACGAACCACAGGCGAGCTATCCTACGAACTGAAGGCTCACTGGTTATCATGTGGTGATGAACTTCATAAATTTATCAAAAATATCCCATAACCGATAAGTGGATGGTATGACCAATTTTTAGATTGTATTGTCCATTGGTTCTAGTCATTGGAGTAGGATCAGAGAGTGATTCAGAGCAGAGTCATGAACCAACAGATGAACCAACGATCCATTGGTTGGGTCGTTGGTTCTGCCAGCTAAAATTGTAGTTTAGCAGTCCAAGGGTATTTTAGTAAAATTTTATGTTTTAAACTCTTAAGTTAAGCTTCCTAAAGGGCTTATACTTAGTGTAAGACCTTATTCTCTTCAAATACCATAAGTTGGGATTTCTCTCTCAAGGAAAGGCTAGGGTTCTTCATCATCTTCTTATCAATTTCTCTTGGGTCTTAAAGTCAAGTCAAGGATTCCTTAAGCTCAGGTATGTAGGGTCATGAATGGGGGATTTCTTCCACTCTTATTCCCAATTTCAAATCAATTTCATAAACTCTCCAATCATGTTTTATGAAAATTCTAGGGTTAGACCCAATTTTGATGAAATCTCTTATGATCTTCCATGAATTTAATTCACATATGATTCAATCTATATTTTATGATTATGAATGCATGTTTTCTACAATAATATCTTATGAACTTATGTTTCTCAAGTTATGAAGACTTACTCAACTATGCATGAATTACATGGATCTCAAGCTTATGTATCATGGACAAATTAGCGACATTGTTTTCATGGATAGTTCACGTATGTCAAGTATATTTATGATTTTCATGGTTTCAACTAGCCCGTGTAAAATCAAGTATATTTCATTATAATGACTATGAGCAATGTGCATGTTTTCGGAGTAGTATCTAGCACCGAGTAGGCTAGGGTTCAGCGCAACTAGGTCTCAAAACAATATGCCACCGCAGGTATATATTCATGTATGTGGCCTAGCCAGAGAGTGTTCCCCTGCCCAATGGGGCTCACAAGTGATATCACGCCTTTATTATTCTTTGACCTGGCAAGGCTTTGGACGACTCTACCAACTTGAACAAGATAGTTGGGTATCATGTGCTCATTCATGATGGTGTCGGTTATGAGAGTTCCCATTGTTTCTTGATTTTCTATGCATGTTCATGTTCATGACTTATGCTTTTATGACTTACAATATTTTTGGCTCAATATATGCTTTATGAGGTTTTACTTATGAAATCATCCATGTCCACCTTTACGAATCAGTTTTGAAATTCTTGAGCCATTATGCACAGTTTATGATCATAACTTTATGTTTAGCTTGCTCTATACTCATGATTTCAAAATATCATTTTACTACCATGCTTTACTTATCATATATACTCAGTACATTCAAAGTACTGATCGTATACTTTTGCTCTATATTATCTCATGATATAGGTTCGAGTGATCAGTCTCAGCCTTGATGTTAGCTTCTATCCCACTTTAGTCCAATTCATCCCCATATCGGGTAAATCCTTATGATCCAAGGACTTTAGATTTGATACATATTATTTCTTTTATGTCTTTCAGTTTTCATACATTGATAGAGCTAGTTGGGGGTATTGTCCCATCAGGTCATCTATGACTAGAGGCTTTTTAGACTTGATGTATTTCAAAACTTTTGACTTGTAATCCTATTTATACTTTATGAGATTTTAGATTTATTGTTTAATTTCGGTTTGTCATATGCTCTTACTCATTCTATGTGTGTGTCATGGGTTAGCTTGGAGCCATTCGTGGTTCTAGGTCCTGTGTCGCTGTCCGGGGTCTATATTCGGGTCGTGACATCTTTGCTGCTACGGGATCGCAATAGCGGTCAAGTCACCATTGCAGTGAAACAACTGTACGGGTGTAGTGATTAGGAAGTTGATGAATTGATTGTTAAGTTAATTGTAGAAAATTGTAGTTCATATATATGTGTGTATACGAATGGATGTTAATGGTGTACTTAAATGAGGAACTAATTGAGAATTCGAATTAGCCTATGTGTATATTGTTATGGATAGTAAAAGGTTAGAAAATTTTATGTTAATTATATACTTTTGCGTGAATTAATCCTAGTTGACCGATGATACCTATTGGTACATGTGGTGTACTGATATTGCCTTGCTATACCTTTTTGGGTGTAGGTTGTGGTAGGTAATTTGCAGTTTCACGGTTGACGAGGCGTTACTCAGCATAAGCTTCCGCATTCCCTCCGCAGGTGTAGCTGTGTCATTTTATTTTGTCAGTATTCCATGTAGAGCTCTTATGCTTATCTAGACTAGATCTTGAGAGAGTCATGTTTCTACCGGGATTTTATTGTAAAATTAAGCACTAATATATTTATGTAATGGTAATAAGAAATTTGATATTTTTATATGCTGTTAAAAAAAGGGGGGAAGGAGTTCTCTTATCGAGCTAGAGACGAAGTGCTCGCATGACCCTCCCATTTGGGTCGTGTCAAGTTGATATCAGAGCATCTAGGTTACCAGTCTCACAAGTATAAGAGAAATGTCAAGTAGAGTTTTGTAGATTGGTGTTAGATGTTCGCATCTGATTTTCGGAATTCTACATAACATTTAAGAAGTTCTCATTTTATTTCTCTCCTATAGTGTGTCAGAGTGTGTTATTCGCCTGGGTTGAGTCCAATTGATATCTGGAGAAATCCAACTGATATCTCGATGGCTCAATTGGTATGTGGCAATGCAGATTTTTGGTGCAACATGAGATAATAGTCGTAGGTGGTAATAATTAATGAATGAGAAACTGTAGGGTTCGGGAGACTAGTGGTCTGGAAAATTGCATTTTTCTTAGCGACTTCTTGCTGCAGCGATATGGTTCTCATTGTTGCAGACTCTCTACATCATGTAATGGACCTCTATAGCGAGTCCCCTACAATGAAAAGGCGACCGCTGCAGCGGACGACTTCTAGGAAGAACCCAATCCCCTGTTCTAGAAATATTTTCAAGCTAATTTAAAAGCACAGGAATAAGTATATGCATAGATGCAAGAACTGCTAGATAGGATAAAGATAGGGCCAAGAACAAGGCCATTGTCACTGAAATACCAAAGGGCACCCGTACATTAAAAACAAAACAAAAAGAGTTATCCAAAAACAATAAAAGGAAGAGTGAGATTGTCTTATGTTATACCTCAAAAGCCCTAAGATCAGATCCGGGAGTTAAAATAGAGAAAATTAAAAAAATTTGCACCAGGTCACAGGATGATTCGTCCAATGACCCATCAGGATGACCACGAGTCGTCAAGTGACTCATGGTGATGAGTTTGACTTAGCTGAAGATTTTAGTTTTGAGTGGCGAACAGATGTGACCAAGAGTCGTGGTCAGCATCACGACTCGTCAGGTTAGCCGTAGCCAAGGGTGGTTGAAAAATGAAGGAAGTTGGGTAGTGCACTTAACAGGTCCTCACCACGACTCCTTGGGGACACCACGAGTCGTGGTCAGCAGTAACGAATTTTAGGGTGTCTTGTGACAACCTAGATGAAATTTCCAATGGAGGCAACGGATGGAGACCACGAGTCATGGCCATGGACAATGACTCGTCCAATCCCTAGTTGGAATTGGCAGTCTATTTTTCTGTGCAAGTTTAATAAGGGCTTTCCCATAATTCCTATGATCCTAAGGCCTAAACTACATTGATTAAGCTATGCATAATGAGTTTTAAGAAGGGTAAGTTCATTCTAAGACATTCCTATTCATACATGCAAGCTTAGAAGTTTAGAGATGTGATCAAGCTTAATTTCTCCCAAGTTCTTCTCAATTCTTCCTTAGGCAATAAGAGGAGTTATAGATTCAGATTCTCTTAGATATATAGGGTTATGAATGGGTTAATTATTCACACCCATGCCCAATCCCTCTCTAATTCATGAAAATCTATATGCTGATCCTATGGGGTTTTAACCCAATGCATGAATTTCCTAAGGAGTTTCTACCATGGATATGATCTAAGCATGTTCCTATCATTGAATTATGATTCATGGGAAAGTTTTACAAGGTTTTCAATTATGAATCATGTTTTCAAGTTTTATAAATTATGATGCCCATCTATAAAAGTTCATGAAAATTGAGATCCATGATGTATGTTCAAGTATGATGAGATATTATGATGAAAAGCATGTTTTTAAGTTACTCATGTCTATGATCATGTTTTTTCAAGTGATCAAGTATTTTCAAACATGTTTAACTATTGGGCAAGCCCATATGTTCAAGTATGATTTATGATTGCGCGAATTAGCTTACCACATGGTTTTGGAGTCAAGACTCCCAATTATGTTCAGCTTGTGGTATGGTTTGAGGCAAGGCTCCTCATGTATGATTTCAGATTTTATATGTACATGATTATTTAGCTTCGTTGAAAAATGATGGAGAGCATATGCATGTTTTTGGGAGTAGTGTCTAGCATCGAGTAGGCTAAGGGTAGCCAACCCGATGCCGTAGAACTACGAGCCAACGTAGGTATGATCTGATTATTTAGGACCTCCTTTGTGAGCTTTCCCCTGACCCAAGGGGCCTTCAGCTTGATATCGATATCATGGTAGCATCTTTAGCCCTAGCAAGGCTTTAGACGGCTCTGCCCACTTTAGTGTGATAGTCGGGACCACATAAGCTCTATCGTGGTAATGTCAGTTATATGACGAGTCTCCCATTGTTTCTCATAATTTTAGTTATGCATGTTTATCATTCATGATATATATATATATATATATATATATATATATATATATTCTAAAGCATGTTTGACCCAATGTTCAGTTTTACTTATGATTATCATATTTAAGCTTTGGGTCGTTTGAATCAGTTATGATATGCAGTTATGTTCAGATCATGATATCATAAAATAGCATGCAAGCCCTACTCTCAGATTCTTATCTTGTTTATGTTTTACATTATGCATGTTTTAATGAATTTACTTACTTAAGTGGTTTTTCTTACCTTGCATACTCGGTATATTCCATGTATTGACCAAAAACTCTATGCTGTATCATTTTATGAAACAGGCTCTGATCTTCAGACTCAACCCCGTCACTAGCCAGCTCTGGAGTTAGCATCCAACCTCTATTGTTGAGTCCTCATCTGTCGAGGGCCCCTTTCTATTTATTTATGTTTACGTGTTTTCAATTTCAGACCTAGCGAGTTAGTTGGGGTCTTGTCCTATCAACTCATCAGAATTAGAGGTTTTTCAGATGTAGATTGTATTCAGCTTTAGATTTGTGTTGTATGTTCAGGTGTTATGTTATGTTTATACTTCTGTTATGATTATTATGTTGATCTTCCACTTTTATTGATTGAGTTAGAAGTTATGTTCATGCCATGGGTTGACTCGGAGTCTCGTGGGGTTCCTTTTCCTATGTCTTGATCTGGGTCTATGTTCGAGTCGTGACAAACTTGGTATCAGACAATAGGTTTTGAAGTGTCCTAGGATGTCTGAAAGCAGCGTTAAGTAGAGTCTTTTTCATGGGTGTGAACAGCGTCACACTTATGATGAAGAGGCTAGAGACATTTAGGAAATGTTCCCTTCTTTCATGATCTATGTCGTGCGGTGAAATGTCTCTCCATCCTTATAACTCATGCTATTCACGATTGTAGAATCATGACTCCCCGCAGAGTTAACGTTAGAATAAATAGAAATGGAAATTGCCACGAGGATGGCAATGGAGGCGGGCACCAACAGGCCCCACCAACCTATGAGCACCATGCACCGAAGCCGGTTGCCCATACTGAATCACTACTAAAAATATTGTCAAAACCGAGGAAACAAAAACTGACAGACAGTCGGTCTGAAAAATCAAGGGAAAATCGATTCAGTCCGTCAATTTTTATTTTTTAATTATTTTTTGGATAAATATATGGACAGCATAGGTTTTCCGTTGATTTTTTTCGCGGAAAAAACCGCGATTTTTTTTTAAAAAATGAGGGGGTCCCTCGGTTTTTTATTATTTTTTAATAAACCAAGGGATTGAATCGATTTTTGAAGTGCAAAATTGCAGTTGAAGAGTATAAATAAAAATGAAGAAAATATTTCATCAATAACATGTATAGTCGAGTGGTAGAATTGTCTTATGACATAGTAAATACCTGGGTTTGATTCCAAGTAGCTACATCTTTATATATATATATCTGTAAAAACCGACGGACTACCTACCCCATCCCTCGGTCTATTTTAATTTTTTAAATTTTTTTAATTAATTTTGTATTTTGTAAAACTGAAGGACTGGGTTGGGTGTCCCTCGATTTTAACCGACCCTGTCCGTCGGTTTCACAATTCCGATGAGCCAAATTCCAATGACGATAAATGAGTCGATTTGGTGTTGATTTTGCTTAAAAACCCGACCCTTTTCGTCTGTATTAACCCTTGTTTTTTGAGCAGTTTTTGTAGTGAATTCAGGACAACCATACAGATGCTAGTACAGGCCTTGACCGCTCAGGTCAATCGGAAGGCAGTAGCACATGTCCCGTAGTACAGGAATGCGGTGATAGCAAGGGTTAGAGACTTTCTAAGAATGAACCCTACTGAGTCCCTTGGATCGAAAATGGAAGAGGATCCATATGATTTCATTGAGGAGATTATAGGATCACCCAGGTTATGGGGGTGACTGGGGAGGAGTGTGCCGATTTGGCCTCATATCAGTTAAAGGGGGTTGCGCACATTGGTTCAAATAGTGGAAGGATAGTAGGGTATTCGGAGCAGGCCCTATCAGTTGGGACGAGTTTCATGCCGCTTTTCTAGATAGGTTCTCTCCTCGTGAGATGAGGGAGCTGAAGGCGGTCGAGTTCGTGAATCTAAAGCAGGGAAAAATGATAGTCCAGGAGTATGCCTTAGAGTTCACTCATCTGTCAATCTACGCCCTAGAGTTAGTGGTTGATTAGAGGGCTCGAGTGAGTAGGTTTATTCATGGGGTGGCGGACTATCTAAACAAAGATTGCTGGACTGTGATGCTTCATCGGGATATGTATTTTCCTTGGATAGTCTTGTATGCCCAGCAAATAGAGGCAGTACATGTGAGGGAGAGAGAGGCCAAGAGGGCCAAGACAGACAGTTACGGGTTCTCTCAGCAGAGATCAGGGGGTGGACACCGTCAGCAGTCCCAACAGAGATCGTCAGCCCTGACATCATCGGCTACGAGTGTGCCATCCAGATCTAAGCACGACCAAAGAGGATGATCATTAGGCTCTAGTGGCCAGAGAAGCAGGCCCACAGATTCCAGTATCCCAGTTTGCGATAGGTGTGGTCGGAGGCACATGGGTCAGTATTTGGCGGGTACAGGTGCTTTCTTCGGGTGTGGGAAGACCGTACATATGCTCAGAGATTGCCCAGCAGCTAGACAGGGCCATGATAGGGGTCGATGTCCAGCTTCTTATTCAGCAGCTCCACCAGCACGCCCTTCTCAGTAGGGGTCTTCCACTAGCACAAGTGGCAGACAGTGCCAAAACAGATTTTATGCCCTAGCATCCCGCTAGGAGCAGGAGGTCTCCCCAGACATAGTCACTGGTATGGTACGAATTTTTCAACTTGATGTATATGCTTTGTTAGATCCAGGGGATACTTTTTCCTTTGTGATGCCCTATGTGGCTAATAGTTTTGGAGTCAGTCCCAAAACCTTGTCAGAACCCTTCTCAATCTCTACTCCAGTGGGTGATTCAATTGTAGCTAGACGGGTATATAGAAATTGCCCGGTCACAGTCCTTCAAAAAGTCACCTCAGCAGATCTAGTATAGTTAGCCATGATCGAATTTGATGTTATCCTTGGCATGGATTGGTTATTTTCATGCTATGCCTAAGTTAATTATAGAACCCTTGCGGTAGAGTTCCGATTTCTGAGTGAGCTAGCCTTAGAATGAAAGGGTAGTTTAGTTGTGCTTGTAGGTCATTTCGTTTCTTACCTTAAGGCGAGAAAGATGATCTCCAAGAGTTGCGTGTACCATCTAGTTAGGGTTAAAGATGCTACATCTAAGACCCCGACTATTCAGTCCGTTCCAGTAGTATGTGAGTATCCAGAAGTCTTCCCAGAGGATTTATCGGGAATCCCTCCCGAGCAGGAGATTGATTTTGGTATTGACCTTTTTCCCAATATGCAGCCTATATCTATTCCTCTTTACAGAATGGCCCCAGCCAAGTTAAAGGATTTGAAGAAGCAGTTGAAAGACCTATTAGACAAGGATTTCATCAGACTGAGCAAATCCATATGGGGTGCACCAACTCTCTTCGTCTGTAAGAAAGATGGTTCTCTTTATATGTGTATTGATTATCGGCAACTGAACAAGGTCACCATCAAGAACAGGTATCCACTCCCTAGAATTGATGATTTGTTTGACCAACTTTAGGGTGCTAAGTCTTTTTCTAGGATAGATCTTAGATCTGGATACCATCAACTCAGGGTTTGGGAGTGTGACATCCCGAAGACAGCCTTCAGGATGCGGTATGGTCATTACGAGTTTGTAGTTATGTCTTTTATATTAACGAATGCTCCTGCAACTTTTATGGGTTTGATGAACAGGGTGTTAAAGCATACTAGGATATGTTCGTGATTGTGTTTATCGATGTCCTCTTGATATACTCTCGGAGCGAGGAAGAGCATGCCGCTCATTTGAGAGTGGTGCTACAGACTCTCAAGGATCGCCAACTATATGCTAAATTCAGCAAGTGGGAGTTTTGGTTGAACTCAGTGGCATTTTT
Source organism: Datura wrightii (assembly GCA_035772735.1). Lineage (NCBI taxonomy): Eukaryota > Viridiplantae > Streptophyta > Magnoliopsida > Solanales > Solanaceae > Datura > Datura wrightii. The sequence goes on along the minus strand of JASDFA010000019.1, from coordinate 68,137,515 downwards.
GGGCCATGTGGTGTCAAGTGAGGGTATAAAGGTGGACTCTCAGAAGATAGAAGCAGTGAAGAATTGGCCTAGACCGGTGAATCCTTTGGATATCAGGAGCTTCTTGGGCTTAGCCGGTTATTATGGAGGATTTTTAAGGGATTTTCATCTGTTGCAGCGCCATTGAAAAAATTGAACCAAAAGAAAGTGAAATTCCAATGGTCGGATGCTTGTGAGAGGAGCTTCAGGTGTTTAAGACTCGACTCACCTCGGCACCGGTGTTAACCCTACCTAAGGGTACCGATGGGTTGTTGGTGTATTGCGATGCTTTCGGAATGGCCTTGGTTGTGTATTAATGAAGCGATGTAAAGTTATAGAATATGCTTCAAGGTAGCTGAAGATTCACGAAAAGAATTATCCGACCAATGATCTTGAATTAGCGGCGGTGGTATTGCCTTGAAAGTTTAGAGACATTATTTGTACGAGGTCTATGTGGATGTGTTTATAGACCACAAAATCCTATAATATGTGTTTACCGAAGGACCTAAATCTGCGCCAAAGGATGTGGTTGGAGCTACTCAAGGATTATGATATGAGTGTCCTTTACCATCTGAGCAAGGTTAATATGGTGGTAGACGTTCTTAGTTGGCTCTCCATGGAGAGTGTGTCCCATGTAGATGAGGGGAGGAAGGAGCTGATGAAGGATGTTCATCGACTTACACGGTTGGGAGTTCATTTGGTTGACTTAATCGATGGCGGTGTTATAGTTTAGAACAGGTCAGAATCATCCTTGGTGACTGATGTGAAAGTTAGACAGGTCGAGGATCCTATTTTGGTAAAGTTGAAGGAAGCCGTTCAGAATCAGAAGGTAGAGGTCTTTTCCAAAAGGGGAGATGGTGTGCTTCGATATCAGGGTCGCTTGTGTGTTCCGGATGTTGATGATTTGGGAGATCGAATATTGCACAAGGCTCATGGTTCCACATACTCCATACATCCAAGTGCCACCAAGATGTACCATGACCTACGGGAAATCTATTGGTGGAATGACATGAAGAAAGGCATAGCGGAGTTCATGGCTAAGTGTCCAAATTGTCAGAAAGTGAAGGTTGAGCATCAGAGACCGGGATGTGTGCTTCAGGACATCAATATCCCTACTTGAAAGTGGGAGGATATTAATATGGACTTCATCACAGGGTTTCCTCGCACTCGTCGACAGTATGACTCTATTTGGGTGGTCGTGGACAGGTTGACCAAAGCTGCTCATTTTCTACCAGTCAAAACTACTAATTCAGTAGAGGATTATGCCAAACTATACATTTTAGAGCTAGTTCGGTTGCATGGAGTGCCGCTGTCCATCATATTAGACAGAGGTACTCAGTTTACCTCCCAATTTTGGAGATCATTTCAAAAGGGACTTGGTACTCAGGTCAAGCTCAGTACAACATTTCATCCTCAAATGGATGGTCAAGTGGAGCGGACTATTTATACTCTTGAGGACATGTTGAGAGCATGTGCGATTGACTTCAAGGGTAGTAGGGATGATAATTCACCTCTCATTGAGTTTGCATATAACAATAGCTACCATCCTAGCATTCAAATGGCTTCGTTTGAGGCTCTCTACGGGCAGAGGTGTAGATCACCTGTTGGTTGATTTGAAGTAGGTGAAGCTACAATGATAGGACCGAGTTTAGTCCATGAGGCCATGGAAAAAGTTCAGCTTATAAGGGATACGTTGAGAATAGCTCAGAGCCCCCAAAAGTTCTATGCGGATGTGAGAAGGAGAGAACTTGAATTTGAAGTCGACGCTTAGGTATTTCTATAGGTGTCTCCCATGAAGGGAGTGATGAGGTTCGGGAGGAATGGGAAACTCAGTCCCCATTATGTTGGCCCGTACTAGATTCTGAAATGGGTTGGCAAGGTGGCATATTAATTGGAGTTGCCCTCAGAATTAGCTTCTGTTCGTTCTGTTTTTCATGTATCTCTCTTAAAGAAGTGTTTGGGTGATCCATCTCTGGTTGTTCCAGTGGACAGTGTCGGTGTGAAAGACAACCTTAGTTATGAAGAGGTTTAGGTGGAGATAGTGGATCGGTAGGTTCGCAAGCTAAGGAACAGAGAAGTAGCTTCAATTAAAGTTTTATGAAGGAATCAGCATGTTGAGGGAGCTACGTTGGAAGCCGAAATAGATATGATGGCTAAATACCCACATTTATTCCCTGTCGGCTCTGTTTCAGCTTGAGGTATCAGTTTTTACCCTAAAACTCTATGTAGTTTCATGTTCAATTCATGTGCCTCAGTTTCTTTCATTTCAAAGCATGTATGTATGATTCATGAATTCAGTTCAGTCATGTAGTTCAAATCGGAGTCAGTCATTCCGTCAGTTTTCAGCTTATATGATCAGTATTTGAATATGATGATTGCATTTCTCTGCTTTCTATATGATATTCAATATTCGAGGAAGAATATTCCTAAGGGGGAGATATTGTTATACCCCGATATCCCTAACATCAAACCCGGGAGTTGAAATGGAGAAAACAGGAAATGTCTGCCCCAGGTCACAAGACGAGTCATCCAGTGACCAGTCAGGATGACCACGAGTAGTCAAGTGACTCATGGTGAGGAGTCAGACTTAGCTGAAGATTTTAGTTTTGAGTGGCCAACAGATGTGACTGTGAGTGGTGGTCAGCATTATGACTCGTCAGGTCAGTCGTGGCCAAGGGTGGTTGAAAAATGAAGGAAGTTGCACAGTGCACTTGACGGGTCCTCACCATGGCTCGTTGGGGACACCATGAGTCGTGGTGTCACCCATGGTGACCCCCCGGTAAATTTTGGTAGTGTAGAGGACGGGAGGTGACCATGAGTCATGGTCACCAGTATCGAATTGTAGGGTGCCTCGTGGTAACAACCTAGATGAAATTTCCAGTAGAGGCAACGGATGGAGGCCACGATTCATGGCCATGGACAAAGACTAGTCCAGTCCCTCGTTAGGACTGGCAGTCTGTTTTTCCTTGCTAGTTTAATAAGGGATTTTCCGTAATTTCTATGATCCTAAGGCCTAAACTACGTCGTTTTAAGCTATAAATAATGAGTTTTATGAAGGGTAAGTTCACTATAAGCCATTCATATTCATGCATGCAAGCTTAGAAGTCTAGAGAGGTGATCAAGCTTAATTTCTCCCAAGTTCTTCTCAATTCTTCCTTGGGCAATCAGAGGAGTTATAGAATCAAATTCTCTCAGGTGTGTAGGGTTAGGAATGGGTGAATTGTTCACACCCATGCCCAATCCCTCTCTAATTCATAAAAGTCTATATGTTGATCCTATGGGGTTCTAACCCAATGCATGAATTTCCTAAGTTTTTGTCATGGGTATGATCTAAGCATGTTCCTATTATTGAATTATGATTCATGGGCAAGTTTTATAATTTTTATAATTATGAATCATGTTTTAAAGTTTTACAAATTATGATGTCCATCCATGAAAGTTTATGAAAATTGACATCCAATATGTATGTTCAAGTATGATGAGATATTTATGATGAAAAATATGTTTTCAAGTTACCCATATCTATGATCATGTTTTTCCAAGTGAATGAAGTATTTTCAAGCATGTTTATGTATTGGGCAAGCCCATATGTTCAAGTATGATTTATGATTACACGAATTAACTTACCACATTGATTTGGAGTCAAGACTCCCAATTATGTTCAGATGGTAGTATGGTTTGAGCTAAGGCTCCTCATTTATGATTTCAGATTTTATATGTACACGATTATTAAGCTTCGTCACTAGAAGACGGTCAGCTTTGTTGAAAAATGATGGAGAGCATATGCATGTTTTTAGGAGTTGTGTCTAGCACCAAGTAGGCCATGGGTCATTCAACCCTATGCCACAGAACTACGAGCCAATGTAGGTATGATCTAATTATTTGGGACCTCCTTTGTGAGCTTTCCCCTGCCCCAAGGGGCCTTCAGCTTGGCAAGGCTTTAGATGGCCCTACCCTCTTAAGTGTGATAGCCGGGACCATGTAAGCTCTATTTTGGTATTATCGGTTATATGACGAGTCTCCCATTGTTCCTCATGATTTTAGTTATGCGTGTTTATCATTCATTAATATATACATATATATATATATATATGTTCTAAGGTAGGTTTAATCCAATGTTCAGTTTTACTTATAATTATCAGATTTCAGCTTTGGGTCATTCGAATCAGATATGATATACAATCATGTGTAGATCATGATTTCATAAAATAGCATGTAAGCCCTACTCTCAGATTCTTATCTTGATTATGTTTTACGTGATGCATGTTTTAATGATTTTACTTAGTTAATAGGTTTTACTTACCTTGCATAATAAGTACATATCACATACTAACCGCATACTCTATGTTGTATCATTTTATGATACAGGCTCCGATCTTCAGACTCAGCCTCATCACTAGCCAGCTCCGGAGTTAGCATCCATCCTCTATTGGTGAGTCCTCATCTGTCGAGGGCCCCTTTCTATTCATATGTTTACATTTTTTTAGTTTCAGACCTAGCAAGTTAGTTGGGGTCTTGTCCCATCAACTCATCAGAATTAGAGGCTTTTTAGACGTAGATTGTATTCAGCTTCAGACTTGTGTTGTATGTTCAGATGTTATGTTATGTTTAGGCTTCCACTTTTATTGATTTATTTAGAAGTTATGTTTATTCCATGGGTCCACTTGGAGTCTCTCGGGGTTCTTTGTCCCGTCTCTCGATCCGGTCCTATGTTCGGGTCGTGACATCTTACAAGCCCCAAATAGGGGAAACCAAATTGAATTGTCTACGGGGGAGAAGTGAAGGGAGGTACACCCTGGCCATGCCTAATTAGAGGCCTCGTCGCTTTACCCTTAATATCTTTAGCCTTCTCATCCTCAAACTTGCTAAGAAAGGAGAACTGCAGGATGTTCTCCCTAACTAACTGAGGCATCCTAGAACCTGGAGAGAGGGCCTTCAGGATCTTCTTAATCCCTTTCCACATCCAGACGAAGACCCTATCTCGGGAGCGCCATTTCATCCTCTCTCTCCAGGTCCTCTCGGACCTTTACATAAGCCTGGGCAAAGGAGACAATCGCGCCCTGCACTCCCTCTGGGTCCGTAACTACTGCATGGGATGGCCTATCTCCTGGGGAGGTCTAGGAAACCCTCTTAGTAACTCCTTTATGGTAGTCATCTCTATCTCAATCTTCTCGAATGCGCTGACAGGCCTAGAGAGGTTTACCCCACTACCCTCATCATCGAAAGCTTCCCTCGGCTTCTTCTTTCCCTTCTTCGGTGCACCTTTCACCCTCAGAGGGTAAAAGGACACATCACATGACACCTTACCATCTTTGGCTTCCTTGTACACCTTGGAACACTTGCAAAGCAGAGTAATGAAAGAGGGAAAGGACAGGCCAGTAACACTATTGGTTGAGGAATACCTCCACTCCTTCGGTATTTGTGCCCCCACATTAACAGGCACCCTGCTCAAGATACAAGCCACAACCAATGCTCAAGAGTAGGTCACATCAATAACATTGGTAGATGGGCGGAACCTCTGGGACACCAAATTCATCCACCTCTGAACCTTAGTAGTAAAGTGAGTACCCCTAATGCCCATGTATGTAATGCCCTAGTGTCATGCCCTGAGACTACACCCTGGACGGGACACGGTACTTGGAGTCAAAAGTAACCCCAAGTCAACCTTTGTTCTATCATACACTGGTATTCTGAGTAAAACATGCATAGCAGAAGCTTTCTAAATAAAACATAAAACATTTATGAAAGCTAAAACGGAAACATAAAATTTAAAACATCTGAAAGTCTGAAATCAAGTCTGTGTTTGAAATCCATCTAATAGATGAGTTGCTGGGAAAAGCCCCCAACTAACTCTAAGTCTAACTGAAAATAATGAAATAACTAAAAATAATGAAATCACGCCCTTGAAGGATGACTAATCACACTTCTGCTATCGAGGAGGATCTGAACGAAGTCGGCTAACGGTGCTAAGTCTGAGAACCTGCAGAAGTATCATGAAATGATACAGCATAAAAGTATGAATTAGTACTTTGAATGTATTGAGTAAGTGAGAGAGAACATAATGCTGGATATAAAGTGACTGAGCTGAAAAATGACGTGCAATGACCAACTAATATATTGAACTGTAAGAACTGAAGTAAACTGAGATGGTCAAGATGACCCTATCTGGTGGTCAAAGACATGCCCTAAGTCTGAAAGTTCCGAGTTTGAGATACTATACTGTACTAAACTGAACTAGACAGATAGAGCTGGAAATGAACTATTTATTCTGAAACTGGACTGGATTGACTAGTGGGAGAGTCTGTAACTGACATATAACCACGTGAGCTAGACATGGAGTCCGATGTATATGCCCCACCGGTAGGACTCAATATACCTTGCCAGAGTATAGATGCATGAACTAGGTGATCACAAAGTCTAGGGCCACTCATGCCAATAAATACTGTAACTTACGCTGGCAATGTATTTTTGAGAACCTGGGTGTGCTGGAACCCCGATCCACTCGGTGCTAAGTCTTGCTCCCACTGGATTACCTAAACTGAATACTAAGTTGATAGCTGGAAACTGGGGTCTAAGACTAGTCAGGGATACATAACTGAAAATACCCTGAGAGTTTTATCAGACTAGATTCTGAAACTAGGTTCTAAACTGGTCAGAGCTGCTTATCTAGAAGCGTCATAACCGTCTAAGAACAAACTGTAATCTGTCTGAGGTCCTAAGTCTAGTCAGAGATGTTTGTCTAAAATGTCATGACCGCCTAGTGGACCAATGAAACTGAGTTCTAAGTCTGATTCTGCTAACTAAGAGGTATCATAGACACCTTAAGGAATTCTTTAGTCAAACTGATCAGTTGAAAAATTCTAAATAGTTCTGACGAGGTTCTACATTCTAACTGAACTGAACTATTAAGCAGCTAACAGAGAATTCAACTTATTCCAACTACATGGGAATCCACAATATGGCAAAGATTTCAAGAAATAAGGAAATCTCTTCCGACAAGCAGTACTATAGTTTTCTCATTCGTGCCAGGGCTAAAATCATTCTTATCAAGGGAGTAGTTACTCAACATCTAAACAATAGGGAATACTAGAAAATCAGCCCAACCCACACTTTTCAAATCATGAGGAATTTAATACATAAATACATTTCATTCAAAAGCTCAAGGCTATGACTGATAGAGAAGCTATAAAAGGGTTATGGGTGGACACAAGGGAAGAACTATTCCCTTGTTGAATTCCCACATACCTCGCTAAGAATTTCCTGGAGGAGGAAACTTGAATTTATGAGATGAATGAAGAACCCTATGCCTTACTCTGAAAGTTTCTTGAGACACTCTTCGACGATTTTTCTGAGAATGAACGTGGAGAATGAGGGGAGAGGCTGTTCATTCCCACTAGTAGGTCTAAAATTATGTCTAAAACGACATATTTTAAAGTTTAGGAGAGTACGAAATTACTAAACAACCCTTAGAAAATCGCAGAGAAAAACTGTCAGGTGGTCCTAATGGGTGACATAATGGGTCGTGATCGGTGACCATGACTCGTGGTCACACTCGTTGAGTACACTGCCCGGAAATCTCGAAAAGCCACCACGAGGGACCTAAAGAGTTGTGGTGAGTGACCACGACTCGTGGTCACCTGTCATGGACCATACTGCCTAAAAGTACGAAGCTCCCCATGGGTGACACCATGACTCGTGGTGCCCCATAACGATTCATGGGGAGGACTCGTGCGGTACACTGCTTAGCTCTTAGAGAAACCTCCTCTAACTTATCACGACTCACCTCAAGAGTCGTGGTGGCTGACCATGACTCGTGAGGTCTTTCGTTGGGTCCACTTTCTATCTCTTTCCGTTTCTTAATCCCCCTTCCCACGACTGACCTAACGAGTCATTACGTTTCCTAGCGACTCGTTAGGGGAGTCGTCCTGAAGAATTTTCTGCAGATTTCCAGATTTTCTGACTTAAGTCTCGAATCTAGTCTTTGGGTTTCCGGGGAATTAAAATATCTCCCCTTGGAAACATTTGTCCTCGAATGTTGGAAAACACACAGGGTAGTAGGGAATAACAAGCATAATGATCAAATACTGCTCATTTAACTCCAAAACAAATAGAATGAATACCCACGTTTCAATATACCTAACTGAATTGAATTCACCTTTCATAAATACATCCAAAATCATAAATGAAACTTAAACACATGAATTGAACTCAACAATTAGATCAGTTTCTAAGGCAAAACTAATACTTTAAGCTGTAATAGAGTCGGTAGAGAATAAATGCGGGTATTTGCCCATCATATCTGCTTTGGCCTCCCACATAGCTCCCTCAACCTACTGATTTTTCCATAACACCTTGAATGAAGCTATTTCCTTGTTCCTTAGCTTACGAACCTGATGGTCAAGGATTTGGACTGGTACCTCCTCATATGAGAGACTATCCTTTATTTCTACACTGTCCAATGGCACAACTGAGGTTGGAACTCCGATGCATTTCTTCAAGAGTGACACATGGAATACAGGGTGTCCGGATGTCAACTCTGTAGGTAACTCCATCTCATAAGCTACTTTGCCAATTCACCTCCGAATCTTGTAGGGTCCCACATACCTCAGACTGAGCTTTCCTTTCTTCCCAAACCTCATCACCCCTTTCATGGGAGAAATGTTCAAGTAAACTCAATCATCCACTGAGAACTCCAATTCTCTTCTCCTCACATCTGTATAAGATTTCTGATGGCTCTGAGCTATTTTTAATCTTTCTCGTATGAGTTGTACCTGATGCATAGCTTCATGAACCAAGTCTGGCCCGATTATAGAAGCTTCACCCACTTCAAACCACCCGATAGGAGATCTGCACCTCCTACCATACAATGCCTCAAACAAAGCCATCTGAATGCTGGAGTGGTAACTATTGTTGTACGAAAATTCAATAAGAGGCAAGTGGTCATCCCAATTACCCTTAAAATTGATCACGCATGCTCTCAACATATCTTCTAGGGTCTGAATGGTCCTCTCAGCTTGCCCATCTGTCTGCGGGTGAAAAGCTGTGCTGAGCTTGACCTGAGTGCCTTGTCCCTTCTGAAAAGACTTCCAAAAGTGTGAGGTGAAGTAAGTTCCTCTATTTGAAATGATAGCTAAAGGCACCCCATGAAGTATGACTAACTCTTGGATGTAAATTCTGGCATAGTCCTCAACTGAATATATCATTTTGACTGGGAGAAAGTGTGCTGACTTAGTCATCCATTCTACTACTACCCAGATTGAGTCATGCTGTCGACGAGTCTAAGGTAGACCCGTAATAAAGTCCATGTTTACTTCTTTCCACTTCCATGTGGGTATGCTGATATCCTGAGTCATACCTCCTAGTCTCGGTGTTCCACTTTAACTTGCTGGTAGTTCGGACACTTGCCTATGAATTCAGCGATGTCTCTCTTCATGCCGTTCCACCAGTAAATATCTCATAGATTGCGGTACATTTTAGTAGCACCAGGGTGAATGGAGTATCTTGAGCTATGTGCTTCAACCAGTATCTGATGTCTTAACTTACCAACATCGGTGCACACAACCTTCCCTGGTAACGAAGTACTCCATCTCTCCCTTTGGAGAAAGCCTCGACCTCCTTCCTGAGAACTGCTTCTTTGAGTTTAAGAAGGATGGGATCTTCATCCTGTCTGGACTTGACTTCCACACCAAGGAAGAGTCCAACCCGCTTTGCACCACTACTCCACCCTCAACCGAGTCAACCAACTATACCCCTAACCGAGCTAGCCTGTGAACATCCTTTGCCAACTCCTTTTCACTTTCTTCAACATGGGCCACATTTCCCATAGACACTTTGCTTAGGGCATCAGCTAACACGTTGGCTTTGCTGGGGTGATATAGCACCCTCATGTCATAGTCTTTCAGTAGGTCCAACCACCTTCTCTAAGAAGATTTAGGCCCTTCTGAATGAACACGTACTGAATGCTCTTATGATCTGTAAACACATCCATATGAGCTCCATATAGGTAATGTCTCCATATTTTCAGCGCAAACACCACAACTGCCAACTCCAAGTCATGAGTTGGATAGTTCTTCTCATTTACTTTGAGCTGCCTGGAGGCGTAGGCTATCACCTTGCCTCGCTGCATCAGAAAGAAACGGAGTCCAACTCTAGAAGCATCACAATAGACAACCAACCAATCTGTTCCTTCTGGCAAGGTTAAAACCGGAGCGGTAGTGAGTCGAGTCTTCAACTCATGGAAACTCTTCTCACACGCATCCGACCACTGGAACTTCACCTTCTTCTGAGTTAACTTAGTCATAGGAGATGCTATAAAGGAAAACCCTTCCACAAACCATTGGTAATAACCAGCTAAGCCTAGAAAACTCCTGATTTTTGTTGGAGAGGTAGGTCTGGGACAATCTTTCACTGCTGCTATCTTTTGAGGATCTACCTAAATACCTTCACCCGAGACCACGTGACCCAGAAAAGTTACAGACTTCAACTAGAATTCACACTTGCCGAACTTGGCGAACAACTGGCGGTCTTTGAGCGTCTGAAGCACTATACTCAGGTGATTAACATGCTCTTCCTCATTTATAGAGTATTCTAGAATGTCGTCAATACATATAATGACGAACATATCCAGATACTGCTTGAAGACTCTATTCATCAAGTCCATGAAGGCTGCGGGGGCATTCGTTAGCCCGAAGGACATAACCACAAACTCGTAGTGACCATATCGATTTCTGAATGTTGTTTTCAGTATGTCATACTCTCTGACCCTTAGCTGATGGTATCCCGATCTGAAATCTATCTTTGAGAAACAACTGGCTCCCTGAAGTTGGTCAAATAGGTCATCAATTCTGGGTAGGGGATACATGTTCTTGACTGTGACCTTGTTCAGCTAACGGTAATCTATACACATTCTGAGAGTACCATCTTTTTTACGAATGAATAGTACTGGAGCACCCCAGGGAGAGATGCTGAGTCTGATAAAACCCTTGTCAAGAAATCTTTTAACTGCTCTTTCAACTCCTTAAGCTCAGGTGGAGCCATTTTGTAAGGAGGGATAGAGATGGGTTGAGTATCTGGGAGAAGGTCTATCCCAAAGTCTATTTCCCATTTAGGGGGAACTCCGAGAAGATCCTCAGGAAATACATTTAGGAACTTGCTGCCACTGGAACTGACTGGATAGTTGGGGTCTCAGAGTTTGAATCCTTGACCTGAACTAGATGATAAATACATCCCTTGGAGATGAGTTTCTAGGCCTTAAGGTAGGAAATAAACCTGCCCTTAGGCGATGAACTACTGCTAGTCCATTCTAACACTGGTTCATTTGGAAACTTGAACTTGACCACTCTAGTTCTGTAGTCAACTGAGGCATAACCGGAGTTTAACCAATTCATGCTGAGGATAATATCAAAATTGACCATGTCTAATTCTACGAGATCAGCTAGAATGACTTTATTCAATATCGAGACTGGGCAGTTTCTATACACCCGACTGGCTCTAACTAACTCGCCAACAGGGGTGGAGGTTTAGAAAGGTTCTGAGAGGACCTCTAGACTGATATTGAACTAGAATTCTACGTAGGGAGTCAAGAATGAAAGAGTGGCTCCTAGATCTAGGAGGGCATACACGTCTAGATGAAAGAGTCGTAACATATCCGTGACTACGTCAAGTGAGCTCTCCTGATCCTGATGGGAAGAAAATGCATAGAAATGGTTTTGGCGCTGACCGCTATTCGTACCTGATATGTTGTCCTGCTAGGCTGGTCGACCTGTTGGAGCTGATGATGTGATCTCCCTTTCCCGGCTGATGGGCCCTCCTTGAGCCGATGTCTGAGCTGTCCATAACCAAATAGCCCTCTCGAACCAGAAGGCACTCTCCCGGGTGGTTCTTGCCACACTTGGGGCAAGCTGGATATCTATTTTCGGCATTGTGGCTCTGAGACTGAGTGCCAGATGCTCCACCCCTCTGATCCTAATGGGACCGGAAGGTTGGGGCATTGGCTGAGTTGGGTGTTGGGGTTGTCTACTGTTGTTGCTGTTGTTGTTGCTGCTGCTGTGAGCGGCTACTACTGCTAGACCTCTGATGGCCATAATATGACTGGCCAATCCTTGCCCATTTGTTTTTTCGTTCCATGTCCCTCAATTTTTTGGCCTCAATCTGTTGGGCATAGATAATCAGGCTGGAGAGGTCCATATCTCTAATCAGCATTGCTGTCCTGCATTCCTTGAGGACTAGGTTCGATAATCCATTCACAAATTTCAACATGCGAGCCCTTGGCTCAGCTACCATCTTTGGAGCGTACTTGGATAGCCTGGTAAACTCCAATGCGTATTCTTCCATGGTTCTGTTGCCCTGTCTCAAGTTCATAAACTCCTCCATTTTTGCCTCCCTCAACTCTCGAGGGAAAAACCTATCCAGGAAGGCTATGTGAACTCCTCCCATTCTACCGGTCCTGCTCCCGCTGGCTGCCCCTATTTCCATTGATCATACCATACTTGAGCTACCCCTTTTAGATGGTAGGCCACCGAATCAGCACTCTCGGAGGAGCTGACACCCATAATGTGGGTAATCTTCAAGATCTCATCCAAAAACTCTTGGGGTTCCTCCCCCACCTTGGATCCCAGAAATGATTGACGGTTCATACAGGTGAAGTCTCGCACCCTAGCAGTTGCTGCAGACCTGTTGGTGTTCATCAGCACCACCTGCTAGTTCACATGGTTGGTGACTGTTTGTGCCAGCAATTGGATGGCAGCCTTGAATTCGGCCGTAGATACCGAATCATCTTGAGGGGCTGCCGGGGCTGGTGGGGCAGGTCTGTTGGCGTTACCGTCTCTTCTTCCATTACCACCTCTGGGAGGCATGATTCACTGAAATGAAACAGTGCACGAGTTAGAAGGACGTTTCTGGAACTAAACTTTAACACACGATAAAGAGTATGAACAAAAGAGAGTTTTCCTAATAACATCTCGGAGCCTCCTCGTCATAAGTGTGGCATGCTTCACACCCATGAAAAGAACTCTACTCGATGCGACTTTCAGACATTCTGAGGATACTCTAAACCCAGGGCTCTGATACCAAGTTTGTCATGCCCCAAGACTACACCCTGGATGGGACACGGTACTTGGAGTCACAAATGACCCCAAGTCAACCCCTTGGTCATACACTGGTATTCTGAGTAAACCATGCATAGCGGAAGCTTTCTAAATAAAACATAAAACATTTACGAAAGCTAAAATGAAAACGTAAAATTTAAAACATCTGAAGGATCTGAAAGTCTAAAAACAAGTCTATGTATGAAAGCCATCTAACAGATGAGTTGTTGGGACAAGCCCCCAGCTAACTCTAAGTCTAACTAAAAATAATGAAATCACTCCCTCGAAGGATGAGGACTCACACTTCTGCTACCGAGGAGGATATAAATGAAGTCGGTTAACGGCGCTGAGTCTGAGAACCTCAGCTGTATCATGAAATGATACAGAATAAAAGTACGTATCAGTACTTTGAATGTACTGAGTAAGTGAGAGAGAACATAATGCTGGATATAAAGTGACTGAGCTGAAAAATTACATGCAATGACCAACTAATATACTAAACTGTAACAACTGAAGTAAATTGAGATGGTTAAGATGACCCTATCTGGTTGTCAAAGACATGCCCTAAGTCTGAAAGTTCTGATTCTGAGACACTGTACGGTACTAAACTTATGTAAACTGATAGATCTAGAACTAAATTGTTTATTATGAAACTAGACTGGACTGACTAGTGGGAGAGTCTGTAACGACATATAACCACGTGAGCTAGACATGGAGTCCGATGTATATGCCCCACCGGTAGGACCCAATATACCTTGCCACGGTATAGAGGCATGAATTGGGTGCTCACAAAGTTTGGGGCCACTCAGGCCAATAAATACTATAACCTACGCTAACAACATAGTTCTGGGAACCTGGGTGCGCTGGAACCCCAGCCCACTCGGTGCTAAGTCCTACTCCCACTGGATTATCTAAATTGAATATTAAGCTGAAAGCTCGAAACTGGGTCCAAGACTAGTCAGGGATACATAACTGAAAGTACCCTGAGAGTCTTATCGGACCGATTGTGAAACTGGGTTCTAGACTGGTCAGAGCTGCTTATGTAGAAGCGTCGTAACCGTCTAAGAACAAACTGTAATTTGTCTTGTGTCCTAAGGCTAGTCAGAGCTATTTATCTAAAATGTCATGATCACCTAGTGGACCAATGAAACTGAGTTCTGAGTCTGATTCTGCTAATTGGGAGGTATCACAGACACCTCAAAGAATTCTGTAGTCAAACTAATCAGTTGACAAATTCTGAATAGTTCTGAGAAGGTTATACATTCTAACTGAACTGAACTACTAAGCAGCTAACAGAGAATTCAACTTATTCCAACCACACGAGAATCCACAATATGGCAAAGATTTCAAGAAATAAGAAAATCTCTTCCGACAAGTAGTACTATAGTTTTCTCATTCGTGCCAGGGCTAAAATCATTCTTATCAAGGGAGTAGTTACTAAACATCTAAACAATAGGGAATACAAGAAAATCAGCCCAACTCACACTTCTCAAATCATGAGGAATTTAATACATAAATACGTTTCATTCGAAAACTCAGGGCTAAGACTGATGGAGAAACTATAAAAGGTTTTGGGGGAGGGAAGAACTATTCCCTTGTTGAATTCCCACATACCTGGCTAAGAATTCCCTGGAGGACGAATCTTGAATTTCTTAGATGAATGAAGAACCCTATGCCTTACTCTGAAAGTTTCTTGAGAGACTCTTTGATGATATTTCTAAGAATGAACGTGGAGAATGAGGGGAGAGGCTGTTCATTACCACTAATAGGTCTGAAATTACGTCTAAAATGATGTAGTTTAAAGTTTAGGAGAGTAGGAAATTACTAAATAGCCCTTAGAAAATTGTAGGGAAAAACTGTCAGGTGGTCCTAACGGGTCATGATCAGTGACCATGAGTCGTGGTCACACTCGTTGAGTACACTGCCTGGAAATCATGGAAAGCCACCACGAGGGACCTAACGAGTCGTGGTGAGTGACCACAACTCATAGTCACCTGTCATGGACCACACTGCCTAAAAGTCTGAAGCTCCCCACGGGTGACACCACGACTGATGGTTCCCCATAAAGAGTCGTGGTGAGTACTCATGGGGTAAACTGCTTAGCTCTCAAAAAACCTCCTCTAACTGATCACGACTCACCTCACGACTCGTGGTGGTTGACCACGACTTGTGAGGTCTTCAGTTGGGTCCACTGTATATCCCTTTCCACTTCTCAATCCCCCTTCCCACGACTGACCTAATGATTCCTTAGGTTTCCTAACGACTCATTAGGGGAGTCATCCTGAAGCATTTTCTGCAGATTTTTAGATTTTCTGGCTTAAGTCCCGGATCTAGTCTTTGAGTTTCCGGGGCATTACACCTAGTGAGACGAGGGCCTTATGCTTTTCTACGACCAGATTATCTACGAGCCACAGCCTATTACCATTCACATCCTTGGCTTTTAGCTCGACCTTAGGAGGATTTGGCAGATCCAATGCCTTATTAATGGAGCTGGAGCTAATACTGATTTGCATTCCTCGAGCATAAGCCATCGGGTCTAGGAGAGACTAGTTCACAGTAGGAAGGTTGGCATAGAACCCCCTCACCCAATCTTTATTAGCTTTGCAAGGCTTCTTGACCACCCCATGACATCTCTTGGAGACGGGCATAAAATTGGGGTGCCTTTTCTTCCACATGTTGCATGATAAAACCCCTCTCATGCAACAAGCACTTGGTTGCTTGCTCATTGTGTCTGAACTGGCACTGGTCATTAACGAACCTAATGTAGTCAAAGGTGTGGCTGCCTCCATTTTCAAATATGGTAGGATCTTGTATAAGAACAAACTTTTAGGAGAATACCCAAGTGTAACGCCCTAAAAGTCCCTAAGATCAGACCCCAAACTTGGAGTAGAATCCAGCAGAAAAGTGAAAATATTCCCTCAGAATGATTTAAGGAACGAACTGCTATGAGGAACAATGACCCATTAGTCCCTCTTGTTGCTACCCAAGACACTGTAGAACTGTAGCCAAAACCAGATCAAATGAGTTAGAGGATGACTTGTACTAAACAACGACCCGTTCTGGCTGGTCATTGTCAGAAGTTTAGATACTTTTCAAAATTATTTCAGTAACAATGGGTGAATATAATAGACTATTGTATCAATGAACGATCCATTCTCACGAGCCCTCAGTTCCCAGGCAGCCAAGGGTTTGGAATTAATGAGTCATAGGATGACTCATTGAACTAAATAAAGAGTTATAGTGACAAGTCGTGGGATGGAATTCAGATAGTAAGCAACATGATTTTAGTGACCATGGAAGGATGTAATGACTCATTGGACCAAGTAATGGATCATCTTGAGGGGTCATTGGATGAGTTCAGAGATTTTTCAAGACTGGTCCACCGACACGAGCCATAAGACGACTTGTGGTATGTAATAATAGGCGGTTGTGAGTATTCATGGTAAGAAGATCATAGATTGAGAACTTGGTCTAGCATGTAACGACTGGTCACCACGAGTTGTGGTGACAACCAACGACTCATGGTGTAGTTTATGGTGACTGGACGGGCTGATAATAAGTGCGAATTTTCATAGGTATTTTCATAACTTCCTAAGCTTTTAACTCCTAAATGAGGTCGCTTTGGGTTTTCTAAGGGGAATATTAGAGGGTTTTTCTTAGTCTAATCCCTCATTCTTCTCAAACCACCATATATTCCAATTCTATAAGCTCTCAAGCCTCTCAAGAACACCTAAGGTTCCTCTTCAAGAGCTTCAAGATCCAAGTGCTAGCAAGGTTTCTCCAAGACCAGTTATATGGGACTTCAATAAGAGTTTCCTTTCACCCTTGTGTCCCAATTATTTTCAGAAACCCTAGTAAAATTCAATTCTCTAGAAATCATGTCTTAGGCTCTTCATTCAATATATGATTTCCCTTATTTTCTCTATGTCTTCAAGGCTCTTATGATGAATAGTATATGATTTTCATGATTTTACTCTCAATTGCATAATGTATTTCCATGATTTGATACTAGCATGATTTCAAAGGTTTAGTCCCTATGATTTAGCATTATTTTTGAAAGACTTGGTCAATTTTGAACTTATGACTCTCTCAAGATTTTAGTATGCATGAATTACAGTATGATTTGAACATATCATTCTCTCATGATTTTAGTATGATCATTATTTTTCTGGTTCTTTAGACTCTCAGGACACTTTCAGATAAAGTAATTCTGACATAGTCTTAGAACACCAGCTTCAAGTATTAGTATCTTCATGGTTATTTAGACTCTCAGGAAATTTTCAGATAAAGTAGTTTTGACTTAGTCTTAGAACACCAGTTTTCGAATTATCAGTATTTACGTTCAGTTGGGAGTAGTACTTAGCATCGAGTGGCCCAGGATTTAGCATACCCAGATTTTTGGAACTACATGCCACTGTAGGTTATTAGCCCGAATGAGCCCCAGTTAGTGATCACACAAAATACTTGCTAGACACTGCAAGGTACAGTGGGCCCTATCTATGGGGATTATATATTGAACTCCATATCTAGCTCATGTGGTTATATGTTTGTTAATAGACTCTCCTACAATATAGTTCAGTTTCAATACAGTTCATATCAGTTACAGTTACAACTTCAATTTTTTGTGCATGTACATGTACCTTAAATCAGTTGTACTTGTATTTTCCTTAACTATTTTTAGACTATCATATCATGTCAGCATTTATCCATCTCAGATGGGGTCATTGACTCAACATCAGCTTATGCATTTAGCTATGTATTTAGTACAGGTTTTCTTAGATTACTAGCATGTTTTAAACTTTAGTTGCATTACTCAGTACATCAAAAGTACTGACCGCATACTTCTTGTCCTATATCATTTTATGATATAGATCAAGGTATTTAGACTCAGCCTCGTGGGTAGACACATTCTAGAACTTCATTAGGCGATTTTTGGTGAGTCCTGATGTTTCCAAGCGCACACAAGCACACGTGGTCATCAGGCAATATAGGACAGTGAAGTCCCGATATCGATCCCTCAGAGACTTGTTAGATTAATTACTTAAGGTTAACATTTTATTTCACTATTCAAGTAAGCACAGGTAAATTGGGGAAATGGTTTTGGAGATTATTCTACTAACTTGAAAGATAAATTAACTAATAACAAAAATCATATTCAAAAGTGTTTGCAATTTAAATAATGACGAAAATCTAGGATCTTGGCACTTTCTCTTTTAGGTTGAGTTTTAGGACTCGATTACACTAGACTAAACACTTTTAAGATTGCTAGTAGCAAGTTACGATCACATTTCTTGCTCTTTTCCCGAATATCCAAGAACTATCTCATGAACCCTAACACCTATATCCCTATGGTTGCAGGAGAAACATGAGATGATGGTTGAAGATACTTGTATTCAAAAGAATAGGGTTGAAGGATATATCCCTATAATCGACAATGAAATCAATCTTGAACTTTTGGAACAAGATTATTGAAACCTATTCTATGCTTTCTTTTAACCCTCTTAGTTTGCTCTCGCGAGTTCAACCAAGAGCCAACAAATAATATTCGTAGGGTGATCAGGCTAACGAATAATCAATTAAAACAAGTAAGCATAAACAATCTTGAATGAAGAATTAAAGTCTAGTATAAAAGAGTATTCAAAGTTCAACCATCAGCTTTGGCCAAAATCCTAGAGAAAGAGTTTAGCTACTCATGTTCAAATGGAAAACTAAATCACTCATCATTCAAATTAACAAAAGCATAAAATAAAGAAGAAAACCTAGAAGAAAATGAACTTCTATCTCTTCCCCCAAAGATTGTGTATAAAATATCCGAGATTGATTGAAGATTTCTAGCAAAATTGCCTAGATGTTATATTTATAAGCAAGGTATCAAATGACTCTTTTTACCTTAGAAAGTTTAGCTATTATACTTGAAAATCCGCCCCGGATAGGCCCTAGCGTGCCACACCATCCATCTCGCCAGACTGTGGCTTGCATTTCTTTTGAAGTTCAGCTTCTGGCATGCCGCACCAGCCATTTCACCAAGGTGTTTGTCAAATTTTGCACACTGGGGACCTGGCACGCCGCATCACTCACTGCACCAGAGTGTTAGAAAATTTTTCAAGTCCGGAATGCCTCTACACGCCACGCCACTCATCTCGCCAAGGTGTTGATCAAAATTCTTCTGATGTTTGGGCCCTGGCGCACGCACCAGCCAATGCACTAGCCTGAGTGCAATTTTCTCTAAAGTTTAGAGCACCAGCCTAAGTGTAATTTTCTCTAAAGTTTGGAGGCCGGCGCGCCTTCCCAGCTAATCTAACTAGGCTGACTTTTCTCAAATTCTTCTTTCTTCACACCTTCGGCCATTTTGAGTACTTTTTCATTGATTACTTGCTAAAACCATCTAAAAACACTTTTTAGCTCATTTAACGCCTATAAGCATAAATTTTTGTATTTTATAAGGATAATAAACTTAAAACAAGGTAAAATATGGGTAAAAGTATGGCAGATAGGCATAAGAAATGCCCAATATCACCATCCCTCACTTAAGCCATTGTTCGTCCTCGAACAATCCTTACTTAAATGCACAAACATCTTTTCCCACCACTTGTCACCTTTATTAATTCTCACTCAAGTAACTAGCACAATGCATATAATAAGTTGTTCATCCATTCATACAATCCGTATTAAGCATACACAGAAGTTTTCGCATTCGAAACTACATAACCTCTATAACTGACTCATCTTTTCAAAATAGGGACAACATGATTAAGTATGAAAAATGCAAAACATAGCGCACCAACTTTAACCATCTTATGCCCTCACTTATTTGGTGATGTTCCTTCTCTCATGTTATCAATTCAAAACTTGCAACATAATAAGCAAGACACACCCACTCTCACAAATGATGTATCATACACATGCAAAATACCATAGGCTTATCCTATATATACAATTAGACTGCTTAGTCACTTCAAACAGGGTAAGATCATAAGGACTTTTCATGGTTGTAATGTCAACTAAGGGACGAGTAGAAATAATTTTCTTTAGTAGTGGCTACCAGTCCTAAACACTTTAAAACATTCTTTCATCTTTCTTGTCCACACTTTGTATCACTGCTCACCCTTTCCTTCACTAATCATTTTTGTCCTCAACAAGAATAATCAACCATTAAAGATCTTTCATTTATCTTCTAGCAACAAGTAGACATGTTATTTTGTGTCCGCACCCCTCTTTCTATCATCTCCTCTTACCATCACTATTTTTTCTTTCTTTCTTTTCCCTTGACTCTTTCTACATCGATGGACCTTCATTCTTAAATCTCAAAGTGCTTCAGACTATCTTTGGATCGAAAATTCTGAAGGTCTCACAACAAAAAGGGATAGGCTTCTTTTGTGGCTAAGAAGAAAATTAAGGCTTGAATCTCAAAGGGGTTAACTAGGGATATCTTTAAGGAAGGTACAACAACGATGGACAAAATAGGTTTTCAAAGAAACACCTTAATCACATCTTACCTCTTTAGAAACTAGTTATCCTAAAACACTTAGGAAAGTCCTAAATGTTACATTATGTACAACACACAACAAATCAAGCTCACCTCTTATGGCATCATGATGTTTGATGGTTTCCCATGGCTACATATCCACATCATCAAATTGAATGAATTCTTTCATTATTAAGCCTTAAAAAGAATTTCTTGGCTCAAGTTAAAGAACCTATGCGTCTCTCATGGAATTCTCACTTCTTATGCATTCAAGATGACCACTTCATTACTTCTAGCTTAGCTTCTAAGTGGAATATCAAGAACACACACGTGTAGTTTTTCGATTCCATCCTTAAAAATGGAAAAACTGTGACTAATTTTCCTTAAGACGACCATTATCCATCTATCATCGAGAAGGGTCACTACCTCTACGACAAGCCTAAAACAAAAAAATTGCCTCTCAGTTAACAAAACTAAACTAAACTAGAGATAGACAATCATATAACATCACATACAGAGCATCAATGTTCACAACCATCTACAATACTAACTATTATAGGCCATAGTTTAATCAATCACATACCAGCCACTAACATAGAGAATGACAACTACTGCTGCAGCCCTGCTACAAATTTAGCAAAGAAAGTATAAATAAAAAATCTATTTCCTCCACCCCACACTTAAATAGTGCACTGTCCCTAATACACAAAAAAACATACCAAGTAGGAAGAGAAAAAGAACTTCCCAAGCCTCTAAGAACAATTGCCATCATCAGGATTATACTCCTAATCATCATCTGCATCATCAACCTGTATAGCTCTTGTGGTGGCATCCTCCTCCTCCTCATCATATCCATCCACCTCTATAAAGCAGAAATGCATTAGAAAGATGGGTCCCCTCCCACCAAGCGCCTTATTTAATGTCATGGCATGACGCAAGACTTCTCACTCCTTCACTCGAGTGAGATGTTTTATACCTTGACTGAATGTTGAATTAACTTGGAACACCTACTGTTCAACTGCATTCTTAGATCCTCGGCTCCAACTTTGTGCTCATTTTAAAGTCCTCATACTAAGGTGGCTATCTTGCCACCCTGAACACATCAAAGACTGCTTCTTGGCCATCCATATTCATTAACATCTTTCCCAACTTCACCTTTATCATTGCATCTGTGGTGGCTAAGAATCTTTTTCTCAGAATGATGGGAACTGCTTCGTCCGCCTCATAATCAATAATGATAAATTCCACCAGCAGGATGAATGGTCCCACTTTGATCAACACATCCTCAATGATGCCATCAGGATAAGCAAGAGACTTATCATCTATCTACAATATCATTGTGATGGGGAGTGGTTCACCTAGTCCCAAAGTTCTAAGCAATGATTCAAGCATCAAAATAACGCTTAGATCCAGATCACATAATGCTAAACCAACTTCTCTGCTCCCAATGACCACTGGAATAGTGAAGCTCTCGGGATCTTTCAACTTCTTTGGAATCTTGTTTTGCACTCAAGAACTACACTCCTTTGTAAGAGCTACAGTCTCAAATTTAGTGAGCCTTCTTTTGTTTTCCACAATATCCTTCAGATACCTACCATAATTCAGAACCTCCTGCAAAAGATCTTCCAACGATATATTCACAAGTATTTGCTTTAACACATTAAGAAAGTTCTTACAGGTTGCATCCTCCTGCTTTTTGAATCTATATGGAATGGAGGAGGTGGTCTAGCTTGTACCACTTTCTACTATGAGTTACTTGACTCACCAATCTCATGGTTAGACTTCACAACTTGCGCTATCTCTGTTTTTTTATCTCTAGGTATCACTTCACCTAGTTCCTTTCCACTGCGCAATGAGATTGCACTGACATTCTCCTTGGGGTTCTTTTCAGTGTTGCTTGGAAGTGCCCCTTGCGGTCTATTAGTCTACGGAAGGGCTAATTGCCCCATTTTTCTTTCCAACTCGTGGATGGACTTCTGCATCTCATTAACCACCTGAGTCTGTTAAACCATCCACTACTTCATAGTATCCTCTAAATGACTTCCATATTGCTGGCCCTAAGGTCTTTGGGAGTTATTCAGGGGTCTCTGAAAGTTTTGATTTCCTCCCTAGGAGGGATTTACTACATTCCTGTACCCTTGATTATTACCTTTTCCTACAAAACCACCAACATAACTTTGTTGACCCATAAAATAAGTAGACTCGTGGTTTAGTGGATAGCCTGAGTATGCATGGCCTTCTCTACACACCTCACTTAATGGCGGTGGAGTGTGAACTTGCTCAACTTGATGAACTTGGCTTGCAGCTGGTATGGTCACTAACTTGCTGGTCACATTCACAAACTGACTAATGTCTTCCGTGATTGCTGCTACACCATCAACCTCAAGTACCTAGGACCTTGGATGCAGTAAACCTTCTGCCTGAATCCTAATAATCTTGGCTCCCACCTGACATGAGATTCAACAGAGCCTCTATCTCCTCATAGCTTTTTCACAAAATTTTCCCGTATGCTATAGCGTCCGGTAAGATCTTAGACTCTAGCTTTAGCCCTTCTATGAAGTTGTGCCCAATGATCTCCTTCGGCTACATATAGTGTAGACAATCTCTCAAATATTCTTTATATCTTTCCCAAGCCTGAGCTAGGGTCTCACCATCTCTCTGCATGAATTCTGAGATCTTTCCTCTCAACTCCTTTGTTCTTTTTGATAAGAAAAACCTATTTATAAACTTACTAGAAAGAGCCTCCCGTGTAGTAATGGACCCAAATGGCTCATTGTAAAACCACTTCTTTGCTTCACCAATTAATGAGAATGAGAACAAAGTGAGTTTCACATATTCATCTGACACATTTAATAGTGAAAGTTCTCACTAAGCTCCACGAACTTCATCAAATGTTTGTAGGGATCCTTGTTTGACTTGTCTTGATATTGACAAGTATTTTGAACCAACCGCATGGCTCCCTCATTCAACTCAAAATTTTCGGTGATGGTTGGCTTGATGATCACTTTAGAAGTGTTCTCCAAGTTTGGTTGAGCAAAATTGAGCACTGGAATCCTATCCTAGTTGTTGCCCTGTGCTTGCTCATGGTTTTCTTCCATAGCTAACCTGCGAAAACTTCTCTCGATTTTTGGATCATTGAGCCAAGGGTGGTCCCTGACTTCTAGTAGCTGGCATGCACTAAGCAAACACCTCCTAAAATTCTTAACAACCATAAACAAATGTAAAATGCAAATAATGGAATAAAAATTCTAACCGACAAACAATTAGTCAATCTTCAAGTCCTCGGCAACAACGCCAAAAACTTGATGTCGTCAAAGGCATGCAAGCGCACATGGTCGTCAAGTAATATAGGATGGTGAAGTCCCGATATTGATCCCTCTAAGACTTGTCAGATTAATTGCTTAAGGTTAACATTTTATTTTACTATTCAAGTAAACACAAGTAAATTAGGGAAATAGTTTGGAAGATTATTCTACTAACTTGAAAGATAAATGAACTAATGAACTAAAATCATTTTCAAAAGTGTTCACAATTCAAATGATGATGAAAATCTAGTTTCATGGCACTTTTGCTTTTAGATTGAGCTTTGGACTCGATTACACTAGACTAAACTCTTCTAAGATTGTTAGTTGTAAGTTGTGATCCCATTTCTTGCTATTCTCCAAAATATCCAAGAACTATCTAATGAATATCCCTATGGTTGCAGGAGAAATGTGAGATGACGGTTGAAGATACTTGTATTCAACTGAACAAGGTTGAAGGATATATCCCTATCGTCGACAATGAAAAAATTCTTGAACACTTGGAACAAGATTATTGAAACCTATTCTATGCTTGCTTTTAACCCTCTTAGTTCCCTCTCCCGAGTTCAACCAAGAGCTAATAGATAATATTCAGAAGGTGATTAGGCTAACGAATAATCAATTAAAACAAGTAAGCATAAACAATCTTAAATGAAAAATTAAAATCTAGCATAAAAGGATATTTAAACTTCAACAATCTGTTATGGACAAAACCCTAGAACAAGAGTTTAGCCACTCATATTCAAGAAAAAAACTAAAGCATTCATCATTCGAATTAAAAAAAGCATAAAGTAAAGAAGAAAACCTAGAAAAAAATGAACTTTTGTCTCTTCCCCCAAAGACTGCATACAAAATGATGAAAGACTGATTGAAGACTTCTAACGAAATTCCCCAGATGTTATATCTATAAGGAAGGTATCAAATGACTCTTTTTCCGTTAGAAAGTTCAGTTTTTAGACTTGAAAATCTGCTACGGACAGGCCTTGGCGTGCCGCACCATCCATCTCGCCAGATTGTGGCTTATATTTCCTCTAAAGTTCAGCCTCTAGCATGCCGCACCAGCCATTTTACTAAGGTATTAGTCAAATTCTGCACATTAGGGACCTGGTGTGCTACCACTCACTACACCAGAGTGTTAGAAAAATTTTCAAGTCGGGAATGCCTCTGGCATGCCACACCACTCATGTCACCAAGGTGCTGATCAAAATTCTTCTAGATTTTTGGCTCTGGAGTGTCGTACCAGCCTAAGTACAATTTTCTCTGATGTTTGGAGGCTGGTATGTCTCCCCAGCTATCTCACCAGGCTTACCTTTCTCGAATTCTTCTTTCTTCACACCTTAGGTTATTTTTGAGTCCTTTTTCATCGATTACCTGCTAAAACTATCTAAAAGTACTTGTTAGCTCATTTAATATGCATAAGCATGAATTTATGTATTTCATAAGGATAATAAACTAAAACAAGGTAAAATACTGGTAAAAGTATGGCAAATGGACATAAGAATATGCTTAATATCAAGTACTCATCATTCGAGAGCTAGAGTTGTGTTCTTTTTAGTTGTTTGTCCTTGCTTTCAGTTTCAGACATGTAGAGTTAGTTGGGGACTTGTCCCAGTAGCTCGTCAGTTAATAGAGCCTTTTTAGATAGAATATTAGTGTTTTCAGCTTATGACTCAGTGTTTATCTAACTATTTTAAATTTAGCTTATCCCAATATTTCTATGAAATGTTCTTTCTTTTAAAGTTAAATTGCTTCCGCTAAGTTTATCTTAAATCATATTTTAGTAGTATCATTCTATGCCATGGGTTATCTTGGAGGAATCGTGGTTCTCGGTCCCGAATTGCGTCCAGAGTATAGACTCGAGGCATGGTAAACTTGGTATCGAAGCATCTAGGGTGTCTAAAAGTTGTGTTAAGTTGAATCTTTTTCATGGGTGTGAAGCGTGCCACAGTTATGAGGAAGAGGCTATGAAATATTTTAGAAAACTTCCTTTTTCATGATTGTTATTGTGTGATAGAGTGGAAACTCTAAATTTCCCTTCTAACTGGTGCTCTATGTGTTCATGGACAATGCCTCCCAAAAGAGTGGATGAAAGGAGAAATGACAATGAAAGTCAGCAAGCTCCACCAACTCCAATAGACCCTCTGAATGAGCAAGTGACTAATGTAGAGTTTAGGGCTGCCTTTCGAATATTGTAAAGTAGAGACTTCATGAGGTCTCTTTTTGTAAAAAATAATTAAAAATAAAAAAACAAAATAGTGAGAGGATGAAGTCTCTTTTTACAAAAATCAGGAAAATACCTCGGCGACCTCGTGAGGTTGCTTTTTGGTGATCGCATGAGGTCTCTAGTGAAAAGCGACTTATGTTTTAGTGATCTACTGTTGAGGTCACTTTTTAAGTCTCTTTTTCAACAATGTAGACCGATGATGCTCTTTTTATATTTTTTCAGTAGTGATGTTACTCATTAAAAGCCGACTATCAAAATCGAACCAATGACCATCCCATTATAAATACAGTGCTCTGACCTCTGAGCTAAGCGGGCCCACATCATAGAAATCTTATGATGGATATGCAAGCATGATAACTTATATGTTATTCAATATCTATATGAATCTAGAAACTTTTTCTTGCATTGTATTATTTGGTCTACGTACCGAAATTGATAACATTCGAGATTATGTAGGATTATACACAAAAGATCCTTTTCTGTCTCTCTCTTTAGCCTGTCTATCTAACGTGTATAGACTTTAAGGGCGTGGTGTCCTAATCATCAAGGTGAAGTCAGGACCTAAAAGATCGAATGAAACACCCCATCTATCCTCCTGAGGAGGAGTTTGGTTTCAAACCCCGATTCGAACATGAGGAGTATGTCGTGCTTGCTCTGGAATAATTAGGAGATTTTCTAGAAGAAATACGGGGTTCTGCTCTGGCAACAACCTCATGATAGTCAATATAGGGCCTCAGCATGTATGGATTCTCAAGAAAAGAGGAGTCATGGTGGTCTCCTCTGGACTGCTCGAATGTAGATCTTGGATCTATGAATGGGGATATTTTTGAAACTCACACAGAAAAAAGGCCTCAAATGAAATCATAAAGGAAATAGGAGTTCTGATAGGATCCGATGCGTTAGTGTTGGTATGATTGCATCTGTCATTCCTAGCGCTCTAAATTTTTCTTTGTGGAATCTTTATGAGGTTTTTCCGTTTATAGAACATGAAATTCTATGGAAGAAATGATAGATAAATACAAATAGAAAAGGAAAGGGATGGTTTGTTAAGTATGAAGGAGAATATTTTTCAAGAAAATATTTTCTAGAAAAACAAGTTGTTTCTTA
Source organism: Datura wrightii (assembly GCA_035772735.1). Taxonomy (NCBI): domain Eukaryota; kingdom Viridiplantae; phylum Streptophyta; class Magnoliopsida; order Solanales; family Solanaceae; genus Datura; species Datura wrightii. The sequence continues at coordinate 68,110,314 of JASDFA010000019.1, read as the reverse complement.
CTTATTTTCTAGTGTTCAGTATACAAATTAAAAATATTATTCTAAATGTATATATATAATAGAAAACTATGAGGATAGAACGGGATTAGAATAATGAGTATTAGAGGTGGGCGTGGGGTGGGGTGGATAGATGTGACGGTGGAAGGAGATAATGTGACTTGTTTTTCCTACTTTTATTAGGAAAGTCATTTTTCTATTTTCAAGGAGCTTATTTTCCTAAAGAAAATATCTTTAAAATATTTTGACCAAAAAAACATAAGAAAATAAGAAAATAAGAAAATATTTTTCAAAAAATATTTTCCTCCATATTGAGCACAATCGCAATTTTCTATCGAACAATTGTACCTTATTCAAGTCAGCCTAATTCTTTATGCCTAGCCAAACCGGAGTTTACGAGAATGTATTTATATCTCTTGTATAGCAACCAAGTGAGGCAGTTGGATATGTCTATACTAATCACGAATCTGTTCCCCTCTGTTAGGCTTAAGAATTTACTATATTCAACCCTATGCGCAATCTATAATTTCCACTGTCGTACTCACTATAATGCGGAAATAATATTTCACAGTTAGCTAAACAGTAAAATAATTAAGAATGATATTGAACAAATAAACTAATATAATATATTAATTATTTGAAATCACTATTCAAAAACAACATTTGTAAAAGAACCATAATTTTAAAACGAGAAATTTAACTCCACATAGATATGAAGAAAATACAATAAATCATAAAAAAACCATTAAAAATAATACAAAACAATAAGAGGTAAAACCTAATGAATTTCAACCTCCACGATAGTTTCTAACTTAATCAAAAGATATCTAAAATCATGCAAAAGATATATTTATAAAGTATAAAGAAGCCAGAAATTTTAAAAATCAAATCTCGATTGAAATTCTCAAATTTGCGCCACCCTCACTTCACAAAAATTATGGAAAGGCCAAGTAAAACTCAAAAACTGAAAATCTTTATGGCACCTTGCGGCACCCCCAAGATTGCATAATTGAAGCCTCCAGGTACATTCACCGTTTTATCCTTCTCAATTTGTTTTTTTTTTTTTTTTTTTTGCATATTTTTTCCTAATGAGTAATTATTGACGCCTCCACATAGTGTCTTCTCGTCTCCCACTTTTTCCCCTCTTTTTATTTAAATTTGCTCGAAATCTTTTTATATTCATACCGCTTTATTCCAACATATTAAAAATATAATATTAAACACAAAATAATATAATTATTATTTAAATAATGATTAAAAGTATTAAAAGTGAGGTAAATAATAACGAAATATATATTTTTTTACACTGAAAATCAAGAGTCACTAATCTAAGTATCCAAAGGTATAGCAATTGGAGTCTTAGCAACTCGTGGGGGCAGGACTTCTCAATCAATTCTTTCTCCCTTATTGAACTAAGTGAAAAAAAGGAGAGACTCAGAATCATGAGGGTACCGCAAGGAAGGAATAAGTTTCTGATTACTCTGTCGTTATTGAGTAAGCAAGATTTAGAGGGATCCGACACCTGATGTAGTGGTTGTGGAGGACGTCGACGAAGAAAAACGAATTCATAAGTAAATGAGCAATTTTTTGCTATCCTATGGTTTTGAGAGTACTTGAGGGTTGGTGAGATACTTCTTCAAGTCTCATAGGACTTGTTAACATTTCTGGTCCATTCAAAGTTCCGATGATTTTTAAGCACTAAGAAGAACTTGTGATACCTTTCTGAGGATTGAGAGATGAAGTTATTGAGAGTTGCAATCTACCAGTCAGCTTTTGAACATCCTATGTTCATGCAAGTATGTTCAGGATTTCTTTAATCACCTTTGTTTGTTCGAGGTTAACCTCGATCCCTCTTGTGAAAACTAGAAAGTAAAGTAAATTGCTCAAAGAAATGCTAAATGCACACATCTTAGGGTCCTACTTCATGTTGTAATATTTGATAATTTCAAAGGTCTCTTTTAGATGGTCCTTCACTCAAAGGAACTTCACCAACATATCATCGATGTAAACCTCCATCGTCTTTCTAATTTGGTCTTTGAACATCTATTATATAGTCGTTGGTTTGTGACCCCAGCATTTTTAAGACCAAATAGCATTATCTTATAGCAATACATACCTTGATGAGTGATAAAAACTATTTTCTATTTATTATCCAGATGTATTTGAATTTGGTTGTATCTAAAATAGGCATTGAGCAAACTCAACATCTCATGGCCAGCAGTAGCATCAATGAGCTGATCAATATGCGGCAATGAAAAGGAATTTTTCGGACATGCTTTATTTAGATCCTTAAAATCTATACACATCTCTATTTTTCATTCTTTTTGGGCATCACCACAACATTGTCTAGGCAATCCGAAATACTTGACTTCTCGAATTGGGCTTATTTAAGGGAGTTTATGTCACATCCCATTTTTTCATAAAAGACAGGTTTTGATACGTGACAATTCTTTTAATATAAAAGAGATCGAGATCGTCACCTAATGAATAAAAGTGCATTAGGACATCATTTTACTAATTTATAGATAACTCTATTTATTAGTCTACATTACCAGAGATCAGGTAAGAATATAAGTTAACTCGAAAGGATAATGTTAGTTGCCTTTTGAGATCCATAAATGTGAGTCCTACCATATTAATTAATTATGTAAGGGAGATTAAATGATAAGTAAGGATTGATTTTATTTAGAAAACTAAGTGGTTAATGATTTTATTTAGAAAACTAAGTGGTTAAATAGACAAATCTTGTCATGAGTACGTAAAGCTAAGTAGTTAAGACCGATTTAAATAATTAAGATAACTTTTAATACATCTGGGTGATAAGACATGCAAATTTTAACAAATGACACATAGCGAGCTAGCAAAACTACAAGGTTCTTGAATTCACAATCAAAGCTTGCTCACAGATCAAAAATAGAGAAATGAGACAGGTGCATTAGTGACAATCAAAAGACAGAAAATCTGAGCTGGGAACCTTAAAAATAATTCTTAAAATATTCGAATAAGACAAACGCCGAAAAGTAAGGCAGAAAAAACAGAGAAGTAAAAGGACAGAAAAACTAACCTGATCGCTTTCAAAGTAGAAAACTTAAACCATTCCAATGACATAAAATATAACAATATAATAAAAAAATATTTATAGACACAACTATGTATACGGGGATGTTAAGGTTGTGAGACCGGGAGACTAGCCTTGTTTGTGAAGCATCGAATTAATGAAGGATACTTTTGATTATTCGCCATTCCATATAGTGTGTCCTGGCCAATTTCCGTGAGTTATAAAATCTCACAAACTAAAATAAATTATTCGTAATATGCCACCTTTATTTTGGTGAAAAGTATAATGCAGAAATTAAATAAATAATAAATAATGATACGTAAAGTTAAAGATAAAAGAGAATGTAGGATCAAGGTATGATAAGCTAAGGCTGAAAAAGGACCCAATGTGATGTTACTTGCCTCTATTCTATATTTGCGTAACCGACTCTCTTAAATGCCTTAAAACAAGATAAAAAATTTAAAAAAAAATTGTTGAAGAGTACTAAATAAAAAATTTCATCATTTAAATGTTTTATAAAGCTACATACATATGTGTATATATATATATATATATATGTATGTATGTATGTTTAGATTGTATAAAAATATATCTACAATTTAGCATAGTAGTAAAAGTTGTCAAGCCTGTGGACTTTTAAAAGGGTGACAAATTATAGACACGTCATTTTTTATCCTCCGTAAGTTTTACATTATTTTAACAATAAATATAATTCTTTTATGTTTAATCTTAATATTTGAATTTTATCTTATTTCTAATAGATTTTTATTTATAAAGAATTGAAAAGTACAAAAATATTCAGAGTACAACTTTTGTTTCCAGTTATAAAAAAATTAAATATTTTAATATTGCTATTTTTATTTGGTACATAAAATATTTTTTATATTTTCACCCCACCAAAAAATATTTCATCATATTATTGTTCTTATCATCTCCATAAATCACTCACATCCCACCTTCTTGAAAATTTTCTTCTCACTACGTGATAAAAAATTAATCATGATCACCAAATACCTACACTTTCACCACTCCCTATAAATATAAAGAGACCCAAACCTAGAGGGGAAGGAACCTAAGCTAAAAAAAAATAGCCGCAACAGCTAAGGGAGACATTCTTCTCAAAAAGAGAACTTCAAGAATTGTATTGAAGCACACACTTTTGGTTGTTGTTTCTTTTTCTTCTAGTTTCAAATAGATGGTACCTTCCACGCTTGAGCAACCATTGTACCAATTGAAGGCAAGGGTCGAGTGAGTTCGTCGTCATTCCGTTCGTAGTCGCCGATGTGAGTTTTGATTTTTGAGTGATGCACCAATAGAGGTCCTGGCAGGCTCGATATCTCTTTTGAAGTTCTAGTCATGGCATTTTCTTTGAACAATCAACTGTACTAGCTAAGCTTGAAGGCTCATTGAGCTACTGTATTGAAAGAACATTTTTGTTCACTCGAAGGTCCGCTCTCTTATCCCCTTATCTTATCTTATCTCTTGTTCATTGGAGTGTTTAATATGCTTATATGTTCAATCTATATTCTTGCTTTATTGGTTGAAAAATATTAATTGATTTAGTGTCTTTTTATGATATTTGACATATTCACGCACTCATATATAACTTTTATTTATACTTTTTATTGGAAAGAAATATATGAATTCTTGATATAGGAGATAGAAATATTTGTTTATGATTTGAGTAGTAATTAAGTGAATAAGAATGAACTGAAAAAAAAGGAGGCTTTCTATTATGTCAATTTTCTTTTTCTGAATCTTAAATGTTGAAAACATTCTGCTCCTATAATTTTTATTTCATGTGACAAAGACCTGAAAAAAAATTAGATCTACACTTGATTTCTACTTTAAATATTTTAAAGCCTTTAATTCTAATTGTTATGACTAGAATTATTAGTCACCTCTCATCAACTTGAAAAAAAATGTTGAATGACTTTTGTTAATTTTAATTCACAGCTTCTTATATTGTTTCACTTATGTTATTTTCTTTCTCTTAAGTTGTTTAGGTTGCTTTATGAGTGCCATTGTACACATATCTCTCATATAATTAAGTCATGGTATTGATCTGGATGAATTAGGACCTAGACCATGTTTGAGGCTCATTTATATTGTAAGAGTGAGATGATGTGCAAAATTATTTTAAATCACGTTGTCAAAAGAGCAATAATTCCCTCAAAGAGGACGAGTTGGGTTTTTAAGACAAAGGTATTTTAGATGTCAGCTAATTAATTTTAAGTGATAACTAACAATGAGGTTAAAAATCGATGCTATCAATAAGTCATCTTAATAAAATTCATTTATCATATTTAAAGTGAGATTAATGGGGTAGATAGACTTTTAAGTGTAATAGTCATTTGCTTAGGCGCTAAAAAATGAGACGACTCATAAATGCTTTAAAACGTGTGAGATACCGATCAATAATCTATGGTAAGGCTAGAAAGCGCTACTACCAGTATACCACACCTTAATAATTTAAGACAGTTCAAACTAGTTTTAAAAGTGAATCAAAAAGGCGGACCGAGCATTTTTCTAGAGGTCATAATCATAATGTTATTCAAAAAACTAATTTAAGCCAAATATAAGTTAATAAAGCGACCGTGCTAAAACCACGGGACTCGAGGGATGCTTGGTGACTCTACTAGGGAACTATTAGAATTCGAGCTTTGATGTGTCGACTTTTATTTGGCTTTACTTGATATTTAGATTTATATCATGTTTATTGGACTAATATGCTACTTAATCACATGTATATTGCTTTGATATTGGTTAAACTGTATTACAAACTGACTTCTCTCTCTCACCCATCTGGGTCTTCTAGTAGACACTTCACACACACTGTTCACTCGAAGACGCGCTTACACTCTCGAACCTTTCTTTGAGATACCAGGGATGTGATTACGCGCCTATGAAGGATATTTTAGTCAAACATATTTTAGGATGGAAAGGACTAACATTGAGGCCGAAAACCGCTGTATCGATAAGCTGTCCCTTTTCGACTCAAATTGTTCACTCGTTTTATAGCCAGTCTAGCTACCTATTAATCAAGATATTGAACCTAGTAGAACAAGCCATATGCAATGGTATCCCTAGTAGGCTTCAATGTATCTGCATCATGTGTATTTCCTTAACAGAACTCGACACAGGGGTCGGGTCCATCTAGAACAAGTACCCGTTATATTTGACCAATATGTGCATCTTATGTTCCATTTATAATGTTATTTGGGGAGACTTATCTTATTGTTAACTGAATTTTAGGTTAATTGGTGAAACAGAAGAGAGAAACATTTCTCTGATTTGTATACCCATCTTTTAAGCTCTAAATTTAGCCGGCTCTTGGCTTTTCAAAAAAAAAATATAATTCTTGTTGTAGATGTTCTTATGTGTTCTTTAAAACTGATAATTTCAAAAAAAAAAAAAAAAAGGTCAATCTTTTTCAGAAAAAAATAATTAGAGTAGAGCCGTATGCACAAAAGATGCATGTACGGTTGTTCAATTCTATCTTTTTTTTTTCTATTCTTTATCTTTCTTTTCTCTTTGCTTTATCATGCGAGATAGGGGAAACTTTTCTTTTGTTATATCATCGATCTTTAAAAAAATTTAAAATATTTTTCTTTCATACCCATCTTACAAAAATAAATAAAAAAGAAAAATTACTTTTTCAAGGCAGATTTCAATATTTCAAAGCTTTCTTAAATTGTCCAATGTGGACGAACTATTCACACCTGATTCTCCTCTCTCGATGTGAGAAATAGGCAATCCTTTGCGGATCTGGTGATTCTTAAAAGAAAAAGTGTTTTGAAATATAAATTCAACCCTAACACATTTGTTATCTCTACTATTATTTTTAGTTCAAGGTGGTTGGTTTGTAGTACACTGGCAGAGCACCACTACTTCACAAAATCAAAGGAAGAAGTACCAGTGACCAAAGATAGAACAACTTTGGTTACTGATGACCTTCAAAGTCAATTGACTGAATAGGGGTTAAGGTATCTTGAGGAAGTCAGTGTAACACCTTGGACTTTTGGGCTAAGTTTGAAATTATTCTAGATATGTGGATAGACCCGAAACTAATAAATATTTATCGAAACTAGGTGTTAAGATCAATTCTTAAGTGTGAGAAGTGCATTAAATATTAATTAAGGTCATAAGGAACTTTTAGCACAAAGTTGAGTTGAGAACCTTCTTCCCGATTGAGTCTTCCTATAAGTTCTTACAAGAGTTAATTTTAAATAAGCATAACTCCAAATTTACGATGTATTTTTGGGTGATTCAAACCTTCAAATTAAATCCCTTTGGATATTCTTTCAAATTCATCTGACCTTGCTTCAAATAGAGTTCAAAGTAAGAAGTTATGAGTATTTTAGTGAAGCACTATCAAGTGACACATTATCACTGGACGGGTCAAATTCGCAGACGGAATTCTAGGGATATTTTTGCAATTCTAGGTATTTAAGGCTAACCTAAGTGAGAAATCGTAATCATCCTTGTACCTTATGTTTATACAAGAATTCATTAAGATTAAAGCTAGGGTTTTGCTCAACTCTTGAATTGTCATTTTAGGATTCTTCATATTGAGTTGCTTATTGATGCCTCTTGATTGTAATCCTACTCTATTGATTGTTGATCATACTCTCTTGATTCTTGATTCTTGATTCTTAATTATTAATTCTTGAGGTTGGTTCATGTCTCTTACTCCATGAACCCAATTGCATAAAAACCATGATTTTGAAAGCATTGTGATTTGAGTTTAATTGCACTATTTTCATAAAGAAAGCAAATTTTTAAATAAGTTTTCATGAAGAGATTTTGAGAAAGAAAGTGTGATTTTTAGCATGATTTTTAAAAACTAAAGTAAAGTCTTATTTTGAAAATCAAGAGTTTTGAGCATAGAAGCTCATAAGTTCTTACAAGAGATTTGGAGTATAGAGACTCTCAAGCTTTTAAAGATATTTCGAGCGAAAGGCTCCACAGAGATTTAAACATCTATTATACCTACAGCCAAAGTGCCTTATAAAAGATGTTTTTTAGTTGCCTCATATAGGAATATTTATATGAGCATATGTTTTGGGAGAATTATCTAGCACCAAATTGGGTGAATGGGTTCACATAACCGCTAAGCCTAGAACTATGTAGCCAGCGTAAGATTGGATCGTATCGTTGGTTCGAGAGACTCCTTAGATTAGTCCCTAATAAGGACTTCAGTAATGGATCAATGGTTCAGTTTTGTCCTCAGCCCTAGAAAGGCTTTGGATAGACCTTCTCCACCTAGGCCAAACATGGAATCATCATGAGCTCATTCATGATGATTGTCGGTTATGAGTAACTACCAATTTAAATATATATATTATTTGCATATGAACTTACTGAGATCATTATGATGCATGAGTTTTACTGCATAAACTATTTTACACGTTGATCACATTATCATATTGTTTCCTAATGGATCATTCAGAGTTTCACAGTATAGTTCCAGTCTATTATTTTCAGTCAAGATTATTGTTTCCAGTTATATCCTTCACTTGAGATATTCTTGATAACCTTATTTCATTAAGCTATTTTACATATCGTACATTCCATGTACTAACACTACTTGGCGCTGCATCGTATTATGATGCAGATTCAGGTTGACAGAATCAGCAACGGGCATTTCACTAGGATCTTACTTCACTCAACATTTGGTGAGATATCATACTTTCGGAGAGTCCCAATCTTATTGAGTTATTTTATTTTAGTAGAGCTTAAGGTAGCCGTGGGATCTTTGTTTCAACACCTATCTTTTGTTACAGAGACTTCAAATATAGTATTAGAGTTGAGTCCATAATGTTACTTTATAACATTCTTTTCAGTTATAGTTAATAAATCTTACTTTATTATATTGAGCCTATTACAACTTTATCTTTCACATTATTTTATTATATTCTTAGCTAAGTAGTAAGCCAATCTAAGGGATCACTTAGATCATTCGTGGTCTGAGTGCTGACCACGTCCAGGGTGTAGGCTCGAGGCATAAAAAATTTGGTATCAGAGTTTTAGGTTCAGAAAGTCCTAGAGAGTCTATAGAACCATGTCAGTAGCATCTCGTTTATGGTTGTGAGGGCCCCACTTTTATAAATGAGGGACTACAGACATTTAAGAAAATGTTTTTATTCTTTCATACTCTAGATCGTGCAATAGAGATATACTATAAGAAACTTATGCAGATTCAATCTTTGTTCCTATTCCTCTAACTACTCTTCATCTTTGAGGTAATAGAAGCCACAAATATTAGATTCCTATAAGTGAGGTACTCTCATATAGAGCCAGTAGAAAGTTAATGGATTGCACAAGGGCTTAAGAAGAGCCTATTATCGATGTTAACTCTAATGTATCACAAGAATGCACTCTTATTATCATGAATCATGTATTAAGCCTACAATAAGATTTTGTAACACCCCAAAGCTTTCCTAGACCAGACTCAAACCTTGCAAGAAGAATCCAGAAGAAAACCAAAAAATATGCCTCAAAACGACTGAGACAACGAGTCGTGATCAGCTCTAACGACTCGTTGTGTCAGTCGTGGTCAACCCTGCATTATCAACCGAGAACCATAGGATAAGGAACGACCTATTGTGAGAAACAATGACTTGTCCAATCGTTCGTTGGTTCCCTAGCTCAGAACCCCTTCTCTAGGACCCCACGACTCAACCAATGAGTCGTCATCAAAAATAATGACTTGTTGTGTGAGTCGTGGGTGAGAACCCTAGAAACCTATTCCAGTGATGACGAGTGGAAACAACGACCCGTTGTCACCACATGTCGTGTCAACTTTGAGAATTTTTAGAAATTGTCCAGTGAAAATAACAACTGGACACAATGACTCGTTGGTTCCACCAACGAGTCGTTGTGTCACCCGTTAGTTCCAATGAGTCGTTGTGTCACCCATTGTCAAGCCTTCCAAGTTTCTTCATTTAGTGACCGCGGGAGGAACCAACAACTCGTTGGTTCATATAACGAGTCATGGTATCCCCAGTTGCTAGAGTCAATGAAGTAGGGACCTGGCTAGTAGGACCAACGAGTGGTCCCAACGAGTCATGGTCTCAACCAACGACTCATTGAGTACTCCATTAGTTCCCTATTGGTCCGTTTCCAGATTTTTATTTCAGGGATATTTTTGTAATTTTTCACCTATTTAGTCCCTAAACTACGTCGTCTTAAGTGTAATTTTAGAGATATTAGAGAGATTGAAGGGTTTTCCCCTCATTCCCCACGTAAACTTTCAGAAAACAATCGTAGAAAACCTAGGTCATTCCTGTCAAGCAAAACCTAGGGATCCCTGTCAGTTGCGGAGATTCAATCTTTCTTCTTTAGGGATTTCTTATCCAGGTATGTGGGAATTCAATAAGGGAATAGTTCTTCCCTTGTGTCCCCAAAATCTTCTCTATTTTCTCTATCAGTTCAGCCTTGTAGATTCGAAATGTAGAAAATTGTCAGACTAATTTCTTTAAGATTTCAAGTGGAATATTTCTCATGATTTTTAAATATTTTATTATTCCCTATTTCTAGAAATTTGTGAAAATTGTATCTAGTGGAATGATTTAGCCCTAGTTCTTAGTTCAATAGAATTTAGAATCTTGCGTGTTGGACTAGTTTCCATGTAGCTTGATTCTATCAGATTTGAAATCCCTATATTGTTACTGTATGTGGAAAGTTTACTCAGATATATATACACATGTCCAGTCTCAGTCAGATTATTACACTCAGTTTTGTCCAGAAATGTCAGCTGATCAGTTTGACTACAGTTAATTCTTGAGGTGTTAGTGGTGCCTCCCATTTATCAGTATTAGACTTAGTTATTAGATTTTAGTGGTTCTTTAAGCGGTCAGGACACTTCTAGATAAGCATCTCTGACCAGCCTTAGGACCCCAACTTCAGATTATAGCTTGTTCTTTGGATGGTTACGACGCTTCTAGATAAGCAACTCTGATCAGTCTTAGAACACCAGTTACAGAATTCGAGATATGACTCTCAGGGTACTTCCATATAGGTATTCCTGACTTATTATTGTGCCCCAGTTTCTGGCTATTAGCTTAGTAGTCAGTGTAGTACTATCCAGTGAGACTAGGACTTAGCACCGAGTGGACCGGGGTTCCAGTGCACCCAGGTTCCCAGAATTATGTTGCCACCGTAGGTTATTTTTATTGGCCTCATGGCCCTTGACTTGTGATCACCTAGTTTATGCCTTTATACCCTAGTAAGGTATATTGGGTCCTACCGATGGGGTGTATACATCACACTCCACCTCTAGCTGACATGGTTATCTGTCGGTTATAGACTCTCCCACTAGTCAGTTCAGTCTCAAATTTGCTCAGTTTAGTTTAGTCTCAAATTAGCTCAACTCAGAACAGTTTCAAATTACTCAGTTCAAATCAGTTTAGTTCAGTAATTCAGATTAGTGTCTCAAATTTAGGGCATGTCTTTGACCATCAGACAGGGTCATCTTGACTATCTCAGTATAGTTCAGTTTCAGCATTTTAGTTGGTCATTGCATGTCTTTATAGTTCAGTTATTTTATTCTCTGTGTTATGGTTTCTCCTACTTACTCAGTACATTCAAAGTACTGATGCATACCTTTTATGCTGTATCATTTTATGATACAACTACAAGTTCTCAGTCACAACACCGTTAGCGGATCTTTTTTATGAGTTATCAGCTGCGCCAATGGTGAGTCCTTATCTTTCGAGGACAATGTTATTTTACTTCAGCTATTTTTCTTTCAGTTATACTTAGAGTTAGCTGGGGGCTTGTCCCAGCAACACATCAGATAGATGACTTTCAGACACAGACACAGATCTAGATTTTCAATTTTTTTTTAGTTGAATTAAAACTTTATGATTTAATTCTTCTTCATAAATGGTTTTATTATTTTTAAAGCTTCCGCTATATTTTTACTTAGATTACTAGTGTTATGATAAACCATGGGTTGACTTGAGGTTACTTGTGACTCCAAGTACCGTGGCTCGTCCAGGGTATAGAGTCGAGTCGTGACAAACTTGATATCAGAGTACTAGGTTTAGAGTATCCTATGATGTCTAAAATCTACGTCAAGTAGAGTCCTTTTCATGGGTGTGAAGTGCACCACACATATAATGGGGAAGCTAAGAGACGTTATTAGGAAAACTCCCTTTTTTCATACTCTGTATTATGCTTTAAAGTTCAATTCCATAAAAGTTCTCCTAACTCGTGCTCTATTTCGTTTTAGTGAAATAATTCCTCCATGATATGGTAATGGAAAAAGGGCTGGTAACGCTCATTAACCTGCCCCACCAGCTTCAACAGCCCCACAGGATGACCCAGTGTCCTTCACAGAGTTTAGAGAGACAATCCTGCTGCTCACACATACGGTCATAAATTAGGTGAACTAGCAGGTGGTTTCGGTCTATAATAATGGGTCTGCACCAGCTGCCCGAGTTCGGGACTTCACCTGGATGAACTCTCCAACTTTCCATTGATCTAAGGTGGGAGAGGACCCATATGAGTTCATGGATGAAATTAGGAAGATCACCCAAATTGTGAGTGTTAGCTCCTCAGAGAGTGCCGACCTGGCTGCCTACCAGCTAAAGGGGGTAGTCCAGACCTGGTATGATTAGTGGAAGGAGAGGAGACTAGTGGGAGCAGAACCGGTAGAGTGGGAGGAGTTCACTACAGCCTTTTTGGACAGATTCTTTCCCCGGGAGCTCAGGGAGGCTAAGGTGGCTGAATTTATGAATATGAAATAGGTAAATCGGACGGTGCAAGAGTATGCACTGGAGTTCATAAGGTTGTCTAAATATGCTCTAGAGATGGTAGTCGATCCAAGGGCTCGCATGCTGAAGTTCGTTAATGAAGTATTGAACTTGGTCCTCAAGAAGTGCAGGATTGTAATGCTTATTAAATTTATCGATCTCTCCAGCCTCATAATTCATGCCAGCAAATTGAGGCAGACAAACTAAAAGACTTGGAGTGGGATAACAAACAGGCAAGGACTGGCCAGTTAGATTATGGCCACCAGAGGTTTGATGGTAGTAGCCGCCCACAGCAGCAGCAACAACAACAGAGGGTTCTAGAACCCGCTTCAGCTAGTGCCCCTACTTTTCGGTCCCGTAAGGATCGGAGAGGTGGCACATCTGGCTCACAGTCCCAGAGTCACAACGCCAACAACCGCTACCCAGCTTGCTCTAAGTGTGGCAAGAATCATCCAGGGGAATGCCTTCAGGGCTGAGAGGGTTGCTTTGGGATGGACAGCTTGGTCATGGACTCAAAGAATGCCCGTCAGCAGGACGAGGAAGATCACAATCCACCACTTCAGCAACTCCAATAGGCTGACTAGCTCAGCAGGCCAACACTTTAGGTACGGATGGCGGCCAGCACCAAAACCGTTTTTATGCTTTGTTCTCTCGTCAGGATCAAGAGAGTTAATCCGACATAGTCACGAGTATGTTATGCCTTTCCATATTGATGTGTATACCCTATTATATCTAGGAGCCACACTATCGTTCGTGACTCCCCATGTAGCTATCCAGTTTGATATTAGTCCAGAAGTCCTCTCAAAACCATTCTCAGTCTTCACCCAGTTGGTGTCCAGTTAGTGCCCGTCGGCCGTATAGAAACCGTGCAACCTCAATCTTGAATAAGGTCATTTCAACTGATCTTATAGTGTTAGACATGGTTGATTTAGGCCTCATTCTTGGCATGGATTGGTTACACTCCGGTTATACCTCAGTCGACTGTAGAATTAGGGTCGTTAGGTTTCAGTTCCCTAATGAGCTAGCTTTAGAGTGGACGGGCAATAATTCAGCGCCTAAGGGTTGGTTTATCTCCTACCTTAAGACCAGGAAGCTTATTTCTAAAGGGTGCATTTATCATTTAGTTCGGGTCAATGATTCTATCTCCGAGACCCCGGCTATTCATTCAGTTTCAGTTGTCAGCGAGTTCCCTGATGTGTTTCCCAAAGATCTTCCCTGAGTTCCTCCTGAGCGAGAAATAGACTTCGGCATAGACCTCCTTCCAGACATTCAGCCCATCTCCATTCATCCTTACAGAATGGCTCCAACTAAGCTTAAGGAGTTGAAAGAGCAGCTAAAAGACCTCCTTGATAAGGGTTTCATCAGGCCCAACATTGCTTCATGGGGTTCTCCAGTATTATTCGTGCAGAAGAAAGACGGTACCCTCAAAATGTGTATCGACTACTGTCAGTTGAATAAGGTCACATTCAAGAATAGGTACCCCCTACCCAGGATTGACAACTTGTTTGATCAGCTTCTGGGAGCTAGTTGTTTCTCCAAGGTAGATCTCGGGTCGGGGTACCATCATCTAAGAGTCAGAGAGCGTGACATACCGAAAAAAGCTTTCAAAACTCAATATGATCACTATGAATTCATGGTTATGTCCTTAGGACTAACTAATGCCCCTGCAGCTTTCATGAACCTAATGAACAGAGTTTTCAAGCCATATTTAGGCATGTTTGTCATAGTATTCATTGATGACATTCTGGTGTACTCCAGAAGTGAGGAAGAGCATGCTAATCATCTGAGGATAGTGCTACAAATGCTCAAAGACTGCCAATTGTTCATTAAGTTCAGCAAATGCAAATTCTGGTTAAAGTCTGTGACTTTCCTTGGTCATATGGTCTTGGGTGAGGGTATTTAGGTAGATCCTAAAAAGATATCAGCGGCGAAAGACTGGCCCAGACCTACTTCCCCAATCGAAATCAGAAGTTTCTTGGGTCTGGCAGGTTATTATCGACGCTTTGTGGATGATTTTTCCTCTATTGCATCCCCTCTGACTAGGTTGAATAAAAAAAAAGGTGAAATTTCAGTGGTCAGATGCGTGTGAGAAGAGTTTCCAGGAGTTAAAGACTCGACTCACTACAGCTCTAGTGTTAACCTTGCCAGAGGGAATAAATGGGTTCGTGGTGTATTGTGATGCTTCTAGAGTTGGAATTGGTTGCGATCTAATGTAGTGGGGTAAGGTGATAGCTTACACCTCCAGACAACTCAAGGTTCATAAGAAGAATTATCCGACTCATGACCTGGAGTTGGTAGCGGTGGTATCTGCATTAAAAATATGGAGGCACTATCTTTACGGGGCTCATGTGGATGTTTTCACCAATCACAAGAGCCTTCAGTATATGTTCAGTCAAAACGATCTAAATCTTCGTTAGAGAAGATGGTTGGATCTACTGAAGGACTATGACATGAGTGTACTGTATCACCCCGCCAAAGCCAATGTGGTGGCTGATGCCCTAAGTAGGATGTCTATGGGGAGCATGGATCATGTTGAAGAGAGGAAAAAGGAATTGAAAAAGGATATCCACAGGTTAGCTCAGTTGGGAGGGTAGTTGGTTGATACAACTGAGGGCGGAGTATTGGTGCAGAGTGAATCAGATTCCTCATTGCTAGTTAAAGTTAAGTCAAGGCAGGATGAAGATCCCATATTGCGTAATCTGAAGGAGGCGATTCTTAGAAAAGAAGTAGAGACTTTCTCCTAAGGGGGAGATGGTGTACTCCGTTATCAGGGTAGGCTGTGGGTATCAGATGTAGGTGATTTGAGACAGCAGATACTGGCTGAAGCACATAGTTTTTGATATTCTATCCACCCAGGAGATACTAAGATGTACTGTGATCTAAGGAATATTTACTGGTGGAATGACATAAAAGGAGACATTGCAGAATTTGTAGCTAAGCGCCTGAACTGCCAGCAGGCCAAGATGGAACATCAGAGACTGGGAGGTATGACTCAGGATATCTGTATACCAACATGGAAGTGGGAATAAGTAAATATGGATTTTATTATAGGTCTACCTTGTACTCGTCGGCAGCACGACTCAATCTGGGTGAATGGAGATTAGATGACCAAGTCAACATATTTCCTCCCAGTTAAAACTATAGACTCAACTGAGGATTATGCTAGGTTTTATATCCGGGAGTTGGTCAGACTATATAGTGTGCCTTTGTCCATTATTCCAGATAGAGGTACCCAGTTCACCTTGCATTTCTGGAAGTCATTTCAGAAAGGACTCGATACACAGGTTAAGCTCAGCACAACTTTTCACATGCAGACAGATGGACAAGCTGAGCGGACTATACAGACCTTGGAAGATATGCTGAGAGCGTGTGTGATTGATTTCAAGGGTAGTTGGGATGATCCTTACCTCTCATCGAGTTTGCATACAACAAAAGCTACCACTCCAGTATCCAGATGGCCCCCTTTGAGGCATTATATGGTAGGAGGTGTAGATCTCCTATAGGGTGGTTTGAGGTTGGTGAAGCTACCTTGATTGGGACAAATTCAGCCCATGAGGCTATGCAAAAGGTAAAACTGATTAGGGAGAGATTGAAAACAATGCAAAGCCATTAGAAATCTTATGCAGATGTGAGGAGAAGAGAGTTAGTGTTTGCAGTGGATGATTGAGTTTATTTGAAAATTTCACCCATGAAAGGGGTGATGAGATTTAAGAAGAAGGGAAAACTCAATCCGAGATATGTGGAACCCTATAGAATTCTAAAGCGAATTGGCAGTGTGGCATATGAGTTAGAACTACCTCCAGAGTTAACATTGGTGCACCCAATCTTTCATGTGTCACTATTGAAGAAGTGCATTGGTGATCCAACTTCAGTTGTGCCACTAGACAGTGTGGGAATAAAAGATAGTCTCTCTTATGAAGAGGTCCCAGTTCAGATCCTTGATCGTCAGGTTCGTAAGCTGAGAAACAAGGAAGTTACTTCAGTGAAAGTTTCTGGAGGAACCAACTAGTTGAGGGAGCCACATAGGAAGTAGAAGCAGACATGAGGGATAGATACCCTCACTTATTCCCTTCCAGTTCAGTTCCAATAGCAGGTACTAAATCCCTCCTCAATACTCTATTCAGTTTTGTACTCATCAGCTCTATTGAGATTTTCTATGTGCATAATAGTTGCATCAGCTCTGTTAGCATGGTTAAGTTAGTACGGAGTCAGTTACTCCTTCAGAGAACAGCTTATAGTCTCAGTCTAGGAATTTAAGCTTTTTTCCTAGTTTTCCTACAACTTTAGTCTTAATTCAAGGACGAATGATCCCAAGGGGGAGATATTGTAACACCTCGAAACTTTTCTAGACCAGACTCAGACCTTACAAGAAGAATTCAGAAGAAAACCAGAAAATCTACCTCAAAATGACTGAGACAACAAGTCGTGGTCAACTCCAATGACTCATTGTGTCAGTCGTGGTCATCCCTGCGTGATCAGTCGAGAACCCACAGGACAAGGAATGACCCGTTGTGAGAAACAACGAGTCATCCTGTCACTCTATCATGACCTGAACGGAGGCCCAGATTGCAACACAAGACAAGGAGCCCCGAGAGACTCCAAGTTGATCCATGGCATAAGCATACATCTAACTCGATCAATAAATTAGAAGAATTAACATAATAATCATAGCGAAAGTCTAAATCAAACATAACTTCAGAATACACGATCTAAAGCTGAATACAACCTATGTCTAGAAAGCCTCTGAACATGACCAGTTGATGGGACAAGACCCCAACTAACTCAACAAGCTTAAACTAAAAATACATAAGGAAATCTGAGTAGTCTAGTTCTTGGGAGATGAGGACTCACCAAAAATGTGCGCTACTATCTCAAAAGACTGACTGAGAGCAAGGCTGAACCTGAGAGCTGGGTCCTGTATCATGAAATGATACATCATAGAGTATGCGGTTAGTACGTGGAATATACTAAGCATGCAGGGTAAGGAAAACTGCTTAAGTAAGTAAAATCATATAAAGAAAATGCACAAAGTAAACATAAACATTTAAGAATCTAAGAGTAGAGCTTGCATGCATTCTTTCTGAAATCCTGATCTCATCATAACATAATATATCATCATAACTGAATCGATTGACTCAAAGATGAAATATGATAGTAATGAGTAAAGTTGAATGTTGAGTCAAACCTGCTTTAGAACATATATAGATATAGAAATCTCATGAATGATAAACATGCATAACTGAAATCATGAGGAACAATGGGAGACTCGTCTTTTAACCGACATACCACGATAGAGCTTACGTGGTTCCAACTATCATACTCAAGTGGTTAGAGTTGTCCAAAGCCTTGCCAGGGCTAGGAACGATACCATGATATCGATATCAAGCTCATTGGCCAATAGGGTTGCGGATAGCTCACAAGGAAGGTCCCGAAGTAACATATATAAGTATAAACCTACATTGGCGCGTAGTTCTAATGCATAGGGTGATCGACCCTTAGCCTGCTCGGTGCTAGATACTACTCCCAAAACATGCATATGCTCTACATTGATATTCAACGAAGCTCAACATCGTCTATTGACGAAGCTCAATCATCAAATACATCTCAAATATGAAGTCATGCATATGAGAAGCTTTAACTCAAGCCATACCATAAGATGAAAGATAATTGGAAGTCTTCGCTCCAAACCATATGGTAAGCTCAATTCGAGAAATCATCGATCATACTTGGAACATGTGGGCATTGCCCAAAATTTATCATACTTGAAAATACTCAATTCATATCAAAAATATGATGATAAACATGGGTATCTTCAAAACATGCTTTTCATCATAATATCTCATCACTATCATACATTTACCACAAATCTCATCTTTCATGAACTTTTCATCAATATGATTTTAATTCATAAAGCTAGAAACATGATTTTTAATTGAGAACATTATAAAACTTGCCCATGCTTCATAATTCAGTAATAGAAATATAATCAAATCATACGTATGTAGAGAATTAAGAAATAAATGCATTTGGGTTAAAATCCCATTGATTAGTCATAGAAGATTTATGATTTAGAGGGGGATTGGGCATAGGTGTGAAAGGAATCACCCATTTATAGCCCTACATACCTATTGGTACCTGATTCTTACACTCCTTTGAAAGCCCAAGAAGAGATTGAAGAGGAATTGAGGAACACTAGCCTTGATCACCCTCTCTCACCTTCTACCTTGCATGCATGAATGAATAAAGCCTAAAATAAACTTAACCCCTTTAAAAGTCATCATTCATAACTCAAAAAAACATAGTTTATGCCTTAGGATCTTAGGAATTATGAAATAGCCCTTACTAAATTCATAGAATATAACTGCCAGAGTACTAACGAGGGACCTAATAACTCATTACCCTGGGCCACGACTCGTGTAGTCATCCGTCAAGTACACTACCTCAGCCTCAAAAAATTTTAGTCCACGCTAGGTCACGACTCACTCCACGAATCGTGGGGACTTACCATGACTCGTGGGGTCCTCTCGTCAAGTGCACTACCTTTGTTCTTCCCTTTTCTTACTCACCCACCCCACGACTGACCTAGCGACTCGTGGGGCCTGACCATGAGTCACGATAACATCTGTGGGATCCTATTTCTAAATTTCCAAACTCCTCACCTAGTCTCCCGATGAGTCACATCACGACTCATGGGCTGCTCTCACGGGTCCCCTCATGACTCGTTCTATGCCTGATGCTAGATTTTAAGTTTTTCTCTATTTTAACTCCCGGGTCTGATCTTTGGACTTCTGGGGTATAACAATATCTCCCCCTCGGGAACATTCATCCTCGAATGTTGAAAAACATACAGAAAAGAAGAGAAATATAATCATCATATTCAATACTGATCATTTAAGACGAAAATTATCGGAATGACTATCTTCGATTCAAACCACATAGCCGAACTGAATTCAGGAATCATACATACATCCACATAAATAAAAGAAACTTGGGCACATGAACTGAACATGAAAACTAAATAGAGTTTTAGGTCAAAACTGATACCTTAAGCTGGAATTAAGCCAGTAGAGAATAAATGTGGGTATCTAGCCATCATATCCGCTTTGGCTTCCTATGTAGATCCCTCGACATGCCGATTCCTCCATAATACTTTAACTGAAGCTACTTCCTTGTTTCTTAGCCTTAGAACCTGACGATCCAGTATTTCTATCGGAACCTCCTTATAACTGAGGTTGTTTTTCACACCAACACTGTCCACCGGGACAACTAGAGCTGGATCACCCAGACACTTCTTCAAGAGCGACACATGGAATACAGGATGCACGTAAGCTAATTTTGAGAGCAACTCTAACTCATAGGCCACCTCGCCAACACGTCTTACGATCCTTTACGGGCCGACATAGCGGGGACTGAGTTTCCCCTTCTTTCCGAACCTCATCACTCCCTTCATGGGAGACACCTTCAAAAATACCCAATCATCGAATTCAAATTCTAATTCCCTTCTCCTCACATCAGCATAGGACTTTTGGCGACTCTGTGGAGTTTTCAACCTGTCCCTTGATGTGCTATGGATTTACAGTACTATTGATGCTCAAAATTAAGAAAATAATATGGACTTAGGTGTATTTATGTGGATATGAGGCACTTTTTCTTTGATTTCAGGATAAATGGGTGTTGGAATAATAAATGGCAAAAAGAAGCTAAAAATGTGCAAAAAAGGGCAAAAAGTGCAGTCCACAATACGATCCGTAGGATGGACCTACGAGTCATACTGAGGGCCTTGATAAGAAGCTGACAGTTTAACCTGGAAGACTGATCTTATGAGACTTGTCACGGATCGTACCATGGTGGTACGAGTCGTGGGAAGCCAGTCATGATGAAATCTAGAAGAATTGCACAGGAGGCTGATTCTCAGTAGGAGAGCACGTTACGACCCGTGAGAAGGAGGTACGGGTCGTACCATAACCGGTCGTGGTGAAGTTCAAAAAAAGTTCAAAGTATCAGGATCAAGCCGCGGGTTCAATGTACGAGTCGTAGGATGTTGGTACGAATCGTACCTTGGCCAAACACTTAGCCAAAATTCAGCTAACACTTCAATCCACGAGTAGCTGTCACGGTCCGTGAGAAGCCCCTACGAGTCGTAGGTGGACCCGTGATGAGGTCGGCTACAGATATGGAAAGTAGTCCTGCTAGTTTAGGAAAAGAATTCTTGTGTCTATATAAATACTTTTTATGTTTTATTTTTCATAGAAGAGGACAACGAAGCGACTTAATTCTAGTAGGAAAATATTGTAGTAAGCAATTTTACATTGTTGGAAGAGAGAATTGAGTTGGTTGAACCTTGTGATCAACCTTATCTTGAATTCATCTTATTCTTGCTACTTGTTATTCAAGATTTCGTGGTTTAATTGAAGGAATTATTTTTCTTAATCATCTTTGTAAGTATTGTTTTATGTTTTCAATCATGAGCACAATTCACAATCTTACAACTATGAGAGGCTAAAACCTCCATAGCTAGGGTTGTGGGAACCATGGTGGAATAACAAGTTAGGGCTGCACAAAGTGAGTCTAAAACAAATACTAATTACTTATATTGTGGTCTCTTCATCTCTAATGATTCTTAGTGGTGCGCAATGTTAGGAAGTGCCTGAATTCTTTACTTGCTTTGGTCGAAGAGGTAAAAATTAGGAAAAGAGAATTACAACAGCGCCTTGATCTTGATGATCATTGTATTAGCTTGAGCTGTGGGCGCAAGATAGTTATATCTGGAACTTAGTGATAATGGTTAGTTTGGATACCTCATGAGACTTGGTCGAGTAATTGAGGATAGTCATTCACTTGAGATTGGTTGATCGTTTGAATGATCTTAAGTTATCAGTTTTGTAAGTAAGTATTGGTAAAGCTCACGAGTGTATATCCAAAGCTGTTATGAACCCATGGGGAACACAAACCCTAGTTATCCTTTAATTATTAATTCACAAATATAATTTTGACTACTGCTTATTTCTATTATTGTTTTTTATTAGAAGTCCCCCCATTGTGAAGTAATTACCATACAAGTTCATCTACCTGCTATAATCTAGATCTTTCATATTCCCTTTGAGATCGACCCTAACCTCTAAGTTGGGTTCTTTATTGACAACGTGCACTTCATTCTTCAGTTGCAAGTGTGGTTTGAGCGTTATCAAAAAGTGGCACCGTTGTCGGGGAATATTGCTAAGACTAGGTTATTAGCTTGTATTTGACTTATTGGTAGTTACTTTAGTTTTTACATTTTTTCCTTTATTTTTATTTTGTGACTTCCTTAGGTTTTCATCTTGGGATAAACCCTCCACTCAAACACTCAAAGATGGAACTTGATCAGCTACCAACCTTAGTGGAAGGAATTGTGACTAATGATACTTTGGTAGTTGTGATAATGAATTATGGAGATGAAGATGAATTGAAAAGAGTGGAGGAAATATACCTTGATGATACCTAAGAAGTCACAAAAGTAACGTCGTGTCGCGATGTTAAATCAGGCGCTGCATGGGAGACAACCCATGGGAGGTGAAGTTTGGGTAGCCATAGGTATGTCCTTTTCCCTACATTCTTATGTTTTATGTTTCGGGGACGAGTCTCATTTTTTTAAAGAGGGGGGGGGGGTGTACTTGTATTTTTGGGATTTTTGTTCGTCTGAGGGTTTTTCTTGTCGTGTTTCTTTTCCCTTTGACATGCTATCTAGTAGAACCGACATGTGATAGGATTTTTGTTTTTAGTCCTGATTTTAGTTTGATTACAAAGTAACTTAGGAATCCTTAGCCAATAGACATGCACTAGTTTTGTTGTTTTTGAATAAAATTGACCCTGCTTAAAAATTTTTGCTATGTATTTGCAACAAGAATGCATGATTTGTGTGGATACTTTTATGTCATTTAGTTATTAATAGTACTAGTCTTGTTAAGCCATGTATGAACTAGATAGACAAAGTAAAAATAGTTCATTTCCATGTGTGAGTGAGGTCTTAGTATTTATTGCGGTATGTTATTGAAGATCTAGAACTTGCCTGGTTGGTCTCTGCATAGGTTAAGGATGGTTGTTTAGGAGATGATCATAGGAAATTTTTGTGTTAGCTCACTTTTAGCCTATATTGCCCTACCAAAGTTTCATGAATCCCTTGATCCCAACTTTGAGCCTTAATAAACCATATTTCTTTGATTTACTTGTTAACCGTACCCATTTATTTATAATGAACCTGTTTGGCCCTGGTCCTTCCTTGGATATTGTGAACATCAACGTAAGAGAAATGCTTAAGTTGAGGGTGGCTAGAGTAGGGGTGCATAAATGGTGGGAGCGGGAGAAAAGGAAAGAAAAGAAAAGGTGAAAAATAAGGTGTGGTGAGGTGAAAAAGTAAAAAACTGAAAATTTGAGAACAAGGAAGAAGAAAAATTCAAAATAGCTTGAAAGTGTTGAAAAATGTGAAAAATCACCTTACCCATGTAAATATTGTTAAGATGGGAAAAAGGGAAGAAAAGAAGACAAAAAGAATCAAGGGTGAAATAGGAGAATGGTGTAGCCAATGAATGTACTGCCAAGGAAGGGATAGTCACTCATAAAATCTTTAATCATTATCATGTCCATCCCTAAGCCAATTCGAATCCATATCAAGTCCTATCGTGATCTTAATTTGACCATCTAACAAACCAAAGGAGAGAAAATAAGGGCAAGCCCATGGTATCTGATGCATAATACTTGCAGTTCTTTGAGAGAGTGAGTGCTTCATTTGCTTAGTCCCATGTTTCTTTCGATACTTCATACTAGAGTGGGGACTTCATTTTTTTGTGAGGGTACATGGATTGTCTTTACTTTTACCATTGGTCTGTGAGAAACGCGTAGGTGATGACTTGATTGCTTGTTAATAGCTAGATGACATGTTTTGATCCCTGAATATGATGTTTTGATGTTGCTTGCAATACATTAGCTGATGATGTTTCAAAAGGAGGGTCAATAGAGTTTGTATATAGAGTGCACAAATTTGTTTGAGTTTTGGCTGTAGTATCTTAAGTTTATTTTCAAGTTGAGCGTCGTGTTTAGTTTTTCTTTTTCTTTGCCTGAGGACATCCAAAAGTATTAAGTTGGGGGTGTTGATGTGCTGTGGATTTATAGCACTATTGATGCTCAAAACTAAGAAAATAGCATGGACTTAAGTGCATTTATGGGAATTGAGGCACTTTTCCTTTGATTTCAGGATAAATGGGTGTTGGAACAATAAATGGCAAAAGGAAGCTAAAAGTGTGCAAAAAAGGGAAAAAGTTGCAGTCTGCAGTACGATCCGTAGGATGGACCTACAAGTCATACTGAGGGCCTTGATAAGAAACTGGCAGTTTAACCGGGAAGATTATCTTATGAGACTTGTCACGGATCGTACCATGGTGGTACGGGTCGTGGGAAGCCAGTCGTGATGAAATCTAGAAGAATTGCACAGGAGGATGATTCTCAGTAAGAGAGCACCTTATGACCCATGAGAAGGAGGTACGAGTTGTACCATAACTGATTGTGGTGAAGTTCAGACAAAGTTCAAAGTATTAGGATCAAACTACAGGTGCACTGTACGAGTCGTAGGATGTTGGTACGAATCGTACCTTGGCCCAACACTTAGCCAAAATTCAGCCAACACTTCAAGCCACGAGTAGCTGTCACTGTCCGTGAGAAGCCCCTATGAGTCGTAGGTGGACCCGCGACGAGGTCGGCTACAGATATGGAAAGCAATCTTGTTAATTTAGGAAAAGGATTCTTGTGTCTATATAAATACTTTTTATGTTTTATTTATCATAGAAGAGGACGGCGAATAGACTTAATTGTAGTAGGAAAACATTGTAGTAAGCAATTTTACATCGTTGGAAGAGAGAATTGAGTTGGTTCAACCTTGTGATCAACCTTTTCTTGAATTCATCTTGTTCTTGCTACTTGTTATTCAAGATTTCATGGTTTAATTGAAGGAATTGTTTTTCTGAATCATCTTTGTAAGTATTGTTTTATGTTTTCAATCATGAGCACAATTCACAATCTTACAACTATGAGAGGCTAAAACCTCCATAGCTAGGGTTGTGGGAACCATGGTGGAATAACAAGTTAGGGTTGTACAAAGTGAGTCTAAAATCAATACTAATTACTTATATTGTGGTCTCTTCATCTTTAATGATTCTTAGCGCTGCGCAACATTAGGAAGTTCCTGAATTCTTTACTTTCTTTGGTCGAAGAGGTAGAAATTAGGAAAAGAGAATTACAACAGAGCCTTGATCTTGATGATCATTGTATTAACTTGAGTTGTGGTCACAGGATAGTTATATCTGGAACTTAGTGATAATGGTTATTTTTCAAACCTCATGAGACTTGGTCGAGCAATTGAGGATAGTCATTCAATAGGGATTGGTCGATCGTTTGAATGAACCTAAGTTATCAGTTCTGTAAGTAAGTATTGGTAAAGCTCACGAGTGTATAACCAAAGCTGTTATGAACCCATGGGGAACACAAACCCTAGTTATCCTTTAATTATTGAATTCAATAATCTTGACTGCTGCTTATTTCTATTATTGATTTTTATTAGAATTCCTCCCATTGTGAAGTAATTACCATACAAGTTCATCTACGGGCTGTAATCTGGATCTTCCATATTTCATGTGGGATCGACCCCAACCTCTAAGTTGGGTTCTTTATTAACAACGTCTGCTTCATTCTTCAGTTGGAAGTGTGGTTTGATCACGGGCAAAAATATATGCCTGAGATACTCTTTATTACTTAAATTAGTCTTGTTTATCTAAGTTATTGTATACATTTTCATGTAATTTTATATAATGTGGAGATATGTGCTAACCAACATGATTAGCCTTTGTTTTGTAGGTTTTGATGATGTTTGAGTAACTAATCCATGAGTTGGTGAAGTAGAAGCTTGGAAACGGAATTAACACGCGAACGTCGGCAAGGAAGAGGCACAAAACAGCCCACCGGTGCGTCGACAAGGTGCCACGGCAGGCAGGCCGCTCAAAACAGCCCACCTGCATGTTGGCAACGTGCCACGGCAGGTGGACTCCGCGACCATGGGGCTGCAACGCGCTGCCCAGGCAGCGTGACACGCTGCCAACGCGGCAGGGTGCTGCCTGGGCCAATTTCGGGTGATTTTCCAGAGAGCCTCCGCGTCCATAGCGTGTCACGGAGGCCGTGATCCGCGATGCACTCCGTGACACGTTGCTTGTTATTCCGGAAAAGATTCTTACTAATATAAATAGCACACTTAGGTTTATTTTTCAGAATGGAGACTAGGTGGAGCTAGGACGTGGGTTAGCAGCAGTTGAGGGACGAAAAAGCTAAGAGATTTCTTCTCTTCCTTTCTTCTTTCTATCAATTGTACGTATGATTTACACTCATTTTAGGATGATCAATCCACAAATGAGTGGCTAATTCTCATCCTTTCTAAGGTTTTGAACATGTGTAGTGAATTTTGATTGTAAATGATATGGTTTTCTTCTTCTTCTTTCATGTTGTTCTATTAATTCTTGTTCTTACTACATTAGTGCTTGACCGACATTAATGTACATCTAAAAAGTCCAATTTCACTCGAGAGAGCAAGAAATTGGAAAGTTGTGAATTAATAGGGTATTGTTCTTAACTTGATTTGGGAAAATTGGGTTTTGATGTGCTTTCCTGATAGAAATATACTTGAAAGTCGTATTAGTCAGTTTAGGAACCGGAATTGTATTGCTAGGTCGTAAATTGCATTTGATCACAGAAATGTAGATGAATGGTTTACGATTCTTAAGTGAAATTAAATACGAGAGTTTTAATTTCTAGGCTATTGTTCTTGGCTAGAAACATGAAGAAGAGATTAACCGAATTATTATTACAATCGAATTCATTACTTTTTCTTAACCTTGGCATGCTCATATCCATAGTTTAAATTCACCGTAAATAATTGTTAATAGTTTTAGTATATATTTTATAAACAAAAACTCAATTAACTGTTGGTTACGTTGTTGTTAGCATAGTTAGAAGTAAAAGAAGAATATAGTATACTTAGGCAATTTTTACATACCCTGAGCCTCCTTGGATCGATACTTGGCTTACTTAGCCACTTTATTACTTGTTTGACCACGTGCGCTTGCGTGTCGGTTTATAATATATAATACCAACCTAAGCAGCAGACCGAACAAGTTTTTGGCGCCGTTGCCGGGGAGGCTAGGCGATTTGTGAATTTGTTTAAGTATAATTTACTGTATTTTTATTTTTCTCAAGTGCTGACAACTTAGTCGTAGTGTTTGTTTTAATTCTTTTGCATTTTACTTTTTCTTTTTCGAATACCCTCATTGACATGATATCTTGGAATATAAATGGTGGATACGCATATTTCGGCGAATCTTGCATGAATTGCGGAGGACCCCACTTGTGGAAAAATTGTAACACGTGCAATATATGTGGGTGTCAATATGGCCATTGGGGTGATTGTCCAAAGGCATATTCCCCTCACCCTAGCCCCTGCTATGATCATTCTGTTGTTTTTGCTGAATATAGGCATGTTGAAAATGAGGACTTGGGACGCCAAGTTCAAATAGAGGACATGATGAAACAACTCCTGGAGCAATCAGAAGCAATGAAGGAGTCGGTGGCAGAATTGATAATTCAGCAAAAGGAGAATGCAGAGGCTGTAAGTAGGATGAGCGTCAAACTCACAGAGATGTGTGCTGAGGCTGAAGCTTGTGATAATTTGCAGGTGACAGTTTTAGCCGATATTCAAGAGGAACTACAAGAGGAATACAAGGGTGAATTTTTGGATGAAGCCCAACAATTAGAATCTCTTGAGTGTCTCCGTGATCGGCTCATACCTATAGAAATTCCATTCATGGAAGAATAAAAAGAATATCTCCCATTTGACCTTAATGGAGAAATAGATGTCGATGTTGAAAAGGTGTACACAAGTAAGGAAGTAAAGCACAAAGCAATTTCAGAGTTGAGGTTGATTGGACCACACTCGAAGCATTTTTCGACATTAAGTTTGGTTGACAACACAAAAATAGAGTCTTCCAAGATTATAGAGAAATGTCTAGAGGAGGGCCAAGCCCCGTATATTTTGAAATTTGCTAACTCGAAGCAACGAAATGACTTCACATACTCAAGGGCCAATAGGTTCAAAAGAAAACATCTACTGCTTGGTCCTTACAATTTTTCACCACCACCCCTGGAGCATAAGAGGAAATTAGAGAAGAAATTAGGGGTGCGGTTCATATCCTCAAGGTGGAGGAAAAAGTGGTGAAACTTGTTACGTCGTGCCGCGACTTAAAATTAGGCGCTGCTTGGGATGCAACCCAAGGGTACCACAGGTACCATTTTAATTTCTTGCAATTGAGTTAATTTTTGTTTATTTTCATCTTGTGTTGTTTTGGTGGAAAGTTAAGCGCAGATGGAGGGGAAGTCTGAGTACCCGTGGAGGAGGAAGCTAACAAGCATGGAAGAGAAAAAGTGTGGGGTTAAACACCCACTTGTGCAAAGTCGAAGAAACGCATGCTGTTAGCTAAGCCTAAAGGCCCCAGGGAGTATTTCTCACCCTTTGTAAATTTTAATTTGATGCTATGAGGACATAACATGATTTAAGTGTGGGGTGAGGGAAATTTCAAGGGAAATTTCAAAATTTTCTGTGCTTAACGATTTTGGTGAATGTAATGCTTGTGCAAAAGTTGGTGAGAAATTTGAAAAATTTGAAATTTTTTTTTTGCGAATTAAGCATGACTTCATCACCCGTTGGTTTTTCTTTTCGGTTCTTTTCCGACGGGGGGTCTTTGAACCGAAGAATAAAAAATTTTCTTTGTCTGTATATAATGTTTTAGTCGTAGTTAGAGACTGTTTCCAACGATGGATGGATGACGACCGTCTTGAGGAAAATTAGTCAGTAGGATAGTTTTTGAACCCGTAACTAATTGGTGCTTGATGTTCTTTTTATGTGCTATACATGGTTGTAAGATGCAAGTATGTTCAGTATGAATCATGCAAGGGTATAACTTTGTTTGAGACACTTAGGCTCTTGAATTTGACTCAATATGATGAAGCTTAATTTTGAATTCTTGTGATTAGCTGAGTAAGAGTCTACTGATTGTGTCTTGATTTGAGCATGTGCCATGAGTGTAAGGTTTTTGAGTATTCTATGCTATAGTGGAATGTCTAGAACTTGCCTGGTGTGTATATAAAACGAAATGAAGGATGTGAATTGTAGGAGATGATTTAGGCATTTTTTTGAGTGAACCAATTTTTATCCCTCATTATACCTACCATGAAAAATTGATCCTAGTTAACCCCATTGAGCCTTGAGCCTATTCTTTGACAGCTGCAACATAAGCTTAATCCTTTTTCTTTCATTAGCCTTGAATTTGATTCAAAACTCCTAAGCGCTTAAAGGAAAAATCCGAAAGAGTAAAGGAGTGAGAAGAATGAAAAAGAAGGGAAAGTAGCATTTGTAAGAGTTGAGAAAGGTCGAGGGTGCACTTTTTTTGAATATGGGTGAGTATTAGTAGGGAGTAAGGAAACAAATAAATGAAAAGTTACTTATAGAACTCCTTACTAATAAGTTAAAAGTGCCTAAAGAAATGGGGGAACAAAAGAGGAAAAAGAAAGATGAAGACTGAAAAAGGTGAAGTGAGGGAAGGGAAGTTTGTAATGAAGGCGTGATGTATTAAAAGCGCTTAGGAAAGATAGTCACTATTACTGATCACAAGAGTACCTACCCGCACCTGAGTTACATTACAACCTAAAAAGTCCTACTTGATCTTACATTCATACATCCTTAAATTAGTGGAATAAAACACTAAGGGCAAGCTTATGGTCATTACATGATGCATGTGAATTCTTTGTGAGAGTGAGCGTAATTCTATTCATATACCCACACATGTTGTGATATAAAAATTGTTTTTGCGTGTGAAATTGGGTAACTCTCTTTCCGTGAGGGGCACATGTTGAATGAAGGATATAATTCATGTGGGATTTCTTAATCAGTTAATTTACATGAGTTTGCTAAAATTGAGAGTCGACTCCTGAGGTTAAGAAGTCTTAACATAGTTGTACTTCATTTCAATGATCAAATCAGGCATGCTCTATTTTTAGCTTGTATCTTACGTAATCATTATAGCCGTAACCTGAATTATCTTGCTAAATTAGTTATGTGGGAGTCTCCATGTGCATGATATGTAAAAGGTTGTTCGAGGACGAACAAGGCTTTAAGTGTGGGGTTGTGATCACGGGCAAAAATATATGCCCGATATACTCTTTATTACTTAAATTAGTCTTGTTTATCTAAGTTATTGTATACATTTTCATGTAATTTTATATAATGTGGAGATATGTGCTAACCAACATGATTAGCCTTTGTTTTGTAGGTTTTGATGATGTTTGAGTAACTAATCCATGAGTTGGTGAAGTAGAAGCTTGGAAACGGAATTAACACGCGAACGTCGGCAAGGAAGAGGCACAAAACAGCCCACCGGTGCGTCGACAAGGTGCCACGGCAGGCAGGCCGCTCAAAACAGCCCACCTGCGTGTTGGCAACGTGCCACGGCAGGTGGACTCCGCGACCATGGGGCTGCAACGCGCTGCCCAGGCAGCGTGACACGCTGCCAACGCGGCAGGGTGCTGCCTGGGCCAATTTCGGGTGATTTTCCAGAGAGCCTCCGCGTCCATAGCGTGTCACGGAGGCCGTGATCCGCGATGCACTCCGTGACACATTGCTTGTTATTCCGGAAAAGATTCTTACTAATATAAATAGCACACTTAGGTTTATTTTTCAGAATGGAGACTAGGTGGAGCTAGGACGTGGGTTAGCAGCAGTTGAGGGACGAAAAAGCTAAGAGATTTCTTCTCTTCCTTTCTTCTTTCTATCAATTGTACGTATGATTTACACTCATTTTAGGATGATCAATCCACAAATGAGTGGCTAATTCTCATCCTTGCTAAGGTTTTGAACATGTGTAGTGAATTTTGATTGTAAATGATATGGTTTTCTTCTTCTTCTTTCATGTTGTTCTATTAATTCTTGTTCTTACTACATTAGTGCTTGACCGACATTAATGTACATCTAAAAAGTCCAATTTCACTCGAGAGAGCAAGAAATTGGAAAGTTGTGAATTAATAGGGTATTGTTCTTAACTTGATTTGGGAAAATTGGGTTTTGATGTGCTTTCCTGATAGAAATATACTTGAAAGCCGTATTAGTCAGTTTAGGAACCGGAATTGTATTGCTAGGTCGTAAATTGCATTTGATCACAGAAATGTAGACGAATGGTTTACAATTCTTAAGTGAAATTAAATACGAGAGTTTTAATTTCTAGGCTATTGTTCTTGGCTAGAAACATGAAGAAGAGATTAACCGAATTATTATTACAATCGAATTCATTACTTTTTCTTAACCTTGGCATGCTCATATCCATAGTTTAAATTCACCGTAAATAATTGTTAATAGTTTTAGTATATATTTTATAAACAAAAACTCAATTAACTGTTGGTTACGTTGTTGTTAGCATAGTTAGAAGTAAAAGAAGAATATAGTATACTTAGGCAATTTTTACATACCCTGAGCCTCCTTGGATCGATACTTGGCTTACTTAGCCACTTTATTACTTGTTTGACCACGTGCGCTTGCGTGTCGGTTTATAATATATAATACCAACCTAAGCAGCAGACCGAACAAGTTTTTGGCGCCGTTGCCGGGGAGGCTAGGCGATTTGTGAATTTGTTTAAGTATAATTTACTGTATTTTTATTTTTCTCAAGTGCTGACAACTTAGTCGTAGTGTTTGTTTTAATTCTTTTGCATTTTACTTTTTCTTTTTCGAATACCCTCATTGACATGACATCTTGGAATATAAATGGTGGATACGCATATTTCGGCGAATCTTGCATGAATTGCGGAGGACCCCACTTGTGGCAAAATTGTAACACGTGCAATATATGTGGGTGTCAATATGGCCATTGGGGTGATTGTCCAAAGGCATATTCCCCTCACCCTAGCCCCTGCTATGATCATTCTGTTGTTTTTGCTGAATATAGGCATGTTGAAAATGAGGACTTGGGACGCCAAGTTCAAATAGAGGACATGATGAAACAACTCCTGGAGCAATCAGAAGCAATGAAGGAGTCGGTGGCAGAATTGATAATTCAGTAAAAGGAGAATGCAGAGGCTGTAAGCAGGATGAGCGTCAAACTCACAGAGATGTGTGCTGAGGCTGAAGCTTGTGATAATTTGCAGGTGACAGTTTTAGCCGATATTCAAGAGGAACTACAAGAGGAATACAAGGGTGAATTTTTGGATGAAGCCCAACAATTAGAATCTCTTGAGTGTCTCCGTGATCGGCTCATACCTATAGAAATTCCATTCATGGAAGAATAAAAAGAATATCTCCCATTTGACCTTAATGGAGAAATAGATGTCGATGTTGAAAAGGTGTACACAAGTAAGGAAGTAAAGCACAAAGCAATTTCAGAGTTGAGGTTGATTGGACCACACTCGAAGCATTTTTCGACATTAAGTTTGGTTGACAACACAGAAATAGAGTCTTCCAAGATTATAGAGAAATGTCTAGAGGAGGGCCAAGCCCCGTATATTTTGAAATTTGCTAACTCGAAGCAACGAAATGACTTCACATACTCAAGGGCCAATAGGTTCAAAAGAAAACATCTACTGCTTGGTCCTTACAATTTTTCACCACCACCCCTGGAGCATAAGAGGAAATTAGAGAAGAAATTAGGGGTGCGGTTCATATCCTCAAGGTGGAGGAAAAAGTGGTGAAACTTGTTACGTCGTGCCGCGACTTAAAATTAGGCGCTGCTTGGGATGCAACCCAAGGGTACCACAGGTACCATTTTAATTTCTTGCAATTGAGTTAATTTTTGTTTATTTTCATCTTGTGTTGTTTTGGTGGAAAGTTAAGCGCAGATGGAGGGGAAGTCTGAGTACCCGTGGAGGAGGAAGCTAACAAGCATGGAAGAGAAAAAGTGTGGGGTTAAACACCCACTTGTGCAAAGTCGAAGAAACGCATGCTGTTAGCTAAGCCTAAAGGCCCCAGGGAGTATTTCTCACCCTTTGTAAATTTTAATTTGATGCTATGAGGACATAACATGATTTAAGTGTGGGGTGAGGGAAATTTCAAGGGAAATTTCAAAATTTTCTGTGCTTAACGATTTTGGTGAATGTAATGCTTGTGCAAAAGTTGGTGAGAAATTTGAAAAATTTGAATTTTTTTTTGTGAATTAAGCATGACTTCATCACCCGTTGGTTTTTCTTTTCGGTTCTTTTCCGAAGGGGGGTCTTTGAACCGAAGAATAAAAATTTTTCTTTGTCTGTATATAATGTTTTAGTCGTAGTTAGAGACTGTTTCCAACGATGGATGGATGACGACCGTCTTGAGGAAAATTAGTCAGTAGGATAGTTTTTGAACCCGTAACTAATTGGTGCTTGATGTTCTTTTTATGTGCTATACATGGTTGTAAGATGCAAGTATGTTCAGTATGAATCATGCAAGGGTATAACTTTGTTTGAGACACTTAGGCTCTTGAATTTGACTCAATATGATGAAACTTAATTCTGAATTCTTGTGATTAGCTGAGTAAGAGTCTACTGATTGTGTCTTGATTTGAGCATGTGCCATGAGTGTAAGGTTTTTGAGTATTCTATGCTATTGTGGAATGTCTAGAACTTGCCTGGTGTGTATATAAAACGAAATGAAGGATGTGAATTGTAGGAGATGATTTAGGCATTTTTTTGAGTGAACCAATTTTTATCCCTCATTATACCTACCTTGAAAAATTGATCCTAGTTAACCCCATTGAGCCTTGAGCCTATTCTTTGACAGCTGCAACATAAGCTTAATCCTTTTTCTTTCATTAGCCTTGAATTTGATTCAAAACTCCTAAGCGCTTAAAGGAAAAATCCGAAAGAGTAAAGGAGTGAGA
Source organism: Datura wrightii (assembly GCA_035772735.1). Taxonomy (NCBI): domain Eukaryota; kingdom Viridiplantae; phylum Streptophyta; class Magnoliopsida; order Solanales; family Solanaceae; genus Datura; species Datura wrightii. The sequence continues at coordinate 68,076,538 of JASDFA010000019.1, read as the reverse complement.
AGAATGAAAAAGAAGGGAAAGTAGCAATTGTAAGAGTTGAGAAAGGTCGAGGGTGCACTTTTTTGAATATGGGTGAGTATTAGTAGGGAGTAAGGAAACAAATAAATGAAAAGTTACTTATAGAACTCCTTACTAATAAGTTAAAAGTGCCTAAAGAAATGGGGGAACAAAAGAGGAAAAAGAAAGATGAAGAGTGAAAAAGGTGAAGTGAGGGAAGGGAAGTTTGTAATGAAGGCGTGATGTATTAAAAGCGCTTAGGAAAGATAGTCACTATTACTGATCACAAGAGTACCTACCCGCACCTGAGTTACATTACAACCTAAAAAGTCCTACTTGATCTTACATTCATACATCCTTAAATTAGTGGAATAAAACACTAAGGGCAAGCTTATGGGTCATTACATGATGCATGTGAATTCTTTGTGAGAGTGAGCGTAATTCTATTCATATACCCACACATGTTGTGATATAAAAATTGTTTTTGCGTGTGAAATTGGGTAACTCTCTTTCCGTGAGGGGCACATGTTGAATGAAGGATATAATTCATGTGGGATTTCTTAATCAGTTAATTTACATGAGTTTGCTAAAATTGAGAGTCGACTCCTGAGGTTAAGAAGTCTTAACATAGTTGTACTTCATTTCAATGATCAAATCAGGCATGCTCTATTTTTAGCTTGTATCTTACGTAATCATTATAGCCGTAACCTGAATTATCTTGCTAAATTAGTTATGTGGGAGTTTCCATGTGCATGATATGTAAAAGGTTGTTCGAGGACGAACAAGGCTTTAAGTGTGGGGTTGTGATCACGGGCAAAAATATATGCCCGAGATACTCTTTATTACTTAAATTAGTCTTGTTTATCTAAGTTATTGTATACATTTTCATGTAATTTTATATAATGTGGAGATATGTGCTAACCAACATGATTAGCCTTTGTTTTGTAGGTTTTTATGATGTTTGAGTAACTAATCCATGAGTTGGTGAAGTAGAAGCTTGGAAACGGAATTAACACGCGAACGTCGGCAAGGAAGAGGCACAAAACAGTCCACCGGTGCGTCGACAAGGTGCCACGGCAGGCAGGCCGCTCAAAACAGCCCACCTGCGTGTTGGCAACGTGCCACGGCAGGTGGACTCCGCGACCATGGGGCTGCAACGCGCTGCCCAGGCAGCGTGACACGCTGCCAACACGGCAGGGTGCTGCCTGGGCCAATTTCGGGTGATTTTCCAGAGAGCCTCCGCGTCCATAGCGTGTCACGGAGGCCGTGATCCGCGATGCACTCCGTGACACGTTGCTTGTTATTCCGGAAAAGATTCTTACTAATATAAATAGCACACTTAGGTTTATTTTTCAGAATGGAGACTAGGTGGAGCTAGGACGTGGGTTAGCATCAGTTGAGGGACGAAAAAGCTAAGAGATTTCTTCTCTTCCTTTCTTCTTTCTATCAATTGTACGTATGATTTACACTCATTTTAGGATGATCAATCCACAAATGAGTGGCTAATTCTCATCCTTGCTAAGGTTTTGAACATGTGTAGTGAATTTTGATTGTAAATGATATGGTTTTCTTCTTCTTCTTTCATGTTGTTCTATTAATTCTTGTTCTTACTACATTAGTGCTTGACCGACATTAATGTACATCTAAAAAGTCCAATTTCACTCTAGAGAGCAAGAAATTGGAAAGTTGTGAATTAATAGGGTATTGTTCTTAACTTGATTTGGGAAAATTGGGTTTTGATGTGCTTTCCTGATAGAAATATACTTGAAAGCCGTATTAGTCAGTTTAGGAACCGGAATTGTATTGCTAGGTCGTAAATTGCATTTGATCACAGAAATGTAGACGAATGGTTTACGATTCTTAAGTGAAATTAAATACGAGAGCTTTAATTTCTAGGCTATTGTTCTTGGCTAGAAACATGAAGAAGAGATTAACCGAATTATTATTACAATCGAATTCATTACTTTTTCTTAACCTTGGCATGCTCATATCCATAGTTTAAATTCACCGTAAATAATTGTTAATAGTTTTAGTATATATTTTATAAACAAAAACTCAATTAACTATTGGTTACGTTGTTGTTAGCATAGTTAGAAGTAAAAGAAGAATATAGTATACTTAGGCAATTTTTACATACCCTGAGCCTCCTTGGATCGATACTTGGCTTACTTAGCCACTTTATTACTTGTTTCACCACATGCGCTTGCGTGTCGGTTTATAATATATAATACCAACCTAAGCAGCAGACCGAACAAGTTTTTGGCGCCGTTGCCGGGGAGGCTAGGCGATTTGTGAATTTGTTTAAGTATAATTTACTGTATTTTTATTTTTCTCAAGTGCTGACAACTTAGTCGTAGTGTTTGTTTTAATTCTTTTGCATTTTACTTTTTCTTTTTCGAATACCCTCATTGACATGACATCTTGGAATATAAATGGTGGATACGCATATTTCGGCGAATCTTGCATGAATTGCGGAGGACCCCACTTGTGGCAAAATTGTAACACGTGCAATATATGTGGGTGTCAATATGGCCATTGGGGTGATTGTCCAAAGGCATATTCCCCTCCCCCTAGCCCCTGCTATGATCATTCTGTTGTTTTTGCTGAATATAGGCATGTTGAAAATGAGGACTTGGGTCGCCAAGTTCAAATAGAGGACATGATAAAACAACTCCTGGAGCAATCAGAAGCAATGAAGGAGTCGGTGGCAGAATTGATAATTCAGCAAAAGGAGAATGCAGAGGCTGTAAGCAGGATGAGCGTCAAACTCACAGAGATGTGTGCTGAGGCTGAAGCTTGTGATAATTTGCAGGTGACAGTTTTAGCCGATATTCAAGAGGAACTAAAAGAGGAATACAAGGGTGAATTTTTGGATGAAGCCCAACAATTAGAATCTCTTGAGTGTCTCCGTGATCGGCTCATACCTATAGAAGTTCCATTCATGGAAGAAGAAAAAGAATATCTCCCATTTGACCTTAATGGAGAAATAGATGTCGATGTTGAAAAGGTGTACACAAGTAAGGAAGTAAAGCACAAAGCAATTTCTGAGTTGAGGTTGATTGGACCACACTCGAAGCATTTTTCGACATTAAGTTTGGTTGACAACACAGAAATAGAGTCTTCCAAGATTATAGAGAAATGTCTAGAGGAGGGCCAAGCCCCGTATATTTTGAAATTTGCTAACTCGAAGCAACGAAATGACTTCACATACTCAAGGGCCAATAGGTTCAAAAGAAAACATCTACTGCTTGGTCCTTACAATTTTTCACCACCACCCCTGGAGCATAAGAGGAAATTAGAGAAGAAATTAGGGGTGCGGTTCATATCCTCAAGGTGGAGGAAAAAGTGGTGAAACTTGTTACGTCGTGCCGCGACTTAAAATTAGGCGCTGCTTGGGATGCAACCCAAGGGTACCACAGGTACCATTTTAATTTCCTGCAATTGAGTTAATTTTTGTTTATTTTCATCTTGTGTTGTTTTGGTGGAAAGTTAAGCGCAGATGGAGGGGAAGTCTGAGTACCCGTGGAGGAGGAAGCTAACAAGCATGGAAGAGAAAAAGTGTGGGGTTAAACACCCACTTGTGCAAAGTCGAAGAAACGCATGCTGTTAGCTAAGCCTAAAGGCCCCAGGGAGTATTTCTCACCCTTTGTAAATTTTAATTTGATGCTATGAGGACATAACATGATTTAAGTGTGGGGTGAGGGAAATTTCAAGGGAAATTACAAAATTTTCTGTGCTTAACGATTTTGGTGAATGTAATGCTTGTGCAAAAGTTGGTGAGAAATTTGAAAAATTTGAATTTTTTTTTTGTGAATTAAGCATGACTTCATCACCCGTTGGTTTTTCTTTTCGGTTCTTTTCCGACGGGGGGTCTTTGAACCGAAGAATAAAAAATTTTCTTTGTCTGTATATAATGTTTTAGTCGTAGTTAGAGACTGTTTCCAACGATGGATGGATGACGACCGTCTTGAGGAAAATTAGTCAGTAGGATAGTTTTTGAACCCGTAACTAATTGGTGCTTGATGTTCTTTTTATGTGCTATACATGGTTGTAAGATGCAAGTATGTTCAGTATGAATCATGCAAGGGTATAACTTTGTTTGAGACACTTAGGCTCTTGAATTTGACTCAATATGATGAAACTTAATTCTGAATTCTTGTGATTAGCTGAGTAAGAGTCTACTGATTGTGTCTTGATTTGAGCATGTGCCATGAGTGTAAGGTTTTTGAGTATTCTATGCTATTGTGGAATGTCTAGAACTTGCCTGGTGTGTATATAAAACGAAATGAAGGATGTGAATTGTAGGAGATGATTTAGGCATTTTTTTGAGTGAACCAATTTTTATCCCTCATTATACCTACCTTGAAAAATTGATCCTAGTTAACCCCATTGAGCCTTGAGCCTATTCTTTGACAGCTGCAACATAAGCTTAATCCTTTTTCTTTCATTAGCCTTGAATTTGATTCAAAACTCCTAAGCGCTTAAAGGAAAAATCCGAAAGAGTAAAGGAGTGAGAAGAATGAAAAAGAAGGGAAAGTAGCAATTGTAAGAGTTGAGAAAGGTCGAGGGTGCACTTTTTTGAATATGGGTGAGTATTAGTAGGGAGTAAGGAAACAAATAAATGAAAAGTTACTTGTAGAACTCCTTACTAATAAGTTAAAAGTGCCTAAAGAAATGGGGGAACAAAAGAGGAAAAATAAAGATGAAGAGTGAAAAAGGTGAAGTGAGGGAAGGGAAGTTTGTAATGAAGGCGTGATGTATTAAAAGCGCTTAGGAAAGATAGTCACTATTACTGATCACAAGAGTACCTACCCGCACCTGAGTTACATTACAACCTAAAAAGTCCTACTTGATCTTACATTCATACATCCTTAAATTAGTGGAATAAAACACTAAGGGCAAGCTTATGGGTCATTACATGATGCATGTGAATTCTTTGTGAGAGTGAGCGTAATTCTATTCATATACCCACACATGTTGTGATATAAAAATTGTTTTTGCGTGTGAAATTGGGTAACTCTCTTTCCGTGAGGGGCACATGTTGAATGAAGGATATAATTCATGTGGGATTTCTTAATCAGTTAATTTACATGAGTTTGCTAAAATTGAGAGTCGACTCCTGAGGTTAAGAAGTCTTAACATAGTTGTACTTCATTTCAATGATCAAATCAGGCATGCTCTATTTTTAGCTTGTATCTTACGTAATCATTATATCCGTAACCTGAATTATCTTGCTAAATTAGTTATGTGGGAGTCTCCATGTGCATGATATGTAAAAGGTTGTTCGAGGACGAACAAGGCTTTAAGTGTGGGGTTGTGATCACGGGCAAAAATATATGCCCGAGATACTCTTTATTACTTAAATTAGTCTTGTTTATCTAAGTTATTGTATACATTTTCATGTAATTTTATATAATGTGGAGATATGTGCTAACCAACATGATTAGCCTTTGTTTTGTAGGTTTTGATGATGTTTGAGTAACTAATCCATGAGTTGATGAAGTAGAAGCTTGGAAACGGAATTAACACGCGAACGTCGGCAAGGAAGAGGCACAAAACAGCCCACCGGTGCGTCGACAAGGTGCCACGGCAGGCAGGCCGCTCAAAACAGCCCACCTGCGTGTTGGCAACGTGCCACGGCAGGTGGACTCCGCGACCATGGGGCTGCAACGCGCTGCCCAGGCAGCGTGACACGCTGCCAACACGGCAGGGTGCTGCCTGGGCCAATTTCGGGTGATTTTCCAGAGAGCCTCAGCATCCATAGCGTGTCACGGAGGCCGTGATCCGCGATGCACTCCGTGACACGTTGCTTGTTATTCCGGAAAAGATTCTTACTAATATAAATAGCACACTTAGGTTTATTTTTCAGAATGGAGACTAGGTGGAGCTAGGACGTGGGTTAGCATCAGTTGAGGGACGAAAAAGCTAAGAGATTTCTTCTCTTCCTTTCTTCTTTCTATCAATTGTACGTATGATTTACACTCATTTTAGGATGATCAATCCACAAATGAGTGGCTAATTCTCATCCTTGCTAAGGTTTTGAACATGTGTAGTGAATTTTGATTGTAAATGATATGGTTTTCTTCTTCTTCTTTCATGTTGTTCTATTAATTCTTGTTCTTACTACATTAGTGCTTGACCGACATTAATGTACATCTAAAAAGTCCAATTTCACTCGAGAGAGCAAGAAATTGGAAAGTTGTGAATTAATAGGGTATTGTTCTTAACTTGATTTGGGAAAATTGGGTTTTGATGTGCTTTCCTGATAGAAATATACTTGAAAGCCGTATTAGTCAGTTTAGGAACCGGAATTGTATTGCTAGGTCGTAAATTGCATTTGATCACAGAAATGTAGACGAATGGTTTACGATTCTTAAGTGAAATTAAATACGAGAGTTTTAATTTCTAGGCTATTGTTCTTGGCTAGAAACATGAAGAAGAGATTAACCGAATTATTATTACAATCGAATTCATTACTTTTTCTTAACCTTGGCATGCTCATATCCATAGTTTAAATTCACCGTAAATAATTGTTAATAGTTTTAGTATATATTTTATAAACAAAAACTCAATTAACTGTTGGTTACGTTGTTGTTAGCATAGTTAGAAGTAAAAGAAGAATATAGTATACTTAGGCAATTTTTACATACCCTGAGCCTCCTTGGATCGATACTTGGCTTACTTAGCCACTTTATTACTTGTTTCACCACGTGCGCTTGCGTGTCGGTTTATAATATATAATACCAACCTAAGCAGCAGACCGAACAAGTTTTTGGCGCCGTTGCCGGGGAGGCTAGGCGATTTGTGAATTTATTTAAGTATAATTTACTGTATTTTTATTTTTCTCAAGTGCTGACAACTTAGTCATAGTGTTTGTTTTAATTCTTTTGCATTTTACTTTTTCTTTTTCGAATACCCTCATTGACATGACATCTTGGAATATAAATGGTGGATACGCATATTTCGGCGAATCTTGCATGAATTGCGGAGGACCCCACTTGTGGCAAAATTGTAACACGTGCAATATATGTGGGTGTCAATATGGCCATTGGGGTGATTGTCCAAAGGCATATTCCCCTCCCCCTAGCCCCTGCTATGATCATTCTGTTGTTTTTGCTGAATATAGGCATGTTGAAAATGAGGACTTGGGACGCCAAGTTCAAATAGAGGACATAATGAAACAACTCCTGGAGCAATCAGAAGCAATGAAGGAGTCGGTGGCAGAATTGATAATTCTGCTAAAGGAGAATGCAGAGGCTGTAAGCAGGATGAGCGTCAAACTCACAGAGATGTGTGCTGAGGCTGAAGCTTGTGATAATTTGCAGGTGACAGTTTTAGCCGATATTCAAGAGGAACTAAAAGAGGAATACAAGGGTGAATTTTTGGATGAAGCCCAATAATTAGAATCTCTTGAGTGTCTCCGTGATCGGCTCATACCTATAGAAGTTCCATTCATGGAAGAAGAAAAAGAATATCTCCCATTTGACCTTAATGGAGAAATAGATGTCGTTGTTGAAAAGGTGTACACAAGTAAGGAAGTCAAGCACAAAGCAATTTCTGAGTTGAGGTTGATTGGACCACACTCGAAGCATTTTTCGACATTAAGTTTGGTTGACAACACAGAAATAGAGTCTTCCAAGATTATAGAGAAATGTCTAGAGGAGGGCCAAGCCCCGTATATTTTGAAATTTGCTAACTCGAAGCAACGAAATGACTTCACATACTCAAGGGCCAATAGGTTCAAAAGAAAACATCTACTGCTTGGTCCTTACAATTTTTCACCACCACCCCTGGAGCATAAGAGGAAATTAGAGAAGAAATTAGGGGTGCGGTTCATATCCTCAAGGTGGAGGAATGCCGCGACTTAAAATTAGGCGCTGCTTGGGATGCAACCCAAGGGTACCACAGGTACCATTTTAATTTCTTGCAATTGAGTTAGTTTTTGTTTATTTTCATCTTGTGTTGTTTTGGTGGAAAGTTAAGCGCAGATGGAGGGGAAGTCTGAGTACCCGTGGAGGAGGAAGCTAACAAGCATGGAAGAGAAAAAGTGTGGGGTTAAACACCCACTTGTGCAAAGTCGAAGAAACGCATGCTGTTAGCTAAGCCTAAAGGCCCCAGGGAGTATTTCTCACCCTTTGTAAATTTTAATTTGATGCTATGAGGACATAACATGATTTAAGTGTGGGGTGAGGGAAATTTCAAAGGAAATTTCAAAATTTTCTGTGCTTAACGATTTTGGTGAATGTAATGCTTGTGCAAAAGTTGGTGAGAAATTTGAAAAATTTGAAATTTTTTTTTTGTGAATTAAGCATGACTTCATCACCCGTTGGTTTTTCTTTTCGGTTCTTTTCCGACGGGGGGTCTTTGAATCTGTATATAATGTTTTAGTCGTAGTTAGAGACTGTTTCCAACGATGGATGGATGACAACCGTCTTGAGGAAAATTAGTCAGTAGGATAGTTTTTGAACCCGTAACTAATTGGTGCTTGATGTTCTTTTTATGTGCTATACATGGTTGTAAGATGCAAGTATGTTCAGTATGAATCATGCAAGGGTATAACTTTGTTTGAGACACTTAGGCTCTTGAATTTGACTCAATATGATGAAGCTTAATTCTGAATTCTTGTGATTAGCTGAGTAAGAGTCTACTGATTGTGTCTTGATTTGAGCATGTGCCATGAGTGTAAGGTTTTTGAGTATTCTATGCTATAGTGGAATGTCTAGAACTTGCCTGGTGTGTATATAAAACGAAATGAAGGATGTGAATTGTAGGAGATGATTTAGGCATTTTTTTGAGTGAACCAATTTTTATCCCTCATTATACCTACCTTGAAAAATTGATCCTAGTTAACCCCATTGAGCCTTGAGCCTATTCTTTGACAGCTGCAACATAAGCTTAATCCTTTTTCTTTCATTAGCCTTGAATTTGATTCAAAACTCCTAAGCGCTTAAAGGAAAAATCCGAAAGAGTAAAGGAGTGAGAAGAATGAAAAAGAAGGGAAAGTAGCAATTGTAAGAGTTGAGAAAGGTCGAGGGTGCACTTTTTTTGAATATGGGTGAGTATTAGTAGGGAGTAAGGAAACAAATAAATGAAAAGTTACTTATAGAACTCCTTACTAATAAGTTAAAAGTGCCTAAAGAAATGGGGGAACAAAAGAGGAAAAAGAAAGATGAAGAGTGAAAAAGGTGAAGTGAGGGAAGGGAAGTTTGTAATGAAGGCGTGATGTATTAAAAGCGCTTAGGAAAGATAGTCACTATTACTGATCACAAGAGTACCTACCCGCACCTGAGTTACATTACAACCTAAAAAGTCCTACTTGATCTTACATTCATACATCCTTAAATTAGTGGAATAAAACACTAAGGGCAAGCTTATGGTCATTACATGATGCATGTGAATTCTTTGTGAGAGTGAGCGTAATTCTATTCATATACCCACACATGTTGTGATATAAAAATTGTTTTTGCGTGTGAAATTGGGTAACTCTCTTTCCGTGAGGGGCACATGTTGAATGAAGGATATAATTCATGTGGGATTTCTTAATCAGTTAATTTACATGAGTTTGCTAAAATTGAGAGTCGACTCCTGAGGTTAAGAAGTCTTAACATAGTTGTACTTCATTTCAATGATCAAATCAGGCATGCTCTATTTTTAGCTTGTATCTTACGTAATCATTATAGCCGTAACCTGAATTATCTTGCTAAATTAGTTATGTGGGAGTCTCCATGTGCATGATATGTAAAAGGTTGTTCGAGGACGAACAAGGCTTTAAGTGTGGGGTTGTGATCACGGGCAAAAACATATGCCCGAGATACTCTTTATTACTTAAATTAGTCTTGTTTATCTAAGTTATTGTATACATTTTCATGTAATTTTATATAATGTGGAGATATGTGCTAACCAACATGATTAGCCTTTGTTTTGTAGGTTTTGATGATGTTTGAGTAACTAATCCATGAGTTGGTGAAGTAGAAGCTTGGAAACGGAATTAACACGCGAACGTCGGCAAGGAAGAGGCACAAAACAGCCCACCGGTGCGTCGACAAGGTGCCACGGCAGGCAGGCCACTCAAAACAGCCCACCTGCGTGTTGGCAACGTGCCACGGCAGGTGGACTCCGCGACCATGGGGCTGCAACGCGCTGCCCAGGCAGCGTGACACGCTGCCAACGCGGCAGGGTGCTGCCTGGGCCAATTTCGGGTGATTTTCCAGAGAGCCTCCGCGTCCATAGCGTGTCACGGAGGCCGTGATCCGCGATGCACTCCGTGACACGTTGCTTGTTATTCCTGAAAAGATTCTTACTAATATAAATAGCACACTTAGGTTTATTTTTCAGAATGGAGACTAGGTGGAGCTAGGACGTGGGTTAGCAGCAGTTGAGGGACGAAAAAGCTAAGAGATTTCTTCTCTTCCTTTCTTCTTTCTATCAATTGTACGTATGATTTACACTCATTTTAGGATGATCAATCCACAAATGAGTGGCTAATTCTCATCCTTGCTAAGGTTTTGAACATGTGTAGTGAATTTTGATTGTAAATGATATGGTTTTCTTCTTCTTCTTTCATGTTGTTCTATTAATTCTTGTTCTTACTACATTAGTGCTTGACCGACATTAATGTACATCTAAAAAGTCCAATTTCACTCGAGAGAGCAAGAAATTGGAAAGTTGTGAATTAATAGGGTATTGTTCTTAACTTGATTTGGGAAAATTGGGTTTTGATGTGCTTTCCTGATAGAAATATACTTGAAAGCCGTATTAGTCAGTTTAGGAACCGGAATTGTATTGCTAGGTCGTAAATTGCATTTGATCACAGAAATGTAGACGAATGGTTTACGATTCTTAAGTGAAATTAAATACGAGAGTTTTAATTTCTAGGCTATTGTTCTTGGCTAGAAACATGAAGAAGAGATTAACCGAATTATTATTACAATCGAATTCATTACTTTTTCTTAACCTTGGCATGCTCATATCCATAGTTTAAATTCACCGTAAATAATTGTTAATAGTTTTAGTATATATTTTATAAACAAAAACTCAATTAACTGTTGGTTACGTTGTTGTTAGCATAGTTAGAAGTAAAAGAAGAATATAGTATACTTAGGCAATTTTTACATAACCTGAGCCTCCTTGGATCGATACTTGGCTTACTTAGCCACTTTATTACTTGTTTGACCACGTGCGCTTGCGTGTCGGTTTATAATATATAATACCAACCTAAGCAGCAGACCGAACAAGTTTTTGGCGCCGTTGTCGGGGAGGCTAGGCGATTTGTGAATTTGTTTAAGTATAATTTACTGTATTTTTATTTTTCTCAAGTGCTGACAACTTAGTCATAGTGTTTGTTTTAATTCTTTTGCATTTTACTTTTTCTTTTTCGAATACCCTCATTGACATGACATCTTGGAATATAAATGGTGGATACGCATATTTCGGCGAATCTTGCATGAATTGCGGAGGACCCCACTTGTGGCAAAATTGTAACACGTGCAATATATGTGGGTGTCAATATGGCCATTGGGGTGATTGTCCAAAGGCATATTCCCCTCCCCCTAGCCCCTGCTATGATCATTCTGTTGTTTTTGCTGAATATAGGCATGTTGAAAATGAGGACTTGGGATGCCAAGTTCAAATAGAGGACATGATGAAACAACTCCTGGAGCAATCAGAAGCAATGAAGGAGTCGGTGGCAGAATTGATAATTCAGCAAAAGGAGAATGCAGAGGCTGTAAGCAGGATGAGCGTCAAACTCACAGAGATGTGTGCTGAGGCTGAAGCTTGTGATAATTTGCAGGTGACAGTTTTAGCCGATATTCAAGAGGAATACAAGGGTGAATTTTTGGATGAAGCCCAACAATTAGAATCTCTTGAGTGTCTCCATGATCGGCTCATACCTATAGAAATTCCATTCATGGAAGAAGAAAAAGAATATCTCCCATTTGACCTTAATGGAGAAATAGATGTCGATATTGAAAAGGTGTACACAAGTAAGGAAGTCAAGCACAAAGCAATTTCAGAGTTGAGGTTGATTGGACCACACTCGAAGCATTTTTCGACATTAAGTTTGGTTGACAACACAGAAATAGAGTCTTCCAAGATTATAGAGAAATGTCTAGAGGAGGGCCAAGCCCCGTATATTTTGAAATTTGCTAACTCGAAGCAACAAAATGACTTCACATACTCAAGGGCCAATAGGTTCAAAAGAAAACATCTACTGCTTGGTCCTTACAATTTTTCACCACCACCCCTGGAGCATAAGAGGAAATTAGAGAAGAAATAAGGGGTGCGGTTCATATCCTCAAGGTGGAGGAAAAAGTGGTGAAACTTGTTACGTCGTGCCGCGACTTAAAATTAGGCGCTGCTTGGGATGCAACCCAAGGGTACCACAGGTACCATTTTAATTTCTTGCAATTGAGTTAATTTTTGTTTATTTTCATCTTGTGTTGTTTTGGTGGAAAGTTAAGCGCAGATGGAGGGGAAGTCTGAGTACCCGTGGAGGAGGAAGCTAACAAGCATGGAAGAGAAAAAGTGTGGGGTTAAACACCCACTTGTGCAAAGTCGAAGAAACGCATGCTGTTAGCTAAGCCTAAAGGCCCCAGGGAGTATTTCTCACCCTTTGTAAATTTTAATTTGATGCTATGAGGACATAACATGATTTAAGTGTGGGGTGAGGGAAATTTCAAGGGAAATTTCAAAATTTTCTGTGCTTAACGATTTTGGTGAATGTAATGCTTGTGCAAAAGTTGGTGAGAAATTTGAAAAATTTGAAAATTTTTTTTGTGAATTAAGCATGACTTCATCACCCGTTGGTTTTTCTTTTCGGTTCTTTTCCGACGGGGGGTCTTTGAACCGAAGAATAAAAATGTTTCTTTGTCTGTATATAATGTTTTAGTCGTAGTTAGAGACTGTTTCCAACGATGGATGGATGACGACCGTCTTGAGGAAAATTAGTCAGTAGGATAGTTTTTGAACCCGTAACTAATTGGTGCTTGATGTTCTTTTTATGTGCTATACATGGTTGTAAGATGCAAGTATGTTCAGTATGAATCATGCAAGGGTATAACTTTGTTTGAGACACTTAGGCTCTTGAATTTGACTCAATATGATGAAGCTTAATTCTGAATTCTTGTGATTAGCTGAGTAAGAGTCTACTGATTGTGTCTTGATTTGAGCATGTGCCATGAGTGTAAGGTTTTTGAGTATTCTATGCTATTGTGGAATGTCTAGAACTTGCCTGGTGTGTATATAAAACGAAATGAAGGATGTGAATTGTAGGAGATGATTTAGGCATTTTTTTGAGTGAACCAATTTTTATCCCTCATTATACCTACCTTGAAAAATTGATCCTAGTTAACCCCATTGAGCCTTGAGCCTATTCTTTGACAGCTGCAACATAAGCTTAATCCTTTTTCTTTCATTAGCCTTGAATTTGATTCAAAACTCCTAAGCACTTAAAGGAAAAATCCGAAAGAGTAAAGGAGTGAGAAGAATGAAAAAGAAGGGAAAGTAGCAATTGTAAGAGTTGAGAAAGGTCGAGGGTGCACTTTTTTTGAATATGGGTGAGTATTAGTAGGGAGTAAGGAAACAAATAAATGAAAAGTTACTTATAGAACTTAATAAGTTAAAAGTGCCTAAAGAAATGGGGGAACAAAAGAGGAAAAAGAAAGATGAAGAGTGAAAAAGGTGAAGTGAGGGAAGGGAAGTTTGTAATGAAGGCGTGATGTATTAAAAGCGCTTAGGAAAGATAGTCACTATTACTGATCACAAGAGTACCTACCCGCACCTGAGTTACATTACAACCTAAAAAGTCCTACTTGATCTTACATTCATACATCCTTAAATTAGTGGAATAAAACACTAAGGGCAAGCTTATGGGTCATTACATGATGCATGTGAATTCTTTGTGAGAGTGAGCGTAATTCTATTCATATACCCACACATGTTGTGATATAAAAATTGTTTTTGCGTGTGAAATTGGGTAACTCTCTTTCCGTGAGGGGCACATGTTGAATGAAGGATATAATTCATGTGGGATTTCTTAATCAGTTAATTTACATGAGTTTGCTAAAATTGAGAGTCGACTCCTGAGGTTAAGAAGTCTTAACATTGTTGTACTTCATTTCAATGATCAAATCAGGCATGCTCTATTTTTAGCTTGTATCTTACGTAATCATTATAGCCGTAACCTGAATTATCTTGCTAAATTAGTTATGTGGGAGTCTCCATGTGCATGATATGTAAAAGGTTGTTCGAGGACGAACAAGGCTTTAAGTGTGGGGTTGTGATCACGGGCAAAAATATATGCCCGAGATACTCTTTATTACTTAAATTAGTCTTGTTTATCTAAGTTATTGTATACATTTTCATGTAATTTTATATAATGTGGAGATATGTGCTAACCAACATGATTAGCCTTTGTTTTGTAGGTTTTGATGATGTTTGAGTAACTAATCCATGAGTTGGTGAAGTAGAAGCTTGGAAACGGAATTAACACGCGAACGTCGGCAAGGAAGAGGCACAAAACAGCCCACCGGTGCGTCGACAAGGTGCCACGGCAGGCAGGCCGCTCAAAACAGCCCACCTGCGCGTTGGCAACATGCCACGGCAGGTGGACTCCGCGACCATTGGGCTGCAACGCGCTGCCCAGGCAGCGTGACACGCTGCCAACTCGGCAGGGTGCTGCCTGGGCCAATTTCGGGTGATTTTCCAGAGAGCCTCCGCGTCCGTAGCGTGTCACGGAGGCCGTGCTCCACGATGCACTCCGTGACACGTTGCTTGTTATTCCGGGAAAGATTCTTACTAATATAAATAGCACACTTAGGTTTATTTTTCAGAATGGAGACTAGGTGGAGCTAGGACGTGGGTTAGCAGCAGTTGAGGGACGAAAAAGCTAAGAGATTTCTTCTCTTCCTTTCTTCTTTCTATTAATTGTACGTATGATTTACACTCGTTTTAGGATGATCAATCCACAAATGAGTGGCTAATTCTCGTCCTTGCTAAGGTTTTGAACATGTGAAGTGAATTTTGATTGTAAATGATATGGTTTTCTTCTTCTTCTTTCATGTTGTTCTATTAATTCTTGTTCTTACTGCATTAGTGCTTGGCTGACATTAATGTACATCTAAAAAGTCCAATTTCACTCAAGAGAGCAAGAAATTGGAAAGTTGTGAATTAATAGGGTATTGTTCTTAACTTGATTTGGGAAAATTGGGTTTTGATGTGCTTTCCTGATAGAAATATACTTGAAAGCCGTATTAGTCAGTTTAGGAACCGGAATTGTATTGCTAGGTCGTAAATTGCATTTGATCACAGAAATGTAGACGAATGGTTTACGATTCTTAAGTGAAATTAAATACGAGAGTTTTAATTTCTAGGCTATTGTTCTTGGCTAGCAACATGAAGAAGAGATTAACCGAATTATTATTACAATCGAATTCATTACTTTTTCTTAACCTTGGCCTGCTCATATCCATAGTTTAAATTCACCGTAAATAATTGTTAATAGTTTTAGTATATATTTTATAAACAAAAACTCAATTAACTGTTGGTTACGTTGTTGTTAGCATAGTTAGAAGTAAAAGAAGAATATAGTATACTTAGGCAATTTTTACATACCCTGAGCCTCCTTGGATCGATACTTGGCTTACTTAGCCACTTTATTACTTGTTTGACCACGTGCGCTTGCGTGTCGGTTTATAATATATAATACCAACCTGAGCAGCAGACCGAACATAGTTTGAGCGTTATCATCCCTTATCAACTGATCTTCTCCATAGCCTCGTGAACTGAATTTGGTTCTATCATCGCTGCTTTGCCAACCTCGAACCATCCAATGTGCGACCTACACCTCCACCCATAAAGATCCTCGAATGGTGCCATCTGGATACTGGAATGATATCTAGTATTGTATGCAAACTTGATAAGAGGCAAAAGCTCATCCCAGCTACCGTTGAAGTCAATCACACATGCTCTCAACATGTCCTCGAGAGACTGGATTGTCCTCTATGCTTGACCATCCATTTGCGGGTGAAACACTATGCTGAGCTTAACCTGAGTACCAAGTCCCTTTTGAAACGACTTCCAAAACTTAGAGGTCAATTGAGTACCTCTTTCTGAAATGATGGATAAGGGCACTCCATGCAATCGAACTAGCTCCCGAATATATAGTTTGGCATAATCCTCCACTGAATCTGTGGTTTTGATAGGTAGAAAATGAACAGCCTTGGTCAACCTGTCTACCACAACCCAAATGGAGTCATATTGCCGACGAGTGCAAGGAAAACCTATGATGAAGTCCATGTTAATTTCTTCCCACTTCCAAGTAGGAATGTTGATATCCTAAATCACGCCTCTCGGTCTATGATGCTCAACCTTTTCTTGTTGACAGTTCAGACACCTTGCTACGAACTATGCAATATCCTTCTTCATGTCATTCCACCTACAATTCTCGTAAGTCATGGTACATCTTGGTGGAACCTGGATGGATAGAATATCTGTATCCGTGATCCTCGTGCAACATCCAGTTCCTCAAATCATCAACATCTGGAATATATAGGCAACTCTAGTACCGAAGCACACCATCTCCTTCTTTGGAGAAGACCTCTACTTTCTGATTCTGAATGGCTTATTTTAACTTCACCAAAATTGAGTCCTCATCTTTTTTATCTTTCACATCAGTTACCAAGGACGATTCTGATATGTTTTGAACAACAACACCACCATCAATCGAGTCAACCAGCCTAACTCCCAACCTTGCGAGTCGGTGCACATCCTTCACCAGCTCCTTTTTCCCCTCATCCACATTAGACAAGCTCTCCATAGAGAGTCTACTAAGTGCGTCTTTCACTACATTATCCTTTCCCGAATGGTAAAGGACACTCATATCATAGTCCTTGAGTAGCTCTAACCACCTCCTTTGCCGAAGATTGAGATCCTTCTGCATGAACACATATTGTAAGTTCTTATGGTCCGTAAACACATCCACGTGGATCCCGTACAAGTAATGTCTCCATATCTTCAAGGAGAATACCATCGCGGCCAACTCAAGATCATGGATCGGGTAATTCTTCTCGTGGACTTTTAATTGTCTAGAGGCATATGTTATAACCTTCCCGTGCTGCATCAACACACCCAAGTTCGATCCCTGAAGCATCACAATACACCACGAACCCATTAGTATCCTCCGATAGAGATAACCGGTTCTGAAGTAAGTCGAGTCTTCAACTCTTGGAAGCTCTTCTCACAATCCTCCAACCATTGGAATTTCACCTTCTTCTAGGTCAATTTGGTCAAAGGTGCTGCAATCGATGAGAAACCTTCAACAAATCTCTGATAATAACCAGCTAAACCGAAGAAGCTCCGAATATCTAAAGGATTCACCGTTCTAGGCCAATTCGTCACCGCCTCTATTTTCTGGGACAGTCCACCGTTATGCCTTCGCTTGATACCACATGGCCCAAAAATTCTACGGAGTTCAACCAAAACTCACAGTTGCTATATTTGGCATATAATTGGTGATCCTTGAGAGTCTGAAGCACTATTCTCGAATGAGCGGCATGCTCCTCCTCGCTCTGAGAGTATATCAGGATGTCATCAATAAATACAATCACGAATATATCTAGGTACGACTTGAACACCCTGTTCATTAAGTCCGTAAAAGCTGCAGGAGCATTTTTTAGTCCAAAATACATAACTACAAGCTCGTAATGACCATACCGTGTCCTGAATGCTGTCTTCGGGATGTCACTCTCCCGAACTCTAAGCTGATGATACCAGGATCTGAGGTCTATCTTTGAAAAAAACTTGGCACCCTGAAGCTGGTCAAATAAATCATCAATCCTGGATAAAGGATACCTGTTCTTGACGGTGACTTTGTTCAATTGCCGATAATCAATACATATGTGAGGAGAACCATCTTTCTTTCGGACAAAGAGAATTGGTGCACCTATGGGGACTTGCTCGGTCTAATGAAACCCTTATCTAAAAGGTCCTTCAACTATTCCTTCAACTCCCTCATCTCAGTGGGAGCCATTATATAGGGAGGAATAAATATAGGCTACATGTCAGGAAGAAGGTCAATACCAAAATCGATCTCTCGCTCTGGAGGGATTCCCGGCAAATCATCAGGAAAGACTTCTAGAGACTCACGTACTACTGGAACTGATTGGATAGTCGGGGTCTTGTACACCACATCCTTAACCCTAATTAGATGGTACACACAACCTTTAGAAATCATATTTTTGGCCTTAAGGTTGGAAATGAAATGACTTACAGGCACAACTGAACTACCCCTCCATTCTAAGACTGGCTCACTCAAAAATATGAACTTTACTGCTCGAGTTCTATAATTAACTGAAGCATAGCATGCAAATAGCCAATCCATACCGAGGATAACATCAAAATCGGTCATGGATAACTCTATCAAATCAGTTGAGGTGACTTTCTAAAGGACTGGGACAGGACAACCTCTATATACCTGTCTAGCTATAACTGAATCACCCACTGGAGTAGATACTAAGAAGGGTTTTGACAAGACTTAGGGACTGACTCCGAAGCCACTGGCCACATAAGGTGTCACAAAAGATAAGGTAGCCCCCGGATCTAACAAATTATAAACATCAAGATAGAAAACTCGTAACATACCAGTGAATACATCCAGGGAGACCTCTTGCTCCTGGCGGGATGATAAGGCATAGAATCTATTTTTGCACTGATCGCCATCTGTGCTAGTAGATGTCCCCTGATGTGCTGAGCATACGGGTTGGGCTGCTGAACTGGAAGCTGGGCCTTGGCCCCCATCATGATCCTGCCTCATTGCTAGGTAATCTCTGAGCATATGTTCGGGCTTCCCACACTCGAAACATGCATCTGTACCTGCTAAACACTAACTCGTGTGACCCCCTCCACACCTGTGGCAAACTGGAACACTAGAATCTGCGGGTCTACTACTCTATCCCCTAGAGCCTGATGCTCGCCCCCTCTGATCGTGCCTTGGTTTGTATGGTACACTCAATGTTGAAGATGCTAGGTCTGATGATCTCTGGTGGGTCTGCTGTCGGTGCCCACCACCTGATCTCGGCGGTGAGAATCTGTGGTTATCGGTCCTGGCCCTCTTGGCCTCCCTCTCTCTCAGATGTGCCGCCTTAATCTGCTGGGCGTACAAGACTATTCGAGGGAAGTCCATATATTGATGGAGCATAGCGGTCCTACAATCCTTGCCCAAATAGCCTGCTACTCCATGAACGAATCTACTCACCCCTGCCCTCTGATCAGCCACTAATTCTAGGATGTACTTTGATAGGCGGGTGAACTTAAGAGCATACTCCTGCACCGTAATCCTCCCTTGCTTCAGATTTACGAACTCAACTTCCTTCATCTCCTTCATCTCACGAGGGAAGAACCGATATAAGAATGCAACATGGAACTCCTCTCAAGTGACATGGCCTACTTCGACGGTCCTACTATCCTTCCATTAGTGAAACCAGATATGTGCGACCCCTTTCAACTAATACGAGGCCAATTCCGCGCACTCCACTTCATTCACCCCCATGATTTGGGTGATCTTCACAATCTCATCTAGGAACTCATGCGGGTCCTCATCTACTTTTGACTTGAGGAACTCTGGTGAGTTCATTCTCAAGAAATTCCTGACTTGAGTTGCTGCTGCATTACTGATGTCGCCCAAATTATACCTTGAAATTGAGATATAAAGCGATCTATGTCAAATATAGAACCCAACTGAGAGGTTGAGGTCGATCCCACAAGGAATATGGAAAGAACTTAACTTAATGTGAATAGCTATTACTATCGGCTTACTTATTTCCTATGGGGGGAGTTTTGAAAAATAAAATAATGAACAAAAGTAGCAACTAAAAGATGATTACGTCAATTTTGGTTGTATTCAATTAACAAGGTGGCTAGGATTGTGTTCCCCATGACTTCATAACCACAAGGTTTTATACTAGTAATTTATTCTGGTGTTTAGCATGCAATATTGGTAAGTTAAATTCACCTAAATGGTTGGTCCCCTATCTAGATGATTATCACCATGCAACTTGGTCCGTATACGGGTGTATGCTTAACTAACCCTTAACTTTAATATTGGATTAGCTATTCCCGGACAAGGTCTACTATTATATGAGGGTTGATAGCCTCAAATCTCCGTTGTTAAACTCTTTTTCCCATTCATTATCACTTTGATCCGGTGAATAAGAATAATAAAATATCTAACGTATGCAACCGTTAAGAATTACTTAAAACGAAGAGAGAAACAATACATGCATAAACTCCATTCAAGAATCACTAAGTATTTTTACCTATGTGTGTTAATTCATCATGGTTCCCACAACCCTAATTATAGGTTTAGCTACTCATGCTTTTATGATCACAATCACAAAATAAAGAATAATTCATAATTGCAACTTACAGAGATTCATAGAAGAAAACCAAGTGAATTAAATATAACTCCAAAACCGATGAACAAATTCCAATGTTGCTTTTGATCCTCAAACTCAAGAACAAAATTGTAAACTTTGTGTCTTGAACCAAGAATAATAGTACACAACACCAAAATATACATAAAAACTAGAATAATAAATTGTTCTCGAAAATAAACCTAAAATAACGTATTTATAGTTTCAAAGAAACCTTTTCTTAATTAAACCTGGAACTCAAGTCATCAGTGGTAATGGGCTAGGTAACGACTTGTTAGGACCTTAAAAGAGTCATGATCAGTCAAGAATAGTCGTCCTCAGAATTAGTCCCAGTCGTGGCAATGGATCACCTAACGACTCGTTGTGTCTGGGCACGAGACGGTAGGACTCTCGTGGTCTAGCTTCTTCAATTTTCCAGTGCACCCTATGATTCCTTCCAGTGATCTGCCAATGAGTCGTTCAGTCAGCCAACAACTCATGATGTCATTCGTTAACTTCACTGGTTATTTCTTTAAGCATCCTTCTCCCAGTCTTCACAACTGGCTTCACGACTCGTTACCAAATGTAACGACTCGTGCCTTCAATCTGTGAAGTGCACTTTTCTTTTAGCTTGAAAAGTTTAACCTATACCACGACCTTGGCAACGAGTCGTGCATAGTGAAGATTACTCGTGACATGACTAGCAGCCTCCCTTTCAATTGTTTTAAGCCTTACTTCACCCATTTCACTTCCGAACCTGTTCTCCTACAGTATTCAACACAAAACGTATCATACCTATATAAACATACCCGAAATGTGCATAGTTTCTTGATTTTAAGAGTCGAAAGTGTCGTAAAATCACAACACATCAACACCCTCAATTTAGAACTTTTGCATGTCCTCAAGTAAAAAACAAAACAAAATAAAATAAAATAAAATACTTTGAAGCTTCAATCAAAAGAACTCTAGGAAACTTACGACAGTCACAATTATTCATCAAACCAAATTTTCTAACCCCTCCTTTATCATACCAACTCAAATCACGATGCATATGCAAAATTTTCAATCATGACACAGGGGAATCAAAACATGGCAAAGCACTATCACTTGCAAACATGCACATAAATCTATAATACTAACCCAGAAAATTTGCGGACGATTTTGTTGACCAAATGCTCTCACCTCAAAAAAGTCCTATACTCAGTCATGTGTTTATGATTATTTCAATGTATTTCTCTTGGGACTAGGTAAGATCACACTCACTCTCACAAAGAAATTCTAACAGTGTGCATGCAATGCCATAGGCATGCCTTTACTTTCAATACCTTGGTTTTCAGACAGGAAACTAGGATCACTATAGGACTTTTTAAGCTTGTAACATAGGCTCAGGTTCGGGTATGGTACATATGGGATTAGTAGCTTAATCCTCCTTGGCACTACATACGTCTTGACTCCACTTTTAACCTTTTTTTTCCCTATTTTCTCCCTTTTTTGCTTTACTTTCTTCTTCTTTTATTTTCATTTGTAACTATGAGTGCGGTTTATCTTCCTTCAAGCATTCATTGATTTCACATTTTTCTTTTCTTGCTCTTTGACAACATTTTTATTTCTCATTCCTTTCATTATGCACACCCCCGCTCTTTCATTTTCATTACCCAATTTCATTCCACCCTACTCTTCTTAATCACACCTATCATAGCCACCTTCAACTTAGGCAATTTGCTTGAGTTGAGATTTGCAGTATCCAAGGAGGGACCAGGCCAAAATAGGTTCATTCATAATCAAAGCAGGAAGGTGAGTTGGTGTAAACAAAAAGAAAGGTCATTTTAAGCTCAATCATTGGATCAAGGGATATTTATTTTCTTTTGGTAGGTCTTTAAGGCTAAAGTAGGCTCATTAATCAAAAATGGTCTATGATCCTTTCCTAGTTTTCCATCCTTTATCTCGGTATGACTGACCAGGCAAGTTCTAGATTGACAGACACAACCGAATTTAACTACTAAATCTCACTCACACCTAGCACAGATCAACATTATCACTTCTACTAACTGCTAGTTCAGGCACAACCATACAATGGTAAACA
The DNA here is from genome assembly GCA_035772735.1 of Datura wrightii. Taxonomy (NCBI): domain Eukaryota; kingdom Viridiplantae; phylum Streptophyta; class Magnoliopsida; order Solanales; family Solanaceae; genus Datura; species Datura wrightii. The sequence continues at coordinate 68,054,050 of JASDFA010000019.1, read as the reverse complement.
TGTTCATAGCTTCAATACCATGCAAAGTTTCACAAAGGTCATACTTGTCGATTTTAACACACACATAAAAAAATTTAGGAGGGCTATCAAATTATCAGTTCAACAAAAATCAACAATTTAAGCTCTTGACTGCCTTAAGTTCACCTAACTTTCTTTCTACTAACACAAACAAACATAAAATCCTAAACGTGCCAGTTCTACTGGATAAGTAACACCCGAGGAAAAAGATATCCGGCAAGAAAAACCTTCAGGTTATGTTCAATAAAAAATACACAGGTATCCCTCCCCACCCCCCATCAAGAAAAGCATGTGTCATCCTCGACGCGTGCATATATAAAACAAAACTATGGACATAGGGAACATACCTATGTGAAATAGGTGTCTGCTACTTGGTCGATGGAGGGTGCAGATACTCCTCCAACGTCCTCTCCAATGTCACCGGCTTGACTCAGTGTATTTTCAGAATAAAAGGAGCTCGTCCCTTCTCCACAAGCTCTCCCTGCCTTAATTTTGGCTCTCTGCCGAGCCTCCTCTTTCGATATCTTCCTCCATCTCTCTCCACTCCCATTTCTGAGCATGAAGTAGAGAAGCATCCTCGTCAAAACTGGCCTTTGCACGCGGCCTCTTACCCTTATCCCGTTTCACAGGCTCCTCACTGATGAAATTGACTATAGGTGGTAATTCTTCTTTGCTATCATCATTTATCACTGGAAGTACATGTGGAGGTACTTCATCTACCTGTCGTGCGGCCAAATCCCGCACCTCAGCTTTGAGTGCTCCTAGCTTTGCATACAACTTTGCCAATTCAAGTGCCTCTAACTGCGCAAGGCGCTCATCCATGCGTCTCTCAAAAGCGTCCAACCGGCCATGCACAGAACTAAATAATGCCTTCAACTCCTTCGACACCCAAGGATTTACCTGCTGTATCAAAACTTTAACCTTTAGAGCCGTGTGTGCCTGCTACTTTTCAGCCTTAGCCAGCCACCTAGCCATGTCAACCAAAAATTCCTAAGAAATAGTAATTATGCCGGCTGTAGGGGCTCATAGACGAGCAACATGTGCTCTAGGTGCTGCTGTTGTGGATGATGATTCAGGAACATTAGCAGGTGCGGAGGTGTCGACTACATCTGTAGCCTCAGGCTGGCTACCTGACCCTCTGCCCTCAGTAAGCTCAACCGCCAAATCAATGAACTGTGCAGCATCAGTCTGCATACAGCTGCCAAATGCCTCTGCTAATATGGTTGCTCCATCGGATGTGGCAGACTGACTCCTCGCCCTTGATACTGGGTTTGTCTCATCTCTAATCAAACTAATATCAGTAATCTTCTGTACCACTATCCTCTGGTCAACTGATGGCAACTCCGACACCTTTGACTCCAGACAGATTCTATCAATAAGACATGGGAAGGGAATTATAGTACCATCATTTATTGCCTACTCTCTAATCTCCTTAGCAATGTACGTCAGGAAATTGATGTCATATCCTTCCATAATGCTGGCAACCAATGTTGCTCTATCAAGTGAGAGAATATTATCATTGCTGGTTGGTACCAGCCTATGCCGCACCAGTGACCACCAAAATTTAGCGCAAAAGTTTAGTATGGCCTTCTTGATCTGAGACTCGGTACCGTGCAACCATTCAACCAATGGACCTCTTGTGGAAATGACCCGAGATAGCCAAGTGTATTGCCTGATTTGTTCCTCACTATTCAACTTCTTTGTCTTGACTTTTTTTAGCTCGAATAGTCTATGATCAAACTCAAATGTTTTCATCCGGGTATGAGAGTCTAGCCAATACAATAGCCTGGAGATGGTCCTCTCAGATATATCCACAAGTGTCTTCCAAACCAACACCTGAGTCAAATCCAACCTCTTCTTCCAGTCCTGACCACCTAATGCCAGATGCTATAGTGTGGCTGCGTAGGCTGCATAGAATTCTTTGACTAGGCAGGGGCTATATCTACCTGATGGCTCGACCAACCACCCAAACCTGTACTTGTCGAATAAAGCCTGCAGCTCTAGAAGGTCCTTAAACCCCATGGTGATTATCCTGGGCTCCTTGTAGATGCTCCTCTTTTGATGTCCTTTATCATTTGGAGCAATGTCTCTGTTATAGATAGCCCTCATACCATGAACACACCATCTCCTCACGTTCCTTGGTTGATCATTGGATGTGTTCGAGGTCTCAGTCAGTTCATCATCTGAGTTCCCTTGCTGAGCATGCGATTCATCAGCTACTTCTGCCTTTTGCCCAGCTGTGGTGCCCTCGGGAGCAATTGCGACTGTAGCGCTGGCATTTTCATTAGTGCGGCTCGGCGGATCCCTTGCCAGTGGAGTAGGAGCATTAACTAGGGTTGTCGAATTTGTAGTTCGTGGAGCCTTAGCCTTGGTTGATCTCTGCACCAGCAACTTTTTTGACACTTCATATTACTCCTCCGAGCCACTTGACTCTTTGGAGAAAGATGGCTCATTCTTAAGTCTGCGGTATGATGGTTGACTCCTCTCGGACACTTGTTTCTTTGTTGGACCTTTCTGTAGTGTACCCCTTGGATCCATTGCACCTGTGGAAGATTTGTTAGTATACCAGATGAGATGAAACATAATCACTCTTAAACTGAGTCTCAGTGGACATAACGAGTGACTTAACGTAGGTCATTACTTGTCTCAGGATTTGCTTTCTTCATGTTGGGCCAGTGTACATAACGACTGGTCACAACGAGTCGTTGTCCGAGGAGACGACTCGTTATGTCGGTCATTAGGTACATGATCTTGGGCAAATTTATATGCCCAAGTGATACTTAAACGTATCATTTTCGCCTTGTTTATTGTGCAATGTGTATACATTTTCATGTAATTGGTAATAAAATGTGAATTTATACTAACCAACATGATTAGCATTGTTTTGTAGGTAAAACATGATTTTGAGGAGCTAAAATGCATGTTGGAACAATATCGGAGTGGGACTTGGATGCGAGCACGAAAAAGACATTGGACTGCACAATGCAAAGGGGCTCCGCGATGGAGCCGTGCCACGCTACCATCGCGGAGGCACACTGCCTGGAGGGTGATTTAATTGTCAATTTCCAGTGGAGCCTCGCGACAGCTCCGTGGTACGGAGGCAAGCCTCTGCGTTGCATGTCGTGCCACGTTGAGGCTATATTCCCGGACCCCAGATTTCCAGTGAGGATCTGCGTCCACGCCGTGTCACGGAGGCAATGCTCCGCGTTACCCTCTGTGACACGTTGCTTGTTATTCCGGGAAAAATTCCCACTAGTATAAATAGAACACTTAGGCTTATTTTTAATTAATTCAGACTTGGTGGAGCAAGGACGTGGGTTACAGGCAGTTGAGGGACGAAAAAGATCAGGGTTTTTCTCTCTTCCTTTCTTCTTTCAATCAATTGTTTGTATGATTAACACTTGTTTTAGGATGATTAATCCACAAATGAGTGGCTAATTCTCTTCCTTGCTGAGGTTATGAACAATGGTGATGAATTGTGATTATTGAATTGTATGGTTTTTCATCTTCTTCTTCTATGTTGTTCTATTAATTCTTGTTTCTACTGCATTAGTGTGTGGCCGACATTAATGTACATCTAAAAAGTCCGATTTCACTCGAGAGAGCACGAAATTGGAAAGTTGTGAATTAATAGGGTATTGTTCTTAACTTGATTTGGGAAAATTGGGTTTTGATGTGCTTTCCTGATAGAAATATACTTGAAAGTCGTATTAGTCAATTTAGGAACCGGAATTGTATTGCTAGGTCATAAAATGCATTTGATCACAGAAATGTAGACGGATGGTTTATGATTCTTAAGTGAGATTAAATACGAGAGTTTTAATCTCTAGGCTAATGTTCTTGGCTAGCAACAAGAAGAGAAGATTAACCAAATTATGATTATAATTAAGTTCATTACTTGTTCTTAACCTTGGCATGCTCATATCCATAGTTTCAATTCAAAGTAGATATTTGTTAATAGTTTTAGTATATAATTTATAAACAAAAATTATTTAACTTTTGGTTACTTTGTGTCCGGTGCTTTTGTTATAGGGGTTAAAAACCGACACGCAAGTGCACGTGGTCAAACAAGTAATAAAGTGGCTAAGTAAGCCAAGTATCGAACCAAGGAGACTCTGGATAAGTAAAATTGCTTAAGTATACTATATTCTAGCTTACCTCTAATTATGCTGACAACAACGTAACCAAAAGTTAAATAATTTTTGTTTATGAATTATATACTAAAACTATTAACAAATATTTACTGTGAATTGAAACTATGGATATGAGCATGCCAAGGTTAAGAACAAGTAATGAACTTGATTATAATCATAATTCGGTTATTCTTCTCTTCTAGTTGCTAGCCAAGAACATTAGCCAAGAGATTAAAACTCTCGTATTTAATCTCACTTAAGAATCATAAACCATCCGTCTACATTTCTGTGATCAAATGCAATTTATGACCTAGCAATACAATTCCGGTTCCTAAATTGACTAATACGGCTTTCAAGTATATTTCTATCAGGAAAGCACATCAAAACCCACTTTTCCCGAATCAAGTTAAGAACAATACCCTATTAATTCACAACTTTACAATTTTGTGCTCTCTCGAGTGAAATTAGACTTTTTAGATGTACATTAATGTCGGCCACACACTAATGCAGTAGAAACAAGAATTAATAGAACAACATAGAAGAAGAAGATGAAAAACCATACAATTCAATAATCACAATTCATTACCATTGTTCATAACCTCAGCAAGGAAGAGAATTAGCCACTCATTTGTGGATTAATCAACCTAAAACAAGTGTTAATCATACAAACAATTGATTGAAAGAAGAAAGGAAGAGAGAAAATCCCTTAGCTTTTTCGTCCCTCAACTGCCTCTAACCCACGTCCTTGCTCCACCAAGTCTGAATTTCTTAAAAATAAGCCTAAGTGTTCTATTTATACTAGTGGGAATTTTTCCCGGAATAACAAGCAACGTGTCACGGAGGCCAAAGCGGAGCACTGCCTCTGTGACACGGCGTGGACGCGGACCCTCACTGGAAATATAGGGTTCGGGAATATAGCCTCAACGTGGCACGGAGGCCAATGCGGAGGCTTATCTCCGTGCCACGGAGCTGTCGCGAGGCTTCACTGGAAATTGCCAATTAAATCACCCTCCAGGCAGTGTGCCTCCGCGATGGTAGCGTGGCACGGCTCCATCGCGGAGCCCCTTTACATTGCGCATTCCAATGTCTTTTCCGTACTCGCATCCAAGTCCAACTCCGATATTGTCCCAACATGCATTTGAGCTCCTAAAAATCATATTTTACCTGCAAAAAAATGCTAATCATGTTGGTTAGTATAAATTAACATTTTATTACCAATTACATGAAAATGTATACACATTGCACAATAAACAAGGCGAAAATGATACGTTTGAGTATCACTTGGGCATATAAATCTGCCCAAGATCACTTTGTTGTCAGCATATTTAGAAGTAAGATAAAATATAGTATACTTGAGCAATTTTACTTATCCAGAGTCTCCTTGGTTCGATACTTGGCTTACTTAGCCACTTTATTACTTGTTTGACCACGTGCACTTGCGTGTCGGTTTATAACCCTATAGCAAACACCCGAACAAGTTTTTGGCGCCGTTGCCGGGGAGACTAGGCAATTGGTGAAATTGTGTTAAGTGTAAATTTACTGTATTTTTGTTTTATTTTCTTAAGTGTTGACAACTTGGTCTTAGCCTGTATTTTGCAGACTTGATTTCTGTGAACACTGGCAAAGGACAAAGAGCTGGTGGAATCTTATATAGAGCCTGAACGTGAATTTCATAGTGAACGCAGAGAAGCTCTACAAAAGAAGCTGCTGTTGCTCAGACAGACTATTATGGAGCAACAAAATCCACCGGTTGTGAGGGCAGTGTTAGTGCCCGACGAAGCAGCAGCAAGGCCGGTTCGCGAGGTGGAAATCCCACATGCCAACAATGTACATTCAAGTATCCGCAAACCAGAGCCTGGAGGGAGATTTGAACTAAAGCAGAACATGGTGCAACTGTTGCACACAAGCGGGCAATTTACCGGTCTCCCTCATGAAAACCCACAACAACATCTCCAAAACGTTTTGGAGATAAGTGACACTTATATACCCGCTGGAGTGTCACCTGATTATGTTCGACTCACACTATTCCCATTTTCCTTATTTGGTGAAGCCAAGAGGTGGTTAAAAGATGAACCACCAAATTCTATATCAACGTGGGATGATCTAGCACGGAAGTTCTTGATAAGATTTTTTCCCTCTGGTAAAACAGCCAGACTTAGAAGTCAAATTCTAAGTTTCAAACAGAGGGAGGGAGAAAATTTATATCAAGCCTGGGAAAGATTTAAATCCATGTTGCGGGACTGTCCTCATCATCATCAGTCCAATGAGGTGTTGGTGCACACATTTATTGAGGGTTTGGATCCCCATACTAAAATTTTGCTAGACTCAGCAGCTGGAGGGCAAGCGCTGGAAAAGACTTATGAGGAGCTGTACACTTTGCTCAACCGGATTTCACAGGGCAATCCAGATTGGAATGCTGACTCATCTCGAGGTGGAGCAAGGAAAGTAGCAGGAGTGCTTGAAGTGGATGGATTTACAGCTATCGCTGCACAGATAGCTGCCTTGCAGAATCAGTTGAACAACCACTTCAGCAATATGAACTTGAACCAGCCTTCAGGTTCAGTCAATGCGGTCCAGCAAATGTGGTGTGAAGTGTGTGGAAGCAGTGAGCACTCAGCTGAGTGTTGTGGAGCAAACCCAGATTCGGTTAACTTTGTGGACAATGCACAAAGAAATCAGTAGCAGTTTGGTAGCGGCTACAACTCAAATGGAAGGAACCATCCAAATTTTTCGTGGGGTACCAACAACCAACAAGGCCAAAGTTCGGGTCAGGGTATGCACAGGAATCAAGGACGGCAACAGAACTACCAATCTCAATTCAGAAATCACAATGCCCCTCCTCCACCGCCATCACCTACCATTGAGGAAATGTTCAAGACCATGATCACTAATCAGGCGCAATTGCAGGCTGACTATGTTAAATTGCCAGCCGAAGTGAAAAATAATAAATTAGTGACCAAGGCTCTTGAGTATCAATTTGGGAAACTTGCTAGTGCCCAAAACACAAGGCCCAGAGGAGGACTGCCTAGCGACACGGATCCTAATCCGAAGCAGGTAAATGCGGTGACCACAAGGAGTGGTTTGCATCTTAAGGAGGTGGAACCGGAGAGACCACCTCAAAAGTCAGGAGCAGCAGATGTTGAGGAAGAACAAAGTTCGGATAGGGGGAAGACCAAAGAAGCAGAATCAGAAAGACCTCCACCCCCGTTCCCTCAACGACTCAAGAAACACAAAGAGGAGGCATGTTTCAAGAAATTTATGGAGGTGCTTAAACAGGTACATGTTAATTTACCTCTTGTTGATGTCTTGCAGGGAGTGCCAAAATATGCTAAATATATTAAAGACATCATGGCCAACAAAAGTCGTCTGACTGAGTATGCCACGGTAGCTTTGACGGAGGAATGCACTTCTCGGATCTAAAATAGACTGCCTACGAAGCTAAAAGACCCTGGAAGTTTTACTATCCAGCTTACAATTGGGCAGAGTATCCGAGCTCGTGGATTGTGTGACTTGGGGGCGAGCATAAATCTGATGCCATCTTCGGTATTCAGAAAGTTAGGTCTAGGGAGTCCTAGACCTACAACCGTAATCTTGCAGCTAGCAGACAGATCCTTAGCTAGGCCGGATGGCATGTTGAGGATGTGCTTGTGCAAGTGGGATCCCTCATTTTTCCGGTTGATTTTATTGTTCTGGATTTTGAACTAGATGCTGAAGTCCCATTTATTTTGGGACGACCTTTCTTGGCAACCGGGAAAGAATTAATTGACGTGGCTGCGGGTCAACTTACCATGCGAGCACATGACAAGGTAGAGGTGTTCGATGTGTACAAAGCACCCAAGCTCCCGATGGTGAATGAAGAACTCTCGGTGATTAATGTAATTGATCATGGGAATGCTAATCAAATGAATGATTCCTGAGAGTTGATGGGAAGACCACCAGATAAGGATGAGCACTACTGGGGGGAGGACAATGATCGTGAAAAATCATCCATCACCCTAGTGGATAATTGAGCATAAAGGACGTCGAGCCGCGACGGTAAACCAGGCGCTGCACGGGAAGTAACCCGTGAAAAATATTTTTTTTTCTTTTCTTCTTTTATTTTGTAAAGTGTAAATAGATTTTATTTTATTTTTCTCTTTCTTGATTTAGTACAAAATTTTCGTTTTAGTTAGTATTTTTCAATTTAATTAGGGAAATCTATTAATCTAACCAATTTTGTTTAGTGAGGTGATTTTCAGGTCAAACGGAGAAACATATGCATGGAATCGGGAAGGAAAAGGCAAGGTATGAAAAAATGAATAAAATGAAGAGACAGTGAGCTGGGGCGATGGCTCCGTGTCATGGAGGAGGACCTCCACGTTACCCTCCGTGACACGTTGACGGTTTAATCTGGAATTTTTAAAAAATTCCAGAGGACCATCGCGATAGCTCCGTGTCACGGAGGAAGGGCTCCGCGTTACCCTCCGTGACACGTTGCCCTATATTTTGTGACGGGTCACACCGGGTTGCCGGGTGACCCGCGTATTATTCTTCATTTTAAACCCCGAAAAACCCCTTTTCCCCTTATTTTCTTACTTCTCCGCGACCAAACACCCGAATTTTCCTCCCCCAACCAACGTGCCACGGTATTAAGCAAAGAAATTACCGAGTTTCTTCGATTATTCAACTTAAAGGTATGTTTTCCTCTTCCCTCTCAAGTTTTTTGTCGAATTGGGGCATGGGAGGTGAGATATATCACCCTAAGTTGAAATTTAGCATGAAATTGAGTTATTCTTTGATTGATAAATGTTCGGAATGTTGTAATACGCGTTTGAACTTGTTGATTGCATGAATGATTCGAATTTGATTGTGAAATTCAATTCTAGGGCTTGGGTTGTTGAAATTGAAATGGGTAACTTGGTAAATGTATGAATTATATGCCGGGGTGTGCTTGTAAATTGAGATAAGTCGTTGTAAATATTGTTTGAATGTAATAGACGACGAATTCTCGGGATTTTGGGAAAATGTGAAAATTGTTCGAATTGGTTTGGTTACATAGATTCATGTGTATATAGAAATTTTGTTGTTGTTTTCGTTTGTTGTTTTCTTTGCTAAGTGCGATGGTTGAATTGCTAGCAATGGTAGGATTGGGATTAGCTGTATGAAGTTTGAGTAGTACGCTAAAGTTATACTGTCAAAATTTTCTTTGCGAACGCACTAAGCATAAATTGTATAGTTGTTTGTTTTTGGTGTAAATAAAGTGATCCTTGCCGTAGTATCGTAACCGCAGCTAAGGACTAAGTGTGGGGTAAACTTAGTTTAACCCGACCTTAGCCGAAGCTAATATGCATTTAGCTTGACATTGTGCTTGTTTATTTGTATTGACAGGTACAATGGCAAGTAGGCAGGATAAGGGTAAAGGTGCATCTACTTCAGGCACCGGGAGAAAACGACTTAGAATGGGCACAGCAGTCCCAGCTGCACCAGCTGTTCCACGCGGCCAACGCCGCCAGTACGGAATGAGGTGGGTAACCGAGGAAGGGAAAAAGTGGTATGCTAAACATAAGGAAAACAAATACTTCCCTGAGGAGCATATTGCACAGGAACCACTAGCACAGGAGTTCCCCCGCATAGTGCAGAGGATCGAGGCAGCTGGGCTCAGCTTCATATTTCAGGAGCCCAAGGAGTGCAACTTACATCTAGTCCGGGAGTTCTATGCAAATTGGAACCCGGCAATCAGAAGCCACACAATAAAAATCAGAGGGCAGATTGTCACTTTGGAACCCCAGCAATTGAATGCCATCATCGGAGCGCGGGACACAGACGCTCACGTTCTCCGCCAGCTGAACATCACCCCACCATATGCCGATATCAGACGCACATTGTGTGGGGCTCGATCCACAGCCCGATGGAGCAGACATAAGGAGAGGGGTTACCACCAGACTCTACCGTATTCTCAAATGAACAGGGAGGCCAGAATATGGCTGAAGATAGTTTGTTCGTGCCTGATCCCGGGGGTGCACATGACGGATGTGACCCGGGACCATGTGTGCTTGGTGTATGCCCTGATGAAAGGGCTAGAGATTAATGTTGGGGCGGTCATCATATCCGCCATGAAGAGAGCCCGACTACACCAGGGCCACAGGTATGGGTTCGGCGGACTTATCACCACCTTCCTCTGGGGCCTCGACGTCGAGGAAGAGGCTTTGGACTATATCCCCCAGTTGGAGCGGAGGACCCTTGATGTGACCAAAACTAAGGCCCCCGACACCACACACGGGCCAGTGCTGACACTTGGCGAGCGACATGCTTGCGACGACCAGTACATGGCACGGATGTTTGCTATGCAAATGCTTTAGCTTCGGATAGGTGGGAGACCTGCCACAGAGGAGGACCTATGGCAGCTGGAGCTGGATTACCCATTTGGCGAAAACGCCAGAGCTTTATGCCGAGTGGGGCCAGCCTTTGTAGAGCCCACTGACGATGATGTCCCCACGAATGAGGATACACGTCGGGAGGACTACGATGTGGAGTCTGATGACGATGATGGAGGTGACTCAGACATGGGCGATGAGGCAGCAACACCGGATGAAGAAGTCGAATATTTCGACTGATCAGGGAGTGCCACCACCCGATTTTGTGATTTTTAATTTTTGTGAACACTGGGGACAGTGTTTGATTTAAGTGTGGGGTGGGGAGTAGTTAGGTGTTGGGGCTAGGCTGGTGTGTTGTATGTTTTTCCTCTGTTTTGTATTTATGTTTATGTTTCCCTGTGTGCAAACTGGTTTGTATCTGTATATATTTGTGGTAATTGATGATGTGTGTTGTGAAATGTTGTGGTTTGCCAGCTAAGTCTGTAAAAATTTTTGTAAATATTTTCTTATGTTTTTTTCTCTATCGAAATGATCGATATTTTTAAAATTTTGCGAAAATATTTTGTACATATTAAAATATTTTCTAAATATTTTTCCATCGAAATGATCGATGTGTTGCAAAATTTTTCAATTTTTATTTTTGGGTTTCTCGGAGTTTGTTTTCGGTTCTTTTACCGAGAATAGTCCCATTGAACCGAAGTCATAGTTAGTGACCGTTCCCTATGATGGATGGATGATGACCGTCTTAAGGGAAATGTAGTCGGTAGGAGGAGTGATTTTAATTTATTTTCAGTTTTTTTCTTTGGTGGATTGCATCATGGAACCTGTAGTTACTATATGGTTGTGAAATTTTGGTTGCATGTTGTAACTGATATTCAAAATGTAAAAGTGATTTGCTTGAAAGCATGCAATCTTGTAAATATGTTGAGATACCTAGGCTGTAGAATTCGATTCGGTATGATTGAGGCTTAATATTGAATTCATGTAATTGGTTAATTAAAGAGTCTGTGAATGCATCTTGAATCGAGCATGTGCATGAAGTGTGAAGTGAGGTATTGTTATTCCATGCTATTGTGGAGTGTCTAGAACTTGCCTGGTGTGTGTACAAAACGAAATGAAGGAGGTGTAGTGTTGGAAAGGATGTAGGCATTTCTTTGTCTTAACCGAGAGTTTCTATTTTTTTTCTTGTCATACACTACCTTTTTATGTGATTGTATACCCTAGTCAGCCCGTTGAGCCTTTAGCCGAGTATTTCTTTCTTTTGTCCAAAAATGTATAAACTAAGCTTAATTCTTTCTTTTCATTATCCATAAAGTCTATACAAAAATCTTAAGCGCTTAAGAAAAGAAAAAATTTTCCCAAGGTGTCAAAGAGTGAGAATAGTGGAAAGAAAAAGAAAAGCAGAGTGAGGAAAGAAAAGAAGAGGTTGAAGAGGCACTTGCTATAATTAAATGATAATGAAGGTGCATGAAAAACCTTTGTGTCATGTCAAGTGTGTTTGATGAAATGGGCCATACGAAAGTAAACCAGCATGAATGGGATGATGAAAAATAAAAGAGAGAAACAATGTTCATGAGTTGATGGGAATGTGTTGAAAAGGCGCTTAAGGATGCTAGTGACTATTATTGGCTAATCCAATACATACTAGTTCCATAGCTTCCATTACAACCCATTAAAGTCCTACGTGATCTTACATTGCATTTCTTTATATTAGTGGAGTAATACACTAAGGGCAAGCCTATGGGTCATGACATTAGGCATGTGAATTCTTTTGGGAGAGAGAGTGAAATTAATTTATACATGCCCCTACTTGAATGTTTGTGTGTCACATGAACAAAAAGGGGAAGATTCTCTTGAGTTGTGAGAGCACATGCTTGATGAAAGATTGATTTTCGTGTTGGATATCTTGATTAGCTGATTTGCATGAGTTTGCCGATATCGAGGGTCGATTCTTAAAGTCTAGGAAGTCTTAATGTATTAAAGGTCATTGCATTGTTAAGACCATGCATGTTTTCTTGATGATTTACAATATTGAATGATCGGTATGACCGTAGCGTAAATTGTCGCACCATAGTGGCGAAGGTTGGGATGTAATTTGCATGAATTGTGTATTTGTTGTTCGAGGATGAACAAGGATTTAAGTGTGGGGTAAGTGATCTTGGGCAGATTTATATGCCCAAGTGATACTCAAATGTATCATTTTCGCCTTGTTTATTGTGCGATGTGTATTCATTTTCATGTAATTGGTAATAAAATGTGAATTTATACTAACCAACATGATTAGCATTGTTTTGTATGTAAAATATGATTTTGAGGAGCTAAAATGCATGTTGGAACAATATCGTAGTTGGACTTGGATGCGAGCACGAAAAAGACATTGGACTGCAAAATGCAAAGGGGCTCCGCGATGGAGCCGTGCCACGCAACCATCGCGGAGGCACACTGCCTGGAGGGTGATTTAATTGTCAATTTCCAGTGGAGCCTCGCGACAGCTCCGTGGCACGGAGGCAAGCCTCCGCGTTGCATGTCGTGCCACGTTGAGGCTATATTCCCGGACCCCAGATTTCCAGTGAAGGTCCGCGTCCATGCCGTGTCACGGAGGCAATGCTCCGCGTTACCCTCCGTGACACGTTGCTTGTTATTCCGGGAAAAATTTCCACTAGTATAAATAGAACACTTAGGCTTATTTTTAATTAATTCAGACTTGGTGGAGCAAGGACGTGGGTTACAGGCAGTTGAGGGACGAAAAAGATCAGGGTTTTTCTCTCTTCCTTTCTTCTTTAAATCAATTGTTTGTATGATTAACACTTGTTTTAGGATGATTAATCCACAAATGAGTGGCTAATTCTCTTCCTTGCTGAGGTTATGAACAATGGTGATGAATTGTGATTATTGAATTGTATGGTTTTTCATCTTCTTCTTCTATGTTGTTCTATTAATTCTTGTTTCTACTGCATTAGTGTGTGGCCGACATTAATGTACATCTAAAAAGTCCGATTTCACTCGAGAGAGCACGAAATTGGAAAGTTGTGAATTAATAGGGTATTGTTCTTAACTTGATTTGGGAAAATTGGGTTTTGATGTGCTTTTCTGATAGAAATGTACTTGAAAGCCGTATTAGTCAATTTAGGAACCGGAATTGTATTGCTAGGTCATAAATTGCATTTGATCACAGAAATGTAGACGGATGGTTTATGATTCTTAAGTGAGATTAAATACGAGAGTTTTAATCTCTAGGCTAATGTTCTTGGCTAGCAACAGGAAGAGAAGATTAACCAAATTATGATTATAATCAAGTTCATTACTTGTTCTTAACCTTGGCATGCTCATATCCATAGTTTCAATTCAAAGTAGATATTTGTTAATAATTTTAGTATATAATTTATAAACAAAAATTATTTAACTTTTGGTTACTTTGCTGTCAGCATATTTAGAAGTAAGATAGAATATAGTATACTTGAGCAATTTTACTTATCCAGAGTCTCCTTGGTTTGATACTTGGCTTACTTAGCCACTTTATTACTTGTTTGACCACATGCACTTGCGTGTCGGTTTATAACCCTATAGCAAACACCCGAACAGTACACTAGTCACCAGGTTTAATTCCACTAAGGATGAGCCATATGACGAGTCATGAGATGATACCACGACTCGTTACATGGATCGTGCTCAAGAGTTTCAGGTAATCCACCCTCATCTTGCATTTTTACTTGCTATTTTCAATCCGACAATCACACAATAACTCAGTTAGCATGTCACTATATTCCAGTTAAATTAAATTTTTGATATCTCCCGCTATCTAGGGCTTACTATCAAATTGAAGCAAAAATCAAAAAGTGTACAACATTAATCAGGAAAATTTGAAGTTCATTCAAGGTATGGGTCCACAACAATCTTATCTAAATGTAAAGATACTGACAATTGATTACTGAAGATTACGCACTAGATCCTTAAGCAGAGAGTAGAGTTCTATCGTCTGTGCGTGTGAATGCTGTGAGTACAATTCGAGGAATTATCAATGAGGTTGGGAGACAAAGAAGAGGGAAGTTTTAAGTTGTAGTGGTGCTGGGTTTTAATGGGTGAGGGGTTTAAATGGAAAATTTGATGTTTTGTCCATGTAAAATTAACTATATGCCCTATTTGAGCGTGAGTCGAGTCAGGTCGATGGTACTTAAAAACACATAACGACCCACCAATGAGTCGTTATGTGGTGAGATGACTCGTTTGGCCCTTTGTACATTGACTTGAGCTTAAAAAACTTACCTGGGACCTAATGAGTCAAGAATCAATTCGTGGTGTCACCTAACAAGTCGTGACCTGAGTCGTGGTCCTTGAACTGTTGTATCTTCATGACGGGTCACTTAATGAATCATTTGGTCTCACAATGATTCGTTGAGTGAGCCGTTATCACCTTTCTCAATTTAATTCCTCCTTTGATCCAGTAGATATAACGGAGGACCTCACGATTCGTTGCCACTGGCAACAACTCGTTTGGTCAACCATTGTCTACACTGTTTTGTGCAGCTTTGATGACGATCCAGTTAACGAGTCATTTGGTCTGGTGATGACTCGTCCTGTGCTTTTTGGATCCAACAACTCAAGTTCAGATTTTTGGTTTTAACTTCAAATTTCCCATCTTAATCACTTTCACACATCAACACACGTAAACACTATATTTTTCTTACATTTACAACTTGGGTTGCCTCCCAAGCAGCGCCTGATTTAACGTCCTGGCACGACGAGTTACTCAGACATCACGCAGGGTCCAAAGGTCTACCAGTTTGAGTTCTTCACTTTTCCCCAAATAAGCTTTCACCCACTGACCATTCACTTTAAATTGCTTTCCTTCATGGTTTTCTAGTTTGACTGCTCTATGGGAGAATACTTGGACCACTCGAAAAGGTCCCCACCATTTAGACTTCAACTTACCAGGAAATAAATGAAGTCTAGAATTGAATAGTAGCACCATATCACCCGAATAGAATTCTCTTTTCTCAATCTTCCGGTCATGCTGAATTTTTATCCTTAATTTGTAAATTTTAGAACTCTCATAGGCTTTCAACTGAAATTCATCAAGCTCATTTAACTGATCAAGCCTCAAGTTTGCAGCTTCGTTCCAGTCCAAATTCAGCTTCTTGAGTGCCCACATAGCTTTGTGCTCAAGTTCAACCGAAAGATGATATGCTTTTCCATACACAAGCTGATATAGAGACATACCTATAGGAGTCTTGAATGCAGTCCGATAAGCCCATAAAGCATCATCTAGCTTTCTTGCCAAATTTGTCTGGTTTGCATTCATAGTCTTCGCCAAGATAGTCTTTATCTCCCAGTTTGTGACTTCAACATGCCCACTAGACTGCGAATGATAGGGTGTTGCCACCCTGTGTTTTACCCCATATTTCTCCAATAAAGAGCGAAACAACCAGTTACAGAAATGCGAACCCCCATCACTAATGATGGCTTTGGGAGTCCTGAATGTAGCAAATATATTCCGCTTCAAGAATGCTGTGACACTCCTCCCTTCATTATTTGGAAGCGCAACTGCTTCCACCCATTTTGGAACATAGTCAACAACAACAAGTATGTACTTCATCCCATTTGAGCTTACAAATGGGCCCATAAAATCAATGCCCCCTACATCAAATAGCTCAATGACCAAGATGGGAGTAAGAGGAAGCTCATGCCTCCGTGATATGCCTCCTTGCCTTTGACATGCATCACATGCCTTTGCGAAATCATGTGCATCCTGGTGAATGGTTGGCCAATAATACCCACATTGCAATATTTTGTGGGCTGTGCGAATCCCGCTATGGTGCCCTCCAATAGGGGAAGAGTGGCAGGCCTCCAATTTACTCAACATCTCTATCTCGGGTACGCATCTCCGAATCACCCCATCAGCACATATACAAAACAACTAGGGCTCATCCCATAAATATTTTTACACGTCAGACATAAACTTCTTTCTCTGGTGAAAAGATAAGTGCTCTGGTACAACATCGTTCACCAGATAATTAGCAAAATCTACAAACAATGGGATGAGATCTTGTGAGGCTGCTAGAACCTGCTCGTTTGGGAATGCATCATCTATTCATCATCTCGAATTGCTGCATCATGTTCTAATCTTGATAAGTGATCCGCCACCTGTTTTTCAGTCCCTTTTCAGTCTTTTACTTCAAACTCAAACTCTTGTAGCAGTAGAACCCATTGAATCAACCGTGGCTTGGCATCCTTCTTTGCCATCATATATCTCAGAGTTGCATGGTCTGTGTGGACTATCACCTTAGTTCCTAGCAAGTATGCCCGAAACTTCTCAAATGCAAAAACTACAGCCAACAGCTCCTGCTCTGTCACGGTATAATTTTTCTAAGTTGCATTTAGAGCCTTGCTAGCATAATAAATCGAATGGAAAATCTTTTCACGCCTTTTAACCAACACAACTCCTAGGGCCACATCTCTAGCATCACACATAACCTCAAAAGGAAAAGACCAATCTGGTGCTACTATTATTGGGGCAGTGTTCAATCTCTCTTTCAGGCATTCAAACGCCTTCAAATATGCCTCTTCAAAAACAAACTTCACCTCCTTCTTTTAGCAGTTTACACAATGGATGTGCAATTTTGGAGAAGTCCTTGATGAATCTTCTATAAAACTCTGCATGACCCAAAAAGCTTCGAACACCTTTCACAGAAATTGGAGGTGGAACACTAGCAATTACTTCGATCTTGGCCTGATCCACCTCAATACCCTTACCAGAAATCTTGTGGCCTAGCACTATACCTTCTTTGACCATGAAATGACATTTTTCCTATTTAAGCACCAAGTTGGTCTCTTCACATCTCTGTATCACCTTGCTCAAATGAGCCAAACAATCTTCGAATGAATCACCTACCATCGAAAAATCATCCATAAAGACTTCAATGATATCTTCCACCATGTCAAAAAATATGGACATCATGCAACGCTAAAAAGTGGCGGGTCCATTACATAACCCAAACGACATTCTCTTAAAAGAAAATGTACCATAAGGTCATGTGAACATGGTCTTCTCTTGGTATTTGGGGGCTATATAAATCTGATTATACACCGAATAACCGTCAAGGAAACATGACTCAATCTGGGTGATTGTATTATAGGTCCACCTCGAACTCGTCGGCAACATGACTCAATCTGGGTGATTGTAGACCGGAAGACCAGGTCAGCATATTTTCTCCCAGTTAAAACTACATACTCAGCTTAGGATTATGCTAGGCTTTATATCTGGGAGTTGGTCAGACTACATGGGGTTCCCTTGTCCATTATTTCAGATAGATGTACCAGTTCACCTCACATTTATGGAAGTCATTTTAGAAAGGAATCAGTACACAGGTTAAGCTCAGCACAACTTTTCAATCGCAGATAGATGGACAAGCTGAGCGGACTATACAAACCTTGGAAGATATGCTGAGAGAATGTGTGATCGATTTCAAGGGAAGTTGGGATGATCACTTACCTCTCATCGACTTTGCGTATAATAACAGCTGCCACTCTAGTATCCAGATGGCCCTGTTTGAGGCAGTATATGGTAGGAGGTGTAGATCTCCTATTGGGTGGTTTGAGTTTGGTGAAGCTATCATGATCAGGCCAGACTCAGACCATGATCTATGCAGAATGTACAACTGATCAGGGAGAGATTGAGAATATCACAAAGCCGTCAGAAATCTTAAGCTGATGTGAGGAGAAGAGAGTTAGAGTTTGCAGTGGATGATTGGGTTTATCTGAAATTTTCACCCATGAAAGGGGTGATGAGATTAAGGAAGAAGGGAAAACTCAGTCTGAGATATGTGGGACCCTACAGAATTCTAAAGCGAATTGGTAGTGTAGCATATGAGTTAGAACTACATCCAGAGTTAGCATCAATGCACTAAGTCTTTTATGTGTCACTATTGAAGAAGTGCATGAGTGATCCAACTTCAGTTGTGCCACTAGACAGTGTGGGAATAAAAGATAGTCCCTCTTACGAAGAGATCCTAATTTATATCCTTGACCGTCAGGTTCGTAAGCTGATAAATAAGGAAGTCGGTTCGGTGAAACTTTTATGGAGGAACAAACTAGTTAAGGGAGCCACATGGGAAGCAAAATCGGACATGATGGCCAAATACCCTAACTTATTCCCTACTAGTTCAGTTCCAGCAGCAGTTACTAAATCCCTCCTCAGTACTCTATTCAGTTATGTACTCATCAGCTCTATTCAGATTTTTTATGTGCATAATAGTTGCATCATCTCAGTTAGCATGGTTAAGTTAGTTGGGAGTCAGTTACTCCTTCAAAGACTAGCTCATAGTCTTAATCAAGGAATTTAATCTCTTTTCCTAGTTTTCCTGCTTCTTTAGTCTTCATTCGAGGACGAATGATCCTAAGGGGGAGATATTTTAACACTCTGAAACTTTGGTAGACCAGACTCAGACCTTGAAAGATGAATCCAAAAGAAAATTAGAAAATCTACCTCAGAATCACTGAGACAACGAGTCGTGGTTAGCTCCAATGACTCATTGTATCAGTCGTGGTCAGCCCTGCGTGATCAGCCGAGAACCCATGGCATAAGAAACAACCTGTTGTGAGAAACAATGAGTCGTCCTATTACTCGTTGGTTCCCCAGCTCATAACCCCTTCTCCAGGACCCCACGACTCACCCAACGAGTTGTCGTCAGAAACAACAACTTGTTGTGTAAGAAATATGGTACCCTCAGAATGTGTATCAACTTTCGTCAGTTGAATAAGGTCACACTCAAGAACAGGTACCCCCTACCCAAGATTGACAACTTGTTTGATCAGCTTTAGGGAGCCATTTGCTTATCCAAGGTAGATGTCAGGTCGAGGTACCATCAGCTAAGAGTCAGGGAGTGTGACATACAAAAAATATCTTTCAGAACTCGGTATGGTCACTACGAATTCATGGTTATATCCTCTGGACTGATTAATTCCCCTGCAGCTTTCATAGACCTGATGAATAGGGATTTCAAGCCATATCTAGACATGTTCGTTATAGTATTCATTGACGACATTCTGGTGTACTCCAGAAATGAGGAAGAGCATGCTAATTATCTGAGAATAGTGCTACAGACGCTCAGAGACCACCAGTTGTTCACTAAGTTCAGAAAATGCAAATTCTAGTTGAAGTCTACAACTTTTCTTGATCATATGGTCTCGAGTGAGGGTATTTATTAAACCGCATAAAATATTATCGGTTAGTAGGCATACATGTGGACTTGTTGACGAGTAAAGAGATCTAGACGCATGTGAGAAGGACCTTGAAAGCAAGGTCGGGCGAGGCCAGGCCATGAGGGGCTAGCGCGACTGGCTGGCTAGCCTGTGCACTAGACAACGTGTTGTGCCAGTCCTACTGGCGCCCTGGGAGGCGCGGTGCGGCGTGCTTGTGGCGCCCTGGCTGGCTCAAAACGCCCCTAGGCCACCGCCCGTACTTATATATACACCTCCTTTGTTAAATTCAAAGCATTTACAATATTTCTCTCGGCCAGAAATAAGAGGAGACGCAACTTTTAATTCATTTTCACCAAATTGTGCTACTAAAAACCATCCAAATGCAAATTATCTTTGGGTAATGAGTTCTAGGCCTACGGGAAGTATTATTACGAAGTTATTTCTCAAAAATTCACTCAGCATATTGAAACTTCACTGAGTAAAAATTGTCAGAATTGCTCCAAATTGAATCCTAAACGGCCATAGTCATTAGGTAAGTGCTTCTCCTTTCTGAACTTTCGAGAAATTATAGGTTTTCGGCTGAGTTTTTTGGAGTTTAATTATAGTTGATACTATTATCAAAAGTTATCATTATTTTCCGAATTTAGTATTGAAATTAGCCCTATTCTCTCAATATAAGGGCTGTAGTTAGGTAGAACCGCTAGTTGCAAGTTGGAACTCAGCAGTTAATCGAAAATCAGCATTTGAGTTATGTTAAGGCGAATTCCTTTGGAAAGTTATCCCTATCATATTGTAATATGACCTAGATCCTTGTAAGAAAGCTAGAGGTATGATTATTGTGGTTAGCTGCTACTATTGGTTTGAGATTAGCATTTTTTGTTTAGATTGGGACTGACCCTTCCCTATATAGCCTTCAGTTGTCCAACCTCAGGGTTACTAGTTTTTTCGATGCCTACGAGGCTATATGGATTGCTCCAAGGAACTATATGTTGTCCCAAAGGACTATGCTAAGGCCCAAGGGCCATATTATAGTCCATTCCATGGCTGGACTATTATTTTTATATCGTATCGGCATCACTGATCCTCGTCGAGCCTTGTGCCCAGGGTGCAATTACAGGAGTCCACCGCACTCAGACACAGCAACAGGAGCTGGGGCGGGGGGTCAGTTGCAAACCTAAGGGACCAGCAGGTTGTCTATAGTTACCTGTTGACTCATTTTTACCTAGTTAGGGGTATATAGATTGAAGTGAGCTTGGCAGGGCTTATGGGGGCCTTGAACGGGTTATTTTGTGCTGGTTGTACCTTCTGGGCTTATGGGGGCCAGGTAAGGTTCTTGAATGCATTACTTATTGTTAGTTATACATCAGGTTGTAAGAATATTCAGTTTGTATCTCTATCCCTCCTATTGAATTGTTTTCAATATCATTATCAGTATCATTTAGTCATTTTCATTTACTATCTCACATATTCGGTGCATATTGTACTGACGCCCATCTTTGGGGAAATGTATTACTTACCTGCAGGTATGGATAGATACAGTTCAGGACCTCCCTAGTCATCAACCGAGTCAGCAGTCTAACCAGCTCCTTTACTCCAGGGTTGTTAGATAGAAGGTTTATTCTTTTGTTGTAAAATTTATGGGTAGGTCGGGGCCCTATTCCGACCATTATTCTACTCTTAGAGGCTTGCAGGCTATAGATTTCCAGTGTTAGTTTTTGTTATTGGCTGTGTGAGCCTATGTATTTTTTATTTTGTGTGATAGTCGTGTGAGGGCCTAGTTTAGCTATTAGTAAGCAGCCTTGTCGGCTATAGTATAGTTCTGGCTGCCTGTTTTCAGTATGATATAACTAGACAACATGGTGGTCTTATCGGCCCGCATAGGATCCCCTTTATTGCATGTTGTTGGTTAGCTGTTTTCTTTTTACAGGTGGCTATGCGGCCTTGTCAGCCGGAGGCTGTGTTTACTGCTGAGATATAGCTCATTGTTTTCTTGATTTGAAGAGTAGGCATGCACCAAAAGTTCATAAGCCTAGTCAGGTCAGTTCAGATCCTAGTATGGCACTAGGTGCCAGTCATGCCTCCCAAGGTGGGGCATGAAAAACTTGGTATTATAGCAGGTCGTATCCTAGGGAGTTTGCAAGCTGTGTCTAGTAGAGTCTTGTCTAAAGGTGTGTTGTGCACCACATTCCATAGGAAGGAGGCTACGGGGCATAGTAGCATAGTTACCCTTCCTTCTTCTTCAGTCGTGCTGTAGAGCTATGTTGTATAGGGTTGAGTCCCTAGCCTTACCTTATTCTTCTTATCTACAGAGAAATGTCGGACACATGATAGACTATGATTGGATAGAAGTTAGATGTTGGGGCAGGAGAGGGCACTAGCAAGGTGCCCCAGTAAGAGCCAGCCCGATCTAAGGGCAATAGGGAGACTTTATCCGGTCTCCCCAGTAGTCTTTACCGCACCAGGAGCCCTCCAGGTCGGTAGATGTGTCAGCACCACCTCCAGCAATTCCTATACCTATACCATTAGGTCAGGAGGTTAGGAGCATTGTCTATATGTTAGCTCAGATGATGGCCACTCAGCGCCAACCCATGGTACCAGTGGTTGCTGAATCTTCGGGAGGACCTGGAAGTTCAAGGGTCTGAGAGTTCCTTTTCCTAAGTCCCCCGTGGTTTATAGGGACAGACCAAGAAGAGGACCCTCAGTACTTCCTAGACCAGTTACAGCGGATTTTCAAGGTGATGCATGCTACGCTCGCGGAGTCGATTGAGTTAGCAGTATTTTGATTATGGGACTTAACAGTATTATGCTACGAGAGCTAGGAGAGGTCCTGAGGCAGAGATGCTCATCCTACGACTTAGTCTAGTTTCTCAGAGGTCTTTCTTGATCACTACTTGCCGAAAGAAATTCAACAGGCCCCGGTAGATCAGTTTTTGCACCTAGAGCTGGGATCAATGTGTGTTCGGAAATATGCTATGAGATTTGATACCTTGGCCAGATATGCACCAAACTTTGTAGACACTATGCCCGCCAGAGTACATTGGTTTATTATGGGACTGCCTCCAGAATACGTGGAAACTTGTGTTATAGCTACTCTGTGGGAGGACTAGACATTGCCTGCATTCAGGCTTTCGCTCAGAATATTGAGGGGATCAGGCAGCGACAGCGGGAGATAGAAAGAAAAAATCAAGAGCAGCGCCATAGGGCCAAACCCAGTGACATGCAGGCAGAATTGGAGGGTGGACCTAGACCATGAATATCAGGCAGGCCACCTAGACCCCACCTTCTTAGCAGCAGCAGGGTGGTAAATCAGACCGCCGAGGGCGGTCAGGACCTGGTGAAAGCTTAGGAAAATAAGGTTCTCAACAACAAAGGGGGTCAGATCAGAGCAGGCCCACTATGCCACACCGTGCTAGTTGCAGTCGACGTCATTTTAGGGCATGCAGGTATGTTTCTACTGCTTGTTACACTCGTGGACAAAAGGGTCACATGATGAGGGATTGTCCAACTAGAGGTCAGGGTGATCGGGACCGATAGGATAGAACTTTAGTAGGGTCACATGCCCCAGCACCTTCAGCAGGACGCAGTCCCTCAACTCCAGCCTACAGAGGCCAAGGTAGGTTAGGGGCATTCAGTTCAGGAAGCGATCCGGATCACACTTATGCTTTACCGGGGCGGCAGGTGTAAGAGTCTTCGCCAGATGTTGTGACAGGTACGCTAGACATTTTCTTTCACTCAGTTTATGTTTTTATAGACCTAGGTTCCACTTTGTCCTACGTTACTCCACTAGTGGCCTTGAAATTTGGTATAACATCGGAATATCTTCATCGACCCTTCTTGGTGTCTACACCTGTTGGTGATTCCATTATAGCTAAGAGGATTTACCGGGGTTGCCGGTCGCTAGACTTTAGCAGATTTAGTCGAGCTGGAAATGATTGATTTTGATGCAATTGTGGGGATCGATTGGCTAGCGCCATGTTATGCCAATAGAGTGTTGAACTAAGACTATCCGATTTCACTTTCTAGGAGAGGTAGTGCGAGAGTGGAAGGGTAGTACAGCTACGCCAAAAGGTAGGTTCATATCCTATCTTTGGTTGAAAAAGTTAATAGCAAAGGGATGTATCTATCATATTGTCAGGGTTCAGGATATGCAAGAAGAATCCCTGACTCTCCAGTCCATTCTAGTAGTTAATGAGTTTCCGAATATGTTTCTAGACGAACTTCCATGTATTCCCCCAGAACGGGAAATCAATTTCTCTATCGACTTGCTACTAGGTACTCAACCTATATCCATCCCTCCCTACCGAATGGCTCCTACTGAATTGAGAGAATTTTGCAAGAGCAGTTGAAAGATTTGTTAGATAAGGGCTTTATCAAGCCGAGTATGTCACCGTGGGGTGCGCCAGTTTTGTTTGTGAGAAAGAAAGATGGCTCCCTCTACATGTGTATAGACTATTGGCAATTGAACAAGGTTACTATTAAGAATAAATACCCTTTTCCTAGGATAAATGATTTCTTTGACCAGTTGCAAGGAACAAAATATTTTTGCAAGATTGACTTAAGTTCAGGATATCTCTAGGTGCGGGTTTTGGAGAAAAATATCCTGAAGATAGCTTTTAGGACAAGGTACGATCATTTTGAATTCCTAGTCATTTCCTTCGGGTTGACAAATGCCCCAACAGTATTCATGGATCTGATGAACAATATATTCAAGCCGTATTTAGATTTGTTTGTGATAGTATTCATCGATGACATCCTGGTGTATTTCCGTTCAGAAGTAGAACATAAATATCATCTGCGAACGGTACTTCAGGTTCTCAGAGATCACCAGTTATATGCAAAATTTTCTAAATGTGAGTTCTGGATAAATTCCATAGTTTTCCTAGGCCATATTGTATTAAAGGCTGGTATTTAGGTTGTTTCACAAAAAATTGAGGCAGTAAAGACCTAGCATAGACCTACAACTCCAACGGAAGTTCGCAGTTTCCTGGGATTAGCCGGGTAGTACCGAAGGTTTGTGGAAGGATTTTCCACCCTGTCAGCGCCCTTGATTAAATTGACTCAAAAAGTAGCCAAATTTCAGTGGACCGAGGCCTGTGAGCAGAGTTTTTAAGAGTTAAAGAACAAATTAATGTCGGCACCAGTGTTAGCTTTTCCAGAAGGTTCAAAAGGTTATGCCGTATATTGTGATGCTTCAGGCGTTGGGTTAGGATGCATCCTGATGCAGCACGGTAAGATAATTGCTTATGCTTCAAGACAACTCAGGAAGCACGAAAAGAACTATCCCAGCCACGATCTGGAGTTAGCTATTGTGGTTCATGCTTTGAAAATATGGAGGCATTACCTATATGGGGTGCACGTGGATATTTTCACTGATCATAAGAGCCTCCAGTATATTTCATGCAGAAGGAATTGCATTTGCGTCAGTGTCGTTGGCTAGAATTACTAAAAGACTATGATGTAAATATTTTGTATCACCTAGGGAAGGCCGATATTGTAGCAGATGCACTTAGCCGCAGATTTATGGGAAGCATCGCACATTTGAGGCCATAACAACGGGAAATGGCTTGAGAACTGCACCGGTTAGCTAGCTTAGCCGTTCGGATAATAGACTCAGGGGATAGTGGAGCTGTGATTCAGAATACTGCAATGCCATCCTTGGTTGTGGAAGTAAAAGAGCAGCAGTATGAGGATCCTAACCTTGTACATCTCAGAGGTAAGGTTTATCAAGGTGAATTAACGGCCTTCGAATTGAAGAAGATAGGGTCTTGATATTTAGGGGTCACCTCTATGTTCCAGATGTGGCAGGACTTCGCCAGCAGATAATGGTAGAGGTACATTATTCTCGTTACTCTCTTCATCTAGGTTTAACGAAGATGTATCACAACATAAAGGAGATATACTGGTGGCTTGGAATAAAGAAAGGTGTAGCAGAATTTGTAGCACAATGTCCTAACTGTCAGCAGGTAAAGGCCGAACATCAGAAACCCGACGGATTAACGCAGGAGATAGTGATTCCTATGTGGAAATGAGAAGAAATCAACATGGACTTTGTGATAGGATTACCCAGTATTAGGCGTAGATTCGATTCTATTTAGGTCGTTATCGACAAATTAATGAAGTTAGTTCATTTCTTACCAGTCAAGACTACCTTCTCCGTCAAAGACTATGTTGAGTTGTATATTAAAGAGATAGTCCAACTACATGATGTCCCTGTATCTCTCATTTCTGATAGAGGAGCACAATTTATAGCTAGATTCTAGCAGTCCTTTCAGAAGGGCTTGGGGACGCAGGTTAATTGAGTACATCATTCCATCCTTAGATGGACAGTCAGGAAAAGCGCATAATTCAGACGCTCGAAGATATGTTATGGGCGTGTGTTCTAGATTAAGGAGGAAGTTGGGATGAGCATCTACCCCTTATCAAATTTTCATATAATAACGGTTATCACTTTTTAATACGAATGGTGCCTTATGAGGCCTTGTGTGGGCGGAAATGTAAGTCCCCTATCGGGTGGTTCGAGGTAGGGGAGTTAGAGTTAGTTGGACCGGATATGATCTACCAGTCAGAAGAGAAAGTAAAACTCATCAGTGAATGCTTGCTGACAGCCCAGAGTCATCAAAAATCCTATTCCGATATGCAGCGTAGGGATTTGGAATTAAATGTTGGTGATTGGGTATTCCTCAAAGTTTCGCCGATGAAGGGCGTGATGAGATTTTGTAGGAAGGGCAAGCTTAGCCCTAGATTTATTGGCCCATATTAGATCCTCTGAAGAATACGCCAAGTGGCATATGAGTTAGAATTGCCTCCAGAGATAGAATTTGTCCATCCAGTCTTTCATGTGTCAATGTTGCGAAAGTGCATAGGGGACCCATCCCGAGTTGTGCCAGTTGAGGACGTTCAAGTTACTGAGGAGTTAGCCTATGAAGAGGTTCCAGTTGCTATACTCGATCGGCATGTCCGTAGGTTAAGGTCGAAAGATGTGGCCTCCGTTAAAATTTTGTGGAGGAATAGACATAAAGAAGAGATAATTTGGGAAGCCGAGGACGACATGAGATCTACGTATCCTCACCTATTCTAGGATTGACCCAGAATATGTAGTGAGTGAGGTGGTTGTTTAGTTTTTACTTACCTATTTATATTATTACACTTTCTAGTTGGTTATCTCTATATGGTGGAGTAGCTGTTTATAGCACCCTGTGAGATGCCTATGTTGGGTTTTTCTGTGTTTCAGGTTTCTGGATAGTCCATAATGAAGAGGAGACTCTGCTGAATTTTTTTTAAATATTGGTTAGAGGAGTTAACTTCTTTAAGCCTGAAGATGACATTCCGGGACGAATGTTCCTAAGGAGTGGAGCATGTTACACCCCATAAAATGTTATCAGTTAGTAGGCGTACCCGTTAATTTGTAACGAGTAAAGAGAACTGGAAGCGTATGGGAAGGACCTCGGAAGTAGGGTTAGGCGAGCCAAAGCCACGAGGGGCCATCACGACACGCCAGCTAGCCTATGCACTAGGCAGCGCAGCACGCCAGGCCCACTGGCGCCTTGGGAGGCGCAGCTCGGTGCAGTGTGCTTGTAGTGCCTGGCCGGTGCGAAGTGCCCCTAGGCCATCGCCCGTGAATATATATATATATACCTCCTTTGTTCAATTTCAAAGCATTTACGATATTTCTCTCGGCCAGAAACAAGAGGAGACGCAACTTTCAATTAAATTTTGCCAAATTATGCTACCAAACGCTGTCCAAATGCAAATTAACTTTTAATAACAAGTTCTAGTCCTACAGGAAGCATTACTATGGAGTTATTTCTCAAACATTTGCTTGGAATGTCGGAACTCTGTCGGGTAAAAGTTGTCATAATTACTCCAAATTGAATCCTAAACGGCCATAAGCATTAGGTAAGCGCTTCTCCCTTCTAAACTTTCGAGAAATTACAGGTTTTCGACTGAGTTATTCGGAGTTGAATTTTAGTTTATTTTATTATCAAAAGTTATCGTTATTTTCCGAATTTAGTATTGAAATTAGCCCTATTCTCTCATAATAAGGGCCACAGTTGGGTAGAACCGCCAGTTGCAAGTTAGAACTCGTATAGTTAATTAGAAATCAGCATTTGAGGTATGTTAAGCAGAATTCCTTTGGCAAGTTATCCCTATCATATTGTAATATGACCTAGATCCTCGTAAGAAAGCCAGAGGTATGATTGTTGTGGTTAGCTTCTACTATTGGTTTGAGATTAGCGTTTTCTATTTAGATTAGGACCGACCCTTCCCTATATAGCCTTCCATTGTCCAACCTCAGGGTTACTAGCTGTGTCGTCACTAATGGGGCTATATAGATCGCTCCAAGAAGCTATATATTGTCCCAAGGTACTATGTTAAGGCCCAAGGGCCATATTACAGTCCATTCCATGGTTGGACTATTATTTTTATGTCGTATCCGCATCAGTGACCCTCGTTAAGCCTGGTGCCTAGGGTGCAGTTATAGGAATCCACCAGACTCAAACACAGCTACAAGAGCTGAGCGGGCTTAGTTGCAGACTCAGGGGACCAGCAGGTTGGCTATAGTTACCTGTTGACCCATTTTGGCCTAGTTAGGGGTATATAGATTGAAGTTAGCTTGCTAGGGCTTATGGGGGACCCGAGCAAATTATTCTATGTTGGTTGTACCTTCTGGGCTTATGGGGACCGGGTAAGGTTCTTGATTGCATTACATATTGTTAGTTATACAGCAGGTTGTAAGGCTATTCAGGTTGTATCTCTATCCCTCCAATTGAATTGTTTTCAGTTTTATTATCAATATCATGTAGTCATTTTCATTTCCTGTCTCACATATTCGATACATATTGTACTAACACTCATCTTTGGGGCGCTGTGTTACTTACCTGCAGGTGCGGATAGATGCGGTTCAGGACCTCCTTAGTTGTCAACCGAGTCAGCTGTCTAATCAGCTCCTTTACTCCAGGGTTGTTAGTTAAAAGGTTTGTTCTTTTGTTGTACAATTTATGGGTAGATCGGGGCCTATTCCGATCATTATTCTACTCTTAGAGGCTTGCAGGCTATAGATTTCCAGTGTTTGTTTTTTTTGTTGGCTGTGTGGGGCCTATGTATGTTTTATTTTGTGTGATGGTCGTGTGAGGCCTATTTTAGCTATTAGTTAGTAGCCTTATCGGCTATAGTATAGTTCTGGCTGCCTGTTTTCAGTATTATATAACTAGACAGCATGGTGGTCTTGTCGACCCGCATACGATCCCCTTTATTGTGAGTTGCTGGTTAGCTGTTTTCTGTTTAGTGGTGGCTATGCGGCCTTATCGGTCGGATGATGTGTTTACAGCCGAGATATAGCTCGTTGTTTTCTTGATTTGAAGAGTAGGCATGCACCAAAAGTGCTTAACCCTAGTCAGGTCAGTTCAGATCTCAGTGTGGCACCAGGTGCTAGTCATGCCTCCCAAGGTGGGGCGTGACAGCTTTCAGGTAGATCCTCAAAAGATAGCAGCAGAGAAAGACTGGCCCAGACCTACTTCTCCAATAGAAATCATAAGTTTCTTTGGTCTAGCTGGTTATTACTGACGCTTTATGGACGGTTTCTCCCCTATTGTATCCCCTCTAACTAGGTTGACTCAAAAAAAGGTGAAATTTCAGTGGTCAGATGCGTATGAGAAGAGTTTCCAAGTGTTAAAGATTCAACTCACTACCGCTTTTGTGTTAACTTTACCGGAGGAAATAGATGGGTTCGTGGTGTATTGTGACGCTTCTAGAGTTAGTCTTGGTTGCGTTCTGATACAGCGGGGTAAGGTGATAGCTTACGCCTCCAGACGGCTCAAGGTTCATGAGAAGAACTATACGACTCATGACCTAGAGTTAGCAGCGGTGGTGTTTGTATTCAAAATATGGAGGCACTATCTTTACGGTTTTCACGTGGATGTTTTCACTGATCACAAGAGCCTCCAATATGTGTTTAGTCATAAAAATCTAAATCTTCATTAGAGAAGATAGTTGGAGCTATTGAAGGATTATGACATGAGTGTACTGTATCACTCGGGCAAATACAATATGGTGGTTGATGCCCTACGCGGGATGTCTATGGGTAGCGTGGCTCATGTTGAAGAGAACAAAAAGGAACTCTCAAAGGATATCCACAGGTTAGCTCAATTGGTAGTGTAGTTGGTTGATACAACTGAGGGCGGAGTAGTGGTGCAGAGTGGATCGTATTCCTCATTGTTAGTTGAAGTTAAGTCAAGGCAGGCTGAAGATCCCATATTGCTTAAGCTGAAGGAGGTGGTTCTCATAAAAGAAGTAGAGGCTTTCTGTAACACTCCAGATAATTTGATCGATAAAATCATGCTTTTGAGGTATGACTAAGAGTACATAATAGGATAAGAAGGAAGTGTTATGAGTTATTTGAGTCACTCTATGGTCGTATTTAAGATTGGACGTCGATCAAGTTGTAGATCAAAATTCCGAAAAAGTTATCGCAAAATTTCCTTCTTGAGATTCTTTGAAATATAGGTCAAATGTCTCCAAGATTTTCCCCCAGTCTTTAAGGATTTAGGGGGTGTGTGACCTATAAAATAAAAGATCTATGTGTCTAGGTCTAGTGTATCAAACCATTTGTCAATCTGACTTCGGAGTAGAGAGATATCCACATTTTCGCGAGACCGTGCAAGCAGGCACGTCACAAAGGTCAAAGGTGGTGGAGGACTATTTAAGTCCATTTGGTCAGTTATTTCACTTCCAATTCTCATTTCTTGAAATTTCCTCAACCAGAACTCTTCCTAGAGGTGTTCTAAGGTGTTCTTGATGGTTTTGGGGCTAGAAGCCATGGGTCAACATGATTTTTGTGTCAGAAAGTCGGGAATCACGTGTAGTCCGTGGTTTGGTGTCTTTTCCGGACTGTTGGTGGCTGTTTCATGGTAAAACTTTTGGTAAGACTTCTTCCTTTTTTTCTCCTTAGTGTTTAAGGTTGTTTATAGGTGTGTTCACCTCAGTAGGTTGTTGTCTCGGAGTTTCTACGATCGAATTCCTATGAATCTTGTCGTGTAAGCTTCGTTTGTCTTGTTTTTTTTATTGAGTTGTATTGGATGCATTTTGGCAGAATATTGGACTGCCTTTAGGCAGTAGGGTCATGGTGTTGAAGTCTCAAGTTCGTCTAGTCTTGAAGCTAAGGTATTTTAGGCTTGTCCCTCCCTCTGTCGGCATGAATTCCATAGTCGTTGTCATCCGTGTTGACGTGTGTGTTAGCTGTTTTGTGATGGCTTTTGTTTTTTCTATTATTGAACTATCTTTCTACTGTTTATATGGTGATAATGGTGTGTTTAAGGTTCTGGTTTGGTTGGTGGCTCGGGCTTGAGTGTGGAGAATCGTAGTCATGGCAATTATTAGGCTCGTGTCGAGAGGTCATGTGTAAGGCGTGTGGTTCTTGTAGCAAGTTGTGGGATGTTTCAGTGAATAAGATTAGGTGATTATATTTAAAAGTGAATGAGGTATTAGAGTGGTTCAGGTCTATGGTTGTGATGATCTTTTGTTATATTTGAATCGGCGATCGTGTTGATGGCATGTGACGGTCGTGGTGACACTTGGGCTGGTTTGGCCTTGTCCCTTGATGTTTGTGCTGAATAGAGTGGCTTGTGGGTTGTTTAATCATGTATTATTATTTTTGTTGATTGTGTGTTTGTTGTGTTTGAGACCTTGTGGCTTGTGGATATCCGATGCACGAGAGTTGTTCCGTCTAGGGGTCGAGGTCGAGGTACCTTATGGCTTTTGGATACCTGACGCATGAGAGAGTTTTCGGATGAGGGGCTGAGCCTAAGGAGTGAAATGACTTACGGGGTTGAGAATGATGTCCTCCATAGTGTCGAGTTGAGACATGTTTCGAGAGTGGTCTGACATGTCTGAGCCTTCCTGGGATCGCGATTGGTTCTCTCAGATGGATTGAGCTTCGCTAACTGTGCACAGCCGAGAGAGTGTTCGACAGTTCTTCATTGATGATGTTGATTAATTGGTATTTACTTGTGATTTGTTTGGCATTATATTATGGTTGTTGCTTGTGTTATTTGTTATCTGATAGAAGTGGATGCTAGATGTTGGCGGGTGTTAGCTAAGGCCATTGAGAGGTCTAGAGGCGATGACAGGTGATATGTGTCAGCTAGGTGCCGCTGTGTTGTTATTTACTTTTGAACTTGCCGGGCTTATGGGGGATAGGTAGGTTCTATTTGTATGGTTGCTTGTACTTGCCAAGCTTATGGGGGCGAGGTAGGTTTTATGTGTTTACTTAAGTTCAGTTCTCCTTCTGCGGTATTTGGTATATCTATTGATCTCTAATCTTTGTCTTCCAGTTGTTTCTTCCTTTCATGCTCGGTACATTATTGTACTGACATCATAGTCGGGGCGCTGCATTCATGCCTGCAGGTGATGGTGGGCTATTAGATCAGGTTCTTGGTTGCTGAGTGGAGTCTAGTTGAGTTGGTGTACTCCAGTTCTTTTGGAGTTGCCAGAGGTTGAGTTATGGGTAGTTCGGGGCCCTGTCCCGAGAAGTTGATTTATATTACCATTTTAGAGGCTCGTAGACATTTGTTGTGGGTGTATGTCATTGTTATAGGCCAGGAGGGTCATGTTGTATAGTTGTTTTTCCATTCTATAGCCTCGACAACATATTGTATTTATTTTTCTTGGTTGGTTAGGTAAGCCAGTTTTCGCTAAAGTCTATCATCTTATTTTGATTGTATAGTTGTTTTGTTATTGAACCTCATCGATTCTAGCCTTTGTTTTATATTTTTGTTAGTCGGGTATGCTCATATCAGGGGTGGCACTAGGTGCCAGTTACGCCTCCCCGGGTTTGGGGTGTGACACTTTCTCCCAAAGGTGAGATGGTGTACTCCATTACCAGGGTAGGCTGTGCATACCAGATGTAGGTGATTTGAGACAGCAGATACTAACTTAAGCACACAGTTTGAGATATTCTATCCACCCAGGAGCTACTAAGATGTACCGTGATCTATGGGATATTTACTGGTGGAACGACATTAAAAGAGATATTGCAGAATATGTAGCTAAGTGCCCGAACTGCCAGTAGGCCAAGGTGGAACATTAGAGACCGGGAGGTATGACTCAAGATATCAGTATACCCACATGGAAGTAGGAAGAAGTAAATGTGGATATTATTACAGGTCTACCTCGGACTCGTCGGCAGCACGACTCAATCTGGGTGATTGTAGACCAGATGACCAAGTCAGCACATTTCCTCCTTGTTAAAACTACAGACTCAGCTGAGGATTATGCTAAGCTTTATATAAGGGAGTTGGTCAGACTACATGGGGTGCCCTTCTCCATTATTTCAGACAGAGGTACCCAGTTCACCTCACTTTTCTGAAAGTCATTTCAGAAAGAACTTGGTACACAGGTTAAGCTCAACACATCTTCTCACCCATAGACAGATGAACAAGCAAAGCAGACTATACAGACCTTGGAAGATATGCTGGGAGTGTGCGTGATCGATTTCAAGGGCAGTTGGGATGATCACTTACCTCTCATCGAGTTTGTGTACACCAACAGCTACCACTTCAGTATCCAGATGGCCCCGTCTGAGGCATTATATGGTACGAGGTGTAGATCTCCTATAGGGTGGTTTGAGGTTGGTGAAGCTACCTTGATTAGGCTAGACTCAGTCCATGAGGCTAAACAGAAGGTACAATAGACCAGGGAAAGATTGAAAATAGTGTGAAGTCATGAGAAATCTTATGCTGATATGAGGAGAAGAAAGTTAGAGTTTATAGTGGATGATTGCATTTATCTGAAAATTTCACCCATGAAAGGGGTGATGAGATTTGGGAAGAAGGGAAAACTCAGGCTGAGATATGTGGGACCCTATAGAATTTTGAAGCGAATTAGCAGTGTGGCATATGAGTTAGAACTACCTCCAGAGTTACCATCAATGCACCCAGTCTTTTATGTGTCACTATTGAAGAAGTGCATCGGTGATCAGACTTCAGTTGTGCCACTAGAAAGTGTGGGAATAAAAGATAGTCTCTCTTACGAAGAGGTCCTAGTTCATATCCTTGACCGTCAGGTTCATAAGCTGAGAAACAAGGAAGTCGTTTTAGTGAACGTTTTGTGGAGGAACCAGCTAGTTGTGGGAACCACATGGGAAGAAGAAGTAGACATTGATGGCCAAATACCCTCACTTATTCCTTTCCAGTTCAGTTCCAACAGCAGGTACTAAATCCCTCCTCAGTACTCTATTCAATTCTGTACTCATCAGCTCTATTCAGATTTTCTATGTGCATAATAGTTGCATCATCTCTATTAGCATGGTTAAGTTAGTTGGGAGTCAATTACTCCTTCAGAGACCAGCTCATAGTCTCAGTCTAGTTATTTAAGCTTTTTTCCTAGTTTTCCTGTAGCTTTAGTCTTCATTTTAGGATGAATGACCCCAAGGGGAAGATATTGTAACACTCCAAAACTTTTCTAGACCAGACTCAGACCTTGAAAGATGAATCTAGAAGAAAACTAGAAAATCTACCTCAGAACTACTGGAACCCGTGGGAGAAGAAATGACCCGTTGTGAGAAACAATGAGTCGTCCTGTCACCTATTGGTTCCCCAGCTCAGAACCCCTTCTCAAGGACCCCATGACTCAACCAATGAGTCATTGTTAGAAACAACGATTTGTTGTGTGACTCGTTGGGTGAGAACCCCAAAAACCTATTCCAGTGATGACGAGTGGAAACAACGACCTGTTGTGTCCAACAATATGTCATTGTCACCACCCTTCGTGTCAACTTTGAGAGTTTTTAAAAATTGTCTAGTGAAAGTAACGACTGGACACAACGATCCATTAGTTCCACCAACGAGTCACTGTGTCACACATTGTCAAGCCTTCAAGTTTTCCTCGTCCAGTGACCACGGGAGGAACCAATGACTCGTTGGTTCATCTAACAAGTCGTGGTATCCCCCTTTGCCAGATTCAGTGAACCAGGGACCTGGACAATAGGACCAATGAGTCGTGGTCTCGACCAATGACTCATTGAGTGACCCGTTGGTTCCTGCCAGGTATATTTTTGTAATTTTTCACCTATTTAGTCCCTAAACTACGTCTCTTTAAGTATAATTACAGAGATAATAGAGGGATTGAACGGTTTTCCCCCTTATTCCCCATGTAAACTTTCAGAAAATGATTGTAGAAAACCCAGGTCATTCCTCTCAAGAAAAACCTAGGGTTCCCTGTCAATTGAGGAGATTCAAGATTTCTTTTTCAGGGTTTTCTTATCCGGTATGTGGGAATTCAACAAGGGAATAGTTCTTCCCTTGTGTCCATAAATCTTCTCTATTTTCTCTATCAATTCAGCCCTGTGGATTCGAAATGTAGAAAATTGTCAGACTATTTGCTTTAAGATTTCAAGTGGAATATTTCTCATGATTTTTAACTTCTTTATTATTCCCTATTTCTAGAAATTTGTGAAAATTGTATCTAGTGGAATGATTTAGCCTTAGTTCTCAATTCAGTAGAATTTAGAATCTTGCGTGTTGGACTAGTTTCCCTGTAGCTTGATTCTATTAGATTTGAAATCCCTATGTTGTTAGTGTATGTGGAAATTTCAGTTTTCTTTATACATGTCCAATCTTAGTAAGATTATTACACTTAGTGTTGTCTAGAAATGTCAGCTGATCAGTTTAACTACAGTCAATTCTTGAGGTGTTAGTGGTGCCTCCCAGTTATCAATATTAGACTCAGTTATCAGATTTTAGTGGTTCTTTAGGAGGTCATGACACTTCTAGATAAGCAGCTCTAACCAGCCTTAGGACCCCAGCTTCAGATTACAATTTGTTCCTCAGATGGTCACAACGCTTCCGGATAAGCAACTCTGACTAGTCTTAGAACACCAGTTATAAAATTTTGTCCGATAAGACTCTCAGGGTAGTTCCAGATAGGTATTCCTAACTTAGTCTTAGGCTCTAGTTTTGAGCTTTCAGCTTAGTAGTCAGTCTAGGACTCTCCAGTGGAAGTAGGACTTAGAACCGAGTAGACCGAGGTTCCAGCGCACCCAGGTTCCAAGAACTACGTTGCCACCGTAGGTTATTTTTTATTGGCCTCATGGCCCTAGAATTGTGATCACCCAGTGCATACCTTTATACCCTAGCAAGGTATATTGGGTCCTACCGATGGGGTGTATACATCGGACTCCACGTCTAGCTCATATAGTTATATGTCGGTTATAGACTCTCCCACTAGTCAGTTCAGTCTCAAATTAGCTTTGTTCAGTTCAGTCTCAAATTAGCTCAACTCAGAACAATTTCAGTTCAGATTAGTTCAATTCAATAATTTAGATCAGTGTCCCAGATTTAGGGGATATCTTTGACCATCAGATAGGGTCATTTTGACCATCTCAGTATAGTTCAGTTTATCCAGTTTCAACATTTCAGTTGTTCATTGCATGTTTTTATAGTTCAATTATTTTATTCTTCGTATTATGGTTTCTCCTACTTACTCAGTACATTCAAAGTACTGATGCATAATTTTTATGCTATATCATTTTATGATACAGCTGGGGGTTCTCAGTCATAGCACCATTAGCGGATCTTCTTCAGGAGTTATCAGCTGCACCAGTGGTGAGTCCTCATCTTCCGAGGACGATGTTATTTTACTTCAGTTATTTTACTTCAGTTATTTTTCTTTCAATTAGACTAATAGTTAGTTGAGGGCTTGTCCCAGCAACTTATCATATAGATGGCTTTCAGACACAGTCATGGATCCAGATTTTCAGTTTGTTTTTAATTGTATTAAAACTTTATGATTTAGTTCTTTTTCATAAATGACTTTATTATTTTTAAAGCTTCCGCTATGTTTTTACTCAGATTACCAGTGTTATGATAGACCATGGGTTGACTTGTGACTCCAAATACCGTGTCTCATCCAGGGTATAGACTCGAGTCGTGACAGATGTGGCTCTCAGACCCGCACCCTTTTGAAACTTTGATGAATATGACATCCTTAGTAGGAGAGCATGTCTCTAAGTGCTTGGGTATTATGGACACGCTAAAGATAGTGAGATTTGGGTTGTGTGAGCCATGAGAAGTAGAATGAACCTAGAGCCAGAAATATAAAGATAGGAGTGTGGAAGCAAAAAGTGGAGATAGTGATTTAGGAAAGTATGTAGCCATAGTCATGTATCTATAAGGTAAGGAATGGGATGGTAAGTCCGTTAATTTTGAACGAAAAGTAATAAGTTTTGTGTGGATTCCATGATACTATTTAGAGGAAGACTTATTGATAAAGATGACTTAGAGCATAGTTAAACTAGATTAGAAGATCATGAGGGCATGTCAGTGTGTGAGAAAAAAAATTAAGTATAGGTGATTGGAGGCTAAGCCGATAGTTGAAGTAGAACCTTAAATGTTACAAAGGAAAGATGTGCAACAAGGTGGAATGTAGTTACATTAGGTTCCAAGATCCGAAACTACTATGTGTGTGTAGTTCAGTATTCTTGAGTTGAGAAGTGTGAAAAATAATAGGTATGTACTATATGGTGTCCTAAAGAGTCGAGGCTAGTGAATTTTAAATAATGTAGATGATTTTGAGTTTCTTAGTATAAGACTTAACTTTTTATTGGGTGGATAGAGAATTGGATATATGAAGCTGATACGAAAATAGTACAAAGCCTACAATGAAAGCCTTAAACGCAAAAGGAAAGTTAGAAACTACCTAAGAAAGAAATCCTAGCATAAATTAGTACCTGCATATGTAGCCATTGAGAGATATTTTAGCATCCATATGTATAGTACTACCCAAACCAATAAGAGTTATTTTATTATAACCCAGTTTAGAGAAGAGGTCCATAGACTTAGAACATTGACTCTTGAACTAAGGGGGAGATGATAAGCTTAACAACCAAGTCAAGTCTTGAGATTTCAATTATGGAAAGGGTCCTGGAGCATTACTATGGGATGTCAATCCATTCTTAATCAGCTATATTCCTTACACTTCAATCAGCATGACACTCTACTCATGTGATATGTATTCATGACATGACCACGTGCTAAGGTCCAAGTAGTCTATGCATACCCATGCCCATACTCAAATTCCTAGAACGAGAAGCAACCACTTCAGACCTTGATCAAGCTTACTCTATAATTTCATGAAACCCAACTTTATGTTATAAGACAATTTATATATATAAACTCATGTCTCATGGTATGCTTGGTTCTATGAAATCAATCCTCAATATACATCTTAATGGCTAATAAAATCATGCTACATCATTTATATGCTTAGATTAGATTTCTTAAACAATTCGTGGCTCTGATTTTCTTACTCTAAGTCCTATGTATGTTTACCCATAATGGTAATGGTGGTTATAACATGTATGCTTAGAATAACCCTTCTATTCATGCCTTACAAAGTATTTTAGGGTGATTCAACCCATTGAATTGAATCCCTCTGAGTCTTCTTTCCAGTGCATCTGACCTTGCATCAATTGGAGTTCGGAGTAAGAAGTTATGAGTATTTAGTTAAGCATTGTCAAGTGATACGTCGTTCCTGGATAGGTCAAATTTGAAAACAGGATTCAAGGGGTATTTTCATTATTTTTTATATTTTAAGAACCTAATCTAAAATTTTTTGGGATTCCTAAATAATATTTTAAGGGTTTAATTAGTATAAACTCTTATTCTCATTCATTACAACTTGAATTCAAGATCATTAGCTCTAAAGTTCATCAAGCAAGCTAGGGGGTCATCTTCTTCATCCTAGGTCTCTTCAAGCTTGAGTCTAAGTTCAACTTTCCAGATATGTAAGGCTAACTAAGTTCGAAAGTTTAATCATCCTTATTCCCTACGTCTATTAAATAATCCATTGAGATTAAAGCTAGGATTTTGCTCAATTCTTGAATTGCAACCTTCCTTATCTATATATGTTGAATTGCCATTGTTGGATTCTTCATATTGATTTGTTTATTGATGCCTCTTGATTGTAATCCTACTCCATAAACCTAATTGCATAAAAGTCATGATTTTCAGAGCATTGTGATTTGAGTTAAATTGCATTACTTTCATAAAGAAAGTAGATTTTTAAAAGAGTTTTCATTAAGAGATTTTGAAGAAAGTATGATTATTGAGCATGATTTTCAAAAAAATTCTTATTTTGAAAATCAAGAGTTTTCATCATAGAAGCTCACAAGTTTTTACAGGAAATTTTGAGTATAGAGACTCCCAAGCTTTTAAAGAGATTTTGAGCGAAAAGCTCCACAAAGATTTAAACATCTATTATATCCATAGCTAAATTGCTTTATAAAAGATGTTTTTCAATAGCCCCATATAGGCATATTTATATGAGCATATGTTTTAGGAGAATTATCTAGGAACAAGTTGGGCGAATAGGTTCAGATAACCGCTAAGCCCCAAAACTATGTAGCCAGGGTAGGATAGGATCGTACTGTTGGTTCAGGCGACTCCTTAGATAAGTACCTAGTAAGGACTTCAGTTATGCATCTATAGTTCAATTTTGTCTCATCCCTGAAAAAGCTTTGGTTAGCCATCCTGTACGTGGGCCAGATGTTGGATTATCATATGGTCATTCATGATAGTTGTCGATTATTAGAAACTCCCAAGTTAAAGATATACATTATTTTCATTTGTATTTATAGAGATCATTGTGAGAATGAGTTACATTGCATAAATGATTTTACACATTGATCACATTATCATATTGTGTCCTATTCATCATTTAGAGTTTCATAGCACAGTTTCATTTTATTGTTTTCAGTCAAGATTATTTTCTATAGTTATGTACTTCACTTGAGAAATTCCTTCTAACCTTATTACATTCTACTATTTTACATACCATGCATTCTATTTACTGATGCTACTTGGCGTTGCATCATAGTATGATGCAGATTCAAGTAGACAGGATCAACAACAGATGTTTCATTAAGATCTCACTTCATTCAGGATTTGGTAAGACCTCCTACTTTCGAAGAGTGCTAGTCTTATTGATTTATTTTCATTAAGTAGAGATTAAGGCAGTCATGGGAGCTTTGTCCCGGCATCTATCTTCAGTTACAGAGGCTTCATAGATAGTGTTAGAGTTTAGTCAATAATGTTATTTTATAACATTCTTTTTAGTTATAGTTAATAACTCTTACTTTATTATATTGAGCCCATTACATATTTAGCTTTCGCATTATTTTATTGTACTCTTAGCTAAGTAGTAAGCCAGGACAATGGTTTGCTTAGATAATTTATGGTCTGAGTATCGACCACATCCCATGTGTAGGCTCGACAAAATTGGTATTTGAGCTTTAAGTTCAAATATTCCTAGGGAGTCTATAAAGCCATGTCAGTAGGATCTCGTTTATGGTTCTGAGGGCCCCACTTCTATAAATGAGGGACTACAGGAACTTAAGAAACAATTTTCTTTCTTTCATACTCTAGATAGTGCAATAGAGTTGTGCCATAAGAATCTTATGTTGATTCGTGCTTTATATCAATTCCACTGACTACTCCCCATCTTCGAGGTGATAGAAGCAGCAAAGCTTAGATTCCTATCAAAGAGGTACTCCCAAATAGATCTAGTAGGAAGTTAATGGACTGCACAAGGGATTAAGAGGAACCCATTATTGCCATTAAGTCTAATGCATTGCAAGAATGCACTCTTGTATTGTGAATCATGTGTTGAGCCTATAGTAAGATATGCTCTCAGACCCACCACCACCACCCCTCTAAAACTTTGATGCAGATGACATCCTTAGTGGGAGAGTATGTCTCTAAGTGCTTGGGTAGTATTGACACCCTAAAGATATTGTGATTTTGGTTGTGTGAGCCATGAGTAGTAGAATGAACCTAGAGCCAGAAATATGAAGATAGGATTATATAAGCCAAAAGCAGAGCTAGGGATACAGGGAAGTATGTAGCACAGGCTTGTATCTATAAGGTAAGGAATGGGATGGTAAGTCCCTTGGTGTTGACCTAAGAGTAATAAGTTTTGCGTAGATTTTATTGTAGTATTTAGAGGAAGAGTTATTGATAAAGATGACTTTAGCATATTTAAACTAGAATATAAGGGCATGAAGGCATGTTAGTGTGTTAGGAGAAAAATTAAGTATGGGTGATTGGAGGCTAATTCAATAGTAGAAGTAGAGCCTCGAATGTTAAAAAGGAAAGATGTACACCAAGGTGAAATGTAGTTACACTACGTTCTATGCTCCTAAAGTTCTATGTGTGCATAGTTCAGTATTCTTGAGTTGAGAAGTGTGAAGAATAGTAGGTATGTACTACATGGTCTCCTGAAAAGCTAAGGCTAAAGAATTTTAAATAATGTAGATGATTTTGAGCCTCTTATAAGCCTTAATTTTTTCTTGGGTGGATAGAGAATTGGATGTATGATGTTGATACGACAAAAATAGTATAAATCCTCCAATGAAAGCCTAGAGGCAAAAGGAAAGTTAGGAACGACCTAAGAAAGAAATCCTAGCATAAATTTTAGTACCTACAGATGTAGTCGTTGAGAGAGATTTTAGCATCCATGTGTATAGTAGTACCCGACCAACAAGAGTGTTTGCACCCTGGATGGGATATGATACTTGGTGACACAAGTGACCCCTAACCCATGGTCTAACATCAC
Source organism: Datura wrightii (assembly GCA_035772735.1). NCBI lineage: Eukaryota > Viridiplantae > Streptophyta > Magnoliopsida > Solanales > Solanaceae > Datura > Datura wrightii. The sequence goes on along the minus strand of JASDFA010000019.1, from coordinate 68,012,742 downwards.
ACGAGTAACTAAATAAGCATAAGCGGAAGAGGTGTAAAATAATTATCCAATTAAAACTCTTTTGGAAGAGTTTACATAACTGGAAGGAATTTTGAACAACTGTGTCTGAAAATCAATTACTAACTGATGAGTTGTTGGGTCAAGCCCTTAACAAACTCTAAAATCTGACTAAATAAAGAAATAAATGAAAAGAAAACATCATCCTCAAAAGATGAAGATTCACCAAATAACGCTACTGCTGAAATCATCGAAGGGAAACTACTAACGATGCTGAGATTAAGAACCTGCACCTATATCATAAGACGATACAGCATAGGAAATATGCTTCAGTAATTTGAATGTACTGAGTAAGTCAGATATACAATAAGCATGGAAAATAAGCATCTAAACTGAAATAACATGAAATGACCAACTGATACTTAATAATGATAAAAGTTGAGCTATAACTGATGTGGTCAATAAACACCCTGATTGATGGTCATAAACATGTCCTGGAACTGAGTGGCTGAACTGAGCTAAACAGAACTAAAATGAACTGAAACTAAGCTGAACTAGTCTGACAAGTGGAAGAATCTATAACTGATATATAAGCACGTGAGCTAAACATGGACTCCAATGTATACACCCCATCGAAGAAAGCCCACTGTACCTTGCTAGGGTATAGTGGTTGAGCTGGGTGATCACAAGTCTAGGGCCGGATGGGCTAATAACCTATGATGGCGACGTAGTTCTGGGAACCTAGATGCGCTGGAACCATGGTCCGCTCGATGCTAAGTATTACTCCCACTGGATAGTCTTAACTTGACTACTAAGCTGATAGCACAAAGTTGAGGTCCTGGACAAGGTCAGGAATACTTATCTGGAAGTAACCTAAGAGTCGGTAGGATCGGATAACTGAAAACTAGTGTTCTAAGACTTGTTAGAGCTTCTTATCTGGAAGTATCGTAACTGTATAACGAACTAACTAATAATGATACTGATGGTTCTAAGACTGGTCAGAGTTGCTTATTTGGAAGCATCGTAACCGTCTAGAGAACTAACCGATAATTGATAACTGAAAACTACGACTGGGAGGTAATACTGACACCTCAAGAAAACTGACAATAGTCAAACTGATCAGCTGACATTACTGTGAGAACCTGAGGGTACTATGTACTGATTAAGTGTGAGTCTAGCAACAATCTAACTTGCTCACATAACTATAATAACACTAAGGTTATAAGTGTTATAGGAATCAACAACAATTTCATCTAAAAAATCATGCAAGACTTCTTCAACTATAATTAAGGGCTAGGACTAAGAACAAATTCATATAGAATGATGCCAAACATGTGATAATAGATATAGACTTCCAAGAATTTAACAAAAACATGATCTAAAAGAAAACCCATACTTTGACTAAACACAACCCTAGCTTTGAACTTCAGGCAAGGAACTGATAAAATTTTCAGAAGGGTTTTGGGGCATAAGGGAAGAACAATTCCATCGTTGAATTCCTACATACTTGGAGTAAAATCCTTGAAAGAGTTCTGGAGAAATATGAAGGAAAATTGGAAGCCCTAGCTTAGTTTTGAGATACCTATCAGGAACTTCTTTGCTTTGGAGATCGTGAGTTGAGTTAAATGAGAAGGATTTAGTCGTTTACCCCTTTAATTCTCTTCAAAACATTCCCAAAACGACGTAGTTTAGGGATTAAAAAGGTGTGAAGTTACAAAAATGTCCCTAAAAGAAAATTTGGAAAACTGTCCGACAGGGACCAACGGGTCTCACAACGAGTCGTTGGTTGTTACCATGACTCGTTGCGACCATTCGTTGGTCTTGGGCCAAAATTTTATGCTCAATGGAAATAGACCATGGAAGGGAACCACGACTCTTTGGATGGACCAATGGGTTGTTGGTTCCTCTCGTGGTCACTGACAGGAAAAGCTTGATCCCTCTACTAACAGACGACACAATGACTCATTGGTAGAACCAACGAGTCCTTGTGTCTGCTCGTCATCAACACTAACTTAACCTGAAGGATTGTTGGTTCAGGCAACAGGTGGCAACAAAGACTCGTTTGTATGAACCCCGAGTCATTGGTCCACTCGTTGGTTCAGGGGAAGGTCTAGCAGGTTTCTGGACTTGGGATGTAATGAATGATAGGATGACTCGTTACTCCTTCCAACGGTCGTCTTATGCGTCGTTGGTCCCTGAAAAGAATTTTGCAGGGCTGACAACGACTCAAATAATGGTCCGTTGCAGGTGACAACGACTCATTGTTTGGGTCGTTTTGTGACAAAAATCTTCTGGTGCTTTTTAGTTTTCATGCCAAGTCTGAGTTTGGTATTGGAAAGTTTTGGGGTGTTACAATATCTCTCTCTTGGGATCATTCATCCTCGAATGAAGGCTAAAACTACTGGGAAACTAGGAAAAGAGCTGCAATTCCCAAACTAAGACTATAAACTGATTTCTAAAGGAGTGACTGAATCCGAACTGGAATAGGCATACTAACTAAATTAACACAACTGAAATGCACATTGATAACCTGAATAGAGCTGATGAGTAATGAACTGAATAGAGAATTGAGGAGGAATTTAATACCTGATGTTGAAATTGAATTGGAAGCGAATAAATGGGGATATTTACCCATCATGTCCGCTTCTTCTTCCCATGTGGCCCCCTCTACTAGGTGATTCCTCCACAATACTTTTACCGAATTGGCTTCCTTGTTTCTCAGCTTACGAACCTGATAGTCTAGGATCTGAACTATGACTTCTTCATAAGAGATACTATCCTTCACTCCCACACTTTCCAGTGGCACAACTTAGGTCAAATCACTGATGCACTTCCTCAACAGTGAAACATGGAAGACTGGGTGCACAGATGCTAACTCGAAGGTAATTCTAGCTCATAGGCCATATTGCCAATTCGCTTCAGAATCCTGTAGGGTCCTACATACCTATGACTGAGTTTCCCTTTCTTTCCAAACCTCATCACCCCTGTCACGGTTGAAATTTTCAGATAAACCCAATCATCTAGAGCAAATTCTAACTCCCTCCTCCTCACATCCGCATATGATTCTGTTGGCTCTGAGCTATTTTCAACCTCTCTCTTATAAGTTGCACTTTCTGCATAGCTTCATGAATTAAGTCTGGTCCTATCAAAGTGTCTTCACCAATCTCAAACCACCCTATTGGATACCTACACCTTCTACCATATAATGCCTCAAACGGGGCCATCTGAATACTGGAGTGGTAGTTGTTGTTGTACGCAAACTCAATGAGAGATAGGTGATTATCCCAACTTCCCTTGAATTCGATCACACAAGCTCTCAGCATATCTTCTAAGGTTTGAAGAATCCGCTCAACTTGTCCATCTCTCTGAGGGTGAAAAGTTGTGCTAAGCTTGACCTAAGTACCAAGTCCTTTCTAGAATGAGTTCCAAAAACGCGAGGTGAACTGGGTACCTCTATCTGAAATGATGGACAAGGGGACACCATGCAATTTAACTAACTCTCGAATGTACCGCCTGGCATAATCCTCGGTTGAGTCTGTAGTTTTAACTAGGAGGAAATATGTTGACTTAGTTATCCAATCTACTATTACCCAAATTGAATAATGTTGCTGACGAGTACAAGCTAGGCCTATAATGAAGTCCATATTCACTTCTTCCAACTTCCATATGGGTATGATGATATCCTGAGTCATACCCCCAGGTCTCTAATGTTCAAATTTAACCTGCTGGCAATTTGGGCACTTAGCCACAAGTCCTGTAATATCCCTTTTCATGTCGTTCCACCGGTAGATTTCCCTTAGCTCATGGTACATCTTAGTGGAACCTGGGTGGATTGAATATCTAAGCCATATGCTTATGCCAGTATTTGTTGTCTCAAGCCATCCACATTTGAAACACATAGTATTCCCTAGTAACGAAGCACCCCAATCTCTCCCTTTAGAGAAAGCCTCCACTTCTTTTCTTAGAACTGCTTCTTTCAGTTTAAGTAGTATAGGATCTTCATACTACTTCAACTTAACCTCAACAACTAACGAGGATTTTGACCCACTCTGTAGTACTACTCCGGCCTCAGTTGAATCCACCAACTATACTCCCAACCGAGCTAACCTGTGAATATTCTTTGCTAGCTCTTTTCTACCCTCTTCAACATGAGCAACGCTCCCCATGGACATATTGCTCAAGTCATCCACCACCATATTTTCCTTACTCGAGTGGTCCAGCACACTCATGTCGTAATCCTTCAATAACTCCAACCACCTTCACTGATGAAGGTCCAAATTCTTCTGACTAAACACGTATTGAAGGCTCTTATAATTAGTGAAAATATCCACATGAAACCTATAAGGGTAATGTCTCAATATTTTTAAAGTAAACACCACTGCTACCAATTCCAGATCATGAGTCAGATAGTTCTTCTCACGAACCTTGATGTAATACACCAAAAGTACTTAAGAATAGACTTTGGCTTTGAAATGAGAAGTAGTAGAAAATCTGAGAATTCTTCTCAGAATGACTCGTTGTGTAGGTCGCTGGTGGTTCTAACGACTCATTGTAGGTGCTATTAGTGAGAATCTGCCGAATGGACTTGGGAGTAACGGGTCTCAGAATGATCCGTTAGTCGATGTAATGGGTCATTGTAAGGGGGTCATTTGAAGGATGGTCCTAGTCAAAAAGGGGTTCAGGCGGGTCATGGAACGACTAGTTAGTTGTAGTCACGGGTTGTGGTACACTCTCGTGGGAAGGACTTCTGGAAAATGGGCAGCGGTAACGACGGATGGTAGTGACGAGTCATTGGGACTGGTAACGACTCATCATGTCGGTTGTGGTAGTAAACCTATGATTGGAAAATGGGATGAACCAATGAGGGAAGTAACAACTTGTTAGATCAAGGAACAACTCGTTGTCGCACCAATTGTCACTGGCAGTGCAAAATTTCCTGGTTTTTCATTAAGGGTATTTTCATCATTCCTAATCCCTAAGGTCCTAAACTATGTCGTATTAAGCTCAGTTAGTAGGGCTTTAAGGGCGTTAAACCTATTCTAAGCCTTTCTATTGCCATGCATGTAACTTAGTGTTTTCCTTGGAGATCAAGTTTGAAGAATCTCTCCAAATTTCCTTCAATTTTCCTTGGGCTTTCAAGAGGGAGTGTTGATAAGATTTACCTAGGTATGTGAGGCCATGAATGAAGTTCATTTCACTCTCATGCCCTAAACTCTTCTCAATTCCATGGATTTCAAATTCTAGAATTCAAGTTTCATGATCTATGAGATTTATTCCAATTCTTGCGAAATTCTCAATGATCTATATATGGGTCAATTTCATGTATTAAATCATGTTTTATGATCTATGGGTAGATTTTATGAATATTTTGAATATAAATATGTAGATTTGAATTTAAATCTAATTATCCTAATTATGTATGTTTTATGAAAATTCAAGTTATAATTCCACTATGGTTTGATCTTAATTAGCCCAATTATGATTTATGCTTTATAATTTGATTTCTCCCAAGTACTTATCATGGATCTATGGTATGTCAAGTTACACATGTTTTACAAATATGCATGGATTTCATGATTGATGGATTTATGACTCTTGGCCAATTCATGGGCCCTTATTTACGGATAAACATGTATTTTAAATGGGGATCAATGATATTATTATTTATTGACCATTAACTGCAAGAATGATTTTACGGTTACTATATGAGCCCTGATGTGCATGTTTTTTGGAAGCAATGTCTAGCACCGAGTTGCCCGATGTTCAAAGGACTACACCGGTGTCTCAAAACTACGTGCCACCTAGGTTTATATATATCCAAATGTTAATGGATCCCTTTTTCATGATATCACATACTGCACGTCCCTTACCTGGCAAGCCTGGGATGGCTCTACCCACTTGAGCGAGATAGTTGGGGCATCATGTAAGGCTCTATCATGACGGTGTCGGTTTTGATGAGTCCTCCCATTAATTCGCATATTGTCATGCATTGTTATGTTATGTTACTTTGGCTCAAGTTAGGTTTCTATAAAGTTTTCCTATAATTATGATTACGAAGGAGTTATGAATGATTTGAAAAACCTTTAGCCCTCATGTTATGTTATAATATTTACTTTACGTTCATGTTGTCCTATTCTTATGCACTCTTATGTATTTTAACTATCCGTTTAACTTACATTTCATACTCGGTACATTCCAAGTACTGATCGCTTACTTTATGTTGTATCATCTCATGATATAGGTTCGAGGGTTCTATCTTAGCCACATCTCTAGTCTTTCTCTTTCCTTAGACCTATTTAGTGAGCTGTTGGTGAGTCTGCATCCTTCGAGGACATTATGTTTCCTATGGTTATCTTTAGTTTTGGACTTTGTTGAGCTAGTTGGGTGTGTTCTCCCATTAGCTCATTAGTATTGTTAGAGGCTATTCAGACATGATGTAGTAATCAGTTGTCATTGTTGACTCTTTCATTAACATGATATGTATGTAGACTTCCACTAAAGCATGTTGTTATGTTAGTACTTGCTTATATTATGCTCCTTATTGTTATGTTCATGCCATGGGTCGACTTGGAGCCTCTCGGGATTCTTTGACTCGTGTCTCGATTTGGGCCTATGTTCGGGTCGTGACAAACTTGGTATAATAGCATTTGGTTTTGAAGTTTCTTAGGGTGTCAAAAATCCGCGTTGAGTACAGCCTTCTTCATGGGTGTGAAGCATGCCACACGTATGACGAAGAGGCTACGAGACATTTAGAAAACGTCTCTTCTTTCATGATCTATGTCGTGCGATGATACGTCTCTCTATCCTTCTAGTCGTGCTATACACATTTGAAGAATTATGCTTACTCTCTGAGTTAACGGATGAAGAAATGCAAATAGAAATGGTCGTGAAAATGGCAACGGAGATAGGCACCGGCAAGTCCTACCAGCCCCAGAGGATCATGTACTCGAGCAGGTTGCCCACATAGAGTTTAGGGCAGCCATACAGATGCTAGATCAGGCTTTGACCGCCCAAGTCAATCAACAGGAGGTAGCACATGTCCCTCAGAATGGGAATATGACGGCGGCAAGGGTTAGAGACTTTTTGAGGATGAACCCTCCGAAGATCCTTGGGATGAAGGTCAACGAGGATCCATATGAGTTCATTGATGAGGTTCTAAAGATCACCTAGATCGTAGGGGTGACCGGGGAGGAGTGTGCAGATCTAGCCTCGTATTAGTTGAAAGGGGTTGTGCACATTTGGTTCAGGCAATGGAAGGATAGCAGGACAGTTGGAGAAGGCCCCATTAGTTGGGATGAGTTTCATACCACATTTATGGATCGATTCTTCCCTCGTGAGATGAGGGAGATTAAAGCAACCAAGTTTGTGAACTTGAAGAAAGGAAAGATGACAGTTCAGGAGTATTCCTTGGAGTTTACTCGCTTGTCCAAGTATGCCCCAGAGATAGTGGTTGATTAGAGAGCTCGAGTGAGCCAGTTTGTGAAAAGAGTAGTAGACTACCTGGTCAAGGATTGTAGGACCACTATGCTTAACCAGGACATTGACTTACCTTAATTGGTTCTGTACACCTAACCGATAGAGGCGGTGCACCTGAGAGAGAGAGGCCAAGAGGGCCAGGACAGACAGTTATGGGTTATCTCAGCAAAGACCAGGAGGCAGACATCGTCAGTATTATCATCAGTGTTCTTTAGCTCTAGCACTATCGTCGGGCAGTGCTCCATCTAGGTCGCGAGGTGATCATAGGAGAAGAGCCTCAGGTTCAAGGGACCAGAGAAGCATATGGACAGAGCGTACCTTTTCGGCCTGCGGGAAGTGTGTCAAGAGTCATATAGGAGAGTGTTTGATGGGATCGGATATCTATTTTGGGTGTGGTAGATCTGGCCACATGCCTTGGGAGTGTCCCTTGTCTAGAAAGGGTGATGGTAGAGGTCGTGCTCAGGCTATGAGTTCAATAGCAGCACCAGCACGCCCATCTCAGTAGGGTGTGTCCACTAGTGCAGGTGGTGGCCAGCGCCAGAACAGGTTTTATGCCCTTTCATCGCAATATAAATAGGGGACTTCACCAGATATGGTCACCGATATGTTACAACTATTCCACTTTGATGTATATGCATTGTTAGATCCAAGGGCTACTTTTTCTTTTATGACGCCTTATTTTTCTAGTAGTTTCGAAGTCAGTCCCAAAATCCTATCAGAACCCTTCTTGGTCTCTGCTCCAGTCGATGATTCAGTTATAGCTCGATGGATATACAGTAATTGCCCTTTCATAGTCCTTCTGAAAGTCACCTCTGCAGATTTAGTAGAGCTATCCATGATATATTTTGATGTTATCTTCAGAATGGATTGGCTACATGCATGTTATGCCTCAGTCAATTATAGAACCCGTGCAGTAGAGTTTAGATTTCTGGGTGAGCCAGTCCTAGAGTGGAAGGGTAGTTTGGCTGTGCCTGTAGGTTGCTTCATTTCCTACCTTAAGGCCAGAAAGATGATTTCTAAAGGTTGGGTGTACCATCTAGTTAGGGTTAATGATGCTACATCTAAAATTCCGACTATCCAGTCAGTTCCTATAGTGCGTGAATACCAAAAAGTGTTTCTGAATGATTTACCGGGGATTCCTCCCAAGCGGGAGATCGACTTTGGTATTAACCTTCTTCCCAATATGTAGCCTGTATTTATTCCTTCTTACAGAATGGCTCCAACTGAGGTAAAGGAGTTGAAGGAGCAGTTGAAGGATCTTTTAGACAAGGGTTTCATTAGACCGAGTAAATCCCCATGGGGTGCACCAATTCTCTTTGTCCAAAAAATGGAAGGTTCCCTTCGAATGTGCATTGATTATCGGCAATTGAATAAAATTACCATCAAAAACATGTATCCTCTCCCTAGAATTGATGATTTTTTTGACCAGCTTAAGGGTGCTAAGTGTTTTTCAAAGATAAACCTCATATCCGAATACCATCAACTCAGGGTTCGGGAGAGTGACATTCCAAATACAACCTTCAAGACTTGATATGGTCACTATGAGTTTGTAGTTATGTCTTTTGGACTAACGAATGTGTTCGCGGTTAGTTGCTACGGTTAAAATCCGACACGCAAGTGCACGTGGTCAAACAAGTAATAAAGTGGCTAAGTAGCCAAGTATCGATCCAAGGAGGCTCAAGATATGTAAAATTGCCTAATTTACTATATTTCTATTCAACTTCTAATTATGCCAACAACAATGTAACCAAGAGTTACTTGAGTTTATGTTTCTAAACTATATATACTACAATTACTACAACTATTTACTTTTGAATTCAGACAATGGATATGAACATGCCAAGGTTAAGAACAAGTAATGAACTTGATAATCATGATAATTTTGGTTAATTCTCATCTTCATGTTGCTAGCCAAGAACATTCGCCTAGAAATTAAAACTCTCGTATTTAATTTCACTTTAGAATCATAAACCATCCGTCTACATTTCTGTGATCAAATGCAATTTATGACCTAGCACTACCATTCCGGTTCCTAAATTGACTAATACGGCTTTCAAGTATATTTCTATCAGGAAAGCACATCAAAACCCAATTTTCCCAAATCAAGTTAAGAACAATACCCTATTAATTCACAACTTTCCAATTTCTTGCTCTTTCGAGTGAAATTGGACTTTTTAGATATACATTAATGTTGGCCAATCACTAATGCAGTAAGAACAAGAATTAATAGAACAACATTAAAGAAGAAGAATAAAACCATATCAATTAAAATCAGAATTCATTACACATGTTCAAAACCTCAGCTAGGAAGAGAATTAGCCACTCATTCTTGGATTGATCATCCTCAAATGAGTGTAAATCATACTTACAATTGATAGAAAGAAGAAAGAAAGAGAAGAAATCCCTTAGCTTTTCCAATCTTCAACTGCTGCTAACCCACGTTCCTGCTCTCCACTTCTGAACTCAGTCTAAAAACCAAAAACTAATTAAAATAAACCTAAGTGTGCTATTTATACTAGTGGGAAATTTTTCGCGGAATAACAAGCAACGTGTCACGGAGGCCAACGCGGAGCACTGCCTCCATGACACGGCGTGGACGCGGACCTTCACTGGAATTTCCAGGGTCCGGTAAATTAGCCTCAACGTGGCACGGAGGCCATCGCGGAGGCCTCTCTCCGTGCCACGGAGCTGACGCGCAGGCACACTGGAAATTGCCATTTTAATTTGTGTCCAGGCAGTGTGCTACCGCGATGGTAGCATGGCACGGCTCCATTGCGGAGCCCCTATAAAATATGCATTCCAAGGTCTTTTCCACGCTCGCATCCAAGTCCAACTCCGACATAGTTCCAACATGCATTTTAGCTCCTAAAAATCACATTTACCTGCAAAACAAATGCTAATCATGTTGGTTAGTATAAATTCGCATTTTATTACCAATTACATGATATTATATACACATTGCATAACAAACAAGGTAAAAATGATATGTTTGAGTATCACTTGGGCATATAAATCTGCCCAAGATCAGAATGCTCCTACAACTTTTGTGGATTTGATGAATAGGTTGTTCAAGTAGTACTTGGATATATTTGTGATTGTGTTCATAGATGACATCCTTATATACTCTCGGAGCAAGGAGGAGCATGCCGCTCATTTGAGGGTTGTGTTACAGACCTTGAAGGATCGCCAGTTGTATGCTAAGTTCAGCAAGTGTGAGTTTTGGCTAGACTCAGTGGCATTTTTGGGTCATGTGGTATCAAGTGAGAGTGTGCAGGTGGACTCTCAAAAGATAGAAGCAGTGAAGAATTGGCCTAGACTAGTTTGTCCTTTGGATATTAGGAGTTTCTTGGGTTTAGATGGTTATTACTAGAGGTTTTTTGAAGGGTTTTCATCCATTTTGGCACCATTGACTAAGTTGACCTAGAAGAAAGTGAAGTTTCAATGACGGAGGCTTGTGAGAAGAGCGTCCAAGAGTTGAAGACTCGACTCACCTTAGCACCACTGTTGACCCTACCTGAGGGTACCGATGGGTTTGTGGTATATTGTGACGCTTCAAGGATCAGCATTGGTTGTGTACTAATGCAATATGGTGAGGTTATAGCCTATTCTTGTAGGCAGCTTAAGGTCCATGAAAAGAATTACCCGACTCATGACCTCGAGTTGTCGGCGGTAATATTTGCCTTGAAGATTTGAAGACACTATCTTTACGGAGTCCATGTAGATGTGTTTACAAACTACAAAAGCCTACACTATGTGTTTACCCAGAAGGATCTCAATCTACATTAGAGGAGTTGGTTGGAGCTTCATAAAAATTATGATATAAGTGTCCTTTATCATTTGTGGCAGATGCTCTTAGTAGGTTGTCTGTGGAGAGTGTGTCCTATGTGGATGAGGAGAGGAAAGAGTTAGCAAATGATGTGCATCAGCTTGCATGAGTAGGAGTTCGTCTTGTTGACTCAATAGATGGAGGTGTTATCATTCAGAATGGATAAAAATCTTCCTTGGTGACCAAGGTCAAAGCTAGGCAAGACTAGGACCCTATTATGGTAAAGTTGAAGGAAGCCGTTCAGAATCAGAAGGTAGAGGTATTCTCCCAAGGGGGAGATGGTGTGTTTCGATATTAGGGTCATTTGTGTGTCTCGGATGCTGGTGACTTGAGGGAGCGGATGTTGCATGAAGCTTATAGTTCCAAATATTCTATCCATCCAGGTGCCACCAAGATATACCGTGACTTACGGGAAGTCTATTGGTGGAACGACATGAAGAAGGACATAGCAGAGTTTGTGGCTAAGTGTCTGAATTATCAACAGGTGAAGGTTGAGCATTACAGACCGAGAGGTATGCTTCAGGACATTGGCATTCCTACTTGGAAGTGGGAGGAAATCAATATGGACTTCATTACAGGGTTGCCTCGTACATGCCGACAGTATGACTCTATTTAGGTAGTTGTGGACAGGTTGACTAAGCCAGCTCATTTCCTACCAATTAAAACTACTGACTCAACGGAGGATTACGCTATGTTATACATTCAGTGCATGGAGTTCCCTTGTCTATTATATCGGATAGAGGTACTTAGTTTACCTCCTAGTTTAGGAGATCGTTTCAGAAAGGACTTGGTACTCAGGTCAAGCTCAGCACAACATTTCACCCGCAAACAAATGGTCAAGCGGAGTGGACCATTCAGACACTTGACGATATGTTGAAAACGTGTGTGATTGATTTCAAGGGTAATTGGGATGATCATTTTCCTCTCATTGAGTTTTCATATAATAATAGTTACCATTCTAGCATTCAGATGGCTCCGTTTGAGGCTCTCTATGTGTGAAAGTGTAGATCACCTATTGGTTGGTTTAAAGTTGGTGAAGCTACAATAGTAGGATTAGATTTAGTCCATGAGGCCATGGAGAAAGTTCAGCTTATAAGGGATAGGTCAAAAACAACTCAAAGTCGCCAAAAGTTCTATGTGGATGTGAGGAGAAGGGAGCTTGAGTTTGAAGTTGATGATTGGGTATTTCTGAAGGTATCTCCCTTGAAGGGAGTGATGAGGTTTGGAATGAAAGGAAAACTCAGTCCTCGTTATGTTGGTCTGTACCGAATTGTGAGAAGTATTGGCAAGGTGGCCTATGAGTAGGAGTTTCCCTCAGAATTGGCTTCAATTTATCCAGTCTTCCATTTATCTCTCTTAAAGAAGTGCTTTGGTAACCCGGCTTTGGTTGTTCTACTGGAGAGTATAGGTGTGAAGGACAGCCTTAGCTATGAGGAGGTTCCAGTGGAAATACTTTATCGTCAGGTTCGGAAGCTAAGAAACAAAGAAGTGGCCTCAGTCAAGGTTTTGTGGAGGAATCAGCATGTTGAGGGAACTATGTGGGAAGACGAAGCAGATATGATGGCTAGATACCCGCATCTATTCCCTTCCAGCTCGATTTCAGCTTGAGGTATCAGTTTCCTCCTTAGTATTCTATTCAATTCCATGTTCAGTTCATGTCTTCTAGTTTCCTTCATGCCAATGTATGTATGTGTGATTCATGAATTCATTTCCATCATGTATTCTATTCCAGAGCTGGTCACTCCGTCAGTTTTCAACTTAACTATTCAGTATTTGGCATGGTAGTTGCATTTCTCAGCTCTTCAGTATGTTTACCTATATTCGAGGAAGAATGTTTCCAAGGGGAGATATTGTAATACCCCAAAAGTACTTAACACTAGTCTCAGGCTTTGAAATGAGAAGTAGCAGAAATCTAAGAATTCTTCTCAGAACGACTCATTGATCTAGTCATTGGTGGTTCTAAAGATTCATTGGAGGTGCTCATGGTGATAATCTGCAGAATGGACTTGGGAGTAATGGTTCTCAAAACGACCCATTAGTCGATGTAACGGGTCTTTGAAAGGGGGTCAATGGGAGGATGGTCTTGGTCAAAAAGGGGTTGGCACGGGTCATGGAATGATTCGTTAGTTGTAATCACGGGTCGTGGTATGCTCCCGTGGGAATGACTTCTGGAAAGTAGGCAGCGGTAATGACGGATGGTAGTGACGAGTCATTGGGATGGGTAATGACTCATTTTGTCGGTCGTGGTAACAGACGTGATTGGAAAATGGGATGAACCAACAAGGGAAGTACATTAGATCAAGGAATGACTCGTTGTCGCGCCTGTTGTCACTGGCAGTGCAGAATTTCTAGGTTTTTCATTAAGGGTACTTTCGTCATTCCAAAGCCCTAAGGTACTAAACTACGTCATTTTAATCTTAGTTAGTAGGGTTTTAAGGGTGTTAAACCTATTCGAAGTCTCACCATTCCCATGCATGCAACTTAGTGTTTTCCTTGGAGATCAAGTTTGATGAATCTCTCCAAATTCTCTTCAATTTCCCTTGGGCTTTCAAGAGGGAGTGTTGATCAGATTTACCCAGGTATGTGAGGTCGTGATTGAGAGTTCCTTTCACTCTCATGCCCTAAACCCTTCTCAATTCCATGGATTTCAATTTCTAGAATTCAAGTTTCATGATTTATGAGGTTTATTCCAATTCTTGCAAAATTCTCAATGATCTATCTATGAGTCAATTTTTTTCATGTATTAAATCATATTTTATGATCTATGGCAAATTTTATAACTATTTTAAATATAAATATATAGATTTGAATTTAAATCAAATTAGCCCAATTTTGTATGTTATATGAAAAGTCAAGTTAATATTCCACTATGATTTGATCTTAATTAGCCCAATTATGATTTATGCTTTATGATTTGATTTCTCTCAAGTAGTTATCATAGATCTATGAAATTTCAAGTGACACGTGTTTTACAAATATGCATGGATTTCATGATTGATAGATTTATGACTCTTAGCCAATTCATGGGCCTTTGTTCATGGATAAACATGTATTTTAAATGGGATCAATGATGTTATTATTTATTTGGCCATGAACTGCGGGAATGATTTTACGATTATTATATGAGCCCTGAAGTGCATGTTTTTGGGAGCATTGTCTAGCACCGAGTAGTCCGGCATTCAAAGGATTACGTAGTGTCTATGAACTATGTGCCCCCATAGGTTTATATATATCCAAATGTTAATGGATCCCCTTTTCGTGATATCATATTGCACGTCCCTTGCTTGGCAAGCCTGAGACAGCTCTGCCCTCTTGAGCGAGAAAGTTAGGGCATCATGTAAGGCTCTATTATGATAGTGTCGGTTATGACGAGTCCTCCTATTGTTACACATGTTTTTATGCATTGTTACATTATGTTACTTTGGATCAAGTTAAGTTTCTATAAAGTTTTCCTATGATTATGATTACGAGTGAGTTATGAATGATTTGAAAAACCTTGAGCCCTCATGTTATGTGTATATTAACAGTCTGTTTTACTTACCTTGCATACTCAGTACATTTCAAGTACTGACCGCATATTTTATGTTGTATCATCTCATGATACAGGTTCGAGGGTTCAGTCTCAGCCGCATTTCTTTCTTTTCCCTCAGACCTGTTTAGCGAGCTATTGGTGTGTCCTCATCCTTCGAGGACATTCCATTTCCTATGGTTATGTCTTCAGTTTCGGACTTTGTCGAGCTAGTTAGGGGTGTTGCCCTATTAGCTCATTAGTATTGTTAGAGGCTATTTATACATAATGTAGTAATTAGTGGTCATTGTTGACTCTTTCATTTAGATGATATGTGCAACGACCCCAATATAGGCCCAGATCGATATACGGGACAAAGAACCCCAAGAGGCTCCAAGTCAATCCATGGCATGAGCTTGACATCTAAAACTCGACACAATAAAGAGGAAGTCTAGCATACATATAACAACAGATGTCTAAAAATCTGATAACATCAATTAACTGAATACATAACAATGACCTGAAACTAAAAACATATTATGTCTGAATAGCCTCTACATACTGACGAGTTGATGGGACAAGACCTCAACTAACTCACTAAAGGTGAAACTGAAAATACTGAGTATAGACTGATAAAAGGTCCTCAAAGGATGAGGATTCACTAACTCTGGCTGAGTAAGGCTAACTGGAGGATCTGCCTAATGGTGGAACTGAGCCTGAATATCCAATCCTGTATCATGAAATGATACAGCATAGAGTATGCGTCAGTACGTGAATGTATGGAGTATGCAAGGTAAGTAAGTAAAACCATAAATCATGCATAAAATAAAAACATAATCAAGATAAGATTCTGAGAATAAGGCTTGCATGCTATTTTTTGAAATCATGATCTGAACATAACTGAATATCATAATTGAATTGAACGACCCAAAGCTGAAAACTAATAATCATAAGTAAAATTGAACATTGGGTCAAACCTATTGAAAACATAATATCATGACTTATGAACATGCATAACTGAAATTATGAGGAATAATGGGAGACTCATCATATATCCGACATAACCACGATAGAGCTTACGTGGTCCCGACTATTACACATAAGTGGGCAGAGTCGTCCAAGGCCTTTCCAGGGCTAAGGACGACACCATGATATCGATATCAAGCTCAAGGCCCCCTTGGGGGCAGGGGAAGCTCACAAGGGAGGTCCCAGAGTATATATGTAAGCCTACATTGGCCCATAGTTCTAAGGCACAGGGTTGACTGACCCTTAGTCTACTCGATGCTAGAAACTACTCCCAAAAACATGCATTTTCTCTCCATCATTTTTCAATGAAGTTGAACCATCGTCTGGTGATAAAGCTGAATTGTAATAACAAATGCAAAAATTTGAAAATATAACACGAGGAGCCTTGGGCTCAAACCATACCACAAGCTAAAAATAGTGAGAGTCTAGACTCCAAAACTATGTGCTATGCTAATAACGTGAACTTTAGATACATCATGAAACCTACTTGATTATATGGGCTGGCCCAATATTTAAACATTCTTTAAATAGACTTTGATATTCAAAACATGAATGTAGACATGGGTAGTTTGAAAACGTACTTTCATCATATATATCACATCATGCTTGAATACATATATCATAATCTCAACTTTTCATGAACTATCATGGATGGGCATCATAATTTATAAAACTTGGAAACATAATTTGTAATGGAAAACGTTGTAAAATATACACATGAAACATAGTTCAACATTAGAAACGTATATAGATCATACCCATGGTTGATCTTAGAGAATTCACATGATGGGATAAAACCCCATAGATTCATCATCTAGAATTTTCATGAAATTGAAGAGGGATTAGGAATGGGTATGGATGAATAGACCCATTCATAACCCTACATACTTAGAGAATCTGATTACACAACCCTCTTGAGAACCCAAAGGAATTTGGGGAAGAATTTGATAGATCTAAGCTTGATCACCCCCTTAGAATCACTAGGTTTTCATGCTTGGAAGAGGATAGGTTTAGAATGAGCTTATTCCTCTTAAAACACCCTTTTCTAAGCTTAAAACGACGTAGTTTAGGCCTTAGGAACTTCGGAATTATGGAAAAGCCCTTAATAAATTTGCAGAAAAATACTCATTGCCAGTCCCAACAAGGGACTAGACGAATCGTGCCCTATACTATGGCTCGTTGCCGGCCTATCATTTCCATCACTAGGATAATGCCTCTAAGGGTCACTACGAGAGACACTACAACTCATGGTGACGAAGTCGTGGCCTGCACTGTCCAAGCTCTTCAACCTCAAGTCAACTTCTGACCACGGACCACCTGATGACTCATGGTGATGACCACGACTCATGGTCTCACCCGTGGTCAACCACAAACCCAAAATTCCAACTATGTCCACCCTCCTCCCCACGAGTCACATAATGACTCGTGTTGCACCTCCCAGGTCACTGGATGACTCGTCTTGCGACTTGGTGAAGAAAATTTTATTTTCTCTGTTTCAACCCTCAGGTCTGATCTTAGGGCTTTTGGGGTATTACAGTATCTCCCCCTTGAGAACATTCGTCCTTGAATAGAGGAAGCCATACAGAAAAGTTGAGAAATGCAACTGCCATACCAATTTCTGAACATTTAAAGCTAAAAATTGACAGAGTGATTGACTCCGGACTGAACTACATAACTTAACTAAATTCATAAATCACACATACATACATTGTCATCAAAGAAACAGGGGTACATGGGCTGAACATGTAAGTGAATAGAGTAGTAAGGAGAAAACTGATACCTCAAGATGGAATTGAGCCGGAAGGAAATAGATGTGGGTATCTAGCCATCATATTTGCTTTGACTTCCCACGTAGCTCCCTCAACATGTTGATTCCTCCATAAAAACTTGACTGAAGATACTTCTTTGTTTCTTAGCTTTCGAACCTGATGATCTAGTATTTCCACCGGAACCTCCACATAACTAAGGCTATCCTTAACACCTATGCTATCCACTTGAACAACTAGAGTCGGATCACCCGAGCACTTCTTTAAGAGAGATACATGGAAAACTGGATGAACCTAATCTAACTCTGAGGGTAACTCCAACTCATAGGCCACCTTGCCAACACGTCTCACAATTCAGTATGGGGAAACTAACAGGGACTAAGTTTCCCTTTCTTTCCGAATCTCATCACTCCCTTGATAGGAGATACCTTCAGAAACACCCAATCCATGTCTTGTTAATCCTTGCATCACTTTTCTTCTATCACGATCCGAACATAGGCCCAGATTGAGACACGGGACAAAGAACCCCGAGGCTCCAAGTCGACCCATGGCATGAACATATATCTAACTCATTCAAATAAAATGGAAGATCAACATACTTAACATGAGGAAGTCTAAACATAACATAACATCTGAATACATACATAAGTCTAAAGTTGAATACAAACTATGTTTGAAAAGCCTCTAATACTGACGAATTGATGGGACAAGACCCCAATTAACTTCCTATAGTCTAAAAAACTGAAAATGTGAAATATAATTGATAAGAAGGGCCCTCAAAAGATGAGGATTCACCAACTAGGACTGAGGAATGCTAACTCCAACAATATGACTAGCGGCGGGACTGAACCTTGATATAGGAGCTTGTATTATGAAACAACACAGCATAGAGTATACGGTCGGTACATGGAATGTACCGAGTATGCAAGGTAAGTAAAACCGCTAAGTAAAATCATTAAACATGCATAGTATAAAACATAATCAAGATAAGATTCTGAGAGTAGGCTTTGCATGCTATTTTCTGAAATCATGATCTGATCATAACGGAATATCATATCTGGATTGAATGACTCAAAGCTAAAACTAATAATCAAAAGTAAAAATAAACATTGGGTCAAACCTGTTGAAAACATAATATCATGACTGATGCACATGCATAATTGAAATCATAAGGAATGATGGGAGACTTTTCATATAACCGACATTACCACGATAGAGCTTACGTGGTCCCAAATACCATACAAAAGTGGGCAGAGCCATCCAAAGCTTTTCCAGGGCTAAGGACGCTACCATGATATTGATATCAAGTTGAAGGCCCCTTGGGGATAGGGGAAGCTCATAAGAGAGGTCCCAATAATCTGAACATACCTATGTTGGTGCATAGTTCTGAGGCATAGGGTTGACTGACCCATAGCCTACTCAGTGCTAGACACTACTCCCAAAAACATGCATATGCTCTCCATCAATTTTCAATGAAGCTGAACTATCATCTAGTGATGAAGCTGATCATAACATATATACATAAATCTAAAATCATAACATGAGGAGCCTTGGCTCAAACGATACCACAAGCTAAAAATAATGGAAGTCCAGACTCCAAAACCAAGAAGTAAGCTAATTCATGAAATCTTAAAACATACTTGATCATATGGGCTTTCCCAATACTTAAACATGCTTGAAATCAACTTCATTCACTTTGAAGACATGATCATAGACATGGGTAATTCGAAATCATACTTTTTTCATAAACATCTCATCATACTTAAACATATATCGCATGGATCTCAACTTTCATGAAAATATAATTTATAATTTAAAACACTCCATTCTAAGTTTAAAACGACGTAATTTAGGCATTAGAAACTTAGAAATTATGGAAAAGCCCTTATTAAATTTGCAAGGAAAAACACACTGCCAATCACCGTGAGGGACTGGACGACTCGTCGCTTGGACCAAGACTCGTGGTCAACCTCTCATTACTTACACTGGTCATCTACCTATCTTGGCCACCATGGGGTACACCACAACTCGTGTTGTACCCAATGACTCATGGTGACCATCCGTTACCCACACTGCCCACTCATCAAGTCCTTAGTCAAATCTTGACCACGGGACACTTGACGACTCATGGTGTTGACCAAGAATCATGGTCACACCCGTGGTCACCTAAAATCCCAATTTTCGATCCAAGTAAAAAAATTTCCCCATGAGTCACTTAATGCCTCGTGGTGTTCCTGATGGGTCACTGGATGACTCATCCTATGACCTGGTGCAGAAAATCTTATTTTCTCTATTTCAACTTCCGGGTCTGATCTTAGGGTTTTCATGGTATTATAATATCTCCCCCTTGAGAAAATGTCTCCTCGAATATGGGAAAACATACTGAAAAGTAGAGAAATGCAATCATCATACTAAAATACTGAACGTACATGTTGAAAACTAACGGAGTAACTACCTACGATTTGAACTACATGACTGAATTGAATTCCTTAATCACACATACATCCATTTACATGAAAGAAATTGGGGCACATGAGCTGAACATGAAACTGAATCGAGTACTAAGGAGGAAACTAATACCTCAAGCTAAAACTGAGTCGGAAGGAAATAGATGCGGGTATTTGGCCATCATATCTGCTTTGGCTTCCCATGTAGCTCCCTCAACATGTTGATTCCTCCATAAAACCTTCACTGAAGCTACTTCTTTATTTCTCAGCTTTCGAACCTAACGATCCAGTATCTCCACCGGAACCTCCTCATAACTAATGTTGTCCTTTATGCCTACGCTCTCCACCGGAACAACTAGAGCCGGGTCACCCAAGCACTTTTTTAAGAGCGACACATGGAAAACTGGATGAACTGAAGCTAATTTTGAGGGCAACTCCAACTCATATGCTACCTTGCCAACTTGTCTCACAATTCGGTACGGGCCAACATAACGAGGACTGAGTTTCTGTTTCTTTTCGAACCTCATCACTCCCTTCATGGGAGACACCTTTAGAAACATCCAATCATCGACTTCAAACTCAAGTTCTCTCCTACTCACATTCGCATAGGACTTTTGACGACTCTGAGCCATTTTCAACCTGTCCCTTTTAAGTTGAACTTTCTCTATAGCCTCATGGACTGAGTCTGGACCAATCATTGCATCTTCACCGACTTCAAACCAACCAATAGGCGATCTACATCTCCTCTCATAGAGAGCCTCAAACGGAGCCATCTGAATGCTCGAATGGTAGTTGTTGTTATATGCAAATTCAATGAGAGGCAAATGATCATTCCAACTACCCTTGAAGTCAATCACACACGCTCTCAACATGTCCTCAAGAGTCTGAATGGTCCTCTTAGCCTAACCATCTATCTGCGGGTGAAATGTTGTGCTAAGCTTGACCTGAGCACCAAGTTCCTTCTAAAACGATCTCCAAAACTGGGAGGTAAACTAAGTACCTCTAAATGATATGATAGACAATTGCACTCCATGCAACCAAACTAATATCGAAGCACCCCATCTCCCCCTTTGGAGAAGACTTCTACCTTCTGATTCTGAATGGCCTCCTTCAAATTCACCAAAATAGGATCTTCATCTTTCCTAGACTTAACATCGATTACCAAAGATGATTCTGACACATTCTGCACAATGAAACCACCATCCATTGAGTAAACAAGACGAACTCCCAACCATGCAAGCCGATGCACATGTTTCACTAAGCCTTTCCTCTCTTCATCTACATGGGACACACTCTCCATAGATTACCTACTAAGATCATCTGCTACCACATTAACCTTGCCCAGATGGTAAAGGACACTCATATCATAATCTTTAAGAAGCGCCAACCACCTCCGCTGACGTAGATTCAAATCCTTTTGGGTAAACACATATTGTAGGCTTTTGTGGTCCGTAAACACATTTACATGGACCCCGTACAAATAGTGTCTCCAAATCTTCAAGGCAAATACTACCGCCGCCAGCTCGAGTTAATAATTCAGGTAGTTCTTTTCATGGACCTTCAGCTACCTGGAAGTGTATGCTTAACCTTACCGTGTTGCATCAGTACACCACCAAGGCCAATCCTCGAAGCGTCACAATATACCACAAACCCATCAGTACCCTCAGGTAGGGTCAATAGTGGTGCTGAGGTGAGTCGAGTCTTCAACTCTTGGAAGCTCTTCTCACAAGACTCTGACCACTGAAACTTCACTTTCTTCTGGGTCAACATAGTCAGCAGGACTTCTATGGATGAAAACCCCTCAATAAATCTCTGAAATAACCATCTAAACCCAAGAAACTCATGATATACAAAGGATTCACTGGTCTAGGCCAGTTTTTCACCGCTTCTATCTTTTGAGAGTCCACCTGTACACCCTCACTCGACACCTCATGACCCAAAAATGCCATTGAGTTCAACCAAAACTCACATTTACTAAATTTATCATATAAGTGATGATCCTTAAGAGTCTGTAGCACCACCAGAAATGAGCGGCATGCTCCTCCTCGCTCCAAGAGTATATTAGGATGTCATCTATGAGCACAATCACGAAAATATCCAAGTATGGCTTGAAAACCCTATTCATCAAATCCATAAAAGATGCAGGAATATTCATTATTCCAAAATACATAACTACAAACTTGTAGTGACCATACCGAGTCCTGAAGTTTGTCTTCGAGATGTTACTCTCCCAAACTCTGAGCTGATGGTATCCGGACCTGAGGTCTATCTTTAAAATTCACTTAGCACCCTGAAGCTAGTCAAACAAATCATCAGTCTTGGGAAGAGGATATATGTTCTTGAAGGTAACTTTGTTCAATTGTCGATAGTCAATGCACATATGAAGGGAACCATCCTTCTTTCGAAAAAAGAGAACTGGTGCAGCCACGGTGATTTTCTTGGTCTGATGAAACCCTTGTCCAAAAAGTATTTCAACTTCTCCTTCAACTCCTTTAGCTCACCTGGAGCCATTCTGTAAGGGGGAATAGACATAGCCTGCGTATCGGGAAGAAGGTCAATACTAAAATCAATTTCTCTCTCGGGAGAAATTCCCGATAGATCATCTAGGAAACACTTTTGGATATTCATATACTACTGGAACTGACTAGATAGTCGAGGCCTCAGACGTAGCATCCTTAACCCTAACTAGATGGTACATGCAACCCTTAGAAATCATCTTTATGGTCTTAAGGTAGGAAATTAAACGACCTACAGGCACAGCTGAACTACCCTTCCATTCTAAAACTAGTTTACCCAGAAATCTAAACTCTACTACACGGGTTATACAATTGATTGAGGCATACCATGCTAATAACCAATCCATGCCGAGGATAACATCAAAATTGATCATGTCTAACTCTACTAAATATGCTTAGGTGACTTTCTGAAGGATTGTCATAGGGCAATTTCTATACACCTGTCTAGCTATAACTGAATCACCAACTAGAGTAAAGACTAATAAGGTTTCTTATAAAATTTTTGTACTAACTCCGAAACCACTAGCAACATAGGGTGTCACAAAAGATAAGGTAACCCCCTAGATCTAACAAGGCATATACATCAAGGTGTAATACTCATAACATACCAGTGGCTACATTTGGGGAGACCTCCTGCTCCTAACGAGATGTTAGGGCATAGAATCTGTTTTAGCGCTGACCACCACTCGCACTAGTGGATTCCCCTTGTTGAGCTAAGTGTGCTAGTGGAGCTGCTGAATTGGAAGCTAGGCCTCGGCCCCTATCATGAACCTATCTGGCTGCTAGGCAATCCTTAAGCATATGTTCGGGCTTCCCACACCTGAAACAAGCACCTGAACCTGCTAAGCATTGGACCACGTGTCTCTGACCACATCTACTACACTTAGGAGGGCTGGTCTCTACGATTCTGCTACTCTGTCCTCCAGAGCCTGATGCTCATCCCCTCTGATCGCGCCCGAATCTAGATGGCACACTCATAACTGAAGACGCTGGGGCTGAAGATCTCTGGTGAGACTACTAAAGGTGCCCACTAGGTCCCTGATCTTGGGCAGATTTATATGCCCAAGTGATACTCAAACGTATCATTTTTACCTTGTTTGTTGTGCAATGTGTATATAATATCATGTAATTGGTAATAAAATGCGAATTTATACTAACCAACATGATTAGCATTTGTTTTGCAGGTAAATGTGATTTTTAGGAGCTAAAATGCATGTTGGAACTATGTCGGAGTTGGACTTGGATGCGAGCGTGGAAAAGACCTTGGAATGCATATTTTATAGGGGCTCCGCGATGGAGCCGTACCACGCTACCATCGCGGTAGCACACTTCCTAGACATGAATTAAAATGACAAATTCCAGTGTGCCTTCGCGTCAGCTCCGTGGCACGGAGAGAGGCCTCCGCGATGCCCTCCGTGCCACGTTGAGGTTAAATTACCGGACCCTGGAAATTCCAGTAAAGGTCCACGTCCACGCCATGTCACGGAGGCAGTGCTCTGCGTTGGCCTCCGTGACACGTTGCTTGTTATTCTAGGAAAAATTTCCCACTAGTATAAATAGCACACTTAGGTTTATTTTAATGAGTTTTTTGGAGTTTTTAGATTGAGTTCAGAAGTGGAGAGCAGGAACGAGGGTTAGTAGCAGTTGAAGAACGAAAAAGCTAAGGGAATTCTTCTCTTCCTTTCTTCTTTCTATCAATTGTACGTATGATTTACACTCCTTTTAGGATGATCAATCCAAGAATGAGTGGCTAATTCTCTTCCTTGCTGAGGTTTTGAACATGTGTAATGAATTTTGATTGTAAATGATATGGTTTTATTCTTCTTCTTTAATGTTGTTCTATTAATTCTTGTTTTTACTGCATTAGTGATTGGCCAACATTAATGTACATCTAAAAAGTCCAATTTCACTCGAAAGAGCAAGAAATTGGAAAGTTGTGAATTAATAGGGTATTGTTCTTAACTTGATTTGGGAAAATTGGGTTTTGATGTGCTTTCCTGATAGAAATATACTTGAAAGCCGTATTAGTCAATTTAGGAACCGGAATTGTAGTGCTAGGTCGTAAATTGCATTTGATCACAGAAATGTAGACGGATGGTTGATGATTCTAAAGTGAAATTAAATACGAGAGTTTTAATTTCTAGGCAAATGTTCTTGGCTAGCAACATGAAGAAGAGATTAACCAAATTATCATGATTATCAAGTTCATTACTTGTTCTTAACCTTGGCATGTTCATATCCATTGTCTAAACTCACAAGTAAATAGTTTGTAGTAATTGTAGTATATATAGTTTAGAAACAAAAACTCAAGTAACTCTTGGTTACATTGTTGTTAGCATAATTGGAAGTGAATTAGGAATATAGTAAACTAGGCAATTTTACGTATCTTGAGCCTCCTTGGATCGATACTTGGCTACTTAGCCACTTTATTACTTGTTTGACCACGTGCACTTGCGTGTCGGTTTTTAATATAAATTACCAACGAGCAGAGCAAGCTGAGCAGTCCCTGCTAGGAGAATTTAAAGCTATCGATCCTGGCCCTCTTGGCCTCTCTCTCCCACTCACTCATCTACACTACCTCCATCTACTGGGAATATAGAACTATCCGAGCAAAGTCAATGTCCTGAAGAAGCATCATGGTCCGATAATTCCTGACCAAGTACTTTGCTATCCCATGTATAAACCTGCTCACTCGGGCTCTCTGATCCCCACCATCTCAGGTGCATACTTGGACAGACGAGTGAACTCCAAGGCATACTCCTGAACTGTCATCTTCCCTTGTTTTAGATTCACAAACTTGGCTGCTTTGATCTCCCTCATATCACGAGGGAAAGACCGATCCAGAAAGGTGACATTAAACTCATCCCAACTGATAGGGCCTGCTCCAACTGCCCTACTATCCTTCCACTAGTTGACCAAATGTGTGCAACCCCCTTCAACTGGTACGAGGCTAAATCGGCGCACTCCTCCCCAGTCACCCTCATAATCTGGGTGATCTTCAGAACCTCATTGATAAACTCATGTGGATCCTCATCCACCTTTGACCCAAGGAACTCTAGAGGGTTTATCCTCAGAAAGTCTAACTCTTGCTGCCACCGCATTCCCGTTCTGAAGGACATCACTACTGCCTGCTAATTGACCTGGGCGGTTAAGGCCTGAGCTAACATCTGAATGGATGCCCTGAACTTTACGTGGACAACTGGATCGGGTACGTGCTCCTCATGGGCTGGTGAGGTCTGCTGGTTCCCGTCTCCATTGCCATTCTCATGGACATTCCGATTTCCGTTTCTCCTTCTATTAACTCTACGGGGAGGCATGATTCTACAAAATCGTATGGCACGTGTTAGAAGGATAGAGAGACAATTCATTGCACGACTTAGATCATGAAAGAAGGGAACATTTCCTAAATGTTTGATAGCCTATTCATCATAAGTGTGGCGCGCTTCAAACCCATGAAAAATACTCCACTTAATGTGGATTTCTAACACCATAGGACACTTCAAAACCTAATGCTCTGATACCAAGTTTTTCATGACCCAAACATAGGCCCGGATCGAGTCACGGGACCAAGAACCCCGAGAGGCTCCAAGTCGACCCATGTCATTAACATACATATAACTCATTCAAATAAAATGGAGGATCAACATACTTAACATACAGGAAGTCTAAACATAACATAACATCTAAATACATACATAAGTCTAAAGCTGAATACAAACTATGTCCGAAAAGCCTCTAATATTGAAGAATTGATGGGACAAGACCCCAACTAACTCACTATAGTCTGAAAACTTAAAATGCGAAATATAACTGATAAGAAGGACCCTCAAAAGATGAGGAGTCATTCACTGGGACTGAGGAATGCTAACTCCGGGAATCTGACTAGCGGCGGGACTAAGCCTTGATATCAAAGCCTGTATCATGAAATGATATTGCATAGAGTATACGCTCAGTACATGGAATGTATCAAGTATGCAAGGTAAGTAAAACTGCTAAGTAAGTAAAATCATTAAAGATGCATAGTATAAAACATAATCAAGATAAGATTCTAAGAGTAGGGCTTGCATGCTATTTTCTAAAATCATGATATGATCATAAATGAATTGAATGACCCAAAGCATAAAACTGATAATCATAAGTAAAAGTAAATATTGGGTCAAACCTGCTGAAAACATAATATCATGATTGATGGACATGCATAACTGAAATCATGAGGAACAATGGGAGACTTTTCATATAACCGACATTACCATGATACAGCTTACGTGGTCCTGACTATCACACTCAAGTGGGCAGAGCCGTCCAAAGCTTTGCCAGGGCTAAGGACACTACCATGATATCGATATCAAGCTGAAGGCCCCTTGAGGGCAGGGGAAGCTCAAAATGGAGGTCCCAATAATCTTAACATACCTACATTGGTGCGTAGTTCTGAAGCATATGGTTGACTAATATATAGCCTACTCGGTGCTAGACACGACTCCTAAAAACACGCATATGCTCTCCATCATTTTTTAATAAAGCTGAACCTCGTCTAGTGACGAAGCTGAAGCATCATCTAGTGACAAAGCTGACTCATATAATATATACATAAATCTGAAATCATAACATGAGAAGCCTTGGCTCAAACCATACAACAAGCTGAAAATAATGGGAGTTTAGACTCCAAAATCATGTGGTAAGCTAATTCATGAAATCAAAAAACATACTTGATCATATGGGGTTTGCCAATACTTAAACATGCTTGAAATCAACTTGATTCACTTTGAAAACATGATCATAGACATGGATAATTCGAAATCATACTTTCTTCATAAACATATCATCATACTTAAACATATAGCGCATCGATCTCAACTTTTATGAACTTTCATGGATGGGCATCATACTTTAGAAAACTTGAAAATATAATTCATAATTTAAAACAAGTAAAATATGCCCATTTATCATAATTTAACATTTAACACATGATTAGATCATACCCATAATTGTTACCTAGGAAATTCACACATTGGGTAAAAACCCCATAGATTCATCAATTAAAATATCATGAATTGAGAAGGAAATGGGCATGGGTATGGACTATTGCACCCATTCATAGACTTCCATACCTGAAGGGATCTGATTTCATAACTTCCTTGATTGCCCAAAACGAATTGAGGAAGAATTTTGAAGAACTAGGCTTGATCACCTCTTAAACCTCTAAGCTTGCATGCATGAATAAGGATAGGCTTAGAATGACTTAACCCTTCTTTAAACACTCCATTTTGAGCTTAAAACGATATAGTTTAGGCCTTAGGAACTTAAGAATTATGAAAAATCCCTTATTAAATTCGCAAGGAAAAACACACTGCTAGTCCCCACGAGAGACTGAATGATTCGTCACTTGGACCATGACTCGTGGTCAACCTTTCATTATTTACAGTGGTCATATTCCTTCCTTGGTCACCGAGGGGGACACACCACGACTCATGGTGTATTCAACGACTCGTGGTGTCCAGTCGTTACCCACACTTCCCACTCATCAAGTCCTCAGTCAACTCTTGACTATGGGATACCTGACGACTCGTGTTGTTAACTGTGACTCGTGATCACACACGTAGTCACCTCAAATCCCAATTTTCAGTCCAAGTCCAAAACGTTTCCCATGAGTCACTTAACGACTCGTGGTTATCTTGATGGGTCACTGGACGACTCATCCTGTGACCTAGTGTAGAAAATTCTGTTTTCTCTGTTTTAACTCCCAGGTATGATCTTAGGAATTTCAGGGTATTACATATTTATACCAAATGACCACTTAAGGGTTTAATTAGTCTAAACTCTTATTCTCGTTCATTACAACTTGAATTCATGATCATTAGCTCTCAAGTTCATCAATCAAGTTAGGAGGTTATCTTCTTCAACCTAGGATCTCTTCAAGCTTGAGTCTAAGGTCAACTTTCCATCTATTTAAATCACTAAGTGAGGAATTTTATCTATGAAATAATCCATTGAGATTAAAGCTAGAATTTTGCTCAATTCTTGAATTGTCTTCTTCCCTATCTATATATGTTGAGTTGCCATTGTTGGATTCTTCATATTGAGTTGTTTATTGATGCCTCTTGATTGTAATCCTACTCTATTAATTCTTGATTCTTGATTCTTGATTCTTGATCCTTGATCCTTGGTCCTTGATCATTGGTCGTTGATCCTTAATCCTTGATTCGTGATTCTTTATTGTTGATTCCTAATTGTTGAGGTTGGTTCATGTCTATTACTTCATGAACCGAATTGCATACAAGTCATGATTTTGAAAGCGTTTTGATTTAAGTTAAATTGCATTATTTTCATAAAGCAAGAGATTTTTGAAAGAGTTTTCATGAAGAGATTTTGAGAAAGTGTGATTTTTGAGCATGATTTTGAAAAGCTAAATTAAACTCTTATTTTGAAAATCAAGTGTTTTGAGCATAGAAGCTCACAAGTGTTTACAAGAGATTCGGAGTATAGAGACTCCCAAGCTTTTAAAGAGATTTTAAGCAAAAGGCTTCATGGAGATTTAAAAATCTATTATATCTATAGATAAACTGCTTTATAAAAGAAGTTCTCAGTAGCCTCATATAGGCATATTTATGTAAGCATATATTTTTGGGAGAATAATCTAGGACTGAGTTGGGGGAACAGGTTCAGATAACAGCTAAGCCCTAAAACTACATAGCCAAGGTAGGATAGGATCATATTGTTGGTTCGGGCGACTCCTTTGATAAGTCCCTGATAAATACTTTCATTATGGATCCACAACTTAATTTTCCCCTCAGCCCTGGAAAGACTTTGGATAGCCCTCCTCCACGTGGGCCAAATGTTGGATCATCATGTGCTCATTCATGATGGTTGTCGGTTATGAGAAACTCCCAATTTAAAGATATACACTATTTTCATTTGTATTTATAGAGATCATTATGATGCATGAGTTTTATTGCATAAATTGCTTTATACATTGATCACATTATCATATTGTGTCCTATGCATTATTTAGAGTTTCGAGTACAGTTTCAATTTATTTTTTTCAGTGAAGATTATTGTCTCCAGTTATGTCCTTCACCTGAGATATTCCTGCTAACCTTATTTCATTCAACTATTTTACATGTCGTACATTCCATTTACAAACACTACTTTTTGTTGCATCGTATTATGATACAGATTTAGGTAGTTAGGATCAGTGATGAACGGTGAATTTACATGTTTCTTAGTCATATTTTGCTCATACATTACTATGTTTTGAGAATAAATTATGTGTGTTTTTATATAATTTATTATATATTTTTGAAAATGATCTAACACACATGATTAGATGTTTTCAGGGCTTAAAAGATGTATTTTGGGCTTAAATAAAGCTCAAAAGTGCAAGAATGGAAAAATGGGATTGACGGATTGTGTTGATAACACTTGGCACCGCACCAGCACATTATGGGCAAGGCCTACGTGATGCATAGGCCACACCAACACGCCAAGCGATGCGACATGAAGCCCAACCTGCGCCTAGCAGGTGTGACGTGGAACCCATCCAGCGCGATGCCAGGCGCGGCGCACCAAGCCAGTTTAGTGACCAATAGTTGATTCCTACTTCAACTAGGAAAAGGATCTGCAAATCCCAATTCAAATCTAAGAAGGAAAAATGAAGGCTGATCTACTATTAAATATATCCTTTCATAACATATTTTAGGTAGAAATTTTTGGTCCAACAATTACTCTAAGATTCAAGTATTTTAATCTTGTAGTGTTGTTGCACAATTCATACTTTGAGAATTTGTGTAATAGTTTAGTTGATAGTATTGGAAATTCATCAAGTTCTTGTGGAACTTTTTAGCTTGGCAATTTTGTTGAACAAGTATTTATGAAGTACGTATTTTATTATGATTTCTTCTACATCTTCTATTTTTTTTCATAAACATGTGTAGTTAAATCACTTAAGCTAGGATTGTGAGAACCGTGATGGATTAACAAATATAGGCATAATAAAATAGTGATTCTTGAATGGTGAATTGAGTGAATTGTTATTCTCTTCATTTTAATTAAGTTTTTAGTGATTCCAAATATTGAAACAATCCTGTATCTTCAACTCGCTCGACCAAGGAGGTTAAAGTTACGAAAAGAGAGTAACAATGGAAATTTGAGATTAACAATTCTCATCTAATTAACTTGAGCTCTAACCAAGGGTAGTTAAAGTCAAGACTTATTGCAAAGCTAGAATATACACACTTTTGAGACCAAGAGGAGATGGGTAGAAAGAATCTAATGTCTATTGGCGCATGTAACGTATACACTTCGAGACCGAGAGGAGATAAGTGTAGTTCTTAAGTCGAGAAGTATTAGATGTACTAAATATAAGTTTTACACAAAATTCACCAGGATTGATCACTAGTAAAAGCCTACTAAGTTATGAAATCATGGGGAATATGATTCTAGTTTAGTCTTAGTAATTTGATTAACAACACAAAAACTATTAGCATTATTTTCTTTTTTTATTTTTATTTGCAAACCCCGCCCTTCCTAAATATTGATTACAAGTTAGCTTATTTTTCATTATTAACATATTATTTCTGCCTATTTCCTGTGGGATCGACCCCAACCTTTGTTGGGTACTATATTTGACAGCGAGCGCTCTATACTTCAATTGCAAGATGTAATTTAGGCATAATCAATCAACAATGAACACTTCATTAGGATCTCACTTCATTCAGGATTTGGTTAGACCTCCTACTTTTGGAGAGTCTCAGTCTTATTAAGTTATTTTCATTACGTAGAGCTTAAGGTAGCCGTGGGAGCTTTGTCCCAAACATGTCTTTGGTTATAGAGGCTTCATAGATAGTATTACAGTTGAGTCCATAATGTTTTATTATGACATTCTATTCGGTTAAAGTTAAAAAATCTTACTTTATTATATTGAGCCCATCATGTATTTAGCTTTCACATTATTTTATTGTACTCTTAGCTAAGTAGTAAGCTAGGACAATGGTTCACTTAGATCATCCGTGGTCTGAATGTCGGCCATGTCCTAGGTGTAGGCTCGGGGCCTAACAAAATTGGTATCTGAGCTTTCGGTTCAAAGAGTTCTAGAGAGTCTATGAAGCTGAGTCAGTAGAATCTCGTTTATGGTTGAGACTTCCCCACTTCTATAAATGAGGAACTACAAGAATTTAAGAAAAGTTTTCCATTCTTTCATACTCTAGATAGTGCAATAGAGTTGTGCCATAAGAATCTTATGTTGGTTCATGCTTTGTTTCAATTCTGCTGACTACTCCCTATCTTTGAGGTGATAGAAGCAACAAAGCATAGATTTCTATCAATGAGGTACTCCCAAATGGATCCAGTAGAAAGTTAATAGACTGCACAAGGGATTAAGAGGAACGCATTGCTGCAGTTAAGTCTAATACATCGCAAGAATGCACTCTTGTTATCATGAATCATGCTTTGAGCCTATAGTAAGATGTGCTCTTAGACCCCTCCACCCTTCTAAAACTTTGATGTGGATGACATCCTTAGTGGGAGAATATGTCTATAAGTTCTTGGGTAGTATTGACACCCTAAAGATAGTTTGATTTGGGTTATGTGAGCCACGAGTAGTAGAATGAACCTAGAGCTGGAAATATTAAGATAGGAGTGTGGAAGCCAAAGTGGAAATGGTGATTAACGGAAGTATGTAGTATAGTCATGTATCTATAAGTTAAGGAATGGGACGGTAAGTCCTTTGGTGTTGACCGAAGAGTAATAAGTTTTGTTTAGATTCTATGGTAGTAGTTAGAGGAAGAGTTATTAATAAAGATGACTTATATTATATTTAAACTAGAATTGAATATCATGAGGGCTTGTTAGTGTGTTTAAAAAAATTAAGTATAGGTGATTGGAGGAAAAGTCAATAGTAGAAGTAGAGCCTTGAATGTTAAAAAGGAAAGATGTACACCAAAGTGGATTGTAGTTAAACTAGGTTTTAAGCTCCTAAAGATCTATGTGTGCATAGTTCAGTATTCTAGAGTTGAGAAGTGTAAAATAGTAGGTATATACTGTATGGTGTCCTAAAGAGCTGATGCCAAAGAATTTTAAATAATGTAGATGATTTTGAGCCTCTTAGTATAAGATTTAACTTTTTCTTGGATGGATAGAGAATTGGATGTGTGAAGTTGATACGGAAAAAAAAAGAATAAATCCTACAATGATAGCCTTAGAGGCAAAATGAAAGTTAGGAACTACCTAAGAAAGAAATCCTAGCATAAATTTTAGTACCTATAAATGTAGTTGTTGAGAGAAAGTTTAGCATCCATGTGTATAGTAATACCCCAACCAACAAGAGTTATTTGACTATAGCCTAGTATAGAGAAGAGGTACATAGACTTAGAATGTTGACTCTTGAGCTAAGGGAGAGATGTTAATGTCACGCCCCGCCATGGGAGGCATGACTGGCACCTGGTGCTACTAGGACCTGGACTACTAGACTACTGAGCCTAAGCACTTCTGGTGCCAGGCTGGCTCTAATTCTGGATTTATCAAAACAACGGGCTATATAACGGCTGTAAATAAAGCCTCTGGCCGACAAGGCCTATAGCCACCTGTAGGAATATAACAGCTACCTTGAACAACTGAACATAAGGGAACCTATCCGGGCCGACAAGGCCACCATGCTGACTAGTTATCACTGAAAAGTAGAATCAAGTGCTAAACTGATTTGTGACCGGTCGCCAACTGACAACTGAACAAGGCCCCACACGGCCATCACATGCAAACTAAAAACATACACATAGCCCCACACGATCGGTACAACTAACCACACGGAATATACAATCCGCAAGCCTCTAAGAAAAATAAGATGGTCGGGACAGGGCCCCGGCCTACCCATACTGTGCAAACAAAAAGGGAAGTAAATCTTTAGCTGTCAAGCTCCAGATGATAGGAGCTGAAGACTCTATACGCTGGCTGGAACTACGAGGGATCTGCTCCTCGTCTATGAGTACCTGCAGGCAAGTAACGCAGCGCCCCAAAATGGGCGTCAGTATCACTGGTACTGAGTGCAAAGCAATAACTGAAAATAACTAAAAGCAAACAATAATAGTGATAGATATGGAAGTAATAGGAGACGGGCTGAGACTAACTGAAAAGAGCATAACTTTACTGAAGAGAGTAAGAGTCATACCTGGTAACATGGTGGTCTAGTTTCTATCTATTAATAACTAACACAACATAGCATACAAGAACCTTACTAGCCCCCATAAGCCGTAAGGTACCAATCAACACACAATCTATATACCCCTACCCAGGTCATACCATCCACCTAGTAACTATGAGCATCCTGCCGGCCCCCTGGGTATGCAACTTGGGCTCGTTGGGCCCCTGACTATAGTTGTACCTGAGTCTGGAGGACTCCTGAAATTTGAAATCTGAAATCTGAAATCTGTAATCTGAAATCTGCACCCTAGGCACAAGCACTCGACAGGGGGCGTGGTATAGTGCTTATCAGCCTGCTATGGGGAATCTGCATCCCATCTTCGTCCGCTGGCAAACATCATGCCACTCTGTAGAGCGACATATCCTCACCCTCTAGTGGGCGAGTCGACACAGTTATTAACCCTGGGGCAGTCAAGGAAGCTCTAAGGGTGCCCAACACAAAACAATCATGTCTCCACAGATAGCAATATGCACATGTAATATATATACTGGATCTGATAATAATATTTATGTTCTGGTATTTTGTTGTAAATCTCACATTGAAATGTACTGAATCTGATTCTGAAATATACTGAATCTGAAATAATATTTCTAGAATATTCTGCTGGGACTTATACTATTTTACTGAATTTCATGCTGAACACTGTATTATATTTCTAACATGCTTACTAAATTTCATATTGAACATAATATACGACTTCTGAAACACTCTACTAAAATTCGCTATTTTGCTATACTAGAACTACTAGCTTGCCGAAAGAAACTGGCTTTACATATCTCAACTACCGACTTTCTGATTAACTGGCGTAGCTCGGCTAGTATTCAGCTATTTCTCCCAACTATATTCATATTCATGAAAGAATAGAATTAATTCTATTATTATTTTGGAAAGAAACCATATTATGGCTATACCTACTGCCTATTCTTCGACTTATCGAAGAACGGCCGAAAAACTCACTATTTCTCGGGGGTCTAGAAGGGAGAAATACTCACTTTAATGCTGGGAGTATATTAACACTAGTTTGGAGCAATTCCACTTACCTTAGCTCGGCATGACGACGATTCGCCGGCCGAATTTCACGAAACTAACTCCGCAGGAATGCTCCCGGCAGCTTTAGACTTCGCTACCCGAAGTTAATTCGAGTTTGGACTGCGTTTGATGGTGTAAATGGAAGGAAATTTAATCAAACCCTTTGTTCCCTTCTATTTTTGTTCGTTTACTGGAAATTATATGAAGGGAAAATGATTTAAATAAAAGTGGTAGCCTTATATACTTGGGGCCTTTAAGTCGCATTTGTCGAATGCGATTTATAAGTCACATTTGTCGAATGCAATTTATAAGTCGCATTTGCCTTGCGACGCTCCAACTTGGCACTTGTCCGGTCTCTCCCCGGGCCCTTTTCTCGCATATATCGCATTCTAAAACTCTTAACCAACATGCGAATAGGCCAACTAAGTGTCAAGAACTTACGGGGTGTAACAGTTAAGCTGAAGAACCAAGTCAAGTTTTGAGATTCATATTGTTAAAAAGTCCTGGAGCAGTAACTATGGGATGTCAATCCATTCTTAATCAGCTATGTTCCTTGCACTTCAATCAACATGATAATCTACACATGTCGTATGTATTCAAGCCATGACCACGTCTAATGTCCAAGAACTCTATGCATACCCATGCCCTTACTCAATGACGTGCCCTCATTTGCACGTCCGCAAGTGTACAGATCGTGCAAGTAATATAGTGGCTCTTTTTAAGAAACAAAATGTCGAACCCACATGGACTGGACCCATTCCTCTGACTATCCATTACAAGTGTGATCTAAATACCGAAAATATTGGTTATAGAAGTTTTCGAGGGAGGTTTTTAATTAAGTATAAATTTGGTCAACGAAATATTCTGAATGCACTTTAGGAGCAACATAGAGTTAAAACCAGATAATCATACGATGCTACGATTTGCAATGGGTTAAGTATGCAACTATCGATTGTCATTTCACATAATTAGAATTGCATGTTCATGGTCTTTCGAGCCTCTAAACACGACAAACTAGCCTCGCTGCATCGTTGTGAGCGAGGATGCCACTTCTAGTTCGTGGGCAATCAATTATGTTGTGGTTTACATAGAAATGATTAGGGACTTTCGTACGTCTAATCATTTAACTCAACTTAGCCTCACAACTACTTCTTCAAGTGGTGATGTGATAATCCTAAGTCGGACTTTAAATTCTCTCGTTTTATCAACCAAGCAAGGTGTTAGGTATATTTCTATCCTAACACGAAATTATATTGTGAGATAAAAACATGCTCCTCACATTCTCATGTTTTGACCTAGGTCACTATTTTCTCAAGCCTATGCCCAAGCTAACGTATATGTTTTCATGGTTATCAATCATAAAGACAATCAACAATCCAGAATGCAAGACGGAAGCAACAATCAATAACTTAATTCGATTAACAATTTCATAGAATCACAATCATAATTCATGGCTTCAACCCTAGAGGAAGGGTTCTAGCCATTCATGTTCGTAAAACTACAAGAAACTACAACTAAATTAACATACTTACAAGAATTTGGTAGATGAGAAGGGAATTTGACAAACCCCTGATGAGTTCTCCCACTTCTCCCTTCACTCCTAGGTAGTTTTCCAGAATAAAATTGTGACTAAATGGTTTTAGGAGCTAAGGGACCTATTTATAATAAATGAGAAACATGCACAATTTAGCCTATCGTGGAATGGCTTCGTGTCACGGAGTGTATTGCGGAGCACTGCCTCCGTGACACGGAGGTAACGTGGAGGCTCTCTGGAAATTACCTCCGGAAGCCAAAACTGTCGAGTGTCACCGCGCTGCCAACGTGACATGCTGCTCATGCAGCACGTTGGCCTTGCTCTGGCACGTAGCTGGTCTAGCATGGCACGGCGCTGGCGCGCTGGAGCCTTGCCATGGCATGCTCCTTGCCGACTTTCTCCAATTGCTCCCGACTCCATTCCTCTACTTCACCAACTTATGAATTAGTTCCTCAAATTCATTAAAACCTACAAAACAAAGACTAATCACGTTGGTTAGTAAATGTATTCACATTTATATAAAATTACATGAAAATGTATAAAATAAATTAGATAAACAAGATACATTAAGGTATAAAGCATCACTCGGGCATGCTATTTTAGCACGAGATCACAACCCCACACTTAAAGTCTTGTTCGTCCTCGAACAACCTTTTACATCTCATGCATATGGAGACTCACCCATAACTCATTAGCAAGATTATTCAAGCTACAGCTATAATGATTACGTAAGATAACAAGCTAAAAATAGAGCATGCATGATTTGAGCATCGAAATGAAGTACAACTATGTTAAGACTTCTTACCCTCAAGAATCGACTCTCAATCTTAGAAAACTCATGCAAATCAACTGATTAAGAAATTCCACATGAATTATATCCTTCATTCAACATGTGCCCTCACGGAAAGAGAGTTATCCAATTTCACACGCAAAAACAATTTTTAAATCACAACATGTGTGGGTACATGAATAGAATTATGCTCACTCTCACAAAGAATTCACATGAATCATGTAATGACCCATAAGCTTGCCCTTAGTGTTTTAT
The DNA here is from genome assembly GCA_035772735.1 of Datura wrightii. Lineage (NCBI taxonomy): Eukaryota > Viridiplantae > Streptophyta > Magnoliopsida > Solanales > Solanaceae > Datura > Datura wrightii. The sequence goes on along the minus strand of JASDFA010000019.1, from coordinate 67,975,381 downwards.
TCCACTAATTTAAGGATGTATGAATGTAAGATCAAGTAGGACTTTTTAGGTTGTAATGTAACTCAGGTGCGGCTAGATACTATTATGGCCAGTAATAGAGACTATATTTCCTAAGCACTTTTAGTACATTACGCCCTCATTACGAACTTCCTTTCCCTTACTTCACCTTTTTCTCCTTTCAACTTTCTTTTTCCTCTTATACTCCCCCTTTCTTTAGGCACTTTTAGCTTATTAGTAAGGAGCTCTATAATAATTTTTCATTAATTTGTTTTCTTACTCCTTAATAATCAACCATGTTCACACAAGTGCACCTTTGTCCTTTTCTCACTTCTACAACTTGCTACTTTTCCTTTCTTTTCATTCTTCGCACTCCTTTACTCCTTAGGATTTTTTTTCACTCCAAGAGCTTAGGAGTTTTGAATCAAACTCAAGGCTAATGAAAGAAAAAGGATTCAGCTTGTGTTGCAGCTATAAAAGAATAGGCTCAAGGCTCAATGGGGCTAACTAGGATTAATTTTTTTTCAGGTAGGTAAAATGAGGGATAGAAATTAGGTTCATTCAAAGAAATGCCTAAATCATCTCCTACAATTCACATCCTTCATTTAGTTTTATAAACACACCAGGAAAGTTCTAGACAATCCACAATAGCACAGAATACTCAAAAACCTTACACTCATGGCACATGCTCAATTCAAGACACATTTCGCAGACTCTTACTCAGCTAATCACAAGAATTCAGATTTAAGATTCAATCATATTGAGTCAAATTCATGAGCCTAAGTGTCTCAAACAAAGTTATACACTTGCATGCTTCAACACTGACCACCCTTGTATCTTACAATCGTGTATAGCACATAACAAGAACATCAAGCACCAGTTAGTTATGGTTTCAAAAACCCAAAAACCTATCGACTAATTTTTCCTTAAGACGGTCGTCATCTATCCATCATCGGAAACAGTCCCTAACTATGACTAAAAACACTATATACAGACAAAGGAAAGAAAAAGAAAATTTTTATTCTTCGGTTCAAAGGCCCCCCGTCGGAAAAGAACCGAAAAGAAAAACCAATGGGTGATGAAGTCATGCTTAATTTATAAAAAATTTTCAAATTTCTCCTAAATTTCACACAAGCATTACATTCACCAAAAACTTGTTAAGCACAAAAATTTTTGAATTTTTTGTTCAAATTATTTTTTTTTCTCACCCCACACTTAAATCATGCTATGTCCTCATAGCATCAAATTAACATTTAAAGGATGAGAAATACTCCCTGAGCCTCTATGCCGAGCTAAAAGCATGCTTTCCTTTCGAGTTTTCAGAGGTGGGTGTTCGACCCCACGCTTCTTCTATTCCATGCTCTTTAGCTTCCACCTTCTCGGTACTCAGACTTCCCTCCATCTGTGCTTAGCTTTCCACCAAAAATACAAACAAAATGAAAATAACAAAATCAACACAAAATCAAAATTAAACAATTTGTACCTGAGGTACCCTTGGGTTGCCTCCCAAGCAGCGCCTTATTTTATGTCGTGGCATGACATGGACTGTCCTTTTTAGGACATCCTCATACCTGGGTTCTCTTTCGAGAACCATCTCCTTTTCTTTTGCTGTTTAGAGGAAACAGCCTCCACTCTGTTCCTCTCTTTCTCCAACTTCTTCTCAATCTGAAGTCATTCCATGAAGTTATGGAGTTCGGTGGCTCAGCCTTCAACCACTTTTTTGCCTATCCCAACAATGAAAATGGGAAGAGGGTCAATCGGACATAATCTGTGGACACGTCGGTGGGGACAAACGTGTCACTAATCTCTAAAAACCTCTGTAAATGCTGTTGCGAGTCCTCATGTGCCATTCCAGTTAATTGACCACTAGAATGTAACAATTGCACCATGTTCTGTTTAATCTCAAAGTTCCCTCCAGGCTCTGGTTTACGAATACTAGAGGTCACATTCATCGCTAGTGGGATTGCCACTTCGCGAACTTGTCTAGCTGCCATTGTTGCTGATGAAGATTGTTCTTGTCCCGCAGGTGGTTGTTGTTGTACCTTTTCTTGAAGTATCTTCAGCTTTTGCTTTAGAGCTACTCTCCTTCGCAAATGGATTTGACGTTCAGGTTCAAGCAACGGTTCCACAAGCTCTCCATTTTTAGCCAGCTCGGCAGGACAACCTGTCACCTGCAATATGTAGACTAAGACCAAGTTTCTCAACACTTAAGGAAATTTAAAAATCACACAAAAAAAATAAATTATCAAAACTTCGCCGAGTCCCCGGCAATGGAGCCAAAAACTTGACGTGCCCTTATTTGCGCGTCCGCAAGTGTACGGGTCGTACAAGTAATATAGTGGCTCTTTTTAAGAATCGGAATGTCGAACCCACATGGACTGGACCCATTCCTCTAACTATCCACTACAAGTGTGATCTTAAATACCGAAAATGTTGGTTATAGAAGTTTTCGAGGGAGGTTTTTAATTAAGTCTAAATTTGGTCAACGAAATATTCTGAATGCACTCTAGGAGCAACATAGAGTTAAAACCAGATAATCATACGATGCTACGATTTGCAATGGGTTAAGTATGCAACTATCGATTTTCGTTTCACATAATTAGAATTGCATGTTTATGGTCTTTCGAGCCTCTAAACACGACAAACTAGCCTTACTGCATCATTGTGAGCGAGGATGCTACTTCTAGTTCGTGGGCAATCAATTATGTTGTGGTTTACGTGGAAATGATTAGGGACTTTCGTACGTCTAATCATTTAACTCAACTTAGCCTCACAACTACTTCTTCGAGTGGTGATGTGATAATCCTAAGTCGGTCTTTAAATACTCCCGTTTTATCAACCAAGCAAGGTGTTAGGTATATTTCTATCCTAACACAAAATTATATCGTGAGATATAAACATGCTCCTCACATTCTCATGTTTTGACCTAGGTCACTGCTTTCTCAAGCTTATGCCTAAGCTAACGTGTATGTTTTCATGGTGATCAATCATAAAGACAACCAACAATCCAGAATGCAAGACAGAAGCAACAATCAATAACTTAATTCTAAAACAATTTCGTAGAATCACAATCATAATTCATGGCTTCAACCCTAGAGGAAGGGTTCTAGCCATTCATGTTCGTAAAACTACAAGAAACTACAACTAAATTAACATACTTACAAGAATTTGGTAGATGAGAAGGAAATTTGACAAACCCCTGATGAGTTCTCCCACTTCTCCCTTCACTCCTAGGTAGTTTTCCAAAATCGTGACAAAATGGTTTTAGGAGCTAAGAGACCTATTTATAATAAATGAGAAACGTGCACAATTTAGCCTATCGTGGAATGGCTCCGTGTCATGGAGTGTATCGCAGAGCACTGCCTCCGTGACACGGAGGTAACGTGGAGGCTCTCTGGAAATTTCCTTCGGAAGCCAAAACTGTCGAGTGTCACCGCGCTGCCAACGTGACACGCTGCTCAAGCAGAGCGTTGGCCTTGCTCTGGTGTGCAGCTGGCCTAGCGTGGCACGGCGCTGGTGCTTTGGAGCCTTTCCATGGCATGCTCCTTGCCGACTTTTGCCAATTGCTCCCGACTCCATTCCTCTACTTCACCAACTTATGAATTAGTTCCTCAAATTCATTAAAACCTACAAAACGAAGACTAATCACGTTGGTTAGTACATGTATTCACATTTATATAAAATTACATGAAAATGTATAAAATAAATTAGATAAACAAGACTACATTAAGGTATAAAGCATCACTTGGGCATGCTATTTTAGCCCGAGATCACTCAAATTCCTAAAACGAGAAGCAACCACTTCAGACCGTGATCCCAATCTTACTCCATGATTTTATGAATCCCAACTTTATGTTATAAGACTCTTTATATATATAAACTCATATCTCACAGTATGCTTAGTTTTATGAACTCAGTCCTCAATGTACGCCTTAATTGCTAATAAAATCATGCTACATCATGTATATGCTTAGATTAGATTTCTTGAACAATTCGTGCTTTTGATTTCCTTACTCTAAGTCCTATGTACGTTCACCCATAATGGTAATGGTGGTTATAACATGTATGCTCAGAATAACCCTTCTATTCATGCCTTATATGCCTAGTATGTGAACTCCTCATGCCTATTGCACTTGATTCCTTAGACCTTACCTTAAGTGACAAAGTCACGCTAAGTATAAGTCATGGTTGAGTTGTATCCTTCATATTCCTATTACTCATACTCTATTCTTTCAGTGATGCTCCTTTTGACTTCATAGACAGTAGCAAAAGAATCTAGGTAAGGGAAGGATGGGGTAAAGTAGATATTTCTTTGATGACAATTATGATTTACTAGTTCCATCTTAGATTATAAGTGTGTATGAATTGCGGAGTAGGGATTGGTCATGTGTAGTGGTTAGAAGAAATTTTGGTGTGTCTCTTTGTAGAAGTTCATGAAATCGCAGTTATTAGATATGCTAAGGAAGATGACAGAATTCTTAGATGATGTAAGCTACAGAGAATCCATAAGATTATTATAGTGATAGGATTGAATGTTGTAATGATATACATGTAGACCATTGCATTGTGTGACCAATAACTCTTTGATTAGAGCTCGAGGTTGTCTAATTTTCATGACAAGAAGAAGAAGTAGTATCCTTTGGGGATAACTTGAGATGCACGAGAATTTGTCAAGTTAGGATTGAACATGATGGAAGCTTGCTATCAGACTCATACTTTAGTATCAATACGAGCACATGAGAATTATAAGTTTTAAATAATAAGTGTGGCATTCAAAGAAGTTGGTATAGTTAAAAAGGTGCTTCTAAGATTAATGGTTGTCATTCATGTCACTTAAGGGAAAAGAAGTCCTATCCTTACTCCAAGCTTTAAGAGGCCAATAGGGGCCAAATCCATGCTTCCATGCAATTCTTTAGGTATTTGCACTTTTCAATATCCGATGAGACTCGTGATAGTATTTCAAGTTTGCTGAAAACATTCTAGGATTTAGTTAGTATCGCCGATGAAGGAACTCTACCAAAACAATTAGAAACTTTCAGGATTAGATCATATCTATGCCCATGACGTTCATTCGAGAAAGTTTCAGGATTAGATCATATCTATACCCATGACGTTCATTCGAGAACGAATGATCCCAAGGGATAGATATTGTTAAATCTCTGACTTTTGGACTAAGTTAGAAACAATTCTGTCACGCCCCATAACTAGGGGGAGGGCACGACTGGCTCCCCATACCTGACTGACTGGAAAGCCGGCTATATGACATCTGTAACTGTAACACTTAGGCCGTCCAGGCCACCTGTCACAATCAACTAGAGCACAAACTGGACCCATAATTTCTCAACAATACAGGGTAAACAACTTAAATGCAAACAAGGCTATGAGTATGCTAAACTAAACAACAAAAAGCCGAAAAGGCCACAAACTGAATACCGTTGTACACTAAGTCCACAAAGCCTCTAAAGAGTAAACTGACTGATGGTCGGAACAAGGCTCGAACATACCCATAACCATATCTCAAAACTCAAGCATAAATAACTAGGCCCTAGCTCCAGGAAGAAAGGAGCATACCGACCATCTGTTGATCTCACGAACTGCTACTCAAATGGCCATCCTGACCTCTACCTGCACCTGCAGCACGAATTCAGGTCCCCAAGCAAGGGGACGTCAGTATGAATGAAATGTACTGGTATGTAAGACTGAAACTGTAACCATGAGATAAAAATCATGTAATAACTAACTTAGCACATAAACATGTAAAGGATAAATATAACCTGGATCTCTGCAACCTGTAATTGATATCAACTTACTATAACACAACTGAACTTAAGATAACTGAACCAGGAATAAGGAATGGTAACAACCTGGAATCTTGGAAACTGAAACCTGATATTAACTCTATAATAAGATGAAAATGCAATTAAGAAATGCACAAGAAAGAAACTATAACTGTAATGCCAGCGACCAGCCAACCGTAAATCCATATATAAAATTCGTCTAACCAGTGTACCACACTGAGGTAAAATAAAAATATCTCCAGCCGATGTACCACATCGGGGTAAAATAAAAAGATCTCCAGTTGGTGTACCACATCGGGGTAAAATAAAAATATCTCCAGCGAGGTACCACACTGGGGTAAAATAAAAATATCTCTAATCGGTGTGCAATACCGGGGTAAAATAAAAACATCTCCAGCCGGTGTGCACTATCGGGGTAAAATAAAAACATCTCCAGCCAGGGTGCAATACCGGGGTAAAATAAAAACATCTCCAGCTGGTGTGCAATACCGGGGTAAAATAAAAACATTCTCAATCATAATCATTAATGGAGCCGATAAAGCTTATACTGAGTTAATTTAACACGTGTAGCATTGAAATGACATATGCTTAATCTGTGGTTTTAATCGGTCTCTTTCGTAATATATAAATACAAGTGAGCACATATATCATGTAAAATTAGAGAATTCATAAGAAACTCTCCAAGTGTTGCCTTATAGGCAAATAAAGACTTATAACCATAATTCGGATGCCGTTGGATTGACTTTCACAACTTTGTAATTAACTGAGGAGCTCAAGAAAGCTTACATCATTTTAAATGGATTAGAAGCACCTCGGATCACCCTTTTTGGTCATGGAAGACAATTTCAACACTTAAAATCAATAACTTAACATAAACGTTTAGGGGTATAACAGAGAGCTTCTCTTTAACTTAAGTTACTATTTTACAAACGTTCAACTCTAGCTGATTTATACAAGGTCGTCACCTAATACCCATTATATCATTACCACATAATGTATTTATATCACATATTTAACTTAATGCCTTGTCGACTCTCAGGAGGTTCAGATAGCACAAGAGTTACAGTAAATTTGCGGCGGCACTCAAAAGACAATTCTTGTTGCCCTAGCGTGTAACTTGAACGTAGGAATAAGCGTAAATATATACTTATTTTAGTATAACCTTATAACATTAATAAACTATGTATAACCTTACCAAAAAGATGGTTTCATAGAAATATCAATAATTTACACATTTGAGTTCTATCTTTCAAGTTCAACGTATCGGTTTGTTCGAAAACTCGTTAAATAGTCAGTTAGACAAAGGGAGAGACATCAAGGAATCTCACATTGTCCTTATATACCTTAGAACATGTTCATAAGAGGGTGGATAACTATTGTAAGGAATTTTCATTTTCGCTGTTCTCATTTACCCTTATTTAGCTTAAAAATTGTTTTATAGAGTTAAGTTCGTCTGCGTGTCATCTTCTTGCCTTTTTTTACAAATTTCACATAGAAACTAGAATTTTGAACACATTTGATATCACATGCATAAAATAATATAAAGGACCAGCTCACAGTGCCCGCGCTGAGGGGACTTCAGACTCGATTTACAACTACAACAATAACCGTAAACAGTACACCTTCCACTTCACATTTGTTCACTGCAAGCATATTTAACTCTTCAAGCTTTCTATGAAGTATTTATAATACTTTGGGCAGAATCATGTATGCCTCAATAGGAACACAAAACATAGGAAAATTGGCCCGATCAACAACAAGATATCATTCTTGGAAAATAAGAATAGGGATGCCTTTACATACCTTGGAACGTCGACTCTAATTTTGCCAAAAATCTTCCATTCAAGCTTACTCCTTAAGGATCCTTCCAAGTCCAATTTACAAACCCAACAAGCAGCAACTTCACTTCACCACAGTTTTGGAAAAATTGGGCAGCAACATGCCACAAAAACACACAAAAAAACAACAACACAATACTACAACATTCTCCAAGTTATAACCTCATAAACTTAAAGAAATCAAAAAGGGAATTACTTACCCTTTCTTAGAGATGTTATCAGCTAAAGTAGGAGTAAACTCCTACTGTTTCCTCTGCCTAGAATCATCTAAAAATGCAGCAATACCACAATCAACCACAAGACAACAACAAGTCATGACTTCCTTCCAAGGTTCTCTTTTGAAAGACCAAAAGAGACAAGTGTGAAGTTTCTTACTTGGGATATCTTTTCACCATTGGATAGAGCTCTTAATTCTGCGAATTTAAAAAAAATGAGGTGAAACAGAGTAGAAATGACCTTTTTAGCTCAAAATTACTTCATATAGGTAGTCTGGGTGGTGCCCGCGTGCGGCGCCCGTGAGACGTGCCCTCGTGCGCGCGGCTTCTGCCTGCCTATCTCGGCGCCCGCGCGCATGGGCACTTTTCTAGCCGACGGTGCTGTCTTCAAACGAGCATAACTCTTTACTCCAAACTCTAATTGACGAGCAATTTTTTTAAATGTAAACTAGACTCAAATATCTTTCATTTGATAGGATATAGGACCTCTAAATCATTATATATTTGGATATATGTCCATTTAAAGTTGACCCTTATTTACAAACTTTACATACTCTTTGCTTTTCCCTTTGCACATGTTTCCCTCCTCACCTACGGACAACATACGACCCATAATTCCCTTAATATGACATATAACCATCAAATAATCATCAAAAAAAAATTCGGGGTGTAACATCCTCCCCTCCCCCCCCTTTAAATCATTCGTCCTTGAATGAGGGTTATACCTCGGTATCTGTAACTTTAGTCATAACATCTTTAAATTTTCCTTTCCTTGTGTCATAAACATACATTCTATTTTTCATAAGCACATCCTCTTTATATTGCCGCTTCTTATCAAACCATACTTACTCAACTCCATCTATTTGTCTGACGTATGATAGACATGCTTTAATACCATAAAATCGATAACTTTTCTAACCCTTCGCAAATTACTGAACTACCATGGGAGTTATGATTTACTCCAATACCGCCTTTCCATTCATACCATTAGGAAATATGCAGAAAAAAAAAGAAGTGAAAAACACAACTTAACCACCTAACATATAGAATCTGTGTCAAACCTGAAGTTGCTCTTTTACCTTTGCTTTTACCACAACCTGTCATTGCCTATCCTGGAAACGGGGGCTACAAGAAATTGTAGTCTAATCTAGGGACAAAGTAGAGACTGAATCTCAAGGAGAAATTGAATGTCTGGCTGGCCGGGGTCTCCAAGCACTACGAGGGTCCTTGAATAGTCTTATCGACCTGGTTTCCTTACTCTGTTACTACCTTGTCATTACTTTGGAGATGGTGAATAAGATCATCCGTCTTTTGAGCAAATACTAGCATCCAAGCAGTAGATAATTTTGTCAAGGTAGACATTCCCAAACACTCTCGGACCAAATGGGGTCCCAAACCTAATACAATCGATATACTCTATCCCTCATATTCTACACCCTATCTGAAACATATTGGTCCAAAGGATTAAACCTGAGACTATATTCGCAAATAATCATGCTACTCTGCTCTCGATACGAAACCTTATTAGCTCGAACCCGTTGAAGTTCTCGTGGTAAGTACTGATTCGTGAAGGCTAGGGGATTTAGGCTCAAAACCTATGGGCACTAGAGGTCTCAAAAGTTCCCTGGGACCCTACCATTAATTTTAACTATTTATTTTGAAACTTCACTGCTCAGGCTAACATTTGAAATGCTTTCTCAAAATCTCGTACCTTTGATATACCTGAAAGTACAACAGGTGCTGAAGGATCAATAACTCTATATTCTCTTAGCTCTAGCGAATCTGAAACAACAGGAGGGGGTAAATCCCCTCTCACAGTAATTCCGACTGGAACTTGGAGGAACTATGGTACGAGGAAGAGGAAACTCGCTTCGAGCCTCTAATCTATTTCTCGGATTGGCAGGAGGGCGACTAGGACCCTTTAAAACATAAGCACGATATAGATTTAACACACCTCTGACATCTTTGTTATATAGCACGATCTATTAATGAACAAAGTGAAACAACTCCTAAATGCCCTGTAGCTTCCTGATTATAAGTATGGTGCACAACATACCTATAAGAAAGACTCCACTAGACACGACTTATGGACTCCCTAGGATACGACTTCGCTATGATACCAAGTCTGTCACATCCCATAACAGGGGGAGGGCGCGACTGGCTCCCCATACCTGACTGACTAGAAATCCGGCTATATGACATCTGTAACTGTAACACTTAGGCCATCCAAGCCACCTATCACAATCAACTGGAGCACAAACTGGAACCATAATGTCTCAATAATACAGGGTAAACAAGTGAAATGCAAACAAGGCTATGAGTATGCTAAGCTAAACAACAAAAAGCCGACAAGGCCACAAACTGAATACCATTGTACACACTAAGTCCACAAAGCCTCTAAAGAGTAAACTGACTGATGGTCGGAACAAGGCTCCAACGTACCCATAACCGTATCTCAAAACTCAAGCATAAATAACTAGACCCTAGCTCTAGGAAGAAAGGAGCATACCAACCATCTGTTGATCTCACGAACTGCTACTCAAATGGCCATCCTGACCTCTACCTGCACCTGCGGCACAAACGCAGGTCCCCAAGAAAGGGGACGTCAGTACGAATGAAATGTACTGGTATGTAAGGCTGAAACTATAACCATGAGATAACAATCATGTAATAACTAACTTAGCACATAAACATGTCAATGATAAATATAACCTGGTATTCTGCAACCTGTAATTGATATCAACTTACTATAACATAACTGAACTCAAGATAACTGAACCAGGAATAAGGAATGGTAACAACCTGGAATCCTGAAAACTGAAACCTGATAATAACTCTATAATAAGATGAAAATGCAATTAAGAAATGCACAAGAAAGAAACTATAACTATAATGCAAGCGACCAGCAAACCGTTAATCCATATATAAAATTCGTCCAGCCAGTGTAACACACTAGATAAAATAAAAATATCTTCAGTCGATGTACCACATCAGGGTAAAATAAAAATATCTCCAGCCGGTGTACCACATCGGGGTAAAATAAAAAAATCTCCAGCGAGGTACCACACAGGATAAAATAAAAATATCTCTAGCCGCTGTGCAATACTAGGGTAAAATAAAAACATCTCCAGCCAGTGTACACTACCAGGGTAAAATAAAAACAACTCCAGCCAGTGTGCAGTACCGGGGTAAAATAAAAACATCTCCAGTCAGTGTGCAATACCGGGGTAAAATAAAAACATTCTCAATCATAGTCATTAATGGAGCTGATAAAGCTTATACTGAGTTAATTTAACAAGTGTAGCATTAAAATGACAAATACTTAATCTGTGGTCGTAATCGGTCTCTTTCGTAACATATAAATACAAGTGAGCACATATACCATGTAAAATTAGAAAATGTGCACATATATCGCGTAAAGCTGTCAAATTATATAAAAACATGTCAACTCAGTGACTCGATGGACCTTCAGGAGGTTTAGCCAACATAAGAACTTTAGAAGACTTACAAGCAGTGTCCTATAGATAGTCTTACCAATTTAACGTATCGCTTGAGTAGAAGCACATAGATCCCATTTCTATACAATCCTTTGACATCTGGGAACTACATATATATACTGCCCATAGGGTGGTTCCTTTACATGTATCGACAACTATACCTGGAATTTCGTTGCCAAACTTATCACGTTGATGAGCACATGCAGTTCTCAATTCATTTGCCTTATTTGCAGGAAAACATGGGACTTATAACTTGAAGCTTGGAGTTATTGTCATAACTGTTAACATATACGTAGAGTTGAGAGCTGAATTACAGACATACAACGTATGATACTTCTGTCTAATGTATAAACTCGTATTTAGTTAGTTGAGTGACCTCCAGGTGACTTCCTGGGATTAGAAGTTCTAAGCTTAACTGATCATTTTCACAATTTGTGCTTATACTTACTTAGATATTAGGAACATTGGTACATGGGAGAATCACTCTTCTGAATTTAGGGAATTCAAATGATAACTCAACAAGAGTTAAATATATAGACGCGTCACTTGAATATAACTAAAAAAAATTCAATTGTATGTTATAATATGAAAATAATGTACATTAAGACTTCTTACTGGAAATACCTATAAATACTTAAGTTCTTAGGCTGGTACGCAACTTCAAATACTTGATCGAGACATTAGCATGATTCTCGGAATATGATCTCTTGAAAACTTCTTTGCATAATACACTTCAACAGAACTTAGGGACTGGAATACATTACTTAAGAATATGAGATTTGGATTTGTTCAACTTGAGAATTCATAAGAAACTCTCCAAGTGCTGCCTTATAGGCAAATAAAGACTTATAACCATAATTCGGATGCCGCTGGATTGACTTTAACAACTTTGTAATTAACCGAGGAGCTCAAAAGAAAGCTTACATCATTATAAATGGATTAGGAGCTCCTCATATCACCCTTTTTGGTCATAGAAGACAATTTCAACACTTAAAATCGATAACTTAACATAAACGTTTAGGGGTATAGCAGAGAGCTTCTCTTTAACTTAAGTTACTATTTTACAAACGTTCAACTCTAGCTGATTTATACAAGGTCGTCACCTAATACTCATTATATAATTACCACATAACATATTTATATCACTTACTTAACTTAATGCCTTGTCGACTCTCAGGAGGTTCAGATAGCACAAGAGTTACAGTAAATTTACGGCGGCACTCTAAAGACAATTCTTGTTGTCGTAGCGTGTAACTTGAACGTAGGAATAAGCGTAAATATATACTTATTTTCGTATAACCTTCTAACATTAATAAAATGTGTATAACCTACCCAAAAAGATAGTTTTGTAGAAATATCAATAATTTACACATTCGATTTCTATCTTTCAAGTTCAACATATCGGTTTTTTCGAAAACTCGTTAACTAGTCAGTTAGACAAAGGGAGAGAAATAAAGCAATCTCACATTGTACTTATATACCTTAGAACATGTTCATAAGAGGGTGTATAACTATTGTAAGGAATTTTCATTTCGTTGTTCTCATTTACCCTTATTTAGCTTAAAAATTATTTTCTAGAGTTAAGTTCGTTTGCGTGTCATCTTCTTGCCTTATTACAAATTTCACATAGAAACAAGAATTTTGAACACATTTTATATCACATGCATGAAATAATATAAAGTACTAGTTCACAGTGCCCACACTGAGGGGCCTTCAGACTCGATTTACAACTACAACAATAATCATTAACAATACGCCTTCCACTTCACATTTGTTCACTGCAAGCATATTTAACTCTTCAAGCCTTCTATGAAGTATTTCTAATACTTTGGGAAGAATCATGTATGCCTCAATAGGAACACAAAACATAGGAAAATTGGCCCGATCAACAACAAGATTTTGTGCTTGGAAAATAAGAATAGGGACGTCTTTACATCCCTTGGAACGTCGACTCTAATTTTGCCGAAAATCTTCCTTTCAAGCTTACTCCTTAAGGATCCTTCCAAGTCCAATTTACAAACCCAACAAGCAGCAACTTCACTTCACCAAAGTTTTGGAAAAATTGGGCAGCAACATGCCACAAAAACACACAAAGAAACAACAACACAATACTACAACATTCTCCAAGTTATAACCTCATAAACTTAAAGAAATGAAAAAGGGAATTACTTACCCTTTCTTAGAGATGTTACCAGCTAAAGTAGGAGTAAACTCCTACTGTTTCCTCTGCCTAGAATCATCTAAAAACGCAGCAATACCACAATCAACCACAAGACACCAAGTCATGACTTCCTTCCAAGGTTCTCTTTTCAAAGCCCAAAAGAGACAAGAGTGAAGTTTCTTGCCTGAGATATCTTTTCACCATTGGATAGAGCTATTAATTCTGCGAATTTTGAAAAAAAAAGAGGTGAAATGGAGTAGAAATGAGCTTTTTAGCTCAGAATTACTTCATATAGGCAAGCTGGGCGGTGCCCGCGTGTGGTACCCGTGCGACGTGCCCTCTCGAGCGCGCGCGCGCGCCTGCTGCCTGCCTGCCTGTCTCGGCACCCGCGCGCATGGGCACTTTTCTAGCTGACGGTGCTATCTTAAAATGAGCATAACTTTTTACTCCGAATTCCAATTGACGAGCAATTTTTTTCACTGTAAACTAGACTCAAATATCCTTCATTTGATAGGCTATAGGACCTTTGAATCATTATATATTTGGATATGTGTCCATTTAAAGTTGAACCTTATTTACAAACTTCACATACTCTTCGCTATTCTCTTTGCACATGTTTCCCTTCTCATCTATGGACAACATACAACCCATAATTCCCTTAATATGACATATAACCATCAAAAAAAATTCTGGGGTGTAACACATTCTAGGTATGTGGATAGATCTGAACCCAATGAATTTTTATTGATACTAGGTGCTAATATTAATTCTTAACTTTGATAAGTGCATTGGATATGAATTAAGGTTATAAGGAACCTCTAGCATAAAGTTTAGTTAAGAGCTTTCTTACTGATTGAGTTTTTGTTTAAGTTCATATAAGGGTCAACTTCAGACAAATATAACTACAATGTTACGAATTACTTTTGAGTGATTAAACCAATAAAATTGAATCTCTTTGAGTCTTATTTTTAATGCATCTGACCTTACGTCAATCGGAGTTCAGAGTAAGACGCTTTGAGTATTTTAGTGAAGCACTGTTAAGTGATACGTCGTCACTGGTTGGGTCAAATTTGCAGACATTATTCCAGGGCTATTTTTATAATTTTCTATGTTTTAAGAACGTAATCTATAACATTTTGAGATTCCTAAAGAGTATTTTAAGGGTTTCATTAGTCTAAACTCTTATTTACATTCATTACTACTTGAATTCAAGATCATTAGCTCTCAAGTTCATCAAGCAAGCTAAGAGGTCATCTTCTTCAACTTAGGGTCTCTTCAAGATTGAGTCTAAATTCAATTTTCGAGGTATGTAATGCTATCTAAATGAGGAATTTTAACCATCCTCATTCTCTATATCCATGCAATAATCCATTGAGATTAAAGCTAGGGTTTTGCTCAATTCTTGAATTGTCTTCTTCCCTATCTAGATATGTTGAATTGCCATTGTTGGATTCTTTATATTGCGTTATTTATTGATGCCTCTTGATTGTAATCCTACTCTATAGACTCTTGATTCTTGATTCTTAGTTCTTCATTCTTGATCCTTGATCCTAGATTCTTGATTATTTATTATTGATTCTTGATTGTTTAGGTTGGTTCATGTATGTTACTCCATGAACTGAATTGCATAAAAGTCATGATTTTGAAAGCTTTATGATTTGAGTTAAATTGCATTATTTTCATAAAGAAAGCAGATTTTAAAAGAGTTTTCACAAAGAAATTTTGAGAAAGAAAGTATGATTTTTTAGCATGATTTTTAAAAGCTAAAGTAAAGTCTTATTTTGAAAATCAAGAGTTTTGAGCATAGAAGCTCACAAGTTTTTACAAGAGATTTTGAGTATAGAGACTCCCAAGCTTTTAAAGAGATTTTGAGCAAAAGGATCCATGAAGATTTAAACATCTAATATATCAATAGCTAAAGTTCTTTATAAAAGATGTTTTTCAATTGCCTTATATAGGCATATTTATAAGAATATATATTTTGGGAGAATTATCTAGCACAGAGTTGGGTGAACAGGTTCGGATAACCCCTAAGCCCCAAAACTATGTAGCCAGCGTAGGATAAAATTATACCATTGGCTCGGGAAACTCCTTAGACAAGTCCTTGGTAAGGAATTTAGTTATATATTCATATTTTAGTTTTGTCCTCAGCCCTAGAAAGGTTTTGGATAGCCCTCATCCACGTGGGCCAGACGTGGGATCATCATGCGCTCATTCATGATGGTTGTCGATTATGTGAAACTCCCAATTTAAAGATATACATTATTTGCATATGTATTAACAGAGATCATTATGATACATGAGTTTTGTTGCATAAACTTGTTTACACATTGATCACATTATCATATTGTGTCCTGTGCATCATTTAGAGTTTCAGAGTAGAGTTTTAGTCTATTGTTTTCAGTCAAGATTATTGTCTCTAGTTATGTCCTTCACTTGAGATATTCTTGCTAAACTTATTTTCTTAAGCTATTTTACATACCGTACATTCTATGTGCTGATGCTACTTGGCGTTATATCGTATTATCATGCAGATTCAAGTAGACAGGATCAGTAATGGATGTTTTATTAGGATCTCGCTTCATTCAACATTTGGTGAGACCTCCTACTTTCAGAGAGTCCCAATCTTATTGAGTTATTTTCTTTTAGTAGAGCTAAAGGTAGCCATGGGAGCTTTATCTTAGCACCTGTCTTCAGTTACAGAGGCTTCATAAATAGGGTTAAAGTTGAGTCCATAATATTACTTATAACATTCTTTTCAGTTATAATTAATAAATCTTACTTTATTATTTTGAGCCTATTACAGATTTAGCTTCCTCATTATTTTATCGTATTCTCAACTAAGTAATAAGTCAGGCTAAGGGTTCTCTTAGATCATCCATGGTCTGTGTGTTAGCTATGTCTAGGATGTAGGCTCGGGCCATGACAGTGAGAAGGATGAAATAATAATTGGTTCATGTGTATCAAACTTTGATGACTGGTCAGCCTCTGTCTCCTCTATCCCAGGATTTCTCAAAGGGCATTCTTGCGATACCAATTTCCACTCAAGCTCCACCTTTTGGAACAACTGCCCCACTTTATCCCTAGGTTTTTGCTCAGCATTTAATCTTTCTATCGTGCCTAGTACTTTCACTCTACAACCTCCAATTGCACCATCCAGAAGTACCTCTCTATCCATACCCGTTTCTTTTGTGTATACAATTTCACAACCACCTCATATAATCAAGACTAACAATGAGTCTCAGCCTAATGTTTATGATGGTCATTATTACTTTTCAAAAATGACTTTCGGGGCCCTCGGCCCATACAATCATAACCCTTAGTATGATTGGCTTGTCTAGAATGAAAAATCGAATAGGACGAGGAAGCAGGATGAGATATTAAGGAAGTTCAAAAGTCTGGAACAAGCTCTAAGAAATATGCAGGGTATAGGAGGCCCGATACATGTGTCTTAAAAAGATGTGTGCTTGTTCCCTGATATCCAATTAACGACAAGTTTCAAAATGTTAAACTTTGAATTATACAATGGGCATGGAGACCCGGTTACCTATTTGAGGGGTTATTATAGCAAAATGAGAGGATCCAGTGGAAAGAATGAGTTATTGATGGCTTATTTTAGTAAAAGTTTAAGTGGATCGACCTTTGAATGGTACACTCATCAAGTTCCATTAAGTGGTACACATAGGATGACTTAATTCAAGAACTTGTCCGATATTTTGCCTATAACATAGACATTATTCCAGATCATATTTCCTTGGTCAAGATGATAAAGAAGCCTGATGAAATCTTTCATGAGTATGGAGTCAGATAGAGAGAGCAAGTTGCTCAGGTTAGTCCACTCATGGAGGAGAGTGAGATGGTTGATTATTTTCTTCAAACTCAAGATCCCACTTACTTTAGCTATTTACTCTCATCTATGGGTAGATCTTTCAATAATGTGGTGAAAATGTGAGAAATGGTGAAAAAAAGACTCAAATAAAATCCTAAGTTATTCTACTTTGAGGGCAACTACACAAGCAATTCAGAATTTTTCAGTAAATTTTGGGATTAAAATAAGATGATATAGTCATGGTCATCCAAGGACCAAGACAAGGTCTCAAGAGAATACCATATCAGTACACTCAAAACTATTCTCAAACTTCATCCCAACAGTATTACCCTAAGCAAGACGCTTAATACTCTATTGTCCCACCTCAATATGTGATTTATAGTACACAACTATATGCCGACCACCAATCTATCTCCGATGGCGAGCGTCAACACATCAAAACCATCATCCTTTTCCTCAGAATTTTCGAGCACCCTATAACCCCCATCCAAATTAGGAATATGGAGGGGATCAGAGTCGTAGGGATAATTTTACGCCGCTTGGAGAGTCTTATACAAGTTTATTCAAGAAATTGAAATGTTTGAACATGATAGGGACGATTCCTCCAAATTATACAGATCCGCATGTGAGAAGTTTTAACCCTGCCGATAGTGTGCATACCATTTTGATGCCCCCGGACATAATACTAAAGATTATCGAACTTTAAAAAGGAAGGTGAAAAAGATGATCCAAGAAAATAGTATTGTAGTGCAAGATAGTTATCCCCAAATATCACTCAGAATCCTCTACCAGTACATAATGATGCAAACTTTGTTGGGATGATATGTAATGAAAAGGAGTACAATGATTCTTTTAAGTCAGTTGTTGCAAATCTTCTATATTGGCTCTGGATCCTAGCATTGAGGATGGTTTAGTTAGAAGAATCAAGGACCTACTTGCTGAAAAAAATATAATTGAAATTGATGGAGGTTCTATTAAGGCTGGTGTATAGACTAGTGGCTAAGATATCAAGCTCGGCAGTTGGAAAGACACTCCTCCTTTTGCTAGAAAGGAGTATTGGTAGATTGTGTTGATATCATTTTTGTTATTTAGTTATTTCAGGGTTATAATTCAAATTTATTTTATTTATTTTAGTGAGTCAAACTCTTCTATCCTTTTTATTTTTGTCTCTTTAGTGAGTCTTGTCATAATTTTTTATCTTGAGTTATTGCAGGGTTGTAACTTAGAATTTAGTCTTTTTGCTTTATTGTCAAACCCTTTTATTCTTTATTATTTGATAAAGTATTTCTCTTTTTGTGTCATTTTAATTCATTCTACTTAGCTCTTCTCGTATATATTTCTTTTCATTTTAGTCTTTTGATATGACATGCATACGAAATTTCTAGCCAAATCTTAAATCCTATCTAATCGTGGATCACATGCACTAAATAAGTTGGAAATTAAAGAAAAACATTTGAGAAAATAGATAGAGGACTAAATATTTTGATAGTCAATGAAACTAAGCAGTCATTTTAGAAATCATGAGAATAACAGCAACATATAAAAAGAAATTATACCTCAAGCAATATGAAGTAGATCAATTAGATGAAACACGTCCTTCCATTTTAAAAGAAGTCAAAAGGGCAAGTTCGATCCATATTGACACATGTCATCTGTTGTGAAAAATATATTGCCCAAATGAAACTCTCTAATCGACAAGCACGAAAGGAAAAGTGATAGACATGTCCAATCATGCAGATGCTCTAAAAAATAATATATGATTTTCACTTCTTATTCTTGAACTGCATATTTTGTATCTGATATTTTTAGAATTGACGTGACAAAGACATTTTATTATGCTATCCAAATACTATGTCATCATTTGCTACCCTATTTGAGCCTCAGTTTTATTTTCTTCATAACCCTTTTTTGGAATCAAAATAAAATCCCTAAAAAAGTCCGGAAAGATAGAAAAAAGAGCCAAAAGAAAAACAAAGAAAAGAGTCAAAAGAAAATAAAGAAAAAAAGTACAACAAAACAAAATAACAAGCTTCCTGAACTATGTTTGACATGATTCTTGCTTCGACAAGATACATAGACAGCCCTATCTTGGGGTACGGTCCAATCAAGTAAAAAATTTAGAAATTGCATAGTCTCAGAGAAATCGGGGAAAAAAAAAAGAATTTTATTTTTTCCCAAAATAAAAAGGAGTTGATTCCAAATATTGTAAGTATCAATTTTGTTATTTTAGTATATTCTTTGCGCCTTTATGAGGTCCTTTATTTCTAAGCCTTTCCAAAAGCCATGTTACAATTCAAAGAAAGACCTTCGGATCAATTTTTGAGAATTTTAAGTCAAGTATACTTTTAATGTTGATTATCATACAAGGGACAATGTCATGTTGTCTGCACAAGGAATGAAAATGAAAAGTAAAAATGGGAGAATCTTATAGGTGAAAATCCTCACGGGCATCGTAAGGTGATAGTGAGTTGAGAGAAGTAAAATAAAATAGTCTTATTGGTGAAAATCCTCAAAGGCACTATAAGGCGATATGAAATTAGTAGAAAAATGATGAATGATAAAAATTTATCGGTAAAAATCCTTCGAGGCACACTAGCCGAATGTGAGCCTTGGATCTAATGCAAAAGTTGAAAATAGAAGCTTGATTTCAACATCTGAAAATTTGATGAGATTGAAGTTTAGATTGATAGGACAGATCAGCTCGTTTAATTCAAAATTCATGTTATGATATCGAAGCTAGTTGTCTTATTCAAAGGAGCCATTTCTTTCCTTCATTTTCCGAAAGGGACACCCCTTGTTAAATACTGTTTCTTTTTTATTGTGTATCATTTTATTTCATTTGTATTTCATCTTTAAGTCAGTCTTTGTCAAAACAATCAAGAACTGATTTCAAAATCTGCTATCAACTTTCCAATTGCATAAAGAAAAGTCTAGCACATCAAAGGCAACATGATTCAAGAAGCAATATATGCACAATTCTTTGACAGTTGACAGGTTTGAGAATTTATATGAATACAAGATTCAATGATTGTTGGAATATGGAAACAATACAACAGTTATGAGGTTTGAAGTTTTGAAATCCACTAGAGATGTCTCCAATGATAAAGGTTATTAAAAAGGTTGGCTAGGTAACAAGCACAATCTACCCAAGCTTAAACTAGGGTCAAATATGGCAATAACAGGAACAAGCATCCTCAAAGCCAAGGCCATAACTCGACCACCATTTTTTAAACTCATAATTTTTTTTCCTTCTTTTTCTAAAATAGGGGCAATCTTGCTAACATAACAGCAACTTCAAAGATTTGAGTTTGCAAACATAGTTACAGTAAAGTCTTTCTCTTTATTTTTTTTTATGTATAAATTATTTTATTATTCTCCTAGGATAAACACTTCCTAGTTTGAGATCATCATTTCATTATTATCCTAGGATAAATATTTTCTAGTTTGAGACCTTTATTTATTTTTCTCCTAGGATAAACACTTCCTAATCTGAGACAGCAGTGTTTTCTTTTCTCCTAAGAAAAACACTTTCTAGTCTAAGATTACTATTTTCTTTTCTCCTAGAATAAATACTTCTTAGTCTAAGATTTTTATTTTCATTATTCTCCTAGGATAAATACTTTCTAGTCTGAGAAAATTTATTTATTATTCTTCTTTTCTCCTACGATAAATACTTTTTAGTCTGAGACAGCTATATTTTCTTTATTCTAGGATAAATACTTACTAGTTTAAGACAATTATATTTTCTTTATCATAGGATAAACACTATGTAGTCTGATACTGCTATTTTTTTCTCCTAGAATAAATACTTCTTAGTCTGAGATTGTTATTTTTATTACTTTTCTAAGAAAAACACTTCCCGGTGTGAGACTTTTAATTTCTTTTCTCCTAGGATAACACTTCCTAGTCTAAGACTTTTTATTTTATTATTCTCCTAGGGATATACACTTTCTACTCTGAGTTTATTTTTGAAGCTTACATTTTCTAATAACTCAAAAAAAATCCAGTGAAAACTGGGAAAAGTCTTTTTTTTGTGTTTTTTTTATTTGTGATGTCTTGCAAATTTTTTCTAGCAAAACGTGGACTTGATATCTAAGGATAGAGTTCTGATACATGCCATAACATTCAATATCAATGAGCGTCAGAGTCAACTTTTTAAATGCATGTAGCGACTCAGTGTCCTAACACATATTCTTATTCAGCTACTGATCAAGAAAACAAGCTTATGAGAATGATTCATAGCTTGATAATTCATAAATCATCTAGGACTCAATCCAAGTCTCAATTCAACCTCAAGCTTCAAAAATCAAGTTTCAAGTTCAAAATAGCTACCTTCCAATATGGGTTCGAACGTCAAGATCAATATTCAAATTGAAGACTCAAGCAAAGATTTAAGAAAAATGGAATAAATAGGATCTTATACTTGTATTTCTTTTATTTTTGTCTATCATTTTGATGTAATGACAGGAGCCACGGACCGAAGCCTCGACAGGACCTCACTTGACTCTCCATCTCAGTATGTTCCATCATCTTTTTTACTTGTCAAACTACACGTAACCTGATTTTCTTATAAATCGAGATATGTAGTTTGTCCAATATCAAAGTTCGATTACTTCTTCTTCTTCTTTTCTTCTCTATTTAAAATAACCGTCAGATCGAAACTTGTCTCATTGTCTACTTTTTATTTGAAAACTCTTCAAATTTTCAATCAAACAGGGGCAAACACATAAAATTAGAAAAGAAGGGAGTAACGGATTGCTTTAATTTTTATAAAGTTATATATGTGCACTTCATACAAGAAGTCTGTTATAGCCTGCTTGTTTCATCATTTTCTAGAACATCCCTGATGCCCTACTTGGGCCAATGACTCAATTTGAGCTCTGGTTTGCACGTTGACTCCTCTAATCGTTGTGATAGAATTTCAAGCGACACCATTGCATTATGATGCACATGTAAAGAAAAGTATTTAAAGGGGGTGAGAGTATGTCTATTCTTAACATCTAACTAATTGAAAGAAAAATTTAAATACTAAAATAATAAAGATTCTTAATTGAAATAAGCACATATGAAGAAAAGAATTTTAAAAAATAGTTTTTAAACTTATTTTACTGGGCAACTGAATTTAAAATAAATTTGTATCCCATCTTACTCTCTCACAATTAAATTATTTAAATGAGACTTAATTATCTTGGCCCGAATTATGGTTGAATCAATGCCTCACGGCTCATTTCATAGACACTAAATAATTTGCTCATAGCAACATACAAGTGCAACTTAAACCAATTTTAATGATGACATATATTAATCCATTCAATCATATTATTATATAAGTGGAAAGCATTTTAGTATAAAACTGAATTACTAAAATACCCTTTAAAATTAAATAATATTCTTATCCTTTATCTAAAAATAAAATTACCCTCCATTAAAATTTAACATTTATTCATTATGAAAAGCAGGACATTCTAAAAGTTTTGATAAATAAAATATTTTTAATAAATAATGAAAGATAGAAATTCATTCAAATGAATGAATATGCCGAACATTATATTTCTAAGTCATTTTTAATCTTTATATTATTTAGCATGGACCATTTATATTATCTTAAAAAGTTAAATAAATATTTAAATACATTATTTGATTAAATAATTTAAATTAAATAAAAAAAATTAAAGAAAACAAAAGATAAAATTAGATCAATTTTCAAGACACTCATTATTAACTTTTAATAACTCTTGTCTCTTCTTCTTCTTCTACTTCTTCATCATCATCATCATATTATTAGTATTATCATCATCATCATATTATCATCATCATCATCATCATCATCATCATATCATCATCATCATCATCATCATCATCATCATATTATTATTATTATTATTATTATTATTATTATTATTATTATTATTATTATTATTATTATTATTATTATTATTATTATTATTATTATTATTATTATTATTGTCACCACCAGCCTTGGGAGGCATGACGGGCACCTGGCGCCCTACTAGGACCTGGATTACTGAACTAGCTGAGCCTAAGCACTTCTGGTGCAAGGCTGGCACTCACTTTGGAATCAAGAAAATGACGGGCTATATAGCGGCTATAAATACAGCCCCCAGCCGACAAGGCCTATAGCACCTGTTAAAACCAAACAGCTAACCAGAAACAACTAAATATAAGGAGTCCTAGTGGGCCGACAAGGCACCATGATTTCTAGTTATAGCTGAAGAAAATGAAATCAGGCGCTAAACTGATCTGTGACCGACAAGGTCATCAACTAACAGCTAAACAAGGCCCCACACAGCCACTACATATAGTCTAAATCACATATATGGCTCCACACGATCGATATATCTAACCATAGGGAATATGATACAATCTGCAAGCCTCTAAGAATAATAAGATGGTCGGGACAGGGCCCCGGCCTACCCATACTGTACAAACAAAGAAATAAACCGCTAACAAATAGCTTCGAAAGAAAGGAGTTGATGGCTCTGTGCGGCTGACTGAAACTACGAGGGATCTGCTCCACGTCTATCTGTACCTGTAGGCAAGTAATGCAGCGCCTTGGGAAGGGCGTCAGTACAATATGTACCGAGTATGTAAAGCAATAGTTGTAAATGACTGAAAGTAAAGAGTAAAGCTGATCATAGCTGAAGTAAAGGAAATGAATTGAAGCTGACTGAAGTAGTAAAATCAGGACTATACATAACTATAATGAGAGGAGTAGGAGTCGTACCTGACTATGAGACGTCCTACTGTCTAACTATCAATAACTAGAAACATAAATATAAACCTTACCTGGCTCCCATAAGCCGGAAGGTGCAATCAACACATAACAACCCACACGGGCCCCCATTAGCCCTAATGAGTACACTTCAATCTATTTACCCCTATTCAGGTCATACCCCACCACCTACTAGCTATAAGCATCCTGTCGGTCCCCTGGGTATGCAGCTTGGGCCCGCTGGGCCCCTGACTATAGTTGTGCCTGAGTCCGGAGGACTCTTGAAATCTACACCCTGGGCGCAAGCGCTCGGAGGGGGTGTGTATAGGCCAACCACGACAAAATATGAGGAGTTGGCTCCCCATCTTCGTCCCTTGCGGACGGCATGTCGCTCCGTAGAGCGATGTATCCTCGCCCTCTGGTGGACTAGTCGACACAGCTATTAACCCTTGGCGATCACGGAAGCTATACAGGTAATTCAGCCCAAACAATGCAAATACAGGTCTCAACTAATAACAATAACTGCACACAATCACATACTCCTGACACGCTTTACTGAGAGTCATACTGGATTACTATACTGGAGAAACTGACAAATAAATCTATTTGTATAGAGAGAGCGTATCTGGCATTCTGGGCCTCATGCTAATGCTACTCGCTTCTGGGATAAACTGTATGGCTGTCTGCAGGCACACCATGTGCACGTATTTGATCAGAGGATTCTAATAGTGATCATGATCTCTAATAATCTAGGATGAATAGAGTGAGGTCTAAAGTGGTCTAACAATATTCTGAATGTCCTACTCGGACATTTGTAGCTTATGCCTAACTGTGGAGTTGCGAACAGCTAACTACTTTATTCTTCTAATTAAACAACTATAGAGCTGGTCTTAGTCGAACTTGCTTCTAGGCGATCGGTCCCTCATTCTCCATAAGGAGCTCACCGATCTCCTTAACTTGTGGTTAACACTATACTAGCAGAGTACTACTGACTCCTTAGGCCTTGTCTGAATCCACTCGGATCTATATTGTTGTTTTGGGAAATTCTCAATCTTATAGGCAATTCTATATAGACTGGCCTCCTCCTGACACTCTGTACCTGAATACCTTGCAAGAACCGGCTAGGGTGCTAGCCCGTTACTGCCTACTAATGTGGACCCACGGGTTTATCTGACTCGGACGACTGGGCTGGCTTGCTGGCGTCCTACATGATAACTATTAAATCGACTAAGACTGACAATCACTGATAAGGCTAAAGGGACGACATGCGATCACTCAACACACTGGAGGACCCTGGTGTCGCTAACTCTAGAATATATCTATTCTGTCTCTATTTCTAATTCTGGAACGTGTGATAATGTTAATGACCTCTAAGGATGTTTTCCTGCTAATACAGACGCCAACTGGTCGCTAGACTACCTAACTGCACCCATACTATTTGACCAACTGATTCAGGCTACTAACTCTTATGAGCTTCTGAAGTCTAGGTCTGGCAACAAACATATAAGTCTACCATCCCAAAAAGCTGAGAATAAGAGAGTTTCTATAGCATCATACGTGAATCACATTTAACCTGCTTCCCTTTTAACGAGGGGTCCTGCAGTACGATCTGTATATACTTTCTAGCAGCTAACCAGAATTTATGTAACTGTAATCCCTGTTAGCAGCTAATCGCCATATATCTGATATTTATACACGTATATCAATAACAGCTAATTACAACTTATCGAATTATAATCTAATGGTAGAAACCATTTGTAGAGTTTGAAATCGTTATTTCTATTCGAGAAACACCAGTCGTAACACTGTATGACTAGGATACTTGCTGAGAGTTAAGCTTTACATACCTCGTTCATCGTTTACCGATTAACTAGAGAGGTTCGGTAGGTATTCAGTTGTTCTTCCCAACTGTAATCACATTAATGGAAGAATAGAGCTATCTTCATTACTGAATTCAAAGAAAACAATAGTTTTATATATATATATATACTGACTATTCTTCAACTTATCGAAGAACAATCGAAAACTCGTAATTTCTCGGGAATCTAGAAGAGAGAAATATTTACTTTAAGTTTGGGATTGTATTAACACTAGTTTGGAGCAATTACAATCACTTTGGCTCGGGGGACAATGATTCGCCGGGCGAATTTCACGAAACTAACTCCGCAAAAATGCTCCCTACAGCCTTATACTTCGATACCCGAAGTTAATTTGAATTTGGACGGCGTTTAGCAGCGTAATCGGAAGAAAATTATATAAACCCTTCGTCCTTCTATCTGTTATGGTCGTGAAATATATAGAAAATGACATAAAGTTTAAGGGTGAGGCCTATATATACTTGAAGCCGGATATATGGCAACGTGGCATATTGGCCAACGCGCCATTTTGGCTCCGTGCCACGTTGAGAATACAAACTCTTGTCGAACCTCATCATCATCATCATATTATTATTATTATTATTATTATTATTATTATTATTATTATTATTATTATTATCATCATCATCATATTATTATTATTATTTTTATTATTATTATTATTATTATTATTATGGTGAGTTTAGGCCTTATCATTTTTCTAGGTTGCAGCAACTTGTAAAAGGACCTCTAAACTGTAAAGGTTCCTGGGGAGTCACTGAAGCGATCCTGCCTCAGTTATGGTATCAGAGCCATGTTATTGAATGGTTATAGGTGTTATTAGTCCAACACTTCTTTTTAAATGAATATTATTAAGAAACATTCTACTGTTAAAAACAGTAGAAAAGATGAGTATGATATGCCTCAAAATTTAGATCTCCTTAATAAATGGACAATTCCTAAAGTTCAACCCAGATTAATATATCAAATGGGTACTTTTGAAAAACTTGGTTTTAAACAAATTGTTAAAACAACAGAAGAAACTATTACTGTTGATTCTGATCATGGAACTTTTCGTTTATTAAATGAAAGTGATTTTGCCCCTTATAGGGAAAATTATAGGTTTATGCATATTGGTTTGATACAAGTTGCTTTTAAGCCCCTTACTTTAAGAGGGTTGCCAGAGAGTTTCATAGCAGCTCTCAGAGATGGTAGAAACAAAAATTGGAAGAAATCTCTTATAGGGACTGTTCAGACTAGTTTGGCTTATGGTCCTGTTTATTTTAATGCTTATCCTAATCTGCAAATTTTCTTGAATGATGAAAATTCTTTAGATACTTTAATATTAAGTATAAAGTTACATGGTTATGATTATATGCCTGGTACAGAAGTTATATGTATTTGTTACTGTATTTATTATAAACCTTTATACACATTAAATCCTATGTGTAAAATAATGGATTTCAAAAATGAAACTATTTTAATTGAAACCAACTTTAGTAGGTCCAAAATTATAACTAGAAGACCTATAAAGTGGGATGAAATTGATTTTTCAAAAAATGGGTAATTGAAGAAGCGGCCCCGCCTAGAAATAATATTTCTTCGGATATTTCTGAGATTGAACAAAGCTCGGATGGAACGGTTAAAATACGTTTTCATAATAATTCTATTGATGATATGATACTACCTTCAAGAATGATTAGATCTAGTTCTTATATGCCTAGATGTAATTCTTTTTATACCTCCACGGCTGATTATATTGTAGATCTACCATCTAGAGCATCAACTTCTCAAATTAGAGAAGAAGATATTTCTAGATCTGATAGATCTGGTTTTCAGAAAAATGATCATGTTGATAATATCAAAATTGAAAATCATATAGTAACTCCTGATATGGAGCCTACTCCTTCTGATATGGATTTTCCAACTGGTTTATATGGATCAAAAGACTAAACTTGATTTTTCACCAGGATCTTTAATAAGGAAAAAGATCCAGCAAGAATTTTTTCAACCTAAATGGGAACCTTTTCAAAATTGGTTCTTTAAAAGTTTTGATAAAAACCAAAGAAAGTTTTTCCAAGAAGACTTTTATAATGATCTTTCAAGAGTTAATAAAGCCATAGCTTTTGTCCCATGGTTTATGACCAAGTATGTTTATGAATATATAGAAATGCTAGAACATGATTATAAACTTTTAAATGGTACTATTACTAAATCAGTTTTACCACCACAACAATCTTTTCAAATTGAAAAAGAAAATAAAGTTTTTTATTTCACAGCTTTTGCGGATTTAATAGAAAATGAAACTGCCCTAATTACTGCTAGACATGTTCAAACTTTAATTAGGCAGAATAATTATACAAATGTTTATGTGAGTATTTTAGGAGAGAACATTCTCTCCCTACATGAGAAGATTGACAGTTTATATACAAAATTCAAGAAGGAAAGGATAGCTGAAGGGAAAGAGGTTGCACCAATTGCACCTAAAGCTACTCCTAGTATCCAACCCCCTCCAGAAGTGAGAGACTTTAGATTTGGTAATATGGCTGATCTAGAAACCCTATTGGAAAAGAAGTTTAAAGGATTAAATCTCCAGCCTTTGAATATAGAAGAGGGACCTTCTAAAGACAGATGGAATGATATTCCGAAGGATGAGATTAATAAAATCTCAGAAAAGCATGCTAGGAAGCCAGTACAAAGGATGTACTATTATCCTAGACCAACTCCTCAAGATGTGTTATTAGAAGAACAAGAAACATATATCTCTAACAGTTACAGTGGAAATGAGATATATGAATGGAATATTGATGGTTATACCGATAGACAAATTTATACGCTGATGCATAGAATTTTAATGTTCAGCACTGTTTGTAAAGCAAATGGTAATACTGAGAACAAGACTGCTAATATGATTATAGCAGGATTTACAGGTCAACTTAAAGGATGGTGGGATAATTATCTCACTGAAACCCAGAGAATGACAATTCTAAATGCTGTCAAAAGAGAGGGAGATACATCAGAACCCAACATAGTATACTCCCTAATCCTTACAATTATAGAACATTTTTCTGGAAGGTGGTCAGATAATAGCAAGACTATTAGGACTATGCTCCAAAACCTAAGGTGCAAAACTTTAACATCTTTCAGATGGTATAAGGATGTGTTTTTATCAAGAGTAATGGAACTCCCTGAGTGTAATAACCCTCATTGGAAATCCAAATTCATAGATGGACTCCCTACCTTATTTGTAGAAAGGGTTAGGAAAGCCCTTAGGGGAGATAGAATTAGTATAAATTATGAAGATTATACGTATGGAAAATTAATAAGTGTTTGTACTCAGGAAGGACTATCTCTTTGCAATGAGATAAAGTTGAACCAACAGATAAAAAGACATCATCTGAATGAAAAGCGCCAATTGGGTGAGTTTTGTGAACAATTTGCAATTGATATGCCAGGAACTTCCAAGAAGTCTCATAGGCAAAAAGGAAGTATAGGAAAGGAAGAAAAGTACAAAAGAAGGTCTTATAGACCAGGAAGAAAAGAAAAAAGATTGGAGAAACGGGAAAATAGGAAAAAGAATTATAAGGAATCAAACTTCTGGAAAAATAAGAAACCAGATGTTTGTTATAAATGTGGAAGAATTGGCCACTATGCAAAAGATTGCAAGGTCAAGGATAAGATTAAGAGTCTTGACCTAGAAGATAATATCGAAGATTCTTTATGTAAGATTTTATTAAACTCCTCACCAGAAAATTCTGGGGATGAACATTCAGATATTGAATCTTCAACAAGTGAAGATTTAAAGGTTCTCCATGATGAAGATTATATAAGTTCATCAGAAGAAGAATGTTTACCGTGTCAAATTGGACAACCTTGCGAAAATAAGGACAAGGAGGATGAATTCTATCAACTATACTCTTAGTTTAAAGATTTGAATATAAATGTCCTGACAAGTGATAACTTGGTAGAGATTCTAAAAGCAATTGATGATCATAATTTAAGATCTCAGATTATTGATAAGATTGGAAATATCCAAGCTTCTACTAGTAATACCAATACTTTAAAGGAAATTACCTCTCCAAATAAAGGTTATACCATGACTGAGGTAATCAGGCAACTCAAAGGAAGGTCCTAGAAGAGTGATATGCCTACTACAATTCAGGATCTGGCAGATGAAATTGGAAATCTCAAAAAGGAAATTTCTTCTCTTAAAAGTCATAATATGACTCTTGATGAAAGAATTGCTTTAATAGAAGCACAAGAAGTTTATAAACATCCTGGAAAACAAGTTTTAAATGAAAACATTTCCATTTCAAAAAATTTTCAAAATGATTTTCAAGAAATACCTCCTGAAGAAAAAGGTTCTTTTTTAGAAACTATTGAATTAATTACAGCTCATAAACCCATCGCAAAAGTTACTATTTTTATTGATTATAATTTAAAAAAGGATTTTACTGCTTTAATTGACAGTGGAGCAGATTTAAATTGTATACAGGAAGGGCTAGTACCTTCCAAATATTTTCATAAAACTACTCATAGTCTCAGAAATGCTAGTGGACAAAAAATGAGTATTAATTATAAATTACCTAAAGCTTATATTTGTACAAATGATGTTTGTATTGCAGAATCTTTTGTACTTGTCAAAAACATCTCAAATGAGGTAATACTAGGTATGCATTTTTTCTGGCATATTTATCCAATTACCAGATGGGATGAAACCGGAATAACCGGTACTTTTGAAAAGAAAGAAGTAAGAATTGATTTTATATCACAACCTTTTTCTAAATATGTTAATAATATTAAGGATATGATTTCTTCAAAAATAAAGCAAATTGATTTTTTAAAAAATGAGATTTTCAGTATTACTATAGAAGAAGCTCTTCAAAACTCTAAAATAAAAGAAAAAATTGAGAATTTGAGAAACCAATTTTCTTTGCAAATTTGTGGAGAACACCTGAATATATTTTGGGAAAGGAAAAAGCATGTGGTAAGTCTTCCTTATGAGGAAAATTTTTCTGAGGATAATATTCCTACTAAAGCAAGGTCATGCCAAATGAATTCAGAATATCTGGATTTATGTAAAAAAGAAATTGATAATTTGCTTCAAAAGGGTTTAATAAGACCCTCAAAGTCGCAATGGTCATGCACTGCCTTTTACGTTAATAAACAAGCAGAGCAGGAAAGAGGGGTACCAAGATTGGTAATAAATTATAAACCCCTAAATAAAGTTCTAAAATAGATCAGATATCCAATTCCTAATAAAAAGGATTTATTGGATAGATTGCATGATGCTATTATATTTTCAAAATTTGATTTAAAGTCAGGATACTGGCAAATCCAAATTGCTGAAAAAGATAGATACAAAACAGCTTTTAATGTTCCGATGGGACAATACGAATGGAATGTTATGCCATTCGGATTAAAAAATGCCCCATCAGAATTTCAAAAAATCATGAATGATATTTTAAATCCTTTTAACAATTTCATTATCGTTTATATAGATGATATTCTTGTATTCTCTAAAACTTTAGAGATGCATTTCAAACATCTTGATTTATTTAAGAAAATCATTATTCAAAATGGTTTGGTGATATCTAAACCAAAAATGCATATTTTCCAAACAAATGTCAGATTTTTAGGTCATATTATAGAAAAAGGAAAAATTATTCCTATTCATAGAAGTATTGAATTTGCATCAAAATTTCCTGACGATATTACTGATAAAACCCAGCTTCAAAGATTTCTTGGAAGCTTGAATTATATTTCACCTTTTATAAAGGATTTATCCAAAGATACATCGATATTATATGATCGTCTAAAGAAAAACCCTAAAGCCTGGACTGCAAATCATACAAAAGCAGTAAAAAATATAAAAGCTAAGGTTCATAACCTACCATGCCTAACTTTGGCAAACTCAAATTGGGAAAAAATTGTAGAGACAGATGCCTCTGATATTGGATATGGGGGAATTTTAAAACAAATCTCCCCAGACACGAAACAAGAATATCTTGTTCAATTTTACTCTGGAAAATGGACTCATAGTCAGAAAAATTATGCTACGGTAGCTAAAGAAATTTTAGCTATAGTTAAATGTGTATTAAAATTCCAAGGAGATTTATACAATCAGAGGTTCATAATCAAGACTGATTGCCAAGCAGCGAAATTTATCTTTAATAAAGATGTTAAACATAATGTTTCTAAACAGATGTTTGCAAGGTGGCAAGCTTTACTAGCCCCTTTTGATTTTGATATACAATATACAAAAGGTTCAGATAATAATCTGCCTGATTTTCTTACTAGAGAATATATTAGCTTATAGCTTTTATTTTGTATCAGGTTATGCGACCACAAGGTGGTTTCCCATCCTCTAATAGGGGAAGAGGAAGAGGCAGAGGAGGAACTACTCAAATGAGCAGAGATAATATTCTTGCTCAAATTGGAAACCAAAGGCTAATAGCCGCCAATATTACAAATACTGCTACTAGCTCTACAACTGAAATATCAGGGATACGTCCAGACAGCCAATTATATAAACAGTTTATGGATTTCATACAATCCCAATAGCCACAAGGCGATGCTCCACCATCATACTCTGCAATTACAAATGAGGAAGTTAATGATACTGCAGAGACATATGAAAAGAATGAAAAAACAGAGGTAATATTCCTCATCGAACCAAGGGATCTACAATGGAAAGATGATCCCTGGCAAATAATGCAAAGATATTGTGATACAGCATCATATGTTGTTCCTACATACAAATATCGTATGCATTATGAGAATATACTCTCTACTATGGGGTCGGTTGAATTCCAACACTTCTACCCCTCTAATAATAGAAAAGTTTATAACTTTTCAAAATTTATTATAAAAAAAATAGTCACCCCAGAGGAATGGGGAATCAGTCCTATGAGAGATCGGGAATACACTCATTCTGAACAACAGGTAAAGGTAAAATTTAATTATTGGGATTATATTGATGGCTTTAATAAAGCTTTACTCTACGAAAATGCTAATAAAATGCATTCATGGTTTATAAAAAATTTTTCTAATAATTTCAAAAACACATCCTTATACCATCTGAAAGATGTTAAAGTTTTGCACCTTAGGTTTTGGAGCATAGTCCTAATAGTCTCGCTATTATCTGACCACCTTCCAGAAAAATGTTCTATAATTGTAAGGATTAGGGAGTATACTTTGTTGGGTTCTGATGTATCTCCCTCTCTTTTGACAGCATTTAGAATTATTATTATTATTATTATTATTATTATTATTATTATTATTATTATTATTATTATTATTATTATTATTATTATTATTATTATTATTATTATTATTATTATTATTATTATTATTATTATTATTATTATTATTATTACTGGGACATTCAAATTTAAAATTAAAATATTAAAATAATTTTATAAAATTGAATGACTATAATATTCTCTGAACTCCATAAAATAATACATTAATTTTGAAGAAGTTGAAAAATTTCATGAAATAACTAAGTACTAAATTCAATAAACAAAATTCAATGTATAAACCATTCAGAGGACCATTTTCCTCATACGTTTTCTCCATTAAAATTCTATTAAACTCTTACTTTAAAATTTTATCTTCTTAGAGAAATAAGAGACCTATTGGAGTTTCCTCACCCAATTTCTCTTAGATTTATGTAGGTTTTTTATTTTTTTCAGTTGTTTTAATTTGTAATTAATTTTTTTATTGATTTATTTTTATTCTATCAGTATATATTCGAATAAAAAAATTAATAGATTTTTCATCATGTGATCTTTTCTTCCATTATATTTGTTGATTTCTTTCCCCATTATATCATATAAATTTTAGTATTTTTTAAATTTATATCTTACATACTGCTATGAATTTTTAATTCAATAGTATTATGTTAGTGATGATGATTTATGACTTTTCGGGGGGTTTGGTTACTTTTAATTATTTTTATATTTTTAATAGCCACTTTTGATAAACCTTTGATACGATTGCTTCATTTTTCTTTCTTTATTCGTTTTTGGCTGCAGGTAACTCATATTGGTGTTGTGCTAGGGTTTATCTAGGGCAAATAAGATAAACATTGCATAGTAATATTTTTTTGGCACTTTTTTTTGTCATCTATTCTTCTTTTCTCTATTTTTTTATTGATATCACAAAAATATTCTCCCAAAATATTTAAAAATTTGATATTGAGGTTGAGATTATTATAGAATTTATTTTCTTGTTTAAGTAAATTAACTACTCTTTAATTATATGTCATGGTGTTATGCAGACTTGTTGATTATTTTTGGGCAAATAGCTTAAAATATACTTTAACTTTGCCTGAAATTGCTGTTACACACTTCAACTTTGTGGGGTCCTATGACCCCCGTTGAGTACTTCTTAATATATATATACCCCTTTAAAAGGTCTTACTCAAATATGTGTTAATAGGTGATATGCACGCGCCCACGTGCAAATTTCATATTTTTATTTAGAAAATGGCTTTTTAATCTTTCCTTTTTTTCTTTTTTCATATATTTTTATTTTTCTTTAGGATTCGTGTTCATAGCAATTAGATCATTTCTCTTCTTATTTATATTCTTCATCATCGCTATGTGAAGAACAAAAGCGGAAGAATTTCTTCTGAAATTTCAAATGCTAAGAAGAGTTTCGGGTTCAGCAAATAAATGAGAAAAATAGATGGTAAAACTCATGTTATTCGCTAGAGTTGGAGTATTAACCATTAATTATGGAATTGAATTTTTTTTACAGTTTCAATAATTTCGTAGTTTTGTTGAATTGATTAGTTTTTTAGGGTTTATTTCCTAATTCCAACTTGGGTTGTGAATTCTTAAATTTTCTTTGTCTGGGTACCCTTTTATGTTGATTTTGAGGTGAACTTTTATATTTAGTGATTTTTATCTGGGTAACCTTTTATTTTGATTTTGAGGTAGACTTCTGTATTTAGTGAAGAAATTGAACATTCTATAGACCCAATTTGGGATGTAAGATATGTTTCTATTAGTTGTTTAAATGGTGTTGTTAATGGAATGATTGGTATGTTAGAACAAATTCTTATCGGTGCTTTGAGTTTTGCTCCATGTAATTGCTTCAATTATTTTGTTGCTCCAATTTCATGAGTTTTACAATCTATTTTGAGAGAGTGATTCGTGAAAGAGAAAGAAAAGAAAAGAAGATTAGAAGAAAATTTTTTATTTTTAGACTATGAAAGTTCGGCTGGAGTAGAGATTATCGGAGTCAGTTATGGAGGAAAATAAACAGTGAAGAAGATGAGAATGAAAAAGATAGATAGAG
Source organism: Datura wrightii (assembly GCA_035772735.1). Classification (NCBI taxonomy): domain Eukaryota; kingdom Viridiplantae; phylum Streptophyta; class Magnoliopsida; order Solanales; family Solanaceae; genus Datura; species Datura wrightii. The sequence continues at coordinate 67,940,148 of JASDFA010000019.1, read as the reverse complement.
AAATGAAAGAGAATTTTTTTTTAAAAAAAAATTATGAAAATCAAATTTTAGCATATTTCTCTGTTCTTACACTCTCAATCTCAAGGAGAGTGTATTACACTTTCCTTGCCACCTAAGCGGTTAAAAGTTTAATAATTTCAGCTAAAAATAGTTTAAAAGGGATATAGGACACCCACAAAGTTAGAGTGTGTAATAGCAATTTCAGACAAAGTTAAAGCGTGTTTTAAGCCATTTTCCCTTAGTGTTTTGGAATTACTTTTTATTTATATTGTGCATGTAGTAAGCTCTCAATAATTTTTTTATTTTAAGTGTCAAAAATTATCTAAGAGTAACATTGATTTACAAAGTTTAATACAACTTGTATTTTATCATTTAAATAATATATATATATATATATATATATATATATATATATATGAATAAGTAAAAACTTAAATCAATTTCATTTGTCACCCTCGGAAGACAATAGAAATATAACTTTTAGATTGGGAAGAGAAAATTTTTAGTGAGGAGTAATATTAAACTCATGAATGTGTCTATGTGTTTATTTTCTGTAAACTTTCTTTTACAATGTATTTACAATAATTACTATGGTTAAATGTCTCTGAAAGCAATTTAACAGTTAAAGTAATTTTCTTTTGCAAAATTTAGTGTATCGTCTCTTTATGCACCTAATAACTTAAAAATGTAACTCATTATATATTTTAAATATCAAGCTTTTGATTTGTTAATCAAATTTTACAGGTTCAAAAATATTTAATCATTTGTTATGCAATATAGAAGTCATTTTAATATGTTGATTGTTCATCAATTTCAATTTCTATTTTCCCGTTGTAGTTTCTAACATTGTTTATAATGTGGTTTTAATGTAACTCACCGTAAATAAGACTTGTACAAAACTCACTTGAAACACACATATCAAGGACTAGTTTAATTAAATGCACCAATATCAACATAAAAATTGCATGATTGAGGAAAGAGAACTAATTAAAGAAATCGCATCATACTTATGTAAGAATTTCTACAATTTCAACAAGTAGAACTTCTCAATTAATGTTTTAGCAGGAGATTTAGCACTTAAACATCACATAAATAAAGCTAGGAAAAACAAAGAAAAATCCAAAGCACATGTCACGTTTTAAATCAACAGTTAGTCTATTAGGTCCTTTATATATATATATATATATATATATAAAATTAATTAAAACTAAATAAGCAAGAGAAATAAAGTAGCAGAATTTCAGCTCTTATGTTGTTGCAATATTCTATTCTTATGCCTTTGGGTATTTACCTTATCAAGATCTCACTGATCAAAAATTTTATCATCAAAAATTTTTTGACCAAAACCCAACTTCATTACATGTATTCATTTGGAAGTTTCAATGTGAATCCATTCATGCACAGTATGTTAGCAACATAAAACTTAATCAATAATCAGAAAGTTCAGAACATGCAATCTAAAGTAAATCTCTATAATTCTTAAACGTTATATCATGCAAATACATAAAATTAATCCAATATAATATATGGCACAAACAAAATGCAAGGTATAAAGTAATAATAAGTTTAAAGGGATAAATTAAAAGGGTAGTAGATATATGATAATATTGAGATAGTAGCTAATTTTAAGGAAAAGAATGAACCTTTACTAATTTGGTGAAGAAAATATTTGATGTGTTGAATGAACCTTTCGGGTAAATGAACAGCCATATCGAACTCGGACTAAAGGAACTTTGATGCAAAATGGAACCGAAGTGGCAAACTCGGATTTTAGACACGAGTGGCACCTCAAATAGAAAGAACCACCACTGATGGTCGACGGAAATATCTAGGAATCGGTTGGTTTTAAAGAGTGTTTAAGGTTAACAGAAGGTTAGCCAAAATGTAGACGAAGGAGAAAAGAGTAGCTTTCAGTGTCCTATTTTCGTTTTCATGGTGGTCTTCGCTGATAAAGGTTGAAAACAATTGTGGAGCGATGGTGGTGATTAGCTATTTATTGAGAAAAGAAAATGAAGAAGGAGGAGAAGTAAAAGAGAGTCAACTGCCTTCTTTTTTTCCCTCTTCTTGTTCTTCTTTTTTAGCTGGCGAGGCAATGAAAACGAAAAGAATCAATTTTGAGTTATTTTTTGGGGAAAAAGAATATTCTTCCGTGAAAGAAAAATAGTGAGGAAGATTTTATAAATATGGCAAGATTTGATCAAGTTTAAAATTTTAAATTTTTGTGCTCAACATGGCTATTTAGATCTAAATAAATTCTATCAAAATATATAAAACTAATAATTACTAAATTACTAAGTAAAATAAATATTTATAAATTATTAAATCAATAATTATATTTTATTATAAAAAATAATTCACTAGTATTTGTGATAAACTTTAAAAAATAATAATTTTAAATTATTTGCTCTAATATTTAAAATAAATAGAAAGAATAGGAAAATGTAAAGAGACTGAGCTAAAAATAAAAATAATTTTTTTTAGAAAAGAAAAAAAAAAGCTTTGCAAGTGAATGATAATGATGATATAATGATACTAAAATAGTGCAGATAGTATTTCTTAGCACAAAATTTGATAAAGATAAGTAAAATAATGTTTTTGGCCTCACAGATACAAATAAAAGCACAAACATGTAAATTTAAAAAAAAAAAAAAAGTTGACAAAATTGGGTGTCAATGCTTAACTGATTCATCTTTATAATCTCAAATTTTATTCTAGCTTGCAAAATCTTTGCTTTGACGGATTGTGAAAAGAGTCAACATTTAGCTTGTGTGTTGTGAATTCCCAGTCTATACCTATTATATCATCATTGAACAAAGAAAGGTTACACATGTTATCTATCAAGAACAAAATGTGTTTACCTCTGAGCTCAAAGTCAATTCCGAATCCTAATATACTTTCTTTTCAAGTGCGTCCGATAAGAGAGTGTCTGGGTCTAGCTCTTCTATAGTTATGATTGGTGCACCTTCGTCATCTAGTACCGAGAAATCTAGGACTGCATCTTTCTAGATTCTTGATATTTTTAGGTGGACCTCATATCTTGTGATTTCATGTGGTATGAATAGTTTATGTGAATTATCTTGGGTGTGCCCTGGAGGTCATGTTGTTGTAATTGCTATTATTTCTACTGAGTGAGTCCACTGGCTGCAATCATTGAGTAACATTCTTGAGATATTGTATGTTCTCTTTAGATCTCTCTAATCCCCTAAAGGATGAAAAACTTGATCTCTTAATGTAGAGTTGAAGAAACAACTTTCATGGCGCGGATCCTTGGACAATGGTTGGAGTTTCCCTGGATTTGTTGAACACCGATAGCAGCTGCTGAGATGATTTTGCTGGACAATTGCATCTGTTTTAGGACTTTGCGTAGATGAGGTTCACTGAATTACCTGAAGCAATCAAAATACATTTAACATCAATATCAAAAATATGTAATGTAATCCAGGAAGAGAGAAGATTCAATGAAATTAATATCTGTCTACTTAATCACTAAACTCAATTTCCGAAGTAAATTATGTTAGAGTTGTGGCTCTGATTCAAATGTCATTGAATATTTAATATAAAAAGTAGTATATATATTTTTGGACTCTAATTTTTGTAGCTTATTTACATAAGTAATATGTGACCATTTATAGATTTTATGATAAATAAAAAGGGGGTGAACTTAAAAAATTGTGAAATAAGATAGTTTAGTCGACTGCTGACACCTTCAAGTCGACTAAGATCCTGCAAAAGAGTCGGTAACAAATAAAGCATAAAAGTACCAAACAAGAAAATTAAAGGACATAGAGTTTTTACACTGGTTCGAATCACCAGGGTGGTGCCTAGTCCAATACCCTTGATTACAAGAGTTCCCTTAGAGCTAGATAGAAATGGTTTATATGTAGAGTGTCACCAACATATTGTAATCACAATTCTATGAGATTTAGTCACAACCTCCACTTGTATAGCTACATAACCTTTTTCTTTTCTTTTGATCTCATTAATAACTATTACAAATTACAGTAATTGTGTAAGAAGTAGAATAGTCAAGATTGATCAACTGAAGTTGAATTGTAACATCCCAGACCACCACTTGTGGAAATTGTCCGCTTTGGAGCCTTCGCTCCTCATGGTTTTAAAATGCATCTACAAGGGAAAGGTATCCAAGCACTTATAAAGCACTCTTAGTTCTCCTCCCCAACCGATGTGGGATTCGCCTATACCAATGTGGGATTCACCTAAGGCAAGCCTTACACTCACCCCCTCTTGGGACTCAGTGTCCTCGCTGAGGTTTGCCTCACCACCGACCCGGTATCGGCTCTGATACCAACTGTAATAGCCTAGGCCACCGCTTGTAGAAATTGTTTGCTTTGGAGCCTTCACCCCTCACGATTTTAAAACGCTCTACAAGGGAAAGGTATCCAAGCACTTATAAAACACTCTTCGTTCTCCTCCTCAATCGATGTGGGATTCGCCTAAACCAAGCCTTTATATTGTAACACCCTGAAACTTTTCTAGACCAGACTTAGACCTTGCAAGAAAAATTCAAAAGAAAACCAGATAAAATTCCTTAGAACGACTGAGACAACAAATTGTGGTCAGCTCCAACGACTCGTTGTGTCAGCCATGGTCAACCCTGCCTGATCAGTCGAGAACCCACGGGACAAGGAACGACCCGTTGTGAGAAGCAATGAGTCTTCCTCACACTCGTTAGTTCCCTAGCTCAGAACTCCTTTCCAGTACCCCAGGACTCAACCAACGAGTCATTGTCAGAAACAACGACTCGTTGTGTGAGACATTAGGTGAGAACCCTAAAAACTCTTTTCAGTGATGACAAGTGGGAATCACGACCCCTTGTGTCCCACAACAAGTTGTGGTCACCACCCTTCATGTCTAGTTTGAGGTTTTAGAAATTCTTCCAGTGAACATAACAACTGGAAACAACGACCCGTTGGGTCTACCAACAAGTCGTTCTATCACCTATTGGCAAGCCTTTCAGATTTCCTAGTCTAGTGACCGCGGAAGGAACCAACGAACCGTTGGTTCAACCAATGATTTATGATGTCCCCCATTTCCAAACCCAGTGTTACCATCCCCCAGGTAGTAGGACCAACAAGAGGTCCCAACGAGTCTTGGTCTCAACCAACGGCTCGTTGAGTGACCTGTTGGTTCCTTGTCGGCCAATTTCTAGATTCTTATTCCAGGGATATTTTTTTATTTTTTCACCTATTTAGTCTCTAAACTACATCGTTTTAAGTGTAATTTCAGAGATACTAGAGGGATTGAATGATTTTCCCCCTCATTCCCCACGTAAACTCTCAGAATATCGATCGTAGAAACTCAGACTCTTTCTCTCAAGAAAGAACTAGGATTTCTCATCAGTCGAAGAAATTCAAGCTTTCTTCTTCAGGGATTTCTTATCCAGGAAAGTGGGAATTCAAAAAGGGAATAGTTCTTCATTTATGTCCCCGAAGTCTTCTCTATTTTCTCTATCGGTTGAGCTCTGCGGATTCGAAATGTAGAAAATTGTCAGACTAATTTCTTTGAGATTTCAAGTGGAGTATTTCTCATGATTTTTAACTGCTTTATTATTCCCTATTTCTATAAATTTATGAGAATTGTATCTTGTGGAATGATTTAGCCCTAGTTCTCAGTTTAGTAAAATTTAGAATTTCGTATGTTGGACTAGTTTCACTGTAGCTTGATTGAATCAGTTTTGATATCCCCATATGGTTAGTGTATGTGGAAATTTTAGTCAGATATATACATGTCCAGTCTCAGTTAGATTATTATACTCAGTGTTGTCTAGAAATGTCTGTTGATCAGTTTGACTACAGTTAATTCTTGAGGTGTCAGTGGTATTCCGATTGGTAGTATATATTATAAACCGACACGCAAGCACATGTGGTCAAACAAGTAATAAAGTGGCTAAGTAGCCAAGTATCGATCCAAGGAGGCTCAAGATATGTAAAGTTGCCTAGTTTACTATATTCCTATTTCACTTCTAATTATGCTAACAACAATGTAACTAGTAGTTACTTGAGTTTTTGTTTCTAAACTATATATACTACAATTAATAACAACTATTTACTTGTGAATTTAGACAATGGATATGAACATGCCAAGGTTAAGAACAAGTAATAAACTTGATAATCATGATAATTTGGTTACTCTCTTCTTCATGTTGCTAGCCAAAAACATTAACCTAGAAATTAAAACTCTCGTATTTAATTTTACTTTAGAATCATAAACCATCCGTCTACATTTCTGTGATCAAATGCAATTTATGACCTAGCACTACAATTCCGGTTCCTAAATTGACTAATACGGCTTTCAAGTATATTTTTATCAGGAAAGCACATCAAAACCCAATTTTCCCAAATCAAGTTAAGAACAATACCCTATTAATTCACAACTTTCCAATTTCTTGCTCTTTCGAGTGAAATTGGACTTTTTAGATGTACATTAATGTTGGCCAAGCACTAATGCAGTAAGAACAAGAATTAATAGAACAACATGAAAGAAGAAGAAGAAAACCTTATCAATTATAATCAAAATTCATTACACATGTTCAAAACCTCAGCAAGGAAGAGAATTAGCCACTCATTTGTGGATTGATCATCCTAAAATGAGTGTAAATCATGCATACAATTGATAGAAAGAAGAAAAGAAGAGAAGAAATCCCTTAGCTTTTTCGTTCCTCAACTGCTCCTAACCCACGTCCTTGCTCTCCACTTCTGAACTCAGTCTAAAAACTAAAAACTGCTTAAAATAAACCTAAGTGTGCTATTTATACTAGTGGGAAATTTTTCCCGGAATAACAAGCAACGTGTCACGGAGGCCAACGCGGAGCACTGCCTCCGTGACACGGCGTGGACGCGGACCTTCACTGGAATTTCAAGGTTCGGTAAATTAGCCTCAACGTGGCACGGAGGCCAACGCGGAGGCCTCTCTCCGTTCCACGGAGCTGACGCGAAGGCACACTGGAAATTGCCGTTTTAATTCCTGTTCAGGCAGTGTGCTACCGCGATGGTAGCGTGGCACGGCTCCATCGCGGAGCCCCTATAAAATGTGCATTCCAAGGTCTTTTCCACGCTCACATCCAAGTCCAACTCCGACATAGTTCCAACATGCATTTTAGCTCCTAAAAATCACATTTACCTGCAGAACAAATGCTAATCATGTTGGTTAGTATAAATACGCATTTTATTACCAATTACATGATATTATATACACATTGCACAACAAACAAGGTAAAAATGATACGTTTGAGTATCACTTGGGCATATAAATCTGCCCAAGATCACTTACCCCACACTTAAATCCTTGTTCGTCCTCGAACAACATATACACAAATCATGCAAATTACATCCCAACCTTCGTCACTATGGTGCAACAATTTACGCTACGGTCATACCGATTATTCAATTCTTGCAAATCAACAAGAAAACATGCTTGGTCGTACAATACAATGACCTTTAATACATCAAGACTTCCTAGACTTTAAGAATTGATTCTTGATATCGGCAAACTCATGCAAATCAGCTAATCAAGAAATCCGACACGAAAATCAATCTTTCATCAAGCATGTGCCCTCACAACTCGAGAGAAACTTCCCCTTTATGTTCATGCAGCACACAAACATGCAAGTAGGGGCATATAAAAATTAATTTCACTCTCTCTCCCAAAAGAATTCACATGCATCATGTCATGACCCATAGGCTTGCCCTTAGTGTATTACTCCACTAATATAAAGAAATGCAATGTAAGATCACGTAGGACTTTAATGGGTTGTAACGGGTCTATGGATCTAGTATATATATATTGGATTAGCCAATAATAGTCGCTAGCATCCTTAAGCGCCTTTTCAACTCATTCCCATCGACTCATGGACATTGTTCCTCTCTTTTCTCTTTTCCCCCCATTCATGCTGGTTTACTTTCATACAGCCCAATTCATCAAACACACTTGACACAAAACAAAGGTTTTTCATGTACCCTCACTATCACTTAATTACAACAAGTGCCTCTTCAACATCATCTTTTCTTTCTTCACTTTGCTTTTCTTTTTCTTTTCACTCTTTTCACTCTTTAACACTTTGGGAAATATTTTCTTTTCTTTGTAAGAGCTTAAGAGCTTCTTATAGACTTTAAGGCTAATGAAAAGAAGGAATAAAGCTTAGTTCATACAATTTTGGACAAAAGAAAGAAATCGGCTAAAGGCTCAACGGGCTAACTAGGGTATACAACATATAAAAAGGTAGAATTTGACAAGAAAAAAAATGGAAACTATCGGTTAAAACAAAGAAATGCCTACATCCTTTCCAACACTACACCTCCTTCATTTCGTTTTGTATACACACCAGGCAAGTTCTAGACAATTCACAATGACATGGAATAGCAATACCTCACTTCACACTTCATGCACATGCTTGAATCAACATGCATTCACAGACTCTTTAATTAGTTAATTACATGAATTCAAGATTAAGCCTCAATCATACTGAACCAAATTCTATAGCCTAGGTAACTCAACGTATTTACAGAATTGCATGCTTTCAAATGAATCACTTTCACATTTTGAACATCAGTTACAACACGCAACGAAATTTTAGCAACCATAAGCAACTACAGTTCATTGATGCAATCCACCAAAGAAAAACTAAAAAACAAATAAAAATCCTACTCCTACCGACTACATTTCCCTTAAGACGGTCGTCATCCATCCATCATAGGGAACGGTCACTAACTATGACATCGGTTCAAGGGACTATTCTAGATAAAAGAACCGAAAACAAACTCCGAGAAACCCAAAAAAATAAAAATCGCAAAAAATTTTGCAACATCATCGATTATTTCGATAGAAAGAAAGTATTTACAAAAGATTTTGATAATTGCAAAATATCTTCGCAAAAATTTTGAAAAATATCGATCATGTCGATAGAGAAAAAAAATATTTACAAAATTTACAAAATATTTACGCTAGCAACCATAACTTTCAAAAACACACATCATCAGCCACAAAACAAATATATACAGATACACCACAAATCAGTTCACAACAGGGAAAGCACAAACATTCATACAACTCAAGGAAAAACATACAGCAAATTAGAGCCTATGTCCCAGCACCTAGCTACTCCCCACCCCACACTTAAATCGAACACTGTCCCCAGTATTCAAAAAAATACAAAGCACAAAATTTTGGGTGGTGGAACTCCCTGCTCAGTCGAAATATTCGACTTCTTCATTCGGTGCTGCGGCCTCGTCGCCCATGTCTGAATCAGCTCCATCGTCGTCATCGGACTCCACATCGGAGTCCTCAGACGTGTCTCCTCATCAGTAGGGACATCGTCATCTGTCGACTCCACGAAGGCTGGCCCCACCCGACATAAGGCTCTGGCGTTCTCGCCAAATGGGTAGTCCAGCTCCAGCTGCCATAATTCTTCCTCGGTGGCTGGTCTCCCACCAATCCATAGCTGAAGCATCTGCATGCCGAACATACGGGCCATGTACTGATCGTCACGAGCATGTCGCTCGCCCAAAGTCAATACTGGTCCATGTGTAGTGTCGGGGGCCTTAGTCTTTGTCACGTCGAGGGCCCTCCGCTCCAACTGCGGAATATAGTCCAAGGCTTCTTCCTCGATGTCGAGGCCTCGGAGGAAGGTGGTGATGAGTCCGCCAAACCCGTATCTGTGGCCCTGGTGCAGTCTGGCTCTCTTCATGGCGGATATTATGACCGCCCCCACATTAATCTCAAGCCCTTTCATCAGGGCATACACCAAGCAGACACGGTCCCGAGTCACGTCCGTCATATGAACTCCCGGGATCAAGCACGAACACACAATCTTCAGCCATATTCTGGCCTCCCTGTTCATCTGCGAATAAGGCAGAGCCTGGTGGTAACCCCTCTCCTTATGTCTACTCCATCGGGCTGTGGATCGATCCCCACACAACGTACGTCTGATGTCGGCGTACGGTGGGGTGATGTTTAGCTGGCGGAGAACGTGGGCGTCTGTGTCCCGTGCTCCAACGATGGCATTCAGCTACTGGGGTTCCAGAGTGACAATCTGCCCTCTGATTTTCACTGTGTGGCTTCTGATGGCTGGGTTCCAGTTTGCATAAAATTCCAGACCAAGTGAAGGTTGCACTCCTTGGGCTCCTGAAAAATAAAGCTGAGCCCAGCTGCTTCAATTCTCTGTACAATGCGAGGGAACTCCTGTGCGAGTGGTTCCCTTGCAATATGTTCCTCGGGGAAGTACTTGTTCTCTTTATGGTTAGCATACCATTTCTTCCCTTCATCTGTTACCCATCTTGTTCCGTATTGGCGGCGTTGGCCGCGTGGAACAACGGGTGCAGCTGGGACTGCGGTGCCCAGTCTCATCCTTTTCCTACCGGTGCCTGAGGTAGAAGCACCCTTGCCTTTATCTTGTCTGCTCGCCATTGTACCTGTCAATTTACACAAACAAGCACAAAGTTAAGCTAAAAACTTGTTCACTTCGGCTAAGGTCGGGTTACACAACATTTACCCCACACTTAGGCCTTAGCTACTTCTACAAAATTACGGCAAAGATAACTCTAATTACACCACAGACAACACTATACACTTCATGCTTAGTGCGTTCACAACAAAAATTTCGACAGCATAACGGTTAGCGTACTACTCAGACTTCATACAGCTAATCCCAATCCTACTATCGCTAATAATTCACACATCGCACAAGCAACAAAAACAACAACAAAATAAAAACAACAATAAAAACATTCTATATACAATCTAATTCAAACAATCTAACCAATTTACACACTTTTTGCATTTTCCCACAAAAATTCGAGAATTTGTCGTCTTTTAACATTTACACAATATTTACCACGACTTCTCTCAAATAACAAACACACCCCGGCATCTAATTTGCCGACTTATCAAGTCGCTCAAGTTAAATTCAACAATTCATGCCCTAGAATACAATTCTATAATCAAATTCGAATTATTTACGCAATCGATAAGTTCAAACGCTAAATACAACAATCCAAACATGTATCAATCACAAATAATCCAACATTCATGTTTAATTGCTACTTGGGGTGATATATCTCACCTCACATGCCCAACTTTGACTAAAATCGCCAAAAAATTGAGATAGACGATGAAAACATACCTTTGAATTGAGAAACCGAAGAAACTTGACGTATTCCTTGCCTAGGAACGTGGCACGGTGCTTGGGGAGGGGGAAATAGGTGTTTGGTCGCGGAGGGAAGAGGGAATGGGAAGAAATGGGGCAAAATCGGGTGTTTTAAATTAAGAAAGCACGCGGGTCACCCGGCAACCTGGTGTGACCCGACACCAAATACACAGCAACGTGTCACGGAGGGTAACGCGGAGCCCCTCCTCCGTGACATGGAGCCAACGCGTTGGCTTACTGGATTTTTGAAAAATCCGGATTTTGCCTTCAACGTGTCACGGAGGCCAACGCGGAGCACTGCCTCCGTGACACGGCGCCAACGCGCCAGTGCACTGTTTCTTCAATTAATTTGATTTTTCATACCTTGCCTCATTTTCTCGATTCCATGTATATTTCCTCCGTTATACCTGAAAATCACCTCACTAAGCAAAAATTGGTTAGATTAATAGATTTTCCTAACTAAAATAAAAAATACTAACTAAAATGAAAATCTAAACCTAATCAAGAAAAGAAAAAGAAAAATAAAACTTGGAAATAGAAAATAAAAACGAAAATAAAGATAAAAATTAACTACACTGTGCAAAAAGAAGAAAAGTAAAATATTTTTCTCACGAATTGCCTCCCGTGCAGCGCCTGGTTTACCGTCGTGGCTCGACGTCCTTTAAGCTCACTTGTCTACTAGGGTGATGGATGATTTGTCCCGATCATGGTCATCCCCCCAGTAGTGCTTGCATCTCTGCCCATTTACCAAGAACGTAGCACTCCTATCTTCTTGCCACAGTTCTACCGCCTCGTGAGGGGTCATTCTCACCACTTCAAACGGTCCAGACCATTTAGACCTCAGCTTACCAAGAAACAATTTCAATCTTGAATTAAAAAGCAAAACTTTCTGTCCTGGTTCGAAAATGCGATGCACCACATGCTTGTCGTGCCATCTTTTGGTTCTTTCCTTGTAGTACTTCGCACTCTCATAGGCATGCCAGCGAAATTCATCAAGTTCGCTGAGCTGCATCAGTCTCTTTTTACCCGCTAGCTCTGAGTCCATATTTAGCTTTCTGACAGCCCAGAAAGCTCGATGCTCAAGTTCAACCGGGAGATGACATGCTTTGCCATAGACCAATCAGTATGGTGACGTTCCAATCGGTGTCTTATAAGCAGTTCGGTAGGCCCACAACGCATCATCAAGTTTACTAGACCAATCATTCCGTTGTGTGTTCACCGTTTTTTGAAGAATCTGTTTTACCTCCCTATTTGACACCTCTACTTGCCCACTAGTTTGTGGGTGGTATGCTGTGGCCACTTTATGGCGCACCCCATACTTAGCCAGTAATTTCTTGAAACTTGCATTGACAAAATGAGCCCCTACGTCACTGATAATTTCTCGGGGTGTCCCAAACCTTGTGAGAATGTGTTTTTTCACAAACTTTGTTACTACCTTGTTATCATTCATGGGGCAAGCTATTGCTTCCACCCATTTTGATACATAATCTACAGCTACCAAGATGTAACGATTACCAAATGACGGTGGGAATGGGCCCATGAAATCAATGCCCCATACATCGAAGGGCTCAACTTCCAGTATGTTCTGCAAAGGCATCTCTTGTCTTCTGCCAATTGATCCTGTCCGCTGACATCTATCACACATTTTGACATACGCCATAGAATCTCTGAACAGTGTTGGCCAAAAGAAACCTGACTGAAGAACCTTGTGTGCTGTTCTCTCACCTCCGTGATGCCCTCCATACAACGAAGAATGGCAGCCCCTTAACACCTCTGCTATCTGACTCTCTGGGATGCATCTTCTCATCACCTGGTCTGGTCCCTGCTTGAACAAATATGGCTCGTCCCATACATAATGTCGGCTGTCATGCCTCAATTTCCTTCTTTGCTGGTCTGTTGCTTCAGGTGGGTAAACTCCGCTTACTAGAAAGTTGACTATGTCAGCATACCAGGGAACTTCAGCTTCTCCCATTGCTAAGAGTTGCTCATCTGGGAAGTCCTCATTAATGTCATCACTTTCCATCATATGCGACCGACTTTCCAGTTGTGATAGGTGATCTGCTACTTGATTTTCACTCCCCTTTCTGTCTCTAATCTCAAGGTCAAACTCCTGTAGCAATAAGATCCATCTGATCAATCTGGGCTTAGCATCTTTCTTGTTGAATAGGTATCGAATAGCTGCATGATCAGGTGTACACCACCATTTTCGAACCCACCAAATAAGACCGGAACTTGTCAAATGCAAACACCAGAGCTAGCATTTCCTTTTCTGTGACTGTATAATTGCTCTGGGCCGTATTTAGTGTCTTGCTTGCATAATAAATAGAATGAAAAATTCTATTCTTCCTTTGTCCCAATACAGCTCCCACAGCCACATCACTGGCATCACACATCAGCTCAAATGGTTGTTCCCAATCAGGAGAGGTAAGTATGGGTGCTTCTATCAATTTCTGCTTCAACTTTTCAAATGCTACAACACACTCATCGTTCAACTCAAACTTGACCTCCTTTTCTAGCAGTCTGCAGAGCGGTCTAGAAATGTTGGAAAAGTTTTTAATGAACCGTCTGTAGAATCCTGCATGTCCCAGAAAACTGCGTACACCTTTCACTGATACTGGTGGTGGCAATTTCTCAATAACCTCGATTTTTGAACGATCGATTTCCAACCCCTTTTTAGACACTTTGTGGCCCAGGACAATCCCCTCCTTCACTAAGAAGTGGCATTTCTCCCAGTTTAACACAAGGTTGGATTCTTCACATCGATCCAGCACCCTGTCAAGATTCTGCAAACAAGTAGCAAACGAATTACCAAAAACAGAAAAATCATCCATAAATACCTCAACAAAATCCTCAACCATGTCATGGAAAATAGCCATCATGCATCTCTGGAATGTGGCGGGTGCGTTGCATAACCCAAACAGCATCCGCCTGAAAGCATATGTCCCATAAGGATAGGTGAAAGTCGTCTTCTCTTGATCCTCAGGAGCGATGGCTATTTGGTTATAGCCAGAGTACCCATCAAGGAAGCAATAATACTCCTGCCCTGCCAATCTATCAAGTATTTGGTCAATAAAAGGAATGGGGTAATGGTCTTTCCTCGTGGCTTCATTTAGTTTTCTGTAGTCCATACAAATTCGCCAGCCTGTGACGGTTTGTGTAGGGATCAACTCATTTTTCTCATTAGTGATTACAGTCATCCCCCCTTTCTTAGGAACACATTGAACGGGACTGACCCACTCACTGTCTGAAATTGGGTAGACTACACCTGCATTAAGCCACTTGATTATTTCATTCCTTCCCACATCTTTCATTGCTGGATTAAGTCTCCTCTGCGGCTGAACAGTTGGCTTGGCTCCTGTCTCCATGAATATCCTGTGTGTGCAGAAAGCTGGATTTATACCCTGAATGTCAGACATTTGCCAACCCATTGCTTTCTTCCTCTTCCTTAAGACCCCCAAAGCTGCCTTTTCCTGTTCCTCTGTCAAATCTACATAGATGATAACTGGTAACGTCTCTCCCTCCCCCAAAAAGATATATTTTAGATGGGGAGGCAATTCTTTCAGCTCCAGTTTCGGTGCCTCCTCAACAGACGGTTTCGGCAACGGCTCTAGTGATCTCATCAATGACTGAAATTCCTGTCTCCTCGGATGATTAGGTGCTCCATCCAACAATTGAACCATTCCACAAGCTTCTCTATCCCCAAAATGATCAGAATGCGTCAACGCTCTTTCCAATGGGTCTTGAGATTCAACAACCTGCCTACTTTCTCCGTGTTCAACCACACTGATTTCCGAAAGCTCCTTATGTATAGCCGGCAGCTTCATGGCTTTTAGCACATCAAATACCTCTACCTTTTCATGTGCTCGCATTGTAAGTTGACCCGCAGCTACATCAATTAATGCTTTTTCGATTGCCAAAAAGGGTCGTCCCAAAATAAATGGGACTTCAGCATCTGGTTCAAAATCCAGAACAATAAAATCGACCGGAAAAATGAGGGAGCCTACTTGCACTAACACATCCTCAACAATGCCATCCGGCTTAGCTAAAGACCTGTCTGCTAGCTGCAAGATTACCGTTGTAGGTCTAGGACTCCCTAGACCTAACTTTCTGAATACCGAAGATGGCATCAGATTTATGCTTGCCCCCAAGTCGCATAATCCACGAGCTCGGATACTTTGCCCAATCGTAAGCTGGATAGTAAAACTTCCAGGGTCTTTCAGTTTTGTGGGAAACCTATTCTGAATATGGGAAGTGCATTCCTCCGTTAAAGCTACCGTGGCATACTCAGTCAAACGACTTTTGTTAGCCACGATGTCTTTAATATATTTCGCATATTTTGGCACTCCCTGCAAGACATCAACAAGAGGTAAGTTAACATGTACCTGTTTAAGTACCTCCATGAATTTCTGGAAACACGCCTCCTCCTTGTGTTTCTTAAGTCGTTGAGGGAACGGGGGTGGAGGCCTTTCTGGTTCAGCTTCTTTAGTCTTCCCCTTATCTGAGATTTACTCTCCCTCAACATCTGCTGCTCCTGACTTTTGAGGCGGTCTTTCCGGTTCCACCTCCTTTAACTGTAAACCACTCCTCGTGGTCACTGCATTTACCTGCTTCGGATTAGGATCCGTGTCGCTAGGTAGTCCTCCTCTGGGTCTAGTATTTTGGGCACTAGCAAATTGCCCAAACTGATATTCAAGAGCCTTGGTCGCCAATTGATTGTTCTTCACTTCGGCTGCCAATTTGACATAGTCAGCCTGCAATTGTGCCTGATTAGGGATCATGGTTTTGAACATCTCTTCAATGGTAGGTGATGGTGGTGGAGGAGGGGCATTGTGATTTCTGAATTGAGCTTGATAATTTTGTTGCCCTCCTTGGTTTCTGTGCATACCCTGCCCTGAACTTTGGCCTTGTTGATTGTTGCTACCCCACGAAAAATTTAGATGGTTCCTCCAATTTGAGTTGTAGCCACTACCAAACTGCTGCTGATTTCTCTGTGCATTGCCCACAAAGTTAACAGAATCAGGATTTGCACCACAGCATTCAGCTGAATGCTCACTACTACCACACACTTCACACCACATCTGTTGAACTGCATTGACTGACGCTGAAGGCTGGTTCAAGTTCATATTGCTGAAGTGAGTGTTTAACTGATTTTGCAAAGCAGCTATCTGTGCAGCGATAGCTGTGAATCCATCCACTTCAAGCACTCCCGCTGCTTTCCTTACTCCACCTCTTGAAGAATCTGCATTCCATTCTGGATTGCCTTGTGAAATTCGGTTGAGCAAAGTGTACAACTCCTCATAGGTCTTTTCCAGCGCTTGCCCTCCAGCTGCTGAATCTAACAGAATTTTAGTGTGGGGTTCCAAACCCTCAATAAATGTGTGTACCAACACCTCATTGGACTGATGATGATGAGGACAGTCCCGCAACATGGATTTAAATCTTTCCCAGGCTTGATATAGATTTTCTCCTTCCCTCTATTTAAAACTTAGAATTTGACTTCTAAGTCTGGTTGTTTTACCAGAAGGGAAAAATCTGATCAAAAACTTCCGTGCAAGATCATCCCACGTTGATATAGAATTGGGTGGTTCAGCTTTTAACCACCTCTTGGCTTCACCAAGTAAGGAAAATGGAAATAAGGTGAGCCGAACATAATTAGGTGACACTCCAGCGGGTATATAAGTGTCACTTATCTCCAAAACGTTTTGGAGATGTTGTTGTGGATCTTCATGAGGGAGACCGGTAAATTGCCCGCTTGTGTGCAAAAGTTGCACCATATTCTGCTTTAATTCAAACCTCCCTCCAGGCTCTGGTTTGCGGATGCTAGAATGTACATTGTTGGCGTGTGGGATTGCCACCTCACGAACCGGCCTTGCTGCTGCTTCATCGGGCACTAACACTGCCCGCACAACTGGTGGACTTTGTTGCTCCATTATAGACTGTTTAAGCAACTACAGCTTCTTTCGTAGAGCTTCTCTACGTTGACTATGAAATTCACGTTCAGGCTCTAAGTAAGATGAAGAGAAAGAAAGGGAAGTTTTTTCTTTCTTTCAATCCAAATAAGAGAACAAAGAAAGCACTAAAAAATAAAAGTTAGATAAAGAAGTGTTAGTAAGAACTAGCACTAGACCTCTCTAGGAGGGAAGTTCAGGGGTTAGAGTGTGCCTGATTCATATGCAGTTTCCTCTCTGAAAGATGCCCAATCAAGAAGGATGTGCCACCATGCCCATCCACCAGCTCTTTGTCCCTTACCAGTGTTCAAAGAAACAAAATCTGCAAAATACAGGCTAAGACCAAGTTGTTAACACTTAAGAAAATAAAAATAAAAATACAGTAAATTTACACTAAACACAATTTCACAAATCGCCTAGCCTCCCCGGCAGCGGCGCCAAAAACTTGTTCGGTGCTATTCCGATTGGTAGTATATATTATAAACCGACACGCAAGCGCACGTGGTCAAACAAGTAATAAAGTGGCTAAGTAGCCAAGTATCGATCCAAGGAGGCTCAAGATATGTAAAGTTGCCTAGTTTACTATATTCCTATTTCACTTCTAATTATGCTAACAACAATGTAACCAGTAGTTACTTGAGTTTTTGTTTCTAAACTATATATACTACAATTAATAACAACTATTTACTTGTGAATTTAGACAATGGATATGAACATGCCAAGGTTAAGAACAAGTAATGAACTTGATAATCATGATAATTTGGTTACTCTCTTCTTCATGTTGCTAGCCAAGAACATTAGCCTAGAAATTAAAACTCTCGTATTTAATTTCACTTTAGAATCATAAACCATCCGTCTACATTTCTGTGATCAAATGCAATTTATGACCTAGCACTACAATTCCGGTTCCTAAATTTACTAATACGGCTTTCAAGTATATTTCTATCAGGAAAGCACATCAAAACCCAGTTTTCCCAAATCAAGTTAAGAACAATACCCTATTAATTCACAACTTTCCAATTTCTTGCTCTTTAGAGTGAAATTGGACTTTTTAGATGTACATTAATGTTGGCCAAGCACTAATGCAGTAAGAACAAGAATTAATAGAACAACATGAAAGAAGAAGAAGAAAACCATATCAATTATAATCAAAATTCATTACACATGTTCAAAACCTCAGCAAGGAAGAGAATTAGCCACTCATTTGTGGATTGATCATCCTAAAATGAGTGTAAATCATGCATACAATTGATAGAAAGAAGAAAAGAAGAGAAGAAATCCCTTAGCCTTTTCGTTCCTCAACTGCTCCTAACCCACGTCCTTGCTCTCCACTTCTGAACTCAGTCTAAAAACTAAAAACTGCTTAAAATAAACCTAAGTGTGCTATTTATACTAGTGGGAAATTTTTCCTGGAATAACAAGCAACGTGTTACGGAGGCCAACGCGGAGCACTGCCTCCGTGACACAGCGTGGACGCGGACCTTAACTGGAATTTCAGGGTCCGGTAAATTAGCCTCAACGTGGCACGGAGGCCAACGCGGAGGCCTTTCTCCGTGCCACGGAGCTGACGCGAAGGCACACTAGAAATTGCCATTTTAATTCCTGTTCAGGCAGTGTGCTACCGCGATGGTAGCGTGGCACGGCTCCATCGCGGAGCCCCTATAAAATGTGCATTCCAAGGTCTTTTCCACGCTCGCATCCAAGTCCAACTCCGACATAGTTCCAACATGCATTTTAGCTCCTAAAAATCACATTTACCTGCAGAACAAATGCTAATCATGTTGGTTAGTATAAATTCGCATTTTATTACCAATTACATGATATTATATACACATTGCACAACAAACAAGGTAAAAATGATACGTTTGATTATCACTTGGGCATATAAATCTGCCCAAGATCAAGTGGTGCCTCCCAATTATTAGTGTTAGACTTAGTTATCAGATTTTAGTGGTTGATTAGGCGGCCATGACACTTCTAGATAAGAAGCTCTGACCAACCTTAGGACCTCAACTTCAGATTATAGTTTGATCTTTAGATGGTTACGACGCTTCCAGATAAGCAGCTCTGGCCAGTCTTAGAAAACCAGTTGCAGAATCCAGTCCGATAAGACTCTTAAGGTACTTCCAGATAGGTATTCCTGACTTAGTCTTGGTCCCCAGTTTCAAACTATCATCTTAGTAGTCAGTCTAGAACCATCCAATGGGAGTAGGACTTAGCACCAAGCTGATCGGGGTTCCAGCACCCAGATTTCCAAAACTACATTACCACCATAGGTTATTTTTATTGGCCTTATGGCCCTAGACTTTTGATCACCCAAATCATGCCTTTATACCCTGGAAAGGTATATTGAGTCCTATCGATGGGGTGTATACATCGAACTCCACGTCTAGCTCACGTGATTATATGTCGGTTATAGACTCTCCCACTAGTCAGTTCAGTTCAGTTCAGTTTCAGATTAGCTCAATTCAGAACAGTTTCAGATTACTCAGTTTAGATCAGTTCAGTATCTCAGATTTAGGGCATGTCTTTTACCATCAGACAGAGTTATTTTGACCATCTCAGTATATTGCAATTTATTCAGTTTCAGCATTTCAGTTGGTCATTACATGTCTTTACAATTCAGTTATTTCTATTCTCTCTGTTTGGTTTCTGCTACTACTTAGTACATTCAAAGTACTGATGCATACGTTCTATGTTGTATCCTTTTATGATACAACTACAGGTTCTCAGTCTCAGCATCGTTAGCAGATCTCATTCGGGAGTTTTTAGATGCACCAGTGGTGAGTCCTCATCTTTTGAAGACGATGATTATTTCTCTTCAGTTATATTTCTTTCAGTTAGACTTAAAGTTAGTTGGGGGGGCTTGTCCCAACAACTCATCAGATAGATGGCTTTCAAACGCAGACATAGATTCATATTTTCAGTTTTGTTCCAGTTGTATTAAAACTTTATGATTTAGTTTGTCTTCATAAATATTTTATTTTATTATGTTTTTTAAAGCTTCAGCTATGATATTACTCAGATTACCAGTGTTATGATAGACCATGGGTTGGCTTGGGGTTACTTGTGACTCCAAGTACCGTGTCTCGTCCAGGATATAGACTCGGGGCATGAAAAACTTGGTATCAGAGAATTAGGTTTAGAGTATCCTAGGATGTCTGAAAGCCACGTCGAGTAGAGTTCTTTTCATGGGTGTGAAGAGCACCAAACTTATGACAGGGAGGATATGAGACGTTATTAGGAAAACTCCCTTTTGTTCATACTCTTTGTCGTGAGTTGAAGCTAAAGTCAAGAAACATTCTCCTAACTCGTGCTATATTTCGTGTCATTGAAACCATGCCTCCACGATGTGGTAATGGAAGAAGGGTCAACAACGCTTACCAACCTGCCCCACCAGCTCCAGCAACACCTCAGGACGACCCAGTGTCCTCCACAGAGTTCATAGCAGCTATCCAGCTGCTCGCACATACAGTCACAAACCAGGTGAACCAGTAGGTAGTCTCGGTCAATACTAATAGGTCCGCAGCAACTACCCGGGTTCGGGACTTCACCCAAATGAACCAAGTTTCCATGGATCTAAGATGGGAGAGGACTAACAGGAGTTTGTGGATGAGATCAGGAAGATCACCCAAATTATGGGTGTTAGCTCCTCTATGAGTGCCGATCTGGATGCCTACCAGCTGAAAGTGATAGCCCATATCTGGTGCGACCAGTGGAAAGAAGGAAGACCAGCGTGAGCAGAACCGGTGGAGTGGGAGGAGTTCACTACAACCTTCCTAGAAAGATTCTTCCCCTGGGAGCTCAGGGAGGCTAAGGTGGCTGAATTTATGAATCTAAAACAGGGAAATCGGACTATAGAAGAGTATGTACTAGAGTTCATAAGGTTGTATAAATATGCTCCAGAGATGGTAGCCGAGCCAAGGGCTCACATGATGAAGTTCGTTAATGGAGTATCGGATTTGGTCCTCAAGAAGTGTAGGACTGCAATGCTTATTAAAGATATTGATCTCTCCAACCTCATAGTTCATGCCCAACAGATTGAGGTAGAAAACTAGAAGACTTGGAGAGGGAGAACAAGTGGGCAAGGATTGTCTAATCATATTATGGCCACCAGAGGTCTGGCGGTAGTATCCACCCACTGCAGCAACAACAACAACAGCAGAGGGCTCCAGCACCCACTTCCGCTAGTGCCCCTACTTTCTGGTCCTGCAAGTATCGGAGGGGTGGAGCATCTGGCTCATAGCCCCAGAGTCACAACATCAGCAATCGCTCCCAGCTTGCCCTAAATGTGGCAAGAACCATATAGGAGAATGCCTTCAGGGCCTAGAGGGTTGTTTTAGGTGTGGATAACTTGGTCATCAACTCAAAGAATGCCCGTCAACAGGACGAGGGAGATCACAATCCACCACTTCAGCAGGTCGACCAGCTCAGCAGGCCGACCGGCTCAGCAGGCCCACATTTTAGGTACGTATGGCACCAGCGCCAAAACCATTTTAATGCTTTGTCCTCTTATCAGGATCAGGAGATCTCAACTGATGTGGTCAGGGGTATGTTACGCCTTTTCTATCTAGACGTGTATACCCTACTAGATCCAGGAGCCACACTATCGTTCGTGACTCCCTATGTAGCTGTACAATTTGATATTAGTCCAGAAATTCTCCCAGAACCATTCTCAGTCTCCACCCCAGTTGGCAAGTTAGTTAGAGCCAGCTGGGTGTATAGAAACTGCCCAGTCTCAATCTTGAATAAGGTTATTCCAGTTGATCTTGTAGAGTTAGACATGATTGACTTTAACCTTATTCTCGGCATGGATTGGCTACACTCCAGTTATGCCTCAGTCGACTGCATAACTAGGGTCATCAAATTTTAGTTCCCTAATGATCCAGTTTTGGAGTGGAAGGGCAGTAGTTCAGTGCCTAAGGGTCGGTTTATTTCCTACCTTAAGGCGAGAAAGATTATTGATAAAGGGTGTATTTATTATCTAGTTTAGGTCAAAGATTCCAGCTCTGAGACCCCGATTATTCAGTCAGTTCCAATTGTCAGTGAGTTCCCTGATGTGTTTCTCGAAGATCTT
Source organism: Datura wrightii (assembly GCA_035772735.1). NCBI lineage: Eukaryota > Viridiplantae > Streptophyta > Magnoliopsida > Solanales > Solanaceae > Datura > Datura wrightii. Next base: position 67,917,962 of record JASDFA010000019.1, on the reverse strand, counting down.
CCTAGAGTTCCTCCTAAGCGGGAAATAGACTTCGGCATAGACCTTCTCCCAGGCACTCAACCCATTTCTATCCCTCCTTACAAAATGGCTCCAGTTGAGCTTAAGCAGCTCCTTGATAAGGGTTTCATCAGGGGCAGCATCTCTCCATGGGGTACTCCAATATTATTCGTGTATAAGAAAGACAGTACCCTCAGAATGTCTATCAACTACAGTCAGTTGAATAAGGTCACAGTCAAGAACAGGTACCCCTGCCCAGGATTGATGGCTTGTTCGATCAGCTTCAAGGAGCCAATTCTTTCTCCAAGGTAGATCTTAGGTTGGGGTACCATCATCTCAAAGTCATAGAGTGTGACATACCGAAGACAGTTTTCAAAACTCGGTATGGTCACTACAAATTTGTGGTTATATCCTTCGGACTAACTAATGCCCCTGCATCTTTCACAGACCTGATGAACAATGTTTTGAAGCCATATCTGGACATGTTCTTCATTGTATTTATTGACGATATTCTGGTATACTCCAGAAGCGAAGAAGAACATGCTAACCATTTGAGCATAGTACTACACTCAGGGACCACCAGTTATTTTCTAAGCTCAGCAAATACGAATTCTGGTTTAAGTCTGTGACTTTCCTTGGTCACGTGGTCTCCGGTAAGGGCATTCGGTAGATCCTCAAAAGATAGCAGTGGTGGAAGACTGGTCAAGACCTACTTCACCAACCGAAATCAGAAGCTTCTTGGGTCTAGCCGATTAGTACTAACGTTTTGTGGAAGGTTTCTCCTCTATTGCATCCCCTCTAACTAGGTTGACTCAGAAAAAAGTTAAATTTCAGTGGTCAAATGCGTATGAGAAGAGTTTCGAGGAGTTAAAGACTCGACTCATTATCGCCCAGTGTTAACCCTATTGGAAGGAACATATGGGTTTGTAGTATATTGTGACATTTCTAGAGTTGGACTTGGTTGTGTTTTGATGCAGTGGGGTAAGGCAATAGCTTACGCCTCCAGACAGCTCAAAGTTCATGAGAAGAACTATCCGACTCATAACCTGGAGTTGGCAGCGGTGGTGCTTGCATTGAAAATATGGAGGCACTACCTTTACGAGGCTTACATGGATGTTTTCAACGATTACAAGAGCCTTTAGTATATGTTCATTCAGAAAGATCTAAATATTCATCAGAGAAGATGGTTGGAGCTATTGAAGAACTATGATATGAGTGTGCTATACCACCCAGGAAAAGCCAATGTGGTGGCTCATTCCTTAAGAAGAATGTCTATAGGGAGCGTGGCTCATGTTGAAGGGAGAAAAGAAGAACTGGCAAAGGATATCCACAGGTTAGCTCGATTGGGAGTGTAGTTGGTTGATACAGTTGAGGGCGGAGTAGTGATGCAGAGTGGATCAGATTCCTCATTGGTAGTTAAAGTTAAGTTAAGGAAGGATGAAGATCCTATATTTCTTAAGCTGAAGGAGGCGGTTCCCAGAAAAGAAGTGGAGGCTTTCTCCCAAGGGGGAGATGGTGTACTCCGTCACCAGGGTAGCCTGTGTGTACTAGATGTAGGTGACCTAAGACAGCAGATACTGGCCGAAGCCCACATTTCGAGATATTCTATCCACCCTAGAGCTACTAAGATATACCGTGATCTATGGGATATTTACTTGTGGAACAGCATGAAAAGAGACATTCCAGAATTTGTAGCTAAGTGCTCGAACTGCCAGTAGGTCATGGTGAAACATCAGAGACCGGGAAGTATGACTCAAGATATCAGCATACCCACATGGAAATGGGAAGAAGTAAACATGGATTTTACAACAGGTCAACCTCGTACTCGTCGGCAGCATGACTCAATCTAGGTGATAGTAGACCGGATGACCAAGTCAGCATATTTACTCCTAGTTAAAACTACAGACTTAGCTGAGAGTTATGCTAGGCTTTATATCTAGGAGTTGTTCAGAGTTGATAGGGTGCCCTTGTCTATTATTTCAGATAGAGGTACCAGTTCACCTCGCATTTCTGGAAGTCATTTCAGAAGAGTCTTGGTACCCAGGTCAAGCTTAGCATGAATTTTCACCCAAAGACAAATGGACAAGCTGAGCGGACTATATAAACCTTAGAAGATATGCTGAGAGCGTGTGTGATCGATTTCAAGGGAAGTTGGGACGGTCACCTATGTCTCATCGAGTTTGCATACAACAACAACTAACACTCTAGTATCCAGATGGCCCCGTTTGAGGCATTATCTGGTAGGAGGTGTAGATCTCCTATAGGATGGTTTGAGGTTGGTGAAATTACCTGTAGGGCCCGACAGTTCATGAGGCTATGCAGAAGGTGAAACTTATTAGGGAGAGGTTGCGCAGAGCCAACAAAAATCCTATGCTGATGTGAGGAGAAGAGAATTAGAGTTTGTAGTGGATGATTGAGTTTATCTGAATGATGAGGTTTGGGAAGAAAGGGAAACTCAGTCCGAGGTATGTGGGACCCTATATAATTTTGAAGTGAATTGATAGTGTGGCGTATGTGTTAGAACTACCTCCAGAGTTAGCATTGGTGCACCCAGTCTTCCATGTGTCACTATTGAAGAAGTGCATCAGTGATCCAACTTCAGTTGTGCCACTAGACAGTGTGGGAATAAAAGATAGTCTCTCTTATGAAGAGATCCCAGTTCAGATCCTTGACCGTCAGGTTCATAAGCTGAGATACAAGAAAGTCGCTTCGGTGAAATTTTTGTGGAGTAACCAGCTAATTAAGGGAGCCACATGGGAAGCAGAAGCAAACATGATGGCCAAATACCATCACTTATTCCCTTCTAGCTCAATTCCCATATCAGGTACTAAATCCCTCCTCAGTACTCTATTCAGTTCCGTACTCATTAGCTCTATTCAGATGTTCAATGTGCATTCTATTTGCATCAGCTCTTTAGCATGATTAAGTCAGTTCGGAGTTAGTTACTTTTTCAGAAACCAGCTCATAGTCTCAGTCTAGGAATTACAACTCTTTTCCTAGTTTTTTAGCATCTTTAGTCTACATTCGAGGATGAATGATCCCAAGGGGGAGATATTGTAACACCCCAAAACTTTCCTAGACCAAACTTAGACCTTGCTAGAAAAATCCAGAAGAAAACCAGAAAAAAATGCCTCAAAAGGACTAAGACAACGAGTCGTGGTTAGCTCCAACAACTTATTGTGTCAGCCGTGGTCAACCCTGCCTAATCAATCCAGAACCCACAGGACAAGGAATGACCCATTGTGAGAAACAACGGGTTGTCCTATCACTCGTTTGTTCCCCAGCTCAGAACTCCTTTCCAGGACCCCACGACTCAACCAACGAGTCGTTGTCAAAAATAATGACCCGTTATGTAAGTTGTTGAGTAAGAACCCTAGAAACTCTTTCCAGTGATGATGAGTGGGAACAATGACCCATTTTGTCTCATAACGAGTCATGGTCACCACTCATCGTGTCTAGTTTAAAGTTTTTATAAATTCTTCTAGTGAACATAACAACTGGGCACACCGACTCGTTGGGTCCACCAACAAGTCGTTGTGTCACCCATTGTCAATCCTTCCAGGTTTCCTCATGCAGTGACCACTGGAGGAACCAATGACCTGCCGGTTCAACCAATGAGTCATGGTGTCCGCCGTTGCCAGAACCAGTGTTACCATCCCCAGGCAGTAGGGCAATGAGAGGTCAGAAATCTCAAATTGAGAATTTAAGCATGAATTCATCATTCTGTCATCCAACATGCTTCTATATAAGTGATTTGATGCGGCATTACCGGTGTCGGATAGGAAAAAAGGAGGGACAAGCGCAAGAGAAAAGATAGATATTCCTATCATAGGCTTTGGGAGCCTTCATTTGTCCCAGCGAGTCGTGGTCTCAACTAATGACTCATTGAGTGACTTGTTGGTTCCCTGTCGACTAGTTTCCAGATTTTTATTCCATGGATATTTTTTTAGTTTTTCTCCTATTTAGTCCCTAAAATACGTTGTTTTAACTGTAATTTCATAGATATTAGAGGTATTGAATAGTTTTCCCCCTCATTCCCCACGTAAACTCTTAGAATATCGATCGTAGAAACTCAGACTCTTCCTCTCAAGAAAGAACTAGGGTTCCTCATCAGTTGCAGAAATTCAAGCTTTCTTCTTCAGGGATTTCTCATCTAGGTATGTGGAAATTCAACAAGGGAATAGTTCTTCCTTTGTGTCTCCAAAATCTTCTCTATTTTCTCTATAGGTTCAGCCCTATGGATTCGAAATGTAGAAAATTGTTAGACTAATTTCTTTGAGATTTCAAGTGGAGTATTTCTCATGATTTTTAACTGCTTTATTATTTCCTATTTCTAGAAATTTATGAGAATTGTATCTTGTGGAATGATTTAGCCCTAGTTCTTAGTTCAGTAGAATTTAGAATCTTGTGTGTTGGACTAGTTTCCCTGTAGCTTGATTCTATTAGTTTTGAGATCCCCATATGGTTAGTGTATGTGGAAATTTTAGTCAGATATATACATGTCTAGTCTAAGTCATATTATTATACTCAGTGTTGTCCAGAAATGTCGTCTAATCAGTTTGACTACAGTTAATTCTTGAGGTGTCAGTGGTGTCTCCCAGTTATCAGTATTAGACTCAGTTACCAAATTTTAGTGGTTGATTAGGCGGTCATGACACTTCTAGATAAGAAGCTCTGACTAGCCTTAGGACCCCAGCTTCATATTACAGTTTGTTCTTTAGACGGTTACGACGTTTTCAAATAAGCAGCTTTGACCAGTATTAGAATACCAGTTGCAGAATCCGATCCAATAAGACTCTCAATGCACTTCCAAATAGGTATTCCTAACTTAGTCTTGAGCCCCAGTTTCAAGGTATCAGCTTAGTAGTCAGTCTAGGACCATCTAGTGGGAGTAGGACTTAGCACCAAGAGGACCGGGGTTCCAGTGCACCCAGGTTTTCAGAACTACGTTGCCACCGTAGGTTATTTTTATTGGCCTTATGGCCCCGGACTTATGATCACCCAGTTTATTCTTTTATACACTGGCAAGGTATATTGGGTTCTACCAATGGAGTGTATACATAGGACTCCATGTCTAGCTCATGTGGTTATATGTCAGTTATAGACTCTCCTACTAGTCAGTTCAGTTCAGTCTTAGATTAGCGTAGTTCAGAACAGTTTTAGATTACTTAGTTCAAATCAGTTCAGTACAGTATTTCAGATTAGTATCTCAGATTTAGGGCATGTCTTTGACCATCAGACAGGGTCATTTTGACCATCTCAGTATATTGAAGTTTATTCAGTTTTAGCATTTCATTTGGTCATTACATGTCTTTACAGTTCAATTATTTCTATTTTCTGTGTTTGGTTTCTACTACTTACTTAGTACATTCAAAGTACTGACGCATACCTTCTATGATGTATCGTTTTAAGATACAGCTGCAGGTTATCAGTCTCAGCACGTTAGCAGATCTCTTTCAGGAGTTTTCAGATGCATCAGTGGTAAGTCCTCCTCTTTTGAGGAAGATGATTATTTCTCTTCAGTTATATTTCTTTCAATTAGACTAAGAGTTAGCTGGGCAGGAGGGGGGGGGGACTTGTCCCAGCAACTCATCAGATAGATGGCTTTCAGACATAGACATAAATTCATATTTTCAGTTTTGTTTCAGTTGTATTAGAACTTTATGGTTTAGTTCTTCTTTATAATATTTTATTTTATTATTTTTTAAAGCTTTCGCTATGATATTACTCAGATTACTAGTGTTATGATAGACCATGGGTTGACTTGGGGTTATTTGTGACTCCAATAAATATTGTGTCTCATCTACGGTATATACTCAGGGCATGACATGAACACTTCTTTTTAAGACTTCATTGCTTTTTGTAAAGTTCGTTAGAGAATCCTGAGATGTTAAGAAGATCAATTACTTTGATCTTGACAGAATTCGCTCTTAGTGTAAGCCAAGTCATTTTCTCAATCAAATCATTTGGGATATGATTGAGGTGTTGATTTACTGCCTTCTTTTATTTCAGATTCTGACTTGAGATCTCTATAGATGTTGATTTGTTGCCTTCCTTTATCGATGATATAGAATCTTTTCATAATAGAACTTGAGCTAGCTTTTCTTTTACAGGCATCGCTGATGTAGAATCTTTTCATAATAGAACTTGAGCTAGCTTTCCTTCCATTGGTGTTGCTGAGTTGTCTTTCATTTAGACCTTCTTTTTAGACTGGAATGCTTATCTCTTCCTCTTGCTAGGCTTGATCTGTTGTAGTCTGCAGAGATGTATTTTCATCAGAATTAGACTGATGCTTTAGATGTGATCACTCACTACTTTTGAGATAGAGTAAATCAAGGCTCTGAACATCTTCCATAATATTCCTTACTAGGTCGGGATAGACTCTTCAGTTATCAATTTAATCTTGAACATGCTTTTACTGAAGACCCAAGATTTTAGCTTGGATTCCTGCAATCTGTTAATCTGTTTATTGGCATCAATAAAATATTTTAGGAAATATTAAGTCAACAATCTACCTCTTTTGATGATGACACATCAGGAGGTACAAGAAGTATTTACTTCCCCAATACTCAGATCATACTAAGGAGATCCTTTTTGTCTAAGAGAACTCCCCCTTACTAGATACTCCCCCTTATTGTTAGAACTAGGTGCTCTATGTTGACCTGTTTCATCTCATAAAAATATGTGTCTGTTGCATTTTATTGCAACATCATAGATAAAGATAATCAAGAAGATATAGGCAATAGTATCACAAGTAAGCATCATAATTGTTAGTCAAGCATAAGCATCATAAGAAAGCAACATAACTGTCAGTCAAGCAGAAAACAACATAAGCATCATAAGCATCATAATATAAAAAACATAAGTAGCATTATATCAAAAATCTCCCCCTACATCATCAAAAGAGGTATTAACCTTGAAGAAGAGGAGAGAGTGAGAGAAAGTATGATGCCCTCAACAGGGGCAAAGAGTATTTAAGATAAAACAAAAAGAGCATAGATAGTCAAGATCCTCCAAGGAAGTACTTTAGGGTGTTGATGATTCTCTCAGAGACAACCAGGGTTCGGCGAAAGCTCATGGTCAGCAGGATCACAATAGCAGAGGGGGTCGTAGCAGAGAAGATTTACTGTACCACTTCGCCCTATTTGCAGCTGACATCATTCTGGGGCATGCAAGTATGGTTCTACGGCATGTTATGGATGTGGAAAAGAGGGTCATCAGATGAGGTACTGTCCGGCTCGATATTAGGAAATTGGGATCGACAGGATAGATCTTCAGTGGGGTCACGTGGTCCAACCCCTCCAGTAGGGCGCAGTCCCTCAGCTCCAGCCGGCAAAGGCCGAGGCAGATCAGGGGCCTCCAGTTCAGGTACCGGTCCAGATTGCACATATGCTTTACCGGGGCGACAGGAGTCAGAGTCGTTGCCGGATGTTGTGTCAGGTATGATGGACATTTTCTCTCATTCCGTGTATGCTCTGATAGACCTAGGCTCAACTTTATTGTATGTTACACCGTTAGTGGCCCGAAAGTTCGGTGTCACGCCGGAATTACTTCGGCCACCCTTTTCAGTGTCTACCCTCACGGTGATTCTATTATAGCTAATAGGGTCTACCGAGGGTGCACGGTAGAGGTCGTTGGACGCCAAACTTTAGCAAATTTGGTAGAATTAGAGATGATCGATTTTGATGCAATTATGGGTATGGATTGGCTAGCTCCATGTTGTGCAAATGTAGAATGCTGGACCAAGACTGTCTGATTCCACTTTCCTGGGGAGGCAGTACGGGAGTGGAAAGGTAGTGCGGCTACGCTGAAAGGTAGGTTTATTTCCTATCTTCGAGAAAGAAAATTGATGGCAAAGGGATGTATTTATCATATTGTCAGGGTTCAGGATGTCCAAGAAGAATCTCCGACTCTTCAGTCTATTCCAGTGGTCAATGAATTTCCAGATGAACTTTCTGATATTCCCCCCAGAACTGGAAATTGACTTTGCGATTGAGTTATTACCGGGTACACAACCTATATCTATTCCTCCGCACCGGATGGCTCCTGCTGAGCTTAGAGAATTAAAGGAACAGTTGAAAATATTTTATAGATAAGGGCTATATTAGGCTGAGTACTTCACTGCGGGGTGCACCAGTTCTGTTTGTGAGAAAGAAGGATGTCTCCCTCCGTATGTGTATAGATTACCGGTAGCTGAATAAAGTCACTATCAAGAATAAGTATTCACTTTCCAGAATAGATGATTTGTTCGACCAGTTACAGGGGGAGAAGTGTTTTTCTATGATTGAATTAAGATCGGGGTACCATCAAATTCAAGTTCGAGAGAGAGATATTCCCAAAACCATTTTCAGGACCAGATATGGCCACTTTGAATTTCTAGTCATGTCCTTCGGGTTGACGAATGCTCCAGAAGTGTTCATGGACTTGATGAACAATATTTCCAGGCCGTATCTGGACCTGTTTGTGATAGTATTTATTGATGATATTCTGGTGTATTCCCGCTCAAAAGAAAAACATCGGGATCATTTACGAACAGTGCTCCAGATTCTCAAAGATCATCAGTTATATGCAAAATTTTCCAAGTGTGAGTTTTGGCTAAATTCAGTGGCCTTTCTGGGTCATGTTGTGTCAGAAGCTGGTATCCAGGTAGATTCCAAGAAGATTAAGGAGATAAGAACATGGCCTAGGCCGACAACTCCAACAGAGATACGCAGTTTCTTGGGATTAGCCGGTTACTATAGGAGGTTTGTAGAAGGGTTGTGCCTTTGACCAAGTTAACTAAGAAAGCAGCCAAATTTCACTGGACCGAAGTATGCGAACAGAGTTTCCAGGAGCTGAAAAATAGACTGACATCAGCACCCGTATTAGCTTTGCCAGATGGGTCAGGAGCGTATGTAGTGTATTGTGATGCTTCGAGTGTCGGGTTAGGATGTGTTCTGATGCATCATGGTAAGGTAATTGCTTACGCTTTCAGACAGCTAAGGAAGCATGAAAAGAACTACCCCGCCCATGACTTGGAATTAGCCGCAGTCATCTATGCCTTAAAAATATAGAGGCACTATCTGTACGGTGTTCATGTACATATTTCCACTAACCACAAGAGCCTCCAGTATATCTTCACACAAAAAGAGTTGAATCTGCGGCAGCACCGCTGGTTAGAATTATTGAAAGACTACGATACAATGTAAATATTTTGTATCATCCAGGAAAAGCCAATGTTGTAGAAGATGCCTTCAGTCGCAAATCCATAGGAAGTCTGGTATATTTGACACCCAAACAGAGGGAACTAGCTCAAGAATTGTATCAGTTAGCCAATCTGGCCATCCGTATAGTAGATTCAGGAGACAGTGGGGCAGTGATCCAGAATACTACAGTGTCATCATTGGTTGTAGAAGTGAAAGAGCGACTGTATGAAGATCCTAACCTAGTTCAACTCAAGAGTAAAGCTCAGTGAAAGGAAGTAGAAGATTTTAGGGTAACTGGAGATGGAGTTTTGAGGTATAGGGGCCGCCTCTGTGTTCCGGACGTAGTAGGACTTTGCCAGCAGATTATGGGTGAGGTGCATTATTTCTATTATTCTCTCCATCCGGGTTCAACAAAATGTACCATGACATAAAAGAGAATTATCGGTGGTCGGGAATGAAAAAGGAGATAGCAGAATTTGTAGCTCAATGTCCCAATTGCCAACAGGTGAAAGCTGAACACCAAAAATCCGGTGGATTGACACAAGAAATAGCAGTGCCTATGTGGAAATGGGAGGCGATTAATATGGACTTTGTGATAGGGTTACCCCATACTAGGCATAAATTTGATTCTATCTGGGTCATCGTTGACAGGTTGATGAAGTCAGCACATTTTCTACCAGTAAGGGCTACCTTCTCAATTGAAGGCTATGTTGAACTGTATATCAGAGAAATAGTCTGATTGCATGGAATCCCAGTGTCCATTATTTCTGAAAGAGGAGCATAATTCATAGCTAGGTCCTTGCAGTCTTTTTGGAGAGGTCTGGGGACACAAGTTAACTTGAGTACAGCCTTCTATCCTCAAACAGACGGGCAGGCAGAACGTATAATTCAAACGCTTGAGGATATATTACGGGCATGTGTGCTAGATTTTGGGGGCAGCTGGGATTAAGACTTACCGCTTATTGAGTTTGCCTACAATAACAGTTATCACTCGGCAATCCAGATGGCACCTTACGAAGCCTTATATGGGCGGAAGTGTAGATCTCCAGTTGGTTGGTTTGAAGTGGGAGAATCAGAGTTAATTGGACCAAACATGATTCATCAGTTAGAGGAGAAAGTGAAGCTCATCAGAGAACGCCTGTTGGCAGCTCAAAGTCGTCAGGAATCTTACACATATGTACGGCGTAGGAACTTGGAGTTCAATGTAAACGATTGGGTGATTTTGAAAGTCTCACCAATGAAGGGCGTAATGAGGTTTGGAAAAAAGGGTAAGCTCAGCCCGAGGTTTATTGGGCCATATCGAATACTTCGGAGAATAGGCCAGGTGGCCTACGAGCTAGATTTGCCTTCAGAATTGAAATCCATTCACCCAGTCTTTCATGTGTCAATGTTACGGAAGTGCATAGGGGATTCTTCCCGAGTTGTGCCAGTTGAGGATGTCCAAGTCACCGAGGAATTAACCTATGAAGAGGTTCCAGTAGCTATAGTGGATCGACAGGTTCGTAGGTTAAGAACTAAGGATGTTGCCTCTGTCAAAGTACTCGGGAGAAACAAGAATAGGGAAGAGATGACTTGGGAGGCTGAGGACGACATAAAATACAAATACCTTCATTTGTTCCAGATTTAGTCCAGATTATGCAGTTATGGTAAGTTATTGATTCAGTTGTTGTTTCATGATTTATGCTATATATATATATATATATATATATATATATATATATATATATATATATATTGCTCAAATGAATCCAACCTTATTATGAAATAGTTGTTATAGTGTTATACGAAGTGCCTGTATTGGACTTTTCTGCGTTTCATGATTTTCAGATTTTCCATATTACAGGGGAGGCTCTGCCAAAACTTTTCCAAAATAATAGTCCTAAAAAGAGTTAAACTCCTATAAACTAAGTTAACATTCAACGACGAATGTTCCTGGGGTGGATGTTACTCCCCGTGAAAGCTAATGAATAGAGGGTGTACGCGTGAACTTGAAATAGATCTAGAGAGTACCACGTGTGTAAAGAAGCCTCAGAAGTTGGATTGATCGAGGCCAGACCACACAGGGCCAGCGCGATGCGCCAGCGGACAGGACACCAGCCAGCGTGGTGCACCGGGCCACTGGCGCTTTGAGAGGCGCGAGGCGCCAGGCCATTGGCGCCTTGAGAGGTGCGAGGTGTCAGGCACCTTAGTGCTTTGAGAGGCGTGGGGCCCCCCCTCGCCACCACCCAAAAGTATATATATAGCTCCTTAGTTAAGTTGCAATTCATTTGCAAATTTTCTCTCGGCTAGAACTAAAGGAGAACGCAATTTTCTATCAACTTTCACCCGATTACGCTACGAAACGCCATCAGAATTCAAATTAACTTTGGGTATTGAAGTTTAAGGCTGCAGTGAGTATTTATAAGGAGTTATTTTCACAAAATTTGCTTGGAAAATCGTAGTCTCACCGAGCCAGAGTCGTTGGAATTGCTCCAAATTTTATGTGATCACAGGCTTCAAGTAATTATTTCTCCCTTCTGTACTTTCGAGAAATTACGAGTTTTTGATCGTGTTCTGTTAAGTTGAAATATAGTTAATATTTATATATATAAAGTTTTCCTTTTCGCCGAATTTAGTATTAAAACAAGCCCTATTCTCCCAATAACTTGCTTTCAGTTGGGAAGAGCGGTTAAATATGAATTGGAACTTGCAACTAATCGGAAATCAGCGGTTGAGGTATGTTAAGGCATTTTCTTTTGGCAAGTTAGTTCCTATAGCATTATAATTCAGTTTAAACCCTGGTAAGACAATCAGAAATACGTTAATCACAAATGGTTGTTGTTATTAGCTGAGACCAGTATTTTGCATTAGTTGGGATTTGATTTGCCTACATAGCCCTCCATGACCAACCCCAGGGTTATTAGTTGTGTCAGTGCCCGCCAGGGGCAAGGTGACGTCACTCCAGAAAGAGCGGCATGCCATCCGTGAGGGACGAAGATAGAGTCCCAAGTCCACCTACGGTCCATTCCATGGCTGGCCCATTATATATATGTCATATCGGCACCACACCCCCGACAAGCTTGGTGCCTAGGGTGCAGATATTAGGAGTCCACTGGACTCAGACACAGCTACAGTTAGGGGCCGAGCGGGCTCAATTGCAGACCTAGAGGACTGGTAGGACGGCTATAGTTACCAGTTGACTCATTATGACTTTGTAACGGGTATATATATTGAAGTGTACTCACCAGGGCTTATGGGGGCCCCAGGTGGATTGTTCTGTGCTGGTTGTACCTTCTGTCTTAGGGGGGCCAGGTAAGGTTCTTGTTTGCTTTAGTTATTGATAGACTAGATAATAGAGAATCTAGCTACTCAGGTATGACTCATATCCCTTTCCTTTCAGTCATTTTCAGTTCTATATTTTATATTTAGTCATTTATAGTTATTGCCTTACATACTCGGTACATGTTGTACTGACGCCCTTTTGTGATGCTGCATTACTTGCCTGCAGGTATGGATAAATGAGGAGCAAATCCCTCTTAGCCTCCAGCCAGAATTAGCAGAAGAGTCCGCTCCTTTCTTTCGAAGCTTGTAGATAAAAGGTTGTTCTTTTGATTTTACAGTTTATGGGTAGGTCGAGGCTCTATCCCGACCATTATATTACTTCTAGAGGCTTGCAAATTGTTTCTATTTCCCTGTGGTTAGCTGTTGTTGGCCATGTGGGGCCCGTATGTGTTTTATCTCGTATGTTGGATGCGTGGGGCCCTATTTAGCTGATGTTAGCAGCCTGGTCGGCTATAGCTTAGTTTAGCACCAGATTTAAGTTTCAGTCATAACTAGACATCATAGTGGCCTTGTCGGCTCGCATAGGACCCCCTATTGCTATGTGTTTCTGGTTAACTTTTTTCTTGTGACAGGTGGCTATAAGGCCTTGTCGGCCTAGGGCTGTATTTACAGCTGAGATATAACTCGTTATTTTCTTAATTTTAGAGTTAGTATTAGTCTTGCACTAGGAGTGCTTAGGCTGAGTCAGCTTAGTCAGATCCTAGTAGGGCACCAGGTGCCAGTCATGCCTCCCAAGGCGGGGCGTGACATAAGCAGTTCAATCTTCAAGATGGATTTCTTTTTAAGGAAAATAAATTGTGTATTCCTAATTGGTCTTTGTATGAATTATTTGTTAGGGAAGTACATTGTGGTGGGTTCATGGGATACTTTGGAGTTTCCCAAATTTTAGATATACTTGTTGAACATTTTTTTTGGTCTGGCATATGAAAGGATGTTAGGAAGTGTGTTCTCAATGTCTTGAATGTAAAAATCCAATCAAAAGTGTTACCACATGGTTTTTATACTCCTTTTCCTGTTCTTACTTCTTCTTGGATTGATATTTTTATGAATTTTCTGTTAGGTCTGTCTAGAACTAAACATAGTAAGGACAATATACTTGTAGTGGTAGACTAATTTTAAAAAATGATTCACTTTATTCCATGTTTGAAGACTAATGACGCATCACATGTGGCTGGTTTTTTTATGAAAGAAATGGTTAAATTACATGGTATACCCAAAAATATTATTAGTGATAGAGATGCTCTGCTTTGAAGTCACTTTTGGAGAATTCTTTGGGAAAAGTTGGAGATTAAACTGTTATTTTCTACATCTAGTTACCCGCAAACTGATGGATACATAGAAATAGTTAATAAGACTTTAGGGAATACAATAAGGGCTATTTTTAAAGTGAAAATTAACTTTTTGGGAGGAACATTTGCCCATGGTAGAGTTTGTCTATAATAGAACTATTCATTCTTCTACTGGTAAGTCTCCTTTTGAAGTTGTTTATGTATATAATCCCCTCACCCTCCCCCATTTCCCCTTGATTTGATATTTTTGCCTACTACTGGTATTTTTACTCTTGATGGTAGGAAGAAGGCTAAAATGATGAAGAATATTCATGAACAAACAAGGCTTTCAATTGAATAGAAGAATGAACAAATTTCCTTGAGGAGAAATAAGTGGTGAAATTATGTTATTTTTAAGTCCGGAGATCTAGTGTTGGGTGAACTTTAGGAAGGAAAGATTTTTTGCCAAAAGAAAATCTAAAGGCACCCAAGAGGACATGATCCATTTGAAGTCATTGAAAAGATTGGAGACAATGCTTATAAACTTGATCTTCTTAGTTAATATCAAGTTAGTGCTACCTTTAATGTTTCCGATCTTTCTTTATTTGATGCAACATTGAATTAGAGGATGAATTCTCTTGGAAAAGAGGGGAATGATAACATCCATGGAAACTCAACATCAACTATGGAAGCTTTGAAAGTTGTTAGAGGACCTATGACAAGATCCCAAATAAAGAAATTTGAAGACGGACTAGAATTAGCTGTTAAAAAGTGTCTTGTGATGGAAGAAGATCTCAAGCCCAATGAAGATACTTTCTCCAAGTATTACATCTATTTGGAGGCCCAGATTAAAGTCCAAGAGGAGATGGAATAGGGCTCAAATCAGAACCCAAATGGAGAAAATACTGCAACATTTTCTTAATTAGTTTACAGAATTAAATTTAAGAGTTGTTTATTATATGTTGATTTCCTAGGACTTTGTGTGTGGTAGCCTTCTATGTCATTTAATGGTTGTTTTGTTCTATGATGCGTGTGGTAGTCTTCTAGGCCCTGGGAAGTACCATTGTTATTTATGTTATCTTTGACCAACCCCTTCTTCACTACTATATAAAAGGGTCTTTGTTTATTCGTGTATATCAGATTTTGAATATTAATATATTTGAGAGTTCTTTTGAATCTTTTTGGTAGATTACTTTTGGATTTATCTTTCAACCTAACTAGTTCATAGTTTATGGTAATAAGATATTTTCTTTCTTTTCTTTTTGATATTCTTAGAAGGAGATTAGTACACTTATTAATTATTCTCTAATGTTACTCATGAAGCGGCCAAGATCTGATTGTAAACATCATTAATTTCTCAAGTAAAGGTGTTTGTTTTACCCAAAGCCAATTCGTTGTTATTTGGATCTTGTCAAATCCGTATCTCTTAATTCTTATTTAGTTTTTTCAATTAGTTTTTGTAATGCCCCAGAAACCCTAAGATCAGGCCCGGGGGTTGAAACGGAGAAAACAGAATTTTTTGCATCAGGTCACAAGACAATTCGTGCAGTGACTCGTCAGGATGACCTCGAGTCGTTAAGTGACTCGTGGTGAGAAGTCTGGCTTAAGTTGGGAATTTCAAGTTTTGAGTAACCACCGGCATGACCACGAGTCTTGGTCAGCCACACGACTCGGTAAGTCAGCCGTGGCCAAGGTTGATGGAAGGAAGAGGTAAGATAGGCAGTGTACCTAACAGATTGGTCACCATGAGTTGCGGTGTCCCCCATGGTGATCCCAGGTGTCACGCCCCAAAACTAGGTTAGGGCGCAACTAGCACTCGATTCATGATTGATCGAGAAACCTTCTATATGACATCTGTAACTGTAATACTTAGGCCATCCAGACCACCTGTCACAATCAACAGATGAATAAACTGTACCCATAAGGCCTCAACATACGGGGTAAACAATCGAAATGCAACCAAGTAAATTAGTGTGCTAAACCAAGAAACAATAAGCTGACGAGTCCACAAACTGAATAACACTGTACACACTAAGTCCACAAAAGCCTCTAAAGAGTAAACTGACTGATGGTCGGAACAAGGCTCCGACCTACCCATAACTGCATCTCAAAACTCAAGAATAAATAACTAAGCCCTAGCTCCAGGAAAAAAGGAGAATACCAACCATCTGTTGATCTCACAAACTGCTACTCAACTAGCCATCCTGACCTCTACCTGCACCTGCGGCACGAATGCAGGTCCCCAAGCAAGGGGACGCCAGTACGAATGAAATGTACTGGTATGTAAGGCTGAAACTGTAACCATGAGATAACAATCCTGTAATAACTAATTTAGCACATAAACATATAAAGGATAATTATAACCTGAAACTCTGCAACCTGTAATTGATAACAACTTACTATAACATAACTAAACTAAGATAACTGAACCAGGAATAAGGAACGGTAACAACCTGGAATCTTGGAAACTGAAAGCTGATAATAACTCTATAATGAGATGAAATGCAATTAAGAAATGCACAAGAAAGAAACTATAACTGTAATGCAAATGACCAGCCAACGTAAATCCGTATATAAAATTCGTCCTGTCGGTGTACCACATTGGGGTAAAATAAAAATATCTCCAGCCGATGTACCACAACGGGGTAAAATAAAAAGATCTCCAATCAGTGTACCACACCGGGGTAAAATAAAAATATCTCCAGTCGATGTACCACATCGGGGTAAGATAAAAATATCTCCCTCAGATGTACCACACAGGGGTAAAATAAAAAGATCTCCAGCCGGTGTACCATACCGGGGTAAAATAAAAATAAATCTTAATCACCATCATAAATTGAGCTGACAGAGCTCATACAAACTATCTGAATACTAGAAACCATAAAATACCATAATACTACAATTATGCCATACACATATAGGTCTTTCATTTAGCACTTAAATACATACATATGTTGTGAATGAATTCTAGGGAAGTTCCTAGAACTGGAATATCATAAAAACATGTCTAGACTCACGTTCATGATTTTAAACATCTCCTAGCAATTCGAACATGAGGAGCAGAGAGGAATCACTTAACCTAACATTTTCTATTAACAATCTTAGCATTCATTTCATGCTTATAGTCGTTTGACTTTCATAATTTCATATCAAGAATTGTGAGCATACCTCATTCATTGCACATCATACCACATCTTGAGGTAACTTATGAAAAGGAAGACATAACTTGTGTATCTCAAACCTGGATCTCTTTAATGTACAAATGCTAGGCAACTGTCTAAGGGCTGTCTTAAGATAAATAAAGACTTATAGTCGTGCTTCAGACAATGTAGGAAAAGCTCATGTGAACATTGCAATATACGTGGAGCTTAGAAAATCTTAGCAGCATTATAAACAGTTTAGAAACTTCTAAGAAAAATAAAATCCTTTAAAACTTGAAAAAGTTAATCCAACTCTAGAACAAATAATCAAAGATAATTGTGTAAAAGTACAATGAAGAACTTCTCTTTAACTTGATTCACTATATCAAAATATTCGATTCTAATTATTTATTAAGGAGTTGATACTTTACTGGCCTTTCATTAGCTTAACACAACTGAACATAAACAACTTTATTTATAACTCTTTTGCTAAACATCTTTAGAACAGGGTAAATCTTGCTAGCAATTTGCCTAATTCATTAACAATCGTAACACTTATCATCAAATTTAACAACCTTTAGCTCTACTTTTTGTATTCATCTTAAATTCTTTTCCAAACAGAATTCGTCATTCCCTACCTAATTATTTACTCTCATGTTCACTATTCCAACAATTCTTGTACGCACTTACCTTCTTACCTAATTGCTAAGCTTGTCTCTTAAACTCGTCTTGCTCATATTTTAACGTCGCTCAAAGGTTCTTGAAATCAACTACGGACAAAAGGCATATACCTCACATATTACCTTAAAAGGTCTAACATTTACTCTTATCTGTCCTTTGCTACTAGCGCCTCAACTTTTACACTTAGGTTAATTTCCTTACACATCTACAACTTTCAAAGAACATGCGACGTGTCTACTTAAAGCCTGCAATTCTCAGGAGGTCTAGCTAACTCAAGAGCTCTAATAAACATATAACGACTTTCTAAAGGCAATCCTTGCCGCTTTAGTGCGTAATTTGAATGTAAGCATAAACATATATATTTTTTGATTTTCATCTAACATGTTAACATCAAGATATTGTGCATAACCTGCCAATAAAGATGATCCTATAGAAATATCAATAGTTTACCCATTCTGGTTCTATCTTCCAAGTTTAACGTATCGATTAATTAAGAAACGTATTAATTAGTCTCTTAGCTTAAGGGAGAGGGATCGAGGAAGCTTCTCATGGCCCTCCTGAACGCTAAATTTGAATTTTTATCATTTTAAAAAGTATTTTTGCTATAAATAATATTTTTATTATTGGTGCAATGATATTCATACTTTATGTTATCATGTTTTCATATTTTAGTGATTTTTCGTAAAATATATCAATAAAGAAAGCACTTCTCATAGAAAATAATGTTATTAGATATAGTTTTTAGATGATTATACATAAAATTGATAAGATAGAGACTCCATAGCACTATGTTTATGAGACCCTTCACATGGGCTAGATGCGCACTTGTATGGTCTAGAGAGACTTGCTTATTGCATAGTTTAGGGGCTTTAGCCATCATTGATTTTATTGCTTCTTGTTTTGTCTGGTTCGATAATACCGCTTATCCTAGTGAATTTTATGGACCTATTGTACCAGAAGCTTCTCAAGTTCAAGCATTTATTTTTCTAATTAGAGACCAACATCCCGGGGCTATCGTGGGATCCACTCAACTTTATCTATATTTTATCATTACTCTTACACTATTTATCCTTCTCCTTCTTTGAAATATATAAACAATAATTAGTGCGAATATTAGTTGAGGATGGGAAGGACTAGTATATGTACTCGAGATCAATGATAAAGTGGATGATGATTTTATTTTAAAGATTATCTTGGCTATTATTATTTTTTGTTGTTGTTACTTTTCTCAAATAATAATTATAATATTTTTTTTCTATATCATTGGTGATTTATTTGAATTTATTTATAAAAATATTGAAAATATTATTTTTACTTATTTTTTTAGTAATAAAATTATAAAATTAAAAATATACATGATATACGCCTTGTAGATTTATGAGACTTACGCCTCACCCCACGCCGCATAAAACGCCTCGCCCCACGCATGATTATAAAATCATAACACCTGGAAAAACAAAACCAATGACCATGCACAAAATCAATTTTTAGGAAAAGCTAAAAATACCTTTTTGGTCCTTCTCTTGATAAGTATAAGCTAAAAACAATGTTGGAATCCAGCGTAGTAATATGTGCTTCAATATTAGATTTATAAAATATTAATAAACTACGAGAGTTGTAATTTAAAAGAGTGTCCAAGACTCTGAATGTATTTCAGTATATTGTACTTAGCTAATGCAAATGTATCAAAAAGGCATTCATATTTCAACACATGAAAATTTCATCCATGTCTATACAGAGTAAAAAAATAAATGAACATCATGTACAAGTAACCAAAATTTAAAGCAAGACAGCTCTTACTCCCACATAAACTGTTTGACTTTTATATTCCTTAAAATATTTTAATGATGACAATTAACAGATTAACATGATGCAGGAATCCAAGCTAAAGTCTCAGGTCTTTAGTACAAGCATGTTCAAGATTAAATTGATAACTGAAAAGTCTATCCTAACCTAGCAACAGATATTACGGAAGATATTCAGAGCCTTGATTCACTCTATGTTAAAGTTAGCGAGTGATTACATCTAGAGCAACAGTTCAATCCTAATGAAAATACATCAACAGACTACAACAAATTAACTACCAAAATGAAGAGATAAGTATTCCAGTCTAAAAGGAAGGTCCAAATGAAAGTCAACTTAGCAAACCCTGTGGTAGGAAAGCCAACTTAAGTTCTATTATGAAAAGATTCTACATCAGCAGCACTTGTGGAAGGAAAGCCAGGTCAAGTTCTAAAATCAAAAGATTCTACATCAGCGATAAAGAATGGAAGTAAATCAACATCCATCAAGATCTCAACTTAGAATCTGAAATAAAATAAGTCCGTAAATTAGCACCTCAATCATATCCAAAATAATTTGATTGAGAAATTTCTTGGGTTACCTAAGAGCAAATTCTATCAAGATCAAAGGAATTAATATTCTTACCTTCTCAGGATCCTCTCACGAACTCTACAAAAACATTAAAGTCTCAAAAAGAGGTGTGCAACCTCACATGGCCAATCCTGACTATTCTACTTTTTACTCAATCACTGTAATTTGTAATAGTTATTAGTGAAATCAAAAGAGAAGAAAAATTTTAGGTAGATATACAAGTAGAAGTTGTGACCAAATCTCATAGAAATGTGATTACAATCTGCTGGTGACGTTCTTCGTGTAAACCATTTCAATCAATCTCTAACAGAACCCTTGTAACTCAAAGGGACTATACTAGACCCATCCTGGTGATCTGAACCAGTATATAAACTCTATGTCCTTTAATTTTCATGTTTGGTACTTTGTGCTTTATTTGTTGCTGACTCTTTGTGGGATCTCGATCGACTTGAAGGTATCAACGGTCGACTAAACATCCTAGTTTATAATTTTTTAAATTCACCGCTCCTCTTTATTTATCAATTGGTATTAGAGCAGGTCTCACTATCAGTTGCTTAACCATTCGTGAGAAAAAGATCAAATGGCTATGTATCAAATCTCTGGGCCTATCTTGCAAGATGGTTGATAACATAAAGTTTGGGAATCCCAAAACTAGAGTATGAACTTAAAACAAATGTGGAAACAAAACTAGAAAACTATCATGACTCAAACATGGGCCCGAATCGAGACATGGGACAAAGAGCCCCGAGAGACTCCAAGTCGACCCATGACATTAACATACATCTAACTCAATCAATAAAAGTGGAAGATCAACATAATAAACATAGCGGAATTCTAAACATACAACACGAGTCTGATGCTAAATACAACCTATATCTGAAAAGCCTCTACTTTTGATGAGTTAATGGGACAAGACCCCAACTAACTCTCTAAGTCTGAAATTGAAAATATAAAGATAAGTGATAAGTAATGGTCCTTGGTAGATGAGGACACACCAACTGAGACTGAATATGCTACTCTGGAAGGCTGGCTAGAACCGAGGCAAATTCTGAATCTTGAAGCCTATATCATGAAATGCCACATCATAGAGGATGCGGTCAGTACGTGAAATGTACCGAGTATGCAAGGTAAGTAAAACCGCAGTAAGTAAAATCAGTAATAATGTATTTCATAAAATATAATCAAGATAAGATTCTGAGAGTAAGGCTTGTATGCTATTTTCTGAAATAATGATCTGAACATAACTGCATATCATAACTGATTCAAATGACTCAAAGCTGAAAACTGATAATCATAAGTAAAATTGAACATTGAGTCAAACCTGCTGAAAACATAATATCATAACTGATGTACATACATAACTGAAATCATGGGGAACAATGGGAGACTCGTCATATAATCGACATTACCTCAATAGAGCTCACGTGGTCCCGACTATCACACTCAAGTGGAAAGAGTTGTCCAAAGCCTTGCTAGAGATAAGAACGATACCATGATATCGATATCAAGCTCAAGGCCCCTTAGGGGCAGGGGAAAGCTTCAAAGGAGGTCCCAAAGTATATAAGTAAACCTATGTTGGCGCATAGTTCTGAGGCACAGGGTTGACTGACCCTTAGCCTGCTCGGTGCTAGACACTACTCCCAAAAACATGCATAGGCTCTTCATCATTTTTCAACGAAGCTAACCATCATCTAGTGACGAAGCTGAATTAACATACATGCATAATCGAAAATCATAACATGAGGATCCTTGGCTCAAACCATATCACAAGCTGAAAACAATGGGAGTCTTGACTCCAAAACCATGCGGTAAGCTAATTCATGAAATCATAAAAACATACTTGATCATATGGGCTTGTCCAATACTTTAACATGCTTGAAATTAACTTGATTCACTTTGAAAACATTAACAATAACATGGGTATATCGAAATCATATGTTATTCATAAACATCTCATCATACTTGAACTCATAGCTCATAGATCTCAACTTTCACGATCACTCATAGATGGGCATCATAATTTAGAATGCTTGAAAACATAATTTATAATTTAAAACATTGTAAAATTTACCGATTAATCATAATTCATCATTTAAAACATGCTTAGATCATACCCATGAATAAAACTTAAGAATTCATGCATTGGGTAAGAATCCCATGGAATCATAAATTAGAACATCATGAATTTAGAGAGAATTGGGCATGGGTGTAGACAACTACACCCATTCATAGCCTTACATACCTGAGAGAATATGATTCTACAATTTTCTTGATTGCCCAAAGAAGAATTGGGAAAGAACTTGAAAGAACTAGACTTGATCACCCTCTTAAAACCTCTAAGCTTGCATGCATGAATTAGGAATGTATTAGAATGAATTTAACCTTCTTAAAACTCACTATTTAGAGCTTAAAATGACGTAGTTTAGGCTTTAAGAACATCAGAATTATGAAAAAGCCCTTACTAAATTCGTAGAAAAAAATAGACTACTAGTCCCAGCGAGGGACTGACGAGACGTCATCTCTAGACATGACTCGTGGCCTTCATCTGTTGCCTCCACTGGAAATTACATCAAGATTGTCACCACAAGGCACCTAATGATTCTTTACTGGTGACCACGACTCGTGGTCACCTTCCGTCACCCTCATTTCTACCTGGTGTTACACCCCAAAAAATTGATGTTTGTATGCTATGTTAAGGGAAGTACGGGTTGTATATTTGTCGTAGATGACAAGGAAAATGTGTACGAATGGAAAACCGAAGAGTATGTGAAGTTCATAAGTAAGGGTCAATTTTAAATAACCATATCTCCTAGTATATAATGGATTAGAAGCCCCACGACCTATCAAATTAAAGGTCTTTGAGTCTAGTTTTCAGAACATTAAATGACTCATCAATCAGAGTTTGAAATAAAAAGTTATAGGTATTTTACAGTAGCACTATCGGGCAGTGACATGGCCACCGCCCTAAAAACGGCCACCGCCCAAACACCTTTGTATTTTAAGTTTTTGGTTATGAAATCATTTTCAAATTTTCCAGGTTTGAGGTGCTTGCTTACCCTCTGAAATCATCTCTCTTTTCCAGTAGCAAATCCTTAGAAACCAAGAGAAAATCCCTCAAGAAAACACAATCAAAACTCAAGTAAAAGTTGATGGAAGTGAAGGCAACATTGCGGTGAAATTGTTGTTGCCTTGTAGCTTCATTTTGGCAGTGTTGTTGTTGCGTGTTTGGGACTATTTTGAGCTAATGTTATACTCCATCTTAGTATTAATTGTTCATAATAAATAGTAAGTCACTTCCTTCTTTTGAAATCTCTAATAAGTGTATGAATTTTTTAAGGAAAACTAGAAGAAAGTTATGATTTTTATGTTGACTTGTTGTAGTTGTTGTGCTGTTATTTTGCTGTGTTTTGGGCAGCAAGATTTCTGTGTT
The DNA here is from genome assembly GCA_035772735.1 of Datura wrightii. Classification (NCBI taxonomy): domain Eukaryota; kingdom Viridiplantae; phylum Streptophyta; class Magnoliopsida; order Solanales; family Solanaceae; genus Datura; species Datura wrightii. The sequence continues at coordinate 67,894,567 of JASDFA010000019.1, read as the reverse complement.
ATTGAGAAGTGATTTGGAGGAAAATACTCCTATTATATCAAACAATATTCTCATGCTAAGGATAAGTGTTTCTAATTGCTTAACTTGCCTAAAAATCCTAGCTAAAGCTAGAAGTTGGAGGTTATGTTGGGCTGCCGTTGTTGGTATGTTGTTGTTGAAATTCTGCTCGTTTTTGAAGGTTGGAATAACTGTGTTTTGCTGAGAATATACTCTATATTTTTGGGAGTTTTTCATGAGAAAAATAAGGTAATTTCCTACCTCTATTTCCCCCCAAAGTTGTAGAAATAAGTTGAAATAAGAAATGCGAAGTGTTGCCTTATTTATTTGTGTCGTGACTGCCTATTGATGTAACATTTTGGCTGGATAAATTGGCTTGAAACAGCCTTGTAACTTGGTGATAAACTCAAGTAAATTAAGGGGCTAAAGTTCTGATTGTTGAAATAAAGAAACGACATAAGAAAGCTTGTCGAAAAAAAAAGGTATGTAAGATGCTCTTTGTCTCTTGATTTTCAAGCCTGAATTCATGCCGAGGATTAATCCGGCATTCCCCTGTACTTGAACTTCTATAGTTGCATATTATGGTTCTTCCCAGTTGTTAGAATTACTTGGTATTAAGTTGTGTATTTTCTAAAGAGTTGGAACACATGAATGTAAAGCGGAGAGGGCAATTGCATTCAATTATGGTCATAGTTGTAAATTGATTCTGAAGTCCCCTCGGCGTGGGCACTGTGAGCTGGTCCTTTACATTACATTATGTGATTGTGGTTTCAAAGTTGTTTTGCATTATGGTTGCTAATAAAATGAAATTGGTAAACATGGCAAGACGACGACGCGCGGACAAACCTAATAGTTGAAATTGGTTTTAACTCAATAAGGGTTAACGAGGGTAACAAAATGGAATTTACCTACAACAGTTACCTACTCTCTTATATTCATGTTTTAAGGTGCCTAGCCTATGTTTTTACGTCCGGAACTTATGTTTTTGCGCCTATGACTTACATTCCGAATTTTGGGGCTTACCTTTTATAGATCTATGGTTTTCATTTGCGCCCTGATGTATTTTTCATACGTCCCTCTCCGAGACTCGCTCCGAAACTCGCCTCAAAAACACCATTAAAAAAACTAATCCCAAGTATAACGATAAGGTAAAAGCTTGCACGTATCAACACTTATATATATTTATTACTTACTGTGATTTAGTAATATATGCACTTTAATTTTAAATTGATACGGTTAAATTATTTGGTTTAAAGTAAACATCAAGTGTATATAAATATTTTCGGTAGACAAGATGCAATCTAAAAAAGATTGCTTTTAATCCCTTTAAGGAATTGGGATTTGAATGTTCTCTTGGATCTAAATTAAGCCTTCTCGTTCCTGTTTAATCCTCCAGATAGCTCCGTTTAATCCTTTAGTGAAAATGAAGCAAATTTTATCGATGGTCATTTAATTTTGTATTTATCACATAAATTTTTTTAATTATTTTTTATTATATAAAAGTCATTCAACTTTAAGAGTTATCACATAATTGTTTTTATTTTATATCACATAAAGTCATCTAACTTTAAGTTTATCAAATAAAAGTCACTTTTTCTATTTTTTTAATCATATAAAATCATTTAATTTTACTCAAATTAATTAAAAGTAAATTTCACCTTGATTTTTATATTTTTTGCTAAAAGTATGAAATGATAATCCAAAATGGCTAGTTGGCTGAGTAAAACATATTAAATATAATAAATTATTTTAAGATACCTTCCTTATCCTTAAAGAGTTTATGGAAATCATGTTTACCTTCTTATTTTAATTTTCTTTCTACACTTTGAAGCTATTGAACATATCAAACTCATAGATATTTTATTTGTTATTGAACTCTTTGATTCTCTAATAACAAACTTTTTGTTAATTAAAAATGGTGTTTATAAAATTCACTAAACAAATAAGTATATTAGTACGGACAAAATAGTTAAATTATATTAGTGATGATGAGTTAAAATTATATAAAGAAATTAAAATAAAGACATAATATCATAAACCATAACGAGAATTAGTATTATAAGACGAAACATTGAGACAGGTTCTTGAAATTATGTCAAATGTGTAATTAATTTATTTTGGAGTGATATGTCATATTTTCAATACAAAATATAAAAATTTAGGTGAAATTTATTTTTAATTAATTTGAGAAAAATTAAGTGACTTTATGTGACAAAAAACATAAAAAATAACTTTTGCCTGATAAACTTAAAATTGGATAATTTTTATATAATATAAAATAGAAAAATAATTTTTGTGTGATAACTCTTACAGTTAAATAATTTTTATATAATAAAAATAAAAAAATAATTCTTATATGATAAACACAAAAATTGAATAACCGTCGGTGAAATTTACCTGTGAAAATGCCACTTGGTGTAGAAAACGGGAGAGGACAATCATGGAGCAGAGAAGATTTCAGTGGTCGGTAGTGGAAGATTTAAGGGGAATGAGAAACATGAGCCCTCCTAGTGGGATATACATGTGGAGGGAGGATGACATCTTCGCATAGAAGTGTTCTATTCTTTGATCATTAATTTTGGCCCATGCTCATTATTGGTTCTAGTCATTAGAGTCAAATAATTGTCCTATCATTACTTCTAGCCTTTATCTTGACCCCCAAGTCCTAATTGATTTTAAGTATATTTTCTCTACATTAGTGGTGAATTACACGAAGGGCAAGTCTATGAGTCAAGTTGTGTGCATGAGAATTTCTTTTGGGAGAGTGAGTGTGATCATCTGTTTCTATAATCTCTTATGTGTACATTGATTCATGATAAAGAAAAGGAATTCTCTCTTGTAGTGAGTGACGACATTCTCTTTTGAGGACACACTTGCATTAAGGTAAAAGTGTGATTGAGGCATGAGTAGTGTGAGCTCTAAGGCAAACTTTGAATGAGCAGTGATTATGAATTGAGATGCTATTTGTATTTGATTGGATGAGTTATGCCCTTGTTTTCCAAAATGAAAGCTTTTGTGAGTCATACCTTTGAATTGTGGTTGTCTCTTGAAACTTTTCTACATTTTTAGAGAGGAAATTGCTTATTTTTTTCCTATGAGTTGGTGAGCATTTTTGGGTTGTCATAGATTAAGTGGTCATTGATTCATAAACTCTTGAGAAGTAGCATGTCATTCCTTTTGCTCGACTGATGAGAATTGCATTACTTGAGGACAAGCAGCGGTCAAGTTTAGGGGTTTGATGAGTTGGTAATTTACCAACTTATTAGGCTCTTAAGCATGAGATTTATCTTAGTTTTCAAGTCATTTAGATGAACTTTATGTCCTTTTTGCCTTTTTACGTGTAAGTATCTAGTTTAAGAGAAAGAGGATGAATTGGAGTAAAAAGGATGAATTCAAGTGAAAATCGGCGCTCCATCGGAGGACACCAGCAAAACGGCGGTCAATTGCAGGCAATCACTAGTTTGAGGAGATAATACAACCGGCGGCCCGCGGACATCAATCGATGACTCGCTGGATCCATCGCCTACAGGTGCTGGATCTTGCTGGACCAGCAAGAAAATTAATCAGCAGATCACGGATGGAAACTGGTGAATTACTGAATGCATCACCGAAATGTCCTGGAATGTCATTGGATCGCAAAAGAAAATGAATGGCAGCTCGCAGATTGCAACCGGCGAACTGCCGGTTCCGTCGCAAGTGAAAAAATTATTGAACAGGGACAATTACGTCTAGCATTGAAAAAGAGGAGATTAATTGCCCTATTTTTGTATATAGTCTAGAAGAAAGTACTCTGTACATATCTTCTGAATATTCCTTTTGCTTTGGAAAGAGAAAAACCCCATTGGAGAAGAAATTTGAATATTGCTCTCTCCTATTTTCATCTTCTTCCTTAGCAAGGTATAACCATTATTGCAGACATATTTTGAGTTTGATTTTGCTTGCTCTTAGTAATGAAATCATTGAGTTTTTTAATTAATATGCTCCTTAGTTTCTTAATTATGAGTAGCTAAATCATTAGTTAGAGGTGTGCGATGATGGGTGTTTAATTAGATTGGGTATTGCTAGATTCCTCTTAATATTGCTTAACTAGTGTAAATCTATTGAATTCTCTTCAAATTATAATTGATTGCCCATAGTTACAAATATGGGCTTGGTTTTCTTACTTGATTTTGGCTTGAAAAACAAGAATCAAGTATTGGGAGAGAATTTGATAGTGGAAATGGATGTGATTGTGTGGGGGTTGGGCTAGAAATAGCCAAAATCCATATTCATAATTCTAATAAGTAGTTGATGGCTAGAAATAGCTCAGCTACTAACCCAAACTCTATTGGGCTAATTGAATTTTGTTTTGAGGTTCGAAAGGACTCGAGAAGAAGGCGCCCAAGAGGCTGAAAAACATTGGGCGCCATCTCGTCCAAAGTTATTTATACTTATTCGCAATAATTTGAAGATCTAGTATATCCTTATCTGATTAGCATCCCATCTACATCACACCTCTAGTCTTCACTCATCATTGTCTCTCAATTTTGGTTATTTTGATATCTTGGCTAGATGAGTTAGAACTCATAATATTATTGACTTTATTTTTTCCCCAAAAAATTTACTGTTTTATTTCCCTGGATTTGGTGCGAATTAATTCAAATTTCCTAAACAACGCTTGCGCAAATTATTCACTAGTCTCTATGGGATTCGACCCCCGCATCCTTTGGGAATATTTGTTTTGAGAAATGCCCATTTATGCTCTCTCGTTAAGAGGGGTATAGTTTGAAAGTTATCGGGGATTAGCGCTTGATATCCTTGCGTTGTTTGCTAATTTGAATTAATCTTGGATCTTAGTTGTTTGACTTTGTTCTTGCTGTTTGTCAATAGGGTGAATGTCATATGAACCAATATTCACAAGTAGGAGATAGTTCGGTTTAAGGAAACATGGAGCATGATGAAGACAACGTCGCTATGCCAGAGGTTGCAGGGGCTACTCACTTACCAGCTACGGTGGGGAATGCAGTGTTTCACGTCACTAGTATGATGTTATACTTATTGCAGATGAAAAGGATCTTCGGGTGTAAATTGAGTGAGGATACGAATGGCTATTTGAGGAATTTCTAAGAGATTTGCCAGCCTTTCAACATCACAAATATAATCCAAGAGTCTATCAGGTTGAGACTCTTTCTATTCTCCCTAACAGGAGAAGCAACTATGTGGTTGGAGGAGCTACCTCCAAGTTATATTACCTCATGGAAAGAGTTGACAAAAGCATTTTTGAATCGTTTCTTCTCTCCCTCAAAGATGTTTCAACTGGGGGATGATATTACAAACTTTAGGCAAGAGCTGGGTGAGTCTTTGCATAAAGCATGGCTGAGTTTCAAGAAGAAAGTGTCTCTTTGTCCTAACCATGGTCTCCCCGATTGAGTACTCCTTCAAGCTTTTATTGAGCTCTAGAATCTTTCAATAAATCTATTGCCAATAATCTAGTTGGAGGATCAATCATGGATTAGATGTATGGTATAGTTAAATCCCTCTTGGATAGAATGACGAAGACGAATAGGGCGTGGCACACGAGGGAAACTAATGTATCATAACATGATGTTGATTCTAATGTGCTAACAACTGAAATGAGAAAAAGAGATGAAGTGTGAGATGAAGATCTTGTTAAAATGATGTCTTAACTGGAGTTAGTGACTAAGCATGTGATAGGATCCGGGCCTAAAGTTGTAAATGTTGTAGGAATGCAAGGTCCAATGTATTTTGAAGGGGAGTCATCGCCACCAAGATACGAAGAGGAGTGCCAATATATGGAAAATCAGATGGGGGGTTCCTCACCCGGGTATCAAGGGACTAATCAAGGCCCTTGGCGTCCACAGGAATAGAACCAAGGTTGGAGGAACTGTGACGCACAGGTGTTGCCCGATGGAAATGAGAGATGGGGCAATAGAGAGCAAAATCGTGAGGGGGGCCGCTATCATTGAAGTTTGAATCCGTATGTTCCCCCTCTTAAACCTAAGAACGCCCAAGATCAATCGGGTGTGAGCGATGTAGGAAACTCAAAAATTGAAGAAATGTTGGCAAGGGTTCTCAAGAAAGTTGAATCAACTGACAGTGGAGTCAAGGAACTAAAAGGGGAGGTGTCTAACCTTGCCTAAACAGTGAGTTCACACTCAGCTTTCGTCAAGCATTTGTAAGCCCAAATGAACCACTTATCCTCTCAAATGAACCCCTGAATGAAAAGAACACTTCCTAGTGATACAATGCCAAATCCCAAGAAAGATAGTCAATGCATGGCCATTTTCACGAGGAGAGGTAAGATTCTTGGAGATGCAGGCGCTAAGCCCAAGGAAGTTGTTTCACCTAAGCCAAGTGATGCAAAAGAATCAGATGCTGGTGCCACAATCACCAATTGGTTGTGATAATGTTAAGGATGAAGGTGAGGGAGATGTTTATGAGATTCCCTCAAGTGATGAAGAAGGAGATGTAGTCATAAAGGACTCAAGTGAGAAAGAACAAGAACCAAGAGTTCCACCTCCTTATCCACAGCGGTTGGTCAAGAAGAAAAAGGATGATCAATTCGACAAGTTTATCGACATGTTTAGCAAATTGTACATAAATATACCGTTGGTGGATGCTTTATTTCAAATGCTCAGATATGCAAAGTTCATGAAAGAACTGCTGAAGAAGAATAAGGTTGTAGATGTAGGCACCAGAGAGACAACACATCATTGTAGTGTAATGAAGATGAGCAACCTGACCCCAAACCGAGAGGATTCAGGATCCTTCACAATCCATTGCACTATTGAGTTGTGTGTCTTTAAGAAAGCCCTTTTTGATCTTAGGGTGAGGATAAATCTGATTTCCCTCATAGTCTTCAAGAAGTTGGGACTCGGGAACACCAAACCTACCTCAATGAGATTGTTATGGCGGATCGCTCTATCAAGAAACCTGTGGGTGTTTTGAAGGATGTACTGGTAAGGGTAGATAAGTTTATTCTACCAGCTGACTTTGTGATTCTCGATTATGAGATGGATGTGGAAGTTCCAATAATTTTAGGGAGACCATTGCCCGCCATTGGTAGAGCCTTGGTAGATATAGATCTAGGTGAGCTCAAGTTTCAGGTTGGAGGTGAAGAGGTTACCTTCAAGGTGTGCCAATCCGCTGAACCTCCTGGTGAATACAAAGTGATTGGAGTGTTGAATGACAAGAATGAGTATGAAGGAGTTGACATGGAAGAGGTTGAGTCGGAGGATGATCCTCCGGAGAATGAATTTTGAATGAGAGATCTGTCGTGCCACGACATTAACTAATGCGCTTCTTGGGAGGCAACCCAAGTGTTTTCTTTTGAATGTTTTAATATCATTGTTTTTTTTGGTTTTATAGAAATAAGTGGGTGATAAGAATGGAGGAAGAGCACAAAACAAGGCATGCACCACTCTAGACCATCGAATTGTCGGTCCAAATGCATGAACCGCCGCCTTCTTCAGTTATGGAAGAAGAAACCTAGGAACAAAATGGTCAAACCAGCGAGTCACCAACGGCATGACGAAATAATTTCGCAAACCTCCGTTTGATCGTTGGCTCAAGTTAGAATACCTGAGATGTGGGGGCACAAACGACGATCCACCGGCAGAACACAAAATCCAATTCATAAACCCCCGATCATAAAGCAGAGAACTAGGTATACATTCAAGTCATTAATGGTAAGGTAGCGAACCACCATTTCCAATTGGCAACCATCAGTGAAATGTTGTTGCAAGTATGTGCCTTGTTCTAAATTCTTGACCAATCCATTGACCAACCCGATCCGGATCCCTTTTTCATCCACCCAAAACTGATCGATTCCTTTTTTATTCTCCCAAAATCCCCTTTTCCCCACCTTTTAACACCTTTTTATCTTCCCAACACCCCACATCTCCATATTCCAACAATCCCCTTTTCCCATTCCCTCTACATTTAAAACACCATTAAACCCCCACCTTTTCCTCAACCAATACCATTCGTCCCCCTTCACCTATAACCCCCCCCCCCCTATTTCTTTCAGCTAATTCTTACTATACTCTCACTCTCTACTAGCAAAGTTCCAATCTTCCCCATTGTTGAGCTAATTCAAGTATCCATATCTCTCATCTGCTCTCAAGTTTTGTGCCCTTGTAAAATGCTCCTAACACTTTAATATTGTTACAAGTTATAGTCTTGGTATATATGAACTTTGTTGTAGCATGTTTTCCCTTCTTTTTACTACCCCTTTCCCCCAATATTACCATTATTGAGAACATACTTGTTGAATGTTGTTGATTTATATGCAATATGAAATTAGTGGGAAAGTAGGGGTATGATGCTTAAATAGGTATGGGAAATTATTGCTATTGTTTAGATGAGTCGGGGTGAAGTCTGAGTAACCCAAAAGATATAAAGGACCTGATTTGCTTGATGATAGATCGGGTGACGCTGTTCTTAAGGGTAAATCATCATTTTATCCCTTTTTATTTGTGTAGGTAATTCTTGTATAAGATGTGAATATATGTTTTTGAGAGTTGATATTGGAATGCATTTGGAGTAAATGGGGACAATGACCATCGTCTACTCATCGGTAGGGTCCGACAAAACTCCGATGAAATGCCAGTTCAGGTAAAAATGGCTTCAGGTCATTGCCTCGACTCCGCATTGCATCGGCGCTTTGAGGATCGTGACCAGTGGCTCGCGAATGAGTCACCGATGGAAACTTTCCTACCCAGTGTTCTTCTCACTATCAGCGATTCATCGGTGGTCCGCAGATCACCTCCTACAGTTCGCCGGAATTCTGCTGGTGCTGCCAATTCCTTCATGATAATTTCTCCTCTTGTTTCTCATTTAACTTTTAGAGTATTTGTTGGCTGTTTTTATTTTATCATTAGAAAAATACAAAAAGAAATATTGTGGGTGTCACTAACATTGTGTTTACAGAAAATGACATCATCCAGGAACCCCAACAAGGGCAAGGCTCAAGCCTCCTCATCCAAAAAGAGAAAAGGAAAAGCAATGGAATTCGAAGCACCCACCAACTCTCGGGAATCCATAATGTTCTGTGTGCTCGACATGAAGAGGCACTATGCTATTTGCAAGGGTCATTCGATCATTATGGAGAAAAGATTTAATTTGTTGGGGCTACGAGGTGATTTTCCCAACATCATAGTGCAGTTCATTGATAGGAAATGGCATGCTTTCGCCAATCCTCTCCCAAATTACTATCCCATCTTAGTCCTAGAGTTTTACGTCTCCTACCAAGCTAGGTAAGAGCGCATGCACCACAAAGGTAAGGTGGACGAATTTCCCTACCTGCCTTTAGTTATGGTGCGAGGGGTGGAGGTTGACATCACTCTTGCAGCCATTTATTATTTTTTTGGGAGGACGAGCTTGATACCATCTCAGAATATACGGCCAAATTTGCTAACAAGGAGAACCAATTTTCATGGATAGCTCCTACTATTGTTTCAGACACACCCTTCTGGGCTACTATGGGCGGTGAAATCTCTTGCCATGATCTCAAATTTGAGGCCAAGTTGTGGCTAGACTTCATCTCTGGTTGGATCATACTTTCAAAGAACGAGCAATGGGTCATCTTGGAAGCAACTATCCTTATCGCCTGCATCATGAAAGGGGTCTACATAAACTTTGGGGAGATTGTGGCTCTAGAAATGAAGAGGAGAGCAAGGCAAATCAACACCTCCATGCCATATGTTGTGCTCATTTCTCAACTTTTCTTGCAAGACGATGTGCCATTGTTCTCATATGAGACCCCTAGTCCCGCTTCGGGTGTAATCACAATAGATTGTAAAAAGGATGCAGATGCACCCAAGGTCAAGCAGAAGCGGATCCAAGCCTTTGATTTTCCAGAAGGTTCTTTATCTCATGGTTCTGAGCAGTCTCCACGAGCCCTAGATTTGAATATGCCTCACCCAGAAGCATCAGAACAAACCTCTGCTGATACACCTCTTAAGGGAGCATCACCCCCTTCAACATCCTCCCAACCAAATGGTCTCCACAAGATTGTGGAAATAACCAACTCTCACGAGTGCTAGCTTTAAAAGTTGGCTAAGAGCCTCCCTAACCTCATCGCCCAAATGGTGAAAAGGGAAATGAAGTCCTTGTATGAGATTCTTACCACATTCTGCAAAAAGGTAGATATTGTGGAGGGAGCTGTCACTTATCTTTGAACTGAAGTAAGGGAATGGAAAAGTTGGACATCCATGGAGGTGTCTGACTTGAGTGCTATTGATTCCACAATGGTTTCCCCTTCTACAGTTCGAGGCCCCATTGATGATTTGTTTGAGGGATTAGGAGAAGACGCAGAAGATCTGGGTAAGGATGGCCTTGATAGAGAAGTAGGAGTTGGTGCTGCTGATAATGTGGATGAAGAGGAGTGACCCACTCAGGGAGTTCTTGCCTCCTTTATTTTTCATGCTTACATTGGAGACAATGTAATATTTGAGTTTGGGGTAGGACGAGTGTCTTCCCGGGTGATCATTTGTGATTTATTTTGTTTAGCCTTTGTCGAGCTTTGTTTTAAATCTTGTGAGCCTTTGTCAAGCTCATTTTAGCAGTGTTGATGATTTCCCTTGTCGGGCTGTTTGTTTTGATAGGATTGTGAATGGATGAAATGAATGGTCCTTGGATGTTAGTGATGCTGGAATGAGTCTTTGCTTTAATTGCTAAATGTTACATTGTGATCCAAATTTTGGTTGTCGCCTGTGTAAATAGTAGATAGTAATCAAAATGCAAGTGTTTTCTTCATACCATGATTCTTTCTCAAGGAGAATTTTTTTTTCCTTTTGATTGTCAGACCAGGTTGACATTTTTCAATGATAGATTGTGAGGAGACTCTCTTAAGTGAATATGCCTTATAACGCTCAAACTCACACTTCCTGACAAAGTATGAAGTGGTTGTTGTCAATAAAGAACCAAACAAAGAGGTTGGGGTCGAACCCAAAGGGAATAAGGTAAGATCTAGACTAATGCTGGTACTTAAACTTGTTGGTAAGTTATATCCAAATTGGAGGGTTTCAAAGAAAAAAACAATATTAAATCAATATTATAATTGTGGTTGGTATCAAGATTTGCAAATAACTAGGGTAAATGTTCCCCATGGGTTCATAAGTACTTCAGGAATACATATGTGATCAATTCCCATACTCACTGTAGAACTGGTAACTAGGGTTCATCCAAACTATTGGTTCATCCCTATTGGATGACTATACTCAATCATCGAGTTAGGTCTCATGAGCGATTTTCTTTCTAAATTCTATTAATTTGTCCCAAATTTAACTATCCTACGACCACAACTCAAGTTAATACAATAATTATAAAGACCAAGGCTTTGTTGTAATTCTCTTTTCCTAATCTTTACTTCTCTAGGTTCAAGCAAGCAAAAAATTCGGGAAAGTCCTAACGTTGTACACAGTTAAGAAATGTTTAAGGATAAAGAGAATACAATACAAGCATTTAGCATTGATTTTGAATCATTTTTGAATAACCCTATTCATCAATCCACCATGGTTTTCACAATCCTAGTTGTGGAGGTTTTAGCCTCTCATGATTGTAAGATTATATTTAGCATTCATAGACAAACACATAATTAAATACTTACAACAATAATTGAAAGAAAACCTGCTTTGAATATCAATGAACAATCTCAAGAATAATTGATAAAATCAAGTGTTGATCTTAAGAATTTCTCTTCAAAACTTGATAAAAATTCACAAATAATACTTTTCACACATCTCTAGTGCCTTATCTCTTGTTGTTCTAATAAAATAAAACATAAAAGGTATTGACATACATTAGAAACATTTTCCTAAGATAATAGGAAATTTTTCATATCTAGCGCCGGCTTGATTCACGACTAATCCTATCACCTATAACAGGATTGTATGGGTCGTACTTACTCTTGTACATCCTTGGATGCTGCAGATTTGTCTAAGTATTGGCAGCTGGTATGACTCGTACCATAGTCCTATGAGTCATACAATTCATCTGTGGCTTGGCCTTGAGAACTTTAACATCTTCTGAAGTTTTCAACGAGTGTTGTGGTACGCCTCATATGTTCCTCCTACAACTCATACTTTCTTTTTGTATCTGAAGTTCTTCCAAGTTTTCAAGAATCACTAAAGCTCACCATAGCTCATGGTATGAGTTATAAGTGGTTGTTACGATTCGTAGGTTCCACCTGTACCAAGAGAATGCCTTGTGCAAATTTCTCTAAAGATTTTCACGACTCCAGTTATGGCTCATACCTATCTTGGTACGGCTCGTACTGATAGTCGTACTTCTCCTTCCTCTTATTCCAACCTTCTAAGTTTCACCACAATTCTCAGTACGGCCCGTACTATCAAAGTACGGCTCTTACTGAGACGTACTTGGCTGATTTTCTGCACTTTTATGTATCTTTTGCACATTTTTTCTCCAACACCTATTTTCCCTGAAAACAAAGTAAAATACCTCATATCCATATAAACATACCTAAGTCTATTATATTTTCTTAGTTTTAAGCATCTAAAGTGTTGTAAACCCACAACACATCAACACCCTCAACTTAAAACTTTTACATGTCCTCGGGCAAAGAAAACAAAAAAAAACTAAAAATGACGCTTAACTAGAAAATAAACCTAGGATATTACAGCCAACAATCAATCAACATTGGCACCATAAACTCAAACAACTTTTGACCCTTTTTTCCATAAACCAAATTAGCATATGCACATCAAGCAACCACAAAACATGATAAAAAGGGATCAAGATATGTCATCTAGCTATTAATAGATAGTCAAGTCATTACTAATGCTTTTCACACAGACAATTTGGTAGAATTAAACACAAACCATGTACCCTCACAGCAAATGAAGTCCCCCACTCATAGAATATGAAACATAGGACTAAACAAGTATGATTCTCACTCTCACAAACAAGTTCCAAATACTGCATGTCGAATACCATAGGCTTGCACGAATTTTCTCTACTTTGACTTGTCAGATGGTCAGGCTAGGATCATTATAGGACTTTATTAGCTTGTAATGTAGGATTTTGGATTGGGTATGGTAGATATGAAATCCTTTTAGTAACTAAACCCCTCCTTGGCACTACATACATGTGGCTCCATTTTTTCCACTTTTTCACCCTTTTAACCATTTTTTGTGCACCTGTATGGGTGTGGTGTCACGACTCGAGTCTATACCCTGGACGAGATACGGTATTTGAAGTCACAAGTAACCACAAGTCAACCCATGGCCTATCATAACACTGGTAAATTGAGTAAACATACACAGAACTTTAAATAAATAAGATCATTTAAGAAAAATAAAATTGATTTGACAAAAGCCCATACATTTGAACTGCAATACTGAAAATCTATGTTTATGTCTAAAATCCATCTACAAATGATGAGTTACCGAGACAAGCCCCCAGCTGACTCTAAAGTCTAACTGAAAGAAACTATCTGAATATAAATATCATCCTCAAAAGATGAGGACTCACCAAAAGCTACTGCTGGTATCGTCTGAAGGAATCTATTGACGATGCTAGGGCTGAGAACTTGCACCTGTATTATGATTCGATACAACATAGAAGGTATGCGTCAGTACTTGGAATGTATTGAGTAAGTGAGGGATATAGTAAACATGAGAGAATAAGTAACTGAACTGAAATGACATGTAATGACCAACTGAAATACTAAAAAATGATACAACTAAAATATAACTAATATGGTCAAAGTTGATCTGTCTAATGGTATAGACATGTCCTAGATCTGAGATACTGAATTGAGCTAAACTAAACTAAACTGAACTGAGCTAAAATGAAACTGTACTAACTAGTGGGAGAGTCTATAACTGATATATAACCATGTGAGATAAACATGGAGTTCGATGTATACACTCCATAGTTAGGGCCCAATATACCTTGCCAGGATATAAAGGCATGAATTGGGTGATCAAAAATCTGGGGCCATAGTGCCAATTAATTAACCTATGGTGGCAACGTAGTTCTGGGAACCTGGGTGCGCTGGAACCCCGATCGGCTCGGTGCTAAGTCCTACTCCTATTGGATAGTCCTGCATTCAAAAGCTTGGGCTAGAACCCATTTACAGGAACAAGTATCAACATAGTCACCGGATAGTGGAAATATAAAAATAATTCAGATGAACAGTATTCCATATGATATAGAAGGAAATCTGGTTGATAATTTTCTCTCATTTGAAAACTCAGAGCTTAAAATTAATAAGAAAGTTGGATGGATTTTTTTGGGGCACAAAGGAAGGACAATTCCCTTGCTAAATTCCCACATACCTGGTGAAGGATTCCTGAGAAAATCCCTGAGAAATTCTGAGAAGAAGAAGTCGAAACCCTTGCCCTATTCTGTACTTCCTAACTGAGATTGTACGTTCAGACTTCTGAGGGAATGAAGGGAATGAAGTAAGAACGCCGATTACCCCTCTATATCCCCTGAATATAACACAAAATGACATAGTTTATGTATTAAAAAGATGGGAAGTTACTAAAATAACCCTGGCAAAAATCTAGAAAACTGCCCGACAGGGACCAACGGGTCATACAACGAGTTGTTGGTTGATACCATGACTCGTTGGGACTAGTTGTTGGTCCTAGGCCTTGATGAGTTGATAATTTACCAACTCATTAGGCTCTTAAGCTTGAGTTTTTGAGTTGATTAAATGGATTTTATGCCCTTTTTCTCTTTGTTGTGTGCAGATGTCTAAATGTGTAGAAAAGAGAAAAAATGGAGTAAAAAGAAGGAAGTGAGAGCAAATCGGCGGTCAACCGATGAAAATCGGCGAAACTCCGGTCAAAGGCTGATTATCTCTGCCTCTAAGGAATAATGCCACCGGCAAAATGCGAGTTGCCAATGGCGATTAGCCGGTCCAATCATCGAAGGACACTCGATTTTCTGGAATAAAGAACAAAGACCCGGCAGTTCACGGATTGAGATCGGCTAAACGCCAAATGAACTGCTGATGCTCACTAGATTTTAGTGATGGCTCAGATAATAAACCTGTCAGTTTCACGAATTTGAACCCGCGAATCACGGTTCCTCCACTGATTCTAGAATGATGCGAAGGGGTAAAATTGTTCAGCACAAAAAAAGAGAGAGCAGATGCCCTATTTTCTTAGATATAAAATTCTAGAGAAAGTACTGTGTACTAGGGAGGAGATAGAAGAGCATATCACATCATATTTTCCTTTCTTAGCTTTAGAACATTCTTTTAGCAGAGAAAAGGGGATTTTGATGGTAGACTTTGAAAAGTACTATTCTCTACTTCTTCTTACTAGTAAGGTAAAACCACTATTGGAGACTATTTGTGGATTTGATTTTACTACTCTGTTATTAAATTCAATGAGTTTATTGATGAATGTGCTTTTGAATTTCTTAATCATGAGTAGCTAAATCATTAACTAGAGATGTTTGATGATGAATATTTAATTAGAGTGGGTATTCCTAGAGTCATCTTCATATTGTTTAAATAAGTGCAAATCTATTAGATTCTCTTCAATCTATAAAGGAAGAACCATTGATTATGATATGGGTTTATTTATTCTTGCTTGATTGTTGCTTGTAAAAGAATAATTAAGTATTGAAAGAGAATTTAATAGTGGGTATGGATGAATGATTGATAAAATTGAGTTAGAAATAGCTAAAATTGCAGTCTCACCTCTTATTAGTAGCTAATAGCTAGAAATTAGTGCAGCTACTAATTCAAATCTGATTCGGTTGAGCTAAATAGTGGCTAGAGGTTTAACAAAACTCTTGTAAGAGGTAATTATAAGGCTGAAAAGTTGTAATTACCCACATCCCTTTATTATTTACACTAATTGAACATAGAAGATGACCTAGCATGTCCCTATCTAGTTATTATATCATCTACATACACCTCTAGTCTTTCACATTCTTGTTGACAAACTTGCTGATTTTGCTATTATAGTCAACCAAATTACCAACTATAATCCACTGCAATTTCCAACTCCCCCAATTTATTTATTTTTATGTTAACTCTATGTGGTGCAAGCTAACTTCAATTTCTCAACCGACACTTGTAATAATCATTCACTAGTCCTTATGGGATTCGACCCCGACACCTGTCGGGTTACTTGTTTAGATACTTCGGTCGTGTATATTCTTTGCATGAAGGATATATTTTGGACAAAAAATAGGATTTTGCATTCCTAACCAACACTTCCAATGGAAGGTTATGCCATTTGGGCTGAAACCTGCACCCTCTTTATTCCAAAATCCATGATCAGAATCTTTCAGCCTATTCTCCACACTTCAATAGTATACATTGGTGATATCCTATTATTCAGTAATACTCTAGAGGAACAACTTACCTTACTCCATCATTTTCATGATATAGTAAGAGCAAATGGAGTCATGCTCTCTGCAAAGAAAATGGTCCTTTTTCAGAAAGAAATTGATTTCTTAGAGATGAATTTTAGTAAAGGAGCATACAATCCAGGTCTGCACATATGACAGGAACTGCTTAGATTTCCAAACATCGATTTTACCACAAAGAAACTTTAACAAGTTTTAGGGGTGATAAATTATGTTAGAGATTTTATTCCTTAAGTCTCTACATATATTTATACACTTACAAAAATGCTCAAGAAATATGCCCAAGCGTGGGGTAAGGAGCAGGATGAAGCTGTCCAAAGATTAAAACAGATTTCCCAACAGGTGAAGACTCTCCATATTCCTTCAAATGGAAAGAAGATACTGAAGACTAATGCCAACAATGAATACTGGAGTGCAGTCCTTCTAGAGGAGAAAGATGGCCATAAGAAGATTTGCGGATATGCTAGCGGAAGATTCAAAGATGCTGAACAACACTATCATTCCACCTTCAAAGGAGGTTCTTGTTGTGAAGAATGGAATCACGAAGTTTAACTTCTTCCTAATTCACACTGAATTCATGATTGAGATGTATATGAAGGCATTCCCGAAGATGATCCAGATAAATTCGAAGATACTTTCACATCCGAAAATTCTTAGATGGTCACAATGGTTCTCCCCCTACAAATTCCAGGTGAAGCACACCAACTATGAGCGGATGAGAGAACCTCCTGTTGAACCTCTTCGATCCACAGAACCAACCAGGGACTAGCACTTAATATTCTTATGTTGATTGTTAAGTTAAAATAGTTTTCCATCGTAGTTACTTGATGTGATTTTGTTGTGTTTGTTAGGATCTTATAACCACATGAGTCATCACTCCTATGTAGGGGATATCTCAATGGAAGGTAACATGGAACACGAAGAGGATAACCCGATGATGCCGAAAATTGCGGGAGTCATTCGCCTACCACCTACGGTAAGGAATGTGGTATTTCATGTCACAAGCGCCATGCTACATTTGCTGCAAATGAAGGGACTCTTTGGCAATAAACTAAGTGAGGACACAAATCGACATTTGAGAAATTTCTTGGAGATATGCTATCCCTTCAACATTACGAATATCAGTCAAGAGTCAATCAGGTTGAGACTCTTTCCTTTCTGACTAACGAGGGAGGCAACAATGTGGCTGGAGGAACTCCCTCCGGTTTGTATTACATCGTGGAAAGAGTTAACCGAGGCTTTCTTGGATCTTTTTTCCCTCCATCAAAGATGCTGCAACTGAGGGAAGACATCATAAATTTCAGGAAAGAACAGGAGAGCCTTTGCATGAGGCATGGCTATGGTTCAAAAAGAAGGTTGCTCTTTGTCGAAATCATGGACATCCGGATGGAGTGCTTCTCCAAAGCTTCTACATAACCCTTGATTCCATTAACAAGTTCGTGGCCAACAATTTAGCTAGAGGGTCTATTATGGATCAAACATATGGGTTGGCCAAAGCCCTTCTAGATAAAATGACAAAAACCAATAGGGCTTGGCACACGCGAGAGACAAATGTATCTACACATGAGATCAACTCAAGTGCATTGGCGCCTGAATTGCGAAAAAAGGATGAAGAGCTAGATGAGAATCTTGACAAAATGATGACATAGCTAGAATTAATGACAAAGCACGTAATGGGGGCAGGGCCTAAGGTGGTAAATGTTGTAGGTATGCAAGATCCTTTGCAATATGATGGGGAATCGTCACCACCAAGATATGAGGAAGAATGTCAATACATGGAAAACCAAATGGGAGGTCCTCGACCTAGATCTCAAGGAACCAATCAAGGCCCTTGGCACCCAAGGGATGAAAATCAAGGCTGGATAAATTGTGAGCCGCAAGGGTAGCTCAAAATAAATGAAAGATGGGTAAATAGGGAGCAGAATCATGAGGACGATCGCTATCATCGGAGTTCAAACCCATATGTTCCCCTCCAAAAATTGGAAACTCCTATAGTCAGCCAGGTGTGAGTGATGCGGTAGTTCAAAAATTGAGGAAATGCTATCAAGAGTCCTAAAGAAAGTAGAGCCAACCGAGAGTGGGGTCAAAGAGTTAAGAGGTGTCTAACCTTGACCAAATATTGATCTCACATTCAACCTCCATCAAACATTAGAAAGTCCAAATGAATAACTTGTCAGCTCAAATGAATCCCCGAATGAAGGGAACACTTCTTAGTGATACAATGCCGAATCCAAAAAAGATAGTCAATGCATGGATATTGTCACTAGGAGTGGCAAAGTGATTGGAGATGCACCAGTGAAGTCCAAAGAGGTTAGTAACCCTAAATCAGATGATGAAAATGGACTCAACGAGATGCCAAAGACTCCAAGTAGTGAGGAAAATATTAAAGAGGAATGTGAGGGGAAGGACGATAAAATGCTCTCACATGCTGATAACGATGAGGTAGGCATGAAGGCCCCAATTGATGACAATGTTGAAGTAATAGCCTCACCTCCTTATCCACAATGGTTGGCCAAGAAAAAGAAGGATGACCAGTTCAGCAAATTCGTTGATATGTTTAGCAAGTTGTCCATCAATACACTATTAGTGGATGCTCTTCTCCAAATGCCAGGATATTGGAAGTTGATGAAAGAATTGTTGAAGAAGAAGAAGGTAGTTGATGCAGGTAGTGGGGAGAAAATGCACCATTGTAGTTCTATGATGATGAGTAACCTTGCCTCCAAGCGGGAAGAGACGGGAGCTTTCACAATCCCCTGTATAATTGGGATATGTGTGTTTAAAAAAGCTCTATGCGATCTTGGTGCCAGCATAAATTTAATTCCCCTACTCATTTTCAATAAGTTGGGACTTGAAAGCACAAAGCCTACGTCGATGAGGTTGCTCATGGCGGATAGGTCCACAAAAAATTGGTGGGGATGTTAGAAGATGTGTTGGTAAGGGTGGATAAGTTCATACTACCTTCTGATTTTGTTGTCCTTGATTGTGAAATGGATGTGTAGGTACCCATTATTTTGGGAAGACCGTTGCTAGCTACGGGGAAAGCTGTGGTTGAAGTGGAGCTTGGGAAGCTCAAATTCAAAGTTGGAAGTGAGGAAGTGACCATCAAGGTGTGTCCATCAGGTAAAACTCCTCCTGAATTCAAGGTAATAGGGGTGTTGCAAAATGAGGAGGAGGACAAAGGACTGGAGATGATGGAAATAGAGTCGGAGGATGATCCATCGAAAAAGAGGTGTTGAATGAGATCTACGTCGTGCCACGATGTTAACTAAGGCGCTTCTTGGGAGGCAACCCAAGTGTTTAGTGGATTGCTTTTATGTCTTTTTTGTTTTTGTTTTTGTAGGATCTATGAAGTGAGGAACAAAGAAAGGAAAAAACCCACATAAGAGAGGAACTGCACTGAACCGGCGATTTGCCGATCTAGAAGCGCAAACCGCCATTTTAAGATGAGTGAAAATAAAAGGTTGGGACTTGGAGAAATAGACCAATAGACCTATCAGCAAAACGCCGATGCATAACCATGGACCACCGGTTGGTCGCCGATGAACATGGAATACCTGAAGCTTTGGCACCTAAGTGGCGGGTCCTCGGCGGGTCACCGATCCAATTCGTGAACCGCCAATAAGTTTCCAATGGAGAAACAGAGAAATGGGCACAAATACTCTGGAAAAAAGGGTAGAGAAGCGGAACACTAGTTTGTTTTGGCAAACCGCCGATGCATCGCCGGTCAAGGTATGAATTTTTCTCAAAATAAAAATTAAGGGTGGATCCACCTAATCCCGACTACCAGCTGAGCCGCCCTATTATGCACAATATTCTCTTAGTTACTCCTTTTCACCATCTTTTTCATACCCTTTTTGTCTCTCCACTACCCATCATTTCCACTTCCCCATATTTCCCTCTTTCCCACCTTTCCACTTTCCCACCTTTACACCTTCCCACTTCCCAGCAACACACCAATATATTAATTCTCCACCTTCCCCTCAACCTATCAATCTTCCACTTATCACCTATAAAAATTTCTCCCTCCTTTAACTACACTCACTTTTTATTTCTCTACTACACATCCCCTGAAGTGCCATTGTTGAAAGCTATCAAGTTTTTCAAGCTCAAGTGTGCAAGCATACCAATATTGTGGTAAAACATTCTTGCCCTTGTTATGACCTTATCAATGGTTCATAATTCTTTCAGTCTTAATACTTTGCTTTCCTTTCCTATTGGATTCTTGAAGATGCTCTGTTTGTTGAAATGAATGGGGAATATGTGTTCTATTTGTGTGAATTCTAAATGGGTGAAGTCTGAGTAACCCAATTGAAATAAAATGCAACATTTTTCCCGATGATAGACTGGGTGACACCATTCTTAAAGGCAAATCTTCATGTGATATTATTTAAAGTGTAGTAGAGTTATTTCCATCAAGCTGTGTGTGGGTGTTTGTTAATGGGCGCCTTTGAGTTGTTTAAATTCGATTTGGGGACGATAAGGTTCGGCGTTTCGCCGATCAGGTTCGGCGAATTGCCAATGGAACGCAGGTCCACTTTTATAAATGGCTTCAGGCCACTGAGTGGATCCCTCATTTCATCGGTGGTTCACAAATCAGAACCGGCGACTCACTGCCCAATAGCTGATACACTCTTAATTTTCCCGTTTTTCTCCTAATGAGGGCAACCCCAACTGAGATGCTATACTGAAATCTTAATCTAGCCACTCAAAGGCATATCTGGCCTTCTAGGCCTAATGCTACCACTACTCACCCCCTAGGATAGTTTGTACGACTGCTAGCAGGCACACCGTGCACCCGTATTTGATCAAAGGATCCTGGTAGTGATCATGATCTCTAATGGTTTAGACTGGATAGGGCGAGATCTGGATTTGCCTAACAATATTCCGAATGTCCTACTTGGACAACTGTAACTCATAAACAATTGTGGTGTCGCGGATGACTAGTTACTTGGTCCCTCAGCTTGGAATCGCTGTTGGGTTTTTACTAACTACACCCAAATACTTCTTCAAGAGTGATACATGGAATACGAGATGCACAGAAGCTAATTCTGAGGGCAACTCCAACTCATAGGCCACCTTGCCAACACGTCTCACTATCCTTTACGGGTCGACAAGTGGGGACTAAGTTTCTCCTTCTTTCCAAATCGCATCACTCCCTTCATGGGAGACACCTTTAGAAATACTCAAACGTCAACCTCAAATTCTAATTCTCTCCTTCTCACGTCGGCATAGGACTTTTGGCGACTCTGGGTAGTTTTCAACCTATCCCTTATTAACTGAACCTTCTCCATAGCCTCGTGAACCGAATCCGGTCCTATCATTTTCGCTTCGCCAACCTCAAACCATCCAATGGGTGACCTACACCTTTGCCCATAGAGCTGCCAATTCAAGGTCATGAGTCGGATAGTTCTTCTCATGAACCTTGAGATATCTGGAGGCGTAAGCTATCACCTTACATCGTTGCATCAAAACGCAATCGAGTCCAACTCTGGAAGCGTCACAATATACTTCAAACCTATTTGTTCCTTCCGGTTAGGTTAAAACTGGAGCAGTAGTGATTTGAGTCTTCAACTCCTAGAAACTCTTCTCACATGCATCTAACCATTGAAACTTTACCTTTTCTGAGTTAACATAGTAATAGGAGATGCAATAGAGGAGAATCCTTCTACAAAACATTGATAATAACCGGCTAGACCTAGAAAACTTCTGATATCAGTTGGGGAAGTAGATCTTGGCTAGTCTTTCACTGCTGCTGTCTTTTGAGGATCTACCTGAATACCCTCACCTAGGACCACGTGACCAAGGAAAGTCACAGACTTCAACTAGAATTCACATTTGTTGAATTTAGCTAACAACTGGCGGTCTATGAGCATTTGCAGCACTATCCTCAGATGGTTAGCATGTTCCTCCTCGTTTTTGGAATATACCAGAATGTCATCAATGAATACAATGACGAACATGTCTAGATACTACTTGAAAACCCTATTTATTAGGTCCATGAAAGCTGCAGGGGCACTAGCTAGTCCAAAGGAAATAACCATGAATTCATAGTGACCATACTGAGTTTTGAAGGCTGTTTTCGGTATGTCACATTCTCTGATTCAAGTTGATGATACCATGACCTAAGATCTACCTTGAAAAAACAACTGCCCCTTGAAGCTGATCAAACAAGTCATCAATCCTTGGTAGGGGATACCTGTTCTTAACTGTAACTTTGTTCAGTTGACGGTAATCGATACACATTCTAAGAGTACTATCTTTCTTTCGCGCGAATAACATTGGACCACCCCATGGAGAGATGCTATGTCTGATGAAACCTTTATCAAGAAGGTCCTTTAGTTTCTCCTTCAACTCCTTAAGCTCAGCTGGAGCCATTCTATTAGGAAGAATGGAGATGGGCTGAGTGTCTAGAAGAAGGTCTATGCCGAAGTCTATTTCCCGCTCGGAAGGGACTCCGGGAAGATCTTCGGGGAACATGTCAGGGAACTCGCTAACAACTGGAACTGACTAGATAGTTAGGGTCTCAGTGCTAGAATCTTTCACCTGAACTAGGTGATAAATGCACCCTTTAGTAATGAGCTTCCTTGCCTTAAGGTAGGAAATAAACAGATCCTTAGGCGCTGAACTACTGCCCATCCAATCTAGAACTGGCTCATTTGGAAATTGAAATCTGACGACTCTAGTTCTACAGTCGACTGAGGCATAACTGGAGTGTAACCAATCCATGCCAAGAATGAGATCGAAATCGACTATGTCTAACTCTACTAGATCAGTTGGAATGACCTTATTTAGTATTGAGACTAGGCAGTTTCTATACACCCAGCTGGCTCTAACTGACTCACCAACTGGACTAGAGACTGAGAATGGTTCTAAGAGGACCTCTGGACTGATTTCAAACTAGAAAGCTATATAGGGAGTCACAATGATAGTGTGGCTCCTAGATTTAGTAAGGCATACACATCTAGATAGAAGAAATATAACATACCTGTGACACATCAGGTGAGCTCTCCTGATCCTGATGAGACGACGAAGCATAAAAGTGATTTTCGCATTGACCACCATCCATACCTAAAGTGTTGACCTGCTGAGCTCGTCGCCCTACTGGAGCTGCTGAAGTGGTAGACTGTGATTTCCCCCATCCTGCTGATGGACATTCCCTTAGCCGGTGACCTAGCTATCCATACCCAAAGCAACCCTCTATGCCCTGGAGGTATTCACTTGGATGATTCTTTCCACACTTAGGGCAAGTTGGGTAGCGGTTGCTGGCACTGTAACTCTGGGACTCTAAGCCAGATGCTCCACCCTTCCGATCCTTACAGGACCGGAAAGTAGGGGTGCTAGCTGAAGTGGGTGTTGGAGTCCTTTGTTGCTGCTATGGCCATAATCTGATTGACTAGTTCTAGCCCACTTATTCTCCTACTCCATATCTTTTAACTTTTCTGCGTCAATCTGCTGGGCATGAACGATGAGGATGGAGAGGTCCATATCCTTTATGAGCATTGTGGTCCTGCACTCCTTAAGTACTTGGTTTGATACCTCGTTAATGAATTTAAGCATATGAGACCTTGGCTCGACTACTATCTCTAGAGCATATCTTGACAACCATGTGAACTCCAATACATATTACTCCACGGTCCTGTTGCCCTGCTTTGAGTTCATGAACTCTGCGACCACAGTCTCCCACAACTCTCGGGAGAAGAATCTGTCTAAGAATGTTGTGGTGAACTCTTCCCACTCTACCGATTTCGCTCCTGCTGGTCACCCTTCCGTCCACTAATCGTACCAAATCTATGCCACCCCTTTCAACTGGTAAGCACCCAGATCGACACTCTCCGTGGAACTAACACCCATAATCTAGGTGATCTTCCGCACCTCTGTTCGGGTGTTTGCTATATGGTTAAAAACCGACACGCAAGTGCACGTGGTCAAACAAGTAGTAAGTGGCTTAAGTAAGCCAAGTATCGAACCAAGGAGACTCTGGATAAGTAAAAATTGCTCAAGTATACTATATTCTATCTTACGTCTAAATATGCTGACAACAAAGTAACCAAAAGTTAAATAATTTGTTTATAAATTATATACTAAAACTATTAACAACTATCTACTTTGAATTGAAACTATGGATATGAGCATGCCAAGGTTAAGAACAAGTAATGAACTTGATTATAATCATAATTTGGTTAATCTTCTCTTCCTGTTGCTAGCCAAGAACATTAGCCTAGAGATTAAAACTCTCGTATTTAATCTCACTTAAGAATCATAAACCATCCGTCTACATTTCTGTGATCAAATGCAATTTATGACCTAGCAATACAATTCCGGTTCCTAAATTGACTAATACGGCTTTCAAGTATATTTCTATCAGGAAAGCACATCAAAACTCAATTTTCCCAAATCAAGTTAAGAACAATATCCTATTAATTCACAACTTTCCAATTTTGTGCTCTCTCGAGTGAAATCAGACTTTTTAGATGTACATTAATGTCGGCCACACACCAATGCAGTAGAAACAAGAATTAATAGAACAACATAGAAGAAGAAGATGAAAAACCATATAATTCAATAATCAAAATTCATCACCATTGTTCATAACCTCAGCAAGGAAGGAAATTAGCCACTCATTTGTGGATTAATCATCCTAAAACAAGTGTCAATCATACAAACAATTTATTGAAAGAAGAAAGAAAGAGAGAAAAACCCTGAACTTTTTCGTCCCTCAACTGACTGTAACCCACGTCCTTGCTCCACCAAGTCTGAAATATGAAAAATAAGCCTAAGTGTTCTATTTATACTAATGGAAATTTTTCCCGGAATAACAAGCAACGTGTCACGGAGTGCATCGTGGAGCACTGCCTCCGTGACACGGCGTGGATGCGGACCCTTTCTGGAAATTTAGGGTCCGGGAATAAAGCTTCAACGTGGCACGGCATGCAACGCGGAGGCTTGCCTCCGTGCCACGGAGCTGTCGCGAGGCTCCACTGGAATTTGACTAATTATTCATCCTCCAGGCAGAATGCCTCCGCGATGGTAGCGTGACACGGCTCCATCACGGAGCCCCTTTAATTGGTGCAGTCCAGTGCCTTTTTCATGCTCGAATCCAAGTCCAACTCCGATATTGTTCCAACATGCATTTTAGCTCCTCAAAATCACATTTTACCTACAAAACAATGCTAATCATGTTGGTTAGTTTAAATTCACATTTTATTACCAATTACATGAAAATGTGTACACATTGCACAATAAACAAGGCGAAAATGATACGTTTGAGTATCACTAGGGCATATAAATCTGCCCAAGATCACTTACCCCACACTTAAATCCTTGTTCGTCCTCGAACAACAAATACACAATTCATGTAAATTACATCCCAACCTTCGCCACTATGGTGCGACAATTTACGCTACGGTCATACCGATCATTCAATATTGTAAATCATCAAGAAAACATGCATGGTCTTACAATGCAATGACCTTTAATACATTAAGACTTCCTAGACTTTAAGAATCGACTCTCGATATCGGCAAACTCATGCAAATCAGCTAATCAAGATATCCGACACGAAAATCAATCTTTCATCAAGCATGTGCCCTCACACTCAAGAGAATCTTCCCCTTTTTGTTCATGTGACACACAAACATTCAAAGTAGGGCATGTAAAAATTAATTTCACTCTCTCTCCCAAAACAATTCACATGCATCATGTCATGACCCATAAGCTTGCCCTTAGTGTATCACTCCACTAATATAAAGAAATGCAATGTAAGATCACGTAGGACTTTAATGGGTTGTAATGGAAGCTATGGAACTAGTATATATTGGATTAGCCAATGATAGTCACTAGCAACCTTAAGCGCCTTTTCAACACATTCCCATCAAAGTATGGACGTTGTTTCTCTCATTTCTTTTCTTTTTTTTTCATCATCCCATTCATGATGATTTACCTTTGTATGACCCATTTCATCAAACACACTTGACACAACAACAAAGGTTTTTCATGCACCTTCATTATCATTTAATTATAACAAGTGCACCCTCCACCTTTTTCTTTTCTTTCCTCACTCTGCTTTTCTTTTTCTTTTCACCATTCTCACTCTTTGACACTTTGGGAAAATTTTTGTTCTTCTTAAGCGCTTAAGAGTTTTGTATAGACTTTACAGCTAATGAAAAGAAAGAATTAAGCTCAGTTTATACAATTTTTGGGCAAAAGAAAGAAATAATAGGCTAAAGGCTCAACGGGCTGACTAGGGTATACAATCACATAAAAAGGAGAGTATGACAAGAAAAAAATAGAAACTCTCGGTAAATAACAAAGAAATGCCTACATCCTTTCCAACACTACACCTCCTTCATTTCATTTTGTACACACACAAGGCAAGTTCTAGACACTTCATAATTGCATGGAATAACAATACCTCACTTCACACTGTATGCACATGCTCGATTCAAGATGCATTCACAGACTCTTTAATTAGCCAATTACATGAATTCAATAATTAAGCCTCAATCACACCAAATTGAACTCTACAGCCTAGGTATCTCAACATATTTACAAAATTGCATGCTTTCATACGAATCACTTTTGCATTTTGAATATCAGTTACAACACGCAACCAACATTTCACAACCATATAATAACTACAGGTTCCGTGATGCAATCCACCAAAGAAAAAAACTGAAAACAAATTAAAATCACTACTCCTACCGACTACATTTCCCTTAAGACGGTCGTCATCCATCCATCATAGGGAACAGTCACTAACAATGACGTCGGTTCAATGAGACTATTCTCGGTAAAAGAACCGAAAACAAACTCCGAGAAACCCAAAAATAAAAATTTTAAAAATTTGCAAAACTTCGATCATTTTGATGAAAAAATATGTACAAAATATTTTCGCAAAATTGTAAAAATATCGATCATTTCGATAGAGAAAAAAATTAAATGAAGAAAATATTTACAAAAACTTTTACAGAACTTGCTAGCAACCACAACATTTCACACAACACACATCAATTACCACAAATATGTACAGATACAAACCAGTTTGCAATTCACAAACAAAGGCCAACACACATCAATTACCACAAATATGTACAGATACAGACCAATTTGCAATTCACAAACAAAGGGAAACATACATACAAAACAAAACAGAGGAAAGCATACAAGCACACCAGCCCAGCCCCAGCACCTAACTACTCCCCACCCCACACTTAAATCGAACACTGTCCCCAGAGTTCACAAAAATTAAAAATCACAAAATTTTTGGGTGGTGGAACTCCCTGATCAGTCAAAATATTCGACTTCTTCATCCGGTGCTGCTGCCTCATCGCCCATGTCCGAGTCACCTCCATCGTCGTCATCGGACTCCACATCGGAGTCCTCCCGACGTGTCTCCTCGTCCGTGGGGACATCATCGTCAGTGGGCTCTACAAAGGCTGGCCCCACTCGGCATAGAGCCCTTGCGTTTTCACCAAATGGGTAATCCAGCTCTAGCTGCCATAACTCCTCCTCCGTGGCTGGTCTCCCACCGATCCTAAGCTGGAGCATTTGCATTCCGAACATCCGTGCCATGTACTGGTCGTCACGAGCATGTCGCTCGCCAAGCATCAGCACTGGCCCGTGTGTGGTGTCGGGGGCCTTAGTTTTGGTCACGTCAAGGGCCCTCCGCTCCAACTGCGGGATGTAATCGAAAGCCTCTTCCTCGACGTCGAGGCCCCGAAGAAAGGTGGTGATAAGTCCCCCGAACCCATACCTGTGGCCCTGGTGTAGTCAGGCTCTCTTCATGGCAGATATGATGACCGCCCCAGCATTAATCTCCAGCCCTTTTATCAGGGCATACACCAGGCAGACACGGTCCCGGGTCACATCAGTCATGTGCACCCCTGGGATTAGGCACGAACAGACTATCTTCAGCCAGATTCTGGCCTCCCTATTCATTTGAGAATACGGCAGAGTCTGGTGGTAACCCCTCTCCTTATGTCTGCTCCATCTGGCTGTGGATCGAGCCCCACAGAGTGTGTCTGATATCGGCATATGGTGGGGTGATGTTCACCTGGCGGAGAACGTGGGCGTCTGTGTCCCGCGCTCCGATGATGGCATTTAATTGCTGGGGTTCCAGAGTGACTATCTGCCCTCTGATCTTGATTGTGTGGCTTCTGATTGCCGGGTTCCAATTTGCATAGAACTCCCGGACTAGATGTAGGTTGCATTCCTTGGGCTCCTGAAATATGAAGCTGAGCCCAGCTGCCTCGATCCTTTGCACTATGTGGGGGAACTCCTGTGCTAATGGTTCCCGTGCAATATGCTCCTCGGGGAAGTATTTGTTTTCCTTGTGCTTGGCATACCACTTCTTCCCCTCATCGGTTACCCACCTCGTTCCTTACTGGCGGCGTTGGCCGCGCGGAACTGCTGGTGCAGCTGGGACTGCTGTGCCCAGTCTAAGTCTTTTTCTCCCGGTGCCTAAAGTAGATGCACCCTTACCCTTATCCTGCCTACTTGCCATTGTACCTGTCAACACAAATAAACAAGCACAAGGTCAAGCTAAATGAATATTAACTTCGGCTAAGGTCGGGTTAACCAAGTTTACCCCACACTTAGTCCTTAGCTACGGTTACGATACTATGGCAAGAATCACTTTATTTACACCAAAAATTAACAACTATACAATTCATGCTTTGTGCGTTCGCAAAGAACAATTCGACGGTATAACTTTAGCGTACTACTCAGACTTCATACAGCTAATCCCAATCACTACCATCGCTAGCAATTCAACCATCGCACTTAGCAAAGAAAAACAACAAAACAAAAACAACAACAAAAATTCTATATACATATGAACCTATGTAACCAACCCAATTCGAACAATTTTCAACTTTTTCCCAAAAACCCGAGAATTCGTCGTCTATTAACATTCAAACAATTTTCTACAATGACTTATCTCATTCAATACATACAACCCGGCATATAATTCACAAATTTAACAAGTTACCCATTTCAAATTCAACAACCAAGCCCTAGAATTTAATTTCGCAATCAAATTCGAATCATTCACACAATCGACAAGTTCAAACGCTCATTACAACATTCCGAACATTTATCAATCAAGGAATAACTCAATTTCATGCTAAATTTCGACTTAGGGTGATTTAGTTCACCTTCCATGCTTAAAATCAAAGAGAATCGACAAAAACTTGAGAGGGAATCGGAAAACATACCTTGTAGTTGAATAATCGAAGAAAACTCGGTAAATTGTTGCCTTAAGCCGTGGCACGTTGGTGGGAGAGGGGTTTTGGGACGTTTGGTCGCGGAGAAGTGTAAAAATGAGGGGAAAAGGGGGGTTTTCAGGGTTTAAAATGAAGAAAACACGCGGGTCACCCGGCAACCAGGTGTGACCCGTCACAAATTATAGGGCAACGTGTCACGGAGTGCATCGCAGTGCACTGCCTCCGTGACACGGAGCCATCGCGATAGCCCTCTGGAATTTTTGAAAATTCCAGTTTACACTTCAACGTGTCACGGAGGGTAACGCGGAGGTCCTCCTCCGTGACGCGGAGCCATTTCCCCAGCTCACTGTCTCTGCATTTTATTAATTTTTTTCATACCTCACCTTTTCCTTCACGATTCCGTGCACATTTTTCTCCGTTTCACCTAAAAATCATTTCACTAAACAAACTTGGTTAGATTAATAGATTTCAAAAACCAAAATACAATAATACTAACTAAAACAAAAATTTTGTACTAAATCAAGAAAAAGAAAAATAAAATAAAATCTATTTACACTTTTACAAAATAAAAGAAAATTTTTTTTTTCACGGGTTGCCTCCCGTGTAGCGCCTGGTTTACCGTCGCAGCTCGATGTCCTCTATGCTCAATTGTCCACTAGGGTGATGGACGATTTCTCACGATCATTGTCCTCCCCCCAGTAGTGCTAACCCTTATCTGGTGGTCTTCCCATCAACTCTCGGGAATCATTCATTTGTTTAGCATTCCCATGATCAATTACATTGATCACCGAGAGTTCTTCATTCACCATCGGGAGCTTGGGTGCTTTGTACACATCGAACACCTCTACCTTGTCATGTGCTCGCATTGTAAGTTGACCCGTAGCCACGTCGATTAATGCTTTTCCGGTTGCCAAGAAGGGTCATCCCAAAATAAATGGGACTTCCGCGTCTGGTTCAAAATCCAGAACAATAAAATCTACCGGCAAAATGAGGGATCCCACTTGCACAAGCACATCCTCAACAATGCCATCTGGCCTAGCTAAGGATCTGTCTGCCAACTGCAAGATTACGGTTGTAGGTCTAGGACTCCCCAGACCTAACTTTCTGAATATCGAAGATGGCATCAGATTTATGCTCGCCCCCAAGTCACACAATCCACGAGCTCGGATACTCTGCCCAATAGTAAGCTGGATAGTAAAACTTCCAGGGTCTTTTAGCTTCGTAGGCAGTCTATTTTGGATCCGGGAAGTGCATTCCTCCGTCAAAGCCACCATGGCATACTCAGTCAAATGACTTTTGTTGGCCACAATGTCTTTAATATATTTGGCATATTTTGGCACTCCCTGCAAGACATCAACAAGAGGTAAATTAACATGTACCTGTTTAAGCACCTCCATAAATTTCTTGAAACACGCCTCCTCCTTGTGTTTCTTGAGTCGTTGAGGGAACGGGGGTGGAGGTCTTTCTGATTCTGCTTCTTTGGTCTTCCCCCTATCCGAAGTTTGCTCTCCCTCAACATCTGTTGCTCCTGACTTTTGAGGTGGTCTTTCTGGTTCCACCTCATTCAGCTGCAAACCACTCCTTGTGGTCACTGCATTTACCTGCTTCGGATTTGGATCCGTGTCGCTAGGCAGTCCTCCTCCGGGGCCTTGTGTTTTGGGCACTAGCAAATTTCCCAAATTGATACTCAAGAGCCTTGGTCGCTAACTGATTATTTGTCACTTCGGTTGCCAATTTAACATAGTCAGCCTGCAATTGCGCCTGATTAGCGATCATGGTCTTGAACATCTCCTCAATGCTAGGTGATGGTGGTGGAGGAGGGGCATTGTGACTTCTGAATTGAGATTGGTAGTTCTGTTGCCCTCCTTGATTCCTTTGCATCCCCTGACCCGAACTTTGGCCTTGTTGGTTGTTGCTAACCCATGAAAAATTTGGATGGTTCCTCCAATTTGAGTTGTAGCCACTACCAAACTGCTGCTGATTTCTTTGTGCATTGCCCACAAAGTTAACAGAATCAGGATTTGCTCCACAGCACTCAGCTGAGTGCTCACTGCTTCCACACACTTCACACCACATTTGCTGGACCGCATTGACTGAAGCTGAAGGCTGGTTCAAATTCATGTTGCTGAAGTGGTTGTTCAATTGTACTACAAGGTAGCTATCTGTGCAGCGATAGCTGTAAATCCATCCACTTCAAGCACTCCTGCTGCTTTCCTTGCTCCACCTCGTGATGAATCAGCATTCCATTCTGGATTGCCCTGTGAAATTCGGTTTAGCAAAGTGTACAGCTCCTCATAAGTCTTTTCCAGCGCTTGCCCTCCAGCTGCTGAATCTAGCAAAATTTTAGTATGGGGTCCCAAACCCTCAATAAATGTGTGTACCAACACCTCATTGGACTGATGATGATGAGGACAGTCCCGCAACATGGATTTAAATCTTTCCCAGGATTGATACAAATTTTCTCCCTCTCTCTGTTTGAAACTTAGAATTTGACTTCTAAGTCTGGCTGTTTTACCAGAGGGAAAAAATCTTATCAAGAACTTCCGTGATAGATCATCCCACGTTGAGATAGAATTTGGTGGCTCAGCTTTTAACCACCTCTTGGCTTCACCAAGTAATGAGAACGGAAATAGTGTTAGCCGAACATAATCAGGTGACACTCCAGCGGGTATATAAGTGTCACTTATCTCCAAAAAGTTTTGGAGATGCTGTTGTGGGTCTTCATGAGGGAGACCGGTAAATTGCCCGCTTGTGTGCAACAGTTGCACCATATTCTGCTTGAGTTCAAATCTCCCTCCAGGCTCTGGTTTGCGGATACTTGAATGTACATTGTTGGCATGTGGGATTGCCACCTCGCGAACCGGCCTTGCTGCTGCTTCTTCGGGCACTAACACTGCCCTCACAACCGGTGGATTTTGTTGCTCCATAATAGTCTGTCTGAGCAACTGCAGCTTCTTTTGTAGAGCTTCTCTGTGTTTACTATGAAATATACGTTCAGGCTCTATATAAGATTCCACCAGCTCTTTGTCTCTTGCCAGTGTTCACAGAAATCAAGTCTGCAAAATACAGGCTAAGACCAAGTTGTCAACACTTAAGAAAATAAAATAAAAATACAGTAAATTTACACTTAATACAATTTCACCAATTGCCTAGTCTCCCCGGCAACGGCGCCAAAAACTTGTTCGGGTGTTTGCTATATGGTTAAAAACCGACACGCAAGTGCACGTGGTCAAACAAGTAGTAAGTGGCTTAAGTAAGCCAAGTATCGAACCAAGGAGACTCTGGATAAGTAAAAATTGCTCAAGTATACTATATTCTATCTTACGTCTAAATATGCTGACAACAAAGTAACCAAAAGTTAAATAATTTGTTTATAAATTATATACTAAAACTATTAACAACTATCTACTTTGAATTGAAACTATGGATATGAGCATGCCAAGGTTAAGAACAAGTAATGAACTTGATTATAATCATAATTTGGTTAATCTTCTCTTCCTGTTGCTAGCCAAGAACATTAGCCTAGAGATTAAAACTCTCGTATTTAATCTCACTTAAGAATCATAAACCATCCTTCTACATTTCTGTGATCAAATGCAATTTATGACCTAGCAATACAATTCCGGTTCCTAAATTGACTAATACGGCTTTCAAGTATATTTCTATCAGGAAAGCACATCAAAACTCAATTTTCCCAAATCAAGTTAAGAACAATATCCTATTAATTCACAACTTTCCAATTTCGTGCTCTCTCGAGTGAAATCAGACTTTTTAGATGTACATTAATGTTGGCCACACACCAATGCAGTAGAAACAAGAATTAATAGAACAACATAGAAGAAGAAGATGAAAAACCATATAATTCAATAATCAAAATTCATCACCATTGTTCATAACCTCAGCAAGGAAGGAAATTAGCCACTCATTTGTGGATTAATCATCCTAAAAC
Organism: Datura wrightii; assembly: GCA_035772735.1. Classification (NCBI taxonomy): domain Eukaryota; kingdom Viridiplantae; phylum Streptophyta; class Magnoliopsida; order Solanales; family Solanaceae; genus Datura; species Datura wrightii. The sequence goes on along the minus strand of JASDFA010000019.1, from coordinate 67,861,039 downwards.
AAGTGTTAATCATACAAACAATTGATTGAAAGATGAAAGAAAGAGAGAAAAACCCTGAACTTTTTCGTCCCTCAACTGCCTGTAACCCACGTCCTTGCTCCACCAAGTCTGAATTATGAAAAATAAGCCTAAGTGTTCTATTTATACTAATGGGAATTTTTCCCGGAATAACAAGCAACGTGTCACGGAGTGCATTGCGGAGCACTGCCTCCGTGACGCGGCATGGACGCGGACCATTTCTGGAAATTTAGGGTCCGGGAATAAAGCTTCAACGTGGCACGTCATGCAACGTGGAGGCTTGCCTCCGTGCCACGGAGCTGTCACGAGGCTCCACTGGAATTTGACTAATTATTCATCCTCCAGGCAGAATGCCTCCGCAATGGTAGCGTGACACGGCTCCATCGCGGAGCCCCTTTAATTGGTGCAGTCCAGTGCCTTTTTCGTGCTCGAATCCAAGTCCAACTCCGATATTGTTCCAACATGTATTTTAGCTCCTCAAAATCACATTTTACCTACAAAACAATGCTAATCATGTTGGTTAGTATAAATTTACATTTTATTACCAATTACATGAAAATGTATACACATTGCACAATAAACAAGGCGAAAATGATACGTTTGAGTATCACTTGGGCATATAAATCTGCCCAAGATCAACCTCATCTATAAACTCCTGTGGGTCCTCTGCCACCTTGGATCCATGAAAGGCTGGAGAGTTCATTCGAATGAAGTCCCGAACCCTAGCAACTGCTGCGGACCCGTTTATGTTTACCAGAACCGCCTGCTAGTTCACTTGGTTTGTCACTATCTGAGCTAGCAGTTGGATTGCCGCTCTGAATTATGTCGAAGACACTTGGTTTTCCTGAGGGGCTGCTGGAGCTGGTGGGGCAGGTTAGTTACCGTTGCCAACCCTTCTTCCATTTTCGCCTCTTGGAGGCATAGTTTCACTGAAACAAAATAGAGCACGAGTTAGGAGAACATTTATGGAATGGAACTTCAACGTACAATAAGGAGTATGAACAATAGGGAGTTTTCCTAATAACGTCTCATAGCCTCCCCGTCATATGTGTGGCACGCTTCACACCCATGAAAAGGACTCTACTTGACGCATCTTTCAGACATCCTAGGATACTCTAAGCCTAGTGGTTTGACACCAAGTCTATCACGACCTGAGTCTATACCTTGGATGAGACACGAAACTTGAAGTAACAAATAACCCCAAGCCAACCCATGATCTATCATAACACTGGTAAACTGAGTAAACAGAAGCGGAAGCTTTAAATAGATAAGATCATTTAAGAAAAATATAACTGATTTGAAAAAGCCCATACATTTGAACTACAATACTGAAAATCTATGTCTATTTCTAAAATCCATTTGCAAATGATAAGTTGCTGGGACAAGCCCCCAGCTAACTCTAAAGTCTAGCTGAAAAAAACTACTGAATATAAATATCATCCTCGAAAGATGAGGACTCACTAGATGTTGCAGCTGCTGTCGTCTGAAGTAATCTACTGACGATGCTGGGGCTGAGAACAAGCACTTGTATCATGATAAGATGCAGCATAGAAGATATGCATTAGTACTTAGAATGTATTGAGAGATATAGTAAACATGAGAGAACAAGTAACGAACTGAAATGACATGTAAAGACCAACTGAAATATTGAAAACTGATACAATTGAAGTATAACTAATATGATCAAAGGTGACCCTAACTGATGGTCATAGACATGTCCTGGATCTGAAATACTGAATTGAACTGAACTGAGCTAAAGTGAAACTTTACACTAGTGGGAGAGTCTATAACCGGTATACAATCACGTGAGCTAAATGTGGAGTTCGTTGTATATGCCCCATAGTTAGGACCCAATATACCTTGCCAGGGTATAAAGGCATGAACTGGGTGATCACAAATCTGGGGTCATAGGGCAAATAAAATAACCTATGGTAGCAACGTAGTTCTGGGAACCTAGGTGTGCTGAAACCCCGATCCACTCAGTGCTAAGTCCTACTCCTACTGGATAGTCCTAATCTGACTATTAAGCTGATAGATCGAAACTGGGGTCCAATACTAAATCAGAGATACTTATCTAGAAGTACCTTGAGAGTCTTATCGGACTAGATTCTTTAACTAGTATTCTAAGACTGGCTAGAGCTGTTTATCTGGAAGCGTCGTAGTCGTCTAAAGAACAAACTGAAACTAAAGCTGGTGGTTCTATGACTGGTCAGAGCTGCTTATCTGGAAGCATCATAACCGTATAAAGAACAAATTGATATCTAATAACTAATATCTGGGAGGCATTACTGACACCTCAAGAAAAGACTATAGTCAAAACTGAATAGTTGACATTTCTAAAAAATACTAAAAATGCTAATATTTTGACTGAAATTGGAATAGCATGCAACCGTCTGAGATTTCACTAAAATTAATAATATGGGAAATTCCAACACTAATAGAATCAAGCAACATGAACAACTAATAAATTATGCAAGACTCTAGTTACTACATTCAAAAGCTAGGGCTAGAACCCATTTACAGGAACAAGTATCAACATAGTTACCGGATAGCGAAAATATAAAAATAATTAACATGAACAGTATTCCATATGATATAGATGGAAATCTGGTTGATAATTTGTTCATATTCGAAAACATAGAGCTTAGAACTGATAAGAAAGTTAGATGGATTTTTTGGGGGCAAAAAGAAAGGACAATTCCCTTGCTAAATTTCCACATACCTGGTGAAGGATTCCTGAGAAAATCCTTGAGAAATTCTGAGAAGAGGAAGTCGAAACCCTTGCCCTGTTCTGTGATTCCTGACTGAGATTCTACGTTCTGACTTATGAGGGAATGAAAGGAATGAAGTAAGAACATCGATTACTCCTCTAAATCCCATGAATATAACTCAAAATGACATAGTTTAGGGATTATAAAGCTGGGAAGTTACTAAAATAATCCTGAGAGAAAATTTGGAAAACTACTTGACAGGGATCATTGAGTCACACAACGAGTCGTTGGTTGATACCACAACTCGTTTGGACCAATCGTTGGTCCTGGGCCTAAAGCTAGGGATTACTAGAATGGGGCCACGGGAGGATTCCACGACTCGTTGGGTGATCCAACGGGTTGTTGGCACCTCTCGTTGTCATTGGTAGGGGAATCTGGGCCCTAAGACAATGGGAAACGCAACAACTCGTTGGTAGAACCAACAGGTCATTACATCGACTCATTGGTAGAACTAATGGCTCGTTGCATCGACTCGTGGTCAACACTGTTACGACCTAGGACTTGGTTACGATTAGCAGCAATGACTCTTGGTAGGAACTACGTGTTTTTGGTTCCACTTGTTGTTTCTGGGAGATGTTAGGTAGGTTTCTGAATGTGGGATGCAACGGATGACAGGATGGCTTGTTACTTCTTCCAACGAGTGTCCTTTGCCTCGTTGGTTCTCGGAGAGAAATTCTGCCGAGCCGACATTGACTCAGACAATGGCCCATTAAAGGTGACCACGATCCATTGTTAGGATCGTTCTGTGATAAAATTTTCTGGTTTCCCCTGGTTTTTTTTGCAAGTTCTGAGTTTGGTCTAGGAAAGTTTTGGGGTGTTACATGTGGTGTGTTTCTTCAAACTTTTCATTCATCATTCTCTTTTTGCATTTTCTTTTTCAATTTTTCTTTTTCTTCTTATTTTTTCACACCACACTTCATTTTTAATCCTTTTTTTCTCTTTTTTTTTCACCTCCCCGAAGATTTATGCACCCCTACTCTAACCACCCTCAACTTTGGCATTTTGCCTACGCCGAGGTTTACAATGTCCAAGGATTTGGACCAGGGCCAAAACATGTTCATTATGAAAAATGGGCATGGTTAATTTGGTTAATCAAAGGAAAATGATTCATTTAAGGCTCAAAATCCGGATCAAGAGAATCATATCATGTTGGTAGGGTCAATTAAGCTAAAAATGGGCTAAACAAAAATGACCTATGATCCTTTGCTAACAAACCATCCTAAATCCTATGTAAAGACCAACTAGGAAAGTTCTAGATCCTCTTCGCAGTATTGAACTAGGTATTAGACCTCACTCACTCATGGTACATGTCTTGCATTCATTCTACCTGTCCAGTTTATACATGGCTAACAAAAACTATTCATGTTAATACACTAAATGACACAAAAAGATCCACAGAAATCATGCTTTATAATCAACAAGTACATAGTAACAATCAAAAATTTCTAAATAGGGTCAATTTTCACAAATTCCAAACTAGTGCAATTTATTAGTTGAGTACTCCAAGCTACTTTATAATTAAACAAAAATCACAAAAATAAAATCCTAAACATGCCGTTTCTACTAGATAGCATGCCCTAGGAAAAAAAACATGGCAAGAAAAATCCTTGTACGAATCCAACAAAATCCCAAAATAAAAGTATACCCCCTCCCTTTTTAAAAAGCATGCTTCATCCCTAAAGCATAGAATATAAAGCAGAAGGACGGGGACATACCTGCAGCGCACTAAGCACTCCTGTCATCCTGCGGAGGTGGTACCTCCGCTACAATCATGGAGGTGGCAGTGGCCGGTGCACTTACTGGGGTATCTGTCACGACCCGAACGTAGACTCAGATCGAGATACGGGACAAGAAACACCGAGAGGCTCCAAGTAAACCCATGGCATGAACATAATATCTAAACTCAACATGATAAGTGGAAGTTAACACACATAATAGCAGAAGTCTGCATACATATATATATCAAGCTAGAACTGAATCATCAACGAGAAGCTGCTTTCTATATAATGTCTGAAAGCCTCTAACATAACTGATAAGCTGATGGGACAGCACACCCAACTAGCTCGACAAAGTCTGAAATTGAAGGAACATAGAAAACTATAGATGACTGAACATCCTCAAAGGATGAGGACTCACCAATACTGGCTGGATAGGACTGGGAGAGAAGTAGGGCTAATGAAGTGACTAAGACTGATCCCTCGAACCTGTATCATGAAACGATACAGTATAGAGTATGCGGTCAGTACTTGAAATGTACTGAGTATGCAAGGTAAATAAAAACGGACAGTTAAAATCCATAAGAGTTTATAAGAGTAGGACAACATGATCATAAAGTAAATTTCATAATGTGTATAAGGGCTTAAGGTTTTCAAAACATTCATAAATTAGTCATAATCATAATCATGGGAGAAAAGCTTTATTAAAAATGACTTGAGCCAAAATATCATAAACATAACCATGCACAAATCATGAGGAACAATGGGAGGACTCGTCATAAGCGACACCATCATGATAGAGCTTATATGATACCCTAACTATCTCACTCAAGTGAGCAGAGCCATCCCAGGCTTGCCAGACAAGGAACGTGCAGTATGTTATATCACAAAAAGGGGATCCATTAACATTTGGATATATATAAACCTATGGTGGCATGTAGTTCTGAGATACCGGCGTAGTCCTTTGAATGTCAGGCTACTCGATGCTATACACTACTCCCAAAAATATGCACATTAGGGCTCATAGAGTAACCATAAAATCATTCATGAAGTTCATGGACAAATAAATAACATCATTGATCCCTATTTAAAATACATTATTAGCCATGAATAAGGGCCTATGAATTGGCCAAAAGTCAAAAATTCATCAATCATGAAATCCATGCATACTTGTAAAACATATATAAACTTGACATTTCATAAACTCGAAAGAAATCAAATCATAAAGTATAAATCATAATTAGGCTAATTAAGATCAAGATCATAATGAAATCATAACTTGACTTTTCATAAAACATACATAAATGGGCGTAATTGGATTTAAATTCAAATCTATAAATTTATATTCAAAATAATTATAAAATCTTCTCATAGATCATAAAATAGGATTTAATACATGAAAGAAATGACCCATAGATAGATCATAGGGAATTTCATAATAATTGGAATAAACCTCATAGATCATGAACCTTGAATCTAGAATTGAAATCCATGGAATTGAGAAAAAGACCATCGGAGTGAAAGGTACCCTCATTCATAACCTCACATACCTAGGTAAATCGATTTCACACTCCCACTTGAAAGCCCAAAGGAAATTGAAGAGAATTTGATGAAATTCCTCAAACTTGATCTTTAAGGAACACTCTAAGTTGCATGCATGGAGTGGGGATTCTTAGAATGAACTTACCCCCCCCCCCCACTTAAAACACTCTATTCTGAGCTTAAGATAACGTAGTTTAGGACCTTAGGGCTTAGGAATAACAAAAATACCCTTAATAAAAAACCTGGGAAATCTGCACTGCTAGTGACCATGATTGATCCAACGGGTTGTTACAAGCTTCCACGAGTCATTATTTCTTCCATTGCTTCAGCCCAGGTTTCATTCCTAGACCTGTTACCATAACAGGTTCCGCGAGTCGTACCCACCTCCAATGACTTGTGGCAACCATTCGTTGTCACCACTGTCCCTTTTCTGGAGACCTTCCAACCGGGCCATATAACGACTCGTCCCTTCTAACAACGAGTCGTCCTATGACTCGTTCGAACCCCCTTTTTTACCAAGACCATCCTCCTAACGACTCATTCCAATGATCTATTACTTCAACCAATGGGTCATCCTGAGACTCATTACTTCCCATCCTACAATACAGATTCTCCGCACGGGCACCTCCAATGGGTCGTTAGTCCCACCAATGACCCGTACCATGACTCATTCTGAGAAGAAATCTCAGATTTCTACTGCTTTTCAATTCAAATCCCGAGTCTAGTCTTTGGAACTTATAGGGTATTACAATATCTCCCCCTTGGGAACATTCGTCCTCAAATGTGGGTAAACATACTGAAAAGCTAGGAAAATGCAACTACCATGCCAAATACTGAACATTTAAGTTGAAAACTGATGGAGTAACTAACTTTGGACTAGAATATATGACTGAGTTGAATGCATGAATCACACATACATTTATCAACATGAAACTGGGACACATGAACTGAACATGAAACTGAATAGTGTACTAGGAAGAAAACTGATACCTCAAGCTGAAACTGAGCCGGGAGGGAATAAATGCATGTATTTAGCCATCATATCTGTTTCAGCTTCCCACGTAGCTCTCTTAACATGCGGGCTCCTCCACAAAACCTTGACTGAAGCTACTTCTTTGTTTCTTAGCTTCCGAACATGACGATCAAGTATTTCTATCAGAACCTCCTCACAACTAAGGCTATCTTTCACACCTACACTCTATACCGGAACAACTAGAGGTGGATCACTCAAACACTTATTTAAGAGCGATACATGGAAAACTGGATGAACGAAGCTAATTCGGAGGGAAACTCCATCTCATAGGCCACTTTGCTAACATGTCTCACAATCTGATATGGACCAACATAACGGGGACTGATTTTCCCTTTCTTTCTAAACCTCATCACTCCCTTCATGGGAGATACTTCCAGAAACACCCAATCATCAACTTTAAACTCAAGCTCCCTCCTCCTCACATCCGCATAGGACTTTTGGTGACTCTGAGTTGTTTTCAACCTGTTCTTATAAGCTGAACTTTCTCCATGGCTTCATGGACTGAATTTGTTCCCATCATCGCAGCTTCACTGACTTCAAACCAACCTATAGGCAATCTACATCTCCACCCATAAAGAGCGTCAAACGGAGCCATTCGAATGCTGGAGTGGTAGTTGTTGTTATATGCAAACTAAATGAGAGGCAAATGATCATAACTACCCTTGAAATCTATCACACACGCTCTTAACATGTCCTCAAGAGTTTGTATAGTCCGCTCCGCCTGACCATTTATTTGCGGGTGAAATACTATGCTAAGCTTGACATGGGTACCAAGGCCCTTCTAAAACGATCTCTAAAACTGGGAGGTAAACTGAGCATCTCTATCTGATATGATGGAAAAAGGCACTCCATGCAATCGAACTAACTCCTAAATGTACAATTTGGCATAATCCTCCATTGAGTAGGTGGTTTTGACTGGTAGGAAATGAGCTTACTTAGTCAACCTGCCTGTCTACAACCACCCAAATAGAGTCATACTGCCGACGAGTGCGAGACAACCCTGTAATGAAGTCCAGATTGATCTCCTCCCACTTCCAAGTAGGGATACTAATGTTTTGAATCATACCTCCAGGTCTTTTATGCTCAACCTTCACCTGTTGACAATTCGAACACTTATCCACAAACTCTACTATGTTCTTTTTCATGCCATTCCACCAATAGACTTCCCGTAGGTCACGGTACATCTTGGTGTCACCTGGATGGATAGAATATCTGGAACCATGAGCTTCATGCAACATTCACTCCCTTAAGTCACCAACATCCAGTACACATAAACGAACCTGATATCAGAGCACACCATCTCCCCCTTTGGAGAAGACCTCTACCTTCTTATTCTGAACGGCTTCCTTCAACTTTACCAAAATGGGATCCTCGTCTTGCCTATCCTTAACATTGGTCACTAAAGATGATTCTGATCCATTCTGAACAACGACACCACCATCCGTTGAGTCAACCAAACGGACTCCTAGTCATGCAAGTCGGTGCACATCCTTTACTAACTCTTTCCTCTCTTCATCTACATGAGATACACTCTCCATAAGAAGCCTGCTAAGAGTGTCTACCACCACATTTGCCTTGCTTGGATGATATAGGACACTCATATCATAGTCCTTTAACAGCTCCAACCACCTCCTATGACGCAAATTTAGATCCTTCTGGGTAAACACGTATTGTAGGATTTTGTGATCTGTAAGCACATCCACATGGACCCCATACAGATAGTGTCTCCAAATTTTCAAGGCAAATACTACTGCCGCCAATTCGAGATCATGAGTTGGGTAATTCTTTTCATGGATCTTCAGTTTCCTGGAAGCATATGCTATAACCTTACCATGCTGCATTAGCACACGACCAAGGCTGATCCTCGAGGCATCACAATATACCATAAACCCATCGGTGCCCTCAGGTAGGGTCAACATTGGTACTGAGGTGAGGTGAGTCGAGTATTCAACTCTTGGAAGCTCTTCTCACAAGCCTCCAACCATCAAAACTTCACTTTCTTCTAGGTCAACTTAGTCAATGGGGCTGCAATGGATGAAAACCCCTCAAAAAATCTCCGATAATAACCAGCTAAACCCAAGAATCTTCTGATATCCAAAGGATTCATCGATCAAGGCCCATTCTTCGCGGCTTCTACTTTTGAGAGTCCACCTGTTCACCCTCACTTGACACCACATGATCCAAAAATGCCACTGAGTTCAACAAAACTCGCATTTGCTAAATTTGGCATACAAGTGGCGATCCTTAAGAGTCTTAGCACCACCCTCAAATGAGCGGCATGCTCCTCCTCGCTCTAGGAGTATATAAGGATGTCATCTATGAACACAATCACGAACATATCCAAGTACGGCTTGAACACCCTATTCATCAAATCCATAAAAGATGTAGGAGCATTCATTAGTCTAAAAGACATAACTACAAACTCATAGTGACTATACCGAGTCCTGAAGGCTGTCTTCAAAATGTCACTCTCCCAAACCCTGAGCTTATGGTATCCGGATCTGAGGTCTATCCTTGAAAAGAACTTGGCACCTTGAAGCTGGCCAAACAAATCATTAATCCTGGGGAGAGCATACCTATTCTTGATTTTCTCCATGTTCAATTGCCGATAATTAATGCACATACGAAGAGAACCATCCTTCTTGCGGAAAAAGAGATCTGGTGCACCCCATTAGGATTTGCTCGATCAGATGAAACCCTTGTTTAGAAGGTCCTTGAACTGCTTATTTAACTCCTTTAGCTTGGATGGAGCAATTCTATAAGGAGGAATAGATATAGGCTGCGTATCGGGAAGAAGGTCAATACCAAAATCAATCTCCCTCTCCGGAGGGATTCCCGGTAAATCATTTGCAAACACTTCTGGGTACTTACACACTACAGGAACTAACTGGATAGTTGGGGTTTCAGACATAGAATCCTTAACCCTAACTAGATGGTACATGCAACCCTTAGAAATCATCTTTCTGGCCTTAAGGTAGGAAATGAAGTGACCTACAAGCACAACTGAACTACCCTTCAACTCTAAGACTGGTTCACCTTGAAATCTGAACTCTACTGCATGGGTTCTACAATTGACTGAGGCATAACATGCATGTAGCCAATCCATGCTGAAGATAACATCAAAATTGGTCATGGCTAACTCTACTAAGTCTGCTGAGGTGACTTTTTGAAGGACTGTGATAGGGCAATTTCTATATACCCATCGAGCTATAACCGAATCACCGACTAAAGTAGAGAATGAGAAGGGTTCTGACAAAATCTAGGGACTGACTTTGAAACTACTAGCAACATAGGGCGTCACAAAAGATAAAGTATCCCCTGGATTTAACAATGCATATACTTTCAAGGTGGAATACTCGTAACATACCGGTAACTACTTCTGGTGAAGTCTCCTGCTCCGAGCGAGATGCAAGGGCATAAAACCTATTCTGGCACTGACCGCCACCTGCACTGGTGGATGCACACTGCTAGGCTGGGCGTGCTGGTGCTGCTACTAATTTGGTAGCCTGAGCACGACCTCTACCATCACTCTATCTAGCCAAGGGACACTCGCAGAGCATGTTTCTAGATCTACCACACCCAAAACAGATATCCAATTCAAAAAATCACTCTCTTGTGTGACTCTTGCCATACTTCCCACAGGCTGGAAAGGTGCGCTCTGTTTGCATGCTCCTCTGGTCCCTCAAACCTGAGGCCCTGCTCCTCTAATTACCTCGCGATCTCGACAGGGCACTGGCCTAGGATGGCGCTGGAGCTAATGACCTATGATGAGACTATTGGCGATGTCCGCCTCCCGATCTCTAATAAGAGAACCCATAATTGTCTGTCCTGGCCCTCTTGGCCTCTTTCTCTCTCTCAAATGCACTGCCTCCATCTGCTGGGCGTGCAAAACCATCTGGGAAAAATCAATATCTTGATGAAGCATGGCGATCCTACAATCCTTATCTAGGTAGTCGGCCACTCCATGTACAAGCCTGCACACCTAAGCTCTCTGATCAGCCACTAGCTCTGGTGCATACTTGGACAAATGAGTGAACTACAAAGCATGCTCCTGAAGTGTCATGTTACCCTGCTTCAGGTTCAGAAACTCCGCTTCTTTAATCTCCCTCATCTCAGGAGGGAAGAACCGATCCAGAAATGTGTGAAACTCATCCCAACCAATAGGCCCCATTCCAACTGCCCTGCTATCCTTCCATTGCCTGAACCAAATGTGCGGGACCCCATTAAACTGATACGAGGCTAGGTCTGCGCATTCTTCCCCGGTCACTACCATGATTTGAGTGATCTTCAGCACTTCATCAATAAACTCATGTGGATCCTCGTCCATCTTCGATCTAAGAAACTCTGAAGGGTTCATCCTTAAAAAATCTCTAACTCATGCTGCCGCCGCATTCCCGTTCTAAGGGACATGTGCTACCACCTATTTATTGACCTGAGCGGTCAAGTCCTGAGCTAGCATCTGAATGGAAACCCTAAACTCTGTATGGGCAATCGGATCGGGTACATGATCTTCATGGGTTGGTGGGGCCTGCTGGTGCCTATCCCCATTGCCATTTCTATGGCCATTTCTGTTTCCATTTCTTCTTTTGTTAACTCAGTGAGGAGGCATGATTCTGCAAATGAGTATAGCATGATTTAGAAGGATAGAGAGACATTTCATCACACAACATAGATCATGAAAGAAGGGAACATTTTCTAAACGTCTCATAGCCTCTTCGTCATAAGTGTGGCCTGCTTCACACTCATGAAAAAGACTCTACTCAATGCGGCTTTCAAACACCCTAAGACACTTCAAAACTGAATGCTATAAAACCAAGTTTGTCAATGATCCGAACATAGACTCGGATCGATACATGGGACAAGAAACCCTGAGACACTACATGTCGACCCATGGCATGAACATAACGTCTAAACTCAACATGATAAAGTGGAAGTTTAACACACATAATAGCAGCAGTCTAATTACATATATATATATATATATATATATATATATATATATATATATATATATATAAGTTAGAACTGAATCAACAATGACAAGCTGATTTCTACATAATGTCTGAAAGCCTCTAACATAACTGATGAGTTGATGGGACAGCACCCCCGACTAGACAGGTTCGAGAGAGAAGTAGGGCAAATGAAGCGACTAAGACTTATCCCTCAAACCTATATCATGAAATGATATAGCATAGAGTGTGCGGTCAGAACCTAGAGTACACTAAGTATGCAAGGTTAGTAAAACCGGATGGTTAAAATACATAAGAGTTTATAAGAGTAGAACAACTTGATAATAAAGTAAATTTCACAATGTAAATATAAGGGCTCAAGGTTTTTCAAACATTCATAAATCAATCATAATCATAATCATGGGAGAAAAGCTTTATTAAACATGACTTGAGCTAAAATATAATAAACATAACCATGCATAAATAATGAGGAACAATGAGAGGACTCATTATAACCGACACCATCATGATAGAGCTTACATGATGCCCCAACTCACTCAAGTGGGCGGAGCCGTCTCAGGCTTGTCAGACAAGGGACGTGCATTATGTGATATCATGAAAATGAGATCAATTAACATTTAGATATATATAAACCTACGGTGGCACGTAGTTCTGAGACACCAGTGCAGTCCTTTGAACGTCGGGCTACTTGTGCTAGACACTGCTTCCAAAAACATGCACATTAAGGCTCGTAGAGTAACCACAAAATTATTTATGAAGTTCATCGCCAAATAAATAATAACATCATTGATCCCCATTTAAAATATAGGATTAGCCATGAACAAGGGCCCATAAATCCATCAATCATGAAATCCATGCATACTTGTAAAACATGTATAAACTTGACATTTCATACATTCAGGATAAGTAATTAAGAGAAATCAAATCATAAATCATAAATCATAATTGGGTTAATTAAGATCAAGATTATAATGAAATCATAACTTGACTTTTCATAAAACATACATAATTGGGCATAATTGGATTTAAATTCAAATATGTAAGTTTATATTCAAAATAATTATAAAATTTGCCCATAGATCATAAAACATGATTTAATACATGAAAGAAATTAACCCATAGATAGATAATAGAGAATTTCACAAGAATTGAAATAAACCTCATAGATCATGAAACTTGAATCTAGAACTGAAATCCATGGAATTGAAAAGAATTTAGAGTATGAGAGTGAAAGGGACCCTCATTCATATCCTTACATACCTAGTTAAATCGATTTCACACTCCCACTCGAAAGCCCAAAGGAAATTGGAGAGAATTTGATGAAATTCCTCAAACTTGATCTTCAAGGAAGGCTCTAGGTTGCATGCGTGGAGTGGGGATTCTTAAAATGAACTTAACCCCCTTAAAACACACTATTTTGAGCTTAAAACAACGTAGTTTAGGATCTTACGGCTTAGGAATAATGAAAATACCCTTAATAAAAAAATCTGAGAAATCTGCACTGCCAGTGACCACGACTAATCCAATGGATCGTTACAAGCTTCCACGAGTCATTGTTTCCCCATGGCTTTAGCCCAGGTTCCAGTCCTAGACCATTTACCATGATATGCTCCACGAGTCATACCCAGCTCTAATGACTCACAGAAACCATCCGTTGTCACCACTGTCCCTTTTCTGAAAACCTTCCAATGGGACCATACAACGACTCGTCCCTTCAACAACGTGTCATCCTATGACTAGTGCCAACCCCCCCCCCCTTTTACCAAGACCATCCTCCTAACGACTCATTCCAATGATCTGTTACTTCAACTAATGGATCATCCTTAGACCCGTTACATCCCAACCTACTCTGCAGATTCTTACCACGGGCACCTCCAATGCATCGTTAGTCCCACCAATGACCCGTACCACGACTCATTCTGAGAAGAAATCTCAGATTTCTACTACTTTTCATTTCAAATTCCAAGTCTAGTCTTAGGCACTTCCGGGGTATTACAATATCAATAGGGGGAATGTCTACCCACTGAGTAGTAGCGGTCACGTCTACGACCTCTAGAATTACTGGGGCTGAATGTGGCTCGCCCGAAGGGTCCTTGTAACCTGCAAGCTCTGCATGGGAAATGGTGCAGCTACCCCCTCCTCTTGCTCTCTAAAGCAGCTCCAATCGATGCCCGTCGTGAGTATGTTGACAATCTCACCCACTTGCACTCTTTCTTTTCTCTCTTTCTATTCTTTTTTAGGGTCTCGTCTCCAACATCCTCAAAGACCCACTTTTTCCCTTTCTCCTTCTTAGCTCCTATAGGCTCCTAATAAGCAGCCAGATCAATCTCCTCATCAATGCCAATGTCGAGTTCAGGAAGAGTGAGGACTGCTATCATTGTCAGCTGCGATGTCAACTCAGCCACTTGGCTCTGAAGAACCCTCAACTTCTCAAGGAGGCTACCCGTGTCAGTATTCTTGTCTATACGAGCATTTAATCTGCTCTCAAAGCCAATCTATCCTGACGTGTAGGGCCTGTGCAGCTGTCTCAGTCTCAGCCTTTACCCAAGGCTTGACGTTCTCCATCATTGACTGAACCTTCTTCTCAGCTACAATCAGTCTCTTGGATAGCTAGAGTCTTGCTCGGAAGGCCCATAGGTGGTGTGGAAGAGATGCTAGGAGCTACCTCTGAATGACCGACATCTGTAGCTAGTGTCCTCCTGCTTCTGTGAAGTGGTGGCATTCACTTGTGCCCCTTCAACTGTTTGTGATACTAGGACTGCGGTAGGAAGTCATGTCCAGCTTACCGGGTTCATCTTATCCCCGATTAAGCCAATATTAGCAATCTGTTATCCTCCGATTAAGTGCTCTTCACCACGATGCACCTTGATGCCTTCCTCTATGCACAGTCTGAATATGAGACTTGGAAATGAGATAGTAGTGCTCAATCCCATAGCCCGATCCTATATATCCTCTACAATGACCCTTGGGATATTGATGGGGTATCTAGACATGATACATGCCACCAAAGCTACTCTATTTGCGCTGAGGGTATTTTCATTTACTATCGGGTCCAACCGATGGTGCACTATTGTCCAGCAGGCTTTTTCTATGAAGTTCAGAGAATTCTTTATGACCTTTTTGCCGCTAGTTACCCATTCTACTTCTTCTTTGTCTTCAACAATAACCCCGAAAAACCATTGAATCTGCCTCTGCCTCTCATCAAAGCCCATCTGCTTGATCTATTTCATGGCCTCCACCCGATAGTCATACTCCGGTGTAGCGTGTGGTGGTATGAATTGGGGCCCATATAATACCTGAGCAATAGTGCGCTCGGATGTATCCACATTGCGGCCTCATACCATGACGCTCTCCAGCTTGGGTTGATTTTTTATTTTTTCCCCTCTTTCTCTTTCTACTCCATGGTTGCCAAATAATTGACGTAGAACTCCCAAATTATCTCTGAAGTGTATCGATCTAGGGATCTAGCCATCCAGTTGAATCCATAGAATCTAAATATCCACTTCATCTCCTTCACCTCATTTAGTGTATCTGTGAGGATCTATGGCTCTTCTTGAATGCTCCGTCTAGGTTTGTTCTTGGTGGTGAGAGCAATACCCTATTATTATATCTCTTGAGCTCCTGGTAAACTCCATCAAATGGTGTGGTTCTCTCTAGGCAGAGTCTGCTCCTTCTCGGCATTGGGTGCCTCCTCCTCAGATGTGGACTCACTATCTGCATCGCCAGATTGGGCCTCCTTGGACCCTTCTTCTTTATTAGAGCTGCTTCTGGATTGTTGGGCTCTTTCCTCAGCTCTCCCTCCTTAGATTGGGGATCACCAGTAGATATGGCAGTGGCCGCCATGGCCTGGGCTTTAGATTTCTCCCTAGTGGTTCGGGTCCCGTTAGTATCAGATGTGTCGACCTAGTATTCCTCCACTGAACCACTAGGGGTGTTACCCGCTTGTTCGGATTCGGAGGTTATCAATGTCCTCTGAGAAGTTTCCTTGGATGCTTGTCTCTTCTGTGTCATTGTACCTGTGAGAAAAAGGGTTCGAATTCCAAACCTGAGACAGAAAAGCAAGAAAAAACTCCTCTGTAATTTATCACGGGTCTATAGTACGATTCATACCTTGGAGGTACAATTCATACTGAGGTTGTAATGTCTCAGGTCAATGTTACACCTCTGAGGTATGACTCGTACCACGAAAGTACAATCCATACAACGAGTCGTATAAGGATGCCCCTTGAAAATAAATATTCTATATTTTTCCACGACTCATCGTACGACCCGTAAGTCGATACCACGAGTCATAGGAAGGATCGTACTGTCACTTTCGGACTTAACCCTTGTAAAACTCTTGGTACTATTTCTAGATACGACTCATAGCATGATACTATGAGCCATATTAGGTTTCATACCTCATGGTTTCACAAGTTTATCTTGGGACAGTTCCAACGAGCCATCCTACGAGTCGTAGAATGAAACCACGAGTCGGAGGAAGGCTTGTGAAGCCTATCCCTACCTTATTTTCAATTCAGTTTGTAGGTGATTTTGATTTTGTGTTGGGTACTCAGAATTCCCCAAGTCCAGGCATGCATTCATCATGTTTTAACAATTACCCATTCCTCCCTTTTTTACTAACAACCCATAACTCAAGTTTAATAGTTCATTATGCAATTTTAACATGTTAAATCCCTACCCAGTCACAAATTAACTTGTTCACATCACTGGTCATGGTCCTATTGAGCTTTTCATGCATTTAGAGGACTCCCAGGGATTAAAAAAGTTAGCTCAAGCATAACAGGTCTTTTTTTTAATTCAAAGCATAATACTTACTTGAATGATGTGCAATGCTACTTACTTTGACTGGAAATCAGAAACTAGGGTTGGAATTCGAATTTCACAGTTTATCTGAGCAAAAAGCTTGCTTAATTGATCGTGATTTTGAGTTACAGGTCTCAGGGATTTGTGAGTTCTTTTTGTGAATTTGGTTTTGAGTGTGTAAGAGAAGGGTCCGGTCTATTTGAATTTTAAATAGGTTGTATGAAAATTTAAAAAATCTAGGTCAAGTTGAAATTTAAGATTTTTGACCCGTCACGACTTGTACCACGAGTCATAGAAAGGTCCTATCACTCGTACTTAGGACTCGTAATAGAGAGGTTGAGAAAACTTACCTGTGGACCTACGAGTGCATCTTATGACTCATACTATGCAGGTACGACCCGTATTATGACTCATAGGTCTCTTCTTAGTTTGAGGTCCATGTCTTGCATAGTTCATAACCACAGTGAGTACTACGACCCGTACAATGAAGTTACGAGTCTTAAGACCAACCGTATCCTGAGCTCATGCACTGAGATACATCTCAGCTTCTCACCATGACTCATACTATGGTCCATACAATCCTCTTACGAGTCGTACTAAGAATTGTAGCACCAATCTATTCTGTAATTCTTCTGTCACCTATTTTTGTTTCCCCGGCACACTAAACACACATAAGTTAATAAATTTGGGTTGCCTCCCAAGAAGCGCTTGATTTAACATCGCGGCACGTCATAGGTGGTTTGGTTACTCAGAATTCACCAAACCACCACATGGGTTCTCCCAAGGAGCGCATGATTTCACATCGCAGCACGACACAAGTCTCTTGACTACTCAGACTTCATGAAGGAACTCGGATTCATCCTCGATTTCTTAGACCACTTTGTACTCCTTTTGTTGCTTCATTAACCGGCAAACATTGAAGGTGACCTCTTCTTTATTGAGTCTGAATTTCAACTGGCTAGTCTCCACATCTATTGAAGCCCTCTCAGTGGCAAAGAGTGGCTTCCCCAAAATGATGGGGACCTCAAAATCAATCTCGCAATCAAGGATCACAAAGTCCGTTGGAATATGAATCTATCCACTTTAACAAGTACATAAGACAAGATCCCCACAGGCTTCTTCACAGTTTGGTCAGCCATCAGCAGCCACATAGTAGTTGGTGTGGGGACTCCTAAGCCCAGCTACTTAAATACAACTAACGACATCATATTGATGCTACTTGCTCCCAAGTCGTAGAGTGCCCTCGCAAACTCAATATCACCAATTATACATGGAATGTTGAAGGCACCTGGATCTTCCTTCTACTCGGCAAGGACCCGTAAGGCTATAGCACTACAATGATGCACATTATCAACAGGCTTATAGCTCACGGACCTTTTCTTCGTAACAAGGTCCTTCATAAAATTGGCGTATTCTGACATCTGTTTCAAGGCCTCAACCAATGTTATGTTTACAGATAATTGTTTTAGCATTGACAGGAATTTATTAAACTTACCATTCTCTGCCTTCTTCTTCATTCTTTGAGGGAACGGTGGCAGTGGTCGTGGAATAGCCTTGTAAACCTATGTGGCTCCTTGTTTCTCTCCTTCTTCAGCCTCAGGACCTTTTTCAACAACTAGGGCCTCAGTTAACTCAGCATCCTGCTTGTGCTCATTCTCAACAACCTCATCCTCATCATCTATTATGCTTTCTTTCTTCTTTTGAAGCTCAACTACAACCGGCAGAGGGGGATCAACCGTGGTCTTTTCATTCCTAGTCATCACAGCCATGTAGTGACCATCATTCTTTGCATTCTGGACTATGCTTCTAGGTAGTGTACCTGTTTTCCTAGGGTTCATGGATGCTGACAGTTGCCCTCGCTATTGTCCAATATGCTTGAAAGCCATAGCATACGACTTAACTCTCTGGCCCATGACTGATAGATCACTATAGATGTCTTTCAGATGATCATCTGTGGATCTAACCTTCTTTAGCATCTCATCCATCATGCTCTCCAACTTTTACTGTCTAGCCTCCCCCTCACATGCATTTGTAGGCACGTACAATCTTGCTCGGTCATTGCGGAAACCGTTATTCCTTCTCCATTCTCCCTCGCTCTCATGACCTTGGCTTTTGTCTCTGTACCCATTCCAGTTGTAGTTGTCTCTGTAGTGGTTCTGACCTTTGTTTCTGGAACCTTGGGGCCAAGTGTATTGTCCAGAACCTTAGGCATTGGCTCGGAAACTCGCCACCTAGTTGTCCAAGAAGTTTGCATCCTCCTTGGAATCTGAGTGCTCAAGCCTTGGCTCTTGTCCCTGTGCCCCCACTAGGTTAACTTTTCTGGCTCCAATGCCCATGATATGCTTTGTAAGCAGGTCTAATGATGTGTGCTTATGAGCCAATTCCTGGTCACATTTTTCCTCCTTCCTTCGTTGGTCTGCATTCAAACCAACAGCATATGTACCAGTTGTCGCTTCCGCTTCCTGGGTGTGCCATGCTCTATTTGATTTAGTCACTTTGTCTAGAATAGTGGAAGCTTGCTCCCATGTGTGGCTCATCAATGCTCCTCCCACCACTGTGTCTGTTATATCTTTAGTACTATTGTTCAATGATCTGTACAAAAACTCTAACAAACTGTCATCAGGGATTTTGTGGTTAGGGCACTTGGTCAACTTCTTCTTCAACCTCAATCAGTTTTCATGAAGTTCCTCCGTCTTCAGTTGTAGGAAATTATAGATTTCATCCTTAAGTTTCAGCATCCTGGAGGGTGGAAAGAATCTCTCTAGAAAAGTGATGAGTTGGTAATCACCAACTCATTAGACTCTAAAACTTGAGTTTTTGTCTAGTTCCTGAGTTGATTATGTGGATTTTATGCCCTTTTTACTTTTGCTGTGTGAAGATGCCTAAGTTTGAAGAAAAGAGCAAAAATGGAATAAAAATGAGGAAATGAGTATAAGCAACGAATCACAGGTGTTAACCGGTGAAACGCCGGTTAAAAGCTGAAAGTCACTGCCTCAAGAGAGAAATGCTACCGGCGGTTCATGAGTCACCAGTGGTGATACACCGGTGCAGTTGCCGGATGACACTCAGAAAATTCTGCAATTGGCATTGAAGATTCAGCAGTTCACGTATTGGAATCAGCGAAACGCCGGGTGAACCGCTGAAGTTCACTGGAAATGAATGCAAAAGAAGAGCAAGTATCCGGTAGTTCATGGGTTTCATCGGCGAACCACCGGTACCTTCGCCGATTTCAAAATGATGCTTTTAAGGGTATAATTATCCATTGCTAGAAAAGGAAGGAAACGTACCCTACTTTTCAAGATATAAATAGAAAGAGAAGTACTCTGCAAAAGGGTACTAGAATAGAGAGAGAGGAAGAAGATAGAGAGTTAGAGAGAAAAGCCAAGTACACATCACATCATTATTTCCTCTTTTAGCTGAAGACAATCTCTTAGCTGAGAAAGGGATTTTGATTGAAATTTGTAGAAGAAACTCTGCTCTATTTTATTCTTTGATATTATTAAGTTTCAACTGTAGTGAAGGATAATTGTGTTTTTGATTTATCTACTCTTCTTATTAAATTCACTGATGCTATTGATGATCGTGTTTTTGAATTTCTTAATTATGAGTAGCTAAAATCATTAACTAGAGGTGTGTGATGATCAATATTTAATTGGATTGAGTATTGCTAGAGTCAACTTCATGATGTTCAATTAAGTGTAAATCTATTAGATTCCCTTCAATCTATTAATGAAGATCCATTGATGATGATATGGGTCTATCTATACTTTCTTGATTGTTGCTCGGGAGAGAATAATTAAGTATTGGAAGGGAATCTAATAGTGGGTATGGATAAGAGATTGTAAAATTAAGCTAGTAATAGCTGAAATTACTTTCTCCATCCTAATTAGCAGCTAATAGCTAGGAATAGTGAAGTTGTTGATCCAAATTAATTCGGTGAGCTAAATTGCAGCTAGAGTTTGAGAATACTCTAGCTAGGAGTAATAAGCTGGGAAGCTGAGGCTACCTATTTCCCGAGATTATTTACACTTGTTGAACTGATGAAGATGACCTGGCCTATCCCGATCTATTACTATTTCACCTATACCGCACCTCTAGTAGTTCACACTATTGTGAACAACTTAGCTGATCCTTTTACTTTTAGTTCACTAAAGAAATTTGTGTAATTCTCTGCGAAGTTTATTCCACCCATTTTCCTTGTTTTTATGTTAAATATATATGGTGAAAGCTAATATCAATTTCTCAATCGACGCTTGAATTCATCACTCTCTAGTCCTCATGGGTTTCAACCCTGTCCCTCGTCGGGTTACTTATTTTGATACAATGACCGTGTATATTCTTTGATTTAAGAATATATTTTGGAAGTTATCAAAAATGGCACCATTGCCGAGGACTAGCGCTTGATAATCTAGTGATTGATTGTTAAATTGAATTAGTGTGCATCGTAGCTACTTGATTTGATTTGTTGTTGTGTTGTTAGGATCTCACCACCATATGAGCCATCACTCCCAAGCAGGAGATAGATCAGTGGAGAGGAACATGGAACTTGAAGAAGATAATCCGGTGATGCGGGATGTTGCAGGAGCCATTTGCCTACAACCGACAGTAGCGAATGTGGTGTTCCATGTTACTAGCACCATGTTGCACTTATTGCAGATGAAAGGGTTTTTCGGCAGCAAACCAAGGGAAGATTAAAATCGGCACTTGAGGAATTTCTTAGAAATTTTCCAGCCCTTCACATCACAAACATTAGTCAAGAGTCAATCAGGTTGAGGCTCTTCCCTTGCTCATTGATAGGGGAAGCAACAATGTGGCTGGAGGAACTTCCTCCGGGGTGTATTACTTCGTGGAAAGAGTTAACCAAGGCTTTCCTAGATCAGTTTTTCCCTCCCTCAAAGATGTTACAACTGAGGGATGATATTACAAACTTCCGACAAGAACAAGAAGAGCCTTTGCATGAGGCATAGTTAAGGTTTAAAAAGAAGGTTGCTCTTTTCCCAAATCGTGGATTACCGCTTCTATAGGGTGCTTGATTCAATCAACAAATCCGTTGCCAACAACCTAGCTAGGGGATCAATTATGGACCAAACATATGGGTTAGCCAAAGCTCTCCTTGACCGAATGACAAAAATCAACAGGGCCTGGCACACAAGGGAGACGAGTGTGTCTACTCATGAGATCAGCTTATGTGCATTGGTGGCAGAGTTGCGAAAAAGGGATGATGAGCGGAATGAGACTCTTTCCAAGATGATGACACAATTAGAATTGATGACCAAGCATGTGATAGGAGCAGTTCCGAAGGTGGTAAATGTTGTGGGAATGTAAGGTCCCCTGCAATATGAAAGAGAGCCTTCACTACTAAGATATGACGAAGAATGCCAATATATGGATAACCAAATGGGAGGGCCTCAAGCTGGCTTCCAAGGAGCAAACCAAGGCCTGTGGCGCCCAAGGAATGATAACCAAGGATGGAGAAATCGGGAGCAGCAAGGATGGCTCAAAAGGAATAAGAGGTGGAGCTATAGAGAGCCAAACCAAGAAGGTGATTGTTACCATCGAAGTGCAAATCCATACATTCCACCTCCTAAGGTTGGAAATCCTCAAAACCAGCCAGGAGTAAGTGATGCGGGTAGCTCAAAAATCGAAGAAATGATCTCAAGATTTTTGAAGAAGGTGGAGTCAACCGAAAGTGGGGTGAAAGAATTAAGAGGGGAGGTGTCTAACCTCGCTCAAACAGTGAGTTCACACTCGGCATACCTCAAGCATTTGGAAGCCCAAATGAATCACCTATCAGCCCAAATGAACCATAGAATGAAGGGAACATTACCTAGTGACACAATGCCTAATCCGAAGAAAGATGGTCAATATATGGCTATTGTCACTAGAAGTGGCAAGAGGATTGGAGATGCCCCGGAGAAGCCTAGTGAGGTGGAGAACCCAAAAGTAGTTGATGAAGATGAGGTTGATAAAATGCCAATGACTCTAAAGAATGAAGAAAAGTTAAGGAGGAAACAGAGGAAAAGGATGATGAGATCCACATTCAAGTTGATGATGAAAAGGCGGGCATAAAGGCCCCGGTTGATGATAGGGTTGAATCAAGAATCCCTCCATTGTATCTATAACGGCTTACCAAGAAAAAGAAGGAGGATCAGTTTAAGAAGTTTGTTGACATGTTTAGCAAGTTGTCCATAAACATACCATTGAACGCTTTGATCCAAATGCACGGTTATGCCAAGTTTATGAAAGATTTGTTGAAAAAGAAGAAGGTAGTTGATGCTGGAAATGAAGAGATAATGCACCATTGTAGTGCGGTAATGATGAGCAACCTTTCCCCAAAAAGGGAAGACCCGGAGCTTTTACAATTCCATCCACGATTGGAATTTATGTGTTTAAGAAAGCTCTATGTCATCTCGATGCAAGTATAAATCTGATGCCCCTGCTCATTTTTAAGAAATTAGGCCTCGAAAGCACGAAATTGACATCGATGCGGCTACCAATGGCAGACAGGTCAATCAAAAGACCTATGGGGGTACTAGAAGATGTACTGTGCCAGTGGACAAGTTCATTCTCCCAGCTGATTTTGTTATTCTGGATTGTGACATAGATGTGGAAGTTCCCATTATATTGGGAAGACCTTTTGTGGCTACCAGGATAGCATTGGTATATGTGGAGCTTAGAGAGTTAAAATTTTGGGTAAATAGTGAGGAAGTCACCTTCAAGGTATGTCCGTCAGCTAGAACTCCACCCGAATGCAAGGTGATTGGAGTATTGCAAAATGATGGTGAGGATAAGGGATTGAAGCTGAGGGAGACGAAAGTGGATGATGACCCATCGGAAATGAAGAATTGAAAAAAAGACTACGTCGTGCCACAACGATAAATAAGGCACTTCTTGGGAGGCAACCCAAGTGTTTATTGAATTATTTGATGTTTTTTGTTGTTTTTGTTTGTGTAGGAATTGAGAATTGAGAAGCAAATAAGGAAGAACGAACCAGCGAGAGATTAGCGCACCGCCGGTCCAGAAACATGGATCGGCGAGGACAAGGGAGCTCAAAGTAGTAAGCTGAGGTTTGAACTGAAGAAATAGCGGACCACTGGCGAACCGGACTAAACTAGATTTGTGGGCCACCAGTGCAGCACCGGCCTGAAGCAGAACACTTGAGGCTAAACCACATATTCGGCAAATGACCGACGGAATGCAAATGCAATTCGCGAACCGCCGGTACATCGCCAGCTGGAACCAGAACACTGGGCACAATAAAAGGTGAGGTAAGGCACATCGGCGAACCGCCGATGTAGCGCTGGTCGGGGCTTGTACTGAGTAAAAAAGAGCAATATAAAAGACTGGCCCACAAAATTCCAAATACCTACCAAGCCACCCTATTCTGCAAATATTCCCATAGATCCCCTTTT
Source organism: Datura wrightii (assembly GCA_035772735.1). Lineage (NCBI taxonomy): Eukaryota > Viridiplantae > Streptophyta > Magnoliopsida > Solanales > Solanaceae > Datura > Datura wrightii. The sequence continues at coordinate 67,836,772 of JASDFA010000019.1, read as the reverse complement.
GTCCAACATTTTTCTTTCCATTTTTGTCTCTCCATTACCCAACATCACCAATTCCCTACAATCTTCCATTTTTCTTTTTCCACCTTTTCACCTTTCAACTTCCCACCAACACACCCACATTAAACTCCCCACCTTCCCCTCAACCTATCATCTCACTCTCCACCTATAAATACCCATCCATATTTCACCATCAAAATCACTTTAATCATACTATCTACTCTATACTCATCTGAAGGTTCCCTTCTATCTTGAGCTATTTTCCTTTTTGAGGTTAGAGGAGTGTGCAAATAGTCTCCCAATTCGGTAATATTTCTCTTCCATAATTTTAATTTTATTATAGGTACCTAATTCTATAGGAGTAATATTTCACTTTCATTCCTTGTTGAAATCTTGAATGTGTTATACTTGTAAATGGAGTGGATATGTGTTTTGGTGATAAAATTATGAAAAGGGTGAAGTCTGAGTAACCCGTTTACATCTAGCACAACATTTTTCCCAATGATAGACCGGGTGACGCCAATCTTAAGGACTAAACGTCATAAATATGTGTGTGAATGGAGTATAGTTGTTGGTATTATGTTTGTTGTGAATGTGTGCTAATGGGTGTTTGTGAGTATTGAGTCGTAATTGGGGACAACAGGGGCCGGCAATTCACCGGTCAGATTCGGCAAAATGCCGCTTGGGGTGCCGGTCCACTCTGAAATTGGTCCTAGCTACTGAGTGAATTCGGCACTACTTAGGCGATTCGCAAAATGTGACCAGCGAAATGCCGCTTGAGCCACCGAAAAATGGCTTGATTTCCCCGGTGCTCTGTTAAGTATGGGCATCCAGTCGGCGGCTCACGTACAGTTTTTGATGAACCGCCGGTTGTCAGCCGGTACCACCTGCTCTTTGAATGGTTGTTTGATTTTTCTTTTCTTCTCAGTTCTTCTTTAGACTAGTTTCTTTTCTTGTAAATTCTACTTCAATGTCTTGTCACTAACATACCTCTTGCAGAAACACAAATCATGTTATCCTCTAGGAACACTAGCAAAGAAAAGGCCCTTGCTTCATCTGCTTGAAAGGGAAAGGGCAAATCAAAGGCTGCTCCACCACAAGCCAAACGAAGGAAGCCATCATTCTCTGTGTTTCAAATATGAAGGAGCACTATGTTATCTGCCAAGGGCACTCTATCATGGTGGAAAAGAGGTTTGACTTGGCTGGGTTGAAAGGTGATTTCCCTAATATCACCGAGCAGTTTACCCACCGACAATGACATGCATTTGCAAACCCTTTCCCACCATACTACCCCAGCCGTGTCACAGAGTTCTATGCCTCCTATCAGGCTCGCCAAGAGAGCATGCAACATCGGGGTAAGCTGGATGACTTTCCCTGCTTGCCTTCTATGATGATTCGTGGGGTGGAAGTTGATATCACCCCGTTGCTATAAATTATCTATTTTGGGAAGATGAAATAGACTCTGCTATAGAGTACATGGCACTGGTGGCCAATATGAAGGACCAGTATGAGTGGGTGGCTCACATTATTGCTGCTGATACTCCCCTCTACGACTCCATGGGTGGCGAAATCTCTCGCCATGATTTGAAGCTTGAGGCCAAGCTATGGCTGGACTTTATTTGTTCTCGCATCATCCCATCCAAGAATGAGCAGCGGGTCACTATGGAGGCAGCCATCCTGATTGCTTGCATTATGTTGGGGGTCCCCATTAACTTTGTCGAAATTATAGCTCAACAGATGAAGAAGAAGGCTCGGCAATCCAGCACTTCCATTCCATATTTTATTTTGATCTCCCAACTTTGTGCTGCGGCCGGAGTGCTTCTTTTTCCAAACGAGACTCCTTCCTCTGCTCTAGGAGTGATTAACATTGACAGGAAGAGAGACGCCGAGGCACCAGTAGTGAAACAAAAGCGCCTGCAATCCATCATCGTATAAAGAAGAAGCCCTCTCCCACGGGTCCGCCCAATCTCCAATCGCCCCTGAATCCAATGTGCCCCAGCTTGACATGTCAAGACAAGCATCAGTTGACATTACCCAACAAAGAGTTTCTCCACCTCCCAAATCTTCTCAGTCAAGTTGTCTCCATCGCCTTATGGAGATGACAAACTCGCACGAAAGCCAGCTTCAGCGTTTGGCTAAGAGCCTCCCGACACTTATTTCCAAAATAATCAATAAGGAGCTCAAATCATTGTACGAGAATGTCGCCACTTTGTGCAAGAGGGTGGATGTAGTAGAAGGGGCAGTCACGTCCCTCCGAATTGAGGTACAGGAGTGGAAAAGTCGGACTTCAGTTGAAGTGCCCGACATGAGTGCTTTGGATGTTGCAATGGCTGCTCTGTCTTCAGCTCGAGGGACAATTGATGACTTGTTTGAAGGGCTGAGAGATGATTTTGCTATGCTTGGTGATGCTAGCGGAGGTGATGGTGGTGACGCTGAGGCTGATGATTTTTCTAGGCTTGGTGATGCCTTCTCCAGTTGTTCTTTTTTCATATTTACATTGGGGACAATGTATGATTTTATGTGGGGTGTGGGGGGGAGATGAGCTCTGTTGATGGGGATGATATTTGTTTCTTAAGTTTTTTATTAAAACTTGAGTAAGTCCAGCCTTTGTCGGGCTATTGTGGTTGATGATTTCCCTTGTTGAGCGTGTTTTGTTCTTTGAATGAATGAATGAATTAGTTTGTGTCTTTTTTGTGAATGGTAATTAGTGATTAAATGGGGTCTTTGGTTTTAAGTATCATGTTTTTGAAATTTTTGAATGAGATGACCCCAAAAATTATGTTTCGTTTTCGCCATTGTAAATAGAGTAGTGAAGAAATTAAAACTCCGAGGGTTTTTTTATACCACAGTTCTTTCCCAAGGAGCATTCTTTTATTTTAGTTATTTTCTTTTTTGAACTGGGTTTGCTTTTGCCGATGATGGATTGAGTGGCGACATTCTTAAGGGAAATGCCATGTCATTTTTTTGAGTTTGTTGTGAAGTTGTTTTAAGATGCACCAACTAAAATTTTTCTTGTGTTGAAATGAGAATGTGAAAACAAGGGCATGAAGATGAAGATAATGAGCAAATATTGACACCGTAGCATAGTAATCTTGGTTGTACATTGTAAATTCCCTGCTTGACTTATGATGTCTGCTTGTTTGATGTCCTAATGTGATGTTTTGTTTGGGAAAATGACTCTTGTAGACCCTATAAGGGTGATGCTTTGTGTGGAGAGGATATTTTTGTGAATCTTGTGCATTACATCTTGTCTAGAACTTTCCCTAAATGTGATTCAAGGGGAAATCCTAGATGTAGTGGTACCTAGAAAATGAGTTTAGGCCCTCAGTTGTCTAGCCACTTCAACCATACACCCTCCATGATCATTAATCCTTGTTAGCCAATTTTGGGCCTTAAAACCTTTCCTTGGCAGCCACATTACAAGCCTTAAGACCATTCTTGATACCTATTTTGACCCCCATTCTCTCTAAATGTTAATGAAAAGATAAGTGCTGAAGTAAGGCTCAAGGCCTAAGAAGAAGGGAATGAGAAAAGCAAGTGTAGAAATGAGGCAATAGCCTAAGTTTGAGGGTATGCAAAACAAGGGGGAAAGACAATAATCATAGTGTGAAGGAAACATCACCTTTTGTTCAAGTGCACAAAAAGATGAATAAGAAAAAGGACTATTTGTGTGAAGTGGTGTTCCCTCTCGAGGTAATAAAGTTAGTGGTGGAAACAAAAGAGGCGTTATAAGGGAGAGTATTAAAGAAATAAAAGGCAACAACAAGAAGAGAAATGAAAAGAAGGTTGAGTAAGCAAAATTGTTGTAAGGCATGTCATGAAAAGCATTAGGGAGGATCTAGTCACTATAGTTAAATGTTCATCCTACCTTGACCTTAAGCCTACATCACAGCCCGCAAGTCCAAAATGATTCTAGGTGCAGCTACTCTACATTAGTGGCGAACTACATGAAGGGCAAGCCTATGGCTCAAGTGTATGCATGAAGATATCTTTTGGTAGAGTGTGTGTGAGTGCCTCTTCCAATTAATCCTTGATATGCATTCAAATGATCAAAGAGCCAAGAGAATAGGAATCCTTATTTTGGTGACTAGCATCATTCCTTTTAGGAATACAAGAGCATTTAGACTTCATATGGACATAAAACAAGGAGTGCAAACTCTAAGACAAGCTTTAAATTTTCAGTGATTACAACTTGAGATGCTATGTGTGTGACTTGGTTTAAGAATGCCCTTGTACGGTTAATGATTCCTTTCAAAGCTTCACTTGATAGAAAGTTGTTGCCTTCTTGAAACATCTTCATTGTTTTGGTCTTTTAGGGTGTTTCCTTGTCTTTTTGGTGAGTATGATGAGTATTTTTGGGTTTTCATAGTCTAGGTGATAGGCGAAGTCTAATTGTGAAGAAATGTGACATTTTCCTCAATAGTTGAAATATTGCATTACTTGAGGACAAGCAATGGTTCAAGTTTGGAGGTTTGATGAGTTGGTAATTCACCAACTCATTAGACTCTAAAAATTGAGTTTTGTCTAGTTCCTGATTTTATTATGTGAATTTTATACCATTTTTGCTTTTGTTGTGTGTAGATGCCTAAGTTTGAAAAAAGAGCAGAAACGGAGTAAAATATTGGAAATGAGTATAAGCGGCGAATCGCAGGTGTTAACCGTCAAATCGCAGGTGTTAACCGGCAAATTGCCGGTTAAAAGTTGAAAGTCACTGCCTCAAGAGAGAAATGCTACCGGTGGTTCACGAGTCACCAGTGGTGAGATGCCAGTGAAGTCGCTGAATTACACTCAGAAAATTTTGCAATTGGCATTGAAGAACCGGCGGTTCACGGATTGGCATCAGCGAAATGCCGGGTGAACCGCCGAAGTTCACTGGAAATGAATGCAAAAGAAGAGCAAGTATCTGATGGTTCACGAATTTCATCGGCGAACCGCCAGTACCTTCACCGATTTAAGAATGATGCTTTTAAGGGTATAATTGTCTATTGCTAAAAAAGGAAGGAAAAGTACCATACTTTTCAGGGTATAAATAGAAAGAGAAGTACTCTGCAAAAGGAGAGGAGAAAAAAGAGAGAGGAAGAAGATAGAGAGTTAGAGAGAAAAGCCAAGTACACATCACATCATTCTTTCCTCTTTTAGCTGAAGACAATCTCTTAGCTGATAAAGGGATTTTGATTGAAATTTGTAGAAGATACTCTACTCTATTTTCTTCTTTGATATTATTAAGTTTCAGCTGTAGTGAAGGATAATTGTGTTTTTGATTTATCTACTCTTCTTATTAAATTCACTTATTCTATTGATGATTGTGTTTTTGAATTTTCTAACTATGAGTAGCTAAAATCATTAACTAGAGGTGTGTGATGATGAATATTTAATTGGATTTGGTATTTCTAGAATCAACTTCATGATGTTCAATTAAGTGTAAATCTATTGGATTCCCTTCAATCTATTAATGAAGATTCATTGATGATGATACGGGTCTATCTATACTTGCTTGGTTGTTGCTCGGGAGAGAATAATTAAGTATTGGAAGGGAATCTAGCATTGGTTATGGATAAAAGATTATAAAATTAAGCTAGTAATAGCTGAAATTACTTTCTCCGTCCTAATTAGCAGCTAATAGCTAGGAATAGTGAAGTTGCTGATCCAAATCAATTCGGGTAAGCTAAATTGCAGCTAGAGTTTGAGAAAACTCTATCTAGGGATAGTCAATAGGCTGGGAAGCTGAGACTATCTATTTTTTGAGATTATTTACACTTGTTGAACTGATGAAGATGACCTGGCCTATCCCGATCTAATTAGTATTTCATCTACACAGCACTTCTAGTATTTCACACTATTGTCAACAACTTAGCTGATCCTTTTAATTTGAATTCACTAAAGAAATTTGTGTAATTCTCTGCAAAGTTTATTCCCCCCATTTTCCTTGTTTTTATGTTAAATCTATATGGTGCAAGCTAATATCAATTTCTCAATCGATGCTTGAATTCATCACTCTCCAGTCCTTGTGGGATTCGACTCCGGCACTTGTCGGGTTACTTGTTTTGATACAACGACTGTGTATATTCTTTCATTTAAGAATATATTTTGGATGTTATCAAAAAGCTTTCTTGAGCTCCCTCCAGTTGGTAATGAAGTCGTTGGGCAACTCCGATAACCACAAGTGGCCTCTCCAGACAGAGAAAAGGGGAAGAGTCTTAGCCTTATAGCATCCTGGCTGACTCCGGGAAACTTGTACGCCTTGCATATTCCAACAAAGTTCATTAGGTATAGGTTGTAATCATCAATTGCGTGACCACTAAACACCCCTTTCATGTTCAATAATTGGATCATGGTGCTACTGATGTCAAATTTTTCCCCAGCAGGCAATGGTGGTGGCGATAGCTTTGGTTGACCTGGCTTCATCAATGTCCAGATCATCCTCATCAAAGAATTGAGGGGCATATCTTTGGCTCTGTTTCCCCTTCCATGAAGACCAGTGTTGACAACCTCATCTCGAGCATCCTCTGCATCCTGAAGTGCAGATTACCAAGCTAGCTCGGCTTGCCTAGCTTCTTTAGCAATACGGGCATCTCTCTGTTCTTGGTTCCCCATTCTTCACAGTGTTCTTTCAAGTTCGAGATCCAAAGGAATCAAGGGGTTTCCACTCCAACAAGTACTTGGCATTCACCAAGCGACAACCTGTGGATATCCAAAAACAAAAAAAATGTAATTCAGGAAATAACAATCAAAAGTTAAATACAAACAATTAATATAATCTTAGTCGTACTCCCGGGCAATGGTGTCACTTTTTGATAACGCTCAAACTCACACTTCCAGGAAAAGTATGAGGTGGACGATGTCAATAAAGAACCCAATAAAGAGGTTGGGTTTGAATCCATAGGGAATAAGGTAAGATCTAGACTAATGCCGGTACTTAAACTTGTTGCTAAGTTATCTCCAAATTGGGGGGTTTCAAAGAAAAAAATAATATTAAAGCAAGATTATAATTATGGTTGGTATCAAAATTTGCAAATAACTATGGTAAGTTTTCCCCATGGGTTCATAACTACTTCGGGTATACACATGTGATCAATCCTAATGCTCAGTTGTAGAATTGATAACTAGGGTTCATCCAAATGACTGGTTCGTCCCTGTTAGATGTCTATACTAAATCACCGGGTTATGTCTCATGAGCAATTTATTTCTAATCATTATCAATGTGTTCTAAATTTAACTATCCTACGACCACAACTCAAGTTAATACAATGATCATAAACACCAAGGATTTGTTGTAATTCTCTTTTCCTAATCTCTACTTCTCCAGGTTCAAGCAAGCAAATAATTCGGACACGTCCTAGTGTTGTACACCATTAAGAAACGTTTAAAGATGAAGAGAATACAATACAAGCGTTTAGCATTGGTTTTGAATCACTTTTTTGTAACCCTATTTCGTCAATCCACCATGATTCCCACAATCCTAGTTGTGGAGGTTTTAGCATCTCATGATTGTAAGATTATATTTATCATTCATAGACAAACACATAATTAAATACTTACAAGAATAATTGGAAAAAAACCTTCTTTGAATATCAATGAACAATCTCAAGAACAATTGATAAAATAAAATTTTGATCTTAAGAATTGCTTTATGAAACTTTCTAAAAATTCACAAATAATACTTTTCACACATCTCTACTACCTTCTCTCTTGCTGTTCTAATAAAATAAAGCATAAAAGGTATTAACAGACACTAATAACCTTTTCATAAGCTAATAGGGAATTTTTCATATCTGGCGTCGGCTTGACTCACGACTAATCCTTTGACCCATAAGAGGATTGTACGGGTCATACTTGCCTCTCGTAAATCCTTGACTTTTGTAGATTTGTCTAAGTTTTGGCAGCTGATATGACTTGTACCATAGTCCTATGAGTCATACAATCCATCTGTGGCTTGGCCTTGAGAACTTTGCATCTTCTAAAGTTTTCCACGAGTGTTGTGGTACGCGTCGTACCTTCCTCCTACAACTTGTACTTGCTTGTTGTATCTGAAGTTCTGCCAAGTTTTCAAGAATCACTGGAGCTCACCATGGCTCATAGTACAGGTTGTAAGTGGTTATTACCATCCGTAGGTTCCACCTATACCAAGAGACTGCCTTGTGCAAATTTCTATTAAGATTTTTACGACTCCAGTTACGGCTCGTACCATCTTGGTACAGCTCGTATTGATAGTTGTACTTTGCCTTCCTCTTATTCCATCCTTCTAATTTTCACCATGATTCTCAGTACGACCCGTAAAGTCAAAGTACGGCTCATGCTGAGACTTGTACTTAGCTGATTTTCTGCACTTTTATGCATCTTTCGCACATTTTTGCTCCAACATCTATTTTTCCTAAAAACAAAACAAAAGTACCTCATTCCATATAAACATACCTAAGTCCACATATTTTTTCAGTTTTAAGCGTCGAAAGTGTTGTAAACCTATAGCACATCAATGTCATGTCTTTCTTTGAGTCTTTTATAGAACTATTTTGAGAGGTACCACTAAAAGATTTGGGATGTGGCATGAAAATGAAAAAAAATGGGGATTTGAAATTAGAAATATAGCACTCTCTTGCCATACATTGTAGATTCCTTGTTTGGCTTGTGAATTCGCATGCTCTAGTGCCTTGAATCAAAATCTTATGATAGTAATGACTTATGTGGACTCTTTGGGTGTGATGCCTTGTGTAGTAAGGATCTTTGTGAATCCCATGCATCTCTTCTTGTCTAGAATTTTCCCTAAGTGTGACTCAAGGCGAAATCCTAGATGTAGTTATACTTAGAACATGATTTTAGACTTTCATTTGACTAGTCACTCTACCCAAAATGACCTTCAAAAATGTCTCCCTTTTCTAGCCAATGTTGAGACTTTTGAACTGTTTATTCTTGGAAACCACATTACAAGACAATGTCCCTTTTTGATCCCCTCTTCTTGGCACCCATACTCCCTAATTGCTAGTGGTGAGAGAATGAGAATAATGGGCACTGAAAGCCCAAATACATAGGGAGAGATAAGGAAATCAGTGAGAAAATAGGCAAAGAGCCTAAGTTTGGGGTTTTCGAGAAAAGGGGAAATATAAGACGCCTAAATTTGATGTAGCACCAAATTGTGAGAAAAATGAATGAAATGATGTGTTGAGAAACCTTAAGGTACCAAAAGAGAAAAGAAAAGTGAAATGGTGTTACCTCTTTCTTAGACAAGGCATAATGTGATAGCCAATGGAGCTACAAGAAAGGTCTTTGAGGAATAGAAGATGAAAATGGTTGCAAAAGGTGGAATAAGGTGTATTGATATAAACATTTAGATGGGAAGGGTTAAGTGTTCACATAAAGGCATTAGGGAGGTTCTAGTCACTAGAGCCAAATAATTATCCTACCATTACCCCTAGCCTTCATCATGACCCGCAATTCCTAATTGATTTTAAGTGTAGTTGCTCTATATTAGTGGCGAATTACACGAAGGGCAAGTCTATGGGTCAAATTGTTTGCATGAAGATTTATCCTGGGAGAGTGAGTATGATCACCTTTTTCTATAATCCCTTATGTGTACATTGATTTGTGACAAAGAAAAGGGATTCTCTCTTGTAGTGAGTGGCATCATTCCCTTTTGAGGACACACTTGCATAGAGGTAAAGATGTGATTAAGGCATGAGTAGTGTGAGCTTTAAGGCAAACTTTAAATGCATAGTGATTATGAATTGAGATGCTATGTGTATTTGATTGGATAAGCTATACCCTTGTTTTGCAAAATGAAAGCATTTGTGAATCATGCCTTCGGATTGCGGTTGCCTCTTGAAACTTTTCTACATTTTTAGGGGGGAAATTGCTTCTCTTTTTCTGTGAGTTGGTGAGCATTTTTGAGTTATCATAGATTAAGTGGTTATTGATGCAAAAACTCTTAAGGAGTGTCATGTCAATCCTTTTGCTCGACTAATAAGAATTGCATTACTTGAGGTAAAGCAATGGTTCAAGTTTGGGGGGATGAGTTGGAAATTTACCAACTCATTAGGCTCTTAAGCATGAGCTTTTGCTTAGTTATCAAGTCATTTAGATGAATTTTATGTCATTTTTGCCTTTTTATATGCGGGTATCTGAGTTGAAGAGAAGGAGCATGAATTGGAGTAAAAGGGTGAATTCAGGTGAAAATTGGCGCTCCACCGGAGGACACCAGTGAAACAACGGTAAATTGAAGGTAACCACTTGTTTGAGGAGAAAATGCAACCGGCGGCCCGCGGACATCAATCAGCGACTTGTCGGTTCCATTGCCGAGTGTTGCATCTTGCTGGGCTGAAGAGGAAATTAATCGACAGATCACAGATGGAAACCGGTGAACCACTAAAGGCATCGCTGAAATGTCCTAGAATATCACTGGATCACAGAAGAAAATGAACGGCCGCTCGCGGATTGTAACCGTTGAATCCTTGATTCCATCGCAAGTGAAAAAAGGCCTGAACAGGGGCAATTACATATAGCATTGAAAAAGAGGAGATTGGTTGCCCTATTTTTGTATATAGTCTAGAAAAAAGAACTCTATATATATCTTTTGAACATTCCTTTTTCTTTGGAAAGAGAAAAATCCCAATGTAGAAGAAATTTGAATATTGCTCTCTCCTATTTTCATCTTCTTCCTTAGCAAGGTATATACATTATTGCAGACATATTTTGAGTTTGATTTTTCTTGCTCTTAGTAATGAAATCATTGAGTTTATTAATGAATATGCTCTTTAGTTTCTTAATCATGAGTAGCTAAATCATTAAGTAAAGGTGTATGATGATGGGTGTTTAATTAGATTGGGTATTGCTAGATTCCTTTTAATATTGCTTAATTGGTGTATATCTGTTGAATTTACTTCAAATTATAAATGATTGCCCATAGTTGCAAATATGGGTTTGGTTTTCTTACCTGATTTTGGCTTGAAAAAGAAGAATTAAGTATTGGGAGCGAATTTGATAGTGGGAATGGATGTGATTGTGTGGGGGTTGGGATAGAAATAGCCAAAACCCATATTCATAATCCTAATAAGTGGTTGATGGCTAGAAATAGCTCAGCTACTAAGCCAAACTATATTAGGCTAATTGAATTGTGTCTTGAGGTTTGAAAGGACTCGAGAAAAAGGTGCCCAAGAGGTTGAAAAACATCGGGCGCCATCTCTTCCAAAGTTATTTACACTTATTCACAATAATTTGAAGATCTACCATATCCTTATCTGATTAGCATCCCATCTACACCACACCTCTAGTCTTCACTCATCATTGTCTCTCAATTTTGGTTATTTTGCTATCTTGGCTAACTGACTTAGAATCCACAATATTATTAACTTCATTTACCCCCCCCCCCCCCAAAAAAAATTACTGTTTTATTTCCCTTAATTTGGTGCGACTTAATTCAAATTTCCTAAACAATGTTTGCGCAAATCATTTACTAGTCTCTGTGGAATTTGACCCCGACATCCACCGGGAACATTTATATTGAGAAATGACTGTTTACTCTCTCTCATTAAGAGGGGTGTAGTTTGGACGTTATTAAAGCACAAAGAGATGAAACTTGAAGATCTAATCGTTCGATTGAGAATCGAAAAAGATAATAAAACTGTTGAAAGGAAGGTAAGGAAAAACTCAACAATTATAGGGGCAAATATTGTTGAGACTCCTCCACCTATCTGAAAAAGATGAAGAAGCTTTTTGGACTAAAGAATTATCCTAGCAAGAAGAAATTCAAAGAAAATTTTCACAATTGTGAAAAGATTGGACACAAGGATGCTGACTGTCTTGCTCCAAAGAAAGGATAGAAAAAGGTCAAGCTAACATGGTTGAAGGAACCATGGAGATTGATGAGTTGTGTGAAATGGTGACTGAATGCAACTTAGCAGAAACCCCACGGAGTGGTAGCTTGACTTTGGAGCCACTCGACATGTCTATGCTGTTAGAGAAGCACTTGCTTCCTATGCTCCTGCTGGACCCAACGAGACCATTTATTTGGAAAACTCTGCAACAACCAAGATTGAATACTATGAAAAAATATTTCTGAAAATGACAATCGGTAAGGTGGTGACTCAGAAATAGTGTATGTCATGTTCCAGAAATGAGGAAGAGCTTACTTTCTGCTGGGCTTCTCATCAAGAACTTATTTAAGTGCATTCTTGTTTCAAGTCAAACTGTAATAAGTAAGAATAAAGTGTATATAGGAAAAGGTTACCTAATTGAGGACATTTCCAAAGTGAATGTAATTGTTGTTCAAAGCAATAAAATTTCAGCTTCTTCTTACTTGCTTGAGTCAAATAATTTATGGCATTCACGTTTGGGACATGTCAATCATAAAACCTTGAGTAAAATGATCAATTTGAAATTATTATCAAAGTTTGAATGCAATCAATCAAAATATCAAATCTATGTTGAATCTAAGCATGTTAAACATCCTTATAAATCAATTGAAAGGAATTCAAGTCCCTTGGACTTAATTCAAACAGATATTTGTGACATAAAATCAATACCATCATGTGGTGGAAATAAGTATTTCATAACTTTTATTGACGATAGTACGCGGTACTACTACATTTACTACTCAAAAGTAAAGATGAAGCAATTGAAATATTCAAGCAATATAAAATTGAAGTTGAAACACAATTAACAAAAAGATCAAAAATGATAAGGAGTAATAGGGGCGGCGGATTTGAATCTCCTTTTGAAGAAATATGTTTGAAATATTGCATTTTCATCAAACAACTGGGCCTTACTCGCCACAATCTAATGGGATTGTGGAAAGGAAAAATAGGACATTGAACGAGATGATGAATGCCTTGTTGATAAGTTCTAATTTACCGCAGAACTTATAGGGGGAAGCTATCTTTATGACTAGTAGACTCAACCGAGTGCCCCATAGCAAAACACAATCCATTCTATATGAAAAATGAAAAAGAAGGAAGTCTAACCTTGAATACTTGAAATAACGGGGGTGTTTGGCTAAGGTACAAGTTCCTAAACCCAAAAGGGTTAAGATAGGACCTACAACCGTTGATTATGTTTTCATAGAATATGCTACAAATAGTAAAGCATATCGATTTCTGGTTCATAAATCAGAAAATCCTAACATTTATGTTAATAAGGTAATGGAATCAGACAATGCTGAATTTTTTGAACATATATATCTATATAAATAGAAATGTGAGTCGTCTAACGAAGGATTTAAATGATCTCGGGAAGAGACAAAGAAAATTATTCCTAATAAGGAGAATCAAAGACGTAGTAAACGTCAAAGGACTTCTACTTTCTTTAGACCAATTTTTTAAAAATTAATATTGGCCTCGAACTTTTCAAGAAGCTATGACTTCTTCAGAAGCTCAATATTGAAAAGAGGCAGTCAATAGTGAAATTAAATCTATAATGAATAACCATACGTGGGAATTGGTTAACCTTCCTCTAGGGAACAAACAATTAGGTTGCAAATGAATTTTCAAAAGGAAAGTTAAAGATGATGGCATTATTGATAAATACAAAGAAAGACTTGTAGTCAAAGGGTTTATACAAAAATAAGGTCTTGATTACTTTGATACATACTCATTGGTAACCAGAATTACATCCGTTCGGGTGTTAATGGTATTAGCCGTCGTATACGATCTTGAAATCCATCAAATGGATATGAAAATAGCCATCTTAAATGGATATTTGGAGGAAGAAATTTACATGGAACAACCTGAAAGGTTTGTAGTTCTTGAAAATGAAAAGAAGGTATGCCAACGTGTAAAGTCTTTATACGGACTAAAACAAGCGTCCAAACAATGGCATACAAAATTTGACCAGACTATATTGTCAAATGGTTTCAATATTAATGAGTGTGATAAATGTGTTTATATTAAGAACACTTAAAATTAAGTCGTCATTGTTTGTCTATATGTGGATGACGTATTGATAATGAGTAATGACATTGCTAATATATATGCTACCAAGCGTATGCTTGCTAGTAAATTGAGATGAAAGACTTAGGAGTTTCTAATTTGATAATGGGTATTAAGATCCATAAAACTCCTCAAGGTCTAGCATTGTTTCAGTCTCATTATATTCAAACAATACTTGAAAAATTTAAGTATTTGAATTTCAAAATAGCAAAGACACCAATTGATGTAAATCTTTCTCTTGCTAAGAACAAAGATGAAAGTAAGTCTCAATTGGGTTATGCTAGAGTATTGGAAAGTCTGATGTACATCATGAATTGTACACGATCAGATATAGCTTTTGCAATAAGTAAACTTAGTCGATACATAAGTAATCCCAATCAGAGGCATTGGATGGCTATGAAATAAGTTCTAGGGTATGTAAAACATACTCAAAATTTTTCTTTGCATTACAACAAGTATCCAACAGTTGTTAAAGGATATTGTGATGCAAATTGGATCACCGAGTCAACTAAAACTAAATCCCCAAGCAGATACGTTTTTACCATTGGTGGAGGAGCAGTATCTTGGAAGTCATCCAAACAAGCATGTATTGCTCGCTTTACAATGGAGTCTAAATTTAAATCTTTAGACAAGGCAGATGAAGAAGCTGAATGGCTCAAGAATTTTCTAAAAGACATTCCATTCTGGCCCAAACCGTTTGCTCCAATATGTATACATTGTAATAGCCAAGCAACAACCGAAAGGGCTAGGAGTGCAATGTATAACTGAAAGTCTCGTCACATACGACGAAGACATAACACTGTAAGACAACTACTCTCTACTAAAATTATTACAATTGACTATGCAAAGTCAAGAGATAATATGTCAGATCCACTTACAAAAGACCTAACTGGAAAGGCGGTTGAAAGATCATCGAATGGAATGAGACTATGGCCGAGGACAAGTCATCATAGCGGTAACTTTACCTATAAAACTCGAGATCCGAAGATCTAGGTTCAAGGAGATCAAACAAAGTCATTGATGACGGTTCAACATTGTCAAAATAACTTTTAGTCAATTCTCGTGATAAGACAGTGTTCAATAACAAGGATAAAGTATTAAAAGCTTTTTAAGAATTTCTAAGTTTGACAAGGTATGTCAAATAATGTATCTATGTGATAACGCATGTAGAAATCACCTATATAAGTGTGAAGTGTAAGCCGCTTCAAGGAGAATTTTATAAGGTCAATTATCTATGCACTTATAAAACCAGAAAGTGTTCATGGATAAAATGAACAAAACAAAGAGAATTTAAGACAGTTAAAGTATTAATTGTGTGACTTATGTTGCCTAGGTATACATCAAATCTCAACAGTTTAAAGATATCAAATCTACCGACTAACCGAATATACCTGATATATGTTCATTACGGAAAGTTCAAGGGGAAACCTACTTATCCAGATGCAATTAATTTTTACTTATGAATCACACAATCTTTTTTAATGCATTAAAATTTTTATATAGACACTCCCCATTCATGTGGGGAGTTGTTGGAGTTAAGTGTTGGGTGTGAATTTGTCACGCCCCGCCCTGGGGGGTATGACTGGCACTTGGTGCCCTAGTAGGACCTAGACTACTAACTGGTGAGCCTAAGCACAGGTGGCGCCTGGCTAGCTCTAACTCAGATTTCTGGAAACAAAGGGCTATATAACGGCTGTAAACACAGCCTCCGGCCAACTGGCCTATAGCCACCTGTACCTGCAATAGCAGCTAACCAAAAACATACTCGTAACAAGGAACCTATGCGGGCCGACAAGGCCACCATGCTGACTAGTCATCTGAAACTTCACCACAAGACTACTGTAAGACTACGTGACCGGCAAGGTCACCACTACTGTCAAACTAAGGCCTCACACGGCCAACATAAACTGAAATGCTAAACAGCTATAACAAACTACACGGCCTCACACGATTGGCTCAACTGACCACAGGGAAATATATACAGACTGCAAGCCTCTAAGAATACTGATATGATGGTCGAGACGAGGCCCCGACCTACCCGTACTGTACAACAAAAGGAAATGATATAAACCTCTGAAATATCAAGCTCCGGATGACAGGAGCTGATGACTCTGCACTGGCTAGGATCACGAGGGATCGCCTCCTCGTCTATGAGTACCTGCAGGCAAGTAATGCAGTACCACTGGTACCGAGTATGCAAAGCAACTGAAACAATACAACTGAATACAGATAACATAACTAACAAGTCTGTGAGCAGAAGATAACTGAATCTGAAGAGCTGATAGGAACTAGATCAAACCTTTCTGCACTGATAGGAAGGAGCGTGTCTGTAGTCACGGCGGCCTGCTGTCTATAATCTAGTATATATATATATAAAACACATAAATACATATACATTTAGCAAGCAATAGACAATACCAACCCCCAAAAGCCGGATGGCGCCAAGCAAGAAAACAATCTATATACCCCTACCCGGGTCAAAACCAGCCAAAAATAAGTCACTCCACTCATCTGCTCACTTCGGAGCTCCTCTACCGGCCCCCTGGGTCTCCGGCTCGGGCCATAGCCTCCGATATAAGCAATCGTGTCTGGGTCCGGAGGACTCCTGTGTAGATAGTAACAGATAGGGTCTGGATCCCCGGACACAAAACTCAACGGGGCTATCTGAAACCGGAGCTACACCTATAATAACTGAATGTACAGACAGTAAAAGATAGGATCTGGTTCCCTGGACAGAATACTCAATAGGGCTATCTGAAACCGGAGCTGCACCTGTAATGCTGATCAGACTGCTATGGGGAAAGCTTCATCCCATCTTCGTCCAAGCTTGGGACGGCATGCCACCCCTCAGAGTGACATAAAACCCACCCACTCAGTGGGCGACACGATTACCAACCTAAGGGCGGCGAGGACGCTCAATAAGGTGCCCTCACGCCACATCAAGTCTCAACAAACAAATAGCACATATAAATAGCAAGCATGTATAACTGAAGAAGGCTATCTGAAATCTGATTTCTTATTCTGATCTCTTTCTGTATAATACTGATTCTGAAATCTTTATTTAACTGTTTGGCTAATCTGTAGCCGGGATACTATCTGTCTGAATGGCTAATCTGTAGCTATAAACTATCTGTCTATCTGATTTTTGTCTACTAACTTTTATTCTAAGAATCTGTCTCTTTTTATTCTACAACATGCTTGCTAATCACACAATAAGCTATACTGAATCAGGAATACCAACTCGCCCTTTGGCGCATGCTTTACTAACTTTCGGACTGAATGCGATATGGCAACACAACTCAGAATCTATTAGACTTACTTAATTCTCAACATTCAACTCCGAGGGTTACAAGTACGGAGTTTACTATGATTTACCAAGCTAAGGCTTACTAACTTGCCGATGAACAACTTTACATACCTTAACCTCAAGTTATCCGATTGTCGGACGAGGCTCGGTCAGTATTCCAGCTATTTCTCCCAACTGCACTCATATACACGTTAATTAGTGCTAAATACAACTTTATTCTAAAGGAAAACATCACTTTCGGTATAATTATAGCCTAAACTTAGGCTTATCGAAAGACGGTCAAAAACTTGCTATTTTTCAGAAGTCCAGAAGGGAGAAGTATTCACTTCACAGCTAGGAGCACATAGACACTAGTTTGGAGCAATTCCACTTACCTTAGCCTGGTAGCACGATGATTTGTCGGCCGAATTTCGCGAAACTAAATCCGTAGGAATGCTCCCTGCTGCTAAATACTTCGGTATCTAGAGTTAATTTAAGTTTGGACAACGTTTGGTAGCATAATCGGAAGGAAATTATCAAGGAACCTTCGTCCCTTTCTCCTCTCTGGTTTTTCTCTCTGTTTTCACTGGAAAATATAAGAATTATTTCATTTAAAACAGAAGTGGGGCTTTATATACTTGGACCTGGACAGGCCCAACGTGTCACGGAGCCAACGCGGAGGCTCCACCTCCGTGACACGTTGCCATCGCGGAGGGGCTCTGCCTCGGCTCCTTCTGCGATGGTTCGACAGGTTACCCGTCCAATCCTTTCCCGGGCCTTTCTCTAGTACGTATGGCTTTCAAATATGCTTAACCAACGTGCGAATAGGCCATCTAGGTGTCAGAAATCTTACTGGGCATAACAAAATTGGAAAATGGAGGGAAATAAATTGAGAGGAAGAGAAAGTTGAGAAGTTCCTTTAAAGTTCCTTTGTAAAAGAAACTTTGTCCCACATTGGTAGGGAAATGGGAAATGATCATGCTTATATTGAGAAGCATATCTTTCAACTAATAAAGAGTTGAGAAGAAAGTCGCCCCTCACGCCGTCGTCATCGCTCGGCTCGGCTTTGGCTTTGGATTTGGATTTGAATTTGAATTTGGTCAAATGATTTGATCAATTGGTATATTTATAGACCAAATTTATTCAAAATCCGAGTTTTCTTTTTTGTGCAATCTGGATAGATTCTGCTTGGAACTGCGTTACACCTACAAAAAGCAGGTGCAGCGCAAGTTAGGCCAAATTATTTCTTTCCCCAATGATAGTCATTTCGAATAGACTTCAGTTCAGTTCTTTGACTATAAACAAAGGTCATTTGCCTTTATTTTTCATAGAGAATTTTTCAAACACTCTACATATTTTCAAACAAATAAAATTGAGTCTGTTGTGTGATTTGTTATTGCTCTTAGAGTTCGGTGAAGTTATTGGTGTTTGAGGTACTGCTACATCATTAACAGGTATATCTATTTTATCCTGGGAGGAAGTAATCCAAAACTTCAAAGTACAGTGATGGGATTAAATTCCTTAAGGATACACAGTAAATTCTGTAGTCGCAGATATTAATTATATTTTCTATTTTACTGATTTGAACACAGGACAACAACATTCGTTTAGTTGGGAAATAAGTTATTTTGAGATAATTAATTCTGAATTGAAATAATCCGAGATTGTTGTTACACTCTCAATGAGGATACAGAATAAATAGTTTCGAAATTAATATTTGAATGGGGTTATCCCATGTTTTGTTGGGCTAAAATTTCGAGATAATTTTTCGCGGAATTAGTTATTCCGAAATTATAGTGTTATTTTTATCTTACCCTCAATGTGGAATAAATTATCCGGGGATAACTAATCCTGAGATAAGTTATTCTGATATTTTATCCCAACTAAACATGGATAAATTCATCCAAAAATTAATCCCGTAATTATTTATTTCTTATTTTTTTATTGAGGATGAAATAACAATTTTGAATTATTTCAATCCAAAATTAGTTACTCCGGAATAACCAACCAAACCACCACTTACAGTGTTGCAATCCAATGCCTTGAGGTGGATAAGAAAAAGTAAATGAAGAAAAATATCTTATACCTTTTTTCTAGTTTTAAATGAACAGGATCTTGGTTGTTAAGTAATTTATCACTAATGTTGAGAAGCTCGTTTTAATAGCTAAGTAATGAATTATAAGCTTGGTCGTTTGCCCGTGTTCTCCTCGGGAGAATGATCTATGCATATGAGTAAATAGTAATGTTTGTTACTAGTTAGCCTTAGATCTTTGAGTCTTCAGCACACATAATTGAGATATTTTTCTATTAATTAAAGAAAGAAAGAAGAAGAAGCAGAAGAATTGAGACATCTTTATGGTCAACAGGTATTCTAAAGATAAGAAACTTCTTATTTTTGGACAGTGCTTTGAGATTTCCGATACATTCTTTTAGGTTCGATGATCTTTTAGCTTTGATGATTCTTTACTTTTTTATCATGTATTCTTCTACAATGTAATGATTCTGTTGTTCCTCACATGGACCAGGGGAAAATCTAACATTAGGACTAGGTGTAGATCAGTTAGATTTTTAAGAAATTTTGATTCAATTTTTTAAAATTTTTAAATGTTAGGTTCAGTCGGTTTTCGATTTGATTTAGTCGGTTTAGGAATATTAGATCGGATCCTTAATTCAGTTTTTTATACTGAAAAATAAATTTTCAGATTAATTATAGTTTAATGTTTTTGGGTGATCTAATTTAATAGCCAATAAATATATAGATTTCGTATATTTAAATATATTATACATATCTATACAATTAATATACATCATTAGTGTATAAATTTTATATATTTCGATCATACTGATAATAAGTTTGACTGAACTATACATATTGATAAGATTTTCTTCATTTTCCCCCAAAAATTAGTTACCGAATGGCATTGCTAACCATTCAAAATGTCCTTCGGGACAAGTGAATGCAGTCCATTCTATGCTATCTGGATGCATTTTGACTTGCCAGTAGCCTGATTTGCAGTTAGTTGTGAAATCCTACTCAGTACTCCCTCTCTTTTTTCAGTCTTTAACATGCAGTAATCTTTTAGTATTCCCCAGTTTTTTAATATTAATATTATTATTATATTATTATTTTTGTATATCCTTTTCAATATCTTACTCTTTAGCCACAAAATTAAATATCAATATATTTCAATACAAAGTATCTGAAAGAGAGAAAACAGAGAAAAGCATGTATGAGAATATCTTTTAAAAATTCAAGTTGTGAAATCCTACTCAGTACTCCCTCTCTTTTTTCAGTCTTTAACATGCAGTAATCTTTTAGTATTCCCCAGTTTTTTAATATTAATATTATTATTATATTATTATTTTTGTATATCCTTTTCAATATCTTACTCTTTAGCCTATTCTTAACAACTTCATTCTTTAACCACACCCCGGACATAGATCAACAGCTTTTATGGTAAGAAATCACGCAGAAATACTTAGAGGTAAAGCTAGAATGGTAATTAACTATAAAAGAGTCTGTTTGTACAGTGTTATCAACTAGTAAATATGGGAGCAAACCCATATAACTTCACCAATAAAATACATAGCCTAATGACAGGAGAAGACCGTTATCTGAGTAACTGGGTCTTGGTCTTTCTTCTTCGAGGTTTCTGGTTCCTCCCCGATTTAACAAAATCAGTTAAAATTACTAGACCCAAAAGTTTTATATAATACTAGATATTTTTCTTTAAAAAAATAACATTCATAACTTAAAATAATTTACATATACATAAATTGTCTAACAAACATTTTTGAGGTTTGTCTATTCTACATTCCGGTCTCATACATGCTTTTCTCTGTTTTCTCTCTTTCAGATACTTTGTATTGAAATATATTAATATTTAATTTTGTGTTGAAATAATTTTATATCTAATATATTTAATATTCTTTGCCTTTTATATATTCAAATATTATTCTAGGATAAATTGATATAGTATCTATGAAATTTAGCCAGGTCTCTATCTATATCTATGATTTCACTTAATTGATTATTTTCTTCTTCCCTGTCATGTCTTGAAAAAATTCTGGATATTAAGTTATTTCTGGTTATTATATTATTTCCTACTAAGTTATCTGAGTAACTGGGTCTTGGTCTTTCTTCTTCGAGGCTTTTCCTCCTAGATTCTTTCTGGCTAATCCTTTAATTCCTATTACTATTAGTCCCATGTGCATCCCTGAAATAGAAATAAAACCAGATACTATAAAACCAATAGGAAAAAGACTACCTATAGAAGAACCAATTAAATTACAAGAAGGAGGTAGTAAAGGAAAAATACTTGGCTAAAGAGTAAGATATTGAAGAGGATATACAAAAATAATAATATAATAATAATATTAATATTAAAAAACTTGGGAATACCAGGTTTTATAGTATCTGGTTTTATTTCTGTTTCAGGGTTTATTCTCCATACTCTTCTCCTAGGTATATTCCCTGTACTAGTATCTATTGTATGGGCTGTAGTAGTTCTTTGAAATGGAGTCTTTAACATGCAGTAATCTTTTAGTATTCCCCAGTTTTTTAATATTAATATTATTATTATATTATTATTTTTGTATATCCTTTTCAATATCTTACTCTTTAGCCTATTCTTAACAACTTCATTCTTTAACCACACCCCGGATATTGGCGTAACACAAAGTCCTTCCGCGGACATATTAAAAACGCCTTCAAACTCCTAGGAATTTACAGGTTAATCCATCTTTCGTTGTTAAGAGCTAAGAGTCTAACCATTTACTAAGGATATAATTTTTTAATTTTATAACATTTCAAACTTAAAAAAAATAACATTCATAACTTAAAATAATTTACATATACAGGGGAATACATAAGAAAACTTACATGTCTCAAGACGAAAGAGAGGTTTCCCTTTCGGGAACCCCGACTGACCTTAAAAACTTTAGAAACACTAAAAATGTATATTTAGAAGAAGGTTGGTTTGGGTTTTTAGAAAGGTTGAGTTTGAAGAGAGAGAGAGTGTTTGGGCATGGAAAGGATTGAGAAAATTGGTTTTTTCAACTTGGGTTTTTTTTTTTTTTTTTTTTTAACTTCACTTCACTCAACTTTTTTATTTTTTGAAGGGCTCAAGAAGAGGTATTTATAGATGGGAAAAGGTAAAGGAAAGGTCTGGATTTTAGACAGATGGACGTTTGAGATCTTGCCGACATTTTTAAAGTCGACATCAATAATGCAAGTCGGGTGCGCATTGGGCCCCATCGTCACATGCATTAGTGATGATCCTATTTTGTCCACTTTGGTCTGACAGACTGACGCGACTGACGCGTACCCATCAGTTTTTCTTTCTTTTCAGAAAGTAGTGATAAAGTGGGTACTCACAAGACACTCAGTGGGCATTCCCACCTTTATTTTTATTTACAGGACACTCAGTGGGCATCCCCACCTTGACTATACTTTATTTGTCTTCTTTCTTCTCACTATTAAGCATTTTAGGTGGATAAGTTGTGGAGGGCAATTGAGTCAAAACTCATGCCCGAGTCATATCCATCATATGGGTCTTGAGAATCTTGAAACTGTTCATCTTCAGTATCATTTCTAGAATCTTCAGTATTATTTTCTTCTCTATTATTGATTCCGTCTTGGCTTTCTTCATTAAGTGGTTGTCTTACATCATCTTCTGGTAGTGGATTAATATGTTTATCTTTTTCTTGTGTCTGTTCTAATATCTTTTTTAAAGTCTTGGTTACCATTGCTTCAATTGTCTTTTTCGTCTTTTTCTTGTTAGTGGTTCTTTGTCTTGATGTTTCTCCCACTGAGAATGAAAGTGGAAGACGCCTTCTGGGTGGAGTCTACGGTGTATCTTCACTTTTTGGCAAAGTGACAGCCATTAACGGATTTGGTGCGTCTTTACCGGTTACCGTTTGAACCGGACTAGCTGTACCATGACCTGGTACAGTAGGTCTAGCTGCATTCAGAGAGGAATGCACACTCGTCTCATCCATTTTGGCTTGAGATGGAGAACTCGCTTCTGTCTGAGTGATTTTGTCTATTGTAGATCTGGCTTGAGTCTGTTTGTACAGTGTTATCAACTGGTCTTTTTCTTGTTGCAAGGCTTCGCATTTAGCATTCAGTCTTTTGAAACCTTGTGTCATTGTCTCGCAATGGTCACAGAAAATGATTTTATCTGGGCTATCTTTTGAAATTTTATATTGTGGGCTAGGATTTGGGCTTTGTCTGAGGTTAGGTGAAATGAAATAGTTTGGGCCCAAGTAGCCTCTTGCATAGTCTAGGGCTTCTGTTAAATCGTTAAAACCTTTAAATAATGGATTTTTTATGCCATGTATTGATTCTATGACTTCTTGCCATTCTTGAAAAACACCATTTCTTTTTCCGTGTATAACTACATAAAATTTAAATTTTTTCTCCGTATTTTTATCTGTAAAATACTGTCCTAAAGCGTTTAGTGTGGCAATAAAATATTTTAAGTCTTTCTTATTATAGGCAATCCATAAATTGTCTAACAAACATTTTTGAGGTTTGTCTATTCTACATTCCGGTCTTTCTTTAAAAGATAAGTTGCATTTGGGGTAAGATATTAAGTTGAAAGGTCCAAAATGAATCCTTTCCATAGTGTCTGTGGATGACTGAGATCTAAAGTGTGTATTACCTAAAAGAGTCTGTATATATGAGTCTGTGGCAGAGCTTTGACCCTTGCCTTTGTCTGATGTCTCAGGCCTCATTTGTGGTCTAAGTTGGTGAATGTCTCCAACTGGTCTCATTCTGAAAGAAAATAACTGATTAAATCATTTGTAAATTTAATCTACTTAACTGGTCTGCTAAATTATTATCTTTGCCTTTTATATATTCAAATATTATTCTAGGATAAATTGATATAGTATCTATGAAATTTAGCCATCTTCTTTTACTGCTATTCTTTTGTTCTATCTTTTGGTGAAATTTTACTATGGCTTCGCAGTCTGTTCTTACCATTAGTTCTGGTTTGTTTAGAATGTATAATTTAAAACTATTTAAACCGTATATTATAGCTAATACTTCTGCGTCTATACTACTCATGTTACCTTTTTCTTTGTATTTTCCGCTAGCATATCCACATATTTTTTCTTCTGTTTTATTACTATATTTGTTAGGTCTGGCTTTTAATACAGCTCCCCAACCTAGATTACTTCCGTCTGTTTCTATAATTAAGTAGTCTGATTCTAAAGGTATATTTAGATCTGGTATATTTTTTATTTTATCTTTAATCTGTTGTACCAACTTTATGTCTTCTGTATTAAAGTGTTTTTGTCCTTTACTTCCTGTCTTAGCATATAATGGTCCTGCTATCTTTCCTAAATCTTGTATAAAATTCCTAGCATAGTTAACTAACCCTAAAAATTTTTGTAATTCCTTAGTTTTATCTAATTTATCTGGCATTTCTAAAACTTTCTTGCTTATATGTGGTTGTAGTTTAATCTTACCATCTCCTATGGTAACTCCTAAGAAATTTATATGAGTCTTGCATAGTTCCATTTTCTTTTTGCTTATTATTATACCGTGTTGTATAAATAATCTAAATACTGTCTGAAGATGTCCTAGATGTTCTTGGTCATTTCTACTGAATACTAGGATGTCATCTACATATACTAATACAAAGTTCTTGTATTCTCCGAATATTTCATCCATTTTCCTTTGAAATATCGGAGGGGCTGTCTTCAGGCCGAATGGCATTGCTAACCATTCAAAATGTCCTTCGGGACAAGTGAATGCAGTCCATTCTATGCTATCTGGATGCATTTTGACTTGCCAGTAGCCTGATTTGCAGTCAAACTTACTAAATATTTTTCTACCTTGTATTCTATTTAGTAGCTCATTTTTATCTGGTAGTTTATAAGCATCTATTCTAGTATTGTCATTAAGTCTTTTATAGTTAATTACCATTCTAGCTTTACCTCTAAGTATATCTGCGTGATTTCTTACCATAAAAGCTGCTGATCTATGTCTAGAAGTGGATCTTCTTATTACACCTAATTCTAATAATTCTTTAATTTGTTTTTGGAAATCTTCTAAATCTTGATTAGTTGCTTCTATAGCTGCTGTTTTTATGGTATATTCGGGGTTTATTATATCTAATTTACACATTATTTTGTTGGAGGTCCAATGTATTAAGGGTTTTTCTCCAATTATTTCTAATTTATCTAGCATTTTTATTACATTGTCTAAGTCTTTTGGTCCTTTAATATTGACTATAGTGCTTAATCCTTTATTAAAATTATAGAAATTGGTTTCTATATTTATTAGTGTATAGTTTTTTCCTAATATTTCTTCGTCTAAATTATTATTGTCTTCCCTGGTTTCTTCATACATATTTTTATTATTACAGTCTTCACAGCATGATTTTGGGTCTTTTTGCTGTATTCTTTCTTTAGTTGGTAGGTTATTTGTTAATACTGGTGTATAAGTTGCTTCCTTAAAAAATACTATACCATCTCTTGTTAATAGGCATCCTCCTGTATCTTTAAAAATAAATTTTAAACCAATTACAAAATCTGTATTTATGTTTAGATCTCTTACTAGGATTTTATGTACATTGTAAGTGGGATTATAAAATTTATTACACGTGTTTTGGAAACTTATACTAGCTTTCTCTATACAATATTCGTATAAATTATATGTACCATCCATTTGCATAGCAGTAACTGGTTTTGGTAGTTTAGATAATAAATTATTTGGTATAATCTTTTTATTAATTAAACAACTAGTGCATCCTGGGTCTAATAATGCTAATGTTTCTATTTCAATATCTTTTATTTTTATTCTTGCTAATATTTTTATTGTAGTTAGATCTTTATCTTCATTACATATTAAGCTTGAATTTATTATATTTCTCATGTTTAGGTAGTTTTTTCTTTCAATATTAGCTAGGGTATTCTCTTCTATAGAGGTTCCTATATCTGGTATAAAAGTGTTATTTAAGTTTTCCTGTTCTAATTGTTTAGTATCTATTTTTTCTTTGCCTTTTTCTAGTAATTTTATTCTATAGTCTAGTTCTGTTATTTTAGCTTCTAAAGTTTCCAATCTTAAATTAAATGTTCTATTTTCTTCCTTAGTCTTATCATATTGTTCTAATTTTATTCCTAATTTTATTTCAATGCATCTTATACATGCTTCTATGTAACAGTTTGTACATTTAGCTCTTTTATATTTACTGGGATACCATCTGCAAAAAACACATGGTGTACTGTCTAGTCCTTTTTGTTTTTCAAAATTATGTCTACATTCTTTTTCTGTATTCATGTTGTTGTATTGTAGATCTTCTAGGTCTAGATTGTATGGTAATTCATTACCTAATTCATTTATAAATTCATTGTCTTCATAGTCTGAAGAATCTGAAGTATCCTTATTTGGTATATCTATACTTACTATTGAGTATATGCTTTCATTGTCTGACATATATTCATCTACGTTTATAAGGGTTTCTTGGAATTCTTCTATTAACTGAGAATTCCTATCTCTAGTATTATATCTTTTAGGACATGTATTTGCTAAATGTTCTATGCTTCCACATGTAAAACATTCTAATTTATTCTTATAATTTCTATCATTTCTGTATTTGCGTACATGCTTATTTCTGTCTAAATAAGGCTTTCTAGCAGAAGATTTTCTTAAATAGTATTTCTTTTTATATGGTTGTCTAGTATTGTATTGTTTATTCCTATACTTTCTTACCTTCCTTTTTGGTTCTTTATCATAATGTTGTGTGGTGTATATTACTGACTTACAAAAACTCATTTCATTTTGTTTTAACTGTTTTTGTATTTGTATATTAGTACATTTCTCAATTAATACTTCCATTACATGTTGTATACGTTGTCCTATAGTCCATTTAGCATTAGGGTTCTGTACTACTCCTTCTATCTTATACCATCTTTCCTCTATTTCTCTACCTAAAGCTCCTGGTAATTTATTAAATAATTTTCTTCCTATTGTTTCATCGAATGTATTGCCGCTAAGGGTACAATAATAGAAAAATTCTTTTAAGAAATCTTTAATATGATACCAATTAGATATACTAAGTTGTTCTAGTTTTATTAATGCGTTTCTTTGTAATACTATTGCCCCACTATTAGGGTCTTCTCCTGTCATTAGGCTATGTATTTTATTGGTGAAGTTATATGGGTTTGCTCCCATATTTACTAAAGCTTGAAATTCTTGTGGGAATTCGCTTTTGTATGATTCCCATACAGCTTTAGCAGATTCTCCTAAGAATGTCTCCATATATCTATACATAGTCTCTGCGTCTGTATCTGAGTAATTTTTAATATAGTCTGCTACTACTATTCCTTTCCATATATCTATTGCAGTATTCCATAATTGAGGGTCTTGATATGCTACATTAAGTATTTTTCCTTTACTACCTCCTTCTTGTAATTTAATTGGTTCTTCTATAGGTAGTCTTTTTCCTATTGGTTTTATAGTATCTGATTTTATTTCTGTTTCAGGGTTTATTCTCCATACTCTTCTCCTAGGTATATTCCCTGTACTAGTATCTATTTTATCCTATTGAAGAGTCAATCTGTCTATTTCTATCTTGAATCCTTAAAAAATATTTACTTAGGCCTAGTTTATTTTCTAATTTTTCTAGTTCTTCAATAACAGAATCTCTATACGTAACAGTTTCTTCACTAAAAGTATCTGAAAAATTTACCAAAGTTGGATCTAATGATTCTAGTGTCTTTTCATTAACTTCTATCATAACATTTAAATAGTCTAAAGTTCCTTGTAGGTTCTTTATTTGAATTAAAATATTTCTCTTATGTTTTCGTTCATCCCAATATAACTTATTTCTAAGTCTAATTCTTCTAATGTATTCTAACATGAAGTATAACAGATAATATAGTCTAAAATTTATAATTCCAGAAACTTAAGGCTCTGATACCAATATTAAATATATTAGATATAAAATTATTTCAACACAAAATTAAATATCAATATATTTCAATACAAAGTATCTGAAAGAGAGAAAACAGAGAAAAGCATGTATGAGAATATCTTTTAAAAATTCAAGTTGTGAAATCCTACTCAGTACTCCCTCTCTTTTTTCAGTCTTTAACATGCAGTAATCTTTTAGTATTCCCCAGTTTTTTAATATTAATATTATTATTATATTATTATTTTTGTATATCCTTTTCAATATCTTACTCTTTAGCCTATTCTTAACAACTTCATTCTTTAACCACACCCCGTATATTGGCGTAACACAAAGTCCTTCCGCGGACATATTAAAAACGCCTTCAAACTCCTAGGAATTTACAGGTTAATCCATCTTTCGTTGTTAAGAGCTAAGAGTCTAACCATTTACTAAGGATATAATTTTTTAATTTTATAACATTTCAAACTTAAAAAAAATAACATTCATAACTTAAAATAATTTACATATACAGGGGAATACATAAGAAAACTTACATGTCTCAAGACGAAAGAGAGGTTTCCCTTTCGGGAACCCCGACTGACCTTAAAAACTTTAGAAACACTAAAAATGTATATTTAGAAGAAGGTTGGTTTGGGTTTTTAGAAGGGTTGAGTTTGAAGAGAGAGAGAGTGTTTGGGCATTGAAAGGATTGAGAAAATTGGTTTTTTCAACTTGGTTTTTTTTTTTTTTTTTTTTTTAACTTCACTTCACTCAACTTTTTTTTTTCTCGGAATTATA
This sequence comes from Datura wrightii, assembly GCA_035772735.1. Classification (NCBI taxonomy): domain Eukaryota; kingdom Viridiplantae; phylum Streptophyta; class Magnoliopsida; order Solanales; family Solanaceae; genus Datura; species Datura wrightii. Next base: position 67,807,871 of record JASDFA010000019.1, on the reverse strand, counting down.
AATTTTAGACTATATTACCTGTTATACTTCATGTTAGAATACATTAGAAGAATTAGACTTAGAAATAAGTTATATTGGGATGAACGAAAACATAAGAGAAATATTTTAATTCAAATAAAGAACCAGAAGGAGTAGTACAGAACCCTAATGCTAAATGGACTATAGGACAACGTATACAACATGTAATGGAAGTATTAATTGAGAAATGTACTAATATACAAATACAAAAGCGAATTCCCACAAGAATTTCAAGCTTTAGTAAATATGGGAGCAAACCCATATATATATATATATATATATATATATATATATATATATTAAAAGAGCTAGGGATTAGAGAAGTGATGTGACACTCTCTGTAGCCAAGGATTTTATTCATTTTTTTTTTTTGTGGATAATTTTTCTTACATTTCTATTTATTTATTATTGTACAAAAGTAAATGTGTCACTTACTGCTCCGTCCGCATTCATTTCTATTCTTTAATATAAAAAATTTAAATATCTCAAAATTTACTAATCTACTTAATTTTATTTTCGTTGTAATATTTAAAAGTCTAAATATTTATCCAATTTTTAATTTCCTTCATGAATAAAGAAAATATGTTAAATAGAGTATCTAATATGTGCGTGTGTGTGTCTGTATTTCTCATAGGCTAGGATCTATATTTATCTTTTTTCTCAATATTTTGACCTTTTCTTTTATATTTCTCTTAAGATATTTGCTGAAAATTTCATCTTCATAACTCACACGTCTTTATTTCATTTTCATAAGACATACATACATATATATATATATGTAAAGAATAAAATGGTCCTTCAGCTTTTAAAGGGCATTTTTGTAATCCAATAATTACATGGAAGATGAAATATGAAAGTTTAATATTATAAATAATAATTATTATATGTGTGTGTGATAATAAAATAATTTAATTTAATAGTCTCTTAATATTTATTGCAATGTAACTTTACTTTTTAGTATATAAAATATTATAAGAATAGTTTAGATTGAAGGGTAAAATTATAATTCAATATTTAATGGGTAAAAGTTTTAATATTTAAAGAGTAATTTGGTAATTCAACTTTTCACTTTTTGGCCATAATATATATATATATATATATATATATATATATATATATATATATATGAAAAAAAAATGTAAATCTCAATTGCCAAAAGAATAAATTTTACATTCAATTACAATGAATAGGGTAAATGAAAAGACTGCTGTTTGGACTTTCATCCGTTATTATAGTTTTTCAGTTAACCTTAATTACTTTCATCTTCAATAACTTATTCAAATGTATGAGTATCTAGGAGAGATAAAAAGAAAATAACTACTCAAATCAAGAGCACTCAAATGAGTAAGAATCTGACAATATTATTCCAAGGCATCACAACAACAAAGCGGTACATTCAATTGTGTGGAATAATTATAACGGTCGATGACGATAGTGGCATGACACAGCAATAGTCGTATTTGTGTCCATTGTAGCCAAGAAAATAATCTCCAAACATGTGGAGTGGATTGAGTGCATATATTTAGGAGTTCATACAAATCTTGTAATGAGAATTTTCTTGGTCTTTTATCTCTAAAATCTTGCAAGAAAAGGTATGATGACACAGAATGATCCTAAAATGTTTATAAATGTTATTGAACATTTCCTAAAATGTTTATAAATGTTATTGAACATTTAGATGGACGTTGTTATTGGACATTTAGATGGACGTTCAATAAACCTATGAAAGAGTGAGTTACAATTTACCTATTATTTCTTTTTTTGTTACTTTTCCTTTGAGTTTTATTATTTTTAAAATTCTTCCTTTTATTTTTAATAAGTTGGTTGTCAAATTTAAATAATATCTTAGCATATTAATAGAAGAGTCTAAGGTGGGCTACAGTATTGGAAAATATATTGTTCACAATCTTTTTTAATATCTTTTGATCATTTGTTATGGTATATAATGAAAGTTTCTGCTTATGATTTCTTTTGCTATGATATAATCTATCACGCCCCGAGACTACACCCTGGACGCAACACGGTACTCGAAGTCACAAGTGACCCCAAGTCGACCCTTGATCTATCACACACTGGTATTCTAAGTAAACATGCACAACAGAACTTAGAAACAATATCATAAAGCATTTATGAAAAACAAGTCTGAGAACATAAAGTTCGAAACACTTGAATAATACTGATAAATCTGAAAATCATGTCTGTCTGAAAGCCATCTAATAGAGGAGTTGTTGGGACAAGCCCCCAGCTAACTCTAAGTCTAACTGAAACTAATTAATGACTGAAAGAAAGAAATAATGCCCTCGGATGATGAAGACTCACACTTCACTACTGAGGTGAAGAATCTGAAATGCGGCAACTAATGGTGCTGAGTCTGAGAACCTACAGCTGTATCATGAAACGATACAACATAAAAGTATGCGTCAGTACTTTGAATGTACTGAGTAAGTGGGAGAAACATAATTGAATATAAAGTCTGAACTGAAATGACATGCAATGACCAATAGGTAAGCTGAACTGAATTACTGATGTAATCTGAAATGATCAAGATGACCCTGTCTGATGGTCAAGGACATGCCCTAAGTCTGAAACACTGAGTCTGAGATACTGTACTAAACTGAGCTAAACTAAGAACTAGAATTGAACTGAGCTGCTTATTCTGAAACTGGACTGGACTGGACTGACTAGTGGGAGATTCTATAACCGACATATAACCACGTGAGCTAGACGCGGAGTCCGATGTATACACCCCACTAGTAGGACCCAATATACCTTTTCAAGGTATAAAGGAATGAACTGAGTGATCACAAAAGTCTGGGACCAATCAGGCCAAGTAATACTGTAACCTACGCTGGCAACGTAGTACCGGGAACCTGGATGCGCTGGAACCCCAGCCCACTCGGTGCTAAGTTCTACTCCCACTAGAAAACCTAAACTAAACTACTAAGCTGATAGCTCAAAACTGGGGTCCAAAACTAGTCAGGGACGTATAACTGCATGTACCGTGAGTGTCTTATCAGATCAGATTCTGAAACTGGGTTCTAGACTGGTCGAAGTTGCTTGTCTGGAAGCGTCATAACCGTCTAAGAATAAGCTATAACTGAACTGGGTTCCTAGGGTTGGTCAGATCTATATACTAGAATGTCATGACCGCCTAATAGACCAAAAACTATAATTTGAGTCTGATTTTGATAACTGAGAGGCACCACTGACACCTTGCAATAAGACTGAAGTCAAACTGATGAGTTGATAAATTTTCTGAAAGATTCTGAAGGGATTCTACGTTCTAACTGGTCTGAACAACTAGCAGCTAGTATAGAACTCAACTTATTCCCACCACACGAGAATTTCATAATATGACAAAAATTCAAGAATTAAAGAAATCTCATCCGACAAAGCTAAAATCATTCTTATCAATGGAATAGTTGCTCAACTTATATGTAGTAAGAATTTCTAGGAATTTCATCTCAAAACATTCTTCATTCACTAGATGGAATTTAATAAGCAAAAGTCATTACTCAAAAGTTAGGGCTTAAATTCACCTTTGTATGGACATTGATAATTTAATTAGGAACTGGTGGAGATAATATGAACAACCAACATGGATATTATTTCAGGAGAAATTAACGAAAAATAGCCTGGCACTCATTCGTATTTGAAAGCTCAGGGCTAAAACTGATAAGAGAGTTATAGAGGGGTTTGGGGGGACACAAGAGAAGGACAATTCTCTTGTTGAATTCCCACATACTTGACTAAAATTCAACCAAAGAATGAGACTGGAACTGCTGCAATAGATGAGAACCCTAAGCTTGCTTGAGAGTTTCTTAAGAGGATTTTTGATAAGTTTCCTGGGAATAAATGTGAGAATGAGGGGAGGAACCGTCCAAACCCTTTAATTGTACGTCCAAAATGTCGTAGTTTAGAGCTTAGGAGAATAGAAAATTACTAAATAACCCTTAGAAATTTGCTGGAAAAAACTATCAGGTGTCCCTAACGGGTCGTGGTGACTGACCACGACTCATGGTCACTCCCATGAGGTACACTGCCTGGGATCCTTAGTAGGTCACCACGAGTGACCTAACGAGTCGTGGTCACCAGTCGTGGAACACACTGGTTCACTGCTAAAGATTTAACTCTAGACTAGGTAACGAGTCACTTAATGCGTCATTGCCACAAGTGACGACTCGTTTCACCCACTCGTTAAGTACACTGGTCAACTAAAAATACTCCCAACTCAAGCCTGACCACGAGTGACTTAACGAGTCGTGGTCAGTGACCATGACTCGTGATGTTCATCATTGGGTACACTGCTTCTCATTTTCAAAACTCACTCTTTCTTCGCACGACTGACCTAATGAGTCGTTGGGTCTCATGACGACTCGTTAGGTGGGTCGTCTTGAAGCATTTCTGCAGCTTTTTCTGGATTTTCATATTATAGTCTCAGAATTAAATTTTGAGTTTTCAGGGCATTACAATATCTCCCCCGTGTAAACATTCTCCCTTGAATGTTAGAAACCACACAGGAAGCAGAAAAATAGCAATCAAAATTTCCAAATACTGCTCATTTGACTTCAAAACTGCCGGAATGAGTACCTCCATCTCAAAATAAATAACTGCACTGGATTTACTTATCATACATACATTCAAAAACATAAAAGAGACTTGAACATCTGAACTGAGTCATGAAAACTAAGTTGAGTTCTAGGGTCAAAACTAATATCTCAATCTGTGCTGGAGCCGGTAGGGAACAGGTGCGGGTATTTGGCCATCATATCTGCTTCGGCCTCCCACGTAGCTCCCTCAACCTGCTGAATTCTCCATAAGACTTTGACTGAAGCTGTTTCCTTGTTCCTCAGCTTACGCACCTAACGGTCAAGGATCTGGACTGGTACTTCCTGATATGAGAGACTATCGTTTATTCCTATGCTGTCCAATGGCACAACTGAGGTTGGATCTCTGATGCACTTCTTCAAAAGTGACACATGGAAAACTGGATGTACAGCTACTAGTTTTGAAGGTAACTCTAGTTCATAAGCCACATTGTTGATATGCCTCAAAATTCTATAAGGTCCTACATACCTCAGACTGAGCTTCCCCTTCTTTCCAAACCTCATCACCCCTTTCATGGGCAAAATTTTCAGGTATACCCAGTGATCAACTACAAACTCCAACTCTCTTCTCTGCACATCAGCATAAGATTTCTGGCGACTCTGATCTATTTTCAACCTTTCTCGGATGAGCTGAACTTTCTGCATTGTCTCGTGAACCGAGTCTGGCCCTATCAAGATAGGTTCACCAACTTCAAACCACCCTATAGGAGATATACACCTTTTACCATACAATGCTTCAAATGGGGCCATCTAGATGCTAGAATGGTAGTTGTTGTTGTACACAAACTCGATAAGCGGCAGATGGTCATCCCAATTACACTTAAAATCGATCGCACACGCTATTAGCATATCTTCTAGAGTCTGAATAGTCCGCTCAGCTTGCCCATCTGTCTGCGGGTGAAAAGCTATACTGAGCTTGACTTGAGGGCCAAGTCCTTTTTGAAAAGACTTCTAGAATTGGGAGGTGAACTGGATAACCTTGTTTGAAATAATGGCTAATGGCACCCAATGAAGTCTAACCATCTCCCGGATATAAAGTTTAGCATAGTCCTCAGCTGAATCTGTGGTTATGATTGGGAGAAAATGTGCTGACTTAGTCATTCGGTCTACTACTATCCAAATTGAGTCATGCTACCGATGAGTTCGAGGTAGACCCGTAATGAAGTCCATGTTTACTTCTTTCCACTTCCATGTGGTATGTCATACCTCCTGGTCTCTGGTGTTCTACCTTGACTTGCTGGCAGTTCGGGCACTTAGCTACAAATTCAGCAATATCTCTTTTCATATCGTTCCACCAATAAATATCCCGCAAATCACGGTACATTTTGGTAGCACCGGGGTGAACGGTGTATATCGAGTTGTGTGCCTCAGCCAGTATCTGTTGTCTCAACTCACCAACATCCGGCACGCACAACCTGCCGTGGCAATGAAGCACCCCATCTCCCCCTTGGGAGAAAGCCTCGACCGCATTTCTAAGAACTGCTTCTTTAAGTTTTAAGTAGAACTGGATCTTTATCTTGTCTGGACTTAACTTCTACTACCAAGGATGAATCCGACCTGCTTTGCATTACCACGCCACCTTCAGCTGAATCCACCAATTGCACCCCTAACCGGGCTAGCCTGTGAACTTCTTTCGCTAGATCCTCTTGCCTTCCTCAATGTGAGCTACACTTCCCATGGACCGCCTTCTTAGGGAGTCAGCCACCACACATTCGATTTGCCCGAGTGATATAGTACACTCATGTCGTAGTCTTTTAGGAGCTCTAACCACCTTCTCTGTCGAAGGTTTAGGTCCTTCTAGCTGAACACGTACTGAAGACTCTTGTCGTCTGTAAATACATTGAGCTCCATATAAGTAATGCCTCCACATTTTTAATGCAAATACCACCGCTGCCAACTCCAAGTCATGAATTTTGTAATTCTTCTCATGAACCTTGAGCTGTCTGGAGGCATAGGCTATCACTTTACCCCACTGCATCAGAACGCAGTCGAGTCCAACTCTAGAAGCGTTATAGTAAACAACTAACCCATCTGATCCTTCCGGTAAGGTTAACTCTGGAGCGGTAGTGAGTCAAGTCTTCAACTCCTGAAAACTCTTCTCACACTCATCCGACCACTGAAATTTCACTTTCTTATGGGTTAACTTGGTCAAGGGAGATGCTATGGAGGAGAAACCATCCACAAACCGTCGGTAATAACCCACTAAGCCCAGGAAGCTAATGATTTCAATAGAAGAGGTAGGTCTAGGCCAATCCTTCACTACTGCTATTTTATGAGGATCTACCTATATTCCTTCACCTGAGACCACGTGACCCAAGAAAGTCACGGACTTCAACCAAACTTCGCACTTAATGAATTTGGAAAACAGCTGGCGGTCTCTGAGGGTCTGTAATGCTAACCTTAGGTGATTGGCATGCTCTTCCTCATTTCTAGAGTACACTAGAATATCGTCTATAAATACAATGACGAACATATCTAGGTACTACTTGAAGACTCTGTTCATTAGGTCTATAAAGGTTGCAGGGGCGTTTGTGAGTCCAAAGGACATCACCACAAACTCGTAGTGACCATATCAAGTTCTGAATGTTGTTTCCAGTATGTCACACTCTCTGACCCTTAACTGATGGTATCTTGACCTGAGATCAATCTTGGAGAAACAACTGGCTCCCTGAAGTTGGTCGAATAGGTCATCAATTTTAGGTAGGGGATATCTGTTCTTGACTGTGACTTTGTTCAGCAGATGGTAATCTATGCACATACTGAGGGTACCGTCCTTCTTATGCACGAATAGCACTGGAGTACCCCAGGGAGAGATGCTGGGTCTGATAAAACCCTTGTCAAGAAGATCTATTAGTTGGGCAATTTGTATACACCCGGCTGGCACTAACTGACTCGCCAACTGGGGTGGAGACTGAGAATGGTTCTGAGAGGACCTCTGGACTTATATTAAACTAAACCACTATATAAGGAGTCACGAACGAAAGAGTAGCTCTTGGATATAAGAGGGAATATACGTCTAGATGGAAGATACATAACATACCAGTAACTACATCAAGTGAGCTTTCTTGATCCTAACGGGAAGATAGAGCATAGAAATGATTTTGGCGTTGACTGCCATCTATACCTGAGGTGTCAGCCTGCTGGGATGGTTGACCTGCTGGAGCTGATGATGTGGTATATTGTGATCTCCCTCGCCGTGCTGACGGACACTCCTTAAGCTGTGTCCAAGCTGTCCACACCCAAAACAGCCCTCTCGTCCCTAAAGGCATTCTCCCGGGTGGTTCCTACCACACTTGGGACAAGCTGGATACTTGTTCTTGTACTGTGAGCCTAAGTACGAGTTCCAGATGACCCACACCCCCGATCCTGGTGGGATCGAAAGGTTCGGGCGCTGGCTGAACTAGGTACTGGGGCTCTCTACTGTTGTTGCTGCTGGGGTTGTTGTTGCTGTGGGCAGCTAGTACCGCTAGACCTTTGATGGCCGAAATATGACTGGCCAGTCCTTGCTCGTTTTTTCTTACGTTCCATATCTTTCAGCTTTTCGGCCTCAATCTGCTGGGTATACAAAATTAAGCTAGAGAGGTCCATATCCTTGATTAGCATTGTCGTCCTGCACTCTTTGAGAACCAGATTAGATTCTCCATTTACGAACTTCAACATGCGAGCCCTTGGCTCGGCTACCATCTTCGGAGCATACTTTGATAGTCTGCTAAACTCAAGAGCATATTCCTCCACTATTCTATTGATCTAACGCAGATTCATAAATTCCGCCATCATAGCCTCCCTCAGCTCCCGAGGGAAAAATCTGTCCAGAAAAGCTGTGTGGAATTCTTCCCACTCTACTGGTCCTACTTCCGTTGGCCTTCCTTCCTTCCACTGGTCATGCCAGACTGAGCTGGTAGGTAGCCAAATCAGCACTTTCAGAGGAAGTGACACCCATAATTCGGGTGATCTTTCTAATCTCATCTACAAACCCTTGTGGGTCCTCTCCCACCTTCGTTCCATGAAAATATGGAGGGTTCATTCAGGTAAAATCCCGCACCCGATCAGCAGCTGCAGACCCATTTGTTGCTACTAGAACCACCTGCTGGTTCACCTGATTGGTGACTGTTTGAGCCAGCAATTAAATGGCCGCCCTGAATTCGGCAGTGGATATGGATTCATCCCGAGGAGCTGTCGAGGCTGATGGGGCAGGTCTGTTGACATTACCATCCCTTCTACTATTACCATTTCTTGTAGGCATGGTTCACTAAAATGAAACAGAGCACGAATTAGTAGGGCATTTCTGGAATTGAGCTTTAACGCACAATAAAGAATATGAAAAAAGAGAGTTTTCCTAATAACACCTTGTAGCCTCCTCGTCATAAGTGTGGCACACTTCACACCCATGAAAAAGACTCTACTTGATGCGGCTTTCAGACATTTCGAGGATAATATAAACCTAGGGCTCTAATACCAAGTTTGTCATGCCCCGAGACTATACCATAAACGCAACACGGTACTCAAAGTCACGAGTGACCCCAAGTCTACCCTTGATCTATCATACACTGGTATTCTGAGTAAATATGTACAGTAGAACTTAGAAACTATCATAAATCATTTATGAAAAACAAGTCTAAGAACATAAAGATCAAAACACTTGAATAATACTGATAAATCTGAAAATCATGTCTGTCTGAAAGCTATCTAATAGAGGAGTTGTTGGGACAATCCCCCAACTAACTCTAAGTCTAACTAAAACTAATTAATGACTGAAACAAAGAAATAATGCCCTCGGATGATGAAGAATCACACTTCATTGCTGAGGTGAAGAATCTGAACTGCGGCAACTAACAGTGTTGAGCTTGAGAACCTACCGCTGTATCATGAAACGATACAACATAAAAGTATGCATCAGTACATTGAATGTACTGAGTAAGTGGAGAAACATAACTGAATGTAAAGTCTGAACTAAAATGACACACAATGACCAATAGGTAAGCTGAACTAAACTACTGATGTAATCTGAAATGATCAAGATGACCCTGTCTAATGGTCAAGGACATGCCCGAAGTTTGAAATATTGAGTCTGAGATACTGTACTGAGCTGAGCTAAACTAAGGACTAGAACTGAACAGAGCTGCTTATTCTGAAACTGGACTGGATTGGACTAACTAGTGGGAAATTCTATAACCGACATATAACCATGTGAGCTAGACGTGGAGTCCGATGTATACACCTCACCGGTAGGACCCAATATACCTTGCCAGGGTATAAAGGCATGAACTGGGTGATCACAAAAGTCTAGGGTCAATCAGGCCAAGTAATACTGTAACCTATGCTAGCAACGTAGTTCTGGGAACCTGGGTACGCTGGAACCCCAGTCCGCTCGGTGCTAAGTTCTACTCCCACTGAAAAACCTATACTAAAATACTAAGGTGATAGCTTGAAACTGGGGTCCAAGATTAGCCAGGAACGCATAACTGCATGTACCCTGAGGGTCTTATTGGACCAGATTCTGAAACTGGGTTCTAGACTGGTCAAATTTGCTTGTCTAGAAGCCCGTCTATGAACAAGCTGTAACTGAACCGGGGTCCTGAGGCTGATCAGAGTTATATACTAGAATGTCATGACCGCCTAATGGACCAAAAACTATAATTTGAGTTGATTCTGATAACTGAGAGGCACCTCTAACACCTCGAAATAAGACTGAAGTCAAACTGATCAGTTGACAAGTTTTTTAAAAGATTCTGGAGGGATTCTACATTCTAAATGGTTTGGAAAACTAGTAGCTGATAGAGAACTCAACTTATTCCCACCACACGGGAATTTCATAATATGACAAAAATTCAAGAATTAAAGAAATCTCATCCGACAAGGCTAAAATCATTCTTATCAATGGAATAGTTGCTCAACATATATATAGTAAGAATTTCTAGGAATTTCATCCCAAAACATTCTTCATTCACTAGATGAAATTTAATAAGCAAAAGTCATTACTCGGAAGTTAGGGCTTAAATTCACCTTTGTACGAACATTGACAATTTAATTAGGAACTGGTGGAGATAATATGAACAACCAACATGGATATTATTTCAGGCTAAATTAATGAAAAATAGCCTGGAATTCGTTCATATTCGAAAGCTTAAGGCTAAAACTGAAGGGAGTTATAGGGGGATTTTGGGGGCCACAAGGGAAGGACAATTCTCTTGTTGAATTCCCACATACCTGACTAAAATTCATCCAAAGAAGTGGTCTTGAACTGCTGCAATAGATGAGAACCCTAAGCTTTCTTGAGAGTTTCTTAAGAGGATTTTTGATATGTTTCCTGGAATAAACGTGAGAATAAGGAGAGGAACCATCCAAACCCTCTAATAAGTCTTATTTTATGTCCAAAACGTCGTAGTTTAGAGCTTAGGAGAATAAAAAATTATTAAATAGCCCTTAGAAATTTGCTGAAAAAAAACTGTCAGGTGTCCCTAACGTGTCGTGCTGACTGATCACGGCTCGTGGTCACTCCCGTCAGGTACACTGCCTGGGATCCTCAGTAGGTCACCACGAGGGACCTAACAAGTTGTGGTCACTGACCACGACTTGTGGTCACCAATCGTGGAACACACTGGTTCACTGCTGAAGATGTAACTCTAAACTAGGTAACGAGTCACTTAACGAGTCGTTGTCACAGGTGACAACTCGTTTCACCCACTCGTCAAGTACACTAGTCAACTAAAAATACTCTCAACTCAGGCCTGACCATGAGCGACTTAACACGACCACGACTCGTGATGTTCCTCGTTGGATACATTGCTTCTCATTTTCAAAACTTACTCCTTCTTCGCACGACTGACCTAACGAGTCGTTGGGTCTCATGACGACTCATTAGGTGGGTCATTCTGAGTTATTTCTGCAGCTTTTTTTGGATTTTTAGATTAAAATTTCGGAATTAAATTTTGTGTTTTCGGGGCATTACATAATCCAACAATATAAATGGTAGTTTTTCTTTGTGAAATGGTGCTTTCTTTCATTTTTTTGGTAACATTTTGTGATAAGTTTTCTTAATTTTAATGTATTTGTTCATTCTTTCTCAAAGTTATTTTTTGGTTGTAGGTGGAAAATTTTCTTTCTTTAATGAGTATAAAAGAAAAGTCATTAAAAATTCAAAAATAAAAATAAATTTAAAGTCTCATATATGTATATTTATCAAAGATTGTGATTGAATGGTATATATATATATATATATATATATATATATATATATATTTATCCTTAAATCAAATATTTTGAGTTCAACTTCAAAAAATGGAATTACCTTAGGAAGAGTCCCAAAATGGAACTTCATGCGCGAATCCGAATTAGTGGAACACCAAGAGAATTTTAAAAAAGAAAATCTCATACATATAATCAATAAAATTTTCTCTTATTAGATTTTCGTCATTCTTATTACAAATCAATTCTCGTTAAATGTCAGTAATTAGTAAACCCTATTCTCTTTAGAATTATGAATTGTTGTTCTTTCTTTAATTGGAGCTTGTAAAAAAAATTTATGCAGTACTAAAATACAAATTATCAACATCTAATAACGATTGTTTTAACTTTCAATATAATTATGTGTACATATATATATTCAATTTAATTTATAATTTCTAATTTCTCATATGAAATGACTCATAAATTTGAATCAGATGAAGTGTACTTGTATGTGTAATTATGGTTTATTTATGTCAACTAAATATTTCAACAACAATAATAACAATAAGAACTATAATAACAATAATAACAACAACAACAACAACAACAACAACAATAACAAAAATAAGAAGAAGAACAACAACAACAACAAAAACAATAACAACAACAATAAAAACAACAACAACAACAATAACAACAATAATAACAACAATAATAATAACAACAATAACAATAACAACAACAATAATAACAATAACAACAATAACAATAACAACAACAATAAGAACAACAACAATAATAACAATAACGACAATAACAATAAGAATAATAACAACAACAATAGTAACAATAACAATAATAACAACAACAACAACAACAACAACAACAACAATTACAAGCCCGCGCAAGTTCGACCTTTCCCCGGGCTTTTTCTCGTACATGTCGTACTCTAAAACTCTTGACTTATGTACGAATATGTCGATTAAATATTAAAAACTCACGGGATGTAATATCCTTCCCCCTTAGGAACATTCGACCTCGAATGTCAACTACAGCTTACAGGAGTTAACTCTTTTAACTAATGTTCTGGAAAAATTTCAACAGAGTCTCCTCTATAATATGTATTATCTGAAAAACTTGAAATGTAAAAAAGTCCAATACAAGTATCTCATAGGGTAATATAGCCACCATTACACAATAATGAGGGGTAACTAAACAATAGTATTGATAACATAAGCAGTAAAATAACAACTGAATAACAATCTTACCTTAACGACATAAGCTGGATCAATCCTGGAACAAGTGAGGATATTTAGACTTCATATCATCCTCAGCTTTCTATGCCATCTCTTCTTTATTCCTGTTCCTCAATAATACTTTAACAGAGTCAACATCTTTTGTTCTCAACTTATGAACCTACCGATTTAATATGGCTACTGGAACCTCTTCGTAGGTGAATTCCTTAGTTTCCTGGACATCCTCGATTGGCATGACTCGGGATGAGTCCCCTATACACTTCCATAGCATTAACACATAAAAGACTGGGTGAACAAATTCTAATTCTGGAGGTAAGTCTAACTAATAAACCACTCGACATATTCTCCGGTGGATCTGATATGGGCCAATAAACCTAGGGCTAAGCTTGCCCTTTTTAATAAACCTCATTACGCCCTTCACTTGTGAAACTTTCAAAAACACCCAATATCAATACTGAATTCCAGGTCCCTATGCCGCACATTAGAGTAGAATTTTTGGTGACTCTGAGCTATCAACAAGCATTCTCTAATAAGCTTTACTTTCTCCTCTGACTGGTGGATCATGTATGGTCCAATTAACTCTAATTCTCCAACCTCGAACCAACCAACTAGGGACCTGCATTTTCGCCCATATAAGGCCTCATAAGGCACCATCAGGATTGCCGAATGATCACTGTTATTGTAAGCAAATTCAATAAGGGGTAAGTGCTCATCCCAACTGCCTTTAAAGTATAACACTCACGCTCGTAACATATCCTCGAGCGTCTAGACTGTACGTTCTGTCTGCCCGTCTATTTGAGGATGGAAGGATGTACTCAGATTAACCTATGTTCCTAAGTCATCCTGAAATGACTGACAAAATCTAGTTGTGAATTGTGCTCCCCTCTCAGAAATAATAGAAGTCGGTACACCATGCAATCAAACTATTTCTCTAATAATCAATTCAGCATAGTCCTCGGCTGAGAAGGTAGTCCGGACTGGTAGAAAATGAGCTGACTTCATTAATATGTCAACAATCACCCAAATAGAATCAAATTTGTGCCTGGTATAGGGTAACCTTGTTACAAAATCCATGTTAATCGCTTCCCATTTCCACATAGGTACCACTATCTCCTGTGTCAATTCGTAGGGTTTCTGGTGTTCAGCCTTTACTTGCTGGCAATTAGGGCATTGTGCTACAAATTCGGCTACACCCTTTTTCATTTTTGGCCACCAATAAATTTCGTTTATGTCATGATACATCTTTGTCGAACCTAGGTGAGGCGAATAATGAGAATAATGTACTTCTACCATGATCTGCTGGCGAAGTCTTGCCACATCTGGAATGCAGAGGCGACCCCCTACATCTCAAGACCCCATCTTCGGTTACCTCAAAAGCTGATACTTCCCCTCGCTGAACTTTATCTCTAAGTTGTACCAGGTTAGGATCTTCATACTGCCACTCTTTTACTTCTATAACCAAGGATGATACTACAGTATTCTAAATCACTACCCCACTGTCTCCTGAGTCTACTATTTAGACGGCTAAACTGGCTAATCTCGAGTCAGCTCCCGCTATTCGGGCCCCAAGTGCGCTAAACTCCCCATTGATCTACTACTAAGGATATTTGCTATAATATTAGCCTTCCCTAGATGATACAAAATATTCACGTTGTAGTCCTTCAACAATTCTAACCAGCAATGTTGCCGCAGATTCAACTCTTTTTGTGTAAAGATGTACTGGAGGCTCTTGTGATCAGTAAAAATGTCCACGTGCGCCCCAAACAGGTAATGTCTCCAGAGTTTTAAGGCATGAACTACTGCAGCTAACTCCAGGTCATTGGTGGGATAGTTCTTTTCATGCTTCCTCTGCTGTCTTGAAGCATAAGCGATTACCTTACCATGTTGCATCAGAACACACCCTAACCTTACGCCCGAAGCATCACAGTAACTGCATAACCCTCTGAACCCTCTAGTAAAGCTAGTACTGACACTGATTTCTATCTATTTTTCAGCTCTTGGAAACTCTGTTCACATGCTTCAGTCTAGTAAAATTTAGTTGCTTTTTGAGTTAACTTGGTCAAAGGTGCTGATAAAGTAGAAAACTCCTCTACAAATCTTCTGCAATACCCAACTAACCCCAAGAAACTGTGTACCTCAGTTGGAGTTGTAGGTCTAGGCCATGTCTTTACTGCCTCAATCTTCTGTAAATCTACCTGAATACTAGCATCCGATACAATATAACCCAAAAAGGATACAAAATTCAGCCAGAACTCACATTTAGAAAAAATTGAATACAACTGGCAGTCCCTGAAATCTGAAGCACCGTTAGCAGATGACCTCAGTGTTCTGCTTCTAAGCGGGAACACACCAGAATGTCATCAACGAATACTATCACAAACAAGTCAAGATACTGCCTGAAGATGTTGTTCATCAGATCCACAAACACTGCAGGAGCATTCGTCAACCCGAAGAACATGACTAGGAATTCAAAATGGCCATACCTGGTCCTGAAAGCTGTTTTAGGGATATTTCTCTTCCGAACCCGCACCTAATGATACTCAGACCTTAAGTCGATCTTAGAAAAATACTTCACTCCTTGTAGCTAATCAAACAAATCATCTATCCTGGGAAGTGGGTATTTATTCTAGATAGAGACTTTATTTAGCTGCCGGTAATCTATACACATGTGGAGGGAGCCGTCTTTATTTCTTGCAAATAGAATTGGCGCACCCCATGGTAAAGTACTCAGCCTGATGAAGCCCTTATCTAGCAGATCTTTCAGCTATTCCTTCAATTCTCTTAGCTCAGCAGGAGCCATTCGGTACGGAGGGATGGATTTAGGCTGAGTACCTGATAATAGGTCGATAACTAAATCGATTTTCCATTCTGGTGGAATACCCAAAAGTTCATATGGGAATACATCTGGAAATTCATTGACTACTGGAATGGACTAAAAAGTCAGAGATTCCGCTTGGACATCCTCAACCCTGACAATATGATAGATGCAACCTTTCGCTATCAACTTTCTCGTCCGAAGATAGGACATAAACCTACCTTTTGGCATGGTTGCATTGCCTTTCCAATCCTGTATTACCTTTCCTGGAAAGTGGAATCGGACATTCTTAGTCCAACATTCTACATTGGCATAACATGGCGCTAACCAATTCATACCCATAATTGCATCAAAATCAATCATGTCTAGTCCCACTAATCGGATGAATTTTGGCGACCAACAACCTCTACTGTGCAGTCCCGGTAGATCCTTTTAGCTATAATATAATCATCGATGGGCATCGACACTGAAAAGGGTCACTAAAGCAATTCTAGCATTCCGGGCCACTAATGGTGTAACATAAGACAAACCGGCACCTAGTTCTATCAAAACATAAACTGAATGAGAGCATATGTCCAGCATACTTGTCACAATATTCGGCGATGACTCTGACTCCTATCGCCCAGGTAGAGCATAAGTACGATCTAGACCGGTGCCTGAACTCGATGCCCCTATCCTGCCTCAGCCTCTACAGGCCGGAGCTGAGGGCCTACGTGCTGTTGGAGATGCTAGGGCGTGTGACCCTACTAAAGATCTATCCTAACGGTCCTGATCACTTTGACCCTTGGCTGGACAGTCCTTCATCAAGTGACCCTCTTGTCCACAGGTGTAACACACGGTAGAACCATACCTACATACCCCAATGTGCTGTCAACTGTAAATAGAGCAAGGTGGCACATTGAGTCTACTCTGCTACTGCAAACCCGATGGCTGTGAGCTTTCACTGGGTCCTGACTGCCCCCAACGACCAGGTCTACCACCCTGCTGCTACTGTAGAGGTGGGGCCTGGGTGATTTATCTGATAGTCATGTCCTGGGTCCGCCTTAAGACTCTGCCTGAGTGTCACTAGGCCTAGCCCTGCGGCGTTGCTCCTGACTTGCCCTTTCTATCCCTCGGGCTGCCTGATCCCCTCAATATTTTAAGCAAATTCCTAAATACGGGCGATATCCATATCCCATCGCCGAGTGGCCATAACACAAGTCTCTACATACTTTGGAAGGAACCCCATAATGAGCCGGTGCACCCTGGCTGGCATAGTGTCTACAAGAGCCGGTGCATATTGGGCCAAAGATTCAAATCTCATAGCATACTCCCTAACATTCATCGAACCCTACTCTAGATGCAAAAATTGATCTACCTAGGCCTGTCGAATTTCTCACGGCAAATAGTGGTCCACTGAAAAGTTGGACCAAGTCGGAGGAGGAACATCTCTACCTCGGGACCTCTCCCAACTCTCATACCATAATACAGTTATGTCCCGCAATCAAAGTACCGCTAATTCAATCGACTCCACAAGCATGACATGCATTACCCTGAAGATCCGCTGCAACTGGTCTGAAAAGTCCTGAGGGTCCTCATCTCGATCCATCCCTGTGAAATGCGGGGGACTCAGAGCGAGGAACTCTCGGACCCTACCATGGGTGTCGTGCCCCATTTTTCTCATGAAAAGCGGGATACAACATGTGACAACTCTTAAGGGTTTATTATGAAAGAAGAGTCGCCACCTAATGATTTGAAGTGCATTAGGGCACCGTTCTATTCTACAAGTCCATTTAAATTAGCCTACGTCACCAGGCTCGAGTAAGGGCTTAAATTACCTTGAAAGGAGGGTGTTAGGAACCTTTCGAGATCCACAAAAGTGGTTCCCGGCCGGATCCATTAATATGTGGGGGGAAATTAACTAATGATCAAACAAAAGTTGATTTTAACTTAAGTTATTTAAAAACTTAAACTAGATTGGAAATATATATATAAATAAATAAACTTACAGACAAGCAAGAAGAAAGAAAGTGAGACAGAAGTATTTCAAGACTATTATTATTACCTATTTTAAAAGTCACAACAATTGACAATTCGATCTAAAAGTTGACCAAAAATACAGCAAGTTGCGAATACAAAAATTGATTGTAATAGACATTAACAACAAAATATAAAATTTGATAAACAAATAAATAAATTTTTTAAATATGGGGCCGAATCCCAAAGAGGCGCCTACGTATCCCTGAAGGAAATCAAGCTAGACGTAGTTCTACAATTAAAAGGCGGGGTTATCTTAACCCAAAGGGATCACCCCGTGCAACTTAAATAATACTTCGTAATGATTTTACATTACTCATATTATCCAGCGAGCACGGACTATCATTTCCCGCTACCCGCCTCATTGATTAATTATGTACTTAAAGCGCTCTATGTGAAGAAAACTAATGGCCTAGAATTTGCCTACCCGTCCCACACCTAACATCCAAGAGGCGTTAGACAACTATTTGGAATTTAGGTCTAAAGATCATAAGGCTATTAAGGGGTGATTTAAACATCAAACAACAGAAAATTAGACATACAATTGATATCTAAAAGGTTTCACACAAGCCTATACATTAAATGAATGAACATGATATCCAAACAAGTGCAAATAGATTGAGAATCCACGGGCATTGAGTTCTAAAAAATGCAAACAGATTATCATAAATGCAGATTTCTGATAAGATCATGTTACCTATTATAATGGTTAATTTTATGCAATTCATCATAAATCTATTTCCCAGAGACAGAATTTTGATGCATTTAATCAGCCATGTTAAAATAGCAAGTTGAAAACATAATTTCTAGTTTTTAGGCTAAGCAAATTTAGCAAGTGGTGAAATTCTATGATTTCTAACCAGTGATTTATTCATCATGAAGGTCAAGGTATTTAAATGCATTAAAAGAATTTGAAACTGTTGTAGTTGCACAATCAAGAAATAACATTCTAACACATAGTTTCTAGAAGGAAACAACAACATTAAATATAAATCCCGTAGGCAATTTTTCAAATCAATTGTTTCAATGTTCTCAAAAACTATATGCGATGACTAATGAACGGGTTCTAGATTACAAGCAGATTATTAACTTTTAGACTGATAGTAGCATAAAAACAGGATGCTGATATTGAAATTTATTTAACCTTACAAGCAAATTTAAATACTTCACATGTTTTGAATAATAAAAAAAATGTCATAACTAACATAATACGGTCCATACATGCATGAATTAATCATACTTATTTTAAATTACATCCTGTGAGTTCTAGTGTATGGATCCTATAGGCATAATTTCTATTTGTCGCGTATGTTATTGAAATTCCTATGAGCATGATTTCTAAATTAGCAATTAAATGGTAAAGAGGAAGCACATGATCCCTGCCCCACACCCTTTTCACTATTTATCAGCATTTTTACAAATATTACAAAAATGAGAAAAATAAAATAACAAATTAATACAAACAAAGACAAATAAATAAGATAAAATCAATAAATAAACTAAAGAATAAATCCCTAGTCCTTCGTCCCGAGCGACTCTTCATCCCAAAAATAGGTGTAACCTGTTAAATGGGTGATACAACAAATACACGTACAAACACATATCTGGAAATTCTTAACTTATTTGATTAAATTTTTTGCCGAATGTCTATATAAACAAGTTGAGTTAAAAAGTTCAAACACACATTGTAAGACCTCTTGGGTCCCGAACAGTGCTCGTATTGAAGTGGGATGGAAGAGCGACGATTTTAAAAGAATTAGAGCAATATTTTATGGAAATAAGGTATTTCATTCTAGCACAATGTTCGAATGTATTTTAAAGGGAGGAGAGGGTCTTTTTATAGTTAATCAGTCAAAGTATAAAGGGAGGGGAATATCATAAATTAATTTCATATAATTTCTTACCATGTGTAAATAATTTAATTGATTAAATCATGGGAATAAAAATATGTTACCATAATTGCAAGTATTAAAAGAAGGAAGGAATTAGTCAAATATATGAAATGAGAAAATTATTTTAAAAGACGACCAATAAATAAGTCAGAAATTAAATACTGATGTCACGCCCCGCCTTGAGGGGTATGACTGACACCTGGTGCCCTATTAGGACCTGAACTACTAAACTACTAAGCCTAAGCACATCTGGTGCCTGGCTGGCTCTAACTCAGATTCAAGGAATCAATGGCTATATAGCGGCTGTAAATACAGCCTCCGGCACGACTAGGCCTAAGCCACCTGTACTGTAACATCAGCTAACCAGAATCATACTCATATAGGGAAACCTCTGCGGGCCAACAAGCCCACCATGCTGTCTAGTTAACTCTAAATCAATATAACAAATGCTGAACAACTACGTGACCAGCAGGGTCACCACTACTGACTGGATAAGGCCTCACACGGCCAACATAAACAACTAAACATAAGCACAGCCCCACACGACCGGCACAACTAACCACAGGAAAATATATACAGACTGCAAGCCTCTAGAAATACTGATAAGATGGTCGGAACAGGGCCCCCACCTACTCGTACTATACAACAAAAGAAAATGAAATGGACCTCTAGTTGTCTAGCTCCGGATGACAGGAGCTGATGACTCAATTAGCTGGCCGGAATCACGATGGATCGGCTCCTCGTCTATGAGTACCTGCAGGCAAGTAATGCAGCACCCCAAACGGGTGTCAGTACCACTGGTACCGAGTATGTAAGGCAAACTGAACATAACTGAATATAAACAATAATGCTAGTAAATTCTGAATAGCAGGAAGTATCTGAAACTGTCTGAACTAGCAGGATCTGAAATAGGCTTACCTGTACTGAAGGTAAGGTAGAATCATACCTGTCGTCATGGTGACCTGCTGTCTATCAACTAGTAGATATCATGTATATACATATATATATAACACACAAGAACCTATACCAGCCCCTATAAGCCGGAAGGTGCCAACCAACACACAATCTATATACCCCTACCCGGGTCAAAACCATCCAAAAATAAATCACTCCACTCGTCTATTAACTACGAGCACCTCTACCGGCCCCTTGGGTCTCCAGATCGGGCTATGGCCTCTGATATAAATAACTATGTCTGAGCCCGAAGGACTCTTGTACTATAAACTATAATCTGTATCTGTATCTGTATCTGTAATCTGCCTCCTGGGTGCAAGCGCACAACAGGGTAAGCTATACTGCTATGCTGATCAGCCTGATATGGGGAATGCTCCATCCCATCTTCGTCCTACTGCGGATGGCATACCACTCCTTGGAGTGGCATATCCCCACCCTCACAGTGGGTCGACACAGTTACCAACCCAGGGGCGGCGAGGACGCTCAAAGGATGGCCCAATAACACAATAAGGTCTCAACAAACAATAATCACATATAGCAAGCATGTTTAAACTGAAAATAGTAACTGTACTCTGATTTCTCATTCTGAACTCTTTTCTGTGTTATACTGATTCTCATACTGACTATACTGTATTTGAGATATTATCTGACTGTCTGATTATACTGTAACTGAGTTATCATCTGACTGTCTGATATTGCCTTACTAACTTTTATTCTGAATATATATATCACAACATTATAAACATGCTTGCTAGATTCAAAACACACTTGCTAAACTCATACTGGACTCAATTCTCAGCTTCTGAATTCTTTCTTCTATACATCACGCTATTTATTGTACTGGATTACTAACTTGCCGAAGCAATTAGCTTTACATACCTTCGCTTCGGAGTTCCCGACTAACTGGCATAGTTCGGTCAGTATTTCTGCTATTTCTCCCAATTGCATTCATATATATGTCAATTAGAACTAAATACGCTAATATTCTGGAAGAAAATATCACTTTCAGTATATATATAGCCCAAACTTTGGCTTATCGAAAAACGGTCATAAACTCGCTATTTCTCGAAAATCTAGAAGAGAGAAATACTCACTTTAGGGCTAGGAGTATATTGATACTAATTTGGTGCAATTCCACTTACCTTAGTTCGGTAGCACGATGATTCGCCGGCCGAATTTCACGAAACTAAATCCGTAGGAATGCTCCTTACTGCTTAATACCTTAGTATCTGGAGTTAATTTGAGTTTGGACCGCGTTTGAAGGCGTAATCGAAAGGAAATTATCAAGAAACCTCGTCTCCCTCTATTTTCCCTCGACCTTACTGGAAATTATATGAAAAGTAACTTTAAAACTGAAGTGGAGGGGCTTATATAGTTGGGCCGGGACAGGGCCTCCGTGACACGGAGCCAACGCGGAGGCCTTCCCTCTGTGGCACGTTGCCATCGCGGAGGGGTTCTGCCCCAGCTCCTCTCGCGATGGTTCGACGGATTTCTTATCCAGTCTTTCCCCGGGTCTTTTTCTAGCATGTATGGCATTCAAAAACTCTTAACCAACATGCGAATAGGCCATCTATATGTCGAGAATTTACGGGGTGTAACAGCTGAATTACAATAAGGAAATAATTCAAATCAAATAAGGTGTAAATATATCACAATTTATCATATAATAGTAATTCGTAAAGCATATTATCATATTAAGAAAGGGAAGGAATCGACGGAATCAATAAAGAATCAAATCAACCTATGTAAGAATTAATCTAATTTCACCATATTCAAAAAGATACTTAAAATTGACTAAAAGGAAAGAATCAATTGATGACATTTTCTCTTAAATTAAGACAAATTAACAACTGTCATTCAAATAATTAAATAAACAAATAAATAAATAATAAATTAATCTAGCACAACAGTATGGAAATAATCATAGCAATTAGAATATCAGATCAAATTCAAAATAGTATGGTTAATCTAGGAAAGAAGCAAGTCAAATAAGGGTATTCATCATTATTTTATATTCTGCCAAACGGATTCTAGGTTATCATATTTAGATAAAAGAAAATTACCGAGGCAATTAGATAAGAATTATTAACTAAATCAATGGGGTTCACCTAAATAAAGAGTCTTGAGATAGTGAGAAATACGTATCACACTTTAATGAATCTTTAATTCTATCATTTTGACAAAAGAAATCAAGCAAGGCATAGATAAAGCTAGCAAACAAATGAAAAATCAATGAGACTACCGCTGGTAAATAAAAGGTAAGATGAACATCAGAAGACTAATATTTAGAGTTATAGACAGAGGGTGAAACGTTCTAACAGTCGTTATATATGCATGTTCATATCGAAAACACAAAACAAACAATAAACGATTTTCAAAGAATATATCGTTATATATCTAAAACAAACAAAACCAAATAATTTTCTTTTCATAAGAATATTAGATCAGATAAGCACGTTAGGAACTAAAATATGGCATAAACGATTAGAGGCTTCTACAAATAATAAACTAAATATTTTCAAAAAGAAATAATTAATTTAGTTTTGGCTTTAGTAGAGACAAAAATAAACGGAAAAGAGAAGAATAATGTTCACAAAAAATATCAAAAGGAATCGTGTCACGGACAAATCTGTCCAGATCTGTAATAAAAATGTCATAAGCCCTCATCATTGATAGTGGTATTGGTTCTATTTTGGTTCATTTTCAAGGTTGATTTTGGTTATCGGCGCCTGGTGGTTTCGGCTGGAAGTGAGGTCCGGTGCGGCTGTTTTATCGAAGGAAAAGAGGGAGACGGTCGAGGACGAGTAGAGGCGGTTGGTTTCAGGAAAAAGGAAAGGAAAGAGAGAAGGTGGCGGGGATCTGGTGTTTCGCCGGTGATACGAGGGTAGTAAGAGAAAGGAGGTTTGCGGGCGCCAATGGTTTACTGGTGGAGAGAGGTGAAGAAGTTGCGACGTTAATGGAGGGTTTCACCGGAAGTGATGGTGGTGGGTATTTTCCGGCCAACAGTGGACGGAATCGATGGTGGAACGGTGTTAATGGAGGTTGGCGGCCGAGGGAGAAGGGAGAGGGGGAGAGAAGCGGCACTATGGGTAGGGGGAAATGAGAGGGAGTCATTAGGGTTTGGGGTCTTTAAGCTATTAAAGGAAAAAAGTTAGGGTTTATCTCAGCCGTTGGATTAGATTAAATGAATGGCTGAGATCAAAACTTGCATCTGGGTCGAGTCACGGGTCTTCTGGCGGGTCATGCATGGGTTGGTCATTGGGTTTGACTAGTAGAAATTTAATTGGGCCCTAAATGTGGCTAGATTTGACAAAATAGGCTAAAATTGACAGATTTATGTAGAAAAAAAAGCCTAAATTTTAAATAAATTGGAAGGAGTTTTAGAATGGTTGTTATGTGATAAATAAAATTATTATATTTGTAAATAATTCAATAAATAGAAAATACAATAAATTAATTTATCAAAAATTACACAAATCTTATCATCAACATAAATAATTTGTAAAGTTAAGTAAAATTGAATAATATTATTACGCAAATAGTTTACAAAACTTAGTTAAAATTATGTAAATATTATCATGTAAATAGTTTATAGAAATTAAGTAAAGACATGTATTTTAAAATAAAATCATGTTTATTAAAGGTACGTATATTAATATGAAGTATACTATATATGACATAATTACGTAATATTAATAAATTAAAATCAAATGTCAATATATGTATATATATATATATATATATATATATATATATATATATATATATATGCTTGCATTCATATTTTTAAAATAATTAATTGTCATAAATAAATATATATATATATATATATATATATATATATAGTTTTTTATATATATATAATTTGATATAATTATGCAGGAGTTATGACAATTAATTATTTTAAAAATATGAATGCAAGCCGAATAATTGCGTAAAAAGTAAATAAAAAATACATATATAAACAGCGTATGCGGGGCATAGGGAGGTCAAAATTGAGTGTCAACAACGGGTGCCACTGGCTGATGCTGCACAGCCATCATCTGAGCTAACATGAAGATGGTGCTCCTAACCTCCTAGTCTGATGGTATCTGTATAAGAATTGCTGGAGGTAGTGCCGATACATCTGCCGCTCTGGACGACTCCTGGTGTGGCAGAGAGTGTTGGGGAGACTGAGATAAAGTCTCCTTGTCGCCCTCAGATCGGGTTGGCTCTGACTAGGGCACCCTGATAGTGCCTTCTCCTGCTGCGACATCTAACTTCTTGCCAGTCGTGGTCTATCGCGTGTCCGACATTTCTCTGTAGAAAAGCAGAATATAGTAAGCTTAGGGACTTAACCCTATACAACACAACTCTATGGCACGACTGGAAGAGAAAGAAGAGTAACCACCCTAACATGCCTCGCAGCCTCCTGGCTATAGAATGTGGTGCACAATACATCCATAGGCAAGACTCTACTTGGCATGGCTTGCAGACTCCCTGGGATACGATCTGCTCTGATACAAAGTTTGTCACGCCTCACCTTAGAGGGCATGGCTGGCGCCTAGTTCCATACTGGAATCTGACTGACTTGGTTAGGCTTATGCACGTCTGGTGCGAGCCTGCAACTCATCCCAAGAAAACAACGGGCTATATCTCGGTTGTAAATACAATCTCCAGCCGACAAGGCCTTATAGCCACATGTAAAGGAAACAGCTAACCATCAATAGATAAATAAAGGGAATCCTATGCGGGCCGACAAGACCACTATGATGTCTAGTTATAGCTGAAATGTAAATCAGGCACTAACTATGCTAAGGACGACAAGGACACTATCTAATAGCTAAACAAGGCCCCACATGGCCATCACGTGAAATAAAGCATATACAGGCCCCACACGGCCAACAACAAACTAACCACAGGGAACTATAAAATCTGCAAGCCTCTAGGAGTGGAATAATGGTCGAGACAGGGCCCGGAACTACCCATAAACTGTACAATCAAAAAGTAAACCTTCTAAATGTTTGCTCTGGATGAAAGGAGCCTACTGCACTGCTAATTTTGGCTAAAATCTAAGAAAGTCCTAATCCGCATCTATCCGCACCTACAGGAAAGTAATGTAGTGCCCCAAAATGGGCATCAATACAATATGTACCGAATATGTGAGGCAATAACTGAATAAAGCTTAAGATGAAACTAGAAGTAACTGAGTGAAACGGATAGAGGCATGACCTGAATAACTTAACTTTCTGCTGTTTAATCTAACAGTAATAGCGAAAACAAGAACATTACTTGGCCCTCATAAGCCGGAAGGTGCAACCAGTACAGAATAACCCACTCGGGGCCCCCATAAGCCTGACGAGCACACTTCAATATATATACTCCTAACAAGGTCAAACGAGTCAACTAATAACCATAGTCATCCTACCAGTCCACTAGGTCTGCAAGTGAGCCCGCTCGGCCCCTGAACTGTAGCTGCGTATGAGTCCAGTGGACTCCTGCTGTTTGTACCCCAAGCACTAGGCTCGACGAGGTGTGGTGCCAATATGGCATAAAAATAGTCTATCCATGGAATGAACTGTATAAGGTCCTCAGACCTCATCTTCGTCCCTCACGGACGGCATACCGCTCCTTATAGCAACGTCATCTAACCCCTGGCGTGCAACGACACAACTAGTAACCCTGGGTTGGTCATGGAAGGATATACAGGGAAAAGTCAATCCTAAACTAAACATAAGTACTGATCTCAGCTAACAACAATAGCTATTCTCAATAACAAGACTTCTAGCTCTCTTACTGGGATTCAAACTGTATTACAGTACTATAGAAACTAGCTTGCCGAAAGAATAAACATTAACATACCTCGATTGCCATTTTCCGAATAGCTGGCAAGTTTCAGCTTGTACTCAACAACTCCTTCCAACTACAACCGTAATACTGGGAGAAAGAGACTAATTTCAATATCAAATTCGAATTAAAATGCTAATTTTTAATACTACTACTAATAATACTTCCACTTTGTAGAACACGGACGAAAACCTATAATTTCCTGAGAGTTCAGAAGGGAGAATCACTTATTGATGCCTGTGATCGTTTAGGAATCAGTTTGGAGCAACTTTGACAATTTTTGCTCGGTGGGGTTACGATTTGTCAGGCGTATTTTGAGAAAATAACTTTGTAGTAATGCTCCCTTTAGGCTTAGAACTTGATACCTGAAGTTAATTTGAATTTGGACCACATTTAGCAGCGTAATAGAAGAAAATTTGGATGGAAATTGCGTAACTCTCTCTACCTGGACGCGGTGCTATCCATATAATGTGAAACCAATTGACTCATTTGAATATATATATAATTTAGGCGGTGGAAGGGGGGTCCATGTCATGGACCCTATTGTGGAAATTTTGGGCCATGTCACGGCGCCCAACACGCAGGGAGGGGGTCCTTGATACGTTGCACCTGTTACAGCCTGTCCGACCTTCTTCCTTGCTACCTCGATTCCGCGCTCGTTCGACCTTCCCCCGTGCTCTTTCTCGTACGCTTCGTACTGTAGAACTCTTGACTTACATATGAATATGCCAACTAAATGTTAAAAACTCACGGGGTGTATCAAAAGTGTGTGTAATTTTTTTTTATATTTTTCTATTTTACATGTTTTTATATGTAAAATGATCGCATATATTAAATATATATTAGATAAAGACATTATTATATATAATAAAGACATAAATTTTTTTCAAACTTTAACATTTTAAGAAATCAAGGAGATAATGATAGAAAAATGCATATCAATTTTACAAATATAACTCATTTATAAAAGTCAGGTCATTTGTATGCTTTTGTGGGTAACTTCTAATATGTAATATTGCTTAAGAATGAAATTTATCACCATATTATTGAAAGTGTTTTATATTGTAAATACTTTTTCTATCTATATTATATTTAATAAGTCATTGATATCTTATGACCATCCGAAGCTTGGACAAATTTATTTTGACCTTTTTCCTCCGTTTCTTTTTAATCTTGTAAGATTTTTTTCATTTATTTTATGTTATGTTACAAATTCCAAAAGTCACTTTTTTAATTATCTTAATCACACCTCAATTCTTTCCTCTTCTTTTTATTAATCCTCCTAATAACTAGTGTACTTATCCACGCTTCGCATGATTATTGAAACAAAATTAACATATAATTAAATATCAATATCATAAGTTTTATTAAAGAATATTAATTGTTACTAATCAAATATGTATTGATTATTGTATCATTTTCTTATCATAATTCTCCTAATATGCACGAAAAATTGATGCCAAATATTCTAAGTTAATTAAAAGGGCAGAAATAGAAAATAGAAAGATAACAAAAAAATAAAATATATATGAAATCTCGTGATACAAATTCATCATCTATTTTCTTTCTCAATATGAATTATTGATAATTGTAAATTCATAAGATTGATATTTTTAATTTCATCCCTCCTTTAAGTTTTAAAAGAAAAAAAAAGAAGTAAATTATAAAGGAAAGGAAGCATAACAAAAATAGAAAAAGAAAATAATGAAAAGGCGATGAGAAAATTTGATTAGATCTGTGGAACGTGTGATTTTCAAATGGAGATTACTTTTTACTCTCAAAATTTCTTATTCTGTTTGTTAATAATTTTTATCATCCAAATTGACAATTTTTTAGGAGATGTATCTTTAGCGAGAATGACTTCATAATCGATCAGAAATTATCGCGTGTATCAAAAGTTACCTATAATAATAGTACGATAGATCGTCAACTCAATGAAAAAATATATCAAAGCAGATTGAAAAAGAAATAACAAAAATGATGAAATCATGGCAAAATATGACAAGACACAATTGAAGAAATACTACGACTTTCGATATGGAAGGACAAGCAAGACAACACTCTACTACCTACTAACCTTTCACCCTAATTCGTGTTCTTCACAACCTCATCTAAGATCATATTCTCAATAAGTTGTAACTGCGTCATGTCCTGTCCTATCTTAAAAGTTACCTACAAAGAAAAAAATTAGTAGTGTTAATTAATTTAATTTAGTGAATTATGTCCTGATAATTCCAAAACATGGAGCAGAAAGTCATTGCAAATGGAATAAGAAGATATACTGAATAACTTCCTACAAATTTTTCCCGTGTTCTCATGTAAATATAAACAAAATATGGTGAAAAATAGAGCCGTGATTTAAATAATGAAGAGTTTTGCCAATTATAAAAGTAAATTTATTCCTTTGTTCTTCCTGAATATCATATGTAGCAAAATTTGAGTTTTTCACCCTTTTCTCTTAATCTTATTTATTTATTATTCTTTTGTTGTTCTTTTTCTTGTCTTTATCTTCATGCTAATTTATTTTCAATTTTTTTCTTTTTTCTCCTTCTATTTTGGCACATATTGAACAAAAATTCAGAGTCATTATATTAAATATTAACAAAATTTATTTTTAGATGAAATCATAAACTGAAGATGCAGCTAGTGGAATATGCAAGTATATCTTCACTGAGATGTAACACGGTTCATAGATCAAGATTGAAGATATATGAAGAAACTGAACTTAGTTAATTAAAGGATAATTTAGATTATCAGAAATGCAACTACGTCATTATTACTTGCAAACACCAATTTTTATAACAATCTACTTCACACCTATGAATATAGATATATACGAAGAGGATTTAAAATGAAGCCCTCAAACAGAATTTAATTATAAAGGTATGGGAAATTAGACCTCGTTCTTCACTTCCAACAAAGATGTATGCATTTCATTTAGAAATCTATAAGATACTAAAACATAGGTTAAAATTCAACCAGATAAGGAAAACATCACAATTTCAATTAAAGAATCGTTAATTTCTACACACTAAATATCCTAAAAATATTTCAACATCTCATGAAATTTATCTTTGTCAATAACAAATATTCACCACCTTCTGCATACTAAATATGCATACTAAAATTGAATGAAAAAAAATATATAATATGAGAATATGGATAGAATTTTTTTTTTGTGAGACTTCAATTTGTTCGTAAAATATTAAAATAAATTTACCTGCAATGACACCAACTATCAAGTACATATCTTAAAATTTCACTGGTAATCACATTAAAAGAAAACCCACGTAGAGCTTGTTTGTGGACCAATGCTTCTATCTCTTCCTATAAAGACATCATCAATTAATATCAAATAGTATAAAGGAAAAATAGAATATGCTAAAAAATGAAGCACAAACCTGTTTGGTATTCCTTTGCAATAATGTTATGTTAATTTTCAGAAAAGAAACAGCCAACAGTTATAGAGATAAACAAAAAGATGTAATTAAGAGAATAAAAAGGTGTAATTAATAGTGACTTTTGAGTTTTTTAATATATCACACATTAATTTAAAATTAGTAAAAAATTCAAAAAAGGAGAAAAAGATAAATAAAATTGTTGGCCATAGAGAGGTGCCACATCACCTTATTTATGCCTAGCTTTAATATATATACAAATCTTGAAATAAAGTGATTCAATTCTTGTGTTTTGTTGTGTTGAAGTCATTCCGTTACAAACACCCAACAGAATTGCAACGCTTGTAAGAAAGTTTCCCATTGCTATATATATATATATAGAGAGAGAGAGAGAACGAGAGAGAGAGAGAGATTTTATATGGTCATATTAATCCTCTTAAATTAAGATAAAACAAAGAAAAAGAAAAAATAAAGGCAAAAATTACAGAAGAATTCGTATAAGTTGGTATGAATTTAAGGTAAACGAGCTCAATTATATATTTTTTCGATTTTACATACATACATACATATATATATATATATATATATATATATATATATATATATATATATATATATTTCATTTTAAAACTTTTTTTAGATTTAAAAGAAGAAAGTTATGAAAGTACTAAAATTTAAAGTTAGATAATTTTAAACATATAAGTATCTATCTATCTATTTGTATGTATGTGTGTGTGTGTATATATATATATATTTCATTTTAAAACTTTTTTTAGATTTAAAAGAAGAAAGTTATGAAAGTACTAAAATTTAAAGTTAGATACTTTTAAACATATAAGTATCTATCTATCTATGTGTATGTGTGTGTGTGTGTATATATATATATATATATATATATATATATATATATATATATATATATAAAACTGAAAATAAAAGAAATGACAATGCGCGTCTCATAAGTTAGGACCACTGCGTATCTAATTTCTCCATTTTGAAATATTTTTCTCACTTTAATACAATATCCTACTACTTTTAAATTTTTTAAATAAAAAAATTAGAGGTTTTAATTATAGCTCCATAATTAAAAAAGAAAGAGAAAGAAACCATTTAAAATAATACATCATAATATATCCAAAATTAAAATACTTTTTTTCTCCTTTTTTTGACCTTCTAGTTATAAAATAACAATATCTTCTTATATTCTAAGTACTAGGGAATGTGACCGCGCTTGGCGCGAGTGTTTAAGTATATGTTTGAATCAATTTTCTTTTCGATCAATTATACATTTGGTATGTTGTCCGACCATATCATTATCTCTTGTTGATTCTAATAATGACAAATAAAGAAGGTTATCAAGTTTAACATCTATTAATTAATGGATAGTATATTCGAATGAATAAGTCGAAAAATATTCTCTAATAACAATTTTGTTTCACTTCTATTATACTAAATGGGTATTTAACAATACAATTTGATGACACGCGTGTTTTTAATCCAACTTTCAGAAAGCGTAAAACCATATTAAATATACGTGAATATATTCAAACAATCATCTAAATATAAAAGACAACTCTTTCTAAGAAAATTTATGGGTAGTAAATAATTTTACTTAACTGAAATTTAATGGGTTTAAAGACTATATTTGAGCAAGTAAATAATGAAAGTTTAATAGGCAAGTAAATACCACAAATGGGAGAGAGAAAACAGAAGTAGATAATGAGAATTTAATAGGCAAAGAAACACTACAAAATGGAGACAAAAGGATTCAAAACTCTAAATACTTATAATAAGTAGACCAAAATACTCTACCTAAATAGTATGTCACCTATATACGTTAGAAAAATATTAATTAGAGATAAACTAATAAGTGACTTTTGAACTTTTTAATATAGCACATGAATAAGAATAAAAATAGAAAAATATCGAAAAAAAAAGGAGAGGGAAAAAAAGATAAATATTATTGATGGTCATAGAGAGATGTCACATCACTTTTGAATGTTAGAATTTTAAAAAAAATTCTTTTAAGTTTTCAAATATTTTACATTTTAGTCAATTATATTATATCGCTCTTAATCTCATATATGTATTTTTCTATGAGTTTTTGCCACTTAAATATTTTCAATCTTCTAAAATGCTTGATTTTTGTGTAATATACTATAAGTGAAATAATAATTTTATTTTTCTAAAAAAGAAGGTAGAGAATGAAAAAATCAATAAAATGTGATTTCTTTCCTTGCATATTTTTACAAATTTTTAAGATCAATTATATTTTTATATATTTAATACAAATTTAACTATATGAATCTCGTATGCACTTTTTGTCTTATTTTGTTCTTTTTTTTCTCTTTATTGTTTTTTCTGTTTTCCTCTTCTTAGTTCCTTATCTGTTATTTTCTTTAAAATATCAAATTTTATATTTTTATTCTTCTTCTAACTCCCTAATAATAAAGATAACATTCAAAAAATAATATTTTTAAATCTCAATATACAGTATAATAAAATGCTAAATATCACATACAAACATGTTATATATGAAATATAAAGAAGTATAAATACTATTATGCATTAATTACTTAATTTGATTAAAAAAATATTTTTTAAAAAATGCAGATGGAATATGAAAAGACTAAATAGTTTAATTGAAGAATAAATTATTAGCAATATAAGAATTAAGAACCAACACAATTATAAATTGATTTAATAATTTTTTATCATCAAACTTAACAATTTTTCTTAAAATCTTTTGGATCTTTTAGGAGGACAGTGTATTCTATTCTATGTAAGACGAGCTATAAATTAATTCTTTTTCATCATTTCATTTTTCAGCTTCCTTTTGGTATGATATGAATTGCATTTTTTAGTTAAACTTTTAGATCTTTTAGAAAGATAATGTATTTTGTTCTATGTAAGACGAGCTATAAATTATATTTTCTTTCATCATCTTATTTTCCAACTTCCTTTTGGTATTATATGAATTGCATTCTTTAGTTAAAAGAAACGTCTTAACATTTTGTCAATTATCTCATTTAATTAAATGTCTATATAAATCTTCTTTATTAGACTGTACAAAACTTGTATTCATAACAAGTAAAATTGATATTAAATAAATAAAAATAAATTATATATTTATAAATATTATTCAAATATAAAAACTTATGATGTAATCTATAAATTAATTTTGAACGATATAATTGAAGTCTATCTTGATGAGCGCAAATATTTTGTTCATTATCATGCTCCAATAGGGCAATACAAATCTCAAACACCTTCTCTTATAACCAACACATGCATCTTCTCACTATAACAATACAATAAAAAGATCGTCAACAGAGCATATTGCACAACTCTTAAGAAATTTCTTTTCAAGAATTTCATCAAAATATTTAAAAATTCACCAAATTTAATCATTTTTTGACAATTTTATCTGTGTTTTGATAATAACCTCAATACCTGAACTGCTTATTTTAGACGCGAAGTAGCATTCTGAATCAATATTGAAGCATGACTTCCTTTTCTCTCTAACATTTTTACCTTAAAAAAGTAAAATTAACTAAAGAATTATATTTTAGTATGCTACCATACTTAACTAAAATTTAATAGGCAAAGAGGAATATATAATAGTAGGTAATAATTTTTCTATACCTCAAGGACATGACGACAACCACGACCAAAGACACACCTGATATGGAATTTAAGTTAGGAAGATGGATAAGAAAAAAATGGACAGATGCAAAGATCATGACGAAGTGTTTAAGTTTTATATCAAAACAATCTTGTTTGCAAACTAAATCATGGATCTTCTGGAGTGATTTTCTCATAGTCACCACATAAACAATGTGAAAACCAACTTAATTTGACAATTAGCTGTTGGGGCACCATAATCCATAGCCCAAGTTTTTCCCCAAAAGCATACTATCCCAGCTCATGATATCTATCGAAACGTTTGTCTGAAATCATTTCGTGCATCTCAACCATTTAGCATAAATTAAAGTGTACAAAATTATAATCAAGATACCATCAACACTGTTACATCAGGTCCTTTGAAATTAAATTACATGAATCATAACAAAAATTACACTATATTTTCGAATAACATATAAATCTCTGATAAGTTTACACCTACCATTTAAGTTCAGATGTAGATATAGCATAACAAAGGCTGCGGACACCGGCTCCAACCATAGCAGTAACATTGTGGAATATTGAGTACCACTATTTTGCATTCCTAGAAGAAGTTAGAGCGAGCTACGCCTCGATTGCCTTTTGTTCTTCAAATCTTTCATCAGCCTGCCATTTAAATTATCGACTCATTTTTCAAAAGTAAATTGAACAAACAAAACTAATATATATATATATATATATAATACTTAAAATCCAAACTCTTTCTTTATGCCAAAAATATATATATATAAACTTTATACAAAATAAAGTTATCTCACTAACTTCAGAGTGGGTGAATTACTGCATTTCATCCTCCTCGCAATGATGCAAAAATTAGGATGTTTCCACTATTTTCCATTACTTGCAATTTCCAATTAAATAGTGTCAAAGAAGAGGAAATGAGGTAATGTTTTTATTTATTTATTTATTTCATAACTAATGTAGTTTAGTGTGAGTTATGATATTGTCAATAAATTATTTATTAATAGTAGAAGTTATGAAGATGGAGAGGTTTTATTATGGAGATAATTTTTTTATAATAAAATAATTAACAAAAATGAAAAAACAAATGTCAAAAAAAGGAGAGAATCCTTGGCCAAAGAGAGGTTCCACGTCACTGTCTTTTAGCCTAACTTTATTATATATATAAATTCTTTCTTTTATTTAATGTATTTACAAGAAGTAACTACTCATAACTCACACTCTCTTTAATTTTTATTCTTCATATTATCCATAACTCTCATAATTTTCATGTCCATAACCCCCAAACTTTAATTTGTAAGTTTATGATACCTTATGGTATTCCATAGAGACTTCCACTCAAGGTTATCCTTCATCTTCTCCATCATTTTGACTTGTGAATTAACTAGTATATAATAGAAAGGAGTATGTGAAGATAAAAATGATTTAGTTCTCAAATCTTCCTTTTCATTTTTATGTGCTTGGCCGTGCTTTTTGAATTTTAATAAATTTTTCTTTACTTATGTATTATTGTTCTCCAAATAAGTATGATCAAGTAGTCTTCATGACAATCAATATTTTGGTAATTTTGATAGTTGTGATATTTTAAATGCATCGTCTGTGTGTGGTTAATCTTTCGAAAAGTCAGTTTATAGTTGACACTAACTGTGATAATCATATAGTATAATTTGATTGCAATATTTATTAGATTTCAAGAGATAATGACTTTTGATTGTTAGTACAACTGAAAAATTAATTTACAAATGTATTATATAGTTTAGGTTCTTTTCTCTTTTCAATATAATTATTTTTTGGTTGGTATGATTGAAATCAAAATATTATATGTATACATATATAGATATAGATATAGATATAGATATATAGTACTTAGTATCATATTAACAATCATCTACATTTTTTATCTGTGTTTTATATTATTATTATAACACCCCAGAAAATTTGTAGTGATTATTTGATGTTTTTATGCTAGGTTAAGGAAAGTACGAGTTGTATATTGGTCGTAGATGACAAGGAAAATGTGTACGATCAAAAAACCAAAGAGTATGTGAAGTTCATAAGTAAGGGTCAATTTTAAACGATCATATCTCCCAATATATAATGAACTAGAAGTCCCACGACCTATCAAATTAAAGATCTTTGAGTCTAGTTTCAGAACATCAAACCGATTGTCAATCGGAGTTCGGAGTAAGAAGTTATGGATATTTTACCGAATCATCACGAGCGGTGACGCGGGCATGACGCCCTAGCGCCTCTACCGCCCTATTTACTTAAAATCTGATTTTTCACTTGTAGAAAATACTTACAGCTAAATCCAAATCGACCAACTTGCAAAGGATTCCGTTTCTCTCTCAATTCTAGCAGCTAGGACAAAGAAAGTCAAGGAGGAACATCAAGAAAAGTTCAAGAAAATCACAAGATAAGTTGAGATTACTTTGCCAAGTGTGTTAAGGGCTGTTTTGGAGCTCGTTTTGGCAAGGTTTTGAAGAAATTTTTCTGCATTTCAAAATCTATTTGGACTATCTATATATCCATCTTTTAGTAGGTGTTGAAATCGGGAGAAAAGGTAAGGATTTCGCCCCTTTTAAACCTCTCAAATTGCAAAGAGAAAATCTGGAAATTGGCAGCTAAATAAGCTGCCGATGGACTGTTTGAGAGCTGAGTTTTGCTCATTTTCCTTAGGCGTTTTGGCTGTTTCTTTTGCTGGAATTATACTTCATATTGAGGGAGGAATTACAGAAAAACTAAGGTAAAATTTCCTCTTGTTTCTCCCTCAAAAGTTAGTGAAAACTAGTTGAGAAAATGGCTAAATGTTGTTGATGTTGTCGTGTGTTGTTGTTGCTATTATGACTGCCTATGGTTATTTATTCTGGCTGCATTTTTTTTCTATATATTAAGCTTATCGTTGTCCTATAAAACCACTAGATTAAGGAGGTTGAAGGCTGATCATTGAGATAGGAAATCGACTAGAGAAAAGTTCATCGGAGAAAGGTATATAAGGTGCCCCGTCTATCATTCTTTTAAGCATGATTCGTGTGTTGTGAATCGAATGAGACAACAACCTATTTAAAAGTCTTGAGGCAGTATGTTAAAATTCATTTAAGCTTTAAAGTACCATGTTTTATTGAGGATAAATGTTAAGATTATGCCTAGCCGAAGAAAGACATCTAAAGTGTGATAGTGTGTTGATTGTTGTCATAGTTGTACATTGAGTTGGAGACCCCTCAGCGTGGGCAATATTAGCTGGTCCTTACCGTACGTCATGTGTATATATATGTGATGTTAAATGTGTTTAAAGGTCTGGTTGCTAACTGAAATTGGTGAAAGAGCCAAGATGAGGACGTGTAAACGATTTTAAGCCACGTAAAGACGTCGCAAGCTATCAAGGGTAAACGAGCTTATCGAATTAGGATTACCTGGTTATGGTTGTCCTTTATATTTTGTGTATGTTATGAAGTATGTCAGGCCAAGGGAAGATTTCATAATCCCTTTCCCTTAAGTCGAACGACAAGCTAACGAGTTTTTGAGCTCTAATGTCCCTTGAATACGATCTATAAATTTTGTTGAAACTCTTAGGTCATCCGTAGTTCGTTATGATTTATACAAGTTTCTAATACATGCATTTAAATTCTATTTTCTAGCTTTACATGTTATATGTATTCAATTCTAGTTATGCATTATGAAGGAGGCCTGTGCAGGCCACATGTTTAGTATTCGTCATTGTTATGTTGTACGTATTGAGCTGGTCCAGTATAAGCCATATCGGCTCCATTTATGATTTTGTCTAAGATTTATTGATTTTATCCCAGTGTGGTACACCGGTTGGAGGTCTTGTTATTTTACCTTGGTGTAGTACACCGGCTGGACGGATTTTACCCCAGTATGGTACACCGGCTGGAGGCATTTTTATTTTTACCCTGGTGTGGTACACTGGCTGGACGAATTGTATATAAATTTATGGTCGGCTGTCTGCTGGCATTTCAGTTATAGTCTTTGTTGTACATTAGATGGTTGCACTTACACTTCAATAATGAGTTATTGTCAGGTTTTTGTTTTCAGGATTCCGGGTTGTTACTACTCCTTATTTCTGGCCTAGTTATCATTTTTATCTTACATGTTTACAGTTTTCAGCCTTACATACAAGTACATTTTATTCGTACTGA
The DNA here is from genome assembly GCA_035772735.1 of Datura wrightii. NCBI lineage: Eukaryota > Viridiplantae > Streptophyta > Magnoliopsida > Solanales > Solanaceae > Datura > Datura wrightii. Next base: position 67,770,117 of record JASDFA010000019.1, on the reverse strand, counting down.
CGTCCCTTCATCTTGGGACCCTTCCTGCAATCATGCTGCATGTACAAGCCGAGGCTCAGATCATCGGACATAGTAGGAGCCATATTTCAACAGAATAGTGGTATGCTCCTCTCTTCCAGGAGCCATGTCCTAGTTTGGACTATTTTCAATTTTGTGTACAGCATGGGTAAGCTAGGGCCCTGTCGCATGCATTTCATTTTGTTTACTCTGTAGAGGCTGATGTGGACTAGTTTGTATAGTAGTGTGGGTTGTGTAGTCGTGTTGGTTTTTCATTGCTTTGCTTAGCTTTATTGTAGCCTTGTCGGCTTTTCAGGTTGCATATTTATAATTGTCAAGGAATTATTGGCCCAGTATTTATCTTGGTTGGTTGTGACAGGTGGCTTAATCAGCCTTAGTGTTACATTTATAGATGCTATATAGCCGGCTTCTTGATCGATCATGAATCAAGTGCCAGTTGCGCCCTACCCCATTTTTGGGACATGACAGACTTGGTATCAGAGTGAAGTCGTGTCCTAGGGAGTCCACAAAGCCGTGTCTAGTAGAGTCTTGCTTGTGGGTATGTTGTGCACCATACTTATAATCAGGAGGCTGCAGGACATTTAGGAATTGTTTCACTTCTTTTACTAATAGTTCGTGTTATAGGTCGAGATCATAAGTACTGTGATATCTAAATCGTGTTATTGTTTCAGAGTATGCCTGTAACAAGGAAGATGACTACAAGGTTGATTGGAACAGCCGTTGGGGAGGGTACTAGTCTCCCTCTAGTGGATCAGAGAGATAGGTTTGAGGCTCAGAGTGAATCTCCTGCCCCAAGTATTACAATTCCTCCTGCACCGGCAAAAGCAACGGAAAATAGACCTCCAGCTCCTCCCGCACCAGCAGTAGTTGAGGGTAGTAGAGTGGCATACCCTCCCATGCCCGTGGTACCTCCAATTGTTCCGGAAGGATAGGGTATTGAAGGAGCTGTTCAGCTGATGGCTCGTATAGCAGCAGGTCAAGAGTGAAGATTGGAGGCGATGGAGAGACATAGAGGCCAGACAACTGAGAGTTCCAGGGCCCGCAAGTTCTTGAGTTTGAGCCTTCCTATATTCACTGGATCAGACCCGAGCGAGGATCCTCAGGACTTTATCGATCAGACTTATAGGGTGTTAAAGGTGATGCGAGCTACAGCGACTGAGGAAGTAGAGTTGGCGGCATTCAAACAACGTGATGTGTCCATATTGTGGTATGAGGCTTGGGCTCAATCCAAAGGAGCCGATGCACCACCAGTTGAGTGGGAAGAGTTCTCCGAGGCCTTTATGCACCACTATCTACCCCGTGAGCTTCAATAGGCTCGAGCTGAGCAGTTTTTGCACCTAGAGCAAGGACGTATGAGTGTGCATGAGTATTGTCTTTAGTTTATTTCTCTTGCCAGGTATGCTCCTCATATGGTTCAGATGATGGAGGATAAAGTTCATCAGTTCGTGTTATGGTTGGGGCTTCATATAGCTCGAGATTGCTTGGGGGTATCTACTCAGGAGCATATGGACATTTCGTGAATTCAGGCTTTCGCCCAGAGGGCAGAGGATTTGGTTCATCAATTACGGGATATTCAGAGACAGCAGGAGCAACGAAAGAGAGCTAGGACTGTGGGTGCCGTAGGGTGACCTAGGGGCTCAGTCATCCAGGCAGTCAGTTAGGCCAATAGGGAGTGCCCCACCTCAGTTTTAGGGACAGAGTAGAGACCAAGGCCCAGCTCCATCTAGCTCTCGACGACAGGAGGAGGGGGGGGGGGGAGGGGGCAGAGGCAACCACAATTGCCATCTTGTCCCAAGTATGGGAAATATCATTCAGGTTAGTGTCGTCAGGTGCAGAATGTATGTTATCATTGTGGGCAACCAGGGCACTTTATGAGGGATTGTTTAGATAGGGTCGAGGTGGATCAAGCGCGATCAGCGGTTGCTTCTTCATCCTCCGTTCGACCTCCTAGACCTGATCCTCAGCTAGCAACAGGCCATGGCAGAGGCAGAGGGAGAGAGGCTTCTAGTTCTAGGGCAACCCAGAATCGGTTTTATGCATTGGGCGGTCGACAGGACCAGGAGGCCTCACTTGATGTTGTTACAGGTACTTTGATTATTTATTCTTGTGCAGTATATGTCTTACTTGATCCTGGTTCTACACTCTCTTATATCAAACCATTGGTTGTGAGTTAGTTTGTGTTACACCCCGTAAATTTTTGACATGTGGATGGCCTATTCGCATGTTGGTTAAGAGTTTTAGAGTGTCATACATGCTAGAAAAAGGCCCGGTAAAAGACCGGACAAGCGTCGCATCGAACCATCATAGGAGGAGGCCGGCCAGACCCCCTCCGCGATGGCAACGTGCCACGGAAGGGGGTGTCCAGGCCCAAGTATATAAAGCCCCACTTCGTTTTTTTATTTCATTTTTCAACTCTTAATTTCTAGAAACCGAATAGAGAATAGAGAGGAACGAGGTTTCAATATAAAATTCATCTGATTACGCCGTCAAACGCGGTCCAAACTCAAATTAACCGTTGATACTGAAGTATAAAGCTACAGAGAGCATTCCTGTCAAGTTAGTTTCGTTAAATTCGGCCAGCAAACCGTCGTCCTACCGAGCTAAGGTAAGTGGAATTGCTCCAAATTAGTGTCAATATACTCCTAGCCCTAAAGTGAGCATTTCTCCCTTCTGGACTTCCAAGAAATAGCGAGTTTTCAGTTGTTTTTCGGTAAGTCAAAGTTTGGGTTACATATATATATTCAAACTAGTATTTTCTTCCAGAATATCGATGAATTTAGTTCTAATTGCTATGAATATGAATGCAGTTGGAAGAAATAGCTGAAAATTAGCCGAGTTACGCCAGATACTCAGAAAGTTACCGGATAAGGTGTGTAAAGCTAGTTTCTTCGGCAAGCTAGTAGTTCCAGTATAGTCAAATAGCTCAAGTGCCAGTAGAATGTTTCAGAAGCCGCATATTATGCTTAGTATGAATTTTAGTATGATATTAGAAACATCATGTTATGTGTAGCATGAAACTTACTAGCATGATATAAATTCTAGTAGGAAGTTTCAGAAACAATACAGCATATCCAGTATGTAATTTAGTAAAGTATGTCAGGATATTATCGTGTTCAGCCGAAACTTAGTAAAGCAATATAAGTTCCCGTAAAGTATTCCAGAAATAGAATAGTAGCTTACATGAATTTTAGGAAGCATGTTAGAAATAGTAAACCATATCTACCATGAAACTTAGTTACACAACATGATTTTCAGCAGAAATATTATATCTTATTTCAGTATCAGATTCAGCACAGTATGACAGAAGTTATATATATACCATTATCAGTGTCAGCATGTATTATATATGTATACATCACTATCATTAGTTTCAGTATGTAGCATACGTAATTAGTATTACTAGTTGAGACTTGACTGTATTATTTGGGCTGCATTACCTAGCATTCATGACCGCCCCAGGGTTAATAGATGTATCGACTCGTCCGCCAGAGGGCGAGGATACGTCGCTCTATGGAGTGGCATGCCGTCCCCCAAGGGACGAAGATGGGATGCTAGTTTCCCCATATTTTGCCTTGGTGGCTTTTATACACCCCCGTCGAGCGGGTACGCCCGGGGTGTTGATTCAGGAGTCCTTCGGACTCAGGTACAGTTGTAGTCAGGGGCTTAGGGGGCCCAAGTGCATACCCAGGGGACCGGCAGGATGCTTATAGTTACTAGGGGAGATGGGATGACCGGGGTAGGGGTATAGGTTGCGTGTTGGCTGTACCTTCCGACTTATGGGGGCCAGGTAAGGTTTATGTGTGCTATGTTATGTATGTTATGCTATATTATGCCATGTTACGTTAGTTATGAATAGATCGACAGTAGAATGCCACGTTACTAGGTACGACTCCTACTCCTTTCAGCATAGTTGAGGACAATCTTAAACCTATACTTTTAGTCAGTTACAGTCTACTTCTTTTGATTTCAGTTCTATCAATTATATTGCTTGTCCTCAGTTATTTTCCATTTGTTGCTTTGCATACTCAGTACCAGCAGTACTGACACCCGTTTGGGGCGCTGCATTACTTGCCTGCAAGTACTCATCGACGAGGAGCCGATCCCTCATGATTCCAGCCAGCACACAGAGTCATCAGCTCCAGTCATCCAGAGCTAGATAGCTAGAGGTTTATTCCTTTTCTTTGTTGTACAGTATGGGTAGGCCGGGGCCCTGTCCCGACCATCTTATCAGTATTCTTAGAGGCTTGCAGATTGTATATTCCCTGTGGGTAGTTGTACCGGTCGTGTGAGGCCGTGTGTATGTTTTAGTTATTTATGATGGCCGTGTGGGGACTTATTCAGTTAATATTTGGTGACCTTGCCAATCACAGAGTAGTTTAGCATTTGATTCAGCATTTTATTGAAACTAGTTAGCATAGTGGCCTTGTCGGCCCGCATAGGTTCCTTTAAACTACTATTGTTCTAGTTAGCTGTTGTTGTCTTACAGGTGGCTATAGGCCTAGTCTGCGGGAGGCTGTATTTACAATCATTATATAGCCCATTGGTTCCATGAATCTAGAGTTAGAGCCATCCTGGCACCAGGAGTGCTTAGGCTCAGTAGTCTAGCAGTCCTGGTCTTAGTAGGGCACTAGGTGCCAGTCATGCCTCCCAAGGTGGGGTGTGACAGACTTGGTATCAAAGCAGGTCGTATCCCAGGGAGTCTGCAAGCTGTGCTAAGTAGAGTCTTGTCTATGGATGTGTTGTGCACCACATACTATAGACAGGAGGCTGCAAGGCATGATAGGATGGTTACCCTTTCTTCTTATTCAGTCGTGCTATAGAGCGGTGCAGTATAGGGTTGAGTCCCTAAAACTTATCATACTCTTTGGTAACAGATACAAAGTCGAATCAGCGACACCCTATCTCAGGCAGAAGATTGGATATAGTAGCAGAAGAGGGCACCAGTCAGTTACAGGGTAACTACAGCAGCAGCAGGAGGTATCAGGGACCTCCTAATGTGATACCTCTATCGGTACTATCCCCAGTATATTTCTATAACTTCAGAGTAGGAAGTCAAAAGCATAGCGTATATACGAGTTGATTTATTTGTTAGATATATAAGATCTGACTAAGATGACAGATAATATTAGATTATTGCATAAATGTGAGAAAGAGGGGGAAATGCAGGATTCCCACCTCAATCCTTTCAAATGTGGTACAGTTCCATATCTTCGTTTCGTTGCAGTAAGAAACGGCTATCCCTACCCCTTAGTTTTGATTCCAGTATAGCAAGGGGCATAAGGATTGAGGCAATGTTGCCCAAAGTAGGCAATAAGTGAAGATGGATTGGTTGATTCTAGAAAGTGTTAAAAAGAGTAAGGAGCCCCTATGATTACGTAAGTTGTGCAGACCCTTACGGTAATAAGTCAGAAAAGCGAGTAAGACTACTAGCTTACTCAAAGTGGGCGTAAAAGACCTGTCAGTGATGAACTCCCAGTAATAGTTATGTTCGAGTCAAGAAAAGGCCAAGTCCTCCATAACATGCTAACAACGACAGGATATACCTGCAAGATAATAGTTATGATGTCAGTCGTGATACCGAAAGGTAGGGAGGTCATGTGAATCAGATGGGTCTGACTGCAAGCCAGAATAAGTATAAGCTGAGACTTGACCAGTAACCTTATTAACAATATAAAGCAGGTACCTTGAACCCCAGAGCTCAGCTTAAGCAAGATAAGGGGAGGAAGCAGGAATACCAGATTTTGAGGGGAAATTAAAATCACCTCCAGATTAATAGAATATCGTGTATTAAGGACTAAGCCTCGGACTGACAGTTAAGAGACAGTAAGATTGTAGTTCAAAATGTTGTGGTACGTCCGCTTATGGAGAAGGTAAAAGGGTGCTGACCCGGAGACTCTAATTTAGTGTTTCCTAGAGGCAAGGTTCAACAGATAGTCACGGGCCCTTAATATAATGCCAAGTAAGGCCACAAGGTTCGGATATTGACCCCATGTTGTAAGAGTGACAAAATTTCAAACAGCAGACCATAACTAAAGTGCATTTGCTTGTTGCTTCCAGAATGGGACGAAAATCCAATGAAATGATACAAGAGGACAGGAGATATCATTAGACTGTTGAAGCAGTATATCATGTGCAGTATGAAATTCAGTAAAGCATGTCAGAGATTACGTATTACTACAAAATTCAGTATGTAGTGTACATAGTTGTTAATATATATATATATATATATATATACTCACAGCATATCTGATATCTGTATATATATATATATATATATATATATATATATATATATATATATATATATATACAGATATCAGATATGCTGTGAGTAGTTGCCAATAGGGGTTACAATCACACAGATTTTGGTTAACTACTAGGAAGTATATACAGATTGTACTGCAGGACCCCTCACCAAAAAGGAGTAGGGTAAGTGTAATTCACATACGAAGTCATAGGAACTTTCTCAGTTTTCATTTTATTGAGTTAATGGACTTATATGCTTGTTGCCAGATCTAGACTTCAGAAGCTCACAAGAGTTAGTAGCCTGAATCAGGTGGTTAGATGATACGGGCGCAGTTAGTCGGTCTAACGACTAGCTGGCGCCTGTATTTAGCAGGGAAGCATCCCTAAAGACCAGTAATGTTATTGCATGTGCCAAAACCAGAAATAAAGACCGAATAAGTATACTCCTGAGGTTAGCAACACCAGAATTCTCAAGTATGTTAAGTGGTCGTACATCGTTTTTTAGCCTTGTAGGTAAGAGTCAGCCTTAGTCAACCTAGCAAGTTATCATGTAGAACACCCAGCCAGTCAGCCAGTCGTTCCAGTCAGACAAACCCGTGGGTACCCCAAGAAAGGGGCCACATCAGTAGTCAGTGACGGACTAGTACCCCAGCCGGTTCTCGTAAGATATTCATATACAAAGTCCTAGGAGAGGGCCAGTTTTTACGGAATTGCTCATAAGACCAAGAATTTCATAGAACAGCAGTATAGATTCGAGTGGATACGAACCAGGCATAAGGAATTGGTAGTACTCTACTAGCATAGTGTTTACTAAGACAAAGAAATTGGTAGGCTCCCTGTGAAGATCCCGGGGCTGATCGCTTGTGGGTAAGTTCGACTAAGCCCAGCTCTATAGTTGTCCAATTAAAATAACAAAACAGTTAGCTATCCACAACTCCACAGTTATGTATGAGCTACAGATGCCCGAGTAGGACGTTTAGAGCATTGTTAGACTACTTCAGCATTCGGGTCATTCAGCCTAGTTATTCAGTTATTCACAGTTATTCAGCCAGATTATTAGAGATCATGATCACTATCAGGATCCTTTGGTTAGATACATGCACATGGTGTACAGACAGTCATAGAGATTATTCCAGCAGCGAGTAGCATTAGCATGTGGCCCAGAAGGCCAGATAAGCTCTAGCTATACAAATAGATTACTTGTCAGTTTCTCCGGTATGATAAATCAATATAACCGTCAATTACATGCCAATTTCTCTATAGGTGAATCTGTCTGAATTTAGTAGTATTTTTGGTCACATCATGTCGGAGGTTGGTATACAGATAGATACACAAAAAATAAAATCAGTGAAAAACATGGCCAAAACTACCACTTCGACTGAGGTACACAGTTTCCTAGGGTTAGCCGGGTACTACAGAAGGTTTGCGGAGAGATTTTCCGCTTTTGCAGCACCTCTGACTAAACTGACGCAGAAAGCAACAAATTTTTTTCAGTGGACTGAGGCATGAGAGTAGAGCTTCTAGGAGTTGAATGTGCAGCAGTGTCGCTGGTTGGAGTTGTTGAAAGACTATGACGTGAATATTTTGTATCACCCAGGAAGGGCCAATGTAGTAGCAGATGCCCTTAGCCGTAAGTCTATGGGGAATTTGGCGTACTTGCAGCCTGAGCAGCGGGAATTATCCCGAGATATACACCAGTTAGCCAGTTTAGCCGTTCGTGTAGCAGAAATAGAGGACAACAAAGTGGTAGTTCAGAACACCGCAGTGTCGTCATTAGTTGTGGAGGTAAAGGAACAGCAGTATGAAGATCCTGACCTGGTTCAGCTTAAGGACAGAGTTCAACAAGGAAAAGCGCCGAATTTTCAGGTAACTGAGGATGAAGTGTTGTGATGTAAAGGCCGCCTTTGTGTTCCAGATATTTCAGGGCTTCGCCAGCAGATTATGAGCGAGGCACATTACGCCCGCTATTCTCCCCACCCAGGCATGACGAAAATGTACCATGATATTAAAGAAATCTACTGGTGACCAGGTATACAGAGGGAAAAAGCAGAATTCGTAGCCCAATGTCCTAATTGCCAGCAAGTAAAAGCAGAACACCAGAAACCAGGTGGATTGACTCTAGACATAGTTGTGCCTCTTTAGAAGTGGGAAGCAGTAAATATAGATTTTGTAGTAGGATTACCCTGTACCAGACATAGAAATGACTCGATTTGGGTAATTGTTGACAGAATGACAAAAATCAGCCAATTTTCTGCTAGTAAGGGCTACTTTCTCTGCCGAAGATTATGCTGAGTTGTATATTAGAGAAATAGTCAAACTGTACGATGTTCCAGTGTTCATTATCTCTGACAGAGGGGCGCAATTCACAGCTAAATTTTGGCAATCATTTCAGAGAGGCTTGGGGACACAGATTAACCTGAGCACAACTTTTCACCCTCAGACAGATGGGCAGGCAGAACGCACTATTCAAACGCTCAAGGATATGCTGTGAACGTGTGTGTTAGACTTTGGAGGTAGCTGGGATGAGAACTTACCACTTATTGAGTTTGCCTATAATAACAGTTACCATTCAGCTATCCAGATGGCGCCTTATGAGGCATTGTATGGGCAAAAGTGCAGATCACCAGTTGGCTGGTTTGAAGTAGGAGAGTCAGCGCTAATTGGGTCAGATATTATTCATCAGTCAGAAGAAAAAGTAAAGCTTATCAGAGAATGTTTACTGACTGCTTAGAGCCGCCAGAAATCTTATGCTGACGTGCAACGTAGAAACTTAGAATTTGATATGGGGGATTGGGTGTTCTTGAAACTTTCATCCATGAAAGGTGTGATGAGATTCGGCAAGAAAGGCAAGCTTAGCCCAAGGTTTGTTGGGCCTTATCAAATTCGCCAAAGAATAGGCCAAGTGGCATATGAGTTAGACTTACCTTTAGAGTTAGAGTTTGTTCACCCAGTTTTCCACGTGTCCATGCTAAGGAAATGTATAGGGGATCCCTCCCGAATCGTCCCAGTTCAGGATGTCTAGATTACGGAAGAGCTGGCTTATGAAGAGGTTCCAGTAGCCATACTAGATAGGCAGATTCCCAGGTTGAGAACTAAAGACATTGCTTCTGTGAAAGTATTATGGCGTAATAGGAACCGAGAGGAGATGACTTGGGAAGCAGAGGAAGATATGAAAGTCAGATATCCTCAACTATCCAGACTTAATCAGCTAGAGGTACGTTAGTGTTGTTGTTTTATGAATTGCCTTAAATTATACGAATAAATGAAATAGATGGCTTTTGTGATGAATACTAGTGTTGTGTGGAGTACCTGCATTGGACTTTTCTGCGTTTCAGGATTTTTGAGATAGTCCATATTACAGGGGAAACTCTACCGAAATTTTTGTAGAATAAGTCAAGTAAGTTGAAATTCTTGCAAGTAGAAGTTTACATTTGAGGACGAATGTTCTTAGGGGGGGATGTTACACCCCATAAATTCTTGACATGTAAATGGCCTATTCGCATGTTGGTTAAGAGTTTTAAAATGCCATACATGATAGAAAAAGGCCTGGGAAAAGATCGGACAAGCATCGTATCGAACCATCGCAGGAGGAGGTCGGGAAGACCCCCTCCGCGATAGCAACGTGCCACGGAGGAAGCCCCTCCACAATGACCAATGTGCCACGGAGGGGGGTGTCCAGGCCCAAGTATATAAAGCCCCACTTCATTTTTTATTTCATTTTTCCACTCTTAATTTCCAGAATTTGAACAGGGAATAGAGAGGAACGAGGTTTCAATATAAAATTCATCCGATTACGCCATCAAACGCGGTCCAAACTCAAATTAACCCTGGATACTGAAGTATAAAGCTGCAGAGAGCATTCCTGCGGAGTTAGTTTCGTGAAATTCGGCCGGCAAACCGTCATCCTACCAAGCTAAGGTAAGTGGAATTTCTCCACATTAGTATCAATATACTCCTAGCCCTAAAGTGAGCATTTCTCCCTTCTGGACTTTCGAGAAATAATGAGTTTTCGGCTGTTTTTCGATAAGTCAAAGTTTGCGCTACATATATATATTCAAACTAGTATTTTCTTCGAGAATATCGATGAATTTAGTTCTAATTGCTATGAATATGAATGCAGTTGGAAGAAATAGCTAAAAAATTTCCGAGTTACGCCAGATACTCAAAAAGTTATCGGATAAGGTATGTAAAGCCAGTTTCTTCGGCAAGCTAGTAGTTCAAGTATAGTCAAATAGCTCAAGTGCCAGTAGAATGTTTCAAAAGCCGCATATTATGCTTAGCATGAGTTTTAGTGTGATATTTGAAACATCATGTTATGTGTAGCATGAAACTTACTAGCACGATATAAATATTAGTAGGAAGTTTCAGAAATAGTACAACATGTCCAGTATGTAATTTAGTAAAGTATGTCAGGATATTATCGTGTTCAGCCTGTAATTTATTTTCATACAAGTGGCTATAGGCCTAGTCGGCTGGAGGCTGTACTTACAGCCGTTATATAGCCCGTTGTTTCCATGAATCCAGAGTTAGAGCCAACCTGGCACCGGGAGTGTTAGACTTAGAACTCCAGCAGTCCAGGTCTTAGTAGGGCACTAGGTGCCAGTCATGCCTCCCAAGGTAGGGCGTGATAGTTTGAGACAGTCTCTGAGTTATTATCTATATCATTTGTTGTTTCTATGCCAATTGGAGAATCTGTGTTAGCTAGACGAGTTTACCAAAACTGCATAGTATTGGTATGTGATAGATCAACCTTAGCTGATCTAGTTGAGCTTGAAATGTTTGATTTTGATGTCATTTTATGTATGGATTGGTTGGCATCATGTTATGCTAATGTTGATTGCAGATCTAAGGTTATAAGATTCAATTTTCCCGATAAGCCAGTCCGGGAATGGAAAGGTAGTGTCGCTACGCCTAAATGTAATTTTATTTCATACCTTAAGGCTCAGAAGTTGATATCCAAAGGTTGTATTTCTCACTTGGTTCGGGTAAGAAACTTGGAATGTGAGTCTACGACTCTCTAGTCAATTCCTATTGTAAATGAGTTCTCTGAGGTCTTTCCAGAGGATTTTCCTGGAATTCCTCCTGAAAGGGAGATAGATTTTGCTATTGATCTACTTCCAGGTACTCAACCTACATCGATCCCTCCTTATAGAATGGTTCCAGCAGAGCTAAGGGAATTAAAGGAGCAATTGAGAGATCTACTCGAGAAGGGATTCATTTGACCTAGTGCATCACCTTGGGGTGCACCAGTGCTCTTTGTGCGAAAGAAAGACGGGTCGTTAAGAATGTGTATCAACTATAGAAAGCTAAATAAGATTACGATTAAGAATAAGTACCCACTTCCCAGGATTAATGACCTGTTTGATCAGTTACAGGGTGCCAGATGCTTCTCAAAGATTGATTTGAGATTCGAGTACCATCAGTTACGGGTTAGGGAAGTTGATATCCCCAAGACTGCTTTCAAGACTAGATATGACCATTATGATTTCTCAGTGATATCATTTGGGCTTACTAATGCCCCAACAGCTTTTATGGACTTGATGAATCAGGTGTTTAGGCCTTTTCTTGATGTATTTGTGATTGTCTTTATTGATGATATTCTGTTTTACTCGCGATCCGAGGCCGAGCAAGCATATCATTTGAGAGTAGTATTACAGACTCTACAGGAGCACAGGCTACATGCTAAATTTTCTAAATGTAAGTTTTGGCTAACATCTGTGGCTTTTCTTGGTCATGTAATTACATCTGAAGGTATAAGAGTGGATAGTCTAAAGATAGAGATAGTAAAGACTTGGCCCAGACCCTTGAATCCTACAGAGGTTCACAGCTTTCTGGGGTTAGCAGGTTATTATCACCGATTTGTGGAAGGTTTCTCTACTGTCGCTGCACCATTGACAAAGTTGACTCATAAAGCAGCTAAGTCTCAGTGGACAGAGGCATGTGAGCGAAGTTTTCAAGAATTAAAGGAATAGGCTGACTTCAACACCTGTACTGACTCTTCCAGAAGGTGTCGAGGGTTATGTGGTCTATTGTGTTGCTTCGAGAGTTGGGCTAGGTTGTGTTCTGATGCAACACGGCAAGGTCATTGCTTATGCCTCTAGACAGTTGAGGAAACATGAGCAAAATTATCCTACCCATGATCTTGAGTTGGCCACAGTGGTATTTGCATTGAAGATTTGGCGCCACTACTTGTATGGGGTACATCTTGATATCTTCACAGATCATAATAGCCTCCAGTATTTGTTTCAGCAGAAGGAGTTGAATTTACGCCAGAGAAGGTGGTTAGAATTGCCGAAAGATTGTGATGTTAGCATTCCTTATCATCAGGGCGAGGCAAATATTGTAGCTGATGCGCTAAGTCGCAAGTCTATGAGTAGCTTGAGTCATATTCAGGTTGACAGGATTGAAATGATGAAGGCTCTACGACAGTTGGCTGACTTACAGATTTGGTTACTGGATGCCGAAGATGGGAGTGTTACTGTCAAAAACACAGTAGAATCATCCTTGGTAACAGAAGTTAAGCAACAACAATATGATGATGCAGAGTTAGTCTTACTGAGAGACAGTATACCACAGCAGAAGTAGGGCCTATTTGATTGTGGACCCGATGCAGTTCTTAGATACCAAGGTCGTCTATGTGTACCTAATGTGGGTGAACTACGGGAACAAATTATGAATGAAGCTCATTATTCTTGATATTCAATATACCCAGGTGCCACAAAGTGTATCGTGACTGAGGCAGCTATATTGGTGGAATGGCATGAAAAAGGACATTATCGGTCTTGTGACTCAGTGTTCCAATTGCCAGCAGGTGAAGGTTGAGCACCAGAGGCTTGGAGGTTTGGTGCAGGATATAGAAATTCCAGCCTGGAAGTGGGAGGTGATTAATATGGATTTTATTATAGGATTGCCTAGAATGAGCAGGAAGCATGATTCTATCTGGGTAATAGTTGATAGATTAACTAAATCAACTCACTTCTTGCCAATTAAGACCACATATGTTGCATAGGATTATGCTAGGATTTATATACGAGAGATAGCTTGCCTACATGACGTCCCCATGTCCATTATTTCTAACATAGGTGCTCAGTTCACAGCAAACTTCTGGAAGTCTTTCCAAAAAGGCCTGGGCGCTCAGGTAAGCCTCAATACCACAGTTCATCCTCAGATAGACGGACAGGCTGAAAGCACCATTCAAATGCTTGAAGATATGTTGCCTGCCTGTGTTTTAGATTTTTGCGTAAGCTGGGATGAACATGTTTTCTTGATTGAGTTCGCCTATAATAACAGCTACCAGGAAAGTATTCAGATGGCTTCATATGAAGCTTTATATAGGCGAAAATGCAGGTAACCAGTGGGCTGGTTTAAACTCAGTGAGGCAGAGTTATTAGGGCCAAACTTAGTGCAGAAAGCTATTGATAAGATGAAACTTATTAGAGATCAACTTTATACAGCCTAGAGCAGGCAGAAGATTTTTGCAGATGTACTCCGTGGAGTTTGTTGTTAATGATTGGGTCTTCCTGAAAGTGTCGCCTATGAAAGGCGTTATGCGATTTGGCCTAAAAGGCAAGCTGAGTCCTAGATATGTTGGGCCCTATATAGTTATCCTCAGGATAGGAAAAGCGGCCTGAGTTGGAGTTGCCACCAGAGTTAGCAGCAGTCCACCCAGTATTTTATGTATCGATATTGCGAAAGTGTATAGGAGACCCAACCTGTGTTATGCCTATCAATGATGTCCGAATTTCTAAGGAGATGACCTACACCGAGGTTGCAATTGCTATTCTTGACCGGCAAGTCAGGAAACTTCAAACCAAAGAAGTCGCCTCAGTTAAAGTACTATGGCAAAGTAATAACATTGAGGAAGTGACTTGGGAGGCTGAGGAGGAAATAAAGAATAAATATCCTCACCTATTTACGATGCCGACGTGATGTTAAGGTATGTGTTTAATATTTAAGTTACTGAGTATCTATTTTGAAGCATATTAAGTGAAATTAATTTCCATCCGGGGACAAATGTTCCTAAGGGGGGGGGGGGAGAATATAACACCCCAGAAATTTTTTGGTGATTATTTGATGTCTTTATACTAGGTTAAGGAAAGTACGAGTTGTATATTGGTCGTAGATGACAAGGGAAATGTGTACGACCAAAAAATCAAAGAGTATATGAAGTTCATAAGTAAGGGTCAATTTTAAACGATTATACCTCCAAATATAACGAACTAGAAGCCCCACGGCCTATAAAATTAAAGGTCCTTGAGTCTAGTTTTCATAACATCAAACCTCTTGTCAATCGGAGTTCGGAGTAAGAAGTTATGGATATTTTACCGAAGCATCGCGAGCAGTGATGCTGGCATGACACCCTAGCGCCTCCACCGCTCTATTTACTTAAAATCTGATTTTTCACTCGTAGAAAATATTTTTAGCTAAATCTAAATCGACTAGCTTTCTAAAGATTCCATTTCTCTCTCAATTCCAGCAGCTAGGACAAAGAAAATCAAGGAGAAACATCAAGCAAAGTTCAAGAAAATCACAAGATAAGTTGAGATTACTTTGCCAAGTGTGTTAGGGGATGTTTTGGAGCTCGTTTTGGAGATGTTTTGAAGACGTTTTTCTGCGTTTAAAAATATATTTGGGCTGCCTGTATATCCATCTTTGAGTAGGTGTTGAAATCAGGAGAAAAGGTAAGGATTTCGCCCCTTTTAAATCTCTCAAATTGCAAAGCGAAAATCTGAAAATTGGCAGCTAAGTGAGCTGCCGATGGACTGTTTGTGAGCTGAGTTTTGCTTGTTCTCCTTAGGCGTTTTGGCTGTTTCTTTTGCTGTAATTATACTCCATATTGAGGGAATAACTACAAAGAAACTAAGGTAAAATTTCCTCTTTTTTCTCCCTCAAAAGTTAGTGAAAACTAGTTGAGAAAATGGCTAAATGTTGTTGATGTTGCCGTGTGTTGTTGTTGCTATTGTGACTGCCTCTGGCTAGTTATTTTGGCTGAATTTTTCTGCTATAGATTAAGCTTGTTGTTCACCTATAAAACCACTGGATTAAGGAGGTTGAAGGCTGAACATTGAGATAGGAAATCGGCTAGAGAAAAGTTCATCGGAGAAAGGTATGTAAGCCGCCCCGTCTATCGTTCTTTTAAGCACGATTCATGTGTTGTGAATCAAATGAGACAGCAACCTATTTAAAAGTCTTGAGGAAGTATTTTAAGCTTCATTTAAGCTTTAAAGTACCATATTTTATTGAGGATAAATGTTAAGATTATGCCTAGCCAAAGTGAGACATCTAAAGTGTGATATTGTGTTGACTGTTGTCGTAGTTGTACATTAAGTTGGAGACCCCTCTGCGTGGGCATTGTTATCTGGCCCTTACTGTAATTCATGTGTATATATATGTGATGTTAAATGTGTTTAAAGTTCTGGTTGCTAACTGAAATTGGTGAAAGAGCCAAGATGAGGACGTGTAAATGATTTTAAGCCACGTAAAGACGTTGCAAGCTATTAAGGGTAAATGAGTTTATCGAATTAGGATTACCTAGTTATGGTTGTCCTTTATCTTATGTTCATATTATGAAATATGTCAGGCCAAAGGGAGATTTCATAATCCCTTTCCCTTAAGCTGAATGACAAGCTAGCGAGTTTCTGAGCTCTAATGTCCCTTGGACACGATCTATAAATTTTGTTGAAACTCTTAGGTCATCTGTAGTTCCTCATGATTTATACAAGTTTTTAATACATGCATTTAATTTCTATTTTCTAGCTTTACATGTTATATGTACTCAGTTCTAGTTATGCATTACGAAGGAGGCCTATGCAGGCCACATGTTTAGTATTCGTAATTTCTATGTTGTACATATTGAGCTGGTCCAGTATAATTCATATTGGCTCCATTTATGATTTTGTCTAAGATTTATTGATTTTACCCCGGTGTGGTACACCATTTGGAGGTCTTGTTTTTTTACCTCGGTGTGGTACACCGACTGGATGGATTTTACCCTGGTATAATACACTGGCTGGAGGCATTTTTATTTTTACCCCGGTATGGCACACTAGTTGGACAAATTGTATATAGATTTTATGGTCGGCTGTATGCTGGCATTTCAGTTATAGTCTTTGTTGTGAATTAGATGGTTGCATTTACACTTCAATAATGAGTGATTGTCAAGTTTTTGTTTTCAGGATTCTGTGTTGTTACTACTCCTTATTTCTGGCCTAATTATCATTTTTATCTTACATGTTTACAGTTTTCAGCCTTACATACTAGTATATTTTATTCGTACTGACGTCCCTTCATCTTGGGATGCTTCCTGCAATAATGCTGCAGGTACAGGCCGAGGCTTAGATCATCGGCCGTAGTAGGAGCCAGATTTCAGCAGAATAGTGGTATGCTCCTCTCTTCCAGGAGCTATGTCCTATTTGGACTATTTTCAATTTTGTGTACAACATGGGTAGGTCGGGGCCCTGTCCCGTGCATTTCAGTTTGTTTACTCTGTAGAGGCTGATGTGGACTAGTTTGTATAGTAGTGTGGGTTGTGTAGTCGTATTGGTTTTTCATAGCTTTTCTTAGCTTTATTGTAGCCTTGTCGGCTTTCTAGGTTGCATATTTATAATTGTCAAGGCATTATTGGCCCAGTATTTATCTTGGTTGGTTGTGACAGGTGGCTTGGTCAGCCTTATTGTTACATTTATAGATGCTATATAGCTGGCTTCTCGATTGATCATGAATTAAGTGCCAGTTGCACCCTACCCCAGTTTTGGGGCGTGATAACTATAATTATACAATTTATTTTATTTATTCATAATAGTGTTAAAGCTTTTTATTTAATCAACATTATATGATGAAGAGTTTTGACATAGCTTTAGGAAGCAGAATATGGTGATGGATCTACTTGCAAAGGAAGGTGTTAGAAAAAAATGAAGCATCATTAGGAACTGCTTTTGTTAGATTTTTTTTTACTTTGGCTTGTTTAGCTACACATTAATACTGCTACTCATTTGGTCCTTTACGACCCTATTCTTTGTGAGCATGATAAGTTGGCATCTTGGCCAAATTATCGGGTCTATAAACTTAGATTTTTGTGATAAATTGATATAAAATGAAGTACTTCTCATGATTTCTCTTCATCTGTACTGGAAAGTACTATTCAGAAGAGGTTTAAAAGGAATCAAGTGAAAATACTTCAAAGATCAAGCCAAGCAACTTAAACATTGTGAGAATTCCTTAGGCATGGACTTCAGATCCCAACCGTGGACCGCGGATCCATCATGTATGGGACCAAAAGAACCTTTCTTAGTGATAAGATCTATGGTTGAACCGTAGACCGCGGATTGCAAAGCGTGGACCGCGAATCAGATGCGTCTCAAGCCAGATTCATGTGTCTATTAGAAGGCAAAACGTGTTCAATACACGGACTGCAGTTGACTGAACGTGGGAAACGAATGGACCGCAGATTAGAGGCATAAGATCATCTATTTTTGTCATCTAAAACGTGATTGAAGCGCGGACCACGGATGAGTAACCGTGGCCGCGGATCCACGGTGAATGTTATGATGGTGGCATTTTTATAATTACTATATGCTAGTTATTTCCTTTTTTGGAATTCTGGAGGGTTTTAAAGACATATCTGGGTGCTAGAAAAATAGTATGATACATTACGTTTAAAAAATTGAGAGAGGGAAAAGAGAGAAACATATATTTTTTTGAATCACTCTTGAACGAATTATCTTTATATTCATCATTGTAAGTATATGTCTATCATCTTTTCTTTTTTTCATGATTGTTATTATCTTTGTCATGAGTAGCTAATTTGTATACCTAAGGTTGTGTGAACCTTGATCTATTAATGTTGATGGGTCTATGAATGTAAATATTTAGGTTAGCAAGCCACGTGTATTATCAATTCTTCCATTTTGATTTATTTAATGGTTGCAAACGTTAAATCTTGCCTAAAATTTGATTTGCTTGATCCAAAATTTCAATATTAGAACGAAGAATTGATAACGGGTATTTGAGGTTTTCAACCCTCCTCTAATGACTTGACCTGTTATAAGAATATTCAATCCGGAACTTGTGACGGTAATTAAGAATCACCCAAAGGCCGAAAGGATTGAGGGTGATGATTCTCTAAATGGGTAGAAAGACTTTAGAGAAGTCTCTAGAACTATCTGTTCAGCATATGTAATGTTAGCCCAGATTTAAACACAATATAGATCTGTCATAGATAAGAAATCTTAGGAATCACATCCCTAGTATAGTTAAATTATCGAAACAAATTAGAAATCCTCTCTATTCGTTACTAAGAAAATCTTCAATTTTAAGTGTGATTTTATTTCCCCCTTTGAAATATCGACTAAATAAATTTGAGTATTCACTTTCGATAAAGTTTGCACCTTATTCCCTGTGGGATTCTACCCCAACCTTGTTGGGTTCTATATTTGATACAACGATCGCTTTATACAATTTAGGCGAAAGTTATTGATTTCATCCCTCAACTGGATCATCCGAGATGGAGGGAAAAATCTTTCTAGGAATGCAGTTGTCAGTTCTCCCCAGCATGTGATTGATTCATCTGGAAATTCCCCAAGCCATACAGTTGCTTCTTTAGTTAATGAGAAGGGGAACAATGTTAGCCTCATTGCCTCTTGTGACACACCAGGCAACCTGTATACACTACAGATATCTATGAAGTTCTTCGAATGCTGGTTTGGATCCTCATGAGTCAAGCCTCTATATAGCCCTTTCATGTTTAGTAGATGCATCATGGTGCTGGTAATATCAAACTTGGCATTTCCACCAAGTTCTAGAAGTACAATGGCACCTACATACCCGGTTTGCTCCAAATCAGGCTCCTCTACAGGAGGAGCACGCTTGTTATAGGGGACTGATTTCTCAACCCTTTTTAAGCATTTCGGGCTGCTGCAGTAGCTGCTGGAGCAAGTTGAGCTTCAGTCAACTCAACATTATCAAAATTCTCCGTTGAACTTGCCAAAGGACAAAACCAACAAAACAAAGTAAATTATGAAATCAAGCAGTGCCCAAACCATAGACTTCCTGATGATGTCCTCCTCCAATCATTTAACAAGTCACTGGATGTCTTAAATAAACATGTAGCAAACAACATCGCAAAAGGTTCAGTGATAGACCACTCATTTGCTGTTACAAGCGCAATGTTAGATAAGATGCTAGAACGAACATAGCATGGCACAAACGAGAGACAGAAGCTGTAAGTGGTGTGCAATCTAGAGGAATGTCCAGAGCATAGTTGAGAAAAGAAGAGGAAAGAGATGAAGATATGGCTCAACTCAAAACTTAGATGAACTTGTTAACAAAATATCCGATGGGAGCGGAATACAAAAGATCAATGTTGTGTCAAATCAAGAGTAGGTGCCTCAACATGATGAATATTATCAAAGTTATGAAGAAGAAGCTAGCTTTATTTCTAATTAGGGTGGAGTTTCCCGACCTACAGCTCAGGGATCTAACCAAGATTCTTGATAGTAGGGTCAGGGAAATCAAGGTTGGAACAAATATCGAGATAACAGTGGCTATGATAGATCCAAATGGAGAGATCAGAACAACTGGAGGGACAAAGAACATAATTGGAGAGATAGAGATCAAGGGTTCAGGAACAATCGGGGTGGTGCCTATATTCCCCTGAAAGGAAATCAGCAACTTCAATGCACCCTCAAGTAGTGAGCCAGCTCAGTCTAAAATGGAGGAAATGCTGGCAAAAGTGTTAAGAAGGTTGAATCCACAGATTCTGGGATCAAAGAAATTAGAGGAGACCTGTCAATGTAAATCAGTTGGTAAATTCCCACTCCACGGCGAGAAAGAAGCTAGAGCAACAAATGAATCAGATTTCATCAGCCCTTAATCCAAGATAGAAAGGAACACTACCAAGTGATACCATGCCAAATCTCAAAATAATAATCATTGCATGGCTATCACCACAAAAGTGGTAGAATTTTAGGGACAATGGAGGAAACAAGAGCTGACAATAGTGATGATGAAGAGGAGAGTCCGCCTAAACTAGTTGTAGCTAATAAATCGGTAGTTATTAATATGGATCCGGATGAGACTGAGAAACATCATGTTGTAGCTAAAGAGGATGTATATGAAAAGGAAAAGGAGAAGGAGATGCCAAAGGTGATGTCTCAAATACCTAGGCCTCCTCCTCCATTTCCTCAAAGGCCCAAGAATAAGGTAGAGGATGGCAAGTTTTGCAGGTTTATTTCCATGCTAAAATAGCTGTCCATAAACATTCCACTGGTGGATGCCTTGGAGAAAATGTCAGGCTATGCAAGTTCATGAAAGACTTGGTGACCCAGAAGAGAACTATGACATATGAACCCATTGATAATACGCATCATTGTAGTGTGATTGCATCACAGTCTCTGGTTCAAAAGAAGGAAGATCATGGAGCATTCACCATCCCATGCACAATTGGGACGTTCAACTTTGCTAAAGCTCTGTGCAACTTGGGTGCAAGTATCAACCTTATGCCGCTTGCAATATTCAAGAAGGTGGGTTTAGGAACTTCTAAGACCAACAACAATGAGATTGCTGATGGCAGACAAAATCGTGGAAAGACCGGTGGGTATTTTGTATGATGTATTGATGAAGGTGAACAACTTTATATTTCCAGTAGACTTCGTGATCTTGGATTGCAAAGTGAATTTCGAGATGCCAATTATATTGGGGAGGCCATTTCTAGCAATAGGTAGAGCACTAGTTGATATGGAAAGAGGTGAACTGAAATTTAGGCTGAATAATGAAGAGGGTCTTCAATGTGTGTCAGTCTATGAGGAAGCCCAAGGATATGAGTGTCATCTTAGTGTTTGACACAATCAATAAAGTAGTGGATGATGCCTATAGAGGAGAAGTTTGTTATCGAACCTTTGGTGGCAGTCATCATGAATTTTGCTAGTGACTCAATTGAAGAGTTTGAAGAGATGATGCATGCAATGGCAGGCATGGGGTCTTACTTTTTTGTGCCTAAGAAACTTGATTTAAATTTGAAGAACAAAAAAAACCCACCTACAAAACCATCTGTAGAAGAGCCATCTGTCTTGGACCTAAAACTGCTTCCAGCACATTTGAGGTACGCATACTTGGGGCCACATGAAACCTTGCCAGTGATCATGTCTGTAAAGATAAGGGAATGGAAAGTAGAAGCTTTATTATCTATCTTGAGAACCTACAGACGGGCCATTGGGTGGACCATTGCTGATATCATTGGCATCACTCCAAGCATATGCACACACAAGATTCAGCTGGAGGAAAATTATATTCCTAGCATTAAGCATCAAAGGAGACTGAACCCACCTATGCAAGAGGTAGTGAAAAAGGAGATCATAAAGTGGTTAGATGCTGGAGTAATTTATACCATCTCTAACAGTCACTAGGTTATCCCGGTGCAATGTGTACCGAAGAAAGAGGGAATACTTGTGGTTCCCAATAAAAAGAATGAACTAGTGCCAACTCAAATTGTGACAGGTTGGAGGGTATGCATGGATTATCGGAAGTTGAACTGGTGGACTCAGAAGGATCACTTTCCCATGCCCTTCATTGATCAAATGCTGGATAGACTAGCAAAAAGGGCTTCTTACTATTTCTTGGACAGATATTCTAGTTACAACTAGATTTCCGTTGCACCTGAAGATCAAGAGAAGACCATATTCACATGTCCTTATTGGATATTTTCCTTTAAACGAATGTCATTTGGGTTGTGTAATGCACCTGCCACATTTCAGAGGTGCATGATGTCAATATTTTCATATATGATGGAGGACACACTAGAGATCATTATGGATGACTTCTCTATAGTTGGGGATACATTTGAAGATTGTTTATCTCATTTATCTTCGATATTGAATATTTGTGAGGAAACAAATTTAGTATTGAAATGGGAGAAATGTCACTTCATGGTAAATGAAGAAATTGTGTTAGGACATCGAATATCAAGTAAGGGCATTGAAGTCGACAAAGAAAAGATCGCTGTCATATTCAGACTGCCACCTCCTATTATAGTGACAGGGGTTAGAAGTTTCTTGGATCATGCTAGATTCTATAGGAGAATCATCAAAGACTTCTCCAATAGCTAACCCTCTATGCAAGTTATTGGAGAAGGAAACAAAATTTGAGTTTGATGAGGCATGTTTGAAGGCATTTGAATGCCTAAAAGAAAAACTCACCACAACTCTAATAATCATTGCACCTGAATGGACCAAACCAATTGAATTCATGTGTGACCCAAATGGGGTTGCATTGGGAGCTATTCTGGGATAGAGAAGGGAGAAGCTCTTTCACCCGATATACTATTCTAGCAAGTCTCCCAACGAGGCACAAAAGAACTATACTGTTACTGAGCAAGAATTGCTAGCAGTGGTGTACGCTTTTGAGAAGTTCAGAGCATATTTGTTGGGCACCAATGTCATCATCTGTACAGATCATGCAGCCATTCAATACTTGATGGCCAAGAAGGATGCAAAGTCAAGGCTAATCCGATGGGTCTTGCTTTTGCAAGAGTTTGATTTTGAAGTTAAGAATCGAAAGGGGTGTGAAAACCAAGTGGTTGATCATCTTTCAAGGCTTGAAGATGAGGGGAGACCAAAGCATGAACTAGAGATAAATGAAGCATTTCCGAATGAACAGGTATTAGCAGCCTCCTAAGACTTGATCCCATGATTTTCTAATATTGCTAACTTTCTAGTTAGCGAGGTGATGCCAGATGGCATGAGTTTTCACCAAAGAAAAAAGTTTTTGCATGATGTGAAGAAGTTCTACTGGGATGAACCTTCTTTGTTCAAAGTGTGTGCCGACAACATAATCAGGAGGTGTGTACCAGAAGTGGAGATTATGCATATCCTTGACGCTTGTCACTCTTCTCTATTGGAGAACACCACAGTGGGATGAGAATAGCTCAGAAAATTCTGCAGAGTGGATATTATTAGCCAATATATATCAAGAGTTCCATGATTATGTCAAAGCTTATGATCGGTGCCAACGACATGATGGTATCTCAAGGAAGCATGAATTAACGCTGACCCCGATTTTAGAAGTTGAACTATTTGATGTATGGGGTGTAGATTTCATGGGACCATTTGTGAGTTCCTATGGGTTGAAACATATTCTTGTAGTTGTGGACTATGTGTCTAAATGGGTAGAAGCGATTGTGTTTCCCAACAACAAAGGGAAGTGTATGACAACATTCCTCAAGAAGAATATATCTCCAAGTTTTGGCACACCGCGGGCAATAATAAGTGATGGGGGGCCACATTTCTGTTACAAGCTTTTCAGTGGTCTGCTAGAGAAATACGGGTGAAGCATAAGGTGGCTACGCCGTATCATCCTCAAATTAGTGGTCAAGTGGAGGTGTCCAATCACGAGATCAAGACCATCTTGCTCAAAACTGTTAATGTAAACAAAAAGGATTGGTCTCGCAAGTTAGATGATGTCTTGTGGGCATACAGAACAACCTACAAGACACCTATTGGGATGTCCCCATATCAGCTAGTGTTTAGTAAGACATGTCACTTTCCCATGGAGTTGGAATACAAGGCGCTTTGGGCCTTGAAAAATTGAATTTTAATTGGAGTGAAGCTGCAAATTTGAGGGTTGAACAACTGAATGAACTAGATGAGTTCCAACTCAAGGCTTATAAGAGTGTAGCCTTGTATAAAGAGAGGATGAAAGTGTACCATGACAGGAGGTTGTTGGAGAGGGAGATTTCCCCAGGGGACTTGGTATTGTTTTTTAACTCCAGACTTCGGTTGTTTCTGGGAAGATTGAAGTCAAAGTGGTTGGGACCTTTCAAAGTGACACAGGTTTCTCCATATGGAGCAGTGAAATTGAAAAATCAAGATGGCTCCAGGTTCAAGGTGAATGGCCAAAAGGTTAAGCAATATTTGGGAGTGCAAGATGAGGTGAAATGGGTGGAAACGATTTACCTTGATGAAGTCTGAGTAGTCAAGGAAATTACATCATGTCATAATGTTAAATCAGGCGTTGTATGAGAGGTAACCCAAAATTTTAATTAACATTGTTTATTCATTTTATAGATTAATCTGTAATGAAGTATCAAATTAAGAAGCTGGAAGGAAATGCAAGAAGAACCACGAATCGCGAATGGTCAAGCGCGGAACGCGAATAGACCGCGTTACATTCCAGAAATTGTTAACAACCTGATGGACTTCGTGTCACATCCGCGGTCCAAAAAAAATGAAACACGGCCACATTCACTCCAAATTTGCTTCCAGTTCTATGCTCGTCTAGGGTCTTCAAAGCCTCACTATTTTGTATGTGAATCGCGACCCGCAAATGCCAAACCGCAGCCACGTATTAGGTTTATCCTCTCCAAGTTTTGCTTCCTCATATATATATATATATATATATGTGTGTGTGTGTGTGTATGTGTATATATATATATATATATATATATGTAATACATATAAATATAAATTCTTAATTATTTTTATAAAAATAAAAAATAAAAAAAATTATTGAAAAGCCCCGTTACTTCATAAGAAACGGGCAAACCGTTCAAACTCTCTAATCCCCTCAGTTTCCCCACTTCCATAACTCCCCAAATTTTCTTGTAAACTAACAATTCCCACTCTGCCTAAAGTTTACTATTGGTATAACTCAATCAAATTCGAAAGATCATCGACAACTTCTCCAATCTTTAAGCAAAAAGGTAAGAAAGCTCAATTTGTACTCTTTTTCTTAATTCAATTTTACATTGTTTTGGGGGATCGTTTATGGTGAAGTCTAATTAGCCCAATGATCTTGGTGATTATCTTGTTATTGAAATAGAGTATCATGGTGAGGGTTAAGTTGATCAATCATGTGAAATAGAGTAGAAATTACTCTTGCTCACTTTGTGTTCAATAAAATGCCCCAATGAATTTGACCATAGTTGAAGTCTGAGTAGGCTATGAGGTTGTGATTAAATAAAGTTTGTGAGTTGTTAGTATGACTAGGAGGGTATTTCAATCATGAAGCTCTATGAGCATCGGATTGAAGAACCCACCCAAATCTTAGCAAGAAAAGAAGGCAAAGCAATTGCTCAAATGGACAAAATCGTGAGAAGTCTGCGGACCGCGTTTCATGAAATGTGGCCGCGAAATCAAACACGGTTCACATCCAAAACATCAAGCAAGAAATGCCCTGATCCATGAAACAAACATGATCCGCAATTCACTTTCACGAACCACAAAGTCCACCGTGGATCAAATCAGCCTCCATATTGTTTGATTTCTCTATTTCGCGAATCAAACGCGGACCACGAACACTAGTTCGTGAACCGCGATTTGAATGCGTATTGAGATAGATATGTTGATTTTAAGAAGGCTTTTCACTAATAAATTTGAGTTTTTATGGCTTTGCAAGATGACTCCTCAAAGAACCTCTCGTCCTCGCACTGGAAAGCAAAGTTACCCTATAGATAAGGGTAAAGGGAAAGAAAAAAGGCCAGCTAAGGCTGAACCGGAGTCTGGGTCTGACCCAAAATTGGAAGAAGCCCTTCGTAAGGTGAAGGAGGATCAGTAGAAAAGGGCTGAACTTCACCTTAAGATAGGCAAAGATTCTCTTCGGTTTAATTCCATCCCTAGAATGAAGGAAAGATTTTTCGAGGGGACGCATAACCGTATTGAGCAAGATTTCCCAAACATCCTCTGCTAGATAAATGAGAGATATTGGGAAATATCCACATTATCCTCCAGGTCATTATTTCCCCAAGTTGGTTCCTGAATTTTATGCTTCATATGGAGCTGCTCAGAAGCATCAAAAAGCAATTAGTCCATTGAGATCAAGACTATGCTTAGAGAAGGTGAAAGTAAGAGGAGTTGAAGTAGATTGCAGTTCAAAGGTCATTAATAAGGCCTATTTTGATGACGATGATGGAGATGCCACAGACTATTTAGCAAAGTTGGAAAACACAGAGGATCGTTATACCTGGATTGCATCTTTGATAGCAGCTAATACGTGTTCGTCTATCTACTCTAGGGTAATTACTACACGTAAGTGCACGTGATCGAACAAGTAGTAAAGTGGATTAAGTAAGCCATGTATCGATTCCATAGGGATAGGGCTAGGGTACAATCTACTCAAGTGTTACTATATTTTAACTCTAAAAATGCAGACAACAGTGTGAAAAAGAGTTTGGTATTTTGGTTTCTAATTTTATGCTAAATATAAACGAATATACAATTTGAGTCTGAACTATGAATATGAGCATGCTGAGGTTAAATGAACATGTATAGAAACTAATTATCGATACAATGGTTGGTTACTCTTTCCTCCGGTTGCTAGCCAAGAATTATTGCCAATGGATTAAAACTCTCGTATTTAACCCAACTTAAGAATCATGAACCGTCCACCTACATTTCTGTGATTAAACGAAATTCATGTTCTAGCCATACAAGACCAATTCCTTAATTGACTAATACGACTTTCAGGTATATTTCTATCCTGAAGGTAAATCAATTCCCAATTTTCCCAAACTAAGAAGAGATCATATCCTATTGATTCACAACTTTCCAATTTCTTGCTCTCTCGAGTGAAACCGGACTTTTTAGATGTACATTAACGTTGGTCGCACATCAATGCAGTAAGAACAAGAATCAATAGAACAACCATGGAAGAAAAGATGAAAAACCCAATTGATCAATAACTACATTTCAATACTATTGTTCTTAACCTCAGCAAGAAGAGGAATTAGCCACTCATTTGTGGATTAAACATCGTTAAATAAGTGTTAAACATACAAGCAATTGAATTAAAGAAGAAGGAGATAGAGAAAAACCCTGATAATTTCATCCCCTCAACTGCCTGTAACCCACGTTCTTGCTCCACCAAGTCAGAATAATTAAAAATGAACCTAAGTTTTCTATTTATACTAGTGGGAATTTTTCCCGGAATAACAAGCAACGTGTCACGGAGTGCATCGCGGAGCACTGCCTCCGTGACACGCCACTGACGCGGACCCTTACTGGAAATTGCTTGTCCAGGTAATAAGGCCCAACGTGGCACGACGTGCAACGCGGGGCTAGGCCAACGTGCCACAGCCCCAACGCGCACCTTCACTGGAATTTGGCGAAAATTCCCTCTCCAGGCAGAAGGCATCCGCGATGGCAGCGTGACACGGCTCCATCGCGGAGCCCCTTTAAATTGTGCCTTCCAATGCTTTTTCCCTTGCTAACATCCGAGTCCAACCCAAATCTCTCCCAACACGCATTTTAGCTTTCCAAAATTATATTTCACCTGCAAAACAATGCTAATCATGTTGGTTAGTATAAATTCACATTTTATTATCAATCACATGAGAATGTATAAACATTGATAGATAAACAAGGCTAACATGACACATTTGAGTATCCCTTGGGCATATAAATTTGCCCAAGATCACTTACCCCACACTTAAATCCTTGTTCGTCCCCGAACAACAATCTTACACATCATGCACTTTACACCCCATCCTGGCTACTTTGGTTCGACAATTCAGGCTACAGTTATACTGATTATTTAATACAGCAAATCATCAAGAAAACATGCATGGTCTTATCAATACGATGACCTTCAACACATCAAGACCTCATAGACTTAAGAATCGACTCTCGATATTGGTAAACTCCTGAAAATCAGCTGATCAAGATATCCGACACGAAATTTAATCTCTCATCAAGCATGTGCCCTCACAACACAAGAGAATTTTCCCCTTTTTAATCACATGAACTCAAACGATTACGTGCAGGGGCATATAGAAACAATTTCATTCTTTCTCCCAAAAGAATTCACATGCATCATGCCACGAACCATAGGCTTGCCCTTAGTGTATTACTCCACTAATATAAGGAAGTGATGTAAGATCACGTAGGACTTTAATGGGTTGTAATGTAAGATACGGAACTAGTAAATACTGGGCTAGCCAATAATAGCCACTAGCATCCTTAAGCGCTTTTTCAATACATCCCATCAAGCTCATGGGCATTGTTTCTTCCTTCATCCTCCCATTCTTGAAGTCTGTCTTTATTTTGACCCATCTCTTTAAGCACACTTGACTCAATAACAAAGATTTTTCATACACCTTCATTATATTTAATTTATAACAAGTGCACCTTCAACCTTTTCTTTTCTTTCATCACTCTGCTTTTCTTTTCTTTTCACCATTCTCACTCTTTGACACTTTGGGAAAATTATTTTCTCTTCTTAAGCGCTTAAGAGTTTTGGATCAAATTTATGGATAATGAAAAGTAGGGGTTAAGCTCCGGTTTACACATTTTTGACAAAAGAAAAAAATATAATAGGCTAAAGGCTCAACGAGCTAACTAGGGTGTACAATCAAGGTGGGTACAATAATGAAAAAGAGAAACTTTCAGTTGAAAATAAAGAAATGCCTACATCCTTTCCTATAATACACGTCCTTCATTTCGTTTCGTACACACACCAGGCAAGTTCTAGACATTTCATAATAGCATGGAATAAACAAAACCTTACCCCACATCTATTGCATATGCTCAATTCAAGACATATTCACAGATTCTTCAATCAACTAATTTCAAGAATTTAAAATTAAGCCTCAATCACACTGAATCGACTCTATGGCCTAGGTATCTCAACATATTTACACAGTTGCACGCTTTCATACGAATCACCTTTGCATTTCAAATATCATGTACAACACGCAACCAGAATTCCGCAACCATAAAGTACTTACAGGTTTTGGGATGCACCCCACAAAAGAAAACAACTGAAAAATAAATGAAAAAAATCTACTCCTAACGACTACATTTCCCTTAAGACGATCGTCATCCATCCATCATCGGGAAAGGTCACTAACTAAGACTTCGGTTCAATGGGACCAATCTCGGTAAAAGAACTGAAAACAAACGCCGAGAAACCCAAGAATTGGAAAGATTTTAAAAATATCGAATCATTTCGACAAAACAAAAATATGTACAAAATCAGCTAGCAACATTCAACAGCACACAACAACGTCACATTTAATTACAATACAGAACAGAAACATCACAATCACAGGGTCAAAAAAAAAATTTTCACAAGCACAACAGAACAGAAACATAAACAACAACATACCAACACCTAACTACTCCCACCCCACACTTATATCGAACACTGTCCCCAGTGTTCACAAAAATTAACATAGCACAAAAATTGGGTGGTGGAACTCTCTAATCAATCAAAATACTCCACTTCTTCCTCAGGTGCTACTGCCTCGTCTCCCATGTCTGAATCGCCCCCATCGTCATCATCGGACTCCACATCGGAGTCCTCACGACGTGTCTCCTCATCTGTGGGGACATCATCATCCGTGGGCTCTACAAAAGCTGGCCCCACTCGGCATAGAGCCCTGGCATTTTCGCCAAAAGGGTAGTCTAGCTCGAGCTGCCATAGCTCCTCTTCTGTCGCCGGCCTCCCGCCTATCCGCAGCTGGAGCATCTGTATCCCGTACATGCGAGCCATGTACTGATCATCCCGAGCATGTTGCTCAGCTAGTGTAAGAACTGGCCCGTAGGTGGTGTCGAGTGCCTTAGTTTTGGTGACATCCAAGGCCCGCCGCTCCATCTGCGGGATATAGTCAAGGGCCTCTTCCTCAATATCCAGGGCCCTCAAGAATGTGGTGAGTAATCCACCAAATCCGTATCTGTGCCATTGATGCAAGCGGGCTCTCTTCATGGCAGAGATAATCACAACCCCCACATTGATCTCCAGCCCTTTCATCAGGGCGTACACCAAGCATACACGATCCCGGGTTACATCCGTCATATGCACACCCAGGATTAGGCAGGAACAAACAATCTTCAGCCATATCCTGGCTTCCCTGTTCATCTGTGAGTAAGGTAAAGTCTGATGGTAGCCCCTCTCCTTATGTCTGCTCCACCGAGCTGTTGATCGGGTTCCACACAAAGTGCGTCTAATGTCCGCATATGGTGGAGTGATATTCAGCTGTCGAAGCACATGGGCGTCTGTGCCGCGCCCCTAGGATAGCATTGAGGTGGTGGGGCTCAAAAGTGACTATTTTCCCTCTTATTTTGATGGTGTGACTTCTGAGAGTCGGGTTCCAGTTGGTGTAAAATTCCCGAATCAATTGCAAGTTACATTCCTTGGGCTCTTCAAAAATGAAGTTCAGCCCGGCTGCCTCGATCCTCTAGACAATCCTTGGGAACTCTTGTGCCAACAGTTCCCTTGCTATGTGTTCCTCGGGGAAGTACTTGCTCTCCTTGTGCTTTGCATACCACTTCTTCCCCTCCTCTGTCAGCCACCTGGTTTCGTATTGACGGCGTTGGCCGCGTGGAACCGCTGGTGCTGCTGGGACCGCTGTGCCCAGTCTTATTCTTTTTCTTCCGGCGCCAGATGTTGATGCGCCTTTTCCCTTGTCTTACCTGCTTGCCATTGTTCCTGTCAAAAGAAACAGACAAGTTCAATGTTAAGCCAATTAAAATTAGCTTCGACTAAGGTTGGGTTAAGCTCGGCTACCCCACACTTAGTCCTTAGCCAAAGTTATACCATTAAGGCAAGATCATACTTATTTACACAAACAAACAACACAACACTCAAATATGCGTTGTGCCTTAGGAGAATTCGACGGTATATATTTCATGTACTACTCAGACTTCGTACAGCTAACCACAATCCTTACCTATCGATAACATGTTATCCCATAGCACTTAGCAAGGAAAAATAAAAGAAAAATTTTAACTACATGATCCTCCACAATTCACCCATTTCTTGCAATTTCCAAAATTTCCTTAACCCGAGAATCCGTCGGTCTTTTAACATAATCACAGTTATCACAATCGACTCATCTCCCCCAACATGTACAACCTAGCATGAATTTCACTAGTTCAACTAAATTTTTCCATCTCAAACTCAAAGTCAAGCCCTAGCTATGATTTTATCAAAAATTCGATTAAGCTATGTAATTATCGAGTTCAAGCAATCACAATGATACTCCGAACATCAATCACCAATAATTCAACTGAATTTAAGCTTAATTTCTACTTAGGGCAAGTGTTGCTCATCTCACATGTTCAAAATCGAAAAATTTTGACAAGAATTGAGATAGAGTTGAAGAACATACCTTGAATTCGAAGAAGTGACGAAAACTTGATTAAATTCTTGGTCTAAGTCCGTGTCACATTGAGGGGAAGGGATTTGGGAGGTTGGTCGCGTAGGGTATGAGAAATGAGGAAAATAGAGGGGGAATCGGGGTTAAAAAGTGGGAAATTCACGCGGGTCACCCGGCGACCCGGTGTGACCCGTCGCGATATACACCTCAACGTTTCACGGAGGGTAACGCGGAGCATGCCCTCCATGACACGGAGCTATCGCGTGGGTGTTCTGGAATTTTAAAAATTCCAGCTTTACACCTCAACGTGTCACGGAGGGTAACGCGGAGGTCCTCCTCCATGACACGGAGCCATCGCCCTAGCTCACTATTTTGCCACTTTTTATTCTTTTCATACCTCGGATTTTCCGTTGTGATTCCTTGCATGTTTAACCTCCGTTCAACCTGAAGTTCGTCTTACTACAAGAAATTGGTTAGAATTATAGGATTCACTCAAAATAAAAATAAGAATAAAAATAAAAACTAACAATTTTGTTGTTAATAAAAAAAGAAAAAGAAAAAGAAATCTATTCACATTTTACAAAGAAAAAAATTTCACGGGTTGCCTCCCGTGTAGCTCCTATTTTACTGTCGCGGCTCGACATCATTCAGCTCAATCATCTTCTAGGGTGATGGACGTTTTCCCTCGACCACCGTCCTCACCCCAGTAGTGCTTACATCGCTCCGGTGGTTTTCCCATTAACTATCGTGATTCAACTATCTGAGCATCATCAGCTCGATCAATCACGTTGATCACCGAGAGTTCCTCGTACACAGTCGGGAGCTTGGTAGCCTTGTATACATCAAACACTTCCACCTTGTCGTATGCTCGCATGGTTAGTTGCCCTGCAGCTACATCAATTAGCGCTTTCCCGGTCACCAAGAAGGGACGTCCCAAAATAAATGGGACTTCCGCGTCTGGCTCAAAATCCAGCACGACGAAATCTACCGAGAAGATAAGGGAGCCCACTTACACCAGCATGATCTTGGGCAAATTTATATGCCTAAGTGATACTCAAATGTGGAATTTTATCCTTGTTTATCTATCAATGTGTATACATTCTCATGTAATTGGTAATAAAATGTGAATTTATACTAACCAACATGGTTAGCATTATTTTGCAGGTAAAATATAATTTTGGGAAGCTTAAATGCATGTTGGAAGAGAGCGGGGTTGGACTCGGACGTGAGCAAGGGACAAGGCATTGGAAAGCACAAAATAAAGGGGCTCTGTGATGGAGCCGTGTCACGCTGCCATCGCGGAGGCTTCAGCCTGGATAGGAATTTTCAGCCAATTTCCAGTGAGGGTTCACGATGGGTCCGTGGCACGGTGGCCTGGCTCAACGTTGCACGCCGTGCCACGTTGGGCCTTATTTCCTGGACCCCCAGTTCCAGTGAAGGTCCGCGTCGGTAGAGTGTCACGGAGGCAGTGCTCCGCGATGCACTCCGTGACACGTTGCTTGTTATTCCAGAAAAAATTCCCACTAGTATAAATAGAACACTTAGGTTCATTTTTAAAGATTCTGACTGGGTGGAGCAAGAACGTGGGTTACAGGTAGTTGAGTGGACGAAATTATCAGGGTTTTTCTCTCTTTCCTTCTCCTTGTATTCAATTGCTTGTATGTTTAACACTCATTTAACGATGTTTAATCCACAAATGAGTGGCTAATTCCTCTTCTCGCTGAGGTTATGAATAATTGTAGTGAAATGTGATTGTTGATCATATTGGTTTTTCATCTTTTCTTCCATGGTTGTTCTATTAATTCTTGTTCTTACTGCATTAATGTGTGGCCTACATTAATGTATATCCAAAAAGTCCGGTTTCACTCGAGAGAGCAAGAAATTGAAAAGTTGTGAATTAATAGGATATGATCTTTTCTTAGTTTGGAAAAATTGAGAATTGATTTACCTTCAGGATAGAAATATACCTGAAAGTCATATTAGTCAATTTAGGAACCGGGTTTGTATGGCTAGAACATGAATTGCACAGAAATGTAGGTGGATGGTTCATGATTCTTAAGTGAGGTTAAATACGAGAGTTTTAATCTCTAGGCAATAGTTCTTGACTAGCAACCGGAGGAAAAGACTAACCAAATTATGTCGATAATTAATTTCATTACATGTTTGTTTAACCTCAGCATGCTCTCATTCATAGTTCAGACTCACATTAGATAGTTTTTTTAGATTTAGCGTAAAAATTATAAATCAAAATATCAAACTTTTGGTTACGCTGTTGTCTGCATTTTTAGAATTAAAATATAGTACAGTTGAGCAGATTGCACTTCATCCCAGTCCCTATGGGATCGATACTTGGCTTACTTAAGCCACTTTACTACTTGTTCGACCACATGCACTTGCGTGTAGTTATATACCCAACAAATGACCGAACACGTTTTTGGCGCCGTTGCCGGGGATTGGCAATTGGTGAATTTATCTTAAGTGTTAATTTACTGTATTTTTATTCTCTTAGCGTTGACAACTTGGTCTTAGCCTGTATTTTGCAGATTTAATCTCTGTTAAACACTGGCAAGAGACAAGGAGCTGGTGGACTCGTATATAGAGCCAGAAAGAATATTTCATAGTAAGCGGAGAGAAGCTCTAGAAAGAAAGCTGCAGTTGCTCAGACAGACAATCATGGAGCAACAACAGAATCCATCGGTAGTACGGGCAATGTTAGTGCCCGAAGAAGTAGCAGCTCGGCCGGTTCGCGGGGTGGCAATCCCACATGCTAATAATATCACATCTAGCATCCGCAAACCTGAGCCAGGAGGGAGGTTCGAACTTAAGCAGAATATGGTGCAATTGTTGCACACTAGCGGGCAGTTTACAGGTCTCCCTCATGAAGATCCACAGCAGCATCTCCAAATTTTTTGGAGATAAGTGACACTTACATCTCGGCTGGAGTGTCATCAGATTATGTCCGGCTTACATTGTTCCCATTTTCACTATTGGGAGAAGCCAAGAGGTGGTTGAAAGCTGAGCCACCGAATTCTATTTGTACGTGGGATGATCTTGCGAGGAAATTCTTGATACGATTTTTTCCCTCCGGTAAAACAGCAAGACTTAGAAGTCAAATTCTAAGTTTCAAACAGAGGGAGGGAGAGAATTTATATCAGGCTTGGGAGAGATTCAAGTCCATATTGTGGGATTGTCCTCATCATCATCAGTCCAATGATGTGCTGGTGCATACTTTTATAGAGGGTTTGGAACCCCATACAGAAATATTGCTAGACTCAACAGCTGGGGGACAAGCACTGGAGAAAACTTATGAGGAGCTGTATACCTTGTTGAACCGTATTTCGCAGGGCAATCCGGAATGGAATGCTGATTCATCAAGAGGCGGGACAAGGAAAGTAGCAGGAGTGCTAGAAGTGGATGGGTTTACAGCTATTGCTGCACAGATAGCTGCATTACAAAATCAACTTAACACCCACTTCAGCAACATGACAATGAACCAGCCCCAAGCCCCAGTGAATGCAGTGCAGCAGATGTGGTGTGAAGTGTGCGGAAGCAGTGAGTACTCAGCTGAGTGTTGTAAAGAAAATCGTGACTCGGTAAACTTTGTGGGAAATGTGCAAAGGAACAACCACCAACAGCATGGTAATAGCTACAATTCCAATTAGAGGAATCACCCGAATTTCTCCTAGGGTAGCAACAACCATCAGGGGCAAAGTTCGGGTTAGGGTGTGCAAAGGAACCAAGGAGGGCAGCAGAATTATCAAGCACAATTCAGAAACAACAATGCACCTCCTCCACCACCATCACCCAACATTGAGGAGATGTTCAAGACCATGATAGCTAACCAAGCTCAATTGCAGGCTGACTATGTGAAATTGGCAGCTGAAGTGAAAAACAACCAGTTAGCTACCAAGGCACTTGAATATCAATTTGGGCAATATGCTGGAGCCCAAAACGCCAGGCCTAGAGGAGGACTTCCGAGCGACACAGATCCCAATACCAAGCAGGTGAATGCAGTGACCACAAGGAGTGGTTTGCAGCTAAAAGAGGTGGAACTAGAAATACCACCTCAACAATTGGGAGCAGCAGAAGTCGAGAGGGAGAAAAGTACTGAGAGGGGGAAGACTAAGGAAGATGAATCAGAAAGACCACCACCCCCGTTCCCTCAACGATTAAAGAAACACAAGGAGGAGGCGTGTTTCAAGAAATTCATGGAGGTGATGAAACAGGTACATATTAACTTACCTCTTGTTGATGTTTTGCAGGGAGTGCCGAAATATGCCAAGTATATAAAGGACATCGTGGCAAACAAAAGTCGGTTGACTGAGTATGCTACGGTGGCTCTAACGGAGGAGTGCACTTCCAGGATTCAAAACTGACTGCCCACAAAGCTCAATGACCCTGGGAGCTTTACTATACAGATTACTATTGGGCAGAGTATCCGAGCTCGTGGATTGTGTGATTTGGGAGCGAGCATAAATTTGATGTCGTCATCGGTATTCAAAAAGCTGGGTCTAGGTAGTCCTAGACCCACAACAGTGATCTTGTAATTGGCGGATCGGTCCTTAGCCAGACCTGATGGCATTGTGGAGGACGTTCTGGTGCAAGTTGGCTCCCTGATTTTCCCGGTAGATTTTGTCGTGCTGGAATTTGAACCAAACGCGGAAGTCCCATTTATTTTGGGACGTCCCTTCTTGGCAACCGGGAAAGCACTGATTGACGTAGCTGCGGGGTAGCTAACAATGCGAGCACACGACAAGGTGAAGGTGTTCGATGTGTACAAGGCACCCAAGCTCCCGATGGTGCACGAAGAACTCTCGGTGATCAATGTGATTGATTAAGGCGAGGATGAGCAGAGGAAGGATTCACGAGAGTTATTGG
Organism: Datura wrightii; assembly: GCA_035772735.1. Taxonomy (NCBI): domain Eukaryota; kingdom Viridiplantae; phylum Streptophyta; class Magnoliopsida; order Solanales; family Solanaceae; genus Datura; species Datura wrightii. Next base: position 67,733,891 of record JASDFA010000019.1, on the reverse strand, counting down.
GAAAACCACCGGAATGGTGTAAGAACTACTGGGGGGAGGACGGTGATCGAGAGAAATCATCCATCACCCTAGAGGACAACTGAGCTTAATGACGTCGAGCCGCAACGGTAAACCAGGCGCTACACGGGAGGCAACCCGTGAAAAAAAATTTTCTTTGTAAAGTGTGAATAGATTTTTCTTTTTCTTTTTCTTGATTAAAAACAAAATTTTTAGTTTTTGTTTTTGTTTTTATTTTTATTTAGAGTGAAACCTATAATTCTAACCAATTTCGTGTAGTGAGATGAATTTTAGGTCAAACGGAGGAAAATATGCACGGAATCGCAAAGGAAAATTCGAGGTATGAAAATCAATAAAAAGTGGCAAAACAGTGAGCTAGGGCGATAGCTCCGTGTCACGGAGGAGGACCTCCGCGTTACCCTCCGTGACACGTTGAGGTATAAATCCGAATTTTTTAAAAAAATTCCAGAACAGGCTCGCGACAGCTCCGTGTCACTGAGGCAGTGCACCGCGATGCACTCCGTGACACGTTGCCGTGTATATTGCGACGGGTCACACCGGGTCGCCGGGTGACCAGCGCGATTTTCCCACTTTTAAACCCCGAAACCCCCTCACTTTTCCTTATTTTTCACTCACTCCGCGACCAAACTCCCTAAAACCCATCCCCTTCAACGTGACACGGAATAGGCCAAGAAAATCATTGAGTTTTCTTCAATTCTTCAACTTCAAGGTATGTTCTTCAATTCCATCTCATTTCTTGTTGATTTTCTTCTATATTGAGCATGTGAGGTGAGCTAAGTTTGCCCTAAGTAGAAATTAATCATGAATTCCATTGAATTGTTGTTGATGAATGTTCGGAATATCATTATGATTGCTTGAACTCGTTAATTGCATAATTTAATCTAATTTTCTTGATATCATCATTTCTAGGGCTTGTTTTTGAATTTGAAGTGGAAAAATGTAGTGAACTTGTGAAATTCATGCCGGGATGTACATGTTGAGTGAGATGAGTTGATGTGCTAGTTGTTATCATGTTAAAAGATCGACGGATTCTCGGGTTAGGGGAATATTGAAATTTGCAAGAATTGGGTTGGTTGTATAGGTTCGTGTAGATAAATTCTTGTTGTTTTCGTTTCTTTATTTTTTTCCTTGCTAAGTGCGATGGATTAAAAGGTTGTCGATGGTAATGATTGTGGTTAGCTGTACGAAGTCTGAGTAGTACATAGTATATATACCATCGAATTCTTCGTATGCACTAAGCATGTTTGTATAGTTGGTTGTTTGTTTGTGCAAATAAGCATGATCTTGCCGGTATGTTGTAACTGTAGCTAAGGACTAAGTGTGGGGTAGCCTAGCTTAACCCGACCTTAGTCGAAGTTAATATTCATTGGCTTAACATTGATCTTGTCTACTTGGGTTGACAGGTAAAATGGCAAGCAGGCAAGAAAAAAGGAAAGGCGCATCAACATCTGGCGCCGGAAGAAAGCGAATCAGACTGGGCACAGTAGTCCCAGCAGCACCAGCGGTTCCACGCGGCCAACGCCGCCAATATGGAACTAGGTGGGTGACGGATGAGGGGAAGAAGTGGTACGCAAAGCACAAAGAAAGCAAGTACTTCCCCGAGGAACATATAGCACGGGAATCGTTGGCACGAGAGTTCCCTAGGATTGTACACCGGATCGAGGCAGCCGGGCTCAAGTTCATCTTTGAAGAGCCCAAGGAATGCAACCTGCACCTAATTCGAGAATTCTATTCCAACTGGAACCCGACACCCAGAAGTCACACGATAAAAATCAGAGGGCAAATAGTCACATTTGAGCCCCACCACCTCAATGCTATCATAGGGGTGCGGGACATAGACGCCCACGTTCTTCGATAGTTGAACATTACCCCACCGTATGCGGACATCAGACGCACCTTGTGTGGGACCCGATCGACAACTAGATGGAGCAGACACAAGGAGAGGGGCTACCATCAGACTTTGCCTTATTCACAGATGAACAGGGAAGCCAAAATATAGCTAAAGATCATCTATTCCTGCCTAATCCCGGGGGTACATATGACAGATGTTACCCGGGATCGTGTATGCCTGGTGTACCCCCTGATGAAAGGGCTGGAGATCAACGTGGGGGCGGTGATTATCTCCGCCATGAAAAGAGCCCGGTTGCATTAGAGGCATAGATACGGATTTGGTGGGCTACTCACCACATTCCTGAGGGGCCTAGATGTTGAGGAAGAGGCCCTTGATTATATCCCGCAAATGGAGCGGCGGGCCTTAGATGTTACTAAAAATAAGGCACCCGACACCACCCACGGGCCTGTTCTTACACTTGCCAAGCGACATGCTCGTGATGATCAGTACATGGCTTGCATGTACGGGATGTAGATGTGTCACGCCCCACCTTGGGGGGTATGACTGGCACCTGGTGCCCTACTAAGACCTGACCTGCTGAACTGTTAAGCCTGGGCGCATCTGGCGCCTGGCTGGCTCTAGCTCAAATTTCTGGAAACAAAGGGCTATATAGCGGCTGTAAATACAGCCCCCGGCCCATTGGCCTATAGCCTTCTGTACCTGTATTACAGCTGACCAGAAACAAGGTAATTCAGGGGAACCTATGCGGGCTGACAAGGCCACCATGCTGTCTAGTTATCTGCAAACTCAAGCATAACATACTGAAAAGCTACGTGACCGGCAAGGTCACCACTACTGGTAAACTATGGCCCCACACGGCCATCACAAAAGAAAGAAGTAGTAAAGGCAACTATACAACTGCACGGCCTCTCACGACCGGCTCATCTGACCACAGGGAATATAAACAGACTACAAGCCTCTAAGAAGGATAATAGAAATGATCAGGACAGGGCCCCGACCTACCCGTACTGTACAACAAAAGGAACTGAACTACACCTCTAGAAATTCAGTCTCCGGATGACAGGAGCTGAATATTCAACCGATGATGGGGATCACGTGGTATCGCCTGCGCGTCTATGGGTACCTGCAGGCAAGTAATACAGCGCCCCACTGGGCGTCAGTACCGCTGGTACTGAGTATGTAAAGCAAACTGAATACAGCTGAATACAAGTAATATAGCTAAAAATCCTGAATAGTAGGAGATAACTGAATCTGTAAGAACTGAAGGGATATCTGCAATCAATAACATAACTGTCAAAACTGAAATAAGAAGGAGTAGATAACTGTCTGATGGTGTAGATCGTACCTGTTCTTAATCATACTGAAGGGAGTAGGAATCATACCTGGAGACGTATCATTCTACTACTAATCTGCTCGTATCTACTGTATTATAACGTAACATACATAACATAACATGGCATACACAACCTTACCCGGCCCCCATAAGCCGGGAGGTACAATCAACACAGAATCTATACCCCTACCCCGGTCAACCCATCTCCTACACTGGCTGTAAGCATCCTGCCGGTCCCCTGGGTATGCACTTGGGCTCGCTAAGCCCCTGACTATAACTGCATCTGAGTCCAGAGGACTCCTGAATCTGCACCCGGGCGTATCCGCTCGACTGGGGTGTGTAAGGGCCGATCAAGGCACAAATATGGGGAAAAACTGGCATCCCATCTTCGTCCCCTGGCGAGACGGCATGCCACTCTGTAGAGTGACGTATCCTCGTCCTCTGGCGGATGAGTCGATACAGCTATTAACCCTGGGCGGTCATGGATGCTAGGTAATCCAACCCCAAACAATACAACGGTCTCAACTGGTAATACTGTCTGGGTATCTAACATGCTGAGGCTAATAGGGATAAAGTATTATATATATCACATGCTGGGCTACTGATAGTAATCTGTACGTATTTAATACGTGCTGAGGCAGGTAAAGATGTATAAATATGAACATAGTCTCCTGCCGGGCTGTACTGAGCAAATGCTATAAGGTAATGTTTCTGCTGAAAATTCTGCTGTTTACTAAGTCTCTGTGTACACTATATGCTGGACTAATGATAGAAATAAGTACATACTTAATACATGCTGAGGCTGGAAATACTATATATGTATGTACGAATATAATCTTTCTGCTAGACTACGCTGTATACTAACTTTCTATAGTAACAGGATTTACTAATCCTGACATGCTTTCTGAACTTCATTTTAGTCTGCTATTCTATTTCTGAAGTGCTTTACGGATACTGTACTACTTCACGGGGTTTCAGCTGAACACAACAATATCTTAACATGGCATATTACATCATACATTGAATATACTGGGTAATCTCTAACGCTTGCGTTAGAATCTATTTCATACCGTTAGGTTTCATACACATTACAACTCAATGTTTCTCACATCGTACCACCATTCATAATAACGCAATACTCGACTTCTGAACATTCTACTGGTCCGTAATTTATTACGCTATACTGATATTACTTAACTTGCCGAAGAAAACTAACTTTACATACCTTATCTTCGACTATTCGTCCGTCGGACGAGGCTCGGCCGGTACTTCAACTATTTTCTCCCAACTGCATTCATAAATACGTCAATCAATACTAAATACAACATTATTATAAAGAGCGACGTTACTTTCGATATAATTTATAGCCTAAACTTAGGCTTATCGAAAGACGGTCAAAAACTCGCTATTTTCCAGCGTCCCAGAAGGGAGAATTATTTACTTCTCAGCTAGGAACACATAGACATTAATTTAGAGCAATTCTACTTACTTTAGTTCGGCGGCTCGCCGATTCGTCGGCCGTTTTTCGCAAAACTAACTCCGTAGAAATGCTCTCTGCTGCTAAATACCTTGGTATCTAGGATTAATTTGGGTTTGGGCAGCGTTTGGCAGCGTAATCGGACGAAAATATTTAATCCCCCTTCGTTTTCCTCTGTTTAGCTGCGGGTTCTGGAAATTATAAGATATTAAATGAGTTTAAACCGAAGTGGGGCTTTATATACTTGGGCCTGGACACAGGCAACGTGTCACGGAGCCATCGCGGAGGCCTCACCTCCGTGACACGCTGCCATCGCGGAGGGGCTCTGCCTCGGCTCCTCCCGCGATGGTTCGACAGGTTTCTCGTCCGATCTCTTCCCGGGCCTTTCCCTAGCACGTATGGCTTTCAAATATTCTTAACCAACGTGCGAATAGGTCATCTAAGTGCCGGGAATTCTACGGGGTATAACATTCTCCCCCCCTTAGGAACATTCGTCCCTGAATATATACTGCTGTCTAGAGAGCTGTTCACTCTAGTTCCTCGGAAAATTTTTGGCAGAGTTTCTCCTGTAATATGGACTATCGCAATGACCTGAAACGCAGAAAAAGTCCAACATAGGCACTGCACACAATATTCTACTATCCACTGGACAACTAAATATCACTTCTTTCTTTATCATTTACAACATACATACTAAAAAGTACTGTGTAAATAATGATACGGACATACCTGTCGTCTGACTAGGCCTGAAATAAGTGAGGATATCTGATTTTCATGTCTTCTTCAGCCTCCCACGTCATTTCTTCCCGATTTCTGTTACGCCACATTACCTTGACAGATGCAACATCTTTAGTTCTCAGCCTGCGAATCTGTCTGTCTAAGATGGCTACGGGAACCTCTTCATAGACTAACTCCTCTGTGACCTGTACATCCTGGACTGGAACTACTGTAGAAGGGTCCACTACGAACTTTCTTAACATGGAAACGTGGAATACTGGGTGAACCGACGCTAACTCTGGAGGCAAGTTCAACTCGTATGCCACGCGGCCTATTCTTCGCCGAACCTGATACGGCCCAATGAATCTTGGGCTAAGCTTTCCCTTCTTGCCAAACCTCATTACCCCTTTCATCAGGGACACTTTCAGATATACCCAATCGTTTACCGAAAATTCTAGATTTCTGCGCCGCCTATCTGCGTATGATTTCTGGCGGCTCTGAGCGGTCAGTAAACGTTCCCGGATAAGCTTTATCTTTTCTTCGGACTTCCGAATAATGTCTGGGCCAACTAATGCTGATTCTCCTATCTCAAACCAGCCCACCGGCGATCTACATTTTCGCCCGTATAATGCCTCGAAAGGCGCCATCTAAATAGCTGAATGGTAGCTGTTATTATAAGCAAATTCAATTAACGAAAGATGTTCATCCCAGCTACCCCCAAAATCTAACACACACGCTCGTAACATATCTTCGAGCGTCTGAATTGTACGTTTGGCCTGCCCATCTATTTGAGGATGGAATGCTGTGCTCAAATTAATTTGCGTTCCCAAACCTTTCTGAAACGATTGCCAGAATCTAGCTGTAAACTGTGCTCCCCTGTCTGAAATGATAGATACCGGCACGCCATGCAACCTAACTATTTCTCTGATATACAATTCGGCATAATCCTCAGCTGAGAAGGTAGCCCTTACTGGAAGGAAATGAGCTGATTTTGTCAGCTTGTCAACTATTACCCAAATGGAATCATTTCTGTGTCTAGTACGGGGTAACCCTGTTACAAAATCCATGTTTATTACTTCCCATTTCCACATAGGTATTATTATCTCCTGAGTCAAACCACCCGGTTTCTGGTGTTCTGCTTTCACCTGCTGACAATTAGCACATCTAGATACAAATTCAGCTATTTCAGTTTTCATACCTGGCCACCAATAGATGTCTCTGATGTCGTGGTACATTTTCATCGCCCCTGGGTGAAGGGAATAGCGAGCGTAGTGTACCTCATGCATGATCTGCCCGCGAAGTCCTGCGATAGTCGGGACACAAAGGCGGCCCTTACAATGTAGCACACCATCCTCGGTTATCTGAAAATCTGGCTCCTTACCTTTCTGAACTCTATCTCTGAGCTGGACTAAATCGGGATCCTCATACTGTCGTTCTTTTACCTCTGCAACTAACGATGATACTGCAGAATTCTGAATTACGGCCCCATTATCTCCTGTTTCCATTACTCAAACGGCTAGCCCAGCTAACTGATGAATCTCCTTAGCTAATTTCTGTTTCTCAGGTCGCAAATACGCCAAACTCCCCATTGACTTACGACTCAGGGCATCTGCTACCACATTAGCCTTTCCGGGGTGGTACAAAATATTCACATCCTAGTCTTTCAACAACTCTAACCAGCGGCGTTGCCGCAGATTCAACTCCCTCTGGGTGAAAATGTACTGTAAGCTCTTATGATCTGTATAAATGTCAACATGGACGCCATACAGATAATGCCTCCACATCTTCAAGGCATGAATTACTGCGGCCAATTCCAGGTCATGGGTAGGGTAATTCTTTTCGTGCTTTTTCAGCTGCCTGGAAGCATATGCAATTACTCTACCATGCTGCATCAATACACATCCCAATCCGACACCTGACGCGTCGCAATAGACTGAATAACCTTCTGTGCCTTCCGGCAGTGCTAATACAGGAGCGGAGGTCAATCTATCTTTCAGTTCCTGAAAACTCTGCTCACATGCCTCCGTCCACTGAAACTTTGATGCTTTCTGTGTCAATTTTGTTAAAGGTGCTGCAATGGTTGAGAATCCCTCAACGAATCTCCGATAATACCCTGCTAACCCCAGAAAACTACGAACTTCAGTCGGGGTGGTAGGCCTAGGCCATGACTTAACTGCTTCTATCTTCTGCTTATCTACCTGTATACCAGCGTCTGAGATAATATGCCCTAAAAAGGCCACTGAGTTAAGCCAGAATTCGCACTTCAAAAACTTAGCATACAACTGGCGGTCCCTGAGAATCTGGAGCACTGTTCGCAAATGAGTCCGGTGATCTGCTTCAGAGCGAGAATACACCAGAATATCATCAATGAATACTATCACGAACAAGTCCAGGAAGGGTCTGAAAATACTGTTCATCAGATCCATAAAGACTGCTGGGGCATTTGTTATCCCGAAGGACATAACCAGAAATTCAAAATGTCCATATCGGGTCCTGAATGCTGTCTTGGGGATGTCCCTCTCACATACTCGGACCTGGTGATATCCGGACCGCAAGTCAATCTTAGAAAAGTATCTGGCTCCCTGTAGCTGATCAAATAAGTCATCAATTATGGGAAGCGGATACTTGTTCTTCACTGTAACTTTGTTTAGCTGCCGATAATCTATGCACATTCGGAGCGAGCCATCTTTCTTTCTCACAAACAAGACTGGCGGACCCCACGGGGAAGTACTCGGCCTGATAAAACCTTTATCTAACAGGTCTTTCAACTGCTCCTTTAATTCTCTGAGTTCTGCAGGAGCCATACGATAAGGAGGTATTGATATTGGCTGAGTGCCTGGTAGCAAGTCAATAGTGAAGTCTATTTCCCTTTCTGGGGGAAGACCAGGTAACTCATCAGGAAATACATCTGGGAATTCATTTACCACTGGGACCGACTGGAGTGTCGGAGATTCTGCTTGGACATCCCGAACTCTGACAAGATGGTAAATGCACCCCTTAGATATCAACTTTCTCGCCTGAAGGTAGGAAATAAACCTACCTTTTAGCGTAACGGTGCTACCGTTCCACTCTCGTACTGCTTCTCCTGGGAAGTGGAATCGGACCGTCTTGGTCCAACATTCAACATTGGCAAAGCATGGCACTAACCAGTCCATACCCATTATGGCATCGAAGTCTATCATTTCTAACTCGACCAGATCTACTGTGGTCTGACGGTCAACAATCTCTACTGTACACCCGCGGTAGATTCGGCTAGCTGTGATAGAGTCACCGATGGGCGTAGATACCAGAAAGGGTTGCCGTAATGATTCTGGTACAATACTAAACTTCCGTGCCACAAATGGAGTAATGTAGGACAAAGTAGACCCTGGATCAATTAACACATAAGCAGGGTGTGAATAGATAGTTAACATACCTGTCACAACATCAGGCGATGCCTCTGAATCTTGCCTCCCTGGTAAGGCATATGTGCGGCTTGGACCCGCACCTGTACTGGAGGCCCCTGATCTAGCTCGACCCCTGCCTGCTGAAACTGGGGGCCTACGCCCAGTCGAGGATGTTGTGGCTCGTGACCCTGCTGATGTCCTATCCTGTCTATCGCGGTCCTCTCGACCTCTGGCTGGGCAATCTTTCATCAAATGGCCTTCTTGGCCACAAATATAACATGCGGTGGAGCCATATCTGCATGCTCCAGAATGACGTCGATTGCATATAGGGCAAAGTGGTAGGGTATACCTACTCTGCTCTGCCCTCCTCTGTAATGGTGGATCTGCCATCTGCGAGCCTCTACCAGTCCCTGACTGCCCCCTGTGGCTGGATCTACCCCCCTGTGACTGTGGCGGAGGCGGGGGCCTGGGCGGCCTGTCTGACATTCGGGGCCTGGGTCCTCCCCGGGCCTCTCCCTGTAATTCAACTGGCCTGTCCCGGCGACGCTGTTCCTGATTAACCCTTCTGACCTCTCGTTGCCGCTGCCTGATGCCCTTAATATTCTGAGCAAATGCCTGAATGCGAGCAATATCCATGTCCTCTCGCAGTGTAGCTGTAGTACAAATCTCAACATATTCTGGATTCAAGCCCGTAATGAAGCGATGCACTCTGGATGCCATGGTATCAACGAAGGCCGGTGCATATCGGGCTAGAGAATCAAACTGCAAAGAATCTTCCCGAACACTCATGGCCCCCCGTTCTAGATGTAGGAACTGGTCTACCCGGGCCTGTCGAATCTCCCGCGGAAAATAATGATCCAAAAAGGCCCCTGAAAAGCTGGACCAGGTGGGAGGGGAAGCATCTCTCCCTCGGGACCTTTCCCAGCTTTCGTACCATAACACCGTAATATCCCGTAACCGGAATGCGGCCAACTCAACTGACTCGGTAGACGTGGCATGCATAACCCTGAAGATTCTCTGCATCTGATCCAGAAAATCTTGGGGGTCCTCTATTCGGTCCGTACCTGTGACTTGTGGGGGATTCAGGGCTAAAAATTCTCGGACCCTCGAACTACCGGGCCTTCCTGATGATTCTGCAGCTGTAGATGGCATTGGCTGACGCTGAGCAGCCATCATCTGTGCTAACAAAACTACAGCACTCCTAACCTCCTGATCAGAAGGAGTCAATATAGGGGCTGCTGAAGGTAATGTCGCCCCAAGTGACTCCTGACGTGGTGGAGACTGCTGAGGAGGCTGAGGTGAAGCCTCTGTAGGGCCCTCTGATCGGGCTGTCTCCAAGTGAGGGGAGGCATTCTGCTAGTGCCTTCTCCTGCTGCAATGTCTAAGTTCCGACCGGTAATAGGATGGCGCTGGTCTGACATTATCTGTAACCAAAGAATATGGTAAGATTTTTAGGAATTCAACCCTATACTGTACAGCTCTATAGCACGACTGAATCAGAATAAAAGACAACCATCCTATCATGCCTTGCAGCCTCCTACCCATAGTATGTGGTGCACAACACATCCATGGACAGGACTCTACTTAGCACGGCTTGCAGACTCCCTGGGATACGACCTGCTCTGATACCAATTTTGTCACGCCCCACCTTGGGGGGTATGACTGGCACCTGGTGCCCTACTAAGACCTGACCTGCTGAACTGTTAAGCCTGGGCGCATCTGGCGCCTGGCTGGCTCTAGCTCAAATTTCTGGAAACAAAGGGCTATATAGCGGCTGTAAATACAGCCCCCGGCCCATTGGCCTATAGCCTTCTGTACCTGTATTACAGCTGACCAGAAACAAGGTAATTCAGGGGAACCTATGCGGGCTGACAAGGCCACCATGCTCTCTAGTTATCTGCAAACTCAAGCATAACATACTGAAAAGCTACGTGACCGGCAAGGTCACCACTACTGGTAAACTATGGCCCCACACGGCCATCACAAAAGAAAGAAGTAGTAAAGGCAACTATACAACTGCACGGCCTCTCACGACCGGCTCATCTGACCACAGGGAATATAAACAGACTGCAAACATCTAAGAAGGATAATAGAAATGATCGGGACAGGGCTCCGACCTACCCGTACTGTACAACAAAATGAACTGAACTACACCTCTAGAAATTCAGTCTCCGGATGACAGGAGCTGAATATTCAACCGCTGATGGGGATCACGTGGTATCGCCTGCGCGTCTATGGGTACCTGCAGGCAAGTAATACAGCGCCCCACTGGGCGTCAGTACCGCTGGTACTGAGTATGTAAAGCAAACTGAATACAGCTGAATACAAGTAATATAGCTAAAAATCCTGAATAGTAGGAGATAACTGAATCTGTAAGAACTGAAGGGATATCTGCAATCAATAACATAACTGTCAAAACTGAAATAAGAAGGAGTAGATAACTGTCTGATGGTGTAGATCGTACCTGTTCTTAATCATACTGAAGGGAGTAGGAATCATACCTGGAGACATATCATTCTACTACTAATCTACTCGTATCTACTATATTATAACGTAACATACATAACATAACATGGCATACATAACCTTACCCGGCCCCCATAAGCCGGGAGGTACAATCAACACAGAATCTATACCCCTACCCCGGTCAACCCATCTCCTACACTGGCTGTAAGCATCCTGCCGGTCCCCTGGGTATGCACTTGGGCTCGCTGAGCCCCTGACTATAACTGCATCTGAGTCCGGAGGACTCCTGAATCTGCACCCGGGCGTATCCGCTCGACTGGGGTGTGTAAGGGCCGATCAAGGCACAAATATGGGGAAAAACTGGCATCCCATCTTCGTCCCCTGGTGAGACGGCATGCCACTCCGTAGAGTGACGTATCCTCATCCTCTGGCGGACGAGTCGATACAGCTATTAACCCTGGGCGGTCATGGATGCTAGGTAATCCAACCCAAAACAATACAGCGGTCTCAACTGGTAATACTGTCTGGGTATCTCACATGCTGAGGCTAATAGGGATAAAGTATCATATATATCACATGCTGGGCTACTGATAGTAATCTGTATGTATTTAATACGTGCTGAGGCAGGTAAAGATGTATAAATATGAACATAGTCTCCTGCCGGGCTGTACTAAGCAAATGCTATAAGGTAATGTTTCTGCTGAAAATTCTGCTGTTTACTAAGTCTCTGTGTACACTATATGCTGGACTAATGATAGAAATAAGTACATACTTAATACATGCTGAGGCTGGAAGTACTATATATGTATGTACGAATATAATCTTTCTGCTAGACTACGTTGTATACTAACTTTCTATTGTAACAGGATTTACTAATCCTGACATGCTTTCTGAACTTCATTTTAGTCTGCTATTCTATTACTGAAGTGCTTTACGGATACTGTACTACTTCACGGGGTTTCAGCTGAACACAACAATATCTTAACATGGCATATTACATCATACACTGAATATACTGGGTAATCTCTAACGCTTGCGTTAGAATCTATTTCATACCGTTAGGTTTCATACACATTACAACTCAATGTTTCTCACATCGTACCACCATTCATAATAACGCAATACTCGAGTTCTGAACATTCTACTAGTCCGTAAATTATTACGCTATACTGATATTACTTAACTTGCAGAAGAAAACTAACTTTACATACCTTATCTTTGACTATTCGTCCGTCGGACGAGGCTCGGCCAGTACTTCAACTATTTTCTCCCAACTGCATTCATAAATACGTCAATCAATACTAAATACAACATTATTATAAAGAGCGACGTTACTTTCGATTTAATTTATAGCCTAAACTTAGGCTTATCGAAAGACGGTCAAAAACTCGCTATTTTCCAGCGGCCCAGAAGGGAGAATTATTTACTTCTCAGCTAGGAACACATAGACATTAATTTAGAGCAATTCTACTTACTTTAGTTCGGCGGCTCGCCGATTCGTCGGCCGTTTTTCGCAAAACTAACTCCGTAGAAATGCTCTCTGCTGCTAAATACCTTGGTATCTAGGATTAATTTGGGTTTGGGCAGTGTTTGGCAGTGTAATCGGACGAAAATATTTAATCCCCCTTCGTTTTCCTCTGTTTAGCTGCGGGTTCTGGAAATTATAAGATATTAAATGAGTTTAAACCGAAGTGGGGCTTTATATACTTGGGCCTGGACACGGGCAACGTGTCACGGAGCCATCGCGGAGGCCTCACCTCCGTGACACGCTGCCATCGCGGAGGGGCTCTGCCTCAGCTCCTCCCGCGATGGTTCGACAGGTTTCTCGTCCGATCTCTTCCCGGGCCTTTCCCTAGCACGTATGGCTTTCAAATATGCTTAACCAACGTGCGAATAGGTCATCTAAGTGCCGGGAATTCTACGGGGTATAACAAGATGCTCTAGCTGAGGATAGGCGGGAGGCCAGTGACAGAGGAGAAGCTATGGCAGCTCGAGCTAGACTACCCTTTCGGCGGAAACGCCAAGGCTCTATGCCGAGTGAGGCCAGCATTTGTAGAGCCCACGGATGACGATGTCCCCACAGACGAGGAGACACGTCAGGAGGACTCCGATGTGGAGTTCGATGATGACGACGGGGGTGATTCAGACATGGGAGATGAAGCAGCAGCACCTGACGAAGAAGTGGAGTACTTTGATTGATCAGGGAGTTCCACTACCCAATTTTTGTGCTATTTTAACTTTTGTTAACACTGGGGACAGTGTTCGAGATAAGTGTGGGGTGGGAGTAGTTAGGTGCTGGCTGTGTTGTTATGTATATATTCTAATCTGTTGTCGTGCCTGTGAAATTTTGTTGTTCCCTCTAATTTGTGAATTGTTAAGTTGTTGCTCTGTATTGTAAATATATGTGAAATTGATGTGTGTTGTTGAATGTTGCTAGCTGATTTTGTATATATTTTTGTTTATCGAAATGATCGATATTTTAAAAATTTATTTTCAAATTTCTTTTTTTTCTTCTTGGGTTTCTCGGCGTTTGTTTTCGGTTCTTTTACCGAGAAATGTCCCATTGAACCGAAGTCCTAGTTAGTGACCGTTCCCTATGATGGATGGATGACGACCGTTTTAAGGGAAATGTAGTTGTCAGGAGTAGATGTTTTTCATGTATTTTTCAGTCGTTTTCTTTTGTGGGTTGCATCCCAAAACCTGTAGTTACTTTATGGTTGTGAAATTCTGGTTGCGTGTTGTACATGATATTTAAAATGCAAAGGCGATTCGTATGAAAGCATGCAACTTTGTAAATATATTGAGATACCTAGGCCATAGAGTTCGATTCAGTGTGTATGAGGCTTAATGTTTGAATTCCTGTAATTAGCTGATTGAAGAGTCTGTGAATACATCTTGAATTGAGCATGTGCAATAAGTGTGAAGTGAGGTTTTGTTATTCCATGCTATTGTGAAGTGTCTAGAACTTGCCTGGTGTGTGTACAAAACGAAATGAAGGAGGTGTATTGTAGGAGAGGATGTAGGCGTTTCTTTGTTTTAACCAAAAGTTTCTATTTTCCATTATCATACCGGCCTGGATTGTGTACCCTAGTCAGCCCGTTGAGCCTTTAGCCTATTAATTTTTCTTTCGTCAAAAAAAGTGTAAACTGAGCTTAATCCCTTCTTTTCATTAGCCGTAAGTTTGATCCAAAACTCTTAAGTGCGTAAGAAGAGAAAATCATTTTCCCAAAGTGTCAAAGAGTGAGAATGGTGAAAAGAAAAGAAAAGCCGAGTGATGGAGAAAAAGAAAAGGTTGAAGGTGCACTTGTTATAAATAAACTATAATGAAGGTGCATGAATAATCTTTGTTGTTGTGTCAAGTGTGCTTAATAAGATGGGCCAAACTAAAGAAAAACGTCAAGAATGGGAGGATGAAAAAGAAAAAAAGAAACAATGTCCATGAGTTGATGGGATGTGTTGAAAAGGAGCTTAAGGATGCTAGTGGCTATTATTGGCTAACCCAATATTTACTAGTTCCGTAGCTTCCATTACAACCAGTTAAAGTCCTACGTGATCTTACATCGCACTTCTTTATATTAGTGGAGTAATACACTAAGGGCAAGCTTATGGGTCATGACATGATGCATGTGAATTCTTTTGGGAGAGAGAGCGAAATTGTGTTTACATGCCCCTGCTTGAAATTTTGTGAGTTCATATGAGCAAAAGGGGGAAGACTCTCTTGTGTTGTGAGGGCACATGCTTGATGAGAGATTAATTTTCGTGTCGGATATCTTGATCAGCTGATTTACATGAGTTTGCCAATATCAAGAGTCGATTCTTAAGTCTAGAAAGTCTTGATGTATTGAAGGTCATTGCATTGATAGGACCATGTACTGAATAATCGGTATGACCGTAGCCTAAATTGTCGAACCAAAGTAGCGAGGTTGGGATGTAAACTGCATGAGGTGTAGGATTGTTGTTCGAGGACGAACAAGGATTTAAGTGTGGGGTAAGTGATCTTGGGCAAATTTATACGCCCAAGTGATACTCAAATGTGGAATTTTAGCCTTGTTTATCTATCAATGCGTATACATTCTCATGTAATTGGTAATAAAATGTGAATTTATACTAACCAACATGATTAGCATTGTTTTGCAGGTAAAATGTAATTTTGGGAAGCTTAAATGCATGTTGGAAGAGATCGGGGTTGGACTCGGACGTGAGCAAGGGACAAGGCATTGGAAAGCACAAAATAAAGGGGCTCCGCGATGGAGCCATGTCACGCTGCCATCGTGGAGGCCTTCTGCCTGGATAGGAATTTTCAGCCAATTTCCAGTGAGGGTTCGCGATGGGTCCGTGGCACGGTAACCTGGCTCCGCGTTGCACGTCGTGCCACGTTGGGCCTTATTTCCTGGACCCCCAGTTCCAGTGAAGGTCCGCGTCGGTAGTGTGTCACGGAGGCAGTGCTTCGCGATGCACTCCGTGACACGTTGCTTGTTATTCCGGTAAAAATTTCCACAAGTATAAATAGAACACTTAGGTTCATTTTTCAAGATTCTGACTAGGTGGAGGAAGAACGTGGGTTACAGGCAGTTGAGGGGACGAAATTATCAGGGTTTTTCTCTCTTTCCTTCTCCTTGTATTCAATTGCTTGTATGTTTAACACTCATTTAACAATGTTTAATCCACAAATGAGTGACTAATTCATCTTCTTGCTGAGGTTATGAACAATTGTAGTGAAATGTGATTGTTGATCATATTGGTTTTTCATCTTTTCTTCCATGGTTGTTCTATTAATTCTTGTTCTTACTGCATTAATGTGTGGTCTACGTTAATGTATATCCAAAAAGTCCGGTTTCACTCGAGAGAGCAAGAAATTGGAAAGTTGTGAATTAATAGGATATGATCTTTTCTTAGTTTGGGAAAATTGAGAATTGATTTACCTTTAGGATAGAAATATACCTGAAAGTCGTATTAGTCAATTTAGGAACCGAGTTTGTATGGCTAGAACATGAATTGCATTTAATCACAGAAATGTAGGTGGATGGTTCATGATTCTTAAGTGGGGTTAAATATGAGAGTTTTAATCTCTTGGCAATAGTTCTTGACTAGCAACTGGAGGAAAAGACTAACCAAATTATGTCGATAATTAATTTCATTACATGTTCGTTTAACCTCAGCATGATCTCATTCATAGTTTAGACTCACATTAGATAGTTGTTTTAGATTTAGCATAAAAATTATAAATCAAAATATCAAACTTTTGGTTACGCTGTTGTCTGCATTTTTAGAATTAAAATATAGTACACTTGAGCAGATTGCACTTCATCCCAGTCCCTGTGGGATCGATACTTGGCTTACTTAAGTCACTTTACTACTTGTTCGACCACGTGCACTTGCGTGTAGTTATATACCCAACAAACGACCGAACACAACACATCCTCTACAATGCCATTAGGTCTGGCTAAGGACCGATCCGCTAGTTGCAAGATCACTGTTGTTGGTCTAAGACTCCCTAGACCCAACTTCTTGAATACCGATGATGGCATCAAATTAATGGTCGCTACCAAATCACATAATCTGCGAGCTCGGATACTCTGCCCAATTGTAATTTTTATAGTAAAGCTCCCAGGATCTTTGAGCTTTGTGGGCAGTCGGTTTTGTATCCGAGAAGTGCACTCCTCCGTGAGAGCTACCGTAGCATACTCAGTTAACCGACTTTTGTTCGCCACGATGTCCTTAATGTATTTTGCATATTTCGGCACTCCCTGCAAAACATCAACAAGAGGTAAGTTAATATGTACATGTTTCAGCACCTCCATGAATTTCTTGAAACACGCCTCCTCCTTGTGTTTCTTTAATCTTTGAGGAAACGAGGGTGGTGGTCTTTCTGATTCAGCTTCCTTTTTATTTGCCCTCTCATCACTCTGCTCCCTCTCAACTTCTGCTGCTCCCGATTGTTGAGGTGGTCTTTCTGGTTCCACCTCTTTAAGCTGCAAACCACTCCTTGTGGTCACCGCATTCACCTGCTTGGGGTTGGGATCCGTGTCGCTCGGAAGTCCTCCTCTAGGCCTGGTGTTTTGGGCTCCAGCAAATTGCCCAAATTGATATTCAAGTGCCTTAGTAGCTAACTGGTTGTTCTTCACCTCGGCTGCCAATTTCACATAGTCAGCCTGCAATTGAGCTTGGTTAGCTATCATCGTCTTGAACATCTCCTCAATGCTGGGTGATGGTGGGGGAGGAGGGGCATTGTAGTTTCTATATTATGCTTGGTAGTTCTGCTGCCCTCCTTGATTCCTCTGCACCCCCTGACTCGAACCTTGCCCTTGATGGTTGTTGCTACCCCAAGAGAAATTCGGGTGATTCCTCCAGTTGGAATTGTAGTTGTTGCCATACTGTTGATGGTTGTTCCTCTGTACATTTCCCACAAAGTTCACCGAGTCAGGATTTTCTCCACAACACTCAGTTGAGTGCTCACTACTCCCGCACACTTCACACCAAATTTGCTGCACTACATTCACTGGGGCTTGAGTCTGGTTCATTGTCATATTATTGAAGTGGGTATTGAGTTGATTCTGTAAAGCAGCTATTTGTGCAGCAATAGCTGTAAAACCATCCACTTCTAGAACTCCTGTTGCTTTCCTTGTTCCTCCTCTAGACGAATCAACATTCCACTCCGGATTTCCCTGCGAAATACTATCTAACAAGGTATACAGCTCCTCATAAGTTTTCTCCAATGCCTGTCCCCCAGCTGCTGAGTCTAGTAAGATGTTTGTGTGGGGTTCCAAATCCTCTATCAAAGTGTGCACCAGCACCTCATTGGATTGATGATGATGTGGACAATCCCGCAACATGGACTTGAATCTCTCCCAAGCCTGATATAGATTCTACCCATCTCTCTGTTTGAAACTTAGAATTTGACTTCTAAGTCTTGCTGTTTTACCGGATGGAAAAAATCGTATCAAGAATTTCCTTGCAAGATCATCCCACGTAGTAAAAGAATTTGGTGGCTCAGCTTTCAACCACCTCTTGGCTTCTCCCAATAGTGAATATGGGAACAATGTAAGCCTGACATAATCTGATGACACTCCAGCGGGGATGTAAGTGTCACTTATCTCCAAAAAATTTTGGAGATGCTGCTGTGGATCCTCATGAGGGAGACCTGTGAACTACCCGCTGGTGTGCAGCAATTGCACCATGTTTTGTTTGAGCTCGAACCTCCCTCCTGGCTCAGGTTTGCGGATACTAGATGTGACATTGATAGCATGTGGGATTGCCACCTCGCGAACCGGCCTAGCTGCCATCTCCTCGGGCACTAACATTGCCCTTACTACTGGTGGATTCTATTGTTGCTCCATGATTGTTTGTCTGAGCAACTGCAGCTTTTTCTCTAGAGCTTCTCTCCGCTGACGATGAAATTGTCTTTCAAGCTCTAAATATGAGTCCACCAGCTCCTTATCTCTTGCCAGTGTTCAACAGAGATTATATCTGCGAAATACAGGCTAAGACTAAGTTGTCAACACTTAAGAAAAAACATTATAGTAAATTTACACTTAAGAAAAATTTCACCAATTGCCAGTCCCCGGCAACGGCGCCAAAAACTTGTTCGTCTGTGTACTCTAGGGTAATTACTACACGCAAGTGCACGTGGTCGAACAAGTAGTAAAGTGGCTTAAGTAAGCCAAGTATCGATCCCACAGGGACTGGGCTAGGGTACAATCTACTCAAGTGTCACTATATTTTAACTCTAAAAATGCAAACAACAGTGTGAAAAAGAGTTTGGTATTTTGGTTTCTAATTTTATGCTGATTATAAACGAATATACAATTTGAGTCTGAACTATGAATATGAGCATGCTGAGGTTAAATGAACATGTATAGAAACTAATTATCAATACAATGGTTGGTTACTCTTTCCTCCGGTTGCTAGCCAAGAATTATTGCCAATGGATTAAAACTCTCGTATTTAACCCAACTTAAGAATCATGAACCGTCCACCTACATTTCTGTGATTAAACGAAATTCATGTTCTAGCCATACAAAACCGATTCCTTAATTGACTAATACGACTTTCAGGTATATTTCTATCCTGAAGGTAAATCAATTCCCAATTTTCCCAAACTAAGAAGAGATCATATCCTATTGATTCACAACTTTCCAATTTCTTGCTCTCTCGAGTGAAACCGGACTTTTTAGATGTACATTAACGTTGGCCGCACATCAACGCAGTAAGAACAAGAATCAATAGAACAACCATGGAAGAAAAGATGAAAAACCCAATTGATCAATAACTACATTTCAATACAACTGTTCTTAACCTCAGCAAGAAGAGGAATTAACCACTCATTTGTGGATTAAACATTGTTAAATGAGTGTTAAACATACAAGCAATTGAATTAAAGAGAAGGAGATAGAGAAAAACCCTGATAATTTCGCCCCCTCAACTGCCTGTAACCCACATTCTTGCTCCACCAAGTCAGAATAATTAAAAATGAACCTAAGTGTTCTATTTATACTAGTGGAAATTTTTCCCGGAATAACAAGCAACGTGTCATGGAGTGCATCGCGGAGCATTGCCTCCGTGACACGCCACTGACGCGGACCCTTACTGGAAATTGCTTGTCCAGGTAATAAGGCCTAACGTGGCACGGAGTGCAATGCGGGGCTAGGCCAATGTGCCACGGCCCCAACGCGCACCTTCGCTGGAATTTGGTGAAAATTCCCTCTCCAGGCAGAAGGCATCCGCGATGGCAGCGTGACACGGCTCCATCACGGAGCCCCTTTAAATTGTGCCTTCCAATGCTTTTTCCCTTGCTAACATCCGAGTCCAACCCCGATCTCTCCCAACATGCATTTTAGCTTCTCAAAATTATATTTCACCTATAAAACAATGCTAATCATGTTGGTTAGTATAAATTCACATTTTATTATCAATCACATGAGAATGTATAAACATTGATAGATAAACAGGGCTAACATGACACATTTGAGTATCCCTTGGGCATATAAATTTGCCCAAGATCAGTACGTCAGCATGGGTTAAGGATAGAGGGCAGATCTACAAGAGCGACCTTAATGTCCAGGCCAAACAATGGTTAGGGTTCGTTTGCTCCAGATTGACTCCTTCAAAAAATGACAATAAGGTATCACTAGCCCGAGAAATTCTCATTGCTTGTATCATGGCAGGCATTCACATCAATGTAGGAGATATTATTGCCATAGAAATGAGAGATCGAGCTCGACAAAATGATACCTCTTCCATTCCCAATGTTGTCACGAATTTATGTCACGACACTGGTGTTCCGGAGATAGAAAGAATTGATGAGAATATTTGGGTAACTCAGGTCATCGACATCACAAAGATTCAGGATGAGATGAATCTGAAGCTGAAGAAGAGGAAACGGGAGCCAGTGGTTCCTCATGCTTCCGAGACCGCTATAGGTATTGAGTCTGAAGTAGTGCCCAACCATGTTGCTGATGCACAACATTCACCTATGATACACCAGTTGCACCCCAATCAGCCCAGTTTATTTCTGTATCCTGGATGGTGCAAGTAGCAAACATGACCACACGGAACAATAGTAGGCTAACCTCGCTAACTGAGAATATGCCTAACATGATGAAGAGAGCCATTAACAAGGCTCTAGCTCTAGTCCATGTTAAAATTCAGTACTTGGAGCATAGGGTCTCTGAGCTTGAGGGTATTGGTGCGAGAGAGGCCTTAGCAGCACTAAAGTCGACATGAGCAAAGTAAAGATAGATGTACCGCATTTGCAGCCTGATCTAAGCATCTTTGATGCTCCACTTCTTGAGGACGATGTCTTCAAGGATGAGAGGGCAGAGACAGATGAGGAAGAGATGGAGAAGGAGTAGGTGACAAAGGAAATAGATGTGGAGCAACAAGTTGAAGTTGCTATCCAACGCTCCATGGATGATGTCACAGCACGGATGGTAGGCGGAAGCCCAAGTTCCCATGCTCCAGCAGGAGAAGATGCTGCCACCATAGAGACCACCACCTCGGCCCAGTCTGAAGAGGCCAAGGACGCCTAGAGTGTCTTAGGGAGATCCTATCTTTTGTGTTAATATATCTTTTTTTGTATGAATTGAGGATAATTCCTGTCCAATTTTGTGGGTTTAGGTAGGTAGGATTTGTGAAAATGTGGTTTGTAACAAATGAATCAACTTTTATGTGTAATAAATGTGTGTTTTCTGTTTTTCCATCTTAGTTGTCATGTCTAATAAAACTCCTAGTATTTTCTTAATGCCACAGTTTTTTCCCCTAGGAGCTAAAATTTTTGTTATTTGTGTGTCAAACCAGGTGATTTTTGCCAATGATAGATAGACAGGCGACTTTCTTAAAGGAAAAAACCATGTTGTAGAAGGTAAAATTGTGTGTATGCTAATAAACCTATGACTTGCTGGGTTTTAACAAAGTCAACATTGTGTTGGTAAAATCAAATAAGGAATATAGCTCCTAGACATGACCTATAAAGTCTCTGTTTGGCTATTTGGACATAATGAGTTTTTGTATCAAGTTCATCACTTAGTATTAAATTGTAAATTCTAGCTATATTCAACAGAGATATGTGCCATGTGTGGTGAGTCTTATTTTATTCTTGTGTGCATGATTAGTCTAGAACTTTCCTAGAATATTTTCAAGGCGAAATACTAGATTACACTTCTTCTGAAACATGACAATAGGCCTTCTTTGAATTCACCTTTTGAACATTATCCTTAGTCAAATCCTTTTGAGCCTTAGATATTCCTTTTCTTTCCTTCTTCCTTTAGAAACCAACAACCCTGAACATGGTATCCTCTAAATGCCCAAAAGTGAGCCAGCATGAGCCAAAACATCAAAGTTTTGGAAGTTATCATCCATAAAAATCCTAACATAGGCTAAAAGCCTAAGTTTGGGGGGAGGGGGGGTTCAGATGAAACCAAAGGCCCATTTTAGTTGTCGCGCCCCATTTTTCTCACGAAAAGTGGACTTGGCATGTGACAACTCTTGAAGGATTAATTAAATTGAAGAGTCGCCACCTAACAAATTATGGTGCGTTAGGAAACTGTACTAAGCTAAGGGTCTGTTTTACTAGCCTAGGTCACCAGAGTCGAGCAAGGGTTCAAATTACCTTGAAAGGAAGGTGTTAAGCACTTTTTGAGGTCTACAAAGGTGGTTCAAGGCCGGATTCGTTAATATGTGAGGAGTTAAATAGTGAGAAAAACTAGGATTGATTTTAACTTAATTTATCTAATTTTAAACTAAATTAAAATGCAAAGATTATATAAATAAATACAATAAAGAAAAATTTCAGACAAACAAGGAGAAAGAAGTTTGAGACTATACACGTCTAAAGAGACAATCATTATTAAAAAATTTCAATGTACATTCAATTACTAAAAATTTTAATAGAATTTTTAAACTAAAGTAATTAAAGAAGTTTAGAGACAAATAAGGTAAGCAGGAAGAGAGCTTGAATAAAACATGAAATACTACGAATTTGTCAATGAATGCATCAAAGTTGTTGCTGAAATAAATACAAGAAAAGCATAACAAATAGATAAATAAAATTTACAGCTATGGGGCCGAACCTCGAAAAGGCACATACGTATCCCTAAAGAGAATCAGGCCAGACGTAGTTCTGCATTTAAAAAGGGGATCATTTTAACCTAACGGGATCACCTCGTGCAACTTAAATAATACTTCGAAACAACATAAATTGCTCATATTATTTAGCGAGCATAGACTATCATTTTGCATTACCCACCTAATTAGTTATTAATTCTAAAATCGTTCTAAATAAAGAAAATATACTAATGCCCCAACATGTGCCTACCCATCCCAAGTCTAATGTCCAAGAGGAATTTGGATCACTATTATGGATTTGGGATCTAAAGCTCTTAGGCTATTAAAAGTGATGAACGTCAAGCAAAACAAATAATTAATTTAAAAGCAGTTAGCACAAAAGGTTCCACATAGCCTCAAATCCTATGAATGTGAGTCCTAATGCAAAAATCATATTTAAATAGGCAAAATGAATGTGACTGGCAAACAAGGTGTATGATTTAAATAAATTCGTAATTGATTCTACAGGCATGATTTCTAAGAATATGCAAGCAAGTCTATAATATACAAATTCTATGGACATGAATTCTATGGTTTTGAAAACAAAATACTTCAACTTGTTTAGGTTCCTATAGGCGTGATTTCTAGCATGAATAATTTATGTACATATTCCTATAGGCATGATTTCTATATGGGATTGCCTAATTAGCAGTCACGAAACAAAACGGTAAAGAATATACAAACTCCGCCCCTATAAATTCCTTTTCACTATTATTAGCGTTTGTTACAAAGTTACAACTAATGATAATAAATGAAATGAAATAATAAATTAAAATTAAAAAAATAGAATTAATTTAAAACTAATTAAAATGGTTGATTTGCTTGTTTTCGGGTTTGAACCCAAGGCGACTCTTCCACACTTGCCCTCGAAAGAAAACCTGTTAAGCAACGAAACATACCGACAGAAAAACGCATATACATTCTAAACCTAAAAGCAAGTTCTATTTTAAACTTAAAACACATCACATAGGGAAAAATAAATTTCAGAGAGATCGTAACTACTGTAACAATATACACATAGCAGATTTAACATTCTATTATGACATAAAAAGTATATTAACCAGTTAAAGGAGATTAAAGAGAACTCTTAAGAAAAAAAAAGAATCCAAGTTTTAGAGTGCGGCTGGAAGAGAAGAATATATTGCTAGAGGGAGAAAGTCATTTGAAAGTGGTTTTGCTAAGGGAATCCCTATTTCCAGTGTTCTCCCCCTCAATGAAATAGTCCCTATTCCCCGTTATATAGCTAATAAGTCAAAATGATTTAAAGGAGAAGGGAATATTAACATTTATTCTGAATAACTGCTTACCATATGTCAATGAAATTATCCTAATTAAATAGAATTAAATAAAGGGAAGAAAATTTCTTTTCCATAATTAACAAATACTAATAAACAAAGAATTTAGTCATGAGAATTTTCCTTTAATTAAGGCAGGTCGTAAAAATCTCTTTTACCCCAATTGCAAATATTGAAAGAAAGGAAAGAATTATTCTAATAGGAATTTTACCTTATATTAAATCAAAATAAATTTCCGTAAACACATTGAGCAAGAATAACTATTGTACAAATTATACCTACCAAAATAATTAATCACTGATTTCTCTCTAATAAATCAGAATTAATGCAGAATGATCAAAAATTGCCACAATTAAATAAAAAATTTTGCTATCAAAATCAAAGTTACCATATAGGACAGACTTTCCACACAACCAGAAAGGAAATCATCAATAATTAATGGAGAGATGTTCTAATTCAAGCCATAGAAGAAACATTATCAAGTGAGGAACTTAAATCACATATTTTAGGGGAAGAAACAAATATTCCAAACTAGTATTTGAGTCTACTAGTAACTGATGGATCAAAAATCAAAACTAACAGGCAAGTTTGAGCTAATTTCTCATTTAAAAGAAAGAATGAATTCACCTATCGCTATTTTGTAGAATCCTAACATAAGTAAAGTAGAGCATGTACGTATATATAAATCATGAATCATAATGTTTATAAATCCATTCGAATATCAGTATACAGGTAAAATAGAGATATTTTCACATGTTAATCAAGGGCACAAACAAATGAAAATAAGAACAGTTACAGCCAAAGACGTCAATGAACATAATTAACTTCAGATCTAATTCTGTGCAAAAAATAATTTTAAAAAAATTATGGAGAGAAGTAATAGCTATGTAGCAGATCCAAACCATGGAGGAATTTAATATTTTTGAAATTATAACTAGAGGTACAATGTTTGGTTGTTCACGGTGGTGGTTTGACTGGATATGGCCGGAGATGGTGAGAAACAGAGGGAATGGGTGGTTTTCGGGTGGATGGCGGCCGGAGAGGAGGGAGAGTAGGGGTGCAGTGCCGATTTTGAAAGAAAAAAATGGAGAAGAAGAGTGGAGGGGTCCGGCCATTGGTGGTTCTCGACCGGAGAGGAGCAGTAGGGGTGTTGCGCCGCTGAGCTCCGGTGGTCTGTTTGGTGGTTTTTGCCGATGGTTGCTGGACGGACAAGAGGAGGCGGTGGAGATGATACTGGTCCCATAGGGAGGAGTAGTGAGACAACGAAAGGGAGGGGAAGGCAGCTGAAAAAGTGGGGGTGATAGCTCTGGTTTCGTCTAGCCGGAGTTGATCGGTATATGGCCGGAGATGGGAGAAAGTGAAGGGTTTGCGGTGTTGGTTTTGGTAGGGAGAGAAGTGAAACGAGAGTGAGGAGTGTTGTTGGGTCTTTTCAGTTTTTCGACTAATTTGGGAGGAGACGGAGGGCTGCAATTTTTTGTGGACAGCGCAGAATAATGGAGAAGAAAGAGAGAGGCAATCGTTTGGTAGAGAGGAAAAAATGAGAGTTTTTTTTAGGGTTTAGGGTCTTAGAGATAGATATGGAAATAATGTAGGGTTTGTTTATCAACCGTAAGATTTAAAGACATGAACGACTAGGATTTAATCTTATTTAAAACGAATTAGATAATTTTGTTTAAAAGGTAATTTTAAAATATGTGCATATATATTAATATGCAGCTTCGACGGGGCCTAGGGAGGTCAAAATTGGGTGTCAACAACTTCCCTTTCATTGCTCCGGAATGAAGGATGAGTTGTCGAGAAAAGAACGTTGACTTAGTAGCCAATTTTGTCTGACCGAAAAAAGTTTCGGCAGCACCGGATGATAGAAAAAAATGGGGTTATGGAGATATTGTGGCCGAGTCTTTAGTATCAAGTCACCTACATATCTCGAGTCTATGAGGATCAGGCCGCTCTGTAGTTCTAGATTTAGGGACGAAACGGATTCCCA
This sequence comes from Datura wrightii, assembly GCA_035772735.1. Lineage (NCBI taxonomy): Eukaryota > Viridiplantae > Streptophyta > Magnoliopsida > Solanales > Solanaceae > Datura > Datura wrightii. The sequence continues at coordinate 67,707,759 of JASDFA010000019.1, read as the reverse complement.
AAGAAATTGACGTAACGAGGCTTGAATAAAGGCGAAAGTAGCACAAGGTGATAAGAATAGAGAGATGAGAGAGAGAGACAAAATTATTACTTCCGTATCAAAATGCGGTAATATTAGAATGAGGGCTAATTCGAAAGATAAAAGATTGAAAGGCGAGATGAAGCGAAAATTGCTTCTAGATAGTATGCGATGAGAGTGGTAGAGCTTGAAAGTAAATAAATAAATAAATAATGATGGGCAGATATAATTAAAAGCTTGAAAGTAAATAAATAAATAAATAATGATGGGAAGAGATAATTAAAATAATGTATAAGTTTTCAAAAATAAAGCGTAGTTCGGATAACTTTAGGAGGGTAGTGCTTAACCCAAACAACATTTAAAAATAGTAGGACCACGCCTAGCCTTTAAAAAATTAGAGAGTAATGCTTAACCCAATAAAAGAAAGGTGAGAGTATCACAATAATAATATGTTAAGACTAGCAAATAGTGGCTTGAAGTAATTCGGTAGTAGCTTGAAAGCTTGAGAGTAGTGTAAGAGTGGGAAAATAGCATAGAATCTTGAACTAGTTTGAATCAATATAACGAGAGTAACTTGAAATAACACAATAGTAGCCTGCAAACTTTAAAATACTAGATAAATGTAATTAGTCAATAAGCATAAGATAATACTTTGCAAAAATAACGATTAGCTTGAATAAATTTTGAAAGGGTAGTGCTTAACCCAATTTATATTTAAAAAGCAGTGATTAATCTTAAGTATTGGAGGGTAATGCTTAACCCATAGGACAGTGCTTAGCCCTTAATCCATAGGATAATGCTTAGCTAGGGTAATGCTTAACCCATTTTAAAAGCAATAGGGCAATGCTTACCCCTTTAAAATTTATGGTAGTGCTTAATCCGTAGGATAATGCTTAGCCCTTAAAATTTATAGGGTAGTGCTTAACCCATTTTAAAAGCAGTAAGGCAATGCTTAGCCCTTAAAAATTTGAAGGTAGTGCTTAACCCCATTCATAATCCGCAAGGCATTGATCAGCTTTAAGTAATTTAGCTTTACCAATGGATACCTTCAAAAATCCTGATGATATACAGAGTTATTGCAAGTTTGTACCTGTCATTCCTATGCTCAAAGCAAAATTATAAGTTTAAAAGGGGAAAGGTTGATTTGTGCCTCTATCTTCTGTTGCTATCCCGACCTCATGAACTTTGAATTTGTGATCAGGATGGATATCACATCCTTTTGCCTTGAGAAGTCATTTCGATGAAATTTTTGAGGACCTCTCAAAAATTTCTGCCCGATTTATGTAGAAATGCTTGATCTATGGAATTTTTGAGATCCTCTCAAAATTTCTGCCCCATTTAACACTCAAAAAGGGGAAATAAAAATTTGTTAAGATATAGATGGAGTCCTTTAGAGACGCCTACATATCCCTCTTAAATGGGAATCGGGTCCAACATAGTTCAGAGTACAAAAGTAAAAACTTTCAAATGAGGGAACAAATTAAACTGAGGATAGCTTTCAACTTCAATATCCTAAGTAGGCATCAACTTTCATTTCGGGTGTATCACTTTGGTATCATTCCATTTTTGAATATTATCTTTCAAAACTCGACACTCTTTTGCAGTGTGCCCTCTCATCCCTAAATGATTGTTGCAAATCTTATTATAATCGAGCCATTTCGCATGTGTATCCATCACTATTGCAGGAATTGGAGTGATATAGCCGACAGACTTTAATCGCTCATACAATTGGGTTATAGGCTCACCCAGGGGAGTGTATCACTTTGATGAACTTGGGTCGGGATCTTGCAGGCTGGTGAGATTGTTAGTTCGGTGGATTTTGATAAACTGGGGGCCTTTAAAGTGTATCAGGAGGGAACTGAAAATGTGTAGATTGTGCATTATAAATAGGATAAGTGGCAAGGTTGTAGAACTACATCGGGTGATTGTATGTTGGTGATGGAAGTGGAGGCACTTGGTATAGGAGCGGAGGTTCTTGGTATCTCCAAAGTGCTTGCGGCTCTTCTGTAGGCGATACGACATTCACCTCTTTCATGTTCTTGTTTTCAGTGGTCCTACTAGACTGCAAAGTCTTGCTAGCTACTTGCAATGCTCCCAATTGATAATGGTACCATTATTGATACCGTCCTTAATATTTTTGCCTAATTTGATGATTTTAGCGAAGCTCTTCTCACTTACCAACATCAACCTATCATATACTTGGGGGTTCAGATTCTACATGAAGATATTCTTCATTTGAACTTCCTCCATTAGAGGTCGCACTCTAGTGGCCTTGGACCTCCAACGAGTGGCATATTCCCTAAATATTTCTGTAGGATTTCTTTTCAAGTTATGAATATAGTGCAAATTCGGTGCATTCTCTATATTGAAACCGAACCACTCTACAAAATCCATAGCCATATCAGTCCAACTAATCCATTTTATCGGATCTTGCTCTATGTACCAACTGAGGTCATCTCCAGTCAAACTTCTCATAAAAAACTTTATTCGGATTTTTTCATCTCTTCCTACTCCAATCAACTTGTCACAGTACATTCTTAAGTGGGCTTTCGGATCATCGGTGTCAGTGAACATTTCAAACTTTGGAGGTTTGTACCCCACAGATAGCTTGACATCAGGATGTATGCATAAGTCTTCATAACTTAAGCCTTCTATCCCCTTGGCCCCCTCAATATTTTGTATTTGGTTATTCATATTCTTAAGCTCCTCAGCCATAGTCTATATCAACCTATCTTTCTCAGAGAGTCCAGATTCTCCTAGGTGATGAGTGAGCGGAGTAGTCTCAATGTAAACGGGGTTTAAGGTATGATTTTCGGGATCATGGGCGTAAGATATGTTGGATGTACATGTGGGAGGTAAGTGATGAATATGAGATATGGTGGATGGTCTTTGTGAAGGGGCTTGATTTCGATGTACATTTGAAGGAGTTGCGTAAGCATTATGCGGATATTGTACATGATTTTGAGGAAGCGAGTACATATGACTAGAATTGTTTTGAGGATTTGAGACTTGATGGAATGACAGAGGAAAACTTGTAAAAGCGACATGAGGCTTTGTAAGGGCGTGGACCTCAGTTTGCAGTTCCAACGAAGTTTCCAGCGAAACCGACAGGTTAGTTGTATTACGAACTCGGGATAGTTCCCCTTGAAGTTCCAAAATTCTTTGTTCCATCCTTAGTATCATGTCATTGTACTCAAGTGGATACCTTCTCTCTGAACTCTCAGTGAAATCTCTTAGAGCGGTCGTATCAATTATGACTGCTGAACTGTTACTGTCATTCATTTTCCCTCTAACTTTGGTGAACCGACTAGGCCAAAGGTATGGCGGGCAGTTATACATAAGTCAACCTTAGGAAGGGGGATAGTCAAAATAAACAATAAAAAATAAAATCAGTAATGAAACTTGAGCATAACATGTAAATTAAATATTAAAGGAAATAAACACATTAATACGTTTTCTAATTTTGGGGGCTTTTTTCGTGCTAGAGGTAGGCCTAGCGCATTTTGAGAGTCGAATATGCCATAATGTATCATTTCATTTCCTCCACTTAAATTCCAGATATATAAAATAACATAAACAAATAATTGCTTTATTTACATAATGAAATGTTACAAGAAATAAAAATTACAAAAGCAAAGCCATAGCCTAAACGGAAAAGCTCTTCCTTCTTTCGGCGTCTTCTTAGTTTACACAATTGAAATTGGTCCTTAACAACCTGCATCATAAAATATTAGTTTTATCATTCTCACCTAAGGAGCAAATACTCTACATTTTTAGGCAGATTATCCTCTCAAAAAAATGCAAATAGACATAATAATGTCTTTTTTGAGGTTGTAAACCTCTTTGGACTTTGCGCAAAGTCAAACTAATGATTTCAATACACCAGCCATATCGAGACTGTCTAGGGATAATGCATGCATGACTTAACATAAATTTCTAAGAGTTGAGTGGATACAGACTGAAAGGTTTTCTTATGCGAAAAGACACGTGGTCATATGGTAGTAAAACTATTCATTCACCCCACGTATATGACAATTCTCTAAATAGGTTTTAAAAGAAATTCAGAGAATTGCAAAGCAAAACTCGCGTGTATAGTGTGTGATATTGAGATTCCCAAGTGGGAAAAATATTGGCAGAATGACAAATTATAGATCTATAATAATTAACACATAATAAAAAACAGTAGCACAATAAGCAGTTTAAGGAAAGCAATAATATTTGATTAAGCGATAAATGAAATAAGAAGATTAGGAACAAATATGTCATAAGCTATTCCAAATAAACACATAAAGAGATGACTGAAAATGATTAAACATGAAATAATAGCATCAAACAAAAAATGTATAAGGAAAAAAAAGGAGGAGATTAAACATGACATAGATAATTTAAATAAGGAAACAAATAAACAAAATAAAGGAAAAGAGTCAAACATGGAAGAATATATAATAATTCAAACAATGAAATAAATAAAGAAGATAAGGAAATGGGTATACATGGAAAGAAACAAACTAAATTTAAAAAGGTAGCAAATCCAATTAGACATATATCACCAAAAATAAACATAAATTATGAAACCGTCTTTTTCGGGTTTGGGAATCCCTTAAGACTCAAGGCAATGTTTAACTATTAGTCTTGACGCGCCATGAGCATCGCGATTTTCTAGGTTTGATATAAGGTGTATTCCTTAAAGGCATACACAGTCAAGATCTAAGAACAAGAGTGGGTATGACACGGTTTCCCCAAGTAGACAACTTGACAGTGAGGAAGCTCATGACCGTCGATGCACTGCTGATTGACCAAATCATGAGGCATTCCTCGGAGGGTGTTTTAATAGTGAACGGTTGTAAAACCACCCAACCGTTATCCAGTGTGTGAAAATGAGAAGTGTCCAAGTGGGGAAAGTATGAACGGAATGATAATTTATAAAAGTAGATAAGTAATTAATTAATACAATAAAATAAGACAGGATAAATAGAAAAACAAAAAAGGAAAGAATGTTAGTAACTTCATGTTTAAGGATGTAATATAAAAAACACATAAGAAATAAATCAATTATCAGGAAACAAATAAATATAATAAAGGAAAGAGATTGAACATTGCGAGGAAGCAAATAAATAGAAAAAAGGAAAGGATTTTTTTCCTTTTTTATAAAAAGAAACTCAAAAACTTAAATAAAGTCCCATATAGTAACAAACACGTTGTGGCTAGAAGCTAAAATCCCCAGCAGAGTCATCATGCTTTCGCACTCCATTTTTCTCGCGAAAAGCGGACTCGACATGTGACAACTCTTGAAGAATTAATTAGATTGAAGAGTCGTCACCTAACTAATTATGGTGAGTTAGGAAACGGTATTAAGCTAAGGGTCTATTTTACTAGCCTAGATTACTAGAGTCGGGCAAGGGTTCAAATTACCTCGAAAGAAAGGTGTTAAGAATCTTTCGAGGTCTATAAAGGTGGTTCCCGGTCGAATTCGTTAATATGTGCGGAGTTAACTAGTGAGCAAAACAAGAATTGATTTTAACTTAATTTATCTAATTTTTTAAACTAAATTAAAATGCAAAGATTATATAAATAAATACAATAAAAAGAATTTCAAACAAATAAGGAGAAAGAAGTTTGAAACTATACACATCTAAAGAGACAGTCATTATAAAAAAAATATTACAACATACATTCAATTACTAAAGATTTTAATAGAATTTTTAAACTAAAGTAATTAAAGAAGTTTAGAGACAAATAAGGTAAGCAGTAAGAGAGCTTGAATAAAACATGAAACACTATGAATTCGTAATGAATGTATCAAAGCCATTGATGAAATAAATATAAGAAAAACATAACAAATAGATAAATAAAGTTTGCAGCTATGGGGCCGAACCTCGAAAAGGCGCCTACGTATCCCTAAAGGAGATCAGGTCAGACGTAGTTTTGCATTTAAAAAGGATATCATTTTAACCTAACGGGATCCCCGTGCAACTTAAATAATACTTTGCAACAACTTAAATTGCTCGTATTATTCAGCGAGAACAGACTATCATTTTTCATTACCCACCTAATTAGTTATTAATTCTAAAATCGTTCTAAATAAAGAAAATATATTAACGCCCGAACATATGCCTACCTGTCCCAAGCCTAATGTCCAAGAGGCATTTGGATTGCTATTATTAATTTGGGATCTAAAGCTCTTAGGCTATTAAAAGTGATGACCATCAAGCAAAATAAATAATTAATTTAAAAGCAGTTAGCACAAAAGGTTCCACGTAGCCTCAAATCCTATGAACATGAGTCCTAATGCAAAAATCATATTTATATAGGCAAAATGAATGTGAATGTCAAACAAGGTGTATGATTTAAATAAGTTCGTAATTGATTCTACAGGCATGATTTCTAAGAATACACAAGCAAGACCATAATATACAAATTATATGGACATGAATTCTATGGTTTTGAAAATAAAATACTTCAACTTTTTTAGATTCCTATAGGCATGATTTCTAGCATGGATAATTTATGTACGTACTAGTCCTATAGGCATGATTTCTATACGGGATTGCCTAATTAGCAGTCATGAAATAAAATGGTAAAGAACATACAAACCCCGCTCCAATTAACCCCTTTTAACTATTATTAGCGTTTGTTACAACGTTACAATTGATGATAATAAATGAAATGAAATAATAAATTAAAAAAACAGAATTGATTTTAAACTAATTTAAATGGTTGATCTGCTTGTTTTCGGGTTCAAACCCAAGGCGACTCTTCGATACTTGCCCTCGAAAGAAAACCTGTTAAGAAACAAAACATACCGACAGACAAGCACGTATACATTCTAAACCTAAAAGCAAGTCCTATTTTAAACTTAAAACACATCACATAGAGAAAAATAAATTTCAAAGAGATCGGTAACTATTGTAACAACATACACGTAGCAGATTTAACATGCTATTATGACATAGAAAGTATATTAACCGGTTAAAGGAGATTAAAGAGAACTCCTAAGAAAAAAAATAATCTAGGTTTTAGAGTGTGGCTGGGAGAGAAGAATATATTGCTAGAGGGAGAAAGTCGTTTGAAAGTGGTTCTGCTAAGGGAATCCCTATTTCCAGTGTTCTCCCCCTCAATGAAATAGCCCCTATTCCCCCTTATATAGCTAATAAGTCAAAGTGATTTAAAGGAGAAGGGAATATTAACATTTATTCCGAATAACTGTTTACCATATGTCAATAAATTATCCTAATTAAATGGAATTACATAAAGGGAAGAAATTTTTTTGGCCATAATTAACAAATACTAATAAACAAAGAGTTTAGTCATGAGAATCTTCCTTTAACTAAGGAAGGTCGTAAAAATCTCTTTTACCCCAATTGCAAATATTGAAAGAAAGAAAAGAATTATTCTGATGGAAATTTTACCTTATATTAAGTCAAAATAAATTTCTTTAAACACCTTGAGCAAGAATAACTATTGGACAAATTATAACTACCAAAATAATTAATCATTGATTCCTCTTTAATAAATCAGAATTACTGCAGAATGATCAAAAATTGTCATAATTAAACAAAAAAATTTTGCTGTCAAAATCAAAGTTACCATATAGGACAGACTTGCCACACAACCGGAAAGGAAATCATCAATAATTAGTGGAGAGAAGTTCTAATTCAAGCCATAGAAGAAACATTATCAAGTAAGGAACTTAAATCACATCTAGGGGAAGAAACAAATATTTCAAACTAGTATTCGAGTCTACTAGTAACTGATGGATCGAAAATCAAAACTAATAGGTAAGTTTGAGCTAATTTCTCATTTAAAAGAAAGAATGAATTCACCTATCGCTATTTTGTAGAATCCTAACATAAGTAAAGTAGAGCATGTACATATATATAAATCATGAATCATAATGGTTTTAAATCCATTCGAATATCAATATACAGGTAAAATAGAGCTTTTTTCACATGTTAATAAAGGGCACAAACAAATGAAAACAAGAACAGTTACAGCTAAAGATGTCAACAAACATAATTAACTTCAGATTTTTAATTTTGTGCAAAAAAATAATTTAAAAAAATGACGGAGAGCAGTAATAGTTATTTAGTAGATCCAAACCATGGAGGAATTTGATATTTTTGGAATTATAACTAGAGGTACGACGTCTGGTTGTTCACGGTGGTGGCTTGACCGGATATGGCCGGAGATGGTGAGAAACAGAGGGAATGGGTGGTTTCCGGGTGGATGGCTGCCGGAGAGGACGGAGAGTAGGGGTGTGGTGCCAATTTTGAAAGGAAAAAAATGGAAGAGAGTGGAGGAGAGCGGCCATTGGTGATTCTCGACAGGAGAGGAGTAGTAGGGGTGTTGCGGTGCTGAGTTTCGGTGGTCAGTTTGGTAGTTTTTGCCGGTGGTTGCTGGACGAACAAGAGGAGGCGGCGAATGTGACACTAGTCCCGTTGGGAGGAGCAGTGAGACGACGAGAGGGAGGGGACAGCGGCTGAAACATTGGGGCGGACGGCTCTGGTTTCATCTGGCCGGAGTTGATCGGTATATGGCCGAACGGGAGAAAGTGAAGAGTCTACGGTTGCTGGTTTTGGTAGAGAGGGAAGTGAAACGAGAGTGAGGGGTGGTGTTGGGGTCTTTGTTGTTTTCCAGCAGATATGAGATGAGACGGAGGGCTGTGGTTTTGTGGTGGACGGCGTAGAATAATGGAGAAGAAAGAGAGAGGCGGTTGTTTGGTAGAGAGGAAAAAATGAGAGTTTTTTTTAGGGTTTAGGGTCTTAGAGATAGATATGAAAATAATGTAGGGTTTGTTTATCAACCATAGGATTAAAAGACATGAACTACTAGGATATAATCTTAGATTGAGTGGGTGGGGTCAACGGATTGGGTCATGGATCGGGGATAATTAATTGGGTTGAGATCTAATTTATGGATAAAATTGAATTTAAATAGTAGTCATAATTGATAAAAAGGGCTAAAATTGGCACAAATTAGATAAAAAGTGGCCAGATTTTAAATGAATTGGATGAAAAATTAAATTAGTTGCTATTAAATTAATAAAAATACTACACTTGTAAATAATTTAGTAAATGGGTAACATAATAGTTTAATTTACGATAAAATTATATAAATATTGTTATTGATATAAATAAATTTATAAAATTAAAGTAAAAATTCTACAAATATTATTATATGAATAGTTTATAACATTTAAGTAAAATTATATATTTTAAAAAAGAAGCTTGTTTAATTGAAACTATGTACGTATGTACATTATATATATTATTTTGCAATATATTATATATGATGTAATTACATATAATTTTGAAAAATTAAAAACTTGAAATTAATGCAATAAACATGTTTTTAAAAGTGTAGAAAATAATTATGCAAAAGATTTAAATAGGTATGCTAATTAATACTAGAATATTACGAATACGAATTAAATAATTTCGTTTAAAAGGTAATTTTAAAATATCCACATATATATTAATATGCAGCTTATACGGGACATAGAGAGGTTATAGGTTTTTTCAATGTCTACATATATATATATATATGTTGTAGTCAGGGGAAGATTTAAGTCAACATTAGTTATATGCTTTTTCAATGTCTAATATATATATATATATATATATATATATATATATATATATATATATATATATATATATATTGTAGTCAGGGGAAGAGCAAGACTTGGGCAAAAATAGAAAGAAGACCAAAAGAAGGTTGTCGAAGGAGAGATAAAGGGGTAACATGAAAGAGGAAGACTTAAAACTAGAAAGGTGGCATTTGGAGAGGATCCATGTGAACAAACCCTTGACCTATCTGTAAAATACAAACCCGCACCAACACCCTCAAGTCCTGTTTGATTTTAGAACCTATGTATTTATATTAGTGGAGAACTACATGAAGAGCAGGCCGATGGTACTATATCTGCATACATGAGAATTCCTTTCTGAGAGAGAGTGTACTATACAGTGTAATATCCATAACGCATAAATAATTTCTGTGTGAATCGGGGATACTTATCTTTTGTGAGGGTACATGTCAGTTGAATACAGTCTGAATCTTATTTTCAATAAGAGAGAATGAACAAAGATATAGTGTTGTGTTAGAGTCAGACAAGCCGAATGATATTGTGTCATTGCTAGAGAATTTCATTTGCTTGATTTAAGATGAGTGATGATCCCCAAATGTTAGGCTTCTTGTTGATACTCATTACTAGTCAAGTGTCTATCGTGCGAATTATTGGCTGGTTGAAGAGAATGTTGTGTTTTAAAGTTGCTTGAGGACAAACAATAGTTTAAGTTTGGGGGTTTGATAAGTTGGCATCTTGACCAACTTATCGGGTCTATAAACTTAGAATTTTGCAATAAATTGATATAAAATGAAGTACTTATCATGATTTCTCTTCATCTGTACAAGAAATTACCATTCAAAAGAGGTTGAAAAGGAATCAAGTGAAAATACTTCAAAGATCAAGCCAAGCAGCTTAAACTCTGTGAGAATTCTTCAAGCGTGGACCAATGATGACCAATCATAGACCGCGGATCTATTGTGTCTGGGACCAGAAGAACCTTTCTCAGTGATAAGATCTGTGGTTGAATCGCGGACTGGGGATTGCAAAGCATAGACCGCGAATCAGACGCGCCTCAAGCTAGATTCATATGTCTATTGGAAGGCAAAACGCGTTCATTACGCGGACCGCAGTTGACTAGACGGGGGATGCGGATGGCTCGTGGATTAGAGGCAGAAGGTCAGCCATTTTTCTCACCTAAAACGTGATCAAAGCACAGACCACACGGTTAGTTGTGACAATGGCATTTTTATAATTACTAGTATGCCAGTTATTTCCTTTTTTAAAATTTTTAGAGGGTTTTAAAGACTTATCTGGGTGCTATAAAGATAGCATGATACGTTACATTTGAAAATTTGAGAGAGGGAAAAGAGAGAAACGTATATTTTCTTGAAGTTTTTAGTGAAGAAATTTGAATCACTCTTGAACAGATTATCTTTATTTTCATCATTGTAAGTATATGTCTATCATCTTTTCTTTTCCCATGATTGTTATTATCTTTATCATGAGTAGCTAAATTTTATATCCAGAGTTGTGTGAACCTTTATATATTAATGTCGATGGGTCTATGAATGTAAATACTTAGGTTAGCAAGCCATGTGTATTATCAATTCTTCCGTTTTGATTATTCTTTAATGGTTGCAAACGTTAAATCTTGCCTAAAATTTGATTTTCCTGATCAAAGATTTCATGATTAGGAAGAAGAATTGATAATAGGTATTTGAGGTTTTCAATCCTCATCTAATGACTTAAGCTGTTATAAGAATAGTCAACCTAGAACTTGTGACAATAGTTAAATTAAGAATCACCCAAAGGCCGAAAGGATTGAGGGTGATAATTTTCTAAGTGGGTCGAAAGACTTTAGAGAAGTCTCTAGAACTATCTGGATATGCATGTGTAACGTTAGCCTAGATTTTAAATATAATATAGACCTGTCATAGTTAAGAAATCCTAAGAATCACAACCCTAGTTTAGTTAAATTATCGAAACAAATTAGAAATCCTCTCTATTTATTACTGAGAAAATCTTCAATTCTAAGTGTTATTTTATTTCCTCCTTTGAAATATCGACTAAATAAATTTGAGTATTCATTTTTTATAAAGTTTTCACCTTATTCCCTGTGGGATTCGACCCCAACCTTGTTGGGTTCGATATTTGATACACGACCGCTTTATACCTATTTAACGGGTATAATTTGAGCGTATCAAAGCATAATTAATATAATTATCGTATTTCAATAAAAAAAAATTATGTTGAGGAGTTTGATTTTCATTATTCTTGCAAAGAAAATTAAAAGATGAAATGATGATGCAGGTTATGTCTTAACAACATAATTAAGAATAATTTATCATCTATAAATTATATAATTGAGTCTTTAAATAGTGATGTGACACATATCTTATGCAGTCAAATCATTTCTTTTTTTGACTTTTCCCTCCTTATTTTTGTCGTACATTTATTTACTTTTACAAATGAAATCAATATATATTGTGTCACACCCCACCTTGGGGGGTATGACGGGCACCTAGTGTCTGCTAGACTCTAGACTGCTAAATGGTCCAGCCTGAGCACATCTGGTGCTTTGGCTGGCTTTGGCTCTATTTCAAGAAACAAACCGGCTATATAACGGCTGTAAACACAGCCTCCGGCCCACTGGCCTCTAGCCATCTGTACCTGTAATAACAGCTAACCAGAAACATGTCGATATATGGGAGCCTATGCGGGCCAACAAGGCCACCATGCTGTCTAGTTATCTGTAACTCAACACAAGCCTACTGTAAGACTATGTGACCGGCAAAGTCACCACTACTATCAAACTATGGCCCCACACGGCCAACATAAATTGAAATACAAAACAGCTACAGCAGACTGCACAGCCTCACACGACCGGCCCAACTAACCACAGGGAAATATATACAGACTGCAAGCCTCTACGAATACTGTAAGAAAATAGTGGAAATGATTGGGACAGGGCCCCGACCTACCCATACTGTACAACAAAAGAAAAGGAGCTACACCTCGGGAAATCAAACTCCGGAAGATAGGAGCTGATGACTCACTCGCTGGCTAGAATCACGAGGGATCGGTTCCTCGTCCGTGAGTACCTGCAGGCAAGCAATGCAGCGCCCCGCTGGGCGTCAGTACCACAGGTACTGAGCATGTAAAGCAAACTGAAATATGCACTGAAATGAATGGCAACAATAACATGACATATAAGCAAGAAGTAGCCGAGTCTATCTAGCTGAGGATAACTGGGGAGAGTTTGTTCATTCTGTAACTAATTGAGCGTACATGATGACGTGCCATTCTACTGTCTATTAGTATCTAATATCACATATCAATATACATAATAGTACACACAGTACCTGACCGACCCCCATAAGCCGGAAGGTGCCAACCAAGCAAGTAATCTATATACCCCTACCCGGGTCTAAACCAACCAAAAATAAGTCACTCCACTCATCTGATACTGTGAGCTCCTCCTACCGGTCCCCTGGGTACGTAGCTCAGGCCTTGGCCTCTGACAATAAACTGTGTCTGAGTCCGAAGACTCCTGCCTCTGGGCGCAGGTGCGCACGGGGCGATCTGCTGCTGTATCTGTGACTGAAACTGCCCCTGGGTGCAAGCACACAACAGGGTGATTTTATAAAAATCTGTATATAAAACTGCCCCCGGCCACAAGTGCACACAGAGTGGTCTGCCCCTGTAAACAGGGTGTACTGGCTCTGCGCAGAGTAAACTGAACTACCCCTGCAAGCAGGGTGGTCTGGATCGTATTATCATGGTGGTCAGCCATCATCGTCCTTTAGGCGGACGGCATCGCCCAGCTGGTGGCGGTATCTGAATCTAGTATCGACACAGCTATAACCCAGGGGCGGTGGGGATGCTAAAAGGGTGCCCACATTCCACAACAAGTCTCAACATACAAAACACATACACAGCAAGCATGCTCAATGAAAAATACTAACCATATTCTCTTCTTTTATCTCAAGGTCAGTCTGTATTAAATAACTGATACTATATTCTGTTTTACACTATTTCTGATTGCTGGACTAACTGCTACCTGGTCTTTATCTGTCTATCTGATTATATCTGGATATAGCTCAATAATATAAAATGTACCATCTACTACTGGATACAATCTCAACAGATGTAATACGTATTGCCTGAATATCTATTATTCTGATTATCGCATGATACGTAATTAATATACTAGCATGCTTGCTGGAAATTATACTAAAATCGTTCCTGTACGCTGGGTATCGGTTAATAGCCTTTATTCTATTTACTTTCTAAACTGTACTTCCTGGCTTGCCGAAAGAATAGCTTTACATACCTAGTTTCTGAGTACCCGACTGACCGATGTGATTTCCGTCGGTACTTCTGCTGTTTCTCCCAACTACATTCATATACATGTCAACTAGAACTAAATACATTAATATTCGGGAGAAATTATCACTTTTGATATATATTTATCCCAAACTTCAACCTTTCGAAAAACGGTCAAAAACTCGTTATTTCTCGATAGTCCAGAAGGGATAAATGCTCACTACAACGCTAAGAACACATTGGTACTAATTTAAAGCAATTCTATTTACTTTACCTCGGTAGCACGACGTTTCGCCGGCCAAATTTCACGAAACCAACTCCGTAGGATTGCTCTCTGCAGCTTTATACCTCTGTATCTAAGCCGGAACGGAGTTTAGACCGCGTTTCATTGCGTAATTGGAAGGAAATATCTATATATTGTCGTGGGTTTGCCTTAAAAATGGCTACCCTCTGTTTTCTTTGGTTTTTATGGATGAAAACAGCAAGGGCCGACTTTGCTATTTATTCTTTTTTTTTTTACCTTCTAAATCCCTTAACCAACATGTCATTAGGCTATTTATTTATTTAAAATTTACGGGGTGTAACATATTGATTAATATATTTAATGTCTAATAGATTTGAAATTATTTGTAGTTCATCTCTTCATCTTCCTTATAACTTGTACTCTTAAGTATTATTCATAACTCTTGTGTGTTTCATTTTCATAATTCTTAATAATGTTTATTTGATTTGTTAAAGATTGGAGTAGACAAATATAATAATAAAGATACAATTTTTAAGAAATCATTATTTGCATAGAGGATCAAGTACTCCTATAAAAGATAGAGGAAATTAAAACAAAAGATATCATTTTCAACTTAATACAGTAGATTGTTGCTTCAAAATATGATATCTTATTTTATTTACTTCACCACTCATACATCCTAATATTTTGTTCTACTGTGTACATATGAATAATTTGTACTTAAAAAAAAGTCAAAGAACTTTTAGTTTGCAAGTTTAAAAAAAATGAAAAAACATATCATATTTCAAATAAAAATAAAGATCTACGTTATCTTCTCTGTCAAATATTACATAATACTATATTATAATAAAATCAATTTATAAAATTACTTTTTTATGTGTGTGTATATATATCAAGAGTGTAAATATATAAATTTGTTAATTTTATTATAGCAGTGAAGCGCGAATAATTTCACTAGTTAATTATTGTAGTAATCACTATAATAATTATAGTTGAATATCTTCATTACCTTTCATTACTATACTAGTCTTAAAAACCATACCATTAAAATACTGACCAATTAAGTTTGACAATTTAAAGCTAAAGGTAAATTAAAAGACTATCGTTACATATGTTTGCCCTTTCAATTATCGTGCAATTAACCAGTTATATGTATATATAGAAACAAAACATATTCTTTTTAGAGTGATTTATTTGGAATGCAACTATTCAATTTTATTTTATTGGGACAGGATTGTGGCTGTTGGTGTTCTTGAAATATATTTTCCTTCATATTTAATACTCCTGATCACAATGCGGCATGAATAGTTTGCACGAGTATGCAGCTGAAGACTACGTCACACGTAAGGGTGTGCAGTTCAGGTTGGTTCAGATATTTTAAATATCAAATTAAATTAATTATATCAGATTTTTAAATTATAAATCAAATCAGATCAATAAAATTCGGATTTTTCAACTTCGGATTTTTTTGAATTTTTCAACTTCCTTAGATTTTCAGGTTTTTTTCCCAATAAAGTCTTCATGCAAAATATATAATTTGTACTTGAAATATTTCTTTAATTCTAGTAACATACAACTATCTAAGGTACTTTTCAATTAAGATAATAACATAAAATACGAGAAGAGTGTTGACATTGTACGAAAATATCCAACCAAAAAGATAATGAGATTTTATAAATTAAATATAGCTAATTAATAAGTCACAATGAAAATCATCATAGTCTAAAGTACTAAGTCACATCAAACTAAGTACGGCTGATAAGTATTAGTTACATAACTAAATATCTTTTTTTAAAATAAGTTATGTGTTTTCACTGTGTAACTTATGTCGCGCCTCATTTTTCTTGCGAAAAATGAAACTCGACATATGAAAACTCTTTTAGGATTATTAAAAAATGAAGAGTTGCCACCTAACGAATTAAGGCGCGTTAGAGCACCATTCTATACCACAAAAGTCAGTTTTGAATTAGCCTAGGTCGCCAGAGTCGGGTAAGGGTTCAACTTACCTCGAAAGGAAGGTGTTAGGCACTTCTCGAGGTCCACAAATATGGGCTCCTTCCAGATTCATTAATTAGGTGGAATAGCTAAATGGTCAAAAAAAGTCAATTATTGTTAAGACTAAAATAAATTGAGTGATTTAAACGAAAATTATAAATGTATTTTTAAAAACGTATGTTAAACTAATTTTGCAATAACATTTTTCTAAAAGACTTATATTAAGTTATACGATTTAAATGGAAAACAGATAGTTCAGACAAGCGAAAAGAAAGAAGATTTGGCCAATATATATAGAAGGAGAGCTTATTAATCTAATAATTTATATAATAAATAAATAGTAATTGGCAAAATAAAACGAAAAGAAATATATAACAAAACAAATTAAAAAATTTAAAAGATTAGACCGAGCCTCATAGAGATGTCTACGTATTCCTAAAGGAAATCAGGTCAGACGTAGTTCTGCAACAAATGAGGAAAGGGTGTTTTAACCTAATGGGATCACCCCATGCAATTAAAATAATACTTTGCAACCGTTAAGTTGCTCGTATTATTCAGCGAGCGCAGACTATCATTTCACACTACCCACCTAATTAATTAATCATAAAGCGTTCTAACAAAATGAGAACTAACGTCCTAGTAAGTGCCTACCTGTCCCAATATTAATGTCCAAGAGGCCAGAACTATTAAATTTGAATTTTGGGTGTAGAGATTACTTAGGCTATTAATAAGATAAACGTCAAATACAGTATTATAGCCATGATTTCTAAACATGTGGACTCTATTAATATGATTTCTAATGCAAAAATATCATACTTAAATATGCAGCACATATTTGTGACAGTTTTAATGAACATGAATAAGAGTGAAGTTCCTATGAACAGGTTTACTAGTTAATAACTTAGATTATAAAACAAGTCCGACATTAATACCAATAAGACGTTAAAAATTAGTGAGTAAAGGATTCTTTGGACAACATAGTACATAACAATTGTTCAGACAAGTACAAGCAGCATATTCATTATATGAAAACCTATAAGCGTGTTGTCTAATACATAAGAGTAAATCACAGATTATACAGCTTATAGTGGTGAAATTATGATGTTTTTTGTGCATACTAGAGGAGAAGTGATGCAGGTTTTCTAACAAAGATAAATAGTCGTACTTCAATTGCAGCTTGCGAGCAAGATTTTTGATTAACGGATTAAACTTGAAGCATGACTTTCTGTTATTAAGCTAAGCAAATTAAACAAGTGGTTGAATTTTATAAGCATGACATTTAATAGATACAAAATTGATTTGTTTTATAATCGTATTTTATGACTCTTGTGAGACAAAATATATTATTAATTATGAATAGATTGTTATAGATAGGCTTTAACCGGTTTAATATGTAGCAGCATATTATATTGGCATGATTTTTTAAATAATAACATATACTTGTACACTACATCAGGTAAATTCCTATAGGCATGATTTTTAACCGACATAATCAAGTTCTTGCTAATACTATAGGCATGGTTTCTATATCAGATTCTTAATTAACAATTAAGAAAGGCAGTAAAGCAACATACAATCCCCCCGCCCCCACAAAGCAAATAGACACTTTTAGCTATTACTAGTGTTTATTACAACTATTATAAAATGATAAAAATAAATAAATAAATAAAATACATGAGGTAAATGGCATAACACTAAATTAATTAACTTTCATAGCCCTCTCTTGTCACGGCGAGTCTCTGATGGATTTCGAAATAAATTTAAAGAATACCTGCTTAAAGGTTATACAATATTAGATAAGCAATAATCCCAAATTCATGACCATAACTCACTTATTCTAGGAAAACTTAATAATTTATGTTAAATAACATATCAAACACATAGTCACAATAAGAGAACAATTGAAGACACTAAATAACAAGATTTATCATATAAAGTAAATAACATCTTGCGAAAGTAAATAAACTAACCAGTAGATTACAAAAGTTGAAAGAAAATAAACGAATCGATAATGTCACAAATGCCTTGATTGTTACCCAGACTCAATACATCAAGATCACGATAATCTCAAGAATTTCGAGCAGTGCTTGTGTTGAGGAGGAATAGAGGAATTACAGAATTTTATAGAGGAGCAGAGAGCAAAGAGACGCTTAAGAACAAAGCAATTTTCGAGTGTTGTGTTGCTAAAGTGTCACGCCCCGAGCTTACACCTGAGACGAGACACGGTACTTGGAGTCACAAGTAATCCCAAGTCAACCACTGGTCTATCATATACTGGCATTCTGAGTAAACTTTAAAATATAAATATATGTACAACGAAAGCTTTAAAGCAAAAATATAAACATTTAAGAGCATGAAGCTGATTCACAAAGTCTGGATACATCTGAACAAAACTATAGATCTAAAAATAACCCAAGTCTGTGTCTGAAAGCCACTATTATTGATGAGTTGCTGGAACAAGCCTCCAGCTAACTCCAAGTCTAAATAAGAAAAGAAAAATGTAGCTAAATGAAATAATTATCGTCCCGAAAGATGAGGACTCACCAACTAGAACAGCTGAAGTCTTTTGAGAATGACCGGCTAGCGAGGCTGAGACTGAGTTCCTACAGCTGTATCATAAAAGAATACAACATAAAAGTATGAGTCAGTACTTCGAATGTACTGAGTAAGTGAGAGAAATCATACATAAGAAATGAGATAACTGAACTGAAAAGGCATGCAATAACCAATTGAAGCTACTGAACTAAATAACTGAAATAACTAAAACGGTCTAAATGACCCTGTCTGATGGTCAACAACATGTTCTAAATCTGAGGTACTGATCTGAACTGATCTGAAACTGGACTGAGCTGACTAGTGGAAGAGTCTATAACCGACATATAACCACATGAGCTAGAAGTGGAGTCCGGTGTATACACCCCATCGGTAGGACCCAATATACCTTGCCAGGGTATAAAGTCATGAACTGGGTGATTACAAATTGGGGCCATGAGGCCAATAAAACTGTAATCTATGATGGCAACGTAGTTTTGAGAACCTGGGTGCGCTGGAATCCCGGTCTGCTCGATGCTAAGTCCTACTCTCACTGGATATTTCTATATTGACTACTAAGTTGATATCTCCAAACTGGGACCCCAGACTAGTCAGGAATACCTATCTGGAGGAACCTTGAGAGTCCTAACAGACCGGATTCTATAACTGCGTTTTACGACTGGCCAGAGCATGCTTAGTTGGAAGCATCATGCCCGTCTAAAGAACAATTTGTAATCTGAGTCTGGGGTCCTAAGACTGGTTAGAGCTGCTTAACTGAAATTTCATGACCTCCTAAAGAACCACTAAAATGGATACTGAGTCTGGTTCTGATAATTGGGAGGCACTACTAACACCTCAAAATTTCTATAGTTAAACTGATCAGCTACATTCCTGACTAACACTGAGTATTCTAACATTTTGACTAAAACTAAACTGACAATAATATTATTGAGTTCTAATGCTACTAACAACATAGGAGTCCCCAACACTGATAAAATCAAGCAAAATTTTGATATTCAAACACTATTACATGATTCAAGTTTTCTGCATTCAAGAGCTAGGGCTAAAATTTTCTTTACAGGGACAAGCACCAATACAATCACAAACTGGTGGAAAATATCTACAATTATCCTAAAATAACATTCCACATGAATCAAACAAAGTCTGACTAAGAATTTCCTAACATTCAATAATTTTCAAGGCTCGAACCGATAAAGAAAATAGAAAGAATTTTGGGGACACAAGGGAAGAACTGTTCCCTTGTTGAATTCCCACATACCTCGTGAAGAGCCTGAAGAATTTCTTTGAGAAATCAAGGAGAAATGGACTGCCCTAGTTCTTGCTCTAAGAGAACTCCTACGTTGTTTTCTAACTATCTGAATGGGGGGAAATGATGAAAGAAATCGTTTAAACCATCTAATAGTCTAATATGTTTGTCACACCCCACCTTGGAGGGTATGACGGGCACTTGGTGCCTGCTAGGCTCTGGACTGCTAGAGGGTCCAACCTAGGCACGTCTGGTGCTTTGGCTGGCCCCGGGCTCTATTCCAAGAAACAAACCGGCTATATAACGGCTGTAAACACAGCCTCCGGCCAACTGGCCTATAGCCACCTGTACCTGTACTGTCAGCTAACCAGAACACATTCAATATAGGGAAACCTATGCGGGCCAACGAGGCCTCCATGCTGTCTAGTTATCTGTAACTCGACAATGAAATACTGGAAAGCTACGTGACCGGCAAGGTCACCACTACTGTCAAACTATGGCCCCACACGGCCAACATAAAAGAAATAAAAGTACTAACAGCTATACAACTGCACAGCCTCACACGACCGGCTCAACTGACCACAGGGAAACATATACAAACTGCAAGCCTCTAGGAATAACAATAGAAATGATCGGGACAGGGCCCCGACCTACCCGTACTGTACAACAAAAGAAAACGAAATACACCTCTGGAATTCAGTCTCCGGATGACAGGAGTTGAATACTCGATCGCTGACAGGAATCACGAGGGATCGCCTGCTCGTCTATGAGTACCTGCAGGCAAGTAATGCTACCGCTGGTACTGAGTATGTAAAGCAATAACTGAAGAAATATCTGAAAACAACGATACAACTGATGAAACTGAAATAGGAAGGAATAGATTAACCGTCTGATAATGTAAATCATACCTACTCTTAACTATACTGGAAGGAGTAGGAGTCATACCTGGAGACGTATCATTCTACTGCCGATCTACTCGTATTTAATGTAACATGGCATAACGTAACATAACATAACATAGCACACACAACCCTTACCCGGCCCCCATAAGCCGGGAGGTACAATCAGCATAGAATCTATACCCCTACCCCGGTCATCCCATCTCCTATAATAGCTATAAGCATCCTGCCGGTCCCCTGGAAATGCACTTGGGCTCGCTGAGCCCCTGACTATAACTGCATCTGAGTCCGGAGGACTCCTGAATCAACACCCGGGCATATCCGCTCGACAGGGGTGTGTAAGGGTCGATCAAGGCACAATATGGGGAAAATTGGCATCCCATCTTCGTCCCCTGTGGGACGGCATGCCACTCCGTAGAGTGACGTATCCTCGTCCTCTGGCAGACGAGTCGATATAGCTATCAACCCTGGGGCGGTCATGGATGCTAGGTAATCCAACCCCAAGACAATACAGTGGTCTCAACTAGTAATACTATCTGCATATCCCATATACTGAAGCTAATAGTAGTAAAGTATTTGTACATACTATATGCTGAACTAGTAATAGTAATATGTACGTACTCCATACATGCTGAGACTGATAATAGTATGTATGTATAAATATAACTTTCTGCCATATTGTACTGTGTCTAATGCTGAACAAAATATAGTCTTTCTGCTGAAAACCATGTTGTATACTGAGTTTCTATAGTAACATGATTTGCTATTTCTAATATGCTTTCTAAACTTCATTTTAACCTATCATTCTACTTCTGAGATGCCTTACAGATACTACATTGCTTTACTGGGTTTCAACTGAATACGATAATATCCTAACATTTTGTACTACATCATATACTGAGCATGCTGTGCAGTTCCTAACACTTGTATTAGAATCTATATCGTGCTAGCAAGTTTCGTGCTAATTATAACCTGATGCTTCTAATATCGTACCAACATTCATAATAAACATAACACATGACTTCTGAACATTCTACTGGCCTTTAAATTACTTTACTATATCGAGCTTACTAACTTGCCGAAGAAACTGGCTTTACATACCTTATCCTTGAACTATCCGTCTGTCGGACGAGGCTCGGCCGATACTTTAACTATTTCTCCCAACTGCATTCATAAATATGTCAATTAGTACTAAATATAGCTTTATTTTAAAGAACAACGTCACTTTCTATATAATTTATAGCCTAAACTTAGGCTTATCGAAAGACGGTCGAAAACTCGCTATTCTTCAGGGGTCCAGAAGGGAGAAATATTCACTTCATAGCTAGGAACACATAGACACTAGTTTGGAGCAATTCTACTTACCTTAGCTCGGTAGCTCGATGATTCGTCGGCCGTATTTCATGAAACCAAATCCGTAGGAATGCTCTCTGCTGCTAAATACCTCGGTATCTGAGGTTAATTTGAGTTTGGACAACGTTTAGCAGCGTAATCGGATGAAAATTATATTACCCTCTTCGTTCCTTTTCTTCCTCTGGTTTTTCCCCTCTGTTTCACTGGAAATTTATAAGTTAAAATGATTTAAAACCGAAGTGGGGCTTTATATACTTGAGCCTGGACAAGGCCAACGTGTCACGGAGCCAACGCGGAGGCTTCACCTCCGTGACACGCTGCCATCGCGGAGGGGCTCTGCCTCGGCTCCTACCGCGGTGGTTCGACAGGTTTCTCGTCCGATCTTTCCCCAGGCCTTCCTTTAGCACGTATGGCCTTCAAATATGCTTAACCAACGTGCGAATAGGTCATCTAGGTGCCGGGAATCCTACGAGGTATAACATTCTCCCCCCCTTAAGAACATTCGTCCTCGAATGTAAACTTTTATTTAGAGGACTCTTCAACTTACTATCTAGAAAAATTTCGGCAGAGTTTCCCCTGTAATATGGACTATAGCAAAAACCTGAAATGCAGAAAAGTCCAACACAGGTACTGCACGTAATACTTTAAGATTCACTGGATGGCTAATTATCAATCTTTCTCACTTATACATATACAACTATAAGATACTACATAAGCAATATACGGACATACCTGTCACCTGACTAGGCCTGGAATAGGTGAGGGTATCTAGCTTTCATATCTTCTTCAGTTTCCCACGTCATTTCCTCACGGTTCCTGTTACGCCACAATACTTTGACAGACGCAACATCTTTAGTCTTCAACCTGTGAATCTGTCTGTCTAAAATAGCTACTGGAACTTCTTCATATGCTAACTCTTCTGTGACCTGGACATCCTGAACTGGAACAACTGTGGAAGGGTCTCCTACGAACTTCCTCAACATAGATACATGGAATATTGGGTGAACAGATGCTAACTCCGGAGGCAAGTTCAATTCGTATGCAACTCGGCCTATTCTTCGCCGAATCTGATATGGCCCAATAAATCTCGGGCTAAGCTTGCCTTTCTTGCCAAATCTCATCAGCCCTTTCATCGGAGACACTTTCAGGATACCCAGTCATTTACCGAAAATTCTAGATTTCTGCGCCGCATATCTGCATAAGACTTCTGGCAGCTCTGGGCAGTCAGCAGGCGTTCTCTGATAAGCTTTACCTTCTCCTCTGAATGTTGAATGATGTTTGGCCTAATCAACGCTGATTCCCCCACTTCAAACCAGCCTACCGGCGATCTACATTTTCGCCCATATAATGCTTCAAAGGGCGCCATCTGGATAGCTGAATGATAACTGTTATTATAGGCAAATTCAATCAATGAAAGATTCTCATCCCAGCTACCCCCAAAATCTAGCACACACGCTAGTAGCATATCTTCGAGCGTTTGGATAGTCCGCTCAGCCTGCCCATCTGTCTGAGGGTGGAATGCTGTGCTCAAATTAATCTGCGTTCCCAAACCCCTCTGGAACGACTGCCAGAATCTAGCTTTAAACTGTGCCCCCCTATCTGAAATAATGGATACCGACACTCTATGCAATCTAACTATTTCTCTGATATATAATTCGGCATAATCCTCAGCCGAGAAGGTAGCCTTCACTGGCAGGAAATGAGCTGATTTTGTCAGCCTGTCAACTATTACCCAGATGGAATCATTTATGCATCTGGTACGGGGTAACCCTGTTACAAAATCCATGTTTATCGTTTCCCATTTCCACGTAGGCACCGTTATATCTTGCGTCAAACCGCCCGGTTTCTGGTGCTCCGCTTTCACCTGCTGACAGTTAAGACATCTAGATACAAATTCAGCTATTTCAGCTTTCATACCTGGCCACCAGTAGATGTCTCTGATGTCGTGGTACATTTTCGTTGCTCCTGGATGGAGGGAATAGCGGGCGTAATGTACTTCATGCATGATCTGCCTGCGAAGCCCTGAAACATTCGGGACACAGAGGCGGCCCTTACAGCGTAGCACATCATCCTCAATCATTTGGAAATCTGACTCCTCACCTTTCTGCACTCTATCTCTGAGCTGGACTAAGTCAGGGTCCTCGTACTGTCATTCTTTTACCTCTGTAACTAATGATGACACAGCAGAATTCTGAATTACTGCTCTATTATTTTCTGTTTCCATTACTCGAACGGCTAAACCAGCTAGCTGATGAATTTCCTTGGCTAACTCCCACTTCTCAGGTCGCAAATACGCCAAACTCCTCATTGACTTACGGCTCAGGGCATCTGCAACTACATTAGCTTTTCCCGGGTGATAGAGAATATTTACATCATAATCTTTCAACAATTCTAACCAGCGACGCTGCCGCAGATTTAACTCCCTCTGTGTGAAAATATACTGCAGGCTTTTATGATCTGTAAAGATGTCTACGTAGACGCCATACAGATAATGCCTCCAAATTTTTAGGGCGTGGATCACTGCGGCCAATTCCAGGTTATGGGTCGGATAGTTCTTTTCGTGTTTCCTCAGCTGTCTGGAAGCATAAGCAATTACCCTACCATGATGCATCAACACACAACCCAGTCCCAAACCTAAAGCGTCGCAATACACCGCGTACCCATCTGTTCCCTCTGGCAATGCCAATACTGGGGCGGAGGTCATTCTATCTTTCAACTCTTGGAAAATCTACTCACATGCCTCCATCCACTGAAATTTCGCTGCTTTCTGTGTTAGCTTTGTCAGAGGCGCTGCTATAGTGGAAAATCCTTCAACAAATCTCCGATAATATCCTGCTAAACCTAGGAAACTGCGAACCTCGGTCGGAGTGGTGGGTCTAGGCCATGTCTTGACCGCCTCTATTTTTTGTGTGTCGACCTGTATACCAGCATCTGACACGATATGCCCCAAAAAGGCAACTGAGTTCAGCCAGAACTCACACTTAGAAAACTTGGCGTATAGCTGACGGTCTCTAAGGATCTGGAGCACTGTTCGTAAATGGTTCTGGTGATCTGTCTCTGAATGAGAATATACTAGGATATCATCGATAAATACTATCACGAATAGATCCAAATACGGTCTGAATATGCTGTTCATCAGATCCATAAACACTGCGGGAGCGTTCGTCGGCCCAAAAGACATGACCAGAAATTCAAAGTGACCATACCTGGTCCTGAAAGCAGTCTTTGGAATGTCTTTTTCACGAACTCGGACCTGGTGATATCCGGACCTCAGATCTATTTTAGAAAAACATCTGGCCCCCTGCAACTGGTCAAACAAGTCATCAATTCTGGGAAGCGGGTACTTGTTCTTTACTATAACTTTTTTCAGTTGCCGGTAATCTATGCACATACGGAGTGAGCCATCTTTCTTCCTCACAAACAGAACTGGCGCACCCCACGGAGAAGTACTAGGCCTGATAAAACCTTTATCTAACAAGTCTTTCAGCTGCTCCTTTAATTCTCTGAGTTCTGCAGGAGCCATACGATAGGGAGGAATTGATATCGGCTGAGTGCCTGGTAACAAGTCAATAGCAAAATCTATCTCCCTTTCTGGGGGAATACCAGGTAACTCATCAGGATACTCGTTCACTACCGGAATAGACTGGAGTGTCGGAGATTCTGCTCGGACATCCTGAACTCTGACCAGATGGTAAATACACCCCTTAGACATCAATTTCCTCGCCTGAAGGTAGGAAATAAACCTACCTTTTAGCGTAGCGGTGCTACCCTTCCACTCCCGCACTGCTTCTCCCAAAAAGTGGAATCGGACCGTCTTGGTCCAACATTCAACATTGGCAAAGCACGGCACTAGCCAATCCATACCCATTATGGCGTCGAAGTCTATCATTTCTAGCTCGACCAGATCTACTGTGGTCTGACGATCAGCAACCTCTACCGTACACCCCCGGTAAATTCGGCTAGCCAAGATCGAGTCACCGACGGGTGTGGATACCGAAAAGGGCTGCTGTAATAATTCTGGTGCAATATTGAACTTTCGTGCAACAAATGGAGTAATGTAGGACAAAGTGGACCCTGGATCAATCAATACATAAGCAGGGTATGAGCAGATAGTTAGCATACCTGTCACAACATCAGGTGACGCTTCTGAATCTTGCCTCCCTGGTAAAGCATATGTGCGGCTTGGACCCACACCTATACTGGAGGCCTCTGATCTGCCCCGACCCCTGCTTGCTGAAACTGAGGGCCTGCGCTACCGAGGATGCTGTAGCTCGTGACCCTGCGAAAGCCCAGCCCTGTCTATCTCGATCCTCTTGACCTCTGGCTGGGCAATCTTTCATCAAATGGCCTTCTTGGCCACAAATATAACATGCAGTGGAGCCATACCTGCATGCTCCAGGATGGCGTCGACTGCATATAGGGCAAAGTGGTAGGGTATACCTACTCTGCTCCGCCCTCCTCTGTGATGGTGAATTTGCCATCTGCGAGCCTCTACCAGTCTCTGACTTCCCCCTACGGCTGAATCTACCCCCTACGGATGTGGCAGAGGTGGGGGCCTGGGTGGCCTGTCTAACAATCGTGGCCTGGGTCCTCCCCGAGCCTCCCTCTATAACTCAACTAGCCTGTCCTGGCGGCGCTGTTCCTGATTGGCCCTTCTGATCTCCCGATGCCGCTGTTTGATGCCCTCAATATTCTGAGCAAATGCCTGAACTCAAGAAATGTCCATGTCCTCTCGCAGTGTAGCCGTAATACAAGTCTCAACATATTCTGGATTCAACCCCATGATAAAGCGGTGTACTCTGGATGCCATGGTATCAACAAAGGCCGGTGCGTACCGGGCCAAAGAATCAAACCGCAAGGAATATTCCCGAACACTCATGGTCCCCTGCTCCAGATGTAGGAACTGCTCTACCCGGGCCTGTCGAATCTCTCGCGACAAATAGTGATCCAGAAAAGCTCCTGAGAAGCTGGATAAGGTCGAAGGGGAAACATCTCTCCCTCGGGACCTTTCCCAGCTTTCATACCACAATACGGCGATGTCCCGTAACTGGAATGCTTCCAACTCAACTGATTCTGTAGGCGTGGCATGCATAACCCTGAAAATTCTCTGCATCTGATCCAGAAAATCCTGAGGGTCCTCGGTCCGGTCCGTACCTGTAAACTGTGGGGGATTCAGAGCCAAGAACTCTCGGACCCTTGAACTACCGGGCCCTCCTGACGACTCCGCAACTGTAGACAGCATTGGCTGACGCTGAGCAGCCATCATCTGTGCTAACATAACTACCGCACTCCTAACCTCCTGGTCGGAAGGTGTCGATATAGGGACTGCAGGAGGTAGTGTCACCCCAAGTGGCTCCTGATGTGGTGGAGACTTCTAAGAAGGCTGGGACGATGCCTCTGTAGCGCCCTCCGATCGGGTTGTTTCTAAACGAGGGTGAGGCATACTGCTGGTGCCTTCCCCTGCTGCAATATCTAAACTCCGGCCCGTGATAGGGTGTCGCTGGTCTGACATTATCTGTAACCAAAGAACACAGTAAGCTTTTAGAGACTCAACCCTATATTATACAGCTCTACAGCACGACTGAATAAGAACAAAAGACAACAATCCTATCATGCCTTGCAGCCTCCTACCCATGGTATGTGGTGCACAACACATCCATGGACAGGACTCTACTTAGCACGGCTTGCAGACTCCCTGGGATACGACCTGCTCTGATACCAAGTTTGTCACACCCCACCTTGGAGGGTATGACGGGCACCTGGTGCCTGCTAGGCTCTGGACTGCTAGAGGGTCCAGCTTAGGCACATCTGGTGCTTTGGCTGGCCCCGGGCTCTATTCCAAGAAACAAACCGGCTATATAACGGCTGTAAACACAGCCTCCGGCCAACTGGCCTATAGCCACCTGTACTGTCAGCTAACCAGAACATATTCTATATATAGGGAAACCTATGCGGGCCGACGAGGCCTCCATGCTGTCTAGTTATCTGTAACTCGATAATGAAATACTGAAAAGCTACGTGACCGGCAAGGTCACCACTACTGTCAAACTATGGCCCCACACGGCCAACATAAAAGAAATAAAAGTACTAACAGCTATACAACCGCACGGCCTCACACGACCGGCTCAACTGACCACAGGGAAATATATACAGACTGCAAGCCTCTAGGAATAGCAATAGAAATGATCGGGATAGGGCCCCGACCTACCCGTACTGTACAACAAAAGAAAATGAAATACACCTCTGGAATTCAGTCTCCGGATGACAGGAGTTGAATACTGGAACGCTGACAGGAATCACGAGGGATCGCCTGCTCGTCTATGAGTACCTGCAGGCAAGTAATGCAGCGCCCCACCGGGCGTTAGTACCGTTGGTACTGAGTATGTAAAGCAATAACTGAAGAAATATCTGAAAACAACGATACAACTGATGAAACTGAAATAGGAAGGAATAGATTAACTGTCTGATAATGTAAATCATACCTACTCTTAACTATACTGGAAGGAGTAGCTTTTTTTGACTTTTCCCTCCTTATTTTTGTCGTACATTTATTTACTTTTACAAATGAAATCAATATATATTGTGTCACACCCCACCTTGGGGGGTATGACGGGCACCTGGTGCCTGCTAGACTCTAGACTGCTAAATGGTCCAGCCTGAGCACATCTGGTGCTTTGGCTGGCTTTGGCTCTATTTCAAGAAACAAACCGGCTATATAACGGCTGTAAACACAGCCTCCGGCCCACTGGCCTATAGCCATCTGTACCTGTAATAATAGCTAACCAGAAACATGTCGATATAAGGGAGCCTATGCGGGCCGACAAGGCCACCATGCTGTCTAGTTATCTGTAACTCAACACAAGCCTACTGTAAGACTACGTGACCGGCAAAGTCACCACTACTATCAAACTAAGGCCCCACACGGCCAACATAAACTAAAATACTAAATAGCTACAGCAGACTGCACAGCCTCACACGACCGGCCCAACTGACCACAGGGAAATATATACAGACTGCAGGCCTCTATGAATACTGTAAGAAAATAGTGGAAATGATCGGGACAGGGCCCCGACCTACCCATACTGTACAACAAAAGAAAAGGAGCTACACCTCGGGAAATCAAACTCCGGAAGACAGGAGCTGATGACTCACTCGCTGGCTGGAATCACGAGGGATCAGTTCCTCGTCCATGAGTACCTGCAGGCAAGCAATGCAGCGCCCCGTTGGGCGTCAGTACCACAGGTACTGAGCATGTGAAGCAAACTGAAATATGCACTGAAATGAATGGCAACAATAATATGACATATAAGCAAGAAGTAGCCGAGTCTATCTAGCTGAGGATAACTGGGGAGAGTTTGTTCATTATGTAACTAATTGAGCGTACCTGATGACGTGTCGTCCTACTATCTATCAATATCTAATATCACATATCAATATACATAATAGTACACACAATACCTGACCGACCCCCATAAGCCGGAAGGTGCCAACCAAGTAAGTAATCTATATACCCCTACCTGGGTCTAAACCAACCAAAAATAAGTCACTCCACTCATCTGATACTGTGAGCTCCTCCTACCGGTCCCCTTGGGTACGTAGCTCAGGCCTTGGCCTCTGACAATAAACTGTGTCTGAGTCCGAAGACTCCTGCCTCTGGGCGCAGGTGCGCACGGGGCGATCTGCTGCTGTATCTGTGACTGAAACTGCCCCTGGGTGCAAGCACGCAACAGGGTGATTTTATAAAAATCTGTATATAAAACTGTCCCCAGCCACAAGTGCACACAGAGTGGTCTGCCCCTGTAAACAGGGTGTACTGGCTCTGCACAGAGTAAACTGAACTACCCCTGCAAGCAGGGTGGTCTGGACCGTATTATCATGGTGGTTAGCCATCATCGTCTTTTAGGCGGACGACATCGCCCAGCTGGTGGCGGTATCTGAATCTGGTATCGACACAGCTAAAACCCAGGGGCGGTGGGGATGCTAAAAGGGTGTCCACATGCCACAACAAGTCTCAACATACAAAACACATACACAGCAAGCATGCTCAATGAAAAATACTAACCATATTCTCTTCTTTTATCTCAAGGTCAGTCTGTATTAAATAACTGATACTATATTCTGTTTTACACTATTTCTGATTGCTGGACTAACTGCTACCTGGCCTTTATCTGTCTATCTGATTATATCTGGATATAGCTCAATAATATAAAATGTACCATCTACTACTGGATACAATCTCAACAGATGTAATACGTATTGCCTGAATATCTATTATTCTGATTATCGCATGATACGGAATTAATATACTAGCATGCTTGCTGGAAATTGTACTAAAATCGTTCTTGTACGCTGGGTATCGGTTAATAGTCTTTATTCTATTTACTTTCTAAATTGTACTTCCTGTCTTGCCGGAAGAATAGCTTTACATACCTAGTTTCTGAGTACCCGACTGACAGATGTGATTTCCGTCGGTACTTCTGCTGTTTCTCCCAACTACATTCATATACATGTCAATTAGAACTAAATACATTAATATTCGGGAGAAATTATCACTTTTGATATATATTTATCCCAAACTTCAACCTTTTGAAATACGGTCGAAAACTCATTATTTCTCGATAGTCCAGAAGGGATAAATGCTCACTACAATGCTAGGAACACATTGGTACTAATTTAAAGCAATTCTATTTACTTTACCTCGGTAGCACGACGTTTCGCCGGCCAAATTTCACGAAACCAACTCCGTAGGATTGCTCTCTGCAGCTTTATACCTCTGTATCTAAGCTGGAACGGAGTTTAGACCGCGTTTCATCGCGTAATTGGAAGGAAATATCTATATATTGTCGTGGGTTTGCCTTAAAAATGGCTACCCTCTGTTTTCTTTGGTTTTTATGGATGAAAACAGCAAGGGCCGACTTTGCTATTTATTCTTTCTTTTTTTTTACCTTCTAAATCCCTTAACCAACATGTCATTAGACTATTTATTTATTTAAAATTTACGGGGTGTAACATATTGATTAATATATTTAATGTCTAATAGATTTGAAATTATTTGTAGTTCATCTCTTCATCTTCCTTATAACTTGTACTCTTAAGTATTATTCATAACTCTTGTGTGTTTCATTTTCATAATTCTTAATAATGTTTATTTGATTTGTTAAAGATTGGAGTAGACAAATATAATAATAAAGATACAATTTTTAAGAAATCATTATTTGCATAGAGGATCAAGTACTCCTATAAAAGATAGAGGAAGTTAAAACAAAAGATATCATTTTCAACTTAATACAGTAGATTGTTGCTTCAAAATATGATATCTTATTTTATTTACTTCACCACTCATACATCCTAATATTTTGTTCTACTGTGTACATATGAATAATTTGTACTTAAAAAAAAGTCAAAGAACTTTTAGTTTGCAAGTTTAAAAAAAATGAAAAAACACATCATATTTCAAATAAAAATAAAGATCTACGTTATCTTCTCTGTCAAATATTACATAATACTATATTATAATAAAATCAATTTATAAAATTACTTTTTTATGTGTATGTGTATATATATCAAGAGTGTAAATATATAAATTTGTTAATTTTATTATAGCAGTGAAGCGCGAATAATTTCACTAGTTAATTATTGTAGTAATCACTATAATAATTATAGTTGAATATCTTCATTACCTTTCATTACTATACTAGTCTTAAAAACCATACCATTAAAATACTGACCAATTAAGTTTGACAATTTAAAGCTAAAGGCAAATTAAAAGACTATCGTTACATATGTTTGCCCTTTCAATTATCGTGCAATTAACCAGTTATATGTATATATAGAAACAAAACATATTCTCTTTAGAGTGATTTATTTGGAATGCAACTATTCAATTTTATTTTATTGGGACAGGATTGTGGCTGTTGGTGTTCTTGAAATATATTTTCCTTCATATTTAATACTCCTGATCACAATGCGGCATGAATAGTTTGCACGAGTATGCAGCTGAAGACTACGTCACACGTAAGGGTGTGCAGTTCAGGTTGGTTCAGATATTTTAAATATCAAATTAAATTAATTATATCAGATTTTTAAATTATAAAGCAAATCAGACCAATAAAATTCGAATTTTTCAATTTCGGATTTTTTTGAATTTTTCAACTTCCTTAGATTTTCAGGTTTTTTTCCCAATAAAGTCTTCATGCAAAATATATAATTTGTACTTGAAATATTTCTTTAATTCTAGTAACATACAACTATCTAAGGTATTTTTTAATTAAGATAATAACATAAAATACGAGAAGAGTGTTGACATTGTACGAAAATATCCAACCAAAAAGATAATGAGATTTTATAAATTAAATATAGCTAATTAATAAGTCACAATGAAAATCATCATAGTCTAAAGTACTAAGTCACGTCAAACTAAGTACGGCTGATAAGTATTAATTACATAACTAAATATCTTTTTTTAAAATAAGTTATGTGTTTTCACTGTGTAACTTATGTCGCGCCTCATTTTTCTTGCGAAAAATGAAACTCGACATATGAAAACTCTTTTAGGATTATTAAAAAATGAAGAGTCGCCACCTGACGAATTAAGGCGCGTTAGGGCACCATTCTATACCACAAAAGTCTGTTTTGAATTAGCCTAGGTCGCCAGAGTCGGGTAAGGGTTCAATTTACCTCAAAAGGAAGGTGTTAGGCACTTCTCGAGGTCCACAAATATGGGTTCCTTCCAGATTCATTAATTAGGTGGAATAGCTAAATGGTCAAAAAAAGTCAATTATTGTTAAGACTAAAATAAATTGAGTGATTTAAACGAAAATTATAAATGTATTTTTAAAAACGTATGTTAAACTAATTTTGCAATAACATTTTTCTAAAAGACTTATAATAAGTTATACGATTTAAATGGAAAACAGATAGTTCTGACAAGCGAAAAGAAAGAAGATTTGGCCAATATATATAGAAGGAGAGCTTATTAATCTAATAATTTATATAATAAATAAATAGTAATTGGCAAAATAAAATGGAAAGAAATATATAACAAAACAAATTAAAAAATTTAAAAGATTAGACCGAGCCTCATAGAGATGTCTACGTATTCCTAAAGAGAATCAGGTCAGACGTAGTTCTGCAACAAATAAGGAAAGGGTGTTTTAACCTAATGGGATCACCCCATGCAATTAAAATAATACTTTGCAACCGTTAAGTTGCTCGTATTATTCAGCGAGCGCAGACTATCATTTCACACTACCCACCTAATTAATTAATCATTAATCCTAAAGCGTTCTAACAAAATGAGCACTAACGTCCTAGTAAGTGCCTACCCGTCCCAATATTAATGTCCAAGAGGCCAGAACTATTAAATTTGAATTTTGGGTCTAGAGATTACTTAGGCTATTAATAAGATAAACGTCAAATACAGTATTATAGCCATGATTTCTAAACATGTGGGCTCTATTAATATGATTTCTAATGCAAAAATATCATACTTAAATATGCAGCACATATTTGTGACAGTTTTAATGAACATGAATAAGAGTGAAGTTCCTATGAACAGGTTTACTAGTTAATAACTTAGATTATAAAACAAGTCAGACATTAATACCAATAAGACGTTAAAAATTAGTGAGTAAAGGATTCTTTGGACAACATAGTACATAACAATTGTTCAGACAAGTACAAGCAGCATATTCATTATATGTAAACCTATAAGCGTGTTGTCTAATACATAAGAGTAAATCACAGATTATACAGCTTATAGTGGTGAAATTATGATGTTTTTTGTGCATAGTAGAGGAGAAGTGATGCAGGTTTTCTAA
The DNA here is from genome assembly GCA_035772735.1 of Datura wrightii. Classification (NCBI taxonomy): domain Eukaryota; kingdom Viridiplantae; phylum Streptophyta; class Magnoliopsida; order Solanales; family Solanaceae; genus Datura; species Datura wrightii. The sequence goes on along the minus strand of JASDFA010000019.1, from coordinate 67,673,735 downwards.
CAAAGATAAATAGTCGTACTTCAATTGCAGCTTGCGAGCAAGATTTTTGATTAACGGATTAAACTTGAAGCATGACTTTCTGTTATTAAGCTAAGCAAATTAAACAAGTGGTTGAATTTTATAAGCATGACATTTAATAAATACAAAATTGATTTGTTTTATAATCGTATTTTATGACTCTTGTGAGACAAAATATATTATTAATTATGAATAGATTGTTATAGATAGGCTTTAACCGGTTTAATATGTAGCAGCATATTATATAGGCATGATTTTTTTTAAAGCTAAATATTAACATATACTTGTACACTACATCAGGTAAATTCCTATAGGCATGATTTTTAACCGACATAATCAAGTTCTTGCTAATACTATAGGCATGATTTCTATATCAGATTCTTAATTAACAATTAAGAAAGGCAGTAAAGCAACATACAATCCCCCCGCCCCCACAAAGCAAATAGACACTTTTAGCTATTACTAGTGTTTATTACAACTATTATAAAATGATAAAAATAAATAAATAAATAAATAAAATACATGAGGTAAATGGCATAACACTAAATTAATTAACTTTCATAGCCCTCTCTTGTCACGGCGAATCTCTGATGGATTTCGAAATAAATTTAAAGAATACTTTCTTAAAGGTTATACAATATTAGATAAGCAATAATCCCAAATTCATGACCATAACTCACTTATTCTAGGAAAACTTAATAATTTATGTTAAATAACATATCAAACACATAGTCACAATAAGAGAACAATTGAAGACACTAAATAACAAGATTTATCATATAAAGTAAATAACATCTTGCGAAAGTAAATAAACTAACCAGTAGATTACAAAAGTTGAAAGAAAATAAACGAATCAATAATGTCACAAATGCCTTGATTGTTACCCAGACTCAATACATCAAGATCACGATAATCTCAAGAATTTCGAGCAGTGCTTGTGTTGAGGAGGAATAGAGGAATTACATAATTCTATAGAGGAGCAGAGAGCAAAGAGACGCTTAAGAACAAAGCAATTTTCGAGTATTGTGTTGCTAAAGTGTCATGCCCCAAGCTTACAACTGAGACGAGACACGGTACTTGGAGTCACAAGTAATCCCAAGTCAACCACTGGTCTATCATATACTGGCATTCTGAGTAAACTTTAAAATATAAATATATGTACAACGAAAGCTTTAAAGCAAAAATATAAACATTTAAGAGCATGAAGCTGATTCACAAAGTCTGGATACATCTGAACAAAACTATAGATCTAAAAATAACCCAAGTCTATGTCTGAAAGCCACTATTATTGATGAGTTGCTGGAACAAGCCTCCAGCTAACTCCAAGTCTAAATAAGAAAAGAAAACTGTAGCTAAATGAAATAATTATTGTCCCGAAAGATGAGGACTCACCAACTAGAACAGCTGAAGTCTTTTGAGAATGACCGGCTAGCGAGGCTGAGACTGAGTTCCTACAGCTGTATCATAAAAGAATACAACATAAAAGTATGAGTCAATACTTCGAATGTACTGAGTAAGTGAGAGAAATCATACATAAGAAATGAGATAACTGAATTGAAAAGGCATGCAATAACCAATTGAAGCTACTGAACTAAATAACTGAAATAACTAAAACGGTCTAAATGACCCTGTCTGATGGTCAAAAACATGTTCTAAATCTAAGGTACTGATCTGAACTGATCTGAAACTGGACTGAGCTGACTAGTGGAAGAGTCTATAACCGACATATAACCACATGAGCTAGAAGTGGAGTCCAGTGTATACACCCCATCGGTAGGACCCAATATACCTTGCCAGGGTATAAAGTCATGAACTGGGTGATTACAAATTGGGGCCATGAGGCCAATAAAACTGTAATCTATGATGGCAACGTAGTTTTGAGAACCTGGGTGCTCTGGAATCCCGGTCTGCTTGATGCTAAGTCCTACTCTCACTGGATATTTCTATATTGACTACTAAGTTGATATCTCCAAACTAGGACCCAAGACTAGTCAGGAATACCTATCTGGAGGCACCTTGAGAGTCCTAACAGACCGGATTCTATAACTGCATTTTAAGACTGGCCAGAGCATGCTTAGTTGGAAGCATCGTGCCCGTCTAAAGAACAATTTGTAATTTGAGTCTGGGTTCCTAAGACTGGTTAGAGCTGCTTAATTGAAATTTCATGACCTCCTAAAGAACCACTAAAACTGATACTGAGTCTGGTTCTGATAATTGGGAGGCACTACTAACACCTCAAAATTTCTAAGTTAAACTGATCAGCTACATTCCTGACTAACACTGAGTATTCTAACATTTTGACTAAAACTAAACTGACAATAATATTATTGAGTTATAATGCTACTAACAACATAGGAGTCCCCAACACTGATAAAATCAAGCAAAATTTTGATATTCAAACACTATTACAAGATTCAAGTTTTCTGCATTCAAGAGCTAGGGCTAAAATTTTCTTTACAGGGACAAGCACCAATACAGTCACAAACTGGTCGAAAATATCTACAATTATCCTAAAATAACATTCCACATGAATCAAACAAAGTCTGACTAAGAATTTCCTAACATTCAATAATTTTCAAGGCTCGAACCGATAAAGAAAATAGAAAGAATTTTGGGGACACAAGGGAAGAACTGTTCCCTTGTTGAATTCCCACACACCTCGTGAAGAGCCTGAAGAATTTCCTTGAGAAATCGAGGAGAAATGGACTGCCCTAGTTCTTGCTCTGAGAGAACTCCTACGTTGTTTTCTAAATGTCTGAATGGGGGAAAATGATGAAAGAAATCGTTTAAACCATCTAATAGTCTAATATGTTTGTCACACCCCACCTTGGAGGGTATGACGGGCACCTGGTGCTTGCTAGGCTCTGGACTGCTAGAGGGTCCAGCCTAGGCACGTCTGGTGCTTTGGCTGGCCCCAGGCTCTATTCCAAGAAACAAACCGGCTATATAACGGCTGTAAACACAACCTCCGGCCAACTGGCCTCTAGCCACCTGTACCTGTACTGTCAGCTAACCAGAACACATTCAATATAGGGAAACCTATGCGGGCCGACGAAGCCGCCATGCTGTCTAGTTATCTGTAACTCGACAATGAAATACTGGAAAGCTACGTGAACGGCAAGGTCACCACTACTGTCAAACTATGGCCCCACACGGCCAACATAAAAGAAATAAAAGTACTAACAGTTATACAACTGCACGGCCTCACACGACCGGCTCAACTGACCACAGGAAAATATATACAGACTGCAACCCTCTAGGAATAGCAATAGAAATGATCGGGACAGGGCCCCGACCTACCCGTACTGTACAACAAAAGAAAACGAAATACACCTCTGGAATTCAGTCTCCGGATGACAGGAGCTGAATACTCGATCGCTGACAGGAATCACGAGGGATCGCCTGCTCGTCTATGAGTACCTGCAAGCAAGTAATGCAGCGCCCCACCGAGCGTAAGTACCGCTGGTACCGAGTATGTAAAACAATAATTGAAGAAATATCTGAAAACAACGATACAACTGATGAAACTGAAATAGGAAGGAATAGATTAATTATCTGATAATGTAAATCATACCTACTCTTAACTATACTGGAAGGAGTAGGAGTCATACCTGGAGACGTATCATTCTACTGCCGATCTACTCGTATTTAATGTAACATGGCATAACGTAACATAACATAACATAGCACACACAAACCTTACCCGGCCCCCATAAGCCGGGAGGTACAATCAGCACAGAATCTATACCCCTACCTCGGTCATCCCATCTCCTATAATAGCTATAAGCATCCTGTCGGTCCCCTGGGTATGCACTTGGGCTCGCTGAACCCCTGACTATAAGTGCATCTGAGTCCGGAGGACTCCTGAATCAACACCCAGGCGTATCCGCTCGACAGGGGTGTGTAAGGGTCGATCAAGGCACAATATGGGGAAAACTGGCATCCCATCTTCGTCCTCTGTGGGACGACATGCCACTCCATAGAGCGACGTATCCTCGTCCTCTGGCGGACGAGTCGATACAGCTATCAACCCTGGATCGGTCATGGATGCTAGGTAATCCAACCCCAAGACAATACAGTGGTCTCAACTAGTAATACTATCTGTATATCCCATATACTGAAGCTAATAGTAGTAAAGTATTTGTACATACTATATGCTGAACTAGTAATAGTAATATGTATGTACTCAATACATGCTGAGACTGATAATAGTATGTATGTATAAATATAACCTTCTGTCATACTGTACTGAGTCTAATGCTGAACAAAATATAGTCTTTCTGCTGAAAACCATGTTGTATACTGAGTTTCTATAGTAACATGATTTGCTATTTCTAATATTCTTTCTAAACTTCATTTTAACCTATCATTCTACTTTTGAGATGCCTTACAGATACTACATTGCTTTACTGGGTTTCAACTGAATACGATAATATTCTAACATTTTGTACTACATCATATACTAAGCATGCTGTGCAGTTCCTAACACTTGTATTAGAATCTATATCGTGCTAGCAAGTTTTGTGCTAATTATAACCTGATGCTTCTAATATCGTACCAACATTCGTAATAAACATAACACATGACTTCTGAACATTCTACTGGCCTTTAAATTACTTTACTATACCGAGCTTACTAACTTGCTGAAGAAACTGGCTTTACATACCTTATCCTCGAACTATCCGTCTGTCGGACGAGGCTCGACCAATACTTCGACTATTTCTCCCAACTGCATTCATAAATATGTCAATTAATACTAAATATAGCTTTATTTTAAAGAACAACGTCACTTTCTATATAATTTATAGCCTAAACTTAGGCTTATCGAAAGACGGTCGAAAATTCGCTATTCTTCAGGGGTCCAGAAGGGAGAAATATTCACTTCACAGCTAGGAACACATAGACACTAGTTTGGGGCAATTCTACTTACCTTAGCTCGGTAGATCGACGATTCGTCGGCCGTATTTCACGAAACCAAATCCGTAGGAATGCTCTCTGCTGCTAAATATCTCGGTATCTGAGGTTAATTTGAGTTTGGACAACGTTTAGCAGCGTAATCGGATGAAAATTATATTACCCTCTTCATTCCTTTTCTTCCTATGGTTTTTCCCCTCTGTTTCACTGGAAATTTATAATTTAAAATGATTTAAAACTGAAGTGGGGCTTTATATACTTGAGCCTGGACAAGGCCAACGTGTCACGGAGCCAACGCGGAGGCTTCACCTCTGTGACACGCTGCCATCGCGGAGGGGCTCTGCCTCAGCTCCTTCCGCGGTGGTTCGACAGGTTTCTCGTCCGATCTTTCCCCAGACCTTCCTTTAGCACGTATGGCCTTCAAATATGCTTAACCAACGTGTGAATAGGTCATCTAGGTGCCGGGAATCCTACGAGGTATAACATTCTCCCCCTCTTAAGAACATTCGTCCTCGAATGTAAACTTTTATTTAGAGTACTCTTCTACTTACTATCTAGAAAAATTTTGGCAGAGTTTCCCCTGTAATATAGACTATAGCAAAAACCTGAAATGCAGAAAAGTCCAACACAGGTACTGCACGCAATACTTTAAGATTCACTGTATGGCTAAGTATCAATCTTTCTCACTTATACATATACAACCATAAGATACTACATAAGTAATAATACGGACATACCTGTCGCCTGACTAGGCCTGGAATAGGTGAGGGTATCTAGCTTTCATATCTTCTTCAGCTTCCCAACGTCATTTCCTCACGGTTCCTATTACGCCACAATACTTTGACAGACGCAATATCTTTAGTCTTCAACCTGCGAATCTGTCTGTCTAAAATAGCTACTGGAACTTCTTCATATGCTAACTCTTCTGTGACCTGGGCATCCTAAACTGGAACAACTATGGAAGGGTCTCCTACGAACTTCATCAACATAGATACATGGAATACTGGGTGAACAGATGCTAACTCCGGAGGCAAGTTCAATTCGTATGCAACTCGGCCTATTCTTCGCCGAATCTGATATGGCCCAATGAATCTCGGGATAAGCTTGCCTTTCTTGCCAAATCTCATCATCCCTTTCATCGGAGACACTTTCAGGTATACCCAGTCATTTACCGCAAATTCTAGATTTCTGCACCGCATATCTGCATAAGACTTATGGCGGCTCTGGGCAGTCAGCAGGCGTTCTCTGATAAGCTTTACCTTCTCCTCTGAATGTTGAATGATGTCTGGCCCAATCAACGCTGATTCCCCCACTTCAAACCAGCCTACCGGCGATCTACATTTTCGCCCATATAATGCTTCAAAGGGCGCCATCTGGATAGCGGAATGATAACTGTTATTATAGGCAAATTTAATCAACGAAAGATGCTCATCCCAGATACCCCCAAAATCTAGCACACACGCTCGTAGCATATCTTTGAGCTTTTGGATAGTTCGCTCAGCCTGCCCATCTGTCTGAGGGTGGAATGCTGTGCTCAAATTAATCTGCGTTCCCAAACCCCTCTGGAACGACTGCCAGAATCTAGCTATAAACTGTGCCCCCTATCTGAAACAATGGATACCGGCACTCCATGCAATCTAACTATTTCTCTGATATATAATTCGGCATAATCCTCAGCCGAGAAGGTAGCCTTCACTGGCAAGAAATGAGCTGATTTTGTCAGCCTGTCAACTATTACCCAGATGGAATCATTTCTGCATCCGGTACGGGGTAACCCTGTTACAAAATCCATGTTTATCATTTCCCATTTCCACGTAGGCACCATTATATCTTGCGTCAAACCGCCCGATTTCTGGTGCTCCGCTTTCACCTGCTGACAGTTAGGACATCTAGATACAAATTCAGCTATTTCAGCTTTCATACCTGGCCACCAGTAGATGTCTCTGATGTCGTGGTTCATTTTTGTTGCTCCTGGATGGAGGGAATAGCGGGCGTAATGTACTTCATGCATGATCTGCCTGCGAAGCCCTGAAACATTCGGGACACAGAGGCGGCCCTTACAGCGTAGCACATCATCCTCAGTCATTTGGAAATCTGACTCCTCACCTTTCTGCACTCTATCTCTGAGCTGGACTAAGTCAGGGTCCTCGTACTGTCGTTCTTTTACCTCTGTAACTAATGATGACACAGCAGAATTCTGAATTACTGCTCTATTATTTTCTGTTTCCATTACTCGAACGGATAAACCAGCTAGCTGATGAATTTCCTTGGCTAACTCCCGCTTCTCAGGTCGCAAATACGCCAAACTCCTCATTGACTTACGGCTCAGGGCATCTGCCACTACATTATCTTTTCCCGGGTGATAGAGAATATTTACATCATAATCTTTCAACAATTCTAACCAGCGACGCTGCCGCAGATTTAACTCCCTCTGTGTGAAAATATACTGTAGGCTTTTATGATCTGTAAAGCTGTCTACGTGGACGCCATACAAATAATGCCTCCAAATTTTTAGGGCGTGGATCACTGCGGCCAATTCCAGGTTATGGGTCAGATAGTTCTTTTCGTGTTTCCTCAGCTGTCTGGAAGCATAAGCAATTACCCTACCATCCTGCATCAACACACAACCCAGTCCCAAACATGAAGCATCGCAATACACCGCGTACCCATCTGTTCCCTCTGGCAATGCCAATACTGGGGCGGAGGTCAGTCTATCTTTCAACTCTTGGAAACTCTGCTCACATGCCTCCGTCCACTGAAATTTCGCTGCTTTCTGTGTTAGCTTTGTCAGAGGCGCTGCTATAGTGGAAAACCTTCAACAAATCTCCGATAATATCCTGCTAAACCCAGGAAACTACGAACCTCGATCGGAGTGGTGGTTCTAGGCCATGTCTTGACCGCCTCTATTTTCTGTGTGTCGACCTGTATACCAGCATCCGACATGATATGCCCCAAAATGGCAACTGAGTTCAGCTAGAACTCACACTTAGAAAACTTGGGATATAGCTGACGGTCTCTAAGGATCTGGAGCACTGTTCGTAAATGGTTCTGGTGATCTGTCTCTGAACGAGAATATACTAGGATATCATCGATAAATACTATCATGAACAGATCCAAATATGGTCTGAATATGTTGTTCATCAGATCCATAAACACTGCGGGAGCGTTCGTCGGCCCAAAAGACATGACCAGAAATTCAAAGTGACCATACCTGGTCCTTAAAGCACTCTTTGGAATGTCTTTTTCACGAACTCGGACCTGGTGATATCCGGACCTCAGATCTATTTTAGAAAAACATCTGGCCCCCTGCAACTGGTCAAACAAGTCATCAATTTTGGGAAGCGGGTACTTGTTATTTACTGTAACTTTTTTCAGTTGCCGGTAATCTATGCACATATGGAGTGAGCCATCTTTCTTTCTCACAAATAGAACTGGCGCACCCCACGGAGAAGTACTAGGCCTGATAAAACCTTTATCTAACAAGTCTTTCAGCTACTCCTTTAATTCTCTGAGTTCTGCAGGAGCTATACGATAGGGAGGAATTGATATCGGCTGAGTGCCTGGTAACAAGTCAATAGCAAAATCTATCTCCCTTTCTGGGGGAATACCAGGTAACTCATCAGGAAACTCGTTCACTACCGGAACAGACTGGAGTGTCGGAGATTCTGCTCGGACATCCTGAACTCTGACCAGATGGTAAATACACCCCTTAGACATCAATTTTCTCGCCTGAAGGTAGGAAATAAACCTACCTTTTAGTGTAGCGGTGCTGCCCTTCCACTCCCGCACTGCTTCTCCCAAAAAGTGGAATCGGACCGTCTTGGTCCAACATTCAACATTGGCAAAGCACGGCACTAGCCAATCCATACCCATTATGGCGTCGAAGTCTATCATTTCTAGCTCGACCAGATCTACTGTGGTCTGACGATCAGCAACCTCTATCGTACACCCCCGGTAAATTCGGCTAGCCACGATCGAGTCACCGACGGGTGTGGATACTGAAAAGGGCTGCTGTAATAATTCTGGTGCAATATTGAACTTTCGTGCCACAAATGGAGTAATGTAGGACAAAGTGGACCCTGGATCAATCAATACATAAGCAGGGTATGAGCAGATAGTTAGCATACCTGTCACAACATCAGGTGACGCTTCTGAATGTTGCCTCCCTGGTAAAGCATATGTGCGGCTTGGACCCGCGCCTGTACTGGAGGCCTCTAATCTACCCCGACCCCTGCCTGCTGAAACTGAGGGCCTGCGCCCTACCGAGGATGCTGTAGCTCGTGACCCTGCGGAAGCCCGGCCCTGTCTATCTCGATCCTCTTGACCTCTGGCTGGGCAATCTTTCATCAAATGGCCTTCTTGGACACAAATATAACATGCAGTGGAGCCATACCTGCATGCTCCAGGATGGCGTCGACTGCATATAGGGCAAAGTGGTAGGGTATACCTACTCTGCTCCGCCCTCCTCTGTGATGGTGAATCTGCCATTTGCGAGCCTCTACCAGTCTCTGAATGCCCCCTACGGCTGAATTACCCCCCTACGGTTGTGGCAGAGGTGGGGGCCTGGGTGGCCTGTCTAACAATCGTGGCCTGGGTCCTCCCCGAGCCTCCCTCTGTAACTCAACTGGCCTGTCCCAGCGGCGCTATTCCTGATTGGCCCTTCTGATCACCCGATGTCGCTGTCTGATGCCCTCAATATTCTGAGCAAATGCCTGAACTCGAGCAATGTCCATGTCCTCTCGCAGTGTAGCCGTAATACAAGTCTCAACATATTCTGGATTCAACCCCATGATAAAGCGGTGTACTCTGGATGCCATGGTATCAACAAAGGCCGTTGTGTATTGGGCCAAAGAATCAAACCGCAAGGAATATTCCCGAACACTGATGGTTCCCTACTCCAGATGTAGGAACTGGTCTACCCGGGCCTGTCGAATCTCCCGCGGCAAATAGTGATCTAGAAAAGCTCCTAAGAAGATGGACCAGGTCGAAGGGGAAACATCTCTCCCTCGGGACCTTTCCCAGCTTTCATACCACAATACGGTGATGTCCCGTAATCGGAATGCTTCCAACTCAACTGATTCTGTAGGCGTGGCATGCATAACCCTAAAAATTCTCTGCATCTGATCCAGAAAATCCTGAGGGTCCTCGGTCCGGTCCGTACCTGTAAACTGTGGGGGATTCAGAGCCAAGAACTCTCGGACCCTCGAACTACCGGGCCCTCCTGACGACTCCGCAACTGTAGACGGCATCGGCTGACGCTGAGCAGCCATCATCTGTGCTAACATAACTACCGCACTCCTAACCTCCTGGTCGGAAGGTGTCGATATAGGGACTGCAGGAGGTAGTGTCGCCCCAAGTGGCTCCTGATGTGGTGGAGACTGCTGAGAAGACTGGGACGATGCCTCTGTAGTGCCCTCCGATCGGGCTGTTTCTAAACGAGGGTGAGGCATCCTGCTGGTGCCTTCCCTTGCAGCAATATCTAAACTCCGGCCCGGGATAGGGTGTCGCTAGTCTGACATTATCTGTAACCAAAGAACACAGTAAGCTTTTAGAGACTCAACCCAATATTATACCGCTCTACAGCACGACTGAATAAGAACAAAAGACAACCATCCTATCATGCCTTGCAGCCTCCTACCCATGGTATGTGGTGCACAACACATCCATGGACAGGACTCTACTTAGCACGGCTTGCAGACTCCCTGGGATACGACCTGCTCTGATACCAAGTTTGTCACACCCCACCTTGGAGGGTATGACGGGCACCTGGTGCCTGCTAGGCTCTGGACTGCTAGAGGGTCCAGCCTAGGCACGTCTGGTGCTTTGGCTAGCCCCGGGCTCTATTCCAAGAAACAAACCGGCTATATAACGGCTGTAAACACAGCCTCCGGCCAATTGGCCTATAGCCACCTGTACCTGTACTGTCAGCTAACCAGAACACATTCAATATAGGGAAACCTATGCGGGCCGACGAGGCCTCCATGCTGTCTAGTTATCAGTAACTCGACAATGAAATACTGGAAAGCTACGTGACCGGCAAGGTCACCACTACTGTCAAACTATGGCCCCACACGGCCAACATAAAAGAAATAAAAGTACTAACAGCTATACAACTGCACGGCCTCACACGACCGGCTCAACTGACCACAGGAAAATAAATACAGAGTGCAAGCCTCTAGGAATAGCAATAGAAATGATCGGAACAGGGCCCCGACCTACCCGTACTGTACAACAAAAGAAAACGAAATACACCTCTGGAATTCAGTCTCCGGATGACAGGAGCTGAATACTCGATCGCTGACAGGAATCACGAGGGATCGCCTGCTCATCTATGAGTACCTGCAGGCAAGTAATGCAGCGCCCCACCGGGCGTCAGTACCGCTTGTACTGAGTATGTAAAGCAATAACTGAAGAAATATCTAAAAACAACGATACAACTGATGAAACTGAAATAGGAAGGAATAGATTAATTATCTGATAATGTAAATCATACCTACTCTTAACTATACTGGAAGGAGTAGGAGTCATACCTGGAGACGTATCGTTCTACTGCCGATCTACTCGTATTTAATGTAACATGGCATAACGTAACATAACATAACATAGCACACACAAACCTTACCCGGCCCCCATAAGTCGGGAGGTACAACCAGCACAGAATCTATACCCCTACCCCGGTCATCCCATATCCTATAATAGCTATAAGCATCATGCCGGTCCCCTGGGTATGCACTTGGGCTCGCTGAGCCCCTGATTATAACTGCATCTGAGTCCGAAGGACTCCTGAATCAACACCCGGGCGTATCCGCTCGACAGGGGTGTGTAAGGGCCGATCAAGGCACAATATGGGAAAAACTGGCATCCCATCTTCGTCCCCTGTGGGACGGCATGCCACTCCGTAGAGCGACGTATCCTCATCCTCTGGAGGACGAGTCGATACAGCTATCAACCCTGGGGCGGTCATGGATGCTAGGTAATCCAACCCCAAGACAATACAGTGGTCTCAACTAGTAATACTATCTGCATATCCCATATACTGAAGCTAATAGTAGTAAAGTATTTGTACATACTATATGCTGAAATAGTAATAGTAATATGTACGTACTCAATACATGCTGAGACTGATAATAGTACGTATGTATAAATATAACCTTCTGCCATACTGTACTGAGTCTAATGCTGAACAAAATATAGTCTTTCTGCTGAAAACCATGTTGTATACTGAGTTTCTATAGTAACATGATTTGCTATTTCTAATATACTTTCTAAACTTCATTTTAACCTATCATTCTACTTCTGAGATGCCTTACAGATACTACATTGCTTTACTGGGTTTCAACTGAATACGATAATATCCTAACATTTTGTACTACATCATATACTGAGCATGCTGTGCAGTTCCTAACACTTGTATTAGAATCTATATCGTGCTAGCAAGTTTCGTGCTAATTATAACCTGATGCTTCTAATATCGTACCAACATTCGTAATAAACATAACACATGACTTCTGAACATTCTATTGGCCTTTAAATTACTTTACTATACCGAGCGTACTAACTTGCCGAAGAAACTGGCTTTACATACCTTATCCTCGAACTATCCGTCTGTCAGACGAGGCTCGACCAATACTTCAACTATTTCTCCCAATTGCATTCATAAATATGTCATTTAATACTAAATATAGCTTTATTTTAAAGAACAGCGTCACTTTCGATATAATTTATAGCCTAAACTTAGGCTTATTGAAAGACGGTCGAAAACTCGCTATTCTTCAGGGGTCCAGAAGGGAGAAATACTCACTTCACAGCTAGGAACACATAGACACTAGTTTGGAGCAATTCTACTTACCTTATCTCGGTAGCTCGACGATTCGTCGGCCGTATTTCACGAAACCAAATCCGTAGGAATGCTCTCTGCTGCTAAATACCTCGGTATCTGAGGTTAATTTGAGTTTGGACAACGTTTAGCAGTGTAATCGGATGAAAATTATATTACCCTCTTCGTTCCTTTTCTTCCTCTGGTTTTTCCCCTCTGTTTCACTGGAAATTTATAAGTTAAAATTATTTAAAACCGAAGTGGGGCTTTATATACTTGGGCCTGAACAAGGCCAACGTGTCACGGAGCCAACGCGGAGGCTTCACCTCCGTGACACGCTACCATCGCGGAGGGGCTCTGCCTCGGCTCCTTCCGCGGTGGTTCGACAGGTTTCTCGTCCGATCTTTCCCCGGGCCTCTCTTTAGCACATATGGCCTTCAAATATGCTTAACCAACGTGCGAATAGGTCATCTATGTGCCGGGAATCCTACGGGGTATAACAACATATGCTTAAAACAACGTAGTCTAGAGTCTAAAAGGGTAGGAAATTACTGAAAGACCCTTTAAAAACTTGCAGGGAAAACTGATCGACAGTCCCCACAGGGACCTAGTGAGTCGTGGCCAGTGACCACGACTCATGGTCCCAGTCGTCGAGTGCACTTCCTGATTCCCTCACACTGGTCACCACGACGGACCTAACAAGTCGTGGTTGGTGACCACGACTTGTGGTCACCTCTCATGGACTCCATTGCCCCACACCTCCCTGGAGTCCCCATGAGTGACACCACGACTCGTGGTGTCACAAATGAGTCGTGGTGAGGACCCGTTAGGTACACTGCCTGACATTCTCTAACTCTTAATCAAATCCTGACCACGGGGCACCCCACGACTCATGGTGTTGACCATGACTCGTGGTCACACCCGTGGTCACCCCTTTTTCTCAAAATTTTCAACTAAGTTCCAAGTCCTTACCACAAGTCACTTAAAGACTCGTGGTCACCCCCCACGGGTCACAAAACGAGTGATTCTGTGACCTGGTGCAAATTTTCTAATTTTCTCTGATTTAAGTCTCGGGTCTTGTCTTTGAGTTTCTAGGGCATTACAATATCTCTCCCTTGGGAACATTCATCCTTGAATGTGGGAAAACACACTTTAAAGCAGAGAATGGCAATTTTCATACACAAATACTGATCTTGAAAGCTGAAAACTAGCGGAATGACTACCTCTGAACTGAATTCACTGATCATATACATATTCATTTACATGAAATAAAATGAAACACACGAACTAAAAGTAGTTTTGGGAGGATGTTGATACCTTAAACTGAGACTAAGCCGGGAGAGAACAAATAGGGGTATCTAGCCATCATATCTACTTCGGACTCCCACGTAGCTCCCTCAACCTGTTGATTTCTCCATAAGACCTTGACCAAAGCTACCTCCTTGTTTCTCAGCTTACGAACCTAAAGGTCAAGGATCTGGACTGGAACTTCCTCATATGAGAGACTATCTTTTACTCCCACACTGTCCAATGGCACAATTGAATTTGGATCACCGATGTACTTTTTCAATAGTGACACATGGAATACTGGGTGCACAGATGCCAACTCTGAAGGTAATTCTAGCTCATAAGCTACTTTGCCAATTCGCCTTAGAATTCAGTAGGGTCCCACATATCTCAAACTGAGCTTTCCCGTCTTCCTAAATCTCATCACCACTTTCATGGGTGAAATTTTCAAATAAATCCAATCATCCACAACAAACTCCAATTCTCTTCTCCTCACATCTGCACAAGATTTCTGACGACTCTGAGCTGTTTTCAATCTTTCTTTGATAAGTTGCACCTTCTGCATAGCTTCATGAACCGAGTCTGGCCTGATTAAAGTAGTTCACCAACCTCAAATCATCCTATAGGAGATCTGCACCTCCTACCATACAATGCCTCAAACCAGACCATCTAGATACTAGAGTGGTAGCTGTTGTTGTACGCAAACTTGATAAGAGGCAAGTGATCATCCCAACTTTCTTTGAAATGATCACGCATGCTCTCAACATATATTCTAGGGTCTGGATAGTCTGCTCAGCTTACCCATCTATCTGCGGGTGAAAAGTTGTGCTGAGCTTGACCTGGGTACCAAGTCCCTTCTGAAAGGACTTCTAGAAATACGAGGTAAACTGGGTACCTCTATCTGAGATAATGGATAATGGCACCCCATGAAGTCTAACCAACTTTCGGATATAAAGCCTAGCATAGTCCTCAACTGAATCTGTAGTTTTAACTGGGAGGAAGTGTGCTGACATAGTCATTCGGTCTACTACCACCCAGATAGAATCATGTTGCTGATGAGTTAGAGGTAGGCCCGTAAATCCATATTCACTTTTTCCCACTTCCAGGTAGGTATGCTGATATCATGAGTCATACCTCCCGGTCTCTGGTGCTCTACTTTGACTTGCTGGCAGTTTGGGCACTTAGCTACAAATTCAGTGATGTCTCTCTTCATGTCGTTCCACCAGTAAATATCCTGCAAATCGCAGTATATTTTAGTAGCACCAGGGTAGATGGAGTATCTTGAGTTGTGTGCTTCAGCCAGTACCTGCTGTCTCAAATCACCGACGTCCGGTACACATAATCTACCCTGGTAACTGATCTTGGGCAAATTTATATGCCCAAGTGATACTCAAATGTTTCATTTTATCCTTGTTTATCTATTGATGTTTATACATTCTCATGTGATTGATAATAAAATGTGAAATCATACTAACCAACATGATTAGCATTGTTTTGCAGGTGAAATACAATTTTGGGAAGCTAAAATGAGTGTTGGGAGAGATCAGGGTTGGACTCGAATGTGAGCAAGGAAAAAAGCACTTGAAGGCACAAATTAAAGGGGCTCCGTGATGGATCCGTGTCACGTTGCCATCGCGGATGCCTTCTGCCTGGAGGGTGGAATTTTGCCAAATTCCAGTGGAGGTGCGCGTTGGGGCCGTGGCACGTTTGGCCTAGCCCCGCGTTGCACGTCGTGCCACATTGGGCCTGAATACCTAGAAAACCAAATTCCAGTAAGGCTCCGCGTCAGTGGCTTGTCACGGAGGCAGTGCTCCGCGATGCACTCCGTGACTCGTTGCTTGTTATTCCGGAAAAAATTTCCACCAGTATAAATAGAACACTTAGGTTCATTTTTAATTATTCTGACTTGGTGGAGCAAGAACATGGGTTACAGGCAGTTGAGGGGACGGAAATTTCAGGGTTTTTCTCTATCTCCTTCTTTTTTAATTCAATTGCTTGTATGTTTAACACTCATTTAACGATGTTTAATCCACAAATGAGTGGCTAAATCCTCTTCTTGCTGAGGTTAAGAACATTTGTATTGAAATGTGATTATTGATCAATTTGGGTTTTCATCTTTTCTTCCATGGATGTTCTATTTATTCTTGTTCTTACTGCATTAATGTGTGGCCAACGTTAATGTACATCTAAAAAGTCTGGTTTCACTCGAGAGAGCAAGAAATTGGAAAGTTGTGAATTAATAGGATATGATCTTTTCTTAGTTTGGGAAAATTGAGAATTGATTTACCTTCAGGATAGAAATATACCTGAAAGTCGTATTAGTCAATTAAGGAATCGGTTTCGTATGGCTAGAACATGAATTTCGTTTTATCACAGAAATGTAGGTGGACGGTTCATGCTTCTTAAGTTGGGTTAAATACGAGAGTTTTAATCCATTGGCAATAATTCTTGACTAGCAACCAGAGGAAAGATTAACCAAATTGAATCGATAACTTGTTTCTTTACATGTTCATTTAACCTCAGCATGCTCATATTCATAGTTCAGACTCAGATTATATATTTAGTTTAGACTTAGCATAAAATTAGAAACCAAAATATCAAACTCTTTTTCACACTGTTGTCTGCATTTTTAGAGTTAAAATATAGTGACACTTGAGTAGATTGTTACCCTAGCCCAGTCCCTGTGGGATCGATACTTGGCTTACTTAAGCCACTTTACTACTTGTTTGACCACGTGCACTTGCGTGTAGCTATATACCCAAAAGCAACCGAACAAGTTTTTGGCGCCGTTGCCGGGGACTGGCAATTGGTGAATTTTTCTTAAGTGTTAATTTACTATATTCTTTTCTTAGTGTTGACAACTTTGTCTTAGCCTGTATTTTGCAGATACTAATTTCTGTTGAACATTGGCAAGAAACAAGGAGCTGGTGGACTCATATTTAGGGCTTGAAAGACAATTTCATCATCAAAGGAGAAAAGCTCCTAGAGAAAAAGCTGTAGTTGCTCAGACAAACAATCATGGAGCAACAACAGAATCCACCAGTTGTAAGGGCAATGTTAGTGCCCGAGGAAATGGCAGCTAGGACGGTTCGCAAGGTGGCAATCCCACATGCTAACAATATCATATCTAGCATCCGCAAACCTGATCCAGGAGGGAGGTTTGAGCTCAAACAAAACATGGTGCAATTGCTGCACACCAGCGGGCAGTTCACAGGTCTCCCTCATGAGGATCCACAGCAGCATCTCCAAAATTTCTTAGAGATAAGTGACACTTACATCCCCGCTGGAGTGTCATCAGATTATGTCAGGCTTACATTGTTCCTATTTTCACTACTGGAAGAAGCCAAGAGGTGGTTGAAAGCTGAGCCACCTAATTCTATTACTACGTGGGATGATCTTGCAAGGAAATTCTTGCTACGATTTTTTCCATCCGGTAAAACAGCAAGACTTAGAAGTCAAATTCTAAGTTTTAAACAGAGAGAGGGAGAGAATCTGTATCAGGCTTGGGAGAGATTCAAGTCTATGTTGTGGGATTGTCCTCATCATCATCAATCCAATGATGTGCTGGTGCACACTTTTATAGAGGGTTTGGAACCCCATACAAAGATCTTGCTAGACTCAGCAGCTAGGGGACAAGCATTGGAGAAAACTTATGAGGAGTTGTATACCTTGTTAAACTGTATTTCGCAGGGAAATCCGGAGTGGAATGCTGATTCGTCAAGAGGAGGAACAATGAAAGCAGAAGGAGTCCTAGAAGTGGATGGTTTTACAGCTATTGCGCACAGATAGCTGCTTTACAGAATCAACTCAACACCCACTTCAGTAACATGACAATGAACCAGACTCAAGCCCCAGTGAATGTAGTGCAGCAGACTTGGTGTGAAGTGTGCGGGAGTAGTGAGCACTCAGCTGAGTGTTGTGGAGCAAATCCTGATTCGGTGAACTTTGTGGGAAATGTACAGAGGAACAACCACCAACAGTATTGCAACAGTTACAATTCCAACTGGAGGAATCACCCAAATTTCTCTTGGGGTAGCAACAACCATCAAGGGCAAAGT
Organism: Datura wrightii; assembly: GCA_035772735.1. Taxonomy (NCBI): domain Eukaryota; kingdom Viridiplantae; phylum Streptophyta; class Magnoliopsida; order Solanales; family Solanaceae; genus Datura; species Datura wrightii. The sequence continues at coordinate 67,655,642 of JASDFA010000019.1, read as the reverse complement.
TCGAGTCAGGGGGCGCAGAGGAATCAAGGAGGGCAGCAGAACTATTAGGCACAATATAGAAACAACAATGCACCTCCTCCGCCACCATCACCCAGCATTGAGGAGATGTCCAAGACAATGATAGCTAACCAAGCTCAATTGCAGGTTGACTATGTGAAATTGGCGGCCGAGGTGAAGAACAACCAGTTAGCTACTAAGGCACTTGAATATCAATTTGGATAATTTGCTGGAGCCCAAAACACCAGGCCTAGAGGAGGACTCCCGAGAGACACAGATCCCAACCCCAAGCAGGTGAATGCGGTGACCACAAGGAGTGGTTTGCAGCTTAAAGAGGTGTAGCCAGAAAGACCACCTCAACAATCGGGAGCAGCAGAAGCTGAGAGGGAGAAAAGTGATGAGAGGGGGAGGAAAAAGGAAGCTAAATCAGAAAGACCACCACCCCCGTTCCCTCAAAGATTAAAGAAACACAAGGAGGAGGCGTGTTTCAAGAAATTCATGGAGGTGCTGAAACAGGTACATATTAACTTACCTCTTGTTGATGTTTTGCAGGGAGTGCCGAAGTATGCAAAGTACATTAAGGACATCGTGGCGAACAAAAGTCGGTTGACTGAGTATGCTACGGTGGCTCTCACGGAGGAGTGCACTTCCCGGATACAAAATTGGTTGCCCACAAAGCTCAAGGATCCTGGGAGCTTTACTATACAAATTACTATTGGGCAGAGTATCCGAGCTCGCGGATTATGTGATTTGGGAGCGAGCATTAATTTGATGTCGTCATCGGTATTCAAGAAGTTGGGTCTGGGGAGTCCTAGACCAACAACAGTGATCTTGCAACTAGCGGATCGGTCCTTAGCCAGACCTGATGGCATTGTGGAGGATGTGCTGGTGCAAGTTGGCTCCCTTATCTTCCTGGTAGATTTCTTCGTGCTGGACTTTGAGCCAGACGCGAAAGTCCCATATATTTTGGGACGCCCTTTCTTGGTGACTGGGAAAGCGCTGATTGATGTAGCTGCAGGGCAGCTAACCATGCGAGCACACGACAAGGTGGAAGTGTTTGATGTATACAAGGCCACCAAGCTCCCAACTGTATATGAGGAACTTTTGGTGATCAACATGATTGATCGAGCTGATGATGCGCAGATAGTTGAATCACGAGAGTTATTGGAAAAACCACCGGAGCGATGTAAGCACTACTAGGTGAGGACGGTGGTCGAGAGAAAACGTCTGTCACCCTAGAAGATGACTAAGCTGAATGACGTCGAGCCGCGATGGTAAACCAGGCGCTACACGGGAGGCAACCCGTGAAATTTTTCTTTGTAAAATGTGAATAGAATTCGTAGAAAAAAAAGAAAAAAAAAGAAAAATATTTTTTTTATTAACAACAAAATTTTTAGTTTGTATTTATTTTTATTTTTAGCGAAACCTATAATTCTAACCAATTTCTTGTCGTAAGATGAATTTCAGGTTGAACGGAGGATAAACATGCAAGGAATCGCAAAGGAAAATCCAAGGTATGAAAAATAATAAAAAGTGGCAAAACAGTGAGCCAGGGCGTTGGCTCCGTGTCACGGAGGAGGGCCTTCGCGTTACCCTCCGTGACACGTTGAAGGTAATTCTGGAATTTTTACAAATTTCAGAACACCTGCGCGATGGCTCCGTGTCACGGAGGGCATGCTCCGCGTTACCCTCCGTGACACGTTGAGGTGTATATCGCGACAGGTCACACCGGGTCGCTGGGTGACCCGCGCAAAATTCCCACCTTTTAACCCCTATTTCCCCTCATTTTTACTCATTTTTCATATCCCCCGCGACCAACACCCCAAAAACCCATTCCCCCTCAACGTGACACAGACTTAGGCACATAATTTCATCAAGTTTTCGTCATTTCTTCGAATTCAAGGTATGTTCTTCAAATCTATCTCAATTCTTGTCGAATTTTTTCGATGTTGAACATGTGATATGAGCAAAACTTGCCCTAAGTAGAAATTAAGCTTAAATTCAGTTGAATTATTGTTGATTGACGTTCGGAGTATCATTGTGATTGCTTGAACTCGATAATTACATAGCTTAATCGAATTTTTCATAAAATCATAGCTAGGGCTTGACTTTGAGTTTGAAATGGAAAAATTGAGTTGAACTATGGAAATTCTTGCTGGGTTGTACATGTTGGGTGAGATGAGTCGGTTGTGCTAACTGTTAATATGCAAAAAGACCGATGAATTCTCGGGGTAAGGAAATATGGGAAATTGCAAGAAATGGGTGAATTGTATAGGTTCATGTAGATAAATTCTTTTTGTTTTTGTTTCTTTGTTTCTCCTTGCTAAGTGCTACGTGATAAAATGTTATCGATGGTAATGATTATGGTTAGCTGTATGAAGTCTGAGTAGTACATAGAATTTATACCGTCGAATTCTCTGAATGCACTAAGCATATTTGTTATGTTTTGTTGTTTGTTTGTGGAAATAAGTACGATCTTGCTGTAATGTTGTGATTTTGGCTAAAGACTAAGTGTGGGGTAGCCTAGCTTGACCCAACCTTCGTCGAAGCTAATTTTAATTGGCTTAACATTGAACTTGTCTGTTTGGTTTGACTGGAACAATGGCAAGCAGGCAGGATAACGGAAAAGGAGCATCAACATCCGGTGCCGGAAGAAAAAGAATCAGACTAGGCACAGCAGTCCCAGCAGCACCAGCGGTTCCGCATGGCCAACGCCGTCAATACGGAACCAGATGGCTGACAGAGGAGGGGAAGAAATGGTACGCGAAGCACAAGGAAAGAAAATACTTCCCCGAGGAACACATAGCAAGGGAACCATTGGCACAGGAGTTCCACGGGATTGTCCATAGGATCGAGGCAGCCGGGCTGAACTTCATCTTTGAAGAGCCCAAGGAATGCAACTTGCACTTGATTCGGGAATTCTACGCCAACTGGAACCCAACTCTCAGAAGTCAAACCATCAAAATAAGGGGGCAAATAGTCACTTTTGAGCCCCACCACCTTAATGCTATCCTAGGGGCGCGGGACACAGACGCCCATGTGCTTCGACAGCTGAATATCACTCCACCATATGCGGACATCAGACGCACTTTGTGTGGAACCCGGTCGACAGCTCGGTGGAGCAGGCATAAGGAGAGGGGCTACCATCAAACTTTGCCCTACTCACAGATGAACAGGGAAGCCAGGATATGGCTTAAGATCGTGTGTTCCTGCCTAATATCGGGGGTGCATATGACGGATGTAACCCAGGATCGTGTATACTTGGTATACGCCCTGATGAAAGGGCTGGAGATAATGTGGGGGCGGTGATTATCTCCGCCATGAAGAGAGCCCGGTTGCATCAAGGGCACAGGTACGGGTTTGGTGGATTACTCACCACGTTCCTAAGGGGCCTGGATATTGAGGAAGAGGCCCTTGACTACATCGCGCAGATGGAGCGGCGGGCCTTAGATGTCACCAAAACTAAGGCACCCGACACCACTCACAGGCCAGTTCTTACACTAGCCGAGCGACATGCTCGAGATGATCAGTACATGGCTCGCATGTATGGGATGCAGATGCTTCAGCTGCGAATAGGCGGGAGGCCGGCAACAGAAGAAGAGTTGTGGCAGCTCGAGCTAGACTACCCTTTTGGCGAAAATGCCAAGGCTCTATGCCGAGTGGGGCCAGCTTTTGTGGAGCCCATAGATGATGATGTCCCCACAGATGAGGAGACACGTTGTGAGGACTCCGATGTGGAGTCCGATGATGACGATGGGGGCGATTCAGACATGGGAGACGAGGCAGCAGCACCTGATGAAGAAGTGGAATACTTTGATTGATCAGGGAGTTTCACCACCCACTCTTGTACTATGCTAATTTTTGTGAACACTGGGGACAGTGTTCGATTTAAGTGTGGTGTGGGAGTAGTTAGGTGTTGGTTGCTGTTGTTTTTGATGTATGTTTCTGTTCTGTTGTCGTGCTTGTGGAAAAATTTTGTGACCCTGTAATTGTGATGTTTCTGTTCTGTATTATAATTAATGTGAAGCTGTTGTGTGCTGCTGAATGTTGCTAGCTGGTTTTGTACATATTTTTGTTTTATCAAAATGATCGATAATATTTTTTTTAAAAAAAATTTCAATTTTTGGGTTTTCTCGGCGTTTGTTTTCGATTCTTTTACCGAGAATAGTCCCATTGAACCGAAGTCTTAGTTAGGACCGTTCTCTATGATGGATGGATGACGACCGTCTTAAGGGAAATGTAGTCGTTAGGAGTAGATTTTTTTATTTTATTTTTCAGTTTTTTCTTTTGTGGGGTGCATCCCAAAACCTGTAGTTACTTTATGGTTGCGGAATTTTGGTTGTGTGTTGTACATGATATTTGAAATGCAAAGGTGATTCGTATGAAAGCATGCAACTTTGTAAATATGTTGAGATACCTAGGCCATAGAGTCGATTCAGCGTGATTGAGGCTTAATGTTGAATTCTTGTAATTAGCTGGTTGAAGAGTATGTGAATGCTTCTTGAATTGAGCATGTGCAATGAGTGTATGGTGAGGTTTTGTTTATTCATGCTATTATGGAATGTCTAGAACTTGCCTGGTGTGTGCACGAAATGAAATGAAGGACGTGTATTGTAGGAAAGGATGTAGGCATTTCTTTGTTTTAACCGAAAGTTTCTCTTTTTCATTATTGTACCCACCTTGAATGTACACCCTAGTTAGCCCGTTGAGCCTTTAGCCTATTATTTTTCTTTTGTCAAAAATGTGTAAACCGAGTTTAACCCCTTCTTTTCATTATCCGTGAATTTGATCCGAAACTCTTAAGCGCTTAAGAAGAGAAAATAATTTTTCCAAAGTGTCAAAGAGTGAGAATGGTGAAAAGAAAAGAAAAGCAGAGTGATGAAAGGAAAGAAAGGGTTGAAGGTGCACTTGTTATAAATTAAATATAATGAATATGTATGAACAATCTTTGTTATTGAGTCAAGTGTGCTTAATGATATGGGTCAAAATAAAGACAGGCTTCAAGAATGGGAGGATGAAGGAAGAAACAATGCCCATGAGTTTGATGGGATATATTGAAAAAAAAAGCGCTTAAGGATGCTAGTGGCTATTATTGGCTAGCCCAATATTTGCTAGTTCCATAGCTTACATTACAACCCGTTAAAGTCCTACATGATCTTACATCACACTTCCTTATATTAGTGGAGTAAAACACTAAAGGCAAGCCTATGGTTCGTGACATGATGCATGTGAATTCTTTCGGGAGAGAGAGTGAAATTGTGTCTATATGCCCCTGCATGTACTCTTTTGAGTTCATGTGATTAAAAAGGGGAAAATTCTCTTGTGTTGTGAGGGCACATGCTTGATCAGAGATTGAATTTCGTGTCGAATATCTTGATCAGCTGATTTGCATGAGTTGCCAATATCGAGAGTCGATTCTTGAGACTAGGAGGTCTTGATGTGTTGAAGGTCATTGGATTGATAGGACCATGCGTGTTTTCTCAATGATTTGCTGTATTAAATAATCGGTATGACCGTAGCCTGAATTGTTGAACTAAAGTAGCCAGGTTTGGGGTGTAAAGTACATGAGGTGTAAGATTATTGTTCGGGGATGAACAAGGATTTAAGTGTGGGGTAAGTGATCTTGGGCAAATTTATATGCCCAAGTGATACTCAAATGTGTCATTTTAGCCTTGTTTATCTATTGATGCTTATACATTCTCATGTGATTGATAATAAAATGTGAAATTATACTAACCAACATGATTAGCGTTGTTTTGCAGGTGAAATACAATTTTGGGAAGCTAAAATGAGTGTTGGGAGAGATCGGGGTTGGACTCGAATGCGAGCAAGGGAAAAAGCACTTGAAGGCACAAATTAAAGGGGCTCCGCGATGGAGCCGTGTCACGCTGCCATCGCGGATGCCTTCTGCCTGGCGGGTGGAATTTTGCCAAATTCTAGAGGAGGTGCGCGTTGGGGCCGTGGCACGTTCGCCTAGCCCCGCATTGCACGCCGTGCCACGTTGGGCCTGAATACCTGGACAACCAAATTCCAGTAAGGCTCCGCGTCAGTGGCGTGTCACGGAGGCAGTGCTCCGCGATGCACTCCGTGACACGTTGCTTGTTATTCCGGAAAAAATTTTGACCAGTATAAATAGAACACTTAGATTCATTTTTAATTATTCTGACTTGGTGGAGCAAGAACGTGGGTTACAGGCAGTTGAGGGGATGAAAATTTCAGGTTTTTTCTCTATCTCCTTCTTCTTTAATTCAATTGCTTGTATGTTTAACACTCATTTAACGATGTTTAATCCACAAATGAGTGGCTAAATCCTCTTCTTGCTGAGGTTAAGAACATTTGTATTGAAATTTAACTATTGATCAATTTGGGTTTTCATCTTTTCTTCCATAGTTGTTCTATTGATTCTTGTTCTTACTGCATTAATGTGTGGCCAACGTTAATGTACATCTAAAAAGTCCGGTTTCACTCGAGAGAGCAAGAAATTGGAAAGTTGTGAATTAATAGGATATGATCTTTTCTTAGTTTGGAAAAATTGAGAATTGATTTACCTTCAGGATAGAAATATACCTGAAAGTCATATTAGTCAATTAAGGAATCGGTTTCGTATGGCTAGAACATGAATTTCGTTTTATCACAGAAATGTAGATGGACGGTTCATGCTTCTTAAGTTGGGTTAAATACGAGAGTTTTAATCCATTGGCAATAATTCTTGACTAGCAACCGGAGGAAAGATTAACCAAATTGAATCGATAATTTGTTTCTTTATATGTTCATTTAACCTCAGCATGCTCATATTCATAGTTCAGACTCAGATTATATATTTAGTTTAGACTTAGCATAAAATTAGAAACCAAAATATCAAACTCTTTTTCACACTGTTGTCTGCATTTTTAGAGTTAAAGTATAGTGACACTTGAGTATATTGTTACCCTAGCCCAGTCCCTATGGGATCGATACTTGGCTTACTTAAACCACTTTACTACTTGTTCGACCACGTGCACTTGCGTGTAGCTATATACCCAAAAGCAACCGAACAGTAACAGAGCACATCATCTCCCCCTTTTGAGAAAGCCTCAACTTCTTTTCTGAGAACCACTTCCTTAAGCTTAAGTAAGATGGGATTTTCATCCTATTTGGACTTAACTTCAACAACCAAAGAGGAATCTGACCCACTTTTCATTACCACTCCACCCTCAGTTGAGTCAAACAACTGCACCCTTAACCTAGCTAGTCAGTGAATATCTTCTGCCAGCTCCTTTTTGCCTTCCTCAACATGAGTCACGCTCCCCCTAGACACTCTGCTCAGGGCACAGCCACCACATTGGCTTTGCCTAAGTGATATAGCACGCTTATGTCATAGTCCTTCAGGAGCTCTAACCACCTTCTCTGACGAAGATTTAGATCTTTCTGACTGAATACATACTAAATGCTCTTGTGATCGGTGAAAACATCCACGTGAGCCCCGTACAGATAGTGTCTCCATATTTTCAACGCAAACACCATAGTTGCCAACTCCAAGTCATGAGTTGGATAATTTTTTTATAAACTTTAAGCTATCTGGAGGCGTAGGCTATCACCTTGCTCCACTGCATCAGAATGCAATCGAGTCCAACTCTGAAAGCATCCTAATATACTACAAATCCATTTGATCCTTCTAGTCGGGCCAAACATGGGGCGATAGTGAGTCGAGATTTTAACTCTTAGAAACTCTTTTCACATGCATCTAACCACTGAAATCTCACATTCTTCTAATTCAGCCTAGTTATAGGGGATGTTATAGAAGAAAAGCCTTCCACAAAGCATCGGTAATAACAGGCTAAACCCAAGAAACTTCTGATTTCGGTTAGGGAGGTAGGTCTGGGCCAGTCTTTCACTGCTGCTATCTTTTGAGGATCAACCTGAATACCCTCACCCGAGACCACATGACCTTGGAAAGTCACGGACTTTAATTAGAATTCATATTTTATGAACTTGGCAAACAACTGGCGGACCCTGAATGTCTGAAGCACTATCCTTAGGTGATTAGAATGCTCTTCCTCATTTCTAGAGTATACCAGAATGTCGTCAATAAATAAAATGATGAACGTATCTACATACTGCTCAAGACTTTATTCATCAGATCCATAAAGGTTGCAAGGGCATTTGTTAGTCCGAAGGACATAACCACAAACTCGTAAATGCCCTCTTTTTTAGGAAGAATTTGACATTGAACAGGAATGAGAGCAGAATGAGCCTAACGACGTACCTTCAACTCGAAAGGCTAAGCCAATAAGAGAGAGTTGTCTCCTTACATGTTAAAGAATTGGATATTTTCTTTTAAAGAACAATCCTTTTCCTGGAGCTTTCTTGAGATATGGTGACCATACCGAGTCCTGAAAGCTGTTTTCGGTATGTCACACTCTTTGACCCTTAGCTGATGATACCCCGACCTAAGGTCTATTTTGGAGAAACAACTCTGGGTAGGGGATACCTGTTCTTGACTGTGACCTTATTCAACTAACGGTAATCGATGCACATTCTAAGGGTACCGTCTTTCTTTCGCACGAGTACTACTAGAGAGCCCTAGGGAGAGATGTTGGGTCTGATAAAACCCTTATTAAGAAGATCTTTTAGCTGCTCCTTCAACTCCTTAAGTTCAACCAGAGTCATTCTGTAAGGAGAGATGGAGATGTGATGAGTATTTGGGAGAAGGTCTATACAGAAGTCGATTTCCCATTCAGGAGGAACTCCGAGAAGATCCTCGGGGAACATATCTAGAAATTTGTTGACAACAGGGACTGACTGGATAGTTGGGGTCTCAGAGTTGGAATATTTTACCCGAACTAGATGATAGATACATCCCTTAGAAATGAGCTTTCTGGCCTTAAGGTAGAAAATAAACCGACCCTTAGGCGCTGAACTACTGCCCGTCCACTCTAACACTGACTTATTTGAAAACTGAAATTTGACAATTCTAGTTCTACAATCGACTGAAGCATAATCAGAGTGTAACAAATCCATGCCAAGGATGAGGTCAAAATCGATCATGTTTACTCTATAAGATCAGCTGGAATGACCTTATTGCAGATTGAGATTGGGCAGTTTTTATACACCCAACTAACTCTAACTGACTTGCCAACTGGGGTAGAGACTGAAAATGGTTCTGAGAGGACCTCTGGACTGATATTAAACTGAATACCTATGTATGGAGTCACGAATGATCGTGTGGCCCCTGAATATGGTAGGGCATATACATCTAGGTGGAAAAGACGTAACATACCCGTGACCGCATCAAGTGAGCTCTCCTGATCCTGAAGAGATGATAATGCATAAAAATAGTTTTGGAACTGGCCGCCATCCGTACCTGAAGTATTGGCCAGCTGAGATGGTCGACCTGCTGAGCTACTGAGGTAGTGGATTTTGACCTTTCTCGTCTGACTGACGGACACTTCTTATGTCGATGACCAAGATGACCACAACCAAAACAGTCCTCTCGACCTTGAAGACACTCTCCTGGGTGGTTGTTTCCATATTTGGGGCAAGCTAGATACCTATTACCTGCACTGTAGCTCTGGGATTGAGATCCAGATGCTTTACTCCTCCGATCCTGGCGGGAACGAAAGGTAGGGGCGCTGACTGAGTTGGGTGTTGGAGCCCTCTGCTGCTGTGGGTGGCTGCTACCGCCATACCTCTGGTGGCCATAATCTGATTGGCCAGTCTTTTCTCGCTTGTTCTTTCGCTCCATGTCCCTCAGTTTTCCTGCCTCAATCTGCTGGGCATAGACAATCAGGCTGGAGAGGCTGATTCCTTAATCAGCATTATTGTCCTGCACTCTTTGAGGACCAGGTTCGATACCCTATTAACAAACTTCAGCGTGTGAGCCCTTGGATTAGGCACCATCTCTGGAGCATACTTGGATAACCTGGTGAACTCCAGAGCATATTCTTCTACTGTCCGGATTCCCTGTATCAGATTCATGAACTCTACTACTTTTGCCTCCCGGAGCTCCCGAGGAAAGAATTTGTTCAAGAAGGCTGTGGTGAACTCCTCCCATTCTATCGGTCCTGCTCCCGCTTGTTTCCCCTCCTTCCACTGCTCGTACTAGATCTGGGCTACCCCTTTTAATTGGTAGGCAGCCAAGTCGGCACTCTCCGAGGAGCTGACACCCATAATCCAGGTGATCTTTCTAATCTTGTCCACAAACTCCTGTGGGTCCTCTCCCACCTTAGATCCCTGAAAATCTGGAGGGTTCATCCAGTGAAATCCTGGACTCGGGCAGCTATTACAGACCTATTATTGTCAACTGGAACCACCTGCTGGTTCACCTGGTTGGTAACCATTTGAGCGAGCAGCTGAATAGCCACCCTGAACTCTACGATAGACACTGAGTCATCTTGAGGGGCTGCCGGGGGTGGTCGGTGAGCATTACCGGTCCTTCTTCCGATACCACACGCGGAGGCATGATTTACTGAAATGAAATAGAGCACGAGTTAGGAGAATGATTCTAGAATTGAATTTCAATGCACGATAAAGAGTATGAATAAATGGGAGTTTTCCTAATAACAACTCGTAGCCTCCCCATCATAAGTGTGGCGCGCTTCACACCCATGCAAAGGACTCTACCCAATACGGCTTTCAGACATCCGAGAATACTCTAAACCTAGTATTCTGATACCGAGTTTGTCACGCCCCAAACTTACACCCTGGACGGGACACGGTACTTGGACTCAAATATAACCCCAAGTCAACCCCTGGTCTATCATACACTGGTATTCTAAGTAAACTTTAAAATATAAATACATGTACAACAAAATCTTTAAATAAAAAATATAAACATTTAAGAGCATGAAGCTGATTCACAAAGTTTGAATACATCTGAGAAAAACTATAGATCTAAAAATAACCCAAGTCTGTGTCTGAAAGCCACTATTACTGATGAGTTATTGGGACAAGCCCCCAGCTAACTCCAAGTCTAAATAAGAAAAGAAAAATGTAGTTGAATGAAATAATCATCGTCCCCGAAAGATGAGGATTCACCAACTAGAACAGCTGAAGTCTTCTGAGAGTGACCGGCTAGCGAGGCTGAGATTGAGGTCCTGCAGTTGTACCATAAAATGATACAACATAAAAGTATGTGTCATTACTTCGAATGTACTGAGTAAGAGAGAAAAACCATACACAAGAAATGAGATAACTGAACTAAAAAGACATGCAATGACCAACTGAAGGTACTGAACTAAATAACTGAAATAACTTAAATAATCTAAAAGACCCTGCCTGATGGTCAACAACATGTTCTAAATATGAGGTACTGATCTGAACTGATCTGAAACTGGACTGATATGACTAGTGGGAGAGTATATAACTGACATATAACCACGTGAGTTAGACGTGGAGTCCGATGTATACACCCAATCGGTAGGACCCAATATACCTTTCCAGGGTATAAAGGCATAAATTGGGTGATCACAAATCTGGGGCCGTAAGGCCAATAAAACTGTAACCTATGATGGCAATGTAGTTCTGGGAACCTGGGTGTGCTGGAACCCCGATCCTCTTGGTGCTAAGTCCTTCTCTCACTATATATTTCTAGACTGACTACTAAGCTGATACCTCGAAGCTGGGGCCCAAGACTAGTCAAGAATACCTATTTGAAGGCAGCCTGAGAGTACTAATGGACCGAATTCTATAACTGGATTTTAAGACTGGCCAGAGCATGCTTATCTGGAAGCATCGTGACTATATAAAGAACAATTTGTAATCTGAGTCTGGGGTCCTAAGGCTGGTCAGAGCTGCTTAACTGAAATTTCATAACCGCCTAAAGAACCACTAAAACTGATACTGAGTCTGGTTTTGATAATTGGGAGGCACTACCGACACCTCAAAAATTCTGTAGTTAAACTGATTAACTGACATTCCTGACTAACACTGAGTATTCTAACATTTTGACTAAAACTAAACTGACAATAATATGATTTAGTTCCAATACTACTAACAACATAGGAGTCCCCAACACTGATAAAATCAAGCAAAATTTCAATATTCAAATACTATTGCAAGATTCAAGTTTTCTGCATTCAAGAGCTAGGGCTAAAATTTCTTTACATGGACAAGCACGAATACAGTCACAAACTGGTGGAAAATATCTACAGTTATCCTAAAATAATATTCCACATGAATCAAACAAAATCTGACTAAGAATTTCCTAACATTCGATAATTTTCAGGGCTAGAATCGATAAAGAAAATAGGAAGAATTTTGGGGACACAAGGGAAGAACTGTCCCTTTATTGAATTCCCACATACCTAGTGAAGAGCCCGAAGAATTTCCTTGAGAAACCGTGGAGAAATGGGCTACCCTAGTTCTTGCTCTGAAATGCTCTGAGAGAACTCCTACGTTGTTTTCTGAAAGTCTGAATGGAAAAAATTGATGAAAGAAACCGTTTAAATCCTCTAATAGTCTAATGATATGCTTAAAACGATGTAGTTTAGAGTCTAAAAGGGTAGGAAATTACTGAAAGACCCTTGAAAAACTCGCAGGGAAAAATGATCGACAGTCCCCACGGGGGACCTAATGGGTCATGGCCAGTGACCACGACTCATGGTCCCAGTCGTCAAGTGCACTGCTGATTCCCTCACACTGGTCACCACGAGGGACCTAACGAGTCGTGGTTCGTGACCACGACTCTTGGTCACCTCTCATGGACTCCACTACCCCACACATCCCTAGATCCTCACTAGTGACACCACGACTCGTGGTGTCCCAAACGAGTCGTGGTGAGAACCCGTTGGTATCGTGGTGTTGACCACGACTCGTGGTCACACCCATGGTCACCCTTTTTTTAAAATTTTTCAACTAAGTTCCAATTCCTCACCACGAGTCACTTAACAACTCGTGGTCACCCCCCACGGGTCATAGAACAACTCGTTCTGTCACCTGGTGCAGAATTTTCAGTTTTTCTCTACTTTAAGTCTCGGGTCTAGACTTTGAGTTTCTGGGGAATTACAAAAAGGGATCGCTATGTTCGTATGAATCAAGAAAGAAGGAGAACGTGCTTATATAGTAGAGGGAGATAATCACTTTAAAGAGTAAAAGGAGAATGAGAATGATCAGCAGAATTCATCAAGGGCGTATTTTTTTAATTGAAACGAATCAAAGTTGCATAGGCAAGGAAAAAAAATTATCAAAACTTGCCATACACGATAGAGCATATGTCAACCAGTAATATAGAATTTTAGACAACGGACAAGAGAGAACATTGAAACAATGATTTTATATATGTACATGTGTGTGTATATATAAATCTATATATGTATATATATATATATATATATATATATAGAGAGAGAGAGAGAGAGAGAGAGAGAGTGCAGGGCTAAAATAACAAATGATTTTCACAAGAGTATTCACCAAGACCAGCGATAACAAAACATGCAGAACCAAATAAATAATGATTTTAACAAGAAGATTCGGCTAGATTACGGCGTGACAGAAACAAAAACTCATGAACAATTAGCGCTTCTATCTGTGATATTCTAAAAAAACACGAATAATAATTGAAACAATTTCAGACAAGCTTTACTAGCAAACATAATTAATTTTTTAGATCTAGTTTTGCATAGGAAAGAAAAAAATGGAGAAGAGAAGAAAACTAAATATTTATACCACAGACATATTTACGAGGATTTTTCTAGAAACCAAACTTGCTTTTGAACTTAATAAGTCGAGCCTGTTGCTTCGCGATGGCAGCAAAACTCATCGGAGTTATGGAGGCAGTTGTTGTTTGTCTGGTGGTTGACCAATCGGAGGCTTCATGGGGGGAAAGATAAGAAAGAGATAAAGATAGGGTGGTTTCTGGATGGATCAGTAATGGCACGATGGTTCGCCGGTGAAAAAGAGAGGAGAGAAACGAAGAGGGGGGGAGGGGAGAGATGGAGGTTTCTGTTTTGGTTGCTTGTGAGGCGGGGCTGTAGGGTTTTTCTCTAGACAACAGTGGCAGGAAATAATGGCGGAAGCAGTGAGGGTGATGGAGGAAGAGAGAGTAGGAAGGGAAGGAAAATAAAGGGTTTTGTAGTCGCCGACGTCTGTTCGCCGAAGAAGGGGAGGATGACGAAGAGGGAGAAGAAGGTTCTGGGTGTGCTGTGCAGCGATGAGGTATAGAGGAGAATGAAGGTTTAGTTTTAGGTTTAGGGGGTATAAAGGTAAATATGAAAAGTGGGATAGGTTTAAATCTTGTCCATTAGATTAGATTAATCTGGCGACTGTGATGAAGAATTGAGAAATGGGTCGGATTATTGGTTAGAAACGGGTTACGGATGGTTTAGAAATTAATTTGTTCCATTTATCACTGGAATTGTATTTAAATAATAGCCAGTATTGATCAAAAATGGTTAAAATTGGCAAACATTTGAAAGGAAGTGGCTAGATGTTAAATAATAGGAGAAAAATTAAATTGGCTGCTATATAATTAATAAAAATACTATACTTATATATAATTTAGTAAATAGGTAACATGATAGATTAATTCATGATAAAATTATACAAATATTATCATTACAAAATTACATATAAATAATTTATCAACTGAGTAAATTATATTTTGTAAATAAAGCTTGTTTAATAGAAAAATATGTATGTATTTATATTATTATGCAATATGAAGTAATTACATATAATATTGAAAAATTAATAAGTTGAAATTAGTAAAATATTTTTTAAATATAACTTAAAAGATGTGCAAATAAATAATTACGCAAAAAACTAATTATATATGATAATTAATACTAAAATATTATGGATCCGAACTAAACAATAACGTAAAAAGGATAATTTAAAAAAAAATAATATATATATATATATATATATATATATATATTAATAAGCAGCTTAGATGTGGCATAGGAAGGTCAAAATTGGGTGTCAACAACTTAACCAATATAAAATTAAGAAATAGATATCCAATATTATTATCATTCCTCGTGTTGAAAATTTTTTCTTTTGTTAGCATTACTATTGATTTGGTTTTGGTTTGAAATTTGTTTATGTTAATAACATGCATCTATGATCTATAAAACTCATTGGATCATTAAAAACTCTAAGTACCAACTTGAAATATAATATTAAAAGACAAAACCTATAGAAAAAAGTTAAAGAAGTATTTATAAATTACATAAAAATATTTATAAAAAGTATATACATATAATTTCGGATTAAGTTGGTTTGGTTTAAATTTTTTTAGTTAAAATTAAACCAAATCAATTATGATCGAATTTTTTTTCAACACCAAACCAAATCAATTATGATCGAATTTTTTTTCAACACCAAACCAAATCATTAGTCGGGTTTTTTCTTAATTTGACTCGATTATTGAATTGGTGCGATTTATCGATTTGCTCTGTACACCCCTAGTGTAACGCCTCGGGCTTTGAAATGGCTTCTTAAAGGAAAAAAACTGAAATTACAAGTCTGGTGCAGGGGTTGATGGAGGAACTGACGACTCGTCAACCTCAGCCTAGTGATAGCCTGTCGTAGTGGCGTCGTGGCTTCGACGTGTGAATGATGGTTATTAGGTAGGTGAGGGACTGTCGTGGGTGGCATCGAGGTTGGACGGTGAGGATGATGGCCCGTCATACTAGCGACAGACCATCGCTTGTTCCGTCGCATGAAGTCCCAGTATTCCAGGTGTGACGGCTGGCTCGACAGACCGTCATGGGAGTGACGACCTGTCACTTCCACTGATAAGTAGGATTTTTGAACTCCTTTTGTTTAGGAGTGACGGTTTGGGCAACGGACCATTGGGGGTGTGACAGCCCGTCACGGACACTGTCAGGATGCCAGTTATCCAGATTCTACCCGAATTCCAGGGATAATTTTGTAATCTCCTAAACTTCTAAACCTTAAGGGAAGTCATTTTGGAATTCTTAAAGAGTGCCTTAAAGGGTTTAACCTAGTATGTGTCATTTTGGGATTCTTAAAGAGTGTCTTAAAGGGTTTAACCTAGCCTAAGTCATTATGCTCTCATAATTTCATTAGATTTGAAATCCTCTTCCAAGATCAAGCTAGGGTTCCTCACCAAGTTCTCTGCCAACCTCTTTGGGTGTTCAAGGCAATCTTAGAAATCAGTTTACCCAGATATTTGGAATCATCATGCCTTTTTAATTGAAAATATGAAATTTCCAAATCCCTATGCCCTGATTTTAATTTTTTGGATTGGGTTGAATGTGGTTGAAATTCCTCCATGCCCATCAATGGGATTAGCTGTTCCATAATCCAATATATGTTTTCATGATTGGGGTTTTGCATTTCTATCAAGTCTCTCATAAAATTATAAATTCTAAGTTCAAGCATGATTATGAACTCCTAGGGTTGTATTCGATTTGAGTTAAATTCTATGATTCTCTTGTTAATTCAAGTTCCTCAAGTTTAAGTTATGTTTTATGATCGTGATGTATGATTTTGACTAGAACCCTTTTGAAATTATGAATTTTAAGATATGGCAATTTTCTCAAGTATGCATGGTTCTCATGATATGAATTTTATGTAATGGCCGACCCATAGGCCTTGATCATGGCTAGTTCACATATTTCAAGCATGTTTATGTACTTTATAATTTTAACTAGCCCATGTACTTCAACTATGCTTTTATGATTATGATATGAGCACTATATATATTTTGAGAGTAGTATTTAGGACAGAGTAGGCCAACGGTCTAAGAAAACCCCGGGTCTCAGAATTATGTTCCAATGTAACTGTGATGGGGTCCTCTATGAGAGTGTATCCCATGACCGAATAGTCCATCATGAGTGATATTACACCTTTTTATGGTTCTACCCTTGGCAAGGTAAGGACACCCTCCCGACTAGGATTTTATAGGTCGGACTCCATGTATGCTCATTTGGGGTATGTCAATTATAAGAATCTCCCATTGTTCCTTAAATTCTATATATAAGTATGTTTATGCTTTATGAAACTATGACCTATGGTATCTCAACTTCAAATCATAGTTTTGAAAGTGTGAGCCTCATGTACAATTTATGATTTACATCTTACGTTTTTACTATTTTACTCTCAGGATCTATCTTAACTTTCATGCATGACTTCATACTATTGTTTTACTAGCATATTTTACTTTCTCTACATACTCAGTACATTCAAAGTACTGACTGCATACTCTATGTTATATCGTCTCAAGATATAGGTTCAGGTGATCTCTCCCAATCTCGTCACTAGCTCTCGCCCGCTCCGTTCAGCTCCACTCTGCTTTTAGTGAGTCCTCATGATCCAAGGACGTCAGTCTTGGTTATATCTTTGTCATATCTTTCAGTTTCAATTTTAGAGGGGTAGTTGGGGGTGTTGTCCCATCAGACCATTAGATATTTTTAGAGGCTTTTTAGATGACATGTCCCATCAGACCATCAGATATTTTTAGAGGCTTTTCAGATGACATGTGTAGATATTTTTCAACGATGTTTGTTGTCTTTACCTTTATGTTGATATGCTTCTCAGATTTTCGCTATTTCATGCTTATATTTTAAATTCCACTTTTCTTTATGTTCTTGAGTTTCCATGCACATGTCATGAGTTAGCTTAGAGCAATTCGTGATTCTAGGTCTCATGTCTTGGTCTAAGATTTAAATTTGGGTCGTGACACCTAGTCACACGTATTTAATTGAATTTTCTCCTCTTCCTTCTTTTTCTTCAAATAATTTAAAATTTTCAACTGGTACTGGTGCATCTCAACAAAGAATTTGAGGCTCTAGAAGGGTACATAGGCTTGTGTTTTTCATAAGTTATCATTTAGTATCCCTCTGTAAGCGCGTATATATATATATATATATATATATATATATATTAGTTTTTTGACACGCACGTTGCACGTGTGTACCGCATGAAAGTTAAGCTAACTACTGACCAATTAATTTCTACCTTAACTAACTTACCAAATTGCTTATTCCTTCAACATCAGCAGCTTCTCCTTTTCCTTCAACACAGACATACAAGACTCGAAATGAGACATATCCAAATCACACTTAACAGTCTATAAACAGACATGCACCATCATCAACAGCTAACAAAAATTCATTAAGTCCTGAAGCATTTAGCTTTTCAAGTTATTTGAAGCTAAATATCTAAACAATCTAAAACTATTGGTAAAATCCGCGATCAAGAAACTATTTAAATAAAATCAAGATTAAAAAAATGAACGAAAAGATGAGGCAATATGATTTGCTAGAAAAAATTATAATTAATAGGATTAACGTAACAATAAAAAAAATTCATTGCAGTATAAGTAATGAGAATTTATCATCATCCGATACCAAATCACATATATAAAATAATATTATTTCTTTACGCGAAATTATACCATTTCTAGCACCTATATTTAAAAAAAATCATCATTCAAATGGATCAAGCAAATTAAATTGAATAATCTAGACTTAATGAGAATATAACTGAAAATTGCACCTGCTTATGGCCAGAAGCATATGTTGAATGACCACTCATAAGTGTGTCTATATAGTATCTTCAAAAGTTTAATTGTTAAAACTCTTTCACATTTTTGACTTAATTAATTGAATTCATTTCAATTTCCCATTTAATTAAAAAAATATGTTTCTAACTTCTATATTAATTAGAAGTATAATGTTCAATCATTACTTTCAAAAGGAAGAAAATAATTATTTAAAGATAATTAATTTAGTTTTTTTTCTTCTTAAAAAAAGGCAAGAAAATGAACAAAAAACAAATAGCTTTCATGGTCATAGAGAATTTTTATGGACAACACATTAAATTTTATGTATTAAATTGGACCTTCAAGTAATTAAAATATTATTATTTAATATTTAATTAATTATAATATTTTAATTTATAACAGGGATAAATTCGTAATTCAATTTTTAACTATGGACCTTCCCACTTATAAAATAATGAATTTATCCCTGTTATAAATTAAAATATTTTAATTAAATAAATATTAAATAATAATATTTTAATTATTTGAAGGTCCAATTTAATACATAAAATTCAATGCATTGTCCATAAAACTTCTCTATGACCATGAAAGCTGTTTTTTTTTTCCGTTCATTTTCTTGCATTTTTTTTAAGCAGAAAAAAAACTAAATTAATTTTGTTAAATATTTATTTACTTCCTTTTGAGAATAATGACTACACATTATACTTCTAATTAATATAGAAGTTAGAAACGTATTTTTCAATTAATGAAAAAATAAAATAAATTCAATTAATTAAGTTAGGAATATAAAAAAGTTTTAACCATTAAACTTTGAAATCGTTATATAAACACACGTATGAACATTCCAAAATTTGTATCATAGATATTGGCAAGTCCACTTGTGAAATATTCTTCTTGAAGTATAAATTTATTTTTTATAAAATATCTCTTCATATATATAGTTCTAAATTACGATATTGAAAAAATTGATGTGCTTATTCTTTACTATTATTAGACCCTTATCTTTTATTTATTTGTATATTATTCTAACTAATCTCAAAAGAAAGAAATGTTCAAATAGCTTTTGTCATTAAAGTAAAGTCAGATATTAAAATAACATCACAATTTCTCCTTTAATTTTTAATTTATAACTCAAACATATTATTTAATTAAATAATAATATATATGATTTTTAAAAAATTATATACTTATATAATTTTACCCTGCAATAAATTAAAATAAATTTAAACATAATAAAACATCTAATAAAATGTTAAATTTTATAAATAAAATTACCTGCCTTTAAATGATATTAAAGACTACTAAATGTCCTGATAAATAATCCTAACATTAGTAAAAGAATCTCACAATTCAATTTTCTCTCCACGTTTAAATCCTTTTATTAGATAGAGTTTAGTTAAATCCTTTATATTCTTTCCGTTACACTTCAGTCATTCACCATTTAATATGGAACTTGAAAGGATTTTCACACCGAAAACACTATCATGATAATAAAATTATGATTCATCAGGTTAGACTTATATATTTTTCTTCAAATTTTTGTATAATTTATCGCACATTTTCTAATATTATTTATATTATTTTAAAATATTTATATTGATTAATATGAAATATACGTTTGTTGCATCTGTTTGAAAATTAGCTATATTATAATTGCAGTTTATAGGAGGAGGATGTGACTTTATTTTTTGGCCAATAATTTATCTTTTTTAGCTTTTTTTCTCCCTTTCTACTTTCTTGATTCTTGATCTTGTGAGATTCTTTTCCCCCATTTATTTTGTGTATTACAAATTTCAAATTCACTTCTTTAATACTCTCAATCGTACCTTAAAATTTTTTTTATTTATTAATTCTCTTAATAATAATTTTTTATAATTATATTAATTTTTTAATAATAATTTCTATGATCGTTTATGTAAGATAAAAAGAAAGAAAAAGGGGAAGAAAGTATAAAAGCACAAATTGCTGAAAAATTCATACAATTTGATTATATGTATTTTGGGAAACAGGCTCAATTTTGTTTTTTTTTTCAACTTATATTTCTTTGTTTTTTTTATATATTCTTTTTAGAATTCAACATCAGTCTTTTTTAATTATTTTTTCATTTTTCTCCTTCAATCTATTAAACACAATAGAATAATAAGGAAAAAAATTTGATCTGCTTACTTTTCCTAATAAAATTAGATAAGTCACGTAATTACACCTTTGCGGTTATTTATTTTATTTGATCTTTTTTATTTATTTACTAGTGAATTTATCTGTGCTTTGAACAATTATAAAAAAATTAATTAATTTATAAAATCTAAATATTTTCATAAAGTTTTAATAAATTTTAAATTAATACAAGTTTCTTAAAGTTTCACTTGAAATTTAGAAGTAAATACTATTTAAAAAATATTTTATATTTTTTAATTGAAGTCATAATTTTGTTGTAAATTCATCATTTAAAATGACTATGTTTATACTATTGCATAAAATTAACGAATTTCGTAAGTATGAGTTTGTGCATGTTTGATTCCATATATGCATCAACAAATTAGAAGTGTTTTCTTATTTTCTCAAGTAAAATTTGTTGTTTGAGAAATTAACAAAAATTATTTATTTCTCGAATACGTCGTAGTCTGAAACGGATTTCTTGTCTTGTGAATATGTAAAGGAGAGAATATAAAAAGCAGCAAATCGATATTGAAATACCTATTGTAATTTATGGTGAGGCAACATTATGTCTTGAGGACAAGGAAGATTTGTTGTTACTAAATCAAAAACACGACATACAAAAAGTATCAATTTTTTAATTATTGATCTCCTTCTAGCGAAAAAAATTATTTTTCTAATCACGTTAACAAACTATCCCACCCGTGTATATAATTACTAATTAATTTTTGCTCACTTGTTTCATGGATATATAACACTTCTATCCCACTCTTTATTTTAATTACAACGGTCATATAAAAAAATATTGTAATGACGAGATAATTAAGATGATCTTTTAATTCATTTCTTCATAACCACACATTATTGACTCAATATGTTTTTTCAATTCTTTCACACATAAGGAGAATACAATATTATTTAATTACGTTAGGTTTAAAAATTAGTAATTCACATGGATATATAGGGTTGCATATATAGCTTAATTAATGATTATCAAATTTGATGAAAAACGTTAGTATTTACATACATTTCAATCTTTCTTGATTGATAAATTTTCATATATGTTGTACTCACTGACATTACTTTTTCATATCATGTGTAGTAACAAAAGTAAATGGACAATTACTGAAAATTTTATTTATTTATGAAATTGATTACAAGAGCAATTATAATTTATAAATCCTATATTCTATCAACAATCGAGAATTAAAAAGTCAGTAATTTCTAGAAACAAATGCAATGAAAAGTAAAATAGTAAATTTAGTAAACACTAAATACAACCTAAAATAACGTAAGTTCATTACTTGTTTATGTTCCAAATCCTTCAAGTAGAGGAGAAATTAGGATCTAAACTTTGTGGGTTTAGAATTTTAGTTCTTTAAGTTATTGAGTTCTAAATTAATAATTTAAATGCATTCAATAATTTTTTAAAGACAAATATAAGATTTAGATCAAAACTACTGGGTTCGGCGAAACTCGTAAGCTATTCATTAGCTTCGCCCCTGCCTCCGAGCAACCAAAAAAGAGACAAATTCCTGTGTAACCTGAAAATAATATTAATATTTAAGCATGTTGTTACTTTCACAATAAATTAAAATCTACTGCTAAAATAAATCAAATGAGATAAAGATAAAATAGAAAATAATTTTGCAAGGTCTTTACTCTAAATTGAATTCAAGTACTGTTATTATGAGAAGATACACTTGTGAAAAAATCAAAATTAAACAACCAAGTATGTAATAATAATAATGTTTGCATATATAAAAATTTCAAATGCCAATGAATAAGTAGCTGACAAATAGATCCTAGTGCTTCCAATGCAATTAATTTTCATACTATGCTTCCTGTATGCGCTTGAACTATCGGTCAGTTGGACACGAGATACAACTATAGGTCATGATGCTCAAACTAAGTTATGTACATTGGGACAGAGATATTTTATAAGTTCAAACCCAGCCTCTACACTATTGCTTCTCATCTGTTTCAGCTTGGAGAGTGTGTGTGTTGTTGCTATTGCTTCCTGTATCAGAGGATGCTGCTACTATAAATGGTTTAATAGATGATCAAAGCGATTCTGGTCCCTCTATAGCAATCCTCTTGCAGAATGCATCACAATTACTGCTTACCTCCGTCAACCTCCTTTTTAACACCCCAAGTTCAACCTGCAAACCCTGTACTGTGGTGCAATTCAAACATTGACCTAAAAAACAGCATACCCTTTGTTAAATTTTGAAAAATGAGAATCAGATATCATATGGACAAACGTTTAACTTTATTCTAAAGCTCCACATTATAGGAACCCCGATGATTCCCTGAGGCATTTCTTTTCTCTTCTGAATTCAAACACGAAAAAAAAAACATGTTCAAAAATCCAGACATAACGACGATAAGCAACACAGAGATAATTAAAGAAAAGTTCATGTACATCACCATATTTTGAATTCAAACAGACACTGAGAATTCCTAAGCCTCTTTTTTTTTCAACTTCTCCATGTCATAAACAAATCAGGAAGGCTTTAAATACCTCCAAAAGATGTATTTAAATGACTCATAAAGAAGACTTTAGTGAATATTAGGAAACAATGCGAGATTTTAACAGAATAAAGTATTTCATATCTTTATATATTGTACAAAAAAGAGAAAAATAAACACTTTTTCTTGTATCACATACTCATTGACTTGATAGAAAACTTTATCTTCTGAGTGAGAAGGGATTTGCCAGGCACTCGTCCAAAGCACTCCTTGATCACATAATAACATTGGACGCTTCACATTCTTATATTGGAGTTCGCTGATTTCTGATAGAAGTTCAACCTCATCGTTTGCTCATTCTGCTTTAGGAGATCATTTGGCTAATTTGAGGATACCATTATCTACCAACGGTTGCACTTCTTTCTTCACAAGCTTGTTTACCATAGAAATTGAAGTTTCTAAGAACGCACTAATTACTTTGGCACTGAGAATTCCTAAGCCTCACCTGTGTCATTGCACCTTCATTTCTTTCCTCGGAGTTTTGCTCCAAGAGCTCTCTCCAGTTTTGATGTTATCTGCTGGTTTGGAATTGTAACGTCTTTTAATCACTTTTAACAATTAATTATAAGAATATAAATGTTGATTAATGCTGAAACTTTCACTACTTGGTGATTATTAGACTTAATTTTAAAAATATGCATAACTAAATTTAAATAAAAATTATTGAAAAGGGCAAAAATCTGTGGTAAAAGATAAATAACAATGCTGGTTTTAGAGAACGCCACCTCACCTAAGTCATGTTTATCTTCTATATAGATATTTAGATATATAGATTATTTATTTTAAATTGTCACCTTCATAAATTATATCTATTAAATTTTCACTCTTAATAATATTATTAACTTTATTATGATTTTTAACTTTTCATATTCATAAATCCCAACTATTTAATTTTAAAAATAAAGATATGTTATGATATTCCTTCATTTTTATTTATATAAATTTATTTTTTTTTAAATTTCCCGAGACTTCTAATTAATATTATCATTTTTATCCCATTTTGACGTAGTGATGTTCTTGTATTATTATTGTAGTATTAGATTCATATTATAGCTTGACTCGATAAAAAAAAGCTTTGAAATATTGATCAGTCTACGCGAGAAGATGTCCGACAAGAGCTCAAAAAATTATGTACTGATTATGTTTTTCTTTTTTTTATCTATTTTCTTATGACTAAGGTCTCACAGAAGATGTGTGTTCCATCTTTTTTCTTTTCTATTCACTTTCTCGTGTGTTCTTTATGAAATTTCTTTGGTTGGATCTTTATAACCTTTTTTTATTATTGTAAGTTTGTCTAATTAGCAAAAAATTAACTGTAATAAGTATATATAGTTGATAAACACAATAATGTTGTTCAACTTCAATCTTCGTCAATTTTATCTATGTTAACAAAACTAAACTGAAATTCCTTTATAAAAATATTAATAATATTTTTAGGTAATTTTTTTTTATCACGGTTAAGGTTAAGATGAAGTGAACATGTGACAATCCCAATCTACTATAGTCGTATGAGATGCTCATGACTGAGTAAAAGTAAAATAAAATAAAAATATTAAATGTTCTTGCTCAATTTTTTTAATATAAATTATGTAAACTGTAAGATTCTTTTTTTTTTTCATTTTCTAATTATTTACTTCTCTTTTTTTTGTATTTACTTTTGTTTATTTGTAAGATGAGTAACAGAAATATTGAAATAGCAAATATATTGTGATGTCAGAGAGTTAGAATAAAAAAATAGAGATTTGTAAGCATGAAAAAATAACAATTTTTAGAGTAACTTTAAGATAGAAGAAGAAAAAGAAAACACACACAAAAAAAGGTCATAAAGGAACAAAAGTTAAATATTGTAATAGAGGGTAGAGACGAAATAAATATTATGATTTATTTAAATAATCATAAAAAATAAAAGAGAAAACAAGATCAATGAAAAGATAAAATATCAAAAAGAAAATGAAATAATACTTTTTCTCCTATTTCTAATTTCATCACTTTTTTTATTTTTCTTTTATATTAATAGAAGAAAGATTCATCAAACAAGAATTTTACCGTTTAATAAAAGTAAGAAGAAAAATTAAGTCCTTAAATACATATATGCAAACTATATTAAATTAAGAAAATCACGTATTAACCTCATAATATCTGAAATTATTTTTTGAATAACTTTTTTTTTTCATTTTAAAGAATATTTGACAATAAAAATGTAATTTTTTTAAAGTCCAATTCTACTAAAATATCTATTTTGAAATTTTATCATTTTTTAATTCGATAGTTGATTCTTTATTTATTCTATCTCTATTAAATTTCTAAATAAATTATTTCTAAATTTACTGATATTTTTCATATATAATTACACGAAGTGCAGCAAAATTCCTAAATATAATAATAAAGTTAGAAACAGAAAAAGTCATGTGATAGCGGCTAAAAAACACAAATATTTTCTTTTCTTTCTATATTTTCTTCATTTATATACTATATTTAAAAAATTAATAGATAATTACTTAAATTTTGTAGTCAATTTTTCCCCTCATTATTCAATTTATATAATTCATGTAGTGTGCAAATGGACACACGCGATGCACCAACTGCAAGATTGGAGCTCCCCATCCAATTATTTGTCTTTTGTTTTGGGGGAAAATGATGTATTTTTTGGTGAACTTTATTTATATCTGAATATATATATATATATATATATATATATATATATTGTAAATTCCTAGGAAAGAGTAAAGCGTCATAGGCAGAAGGCCGTTAGACAGCTTATATCCGGGGTGTGGCTAGAGAAGACTGTTGTTGGACAAATAGGTTTAAGGAAAGAGATGAACAGGGTATCCTCAGTTTAGTATTAAAAAAAAAAAAAAAAAAAACCTTAGAGAGAGAGAGACTTACATGATCAAAGCTAAAGCAGGGAGTACTGAGTAGGACTCACAACCAAACAGTTAACAACCAAACATTCAACATCGAAATATCAATCGAAACAACCAACCCTCCCAAATATCTGGTATCAGAGCCATAAGATCTTAGGCCAACTAATTATATGAGACAGTTGCAAATATCTCGATATATTCAAGTGCTAATAACATATAAGCGGCAGTATATTCAAGCCATAAAACATTGGAAAGAATTAAGAGAAGTTTTTGGAAGAAGATTATCCCAATTTAAGAAAAAATATAAAGACGCCCTTAAGCAAAGAGTAGAAGACATAGTAGCACATAAGAACGAGCTAAGACATAATATTAGGGTGTGCAATTTTCATATATACAGGAATCAGTTAGGAGTTAAAAGGATTAACAATAGATTAAGCGAAATTCCTTTAGGATAATGAAAAGATTCCCAGCTTTCTATAAAATAAGATTTGATAATTGGTTTTTAAATCAACATTATAAAATATTAAGAGACATAAGGCAGACCAAGAAAAGACTCGAAGACCTTGCGAAAATTACTCAAGAACTTTTAGACGAAAGTTTAGTTAGCGACGAAACACAAGAAAGTCTGCACGATACCTTGTCAACAATACGGTGGGAATTACAGGGTTTAGAATCATCTATACAAGTCTCTATAGATACTATAAGATTATACAGAAAGAAAATTGTATCTAGTTATTAAAAAACAAAATAGATCCCTTTAGAAACTTGGAATATTTAGATCTAAGAATACTGCCAGAAAAGAAATTTAAAAGAATAAATAAAGAAAGCAACTCTCAGATAAAGTGTAATTTTCCTATAGGGGAACATATTTTACATAGCGAAGATCAACATCTTAATTCGATAATAAACTTACTTATAAATTTAAGTGATAATATATATAAAGATAACCAAAAAATTATTTCAAGACTAGAAGAAATAGAAAATAGTCAAGTAAAACAACAAGACATCATAAGAAAATTAGAAAGAAATCAAGATTTCTTGAAAGACCAACAGAACGAAATTAATAAAAAATTTATTATTTTAAGAGATACAGAAAAGAATTCAGAAAAGATAGAACAACTACAAAAAGCCATAGAACAAGTAAAAGAAATTATTTTAGCATAAGTACTTTATGAACGAAACTAATAACCCACTTTATAAACAAATAATTATTAAAAGTGCTAATATACAACCAAATCCAGAAGGACTAACAGACTATCAACCACCAGGGAAAGCAGATCAAATTTATTATTACTAGAAATAAATAAAAACCTAGAAAAATTAATAGAAGAAAAAACTAACATAGGCCAGACACCTAAAGATAAAGAAATAGACGAACTTGTAAATCAACTTAAAAGAATAGAAATTACCCCTCAGAAAGAAAAAATAGTCGTAAAAAGACAGCAGCCATGGAAATTTTTCAAAGTAAAAGAAGAAGCTGTTCGACCAGAGACACTATAGGAAATAACATAGTAACCAAATTAATAAATCAGAACCCACCTAGTACAAACCACCAGTTAGAAGAAATAATTGATATAGACAAAGACATACAAATTTTTCAACAAAATAGTTTAAAGTTAATAGACCCAAAAACTTTATACAAAGTAGGAAGATTTTCGTCATCAGCACAATTATACAGACACTATAGAGAAGAACAATTATGCGTTTTGGGAAAAGGAAATAAAAAGATCTCTTTAATATCAGAAGAATCTTTAGAAAAAGTTCTGAAGACAGATATGGAATTAATGCACCTAGACTTAATAGTAATAGGATTAAAAGGTTTAAATTAGAAAATACTTAGGGACAAAAGTATTAATAACTATATTCGACAGTAGATGGACAGATCCTAAGAAATCTATAATAGGCCTAACAGAAGTAGATATGTCCAGTAACGGCAGAATATTTTATTGCAGTCCAGATTTTATACTTAATACAAAGGATTTTGCAAAACATATAAAAATAAGTTTTCAGACAAAAGGATATGAAGATATGATAGATGGAAATAACTTATTAGCTTGTGTAGGTTTTATAGGAAAATTAGCCAATAATAGTAATACAAAATTTAAAATACATATAGCAGAAGCGGTACAATTAATAGGAAATAAAGGAATAAAACTTATGAAACCTTTCAAAATAGACCCACAATTTTATGCAGGATTAGAATGGAATTTAGAAAATCTACAAGATGAAAAGTTATATCAGCCTAAAGACCATTTATTATACGAAAATAGGAAAGGACAAACGTCTATTAGATTTACGGATTACCAACCAATAGCTCAAGCAGATGAAGATGAAGATGCAGATGAGAATGAAACAAAGATAGAAGGTATGAACATACACGAAATAGATAATGATTTCGAGGTAGGTTTTGTTATACAAAGAGCTAGAGATCTATATGAAGAAAACAATAGAAAAAAGTTTAAATGTAAAGGATGTAAATTAGGAGACTTGAAAATAACAGAAGTTGAAGAACATTTTAAAATATGCAATTTAAGGACAGATAATTATGGATATAGACTACAAGATTATAGTGACACAGAAACCAATACAAATAACATATCAATAGCTAGGAGTACTAAAGAATTTATGGAAGCACCACCCGAATCCATAGCTACCAGCCCAAGCCCATTCCAAAGAACAAGACCAGCAGAAACAATTATTCACACCACTGGCAACTTACCTAGACAAAGGGTTTATAGAACCAATCAGGAAATACCACCAGAAAATTTGAATATAAGACCATTAGGAAGGAGACAACCTTTCGAAGAACCAATTAAACTCCAAGGAGGAGGAAGTAGCGGAAAGATATTAAATATAGCAGCACATGATCCTCAGACATGGAACTCCGTAATAGACATATGGAAAGGAATAGTAGTAGCAGATTTTATAAAGGCATATCAAGAAGTAGATGCAGAAACAATGTATAGATACTTAGAAACATTCTTGGGAGAATCAACTAAAGGTTTATGGGAAGCATATAAGACAAATTATCCCCAGGAATTTCAAGAATTATGTAATTTAGGTGCTAATCCCTACAATTTTACAAATAAAATACATAGTTTAATTACAGGAGAAGATCCAAATAGTGGCTTATTGGTTCTACAAAGAAACGCGTTAGTTAAACTAGAACAATTAAGTATAAATAATTGAAATTTAATTAAACCATTTTTAACAGAATATTTTTATTATTGTACCATTAGTGGCAATGCTTTCGATCAATTTCTTGGTAAGAAGTTATTAAATAAACTACCAGGAGCTTTAGGAAGAGAAATAGAAGAAAGATGGTATAAAAGAGAAGGGGTAATACAAAATCCAAATGCAGAATGGCCAATAGGACATATAATACAACATATAATGCAAATTTTACAAGAAAAATGTACTAATATACAAATACAAAAATAACTAACGAAGGGTGAAACTAATTTTTGTAAAAACATATATACTGCCCAAAATTATGATGAATACCCAAAAAGGAAATATAAAAGAAATCATAGTAAATACCATAATAAACAAGGGCCATATAAACGAAAATATTATTTAAGAAAATCAACAGCTAAAAAACCTTATTTAAATAAAGATAGGCATGTACAGAAATATAAAAATGACAGAAACTACAAAAATACGTTAGAATGTTTCACGTGTGGAAGCATAGAACACTTAGCTAATACTTGCCCAAAAAGAAATAATAGTAGGACTAGAAATGCACAATTAATAGAAGAGTTTAATGAAACTCTAATAAATGTAGACGAGTATATGTCAGAAACAGAAAGTATATATTCAATTGTGAGTATAGAAGCATTAGAACAGAATATAGACTCTTCCGATTCAGAAACAGAAAGTTTGATAAATGAGATAGGAATAGACTCACAGTTAGATTTTAATCACCTGAATTTCTACAATGCGGTCAATATCATACAAGAATGTGACCATATGTCACACCCCACCTTGGGGGGGGGGGTATGACTGGCACCTGGTGCCCTACTAAGACCTCACCTGCTAGACTGTTAAGCCTGGGCGCATCTGGCGCCTGGCTGGCTCTAACTCACATTTCTGGAAACAAAGGGCTATATAACGGCTGTAAATACAGCCCCCGGCCCATTGGCCTATAGCCTTCTGTACCTGTATTAGCAGCTAACACGAAACATAGTAATTCAGGGAAACCTATACGGGCCGACAAGGCCACCATGCTGTCTAGTTATCTGCAACTTAATCATAAAGCACAAAAAGAAGCTACGTGACCGGCAAGGTCACCACTACTGACAATTATGGCCCCACACGACCATCACAGAAGTAAGAAAGAGTAAAGACAACTATACAACTACACGGCCCCACACGACCGGCTCATCTGACCACAGGGATTTCACAGAGACTGCAAGCCTCTAGGAATAGTAATAGAACTGGCCGGGACAGGGCCCCGACCTACCCGTACTGTATACAACAAAAGAAACTGAACTACACCTCTGAAATTCAGCCTCCGGATGACTGGAGCTGAATACTCAACCGCTGACAGGAAGTCACGTAGAATCGCCTGCTCGTCTAAGAGTACCTGCAGGCAAGTAATGCAGCGCCCCACCGGGCGTCAGTACCGCTGGTACTGAGTATGTAAAGTAAAGACTGAAAAAAGGATATCTGAAATTAATAACATAACTGACGAAACTGAAATAAGAAGAACCAGATTATCTGTCTGAAGATGTAAGTCGTACCTGTTCTCAATCATACGAGGGGGAGTAGATGTCATATCTGGAGACGTATCATCCTACTACTAATCTACTCATGTCTAATATAACATAGCACAACATACATAACATAACATGGCATACACAACCTCACCCGGCCCCCATAAGCCGGGAGGTACAATCAACACAGAATCTATGCCCCTACCCCGGTCATCCCATCTCCTATAGTGGCTGTAAGCATCCTGCCGGTCCCTGGGTATGCACTTGGGCTCGCTGAGCCCCTGACTATAACTGTATCTAAGTCCGAAGGACTCTAAATGAACACCCCGGGCGTACCCGCTCGACGGGGGTGTATAAGGGCCGACCAAGGCACAATATGGGGAAACTGGCATCCCATCTTCGTCCCCTTGCGGGACGGCATATCACTCCGTAGAGCGACGTATCCTCGTCCTCTGGCGGACGAGTCGATACAGCTATTAACCCTGGGCGGTCAGGGATGCTAGGTAATCCAACCCCAATCAATACAATGGTCTCAACTAATCATGCTGTCTGTGTATCTCATAAGCTAAGACTATCAGGTGTAGGGTATCGTATAAATCACATACTGAGCTAATAATAGCAATCTGTAAGTGTCTGATACATACTTAGACAGGTAAGTATAAATATAAATATAACCTCCTGTCAAACTGTACTGGGGTAAAAGTTATACGAGGAGGTGTTTCTGCTGAAAACTATACTGTTTACTAAGTTTCTGTGTTAACATAATTTCCTATTTCTAACATGCTTCCTAAACCATATATAGTTACTATTCTATATCTGGAATGCTTTACTGATACTGTACTACCTCGCGAGGTTTCAGCTAAACACAACAATATCTTAACATGGCATATTACATCACATACTGAATATACTGGGCAGCCTTAACCACTTACGCCCGAATCTATATCGTACGGATAGGTATCGTACACGTTACAACCCAAAACTTCTCATATTGCACCAATATTCAAAATAACACGATAATCGATTTCTAAACATGCTACTGGTCTGTAAATTACTATACTGCTTCGAGGTTACTCAACTTGCCGAGGAAACTTAACTTTACATACCTTATCTTTGAATATCCGTCCGTCGGACGAGGCTCGGCCGGTACTTCAACTATTTTCTCCCAACTGCATTCATAAATACGTCAATCAATACTAAATACAACTTTATTTAAAAAGGCAACGTCACTTTCGATATAGTTTATAGCCTAAACTTAGGCTTATCGAAAGACGGTCGAAAACTCGCTATTTTTCAGCGACCCAGAAGGGAGAAGTATTCACTTCTCAGCTAGGAACACATAGACATAATTAGAGCAATTGTACTTACTTTAGTTCGGTGGCTCGTCGATTCGTCAGCCGTATTTCGCAAAACTAACTCCGTAGAAATGCTCTCTGCTGATAAATACCTTGGTATCTAGGATTAATTTGGGTTTGGGCAGCGTTTGGCAGCGTAATCGGACGATAATTTATAATCTCCCTTCGTTTTCCCTCTGTTCACTACGTTCTCTGGAAGTTATTAAGTAATGAAATGATTTTTAAACTGAAGTGGAGGCTTATATACTTGGGCCTGAACCTGGGCAACGTGTCACGGAGCCATCGCGGAGGCCTCACCTCCGTGACACGCTGCCATCGCGGAGGGGCTCTGCCTCGGCTCCTCCCGCGATGGTTCGACGGGTTTCTCGTCCGATCTTTTCCCGAGCCTTTCCCTAGCACGTATGGCTTTCAAATATGCTTAACCAACGTGCGAATAGGTCATCTAAGTTCCGGGAATTCTACGGGGTATAACATTCTCCCCCCCTTAGGAACATTCGTCCTCGAATGTATACTGTTATCTAGAGGACTGCTTACCTTACTTTCTAGAAAACTTTTGGCAGAGTTTCCCCTGTAATATGGACTATCGCAAAAACCTGAAATGCAGAAAAGTCCAACACAGGCACCGCACACAATATTCCAAGATTCACTAAACAACTAAATATCACTTCTTTCTTTATCATTTACAAACATACAATCATAAGATACTGTATAAGTAATGATACGGACATACTGTCGTCTGACTAGGCCTGAAATAGGTGAGGATATCTGATTTTCATGTCTTCTTCAGCCTCCCACGTCATTTCTTCCCGATTTCTGTTACGCCACAATACCTTGACAGATGCAACGTCTTTAGTTCTCAATCTGCGAATCTGTCTGTCTAAAATGGCTACGGGAACCTCTTCATAGGCTAATTCCTCTGTGACCTGAACATCCTGGACTGGAACTACTGTAGAAGGGTCCCCTACGAACTTTCTTAACATAGAAACATGGAATACTGGGTGAACAGATGCTAATTCTGGAGGCAAGTTTAACTCATATGCCACGCGGCCTATTCTTCGCCGAATCTGATACGGCCCAATGAATCTTGGGCTAAGCTTGCCTTTCCTGCCAAACCTCATTACCCTTTCATAGGGGACACTTTCAGATATACCCAGTCGTTTATCGAAAATTCTTGATTTCTGCGCCGTCTATCTGCGTATGACTTCTGGCGGCTCTGAGCGGTCAGTAAACATTCTCGGATAAGCTTTATCTTTTCCTCGGACTGTCGAACAATGTCTGGGCCAACTAATGTTGATTCTCCTGTTTCAAACCAGCCCACCGGCGATCTACATTTTCGCCCGTACAATGCCTCGAAAGGCGCCATCTGAATAGCTGAATGGTAGCTGTTATTATAAGCAAATTCGATTAACGACAGATGTTCATCCCAGCTACCCCCAAAATCTAACACACACGCTCGTAGCATATCTTCGAGCGTCTGAATCGTACGTTCAGCCTGCCCGTCTGTCTGAGGGTGGAATGCTGTGCTCAAATTAATCTGCGTCCCCAAACCCTTCTGAAACGACTGCCAGAACCTAGCTGTAAACTGCGCTCCCCTATCTAAAATAATAGAGACCGGCACTCCATGCAATCTAATTATTTCTCTGATATACAATTCGGCATAATCCTCAGCTGAGAAAGTAGCCCTTACTGGCAGTAAATGAGCTGATTTTGTAAGCCTATCAACTATTACCCAAATGGAATCATTTCTGCGTCTAGTACGGGGTAACCCTGTTACAAAATCCATGTTTATTGCTTCCCATTTCCACGTGGGTACCGTTATCTCTTGCGTCAAACCACCCGGTTTCTGGTGCTCTACTTTCACCTGCTGACAATTAGCACATCTAGATACAAATTCAGCTACCTCAGTTTTCATACCTGGCCACCAGTAGATGTCTCTGATGTCGTGGTACATTTTCGTCGCCCCTGGATGAAGGGAATAGCGAGCGTAATGTACCTCGTGCATAATCTGCCCACGAAGGCCTGAGACGTTCGGGACACAAAGGCGGCCCTTACAACGTAGCACACCATCCTCGGTTATCTGAAAATCTGGCTCCTTACCCTTCTGAACTCTATCTCTGAGCTGGACTAAATCGGGATTCTCATACTGTCGTTCCTTTACCTCTGCAACTAATGACGACACTGCCGAATTTTGAATTACGGCCCCATTATTTTCTGTTTTCATTACTCGAACGGCTAGTCTAGCTAACTGATGAATTTCTTTAGCTAATTTCTGTTTCTCGGGTTGCAGATACGCCAAACTCCCCATTGACTTATGGCTTAGGGCGTCTGCCACAACATTGGATTTTCCCGGATGGTACAGGATGTTCACATCATAATCCTTCAACAATTCTAACCAGCGACGTTGCCGCAGATTCAACTCCCTCTGAGTAAAAATGTACTGCAAGCTCTTATGATCTGTATATATATCAACATGGACGCCGTACAGGTAATGCCTCCACATCTTCAAGGCATGAATTACTGCGGCCAACTCTAGATCATGGGTGGGGTAATTCTTCTCGTGTTTCCTCAGCTGCCTAGAAGCATATGCAATTACTCTACCATGCTGCATCAACACACAACCCAATCCGACACCTGACGCGTCGCAATAGACTGAATAACCTTCTGTGCCTTCCGGCAGTGCCAGTACTGGGGCGGAGGTTAATCTGTCTTTCAATTCCTGGAAACTCTGCTCGCATGCCTCCTTCCACTGGAACTTTGCTGCCTTCTGTGTCAATTTGGTTAAAGATGCTGCAATGGTTGAGAATCCCTCAACGAACCTCCGATAGTATCCTGCCAACCCCAGAAAGCTACGAACTTCAGTCGGGGTGGTAGGCCTAGGCCATGACTTAACTGCTTCTATCTTCTGCTTGTCTACCTGTATACCAGCGTCTGAGACAATATGTCCTAAAAAGGCTACTGAGTTAAGCCAGAATTCACATTTCGAAAACTTAGCATACAACTGGCGGTCCCTGAGAATCTGGAGCACTGTCCGCAAATGAGTCCGGTGATCTGCTTCAGAGCGAGAATACACCAGAATGTCATCAATAAGTACTATCACGAACAAGTCCAGGAAAGGTCTGAAAATACTGTTCATCAGGTCCATAAAGACTGCTGGGGCATTCGTTAGCCCGAAGGACATAACCAGAAATTCAAAATGCCCATATCGGGTCCTGAATGCTGTCTTAGGAATATCCCTCTCACGTACTCAGACCTGGTGATAGCCGGACCGCAAGTCAATCTTAGAAAAGTATCTGGCTCCCTGTAGCTGATCAAATAGGTCATCAATCCTGGGAAGCGGATACTTGTTCTTTACTGTAACTTTGTTTAGCTGCCGATAGTCTATGCACATTCGGAGCGAGCCATCTTTCTTTCTCACAAACAAGACTGGCGCACCCCACGGGGAAGTACTCGGCCTGATAAAACCCTTGTCTAACAAATCTTTCAACTGCTCCTTTAATTCTCTGAGTTCTGCAGGAGCCATACGGTAAGGAGGTATTGATATTGGCTGAGTGCCTGGTAGCAAGTCAATAGCGAAGTCTATTTCCCTTTCTGGGGGAATACCAGGTAACTCATCAGGAAATACATCTGGGAATTCATTTACCACTGGAACATACTGGAGTGTCGGAGATTCTTCTTGGACATCCTGAACTCTGACAAGATGGTAAATGCACCCCTTAGATATCAACTTTCTCGCCCGAAGGTAGGAAATAAACCTACCTTTTGGCGTCGCGGTGCTGCCCTTCCACTCCCGTACTGCCTCCCCCGGGAAGTGGAATCGGACCGTTTTGGTCCAACATTCAACGTTAGCAAAACATGGTACTAACCAATCCATACCCATTATGGCATCGAAGTCTATCATTTCTAACTCGACCAGATCTACTGTGGTCTGACAATCAGCAACCTCTACTGTACACCCGCGGTAGATTCGACTAGCTGTGATAGAGTCACCAACGGGCGTAGATACTAGGAATGGCTGCTGTAATGATTCTGGTACAATACTAAACTTCCGTGCCACAAATGGAGTAATATAGGACAAAGTAGACCCTGGATCAATTAGCACATAAGCAGGGTGTGAGCAGATAGTTAGCATACCTGTCACAACATCAGGCGATGCCTCTGAATCTTGCCTCCCTGGTAAGGCATATGTGCGGCTTGGACCCGCACCTGTACTGGAGGCCCCTGCTCTGCCTCGACCCCTGCCTGCTGAAACTGAGGGCCTACGCCCAGTCGAGGATGTTGTAGCTCGTGATCCTGTTGATGCCCTATCCTGTCTGTCCCGGTCCTCACGACCTCTGGCTAGGCAATCTCTTATCAAATGGCCTTCTTGGCCACAAATATAGCATGCGGTGGAACCATACCTGCATGCTCCAGAATGACGTCGACTGCATATAGGGCAAAGTGGTAGGGTATACCTACTCTGTTCCGCCCTCCTCTGTGACGGTGAGTCTGCCGTCTGTGAACCTCTACCAGCCTCTGACTGCCCCCTGCGGCTGAATCTACCTCCCTGTGACTGTGGCGGAGGCGGGGGCCTGGGCGGCCTGTCTGACAATCGTGGCCTGGGTCCTCCCCGGGCCTCTCTCTGTAACTCGGCTGGCCTATCCCGGCGACGCTGCTCCTGATTGACCGTTCTAATCTCCCGATGCCGCTGTCTGATGCCCTCAATATTCTGGGCAAATGCCTGGATTCGGGAAATATCCATGTCCTCTCGCAGTGTGGCCGTGATACAAGTCTCGACATATTCTGGGTTCAACCCCATAATAAAACGGTGCACTCTGGATGCCATGGTATCCACGAAAGCCGGTGCATATCGAGCCAAGGAGTCAAACCGCAAGGAATATTCCCGAACACTCATGGCCCCCTATTCCAGATGTAGGAACTGGTCTACCCGGGCCTGTCGGATCTCCCGCGGCAAATAGTGATCTAGAAAGGCTCCTGAAAAGCTAGACCAGGTGGGAGGGGGAACATCTCTCCCTCGGGACCTCTCCCAGCTTTCATACCATAACACCGCAATATCTTGCAACCGGAATGCGGCCAATTCAACTGACTCAGTAGGCGTAGCATGCATAACCCTGAAGATTCTCTGCATCTGATCCAGAAAATCCTGGGGGTCCTCTGTTCGGTCCGTGCCTGTGAACTGTGGGGGATTCAGGGCTAAGAACTCTCGGACCCTCGAACTACCGGGCCCTCCTGATACTTCTGCAACTGTGGATGGCATTTGCTGACGCTGAGCAGCCATCATCTGTGCTATCATAACTACAACACTCCTAACCTCCTGGTCGGAAGGTGTCGGTATAGGGACTGCTGAAGATACTGTCGCTCCAAACGGCTCTTGACGTGGTGGAGACTGCTGAGGAGGCTGGGATGAAGCCTCTGTAGGGCCCTCTGATCGGGCTGTCTCCAAATGAGGGGGAGGCATCCTGCTGGTGCCCTCCCCTGCTGCAATGTCTAAGCTCCGACCTGTGGTAGGATGTTGCTGGTCTGACATTATCTGTAGCCAAAGAATATGGTAAGCTCTTAGGGACTCAACCCTATACTGTACCGCTCTATAGCACGACTGAATCAGAATAAAAGACAACCATCCTATCATGCCTTGCAGCCTCCTACCCATAGTATGTGGTGCACAACACATCCATGGACAGGACTCTACTTAGCACGGCTTGCAGACTCCCTGGGACACGACGTGCTCTGATACCAAGTTTGTCACACCCCACCTTGGGGGGGGGGGTATGACTGGCACCTGGTGCCCTACTAAGACCTGACCTGCTAGACTGTTAAGCCTGGCGCATCTGGCGCCTGGCTGGCTCTAACTCACATTTCTGGAAACAAAGGGCTATATAACGGCTGTAAATACAGCCCCCGGCCCATTGGCCTATAGCCTTCTGTACCTGTATTAGCAGCTAACACGAAACATAGTAATTCAGGGAAACCTATACGGGCCGACAAGGCCACCATGCTGTCTAGTTATCTGCAACTTAATCATAAAGCACAAAAAGAAGCTACGTGACCGGCAAGGTCACCACTACTGACAATTATGGCCCCACAAGACCATCACAGAAGTAAGAAAGAGTAAAGACAACTATACAACTGCACGGCCCCACACGACCGGCTCATCTGACCACAGGGATTTCACAGAGACTACAAGCCTCTAGGAATAGTAATAGAACTGGCCGGGACAGGGCCCCGACCTACCCGTACTGTATACAACAAAAGAAACTGAACTACACCTCTGAAATTCAGCCTCCGGATGACTGGAGCTGAATACTCAACCGCTGACAGGAAGTCACGTAGAATCGCCTGCTCGTCTAAGAGTACCTGCAGGCAAGTAATGCAGCGCCCCACCGGGCGTCAGTACCGCTGGTACTGAGTATGTAAAGCAAAGACTGAAAAAAGGATATCTGAAATCAATAACATAACTGACGAAACTGAAATAAGAAGAACCAGATTATCTGTCTGAAGATGTAAGTCGTACCTGTTCTCAATCATACGGGGGGGAATAGATGTCATATCTGGAGACGAATCATCCTACTACTAATCTACTCATGTCTAATATAACATAGCACAACATACATAACGTAACATGGCATACACAACCTCACCCGGCCCCCATAAGCCGGGAGGTACAATCAACACAGAATCTATGCCCCTACCCCGGTCATCCCATCTCCTATAGTGGCTGTAAGCATCCTGCCGGTCCCTGGATATGCACTTGGGCTCGCTGAGCCCCTGACTATAACTGTATCTGAGTCCGAAGGACTCTAAATCAACACCCCGGGTGTACCCGCTCGACGGGGGTGTATAAGGGCCGACCAAGGCATAATATGGGGAAACTGGCATCCCATCTTCGTCCCCTTGAGGGACGGCATATCACTCCGTAGAGCGACGTATCCTCATCCTCTGGCGGACGAGTCGATACAGCTATTAACCCTGGGCGGTCAGGGATGCTAGGTAATCCAACCCCAATCAATACAATGGTCTCAACTAATCATGTTGTCTGTGTATCTCATAAGCTAAGACTATCAGGTGTAGGGTATCGTATAAATCACATACTGAGCTAATAATAGCAATCTGTAAGTGTCTGATACATACTGAGACAGGTAAGTATAAATATAAATATAACCTCCTGTCAAACTGTACTGTGTAAAAGTTATACGAGGAGGTGTTTCTGCTGAAAACTATACTGTTTACTAAGTTTCTGTGTTAACATAATTTCCTATTTCTAACATGCTTCCTAAACCATATATAGTTACTATTCTATATCTGGAATGCTTTACTGATACTGTACTACCTCGCGAGGTTTCAGCTAAACACAACAATATCTTAACATGGCATATTACATCACATACTGAATATACTGGGCAGCCTTAACCACTTACGCCCGAATCTATATCGTACGGATAGGTATCGTACACGTTAAAACCCAAAACTTCTCATATTGCACCAATATTCAAAATAACACGATAATCGATTCCTAAACATGCTACTGGTCTGTAAATTACTATATTGCTTCGAGGTTACTCAACTTGCCGAGGAAACTTAACTTTACATACCTTATCTTTGAATATCCGTCCGTCGGACGAGGCTCGGCCGGTACTTCAACTATTTTCTCCCAACTGCATTCATAAATACGTCAATCAATACTAAATACAACTTTATTTAAAAAGGCAACGTCACTTTCGATATAGTTTATAGCCTAAACTTAGGCTTATCGAAAGACGGTCGAAAACTCGCTATTTTTTAGCGGCCTAGAAGGGAGAAGTATTCACTTCTCAGCTAGGAACACATAGACATTAATTTAGAGCAATTGTACTTACTTTAGTTCGGTGGCTCGCCAATTCGTCGGCCGTATTTCGCGAAACTAACTCCGTAGAAATGCTCTCTACTGCTAAATACCTTGGTATCTAGGATTAATTTGGGTTTGGGCAGCGTTTGGCAGCGTAATTGGACGATAATTTATAATCTCCCTTCGTTTTCCCTCTGTTCACTACGTTCTCTGGAAGTTATTAAGTAATGAAATGATTTTTAAACCGAAGTGGAGGCTTATATACTTGGGCCTGAACCTGGGCAACGTGTCACGGAGCCATCGCGGAGGCCTCACCTCCGTGACACGCTGCCATAGCGGAGGGGCTTTGCCTCGACTTCTCCCGTGATGGTTCGACGGGTTTCTCATCCGATCTTTTCCCGGGCCTTTCCCTAGCACGTATGGCTTTCAAATATGCTTAACCAACATGCGAATAGGTCATCTAAGTGCCGGGAATTCTACGGGGTATAACATCATATTTTTGAAAAGAATAAAGGAATAGACAGTAATCAGTGTTATATATGTAAATGGTATCCTAGTAGGACTAATAGAGTAAAATGCAAACAGTGTTACAAAGAAGCATGCATAAATTGTATAAAGAAAGATCCTAATCCCTATGAAAAGTTTGAAGATAATACTTCCAAAGAAAAGACTCCTTTATACAAAGGATTTGATGATCTACAAGAAGCGCTAGACTTTGCAAGAGGACATTTGGGTCCTAATTTCTTTATTTCTCCAGAACTTAAAAATCCCAATCCAGTTCCTCAGTACACCATAGCCAAAGATACAAATAAAATAATTTTT
Source organism: Datura wrightii (assembly GCA_035772735.1). Lineage (NCBI taxonomy): Eukaryota > Viridiplantae > Streptophyta > Magnoliopsida > Solanales > Solanaceae > Datura > Datura wrightii. Next base: position 67,614,933 of record JASDFA010000019.1, on the reverse strand, counting down.
TGTGACCATTGTTCTTCCATGACAGAAGGATTCAAAAGACTGAATCAAAAGAACGAAACCTTAATAAAAGAGAACCAGACATTATATACCTCTCATAGACAACTTATTACAGAAAATCAAGCCTTAACCAAACAAAACAACCTTTTACAAAGACAAGTAAAAATGCTACAAGACCAGTTATCCTTAAATACCCAATATCCTATGCAGAGTTCTCCATCTCTAATTAAAATGGATGAGATGAGTGTGCATTCCTCTCTGAATGTAAAAAGCTCTACTGTATCGGAGAAGGATACAGCTAGTCCGGTTCAAACGGTGACCGGTAAAGACTTATCAAATCCGTTGATAGCTGACACTTTGCTAAAAAGTGTAAGGAGATTGCCCGCTAGCTTTTCACGAATACCAGAAGTGCCAGAATCTTCAAAAACAAGAAAGGCAAAGGAAAGGCGGTAGCAAAAAAAGACCCTGAAACAAAAGAAAACTACTAAGACAAATATCGAGGACATGGTAAATCAGGCCCTCATAAGATTAATAGGACAAAACAAGACCAACATATCTGAAGACAAAATAACTATATCCGAAGACAAAACTAGAAAACCAGAACCAGAAGAGACTCCGAATGACAATATATCTGAAGATTCTCAGACACATTCAGTAGAAAATTCAGATTTTCAATTTGCACAAGACCCTAATGCCGACAATGAAGACTCAGGTTACAGTTTCGACTCTATTGCAGAACATAACTTGAATACCTAAAGACGTAAGCACTTACGTATTTCGAATACATAAAGACGTAAGCACTTACGTATTTCAGAAAGGACGAAATAAGAGACAGAAGTCACTAGACACACGGACCTAAAGCAACGGATGAGGATTAAAGATAGATGTCAGAAGCACGTGACGATGGGGCCCAATGTGTACCCGGTGTGCTAGAATTATCTGAAACAAATCCGGATTTGAAGTCCGAAGACCACTATAAATACCCCTCTACTCATTCCAAGAAGAACATAAGCAAGATGAGCAAGAGAAAAATCTGAAAGAGAGCAGTAAGGAAAGCAAGCATCGAGCAATAGTAGTAATAGTTCTAGTTCCAAAAAAAAAAAAAAGTCTTTTGTATAGTTTTCAAGAGTGTTTTCTCAGTTTTTTCTAAGTGTTCAAGACAGTTTTCGGGGACTCCCGAAAGGGAAACCTGCATAGCGCAATCATGTAAGCTCGATAATCCCTCTCTCCATATATGTATAACTTTTTATCATATAATGTTATTATGTTATTATGTAAATACAGTTTAAACTGTTTAAATTTTTACAAGCTCTTTACTATTCTGATATGATATCTCTAGTAATGGTTATTCCTTTAAACTGTTCAACAACCTCGATGGATTAGCCTGTAAATTCCTAGGAAAGAGTAAAGCGTCATAGGCAGAAGGCCGTTAGACAGCTTATATCCGGGGTGTGGCTAGAGAAGACTGTTGTTGGACAAATAGGTTTAAGGAAAGAGATGAACAGGGTATCCTCAGTGTAGTATTAAAAAAAAAAAAAAAAAAACCTTAGACAGAGAGAGACTTACATGATCAAAGCTAAAGCAGGGAGTACTGAGTAGGACTCACAACCAAACAGTTAACAACCAAACATTCAACATCGAAATATCAATCGAAACAACCAACCCTCCCAAATATCTGGTATCAGATTTTTCTAAACTGCTTTAGTCTAAATACAGTTTAGACTATATATGGACCAGAGATACTGACATCCAGGTAGATTTAGTGATAGGATTAGACTTTATATTAAAAAATAATGGAGGATGTTGGATAAACAGAGATGGTGTAATATTCACTAAGAATATAACCCAGACACCAGTACTTAGAGCAAAAATACCTACCAAGGGAAGGATAAAGAAAAAATGTGATAAAGGAGAAAAATGCACTTGTGAATCAAAAAAGGAATTCATAGAAAAAGAAGAAGAACAAATAGAAGAACGAGATTATTATGAGCCAAAAATAGAAAAAGATTATGAATTAATTGAAGTTGCTACAGAATTCTACAATTTTCAACAAGGAATACAAGAAATAGGGGTCATCATAAACCAAGAAGACTTACAAAACATACCTAATACTCTAGATAAGTTAGAAATTATAGGAGAAAAACCTTTAGAACACTGGAAGAAAAATAAAATAGTATGTAAATTAGACATTTTAAATCCAGAATACACTGTAAAGACTGCATCAATAGAAGCTACGAATCAAGATATAGAGGATTTTAAAACCCATATTAAAGAATTATTAGATTTAGGAGTAATACGAAGATCAATTTCGCGACATAGATCAGCCGCCTTCATGGTTAGAAATCATAATGAGATTATAAGAGGAAAGGCGAGAATGATAATAAATTATAAAAGACTTAATGATAATACAAAAATGGATGGATATAAGTTACCAGACAAAACAGAATTAGTTAATAGGATACAAGGAAGAAAAATTTTTAGTAAATTCGATTGTAAGTCAGGATATTGGCAGGTTAGAATGCATGAAGACAGTATAGAATGGACAGCTTTCACTTGTCCAGAGGGACATTTCGAATGGCTGGTTATGCCGTTTGGTTTAAAAACAGCCCCTCCCATTTTTCAAAGAAAAATGGATGACATTTTTGGAAAATACAAAAATTTTGTCTTAGTATACATCGATGATATCTTAGTTTTTAGCAATAATATAAAAGAACATTTAGGACATTTACAAATAGTTTTTAAGCTATTTATAGATAATGGAATAATTATTAGTAAAAAGAAAATGGAGTTATGCAAGACATATATAAATTTCTTAGGAATAATAATTGGCGAAGGAAAGATAAGACTACAACCACATATCGCTAAGAAAATATTAGAAATGAAAGATAAGTTCGATACATTAAAAGAACTACAAACATTTTTAGGTATTTTAAATTATGCTAGACCTTTTATAAAGGATCTAGGAGAAGTGGCCGGTCCTTTGTATGCTAAAACAGGAAAAACGGGACAAAGACACTTCAATACTGAAGATATAAAGCTAGTTAAAAAACTAAAAAAAATGATAAGAAATATACCAGATTTAACCTTACCCTTAGAAAAAGACTATTTAATCATCGAAATGGATGGAAGTTTAGATGGTTGGGGAGCAGTGTTGAAAGCACGTCCCAGTAAGTATAGTGATAAAAAACAAGAAGTTATATGTGCATACCAAAGTGGAAGCTACAAACAAAAGGGTAATCTAAGCAGTATAGACGCAGAAGTTCTAGCAATAATCTACGCCTTAGATAGTTTTAGGATCTACATACTAAACAAACCCGAAGTTTTAATAAGAACAGACTGTGAGGCAATAGTAAGATTTTATCAGAACATAAATACCAAAAGTAGTAGTAGACGACGATGGTTAAATTTCTTAGACGCTACATCTATTTACAATATAGAAATATAACATATAAAAGGAAAAGATAATAACCTAGCAGATCAATTAAGTAGATTGGTAAAACAGTAAAGGTAGAACCAATTTTTATGTTTTAAACTGATCGTTTTATTTTGAGTACAGGAAGAATACAGATCTATCAAAGACAGGGGCTTCAAGCTCCAAAGATGCAGAGGCCTATCTACAGATGTTATTAAGCCAGACTCAATTTAGACCCAGAAATAAGCTAGAAGATCAGACATTAGAAAGACTATATTTTGGTCCATACTCTCTTATTTGTTACCCTACAACTAATCTGAGTTTCAAGACAAAAGATGATGTTATTATAGACAGGCCCCAGAGATGTCTATTAGACAATCTATGGATGGCATTCCACAAGAACCCCAAAGACACAAGTTATTTCATTGCAGTACTCAATGCACTGGCTAAATACTTTACAGACAAAAATCAAGACAAAAAATTTAAGTTTTATACAGTATGTCAAGGAGGAGCTCCCGGAGTATACAAGACTTGGTTACAAGTAATGAGCGCAATTAAAGGTCATAAGACTCCTTTATACAAAGGATTTGATGATCTACAAGAAGAGCTAGACTTTGCAAGAGGACATTTGGGTCCTAATTTCTTTATTTCTCCAGAACTTAAAAATCCCAATCCAGTTCCTCAGTATACCATAGCCAAAGATACAAATAAAATATTTTTTTGTGACCATTGTTCTTCCATGACAGAAGGATTCAAAAGACTGAATCAAAAGAACGAAACCTTAATAAAAGAGAACCAGACATTATATACCTCTCATAGACAACTTATTACAGAAAATCAAGCCTTAACCAAACAAAACAACCTTTTACAAAGACAAGTAAAAATGCTACAAGACCAGTTATCCTTAAATACCCAATATCCTATGCAGAGTTCTCCATCTCCAATTAAAATGGATGAGATGAGTGTGCATTCCTCTCTGAATGTAAAAAGCTCTACTGTATCGGAGAAGGATACAGCTAGTCCGGTTCAAACGGTGACCGGTAAAGACTTATCAAATCCGTTGATAGCTGACACTTTGCTAAAAAGTGTAAGGAGATTGCCCGCTAGCTTTTCACGAATACCAGAAATGCCAGAATCTTCAAAAAACAAGAAAGGCAAAGGAAAGGCGGTAGCAAAAAAAGACCCTGAAACAAAAGAAAACTACTAAGACAAATATCGAGGACATGGTAAATCAGGCCCTCATAAGATTAATAGGACAAAACAAGACCAACATATCTGAAGACAAAATAACTATATCCGAAGACAAAACTAGAAAACCAGAACCAGAAGAGACTCCGAATGACAATATATCTAAAGATTCTCAGACACATTCAGTAGAAAATTCAGATTTTCAATTTGCACAAGACCCTAATGCCGACAATGAAGACTCAGGTTACAGTTTCGATTCTATTGCAGAACATAACTTGAATACCTAAAGACGTAAGCACTTACGTATTTCGAATACATAAAGACGTAAGCACTTACGTATTTCAGAAAAGACGAAATAAGAGACAGAAGTCACTAGACACACGGACCTAAAGCAATGGATGAGGATTAAAGATAGATGTCAGAAGCACGTGACGATGGGGCCCAATGTGTACCCGGTGTGCTAGAATTATCTGAAACAAATCCGGATTTGAAGTCCGAAGACCACTATAAATACCCCTCTACTCATTCCAAGAAGAATATAAGCAAGATGAGCAAGAGAAAAATCTGAAAGAGAGCAGTAAGGAAAGCAAGCATCGAGCAATAGTAGTAATAGTTCTAGTTCCAAAAAAAAACAAAGTCTTTTGTATAGTTTTCAAGAGTGTTTTCTCAGTTTTTTCTAAGTCTTCAAGACTGTTTTCGGGGACTCCCGAAAGGGAAACCTGCATAGCGCAATCATGTAAGCTCGATAATCCCTCTCTCCATATATGTATAACTTTTTATCATATAATGTTATTATGTTATTATGTAAATACTGTTTAAATTGTTTAAATTTTTACAAGCTCTTTACTATTCTGATATGATACCTCTAGTAATGGTTATTCCTTTAAACTGTTCAACAACCTCGATGGATTAGCCTGTAAATTCCTAGGAAAGAGTAAAGCGTCATAGGCAGAAGGCCGTTAGACTGCTTATATCCGGGGTGTGGCTAGAGAAGACTGTTGTTGGACAAATAGGTTTAAGGAAAGAGATGAACAGGGTATCCTCAGTTTAGTATTAAAAAAAAAAAAAAAAAAAAACCTTAGAGAGAGAGACTTACATGATCAAAGCTAAAGCAGGGAGTACTGAGTAGGACTCACAACCAAACAGTTAACAACCAAACATTCAACATCGAAATATCAATCGAAACAACCAACCCTCCCAAATATGATACCAAAACAACCAACCCTATATATATATATATATATATATATATATATATATATATATATATATATATATATATATATATATATATATTATATGCAATTTAAAATTACCTAAAAGCTGTGAAAAAAGGTGATGATTTATAGTAGCACAAGGAGGTTCTATTTCAGTTAACTTTTGCTAATACAATGAATAATTGTGCTCCAGACCAATCCCCTCTTTCATTTCTAAAATTTAAGTTCATATTATTAAATATATCAAACTAAAAGAGATTGTCAACAAAAAAAAAATTATTAAAATGAGTTGTTCGTTCATATTATTGCAAATCCTTAATTCATTTAACAGACGATTGTTGATGTTTGTTAGCTGCTTAGTTTAAAAAAAAAATATTTAATGATTCGCCATGATATAATTAAGTAAATCTAAGTTAATCGTTTATTTTTCTTGAAAAATTATCATGGTTCGTCCAACATCTATGCAAACTCCTCCATTTTTTTCCTTTTTATAACGTTGGTTTGAGTCAAAAAAAAAAAAATCACTGCCATTATATATAAAAAAAAAATCGCAAGAATATTAAAAAAGAAATCCGGCATTGTTGTTTAAATTTACTATTTAGTTTGTTTAGCAGTTTGCGAACTATTTGTTTTTCAGTAAATATATCTATGATACAATTATGTTTTGCTCATCTTTCATTCAATCTTACAATTATTTTTTGTTGTGTTTTTAAAAATTTATACTTATATCTCAATAATCTGAAATATCCTTATTTCTAATGAAATCGGATGTTTATTTATGCAGAATATATAGTAAAATGAAGACATTAAAAGCCTCAAAAAATCTAAATCATAAAATTTGGAGTTGCACAGTTTCGAAAGTAAGTATTTTGTGCTGGTTTTTATTGCTAACGTAATATTTAGATTACAATTTTTAATTTGAAAAACCTTTTTTAAGGAGAATAATCGATGCAATATTTTATAAGGGTAAATAATATTTTCATAAAAAAATTATTTCTCAAAAAAATAATTAAGAGGTTCGCATAGATCTAAGCGAGCCATTCCAATATTTAATTTTTTTTTTTAAAAAAGAATCAAAGTAGGAGTTCACTGATAAATTGGCAAAGTGTAAGTAAAGAAAAATGAATGGGTTCGCTGAAATAATTACAATTTTCCTTTTTTTTAAAAAAAAATAGTGAAGTTGCTCGCAATCCGCATGATTATAAAATATTTTACTAAATTTGTAGACACATGATTTTTGACTTATCTTAATTTTTATATTATTTTATTGTTAAATTTTTTATTACGGTTATTTTTGGTTTTAGCTTTTTAGTAGATTTTATTTGTTGAAAATTACAAACTATTCATTTTTTTCTTTTTTCTCTTAGAATGTACATTTTGATTTTTATTTTATAAAAGAAAGAAAATAATTTTAAAAATATTTTTTTATTTTTTTAAAAGTATTTTTCAACCTTTCTTTAATTATTTAGTATTCATATTTTTATTTTATTTTTATTTATTATATTATTATTTTTATTTTATATTTATTAGTAATTTTATTATTATTATTATTATTATTATTATTATTATTATTATTATTATTATTATTATTATTGTTGTTGTTGTTGTTGTTATTATTATTATTATTTTTAAAAAAAAAAAAGAAGAAGAAAAAAGGACGAAATCTTCCTAAATTTACCAATTCTACACCCCTTAAAACTCTTACCGAAAAATTCATCCAAAAAATTTCCCCTGTTATGAAATAATAAAGCAAGAGGAAAAAATAATGTAGAGAAAAGAAGAAGAGAGAAGTTTTTATTTCTCTTGATGGGATGAAATGCAATGAAAGAGATCCCCTCTATTTATAGGGATAATTCCTCCTAACTTTTCTCCAAAAGATAGACTTTCACTATAATTTAAACACATGTATCCACTACAGTACAAATACCTTTATAGACATTCACTATAATACAAATATGTTTATAACACTCCCTCTTGAATGTATATTTAATAAATAATGTGTCTCGTTAAAACCTTACTAGAAAAAACCTAGTGGGAAAAAATCTAGTGAAGGAAAAAAAGTACACACATCTAATAATACACGTTATGGTTGCCTCATTAAAAACCTTACAAGGAAAATCCAGTGGGACAAAACCTCGTAAGGAAAAAAGAGTACAACGCATATTAACTCCCTCTAATGAGAATATCCTTAAATCTTTGCTTCTCGATCTTGTGCACCATCTTCTTCAAAGTTGCAGTTGGTAGAGATTTAATGAATAAATCAGTCAGATTATCACTTGAACGAATCTGTTGCACATTAATATCATCATTCTTTTGGAGCTCATGTGAGTAGAAAAGTTTTGGCGAGAAGTGTTTCGTTCTATCTCCTTTTATGAATCCTCCCTTTAGTTGTGATATGCATCTTGCATTATCTTCATATAAAATTGTGGGTACTTTGTCACATTTCAAACTGCATTTTTCTCTAATGAGATGTATCATGGACCTTAATCACACACATTCTCGACTTGCTTCATGAATAGCTATTATCTCAACATAATTTGATGAAGTAGTCATAATAGACTGTTTTGTAGATCGAACTTTATACGGGCCAGATCCTGCATCGACGTAACCAACAAGATCGTCTTGCTAGTAAATTAACAAAATGACATGCCTTGTAGTATTAGCAAGATATATTAGTGCATCAGTCACACTAAGATATGGTACTTCAGGACCAAGGATTTCCTCATTCTTTTCTTGGGGTCAAACAAATTATCATTCACATCAAGTGATTGAACAACCATCGAAGTATTTAATGAATGTGATTCATCCATATAAAATCGTTTCGCAACCTTCTTAGTATGGGAAGATTGTTGTATAAAGATATCGTCTGTTAAATGTTCAATTTGCAAACCAAGACAAAATTGTCTTTCCCAAATCTTTCATTTCAAATTCTTTCTTTATATAATCAATTGCCTTTTGAAGCTCTGCTGGAGTTGCAATGAGGTTTATGTCATTAACATAAATAGCAAGTACCACAAACTCCGATGTTGTTTTCTTATTTGTTTTTCTTTATATAAAAATTATAAAGAAGTTTGCAAAAACTTGTAAATGCTTCAGGCATTTTGAATCCTTCATGATTTTCATATAAATTTTATCAAGTGATAACATTCATTAGTATTTAAATGCTTGACATCTTTTGGTGTCTGGACTACAGGTCCAATAAGCTTTACGCTTATCAATATGCATCATTCACTTGATAATTATTTCTACATCAACATGCTTTAATAGACGTAGAATTCAGATCCTCACAATCTTTTACAATATTGCGCGCTATATTGTATCAAAGATATCATCGACGGTATATCATTTATATCAATTTACAATTGGACATAACCCATTGAGATCTTATCACTTTCAATGTATTTCTTAGGTACCTAAACCTCTCATGAGGTTTGATGAAGTATTATGTCGCAGGCTCTTCAAGAGCACATGGCCTCCTTATTATAATTATTTGCTCCATTCTTTTTTCAAAGATTATTGCAAAAGAAACCGATTGATCTACAATGCTTCATGTATATTGTAGACTCTGTCCTTCAGGGACATAAATATAATAGGAGTTTTTGCAGTTGAAATATGAAAATATAAATACTTCAGGTAAATTTAACTTGAATTATTTTAAATGTGAATCACACTAATGATAATTCACAGTATATTTCTTAGTTGCTTATTCTTTCTCCCTCATGTTAGTAGAACTAATATGCATCCCCCATCATCTTTGAAAAATTCATCTGTGTGCATCGTGATAGATTCATTAATCATATACTGCACATCAAAAGTTATTTGATGAAAAACATTTGGTTCCTAACCCTGAACCAATTGAGTAGAGGGGGAATTAATCATAATTTCTTAATCTAATGAATACAAGTGTTGTTGTATATAATATATCATATCATAGACCAACACACTGAGCTTTGTTCTCATAAGTAATAATTCAACTATTTAGCGGAGACATTCAATGTCAAACCACCTTGGATATAAACCAGCATTATCAAGATGAATTGTCTTGATTACATAATGTGAAAATTATACTTTTAACTCAATTAATATTGAGGAAGCATCTTTGTGAATGTCAAACTACAGGTTGACAATAAAACGCACATGTGACCATCTTATAGATGCATCAATTTAAGACATCACACGGCAGGTGAATGAGCCCATATTCACTTTTTATACTTTTTAGAATTTGGGGATTCAGTCCCAACATTGGCTGGTATAATTAACTTATCATGAGAACAAGCAACGCAAAAGATTTCTTGAAGAATCTTCTATTTATTCAATATATTTTTATACTCAATTAACACATCATATCAGGATGATTAAAATGGTCACGTTAACTGATAATAATCTGTACTAGTAAACTTCAGGTTTACCATGACATGTGTAATTTATTTTAGTAAATTTCAGATTTACTATATCATGAATTTCACATCAATAAACTTCCGGTTTACTATAGCATGTAATTCCATCATGCGTTTATTTGTAGTACAAATCAGATAACTTTTCATATACATATTTCTTACCCATAGTAATTTGAAGATATTTAATCTTTCAATCATTTGTAGTCTTAATATGATAACCATTTTTATTGTTGGTAAACTTTAGGTTTACTACAATTTGTGTTTTAATCATAACAACTTTGTACTACAATATGGGATGAATGACATAGCAATAAATAAACTCTTCGGGAGCTTTCAATTTATTTTTCATAATATTATTTGGACACTACTGGCGTCATGATTCTTGTTGACAAACAATCAGGTTCTTTTGCAGATGTTGATCATTAATTTACATTATCTAATATTGCTTAAATACTTCTGGTATCATGAAAGCAAATTCAGACACTGCAAGTGTTAAGAAATAAATAGTAAATATTGAGTTCTAAACTTCATTATTTCAAACTTTCATTGCTTTGAGAGTAGATTGCAGATTTTACTACTTCAAGAGTAAATTGTAAGACAAGAGTAAATTGCAAGATTTACTTTTGAAGAGTCTTACTGCTTCAGGAGTAACTGTTAAATTCTTACTACTTCAGGAGTAAATTTCATATTTACTACTTTGAAAATAAATTTCAGATTTACTACTTCGGGAGTAAATTTCAAGATTTTATTAAGTATTGTCACATTTACTTCAGGGACTAGATCTGTATTAGATTTATATTTGTAACATTTATCAAAAGTTCTCATTCATCAGGAATGGAACATAATTATCTAAAAGTGACTTATCATATTAAATTATGATAGTTTAAAACCCCTTTTAATATATTGCTACTTGGGAGCAAATCGAGGTATGCATATAACATAAATGTTTTCTCTTACATATTTTCAGTTGTAATTGTAAAAAACCTATAAAAATATCATCACTTCTAGTGATCATATATTTTTTTTGCAAATTCTCATTCTTGCTCATTAATGGATATCAAATTAATATCATCATATATTTTCACAATATTGTTCTGCTGGAACAAATATATTTTCACAATATTGTTCTGCTGCAACAAATATATTTTCACAATATTTTTCTTCTAGAACAAATATATTTTTCACAATATTATTTTTCTGTAACAAATATGAGACATGAATTGCAAAGTGAATCAATAAGTCGTTCCTTTCAAATTCATATACAAAATCGATATTGTTATTAATAAAGACATAAAAATATCAAGAAATACTAACCTTTATCTTTTCAAAGAAACTTTGATTTTTCTTACCTCAGATCTTTCAAAGTGAGTGCTCAAGGCACAGACTCGTGTTGATAACGTGTTATGAAATAATAAAGTAAAAAAGAAGAATATTGTAGAGAAAGAGAGAAGGAGAGAAGTGTTCTTATTTCTCTTGATGGGATGAAATAAAATGAAGGACAACCCCTCTATTTATAGGGATAATTCCTCCTAACTTTTCTCCAAAAGATAGACTTTCACTATAATATAAACACATGTATCCACTACAATACAAATACCTTTATAGACATTCACTATAATATAAATATGTTTATAGCACCCCCCACGTATTTTTTAATTCCCACACCCTAAAAATTTTGAACCAAAAAATCAATCTCGCTGCCCCACATCCCTATCTTCTACCCACACACAATAACGTTATAAAAACACAACACACACAAGGAAAAAGAAGACACAGATAGAGATACAAAAACACACGCAGATACAGAGCAAAAAAAAAAACAGACAGAGAGGAAAAAAAGAACGAAAAACAAGGAAAGAAGAGAGTCGAGGTCCTATTGCTCTTGGTTAGATTATTGCTCCAGTTGCATCTCCAATTCCATTGAATTATGTTATCAAGAAACATGTTATTAAATTATTTGTGTGTTTATTCACTTATATTTGAATTTAACATATTTGGATAGTAATTTAGATAATGAATATCTGGTTGAGTTGAATTTTTTTGAAGTAGGTTTGGTAAAAAAAAAAAAGTAAAATAATAATAATGAAAAACAACTAATAGTAGTCTTCTTTTCTTTTTCGCGAATTTTAAGATTGTTAAGTTTTAAAAGACGTAACTTTTTTTTAAAAAAAATTTATTGCTGAGAAATATAAAACTAACGAAGTTTAAATTTTAATGAATATAAACAGTTAATCTTTACAGATTGTTTTAAATTTCAAAATAATAAAAATAAACTACCAAAAAAATATAAACGAAAAAAATAGAAGTAAGAAAGAAGAGAAAATAAAAGAAAAGAATAAAAAATAATAATAAATAGAACAAAAAAAATGAAAACAGAAGTTTTTAAAAAAAAAAGAACAGAAAGGAAAAAGAAAAAAAAAGACGAAAAAAGAGAACAGAAGAAAAGAAAAGAATAAAAAAAAGAAAGAAAACATAGTAAAAAAACATAAACAAAGAAAAGATAGTAAAATAAAAATAGAAATAAAGAAAAGAAAAAAAAACAGAAAAGAGAAAAGGAACGAAAAAAAAGATCAGGAAAAGAGGAAAGCTATTTTTGTGGTGAGTCAATTTTGGTAAAAGGTAATAATTAATTTTTGTAAAATTTAATTATTTTAATTATAGGAGATCAATGTTTAGGTTATTTAACTATCTTTGCTAACTTTAATTGTATCAAAATATTATTTCTTTATTTATAGTGGGAGGAAAAATTGATTATTATTATTAATATTATTATTATTATTATGATTATTATTATGATTAAATTTAGTTCGAATTAGAATATCATTTCACATATTTCACACGTCTAAAAAATAAAAATAAAAAAATCAAGAATATGGTTATGCATAGACAAAATTTAGTAGGTGTAGTGCACGAAACAAAGAAAGTTATGCTTCAAAACTATTAAATGTCAAGACCAAGAATGCGTTTACGCATCTTGGTTGAGACTGTTAAAGTTCAACAATATTAAAGTGAAATCATAGGCATGATTGATATATACATAACTTATTCAAAATTAATTTAAACCAGACATAAGTTGATAAAGCAACCGTGCTAGAACCACAGGACTCGAGGGATGCCTAAAACCTTTCCCTCGGTCAACATAATTTCTTACCCGAATTTCTAGTTCGTAGGCCTAAACTAAAAGTGTCAACTTTCTTTTGATTAGCGATTCAATAAGGTGACTTGGAACGTCATAGCTCAACTCCAAGTAGTGACTCTGTAAGTAAATAAAAATAATCACTATTCAAAACCATCACTTTAATTGGGAAAAACCTTGTTCTCCTGCCCTCGCCGGATAAAGAGGTATAACATCTCTGGCGACTTTGCTGGGGAATAACTAGAATTCGAACTTTATTATATTAACTTATGCATGACTTTTAAAATTATTCTTTAATACATTGTTTGTATAGTAGCCTAATGTGCTACTTGCCGCTCTTTTATCACTTTAATATCGTTGAACTGTATTTATATGTCTACTCTCACGCATTCCCCCTGATTCTCTAAAAACACTTCACACACGATCACAGAAATGCAGTTATGTATTCTACTTTCTCTTGAGATAAAACCGGAGTGTCTTGGCAACTGGTGAATAATTATAGTCACACATGTTAGGCGGAGTTGGACCAATAATGAAATCGGAATAGTGCTGCTACTGATAAGTTTCCCTTCTCCGGCTTGAGTTGTCCGCTCGAATAAGCCAGTCTAGACACCTTTTTTTTCATAGGCTTGAACCTAGCAGAACTGAAACACATACATGCTTATTCTTAGTAGGCTCCACTTATTTGTATCATTTGCATTTGACTTAGTGGGGCTCGACATAGGGGTCGGGTCCGTCTAGGACAGGAACCCAACTTTCAAGATTAATATGTTCATGATTATGTGTTACTTGCTATATTATTTGGAAGGCTTTGTTGGAATGTTGACCGACATAAAGATAAATTAATTAAACTAAAAAAGGAAAAAAAAAGAAAATATTTCGTCTAGTATTTACAAAATATACTCATTTGATGGTCAAATCTCAAATTGAATGATCAAATATTTTTTTAATTATTATCCTTATTATTGTTTAAATAAAACGTCTGAAATAAATTAAAATTTTCAATAAGCCCAATAACTTTGCGAGTGGCATGAACTACGCACACCTGATTCTCACTTCGATGAGATACGTAGGGAACCCTCTCAGGATTCGGTGATCTTTATTAAAAAATTAAAAAAATAATTTAAGTTTTTTTCCTTATTCTATAATCCAAAAAACAATTATTGCTAAAAAGAATAAATTTTGTCTTCTTATTCAAAAATCACACACACAAAAAAAATCTTTAGTCGAAAATTCAAAAAAAGATTATTTACTTCATTTTCAAGTTTGACGAACTACGCACATCTGATTCTCGTAGACAACCCTCTTCGGGTTTGGTGATCCTTAATAAAAAAAAATAATTCACCTTATTCATAAAATTTTTTATGCTAAGAAAGAAAAAAGAAAGTTTTCATTGTTATTCAAAAAGTCTCTTGACTTGGTTGGTACCAACATACTTAGGAGTATGCATGAAATATAAGTGTTAAATTATTTGATAGAGAGGACCAACTCTGTTGTGAACCAAAGATTCTTTTGATACCTCTTGATTGTACTTAAGTGACACTATAGAATTTTTTTTTGCTTAAAGTCAGGATTAAAATAAATCAGACCTCATCGTTTCATGTGCATTGTGTGGTGAGCTTTAGATTAAAAATTCAATGACGTTGTTTTGTGGATCTAGAACTTGGCCCGAATATTTTTTGACACAAAATTTTAAGCAATATTTGATTTAGGAAAGAATTGTAAGCTTTCTTTGATCCGATTTTGCCTTTGAAGCCTACCAAATGACATGTGATATTTAGAGTTCCCCTTTTGAACCTAAAACCTTTTTATTTGGATAACCACATCTTAATTTATATCCTTTTGAGTGCATAAATGCACTATTCCTTTTGGCCCTACCTTCATGAGTGTATTGACAAAGATTTAGTCGGGTGACGAAGCAAAAATAAAAGATGCAAAAGTCCCCAAATAAATAAATAAAAATAAAATTACAACAACAAAAAAAAGCTGCAAAAAATGAGGAGAAATTCTCCAACGAGAAAAGAAAAGAACACCAAATAAAAAAAGAAAGAAGAAGCTCCAACAAGGAGCGAAGACTCCAAAAACAAGAAACAAAACATATTCCTTGAGCAAAGAAAAAAAAAGAAACAACGGAAAAAAAGGGAAATGAGAAGCAACAGTAAAGCAACTGAAGATCAAGTTTGAAAATGTAAAACATTGGGAGTATGGCATTATTCTTAAGGAGGGAATAGTCATTCTATCCCAAATGAATATTCTACCCATCCCTAAGCTTACATTACAAGCCATTTACAAGTCCTACTTGATCCCATTTCGAGTGTTCTCAAATTAGTGGATACTTATGTGAAGGCCAAGCATATGGTAATCTCATTTGCATGCATTGAATATCATTCTAAGGGTGAGTGACTTCCAGAACTTCCTATGATCTAAATGCTTCTATTGTATGTATTAAGACTTTATTTGTAGTAAGGACACTTGAAACATGAAGATAAGAATAATTCTAACCCTTGATTGAGGAAAGAAGAACATATCTTGTCAATACGTAAGTATGTTTGAGGTACCATTCGAAACTATAGGAATTACATTGTTGACCCCAAAATTTCAGAAGGAACTTATGGATATTCGTATGCATAATACTAATTGTCAGTACCAACTGAAGTCAATACATACTCAACCAATAAAGTAATTTTTCTCCCGTCATTTTTCTATCATGTTTTTTTATAAAAGACCTTTAAAGAAGGAAAGAATAATAAAAAAATTGATCAATAAAATTAGAGTATATTTTCAAATCATAGATGCCCCAACCTCCTAGGAGATGCTTTCTCTTAGTTTTCTTTTCTTGTTAATAATTATTGATTCCGATGATACTCACAATAATTTTCTAGTAAAACTGGGGCAAAATAATTTTGTTCGAGTTGTTGGTCTTTGAGATTTAGTATAGCAGGACCCTCCTAGAAAATAGGACTTAGTATAGCAGCACTGTTATACCCCGAAAATCCAAAGATCAAACCTGGGAGTTGAGACAAAGAAAATAGGATTTTCTGCACTAGGTCACAGAACGAGTCATCCTGTGACCCGTCAGGATGACCACGAGTCGTTAAGTGACTCATGGTGAGGAGTTGGACTTAAGTTGGAATTCAGGTTTTTGGGTCACCACGGGCATGGCCACGAGTCGTGGTCATCCCCATGACTCGTTGAGTCAACCCTGGTCAAGGTTGGTTGAAGGAAGGGGAATTTTGAGCAGTGAAGGTAACGAGAGGTGACCACGAGTCGTGGTCACCAATAAAGACTCATCCAGTCCCTCGTTGGGACTGGTGGTCTGTTTTTCTCTGCATGTTTAGTAAGAGCTTTTCCGTAATTTCTATGATCCTCATGCCTAAACTACGTTGTTTTAAACTATGAATAGTGAGTTTTAAGAAGGGAGAGTTCATTCTAAGCTATTTCTATTCATGCATGCAAGCTTAGAATTCTAGAGAGGTGATCAAGCTTAATTTCTTCCAAGTTCTTCTCAATTCTTCCTTGGGCAATCAGAGAAGTTGTAAAATCAAATTTTCTCAGGTATGTAGGGTTAGAATGGGTAAATTTTTTCACACCCATGCCCAATCCCTCTCTAATTCATGAAAAAATATATGTTGATCCTATGAGGTTTTAATCCAATGCATGAATTTTCTAAGTTTCTACCATGGGTATGATCTAAGCATGTTTCTATTATTGAATCATGATTCATGGGCAAGTTTTACAATGTTTTCAATTATAATCATGTTTTAAAATTTTATAAATTATGATGCCCATCCATGAGAAGTTCATGAAAGTTGACATCTATGATGTATGTTCAAGTATGATGAAATATTTATGAGAAAAATATGTTTTCAAGTTACCCATGTCTATGATCATGTTTTCAAGTGAATCAAGTATTTTCAAGCATGTTTAAGTATTGGTCAAGCCCATATATTCAAGTATGATTTATGATTTCACGAATTAGCTTACCACATGATTTTGGAGTCAAGACTCTCAATTATGTTCAGCTTGTAGTATGGTTTGAGACAAGGCTCCTCATGTATGATTTCAGATTTTATATGTATTATTCAGCTTCATCACTAAACGATGGTCAGGTTCATTGAAAAATGATGGAGAGCATATGCATATTTTTGGGAGTAGTGTCTAGCAACGAGTAGCCTAAGGGTCAGTCAACTCTATGCCTCAGAACTACTAGCCAACGTAGGTATGAGCAGATTATTTGGGACCTCCATTGTGAGCTTTTCCCTGCCCCAAGGGGCCTTTAGCTTTATATCGATATCATGGTAGCGTCTTTAGCCCTGACAAGGCTTTAAACAGCTCTGCCCACTTGAGTGTGATAGTCGGGATCACGTAAGCTCTATCGTGGTAATGTCGGTTATATGATGAGTCTCCCATTGTTCCTTATGATTTCAGTTATGCATGTTTATCATTCATGATATATATATATATATATATATATATATATATATATATATATATGTGTGTGTGTGTGTGTGTGTGTGTGTTCTAAAGAAGGTTTGACCCAATGTTCAGTTTTACTTATGATTATCAAATTTTAGCTTTGGGTCATTCAATTCAATTATGATGTTCAGTTATGTTCAGATCATGATTTCAGAAAATAGCATGCAAGACCTACTCTTAGATTCTTACCTTGACTATGTTTTATATATGCATGTTTTAGAGATTTTACTTACTTAAGTGGTTTTACTTATCTTGCATACTCGGTACATTTCACGTACTGACTGCATACTCTATGATGTATCATTTTATGATGCAGGCTCCGATCTTCAGACTCAGCTCCATCACTAGCCAGTTCCAGAGTTAGCATCCAACCTCTATTGGTGAGTCCTCATCTGTCGAGGGCCCCCTTTCTATTTAGTTATGTTTACATATTTTTAGTTTCAGACTTAGAGAGTTAGTTGGGGTCTTGTCCCATCAACTCATCAGAATTAAAGGCTTTTCAGATATAGATTGTATTCAGCTTCAGAATCGTGTTGTATGTTCAAATTTTATGTTATGTTTAGACTTCTGCTATGATTATTACATTGATCTTCTGCTTTTATTGATTGAATTAGAAGTTATGTTCATGCTATGGGTCGACATGGAGTCTCTCGGGGTTCCTTGTCCTGTGTCTCGATCCAGGCCATATGTTTGGGTTATGACAAGCTTGGTATCAGAGCAATAGGTTTTAAAGTGTCCTAGGGTTTCTGAAAGCCGCGTTAAGTAAAGTCTTTTTCATGGGTGTGAAGCGCGCCACACTTATGAAGAAGAGGCTACGAGATGTTTAGGAAATATTTCCTTCTTTCATGATCTATGTCGTACGTTGAAATATCTCTCTATCCTTCTAACTCGTGCTACTTGTGATTGCAGAATCATGCCTCCTCGCAGAGTCAACTGTAGAAGGAATGGAAATGGAAATGGCCACGAGGATGGAAATGGAGACGGGCACCAACAGGCCCCACCATCCCATGAGCACCATGCACCGGAGCCAGTTGCCCACGCTGAACTCAGGGCAGCCATTCAGATGCTAGCATAGGCCTTGACCGCCCAGGTCAATCAGCAGGTGGTAGCACATACACCTCACAGGAATGCGACAATAGCACGAGTCAGAGATTTCCTAAGGATGAACTGTCTAGAGTTTCTTGGGTCAAGGGTTGACGAGGATCCACATGAGTTTATTGATGAGGTTCTAAAAATCACCCAAGTTATGGGGGTGACTGGGGAGAAGTGTGCTGATTTGGCCTCGTATCAGTTAAAGGGGGTTGCACACATTTGGTTTAAACAGTGGAAGGATAGTAGGGCAGTCGGAGCAGGCCTTATCAGTTGGGATGAGTTTCATGCCGCTTTTCTAGATCGGTTCTTCCCTCGTGAGATGGGGGAGCTCAAGGAAGCTGAGTCTATGAATCTAAAGAACGGAAAGATGATGGTACAGGAGTATGCCTTAGAGTTCACTCATCTATGCAAGTAAGCTCCAGAGTTAGTGGTTGATCAGAGGACTCGAGTGAGCAGGTTTGTTCATGGGGTAGCGGACTATCTAGATAAGGATTGTCGGACTGTGATGATTCATCAGGATATGGATTTTCTTCGGATAGTCTTGTACACCCAGCAGATGGAGGCAGTGCATGTGAGGGAGAGAAAGGCCAAGAGGGCCAGGAAAGATAGTTACGGGTTCTCTTAGTAGAGACCAAGTGGTGGACACCATCAACAGTCCCACCAGAGATTGCCAGCCCCTGCATCATCGGCTATGAGTGTGCCATCCAAATCTAGGAACGACCAGAGAGGACGGGCATCAGGCTCTAGAGGTCAGAGCACCAGGCCCACAGATTCCAGTATCCCAGTTTGCGATAGGTGTGGCCGGAGACACACGGGTCAGTGTTTGGCGGGTACAGGTGCTTGCTTCAGGTGTGGGAAGCCCGTACATATGCTCCGAGATTGCCCAGAAGCTAGACAGGGCCATGATAGGGCTGAGGCGCAGCTTGTAGTTCAACAGCTCTACCAGCACGCCAGCTTAGCAAGGGGCTTCTACTAGCATAGGTGGCGAACAACGCCAAAAAAGATTCTATGCCCTAGTATCCCTCCAGGAGCAGGAGGTCTCCCCAAACGTAGTCACTGGTATGTTACGAGTTTTCCACCTTGAT
Source organism: Datura wrightii (assembly GCA_035772735.1). Classification (NCBI taxonomy): domain Eukaryota; kingdom Viridiplantae; phylum Streptophyta; class Magnoliopsida; order Solanales; family Solanaceae; genus Datura; species Datura wrightii. Next base: position 67,594,933 of record JASDFA010000019.1, on the reverse strand, counting down.
ATATATGCTTTGTTAGATCTAAGGGCTACCTTGTTTTTTGTGATTCCCTATGTAGCTAGTAGTTTCGAAATCAGTTCCGAAATCTTTTTAGAACCCTTCTCAGTTTCTACTCTGGTGGATGATTCAGTTGTAGCTAGAAGGGTGTATATAAATTTCCCGGTCACAGTCCTTCAGAAAGTCACCTCAGCAGATGTAATTCAGTTAGCCATGACCGACTTTGATGTTATCCTTGGCATGGATTGGTTATTTGCATGCTATGCCTCAGTGAATTGTAGAACCCGTGTGGTAGAGTTTCGATTTTCAGGTGAGCCGGCCTTAAAATGAAAGGGTAGTTCAGTTGTGTCTGTAGGTCGTTTTATTTATTACCTTAAGTTTAGAAAGATAATATCCAAGGGTTGCGTGTACCATCTACTTAGGGTTAAGAATGCTACGTTTGAGACCCCGACTATCTAGTAATATGTGAGTATCCAGAAGTCTTCCTAGATGATCTACCGGGAATCCCTCCCGAGAGGGAGATTGATTTTGGTATTGACCTTCTTCCCGATACGCAACCTATATTTGTTCCTCCTTACAGATTGGCCCCATTTGAGCTAAAGAAGTTGAAGGAGAGGTTGAAAGACTTTTTATACAAGGGATTCATCAGACCGAGTAAATTCCCATGGGATGCACCAGTTCTCTTTGTCCGCAAGAAAGATGATTCTCTTCGTATGTGTATTGATTATCGATAGTTAAACAAGGCCACCATCAAGAACAAGTATCGACTCCCCAGAATTGATGATTTGTTTGACCAGCTTCAGGGTGCTAAGTGCTTTTCGAAGATAGACCTCAGATTCGGATACCATCAGCTCAGGGTTCAGGAGAGTGACATCCCGAAGTCAACTTTCAGGATGCGGTATGGTCATTATGAGTTTGTAGTTATATCTTTTGGACTAACGAATGTTATTGCAGCCTTTATGGATTTGATGAACAGGGTGTTCAATCCATACTTGGATATATTCTTGATCGTGTTCATAGATGATATCCTCATATACTCTCGGAGCGAAGAGGAGCATGTCGCTCATTTGAGGGTGGTGCTACAGACCCTCAAGGATCGCCAGTTATGTGCTAAATTTAGTAAATATGAGTTTTGGTTGAACTCAGTGCCATTTTTGGGTCATGTGGTGTCAAGTGAGGGTGTACAAGTAGACTCTCAAAAGATAGAAACAGTGAAGAATTGGCCTAAAATGGTGAATCCTTCGGATATCAGGAGTTTCTTGGGCTTAGCTGGTTGTTATTGGAGGTTTGTTGAGAGGTTTTCATCTATTATAGTGCCATTGACCAAATTGACCAAAAATAAAGTGAACTTCCAATGGTCGGAGGCTTGTGAGAAGAGCTTCCAATAGTTGAAGATTTGACTCACCTCAGTCCTGTGTTAACCCTATCTGAGGGTACCGATAGGTTTGTGGTATATTTTGATGCTTCGAGGATTGGCCTTAGTTGCATTTTGATGCAGCATGGTAAGGTTATAACATATGCTTTCAGGCAGCTAAAGGTTCCAAAAAAGAATTACCCGACTCATGATCTCGAATTGGCGGCGGTAGTGTTCTCCTTGAAGATTTGGAGTCACTATTTGTACGGAGTCCATGTAGATGTATTTACGGACCACTAAAGTCTAAAATATGTGTTTACCCAAAAGGATTTGAACCTCCGCCAAAAGGTGGCTAGAGCTACTCAAGGATTATGACATGAGTGTCCTTTACCATCCGGGCAAAGCTAATGTGGTAGCAGACGCTCTTAGTAGGCTCTCTATGGAGAGTGTGTCCCATATAGATGAGGGGAGGAAGGAGCTGGTGAAGGATGTGCATCAGCTTGCATAGTTGGGAGTTCATTTGGTTAACTTGACCGATGGTGGAGACATTGTTCAGGACGGGTCAAAATCATCCTTGGTGACTGACGTAAAAGCGAGACAAGACGAGGACCCTATTTTGGTAGAGTTAAAGGAAGTCATTTAGAATCAGAAGGTAGAGGTCTTCTCCAAAGGGGGAGATGGCGTGCTTTAATATCAGGGTAGTTTGTGTGTCTTGAATGTTGATGATTTTAGAAATCGGATGTTGCATGAGGCTCATGGTTTCAGACGTTTGATACTGTGACCTACGGGAAGTGTATTGGTGGAATGGCATGAAGAAAGACATAGCGGAGTTTGTGGCTAAATGTCCAAATTGTCAGCAAGTGAAGGTTGAGCATCAAAGACAGGGAGGTGTGCTTCAAGACATAAGTATCCCTACTTAGAAGTGGGAGGATATTAATATGGACTTCATCACAGGGTTACCTCGCACTCTTTGATAGTACGACTCCATTTGGGTGGTTGTGGACAGGTTAACCAAAGACGCTCATTTTCTACAGGTCAAAACTATTGATTCAGCAGAGGATTATGCCAAACTATACATTCAAGAGCTAGTTCAGTTACATGGAGTGCCCTTGTCTATCATATCAGACAGAGGTACTCAGTTTACCTCTTAGTTTTGGAGATTGTTTCAAAAGGGACTTGGTACTCAGGTCAAGCTCAGTATAGCGTTTCACCCGCAAACGGATGGTCAAGCAGAGAAGACTATTCAGACTCTCGAGGGCATGTCGAGAGCATGTATGATTAACTTCAAGGGTAGTTGAGATGATCATTTGCCTCTTATTGAGTTTGCGTATAACAACAATTATCATTCCAGCATTTAGATGACTCTGTTTGAGTCGCTCTATAGGCGAAGATGTTGATCGCATATTGGTTGGTTTGAAGTCGGTGAAGCTGCGATGATAGGACCGGATTCAGTCCATGATGCCATGGAGAAAGTTTAGCTCATAAGGGACAGATTGAGAACAGCTCAGAGTCACCAAAAGTCCTATGTGGATGTGAGAAGGAGGGAACTTGAGTTTGAATTTGATGATTGCGTGTTTCTAAAGGTGTCTCCTATGAAGGGAGTGACGAGGTTCGGGAAGAAAGGAAAACTCAGTCCCCATTATGTTGGCCCGTACCGAATTATGAAACAGGTTGGCAAGGTGGCATATGAATTGGAGTTTCCCTCAGAATTAGCTTCTATTCATCTTGTTTTCCATGTATCTCTCTTAAGAAAGTGTTTGGATGATCCAGCTCTAGTTGTTCCGGTGGACAATGTCGGTGTGAAAGACAGCCTTATTTATGAAGAGGTTCCAGTGGAGATACTGGATTGGCAGGTTCGTAAGCTAAGGAACAAAGAAGTAGCTTCAGTCAAGATTTTGTGGAGGAATCAGCATTTTGAGGGAGCTACATGGGAAGTCGAAGCAGATGTGATAGCTAGATACCCACACCTATTCTCTTCCGGCACAATTTTAGCTTGAGGTATCAGTTTTTGCCCTAAAACTCTATTCAGTTTCATGTTCAACTCATGTACCTTAGTTTCTTTCATGTAAAAGTACGTACTTATGATCCATGAATTCAGTTCAGTTATGTAGTTCAGTGCGGAGGTAGTCATTTTGTTAGTTTTCAGCTTATATGATCAGTATTTGAATATGATGATTGTATTTCTCTGCTTTTCTGTATGATTTTCAACATTTGAGGATGAATGTTTCCGAGGGGGAGATATTTTTATACCCTGAAAATCCTAAGATTAGACCCATGAGTTGAAACGGAGACAACAAAATTTTCTACACCAGGTAACAGAACGAGTGACCCGTCAGGATGACCACGAGTCATTAAGTGACTTGTGGTGAGGAGTTGGAATTAAGTTGGAATTCAGGTTTTTGGGTCACCACGGGCATGACCACGAGTTGTGGTCAGCCCCACGACTCATTGAATCAGTTGTGGTCAAGGTTGCTTGAAGGAAGGGGAATTTTGAGCAGTGAAGGTAATGAGAGGTGAGCACGACAGTAACGACCCGTTATGTTCCCCGTTGTGAGCCCTAGTTGAAGTTTTGGTAGTATACCTAATGAGTTGCAGCCATGACTCATGACCAATGGTAACGACTCGTCCAGTCCCTCATTGAGACTGGCAGTCTATTTTTCTCTACGAGTTTAGTAAGGGCTTTTCCATAATTCCTATGATCCTAAGGCCTAAACTACGTCGTTTTAAGATATGAATAGTGATTTTTAAGAAGGGTAAGTTCATTCTAAGCTATTCCTATTCATGCATGCAAGCTTAGAAGTCTAGAGAGGTGATCAAGCTTATTTTCTTCCAAGTTCTTCACAATTCTTCCTTGGGCAATCAGAGAAGTAGAATCAAATTCTCTCAGGTATGTAGGGTTATGAATGGGTGAATTTGTTCACACCCATGCCCAATCCCTCTCTAATTCATGAAAAACTATATGTTGATCCTATGGGGTTTTAACTCAATGCATGAATTTCCTAAGTTTCTACCATGGGTGTCACCCCCTCCCCCCAGGAGGCATGACTAGCACCTGATGCCATACTGGGATCTAACTGACTGGGCTTATGCACTCCTGGTGCCTACCTGCTCTTTAAATCAAGAAAACAACGAGTTATATCTTGGCTATAAACACAGCCTCTGACCAACAAGGCCGCATAGCCACCTATAAACAGAAAACAGCTAATCAACAACACGCAATAAAGGGATCCTATGCGGGCCGACAAGACCATCATGCTGCCTAGTTATAGAAGAATAAAAATAAGTAATCATAATTAGGCTATAGCTGACAAGGCTTCTAACCAAGAGCTAAACTAGGCCCCATGCATCCATCACGCAAAATAAACATACATAGGTCCCACACGGCCAACAATTGAGAATCTGTAGCCTGCAAGCCTCAAAAAATAGAATAATGGTCGGGACAAGGCCCCAACCTACCCATAAACCGCACAACAAAAGAACAAACCTTCTAACAATGAACCCCAGGGAGTAGTTGATTAGACCACTGACTCTGGCTGATGACTAGGGAAGTCCTGAACTGTATCTATCTATACCTGCAGGCAAGTAATGCAGCGCCCCAAAGATGGGCGTCAGTACAATATGTGTCAAACAGTCAAACATGTAAGGAAGTAATGAAAATGACTGAAAAGTACTAATAATAAAACTGGAAAAGATTCAATAGAAAGGATAATAGATACAACCTATATTTTCCTACAACCTGCTGCATAATTAACAATAAGTAATGTAAACAAGAACCTTATCTGGGGCCCATAAGCTTGGAAGGTACAACCAGCACAGAATAACCTGCTCGGGGCCCCCATATGCCTTGGCGAGCACATTTCAATCTATATATCCCTAACAAGGTCAAAATGAGTCAACAGGTAACTATAGCCAACCTGTCTGTCCCCTGGGTCTGCAACTGAGCCCGCTCGGCTTCTGTAGCTGTGTCTTAGTCCGGTGGACTCCTGTAATTGCACCCTGGGCACATAAGGCTCAATGAGGGTCAGTGATGCCGATACAACATAAAAATAATAGTCCATCCATAGATGGTCTTTAGTATGGCCCTTGGGCCTGAGAATAGTCCCTTGGGACAACATATAGCTCCTTGGAGCGATCCATATAGCCCCGAAGGCAATGAAACAGCTAGTAACCCTGAGGTTGGTCAACAGAAGGCTATATAGGGTAGGGTCAGTACCAATCTAAATAGAGAACGCTAATCTAAAACTAATGGTAGCAGCTAACCACAATATACATGCTACTGTCTTTCTTGCAAGGATTTAGGTCATATTACGATATGACAGGAATAACTTGCCGAAGGAATTCGCCTTAACATACCTCAAATGCCAAATTTCATTAACCGGTAGGTTTCAACCTATAATCGGCGGTTCCACTCAACTGCAGCCCTTATGCTGAAAGAATAGGGCTAATTTCAATACTAAATTTGGTAAATAATGATTTCTTTCGATAATAATATTAACTATAATTCAACTCGAAATAACTCGGCCGAAAACCCACAGTTTCTCAAGATTTCAGAAGGGAGAAATGCTTACCTATTGCCTGTGGCCATTTAGGATACAATTTGGAGTAATTCTCACAACCTTTACTCAACGGGGTTCCGGTGTACCGAGTGAATTTTTCACGCCCTACCTTGGGAGACATGACTGATACCTAGTGCCATACTAGAATCTAACTGACCTGGCTAGGCTTATGCACATCTGGTGCGAGCCTGGATCTCATCTTAAGAAAACAACAGGCTATATCTCGGCTTTAAACACAACCTTCAGCCGACAAGGCCTTATAGCCACCTGTAAGGAAAACAGCTAACTAGCAACATGAAAATAAAGGAAATCCTATGTGGGCTGACAAGACCACCATGCTGTCTAGTTATGACTAAAATGAAAATCAGAGAACTATAATTATACTATAGCCGACAAAGGCACTATTTAACAGCTAAACAAGGCCCCACACAGCTACCACACGAACTAACACATATATAGGCCCCTCACGACCAACAAAAAACTAACCACAGGGAAATTGTAAAATCTGTAAGCCTCTAGGAGTGGAATAATGGTCGAGATAGGGCCCCGACCTACCCATATACTATATAATCAAAAGAGTAAACCTTCTAACTGTTAGCTCCAGAGGAAAGGAGGTGATTGCACTTCTAACTCTAGCTGAAAGCTAAGAAAGTCTAGATCCGCTATCTGCACCTACAGGCAAGTAATGCAGCGCTCCATGAAGGGCGTTAGACAATATGTACCAAATAGGTAAGGCAATAACTGAAAATAACTGAGTAAAACTTAAGATGAAACTGGAAGTAACTGATTGAAAGAGATAGAGGTATAACTGAATAACGTAACTTCCTGGTGCCTAATCTTACAGTAAATAGTGCAAACAAGTACCTTACCTAGCCCCTATAAGTCGAAAGGTACAACTAGCACAGAATCACCCACTCGGGGCCCCCATAAGACCTGATGAGCATACTTCAATCTATATACCCATAACACGGTCAAACGAGTCAACTAATAACCATAGCCATCCTACCAGTCCCCTGGTTTCTACAACTGAGCCCGCACGGCCCCTGAACTGTAGCTGTATCTGAGTCTGGTGGACTCCTGCTGTCTGTACCCCGGGCACCAGGCTCGATGGGGTGTAGTGCCGATATGACATATAAATAGTCCAGCCATGGAATGGACTGTATAAGGTCCTCGGACCTCATCTTCATCCCTCGTGAATGGCGTACTGCTCTTGGGATTCAAAGTGTATTACAGTACTATAGAAACTAACTTGCTAAAGAAATTTTCCTTAACATACCTCAATCGTCGATTCCTGATTAACTGGCGAGTTTCAGTTTGAATTTCAATGGCTCTTTCCAATTGTATCTGTATTACTGGGAAAAAGGGACCAATTTCAAGACCAAATTCAGCCAAAATGATAACTTTTAATACTACTACTAATAATACTTCAGCTTCACAGAATACGGCTGAAACCTATAATTTCCCGAGAGTTCAGAAGGGAGAAATACTTACTTAAATCTTCTGATCGTTTAGGAATCAGTTTGGAGCAAGTTTGACAACTTATGCTCGGCAGGGTTACGATTTGCTGGGTGTATTTTGAGAAATTAACTCCATAGTAATGCTCCCTGCAGACTTAAAACTCGATACCTGAAGTTAATTTGAATTTGGACAGCGTTTAGCAGCGTAATCAAAGAAAAATAATAGGAAAGTTACGTAACTATCTCTGCCTGGACGAGGTTCTGTCTATATGATATGAAACCAGTTGAATCAATTGAATTTATATATAACTTGGGTAGTGGACAGGGGTTCCATGTCACGGACCCCATTGCAGAAATTTTGGGCCGTGTCACGGCACCCAACGCGCAAGGAGGGGGTCCGTGACACGTTGCCCCTGTTGCAGCCTATCCAGCCTTCTCCCTTGCTACCTTGATTTCGCGTTCACTTGACCTTTCCCCGGGCTCTTTCTCGTAAAAGTCATACTCTAAAACTCTTGACTTACGTACGACTATGCCAACTAAACAATAGAAACTTACGGGATGTAGCATCCTCCCCCCTTAGGAACATTCATCCTCGAATGTCATTCTCAGGCTTAAAGGAGTTAACTCTTTTACCCAAGATTTGGAAAAATTTTGGCAGAGTCTCCTCTGTAATATGAACAATCTGAAAAACCTGAAACACAGAAAAGTCCAATATAGGTATCTCACAGGGTACTACAGCCACCATTACACAATAATGAGGGGTAACTAAACAACAGTAAACAGTACTGATAACATAAGCGGTAAAATAACAACCTTACCTTAACTACATAAGTTGGATCAATCCTGGAATAGGTGAGGATATCTAGACTTTGTATCATCCTCAGCTTCCCAGGTCATGTCTTCTTTATTCCTATTCCTCCATAATACTTTAATAGAGGCAACATCTTTTGTTCTCAACCTACGAACCTGTCGATCAAATATGGCTACTGGAACCTCTTCGTAGGTCAACTCCTCAGTAACCTGGACATCCTCGATTGGCACGACTCGGGATGGGTCCCCTATACACTTCCACAACATTGACACATGAAAGACCAAGTGAAAAGATTCTAATTCTGGAGGTAAGTCTAACTCATATGCCACTTGGCCTATTCTCTGCAGGATCTGATATGGGCCAATAAACCTATGGCTAAGCTTGCCCTTCTTACTGAACCTCATTACGCCCTTCATTGGCGAAAATTTCAAAAACACCCAATCATCAACACTGAATTCTAGATCTCTACGCCGCACATCGGTATAGGATTTCTGGTGGCTCTGAGCTGTTAACAAGCGCTATCTGATAAGCTTTACTTTCTCCTCGGACTTGTGGATTATGTCTGGTCCAATTAACTTTGATTCTCCAAGCTCGAACCAACTAACTAGGGACCTGCATTTCAGCCCATATAAGGCCTCATAAGGCGCCATCTGAATTGCCGAATGATAACTGTTATTGTAAGCAAATTCAATAAAGGGTAAATGTTCATCCGAACTACCTCTGAAGTCTAGCACGCATGCCCATAACATGTCCTCGAGGGTTTGAATTGTAAGTTCTGCCTGCCCGTCTATTTGAGGATGGAAGGTTGTACTCAGATTAACCTGTGTCCCCAAGCCTTCTGAAATGACTGCCAGAATCTGGCTTTAAATTGTGCTCCCGTATCAGACATGATAGAAGCCAGGACACCATGTAATCGAACTATTTTTTTAATACACAATTCAGCATAGTCCTCAGTTGAGAAGTAGTGCCGACTGGCAGAAAACGAGCTGACTTCGTTAATCTGTCAATAATTACCTAGATAGAATCAAATTTGTGCTTGGTTCGGGGTAACGTGTTACAAAATTCATGTTAATCGCTTCCCATTTCCACATAGATACCGCTATTTCCTGCGTCAATCCGCCGGGATTTTGATGTTCCGCTTTTACCTGCTGGCAGTTAGGACAATGTGCTACAAATTCTGCTACACTCTTTTTCATTCCCGGCCACCAGTAAATCTCTTTTATATCATGATAAATCTTTGTTGAACCTGGGTGAGCGAAGGAATAATGTACCTCCGACATGATTTGCTGACGAAGTCCTGCCACATCTGGAATGTAGAGGCGACCTCTACATCTCAAGACCCCATCTTCGGTTACCTCAAAAGCTGATACTTCCCCTTACTGAATTTTATCTCTGAGTTGTATCAAGTAGGATCTTCATACTGTCTCCCCTTTACTTCTAAAACCGGGGACGATACTGCGGTATTCTGAATCACTGCCCCACTGTCTCCCAAGTCTACTATTCAAATGACTAAACTGGCTAACTGGTGCAATTCTCGGGCCAGCTCCCGCTGTTCGGGCCTCAAGTACGCTAAGCTCCCCATTGATCTATGACTAAGGGCATCTGCTACAATATTAGTCTTCCCTGGATGGTATAAAATATTCACGTCGTAGTCCTTCAATAATTCTAACCAGCGAAACTATCGTAGATTCAATTCTTTCTGAGTGAAGATATACTGGAGACTCATATGATCGATGAAAATATCCACGTGGATGCCATATAGATAGTGCCTCCATATTTTCAGGGCATGAACTACTGCAGCTAACTCCAGATCGTGGGTAGGGTAATTCTTCTCATTTTTCCTCAACTGCCTCAAAGAAAAAGCAATTACCTTACCGTGTTGCATCAGAACACACCCTAACCCAACACCTGAAGCATCACAATACATTGCGTAACCCTCTGAACCTTCTGGCAAAGCTAGTACTGGTGCTGATGTTAATATGTTTTCAACTCCTGGGAACTCTGTTCCAACGCTTCAGTCCAGTGAAATTTAGTTGATTTCTAAGTTAACTTGGTCAAAGGTGTTGACAAAGTAGAAAACCCCTCTACAAATCTTCAATAATACCAGCTAACCCTAGGAAACTGCGTAGCTCAGTTGGAGTTGTAGGTCTAGGCCATGTCTTTACTGCCTCAATCTTTTGTGAATCTACCCGAATATCAGCATCTGATACAACATGACCCAAAAAGGCTACTGAATTCAGCCAGAACTCGCATTTAGAAAATTTTTCCTACAACTGGCGATCCTTGAGAACCTAGAGCACTGTTCACAAATGATCTCGATATTCTGCTTCTGAGAGGGAATACACCAGAATGTCATCAATGAATACTATCTTAAACAAATCTATATACGGCCTGAAGATGTTGTTCATCAGATCCATGAACACTACAGGGGCATTCGTCAACCCGAAAGACATGACTAGGAATTCAAATGGCCATACCTGGTCCTGAAGGCCATTTTCGGGATATCTCTCTCCCGAACCTGAACCTGGTGATAACCAGACCCTTAAGTCGATCTTAGAGAAATACTTCACCCCTTGTAACTAACTGGTCAAACAAGCCATCTATCCTAGGAAGTGGGTAGTTATTCTTGATAGTGACTTTATTTAGCTGCCAGTAATCTATACACATACAGAGGGAGCCATCTTTATTTCTCACAAACAGAACTGGCACACCCCACGGTGAAGTACTCGGCCTGATAAAGCCTTTATCTAATAGATATTTCAGTTGCTCCTTCAATTCTCTAAGCTCAGCAAGAGCCATTCGGTACGGAGGGATGGATATAGGCTGAGTACCTAGTAATAGGTCGATAGCAAAATCGATTTCCCGTTCTAGGGGAATACCAGGAAGTTCATCTAGGAACACATCTGGAAATTCATTGACTACTGGAATGGACTGAAGATTTGAGAATTCTGCTTGGACATCCTAAACCCTGACAATATGATAGATGCAACACTTTTCTATCAACTATCTCGCTCGAAGATAGGATGCAGCGCCCCAAAGATGGGCGTCAGTACAATATGTGTCGAACATGTAAGGTAGTAATGAAAATGACTGAAAGGTATTGATAATAAAACTGGAAAAGAGTCAATAGAAAGGATAAGAGATACAACCTGCATTTTCCTACAACCTGCTGCATAATTAATAATAAGTAATTCAAACAAGAACCTTATCTGGGGTTCATAAGCCCGGAAGGTACAACCAGCACATAATAACCCACTCGAGGCCCTCATAAGCCCAGGCGAGCACACTTCAGTCTATATACCCTAACATGGTCAAATGAGTCAACTAATAACCATATCCATCCTACCTGTCCCCTGATTTCTACAACTGAGCCAGCTCGGCCCTGAATTGTAGCTGTGTCTGAGTCTGGTGGACTCCTGCTGTCTGTACCCCGGGCACCAAGCTCGACGAGGGCGTAGTGCCGATATAACATATAAATAGTCTAGCCATGGAATGTACTATATAAGGTCCTCGGACCTCATCTTCGACCCTCCTGGATGGCATATCGCTCCTTGGAGCAACGTCATCTAGCCCTTGGTGGGAAACAACACAGCTAGTAACTATGGGTTGGTCATGGAAGGCTATACAGGGAAAAGTCAATCCCAAACTAAACATAAGTACTGGTCTCAGCTAACAACAACAGCTATTCACAACAACAAACTTTTGGCTATCTTGCTAGGATTCAAAGTGTATTACAATACTATAGAAACTAACTTGCCGAAGAAATTCGCCTTAACATACCTTGATTATCGATTCCTGATTAACTGGCGAGTTTCAATTTGAATTCAACGGCTCTTTCCAACTGTAATTGTATTACTAGGAAAAAGGGACCAATTTCAATACCAAATTCAGCCAAAATGATAACTTCTAAAACTACTAATAATAATACTTCAACTTCATAGAATACAGCCAGAATCCTATAATTTCCCGAGATTTTAGAAGGGAGAAATACTTACTTGAAGCTTGTGATCATTTAGGAATCAGTATGGAGAAATTTTGAAAACTTCTGCTTGGCAGGGTTATGATTTGCCGGGCGTATTTTGAGAAATTAACTCCATAGTAATGCTCCCTGCAGGTTTAGAACTCGATACCTAAAGTTAATTTGAATTTGGACCGCGTTTAGCAGTGTAATTGAAGGAAAATAATAGGAAAGTTGCGTAACTCTCTCTGCCTAGACGAGGTTCTGTCGATATGATACGAAACCAATTGAATCAATTGAATTATATATAACTTGGGCGGTGGAAAGGGGTCCATGTCACAGCAATTTTGGGATGTTTCACGACGCCCAATGTGCAGGGAGGGGGTCCGTGACACGTTGCCCCTGTTGCATCCTATCCGGCCGTCTCCCTTGCCACCTCGATTCCACACTCGCTCGACCTTTTCCCGGGTTCTTTCTCGTACACGTCGTACTCTAAAACTCTTGACTTACGTACGAGCATGCCAACTAAAAAATTGAAACTTATGGGTTCTAATAGAATTTTCAAGAAATAACTCCGTAGAAATGCTTTCCGTAGTCCTAGAACTTGTTACCTGAAGTTAATTTGCATTTGGGTGGCGTTTGATAGTGTAATTTGACGGAAATTTGATGAGAATTGCGTGCTTCCTCTTATTTTGGTCGTGGTATCATTTGATATATGAATAACATTAAACATAGAAGGCTTATATAGGCATAGGGTTGTGGCCTAGGGGTGCTTCTCGCCACATCTCCCAGGGCGCCAGTATGCTTGGCGCACCGTGCTGCCCAACGCACAGGCAGGCTGGTACATTGCGTTTGCCCCTCGCGGCCTAGCCTCGCCCGACCCTGCTTCCGAGGCTCTTCCCACACACGTCAAACTTTCACTACTCATCACAAATCCACGCCCATGCACACTAACCGCTAACATCTTATGGGGTATAACATCCTCCCCCTCTTTAGGAACATTCATTCTCGAATGTCATCTTCAGGCTTAAAGGAGTTAACTCTTTTAATTAATACTTAGAAAAATTTTGGAAGAGTCTCCTCTGTATTATGGACTATCAAAAAACCTGAAACGTAGAAAAACACAACATAGGCGTCTCACAGGACACTATAACCAGCTATTCCACAACAAAGAGGTAAATAGCTAAACAGTAGTAATAATATAAGCAGGTAAATAGAAACTGAACAACAACCTCACCTCACTGCATATTCTGGGTCAATCCTGGAATAAGTGAGGATACCTAGACTTTATTTTGTCCTCAGCTTTCTAGGTCATCTCTTCTTTATTTCTATTCCTCCACAGAACTTTAATGGAGGCCACATCTTTAGTCCTTAACCTACGGACTTGTCCATCTGGTATAGCAACTAGAACTTCTTCATAGGCTAAATCCTCAGTAACTTGAATGTCCTCAACTGGAATAACCCGCGACGGGTCCTCTATGCATTTTCGCAACATGGATAGGTGAAAGGCTGAATGAACAGATTCTAATTCTAGAGGCAATTCTAGCTCATATGCCACTCGACCCATCCTTCGGGGGATTCGAAATGGATTACTGAACCTAGGGCTAAGCTTGCCCTTCTTACCAAACCTCATCACGCCCTTCATCAGTGAAACTTTTAGGAATATCCAATTATCAACCTCAAATTCCAAGTCCCTACGCCACACATAGGAATAGGACTTCTGATGACTCTGGGCCATTCGCAAGTGCTCTCTGATGAGTTTTACTTTCTCTTCTGACTGGTGGATCATATCAGGTCCAATTAACCCTGACTTCCCTACTTTGTACCATCTAATGGGGGACCTGCATTTCCGCCCATACAAGGCCTCGTAAGGCGCCATCTTGAATTGCAGAGTGGTAACTGCTATTATATGCAAATTTGATAAAGGGTAAATGCTCGTCCCAACATCCTCCAAAGTCTAGCACACACATACATAACATATCCTCGAGCGTCTGAATTGTGCGCTTCGCCTGACCGTCCGTCTGAGGATGGAATGTTATACACAGATTAACCCGTGTCCAAAAGTCTTTCTAAAATGACTGTCAGAATTTAGCTGTAAATTATGCTCCTCTGTCAGAAATAATAGATGCGGGAACAACATGTAGTTGAACTATTTCCTTGATATACACCTCAGCATAGTATTTGACGGAGAAGGTAGTCTTTACTAGCAAGAAATGGGCTGACTTTGTTAATCAGTCGACAATGACCCAAATAGAATCGAATCTACGCCTGGTATGGGGTAATCTTGTCACAAAGTCCATATTGATTGCTTCAAATTTCCATATAGGCACCGCTATCTCTAGGTCAGTCCGCCTGGTTTCTGATGTTCCGTCTTTACCTGCTAGCAGTTAGGCAACTATGCTACAAATTCAGCTACACACTTTTTCATTCCAAGCCACCAGTATATCTCCTTTATATCATGGTACATCTTCGTCTCACCTGGGTGAAGAGAGTAACGAGAATAATGTACCTCTGCCATGATATGCTGGGGAAGTCTTGCTACATTTGGAATACAGAGGCAACCTCTGAACCTCAAGAACCCGTCTTCCGTCAACTCGAAGGTTGTTAATTCACCTCACTAAACCTTATCTCTGAGCTATGCTAGGCTAAGGTCTTCATACTGCCGTTCTTTCACCTCTACAACCAGGGAGGATATTGCTGTATTCTAAATCATATTCCCTTATCTTATGAGTCTACTATACAGACGGCTAAGCTGGCTAATTGGTGTAATTCTCGAGCCATTTCTCGCTGTTCTGGCCTTAGATGTGCCAAGCTTCCCATAGATCTGCTGCTAAGTGCATCTGCTACAATATTAGCCTTCCATGGATGATACAAAATATTTACATCATAGTCTTTCAATAATTCTAGCCAACGACGCTGCCGCAAATTCAATTCCTTCTGCGTGAAGATGTACTGGAGGCTCTTATGATTGGTAAAAATATCCACATGCACCCCATACAGGTAATGCCTCCATATTTTCAAGGCATGAATCAACACAGCTAACTCCAGGTCATGGGTGGGATAGTTCTTTTCATGCTTCCCAGATGCCATGAAGCATAAGCAATTACCTTACCGTGCTGCATCAGGCTGCACCCTAACCCAATGCTTGAAGCGTCACAGTATACAACATAACCCCCTGAACCTTCCGGCAAGGCTAGCACTGATGCCGATGTCAATCTATTTTTCAATTCATGGAAACTCTACTCACAGGCCTCAGTCCAATAAAACTTGGATGCTTTCTGAGTCAATTTAGTCAAAGGCGCTGACAAGGTATAAAATCCTTCCACAAACCTTCTGTAATACTCGGCTAATCCCAAGAAACTGTGAACTTCCATTGGAGTTGTAGGTCTAGGCCATGTCTTTACTACCTCGATTTTCTGTGAATCAACCTGAATACCAGCCTCTAATACAATATGGCCTAAGAAAGCTATAGAATTCAGCCAAAATTCACATTTAAATTTTTTTGCATATAACTGGCGTCTCTGAGAATCTGAAGTACCATCCCCAAATGATCTTTATGTTCTACTTCTAAATGGGAATACACCAGGATGTCATCGATGAATACTATCACAAACAAATCTAAATATGGCCTGAAGATGTTGTTCATCAGATCCATGAACACTTCTGGGGCATTTTTCAACCTAAAGGACAAAACTAGAAATTCGAAATGACCATACCTGGTCTTGAAAGCTGTTTTTGAGATATCTTTCTCCCGAACTCGCACCTGGTGGTATCCTGACCTTAAGTCGATCTTGGAAAAATATTTTTCCCCCGGCAACTGATCAAACAAGTCATCTATCCAGGGAAGAGGATATTTATTCTTAATAGTAACTTTATTCAGCTGTCGATAATCTATACCATATATAGGGAGCCATCTTTCTTTCTTACAAACAGAACTGGCGCACCCCACGGTGACATACTCGGCCTGATAAAGCCCTTATCTAAAAGGTCTTTCAACTATTCACTCAATTCTCTCAATTTAGCAGGAGCCATTCAGTACGGTGGGATGGATATAGGCTGAGTACCTGGTAGCAAGTCAATAGAGAAATCAATTTCCCGTTCTGGGGGAATACCAAGAAGTTCGTCTGGAAACTCATTAACCACTAGAATGGACTGAAGAGCCGGGGATTCTACTTGCACATCCTGAACCCTGACAATATGATAAATATAGCCCTTTGCTATCAACGTTTTTGCCCGAAGATAGGATATGATCCTACCTTTTGGTGTAGCTACACTGCCCTTCCACTCTCACACTACATCCCCTAGAAAGTGGAATCGGACAGTCTTGGTCCAACACTCTACATTGGCATAACATGGTGCTAGCCAATCCATACCCATAATTGCATTAAAATCAATCATTTTCATCTCCACTAAATCTGCTAAAGTCTGGCAACCGACAACCTCTACTATGCAACCTTAGTAAATCCTTTTAGCTATAATAGAATTACTGACAGGTGTAGACACTGAGAGGGGTCACTGAAGCAATTCCGGCGTTATACCAAACTTTTGGGCCACTAGTGGAGTAACATAGGACAAAGTGGAACCTGGGTCTATCAAAACATAAACTGAGCGAGAGCAAATGTCCAGCATACTTGTCACAACATCTGGCGATGACTCTGACTCCTGTCGTCCCAGTAAAGCATAAGTGCGATCCAGACTGCTTCCTGAACCAGATGCCCCTGACCTGCCTCGGCCTCTACTGGCTGGAGCTGAGGGCCTGTGCCCTGCTAAAGGTGCTGGGGCATGTGACCCTGCTGAAGATCTGTCCTGTCGATCCTGATCACCCCGACTTCTAGCTGGACAATCCCTCATCATATAACCCTCTTATCCTATTACACCCCATAAGTATCTATTATTTAGTTGGCATACTAGTATGTAAGTCAAGAGTTTTAGAGTACGACACATATAAGAAAGAGCCCGGGGAAAGGTCGAGCGAGCATGGAACCGAGGTAGCAATGGAAAAGGCCGGATAGGCTACAACAAGGGCAACGTGTCACGAAACCCCTCCCTATGTGTTGAGCGCCGTGATACGACCCAAAATTTCCGCGATAGGGTCCGTAACATGGACCCCCTGTCCACCACCCAAGTTATATATAAATTCAATTGATTCAATTGGTTTCATATCATATAGACAGAACCTCATCCAAGCCGAGAGAGTTACACAACTTTCCTATTATTTTCCTTTGATTATGCTTCTAAACACTGTCCAAATTCAAATTAACTTTAGGTATCGAGTTCTAAGCTTGTAGAGAGTAGGGGTGGGCATAAAAATCGAAAAGCCAAAATATCGAACCAAACCGAACTAATTCGGTTTTTCAGTTTTTCGGTTCGGTTTTAATTTTTTTTTAAAAACAATTTGGTTTTTCGGTTTTAAAATTTTGGTTTTTTGATTTTTTGATTTAACCAAAATTTTACATATTTTTTTAAAAAAAATTATAACTTAATTTCAAAAAAATAAAAATACTACACCCAACCCAAATCTCAAAGCCTATTTAGAGAATTATTTATATAATTGATACAATTGCTTAAGTTTTTTTTACAAATAACAAGTTTTATAATAGTTTTAGCATGTTAAGAAAATTCTTACAATTATTAATATGCTTTGAAAGAAAAATGAAATATATAATATTTATTTAAGAAGAAATTAGGGACCATAGATTATTGAAATCTTAAAAGACCCTTAACTTTTTATTGGTTTTGTTATAAGGATATTAAGTATATGAGAAAATTTATTATCAAAAATTCAAATGTTATGTATGTACTACTAAATGTAAATCAATTGATCCTACTATTTTCTTTATTTAAAAAGTTAAAATAAAGTTTAATTGAATTAAACTTTAGAATTCAAACTTAAAATAATTTATTTTGAATTTCAAAATATAAAAAACCTCATTTTTAATTAAAAAAGTAGCTCATTTTGTAAGTTAAAAAATAGCCCATTAATTAGGCCCATAACCGAAAAAACCGAATTAGAAAAATCGAACCGAACCGAACCGAATTAGTTTGGTTCGGTGTTTGGTACACTACATGAAAAACCAAAAAAACTGAACCGAAATTTAAAAAAACCGAACCGAAAAACCGAATGCCCACCCCTAGTAGAGAGCATTACTACGAAGTTAATTTCTCAAAATGCGCCCAGAAAATCATAACCCTGCCAAGCAGAAGTTGTCAAAATTGCTTCAAACTGATTCCTAAACGATCACAGGATTTAAGTAAGTATTTCTCCCTTCTGTACTCTCAAGACATTATAGGTTTCCGGCTGTATTCTGTGAAGTTGAAGTATTACTATTATTAGTATTAAAAGTTATCATTTTGGACGAATTTGGTATTGAAATTGGTCCCTTTTTCCCAGTAATACAATTACAGTTGGAAAGAGCCATTGAATTCAAACTGAAACTCGTCAGTTAATCAGGAATCGACGATCGAAGTATGTTAAGGTGAATTTCTTTGGAAAGTTAGTTTCTATAGTACTATAATACACTTTGAATCCCATCAAGAGAGCCAATAGTTTTTGTTAATGTGAATAGCTGTTATTGTTAGCTGAGACTAGTACTTATATTTAATTTTGATTGACTTTACCCTGTATAGACTACCATGACCAATCCAGGGTTACTAGCTGTGTCGTTGCTCGCCAGGGGATAGATGACATCGCTCCAAGGAGTGCAACGCCGTCCGCGAGGGACGAAGATGAAGTCCGAGGACCTTATACAGTCCGTTCCATGGCTGGACTATTTATATGTCGTATCAGCACTACACCCCCATCGAGCCTGGTGCCCCAGGTACAGACAATAGGAGTCCACTGGAATCAAACACAGCTATAGTTCAGAGGACGAGCGAGCTCAGTTATAGACACCAGGGGACTGGTTAGATGACTATGGTTATTAGTTGACTCATTTGACCATGTTAGGGGTATCTAGATTGAAGTGTGCTTGTTAGGGCTTATGGGGGCCCCGAGTTGGTTATTCTATACTGTTTGTACCTTCTGACTTATGAGGGCCAGGTAAGGTTCTTGTTTGCACTATTTACTGTTAGATTAGGCAGCAGAAAGTTAAGTTATTTAGGTTTTACCTCTATCTCTTTCACTCAGTTACTTCCAGTTTCATCTTTAGTTTTACTCAACTATTTTCAGTTATTGACTTACATATTTGGTACATATTGTACTGACGCTCATCTTGGGGTGCTGCATTACTTACCTGCAAGTGTGAATAGATGTAGATCAGGACTTTCTCAGCTTTCAGCCAGAGTTAGCAGTGCATTCGACTCCTTTCATCCGGAGCTAACAATTAGAAGTTTTACTCTTTTTGATTGTACAATTTATGGATAGGTCGGGGCCCTGTCTTGACCATTATTACACTCTTAGAGGCTTGCATATTTTATAGTTCCCTGTGGTTATGTGGGGCCTATATGTGTTATTCCGTGTGGTAGCCATGTGGGGCCTTGTTTAGCTGATAGATAGTGGCCTTCTTGGCTATAGTATAGTTATAGTTGTCTGATTTTCATTTCAGACATAACTAGACAGCATGGTGCTCTTATCGGTCCGATAGGATTCCCTTTATTTTCCTGTTGCTGGTTAGCTGTTTTCCTTATAGGTGGCTATAAGGCCTTGTAGGCCGGAGATTGTGTTTACATCTGAGATATAGCCCATTTGTTTTCTTGAGATGAGTTGCAGGCTCGCAGCAGACATGCATAAGCCTAGCCAGTTTAGTTAGATTCCAGTATGGCACTAGGTGCCAGTCATGCCTCCCAAGGTAGGGCGTGACAAACTTGGTATTAGAGCAGGTCATATCCCAGGGAGTCTGCAAGTTGTGCCAAGCAGAGTCTTGCCAATGGATGTGTTGTGCACCACTTTTTATAGGCAGGATGCTGCGAGACATGTTAGGATGGTCACTCTTCTTTCTCTTCCAGTCATGTTATAGAGTTGTGCTGTATAGGGTTGAGTCCCTTAGCTTACTATAATCTATTTATCTATAGAGAAATGTCGAACACATGATAGACCACGACTGGCAGGAAGTTAGACGTTGTAGCAAGAGACGATACTAGTAGGGTGCCTCAGTCAGAGTCAGCCCAATTTGAGGGCGACAGGGAGACTTCATCTCGGTCTCCCCAGCACTCTCCACCATGCCGGAGATGTCCAGAGCGGAAGATATGTCGGCACCACCTCCAACAGCTCCTATACAAATACCATCAGACTAGGAGGTCAGGAGCCTCATCTTCATGTTAGCTTAGATGATGGCTGCGCAGTGTCAGCCAGTGGTACCCGTGGTTTCTGAATCTTCGGGAGGACTAAGTAGTTCGAGGGTCCGAGAGTTCCTCGCTCTGAGTCCCCTGCATTTCATAGGGAAGGACCGAGATGAGGACCCTCAGGACTTTTTCGACCAGTTGCAGCAGATCTTCAGGGTAATGCATGCCACGACTGCGGAGTCGGTAGAGTTAGCGGTATTTCAGTTGCGGGAAATAGCAGTATTGTGGTACGAGAGTTGGGAAAGGTCGCGAGGTAGAGTGTTCCATCTCCAACTTGGTCCAGCTTTTCAGAGGCCTTCTTGGATGACTATTTGCCGCCAGAAATCTGATAGGCCCAGGTAGATCATTGTCTACATCTGCAGCAGGGTTCGATGAGTGTTTGAGAGTACGCTATGAGATTTGACTCCATGGCCCGATATGCACCAACTTTTGTAGACACTATGTCATCCAAGGTGCACCAGTTCATTATGGGGATGCTTCTAGAATACATAGAGACTTGTGTTACAGCCACTCTGTGGGAGGATATGGATATCACCCATATTCAGGCATTTGCTTAGAATATTAATGGGATCAGGCAGTGACAGCGAGGGCTAGAAAGGGCAAGTTAAGAGCAGTGCCGCAGGGCTAGGCCTAGTGACACTCAGACAGAGTCTCAGGGCGGACCCAGGCCACGACTATCAGATAGACCACCCAGACCTCCACCTCCACAGCAATAGAAGGGTGGCAGACCAGGCCGTCAGGGGCAGTCAGGACCCGGCAAGAGTTCACAGCCATCGAATTCGCAAAAGTAGAAAGGGTCAGAGCAAAGTAGACTCATTGTGCCACCTTTCCCTATTTGCAGTCGATGTCACCTTGGGCATGTAGGTATGGTTCTACTGTGTGTTACACCTGTGTACAAGAGGGTCACTTGATGAGGGACATTCAAGCCAGGGATCAGAGTGATCGGGACTGACATGACAGATCTTCATTAGGGTTACGTGCCCCAACATCTCCGGCAAGGCGTAGACCCTTAACTGTCACACCCCACCTTGGGAGGCATGATTGGAACCTAATGCCACACTGAAAACTAACTGACTTGGCTAGGCTTATGCATGTATGATGCCAGTCTGCGACTCAATTAAAGAAAACAATAGGCTATATCTCGACGAGTATACTTGCCGAGGGCTAAGCCTTATATACCTTGATTGTCGTTTCCTGAATACCGATGAGTTCCAACTTGTATTCGCCAGCTTTGTTCAGCTGTAACCATTATACTGGGATAAAAAGATGAATTTCAACACCAAATTCAGCGTAAAATGATAACTTTTAATAACAATATTGACTATACTTCAACTTAACAAAACACGGCCTAAAACGTATTATTTTCCGAGAGTTCATAAGGGAGAAGTACTTACTTGAAGCCTGTGATCGTATAGAAATCAGTTTGGAGCAAATCCAATAACTTTAGCTCGGCGAAGTTATGATTCGCCGGGCGAATTTCGCGAAAA
Source organism: Datura wrightii (assembly GCA_035772735.1). Lineage (NCBI taxonomy): Eukaryota > Viridiplantae > Streptophyta > Magnoliopsida > Solanales > Solanaceae > Datura > Datura wrightii. Next base: position 67,573,036 of record JASDFA010000019.1, on the reverse strand, counting down.
TAACTTTGTAGTAATGCTCCCTGAAGCCTCAAACTTCGATACCCAAAGTTAATTTGAATTTGGACGGTGTTTGGCAGCGTAATCGGATGAAAAACCATCGAAAACCTCACTTTCTCTCTTCTCTGGTCGTGGCTCTTCTTTGGAAATAAAATGAATTAAAACAAAGGGCTATATATATAGGTGAGGTCGGGGGACCGGGGGCGCCCCGTGCCTCTCAAGGCGCCACAGTGCCCGGCGCCTTGTGGCTCTCAGGCGCCATAGTGCTCGGCGCCTCGTGCCTCTCAAGGCGCCAATGGCCTGGTGAGCCACGCTGGCTGGTGTCCTGCCAGCTGGCACGTAGCACTGGTCCTGCGCGGCTTGGCCTCACTCAACCCTACTTTCGAGGATTCTCTATACACATCGTACTTCCTTTATTTATCTCAAATCCACGCGTATGCTTACTATTCATCAACTTTCACGGGGTGTAACATCGTCCCCTCCTTAGGAACATTCATCCTCGAATGTTTACTTCAATTCACGGGAGCTTAACTTTTTGGACTATTATTCTGGAAAAGTTTCGGCAGAGTCCCCCCATAATATGGACTATATGAAAATCCTGAAATGTAGAAAAGTCCAACACACGCGTTTCATATGACACTATCACAACTGTTTAACAATAAGATTGTAGTCGACTGAACAATATTGATAACATATGTAATAAAAATAGCAGTTGAATAGTAACATTATCTGAACTTTATAATAATCCTAGGACAAGTGGCGGTACCTAGATCTCATGTCATCCTCAGTTTCCCAGGTCGCTTCTTTCTTATTGTTGTTTCTCTATAATACTTTAATAGAGACCACATTGGTAGTCCTTAGCCTGTGAACTTGCCGATCTAATATGGCGACCGGAACCTCTTCATGGGTTACTCTTCTAGTAACTTAAACGTCCTCAAATGGAACATCTCAGGACGAGTCACCTATTCCCTTTCACAACATTGACATATGAAAACTGAATGGGTAGGTCCTAGCTTTGAAGGCAATTTTAGCTCATATGCTATCTCACATGTTCTCCGAAGGATATGATACGGGCTAATAAACCTAGGCCTAAGCTTGTCCTTCTTGCCTAACCTCATAACGCCCTTCTTCGGCAAATTCCTAGAAATAACCAACTGTTACTTCAGCCCTTAGCTGCCTACCCCATACATTAGGGTAAAACTTTTGACGACCTTGGCTGTTAGTACCCTTTTTCCTGATAAGTTTGGCTTTTTCCCGTCTGCCCATTTTAACATGCCCGAGTTTGCATACCTCCGATCTATCTGCTTTAAGTCATCGTTCAGGGGGCTTCCACTCCCATTTATAATGGACCTCTAGAGTCTAAGTTGTATATTCTTCTTGGCCACCTATTTGGGTACAAGGAACCATGCTTGAGTTGACAGGTGTCGCCATCTGTCCTAACTCCTTTTCCTAGAACTTAGTCATAAATTGCATCTTTCCGTCAGAGTTTATCAAACACTGGGGCTCCACGCAATCCAACTATTTCTGGGATATTTAACTCGGCATAAGTCTTAACCGCGACATAATTTCATCTGGCGAGACACAAATGAATCTCACTAGCCTCTCTGTACTGATTTAAATAAAGTCAAATTACACTTGGCATAAGATAACCTTATGACTTTATTCATGTCAATTACTCTCCACTCCTTTGCAGACACGACCATCTCCTATATTGGACTGCTTAGTTCCTGCTATTTTGTCTTTTCTATCCTGTCACTGGAGCTCTGCTGCTATTATTCAATGGTATCTTCTATGTTTCGATACCATCTTGTTGAATTTTCATTAAATTCTGGGAGTAACGGACACATGCACCTTAGCTATGGTCTGCTATTTGAAGTTCTTCCACACGTGGAACGTAGAGTTGACCTAGAGGCCTTATGACCCTGCCTTTTGTTATCTTGAGGGCCAATAACTTTCTGCTGGGCCTTGTTTCTAGGTTGCACTAGGTTAGAGTCTTTGTGTCGGCACCCCCCTTACCTTCTCCTCTGGTGGAGATACCGCAACATTCTAGGCTACAACCTTACTGTCTCTTAACTGTTAGTTCGATGCTTAGTTCTCAACATCCAGCAATGGCCCCGTACTTTGTCAACTTGCTTCAACCTGGAGGTGATTCTAGTTTTCCCCCATTAGGTACTTGTGCCTTTCCTTTTATTCCCTTGGGCTGAACTCTGAGGTTCGTGCCTCCTAGCTTATGTTGTCAAGGATGTTACCGATAAGGTCTACTGGCTTGTATTCCTTTTAACTAGCACTCGAGCCTATTTTGTTCATATGATCTCCCTGTCCTTCGATATCAGAAACTAAGGCCATAACCATTATCTTGCAAGTATGTCCTGCCGTCATTAACATGCTACAGCGGATTCAGCCTTTTTCTGACTTGAGCTTTACTGTTGCTAGGGGTTTATCACTGATGAACCCTCTCATACACACTTGAATTCTATTGGGGGCCTTATCCCCCTTCCTGGATTACAACCGTAATTGTCTAGATAACTTGTAAATACTAAGGGTTTTAACCACTCTCTAATCCTTTTCGAAGGCAATAATTCTAGCCCTCCTTTACTATTCCACATAAGCACCATTGCACAGATACTTATGCTTTCTGTTGTATTGCAAGAACAAGCTAGGAGGTGGAAAAATAACCCTATCTTACTATGGTAGGACTGGTGTGTGGAACCTTACAGTATCTGAAGAGTTGGAGGTAGGAATCCCGCAATTTCCTCCTTCTTTTGCACCTTTCAGATAATTCAACATTAATTGCTGCCCCTGGCTGATTCTAAATATCTAGTAGGTAAGCCAACTCATATGTACATATATATTGTACTCCTAACCTCCTATTCTGAGGTTGTAGGGAGAAATGGGAATGGCACTGGCATATCATCACATTATGAGGTTCATGGTACCTCGGGAAGGTGATGGGGAAATGTGAAAGACATCTACTTTTGCCGTTAGGCTAACTGTTCCCCAACTATCATGCCTTATTGGTACCTCCTCCTGTTGTTGTAGTTATCTTGCAACTGACTAGTGTCTATCTTATATCGAACATTATTCTAGACAGAAATAACAATGAAATCTTAGGGACTCAACTCTATACAACTCTACTCTATAGCACGATCTGAGAAGAAGGAGGGGTAACCATACTATCATGCCTCGTAGCTTCCTGCTTATAGAATGTGGTGCACAACACACTTATAAGCAAGATTCTACTAGACACAACTTGCAGACTCCCTAGGATACGAACTGCTCTGATACCAAGTTTGTCATGCCCCACCTTGGGATGCATGACCGGCACCTGGTGCCACACTAGCAACTAACTAACCTGGCTAGGCTTATGCACGTCTGGTGCCAACCTGCGACTCAATTCAAGAAAACAACAGGCTATATCTGGGCTGTAAACACAACCTCCGGCCGACAAGGCCTTATATCCACCTATAAAAGAAAACAACTAACTAGCAACAAACCATAATAGGGGATCCTATGTGGGCCGACAAAACCACCATGATAACTAGTTATAACTGAAACGGAAATCAGACGCTATACTAGGCCCCACTGGCCAACACGTAAAATAAGACGTATATGGGCCCCACACAGACAACAACAGCTAGTTAACTGACAACTGTAGCCTACAAGCCTCTAAGAATACAAACAGTGGTCAGGACAGGGCCCCAGCCTACCCAGATGCTATACAAACTAAAGACTGCACCTGCTACAACCTGGCAACTCCAAATGAAATGAGCTGGCCAAATAGTTGACTTTGAACAGCTATTACTGAAGATCCTGAACTCTGTCTATCTAAACCTGCAGGCAAGTAATGCAGCAACCAGGGGAGGGCGTCAGTACAATATGTACCGAATATGTAAAGGCAATATAAGCTGATAAAGACTGGAAGTAAATAGAAAAAAGTACAAAAAGATTAACCTATATGCCTGCTGATTCATAATCTGCATCTAACCAACACTACATGTATGTAAGCTAAGACAATATAATTACACATTTATAAACTGTAACTAGCAGAAAAGAATACAAACAAGAACCTCACCTGGCCCCCATAAGCCGGAAGGTACAATCAACACAGAATAACTCATTCGGGCCCCCATAAGCCCTAGCGAGCACATCTCAGTCTATATACCCCTATCTAGGTTTCTATGACTCCACTGGCACTGTAGCCAACCTACCGATCCCCTTGGTCTACAACTAAGCCCGCTGGGCCCCTTAACTATAGTTGTGTCTAAGTTCGGTGGACTCCTGTTGTTTGTACCCCGGGTACCAAACTCAAAGGGGTATGCCAATATGGCATAAGAGTAGTCCATCCAAGGAATGGACTGTATGAGGACCTCTTACCTCATCTTCGTCCCTCACGGATGGCATACCGCTCCTCGGAGCGACGTTATCTAGCCCCTCACGGGCGTTGATACAGCTCGTAACCCTGGCATGGTCATGGATGGCTCCTAAGTGAGGGAAACCCCAATCAAGGTGATGTACTAACATCTTAATCTAGCCACTTAAAAGGAGTAACTGGCCTTCAAGGCCTAACGCCACCATTGCTCGCCCCCTAAGATAATCTGTAAAGCTGCTAGCAGGCACGCCGTGCACCTGTATCTGATTAGAGGATCCTGATAGTGATCATGATCTCTAATAGTCTGTACTACATACTGAGAGATCTGGTGTGGTCCAACACAACTCTCTATATGTCCTGCCCGGATATCTATAACTCATAATAACTGCGGGGTCACGAATGACTAACTACTCAGTTCCTCTGCTTAAGACAACTGTAGGGCTAATACTGGCTGAACATGCTTTTGAGCGATCGGCCCTAATCCTCCATAGGAAGTTTACTAACATCCTTAGCCTGTGGCAGTACTGTACTAACATGGTACTTACTAGTGCCTTAGGCCTCATCTTGGTCTAATTGGATCTTATATTACTTTTTCGGGCGATTCCGAACTTCATAGACAACTTTATATAGACCTAATCATTCCTAGCAATCTATGGGTGATAGGAACCAGTTGGGGTGCTGGCACGGCCTCTAACTACTGATAAGTTCCCCTTCCTTAGGGTACCCACGGGTCTATTTGACCTGGACGACTGGGCTGGCTTCCTAGGCGACTTATATGGTAACTGCTAATCCCACTAAGGCTGACAATCATTGGTAATAACTAATAGCGTGACAGGCTGTCACTTAGTTCACTAGACAACCTTAGGCTGTTGACCTTAAAACATGGCCTTCCTATCTAAATTTCTAGCCTTGGGGCGTAGGGATACGCCAATGGCCTCTAGGCGTGCTTTCCTGACAATACAGATGCTAAACTGGTAGATAAACTGCCTAGCTGTGCCCATGCTTCTCAACTTACTAGCTCAGCCTCGATAACTCTCACGAGCTCCTAAGATCTAGGCCTGGAGACAAACATAGAATTCTACTAACACAATGAACTGGAGAATAGGAAAGTTTCTATGACGCTTCTAGCGCGTGTCAACACTTAACACGCTCCTGTTCAACAAGGAATACTGCTATAAAATCCAATACATTTTCTAGTAGCTAACCAGAACTTATGTAACTGTAATTTACGGATAGCAGCTAATCGCAGCGTGTCTGATCTCTATATACCAGCAACAGCTAATTACAACATGTCTAATCACAATCTAATGGTAGCAACTACCTACAACATGTGAAATCGTCATTTCTATTCTAGAACATAAGTCGTAACACTATAGGACAAGTATACTTGCCGAGGGTTACTTCTTACATACCTTGATTGCTATTTCCTGAATAACCGATGAGTTTCAACTTGTATTCACCTGCTCTATTCAGCTTTAACCGTTATACTGGGAGAAAAAGACGAATTTCAATACCAAATTCGGCGTAAAATGATAACTTTTAATACCAATATTAACTATACTTCAACTTAACAAAACACGGCCGAAAATATATTAGTTCCCAACAGTTCAGAAGGGAGAAGTACTTACTTGAAGCCTGTGATCGTATAGAAATCAATTTGGAGCAATTCTAATAACTTTAGCTCGGTGGAGTTCTGATTCGTCGGGAGAATTTCGCTAAAATAACTCTGTAATAATGCTCCCGACAGCCTCAAACTTCGATACTCGAAGTTAATTTGAATTTGGACGGCGTTTGGCAGCGTAATTAGATGAAAACCCGTTAAAAAGCTCACTTTCTCTCTTCTCTTGCCATGGCTCTTCTTTGGAAATGAAATGAATTAAAACAAAGGGATATATATGTGTAGGTGAGGCCGATGGGCAGGGGGCGCCCCGCACCTCTCAAGGCGCCACAGTGTCCAGCGCCTCACGCCTCTCAAGGCACCAGTGGCCTGGCACTCCGTGCTGGCTGGTGTCCTGCCGGCTGGCTCGTCTTGCTAGCCCTACGCGGCTTGGCCTCGCTCAACCCGACTTCCGAGGCTTCTCTACACACGTTGTACTTTCTTTATTTATCTCAAATCCATACATATGCTTACTATTTATCAACTTTCACGGGGTGTAACATCAGCTCCAGCCGGCAAAGGCCGAGGAAGGTCAGGGGCATCGAGTTCAGGCACCGGTCCGAATCACTCCTATGCTTTACCGGGGCAACAGGAGGCGGAGTCATCTTCGAATATTATTACAGGTATGCTAGACACCTATTCTCGTTCAGTTTATGTTTTGATAGACTCGGGTTCCACTTTGTCTTATGTTACACCATTAGTGGCCCAGAAGTTCAGTATAACGCCATAATTTCTTCAGCGACCCTTTTCAGTGTCGACGCCCGTTGGTGATTCTATTATAGCTAGAAGGATCTACCAGGGCTGCACAGTAGAGGTTGTTGGTCACCAAACTTCGGCAGATTTAGTAGAACTAGAAATGATTGATTTTGACGCAATTATGGGTATGGATTGGCTGGCACCATGTTACACCAATGTAGAATATTGGACCAAGACTGTCTGATTCCACTTTCCAGGGGAGATAATACGGGAGTGGAAAGGCAATGCAGCCACACCAAAAGGTAGGTTTATATCCTATCTTCGGGTGAGAAAGTTGATAGCAAAGGGTTGCATCTATCATATTGATAGGGTTCAGGATGTCCAAGAAGAATCCCCGAGTCTTTAGTCCATTCCAGTAGTCAATGAAATTACAGATGTGTTGCCAGACGAACTTCCTAGTATCCCCCCACAACGGGAAATTGATTTTGCTATCAACCTAGTACCAGGTACTCAGCCTAAATCCATCCCTCCATACCGAATGGCTCCTGCTGAGCTCAGAGAATTAAAGGAATAACTGAAAGATCTGTTAGATAAAGGCTTTATCAGGCCAAGTACTTCACCGTGGGGTGCCCCAGTTCTGTTTGTAAGAAAGAAAGATGGCTCCCTCCGCATGTGTATAGATTACCGGCAGCTAAATGAAGTCACTATCAATAACAAATACCCGCTTCCTAGGATAGATGACTTGTTTAATCAGTTACAAGGGGTGAAGTATTTCTCTAAGATCGACTTAAGGTCTGGGTATCACCAGGTTCGAGTTTGGGAGAGAGATATCCCAAAAACAGCCTTCAGGACCAGGTATGGCCATTTTGAATTCCTGGTCATGTCCTTCGCGTTGACGAAGTCCCCTGCAGTGATCATGGATCTGATGAACAGCATCTTCAGGCTGTATCTGGATTTGTTTGTGATAGTATTCATTGATGACATTCTGGGGTAGTCCCGCTCAGAAGCAGAACATCGAGATCATTTGCGAAAGGTGCTCCAGGTTCTCAAGGATCGCCAATTTTATGCAAAATTTTTCTAAATGCGAGTTCTGGATGAATTCGGTAACCTTTTTGGGTCATGTTGTGTCAGATGCTGGTATTCAGGTAGATTCATAAAACATTGAGGCAGTAAAGAGATGGCCTAGACCTACAACTTTAACTGAGGTACGCAGTTTCTTGGGGTTAGTTGGGTATTACCGAAGATCTGTAGAGGGTTTTTCTACTTTATCAGCACCTTTGACCAAGTTAACTCAGAAAGCAGCTAAATTTCACTAGATTGAAGCATGTGAACAGAGTTTCTAGGAGTTGAAAAACATATTGAAATTAGCGGCAGTACTAGCTTTGCCAGAAGGTTCAGAGGGTTATTAAGTGTATTATGATGCTTCAAGCATCGGGTTAGGGTGTGTTCTGATGCAACATGGTAAGGTAATCACTTATGCTTCAAGACAGCATAGGAAGCATAAAAAGAACTACCCCACCCATGATCTGGAGTTAGCTGCAGTAGTTCATGCCCTAAAAATATGGAGGCACTATCTGTATGGCGTTTGATGTGTTGTGGATTTACAGTACTTTCGACGCTCAAAACTGAATAAAATAGCATGGACTTAGGTGTGTTTATATGGATATGAGGTACTTTTCTTGTGTTTTTAGGTAAACTTAGGTGTTGGAATACAATTGGGTAAAAGAAGCTTAAAAGAGCAGAAAATGAGCCAAGATGACAGTCTCAGTACGAGTCATACATCGATGGTACGGATCGTACTAAGACTCGTGAAAATATTCAAAAGGATGAGCTGAGAAAGATGCACCCCACAATTCACAGTACAAGTCTTATGATCGTGGTACGAGCCATAATTTCAAGTCATGGAAAGATTCAGAGAAATTTCACAAAGGTGGACTCTGGGTACGGATGACTACTGTACAAGTCGTGAAGGCAAGGTACGAGTTGTAACAAGACACTCATGACAAACTTCATAAAAATTCAGAGTCTTCAAATTTAAACCACAGAAGCTTAGTACGACTCGTAGGAAGATAGTACGAGTCATACCGAAGCCCTACACTTAGCCAGATTTCAGCAAGTTAAAGGCCTACGGATGGCAAGTACGACCCGTACAAGCCTGCTACGGGTCGTAGGTCTGATCATGGCACGAGCGGAAGCAGATATGGAAGTTTACCTTGTTAGCTTAGGAAAAGGATTTTTATGTCTGTATAAATACGTTTTATATTTTATTTTCATGAGAGAGTAGACTAGAAGTAATTAGGAGTGATTAGAACTAATTAGAAATGAAATTAAGGAGATATAGACGTGAGAATTGAGTTGTTCAACTTGTGATCAACCTTTTATCGATCTTCATATTGTTCTTGAGGATTTTGCTAATTAATTCAAGGAAGTTTTTCTCTCAATTATAATTGTAAGTATTGATTCATGTCTTTAATTATGCAAACGAATCACATTCTTGCAACTATAAGATGCTAAAACCAATATAGTTAGGATTGTGAGAACCATGGTGGATTAACTAGCTAGGGTTACATAAAAGTGATTCAAAACCAATGCAAGACACTTGTATTGTATTCTCTTCATGCTTAAATGTTTCTTAATGGTGTACAACGTTAGGACTTGCCCTAATTCTTTACTTGCTTAGGTCTAAGAGGTAGAGATTAGGAAAACAGAATTACAACAAAGCATTGATCTTGATGATCATTGTATTAACTTGAGTTGTGGTCGCAGGATAGTTAAAATTTGGGACACATTGATAATGGTTAATTTGCAATCACTAGTGAGACCTGGTCAGGTGATTGAGTTTAGTCATTCAATAGGGACTGGTCGGTCATTTGAATGAACCTATGTTATCAGTTCTACAAGTAAACATTGGTGATGATCACGTATGTATACCCGAAGCAGTTATGAACCCATGGGGAACACAAAACCCTAGTTATCTTTCATTCTTGATTTCATCTAAAGCTTTAACTATGTTTTTAACTATTATTTTCTTTAGAATCCCCCTTTTTAGAGTAACTACCTAACAAGTTCACTTACCAACTTTAGTCTAGCTCTTCCCTATTCCCTATGGGTTCGACCCCAAACTCTTAGTTGGGTTCTCTATTGACAACGTCTGCTTCATACTTAGGTAGGAGGTATGGTTTGAGCATTATCAAAAAGTGGCGTCGTTGCTAGGGAATACGGCTAAAAACTAGATTATTATCTTGTATTTGACTTTTTGGTAGTTATTTCCTTAATTACGTTTTCTTTTTGTTTTTCTTGATAACCACAGGCTATTTTTCGGTGAATTCTAAGCACTCGAAGTAACGTAGATCCCCTTATTCCATTGAATCCAGAAATCGAACGAGCACTGCACAAGATGGAGAACCAGGACCAAAGAGATGCCCGCATAACTGAAGAAGCTAGGCAAGCCGAGCTAGCTCGGCAAGCTGTACTTCAGGATATGGATGATGTTAGAGAAGAAGTAGTCAATATTGGTCGACACGGGAGGGGAAACAAAGGTTACAGACTTTCCCCTCAGTTCTTCGATGATGAGGACCCAGACATTGATGAAGTTGGGTCTACCGGAGCAATTGTGCCACAACCACTGCCCGCTGGGGACAAATTTGAAATCACGAGCACCATGATTCAATTGCTAAACATGAAAGGGGTGTTCAGTGGTCATGCAGCGGATGACGCCAAACTGCACTTGATGAACTTCGTAGGAATATGCAAGGCATACAAGTTGCCCGGAGTAAGCAGGATGCCATACAGCTCAGACTCTTCCCCTTCTCTCTATCAGGGGAAGCCACGTTATGGTTATCGGAGTTGCCTAACGACTCCATAACCAACTGGCGGGAGCTCAAACAGGCTTTCTTGGAGAGATTCTTTCCCCCCTCCAGAATGTTGCAGCTAAAAGATGAGATCTATAACTTCTGAAAAATTAAGACAGAGTCACTTCATAAAACCTAGTTGAGGTTCAAAAAGAAGTTGACAAAGTGCCCGAACCATAAAATCCCAGATGACAGTTTGTTGGAAATCTTTTACAGGTCTTTGAATAATAGCACCAAAGTTGTAGCGGACACGGTGGCAGGAGGAGCATTGATGAGTCACACCTAGGAGCAAGTTTCCACTGTCCTTGATAGGGTGACTAAGACGAACAGGGCATGGCATACGAGGGAGGTTGATGCAGTGGTTGGTACATATGTTGTTGGTTTGACTACAGACCAATGAAGGAAAGAAGAAGAACGTGACCAGGAGTTGGCCCATGTGCGCACATCATTGGACTTACTGACAAAGAAAATTATGGGAGCTAGAGCCAAAAAGGTAAACGCAGTGGGAACTTAAGGAATGAAACAGGGAGCTGATCACTCTAATTCTGAGGAAGAGGAAAACTTCCTGGATAGCCAAGTGGCCGGTTTTCGAGCCAACGCCCAAGCGTCTAGACAAGACAATTGGCGCCAAGGTTCTAGAAATCAAGGTCGGAACCAATATAGAGACAACTACAACATAAACGGGTTTAGTGACAGAAGCTGAGGCCGTGAGCACGAAGGAGAATGGAGAAGAAACGATGGATACCACAATGACAGGGCTGGAGTTTATGTGCCTCCCATTGCACGAGAGGGGGAGGATGGGCAGTCAAAGCTGGAGAGCATGATGGTTGAGATGTTGAAGAAGGTGAGTTCCACTGATAAGCAACTAAAAAGGAGATCCAAAGTGACTTATCAAGTATGGGTCAGAAAGTGGAATCTCATGCTTTAGACATCAAGCAGATCGAACATCAACTTGGGCAACTGTCAGCATCAATGAACACTAGACAAAAGGGTACACTACCTAGCAACACTTTCCAAAACCCAAAGAATGATGGCCATTGTATGGGTGTGATGACTAGGAGTAGTAAGACCACAGTTGACTCCCGTTTTCAGTTGTAGTTGAATAGATGAAAGAAAGAATAATGGAGGATAATGAGAAGAGTGTTGAGATAGAGGGCGTTGAGCATGCTGAGGCCCCAAGAGGTGAAGAAGAACACAACATTGACCAAGGAGCAACACAAATATACGAAGCTATCTTGTGACCACCACCACCATTCCCTCAAAGGATGAAGAAAAAGGAGAAGAATGGTAAGTTCCAGAAATTCCTTTCAATGCTTAAATAGTTATCTGTGAACATACCATTGGTTGAGGCATTGGAACAAATGTCGGGATATGCAAAGTTTATAAAGGACTTGGTGATAAGAAGAGATCTGTGAGTTATGAGCCAGTTGACAATGTACATCACTATAGTTCCATAGCTACAAGGGTCCAAGCTCAGAAGAAGGAGGACCCGAAAGACCCAGGTGCTTTCACTATACCTTGCACCATTGGTAATGTCGAGTTTGCAAGGGCACTTTGTGATCTGGGAGCTAGCATCAATTTGATGCCCTTGTTAGTGTTCAAGAAATCGGGCTTGGGAGCCCCCACACCGACCACTATGTGGCTACTGATGACTGACAGAACTATTAAAAAGTTGGTGGGGATCCTATTCGATGTGCTTGTCAAGGTGGACAAATTTATATTCCTAGCGGACTTTGTGATTCTGGAATGCGAGGTGGATTATTAGGTCCCTATCATTTTGGGGCGACCATTCCTTTCAACCAGGAGGGCCCTAGTAGATGTGGAGGCAGGCCAGTTGAAATTTAGATTGAACAAAGAAAAGGTCACTTTTAACATCTGTCGATCAATGCAGCAGCCAAAGGAATTCAGCGTAGTCTCAGCACTAGAGGATGGATATGAGTCACTTGATGAATTCTGAGTAGTCAAGAGACCTGCGTTGTGCCGCAACGTTAAATAAAGCACTTCTTGGGAGGCAACCCAAGTGGTGGCTTGGTGAAGTTTGAGCAACGGTCCACCTGTGTCGTGCTGTGACATTAAATAAAGCGCTTCTTGGGAGGAAACCCAAGTTATTAAATTAATGTGTGCTCAGTGTGCAGGAAAAACAAAAATAGGAGGCTAAAAAAACTGTTGCAACAACAGCTACTATGGCTCTCAGTACGACTCGTGATATCATTCCACGAGCCGTAGCAGCTTTCGTGGTGAGGTCCAAAGAAGCAATTCAAAGCTACGACATACGAGTCATGATACGAATCATACACACATGGCATGAGTTGAAAGATTGCACTCGTAGGTCCCCAGGTAAGTTTTAAAATTCTGTCTTACGGGTCGAAGGGACGAGTCTTAGGGGCTTCCTACGACTCATGGTACGAGTTGTGATGGGTCAAAAAAATCTAACCCAACTCGACCCATATTTTAAAAACTTTCCCTTCACCTATTTGAACCTCAAACCCCATGCAACCCTTCTCCCCACGAACAACAATTCAAACCTACGAACCCTAAACAACGAATCCCTCACATCCGTGACTCAAAAGCAAGAAAGCTTCGAGCAACTTCTTGCTCAAATTTAGTACATCTACACCCACATTTGTGATCACCGGTCAAAGAAAGAATCATCAAGTAAGTAAAAGCTTTGAATATCAAAAATTTTAACTTGTTTGGAGTCATGGCTGCTAAACCCCTGTAACTCACTGGTTGATGAAAAAAATGTTAGTAATTCGATGGTCAGGGGAATTTTGAAACTGTATATAAATTAGGAAAACATTGAAAGTTGATTGAAATACACCTATAAGATGAAAATTTTAAATTTGAGTCACGGGTAGTGAGTAGAAAGAGGAGGAATGAGTATGGGTTAATTTGATTGAATACTTGGCCTAGACCTGGGGGAAATCTGAGTACCCAAATTACGAAAAAGAGAACCCCTGCAAAACTGAACAAGTTAAGAATGTGGTATGAACCACAGTATGGATCGTGGTTTGCCACCATGAGTCGACTGTGCGTTTTTACTCAAGATTTGAACAGGGCTAAGCCAGTTGAGGCAGACGAGTCCTTCCTCAACTCGTGGAATTGACCTACGGGTCGTACCACGAATTGTGAAAAAATACAGAGAAACAATAATGTTGGGGTGCTATCAGAAGACTCAAGGTGCGGGTCATACCCTTGAGGTATGAGCCATACCTACGAGTCGTAGTAATTACACTAAGTTTCTGGGCCTTCATATGAGTCGTACCATCTTGGTACGACTCATACTGTCGACCCGTGACAAGAATCTGAAACTTTCTTTTTCAATTCTTCTTTCTCAAATATGGAATTATAACTCTTTTCTCTACAGGTACAATGACACAGAAGCGAAAGACATCCAAAGAAACAGCCCAGAGAACATTAATTGATGAAACATCTAAGCCCGAAGCTGGGCAAGCAGGAAACTCCCCTAGTGGTTCGGTTGAGGACTACCAGATAGACACTTTAGACATAGAAGAAACTAGAACCACTAGGCAAAAGCAAGAGCACAAGCTGAAGCAGCCACTTCCACATCTGCCCAAGCTCCCCAGTCTGAGGAGGGAGCTAGAGGAGATAATCAGGAGTCGGGAAATGACTCAAATGAAAAAGAAGGGTCTGAGGAGACCCAATCAGGTGAAGTAAGTGGCAGCGATGAATCAGAGGAGGAGGCTCCAGATGCTGCACAAGAACAGACCCCACCCAAAGAGAACCGCACAGTCCGGTGGAGAATGTCGGGAGCTAGAGAGATTTATGAACAGGGCATTTCTCTCACTGCCAAGAACAAGCCAAGGCGGGGCATCCAAGAAGAGCTGCAGATCCTCACTAAATCACTCAATAATGTTGAGGAGATGAAGCAGATATTCTGTTTCTATGGTTTCAAGTGGATGGCTAAGACTCCAACTCAGTATACAACAGAATTAGTCCGGGAGTTTTACGCCAACTATTTGGCCACCATAGAGATAAAGGTGAAGGAGGGGTAGAAAATAAAAGACCAGCCTCGTCTGGATAGTATTGTGGTTTGGGGTCGAGAGGTTGACATATCTGAGCAGACCATCGCTCGAATTTTGTATGGACCACAGTTCCTGCCTACACGGATGATGCTAGAATACAAGTACAGGGTGGAGGAAATGAAGCAAATCAGGAAGTTGGGATTGGAAGAAAGACAGAGGCAGTTGAAATGGCTGGCAGAGGTGATTGCTGAGGAAAAGGAGAGAGTTGAGTGGGTTGCTGGAGGAAAGCAGATCACCAAGAGTTCATTGAATTTTATTGCTAAGGCCTGCTGGACACTAGTACGCCACTGAGTACCACCCATAGTTAATGACAACACCCTCAGTGTTGACAGGGAATCTTTGGTGGCATGCCTCATATGCCGCTATCCAATCAACATCCTAAGGATCATTACAGATGAGATACGAGACTGGACGGTGGGAGTAAGCACTATATTCTATTCCCGAGTCTTGTGTTCAGGCTATGTACAGAGGCAGGGGTTCCAGTATGACAGGGTGAGGAACATCTAATTGGAGGCCAGAGGATTGCAAATATCAGACTTATTCGGGATTAAATGAACCCGGTAAGCCGAGCCCAGCTACCCATAATAGTTCCATTGGCTCAGCCAGCAGGGGGCGCACAGGTGAATGCCCCTATTACACAGGAGCAGAGCGAGACACCAGCTATAGATGCTGGTCCTTCGGAGGCAGCTCCTAGCATATCTACCACACCACCACCTAGCTAGCAGACTCAGACTCCAGCACGGCATGTTTTGGTGCCACAGGACTTCCTCCAGAAGCTGGCCAAATGATTGACTATGGCAAAGCAAAAGATTCTGATCATGATGGAAAATGTAAAGTCATGGGTCAATGCGGAGATAGATGCAGCAGCTCAAGCTCTACATGCTCGCCTAGATGGATTTGAGAGCCGATTCAATGTATGGATGGAAGAGCATACAGACACCAACAGTCTCCATGAGTAGTTAGGGGCTCTTCGGAGCCAAGAAGTTGAGTTGTCATCACAACAACTGACAATTATAGTGGCCCCCACTCTTCCATACCAAGATGCAGAATTTGATGAGGAGATTGATTTGGCGGCTTATTAGGAGCCAACTGTAGCTGCTGGAGACAAGGGAAAAAAGAGATCTCCTGAGGATGATGGAGAGGAGAGTCGTAGGAAGAAGAGAAAGAAAGAGAGGAGAGAAAGCAAGAGGGCCAGAGCAGAGAGCCTACAGACTCATGACGCACATATGTTAGAGCTGCAGGAGCGAGCTAGAGGAGCGAGCAGCTCCACCATGCCTCAGCTCGATTCAGCCCCGATTCACACTGAGGCCGTTGAAGCAGCCAAAATTACTGAGGGCGTAACCACTCCCCCTGTTGGTACTTCAATGAGTGCGCCAGCCACCGCCAGTGCCACGATTACTGTGGAGGTACCTCCTCCACAGGGAGAAGTCTAAGTAGCCTTAGGTATGTTCCCTTCCCTATGTTCTTCTATCTCATGCTTCAGGGACGAAGCTAAATTTTCAAAAAGGGGAGGGGTGTACTTGTTATTTTTGGGATTTTTGATACATACGAGGGTTTTTTTGCCATGTTTCTTTTCCCTCGGACATGTTATATAGTAGAATCGACATGTTTAGGATTTTTATTTTTAGTTTTTGATTTTTGTTTAATTAGAAAATAACTTACGAGTACTCAGCCAATAAAGTTTTTATTTTTGAATAAAATTGATGCATTAGCTATGTATTTGTTACTACATGCATGATTTATGTGGATCTTTTGATGTCATTTAGTTTATTAGCATGAGTAGTCTTGTTAAGACATGTGTAAACCAGACAAGTGAGGTGATTATAGTTCATGTGCCATGAGAGAGTAAGGTGAAGTACCTCATTCAGTATTGTGTAGAAGATCTAGAACTTGCTTGGCTGGTCTTTGCATAGGCTAAGGATGGTTGGTTAGGAAATGATCATAGGTCATTTTTTTAGCTCACTTTTAGCCTATATAACCCTACCAAAATCATATGAATCCCTTGATCCCAATTTTGAACCTTAATTGACCCATTTCTTCATTGATTAACCAATGAACCATACCCATTTGTTTATAATGAACCTATTTTGGCCCTGGTCCTTCCTTGGATATTGTGAACCTCAACATAGGCAAAATGTCTAAGTTGAAGGTAGCTAGAGTAGGGGTGTGTAAATGGTTGGAACGAGAAAAAAGAAAAGAAAAGAGAAAGAGGTAAAAAAAATGAGGTGTGGTGTGGTAAAAAGAAAAGAGATGAAAAAAATTGAGGATCTTGAAAAAGAAATTTCAAAAGAAAATAAAAGTGTTGAAATGTTGAAAATACACCACACCCATGCAAATGTATACAAAAGAGATGAAAAGGAATGAAAGAATAAAGGGTGAAGTAGGTGAAAAGTGAAGCCAATGTATGTAGTTCCAAGAAAGGAATAGTAACTTAAAAAATCTCTCATCTTTATCATGTCCAGCCCTAAGCCTATATTACAAGACATATCAAGTCCTATAGTGATCCTAATTTGACCATCCAACAAACGGAAGCAGAGAAAATAAAGGCAAGCCTATGGTATCTAATACATGGTACTTGGAACTTCTTTGTGAGGGTGAGTGTTTCATTTGTCTAGTCCCATACATATTTGATATTATATCTGTGAGTGGAGACTTCATTTGTTGTGAGGGTACATGGATTATGTTTACTCTTACCGTTGGTCTGTGTGAAAAACATTGGTGATGACTTGATTGCCTGTTGATAGCTAGATGACATGTATTGATCCTTGTTTATTATGTTTTGAGGTTTCTTGTAATACATTAGCTGATGTTGGTTCATGGAAAAGGGTTAGAAGTTGTTGTATGTAAAGTGAAAAATTTGTTTAAGTATTGGTTATAGTATTTTAGGTTTATTTTCTAATTGAGCGTCGTGTTTTAGTTTTTTTTTCTTTTTCTTTTTCTGAGGACATGCAAAAGTCTTAAGTTGAGGGTGTTGATGTGTTGTGGATTTACAGCACTTTCGATGCTCAAAACTGAAAAGAATAGCATGGACTTAGGTGTGTTTATATGGATATGAAGTACTTTTCTTGTGTTTTCAGGTAAAACTTAGGTGTTGGAATAAGATTGGGCAAATGAAGCTTAAAAGAGTAGAAAATGAGCCAAGATGACAGTCTCAGTATGAGTCGTACATCGGTGGTACGAATCGTACTAAGACTCGTGAAAATATTCAGAAGGATGAGCTGATAAAGATGCACCCCACGACTCACAATACAAGCCATATGATCGTGGTACAAGCCGTAATTTCAAGTCGTGGAAAGATTCAAAGAAATGTCATAAAGGCTGACTCTGGGTACAAATGACTACAGTATAAGTTGTGAAGGCGAGGTATGAGTCGTACCAAGACACTCGTGACAAACTTCAGAAAAATTCAGAGTCTTCAGATTTAAACCACGGAAACTCAGTACGACTCGTAGGAAGATGGTACGAGTCGTACTTAATCCCAACACTTAGCCGGCCTACGGATGGCAGGTACGGCCCATACAAGCCTGCTACGGGTCGTAGGTCTGATCGTGGCACGAGCGGCAGCAGATATGGAAGTTTACCCTATTAGCTTAGGAAAAGAATTTTTATATTTGTATAAATACGTTTTATGTTTTATTTTCACGGGAAAGTAGACTAGAAGTAATTTGGAGTGATTAGAACTGATTACAACAAAATTAAGGAGATATAGACGTGAGAATTGAGTTGTTCAACTTGTGATCAACCTTTTATCGATCTTCATATTGTTCTTGAGGATTTTGCTAATTAATTCAAGGATGTTTTTCACTCAATTATAATTGTAAGTATTGATTCATGTCTTTAATTATACAAATAAATCAAAATCTTGCAACTATGAGAGGCTAAAACCTCTATAGCTAGGGTTGTGGGAACCATGGTGGATTAACTAGCTAGGGTTACATAAAAGTGATTCAAAACCAATGCAAGACACTTGTATTTTATTCTCTTCATGCTTAAACGCTTCTTAATGGTGTACAACGTTAGGACTTGCTCGAATTCTTTACTTGCTTAGGTCTAAGAGGTAGAGATTAGGAAAAGAGAATTACAACAAAGCATTGATCTTGATGATCATTATATTAAATTGAGTTGTGGTCGCAGGATAGTTAAAATTTGGGATACATTGATAATGGTTAATTTGCAATCGCTCATGAGACCTAGTCGAGTGATTGAGTTTAGTCATTCAATAGGGACTGGTCAATCGTTTGAATGAACCTAGGTTATCAGTTCTACAAGTAAGCATTGGTGATGATCACATATGTATACCCGAAGCAGTTATGAACCCATGGGGAACACAAAATCCTAGTTATCTTTCATTCTTGATTTCAACTAAAGCTTTAACTGTGATTTTAACTATTGTTTTCTTTAGAACCCTCCTTTTTGTAGTAACTACCTAACAAGTTCACTTACCAGCTTCAGTCTAGCTCTTGCCTATTCCCTGTGGGTTCAACCCCAACCTTTTAGTTGGGTTTTTTATTGACAATGTCTGCTTCATACTTTGGTAGGAGGTATGGTTTGAGCTTTATTAGCGTCTACATGCATATTTTCACCGATCATAAGAGTCTCCAGTATATCTTTACTTAGAAAGAGTTGAATCTACGACAACATCGCTAGTTAGAATTGTTGAAGGAGTACGACGTGAATATTTTATACCATCCAGGGAAGGCTAATATTGTAGCATATGCCCTTAATCGTAGATCAATGGGGAGCTTAGAGCACTTGAGGCCCGAACAGCGGGAGCTGGCCCGAGAATTGCACCGATTACCCAGTTTAGCCATCCAAATAGTAGACAAGGGAAACAGTGGGGCAGTGATTCAAAATGCCGCAGTATCATCCCTGGTTGTAGAAGTAAAGAAGTGGTAGTATGAAGATCCTAACGTGATACAACTCAGAGATAAAATTCAGCAAGGGGAAGTATCAGCTTTTGAGGTAATTGAAGACGGGGTCTTGAGATGTAGATGTCGCCTCTGCATTCCAGATGTGGTAGGACTTCACCAACAAATCATGGCGGAGGTACATTATTTTCTTTATTCGCTTCCACCAGGTTCAACAAAGATGTATCATGACATAAAAGAGATTTACTGGTGGCCAGGAATGAAAAAGAGTATAGCAGAATTTATAGCACAATTCCCTAACTGCCAGCAGGTAAAAGCGAAACATCAAAAACCTGGAGTATTGACGCAGGAAATAGCAGTACCTATGTGGAAATGGGATGCGATTAACATGGATTTTGTAACAGGGTTACCCTGACCCAGGCGCAGATTTGATTCTATCTGGTTAATTCTTGACAAATTAATGAAGTCAGCTCATTTTCTGCCAATCCGGACTACCTTCTCAGTTGAGGACTATGCTTAATTGTATATCAGAGAAATAGTTCGATTACATGGTGTCCCGATATCTATTATTTCTAACAGGGGAGCACAATTTACAGCCAAATTCTTGCAGTCATTTTAGAAAGGCTTAGGGACACAGGTTAATCTAATACAGCCTTCCATCCTCAAATAGACGGGCAGGCAGAACGTATAATTCAAACCCTCAAGGACATGTTACGGGCATGCGTGCTAGATTTCGGGGGTAATTGGGGTGAACATTTACCCCTTATTGAATTTGCTTACAATAACAGTTATCATTCGGCAATCCAGATGGCGCCTTATGAGGCCTTATATGGGTGGAAATGCAGGTCCCCAGTTGGTTGGTTCGAGGTTGGAGAATCATAGTTAATTGGACTAGACATAATCCACTGGTCCGAGGAGAAAGTAAAGCTTATCAAAGAGCGCTTGTTAATAGCTTAGAGCCGCCAGAAATCCTATTCCAATGTGCGGCGTAGAGATCTAGAATTTAGTGTTGATGATTGGGTGTTTTTGAAAGTTTCGCCAATGAAGGGCGTAATGAGGTTTGGTAAGAAAGGCAAGCTTATCCCTAGGTTTATTGGCCTATATTGGATCCTCCGGAGAATAAGCCAAGTGGCATATGAGTTAGACTTACCTCCATAGTTAGAATCTGTTCACCCAGTCTATCATGTGTCCATGCTGCGAAAATGTATAAGGGACCCGTCCCGAGTCGTGCCAGTAGAGGACATCCAGGTTACTGAGGAGTTGACCTACGAAGAGGTTCCAGTAGCCATATTAGATCGGCAGGTTTGTAGGTTGAGAATAAAAGATGTCGCCTATGTTAAAGTATTATGGAGGAACAGGAATAAAGAAGAGATGGAAAGTTGAGGATGATATGAAGTCTAGATATCCTCACCTATTCTAGGATTAATCCAGCTTATATAGTTAAGGTAAGGCTGTTATTTTACTTCTTATGTTATCAATAATGTTTACTATTGTTTAGTTACCCCTCATTATTGTGTAATGGTGGCTATAGTGCCTTATGAAATACCTGTATTGGACTTTTCTGCATTTCACATTTTTCAGATAGTCCATATTATAGAGGAGACTCTGCCGAAATTTTTCTAAATCTTGGGTAAGAGAGTTAACTCCTTTAAGCTTGAGAATGACATTTGAGGACAAATGTTCCTAAGCGGGGAGGATGTTACACCCCGTAAGTTTTTATTATTTAGTTGACATACTCGTACATAAGTCAAGAGTTTTAGAGTACGACGCATCTAAGAAAGAGCCCAGGGAAAGATTGAGCGAGTGCGGAGTCGAGGTAGCAAGGGAGAAGGCCGGACAGGCTGCAACAGGGGCAACATGTCACGGACCCCCTCCCTGTGCATTTGGCAAAATTTCCGCGATGGGGTCCGTGACACGGACCCTTTTTCCACCGCCAAGTTATATATAAATTCAGTTGATTCAATTGGTTTAATATCATATAGATAGAACCTCGTCCAGGCAGAGAGAGTTACGCAACTTTCCTATTCTTTTCCTTCGATTATGCTACTAAACACTGCTCAAATTCAAATTAACTTCAGGTATCGAGTTCTAAGCCTGCAGGGAGCATTATTACGGAGTTAATTTTTCAAAATACTCCCGGCAAATCATAACCCTGCTAAGTAGAAGTTGTCAGAATTGCTCCAAACTGATTTCTAAATGATTACAGGCTTCAAGTGAGTATTTCTCCCTTCTGAACTCTCGGGAAATTATAGGTTTCCGGCCGTATTCTGTGAATTTGAAGTATTATTATTATTAGTATTAAAAGTTATCATTTCGGCCGAATTTGGTATTGAAATTGATCCCTTTTTCCCAGTAATACAGTTACAGTTGGAAAGAGCCATTGAATTCAAACTGAAACTCATCAGTTAATCAGGAATCAACGATCGAGGTATGTTAAGGCAAATTTCTTCGGCAAGTTAGTTTCTATAATACTGTAATACAGTTTGAATCCTAACAAGAGAGCGAAAAGTTTGTTATTGTGAATAGTTATTGTTGTTAGCTGAGATCAGTACTTATGTTTAGTTTGGGATTGACTTTTCCCTATATAGCCTACCATGACCAACCCGAGGTTACTAGCTGTGTCATTTCCCGCCAAGGGCTAGATGGCGTCGCTCCAAGGAGTGGTACGCCATCTGCGAGGGATGAAGATGAGGTCCGAGGACCTTATACAGTCCATTCGATGCCTGGACTATTTATATGTCGTGTCGTATCGTATCTACACCCCCGTTGAGCCTGGTGCCTAGGGTACAGACAGCAGGAGCCCACCAGACTCAGACACAGCTATAATTCAGGGGTCGAGCAGGCTCAGTTGCAGACCCAGGGGACTGTAGGATTGATATGGTTATTAGTTGACTCGTTTGACCGTGTTAGGGGTATATAGATTGAAGTGTGTTCACCAGGACTTATGGGGGGGCCCGAGTGGGTTATTTTGTGCCAGGTGTACCTTCCGACTTATGGGAGCCAGATAAGGTTCTTGTTTACACTATTTACCATTAGATTAGGCAGCAGGAAGTTAAGTTATTCAGGTTATACCTCTATCTCTTTCACTCAGTTACTTTCAGTTTCATCTTAAGTTTTACTCAGTTATTTTCAGTTATTTCGTTACATATTCTATACATATTGTACTGACGCCCATCTTGGGATGCTGCATTACTTGCCTGTAGGTGCGGATAGACGCGGATCAGGACTTTCTTAGCTTTCAGCCAGAGTTAGTAGTGCAATCGGCTCCTTTCATCTGGAGCTAACAGTTAGAAGGTTGTACAGTTTATGGGTAGGTCGGAGCCCTGTCTCGACCATTATTCCGCTCCTAGAGGCTTGTAGATTTTACAGTTCCCTGTAGTTAGTTTGTTGCTGGTTGTGTGGGTCCTATATATGTGTTATTTCGTATGGTAGCTGTGTGGGGCCTTGTTTAGCTATTAGATAGTGGCCTTGTCGGCTATAGTATAGTTATAGTTGTGTGATTTTCATTTCAGTCATAACTAGACAGCATGGTGGTCTTGTCAGCCCACATAGGATTCCCTTTATTTTCCTATTGTTGGTTAGTTATTTTCCTTACAGGTGGCAATAAGGCCTTGTCGGCCGGAGGTTGTGTTTAAAGTGAGATATAGCCCGTTGTTTTCTTGAGACGAGTTGCAGGCTCGCACCAGACATGCATAAGCCTAGCCAGGTTAGTTAGATTCCAGTATAGCACTAGGTGCCAGTCATGCCTCCCAAGGTGGGGCTAAACATGTCCACAAGTGTAACAAGTAGTAGAACTATATCTGCACGCCCTAAAATGATGTCGACTGCAAATAACACAACGTGGCACCGTGCACCTACTCTGATCTGACCCCTTCTGCTATGAAATTTTCCCGAAAAGAAAAGACGAAGGAGAAAAAAAAGGAGGCGTAATAAAAAATAAACAATGATATTTATGCTACAATATAAATTTTGCCAGAAAAAATAGTACTGCTAAACACTAAGCTTTACTACCACTTGAAATTTTATTTAATAATTTTAACTTACTTTATTTTTTTCTTTTTTTAGTTTCAAGCTTATTCATAATTTTTTTTATGAAGAAGAAAAAAAAAATGGAGAAGAGATAGTTGACAGTAGATGCCTGTACCTATTGAAGAAGAAGAACGAACTAACGGAAAAAGAGAAAAATGCAAAAGAATTTGAAAGAAAAAAAGAGTAAGTAGAGAAAAGGAAAAAGTAAAAGAAGAAAAGAAAAAAAATAAAATCTGGCGCTGAGGTGGCATGTCACGCGACATCCACCTCATCTAAATATATGGTCATGTAGTTTTTAATTTGCCATAGTAGAAAATCGTTAAAAATAAGGATATTTTTATTTACTTTATTAACGATGAGGGTATAATTGGCACTATAATATAACGAGAAACAAAATTAGCTAATAGATTAAAGTAAAAAGATATTTTTAATCCTTTTTCCTTAATTATATGTTGTGTTAGGCAGGCTTTTTATGTTGCATCCCATCCAAAACATCAATACTTAGGGTTCTCCATTTTAAATGCATGGGCCAAAAATATGTTCTGGTGCAAACTAGTGTGCTTTCAAGGCCGGTACATGGTTTTAGAGGTGGGCATGATATGATATGGTATGGTATTTAAAATTTTGATATGATAATTTTGACATTTGATTTTTTTAAAAATATTGTATCATTACCATATAAAATTAAATGGTATGGTTCAGTATTTTAAAGTTCGGTTTCGGTATTTTATGGTACGGTAAATCGATAATGATAGTTTATTCGACTTTGACTAATTACATATACGCATATAATAGAAAATTATAACTTTGATTTTTCAAGAAATGTCACAATTATATCATACTAACATTTTACATTGTAAATATATTGAAAAAAAAGTATAAATAATTTCCTTCTTGAATCTATTACACAAAAAAAAAATCAATTAAAATAGAATAGTCAAAGTTCCAACATCTAAATAACTAGTTTTTTGCTAATATTATATATTTTCTAGTATTATGATAATAATATATATGAATTATATATGTACCTATATACTTCAGTATGATATTCGATATTTTGATATTTTTTTATAAATATCAAATACCACACTAAATATCAAAGTATTTTTAAAATCATATCAAATACCATATCACAGATCATAATATCAAAATCACAATATTAAATTTTTTTATTTTAATATAATATTTAATATATACCATAAGTTCATACCATGTCTACCCCTACTTAGTACACACTACTATCATTAAAGTTTACATATCATAACTTTTTTCTCCTAGTATATCTTGCTCTTGATAGTATCAACTCGAATAAGAGTCATTCTTATGAAACTAGATATTTCATTAGATAGGCCTAGAAGATCCCAAAAATTAGGAAAAATTCATATTCTATCTTAAGTAAATTAATTATTCTAATTCACTCACTTATTTATTAATATTGCAAGAACTTATTCGATTCAAAGTAATTATAAATCTGCTTATATTTTTTTTTTTTGTGCATGACATCAATATGACCACAACCATGAATTAGTCCTTTATGATATTCTATCGGTATACTAGATTGGTATCATATAAAACTAAACTCTTTTTTATAAGGAATAAACAAGAAGTAATTATGAAAAAAATACTAAAATTACTAGCTTATTTATTAAATTCTAAATTAATAAAAAAATATATTTTTTTTATAATTTTTTTCTCTCTTACAAGTGAAAACAAAACTTGTTTTCAAAATATGACTCTATGTTTTATAATTTTTTTTATCAAAACTATCTTGCTAAAAATGTTATAAAAATTAAAACACTAAAATTAAAATTAAACTTAAACTTTCTTTATAGATTTCTTTTAATAATTTTTTCTTTTGACGGAATAAACAGTCCTCCATGATACTCTGTCAATATATGATATATATCATCTGGGTGTCATAAAGGATTGAAAAATATTTTTTGAAGAAATGAATTAGTTTTTATGATATCCTGTCAGTATATGACATATACCATGTGTGTATCATAGATAATTAAAATCACTAACTATTTATTTGAATCTAAGTTAATAAAAACATATTTTATAATTTTTTTAAAATTTTGCAAATGTAAACAAAACTTATATCTAAAATAAGACTCTATTGTTTGTATTTTATTTACAAGTAAAATTTGCTATAAAATTATAAAAATTAGAATATTAAAATGAATATGCCCTCTATGATATCCTGTCAGTATATGATATATACCAGTTGGTATCATAGATGACATAGTATTTTTCTTGAAGAAATAAACTATTAGTTATGATACTTTGTCAATATATGATATATTATGTGGGTATCATAGAGGATTAAAGAGTTTCTTTTAAGGAATGAACCAGTTCTTTATGATACATTATATATATATATATATTATGTGTGTATATAAAGGACTGAGAAGTACTTTTTTTATTTTTTAAGGAATGAACTGGTCTCAATGATATCCTGTCAGTATATAATATATATTATGTGAGTACCATAGATGATTGAGCTTCTTTTTAAAGGACTAAACCAATCCTCAATAATATCTTGTCAATATATAATATGTCATGTGGGTCAATCCTCTATGATACTCAGTCAGTATATATATATATATATATATATATATATATATATATATATATATGATATCATGTTAGTACATAATATATATATTATGTGGGTACCATAGATGACTGAGCTTCTTTTTAAAGGACTAAACCAGTCCTCAATAATATCTTGTCAGTATATAATATATCATGTGGGTCAATTCTCTATGATACTCAGTCAGTATATGATATATACCATGTGGGATCACATAGAATTGAGTTATGTTTCTTTTGAAGGAATGAATCAATCCTTCGTGATACTTTTTTAATATATAATATATACCATGTTAGTATCACAAAGGACTGAGGAGTGTTTGTTTTGAAGGAATGAACTAATCCTCTATAATACTATGTTAGTATGTGATATATATCATG
Source organism: Datura wrightii (assembly GCA_035772735.1). Lineage (NCBI taxonomy): Eukaryota > Viridiplantae > Streptophyta > Magnoliopsida > Solanales > Solanaceae > Datura > Datura wrightii. The sequence goes on along the minus strand of JASDFA010000019.1, from coordinate 67,546,547 downwards.
TGGGAATCATAGAAGATTGAGTAGTGTTAGAATGAATCTATCATCTATGATATTCTGTCAATATATAATATATAACGGGTTGGTATTATGTAGAACAACGTGCTTTTTCCTGAAGGAATGAACTACCAATCCTTAATGATACCCTATCATATATGATATACCATGTCATATCACAGAGGATTGAGTAATACTTCTTGAAGAATGAATTACTTTTTATGAGACCCTGTTAGTATATAATATATACCATGTAAATATTATAGTAGTGGAACATTTTACTTCAACTCTATTGATTTGGTATACATGCTAGAATGTTTTTGAGATATAGGAAGAATAAATAAATAAATAAATAAAAGGAAAAAAGATAAAATTTACCCCTCTACTCAAAATTGGCTAAATTTACTCTTGATCATACTATTAGGTCATATTTACCTCCGTTGTTATGAAAGTTTTCATCTATACTTTTCATTGAACAGAAATGCCTAAATTAACATGAATGACCCATTTTTGTAAAAATAAAACTCATATCCTAATCTAATCAATCGACCCAACCCGTCTTAAAATAATAACATTAATCCGAAGTGCTTAATTGTTGGTACCTCTGGCAGCATTTCACGAAACACATAATAGTGAAGTGGATCTGAATCACATAAAGTTCCATTTACGTCAAAATAGTACTGATTGAAGGGGAGCAAGTGTTGCGAGAGATGAAGAACTGCTAAGAGAAATATAGTAGTTTAGTTTTGCTTTCTATCTCCAACACACAACAATCTCGAAACCCGGTTTGGTGCAATTCTTGGAAGCATCATGATTCCTATTCAATAAGGGCTATACGAGAAGTATTTAACACAAAATTCAGTTTAAGTTCAAGTATCCTGTTATCAATTTCATTACCTATGCGTCTAGATCATACATTTTCAATTAGTATAACCCTTGATGGAAGTACATCTTTTAGGCATTGAGAAATAGTTATAGATCAAGAAAATATTAGGGGATAAAAAGTGAAAATACACTGCAAAAAATTTAAATTGTGTGATAAGTCTAGGTCCAATAATCACGATGAAGCTCATATACCAATCAGGAGAAAATAGAAGGCGCATCATACAAATGAAAGAATGTTTAACAAAATGAAGTTCACAGAAGTCATCAACCTTATATTTATGAACCAGAAAGAAGAAATTGCTAATGATGCCCAAGATGCCAATTGATCAATCAAAAACTAAGTGAGAAGATTGAGTTTTGAATTAGAGAAAACTGAATAAGAAAACCAGTGGCAAAAGGAAGACACAGATCTGCTTAGCAAAAAGAACACATTTTACATTTTGGATCGTGTTATTATTTTAAGACAGGGCGGGTTGGGGCGCGGCGGGTTAGATTAGGATATGGATTTTATTTTTTAAAAAATGAGTCATTTATATTAAGTGATGGGTATAAATGAAAACTTTCATAACAACGGAGATAAATATGACCCAATAATATGACGAAGGATAAATTTAGCCAATTTTCAAAAATAGAACGATAAATTTGACCCTTTTCCCTAAATAAAAAGATATACTATATCACCTATCTTTTTCTATTGATATAGGGAAAAAATAAAAATAAAAAAAGCCAAAAGGTGTGTAAAAAATAGATCATGAAAATATAGAAAATAAAGGAAAAAATAATTTTAAAGATGAAATTAGAAAAAGTTTTTTATTAAAAAAAAAGTGGATAAAACATCACAAGAAATTAAAAAAGAAGAATAAAAAAGATGAATGAAATTAGATTATGAAATCAAAATAAATGAACAAAAATGGAGAAAAAAACGAAAAACAAATAAAAAAGAAAATAACACACAATGTACTAAATGAGCAGTGACATTTTAAATGAACTAGTTTTTGCGTATGCGTTTCGTGCGTGCCTTTATATTAATAAGAATAAATTTATAAAAATAGTATAAATAATATTTAAAAGATGTGTTTGCATAACAATATAAGAATTTAGAAAGAAAATTTTAAATTTCAAATTGATAAATAATCATGTTTAACTGTGATTCTTCTAGTAGTTCTTTTTTCACTTTATTCTAATACTTCTTTCAAAGACAAAAACGTCATAGAAATAACTTTTGATAGAAAAGTAAAAAATTATTCGCTTTTACATGAGTACTTAAATGCATGCATTATATGTATATATAAATATTAGTATTTTTATATATTTCAAATAAGGAAGAATTTAATTCATAAAATTTAGTTAATTCTAAAATCATAAATTTAAAAAATAATTAAATAACTATTTGTCAAGTGTGAACTCTATTTTTAAAAGGGCAAAAAGGTAAATAATATTTTGCTACGAGATTTCTCACTTTAAGTATTTAATAATAACTTAATTTTAAACTTTTCATTTTACCTTTATGAGAATATTTTAGCTCAATTTTTTTCCTTCTCTCGATTTATGTGTTTAGTCAAACACTTCACATAAAATGTACTTAACATAAATAGAAAAAAACAAGAGTGCAGATTTAACTAAAGAGAGTAAATAACAAGAGTACTATATTAATTGACACAACTTAAAGTATGTTAAGTTTCTATATTTTTTTTGATTATACAATTTTTTTAAAGGAATAAGAAGGAGGAGGAATTCACGTATTAATACATAATAAAATTAAACTATTTAATTTATTTTTTTCATATTGAATATTGTGATGGATAATTAGTTAGTTTAATAAACAATGGATTGATATATATGTTAACAAAATTGTAATTGAAAAACTTAAATATTTTAGGACTTCTAATATAGTTCAAATAAGGAAAGGTTTAAGAAGCAAAACTTACTCATTTTAAACACTATATATTAGGAGTTTTACCTTTTATAAATTAGTAAAGATGTATAATAATTAAATAACAACTAATTGGGGAAAATAGTAAATGACAATCTTATCAATTGTAAAATCTTTTAATGAAGAGCAGAAAGTGCAATCAACATTTATAAGAACCTTCCTTCTTATATCTACAAAAAATATTTTGTTAAGTAAATAGAAGTTAAATATTATGCATATATTGAATGCTAGATTAGTTGATGAAATCTAAACAAATTACCAAAGATAGTTCCATTTGAAGATTGTATTGCATCTCTCAAATGAAACAAAATTGTTTGAAAAAATAATAGTAGAAAAGTGACTGTTGCATTCCTGAACTATAGCGATGCCATTGAACCCAACATCAACCTCCTTGTTTACTGATACAAAATCAGGATTAACACTATTAATGCATCCGTTTATGATGTATCAAATCTTGTCTTGTTGTAAATATTTTTTCACTTTTCAATATATAATTACTGAAAAGTATAGCATGAGCTTTTCGCCTTGCAAAAAATTAAAATTTAGTGGTCAATATATATATATATATATATATATATATATATATATATATATATATATATATATTATAAAATATAATAAAAATAGATAAGAACTCAACATATATGTGAAAATATAAAATATAAATATAAAAAAATATGAAAAAAAATTATTATCTCATCATCAATTAATGTTATAGTTACTCGTGTGCCTTCTGTTGTTTATCTTTTATACTATTTTACTAATCCAGCTCCAATTACTAAGACTTTTATTATCTTATGAGAATATAAGCATATCACCATAAGTTATTAATTGACACAATTTCGTTCACGAAATCCTTTTCAAATTTCATTATAATATTATCTAAAATAAATTCTGCACAAGAGTTATAATTATAATAATTTATAATTTTATTAAAAAAATTATTATATGAGATGAATAGATTACTTTACCCAAATAGATGAAACTTTTGAATGTATGAGTACATGAAGAATGTCATTTATAAATAACATAAAATCTAAATCACATAATATCAATATAAGACTCAATTTAATTAAAAGAGATAATATAATATCAATATTAGACTCAACGAAAGGAGACAGTCTAGATTAAATTATTTTGAATACAAACAAGCTAGTATAACAATTACTATTATATTTTTCATATTGCTATTGTGTTTTTCATATCCGCAATATCAAGAGAAATTCATAACATGAAAAAAGAGAGGATAGATTAATACTAAAACGTACAAGCTTGGAGATTAAATCAAAGGTGTTAGAGTAGAAGAGTTGATGAATTAAATTATGTTATTATAAATCTTTTTATAGAAGTGGAAGGATTTTAAATCAAAAAAAATTAAAAATATAAAAATATTAGGACATTACTATTAAAAATTAAAAAAAATAATAAAAAAGAAAAAATATTCATGACTAAGAAAAAGAGGAAAAAAAATTGTAAAAATTTCCTACTGTCGAAAAGGAAAAGAAAAGGAAAAAATTTCTAAATCAAAAAGGGGGAAATTTTTCGTTATTTTTTTTTTCAAAAAAAAAATTGAATTTATGATTTGCACTGTAAATAGAGTTATGTTACAAGTAGAAAATCTAATATAATAAAATAAAATAATTTTTTTTTACTATTAAGAAGGAAAAGAAAACTTAGTGATTTTTTTTAAAAAAAAATTTACACTATAAATAGAATTATGTCATAAATAGAAAACCTAATATGATAAAATAAAGTTACAAAAATAATTAAAAGTTAATAATTTTAAATAATAATTATATAAAAATAATAAATAATAAATTTGTCTATTGCGATATTTTTTAATAAAAAATAAAAAATTTAGTCAACATCTTAAAAGGCTTTCACACTTTAATATAATATAAATTAAAAAATGACTCAAAATGTGGCACTATACTATTTGGCAATTCGAATGCCTTAAGATCGGCCAAAAAATTGTGGATGTATGCAAGAATTTGAAGAAGAGAGATACAATTTTCACTGTATTTCCTTGAGCAAATATGTACACTATTTATGCAAAATGGACGAAAATGCTCAAATTGAGAATAACAGACCCTAACAATATTTTTACAGCTCATGCACTATCTAGAATAATCTATATCTACTAGATAATTGAAGATCCGGACACGAACTCAATATAACTAATTATGATTTTTAAATTAGTTTTATGTAGTGAAAACTTAATTTTACTATTATTTTTTTCTTTTTAAAAAAATGAATAGTTGTTCACAAAAATATTATATAGTATTTTAATTGATAATTTACTCGTTTTAATTAGAACTTTAACATAAATAAAATATTATAATAAAAAAATGTAACTCAAAAATATTTTCAAAAATTATTGGTATAATTATGGGAACATTCATTTTTTAAGTTATAAAACACTTGAGATCTAATATTTAATTTGTATTTTATTATTACATATTGAAATAAGTTTATTAGAAAATAAAGATTATTTATTTGTTTACTAGATTTAATAGAAATATATAACAATTGTGAATTTTTATTTTAAAATTTGGTCTTATCAATATTAATTGGTTATGTAATTTTTGTTATTCTTTTGCCATTTTTGTTCTAAATAGTAATCTGCTTAAATTTATTTAGTATTTTTGGTAATTTAGTAATTGGGTGAAAATTATTTTCACTCCCCTCCCAATTTTGTTTTAAAAATCAAACTCCCTCCCTAACTTTGAGCAATAGACATTTTTCCGCCTTTATTGTAATTGATTTTTTAAAATATCTGTTTTACCCTTGTTATTTTCAATCCTCCATTTGTGTAATACTTCTTTATGTTATACATAATATTTAATTTTTAACCTAGATATTTATAGTTTTTTATTTAAATTCACTAATATTATAAGTAGAATAATCCTTCTATGAGTTTGTCAATAAATCTAATGCTAGTGAATATTTTCTTTTATTATTGTTATTAAAATATTATATACATTAAATGTTTATATATGTATATGCATGCATGTGTGTGTATTTATATTTTTCCTCTTTCTTATTCTCTATCGTCTATATATATAAATAAAATTTGATTATTATAAATATATTATTTTGAAATTATAATTTAAAATTAATTTATATTATAAATAAATAATCTTTAAATTTATTTATTATATTAATTTTTTTATATTTCATGTATTGAAATATATTTATAAAATTATTATTACCATTTATTTTCACTTTTATAAATAGATATTAAAGTTTTAATTATTATTAATAAAATTATTTTTTTATTCTATCAATTTACTTCATTATTGAACATCATTGACTTATATACTCGATTCGTATTTTTTTAATTTTATTTTGTCCCAAATGTTAATTTTTTTTATTAAAAAAATTATTACATAAATTTAAAAAAAAACATTATGATTCTAAAGAAGTAAAAAGAAAAAATAAAGTTGTTAATGTAAGGGTGAAATAGATATTTTAAAAAGTCAATTCGAATTTGGAGGGGGGGGGGGGGGGGGGAGATGTCTACTATTTAAAATTGAGAAATATGATTTTTAAAGTAAAGTTGGGGGATGAAGATGATTTTCACCCTTAAGTAATTTTATTTACCTTTCGTCTAATATAACTTTTGTATATGATTTATAGATTAATTCCAGTAAATTTTATATGTTTGTTCGCAGAACTTCATGACAATAATTTTTGGGCTAAAATATACTTCCTCTGTTTCATTTTAATTGTTAGGATAAAATTTGTACACTCATTAAAAAAACATTAATAGAGATGGTAATTTAATTAATATAACCCTATTAATTTTTTTGAAAACATATAATAATAATTCTTTTTACATTTTAGAATGATTTTAAGAATTAAGGGTAGAATTGAAAAAAATACGACCAATTATCTCTTGAATTTTGAAACAACTATTTTTAATATATCTAGCAATTAAAATGGAACGGAGGGAGTAGTTTTTAAAAGCTTTGTTGAAAATACAAATTTAGAAGCATAGTTTGATGTTTAAAAGTGTTGTATTTTTATTGAATGCATCATTATATTAATAGTAAATAATGAGTGAAACAAAAATTATTTTGAAAAAATGTGGAAAAAAAAACATGATTGAAAGTTGATAGTGATTATACATTTTAAATTTTATAAGGTTGAATAAGTCTATATATATAAAAAAGTACTAAATTATTATAATTACATGATATAAAAAGAATAAGTTTATTAAAAATGCATATATATATATATATATATATTACATGTGTTTAGAGATTATTGGTGAGAAGATAAGTTAAGGCCAAATATATAGTGTAATTTGTATTGCTTCTTGTACAACTCTTTATAGCCATGACTGTTCTTCCATAATAAATAAATAAAATAATTGAAAATTATAATAATATATAACAATAAAAATAGAAACCACTAAAGATTTACTAAAAGAAATACGAACATTAAGCACTTTATTTTAGTGTTCTTCGTTGTCTAGTTCCTCAACCGATGATAATGGAGAAGATTTTTATTTTTCTTTTTTTTTTTTAAATTTTTTTTTTTGAATTTAGAGGATAATTTTAATGAGAAAGCATAACCTATTGACTTATCTTGAACATGGATCAAATCAGATATGAAAATTTGAAAATTGACTATTAATCAAATTAGTTAAGAAATTAAAAAGTTGAAAAAATAAATTGCACAAGTTATTCCTCGAAAAGAAGTTTACATGGACTTTTTCCAAGGGCATATGAAGTTGAAAAATATTTTTTTATTGGAAGAAATGATTTTATCATTTTTAAGTAATTAAGAGAATGAGAAAATAAATATTCCTAAATTTAATTTTTTTATTAAAAGATATTATTATCAAAATTATTTATTTGCCCTCGATCGTTCTTAACTTCTCTCTTTATAATAATAATAGATTAAGAGAATGAGAGAATGAATATTTAACTTTTTCATTTAAAGGATGTGACTATTAAAATTACTTATTTATTCTTGGTCGTCCTTAGCTTCTATGTAATAGAAAAAATAGAGGAGGTGTCATTTTCTCTGTGTATTGCTGTCGACCATAACTATGTTGGTACACCATTGATATTGGGCTTGAGTGCAGATTATAAGCCCATTGATCCATGGCCCAATTATCATTAGAGTCGACAAATAGGAGGATTTGAAGAAACACCTGCTTACTTCTTCTGTAACTTAGATCAATTTCCACCGTCTTCTTCCCAAATGCGTCGTATTCCAACTGGGTATAAGTAGATAATTAGTTTGGATTTGATGCGTATATTTTCCCCCCTTCTAAGATATTCAGAAATTGCAAATGGGAATTGTGTTCCACATTTATCTACCCCCGATGGTTGGCCACGAAAGTTACAACTTTCATTTTACCCTACAAAACTTAGACTTTAATTATTATGATAACAAAACAAAAAAAATAAAAGGAAAAAGGATTGGACTTCATGAGGAAAAAGTAGATACTTGAAGAAAATTCCCCTCCTCTTAGTATAGATTAGTTAATATAGAATGTCAAAGTTTCTAATGTATCCATCAATTAAGAAATTCGAACTACTCCTAATAAGGTAACTCTCTCTCTATATATATGTGTGTGTGTGTATATATATATATCTGTGTGTGTGTGTGTGTAATTATGGCTCTTGTGATTCCTTTTATGTGTTTTAAATTGAAGCTTCAGTTAATTTAATATTTTGTTAATTTTCAGTCAATTCTGATCGAGCTTATGGACATGGAGCTCATTATTATCAACCAGTAAAATATATGTGCGGTGAAATTGTGTTGCAAGCGCTTCTTCCTTCCATGCAATGATTCAGTGAGTAATTGGCCTATGTAAAATGTAATTCCCGTTTCATTATTCGGATTAGCTGGCTTCGTTCATTATAATTTTTATTTCATTCTTCTTTTTTTTTTACATCTCAGAATTTTATAGAATATTTTATTATATTTAAATTGTACCCCTTAAGAAAATTAATCTTTCCTAGAAAAAGAAAATGTGTTGTTACCCATTTACCCTAATAAATATTTTGAAAAAGACGTAATTTCTTGATTATGTAAAACTCCCTTCATTTAAATAAGGGTAGAATTGGAAGAATATCATTAATGTCTTCTTGATAAAGTAAAACACCACTTATATAAAGATATAATCAAAAATATAAAACACTACTTATTTTGAAATAAAATAAAAAAATTAAAATATCAATTATTCTGAAACTAATCATATAAAAGAAAATATTTGAATTACTCATTATCTTCGTGTCACCATGTGAGTTGCGAAAATGAGTGAAGACCTGATAAAAGTTCGATATGTATAAATTTGGACTTCAACGTCACAAGTTGTACCCAAAGGATAGCCCATTCATCTTCAAACCACTTTTGACCTTTTCAAGGGGTCGGGGCAATTGAATAATTAACTGCCATCGTTGCTTTGATTCGTTTTTGAAATAAAAGAATTGCCAGATTGTAGAAAAGCAATAGCTATGTTTGATTTAAGGTTTTAAAAATTAACAAATATTAAAAAATATTTTTTTTAGTGAGAAATAATTTGTGTTTGATCAATAAATTTAAAAATCACTTTTGAACAATAGTTAATGTATAAATAAGCTTATTAAAAGTGTTTATAAATATATTTTTTTCATAATATCTTTTTTTTTTTAAAACTACTTTTTAAAGCTTTTGTTATTACTAAAAATGCTTATGTTCTTTTTCAAAAGCTTAATTAAATATCTCATTTTTATTAAACATAAATATTTTTAATCTTACAAAAAAATTGACCAGACAAATTAAAACTACGCGAAAGGGAAAAAAGGAGGAGGAAAAAAGTAGACAGTCATGAGACAATATTTTTGAAGTGCCTTAATTTGGTATTTGTATGTTGTGAATTTGGAATTTTGGAGTTCCTATGTTGAAGAGCGAAAATGGTTGAGAAAGGCATAATTTCTGAAGTCACGGATTAGATCCAAAGGAGAGGACCCACTTAGATTGTAAGTGACGCACCAAATGCTAAGGTTCATTGCATCTTTGTGGGTACGATGATGACTTTATTGCTTGGATTCTTCTTTCTTTCTACTTTATTCATCAATTAACTAATATATATATATATATATATATATATATATATATATATATGTCTTTTGGAATAATATCATCAACGAATTATTGCCAGAATTTACAAAGATAATCATGCCCGGTTCGTTTAGTGCCAACTAAGAAGAAAGTACTTTTTTTAAAAGAATATAATAATTAATTAATTATTAAGTCAAATTATTATTCGCGCAATTCATAATCATAAGAAAATAAATTTATGATATAAATCTTCTCATAGACTTATTCAAATATTATTGAATTTATAAAAGGTTGTTGTAATTTTGAAATATTAAATTTTTGCCACAGATTAACTAAAATATTGCTTAGGGTAAAATTAAATTAAAACGCCACATATATTTTTGTTTTAGAAAGACTTAAAATTACTTAAAAAAGTACAATTGCAGCACCATCATAATTAAAAACCTTGTTATTCAGTCCATGATAATGCTTGGTTGTTGAATTAAAATTCTTTAATATAAATTTTAGAAATCGAACTGCACATATTTCTTAATTAAAACACAATGCTTCGAGGTATTCTAAATATTATAAGCAGAAATAACTCTCTAACTAAAACACAAACATTTCAAGATATATCAAATATAGAAAGCAGAAATAATATGCAATTTATATATATATATAAAATAAATAGATGTCATGTCAAAATCTGTGCTTTACAAAGCATAAAAATAAATAGAAAAAATAACAAAAAAATGAAAAGGAAATATCAAAACAAATAAAATAATTGTGCAAACTGTTTAGTGCTTTTATATTGTTGGATTTAAACTAAATAATCAGCATATTAAGTACCCCGTGTTACATGATAAAAATTATAATTTTAAATATTTTTTGTATATGTTAAAATTCCTAAAATTTTAATATTAAAAATATATAAACTCTCAAATAAGTGCTTCAAATGCAGTAAAATTATTTTCTGCTTTCTTTATTTATTTTTTTCACTTTACCGATCAGTCTGTCAGAAACTTAAGACGGCTTAAAAAGAAAAGAATTATGGCTCAATGTGAATTAATTCCATCATTACAAATGATTTCACTTAAAACTTTTTTGTGTATATAAATTTTTTAAATATTTTTAATATACAAGAAGTACAATTTTCGAATCAGTACTTTTATAGGCGGCTCAAGTACATTAGTAAGCTTTTCAGAAAAATAATTAATCACTATTACTGGTAATTGGTGGCCTAATGTTAAATTTCACGGATGGTCATCCAGCTTTGTATTCATTACTTAAAAGTCACTATTTTTTTATTTTGTTACACAAAAATCATTTAGTTTTGCCCCATCTTTCACAGAAATTACTTTCACAAAATTTAGTTAAAATTCTACTTAAAATATAAGTAGAAAATAAAGAGATATCTCTTATGTTTGAGGGTACGTTCAGAATGATCCCTTAAATATACTTTTGAACAATTTTAATACTTTAAACTTGCTACATGTAAGCATATTTATCTCCATCAAATACTTAACCAACTCTGATTGCTAAATTTAATGCAACTGTAAAAAAGAAAATTTAGTATGAAACCACATTTAGAGGTATTTCCTTTGCAATTTTTATTTTTTTGGGTTTATTGCGGAATTTGATTCGTAGCTAAATTTATGCTATTTTTAGAAAAAATTCAGAAGCCTCTTTTCATATTTCGCTTCATAATTTTGACCTCTCATGTGTTATTTTAATTTTTTTTTGTAATAATTCCTTTAACATATTTATCACTAATGCAAAAATGTATACATAAACTTTTTTTTACTATTAATACTACTTTGTTTAATTAATTTTATAAATATGTTTGATTAGTTTCACCCTTTTATTTATTCTATTTATTACTACAAAATAAAGTAAAAATAAAAATAAAAATGAAGAGTAGGCGTTTGCTCTCTTCATTGTTGTTGGATACGAATTTTAAGGTACCGATTGTATAAATTCTACTAAAAATGAGGTTTACTTAGAATCAATTTTTTAATGAAATTATTGAAATATCAATAAGTGAAACACTGAGTATAAATTTTTAAAATTTTCAGCATACCACCATTTTCAATTGCCATAACCCAAATGACTGTGATTGGCACCCACACTGTCACTATCCGAGCATGGACCCCGGATCGATATGTAAAATCTAGAACCACGAATGGCTTCAAGTCGATCCATAGCATGAACATAATAGCTAAAGAGCATAAACTAGCAAAAACTGATAAACTGAACATGAATAAGCGGAAGTCTGCATACATAATAATCATAAACCGAGTCAATACTAACAAGCTGAGATTCCACATACTGTCTGAAAAACCTCTAACATAACTGATCAGCTGATGGGACAACATCCCCAACTAGCTCGACTAAAATCTGTAATCGAAATAACAAAACAACAAACTAAACTGATTGTCCTCGGAAGATGAGGACTCACCCATACTGGCTAAACTGGACTGATACGGAAGCAGGACTAATGGTGCGGTTGAGTCTGATCGCTCGGACCTATATCATGAAATGATACAACATAGAGTATCCAGTCAGTACTTTGAATGTACTAAGTATGCAAGGTAGGTAAAACGGACTAATAAAATAGATAAGACTTCATAAGAGTAGGACAGTTCAAAACATGAAGTGATAATCATAACATAAACATGAGGGCTCAAGGTTTTCCAAAACTATTCATAAACTAGTCATAATCATAATCATAAGAGAACCTTGTAAAACACAACTTGAGCTAAAGTATCGTAAACATGATAGTGCATAAATCATGAGGAACAATGGGAGGACTCGTCTTAACCGACACCATCATAACAGAGCTTACATAATGCCCCAGCTATCTCACTCAAATGGGTAGAGCCGTCCTAGTCTTGCCAGGCAAGAGAAGTAAATGGTGTGATATCACTAATAGGGACCACCTAGAGTCCATAAATATATACATACGGCGGCACGTAATTCTGAGACCACGAAGTTTACCTGAACGCCGGATCTACTCGATGCTAGACACTGCTTCCAAAAAAAATGCACATGCAGGTTCATATATTTATCGTGAAATCATACATGAAGTTCATGGCTAGTTAAATCATAACATACTTGATCATACTTGAAATACATGATTAGCCACGAAATAAAGGCCCGTCTGGCAGCCAAAGTCCTAAACTCATAAATCATGAAGAACATACATGCTTGAGAATATCACCATACTTGAAATTCATATATTTATGAAGAGTACTTGTAGGAAATCATATCGTAGATCATAAATCATAAATTAAGGCTTAGGAGAATCAAAATCATAATAGAATCATAAACTTGACTTCTCATAAAAACTTGCATAATTGGACATAATTTTTTTAAAATTTGAAATCATGAATTAATAACCAAAATAGGTATAAAATCTGCCCATAAATCTTAATATATACTTTGAAACATGAAGGAAATTGACCCATAGATAAATCATAGAGAATTTCATGAAATTGGATTAAAACCCCATAGGATCATATGATCTTGAGAAAATATTTGGGCATGAGAATGAAATGAAACTCTCATTCATAGCCCTACATACCTGGGTAAACTGATTCTTAACTTGACTTTGAAAACCTAAGAGATTTGGAGGATTCTAGGCTTGATCTTAAATGGAACCCTCTAAACTTGCATGCATGGGAGTTGAATGAATTAGAATAGGTTAAAATGCCCTAATACACTTCTTTCAGAGCTTAAAATGATGTAGTTTAGGACCTAGGAGTTTAGGATTTACGAAAACACCCTTAATGAAAATTATGAAAAATAGGCACTGCCAGTCGTCACGACTTTCACCACGAATCGTACCATGAAGTGACGACTCGTGGTCACCTCCTGTCATCACCACTAGTCGTAAGACTGGTTCCTGAAGATTACATCACGGATGCTTTCTACGAGTCGTTATATGTCATCATGGGTCGTAACACCTTTCCTTGTCACTGAACCTCAATTTTTACCTTCTCTGAATTTTTCCATAGAGTACAAACCACGACTTGTGGTTACCTACCACGGGTCATAATACTACTTATGACAACCCATCCATACACAAAACCTCCAAACCACGACTCTTATCACGATTTATTATTTCGCACAATGAGTCTTACCACGATCCGTCCTTTCCTACCTTGGCACTTCCCTGTGCCTCACCACAACTCCTGACCGTGAGTCGTACCCATGCACCACGACTCATGGTGTGACTTGTGGTCTGAGCATCCAACTTCAGCATCTCACTACGACCCCTCCCATGATCCGCTACTTCTCACCATGACTCATACCTCGAGTTATTCTGAGGCAAAAATATAGATTTTTCTGCTGAACTTATTTTTATTTTTCTCATCTAATCTTAAAAATTTTTGAGATATTACACACACTAACCCCTAGTAGGCGAACCAATGAATCCAAATAATTATCCCGACATCAATCATTCCAACAAGAAAGAAATAACACATTTATAATGAAATGATTTGAAATACCCTAAACGAGCACAATCATCTAAAATAAAACAAAAGAATAATCCCAAAATTCAATTTTCATTGCACCAGGCATCTACGTACAAAGCTAGAAATGATAATTCTAGAAAATAAAGATCTAAAATGCCCGGAGGAAGGACATCTTTAACGGAGGAGTGAGACTGCCCGTATTGCGGTTCCTCGGCTTTCCAATGAGTCTGCTACTGCTTTATAGGTGAGGATGGGAGGAGCTTACTAGATCGAATTCTGTATTTAGAAAAGAAGTGTAGGAGTAGGGTCACTACGAAACACAATACTGGTAGGCATCAACAACCAACCTTATATAATAATACATAAGCAATGCAACTATAATATAAAACTAGTCTAGAACAACATACATATGTACAATAAACATTTCAAGACCATTAGCTCTGCACAGGTGAAAACCGGCTAGCTCACTGGATTAGGCCTTTCGCTGCAGCGGTCACTTGACCACTGCCGCGGTCTCACCATAGCGGAAATAAGTCTCACTGTAGCGGTACTGGCCTGGGCGGTAGCTCGACTTAGTTGCACATTCATCATCTCACAAGTGACCGCTGCAGCGGTCTCACCATAGCGGAAATAAGTCTCACTGTAGCGGTACTGGCCTGGGCAGTAGCTCGACTTAGTTGCACATTCATCATCTCACCAGCTTTTAGCAATTCACACATTCTAGTGCTCATTCGAATATAAATACAAGTCATTGACATCAATTCACAACTATTCATCATCACATGCGATATAAAACAAATCATGACCAGTTAGAACAACTCAACATCAAAATATTCATTTACCAATATCACACATTAAGTCTTCTTCACTTTTCCACGTTCAAGTAACAATCACATGACAACCAACTCAACTCAACCACATCACACTTACTCATTCCAAGTATTTAACACATTTACAACTACATCATAAAATAGAACAATTGGTGATATATCGGGCACACGTCTCCGCCATGTCATCATAAACACTCTGTCACCAATATCAACGTACACATATGCTAGAGGGTCTTATTTCTATCCTTCCAGTCATGACTTGTAGGGGACTCTAGAAATCCATGTACTGTATCGGTATGGTACTCGCTCCCACTCATATGCTCATCCAGATGCTCTCCTCGGACACGAGCCACTTAGTCCATATTGCTCACCCGGATGCTCCCCTCGGGCACGAGCCACTCATCTCAGGATATTCTTACTATCCTTAACCGTTCTCAAAATAATTAAAACATAGCAGAGTTCGTTATTAATACATTCAGGAGTTTACAATCTACTTCCCTCACTCGAATAAATAACGAATCATCAATCACTTTAGTGACAATGCAAAAGGAACACACTTAACAGTTCAATATAGTTTTACATTGGTTCGGTAACCATATCATATTAAATTTACTTCAATAGTTTAATTCAACAGGGAATTCATCATAACAAGTAATGTCCACAGACCAATCATCACATCATCGTGGAACATACAGACATGCCATTATATAAAGCCTAATTCCTCTAAATCATAACTTACCTCAAACTGGGAGGGCTCGGATGAAAGTCACTCTGCTGGAGCCTTTTCCATTTTTAGTGCTTCCGAATGCGTAAAGTCTAACAAAAACAGGACAGAATTCAATAATCTTGTTATACCACGTAAGATTTCCGACACTTGGATGGCCTATTCGCACATTGGTTAAGCATATTTGAAAGCCATACGTGCTAGAGAAAGGACCGGGAAAAGATCGGACGGGAAACCTGTCGAACCATCACGGAAGGAGCCGGGGCAGAGCCCCTCCGCGATGGCAATGTGTCACGGAGGTGGAGCCTCCGCGTTGGCTCCGTGACACGTTGGGGCTATCTAGGCCCAAGTATATAAAGCCCCACTTCGGTTTTAATCTCATTTTTCCACCAAACAATTTTCAGAACTCGTGAGGAAACAGAGAGAGACGAAGAGGGTTGATATTATAATCGTCGATTACGCTGCAAAACATAGTCTAAACTTAAATTAACTCCAGATACCAAGGTATTTAGCAGCAGGGAGCATTCCTATAGATTTAGTTTCATGAAATACGGCCAACGAATCGTCGTGCTACCAGGCTAAGGTAAGTGGAATTGCTCCAAACTAGTGTCTATGTGTTCCTAGCTGTGAAGTGAATACTTCTCCCTTCTGGACTTCTGGAAAATAGCAAGTTTTCGATCATCTTTTGATAGGCCTAGATTTAGGCTATAATTATATCGAAAGTGACGTCGTCTTTCATAATAATGTTGTATTTAATGCTAATTGACGTATATACAAATGCAGTTGGCAGAAATAGCTAAAATACTGACCGAGCTGCGCCAGTTAGTCGGGAAATCAGAAGCGAAGGTATGTAAAGCTAGTTTCCTCGGCAAGTTAGTAGTCTCGGTATAGTAAAATAGTTCAAAGGCCAGTAGAATGTTTCAGAAGTCGTGTGTTATGTTTAGTATGAATATTAGTATGATATTGGAAGCATCATGTTATGTATAGTGTGAAACTTGCTAGCACGATATAAATTCTAACACAAAGTGTTAGAAACTGTACAACATGCCCAGTATGTGATTTAGTAAAGTATGTTAGGATATTATCGTGTTCAGTTGAAACTTAGTAAAACAATATAAGTTCCTGTAAGGTATTTCAGAAATAGAATGGTAGCCTAAAATGAAGTTTAGGAAGCATGTTGGAAATAGTAAATCAGGTTGCTATGAAACTCAGTTATACAGCATGATTCCCAGCAGAAAAACTATACCTTGTTCAACATTAGACTCAGCACAGTATGACAACATGATTACATATATACCATTATCAGTCTCAGCATGTATTAAATACATACATATCACTATCACTAGTTAGCATATAGTACGTACAGATACATTATCATCACTAGCCTCAGCATGCGGTATACGCAGTTAGTATTACTAGTTGAGACCACTGTATTGTCTTGGGATGGATTACCTAGCATTCATGACCGCCCCAAGGTTAATAGCTGTATCGAATCATCCGCCAGAGGACGAGGATACGTCGCTCTACGGAGTGGCATGCCGTCCCACAGGGGACGAAGATGGGATGCCAGTTTCCCCATATTGTGCCTTGGTTGGCCTTTATACACCACCGTCGAGCGGGTACGCCCGGGGTGTTAATTCAGGAGTCCTCCGGACTCAGGTACAGTTATAGTTAGGGGCTCAGCGAGCCCAAGTGCATATCCAGGGGATTGGCAGGATGCTTATAGTTATTATAGGAGATGGGACGATCGGGGTAGGGGTATAAATTGCGTGTTGATTGTACCTCCCGGCTTATGGGGGCCGGGTAAGGTTTGTGTGTGTTATGATATGCTATGTTATGTTATGCAACGTTATACTAGATACGAGTAGATCGACAATAGAGCGATACATTTCCAGGTATGACTCCTACTCCTTCCAGCATAGTTGAGAGTAGGCATAGCTTTACATTTTCAGTCAGTTTAGTCTATTCCTTTCTATTTCAGTTCCATCAGTTGTATTGTTGTTTTCAGATATCTTTCAGTTGTTGTTTTACATACTCAGTACCAGCGGTACTGACGCCCGTTTGGGGCGCTGCATTATTGCCTGCAGGTACTCATAGACGAGGGGCCGATACCTCATGATTCCAGCCAGCTCACAGGGTCATCAACTCCAGTCATCCGGAGCTAGATAGCTAGAGGTTTATCCCTTTTCTTTTATTGTACAGCATGGGTAGGCCGGGGCCCTATCCCGACCATCTTATCAGTATTCCTAGAGGCTGCAGACTGTATATATTTCCCTGTGGTCAGTTGAGCCGGTCGTGTGAGGCCGTGCAGTTTGTTATAGCTATCTAGCATTTCAGTTTATGTTGGCCGTGTGAGGCCTTATCCAGTCAGTAGTGGTGACCTTGCCGGTCACGTAGTTATTCGTTATTCCATTGTTGAGTTGCAGATAACTAGACAGCATGGTGGCCTTGTCGGCCCGCATAGGTTCCTTGTTACGAGTGTGTTTCTGGTTAGCTGCTATTACAGGTACATGTAGCTATAGGCCTAGTCGGCCGGAGGCTGTATTTACAGCCGTTATATAGGCTGTTGTTTCCCTGAATCTGAGTTAGAGCCAGCCTGGCACCAGATTTGCTTAGGCTCAGTAGTCTAGCAGTTCAGGTCCTAGTAGGGCACCCGGTGCCAGTCATACCCCCCAAAGCAGGGTGTGACAAACTTGGTATCAGAGCAGGTCATATCCCAGGGAGTCTGCAAGCCGTGCTAAGTAGAGTCCTGCCTATGGATGTGTTGTGCACCACATACTATGGGTAGGAGGCTGCAAGGCATGATAGGATGGTTGTTTTTATTCTTATTCAGTCGTGCTGTAGAGCGATACAGTATAGGGTTGAGTCCCTAGAGCTTACTATATTCTTTGGTTACAGATAATGTCAGACCAGCGATATCCTATCACAGGTCGGAGCTTAGATATTGCAGCAGGGGAAGGCACCAGCAAGATGCCTCACCCTCGTTTAGAAACAGCCCGATTAGAGGGCACTATAGAGGCATCGTCCCAGCCTTCTCAGCAGTCTCCACCACATCATGAGCCACTTGGGGCGACACTATCTCCAGCAGTCCCTATACCGATACCTTCCGACCAGGAGGTTAGGAGTGCGATAGTCATGTTAGCATAGATGATGGCTGCTCAGCGTCAGCCTATGCCGTCTACAGTTGCGGAGTCGTTAGGAGGGCCCGGTAGTTCAAGGGTCTGAGAGTTCTTGGCTCTGAATCCCCCACAGTTTATAGGTACGGACCGTACAGAGGACCCTTAGGATTTTCTAGATCAAATGCAGAGAATTTTCAGGGTTATGCATGCCACGCCTACAGAATCGATTGAGTTGGCAGCATTCCGGCTACGGGACATCGTCGTATGGTGGTATGAAAGCTGGGAAAGGTCCCGAGGGGGAGATGTTTCCCCTCCGACCTTGTCCAGCTTCTCAGGAGCTTTTCTGGATCACTATTTGCCGCGGGAGATTCGACAGGCCCGGGTGGACCAGTTCCTACATCTAGAGCAGGGGGCCATGAGTGTTCGAGAATACGCCTTGCGGTTTGACTCTTTGGCCCGGTACGCACCGGCCTTTGTTGATACCATGGCATCCAAAGTACACCACTTTATCATGGGGTTGAATCCATAATATGTTGAGACTTGTATTACGGCCACACTGCGAGAGGACATGGATATTGCCCGAGTTCAGGCATTTGCCCAGAATATTGAGGGCATCAGGCAGCGGCATCGGGAGATCAGGAGGACCAATCAGGAACAGTGCCGCAGGGACAGACCAGTTGAGTTACAGAGGGAGGCTCGGGGAGGACCTGGGCCATGATTGTTAGACAGGCCGCCCAGGCCCCCACCTCCACCACAGCCGTAGAGGGGTAGATTTAGCCGCTGGGGGCAGTCAGCGACCGATAGAGGCTCACAGATTGCAGATTCACCATTACAGAGGAGGGCAGAGCAGAGTAGGTATACCTTACCACTTTGCCCTATATGCAGCCGACGCCATTCTGGAGCATGCAGGTATGGCTCCACCTGATGTTATATTTATGGCCAAGAGGGCCATTTAATGAGAGATTGCCCAGCCAGAGGTCAGGAGGATCGATATAGACAGGATAGGGCATCTGCAGGGTCACGAGCTACAGCATCCCCGACATGACGCAGGCCCTCAACTTCAACAGGCAAGGGTCGGGGCAGATCAGGGGCCTCCAGTGTAGGTGCGGGTCCAAGCCGCACATATGCTTTATCAGGGAGGCAGGATTCAGAAGCGTCACCTGATGTTGTGACAGGTATGATATCTATCAGCTCACACCCTGCTTATGTATTGATTGATCCAGGATCTACTTTGTCCTATATTACTCCATTTGTGGAACGAAAGTTAAATATTGTACCAGAATTATTGCAACAGCCCTTTTCAGTATCCACGCCTGTTGGTGACTTTATTGTAGCTAGCAGAATTTACCGAGGTGTACAGTAGAGGTTGCTGACCGTCAAACCACAGTAGATCTGGTCGAGTTAGAAATGATAGACTTCGATGCCATAATGGGTATGGATTGGTTAGTGCCGTGCTTTGCCAATGTTGAATGTTGGACCAAGTCGGTCCGATTCCACTTTCCAGGAGAAGCAGTGCGGGAATGGAAGGGCAGCACCGCTACACCAAAAGGTAGGTTTATTTCCTACCTTCAGGCGAGGAAATTGATATCTAAGGGATGTATTTACCACCTGGTCAGAGTTCAGGAAGTCCGAGCAGAATCTCCGATGCTCCAGTCTGTTCCGGTGGTGAACGAGTTCCCTGATGTGTTTCCCGATGAGTTACCTGGTATTCCCCCAGAAAGGGAAATAGATTTTGCTATTGACTTCTTACCAGGAACTCAACCGATATCAATTCCTCCCTATCGTATGGCTCCTGCAGAACTCAGAGAATTAAAGGAGCATCTAAAAGACTTGTTGGATAAAGGTTTTATTAGGCCGAGTACTTCACCATGGGGTGCGCCAATTTTATTTGTGAGGAAGAAAGATGACTCGCTCCGTATGTGCATAGATTATCGGTAGTTGAACAAAGTTACAGTGAAAAACAAGTATCCGCTTCCCAGAATAGATGATTTGTTTGATGAGCTGCAAGGGGCCAGATACTTTTCTAAGATTGACTTGCGGTCCGGATATCACCAGGTTCGAGTACGTGAAAGAGATATTCCTAAGACAGCGTTCAGGACCCGATATGGACATTTTGAATTTCTAGTCATGTCCTTGGGTTAACGAATGCCCCGGCAATATTCATGGACCTGATGAACAGTATTTTCAGACCTTTCTTGGACCTGTTCGTAATAGTATTCATTGATGACATTCTGGTGTATTCTCGCTCTGAAGCAGATCACCAAACTCATTTGCGGACAGTGCTCCAGATCCTCAGAGACCGCCAGTTATATGCTAAATTTTCGAAGTGTGAATTCTGGCTTAATTCAGTAGCCTTTTTAGGGCATATTGTGTCGGATGCTGGTATACAAGTTGACAAACAGAAAATAAAAGCAATTAAATCATGGCCTAGGACTACCACTCTGACTGAAGTCCGTAGCTTTCTGGGATTAGCAGGATATTACAGGATGTTCGTTGAAGGGTTCTCGACTATTGCGGCACCTCTGACTAAACTGACGCAGAACGCAACAAAGTTTCAGTAGACAGAGGCATGCGAGCAGAGCTTCCTGGAGCTGAAAGACAGATTAACCTTCGCCCCAGTGTTAGCATTGCCAGAAGGTACGAAGGTTATTCGGTGTATTGCGACGCATCAGGCATTGGGTTAGGTTGTGTGTTGATGCAGCATGGTAAAGTGATTGCATATGCCTCCAGATAACTGAGGAAACACAAAAAGAATTACCCTACCCACGACCTGGAGTTAGCCGCAGTGGTCCACACCTTGAAAATGTGGAGGCATTACCTGTATGGCATCCATGTTAATATTTTTACAGATCACAAGAGCCTTCAGTATATCTTCACTCAGAGGGAGTTAAATCTGAGGCAACGTCGCTGGCTGGAGCTGTTAAAGGATTATGACGTGAATATTCTGTACCACCCGGGGAAAGCCAATGTTGTAGCAGATGCTCTCAGTCGTAAGTCCATGGGGAGTTTGAAGTATTTGCAGCCCGAGTAGCGGGAATTGGTTAGGGAAATATAGCAGTTAGCTAGCCTAGCCGTTCGTGTAGTAGAAACAGAGGACAGTAGAGCAATAATTCAGAACACCGCTATGTCATCATTAGTTGTGGAAGTGAAAGAACGGCAATATGAGGATCCTAACCTGTTCTAGCTCAAAGATAGGATCCAACAGGGTAAAGCGCCAGATTTTCAGATAACTGAAGAAGAAGTGCTGTTATGTAAAGGTCGCCTATGTGTTCCAGATGTTTCAGGGCTCCGCCAGCAGATTATGAACAAGGTACATTACGCCCGTTATTCTCTTCACCCCGGTGCGACAAAAATGTACCATGATATCAAAGAAAACTACTGGTGGCCAGGTATGAAAAGAGAAATTGCTGAATTTGTAGCCCAGTGTCCTAACTGCCAACAGGTGAAAGCAGAATATCAGAAACCAGGCGGTTTGACTCAGGACATAGTTGTGCCTCTCTGGAAATGGGAAGCAGTGAATATGGATTTTGTGGCAGGATTACCTCGTACCAGACACAGATATGACTCTATATGGGTGATAGTTGATAGATTGGCAAAATCAGCTCATTTCCTGCCAGTAAGAGCTACTTTCTCGGCCGAAGATTATGTAGAGTTGTATATCCTGGAAATAGTCAGATTGCATGGAGTACCGGTATCCATTATTTCAGACAGAGGAGCATAGTTTACGGCTAGATTTTGGCAATCGTTTCAAGAGGGGTCTGGGAACGCAGATTAACTTAATCACAGCATTCCACCCTCAGACAGATGGACAGGC
Source organism: Datura wrightii (assembly GCA_035772735.1). NCBI lineage: Eukaryota > Viridiplantae > Streptophyta > Magnoliopsida > Solanales > Solanaceae > Datura > Datura wrightii. The sequence goes on along the minus strand of JASDFA010000019.1, from coordinate 67,523,729 downwards.
TGAGCGCACTATTCAGACGCTCGAGGACATGCAACGGGCGTGTGTGCTAGATTTTGGAGGTAGCTGGGACGAGCATTTGCCCCTAATCGAGTTTGCTTATAATAATAGCTATCACTCAGCTATTCAGATGGCGCCCTTCGAGGCATTATACGGACGAAAGTTCAGATCGCCGGTTGGCTGGTCTGAAATAGGAGAATCAGCGATGATTGGGCCAGACATCGTTCAGCAGTCAGAAGAGAAAGTAAAGCTTATCAGAGAACGCCTATTGACTGCACAGAGTCGCCAGAAATCATATACAGATGTACGGCGCAGGAACCTGGAGTTCGATGTAAATGACTGGGTATTTCTGAAAGTATCTCCGATGAAAGGGGTGATGAGATTCGGCAAGAAAGGTAATCTCAGCCCGAGGTTTGTTGGGCCTTATCAGATTTGTCGAAGGATAGGCCGAGTAGTATATGAGTTGAACTTGCCTCCAGAATTGGAATCCGTTCATCCGGTCTTCCATGTATCTATGCTGAGGAAATGCATAGGAGATCCATCCAGAGCAGTCCCAGTCCAGGATATCTAGGTTACAGAAGATCTGGCCTATGAAGAGGTTCCAGTAGCTATCCTAGACAGACAGATTCGCAAATTGAGGACTAAAGATATTGCGTCTGTCAAGGTATTGTGGCGTAACAGGAACCGAGAGGAGATGACTTGGGAGGCGGAGGAAGATATGAAGACTATATATCCTTACTTATTCCAGGCCTAGCCAGGCGACAGGTATGTCCGTATTATTACTTATGCAATACCTTATAGTTGCGTATGAATAAATGAGAAAGATTGATACTTAGCTATCCAATGAATCTTAAAGTATTGTGTGCAACACCTGTATTGGACTTTTCTGCGTTTCAGGTTTTTGGTATAGTCCATATTACAGGGGAAACTTTGCCGAAATTTTTCTAAATAAGTAAGTCAAGAAGTCCTCTAGATAGCAGTTTCCATTCGAGGACGAATGTTCTTAAGGGGGGAGAATGTTATACCCCGTAAGATTTTTAATACTTGGATGGCCTATTCGCGCGTTGGTTAAGCATATTTGAATGCCATACGTGCTAGAGAAAGGCCCGGAAAAAGATCGGACGGGAAACCTGTCGAACCATCACGGAAGGAGCCGAGGCAGAGCCCCTCCGCGATGGCAACATGTCACGGAGGTGGAGCCTCCGCGTTGGCTCCGTGACACATTGGGGCTGTCCAGGCCCAAGTATATAAAGCCCCACTTCGGTTTTAATCTCATTTTTCCACCAAACAATTTCCAGAACTCGTGAGGAAACAGAGAGAGACGAAGAGGGTTGATATTATAATTATCGATTACACTGTCAAACGTAGTCTAAACTTAAATTAACTCCAGATACCGAGATATTTACCAGCAGGGAGCATTCCTACAGATTTAGTTTCGCGAAATACGGCCGACGAATCGTCGTGCTACCGGGCTAAGGTAAGTGGAATTGCTCCAAACTAGTGTCTATGTGTTCCTAGCTGTGAAGTGAATACTTCTCCCTTCTGGTCTTCTAGAAAATAGCAAGTTTTCGACCGTCTTTCGATAGGCCTAAATTTAGGCTATAATTATATCAAAAGTGACGTCGTCTTTCATAATAATGCTGTATTTAGTGCTAATTGACGTATATACGAATGAAGTTGGGAGAAATAGCCAAAATACTGACCGAGCTGCGCCAGTTAGTCGGGAAATCAAAAGCGAAGGTATATAAAGCTAGTTTCCTCGGCAAGTTAGTAGTCTCGGTATAGTAAAATAGTTCAAAGGCCAGTAGAATGTTTTAGAAGTCGTGTGTTATGTTTAGTATGAATATTAGTATGATATTGGAAGCATCATGTTATGTATAGTGTGAAACTTGCTAGCATGATATAAATTCTAATACAAAGTGTTAGGAACTGTACAGCATGCCCAGTATGTGATTTAGTAAAGTATGTTAGGATATTATCGTGTTCAGTTGAAACTTAGTAAAGCAATATAAGTTCCTGTAAGGTATTTCAGAAATAGAATGGTAGCCTAAAATGAAGTTTAGGAAGCATGTTGGAAATAGTAAATCAAGTTGCTATGAAACTCAGTTATACAGCATGATTCCCAGCAGAAAAACTATACCTTGTTCAACATTAGACTCAGCACAGTATGACATCATGATTACATATATACCATTATCAGTCTCAGCATGTATTAAATACATACATATCACTATCACTAGTCAGCATATAGTATGTACAGATACATTATCATCACTAGCCTCAGCATGCGGTATACGCAGTTAGTATTACAAGTTGAGACCACTGTATTGTCTTGGGATGGATTACCTATCATTCATGACTGCCCCAGGGTTAATAGCTGTATCGACTTATCCGCAAGAGGACGAGGATACGTCGCTCTACGGAGTGGCATGCCGTCCCACAGGGGACGAAGATGGGATGCCAGTTTCCCCATATTGTGCCTTGGTCGGCCTTTATACACCCCCGTCGAGCGGGTACGCCCGGGGTGTTGATTCAGGAGTCCTCCAGACTCAGGTACAGTTATAGTCAGGGGCTCAGCGAGCTCAAGTGCATACCCAGGGGATCGGCGGGATACTTATAGTTATTATAGGAGATGGGACGACCGGGGTAGGGGTATAGATTGCGTGTTGATTGTACCTCCCGGCTTATGGGGGCCGGGTAAGGTTTGTGTGTGCTATGTTATATTATGTTATGTTATGCCACGTTACACTAGATATGGGTAGATCGACAATAGAGCGATACATTTCCAGGTATGACTCCTACTCCTTCCAGCATAGTTGAGAGTAGGCATAGCTTTACATTTTCAGTCAGTTTAGTCTATTCCTTTCTATTTCAGTTCCATCAGTTGTATTATTGTTTTCAGATATCTTTCAGTTGTTGTTTTACATACTCAATACTAGCGGTACTGACGCCCATTTGGGGTGCTGCATTACTTGCCTGCAGGTACTCATAGACGAGGGGCCGATACCTCGTGATTCCAGCCAGCTCACAGGGTCATCAGCTCCAGTCATCCGGAGCTAGATAGCTAGAGGTTTATCCCTTTTCTTTTATTGTACAATATGGGTAGGTTGGGGCCCTATCCCCACCATCTTATCAGTATTCCTAGAGGCTGCAGACTGTATATATTTTCCTGTGGTCAGTTAAGCCGGTCGTGTGAGGCCGTGCAGTTTGTTATAGCTGTCTAGCATTTCAGTTTATGTTGGCCGTGTGAGGCCTTATCCAGTCAGTAGTGGTGACCTTGCTGGTTACATAGTTATTCAGTATTCCATTGTTGAGTTGCAGATAACTAGACAGCATGGTGGCCTTGTCGGCCCGCGTAGGTTCCTTGTTACGAGTGTGTTTTTGGTTAGCTGCTATTATAGGTACAGGTGGCTATAGGCCTAGTCGGCCAGAGGCTGTATTTACAGCCGTTATATAGCCCGTTGTTTCCCTGAATCTGAGTTAGAGCCAGCCAGGCACCAGATGTGCTTAGGCTCAGTAGTCTAGCAGTTCAGGTCCTAGTAGGGCACCAGGTGCCAGTCATACCCCCCAAAGCAGGGTGTGACAAATCTACCACTCACACAGGGAAATTTTAAGTGTAAAACCCTAATTTCACCCAGTTCTAGGTCTCAATTTCCGCATAACCCATATTCTTTAACAATTAAGCCTTGGGAAATGATCATTACCCTCTATAAATCTCTAATCAAACTACCCCATTAGCTCCCCATGATCCAGCCCTAGTTTATCAACCTAGGGTTTCTTAGCTCAGAAAACACCATTAGAGGTTCTCCCTGAATCCTGGAGTTAACATAATCTATCATAGAGATAGGAATTCAAGAGACTTACCTTGAAAAAGGAATTCAAATGCTTTGGGGGAGAAAATTGCCTTCAGACCTTAATCCTTCATGTTTTGAAAAATTAGGGTACAACCCCAGAAATTCCACTTAAACTCACTTTCTGATTCTCGTCGTCCGTTGCACCGGTCACATTTCCACTGCAGCGGACCCGCTATGACGGTCAGGAAACCGCTACAATGGATCTGACAGTTATTTCTACGATCCATTATGGCGGGACTCCAACTGTCGCCACGGTCTCGCTGCAGCAGAAATTCTACCACTGTAGTGGTTCCTCGAAACCAGAAGCTCTACAAAATCATCAATTTATACTAGCTCACTCCACAACACTTCTCTAACTGCTGTCTAGCCTCGTTTAGAGTATTCTAGATTCGTTTCTCCTCGTAATGACATACAGATCGTTACATCAATTTTCAACAAATCTTTCAATTCGTCCCCAACTCCTCCAAAAAATCTCCTATCCAAAACTTTTTATTTTCTTAATTTCATAACAAGTAACTTTATATTTTTAATAACTCTTATTACTAAAAATATTGTAGTTTAGATCACATATTCAATGTGTTGATGATAATGTTCATATAAACAATTAAAAAAAATTATTTAAAAATTATATTTATTTTCTTAATAAATGTACTAATAGTATGAACAAAGTAGTATTATTTATTATGTTAAAAAGAAAATGAAAGACGTCCATAAATTAATTAAATAAAATAATATATTAGTAAAAAGTAAGTAAGTGAAAGTGTAATATAATGATAAATAAATTTAAATATTTTTTTATCTGGTTTTACTTTTTTTTTTATATTTTAGTTAAACTTAGTAGGTAGAGTTTGTTAAATATATGAAATATAGGGAACCAAAAATGCTCAAAAATATATTTAAGGGACTATTTTGAACCTATCTTCAAATATGAGGAATATTTTTGTTATTTTCTCATATTTTAAGTAGAGAATCAAAATTAATCAAGGTTACTTTTATGAATATGCAAAGTTAAATGATTTTTGTGTAATAAAACAAAGAATAATGACGTTTAAGTAATGAACACAAAACTAAATAACTATTCATGAAATTTACTCATATTTTATGCACAATTACTGATAATTGGTCATTGAATTTAATTGATGGACATGAAATTACATAATTTAGAAATAAAAAGAAAAAAAATAAGTAAGAAAAAGAGAACACTAATTTTGGCTTCTCCAGCGGATACAAAAACTCCACAAAAGTATTTATATTGTACAATATCCATGGATATTGAGATTTGGGCACACACATAGATCACTATAACAATTATAACAAACATACAATCTAATCAATTAGTATATATATATATATAAAGCTTATGGGCATGCTGATGTGGCATTCTTGTAAAAGCTCCATTCCCATTTATTTTTTTCTAGTTTTTTGAGTATTTTTTTATTTTAAAATTATTATTAACTTATTTATTTAATTATTTTCCTTTAATGTTATTACATAAACTGATGGAAAAATGTCTTTCAGTTTTATTTAATTATATCCTTTAATGATTCACAACTTTTCTTTGTCTAACTTTTAAAAAATTGTATTTTGATACATTTTGTGTCCGTTGCATTGTATTCTGAAGAACTTACTTGAGTTTATATTATTTTAACTTTTTTATAAATTTTTCATTATCTCAAATTTATTTAACATAATAGGGCAAGAAAAAAAATCAATCAGTTTGCTTAACCTTACAAAGTCGAAATAATCAATAAAGATAGTAAATAGGATTTGTTTTCTTAAACCGAGTTCGTGTAGCTATTGTTCTTAAATTTATTCATTTGCATTTATCTTTTCTCTTCTTTCTTTATTTTTTTTTGTTCTTTATTTGCTTTAATTATTGTCTCCATTCATACATAATTACCTATTTTATTAATTCCCCCTCTTATTAATATTTGTAACTTTCATATTTTTCATATTCATAACCCCCAAAAATTTAATTGAAAAAACTTAAGATACTTTAAGGTACCCTCCGTTTTTTCTATATAAATTCATATTTTTTACTTCATGATGAGACCCTACCCAAAGTTATCTTTTCATTTCATATTTGAAGTAATAATGCCTTTATATTATTGTTGATGTATTAGATTCATGTTTTAGTTTCGCTCTATGCAAAGACTCTTGAATGTTCATCGATTTGTGCGAGGCTGTTGATAAAAGCTCGAAAATTGATTCCGTAGTTCCTTTTTCATCTATTTTCTTATGATCAAGGTCAAAAGAAGAATATATATGTTGTTACTTTTTGGTGTTCTCTTTCTATGAGATCTTTTTAATTTGATTTTCTATGAATTTTAATTGTTGAAATTCTATATTTTTTTTTGACCTTAAATTAGTCATTTGTGATTTTATTAATAAAAGTCTGCTAACAAAATTATTGTGTGTTTCTTATGTTATGAAGAACCATTTTATGTATAATTTAAAGATTGGTTTAGTTTCTTCTATTTTTTCTCTTACTTGAGCAATTGTACATTTATGTAATTTACTTTAAAATTGATGTAACTTTTTGTATTCTCATGATTTTTAATTCATTTCAAGTCTCCTTATTTTTTATTTATTTATTATAAAAATAATTATCTTAATTGTTATAGAAACTAACGTGTTTTGATTATTATAAGAAGATTTTAGTGAAGATTCTTTACTTGATGACTAAGTTGGCATAAAAATATTGCTCATATTATAATACTATCCAAAAAGAATCTTAGCAGGCTGATAGGAATTTTTCTATAAAATTTTTGTTGAATACTTATTGAATATAAAATGATTAAAAAAATTGAGCATATTCCTTCTTTTTCTTCTTGATATAATTGTTATTAATAGAATCAAAGTATTCTTTCATATTTTTAATATAGGCATTGAATTAATAAAGATATTTTAAGAAAATTTGTTAAGTATGATGGTAAAAAAAATAATTAAATCAATATATAATATTATGTTAGCTCTTAATTTTCATATTGCCAATAATTTATTGCTCAATTAAACTGTTTAATCTTTTCATATTCCAATTAAAGATTCTTTTTATATTTTTTTAATCAAATTAAATAATTAATGCAAAATGATATCTATACTTATTTATATTCCATATATAACATGCATGTTTGTGTGTGATATTTCGTATTTTATTATGCTTTATATTGAGATTTAAAAATATTATATTTGGATCAACTATCTTTATTAGGAAGTTAGAAGAAGAAGAAAAATATGAAATTTGATATTTTTAAAGAAAATAAAAAGATAAAAAAGTAAGGAGGGAAAACAGAGAAAAGAAAAATATTAAAGAGAAAAAAATAAAATAAGATAAAAAGTACACATGAGATTCATATAATTAGATTTGTATTAAATATATAAGAATATAATTGAGTTTTAAATTTGTTAAAAAATATGCACGAAAAGAAATCAAGTTTTATTGAATTTTTATTCGTTCTCTACCTTCTTTTACAACAATTTTTTTTTTCATTTCACTTACAATATGTTATATAAAAATCAAGCATTTTAGAAGATTAAAAATACTTAAGTAGCAAAAACTCCTAGAAAAATACATACACAAAATTAAGAGTGAATAATATAATTAATTAAAATGTGCAATATTTAAAAATTTTAAAAAAATTTAAAAAGAATTTAAACACTCAAAAATCTAACTAATCTGCGCGAAGCGCGATTAAATTTACTAGTAAAATAATTATATTTAAATATAATTATATATTTATCTGATAAATAAAATTCCTATCTAAGCATTAGAAAATGAACCTTTACATTAGATGTTTGATGAAGGTGCAAACAATAATCAGAACAAATACTCTAAACATTGAGAAAATAGTCAAGAAGGAAAGTCAATGATCATGTGTAGCTTTTCTTGTTTCATTTTTATTTATCCCACTATATTAGGGATTGGGAGGGGAATATTTCTTTCATAGTACTGATCTTTGGATTACTTTTAATAGAGATTTTTGGTATTTTAGTATTAATACTCATTTATACAAAAGTTAAAGATGGTGAAAAATATTATAAACTAGTGTATTTCTCAGTGCTCCCACGGTAATTATGAAATATAACTAAATATATTAATGCCATAATTTAAAATTTTATAGAATTTTTTGACACAAAGAAATCTTGTCTTAATTCTTCTTAAATCTTACATATAGAAGTTATTTTGATAGGAAAATATATATGAAATATTTCAGGTTATATATGAAATATCTTATTTAATCAATATATGAAATTTGAATAGGTAAAATATAAAATTTAAAAGTAGTGAAAAGATAAGGAAATATAAAAAAAATTATGAAAAAGAGAAAATATCGCTTGTTTTCTTTCATTTCTCTATAGTCTTTTATTTCTTAGTATTAATTATTAATGAATATGTTACATATGACAATTTTTCATTTTTGTCAAATAAAAAATAAGTAAAAACTAAAACAAAGAAAGGTAATAAAAAATAGAAAAAGAATGAAAATAAATCAATTAAATACATCCAACCCTTATTGCATGCGCATCCGACCCGCTTGCTCTCTAGTAAAATTTTAAAACATGGAGTCTCCCTTTGTGTCTTTCATTTCACTTTCTCTAATTCTCTTCATCTTCCTTCAGCTCTAAATAAGATCTATGTATAGTTTCGTTATTCAATGCTAATTACCAACAACAACATGATTAAGCACTGACAGATGTGAAAATTATTCGTGTAATATCGGCATCAACTTTCTACCAAGATAACTGAAAGTTTCAACTAATAAGAAGTCTAATGAACCTAAAAAAAAGGATAAAAGCCCAACAGAAATTACTTATTTTTCGAGACCCTGCTATAAGTTCTATCCATAGTTTTCACTGCAGTGATCTTTCAACGGATATGTGCTTCAAGGTCGGTGGATCTATTCTCATTTTTATATTTATATATGATTTATTTCTTTAAAGTATATTAACAACCTCTGGTGTAATACTCATAAAAAATTAAAGCACTTGAAATAATATGTCACATCTTTTCATTTTTTACGCTCTTTTAATTAAGCAATCAATGTAAACAGTGACAATTAATTTATTTATTTTTGTTTTTTGATAGAGTGATTTAATTCTTTCATCAAATTCCTTAAAGGAAAAAATATAAGAAGAGAAGGCCAGAAACTCAACAAAAAAAATATATAAATAGCCTTGCTAGTCATTTCTTTCCTCACATGATAATGATATATATAATGATAGTTTTAAAGGTTATTTAAAGAGAGTGAAAACACAATAAATAATAGTTAATATTGAATAATTATTTTAAGAAATGACTTCTACATTTTTTTCTTTTTTATTGCACACACGTGAAAAGAAATAGAAGAAATGTTAAAAATTTGAGAAAAAAGAAAAACATCATTGTGAGTCACAGAGAGATGTCACATTTACTTTGAATATGAAATGAAAAAATAATTTTGGTTAGAGTCTCGTGAAGTCAATAATATGAATTTATGTAGACAAAATAAAGGATATTATAAGATATCTTAGATTTATAAATTAAATATTTTGGGATTAGGATATGAAAAATATGAAAGTTATAAATATTATTAAGAGTAGAAAGTAAATAGATAATTAGGTATGAGTCATAGAGACAATAATTTTAAAGCAAACAAAGGAGAAAAAATAAAAAATAAAAACGAGAAAAAAACAACCACAAATGAATGAATATAAGAACAATGACTATATGCACAATTATAACATACATAGATAGCTAGATATATACATAGAGAGATTTGACTTTTAAAAGTATGAAAAGATTATATAAGTGCATAATTTAATTTTTCAAGAAAAAAATTATTAATATATATATATATATAATTAATATCAAAGAATATATATGTACTTACTTGAGCTAAATATTAAAAAAATTAATTGATTAAGGTAATCAAATAAATAAATTAAATATATATATATATTAGATAATCACTAAGTTATTAAAAATGATTTTTGGGCTTTCTAAACCGAAAAAGAGATGGATAAGTAAGAAAATGTAATTAAGAAATAATTAAATAATTTTATGTTGTTATAAATAGGAAAAATGTCAAAAAAAAATGAGAAAAAGATAAATATTATTCTTGGCTTTAGAAGCATGCCACATCACTTCTCCTAAACCTAGCTTTATATATATATATATATATATATATATATATATATATATAGAGAGAGAGAGAGAGAGAGAGATTTAGCATAATTAAGAGAGTTAAAAAAATAATTTTTGAGTATTTTAACACGGCACGTAAATGAGAAAAAAATAAAAGATGTCAAAAAAAAAGAGCAAAAAGAAAAATATTTTTCTAGGCTATAAAGATGTGTCAAATCACATTGTCTATGCCTAACTTTAATATATATTCAGATTTGGATGTGTTATATTTAAAAAAATTATTCTTTTAACTCTCTTAATAATGTTTTTTCTTAATTATGTTAAATGTGCTATATTTAACACTCTCTATACATATTTAATATAGTGTATTTAACATAATTAAGAGAGTTAAAAGAGTGACTTTTGAGTATTTTAACATGCCACATAAATGAAGAAAAAATAGAAAAAATATCGCAAAAAGAGGAAAATAGATTAATATTTTTCTAGGTTATAAAGAGGTGTCACATTATGGGCTCAGCTCTAACTCTATCTATGAAGCCTCTATAGCTGAAGACAGTGCAGGAACAAAGCTCCCACAGCTACCTTAAGCTCTACCAAATAAACAACTCAATAATACTGGGACTCTTCAAAAGTATGAGGTCTTACCAAATGCAGATGAAGTGAGATCCTAATGAAACATCCCTTGCTGATCTATCTACTTGAATATGTATTATAATACGATGCAGTGCCAAAGGGTGTCAATACTTGAAATGTACGATATGTAATATAGTTGAGTGAAACAACAGTTAAGAAAGAAAATCTGAACTGAAAGAAATAGATAACTGAAGTAATCTAACTAAAATTGAAGCTCTGAATGATGCATGAGACAAGTAGAAAAGATGTGTAAAATAGTTATGTAATAAAACCGTGCATCAAGACTATCTTTGAAAATACATGTAAAAATGCAGAGCTTTAACTTGGGGAGTTTCTCTTAACCGACAACCATCATGTATGAGTGCATAATGATCCCATGTCTGGTCCACACGGAGGAGGGATATCCAAAACTTTGCCAGGGCTGACGACTAAACTGAACTGTGAATTCATAACTGAAGTCCTTACCAAGGACTTATCTGAGAAGTTTTCCGAACTAACTGTACGATCCTATCCTATGCTGGCTATGTAGTCTAGGGCTTAGGGATTATCTTAAACCGTTCATCCAACTCGGTGCTAGATAATTCTCCCAAAACATATGCTCAAATAAATATGTCTATCTGAGACAACTGAAAACATCTTTTATAAACCACTTTAGCTATAAATATAATAGATGTTTAAAATCTCTGTGGAGCTTTTTGCTCAAAAATCTCTTTGAAAACATGAAAGCTTCTATGCTTCAAACTCTTGATTATCAAAATAAGACTTTGCTTTAACTTTGAAAAACCATGACTAAAAATCATATATTTATGCTAAAATCTCATTATGCATACTCTCTTAAAAATATACTCAACCTTTATGAAAATAATGCATTTATTTCCAAAATATATGCTTTCATGCAATTAGGGTTCATGGGATAAGAGATATGAACCAACCTCAAGAATCAAGAGAGTATGATCAACAACCAATAGAATAGAATTACAATCAAGAGACTTAAACATACAACTCAATATAAAAAATTCAATAATGGCAATTCAACATATATAGATAGAGAAGAAAATTCAAGAATTGAGTAAAAACCCTTGCTTTAATCTCAATAAATTCTTGCACAGATGTAAGGTATAAGATTTAATGAGAATCCTTACTTAGGTTAGCCTTAAATACCTGGAATGAAGAACTTAGATTCAAGCTTGAAGAACCCTAGGTTGAAGAAGATGACCTCTTGGCTTGCTTGATGAACTTGAGAGCTAATGATCTTGAATTCAAGTTGTAATGAATGAAAATAAGAGTTTAGACTAATTAAAACCTTAAATATACCCTTTAAATAATCCGAAAACATTTTGGATTAGGTTCTTAAAACATAGGAAATTATTAAAATAAACCTGGACTCCCGTCTGCGAATTTGACCCGTCCAGTGACGACGTGTTACTTGACAATGCTTCACTAAAATGCGCATAACTTTTACTTTGAATTTCGATTGAGGAGAGGTCAAATGCATTGGAAAGAATACTAAAAGGGATTTAATTTTATGGGTTGAATAACCCAAAAGTATATCATAATTTAGAGTTATGATTATTTGAAATTAATCCTTGTAATAACTTATACGAAAACTCAATCAGTAAGTAGGCTCTCAACTCAACTTTGTGCTAGAGGTTCCTTATGAAGTTAATTTACATAAAATGCACTTATATTACTTAAGAATTGATCTTAACATTTAGTTTTCATAAAATTCATGGGGTTCGAGTCGATCCACATACCTAGAATAGTTTCAAACTTAGCCCGAAAGTCCGAGGCGTTACAATTTATCAACATAATTAGGTTCAAGATCCTCATCTTCTTGCATAACTTTGATAGAAACATTATATGCAATGAAATTATCGATATAAACATCATTTTTGATTCCATCTCTTTTATGTGGAAACATAACTTATTGAGATTTCTTCATTATTATCTTTTTCAGAAACTTGAGATTTTTTTGACGAGGTCTTATCAGTTATTATGCTTAGGGACTCTTTATGAGTAACTTCATCCCTTTGATCAGCTTTATCATTTGTTCCTTTCATTTTTTGAGGAATTTTGTTTTTTAAATTGATAGATCTACCATGCTACATGTATATTTTAGACTCGTTTGCATAGTCAGGTTGTCTTGGAGAGACATCAAATCGACTTGGAACATCTGTAGCTAGAAAATGTAATTTAGTAACCCTTGGAAGGTTAGTAAACACATTTGACAATTGATTTGTAATATTTTATAAGTAAATGATCTTTTGAACCTCACTGTAAACAAGTTGCTTGTCATGGGTTTCAGATATTTAATAATAGCTGAGATTCATAACCAACATATATTCCCAACTTCTTTGGGGCCCATGTTTGTGCATTTAGGTAGAGTAATTGGAATATATACCGCACAATTAAAATTTTTAAGATGAGAACTATTTGGCTCCTGACCAAAAGCCAATTGTAATGGGGAGCTTTTATGATAACTTATTGGCTTTATGCATACAAGCATATTTACATAAAATGGCATATGTCCACACTGAAAGGGGGGTTTCATTTTAATATGCAATGATCTAGCTATCATCTGGAGCCGCTTAATGAATGATTCTACTAGACCATTCTGAGTATAAACATGATCCACAAGATGCTCAACTGTTATCTCAATTGCCATAAAATAATAACTAAAAGCCTAAGATGTCAACTCACCGGCATTATCAAGACAAATTGTCTTAATTGCATAATCTGAAAATTATTTTCTTAATCTTATTATTTAGGAAAAACATCTCGCAAATGCTATATTACAAGTTGATAATAAGCACACATGTGACCACCTTGTAGATGCATCTATCAAAATCATATAATAATTAAATGATCCACATGAAGGATGAATGAAATCATATATATTACCCTGTATACGTTGTAGAAATGTAGGAGATTCAATCCCAACTTTTGCTGCTGATGTTTTAATAACCAATTTCCCTTGGGACCAAGCAACATAAGAGAATTTCTTAAATTTAAGAATCGTTTGGTTCTTCAATGTATGCCCATGTGAATTCTCAATTATTTTGCATATTATATTAGAGCTGAAAAAGCCCAACTGGTCATGCCAAATAATAAAATTATTAGGATCCATAAACTTCTTATTTACTGTGGCATATGATTCAATTATACTAACTCTGATGTAGTATAGGCCGGAGGAAGATACGGGTAATTTGTCATGTATATATTTTCTTTCCACTGTTATTATAGTAATATAAAGATATTCAATCTTTCTTTCTTTAGTGGTCTCAACATAATATCCATTTTGATGAATATCTTTGCAGGTAAACAAGATTTTTTGAAACCTACTGCAATATAATGCATCATTGATAGTCAACAATTCCTCCAGAATGTAATAACATTGCTCTCCCAGTTCTCTCAATTAATTTAGTACTATCAGATATTGTTGTAATATTGGCTTATTTCATTATCAAATAAGAGAAATATTTGTTATTTTTTTTAATATGGTGTGCATTGTAACACTATCTAGAATACATATATATTCCTCTTTATTTATGCGGCAAACTAAAGATTGGGAAGTATTCATATTCTTTATAAGACATGAAGTTATTTATTAGAAATTTTGAAAGCTTACAATGAAATAGAATACTATAAGAATCAAACTAGAAATGTAGAAAGTAAGAGAATAAATTGCCTTATAAAAAATCATAAACTAGTTGAAATTCATGAGACAATATTTATCATGGTTCATTCCCCTGTAGCAACTCTTCGACCATTATCCTCAAAGAAGTCTCAAACTTCTAAATGAGTTATACCAGGAAGGCCTTCATAATCATCATCTTTATTGGTAAAATTTATCTCAAGTTAATCATAATTATTCATTCGGCCCACTTCAACATCCGCCTCCATTTTATTATCCTTCCTTTTGATGGAGGATTGATAAAGTTCTATAAAATATTCAGGCATATGAAAACTCTATGCCCAATGCCCTTTCATGCCACATCGATGACAAATATTGCTTTTGCCATTTGATGAATTATTTTGAGAATTCTTATTTTTATCTTATTTGTTATGGCCACCACCACGAAGATTATTATCTCATCTCTTTTCGTGTTCACGTACATTCATACGACCCCAATTATATTTATTCTGTCTTTAAACTTTTGATCTTTTGCTACCATATTTGCATCTGGGAATGGAGCAGATCCTGTGGGATTAAGACTTCATGATTTTTCATTGAAAATGTAACACACCAAAACTTTCTTAGACTAAACTCAGACTTTGCATGAAAAATAAAAAAGAATCAATTTTTTTTGTCTTAGGACGACTCAGACAATGAGTCGTTGTCAGCACCAACGGACCTTTGTATGAGTTGTTGTTTGATATTCAAGTTTTATATGTAAGTTTTTCATTCGAGAATAAATGAGTCATGTAACGACCCGTTACAAAGAGTAATGAGTCGTTATGTCGAGTCGTTGTTTCTCAGTACAGAAATTTACCAGACATCTCCTAGAAGCAACAAGTGGAACCAACGACTCATTGTCACCTCTAACGAGTCATCGTTTCTACCCGTCGCCAGATACAGATATCCTTTAGGTCAAGGTAGTGGTGACGACAGACAGTTACCACGACTATTGGGGTCTACCAACGAGTCGTGGTGTTGTCCATTAGAAGGGGTTCAGTGTTTTGCTCAGAAACCCTGCCAGTGGCCACGAGAGGTACAAACGACCCGTTGGTTCGTCCAATGAGTCATGGTTCCCTTTCGTTGCAAAGTTCCAGTGATCCCGGATCTTAGGCCCAGGACAAACGATTGGTTCCAACGAGTTGTGGTGTTAGCCAATGACTCGTTGTGTGACCTGTTGTATCCCGACAATTTTTAGACTTTATCTCAGGGGAATTTTTATAACTTCCCATCTTTTAACTTCTAAACTACGTCATTTAGGGTTTTTAGGAGGGATTTTAGAAGTATAGTTGACCCTCTCCCTCATTCCTTCGAAAGAACCAGATAGCAGAAGTACGATTTACTCAGGCAGTTCTCCTAGAGCATGCTAGGACTTTCAAGTTTTCTTCCCAGATTCTTTGAGTTCCTTCTAGGGAATTCGACTCCAGGTACGTGGGAAATGAATAAGGGGATTACCCATCCCTTGTTCCCCAACAACTTCTGTAATTCTTTATCAGTCTTAGCACTGAATATCAGAAATAGGGTTAGCTTTGTTGCGCCCCAATGCACGCAAGTGCACGTGGTCGTACAAGTAATATAGTGCTTTTTTCTAAAGCCGAATGTCGAACCCACAAGGACTGTAGCGTGACAATAAATTTCTTACTTAAGTAGTCACAACGTCTTTATACAAGTGTATGGAGAACACCGAATGATAATTTGTTAAAGATTAAGAGTTAATGTAACGCTAGTTGAAATAAAAAAAATTGTGGCATAAGAAATAGCACGAGTAATCTAAGGTTAAGGAAAAACATTCAAGTATGTGTAATGTGTATTATATTTCAGTTAACCCTTCTCTTAGGTTGATGGTCAGGGATGACTGACCTATAGCTCGGGTCTTTCGAACCTCTAGCCAACTATAGAATGATGAGCCTTACACAACAAACTTATATGAAGCAAGAGCCCATCTTCTAACGAATCACAGTAGTTTTCCTATGTAACCGAATATGATGTTACAAGTATATTTCTATCCTGCACGCGAATCTTACCTTTAATCCACAACAAAGACAAGAACATATTCCCCTACTCTACATCTATCCTAAATATTTTCCTCTCAGAAACAAAATTAGGATTCTAAGTTGTACATTAATGATGGCCGAACATTAACACAATGAAAAGCAAGAATAGCGGAACAACCATTCTTAAGAGAGAGAATTAAGCTGAATTAATAATGCATTACACACTTCTGCAATTTGCCTCAACCTCAGACGGAGGTAATTTAGTCACTCATTTGTTGATTAATCATCTTCAAACAAGTAATAATCATACAAACAATTGAAATTTGGAAGAAAAGAGAAGAGAAATAACCCTAGGATTTTCTTCTGCTCAACTGCCTGCCTCCCACGTTCGTGTATAAAAATTTCAGATCCCCAAAATAAAAGCCTAAGTGTTCTATTTATACAAGTGGCAAATTTTCCGAAATAAGCTGGCAATGTGGCACAGAGGCCATCGCGGAGCTCAAACTCCGTGCCATGGAGCCATCGCGAGGATGCACTTGAATCCTGGTACAACAATGATCACCTCAACATGGAACAGAGACCATCGAGGAGGTTAGGCTCCGTGCCGCGGAGCCATCGCGAAGGTTCACTGGAATTTGGGCAGGGCACTGATTTCCCCTTAACGTGGCACGGAGGCTATCGCGGAGGTCTGGCTCCGTGCCACGGAGCCATTGCGAAGGTTCACTATTATGTGCCTTCCCACTTTTCATCATTTTAGTATTCCTCTCATGTAATGTGGCACATTGTTCGATGCGGACCATCCTTAGCATGACACGGTGGGGGAACTTTAAATTTCTCTTTACGCCCTCCAGATATTAGCCTATTATTTGCTCCTCCAGTTTCGGCACTTTCTTCTCCACCTGCAATTAGGCACCAAACTATTATTAATTTGAAACAAAACAAAAATAAAGAAGAATAACCTTACTTAACTCTACATGCGCGAATACATCAATATTCTCCCTATTCAGACTCATAACGGGTTGAAAATATGGATTTTGGTCATATAAATACGCCCAATATCACTAACCCATACTTATCCCCTTGTCCGTCCTCGGACAAACTTTTAGTATCCTCGACATGCTTGCAACTACTTTACCATCATTATGGGGCCAAAGTAACTCACATCTAGTTGTGCTAAAAACTTTAATCATGGAGTAACATTAAGTCAGCAAGGTATATTCATTATTCTATTGAGCAAAATCATACAGGCCTCATGATTAACTCTTTAACTGAAAATCTAGCCAACATGTCTGAATCATAATAGCAAACTATTAGCTTAACCAAAAGTCCCCCAACTTATGCCCTCATTGATGTACACCGATTCTATTTCCATGAAACCGAGATACTCATACTTATGCACATTATGCACTGAATCACTCACACTCCAAAGATTATTCCAAGCAAATCTAATGCATCATGAGTTTGCCTTTAGTGTACTACTCAATCGATCATTGAAACACTTATAGGATTAGAAGGACTTTTTCCAGGTTATAATGTCGGCTAAGGGACAGGTAGGATTATTTGGTCTATAGTGACTCATATCCCTCTGCACTTTAAGACATTTTCACAATTTTGCTTTTTGGCAATTTACTTCTTTCGCCATGCACTTCAATTCCTTTCAACTTGTCTTCCTAGATGCATCGACTTTTGTACCTTTGACTGAACTCATCACTAGACTATATGTACACAAGTGTCTATATATATATATATATTATTTTCTTTTTATTGATTATATAGATGCACCCGTATATATATAACTTATGATTTCATATGGAGCACTCACACTCTTCCTTTCCCTTTTTCATGTTGCCTTAATAAAGTGCAATGGGATCTATTGGGATCAAAACGACATTTAGGCTATTTGAACAAGTGGGCAAGGTTTGTTAGTGCGGTTTTTTCAAAAAAACTTAGGCTCAAAGGCTCAAACTGGCTCACTAGGAGAAATCATTAAGGTTAGGAACCTGAATTAAATGGGCAAACTATCTCGGTTAACAAAGAAGTGCCTTAATCATGTCCTCTAAGCTTAATACAATTTACGACTTTTTGTACACACAAGAAAAATTCTAGACGTTAGCTTGCATGAAATACAACTAGTTCTCACCACACATGGCAAAGAGGGTAACTTTTGGTTAGCTTATCTGCTTTCATGATTTCAACCATATTGAGTGACAAGCACAATTAAGCCTAAAATTCAGCAATTTAGAGTTCAACATTCATACCTATGTGATCCGCTTAAATTCAACCATTTGCTTGTCCAAATGCATGTGTCATGAAGTCTAGTATCTAACCGAGTGAAATGCTTTAGCCCAATAATGATGTATTTATTGTCTATTTCCTAACGCGACTAACTTTCCTTAAGACGGTCGTCATCCATCCATCATAGGGAATAGTCTCTACCTATGACTTTGGTTCAAAGGGACTCTCCTCCGGGAAAAACACCAAAAACAAAACCGAGGAACCCAAAACAATAGAAATTAAGAATCAAAAATAAAAGTACCAAGAACATCTTCTCATACACAGCAAAGTGCCCTCGAACAAAGCTTACTAGCTATGAAAAACCAATTTTGAGAGCTTACTAGCTATTACAAACCAATTTTCACCAATTTTTCATGTCACAGCTAACCACACAGCTAACCACACAAGTATACAAACATAGCATTACCAATCAGATTATACATGCTAGAATACCCACACAAATAAACAAACAAAAGATAACCTCCACCCCATACTTAGTCTGAACACTGCCCTCAGTGTTCGCACATATCAATTTAAGAACAAAGTTAGGGTGGTGAAAACTCCCTGATCAATCAATTGGTTCAATTTCTTCATTTGGTGCCAATGCCTGGTCACCGAGGTCTGAGTATTCGCCTCCATCTTCATCTGACTCAATGTCTGAGTCTTTACTGCGTGTCTCCTCATCGGTGGGTACATCATCGTCCACCATCTTTACAAATGCTGGGCCAATCCTTCACATGGCTCGAGCATGCTCATTCATTGGGTAATCCATATCCACCTGCCACAATTCATCCTCTGTTGTAGGACGTCCACCAATCCGCAACTGCAGCATCTGCAGTCCAAATATCCTGGCAGCATAGCAATCATCACGAGCGTGTCGCTCTACTAATGTGAGAACAGGGCTATATGTGGTGTCTGGTGCCTTAGTCTTAGTCATGTCTAAAGCATGGCAGTCGAACCTCAGTCGGTAGCCTAGAGCCTCTTCTTCAATGTCATGGCTCCTGAGGTAGGTAGTGAGTAGAGCACCAAATCCATACCTATGCCCCTGATGTAGTCTGGCCTTTTTCATGGATGACATGATCACAACCCCAACATTAACTTCTAAACCTTTCATCAGAGCGTATACCAGACAAACTTTATCGCGGGTGACATCTGTCATATGCACCCCAGGGATAAGGCAAGTGCACACAATCTTCAACCAAATTCTAGCTTCCCTGTTCATCTGTGAATATGGCAATGTTTGGTGGTACCATTTCTCCTTATGACGACTCCACCTGGCTGTTGATCTTTGTCCACATAATGTGTGTCAGATATCAGCACATGGTAGGGTGATGTTCAGCTGGCAGAGAGGATGTGGATCTGTATCCGGTGTCCCCAAGATGGCATTTAGATGGTGTGCTTCCAAAGTTACCACCTGCCCCCGGATCTTGATAGTGTGGCTGCGTAGAGTGGGGTCCTAATTCACGTAGAATTCCCTCACCATGTGTAAATTACACTCTTTGGGTGCCTCAAAGATGAAGTCCATACCCACGGCGTGTATCCTGTGCAATATTCGGGGGAATTCTTGTGCCAAAGGTTCCCTCTCAATTTGCTCTTCAGGAAAATACTTTGACTCCTTATGTTTTCCATACCACTTTTTGCCTTCCTCCACTACCCATCTAGTACCAAACTGTCTTCTCTGGCCCCTGGGAACTGGTGGGGCTGCTGGAACAGCTGAGCCCACTCTGTATCTTTTCCTGCCCATGCCAGAAGTTGAAACACCTTTTCCTTTATCTTGTCGAGCCGACATCTTTCCTGTTCAACAAAAACATACACTAACACTGTCAGTAACAACATGGCTAGCTAATACTAAGGTCGGGCTTCAGTTGGTCACCCCACACTTAGTTGCTAGCATGGTTTCACGAGTCATAGTCAGTCGGGTACTAGGACTTCCCCTTCTTCACAATTCCATGCTCGATACTCCCACAATTTATGTGAATCATAACTTTGACAAGATAAGATGGCACAGTATTATCTAGCAAATACCAGCAGGGCGCGTTACATCAGTACATTTGACAAGGCAATTTCTTGTACTACTCAGACTTCATACAATTGAATTCTCATGTTCCTTAGTCTAGCAATAATGTTGCTTGACTCAAAATTAATGCAGTTGATAACTCACCCTGATGAATAGTAGTCTTTGGGATTTTTTTTTCATGCTCCCCTTCACAAAGACCATCCTTGCAACCATCCTCTCCAAAAATTCTAATGCCCATTCTAATTATACAAGAATTAATGGCCCAATTTCTAATTTTCCTATCTTCTTTCTTTTCATTCAACTCAACAAGCAAGCCCTAACCTTTAGATACTTATTAAATGCAACAATAATCATGCAATTATTGAGTTTACAAATCGAATAGCCTCCTAACTGCATTATTGACCCGTAAAAACTTGATTAAAACAAGTTTCCATGACCTAGAGAGGAATTTTGTCTTCCCATAGTTCATGCTAAGAAATTTTGCATAAAACATGGAAAAACAAACCTTAAACATACCTGTTAATCTTAGTTGTGAAGGAGGGAGGAAGATTTAGGAGAGCTCCGGCGTGGCACACTCAAGGAAGAAGGGGGAATGGGGGTTCTGTCATGGAGGTCTTGGAAAAATGAGGATGATTGCTGCTTTTTTTGGTTTAAAAATAAGGGGTTTCGGTCGGGTCAACCTGGTTCTTTAATTGAACCCGTCGACATTATAAGAGAAACGTGGCACGGAGGCCATCGTGGAGCTCAGGCTCCATGCCACGGAGCCAACGCGCAGGCTCACTGGATCTTGTCCTTATTTTTTTTCCAACATCTTACCTTGGCTTGCACTTCCGCAATTTTGTTTGGCTCCATACGACCTACAAATCATTCACAACCATCCATTAATCAGAAAATAGTGGGTTGCCTCCCACCAAGCGCCGTAGTTTTAGTCATGGCATGACTTTTTTTTTCATAATTTCTAACTATTACATTACATTCACGGTTTGCCTCCCGTGCAGCGCCAATTTACCGTCGCGGCACGATGCCTCTCATCTTCATTCATCCGCTAAGGTGATAGACGTCTTCTCTCGATTCACGCCTTCACCCCAATATTATTTACACCGCTGACCGTTTACTAAAAATATGGCACTTTTATCTTCTTGACACAATTCAACAGCCCCGTACGGGGTCATCCTTACCACCTCAAACGGTCCAGACCACTTAGAGCGCAGTTTTCCCAGGAATAACTTCAACCTGGAGTTGAATAGCAACACTATCTGGCCCGACTCAAATACTCGATGCACTATATGCTTGTCATGCCACCTCTTCGTTTTTTCCTTGTACAATTTTGCACTCTCATAAGCACGCCACCGAAACTCATCCAACTCACTCAATTACAGCAACCGTTTTTTCCCAGCTAACTCGGGATCCATGTTCAGCTTCCGCACAGCCCAATAGGTTTGATGTTCAAGCTTTACAGGTAGATGACACACTTTCCCATAAATTAACCGATACGGTGAAGTCCTAGTAGGCGTCTTGTATGTAGTTCAATAACCCCACAACGCATCATCTAATTTGCTTGCCAATCTCTGCACTGAGCATTCACTATTTTCTGCAAAATTTGCTTGATTTTCTGGTTCGACACTTCTACTTACCCGCTAGTTTGGGGGTGATATGTTGTAGCCACTTTATGCCGCACCCCGTATTTAGCCAACAACTTTTGGAACCAGGCATTAACAAAGTGTGATCCTCCATCACTGATAATTGCTCGTGGAGTGCCAAATCTGGTAAAATCTGCTTTTTCACAAATCTAGCCACCACCTTGTTATCATTCTTGGGACAAGCCGCTGCCTCAACCCATTTATACACGTAGTCCACGGCTACCAGAATGTACTGATTACCAAACGATGGTGGAAAAGGGCCCATAAAGTCTATCCCCACACATTAAATACCTCAACTTCTAAGATGTTATGCAATGGCATCTCATGTTTCCTGCTGATTGTCCCCGTTCTTTGACATTGATCACAGGCGTTGACATAGGCTGTAGCATCCTTGAATAATGTTGGCCAAAAGAAACCGGATTGGAGCACTTTGTGAGCGATACACTCTCCTCCATGATGACCGCCATACGGTGATGAATGACAGCTTCTCAACACCTCACCTATCTGACTCTCTGGAATGCACCACCCCATTATTTGATCTGGTCCTTGCTTGAATAAATACGGCTCATCCCACATATAGTACCGGGATTCATGCTTCAGCTTCTTCCTTTGTTGAGCAGTTGTCTCTGGTGGATATACTCCACTCACTATCAGGTTTACTATATCTGCATACCATGGGAGTTCTGCCTCCTTCAATGCAAAGAGTTGTTCATCAGGGAACTCTTCTCGGATGCGCTCACCCTCCTTCACATGTGATCGATTCTCTAGTCGTGACAGGTGATCTGCAACCTGATTTTCACTTCCCTTCCTGTCTCAGATCTCCAAGTCAAACTCTTGCAGCAATAATATCCACCTGATTAACATAGGCTTTGCATCTTTCTTGCTAAATAAGTATCGAACTGCAGCATGATCCGTGTGTACCACCACTTTTGACCCAACTAGATAGGATCTGAACTTGTCAAATGCATAAACAAGTGCCAGCATCTCCTTCTCGGTGACTGTGTAGTTCTCCTGCGCGGCATCCGACATTTTGCTTGTGTAGTAGATGGAATGAAAAATCTTTTTCCTTCGCTACCCCAATACCGTCCCCACAGCAACATCACTAGTATCACACATCAGCTCGAAGGGGTGTTCCCAGTCAGGATCAATGAGAATGGGAGCTTTCACCAGCTTCTTCTTCAGCTCCTCAAATGCTTTCACACACTCATTGTTAAACTCAAACTTTACATCTTTTTCTAACAATCAGCATATTGGTCGGGAGATCTTTGAGAAATCCTGAATGAACCTTCTGTAAAAGCCAGCATGTCCTAAGAAACTGTGGACACCCTTAACCGATACTGGTGGTGGTAGCTTCTTGATTACCTCTACCTTTTCATGATCAACCTCCAAACCTTTGTGCGACACCTTATGGACAAGAACAATTCCCTCCTTGACTAGAAAATGACACTTCTCCCAATTGAGCACCAAGTTTGAGTCTTCACCACCTAGCTAAAACCCTATCTAAATTCTGCAAACACATAGAAAATGAGTTACCAAAAACAAAAAAATCATCCATAAATACCTCAATATAGTCTTCCACCATATCAGGAAATATTGCCATCATGCATCGCTGGAAGGTAGTTGGTGCATTGCATAATCCAAAGGGCATCCATTTGAAGACATATGTCCCATAGGGATATGTGAATATGGTCTTCTCCTGCTCTTCTGGGGCTATAGCTATTTGATTATAGCCAGAATAATCGTCCAGAAAGCAATAATACTCCTGCCCTGCCAGTCTATCCAACATTTGATCGATGAATGGTATAGGATAGTGATCTTTACGAGTGACCTCATTGAGTTTTCTATAATCCATGCAAATCCTCCAGCCTGTGACTGTTCGCGTGGATTAACTCGTTCTTCTCATTAGTGACAACTGTCATCCCCCCTTTTTTTGGGACACATTGAACCAGGCTGACCCACTCGCTATCTGAGATCGGATACACCACTCCTGCATCTAGCCACTTAATCACTTCCTTCCTGACTACATCTTTCATCACCGGGTTCAGCCTCCGTTGATGTTATACAGTTGGCTTAGATGCTTCCTCCATCAATATCTTGTGCATGTAGAAAGATGAACTGATTCCCCTGATGTCTGACATGTGCCGCTCTTTCGCCTCCTCAAGACCACTTACACATCTTGCACCTGTGACTCTGTCAGTTCTGCTGAAAGAATGACCGACAATGTGTCATCTTCTTCCAAAAATACATATTGCAGGTGTGGAGGCAATGTTTTCAGCTCTAATTTGGGTGCCTCCTCTATTGATGGCTTTGGTGATGGTTCTAAGGACCGCTGCAAAGGCTCAAACTCCTGCTTCCGAAAGAACATTTTTACCTCATTCAGAGTTTGCACCATTTCATATGTTGCACCATCCCCTGACTGACCATGTCCCACCAATGCTCTCTCCAAGGGATCCTTTGGGCTTATAAGCTGCAGTGTTGACTCTTGATCCATAATAGTGATGGCTGATAACTCTTCATAGATGGAAGGTAGCTTCATAGCCTTGTAGACGTCAAATACTTCTACCTTATCATGAGCTCTCATGGTTAGCTGCCCAGCAGCTATATCAATCAGAGCTCGCCCAGTTGCCAAAAAGGGATGTTCCAAAATAAATAGGACTTCCGAATCTAGCTCAAAGTCAAGAATTATGAAATCCACAGGGAAAATAAAGGAGCCCACTTGCACTAGCACATCATCCACAATTCCATCTGGTCGTGCCAATAGACGATCGACTAGCTGCAAAATTACTGTGGTGGGTCTGGGACTACCCAACCCCAACTTCTTAAATACAGATGTAGGCATTAAGTTGATACTTGCTCCCACCACACAAACCACGAGCTCGAATCGACTGCCCAATAGTAATCTGGATAGTAAAACTTCCTGGATCTTTGAGCTTTGTAGGCAATCTATTCTGTACCCGAGAGGTGCATTCTTCAGTAAGTGAAACTGTAGCATATTCTGTCCATTTGCTCTTGTTTGACACAATATCCTTTATGTACTTTGCATACTTAGGAACTCCTTGCAACACATCTACCAAAGGAAGATTAATGTGCACCTGCTTCAGCACTTCCATGAACTTCTTGAAACATGCATCCTCCTTATGCTTTCTCAATCTCTGTGGAAAAAGGGGCGGTGGTCTTTCATTCTATGCTACCTTTTCACTCCCCCTCACATTCTCATTCTCTTCAGACCTGTTCTATTGCTTCAGCTTGCTGTGGTGGCTTTTCGGGTTCCAACTCCCTCAGTTGCTGTCCACTTCTAGTTGTAACTGCATTCACCTGCTTGGGATTTGTGTCTGTATCACTTGGCAATTGTCCGGTGCTTTGGTTGGGGTTAAAAATCGACACGCAAGTGCACGTGGTCAAACAAGTAGTAAGTGGCTTAAGTAAGCCAAGTATCGAACCAAGGAGACTCTGGATAAGTAAAAATTGCTCAAGTATACTATATTCTATCTTACTTCTATATATGCTGACAACAAAGTAACCAAAAGTTGAATGATTTGCTTATAAATTATATACTAAAACTATTAACAAATATCTACTTTGAATTGAAACTATGGATATGAGCATGCCAAGGTTAAGAACATGTAATGAACTTGATTATAATCATAATTTGGTTAGTCTTCTCTTCCAGTTGCTAGCCAAGAACATTAGCCTAGAGATTAAAACTCTCGTATTTAATCTCACTTAAGAATCATAAACCATCCGTCTACATTTCTGTGATCAAATGCAATTTATGACCTAGCAATACAATTCCGGTTCCTAAATTGACTAATACGGCTTTCAAGTATATTTCTATTAGGAAAGTACATTAAAACCCAATTTTCCCAAATCAAGTTAAGAACAATACCTTATTAATTCACAACTTTCCAATTTCGTGCTCTCTCGAGTGAAATCGGACTTTTTAGATGTCCATTAATGTCGGCCACACACTAATGCAGTAGAAACAAGAATTAATATAACAACATGGAAGAAGAAAATGAAAAATCATATAATTCAATAATCAAAATTCATCACCATTGTTCATAACCTCAGCAAGGAAGAGAATTAGCCACTCATTTGTGGATTAATCATCCTAAAACAAGTGTTAATCATACAAACAATTGATTGAAAGAAGAAAGAAAGAGAGATAAACCCTGAGCTTTTTCGTCCCTCAACTGCCTGTAACCCACGTCCTTGCTCCACCAAGTCTGAATTAATTAAAAATAAGCCTAAGTGTTCTATTTATACTAATGGGAATTTTTTCCGAAATAACAAGCAACGTGTCACGGAGTGCATCACGGAGCACTGCCTCCGTGACACGGCGTGGACGCGGACCCTTTCTGGAAATTTAGGGTCCAGGAACAAAGCTTCAACGTGGCACGGCGTGCAACGCGGAGGCTTGCCTCCGTGCCACGGAGCTGTCGCGAGGCTCCACTGGAAATTGACAAATTATTCACCCTCCAGGCAGAGTGCATCCGCGATGGTAGCGTGACATGGCTCCATCGTGGAGCCCCTTTATATTGTGCAGTCCAATGCCTTTTTTGTGCTCGAATTCAAGTCCAACTCCGATATTGTTCCAACATGCATTTTAGCTCCTCAAAATCACAATTTACCTACAAAACAATGCTAATCATGTTGGTTAGTACAAATTCACATTTTATTACCAATTACATGAAAATGTATACACATTGCACAATAAACAAGGCGAAAATGATACGTTTGAGCATCACTTGGGCATATAAATCTACCCAAGATCACTTACCCCACACTTAAATCCTTGTTCGTCCTCGAACAACAAATACACAATTCATGCAAATTACATCCCAACCTTCGCTACTATGGTGCGACAATTTATGCTACGGTCATACCAATCATTCAATATAGTAAATCGTCAAGAAAACATGCATGGTCTTACAATGCAATGACCTTTAATACATTAAGACTTCCTAGACTTTAAAAATCGACTCTCGATATCGGCAAACTCATGCAAATCAGCTAATCAAAATATCCGACATGAAAATCCATCTTTCATCAAGCATGTGCCCTCACAACTCAAGAGAATCTTCCCCTTTTTGTTCATGTGACACACAAACATTCAAGTAGGGGCATGTAAAAATTAATTTCACTCTCTCTCCCAAAAGAATTCACATGCATCATGTCATGACCCATAGGCTTGCCCTTAGTGTATTACTCCACTAATGTAAAGAAATGCAATGTAAGATCACGTAGGACTTTAATGGGTTGTAATGGAAGCTATGGAACTAGTATATATTGGATTAGCCAATAATAGTCACTAGCATCCTTAAGCGCCTTTTCAACACATTCCCATCAACTCATGGACATTGTTTCTCTCTTTTCTTTTTTCATCATCCCATTCATGCTGGTTTACTTTCGTATGGCCCATTTCATCAAACACACTTGACACGACACAAAGGGTTTTCATGTACCCAAATTATCATTTAATTATGACAAGTGCACCCTCCACCTTTTTCTTTTCTTTCCTCACTCTGCTTTTCTTTTTCTTTCCACCATTCTCACTCTTTGACACTTTGGGAAAAAATTTTCTGTTCTTCTTAAGCGCTTAAGAGTTTTGTATAGACTTTACGGCTAATGAAAAGAAAGAATTAAGCTCAGTTTATACATTTTTGGACAAAAGAAAGAAATAATAGGATAAAGGCTCAACGGGCTGACTAGGGTATACAATCACATAAAAGGAGAGTATGACAAGAAAAACTTAGAAACTCTCGGTTAAAACAAAGAAATGCCTACATCCTTTCCAACACTACACCTCCTTCATTTCGTTTTGTACACACACCAGGCAAGTTCTAGACACTTCACAATAGCATGGAATAACAATACCTCACTTCACACTTCATGCACATGCTCGATTCAAGATGCATTCACAGACTCATTAATTTGCTAATTACATGAATTCAAAAATTAAGCCTCAATCACACCGAATCGAACTCTACAGCCTAGGTATCTCAACATATTTACAAAATTGCATGCTTTCATATGAATCACTTTTACATTTTGAATATCAGTTACAACACGCAACCAAAATTTCACAACCATATAGTAACTACAGGTTCCGTGATGCAATCCACCAAAGAAAAACTGAAAACAAATTAAAATCACTACTCCTACCGACTACATTTCCCTTAAGACGGTCGTCATCCATCCATCATAGGGAACGGTCACTAACTATGACGTCGGTTCAATGGGACTATTCTCAGTAAAAGAACCGAAAATAAACTCCGAGAAACCCAAAAAAATAAAAATTGAACAATTTTTCAAACACACCGATCATTTCGATGGAAAAATATTTACAAAATATTTTAATATGTACAAAATATTTTCGCAAAATTTTTAAAAATATCGATCATTTCGATAGAGAAAAAAAAATTAAATAAAGAAAATATTTACAAAAAA
Source organism: Datura wrightii (assembly GCA_035772735.1). Taxonomy (NCBI): domain Eukaryota; kingdom Viridiplantae; phylum Streptophyta; class Magnoliopsida; order Solanales; family Solanaceae; genus Datura; species Datura wrightii. The sequence goes on along the minus strand of JASDFA010000019.1, from coordinate 67,495,070 downwards.
TTTTTACAGACTTAGCTGGCAAACAACAACATTTCACAACACACATCATCAATTACCACAAATATATACAGATACAAACCAGTTTGCACTTCACAAACACAGGGAAACATAAACATAAATACAAAACAGAGGAAAGAACATACAAGCAAACCAGCCCAGCCCCAGCACCTAACTACTCCCCACCCCACACTTAAATCGAACACTGTCCCCAGTGTTCACAAAAATTAAAATCACAAAATTTTGGGTGGTGGAACTCCCTGATCAGTCAAAATATTCGACTTCTTCATCCGGTGTTGCTGCCTCATCGCCCATGTCCGAGTCACCTCCATCGTCGTCATCGGACTCCACATCGGAGTCCTCCCGACGTGTCTCCTCATTCGTGGGGACATCATCGTCAGTGGGCTCTACAAAGGCTGGCCCCACTCAGCATAAAGCCCGGGCATTTTCGCCAAACGAGTAATCCAGCTCGAGCTGCCATAGCTCCTCCTCAGTGGCTGGTCTCCCACCAATCCGAAGCTGGAGCATTTGCATACCAAACATCCGTGCCATGTACTGGTCGTCACGAGCATGTCGCTCGCCAAGTGTCAGCACTGGCCCGTGTGTGGTGTCGGGGGCCTTAGTTTTGGTCACGTCAAGGGCCCTCCGCTCCAACTGCGGGATGTAATCCAAAGCCTCTTCCTCCACGTTGAGGCCCCGGAGAAAGGTGGTGATAAGTCCTCCGAACCCATACCTGTGGCCCTGGTGTAGTCGGGCTCTCTTCATGGCGGATATGATGACCGCCCCAACATTAATCTCCAGCCCTTTCATCAGGGCATACACCAGGAAGACACGGTCCCGGGTCACATCAGTCATGTGCACCCCTGGGATTAGGCACGAACAGACTATCTTCAGCTAGATTCTGGCCTCCCTGTTCATTTGAGAATACGGTAGAGTCTGGTGGTAACCCCTTTCCTTATGTCTGCTCCATCTGGCTGTGGATCGAGCCCCACACAATGTGCGTCTGATATCGGCATATGGTGGGGTGATGTTTAGCTGGCGGAGAATGTGGGTGTCTGTGTCCCGCGCTCCAATGATGGAATTAAACTGCTGGGGTTCCAGAGTGACAATATGCCCTCTGATCTTGATTGTGTGGCTTCTGATTGCCGGGTTCCAATTTGCATAGAACTCCCAGACTAGATGTAGGTTGCATTCCTTGGGCTCCTGAAATATGAAGCTGATCCCAGCTGCCTCAATCCTTTGCACTATGCGGGGGAACTCCTGTGCTAGTGGTTCCCGTGAAATATGCTCCTCGGGGAAGTATTTATTTTCCTTGTGTTTGGCATACCACTTCTTCCCCTCATCGGTTACCCACCTCGTTCCTTATTGGCGGCGTTGGCCGCGCGGAACTGCTGGTGCAGTTGGGACTGCTGTGCCCAGTCTAAGTCATTTTCTCCCGGTGCCTGAAGTAGATGCACCTTTACCCTTATCCTGCCTACTTGCCATTGTACCTGTCAACACAAATAAACAAGCGCAATGTCAAGCTAAATGCATGTTACTTCGGCTAAGGTCGGGTTAAGCTAAGTTTACCCCACACTTAGTCCTTAGCTGCGGTTACTATACTACGGCAAGGATCACTTTATTTACACCCAAAAACAAACAACTATACATTTCATGCTTAGTGCGTTCGCAAAGAAAAATTCGACAGTATAACTTTAGCGTACTACTCAGACTTCATACAGCTAATCCCAATCACTACCACCTTAAGCAATTCAACCATCGCACTTAGCAAAGAAAACAACAAAACAAAAAACAACAACAAGAATTCTATATACATATGAACCTATATAATCAACCCAATTCGAACAATTTTCAACTTTTTCCCAAAATCCCGAGAATTCTTCGTCTATTACATTCAAACAATATTCTACAACGACTTATCTTATTCAATACATACAACCCGGCATATAATTCACAAATTTACCAAGTTACCAATTTCGAATTCAACAACCAAGCCCTAGAATTTAATTTTGCAATCAAATTCGAATCATTCACGCAATCGACAAGTTCAAACGCTCATTACACATTCCGAACATTTATCAATCAAGGAATAACTCAATTTCATGCTAAATTTCGACTTAGGGTGATTTATCTCACCTCCCATGCTTAATTTCGAATAAAATCGACAAAAACTTGAGAGAGAAGAGGAAAACATACCTTTAAGTTGAATAATCGAAGAAAACTCGATAATTTCTTTGCTTTATACCGTGGCACGTTGATGGGAGAGGGAAATTTGGGTGTTTGGTCACGGAGAAGTGAGAAAATGAGGGAAAAAAGGGGTAAAATCGGGGTTTAAAATGAAAAAAACACGCGGGTCACCCGGCAACCCGGTGTGACCCGTCACAAATTATAGGGCAACATGTCACGAAGTGCATCGCGGTGCACTGCCTCCGTGACACGGAGCCATCGTGATGGCTCACTGGAATTTTTAAAAATTCCAGATTAAACCTCAACGTGTCACAGAGGGTAACGCGGAGGACTTCCTCCGTGACACGGATCCATCACCCCAACTCACTGTCTCTGCATTTTATTCATTTTTTCATACCTCGCTTTTTCCTTCACGATTCCGTGCACATTTTTCTCCGTTTGACCTGAAAATCACCTCTCTAAACAAAATTGGTTAGATTAATAAGTTTCACTAACTAAAATGAAAAAAATATACTAACTAAAATGAAAAATTTGTACTAAATCAAGAAAAAGAAAATTAAAATAAAATCTATTTACACTTTACAAAATAAAAGAAAAAATATATTTTTCACGGGTTGCCTCCCGTGCAGCGCCTGGTTTACCGTCGCGGCTCGACGTCCCTTATGCTCAATTGTCCACTAGGGTGATGGACGATTTCTCACGATCATTGTCCTTCCCCCAGTAGTTCTCACCCTTATCCGGTGGTCTTCCTATCAACTCTCGAAAATCATCCATTTGTTTAGCATTCCCATGATCAATTACATTGATCACCGAGAGTTCTTCATTCACCATCGGGAGCTTGGGTGCTTTGTACACATCGAAGACCTCTACATTGTCATGTGCTCGCATTGTAAGTTGACCTGCAGCTACGTCGATTAATGCTTTCCCGGTTGCCAAGAAGGGTCGTCCCAAAATAAATGGGACTTCAGCATCTGGTTCAAAATCCAGAACAATGAAATCTACCGGGAAAATGAGGGATCCCACTTGCACTAGAACATCCTTAACAATGCCATCCGGCCTAGCTAAGGATCTGTCTGCCAACTGCAAGATTACGGTTGTAGGTCTAGGACTCCCTAGACCTAACTTTCTGAATACCGAAGATGGCATCAGATTTATGCTTGCCCCCAAGTCACACAATCCACGAGCTCGGATACTCTGCCCAATAGTAAGCTGGATAGTAAAACTTCCAGGGTCTTTTAGCTTCGTAGGCAGTCTATTTTGGATCCGGGAAGTGCATTCCTCCGTCAAAGCTACCGTGGCATACTCAGTCAAACGACTTTTATTGGCCACGATGTCTTTAATATATTTGGCATATTTTGGCACTCCCTGCAAGACATCAACAAGAGGTAAGTTAACATGTACCTGTTTAAGCACCTCCATAAATTTCTTGAAACACGCCTCCTCCTTGTGTTTCTTGAGTCGTTGAGGGAACGGGGGTGGAGGTCTTTCTGATTCTGCTTCTTTGGTCTTCCACCTATCCGAAGTTTGCTCTCCCTCAACATCTGCTGCTCCTGACTTTTGAGGTGGTCTTTCTGGTTCCACCTCCTTCAGCTGCAAACCACTCCTTATGGTCACTACATTTACCTGCTTCGGATTAGGATCTGTGTCGCTAGGCAGTCCTCCTCTGGGCCTTGTGTTTTGGAACTAGCAAATTGCCCAAATTGATACTCAAGAGCCTTGGTCGCTAATTGATTATTTTTCACTTTGGCTGCCAATTTAACATAGTCAGCCTGCAATTGCGCCTGATTAGCGATCATGATCTTGAACATTTCCTCAATGCTAGGTGATGGTGGTGGAGGAGGGGCACTGTGATTTCTGAATTGAGATTGGTAGTTCTGTTGCCCTCCTTGATTTCTTGGCATCCCCTGACCCGAACTTTGGCCTTGTTGGTTGTTGCTACCCCACGAAAAATTTGGATGGTTCCTCCAATTTGAGTTGTAGCCGTTACCAAATTGCTGCTGATTTCTTTGTGCATTGCCCACAAAGTTAACAGAATCTGGGTTTGCTCCACAGCACTCAGCTGAGTGCTCACTGCTTCCACACACTTCACACCACATTTGCTGGACCGCATTGACTGAAGCTGAGGCTGGTTCAAATTCATATTGCTAAAGTGGTTGTTCAACTGATTCTGGAAGGCAGCTATCTATGCAGCGATAGATGTAAATCCATCCACTTCAAGCACTCCTACTGCTTTCTTTGCTCCACCTCGTGATGAATCAGCATTCCATTCTGGATTGCCCTGTGAAATCTGGTTTAGCAAAGTGTACAGCTCCTCATAAGTCTTTTCCAGCGCTTGCCCTCCAGCTGCTGAGTCTAACAAGATTTTAGTATGGGGTTCCAAACCCTCAATAAATATGTGCACCAATACCTCATTGGACTGATGATGATGAGGACAGTCCCGCAACATGGATTTGAATCTTTCCCAGGCTTGATACAAATTTTCTCCCTCCCTCTGTTTGAAACTTAGAATTTGACTTCTAAGTCTGGCTATTTTACCAGAGGGAAAAAATCTTATCAAGAACTTCCGTGCTAGATCATCCCACGTTGAGATAGAATTTGGTGGCTCAGCTTTTAACCACCTCTTGGCTTCACCAAGTAATGAGAACGGAAATAGTGTGAGCCGAGCTTAATCAGGTGACACTCCAGCGGGTAAATAAGTGTCACTTATCTCCAAAAAGTTCTGGAGATGTTGTTGTGGGTCTTCATGAGGGAGACCGGTAAATTGCCCGCTTGTGTGCAACAGTTGCACCATGTTCTGCTTAAGTTCAAATCTCCCTCCAGGCTTTGGTTTGCGGATACTTGAATGTACATTGTTGGCATGTGGGATTGCCACCTCGCGAACCGGCCTAGCTGCTGCTTCGTCGGGCACTAACACTTCCCTCACAACCGGTGGATTTTGTTTCTCCATAATAGTCTGTCTGAGTAACTGCAGCTTCTTTTGTAGAGCTTCTCTGCGTTTACTATGAAATTCACGTTCAGGCTCTATATAAGATTCCACCAGCTCTTTGTCTCTTGCCAGTGTTCACAGAAATCAAGTCTGCAAAATACAGGCTAAGACCAAGTTGTCAACACTTAAGAAAGTAAAATAAAAATACAGTAAATTTACACTTAATACAATTTCACCAATTGCCTAGTCTCCCCGGCAACGGCGCCAAAAACTTGTCTGGTGCTTTGGTTGGGGTTAAAAACCGACACGCAAGTGCACGTGGTCAAACAAGTAGTAAGTGGCTTAAGTAAGCCAAGTATCGAACCAAGGAGACTCTGGATAAGTAAAAATTGCTCAAGTATACTATATTCTATCTTACTTCTATATATGTTGACAACAAAGTAACCAAAAGTTGAATGATTTGCTTATAAATTATATACTAAAACTATTAACAAATATCTACTTTGAATTGAAACTATGGATATGAGCATGCCAAGGTTAAGAACATGTAATGAACTTGATTATTATCATAATTTGGTTAGTCTTCTCTTCCATTTGCTAGCCAAGAACATTAGCCTAGAGATTAAAACTCTCGTATTTAATCTCACTTAAGAATCATAAACCATCCGTCTACATTTCTGTGATCAAATGCAATTTATGACCTAGCAATACAATTCCGGTTCCTAAATTAACTAATACGGATTTCAAGTATATTTCTATCAGGAAAGCACATTAAAACCCAATTTTCCCAAATCAAGTTAAGAACAATACCCTATTAATTCACAACTTTCCAATTTCATGCTCTCTCGAGTGAAATCGGACTTTTTAGATGTACATTAATGTCGGCCACACACTAATGCAGTAGAAACAAGAATTAATAGAACAACATGGAAGAAGAAAATGAAAAACCATATAATTCAATAATCAAAATTCATCACCATTGTTCATAACCTCAGCAAGGAAGAGAATTAGCCACTCATTTGTGGATTAATCATCCTAAAACAAGTGTTAATCATACAAACAATTGATTGAAAGAAGAAAGAAAGAGAGAAAAACCCTGAGCTTTTTTGTCCCTCAACTGCCTGTAACCCACGTCCTTGCTCCACCAAGTCTGAATTAATTAAAAATAAGCCTAAGTGTTCTATTTATACTAATGGACATTTTTCCCAGAATAACAAGCAACGTGTCACGGAGTGCATCGCGGAGCACTGCCTCCGTGATACGGCGTGGACGCGGACCCTTTCTGGAAATTTAGGGTCTAGGAACAAAGCTTCAACATGGCACGGCGTGCAACGCGGAGGCTTGCCTCCGTGCCACGGAGCTGTCGCGAGGCTCCACTGGAAATTGACAAATTATTCACCCTCCAGGCAGAGTGCATCCGCGATGGTAGCGTGACACGGCTCCATCGCGGAGCCCCTTTATAATGTGCAGTCCAATGCCTTTTTCGTGCTCGAATCCAAGTCCAACTCCGATATTGTTCCAACATGCATTTTAGCTCCCCAAAATCACAATTTACCTACAAAACAATGCTAATCATGTTGGTTAGTATAAATTCACATTTTATTACCAATTACATGAAAATGTATACACATTGCACAATAAACAAGGCGAAAATGATACGTTTGAGCATCACTTGGGCATATAAATCTGCCCAAGATCAACAATCCACCCCAAGGTCTAGTATTCTGTGCTCCAGCTAACTGTCCCAACTGAAACTCCAAAGCCTTTGTGGCTAACTGCTGGTTTTTCATGTCAGCTGTCAATTTTACTTGGCCAGCTTGCATTTGAGCTTGGTTAGATATAATGGTCTTCAGCATGTCCTCGATGTTGCTAGACTGAGGCGGTGCAGTATTTCCTCTGATCTGAGACTGAAAATTCTGATGACCCCCTTGGTTCATGTGCAAGCCCTGAACTTTGCCCCTGATGACTATTGCTACCCCAGGAAAAATTCTGATGGTTCCTCCAATTCGGGTTGTAATTATTGCCATACTGCTGATTGTTGCTCCTTTGCGCATTGCCAACAAAATAAACTAAATTTGGATTGGCACCACATACATCAGCTGCGTGTTCACCGCTACCATATACTTTACACCATACGTGTTGGACTGTATTGACTGGAGCCTGCGACTGACCTAAGCTCATGCTACTAAAATGAGTGTTGATCTAATTCTGCAGTGCGACTATCTGTGCAGCAATAACTATGAGTCCATCTACCTCCAAGACCCCCACCGCTTTCTTCACCACCCCTCGGGTTGTGTCAGCATTCCATTTAGGATTACCTTGTGAAATACGGTTGAATAAGGTATACAACTCTTCATATGTCTTTTCCAGTGCTTGTCCGCCGGCTGTAGAATCTAACAAAATTTTGGTATGAGGTTCCAAGCCTTCGATAAAAGTATCCACCAACACATCATTTGACTGATGATGGTGAGGGAAATCTCTCAACATCGACTTGAACCTCTCTCATGCCTGATACAAATTTTCACCGTCTCTCTGCTTGAAGCTTAGAATCTGACTTCTAAGCCTGGCTGTCTTCCTTGACGGAAAGAATCTTATCAAGAACTTCTTTGCCAGATCATCCTATGTGGTAATAGAATTAGGCGGTTCAGCCTTTAACTACCTCTTAGCTTCCCCCAGCAATGAAAAGGGAAACAATGTAAGCCTCACATAATCTGATGATACTCCAGCGGGTATGTATGTGTCACTGATCTCCAAATAATTTTTGGAGATGCTGTTGTGGGTCTTCATGAGGGAGACTCATGAATTGTCCACTGGTATGCAATAACTGTACCATGTTCTGTTTTAGCTTAAATCTACCTCCTGGATCCGGCCTGCGGATTCTAGATGTCACATTATTCGCGTGTGGGATTGCCACCTCGCGTACCGGTCTTGCAGCCATCACTCCAGGCACTAACTCTGCCTGTCCCACTGGTGGGTGCTATTGTTGTTCCAGAATTTCCCTCTGTAACAACTGCAACTTCCTTTCTAGAGCTTCCCTCCTCTGCAAATGAAACTGTCTCTCAGGCTCCAAAAATGGATCCACCAATTTCTTATCTCTTGCCAGCGTTCAGAAAAGACTTAGACCCTGCAAGAGTACCCGCTAAGATCAAGTTGTCAATACTTGTATAGATCTTGTTAACTAACACTAAAAAAAATTTAATTCACCAATTACACCAGTCCCCGGCAACGACGCCAAAAACTTGTTGCGCCCCAATGCACGCAAGTGCACCTAGTCGTACAAGTAATATAGTGGATTTTTTTTTCAATCCGGATGTCGAACCCACAAGGACTATAGTGTGGCAATAAATTTCTTACTTAAGTAGTCACGACGTCTTTATACAAGTGTATGGAGAACACCGAATGAGAATTTGTTAAAGATAAAGAGTTAATGTAACGCTAGTTGAAATAAAAATAATTGTGATTTAAGAAATAGCACGAGTAAGCTAAGGTTAAGGAAAAACATGCAAGTATGTGTAATGTGTATTATATTTTAGTTAACCCTTCTCTTAGGTTGATGGTCAGGGATGGCTGACCTATGGCTCGGGTCTTTCGAACCTCTAGCCAACTATAGAATGATGAGCCTTACACAACACACTTCTATGAAGCAAGAGCCCATCTTCTAACGAATCACAATAGTTTCCCTATGTAACCGAATATGACGTTACAGGTATATTTCTATCCTGCACGCGAATCTTACCTTTAATCCACAACAAAGACAAAAACATATTCCCCTACTCCACATCTATCCTAAACATTTTCCTCTCAGAAACAAAATTAGGATTCTAAGTTGTACATTAATGATGGCCGAACATTAACACAATGAAAAGCAAGAATAGCAAAACAACCTTTCTTAAGAGAGAGAATTAAGCTGAACTAATAATGCATTACACACTTCTGCAATTTGCCTCAACCTCAGACGGAGGTAATTTAGCCACTCATTTCTTGATTAATCATCTTCAAACAAGTAATAATCATAAAAACAATTGAAATTTGGAAGAAAAGAGAAGAGAAATAACCCTAGAATTTTCTTTAGCTCAACTTCCTGCCTCCCACGTTCGTGTATAAAAATGTCAGATCCCCAAAATAAAAGCCTAAGTGTTCTATTTATACAAGTGAAATATTTCCCGAAATAAGCTGGCAAAGTGGCACGGACGCCATCGCGGAGCTCAAACTCTGTGCCACGGAGCCATCGCGAGGCTGCATTGGAATCCTGGTACAACAATGATCTCCTCAACGTGGCACGGAGGCCATCTCGGAGGTCAGGCTCCGTGCCACGGAGCCATCGTGAAGGTTCACTGGAATATGGGCAACGCACTAATTTCCCCTTAACGTGGCATGGAGGCCATCACAGAGGTCTGGCTCCGTGCCACGGAGCCATCGTGAAGGTTCGCTGTTATGTGCCTTCCCACTTTTCATCATTTTAGTATTCCTCGCATGTAATGTGGCACGTTGTTCGAAGAGGACCATCCTTAGCATGACACAGTGGGGGAACTTTAAATTTCTCTTTACGCCCTCCAGATATTAGCCTATTATTTCTCGGAGTTTGGCTTGCTCCTACAGTTTTGCCACTTTCTTCTCCACCTGCAATTAGTCACTACACAATTATTAATTTGAAACAAAGAAAAAATAAAGAAGAATAACCTTACTTAACTCTACATGCGCGAATACATCAATATTCTCCCTATTCAGACTCACAACGGGTTGAAAATATGGATTTTGGTCATATAAATACGCCCAATATCAAGCTTCTACCAGATTATGAATATTCTTGTGGAATGAAATTCTTGTGAATTCTTGCAATGTTCTCACTATTTATAAAGCATGTTGTTACTCTTTTCATGAAATATTGTTTTAGCCCTAGTTCCATGAAATGCAGTAAATTTGGATCTTGCATAGTTGATTGGATACTATTGTTGCTTGACTCTGTTAGTTCTTGATTTCCCATGTTATTACTATCATGTGAGGTTGCAGTCAGTTTGTATGATACCCCAGTCTCAGTCAGAAATTAGCATTTTCAGTACCTTTCAGTAAGTCAACTGATTAATTTAACGATAGTCAGATCTTAAGGAGTTTAGTTCAGTAATACTCCTTAGTTTCAATTATTAGTTAGTTCTCTAAACGGTTACAATGCTTTCAGATAAGCATCTCTAACCAGTCTTAGAACCATCAGTGTCAGTTATCAGCTAGTTCTCTAAACGATTACGACGTTTCCAAATAAGTAGCTCTGGCCAGTCTTAGAACACCAATTTATAGTTATCTGGTCCTACAGACTTTCAAGTTACTTCCAGATAAGTATTCTTGACTTGGTCCAGGACCCCAACTTCGAGCTATTATCTTAGTAGTCAAATTAGGACTATCCAGTGGTTATAGTACTTAGCACTGAGCAGACGGTTCCAACACACCCAGGTTCCCGAAACTATGTCGCCATCATAGTTCATTAGCCCAAATGGGCCCCAAACTTATGATCACCCAACTCAACCACGATACCTTAGCAAGGTACAGTAGGCTCTCTCCGATGGGGTGTATACATCGGACTCTATGTTTAGCTCACATGGTTATATGTTGGTTATAGACTCTCCCACTTGTCAGTACAATTTCAGGTCAGTTTAGTTCAGTCACTTAGTTCCAGCATAATTTTATGACCTTTAGTCCGGGTCATTATTGACCATTTCAGTTATAGCTCAGCTTTTTACCAGTGTTCAGTATCAATTAGTCATTTCATGTTATTTTAGTTCAATGCTTGTTTTTCCATGCGTGTTGTATACCTTACTCAGTACATTCAAAGTACTGATGCATATTTTCTATGCTGTATCATGTTATGATACAGGTGCAGGTTCCTAGTCTCAGCATCGTCAATAGTTCCTCCCGATGATTTCAGCAGCAGTCCATTGGTGAGTCCTCATCTTCTAAGGATGATGTTTTCATTTCAGTTAGTTTAGTACTCAGTCAGACTTTAGAATTAGCTGGGGGCTTGTCCCAGCAACTCATTAGTTAGTAGTTGTCTTTTATACACAGATGTTCAGCATTCTTTATAGTTATGTTACTATCTCCAAAATAGTATTATTTGGATAATTATTTTCGTACAACTTCCGCTTATGTTTACTTAAGTTTACAGTGTAATGTTAGACCATGGGTTAGCATGAGGTCACTTGTGGCACCAAGTATTGCATTCCATCCAGGGTGTAGATTCGGGTCGTAACAAACTTGGTATAAGAGCACTAGGTTTAGAGTATCCTAGGATATCTGAAAGCCGCGTAAAGTAGAGTACTTTTCATGGGTGTGAAGCAAGCCACACTTATGATGGGGAGGCTATAAGATGTTATTAAGAAAATTCTCTTTCGTTCATACTATTTATCGTGCGTTGAAGTGGAACCCCAAAATGTCCTCCTAACTCGTGCTCTATTCGTTTAAGTGAAAATATGCCTCCAAAATGAGGAAATGGAAGGAGCGACGGCAATGCCAACCGACCTGCCCCACCAGCTCCAGCAGCCCCTCAGGATGATCAAGTAACCTTGACAGAATTCTGGGTAGCGATCCAACTGTTGGCGCAGACTGTGGCCAACTAAGTGAACCAACTGGTAGTTCCAATGAATGTAAATGGGTCTGCAACCGCCACCAGGATTCGGGACTTCACCTAAATGAACCCTCCAACTTTTCATGAATCCAAGGTGGTAGAGGACCCCCAGGAGTTTGTAGATGAGGTACGGAAGATCACCTAGATTATGGGTGTTAGTTCTATGGAGAGTGCTGCACTGGTTGCCTACTAGTTGAAAGGGGTGGCTCGGATTTGGTACAACTAGTGAAAGGGAGGGAGATCCACTAGGAGCAGGATCAGTAGAGTGGGATGATTTTACTTATGCATTTCTAGATAGATTCTTCCCTCAGGAATTAAAGGAGGCCAAGGTCACCAAATTCATGAATTTAGGGGAGGGTAACCGAATAGTAGAGGAATATGCATTGGAGTTCACTCGATTGTCGAGGTATGCTCCAGAGATGGTTGCTGAGCCGAGGGCTCGCATGCTCAATTCATTAATGAAGTGTCTGATTTGGTACTTAAGGAGTGCAGAACTGCAATGCTCATTAAGGACATCGACCTCTCTAGTCTCATCATTTACGCGCAGCAGATTGAGGCAGAGAAGTTGAAGGATATTGAGTGGGACAACAAGCGGACTAGAATAGGTCAGTCAGATTATGTCCACCAGAGGTCCGAAATAATAGTCTCCCACACCAGCAACAACAAAGAACTCCATCACCCACATCAGCCAGAGCCCCTTATTTTCGATCACGCAAGGATCAGAAGGGTGGAGCATCTGGATCATAGTCCCAAAGTTACAGTGCCAACAACTGTTACCCAGCTTGTCCTAAGTGTGGCAAGAACCATCCAAGTGAATGTCACATGGGCAAAAAGGGTTGCTTCGGATGTGGGCAGTTGGTTCACAGTTTGAAGGAGTGTCCGTTAGCAAGGCGGGGGAAAACTCAATCTACCTCTTCAGCAGCCCCAACAGGCCGTCCAACTCAACAGGATAATACTTTAGATATAGATGACGGTCAACGTCAAATCTATTTTTATGCTTTGTCCTCTCGTCAGGATCAAAAGAGCTTATCTGACGTGGTCACAGGTATGTTACATCTTTTCCATCTAGATGTATATTCCCTACTAGATCCAGGAGCCACAATATCACTCATGACTCCTTTTGTAGCTAGTCTGTTTGAAATTAGTCCAGAAGTCCTCTCAGAACTATTCTCAGTCTCTACCCCAGTTGGTGAGTCGGTTACGGCCAGCCATGTGTATAGAAACTGCCTAGTCTTTGTATTGAGTAAAGTTATTCTAGCTGATCTAGTAGAGCTAGACATGGTCGATTTTGACCTCACTCTTGGCATGAATTGGTTACATTTCTATTATGCCTCAGTCGACTGTAGAACTAGAGTCGTCAGGTTTTAGTTCCCCAATGAGCCAATCTTAGAATGGATGGGTAGTTTTGATCGCCTAAGGGTTAGTTTATTTCCTACCTTAAGGCAAGGAAGCTCATTTTGAAAGGGTGCATCTATTACCTAGTTTGGGTTAAAGATTCTAGCTCCGAGACCCCAACGATATAGTCAGTTCCAATTGTCAGTGAATTCCCTGACGTGTTTCCTAAAGATCTTTTCGGAGTCTCTCTCGAGCGGAAAATAGACTTTGGCATAGACCTTTTTCTAGACACTCAACCTATCTCTATTCCTCCTTATAGAATGGCTCCAGCTGAACTTAAGGAGTTGAAGGAAAAACTGAAGGACCTTCTTGATAAGGGTTTCATCAGGTCCAGCATCTCTCCATGGGGTGCTCCAGTGTTGTTTGTGCGAAAGAATGATGGTACTCTTAGAATGTGTGCCGACTACTATCAGCTGAACAAAGTTATAATTAAGAATAGGTATCCCCTACCCAGGATTGATAACTTGTTCTATCAGCTTCAGGTAGCCAGTTATTTTTCCAAGGTAGATCTCAGGTCGGGATATCATCACCTTAGGGTTAGGGAATGTGACATACCGAAAATAGACTTCAGAACTCAGTATGGTCACTATGAATTTGTGGTTATGTCCTTTGGACTAACTAATGCCCCGACAACTTTTATGGACCTGATGAACAAGGTATTCAAACAGTATCTAGACATGTTCGTCATTGTGTTCATGGACGACATTTTGGTAGACTCTAGGAATGTGGAGGAGTATGCTAACCATCTGAGGATAGTGTTGCAGACTCTCAGAGATCGCTAGTTGTTTGCTAAATTAAGCAAATGTGAATTCTGGCTAAAGTCTGTGGCTTTCCTCGGTCACGTGGTCTAAGGTGAGGGTATTCAGGTAGATCCTCAGAAGATAGCAATGGTGAAAAAATTGGCCAAAACCTACTTCCCCAAGAGAAATCAGGAGTTTTCTAGGTCTAGCCGATTATTAACGATGGTATGTAAAAGGATTTTCTTCTATCGTGTCTCTTCAGACTAATCTAATAAGAAAAAGGTGAAGTTTCAGTGGTCAGATGCATGTGAGAAGAGTTTACAAGAGCTGAAGACTCGATTCACTACAACTCCAGTTTTGACCTTACAAGAGGGAACAAATGGATTCGTCATCTATTGTGATGATTTCAAAGTTAGCCTCAGTTGTGTTCTGATACAGGGGGGTAAGGTGATAGCTTATGCCTCCAGACATCTCAAAGTTCATGAGAAAAACTATCCAACTCATTATCTTGAATTAGCAGTAGTGGTGTTTGCTTTAAAAATATGGAGGCATTACCTTTATAGTATTCACGTGGATGTTTTCACCGACCATAAGAGCCTTTAGTACTTGTTCATCCAGAAGGATTTGAACCTTTGTTAGAGAAGGTGGTTGGAGTTATTGAAGTATTACAACATGAGTGTGCTGTACCGCCCGGGCAAGGCAAATGTGGTGGCGGATGCCTTATGCAGGATGTACATGGGGAACGTTGCTCATATTGAAGAGGGCAGAAAAGAACTAGCAAAAGATATTCACAGGTTAGCTCAGTTTGGAGTGCTGTTGGTGGATTTAGCTAAGGGCAGAGTGGGTCAGAATCCTCGTTGGTTGTTGAGGTTAAGTCAAAGCAAGATAAAGATCCCTACTGCTTAAGCTGAAAGAAGCAGTTCTAAGAAAAGAAGTGGAGGCCTTCTCCAAAGAGGGAGATGGTGTACTTCGCTACTAGTTTTCCAGACATAGACAACTTAAGGCAGCGAATGCTGGTAGAAGCATACAGTTCCAGATATTCTATCCACCTAGGTGCCATTATAATATACCATGACCTACGGGAAATCTACTGGTGGAACGACATGAAGAGAGATATTGTAGAATTTGTGGCTAAGTGCCTGAACTGCCAGCAGGTTAAAGTTTGACATCAGAGACCTGGGGGTATGACTCAGGATATTAACATACCCATGTGGAAGTGGGAAGAAGTGAATATGGACTTCATTATAGGTCTACCTCGTACTCATCGGCAGCATGATTCCTTTTGGGTGATAGTAGATCGGATGACTAAGTCAGCATGTTTCCTCCCAATTAAAACTACAGACTCAGCTGAGGATTATGCTAGGTTGAACATCCGGGAGTTAGTCAGATTGCATGGGGTTCCCTTGTTCATCATTTCAGATAGAGGTACCCAGTTCACCTTGCATTTATGGAAGTCATTTAAAAAAAGACTGGGTACTCAGTTTGTCACGACCCGAACATAGGCTCAGATTGAGATATAGGACAAAGAACCCCGTGAGGCTCCAAGTCGATCCATGACATGAACATAACATCTAACTAATTCATTAAAATGGAAGATCAACATGAATAACATAGCGGAAGTCTAAACATAACATAACACTAGAATTTATACATAAGTCTAAAGCTGAATACAACTATGTCTGAAAAGCCCCTAATAGTAATGAGTTGATGGGACAAGACCCCAACTAACTCACTATAGTCTGAAAACTAAAAAGACAAAATACAATTGATAAGAAGGGCCCTCGCAAGATGAGTACTCACCAACTGGGACTGAGAAGTGCTAACTCCGAAAGTCTGACTAGCGGCGGGATTGAGTTTGGATATCGGAGCCTGTATCATAAAATGATACAGCATAGAGTATGCGGTTGGTATGTGGAATGTACCGGAGTATGCAAGGTAAGTAAAACCGCTAAGCAAGTAAAATCATTAAACATGCATGGTATAAAACATAATCAAGATAAGATTCTGAGAGTAGGGCTTACATGCTATTTTCTGAAATCATGATCCGAATATAACTGAATATGATAACTGAATCGAATGACCCAAAGTTGAAAACTAATAGTCATAAATAAAACTTAACATTAGGTCAAACCTGCTAAAAACATAATATCATGACTGATGTACATTCTTAACTGAAATCATGAGGAACAATGGGAGACTCGTCATATAACTGATATTATCACGATAGAGCTTACATGGTCCCGACTATCACATTCAAGTGGGCAGAGCCGTCCAAAGCTTTGCCAGGGCTAAGGATGCTACCATGATATCGATATCAAGCTCAAGGCCCCTTGGGGGCAGGGGAAGCTCCAAGGGAGGTCCCAAAGTATATAAGTAAACCTACATTGGCGCGTAGTTCTGAGGCACAGGTTTGACTAATCCTTAGCCTACTTGGTGCTAGACACTACTCCCAAAACATGCATATGCTCTCTATTATTTTTCAAAAAAGCTGACCATCGTCTAGTGATGAAGCTAAATAATAATCATACATGCAAAATCTAAACTCATAACATGAGGAGCCTTGGCTCAAACCATAGCACAAGCTGAAAATAATGGGAGTCTAGACTCCAAAATCATGTGGTAAACTAAGTCCATGAAATTGTAAAAAGTTACTTGATTACATGGGCTTTCCAATACTTAACATGCTTGAAATCAACTTGATTCTCTCGAAAACATGAACATAGACATGGGTAATTCGAAATCATACTTTCTTCATAAACATCTCATCATACTTGAACACATATCTCATGGATCTCAACTTTCATGAACTTTCATGGATGGGCATATAATTTATAAAACTTGAAAACATAATTTATAACTTAAAACATTTAAGATCTGCCCATTTATCATAATTCAATACTCAAAACATGCTTAGATCATACCCATGATAGAAACTTAGAAAATTCACACATTGGGTAAAAATCCCATAAATTCATCAATAAGGATTTCATGAAATAGAGACGGATTGGGCATGTGTATGGACAATTACGCCCATTCATAACCCTACATACTTGAAGAGACTTTATTTTTACCACTTCCTTGATTGCCCAAAGAGAATTAAGGAAGAAATTTGAAGAAAACTAGACTTGATCACCTCTAAAACCCCTAAGCTTGCATGCATGAATTAGGATAGGCTTAGAATGACTTAACCTTCTTAAAACACACTATTTCAAGCTTAAAATGACGTAGTTTAGGACCTTAGGGCTTAGGAATGATGAAAATACCCTTAATGAAATTTTTGGAAAAACCGCACTGCCAGTGGCAACAGGCGTCACAACGGACCGTTACTGGGTCCAATGATCCGTTACATCCCCTCGTCGTCTCATCCTTGATTTAGGTCTCAGGTCCCCTACCACGACTAGAAAGGACGAGTCTTTACAAGCTCCAATGACTCGTTGCTTCCAGTCGTCGTTGCCACTGCCCTAACCTAGGATTCCTCTCAAAAGACGTTGACAACGTCCCATTGCTTCAAACAACTAGTCATACCACGACTCATTACTTCCTCCCTGATCAAGATCAACCTCACAACGACTCCCATCCAATGACTCGTTACAAAATCAAATGGGTCGTTCTGAGGCACTTTACTTCCTAGCCCGATTCTGCGGCTTCTCACCAGGGGAACCTTCCACGGGTCGTTAGTCCTACTAATGATCCGTACCAACGAGTCGTTCTGAGTAGATTTTTAGATTTTTCTTTTACTTTTCATTTCAACTCCCGAGTCTAGTCTTAGGCACTTCCTTGGTATTACAATATCTCTCCTTTGGTAACATTCATCCTCGAATGTGAGAAAACATACTGAAAAATAGAGAAACGTAGTCATCATACTCAAACACTGAAGATACATACTGAAAACTATCGAAGCGACTGACTCTGAATTGAACTACATGACTGAATTGAATTCCTGAATCACACACACATCCATTTACATGAAAGAAATTGGGGTACATGAGCTGAGCATGAAACTGAATAGAAGTACTAAGGAGGTAACTGATACCTCAAGCTGACACTGAGCTGGAAGGAATAGATGCGGGTATTTAGCCATCATATCTCTTCCCTCGTAGCTCCTTCATCATGCATATTCCTCCATAAAGCTTGACTAAATCTACTTCTTTATTTCTTAAATGACGAACCTGACGATCCAGTATTTCCACTGGAACCTCCTCATAACTGAGGCTGTCCTTCACACTGACACTGTCCACTGGAATAACCAAAGCTGGATCACTGAAACACTTCTTTAAGAGCGATACATGAAAAACTAGGTGAACTGAAGCTAATTCTGAGGGTAACTCCAACTTATATGCTACTTTGCCAACCCCTTTCCCAATCTGGTACGGGCTGACTGAGTTTCCCTTTCTTTCCAAACCTCATCAATCTCTTCATGGGAGATATCTTTAGAAACATTTAATCATCAACTTCAAACTCAAGTTCCCTCTTCATCACATCCGCATAGGACTTTTGACGACTCTGAGCTGTTTTCAACCTGTTCCTTATGAGCTAAACTTTTTCCATAGCCTTATGGACTGAATTCGGTCCTATCATCAAAGCTTCACTGACTTCAAACCAACCAATAGGCGATCTACATCTCTGACCATAGAGAGCCTCAAATGGAGCCATCTGGATGCTGGAATGATAGCTATTGGTATACGCAAACTCAATGAGAGACAAATGATCATCCCAACTTCTCTTGAAGTCACACTACTACAAAAAATAGTTTCAAGGACAATTATTTTGAAGCAATAAATTAATTGCCACTAATTTATCGCCAAAGGGAAAATATTACCGGCCAAAGACATATTAGCCAGGGATAAATATGTTTTTAGTGGCAATTTAAGAGAATAGTCGGTAAAACCTTTTACTTTTGCTTTTTCTCTTCCCTGTAATTTATTTTTCTTCTTGTAAATTCTCTCCCGACTAAAGGTTACTTGTATACCATTACTATTGACCTATAGAAAGAAAATCATCACCATCAGCACGCCAGCGAATTGCTCTCATCCAAAATCTCGACAATCAAAATCGCCATCGAGCCACCATTACCATTGCCGGTAATTTACACTCTCTATATCTCTGTTTCTATCTCTATATCTATCCTTTATTGTTTGATTGGATCCCTCTCAGAAACCAATCTCTTATCAATTCGACACTCAACATTGTTTTTGCATATATAGAAAACCTCATAACCATCACGGGTAATTTTTATAGCTCTTTCACAGGAACCAATTTTATTATTTGGGTCTGGGGCTTGATGATATATTATCTTTAAATTAAATCATGCTCAAATTCTTTTTCTTCCAAAGACAAAGATTACATGCTAAGCTACGTCGGTCACCTCCAATACCATCCTCGTCATCTCAATTGATTTGAGACCATAAATTTCTCAAATGAATTTGAAAATTTTTTCTTTGAAATTGTGGATTTTTAAGGTTTATTTTGTGATTTTGTAGTTTTATGTTCTCTTATTTTCTAAATTTATCTTTTGGTTATTCATATCTGTATGAGATTCATGTTATTGTATTTGAGTTTTGTGTCTTTTGTCAAATACATGTCATTTTTATTGATAATTAGCTAGAACAGAGCAGGTGTGCCTAAAACTGCTGCGATGCTTGAAAGTTGCTGCAAAGTCATATAATTTTTATTTCTAATTAACTAGAAACAAAGCAAGTGTGCTTGAAAATTATTTCACCTTTCACAAATTTATACAACACTTCTAGCATCATCGAATGTTAGTTTCTCCTCTTTTGCTTTGTAGTTTAAATAGAATTCTTATTGTAATTCGATTTTAGAAGTGCATCGGGGTAATTTCTACTAGGTTGGTGTGCTTATTGGTTTCACCTCATTATTATTTTATTGATGGAGAAAGTCTAGAATGATGATAAATAAAATAGCACCATACTTTCAATTTAGGTGCTTCTGTTGCACTTCAGGATTGCAGGTTTTTGTGTAGATTCTTGATTGTTGAGAGTACTACAAGCAAGGAATCCAAATGAATTACAAAGAAGTTTAATCATTCACATTGAAGTGTTTATTGTTAGATGATCCTAGATTTGTATGGTTATAGAAATGATACTACTTATCTGAGAAGATGTGAACTATGTCTTTATACATATCCTACAATATCATAGATATTAGTCATTGAATTGTTTCAGAAAAAGGTGTGAACATATATTTTCATATTGAGATTAACTTTGATAAGTTTAGATTATTTCATGTCCTTTTATGAGTTTAATGTCTCGAGAGAGAGAAACATTGTGTGTTAATTAAGGTTGGCTACAATAAGGATAAGCAACTTGATTGGTGATGCAAAAAAATTTGGTGTGTTATGATCTTTCCATCTCTGTTGATTTTGAGGCTGCTATCACCATAGCTTTATGAAACCACGCGAAATTGTTGTATTTTGTGTCCATGTATCTACAATGAGATTAAAAGTGAGTTGTGTTCAATAATAAATTATTGCCCACTATATTTATCTAGCTGGATACTGAAGAATGGTTTTTTAAGGGGTGCTTACATATAACTGATTTGTGCTAGAGTTGTCCTATAGTACTTTTTGTATTTTCCCTTCATATTTATTTCCTCACTTGAATTGATTTGTGTTGGTAATCAAAATTTAATTTTTTAATAAATCTTATAGGTTAGTGTCTTGGATTAACCTGTAGTTGTAATGCCTCAAGGACAGTTTTTAATTTTTGTCAAAAGGATGATATAGTGGTCACAATTTTTGTAACTTCATCTTCTCTTCCACATTATGTTATCTTTTGAAATGCACACATTTTCTAGTGAAATACTCCCTCTGTCCCGATTTATGTGGCACCTTTGTCTTTTTAATTTGTCCAAAGAAAGAATCTTACCTTATTATAATTAGAAATAATTAACTTTAAAATTTCCTTTTTACCCTTAATAAAATAATTTATAGCCACACAAATGTCGAATATTTATTTTGGGCTAAAAATTTCAAAAGTCTTTCTTTTTGAAACCTTGTTCTATGTCAAATAATGTCACATTAATTAGGATAGAGTGAGTAGTATATTTATTGGAAACAACAGGATATTGGAGATTTTTCTTGTTTTAACTTCCAAGAGTTCCTACTTAATACTAATTGGAGATCTAAGGCTTGATCGTAAATTTTTTAAACTGTTTGGTGGCGCAACCTTTTGGTTAATAGGACTCCTATTAATTGGAGATCCAATCCTGATACCACCACTTTTTTCCCTCATCATCAAAATCCATTCTTCACCAACATTATCTTAAACAGATTTGCCTTCATCTTTAGGGACTGATCATTTCCCAATCTCTTTTGTGTATCACCATCATAATTCTCAACTTGAATTACATTATCAGATTTGTACTCTGCTTCATTGAGAGTTGACTTTTGTTCAGTTTTTCAATATGCAACGTGACTAATTCAGCTCACTTTTGTTTGGAAAACTATCATTCCTCATGTATTTTGTAGGAAACCTAGCTGAAGTTTGCTTCTCTTAGTACCTATTACACCGTTCTTAGAGATTTTGGAAATAAGATATTAGAGTGGAATGGTAGTTCATTACACTAATATGCGGAGATTGAAGTAAAAATAAACTTGAAAAAAACTGATCCACTTGATGAGATAGGAAGTGTACCTTAATTTCTCACTCAGATTCTAAATTCATGATCCAAATTCCAAGGAAAAGAAGGTCTTTCTCTTCTTCCGCTCATCCCCAAATACAGAGAAGAAGACCAAAGAACAGCCAAAGAAAATGGTGCAGTGAATAACCGGATATTATTTTTCACGTTGCTACTTTATGTTGGAATTAAATTAGTAATTACATACTTTTGTTATTTTATCTGTTGAACTTTTCCAGTGGATTCAATTTATATGATAGATATATAGTCTTAAATATGTTAAATATTTGTGTGCTATTTGGTTAGCGTCATATTAGGAAGGAGTGCTAGTATTGACATGTAACTCTTGACCATACAGGAAGTACCTGGTTGATTTGATCAGTAAGCAGGGAGTTTTATTATCGGACCAAATTTCTTGCTTAATGGTCCATCTTCTATGACAATTTCTTCACCTTTGCTCTTTTAAAGATATAGGCGAGTTGACCCTATAATTGATATCAGGTCACTGGCCAAACAATATTACTTGGATTTGTCAATCACCTAAATCTACTATTTAATTATCTTCAGCTGGTGGTTGTCTAACTTTTAACTTCTTAAATGAAATATGCATCTTTGATGATGAATTTGTTTGTTTTGATTTGTCCTTTTCCTGGTATTTTACTTGAACTTTGCCATGACATATTGAGAGATGTTTAGGTTAATACACAAATTCAAAATTACTTCAGTCTAGCATGCTGCATTCAACTAAATACTCCTTTGTCCCTAATTTCTTTTCATTATTGATAAAAAATGTTTGGGATTTGATAATCGGTCAAACTTATTAGAATTTTCTGAAAACTTTGATAGTATATATAGTTATTTTTATTACTTGAATGGATTATACTTTTAGTTTGCTTATAACTTTATTCAATCCTTCTCAGATTTCCTTCATCAAGGCCAAGTATAAAAACTTTAAGGTAGGTATGAGTCTCGGTGGTGACACTGTGTATGGTAAAAATGTTAGCTTTGCTCCTATATCAATTACCTTTTGGTGAGAAATGCCAATGTATTCAATCACCAAGATAGAGAAAGAGTATACCCTAGATTACAATAGATATAGATCATGAACACTTCAAAGGAAATTCAGATACATCCGTCGAGTGCATCGGACGATTGTTGTACTTTTTAAAACAAGATAATTTTGCCTTTTGCACATCAATATCACCATATGCAGGTGATTAACAATTTTTTAATATTAGATTTCATTTGTTGATATTCACTTATTTTATTATTTCAGGTCATACAGTAATGATATTCGAAAGTTTAGCACGTGGAAGATTTCAATTAGACAAAGAATTGCTCAAAATGTTTGAGGGTTCTGCATTTACTATTTGTTATTATTGGTATTTGATAGGATTAATTATAATGATATTAGGATTTTAGCTCAAACAATGTTAGTACTTGATTTAACGAAATATATTTTATTTTTTTGTGAATTAATGGTAGTATGTTTTATGCAGTTTTGTCAATCCAATTATTGTTTTACGATAATAAAAATTGGGATAGCTAAGGACAAAAAAATTCAAATATAGGATTAATTTGCATTACAATTGTCACTAAACTTTTAATATTTTTCGGCAATAAATTGCACTTTTCATTTGCTGCCAAAAGTTGAGCATTTAATAATTTATTTAAATTTAGTCGCAATAAGTAAAGACACTAAAAGTGAAAACTATGTCACTTTTGTGATAGATTTAATGGCCATTGCAATTGCCGCTAAATAATTGCCTTTAAAGTTCGTTACTTTAGCGGCAATTTAATTAGATTTGCTGACAATAAAATAGATGTTAAAAGGTGCAAATTAAGCCAATTTTGAGTTGATTTAGCAGCAATTTTTATTGCCTCTAAATGATTGCCGCTAAAGCGTACCCTTTTTAGCGGCAATAGGAACACCCTTTGCCAACAATCCACTGAATGACTGCTAAAGACTTTAGCGACACCAATATAAACGGCCAAAGGCTAATGGCCGGTAAATATTTTTGCGGCAATATCTATTGCCACTAAAGACCTTTTTTATTGCCGCTAAATGACTTTTTTGTTGTAGTGTCAATCACACATGCTCTCAACATATCCTCAAGAGTTTGAATAGTCCGCTCCGTCTGACCATCTATTTGTGGGTGAAATGCTATGCTGAGCTTGACCTAGGTACCAAGTTTCTTTTGAAACGATCTCCAAAACTGAGAGGTAAACTGAATACTCTGTCTGATATGATGGACAATGGAACTTCATGCAACCGAACTAGCTCCCGAATATATAACTTAGCATAATCCTCTGCTGAATCGATAGTTTTGACTGATGGGAAATGAGCTGTTTTAGTCAACTTGTCAACAACCACCCAAATGGAGTCATACTATTGACGAGTGTGAGACAACCCTGTGACAAAGTCCATATTGATTTCCTCCCACTTCGAAGTAGGGATACTGATGTCTTGAAGCACACCTCTTGATCTTTGGTGCTCAACCTTCACCTGTTGACAATTTGGACATTTAGCCACAAATTCTATCAATGTCCTTTTTCATTCCATTCCACCAATAGACTTCCCGTAGGTCACGGTACATCTTGGTGGCACCTGGATATATAGAGTATCTAGAACCATGAGCTTTGTGCAGCATCTGACCTCTCGAATCATCAACATCTGGAACACACAAATGACCCTGATATCGAAGCACACGATCTCCCTCTTTGGTGAAGACCTCCACCTTCTGATTCTAAACAGCTTCCTTTAACTTTACCAAAGTAGAATCCTCGTCTTGTATAGACTTTACATCAGTCACCAAGGATGATTCTGATTCGTTCTAAACAGTAACATCATTATCGGTTGAGTCAACACATATTGTAGGCTTTTGTGGTCCGTAAGTATATCTACATGGACCCCTGTACAAATAGTGTCTCCAGATCTTCAAGGCAAATACTACCGTTGCTAATTCAAGATCATGAGTCAGATAATTCTTTTCATGGACCTTAAGCTGCCTGGAAGCATAGGCTATAACTTTACCGTGCTGCATGAATACGCAGCCAATGCCGATCCTTGAAGCGTCACAATACACCACAAACCCATCGGTACCCTCGGGTAAAGTCAATGCAGGTGCTGAGGTGAGTTGAGTCTTCAACTCTTTGAAAGCTCCTCTCACAAGACTTTGACCATTGAAATTTTACCTTCTTCTGGGTCAACTTAGTCAACGGGCTGCAATAGATGAAAACCCCTCAACAAATCTCCGATAATACCCAAATAAACCCAAGAAACTCATGATATCCGAAGGATTCACCGATCTAAGCCAATTCTTCACTCCTCTATCTTTTGAGATTCCACATATACACCCTCACTTGACACCACATGGCCCAAAAATGTCACTGAGCTCAACCAAAACTCACATTTTCTGAATTTAGCATACAACTGGAGATCCTTAAGAGTCTGTAGCACCACCTTTAAATGAGCGACATTCTCCTCCTCACTCCGAGAGTATATCAGGATGTCATCTATGAACACAATCGTGAACATGTCTAGATATGGCTTGAACACCCTGCTTATCAAATCCATAAAAGTTGAAGGAGTATTCGTCAGTCTAAAAGACATAACTACAAACTCATAATGACCATACCGAGTCCTGAAGGCTGTCTTTGGAATATCGCTTTCCCAATCCCTGAGCTGATGGTACCCGAATCTGAGATCTATCTTTGAAAAGCACTTAGCACCGTGAAGCTGGTCAAGCAAATCATGAATCCTGGGGAGATGATACCTGTTATTGATGGTGACCTTGTTCAATTTCCAATAATCAATGCACATACGAAGGAAACCATCTTTCTTGCGGACAAAGAGAACTGGCGCACCCCACGAGGATTTGATAGGTCTAATGAAACCCTTGTCTAGAAGGTCCATCAACTGCTCATTCAACTCATTTAGCTTAGTTGGAGCCATTCTGTAAGGAGGATAGATATAGGATGCGTATCGGGAAGAAGGTCAATACAAAAATCAATCTCCCGCTCCGGAGGAATTCCCGATAGATCATCTAGGAACACTTCTGGATACTCACATACTACTGGAACTGACTGGATAGCCGGGGTCTCTGATGTAGCATCCTTAACCCTAATTAGACGGTACACGCAACCCTTAGAAATCATCTTTCTGGCCTTAAGGTAGGAAATGAAATGACCTACACGCACAACTAAACTACCCTTCCACTCTAGGACTGGCTCACCCAGAAATCTAAACTTTGGTGCATGGGTTCTACAATTGACCGAGGCATAACATGAAAATAACCAATCCATGCCGAGGATAACATCAAAATCGGTCACGGATAACTCTACTAAATCTGCTGAGGTGACTTTATGAAGAACTGTAACAGGGCATTTTCTATACACCAGTCTAGCTATAATTGAATCACAAACTAGAGTAGAGACTGAGAAGGGTTCTAATAAGATTTCGAGACTAACTACGAAACTAATAGCAACATAGGGCATCACAAAAGATAAAGTAGCCCCTGGATCTAACAATGCATAAACATCAAGGTGGAATACTTGTAACATACCAATGACTACATCTAGGGAGACCTCCTGCTCCTGACGGGATGCTAGGTCATAGAATTTGTTTTGACATTGACCACCACCCCCACTAGTGGATGCCCCCTACTGAGTTGGGTGTGCTCTCTCACTGCTGGGCAATCTCTAAGTACATGTACGGGCTTTCCATACCCGAAACAAGCACCTGAACCTGCTAAGCACTTGCCCACGTGTCTCCGGCCACATGTGCTACACTCAGGAGGGCTGGTCTCTGCGGGTCTGCTACTCTGGCCTCTCGATCCTAATGCTCATCCTCTCTGATCACACCTGGACTTGGATGGCACACTCATAGCTAAAGGTGCTGGGGCTGAAGATCTCTGGTGGGATTGCTGACGCTGCCTACTAGGTCTCTGCTGGGAGAATCCAAAACTATCAATCCTAGCCCTCTCGATCTCTCTTTCTCGCTCACTCATCTGCACTGCCTCCATCTGCTGGGTGTACAGGACTATCCGAGCAAATTCAATATCCTAAAGAAGCATCATGATTCGGCAATCCCTGACCAAGTAGTCTGCTATCCCATGCACAAACCTGCTCACTCAAGGCTCTCTGATCCGCCACCATCTCAGGTGCATACTTGGACAGACGAGTGAACTCCAAGACTTACTCCTGAACTGTCATCTTCCCTTACTTTAGATTCACAAACTTGGTTTCTTTGATCTCCCTCATCTTACGAGGGAAGAACTGATCCAGAAAAGCGGCATGAAACTCATCCCAACTGATAGGGCCTGCTCCAACTGCCCTACTATCCTTCCATTTCTTGAACCAAATATGCGAAACCCCCTTCAGCTGGTACGAGGCTAAATCTGCGCACTCCTCCCCAGTCACCCCCATAATCTGGGTGATCTTTAGAACCTCCTCAATGAACTCATATGGATTCTCGTCCTCTTTTGATCCAAGAAACCCCGGAGGGTTAATCCTCAGAAAATCTCTAACTTTCGCCGCCGCTGTATTCCCGTTCTGAGGGACATGCACTATCGCTTGCTGATTGACCTGGGTGTTCAAGGCCTGAGCTAACATCTAAATGGCTGCCCTGAACTCAACATGGGAAATCAGCTAGGGTACGTGCTCCTTAGGGGCTCTTGCTGGTGCCCGTCCCCATTGCAATTCTTATAGCCATTCCCATTTCCATTTCTCCTTCCATTAACTCTGCAGGGAGGCATGATTCTGCAAACGCGTATAGCACGAGTTAGAATGATAGAGAGATACTTCACCACACGACATAAATTATGAAAGAAGGGAACATTTCCTAAACGTCTCGTAGCCTCTTCATCATAAGTGTGGCGCGCTTCACACCCATGAAATATACTCTACTTAACGTGGCTTTCGAACACCCTAGGACACTTCAAAACCTAATGCTCTGATACCAAGTTTGTCACGACCCGAACATAGGCTCAGATTGAGATATAGGACAAAGAACCCCGTGAGGCTCCAAGTCGATCCATGACATGAACATAACATCTAACTAATTCATTAAAATGGAAGATCAACATGAATAACATAGCGGAAGTCTAAACATAACATAACACTAGAATTTATACATAAGTCTAAAGCTGAATACAACTATGTCTGAAAAGCCCCTAATAGTAATGAGTTGATGGGAAAAGACCCCAACTAACTCACTATAGTCTGAAAACTAAAAAGACAAAATACAATTGATAAGAAGGGCCCTCGCAAGATGAGTACTCACCAACTGGGACTGAGAAGTGCTAACTCCGGAAGTCTGACTAGCGGTGGGATTGAGTTTGGATATCGGAGCCTGTATCATAAAATGATACAGCATAGAGTATGCGGTTGGTATGTGGAATGTACCAGAGTATGCAAGGTAAGTGAAATCGCTAAGTATGTAAAATCATTAAACATGCATATATAATACATAATCAAGATAAGATTCTAAGAGTAGGGCTTGCATGCTATTTTATTAAATAATGATCTGAACATCACTGAATATGATAACTGAATCGAATGACCAAAAGTTGAAAACTAATAATCATAAGTAAAACTGAACACTGGGTCAAACCTGCTAAAAACATAATATCATGACTGATATACATGCATAACTAAAATCATGAGGAACAATGGGAGACTCTTCATATAACCGACATTACCATGATAGAGCTTACATGATCCCGACTATCACACTCAAGTAGGCAGAGCCATCCAAAGCTTTTCCAAGGCTAAGGATGCTACCATGATATCGATATCAATCTCAAGGCCCTTTAGGGGTAGGGGAAGCTCCAAGAGAGGTCCCAAATTATATAAGTAGACCTACGTTGGCGCGTAGTTCTGAGGCACAAGATTGATTGACCCTTAGCCTACTTGGTGCTAGGCACTACTCCCAAAAATATGCATATTCTCTCCATCATTTTTCAACAAAGCTGACCATCATAATTCAACACTCAAAACATGCTTAGATCATACTCATGATAGAAACTTAGAAAATTCACACATTGGGTAAAAACGCCATAAATTCATCAATAAGGATTTCATGAAATAGAGAGGGATTAGGCATGGGTATGGACCATTACACACATTTATAACCCTACATACTTGAAGAGACTTGATTTTTACCATTTCCTTGATTGTCCAGAGAGAATTGAGGAAGAACTTTGAAGAAAACTAGACTTGATCACCTCTCAAACCCCTAAGCTTGCATGCATGAATTAGGATAGGCTTATAATGAATTAAAAATTCTTAAAACACACTATTTCAAGCTTAAAAAGACGTAGTTTAGGACCCTAGGGCTTATGAATAACGAAAATATCCTTAATGAAATTTTTGCAAAAACTGCACTGCTAGTGGCAACGGGCGTCACAATGGACTATTACTGGCTCCAACGATCCATTACATCCCCTCGTCATCTCATCCTTGATTTAGGTCTCAGGTCCCCTGCCACAACCGAATAGGATGAGTCATTACAAGCTCCAACGACTCGTTATTGCTAGTCGTCGTCACCTCTGCCCTAATATGAGATTTCTCTCAGCGAACGCTGACAACGACCCATTGTTTCCAAAAATGGGTCTTACCATGGTTCATTACTTCCTCCATGATCAAGACCAACCTCACAACAACTCCCATCCTACGACTTATTACAACATCCAATGGGTCATTCTGAAGCCCGTTACTTCCTAGCCCAATTTTGCACTTCTCACCACGGGAACCTTCCACGGGTTATTGGTCCTACTAATGATCCGTACAATGTGTCGTTATGAGTAGATTTTTAGATTTTTTTGTTACTTTTCATTTCAACTCCCGAATCTAGTCTTAGGCACTTTCAGGATATTACAGGCCAAGCTCAGCACAACTTTTTACCCTTATATAGATGGACAAGATGAGCGGACTATTTAAACCTTATAAGACATGTTGAGAGCCTGTGTGATAGACTTCAAAGGCAATTGGGATGATCACCTGCCTCTCATCGTGTTTGCATACAACAACAACTATTGCTCTAGTATTCAGATGGCCCCATTTGAGGAATTATATGGTAGGAGGTGTAGGTCGCCTATAGGGTGGTTTGAAGTTAGAGAATCCATTTTGATTGGACCAGATTTAGTTCAAGAGGCTATGCAGAAAGTGCAACTCATCATAGAAAGGTTGAAAATAGCTTAGAGTCGTTAGAAATCATATGCAAATATGAGAAGAAGAGAACTAGAATTTGCTGTGGATGATTGGATTTATCTAAAAATTTCACCAATGAAAGGGGTGATGAGGTTTGTAAAGATAGGAAAACTTAGTCCGAGGTATGTAAGACCCTACAGGATTCTGAAGCGAATTGAAAATGTGGATTATGATCTAGAATTACCTTTGGAGTTAGCATTTGTGCACCCAGTATTTAATGTGCTACTGTTGAAGAGGTGCATCGGCGATCCGACCTCAATTGTGCCACTAGACAGTGTGGGAGTGAATGATAGTCTCTCTTACAAAGAAATCCCAGTTCAGATCCTATATTTTCAGGTTTGTAAGCTAAGAAACAAGAAAGCCGCTTCGGTAGAAGTCTTGTGGAGGAACCAACTAGTTGAGGGGGCCACATGGGAAGTAGAAGCACACATGATGGCTAAATATTCCCATTTATTCCCTTTTAGTTCAATTTCAGCATCAGGAATTAAATTCCTCCTCAATACTCTATTTAGTTCAGTACTGATCAACTCTATTCAGGGTTTCATTGTGCACTCTAGTTGTGTTAATTCAGTTAGTATGCCTATTCTAGTTCGGAGCCAGTCACTCCTTTAGAAATCAGTTTATAATTTCAGTTTGGGAATTGCAGCTCTTTTTCTAGTTTTCTAGCAGTTTTAGCCTTCATTCGAGGAAGAATGATACTAAGGGAGAGATATTGTAATACCCCAAAACTTTCGTAGACCAAACTCAAACATTGCATGAAAAACAAAAAAGAACCGATTTTTTTTGTCTCCAGATGACTTAGACAATGAGTCATTGTTAGCACCAACAGACTATTGTATGATTAGTTGTTTGATATGTAAGTTTTATGTGAAACTTTTTCATTCGGTAACCAACGAGTCATGTAATGACCCTTCATGTGCAAGTTTTGTCAAGTCGTTGTTGCTTAGTACAGAAATCTACCAGACATCTCCTAGAAGCAACAAGTGGAACCAACAATTCATTGTCACATCTAACGAGTCATCATTTTCACCCATCCCCAGATCCAAAAATCCTTCAGGTTAAGGCAGTGGCGACAAGGGGCAGTTACCACGACTCGTGGGTTCTACCAATGAGTCGTGGTATTGTCCGTTAGAGGGGGTCCAGTGTTTTGCTCAAAAACCCTGCTAGTGGCCACGAGAGGTACCAATGACCCATTGGTTCATCCAACGAGTCATGGTCCCCTTTTGTTGCCAAGTTCCAGTGAGCCCGTATCTCAGGCCTAGGACTAACGATTGGTCCCAACGAGTCTTGGTGTCAACTAATGACTCGTTGTGTGACCCATTGGATCCCGACGGGCAGTTTTTACACTTTTATCTCAGGGGAATTTTTATAACTTCCCATCTTTTAACTTCTAAACTACATCGTTTAGGGTGTTTTCAAGAGGTATTTTAGAGGTATAGTAGATCCTCACCCTCATTCCTTCCAAAGAACTAGATAGTAGAAGTATGATCCACTCAGGCAGTTCTCTTAGAGCAAGCTAGGGCTTTCAAGTTTTCTTCCCAGATTCTCTGAGTTCTTCCTAGGGAATTCGACTCTAGGTATGTGGGAATTCAATAAGGGGATCGCCCTTCCCTTGTGCCCCAACCCTTCTGTAATTCTTTATTAGTCTTAGCCCTGAATATTAAAAATAGGGTTAGCTTAAGTCAAATTAAGAATAGTCTTGTGGAATGAAATTCTTGTGAATTCTTGCAATGTTCTCACTATTTATTAAGCATGTTGTGACTCTTTTCATGAAATATTATTTTATCCCTAGTTCCATGAAATGTAGTAAATTTGGATCTAGCATAGTTGATGGATGCTATTGTTGCTTGATTTTGTTAGTTCTTGAATTCCCGTATTGTTACTATCATGTGAGTTCGCAGTCAGTTTGCATGCTAGTCTAGTCTCAGTCAGAAATTAGTATTTTCAGTACCTTTCAGTAAGTCAGCTGATTAGTTTGAAGATAGTTATATCTTGAGGTGTTTAATTCAATAATGCTCCCTAATTTTAGTTATCGGTTAGTTCTCTAGACGGTTACAGCACTTTCAGATAAGTAGCTTTGAACAGTCTTAGAACCATTAATATCAGTTATCAGCTAGTTCTCTAGAAGGTTACGACACTTTTAGATAAGCAACTCTAGCCAGTCTTAGAACACCAGTTTACAGTTATTCGGTCCTACAGACTCTCAGATTACTTCCAAATATGTATTCCTGACTTGATCCAGGACCCCAGTTTCGAGCTATCAACTTAGTAGTCAAATTAGGACTATCAAGTGGGAGTAGTACTTAGCTCCGAGCGGACCGGAGTTCCAGCACACCCAGGTTCCCAAAACTACATTGCTACCGTAGGTCATTAGCCTTAATGGGCCCCAGAGTTGTGATCACCCAACTCACCCACTATACCCTGTCAAGGTACAGTGGGCTCTCTTTGATAGGGTGTATACATCGGACTCCACGTTTAGCTTACGTGGTTATACCGGTTATAGACTCTCCCACTTATTAGTACAAATTCAGTTCAGTTCAATTCAGTTTAGCTCAGTTAAGTTACTCAATTCCAGGACATATTTATGACCGTCAGTTAGGGTCATTATTGACTATATCAGTTATAGCTCAGCTTTTTACCAATATTCAGTATCAGTTGGTCATTTCATGTTATTTTAGTTCAGTGCTTGTTTTTCCATGCTTATTGTATACCTCACTTACTCAGTTTATTCAAAGTACCGATGCATATTTTCTATGTTGTATCGTATTATGATACAGGCGTAGGTTCCCAGTCTCAGCATTGTCAGTAGTTCCTCCCAACGATTTTAGCAACAGTCTATTGGTGAGTCCTCATCTTTCGAGGATGATGTTTTCATTTCAGTTAGTTCAGTACTTAGTCAGACTTTAGAGTTAGCTAGGGGCTTGTCCCAGCAACTCATCAGTTAGTAGTTGGCTTTCAGACACAGATGTTTATCAATCTTTATAGTTATGTTACTATTTCCAAAATAGTTTTATTTGGATAATTATTTTCGTACAGCTTCCACTTATGTTTACTAGTGTAATGTTAGACCATGGGTTAACTTAGGGTCACTTGTGGCACCAAGTACCATGTCTCATCTAGGGCGCAGACTCGAATCGTTACAGAAAGGGTACTATGTTGCTTAGCCACCAGAAGATAGGAGATCAACTCAGAATATTTTTGAAAACTCTTTCACGGTATTGCTGCTGTAGTATCATATTTGAGACATGAAAAGTAGTAACTTTCTTTTCCAATATGTCCTCATCATTTATAATTTTCCCACATAATTTTCAATTGAAAAGTTATTCTAAATACAACAGAATTATACTCAATTATGCTTTTAAAATCTTGAAACCGTAAGTGAATCCACTCATAACGAGTTCTTGACAATACCGTAGCCTTTAGGTGGTCATAATTTTTTTTCAAACTAGTCCATAATTCAAATAGATTTTTCAAGGTTAAATATTCATATGTTAACCCTTCATCAAGATGATGGCGAAGGAAAATCATAGCTTTCGCTTTATTCTGTCTTAATGCCTCATTTTCTTTGACTATTGTGTTACCAAGATCCTTAGCAGTAAGGTGAATTCCAACATCAAGTACCCATGACAAATAGTTCTTTCCAGAAATATTAAGTGCCACTAATTCAAGCTTTGAAACTATCATAGAAAATGGTTGAGTCAGTTTCATGATTGTTATTTATTTATAATAAAATAGTAAATAATATTTTAGATGAATAAAACATAACATGAGTAGAAAATAAAATATATACTGAATGAAATATACAAATTCATAAAAGCATGTAAACTCATGAAATATTAAAAATTATAATTGTTCTAAGCAAATTCACCAATTAATTATGGTAAACATTAAAAAAACTTATGTGAAAGTAATTAATTAAAAGTACTATAATATATTTTTATGTGGCATAGAAGTTATAATCTTGATGACATGAAAGAAGTATTATAACTATCATATGTAGTATGCAAATATAACATTACCATTAATATTGCATGTATCCTTCCATGATTTATAGAAAACAAATTAACATCCAAAAATTTGTGAGGATAAAGAGTTATAAGTTCTGTTCAGTATTATTCTTGTTTATAACATAAATAATAACCACAAAGAGTATTCAGACTAGCATGCTCTCATATTTACATAGAATTTAATTTAGAATTTTATATAAGTTAGTGGACATATGATAGCATTATAATTTAAACTTGAAACATATTGATTTTCATACTAAGGTAAGTATCACAATAATATCTAAAACAAGTCATATATGTGTCAATCAAAATTGTAGATTAAGGATTTACAAGTCATTAGTAGAGATATTATAAACATAAGGATGTGTACCTGAATCAGAAAGAAAATGACTAACTTTCAGGAAGAAAATAATCCTGGTTTAAGAGGATCTCAATTGGTTCGAGATTTGTGCTGATAACGTATTGTGATTTATGAGCAAAATAGAAGAAATAATATTTAGTAGAGATATAAGAGTTGAATTATAGAGATTATCTTATTCAAATATTTTCAGATGTTACTCAAAAGGTAAAAACATTCCAATTTATAAAATAAAAAATCACCCAAAAAGGTTATAAAAATTAAGCTTAATATTAATTAGATAAATGTATAAGACAACATTTATTGAATGGACATTCACCAAATGCATTGGATTCATAACACACGGAAAATAATTTTCTTTAAAAATAAGTTTTGGCATTCAAACACAAAAGACAACTTATTTTTCAGAAAATATTTTCTATTATTTTCATTTTTTCATCTTCTTTTCTTTCCGCAAAATTTTTGATTTGTTTTTTTTCATTAATTTCTATTTAGTTCTACCTCAAATCGTGGTAACTAATGTCACTAAATTATTAATTAGATTTGTCTGATATAAACAAATTGCTCCTTTTAAAATAAAAAATAACTATAATAAACAATCTCTAATTTTTTTTCTTTTCTAACTTAACTTTTGGTATTTACTTAATCATAAAATTAGGAGTATGTTTACTCTGAAAAAGATAAAGATGAATTTATTACGATGGTTGAGGAAACGGGATTGACTCAACTTATAAAATAATATTTTTTGTAATAAATACATTTTTTTGGAAAAATAATTAAGAATAATAATACTATTAACTACGCGAAAGGATCAATAATATCGGAATGTTGTAGATTTTGCCATAATTTCATTCTAGTCTTTAGAGGTGGTTCCAGAATGAATTTTTCTTATGATCATGCTTTAAACAAGAGGATAATCAAAGAAAATACAAAGAGAATGCCAATGTAATGTGTTGTATTGATGAAAATCCAACCCCTTACAAAGGGATTAGGGCTAAATTTATTTATCTACTATCGAAAATTAGCTAACTTTATTCTTCGTCATACTATCTGCTATATTTATCCCCACTGTTATTAAGTTTTTATATATACCCCTCGTTTAACAGAAAAATATATATCAGAATATAAATGACCCATTTTAAAAAATAAAACCCATATCCTAATCTAGCCTACCCGCCCCGCCCCATATTAACATAATCCCTTCCTCTCTTCATCCACCTTCTCTGCCAGCCGCACACATACTCCTTCCTCTCTTCATCCACCTTTCTATGCCGGTGCTTCTCCTTCACCTCCACTGGTAGTAATGTAATATCCTGAAAGTCCTTAAGATTAGAACCTAAAAGTCCCTAAGATCAGACCTGAGGATTGAAATCGAGAAAACAATAAAACCTATACCAGGTCACAAGATGGGTCATCAAGTGAACCGTTAAGTCACATGACAGGTCGTAAGTGACCCGTTGGGTGTATAAAAATGGTGAAAAGCTGAATTTTAGGGAGTCTTAATGAGTGGTGAAGTGATCTGTTATGTGGAGGCGTTAAGAAAAGATTAGAGAATTGATCGGTCCAAGTGATAACGGGTTAGGTAATGACTTGTGAAAAGACCCCATGGGTTGTGAAGTGGGTCATTAGGTCTGGCAGAGTCATTTTTTTAGTCGAATTTTTAAGGGTATTTTAATAATTTTAGAGTTCCTAACTCCTAAAATAATTCATTTTAAGCTCCTAAAAGGGTGTTTTATAGGGTTTTATTCATCCTAAATCCTCATTATACTCCTAACACCCCTAAGTGAAGATCAAATCCCCTCAAGAGAAGCTAGGTTCTTCATCAATCTTCCCTTTAATTCTTTTTTAGGTCTCCAGTCAAGTTGAAGATTCTTCAAGCCCAGGTATGTAGGGTTATAAATGGAGGAAGTCTTTCCATCCTCATGCCCTTTTCAAGTTCAATTCCATGATCTTTAATTCTCAAGTTCTAAATTGTAAAATGCTAGGTTTGATCCAATTCAATGAAATTATCCATGATCTCACTATGGTTCAATTTTCTCATGTTCCAATTGATGAATTGTTACACCCCATAAGTTCTATCGTTTAGATGGCATACTCATACATAAGTCGAGAGTCTTAGAGCATGACGCGCTCAAAAAAGGGCCTGGGGAGAGGTCGAACGAGTGCGAAACCGAGATAGCAGGGGAGAAGGTCGGACCAGTTGCAATTGGGGCAACGTGTCACGGACCCTTTCCCTCCGCGCTGGGCTCCATGAAACGCCCATCAAATGGCGCGTTAGGGTCCATGTCACGGACCTCGTGTTCATCGCCCAAAGTTATATATATATATATATATATATATATTAAGCCCTTCTCAATTGAATTCATTTCATAATAAAAGTCCCTCGGCTAGAGAAGTAAGGAACACCATTTTCACATGATTTTCCTCCAATTATGCTGCTAAACACGGTTCAAATTCAAATTAACTTCAGGTATCGAGTTTTAAGCCTACAGGGAGCATTACTACAGAGTTATTTTCTCAAAATACACCCGGCAAAACGTAACCCCGCCGAGCAAAAGTTGTCAGAATTGCTCCAAACTGATTCCTAAACGATCACAGACATCAATATTACGGTTGTTGTTAGAAAGAGCTATTGACTGCAAGTTGAAACTCGTTAGTTGTTTGGGAAACGAAAATCTAGGTATGTAAGGAGAATTTCTTCTGCAAGTTAGTTTCCATAGTAATACAATACAGTTTGAATCCTAGTAAGAAAGCCAGAAGTCTTGTGATTGTACATAGCTGCTGCTATTAGCTGAGATCAGTAATTGTATTTAGTTTGGGATATACCTTTCCCTGAATAGGCTTCCATGGCTAACCTAGGGTTATTAGCTGTGTCGTTACGCGCCAGGGGCTAGATGACTTCGGTCCAAGGAGCGGTATGCCATCTGCGAGGAACGAAGATGAGGTCCGAGGACCTTATATAGTCCATTCCATGGCTGGAATACTTTTATGCTGTATCGACACCACACCCCCATCGAGCCTGGTGCCCGGAGTGTATATATCAGGAGTCCACTGGACTTAGATACAACTACAGTTCAAGGGCTGAGCGGGCTTAGTTCCAGACCCAAGGGATTGGCAGGACGACTGTAGGTATTAGATGACTCAGTGTGACCTTGTTAGGGGTATATAGATTGAAGTGTACTCGCCAGGGCTTATGGGGGCCCAGGGTGGGTTATTCTATGCTGGTTGTACCTTCCGGCTTATGGGGACCAAGTAAGATTCTTGTTTGCATTAGTACTGACAGATTAGATAGCAGGAAGTTCATCTATTTAGGTAGTATCTCTATTCTTTTCATTCAGTTACTTTCAGTTTCCTTTTAGTTTATTCAGTTATTTATAGTTACTGCCTTACGTATTTGGTATATATTGTACTGACGCTCTTCTTAGGGTGCTACATTACTTGCATGCAGGTATGGATAGACACGGATCAGGACCTTCTTAGTTTTTAGCCTGAGTCAGTAGTACAGTTAGCTCCCCTCCTCTGGAGCTAATTAGTTAGAAGGTTTGTTCTTTTTGATTGTATAGTATGGGTAGGTTCGGGCCCTATCTCGACCATTATATCACTCGTAGAGGCTTGTAGATTGTTTTAGATTCCTTGTGGTTAGTTGTTGTTGGCCTCATGTGGCCCGTGTATGCTTTATGTTACATGTTGGGTGTGTGGGGCCTTGTTAGTTATTAGTTAGTGGCCTTGTCGATCATAGCTTAGTTTAGTGTTGGATTTACTTTACAGTTATAACTAGACATCATGGTGGTCTTATCGGCCCGCATAGGATTACTTGCTATTACCAGTTTCTGGTAGCTGTTTTTTTACAGGTGGCTATAAGGCCTTGTCGGCCGGGGGCTATGTTTACAGCCTAGATATAGCCCGTTGTTTTCTTGAACTAGATTGCAGGCATGCACCAAACATGCATAAGCCTAGCCAGGTCAGTCAGATCCTAGTGTGGCACTAGGTGCTAGTCATGCCTTCCAAGGTGGGGTGTGACAAACTTGGTATCAGAGCAGGTCATATCCTAGGGAGTCTGCAAGCCGTGCCAAGTTGAGTCTTGTCTACAAATGTGTTGTGCACCATATTCTATAGGTAGGAGGCTGCGAGACATGTTAGGATGGTTACTTTTCTTTCTCTTCCAGTCGTGCCATAGAGCTATATTGTATAATCTGCTTGTCTACAGAGAAATTTTTGACATGTGACAGACCACAACTAGCAGGAAGTTAGACGTCGCAGCAGGAGAAGGCACTAGCAGGGTGCCCCAGTCAGAGCTATCCTAATTTGAGGGCGACAAGGAGACTTCATCTTGATCTCCCCAACACTATCTGCCACGCTAGGAGCCGTCTAGAGAGACAGATGTGTTGGAACCACCTCCAGCAGCTCCTATACCGATACCGTCAAACCAGGAAGTTAGGAACGCTGTCTTTATGTTAGCTCAGATAATGGCTGCACAATGTCAACTAGTGGCACCCGTGGGTGCCGAATCTTCGGGAGGACCTGGTAGTTTGAGGGTTCGAGAGTTTCTTGCACTGAATCCCCCGCAGTTCATAGGGACGGACCGAGATGAGGACCCTCAAGACTTCTTGGACCAGCTGCAGTGGATCTTCAGGGTAATGCATTCCACGCCTGTGGAGTCGATTGAGTTAGCGGTATTTCGGTTACAAGACATAGCGGTGTTATGATACGAGAGTTAGGAAAGGTCCCGAGGTAGAGGTGTTCCCCCTCCGACATAGTCTAGCTTTTTGGAGGCCTTCTTAGATCACTATTTGCCTGAAGATATACAACAGGCCCGGGTAGATCAGTTTTTGCATCTAGAGCAGGGTTCGATGAGTGTTCGAGAGTATGCTATGAGATTTGAATCCTTGGTCTGATAGACACTATGTTAGATAGGGTGCACTGGTTCATTATGGGACTACTTCCAGAGTATGTGGAGACCTGTGTTATAGATACTCTGCAGGAGGACATGGATATCACCCCTATTTAGGCATTTGCTCAGACTATTGAGGGGATCTGGAAACGACAGCGGGAGATAGAGAGGGCAAATCAGGAGCAGCGCCGCAGGGCTAGACCTAATAACACTCAGGCAGAGTTTCAAGGTGTACCTAGGCCACGACTATCAAGAAGACCACCCAACCCCCACCTCCACAGTAGCAGCAGGGTGGTAGACTTGACCTTCGGGGGCAGTCAGGAACCGGTGAGAGCTCACGGCCATCGGGTTCGCAGCAGCAGAGAGGGTCAGAGCAGAGTAGACTCACTATGTCACCTTTCCCTATTTACAATCAATGTCACCTTGGGGCATGTAGATATGATTCTACTGCGTGTTACACCTACAGACAAGAGGGTCTTTTTGATGAGAGACTATCCAGCCAGGGGTCCGAGTGATCAGGACCAACAGGACATATCTTCAGTAGGGTCATATGCTCTAGCATCTCCAGCAGCGCGTAGACCCTCAGCTCCAGCCGACAAAGGTCAAGGCAGGTCAGGGGCATCGAGTTCAGGCACCAGTCCGGATCGCACTTATGCTTTACCAGGGCGATAGGAGTTCGAGTCATTGCCGATGTTGTGACAGGTATGCTGGACATTTATTCTCATTCAGCTTATGTTTTGATAGACCCAGGTTCCACTTTATCTTATGTTACACCATTGGTAGCCCAGAAGTTTGGTATAACGCAAAAATTGCTTCAACGACCCTTTTTAGTGTCCATACCCATTGGTGATTCTATTAAGGAAAAATGATCTACCGGGGTTGTACTGTAGAGGTTGTTGGTTGCCATACTTTAGCATATTTAGTGGAATTAGAAATGATTGACTTTGATGCAATTATGGGTATGGATTGGCTAGCACCCTGCTATGCCAATGTAGAATGTTGGACCAAGACTTTCCGATTCCACTTTCTAGGGGAGGTAATACGGGAGCGGAAAGGCAATGTAGCCACGCCAAAAGGAAGGTTTATATCCTATCTTCGGGCGAGAAAGTTAATAGTGAAGGGGTGTGTTTATCATATTGTCAGGGTTCAGGATGTCCAAGCAGAATCCCCGACTCTTCAGTCTATTCCAGTAGTCAATGAATTTCCAGATAAACTTCCTGGTATTCCCCCAGAACGGGAAATCAATTTTACTATTGACCTATTACCAGATACTCAGTCTATATCCATCCCTCCATATCGAATGACTCCTGCTGAGCTTAGGGAATTGAAGGAACAACTGAAAGATCTGTTAGATAAGGGCTTTATTAGGCCGAGTACTTCATTGTGGGGTGCGCCAATTCTATTTGTAAGAAAGAAGGATGGATCCCTCTGCATGTGCATAGACTATCGGCAGCTAAATAAAGTCACTATCAAGAACAAATACCCACTTCCCAGGATAGATGACTTGTTTGATCAGCTACAGGGGGTGAAGTATTTCTCAAATATCGATTTAAGGTTTGGGTACCACCATGTTCGGGTTTGGGAAAGAGATATCCCGAAGATGGCTTTCAGGACTAGGTTTGGCCATTTTCAATTTCTAGTCATGTCCTTCGGATTGACGAATGCTCCTGCAGTGTTCATGGATATGATGAACAACATTTTTAGGTCATATCTAGATTTGTTTGTGATAGTATCATTGATGACATTCTAGTGTATTCCCACTCAAAAGCAGAACACCGAGATTATTTGCGAATAGTGCTCCAGATTCTTAGGGATCGCCAGTTATATGTAAAATTTTCTAAATGCGAGTTCTAGCTGAATTCGGTAGCCT
Source organism: Datura wrightii (assembly GCA_035772735.1). NCBI lineage: Eukaryota > Viridiplantae > Streptophyta > Magnoliopsida > Solanales > Solanaceae > Datura > Datura wrightii. The sequence continues at coordinate 67,454,240 of JASDFA010000019.1, read as the reverse complement.
TTTTGGGTCATATTGTGTCGGATGCTGGTATTCAGGTAGATTCACAGAAGATTGAGGCAGTAAAGACCTAGCCCAGACCCAAGATTCCTACTGAGGTACGTAGTTTCCTGGGGTTGGCTGGGTATTACAAGAGGTTTGTAGAGGGGTTTTCTACTTTATCAACTCCTTTGACCAAGTTAACTCAGAAAGTGGCTAAATTTCACTAGACTAAAGCGTGTAAACGGAGGTTCCAGGAGTTGAAAAATAGATTGACATCAGCGCCAGTACTAGCTTTGTCAGAAGGTTCAGAGGGGTATGCAGTGTACTGTGATGCTTCAAGCGTCCTGTTAGGGTGTGTTCTGATGCAACATGGTAAGGTAATTGCGTATGCTTCAAGGCAGTTGTGTAAGCATGAAAAGAACTATCCCACTCACGACTTGGAGTTAGTGGCAGTAGTCCATGCCTTAAAAATATGGAGGCACAATCTGTAATGGCGTCCATGTAGATATTTTCACCGATCATAAGAGTCTCCAGTATATCTTCACATAGAAAGAGTTCAATCTGCGACAACATCGCTGGTTAGAATTGTTGAAAGTCTATGACGTGAATATTTAATACCATCCAAGAAGGGATAATATTGTAGCAGATGACCTTAGTTGTAGATCAATGGGGAGTTTAGCGTACTTGAGGCCCGAACAGCGGGAGCTGGCTAGATAATTGCATCAGTTAGCTAGTTTAGCCATCCGAATAGTAGACTCGAGAGACAATGGGGCAGTGATTCAGAATACTACAATATCATCCCTGGTTGTAGAAGTAAAAGAGCGGCAGTATGAAGATCTTAACTTGGAAGCTTACAGATAAAGTTCAGCGAGGGGAAGTATCAGATTTTGAGGTAACCAAAGATGGGGTCTTGAGATGTAGGGGTCGCCTCTACATTCCAGATGTGGAAGGACTTCGCCAGCAGATTATGGCAGACGTACAGTATTCCCGTTATTCCCTTTACCCTGCTAGTTCAACAAAGATGTATCATGACATAAAAGAGATTTACTGGTGGCCGGGAATGAAAAAGGGTGTAGTAGAATTTTTAGCACAATGCCCTAACTGCCAGAAGTGAAAGCGGAACATCAAAAACCCGACGGATTGATGTAGGAAACAGCGGTACCTATATGGAAGTGGGAAGCGATTAACATGGATTTTGTGACAGGGTTACCTTGTACCAGGCGCAAATTTGATTCCATCTGGGTGATTGTCGACAGATTAATGAAGTCATCTCATTTTCTGCCAGTCAGGACCACCTTCTTAGCCGAGGACTATGCTGAATTGTATATCAGAGAAATAGTTTGATTACATGGTGTCTTGACTTCTATCATTTCTGACAGAGGGGTATAATTTATATCTAGATTCTGGTAGTCGTTTCAGAAAGGCTTGGGAATGCAGGTTAATCTAAGTACAACCTTCTATCCTCAATCAGAAGGGCAGGTAGAACGTATAATTCAGATGCTCGAGGATATGTTGCGGGCATGCGTGCTAGACTTTGGAGGCAGTTGGGATGAGCACTTACCCCTTATTGAATTTGCTTACAATAACAGTTATCATTCGGCAATCCAGATGGCACCTTATGAAGACTTATATAGGCGGAATTGCAGATCCTTAGTTGGTTGGTTCGAGGTAGGAGAATCCGAGTTAATTGGACCAATCATAATCCACCAGTCAGAAGAGAAAGTAAAGCTTATCAGAGAGCGCTTGTTGACAGCTTAGAGCCGCCAGAAATCTTACTCTGATGTGCGGCGTAGGGACTTGGAATTTAGTGTTGGTGATTGGGTGTTTTTGAAAGTTTCGCCAATGAAGGGCGTAATGAGGTTTGGTGAAAAGGGAAAGCTTAGCCCTAGGTTTATTGGCCCATATGAGATCCTCTGGAGAATAGACCAAGTGGCGTATGAGTAGACTTGCCTCCAGAGTTAGAATCTGTTCACCCGGTCTTTCATGTGTTCATGCTACAAAAATATGTAGGGGACCCGTCCCGAGTCGTGCCAGTTGAGGACATTCAGGTTACTGAAGAATTAGCCTATGAAGAGGTTTCAGTGGCCATATTAGATCAGCAGGTTCGTAGATTGAGGACCAAAGATGTCGCTTCCGTTAAGGTACTATGGAGGAACAAAAACAGAGAAGAGATGACCTGGGAAGCTGAGGATGACATGAGATCTAGATATCCTCACTTGTTCCAAGGTTAATCAAAATTATGCAGTTAAGGTAAAATTGTTGTTCAGTTGTCATTTTATGATTTATATTAGCTATACTACTTCGTTGACTACCTTTTTATTGTATAATAGTTGTTATAGTGCTATATGAGATGCCTGTATTGGAATTTTATGCGTTTCAGATTTTTCAGATAGTTCATATTACAGGGGAGAATCTGCCGAAATTTTTTTAGAACATTAGTTAAGAAAGTTAACTCCTGTAGGCTGTAGTTGACATTCAAGGAAGAATTTTCTAAGGGGGAGGATGTTACACCCTATAAGTTCTATCATTTAGTTGGCATACTCATATATATGTCAAGAGTTTTAGAGTACGACACACTCGAAAAAGGGACCAGGGAGAGGTCAAACGAGCACGAAACCGAGATAGCAGGGGAGAAGGCCGGACAAGTTACAATTGGGACAATGTGTCACGGACCCTCTCCCTCCGCACTGGTCTCCATGACACATACATAAAATGGCGCGTTTGGGTCCGTGTCACAGACCCCGTGTACACCACCCAAAGTTATATATATATATATTAAGCCCTTCTCAATTGAATTCATTTCATAATATAAGTCCCTCGGCCAGAGAAGTAAGGAACGCCATTTTTCACGTGATTTTCCTTCAATTACACTGCTAAACACGGTCCAAATTCAAATTAACTTCAGGTATCGAGTTTTAAGCCTATAGGGAGCATTACTATGGAGTTATTTTCTCAAAATATGCCCGATAAAACGTAAACCCACCGAGCAAAAGTTGTTAGAATCGCTCAGAACTAATTCCTAAACGATCACAGACATCAATATTATAGTTGTAGTTGGGAAGAGTTGTTGAATGCAAGTTGAAAATCGTTAGTTGTTTGGGAAATGACAATTGAGATATGTAAGGCGAATTTCTTCAGCAAGTTAGTTTCTATAGTACTACAATACAATTTGAATCCCAGTAAGAAAGCCAAAAGTCTTGTGATTGTAAATAGCTGTTGCTATTAGCTGAGATCAGTACTTGTATTTAGTTTGGGATACCTTTCACTGTATAGCCTTCCATGATTAACCCAGGGTTATTAGTTGTTTCATTGCCCACCAGGGGCTTATGACGTCGCTCCAAGGAGCGGTATGCCATCCGCGAGGGATGAAGATAAGGTCCGAGGACCTTATACAGTCAATTCTATGGCTAGAATACTTTTATGTCGTATTGGCCACACCCCCACAAGCCTGGTGCCCGGGGTGCAGATATCAGGAGTCCATTGGACTCAGACACAGCTATAGTTCAGGGGCCGAGCGGGCTTAGTTACAGACCCAGGGGATTGGTAGGACAACCCTAGGTATTAGATGACTCAGTGTGACCTTGTTATGAGTATATATATTGAAGTGTACTCACCAGGGCTTTTGAGGACCCTGGGTGAGTTATTCTATGTTGGTTTTACCTTCTGGCTTATGGGGGCCAGGTAAGGTTCTTGTTTGCATTAGTACTAATAGATTAGAAAGCAGGAAGTTCAGCTATTTAGGTAGTATCTCTATTCTTTTCATTAAGTTATTTTCAGTTTCCTTTTAGTTCATTCAGTTATTTACAGTTACTGCCTTACATATTTGGTACATATCGTACTGACATTTTTCTTGGGGCGCTGCATTACTCGCCTGCAAGTGCGGATAGACACGGATCAGGACCTTCTTAATTTTCAACCTGAGTCAGTAGTACAGTTAGCTCCCCTCCTCCGGAGCTGATTAGTTAGAAGGTTTGTTCTTTTTGATTGTACAGTAAGGGTAGGTTGGGGTCCTTCTAGACCATTATATCATTCCTGGAGGCTTATAGACTACCGTTATGTTATTCATGTTTGATCTTCCACTTTTGTTGATTGAATTAGATGTATGTTCATGCCATGGGTCGGCTTGGAGTCCTTTGGGGTTCCTTGTCCTATGTCTCAATCCGGATCTATGTTCGGGTCGTGACAAACTTGATATCAGAGAATATGTTTGTAGTGTCCTAGGGTGTCCTAAAGCAACATTAAGTAGAGTATTTTTCATGGGTGTGAAGTGCGCAACACTTATGACGAAGAGGATACGAAACGTTTAGGAAATGTTCCCTTCTTTCGTGATCTCATGTCATGCGATGAAATGTCTATGTATCCTTCTAACTCGTGCTATACACATTTGCAGAATCATGCCTCCACGTCAAGTGAGCAGAAGAAGAAATGGAAATGGCCACGAGAACAACAATGGAGAGGGGCACCATCAGGCCCTACCAGCCTTTGAGGAGTATGCACCAGAGCCAGCTTCCCACGCTGAATTCAGGGAATCTATACAGATGCTAGCACAAGCCTTGACCGCCTAGGTCAATCAATAGGCAGTGGCGCATCTCCCTCAGAACGGGAACACGGTGACGACTTGGGTTTGGGATTTTCTGAGGATGAACCTACTAGAGTTCCTTAGGTCAAAAGTGGATGAGGATCCACATGAGTTCATTGATGAGATTCTGAAGATCACCCAGGTAATGGGGGTGACAAATAGGGATTTTGTCGACTTGGCCTCTTATCAGCTAAAAGGGGTTGGGCATATCTGGTTCAAATAGTGGAAAGATAGTAGGGCAGTGGGATTAGGCCCTATCAGTTGGGATAAGTTTCATGCTGCCTTCCTAGATCAGCTCTTCCCTCGTGAGATGAGGGAGCTAAAAATGACCGAGTTTGTGAATGTAAAATAGGGTAACATGACAGTTCAGGAGTACACTTTGGAGTTCACCCGTTTATCTAAGTATGCGCCAGAGTTAGTGGCAGGTCAGAGAGCTCGGGTGAGCAGGTTTGTACATGGAGTGGCGAACTACCTGGATAAGGATTGTAGGATCTTCATGCTGCATCAGGACATGAATTTCAAAGAAGAAGTAGCTCCGCCAACAGCGCACGCAATCTGCTCAGGAAGATCACAACTCTAACTAGCGAAGGGAGGTGATTAGCTTAATCGAAAGAGAGTTCCCTGCATAGTTTTACATGTCTAGCAGATGGAGGCGGTGTATTAGAGGGGGATAGAGGCCAAGAGGGCCAGGACAGATAGTTATGGGACTTCTCAGCCTAGATCAAGGGGTGGACATTGCCAGCAGCCTTATCATAGGTCTTTTGCTCCAACACCATCATCAGTTAGTACACCATCTATACCACGAGGTGATCAGAGGAGCAGGGCCTTAGATTCAAGGGTCAAAGGTAGCATACAGATAGAGCGCACATTCCCAGCCTGTGCAAAGTGTGGCAAGAATCACCCAAGGAGGTGTTTAGTTAGCTCAAACGCTTTTTTCGGGTGTGGCAAACCCGGACACAGACTCAGGGATTGCCCTTCTGCCAGATCAGGGGGTGATGGAGACCGTATGCTAGCCACAAGTAAAGAAGCTCCACTAGCACATGCCTCCCAGCAGGGTACTTTGACTAGTTCAGCTGGCGATCAACGTCAGACTAGGTTTTATGCCCTTGCATCTTGACAAAAGCAAGAGACTTCCCCAGACGTGGTTACTGGTATGTTACCAGTTCTCCACCTTGAAGTTTATGCTTTGTTAGATCTAGGGGCTACCTTGTCTTTTGTGACGCCTTATATTTCTAGTAGTTTCGGAGTCAGTCCCGAAATCCTATCAGAACCTTTCTCAGTCGGTGATTCAGTTATAGCCCAATGAGTATATAAAAATTGTCCGGTATCAATTCTTCAGAAAAGTACCTCAACAGACCTAGTAGAGTTAGCCATGACAGATTTCGAAGTTATCTTTGGCATGGATTGACTACACACATGTTATGCCTCAGTTAATTGTAGAACTCGTGCTGTAGAGTTCAGATTTCCAGGTAAGCCAGTCCTAGAGTGGAAGGGTAGTTCAGTTGTGCCTGTAGGTCATTTCATTTCCTATCTTAAGGTCAGAAAGATGATTTTCAAAGGTTGTGTATACCATTTAGTTATGGTTAAGGATGTTATATCCAAAACCCTGACTATCCAGTCAGTTCCATTAGTATGTGAGTATCCAGAAGTGTTCCCTGATGATCTACCGGGTATTCCTCCCAAAAGAGAAACCGATTTTGGTATTGACCTTCTTCCCGACACGCAACTTATATCTATTCTTCCTTACAGAATTGATCTTGCCGAGCTAAAAGAGTTGAAGGAGTAGTTGAAGGACCTGCTAGACAAGGGTTTCATTAGAACTAGCAAGTCTCCACAGGGTGCACTAGTTTTATTTGTCCGAAAGAAGGATGGTTCTCTTTGGATGTGCATTGATTATCGGCAATTGAACAAAGTCATCATCAAGAATAAGTATCCTCTTCCCAGGATTGATGATTTGTTTGACCAGCGTCAGGGTGATAAGTGATTTTCAAAGAGAGACCTCAGATTCGGATACCATCAGCTTAGGGTTCGGGAGTGACATTCGAAAGATAGCCTTTAGGACACGGTATGGGCATTATGAATTCATAGTTATGTCTTTTGGACTAACAAATGCTCCTACAACTTTTATGGACTTGATGAACAGGGTGTTCAAGCCATACTTGGATATACTCGTGATCATGTTTATTGATGACATCCTGATATACTCTCAGAGCATGGAGGAGCATGCCGCTCATTTGAGGGTGGTACTACAGACTCTCAAGGACTACCAGCTATATGTGAATTTCAGCAAGTGTGAGTTTTGGTTGAACTCAGTGGCATTTTTGGGTCATGTGGTGTCAGGTGAGGGTATAAAGGTGGACTCTCAGAAGATTGAAGTGGTGAAGAGGTGGCCCAGACTGATAAATCCTTCAGATATCTAGAGCTTCTTGGGTTTAGCTGGCTAATATTGGAGGTTTATTGAGCACTTTTCATTTATTGCAGCGCCATTGACCAACTTGACCCAAAAGAAAGTGAAATTCCAATGATCGGATGCTTGTAAAAGGAGCTTTCAGGAGTTGAAGACTCGACTTACCTCAGCATCGATGTTAACCCTACCCGAGGGTACTGATGGGTTTGTGGTGTATTGTGATGCTTCTAGGATCGGCCTTGGTTGTGTATTGATGCAACATGGTAAAGTCAAAGAATACGCTTCTAGGCAGCTGAAGGTTCATGAAAGGAATTACCCGACCCATGATCTTGAATTGCCGGTGGTGGTATTTGTCTTGAAGATATGGAGACACTATTTGTATGGTGTCCATGTAGATGTGTTTATGGACCACAAAAGCCTACAGTATGTGTTTACCTAGAAGGAGGTAAGAGTGTCCTTTACCATTCGGGTAAAGCTAATGTGGTGGCATATGCACTTAGTAGACTCTCTATGGAGAGTGTGTCCCATGTAGATGGGGGAAAGAAGGAGCTGGTGAAAGATGTGCATCGACTTTCACGGATGGGAGTTCGTTTTGTTGACTTGGCCGATGGTGGTGTTATAGTTCAGAACGGGTAAGAATTATCGTTGGTGACTAATTGAAAGCTAGACAGGATGAAGACCCTATTTTGGTAAATTTAAAGGAAGCCATTTAGAATCAGAAGGTAGAGGTCTTCTTCAAAGGGGGAGATGGTGTGCTTTGATATCAAGGTTGCTTGTGTGTCCCAGATGTTGGTGATATGAGAGATCGGATGTTGCATGAGGCTCATGGTTCTAGGTATTCTATCCATCCTAGTACCACCTAGATGTTCCGTGACTTATGAGAAGTCTATAGGTGGAATGGCATGAAAAAGGACACAGCAAAATTTGTGGCTAAGTGTCCAAACTGTCAACAGGTGAAGGTTGAGCATCAAAGACCTAGGGGTGTACTTCAGGATATTAATATCCCTACTTGGAAGTGGGAAGAAATCAATATGGACTTCATAATAGGTTTGCCTTGCATTCGTAGACAGTATGACTCTATTTGGATTGTGGTAGACAGGTTGACTAAAGCATCTCATTTCCTATTGGTCAAAACCAGTGATTCAGCGGAAGATTATGCCAAATTGTACATTCGAGAGATAGTTTGGTTGAATGAAGTTCCCTTGTCCATCATATCAGACAGAGATACGCAGTTTACCTCTTAGTTTTTGAGATCGTTTCAAAAAGGACTTGGTACTCAGGTTAAGCTCAGTACAATATTTCATCAGCAAACAAATGGTTAGGCGGAGCTGATTATTCAGAATCTCGAGCACATATTGAGAGAATGTGTGATTGACTTCAAGGGTAGTTGGGATGATTATTAGCCTCTTATTGAGTTTGCGTATAATAACAACTACCATTCCAACATTCAGATGGCTCCGTTTGAGGCTCTCTATGGGCAGAGATGTAGATCGCCTATTAAGTTGTTTGAAGTCAGTAAAGAGGCAATTATAGGACCAGATTCAGTCCATGAGGCCATTGAGAAAGTTCAACTCATACGGGATAGGTTGACAACAGCTCAAAGTCGCCAAAAGTCCTATGCTGATGTGAGAAGGAGGGAACTTGAGTTCGAAGTTGATGATTGAGTGTTTCTAAAGGTGTCTCCCATGAAGGGAGTAATTGATGTTCGGAAAGAAAGGAAAACTCAGTCCCTGTTATGTTGGCCCGTACCGAATCGTGAAGCGGGTTGGCAAGGTGGCATATGAATTGGAGTTGCCCTTAGAATTAGCTCCCGTCCATCCTATTTTTCATGTATCACTCTTAAAGAAGTGTTTGGGTGATCCAACTCTAGTTGTTCCGGTGGAGAGTATAGGTGTGAAACACAGCCTTAGTTATAAGGAAGTTTCGGTGGAACTACTGGATCGTCAGGTTCAAAGGCTAAGAAACAAGGAAGTAGCTTCAGTTAAAGTGTTATGGAGGAACCAGCATGTTGAGGGAGCTGCGTGGGAAGCCGAAGTAGATATGATGGCCAGATACCCACATTTATTTCCTACCGACTCAATTCCAGCTTGAGGTATCAGTTTTCGCCCTAAAACTCTATTCAGTTAGTGTTCAGTTCATGTGCCCTAGTTTCTTTCATGTCTATGTATGTATGTATGATTCATGAATTCAGTTCAACCATGTAGTTTAATCGGAGTTAGTCATTCTGTTAGTTTTCAACTAATATGATTAGTATTTGAATATGGTGATTGCATTTCTCTACTTTTCTGTATCATTTCCAACATTCAAGGATGAATGTTCCTAAGTGGGAGATATTGTAATGCCTTGGAAATCCTAAGATCAGACCGGGAAGTTGAAATGGAGAAAAACTGGAAATTTTGTATCAGGTCACAAAACGAGTCGTTCTGTGACCTGGGGGTAGAACACGAGTTGTGAAGTGACTCGTGGTGAGGTGATAGACTTGAGTTTGGAAATTTGTAATTTGGGGTCACCACAGGCATGACCACGAGTCGTGGTCGGACCCCATGACTTGTTGAGTCAGTCGTGGTCAGGGTTGGCTAAGAGTTGATTTTTGGGCAGCGAAAACCACGAGTGGTGGTCACTAGTAGCGACTCGTGCAGTGTCCTGTGATGAGCCCTGGGGAAATGTTGGCAGTGTACTCGACGATTGGTGGTCACAAGTCATGTCCTTGGATGACAACTCGTCCAGTTTCTCATGGGGACTGGCAGTCAGTTATTTTCTACGAATTTGGTAAGGGTTTATCTGTAATTCCTATGATCCTAAGGCCTAAACTACGTTATTTTAAGCTATGAATAGTGAGTATTAAGGGGGTCAAGTTCATTCTAAACTATTCCTACTCATGCATGCAAACTTGGAGAGCTAAGAAGGTGATCAAGCTCAATTCCTTCAAGTTTTTCCTCAATTCTTCATTGGGAAATTAAGGGAGTGGTGAAATCAATCCATCTCAGGTATGTAGGGTTATGAATGGGTGAATGTTTCCACACCCATGCCCAATCTCTCCCAAATTCATAAAATTCTACTGATAATTTTATGGGGTTTAATCCAAATTCTTATGAAATCCTTATGATCTATCTATGAGTTAATCTCCTTCATGTATCAATTTATATTCTATGAATCATGGGCATATTTTACAACTATTTCAATTATAAACTTATGGATTTAAATATTTACAAAACTATGCCCAATTATGAATGTTTTATGGAAGTTCAAGTAAAGATTCTACCTTGATGTTGATGTTCATTAACCCATTATGATTTATGACTTATGATATGATTTATCTCAAATGCTCATCATGAATTTATGAATATCAAGTATATACATGTTTTACAAGTATGCATGAATCTCAAATGCTAGTTCACGTATTTTCAAGCATGCTTATGATCATCATGATTTAACTAGTCCATGAATTTCATGTATATTATCCTATGAGCACTATATATATTTTGGGAGTAGTATTTAACACCGAGTAGGTTCGGGGCCTAGGTTTTGCCCTGAGTCTCAAAACTACGTGCCACCATAGGTCACAATGAGACCTCCCTTGAGACTGTCCCCTTTGACTGAATGGGCCGTTCATGAGTGATATCACATCTTTTCATGGTTCTACACTTGGAAAGGTACGAACACCCTCCCGACTAGGGATTTATGGGTCGGGCTCCATGCGTGCTCATATGGGGTATGTCGGTTATAAGAATCTCCCACTATTACTCATGATTTATGCATGTTTATGATTATGCACTTTGGCTCAAGTCATGTTGAATAAAGCTTTTCTCTTATGATTATTATTATGGTTAATTTACGAATGTTTTGAAAACCTTGAGCCTTATATTTACATTATGGTATTTACATTTTGATCATGCTGTCCTACTCTTATGAACTTTTATGTATTTTAAATTGTTCGTTTACTTACCTTGCATACTCAGTATATTTCACATACTGACCGCATACTCTATGCTGTATCATTTCATGATACAGGCTCCGGCACTCAGACTCAACCTGGGACCTAGCCAGCTTTTCCGATGTTAGCAGCCTGCCTCAATTGGTGTGTCCTCATCTCCTGAGGACCATCTCTTATCAGCTATCTTGTATTTTCAGTTTCAGTTTTATGGAGCTAGTTGCGGGTATTGTCCCATCAACTCGTCAATATTAGAGGCTTTCTCGGACATAGTTTATATCCAGCTTTAAACTCATGTAATGTATCTCAGATTTCATTTTATGTTTAGACTACCATTATGTTATTCATGTTGATCTTTCTCTTTTTTTGATTGAGTTAGATGTATGTTCATTCCATGGGTCGACTTGGAGTCCTTCGGGGTTTCTATCCCGTGTCTCAATCTAGGCCTATGTTCGGGTCGTGATAGGTAGGTGAGTCAGTTTTAGCTCGACGGGTATATGGAAATTGTCCTATCAAGGTTCTTTAGAAAGTCACCTAAGTCAAGTAAGTGGAGTTAGATATGGCCGATTTCGATGTTATCTTTAGTATGGATTAGTTTGCATGCTTGTTATACTTTAGTTTATTGTAGGACCCGTACGGTAGAGTTTTGATTTCTAGGTGAACCAGTCCTAGAGTGGAAGGGTAGTTCAGCTGTGCCTATAGGTTGCTTTGTTTCCTATCTCATGGCTAGAAAGATAATCTCCAAGGGTTGTGTGTACCATCTAGTTCGGGTCAAAGATTCTACGTTCGAGACCTCGACTTTTCGGTCAGTTCTTGTAGTATGTGAGTATTCGGAGGTGTTCCTAGGTGTTCTACCAGGAGTCCCTCTTGAGTGAGAGATTGAGTTTGGTATTGAACTTCTCCCTGGTACACAACCCATATCCATTCCTCCTTATAGAATGGCTCCAGCCGAGCTAAAGAAGTTGAAAGAGTAGTTGAATAATCATTTAGATAAGGGTTTCATCAGGCCTAGTAAGTCTCCATGGGGTGCTCCAATTCTCTTTGTTTGAAAGAAGGATGGCTCTCTTAGGATGTGCATTGATTATCGACAGTTCAATAAGGTCACAATCAAGAATAAGTATTCCCTCCCCAGGATTGATGACTTGTTTGACCAGCTCTAAGGTGCTAAATACTTTTCAAAGATAGACCTCAGATCCGACTATCATCAGCTCAGAGTTAGGGAGAGCGACATATCGAAGACAAGCTTCACGACTCGGTACGATTACTATAAGTTTCTAGTTATGTCTTTTGGACTAACAAATGTTCCTACAACTTATATGGATTTGATGAACAGGGTGTTCAAACAGTACTTAGATATGTTTGTGATTGTCTTCATAGATGATATCTTCATATACTCCTAGAGCGAGGAGGAGCATGTCGCTCATATAAGGATTGTGTTGCAGACTTTAAAGGATTGTCAGTTGTTTGCTAAATTCAGCAAGTGTGAGTTTGGCTGAACTCAGTGGCATTCTTTGGTCATATGGTGTCTACTGAGGGTGTGCAAGTAGACTCTAAAAAGATAGAGGCGGTGAAGAATTGTCCTAGACCTATCAGTCCCACTGATATTAGAAGCTTTTGGGTTTAGTTGGATACTACAAGAGGTTCATAGAGGGATTTTCATCCATTGCAGCACTGTTGATTAAATTCACATAGAAGAAGGTCAAATTTCAGTGGTTGGATGCTTGTGAGAAGAGTTTTCATGAGTTAAAGACTCGACTCACTTCAGCACCGATATTAACCTTGCCGAAGGGCACATATAGCTTCGTTGTGTATTGTGGTGCCTCTAAGGTTGATATTTGTTGTGTATTGATGCAACATGGTAAAGTCATTGCGTATGTCTCGAGGCATCTTAAGATTCACGATAAGAATTACCCAACACATGACCTAGAGTTGGCAGCGGTGGTATTTGCCTTGAAAATTTGGAGACACTATTTATATGGGGTGAATATGGATGTATAAATGGTCACAAGAGCCTACAATATGTGTTTTCTTAGAAATACTTAAATTTATGGCAAAGGAGATGGCTAGACACTAAAAAAAACAGTGTTTAGTGACGGCCTAAATCCGTTTATATATAACAGTAGTCCGTTGCTAAACCAGAATGGCGATGGAATAGCGACGGAATAATGTCTCTCGATAAAATGCTCATAGCTAACCGTTTAGTGATACAAAAAATAATCCTTCGCGGAATTAGCGACATAATAGCGACGATTATTTATCTGTTGCCAATAATAGCGACAAATATAAATCTCCATTATGTTAGTCATTTTCGTTGCTATTTCAAAAAGTTATTTTGTCGTTTGAATCTGATTGAAGATCAATTTTTTTGTCCTTAATTCCGTCGCCGACTTAGCGACAGAATAGCTACGGATCTTATCCATTGCCATTACTAGCGACAAATAAGAAGCGTCGTAATGTTAGTCATTTCCGTTGCTATTTCAATAAGTTATTTCATCATTTAAATCTTGTTGACGATCAATTTCTATTTCTATTGCTAATTCTGTTGCCAACTTAGTAACAGAATAGCTACAGATCTTATCCGTAGTCAATAGCGACAACCAATATTTTGGTCGCTAATTCTGCTGCTAAACCATTCACAATTTTTCCTATTTTATATTAAATATTATAAATACACCTGTACAAACATATTTTAACATAATAAACATAATTCATAGAAATTAATATTCAAAAAGTCCAAATATGTAGCAAAAAGAAAATTGTCTAATCAAGTTTAAAGCATCCACATCGATATATCCAAACAAAAAATCTGAAATTATTTGCAACAATAGTAATGTCTAGGCAACAAAACTATTTAATGAGAGTTTGGAGAACCACGATTATCATAAGAAACCGATGCATGAACCTCATCAATGTTAGCAGCAGTTGGACTAGGAACTACTGGTGGTGTCATAGTTGATGGATGATTGGTAGGAGTGTCTCATTGAGATGAGGATGAAGAAATCAATCCACGTATACGCTTAACAATTACAGGAACTATTTGTTTAGTTAGTGAAGGAACTATTTGTTCAGTTAGTGAAGGAATCAATTGCCTCACTAACTCATCTAAATTTTTTGATGATCCTGGTTGAGCATTTTATTGTGGTATTGTGGATGAAGCATCAGATTCAGAAGAGGCATGGAGATTCAACCCGTAAAATGATTTTGCTTGAGATCCAAGACCATATATTCTTCTTTTCTTCTCCCCGCTCGCGGATTGGTAATATGCTCCAAATTGATCAAGAATAAATTGAGTTTCTATTTGATTCTGTAATATTTCTTCATATTTTTCCTGTACAAGAGTGGTAATTTTGAACAGAGAGTTAACAAAATGCACATGATGGGATAAACTTCTATGAATTTAAAATTATGAATAACAAAAACAGGAAGGGTACAAGAGACAACAAGAGAATGGAAATAGAATACATTTATGATATGAGTTTAATATATAAAGTAAATAGAATTATATAATATTGGACTTATATGCATGAATCGGGATCGCTCACCAATAAAAGATTGTCCATCATGACCATGTGTGTGAACATGCAAATGTAGCGCTCACCTGGTGTTGAATCTCGATCCTTTTCAATAGCCTAAAAAACATTTATTTTAGACCATAAGTTTTAAAAAATCTTTTCATTAACATTAGCAGCTACTTTGGTATATAAGAAAACTGATAAATCCAGATATATAAGAAATCTTCTACATCATGTGTCTTCCCATTTTATTCTTTTGCCTTTCTTCAGTATTTTATCATTTTCTCTGAGCACAAACCCATGAAGCTTCGATTGAGTTGCATAATAACAAATCAAGAAAAAAGATGCATACTACAGCAGTATCTTACATACCCCCAGAGGGCAAAAGTTTGGAGAAAAGGGAAAGAAAAAAAGTAAAATACAGGATGCTACTCCTATATCTGACAAAGAAGGGAATGAAAGTGTGAAAATTACCAATTAATGAATAATCCAACAGAGAAGAAAAATATACTTTAATCCGAAATACTCAAACATACTAAAAACCACAGTGACAGGGGAATCATAAGCCATTGCAGAACTTTCAACTAACAAAAGTAACAAAAGCAATATATGGCAAGAAGTCCAAGAAAATTTCCAAAGACAAAAACAAGTGATGCAATTTGATAAAGAATACCATAATTGCTGAGACAGTTTGTTTGTACAGCAGAGAGATTATGCCTAGCTGAATTTATTCTTGCAGCCCAAAAGTCCACATCCATTTTTCAAATTTCTCTCTTTTTTTCCTTGAATTTATCACAGTTGTAAAAGTCAGCTTCTTCAAATCGAAGCAAAGAAAACTTTTGCTGCACATTGGAAGCATGTCTTGTTTTTCAGACAAAGATCTGAGTATATTATTAACAGTGGCTACATGATGAGTATGAGTAATTGCCCCTTTCTATATAAGGGTGACCACTTCCAAATTCCCACCTATATATCCCAATAAGATATGTGAAAGCCTTCTCAAAACTTAATTATTTTCAAAATGAAAATTTATGAATATAATTTTTTAGAAGAACACATTTCATTATAAATGAAATTACGTAAAAAGTAACAATATTATAATCTTTAAAGAAAAATTATTGCTTATGAAACTTCTATGATAAAGAATGAATTTAGTCAATCAAGACAGATATTTCTAATACCTCAAAAGAATGAAAGTAAATATGCTACTGCTCACGAAATTAAAAAATAGAATGATAAAATAGTCTAAGCTTCACATGTTTAAGTATGTATCGTCATTTGTTTCCCCATAAAATAGGACAAAATTTAAAGAAATTATGAAAATTGGAAGACATTAATATAAAGAAAAAAAATATTTATATCAACCTACCAATTTGAATTTAAAGCACATTTCAAAATTATATTTCCACGCCCGTTATGTCTTTTATTGCAACTCTTTCCTGTTCCGCCTAAGTATATAGAATATTTTGAGAAGTAACCGTAATTCATAATAGTCTACAACTTATAATCAAGAGCACAACCTCAAAAAGAAATTCTATGATTTTAACATCCTATACAAGTGCAATCAAGAGCACAACCTCAAAATTCTATGATTTTAACATCCTATACAAGTGCAACTCACATAAGCACATCATGTCCAACACACATAAGTAGTGTGTCTAACATGGTGTCGTTGCCACAAAGTTGTATCCTCTTACTAAGCTCTTACCTTCCAACTCCTCAGAAACAAGTGAAAAGTTTCATATTAAAGCCTATCCTCCATTCAAGATAAGACACAACTATAACAACAAACAGTGACAGTGTGAAATATGAGATATATAGTTTTTTTTTTTTTGAGGTGTCTGTGTGTGTGTGAGAGAGAGATAGAAAGCACCATGTTACCAAGAAGAAAACTTACAAGTCTCTTGCGATGTTCACTGATGGAAATAGAGCCCCCTGTGTGAGTTCCAGTGGAAACTGTATTCTCATTACCGCCACGACAATTCTTTGAATTTATTTTTGATTTCTCAATAATCTTAGAATTTTTTCAAATTTCCACCCAACTATCCCATATTTCTTCTAGAACAAAATTTCTCGAACTGCTATGGTTTTTAAGCCAAAAATGAAATCACTGCATCTTCTTGCTGCCTTCCTATGCCATTGGATCTTGACTTGACTATTAATCGAAGGATCCAATAACATGCCTTCTACCTAATCTTATAAAGCAACAATATTAAAATAAAATCTATCATAGTAACCAAATTTTCTTAATTAAATTGGTGGAATATTATACCTTAAATTCATCATAATAAAAATCTTTTAGTTCTTGTGAGACACTTCTCCAATTAACTCCCTTAGGATCAAGTTCGTTTTTGAAAGACTCATATATAATGTTAGAGCAAATGCTCGAAGGCTCCAACCAAGATGAAAATTTTCTCAATATATGAAGCCTATCATAAAGCAATTACAATATATAAATAATAATAATGCAAGCACGATCTAACCCGGAAGGAGAAAGAAAAATAAGCATCCGCTGCCCATGGCTACTGTTGTTCTCCCCTTCACCTATTGTGTTGTCTTGACTAGATGCACCCTCACCTATTACATTGCTCTGATTAGGTGGTATAATAGCTGGTTCAGAACGGACAGACGAGGTACTAGCATGGCCTGGTGTTTGAACTGGTAGAGAACTAGTAGGAGCGAATGTTTGGACTTGGTTGATATGAGCTGGCCCACGAGAGAAACTGGTATGTTTGTCTTGTTGAAAACTAATTGTAGGAATGGGAACAGTAGGCATGTTAACTCGACTTGTGCTACCTCGACCTCTAACTGACATCTTGCTTACACGATTTGTGCTACCTCGACCTTTGCCTCTGCCTCGAGTCATAGCTACAAGAAAAAAATGTTGGTAATAGTAACTGCAAAAGAAACCTACATTTAGGTGCATCACCCACCAAGTATAAGAGTATAATTGAGGAACAAATAAAACTCATATTAGGGTATAAAAAAAAATATTCAGAGAAACCAATCGTGATCACTAACAGTACACAATTATGAATTGCTACAGTCATCCTATCTTATAACTAAGTCATGATCTATCAAGGGATTCTGTAGTCCAACAAAAATACCAAACTCTATTTCTGTTTTCACTTGATAAAAACATAGAAGAAGCAGGTGTACCATATGAATGAAATAGAGTAATCAAATAAAGATCTAAAGTCATATTGAACAAGGAAATCCAACTAAGAGCATCTAAGCACAAAACTCTGTCCACAATCAACTAATACCTCCCTTTTTTATTAATATAATGACCATTATTGGTGTAGACACAATGACAAAGAAAGGTGATATATGCATCCATTTGGACAAGTCATATCGAGAAGATTTATTTATTCTTTTCCAAACAAATAACTATATTAGTATAAGTGCTTTGTTCACAAGCAATTGCTAGAAGCACATGACATGAACCACTATGATTAAAGCTCTCAACTAATACTTTCAAGCAGAGGCAGTAGTTTGTTAGAAGCTCTTAACAGGACAGTAGCTTCATGGAACAACTAAGACAAACAGAGGTAGAGAAGAGAATTGGAGATTAACATAAAATTGTTAGCAAGACTATATAGGTATAAAACAGAGGACTACAACTATTTAAAGAACTGCAGGCTTACCTGAATCAAAAAGCTCCTCTTTGCTAGCAAGTTCACAATCTATCAGCAAGTTCACAATCAAAATTTTTAAAAAAATTTAGCTATAAGCATATATAGTAACTATGTAATGAATAATATTAAGATAAAAATCTTTGAATTGTGCATACATTATGAAAATGAATAAAAAGCTTAGACATCAAAAGACAATCAACAAATGTAGACATATCATGTAACTTGTGGCATCCGTAACATATTACTACAAACAAAAGTCGATGAAGATAAAGTAGCACATTTATATCAACACACTAGTAAGTATCTATTTCTTCTTCGAACTCCTCATCATCATCCTCTTCAGTATCATCCTCAGTTTCATACTCGTCTTCTTCTTCTTCTTCTAATTCATGATGCTCCGGCAACAATCCATCATCAATTGGATCATTCATTTCAATTGTCTCCCCATTTAGATCATGCAAGAGTATAATTTCATTAACAATAATATTCATATCTATCTCATGAACTTCAACTTCTTCAACTTGAAATGGAAGATCCAATTCTGGTGTTGTGATCATTCCCTCATCAGGTAATTCAATGACATCCCGAGGTTTTACTTTTAATATTGCTAACCAATCATCCTTGTCCTTTTTTTGTGCTAGGATATGGCACATAATACACTTGAGTTGCTTGCATTGCAAGAATGAAAGGTTCATATTTTTTAAATCAATGACGGTAGTTAACATCGACCAATTGTATTGATTATGCTCCTTCACACCAACATTCATTGTTGGATCAAACCAGTCACACTTGAATAATACAGTTTGCTTCAAAGATGCTTTACGGTATTCCACTTGTATAATCTCTTGTATCCTTCCATAATAATCGCCAATATTTGGATCCGAGATACAAAATCCACTATTCATTGTTGACCTTACACTACCGCTTTGTACTATGTGAAATTTATATCCATTAACAAAGTACACTGGATAAGCATACACTCTTATTAATGGTCCATTAGCAAGACTACACAAGTATTCATTCTCGATATGGTTGGATCAAACCTATTTAAAAAAAGATTATAAGACTTAGTCTAATTTCACAAGCCAATTTAAACATAGTTTAAAAGATAATGATTGTTGGAGGCTTACATATTCTTTTAACCAAATAGAGAAATATGTATCGAGACTCTTATCTATTTGATCTTGAGATAGATTCGGGAACTCTTCTTGCAAACGTTCCACATACATGCTTTATTGCAATAAAATAAGTTAAATAGAAACCCAAAATGATAAATTTATTATATTAATCAAGTATAACTTTAAAATTATACCTCACAAATGGCTCAACCTCTTTACAATTTAGTAGAATGTAAGTTTGGGCAGCCTTGATTTCTTGAAGGGATAAATCCCTCTTTTTTTCTTCTCCAAATAGCCTTCATGGATGAGTTAATATTGATAAATTCCCTTCTATATCTTCCATAACACCACCATCATCTTTACGGGTTATATTTTGATGACGTGACATAACATGAGGTTCAAAATAATGAGAAAACAACTGTGTTGACTCTGCCATTAAGTATGCTTCACAAATGGAACCCTCAATATTAGCTTTGTTCCCAATCATTTTTTTAAGAGTTCAAAGGTACCTATATAGTTAAATCATTAAATTATAATGTCATGTATAGCATACTTGTCACCATAAAAGCATATTTATTTTATATTTATCTCTCAAAAGGATACATCCATCTATAATGTACAGGTCCAGCAACTCGTGCTTCATATGGAAAGTGCACGGGTAAATGTTCCATTGATTTAAAGAATCCAGGGGGGAATATGCGTTCTAACTTACACAATATCTGTGGGATGTGTACCTCTAATCTTCCAAGTCCACCACTTGAAGAACAGTTGAAGTAAGATCTTTAAAAAACAAACTCAACTCTGTAAGTGCCTACCACATATTACTAGGAAGTAGCCCACGAAATGCAATTGGCAACAATCGTTGCATAAACACATGACAATCATGATTTTTCATGCAAAATAACTTAAATTTGTCTTTGTCTATGTCTAGGCATCGACTCATATTTGAAACATACCCGTCTGGAAACTTCACACCTTCCAACCAATTGAATAACACATGTTTTTTGTTCTTATCTATTGTATATGCAGCTTTGGGATAGCTTCCATCAGGATTCCTTGCCAACTGCAGTCAATCACAGTATTTTGCAATATCTAGACGTGCTTTTGAATTGTCTTTGGTTTTTCCTTCAACATCAAAAACTGTGTTAAATACATTATCAAAGACATTATTCTCCATATGCATGACTTCAAGATTATGTCGTATCATGTTAGAACTCCAATAAGGCAAATCCCAAAAGATGCTTCGTTTTTGCCATCCACAAGACTTACATAATCTCCTATTGACTTCTTCTACATCTAACCCAGTTACTTTCTTTGTCCCCAACTCACAAATTTGATTTAAAATTTCTTCTCACGTTCTAACTGGTGGTGGCGGTCTTGTGACGGTACGACCTTTAAGAAAGCTTTTACAATCTCTGCTAAATGGATGATCTCGGTCAAAAAACATTCTATGACTATAAAACCAAGTTGTTTTCCCACCATGTTGCAATCTGAAGGATTGTTCCTCCTTCATACAATAAGGGCATGCTAAGTTGCCACCGGTACTCCATCTCGATAACATAGAATATGCTGGAAAGTCATTGATCGTCCACATCAGAACTTCCCTTAATTGAAAGTTTTGCTTTTTTGAGATGTCAAAAACTTCTACAACCTGTCTCCCATAACGAGGTCTAATTTCTTTATTAAAGGTTATAGAAAAACATCAATTTTATGTTTAGGATTGTGCTGCCCTAGAGAAATGATAGTTAAGAACATATACGCCTCCTTCATACACATCCCTGTAGGCAAATTATATGGAGTGACAATCACTGGCCATGAAGAGTACTTTCTCCTCGAATGAGCAAATGGCTGGAAACCATCAGTACACAACCCCAACCTCATATTCCTTGGTTCAACAACAAAAAAGGAATGAGTTTCATTGAAGTGCTTCTAAGCCTTAGAGTCTGATGGATGACGCATTACCCCCTCTTCTTGTATATGCTCATGATGCCATCTAATGTTGGTAGCTGTAGCATGGGATACACATAATCTCCACAATCTAGGAATAAGAGGAAAATAATATATTTTCTTGTAAGGGACCAATTTCCTCCAACGAGAACCAACACAACGTTTATACCTCTCCTAGCCACAAAACTTGCAAGATGTTAGGTCCTTAGCTTCACCCAAATACAACATACATCCTGAATTACAACAATCAATCTTTTTAATAGGCAAATTCAAGCTACGCACTAGCTTCTTGGTCTGATAATAATTATCAAGCACTTTATTATCTTCAGGTAAAGCCTCTTTCAATAGTTGCATCACTTGGTTATAACCCCGCTGTAACAAAGTGTTCTCCTTTTTTATAGTTAACATCCGAGAAACTACAACAAGTTGAGAGAGGGAAGAACCATTATACAATTCTATATCAACTGCTTGTAGTAAATTATAGAACCTCTGGGACTCAGGATTGGGTTCCTCCTCCACTGAAGGATTAGGATCCTCCTCCATTGAAGGATTAGGATCATGAAATAGCTCAGGTTCAATAGTATTACTATAAGATTGCCAACTTGAACCCTGGGCAAAGTTTGGTCCAGCTGCATCCGAAACCATTTGGCGATATGGATTATCATATCCCAATCCAGGTTGAGTATGATTATGTAAATCACTAGACATCTCACCAATCACTTTCTTTTCCCCTTGATACTTCCAAACAAAATAGTTCTCCACAAATCCAAATTGATAAAGGTGCAGTTTAACAGTTTCAACATCCATGTATTTAATGTTGTGACATTTTTTACATGGACATCTAACATCATTACCACTTATTCGGTTTCTCTGAGAACATGCAAAGTTGACAAAGTTATTCACACCGGTTATGAAACTAGAATTAATACCCCCTCGACCATCCAACCTCTCGTACATCCAACTACGATTTGAATTATTCATATTCTTATTAAATATCAATATATATAAGAAAATTGGATTTATAATATGTGAAGTACTATTGTATAGGAAAATAAATACATGGTTCAAATTCTCATTGCATATGTTAATTCCAGGTCTTGTTAAGTATGTCGTTGGATAATTAATGAACTTACTGCCAGTTAAAGTAAAACATAAAAATATGTTCAAATTATGCAAGTATATTAATATGAGGAAGGATATTGTATGATAATGAACCTACTTCAAGACACTGAAATAGATGAGCATGAGAGTTAAAAAATGTTACTTACATTGAAAGATGGTAGTGAGAACAAAAGAACAAGTAAAATACAGGAAGGAGATTCACCCCTCACGTCTAGCACTAACTTAGAAGAATTAGTAGTAGGTAAGTCGATGGGATTTTGGGAAGTGAAAAGTGGTGACGAGAATGCCACAAAGGAAACGAAACAGAGAGATAAGAAGAATAAACACTTCCTCATGTTTTGAGTGTATTGTTTGCTTCTAGATTGTGAATTCTGGTCATTCCTCTAACGATGAAGTCTTCTGCTTATATACGGATCCGGACCCTTATATTCCTTGCAATGTTTTAAACATTTATAGTATTTATTACTCCTATAAGTCTATGTTTTGCATGTTGTATGTCGCTACGTTTTTCCTTGGTCCAATCATTACAAAATATGTCCTAGGTAAGGTTATTTTAAAAAAAAATCAATATGGCCCCTCTTTGATTGAATCAAAGCCATCCAAATAACATTTCCTTCATCCATCCAATTCTTAATGTTCATGAGTTTATTGAAATTATTACAATCATAAAACAAATAATTTCCACTCATATTTGAATCACATTAATATCTTAGTTACAATAGGTTTTGGTGTTTACTGTGGGTTGAAAATATGTTGGGTTTCAATCTGTTCATATTTAATGTGGGTTTCAACTGTTCATATTTAATATAGGTATAAATATATAAGTGTAATATTTGTTCAAATCTACTTTTATAAAATTGTTAAATGAACTTCAAGAAAATGGCAGCCACACATTGCTGTATTCACTAGTTTCAAGAATCTTATAGAGAAAGTCACGTTATATAATTATTAAGATCTTTTATTATAAAACATATAAAAATTGTTCTTGTTCTACTTCAATTTAATATCCAGAAGCTATTTTTTTCCAAACAAATAAAATAATTTATATATATATATATCAGTTAATTGATCAAGACAATGATAACATGAATGAAGTTGACTAATACTATATACCCCCTCCAACTATATACTAGTAACCCTATGAACAGTAGGATCCTCCTTGCATTTGAAACAAAGCAAAGAAATTTGATCATAATTTACACATAGATTTAAAAAATGAATTGGTAACCCATAGTTGAGAAATCTTCTAATACATCTAACCCGTCCAGCAGTGACAACTACAAGACCCCACAAATGAGGAGAGCTTAATGCACCTTTCCAAGTACTTTTCAAGAACTTATACTCAGACTTGCATACCAAGGGAAAGAGGGTTACTGGGCTCAAAGAATTAGAAATGGATAAATTAAAACGATTGCTTTTTGTTTTTGTTTTTGTTTTTGGTATGTGCGGAAACAGGGAGTTAAATAGATGGATATAATAATATACAAAGGAAAAGAAGGAAGACAGAGATTTGATTAGTGCAATATGAAAGAGTTCAATAATTGAGGCCTAAGACTTTCATACACCTTGCCTTTCTTTTTTTTTCACCTATCAATGTGAACATTTATGTTATGCTGCAACTTTATTATGAATCGGAAACTTCAATTTCTGATAACTGCAAATGATTTTTCAATGTCTGCTTATTGGAAATTGCAGAGAAAGCAGAAGCCTGAACCCTAGGAATCCCACACTAGGCAAACTCTTTAGCAAACACACACACATATATATATATCATACAGTAACACCCAATAGACAAATCTGATAACATTTAGATAAATTCAAGTCGCAGTTCATGGAACCAATTTTTGCCATTCATGGAACCAAAAATAACTAAAAATGAAGAAGATGAACCTACATACCAGAACTATATCTCCGTTCTTTTTGATTGTTGCAAGAACTAGGCCGCCGTACTTCTGAGGGACATGTTGCCGTTTCTCTCTGTGTGTTGTGTTGCATGTTACATCCCGGAAAATTTTTGGTGATTATTTGATGTTTGTATGCTATGTTAAGGAAAGTACGGGTCGTATATTGATTGTAGATGACAAGGAAATGTGTACGAATGGAAAAACAAAGAGTATGTGAAGTTTATAAGTTAAAGTCTAGTTTAAACGATCATATCTCCAAATATATAATAAACTAGAAGCCCCACAACCTATCAAATTAAATGTATTTGGGGTCTAGCTTTTATAACATCAACCCGCTCGTCAATCGGTATTTTAAAATAAAAAGTTATGGGCATTTTACTAAAGCCCCATTAAGGAGTGACGTAAGCACCGCCTCCACCACCCTTACCCTATTTAATTAAGTTGTTTGCTGCTCAAATCATATCATGCCTATCCAAATTTGAGCTGCCTGCTTAGGGGACACTTCTCTCTGTATTTCACAACCAAAAAACTAAGATAAATCAAGGCAAATCATCAACCAAAAATTTAAGCCAGGTGAAGAAGATCATTACAAAGTTGAAGAGAGGCATCAGTGAATCTTGTTGCTGCATTTTTGAAGCATGTTTATGATATTTTTTTCTTTATTTTTGGAGCAGTACTAAACTGCATATATACTCCCTTTTGTTAATGGTTGGATTGAAGGGAGGAGGTAAGGATTCTATCCTTTAAACTTACCAAAAGTCTTTGCTAAACGCTTGATAATTGGAAGCTAGGCTAGGTTGTCTTTTTCATGTGCGTTTAACTGAAGTTTCTGCCATTCTTTGGGCAGTGAAGCTTCTCTGTTTGCAACCATGCTAAGCTTCCTAGATACCCCATCTTAGTAGGAGTGGAAGACAAGAAAAGGGTAACCATTTCTAGCTCTTAAACTTGCAAGAATTTTCTTGGCTAAAGCTAGAAGTTGAAGTTGGTTTTGTGGCTCATTTTTGGTGTGTTTTTAGGTGAAGTTTCTGCCCGTTTTTAGATGTTGATACAGCTAGTTTTGCTGGGTATATACTACTTTTATGATGGGAAATAATCACAAGAAAATCTAGGTAAGTTCACCCTTTCATTTTTCCCCTTAAAGGCTGTGGAAACAAGTTAAAACAAAGTAATGAAATGTTGTTTTGTATTGTTGTTATGACTTCTGTTGGGATGACATTTTGTCTAGGAAATTGGCTCAAACCAGGATTGTTACATGAGTATAATTTCAAGTAATTGAATAATACTAAACATGGTTGTTGGAAAAAAGAAGCGATTAAGGAAAACTCATCGGAACAAGGTATGTAAGGCGCTCTTTGTCTCTTGATTTCAAGCACGAACTAGTGCAGCGGATGAATCCGACATTCCCCTGTACTTAATTTACGTAGTAGAATATTATGGTTCTTTCCTGTTTTAAGAATTACTTGGTATTATGTTACGTATTTGCTATAGAGTTGGAATACATGAGTGTGAAGTGAAGAGGGCAATTGCCTTCGTTATGGTCATAGTTGTAAATTGAGTCTGAAGTCCCCTCAGCGTGGGCACTATGAGATGTTCCTTTATATTATGTTATATATTTGTTTGTCAAAGATGTTCACATCAGAGTTGCTAAGGAATTTGGTAAACATGGCAAGACGACGACGCGCGAACAAACCTAACATTTGAAATTGGTTTTAACTCAATAAGGGCTAACGAGGGTGATGAAATGGAATTGCCTTATAATAGTTGCCTACCATATTATATGTATATTTTAAGGTTCTTAGTTCCATGAGAGGGTCCCCCGATCCCTCTCCCTTAAGCTAAGCGACTAATTAACACGTTTCTTCATTAACCGATACGTTAAACTTGAAAAATAGAACTCGAATGTGTAAACTATTGATATTTCTGTAGAACCATCTTTAGGGGAAGGTTATGCATAGTATCTTGATGTTAGAAGGTTATATGAAAATCATAATATATGTATACGCTTATGCTTACGTTCAAGTTACACGCTAAGGCGACAAGGATTGCCATTAGAAAGTCGCTATGTCTTTATTAGAGATCTTGAGTTATCTCGACCTCGTGAGAATTGTTTAAGGCTTTAAGTAGACACGTTTCACGTTCTTTGAAAGTTGTATATGTGTAAGGAGGTTAACCCAAGTGTAAAAGTTGAGGCTCTAGTAGCAAAGGAAAGATAAGAGTAAATGTTAGACCTTTTAAGGTAATATGTGAGTTATATGCTCTCTGCATATAGTTGATTTCGAAAAACCTTTGAGTGATGTTAAAATATGAGCAAGACGTATTTAAGAGATAAGGTTGGAAATTAGGTAAAAAGGTAAGTACGTATAAGAATTGCTGGAATAATGAATATGAGAGTAAATAATTAAGTAGGGAATCACGAATCCTGTTTGGAAATTTTTTTTGATGAATATGAAAAGTAAAGCTAAAAGTTGTTAACTTAGATGATAAGTGTTACAATTGTTAATGAGTTAAGAAAATGGCTAGCAAGATTTACCCTGTTCTAAAGACGTTTAGCAAAAAAAGTTATAAATAAAGTTGTTTATGTTAAGTTGTGTTAAGCTAATGAAAGGCCAGTAAAGTGTTAACTTCTTAAGAAATGATTAGAATCGAATATTTTGAGATAGTGATTTAAGTTAAGGAGAAGTTCTTCATCGTACATTTTAAACAATTATCTTTGATTATTTGTTCTAAGAGTTGGATTAACTTTTTTAAGTTTTGAAGGATTTTTTTCTTGGATGTTTCTAAACTGTTTATAATGCCGCTAAGATTTTCTAAGTTCCTCATATTTTGCAAAGTTTCACATAAGCTTTTCCTACGTTGTCCAAAGCACGACTATAAGTCTTTATTTATCTTAAGGCAGCCCCTAGATAGTTTCCTAGCATTTTTATGTTAAAGAGCTCCAAGTTTGAGATATGCAAGTTATGTCTTCCTGTTAAGTTACCTCAAGATTTGATATGATGCACAATGAATGAGGTATGCACAAAATTCTTGATATGAAAGTATGAAAGTCAAACGAGTATAAGCACGAAATGTATGCTAAGATTGTTAATAGAAACTGTTATGTTAAGCTATTCCTCTTTGCTCCTCGTGTTAGTATTTCTAGGAGATGTTTAAAATCATGAACGTGTGTCTACACTGTCTTTATGATATTCCAGTTCTAGGAACTTCCCTAGAATTCATTAACAACTTATGTATGTATTTAAATATTAAATGCAAGACCTATATGTGCATGGCATAATTGTAGCATCAGGGGTAGTGGTAAGATCCTACACATGTTATAGTTATTAAGTCGTCATATTTCATGGTTGTCAGTATTCAGATAGTCTGTATGACCCCTATCAGCTCCATTTATGATTGCGATTGAGATTTATTTTTATTTTACCATGGTATGATACACCGGCTGAAAATATTTTTATTTTTACCTCGGTATGGTACACCGGATGGAGATATTTTTATTTTACCCAGTGTGATACACCGGCTGGAAATATTTTTATTTTACCCCGGTATAGTACACAGGCTGGAGATATTTTTATTTTACCCTGGTGTGGTACACCGGTTGGAGATATTTTTATTTTACCCTGGTGTGGTACACCGACCGAACGAATTTTATATATGGGATTGTGGTTGGCTGGTCACTAGCATTACAGTTATAGTTTCTTTCTTGTGCATTTATTAATTGCATTCTTATCTCATTATAGAGTTATTATCAGATTTTGATTTCTAGGATTCCAGATTGTTACTATTCCTTATTCCTGATTCAGTTATCTTGAATTCACTGATGTTATAGTGAGTTGTTACTATTCCTTATTCCTGGTTCAGTTATCTTGTGTTCACTGATGTTATAGTGAGTTGTTACTATTCCTTATTCCTGGTTCAGTTATCTTGAGTTCACTGATGTTATAGTGAGTTGATATCAATTATAGGTTGCAAAATTCTAAATTATATCTATCCTTTATATGTTTATGTGCTGAGGCAATTATTACAGGATTGTTATCTCATGTTTACAGTTACATACCAGTACATTTCATTCGTACTAACGTCCCTTTACTTGGAGACCTGCATTCGTGCCGCAGGTGCAGGTAGAGGTCGGGATTGCCAATTGTAGTAGTAGTTCGTGAGATCTGCGGATGTGTTGGTAAGCTCCTTTCTTCCTGGAGCTAGAGCTTAGTTATATATGTTTGAGTTTTGAGATGTAGTTATGGGTAGGTCGGAGCCCCGTTCCGACCATCAGTCAGTTTACTTTTTAGAGGCTTTGTGGACTTAGCATGTACAATGTTATTCAGTTTGTGGCCTCATCGGCTTATTGTTGCTTGGTTTAGCATACTCATTTCCTTGGTTCCATTTCAGTTATTTACCCTGTATTATTGAGACCTTATGGGTCTAATTTATACTCCAGTTGATTGTGAAAGGAAGCCTAAATGGCCTAAGTGTTAGAGTTACAGATGTCATATAACTGGCTTCTCGATTAATCATGAATCGAGTTCTAGTTGTGCCCTACCCTAGTTTTGGGGCATGACATTGTAGCTGTAAGAAAGAGGTGATTAAAGGCTTTGTGCCCTAGTGATAGTTTTAATTGACATTGACGATGGATGTAGCGACGGAAAAAAATAATTCGTCGCTATAATGACGAATTTTTTTTGTTTTAATATGTCTATTAAAAATTAAAATAATTCTAGAGACAAAATAATGTCGCTAAACCCGTCCCCCCCTTTAAATGATTTTGCCGCCTATTATTGTCGCTAAATTCGTAGGGAAAAAAGCACCAAATTTTAGCTCCAAAATTTAGTGATGAATGTAGTTTTTTGTCGCTAATACGTCGCTATTTTAGATACTAACATTTTCCTTAATATTTTAGTAACCAAATCAATATTTCATAGATAATCCGTTGTTAATTAGCGACGGATCATTGTTTGACGCAACAATCCGTCGCTAAACACTATTTCTTTTTGTAGTGAGAGCTTCTCAAGGACTATGATATGAGTGTCCTTTATCATCCAAGTAAGGCCAATAAAGTGGTGGATGCTTTTAGTAGGCTATCCATGGAGAGTGTGTCCCATGTCGAGAATGGGAGAAAGGAGCTGGTAAAGGACTTCCATAGGCTTGCTCATTTAGGAGTTCACCTTATAGATTTGACGGATGGCGATGTTATTGTTCAGAATAGGTTGTGGTGACGGAAGTTAAAGCAAGTCAAGATGAGGATCCTATTTTAGTGAAGTTGAATAAAGCTATCCGGAATCTAAAAAGGAGGTTTTCTCCCAAAGGGAAGATGGTGTACTCTGACATTAGGGTCGATTGTGTGTTCCGGCTATAGATGACTTGAGAGAGTAGATATTGAGAGAGACTTATGGCTCTTGGTACTCTATCCATTCAGGTGCCACCAAGATGTACTATGACCTACGAGAAGTCTATTGGTGGAACGACATGAAGAAGGATAACGAAATTTTTGACTAAGTATTCGAATTTCCAATAGGTGAAGGTTGAGCATCAGAGACCTGGAGGTATGCTTCAGGACATCAGCATTGCTACTTGGAAGTGGGAAGAGATTAATATGGACTTTATTTCAGGATTTCCTCGTACGCATCGACAATATGACTCTATATGGGTGATTATAGAAAGGTTGACCAAATCAGCATATTTCTTACCGGTCAAAACTACAGATTCAGTCGAGGATTATGCTAGATTGTATATTCGGGAGTTGGTTCGGTTGCATGGAGTTCACTTATCCATTATCTTAGATAGGGGGAACTTAGTTCACCTCTTAGTTCTGGAGATCATTTCAGAAGGGTCTTGGTACACATGTGAAGCTTAGTACGACTTTTCATCCATAGACAAATGGCTAGGCAGAGCAGACCATTCAGGCTCTTGAGGACATGTTGAGAGCTTATGTGGTAGATTTCAAGGGTAGTTGGGATGGTCACTTGACTCTCATCGAGTTTTCCTATAATAATAGTTATCCCTCTAACATTTAGATGGCTCCATTTGAGGCTCTTTATGGGCGGAGGTGTAGATCACCTATTGGATGATTCAAGGTAGGTGAGGCTACGTTGATAGGACTGGATTTAGTTCATGAGGCCATGGAGAAAGTCCATCTTATTAGGTAAAGGTTGAAAATAGCTCGGAGTCATCAGAAATCTTATGTTGATGTTAGGAGGAAGGAGCTTGAGTTCGAGGTCAATGATTAGGTGTTTCTAAAGGTGTCCACCAAGAAGGGAGTTATGAGGTTCGATAAGAAAGGGAAGCTTAGTCCCTGATATAGATTCCGAGGCGCGCTGGCAAGGTGGCATATGAGTTAGAGTTGCCAACAGTGTTAGCCTTGGTGCATCCAGTTTTCCATGTGTCTTTGTTGAAAAAGTGTATTTGTGATCCGGCTCTAGTTGTTCCGGTAGTGAGCATTGGGGTGAATGATAGCCTTACCTATGAGGAAGTTCCGGTTGAGATCCTAGATCATCAAGTTCGAAAGTTGAGGAATAAGAAAGTAGCTTTAGTGAAGGTTTTATGGAGAAATCAGCTTGTTGAGGGAGCTAGGTGGGAAGCCGAAGCAGATATGATGGCTAAATACCTGCATCTTTTCTCTTCTGGATCAGTTCTAGCATGAGGTACCAGTTTCTTCCTAAGTACTCTGTTCAGTTTCTTGCCAAGTTCATATCTCTCAGTTCCTCGCATGTCATAACATGCATGTATGTTTCATGAAATCAGTTTAGTCATGTATCTTAGTATGGAGTTAGTCACTCCATTAGTTCAGTGATACACTGTGAATTTTGAAAAAGCTATATTATTGATACAATGAATTTCAAAATATTTTCTATAAATTATAATTAGATAAACTATAGCTACTAATTAATAATAATTACAGTCCAAATTAATTATTTATGAAAATTTCTAAAAGAATTTGCCAACAACGATTTTATAACATCGTCAAACTATTACTTTGTATTGACTCATTTTGACTCAACTAATTATCATTTGTATAATCAAATGTGATATTAAAAGTTATAAAGTAATTATTATATTAGATATAATATAAACTTACTATATAACGTAACTAGTGAATTTGTCCGCACTTCGCGTAGTTATTTAAAAAATAAATAAATTATAACAGAGTAATTATTGTTAAAAACTTTAATAAAAAATATAGATCTTTACACATAGATTGATTTATATGTTTCTCTATTTTTCATTTTTAAGATTGATATCAAATAGTAAAAGAAAATTTAACCGACCAATTATTAAACAAATGATCCTCTATGGTTGTTCAGTTTGGATTGAAGTTCATTTCCTAGCCTTCCAGTATGCTTAATCTATATTCAAGGATGAATATTTGCAAGGAGGTGTAATGTAACACCTCAAAAGTCCCTAAGATCAGACCAGGGACTGAAACGGAGAAAATAGGAAAACTAGCACTAGGACACAGGATGGGTCGTGAAGTGACCCGTTGAGTCACTTGACGGGTCGTTAAGTGACCCAGTAGGTGTATAAAAATGGTGAAAAATTGAGTTTCAGAAAGTTTTAACAGGTAGTGAATGATCCGTTAAGTATTGTGATGAATCATTAAGTGGAGGCGTGAAGAAAAGATCAGAGAATGGATTTTCGGTTCCAGTGATAACGGGCCAGTTAACGACCCATGAAGTGACCCAATGGGTCATGAAGTGGGTCGTGGAGAGTTATTTTTTCAGTCGAGTTTTTTAACACACCAAAAATTTTGTAGACCAAAACCCAGACTCAGCAACTAGGAAAATTTTATCTCAGAACGACTCAGACAACAAGTCATCATCAGCTGCAACGAACCATTGACTAATTCGTTTTCAGTCCTGTGAGTTATCCTTCCTAAACCAACAAGCCTAGAAACGGGTCGTGGAAGTGACCAATGACCCATCATGATGAGCCGTGGGGAGAAATACGAGAAGGTGAGAAATCCCAGTGGCTAGGACGAGTGGTGACAATGACAAGTCGGTTGGACCAACGAGTCGTTGTTTTTCCCATTAGTAGGAGTCCAAACTCTTGTTCAAAAAGCCCTAGTGACCACGAGAGGAACTAACAACCCATTGGTTCACCCCACGAGTTGTTTTTCTCTCCCATTTCCTAACTTCCAATAAGCCTAAAATTTTTGTCCAGGACAAACGACTAATCCCAACGAGTCGTGGTGTCAACCAACGACCTGTTGAACCCCGATGGACAGCTTTTTAGACTTTTCTTAGGGGAATTCTTGTAACTTCCCACCTCTTTAACTCTTGAACTATGTTGTTTAGGATTATTTTCAGAGGAATTTATGGAGTTAGTTGACAGTTTCTCTCATTCCTCTCATTCCCTCAAAGGCAGAATGTAAAAAACTCAGTCAGGAAGTTTACAGCAAGAACAAGGGTTCAGTCTTCTTCTCAGATTCTTCAGATTTTTTTCTGGAATTCTACTCCAGGTATGTGGGAATCAAACAAGGGGACTTGTTCTTCCCTTGTGCCCCAAAACTCTCCTGAGAATTTTATCAGTTCCAACCCTGAAGTTCAAAGCTAGGGTTTGTTTGTCAGTAAATTATGGATTTCCTTCTTGTTACAATTTCCATGAGTGTTGAATGCTGTGGTTAGATATATTCCTTGTTGATATCTCTTTCCATGGAATTATATGATTTTACCGCTAGTTTCTTTGCATACAGTGAATTGGGTATTTCATAATTGTCTATATAAAAGTGTTTCTTAACTTTGTAAATTCTCGTAATCCCCATATTTTGACTGTCATGTGAATCATCAGTCAGTTAAAATGTTAATTTAGTCTCAGTCTAAAGTTTTCCTATTTTAGTATCTTCAGTAATATCAACTGATTAGTTTGACTATAGTTAGTTCTTGAGGAGTTCAGTAACACTCCTTAGTATCAGTTATCAGGTTGTTCTTTAGATAGTTATGAATCTTTCAGACAACACAACTCGTGACAGTCTTGGAACACTAGTTTTCAGTTATCAGGTCCTTTAGGCTCTCAGGGTACTTCCTGATAAGTATTCCTGACTTAAGTCTTGGAACATCAGTTTCGAGCTATCAGCTTAGCAGTCATAGTTAGGACCTCTAGTGGGAATAGGATTTAGCACCGACCGGGACGGGGTTCAGCGCACCCAGGTTTACAGAACTACATTGTCACCATAGGGTTTTAGCCCGAATAGGCATCAAACAATGATCACCTAGTTTAGCTGCTATACCCTGGCAAGGTATAGTGGGCCTTCTCCGATGGGGGTATACATCGGACTCCACGTTTAGCTCACAAGGTTACATGTCGGTTATAGCTGCTCTAATAGAATAGTATAATATCTCTTGTAAGTACAACTCAGTTCAGTTATTCAGATTTCAGGTTATGTTTATGACCATCAGTTAGTGCCTGTACTTACACTATTATAGTTATGTCACAGTATTCATCAGTTAATAGTTGGTCATTTCATGTCATATCAGCTCAGTTTTGTATTCTTATTGTTCTACTAATATCTCGCATACTTAGTACATTTTTCAATGTACTAATACATATTTCCATGTTGTATAATATTATGATACAGGTGCAGTTCTCAGTCATAGAAGCGACATTAGTCCTCCTCAAGCAATTTTAGCAGCTTTATCTTGGTGAGTCCTCATCTTTCGAGGACGAGGTTGTAGTTCCATTTCAGTTCTTGTTTTCAGATTTTAGAGTTAGCTGTGGACTTGTCCCAGCAACTCGTTAGTTCTTAGTTGGCTTTTAGACTTAGCGTTATTCAACTTGTTTTGCATTGTTCGCATAAATCTTAGTATTTTTATCAGATGGCTCTTATTTCATAAATTAGCTTATTCAGTTATGTTTCCAGCTTTCGCTATGTTTTCATTTTATCGGTGTGATGTTAAGCCATGGGTTAGGTTGGGGTACCAAGTATTGTGTCGCGTTTAGGGTGTAGACTCGAGTTGTGAAAAACTTAGTATCAGAGCCCTAGGTTTAGAGTATCCTAGGATGTCTGAAAGATGCGTCGAGTAGAGTCCTTTTCATTGGTGTGAAGCGCGCCACACATATGAAGGGGAGGCTATAAGGCATTTTTAGGAAATTTCCCTTTTGTTCATACTCCTTATCGTGCGTTGAGACTAATCCTAAGAATGTCCTCCTAATTCATGCTATATTCATTTCAGTGATAACATGCCTTCAAAAATGAGAAAATAAGAGGAGAAACGTGAATGCAAACCAACTTGCCCCACTAGCTCCAGCAGTCTCTCATGGTGATCAGGTGTCACCTGTTGAGTTCAGGGCTATGATCCAGATGCTTGTCCAGGATATGACCAACCAAGTGAATCAACAGGTGGTCCCGGTGAATGTGAACGGGTCTGCAACAACTGCTAGGGTTCGGGATTTCACCTGAATTAACCCTCTAGCTTTTCATGGATCTAAAGTGGGAGAGGACTCGCAAGAGTTTATGGATGATGTGCAGAAGATCACCCAGATCGTGGGTGTTACTTCTGTAGAAAGTGCTGATCTGGTTGCCTACCATTTGAAATGGGTGGCTCAGATTTGGTACAAACAATGAAAGGAGGGAAGACCGAGTAGAGTGCGATGAGTTCGTTATGACATTCCTCGACAGATTCTTTCCTCGAAAATTGGGGGAGGCCAAGGTTACTGAATATGAACCCAAGGCAAAATAATAGGACAGTAGAAGAGTATGCATTGGAGTTCACTCGGCTGTCGAGGTATGCTCCAGAGATGGTTGTTGAGCCGAGGGCTCGTATTCTCAAATTTGTAAATGGAGTTTCAGACTTGGTGCTTAAGGAATGCAGAACCGCGATGCTGATAAAAGACATTGACCTCCCAGCCTCATCATTCATGCCCAATAGATAGAGGCAGAAAAGTTGAAGGATATAGAGAGGAAAAATAAGAGGGCCAGAACAGGTTAGTTAGAATATGGCCAGCAAAGGTCAGAAGGTGGTAGTCTCCCACAACAGTAACAACAGAGACCTTTCAACACCTACATCAGCCAGTGCTCCTACTTTCCAATCTCGCAAGGTACAAAAGGGTGGAACATCAGGCTCCCCGTCCCAGAGTCATATTTCCAACAGCCCCTCATTTCCAGCCTACCAAAGTGTGGCAAGAATCACCCAGGGGAGTTTTGTTAGGGCAAGGAAGATTATTTTGGTTGTGGCCAGCTAGGCCATAGATTAAGAGATTATCCGTCAGCAGGACGGGGAAAGGCTCAGTCCACTATCTTAGAAGCCCCAACAGGCCGCCCAACTCAGCAGGGTACTACTTCAGGTACGGATGGCGGATAGCGCCAAAACTATTTTTATGCCTTGTCTTCTCTTCAGGATTAGTAGAGCTCACCTGACATGGTCACAGGTATGTTAAGTCTTTTTCATCTAGATGTATATGCCCTACTAGATCCAGGAGCCACACTTTCATTTCTGACTTCTTACATAGCTGTCTAGTTCGATATCAGTTTAGAAGTCCTCTTAGAACCATTCTTAGTCTCTACTCCGATTGGTGAGTCAGTTAGAGCCAGGCGGGTATATAGAAACTTCCAAGTCTTAGTGTTGAGTAAAGTCATTCCAGTTGATCACGTAGAGCTAGACATGGTCAAATTCAAAGTCATTCTTGACTTGGATTGGTACATTCCGGTTATGCCTCAGTTGACTGCAGAACCTGAGTCGTTAAGTTTTAATTTCCCAGTGCGCCAGTCTTAGAATGGATGGGCAGCGTTTTAGCACCTAAGGATCGGTTTATTTCCCACCTTAAGGCAAAAAAGATGATTTCTAAAGAGTGCATCTATCACCTAATTAAGGTCAAATATTCTAGCTCCGAGACCCCGACTATTCAGTCAGTTCCTATTGTCAGCGAATATCCTAATGTCTTTCCCGAAGATCTTCCTGGAGTCCCTCCCGAGCAGAAAATAGACTTCGGCATAGACCTTCTTCTAGAAACCCAACCCATCTCTATCCCTCCTTACAGAATGGCTCCATCTAAGCTTAAGGAGTTGAAGGAACAACTGAAAGACCTTCTAGATAAGGGCTTCATACAACCCAGTATCTCTCCTTGGGGTGCTCTAGTATTTCTCGTGCGAAAGAAAGATGGTACGCTCAGAATTTGCATTGATTACCGTCTGCTGAATAAGGTCACAGTCAAAAACAGGTATCCTCTACCTAGGATTGATGACTTGTTCGGTTTGCTTTAGAGAGCTAGTTATTTTTCGAGAGTAGATCTTAGATCAAGATATCATCATCTTAGGGTCAGAGAATGTGACATACTGTGAAAAGCCTTCAGAACTCTGTATGGCCCCTATGAATTTGTGGTTATGTCTTCTGGACTAACAAATGCTCCTGCAACTTTTATGGACCTGATGAACAGGGTATTCAAGCCGTATCTGGACATGTTCGTTACTGTGTTCATAGATTACATCTTAGTATACTCTAGCAATGAAGAGGAGCATGCTAACAACCTGAAAATAGTGTTGTAGTCTCTTAGAGACCGCTAGTTATTCGCTAAATTCAGTAAGTTTGAATTTGGCTGAAGTCAGTAGCCTTTCTCGGTCATGTGGTCTCAGGTGAGGGTATTCAGGTAGATCCTCAAATGATAACAACGGTAAAAGATTGGCCAAGACCCACTTCTCCAATTGATATCAGGAGTTTCTTGGGTTTAGTCGGTTACTACCGATGGTTTGTAAAGGGGTTTCCTCCATTGCATCCCCTCTGACTAAACTGACTCAGGAAAAGGTAAAGTTTCAGTGGTCAGATTTATGTTAGAAGAGTTTCCAAGAGTTGAAGACTAGACTAACTACAACTCCAACTTTGACCTTGCCAGAAGGAACAAATGGGTCCGTAGTTTCTTGTGATGCTTCTAGAGTGGGCCTCGGTTGTTTCCTGATGAAGCGGGGTAAGGTGATAGTTTATACCTCCAAACAACTCAAGGTTCAAGAGAAGAATTAGCTGATTCATGATCTTGAATTGGCGGTAGTGGTATTTGCTTTGAAGATATGGAGACATTACCTTTATGAGATTCACGTGGATGTTTTCAGTGACCACAAGAGCCTTCCATACATGTTCAGTCAGAAGGAACTGAACCTCAATAAGAGAAGGTAGCTTGAGTTATTAAAGGACTATGACATGAGTATGCTATACCACCAGGGCAAGGCCATTGTAGTGGCGGATGACTTAAACAAGATGTCTATGGAAAGCTTTCCTCATGTTGAGGAGAGCAGAAAGGTGCTGGCAAAAGATACCCACAGGTTAGCTAGGTTGGGGATACAGTTGGTTTATTCAACTGAGGGTGGAGTTGTAATCCAGAGTAGGTCATAATCCTCACCGGTAGTAGAGGTCAAGTCAAATC
Organism: Datura wrightii; assembly: GCA_035772735.1. Lineage (NCBI taxonomy): Eukaryota > Viridiplantae > Streptophyta > Magnoliopsida > Solanales > Solanaceae > Datura > Datura wrightii. The sequence goes on along the minus strand of JASDFA010000019.1, from coordinate 67,416,768 downwards.
AGGATGAAGACCTCATATTACTCAAACTAAAAGAAGAAGTTCCAAGAAAAGAAGTTAAGGCTTTCTACAAAGGAGGAGATGGTGTACTTTGTTATCAGGGCAGACTTTGTGTTCCAGACATAGATGACTTGAGACAGCGAATACTGGTAGAAGTACATAGCTCCAGATATTCTATTCACCCAGGTGCCACTAAGATGTACCGTGGCCTACAGAAAATCTACTAGTGGAACGACATGAAGAGGGACATTGCAGAATTTGTAGCTAAGTGTCCTAACTGCCATCAAGTTAAGGTTGAACACCAGAGACCTGGGGGTATGACTCAGGATATCAGCATACCCATGTGGAAGTGGAAAGAGGTGAACATGGATTTCATTATAGGTCTACCTCATACTCGTCAGCAGCATGATTCAATTTAGGTGGTAGAGGACAGATGACCAAGTCAACATATTTCCTATCGGTCAATACTACAAACTCAGCTGAAGATTATGCTAGACTGTACATCTAGGAGTTAGTCAGATTTCATGGGATCCTATTGTCCATTGTTTTAGATAGAGGTACCCAGTTCACCTTTGCAAAGGTATCCAACGCTAAAATTTCAAGGCAAGAATTTTGGATCTTCTACCCCAAATTTGTATTTTCTTGATATGGGAATTTCTTTGATGATTCCTCAGCAAGTCCTTAACTCCTTCATCCACTCGATGGTTCTTCTCCATAGCTTGGAATTTGAGCTCCTTGTTAATGGAATTCCTGATATGCTTTATAGATTTCAAATTGAATTTTTGTTAATAGAGAAATTGGTTGCTTCACTTTCTTTAAATCTCTGTAAATCTTCAAAGCTTTTGATTTCTCCTTCACAAACCAGTTTCATTTTTTGTTTTTGGAGAAAAATCTCTCTCCATAAGGGTGTGATTTTGTCCAAAATCACCATACTGCTGAGTTCTTTAGCTTGATTTTTGCTGAAATTTGTTAGTGGGGAGTTGAAATGGAAGGTCTAATTGTTTTAGGCCTATTGAGACCATAACAAGAAGAGGACCTAGATGAATTAACTCCATTATTATTATTATTATAGGAAGATTCAATTTTTGTAAAAGAAAACACAACCCTACAAATAAAAAAAATCTGAAAAGTCCACAATTCCATTAAGGACCTTAGCGTGTTGAGAACCCATAGTTTGTTTGGTTAGTGTGTTAAGCGGGTGGGGCGGGGGAGCGGGCGTGTTTATTTATTTATTATTATTTTTTAATAAATGGGTCATTTATGTTATATATATATATATATATATATATATATATATATATATATATTGTTACACCCTGTAAATTTTAAATAAATAAATAGCCTAATGTCATGTTGGTTAAGGGATTTAGAAAGAAAAAAAAAAAAGAAGTCGGTTTTCATCTTCATATAAGATGATTTCCAGCAAGAAACAGAGGGTAGCCATTGTTAGGAAAACCCACGAGAAAATATATATATTTCTTTCCAATTACGCGACAAAACGCGGTCTAAACTCCGTTTCGGCTTAGGTACAGGTGTATAAAGCTGCAGAGAGCAATCCTACGGAGTTGGTTTCGTGAAATTTGGCCGACGAAACATCGTGCTACCGAGGTAAAGTAAATAGAATTATTTTAAATTAGTACCAATGTGTTCCTAGCGTTGCAGTGAGCATTTATCCCTTCTGGGCTATCGAGAAATAACGAGTTTTTGATCATTTTCCGAAAGGTTGAAGTTGGGATAAATATATATATCAAAAGTGATAATTTCTCCCGAATATTAATGTATTTGGTTCTAATTGACATGTATATGAATGTAGTTGGGAGAAACAGCAGAAGTACCGACGGAAATCACACCGGTCAGTCGGGTACTCAGAAACCAGGTATGTAAAGTTATTCTTTCGGCAAGCCAGGAAGTATAGCTTAGAAAGTAAATAGAATAAAGGCTATTAACCGATACCCAGCGTACAGGAACGATTTTAGTATAATTTCCAGCAAGCATGCTAGTATATTAATTACGTATCATGCGATAATCAGAATAGTAGATAATCAGGCAATACGTATTACATCTGTTGAGATTGTATCCAGTAGTAGGTGGTACATTTTATGTTATTGAGCTATATCCAGATATAATCAGATAGACAGATAAAGGCCAGGTAGCAGTTAGTCCAGCAATCAGGAATAGTGTAACACAGAATATAGTTCAGTTATTTAATACAAACTGGTCTTGAGATACAAGAAGAGAATATGGTTAGTATTTTGCATTGAGCATGCTTGCTGTGTATGTGTTTTGTATGTTGAGACTTGTTGTGGCATGTGGGCACCCTTTAGCATCCCCACCGCCCTTGGGTTATAGCTGTGTCGATACCAGATTCAGATACCGCCACCAGCTGGGCGATGCCGTCCGACTAAAGGACGATGATGGCCGACCACCATGATAATACGGTCCAGACCACCCTGCTTGCAGGGGTAGTTCAGTTTACTCTGCGCAGAGCTAGCACACCCTGTTTACAGGGGCAGACCACTCTGTGTGCACACCTGTGCCCAGAGGCAGGAGTCTTCGGACTCAGACACAGTTTATTGTCAGAGGCCAAGGCCTGAGCTACGTACCTATTTCCAGTGGAGGTGCGCGTTGGGGCCGTGGCACGTTGGCCTAGCCCCGCGTTGCACGCTGTGCCACATTGGGCCTAAGTACCTGGACCACTAAATTACAGTAAGGGTCCGCGTCGGTAGCGTGTCACGGAGGCAGTGCTCCGCGATGCACTCCGTGACACGTTGCTTGTTATTCCGAGAGAAATTCCCACAAGTATAAATAGAACACTTAGGTTCATTTTTAATTATTCTGACTTGGTGGAGCAAGAACGTGGGTTACAGGCAGTTGAGGGCACGAAAATCTCAGGGTTTTTCTCTATCTCCTTCTTCTTTATTTCAATTTCTTGTACGATTAACACTCATTTAACGATGTTTAATCCACAAATGAGTGGCTAAATCACCTTCTTGTTGAGGTTAAGAGAAATGGTATTGAAATGTGATTATTGATTATTTGGTTTTTCATCTTTTCTACCATGGTTGTTCTATCGATTCTTGTTCGTACTGCATTAATGTGTGGCCAACATTAATGTATATCTAAAAAGTCCGGTTTCACTCGAGAGAGCAAGAAATTGGAAAGTTGTGAACTGATAGGATATGATCTTTTCTTAGTTTGGGAAAATTGAGAATTGATTTACCTTCAGGATAGAAATATACCTGAAAGTCGTATTAGTCAATTAAGGAATTGGTTTTGTAAGGCTAGAACATGAATTTCGTTTTATCACAGAAATGTAGGTGGACGGTTCATGATTCTTAAGTTGGGTTAAATACGAGAGTTTTAATCCATTGGCAATAATTCTTGACTAGCAACCGGAGGAAAGATTAACCAAATTGAATCGATAATTTGTTTCTTTACATGTTAATTTAACCTCAGCATGCTCATATTCATAGTTCAGACTCAAATTGTATACTCGTTTTATAATTAGCATAAAATTAGAAACCAAAGTACCAAACTCTTTTTCACACTGTTGTCTGCATTTTTAGAGTTAAAGTATAGTGACACTTGAGTAGATTGTTACCCTAGCCCAGTCCCTGTGGGATCGATACTTGGCTTACTTAAGCTACTTTACTACTTGTTTGACCACGTGCACTTGCGTGTAGCTACATACACAAAAACAGCCGAACAAGTTTTTGGTGCCGTTGTCGGGGACTGGCAATTGGTAAATTTTTCTTAAGTGTTAGTTTACTATTTCTTCTTAGTGTTGACAACTTGGTCTTAGCCTGTATTTTGCAGAAACTAATTTCTATTGAACACTGGCAAGAAACAAGGAGCTGGTGGACTCATATTTAGAGCCTGAAAGACAATTTCATCGTCAAAGGAGAGAAGATCTAGAGAGAAAGCTGCAGTTGCTCTGACAAACAATCATGGAGCAACAACAGAATCCACCAGTTGTAAGGGCAATGTTAGTGCCCAAGGAAATGGCAGCTAGGCCGGTTTGCGAGGTGGCAATCCCACATGCTAACAATGTCACATCTAGCATCCGCAAACCTGAGCCAGGAGGGAGGTTCGAGCTCAAACAAAACATGGTGCAATTGCTGCACACCAGCGGGAAGTTCACAAGTCTCCCTCATGAGGATCCACAGCAGCATCTCCAAATTTTTTTGGAGATAAGTGACACTTACATCCCCGCTGGAGTGTCATCAGATTATGTCAGGCTTACATTGTTCCCATTTTCACTGTTGGGAGAAGCCAAGAAGTGGTTGAAAGCTGAGCCACCCAATTCTATTACTACGTGGGATGATCTTACAAGGAAATTCTTGATACGATTTTTTCCATCCGGTAAGACAGCAAAACTTAGAAGTCAAATTCTAAGTTTTAAACAGAGAGATGGAGAGAATCTATATCAAGCGTGGGAGAGATTCAAGTCTATGTTGCGGGATTGCCCTCATCATCACCAACCCAATGATGTGCTGGTGCACACTTTTATAGAGGGTTTGGAACCCCACACAAAAATCTTGCTAGACTCAGCAGCTGGGGGACAAGCATTGGAGAAAACTTATGAGGAGCTGTATACCTTGTTAAATCGTATTCCGTAGGGAAATCCGGAGTGGAATGCTGATTCATCAAGAGGAGGAAAAAGGAAAGAAACAGGAGTCCTAGAAGTGGATGGTTTTATAGCTATTGTTGCACAGATAGCTGCTTTACAGAATCAACTCCACACCCACTTCAGTAACTTGACCATGAACCAGACTCAAGCCCCAGTGAATGTAGTGCAACAGATTTGGTGTGAAGTGTGCGGGAGTAGTGAGCACTCAGCTGAGTGTTGTGGAGCAAATCCTGATTCGGTGAACTTTGTGGGAAATGTACAGAGGAACAACCACCAACAGTATGGCAACAGCTACAATTCCAACTGGAGGATTCACCCGAATTTCTCTTGGGGTAGCAACAACCATCAAGGGCAGAGTTCGAGTCAGGGGGCGCAGAGGAATCAAGGAGGGCAGCAGAACTATCAGGTACAATATAGGAACAACAATGCACCTCCTCCACCACCATCACCCAGCATTGAGGAGATGTTCAAGACAATGATAGCAAACCAAGCTCAATTGGAGGCTGACTATGTGAAATTGGCAGCCGAGGTAAAGAACAACCAGTTAGCTACTAAGGAACTGGAGTGTCAATTTGGGCAATTTGCTGGAGCCCAAAACACTAGGGCTAGAGGAGGACTCCCAAGCGACACGGATCCCAACCCCAAGCAAGTGAATGCGGTGACCACAAGGAGTGGTTTGCAGCTTAAAGAGGTGGAACCAGAAAGACCACCTCAACAATCGGGAGCAGCAGAAGTTGAGAGGGAGAAAATTGATGAGTGGGAAGAAAAAAGAGGCTGAATCAGAAAGACCACCACCCCCGTTCCCTCAGAGATTAAAGAAACACAAGGAGGAGGCGTTTTTCAAGAAATTCATGGAGGTGCTGAAACAGGTACATATTAACTAACCTCTTGTTGATGTTTTGCATGTAGTGCCGAAGTATGCAAAGTATATTAAGGACATCGTGGCAAACAAAAGTCGGTTGACTGAGTATGCTACGGTGGCTCTCACGGAGGAGTGCACTTCCCGGATACAAAACCGGTTGCCCACAAAGCTCAAAGACCCTGGGAGCTTTACTATACAAATTACAATTGGGCAAAGTATCCGAGCTCGCGGATTATGTGATTTGGGAGCGAGCATTAATTTGATGCCGTCATCGGTATTTAAGAAGTTGGGTCTAGGGAGTCCTAGACCAACAACAGTCATATTGCAACAAGCGGATCGTTCCTTAGCCAGACCTGATGACATTGTGGAGGATGTGCTGGTGCAAGTGGGCTCCTTTATCTTCCTGGTAGATTTCGTCGTGCTGGATTTTGAGCCAGACGCAGAAGTCCCATTTATTTTGGGACGTCCTTTCTTGGCGACCGGGAAAGCGCTGATTGATGTAGCTGCAGGGCAGCTAACTATGCGAGCACATGATAAAGTTGAGGTATTTGATGTGTTTAAGGCCATGAACCTGCCGGCTATACATGAGGAGCTTTCAGCAATCAATGTGGTGGAACAAGAAGAAATTCGTTAGATTGTTGAATCTCAAGACCCACTGGAAAGAGTGTTGATGAACTCTGATCAGTTTGGAGATAGAGACGCTTATGAGGTGGTACAAATGCTGAATGAGGCACAAAGGCATCCAAGGAAACAGGAATTTCAGTCTTTAATGAGAAATCTGGAACCATTGCTGAAACCATCCATTGAGGAAGCACCAAAGTTGGAATTGAAAGAATTACCTTCCCATTTAAAATATGTCTTTCTGGGGGAAGATGAGACGTTGCCGGTTATCATCTCCGCAGAATTGATGGAGGCACAGGAGAAGGAAGCATTGGGTGTCCTCAGAAAAAGGAAGAAAGTAATGGGTTGGCAAATGTCAGATATTCAGGGTATCAATCTAGCTTTTTGCACACACAGGATTTTCATGGAGACAGGAGCAAAACCAACCGTTCAGCCACAACGAAGGCTAAATCCAGCAATGAAGGATGTGGTTAGGAAAGAAATAATTAAGTGGCTTGATGCAGGTGTGGTCTACCCGATTTCAGACAGTGAATAGGTCAGCCCCGTTCAGTGCGTTCCAAAGAAAGGAGGGATGACCGTGGTCACCAATGAGAAAAATGAGCTGATTCCTACACGAACCGTCACAGGCTGGCGGATTTGCATGGACTATAGAAAGCTTAATGAAGCCATAAGGAAAGATCATTATCCTATCCCATTTATTGATCAGATATTAGATAGGTTGGCAGGACAGGAATATTATTGTTTTCTTGATGGGTACTCTGGTTATAACCAAATAGCCATAGCTCCGGAGGACCAAGAGAAGACTACTTTTACCTGTCCTTATGGGACATATGCTTTTAGACAGATGCCATTTGGGTTATGCAATGCACCTGCCACATTCCAGAGATGCATGATGGCTATTTTCCACGACATGGTGGAGGATTTTGTTGAGGTATTTATGGATGATTTTTCTGTTTTCGGTAATTCGTTTGCTACTTGTTTGCAGAATCTTGACAGGATGCTGGCTCACTGCGAGGAATCTAACCTTGTACTAAACAGGGAGAAATGCCATTTCTTAGTTAAGGAGGGTATTGTCCTTGGCCACAAAGTGTCTCGCAAGGGGTTGGAAGTTGATCGTGCTAAGATCGAGGTTATTGAGAAGTTACCACCACCTGTGTCGGTGAAAGGTGTGCGCAGTTTTCTTGGGCATGCAGGGTTCTACAGATGGTTCATCAGAAACTTTTCCAAAATTTCTCGACCTTTATGCAAATTGTTAGAAAAAGAGGTGAAGTTTGAGTTGGATGATGAGTGTGTTAAAGAATTCGAGGAGTAGAAGAAGAAATTGATAGAAGCACCTATCCTTACTTCTCCGGATTGGGGACAACCATTTGAGTTGACGTGTGATGAAAGTGATGTGGCTGTGGGAGCGGTATTAGGACAGAGGAAAAATAGAATCTTTCATTCTATTCATTATGCAAGCAAAACGCTAAATACGACCCAAAGTAATTATACAGTCACAGAGAAGGAGATGCTAGCATTGGTGTTTGCATTTGACAAATTCAGGTCCTATTTGGTGGGTTCAAAATTAGTGGTGTACACCGATCATGCAGCAATTCGGTACCTATTTAACAAGAAAGATGCTTAGCCCAGACTGATCAGATGGATCCTATTGTTGCAAGAGTTCGACCTCGAAATTAAGGACAGAAAGGGGAGCAAAAATCAAGTGGCAGATCACTTATCGCGACTGGAGAGCCGGTCGCATGTGAAGGAAGGTGATAACATCAATGAGGAGTTCCCGGATGAGCAGCTCTTAGCAGTAGGGGAAGCTGAAGTTCCCTGGTACGCAGACATAGTTAACTTGTTGGTGAGTGGAGTCTACCCACCTGAGGCGACAGTCCAGCAGATTAGAAAGTTGAGGCATGATTGTCGACACTTTATTTGGGATGAACCATACTTATTTAAGCAGGGACCGGATCAGGTGATGAGAAGATGCATCCCGGAGAGTCAGATTGCAGAGGTGTTGAGGAGTTGTCACTCTTCGTTGTATGGGGGCACCATGGAGGCGAGCGGACAGCGTACAAGGTTCTACAGTCAGGGTTCTTTTGGCCTACACTATTCAGAGACTCTATGGCATACGTCAAAATGTGTGATAGATGTCAGCGTACAGGAATGATTGGTAGAAGACAGGAGATGCCGCTGCAGAATATACTGGAAGTAGAGACCTTTGATGTATGGGGCATAGATTTCATGGGACCGTTCCTACCGTCATTTGGTAATCGTTACATCTTGGTGGCCGTAGATTATGTATCAAAGTGGGTGGAAGCAATAGCTTGCCCCAGGAATGACAACAAGGTGGTAACAAAATTTGTGAAAAAACACATTCTCACCAGGTTCGGGACACCCCGAGCCATTATCAGTGATGGATGGGCTTATTTTGTCAATGCAAGTTTCAAGAAGTTACTAGCCAAGTATGGGGTGCGCCACAAGGTGGCAACAGCATACCACCCCCAAACTAGCGGGCAAGTAAAGGTGTCAAATAGAGAAGTGAAGCAGATTCTCCAGAAAACAGTGAATACACAACGGAATGATTGGTCAAGCAAACTTAATGATGCGTTGTGGGCATACAGAACTGCTTACAAGACACCGATTGGAACTTCACCATACCGATTGGTCTATGGTAAAGCATGTTATCTGCCAGTGGAGCTAGAGCACCGATCCTTCTGGGCCGTGAGAAAATTGAATTTGGACTTAGAGCTAGTGGGCAAGAAGAGACTAATGCAACTCAGTGAACTTGAAGAGTTCCTCTGGCATGCTTATGAGAGTGCTAAGTACTACAAGGAAAAAATGAAAAGGTGGCATGACAAGCATGTGGTGCATCGTATTTTTGAGCCGGGGCAGAAAGTATTGCTCTTCAATTCAAGATTGAAGTTGTTTCCAGGAAAGCTGAGGTCCAAATGGTCGGGGCCATTTGAGGTGGTCAGAATGACCCCGCACGGGGCAGTAGAACTGTGGCAAGAAGATCGGAGTGCCACGTTCTTGGTCAATGGGCAAAGATGTAAGCATTACTGGGGTGAGGACGGTGGTCAAGAGAAAACGTTCGTCACCCTAGAAGATGACTGAGCTTAAGGACGTCGAGCCGCGACGGTAAACCAGGCGCTGCACGGGAGGCAACCCGTGAAATTTTCTGTGTAAAATGTGAATAGATTTTGTAGAAAAAGTAAAAATGAAAAAAGTAGAAAGAGAAAAAGAGAGGAAAAAAATTAAAAACAAAATTGTTATATTTGTTGTTTTTTATTTTTTTTTTAGTGAAACCTATAATTCTAACAAATTTCTTGTTGTAAGATGAATTTCAGGTTGAATGGAGGATAAATATGCAAAGAATCGCAAAGGAAACATTGAGGTATGAAAAATAATCAAAAGTGGCAAAACAGTGAGCCCACGCGATGGCTCCGTGTCACGGAGGAGGGCCTCCGCATTACCCTCGGTGACACGTTGAAGGTATTATGAAATTTTTACAAATTCCTGAACACCTACGCGATGGCTCCGTGTCACGGAGGGCATGCTCCGCATTACCCTCCGTGATACGTTGAGGTGTATTTCGCGACGGGTCACACCGGGTCGCCGGGTGACCCCTGCGAAAAACCCCCCTTTTAACCTCGACTTTGCCTCATTTTTTCCCATTCCTCACCTCCTCAGCGAAAATCAACCCAAAACCCCCCCCCCTTCCCCAACGTGACACGGCGTAGGAGTTCAATTTTATCAACTTTTCTTCAATATTATCGAATTTAAGGTATGTTTGTTAACTTAATCTCATTTCTTACCTTATTTTTGCGATTTTTAGCATAGGAAGTGAAGAAAACTTGCCCTAAGTAGAAATTAAGTTTAAATTCGATTGAGTTATTGTTGATTGAAGTTCGTAGAATCATCGTGGTTGCATGAACTCGAAAATTACATAGCTTGATAGGATTTTTAATAAAAGCATAGCTAGGGCTTGAATTTGAGTGTGAAACGGAAAAATTGAGTTGAACTTTGGAATTCTAGCTGGGTTGTTTATGTTGGATGAGATGAGTTGGTTGTGCTAACTGTAATAAGCTAAAAGTCCGACGGATTTCCGGGTTAAGGAAATTGTGGAAATTGCAAGAAATGGATGAATTATATGGATTCATGTAGATAAATATTTTTCTCTTGTTTCTTTGTTCTTCTTGCTAAGTTCTATGTGATGGAATGTATCGATGGTTATTATTGTGATTAGCTATACGAATCTGAGTAGTACATAGAATGTATACCGTCGAATTCTCTGAATGCACTAAGCATAGGTGTTATGTTTTGTTGTTTGTTTGTGAAAATAAGTACGATCTTGCCGTAATGTTATGATTTTGGCTAAAGACTAAGTGTGGGGTAGCCTATCTTAACCCAACCTTAGTCGAAGCTAATTTTAATTGGCTTAACATTGAACTTGTCTATTTGGTTTGACAGGAACAATGGCAAGCAGGCAAGACAAGGGAAAAGGCGCATCAACATCAGGCGCCAGAAGAAAAAGAATTAGGCTGGGAACAGCAGTCCAACAGCACCAGCGGTTCCACGCGGCCAACGCCATCAATACAGAACCAGATGGGTGACAGAGGAGGGGAAGAAATGGTACGCGAAGCACAAGGAAAGCAAATACTTCCCCGAAGAACACATTGACGGGGAACCATTGGCACAGGAGTTCCCCAGGATTGTCCAAAGGATCGAGGCAGCCGGGCTGAATTTCATCTTTGAGGAGCCCAAAGAATGCAACTTGCACTTGATTCGGGAATTCTACGCCAACTGGAACCCGACTCTCAAAAGTCACACCATCAAGATAAGGGGGAAAATAGTCACTTTTGAGCCCCACCACCTTAATGCCATCTTAGGGGCGCGGGACACAGACGCCCATGTGCTTCGACAGCTGAATATCACTCCACCATATGCGGACATCAGACGCACTTTGTGTGGAACCCGGTCGATAGCTCGTTGGAGCAGGCATAAGGAGAGGGGCTATCATCAGACCTTGTCCTACTCACAGATGAACAGGGAAGCCAGGATATTGCTGAAGATTATTTGTTCCTGCTTAATCCCGGGGGTGCATATGATAGATGTAACCCGGGATCGTATATCCTTGGTGTACGCCCTGATGAAAGGGCCGGAGATCAACGTGGGGGCGGTGATTATCTCCGCCATGAAGAGAGCTCGTTTACATCAAGGGCATAGGTACGGGTTTGGTGGATTACTCACCATGTTACTGAGGGGCCTGGATATTGAGAAAGAGGCCCTTGACTGCATCCTGCAGATGGAGCGGCGGGCCTTAGATGTCACCAAAACTAAGGCACCCGACACCACGCACGGACCAGTTCTTACACTAGCCGAGCGACAAGCTCGGGATGATCAGTACATGGCTCGCATGTACGGGATGCAGATGCTCCAGCTGCGAATAGGCGGGAGGCCGGCAACAAAAGAGGAGCTGTGGTAGCTCGAGCTAGACTACTCTTTTGCGAAAATGCCAGGGCCCTATGCTGAGTTGGGCCAGCTTTTGTGGAGCCCACGGATGATGACTTCCCCACAGATGAGGAGACACGCCATGACGACTCCGATGCGGAGTCAGATGATGATGATGGGGGCAATTCAGACATGGGAGAAGAGGCAACAGCACTTGATGAAGAAGTGGAATTCTTTGATTTATCAGGGAGTTTCACCACCCATTCTTGTACTATGCTAATTTTTGTGAACACTGTGGACAGTGTTCGATTTAAGTGTGGGGTGGGAGTAGTTAGGTGTTGCTTGCTGTCGATTTTAATGTATGTTTCTGTTCTGTTGTCGTGCATGTGATAAAATTGTGACCTTGTGATTGTGGTGAGTATGTTTTGTATTGTAAGTAATGTGAAGCTGTTGGTTGCTGTTGAATGTTGTTAGCTGGCTTTGTACATATTTTTGTTTTATCGAAATGATCGATATTTTTTAAAAATGTTTTTTCATGAATTTTTAAATTTTTGGGTTTCTCGGCGTTTGTTTTCGGTTCTTTTACCGAGAATGGTCCCATTGAACCGAAGTCTTAGTTAGTGACCATTCCCTATGATGGATGGATGACGACCGTCTTAAGGGAAATGTAGTCGTTAGGAGTAAATTTTTTTCATTTATTTTTCAGTTTTTTTCTTTTGTGGGTTGCATCCCAAAACCTGTAGTTACTTTATGGTTGCGGAATTCTAGTTGCGTGTTGTACATGATATATGAAATGCAAAGGTGATTTGTATGAAAGCATGGAACTGTGTAAATATGTTGAGATACCTAGGCCATAGAGTCGATTCAGTGCGATTGAGGCTTAATGTTTGAATTCTTGTAATTAGCTGGTTGAAGAGTTTGTGAATGCATCTTGAATTGAGCATGTGCAATGAGTGTATGGTGAGGTTTTGTTTATTCCATACTGTTACAAAATGTCTAGAACTTGCCTGGTGTGTGCACGAAATGAAATGAAGGACGTGTATTGCAGGAAAGGATGTAGGCATTTCTTTGTTTTAACCGAAAGTTTTTCTTTTTCATTATTGTACCCACCTTGAATGTATACCCTAGCTAGCCCATTGAGCCTTTAGCCTATTATTTTTCTTTTGTCAAAAAGGTGTAAACCGAGCTTAACCCCTTCTTTTCATTATCCGTGCATTTGATCCAAACCTCTTAAGCGCTTAAGAAAAGAAAATAATTTTCCCAAAGTGTCAAAGAGTGAGAATGGTGAAAAGAAAAGAAAAGTAGAGTGATGAAAGGAAAGAAAAGGTTGAAGGTGCATTCGTTATAAATTAAACATAACGAAGATGTATACATAATCTTTGTTATTGAGTCAAGTTTGCTTAAAGAGATGGGTCAAAATAAAGACAGATTTCAAGAATGGGAGGACGAAGGAAGAAACAATGCCCATGAGGTTGAGGGGATGTATCGAAAAAGCTCTTAAGGATGCTAGAGGCTATTATTGGTTAGCCCAATATTTACTAGTTCCGTAGCTTACATTACAACCCGTTAAGTCCTACGTGATCCTACATCACATTTCCTTATATTAGTGGAGTAATACACTAAAGGCAAGCTTATGGTTCATGACATGATGCATGAGAATTCTTTTGGGGAGAGAGAGCGAAATTGTGTTTATATGCCCCTGCATGTAATTTTTTGAGTTCATGTGATTAAAAAGGGGAAAATTCTCTTGTGTTGTGAGGGCACATCCTCGATGAGAGATTAAAATTCATGTCGGATATCTTGATCAGCCGATTTGCATGAGTTTGCCGATATCGAGAGTCAATTCTTGAGTATAGGAGGTCTTAATGTGTTGAAGGTCATTGTATCGATAAGACCCTGCATGTTTTCTTGATGATTTTCCGTATTAAATAATCGGTATAACCGTAGCTTGAATTGTTGAACCAAAGTAGCCAGGTTGGGGTGTCAATTGCATGAGGTGTAAGATTGTTGTTCGGGGATGAACAAGGATTTAAGTGTGGGGTAAGTGATCTTGGGAAAATTTATATGCCCAAGTGATACTCAAAGGTGTCAAATTTGCCTTGTTTATCGATCGATATTTATACATTCTCATGTGATTTGTAATAAAATGTGAATTTATACTAACCAACATGATGAGCGTTGTTTTGCAGGTGAAATATAAGTTTGGGAAGCTAAAATGCATGTTGGGAGAGATCGGGGTTGGACTCGGACGCGAGCAAAGGAAAAAGCACTTGAAGGCACAAATTAAAGGGGCTCCGCGATGGAGCCGTGTCATGCTGCCATCGCGGATGCATTCTTCCTGGATGGTGAAATTATGCCTATTTCCAGTGGAGGTGTGCGTTAGGGCCGTGGCACATTGGCCTAGCCCCGCGTTGCACACCGTGCCACGTTGGGCCTAAGTACCTGGATGACTAAATTCCAGTAAGGGTCCGCGTCGGTGGCGTGTCACGGAGGCAGTGCTCCACAATGCACTCCGTGACACGTTGCTTGTTATTCTGGGAAAAATTCCCACAAGTATAAATAGAACACTTAGGTTCATTTTTAATTATTCTGACTTGGTGGAGCAAGAACGTGGGTTACAGGCAGTTGAGGGGACGAAAATCTCAGGGTTTTTCTCTATCTCCTTCTTCTTTATTTCAATTGCTTGTACGATTAACACTCATCTAACGATGTTTAATCCACAAATGAGTGGCTAAATCCCCTTCTTGTTGAGGTTAAGAACAATGGTATTGAAATGTGATTATTGATTATTTGGTTTTTCATCTTTTCTTCCATGGTTGTTCTATCGATTCTTGTTCTTACTGCATTAATGTGTGGCCAACATTAATGTATATCTAAAAAGTCCGGTTTCACTCGATAGAGTAAGAAATTGGAAAGTTGTGAATTGATAGGATATGATCTTTTCTTAGTTTGGGAAAATTGAGAATTGATTTACCTTTAGGATAGAAATATACCTGAAAGTCGTATTAGTCAATTAAGGAATCGGTTTTGTAAGGCTAGAACATGAATTTCGTTTTATCACAGAAATGTAGGTGGACTGTTCATGATTCTTAAGTTGGGTTAAATACGAGAGTTTTAATCCATTGGCAATAATTCTTCACTAGCAACCGGAGGAAAGATTAACCAAATTGAATCAATAATTTGTTTCTTTACATGTTCATTTAACCTCAGCATGCTCATATTCATAGTTCAGACTCAAATTGTATATTCGTTTTATAATTAGCATAAAATTAGAAACCAAAGTACCAAACTCTTCTTCACACTGTTGTCTGCATTTTTAGAGTTAAAGTATAGTGACACTTGAGTAGATTGTTACCCTAGCCCAGTCCCTGTGGGATCGATACTTGGCTTACTTAAGCCACTTTACTACTTGTTCGACCACGTGCACTTGCGTGTAGCTATATACCCAAAAACAGCCGAACAAAACCCAATCATAAAAATATTTTAACGAAAAATTTTAAAAATATCGATAATTTCGATAAAACAAAAATATTTACACTACCAGCTAACATCAACTCCATACAACACACAACAGATTCACATTAATTACAACACCGAATTACAATACAAAACATAAACACCAAAATCACAGGGTCATAATTTTTTTCAGGCATCACAACAAAACATAAACATAAACAAAAACAAAAACAAAACAACCAGCACCTAACTACTCCCACCCCACACTTAATTTGTACACTGTCCCCAGTGTTCACACAATTCAGCATATCACAAGAGTAGGTGGTGAAACTCCCTGATCAATCAAAGTATTCCACTTCTTCATCAGGTGCAGTTGCCTCGTCCCCCATATCTGAATCCCCCCCGCTATCCTCATCTGACTCAACATCTGAGTCATCGCGGTGTGTCTCCTCATCTGTGGGGACAACATCATCAGTGGGCTCCACAAAAGCTGGCCCCACTTGGCATAGATCCCTGGCACTTTCGCCAAAGGGGTAGTCTAGCTCGAGCTGCCATAGCTCATCTTCTGTTGCTGGCCTCCCACCTATGCGCAACTGCAGCAACTGCATCCCGAACATGCGGGCCATGTACTGATCATCCCGAGCATGTCACTCGGCTAATGTGAGAACTGGCCCGTGAGTAGTGTTGGGTGCCTTAGTTTTGGTGACGTCTAAGGTACACCTTTACATCCGCGGGATGTAATCCAGTGCCTCTTCCTCAACATCTAGGCCCCTCAGGAACGTGGTCAGCAAGCCACCAAACCCGTACCTGTGCCCTTGATGCAAACGGGCTCTCTTCATGGCGGAGATGATCACCGCCCCAACATTAATCTCTAGCCCTTTCATCAGGGCGTATACCAAGAACACACGATCCCGGGTGACATCTGTCATGTGCACCCCCGGGATCAGGCAGGAACACAGATCTTAAGCCAAATTATGGCTTCCCTGTTCATTTGAGAGTAGGGCAGCATCTGATGGTAGCCCCTCTCCTTATGCCTGCTCCACCGTGCTGTAGAACGGGCTCCACATAGAGTGCGTCTGATATCCGCATATGGTGGAGTGATGTTCAGTTGCCGGAGTACATGGGCGTCTGTGTTCGGCGCCCCTAAAATGGCATTAAGGTGATGGGGCTCAAAAGTGACTACCTGCCCCCTTATTTTGACAGTGTGACTGCGGAGTGTCGGGTTTCAGTTGGCATAGAACTCCTGAATTAGGTGGAGATTGCACTACTTGGTCTCTTCAAAGATGAAGTTCAGCCCGGCAGTGTCAATCCTGTGTATAATTCTGGGGAATTCCTGTGCCAACGGCTCCCTTGCAATGTGCTCCTCGGGGAAGTATTTGTTCTCCTTATGCTTTGTGTACCATTTCTTCCCTTCGTCTGTCACCCATCGGGTTCCCTATTGACGGCGTTGGCCGCACGGAACCACTGGTGCTGCTGGGACTACTGTTCCCAGTCTAATTCTTTTCCTTCCGGCGCCCGATGTAGATTTGCCCTTTCCTTTGTCTTACTTGCTTGCCATTGTTCCTGTCAAATAAAACAGACAGTCCCAATGTTATTCAAATTAAAATTAGCTTCGACTAAGGTTGGGTTAAGCTAGGCCACCCCACACTTAATCTTTAGCCACAATTACGACATTACGGCAAGACGATTCTCAGTTTCCACTTTACAAAAAAAACAACAACATGCCTCGTGCATTCAGAGAATTCGATGGAATAAATTCTACGTACCACTCAGACTTTGTACAGCTAATCAAAATATCACCATCGATACCATTTCATCACATAGCAATTAGCAAAAAAACTTCTCTCAACACAACCTGTGCACTTCACCAAGTTCTATGCAATTCAACAATTTCATTCTCCCGAAATTCCATCATTACTTAGCATATTCACATCAAGCACAACACAATTCACCTTGCCCAACATGCCCAACCCATAATTTCCACATTTTCAATCACATTTAGTTTCTTCGCAATCAAATTCTAACCCTAGCTACATATTTCACCAAAATTCAATCAAGCATGTATTTATCGAGTTTATACAATCAAAATGATACTACGAATATCAATCAACAATAACTTCAATGAATTCAAGCTCAATTTACAATTAGGGAAAGTTTTACTCACTTCACATGCTCAAAATCGAAAAATTTGACAAGAATTGAGATGAAGTTAAAGAACATACCTTTAATTCGATGAAATCGAAGAAAATTTGAAGAAGACTTGTGCCTAGTTCCGTGTCACATTGGGGAAGGGGGAGTTTTTGGGTGTTTGTCGCGGAGGGGGTGAGAAATGAGGAAAATTGAGGGAATTCGGGGTTAAAAAGGGGGATTTTCGCACGGGTCACCCGGCGACCCGGTGTGACCCATTGCAATTAAAGCCTCAATGTGTCACGGAGGGTAACGCGGAGCACCCCCTCCGTGACACGGAGCCAACGCGGAGGTATTCTGGAATTTTAAAAATTCTAGAATTACACCTCAACGTGTCACAGAGGTCAACGCGGAGGTCCTCCTCCGTGACACGGAGCCATCGTGCAGGCTCACTATTTTGCCACTTTTTATTATTTTTCTCACCTCAATTTTTCCTTTGCGATCCTTTGCATTTTTGCCCTCCTTTCAACCTGAAATTCATCTCACAACAAGAAATTGGTTCGAATTCATAGGTTTCACATAAAATACAATTTTTGTTTTTATTTTTATTTTTCTATTTTTTTTCTTTCTTTTTTCTTCTTTTCTACTAAATCTACTCAAGTATTACAATAATTTCACGGGTTGCCTCCTGTGCAACGCCTGGTTTACCATCGCGGCTCGACGTCATTGAAGCTTAGTCATCCTCTAGGGTGACAGACATCTTCTCTCGACTACCTTCCTCACCCCAGTAATGCTTACATTGCTGCCCATTGACTAAGAACGTGGCACTTCAATCTTCTTGCCATGATTCCAATTTTGGGGGGTCCTTCACCGGTGGTTTTCCCAATCGCTCTCGCGAATCAACACTTTGAGCAATATTCGCTCGATCAAGCACGCTGATCACTGAGAGTTCCTCATACACGACCGGAAGTTTCGTGGCCTTGTACACATCAAATACCTCCACTTTGTCGTGTGCCCGCATGGTTAGCTTCCTTGCAGCTACATCAATCAGTGCTTTCCCAGTCGCCAAGAAAGGACGTCCCAAAATAAATGGGACTTCCGCATCCGGCTCAAAATCCAGCATAATGAAGTCAACCGGGAAGATAAGGGAGCCCACTTGCACCAGCACGTCCTCCACAATGCCATCTGGTTTGGCCAAAGAATGATCCGCTAGTTGCAAGATCACCATTGTTAGTCTAGGACTGCCTAGCCCCAATTTCTTGAATACCGATGTCGGCATCAAGTTAATGCTCGCTCCCAAATCACATAATCCATGAGCTCGGATACTCTGCCCGATTGTAAGTTGAATTGTAAAGCTCCCAGGGTCTTTGAGCTTTGTGGGCAACCTATTTTGTATCCGTGAAGTGCACTCCTCCGTAAGCGCAACCGTAGCATACTCCGTCAACCTTCTTTTGTTCGCCACGATGTCCTTGATATATTTTGCGTACTTCGGCACTCCCTGCAAAACATCAACAAGAGGCAAATTAATATGTACCTGTTTAAGCACCTCCATGAACTTTTTGAAACACGCTTCCTCCTTGTGTTTCTTAAATCCTTGAGGGAACGGGGGCGGTGGTCTTTCTGGTTCAGCTTCCTTCTCCTTCCCCCTATCATCATTGTGTTCCCTCTCATTCTCCACTACTCCCGACTGCTGCGGTGGTCTTTCTGGTTCCACCTCCTTGAGTTGTAAACCACTCCTTGTGGTCACTGCATTCACTTGTTTGGGATTGGGGTCAGTGTCACTCGGAAATCCTCCTCTCGGCCTGGTGTTCTGAGCTCCAGCTAGTTGCCCAAACTGGTACTCCAATGCTTTTGTAGCTAACTGATTATTCTTTACATCGGCTGCCAATTTCACATAGTCAGCATGCAATTGAGCTCGGTTAGCTATCATTGTTTTGAACATTTCCTCTATGCTGGGTGATGGTGGTGGAGGAGGTGCATTGTTGATTCTGTATTGCGACTGATAGTTCTGCTTCCCTCCTTGATTTCTCTGTGCCCCCTGACTCGAACTCTGCCCTTGATGGCTGTTACTACCCCAAGAGAAATTCGGGTGACTCCTCCAATTAGAGTTGTAGTTGTTGCCATACTGTTGATGATTATTTCTCTATACATAACCAATAAAGTTTACTGAATCAGGATTCGCACCACAACACTCAGCTGAGTGTTCATTACTGCCATACACTTCACACCAAATCTGCTGCACTACATTCACTGGGGCTTGAGACTGATTCATGCTCATATTGCTGAAGTGGGTATTGAGTTGATTCTGTAACGCAACTATCTGTGCAATGATAGCTGTAAAACCATCCACTTCCAAGACTCCAGCCGCTTTCCTTGTTCCTCCTCTAGAAGAGTCCACATTCCACTCTGGATTTCCCTGCGAGATGCGGTTCAACAAAGTATACAGCTCCTCATAAGTTTTTTCTAATGCTTGTCCCCCAGCTGCTGAGTCTAGCAAGATTTTTGTGTGGGGTTCCAAACCCTCTATGAAAGTATGCACCAGCACATCATTGGATTGGTGATGGTGAGGACAATCCTGCAACAAAGATTTGAATCGTTCCCAAGCTTGATACAGATTCTCCCCCTCTCTTTGTTTAAAACATAGAATTTAACTTCTAAGTCTTGCTGTTTTACCGGATGGAAAGAAGCGTATCAAAAATTTCCATGCAAGATCATCCCAAGTAGTGATGGAATTAGGTGGTTCAGCTTTCAACCACCTCTTTGCTTCTCCCAAAAGTGAAAATGGGAACAATGTAAGCCTGACATAATCGGGTGACACTCTAGCGGGGATGTAAGTGTCACTTATCTCCAAAAAATTTTGGAGATGTTGTTGTGGATCCTCGTGAGGGAGACCTGCGAATTGCCCGCTGGTGTGCAGCAATCGCACCATATTCTATTTAAGCTCGAACCTCCCTCCTGGCTCAGGTTTATGAATGCTAGATGTAACGTTGTTAACATGTGGGATTGCCACTTCGCGAACCGGCCTAGCTTCCATTTCTTCGGGCACTAACACTGCCTTACAATGGGTGGATTCTGTTGTTGGTCCAGGAATATCTGTCTGAGCAACTGCAACTTTCTCTCTAGAGCTTCTCTCCTTTGATGATGGAATTGTCTTTCCGGCTCTAAGTGTGAATCCACCAGCTCCTTGTCCCTTGCCAGTGTTCAATATAATTCAATATCTGCAAACGACAAGCTAAGACCAAGTTTTCAACACTAATAAGAAACCGTAAACTAACACTTAAGACAACAATTTTACCAATTTCCAGTCCCCAGCAACGGCGCCAAAAATTTGTTCGATGGTTTGGAATACCTACACGCAAGTGTACGTGGTCGAACAAGTAGTAAAATGGCTTAAGTAAGCCAAGTATCGATCCCACAAGGATTGGACCAAGGTAATAATCGAATCAAGTGTTAATAAACTCTAACGCTAATAATGCAGACAACCGTTTCAAGAAGATCTTGGGAGTTTGTTTCCTAATTTATACTAATCTAAAACAAATGTACAAATTGAGTCTGAACTATAGTAATGAGCATGCTGAGGCTAAAACGAACATACAGGGAAGCAATTTATTGATACAATTTGGTTAATCTTTCCTTCCGTTGCTAGTCAAGGATTATTGCCTATGGATTAAAACTCTCGTATTTAACCCAACTTAAGAATCATGAACCTTCCACCTACATTTCTGTGATAAGAAGAAATTCATGTTCTAGCCATACGAAACCGATTTCTTAATTGACTAATACGACTTTCAGATATATTTCTATTCGGAAGGTAAATCAATTTTCAATTTTCCCAAACCAAGAAGAGATCATATCCTATTAATTCACAACTTTCCAATTTCTTTCTCTTTCGAGGGCAAACTGGATTTTTTAGATATACATTAATATTGGCCAAACATTAATGCAGTAAGAACAAGAATTAATAGAACAACCATAGAAAAAAAGATAAAAAACCAAAATGATCAATAATTACATTCCACTACAAATGTTCTTAACCTCAGCAAGAAGTGAATTTATCCACTCATTTGTGGGTTAAACATCGTTAAATGAGTGTAAATCATACAAATAATTGAAATAAGGAAGAAAGAGATAGAGAAGAACCCTGAGAATTTCTTCCCCTCAACTTCCTGTAACCTACGTTCTTGCTCAACCAAGTCAGAATTATTAAAAATAAACCTAAGTGTGCTATTTATACTAGTGGGAATTTTTCCCGGAATAACAAGCAACGTGTCACGGAGTGCATTGTGGAGCACTGCCTCTGTGACATGCCACAAACGCAGACCCTCACTAGTATTCGGTCGTCCAGTTAATTACGCCCAACATGCCACGGCGTGCAATGCGTGGCTTGGCCAACGTGCCACGGCACCAACGTGCACCTTCACTGGAACTTGGCCAATTTTAATCATCCGGGGCAGAATGCCTCCGCGATGGCAGCGTGACACGGCTCCATCGTGGAGCCCCTTAATTTACTGCATTTACTTGGCCTTTTCCACGGCTCGCTTCCGAGTCCATTCCTGATTTCTCCCAACATGCATCTTAGGTTCCTAAAATTACATTTTTCCTGCAAAACAACACTAATCATGTTGGTTAGTATAAATTCACCTTTTAACTACAAATCACATGAAAATGTACAAATATCAATGGATAAACAAGACGAAATGAAGCATTTGAGTATCACTTGGGCATATAATTCTTCCCAAGATCAACATTCTTATTCCTCTTCTTAAAGAAAAATACTCCCACATTCAAGATCTCCCTATCAACAAGACAAAAAAAATACATTCTTCAACAATCCAGATCACAACCATTAATACTTCTATAAATAAATTCACAAGACATCATAGGCTTACAATATAAGTAAGACACAATTATGACACCAGATCATGTGCACACTGAACACACAGGTAAGTGGACCTGTCTCCTTAGTTTCATATCATCAGATGTCTATATATACAATTATAACACATCTATACCCATACCAATGTCATACCTGTACGTACACACACAAGTGAACACATATGTACACATACACAGAGGGTCTAATATTTGCCCTTTCAATTATGACTTGCAAGGGACTCTATAAATTCATGTATCGTATCATTATGATACCTACTTTCACTCATCTTCTTGTTGGGATGCTCACCTAAGACATGAACCACTCATATCAGTTCTTCTCACCTTGATACTCTCCTCGGGCACGAGCCACTCATCTCCAAGTATGTATGTATACTCAATCAATCTCATTGCCACTCATTCGAATACTCACCTTGAACATGAGCAACTTATATCAATCTTCTCGCTTGGAAATTCTCCTCGGGCATGAGCTACTCATCTCTAAGTATGTATGTATACTCAATCAATCTTATTCCCGCTTATCCAGATACTCACCTCAGACACGCACTCATCTCAAGATAAGAAGTCATTATCCAACTTTCATCAGCATATTCAATATTCTATCAATCAGTCAACTCACATGACAATTAATAAGTACAACTTAGTTATCATAATTTCACTTTAAAATCATAACAACAATCACCATTTATACATCTTAGAGTTTATTCACAAAGCATAACTAGATCATCAGAATCTCTACCAGAATCAGTGTCAAAGACTAATTAATCATATTCAACAATTCACAATGCATACAAATATTTAAATAAAGTCCGACCCTCGTGAACCGTAATCTACTATCTTTCTAGTTATTTAATAAATGGTCAAGTCTCAATCATCTATCATATTCAATTAAATACACAAGGTAACCTTCACAATTCGTCGGTTCAACTTTTCCAACCCTTTCATATAAGAACCTATCACATAATCAAGTCCTTTCATTATTAACCATCACATTATTCCTATAATTTTTCATTTCAAGGCAATTTACACGAGCCCATCATTGTCCCATTAACATGCTTATTCACTAAGAAATTACATCAATGCACAATAATCATTCGATCGCAACCCAGACTTAATTACTCAACCCTACTAAACCACGATCCTCATAAATATCCACTCTTATATTACTTCATATCCCATATTTAAGGTAGTTACTTTATACCATAGATTTTACGCTCTCATGCATAATAAATGAGTTTGCAATATCTATGATCATATATATGCTCAAGAATATCCCATCAAACCATTTAAGAATATAGAGTAAAGAACATCATCAAGGATATACTAACTTGTAATACCCCGAAAGTGCCTAAGAATAGATTCGGGAATTGGAAATAAGAAGCAACATAAAATCTGAGATTTTACTCAGAGTGACTCGTGGTACGAGTCATTGGGAGATGAAATGACCCGTGGAAACCACCTGCGGTTAGATTCTGGAGTAGGAGACACAGTGGTAACGGGTCCAGGGACGACCCATTGTGTGATGTAATGGGTTATGGGTTAAGGTCATTATTTGTCTCTGTAATACCAGGGTTGGATGGCACGAGTCATGGTATGACTCGTTGTGAGGAGCCATGAGTTGTGGTAAGTGCTCGTGAGGAGGTACGGTGAAAATTTCACAGAGGTAACGGATGGGTCCAATGACCCGTGGTATGGAGGTATGAGTTGTTGGTTGAATCGTGGTGGAAGTATCAGAAATTATATGTGTGGAGTCAGTGGTGATGATGAGAGGACACAACTGGTCGTTGTGTCGAGTAACGACCCGTTTTATCGAGTCGTCGTATGCGGGACCTGAGAACTGAAGAAATGGTGGAAGGAAGTAACGGATGGATACCATGAGTCGTGGTATTGAAGGACGACTCATGGTATTGGTCATGATCACTGGCAGTGTTAAATTTCCACACTTTTCATTAAGGGTATTTTCGTAATTCCTAAGCTCTAAGGCCCTAAAGGAGAGGAAATAGTTAGTGAAAAATGTGCATCGACTTGCACGACTAGGAGTTCGCCTCGTTGACTCGATGGATGCTGGTATCGTTGTTCAGAATGGATCAAAATCTTCCTTGGTGACCCAAGTAAAATCTAGAAAAAATGAGGATCCTACATTGGCAAAGTTGAAGGAAGCTGATTAGAATAGAAGGTAGAGGTTTTCTCCCAAGGGGGAGATGGTGTACAACGATATTAGGGTCGTTTATGTGTATGGGGTATTGATGACTTGAGAGAGTGGATGTTGCATGAGGGTCATGGTTCTAGATATTCTATACATCCAGGTTCCACAAAGATATATCGTGACCTACGGGAAGTCTATTGGTGGAATGGCATGAAGAAGGACATAACAGAGTTTGTCGCAAGGTGTCCTAATTGTCAACAGGTGAAAGTTGAAGATCAAAGACTTGGAGGTGTGCTTCAAGACATTAGTATCCTATGTTGAAGTGGGAGGAAATCGATATGGACTTTATTACAGGGTTGCCTCGTACTCGTCAAAACTATGAATCAATTTGGGTGGTTGTAGACAGGTTGATTAAAGCAACTCATTTTCTACCAATCAAAACTACCGATTCAGTGGAGGATTATGCTAAGTTGTACATTCAGGAGTTAGTTCAATTCCATGGAGTTCCCTTTTCCATCATATCAGATAGAGGCACTCAGTTTACCTCCCAGTTTTGGAGATCGTTTCAAAAGTGACTTGGTAGTTAGGTCAAGCTTAGAAAACTTTTCACCCGGAAACAGATGGTCAGGCTGAATGGACCATTCAAACTCTTGAGGATTTGTTGAGAGCATGTGTGGTTGATTTCAAGGGTAGTTAGGATGATCATTTACCTCTCATCGAGTTTGCGTATAACAAAAGTTACCATTCTAGCATTCAGATGGCTCCATTTAAGGCTCTTTGTGGGCGGAGTGTAGATTGCCTATTAGTTCGTTTGAAGTCAGTGAAGATATGTAGATAGGACTAGATTCAGTTCATGAAGCTATGGAGAAGGTTCAACTTATAAAGGAAAGGTTGAAAATAGCTCAGATTCACCAAAAGTCCTATGCAAATATGAGGAGGAGAGAGCTTGAGTTTGAAGTTTATAATTAGGGGTTTTCGAAGGTGTCTCCCATGAAAGGAGTGATGAGATTCGGGAAGAAAGGGAAACTCAGTCCCCGTTATGTTGGCCCATACCGGATTGTGAGATGTGTTAGCAAGGTGGCTTATGGCTTGGGGTTTCCCTCAATTTTGGCTTTAGTGCATCCAGTTTTCCATATCCCTTTTGAAAAAGTGTATGGATGATCTGGCTTTGGTTGTCCCGGTGGAGAGCGTAGGAGTGAAGGATAGCCTTAGCTATGAAGAGGTTCCGGTGGAAATACTTGATCGTCATGTTCGGATGTTGAGGCACAAGGAAGTAGATTTAGTAAAGGTTTTGTAGAGGAATCAGCATGTTGAGGGAGCTACACAGGAAGCTGAAGCTGATAAGATGGCTAAGTACCCGCATCTATTCCCTTCTGGTTCAGTTCCAACTTGAGGTATCAATTTCCTCCCTAGTACTCTATTCAGTTTCGTGTTCAGTTCATGTGTTCCAGTTTCTTTCATGTTAATGTATGTATTTGTGATTCATGAATTCAGTTCAGTCATGTATTCCAGTCTGGAATCAGTCACTCCGTCAGTTTTCAGCTTTAGATGTTCAGTATTAAGATGTCAGTTCTATTCCCCAGCTTTCAGTATGTTGATTCACATTCGAGGATGAATATTCCCAAGGGGGAGGTATTGTAATACTCTGAAAGTGCCTAAGACTAGACTCAAGAATTTGAAATGAGAAGCAACAAAAAATTTGAGATTTTACTCAAAACGACTTGTGGTATGAGTCCTTGGAAGATGTAACGACTCGTGGGAACCACCCGTGGTCAGATTCTGTAGTAGGAGACTCAGTGGTAACAGGTCTAGGGATGACCCGTTGTGTAATGTAACGGGTTATGGGTTAAGGTCGTTGTTTGTCTCTATAATACCAAGGTTGGATGGTATGAGTTGGGTATGACTCGTTGTGAGGAGCTACGAGTCATGGTAAGTGCTCATGAGGAGGTGTAGTGAAAATTTCACAGAGGTAACGGATGGGTCCAACAACCTGTGGTTCAGAGGTATGAGTCGTTGGTTGACTTGTGGTGGAAGTCTTAGAAATTGTATGCGTGGTGTCAGTGGTGACGATAAGAGGACACAACGGGTAGTTGTGTCAAGTAACGACCCATTCTGTCGAGTCGTCATATGTAGGACCTGAGAACTGAAGAAATGCTGGAAGGAAGTAACGGATGGATACCATGAGTCGTGGTATTGGTCATGGTCATTGGCAGTGTGAAATTTCCAGACTTTTCATTAAAGGTATTTTTGTAATTCCTAAGCTCTAAGGTCCTAAAGTACATCGTTTTAATCTTAGTTAGAAGGGTTTTGAGAGTGCTAAACCTATTCTAAGCCTTACCATTCCAGGCATGCAAGATTAGAGTTTTTCCTCGGAGATCAAGCTTGAGAAATTCTCCAATTTTCTCTAATTCCCTTTGAGCTCTCAAAGAGGAGTGTAAATCATATTTACCCAGGTATGTAAGGCTATGAATGAGAGTTCCTTTCACTCTTATGCTCAAAATTCTTCTCAATTTCATGAATTTAAATTCTAGATTCAAGTTCATGATTTTATGGGGTTTATTCCTAATTTTGTGAAATTCTCTATGATCTATATATGGGTCAATTCCCTTCATGTATCAAATCATGTTTTAAGATCTATGGACATATTTTATACCTATTTTGATTATTAATTCGTAGTTTCATATTTTAATTAAATTCTTCCCAATTATGCAATCTCCATGAGAAGTCAAGTTATGATTCTATTATGATCTCGATCTTACTAAGTCTAAATTGTGATTTATAACACATGTTATGATTTTTCTTCAAGTACTCTTCATGGATTTATGAATATGAAGTATATGTATTTTCACAAGTATGCATGTTATTCATGATTTATGAATTTATGACTCTTGGCGGACTCACGGGCCCTTATTCATGGCTAATCATGTATTCAAGTATGATTAAGTATGTTATGATTTATTTGGCCATGAACTTCATGAATGATTCACGATTATGCTATGAG
This sequence comes from Datura wrightii, assembly GCA_035772735.1. NCBI lineage: Eukaryota > Viridiplantae > Streptophyta > Magnoliopsida > Solanales > Solanaceae > Datura > Datura wrightii. Next base: position 67,389,599 of record JASDFA010000019.1, on the reverse strand, counting down.
CCTCATGTGCATGTTTTGAGAGCAATATCTAGCACCGAGTAGACCCGACATTTAGGTAAACCCCATGGTCTCAGAACTACATGCCATCGTAGGTAAATACATATATTTATGGATATCCTGTGATATCACATCATGTATGTCTCTTGCCTAGCAATACTGGGACGACTTTGCCCACTTGAGCGAAAAGTTGGGGCATCATGTAAGCTCTATCATGATGGTCTCAGTTAAGAAGAGTCCTCACATTTTTTCTCATGATTTATGCATGGTTATGTTTATGTTACTTTGGCTCAAGTTATGTTTTATAAAATTTCTCTTATGACTATGACTATGATTGGTTTATGAATTGTTTGAAAACCTTTAGCCCTTATGTTTACATTATGATATTTACTTCATGATCAGACTGTCCTACTTTTATGAACTCTTATGTATTTAACTATCCGTTTTTACTTACCTTGCATACTCAGTACATTCCAAGTACTGACCGCATACTCTATGCTGTATCATTTCATGATATAGGTCCGAGGGATCAGTCTTAGCTGCATCATTAGTCCTACTTTCCCCTTAGATCTGTCCTAGCCAGTGTTGGTGAGTCCTTATCCTTCGAGGACATTCAGTTATCCTTTGTTATGTTATTTCAGTTTCAGAGTTTTGTCGAGCTAGTTTGGGATGCTGTCCCATCAGCTCATCAGTTATATCAGAGGCTTTTCAGACAATATGTAGAAAGCTCAGCTTGTCACTATTGATTCTATTTTAGATAGATATGTATGCAGACTTTCGCTTAAGCATGTTTATTTATTTCAGTTTCTGCTTGTTGTATGCTCTTAGCTATTATGTTCATGCCATGGGTCTACTTGGAGCCTCTCGGGGTTCCTTATCCCATGTCTCTATCCAGGCCTTTGTTCGGGTCGTGACATAACCTTAAGAATCCACTACTGTCACGACCCAAGCATGGATCCCAGATCGTGACACGGGATCTAGAGCCATGGATGACTCCAAGGTAATCCATGACATATGCTAGGCAATTCAAGAGCATAGACTAAAGCAGAAAATATAAAACTTTATCATGAATTCATAGAAGTCTATATAGCATAAAATTAAAAGCAAGAGAGATATATATCAACAACAGAGTCAACTAATACATGTTTTTCTAAAAAGCCTCTAGTCATAGATGGACTGATGGAACAACAACCACAACTAGTCCGCTAAGTTTGGAACTAAAATGACATAATAATAAGACTAAAAGAATGTCATCAAAGGATGAGGAACAAGAGGGTCACTTCAATAGTTCCTCTAGAAAGCATTGATGTAAAGGACAACCTCTCCTACGAAGAAGTTCTAGTTCAGATCCTAGACCATCAGGTTCCTGAGTTGAGGAACAAGAGGGTCACTTCAGTAAAGGTTTTATGGAGGAACTAGCTAGTTGAGGGTGATACATGGGAAGAAGAAGCAGACATGATGCCTAAGTATCCTCACCTATCCCCTTCCAGCTCAGTTTCCACATCAGGTACTAAATTCGTCCTTAGTTTTCTATACATCCAAGAAATCCCAAGGGTGAGATGTTGTAACATCCAAGAAATCCCTGGGACTATCCTTTAGACTTAAAATGTGACCTTGCAGGAAAATTAGGAAAAAGGGCCTCAGTATGAGTATAGTACGACTTGTAGGATAGTGGTACGAGTTGTACTAGGAGGGTTAGGGAAAACAATATAGGTGACTAGGAGAAATCACGACTGTATGTCAAGATTCATGCCACAATGGTACAAATCATACTGACCAGTCATGGAAAAGTTCAGAGATAAGGTTAGGAATTCTTGGGGTAAAAACCACAAGCCAAGATATGACTCGTGGTAGGAGGGTATGGATCGTTCCATGCAGTTGTGATTTGAGTTTCAAAGAATGTTCAAAAGGCTTTGAGGAAGTTATGAATCATAGTAATATCTCATGGATCATTATAGACTTCAGTAGAAAACTTCAGAGAATGGTGTTGTGTAAGGCCCCTAACCACGAAAGTTAGTATGGATGATATGATCCTGGTACGACCCGTAGGTTGATTTGTACCACCTAATGGGCAGAAATTTTAATAATAGTTTCCAGGGGAATTTTTGTAAAACCATAATATCCTAATTCCTAAACTACATCATTTTAGGGTGAAATTTAGGGGTTAAACGGAGTTAGTCGATCTTCCTCCCTCAGTTTCTCACTTTTCTCTCAAGAACAGAACGTTAAAGCTCAAGATCTCTCCTCCCCCAGTTCAGAAATTCAAGGCGAAGAACCTTCTTCTTCAAGTATGTGGAATTTTAACAAGGGTTTCCTTTCCCCTTTGTTTCTTGAACTATTTGCAGAAATCTTTCTAAATTCTAATCCTGTAGAAGTTTGAAGCTAGGGTTTTCAATTAGTAAAAAAATTCTTTAAACCTTGTTAAATCTCCAAGTTTGTATGATCTTTCCTAGTTGAAATTCATGCCATAGTTTTATTCTTACAAATTGCTCCCTTAGCATCGAACCTTAGTATGATATTAGAATAAAACTTGCATGGTTTAGAACTTATATATGAATGCTATATTGTTATGATATTTTTCTCGAATTATGAATGTTAGTACAAATACATGAACAGAAAGTTAGTGCTTTATTATGTTCAGTCTCAGACATTCATTCAGTACTAAGTATACTTAGTATCCTCAAGAAATGTCAGCTGACAAGTTTGACTTTTATCAGTCTTTTTGAGAAACTCAGTAAACTCAATAGTATTAGTTTATCAACTTGTTATTTGTTCTTTAGACTGTTAAGATGTTTTTAGATAAAGCTGCTCTGACAAGTCTTAGCACATAGTTTCTTTTAGGTCCTTAGACTATTAGAACACTTCATATAAGTAGTTCTGACATAGTCCTAGGGCATCAGTTTTGAGGTATTAGCTAGTTAGACATAACCAGGTTTCTAGTGGGAGTAGTACTTAGCACTGAGCTGGCCGGGGTTCAGCGCACCCAGATTTCCAAAACTACGTTGCCACTGTAGATTATTAGCCTTAATGGGCCCTAGATAGTGATCACTCAGTTCAACCACTATACCTTGGCAAGGTACAGTGGGCTTCCGCAATGGGTGGTATATATCGGACTCTACATTTAGCTCATGTGGTTACATGTCAGTTATAGTTTCTCCTACAGTATAGTTTAGTCCAGTACAATCATGATTCTTAGTCTAGTCCATATCTTCAGATTTCAGTCTATCTTTAAAGTATTATAGTCAACTTACTATTACTCAGTATATATGTGTTTTAGTTCCTTCCCGCATACTCAGTACATTCAAAGTACTGATCACATACTTTTGTGTGCTATATAGTTTTATGATATAGGCTCAGGTACCCAGCCTCAGAACTACAACTAGTCTTTCGGCGATTTCCCAACAGCTTTAATGATGAGTCCTCATTAGCCTAGGGCTAGAGTTTCATTCTTAGTTGTATTTCTTGTTTTAGTTTCAGACATTGGAGTTGCTGAGTGTTTGTCCTAGTAACTCATCATTTCTTTTTAGAAGGCTTTCAGACAGTAATCATAGATTCAGCTTTGGGTTTCAATTTTGTTCAAATTTTATTATTATTCAGTATTTATTTATATTCTTTAGTCAACTTCCACTTTATTATCATTATTTTCAGCAGATCAGTCTTAGTAGAAGTTTGCTCTACCATGGATTTGCTTGGGGCACTTGTGATCCTAAGTGCCATATTACATCCAGGGTGTGAACTCGGGTCGTGACATAAATTCACAGCTCAATACACTACCGTTTCTATCAAATCTTCTCTATCACTTATATAATTTTAACAATACACCCAATGCTCCCTCACCCATTCTTAGCCATAAGGCTGGCCTACATCCTTTTCAGGCCTAACTACCACGGTAACTTGACTGCTGCCGCAGTCTCGCTGCAGCGGAAATTCTACTGCTATAGTAGTACTGCTTTAGGCAGTAGCTCAATTTTGCTGACAACCATTATTTTTCAATACACCATTATTTTGACATGGTCTAAATTCTTTCAAAAGCTGTAGCAATCCACACTTAATTAAATATTAATTCCCTTTTTACCTCATATCTCAAATGTACATTCAATTCCCTTCTTAACTAAAAGTACTCCCACAGTCAGGATTTCTCCAGCAACAACACAAATAAATACATTCATCAATAATCTAGATCACAACCATTAATACTTCTATAAATCAATTCACAAGACATCACAGGCTTATAATATAAGTAAGACATAATTATTCAACTAGATCATGTGCACACTGAATACACAAGTAGGTAGACCTATTCTCACGCCCAAGTCTATACCCTAGACGGGACACGGTACTTGGAGTCACAAGTAACTCCAAGTCAACCCATGGTCTATCATAACACTGAAATTCTAAGTAAAACATAGCTTAAGCTTCAAGGTAATAATATAAAACATTTATGAAAAATAAGGCTGAATCATAAAGTTTAAAAACAACTGAAACAAAGCTGAAGGTCTGAAATTATGTCTGTGTTTGAAATACAACTACAACTAATGAGTTGCTGGGACAAGCCCCCAGCTAACTTCAAGTATAAATAAAATAAATATAACTGAAAGAAATAATCCTCATCCTCGAAAGATGAGGACTCACCAGTGATGCAACTGGAAAAGTCTGAGCGAGGTCGGCTAACGGTGCTGTGACTGAGAACTTGCAGCTGTATCATAAAATGATACAACATAAAAGGTATGCATCAGTACTTTGAATGTGCTGAGTAAGTAGGATAAACCATACACAAGGAATAAAATAACTTAACCGGAAAGACATACAATGACGAACTGAAAATGTTGAAACTAAATAACTGTGATAAACTGAGATGGTCAAAATGACCCTGTCTGATGGTCAAGGACATGTCCTAAATCTGAGATATTAATCTGAATACTATTCTGAGATGATCTAAACTGATTAATCTGAGTCTGAACTAAGCTGACTAGTGGGAGAGTCTATAACCTACATATAACCACGTGAGCTAGACGTGGAGTCCAATGTATACACCCCGTCGGTAGGACCCAATATACGTTTCCAGGTTATAAAGGCATGAACTGAGTGATCATAGGTTTGGGGCCATGAGGCCAATAGAATATAACCTACAGTGGCAAAGTAGTTCTAGGAACTGGGGTGTGCTAGAACCCCGGTCCGCTTGATGCTAAGTCCTACTCCTACTGGATAGTCCTAAACTGACTACTAAGCTGATAGCTCAAAACTGGGGCCTAAGACTAAGTCAAGAATACCTATCTGGAAGTACCCTGAGAGTCTTATCAGACCGGATTCTGTATTGGTGTTCTAAGACTGGTCATAGTTGCTTATCTGGAAGCGCCATAACCGTCTAAGGAACAAACTATAATATGAAACTGGGGTCCTAAAACTGGTCAGAGCTACTTATCTAAAAGTGTCATGACTGCATAAAGGACCACTAAAATCTAATACTGAGTCTAATAATGATATCTGAGAGGTATCACAGACACCTCTAGGATTAACTATAGTCAAATTGATCAGCTGACATTTTCATGAACAACACTAAAGTTGCTAAAAATCTGTCTGAGACTAAACTGACATGATTCTGGCTGAGATTTTAACATAAATTAAATACATGTGCTTCCTAAATAGATAGAACCACACAACAAGGAAAATTAGTTCAACCCACAAGTTTCTAATTTCTACTGAGCTGTGACTAAGGCTGAATTATTCTACTAGCTACAATATTTCACAATTTCTAGAAATAGGGAATGAATAAGAAATATAAAATCATGAGAAATATTCCCTTTGAATCCATATAGAAATTTGTCTACAACTTTTCACATTTTAAAACTGCAGGGCTATAACTGATAGAGAAGAAATTAGACAAGGGTTTTAGGGATACAAGGGAAGAACTATTCCCTTGTTGAATTCCCACATACATGGTAAAGAAATCTGAAGAAAACCCTTGAGAATCCGAGGAGAAGTGGATTTCCCTAGTTCTTTCTCTGAGAGCTCCTCAGAAAATTTTAGATTACTTTCTAAAGTTTTTAGTGGAGAATTAGGGAGAAGAACCGTTTAATCCCTCAAAATCCTCTTAATTTATACTTAAGAGACATAGTTTAGGGACTAAATAGGTTGGCAATTACAAAAATAATCCTAAAAATAAAATCAAAAAACTGGCCGACAGGGTCCCAACGGGTCACTCAACGAGTCGTTGATTGTGACCACGACTCATTGGGACCTCATGTTGATCCCAATGATTAGGACTAGGAAACACTGAATCTGGCAACAGGGGTCACACGACTGGTTGGATGAACCAACGGGTCGTTAGTTCCTCCCGTGACCACTGCAAGAGAAAACCTGGAGGGGCTGATGACAGGTGACACAACAACTCGTTGGTGGACCCAACGGGTTATTGTATCTGGACGTTATGCTCACATGAAGAAATTCTGAAAATGTCTAAGTTGACACGACGGGTGAAGACAACGACTCATTGTGGGAAACAACGGGTCATTGAATGTAGATGCTATGCTCACAGGAAGAATTTATGAAAATGTCTAAGTTGACACAACTGGTGAAGACAACGAGTCCTTGAGGGAAACAACAAGTCGTTGTTCCCACTCGTTGTCCCTGGAAGAGGATTTCTGGGTTTTCACCCAATGACTCTCACAACGGGTCGTTGTTTCTGACAATGACTTGTTGGTTGAGTCGTGAGGTCCTGGAAAGGATTTCTGTGCTGGGGAAACCACGACTGACAGGACGACTCATTGTTTCTCACAATGGATCGTTCCTTGTCTTGTAGGTTCCTGAGAGACCAAATCATGTTGACCACAATTGACACAATGAGTCATTGGAGCTAACCATGACTCGTTATCTCAGTCATTCTAAGGCATTTTTTTTTTGTTTTCTTCTAAATTTTTATTGTAAGGTCTGAGTCTTGTCTAGGAAAGATTCAGAGTGTTACAACTATCTCCTTAGTTTCATATCATTAGATGTCTGTATACACCTTTTTAACACGTCTGTACACATATAAATGTTATACCTGTACATACACACATAATTGAATATATTTATACGCACATGCCAGATGGTCTTATTTTTGGCCTTCCAATCATGACCTGCAGGGGACTCTAGAAATCCATATATTATACTAGCGTGGTACCCACCTCTACTCATCTGCTCATCCGAATGCTCAACTCGGACTCGGGCCACTCATATCAATCTACTCTCCTAGATACTCACCTTGGGCAGGAGCTACTCATCTCCAAGTATGTATGTATACTCGATTAATCTCAGTCTCGCTCATTCAGATACTCACCACGAACATGAACCACTCATATCAATTTGCTCACCCGGATACTCACCTTGAGCACGAGCCACTCATCTTCAAGTATTTATATATACTGGATCAATCCGATTTTCACTTATTTGGATACTCACTTCAGACATGAGCCACTCATCTCAAGATAAGAACATATTATCCAACTTTCATCAAACATATTCAATATGCTATCAATCAGTTAACTCACGTGACAACTCATAAGTATAATTTAATTATCATAATTGCACTTCAAATTCACAACAACAATCACCATTTAAACATCATAGAGTTTATTCACAAAGCATAACTAGATCACTATAGTCTCTACCACAATCAGTAACCGAAGACAATTTAATCTTACTCAGCAATTCGTTATACATACAAATCATCAATAAAGTCTGACCCTCGTGAACTATTACGCACTATCTTTCTAGTTATTTAATAAGCCGTGAAGTCTCAATCATCTATCACAACCAATTAAATACACAAGGTAACCTTCATAATTCACCAGTTCAACTTTCCCAACCCTTTTACATAATAACCTATCACACATTCAAGTCCTTTCATTATTAACCATCACATTATTCCTACAATTCTCATTTAAGGCAATTTACTCAGGCCTATCATCGTTCCATTAACATTCTTATTCACTAAGAAATTACATCAATGCACAATAATTATTCGATCGGAACCCATACTTAATTAATCAAACCCACTAGACCATGGTCCTCATATATACCTTCTCTTACCTTACTTTGGGACCTTTTTTAAGGTAGTTAATTTATACCATCGGTTTTACACTCTTATCCATAATAAATGAGTTTTTGATATCTATGATCATGCTACCATGACTACGTATAGTCACCTCACTCCCTTTTTATTCATATTATTACAATATATATATATATATATATATATATATATGTATGTATATATACATATATCCCATAAAAATTATACCATCAAGAATATAGAGTCAAGAACAACAATGTGAATATACAATCATGAACATAACCTTAAGAATCCACTACCAAGAACATAACATAAAGACTATGTTGTCCAGAAATGATGGGGTTGCGTTCTTGCCCCGAGCCTTGGTTTTCTTGCAGAAAATCGACGGGGATTCTGGTGGAATCCTTTCCCTTCTCTAGCCACCCTATGCTTTTCCTCGTTATAATAACCAAACTTCCATTCCTAGATGTTTTTATGACTATCCTTGTTACAATAGGATCTGGGTCTTAATAGTAGAAAAAATACAGAGTTCTGGTCCGCATTGTCTACTACAACAAGAACTTTTCTACTGTAGCAGTCTCATTGCGGTGAAGGAGCATTTGCTGCAGCGGCCCTGCCACCTGGGCCCACTATATTTTGACTCAACCCATTTCATTCATTACAAAAATAATTTACTTTTACACAAAAAATAAAATCAGGCCCACAAAAAATTTATGTTTTATCGCCAACGTCGTTAAGGTTCTATAATGATCGAATGGGTTGTTACATTTAGATAACAATAAGATTACATCAACCAATGAAATGACTTTGTTTGGGTGCTATAGTACATCGCCTAATAGAAAAGTTCTGGGTATGCAAAACTGGCACGCATATTGACTGTAAACCTACCGCGATTTGCGAGATCCTGTACGGAGTTTCTAACATGTATTTGTCTCTTCTTTTTTCTAACATGACTTCGAGCCATGAATTTTTAGCTTCATAATCATTATCTTGTTTCAAAATTATGATGGAATTATCCTATTTCGAATATGAAATAATTTCGGATGCTGGAGACTCTTTATCTTAGCTTCAAACACTTCATTCAACTCCTCTTTTAATACCATTATATTTCCATGTGTCCCCGTCCTTTGTGGCCATATATTCATGACAATTTTCTCCTATATAGATAGTAAGTTGTACACAACTTATAACTTGTCTTATTGTCTCCTACTAAGTATTCAAGATCAATTCATGTCCTGTCTTTTTTACATTAGAGGCCTCATATGAAAAAAAAACCAAACACTAAATTTATCTCCAGAGACAAGAATAGCCTCTTTCTAGACTTGGAGTATCATCCCCCAAGCATGAAACAGGCCCGAAATTATGAATTAAAGGAAGTCTATGGTTTCTATTTAATATTAAATTCTCTTAACTTCACTACCCAGTTTATCATTTTTTTCTTAGAGCTCAGGCTTGTGGAAGACATTCTATAAAAGATAACTTATCACCACGACTATGGGAAGATATTGAAAATACAGTCTTAGCTTCTGAATATCTACCACAAAGGCATTGACCAATTTCTCTCAGTACGAATATCGAGTTTCAACATTTCCCAATATCTTACTTACATAATAAATAGGACATTATGTTCCTTTTTCTTATATGCATCCATGTATCCACAGTAATTAGGAATACATCCTTAGCTTCTGAGTGTCTATCACAATGGCCACTGCCAATTTCTCTAAGTATGACTATCAAATTTCAATACTTGCCAATATTTTACTTACATAATAAATAGGACATTGTTACCTTTTTATTCTCTGATTAGAAAACACTTGCATAACCTTAACAATAGCTAGGTACAGAAGCAATTGTTCGCCATCGAGCGACTTTGCCAATAGAGGTGGGATGGAAAAATATGGCTTCAAGTTCTGTAGTGCTTGTTGGTAGTTTAGGGTCCATTGAATTAGTTATTCTTCTTTAAATGTGAGAAAAATCGTTAATATTTCTCTTTTGACCTAGAGATAAACCTGCTGAGGGCTGCTACTCAACCGGTAAGTCTCTTTACTACCTTCACATCAGGTATATCTTCAATGGCCTTGACCTTATCCAATTTAATTCAAGTCCTCTATTTGATACGAGGAATTCAAGGAAGTTTTTAGATTCAATTCTGAAGGCGCAATTTTGCGGATTAAGCTTCATGTTGTGCTTTCTTAAGAATTCAAAAGTTTTCTACAAATGACTCAAGTAGTCCTTTGCATCCAAAGACTTAACTAGCATATCATCAATGTAAATTTTAATTGTTTTGCCAACTTATTATTCAAAAATTTTATTTACTAGTCTTTGATAAGTAGCTCCCACATTTTCAACTAAACGACATCACCATTATAATAATACAACCCGAAATTTATGTTAAAAGAAATTATGTCCTGGTCCATAGGATCCATCCGTATTTGGTTATATCTGAAATAACATCAAGAAAACTCATTATTTCAAGCACTGCCATAGCATCAATCAAATGATCAATTTTTGACACCAAAATGAATCCTTTAGAAAGGCTTTGTTCAAATCTTTAAAATCAACACACATTCTAAACTTATTTTATTTCTTAAGCACGAGTACATTAGCTAACCACTCTGGTATTTTACCTCTTGAATGGACCCTACATCGAGTAACCTATTCACATCCTCCTTGAAAAACTTTTTTGTCTTCGAATATTGGGTGTTTCTTTTACCTTATCAAAGGGAAACTTACATCCATCCCCAACTTGTGGATTATTACGTTTGAAGCAATAACTATAATATCTAGATGGTACTATTCAAAATAATCGGTGTTAGTTTTAAGGAACTCAATGAGCTTTAGTCTAAGCTCGGGCTCAGCTCCATGCCTAGATATACCTTCCTTTCCAAAAAATAGATAAAAATAATGACTTGATCGAGCTCTTCTACTATCGACTTAGTGACATCTCTATCATCTAGAATCAGGAAAGACCTCGGTACTTGGTACTTGTCTTGATCTGCTTTCTCTAATTCTCAAAGTTAATCTTGCATATCGACCTTCAATATTGGTTCCAATTTCTGTAAATATTATTTTCCATCACCCTGGTTAGCCTTTGGTTGTCTAACATAATTGAAAACATTTTTCTCACCGCAAGTAGGTCTCCTTTGATTTACTTAATTATTTTTGAAGTTGGAAACTTTATCACTTGGTGGTATGTAGATGATATTACCTTTATGGCATGAACCCATGGATTCTTGTCATTACCCAAGCACAGACCCCAGATTGTGACACGAGTTCTAGAACCACGAATGGCTCCAAGCTAATGCATGGAAAATGCATAACATATTCATAAGCATAATTAAGCAGAAGAAAGACATATAACATAACATGAGTGTAAGATTGAATATAATAAAAGATAAGTGCAGACAACAAGTCAACAATGTTGAACCATCTAATAAATAGCTATTTGAAAATCCTTTAATCATACGATAAGCTGATGGGATGTCATGGCCCAAGTCTACACCCTGGACGTGATACGGTACTTGGTGCCATAAGTGACCCCAAGCTAACCTATGGTCTAACATCACAATGATAAACTAACTAAACATAAGTGGAAGCTGTATAAAATAGTCATCCAAGTAGAACTATTTTGAAAAGAATAAACATAACTATACTGAATACTAAACATCTGTGTCTAAAAGCCAACTACTAATTGACGAGTTGCTGGGACAAGCCCCCAGCTAACTCTAAAATCTAACTAAATAAAGAACTAACTGAGAGAAAACATCATCCTTAGTAGATGTGGACTTACCAAATAACGCTGCTGTTGAGATCGTCAAAGGGAACTACTAACGATGCAGAGACTGAGAACCTGCTCCTGTATCATAATATGATACAAATAGAAAGTATGCGACAGTACTTTGAATATACCAAGTAAGTGAGATATACAATAACCATAGAAAATAAGCGACTGAACTGAAATAACATGAAATGACCAACTGATACTGAATACTGATAAAAGCTAGCTATAACTGATATGGTCAATAATGACCTTGACTGACGGTCATAAATATGTCCTGGAACTGATTGACTGAACTAGGCTAAATTGAACTGAAACTGTACTAACAAGTGGGAGAGTCTATAACCGGCATATAACCACGTGAGCTAAACATGGAGTTCGATGTATACATCTCATCGGAGAAGTGTCTAAGCTGGGTGATCACAAGGCTGGGGTGTGTTTGGGCCAATAACCTACGATGGCAACATATTTCTGGGAACCTAAGTGCGCTGGAACCCTAGTCCACTTGGTGCTAAATACTACTCCAACAGAATAGTCCTAACTTGACTTCTAAGATGATAGCTTGAAGCTGGGGTCCTGGACTAAATTAGGAATAATTATTTAGATGTAACCTAAGAGTCTGTAGGGCCGGATAACTGAAAATTGGTGTTCTAAGACTGGTTAGAGCTGCTTATTTGGAAGCGTCGTAACCGTCTAAAGAACTAACTAATAACTGAAACTAAGAAGTATTATTGAACTGAACTCCTCAAGATCTGACTATTGTCAAACTAATCAGCTGACTTACTGGAAAGATACTAAAAATGCTAATTTTTTGACTGAGACTGAACTAGCATGCAAACTGACTGTGAATTCATATGATAGTAATAACATGGAAATTCAAGAACTAACAGAGTCAAGCACAATAGTATCTAATCAACTATGCAAGACCCAAGTTTACTGTATTTCATAGAACTAGGGATAAAACAATATTTGATGAAGAGAGCAACAACATGCTAGGGAAATAGTGAAAATATTGCAAGAATTCACAAAAATTTCAATCTACAAGAATATTCATAATCTGACTGAAGCTAACCCTATTTCTGATATTCAGGGCTAAGACTGATAAAAAATTACAAAAGGGTTTTGGGGCACAAGGGAGGGAAATTCCTTGTTGAATTCCCACATACCTGAAGAAGAATCCTTGACAAGAAATCTGGAGAATCTTGAAGAACACTGGAAGCCTTAGCTCTACACTGATTGTCTGGAACTTCTACACTTTGAAAAATTAAGAGTTGAGAGAAAATGAGAGGGATTAAGTTGATCACCCCTTTAATTCTCTTCAAAACATGCCTAAAACGATGTAGTTTAGGGATTTAAAAAAGTGGGAAGTTACAAAAATGCCCCTAATATAAAGTTTGGAAAAATTGTCGTTGGGATCCAATGGGTCACACAATGAGTCGTTGGTTGATACCACGAATCATTGGGACCAGCCGTTGGTCCTAGGACAAAAATCTGGGCTCACTGGAACTAGACAACGAGAGGAGACAACGACTCGTTGGATGAACCAACAGGTCATTGGTTCCTCTCGTGCTTACCTGAGGGATTTTTGACAAAACTTGGACTCCCTACTAATGAATGACACAACCAATGAGTCATTGTATTTTCTCGTTGTCACCACTAGAAAATTGAGGGATTTCTGGACTTATCATCAAAGATGGAAAGAATGACTCATTGTGTGATATAATGGGTCGTTGTTGCCACTCATTGTTGCTGGAAAAAGGTTTTGACGTCATTTTGGACTCCTAACTAACGACTAAAACCACGAGCCGTTATGCCAGACAATGACTCATTGCCTGGCTCGTGGGTTCCTGGAAAGGGTCTATCAGGTTTTTGAGCTAGGGATACAATGAGTGACAAGAAGACTCATTACTTCCTCTGACGGGTTGTCCTATGTCTCGTTGGTTCCTGGAGGAAACTAGCAGGGATGACCACGACTCACACAATGGGTCATTACTGCTGATAATGACTGGTTGTTTCGGTCATTCTGAGATAAAAATTTTTTCTTCTTCCTGCTGAGTCTGAGTTTTGTCTAGGAGAGTTTTGGGGTGTTACATGGGACAATACCCCCAACTAGCCTACTAAGTCTGAAATTTAAATACATAAAGCCAGATACACAAAACTGATGTCTTCGGATGATGAGGACTTACCAAGGTCGAAACTGGACTAAGTCAGAGCCAGAGAGTGCTAACGTCGGGGCTGAGTTTGATCATCTAGACCTATATCATAAGAATATATAGCTGTTCGGTCAGTGTTTGCTATAGGTTAAAAACCGACATGCAAGTGCATGTGGTCAAACAAGTAATAAAGTGGCTAAGTAAGCCAAGTATCGATCCAAGGAGACTCAGGATAAGTAAAATTGCCTAAGTACACTATATTCTTATCTTACTTCTAATTATGCTAACAACAGCGTAACCAACAGTTAAATAAGTTTTTGGTTATAAAATATATATATACTAAAACTATTAACAATTATTTACTGTGAATTTAAACTATGGATATGAGCATGCCAAGGTTAAGAACAAGTAATGAATTCGATTATAATAATAATTTGGTTAATCTCTTCTTCATGTTGCTAGCCAAGAACAGTAGCCTAGAAATTAAAACTCTCGTATTTAATTTCACTTTAGAATCATAAACCATCCGTCTACATTTCTGTGATCAAATGCAATTTATGACCTAGCAATACAATTCCGGTTCCTAAACTGATTAATACGGCTTTCAAGTATATTTCTATCAGGAAAGCACATCAAAACCCAATTTTCCCAAATCAAGTTAAGAACAATACCCTATTAATTCACAATTTTCCAATTTCTTGCTCTTTCGAGTGAAATTGGACTTTTTAGATGTACATTAATGTCGGCCACACACTAATGCAGTAGAAACAAGAATTAATAGAACAACATGAAAGAAGAAGAAGAAAACCATATCATTAACAATCAAAATTCATCACCATTGTTCGAAACCTCAGCAAGGAAGAGAATTAGCCACTCATTTGTGGATTGATCATCCTAAAACAAGTGTAAATTATACATACAATTGATTGAAAGAAGAAAGGAAGAGAAGAAATCCCTTAGCTTTTTCGTCCCTCAACTACTTCTAACCCACGTCCTTGCTCCACCAAGTCTGAACTAATTAAAATAAACCTAAGTGTGCTATTTATACTAGTGGGAAATTTTTCTCGGAATAACAACCAACGTGTCACGGAGGTCAACGCGGAGCACTGCCTCCGTGACACGGCGTGGACGCGGACCTTCACTGAAAATCCAGGGTCCGGTAAATTAGCCTCAACGTGGCACGGAGGCCAACGCGGAGGCCTATCTCCGTGCCACGGAGCTGTCGAGAGGCCACACTGGAATTTGCCATTTAATTTCCTCTCCAGGCAGTGTGCCTCCGCGATGGTAGCGTGGCACGGCTCCATCGCGGAGCCCCTATACTTTGTGCATTCCAATGTCTTTTCCATGCTCGCATCCAAGTCCAACTCCGATATTGTTCCAACATGCATTTTAGCTCCTAAAAAAATCATATTTTCCTGCAAAACAAATGCTAATCATGTTGGTTAGTATAAATTCGCATTTTATTACCAACTACATGAGAATATATACACATTGCACAACAAACAAGGCGAAAATGATACGTTTGAGTATCACTTGGGCATATAAATCTGTCCAAGATCACTTACCCCACACTTAAATCCTTGTTCGTCCTCGAACAACACATACACATCTCATGCAAATTACATCGCAACCTTTGTCACTATGGTGCGACAATTTACGCTACGGTCATACCGAGTATTCAATTTTTGCAAATCATCCAGAAAACATGCATGGTCTTACAATGCAATGACCTTTAATACATCAAGACTTCCTCGACTTTAAGAATTGACTCTCGTGATCGGCAAACTCATGCACATTAGCTAATCAAGAAATCCGACACGAAAATCAATCTTTCATCAAGCATGTGCCCTCACAACTCAAGAGAATCTTCCCCTTTCATGTTCATGCAACACACAAACATTCAAGTAGGGGCATATAAAAATTAATTTCACTCACTCTCCCAAAAGAATTCACATGCATCATGTCATGACCCATAGGCTTGCCCTTAGTGTATTACTCCACTAATATAAAGAAATGCAATGTAAGATCACGTAGGACTTTAATGGGTTGTAACGGGGCTATGGAACTAGTATATATATTGGATTAGCCAATAATAGTTGCTAGCATCCTTAAGCGCCTTTTCAACACATTCCCATCGACTCATGGATAACTTTTCTTCTTTTTTCTCTTTTTCTCTCATTCATGCTGGTTTACTTTCGTATAGCCCATTTCATCAAACACACTTGACACAAAAAAAAGGGTTTTCATGTACCCTCCTCATCATTTAATTATGACAAGTGCCTCTTCAACCTCATCTTTTCTTTCCTCACTCTGCTTTTCTTTTTCTTTTCACTCTTCTCACTCTTTGACACTTTGGGAAAATTTTTCTTTTCTTCGTAAGCGCTTAAGAGTTTTGTATAGACTTTTACAACTAATGAAAAGAAGGAATAAAGCTTAGTTTATACAATTTTGGACACAAGAAATAAAGAATTGGCTAAAGGCTCAAAGGGCTGACTAGGGTATACAATCACATAAAAAGGTAGAGTATGACAAGAAAAAAATAGAAACTCTCGATTAAAACAAAGAAATGCCTACATCCTTTCCAACACTACACCTCCTTCATTTCGTTTTGTACACACACCAGGCAAGTTCTAGACACATCACAATAGCATGGAATAACAATACCTCACTTTACACTACATGCAAATGCTCGAATCAAGATGTATTCACAGACTCTTGAATTAGCCAATTACATGAATTCAAGAATTAAGCCTCAATCATACCCAATCAAATTCTACAGCCTCGGTAACTCAACATATTTACAAAATTGCATGCTTTCAAACAAATCACTTTCACATTTTGAACATCAGTTACAACACGCAACGAAATTTTGCAACCATAAAGCAACTACAGGTTCATTGATGCAATCCACCAAAGAAAAACTTAAAACAAATTAAAAATCCTACTCCTATCGACTACATTTCCCTTAAGACGGTCGTCATCCATCCATCATAGGGAACGGTCACTAACTATGACATCGGTTCAATGGGACTATTCTCGGTAAAAGAACCGAAAACAAACTCCGAGAAACCCAAAATAAAGACCGAAAATTTTTTGCAAAACATCGATCATGTCGATAGAAAAATATTTACAAAATATTTTGATAAGTGCAAAATATTTTCGCAAAAATTTTGAAAAATATCGATCATTTCGATAAGAAAGAAATATTTACAAAATATTTACAGCATTCACAAAATATTTACCTTGGCAACCACAACTTTTCATAACACACATCAGTAACCACAAAAATATATACGGATACAACACAAATCAGTTCACAGCAGGGTAGCACAAACATACATACAAACCAAGGAAAAAGCATACAGCAGATTAGAGCCTAAGTCCCAGCACCTAGCTACTCCCCACCCCACACTTAAATCGAACACTGTCCCCAGTGTTCACAAAAAATACAAAGCACAAAATTTCGGGTGGTGGAACTCCCTACTCAATCAAAATATTCGACTTCTTCATCTGGTGCTGCTGCCTCGTCGCCCATGTCTGAGTCAGCTCCATCGTCGTCATCGGACTCCACATCGGAGTCCTCCCGATGTGTCTCCTCGTCAGTAGGGACATCATCATCAGTAGGCTCAACGAAGGCTGGTCCCACTCGGCATAAGGCTCTGGCGTTCTCGCCAAATGGGTAATCCAGCTCCAACTGCCATAACTCTTCCTCGGTGGCTGGTCTCCCACCAATCCGTAGCTGAAGCATCTGCATGCCAAACATACGTGCCATGTACCGATCGTCACGAGCATGTCGCTCGCCCAAAGTCAGTACTGGCCTGTGTGTGGTGTTGGGGGCCTTAGTTTTTGTCACATCGAGGGCCCTTCGCTCCAACTGCGGGATGTAATCCAAGGCTTTTTCCTTGACATCGAGGCCTCGAAGGAAGGTGGTGATGAGTCCGCCGAACCTGTATCTGTGGCCCTGGTGTAGTCTGGCTCTCTTCATGGCGGATATGATAACCGCCCCAACATTAATCTCTAGCCCTTTCATAAGGGAATACACCAAACAGACACGGTCCCGAGTCACATCCGTCATGTGAACTCCCGGGATCAAGCAAGAACATACAATTTTCAGCCATATTCTGGCCTCCCTGTTCATCTGCGAATAAGGCAGAGTCTGGTGGTAACCCCTCTCCTTATGTCTACTCCATCAGGCTGTGGATCGAGCCCCACACAACGTACGTCTGATGTCGGCGTACGGTGGGGTGATGTTTAGCTGGCGGAGAACGTGAGCGTCTGTGTCCCGCGCTCCAACGATGGCATTAAATTGCTGGGGTTCCAGAGTGACAATCTGCCCTCTGATTTTTATTGTGTGGCTTCTGATGGCCGGGTTCCAATTTGCGTAGAATTCCCGGACCTAATGTAGGTTGCACTCCTTGGGCTCCTGAAATATAAAGCTGAGTCCAACTGCTTCAATCCTCTGCACAATACGGGGGAACTCCTGTGCTAGTGGTTCCCGTGCAATATGTCCCTCCGGGAAGTATTTTCTTTCCTTATGCTTAGCATACCACTTCTTCCCTTCTTCGGTAACCCACCTTGTTCCGTATTGGCGGCGTTGGCCGCGCGGAACAGCTGGTGCAACTGGGACTA
Organism: Datura wrightii; assembly: GCA_035772735.1. NCBI lineage: Eukaryota > Viridiplantae > Streptophyta > Magnoliopsida > Solanales > Solanaceae > Datura > Datura wrightii. Next base: position 67,370,992 of record JASDFA010000019.1, on the reverse strand, counting down.
GGGTGCCCATTCTCATTCTTTTTCTACCGGTGCCTGAGGTAGAAGCACCTTTGCCCTTATCCTGCCTACTAGCCATTGTACCTGTCAATATACACAAACAAGCACAACGTTAAGCTAAATACATGTTAACTTCGGCTAAGTTAGGGTTACACAACGTTTACCCCACACTTAGTCCTTAGCTACTTTTACAAAACTACGGCAAGGATAACTCTATTTACACCAAAGACAACAACTATACAATTTATGCTTAGTGCGTTCACAAAGAATTTCGACAGCATAACGGTTAGCTTACTACTCAGACCTCATACAGCTAATTCCAATCTTACTATCGCTAACAATTCAACCATTGCACTTAGCAACCAAAAACAACAACAAAAACAAAGACAAAAACATTCTATATACAATCGAATCCAAATAATCAAACCAATTTACACAATTTTCGCATTTTTCCCAACAACTCGAGAATTCGTCGTCTTTTAACATTCACACAATATTTACACGACTTATCTCAATTTACAACCACACCCCGGCATCTAATTCATCAACTTATCAAATAACCCAATTCAAATTCAATAACCCAAGCCCTAGAATGTAATTTTTCAATCAAATTCGGATTATTCATGTAATCGACAAGTTCAAATGCTAGTTACAACAATCCGAACATATATCAATCACAAATAACTCAACATCATGTTAAATTGCTACTTAGGGTGATATATCTCACCTCACATGCCCAAATTCGACTAAAATCACCAAAAATTTGAGAGAAACGAGGAAAACATACCTTTGGGTTGAAGAACCGAAGAAACTTGATGATTTCTTTGCCTAGTAGCGTGGCACGTTGGTTGGGGAGGGGAATTTGGGTGTTTGGTCGCGGAAAGGAGAAGAAATGGGGAGAAAGGGGCAAAAATCGGGGTTAATTTAAAGAAAAACACGCGGGTCACCCGGCAACCCGGTGTAACCCGGCACCAAATATAAGGCAACGTGGCACGGAGGGTAACGCGGAGCCCTTCCTCAGTGACATGGAGCCAACGCGTTGGCTTACTAGATTTTTTTAAAAATCCGAATTTTGCCTTCAACGTGTCACGGAGGGTAATGCGGAGCACTTCCTCCGTGACACGGAGCCAACGCGCCAGTGCACTGTTTCTTCCATTAAATTATTTTTTCATACCTTGCCTTATTCTTCCCAATTCCATGCATATTTTTCTCCGTTAGACCTGAAAATCACCTTACTAAACAAAATTGGTTAGATTAATAGATTTCCCTAACTAAAATGAAAAATATTAACTAAAACAAAAATATATACCACATCAAGAAAAGAAAAATAAAAATAAAAATTATTTACACTAAAAAAGAAAGAAAGAAAATATTTTTTTCACGGGTTGCCTCCCGTGCAACGCCTGGTTTACCGTCGCGGCTCGACGTCCTTTATGCTCATTTATCTACTAGGGTGATGGGCGATTTGTCATGATCATTGTCCTCCCCCCAGTAGTTCTCAACCTTATCAGGTGGCCTTCCTATTAACTCTCGGGAATCATTTATTCGATTAGCGTTCCCATGATCAATCACATTGATCACCGAGAGTTCTTCATTCACTGCTTTGTACACATCGAACACTTCGACCTTGTCATGTGCTCGCATTGTAAGTTGACCCACAGCTACGTCAATTAATGCATTTCCGGTTGCCAAAAAGGGTCGTCCCAAAATAAATGGGACTTCAGCATCTGGTTCAAAATCCAGAACAATAAAATCGACCGGAAAAATAAGGGAGCCCACTTGCACTAGAACATCCTCAACAATGCCATCCGGCTTAGCTAAGGATCTGTCTGCTAATTGCAAGATTACAGTTGTAGGTCTAGGACTCCCTAGACCTAACTTTCTGAATACCGAAGATGGCATCAGATTGATACTTGGCCCCAAGTCACATAATCCACGAGCTCGGATACTCTGCCCAATAGTGAGCTAGATAGTAAAACTTCCAGGGTCTTTCAGTTTCGTGGGCAGTCTGTTTTGAATCCGAGAAGTGCATTCCTCCGTCAAAGCTACCGTGGCATACTCATTCAAGCGACTTTTGTTAGCCACGATGTCTTTAATATATTTTGCATATTTGGGCACTCCCTGCAAGACATCAACAAGAGGTAAATTAACATGTACCTGTTTAAGCACCTCCATAAATTTCTTGAAACACGCCTCCTCCTTGTGTTTCTTAAGTCGTTGAGGGAACGGGGGTGGAGGTCTTTCTGGTTCTTCTTCTTTGGTCTTCCCCCTATCAGAATTTTGTTCCTCCTCAACTTCTGCTGCTCCTAACTTTTGAGGCGGTCTTTCCGGTTCCACCTCCTTCAACTGTAAACCACTCCTCGTGGTCACTGCATTCACCTGCTTCGGATTAGGATCCGTGTCGCTAGGTAGTCCTCCTCTAGGTCTTGTATTTTGGGCACTAGCAAATTGCCCAAACTGATATTCAAGAGCCTTGGTCGCCAACTGATTGTTCTTCACTTCGGCTGCCAATTTGACATAGTCAGCCTGCAATTGTGCCTGATTAGCGATCATGGTTTTGAACATCTCCTCAATGCTCGGTGATGGTGGTGGAGGAGGGGCATTGTGATTTCTGAATTGAGCTTGATAGTTATGTTGCCCTCCTTGATTTCTCTACATACCCTGACTAGAACCTTGGCCTTGTTGGTTGTTGCTACCCCACGAAAAATTTGGATGGTTCCTCCAATTTGAGTTGTAGCCACTACCAAACTGCTGCTGATTTCGCTGTGCATTGCCCATAAAGTTAACAAAATCAGGATTTGCACCACAGCACTCAGCTGAATGTTCACTGCTACCACACACTTCACACTACATCTGCTGGACTGCATTGACTGAAACTGAAGGCTGGTTCAAGTTCATATTGCTGAAGTGGTTATTTAACTGATTTTGCAAGGCAGCTATCTGTGCAGTGATAGCTGTGAATCCATCCACTTCAAGCACTCCCGCTGCTTTCCTTGCTCCACCTCTTGATGAATCTGCATTCCATTCTGGATTTCCCTGTGAAATTCGGTTGAGCAAAGTGTACAGCTCCTCATAGGTCTTTTCCAGTGCTTGCCCTCCAACTGCTGAGTCTAACAGAATTTTAGTATGGGGTTCCAAACCCTCAATAAATGTGTGTACCAACACCTCATTGGACTGATGATGATGAGGATAGTCCCGCAACATGGATTTAAATCTTTCCCAGGCTTGATATAGATTTTCTCCCTCCCTCTGTTTAAAACTTAGAATTTGACTTCTAAGTCTGGCTGTTTTACCAGAAGGGAAAAATCTAATCAAAAACTTCCGTGCAAGATCATCCCACGTTGATATAGAATTTGGTGGTTCAGCTTTTAACCACCTCTTGGCTTCACCAAGTAGGGAAAATGGAAATAAGGTGAGCCGAACATAATCAGGTGACACTCCAGTGGGTATATAAGTGTCACTTATCTCCAAAGAATTCTGGAGATGTTGTTGTGGGTCTTCATGAGGGAGATCGGTAAATTGCCCGCTTGTGTGCAAGAGTTGCACCATATTCTGCTTTAATTCAAACCTCCCTCCAAGCTCTGGTTTGCGGATACTAGAATGTACATTGTTGGCATGTGGGATTGCCACCTCGCGAACCGGCCTTGCTGCAGCTTCATCGGGCACTAACACTGCCCGCACAACTGGTGGATTTTGTTGCTCCATAATAGACTGTCTGAGCAACTGCAGCTTCTTTTGTAGAGCTTCTCTACGTTGACTATGAAATTCATGTTCAGGCTCTAAGTAAGATGCCACCAGCTCTTTGTCCCTTGCCAGTGTTCACAGAAATCAAGTCTGCAAAATACAGGCTAAGACCAAGTCGTCAACACTTAAGAAAATAAAACAAAAATACAGTAAATTTACACTTAACACAATTTCACCAATTGCCTAGTCTCCCCGGCAACGACGCCAAAAACTTGTTCGGTCAGTGTTTGCTATAGGTGAAAAACCGACATGCAAGTGCACGTGGTCAAACAAGTAATAAAGTGGCTAAGTAAGCCAAGTATCGATCCAAGGAGACTCAGGATAAGTAAAATTGCCTAAGTACACTATATTCTTATCTTACTTCTAATTATGCTAACAACAGCGTAACCAAAAGTTAAATAAGTTTTTGGTTATAAAATATATATATACTAAAACTATTAACAATTATTTACTGTGAATTTAAACTATGGATATGAGCATGCCAAGGTTAAGAACAAGTAATGAATTCGATTATAATAATAATTTGGTTAATCTCTTCTTCATGTTGCTAGCCAAGAACAGTAGCCTAGAAATTAAAACTCTCGTATTTAATTTCACTTTAGAATCATAAACCATCCGTCTACATTTCTGTGATCAAATGCAATTTATGACCTAGCAATACAATTCCGGTTCCTAAACTGACTAATACGGATTTCAAGTATATTTCTTTCAGGAAAGCACATCAAAACCCAATTTTCCCAAATCAAGTTAAGAACAATACCCTATTAATTCACAACTTTCAAATTTCTTGCTCTCTCGAGTGAAATTGGACTTTTTAGATGTACATTAATGTCGGCCACACATTAATGCAGTAGAAACAAGAATTAATAGAACAACATGAAAGAAGAAGAAGAAAACCATATCATTAACAATCAAAATTCATCACCATTGTTCGAAACCTCAGCAAGGAAGAGAATTAGCCACTCATTTGTGGATTGATCATCCTAAAACAAGTGTAAATCATACATACAATTGATTGAAAGAAGAAAGGAAGAGAAGAAATCCCTTAGCTTTTTCGTCCCTCAACTGCTTCTAACCCACGTCCTTGCTCCACCATGTCTGAACTAATTAAAATAAACCTAAGTGTGCTATTTATACTAGTGGGAAATTTTTCCCGGAATAACAAGCATCGTGTCACGGAGGTCAACGCGGAGCACTGCCTCCGTGACACGACGTGGACGCGGACCTTCACTGGAAATCCAGAGTCCGGTAAATTAGCCTCAATGTGGCACGGAGGCCAACGCGGAGGCCTATCTCCGTGCCACGGAGCTGTCGCGAGGCCACACTAGAATTTACCATTTAATTTCCTCTCCAGGCAGTGTGCCTCCGCGATGGTAGCGTGGCACGGCTCCATCGCGGAGCCCCTATACTTTGTGCATTCCAATGTCTTTTCCACGCTCGCATCCAAGTCCAACTCCGATATTGTTCCAACATGCATTTTAGCTCCTAAAAAAATCATATTTTCCTGCAAAACAAATGCTAATCATGTTGGTTAGTATAAATTCGCATTTTATTACCAACTACATGAGAATATATACACATTGCACAACAAACAAGGTGAAAATGATACATTTGAGTATCACTTGGGCATATAAATCTGCCCAAGATCAATAGCATAGAATATACGATTAGTACTTTGAATGTATTGAGTATGTAAGGTAAGTAAAACATGCTAGTAGGACGATAAATTGAAATCATTTGTATAAAGTAAGCATTTGAATGAGATAAGGAGAACATGCTAAAATCATGATCATGAGATAGTCATAAACATAAGCTATTCATCATAAGTTGAAGCACAATGACCTATAGTATTGAAAGTAAAAGCGTATGGTTTTACATGTTTTAAAACGTAACTAAAAGTTCATAATTTGATTAATGGGTCAATTATACCATAAAACATAATATCATAAATCCTGTAAATGAATAACTTCAAACATGAGGAACAGTGGGAGGCTTCATCATAACCGACACTATCATGATTGAGCACATGATGTTCCACCTATCTCGTTCAAGTGGGTGGAGCCGTCCAAAGCCTTGCCAGTGCAAAGGATGATAAAGGCGTGATATCACTCGTAACCATGAGCCCAGCAGCGTAAGGGAGATGCTCTCAACTAGCGAGGACTCCTTAGGCTAGGGGCAACAAAGACACTCTCTACTAATGAGGACCGCCTATCCTATGGTGTCACATAGTTCTGAGACCTGGGTGCACTGAGCCCGGTGTACTCGATGCTAGATACCACTCCCAGAACATGCATATTGCTAATAGATATAATCATGAAACATACTTGTTTTACATGGGCTAGTTAGAAAATATGAGAATCATAATCATACTTGTCATACGTGAACTAGCCGTGAAAAAAATGCCGCTAAGTTGGACATGATACATAAACTTGAGATTCATGACATTCATACATATATAAGTAAATCATCATAACTTGAAATCATAGATTCATAATATTGAAATTCATAAGATTACATGCAATTGATTAAAATTATCATACTTGATAATCATGATTTCATGAGGGAATTTAGTAGAAAACATGCATTCATGACCATAATACATGGATTGAATCATAAGAAACTTGAATTCATAGGAGATCAAAAGAGATTTCATGAGAATTGGGTCTAACTCTAGAATTTCAATAAATAATGCTTGGAGACTTGAAATCATGATATAGAGATGAAATTGGGAATGAGGGTGGAAGGATTTTCCCGTTCATGACCCTACATACCTGGGCTTGGTGAAATTCTTGCTAGGGTTTGATGCCCAAGAGATAGGAGAAGAATGAGAACCTTGATGATTGAGGGCTTGAGATGATGGATCTTCAACTTACAGCCTTAGGAGTGGAATGAGGGTTAGGAATGAATAAAACCCTAGAATATACCTTCTTAGGAGCTTTAAACGATTTTGTTTAGGAGTTAAATATATAGAAAGTACAAAAGTACCCTTAATGACGCAACTAAAAATTTAGCCCTTCCAAACCTAACGTGTGACCTAACGACTCGTTAGGCTACTTGACAAGTCGTCATGCACCATGTATCACCACTAGTAAGAAATTCCAACTTTCTAGACTTTTTTTGATGCCTCCACTAAATGATTCGTCATGGCACTTAACAAATCACTTAACCAGTCATTAAGACCTTCAAAACTCCAAGTTTTCACCATCTTCTTGCACTTAATGGGTCACTTAACTTCCTGTCATGTCACGAACTGAGCTTGAACCCCATACCGAGAAATGAGACCTAGAGCCACAAAGGACTCCAAGCTAACCCATGGAACATACAAAAGCATGCATAGAAACATATCTAGAGCGGAAAGTAAGATGTGAACATGAAACAAGTGGAATTATATGATATATAACATAAAAAAACGAGACAAAACAAAAGTCAACAACGCTGATCATCTACTACATAACTGTCTCGAAGCCTCTAAACATAAGAAGAGCTGATGGGACAACTCCCCCAACTAGCCCGCTGAGTCTGAAACTAAAAGTTTCGGAAGATGAGGACTCAGAGGGAAGCTGAGTAGGTCTGATACAGGAACGGGGTTAACGACGAGGCTGAGACTGATCGCCCGAACCTATATCATGAAATAATATAGCATAGAGTATGCGGTCAATACTTTGAATGTACTGAGTATATAGAGAAAGCAAAACATGCTAATAAAAATGATAGTCTAAAATCATGAATATAAAACAAGATAGAACATAAGAGTAAGGACAACCTGCTAAAATCCATATTCTTGAAGTAATCATAATCATGAGATATTCATCATAAATTGAACATATGATGAAGGGCGTACTTACGCACTTCATAGACATATTTTTCCCATACTTTATTATGTTTTAAGAACAAATTATGTGTGTTTGCATGTGTTTATGTTATATATTTGTGAAAATGGCTAACACAAGTGATTAGATATTTTTAGGGCTAAAAGTGATTGATTTGGGTGTGTTTGAGACATTTGGAATGAAATTGAAAAGAAGGAATGCACTAAGAAAGATTAAAGAGAAAAAAATATATATAGTGCATCACCACACCCGCGCGACCAGCAGTGCTAGGTGCCAGGACCTTAGCACAACCAGCCGCACGAAGCAACAACATGATTGGCGGATGGCCAGGCTCGATGCACTAATCTTTCCGCGCGATGGCAGGCGCAATGCGGGCCTTCTCCTGCGCGTTGACATGCGCGATGCCGCCCTGTCCCATGTGCGATGGCATGTGCGAGGCAGTCTTCTCCCGGAACAATGGGGCGTGTGACGTGGCGCCATTTTGGCGCGTAGGCATTGGCGACACAGCAAAGGTGTTCAACGGCCAAAATTTATCTCCCACTTCAACTAGGAAAAGGAGATACAAGAAAAACAAGAAAAACTTAAATCTACTACTATAAATACCTTTTTATTTTTATGTAATAGACAAGTTGGAAGTTTTGGAGTCTTAGAAAGGATTTGGAGGTACAATTTACAATTTAGATTTGAGATATTAGTTTTACGTTGAGATACGAATTGTTGAATTGTTCTTCCAAATTGTTGCAATAATCAAGCGAATTTCTTTCTAGAATCATTTAAGTATTAATTTATGCTTTTGTCTATGAATTCAATTAATTTACTTATAAACATGATAGGCTAAGACTACCACAACTAGGGTTGTGGGAAACATGGTGAATTAATGAACCAGGGTTTGCACAAAGTTATTCTAAACCAATACTAAATGCTTATATCGTATTCTCTTCATGCTTAAAGTTTCATAACGGTGTGGAATGTTCGGACTTGCTCGAATTCTTTACTTTCTTGAGACTATAGAGGTAGAGATTAGAAAAAAAGAAATACAACAAAGCGTTGATGTTTATGATCATTGTATTAGCTTGAGCTGTGGTCATAAGATAGTTAAATTTGGGACAAATTGATAACGATTAATTTGAAATCGCTCATGAGACCTGACCCAGTGATTCAGTATAGTCATTCAATAGGGAAGAACCAATCGTTAGGATGAACCCACGTTATCAGTTCTACAAGTAAAGTATTGGGATAGATCACTAGTGTAAAATCCGAAGTAGTTAAGCACTTGTGGGGAAGACTTACCGTAGTTAATTGCATTACTTTGGAATCAACATTCAATTTCTCCACATTAATATTTATTACTGTTATGAATTCCCCCCTTTAGGATATAATTGACTTAAAAGCTTAAATACTAAGCGTTCTTCCACATCCTTCTACATTGTCTGTGGGATCAACTGTAACCTCTAGTTGGGTTCTTTATTGACAAAGTCCGCTTCATACTTCAGTAGGAGGTATGGTTTGATCATTATCAAAAAGTGACGCTGTTGCCGGGGAATACGATTTAGGATTAGAATAATTTCTTGTGTTTAACTTTTAGTCTTTATTTCCTATTTTTTATTTTTCTTTTACTTTCTGATGGGTCACAGGGCAGCATGGTGAATCAAGTGACCAAGATGTGATCACAGTCTTAACAGATATCTTGATGAATTCTGAGTAATCAAGATACCTTTGTCGCGACACGACGTTAAATCAAGCACTACTTGGGAGGCAACCCAAGATAAATTTTTTATTTTTATGTATTTGTTAAAGTGTGCAGGTGATATGTCATTACTTTCAACAAAAAATGAGCTTAAACATTGAAAACGAGGAGTAGAGGCCCAGGAAGTTCTTCTTTCAATCTATTACTTTATGCTTATTTATTTTAGCACTGGGGACAATGTGACTAATTAAGTGTAGGGTGGGAGAAGTGAACTTCATATTACCATGCATGCCTTAATTGCTAAATTTGCATATGGTAGGCCTAGTGTTTTTTTAGGATTTATGATTTATCATGCATTCTTGTTAGTTTGTAATATTTTTTAGTTTTATTTTATTTTGGGTTCCTTCGGTTTTTATTTTTGGTACTTTTCCGGTGGATAGTCCCTTGGAACCGATTAGAGAGTCTAGATTTTTTTTCTTTATTTTTAGTCATCGAGTCATGACTTTTCCCAATGATGGATGGATGACGACCGTCATAAGGGTAAATTAGTCATTAGGAAGAAAAATAACTTTGACCTTATGAATGCTAGGTGCTTCACTTTAGGTATCACTGATACTTTATAAAATTCACTCAAAAATACATGAAAAAGGTAGAAATGCTTAGTCTTTTGGGACTTGACTCTTGTGCATGAAAAATTTGGGCTTAATTATGTTATGCATGAAATATGGATATATGTGTTTATGTGATCTTGATTACCATTATTAAATCATTTTATGCCAATGTATGAATTTTTTTGATATACTCCATGCTTGTGAATTGATGTCTAGAACTTATTCGGTGTGTGTGCAAAGCGAAATAAGAATGGTGGATTTAGGAAGGCATTTCTTTGGAAGACTTATTTTTATCCTATTTTACCTACCTTGATTATAATTATCCTAGTTAGCTTTGTTTGAGACTTAGCCTATTTTTTTGATAGCCACATTACAAGCTTAATCCCTTTTTATTCTATTGATTTGTATTTGATCCAAATGACTCCTAGAGCACTTTAATGATTTTTTTTATGAAAGGAGCATAAGTGGAGAAGTGAAGGGAAAATCTAAAAAGTTTGGTGAATTAGAAGAAAAGAAAAGGGTGAAAATTGCTAAACAAGGAGGGTGATGTTAGTGGGAAAACAAAAATAAAAAAGAGCTTTGACAAAAAATGATGAAAAAAAAGTGTGAATGAGATCAATGTTTAAAGAAAAAATTCCCACTAGTCACCTAAGTTGAAGAATTGAAATATAAAAGGAGGTATAAGGAGAAAATTGGGAAATTAAGGAATGTGCTTAAAAATCAAAGTGTTGTGAGGTATTAAAGTGCTTAGGGAGATTAGTCACTATCTTGGCCAAATAGTTCCTACCCATCCCTTAGTTTACATTACAACCAAATTCAAGTCCTAATTGATCCTTGATTAAAAATTCTTTATTAGTGGAATACTATACTAAGAGCAAGCCTATGCGTCATCTTTTGCATGTATGTTGAGTTCTTTGGGAGAGTGAGTGTATTTTATTGTATTTATGCCCAAGTTAATATTATTCTGCATCTTGTGTGTGAAAGGGCATCTCTCCATATTGTAAGAGGCACAATGGTAAGACTTTGATAAATCTTGTTTTCCAAAATTACATATGATTCATATTGACCCAAAATATGTCTTGATGAGTTAGTTTTCAAAAGCTGAGTGATTTTGAACTTTGACATTTTAATGTTAATCCTATATGCATGCGAGTGAATTGTTTGAGCTTCATTGATTTGTCTCATGATCCTAAGTGTAAGTAGACCAGTTCGTAGGATGAATTTTGTGCTAAATGTGAAAAGGGAAGTAGTAGATTGTTCGAGGACGAACAATAGTTTAAGTGTGGGTTTTGATGAATGGCGTACTTACGCACTTCATAGACATATTTTGCCCATACTTTACTATGTTTTGAGAATAAATTATGTTTGGTTTTCATGTGTTTATGTTATATATTTGTGAAAATTGCTAACGCATGTGATTAGATATTTTCAAGGCTAAAAGTGATGGATTGGGTGTGTTTGAGACGTTTGGAATGAAGTTGAAGAAGAACGAATGCACTAAGCAAGAATAAAAAGAAAGAAAAAAAATATGTTGTGCACTTCCATACCAGCAGGACCAGCAGTGCGAGGCGCCACCACCTCGGCTCAACTAGCTGCACGAACCAGCAACAGGATTGACGCATGGCCAGGCGCGAGGCGCCAATATTTTCGCGTGATGGCAGGCGCAATGCTGGCCTTCTCCATGCATGTTGGCATGCGCGATGCGGGCCTGTCCCATCCGCGATGGCATTCACGAGCAGTCTTCTCCCAGTGCAATGGGGCATGTGAAGCGGAACCACTTTGGCGCGTTGGCATAGGCGACGTAAAAAGGGTGTTCAACGTCCAAAATTGATCTCCCACTTCAACCAGGAAAAGGAGATACAAAGTCCAAACCAAATTCGTCAAGGAATAAGAAAAACATAAATCTACTACTATAAATACTCTTTTATTTTTATGTAATAGCCCAGTTGGATGTTTTGGAGTTTTAGAAAGGATTTGGAGGTACATTGTGAGAAATTAGTTTTACATTGAGATACGAATTGTTGAATCGTTATTCCAAATTGTTGCAATAATCAAGTGAGTTTCTTTCTAGCATCGTTGTAAGTATTAGTTTATGCTTTTTTCTATGAATGCAATTAATTAACTTATAAATATGATAGGCTAAGACTACCACAACTAGGGTTGTGGGAACCATGGTGAATTAATGAACTAGGGTTTGCACAAAGTTATTCTAAATCAATACTAAATGCTTGTATTGTATTCTCTTTATACTTAAACGTTTCTTAACGGTGCGCAATGTTAGGACTTGCCTGAGTTATTTGCTTGATTGAGTCTAGAGAGGTAGAGATTAGGAAAAGAGAGTTACAACAAATCCATGATTTTTATGATCATTGTATTAACTTGAGTTGTGGTCGCAGGATAGTTAAATTTGGAATAAATTGATAATGGTTAATTTGAAATCGCTCATGAGACCTGACCTGGTGATTCAGTATAGTCATTCGATAGGGACGAACCAGTCGTTTGGATGAACCCTAGTTATCAGTTCTACAAGTAAAGTATTGGGATAGATCAATAGTGTAAAACCCGAAATAGTTAAGGATCCATGGGGAATGCTTACCCTAGTTAATTGCATTACTTAGGAATCAACATTCAATTTCTCCACATTAATATTTATTACTTTGAAAAATTCCCCTTTAGGATATAATTGACTTAAAAGCTTAAATACTAAGCGTTCTTCTACATCCTTCTGTATTCTCTGTGGGATCGACTCCAAACTCTAGTTGGGTTCTTTATTGACAATGTCCACTTCATACTTCGGTAGGAGGTATGGTTTGAGCGTTATCGATATAATGACCCAAGGTTTTTCAAATAGAAATAATAGAGTGTACCATACTTGAAATCATAAGTGAAAACTCATAAACTGCTCAATGGATAAAATATGCTATAAAACGTAATACCATAAGACATGAACATGAGTAACTTAAAATATGAGGAACAATGGGAGGCTTCATTATAACTGACACCATTATGATAGAGCTTATGAGATGCCCCAACTATCCCGCTCAAGTGGAAGAGCCATCCTAAGCCTTGCTAGGGAAAACAACGATGAAGGTGTGATATCATCGGTGTGCCATCGAATGGGGGAAACACTCTCTTGAGAGGTACTGAATATGAATATATATCTACGGTGGCACGTAGTTATGAGACCTGCGTCCTCAGAATCCCTGGCCTACTCGGTGCTAGATACTACTTCCAAAACATGCTTTTTTCTCATAATCACTTTCTCAAAACATATCATAAATCTGTTTCTTAGGAGTCCTGACTCCAAACTTCTCTGTAAAACTGATCTTGTAAGCTATGGCTAAAAATCATGGTGAAACATACTTGACTTTACATGGCCTTGCCCAAATCATGAAATCATACATCCTTGAATAATACTTCATAACTAAAAATCATGGAATCATAAGTCTAAGAATTTGTAAACATTCATGCAGACTTTGACAACTCATCATACTTGAAATAATGAGCTCATAAGCTTGAAATTCATAAATCATTTATTATAGGGAAAAATCATCATAAGCTTGAAAATTATCAATTCATGTGAAATTTGAGAGTTAAATCTGCCCTACTAACCATATTTGACCAAATGGAATAGAAGAGAATTGGACCCATGGAGACATCTTGGATAATTGCACGAAATTGGGTTAAACCCTGGAATTTCACAATTTAGAACTTGAGAAGTAGAGACCGTGGAATTTAGCTTGTAAAGGGAATGAGGGTGGAAAGATTTCCTCGATTCATAACTCTACAAACCTAGGTAAATTGCTCATTTGACTTTCCTTGAAAACCCAAGAGAAATTGAGATGAAGGGGATGATGAACTCAAGCTTGATTTGAGAGAGGATGTTCAATCTACGGTCGTTTTGTAAGAATAAGGACTTAATGTAGGTTAAGCCCCTTAATACACTCTTTAAAAGACCAAACTAATGTCATTTAGGGGTTAGAAGATTATAAAGTTACAAAAATACCACTAAAAAGATGTATTTTAAAACCTAACTGTCAGTCGTCATGACTCATACCATGAGTCATACTTCCCTACCACGACTCGTGGTTTCCATTCGTTACTTGCCAGTCTAACTTTCCACTTCTCTGATCATCATAGAACGGGCACTCACCACAACTTTTTATTACCTATAGTGAGTCATACCATAACTCAATACTACTAAGTCCTTCCACTCAAATAGATGTCACAACTCCTTACCACGACTCATTACAGGGACCCGCAAATCGTACTGTGACTCGTCGTATCAGGACTGCCTCTGCAGATGCACCACGACTCATGGTGTGGGCTCGTGGTCTAGGAAATGAAAATCCAGAAGCTTACCATGACTGATCCTACGATCTGTCACATCACCCCATGACTCGTACCATGAGTCATTTTGTGGAATTTTATATATTTTTCTGCTGATCAAATTCCAAATTCAGAGTCTAGTCTTAGGAAACTATGGGGTGTTATATTATCTCCCTGTTTGGAACATTCTTCCTCGAATGGAGACTAACTAAGCTAAAAATATAGGGAAAGAGCTGCAATCCCAGAACTGAAAGCTATAAACTGAAAACTGACGGAGTGACTGACTCAAAACTGAGATAAATAACTGAACTGAATCATAAAAATACATGCATGCTATAACATGAAAGAAACTGAGAGACATGAACTTGGCTTAAAAATAACTAGAGTACTAAGGAGGAAACTGGTACCTTATGCTGGAACTGAGCCGGAAGGGAAAAGATGCGGGCATCTAGCCATCATATATGCTTCAGCTTCCCATGTAGCCCCTTCAGCAAGATGATTTCTCCATAAAACCTTCACCAAGCTACTTCCTCGTTCCTTAACTTTTGAACCTGCAGATCAAGGATCTCAACCTGAACCTCCTCATAGGTAAGTCTATCCTTCACCAGAATGCTTTTTACCGGAATAACTAAAGTTGGTTCATTAATGCACTTTTTCAATCGATACACATAGAGAATTGGATGCACCAAAGTTAACTCTGCTGGTAGCTCTAATGTTTCCCAAGCTCACATGGTCGTAAAATAATATAGGATTGTGAAGTCTCGATAACTGATTCCTCAAAGACTTGTAGATTACTTATTTAAGATTAACTCTTAAATTCGCTACTCTAACAAAAACATATATAAATGGGGAACGGTTTGAAGAATTAAACTACTAAACTTGAAATGAAAATGAACTAATAAACTCAAGCTGTTGCAAAAACTTCAAATGATGATTAAAATATAATGAAATGGCACTTTAACTTTAGGTGAGTTATCAATACTTGATTACGCTAGATTAATTCTTATTAAGGTTGCTAGTTGCAAGTTACTATCCCATTTCTTGCCACTCTTCCAAGCATCCAAGAACTATCTCATGAACCCTAACGCCTATATCCCTATGGTCACAGGAGAAACACGAAATGATGACTATGCATACTTGTATATCAACTAAACAGGTTTGAAAGGTATATCCCTATCCTCATCGACAACTTATAACCTCCAACTAATGGGCCAAAGGATCTTTGAAAGTTCCTATCTTACATTTACTTTAATTTCTTTAAGTTCCCTCTCCCGAGTTCAACCAATAGCTAATAGATTTATTCACATGGTGATCAGTATAGTGAATAAGCAATTAAAATAAGTAAATATAAACAACCTTTAATAAAGAATCAAAACAAGCAATAATCAATCTTTCCAGCTTTAACCATATCTATGGCCAAAACTCTAGAATGGGTGTTAGCTACTCATGTTCAAGCAGAAAAACAAAGATATCATCATCATTCAGAGTAAAATGATAGAGAAAAAAAGAAACCTAAGTTAAGAACTTATCTCTCCTCAAAAGCTGTGTTACAACCCTTACTACGATCAAACAAAATGATGTCGCCTTACTAACAAATGACCTAGATTTTATATTTATAGGTGAAACCTCAAATGATGCTTTTTACCTCAAGAAATTAGCTTCAAAATCAGCAAAATCCATCCTAGAATAGGTCTGGCACACCACACCCTCCATAGCCCTAAGTTTGGCTCAATTTTCGTATGAAGTTTAGCTCCGGGGGCCCGCGCCAGCCATAGAACCAAGGTGTTAGCCAAATTTCTACACTTTTAGACCCTCGGAGCACCTCACACCACTCAAAGCACAAGAGTGTTAGTCAAATTTCTAAGAATTAGAGCCCTTCTAGTGCCCCACTCCATCTAAAGGACCAGAATGTTTGAAACTTTTCCTAAGTCTGGGATGCTTCGGGCTATCAACGCCTTTTATCTCGCCAAGGTGTTGATAAAATTCCCCTCTAAAGTTCAGACTTGGTGCCCCACGCCACCCATAGCGCCAATTTTTTGCATATTTCTCTAAAGTTTGGGGGTTTGCACGCCACGCCATCTATAGACCCGACCGACTTTTGCGAACTCTTCTTTCATCATACCTTGAGTCATTTTTGGGTCCTTTTTCCTTGGTTTCCTGTTCAAAACATCTAAAAACATTTTTAGCTCAAAAATACACATGAATTTATGCATTTCATAAGGATTATGAACTCAAAACAAGGTAAAATATGGGTAAAAAACATGGCTAATGGGCATAAGAATATGCCCAACATCACCACCCCACACTTAAACCATTGTTCATCCTCGAAGAATCCTCAACTTCATGCACAAACTCATATATTCTTGCCACATGTCACCTCTATCAATTCACACTCAAACAACTAGCATAGAACATATGATTAAGTGGTTCATCAACTTATACCAATTCATATGAAGCACATGTAGAGTTTTCATATTCAAGACTACACAACTTCTATAATAGACTTAGTTTTTTCTTTTTCAAAACAAGGCCAACATATTAAGTATGAAACATGCGA
This sequence comes from Datura wrightii, assembly GCA_035772735.1. Lineage (NCBI taxonomy): Eukaryota > Viridiplantae > Streptophyta > Magnoliopsida > Solanales > Solanaceae > Datura > Datura wrightii. Next base: position 67,354,237 of record JASDFA010000019.1, on the reverse strand, counting down.
CATATGGTGCACCGACTTAGACATCTTATGTCCCTCACTTTTGGTGATGTTCCTCTCTCAAATTATCAATACAAAGCATGAAACATAATAAGTAAGGCACACTCAAGCGCACGTGGTTGTTAAGTAATATACAATAGTGAAGTCCCAATTATCAATCCCTCAGAGACTTGTCAGATTACTCTCTTAAGGTTAACTCTTTATTTCGCTACTCTAACAAAAACAGCTATAAATGGGGAATGGTTTGAAGAATTAAAATACTAAACTTGAAATAAAAATGAACTAATAAACTCAAGCTATTGGAAACTTGTTAGCTTGCCAGTGGAAAGTTACTATCCCATTTATTGCCACTCTGTCGAGAATCCAAGAACTATCTCAGGAGCTCTAACAGTTATATCCCTATGGTCGCAGGAGAAACATGAAATGGTGGTAATTCCTACTTGTATATCAACTAAACAGTGTTGAAGGGTATATCCCTATCCTTATCAATAATTTCTAACCTCCAACCATGGGGCCAAAGGATCTTTGAAAAATTCCTATTTTACATTTACTTTAATTCCTTTCAGTTCCCTCTCCCGAGTTCAACCAAAAGCCAATATATTTATTCACATGGTGATCAATCTAGTGAATAAGCAATTAAAATAAGTAAATATAAACAACCTTTAATGAAGAATCAAAACGAGCAATAATCAATCTTTCCAGCTTCAACCATACCTATGGACAAAGCCCTAGAATGGGCATTTAGCCACTCATGTTCAAGCGGAAAAACATAGATATCATCATTATTCAAAATAAAACGATAGAGAAAAGAAGAAACCTAAGTCAAGTACTTGTCTCTCCTCCAAAGCTACATTACAACCCTTACTACGATAAAAAATGATGTCTCCTTAATAACAAATGACCTAGATGTTATATTCATAGATGAGCCCTCAAATGATGCTTTTGCCCTCAATAAATTAGCTTCAAACTCAGCAAATCCATCTAGGAATGGGTATGGTGTGCCGCGTCCTTCGTAGCCCCAAGTTTGGCTCAATTTTTCTTTGTAAGTTTTGCTCCGAGTGCCCCACACTAGCCACAGCACCAAGGTGTTAGCCTTATTTCTAAACTTTTGGACCCTCCAGGTGCCCCACGCCACTCAAAACACCAGAGTGTTAGCCAAATTGCTGAGCATTAGAATGCTTCTGGTGCCCTACTCTATCCAAAGCACCAGAATGTTGGAAACTTTTCCTAAGTCTGGGATGCTTCGGGCACTTCACACCTATCATCTCACCAAGCTGTTGACTAAATTCTCCTATGAAGTTTGAAACCTGGTTCCCCACGACACTCATAGCACCAACATTGTGTAGATTTCTCTGAAGTTCAGAGGTTGGCACGCCACACCAGCTATAGCCCTAGGCCGACTTTCATGAACTTTTCTTTCTTCACACCTTGAGTCATTTTTCCTTGGTTTCTTGCTCAAAACATCTAAAACATTTGTTAGCTCAAAGGACACTCAAAAATAGTAAATTAATGCATTTCATTAGGATATAAACTCAAAACAAGGCAAAATAAAGGTTAAAACATGACAAATGAGCATAAGAATATGCCCAACATCAAGATCCAACTTATATGCCACCTTGCCAACTCGCATCAGAATTCTATAAGGAATAACATATTGGGGACTAAAATTCCCTTTCTTACCAAAACTCATAACATATTTCATGGGAGACACCTTCAGAAACACCCAATCATCGACTTTGAACTCAATCTCTCTCCTCCTAATATCTGTATATGATTTCTGTCGACTTTGAGCTATTTTTAGCTTTTCCCTAATAAGATGAACTTTATCCATAGCCTCATATTAATCTGGCCCTATCAACGTAGCCTCTCCTACCTCGAACCATCCAATGATCTATACCTTCGCCCATAAAGAGCTTCAAATGGAACCATCTGAATGTGGAGTGATAACTGTTATTGTAGGCGAACTCAATGAGGGGTAAGTGATCATACAAAATACCTTTGAAATCAATTAAACATGCTCTCAATATGTCTTCAAGAGTCTGAATGGTCCACCCACCTGACCATTTGTCTGTGGGTGAAAACTTGTGCTAAGCTTCACCTGAATACCAAGTCCCTTTTGAATCAATCTCCAAAACTAAGCGCTAAACTAAGTACCCCTATCTAAGATAATGGATAAAGGAACTCTATATAGCTAAAATAACTCTCAAATGTAGAGTTTAGCATAATCCTCGACTGAATATGCAATTTTAACCGATATGAGCTGATTTGGTCAACCTATCCAAAATCACCTAAATAGAGTCACACTGTTAGTGCATATGAGGAAACTCTGCAATGAAGTCCATATTGATATCTTTCCATTTCCACGTAGGAATAATGATGTCATGAAGCATACCTCCAGGTATTTGATGCTCAACCTTCACCTATTGGCAATTTGGACACTTAGCCACAAATTTCATGATGTTCTTTTTCATGCCATTCCACCAGTAGACTTACCATAGATCATGGTACATCTTGGTGGCACTTAGAAGGAAGAGTGCCAAGAGCCACGAGCCTTGCTGAACATCTGCTAGCTCAAGTCATCCATAGCCGGAACACAAAATCATCCCTGATATCGGAGTATACCATCTCCTTCTTGGCGGAAATCCTCCACTTTCTGATTCTGGACTGTTCCCTTTAACTTCACTAGGATAGGATCCTCATATTGCCTTGCTTTAAATTCCATCACCAATGAAGATACTGACCCATTCTAAACAATAACACCTCCATCCGATGAATCTGTAAGGAGAACTCCTAAACAAGCAAACCTATGACATCCTTCACCAACACTTTCCTCCCATTCTCGACATAGGACACATTCTCCACGGACAACCTACTAAGAGAGTCCGCCAATACATTGTCCTTGATCAGATGATAAAGGACGAAGCTCAACCCATCTTCTTTGCCGCAACTTCAGATCCCCTTCTATATAAACACATATTATAGGCTCTTGTGATCCGTGAACATATCTATTTGCAACCCATACAAATAATGCCTCCGAATCTTTAAGGCAAACACAACAACTGCCAACTCTAGGTCAAGCATTAGCGAGTTCTTTTCATGACTCTTAAGCTATCTAGAGGCATATGCAATGACCTTACCATGCTACATCAATAGACAACCAGGACCAATTCTAGAAGTATCGCAATACACAATGAAACCATTTGTGCCCTCAAGTAGGGTCAATATTGGGGCTGAAGTGAGTTGAGTCTTTCACTCTTGAAAACTTTTCTCACAAGCATCAAGCTACTAAAACATGACCTTCTTCTGGATCAACTAGTCAATTGTGCTGCAATTGATGAAAATCCCTCTATGAACCTCCTGCAATAACTAGCTAAACACAAGAAGCTCCTAATATCAGTGGGACTGACAGGTCTAGGCCAATTCTTCACCGCCTCTATCTTTTGAGGGTCTAATTTCACACCCTCGCTAGACACTAAATGACCCAATAATTTACTGAGTTCAGTCAAAACTCACGCTTGCTGAATTTAGCAAATAGTTGATGATTCTTGAGAGTCTGTAACATAATCCTCAAATGAGCGGTATGCTCCTCCTCACTCCGAGAGTATATGAGGATATCATGTATGAAGACAATCATGAACATATCAAAATACGGCTTGAACTCCCCATTCATCAAGTCCATAAAAGCTGCAGGAGCACTCGTTAGTCCAAAAGACATAACCAAAAACTCATAGTGACTATACCGAGTCCCGAAAGCTCTCTTCGAAATGTTACTCTCCCTAACACTAAGCTGATGATAGCCAGATCTGAGGTCTATCATTGAAAAGAACTTAGCACCTTGGAGCTGGTCAAATAGGTCATCAATCCTGGGGAAGGGATACTTATTCTTGATAATGACCTTGTTCAACTATCGATAATCAATGCACATCCCAAGAGATTTATCCTTCTTTCGAAGAAATAGAACTAGGGCTCCCCATGGGAACTTCTGGCCTGATAAAACCCTTATCTAAGAGATTTTTCAACTGGTCTTTCAAATTCATTAGCTTGGTTGGAGCCATTCTGTAAGGAGGAATGGATATGGGTTGCGTATTAGGTAAAAGATCAATACCAAAGTAAATCTCCCACTCGGGAGGGACTTCTTGTTATTCATCTGGGAACACCTCCAGATACTCACATACAACAGGAACTAACTAAAGAGTCAGGGTCTCAGACATCGAATCCTTGACCCAAACTAGATTACACACAATCTTTGGAGATAATCTTTTTTGCCTTGAGATAGGAAACAAAGTGACCTATTGGCATAACTGAACTACCCTTCCATTCTAGGACTAGTTCAGCAAGAAAATGGAACTCTACTATATGAGTGCAATTGACCAAAGCATAACAAACATGTAACCAATCCATACCAAAGATAACTCGAAATCAATCATATCTAACTCCATTAAGTCAGTTGAGGTAACTTTCTTAAGAATTCTGATAAAGAAATTTCTGTATACCCATTAAGCTAAAACTGACTCACTGACAGGATTGGAGACTAAGAAGGGTTCTAACAGGATTTTAGAGACTAACACCGAAACTAAAAACAACATAAGGAGTCATGAAGGATAATGTAGCTCCCGAATGTAACGATGCATAAAAATCAAGATAGAATACTTATAACATACCAGTGACCACATCGGGTGAGCACTCCTGCTCTTGAAGAGATGAAAGTGTGTAGAACTTGTTCTGGAATTGTAAGCTACCCACACTAGAAGAGGTGCCTTGCTGAGATAAGCGATCTACTGGAGCCGATAAAGTGGTGGCTCGGGCATGGCTTCTACCATCACTCTGTCTAGTTGAAGGACAATCTCTGAGCATATGTCTAGGCTTCCCAAACTTGAAGCAGACATCTGAGACAACCAATCACTCTCTAAGGTGCTTCTTATCGCACTTCCTGCAAGCTAGGAAAGTGTGCTCTCCTGTCATACTTCCTTGACCCCTAAAGCCTGGCGCTCGACCCCTATAATCACATTTGGGTCTAGATGGAACACTAGCTGACGATGGGACTGGGGTTGATGACCTTTAATGAGACTGTTGGTGATGCCCTTCTCCTAACATCCGCAGAAAATGCCCATAGTTACCTGTTCTGCCCCTCCTAGCCTCTTTTTTCTTCTCCTTTATTTGCTCTGCCTCTATCTACTGGGCATAAATCATCAATTCAGAGATATCCATATCACTTATCAGCATGGCGGTCCTGCTCTCCTTGACCAGTGAATATGCATATCCATTCACGAACTTGCTCAAACGAGCCCTCGGATCAACAGCCATCTCCAGAGCATACTTGGATAACTGGGTAAACTTCAGGGCATACTCCTGAACAGTCATATTATTCTATTTCAAATTGACAATCTCCGCCACCTTTGGGTCCCTCAACTCTCAGGGAAAGAACCTATCCAAGAACATCGTAACAAACTCATCCCAGCCAATAGGGACAACACCTACTCCATGAACCTCATTCCACTATTGAAACCAAATGTGAGCTACCCCCTTTAGTTGATAGGAGGCCAAGTCTGCACTCTCCTCTTCAGAAACACTCATAATCTGAGTATTCTTTTGAACCTCCTCTATTAATTCCTATGGATCCTCTCCCACATTTGACCCATGAAACTCAGGTGGGTTCATTGAGGCGAAGTCTCGCACCCTGGCTGCTATCACATTCCCATTCTGGTGCACATGAGCCACAATGTTCTGGTTGACCTAGGCTTTTAGGGCCTGAGCAAACATCCAAAATGCAGCCCTGAACTCAGCATGAGTCACCTAATCCAACACGGGATCAACTAGAGCTGGTGGGGCTGGCTAGTGCCCAACTCCATTGCTATCACCATGGCCATTACCGTAGACATTTTTCCTCCAATGACTCGGCGAGGAGGAATATTTCTACAAACACGTATAGCACGAGTTATAGAAATAGGAGAGATGAACTTCATCGCATGACATAGATCATGAAAGAAGAGAAATTTCCTAAAATGTATCGTAGCCTCTTCCCCATAAGTGTAGCACGCTTCACACCCATGGAAATAACTCTACTTAACGCGGCTTTCAAACACCCTAGGACACATTCAAACAATTACTCTGATACCATGTTTGTCACGATCCACGCTTAAACCTCAGATCGAGACACTGGACCTAGAGCCATAAATGAGTCCAAGATAATCAATGACATATACGAAGCATGAATAAGACAATATCTAGAGTGGAAAGTAAGACGTGAACATAAGACAAGCGAAATTCTGGGATATGTAACATAAAAACATGAGATAGAACAAAAGTCAACAACGGTGATCATCTACTACATAATTGTCTGAAAGCCTCTAAACATAAGATAAGTTGATGGGATAACACTCCTAACTAGCCTGCTAAATCTGAAACTAAAAGTAATAGACATAAAGCATAAACTGATGAATGTCTTAGAAAGATAAAGACTCACCCAAATGGGAACTAAGCTGGTCTGATACTGGAATGGAGCTAACGGTAAGGTTGAGATTGATCGCCCGATCCTATATCATGAAATAATATAGCACAAAGTATACAATCAGTACTTTGAATATACAGAGTATGTAGAGAAAGTAAAACATGCTAGTAAAATAATAGTCTAAAATCATGAATATAAAGTAAGATAGAACAAGAGAGTAAAGACAAGAAGTTAAAAACACATATACTTGAAGTAATCATAATCATGAGATATTCATCATAAACTGAACATAATGATCGAAGGTTTTAGAAATAGAAATCATAAAGTGTACTATACTTGAAATCATAAGTGAAAACTCATAAACTGCTCGATAGGTAAAATATGCTATAAAACATAATATCATAAGACATGAATTTGAGTAACTTAAAACATCAGGAACAATGTGAGGCTTTGTCATAACCAACACCATCATGATAGAGCTTACGTGATGCCCCAACTATCTCGCTCAAGTGGGCAGGGCCTTCCTAAGCGTTGCTAGGGTAAAGAACAATGAAGATGTAATATCACCGGTGTTCCCTCAGATGGGGGAACACTCTCTCTTTAGAGGTCCCGAATATGAATATATACCTATGGTGGTGCATAGTTATGCGACCTGGGTCCTCAAAATCTCTGCCCTTCTCAGTGCTAGACACTACTCCTAAAACATGCATGTTGCTCATAATCACATTCTCAAAACATATCTTCTATCTATTTCTTAGGATTCTTGACTCTAAACTTCTCTATAAAACGGATCTTATAAGCGTTGGCTAAAAATCATAGTGAAACATACTTGACTTTACATTGGCTTGAAAAAAATCATGAAATCATACATACTTGAATAATACTTCACACTAAAAATCATGGAATTATAAGTTTAAGAATTCATAAACATTCATGCATACTTTGATAATTCATCATACTTGAAATAATGGGCTCATAAGCTTGAAATTCATAAATGATGCATAATAGGAAAAATCATCATAAGCTTTAAATCATCAATTCATGAGACATTTGAGAGTTAAATATTCCCTAATAACCATATTTCATCAAATGGAAAATGAGGGAACAGTACCCATAGAGACATCATCGATAATTGCATGGAATTGGGTTAAACCCTGAAATTTCACAATTTCAGAACTTGAGAAGTAGAGATAACAAAATTTATCTTGAAAAGGGGATGCGGGTGGAAGGATTCTCCCAATTAATTACCCTACATACTTGGGTAAATTGATCCCTTGACTTGCCTTGAAAACCCAAGATAAATTGAGATGAATGGGATAATGACCCCTAGCTTGATTTGAGAGAAGACCTTCAATCTACGGTTGTTTTGAAAGAATGATGACTTAGGCTAGGTTAAACCCCTTAATACACTCTTTAAGAGACAAAATGATGTCACTAGAGGTTAGGATCTTAGGAAGTTATGAAAATACCCCTGTAAAAACATATTTAAAAACCTGACAGCAATCATCACAACTTGTACTACGAGTCGTATCTCCGACCACGACTCGTGGTTTCCATCCATTGCTTTCCAGTCCAATTTTCCACTTATCTAATCCTCATACAATGGGCACTTACCATTATCTATTGTTTCTTAGAATCAGTCATACCATGACTCATTACTTCCAAGGCTTTCCACTCAGATGGGTGTCACAATTCCTGACTATGACTCATTATATGGACCCACGAGTCATACTGTGACTTGTCGTATCTTGAATGTCTCTGTAGATGCAATATATGACTCATGATCATGAGTTGTACCAACTCACCACGACTTATGGTTTGGGAAATAAAAATCTAGAAGCTTACCATGACTCATCCTATGATCCGTCAAATCACCCCACGACTCGTACCATGAGTCAATATGTGGAATTTTGTAGATTTTTCTACCGATCAAATTCCAAATCTGGAGTCTAGTCTTAGTAAACTTTGGCGTGTTAGATGTCAAGTAACTTAATGAGCCACTTGAAGACTCATTTCTTGACCTGGTGTAGGTTTTCCTATTTTTGTCATTTCATGCCTCGGGTATGATCTTAGGAACTTTTGAGGTGTTACACCGCCCAAGGATGACATTACACCCCATATCTCCATTTATCACCTAAAAATGGGTTTGTTTAAATCCTCCTTGCATTAATTGGTAGTATAATATCACCTCAGGTCATTTTGTTAGACATGTTAAAACTAGGCAAAAACTTTGTTGTCGAAATTATTGTATGAATTAGCTTCATTTGCTCAAGGACCCAGATATAAATGATATGGAATGAGCTACCTAGACAATGAGAACACATTTAATCATGAAATTAACTATATTTAAATTAATTACCATAGAATTATTGTGCAAAATTTCACGCCATCCGAATTTTCGTTGGTGAACGAAATTATTTTCGAGTCTAGAATCTTCAAATATCTCATTTTATAACTTAACAAAGCCTTGGACTTTTTTGGTGTCAAAAATATTGCTCTACTAACCTTTCCACCCGATTATCATGTTAATCACAAATCAGGGTGGATTGAGCTTGGTCTTGATTGTTTCCATTTCTTTCCTGTAGCTCGTCTTAGCTTTATAACGAAAAATTCCCTCAAATGACCATTGTTAAGTAGTATGGCCATTTCTTCTCGGAGCTGCCTAATATCACTAGTCTTGTGCCCATGTGTCCCATGGAATTCACACCATAAATTTTGGTCCCTTGGGCTGGGGTTGAAATGTATCAATTTCAGGAATCGAGCTTCTTTTATGCTCTTTATGGTCGAGACCAGATGAGCTGAGTTGATGTTGAAGTCATACTCCTAGAGCCTTGGGATTTCTTTTGCTGCATAAACAGAGCAAGAAGCCCTTCCATTTTTATGCTCTGCAATCCTTTATGACTTTGGTCCCCATCACTTCTTTGTTTGAATCGAGGTTTTTCCACTAGCTTGAAACTTTGGTCTCACGGACTCAGGCTTGGCACTATGTTGGATGAATAAGAAGAGAAACAGCTCATCACAAGATTTGAATCTGATTCCCATACCTTTACGATTTTCTCATGGGATCGATAATAAGCATCCTCTAATTGGATTTTTAATTTATACCGATTATATACATCAACCCAGTAGTAGCCTTGAACTCTGTCACACTTTCTTTTAGCTTTCTAGAGGCAAATGAACTGTGGAAATTAAAGCTTCTATGAAGGCTTTCATATCCCAATCTTTTAACAATAATATCCTTTCTTTCTAAAATCTGGTCACGAAATCCCTAAATAGTTCATAATTCCCCTGTTTGATTTTGAAGATTTCTACTTTTTTGGATTGTACCTTTTGGGTTTTGGTGTATGCCTTGATAAAGTTATCAACAAGAATAACAAAGGAATTAGTAAAATATTTAGGTAATAACAAGTACCATGACTCCTCCAAATAAAGTCTCTCTGAACTTTATGACTAGAAATGACTAAATTTCGTAACTCAACCAGGTCGTTGCTTTTGACTGCTCCAACGAAGGACATAATATGCTTGTGAGGATATGTACTACCATCGTACTTGAGGATATCAGGAGTCCTGTATTATTTTGGGATCGACTTTAGTCTCGCGGTGGGTTTATAATTAACTAGACGTATTTCTTCAAATGTTGTCCTTCTAAGAGTGGAGGTGTCCCTGGGATCTGGTCCATTCGGCCATGTGACACCTTTATGATCATCACAGACTCTTCCCTGAAATATGCCTCTATTGGTACCTCTGATTCATAGCCTCTTCCGGACCATCTAGATTTAATTCTCCTAATTAGGTTGCCATTATGAGACCTGTTCTCAAACTTTCTGCAACGAGGCAAAACTTGATGGACTTTATTCACCTTTTATTGGTGTCGGTAGAGGCCATTGTGGCCTGTTATTTTTATAAATCCATCACTCTTTAGTCCTAATGGCACAAATTCTCCATCACAAATTTGTGTTGAGCAGTCAAACTTTTCAAAGTTTCCTTGATAATTTCCATATCTGAAAAACCATTATTTCGAGATAAGATTCATCCTCATCATATATATCATTGGGGTTCCTTTCTATCGAATCTCATTATGCATGCCCATCTGTTTGATATATTGTCTCATGAAAGTCCATGCTACAGTGGCAGCAATGGAACATCCCTTATTGTGATCTGGTCGGTCCCCAACAACATTGAGAAAGGGTTGTGCCTCCACCATATTTGCCTAGTTGATGAGTTGGTAATTTACCAAGTGATTTGGATTTTAAGCATGAGCTATTTCTTTGTTTTCACATAAATTAGGAAGTTTTTATGTCCTTTTCTCTTTATTTATGTAGGCATTTAACTTAGATAAAGAAAATGGAAGAATTGAATTGAAAGCACCCTACTAAAAGCAAAAGGGACATGCGTGCCACATACGGGCACCTGTGAAATGCAGATGCCATGCAGATAACACCGGAGGATGTGCTAAACTAGACCTGCGAGCCACAAATTGGCATCTATGCAACACAGGTGCCACTAAAGATGGCTTGCACAAAACACTGCCTTAGCCCATTGAAGGATCTTTGAGCCGTAGATGGGCACCAGTGAAACGCAGGTGTCACACAAGTGACCCGCATTGCTGCTAAGGGAAAAATCATCCAAGAATTGTATAGTTGTACTTGAGAAGCTTCCAAGTGCAATTTTGGATAGTTGTATAAAAGGAATTTTTAGATTTTTTATCGAAGGAGTATAATCATAGAGTTGATTTTGTAGAGAGAAGTTAATAGAGGTAGAGTAAAGTACAATTACTTTCTTCTTCTTCTTTAATTTCCATTGGGAAAGAACTCCATTGTTGCAGACCTTAAGTTAGAAATTACTTACTTAATATGGTGAATTTAGAGGAATTCCTTATAGGTATAATTTCTCTCTATGTACTTATGAATAACTAAATTTCTTATTAGGTGTGTGTGTGCATGACATATGTATATATTTGATTGGGTGTTGATGATTTGTTCTTAGATTTGAGTATTAAGCACGAATCTATTGATTCCTCCAAGTTTTAATTCAATAATTGATGGTTGCAAACGTTGATTTAGCTTTCTTATCTTGGTTTTGCTTGAAAAAGAGAAGTGAGGTTTGGGTGAGGATTCAATAGTGAGAAATTAGGTGTGTGATGCTTGGGCTTGAGCTAGAGATAATAAGACCCGTATTCATACTCCATTAAATGGTTAAGGCTAGAGATAGCTTAACCCTTCCTTAAGCTTTGTTGATTGGTTTGTTGATTGGCTTTGGGGTTTGAGAAAACCAAAGGTAAACATATCCTTTTGGTTGAGAAACATAGGATGTAGCCATAATCAATGCTTGCTATGCTCTAATTGAATCTAAGGAACTTCAATCAATCCCTACAAGTTGATGCCCCATCAAATGCACACCCCTAGTCGCTCTAATAGATTGCAGCAATCAACTTTCCCCTGCTTTATTTTACAATTTGATATCAATACCTGCTTTCTTTTTCCCTCAATATTTACATTATGTTGTCTAGACATGGCGCTAGCTAGTATAAGTATCATCTCTTCTCAATCTTTGTGGGATTTGACCCCGACATTCATTGGAAATTTGATTTTTGACAGCGACCACAACCCCCTCCTTTAAAAGAGAGAGTTGTATTGAGCGTTATAAAAAGGCACAGTTGTCGCGGATTGAGATGTGATTTCCATTTGTTATTTATTGATTTTAACTTGTATTGCATCTTGTCTTATTTTATTTTCATTAGTTTTTTTTCTTACTATACCATCATGGAATGAAAAGGGGTTTGGTAGTTTGAACCCATATTTTGATGACCTATGTCCATAGTTTGAAGGACCCAATTTTTGACAAGATTGTGGATATGCTCCTAGAAGAGAGATGTGTGCACCTTCTCACTTCTATGATGGGTGTGACTGTAGTTAATGTGGTGATCACGGTGGACATTAGGGTGATTATCCCAATAACATCGCTTATCTACCTAGTTGCTATAACAAAAAATTCTAGTTGTACATTTGAAATTGACACAAATGATGACATGATATGTGAAGGACGAAGCACGACATATGAATGTATGGAAGCCATGCTCCAAGTTTTTTTGGAGAAGGATGACGACTCCTCAATGCCCATGGAATTGTCTACTGAAGAAAGAATCTCTAGTTCTCCAAAAGAAGAAGCTGAGGAGATATTGAAAATCAGAATAGGAGAAGCGAACAATGGGCCCTAGTCCTAACTAACTATTTGGAAAAAGTTCAACATGATGATGAGGAAGTTATCCCAAAACTTGGATTTTTCCCTGGAAGGATTTCCGCGAGACTTATGAAATTCCTGTCATGAAGCAAAACTTGACCAGGCTTAGCAAGGAAAAGAAGTGGAGCTATTTGAAATTGTTGTTCAAACATTGGAGGCCAACCTAAACAATGTTATGATGGAGACATGCAATGTTCAACATCAACTGGTCGTGGGTGGCAGTTTGAGTTAGCTCCCAATGAATATGAGGTCATGATGAACGTTGAAGTGTTAAGGGCTATTTGCCAACCAACCAACAAATATCAATGTAAGATGCCAAAAGTGAAGGAGTGACACTAGAGTTGCAAAGACAAGTCCATCAAATCCTTTTTGGAAACTCTAGTATATTTGAGAGGGAGGATGTCAAGATGGAATCATGCTTGAGAATGGAGCGACTTATACCTAACTCTAATTATTTTTCTACATTGTACTTGGTTGACGATACAAAAATTGAAGCAACCAAGTCTATGGAGGATTTTTAAGAGGAAGATCAAAGTAGCTTCAGCTTTATGTTTGTCATGCCAACAAGACCAAATCACATCCTTCCTTTAAAAGCCAAGAAGTGCATGATGCGACATCTATGGATTGGTACCTTTATTTTTACACCACCACCCCTCGAGTGGATTAGAAACATGGAAAAGAAATTAGACGTGCAATTCATATGTTCAAAGCGGAAAGAAAAGTGGTAAAATTGATGACACCGAACTGCAATGTTAAATCAAGCACTTCTTGGAGGCAATCCAAGTGTTTTTCAATTTCTTTTTAGTTCATGTATGTGTTGTTTTTGCTTGTGTAGGGTTGTAAAAAGTGTGAAATATGACAAAAAGTGGAAGGAGGCAAAATGATACACTTGTAAAATATAGGTACCACTCTGCAGTACGTAGATCCGGCGCATGTGCCAACTAGAATACCTCAAAGAGAAATGCTCAAAAGTGAGGCATTTGTGCCTCATCTGCAAAATGCAGATCCAAATGTGCAGCATGCATGTCTGGTCCATGCCGTTAGACAGATCACTGAAGCTCCCAATGCATAAATTTCCCTTCACACATCGTTGCACATATGACTGTAAGTCCTAACCTGCGGCTAGAAAATGCCTCTACCAGTCCAGGGATTTCTTTCTCCCATTCATCGCTCATTTTGTTCAACCTTGTGCATTGAGGACAATGCATTATTTTCATTAGGGGTGAAGTCTGAGTGACCCACTCATTAGTGATGCACGATTAGGCCCTATGATAGATTAGGTGACGTCATTCTTAAGAGAAAATCGTCATTTCTTGCTATTTAACATCACCTTTGTAGATAGTAGTTAGTAAATAAACTCCAAGGGTTTTCTTCATATCACGGTTGTTTCCCAAGAATTAAATTTTACTTTTATTTATTTTGGGTTAAACCGGGTGACATTTTCCTCTGATCGATTGAGAGGCAACTTTTTAAAGGAAAAATGCCAAGTCTTAGTGTCACGACTGAAGCTTGGGCCCCGGATCATAACACGAGATGTTGAACCATGAATGGTTCCAAGATAACCCACGACACATGTATAACATTATTATGAGCATAGCTGAGCGAAATCCAACATATCATAAAGCATAAGAGAAAGTCTAGAATATCCTAAATCCTATGGACAATGGAAAACAAGTTAAAACCGCTAACATCAGGTCTAAAAGCCTTTACTAATTAGATGAGCTGATGGGACAACACCCCCAACTAGCTCCATTAAAGTATGAAAACTGAAAGACATAGAGATAGACATGCGTCAAAACTGAAGTCCTCAGATGATGAGGACTCACCAGTCTGTTGGGGCTAGAGATGAATAGAATCTAACGACGGGGCTGAGTCTATTCACCTGTACCTCTCTATATCATGAAATGATATAACACAAAAGTATGAGATCAGTACTTTTAAATATATTGAGTATGTTGGATATGTAAAACATGAGAGTAAGGACAACATGCTAAAATTACAATCCAAGATAGTCATAAAATGAGTTATTCATCATAAAACTGAAGCATAGTGGACCAAGGTTTGAAAGAAAATTATATCATGTAACATGTTTGAAAACATAAGTAAAAGCTTATAAGCTGACCAATAGGTCATAATATTGTAAAATATGATATTGTAAATCTTGAATATGAATGACTTAAAACATGAGGAATAATGAGAGATTCTCATAACCGACACCATCATGAATAAGCACATGATGCCCAACTATCTTGCTCAAGTTAGAAGAGAAGTCCTAAGCCTTGGCAGGGAAAAGAATGATAAAGGCATGATATCACTCATGAGCCAATTTTGCAGTGGAAAAACTCTCCGGCAAGGTCCCGTAAAATGAATATACCTACGGTTGCATGTAGTTCTGAGACTTAAGTGCGCTGAACCTCGGCCTACTCGATGCTAAGTACTACTCCCAAAACATGCATATTGCTCATAGTCATAATCATAAAATGTACTTGATTTTTCATGTGCTAGTTAGAAATCATGAAAATTATAAACATACTTGACGTACATAAATTAGCCATGAAAACAATGCCGCTGAGTCGGTCATGATACACAAGTTTGAGATTCATGAAATTCATGCATAATTGAGTAAATCATCATAATTTGAAATCATGAATTCATAAGAGAATTTAGAGTAAAACATTTAATCATAATCATAGAACATGGATTGAATCATAAAAGAATCGAGTTTATAAAAGATCATAAGAGATTTCATCAAAATTTTGTCTAACCCTAGAATTTCCATAAAACATGATTGGATACTTGAATTCATGAAATCAATTTGAAATTGGGCATGACAGTGGAAGGAATCCCCATAATGACCCGACATACCTGGGCTTGAAGAGATCTTGCTAGAGTTTAAAACCCAAGAGAATTGGAGAAGAAGGAGAACCTTGATTGCTTGAGGGCTTGAAGGGATTGGATCTTCAACTTCTGATGTTAGGAATATAATGAGGCTTAGGAATGAATGAAACCTATAATACACTCTTTTAGGAGCTTAAAACAACTCATTTTAGGAGTTAAGTACATAAAAAGTGTGAAAATGCCATTAATAACCCGGCTAAAAAAATCATGCCATAAACTTGACGGGTCGTTCAAAGACCCATTACTCAACTTGATGGTTCATTAATCCTACCCATTACCATTGAAGTTAAATTTCAACTTTTTAATCTTTTCTTGATGCATCCACTTAATAATTCATCATCACACTTAATGAATTTCCCCCCAGTCGTTAAGACTCTATGAAACTCTCAAAATCTCCTACTTTCCACACTTGACGGATCACCTAACGATTCATTAGGTGACTTGGTGACCCATCTTATGAGTCGTTCTGTGATCTAGTGTAGATTTTGTTATTTTCTCCATTCAAGTCTCGAGTCTGATTTTAGGGACTTTTGGGGTTACATTATATCCCTCTTGGGAACTTTCGTCCTTGAATGGGGACTAAGTAATTTGGAAGGATAGGGAAGGAACTACAATCCCAAAACAGAAAGGCTATATACTGAAACTGACCGAGAGACTGACTACAGACTAAGATACATGACTAAATTGGATTCGTGAAACGTGAATGCATACTAGAACATCAAAGAGATTGAGAGATATGAACTTCACATGAAACTAAATAGAGTATTAAGGAGGAAATGAGTACCCCATGCTGGAACGGAGCTGGAAGGAAAAAGATGCAGGTATCTAGTCATTATATCTGCTTTGGCTTCCCACATAGCTCCTTTGACTAGCTAATTTCTCCACAACCCTTTCACTGAAGCTACCTCCTTGTTCCTCTTGTGAACCTGGCAATGAAGGATCTCAACAAGAACATCCTCATAGGTAAGACTATCCTTCACACTGATGCTCTCTATCGGTACAACAAAGGCTGGATCACCAAGGCACTTCTTCAACAAAGATACATGGAAAACTAGATGCACCAAAGTTAAATCTGCAGGAAATTCTAACTCACAATCCACTTTGCAAACTCTCCTCATAATCCTATAAGGACCAACATATCGGGGACTAAGCTTCCTCTTTTAGCCAAACCTCATAACACCCTTCATGGGCGACACCTTTAGAAATACTCAATCATCGACCTCAAACTCAAGCTCTCTCCTCCTTATATCTATATAGAATTTCTCATGACTCTAAGCTATTTTCAACCTCTATTAGATAAGCTAAAATTTCTCCCTAGTTTCGTGAACTGAATTAGATCATATCAACATTCTTCACCTACATCAAATCACCCAATAGGTGATCCACATCTCCATCCATAAAGAGCCTCACATGGAGCCCTTTGAATGCTAGAGTGCTAACTCTTATTGTAGGAAAACCTAATGAGAGGTAGGTGATCATCCCAACTACCTTTGAAATCGATCACGCAATCTCTCAACATGTCCTCAAGATTCTGAATGGTCTGCTCGGCCTGGCCATCTGTCTATGGGTGAAAAGCTGTGCTAAGCTTGACTTGAGTACCAAGATCCTTCTAAAACAATCTCCAAAATGAAGAGGTGAATTGGGTACCCCTGTCTAAGATGATATACAAGGGAACTCCATTTAATCGAATTAACTGCAGAATATAAGTTCTAGTCTAGTCTTCAGCTGAATCCTTTGTCTTGACTAGTAGGAAATATGCGACGTTGATCATCCAGTCCACAATTACACATATAGATCATGTTGTCGACGCATACAAGGACACCGTATACTGAAGTTTTATTATTCTCTTCTCACTTCTAATTAGGAATACTAATATCTTGAAGAATACCTCAAATTCTCTAATGCTCAACCTTCACGTGCTGGCAATTTAGACACTTAGCCACAAACTCTGCAATGTCCTTCTTCATGCCATTCCACCAGTAGACTTCCTGTAGATCACAATATATCTTGGTAGCACCTATATGGATAGAATACCGAGAGCTATGAGCCTCTCTCAAGTCATCTATATCCAGAACACAAAATCGTCGCTGATATCGGAGTATACCATCTCCCCTAGGGAGAAAACCTCCACTTTCTAATTTCGGACTACTTCCTTCAACTTCACTAAGATAGGATCCTCGTCTTGCCTTGCCTTAACTTCTAATACCAAAGAGATTCTGCACCATTCTTCAAGATAACACCACCATTTGCTGAACCAGTAAGGCGAACCCCCAAGTGTGCAAGCCAATGGACATCTGTCACTAATTCTTTCCCCCCATCCTCTACATGAGTCACACTCTCCATAGATAGCCTATTCAGAGCATCTTCCACTACATTGGCCTTGCCCGGATGGTAAAGAACACTAATTATCCACATCCACTCCATACATGTAGTATCTCCAAATCTTCAAGATAAACACCACTACTGCTAACTCAAGGTTCTGAGTTGGATAATTCTTATCGTGAGTCTTAAGCTTTCTCAAGGCGTAAGTAATCACCTTCCCATGCGGCATGAACACACATCCAAGGCTAATCTTGGAAGCATTGAAATACACCACATAGCCATCTGTGCCTTTTGGTAGGGTCATCACTGATGTGCAATGACTTTACAACACTTTTGACGCTTAAAACTAAGAAAATAGCATGGACTTAGGTATGTTTATATGGATATGAGACACTTTTACTTTCATTTCAGGGAAAAGAAGTGTTGGAGCAATGATGTGCAAAAGAAGCCTAAAAATGCAGAAAATCAACCAAAGTTCAAGTATTAGTATGAGTTGTACCTTGATTGTATGAGTCGTAATGCAAACCGTGATAAAGGTCAGAAGGCTTAAGTGAGAAGAAGGCAACATAAGACTCTAAGTATGACCCGTACCAAGATGGTACGCGTCATAACTAGAATCATGGAATTGTTCAGAGAAAATTGCACAAAGGCAGACTCTTGGTACGGATGAACTCACGAATCATATCAACATACAACCCATATTATGAGCTGTGATAAACTTCAGAAGATTCTTCAAGACTTGATAGAACTTCAGACACAACAGTTACTACGAGTCGTAGGAAGAAGGTACGAGTCATTACCACAACACTCGTGGAGAATTTCAGCAGAGGTCAGAGTTCTCAGGGTCAAAGCACGGAAGCATTGTATGACTCGTAGGATTAAGGTACGAGTAGTACCAGCCTACAACACTTAGCCAAATCTGTAGCAGCCAAGGACTTACGAGAAGTAGGTACAACACATATAATCCTGCTATGGGCTGTAGATCCTGTCATGACACAGTCAACACCAGATATGAAAAATTACTTGTTAGCTTAGAAGAAGGTTTCCAATGTTTGTATAAATATCTTTTATGTTTTATTTTAGTTTAAGGAGGACAAAATCAAATTAGTATACATGTTAAGAATAATTTTTGTGAATTTTTATCTTGTGTTGAGGAGCAATTCTTAGGATCAAATTCTTGATTTCCTACATTATTTTTGAGATTGCTCTTTGATATTCGAGTTTGTTTTGTTCCATTTGTTGTTGTAAGTATTTAATTATGTGTTTATCTATGAATGCAAATTGTAATCTTACAACCATGAGAGGCTAAAACCTCCAACTAGGGGTTGTGGAAACCATGGTAGAATAATGAAATAGGGTTACGCAAAAGTGATTCAAAACCAATGCTAAATGCTTGTATTGTATTCTCTTCATCTTTAAATGTTTCTTAACGGTGTACAATGTTAGGATTTGCAAATTCTTTACTTGCTTGAACCTAGAGAAGTAGAGATTAGGAAAAGAGAATTACAACAAAGCCTTGGTATTTATGATCATTGTATTAACTTGAGTTGTGATCGTAGGATAGTTTGAAATCGTACATGAGACTGACCTAGTGATTGAGTAAAGTTATCCAATAGGGACGAACCAGTCATTTGGATGAACCCTAGTTATTAGTTCTACAAGTAAGCATTGGGATTGATCACGTGTGTATACTCGAAGTAGTTATGAACCCATGGGTTACACTTACCCTAGTTGTTTGCGAATCTTGATTTAAATCACAAATATAATCTTGTTTTAATCTTGTTTTCCTTGAAAGCCCCAATTTGGAGATAACTCACCAACTAGTTCAATTGCCGGTATTAATCTAGATCTTACCCCATTCCCCGTGGGTTTGACGCTAACCTCTTAGTTGGGTTCTTCATTGACAACAACCTCTTCATATTTTTTCAGGAAGTGTGAGTTTGAGAATTATCAAAAGGTGGTGCCGTTTCCAGGGAATACATCTAAGATTAGATTAATATCTTGTGTTTGACTTGTGGTTATTATTTCCCCATTTCATTTTCTTTGTTTTTATTTTGTGATTCCCTATCACGCCCCACCTTGGGAGGCATGGATGGCACCTAATGCCACACTGGGATTTGGGTTGACTAGGCTGGGCATATGCACCTCTGGTTCCTACTAGCGACTCAAAATCAAGAAAACAAACTACTATATCTCGGTTGTAAAAGCCTTGGGCCGACAAGGCCATGAAGCACCTGTTGAAGAAAATAACTAACCCATCCAACATAACAATAAAAGGGATCCTATGCGGGCCGGCAAGACCATCATTCTACCTAGTTATAACAGAATGAAAATTGGAGAGTCATATACACACTACAACAGACAGGATTCTAACTAAAAGCTATACTAGGCCCCATATAGAAAACATATAAAACTGAACATATATAGGCCCCACACGACCAACATATAGAACTGAACATATATAGCACCCACACGTCCAACACAGGCAACTAACTGAAGACTGTAGTCTGCAAGCCTCTAAAAGTGAAATATTGGTCGGGACAGGGCTTAGGCCTACCCAAATACTATAGAATAAAATATAGGTAACCTCTACAACCTGGCAACTCTGAATGAAAGGAGCTAGCCAATCTGCTAACTCTGAATAGCTGCTAGGAGATCCCGAAACCTGTTTGTCTAACCCTGCAGGCAAGTATGTATCGCTCCACACGTGGGCGTCAGTACAACATGTACCGAATATATATGGCAATATCAATAACCGAATGAAAGCTAATAAGGAATCGAAAGTGATCATTAGTAAGTGCCAGAAGTTTACCTGTATGATATCACAACCATAGCCTGCATCTAGTAAAAAATTGTACATACAAGAGCTTAAGCTGATTGATTATATGTTCATAAACTATATCTAGCAAGCATGTATACAAATAAGAACCTAACCTGGACCTCATAAGCCCATAAGGTACAAGCAATACAGAAATAACCCACTTGGGGCTCCATAAGCCCCAACAAGTACAAACAAGCCATACTCTTATATATTTTGCTAGAAACATAGGCAAGCTGTAACTAGAATATACTCGACCTCTGAGACTGTCCCTGAGCCTTCTGGGCTTCTGTTACTGTGTCTGAGCCATCTGGGCTTCTGTAGCTATATATGAGCCACCTGGGTGTCTATAACTGTGTGTGAGCCCTCTGGAATATTATAACTATATATGAGCGGTCTGGGCTCCTGTAACTGTATATATAAGCCGTCTGGGCTCCTATGATTGTATATGAGCCGTCTAGGCTCTTGCAACTATATATGAGCCGTCTAGGCTCTTGTAACTGCGTTTGAACCGTCTAGGCTCTTGTGACTGTATATGAGCCATCTAGGCTACGGTAACATCCTAAATAACAGCTAACAGGCATATTCTATGTGTCCAAGCTAGTCAAGTAGTCATGGAAGTAATAATAAATCAGATGGCTCAGAAAGGAAAGGGTGAGGACTAAGGTTACCTGGGGACACTTTGATGGTCATACCAGTACAATAGAAGTTCATAGGTGGAAAGCAAGGTCGAAGGTGACCAACTATATCGTTCCCTCGCCTCGAATGACTACCAGGCTTCTAACAACTAGATTTGATACTAGGCGATCTGTCACAATAGTTCTATGGGCAGCCACAACCACTATTAACCCAAAGAGTAAACCATAATACTAAGGTTCTAGTTCATAGGCATTAATCTAGTCTGTCCTGAAAAAATATAGCTCCTATAAGCAATTTGTCACGCCCCACCTTGGGAGGCATAACTGGTAATTAGTGCCTACTAGGATCTGAACTTACTTAACTAAGCCTAGGCACACCTGGTGCAGGCTTGCTCCTCAAATCAAGAAAACAACGGGCTATATCTCGGCTGTAAATACAGCCTCCGGCTGACAAGGCCGTATAGCCACTTGTAAATGAAAACAACTAACCAACAATAAGCAATAGAAGGGAGCCTATGCGGGCTGACTAGGCCACCATGCTGTTTAGTTATAACAAAAATGAAGACGAGTTACCATACCAGGCCTCACACGGCCAATATACGAAGCATAACTGATTAAGGCCTAACACGACCGACATACAACTAACTGACTGCTGACTATAGTCTGCAAGCCTCTAAGAGTACAAATAGTGGTCGAGACAAGGCCCTAGCCTACCCTATAATACTATACAACTGAAATAAAAAAATCTCTACAACCTGGCAACTCTGAATGAAAGGAGTTGACCCAACTGCGACTCCGAACAGTTGCTATTGAAGATCCTGAACCCTGTGTATCTAAACCTACAAGAAAGTAATGCAGCGCCCAGGAGAGGGTGTCAGTATAATATGTACCAAATATGTAAGGCAATAGATAAGCTGATAAAGACTGAAAGTGAATAGAAAGAAGGGCAGAAAGATTAACCTGTACACCTGCTGATTCATAATCTGCATATAATAGACACTACATGTATGTAAGCTAAGATTATATCACTACACATTTATAAACGATAACTAACACACAAGAATACAAACAAGAACGTCACCCGGCCCCCATAAGTTGGGAGGTACAATCAACACAAAATAACTCATTCAGGTCTCCATAAGCCCTGGCGAGCACATCTCAATCTATATACCACTATCCAGGTTTCTATGACTCCATTGATACTATAGCCAGCCTACCGGTCTCCTGGGTCTACAACTTGAGCCCATTTGGCCCTTGAACTATAGCTGTGTCTGAGTCCGGTGGACTCCTGATATCTGCACCTCAAGCACCAGGCTCGTCAAGGGTATGGTGCTGATACGACGTGTGTATAATAGTCCAGCCTTGGAATGGACTCTATGAGGACCTGGAACCCCATCTTCATCCCTCATGGAAAGTATGCCGCTCTTTCTGGAGAAACGTCATTTCACCCCTAGCGGACGTCGACACAACTAGTAACCCTGGGGTGGTCATGGATGGCTCCTAAGTGAGAGAAACCCCAACTAAGGTACTGTACTAACATCTCAATCTAGCCACTCAAAAGGTGTAACTGGTCTTATGGGCCTAACGCTACCGTTGCTCGCCCCCTAGGATAATCTGTAAACTTGCTAGCAGGCGCGCCGTGCACCTGTATCTGATTAGAGGATCCTTCTAGTGGTCATGATCTCTAATAGTCTGGACTGAATAGGGAGAGATCTGGAGTGGTCCATCATAACTCTCCATATGTCCTGCCCGGACATCTATAGCTCATAATAACTGCGGGGTCACAAATGACTAACTACTCAGTCCCCCTACCTAAGGCAACTGTAGACCTGGTACTAATCGAACATGCTTTTGAGAGATCGACCCGTAATTCTCCATAGGAAGTTTACCGACATCCTTAGCCTGTGGTTAGTACTGTACTAATGTGGTACTTACTAGTGCCTTAGGCCTCATTATGGTCTAATCGGATCTTATATTACTTTTTTGGGCGATTCTTAACCTTATAGACAACTCTATATTGACCTAACCATTCCTGGCAACCTGTGGGTGACAGGAACCAGCTGGAGTGCTGGCCCGACCTCTAACTACTGATAATTCCTCTTCCTTAGGGTACCCACAGGTCTATTTGACCTGGACGACTGGGCTGGCTTACAGGGCGACCTATGTGATAACTTCCAAGTCAACTAGGATTGATAATTATTTGTAATGGCTAATAGGGCGATAGGCTGTCGCCCAGTACACTAGACAACCCTAGTGTCACTAATTCTAAAGTATGACTATTTTGTCTACATTTTGGCCCTGGGACATGCGGTTATGTCAATGGCTTTTGGGCGTGCTTTTCTGGCAACCCAGGTGCAAAACTAGTAGTTATCTCTCCTGGCTACGCCTATTCTATTGAACCTACTAACTTAGGCTCACTAACCCTCACGATTTTCTAAGATCTAGTCCTGGAAATAAAACATACAATCCTTCTAAAACCATAAACCGTAGAATAAGAGAGTTTCTATGATGCTTCTAGCAATCACTCAAAGCATACCTGATCTTTATATACTAGCAACATCTAATTCCAACATGTTTAATCACACTTTAATGGTAACAACCATCTATAGCGCATGAAATCATCATTTATATTTGAGTACATAAGTCGTAACACTATACGACGAGTACACTTGCCGAGGGATAAGGCCTACATACCTCAATTGTCGTTTCCTAAATAACCGATGAGTTTCACTTGGATTCGTTAGCTCTTTTAGGTTGTAACCATTATACTCGGAGAAAGAGATGAATTTCAATACCAAATTCAGTGAAAAAGGATGAATTTTAATACTAATATTGACTCTACTTCAACATAGAAAAACTCGGCCGTAAACGTATTATTTCCCTAGAGTTCAAAAGGGAGAAGTACTTACTTGAAGCCTATGATCGTATAGAAACCAATTTGGCGCAATTCTGAAAACTGTGGCTCGGTAGGATTATGATTTGCCGGGCGAATTTTACGAAAATAACTCCGTAGCAATGCTCCTTGCGGGATTAAAACTCCATAGCCAAAATTAATTTGAATTTGGATGGCGTTTGATAGCGTAATCAGATGAAAAACGATCAAACTCTTCGTACTTCCTTACTTCTGGCCGAATGTAAAATGTTTGGAAATGGTGCACCGCCCATAGCACAAAAACACGGGCATGACGCGCCACCCATTGCGCTGAGGCAGAGGCGCGATGCATCGGCTGTAGCGCCAAGCTGCCTGGTGCGGCGCGACGCCCAGTGCGCTGGGCCTCCAGTCCCGGCCTCCTACTCAATCAATTTTGCGCTCTTCCATTCATCCCCTAAGCCTTTTCCCGTATGCATCATACTATAAAGCTCTTAATATACGTACGCATTCATCCGTCACGCGATACAACTTACGTTGTGTAACATCCTCCCCCCCTAGGAACATTCGTCCTCGAATGTCGACTTTAGGCTTAAAAAGCTCAAGTCTTTTTATCCATTGCCAAGGAAATTTTGACAGAGTCTCCCCTATAATATGGACTATCTGAAGAACCTAAAATGTAGAAAAGTCCAATACAGGTATCTCACATGGCATTATAATAGCGATTCCACAATAGAATGGTAGTCTCCCTTGCTTTGGGAGGGAGTTTAGCAATACAAGGATTAGAACTGAACCGTATAGATAGCATAAATAGTAAAATAATAACTGAACAACAACTTTACCTTAATTGTATAGTCTTGATCAATTCTAGAACAAATGAGGATATCTAGTTCTTATATCGTCCTTAGCTTCCCGGGTCGTCCCTTCTTTATTCTTATTCTTCCGTAGTATAGATAGCATAAATAGTAAAATAATAACTGAAAAACAACCTTACCTTAATTTCATAGTCTTGATCAATTCTGGGACATATGAGGATATCTGGTTTTTATATCGTCCTCAACTTCCCAGGTCGTCTCTTCTTTATCCTTATTCTTCCATAGTACCTTAACTGAGGCTACATCTTTATGTTGTCAACCTTCAAACTTGGTAATCTAGTATAGCAACTGGAACCTCTTTATAGGTTAGTTCCTTAATAACTTGAACGTCCTCAACGGGACACAACTTGGGATGGGTCTCTTATATGCGTTCCACAATATTGACATGCAAAAGAGTTAATGACCAATTTAGGTGACTCTAGCCCCTGTGCCTTTTCGCTTGTTCTTAGGAAAATGCAATATGGCCAATAAGCTTGCCTTTTCTCTAATTCTCATAGTGCCCTCCATTGGCGAAGCTTTTGGGGAATACTCGATTGCTGCTTTAATCATTAATTGTCTACGTTGTACGTTAGGGTAGGACTTCCGACGATCCTGAGCTATCAGTACCTAGTTCTTAATAAGTTTAATATCTTCGGCCTGTCTGTTATAGTGTTCCCTGGTACACTACCTTTGATTTATCTACTCCAAGTCATCATATAGAGGGCCTACATCTCTACCTGCAACAGATCTCCGGCATTTGAACCAAGTGCTCTTCTTAGCTATTTGCTTAAGGACAAGGAGTCGTATTCAACTTAATCATACATCCTAACTTATACTGAAAGCCTTTCTATACTGACCCAAGTGGGGTCGATTTACACCTGGTATGAGATAACCTCCTAACTATGATTAAATTTGCGATTCTCCATTCCTTTTGCAGGAACGACCACCTCCTGGATTGGCTAGCTCAGTTTTGGCTGTCCAGTCTTCCCCTGGTTGGTCATTGAAGCCCTATGCTATGACTCAATAATGTCTTCCTTCTCCCATGCCATCAGTGGGCCTTTCTTATAGACATGATATACTTTAGCTAGATTCAGCTGATGAAGTTCAGCTACCTTTGGGACACTGAGGCAGTCTCTGGGTTTTATGACTTAACCCCTTATTATCTTAAGGGCAATGATTCTCTACTGGGACTTGTTTCCATGCTGTTCTAAGTTAAAGTCTATGTGTCGGCACTCGCTTACCTTATCTTCTAGCAGCGATATCACAACATTCTAGGCTACACCCTTACTATCTCTTAATTATTAACCCAATGCTTAGTTCTCAATAGTCGGCGGTAACCCTATGCTCCATCAACCTGTAGGTGATTTTGATTTCCCCCCATTAGATATCCACACCTTTCCTCTTGTTCCCTTGGACGGTGCTCTGAGGTTCGTCCTCCTACCCCCTACTGTCAAGGATGTTACCGACCAGGTCTATTGACCTATATCCCTCCTGACTCACACTCGACTTATCTTTCTCATATGATCTCCTTGTCCTTCAATATCACAAACTAAGGCCATAACCATTATCTTGAAGGCATGTCCTGCCGTCATTAGCATGCCACGGTGGATTTAGCCTTTTGCTGACTTGAGCTTTACTGTTACTGGGGGTTTATTACTGATGGACTCGTACATGCATTTTAAGTGCTACTGGTAGTCTTACCTGCTCTCTTGATTTACTACCATGGAGGTCTAGACCATTTACATAAACAGTAGGGGTCTCCACCACTTCCTCACACTTAACAAAATCAACAAATCCAACCTTCTTTTGCCATTTACAATGGGCAACATCGCCTCAATTCTTACGCTCTTTGCTATACTAAAAACAAAACTGAAAGGCGAGAATAGCCATTTCTTACAAAAATGGGACTGAGGTATGGAACCGTATAGCATTCAAAGGGTTGGAGGTATGAATCCTACAATTCCCTCTCTTTTTCATACCCTTCAGGTAATCTAGTGTTAATTGTCGCCCTTACTAGATCTTGTATATCTAATAGATAAGTCATCTTGTATATACACTATACTCTTGACCTCATACTTCGAGGTTGTAAAAAGAACTGGGGACGGTGCTGGCATATCTACTACCTTACGAGACTCCTAGTGCCCCAAGAAAATACTGAGAAAATTAAAACACATTCACCTTTATCCTTAAATTGGTTGTCCCCAATCATGGTATCCCACGGTACCCTTTCCTGCTGCTGCAGCCAACTAGAAGCTGGCTGGAGTCCGTCTTATATCAAACCTTATCCTAGACAGACATAACAATGAAAGCCTAGGGACTCAGCCCTGTACAACTCGACTCTATAGCACAATCTAAAGAGAAGAAAGGGTAACCATACTATTACGTCTCGTAGCCTCCTTCTTAGAGAATGTGCTGCACAACACATTTATAAGAAAGACTCTACTATACACAGCTTGCAAACTCCCTAGTATATGAACTACTCTGATACCAAGTTTTTCATGCCCCACCTTGGGAGGCATGACCGGCATTTAGTGCCTACTAGGATATGAATTGACACCTGGTGCAGGCTTGCTCCTAAAATCAAGAAAGCAACGGGCTATATCTCGGTTCTAAATACAACGTTTGGCCAACAAGGCTGTATAGCCACCTGTAAATGAAAATAGCTAACCAACTAAAGGAAACAAAAGGGAGCCTATGTGGGCCAACTAGGCCACCATGTTGTCTAGGTATAACAAAAATAAAGACGAGCTACCATACCAGGCCTCACACGGCCAACACATGAAGCATAATTAATTAAGGCCCAACACGACGTACATACAACTAACTGAGTGCCGACTATAGTCTGCAAGTCTCTAAGAGTACAAATAGTTGTCGGGACGGGGCCCCGGCTTACCCCATAATGCTATACAACTGAAATGCAGAAATTTCTACAACCTGGCAACTCCGAATGAAAGGAGCTGACCCAACTACGAACCTAAACAGCTGCTACTGAATATCCTGAACCCTGTCTATCTAAACCTGAAGGCAAGTAATGCAGCACCCAGGAAGGGCATCAGAATAATATGTGCCGAATATGTAAGGCAATAGATTAGTAGAGAAAGACTGGAAGTGAATAGAAAGAAGGGAAAAAATATTAACATGTACGCCTGCTGATTAGTAATCTGCATCTAACCAATACTACATGTATGTAAGCTAAGTCTGTATAATTACACATTTATAAACTATAACTAACAGACAAGAATACAAACAACAACCTAACCTAGCCCCCATAAGTCGAAAGGTACAATCAACACCAAATAACTCGTTTAGGCCCCCATAAGCCCCAGGGAGCACATCTCAATCTACATACCCCTCTCCAGGTTTCTATGGCTCCATTGGCACTGTAGACAGCCTACCGGTCCCCTGGGTCTATAACTGAGCCCTCTTGGCCCCTAAACTGTAGCTGTGTCTGAGTCCGGTGGACTCCTGATATCTGCACCCCAGGCACTAGGCTCATCGGGAGTGTGGTGTCGATACGGCGTATGTATAGTAGTCCAGCAATGAAATGGACTCTTTGAGGACTTAGGACCCCATCTTCGTCCAGCGTGAACCGCATGCCGCTATTTCTGTAGAAACGTCATCCCGCCCCTGGCGGGCATCGACACAGCTAGTAACCCTGGGGTGGTCATGGATGGCTCCTAAGTGAGGGAAACCCCAAACAAGGTGTTGTACTAGCATCTCAATCTAGCCACTCAAAAGGCGTAACTAGCCCTTTGAGCCTAACACCACTGCTGCTCGCCCCCTAGGATAATCTATAAAACTGCTAGCAGGCGCGCCATGCACCTGTATATGATTAGAGGATTTTGATAGTGGTCATGATCTCAAATAGTCTGGACTGAGTAGGGCGAGATCTGGAGTGGTCTAACATAACTCTCTATATGTCCGGCCCAGAAATCTATAGCTCACAATAATTGTGGGGTGGCAAATGACAGACTACTCAGTCCCCCTACTTAGGGAAACTGTAGACCTGGTACTCGCCGAACATGTTTTTGAGCGATCGTCCCGCAATTCTCCATAGGAATTTTACCAACATCTTTAGCATGTGGGTAGTACTATACTAACATGGTACTTACTAGTGCCTCAGTCCTCATCTTAGGCTAATCGAATCTTATATTACTTTTCTGGGCGATTCTTAACCTTATAGACAACTCTATATAGACCTAACCATTTCTGCCAACCTGTGGGTGACAGGAACCGGCTGGGGTGCTAGCCCGACCTCTATCTACTGATAAGGTCCCCTTCCTTAGGGTACCCACGGGTCTATTTGACCTGGACGACCAGGCTGGCTTCCTGGGAGACCTATGTTATAACTTCCAAGTCAACTAGGATTGACAATTATTGGTAACGGATAATAGGGCGGTATGCTTTCACATAGTACACTAGACAACCCTAGTGTCACTAATTGTAAAATATGACTATTTTGTTTACATTTTGGCCCTGGGACGTGTTGTTACATCAATGGCTTCTGGGCGTGCTTTTTTAGCAACCCAGGTGCCAAACTGGTAGTTATGTCGCTTGGCTATGCCTATGCTATTCAACCTACTAACTCAGGCTCGCTAACCCTCACGAGTTTCTAAGATCTAGTCCTGGCAATAAAACATACAATCCTATTAAAACCATAAACCGTAGAATAGGAGAGTTTCTATGACTCTTATAGCGTGTATCGCGCTTATCATGTCTTTTTTCGATTAAATATACTGCGATATAATCAATATTCATTTTCTAATAGCTAACCATATTAGATCTATAACCATAATCTACTGATGACAATCACTCGCAGCATACCTGATCTTTATATACTAGCAACAGCTAATTCCAACATGTTTAATCATAATTTAATGGTAACAATTGTATACAGCGCGTGAAATCATCATCTATATTTGAGGACATAAGTCGTAACACTATACGACGAGTACACTTGCCAAGGGTTAAGCCTTACATACCTCGATTGTCATTTCCTGAATAAACGATGAGTTTCACTTGGATTCGTCAGCTCTTTTCAGCTGTAACCATTATACTAGGAGAAATAGATGAATATTAATACCAAATTCTGCGAAAAAGGATGAATTTTAATACCAATATTGACTATGCTTCAACTTAGCGAAACCCGGCCAAAATCATATTATTTCCTGAGAGTTCAGAAGGGAGAAGTACTTGAAGCCTATGATCATATAGAAACCAGTTTGGAGCAATTTTGACAACTTTGGCTCGGCGGGGTTACGATTCTTCAGGTGAATTTTAGAAAATAACTCCGTAGTAATTCTCCTTGCAGGCTTAGAACTCCTTAACCGAAGTTAATTTGAATTTGGACGGCTTTTGATAGAGTAATCGTACGAAAAATGATCAAAATCTTTGTACTTCCTTACTTATGGCCGAATGTAAAATGTTTAGAAATTATTCAATTAAAGTGAAAGGCCTATATATACATGGGAGGTCGGTGGCAAGGGAGGCGCGGCGTGCTGCCCATAGCGCCAAAACACGGGCGCGACGTGCCACCCACTGCGCTGAGGCAGAGGCGCAATGCGCCGGCCGTAGAGCCAAACTTCCTGGCATGGCGCGGTGCCCAGTGCGCTGGGCTTCCAGTCCCGGCCTCCTGATCGCCTGCGCCTTACAATCATCACCCGAGCCTTTTCCCGTATGCATCATACTCTAAAACTCTCAATGTACGAATGCATGCGTCCGTCACGCGATACAACTTACGGGGTGTACTACAATATATAGCTCCGCAGGCAGGTACACTTAGACTTAGCCCTTCTAGGCAGCATCTACATGGACATCTGTATGAATATCCATAGGTGTTAGTCTCACAAATAATGATTACTAAAATACTTACTTAGGACATCGCATAGTCCATCAGACTACTGGCAACTAGGGTGCTTTCCAGAGCGGCCGATACGACCAACAATAAGTCGAAGGGAGCTATACGGTTGCTGACAGTAGGTAGTTCACCTAAATACTACCACCCAGTTCGTTAGGCAATCATGGTGCCACTAACTCGAAGGTAAGGACATCCTATCATGACTCTAGTCATGTAGATGTCAAAGTACGCCCATGGCTTGTAAGCAAGCTTTATTATATATATACAGGCATCAAACAGGAAGTTATATTGTCAAACTATGTCCTATACTACCTAACTTAACCTAGTACTCTAACAACTAACCAAGGCCTCTTTGGGCTCACTATGGCAGTAAGACATTACTATTTTCTCTGGGCGGTGAATAACTGAACAGGGGATCCCTTTGACACTTCTAGCGATAGCCAAAACTGAATGTAATCTTTCCTGACAAGGGATACTATGTTACAACCTCTGTTTCCCTCATAGCAGCTAATCACAACATGTATAATCATACGCTACTCTAACAGTACAAGTCATATTAACTATACGACGAGAATTGCTTGCCGAAGGAGGTTAGCCTTACATACCTTAACTACCGACTTCAACTCAATCAATCTTGCATTACTCCAGAACTCATAATTCCACTGTATGCTAACTTTTACGTCAAGGAAACCAGGCTATTCCAATTAAGATTTAGAGCCAGCAACATTGAATATGAACCACAACGATCACAAGTCATACTCTTCCTAATTCGGCCAAAAGCTTACAAATTCTTAGAGAATTCAGAAGGTAGAAGTACTTACTTAGCGCTTGTGAACATTTGGGACTCAATTAGAAGTAATTTCCGCGACCCCTACTCGGGTAGACTACATCAAATTGCACTAATTTCAAAGATTCAACTCTGTAGATATGTTCTTTGTAAGCCTAGGAGTCATTACCTAAGAGGAATTCATAATCAAACGACGTTTAGTAGCATAATCCAATTCGGTGAAAACTTCATGAGAAAAGTCATCCATGGCCGAGGGTCTTATTTGAAATGTTTTAAATGAAACTAAATCACACATTTAAATATATAAATATATATATATATATAGAGAGAGAGAGGGAGGTGGCAGAGGTCTACGGTGTGCCCCTCATAGCGTCGCGATAGAGGTGTGACGTGCCACCCAAAGTGTCGGGGAGGGGTGCACGAGGCGGCGCCCATAGCACCCTGCCCCTGGGCCTGACTTCTCGCTCGCTTAATAATGCGCTCGCGTACTCAACCTTTGCGTCTTCTCCCCCATGTTCCATTCTCTAGAAACTTTCAACATGCACACACTGGCTACACAAAAAAAACTTACGGGGTGTATCATCATTCCCACCTTAGGGTCATTTGTCCTCGAATGTAGCTTCACCCCAAGAGACTCAATTTTTAGGCTTTGCCTAAAAATTTCAACAGAGTCTCCCCTATAATATGGACTATCCAGAAACCTAAAACGTAGAAAAGTCCAATGTAGGCATCTCACATGATGCTACAAACAATTGAATAACATAGTTCCATGACATTTAAGTGAGCCACTGACATCTGTAGTAATAAAAACAATTATACAATACCTGAGAACTATCCCACCTCAATTGTAACTGTCTAAACCTATGTACTATCATCATAGGGTCTGGAACAAGTGAGGATATCTAGAACTCTATGAACTATCATCATCCCCAGCTTCCCAATTTATCTCTTCTACGTTCTGTCCCTTCATAAGACTCTAATAGGTAACATCTTCGGTCCTTGCTCTATGAACCTATCTATCTAATATGGCTATAGGAATCTTCTCATAGGGAAATTTCTCTATAACCTGAATATCCTCAATTGGGATAACCAGGGAAAGGTCTCCTACGCCCTTGTATAATATCAATACATGAAAAATTGGATGAACAGGTTCTAGCCCTGAAGGAAATTCGAACTTATAGGCCACTTAGCCTATCTTCTGGAAGATCCGGTATGGCCTGACGAATCTAGGGATAAACTTGTCCTTCTTACCAAATCTTATAATGCCCCTCACTGGCAAAACTTTCAGGAATTCCCAGTCGTCAACACAAAACTCTAAATCTTTGCATCGTATATCAGAATAGGACGTCTGATGACCCTGGGCTGCCGATAGACGCTATCTCATGAGCTTACCTCCCTCTTCTATCTGATATATCATGTTAGGTCCTAACGACCCTTACTCGCCTATTTCAACCCATACCAGGGGAACTTATATTTTTGCTCATACACAGCCTCATAAGTTGCTATCTTGATGGTAGAATGGTAATTGTTATTATGCAAACTCGATAAGAGGTAGGTGTTCATCCTAACTTACTCTGAAGTCTAGCACACACGCCCATAATATATCTTCGGGCGTTTGAATCGTGCGCTCTGCTTGGCCATCTGTGTGGGGATAAAAAGTTGTACTCAAGTTAACCTATGTTCCCAAACTTTTTTTGAAATGACTTCCAGAATCTGGCTATAGCGCTAGGCCCCTTTGTCACTCCTTTCCATGCCAAAAATAATTCCCTTTTATATCATAGTACATGTCACGAAGGTATATTTCCATCAGACCTGGATGAAAAGAATAATAAGAATAATGTACTTCTGTCATAATCTACTGACGAAGCCCTTCCACATTAGTCGATCTCTGAATCTCAAGAGTCTCTCCCCTATTGACCCCAAGGCCAAAGACTTCTCCTGTTGAGCCTTCTCTTATCTGTACTAGGCTAGGGCCTTCATACTGTTTCTCTTTCTCCTCCGCAACTGAAGATGATACTTCTATATTCTAGATCACAACCCCACTTTCATCCGAGTCCATCAACTGGACTCCTGAACTAGCTAACAGGTGCACCTTTCGAGCCGATTTTCTCTTTTCTGGTCTCAAGTATGATAGGCTTCTCATAGACCTACTACTAAGGACATCGACTATAATGTTGACCCTCCCTAGGTGATACATGATGTCTATGACATTATCCTTTAGCAACTCAAGCCAATGATGTTGTCACAAGTTCAACTCTTCTTGCTTAAAAATTATATTAAAAGTTGTTGTGATTAGTGGAGATGTCTACATGGGTACCATACAAGTAATGCCTCCAAATTTTGAAGTATGGACCATTGCAATCAATTCTATGTCATGGGTAGGGTGGTTCTTTTTGTGTCTTCTCGAAGCACCTTACCGTGCTGCATCAGAACACATCCTAAACCCACGCCTGAAATGTCACAATATAATGCGTATCAATTTAAGCTCTCTGGCAAGGCTAATACTACTATAGATGTCAATCTATCTTTCAGCCCATGGAAACTCCATGGACAAGCCTCAGTCCTCTAGGACTTAGCTTCTTTCTGAGTCAGCTTCGTCAATGGTGCTGATAGGGCAGAGAATCCTTCCGCCAACCTACTGTAACACCTAATTAACCTTGGAAAGCTGCAACCTTCTCTTAGAGTCCTAGGTCTAGGCCAAATCTTAATAGCCTCTAGTGTTTTCTAGTCAACCTGAATACCTATATCTAACGTTATATGGCCCAGGTAAGCTTCAAAGTTTAACCAGAACTCACATTTTGAGAACTTTACATATAACTTATGATCTCTGAGAATTTGGGGTACTCAATTCATAAAATATCCACATCTCCTTGCAATGTGGTTGTAATACAGGGCTCCACATATTCTGGTGTAACCTAACTATAAATCGGTGTGCCTCGGCTGGCATGGTATCAACTAATTTTGGCGCATATCTAGCCAAGTAATCAAACCTCAATGTGTACTCTCTGACACTTGTCCTGCCTTGTTCAGGTATAAGAACTGCTCTATTCTAGCCTATCAAATTCCTTGAGGCAAGTAATGGCCTATAGAGGCCTCAAAGAAACTAGGCCAAGTAGATAAAGTTTCTTCTCTGCCTCCAAACCTTTCTCAACTCTCGTATCACCGAACTGCTATGTCCTAAAATTGAAACAATGGTAGCTTGACTGGTTCTGTGGATAAAACATACATAACCCAAAACATCCTTTGCAATTAATCTCTAAGGTTCTAGGGGTATTCTATATACTCTATCCGTGTGAACTATAGAGGACTTAAAGCAAGAAACTCACGAACCCTCAAACTTCCAAATCCCTCTATAGGCCCGACAACAATTGGTACTACTGGCTGACACTGAGAGACTGTCATCTGAATACATATACATACTGTATTCCTAACATCCTAATCTAACGGTATGAGGAGAACTGGAAATAGTGTCGGCATATCTATTGCCCTATGAGGTTCTTGGTGCCTTAGAGGATACTGGGAAGATTGAAAAAATGTCTCCCTTTCACCCTCAAGTTGACTGTCCCCAACTGTGGCACCCTGCTGGTACCTTCTCCTGCTATCGTATCTAAGTCACAAATGATTGTAGCTTGTCGTATATCAGATACCACTATAGAAATACATAACAACAGAAGCTTAGGGACTCAACCCTATAGAACTCAGCTCTATAGCACGATCTAAGAAGAAGGAGGGGTAACCATACAATCATGCCTCGTAGCTTTCTACTTATAAAATGTGGTGCACAACACATTTAAAAACAAGAATCTACTAGACACGTCATGCAGAGTCCCTAGGATATGATGTTGCTCTGGTACCAAGTTTTTCATGTCCCACCATGGGAGGCATGACTGGCATCTAATGCCACACTAGGATTTGGGCTGATCTGGCTGGGTAAATGCACCTCTGGTGCCTACTAGCGACTCAAAATCGAGAAAAAGAATTGCTATATCATGGATGTAAACATAGCCTCGGGTCGACAAGTCCATACAACACCTGTTAAAGAAAATAGCTAACCCAGCCAACATAATAATAAAAGGGATCCTATGCGGGTCGACAAGACCACCATGCTGTCTAGTTATAACAGAATGAAAAATAGACAGTCATATAAACACTACAGTCAACAAGGCTGCTAACTGAAAGCTATAGTAGGCACTACACGACCAACATATAGAACTGAACATATATAGGACCTACAAGGCCAACATACAGAACTGAACATGTATAGGCCCCACACAGCCAACACGTACAACTATCTGAAGACTGTAGTCTGCAAGCCTTTAAAAGTGAAAATATTGGTTTGGACAGGGCCCTAACCTACCCAAATATTGTACAATAAAAGACAGGTAAGCTCTACAACCTGGAAACTCCAAATGAAAGGAGCTGGCCAATCTGCTGACTCTGAATAACAGCTAGGAGATCCTGAAACCTGTCTGTCTGACCTTGCGGGAAAGTATGCTTCACCCTAAGTATAGTAGTGAAGGCCAGAAGTTAACCTGTATGATATCACATTCATAGCCTGCATCTAGTAAACAATTGTACATACTGGAACTTAAGCTGATTGATTATGAATTCATAAACTATATCTAGCAAGAAGGTATACAAACAAGAACCTAACCTGGCCCCCATAAGCCCCGAAGGTACAAGCAACACAGAAATAATCCACCTGGGCCCCCATAAGCCCCGACAAGTACAAACAAACCATACTCCTATCTATTTCACTAGCCCCGTAGGCAAGCTGAACTGTATGTGAGCCCTCTAGGCTCTTATAACTATATATAAGCCCTCTAGGCTCCTGTAACTGTATATATGAGCTGTTTGGGCTCCTGTGACTGTGTATGAGCCGTTCGGCCTCCTGTAACTATATATGAGCCCTCTAGGCTCCTACGACTAAATATGAGCCATTTGGGCTCCTGTAACATCCTAAATAATAGCTAGCAGGTGTATTTTACATGTCCACAACTTGTCAAGTAGTCATGGAAGTAATTATATATCAGCTAGCTCAAAAAGGAAAGGGTGAGGCTTGAGGTGACCTAGCGACACTTTGAAGGTCATACCAGTATAATAAACGTTCATAGGTGGATAGCAAGGTCGTAGGTTACAAAATATATGGTTCCCTTGCCTCAAATGACTACTAGGATGCTAACAACTAGATTTGATACTAGGCGATCAACAACAATAGTTCTATGGACAGCCATAACCACTATTAACCCGAAGAGTAAACCATAATACTAAGGTGCTAGTTCATATGCATTAATCTGGTCTGTCCTGACAACATATAGCTCATGTGAGCAATCTATAGTCCCATAGGCAGGTACACTTAGACTTAGCCCTTCTAGGAAACATGTATGTGGACATTTGTATGATTAGCCAGAGGAGTTAGTCTCACGTATAAAAATTACTAAAATACTTAGGATATCGCATAGTCCATTAGACTTCTAGCAACTAGGGTTGTTTCCTGAGCGGCCGATATGACCAACAGTAAGTCGAAGGGAGCTATACGGTTGCTGGCAGTAGGTAGTTCACCTAGAAAGCTACCACCCAGTTCATTAGATAACCTTGGCGCCAATGACTCGAAGGTAAGGACATGCTATCATGACTCTAGTCTTGTAGACGTCAAAGTACTCCAATGGCCTGTAGACAAGTTTGACTATATACAAACAGGCGTCAAACATGAAGTTATATTGCTAAACTATGTCCTATGCTGCCTGACTTAATCTAGTGCGCTAACAACTAACCACAGGCCTCTTTGGCCTCAGTATGGTAGCAAGATATTACCATTCTCTCTAGGTGGTGAATAACTGAACAGGGGATCTCTTTGTCGCTTCTAGCGATAGTCAAACTGAATGCAATCTTTCCTGACAAGGGATACTATGTTACAACCTCTATTTGCTTCGTAGCAGCTAACCAAAACATGTATAATCATAAGCTACTAAAATAGTACAAGTCGTATTAACTATACGATGAGAATAACTTGCCAAATGAGGTTAGCCTTACATACCTTAACTGCCGACTTCTGCTTAATCAATCTGGCATTACTCCAGAACTTGAAATTCCTCCTTATTCTTACTTTTATGTCAAGCAAACCAGTCTATATCAATTAAGAAGTAGAGCTAAAAATATTGAATATGAACCACAATGGTCACAAGTCATACTCTTCCTAATTCGGCCAAAAGCTTACAAATTATTAGAGAATTCAGAAGGTAGAAGTACTTACTTATCGCTTGTGAACATTTGGGACTCAATTAGAAGTAATTTCTGTGACCTCTACTCAGTGCAACTCCCTAGAACTGGGATAATTTTTAAGATTCAATTCTATTGGTATATTCTTCCTAAGTCTAGGAGTCATTACCTAAGAGGAATTCACAATCAAACGATGTTTAGTAGTGTAATCCGACTCCAATTCGATGAAGACCTCGTGAGAAAAATCGTCCATGGCCGAGGGTCCTCATTGCAATGTTTTAAATGAAACTAAATTGCACATTTAAGTATATATATATATATATAGAGAGAGAGAGAGAGAGGGTGGGGCAGGGGTCTGCAGTGTGCCTTTATAGCACCAGGATAGAGGCGCGACATGCTGCCCAAAGCGTCGGGGAGGGGTTCACAACGCGGCACCCATAATGCCCTGCCCCTGGCCCCGACTTCTCTCTCACTTAATAATGCACTCGTGTGCTCAACCTTTGGGTCTTCTCCCACATGTGTCATGCTCTAGAAACTTTCAACATGCACATGCTGGCAGAAAAAAAAACATATAGGGTGTGACATTCCCTTAGGCTAACACTAAGGGAGCTATCTTTGCAAATACCCGGATGGAACACAAGAAGATGCTAGCGCCCGTGGAAGGGATGATGAATGTTTACACACTGGCAGATATCTTTATGAACTACGATGGAGATGGTGTACCGGGGTACATGGAGTTGGTGAATGCCCTAGATGGAATGGGTTCATATAACTTCAGACCAAAGAAGTTAGACCTTGATTTGAAGAACTGTTCAACGCCACCAACAAAGCCATCAGTAGAGCTACCACTAGTCCTTGAACTGAATGCACTACCTCCCCATCTCAGATATACATTCTTGGATGAAGAAAACATTTTGAAGTGATTATTGCAACATATTTGATAGACTAGCAAATAGAATCTTTGGACAAAGTATTAAAAAAGCACAAAAAGTAAATTGGCTGGACCATAGTTGATATCTTAGCGATCCCTCTAGGCGTATGTACTCATAAGATACAGCTCGAACCAAACTGCACACCAAGTATAGAGCATTAGTGACACTTGAACCCACCAATGCAAGAATTAGTGAAAAAGGAGATAATCAAGTGGCTAGAAGTTGGTGTAGTCTGCCCCATTACGGATAGCAAGTAGGTAAGTCTAGTACAGTGTGTGCCAAAAAGAATGGTGGGATCACAGTGGTACCCAACGAGAAGAATGAGCTAAAACCGACAC
Source organism: Datura wrightii (assembly GCA_035772735.1). Lineage (NCBI taxonomy): Eukaryota > Viridiplantae > Streptophyta > Magnoliopsida > Solanales > Solanaceae > Datura > Datura wrightii. Next base: position 67,315,020 of record JASDFA010000019.1, on the reverse strand, counting down.
TACCAGTCATAGAATGGCATGTATGCATTGATTACAGGAAGCTTAACCACTGGACCTAGAAGGAACACTTTCCAATTCCATTCATGGATCAGATGCTTGACAGATTAGAAGGTAGATGTTTGTTTCATTTTCTCGATGGCTACTCGGGGTATAATCAGATCACTATAGCCCTAAAAGATCAAGAAAAAACTACCTTCAACTACGCGTTGGGAACATTTTCTTTAAGCAGAATGCCATTTTGATTTTGGAATGCACCGGCCACATTCCAGTGCTGCATGATGTCGATATTATCAGATATGGTGGAGGACACCATCAAAGTATTCATGAACGACTTCTCAGTTGTGGGTGACTCATTCAAATCTTGCCTCAAACACTTAGGAAAAGTGTTGAACATATGCGAAGAAACTAATTTGGTCATATATGGGGAAAAATGTCATTTCATGGTCAAGGAAGGAATAGTGCTGGGTCACAAAATCTCTAGAAAAGAGATTGAGGTGTATAAGGAGAAAATTGAAGTTATAGTAGGTTTGCCACCACCCATTTCTATAAAAGGGGCCAGAAGATTTTTAGTGCATGAAGGATTCTATAGGCGGTTTATCAATGGCTTTTCTAAGATTGCACAGCCATTGTGAAAATTACTTGAGAAGGAGGTAAAGTTTGTATTTGATGAGGCATGTCTAAAGGCTTTTGAGTTATTGAAAGAGAAACTCACCACTATTCCTATTATCATAGCTCTAGATTGGTCTCTTCCATTTGAAGTAATGTGTGATGCTAGCGGTGTTGCTCTAGGTGTTGTCTTGGGCCAACAGAGAGCACAAATTTTGCATCCTATCTATTACACTAGTAAAACACTCAACGCAACCCAAAAGAACTACACTGTCACAGAATAGGAGCTGCTAGAAGAGGTCTTTGCATTTGAGAAGTTTCGAGCATAGTTTCTTGTAACTAAGGTGATTATCTATACAGAAGATGCCGCTTTGATATACGCGATTTCTAAAAAGGATGCTAAACCCAGATTGATTAGGTGAGTGCTGCTGCTTCAAGAATTTGAGTTTGAGGTCAAATATTGGAAAGGAACTGAAAATAAAGTAGTTGATCACTTATACAGACTAGAGTCTGGGGCTAGGGCAAGAGAGGAGATTGATATTGATGATGCTTTCCTTGACGAGCAAGTACTAGATGAATCTCAGGACTTGATTCCCTGGATCACTAACTTAGCAAATCATTTGGTTAATGACACGATTCCAGTAGACTTGCCTCCCCAGCAGAAGAAAAAGTTCTTATTTGATGCCCGAAGATACTATTGGGGTGAACCATACTTATTTCGTATTTGTGCAGATCGGATCATTTGATGGTGTGTACTAGAAGTAGTAATATTGAGCATTCTGGAGACCTGTCATTCATCCCCAGTTGGGGGTCATCATAGTGGTATCCAAACTGCACATAAAATCCTGCAATGAGGGTATTATTTTCCCTTTAATCACCAAGATGCCTATGATTATGCCAAGGCATGTGATCAATGTCAAAGACAAGGCGGCATTACCTGTAAGCATGAGTTACCATTGACCCATATTTTGGAAGTTGAGTTATTTAATGTATGGGGTATAGATTTCATGTGCCATTTTTTAGCTCATATGGTATGAAATACATCTTGGTGGCAGTGGATTATGTCTCCAAATGGGTGGAGGGTATTGCACTACCTAACAATGAAGGCAAAAGTGTTACGGCATTTCTACGGTAGCACATATTTTCTAGATTTGGCACTCCCGGAGCAAATATCAATAATGGTGGATCACACTTTTGTAATCGTCTCTTTATATCCCTGTTGGAGAAATATGGCATCAAGAATAAGGTGGAAACACCTTACCATCCTCAATCAAGTGGGCAGGTAGAAGTTTCAAATGAGGAGACAAAGACCATTCTTGCCAAAACAGTGAATACCAATAGGAAAATTTGGTCTACGAAGCTCGATAACACATTGTGAGCCTACTGAATATCTTATAAGACCCCCATTAGCTAATATCCATATCAGCTAGTCTTTGGAAAATCATGTCATCTTCCCGTCGAATTAGAGCATAAGGCGTTATAGGCTCTAAAAAAGCTGAATTTAAACTGGAATGAAGCAGCCAAGTTGAGACTTGACCAGCTCAATGAGTTGGATGAATTTGGACTTAGAGTTTATGAGAGTGTGGCCATTTATAAAGAAAGAATGAAGATTTATCATTATTGTAAGACTGCAAAAAGGGAGGTCAACATGGGTGATCTGGTCCAACTGTTCAACTCAAGGCTCCAATGGCACCCTAGAAAGTTGAAATCTAGATGGATGGGACCTTACAGAGTGGTGAATGTGTCCTCATATGGTGTTGTGGAACTTTAGAACAAAGATGGAAAAAGGTTCAAAGTGAACGGTCAAAGAATAAAGCTATATCTAGGAGATACAGAGGAAATAAGAGGAATCGAGGCGGTGTACCTTGATGATGCATGAAGATTGACAAAAGTAACGTTATGTCGCGATGTTAAATCAGAAGCTATATTGGAGACAACACCCTTGGATGGTAAAAGTATGAGTAGCTGCAGGTATGTTCCTTTCCCTCTTGTTTTACATTCTATGCTTCGGGGATGAAGCATGCTTTTTAAAAAGGGGAGGGCATGTACTTGTCATTTTTGGAATTTTGATTTGTCTGAGGGTTTTTCTTGTCGTGTTTCTTTTCGCTCAGGTATGCTATCTAGTAGAACCGGCATATTTTGAATTTTATTTTTGTGATTTTTTTATTAGAAAGTAGCTTAGGAGTACTTAGCCAATAAATTGCGCACTAGTTTTGGATTTGTAAAAAAATTGTCCTTGTTTAAATTTTTTTTGAGGATTTGCTGTGTACTTGTGATTGCATGCATGATTTCTATGGATCTTTTTATTTCATTTAGTATATTAGCATGTGAAGTTTTTGTTAAGCCATCAACAAATCAGACCAGGGTGAGTGAGGTCTAATACCTAGTTCAATATTGCGTAGAGGATCTTGAACTTGCCCGGTTGGTCTTTGCATAGGTTTTAGGACAGTTGGTTAGGAAAGTATCATAGGACATTTTTGTTTAGCCCATTTTTATCTTAAATAACCCTACCAAAATGATATGATTCCCTTGATCTCGATTTTGAATCTCAAGTAGACCATTTTTTTTAATTAACCAATTAACCATATCCATTATTATAATGAACCTGTTTTGGCCCTGGTCCCTCCTTGGACACTATGAACCTCAACATAGGTAAAATTCCTAAGTCGAGGGTGTTTAGAGTAGGGGTGCATAAATAGTGGGAAGGTGAAAAAGGAAGAGAAAAGAAAAAAGGTGAAAAATGAGGTGTGGTGTGACAAAGAAAAAGAAAAAGAAAAGAAAAATTAAAAAAAATACAAAATGTGAATGATGCATTAAAATCTTGAAGAAATACACCATACTCATACAAATGCATAAAAACGGTGAAAAGGGAGGAAAAGGTGAAAAAAGAAAAGAAGGGTGAAAAAGTGAAGAAAAAATAGAGCCACATGTATATAGTGCCAAGGAAGGGTTTATAACTTAAAAAGATCCCAAATCAGCCCAGCCCAAAAGACTACATTTCAAGCTAAAGCAAGTCCTATAGTGATCCTAGCCTGACCATCTAACAAACCGAAATAAAGAAAATAAAGGCAAGCCTATGGTATCTAATATGCAGTATTTTGAACTTCTTTGTGAGAGTAAGAGTCTTACTTGTTCAGTCCCATGTTATATATCTTACTATATTTGTGAGTGAGGACTTCATTTGCAGTGAGGGTACATGGTTTTTTGTTTAACTCTACTAGTGGTCTGTGTAAAAAGCATTGGTGATGATTTGTCTATCTGTTAATAACTAGATGACATATCTTGATCCCTGCTTATCATGTTTTGTGGTTTCTTGTAGTGCATGTGCCAATTTGGTGGTCAAAAGCTTTTTGATTAATAGTGCAAATTGTGTTTGATGTTGGTTGTAGTATCCTAGGTTTATTTTCTAGTTAAGCATCATGTTTGGTTTTTATTTTCTTTGCCTGAGGACATGAAAAAGTATTAAGTTGACGGTGTTGATGTGTTGTGAGCTTACAACACTTTCGACGCTTAAAACTGAGAAAATAACATGGGCTTAGGTATATTTATATGGATATGAGGCACTTTTACTTTGATTTCAGGGAAAATAAGTGTTGGAGCTAAGATGTGCATAAGAATCCTAAATATGCAGGAAATCAGCCAAAGTACAAGTCTCAGTACCAGCCGTACCTTGATTGTACGAGCCGTACTGCGAACCGTGATGAAGGTCAGAAGGTTGATGTAAGAAGAAAGCAACATACGAATCTCTGTACGACCCATAACTGGAATCGTGGAATTGTTCAGAGAAAATTGCACAAAGGTAGACTCTTGGTACGGACGGACTTACGAATCGTATCATAAACATACGAACCATATCATGAGCCATGCTGAACTTCAGAAGATTCTTCAAGACTTTCCAGAACTTCAGACATAATAGTTAGTACGAGTCATAGGAAGAAGGTACGAGTTGTACCACAACACTTGTGGAGAATTTCAGAAGATGTCAGAGTACTCAGGGCCAAACCATGGAAGCATTGTACGACTCATAGGATTGAGGTACGAGTCATACCAACCTGAAAACACTTAACCAAATTTGTAGCAGCCAAGGACTTACGAGAAGCAGGTACGACCCGTACAATCCTGCTACGGGTCGTAGGTCCAGTCGTGACACAGTCGTCACTAATATGGAAAGTTCCTTGTTAGCTTAGGAAGATGTTTCTAATGTCTGTATAAATAGCTTTTATGTTTTATTTTAGTTAGAGGAGGACATAATTTAATTAGTAGATGTATGAAGAATAATTTTTGAGAATTTTTATCATGTTTTGAGGAGCAATTCTTGGGATCAAATTCTTGATTTCCTACATTGTTCTTGAGATTGTTCTTTGACATTCAAATCTGGTTTTCTTCCAATTATTGTTGTAAGTATTTAATTATGTGTTTTTATATGAATGGAAATGTAATCTTACAACCATGAGAGGCTAAAACCTCCATAATTAGGGGTTGTAGGAACCATGGTGGATTAACGAAATAGGGTTACACAAAAGTGATTCAAAACCAATACTAAACACATGTATTGTATTCCCTTCGTCTTTAAACGTTTTTTAACAGTGTACAATGTTAGGATTTGCCTGAATTATTTACTTGCTTGAACCTAGAGAAGTAGAGATTAGGAGAAGAGAATTACAACAAAGCCTTTGGTCTTTATGATCATTGTATTAACTTGAGATGTGGTGGCAAAATAGTTAAATTTGGTGCATATTGATAACAGTTAGTTTTAAATCACTCATGAAACCTGACCTGCTGATTGAGTAAAGCCATCCCATAGGGATGAACCAGTTGTTTGGATGAACCCTAGTTATCAGTTCTACAAGTAAGCATTGGGATTGATCACGTATGTATACTCGAAGTAGTTATAAACCCATGGGGAACACTTACCTTATTTGTTTTCAAATAATGATTTAAATCACAAATATAATCTTGTTTTAATCATGTTTTCTTTAAAACCCTGAATTTGGAGACAACTCACCAACAAGTTCAATTATAGGCATTAGTCTAGATCTTACCCTATTCCCTATGGGTTCAACCCCAACCTCTTAGTTGGGTTCTTTATTGACAACGACCGCTTCGTATTTTATCAGGAAGTGTGAATTTGAGCGTTATCAATCACTAGAGTTGAAATGAGTCGATTCTTTTACACTTGAAAAATCTTCTCACAAGCATCGAACCACTGAAATTTAACCTACTTCTGAGTCAACTTTGTCAAAGGTGCAGCAATATATGAAAATCCATCCATGAACCTGTGGTACTAGCCAGCTAAACCCAAGAAGCTCCTGATGTCAGTAGGGTTAACAGGTGATGTTAGGAATATTCTTATGCTCATTTGCCATGTTTTTGCTCATATTTTTCCTTGTTTTGTGTTCATAATCCTTATGAAATGCACAAATTCATGTTTTTGTGTGTCTTGTGAGCTAACAAATATTTAGAAGTTTTGAGCAGGAAACCAAGGAAATAGGGCCTAAATTTGACCCAAGTGTGAACAAAGAAGAGTTTGCAAAAGTCGATCTAAGGCTATAGCTGGCATGGCATGTCAACTCTTGAACTTTACAGAACTATGCACCAATGTTGGTGCTATGGGTAGTGTGGGGCACCAGGTCCCAAACTTTAGAGGAGAATTCGATCAACACCTTGGCGATATGAGAGGCGTGGAGTGCTCGAAGCATCTTGACATAGGAAAATTTTCCAATATTCTAGTGTTGTAGATGGAGTAGGACACCAGAAGGCTTCTTGGTCAGAAATTTGAGTAACACTCCGGTTCTTTGAGACGCGTGGGGCGCCTGGAGGGTCCAGAAGTTCAAAAATTTAGCTAACACCTTAGTGCTATGGCTGGCGTGGGGCGCTCGGAGCTAAACTTCAAAGGAAAATTGATCCAAACTTGGGGATATGGAGGGCGTGGCATGCTAGACCTGTTCTAAGACAAACGTTTCTATTTTTGAAGCTAATTTATAGAGGGCAAAAGCATCATTTGAGGGTCACCTATAAATATAACATCTAGGTCATTTTTTAGTTATCATATATCATTTTGTTTGATCATAGTAAGGGTTGTAATTTAGCTTTCGAGGAAAGACAAGTCTTAACTTAGGTTTTTTCTTTTCTCTATCATTTTAGTTTGAATGATGATGATAGCTTTTTTCTTTCGCTTGTCTATGACTGGATAAATGTCCATTCTAGGGTTTTGGCCATGGTTGTGGTTAAGGTTTGACAAATTAATTATTGCTAGAATGATCACCTTCTGATAAATCTGTTGGCTTATTGTTGAACTCGGGAGAGGGAACTAAGGGTTAAATTAAATGTAAAACTGGGACTCAAAGTTCCTTTGGCCCACTAGTTGAAGGTTAGAAGTTGTTAATGAGGATCGGGATATGCCCTTTAATCCTGTTTAGTTGAAATACAAGTAGGCATAACCGTCGTTTTATATTTATCCTACAACCACAAGGATATAGGCATTAGGGTTCATGAGATAGTTCTTGGATGATCGGGAGAGTGGGAAGAAATGTGATAGTTAACTAGCAACCTTAGAAAGAATTAATCTAGCATAATAAAGTCTTGATAACTCAACCTAAAGAGATAGTGTAATTTCCCTAGATTGTCATCATCATTTTATGTACAAACAAGTTTGCAACAATCATAGTTTAGTAGTTAATTTTACATTTCAAGTTTAAGTAGCTTAATCTCCAAACCATTCCCCATTTTTATTTGTGTTGTTTATATGGAGAAATAAAGAGTTAACCTTAAATGAGTAATCTGACAAGTCTTAGAGGAATCAATAATCAGGACTTCACTATCCTATATTACTGGATGACTTCGTGCGCTTGGGTGATATAAAGTTTTGGCACCGTTGTTGGGGACTTGAAGATTGATTATCTATTTGTAGGTTAGGATTCTGTATTTTGTGTTTTTATTTGTTTATTTTGAAGTTTACTGGTGTTGTGTGCTTAGTTCTTGCCAACTATAAGAAGCTGAGGACCACCTTTGGCTTCTTTTGATCCTAAAATTGAGAGAACCTTTCGCAGGTTAACTATGGAGAGTAACGAGTAAGCATAGGGAAACAAACCTTTTGCAAGGCCAAACTCGGTGAATGCTTCTAAAGCGATTATCATTCGTCCATCACTGGAAACATTAATTTGAAGGAAGGGGTAGTGCAGTTGGTCCAAAATACTTGCCAATATTAGGGCAAGCCACATGAGGATCCTCGCAAACATCTGATGAAGTTTGTGGAGCTGGGTGAGAACTTTCACTATCATAATGTGTCAGATGAGTATGTTAAGATCACATTGTTTCCATTGTAATTGATTGGTGAAGCCAAGGAGTGGCTTTAGAAATAGCTAGTAGGTTCCATCACCTTGGGAGGTTCTTTCCAAAAAATTCATCAATAGGTTCTTCTCTTCAAGAAGGACAAAAGAGTTGAGAGAGAAGATCTCTAGTTTTATGCTGAGAGATGGTGAAACCTTAGCTCAGTCTTGGGAATGCTACAAGGGCTACTTGAGAGATTTCCCATGCCACATGCACCTGAAGGAGATTATCAGGCATAATTATATAGAATTGCTAAAAGCAGAGTCCAAAATCTTGCTTAACGCTACTACACAGGGATAAATTTTCTACATGAGCTATGATGAAATTGAAGCTCTTCTGAATCTCATATTAGTAGGGATTCAAGACTATCAGGACTCAAGTAGAGGATTCACAGCAGCCAAGGTACCAGGAAAGCTCAAGGTAGATGGTGTAGCAGCAATCCGAGCTGATATCGGTCAGTTGGTGTATGTGATCAACAAGCTTGTAATCACACTAGTAGGAAGTTAGGTCCACTAGGTCCAGACTCTAGCGCTATCATGTGAGATGTGTGGAGAAGGCCACGCTTATTTAGGTTGTCCACTAAACCCAGAATTTGTATATTCTGTAGGACAACAAGGACATGGTGGAGGTTTTGTCGATAACACTTACAAACAGGGGTATAGGAATGCAGCCAATCCCTCACGGGGAGGGAATCAAAATTTCCAAAGGCCCCAAAAGACCTCAGGGCCAACATTATGGCAGTTCACTCGAGGAAATGATGAAGTAGTGGATGATTCAGCAGACTCGGGTGGTTAATGAGATACAGAAGTCCATCCATGAGTTGGAGAGATAGATGGGACAATTGTCCCTTCAACAGTCTAATAGATCGCAAGGGGCACTTCCGAGTAACACCAAGAAGAACCCCAAGGAAAATGTGAGTGTAATTTCTTTGCACAGTTGTAAAGAGCTGGGTGAAGTGATCCCCAGAGATAAAAAAGTTGATGAAGAGCATGTCATCATGTACAGAAAGGAGCTTGGTGAGTAAAGCAACTAAAAGCCGAATTTGGTGGAAGCTAGACCACCCCATCCATTTCCACAAATGTTTAAGAAGCAGAAGAAGGACTCAGCTTGCCAGGAATTTCTTGATCTGTTGAAGCAGGTACATGTTGAATTTCCATTGGTGGAGATTTCGTAGGAAGATTTGAAGTAAGCCAGGTATCTGAAGGATATTGTGGCAAATAAGAGGTGGCTTACGGAGTTTGAGACTATGTCTCTCATGAAAGGGTGTAGTTCTCTGGTGCATAACAAAATTCTAAAGAAGCTGAAAGACCCCGGGAGCTTCACAATTCCAATTGATATTGGAAGCAAAGAAGTTGGTTCAGCACTATGTGACTTCGGTGTGAGCATCAATCTAATGTCTGCATCCTTGTTCAGAACTTTGGGTTTAGTTGAACGACATCCTACCACAGCGAAATTACAACTTGCCAACCGGTATCTTGCTTATTCTAACAAAATCATAAAGGAAGTCTTGATTAAGGTTGGACCTTTCATTTTATCGGTGGACTTCATAATCTTGCACTACGAAGCAGATATAGCAGTTCCCCTCATTCTGGGGAGAGGATTCTTATCCACAACGGATGCGGTTATAAAGGTGAAGTCGGGCAAGTTGTTAATGATGGTCAACAGTTGGAGGTAGTTTTCGATGTGCTCATGGTGACAAGATTTCCACCCCATTATGAGGAGCTTAAGGTCATTTTGTAAGTAAAGGCGAAAATATCATCTAAGGATTTATAGCAATATTTATCTGTAATGCCTCAAAATCTCAAAATCAATATTCGGTACATAAATTAGAAAATCTGAAAACTACAGAAAAGTTGTAGAACTACAAACCTGATGGGTCGTTAAGGGACCCAACGACTCATCAGGTCAACCGTGTGAAGGATTCCAAGTATATATTTAAGTGTTCCTAACGGACGATCCCACGAGTCGTTATCAGGCCCTACGACTCGTTAAGCCACCCGTTGCCAAGCCGGAGTTCAGAAATTTGAGGAATTTATAGTGTACTTTATGGAAGGTCACCATGAGTCGTCATCAGTAGTAACGACTTGTCAGGACCTTCGTTTCCAGTCCTTTCCAGCTTTCCTACCTGTAAACTTGACGGACGACACGACGAGTCATTCCAAGTCATGACAACTCATCATGTGAGTCAGTAGATTCTTATAGTGAACTTGATGGAAGGACCTAATGACTCATTGGACCTGGTAACGAGTCATTAGGTCACCTGTTAGGGACACCTGACAGTTTTTCCCTGCGAATTTATAAGGGCTATTTAGTAATTTTCTATTCTCCCAAGCATTAAACCACATCGTTTAAGCAATAGTTTTAGACGTTTTAGTGGGGAAAAGTGGTTCATTTCTCATTCCCCACTCTAGTTCTCAAGAAATCATCATAGTCTCCTCTCAAGAACTCTTAAGCGAAGTCTAGGTTCCTCACCAACTTCAGTCATTCAAGCTTCTTTATTTGGAGAAATTTAGCCAGGTACGTGGGGTTTTAGCAAGGGGATTTTCCTTCCCTTATGTCCCAAAGGCCTTATCAATTTCTTCTATCAATTTTTAAACCCTGAGCTTTCGAGTATGAGAAGTATTCAGGATTAATTTCGTTGATTTCCCTCAGAATGATGCTTATACTTTTTGTTAATATAATCTTCATCAGTTCATTGTCAAATTGTCAGTATTATTACAAAAGTGAATTTGAGCCATAATTTTTGAGTAATGGTTTTTACTTGTTAAATTCCCTCTAGTGAATGAAGAATGCTTTGGGTTGAATTCCTAGAATTTTCTTGCTATTCGTATGTGTTGGGTATATATCCCATGAATCAGAATGACTTTAGTACGTGAATGAAATTCACTATTAGTTGCTTAGTAATTTAGTCAGTTAGAACATAGAACTCAGTTAGAATCATATCAGTCTAGCTTCAGTCAAATTTTAGCAACCTCAGTGTTGTCTATAGAATGTCAACTGATTAGTTTGACTCCAGTTTATTTTTTGTAGGTGTCAGTGGCGCCTCCCAGTTTTTTAGACTCGGATTTTGATTTCAGTTATTTGGTCCATTAGGCGGTCATGACATTCAATTATAGCTCTGACCACCCCCAGGACTCCAGTTTAGTTATTAGTTGTTCTATAGACGGTTACGAAACTTCTAGATAAACAGCTCTGACCAGTCTTAGAACCCAGTTTTAGAATCTGGTTTGATAAGATTTTCAAGGTACATGCAGTTATTCGTCCCTGATTAGTCTTGGACCCCAGGTTCAAGCTATCAGCTTAGTACTTCAGTTTAGGTGTTCCAGTGGGAGTACAACTTGGCACCGAGCGGGCCAGGGTTCCAGCGCACCTAGGTTCCCAGAACTACGTTGCCAGCGTAGGTTTCAGTATTACTTTGCCTGGTTGGCCCCAGATATATTTTTTGTGATCACCCAGCTCATGCCTTTATACCTTGGCAAGGTATATTGGGTCCTACCGGTCGGGTGTATACATAGGACTCCACGTCTAGCTCACGTGGTTAAATGTCGGTTATAGACTCTCCCACTAGGCAGTCTAGTCCAGTGTCAGAATAAGCACTTAGTTCAGTACAATATCTCAGATTTAGTGTTTTAGACTTAAGGCATGTCCTTGACAATCAGATAGGCGTCTTGACCATTTCAAATTATGTCAGTAGTTCAGTTCAGATTACTTGTTCGTCATGGTGTGTCATTGCAGTTCAAACTTTATACTCGGTATGTTTCTCTCACTTACTCAGTACATTCAAAGTACTGACGCATGCTTTTCATGCTGTATCGTTTCATGATACAGCTGCAGGTTCTCAGGTTCAACACAGATAGTAACTTCAGTTTTAGAGCATTCCATTTCAGCAGATCAGAGTGTGAGTCCTCCTCATTCGATGGCTTTGTTTATTTACTTCATTTGGAAATGGTTTTGTTTAGACTTAGAGTTAGCTGGGGACCTGTCCCAGCAACTCCTCAATGCTTGGCTTTCAGACCAAACTTGTCTTTCAGAATTGCATTTCATATATATTACTTCTTTCTCTACTTTTCAGCTTTTACGTTTTCCTAAACTGATAAAGTTCTTATTTAAAAGTATGTTGTGCATGTTTATTCAGACTGTTAGTGTATGATAGACCAGGGGTTGACTTGGGGTCACTTGTGGCTTCAAGTACCGTTACGTCCAGGGTGTAGGCTCGGGGCGTGACATTATCACAAGAAGATCCACTAGGGAGAGCATTGGTATATAAGGAAGAATAGAGAGATAGTTCACAGAAGACAAAATGCTTAGCATTCTTGGATGCCACCAGCGCTCATGTTTGCAGAGAGGGTTCCTTGGAGACAGTTGATAAACCTTTGACTTGGGAAAAGCCGAAACCATCTCCTAAAAAATCGCTAGTTCTTGCATTAAAACCTTTACTCGCGTATTTGAAATATGCTTTTCTAGGTAGTGATAATACACTGCTTGTGATAATATTAGCACTGTTGTTTGATAAACAGGTTGATAGGTTGCTGGAAGTGCTAAGGCATCATGTGACGGCGATTGGATGGATAATAGCTGATGTAAAAGGATAAGTAGTTCCTTTTGCATATATAAGATACTGCTAGAAGAGGGGGACAAACCTCTTTTTTAGCACGAACAGAGGCTGAACCGAATATGAAGGAGGTGGTAAAGAAGGAGATAATAAAGTGGCTAGATGCAGGCGTCATCTACCCGATTTTGGATAGTCATTGGGTGAGCCTAGATTAGTGTGTCCCGAAAAAGGGTGGGATGACAGTGGTATGTAATGATAGGGATGAATTGATACCCCAGAGAATAGTCACAGGGTGGAGGATCTGTATTGACTACTGAAAGCTTAATGTAGCCACCAGGAAAGACCACTTCCCACTACCCTTCTTGGATCAGATGTTAGACTGGTTAGCCGGGCATGACTACTATTTTTTTGGATTTGTATTCAGGTTAAAATCAAATCATGATCGAATAGGAGGACCAGCAGAAGACTAGCTTTACTTTCCCTTTCGGCATCTCTGTATTCCAAAGGATGTCGTTCGAACTTGTAATTCTTTAGGAACGTTCTAGTGGTTCATGGTAGCTATTTTTACATACATGGTGGAATATTTATGGAAGTATTCATGGATGACTTATCAGTCTATGGGAGTGAGTTTGATGATTGTTTGAATCATTTAGTTGTTGTATTAGTTAGATATGAGGAGACCAATCTAATACTGAACTGGGAAAAGTTCCATTTCATGGTACGTGAAGGGATAGTCCTAGGCCATAAAATTTTGAAGTCGGGTATAGAGGTCGACAGGGCCAAGATTGAAGCCATTGAAAAGCTACCACCCCTATCTCTATAAAAGGGTGCATAGTTTTTAGGACATGCTGGATTCTATAGGAAGTTTATGATTTCTCTTAAATAGCCAACCCAATGTGCAAACTCTTAGAGAACGATGTGAAGTTTGAGTTCAATAAAGAATGTGTGCAGGCTTTCAATACATCGAAGGACAAGTTGATCACAACTCCAATCATCATTGCTACAGACTTGTCATTACCATTTATTGTGATGTACGATGACAGTGATTTTTCTATAGGAGCTGTTTTATGGCAAAACAAAGGGAAGAGATTTCAAGCCATGCATTATGCAATAAAATTATTAGATGCAGCTTACAAAAACTACATTATGACCAAAAAGGAGTTATTGGCAGTAGTGTAGTTCTTGATAAATTTCGGGCCTAGATAGTGGGAACAAAGGTGATAGTGTACATGGATCATGCTACCTTTAGGTACTTGTTTGTAAAGAAGGACGCTAAACCCATGCTCATTTGATACATACTGCTACTCCAAGAATTTGATATTAAGATCAAGGACAGGAAAGGTACGGAGAAACAGATAGTAGATCATCTCTCTTGATTGGAGGATAGGGAACATATTGATTGCAAGTTTGATATTGTGCAGACCTTCCCTAGAAAACAACTATTTGTTGTGTATAGTCTTAAGCTTCCATGGTATACTGACATAGTGAATATCCTGGTTAGTGGTGTATATCCACCTAATACAACCCCGGACAAAAAAAGGAGACTCCTTCATGACAGAAGATTCTACATATGGGATGAACCGTTCTTGTACAAAATATATCTCAATCAATTGGTCAGAAGATGTGTTCCTGGGGGAGAAGTACACCAGATTTTGGAAAGTTGTCACTCTTCACCTTATGAAAGACACCACAGGGGAGATAGAATAGCTGCAAAGGTTCTTCAAGCTGGATTTTATTGGCCAACCCTGTTCCAAGATTCTTATTTATTTGATAAATCTTGTGATAGCTGTCAGAGAATAGGGAACATTTGAAGAGGCATTATGGAAGTGGAAGTGTTTGACTGCTGGGGTATTGACTTCATTGGACCTTTCATTCCGTCAAATGGGAATAGGTATATTTTTGTAACGGTTGATTATGTGTTAAAATGGGTTGAGGCTGCAGCACTGCCTACCAATGATGCAAAGGTAATAACCCATTTTTTCAAGAAGAATATATTCATTCTTTTTGGTACACCAAGAACCATCATCAGAGACAAAGATACACACTTTTGTAACTGACTTTTCAATAATCTGTTGGCGAAATACATTGTGAAGCACAAGGTAGAAACAACTATCATCCAAAGACTAGTGGACAAGTAGAAGTCTTAAATCGAGAAATCAAATGAATTCTCGATACGATTGTGTCATGCCCCACCTTGGGAGGAACGATTGGCACCTAGTGGCGATACTGGACTCTGAATGACCTGGCTAGGCTTGTCCACGTCTAGTGCATGCCTGCAACTCAATTAAAAAAAACAACGAGCTATATTTCGGTTGTAATACAGCCTCCAGCTGACAAGGTCGTATAGCTACTTGTGAAAGAAAACAACGAACTAACAAGAAGCAATAATAAGGAATCCTATGCGGGCCAACAAGACCACCATGCTGTCTAGTTATAACTGAAATGAAAATGAGGCAACTATAACTAAACTATAGTCATCGAGACCACCATCTAACAGCTAAGCAAGGCCCCACACAACCATCAAATGAAATAAAACATATATAGTTCCCACAAGGCCAACAAAAAAATGAACAACAGGAAATTTATAATCCAAAAGCCTCTAGGAGTGGAATAATGGTCGAGACAGGGTCTCAACCTACCCATAAACTATACAATCAAAAAGAGCAAACCTTCTAACTATTAGCCCCGAAGGAAGGGAGCTAACTATACTGCTGACTAGGGATGAAGGCTAAAGAGGTCCTGATTTGCATCTATCCGCACCTGCAGGAAAGTAATGCAGCTCCCCAAGGGTAGGCGTTAGTATAATATATACCGAATATGTAAGGCAGTAACAGAAAATAACTGAATAAACTCAAAATGAAACTAAAAGTAACTAAGTAGAAGGGATAGGGATATAACCTGAATAACTTTACTTCCAGTTGTCTAATCTATCAGTAAATAGTGCAAACAAGAACCTCTCCTAGCCCCCGTAAGTCAGAATGTACAAACAACATAAAATAACCCACTCCCTGACCCTCATAAGCCCTGGCGAGCACACTTCAGTCTATATACTCCTAACAAGGTTAAAATGAGTCAACTAGTAACTATAGCCAACCTATGGGTCCACTGGGTCTAAAATTGAGCCCACTCGGCCCTTGAATTGTAGCTTTGTCTATGTCTAGTGGACCCCTGATAACTACACCCCGGGCACTAGGCTCGACAGGGGTATGATGCTGATACGGTGTAGAACTGGTAGTCCAGCCATGGAATCTATTGTATAAGGCCCTTGGGCCTCATTATCATCACTTGGGATGGCATATTGCTCCTTGGAGAGATGTTATATAGCCCCTGGCGGGCAGCGAGACAGCTAGTAACCCTGGGGTTGGTCATGGAAGGCTATACAGGGCAATTTCAATCCCAACCTAAACATAGAGTATTGGTCTCACCTAACAGCAACAGCTAATGACAATCACAATACTCTGGCTCTTTTACTAGGATTCAAACTGTATGAAAATTCTATAGAGACTAACTTGCCAAACGAATCGCCTTAACATACCTCGATTGTCGTTTCCTAAAGAATGGATGAGTTTGAACTTATATTCGTCAGCTCTTTTCAAGTATAACTTTAATACTGAAAGAATGGGTCTAATTTCAATACTAAATTAGGCAAAAATGGTAACTTTCGATACTAATAGAAACTATAATTCAACTTCATAAAATATGACCAAAAACCTATAATTTCCCGAGAGTTCATAAGGGAGAAATGCTTACCTAAAGCCTATGGCCGTACAGGAATCAACTGGGAGCAATTTTGACAACTTCTACTTAGCGGAGTTCCTATTTTCCGTGCGTATTTTGAGAAAATAATTCGGTAGTAATGTTCCCTGCTGGCTTAGAACTCGATACCTTAAGTTAATTTGGGTTTGGATCGTGTTTGGTAGCGTAATCGGGCGAAAAATAATTGAAATCTTTGTCTCTTCTAAGCTCTGGCCGAAAACTGTTGTTGGAAATGAATTACAATTGATATGACGGGCTTTATATATAAGTGAGGTCGGTGGCAGGGGGGCGCCCAGCGCCAGCCATAGCGCCATAGGACCCTCCGCGTCGCGCCAGAAGGCCTAGCAAGTCGCGCTGGCCCTTCGCGGCCTCGCCTTGCTCGACCCTACTTCCGAGGCTTTTACGCGTCACGTTCTATTTATTTGTCACCAGTGCATGCGTACACTTATTAATTGTTAACATTTTTTGGGATTAACAGACTATGAGGAAAAACATAAAAGATTGGTCAAAAAAGTTAGATGATGCACTATGGGCTTACCAGACAGCTTTCAAAACTCATATTGGCACTTCACCATATAGGTTAGATTTTGGGAAAGCATTTTATTTACTGGTTGAGCTAGAACGTCAAGCACATTGGGCCATCCACCAGCCATAACACCAGACCCTTAAGCTCCTCAAATCTCCACTCCTTGGACTATTTTGAGTCCATTTTTCTTAGTTTCCTGCTCAAACCAACTCAAATCATATGTTAGCACATAAAACATACATCCACACATGAATTTAAACATAAATTAAGGATTATGAACTCAAAACTTGATCAAATATGGGTAAAAACATGGCATTAGAAATATCCCCAACATCACCACCCCACACTTAAACCATTGTTCAACCTCGGACAATCCTTAAAACTTACCTAAACTCATGTTTCACCATCACACTTGACATCTCTAGAACTCATACTCAACGAAATATAATGGAGCATACATAAAGTGGTTTATCATAAGAACCACAATTTCATCAAGCACATACGAAAGCTTCATAATAGAGTTCACACAACCTCTATAAATGACTCATCTTTTCAACACTAAGGGCCAACATGATTAAATGTGACATATGCAACAAGTAGTACCCCAAATTAGACCTTTTTCCCCCTCACTTTTAGTGATGTTCCTCTCTCAAATTCATTATGTAAAGACATGGAACACAATTAAATTCATATAATGAAAATTGACTAAACAAATGTTCAACTTTCTAACTAAGTATAATGATAATGTATTATCCAGAGGATTTGGTTCATCCGACACATACACGTCATGGGCGTCCCGCCTTTCTATGTTCTATAGACTTGTATGTAACTATTGAGAGTGATGCAAAATCGTATGGATACGATTCTCATTTTGTATCTTGATTAATTGGATCATTTCTTTATGGATTCCTACTAAGTAAGGACCACTCACACTCAAAAATTATGTAATGCACATATGTAACATACCATAGGCTTGCCCTTCATGTACGTTATGTAATGCCCTAAAAACTCAAAATCTAATTCTGGGACTTAAATATGGAAATCTGGAAAAGCTGCAAAAAAGCTACAAGATGACCCACCTAACGAGTAAGTGACCTCACGACTCGTTAGGTGAGCCATGAGAAGGAGGTTTGAGGTTTTTTAGAAGGGAGGTAGTGTACCCAATGAGGGACTTCATGAGTCGTGGTCATTGACCTCGACCCCTCGAGTCACTCCTGGTCAAGTATGGGTTGAGGAGATTACCAATGGAGTAGTGTACTTGACAGGTGGGGGCAACGAGTCATGGTACTTAGTAATAACTCGTTATGTCCCCCGTTACCAGTCCTAGTGAGTTTTTATCCAATACACCTAACGAGTGTCACAATGAGTAGTTGTCAGTGGTAAGGACTCATTAGGTGACCTGTTACCAAGCTTAGCACTTAATCTTCAGTAGTGGGCCAGTGCGGTCCACGACTGGTGTACGAGTCATGGTCAGTGACCACGACTTGTTAGGTCCCTTGTGGTGACCAACTGAGGAGCCTAGGTAGTGTACCTAACAGGAGTGACCACGAGTCGTGGTCAGCAACCACAACCCGTTAGGTAAGTCATTAGGGTCACCTGGCGGTGTTTCCTAGCAAATATCTAAGGCTATTTAGTAATTTCCTACTCTCCCAAGCTTTAAACTATGTTGTTTTAGTAATAATTATAGACCTTTTAGTGGGGAAAAACAGTTCATTCCTCATTCTCACTCTCAGTTTTCAGAAAATCACCATAAGCTCTCCTCTCAAGAACCCTTCAAGCAAGACTAGGGCTTCTTATCTATTCAGCAGTTCAAGCTTCTTGTCTGGGAGATTTTAGTCAGGTATGTGGGAATTCAACAAGGGAATTGTCCTTCCCTTGTGTCCCCCAATATCCTCCCATAACTTACCTATTAGTTTAGCCTGAGATTTTTGAATATGAAGAGATTTTCATATTGGTTTTCATTAATTTCAATCGGATTATATCCATGTTTATTACTCATATGATCTGCATCAATTCATAAGCAAATTGTTATTATTATTGCCAAGATGATTTACATCCCTAAATTTTTGAGTAAAGATTATTGCTTATTAAATTTCGTCTATTTTGCAAAGTATGTTTTGGGCTGAATATCCTAATAATTCTTATTTTTTTTATATATATATATATATATATATGCGAGCAATTATGCCATTGAGGAGAATGATTTTACCCTTGTTGGATGAAACCCCTTTAAATTCTTTGAAATTTCATCATATTATGAAATTTCCGTGTTGTTGGAATGTGTTGTGTTCTTTATTAGCTACTTAGTAGTTTAGTTAGAACATAGAACTTCTTCAACATTATTCAGAAAGTGTCAACTGATCAGTTTGACTTCAGTTTTTTTTTTGACGTGTTAGTGGTGCCTCTCAATTATCAAAATCAGACTTAGATTATAGTTATTTGGTCCATAAGGCGGTCATAAAATTCTAATCATATAGCTTTGGCCAGCCCCAGGACACCAATTTAGTTATAGTTATTCTTAGACGGTTATGGCGCTTCATGATAAGTATCTCTGACAAGTCTATAACTCAGTTTCAGAATCTGATTCGATAAGGCTCTCAGGGTATTTTTAGTTATATGTCCCTGACTAGTCTTGGGAGCCAATTTTGAGCTATCAGATTAGCATCTCAGTATAGGTTTCTAGTGGGAGTAGTACTTAACACCGAGTGGGCCAGGGTTATAGCACACCTAGGTTCCCAGAACTACATTCGCAACGTAAGTTACTGTATAAGTTGGCCTGATTTGCCCCAGACTTTTGTGATCACCCAGTTCATGCCTTTATACCCTAGCAAGGCATATTGGATCCTACCAGTGGGGTGTATATGTTGGACTCCACGTCTAGCTCACGTGGTTATATGTCGGTTAGAGACTCTCCCACTAGTCAGTTCAGTCCAATTTAGAGTAACCAGTTCAGTGTAGTTCCAGTTTTGTCAGTTATCTCAGTTTAGTACAGTATCGTAGACTCAAAATTTTCAAACTTAGGGCATGTCTTTAACCACTAGATAGGGTCATCTTGACCAATTCAGTATATATATCAGTAGCTTAGATCAGTTTTCTTGTTGGTCATTACATGTCATTTTAGTTCAGACTTTGTACTTTAGTTATGTTTCCTCCCACTTACTCAGTACATTCAAAGTACTGACGCATACATTTATGTTGTATCATTTAATGATATAGCTGTAGGTTCCCAAATTAAGCAGCGTTAGCAGCCACGTTTCAGATCCTCCTAAATTGCAGTCGAAGTGTGATTCCTCATCATTCGAGGGCCTTATTTCATTCTCTTACAATTTTATTTAGACTTAGAGTTAACTGGGGTCTTGTCCCATCAACTCATCAGTTAGAAGGCTTTCAAGCATAGAGTACATTCAGATTTCAGATTATATAAATTTTATGTTTTCTTTTAGTTTCATTTTCTGAAAGGCTTTTATGTTGTTAAATTCAAAGCTTCCACTATGCATATTTTATTTAGGATACTAGTGTACGATAGAATAGGGGTTGACTTGGGGTCACTTGTGGCTTCAAGTACCGTGTTACGTCAAGGTGTAGGCTCGGGGCGTGACAAACTTGGTATTATAGCGATAGGTTTAGAGTATCCTCTGAATGTTTGAAAGCTGCATCGAGTAGAGTCCTTTTCATGTGTGTGAAGTGCGCCACACTTATGACAAGGAGGCTATAAAATGTTATTAGGAAAACTCCCTTTTGTTCATACTCCTTATCGTGCGTTAAAGTTCAATTCCAGAAATGCCCTTCTAACTCGTGCACTGTTTCGTTTCATTGAACCATGCCTCCCGGATGTGGAAATGGAAGAAGGGCCGGTAACACCGACAGGCCTGCCCCACCATCCCCGACAACTCCCCAAGATGATTCAATGTCAACTGTCGAATTTTGGGCAGCCATTCAACTGTTAGCCCAAACAGTCACCAACCAGGTGAACCAGCAGGTGGGTGCCGATGAAAAACAATGGGTCTGCAATAGCTGTAAGGGTGTGGGAATTCACCCATATGAACCCTCCATCTATTTAGGGATCCAAAGTAGGGGAGGATCCCCAAGAGTATGTGGAAGAGGTTAGGAAGATCACCCGCATTATGGGTGTTAGCTCCTCTGAAAGTGCTGACCTGACTACCTACCAGTTAAAAGGGGTGGCTCAGGTCTAGCATGACCAGTGGAAAGAGGGGCGGCCAGCAAGAGCAGGACTAGTGGTGTGGAAAGAATTCCACACAGCTTTCTTGGACAGGTTTTTCCCTCGGGAGCTGATGGAGGCTAAGATGGAGGAATTTATGAATTTGAGACAGGTCAACAAAACTGTGGAGGAGTATGCTCTAGAGTTTACTAGGATGTCTAAGTATGCTCCAAATATGGTAGCTGAGCCATGGGATCGCATGCTGGAGTTTGTAAATGGAGTGTCAAATCTGGTCCTCAAGGAGTGTAGGACCGCGATACTTATTAAGGACATGGACCTTTCTAGCTTGATTGTCTATGCCCAGCATTTTGAGGATGAAAGGATGAAGGATATGGAGCGTAAGAACAAAAAGGAAAGGACTGGCCATTCAAATTTCATCCATTAAAGGTCTAGCGGTGGTATCCACCCACAGCAGCAGAGTACCCTAGCACCTAGTTTATCCAGTGCCCCATCCTTTCGGTCTCGCCAGGATGGGAGGGGTGGATCATTTGGCACTTAGTATCAGACTCATAGTACCGGGAATAGGTATCTAGCTTGCCCCAAGTATGGTAGGAACCACCCAGGAGAATGCCTCCTGGGACGAGAGGGCTATTTCAGTTGTGGACAGCTCGAACATCAGCTCAGGGAGTGCCCATCAGCTAGGTGAGGGTGATAATAATCCACCACATCATCAGCTCCAACAAGTCCACCAGCACATTAGGCTAACACTTCCGGTATGGATGACAGTCAACGTCAAAACCATTTCTATGCTCTATCTTCCCGTCAGGATCAGGAGAGCTCACCTGACGTAGTTACTGGTATGTTACGTATCTTCCATCTAAATGTGTTTTCCCTCCTAAATCCAGGAGCCTATCTTTCATTTGTGACTCCCTATATAGTAGTCCAGTTCAATATCAGTCCAGAGGTCCTCTCAGAACCATTTTCAGTCTCTACCCCAGTTGGCGACTTAGTTAGAGCCAGCCGGGTGTATAGAAACTGCCAAGTCTTAGTCCTGAATAAAGTTATTCTGGTTGATCTTTTAGAGTTAGACATGGTCTATTTTGACCTTATTCTAGGCATGGATTGGTTACACTCCTGTTATTCCTCAATCGGTTGCAGAACTAGAGTTATCAAGTTTTAGTTTCCCAACGAGCCAGTGTTAGAATTGAGGGGTAGCAGTTCAACGCCTAATGGTAGGTTTATTTCCTACCTTAAAGCCCAGAAACTCATCTCCAAGGGATGTATTTATCATCTAGTTTGGGACAAGGATTCCAACTCTAGACCCCAACTATCCAGTTAGTGCCAGTGGTAAGCGAGTTCCCAGATGTTTTTCCTGAGGATCTTCTCGGAGTTCCCCCTGAACGGGAAATAGACCTCGGCGTAGACCTCCTTCCAGATACTCAACCCATCTCCATCCCTCCCTACAGAATGATTCTAGCTGATCTTAATGAGTTGAAGGAGCAGCTACCGGATCTTCTTGAGAAGGGTTTTATCAGACCCAACATCTCTCCCTGGGGTGCTCCAGTGCTATTCGTGCATAAGAAAGATGGTACCCTCAGAATATGCATAGATTACCGTTAGCTGAACAAGGTCACAGTTAAGAACAAGTACCCTTTATCCAGAATTGACGATCTATTCGACCAACTCCAAGGATCCAGTAGTTTCTCCAAGATCGATCTCATGTCAGGGTACCATCAGTTAAGGGTCAGAGAGTGTGACATATTAAAAACAGCATACAGAACTCGGTATGGTCACTACGAGTTTGTGGTGATGTCCTTCGGGCTAACAAATTCCCCAGCAACCTTCATGGATTTGACGAATAGGTTCTTCAAGCAGTATTTGGATATGCTCGTCATTGTATTTATCAACGAAATTCTAGTATACTCCAGAAATGATGAAGAACATGCAAATCACCTAAGATTAGCATTACAAACACTCAGGGACTGCCAGTTATTCTCCAAGTTCAGCAAGTGTGAATTTTGGTTAAAGTCCGTGACCTTCTTAGGTCGTGTGGTCTCAGGTGAAGGATTACAAGTAGATCCTCACAAGATAGTAGTCGTAAAAGATTGGCCTAGACCTGCCTCTCCTACTAAAATCAGGAGTTTCCTTGGTTTGGCAGGTTATTACCGATAGTTTGTGGAAGGTTTCTCCTCTATAGCATCTCCTCTGACTGAGCTAACTCAAAAGAAAATGAAATTTAAGTGGTCGGATAAGTGTGAGAAGAGTTTTCAGGAGTTGAAGACTTGACTCACTACCGCTCTAGTGTTAACCTTGCCGGAAGGATCAGATGTGTTGGTTGTTTATTGTGACGCTTCCAGAGTTGGACTCTGTTGCATTCTGATGCAGCGGGGCAGAGTGATAGTCTATGCCTCTAGACAGCTCAAAGTTCATGATAAGAATTATCCAACTCATGACTTGGAGTTGGCAGTAGTGGTGTTTGCGATAAAATATGGAGGCATTACTTATATGGAGCCAACATAGATATATTTATAGATCATAAGAGTCTTCAGTATGTGCTGAGTCAGAAGGATCTCAATCTGCGCCAGAGGAGGTGGTTGGAGTTGCTAAAAGACTATGACATGAGTGTATTGTATCACCTGGGCAAAGCCAATGTAGTGGCTGATTCCCTAAGCAGACGGCCTATGGGGAGTGTGACTCATATTGAGGAAGACAAAAAGAAGTTAGCAAGGGATGTCCACAGACTAGCCCGGTTAGGGGTACAACTAGTGGATTTAGCCGAAAGTGGGGTGGTAGTGCATAGTGGGTCGGATTCATCCTTGGTAGTTGAATTTAAGTCCAGACAAGATGAAGATCCAGTTCTATGTAAACTTACAGAAGCAATTCTCAGAATGGAGGTTGAGGCATTCTCAAAAGGGGGAGATGGTGTGCTCCGTTACCAGGGAAGGTTATGTGTACTTGATGTTGGTGAGTTGAGACAACAGATTTTGGCTAAGGAACACATCTCGGGATACTCCATTCACCCCGGTGCCACAAAAATGTACTGCGATTTATGGGATATTTATTGGTGGAACGACATGAAGAGGGACTTTGCTGAATTTGTGGCCAAGTACCCAAACTTCCAACAAGTTAAGGTGGAACATGAAAGACGAGGAGGCATGACTTAAGACATCAGTATACCCACATGGAAGTGGAAAGAAGTAAATATAGACTTCATTACGGGTCTACCTCGGACTCGCCGACAGCATGACTCAATCTGGGTGGTAGTAGATCGGATGACTAAGTTAGCACACTACCTCCCAGGTAAAGCCACAGATTCAGTTGAGGACTATTCCAAACTTTACATCCAACAATTAGTCAGACTCCACGGGATGCCCTTGGCTATCATTTGAAACAGGAGAATGCAGTTCGCCTCACACTTTTGGAAGTCCTTTCAGAAGGGACTAGGCACTCAGGTTAAGCTCAGCATAACTTTTCACCTGCAGACCGATGGGACAGATCAGCGGACAATTCATACCCTAGAAGATATGCTAAGAGCGTGCGCGATCGATTTTAAAGGTAATTGGGATGACCATCTGCCTTTTATCGAGTTTTCATACAACAACAATTACCACTCTAGCATTCAGATGGCCCCATTTGAAGCATTATGTGGGAGAAGCTGTAGATCGCCTATAGGGTGGTTCGAGGTTGGTGAAGCTACCCTGATAGGGCCAGACTCAGTACATGAGGCAATGAAGAAATTTCAGCTCATCCGAGAAAGGTATAAAATAGCTCAGAGCCATCATAAATCGTATGCCGATGTGCGTAGATGAGAGTTGGAGTTTGCAGTTGTTGACTGGGTATACCTGAAAATTTCGCCCATGAAAGGGGTGATGAGGTTTCGCAAGAAAGGAAAGCTCAGTCCAAGATATGTGGGACCTTATAGAATTTTGAGGCATATAGGCAATGTAGCCTTTGAGCTAGAGTTACCTTCATAACTAGAAGTTGTGCACCCAGTTTTCCATGTGTCACTTTTAAAGAAGTGCATCTGAGATCCAACCTCAGTTGTGCCATTAGACAGTGTGGGAATAAAGGATAGTATCTCATATGAGGAGGTACCAGTCCATATCCTTGACCATTAGGTTCATAAGTTGAGGAACAAGGAAATAGCTTCAGTCAAGGTCCTATGGAGAAATCAGCAGGTTGAGGGAGCTACGTGGGAGGCCGAATAAAATATGATGGCCAAATACCCGCACTTGTTCCTTATCGGCTCTAGCACAACTTGAGATATTAGTTTTGACTCTAGAACTCAATTTAGTTTTCATGACTCAGTTCAGATGTTCAAGTCTCTTTTAATTTATTGAATGTATGTAAAGTAATTTCATATCAGTTTTGTATTTTGAAATGGAGGTAGTCAATCTGGCAGTTTTGGAGTTAAATGAGCAGTATTTGGAAATTTTGATTGTTATTTTCTGCATCCCGTGTGTTTCGTAACATTCGAGGATGAATGTTTACAAGGAGGAGATATTGTAATGCCCCAAAAGCTGAAAATCTAATTCTGGGACTTAAATCTAGAAATCTGGAAAAGCTTCAAAAAAGCTACAAGACGACCCACCTAATGAGTCGTTAAGTGACCTCACGACTCATTAGGTGGGCCGTGAGAAGGAGGTTTGCGGTTTTTGAGAAGGAAGCCAGTGTAATCAACGAGGGACTTCACGAGTCGTGTTCACTAACCACGACCGTTTGAGTCAGTTGGGGTAAGGTCTAGATTAAGGAGATTATCAGTGGAGTAGTGTACTTGACGGGTGGGGAAAATGAGTCCCGATCCCTAGTAACGACTCGTTATGTCCCCAGTTACTAGCTATAATATCCCGAAAGTTCTTAGGAGTAGACCCGAGAAGCTAAAATGCAAAACTACTGAAAGTTGGGAAAAGGTTGTAGAACGATAGGTACCACGACCCGTGGTAAGTAATTACAGGTCGTCGTTTGTGTCGTGAGTTCAGGAGTTCAGATTTTAGGGGTAAATGACGATTGATTCAACAACCCATTGTAAGAAATAATAATCCATCGTTAGTAGTCATAGTAGGGCTATGGACTTCCGCAGTGGAGACAACGGGTGGGAACAATGACCCGTTAAAGCTTACAATGAGCCGTGGTGAGGCTCGTGGAATGGGGTTGCAGAGTTTCAGAAGAAGGAAACACGACTATGACTCGTTAGGTCCCTCGTGGTGACCTACTGAGGAGCCTTGGCAGTGTACCTGACGGGAGTGAACACGTGTCGTGGTCAACCACCATGACCCGTTAGGGCACCTGACAGTTTTTCCCACCGAATTTCTAAGGGCAATTTAGTAATTTCCCACTATCCCAAGCTTTAAACTACGTTGTTTTAGTAATAATTATAGATCTTTTAATGGGGAAAATGGTTCATCCTCATTCCCACTCTCAGTTTTCAGAAAATCATCGTAAGCTCTCCTCTCAAGAACCCTTCAAGCAAGATTAGGGCTTCTTATCTATTGCAGCAGTTCAAGCTCCTTCTCCGGGAGATTTTAGTCAGGTATGTGGGAATTCAAAAAGCGAATTGTCCTTTCCTTGAGTCCCCCAATATCCCCCCATAATTTCCCTATCAGTTTAGCCTTGAGATTTTCGAATATGAAGAGATTTTCATGTTCGGTTTTGTTAATTTCAATCGGGTTATTATCCATGCTTATTACTCATATGATCTTCATCAATTCATAAGTAAATTCTTGTTATTGCCAAGATCATTTAGAGCCCTAAATTTTCAAGTAAAGATTATTGCGTATTAAATTCCATCTATTTTGCAAAGTATGTTTGGGCTGAATATCCTAGTAATTCTTATTATATATATATATGCGAGCAATTATTCTATTGAGGGGAATGATTTTACCCTTGTTGGTGAAACCCCTTTAAATTCTTTTAAATTTCGTCATATTATGAAATTCCCATGTTGTTGGAACGAATTGTGTTCTCTATTAGCTGCTTAGTAGTTCAGTTAGAACGTAGAACCTCTTCAACAATATTCAAAAAGTGTCAACTGATCTATTTAACTTCAGTTTTTCTCCAACGTGTCAGTGGTGCCTCTCAGTTATCAGAATTAGAATCAGATTATAGTTATTTGGTCCATAAGGCAGTCATGACATTCTAGTCATATAGCTCTTACCAGACCCAGGACCCCAATTCAGTTATATTTGTTCTTAGACTGTTAAGACACTTCCAGATAAGTATCTCTGACCGGTCTAGAAGTTTCAGAATCTGGTCTGATAAGGCTCTCAGGGTATTTTCAGTTATATGTATCTGACTAGTCTTGGGCCCAAGTTTCGAGCTATCAGCTTAGCAACTCAGTATATGATTCCAGTGGGAGTAGCACTTAGCATTGAGCGGGCTGGGGTTCCGTCACACCCAGGTTCCCAGAACTACGTTGCCAGCACAGGTTACAGTATTATATGACCTGATAGGCCCCAGACTTTTGTGATCACCCAGTTCATGCCTTTATACCCTGGCAAGGTATATTGGGTCCTACTGGTGGAGTGTATATATTGGATTCCACGTCTAGCTGACGTGGTTATATATTGGTTAGAGACTCTTCCACTAGTTAGTTCAATTCCAGTTCTATCAGTTATCTCAGTTTAGTACAGTATCACAGACTCAGAATTTTCAAACTAAGGGAACGTGTTTGACCACCAGACAGGGTCATCTTGACCATTGCAGTATATATATCAGTAGCTCAGATCAGTTTACTTGTTGGTCATTACATGTCATTTCAGTTCATACTTTGTACTTAAGTTATGTTTCCTCCCACTTACTCAGTACATTCGAAGTACTGACACATACTTTTATGTTGTATGGTTTCATGATACGGCTGCACGTTCCTAGATTTAGCAGCGTTAGCAGCCACATTTTAGATCCTCCTCAGTTGCAGTCGAAGTGTGAGTCCTCATCATAAGAGGTCCTTATTTCATCCTCTTACAGTTTTATTTAGACTTAAAGTTAGCTGGGGGCTTATCCCAGAATCTCATCAGTTAGAAGGATTTCAGGCATAAATTACATTCACATTTCAAATTATATAAATTTTATGTTTTCTTTTAGTTTCATTTTCTGAAAGGCTTTTATGTTGTTAAATTCAAATCTTCTGCTATGCATGTTTTATTTAGGATGCCAGTGCATGATAGACCAGGGGTTGACTTGGGGTCACTTGTGGCTTCAAGTACCGTGTTACGTCTAGGGTGTAGGCTCGGGGCGTGACACGTTAAGACTACCTAATTGCTTGAAGAGATTATTAAGATCATAAGGATTTTTCTTGGTTGTAATGTCAGTTATGGGTCGGGTAGGATTAATATTTCATTTAATAGTGACTACCACCTTATATACTTTTAGAACATATTTCACTTTTCTTCTCCACCTCCTTTTTCCTTATTTGTTTACCTTTCATCTACTCACCCTTGTCTTTTCTTTTTATGCCCCATTTTCACTACTTGACTGCTAATTTCCTACTCATAGAATAACTAAGGATTTTTCAATTAAAGCTCTCTTTTTCATTTCCCTAGCAACAAGTAGACAACACAATTTTATAGGCACTCTTTCTCACTTTTCTGTTCTTACCACAAATATTTCTTTTTCCCTTGAAATATACCTTGGTGGACCTTAATTTTCAAGTCTCAAAGTGCCTAAGACTACTTTGAATAAAAAATCTGAGGACTCAAAAAAAAAATTGGATAAGGCTTTACGCTCAAAGGGGTTAACTAGGAAGAATGATTAGGAGGATAAAACAAATGTAGGAAGAACAAAACATGGCTTATACAAAAAAATGCCTTGATCATATCTCAACTCCCTACCAACTAGTTATCCTACATACACTAAGGCAAGTTCTAGATGCTACAATATATACACACAAAGCAATTCAGTTCACCTCTCATGGCAACAAGAATCTAATAGTTTCTATAGCTACACATTCACATAATCTTGAATGACAAGTTTATTCATTATTAAGCCCTTAGATTCATTTTTAGTCAAATTAAGAGATATGTGTGTCTCTCATTGATTCCTCGCTTATGCATTCAAGATGACTACATTACTAACTCTAGCATAGCAGCTAAGTAGAATGTCAACAAGCACACAATTGAATGATATGTGACTCAATCATAAAAAATAAAATAAAAAACCGTGACTAATTTCCCTTAAGACGGTCGTCATCCATCTATCATAGGGAAGGTTCACTACTCTACGACAAAAAAGACTCTTAAAAATTAAACATTTACCTGGTTCAAAGGCCCCTCCTTAGGAAAATAACCAAGGCCATAAGAAAAATGGAAGGGTGGATGAGACATGCCATTTTAAAAAATTTTCAACTAAACTTTCTAGCATGCTCACCCTTAACCTCAAATATTTTGGAGATATCCCCTCACCCCACATTTAAAATCATGCTCTTTCCTTAGAGCATCTAAAATTAAAGATCAGATAAGAGTGAAAAATTATGCCCTGAGGCCCTCTAGGGCCTAGCTAGCAGCATGTCTCTTAGATTTACAGGGCGCACAACCCCACACTTAAGATCAGACCATGCTCCTTAACTTTGATTCTCGGTACTCAGACTTCCCCTGCTCTTGAAAATAAAAACAATAATGAAAAAGTGACACTATACAAAAACAAGAAAAACTACACTATTACAAATTGGGTTGCCGCCCAATAAGTGCCTGATTTAACATTGCAGCACGGCGGCATCAAGTTTCACCACTTTTCCTTCCCCTTTAAGATTATAAATTTCACCCCTGGTTTCTTTTCCAATTTCCTGCTTTGCTCAAGGGGCGGTAGTGTAAACATGAAGGGACCATGTAATAGATATTGGATCTTGTACTTCTTGGCTCTTAAGTGAAGGATATTGTAATGTGTCTTTGGCAAAATAAAATTTTCAATATAGAGGTGTTATTCCTCATCTACACATTTCTCCATAGGCTTGAAAGACTCTATTTTTGGTTTTCAACTAAACACAATGTCAAAAAGTATTTAGAATGAATACCAATATGCCCTAACTCAAAGATTGCATTATGCTTGACATCCTCACTTTTATCCACCTCCTCAACATCGACATTAACCAACAAGGAATAGTATAATGGTTGGGATTCTTCTTCTTGTTCCATGCATTGGTTAATATCCACAATTCTTTGGAGTTTGGCCTCAGACGCCTCAACTTTTTCCTTCAAAAGATCCTCTACGTTATGGATACTTAAGCCCAACTGGTCTATCTCCTGTCTGACCTCTATTCTCCCTTCCACATAAGGTTCCTCTTGGGTATTGGCTAAGACCTTGAGTTGCTAATCATTGCAAGTTTTAGTCTCAGCTATCATCTATGTGAGCTTGGCACTCATCCTTTTTATGGCTCCTTCCTGTTTACTAAGTTGCTCCCTCATTACTTCCATACGCTCCAAGATCAGTTTTTCCATATTGCTCATTGGAGCATGATGTTCCTCCTCTTCATTATTCTTATAAGCAGTAAAAATCAACTGGAGGATCACAATAGGGACTTGGGAAAGGGGGATAAGAATTTGGGCAATGGCTCCAATTACCTTCCAACCCACCACATACACCATAAGTATGATAGTGCTGCCACAAGTGAGGTCGTCCATAATTTTGACATGGATCACTAAAAGATGAATACCCAATATTCAACTCATTTATATACCAAAAAAGATGTCATGTTAAGAAGAGTGGTATAATACTAAAAGAAAACAGAAATAAACATTTATACAATATATATAGAATAGTGGAATAAAAATCCTAACCTACAAATGATCCAACAATATTCAAGTCCTCGGCAACGGCGCCAAAATCTTGATGTCGCCCAAGGGCACACAAGTGCACATGGTAATCAATTAATATAGGATTGTTAAGTTCAGATATCGTACCCACAGAGACTTGTCAATCTAATCGTTATAAGGTTATCACTTTAATTTCACTAATCTACAAAACAGTTAAAATTAAGATTGGTTTGAGAAATTCAACTATCAAAACTTTAAATATTAAATTAAATAAAAAACAAGTGTGGGCTTGATTGTATTTCGATGATGATAAGAGTCTAGGGAAATGACACGTGGTTGGTTTCAAGCTGAGTTTTTAAGACGTTTTTAAAGTAGTACGATTCTTCTTATAATTGTTAATTACAAGTTATTATTCCTTGCCACTATCCCTAGCATTCAAGTATTATTTCATGAAATCTAATCCCTATACCCCTATGATCATAGGTGACGATTATTCCTAATTGTATTTCAACTAAATAGGGTCAAAGGATATATCCCTATCCTCAACAACTTCTATCCTATCACCAATGGGTTCAAGGGTCTTTGAATTCCCTTTCTGTATTTATTTTTAACCCTTTCGATTCCTTTTCCCAAGTTCAATCGAAAGCCAACAAATTACTTATAAGGTGATCAATCTCATAAATAATAAATTAACACAAACAAATACAAACAACCATAATTGAAGAATCGAAACTAGATTAAATTAATTTTCAAACATTCAACCATCCACCATTGCCACAACCCTAGAATATAAGTTTATCCACTCATAGACAAGCGGAAAATGAATACATAGTCATTATCATATGAAAATACAAGTAAAGAAGAGGAAAACCTAGTGTAGAACTTTGTCTTCCTTCCAAATGGCTTACAAGCCTGCACAAATGATCAAATATTGATAAAAGATGCTTAAAAAATGACCTAAGGCTTATATTATAGCTAAGCCTTTAAATGACACTTCTTCCCTCCAAAACTTTACTTTAAAATCAGCATTTTCTGCCTCAGAATGACCCTGGCGCACTGCACAACTTATCTCACCATAGAGTTAGTCAAATTTCAAATAATTTTAGCTCTAGAGAGGCCCAGGCGCGCCGTGCCCTCTATCTCGCCAAGGTTTTCATCAAATATCTCTAAGTATAGACACCTCTAGCACGGGGCGGCACTCATCTCACCAAGGTTTGTAAAGTGCAGTTATTTGAAGGGGCTGGAGCACCAACCTATAGTTTTGTTTTCCAATGTTCAGGACTTGGTGTGGGCCATAGCACCAGACTCTTCAACTCCTCAAATCTTCACTCCTTGGACCATTTTGAGTCCA
Source organism: Datura wrightii (assembly GCA_035772735.1). Classification (NCBI taxonomy): domain Eukaryota; kingdom Viridiplantae; phylum Streptophyta; class Magnoliopsida; order Solanales; family Solanaceae; genus Datura; species Datura wrightii. The sequence continues at coordinate 67,282,998 of JASDFA010000019.1, read as the reverse complement.
TTTTGCTTAGTTTCTTGCTCAAATAAACTCAAATCATTTGTTAGTACATAAAACACACACACACATATTAATTTAAGCCTAAATTGAGGATTATGAACTCAAAGTATGATCAAATATGGGTAAAAATATGGCAAATAGGCATAGAAATATGCCCAACATCACCAATTGCACGATCCTTTCCTTCAACAAAGTTCCCAATGATAGTTGGCTTGACGATTGCTTTAGGAACATTCTCCAGGTTCATCCTAGCAAAGTTCAACACTGGAACCCTTGTCCTTATTGTTGCCCTATTCCTGCTCATTATTCTCCATGATTAATCTTTAAAAGGTTCTCTCAATTTCAGGATCAAAAGTAGCCAAAAGTGATTCTTGACTTCTTGTACTTGGCATACACTGAGCATACAACCCTGTAAACTTCACAAAAACAAGAAACAAACGTAAAATATAGAATAGCGGAATAATATCCTATCCTACAAATGACCAAACAATATTAAATTCCCCGGCAACGGTGCCAAAAACTTGATGTCGCCCAAGCGCACGCAAGCGCATGAGGTCGTCAAGTAATATAGGACTAGAAGTCCCAATTATTGATCCCTCATAGACTTGTCAGTTCAATTATTTAAGGTTGTTTCTTATTTCACTATTCTATCAAACAGTTGAAATGGGGATTGGTGTAGATAATTAAATTACTAAAAACATCAAATGTAAAATTAACTAAAGCTATAGCAAACTTAGTTTTACTTCAGATAATGATGAAAATCTAGCAAAATGGAACCTTTAGTTTTAGGTTGAGTTTTCAAGACGTGATTACATTAGAACAATTCTTCCTATGAGTACTTATTGCAAGTTACTATCCCATTCCTTTCCACTCCCGAGCATCCAAGAACTACCTCATGAACCCTAACGCCTGTATCCGTATGGTCACAGGAGAAACATGAAATGATAGTTATACCTACTTGTATTTCAAAATCTCTGGATCATCCGGGCACCCCATGCCACTCATAGCCCTCGAGTGTTAGTAAAATTTCTTAGTTATAGAAGCTGTCTAAGGCTCTATGCCATCCATCTCGCCAAGTTGTTGAATGAAACATCTCTGAAGTTTGGGACTTGGCATTGGGCACCAGCCAATAGCTGTAGATTTAATGCACATTTCTCTGAAGTTTGGGACCTTGTGCCTAGTGCCAGCTATATCCCCATGTCCTTCTTCTTAGCTTCTCAAATATTCACACCTTCAGCTAATTTGGGTCCTTTTTCTTTGTTTTCCTGCTCAAAATAGCTAAAATCATTTGTCAACATACAAAACATACAAACACATGAATTTATGCATTTCACAAGGATTATGAACTCAAAATAAAGTAAAAGTTAGAAAAAACATGGAAAATGAGCATAGAAATATGCCCAACGTCATACATAAAGGGCAAGCTTATGGTATGTTTCATATGTATGATACATATTTTCTGAGTGTGAGTGTGTCATACATATTAAGTTCCATGCGTTGTATTGAAAATTTGAGAGAGGAACATCACTAAAAGTAAGGGGCATAAGATATCTAAGTAGATGTACTATGTGTTGCATATTTCGTATTTAATCAGGTTGGCCCTGTTATGAAAATTGAGTCGGTTACAGAAGTTCTACAGTCTTGAATGTGAAATCTCTGCATGTGCTTGATATGAATTGCAAGAAGTTGATGAACCACTTAATGATATGCTCTCTGCTAGTTGTTTGAGTATGAATTAGTAGAGGTGACAAGTGGTGAAAAATATGAGTTTGTGCAAGGAGTTGAGGATTGTTCGAGGACGAATAATGGTTTAAGTGTGGGGTGGTGATGTTGGGCATATTCTTATGCCCATTTGCCAGGTTTTAACCCATATTTAGCCTTTTTTGAGTTCATGATACTTATGAAATATATAAATTCATATTTTTGTGTGTCTTTTGAGCTAACAAATATTTTTAGATATTTTGAGCAGGAAACCAAGGAAAAAGGACTCAAAAATGACCCGTGATGTGAAGAAGAAGAGTGCACGAAAGTTATCCTGGGGCTATGGCTGGCGTAGCACATCAATACTTGTGCTTCAGAGAAATATGAACCAAAGTTTGTTCTATGGATGGCATGGGGCCCTAAGACCCTAGCTTCGAAGATGACAATTTGACTAACACCTTAGTGAGATGGATGGCGTGGAGCCCTAATAGCATTCTAGAGTTAGAAAATTTTCCCAATATTTTGGTGTTATGGATGAAATAGGGCGCTAAAAGGGTCTTAAAGCTAAGAAATTTGACTAACACTCTAGTGCTACGGATGGAGTAGGGCGCCAAAGGTGTTTAGAAGTGCAAAAATTTGGCTAAGTCCTTGGTGCTATGGCTAGAGTGGGGCGACCGGAGCTATACTTCAAAGGAAAATTGACCCAGACTTGGGGCTATGAATGGGGCAGTGCGCCAGACACCTTCTTGGATGGATTTTGCTGATGTTTAAGCTATTTACGTGAGAGAAAATGCATCATTTCAAGGCTCACCTAAAAGTACAACATCTAGGGCGTTTTCTGCATATCATTCATCATTTTGTTTGAACGAAAAAGGTTGTAATGCAGCTTTTAGAGGAGAGAAAAGTATCTACTTAGGTTTATTCTTTTCTTGGTCAATTTACTTTGAATGATGATGAGTGGCTAAATGCCCATTCTAGGGTTTTGGCCATAGTTTATGGTTGACATTTGAAAGACTGATTAATGCTAGTTTTGATTCTTCATTAAAGGTTGTTTATATTTACTTGTTTTAATTGCTTATTCACTAGACCAATCACCTTGTGAGTAAATTTGTTGGCTTGAACATGGGAAAGGGAATTGAAAGGATTAAAAGTAAATGTAAAATAGGAATTTAAAGATCCTTTGTCCCATTGGTTAAAGGTTAGAAGTTGTTGTTGAGGATAGGGATATACCCTTCAACCCTGTTTAATTGAAATATAAGTAGGCATAACCATCGTTTCATGTTTCTCCTGTGACCATAGGGATATAGACGTTGGAATTCATGAGAGAGTTCATGGATGCTTGGGAGAGTGATAAGAAATAGGATAGTAACTTGCAACTAGCAACCTTAGGAAGAATCAATCTAGAGTAATCACGTCTTGAAAACTCAACTTGATACAAAAGTGTCAATTCCCTAGATTTTCATCATCATTTGCAGTACAAAAAACTTTGCAGCAATCTTAGCTCTTTAGTTTAATTTTACATTTCAAGTTTTTAGTAGTTTAATTCTTCAAACAATTCCCCATTTTTATCTGTTTTTTCATAATACTAAAATAAAGAAGTAACATTAAATGATTGATCTGACAAGTCTCTGAAGGATCGATAATTGAACTTCACCGTCCTATATTATTTGACAGCCACATGTTCTTGCATGCGCTTGGGCAACATCATTGCCCTTTGTCTTTCCACTTAGAAGATAAGCTAGAGGTGATGAAGTGGGCATCTTAAGTAATTCCATGAGAGACACACATAGTTCTTTAACTCGACTCAAGACACTTGTAGGGCTTAATAATGGAAATGTCATTAATGATTGTACGGATGTGTAGCTATAGGAAACCGACTAGAGTCTTGATGACATGTAACGTGAGCTTAATTGTTATGTATTGTATATATTGTAGCATCTAGAACTTGCCTTAGTGTATGTTGGATGGCTAGTTGTTAAAGAGTTATGAGATGATTAAGGCATTTCTTTGAAAAAAAACATATTTTCCATGTTTGTTTTATCTTCTTAAATACTTTTCCGAATTAACCCCCTAAAGCCATAAGTCTTATTCTTTTTCTTATCCACAAAAGTAGTGTATTCCATTTTGTTGTGTGACCTCCAAAATTGTTGATCCAAAGTAGTCTTAGGAACTTTGAGACTTGAACGTAAACGTCCACCAAGGTATGAATGATGAGGGAAAAGAAAGAAAAAATTTGTTTGGAATGTAAGAAGAGAAAGTAGGAAGAAGGGGTGCCCAAAATATGTTGTTTACTTGCTGCTAGGACAATGAAAGAAAGAGAATTAATAGTGAATATCCTAAGTAATTCTATAAGTAGAAACCAGTAGTACAGTAGTGAATAAAGGGGCATGAAAAGAAAAGAATAAGGGTGAGTAGAGTGACGGGTGAACAATAAGGAAAAAGAGGTGTACTTGAAAGATGAAATATCTTAAAAGTGCTTAGGATCGGTAGTCACTATAAAAGAAAGATCATTCCTACCCATCCCTTAGCTGTTATTATAACCAAGAAAAGTCCTTCTGATCTTAATCTCTTGAAATAGATAAGTATTCTAAGTGTACATAAAGGGAAAGATTATGGTATGTTACATATGTATGATACATCTTTTCTGAGTGTGAATGTGTCTTGCTTATTATGTACCATGCTTTGCATTGATAATTTCATAGAGGAACATCACCACAAGTGAGTGGCATAAGATTTCTAAGTTGGTGTATTATATGTGGCATGTTTCGTACTTAATCTTGTTGGCCCTGTTTTAAAAAAATGAGTTGGTTATAGAAGTTGTGTAGTCTTGAATATGAAAACTCTGCATGTGCTTGATGTGAATTGCTGTAAGTTGATAAACCACTTAACCATATGCTCTATGCTAGTTGTTTGAGTGTGAAATTGATAGAGATGACATGTGGTGAGAAAATATGAATCTGTGCATAGAGTTGAGGATTTTTCAAGGACAAACAACGGTTTAAGTGTGGGATGGTGATGTTGGGCATATTCTTATGCCCATTTACTATGTTTTTACCCATGTTTTGTCTTGTTTTGAGTTCATAATCCTTATGAAATGCATAAATTCATGTTTTTTTGTCTTTTGAGCTAACGAATTTTTTTAGATGTTCTGAGCAGGAAACCAAGAAAAAAGGACCCAAAATTGACCAAAGTTGCAAAGAAAGAAGAGTTTGCGAAAGTTGGTCTGGGGTTATAGTTGGCGTGGATCGCTAGTTCTTCAACTTTTGTGAACTCTCCACCAAAGTTGGTGCTATGGGTGGCAGTGGGTGCCAGGTCCCAAACTTCAGGGGAGAATTTGATCAACACCTTGGTGAGATGAGAGACATGGAGCACCCGAAGCATCCTAGATATAGGAAAATTTTTCAACATTCTAATGTTGTGGATGGAGTAGGGTGCCTGGAGGGTTCTAATGCTCAGAAGTTTGACTAACACTCTGGTGCTTTTGAATGGCGTGGGGCGCTCAGAGGGTCCAAAATTTCAGAAATTTGGCTAACACCTTAGTACTATAGCTGGCATTTGCGCCCGGAGTTAAACTTCAAAGGAAAATTGAGCCAAACTTGGGGCTATGGAGGACGCATCATGCCAGACCCATTCTAGGACAGATTTGGCTGATTCTGAAGCTAATTTCTACAGGATAAAAGCATAATTTGAGGTCTCACCTATAAATATAACATCTAGGTCATTTGTTAGAAATCATACGTCATTTTGCTTAATCGTAGTAAGGGTTGTAATGCACTTGTGGAGGAGAGACAAGTCATAACTTAGTTTTCTTCTTTAATATATCATTTTATTTTGAATGATGATGATGTCGTTGTTTTTCCGCTTGTCTATGAGTGGGTAAACACCCATTCTAGCATTTTGTCCATTGTTATATTGAAGTTTGAAAGATTGATTATTGCTAGTTTTGATTCTTCATTAAAGGTTATTCATGTTTACTTATTTTAATTTCTTATTCGTTAGACTGATTACCTTATGAATAAATCTGTTGGCTTCTGGCTGGACTTGGTAGAGCAAACTGAAAGGGATAAAAGTAAATGTAAAAGAGGAATTCCAAGATCATTTGGCCCATTGGCTAAAGGTTAGAAATTGTTTATGAGGATAGAGATATATATCCTTCAACCCTATTTAGTTGAAATACAAGTAGGCATGACTGTGGTTTCATGTTTCTACAGCGACCATAGGGATATAGGCATTAGGATTCATGAGATATTTCTTGGATGCTCGGGAGAGTGGCAAGAAATGGGATTTTAACTTGCAACTAGCAACCTTAGGAAGAATTAATCTAGCGTAATCAAGTCTTGATAACTCAATCTCAAGAAAAAGTGTCATTTTCCTAGATTTCATCATCATTTGAAGTAAAACAAGTTTTCGACAATCTTAGTTTAATAGTTAATTTTACATTTCAAGTTTATGCCCTTTTAAACTCCAAACCATTCTGCATTTTTATCTATTTTGTTAGAATAGCGAGATAAAGAGTCAACCTTAAACAAGAATCTGACAAGTCTCTTAACCTTAAACAAGTAATCTAACAAGTCTCTTAACCTTAAATAAGTAATCTGACAAGTCTCTGAGAGATCGATAATTGGGACTTCAGTGTCCTATGTTACTTGACGACCACGTGCACATTGTAGCAACATCAACAGGTCTAGGCCAGTCCTTCACTGCCTCAATCTTCTGAGAGTCTACTTGCACACTCTTACTAGACACCATATGGCCAAAAAATGCAACTGGCTGCCACCAAAACTCACACTTGCTAAATTTAGCAAATAGTTGATGATCCTTAAGGGTTAGCAACACAATCCTCAAATGAGCGGCATGCTCCTCCTCGCTACGAGAATTCACAAGGATGTCATCTGTGAAGACAATGATAAACATATCCAAATACCACTGGAAACCCTATTCATCAAATCCATGAAAGTTATAGAGGGAATTCGTTAGTCCAAAAGACATAACTACACATTCACAGTTATCGTACTGAGTCCTGAAGGCTATCTTCGGAATGTCACTCTCCCTAATCCTATGTTGATGATAACCAAATCTGAGGTCTATCTTTTAAAAGCACTTAGCACCCTAAAGTTGATGAACAAGTTATAAATCCTAGGGAGGGATACTTGTTCTTAATTGTGACTTTTTTCAACTGATGATAGGCAATGCACATCCTAAGAGAACCATCTCTATTCTACACGAATAGGACTGGAGCACCCTACTGAGACTTACTACACCTGATGAAACCCTTATCCAAGAGATGATTCAACTGTTTCTTCAACTCCTTTAGCTCGGGTGGAGATATTATATAGGGAGGAATGGATACAGGTTGTATATCAAGACGAACGTCAATACCAAATTCAATCTCCCGCTCGGGAGGGACTCCTGGTAGATCATCTGGAAACACCTCTGGATGCTCACATACAATTGGTTTGGTTAGAGAGTTGGGGTTTCGTACATAGAATCATTAACCCAAACTAGATGATATACACTAGAGAGTGATAAAAAGAATAAGCAAAGAGCATAGCATATAGAAAAAGAAAGAAATCCCCTCTTCCGCTCAAGAAACCGAAGTCCCTGAGCTAATATCAATAGCAGTTGATTCAAGGGCCATGGAGATCATATTCCTAGCTTTAAGGAAGGGGACAAACCGACCTACAGGCACTACTGAACTACCTTTCCACTCTAGAAGTTCCTCACCAAGAAATTGAAGCTCTAGTAATCAAGTTCTATAATTAACTGAAGCATAGCAAGCATACAACCAATTAATATCGAAAATAACATCAAAATCAGTCGTGTCTAACTCTACTAAGTTTGTTGAGGTGACTTTCTAAAGAATTATGACATGGAAACTTTTGTATATACTTTGAGCTATAACTAACTCACCAACAGGAGTAGAGACTAAGAAGAGTTATGAAAGGATACTTGGAATGACACCGAAACTGGTGGCAATATAAGGAGTCACGAAGGATAATGTGGACCCTGGGTCTATCAACGTATAAACATCAAGATAGAAGAATCATAACATACCAGTGACCATGTCCACTGAGCTCTCCTACTCCTAGCTAGATGATAGAGCATACAATCGGTTTTGGCGCTGCCCCCCACCGGAACTAGAAGATGTGCTCTACTTAGGTGAGCGAGCTGCTAGAGCTACTGAAGTAGTGGCTAGGACACGAACTCTATCGCTACCCTATCTAGCTAATGGACAATCCCTGCATATGTGTTCGGGCTTCCCACACTCGAAACAAACATCTGAGCCCACCAAGCACTCTCTTAGTTTGTTCTTACCACACTTCCTATAAGATGGAAAACTGCGGTCCCCTAATATGATGCTCTGATATCTAGATCCTGATGCTCTACCTCTCTAATCACCTCTAGGCCTAGACGGAACCCTGGTTGATGATGGAGCTATGGTTGATGCTGAGACTATGGACGGTGTCCACCACTGTTCCTCTAATCCTAGCCCACTTGGATCTCTCTCTCCTTCTCCTTTAACTTCTCCTCCTCAATCTACTAGGCATGAACCATGAGTCGAGAAATATGCATGTCACTGATGAGCACAAAGGTTTTACGCTCCTTGAGCACTAAATCTGAGACCCCTGACACAAACTTACTCATCTGGGCCCTCGAGTTGGCAACTATCTCTAGAGCATCCTTTGACATCTAAGTGAATTTCAAAGAATACTCCTGAACTTACATGTTTTTCTACTTTAGATTGATAAACTTAGCAATCCTTCTTTCCCTCAACTCTCGAGGAAAGAACCTATCCAAGAAGGCGGTCACAAAGTCATCCTAGTCGACAAGAACTGTACCAGGCGTATGACCTGCCTTCTATTGCTGAAACCAAATTTGTGTCACCCCCTTCAGCTGATAGGAGGCCAAATCTACACTCTCCTCTCCTAAAACCCCCATAATCTAGGTAATCTTTTAGATCTCCTCAATAAACTCTTTAGATTCTCATCTACCTTGGAACCGTGAAACTCTAGCGGGTTCATCCTAGTAAAGTAATGCACTCTCGCTGCCGCAGCACCCCCATTGGTGTTCAAAGGTGCCACTTCCTGTTTGTTGACCTGTGTCGTCATACCTAGGCGAGCATTTGAAAAGAAGCCCTAAACTCGACATGAGTCACATGCTCATTCAATGTATCCGATTCCCATCTCCATTGTCATTCCCATGGCTATTGTTGTTTCTATTTCTTCTTCCATTAACTCAGCGGGGAGGCATATTTCTACAAATGTGGATAAGATGAGTTAGAAGAATAGAGAGAGTTGAACTTCATCACATGAACATAGATCATGAAAGAAGGAATGCTTCCTAAAATGTCTTGTAGCCTCTTCCTCATAAGTTTGGCGCGTTTCACACCCATGAAAAAGACCATACTCAACGCGGCTTTTAGACACCCTTGGAAACTCTAAACCTGATGCTCTGTTACTTAGTTTGTAACAACCCAAGCTTGGTCCCCTTATTCTAATGTGGAACCTAGATGCACAAATGGCTCAAAGCTAACACATGACACATGGATGACATCATTATGAGAATAACTGAGCAGAAATCCAACATATCATAAAGCATAAGTGGAAGTCTAGAATATCGTAAATCATATGAACAAGGGACAACAAGTCAAAATCACTGGAAACATCTAACATGAGGTTTGAAAGCCTCTTCTCAAAAGATCAGATGATGGAACAACACCCCCCAACTAGCTCCACTAAAGTCTGAAAACTGAAAGACATAGAGATAGACATGCGTTAAAATTGACTTCCTCGAATGATGAGGACTCACCAGACTACTGGGGCTGGAACTAACGAAGAGGCTGAGTCTGGTCACCTAAACCAATATCGTGAAATGACATATCTTAAAAGCATGCGATCAGTACTTTGACTATACGGAGTAAGTAGGATATGTAAAACATAAGAGTAAGGACAACATGCTAAAATCATAATCGTGAGATAGTCATAAACATGAGTTATTCATCATAAATTGAAGCATAATAACCCAAGGATTGAAAGTAAAATAATTTCATCTAACATTTTTGAAAACATAAGTAAAAACTCATAAGCTAAATCAACGAGTAAATATATCATAAAACATGGTATTGTAAATTTTGAACATGAATAACTTAAAACATGAGGAATGATGGGAGATTCTCATAACAGACACCATCATGAATAAGCACATGATGCCCAACTATCTCGCTCAAGTTGGCAGATCCATCCTAAGATTTGCTATGGTAAAGAACTATTAAGGCGTGATATCACTCATGAGCCCATTCAGGAAGGGGAAACACTCTCTAGCGAGGTCCCATAACATAAATATACCTATGGTGGCATGTAGTTTTGAGACTTGGGTGAATTGAACCCCGGCCTACTCGATGCTAAGTACTACTCCCAAAACATGCATATTGCTAATAGTCATAATCATGAAATATACTTGGTTTTACATGAGCTAGTTAGAAATCATGAAAATCATAAATATAGTTGACGTACGTGAACTAGTCATGAAAATAATACCGTTGAGTCGGCCATGATACATAAGCTTGAGATTCATGTATAATTGAGTAAATTATCACAACTTGAAATCATTGATTCATAAGAGAGTTTAGTGTAAAACATGTAATCATAATCATAAAATATGGATTAAATCATAAAAAAATTGAATTCATAGAAGATCATCAGAGATGTCATCAAAATTGAGTCTAACCCTAGAATTTTCATAAAACATGATTGGAGACTTGAATTCATGAAATATATTTGAAATTGGGTATGAGGGTTGAAGGAATCCCCCATTCATGACCCTGTATACTTGGGCTTGAAGAGATCTTGCTAGGATTTAAAACCCAAGAGAATTGGAGAAGAATGAGAACCTTGATTGTTTGAGGGCGTGAGGGGATTGGATCATTAAATTTAGATTTTAGGAATATAATGAGGGTTAGGAATGAATAAAATCCTCTAATACACCCTTTTTGGAGCTCAACATGACTTAGTTTAGGAGTTAAGTACATAAGAAGTATGGAAATGCCCTTAATATCCCGATTGGAAAAATCACCCCCACAGTCTTGACGGGTCACATAATGACCCATTGCTCAACTTGACGAGTCATTAGTCCTACTCGTCACCACTGAAGGTAAATTTCAATTTTTTGATCTTTTCTTTATGCCTCCACTTAATGATCTGTTATCACACTTAATGAATTTTCCCCCAGTCATTAACACTCTCTAAAACTCACAAAATCTCCAACTTTCCACACTTGATGGATCATCTAACAATTCATTAGGTGACTTGACGACTCACCTAATGAGTTGTTCTGTGATTTGGTGCAGATTTTGTTGTTTTCTCTGTTATTATCTCGGATCTGATCCTAGGGACTTTTGGGTTGTTACATTTAGTATCAATTTTAGGTTTTTGTTGAACTTATTTTAAGCGGCACCACCAAAAAATTTTACTTAGCCAAGTATGTGATTTTTAAGATAAAAAGGGACAAATAAATTTGGAAAGAGCATTCCCTTGTCATGATGTCCATATCCTTTGTTTGACTTCTTGATTCACAAGATGAAGTGCAAAACTCGGAATAGCTTGTCAATAGTCATGCCTTTTTAATTGATATTGTGAATAGCTAAAGCTCCTTGGACTGTGATTCCTTATGTGGTAAGGATTTTGTTTGATTCTTTTGTATGCATATCATCTAGAATTTGCCTCGATTGTGATTCAAGGAAAAATCCTAGAGGTAGCTAAGCTTGGAAGATGACCTTAGGCCCATTTTGGATAGTCCCTTCACTGCAAAATGACCTTCCTTTAACATTGATCCTAGTTAACCAACTTTTGCACCTTAAGCCTTTTTATTAAAAACCATATTACAAGCATTACACCCTTTTGAATTCCCTACTTTGGCACCTTTCCTCCTTAATTGCTAGTGATAAAAGAAAAATGGGGGCTTGAATCCCAAGAGTTGGGAAGGATATAAAAATGAAATGTGATGTAGGTAAAAGATTAAGTGTTGGGATGTGCACAAAAAAAAAAAGAGGAATGAGCTCCAATGTGAGGTAGAACCAATTGCTTGATGTAAAAATAAAATAGCTAGTTGAACAAAACCTTTGATCAAAAGAAGAAAGAAAAAGAATTGAATGGTGCTATCATTTTCTTAGAGGCGGCTTGATGTAGAAACTTGAGGTGTTAAAAGGATGTGTCTTTTGGAAAAATTTGGATGGTGAAAAGGGAGAGATAAGGTGGAGTGGACTTGCTATGTGTAAGCGGAATGTTTTAATTGTCTCACAAAAGGCATTAGGGAGGTGCTCGGCATTAAAGCTAAATGTTGTCCTACCCTAAACCCTATCCTTCATTATGAACCACAAGTTCTTAGTGATTCTTAGTGTAGCAACTCTACATCAGTGGCGAGTTACATGAAGGGCAAGCCTATTGTTCGATATGTGTGCACTTGAATATCCTTGAGAGAGTGAGCGTCTTTTCATCAACTTATAATCCATATGTGTGAATTTCATGTGTGTAAGTGGGATTCTCTCTTTTGGTGAGTGGCATCACTTCCTTGGAGTAAATTCTAAAATTGTGCTTTCTATTGAGAGGTATGAATGCGATAAGTTGTGCAGTGAACTTCTAGGAAAACATTGAATGTTGATTTTCAATGACTTGAGATGGTTGTTGATCTTGATTTGATTGAATGTGCCCCCTGTTTTGAATTGAAAGAATGAAAGGGATATTTTCCAAATACTAGTGGTGATACCAATTCAATTTGTGCAGCTGTTTCAGTCTTTTTAATTTTTGTGTTTGTGTCTAATTTTGGGTTTGTCTTAGTTTTATTGATCTTGAATGCAACTCGCATGATGTTATATGCTTAAGTCAATTCTAATTGTGAGTGAATTCTTTGCTTGAGGTGAAACAATGGTTCGAGTTTTGGAGTTTGATGAGTTGGTAATTTACCAATTCATTTGGCTTTTAAACATAAGGTATTGCTTTGTTTTCATACAAATTAGGAAGGTTTTATGTCATTTTCTCTTTGATTTTGCAGGAATTTAAATTAGACAAAGAAAATGGAAGAATTAAACTGAAAGCACTCTATTGGAAGCAAAATGGACATGTGTGTCGTATATGGGCACCAGTGTCACCCAGATAACACTAGAGGATGTGCTGAACTAGACGTACGAGCCGTGGATTGGCATTTTTGGAATTCATGTGTCACCTTAGATTGCTTGCACATAACACTGCCTCAGCCTGCTGAAGGATCTGTGAGCTGTAGATGGGCACCTGCAAAATGCAGGTGCCGCGCAAGTGATCTGCCCTGCTTCTAAAGGAAAAATTGTTCAGAAATTGCACAATTGTACCTAAGAAGCTTCCAAAGGAAATTTTGGATAGCTATACAAAAGGAATTTCAGATTTTTTTCCCCAGGAGTACAATTATAGAATTGATTTTGTAGAGAGAAGTAAATAGAGATAGAGAGTTGAGTACAATTACTTTCTTCTTCTTTAATTTCCATTGTGCAAGAACTCCATTATTGATGACCTTAAACTTGAAATTACTTAATTAATATGATGAATTTAGAGGAATTTCTGTATCGGTATAATTTGTCTCTTTTTACTTATGAGTAGCTAAATTTTTTGCTAGGGGTGTGTGTGCATGATGGGTGTCTAGATTTGATTGGGTATTGACTAATCGATTTGAGTAGTAAGAATGGATCTATTGTTTCCTCCAAGTTTTAATTCCGTAATTGATGGTTACAAACATTAATTTAGTTTTCTTATCTTGCTTTTGCTTGAAAGAAAGGAGTGAGGTTTGGGTGAGGATTCAATAGTAAGAAATTGGGTGTATGATGCTTGGAATTTAGCTTGAGATAGTCAAAACCCATATTCACACACCATTAAAGGGTTAAGGATAGAGATAGCTTAACCCTTCCTCATGCATTGTTGATTGATTTGTTGATTGGTTTTGGGATTTGAGTAAACGCAAGGTAAGCGCATACTTTTAGTTGAAAAACATAGGGTGTAGCCATAATCAACACTCTCCATGCTCTAATCGAATCTAAGGCACTTCAATGAACCCCTATTAAGTAGATGTTCCATCAAATGCACATCCCTACTTTCTCTTATTGAATGCAACAAGAGTTTTCCCCTGCTTTGTTTTATAATTTGATATCAATACTTGCTTTCTTTTTCCCCCAATATTTATGTTATGTTGTCTAGTCTTGACACTAACTGGTTTGAGTTAATTTACAACTTTTGAATCATCTCTTCTCAATCTCTATTGGATTAGATCTCAACACTTGTTGGGAATTTATCTTTTGACAGCGACGACAACCACCTCCTTTAAAAGGGAGAGTCTTATTGAGTGTTATCACTAGTTATTGTTGATGAGTTGGTAATTGACCAACTCATTAGGCTTTTAAGCATGAGCATTAGCTTAGTTTAAGTCTTTTAGTTAGATTTTATGCCCTTTTTCCTTTAGATGTTGCAGGTACCTAACTTGAACAGAAGGAGCAAGAAATTGAGCAATAAAATGAGATTCAAGTGGAAATTGATGCTCCATTGGAGGATACCAGCGAAACGTCGGCTGACCACAACCATTCACTGGGATGATGAAGAATTGCAATCACTGGCTCACGGAACAACATCTGGCGAACCATCGGTGCTAACACCAAAATTCTTCGAAACCCTTTGGACACTAGATGGAACCAACCGGTGACCCGCAGATGGACATCGACGAACCACCGGTGACTCGCAAGTGAAAGACGCCTAAAAAGGACAAAAACACCCAGCCCAAAAAAAAGAGGAGAATGTTATGACCTACTTTTGTATATATTCTAGAAAAATACTCTTAAAAAGTATCATATTATATTTCCCATAACTTTTGAGAGAGAATTTAGAGAAGAGAAGAAAAGTTTAAATATTACTTTTTCATCTTCATCTTCTTCAGCAAGGTATAACCACCATTGTAGAGATTTTTTGAGCTTTATTGTGTTTACTCTTAATGATGAAAATGTTGAGTCTATTGATAAATACGCTCTTATGTTTCTCAATTATGAGTAGCTAAATCTATAGCTAGAGGTATGTGATGATGGATGTTTGATTTAATTGGGTATTTCTAGATTTATCTTGTTATTACTTAATTAGTGTAAATCTATTTATTTCTCCTCAAATTATAGTTGATTGCTCATAGTTGCAAATATGGGTATTGTTTTCTTACTCAATTTTTGCTTGAAAAGGGGAATAAGTAATGGGGGAGAACTTAATAGTGGGTTGAGATTTGATTATGTGGGGTTGGGCTAGAAATAGCCAAAACCCATGGTCACAATTCCATTAAAGGTTGATGCCTAGAAATTGCTCTGCCCTAACCCAAACCATATTGGAATAGGTGAATTGCACCTTGAGGATCGAAAAAACTTGAGGAAAAGGCGCCCAAGTGGTTGAAAAACATCAGGTGCCATGTTTTCCAAGGTTATTTACACATATTAGTAATAATTCAATTTTCTAGTAAATGTCGATTCAATTGGCATCCAATCTACATCACACCTCTGGCCTTTGCTCATTGTTGTTTCTAAATTTTGGTTATCTTTCTCTCTTGATGAGACTAAATTCTATAATATTATTGAATCCACTCCCGCAAAATTTACTTTTACGTTTTCATTTCTTGGATGCAAACCAATTCAATTCACTAAACAACTCTTGAGTAAATCATTCCTTATTCCTTGTGGGATTCGACCCCGATACCCATTCGATTATTTGTTTTGATACAACGACCACTTATATTTTCTTTAAGCAAGGAGTGTACTTGAGCGTTATCAAAAATGGAGTCATTTCCAAGGAAAAACGTTGATATCCTCGAGTTATTTGTTAATTTGAATAGATTAAGCATCTTGTTTGTTTTGATGTTATACTTGTTATTGGTCATCTAGGGTGTATTCATATGAACCAACATTCACAAGCGATAGGGCATTCAGCAGAAGGAAATATGGAACATGAAGAGGATAATCCCATCATGCCTGAGGTAGCAGGTGTCATTCGCCTACCAACTACGGTGGGGAATGAGGTGTTTCACGTTACTATTACAATGTTTCACCTACTGCAAATGAAAGGGCTCTTCGGGGGTAAACCAAGATGATGCAAATCTCCATTTGAGGAACTTCCTTGAGATTTTCCAACCTTTCAATATAACCAATATAAGCTAAGAGTCTATCACATTGAGGCTTTTTCCATTCTCCTTAATGGGAGAAGCAACATGTGGTTGGAAGAGTTGCTTCTGGGGTGTATTCCTCATGGAAAGAGTTGAAATAAACATTCTTGGATCGATTTTTCCCTCCCTAGAGGATATTGCAGCTGAGGGATGACACTACAAACTTTAGGCAAGAGCCAAATGAGCCTTTGCATGAAGCATGGCTGGGGTTTAAGAAGAAGGTGTCTCTTTGCCCTAATCATGTTCTTCCCGATGGAGTGTTACTTCAAAACTTTTATCAAGCCCTCAACTCCATCAATAAATCATTAACCAATAACCTAGCTAGGGTCACGATCATGGACCAAACGTATGGTCTAGATAAAGCCCTTTTTAATAGGATGACGAAGATGAATAGGGTGTGGCATACAAGGGATACAAATGTATCTTCACATGATGTTGGTTCTACTTTGATAATAGCTGAAATAAGAAAGAGAGATGAACAGAGAGATGAAAATCTTGCTAAAATGATGACTCAGCTGGAGTTAATGACTAAGCATGTGATGGGAGCTAGGCCTAATGGTGTACATATTGTGGGAATGTAAGGTCCAATGCATTTCGAGGAAGAGTCTTCTCCACCAACGTATGAGGAAGAGTGCTAATATATGGAAAACCAAATGGGGGGTTCTCAACCTAGGTACCAAGGGACTAATCAAGGCCCTTTGTGCCCAAGGGAAGAGAATCAAGGTTGGAGGAATCGTGACACACAAGGTTGGCCTGATCGAAATAAGAGATGGGGCAATCGAGAGAAAAACCGTGAGGGGGACCGCTATCATAGGAGCATAAATCCATATGTTCCCCCTCCTAAATATAAGAATGCCCAATCCCAACCAGAGGTATGAGTGATGCAGGGAAATCAAAAATTGAAGAAATGTTGGGAAGGGTTCTCAAGAAGGTTGAGTCCACGAAAAATGGGGTCAAAGAACTTAAAGTGGAGGTGTCTAACCTTGTCAAAACAGTAAGTTCACACTCGGCTTCTATCAAGAATTTAGAAGCCCAAATGAACCACTTATCTTCACAAGTGAACCACCGAATGAAGGGAACACTTCCTAGTGACACAATTCCAAATCCCAAAAAGGATAATCAGTGCATGGCTATTGCTACTAGGAGCGGAAAGATGCTGGGTTATGCGAGTGTTAAGCCCAAGGATGTTCTTGCCCCAACGACAACTGATGTGAAAGAATTAGCTAAAGTGCCACAAGCACCACATGTTTGTGATGATATTGATGATCAAGGTGAAGGATATGTTTATGAGACTCCCTCAAATAATGAGGAGGTAGATGCGGGCATGAAGGCCTCAAGTGAGAAATAGAAAGAACCAAGGGTTCCGCCTCCTTATCACAACGGTTAACCAAAAAGAAAATGGATGATCATGTCAGCAAGTTTATAGATATGTCAAGAAAATTGTCCATAAATATACCACTAGTGGATTCTTTACTCCAAATGCCAGGATATGCAAAGTTTATGAAAGAGCTGGTAAAGAAAAAGAAGGTAGTGGATGTGGGCATTGAGAGACGACACATCATTATAGCGCCATGATGATGAGCAACCTTACCCAAAAATAGGATGATCCAGGAGCCTTCACAATCCCTTGCACCATTCGGTTGTGTGTGTTCAAGAAAGCCTTTTGTGATCTTGGGGCGAGTATAAATTTTGATGCCCCTCGTAATCTTTAAGAAGTTGGGGCTTGGAAACTCCAAACCTACCTCGATGAGATTGTTAATGGTTGATCGCTCTATGAAGAAATCGGTGGGTGTTTCGGAGGATGTACTGGTAAGGGTAGATAAGTTTATTCTACCAGCTGACTTTGTGGTTCTATATTGTGAGATGGATGTGGAAGTTCCAATCATATTAGGCAGAACATTGTACTCCACGGGCAGAGCCTTGGTAGATGTAGAGCTAGATGAGCTCAAGTTTCGTATGGGAGGTGAAGATGTTACCTTCAAAGTATGCCAAACCATTGAGCCTCCAAACGAATGTAAAGTGATTGGAGTATTGAATGATGAAAGAAAAAAATGGAGGAGTTGATATGGAAGAGGATGAGTCGGAGGATGGTCCTCCAGAAAATGGAATATGAATGAGACCTACATTGTGCCATGACGTTAATTAAGGCGCTTCTTGGGAGGCAACCCAAGTGTTTCCAATATTTTAAGTCTCTCAATGTCTTTGTTGTTTTTGTTTTATAGGACTAAGTGGATGTGAAGCAGGAAGGAGAAGCACAAAAACAGGGTAGGCATCCCGCTAGACCAGTGAACTGTAGGTCCAAATGCAAACCATTGAGTGAACGCCGACTCAGGTTAGAATGCTTAGAACATGGGGCATAAATGGCGGCCTACCAGCGGAATGAAGAATCCAATCTGTGAACTGCCGGTCAACTGTCGGATAATAAGTAGAAGACTGGGCACCAAGTACAGGTCAGTGGTTTTAAGGTGATGAACCGCCGCTCCTCATCGGCAACCGCGGGTGAGGCACTGGTACAGGTACATGCTTTGTTTAAAAATAATGACCAACCCGTTGACCAACCCAAACTGAATTGCTTTTAAACTTCCCCTAACCAGATACATCACCTCTTTATTCCCCCAAAATCCCCTTTTTCCCACCTTTTCCCATACACCTTTCCATCTTCCAATACCTTTCCACCTTCCCACTCTCTTTCAATCAACTCACCATTAATCCCCACCGTTCCATTAACCAATCACATTCCCTATTTCACCTATAAAAAATCCAACCAACTATTTCCTTTCTCTCATTCTCACCACTCCTACTCTCTCATAGCAACACAAGCTTTCTACCATTGTTGAGCAAGTTCAAGCTTTAAAATTTCTCATCTATTCTCAATCTTCTACATTGGTAAAGTGTTTCTAAACTCTTGTATTGTTACAAATTCTAGTTCTTTTTGCATATGAACTTTGATGTGAGCATGTATCTCCTTTATTTCCACTACCTATTTCCCCCAAATTTTCATTATTATGGGTACATATGATAAATGTTATTGTTGATATGATGTGAAATTATTAGGGATAGGGGTCAGCAGCTTAAATGATTGTTGGGGAGGTTATTGCTCTTGTGATGTTGGGGAGTCTTATGATGTGTTAAATACATGAGTTCAGGGTGAAGTCTAAGTAACTTCAGGGGCTAAAAAGGACCCGATTTGCCCAATGATAGATCTGGTGATGTTGTTCTTAAGGGAAAATCTTCATTTTATCTCTTTCATTAAGATTGCTTGTGTATTTAATGCTTAAAGTTGGTGTGAGTAAGTGCATATGAGAGTGATATGTTGGATTGGTTTTTTGAGGCACAATGGGGACGACAGTCGTCGGCTTATCATCGGTCAGATCCGGTGAAACTTCGGATGGAACACCGATGCGGGCAAACTGGCTACAGGACACTACCTCAAACCCACATTCCATCAACCCCTAGCATATCATGACCAACAACTCACTGATGAGTTGCCAATTAAAAATATAAAACCTCTGTGTTTTTCCAAGCGCCGACGATACATCGACGTTCTGTAGGTCACTTCCTGTGGCTCACCGAAGTTCCATCGGTGCTGCCAAATTTTCATGATGATCCCTACTCTTGTTTCTGATCCAATCTTTAGCATAGTAATTGTTTGTTTATTTTATCATTTGAAAAGTACAGAAAGAAACATTGTTGCATGGCACTAACATCAATTTTGCAGAATCATTTCTTCATCTTGGAAACTAAGAAAGGAAATGGCCACTGCCATATCTAAAGCAAAAGGAAAAGGGAAATCCAAGGATACCCCAACCCCTGCCAATACCAAAGAGGTTATTATCTTCTATGTGCCCAACATGAAGGGGCACTATGTTATTTATGAGGGCGCTTGATCACGGTGGAGAAGATGTTTGACTTGGCGGGGCTGAGGGGTGACTACTCCAACATCACTGCCTAATTTAATGATCTCTAGTGGAATGTTTTTACTAACCCCCTCTCGAATTTCTAAAGGAGCTTGGTACTCAAGTTTTATGCTTCTTACCAGGCCAGACAGGATAACCAAAACACAGAGGCAAAGTTGAGGATTTCCCCTGCCTACCTTCAGTGTTGGTGAGAGATGTCGAGGTTGACATCACAACGGCATCCATAAATTCTCTATTTTGGGAGGAAAAAATTGATGAAGGCACTGAGTATTAAGTCCACCTTGCCACCAAAGAGACCAATTTAGTGTCATTGATCCTTTCATTACCGTCAGCACACCCCTATGGGCATCTATGGGTGGTGAGATATCTCTCCATGATCTATACTTCGAGGCCAAGTTGTGGTTGAACTTTATCTGTGACTGAATCATTCCCACCAAGAATAAAAAGTGGGTGAATTTAGAGGTGGCTATCCTTATTTATTCTATTATGAGAGGGATCCCCAACAACTTTGGGGGGATAGTGGCCACTCAAATGTGGAAAAAGGCAACGTAGGACAAAACTTCAATGCCATGTGCTATGCTTATATTGCAACTCTACCTGAGAGCGGGAGTGCCCCTATTCCCGAATGAGACCGCTAGCTCCGCCATCGGTGTGATCTCTATTTCTAAGAAAAGGGATGACAATGCTCCCAATAATAAGAGAAAGAGAATGCAAGCATTTGAGATTTCGAATGAGTCCATCACCCCTAGGTCAGAGCAGGCCCATATTGCCCCTGATCTCAATATGCCACATCCTGAGGCATCGGGCCAGGCTTCTGGAGAAGCATCAGTTCAAGGTTCCTCACCTCCTCACACCCCAATGATATTTAGAAGCTTATGAAGATGATCTCTTCACATGAACCTCAACTGCAATGACTAGCTAAGAGTCTCCCTGACCTTATCCTTTAAATAGTAAAAAAGGAGCTGAAGCCGGTCAAAGATAGCTTGAGAAAACTGTGTGCTTGTGTAGATATGGTGGAGGGAGTTGTCACCTCTCTCTAGGATGAGGTTCAAGAATGGAAGAGTCGAATGCCTACAAAAATACCCAACATGAGTGCTTTTGGCGCAACTATGGTTGTCCCTTCCACAGCTCGAGGCCATATCGAGGACTTGCTCGAAGGCTTAAGTAAAGATAAGGATGACGTGGATGCTGTTGGCAAAGTTGGGGATGAAGCAGAAGGTGATGGTGATGATGATGGGGCTAATAAAGAGTGACCACAACAGGAAGTCCTTTCCCCTTTTAACTTCTCATGCATACAATGGGGATAATGTTAATTTTTAGTTGGGAGTAGGTTGAGTGTTGTGGTCTTTGATGGGATGAGTTTATGCCCTTATCGGGTATGTCTTTGACGAGTTTGTGCCCTTGTCGGGCTTTTTAATTGTTATATTGGAAGCCTTTTTCAATCTCAAGATGCAATAAAATGAACAATTTGCTTTTAAAGTGTTAGTGCATGAATGTGACTTTGCTTAAATTGCCATATGACGCATTGTGACCCAATTTTGATTTTTCTTTTGCCTTTGTAAATAGTAGATAATAAATAAAATATTTTAAATTTTCTTTATACAATGGTTCTTTTCCAAGGAGAATTTTTTTTTGTTGGCGAACCGGGTTGGCATTTTCTAATAATAGATTGAGAGGCGACTTTTTTAAGGGAAAATGCCAATGTTTTGCTATGATGTTGTTGCACTTGTTTTGAGCAGAACCACAACAATTTTTTTTGTATGGCATGGAAAGATGAATGAGAAAAATAGGTCATTTCAAATGAAGATTGTAGCACTCTCCTATCATTAATTGCACATTCCTTTTTTGAGTTGTTGACTCGCATGCTTGGTGGTCTTAAATCATAAGCTTGTTGTGTTAATGAGTGGTGTGAACTCTTTGGAAAATGATGCCAAGTGAGGTGAGGTTGATTGAGTAATTCACGTGCATATTTGCTTGTCTAGAACTTGCCTTAGTGTGATTCAAAGTGAAATCTTAGATGAAGCTACACTTAGGACATGATCTTAGGCTCTCTTTTTATAGTCACTTCACCAAAAGGACCTCTTTGAAAAATTAATCTTTGATAGTCAGTGTTTGAGCCTTGAACCCTCTTTCTTGGAGACCACATTACAAGCCAATAACCATTTTTATCTCCTCTTTGGCACCCATCCTTCCTAGTTGCTAACTGTGCAAGAACGAAAAGAATGAAGTTGCAAGCCATGAAACAGGGAGAGATAAGGGAATGAGTTGCATTGAGGAAAAAACCTAAGTTTGGGGGTTTGCAAAAAGGGGAGAAGTATGATCTTCAATGTGGGGTAGCACCAAATGAAATGAGCGAATTGGTTGATTGATGAGAAAAAAACTCCAATCATGATGAGAAAAGAATTTTTGAAAGATGCTACCTCTTGCATAGATGAGGCTAATGATGGAATCCAAAGGAGTTACAAGGGTAATGCTACCTCTTGCATAGATGAGGCTAATGATGGAATCCAAAGGAGTTATAAGGGTGGCATTTTCAAAATAGGAAAGGAGAGATAAGGAGGTGATTTCAATAGAATGAAGGGATGTTTAGAATGTAGGCATTAGGGAAGATCGAAATGATAGAATGCATTTCTTATCCTACATTAACCTCTAGCCTTCATGTTGACCCCCAAGTCTTAAGGGATTTTGAGTGTAGCAACTTTACACTAGTGGCGAGCCACATGAAGGAAAAGCTTATGGGTGAAGTTGTGTGCATGAAATAATTCCTTTGTGAGAGTGAGCTATATTGTTTCATCACATAATCCCTAGTGTGTGCAGTGCTTGACAGGAAGTCTCTTTTCTAGTGAGCTGTATCATCTCCTTTGAGAACATGCTTATACTTGTGTAAAGATTTGATTGACACATGAGTGTTGTGATCTTCAAGTCAAGCTTTTAATGTGAGTTTGAACTGATTTGAGATGTTATATCAGCTTTTTAGATAAAACATGCCCTTGTCTTAAAAGATGAAAACTCTTGAGCATCATGCCTATCCTTTGCAGAGGTACCTCTTGAAACTTGTGCACAATTTGTGGAGGTCTATTCTCTTTTCTTTGAGTTGGTGAGCAAATTTGGGTTTTCACAGATTAAGCGGTCATTGACACATAGACTCTTGTGGAGTGACATGCTATTCCATTTGCTCAACTGATAAGAATTGCATTACTTGAGGACAAGTAATGGTTCAAGTTTGGGGGTTTGATGAATTGATAATTTACCAACTCATTAGGCTTTTAAGCATGAGCTTTAGCTTAGTTTTTAAGTCTTTTAGTTGGATTTTATGCATTTTTTCCTTTGGATGTTGCAGGTACCTAACTTGAAGAGAAGGAGCAGGAAATTGAGAAAAAATGATGAGATTCAGGTAGAAATCTGTGCTCCACCGGAGGACACCGGCGAAATGCTGGCTAACTATAGGCATTCACTGGGATGATAAACATAGCAACTAGTGGCTCTCTAAACAACATTTAGAGAATCGCTAGTGCCAATGGCAAAATGCTTCAGAACCCTCTCGACACCAAATGAAACCGACCGGCGGCCCGCGGATGGACACTGATGAACCACTAGTGACTCGCAAGTGAAAGACGCCTAAAAAAGACAAAAATGTCCAGGCCAGAAAAAGAGGAGAATGTTATGACCTAGTTTTGTATATATTCTATAAAAGTACTTTGAACAAATATCATATCATATTTCCCATTTCTTTTTAGAGAGAAATTCCATTGGAGAAGAGAAGAAAAGTTTGAATATTACTTTTTTATCTTCATCCTCTTTAGTAAGGTATAACCACCATTGTAGTGCTATTTTGAGATTGTTTGTGATTACTCTTAATGATGAAAGTCTATTGATAAATATTCTCTTACGTTTCTCAATTATGAGAAACTAAATCTATAGCTAGAGGTGTGTGATGACGGGTGTTTGATTTAATTGGGTATTTCTAGATTTATCTTTTTATTACTTAATTAATGTAAATCTATTGATTTCTCCTCAAATTATAGTTGATTGCTCATAGTTTCAAATATAGGTATTGTTTTCTTATTAAATTTTGGCTTAAAAGAGGAATTAAGTAATGGGGGAGAACTTAACAGTGGGTTGGAATTTGATTATGTTGGATTGGGCTAGAAATAACCAAAACTCATGATCACAATCGCAGTAAAGGTTGATGTCAATAAATGGCTCAGCCCCTAATGCAAACCATATTGGAATAGTTGAATTGCACCTTGAGGTTTGAAAGAACTTGAGGAAAAGGCACCCAAGTGGTTGAATAATATCGGACACCATCTTTTCCAAGGTTATTTACACATATTAGTAATAATTAGATTGTCTAGTAAATCCCGATTTGATTAGCATCCCATCTACATCATACCTCTGGCCTTTGTTCATTGGTTTTTCTCGATTTTTGTTATTTTGCTTTCTTTATTAACTGAGTTTAAATTCTATAATATTACTGCATCCACTCCCCCAAAATTTACTTTTACGTTTTCATTGCTTGGATACAAATTAATTCAATTTACTAAACAACTCTTGAGTAAATCATTCTCTATTCCTTGTGGGATTCGACCTCAACACCCATCGGGTTATTTTTTTGTTACAACGACCACTTACATTTTCTATAAATGAGGAGTGTACTTGAGCTTTATCAATTGTTAATGTTGTTATTTAAAGATGCCATAGTTTAATTTTGTAAAGCAAGTGAAGCTAAACAAGTATTAAATAAAGCAGCGAGTCAAATTAATACCACAACAGTTTCATCCCTACACTGGAGCCAAATTATTTACTCAAAAAATGGTATAGTTGAATGACACACAAATTTATTCAACTTACAAAATAGTGATTTGATATGTAATACCCCAAAAGTCCCTAAGATCAAACCCGAGGGTTCGAGTGGACAAAATAGGAAAATGTTGCTGAAGTCATAGGATGAGGCATCCAGCGACCCATGGGGAGACTTCACGAGTCGTCAAGTGACTCATGAAGTGACGAAAAATTGGCAAAGACTCGTGTCAAGGGGTTTCCATGAAAGGCAGCCACTAGTTGTGATGTGCCTCCACGACTCATGAAGTTGGTCAGGCTAGGAGCTGTGTTGGAAACTCAAAATTGGGAAGTAGGATTAACGGCTTGCACTAATGACTCATTCAGTACACCACGAGTCGTGAGTTCACTCGTGGTGACTGGCAGTGTAAAAAATTCATGTGTTTTAGTAAGGGTGTTTACATAATTCCTAAGCTCCTAGGTCCTAAACTAGGTCATTTTAATCTCAGTTAGGAGGGTTTTAAGAGTTCTTAACCTATCCTAAGCCCCACCATTTTTATGCATGCAAGATTAAAGAGTTTCACTGGAGATCAAGCTAGAAAATCCCCTTTAGTTCTTCCATAAATCTCTTGGCATTCAAGGAAGGTTGAGAAATCAAAGTACCCAGGTATGTAGGGTTATGAATGGGCGTTTCTCGTCACTATAATGCCTAAGTCCCTTCTCAATTCATGAATTAAAGATGTGTGATTCTATGGGGTTTCAACCTAATTGATGAAATTCTCTATGCATCTCTCATAGGTCAATTGTATTCATGTTTCTAATGATGTTTTAAGATTAATGGGCATGTTTTATACTGATTTTGATTATAAATTATGATTTCAAATTTTTAAGAATATGATGCCCAATTATGCAAGTTTAAGAAAAGTTGAGATTATGATATATGTTTTCAAGCATGATGAGATGTCTATTACAAAAATATGATTATGAATTTTCCATGTATATATCCATTATTTTTGACTATCAATTCTATTTCAAAGCATGTTTAAGTTGGGCAAACCCACATGATCAACGTATGTTTCATGAATTAGCTCTATTTTATGATATTAGCTTACCACATGGTTTTGGAGTCTGGACTCCCAATTTTCAGCTTGTGGTATGTTTTGAGTCAAGGCTCCTATGTTCAGATTTCTAAATATGTAATTTAATGATCAACATCATCGAAAGATGATTGTTCAGCTTCGTTGAAAAATAATGAAGAGCATATGTATATTTTGGGGAGCAGTGTCTAGCACCGAGTAGGCTAAGGGTTCAGGTAAACTCCGAACATCAGAACTACGCACCAACTTGGGTTATTCAGATTCATTGGTACCTCCCTTTTGAGCTTCCCTACCCGCTAAAGGGCCTTCGTCTTGATACCGATATCATGGTAGCACTCTTAGTCTTGACAAGACTTTGGACGGTTCTACCCACTTGAGTGTAATAATCGGGACCACGTAAGCTCTATTATGGTAATGTCGGTTATATGAAGAGCCTCCCATTGTTCCTCATGATTTCCGTTATGCATGTTCATCATTTATGATGTTATGTTTTAAGCAGGTTTAACCCAATGTTCCGTATTTTTCTTATGATTATCAATTTTCTGCTTTGGGTCGTTCGATTCAGTTATGAGGCTCAGCTATGTTTAATCATGTTTTCAGTTAAGAGCATGCAAGCCTTACTCTCCAAGCCTTATAATGCAATGATTTATGATATGCATGTTTTTAGTTTTACTTCCTTGCATACTCGGTACATTTCAAGTACTGACCGCTTACTCTATGTTGTATATTTCATGACACAGGCTCAGACATTCAGGATAAGTCCCGCTGCTATCCAATTTCTAAGAATTTAGCATATCTAGACTTGTTGGTGAGTCCTCATCCTTCGAGGACCTTCAGTTAGCTTGTTATGGTCATCTTTCAGTTTAAGTCTTTTAGTGGGCTACTTGGGGTTTTGTCCGATCAGCTTGTCAGTATGTAGAGGCTTATCAGGCATAGTTATGTATTCAGCTTGAGATTTAGAGTTTGATATTCCGTTGTTCAGATGTTTTTAGGTATTCAAACTTTTTCTATTTTAGATGTTAGTTTTGCGTATTATTTACATTGAGCATTAGTTATCATGTTCATGCCATGGGTCAAATTGGAGACATTTATGGTTCTAAGTTCCGTGTCTAGATCCAGGCCTATGTTCGGGTTGTGAAAAATTTAGTATCAGAGCCAAAGGTTTTGAAGCTAGTTCCTCGTTCCCAAAGCAGGCCCCATAAGGAGATTCGAAGCGAAAGCAGTAGAGCCTCGTGGGCTTACTTGGTTTAACACTCAAAAAGAAGCCATGTATGCCCCTGAGAACTGGATAGATGAGGGCCGCTTTGCACTTGAGTTTCCATCTATTCGGGAAAAGATATATGAGTAGGGAGCTGGCTATATCTTCTATGAGCCGAACAGGTGTAACCTCACTTTGGTGAGGGAATTCTACTCAAATCTGGACACCTCATTCGGAGAAAGTACAAAGGTCAAGATCAGAGACGCTTGCAGTAGACCCTTCGGAGTATTTCATCTTGTTGGAGAAGCCACCATATAGAAACATCCGCTACACTTTGTGCGATGAGCACTCATCTACCCGATGGGCGAGGGATCAAAATAGCACCTATTCTGCACTTGTATTTGCTTATTTGAATGTGGAGGCAAAGCTGTGGATGAAGTTGGTATGTGCTATCTTTCTCCCTGGGACACATTTGACAGAGGTGACTCGCGAGCAGATTATTTTAGTGTACATTTTGATGAAGGAGATATTGGTTAATTCTGGTGCTGTGATTCACCACAATATAAGGAGATCATTAGACAATCATAGATAGAAATATTGTCACAGCAGTTTCTTGACCATGTACTTGAAGGAGGCAAGTATCGAGGAGGAGGATGCAGATCTTGTTCTACCTTTGGCAACACGTTTGGCTAGACAGATGATAGACATCACAAAGGTGTAGAAGATTTCCCCTTCCGCAGCCCCCACTTTTACTATAGCTGATCCGCAAGCCCAAGATGAGAGTTAGTAGGGTTGTATATTTGGGATGATAGAACTACAACTGAAGTTAGGATGTCGCCCATCCACTACAGAGGAGATGTCATCTTTAGAAGCATGGTACCCGCTCACAGAGAGTGCTATGTTGATTGCTAAGTAGGTTCGGCTTTTGAGGAGCCACTTGATGATGATGAGGCTATAGTCCTTACTGTTGGTGTTGATGATCTAGACATGGAGGAGGAGGATGTTGCTATTGGTGCCATGCAGGATGATGCTTAGCGATCAGAAAGTTATTTTTCTCTTCTTTTATGATGTGATTGTGTGTGCACTGAGGATAATGCACCTTTTTAAGTGTGGGTGGAGGGAAGTTAGATTCCTGTTGTTCTTTAATTGCTATATTTGTAGGTCATAGAAGTTTTATATTCCCGGTCGCAGTAGCTTGATGATTTGTAGGTCTTGGGTTGTAATAGATAGTATGACAATGTTGACTACTTGGATGCCTGGGATGTTTGACTTGTTATGTTCATCTTGACTAGTTTTGTTTGGTTGCTTTATTTTAGAGTAAATTTTTAATTTTTTAAATTTTTTTTTGAGTCGTTGTAGTCATAGAGTAATGGTGTTTTCCTATGATAGATGGATGACGACCATCTTAAGGGAAGTTTCATAACAATTTTTTTATTTTTTAGGATTGAGTCATAGGACATCCCGCTTGTATGCTTGTTGATTTTCTGCTTAGCCATTATGCTAGAGTAAACACAGTGGTCATCTTGATTGCATGAGTTAAGAATCCATGAGAGATGCACATATCTCTTTAATTTGACTCAACATATCCTTAGGGTTTAAATGTAAGTTTAACTTGTCATTTAATATGATTGTGTGAATGTATAGCTGTAGAAACTGATTAGATTCTCATTGCCATGAGAGGTGAGCAGAATTGTTTTGTATGTATATATTGTAGCATCTAGAACTTGCCTTAGTGTATGTAGGATAACTGGTTGATAGAGAGTTGAGAGATGATCAAGGAACTTCTTTGAAGAAGTCAATTTCTTCCTATAGTTATTTTACCTTCCTAGTCATTCTGCCTAGTTACCCTCTTTGAGCCTAAAAGCCATGTTCTTTCTTAGCTTCAATAATAGCTTAATCCCTCTTTTTATAAGACATCAGACTTATTGATCCAAAGTAGTCTTAGGTACTTTGAGACTTGAAAGTTAAGGTCCACCGAAGTATAATGTTAAGGGAAAAAGAAAAATTGTGGTAAGAAAAAGAAAAGTGAGAAGAAGGGGTGCCATAAAAATTGTGTTTTCTACTTATTGCTAGGAAATTGAAAAAGAGAGCTTTAATTGTAAAATCCTTTGTTATTCTATGATTAGAAAAATAACAGTCAAATTGTGAAAAAATGGGGCATGAAAAGAAAAGACAAGGGTGAGTAGAGGAAAGGTGAACAAGCAAAAAAAGAGGTGGTGGACAAGAAAAGTAAAATATGTCTTAAAAGTTCTTAGGGTGGTATCCACTATAAAATGAAATATCAATCCTACCCGTCACTTAGCCGACATTATAACCAACAAAAGTCCTTGTGATCTTAATCTCTTGAAGCAATTAGGTAGTCTTAACGTACATGAAGGGCAAGCTTGTGGTATGTTGCATATGTGCATTACATTATTTGTGAGTGTGAGTGTACCTTACTATTGTGTTCCATGTCTTATATCGATGAAGTTGAGAGAGGAACATCACTAAAAGTGAGGCCATAAGAGGTCTAATTCGGTGTACTACTTGTTGCTTGTGTCACACTTAATTATGTTGGCCCTTTGTGTTGAATAGATGAGTCATTTATAGAGGTTGTGTGTTCTTGATTGTGAAATCTTTCTATGGGTTTTGTTGAGAATTGTTGTATGATGATAAACCACTTTATGTTTGCTCCATGCTAGTTAGTTGAGTATGAGTTGATAGAGGTGTCAAGTGTGATGGTGAAACATGATTTTAGGTATGTTTTAAGGATTGTTCGAGGATGAACAATGGTTTAAGTATGGGGTGGTGATGTTGGGCATATTTTTATGCCTATTTACCATATTTTTACACATATTTGATCATGTTTTTAGTTTATAATCCTTAATTTATGCCTAAATTCATATGTGTGTGTGTGTTTTATGTGCTAACAAACTATTTGAGTTTATTTGAACAGGAAACTAAGTAATGGACTCAAAATGATGCAAGGAATGAGGATTTGATGATATGATAGGTTTGGTGCTATGACTGGTGCCCCACACCAAGTCCCAAACTTCAGAAGAATAAAATCTTAGTCTGGTGCTCTGGCTAGCACCCACACCAGCCCTCAAACTTCAAAGAAAAAATTCTCAGGCTGGTGTTATGGCTGGAGCGGCATGCTAGGCCTTATCTAGAGCTTAAAATTGCTGGAAATTCGACTAAGTTTGTGGTGAGATAGGAGGGCCGGTGCTCCAAACACATTCCGGGGCAAAAAATGCTAATTTGTAAGCCAATTCTTGAAAGGCAGAAGCGTCATTTGAAGGCTCATCTATAAATATAAGCCTTAGGTTATTTGTTACGTAGTTTTGGACTTCTTGGAATAGTTTTGGACTGCTTGAAGCAGTCTTTAATCATTTTTATTCCATAGTTAAGTCATGAAAGCTTGTAAGATGTTTGGAAGGAAGACAAGGTTCTACAACTAGGTTTTCTCTTCTTTATTTCGTATTTTAGTATGATGATGACTAAGTATTTGTTTTTTTTCTAGTCTATGAGTGGCTAAACTCATATTCTAGGGTTGTGGCCATGGTGAATGATTGATTCTTTGATAGAATAATTAAATTTAAGTTTGATTCTTCTTTTATGGTTGTTTTTATATATTTATTTTAATATATTATTTATGAGACTGATCACCTTGTAAGTAATCTATTGGCTTTTAATTGAACTTGGGAAAAGGAATTGAAAGGGTTAAAAATAAATATAGAATTGAAATTCAAAGTCCCTTGAACCCATTGGTGATAGGATAGAAGTTGTTGTTGAGGATAGGGATATAACATTCAACCCTGTTTAGTTGAAATTCAAGTAGGCATAATTATCCTTTCATTGTTCTCCTGCGACCATAGGGATATAGGTGTTAAGGTTCATAAAATAGTTCTTGGATGCTAGGGATGTTTGCAAGAAATGGGATAGTAACTTGCAACTAACAACCATAGGAAGAATTATGTTAGTTTTATTACATCTGAAAAACTCAACCTGAAACCAACCAAGTGTCATTGTCCTAGTCTGTCATCATTATCGAAATACAATCAAGCTTGCATTTGTTTTAGTTAATTTTCCATTTGAAGTTTTAGTAGTTTAACTTTCCATACCAATCTTCATTTTTACATGTTTCATAGATTAATAAAATAAACTTTCAACCTTATAACGATTAAATTGATAAGTCCATGTGGGTATGATATTGGAATTAACAATCCTATATTACTTGACGACCACGTGCGCTTGGGCGACATCAGGCCTTGACTATTCAATCAGTTCCTATAGTCCGTGAGTGTCTAGAGGTGTTTCTAGACGATCTACTGGTCATCCCTCTTGAGCAGGAGATCAACTTTGGTTTGACCTTCTTCCCAATATGCAGCCTATATCTATTTCTCCTTACAGAATTGCTCCAGCTGAGCTAAAGGAGTTGAAGGAGCAATTGAAGGATCTTTTATACAAGGGTTTCATTAGACCTAGAAAATCTTTATGGGGTGCACTAGTTTTTTTTGTTCGAAAGAAGGACAGTTCTCTTCGGATGTGCATTGATTATCGACAGTTGAACAAATTCACTATCAAGAACTGGTATCCCCTCCACAAAATGATGACTTGTTTGACCAACTTCAGGGTGCCGAGTGTTTTTCAAAGATAGACCTCAGATCCGGATATCATCAACTCATGGTTAGAGAAGTAATATCCCAAAAACAGCTTTTAGGACTTAGTATGGTCACTATGAGTTTGTAGTTATATCTTTTGGACTAACGAATGCTCCTGTAGCTTTTATGGATTTGATGAATAGGATGTTCAAGTCATATTTGTACATGTTCGTGGTCGTGTTCATAGATGACATTCTCATATACTCACGGAGCAAGGAGGATCATGCTGCCTATTTGAGGGTGGTACTACAGACTCTTAAGGATCGCAAGTTGTATGTTAAATTCAGCAAATGTGAGTTTTAGCTGAACTCGGTAGCCTTTTTGGGCCATGTGGTGTCAAAGGAGAGTGTACATGTGGACTCTCTAAAGATAGAAGCTATGAAGAATTGACCTAGACCAGTTAGGCCTTCAAATATGAGGAGTTTCTTTGGTTTAGCTAGCTACTATAGGAGGTTTAGAAAGTGAAGTTTCAATGGTTGGGGGCCTGTGAAAAGAGTTTTCAGGAGTTGAAGACCCAACTCACCTCAACACTAGTGTTGATCCTACCTGAGGGTACCGATGGATTTGTGGTATATTATGACGCTTCGAGGATCGGCCTTGGTTGTATATTCATGCAGTACGATAAGGTTATAGCCTATACTTCTAGGCAGCTTAAAGTCCATGAGAAGAACTATCCGACTCACGACCTCGCGTTAGCAGCAATAGTATTTGCCTTGAAGATCTGGAGACATTATCTGTACGAGGTCCATGTGGATGTGTTTACGGACCACAAGAGCCTACACTATGTGTTTACCTAGAAGAATCTAAATCTATGACAAAAAAGGTGGTTGGAGCTTCTTAAAGATTATGATATGAGTATTCTTTATGTCCGGGAAAGGATAATATAATGGCAGACACCCTTCAAAAACATTCTATGGAGAGTGTGTCTCATGTAGATGAGGAGAGGAAAGATTTGGTGAAGGATGTGCATCGGCTTGCATGACTAGGAGTTCACCTTGTTGATTCGACAGATGGCGGTGTCATTGTTGAGAACGGTTTAGAATCCTCTTTGGTGATTGAGGCCAAGGCTAGGCAAGATGAAGATGCTATTTTGGTAAAGTTGAAGGAAGCGTTTCAGAATCATAAGGTTGAGGCCTTTTCCCAAGAGGGAGATAGAGTGTTCCGGGTTTTGATGATTTGAGGGATTAGATGTTGCATGAGGCTCATGAATCTCAATATTCTATACATCAAGGTACCACCAAGATGTACTGTATCTACGGAAAGTCTATTGGTGGAATGGCATGAAGAAGGACATAATAGAGTTTGTGGCTGAGTGTCCGAATTGACAGCAAGTGAAGGTCGAGCATCGAAGACAAAGAGTTGTGCTACAAGACATCAGTATCCCTACTTGGAAGTGGGAGGAAATTAATATGGACTTCATTATAGGGTTGTCTCGTACTCACTAACAGTATGACTCCATTTGGGTGGTTGTAGATAGGTTGACGAAGGTAGCTCATTTTCTATCGATCAAAACTACCGATTCAACGGAGGATTATGCCAAATTGTATATTTGTGAGTTAGCTCGATTTCATGCGGTGGCCTTGTCGATCATATCAGATAGAGGTACTCAGTTTACCTCACAGTTTTAGAGGTCGTTCCAGAAGGGACTCGGTACTCAGGTCAAGGCTTAGTACAGCTTTTCACCCGTAGACAGATGGTCAGGCTGAGCGGACCATTTAGACTCTCAAGAATATGGTGAGAGCATATGTGATTGACTTTAAAGGTAGTTGGGATGATCACTTACCTCTCATCGAGTTTTCATATAACAACAACTACCATTCCAGCATTCAGATGGCTCCATTTGAGGCTCTTTATGGTCGGAGATGTAGGTCGCCTATTGATTGGTTTGAGGTTGGTGAAGCTAGGTTGATAGGGTCATATACAGTTCATGAGGCTATGGATAAATTCCATCTTATAAGAAATATAAAAAGAATAATTATGGTATGTTTTCAAAAAGTATATGTCAATTAAAAGGATTATATTAGTTAAATTGCAATATTTATTAATTTTTTCTTAAAAAAATATACAAACTTTATTTTATCGAATAAAAAGAAACAAAACGAGTAATAATAATTTGTTAGTGTGTCTCTTTAATGTAGCTTGGAGACGGCATGCGACAAGTCGAAATTTCGATGCCACAAGCAGACAGGCGAAGATTGAGATTAACAAGAAAATCTAAAGATTAAGATCCTAAAACTTGGTAGATATGCCCTGGAGAAGTGTGACAGTATTTGAGCATAACCTTTTGCTGGGTAGTTGAAACTAGAAATGAGATGAATATATAATTTTGTTTTGGTGTTACAACTACTCAAGAGTTGGTTAGTGGTAGGTGCCTAATCAAAGAGACAATTTGGTAATGATGAAAGATATACACGAGTTGACACAAATATCGCAGCAAGTAGGCTGAATGTTAAATTGTCCAATTTTTCTGGGTTCAAGTACCATGTTCCCTTCTTTTTTGTCATTGTCAATCACTCTCCTAGTTGCTCAAATACCATAAACTTTGAGTTGACCGAGGGAATTCTAAAATATATATATACACACACACATACATGTACGAAATGTAAATTTGTAGTGGTAGACTCTGGTCAAATTTTTTAGTTTTAATTTTCTGCAAGACATATTTAAAATCATAAAAATAAAAAAATTATAATATATTTTACATATTTTTAATTTGAGACCATAATATTCAATTAATTTTACTTTTAAACTAAGTTTTTCAATTTGTCTTGGTGCATATATGAAGTTTATTAACATCTTTTTCTCTCTCCAACTTGCCTCTCGCACTCAAATGATGTTATCTTCGAATGATTTACGAAATAACCTAAATATATACATATTGTTTTAATGGAAAATGGACGTATATGTCAATTGAAAATAAATAAATATTAAATTACTTTAATTTAAATTAAGTTACAACTAGTAGGTTACTTTTAATGCGTTACAGATAAGAATTGAACATGTATAATTCTCAAACCAGCCATTTGATTTAGGTTTAATGGGGGCGGGTTTAGTAAGGTTCCAGGGGTGTCATGTGACACTGCTTTGTTAAATTCTTTTACTAGATATATATAAAAAATTAAAAGACAAAAAC
This sequence comes from Datura wrightii, assembly GCA_035772735.1. Classification (NCBI taxonomy): domain Eukaryota; kingdom Viridiplantae; phylum Streptophyta; class Magnoliopsida; order Solanales; family Solanaceae; genus Datura; species Datura wrightii. Next base: position 67,248,331 of record JASDFA010000019.1, on the reverse strand, counting down.
AAATATAGAAAATATATTGTGTAAAGTAACACTCATAAACACAAATGGTTATGTAGTTTAACTGGTTTGGTGCTTCAAAGTTTTTGTTAAGGTTGTAAGTTCTAAACTCCGCAATTGCTTTTATTATTTTCCTTTTAAAGAGGTGACACTGCTGATTAAAAATTCTATTATACGCCTGTGAGGTTTAATTATCAATTTCCTTAATTATAAAGAATAATGATTCGCGAGCATGTTTGGAGTTTATATATAGTAAGGCACAATTACGTTCTTGTCAATTTTGACTTATTATCCGTGCGAAAATAAAAATTTTAGCCAAGAGTATTTAAAATTTATATAACAATAACAATAATAATAATATTTGATCAACTAGACATTCTTCGGTGCCTATATCACTGCTCATCACAACATCTTGCGTAGAAAATGTAATTAGATTTTGACTGTCATCATATATCCCTCGTGTTATAAATATTTTGTAGAAGGTAAAATTATTTTCTAAACGTTTCGAGTTGATCATGAGCATCAAAATTTTGATGGTACAAACGCCTTAATATCTGAGGTACTTGCCTGGTTTATGCTTTACTACATAGAACTTTCACTCACATATGCTTGAAACAAAAAAAGAGCCCCTTTCATGTTTTACACTTTGAATTGTTTGTTTTATACACCCTTGACAATTTTTATTAGATTTCTGTTAGAGTATCTGATAAATTATATGTTATGAAATAATAATAATAAAAGTAAAAGACAGAGATGTATTAAAGAATTTGGGGAAAGAGAGATAGATTATATTGCTCTTAAGATTGATGTATAAATGAATTGATATAGTTTCTTATTTACAGAAGGAAAGAAGTTGCTGTAAGATTTTTCATGAGCTGTTGCGAGACTTTTCAGAAGCTGCTTGGAAGTTACCCACTTGAGCTACTTGCAAGTTATCTGCTTGACTGCAAGTTTTAGAAAGTTGCTGCAAAACTTTTTAAGAAATTGTTGCAAGCTGTTCGCATAAGCTACTTGTAAGTTGCATGCTTGATTACAAGGTTCATCAAGAAGTTATAGGAGTACTTAAATGAACATCCACAATGCAATGTATTTATCACACTTCTCCTTGAATAATGATTAATAGATAATGTGTGTTGTTATAACCTTACTAGAAGAAAATCTTTTGAGAAAAAAAATCCTCGTGAAATAAAAAAAGATACATATATATGATAATGCGCATTTTCTACCTGCCTAATTAAAAATCTTAATAGGAAAAGTTCAAAGAATCAAAATTTTGGTAAAAAAAAAAAAGAAGAGTGCAATATCTATTTTACTCCTCCCTGATTGAATCATCGTTTAATTTTTTAAGTTGATGTACGCCGATCTTATATACCAACTAATCATATGTTGAGGTTAGTAGTTCCTTTGTGATTAAATTTGTCAACTTATCATTTGATGAACTGATTGATCACTTGCATCTCCATTCTTTTGATAGAGTTGCATCATCATCATCTAATATATTATTGGAATCACGTCAAGTACATTCCTAACTTGCTGTATAAACTGTTGTAATTGTTGTATGCTTTGCCTATCATGTTGAACATCATCATATGATGGGAACCCCTCATGTAAATCAATGACATATTTGGATCAAATACTTTTGTCAATAAAATGAATGTTCTGTATATCTAAAAAACTTGACAATATTTGTTAGGATAAAAATATGCATATGAGGCTTTCGTTTACAGTATGTAATTGATCTTATTTTAATATCTTCATGTAGAAGTAAAACTATATCATGCTCATAGTTATAGCAAGATATATAAATGCATTAATTGCATAATGTAATGATACTTAAGGACTAAGAAATTTTGTTAGTTTCTCATTTTAACTTCTTATAGCAGATAATCTACTGCTTTTGAGAACTCTTCAAGAGTTCTGATAATATTCAAGTCATTAACTTGCACAATAATATGATAAATTCTTATTTTCATAAAGATAAAAGGATAAATGTTATTTGTATATCTTGCGTCAATGAATATTCATCAGATGGTTATAGTACATCATCTTGATTAATATTAATTATATATGGATTATAAATAAGTTTTTAAAGACATTTGTATGCTTTAGACATTTTGAATTCTTCAAAAATTTTTATATAAATTTTTTTAAGTGTTAACATCCATTTGTATTTGAATGCGTGACATCTTCTAGTATATAGAATGCAGGTCCAATAAGTTTTACGCTTATCAAGATGCATCATTTCACTTTCTAATTGTTTGTATGTCAGCATGTTTTAATAGACATAAAATTACATAATTTTTTTACAATATTGAGCATTTCGAAGATTTCTTCAATGATACTCTTTTTAATCAGTTCGCAGTGCAACATAAGTTACTAAGATATCATTACATCCATTTTTTTCAGGTACTCTAAACTTCTAATTAGATTTCATAAAATGTTATGTCCTAGGCTCTTTAAAAGAACATTGCCTCCTTATTATGACCGGCATTTTCATCATATGTTTCTCTTCCTTTCAAGAATTATTGCTTTTTGAATCGATTGATCTATCATGCTTCATGAATGTTGTAGACTTTGTCCTAAGGGACATAAATTTTAATTGGAGCATCTGCAGCTGAGATATGAATCTAGTTTTGGATTAGAAAATACTTCTAGCATTTGACTTAAATTATTTTTTGAATGAGAATCATACTAGTGATAATTCACAATATATTTCTTAGATGCTTATTTTCTCCCTGTTATTTTGGAAAAACTAATATATATTATTTATATTCTTTGGGAAACTCATCTTTGTGCATCGTGCTATATTAATTAATTATATACCCCATATTAAAAGTTATTAAATGGTAAATATATGATTTCTGATCCTGAGTCAATTATGAGAGGAGAATTTATTATAATTTATTGAGTTGATGCATACTATTTGTTGGAATATATCATATCTCAGACCAACACATGAATCTTTATTCTAATAAGTAATGATTGAGTTATTTATTGAAGACATTTAATTTCAAATAAGTTTGGATTTAGATAAGCATTATCAAGGTGAATTATCTTGATTATATGATCAGAAATTTGTGCTCTTAACTCAATTATTTTGAGCTAGCAATTTATTAAATATCAAACTGCGAGTCGACAATAAAAGTATATGTAACCATATCTAAGATGCATTTATTTATTACATTACATGACTGGTGAATGAAACCACATCCACCTTTGATATGTGTCGTGCCTCATTTTTCTCGTGAAAGATGGGTTTTGACACGTGATACTTCCTTTAGGATTTAAAAGAGAAAAGTCAACACTTAAAGAATTATGGTGTGTTAGAAGATCATTCTACTATTAATTATAATTAACTCTATTTAATGGTCTATATCATCTAAAAATTGGGTAATATTTCAAATTACCTAAAAAAAGGTGTTAAAAATGTTTCGAGATCCACAACTGTGGGACCAAATCAGATATAAAACTATATGGGATAAAATGATGAAGAATATAAAGTATACAAATATGTTACGCAAACTTTAAACTAAAGCAAGGATGAAATATTTTTAAAAACAGTAATGTTAAAAATTTTTAAGAAAAGGGAGATGAAAGAACAAATAAGTATAAAATAGGTAAAACTTTAAATGAAGGAAAATTAGTTGTAAGAATAGGTAAATTTTGAAAGTAAATAAGAAACGAGATTTAAGGAATATGTTTTAAAAATATTACAAATAGGATAGATTAAGCCTGTAATACCTCGTACTCTTAAAAAGAATTTTCTATCTTAGTATGCAACCCTTACGAGTAATACGAAATATATATGGTGTATGAAATTCTAGCCAAGTACAGGAGTTCCTGGGAATTTATTAAATGGAAATGCGAAATTTTAGAAGAAGTCAACTGTGCAGGCATCGTAGTTGACCTACGAGCTATAGATTAATTCTATGAGTTATGAATCACTTTGTGAGTGAAAGCCTCAATTTTCTACGTCACTGGATAAGACCTGCACAATGACATACTAATCGCAAAATCTTTTTATAATCCATACTTTCCTTCTATAGATTAACTTTAGAGATTGAGTAAGAAGTGAATTAAGCAAACGATTTGATCTACAGACCGTAGAATAATTTCACAGTCCATACCTGGGAATTATAGGTGGCCTTTACAGAATTAATTTTTCCTTCGATCAACAGACAAAATAATCTACAAACTACATATTTAATTTAGGTTTCGTACCTTGCCTCCATAAATAAAAAAACTTTAGAGAGGTGTGTTTTTTCTAGTTCAATAATGAAGGAATCAATAGAATGCAAATTTATTCTACAGTCCGTATCTACAGCCATAATTGGAAGCTTGATCCCTCAGACTTGATTCATGATTGACTTACAGACTGCAGATCAAATCCATGGTCTGTAATTGTGCCCAGGTACCATAAGTCATTTTTCTCGGCATTTATATATAGACCAAACTTGATTTCCTCCCTCATTTTTCTTCACTTCCAACTTGAGGAACCAACTTCTTTCCCTTTCCAAGATTTCCTATCTTCAGGAAGTCCTTGTCAAGCTATTTCCATGGAGAATTTCTTGCATGCAAGCTTAGATTTGTAAACCTAGCTTCTACTCTCTTAGGGTTTCAAGGAAAACCCATTCTCCAACTCAAGAAGACCTGACAATTTCTTCTCTCAAGCTAGAAGTAGTATTTTATTCTTACCCTATAGCAATAAGGTATGTAAGGTAACTATAAAATGTGGGATATCATATTCTTCCCACAAATGCTCTCCTTACACTCATGCAAGTTTTTAGTATAAGATTTGATGAGGTTTTTTCAATAAATTGGAAATTTGCATGCCTAAAGCTTCAAGAGTTTGTAAATCTAGCATGAGCAGCTTAAATATCATACATAAGTAATTATATGAGTATTCTATGAACATCCATAAAAGTATTAGTAAATTATAATTTTTTCCTTGCGAGTCAAAATTATAAAATTGATGAGATGCTTTGAGATTGATATTCCAAATTTTGGCCAAGGCCACACACACATATTTTGAGATTGCTATCACAAATTTTAACCAAGGCCACACATGATTTTCTTGAGTTGAGCATTAAATGTCTTAGCATGATTATGAGCTTTCAGTTAAAAGAATGATCTTATAAATTATTTTAGTTTCTTCCTTTAAAATATACATATCAGTTTTAAGATCAAGGGCTATTCACGACTCTTCAGAAAAGGAATGACTTTAGAATTAGAGCCTTTAAATAAGACCAAATTTTCAAAATAGATATCAATCAAATTATGAGCCCGAATGCTATTTTAGTTTCAGTATTCCAGAGACGGAATAAGTGGTTAACTGAAATGGCATGAGTGTTCCAAGAAAAGTGTCGGAAACTACTTTTTGCCAATGTAGGAGTGGAGCATTCCACATACACAGATGTATCTCCAAATTATTACCCCAAAAATGGTGATGTTAAGAAAATCTTTCTAGTAAGTTAGTTAAGTTCAGGCCTCCTACCTAGCAAGGTAGGTAGTGGCTTAGTTGGTCGGGCATTAGAAACTAGGCTCCATGTCTACATGGTTCACTATGTCAGTTATGACACAAACCACCGCAATATTTGTAGACATTACTTGTAGTCTATATTTTAAGTCAAATTATGAATTATAGATCCTAAAAAGGGTGAATTGCATTTTATTCTTTCAGAATCCTAATGATGGTTTATGTATGACTTATTATGATTTATAAGTTCAATTACTCTACTCAATATCATATGTTTTATATTTTTGTCATCTTATATTACTGTATGATTTGATGTACTAACATCCATCATATCGGGGGAACTGCATTGTTTAGTAATGCAGCCTCAAGTACATACCCTCTCAGACAAGCAACTCAGTAGGCCTATCTTAGTCTGGTGAGCCTCACTCTCCCTTGGGGCGGTTATCTTTCAACAGTTGTATAGTTTTTTTAGAGATTATACTACGAACCTTGTTCTAGTAATTTTGATACTCTTATAAAGGCTTTGTAGACTGTTAGTTAGCAGGTTCTCTAAACATTATTCTAGTTTTGACCATAATGTCACTTTTTTATAAAAGCAGTAATATTATGAAAAGCTTTATCCCAGTTGCATGATTTATCTCAATTTCCCAGATTTGTATTATTCATGTTCTATTTTGATTAGACGTTTGCTCATGGTTTTATGCCAATTCAGCAGCATACTTGGTGCCGGTATTGCCTAGGCCCTAGGCTAGGGCATGACAAACTTAGTATCATAGCACTAGGTTGAAGTGTCCTAGGAAGTTTATGAAGCCATGTATAGTAAATTTTTTATGGGTGTGTAGCGTGCAACACTTATAATTGAAAAACTGCAGAACATTTTGAAAATGCTACTCTTCTTTCTACTCTAGATTGTGCTATAAAGCGAGCCCTAAGAATTGAAATCTAACTCATGCTTTACTATGAATTTCAGCTCTTGATTTGAAAATGCCTCCTAAAGGAAAGATACAATAGTACCAAGGTCTAGTATTAGTGCTAATGCTATGATAGAAAGTGAGGCTAGAGAGCTGCCTCGGACCTAAGGGATGCAGATAAGATCTCAATGCCACTCAGCTGGCCAACATACTAGGCTGTCATCTTTTTTCCGGACACTAGATCCTATGGGGAGCCCAAAACCTTTCCCACCCCAACAGCCAAATGCTTTGGATGTAGAGTTTAAGGGGAGTGATTCAGATGCTCACCTCACTTATTAAAACTCAATCCTAGCATTCAAAATCAGCTATTGTCGGTGCTAGTTCCCATAATTAGTTCTATAGTTCCTGAATTAGGGAATTTCTCAGTATGAGCCCTCCATTCTTTATAAGGTCCAAGTGGGAGAAGACCCTCATGATTTTATGATGAAATTCAAAGGATTCTCTGTGTTATCCATGTTAGTGAGATGGTAAGAGTTGAACTCACGTCATATCAGCTGAAGGGCATTGCTAATACGTGGTATGACCAGTGGGAGTCCGAGGGTGAGGATGCAACTATGGTTTTACGAGAGGATTTCATAGAGTCCTTTATTGATCATTTTCTACCCCTAGAGCTATGGGAGGTCAAGACTGAGAAGTTCATGACTCTCAAGAAGGATAATTAGAATGTGAGGTAGTATAACCTCAAGTTCACTTAGTTAGCCCATTTTGCTCCGAAGATGGTCTCTATAATAAGAACCAGCATGCGCCGACTTGTGTAAGGCCTTAGGAAGCACATAGCTGATGAGTGTTCAGAGGTGTTATTGCATTAGAAGATGGACATAGCTAGGCTGATGGTCTATGCCCAGCAGATAGGACTGAAAGTTAGCAAAAAAACTTGATAGAGAGCACCGTCAAATTAAGAGGGCTAAGTCAGCTGGCAATGATAGTAGTTATAGGGGTAGCAACGACTAATCCCTATTTCCCTAGAGGTTATCAGGACCTACTTCATCTATATCTAGTATACTATTCAAGAGGTCCCCGAATGAACAACAAGGATAGGGTAATCAGAGTCACACTCTCAGAACATCAGGCTCTAAATCTCAAATTGGTGTTTCTTATAGTATCCTATAATTTCCCCCATGCAACAAGTGAGGGAGAAGGCATTCGGGGGAATATTGATTGGGGAGAGGTAGATGATTCAGATGGGGGTGCTAGGGTCACTTTTAGAGGGACTACCTAAATGCAGGTAAGGGAGTTGGGGGTAATGTTGCTAGGTCTCATAATACCATCCCCACTCCCGTAACTCCTCCTGGTACTTAGGCCCGACAAGGGCATGGTGTAAACAGAGGCAATGGGTAGAATCACCTATATGCTTTAGTTGGCCGCCAGTAACTTCAGGAATCTCCAAATGGTCCCATAGGTATGATAACACTCTTCGCCCTTGATGTTTATGTTCTTATAGATCCTGGATCCTCCTTATCATATATGACACTTTTCATTTCTCAGAGGTTTGGGTTAGAACCCAAAGAACTCAATGACTATTTTATAGTATCTGCTCCGATCGGCAAGTCAGTAGTGGCCGAGTGAGTATATAAAAATTTCATAGTTATAGTGTGCTGCATAGATACTAGAGCTAGCCTTCTTAAATTGAAAATAGTCGATTTTGATTCATCCTGAGCATTGACTACCTTAAATTAAAGCACCAAGGTGATTAGATTTTAGTTCCCTAATAAGACAATGTTAGAATGGAGGGGTAATGTTGTGGTGCCAAAGTATATGTTTTCTTATTTTAAGGCCAGAATGTTAATTTCATAAGGGTGTCTATACCACCTAGTGAGGGTGAGCGACACTATAATACCTTGTGCCCTCGGAAGGAAATTCCAACCTTAATACATAATTTTGCTCCTGTTATAGGGAGTGTTATGATGTATGAAGTTCTTAACCAAGTACGCAAGTGGCCAAGAGTGGAAATAATAAAAGTGAGAAGTTGAAGAAATTTCCCCTGGACAGGTATCACAAGTGACATACTATCACTACCCGAACTGAGGCCCGAATCGTAACACGGAACAAGGAGCCCGAGAGACTCCAAGTTGACCCATGGCATGAACATTCATCTAATCTCCATATCATTAAATCATATACTTAACATGATGATATAGCGGAAACATAAACATAACATACCATATCATGATAAGCGGAACATACTAAATACATCACAACTGAGTAATACAATTAGTCTGAAAGCCACTATTGTATCAGATGGGCTGATAGGAAAATATCTCCAGCTAACCCGACAAAACTGAAAACTCAAGGAACATCAATATCTGAAATATATGGTCCTCGAGGGATGAGCACTCACCAAGAGGCTGGATGCTAAACTCTGAGATGCACTACTGATGGGGCTGGGCCTGAGAGTCGGGTCCTGTATCATTAAACGATACAACATAGAGTATGCGATCATTATGTGGAATGTACTGAGTATTCAAGGTAAGTAAAATGGATATTTCAAAAATACATAAAGGAACATAAGAGATCATAAGATTGGGACAACATGCTCAATACACAAATATCATAGGATAACTTAAGGCTCAAAGTTTTCAAATCGTTCATAAACCATTCAGTATCATAGTCTTAAGAGAGACTTCATTAAATCATCACTTGAGCCAAATAACATAAACATAATAATGCATAAAACATGTGTAACAATGGGAGATTCTTATAATCGACATACCCCACATGAGCACACATGGAGCCAAACCTGTAAATCCCTAGTCAGGATGGTGTTCCTACCTTGCCAAGGGTAGAACCATGAAGGGCGTGATATCACACATGAAAGGGCCCATTTGGGGAAGGGGACAATCACAAGGGAGGTCCCATCATGTCCTACGGTGGCACACAGTTCTAAGATTCAAGGCAAAATCCCGAGCCCTGAACCTACTCAGTATTAAATGCTACTCCAAAAACATATATAGTGCTCATAAGATAATATATATGAGATTCATGGGCTAGTTAAACCATGGTAATCATAAGCATGTTTGTAAATACATGACTAGAAATGAGGGTAAAGCCCGTGAGTCGGCCATAATATAATTAGTAAAATCATGAGGTTCATGCATACTCATAGATCATGTATAGGCTTTAGAAATCATAAATTCATAATGGGCATTTAGATAAATCTATATTACGAGTCATAAATCATGATGGGTTTATGAATATCAATGATAGTAGTAGAGATCATAACTCAATTCATCATAGAACATGCATAATTAAGCATAATTTAGTAGAAATTGAAATCAATAAATTTATAATCGAATTAGTTGTAGAATCTGATCATAATTCATAAAATATGGTATAAATCATGGAAAATAGTAACCCATGGATAGATCATTAGATTTCCACAAGATTAAAGATAAAACCGCATAAGATTTTTGAACAAATCTTCATGAATTAGGATAGATTGGACATGGGTATGAACGAAAACACCCATTCATAACCTTATATACCTAGTTATGGCTAATTCTAACACTTCCTTGAATGCGCAAGAAGAAATTAAAGAAAGACCTTGAAGGATTTCCTTGATCACCATTCTAGACTATCACTCTTGCATGCACGAATATGAAAATAGCCTAAAATGAACTTAACCCCTTTAAAAGTCATTATTCATAACTCAAAACAATGTAGTTTGGGACTTGAAGCTTAGGAATTATGAAATATCCCTTACTAAATTCTTAGAAATTAACTTCTAGCTGGTCCCAACGAGGGACCCTATGACTCTTCCTCAAGGGCCACGACTCGTGGCATGATCCGTGAAGTTCACTACTTTTCAAGTCTGCTGAGCTCGTAACGGAGGACTTGATGACTCGTTACTAGGTGACCACGAATTGTGGTCATCATCCGTCAGGTCCACTGCCTTAGCCTTAATAAAAATTATTCCCTACTTGATCACGACTCATCCCACGTATCATGGGGACTGACCACGACATGTGGGGTCCTTTCGTCAAGTACATCGTCCTCATTTTCCTCTTTACTCAACCACCACTCCCCACAATTGACCTAACGAGTCGTGGGACTGACCACGACTCGTGGTCATGCCCGTGGGGATATCATTTAAAAAATTTCCAAATTTTCACCTAGACCTCACCATGAGTCATACCATGACTCGTGGAATGAACCAACTGGTTACCTCATGACTCGTTCTGTGCCGATGCTAGATTTTAAGTTTTTCTACATTTCAACTCCCGGGTCAGATCTTTGGGCTTTCGGGATATAAAAATAACTTACCCTTGGGAACATTCATCCTAGAATGTTAGAAAACACACGAAAAAGCAGAGAAACGCAATTATCATATTCAAACGCTGATCATTTAAGCCGAAAACTGACGGAATGACTACCTTCGATTCAAACTACATAGCTGCACTGAATTCACACATCATACATACATCCATATACATAAAAGAAATTTGGACACATGAACTAAACATGAAAATCAATAGAGCTTTAGTGCAAAAATTGATATCTCAGGCTGGAACTAAGCCGGTAGGGAATAAATATGGGTATCTAGCCGTCATAACCGCTTCGGCTTCCTGATCTTGGGCAGATTTATATGCCCAAGTGATACTCAAACGTATCATTTTTGCCTTGTTTATCTAGAAATATGTATACATTTTCATGTAATTGGTAATAAAATGTGAATTTATACTAACCAACATGATTAGCATTGTTTTGTAGGTAAAATGTGATTTTGAGGAGCTAAAATGCATGTTGGAACAATATCGGAGTTGGACTTGGATTCGAGCACGAAAAAGGCATTGGACTGCACCAATTAAAGGGGCTCCGCGATGGAGCCGTGTCACGCTACCATCGCGGAAGCATTCTGCCTGGAGGGTGAATAATTAGTCAAATTCCAGTGGAGCCTCGCGACAGCTCCGTGGCATGGTGTCAAGCCTCCGCGTTGCATGCCATGCCACGTTGAAGCTTTATTCCCGGACCCCAAATTTCCAGTGAGGGTCTGCTTCCACGCCGTGTCACGGAGGCAGTGCTCCGCGATGCACTCCGTGACACGTTGCTTGTTATTCTGGGAAACATTCCCATTAGTATAAATAGAACACTTAGGCTTATTTTTCATAATTCAGACTTGGTGGAGCAAGGACGTGGGTTACAGGTAGTTGAGGGACGAAAAGTTCAGGGTTTTTTCTCTCTTTCTTTCTTCTTTCACTCAATTGTTTGTATGATTAACACTTGTTTTAGGATGATTAATCCACAAATGAGTGGCTAATTCCCTTCCTTGCTGAGGTTATGAACATTTGTGATGAATTTTGATTATTAAATTATATGGTTTTTCATCTTCTTCTTCCATGTTGTTCTATTAATTCTTGTTTCTACTGCATTGGTGTGTGGCCGACATTAATGTACATCTAAAAAGTCCGATTTCACTTGAGAGAGCACGAAATTGGAAAGTTGTTAATTAATAGGGTATTGTTCTTAACTTGATTTGGGAAAATTGAGTTTTGATGTGATTTCCTGATAGAAATATACTTGAAAGCCGTATTAGTCAATTTAGGAACCGGAAGTGTATTGCTAGGTCATGAATTGCATTTGATCACAGAAATGTAGACGGATGGTTTATGATTCTTAAGTGAGATTAAATATGAGAGTTTTAATCTCTTGGCTAATGTTTTTGGCTAGCAACTGGAAGAAGGGATTAACCAATTTATGATTATAATCAAGTTCATTACATGTTCTTAACCATGGCATGCTCATATCCATAGTTTAAATTCAAAGTAGATAATTGTTAGTAGTTTTAGTATATAATTTATAAAACAAACTTTACAATTGTTAGTTACGTTGTTGTCAGCATATATAGAAGTGAGATAGAATATAGTATACTTAAGCAATTTTTACTTATCCAGAGTCTCCTTGGATCGATACTTGGCTTACTTAAGCCACTTACTACTTGCTTGACCACGTGCACTTGCATGTCAGTTTTTAACACCCAACAAACCACCCGAACAAGTTTTTGGGGCCGTTGCCGGGGAGACTAGGTAATTGGTGAAATTGTATTAAGTGTAAATTTACTGTATTTTTATTTTATTTTCTTAAGTGTTGACAACTTGGTCTTAGCTTGTATTTTGCAGACTTAATTTCTGTGAACACTGGCAAGAGACAAAGAGCTGGTGGAATCTTATATAGAGCCTGAATGTATATTTCATAGTAAACGCAGAGAAGCTCTACAAAAGAAGCTGCAGTTGATCAGACAGACTATTATGGAGCAACAAAATCCACCGGTTGTGAGGGCAGTGTTAGTGCCCGAAGAAGAAGCAACAAGGCCGATTCGCGAGGTGGCAATCCCACATGCCAATAATGTAACATCAAGTATCCGCAAACCAGAGCCTGGAGGGAGGTTTGAACTCAAGCAAAATATGGTGCAACTGTTGCACACAAGCGGGCAATTTACCGGTCTCCCTCATGAAGACCCACAACAGCATCTCCAGAACTTTTTGGAGATAAGTGACACTTATATACCCGCCGGAGTGTCACCTGATTATGTTCGGCTCACATTATTTCCGTTCTCATTACTTGGTGAAGCCAAGAGGTGGTTAAAAGCTGAGCCACCAAATTCTATTTCAACGTGGGATGATCTAGCACGGAAGTTCTTGATAAGATTTTTTCCCTCTGGTAAAACAGCCAGACTTAGAAGTCAAATTCTAAGTTTCAAACAGAGGGAGGGAGAAATTTATATCAAGCCTGGGAAAGATTTAAATCCAGGTTGCGGGACTGTCCTCATTATCATCAGTCCAATGAGGTGTTGGTACACACATTTATTGAGGGTTTGGAACCCCATACTAAAATTTTGCTAGACTCTGCAGCTGGAGGTCACGCGCTGGAAAAGACTTATGAGGAGCTGTACACTTTGCTAAACCGGATTTCACAGGGCAATCCAGAATGGAATGCTGATTCATCACGAGGTGGAGCAAGGAAAGCAACAGGAGTGCTTGAAGTGGATGGATTTACAGCTATCGCTGCACAGATAGCTTCCTTGCAGAATCAATTGAACAACCACTTCAGCAACATGAATTTGAACCAACCTTCAGCTTCAGTCAATGCGGTCCAGCAAATGTGGTGTGAAGTGTGTGAAAGCAGTGAGCGCTCAGCTGAGTGCTGTGGAGCAAACCCAGATTCGGTTAACTTTGTGGGCAATGCACAAAGAAATCAGCAGCATTATGGTAGTGGCTACAACTCAAATTGGAGGAACCATCCAAATTATTCATGGGGTAGCAACAACCAACAAGGCCAAAGTTCGGGTCAGGGTATGCAAAGAACTCAAGGAGGGCAATAGAACTACTAATCTCAATTCAAAAATCACATTGCCCCTCCTCCACCACCATCACCCAGCATTGAGGAGATGTTCAAGACCATGATCGCTAACCAGGCGCAATTGCAGGCTGACTATGTTAAATTGGCAGCCGAAGTGAAAAATAATCAGTTAGCGACCAAGGATCTTGAGTATCAATTTGGGCAATTTGCTAGTGCCCAAAATACAAGGCCCAGAGGAGGACTGCCTAGCGACACGGATCCAAATCCGAAGTAGGTAAATGCAGTGACCACCAAGAGTGGTTTGCAACTGAAGGAGGTGGAACCAGAAAGACCACCTCAAAAGTCAGGAGCAGAAGAAGTTGAGGGGGAGCAAAGTGCGGAAAGGGGGAAGACCAAAGAAGCTGAATCAGAAAGACCTCCACCCCCGTTCCCTCAACGACTCAAGAAACACAAAGAGGAGGCGTGTTTCAAGAAATTCATGGAGGTGCTTAAACAGGTACATGTTAATTTACCTCTTGTTGATGTCTTGCAGGGAGTGCCTAAATATGCCAAATACATTAAAGACATCATGGCCAACAAAAGTCATTTGAACGAGTATGCCATGGTGGCTTTGACGGAGGAATGCACTTCCCGGATCCAAAATAGACTGCCCACGAGGCTAAAAGACCCTGGAAGTTTTACTATCCAGCTTACTATTGGGCAGAGTATCCGAGCTCGTGGATTGTGTGACTTGGGGGCGAGCATTAATCTGATGCCATCTTCGGTATTCAGAAAGTTGGGTCTAGGGAGTCCTAGACCTACAACCGTAATCTTGCAGTTGGTAGACAGATCCTTAGCTAGGCCGGATGGCATTGTTGAGGATGTTCTTGTGCAAGTAGGCTCCCTAATTTTCAAGGTAGATTTTATTGTTCTGGATTTTAAACCAGACGCGGGAGTCCCATTTATTTTGGGATGACCCTTCTTGGCAACCGGGAAAGCATTAATCGATGTAGCTGCGGGTCAACTTACAATGCGAGCAGATGACAAGGTAGAGGTGTTCGATGTGTACAAAGCACCCAAGCTCCCGATGGTGAATGAAGAACTCTCGGTGATTAATGTAATTGATCATGGGAATGCTAAACAAATGGATGATTCCCGAGAGTTGATGGGAAGACCACCGGATAAGGGTGAGCACTACTGGGGGGAGGAGAATGGTCGTGAGAAATTGTCCATCACCCTAGCGGACAATTGAGCATAAAGGACGTCGAGCCGCGACGGTAAACCAGGCGCTGCACGGGAGGCAACCCGTGAAAAAATTTTTTCTTTCATTTTTTGTAAAGTGTACATATATTTTATTTTATTTTTTCTTTTTCTTGATTTAGTACAAATTTTTTGCGTTTTAGTTAGTATTATTTTTTTTAGTTAGGTGAAACCTATTAATCTAACCAATTTTGTTTAGTGAGATGATTTTCAGGTCAAACGGAGAAAAATGTGCATAGAATCATGAAGGAAAAGGCAAGGTATGAAAAAATTAATAAAATACAGAGACAGTGAGCTGGGGCGATAGCTCCGTGTCAGAGGACCTCCGCGTTACCCTCCGTGACACGTTGAGGTTTAATCTGGAATTTTTTTAAAATTCCAGTAAGCTCTCACGATGGCTCCATGTCACGGAGGCAGTGCATCGCGATGCACTCCGTGACACGTTGCCATATAAATTGTGACGGGTCACACCGGGTTGCCGGGTGACCCGCGTGTTTTCTTCATTTTAAACCCCCGATTTTGCCCCTTTTTCCCTCATTTTTACACTTCTCCACGACCAAACACCCAAAATTCCTTTCCCCACCAACGTGCCACGGTATAAAGCAAAGAATTATCAAGTTTTCTTCGGTTCTTCAACTCTGAGGTATCGTTTCCGATTATCTCTCAAGTTTTTGTCGATTTCATTCGAAATTAAGCATGGGAGGTGAACTAAATCACCCTAAGTCGAAATTTAGCATGAATTTGAGTTATTCCTTGATAGATAAATGTTTGGAATGTTGTAATGAGCGTTTGAACTTGTCAATTGCGTGAATGAGTCGAATTTGATTGCGAAATTCAATTCTAGGGCTTGGTTGTTGGAATCGAAATTGGTAACTTGTTAAATTTGTGAATTATATGCCGAGTTGTATGTATTGAATGAGATAAGTCGTTGTAGAATATTGTTTGGATGTAATAGACGACAAATTCTCGGGTTTTTGGGAAAATGTTTAAAATTGTTCAAATTGGGTTGGTTGTATAGGTTCATGTATATAGAATTTTTGTTGTTGTTTTTGTTTCATTGTTTTTAGTTGCTAAGTGCGATGGTTGAATTGCTAGCGATGGTAGTGATTGGGATTAGCTGTATGAAGTCTGAGTAGTACGCTAAAGTTATACCGTCGAATTTTTCTTTGCGAACGCACTAAGCATGAATTGTGTAGTTGTTAGTTTTTGGTGTATATAAAGTTATTCTTGCCGTAGTATCGTAACTGTAGCTAAGGACTAAGTGTAGGGTAAACTTATTTAACCCGACCTTAGCCGAAGTTAATATTCATTTAGCTTGACATTGCGCTTGTTAATTTGTGTTGACAGGTAAAATGGCAAGTAGGCAGGTTAAGGGTAAAGGTGCATCAACTTCAGGCACCGGGAGAAAAAGACTTAGACTGGGCACAGCAGTCCCAGCTGCACCAGCAATTCCACGCGGCCAGCGCTGCCAATATGGAACGAGGTGGGTAACCGACGAGGGGAAGAAGTGGTATGCCAAGCACAAGGAAAATAAATACTTCCCCGAGGAGCATATTGCACGAGAACCATTGGCACAGGAGTTCCCCCGCATAGTTCAAAGGATCGAGGCAGCTGGGCTCAGGTTCATAGTTCATGAGCCCAAGGAATGCAACCTACATCTAGTCTGGGAGTTCTATGCTAATTGGAACCCGGCAATCAGAAACCACATAGTCAAGATCAGAGGGCAGATAGTCACTTTGGAACCCCAGAAGCTAAATGCCATCATCGGAGCGCGGGACACAGACGCCCATGTTCTCCGCCAGCTAAACATCACCCCACCATATGCCAATATCAGACGCACACTGTGTGGGGCTCGATCCACAGCCAGATGGAGCAGACATAAGGAAAGGGGTTACCACCAGACTCTGCCGTATTCTCAAATGAACAGGGAGGCCATAATATGGCTGAAGATAGTCTGCTCGTGCCTAATCCCGAGGGTGCACATGACTGATGTGACCCGGGACCGGGTTTGCCTCGTGTATGCCCTGATGAAAGGGCTGGAGATTAATGTTGGGGCGGTCATCATATCCGCCATGAAGAGATCCCGACTACACCAGGGCCGCAGGTATGGGTTCGGGGGACTAATCACCACCCTTCTCCGGGGCCTCGACGTCGAGGAAGAGGCTTTGGACTACATCTCGCAGTTGGAGCGGAGGGCCCTTGATGTGACCAAAACTAAGGCCCCCGACACCACACACGGGCCAGTGCTGACGCTTGGCGAGCGACATGCTCGTGACGACCAGTACATGGCACGGATGTTTGGAATGCAAATGCTCCAGCTTCGGATCGGTGGGAGACCAGCCACGGAGGAGGAGTTATGGCAGCTCGAGCTGGATTACATATTTGGCAAAAACGCCAGGGCTCTATGCCGAGTGGGGCCAGCCTTTGTAGAGCCCACTGACGATGATGTCCCCACGTATGAGGAGACACGTCGGGAGGACTCCGATGTGGAGTCCGATGACGACGATGGAGGTGACTCGGACATGGGCGATGAGGCAGCAGCACCTGATGAAGAAGTTGAATATTTTGACTGATCAGGGAGTTCCACCACCCAAATTTTGTGATTTTTAATTTTTGTGAACACTGGGGACAGTGTTTGATTTAAGTGTGGGGTGGGGAGTAGTTAGGTGCTGGGGCTGGGCTGGTTTGCTTGTATGCTTTGCTCTGTTTTGTATGTATGTTTCCCTGTGTTTGTGAATTGCAAACTGTTCTGTAGCTGTACATATTTGTGGTATTGATGTGTGTTGTGGAATGTTGTTGTTGCCAGCTAAGTCTGTAAAAAAAAATTGTGTAAATATTTTCTTAATTTATTTTTTTTTCTCTATCGAAATGATCGATATTTTTAAAATTTTGCGAAAATATTTTGTTCATATAAAAATATTTTGTAAATAATTTTTTCCATCGAAATGATCGGTGTGTTGCACAATTTTTCAATTTTTATTTTTTTTGGGTTTCTCGGAGTTTGTTCTCGGTTCTTTTACCGAGAATAGTCCCATTGAACCGACGTCATAGTTAGTGACCGTTCCCTATGATGGATGGATGACGACCGTCTTATGGGAAATGTCGTCGGTAGGAGTAGTGATTTTAATTTATTTTCAGTTTTTTTTCTTTGGTGGATTGCATCACGGAACCTGTAGTTACTATATGGTTGTGAAATGTTGGTTGCGTGTTGTACCTGATATTCAAAATGTAAAGGTGATTCGTATGAAAGCATGCAATTTTGTAAATATGTTGAGATACCTAGGCTGTAGAGTTCGATTCGGTGTGATTGAGGCTTAATTTGTGAATTCATGTAATTAGCTAATTGTAGAGTCTGTGAATGCATCTTGAGTCGAGCATGTGCATGAAGTGTGAAGTGAGGTATTGTTATTCCATGCTATTGTGAAGTGTCTAGAACTTGCCTGGTGTGTGTACAAAACGAAATGAAGGAGGTGTAGTGTTGGAAAGGATGTAGGCATTTCTTTGTTCTAACCGAGAGTTTCTAGTTTTTTCTTGTCATACTCCCCTTTTTATGTGATTGTATACCCTAGTCAGCCCGTTGAGCCTTTAGCCTATTATTTCTTTCTTTTGTCCAAAAAGCTTAAACTGAGCTTAATTCTTTCTTTTCATTAGCCGTAAAGTCTATACAAAGCTCTTAAGCGCTTAAGAAGAACAAAAATTTTTCCAAAGTGTCAAAGAGTGAGAATGGTGAAAAGAAAAAGAAAAGCAAAGTGAGGAAAGAAAGGAAAAGGGTGAAGGTGCACTTGCTATAATTAAATGATAATGAAGGTGCATGAAAAACCTTTGTCTTCATGTCAAGTGTGCTTGATGAAATGGGCCATACGAAAGTAAACCATCATGAATGGGATGATGAAAAAAAAAAAGAGAGAAACAATGTCCATGAGTTGATGGGAATGTGTTGAAAAGGCGCTTCAGGATGCTAGTGACTATTATTGGCTAATCCAATATATACTAGTTCCATAGCTTCCATTACAACCCATTAAATTCCTACGTGATCTTACATTGCATTTCTTTATATTAGTGGAGTAATACACTAAGGGCAAGCCTATGGGTCATGACATGATGCATGTGAATTCTTGTGGGAGAGAGAGTGAAATTAATTTCTACATGCCCCTATTTGAATGTTTGTGTGTCACATTAGCAAAAAGGGGAAGATTCTCTTGAGTTGTGAGGGCACATGCTTGATGAAAGATTGATTTTCGTGTCGGATATCTTGATTAGCTGATTTGCATGAGTTTGCCGATGTCGAGAGTCGATTCTTAAATTCTAGAAAGTTTTAATGTATTAAAGGTCATTGCATTGTTAAGACCATGCACGTTTTCTTGATGATTTGCAATATTGAATGATCGGTATGACCGTAGCTCAAATTGTCGCACCATAGTGGCGAAGGTTGGGATGTAATTTGCATGAAGTGTGTGTTTGTTGTTCGAGAACGAACAAGGATTTAAGTGTGGAGTAAGTGATCTTGGGCAGATTTATATGCCCAAGTGATACTCAAACGTATCATTTTCGCCTTGTTTATCTAGCAATATGTATGCATTTTCATGTAATTGGTAATAAAATGTGAATTTATACTAACCAACATGATTAGCATTGTTTTGTAGGTAAAATGTGATCTTGAGGAGCTAAAATGCATGTTGGAACAATATCGGAGTTGGACTTGGATTCGAGCACGAAAAAGGCATTGGACTGCACCAATTAAAGGGGCTCCGCGATGGAGCCGTGTCACGCTACCATCGCGGAGGCATTCTGCCTGGAGGGTGAATAATTAGTCAAATTCCAGTGGAGCCTCATGACAGCTCCGTGGCACGGTGGCAAGCCTCCGCATTGCATGTCGTGCCACGTTGAAGCTTTATTCCCGGACCCCAAATTTCCAGTAAGGGTCCGCGTCCACGCCGTGTCATGGAGGCAGTGCTCCACGATGCACTCCGTGACACGTTGCTTGTTATTCCGGGAAAAATTCCCATTAGTATAAATAGAACACTTAGGCTTATTTTTCATAATTCAGACTTGGTGGAGCAAGGACGTGGGTTACAGGCAGTTGAGGGACGAAAAGTTCAGGGTTTTTTCTCTCTTTCTTTCTTCTTTCACTCAATTGTTTGTATGATTAACACTTGTTTTAGGATGATTAATCCACAAATGAGTGGCTAATTCCCTTCCTTTCTGAGGTTATGAACATTTGTGATGAATTTTGATTATTAAATTATATGGTTTTTCATCTTCTTCTTCCATGTTGTTCTATTAATTCTTATTTCTACTGCATTGGTGTGTGGCTGACATTAATATACATCTAAAAAGTCCGATTTCACTCGAGAGAGCACGAAATTGGAAAGTTGTGAATTAATAGGGTATTGTTCTTAACTTGATTTGGGAAAATTGAGTTTTGATGTGCTTTCCTGATAGAAATATACTTGAAAGCCGTATTAGTCAATTTAGGAATCGGAAGTGTATTGCTAGGTCATGAATTGCATTTGATCACAGAAATGTAGACGGATGGTTTATGATTCTTAAGTGAGATTAAATACGAGAGTTTTGATCTCTTGGCTAATGTTCTTGGCTAGCAACTGGAAGAAGGGATTAACCAATTTATGATTATAATCAAGTTCATTACATGTTCTTAACCTTGGCATGCTCATATCCATAGTTTAAATTCAAAGTAGATAATTGTTAGTAGTTTTAGTATATAATTTATAAAACAAACTTTACAATTGTTAGTTACGTTGTTGTCAGCATATATAGAAGTGAGATAGAATATAGTATACTTAAGCAATTTTTACTTATCCAGAGTCTCCTTGGATCGATACTTGGCTTACTTAAGCCACTTACTACTTGTTTGACCACGTGCACTTGCGTGTCGGTTTTTAACACCCTACAAACCACCCGAACACTTCCCACATAGCTCCCTCAACATACTGATTCCTCCATAATACTTTAATTGAAGCTACTTCCTTGTTCCTTAGCCTTCGAACCTGAAGATCCAGTATTTCTACCCGAACCTCCTCATAACTAAGGTTGTCTTTTTACACCAATACTGTCCATCGGGACGACTAGAGCTGGATCACCCAAACAATTCTTCAAGAGCGACATATTAAATACATGATGCATGAAATCTAATTCTAAAGGAAACTCCAATTCATAGGCCACCTTGCCAACATATCACACAATATGGTATTGGCTGACATAGCAGGGACTAAGTTTTCCCTTCTTTCTGAACCTCATCACTCCCTTCATGGGAGATACCTTCAGAAATACCCAATCATCAACTTCAAATTCTAATTCTCTCCTTCTCTCGTTGGCATATGACTTTTGGCGACTCTAAGCAGTTTTCAACTGTCCCTTATCAACTGAACCTTCTCCAAAGCCTCATGAACCGAATCTGGTCCTATCATCACCACTTCTCCAACCTCAAACCAACAAATAGGCGATCTACATCTACGGCCATAGAGAGCCCCGAACGGTGCCATCTAAATACTAGAATGATAGCTTTTATTATTTGCAAACTCGATAAGAGGTAAATGCTCATCTCAGCTACCTTTGAAATCAATCAGACATGCTCTCAGCATGTGTTCGAGAGTCTGAATTGTGTGCTCCATTTGACCATCCATTTGCAGGTGAAATGCTGTGCTGAGGTTAACTTAAGTACCTAGTCCTTTTTTAAACGACTTTCAAAACTGAGAGGTAAATTTGGTATCTATGTCTGAAATGATGTATAAGGGCGCTCCATGCAATCGAACTAGCTCCCGGATATATAATTTGGCATAGTCCTCCACTGAATTCATGGTTTTGACTGGTAGAAAATGGGCAGCTTTGGTCAACCTGTCTACTACAACCCAAATAGAGTCATATTGTTGACGAGTATGAGGTAGACATGTGATGAAGTCCATGTTGATCTCTTCCCATTTCCTAGTAGGAATACTGATATCCTGAAGCACGCCTCCCGGACTCTGATGCTCAACCTTTACTTACTGATAGTTTAGACACTTTTCTATGAATTCTATGATATCCTTCTTCATGCCATTCCACCAAGAAACTCCCCATAAGTCACAGTACATCTTGGTGGCACCTGGATGGATAGAATACCTGGATCCATAAGCCTCGTGCAACATCCGGCTCCTCAAATCATCAATATCTAGAACACATAGGCGACCCTGGTATTGAAGCACACCATCTCCCCCTTTGAAGAAGACCTCTACCTTCTGATTTTGAACGACTTCCTTTAAATTTACCAAAATCGGATCCTTATCTTGCCTAGCTTTTACATCTTTCACCAAGGAAGATTTTGATCTGTTCTAAACCATAACACCACCATCGATCGAGTCAACCAACCTAACTCCTAACCTTGCATGTCGATGTACAAATTTCACCAGCTCCTTTTTCCCCTCATCCACATGAGACACATTCTCTATAGAGAGTCTACTAAGTGTGTCTACTACTACATTAGCCTTGCTCAGATGGTATAACACACTCATATCGTAGTCCTTGAGTAACTCCAACCAACTCCTTTGTCGAAGATTGAGATCATTCTAAGTAAACACATATTGCAAACTCTTATGGTCCGTGAACACATCCACATGGACCCCTTACAAATAATGTCTCCATATCTTCACGGTGAATACCGCTGCAGCCAACTCAAGATCATGGGTCGGGTAATTCTTCTCATGAACCTTCAACTGTCTAGAGGCATATAATATAACTTTCCCACACTGCATTAATACACATCCAAGTTCGATTCTTGAAGTATCACAATACACCACGAACCCATCAGTATCATCTGGCAGAGTTAGCACCGGTGCCAAAGTAAGTTGGGTCTTCAACTCCTGGAGGCTCTTCTCACAAGCCTCCGACCATTGGAATTTCACCTTCTTCTGGGTCAATTTGGTCAAAGAAGCTGCAATCGATTAGAAAGCTTCAACAAATATCAAATAATAGCCAACCAAACCCAAAAAGCTCTGGATATCGGAAGAATTCACCAGTCTAGGACAATTATTTACCGCTTCTATTTTCTAAGAATCCACCTTTATGCCCTCACTTGATACCACATGACCCAAAAATGCTCCGGAGTTCAACCAAAACTCACACTTGCGGAATTTGGCATATAATTGGTAATCCTTGAGATTTTGTAGTACCACCCTCAAATGAGCGGCATGCTCCTTCTCGCTCTGAGAGTATATCAGGATGTCATTAATAAACACAATCATGAACATATCCAAGTATGGCTTGAACACCCTGTTTATCAAGTTCATAAAAGCTGCAGGAGCATTCGTAGTCCAAAATACGTAACTACAAACTCATAATGATCATACCACATCCATAAGGCTGTCTTCGGGATGTCACATTCCCGAACCCTGAGCTAATAGTACTCGGATCTAAGATCTATCTTCGAGAAACACTTGGCACCTAAAGATGGTCAAACAAATCATCAATCCTGGGCAGAGGATACCTGTTCTTGACAATGACTTTGTTCAATTGCCGATAATCAATGCACATCCGAAGGGAACCATCCTTCTTTCAGGCAAATAGGACTAGTGCACCCTATGGAGACTTTCTCAGTCTAATGAAACCCTTATCTAATAGGTCCTTCAACTGCTTTTTCAACTTATTTAGCTCAGCTGGGGCCATTCTATAAGGGGGAATAGATATAGGTTGTGTGTAGGGAAAAAGGTCAATACCAAAATCAATCTCCCGCTCGGGAGGGATTCCCAGTAAATCATCAGGGAATACTTCTGGGTACTCATACACAACCGACACTGACTAGATAGTCGGGGTCTCAAACTCAACATCCTTAACCCTAACTAGATGGTAAACACAACCTTTAGAAATCATCTTTATGGCCTTAAGGTAGGAAATAAAATGACCTAAAGGAACAGCTGAACTACCCTTCCACTCTAGTACTGGTTCACCCAAAATCTAAACTCTACTGCCTGAGTTCTAGAATTAATAGAAGCATAACACACATACAACCAATCCATACCAAGAATAATATCAAAGTCAGTCATGGCTAGCTCTACAAGGTCTTCGGAGGTGACTTTATGCAATATAATTATCGAGCACCCTCTATGCACCCACCTAGCTATAGAAACTAAAAATGGTTCTGATAGAGTTTCAGGAATGATTCAAAAGCTACGAGAAATATAAATTTCCATAAAGGAAAAGGTAGCCCCTGGATCTAACAAAGCATAAGAATTAAAGTGAAACACTCATAACATACCAATAACCACATCTGATGAAGTCTCCTGCTCCTGACGGGTCGCAATGACATAGAACCTGTTCTGGGACGGACCGTTGGGAAGGACGTGCTGCTGGAGCGGCAAAATTAGTGGCTGGCATATGGGGCATGCTTCTGGAGCAGCTGAACTAGGGGTTGGCATACGAGATGTGCTTCTGGAGCGACTAAACTAGGGGTTGGCATACGAGATATGCTTCTGGAGAGACTGAACTAGCGACTGACATAAGGGCTCTGCTGCTCCCTGATCTGGTCGAAGGGCAATCCCTGAGTTTGTGTCTGGGTTTTCCACACCCGAAACAAGTGTCTGGTCCAACTAGGCACCTTCTTGGGTGATTCTTGCCGCACCTTGCACAAGCTAGGAAAGTGCTCTGTATCTACATGTTACCCTGGCCCCTCGAATCTGAAGCCCTACTTCTCTGATCCCCTCGTGGTCTAGATGGTGTACTAGCTGATGATGGTGCTGGAGCAAAAGACCTGTGATGAGAGTGTTGGCACTATCCACCCCCATATCTAGGTTGAGAAATCCCATAATTGTCTATCCGAGCCCTTTTGGCCTCTCTATACCTCTAATACACTGTATCCATCTACTGTACATGCAACACTCTGCGAGGAAAATCTATGTCTTGATGCAGCATGGTGATCCTACAATCCTTATCCAGGTAGTCCACCACTCCATGCACAAATCGGCTCACCCGAGCCCTCTGGTCCACCACTAACTCTGGTGCATACTTGGATAAGTGGGTGAACTCCAGAGCATACTCCTGAACCAACATTTCACCCTGCTTCAGATTTACAAACTCGGCCACCTTCTGTTGCTTCATCTAGCGAGGGAAGAACCGATCCAGAAAGGCTGCATGAAACTCTTCCCAACCTATAGGGCCTGCCCGCACTTCCCTACTGTCTCTACATTGCTTAAACCAAATATGCACCACCTCTTTTAGCTGATAAGAGGCCAAATCAACGCACTCTACATTTTTCACCCCCATGACCTAGGTGATCTTCAGAGTCTCATCGATGAATTCATGCGGGTCCTCATCTACCTTGAACTCCAGCGGGTTCATCCTCAAGAAATCCCAGACTCGAGCCGCTGCTGCATTGTCATTTTGTGAAACATGTGCAACCGTCTGCTGTTTGACCTTAGCAGTCAAGGCTTGCACGAGAATCTGAATAACAGCTCGAAACTCAACATGGGAAACTAGCTCCAATGCTTGTGCTCCTAGACTAGTTGGGCCTACTGGTGCCCAATCCCGTTGCCATCCTCGTGGCCGTCTCTGTTCCTATTCCTCCTTCCATTCGTTCTTCTGGGAGCCATAATTCTGCGATTGCAAATAACACGAATTAGAAGGATTGAGAGACATTTCATCGCACGACATAGATCATGAAAAAGGAAACATTTCCTAAACATCTCGTAGCCTCTTTTTCATAAGTGTGGTGCGCTTCACACCCATGAAAAAAAGTCTACTTAACGTTGTTTTCAGACACCCTAGGACACTTCAACCCTATTGCTCTAATACCAAGTTTGTCACAACCTGAACGGAGGCTCGGATCGTAACACGGGATGAGGAGCCCGAGAGACTCCAAATTGACCCATGGTGTGAACATTCATCTAATCTCCATATCATTAAAGTGGAATACTTAATATGACAATATTGCGGAAACATAAACATAACATAACATAGCATGATAAGCGGAACGTACTAAATACATCATAGCTAAGAACTACAATTAGTTTGAAAGCCTCTATTATATTAGATGGTTTGATGGGACAATATCCCCAACTAACCCGACAAAACTAAAAATGCAAGGAACATCAATATTTGAAACATTTGGTCCTCGAGGGGTGAGGACTCATAAGGAGGCTGGATTGTAAACTCTGAGATGGACTACTGATGGGGCTAAGCCTGAGAGTCTTGCCCTGTATCATGAAATGATACATCATAGAGTACACGATCAATACGTGGAATGTACCAAGTATGCAAGGTAAGTAAAACAGATATTTCAAAAATACATAAAGGTGCATAAGAGATCATAAGATTGGGACAACATGCTCAATACATAAATATCATAGGACAACATAACGCTCAAGGTTTTCAAATCGTTTGTAAACCATTCAGTATTATAGTATTAAGAGAGACTTCATTAAATCATCACTTGAGAAAAATAAAATAAACATAATAATGAATAAAACATGCTGAACAATGGGAGATTCTTATAACCGAAATACCCCATATGAGCACACATGGAGTCCGACCTGTAAATCCTTAGTCGGGAAGCTGTTCATACCTTTCCAAGGGTAGAATCATGAAGGGCGTGATATCACACATGAAAGGGCCCATTTGGGCAAGGGGACAATCTCAACAGAGGTCCCATCATGTCCTACGGTGGCATGTAGTTCTGAGATTTGGGGCAAAAGTCTGAGCCCTGAACCTACTCAGTGTTAAATACTACTCCCGAAACATATATAGTGGTCATAGGATAACATACATGAGATTCATGGGCTATTTAAATCATTATAATCGTAAGTATGCTTGTAAATACGTGACTATCCATGAGGGTAAAGCCCGTGAGACGGCCAAAACATAATTAGTAAAATCATGAGGTTCATGCATACTTATAAATCATGTATAGGCTTTAGAAATCATAAATTCATAATGGGCATTTGAATAAATCTATATTACGAGTCAAATCATGATGGGTTTATGAATATCAACGATAGTAGTAGAGATCATAACTCAATTTATCATAGGACATGCATAATTAGGCATAATGTAGTAGAGATTGAAATCAATAAATTTATAATCGAATTAGTTGGAGAATCTTATCATATTTTGTAAAATATGGGAGAAATCATGAAAAAGAATAACCCTTGGATAGATCATTAGATTTCCACAAGATTTAAGATAAAATCCCATAAGATTTTTGAACAAATATTCATGAATTATGAGAGCTTGGGCATGGGTGTGAACAAAAACACCCATTCATAACCTTACATACCAGATTATGGATGATTCTAGTATTTCCGTGACTGCCGAAGAAGAAACTAAAGAAAGACCTTGAGGATTGCCTGGATCAACTCTCTAGACTAACACTCTTGCATGTATGGATATGAAAATGGCCTAAAACGAACTTAACCCCTTTAAAAGTTATTATTCATATCTTAGAATGACATAGCTTAGGCCTTAGAAGCTTAGGAATTACGAAATAGACCTTACTAAATTCATAGAAAATAACTGCGAGCTTGTCCCAATGAGGGACCCTACGACTCGTTCTGAAGGGCCATGACTCGTGGCATGATCCATGAATTTACTGCTTCTCAAGTTTGTTGGGCTCATAATAGAGGAATTGACGACTCGTTACCTGGTGGCCACAACTCGTGGTCACCATCCGTTAGGTACACTGCCTTAGCCTTAATAAAAATTATTCCCTGCTTGATCACAACTCATCCCACGGATTGTGAGGACTGCCCACGACTCGTGGGGTCCTTCCGTCAAGTACACTGTCCTTATTTTCTTCTTTAATCAACCACCACTCCTCATGATTGACCTAACTAGTCGTGGGGACTGACCAAAACTCGTGGTCATGCCCGTGGATCTCATTTCCCAAATTTTCAACTCTTCTCCTGGACCTCACCACGAGTCATATCACGACTTGTGGGCTGCACTAACGGGTTTCCTCATGACTCGTTCTGCGCATGATGCCAGATTTTAAGTTTTTCTTCGTTTCAACTCCTGGGTTAGATTTTTGGGCTTCCGGGTATAACACATATGAACTGTAAGTGAGATCTATGGCACGTACATTACATAGTAAGTGGAAGTTCCATTTTCTAAGCTACTAGATTGACCTAAGAAAAAACCTATGAAGCATACATGAGATACATGAGATTGAACTTTTAATACATAGGTGAATATTCATAGAGTGTGCAAATACAGGACCAACATTTTAAATGACTCACAATTCATAAAACAACTTTACAAACCGTACCTTTCTAGCATAAATGGAAAACTACAAATATTGAGATACTGATAAGGGATACAAAATGATCTACAGAACGTATTTTTGATTTATGATACGTACCTGGCTTTTGTAAATGAACTTTAGAGAAGTAGAATTTTCCCTAGATCAAATTATGATTTCACTTATGGACTACAGGTCAAATCCACGGTCTATAATAGTCCCTCAACTACCAATAAGGATTTTCCCCTATATTTGTAAAAAGCTCCACGTCAACTCTTTACTCATTTTATTCACCTCTAACTCGATAGAATAGACCTCCATCTTTTCTCATGCTCTCCTAGCTTCAAGGAAAGATCTTGCAAGCTCTTCCCAAGAATTATTGTTGCATGCAAGCTAAATTTTTATGTTCCTAGCTTCTCTCTCTTAGGGTTTCAAGGAAAACCCCATTTTCTAGATTAGGAAGAACTTGACAGCCTCTTCTCCCAAGATTGTACTTGTATTCTTCCTTTGTATTTTAGAAAACAAAGTATGTAAGCAAATCCTAAAACATGGAGACATCATGTTTCTTCCCCACATGCTTTCTTTCTTGCAAGTCTACTCCAGGATTTTTAGGTTTTTACTATAAGCTTGAGCAAAACCCATGTTGAGTCATATGAATTTTATGAATATTATGGACTACCATGATTTCTATTCAGCTGCTTTCAACTTTCTCCATGATTATGCATAAAATCAATAAATGATAATTTTTCACTTCGTGACAAAAGAAAATCAGCTTATGATGTTCTGATTTATGATGATTCCATGATTTTATGACTAGCATTTGACATTTATTATTAAGTGAACTCTCTCAACCATGACACATAAATTTCTATTATTGAGTATGATGTTTTTCCATTAAAAGCACGACTATGATTTTGAAATTCCATTTTGAGGCACAAATTATGAAAATGATTTTCATGATGAGGTATGACTATGAATATAATTCTCCATAATGAATGAATGTGAGCTTTCAGATAAAGCATGTTACATGAATATGAATTCTTTGAAAAGAGTATGATGAGGATTATGAGTCACAAGGCTAATTCATGATCATGATATATGTATCTAGGGAGCGAATGATTAACAAAGAAGACACAATTCCCTTAGGACAAGTGCTTGAAACGATGTTTGCGGACGTAGGAATGGAGCATACCATTGGATTAGGTGCCTCCCCATGTTTCCCCTACCATGGATAATGATCTATGGACTTTGCTAGCAAGTCATTCATGTATGTCACTGATCTGACAAGGTAGGTGATGGCTTAGCTGATCAGATCGAGATTAGATGCCATATGAAAATGGTTGTTTGTGTCAATTAAATCATGGACTCCCATAGTATGATGGATTATTTTATGATTGTAAACCTTAAGGGAAATCATATGTTTTTCTTTTAGAACCCCACAAACCTGTTCATGTTTATTTATAATTTTATTTATGGTTTCCATTATTCTTTTGAGATTTATGTTATCTTTTTCCTTATTACATACAATACAATTCCATGTAGTAATGCTCCTCTTTCCGAGGGCGCTGCATTATTTTATAATGCGACCTCAAGTACACACTCTCTCAGAAGTGTATCAGTTGGATCCTCCCGGTTTGGATTTTGGAGATCCCCACTCTTTCTTGGGATGATGTGGACTTTTTAGCTTTTACTTAGTTTTTTCGAAGCCATGCTGGGGCCCTGTCTTAGTAATTTAGATACTTATATCTAATTAGAGGCTTCGTAGACTATTAGTTAGCATGTCCTTATTTGCTTGTGTCACTTTTGTACTAAAAAGTGATTTTATGAAAAGGTTTATCCTTGTCACATAGTATATCTTAGTTCTCAGACTTGTTCTATTCATGCTCTATTATTATTAGATTTTGCTCATTGTCCATGCCATGTTCAGCGGTATGCTCGGGCCAAAAATGACATCGGTGCCAGACTCGCTTAGGCCCTGGGTCGAGGTGTGACATACTTGGTATCAGAGCACTACGTTCATGTGTCCTAGGGAGTCTATGAAGTCATGTCTGGTAGAGTCCTACTCATGGGTGTGTAGCACGCCACACTTATAATTGGGAGACTGTAGAATATTTAGGAAATGATACTCTTCTTTCATACTCTAGATCAAGCTATAGAGCGATCCCTAAGA
The DNA here is from genome assembly GCA_035772735.1 of Datura wrightii. Lineage (NCBI taxonomy): Eukaryota > Viridiplantae > Streptophyta > Magnoliopsida > Solanales > Solanaceae > Datura > Datura wrightii. The sequence goes on along the minus strand of JASDFA010000019.1, from coordinate 67,217,966 downwards.
ATTTTAGCTAACTCATTTGTCACTATGAATTTTAGCTCTTGAAAGACAGCCATGAGCCATAAGGCAAGCACGAGTGCCAATGCTACAGCAGAAAAGGAGACTAGTGAGTTGCCTCAGACCTAAGGGATACAGCCAAGATCCCGGAGTCCTTCAACTGGCCACCCCACCAGGACATCAGATCATATGGGAACCTTGAATCCTTCCTATCTCGGTAGTCTAATACATCATATACAAAGTATAGCGGAGCGATCCAAATGCTCACCCAACTTGTTGCAACTTAGTCTCAACAGCAGGAATTAACTTCTGTCCGTGTAAGTTCTCAAAATTAGGGCAACACTTCCCCAGTTAGGAAATTTCTCAGCAAGAGCCCACTAGTATTCACGGGGTCTAGGGTGGAAGAAGACCCCCAGAAACTTCTTGATGAAATCTAGAAGATTCTTCATGTCATTATAATACCCCAAAAAAATTCCTAAGACTAGCCTCCAGATTTAAAACTTTACCATGTAATAAACTGGGAAAAAGGTCTTCATTACAAGTCATAGTATGACTTCTAGGATCCTGGTACAAGTCATACCAAGAATCGTATTAGGAGGATCAGAGAAGCAGCAAGTGTATCTTGTAAACCACAATTGTATGTCATGATTCGTACCATCATGGTATGGATCGTACTGACCAGTCGCGAGATGAGTTTAAGAAAACTATTCAGAGAATTTTTGGGAAACCACTAGCCATGATACGACCCATGGTATAATTGTATGGATCATTGTATCTTTCATGGGATAAACTTTAGAGAATGATTTTGGGCAGGGTCCCTAACCACGAGTGTCTATACATATCATATGATCCTAGTACGACTGATAAGTTGGGTCATACCACTAGATGACAGATTTTTGAAATAGTTACCCAGGGGTATTTTTTATAAAATCTTAAGCTCCTAACTCCTAAACTACGTCATTTTGAGGGAAAAATAAGGGGATTTAGGGGGAAGTAGACGGTTTTTCTCATTTTCTATCTCTCATTTTCTGAAAATCAAACCGTAGAACTTCAGAACTTCCTCTCAAGAACTAGAGCTAGGGCTTCCCATGTCTTCTCAGATTTCAAGGCTTCTTCACAGGGCTTTTCTTTCAGGTATGTGGGAATTTAATAAGGGGCTTCCTTTCATCCTTGTGCCCCCAAATTATTTTCAGAAACCTTCTCTAATCTTATCCCTATAGGAGTTATGAAGTAGGGCTTTTTTTCAGGCAACTGATGAATGTTCCTTAATTTCAATTGTTTTGCATGTTTATATAACCCTAGCATATGATTTTCATGTTCTTGACTGAAATTTCATACTATGCCTTCTAACCTAGATTTTTCACATGATTGGTGGGTTGAACTTTTCTTGATTTAAAAGCTGACCAAAATTGCTATTTTCCATTGATTATTATCTGAGTATAATCTTCATCATGTATTCTTTAAATCATGTTAATATTTTCAGATTTTGAGTATGCGTAATATTTTCAAGAAATGCCAGTCCATTAGTTTACTAGTATTTTCAGCACTTTCAATTATAAGGTCTTTCAGGCTCTTAGGAGACTTCTTGATAAGTAGTTTTTACTTAGCCTAAGAACACCAGTTTCGAGCTAATCAGTTCAGTTAGTTTTAATTAGGATTTTAGTTAGGAGTTGTACTTATCATTGAGTGTGTCAGGGTTCAGCGCGTCTAGATTCCTTGAACTATGTGCCACCATTGGTTATTAGCCTGAATGGGCCTCGAATAGTGATCACACAGTTTAGCAACTACCTGGCAAGGTATAGTGGGCTCTATTCGATGGGGTGTATACATCAAACTCCATGATTAGCTCATGTGGTTATATGTTGGTTCATAGGCTCTCCCACAATTCAGTATAGTCCAGTATCAGATTTCAAAATATGTACATAACCCTTAATTAGTTTTACGAGCTTTGCAGTATTTTCAGATTTCAGGCTGCTTATAGCACTTATATATTTCATACAGGGTTATTGTATATGATCGTGGGCAAAAATAGCATGCCCCAATGATGCTTTATACCTTAATTTAGTCTTGTTTATCTACGTTATTTTATACATTTTCATGTGATTTTATGTAAATGTGAATATATACTAACCAACATGATTAGTCCTTGTTTTTGAAGGTTAATAATGCATTTGAGGAACTAATTCATGATTTGGTGAAGTGGAGGAATGGAATCAAGAGCAAAACGTGAAAGTCAACAAGAAAACATGCAATAACTGGCACCCTGCGCGATAGGGGTCGTGGCACGCTGCCAACGCGGCAACACTTGGCCAAAAATTGCATTTTTTTGCACATTCCAGTGAGGGTATGCGTTACCAACGTGTCACGGAGGTCAAGTAGGGCGTTCAACTCCGTGACATGTTGTTGTTCCACCACAGGCCAAATTTTCCAATTTTTCAGCATAGTATAAATTGAACCCTTAGCTCCTAAAATCATTTGGTCACGATTTTATTCTGGAAAACTACCTAGGAGTGAAGGGAGAAGTGGGAGAAGTCATCTAGGGTTTGTCAAATTCCATTCTCATCTACCAAATTCATGTAAGTATGTTAGTTTAGTAGTAGTTAGTGTAGTTTTACGAACATGAATGACAAGAACCCTTCCTCTAGGGTTGAAGCCATGAATTATGATTGTGATTTTATGAAATTGTTTTGGAATTAAGTTATTGATTGTTATTTTCATCTTGCATTCTGGATTGTTGGTTGTTTTTATGATTGATCACCATGAAAGCATACTTGTTAGCTTGAGTAATAGCTTGAGAAAGCATTACCTAGGTCAAGACATGAGAATGTGAGGAGTATGTTTGTATCTCGGGAGAGATTTTGTGTCAGGATAGAAATATACCTAACACCGTGCTTGGTTGAGACACGGGGGTTATGAAAGACCAACTTGAGATGTCACATCACAACTCAAAGAAGTAGTTGTGAGGCTAAGTTGAGTTAAATAGTTAGACGCACGAAAGTCCCTAATCGTTTCCCTGTAAACCACAACATAATTGATTGCCCGCGACTAGAAATTAAACTCCTCGCTCATAATGATGCAGTGAGGCTAGATTGCCGTGTTTAGAGGATCGAAAGACCATAAACATGCAATTCTAATTATGTGAAATAACAATTGATAGTTCCATGCTTAACCCATTGCAAATCGTAGTATCGCATGATTAATTGGTTTTAACTCTATATTGCTCCTAGAGTAATTTCAGAATACTTCGTTGACCCAAACTTAGACTTAATTAATCTCAATCGAAAATGTCTATAACCAACACTTGAGGTATTTAAGATGACACTAGAAATGGATAGTTAGAGGAATGGGTCCATTCCCTGAGGGTTCGACAATCCGGTTCTTAAATAGAGCCACTATATTACTTGCACGACCCGTACACTTGCGGGCACGTCAGTATATCAATTCAACATTCTTACTTTTAGTTTCTTTATCAGCATGCTTATGTTTTAAATTTCATAATTTTACATACCCAGTACATTCAAAGTAACGATATATACTTCATATGCTATATCTTCTTATGATATAGGCTTAGGCAGTCAGGCTAAGTAGTGTGGATTAGTATCCATCACACTCAGTTCAACGGTACTGCAGTGGTGAATCCTCATCCCTCGAGGAGTAGAGCATTTCCTTCTATTTTAATTTTACTATCTCCAGTTTTAGACTTGGAGTTAGCTGGGGGCTTGTCCTAGAGTTGTAGTATTCAAACTAATTTTAGTATTCATACTTGTATTTCATATAATTATTTATGCTTCCACTTAGTTTTCATTCTAAGTGATAGTCATGTTAGAATTATGCTATGCCATGGGTTAGCTTGGAGCCATTTGTGGTTCTAGGCATCTTGTTACGACTAGGGTGAAGACTTGGGTCGTGACAGTCATGCAAGTCAATAAGATAGAGGGAGTTGAACTCAACTCTTTTTAGTTGTAGGATGTTTTAAGCACATGGTATGAGCAGTGGGAGATGTCTAGGGGGAGAGGATACAACTCCATCAATCTGGGAGGAGTTCATGGAAGTTTCAATCGATAATATTTTTCCCTTAGAGTTGAGGGAGGCCAAGGCAGATGAGTTCATGAATCTCACACAAATTAGTATGCGTGTGAGGGAGTACAACCTCAAGTTCACTTAGTTGGCCCATTTTTCCTCAAATATGGTCTCCAACATGAGAGCCAGTATGCGTTGGTTTATATACGGCCTCGAGAAGCACATTGCAGGTGAATACGCAGCAGTGTTGCTATATCCGGACTTGGACATATACAAGCTAATAGTCTATGCCTAGTAAACTGAGGGCATAAGTTAGCAAACAGACTTGATAGAAAGCAATGATAGGGTAAGAGGGTCCAATCAACAGACCATGAGAGCAATCACAGGGAGAGCGGCAATCGATCCTTATTTCACCAAAGGTCGTTAGGACCCACTCCATTTTCTTTCATTTCTGTATCTTAAGGTTCTCGGAATGATCAATGAGGGTAAAGTAGAGCATTAGGATCTCATTCGTACGCCAATGTTGCCTAGAGTGCTCAGTGGTTTCCTCCTTGTAGCAGGTGTGGGAATAGGCATTGGAGGGAATGCGTATAGGTATGAGTATATGCTATGGGTATGGGCTCTGAGGTCACTTCAAAAGGGACTTTCCTACCATAGATCAGGGGGTTAGGATTCATTCATCCAAATTTCACAACACTGTTCCCGCCCCCGCAACTACTCCACAGGGCACTCAAGCCTGTCGGGACAAGGTGATGACCCAAGGAGGTGAACATAACTCCCGATATGACCTAGCTGATCGTGAAGACTTAGAGGTATGTCTAGATGTTTCTATAGGTATGATCATAATATTCACTCTAAATGTATATACTCTTATTGATCCTGAATCCACCTTATCATATATGCTGCCTTATAGTGCTTAGAGATTTGGGTTGGAGGTCAACCAACTTCATGAACCCGTATTAGTATCCACTTCGATTGGCGAGTCAATACTTGCAATGTGAGTTATAGAAATTGCATATTCATAGTGTGCAATAGAGATACAAGAGCCGACCTTGAAAATAGAAATTAGTCGATTGTGGCATCATCATGGGTATGGATTGGTTTTCCTCATGCTATGATATGTTGAATTATTAAACCAAGGTGATTATGTTTTAGTTCCCTAATGAGCAGACGCTAGAATAGAAGGGTAATGTTGTATTGCCAATGCGTATATTTTATTTCCTATCTTAATGCGAAAAAATTGATTACCAAATGGTGTCTAAATCACTGAGTCATGGTAATGGACATTGATGCCGAGGCACCGATTTTTCAGTCAGTGTCAGTTATTAGTTAATTCTTATAAGTTTCTCAGATGAGCTTTTGGGGATTCCTCTGGGTATGGAGATTGATTTTGGGATTGATGATATTTTTGATACAAAGCCTATTTTTATTCTCCTGTATAGGATAGCCCTAACATAATTGAAAGAGTTGAAGGAAAAGTTGAAGGAATTTATTGACAAAGGATTAATTTGACTGAGCACCTCACCATGTGGTGCACTGGTCTAATTTGACTGGAAGAAGGATAGATCCTTGTAGATGTGTATTGATTTTCGCCAATTGAATAAGGTCACTATAAAGAAAAAGTACCCGTTGTCCAAAATTAGTGACTTATTTGATCATCTTCAACGATCCAAGTGCTTCTCTAAAATTGACCTTAGATTGGGGTATCACAGATTAACATTCAGGGAAGAGGATATTCAAAGATACTATTCAGGACTCTATATGGACACTATGAGTTTCCTATTATGTCCTTCGAGTTGAAAAATGCACTAGGAACTTCTAATGAATATCATGAACAGATTGTTCAAGCCATAGCTTGACCTATTTAGATTTTATTTATTAATGAAATCCTGTGTATCCAAAAAATGACGGCGAATATGCAGATCACCTCATAATAGTATTGTAGACACTCATCGATCGACAGTTGTATGAAAAGTTTTCCAAGTGTAAGTTTTGGATGGACTCAGTAACTTTCCTAGGCCACATGGTGTCAGGTTAGGGCATCAAGGTAGGTCCTTAGATGATTGAGGTAGTGAAGGATTGTTCGAGACCCACGACTCTCATAAAGATTAGGAGATTTCTAGGCTTGGCCGATTACTATAGGCGGTTTTTAGAAGGGTTCTTCTTGATATATGGTCCACTAATAAAATTGACTCAGAAGAAGACTAAGTTTTAGTGGTCAGATGCTTGTGAGAGGAGTTTTTGGGAATTCAATACCAAGTTAACTACAACTCCAGTGTTGACTTTGTCGGACGGAACCAATGGGTTCGTAGTGTATTGTGATGCTTCTTGGACAGGTCTTGGGTGCATGTGATGAGTTGGTAATTTACCAACTCATTCGGATTTTAAGCATGAGCATTGCTTGATTTTCAACTCGTTTAGGAAGGTTTTTATGCCATTTTTCTTCTCTATGCAGGCATTTGAACGAAGAAAAGATAATGGAGGATTTAAACTTAAAAAGAGCCACTAAAGAAATGCTTTTAACCTACAAAACACGGGTCTGGACTTGCAAAATGCAGGTTTGGTGCAGTTGGGACTGCCCTGTAACCACCCTTGCACCTGCGTTAGCAGATTGGCACCTGCTAAACACATGTGAAACACACTTGCAACTACTAAACAACTGCTCTAGTGGATTGGTAATTGCTAGCACAGAACGAAGGGCAAGTGACCCATTTCACTGATGGGAGGGTAAAAATGTCTAGAAAGGGTTCTAAAGCACCTGAAGCCTCCAAGGGAAAATTATGAAAAGTTATACACAAGAGAGTACTGATATTTATGACCCTTATTGTACACCTCACATCACACATTCAATTTTAGAGAGAACTTTTAGACACCATAAAAATGTATTGATAGAAAGCACTTTTCTTCTTCTTTTCTTTTAACCCATTTTGGGGGAATTCCGCCATTGTTGTAAGACCTTGTGAATCAAATTTACGAAGAATTATGATTAATGTTGAGGGAAATCCTCTTGGCATCTTCTATCTTTCTCTAAATATGTATAGCTAATTTGCTAGCTAGGGGTGGGTGCATAATGGGGTTGTACATTTGAATAGGTATTCTTATTTGCTCTTGGATTCTCACTGCTAGTATATATCTATAATTCTCTCCAAGTTTTAATTATAATGTTTATGATTGCAAGCATAAAATATGATTTACTTTTCTTGCTTTTGCTTGAGAAAGAAAGATGAGAATTGGGTGAGAAAATAATAGGGAGGATTTGGAGTGTTGATATGTGGAGTTGAGCTAGAGATAGTGAAAACCCATATTTTCACTCCATTAAAGGATAAAGTCTAGAGATAACATGATTCCTCCTCAAGCTCTAGTGGTTGATGATTTGAATTTGGCCTTGGGGTTTGAGAAAACTCAAGGCATAAACATTCTTGTGATTGAGGAACAAGAGAATGTAACTTATCCGTCTCTATTTATGCTAAATTTGAATCTAAGGCAATGAAATAATTCCCATTGTAGTTGTTAGCCCATCTGTAGCATACCCCTAGCCATTTCACTTGTGATTGCGACAATAGGAATTCCCCTCACTTAGTCTTAATTTGAATTTGATATTGTTTCCCTCCCCCACACCCCAGATTTACTTTTCAATTGTTGAACAATAATGCATCTTAGTTTGAGTTAGTTTACAACTTTTGGATTATTGACTCAATTCCTTATTGGGTTCTACCCTAACATCTGTCGGGTATATTTATTTTGTAAATGACCATGTACACTCTGTCCTAGTGAGGAGTGGATTTGGATGTTATAAAAAATGCTGCCATTGCTGGGGAATTTAGTTGTGATAGCCGTTAGCTATTTATTGATTAAAACTTGTTTTGCATTTTGTTTTGCACCTTGTTTTATTTTTAATTTTTGTTCAATTTTATTTGTATTATGGCAACATGGAATGAAAGAAGGTTTGGTGGTTGCAATCCTTATTGTGATGGCACATGTCCCTATTATGGAGGACCCCACTTATGGCAAGATTATAAATATGCCGCTAGAAGAGAGTTGTGTGCACCTTCTTTCTCCTATGATGGGTATAGATGCACTTTATGTGGTGGTCATGGTAAACATTGGGGTGGATGCCTAAATGAGTTCACTTCTTGTTATAGTGACTATTATAGAAGTTGTGCTCTTCAGTTTGATAGGAATGAAGCCATGGCATGTGAGAGAGAAAGCAATACATGTGGGTGCATGGAATCCATGCTCCAAGCCTTTTTGGAGCAGGAGTTTAATATGAAAATGGATGTCAACCCTCAATGCCCATTTAATCATCAACACCTCAAGAAGAAAGCTATAGCTCTATAAAAGAAGAAGCGGAGGAGATAATTAAAAGCATAACAAGAACAAGTGAACAATGGGACCTAGTCTAAATTGGCTCATGGAAATAAGCTCAACATGATGATGACAAATGAGTGAAGATGTACTTTGAAATGGTCAAGACGGTTTGCCAATCAACAAGCCTTACAACAATGCAAGATGCCGAAGTTGAGAAAGTGACAGTAAAGTTCCCAAGAGACATCAGACGAATCATCCTTAAGGACTCTAGTGCACTTGAGAAGGATGATGTCAAGAAAGAAGCATGCTTGAGAATGGAGCAACTTTAACTGCCCTCCAATCATTTGTCAACATTGAACTTGGGTTACAATATGGAAACTGAGGTGACCAAGTTGATGGAGGAATTTTAAAAGGAAGATTGAGAGGACTTTATCTTAAAATATGTCATGACAACAAGAACAAATCATATCCCTCCTTTAAGGGCACAGAGATGCAAGATGCAACATCTATTGTTGTACCTTCACTTTCACACCACCATCCCTCAATCAAAGTAGAAGAATGGAAAAGAAACTCGGGGTGCGATTCAAAAGCTCAAAATGGAGAGAAAAATGGTGAAAGTTGAAGTCGTCGAGCCATGATGTTAACTAAGGTGCTTCTTGGAAGGCAACCTAAGTTCTTTTACATTTCTTTTTCCTTTGTTTCTTTTTACTTTACATTGGTGTGTCTTTGATAGTGCAGGGGTGGAACAGGTGTGGAATGTGACAAAAAGTGGAAGGAGAAAAATTGAGAACCTAACACTTGACCTGTGAAACACAGGTACTAATGTGCGAAACGCAGGTCCAGTGGATATGCTAACTAGAATACCTAGAAGGAAAAGTTCTCAACATTAACACATGTGCACTAGACCTGCGAAACGCAGGTCTAAAGGCGTGAAGCACAGGTATGACGCAGGTTATGTAAAAAATGCCTTGCAGGAGAAGGTTTAGAAGAAGAAGTTCTCGCTCCACCTGTGAGACAAAGTTTCAAATGTATTGCATGCATTTCCAATACAGATGCCTCCATGAGATTAGAGAGTTATTCCACTTAATCTTCTGTTATTTTGTTCAACCTTGTGTATAGAGGGAAATGTTTTTTTTTTTGTTAAGGGATGAAGTCTGAGTAATCCCCTTGTTCTTGATGCATAATTTGGCTCTATGATAGATTTGGTGATGTCATTCTTAAGGGAAAATCATCATTACTTACTAGTTAGCATCGCCTTTGTAGATAGTAGTCAATGAATAAACTCCTCAAGTATTTTTTTTATACCACGGTTCTTTAGCAAGTTTTTCTTTTCTCTATTTTTGTTGTCGAACCGGGTGGCACTTCCCTATAATAGATTGAGAGGCGACTTTCTTAAGGGAAAATTCCAAGTATAGTGTCGCTGTGAGTCTCTGTTTCACTTGTTTTAAGAGGTACCACCAAAAAGTTTTATTGTCATTGCAAAATGGTTTTTAAGATGAAAAGGGGCACTTGAATATGAAAATGAGCATTATCTTGTCATGTGGTGCATATTCCTTGTTTGTCTTTTTGATTCACAAACTAGCTTGTGGAAAGTCATACTCTTAATGTGATATAGAAAGTCTGTGAACTCCTTGGGTTATTATGCCTTGTGTGGTGAGTCCTTTGGCTTGATTTTTCTGTGTGCATGATTGTCTAGAACTTTCTCTAAGTGTGACTCAAGGATAAATTTTAGATGTGGCTACAATTATAATATGATTTTAGGCTTTCCTTGAATAGTCACTTCACCAAAATAACCTCTTTGAACGTATGTCTTTGCTAGCCCATGTTTGAGGCTTTGACTCTTTTCCTAGAAAACCACATTACAAGCCTATTACCTTTTTTGTAATCCCTCTTTTGGCACCATCCTCCCTAGTTCTAGTGGTGAAAAAAAATTAAACAAATGGGGCTTGAAGCCCAAAATTTGGGGAGAGATAAAGGAGAAAAGAGGCAACAACCTATGTTTGGGGGTTTGCAAAAGAAATTGAAAAATAATATGTGTGCTTCAATGTGAGGTAGCACCAAATTGAGATGAAATAAATGAAATGATTGGGTGAAAAACCTCGAATCATTAAGAGAGAAAGAATAGTTGAAAGGTGCTACCTCTTGCTTAGGTGAGGCTAATTGTGGAAGCCAAAGGTGTTATAAGGGTGACTCTTGATAAACAAAATATGAAGATGATAAACAAGGAGAGATAAAGTGGGGTGATTTCAAGAGTGTGATGGGATATTTCAAGTGTTCACAAAAAGGCATTAGGGAGGTTCTAGTCACTAGAGATAAACATTTGTCCTACTCTTACTCTTAGCCTTCATGATAACCCATAAGTCCTTAGTGATTTTAAGTGTAGCAACTCTACATTAGTGGCGAGTCACACGAAGGGTAAGCCTATGGGTCAATTTATATGCACTTGAGTTCCTTTGTGAGAGTGAGAGTACTTGCGCTATCTTATAATCCCTTCGTGAGAAACGCATGAAAAATATATAGGATTCTCTCTTCTTGTGAGTGGCACCACTTCCTTCAGGTACATGATTAAAAGTGTTTTCAAGTGAGAGGTGTGAATGAGACAAGTGCGTAGCAAACTTTAAGGCAAGCTTTAAATGTGAATCGTCAATGACTTGAGATGATACTTGAGTTTGATTTGATGAACTATTCCCCTTGTTTGAATGAAATGAATGCATGCAAGATATGCCTAATGATTGAGGTCACCTATTGAAGCTTGTGCAACATGTTTGAGTTGTTTCTTTTTGTTGAGTTGGTGTGTAATTCTTGGTTGTATTGAGTTTTAATGGTTTTGTATGCAACTCTCATGTTCCCTAAGCTTAAGTCAATTCTTCAATTTGAGGGAATGCCTTGCTTGAGGACAAGAAATGGTTCAAGTATGGAGGTTTGATGAATTGGTAATTTACCAACTCATTTGGCTTTTAAGCATGAGCTTATTCTTGGGTTTTAACTTGAACTTAAAAAGATAATGGAAGATTTGAACTTCTCTGTGAAGACATTTGAAGGAAGAAAAGATAATGGAAGATTTGAACTTAAAAAGAGCTGCTAAAGACATGCTTTTAACCTGTGAAACGCGAGTCTGACTTGCAAATGCAGGCCTGCTACAGTTGGGACTGTCCAGCAACCGCCCCTGCACGTACGTTTAGCAGATTGGCACCTGCTAAAAGTAGGTGAAACACATTTGCAACTACTAACCAGCTATTCTAGCATATTGGCAACAGCTAAATACAGAACGAATGGCTAGTGACCTATTTCGCTGATGGAAGGGTAAAAATATCCAGAAAAGGTCCTAAAACACCTAGAAGCCTCCAAAGGCAATTATGAGTTATACATAAGAATGTACTAATATTTATGACCCTCATTGTACACCACACATAACACATTCAATTTTATAGAGAAGTATTAAACACTATAGAATTATATCGATAGAAAGTACTTTTCTATTTTTCTTCAACCCATTTTGGGGGAATTCAACATTGTTGTAAGACCTTGTGGAGAAAACTCTTGAAGCATTATGATGAATGTTGAGGGAAATCCTCATACTATCTTCTCTCTATCTCTCTCTAAATATATGTAGCTAATTTGCTAGCTAGGGTTCTGTGCATAGTAGGTTTGTAAATTTGAATGGGTATTACTTATTTTCTCTTGGATTCTCATTGCTAGTAAAGATCTATTGTTCTCTCCAAATTTTAATTATAATGTTTATGATTTCAAGCATAAACTGTGATTTACTTTCTTGCTTTTTCTTGAGAAAAAAAAAGGTGAGAATTGGGTGAGAGAACAATAGTAAGGATTTGGAGTGTTAATGTGTGAGGCTGAGCTAGAGATAGTCAAAACCCACATTTTCACTCCATTAAAGGATCAACTGTAGAGATATCTTGATTCTTGCTCAAGCTCTAGCGGTTGATGATTTGAATTTGGCCTTGGGGTTTGAGAAAACTAAAGGCATAAACATTCTTGTGGTTGAGAAATGAGAGAATGTAATTTAACCACCTCTATCTATGCTAAATTTGAATATAAGGCAATGAAATAATTACCATTCTAGTTGTTAGCCCATCTATAGCACACCCCTAGCCATTTCATTTGTGATTGCAACAATAGGAATTCCCTTCACTTAGTTCTCAATTTGGATTTTATATTGTTTTCCTTTTTCCGCCATTTTTAGTTTTCAACTATTGAACAATGATGCATTTTAGTTTGAGTTAGTTTATAACTTTTGGATTATCGATTCAATTCCTTGTGGGATTCGACCCCAACACCTGTCGGTTATATTTGTTTTACATACAACCCTGTACACTCCCTCCTAGAGAGTAGTGGATTTGGATGTTATCAGCGTGTTAATGTAGAAAAGGAAGGTAATAGAATATGCTTTCAGACAACTAAAAGTTCACGAGAGGAACTACCTAATGCACGATCTAGAATTCGTTGCGGTGATCTTTGCACTAAAGATGTGATCCCATCACTTTTATGGAGTCTAAGTAGACATTTTCATGGGCCATATGATTTTATAGTAAATTTTCATGTAGAAGAAGTTGAATCTCATACAACGAAGGTGGCTAGAGTTGCTTAAGAACTATGATGCTAATATGTTGTACCATCTGGGGAAAGATAATGTAGTAGCTCGTGCTCTTAGCCACACTCCATATGGAGTTTGGCTCATCTTGAAGGAACCAAGATATACTAGGCTAGCTATGTTCATTTTAGCAAGATTAGGGGTCCACTTATTAGGATCCAAAAATTTCTATGCAATGATGCTAAATAAATTAGAATCTTCCTTAGTTGTAGAAGTAAAAAAGAAGCGATATGACGATTCCACCTTATTCCAGTTAAAAGAGGGGATTCACAAGCACCAAACTACTCTTGATTAAGGGGGAGATGGTACTTTAAGGTGCCATAGTAGGTTGTGCGTCATGAAAGTGGATGGGCTTCAGAAGATCAGAATTATGGCGGAGGCGCATATCCACCCATGATCTACCAAAATATATCACGACTTAAAGGAGATCTATTGGTGGCTGAACTTTAGAATGAATGTAGCCACTTTTTTTCTTAAGTGTCCAAATTTACAATAGGTAAAGGTAGAACATCAGAGGCTAGGAGGCCTAGCCCAGAATATAAAACTTCTAGTTTGAAATTGGGAGATGATTAATATGAATTTTATGACTAGTCTACCTTTGTCATTTTGGAAGTATGGACCGAATCATCAAGTTAGCACATTTTGTACATGTCAAGACGACATACTCAGAAAAGGACATGCCAAGTTATACATTTGAGAGATTGTACAACTACATGGGACCCCTTGAGTCTATCATTTCAAATAGAGGTGCTTAGTTTGTAGCTAACTTTTAGAAGTCCTTTAAGAGAGATTTGGGTACTCACATTAATATGAGTACAACTTTTCACCCATAGACAGTTAGCCAGGTTTAGTGCACCATTTCGACGCTTGAGGACATGTGTTCTTGATTTTAAAGGCAGTTGGAATGACCTTTTACCACTTATTAAGTTAACATAAAATAATAGCTACCTTGCCAACATGTAGATGGCTGATGTTGGACATATTTATGCACTTATTTGCCATATTTTTCCCATACTTATATATATTTTAAAAATAAATAATGTGTGATTCCCTTGGTTTTGCATGATATTTGCAAAAAATAGCTAACACACATGATTAGATTTTTGTAGGATAAAATGTGATGGGTTTTGACTTATTTGGGCTTAAAAGGGAAAGTGTTGCTAAACCAGACTCGAAAGGAACAACTGTCAAGGCTAAAAGAAGGATGGCATCACACAGAATCTCCATCACACAAAGGCCCGCGATGCATAGGGCTGGCTTCCAATGGAGCTGGATGATGCATAGGAAGGTCACCGCGCGACATGGACTGAAGTTGTCCGACATAAGATCTGGAAAGTCGAATCTAGATTCACTTAGAAAGAGATGCAGACCTATTCTACTACTCTAAATACCCGCTTTAGGACATTTTTATTGGGGATTGAAGAATTAGCGCATAGTTTGGAGTTAGTTCACACATTATTCCAAGTTGTGGAATGCATAATTTCATATCAGTTAGGAGAAAAACATCAGGTTCTGGTGAATCTATTTAGCTTCCAAGATTGGTCAAACAGTTTCATATTATTGTAAGTGATCATTGTGACTTTTTATAAATATTGAGCGGCTATTTCTTTAGCTAGGGTTGTGGGAACTATGATGGATTAAAGGAAGTAGGTAAATAAAATAGTAATTTTTGAATGGTGAAATTGAGTGTATTGTTATTCTATTTGTTTTAATAATTTTAGCTATTGCAAACATTGAAACATGCCTGTATTATCAACTTGCTTGATTAAAGAGGTTGATGTTAGAAAAAGAGAATAACATTGAAAATTTGAGGCTACCAACCTTTCACGGCCCAATATGGGAGGCATGACTGCACCAAATGTTACATTGGGATCTGGGCTGACCTGGCTAGACTATGCACCTCCGGTGCCTACCAGCGACTAAAAATTGAGAAAACAAACTGCTATATCTCAGTTGTAAATATAGCCTCGGGACGACAAGGCCACCATGATGTCTAGTTATAACAGGAAAGAAAACAGGAAGCTATACTAGGGCTCACATGGCCAACATACAAAACATCACAAATATAGGCCGCATATGGAAAACACAAACCACTAACTGAAGACTATAGTCTGCAAGCCTCTGAGAGTAAAAATATTGGTCGGGACAGGGACGGTCCTACCCAAATGCTATTCAAATGAAAGACAGGTAACCTATAGAACTTGGAAACCCCGAATGAAAGGAGCTAGCCGATCTACTGACTCTAAATAGCTGCTAACGGAGGTCCTAAAACCTGTCTGTCTAAACTTACAGGCAAGTATGCAGCGCCTCATAGTTGGGCGTCAGTACAATATGTACCGAATATGTAAAGTAGTAAATAAGCTGAATAAAAGTTGTTAAAGACTGAAAGTAAGTTAAAGGAAGGGGCAGGAATTAACTTGGATGTTTGCTTATTCATAACCTGCATCAGTACAACACTACACGCATATGAGCTAAGACTACACAATTACAGATTCATAAGCTACAGTAACAAGAAAGAATACAAACAAGAACCTAACATGGCCCCTATAAGCCTGGAAGGTGCAAGCAACACATAGATAACCTACCGGGGCCCCCATAAGCCCTAGAAAGTACAATTCAATATATATACCCCTATCTAGGTTCTATGACTCTATTGGTGCTATAATCAACCTACCTGGCTTCTGGGTCTGCATCTGAGCCCACTGGACTCCTGTAACTATGTATGAGCCTGATGGGCTCCTGTAACTTCACCTGGGCACTAGGCTCAATGAGGGTTAGTGATATCAATATGACATAAATTAATAGTTCAACCATGGAATGGACTGTAATATGTCCCTAGGGCCTCATCATCATCCCCTGGGATGACATATAGCTCCTTGGAGCAATATCATATAGCCCTGTAGGCGATGACACAATTAGCAACCCTGATGTTGTGGATGGAAGGCTATCCTAGGTGATCCCAACCGATGTACTACAATGAAGTCTCAATCTACCCACTCAAAAGGCATATTTAGCATTGCAGGCCTTATGCAACCACTACTCGCCCCTAAAATAGTCCGTATAGCTGCTAGCAGGCACACCCCGTGTACCTGTATCTGATCAGAGGATCCTAAGAGTTATCATAATCTCTAATGGTCTAGACTGGATGGGGAGAGATCTGGAGTTGCCTAACAATACTCTCAATATCCTACTTGAAAAACTATAACTCATAAGCAACTGTAGGGTCACAGATGACCAATTACTTAGTTCCTTTGCCTAGAACGACAGTAGGACTACTACTGATCGAACATGCTTTTGAGAGGTCAGCCCTTAATATTCCACAGGCAACTTACTCAAATTCTTAGTGTGAGGGTAATATTGTCTAACATGGTTCTACTCCTTTAGACCTTAACTTGGTTTTATGGGATCTTATAACTTTTCTATGCGATTCCTCACCTTATAGGTAAGTTTATATTGACTTAGCAACTCACAACAACCTATACCTGAGTATCTCAAAGGAGTAGACTGAGGCATTGGTGTTATACCCTGGGAACCCAAGGATCAGAACCAGGAGTCAAAACGGTGAAAAACTAAAATTTGGCACCAGGTTATAGAACATATTCTGAGAAGGCTTGTGAGGAGTGACCACGAGTCGTGAAGTGAGTCGTGGTCCAGCAGCATTGGCAGGGTGTGCTGAGAAGAGCACGGGCATGATCACGAGTCATGTTCAGGCCTCACGACTTGTGAGGTCTCCCGTGGCCTGGACTGGTTGTTTGGCCAGAGGCATTGGGCAGTAGAAGCCACTGATGGTGACCACGAGTCTTGGTCACCAACCACGAGTCGTGGTGTCTTCCATGAGGTCCCCTATTTATTTTGAGTAGTGTACTAGAAGACTCATGTCCACGAGTCATGTCCAGTGAGCACGAGTCGTCCCGTCCCTCGTGAGCAAGTTATGGGGTTTTTACCCAATTGCATAGCTCTTCAATTTCTATACATGGGTACAATTAGATTATGTTTCTATTGATAAATTTTGAATCATGGGTATATTTTAAATTATTTTTCAATCAAAATTGTGTTTTCTAGTTTTATGAAATTAAAGGCCCATCGATGAGAAGTTCCTAAAATAAGGGAATGATGTTGAATGAATGATGATGATGAGATTCTATGATGAAAAGCATGTTTCTAAAGATACCCATGACTATGATATTGTTGTCAAAATAAATTGAGTAGATCCAAACATGATAAAATTTTGGGAAAAACCCTCATATCGAGTATGAGGATGTAGAATCTCTAAAGTAAGCTTACCACATGGTTTTGGAGTAAATGATCCCATTTATCTTTGAGCTTGTGGTATGTTTCGAAATAAAGCTTCTCATATGCATGAATTCATAATTGAGATGTATGTTATTATTCAGCTTTGTTTTTCATTCGATGTTGGTTCTATGCATGATTTCATTATTGAGCTTTTTCAAATGACAATGTTGAGCTTCGTTTCATACAATGTTGAGTTTATGAATGATTTCATCTTTAATCTTCTTCAATGGATGATATTGAGCTTCGTTATATATGATGTAGAGCATTTCATGTTTTGGGAGAAGATTCTAACACCGCGGGGCTAAGGGTTGATCACCCTATGCACCAGAACAACGCGCCAACGTAGTTGACAATATTATATGTATCAGGAACTCCCTTGTGAGTTTCCCCTTGCCCGTATGGGTCTTCAGCTTTATATAGATTTCATGGTAGCGTCCTTAGCCCTGAAAAGGTTTCGTATGGCTCTGCCTACTTCAGTGTTATAGTCGGGACCACGTAAGCTCTATCATGGTATATCGGTTAAGTGACGAGTCTCCCATTGTCTAAATGATTCAGATTTGCATATTCATTACTCATGGTTATTATTTTATACATGCATGTTCTATAGGCAAGGTTTGACACATTGTTCCGTTTTTCATATAAATATTGTATTTCAGCTTTGAGTATGGTCATGTTATGAAAAGATTATAATTTCTAAAAGAATGCATGCAAGCCCTCCTCTATGATTTGAAAGTTTATGATATGATATGAAATGATTTAAATGATTTACTTTACTTAAGCGGTTTACTTACCTTGCATACTCGGTACATTCCACGTAATAACCGCATATCTTCTGTGTTGTATCGTTTCATGATACAAGACCAGACTCGCAGCTTCAGCCCCACCCTTAGACAGCTTTCCGGAGTTAGTATCTGCTTGGATTGGTGAGTCCTCACCCTTCGAGGACTAGACTTTCAATTTCCCTTATGTATTTCAAGTTTCGGTATTATTGAGTTAGTTGGGGTCTTGTCCCATCAACTCATCCAGATTAGAGGCTTATCAGACTATGTATGTAATGAGCTTCAGATGTTTATCCTGTTGTTGTGATGAGTTAGACTTCCACTGAGTTATATTGTTAATTTCTTCTGAATTTTATTTGAAATAGATGTATGTTTGTGCCATGCGTCTCTCGGGGTCCCTTGTCCCATGTCAACGATCCGAGCCTCTGTTTGTGTCGTGACAAACTTGGTATCAAAGCCATAGGTTTGAAGTGTCCTAGGGTGTTTGAAAGCCACGTTAAGTAGATTCTTCTTCATGGGTGTGAATCACGCCACACTTATGACGAAGATGCAACGACATGTTTAGGAAATGTTCCCTTCTTTCATGATCTATGTCATGCGATGAAAAGTCTTTCTATCCTTCTAATTCATGCTATTCGCGATTGCAGAATCATAGCTCCTCGAAGAATGATCGAAAGGAGGAATGGAGGTGGTGAAGGCCACGAGAAAGGAAATGATTATGGGCATCAGCTAGCCCCGCCAGTTCAGGAGCCTCAGGCACCAGAGTCAGCCGCTCATGCTGAGTTCCGGGCCGCTATTCAGATGCTTGTGCAGGCATTTACCGCTTAGGTTAATCAGTAGGCCGTGGCACATGTTCCGCAAAATGGTAATGCAGCAATGACTCGAGTCAAGGACTTCTTGAGGATGAACTCTCTTGAGTTCACAGGGTCGAAGATAGATGAGGACCCACATAAGTTCGTGGATGAGATTTTCAAGATCACCCAAGTCATGGGGGTGAGTAGTGCTGAGTGCATAGAGTTGGCCTCCTACCGATTGAAAGGGGTTGCGCATATCTGACTTTGCCAATGGAAGGATAGCAGGGTCGCAGGAGTAGGTCTGATCACGTGGGAGGAGATTCAGGTTGCATTCCTAGATCGGTTCTTCCATAGAGAGATGAGGGAGCTGAAGGCAGCTGAGTTTGTAAACTTTAAGTAGGGAAGAATGACAGTACAAGAGTATTCCCTTGAGTTCACTCATATATAAAAATATTCCCTGGAGTTAGTGGCTGACTAGAGGGCGCAGATGAGAAGGTTTGTACATGGTATAGCAAGTTATTTAGATAAGGAGTGTCGGATTGCTATGACTCACCAGGATATAGACTTCCCTCGTATAGTGTTGTACACCCAGCAAATGGAGGCGGCACATTCGAGAGAGAGGGAGGCCAAGAGGGCCAGGACCAAGGATCACAGGTTCTCTCAGTAGAGCTCTGGTGGTGGGCACCGACAGTAGATTCACCAGAGATTGTCAGCCTCGACATCTTTGGCATTGAGTGTGCCATCTAGTCCTAGACGTGATCAGAGAGGGAGAGCATCAGGCTCTAGGGGTTAGAGTAGCAGACCCACATATTCTAGCATCCCAGCTTGTTTAAGATATGGTTGAGAGCACAAAGGCCAGTGCTTGACAGGTTCAGGTGCTTGTTTCGAGTGTGGGAAGCCCGGACACATGCTTAGAGATTGTCCAGCTGCAAGGCAAGATCAGGTTGGGGGTCGAGGCCCAGCTTCTTGTTCAGCAGGCCCTCTCCCACGCTCAGCACATCAGGGGGCATCTACTAGCATAGCTGGCGGTCAGCGCCAGAGTAGATTCTATGCTTTAGCTTCCCATCAAGAGTAGGAGGTCTCCCTGGATGTGATCATTGGTATGTTGCGAGTTTTCCATATTGATGTACATGCTTTGCTAGATCCAGGGGATACCTTCTCTTTTGTGACTTCATATGTGGCCAGTTGATTTGGAGTTAGTCCCGATGACTTTTCAGAACCCTTCTCAGTTTCAACCCCTATAGGTGACTCAGTTATAGCTAGAAGGGTGTATAGAGGTTGCCCAGTCTCAGCCCTTTATAAGGTCACCTCAGCAAACTTGATAGAGTTTTCCATGACCGATTTCGATGTTATTCTCGGGATGGATTGGCCATTTGCATGCGATGCTACAATTAATTGTAGAACCCAATCAGTAGAGTTCAGATTTTTGGGTGACCCTACCCGAGGGTACCGATAGTTTTTTGGTGTATTGTTATGCTTCGAGAATTCGACTTGGATGTGTGTTGGTGCAACATTGGAAAGTTATAGCATATGCCTCAAGACAATTGAAAGTCCATGAGAAGAATTATCCGACCCATGATCTCGAGTTGGCCGCGGTGGTTTTTGCATTGAAGATATGGCGGCATTACTTGTATGGGGTCCACGTGGATGTATTTATGGACAACAAGAGCTAGCAATATGTGTTCAAGCAGAAAGATCTCAATCTTCGGCAAAGGAGGTTGTTGGAGCTACTAAAGGACTACGACATGAGTGTCTTTTACCACCCGGGTAAGGCTAATGTGGTAGAGGACGCACTTAGTAGGCTATCTATGGAGAGTGTGTCGCACATGGATGAGGGAAAGAAGGAATTGGTAAGAGATGTCCATCGACTTGCAAGGTTGGGAGTTAGATTGGTTGACTAGACTGATGGCGGCGATGTTGTGCAAAATGGGTCAGAATCGTCCTTGGTGACTAATGTGAAAGCTAGAACAAGATGAGGATCCGATTTTTGTAAAGTTAAAGGAATCCGTTCGAAGTCAGAAATTGGAGTTTTTCTCCCAAGAGGGAGATGGCGTGTTGTGGTACCAGGGTCGTCTATGTGTTCTAGATATTGATAGTTTGAGGGATTGGATATTGCATGAGGCGCATGGGTCCAGGTATTCTATCCACCTAGGTGCCACCAAGATGTATCATGATTTTCAGGAAATATATTGGTGGAACGACATGAAGAAGGATACTGCAGAATTCGTAGCTAAGTGCACGAACTGTCAGCAAGTGAAAGCGGAGCATCAAAGGCCGGGAGGCGTACTTTAGGATATTGTCATTCCCACTTGGAAGTGGGAAGAGATAAATATGGATTTCATTATAGGATTACTTTTTATTCACCGACACTACAATTCCATTTTGGTGGTGGTAGACAGGTTGACCAAGGCTTCACACTTTCTACCGGTCAAAACCACAGATTTCGCGGTTGATTACGTCAAATTGTATATCTGGGAGTTGGTACAATTGCATGGAGTGTCCTTTTCTATTATCTCAGACCGAGATACTCAGTTTACCTCTTAGTTTTAGCGGTCTTTCCAAAGAGGGCTTGAGACTCAGGTTAAACTCAACACAACATTTCATCCACAAACGGATGGTCAGGCGGATCAGACAAGTCAAACTCTTGAGAACATGTTGAGAGAAAGTGTGATGGACTTTAAAGGTAGTTGGGATGATCACTTGCCCTTGATCGAGTTTTCTTACAATAACAGCTATCACTTCAGTATCCAAATGGCACCGTTCGAGGCTCTTTATGGGCGGAGATGTAGATCTCCCATCGGAGGGTTGAGGTTGGTGAGGCAGCTTTGATAGGACCTGATTCGATTCATGAGGCTATGGTGAAGGTTCAATTGATAAGGGATAGGCTGAAAACCATTTAGAGTCATCAGAAGTCATATGTTGATGTGATGAGGAGAGAGTTGGAATTTGAGGTGGATGATTGGGTATTTCTGAAGGTATCTCCCATGAAGGGAGTCATGCGGCTCAGAATGAAAGAAAAACTTAGTCCCCACTATGTTAGTCCCTACCGAGTTACGAGAAGAGTTGGTAGGGTAGCGTATGAGTTATACTTGCCATCAGAGTTATCTTCAGATCATCTTGTCTTTCATGTATCACTCTTTAAAAAGTGCTTGGTTGATCCAACATTAGTTGTCCCGGTGGAAAGTGTTAGTGTGAGAGATAGCCTCAGCTATGAGGAAATTCTAGTTGCAATCTTGTATTGTCAGGTTCGGAAGCAGAGGAACAAAGAAGTAACTTCGGTAAAAGTGTTATGGGGAAATCAGCAAGTTGAGGGAGCTACGTGGGAAGCCAAAGAGGCTATGATGGCTAAATACCCCCATTTGTTCCCTACCGACTAAGTTCCAGTTTGAGGTATCAGTTTTTGCCCTAATTCTCTAAGTTATGATATATGTATGTGATGTCTGAATTCAGTTTAGTTGTGTGTTTCTAACATTCGAGGACGAATGTTCCCAAGGGGGAGATATTTTTATTCACACACTTCATAGACATAATTTTTCCCATACTTTGCTATGTTTTGAGGACAAATTATGTGTGTTTGTATGGGTTTATGTTATATATTTGTGAAAATAGATAACGCACACAATTAGATGCTTTTAGGTCTAAAAGCGATGGATTTTGGTGTATTTGATGCTTTGGAATGAATTTGAAGAAAATGGAATAAAGTAAGGACTGGGAGGAGAAAATTTTAAGAAGTGTCCAGCGAAGGTAAGGAGTGACATTATGAGTCATCGTGTGAAGTGACAATTCATCGTCAGACACTGTGAGCATCTATCAAGTACACTGGAGTATGTGATGATCCATGGACACGAGGGACCTAACGACCCGTGCCCAGTCCTAACGAGTCGTTAGGTGACCCATTGTCACGACTGGTCCTATTGCTGATTACGACTGTGCTTGACTAATCACGACTCGTTTGAGGTCCTAACGAGTTGTTATTTAGCCCGTGACCACTGACGACCTAAAGTATGTTTTTAATTAGGAAAAGGAGCTAAAAATCCCAAATTAAGTCCATCAAGGAGCAAAAGAAGATGCAACGCGGCAAGGCTTCCAAAATAGAAAAAATGGGTCTCCCACTTCAACTAGAAAAAGGAACTTTGAAATCCCAAGCCAAGTTCATCAAGGAATGAGGAAAGCATGTAACTACTATGAATACCCTTTATTTTCATGTAATAGCTATCAATCATTAAATTAAGTATCAATCTTTAAATTAAGTATCAAGCTTTAGAACAAGTTTCAAGTTCAAAAGTCTTAAATTAGGATTAAAGTTTTAAGTCTCAAGTTTTTATGTGCAAGTTTGGAGTCTTGCGTTTAAAACTTCGAGATGATTGCTGAATTGTTCTTATTTATTGTTGAAATAATCAATTGAATTTCTTCCTATCATCGTTGTAAGTATTAATTTTTGTTTTATTTATGAATTCTACTAATTTACTTATAATCATGATAGGCTAAAACCAACACAACTAGGGTTGTGGGAACCATGACAAATTAACACACATAGGTAAAATACTTAGTGATTCTTGAACGGATTTTATGCATGTATTGTTTCTTCCTTCATTTTAATTAATTTTTAGTGGTTGCAAACGTTTGAACTTGCCTTATTCTTACTTACTGGACCAAGGAGGTAGTGAATTGGAAAAGGGATTAACAACGGAGATTTGAGGCTATCGACCCTCATCTAATAGCTTGAGCTTGTTCGGGGATAGCTAATCCGATATTAAGGGTAAGGGTTAATCAAGAACACACCCGTTGACGGACCAAGTTGCATGGTGAAAATCACCTAGATAGGGGACCAACCATTTTGGTGAACCTAACTTACCAATATTACATGCTAAGTACCGGAATAGATCACTAGTATAAAATGTCTTGTGGTTATGAAGTCATGGGGAACATTTACCCTAGTTAGTTGCATTAATTAGGAAACAACAACAAATTTCTCAACATTGTTATTTAGTACTTTTAGAAATTCCCCACTCTTAGGAAATAATTAACTAAAAAGCATAAGCGCTAGATTCTTCTATATCCTTCCATATTCCCTATGGGATCGACCCCAACCTTTAGTTGGGTTCTTTACTGACAACGTCTGCTTCATACTTCCGAAGGAGCTGTGGTTTGAGCGTTATCAGTCACCAACCGTCAAGTGCACTACCATAACTTATTTTTCCTTCCTTATAACTCACCCTATGACTGATCTGACAACTCATGAGGTCTGACCACGGGTCATTGCCACGCCCGCGGGGGCCCTTCTCCTCAAACTCTTCACAAATTTCACTGGTTTTCCCACGAGTCACCTGACGACTCATGGGCTCACCTCACGAGTCGTCCAATGTCTTGTCTTGAGTCTGCAACACCAAATTCACATTTTTCCTATTTTAACTCCCATATCCGATCTTTAAGCTCCTAGGGTATAACAATATCTCCCCCTTCGGAACATTTATCCTCGAATGTTGGAAACAGGTAGAAAATAGAAACATAAAATTATCATACTCTAATATTGATCATTTAAACCTAAATTTTACGGAATGACTACATCCGATTTATATCACATAGCTTAACTGATCTCATGCTTCACATACACATCCATACACACAAAAGAAACTTGAACATATGAATTGAACATTAAAACTAAATAGAGTCATAGAGCACAACTGATACCTCAAGTCAAAACTGAGCCGGTAGAGAATAAGTGTGGGTATTTAGCCATCATATCCGCTTCGGCTTCTTAAGTAGCTCCTTCAACATGTTGATTTCTCCATAAGACTTTAACTGAAGCTACTTCTTTGTTCCTTATCCTTCGAACTTGATGATGAAATATTTCCACCGGGACTTCCTCATAGCTTAGGCTGTCTTTTACACCAATGTTGTCCATCGGAACTACTAGAGCTGGATCTCCCATACAGTTCTTCAAAAGCAATACATGAAATACAGGATGCACAAAAGACAACTTTGAGGGCATTTCCAACTCATATGCTACGTTACCAACTCTTCTCATAATCTGGTAAGGGAAAACATAGCAGGGACTGAGTTTTCCTTTCTTCGAAAACCACATGACTCCCTTCATGGGAGATACCTTTAAAAATCCCAATCGTCCACCTTGAATTCCAACTCTCTCCTCTTAACATCGGCATACGATTTTTGATGACTCTGAGCGTTTTTTAGCCTGTCCCTTATCAACTGAACCTTCACCATAGTCTCATGAACCGAATCTAGCCCCATCATAGATGCCTCACCAACCTCAAACCATTTGATGGGCGATCTACATCTCCGCCCATATAGAGCCTCGAACGGTGCTATCTAGATGCTAGAGTGATAGATGTTATTATATGCAAACTTGATCAGGGGCAAGTGATCATTCCAACTACCTTTAAGGTCCATCACACTTTCTCTCAACATGTCCTCGAGAGTCTGGAATTTTCGTTCTGCTTGGCCATCCATTTGCGGATGAACGACTGTACTGAGCTTAACCTGAGTCCCAAGCCTCTTCTAAAAAGACCGCCAAAACAGGGAGGTAAACTGAGTACCTCGGTCAAAAATAATGGACAAGGGTACTTCATGTAGCTGAACCAACTCTTGGATATACAATATGGCATACTAATTTGTCAAATCTGTGGTTCTCACCGGTAGGAAATGTCCAGCCTTGGTAAATTTGTCTACCACCACCCAAATAGAATCATAGTGTCATCGAGTACGAGGTAGGCCTATAATGAAATCCGTATTAATCTCTTTCCACTTCCAAGTGGGAATGATAATGTCCTGAAGTACGCCTCCTGGACTTTGATACTCGACCTTACTTGTTGACAGTTCGGCAATTGGCTATGAACTCTGCAATATTGTTCTTCATACCATCCCACCAATAGATATCTCGTAAGTCATGATACATATTGGTGGCACTTGGATGAATAGAATACCCGGAGCTATGGGCCTCATGCAATATTCGGTTCCTCAAATCATCAACATCAGGAATACATAGGTGACCCTAGTACCGAAGCACACCATCTCTCCCATGGGAGAAGAACTCTACCTTCTGACTTCGAACGACTTTCTTCATCTTTACCAAAATCGGATACTCATCTTGTCTAGCTTTCACATCAGTCACCAAGGATGATTCTAACCCATTTTGCACAATAACACCGCCATCGGTTGAGTCGACCAACCTAACTCCCAACCTTGCAAGTCGATGGACATCTTTCACCAGCTCCTTCTTTCCCTCATCCACATGTGACACACTCTCCATAGAGAGCCTACTAGGTGCGTCCACTACCACATTAGCCTTACCCGGATGATAAAGAACACCCATATCATAGTCTTTTAGTAGCTCTAGGCGCCTCCTCTGCCATAGATTGAGGTCTTTCTACGTGAACACATATTGTAAGCTCTTGTGGTTCGTAAATAGATCCACATGGACCCCATATAAATAATGTCGCCACATCTTCAATGCGAACACCACCACTGCTAACTCTACATCATAGGTTGGGTAATTATTCTCATAAACTTTCAACTGTCTAGAGGCATATGCTATCACTTTTCCTCACAGCATCAATACGCACCTGAGTCCAATTCTCGATGCATCACAATACACCACAAAACCATCAGTGCCCTTGGGTAGGGTCAACACTGGTGCAGTAGTAAGTCGAGCCTTCAACTCTTAGAATCTCTTCTCACAAGCCTCTGACCATTGGAATTTCACTTTGTTCTGAGTCAACTTGGTCAATGGTGCTGCAATCGA
Source organism: Datura wrightii (assembly GCA_035772735.1). Classification (NCBI taxonomy): domain Eukaryota; kingdom Viridiplantae; phylum Streptophyta; class Magnoliopsida; order Solanales; family Solanaceae; genus Datura; species Datura wrightii. The sequence goes on along the minus strand of JASDFA010000019.1, from coordinate 67,191,407 downwards.
TAAGAAATCCTCAACAAATTTTGGATAATAACCAGCTAAACCCAAGAAGCTTCAAATATCCAAGGGATTCACCGGTCTAGGCCAATTCTTCACTGCCTCGATTTTCTGAGAATCTACTTGTATGCCCTCGCCTGATACTACATGGCCCAAAAAGGATACCGAGTTCAACTAGAACTCGCACTTTCTATACTTGGTATACAACTGACAATCCTTGAGGGTCTGAAGCACTATTCTCAAGTGAGCGGCATGCTCCTCCTCGCTCAGAGAGTATATAAGGATGTCGTCAATGAACACGATCACAAACATATCCAAATATTGCTTGAACACTCTGTTCATCAACTCCATGAAAGTTGTAGGAGCATTCGTTAGTCCAAAAGACATAACTACAAACTCATAATGGCCATACTGTGTTCTAAAGGCTATCTTCGGAATATCACACTCCCGAACCTTGAGTTGGTGGTACTCGTACCTGAGGTCTATCTTCGAGAAACATCTAGAACCCTGGAGCAGGTCAAACAAGTCATCAATCTTGGGTAAGGGATACCTATTCTTGATGGTGACCTTGTACAATTGCCGATAGTCAATGCACATCCTAAGTGATCCATTCTTTTTCAGGACAAAAAAAACGGGTGCACCTCATGGAGACTTGCTCGGTCTAATGAAGCCCTTATCTAATAGGTCCTTCAATTGATCATTTAATTGCTTTAGCTTAGATGGAGCCATCCTGTACGGAGAAATAGAGATAGGCTGCGTATTAGGTAAGAGATCAATACCAAAATCAATTTCCCTCTCAGGAGGAACACCTGGCATATCATCGGGAAAGAACTCCGGATACTCATATACCATCGGAACTAACTGGATAGTCGGGTCTTGGACTCAACATCCTTAACCCTAACTAGATGATACATGCAGCCCATAGAAATCATTTTCATGGCCTTAAGATATGAAATAAACTGACCTACTAGTACTGCTAAATTACCCTTCCACTCCAAAACTAACTCACCCGAAAACCGGAATTCCACCGCACGGGTCCTACAATTAACCAAAGCATGACATGCAAAAAGCCAATCCATGCCCAGAATGATGCCAACGTCAGTCATAGCTAACTCTACTAAGTCTACGGAGGTGACCTTATGCAGTATTGTAATGGGGCAACCTCTATACACCCGCCTATTACAATTGAATCACCGACTGGAGAAAAGAATAGGAAAGGTTTTGGCAGTATTTCAAGGCTAACCCCAAACCTACTAGCAATATAAGGGGTCACAAAAGATAAAGTATCTCCTGGATCTGACAAGGCATAAGCATCAACATGAAAGACTTGCAATATACAAGTGACCACATCTAGTGACGCCTCCTTTTCCTGGTAGCGTACTAAAGCGTAAAACCTCTTCTAGCACTGGCTACCTGCTGAACTAGTAAAGGCACCCAGTTGAGGGGGACGTGCTGCTGGAGCGGTACAAATGGATGCTTTCACATGGGCTTCACCGACACCTGATCTGGCTGAGGGGCAATCCTTAAGTCTGTGTCCGAGTTTGCCACACCTGAAGCAAGGATCAAAGGAAACTAAGAACCTCCTGGGGTGATTCTTGTCGCACCCAGCACAAACAAGGAAAGAGCGCTCCACCTTCATGCTAACCTGGCCTCTCGACTCTGAAGCTCTGCTCCTCCGATCTCCTCTGAATCTAGATGGCGTGCTAGAAGATGATGTAGCGGGATTGATAGACCTATACTGGGACTACTGACGCTGTTCACCCCCTAACCTGACCTGAGAAGTCCCATAGTTTTCGGTCCTGGCCCTTTTGGCCTCCCTCTTCCTCCGATAGACTGACTCCATCTGTTGTGCATGCAACCTAATGTGGGGAAAGTCGATATCCCGATGTAGCATGGCAATCGTAAATTCCTTGTCCAAATAATCCGCCACACCATGAACAAAATGACTCACCCGAGCCCTCTGGTCCACCACCAACTATGGATCATACTGGATAATCGGGTGAACTCCAATGCGTACTCTTGAACAAACATGTCACCCTGTTTTAAATTAACAAACTCGGAATCCTTGAGCTCCCTCATCTCCCAAGGGACTAACTGATCAAAAAATGCCACATGGAACTCTTCCTAACCTATTAGGCCTGCTCCCACTGCCCTCGCATCCCTCCACTTCTTGAACCATATGTGAGCCACCCACTTTAGTTGATAGGAGGTCAAGTCAATGCACTCGCCATTGCTCACCCCCATAACCTAGGTGATCTTTAGAATATCCTCAATAAAATCGTGTGGATCCTCGTCCACCTTCGACCCTGTGAACTCAGGAGGGCTCATTCTTAAGAAATCCCTCACCCTAGCCACCACCGCATTTCCGTTATAAGGATAAATCGCCACATGAACCTGGGCAGCCATGGCCCGTGCCAGCATCTCAATCGCTGCCATAAACTCAGCGTGGACAGCTGGCTCTGGTGTGTGCTCCCTGTGAATGGGTAGAACTGGCTTATGCTTGTCACCATTGGAACCCTCATGATCATTGTCATTTCCATTTCTTTTGGCATTCACTCGGCACGGAGGCATGATTCTACAAAATGTGAATAGCATGAATTAGGAGGGTAAGGACTTCTATCGCACGACATAGATCACAAAGAAGGGAATATTTCCTAAATGTTTCAAAGCCTCTTCCTCATAAGTGTGGCACATTTCACACCCATGAAAAAGACTCTATTTAACGCGGCTTTTCGACATCCTAGGACACTTCGAACCTAAAGCTCTGATACCAAGTTAGTGATGACCTGAACGTACACCCGGATCGTAGACATGGGACAAGGAGCCCCGAGAGACCCCAAACCGACTCATGGCATGAACATACATCTAATTCATTCATATAAGTGGAAGACTTAACAAAAGGAAATAAAATCATGACATAATAACAGAGAAAAGACAATACATGATCCTTACATGACAACTTAAAACAACTGATAGTCTGAAAAACCTCTAATCATGAATGACGGGTTGAAGGGACAATCCCCCAACTAACCATACAATAGTGAAATTGAAAGAGAACAATACAGTCTAAACATATGGCCCTCGGAACATGATAACTCACCAAATAAGCTGATAGCGAACTCTGATGAGCTACTAAGGAGGGTGAGCCTGAGAGCCGGGTCTTGTATCATGTAATGATACAGAATAGAAAGTATGTGGTCAGCACGTGGAATGTACCGAGTATGCAAGGTAAGTAAAAAGGAAACTTAAAATATACAGAACTCAAAAATGATTAAAAGAGTAGGACATCACGCTCATATCATAAACATCATAACATAATAAAAGGCTCAAGGTTTTCAAAACATTTGTAATACATCGTAATCATATCATAGTACAAAGATTTACTCAACATAACTTTAGCCAAGTTACATAATCATAAACATGCATAAATCAGGAGCAACAGTGGGAGATTCTCTTAAAACAACATAACTTATATGAACACACATGAAGTTTTACTTATAAACCTAGTCGGGAGGCCGTTTGTACCATGCCAAGGGTAGAACCACGAAGGGAATGATATCACCATGAAAAGGGATATTTGGGCAAGGGACATTCACAAAGGAGGTCCCAACATACCTACGGTGGCACGTAGTTTATGAGATCCGGGGGTTAACCTGAGCCCCAAACCTACTCAGTGTTCCATACTACTCCCAAAACATATATAGTTGTCATAGTATAACATGCATGAATTCATAATCTATTTAAATCATGATAATCATAAACCTACTTATACCTACGTGAACTAGCCATGAAACAAGGCCCATGAGTCGACCAAAACATTATTCATAACTCATAGGTTTCTTGCATACTTGAAGATCATACATGTATCTTCAATTTCATATAATCATGATGGGTGATTGATTAAATTTAGAATTTAAATCATAATTCATACTGGGCTCGTAAATATCATTAATGTCACGCATATGTAGTCTTACTTTCAAGGGAATTCAATAATCGATAACATTATAAGTAAATTAAATTACAAAATCAGATCAAAACCCCATAGAATACGATAAGATTCAAAATTCACAAAGACCACTAACAATCATTAGATTTTTATATAAATCAACTTCAAAAACCAATGAATTTGTTATAAAATTTTCATAAAATCGTAGAAAATGGGCATGGGTGTGAAAGGAAACACACATTGATAGCCTTACATACCTGAAAATAACTGACTCTTAATCTCCCTTGAATTCCCAAGAAGGAATTGGAAGGATTTTGAAGAGGGAAGCCTTGAATCACCCTTGAACAATTTTCTATTCTCTTGCATGCATAAATGAGGACTTAGAGTAGATTATCCCTCTAAAAACCCACCTTTCATAAGCTAAAGCGATGTAGTTTAGGTCTTAGGAATTTAGGAATTATGAAAAGGCCCTTACTAATTTCACAGGAAATTACTACCAGGTGATCCTAACGGATGACTTGACGACTCGTCACTGGTGCAAATGATTCATTACTTGGCTCGTCAGGTGCACTGCCTGGCCTTATCTTTTGGGCTCATAATTACTGACATAACGACTCGTTAGGGGTGACCACGACTCGTGGTCACCAACCATCAAGTGCATCTCCTTAACTTCTTTTTCCTTCCTTCTAACTCACCCCACGGCTGACCTTACAATTCGTGGGGTCTGATCATGAGTCGTTGTCAGGCCCATGGGGGCCCTTCTCCTCAAAGTCTTTATAAATTTCAGTAGTCTTCCCATGAGTCACCTGACGACTCATGGGCTCACCTCATGAGTCATCCAATGACTCATCCTGAGTACGCAACACCAAATTCACATTTTTTCCTATTTTAACTCTCGGGTCCAATCTTTAAGCTCCTGGGGTATAACACCAGGCCTACCCAAATTCTATTCAAACAAAAGATAGGTAAACTTTACAACTTAGAAACCCCGAATTAAAGGAGTTGGCCGATCTGCTGACTTTGAATAGCTTTTAACAGAGGTCCTGAATCCTATCTGTCTAAACTAGTAGGAAAGTATGTAGCGCCCCATAGTTGGCCGTCAGTACAATATGTACTGAATATGTAAGGAAGCAAATAAGCGAAATAATAGTTGTTGAAGATTGAAAGTAAGTGGAAGGAAGGGGAAGGAATTAATCTGGATGTTTTCTTATTCATAACATGCATCTACTACGACACTACACGCATATGAACTAAGACTACACAATTACATATTCATAAGCTACACCTAACAAGTAAGCATACAAACAAGAACCTAACTTAGCCCCCATAAGCCTGGAAGGTAAAAGCAACACTGAAATAACCTACCAGGGCCCCCATAAGCCCTGGCAAGTACAATTCAATCTATATACACCTATCCAAGTTCTATGACATTACTAGTGCTATAGCTAACCTACCTGGCTTCTGGGTCCGCATCTGAGCCCGTTGGACTCCTTTAAGTATGTCGGAGCGCCAGGCTCGATGAGTGTCAGTGATGCCGATACGACATAAATTAATAGTCCAGCCATGGAATGTACTATAATATGGCCCTTGGACCTCAGCATCGTCCCTTAGGGCGGCATATAGCTCCTTAGAGCTACATCGCATGGCCCTGTAGGCGATGACAAAGTTAACAACCCTGAATTTGTGGATGGAAGGCTATCCAAGGTGGGGCAAATCCCAACCTATGTACTACATTGAAGTATCAATCTAGCCACTGAAAAGGCGTATTCAGCCTTCCAAGCCTAACGCGACAGCTACTCGCCCCTAAAATGTCTATATAGCTGCTAGTAGGCACACCCCATGTACCTGTATCTTATCAAAGGATACTGATAGTAATTGTAATCTCTAATAGTCTAGACCGGATAGGGAGAAATCTAGAGTCGCCTTACAATACTCTGAATGTCCTGCTAGTACTACTATAACTCATAAGCAAATGTAGGATTGCAGATGACCAATTACCTAGTTCCTTTGCCTAGAACGACTATAGGACTACTACTGACCGAACATGCTTTTGAGTGGTCGACCCCTAATCCTCCACAGGTAGCTTACTAAAATTCTTAACCTGAATTTGTGGATGGAAGACTATCCAAGGTTGGGCCAATCCCAACATACGTACTACACTAAAGTATCAATCTAGCCACTCAAAAGGCGTATTGTGTCTTCCAGGCCTAATGTGACAGCTACTCGCCCCTAAAATATCTGTATAGCTGCTAGCAGGCACACCCCATGTGCCTTTATCTTTTCAAAGGATACTGATAGTGATTGTAATCTGTAAGGGTCTAAAACGGATAGGGCGAGATCTAGAGTGGCCTTACAATACTCTGAATGTCCTTCTAGTACTACTATAACTCATAAGCAAATGTAGGGTTGCAGATTACCAATTACTTAGTTCCGTTGCCTAGAACGACTATAGGACTACTACTGACTGAATATGCTTTTGAGCGGTCGGCCCCTAATCCTCCACAGGAAGTTTACTAAAATTCTTAGCTTGAGGCTAATACTGTACTAACATGGTTCTAGTCCTTTAGACCTTAACTTGGTCTGTTCAGATCTTATATAACTTTTCTGGGCGATTCCTAACCTTGTAGGTAAGTTTATATAGACTTATCCACTCACAGCAACCTGTAGCTGAATATCTCATAGGAGCAGGCTAGGGTGTTGGCCTCACATCCAACTTCTAGTAAGGTCCCCTCATTAGGGTACCCACATGTCTATCTAACCCGAAAGTTGGGATGGCTTCTTGAGCGACCTGTATGATGGATACTAAATAATCTGTAACTGATAGTCACTGGTAGTAGCTAACTAGATGGCAAGCTCTCACTCGGTTCACTAGACAACCCTCGCCATTGACTCTAAAGTATGGCCATCTTATCTAAATTTCTAGCCTTGGGGCATGAAGGTATGCCAATGGCATCCGGGAATGCTTCACTGACAATACAGGCGTCTAACTGGAAGTCATATCACCTGGCTGTGCCCAATACTATTTAACCTTTGAAAGAAGGCCCAATAACTAACCCTAAACTTCTTAGGCCTTGGCGTGACATCAATGCATCAAAATTCTATTAATATAGTGGACTAGACGGACATGGGAGTCTCTATGACACTCCTGTCGTGAGCTACACTTAACACACTCTTTATCAAGGAAAGGTACTGTAATATACTCTCGATATGCTTTCTAAAAGCTAACCACAACCTATATATATTTGTAGTCTATAGACAACAGCTGACCACGACATATCTAATCACAATCTACTAATAGCAACTATTTCAAACATATGGGACCATTATTTCCATTCAAGAACATAAGTTGTATCATTATATGACGAGAATAACTGTCACAACCCAACGTACACCTGGATCATAGACACGGGATAAGGCGCCCCGAGGGACCCCAAGTCGACCCATGGCATGAGCATACATCTAATTCAATTACATGAGCGGAACACTTAACATAGAGAATGTAATCATAACATAACATAATGAGAAACAATACAATACTTATACAATACGGCAGAATACAACTTTTAGTATGATAAGCCTCTAAACATGAAAGGCGGATTGATGGGACAACTCCCCAACTAATCCAACATCTAGAAATTGAAGGAATAACATAGTGTGTGAACATGTAGCCCTCCAAACATGAGGACTCACCAAGTACGCAGAGAGCAAGTCCGAATCTATCTACGGGTGAGGATGCGCCTATGAACTGGGACCTGTATCATGAGATGATACAATATAAAAAGTACGCAGTCAGTACGTGGAATGTACTGAGTATGCAAGGTAAGTAAAGTAGACATTTAAAACATGTATGAAACTCATAAATGGTCATCGGAGTAGGAAAACATGCTCGTATCATAAATCATTATAACATATCATACGGCTCATGGTTTTCAAAACATTAATAATGTAAACATAGTCATAATCATAACAGAAGAGCCTTACTTAACATAACTTCAGCCAACATACATAATCATAGCATGCGGTAAATCATGAGGAACAGTGGAAGATTCTCTTAACTGACATACCCCATATGAGCACATGAAGCCCGACTTGTAACCCTAGTTGGAAGGGTGTTCTTACCTTGACAAGAGTAGGAACCATGAAAGGCGTGATCACACATGAAAAGGGACATTTAGGCCACGGAAAACACGAAAAGGTCCCAAAATACCTACGGTGGCACGTAGTTTGTGAGATCCAGGACCTAACTTGAGTCCCGAACCTACCCGGTATTTGATACTACTCCCAAAACATATATTGTGCTCATAATAATATATACATGAGTTCATGGGCTAGTTAAATCATGATGATCGTAAACATGTTTGAACATACGTGAACTAGCCATGAGTTGATGCTCGTGAGTCGGCCAAAAACATAATCATGCTTAATAAGATACATACATACTTATAGATCATGCATATAGTTTAAATTTCCATAGGATCATAATAGATAACATAATATATATTCATGATTTAATTCATAATACATGATGGGCTTATCAAAACATCAATAGATCAATGGATCATAAATCGGTTTATCATGGGCATGCATAATCAAGCTTAATTGATTAGAAATTCAAAATCCGCCATATTAAGATCAATTTAGAACTCAGAAGATGATCAACATCAGTAGATAATGATAGGGTTTCAAAATCACAAGACCCATAATTAAGTCATTAAATTTTTATACAAATTGATTATAAAACCCCATGTGTTTTTAAAAAAAATTTGAGTAATTAATAGAGAAGGAGCATGGATGTGGAAGAATCCACCCATTGAAGACCCTACATACTTGGGATGATCAACTCTGAACCCTCCTTAAAAGCCCAAGAATGAACTTGAAGGAATTGAGTTGAAAAGCTTGAAATATCCCCTTGAATCACCTCTCGAAGTTCTTGCATGCATGAATAGGAGTTTAGAATAGGTCATTCTCTTAAAAACCCAGTTTTCCCAAGACAAAATGACGTAGTTTAGGACCTTATATCATTGAAAAGTCAAAAATACCCTAAATGAAGCAGCCTAAAAACTGGCTGGATGGAACCAACGGACATAACCAATGGGTCGTTAGAACCCACCATGACCCGTCGTGTCTCTCGTGGAATGAACTGCTGATGACCGATTCTTGAAACCAAACAATGGGTGGAAAAGACGACCCGCCCCTTCAACCCACGACTCGTTACATCATCCATTGTTTGGTCAGCACAAAATCTGAATCCCCTTACCACGAGCCTCACAAGGACTCGTGGTTCCTTCCACTGAGTCGTGGTCTCAACCCGTCACATACATTGGGAATTCCTACCCTCCAACAATGACCACAACCAATGACCCGTGGCTTCTCTTAAGAGGTCGTTGGGTCTCCCGTTGTCTACACTACTGCCCAGCCTGACCCTAACCACGACGGTGAAGGACGACCTCTTGCATCCCACAATAGGTCATCATACCTGACATTGTCTCCACTGCCACCATCCTTTCGCCAACCAATGACAACACACAACGACTCGTGATTTAATACCATAAGTCGTTCGGTGGCCCGTTTTGTGATGTTTTTGCCAATTTTCTACACTTTTCAATTTCAACTCCTAGGTCTATTCTTAGGCCTTCCCAGGGTATTACAATATCTCCCCCTTGGAAACATTCATCCTCGAATGTAGGAAACAAACAACAAATAGAAACATTCAATTATCATACTCAAATTTTGACTATTTTAGCCGAAATTTTCACAGAATGACTACCTCTGAACCAAACCACATAGCTGAACTGATCTCATGTTTCACATACACACTCATACACATGAAAGAAACCTGAACACATGAATTGAACATGAAAACTAATTGGGATCATAGAGTAGAAATGATACCTCAAGTCGAAACTGAGCCAATAGAGAACAAATGTGGGTATCTCACCATCATATCTGCTTCGGCTTTCCATGTAGCTCCCTCAACATGCTGATTTCATCATAAAACCTTAACTGAAGCTACTTCTTTGTTTCTCAACTTTCGAACCTGATGATCCAAGATTTCAATGGGAATTTCTTCATAACTGAGGTTGTCTTTTACCCCAATGCTGTCTACTAGGACTACCAAGGGTGGATCACCCAAACACTTTTTTAAAAGCGACACATGGAAGACGGGATGAACTGAAGATAACTCCGGTGGCAAGTCCAATTCATACGCCACCATACCAAATCTTCTCACAACCCAGTAGGGACCAACATAGCGGGGACTGAATTTCCCTTTCTTTCAAAACCGCATGACTCCCTTCATGGGAGATACCATAAGAAATACCCAGTCATCCACATAAAACTCCAACTCTCTTCTCTTCACATCAGCATACTATTTCTGATGACTCTGAGCGGTTTTCAACCGGTCCCTTATCAACTAGACCTTCACCATTGCCTCGTGAACCGCATCAAGCCCTATAATTGCTGCCTCGCCAACCTCAAACCATCCGATGGGAGATCAACATCTCCGCCCATAGAGGGCCTCGAATGATGCCATCTAGATACTAGAGTGATAACTGTTATTACAAGTAAACTCGATCAAGGGCATATGATCATCCGAACTACCTTTAAAAGCCATAGCACATGCCCTCAACATATCCTCAAGAGTCTGGATTGTTTGTTCCTCCTGGCCATCCATTTGCGGATGGAATGCTGTGCTGAGCTTAATCTAAGTTCCAAGTCCCTTCTGAAAAGACCGTCAGAACAGGGAGGTAAGCTGAGTACCTCTGTCTGAAATAGTAGACAAGGGAACTCCATGAAGTCAAACCAACTCCTGAATATACAACTTGGCATAATCATCCGCTGAATCCGTGGTCTTAACTGGTAGGAAGTGTGCGGCCTTTGTTAACTTGTCTACTACCACCCAAATGGAATCATAGTGTCGGCGAGTATGAGGTAGGCTTGTAATAAAATCCATATTAATCTCTTCCCACTTCCAAGCGTGGAATGCTAATATCCTAGAGTACACCTCTTGGCCTTTGATGCTCTACTTTCACTTGCTGATAGTTTGGACATCTGGCTACGAACTCTGATCACGGGCAAAAATAGCATGCCCGAGATACGCTTTATGACTTAAATTAGTCTTGTTTATCTAAGTTATTGGATACATTTTCATGTAATTTTATATGAAGTGAAGATATGTGCTAACCAACATGATTAGCCTTTGTTTTGTAGGTTTTGGTGACTTTTGAGTAACTAATCCATGAGTTGGTGAAGTAGAGGATTGGAAACGGAATTAACACACGAACGTCGGCAAAGAGGAGGCACAAAAAAGCCCACCTGCGCGTTGGCAACATGCCACGGCAGGCAGGCCGACCACAACAGCCCACCTGCACGTTGGCAACGTACCACGACAGGTTGACTGCGCGACCAATAGGTGCCAACGTGCTGCCCAAACAGCGTGACACGCTGCCAACGCGGCAGGGTGCTGCCGGGGCCAACTTTGGGTGATTTCTAGAGAGCTTCTGCGTCCGTAGTGTGTCACAGAGGCAGTGCTCCACGATGCACTCCGTGACACGTTGCTTGTTATTCCCGGAAAGAGTCCTATTACTATAAATAGCCCAGTTAGGTTTATTTTTCATAATTCTGACTTGGTGGAGCAAGGACGTGGGTTACAAGCAGTTGAGGGACGAAAATATCAAGGTTTTTTCTCTCTTTCTTTCATCTTTAATTCAATTGCTTGTATGATCAACACTCAATTTAAGATGTTTAATCCACAAATGAGTGGCTAATTCCTCTCCTTGCTGAGATTATGAATAATTGTGATGAAATTTGATCATTAATTATTTGGTTTTTCATCTTTTCTTCCATGTTGTTCTATTAATTCTTGTTCTTACTGCATTAATGTGTGGCCTATGTTAATGTACATCTAAAAAGTTCGGTTTCACTCGAGAGAGCAAGAAATGGGAAAGTTGTGAATTAATAGGATATGTTCTTTACTTGGTTTGGGAAAATTGAGTCTTGATTTGCTTTCAGGATATAAATATACCTGAAAGTCGTATTAGTTAATTTAGGAAGCGGATTTGTATGGCTAGAACATGAATTGCATTTGATCACAGAAATGTAGACGGATGGTTCATGATTCTTAAGTGAGGTTAAATACTAGAGCTTTAATCTCTTGGCAAATGTTCTTGGCTAGCAACTGGAGGAAAAGATTAACCAAATTATGATGATAATCAATTTCATTACATGTTTGTTTAACCTAAGCATGCTCTCATTCATAGTTCAGACTCAAATTAGATAATTGTTTTTAGCTTTAGTAGAAAAATTATAAAACAAACTATCAAACTGTTTGTTACACTGTTGTCTACATGTTTAGAAGTAAAATATAGTACACTTGAGCAAATTGCACTTCGTCCAAGTCTCTGTGGGATCGATACTTGGCTTACTAAAGCCACTTACTACTTGTTTGACCACGTGCACTCGCGTGTTGTTTTATACCCCACAAATCACGCGAACAAGTTCTTGGTGCCGCTGCCGGGGACTTGGCAATTGGTAAATTTGTTTTAAGTGTAAATTTACTATATTTGTTTTTCTTAGTGCTGACAACTTGGTCTTAGTGTTTGTTTTAATTCTTTTTCATTTTATTTTTTTCTTTTTCGGATACCCTTATTGACATAACATCGTTGAATATAAATGGTATAAATGGTGGATACTCATATTTTAGCGAATCTTGTCTGAATTGCGGAGGACACCACTCGTGGAAACACTGTAACACGTGCAATATATGTGGCGGTCAAGATGGCCATTGGGATGGCTGTTCGAATGCATATTACCCTCCCCCAAGCCCCTACTATGATCCTTCTGTTGTTTTTTCTGAATATAGGCATGCTGAAAATGAGGACTTGAGACACCAAGTTCAAATACAAGAGATGCTGAAACAACTCCTGGAGCAATCAGAAGCAATGAAGGAGGCGATGGCAGTATTGCAAATTCAGCAAGAAGAGAATGCAGAGGCTCTAGAAAGGATGAGCATCAAACTCACGGAGATGATTGCTGAGGCTAAAGCTTGTGATAAATTGCAGGTGACAGTTTTAGCCGATATTCAAGAGGAACTACAAGAGGAAGACAAGGGTGAATTTTTGGATGAAGCCCAACAATTAGAATCTCTTGAGTGTCCCTGTGATGGGCTCACACTTATGGTAAATCCATTCATGGAAGAAGAGATAGACTATCCCCCAGTTGACATTAATGGAAAGATAGATGTCGATGTTGAGAAGGTGTATACAAGTAAGGAGGTCAAACACAATGTAGTTTCAGAGTTGAGGTTTATTGGACCACACTCGAAGCATTTTTCGACATTCAATTTGGTTGACAACATAGAAATAGAGTCTTCCAAGCTTATAGAGAAATGTCTAGAGGAGGACCAAGCCCCGTATATTTTGAAATTTGCTAACTCAGAGAGACAAAATGACTTCGCTTACTTAAGGGCTAATAGGTTCAAAAGGCAACATCTACTGCTTGGCCCTTACAATTTTTCACCACCACCCCTGGAGCATAAGAGGAAATTAGAGAAGAAATTAGGGGTGAGATTCATATCCTCAAGGTGGAGGAAAAGGCGGTGAAACTGGATACGTCGTGCCGCGATGTAAAATTAGGCGCTGCTTGGGAGGCAACCCAAGGGTACCATGCGTACCATTTTAATTTCTTGCATTTAAGTTGATTTTATTTATTTTTCTTCTTGTGTTGTTTTGGTGGAAAGTTAAGCACAGATGGAGGGGAAGTCTGAGTACCCGTGGAGGAGGAAGCTAACAAGCATGGAAGAGAAAAAGTGTGGGGTCGAACACCCACTTGTGCAAAGTTGAAGGAAGGCATGCTATTAGCTAGGCCTAATGGCCTCAGGGAGTATTTCTCACCCTTTTTAAATTTTAATTTGATGCTATGAGGACATAGCAGGATTCAAGTGTGAGGTGAGGGAAATTTCAAAAAAAAATTTGTTGTGCTTAACGATTTTTGGTGAACGTAATGCTTGTGAGAAATTTGAAAAATTTGAAAATTTTTTGTGAATTAAGCATGACTTCATCACCTGTTGGTTTTTCTTTTCGGTTCTTTTCCGACGGGGGGTCTTTGAATCGAAAAAATAAAAATTTTTCTTTTCCTTTTCTTTGTCTGTATATAAAGTTTTTAGTCATAGCTAGGGACTTTTTCCGACGATGGATGGATGATGACCGTCTTGAGGAAAAATTAGTCGATAGGTTGTGGGTTTGTGAACCCGTAGCTAATCGATGCTTGAGGTTCTTGTTATGGGCTATAAATGGTTGTAAGATGCAAGTATGTTCAGTTTTGAAGCATGCAAGCGTATAACTTTGTTTGAGACACTTAGGCTCTTGAATTTGACTCAATATGATAGAAGCTGAATTCTGAATTCTTGTGATTAGCTGAGTAAGAGTCTACTGATTGTGTCTTGATTTGAGCATGTGCCATGAGTGTAAGATTTTTGAGCATTCTGTGCTATTATGAAATGTCTAGAACTTGCCTGGTGTGTATATAAAACGAAATGAAGGATGTGAATTGTAGGAGATGATTTAGGCATTTCTTTGAATGAACCAAACTTTTATCCCTCATTATACCTACCTTGAAAAATTAATCCTAGTTAACCCCATTAAGCCTTGAGCCTATTCTTTGACAGCTGCAACATAAGCTTAATCCTTTTTCTTTCATTAGCCTTGAAATTGAAACAAAACTCCTAAGCGCTTAAAGGAAAAATCCAAAAGAGTAAAGGAGTGAGAAGAATGAAAAAGAAGGGAAAGTAGCAATTGTAAGAGCTGAGAAAGGTCGAGGGTGCACTTGTTTGAATATGGGTGAGTATTAGTAGGGAGTAAGAAAATAAATAAATGAAAAGTTACTTATAGAACTCCTTACTAATAAGCTAAAAGTGCCTGAAGAAAGGGGGGAACAAAAGAGGAAAAAGAAAGATGAAAAGAGAAAAAGGTGAAGTGAGGGAAGGGAAGTTTGTAATGAAGGCGTGATGTATTAAAAGCGCTTAGGAAAGATAGTCACTATTACTGGCAATAATAGTACTTACCCGCACCTGAGTTACATTACAACCTAAAAAGTCCTACTTGATTTTACATTCATACATCCTTAAATTAGTGGAATAAAACACTAAGGGCAAGCTTATGGGTCATTACATGATGCATGTGAATTCTTTGTGAGAGTGAGTGTAATTCTATGCATGTACCCACACATGTTGTGATATAAAAATTGTTTTTGCGTGTGAAATTGGGTAACTCTCTTTCCGTGAGGGCCACATGTTGAATGAAGGATATAATTCATGTGGGATTTCTTAATTAGTTGATTTGCATGAGTTTGCTAAGATTGAGAGTCGATTCTTGAGTTTAAGAAGTCTTAACACAGTTGTACTTCATTTCAATGACCAAATTAGGCATGCTTTATTTTTAGCTTGTATCTTACGTAATCATTATAGCCGTAACTTGAATTATCTTTCTAAATTAGTTATGTGGGAGTCTCCATATGCATGATATGTAAAAGGTTGTTCGAGGACGAATAAGGCTTTAAGTGTGGGGTTGTGATCACGGGCAAAAATAGCATGCCCGAGATACGCTTTATGACTTAAATTAGTCTTGTTTATCTAAGTTATTGGATACATTTTCATGTAATTTTATATGAAGTGAAGATATGTGCTAACCAACATGATTAGCCTTTGTTTTGTAGGTTTTGGTGACTTTTGAGTAACTAATCCATGAGTTGGTGAAGTAGAGGATTGGAAACGGAATTAACACGCGAACGTCGGCAAAGATGAGGCACAAAACAGCCCACCTGCGCGTTGGCAACGTGCCACGGTAGGCAGGCCGACCACAACAGCCCACCTACACGTTGGCAATGTGCCACGGCAGGTTGGATGCGCGACCAATAGGTGCCAACGCGCTGCCCAAGTAGCGTGACACGCTGCCAACGTGGCAGGGTGCTGCCGGGGCCAAGTTCGGGTGATTTCCAGAGAGCTTCCGCGTCCGTAGCGTGTCACGGAGGTAGTGATCCGCGATGCACTCCGTGACACGTTGCTTGTTATTCCGGGAAAGAGTCCTACTACTATAAATAGCACACTTAGGTTTATTTTTCATAATTCTGACTTGGTGGAGCAAGGACGTGGATTACAGGCAGTTGAGGGACGAAAATATCTGGGTTTTTTCTCTCTTTCTTTCTTCTTTAATTCAATTGATTGTGTGATTAACACTCAATTTAAGATGTTTAATCCACAAATGAGTGGCTAATTCCTCTCCTTGCTGAGGTTATGAACAATTGTGATGAAATTTGATCATTAATTATTTGGTTTTTCATCTTTTCTTCCATGTTGTTCTATTAATTCTTGTTCTTACTGCATTAATGTGTGGCCTACGTTAATGTCATCTAAAAAGTCCGGTTTCACTCGAGAGAGCAAGAAATTGGAAAGTTGTGAATTAATAGGATATGTTCTTTACTTGGTTTGGGAAAATTGAGTCTTGATTTGCTTTCAGGATAGAAATATACCTGAAAGTCGTATTAGTCAATTTAGGAACCGGAATTGTATGGCTAGAACATGAATTGCATTTGATCACAAAAATGTAGATGGATGGTTCATGATTCATAAGTGAGGTTAAATACGAGAGTTTTAATCTCTTGGCAAATGTTCTTGGCTAGCAACTGGAGGAAAAGATTAACCAAATTATGATGATAATCAATTTCATTACATGTTCGTTTAACCTCAGCATGCTCTCATTCATAGTTCAGACTCAAATTAGATAATTGTTTTTAGCTTTAGTATAAAAATTATAAAAAAAACTATCAAACTGTTGGTTACACTGTTATCTGCATGTTTAGAAGTAAAATATAGTACACTTGAGCAAATCGCACTTCATCCAAGTCTCTGTGGGATCGATACTTGGCTTACTAAAGCCACTTACTACTTGTTCGACCACGTGCACTTGCGTGTCGTTTTATACCCCACAAATCACGCGAACAAACTCCTCAATATCCTTCTTCATACCTCCCACCAATAGATTTCTCGCAAGTCTCGATACATCTTCATGGATCCCGGATGGATGGAATATCTGGTACCATGTGGCTCATGCAATATCCGAACTCTCTGATTATCAACGTTTGGGACACATAGCCGACCCTGATATTTTAGAACACCATCTCCCCCTGGGAGAAGACCTCTATCCTTTTACTCCGCACCGCATCCTCGAGGTTCCTCAAAACAGGATCTTCATCTTGTTTATATTTGACATCAACCACCAAGGACAATTCTGACCCATTCTGCACAACAACGTCGCCATCGATTGAGTCGATCAATCTAACCCCCAACCTTGCAAGTCGGTGGACATATCTCATCAACTCCATCTTTCCCTCATCCACATGGGACACAGTCTCCATATAGAGCCTACTAAGTGCATCCACAACCACATTAGCCTTGCCCGGGTGGTAAAAGACGCCCATATCATAGTCCTTTAGTAATTCCAACCACCTCCTTTGCTGATGATTGAGATCTTTCTTAGTGAGCACATATCATAGGATCTTGTGATCTTCGAACACGTCCACGTGGACGCCATACAAGTAATGCCGTCATATCATCAGTGCAAACACAATTATGGCCAACTCAGGATCATGGGTCGGGTAATTCTTTTCATGAACCTTTAACTATTGAGAGGCATATGTTATCACCTTCACACACTGCATCAACACACATTCCAGTCCTACTCTGGAAGCATCAAAATATACAACAACGCCATCGGAACCCTCGGTTAAAGTCAAACATTAGTCCTGAAGTGAGTCGGGTCTTCAATTCCTAGAAGCTTTTCTCACAATCCTCTGACCATTGGAACTTCACCTTTTTCTGAGTCAACCTGGTCAAAGGTGCCGCAATGGATGAGAAACCCTAAACAAATCTTCGGTAGTACCCCTCTAGGCCCAAGAAACCCCAAATTTCTGAAGGATTCACCGGTCTAGGCCAATTCTTCACCGCTATGATTTTCTGAGAATCCACTCTTATGCCCTCACTCGACACCACATGGCCCAGAAATGCCACCAAGTCCAGCCAAAATTCACACTTGCTAAACTTTGATACAACTGACAATCCTTGAGGGTCTGAAGCACTACCCTCAAATGAGCAGCATGCTCCTCCTCGCTCTGGAGTATATAAGGATGTCATCAATAAACACAATCATGAACATGTCCAAATAAGCCTAGAATACCCTGTTCATTAGATCCATAAAATATGCATGAGCATTGGTTAGTCTAAATAACATAACTACAAACTCATAATGGCCATACTGGGTCCTAAAGGCTGTCTTTGGGATATCACTCTCCCGGACTCTGAGCTGGTGATACCCAGACCTGAGATCTATCTTCGAGAAACACCTGGCACCCTGGAGTTGGTCAAATAAATCATCAATCCTAGGCAAGGGGTACCTGTTCTTGATGGTGACCTTATTAAGTTGCCGATAATCAATACACATTCGAAGGGATCCATCCTCCTTCCAAACAATAGAACCGGTGTGCCCCATGGAGACTTGCTCAGTCTAATGAAACCCTTATCCAACAAGTCCTTCAACTATTCCATTAACCCTTTTAACTCAGCTGGGGCCATCCTGTAAGGAGGAATTAAGATAGGCTGTGTATCAGGCAATAGATCAATTCCGAAATCGATTTCCCTTTCCGGAGGAACACCTGTTAAATCATTGGGAAAAACCTCCAGATACTCACACACCACTGAAACTGACTGAACAGTCGGGGTCTCGGACTCTACATCCTTAACCCTTACTAGGTGGTACATGCAACCCTTGGAGATCATTTTCTTAGCCTTTAGATATCAAATAAACTGACTGGCTGGTACGGCTGAATTACCCTTCCATTCCAAAACTGACTCACCCAGAAATCAAAATTCCACTACACGAGTCCTAGAATTAATCAAAGCATAACATGTAAACAACCAATACATACCCAAAATGAGGTATAAATCAGTCATGGCCAATTCTACTAAGTCCATAGAGGTAAACTTATGAAACATCATAATGGGGCAACCTCTATATACCTTCCTAGCTACAACCGATTCACCGACTAGAGTAGATATAGAGAATGGTTCTGTAAGAATTTCCAGAATAACTCCAAAACTACTAGAAATATAAGGGGTCATAAAATATAAAGTAGCTCCTGGATCTAACAAAGCATATGCACCAACATGAAAGACTTGCAACATACCCGTGACCACATCTGGCGATGCCTTCTGCTCCTGGAAGGGTACTAGGGCATAAAATCGGTTTTGGCGTTGACCTCCAACTGAACTAGTGGAGGCACCTTATTGAGGGGGTCATGTTGTTGGAGAGGTAAAACTGGTTGCAGGGCAATCTCTGATCTTGTTCCCGGGTTTGCCACACCCAAAACAAGAATCCACACCGACCAGGCACCTCCCGGGATGATTTGCCACATCTCGCACACGCTAGGAAAGTGCGCTCCACCTGTATGATACCATGATCCCTTGATCTTAGAGCCCTACTCCTCTAGTCTCCCCTGAACCTGGACGACATGCGAGCCGATGATAGAGCTGGAGCAGTGGACCTGTGCTAAGACTACTAACATGATCCACCTCCTAACCTGGCTTGAGAAACCCCGTAGTTGTCGGTCCTGGCCCTCTTGGCCTCTCTTTGCCTCCTGTAGACCGACTCCATCTACTAGGCATGCAATACAATATGGGGAAAGTCGATGTCCTGGTGTAGCATGACAATCCGGCAATCCTTATCCAAGTAATCTGCTACTCCATGCAAAAAGCAGCTCACCCGAGGCCGCTAATACGCCACCAACATTGGAGCATATTTAGATAGTCGAGTGAACTCCAAGGCATACTCCTGGACTGACATGTTTCCCTACTTCAAATTCACAAACTCAGCTACCTTGATCTCCCTCATTTTTTGAGGGTAGAACCAATTCATGAATGCGGTGTGGAAATCGTCCCAACCTATCGGGCCTGCACCCGCTATCCTAGCACCTCTACATTGCTTGAACCATATATGTGCAACCCCTTTGAGTTGATAGGAGGTCAAATCAACATATTCCCCATTATTCACCCCCATAACCTGGGTGATCTTTAGAATTTCCTCAATAAGTTCATGTGGGTCCTCGTCCTTCGACCCTATGAACTCCGGAGGGCTCATCCTCAGAAAGTACCTCACCCTAGCAGCTGTTTCTTTCCCATATTGCGGATAATGGGTCATAGTCTGATTCTTGACCTGAGCACTCATGGCCTGTGCCAACATCTTAATCGCCTCCCTAAACTCAGCGTGTGCGGCTGGCTCTAGTACATGCTCCTCATGAACGGGTAAAGCTGGTTGATGCTCTCCATCATGGGCACCCTCATGATCATCACCATTATCGTTCCTCCTAGCATTTATTTGGTGTGGAGTCATGATTCTGCAAACGCGAATAGCATGAATTAGAGGAGTAAAGGACGTTCATCGCACGGCATAGACCATGAAAGAAGGGAACATTTCCTAAACGTCTAGTAGCCTTTTCGTCATAAGTGTGGCGTGCTTAACATCCATGAAAAAGGATCTACTTAACATGACTTTTAGACTTCCTAGTTCACATAAATCTATGGCTCTAATACCAAGTTTTTCATGACCCAATGTACACTTGGATCATAGACACGGGACAAGGCGCCTCGAGGGACCCCAAGTCAACCCCTGGCATGAGCATACATCTAATTCAATTATATGAGCGGAAGACTTAACATAGAGAATGTAATCATAACATAACATAACGAGAAACAATACAATACTTATACAATACGGCGGAATGCAACTTTTAGTCTGATAAGCCTCTAAACATGAAAGGCGAATTGATGAGACAACTCCCCAACTAATCCAACATCTAGAAATTGAAGGAATAACATAGTGTGTGAACATATAGCCCTCGGAACATGAGGACTCACCAAGTACACAGAGAGCAAGTCCGAATCTATCTACGGGTGAGGATGCGCCTGAGAACTAGGACTTGTATCATGAGATGATACAACATAAAAAGTATGCAGTCAGTACGTGGAATGTACTAAGTATGCAAGGTAAGTAAAGCAGGCATTTAAAACATGAATGAAACTCATAAATGGTCATCGGAGTAGGACAACATGCTCGTATCATAAATCATTATAACATATCATTCGACTAAAGGTTTTCAAAATATTCATAACGTAAACATAGTCATAATCATAATAGAAGAGCCTTACTTAACAGAACTTTAGCCAAAATACATAATCATAACATGTGTAAATCATGAGGAACAGTAGGAGAATCTCTTAATGGACATACCCCATATGAGCACACACGAAGCCCAACTTATAACCCTAGTCGGAAAGGTGTTCGTACCTTTCCAAGGGTAGGAACCATGAAGGGCGTGATCACACATGAAAAGGGCCATTTGGGACAGGGAAAACATGAAAGGGTCCCAACATACCTACGGTGGCACGTAGGTCATGAGATCCGGGACATAACCTGAGCCTCGAACATACTCGGTGTTCGATACTACTCCCAAAACGTATATAGTGCTCATAATAATATATACATGAGTTCATGGGCTAGTTAAATCATGATGATCGTAAACATTCTTGAACATACGTGAACTTGCCATGACTTGAGGCCCGTGAGTACGCCAAAAACATAATTCATGCTTAATAAGATACGTACATACTTATAGATCATGCATAGTTTTTAATTTTCCATAAGATCATAATAGATAAAATAATATATATTCATGATTTAATTCATAATACATGTTGGGTTTATCAAAACATCAATGGATTAATGCATCATAAATCAGTTTATCATGGACATGCATAATTAAGCTTAATTGATTAGAAATTCGAAATGAGCCATATTAAGATCAATCTAGAACTCAAAAGATGATCAACATCAGTAGATAATGATAGGGTTTCAAAATCACAAGACCCATAATTAAATCATTAAATATTTATACAAATAGAATATAAAACCCCATGAGTTTTTAAATAAAATTTGAGTAATTAATAGAGAAGTAGCATGGGTGTGGAAGAATCCACCCATTGAAGACCCTACATACTTGGGATTATCAAATCCTAGCCCTCCTTCATGTGAAAAGCTTGAAATCACCACTTGAATCACCTCTCAAAGTTCTTTCATGCATGAATAGGAGTTTAGAATGGGTCATTCTCTTAAGAACCCAGCTTTCCCAAGCCAAAACAATGTAGTTTAGGACCTTATATTGTGAAAAAGTAAAAAATATCCTTAATAAACCTGCCCTAAAAATTTGAAGGATGGAACCAACGAACAAAATCAACGGGTCATTGGAACCCACCACGACCCGTCGTGTCTCTCGTGGAATGAACTGCTGATGACCAATTCCCGGAACCAAACAACGAGTGGACTAGATGACCCGTGCCTTCAACCCACTACTCGTTACATCGTTTGTTGTTTGCTCATCACAAAATCTGAACCCTCTTACCATGAGCCTCAACACAACTCGTGGTTCCTTCCAACGAGTCATGGTCTCAACCCGTTGATCTTGGGAAAATTTATATGCCCAAGTTATACTCAAAAGTACCATTTTCGCCTTGTCTATCTATCAATGTGTATACATTCTCATGTAATTGGTAATAAAATGTGAATTTATACTAACCAACATGATTAGCAGTGTTTTGCAGGTAAAATGTAATTTTGGAAAGCTAAAATGCATGTTGGAGGATATCGGGGTTGGACTTGGATGCGAGCAAGGAACAAGGCATTGGACAGCATGAATTAAAGGGGCTCTGCGATGGAGCCGTGTCACGCGCCCATCGCGGAGGCCTTCTGCCTGGATAGGGAAATTTCGGCCAAATTCCAGAGAGGGTTCGCGTCTGGTCCGTGGTACGGTGGCTTGGCTCCGCGTTGCACGCCGTGCCACGTTGAGCTTTAAATTCCTGGACCCCCAGTTCCAGTGAAGGTCCGCGTCCATAGCGTGTCACGGAGGCAGTGCTCCGCGATGCACTCCGTGACACGTTGCTCGTTATTCCGGGAAAAATTCGCAGCAGTATAAATAGAACACTTAGGTTCATTTTTCTATATTCTGACTTGGTGGAGCAAGAACGTGGGTTACAGGCAGTTGAGGGACGAAAATATCAGGGTTTTTCCTCTCTTTCTTCTTTAATTCAATTACTTGTATGATTAACACTCATTTAAAGATGTTTAATCCACAAATGAGTGGCTAATTCCTCTTCTTGCTGAGGTTATGAACAATTGTGATGAAATGTGATCATTGATTCTTTGGTTTTTCATCTTTTCTTCCATGGTTGTTCTATTAATTCTTGTTCTTACTGCATTAATGTGTGGCCTACATTAACATACATCTAAAAAGTCCGGTTTCACTCGAGAGAGCAAGAAATTGGAAAGTTGTGAATTAATAGGATATGATTTTTACTTGATTTGGGAAAATTGTGAATTGATTTACCTTCAGGATAGAAATATACCTGAAAGTCGTATTTGTCAATTTAGGAACCGGGTTTGTATGTCTAGAACATGAATTGCATTTAATCACAGAAATGTAGGTGGATGGTTCATGATTCTTAAGTGAGGTTAAATACGAGAATTTTAATCTCTTGGCAATAGTTCTTGGCTAGCAATCGGAGGAAAATATTAACCAAATTATGATGATAATTAATTTCATTACATGTTCGTTAACCTCAGCATGCTCTCATTCATAGTTCAGACTCAAAGTAGATAATTTTTTTAGCTTAGTATAAAAATTATAAAACAAAATATCAAACTTTTGGTTACACTGTTGTCTGCATTTTTAGAATTGAAATATAGTACACTTGAGTAGATTGCACTTCATCCAAGTCCCTGTGGGATCGATACTTGGCTTACTAAAGCCATTTACTACTTGTTCGACCACGTGCACTTGCGTGTCGTTTTATACACCCACAAATCACAAACCGAACAAGTTTTTGGCGCCGTTGCTAGGGACTTGGCAATTGGTGAATTTGTTTTAAGTGTTAATTTACTGTATTTTTATTTTCTTAGTGTTGACAACTTGGTCTTAGCCTGTATTTTGGCAGACTTAACTTCTGTTGAACACTGGCAAGAGACAAGGAGCTGGTGGAATCGTATATAGAGCCAGAAAGGATATTTCACAGTAAACGGAGAGAAGCTCTACAAAGAAAGTTGCAGTTGCTCAAACAGACTATTATGGAGCAACAACAGAATCCACCGGTAGTACGGGCAGTGTTAGTGCCCGAAGAAGTAGCAGCTCAGCCGGTTCGCGAGGTGGCAATCCCACATGCTAATAATGTCACATCTAGCATTCGCAAACCTGAGCCAGGAGGAAGGTTTGAACTTAAAAAGAATATGGTGCAATTGCTGCACACTAGGGGCAGTTTACCGGTCTCCCTCATGAAGATCCACAGCAGCATCTCCAAAATTTTTTGGAGATAAGTGACACTTACATCCCTGCTGGAGTGTCATCAGATTATGTCTGGCTTACATTGTTCCCATTCTCACTATTGGGAGGAGCCAACAGGTGGTTGAAAGCTGAGCCACCGAATTCTATTTCTACGTGGGATGATCTTGCAAGGAAATTCTTGATATGGTTTTTTCCCTCCGGTAAAACAGCAAGACTTAGAAGTCAAATTCTAAGTTTCAAACAGAGAGATGGAGAGAATTTATATCAGCCCTGGGAGAGATTCAAGTCCATGTTGCGGGATTGTCCTCATCATCATCAGTCCAATGATGTGCTGGTGCACACTTTTATAGAGGGTTTGGAACCCCACACTAAAATATTGCTAGACTCAGCAGCTGGAGGGGAAGCGCTGGAGAAAACTTATGAGGAGCTGTATACCTTGTTGAATCGTATTTCGCAGGGCAATCCAGAATGGAATGCTGATTCATCAAGAGGCGGGACAAGGAAAGAAGCATGAGTGCTAGAAGTGGATGGGTTTATAGCTATCGTTGCACAGATAGCTACATTGCAAAATCAACTTAACACCCACTTCAACAACATGACAATGAACCAGCCTCAAGCCCCAGTGAATGGTATGCAGCAAATGTGGTGTGAAGTGTGTGGAACCAGTGAGCACTCAGCTGAGTGTTGTGGAGCCAATCCTGACTCAGTAAACTTTGTGGGTAATGCGCAAAGGAACCACCAACAGTATGGTAATAGATACAATTCCAATTGGAGGAATCACCCTAATTTCTCATGGGGTAGCAACAACCATCAGGGGCAAAGTTCGGGTCAGGGTGTGCAAAGGAATCAAGGAGGGCAGCAGAATTATCAAGCACAATTCAGAAACAACAATGCACCTCATCCACCACCATCACCCAGCATTGAGGAAATGTTCAAGACCATGATAGCTAGCCAAGCTCAATTGCAGGCTGACTATGTGAAATTGGCAGCCGAAGTGAAAAACAACCAGTTAGCTACCAAGGCACTTGAATATCAATTTGGGCAATTTGCTGGAGCCCAAAACACAAGGCCTAGAGGAGGACTGCCAAGCGACACGGATCCCAATCCCAAGCAGGTAAATGTAGTGACCACAAGGAGTGGTTTGCAGCTGAAAGAGGTGGAACCAGAAAGACCATCTCAACAATCGGGAGCAGCAGAAGTTGAGAGGGAGCAAAGTATTGGGAGGGGGAAGACTAAGGAAGCTGAATCAGAAAGACCTCCACCCCCGTTCCCTCAATGATTAAAGAAACACAAGGAGGAGGCGTGTTTCAAGAAATTCATGGAGGTGATGAAACAGGTACATATTAACTTACCTCTTGTTGATGTTTTGCAGGGAGTGCCAAAATATGCTAAGTATACAAAGGACATCATGGCAAACAAAAATCGGTTGACTGAGTATGCTACGGTGGCTCTAACGGAGGAGTGCACTTCCCGAATTCAAAATAGACTGCCCACAAAGCTCAAAGACCCTGGGAGCTTTACTATCCAGATTACTATTGGGCAGAGCATCCGAGCTCGTGGATTGTGTGATTTGGGAGGGAGCATAAATTTGATGCCGTCATCGGTATTCAGAAAGTTGGGTCTAGGGAGTCCTAGACCCACAACAGTAATCTTGCAATTGGCGGATCGATCCTTAGCCAGACCTGATGGCATTGTGGAGGACGTTCTGGTGCAAGTTGGCTCCCTAATTTTCCCGGTAGATTTTGTCGTGCTGGATTTTGAACTAGACGCGGAAGTCCCATTTATTTTGGGATGTCCTTTTTTGGAAACTGGAAAAGCACTAATTGACGTAGCTGCGGGGCAGCTAACAATGCGAGCACACGACAAGGTGGAGGTGTTCGATGTGTACAAGCCACCCAAGCTCCCGATGGTGCACGAAGAACTCTCGGTGATCAATGTGATTGATCAAGGTGATGATAAGCAGATTAAGGATTCACGGAAGTTATTGCGAAAACCACCGGAGAGGTGTAAGCACTACCGGGGGGGACGGTGATCGAGAGAAATCGTCCATCACCCTAGAGGACAACTGAGCTTAATGACGTCGAGCCGCGATGGTAAACCAGGCGCTGCAAAGGAGGCAACCCGTGAAAAATTTTTCTTTCTTTTTGTAAAGTGTAAATAGATTTTTCTTTTCTTTTTCTTTTTCTTGATTTACTACAAAATTTTTCGTTTTAGTTTTTGTTTTATCTGTATTTAGAGTGAAACCTATGCTTCTAACCAATTTTGTATAGTGAGATGAATTTCAGGTCAAACGGAGGAAAATGTGCACGGAATCGCAAAGGAAAAGTCGAGGTATTAAAATTAACAAAAAGTGGAAAACAGTGAGCTGGGGTGATAGCTCCGTGTCACGGAGGTGGACCTCCGCGTTACCTCCATGACACGTTGATGTATAATTTGGATTTTTTAAAAATTTCCAGAACAGGCTCGCGATGGCTCCGTGTCACAGAGGCAGTGCACCGCGATGCACTCTGTGACACGTTGCCGTGTATATCGCGACGGGTCACACCGGGTCGCCGGGTGACCCGCGCGATTTGCCTACTTTTTAACCCCAAAAAACCCCTTCTTTTCCTTGTTTTTCAATTACTCCGCGACCAAAACCCCCCAAAACCCATCCCCCTTCAACGTGACACGGCATTGGATAAGAAAATCATCAAATTTGCGTAATTTCTTCAACTTCAAGGTATGTTCTTCGATTCCACCTCAATTCTTGTCGATTTTCTTCGATATTGAGCATGTGAGGTGAGCTAAATTGCCCTAAGTAGAAATTAATCATGAATTCAATTTAAATTGTTGTTTATGAATGTTCGGAATGTCGTTATGATTGCTTGAACTTGTCAATTGCATAAATGAATTGAATTTGCTTGATAATATCATTTCTAGGGCTTGTTTTTGAATTTAAGTTTAAAATGTAGTGAACTTCTGAGTTTCATGCCGGGATGTACATGTTTAATGGAGATGAGTCGATGTACTAATTGTTAGGATGTTAATAGAACGACGGATTCTCGGGTTAAGGGAATGTTGAAATTGGTAAGAATTTGGTTGGTTGTATAGATTCGTGTAGATAAATTTTTGTTGTTGTTTTCATTTCATTGTTTTCCTTGCTAAGTGCGATGGGTAAAATGTTAGCGATGGTAGTGATTGTGATTGGCTGTACGAAGTCTGAGTAGTACACAGAAATATACCGTCGAATTTTTCAAACGCACTAAGCATGATTGTATAGTTGGTTATTGTGTGTAAATAAAGATAATCTTGCCGTAATGTTGTAACTGTAGCTAAGGACTAAGTGTGGGGTAACCTAGCTTAACCCAACCTTAGCCGAAGTTAATATCTGTTAGCTTAACATTGATCTTGTCTACTTGGGTTGACAGGTAAAATGGCAAGCAGGCAAGAGAAAGGGAAAGGCGCATCAACTTCGGGCGCCGGAAGGAAGCGAATCAGACTGGGCACAGCAGTCCCAGCAGCACCAGCAGTTCCACGCGGCCAACGCCGCCAATACGGAACAAGATAGGTGACTGATGAGGGGAAAAAGTGGTACACGAAGCACAAAGAAAACAAATATTTCCCCGAGGAGCATATAGCAAGGGAACCATTGGCATAGGAGTTCCCTAGGATGGTCCACCGAATTGAGGCAGCTGGGCTCAATTTCATCTTTGAAGAGCCCAAGGAATGTAACTTGCACCTGGTTTGAGAGTTCTATGCCAATTGGAACCTGACTATCAGAAGTCACACCATCAAAATCAGAGGGCAAATAGTCACTTTGGAGCCCCACCACCTCAATGCCATCATAGGAGCGCGGGACACAGACGCCCACGTACTCCGACAGCTGAACATTACCCCACCGTATGCGGACATCAGACGCACATTGTGTGGGACTCGATCGACAGCTAGATGGAGCAGACACGAAGAGATGGGCTACCACCATACTCTGCCCTATTCACAGATGAACAGGGAAGCCAGAATATGGTTGAAGATTGTATGTTCCTGCCTCATCCCCGGGGTACATATGATAGATGTAATCCGGGATTGTGTATGCCTGGTGTACGCCCTGATGAAAGGGCTGGAGATCAATGTGGGGGCGGTAATTATCTCCGCCATGAAGAGAGCCCGGTTGCATCAGGGGCACAGGTATGGCTTTGGTGGACTACTGACCACCTTCCTTAGGGGCCTAGATGTCGAGGAGGAGGCCCTTGAATATATCCCGCAGATGGAGCGGCGGGCCTTAGATGTTACTAAAACTAAGGCTCCCGACACCACCCATGGGCCAGTGCTTACACTTGGCGAGCGACATGCTCGTGATGATCAGTATATGGCTCAAATGTATGGGATGTAGATGCTCCAGCTGAGGATAGGCGGTAGGCCGGTGACAGAAGAGGAGCTATGGCAGCTTGAGCTAGACTACCCCTTCGGCGAGAACGCTAGGGCTCTATGCCGAGTGGGGCCAGCATTTGTAGAGCCCACGGATGATGACATCCCCACAGACGAGGAGACACGTCGGGAGGACTCCGATCTGGAGTCCGATGAAGACGATGGGGGCGATTCAGACATGGGAGATGAAGCAGCAGCACTCGACGTAGAAGTGGATACCTTGACTGATCAGGGAGTTCCACCACCCGATTTTGTGCTATGTTAATTTTTGTGAACACTGGGGACAGTGTTCGAGCTAAGTGTGGGGTGGGAGTAGTTAGGTGCTGGGCTGTGCTGTTTTCTATGTATGCTCTTATTTGTTGTCGTGCATGTGTTAATTTTGTGTGAAATTTGTTGTTCTGTATTTGTAAATTTATGTGAAATTGATGTGTGTTGCTGAATATTGCTAGCTGATTCTATACATATTTTTGTTTATCGAAATGATCGATATTTTTAAAAATTTAAAATATTTTGTACATATTTTTTCTATCGAAATGATCGATATTTCGACTTTTTTTTTACTCTTGGGTTTCTCGGTGTTTGTTTTTGGTTCTTTTATCGAGAATGGTCCCATTGAACCGAAGTCATAGTAGTGACCGTTCCCTATGATGGATAGATGACGACCGTCTTAAGGGAAATGTAGTCGTTAGGAGTAGATTTTTTTCAATTATTTTTCAGTTTTTTTCTTTGGTGGGTTGCATCCCAAAACCTGTAGTTACTGTATGGTTGCAAAATTCTGGTTGTGTGTTGTACATGATATTTAAAATGCAAAGGTGATTTGTATGAAAGCATGCAACTTTGTAAATATGTTGAGATACCTAGGCCATACAGTTCGATTCAGTGTGATTGAGGCTTAATGTTTGAATTCCTATAATTAGCTGATCGAAGAGTCTTTGAATATATCTTGAATTGAGCATGTGCAAAAAGTGTGAAGTGAGGTGTTGTTATTCCATGCTATTGTGAAGTGTCTAGAACTTGCCTGGTGTGTGTACAAAACGAAATGAAGGAGGTGTATTGTAGGAAAGGATGTAGGCATTTCTTTGTTTTAACTGAGTGTTTCTATTTTTCCTTATTGTACCCACCTTGAGTGTATACCCTAGTCAACCCGTTGAGCCTTTAGCCTATTTTTTTTTTCTTTTGTCATAAAGTGTAAACCGAGCTTAATCCCTTCTTTTCATTAGCCGTAAAGTCTATACAAAACTCTTAAGCGCTTAAGAAGAGAAAATCATTTTCCCGAAGTGTCAAAGAGTGAGAATGGTGAAAAGAAAAAGAAAAGCAGAGTGATAGAAGAAAAGAAAAGGTTGAAGGTGCACTTGCTATAAATAAACTATAATGAAAGTGCATGAATAATCTTTGTTGTTGTGTCAAGTGTGCTTAATACGATGGGCCATACTAAGGAAAAACATCAAGAATGGGATGAAAAAAAAAAGAAACAATGTCCATGAGTTGATGGGATGTGCTGAAAAGGCGCTTAAGAATGCTAGTGGCTATTATTGGCTAACCCAACATTTACTAGTCCCGTAGCTTCCATTACAACCACTTAAAGTCCTACGTGATCTTACATCGCACTTCTTTATATTAGTGGAGTAATACACTAAGGGCAAGCTTATGGGTCATGACATGATGCATGTGAATTCTTTTGGGAGAGAGAGCAAAATTGTGTTTACATGCCCCTGCTTGAATTCTTGTGAGTCATCTGAGCAAAAAGGGGAAGATTCTCTTGTGTTGTGAGGGAACATTCTTGATGAAAGATTAATTTTCGTGTCAGATATCTTGATCAGCTGATTTGCATGAGTTTGCCAATATCGAGAGTCGATTCTTAAAGTCTAGGAGGTCTTGATGTATTGAAGGTCGTTGCATTGATAAGACCATGCCTGTTTTCTTGATGATTTGCTATATTGAATAATCGGTATGACCGTAGCCTAAATTGTAGAACCAAAGTAGCGAGGTTGGGATGTAAATTGCATGAAGTGTAGGATTGTTGTTCGAGGACGAACAAGGATTTAAATGTGGGGTAAGTGATCTTGGGCAAATTTATATGCCCAAGTGATACTCAAAAGTACCATTTTCGCCTTATTTCTCTATCAATGTGTGTACATTCTCATGTAATTGGTAATAAAATGTGAATTTATACTAACCAACATGATTAGCAGTATTTTGCAGGTAAAATGTAATTTCGGAAAGCTAAAATGCATGTTGGAGGATATCGGAGTTAGACTTGGATGCAAGCAAGGAACAAGGCATTGGACAGCATGAATTAAAGCGGCTCCGCGATGGAGCCCTGTCACGCTGCCATCGCGGAGGCCTTCTGCCTGGATAGGGAAATTTCGTCCAAATTCCAGAGAGGGTCCGCGTCTTGTCCGTGGCACGGTGGCTTGGCTCCGCGTTGCACGCCATGCCACGTTGAGCTTTAAATTCCTGGACCCCCAGTTCCAGTGAAGGTCCGCGTTCGTAGCGTGTCACGGAGGCAGTGCTCCGCGATGCATTCCGTGACACGTTGCTCGTTATTCTGGGAAAAATTCCCAGCAGTATAAATAGAACACTTAGGTTCATTTTTCTATATTCTGACTTGGTGGAGCAAGAACGTGGGTTACAGGCAGTTGAGGGACGAAAATATCAGGGTTTTTCCTCTCTTTCTTCTTTAATTCAATTGCTTGTATGATTAACACTCATTTAAAGATGTTTAATCCACAAATGAGTGGCTAATTCCTCTTCTTGCTGAGGTTATGAACAATTGTGATGAAATGTGATCATTGATTCTTTGGTTTTTCATCTTTTCTTCCATGGTTGTTCTATTAATTCTTGTTCTTACTGCATTAATGTGTGGCCTACATTAACATACATCTAAAAAGTCCGGTTTCACTCGAGAGAGCAAGAAATTGGAAAGTTGTGAATTAATAGGATATGATCTTTACTTGATTTGGAAAATTGGGAATTGATTTACTTTCAGGATAGAAATATACCTGAAAGTCGTATCAGTCAATTTAGGAACCGGGGTTGTATGGCTAGAATATGAATTGCATTTAATCACAGAAATGTAGGTGGATGGTTCATGATTCTTAAGTAAGGTTAAATAAAAGAGTTTTAATCTCTTGGCAATAGTTCTTGGCTAGCAACCGGAGGAAAAGTTTAACCAAATTATGATGATAATTAATTTCATTACATGTTCGTTTAACCTCAGCATGCTCTCATTCATAGTTTAGACTCAAAGTAGATAATTGTTTTTGCTTAGTATAAAAATTATAACACAAAATATCAAACTTTTGGTTACACTATTTTCTGCATTTTTAGAATTGAAATATAGTACACTTGAGCAGATTGCACTTCATCCAAGTACCTGTGGGATCGATATTTGGCTTGCTAAAGCCATTTACTACTTGTTCGACCACGTGCACTTGCGTGTCGTTTTATATACCCACAAATCACAAACCGAACACCCGTCACCTACACTTGGAATTCCTACCCTCCAATAACGACCACAACCATTGACTCGTAGCATATCCTAACGGTTCTTCTAGTCTCCTATTGTTTACTCTACTTCCTAGCCTGACCCTAGCCATGACTATAATGGATGGCCTGTTGTATCCCACAACGAGTCGTCATACCCCTCGTTGTCTCCACTGCCACCATCCTTTCCCGAACCAATGACAGCATACAACGACTAATGTTTTAATACCACGAGTCGTTCCGTGGCCCGTTCTGTGATTTTTTTTCAAGTTTTCTGTACTTTTCAATTTCAACTCCTGGGTCTATTCGTAGGCCTTCCCGGAGTATTAAAATAACATTCTGAAGGGATAAGCCTTACATACCTCGAATGTCGACTTTTGTGCAGCTGGCGAGTTTCAACTTGTAAACGACGATTCTGTCGAACTGCAGTCTTAATGATGCGTGAATAGGGATAATTTCAATAATAAATTCGACAAAAAGTTATAATTTTCAATAATAATAGAAACTATAATTCAAACCCAAATAACCCGGCCAAAAACCTATAATTTCCAGAGAGTTCAGAAGGGAGAAATGCTTACCTAATACCTGTGGCCATTTAGGATTCAAATTTGGAGTAATTCTGAGAATTTTTACTCGGTGGAGTTCCAGCTTGACGAGTGAATTTTCGAGAAATAACTCCATAGTAATGCTTCCCGTTGGCTTAGAACTCATTACCCGAAGTTAATTTGTGTTTGGATGGTGTTTGGCAGCATAATCGGACGAAAAATCAACAAAACTTGCATGCTCTTTTATTCTCAGTCGTGGGTTTCTTTATTTGAATGATCTAAAATGATGGAGGGGCTTATATATATCAAAAGGCGGAGGTAGGAGGGCGCGCCGCGCCAGCCAAGGCGCCACAGTGCCTGCCGCACCGTGCCTCTTAAAGTGTTAGCAGGCCTGGCGTGCCGCGTTGGCCAGTGCATTGCCGGCTGGTGCGTCGTGCTGGCCCCTCACGGCCGAGCCTCACCTGACCCTACCGCTGAGGCTCTTTCCACATGCATCAAGCTCTCCTTAATTATCACAATCCGCTCGTATGCCTATTAACTGATAATAATTTACGGGGTGTAACACAACCCTCATATAATTGACTTGAGCTCTAACTAAGGATAGTCAGTCCAAGACATATGACTAGGGAAAAATATGAACACCTAAAGTATGGGAGAATTTAGAGTTAAATTCATTTATGTAGGTCGAGAGACGATAGGTGAACTTAATTGTCAATCTTACACAAAATTCACTTGGATAGATCACTAATAGAATTAGTCTACTATGTTATGAAATCATGGGAAATATAGTCCTTGTTTTTCCTCATATATTTGATATAAACAAATTCCTAGCTTAAAGTACTTTTTTTTTATTGCAACCCCCATTCTAAATACTGACTACTTGTTGATTTATTGACTGTTAACATATTATTTTTGGCCTATTCCTTGTGGGCTTGACCCTAACCTAGTTAGATTACTATATTTGACAGTGACTATTTTATACGTTATTATGAGGTGTAATTTAGGTGTGATTAAATTTTGGCATCATTTTCAAGGAATATGATATAGAAATAGTGAATTAGTGTTTCCATTCTTCCTGTAGCCTTTATTTAGTGATTTACTTTTTTTATTTATTTTTGTTTTTTTTGGTCATAGGTAAACATGGCAAACCTAGTAGCATAGCTTAACCTCCCTTTCGAGGAAGAGTTGACTAAGGTATAACAGGCTGAAGCTATGTGACTAGAGGAAGAAACGCAATTAGCTCTAGCAACTAGAAGGGCTGGAGTCACAAAATTGGCTATCACTTTGGCAGAAAGGAACAGACAAAAACCCTCTCATCACCGAGGATGTAATGTTGTGTGGAATGTTCTTTTTAAGGGGGAGTTTGATCTGGAAGAGGTTTCTTACATGAGAGCAATCCTTCCACCCCCATTTCTAGCTAATGCTAAGTTAAATATTACCAGCACAATGATGCAACTTCTGAGCATGAATGGGTTGTTCAACAGTTCATCCAGAGAAGATCTACATCAACACTTACTCGATTTCACTAGAGTCTGCAATGGATAAAGACTGCCAGGGGTGACACAAGATACTATTAGACTCAGGTTATTTCCTTTCTCCCTTATGGGGGAAGCTACATTGTTGTTGAATAAGCTTCTAGATTAATCTATAACCACCTAGGAATAACTGACTATAGTTTTCTTAGAGAGGTTTTTCCCACCCTCACAGATGATTTAGCTGAGGGACGAATCAAAAATTTTAGACAGCTACTAGGAGAAGCCTTGCATGAGACATGGCTTAGATTTAAAAAGAAGATGAAGTAGTGTCTAAATCAGAAGCTTTAGGAGAAAGTTCTTTAGGAATTATTTTATAAGTCACTGGTTGGCACCAACAAATCTGTAGCAAATGGGATCGTAGATGGGTCTATGATGGCTCATGCTTTTACAATAGCCAGTGAAATACTGGATAAGATGACAAAAACCAATAGGGTATGGCACACTAGAGAATCTCGGGCTCCTATAATAAACTATTTTAGGGGAATATAAATAGAACAATGAAAGAAAGAGGAACAACGTGAACAAGATATGGCCCATCTAAGAACCCAACTAGAGTAGATCACCAAGCACTTGATGACTATGAATACACAAAGGGTACAAGCAGTTAATCCTAAGGAGAAATTTTCAGGTATGATGACTACTACCCTGAAATGGAAGAGGAGGCCAGTGAATATTGGGGTGATAATTAGGGATGTATTGAGGCCAAATAGAGTGAAGGAGGGATAGAGGTACAATTTTGGGGGTCTCTTGACCCGATTTTTGATAGCACAACAGGTTGAGGAGGAGAGGTCAATTATGAACCACGGTATGAACCAAAGGGACTATATGAGATAAAGAAAAAAGACCCTGAGAGTCAGAACGATCATGTGCTATCTATCAGTGAGCACAATGCGTGCATTGATAATGTTCTAAGTCATTCGTACGGCATGCAAATGCTTCAGTTGATGATGAGCATAGTGATGGAGGCATAATTCCCTTAGGACAAGTGATTGATACTACAATTGCTGATGTAGGAGTGGAGCATATTGTTGGGTCGGTTGCCTCCCCATGTATCCCCTTACAGTGGATGATTTATGGACTTTGGTAGTAACCCATTCATATATGTCACCTACCCGACAAAGTATGTGATGGCTTAGTTGATCGAGTAGAGATCAGACACAATATGAAAATAGTGATTTATGTCAGTTAAAACATGAGCAACCACAATATAAAAATTATTTTATCATTATAAACTTTAAGGGAAATTGTATATTTTTCTTTCAAAACCCTATGAAACTATTCATGTTTACTTTTAATTTTTATGTATCATTTCTATTACTCCTTCATTATTTATGTTAGCTTTTTACTATCTTAAATACAATATTTTTCAATGTACTAATGCCTCTCTTTCCATAGGTTCTACATTATTTTATAATACATCCTCAGGTACAGACTCTCTCAAATAGCAGCTCAGTAGGATCCTCCCGATTTGACTTTAAGTAAGCCCCAGTCTTTTTTCAGTGATATGGCCTTTTCAGCTTTTGCATAATTTTGTTGAAGCCATGCTGAGGGCATTTTCCGGTAATACAGATACTTATGTCTAATTAGAGGCTTCGTAGACTATCAGTTAGCATGTCCTCATGTTGTTGTTCTATTTTGATAATCATGTCACTTTTGTACTTAAACAATGATTTTATGAAAAGATTTATCCTCGTTACATGGTCTATCTTTTCTCTCAAACTTGTGTTTATTCATTCTATATTATGATTAGATGTTGCTTATAGTCCATGCAACGTTTAGTGGTATGCTCGGGTCAGAAATGATATTGGGTGCTGCTCTCTCCTAGGCAATGGGTCGAGGCTTGACAGGCACCGATACCGAGGTGGTGAATCTTCAATCAGTGCCCATTGTTAGAGAATTTCTAGAAGTGTTCCCTGATGAGCTTTCATGGATCCCTCCTCAGAGGGAGATTGAACTTGTGAATGATTTCATTCTCAGAATGAAGAATACTACTATTCCCAAATATCGAATTGTCCCAACATAATTAAAGGAGTTTAAGGAATAGTTGAAGGACTTTCTTGACAAAGGATTTATTTGATCTAGTGTCTCACTATAGGGTGTACTAGTTTTATTTGTCTGAAAAAGGGATGGGATCTTGTGGATGTGTATCGATTATGGCTAGTTAAATAAGCTGACCATAAAAAGCAAGTACTCGCTGTCGAAAATCAATGATTTTGTTTGATTATCTCCAAGGCACCAAATATTTCTTCAAAATTGATCATACATCAAGAT
The DNA here is from genome assembly GCA_035772735.1 of Datura wrightii. NCBI lineage: Eukaryota > Viridiplantae > Streptophyta > Magnoliopsida > Solanales > Solanaceae > Datura > Datura wrightii. The sequence continues at coordinate 67,154,796 of JASDFA010000019.1, read as the reverse complement.
ATAACTAGTTAAGGGTTAGAGTAGAGGATATATGGAAACAACTTTTAGGACATAGTTCAGATACTTTGACTTTCTTATTATGTCCTTTGGGTTAACAAATGCATCAGCAGCCTTTATGGATCTCATGAGTAGCATATCCAGGACGTACCTCGAATTATTTATTATAGTATTCATCAATGATATATTGGTGTATCTGAGGGATGAGGGTGAACATGCAGATTACCTCAGAATTGTGATTTAGTCACTTAGAGAACATTAGTTGTATGCTAAGTTCTCCAAGTGGGAGTTCTGGCTAGAGTCAGTGGCTTTCCTAGGCGACGTGATTTTAGGAGACGACATCAAGGTAGATTCTCAAGAGATTGAGGTAGTGAAGGATTTGCTGAGATCCATCACTCCCCTAGAGATTAGGAGTTTCCTAGGTTTGGTAGGTTATTACTGAAGGTTTGTGGAGGGATTTTCCTCTGTATTTTCTCTAATAACAATATTGAATCAAAAGAAGACCAAGTTCTAGTGGTTAGAGTCCTGTGAGAGAGGTTTCAAGAAATGAAGACTAGGTTGACTACAACTCTAGTGCTGACTTTGCCAGAAGAAACCAATGCTTTTGTCGTGTATTGTGATACTTCAAGGATAGGTCTTGGGTTTGTGTTAATGCATAATAGGAAGGTAATAGGATATCCTTCAAGAAAATTTATAGTTAATGAGAAGAACTACCCAGTGCATGATCTAAAATTAGTCACGGTGATCTTTGTGCTAAAGATGTGGCACCACTACTTGTACGGAGTCTGTGGACATTTTCATAGACCATAAGAGTCTTCAATAAATTTTTAAGCAGAGGAAGTTGAATCTCAGATAGTGAACCTGAGTTGCTCAAAACTATGATATTGACATCTTGTATCACTCAAGGGAGGCTAATATGGTAGTGGACGCTCTATGGGGAGTTTGGCTCCTGTTGAAGGGCATAAGTGTCACAACTCGAGTCTATACTGTTACATCCCGTAAGTTTCTAGCACTTAGTTGGCCTATTCGCATGTTGATTGAGAGTTTTAGAATGCCATACGTGCGAGAAAAGGGCCCGGGGAAAGGCCGAACGAGTGCCAAGTCGGATTTTTGCAAGAGGAGGCCGAACCGCACTGCCCAGAGGGGCAACGTGGCGCGGAGGCCTCTCCTCCGAGATGGACAACGTGGCACGGAGCTGGATTGGCGCGATGACCAGTGTTCCACGTTTCCATGGTTCAGGCTTCAAGTATATAAAGGCCTCCCACTTCATTTTCAAGTCATTTCTCAAAAGTATCGATCAGAAACAGAGGAGGACGAAGGGTTTGAATAAAATTCCTACTGATTATGCCATCAAACGCTGTCCAAAGTTAAATTAACTTCGGGTACTGAAGTATAAAGCTGAAGGGAGCATTTCTACTGAGTTAGTTTTGCGAGAATCGCCCGACAAATCATCGTCCCGCCGAGTCAAAGTGATTGGAATTTCTTCAAACTAGTGTTAAATACACTCCCATGATTAAAGTGAGTATTTCTCCCTTCTGGACTTCCGAGAAATTACGAGTTTTCGATCGTTCTTCGATAAGTCGAAGAATAGTCATTAAGTTATATATATAGTATTGTTTTTCTCCAGTATAATAATGAAGTTAACTCTATTCCTTCGTGAATACGGTTACAGTTAGGGAGAATAGCTGAATACTAGCCGAACCTCGCCAGTTAATAAGTAAACCAACAGTTGAGGTATGCAAAGCCAGTCTCTTTCGGCAAGTTAGTTACCCAGTATAGTAAAACAGTATGAATTCTAGTAAGGTATTTCAGAAAAAGTATATTATGTTCAGTATGTAATTTAGTAAAGTACGTCAGAAATATATCATATCTCGGTGTGAGATTTAGTACAGCATGCCAGAGATTATGTTATAATTATTTTCAGTTTTGTATTATATATAGTTATTGCTATCAGTTGAGACTTGATCGTATTATTTTGGGCTGGATTACCTGTATAGCTTCCGTGATCGCCCTAGGGTTAATAGTTGTATCGACTAGTTCGCCAGAGGGCAAGTATATGTCGCTCTACGGAGTGGTGTGCCATCCGCTAGGGATGAAGATGGGATGCCAGTGTCCCCATATTTTGTCGCGGTTGGCCTTTATACACCCCCATCGAGCGCTTGCGTCCGGGGTGTTGATTTCAGGAGTCCTCCGGACTCTGGTACAATTATAGTCAGGGGTTCAGCGGGCCCAAGTTGCATACCCAGGGGATTGGCAGGTTGCTTATAGTTACTAGGTGATATGGTATGACCTGGGTAGGGGTAAATAGATCGTGATGATTGCACCTTCTGGCTTATGGGGGGCAGGTAAAGTTTATATTATGCTATGTTGTTTAGTTATTGATAGATAGACAGTAGAACGCCATGTTATCAGGTAAGACTCCTATTCTTCTCGGTATAGTTAAGGTTAATCCTGATTCCACCATTCCAGTCAGATTTAGTCTGTTTTCTTCTATCTCAGTTACTTTTAGTTTTGTTACTTACTTTTAATTATCTTTAGTTATTACTTTGCATACTGAGTACCAGTGGTACTGAAGCCCATTTTGGGGCGCTGCATTACTTACCTGCAGGTGTACATAGACGAGGAGTAGATACCTCGTAGTTCTAGTCAGCGATACAGATCCTTCAACTCCTTTCATCCAGAGCTTGGAAGACAGAGGTTTACTTTCTCCTTGTCTATATAGTATGGGTAGGCTGGCGCCCTGTCCCGACTATCTTATTATTCTTAGAGGCTTTCAGATTGTATTATATTCCCTGTGGTTAGTTTATATGTGATGGCCGTGTGGGGCCTTGTTCAGTTGTTAGTTGGTGACCTTGTCGGTCGTAGATTCTAGTTTTTAGTGATAACTAGATATCTTGGTGGCCTTGTCGACCCGCATAAGACTCCTTATATTTAGTTGTTTCTTGTTAGATTCTTGCTTTTAAAAGGTGTCTATAGGCCTTGTCGGCTGGGGGGCTATATTTACAGCTGCTATATAGCTCGTCGTTTTCTTGAATCCAGAGTTGGAGCCAGCCTTGCACTAGAGGGGCATAGGCTCAGGTAGTTCAACAGTCTAGATCCTAGTTGGGGACCAGGTGCCATGCCTCCAAAGGTGGGGCATGACAAACTTGGTATCAAGCAGGTCGTATCCCAGGGAGTCTGCAAGCCGTGCTAAGTAGAGTCTTGTCTATGGATGTGTTGTGCACCACAAACTATAGGAAGGAGGTTGCAAGGCATGATAGGATGGTTACTCTTTCTTCTTATTAAGTCATGCTATAGAGCGGTACAATATAGGGTTGAGTCCCTAAGCTTATTATACTCATTGTTTACAGAAAAAATGTTGGACCAGCGACATCCTGCGACAGGAAGGAGATTCGATGTGGCAGTAGGAGAAGGCACCAGCAGGATGCCTCAGCCTCGATTAGAATAATCCCGAACTGAGGGCGATACGGAAGCATCATCCCGACCTTCCCAGCAGTCTCCATTATGTTAGGAGCCGCTTCGGACGACCGGTGACGGCACCACCTCCAGCAGTTCCTATACCTATACTATCTGACCAGGAGCTCAGGAGTGAAATAGTTATGTTAGCGCAGATGATGGTTGCTCAGTGCCAGTCAATGCCACCTACAACTGTGGAATCATCAGGAGGGCCCGGTAGTTCGAGGGTTCAATAATTCCTGGCATTAAGTCCCCCGAAGTTTACAGGGACGGATCGGACAGAGGATCCGCAGGATTTCCTTGACCAGATGCAGAGGATCTTTTAGATAATGCATGCCACACCCAAAAAGTCGATTGAACTGGCTATATTCCGGCTACGGGACATCATTGTACTGTGGTATGAGAGTTGGGAGAGATCCCGACGGAGAGATGTTTCCCCTCTGACCTGGCCCAGCTTTTCAGAGGCTTTTCTGGATGATTATCTACCACGGGAGATTCGACAGTCCCGAGTTGATTAGTTCCTACACCTGGAGCAGGGGCCGATGAGTGTTCGAGAATATGCCCTGCGGTTCGATCCCTTAGCCCGATATGCGCCAACTTTCATGGATACAATGTCATCTAGAGTACACCGTTTCATTATGGTACTGAACCCCGAATATGTTGAGACTTGTATCACAGCTACTCTGCGAGAGGATATGGATATTGCCCGAGTACAGGCTTTTGCTTAGAATATTGAGGGCATCAGGCAGCGGCAACGGGAGATCAGGAGAACCAATCAGGAATAGAGCTGCAGGGATAGGCGGGATGATTTATAGGGGAGGCCCGGGGAGGACCCAGGCCACGGTTGTCAGATAGGCCACCTAGACGCCTGCCTCCATCACAATAGCAGAGGAGCAGGTTCAGTCGCTGAGAGCAGTCAAAGCCAGGCAGAGGTTCGCGAGCAGTGGGTTCGCAACAAGAGAAGGGAAGAGCATAGTAGGTATACAAAACCACTTTGCCATATTTGTAGCCAACACAACTCTGGAGTGTGCAGATATGGCCCCACAGGATTTTATATTTGTGGACAGGAGGGTCATCAAATGAGAGATTGTCCAGCTAGGGGTCGGGGTGTCCGTGATCGACAGGATAGGTCATCAGTAGGTTTGTGAGCTCCAGCATCCCCGGTAGGGCGCAGGCCCTCAGTTTCTGCAGGTAGAGGCCGAGGCAGATCAGGGGCCTCCAGTTCAGGTGCGGGTCCAGACCATTGCCAGGGAGACAGTATTCAGAGTCGTCACCAGATGTTGTGACAGGTATGCTGAATATTTGCTCTAATCCTTCTTATGTGTTGATATATCCGGGATCCACCATTTCTTATGTTACTCCATTAGTAGCTCGGAAGTTTAGTATTGTGCCAGAATTTCATCGGCGACCTTTTTCAGTATCTACACCCGTTGGTGACTCTATTATAGTAGAAGGGTCTATCGGGTGTGTACAGTAGAGGTTGCCAGTCGTCAGACTACAATATATTTAATAGAGATAGAGATGGTCGATTTTGACTCCATTATGGGTATCGATTGGTTGGCTCCATGTTTTGCCAATGTTGAGTGTTGGACCAAGACTGTCTGATTCCAATTTCCAAGGGAGGCAGTACGGGAGTGGAAAAGTAGTATAGTTACGCCAAAAGGTAGGTTTATTTACTATATTCGGGCAAGGAAGTTGATAGCAAAGGGGTGCATTTATCACATTATCAGAGTCCAGGATGTTCGGGCAGAGCCTTTGACCCTTCAGTCTGTTCCAGTGGTTAATGAGTTTCCCGATGTATTCCCAGATGAGCTTCCTGATATTCCCCTAGAAAGGGAAATTGATTTTGAAAACGATCTATTACCAGGCACTCAGACCATATCTATTCTCCCTTATCGGATGGCTCCTGCTGAACTCAGAGAATTAAAGGAATAATTGAAAGATTTACTAGATAAGGGCTTTATCAGGACGAGTACCTCGCCATGGAGTGCGCCAGTTCTATTCGTGAGAAAGAAGGAGGGCTCCCTCCGTATGTGTATTAGCTATCGATAACTGAATAAAGTTACTGTCAAGAATAAGTACCCGCTTCCCAGAATAGACGATTTATTATACCAGCTACAGGGAGAAAGGCATTTTTCCAAGATTGACATAAGATCCGGATATCATCAGGTTCGGGTTCGTGAAAGGGATATTCCAAGGACTGCCTTCAGGACCCGATACGGCCACTTTGAATTCTTAGTTATGTCCTTCGGGCTGACAAATGCCCCAACAGTGTTTATGGACCTGATGAACAATATCTTCGGATCATACCTGGACTTGTTCGTGATAGTATTTATCGATGATATTCTGGTGTATTCTCGCTCAGAGGCAGACCACCAGATCATCTGCAGACAGTGCGCCAGATTCTCAGAGACCGACAGCTATATGCGAAATTTTCTAAATGTGAATTTTGGCTGAATTCAGTAACTTTCTTGGGCCTTATTGTGTCAGACACTAGTATACAGGTAGATACACATAAGATAGAGGCAATGAAAACATGGCCTAAACCTACCACTACGACCGAGGTACGCAGTTTCCTGGGATTAGCCGGGTACTACAAAAGGTTTTTGGAAGGATTTTCCACTTTAGAAGCACCTTTAACTAAACTGATGCAGAAGGAAGGAAAATTTCACTAGACTGAGGCATGAGGGCAGAGCTTTCAGGAACTGAAAGACAAGTTGACATCAACACCAGTGTTAGCGTTGCCAGAAGGAACAGAGGGTTATGCAGTTTATTGTGACGCTTCGGGTGTTGGGTTAGGATGTGTTTTGATGCAGCATGGTAGAGTGATTGCTTATGCTTCCATGCAGTTGAGGAAGCATGAGAAGAACTATCCTGCCCATGACCTGGAATTAGTCGCGGTAATTCATGCCCTAAAAATATGGAGACACTACTTGTATGGCGTCCACGTGGATATTTTCACTGATCACAAAAGCCTACAGTATATCTTCACCCAAAAAGAATTGAATTTGCGGCAGCGTCGTTGGTTTGCGCTGTTGAAAGATTATGATGTGAATATTTTATATCACCCAGGAAGGGACAATGTGGTAGCAGATGCCCTTAGCCATAAATCTATGGGAAGTTTGTCATACTTACTGCCCGAGCAGCGGGAGTTGGCCCAAGAATTGCATCAGTTAGCCAATTTAGCCGTTCGTATAGCAGAAAAAGGAGACAATAGAGCAGTAATCCAGAACACCATAGTGTCGTATTTGGTTGTGGAAGTGAAGGAACGCAGTATGAAGATCCTAGCCTGGTTCAGCTTAGAAACAGGGTTCAGCGAGGAGAAGTGATAGATTTTCAGGTAACCGAGGATGGAGTTTTGAGATATAGGGACCGCCTCTGTGTTCTAGACGTTGCAGGGCTTCGCCAGCAAATTATGGGCGAGGTACACTATGCCCGTTATTCTCTCCATCCAGGTTCGACAAATTTGTACCATGATGTGAAAGAGATCTACTGGTGGCCAGAAATGTAAAAGGGGATTGCAGCATTTGTAGCTCAGTGTTCCAATTGCCAATAGGTAAAAGCTGAACATCAGAAACTGGGCAGACTAACTCAGGATATAGCCATGCCTCTATGGAAATGGGAAGTAGTTAATATGGATTTCGTAGCAGGATTACCTCGCACCAGGCGTAAATATGATTCGATCTGGGTAATTATTGATAGGTTGAAAAAATCAGCCCACTTTCCGCTACTAAGGACTACCTTTTCAGCCGAAGATTATGCTGAGATGTATATTAAAGAAATAGTCAGATTGCACAGTGTTCCATTATCAATTATCTCTGACAGAGGGGCATAGTTTATAGCTATGTTTTGGCAATCATTTCAGAGAGGCTTAGGGATGCAGGTTAGCCTGAGCATAGCTTTCCATCCTCAGACAGATGGGAAGGCAAAACGTACCATCCAGACGCTTGAGGATATGTTACGAGAATGTGTGTTAGATTTTGGAGGTAGCTGGGATTAACATCTACCGCTTATTGAGTTCGCCTATAATAACAATTATCATTCAGCAATTCAGATGGCGCCTTATGAAGAGCTATATGGGTGGAAGTGCTGATCTCCAGCTGGTTGATTTGAGGTAGGTGAATCAGCATTAATTGGGCCAGATATCATTCATCAGTCAGAACAGAAAGTAAATCTTATCAGGGAACGTCTGCTGACTTCTTAGAGCCGCCAGAAATCTTATGCTGACGTGCAACATAGAAACCTAAAATTTAATGTGGGTGACTGGGTGTTCCTGAAAGTTTCACCAATGAAGGGTGTAATGAGATTTGGCAAGAAAAGTAAGCTTAGCCCGAGGTTTGTTAGGCCTTATCAGATTTGCCGAAGAATAGGCCAAGTGGCATATGAATTGGATTTACCTCCAAAATTAGATTTTGTTCACCCAGTTTTCCACGTATCAATGCTGAGGAAGTGCATAGGAGACCCCTCCAAGATTTTCCCAGTTCAAGTCATAGAAGAGTTAGCTTATAAAGAAGTTCCAGTAGCCATAATAGACCGGCAGATCCATAGATTAAGAACTAAAGATGTTGCTTCTGGCAAGGTATTATGGCGGAATAAGAACCAAGAGGAGATGACCTAGGAAGCAGAAGATGATATGAAAGTCAGATATCCTCAGTTATTCAGACTTAGTCAGATTATGCAGCCAGAGGTATGTTGTTATTGTTGTTTCATAAGTTGCAGTATATAGATATGTATGTGCAGTAGTTGACCCCAATTTATTGTGAATGAATGCTATAGTATGGTGTGGAGCACCTGTACTAGACTTTTCTACATTTCAGGGTCTTTGGATAGTCCATATTACAGGGGAGACTCGGTCAAAATTTTTCAAGAATAAGTAATTGCAAGTTAAGATTCTTGAAGGTAGAAGTTAACATTTGAGGACGAATGTTCTTAAGGGGGGGATGATGTTACACCTCGTAAGTCTCTAGCACTTAGTTGGCCTATTCACAGGTTGGTTGAGAGTTTTATAATGCCATACGTGTGAGAAAAGGGCCGGGGGAACGGCCAAACGAGTGCCAAGTCGGATTTTCGCAAGAGGAGGCCGAACCGCGCTGCCCAGAGGGGCAACATGGCACGGAGGCCCCTCTTCTGCGATGGCCAACATGGCACGGAGCTGGATTGGCGCGATGACTAGCATGCCACGTTGCCATGGTTCAGGCTCCAAGTATATAAAGGCCTCCCACTTCATTTTCAAGTCATTTATCATAAGTATCGATCCGAAACAGAGGAGGATGAAGGGTTTGAATAAATTTCCTACCAATTACGTGGTCAAACGCTGTCCAAAGTTAAATTAACTTCGGGTACCGAAGTATAAAGCTGCAGAGAGCATTTCTATAGAGTTAGTTTTACGAAAATCGCCCGGCGAATCGTCGTCCCGCCGAGTCAAAGTGATTGGAATTGCTCCAAACTAGTGTTAATATACTCCTGGGCTTAAAGTGAATATTTCTCCCTTCTAGACTCTGAGAAATTACGAGTTTTCGACCGTTCTTCGATAAGTCGAAGAATAGTCATTAAGTGTTATATATAGTATTGTTTTTCCCTAGTATAATAATGAAGTTAATTCTATTCCTTTGTGAATACGATTACAGTTGGGGAGTGTTCGGCTTGTTAGGTGTATAACTACACGCAAGTGCACGTGGTCGAACAAGTAGTAAAGTGGCTCAAGTAAGCCAAGTATCGATCCCACAGGGACTGGGAAAAGGTAACAATCTACTTAAGTGTTACTATATTTACTCTAAAAATGAAGACAACAGTGCAAAGAAGAGTTTGATATTTTGATTTCTAATTTTATCCTAAGTCTACAAAGATTATATAATTTGAGTCTGAACTATGAATGTGAGCATGCTGAGGTTAAACGAACATGTAAGGAAATAAATTATCGATATAATTTGGTTAACTTTTCCTCCGGTTGCTAGTCAAGAATTATTGCCAATGGATTAAAACTCTCGTATTTAACCCAACTTAAGAATCATGAACCGTCCACCTACATTTCTGTGATTAAGTGAAATTCATGTTCTAGCCATACAAAACCGATTCCTTAATTGACTAATATGACTTTCAGGTATATTTCTATCCTGAAGGTAAATCAATTCTCAATTTTCCCAAACTAAGAAAAGATCATATCCTATTGATTCACAACTTTCCAATTTCTTGCTCTCTCGAGTGAAACCGAACTTTTTAGATATACATTAACATTGGCCACACATTAATGCAGTAGAAACAAGAATCAATAGAACAACCATGGAAGAAAATATGAAAAACCCAATTGATCAATAACTACATTTCAATACAATTGTTCTTAACCTCAACAAGAAGAGGATTTAGCCACTCATTCGTGGATTAAACATCGTTAAATGAGTGTTAAACATACAAGCAATTGAATTAAAGAAGAAGGAGATAGAGAAAAACCCTGAGATTTTCGTCCCCTCAACTGCCTGTAACCCACGTTCTTGCTCCACCAAGTCAGAATATTGAAAAATGAACCTAAGTGTTCTATTTATACTAGTGGGAATTTTTCCCGGAATAACAAGCAACGTGTCATGGAGTGCATCGCGGAGCACTGCCTCCGTGACACGCCACTGACGCGGAGTCTCACTGGAAATTGACTGTCTAGGTAATAAGGTCCAACGTGGCACGTCATGCAACGCGGGGCTAGGCCAACGTGCCACGGCCCCAACGCGCACCCACAATGGAATTTTGCCAAAAATTCCCTATCCAGGCAGAAGGCCTCCGCAATGGCAGCGTGACACGGCTCCATCACTGAGCCCCTTTAATTTGTGTCGTCCAATGCTTTGTCCTTTGCTAACATCCGAGTCCAACCCCAATCTATCCCAACACGCATTTTAGCTTCACAAAATTATTTTTCACCTGCAAAACAACGCTAATCATGTTGGTTAGTATAAATTCACATTTTATTATCAATCACATGAGAATGTATAAACATTGATAGATAAACAAGGCTAAAATGACACATTTGAGTATCACTTGGGCATATAAATTTGCCCACGATCACTTACCCCACACTTAAATCATTGTTCATCCCCGAACAACAATCTTACACCTCATGCACTTTACACCCCATCCTGGCTACTTTGGTTCGACAATTCAAGCTACGGCTATACCGATTATTCAACACAGCAAATCATCAAGAAAACACACATGGTCCTATCAATGCAATGACCTTCAACACATCAAGACCTCCTAGACTTAAGAATCGACTCTCAATATTGGCAAACTCATGCAAATCAGCTGATCAAGATATCCGACATGAAAATTAATCTCTCATCAAGCATGTGCCCTCACAATGCAAAAGAATTTTCCCTTTTTAATCACATGAACTCTAACGTTAGATGCAGGGGCATATAAACACACTTTCACTCTCTCTCCCAAAAGAATTCACATGCATCATGTCATGAACCATAGGCTTGCCCTTAGTGTATTACTCCACTAATATAAGGAAATGTGATGTAGGATCACGTAAGACTTTTACGGGTTGTAATGTAAGCTAAGGAACTAGTAAATATTGGGCTAGCCAATAATAGCCACTAGCATCCCTAAGCGCCTTTTCAATGCATCCCATCAAACTCATGGGCATTGTTTCTTCCTTCATCCTCCCATTCTTGAAGTCTGTCTTTGGTTTGGCCCATATCTTTAAGCACACTTGACTTTATAACCAAGATTATTTAGGCACCTTCATTATATTTTATTTATAACAAGTGCACCTTCAACCTTTTCTTTCCTTTCATCACTCTGTTTTTCTTTTCTTTTCACCATTCTCACTCTTTGACACTTTGGGAAAATTATTTTCTCTTCTTATGCGCTTAAGAGTTTTGGATCATATTTACGGCTAATGAAAAGAAGGGGTTAAGCTCGGTTTACACATTTTGACACAAGAAAAAAAAAATAGGCTAAAGGCTCAACGGGCTAACTAGGGTGTACATTCAAGGTGGGTACAATAATGAAAAAGAGAAACTTTCGGTTAACACAAAGAAATGCCTACATCCTTTCCTACAATACACGTCCTTCATTTCGTTTCGTACACACACCAGGCAAGTTCTAGACACTTCACAATGGCATGGAATAAACAAAACCTCACTTCACACTTATTGCACATGCTCAATTCCAGACGTATTCACATACTCTTCAATCAGCTAATTATAAGAATTCAAACATTAAGCCTCAATCACACTGAATCGACTCTATGGCCTAGGTATCTCAACATATTTACAAAGTTGCATGCTTTCATACAAATCACCTTTGCATTTCAAATATCATGTACGACACGCAACCAGAATTCCGCAACCATAAAGTAACTACAGGTTTTGGGATGCAAACCACAAAAGAAAACAACTGAAAAATAAATGAAAAATCTACTCCTAACGACTACATTTCCCTTAAGACGGTCGTCATCCACCCATCATAGGGAATGGTCACTAACTAAGACTTTGGTTCAATGGGACCCTTCTCGGTAAAAGAACCAAAAACAAACACCGAGAAACCCAAGAATTGAAAAAAAAAGAAATTTTAAAAATATCGATCATTTCGATGAAACAAAAATATGTATGAAATCAGCTAGCAACATTCATCAACGTACTATAGTTTCACATTTAATTACAATACAGAACAAAAACTTCACAATCAGAAATCACAAAGTCACAAAATTTTTCATCAGGCACAACAATAGAACAGAACATACATAACAACACAACCAGCACCTAACTACTCCCACCCCACATGTATCTCGAGCACTATCCCCAATGTTCATAAAAATTAACATAGCACAAAAAATGGGTGGCAGAACTCCCTAATCAATCAAAATACTCCACTTCTTTATCAGGTGCTGCTACTTCGTCTCCCATGTCTGAATCACCCCCACCGTCATCATCGGACTCCACATCAGAGTCCTCACGACGTGTCTCCTCATCTGTGGGGACATCATCATCCATGGGCTCTACAAAAGCTGGCCCCACTCGGCATAGAGCCCTGGCATTTTCGCCAAAAGGGTAGTCTAGCTCGAGCTGCTATAGCTCCTCTTCTGTCTCCGGCCTCCCGCCTATTTGCAGCTGGAGCATCTGCATCCCGTACATGCGAGCCATGTACTGATCATCCCGAACATGTCACTCGGCTAGTGTAAGCACTGGCCCGTGGGTGGTGTCGGGAGCCTTAGTTTTGGTGACATCTAAGGCCCGCCGCTCCATCTGCGGTATATAGTCAAGGGCCTCTTCCTCAATGTCCAGACCCCTCAGGAACGTGGTGAGTAGTCCACAAAATCCATATTTGTGCTCCTAATGCAAACGGGCTCTCTTCATGGCGGAGATAATCACCGCCCCCACATTGATCTCCAGCCCTTTCATCAGGGCGTACACCAAGCATACACGATCCCAGGTTACATCCGTCATATGCACCCCCGGGATTAGGCAGGAACACACGATCTCAAGCCATATCCTAGCTTCCCTGTTCATCTGTGAGTAGGGCAAAGTCTGATGGTAGCCCCTCTCCTTATGTCTGCTCCACCTAGCCGTCGATCGGGTTCCACACAAAGTGCCTCTGATGTACGCATATGGTGGAGTGATATTCAGCTGTCAAAGCACGTGGGCGTCTGTGTCCCGCGCCCCTAAGATAGCATTGAGGTGGTGGGGCTCAAAAGTGACTATTTGCCCTCTTATTTTGATGGTGTGACTTCTGAGAGTCGGGTTCCAGTTGGCGTAGAATTCCCAAATCAAGTGCAAGTTGCATTCCTTAGGCTCTTCAAAAATGAAGTTCAGCCGAGCTGCCTCGATCCTCTGGACAATCCTGGGGAACTCCTGTGCCAACGGTTCCCTTGCTATGTCTTCCTCGGGGAAGTACTTGCTCTCCTTGTGCTTTGCGTACCACTTCTTCCCCTCCTCTGTCACCCACCTGGTTCCATATTGAAGGCGTTGGCCACGTGGAACCACTGGTGCTACTGGGACCGCTGTGCCCAGTCTGATTCTTTTTCTTCCGGCGCCAGATGTTGATGTGCCTTTTCCCTTGTCTTACCTGCTTGCCATTTTTCCTGTCAACCCAAATAGACAAGATCAATGTTCAGCCAATTAAAATTTTCTTCGACTAAGGTTGGGTTAAGCTAGGCTATCCCACACTTAGTCCTTAGCCAAAAGTACAACATTAAGGCAAGATCGTGCTTACTTACACAAACAAACAACAAAACATAACAAATATGCTTAGTGCATTTGGAGAATTCGACGGTATATATTCTGTGTACTACTTAGACTTTGTACAGCTAGCCACAATCAATACCATCGATAACATTTTATCCCATAGCACTTAGCAAGGAGAAACAAAAGAAAATTTTAACTACATGATCCTCTATAATTCACCCAATTCTTGCAAATTCCAATATTTCCTTCACCCGAGAATCCGTCGGTCTTTTAGCATAGTAACAGTTAGCACATCGACTCATCTCACTCAACATGTACAACCCAGCATGAATTTCACTAGTTCAACTAAATTTTTCCCTTTCAAACTCAAAGGCAAGCCCTAGCTATGATTTTATCAAAAATTCGATTAAACTATGTAATTAACCAGTTCAAGCAATCACAATGATACTCCGAACATCAATCAACAATAATTCAATTGAATTTAAGCTTAATTTCTACTTAGGGTAAGTTTAGCTCATATCACATGTTCAATCTCGAAGAAAATCAACAAGAAATGAGATAGAATTGAAGAACATACCTTGAATTTGAAGAATTGATGAAAACTCGATGAAATTCTTGGCCTAAGTCTGTGTCACGTTGAGGGGGAAGGGGTTTTAGGGAGGTTGGTCGCGGAGGATATGAAAAATGAGGAAAATGGAGGGGGAATCGGGGTTTAAAAGTGGAAAATTCACGCGGGTGACCCGGCGACCCGGTGTAACCCGTCGCGATATACACTTCAATGTGTCACGGAGGGTAACGCGGAGCATGCCCTCCGTGACACGGAGCTATCGTGTGGGTGTTCTAGAATTTTAAAAATTCCAGATTTACACCTCAACGTGTCACGGAGGGTAACGCGGAGGCCCTCCTCCGTGGCACGGAGGCATCGCCCTAGCTCACTGTTTTGTCACTTTTTATTATTTTTCATACCTCAAATTTTCCTTTGCGATCCCTAGCATATTTATCCTCCGTTCAACCTGAAATTCATCTTATGGCAAGAAATTGGTTAGAATTATAGGTTTCACTCAAAATAAAAAATAAAAACAAAAATAAAAACTAAAAATTTTGTTGTTAATCAAGAAAAAAAAGAAAAAAAGAAATCTATTCATAATTTACAAAGAAAAATTTCACGGGTTACCTCCCGTGCAGCGCCTTATTTACCGCCGCGGCTCGACGTCATTCAGCTCATCATCTTCTAGGGTAACAGGCGTTTTCTCTCGACCACCGTCCTCACCCCAGTAGTGCTTACATCGCTCCGGTGGTTTTCCTAATAACTCTAGTGATTCAACTAACCACACATCATCAGCTCGATCAATCACGTTGATCACCGAGAGTTCCTCGTACACAGTCGGGAGCTTGGTGGCCTTGTATACATCGAACACTTCCACCTTGTCATGTGCTCGCATGGTTAGCTGCCCTGCAGCTACATCAATTAGTGCTTTCCCGGTTGCCAAGAAAGGACGTCCCAAAATAAATGGGACTTCCGCGTCTGGCTCAAAATCCAGCACAACGAAATCTACCGGGAAGATAAGGGAGCCCACTTGCACCAACACATCCTCCACAATGCCATCAGGTCTAGCTAAGGACCGATCCGCTAGTTGCAAGATCACTGTTGTTGGTCTAGGACTCCCTAGACCCAACTTCTTGAATACCGATGATGGCATCAAATTAATGCTCGCTCCCAAATCACATAATCCGTGAGCTCGGATACTCTGCCTAATTATAATTTGTATCGTAAAGCTCCCAGGATTTTTGAGCTTTGTGGGCAGTCGGTTTTGTATCCGGGAAGTGCACTCCTCCGTGAGAGCTACCGTAGCATACTCAGTCAACTGACTTTTGTTTGCCACGATGTCTTTAATGTACTTTGCATATTTCGGCACTCCCTGCAAAACATCAACAAGAGGTAAGTTAATATGTAACTGCTTTAGCACCTCCATGAATTTCTTGAAACACGCCTGCTCCTTGTGTTTCTTTAATATTTGAGGGAACGGGGGTGGTGGTCTTTCTGATTCAGCTTCCTTTTTCTTCCCCCTCTCATCACTTTGCTCCCTCTCAACTTTTGCTGCTCCCGATTGTTGAGGTGGTCTATCTGGTTCCACCTCTTTAAGCTGCAAACCACTCCTTGTGGTCACCTTATTCACCTGGTTGGGGTTGGGATCTGTGTCGCTCGGAAGTCCTCCTCCAGGCTTAATATTTTGGGCTCCAGCAAATTGCCCAAATTGATATTCAAGTGCCTTAGTAGCTAACTGGTTGTTCTTTACCTCGGCTGCCAATTTCACATAGTCAGCCTGCAATAGAGCTTGGTTAGATATCATTGTCTTGAACATCTCCTCAATACTGGGTGATGGTGGTGGAGGAGGTGCATTGATATTTCTATATTGTGCTTGGTAGTTCTGTTGCCCTCCTTGATTCCTCTGTGCCCCCTGACTCGATCTTTGCCCTTGATGGTTGTTGCTACCCCAAGAGAAATTCGGGTGATTCCTCCAGTTGGAATTGTAGTTGTTGCCATACTGTTGGTGGTTGTTCCTCTGTACATTTCCCACAAAGTTCACCGAGTCAGGATTTGCTCCACAACACTCAGCTGAGTGCTCACTACTCCCGCACACTTCACACCAAACCTGCTGCACTACATTAACCAGGGCTTGAGTCTGGTTCATTGTCATGTTACTGAAGTGGGTGTTGAGTTGATTCTGTAAAGCAGCTATCTGTACAGCAATAGTTGTAAAACCATCCACTTCTAGAACTCCTGCTCCTTTCTTTGTTCCTCCTCTTGACGAATCAGCATTCCACTCCGGATTGCCCTGCGAAATACGATTTAACAAGGTATACAGCTCCTCATAAGTTTTCTCCAATGCTTGTCTCCCAGCTGCTGAGTCTAGCAAGATTTTTGTGTGGGGTTCCAAACCCTCTATAAAGGTGTGCACCAGCACATCATTGGATTGATAATGATGAGGACAATCTCGCAACATGGACTTGAATCTCTCCCAAGCTTGATATAGATTCTCTCCCCCTCTCTATTTAAAACTTAGAATTTGACTTCTAAGTCTTGCTGTTTTACCGGATGGAAAAAATCATATCAAGAATTTCCTTGCAAGATCATCCCAAGTAGTAATAGAATTTGGTGGCTGAGGTTTCAACAACCTCTTGGCTTCTCCCAATAGTGAAAATGCGAACAATGTAAGCCTGACATAATCTGAAGACACTCCAGCGGGGATGTAAGTGTCACTTATCTCCAAAAAATTTTGGAGAAGCTGCTGTAGATCCTCATGAGGGAGACCTGTGAACTGCCCGCTGGTGTGCAGCAATTGCACCATGTTTTGCTTGAGCTCGAACCTCCCTCCTGGCTCAGGTTTGCGGATGCTAGATGTGACATTGTTAGCATGTGGGATTGCCACCTCGCGAACCGGCTGAGCAGCCATTTCCTCGGGCACTAACATTGCCCTTACTACTAGTGGATTCTGTTGTTGCCCCATGATTGTTTGTCTGAGCAACTGCAGCTTTCTCTCTAGAGCTTCTCTCCGCTGACGATGAAATAGACTTTCAGGCTCTAAATATGAGTCCACCAGCTCCTTGTCTCTTGCTAGTGTTCAGCAGTATTTTTGCAAAATACAGGCTAAGACCAAGTTGTCAACACTAAGAAAAAAAATATAGTAAATTAACATTTAAGAAAAATTCACCAATTGCCAGTCCCCGGCAACGGCGCCAAAAACTTGTTCGGCTTGTTATTTGGGTGTATAACTACACGCAAGTGCACGTGGTCGAACAAGTAGTAAAGTGGATCAAGTAAGCCAAGTATCGATCCCACAGGGACTGGGATAAGGTAACAATCTACTTAAGTGTTACTATATTTACTCTAAAAATGAAGACGACAGTGCAAAGAAGAGTTTGATATTTTGATTTCTAATTTTTCCTAAGTCTACAAAGATTATATAATTTGAGTCTGAACTATGAATGTGAGCGTGCTGAGGTTAAACGAACATGTAAGGAAATAAATTATCGATATAATTTGGTTAACTTTTCCTCCGGTTTCTAGTCAAGAATTATTGCCAATGGATTAAAACTATAGTATTTAACCCAACTTAAGAATCATGAACTGTCCACCTACATTTCTGCGATTAAACGAAATTCATGTTCTAGCATACAAAACCGATTCCTTAATTGACTAATACGACTTTCAGGTATATTTCTATCCTGAAGGTAAATCAATTCTCAATTTTCCCAAACTAAGAAAAGATCATATCCTATTGATTCACAACTTTCCAATTTCTTGCTCTCTCGAGTGAAACCGGACTTTTTAGATATACATTAACATTGGCCACACATTAATGCAGTAAAAACAAGAATCAATAGAACAACCATGGAAGAAAAGATGAAAAACCCAATTGATCAATAACTACATTTCAATACAATTGTTCTTAACCTCAGCAAGAAGAGGATTTAGCCACTCAGTCATGGATTAAACAATGCTAAATGAGTGTTAAACATACAAGCAATTGAATTAAAGAAGAAGGAGATAGAGAAAACCCCGAAGATTTTCGTCCCCTCAACTGCCTGTAACCCACGTTCTTGCTCCACCAAGTCAGAATATTGAAAAATGAACCTAAGTATTCTATTTATACTAGTGGGAATTTTTCCCGGAATAACAAGCAACGTGTCACGGAGTGCATCGCGGAGCACTGCCTCCGTGACACGCCACTGACGCGGAGCCTCACTGGAAATTGACTGTCCAGGTAATAAGGCCCAAAGTGGCACGGCATGCAATGCGGAGCTAGGCCAACGTGCCACGGCCCCAACGTGCACCCACACTAGAATTTGGCCAAAAATTCCCTATCCAGCCGGAAGGCCTCCGCGATGGCAGCGTGACACGGCTCCATCGCGGAGCCCCTTTAATTTGTGCCGTCCAAATGCTTTGTCCTTTGCTAACATCCGAGTCCAACCCCGATCTCTCCCAACACGCATTTTAGCTTCACAAAATTATATTTCACCTACAAAACAACGCTAATCATGTTGGTTAGTATAAATTCACATTTTATTATCAATCACATGAGAATGTATAAACATTGATAGATAAACAAGGCTAAAATGACACATTTGAGTATCACTTGGGCATATAAAGTTTCCCACAATCAGCGAGAATAGCTGAATACTAGACAAACCTCGCCAGTTAATAAGTAAACCGGCAGTCGAGGTATGTAAAGCCAGTCTTTCGGCAAGTTAGTTATCCCAGTGTAGTAAAACAGTATGAATTCCAGTAAGCTATTTCCTAAATTGTATATAATGTTCAGTATGTAATTTAGTAAAGTACGTCAGAAATATTATATCATGTCTTGGTATGAGATTCAGTATAGCATGTCAGAGATTATGTTATTATTATTTTCAGTGTGTATTATGTATAGTTATTGCTATCAGTCGAGACTTGATTGTATTGTTTTGGGCTAGATTACCTGTATAGCTTCCGTGACTGCCCCGGGGTTAATAGCTGTATCGACTCATCCGCCAGAGGGCGAGGATACATCGCTCTACGGAGTGGCATGCTGTCTGCTAGGGACGAAGATGGGATGCCAGTTTCCCCATATTTTGTCGTGGTTGGCCTTTATACACCCCTGTCGAGCACTTGCGCTCGAAGTGTTGATTTCAGGAGTCCTTCGAACTCAGGTACAGTTATAGTCAGGGGCCCAGTGGGCCCAAGTTGCATACCCAGGCGATTGGCAGGTTGCTTATAGTTACTAGGTGATGTGGTATGATCTGGGTATGGGTAAATAGATTGTGATGATTGCACCTTCCGGCTTATAGGGGCCATGTAAAGTTTATGTTATGCTATGTTGTTTAGTTATTGATAGATAGACAACAGAACACCATGTTATCAGGTAAGACTCCTATTCTTCTCAGTATAGTTAAGGTTAATCCTGATTGCACCATTCTAGTTAGATTCAGTCTATTTTCTTCTATCTCAGTTACTTTTAGTTTTGTTACTTACTTTCAGTTATCTTCAGTTATTGCTTCGCATACTCAGTACCAGTGGTACTGACGCCCGTTTTGGGGCGCTACATTACTTGCCTGCAGGTGTACATAGACGAGGAGCAGATCCCTCGTAGTTCTAGTCAGCGATACAGAGCCTTCAGCTCCTTTCATCCAAAGCTTGGAAGACAGAGGTTTACTTTCTTTTTGTCTGTATAGTATGGGTAGGCTGGCGCCTGTCCGGACTATCTTATTGTTCTTAGAGGCTTGCAGATTATATTATATTCTCTGTGATTAGTTTGTATGTGATGGCCGTGTGGGGCCTTGTTCAGTTGTTAGTTGGGGACCTTGTCGGTCACAGATCAGTTTAGCGCTTGATTCTGCTTTCAGTGATAACTAGATATCATGGTGGCCTTGTCGGCCCGCGTAAGACTCCTTATATTTAGTTGTTTCTGGTTAGTTGGTTTATTTTAACAGGTGTCTATAGGCCTTGTCAGTCGGGAGGCTGTATTTACAGCCGCTATATAGCCCATCGTTTTCTTGAATCCAGAGTTGGAGCCAGCCTTGCACCAGAGGGGCTTAGGCTCAATTAGTTCAGCAGTCTAGATCCTAGTAGGGCACCAGGTGCCAGTCATGCCTCCCAAGGTGGGGCGTGACATATACCATTGATGAGACACGGTACTTGGAGTCAAAAGTAACCCCAAGCCAACCCATGGTGTATCATAACACTGGTAAATTGAGTAAACATAAGCATAAGCTTTAAATAAATAAGATCATTTAAGAAAATATAAAACTGATTTGACAAAAGTCTATACATCTGAAAATTATACTAAATATCTAAGTCTATGTTTGAAAGCTATATACTAATGATGAGTTGCTGGGACATGCCCCCAGCTAACTCTAAAGTTTAACAGAGAGAAATTAACTAAAAATAATTATCGTCCTAGAAAGATAAGGACTCACCACAAGCTATTGCTGGTATCTTCTGAAGCAAACTACTGGCAATGCTCGGACTGAGAATCAGTGCCTGTATCATGATATGAGACAACATAGAAGGTATGCTTCAGTACTTTGAATGTAGTAATTAAGTGAGAGATATAATAAACATGATAGAACAAGTAACTGAACTGAAATGACCTGTATTGACTAACTGAAATACTAAAAACTGTTACAACTAAAGTATAACTGATACGATCAAAAGTGACCCTAATTGATGGTCATAGACATGTCCTAGATCTGAGATACTAATCTAAGCTAAACTGAACTAAACTAAACTGAGCTAAACTGAAATTGATCTGAACTGAGCTAAACTGAACTGACTAGTGGGAGAGTCTCTAACCGACATATAATCATATGAGCTAAATGTGGAGTTTGATGTATACGCCTCATTGATAGGACCCAATATACCTTTCCAGGGTATAACGACATGAACTGGAAGATCACAAATCTGGGGCCATAGGGCCAATAATATAACCTATGGTGGCCATGTAGTTCTGGGAACCTGGGTGCGCTGAAACCCTGTTCAATTCGGTGCTAAGTCCTACTCCCACTGGATAGTCCTAATCTGACTACTAAGATGATAGCTCGAAATTGGGGTCCAAGACTAAATCATGGATATTTATTTGGAAGTATCCTAAGAGTCTTATTGGATTGGATTCTATAACTGCTTATCTGGAAGCGTCGTAGCCGTCTAAAGAACAAACTGAAGCTGAAGCTGGTGGTTCTAAGAATGGTCAGAGCTTCTTATCTGGAAGCATCATAACCGTCTAAAGAACAAATTGATATCTAATAACTAATAGCCGACTCTAGTAACTAATATTTGGGAGGTATTACTGACACCTCAAGAAATAGACTATAGTCAAACTGATTAGCTGACATTTTTGAAAATGTTGAACATGCTAACATTCTACTGAAATTGGACTAGAATGTAACTGGCCGAGGTTTCAACTGATATTAACAATAGGGGAATCCCAACACTGATAGAATCAAGCAATATGAATTACTAATCAATTATCCAAGACTCTAGTTTACTGCATTCAAAAGCTAGGGCTAAAACCATCTTTACAGGAACAAGAATCAACATGATAGCTAGGTAATGAAAATTTAATAACAATTATCATGAACAATATTCCACATGATATAGATGGAATTTGGCTAAAAATTTATTCATATTCGAAACTCAGGGCCTAGAACTGATAAGAAAACTTAGATGGATTTTTGGGGCATAAAGAAAGGACAATTCCCTTGATAAATTCTCCCATAACTGCTGAAGGATTCCTCAGAAAATCCTTCAGAAATTCTGAGAAGAAAAAATTGAAACCCTTTCCCTTCTCTATGCTTCCTTTACTGAGATTCTACGTTCTGACTTCTGAAGGAATGAGAGGAATGAAGTATGAACGTTGATTACTCCTCTAAACCCCTAAATATAACCCAAAATGACGTAGTTTAGCGATTTAAAAGCTAGGAAGTTAATAAAATAACCCTGAGAGAAAATCTGAAAAACTGCCCAATAGAGACCAATGAGTCACACAACGAGTCATAGGTTGATAACATGACTCGTTGGGACTAGTCATTGATCCCGGGCCTAAATCTTGGGCTTACTCGAATGGGACCATGGGAGGATACCATGGCTCATTGGGAGAACCAACAGGTCGTTGGTACCTCTCGTTGTCACTGGTAGGGGAATCTAGGCACTAAGATAATGGGCAATGCAATGACTAGTTGGTAGAACCAATGGATTGTTGCATCCACTCATGGTCAACATTGTTAGGACCTGGTACTAGGTTACGGGTGGCAGCAATGACTCATTGGTAGGACCACGAGGCATTAATTCCACTAGTTGTTTTTGGGAGATGTGAAGTAGGTTTCTGAACTTGGGATGCAACGGATGACAGGATGGCTCGTTACTTCTTCCAACAAGTCATCCTATGCCTCGTTGGTTACCCAGAAGGAAATTCTGCTGAGCTAATAATGACTCAGACAACAGCCTGTTAGAGTGACCACGATCCATTATTTGGGTTGTTTTATCAAAAATTCTCTGGTTTCCCCTGTTTTTCTTGCAAGGTCTAAGTTTGGTATAGGAAAGTTTAGGGGTGTTACAATATCTCCCTCTTGGGATCATTCATCATCGAATGAAGGCTAAAACTGCTGGAAAATTGGGAAAAGAGCTGCAATTCCCAAACTGAGACAATGAACTGGTTTCTAGAGGATGACTAACTCCAAACTTATTTAACCATGCTAATAGAGTTGATGCAAGTAGGATGCATATTGAAAATATGGATAGAGCTGATGAGTATGAAATTAAACAAAGTATTGAGGAGGAATTTAGTACCTAATACTGGAACTGAATTAGAAGGAAATAAATAAGGGTATTTGGCCATCATGTCTGCTTCGGCCTCCCATGTGGCTCCCTCAATTAGCTGGTTCCTCCACAAGACTTTCACTGAAGCGAATTCCTTGTTTATCAACTTATGAACATGACAGTCTAGGATCTGAACTAGGAACACTTCATGAGAGAGACTATCTTTCACATCCACACTGTCTAATGGAACAATTGAGCTCAGATCACCAATGCACTTCTTCAATAGTGACACACGAAAGACTTGGTGCACAGATGCTAATTCTGTAGGTAATTCTATCTCATAGGCAACATTGCAAATTCGCCTCCCAATCCATTAGGGTCCAACATACCTCGGACTGAGTTTTCCTTTTTTTCCAAGCCTCATCACCCCTTTCATGGGTGAAATTTTCAGATAAACCCAATCATCTACAGCAAATTCTAACTCTCTTCTCCTCACATCAACATAAGATTTTTGTCGGCTTTAACCTATTTTTAACCTTTCCCTGATTAGTTGCACTTTATATATTGCTTCATGAACTGTGTCTGGCCCTATCAAGGTAGCTTCACCAACCTTAAACCACCCTATATGATACCTACACCTTATACCATATAATGCCTCAAACGAGGCCATCGAAATACTGGAGCAGTAGTTGTTGTTGTATGCAAACTCGATGAGTGGTAGGTGATCATCCCAACTGCCCTTGAATTCATGTTGCCGGTGAGTATGAGGTAGACCTGTAATAAAGTCCATATTCACTTCTTCCCACTTCCAGGTGGGTATGCTGATATCCTGAGTTATACCCCCAGGTTTCTGATGTTCCACCTTGTCTTGCTGGCAGTTCGGGCACTTGGCCACAAATTCTGCAATGTTTCTTTTCATGTAGTTCCACCAGTAGATATCCCATATGTCATGGTACATTTTAGTGGCACCTGGGTGGATAGAATATCTAGAACTTTGTTCTTCTGCCAGTATCTATTTTCTTAAGTCACCTACATCGGTACACATATTCTGCCTTAGTACCGAAGCACACTATCTCCCATTTTGGAGAAAGCCTCCACTTCTTTTCTGAGAACTACCTCTTTTAGCTTAAACAGTATGGGATGTTCATCCTTCCTTGACATAACTTTGACAACTAACGAGGAATCTGATCCACTCTACAGTACTACTCCGCCCGCAATTGAATCAACCAACTACACTCCTAACCGTGCTAACCTATGAATATCTTTCACCAGTTCTTTTCTTCCCTCTTAAACATGAACGCTCCCCATGGACATCCTTCTTAAGGCATCAAGCACCACATTGTCCTTGCCCGGGTGGTATAGCACATTCATGTCTTGGTTCTTCAGTAGCTCCAACCACCTTCTTTGACGAAGATTCAAGTCCTTTTGACCAAAAATGTATTGAAGGCTCTTGTGATCTATGAAAACATCCACAAGAACTCCATAAAGATAATGCCTCTATATCGTCAAAGCAAACACCATCACTACCAACTCGAGATCATGAGTCAGATATTTCTTTTCATGAACCTTGAGTTATCTGGAGGTGTCAGCTATCACCTTACCCCGCTGCATCAGAATATAATCGAGTCCAACTCTGGAAGTGTCACAATATACTATGAATCCATCAGTTCCTTCTGGTAAGGTTAAAATTAGAGCGGTTGTGAGTCGAGTCTTCAACTCCTAGAAATTGTTCTCACACCATCTAACCATTGAAACTTCACCTTTTTCTGAGTTATCTTTGTAAGTGGAGACGCAATAGAGGAAAATCCTTCTACAAATCAGCGGTAGTAACTGTCTAGACCCAGGAAACTTCTGATATTGGTTGGGGAAGCAGGTCTTGGACAATCTTTTACCGCTGCTATCTTTTGAGGATCTACCTAAATCCCCTCACCTGAAACCACGTGACCAAGGAAAGTCATAGGCTTCAACCAGAATTCACATTTGCTAAATTTAGCGAATAAGTGGCGGTCTCTAAGCGTTGATATAACTATCCTCAAATGGTTAGCATGTTTCTCCTCATTTTTGGAATATACCAGAATGTCATCAATGAATACAATGAAGAACATGTCTAGATACTACTTGAAAACCCTTTTCATCAGGTCCATGAAAGTTGTAGGGGCATTAGTTAGTTCAAAGGATATAACCATGATTTCGTAGTGACAATACCAAGTTTTGAAGGCTATATTCAGGTTGTCACATTCTCTGACTGTAAGTTGATGATACCCGACCTGAGATCTACCTTAGAAAAATAACTGGCTCCTTAAAGTTGGTCGAACAAGTCGTCAATCCTAGGTAGGGGATACCTGTTCTTAATTGTAACTTTTTTCAAATGACGGTAGTCGATATACATTCTGAGAGTACCACCTTTCTTCCTCAAGAACAACACTGGAACACCCCATGGAAAGATGTTGGGCCTGAGGAAACCTTTATCAAGAAGGTATTTTATCTGCTCCTTCAATTCCTTAAGCTAAGTTGGAATGGAGATAGGCTGAGTTTCTGGAAGAAGGTCTATACCGAAGTCTATTTTCCGCTCAGGAGGGACTCCGCGAAGATCTTTGGGAAATATGTCAGGGAATTCGCTAACAAATGAAACTCAATGGATAATTGGAGTCTCAGAGTTAGAAATTTTGACCCAAACTAGGTGATTGTGGACCCTTTAGAAATGAGCTTTCTTGCCTTAAGGTAGGAAATAAACCAACCCTTGGGCGCTGAACTACTGCCCATCCACTCTAAAACGGGCTCATTGGGAAAATGAAATATGATGACTCTAATTCTGCAGTAGACTAATGCATAACCGGAGTGTAACAATTTCATGCCAGGAATGAGATCGAAATGAACCATTTCTAACTCTACTAGATCAGCTGGAATGACTTTATTCAATGCTGAGATTGGGCAGTTTCTATACACTCGGCTAGCTCTTACTGACTCATCAACTGGGTAGAGACTGAGAATGGTTCTCGGAGGACTTCTAGACTTATTTAAAACTAGACAACTACATAAGGAGTCAAGAATGATAGTGTGTCTCCTGGATCTAGTTGGGCATATACATCTAGATAAAAGAGAGGTAACATACCCGTGACCACGTCAGGTGAGCTCTCCTAATCCTTACAAGAGAACAAATCATAAACCTATTTTGGCACTTTTCGCCATCTGTACCTGAAGTGTTGTCCTTTTGAGTTGGTCGACTTGTTGTAGCTACTGAAGTGGTAAACTGTGATTTCCCCCTCTTGCGGTGGGACACTCAGTTAACCGATGACCTAGCTGTCCACATCCAAAGCAACCTTCTTTTCCCTGGAGGCATTCACCTGTATGGTTCTTGCTACACTTAGGTCAAGCTAAGTAGCGGTTACTAGCGCTGTGACTCTGGGACTTAGAGGAAAATGCTCCACCCTTCCGATCCTTGTGGGACCGAAAATTAGGGGCACTTGCTGAGGTGGGTGTTAGAGTCCTCTGCTGCTGCTTTTGTGGGCAGCTACTACCGCCAGGCCTCTGGTGTTGATAATCTGATTAACAAGTTCTAGCTCGCTTGTTCTCCTGCTCCATCTCTTTCAGCTTTTTTTCCTCAATCTACTGGGCATGAACGATGAGGTTGGAGAGCTTAATATCATTTATGAGAATCACGGTCCTGCACTCCTTAAGTACTAGGATTGATAACCCATTGATGAATTTAAGCATGCGAGCCCTTGGCTATGCTACCATCTCTAGAGCTTACCTTGAAAACTATGTGAACTCCAATGCATATTCTTCCACAATCCTATTACCCTGCTTTAAGTTAATGAATTCCACGACCTTAGCCTCCCTTAACTCCTGGGGGAAGAATTCGTCCAACAATGTTGTGGTGAACTCTTCCCACTCTACCGGTTCCACTCCTACTTGTGCGCGTTCCTTCCACTGTTCATACTAAATCCGTGCCACCCCTTTCAACTGGTAGGCGGCCAGATCAGCACTCTCCGTGGAAGTAACACCCATAATCCGGGTGATATTCCACACCTCATCTACAAAATTTTGTGGTTTCTCTCGCACCTTAGATCCATGAAAGGCTGAAGGGTTCATTCGGGTGAAGTCTCGAACCCTAGCAGCTGCTGCGGACCGTTTGTTTTTACCGAAACCACCTACTGGTTCACTTGGTTTGTTACTGTATGAGCCAACTACTGGATTGTCACTCTAAATTTTACTAAGCACACTTGATTGTCATAAGGGGCTGCTGGAGCTGGTGGGGATGGTCGGTTAGCGTTTCCAGCCCTTATTTCGTTTCGTCGTCTTGGAGGCATAGTTTCACTGAAACGAAATATAGCATTAGTTAGGAGAATGTTTATGGAATTGAACTTTAACGCACAATAAGGAGTATGAACAAAAGGGAGTTTTCCTAATAACGTCTCGTAGCCTCCCCTTCATAAGTGTGACATGTTTCACGCCCATGAAAAGGACTCTACATGATGTAGCTTTCAGACATCCTAGGATACTCCAAACCTAGTGCTCTGATACCAAGTTTTTCATGACTCTAGTCTATACCTTGGATGAGACATAGAACTTTGAGTCACATGTAACTCCAAGACAACCCATTGTCTATCATAACACTGGTAAACTGATTAACTATAAGCGGAAGCTTTAAATAAATAAGATCATTTAAGAAAATATAAAACTTATTTGACAAAAGCCTATACATCTAAAAATTATACTGAATATCTGAGTCTATGTTTGAAAGCCATCTACTAATGATGAGTTGCTGGGACAAGCCCCCAACTAACTATAAATTTGAACTGAAAGAAATCAAATAAAAATAATTATCGTCCTTGAAAGATGAGGACTCACCACAAGCTGCTACTTATATCATCTAAAGGAAACTACTGACGACGCTAGGACTGAGAACCTGTACCTGTATCATGATATGATACAACATAGAAGGCATGTTTCAGTACTTTGAATGCACTGAGTAAGTGAGAGATATAATAAACACGATAAAATAAGTAAGTGAACTGAAATGACATGTAATGACCAACTGAAATACTGAAAACTGATACAACTGAAGTATAATTGACACACTCAAAAGTGACCCTGACTGATGTCATAGACATGTTCTGGATCTTTGATACTGATTTGAGCTAAACTGAACTAAATTGAACTAAGCTAAATTGAAACTTATCTGAACTGAGCTAAACTAAAATGACTAGTGGGAGAGTCTCTAACCGACATATAATCAGATAAGCTAAACATGGAGTTTGATGTATACACCCATCGATAGGGCCTAATATACCTTGCCAGGGTATAATTGCATGAACTGGATGATCATAAATCTGGGGCCTTAGGGCTAATAAAATAACCTACGGTGGTAATATAGTTTTGGGAACCTGGGTGCGCTGGAACCTCGTTCCTTTCGGTGTGAAGTTCTACTCCCACTAGATAGATCTAATCTGACTACTAAGATGATCGCACGAAATTGGGGTCCAAGACTAAATTAGGGATACTTATTTGGAAGTACCCTAAGAGTCTTATTGGACCGAATTCTACAACTGGTGGTCTAAAACTGGTGGAGGTGCTTATATTGAATTGTCGTAGCCTTCTAAAAAGCAAACTGAAGCTCAAGGTTGTGGTTCTAAGACTGGTCAGAGCTGTTTATCTAGAAGAATCATAACCGTCTAAAGAACAAATTGATATCTGATAACTAATAGCTAACTCTAACTACTAATATTTGGAAGGTATTACTGACACATCAAGAAATATACAATAGTCAAACTGATTAGCTGACATATCTAAAAATGCTGAACATGCTAACATTCTGACTAAAATTGGACTAGAATGTAGTTGACTGAGATTTTAACTTATATTAACAATAGGGGAATGCCAATACTGATAGAATCAAGCAACATGAATTACTAATCAATTATGCGAAACTCTAGTCTGCATTCAAAAGCTAGGGCTAAAACCATCTTTACAGGAATAAGTATCAACATGATAGCTAGGTAGTGGATATTTAATAACAATTAACATGCACAATATTCCACATGATATAGAGAGAATTTGGTTGAAAATTTATTCATATTCAAAACTCAGGGCCTAGAACTGATAAGAAAACTTAGATGGATTTTTGGGACACAAGGGAAGGTCAATTCCCTTGCTAAATTCTCATACACCTGGTGAAGGATTCATGAGAAAATCCTTGAGAAATTCTAATTAGAGGAAATCGAAACCCTTGCCCTGCTTTGTGCTTCCTAACTGAGATTCTATGTTTTGACTTCTCAGGGAATGTGAGGAGTGAAGTATGAACTTTGATTACCCCTATAAACCACTTAAATATAACCCAAGATGGTGTAGTTTTGGGATTAAAAAGTTGGGAAGTTACTAAAATAACCTTGGGAGAAAATCTGAAAACTGTCTGATAGGGACCAACGGGTCACACAACGAGTTGTTGGTTGATACCACATTTCATTGGGACCAATTATTGGTCTTGAGCCTAAATCTTGGGCTTACTGGAATGGGACCATGGGAGGATACCATGACTCATTGGGAGAACCAACGGGTCTTTGGTACCTCTCATTGTCAACGGTAGGGGAATTTGGGCCCTAAGACAACTGGCAATGCAACAACTCATTGGTAGAACCAATAGGTCATTGCATCAGCTCATGATCAACACTGTTAGGACTTGAGAATAGGTTATGGGTGGAAGCATTGGCTCATTGGTAGGAACCACAAGTCGTTAGTTCCACATGTTATTTTTGGGAGATGTCAGGTAGGTTTCTGAACTTGGGATGCAATTGATTACAGGACGGCTCATTAGTTCTTCCAATGAGTCACCCTATGACTCACTGTTTCCCTAGAAGGAATTCTGTTGAGCTAACAATGGCGCATTAGAGGTGATCACGATCCATTGTCTGGGTCATTCTGTGATAAATTTTCTAGTTTCCCCTAGTTTTTCTTGCAATGTCTATGTTTGGTCTATGAAAGTTTTGGGGTGTTACAGTAAGAAAGACTAGGCTAGAGATGTTCACAGGTTGGGTAGCCTAGGGGTCCACTTATTGGACTCTGAGGATGGAAGTGTAGTGATGCTAGATAGAGCAGAATATTCCTTGGTTGCAGAAGTAAAAAGGTAAGCAATATGATGATCCTACCTTACTCTAGTTGAAGGAGGAAATTTACAAGCACCGAACTATGGCTTTCGAGAAAAGGGGAGATGGTACTTTAAGGTACCAGGATAGGTTGTGTGTCCCAAATGTGGATGCGCTTTGGGAGAGATTCATAGCTGAGGCACATAGCTCCCAATACTTTATCCACTTAGGTTATACCAAAATTTATCATGACTTCAAAGATATTTGTAGGTGGGATGATATGCAGAAGAACATAGCGGATTACGTGGCTAACTATCAAAATTGTCAGCAAGTGAAAGTAGAGCATCAGAGGCCAAAAGGCCTAACCCAAAGTATAGAATTACCATTGCGGAAATGGGAGATGATAAATATGGATTTCATGATAGGTGTACCTCACATATCTCAGAAACATAATTCGATTTAGGTTATTGTGGACTGATTCACCAAGTTGTCGCATTTCTTACCTGTCAAGAAAATAAATTCTGTAGGAGATATGCCAATTATACATTTGGGAGATTGTCCAACTACGTGGGACCCTAGTGCCTATCATTTCAGATAGAGGCACTCAGTTCACATCTCACTTTTAGAAGTCCTTCAGAGAGGTTTAATTACTCGCGCTCAGGTATTCGCACTAACCTGAGTATACCTTTCCACCCATATATGGATGGTCAGGCCGAGTGATGCTAAATAGAGCAATTTCTTCCTTGGTTGTGGAAGTGAAAGGGAAAACAGTATGATGATGTTTCCTTACTCCAGTTGAACGAGGAACTTCACAATCATCAAATTATTCCATTTGATCAAAGGGGAGATGGTACTTTAAGGTACTAGGATAGGTTGTGTGTCCCAAATGTGGACAGGCTTCAGGAAAGAATCATGGATGAGATGCATAACTCCCGATATTCTATCCACTCAGGTTCCAAAATGTATCATCACTTGAAAGGGATTTAATGATGGACTAATATGAAAAACAACATAGAGGACTATGTGGCTAAGTGTCCGAATTGTCAACAAATTAAAGTAGAGCATCAGAGGCCCCGAGGCCTAACCTAGAGTATAAAATTACCAGTGTGAAATTGGGAGATGATTAATATGAATTTCGTGAAAGATCTACTTCACTTATCTCATAAACATGATTTAATTTGGATGATTATGGACCGATTCACCAAGTCGGCACATTTCCTACCTATTAAGATGACAGATTCAATAGAAGATTATGACAAGTTATACATTTTTGAGATTTTCCAACTACATGGTACCACAGTGTCCATCATTTCAAATAGAGATGCTCATTTAACAACTAACTTTTATAAGTCCTTCCATAGAGGTTTGGGTACTCGTATTAACTTGAGTATAGCTTTCCATGCACAGTCGGATGGTTAGCCAAGTGCACAATTTAGATGCTCAAGGATATGTGTTCTTGACTTCAAGGGCAGTTAGGATTACCATTTCCCACTCATTGAGTTTGCATACAATAATAGCTACCCATGTCAGTAACAAAATGGCTTCCTACAAAGCTTTGTAAAGGAGAAGGTACAGATCGCCCATTGGTTGGTTTGGAATTAGGGAGGCAAAATTACTTGGACCTTACTTGATCATGATCATAACAATATTTGTATACCCGCTTTCCTTATCTTGCCCATGTTTTGTCTTGCTTTGAGAAGTATATTCAATTAAAATTACACATTTTTATTGAAAACTTCAACAAGGGAATGGATACAAAATAATATTATAGAAACTAAGTAGTTTAGAACCATTACTACATTGTAGAATTTGTATAAAGTCCTCACAGGAAATGATACTAATTGAAAATTCTATGAATTTTTCAAATAAACAAGTTTAGAATATATTAAAAGTTTATACGTAAAATAAGTATTTAATACTTTTAAAAGTTTAAAATAATCTTATTTTCTTATCAAAAAGATATAAAACATCAAATTTGTTATCCCCCTTCTTGTTATATCCACACCTACAAGATCGTGAACTGTCATAAGCTCTTCAAAGTGAATAAACTACATGAACTGGTACAAAAGATGAAAGTACTCCATTGGAAAAAGCATAGTTCCAAACACAAGAAAATAGAGAAACGGTAAGTGAAACACAACTCATTATACTGATTAAAAACAATTTCCTAGAACATATAATAGTTGATTTAGAATTACCATTTAATAAGTTTAGCATCTGACAAATTAACAATTCTGTTTATGGCTACCTTAACGACAAACATATTAAAGTACCTTGCCAAAAGCAGAAACTCAAAGTATCCAAGGCCAATTGTCATGACCCAAGCTTACACTCTAAACGCGACGCAGTACTTAGGATCACACGTGACCCCAAGCAACCTATGGCAAAGCACAATACTGATAAGCCTAATCTACTGAAAGATAATATTTAGCACAAGCTATTTAAAATGATAACCAAAATACTGAATACATGAGAGAATCTGATAATTTCTAATACTCGCTTAAAAACTAAAAACTCAAGCTGAAACTAACATATTCTGTCTGAAAGCCTTCTAAAGAACTGATGAGTTGTTAGGAAAAACTCTCAGCTAACTCTAATGTCTGAAGATAAAACTAAAAATAACAAATACTGAAGATGAAAACTCCGGTCCTCAAAAGATGAGGACTCATCAATGGAATTTTGCTACACTAAGTCTTGAAGAGATGCTAACCTCGCTGCCAAACCTGAAAGCTTGAGCCTATCCTAAAATGATATAGCACATAGAAATATTCGATCAGTACTTTGAATGTACTGAGTATGTAAGCAATAAGATAAACATAAAAATACTAATAAAACATAAACATAAATGAATGACTTGCTATAAGCATACTTGAAAATGTAAATACTGAACAAAAATCTGAAAATATGACAATACTATAAGGAACAATAGCTGACTAAAAGTCATAAGAAAATCTTGAAAAATCAGGAAGACTAGAGTAGACTATACTAGGGACTATGACTATACTGGAATAAACTACTTGGTGGGAGACTCTGTTAACCGACATGTATCCACGTGAGATAGATGTTGAGTTTGATGTATATTCCCTATCGAACGGACCCAATATACCATGACAGAATATGAAGGCATGGCTATGTGATCACTAAACTGATACCTATTCAGGCTAACAACCTACAGTGGCATGTAGTTTTGGAAACCTGGGTGCGCTGAACCCCAACGCGCTCGGTGCTAAGAACTACTTTCAATTGAAATTCTAGTTATATCTAATTGGACTAATTAGCTCAAGACTAGTGTCCTAAGGCTAAGATAGAACAACTTATGTGAAAGTGCCCCACGAGCATAAGGGACTTGATAACTAGAGATACTGAATTCAATGATATAATGTTAAAGAGACAACTGAATCCGCTGACAATACTAAAGGATTCTAAGGGTATTTGAAATCTGAAAATACTAAATGCAACTTGGAACATTCATGCAAAAAATTTCAATAAGACAATAGCCCACAGAAAACAACAATTTGAAACAAGCTTTAAAATCATACAAGAATCAACCCAAAGTCATGCTAAACTGAGGGATAGAAATTATACTAGCAAATTTAAGACAAGAAGGTAAAGATCATATGCTAGGGTGATAGGAACTAGCAAAACAACTAAAATTTAAGAATATTCATGTGTTATCTGAAAAGCCCTAGTTCACTCTTATAGGGATAGAATAGAAAAGGTTTATGAAGATATATTTGGGACACAAGGATGAAAGAATCCCCTTGTTAAACGCCCATATACCTGAAGAAGAAATTTCAGAGAAGAAGCTTTAAAATTCTGAGAAAATTGGGAGCCCTAACTCTTATATTCAGGGATAAACTCTGAGTTCTCCAATTGATATTCTGAAAGTCTGAGTGAATAATGAGGGAGAAGGATATATTACCGTTCTAAATCCATTAAAAATATTTCCAAAATGATGTAGTTTAGGGCCTAAAAGAGTAGGAATGCACGAAACTACACCTAGGAAAATATTTAGAAGTCTGAAATTTCTGGGTCGCTGCATCTAGTGGGACAGGTGATGGGTTGTCACAATCTTGATGGTCTATCATCTCCACCATTATGCTTAAATAGAATTTCCTAAAAAATTTCCCCAAGTGATATTCAGCATGACATGCCATCACACACCTGACGGCCCGTCGACCCTCCGTCCATCCTTAACCAAAATGGCCTGAACTTATGGCCTAAGTGATGGTTGTCTTGACGGGCCATCACTCACATGACAATCCATTGGGACCTCAATCACCCATAAGTTGAAGGGACTAGACCTTGAGAGTTCAAGTGATGGTCCGTCGCCTAGATGAGGACCGTGAGATCCACCGTCAGAGGAATCATGAGCCGTCACTTCCCCTGTCATCCCGGTACTAGGTCTGCAACTTTATTCTTTTGCTGCAATATTTCACTTCGGGGGTCTGAGGTTTTACAATGTATTCCCCTTGTGAATATTCGTCCTCGAATGGAGGCTAACTAGGCTGAAAAAGGTAGGGGTAGAGATGCTATGCTAGAACTGAGAACTATAGATTGAGAACTGATAGAGTGACTGACTTCGGATTGAAATACATGAATGATCTAAATTCATAAATAATAAACACATGCTATGACATTAAACGAACCAATACGTATGATCTTAACAAGAAACTTGATAGAGTGCTAAGGAGAAAAATTTTACTTGATGCTGGAACTGAGCTGGAAGGAAAAGGATGAGGGTATTTAGCCATTATATCTCCTTCGGCTTCCCATATAGCTCCCTCCACTAGCTAGTTTCTCAAAAGACTTTCACTGAATCTACCTCTTTGTTCCTCAACTTACAAACCTGATGGTCCAGAATCTGAATTAGAACCTCTTCGTATGAGAGACTATCCTTTAGACTAATGCTCTCTAAAGGAACTACTAAGGTCAGATCATCGATGCATTTCTTTAATATAAACACATGGAAGAATAGATGCACCGATGCTAACTCTATAGGAAGATCCAACTTATACATCACATTGCCAATGTATATGATGATTCTGCTAGGAACAATGTATTTGGGGCTACAATTTCCTTTCTTATCGAACCTCATCACCCCTTTCCTAGGTGAAATTTTCAAGTAAACCAATATTGACAACAAACTCCAGCTCTCTTCTCCTTAGATTAACATATAATTTTTGTCAGCGTTAAGTTGTTTTCAGCCATCCCTTGATAAGTAAAACCTTCTGAATGGCGTCATGTACCAAATCAGGTCCTATTAGGGTAGCTTTACCAACCTCAAACCACCCTATAGGAGATCTATGCCTCCTACCAAATAATGCCTCGAACGAGGCTATTTGAATACTGGACTGGTAGTTGTTGTTGTATGCAAACTCGATAAGAGGTAGGTGATCATCCCCACTGCCCTTAAAATCTACCACACAAGACCTCAACCTATCCTCCAAAGTATGAATAGTTCGCTCAGCCTTGTCGTCTATTTGTGGGTGAAAATTTGTGCTGAGCTTGACCTGAATACCAAGTCCTTTCTGAAATAACCTCTAGAGGTGTGACATAAATTTAGTACCGCTATCTGAATTGATGGACAAGGGAACTACATGCAGTTTGACTAACTCTCGATGGTACAGTCTAGCATAATCCTCTACTGATTTTATGGTTTTAACTGGTATGAAATATGATGACTTAGTCATTTTGTCTACTACCACTCAAATTGAGTCATGCTGTTAGTGGGTATCAGGTAGACTTTTAATGAAGTCCATGTTCACTTCTTCACACTCCCAAGTAGGAATGCTAATATCCTAAGTCATACCACTAGGTCTCTAGTTTTCAACCTTAACCTATTGCCAATTTAGACACTTAGCCATGATTTCTGCAGTGTCCTTTATGCCATTCCACAAATAGACTTCCCGCAGATCATGGTACCTCTTTGTGGAACCTTGGTGGATAGAGTACCTAGTTATGTGAGCTTCCATTAGTATCCACTGCTTCAAATCGTCCACATCCGGAACACATAGAATGCCTTGGTAACAGAGCACACCATCTCCCCATTTGGAGAATTTCACCTTTTCCTTAGGACCGCTTCTTTCAACTTAAGTAGAATTGGGTCTTTGTCCTGCTTTGATTTGACCTCCACCACCAGGGAGGATTCTAACCCACTCTAGACTACAAGTCCACCTTCTACTGAATAAATTAATTGGACCCCTAACCAAGCCAATCTGTGAATATCCTTCGGCAGTTCCTTTTTATCCTCCTCTGCATGAGTAACACTCCCCATAGACTTCCTCGTGAGGGCATCAGCCACTACATTGGCCTTACCTGGGTGATACAACATACTCATGTCATAATCCTTTAATAATTCTAGCCATCTTCTCAGATGCAGATTCAGGTCTTTCTAACTAATCATATACTGAAGGCTCTTGTGGTAAGCAAAAACATCCACATGAACCCCATAAAGGTAGTGCCTCCAAATCTTTAAGGAAAATACTACCGCTGCCAGCTCGAGATCATGAGTCGAATAGTTCTTCTCATGAAACTTGAGTTGTTTTGAGGCGTAAGCCATTATCTTAACATTTTGCATCATAACACCACTAAGGCCTGCTCTGGAGGCATCACAATAGATCACAAACCTGTCTAAATCTTCTCGCAGAGTCAGAACTGTGGCTGTAATGAGTCGAGTATTCAACTCGTTAAAGTTCTTCTCACATGCATCAGACCACTGAAACATCACCTTATTTTGAGTTAGTCTTGTCAAAGGAGAGGCAATAGAGGAGAAACATTCTACAAACCATTGGTAATAACTAGCTAGGCCCAAGAAACTCCTGATATCTAATGGAGAAGTGGGTCTTGGCCTGTCCTTGACTGCCGCAATATTTTGAGAATCCACTTGAATACCCTCACTAGAGACCACATGACCTTGAAATGCAACTGACTTCAGGAAGAACTCACACTTGCTAAATTTAGTAAATAACTGGCGGTCCCTAAGAGGCTAGAAAATAATTCTCAGATGGTCTACGTGCTCCTCCTCTATTCTGAAGTAGACCAGAATATCGTCTATAAAGACAATAATGAACATGTCCAGGTACGACTGGAATACCCAGCTCATTAGGTCCATAAAAGCTGCAGGAGCTTTGGTTAGTCCAAAAGACATAACTACAATTTTGTAGTGATAATACCGAGTTCTAAAAGCAGTCTTTGGAATATCAAATTCTCTAACCCTGAGCTGATGGTATCCTGATTTGAGATCTACCTTGGAAAACAACTAGCTCCTTGCAGTTGATCAAACAAGTAATCAATCTTGGTTAGAGGATACTTGTTCTTGACTCTGACCTTGTTCAGTTGATGGTAGTCAATACACATTCTGAGTGTACCATCTTACTTTCACATGAATAGGATTGGGCACCCTATGGTGTGATGCTAGGTTTAATGAAGCCCTTATCTAGAAGGTCTTTTAGTTGTTACTTTAATTCCTTAAGCTCAACTAGAGCTATTTTGTAAGGAGGAATAGAGATAGGTTGGGTATTTAGGAGAATGTCTATACTGAAGTCCATTTCCCTCTCATGAGAGACTTAGGAAGATCTTTATGAAACACATAGGGGAACTCATTCACAATTGGAACTGACTGAAGTGTCGAGGTCTCGAAACTAGAATCTTTGACCCTAACCAAGTGATAGATATACCCCTTAGTGTTCATTTTCGTACCCTTAAGGTATGAAATAAATTGACCCTTAGGCGCTGAAGTACGGCCCTTCCATTCTAGGAATGGTTCGTTAGGAAACTAGAATCTAATGATCCTAGCTCTGCATTCTACTAAGGTATAGCAAGAATTTAACCAGTCCATGCCAAGAATGAGGTCAAAATCAACCATATATAAATCTACTAGATAACTGAGGTGACTTTACGAAACACTATGATGGGACAATTTTTGAATACCCGACTGACTCTAACTGACTCACAAATTGGATGTAGAGAATGAAAAGGCTTCTCAGAGAATTTTCTGACTAATATGAAACTAGACAGATATTTAAAGAGTCACGAAAGAAAGTGTGGCTCCTAGATCTAGTAAAGTATATACAATTATCAAAAAGAGACGTAATATACCAGTCACTATATCAGGTGAGTTCTCCTAGTCCTGATGGGAGGATAAAGCATAGAAGTAGTTTTGGCACTGACCGCCACCTGTACATAAGGTTATACCCTTTTGAGTTGAGCGACCTGGCAGAGTTGCCGATACGGTTGACTAGGCCTTCCCCCCGTGTTGCTAACGGGCAATCTCTCAATCTATGACCCAATTTTCCATAAACCAAAACAACCCTTCTTTCCCAGATGAAACTCACTCAGATGGTTCTTACCACACTTCGAGCATTCTAGAAAAGTGCGGCTACTGGAGACATGGCTCTGAGACTGGGAGCCTGATGCTCTACCGTTCCAATCTTTGTAGGACCTTGAAAAAGGAGAACTAGCTGATGAGGGTGCTAGAGGTCTTGGCTACTACTGGGGGTGATTATCGCCACTTGACCTCTATTCGGAGTACTTGAACTGACCTGTTCTTTCCCATTTACTTTCCCTCTCTATCTCCATTAGTTTCTTTGCATTTATCTGCTAGGCATGAATAATGAGCCCGGAGATGTCTATTTTTTTGATAAGCATGGCAGTCTTGCACTCCTTGACTACTAGATCTAATACTCCATTTATGAACTTGAACATGCGAGCCCTCGGCTTAGCAACCATTTCTTGAGCATACTTTGACAGTTGGGTGAACTTCAAGGCATACTACTAAACTATTATATCATTCTACATCAAGTTCACTCCCAGGGAAAGAATCTGTCCAGAAATGCCATCAAAAACTCATTCCACTCCACCAGACCCGCACCATTTTGCCTTCCCTCTTTCCACTAATACCAAATCTGAGCCACTCCTTTTACCTAATAAGCAGCCAGATCTGCACTTTCCACAAGAGTAACACCCATCATTTGGGTGATTTTCTGCACCTTATCAATCAACTCCCACAGGTGCTTATCAACCTTGGACCCGTGAAATGCTGGAGGGTTCATTCGAGTAAAATTTCGGAATCCAGTAGCAGCTGTAGACCCATTAGTGTTGACTGGTATGACTTGCTGGTTTACCTGATTTGTAATGGCATGAGCTAGCATTTGAATGGATGTTTGAAACTCTGCATGCGACACCTGATCATCTTGAGGGGCTGCTATAGCCGGTGGGGCTGGTTGGTTAGCATTCCCGGTCTTTCTTCCATGTTCTCTCTTGGGAAGCATCGTTAACTGAAAAAAGGGTAGAGCACGAGTTAGGAGGATATTTTAGAAGATAAACTTTACGCACGATAAGAATCATGAAGAAGGGAATTTTCCTAAGAACGTCTTGTAGCCTCCCCCTCATAAGTGTGACATGCTTCACATCCATGAAAAGGACTCCACTCGATGGTCTTTCAAGCATCCTAGGACCTCTAAACCTGAGGCTATGATAACAATTTTGTCATGACCCGAGTTTACACCCTAGACATGACACGATACTTAGGATCACATGTGACCCCAAGCAAACCCATGGAAAAGAACAATGCTAATAAGATTGATCTATCGAAAGATAATATTTAGCAAAAGTTGTTTATAATAATAACCAAAAATACTAAATACAAGAGAGCATCTGATAATTTCTAATATTCACTCAAAAATTGAAAACTCAAGATAAACTAACATATTATGTTTGAAAGCCTTCTAATGAACTGATGAGTTGCTGGGAAAACCCCCCAGCTAACTCTAATGTCTGAAGATAAAACTGAAAATAACAAATAATGAAGATGAAAACTCCGATCCTCGGAAGAAGAGGAATCACTGATGGAATTCTGTTGTACCAAGTTTGGAAGAGATTCTAACTCCGATGCTGAACTTGAGAGCCTAAGCCTATACCATAAAACGATATAGCTCATAGAAATATGCGATCAATACTTTAAATATACTAAGTATTTGCGCTATAAGATAAAGCTCAAAATACTGATAAAACATCAATTGAACTGATGACTTTGTATGACGATATTTGAAAATGTATATACTAAATAGAAATATGAAAATCTAACAATACTATAAGGGACAATAGATGAGTAAAAGTCACAAGCAAATCCTAAAAATCTAGAAGATTAGACTGGACTCGGGACTATTATTGCACTGGACTAAACTGCTCTGTGGGAGAATTTGTTACCAACATGTAACCACGTGAGCTAAATATGGAGTTTGATGTATATGCCCCATCAAAAGGACCCAATATACCTTGCTAGGGATAAAGGCAGGGCTGTGTGATCAATGAACTGATACCCATTCGGGCTAAAGACCTATAATGGCATGTTGTTTTGAAAATCTAGGTGCGTTGAAACCCGACACACTCGGTGTTGAGAACTACTCTCAACTGAAATTTTATTTATACCTAATTTTACTATTTAGCTTAAGACTAGTCTCCCAAGGATAAGAATGAACAACTTATTTGAACGTGCCTTGTGATCCTAAGGGACCTGATAACTAGAGATACTGAATTTAATGATATAATGTGAACGAGAAAAATGAATAAACTGACACTACTGAAGCATACTAAGTGTATTTGAAATCTTAAAATACTAACTGCAACTTGGAATATTCATGCGAAAAATTTCAGTTAGACAATAGCCCATGGAAAATAACAATTTGAAACCAGCTTTA
Source organism: Datura wrightii (assembly GCA_035772735.1). NCBI lineage: Eukaryota > Viridiplantae > Streptophyta > Magnoliopsida > Solanales > Solanaceae > Datura > Datura wrightii. Next base: position 67,114,091 of record JASDFA010000019.1, on the reverse strand, counting down.
AAATCATACAAGAATGAACCTAAAGTCATGCTAAAACTAGGGCTACAAATTATACTGTGAAATTTAAGACAAGAATGTAAAGATCATATACTAGGGTTATAGGAACTAGCAAAACAACTGAAATTTAAGAACATTCATAAGTTATCTGAAAAGCCTTAGTTCACTCTTACAAGGCTAGAATACAAAAGGTTTCTGAAGAAAAATTTGGGACACAAAGATGAAAAAATTTCCCTTGTTGAATTCCCACATACCTAAAGAAGAAATTCTGGAGAAGAATCTTGGAAATTCGGAGAAAATTGGGAGCCCTGAATTAGCTTCAGGAAGAAACTCTGAGTTCTACAATTGATATTCTAAAAGTCTGGGTGAAGAATGAGGGACAAGGATTGATTTCCCCTCTAAATCCCTTGAAAATATTTCTAAAATGATGTAGTTTAGAGACTAAAAGAGTAGGAATATATGAAACTACCCCTGAGAAAATATTTTGAAATCTAAAATTTCTAGGTTGATGTGCATTTTATGGGATAGGTGACGGGCCTTCACAATCCTGACGGTCTGTCGTGTTCATCGTCGGGCTTAAACAGAACTGCCAAAAACTTTTCTCCAAGTGAGGTTAGCGTGATGGGCCATCGCATACCTAACGGTCTGTTGGCCCTCCATCCTTTTTTAACCAAAACGGCCTGAACATTTGCCTAAGTGAGGGTTGCCTTGATGGACTCTCACTCACTTGACGGTCCAGCGGGACCTCCATAGCCCATAAGTTGAAGGGACTGGACCTTGACGGTAAAAGTGATGGTCTGTCGCCTAGCTTATAGCTATTAGATCCACCGTCAGAGGCGTGAGGGGCCGTCACTTCCCCTGTCACCGTAGCACCAGGTCTGCAACTTTATTCTTTTGCTGCAATATTTCACTCCAAAGTTTGAGGTTTCACACCACAAGTACTGAATAGTGATTAGCCTGCTATCAAAATAGTGAATCCCTTCAATACCCACTCCATATTTAGTAATGAATTCTTCATAATTTCAGCAACCTTCTTAGTGCCTTCACATAACCCATACCAAAATGTAATCATGTATCAACACAGGTCACTTTAAACTACCATTAAACATGACTATGAATAAAAAAAGTAGAGCATTATAGATGTTTTTGGGCACATCCTCCTGGAAAAATCATAATGGACATGATGGATTCAAATAATAGAATTTAACTAATTTGATATTTAAGCATTATTAATTCAACGCAAAAGGATAATGCATTGATGTAATATAATGAGAAACAAAGAGAGAACATTGAGACACCTAAGAAATCAATAATACCATGAGATAATAAATCCAACAGTCTATTTAATGCTTCATATAGTAACAATTACGTAATGGTTGAAAATGTTCTACTTGTAAAAACTGCATCAAAAGATGATGTATTGTTTTACTTTCTAAACAAGTATGAACTTCAATGGCCTAACTTTGTGGGTTTTGGAAAAGACAGATATTTTCTACTGTTTGTTATTTTCCATATGCACTTAAGATTTCAAAAGCACATAATGAGGCATCATAAAAGAACCTAGATCACAAAGCACCTAAAAAATTGGTTGAGAACATTGAAGCAACTTATGATTCAATTTTTGCTATCCCTTAATGTATTCATAAGATTTTTAAATGCTCTAGAGGACTAGTTTGTGGATTGATGGAAAATAGAAAAACAAGTATATTACATCAGTGATTATGTCCATAATCAATCCTATAATTGGAAAAGGAAATAGTCTTACTATATTTTACTACAGAATTTGTAACGATAGAAAGAAAGAGTCTTAATGTATTCTACTATTCAAATGGTCAAAATGCAATATTATTCTTCAATCTTACATTACATTATGTTAAAATCATTTGGTCATCATTCTCTAGTTATCCATTACCACCAACTCATAAAATATTCTAACATTTTCTTAAATCAAGTCATGCTTAAGTAAAGACATTTTAAGAGATCTAATGGAGTGTGTTGACTTCAAAATTTTATTTTTCTAAAAAACATAGATTCATTCAAGGTTGATCTTTTAATGTACATCATATAACAAACTTTATCAAGGAAATAAACTAAAATGATATTTTTAAAAAGTAGGAAAAATGATAATTGATCCAAAATTTTTGGATTTCACCCACCAAAATATAAGGGAAAGGTAGTGATAATATAGATATAGATAGGTACTAATGATCATATTATAAATGGCCAACACAAGAGTAAAAGAATGATAACACCAAGAGAATTAACAAATATTTTAACAGTTAGTAACATAAGTCAAACGGTTACCTAAGTCATCCACAATTAAAAAGATTATTAAATAGAGATAGAGCATTTCATCTGCCAGTGCCTTTCTTCCTCCCTCCCCCCCCCCCCCCCCCCCGAGCCACGAACACACAAGAAGGAGACAATGTAGTAGTACGAGTACCCCAATCTATTCCTGCCATAAAAGAGATTATTTTTACCACGCGAAACTACAAAAGTAACGATCGATGCAACAACAAGGTAAATACAAACTGGATATATCAAAATATAAATAAATCGATTATTCGCACAATAAGACTAGAGAAAATAAACAACCAGGAATATCAAGCTTCACCCTAACAATGTGACTCTACTATAACAAACAATGACACCTACATGAGAATCATCATGATATAGTTCTCAAAGATATTCACGAAAGGATGAATATATTTACTAGATTAGTGAATCCTCAAAAAAGTACAATAGCACCACACATTCCCAAAGCTCAACCATCACATAGAACAAGCAAAAACTCCATATCCTCGTTATCTCAATTGTCCCAAGAAATCTTGGACCCAAAAATTTAGAATTTTATTAGCATAGTCACAGGGTGAGTAATTGCAAAGATGATACAAAACAAACCTAAATTTCATAAAAAATGTAATGAAGGATGAGTTTGCCACCTACCAAAATATAGAACTAAATCTAAAGGAGTTTTATGATTTTATTTTGATCTTTCTTATGTCTGAATAAAATAGACTTTCTCATAGGTGATCCCACCAATTTTTCCTCTGTTTCTAATATTCCAAAATGGCATATAAATTTTTAATCAACAAACTCTTGTCACTCTTTAACAAATAAATCCCAAAATTCACATTATACACTCAATTCATATATCACATAGAAGAATGATTTAAATTGAAAAAAAAAGAATGATTTTGATACAGGGACTTACATTTCTTTTGTAATTTTCAGGCCTAAATCATTTGTGACTTAACAAATGGAATTCGTTTTTTAGGTTTCACAAATAAGAAGGTTTACATGTGCTAGTGGAAGTATGTACCATAAATTCTTTTTAAGTTTATTGCAGAGGATTTAGGGATTTGAAGAACCAATTTTTGGTAGAAGAGAGGTTTAATTTGGAAGAGTCAAGCGAGAGAGAGATTTGGGTTATATTAAAATATTTTTTATTTGTTATTTGCACCCTATTAGCACCTCACACTGTCCACTCATTTTACATTATTAGGGACCAGATCATTACTATTTTAGAGAATAAATGTATTATTTTCATAAGTCAAAAATGAGAAGCAAGAATTAAGGACCATAAATAATCCAGTCCTTGTATATGTAGAATTAAAGACTAGATCTTCTACTCGTCCCTAATCCCTCTTCTACTCGTCCGTAGTGATCCTTTTTCTTGTAGTGAAAACTAGCAAAATTCGTCCCAGAATGGGCCTAGTGCGCCACGCCATCTAATGTGCCATGTTTGGCACCAAATTCTACTGAAGTTTTGCTCCGAGCGCCTCACGTCAGCCAAAGAACCAAGGTATTAGTCCAATTTTGGAGCCTCTGGACCCTTTTGGCGTTTCATGCCACTCAATGCACCAGAGTGTTTGAAAAATTTTTTAAGTCTAGAATGCTTCTGGCATGCCATGCCACTCATCTTGCCAAGGTGTTGATCAAATTTTCTTCTGAAGTTAAGCACCTAGCGCGCCACGCAACCCTTAGCACCAAATTTGGTGCAAATTTCTCTAAAGTTTGGAGGTGGGCATGCATTTCACCAGGGCAATTTGCACGAACTCTTCTTTCTTCACACCTTGGGTCTTTTTTGAGTTTTGTTTCCTACTCTAAACATATAAAAACATTTGTTAGCTCAAAAGAAATACATATATATGAATTCATGCATTTTATACAGATTACGATCTCAAAACAAGATAAAAGATGGGTAAAAACATGGAAAATGGGCATAGAATATGTCCAACATCACTAGCCCACACATAAACCATTGTTCGTCCTTTAACAATCCTCAATTCCTTGAACAAACTCATCTTTTCTCACCACTTGTTACCTGTATCAATTCTCACTAGACCAACTAGCATAGAGCATATGATTAAGTGGTTCATCAACTTATAGCAATTCACATCAGCCACATACAGAGTTTTCATATTCAAGACCACGCCACTTCTATAACTAAATCATCTTTCCAAAACAAGTCCAACATGATTAAATATGAAATATGAAACATATAGTACACCGACTTAAACATTTTGTGCCCCACACTTTTAGTGATGCTCCTTTCTAAGATTATCAATGCACACCATGGAATATAATAAGCAAGCACACTCACGCCCACAAATGATGTATCATACATATGTTACATACCATAAGCTTGCCTTTCATTTACATTTAGACTACTTAGTTATTTCAAAGGGATTAACATCATAAGACTTTTCTTGATCGTAATGTCAGCTAAGGGACAGGTAGGAATGATTTTCTTTGATAGTGGCTAACAATTCTAAGCACTTTTAAGACATTTTTCATCTTTCTTGTCCACCACTTTCTGTTTTATTGTTCACCCTTAATTTCACTAAATTCTTTTCGTTTTCTTTTCATACCCCTTTTTACTACTTGACAGTTAGTTTCTGATTGTAGAATCAATAAGAAAATTCTCTGTTAAAACTTTTTTCTTTAATTGTTCTAGCAGCAAGTAAACAACATAATTTGTGGGCACACCTTCCTACTTTCTCTTCTTACTATCCACACAACCTTCTTTCTTTCCCTTCCCCTATCATTGATAAATTGGTGAACCTTCACTGTCAAGTCTCAAAGTGCCTAAGACTATATTTTGGATCAACAATTCTATAGGTCACAGAACAAAAGGGAGTAGGTTGTTTTTGTGGATAAGAAAAGAATAAGGCTTATGGCTCAAGGGGGTTAACTAGGGAAAATGCGTAGGATGGTAAAAAAAAACGTGGAAAACATGGCTTTTTCAAAGAAATGCCATAATTATATATTGACTCTTTAACAACTAGTCATCCTACATACACTAAGACAAGTTCTAGATGATACATTATGTAAAAAACACAAAAATTAAGCTTACCTTTCATGGTATCAAGAATCTAGTCGGTTTTCCATAGTTACACATTTATACAATTACATTGAATGATAGTTTTCATTATTAAGCCCTACGAGTAACTATTGTCGAGTTAAAGAACTTTATGTATCTCTCATGGAATTCTCATTTATGAAACAAAGATGATCACTTCATTGCCTCTATCTTAGTTTCTAAGTGGAATGTCAGAGAACAAGTGGGTGATGTCTGACTTAATCCTAAAAAAATAAAAAAATTTGTGACTGATTTTTTCTTAAGATGGTTGTCATCCATCTATCATCGGGAAGGGTCACTACCTAACCTAAAAAAATTTTAAAACTACTCCTAAAAATATAAAACTTTACCTGGCTCAAAGGTCTCCCGCTTTGAAAAAGAACCGTGGCCATAACAAAAATCGAAGGCTAGGTGAGACATGCCATTTTAAAAAATTTTCAAACAAAATCTTGATGGAATACTCACCGTTGACCTCAAAATTTCATAAGATATCCCCTCATCCCATACTTAAAGACATGTTCTATCCTCAAAGCATCTATGAAATAAAAATCATACAAGGGTGAGCAGTAGTCCCTGAGGCCCTCTAGGGCCTAGCTAGCACAAGTATGTGATTCATGGGTTGCACGACCCCATACTTAAGCTCTAGACATGCTCCTTAGCTTAGATTTTGGGTACTTAGACTTTGTATTTTTTGTGCACAAAAAAAAAACAAAAGTGACACTATATAGAAAATAGGAAAAACTACACTATTACAAATTGAGTTGCCTCCTAACAAGCACCTGATTTAACGTCGCGACACTAGACCATCAAGTTTCATCACTCTTACTTCCACTTTGAACTTATAAATTTTACCCCTAATATCTTTTCTAATTTGCTATTATGCTCAAGGGGTGGTGGTGTAAACCTGAAGGGACCAAGTAATAAATACTGCATCTTTCCCTTCTTGTCCCTTAAATGAAGAATGTCGTTATGTCTCTTTGGCATAGTAAATTTTAGAATATAGGGGCATTTTTCCTCATCTACACATCTCTCCATAGGCTTAGAAGGCTATATTTCTAGGTTGCCAACCAAAAACAATGTAAAAAAGTGTTTATAATAAGGACCAATATGCCCTAACTCCAAGATTGAACTATGGTTGACATCCCCACTTTTATCCACCCCCTCAACATCAACATCAGCCAATAAAGAATAGCCTAATGGTTGGAATTCTTCTTCTTGTTCCATGCATTGGCTAGTATCCACAACACTTTGTAGTTGGGACACAGATGCCTCAACATTTTCATTCAAAAGAGCCTCTAGGTCATTGATACTTGAGCCAAATTGGTCAATCTCTTGTCTGAGCTCTGCTCTCCCTTCCACTTGCGATTCCTCTTGAGTATTGGCTACGACCGTGACTTGCAAATCATCACAAGTTGTAGCCTCAGCCATCATCTCTGTGAGCTTGGCACTCATCCTTTTTAAGGCTTTTTCGTGATCAGTAAGCTGCACACGTGATTGTCAAGTAATGTAGGATAGTGAAGTCCCGATTATCGATCCCTCAAAGAATTGTCAGATTAATCGTTTAAGGTTAACACTTTATTTCACTACTCTAACAAACACAGATAAATATAGGAAATGTTTAAATATTATAATACTTAAATTGAAATATAGATTAACTAATGAACTAAAATCATTTCAAAAGTGTTTTTACTCGAAATGATGATAAAAATCTAGGGTAATAACACTTTCACTACAGGTTGAGTTTTCAAGACTTGAAGATAATATATTAGTTCTCCTAAGGTTGCTAGTTGCAATTTACTATCCCATTTCTTGCCATTCTCTGAACTTCCAAGAACTATCCCCCTAATGCCTATATCCCTAAGGTCGCAGGAGAAGCATGAGATAATGGTTGTGGCTACTTGTACTCAACTAAACAAGGTTAAAGGGTATATTTCTATCCTCAACAACGACTTCTATCTTGAGTTCAGTTGAAAAAGAGTCTTTGAATACCTATTCTATCCTTACTTTTACCCCTTTTAGTTCCCTCTCCAGAGTTCAACCAATAGCCAATAGATTTATTTTAAAGGTGATCAATCTAATGAATAAGCAATTAACGTAAGTAAGAACAAACAACCTTTTAGAAGAATCAATACTTAGCATAAACAAACTATAAAATGTAAACCATTAGCTATGGCCAAAACCGTAGAATAGGAGTTTAGCTACTCATGTTCAAGTTGAAAACCAAAGGCATAATCATCATTCGAAATATAAATGATAAAGAAAAGAAGAAAAATCTAAGTAATGAACTTCTTGTCTCTCCACCCAAAAGCTGCGTATAATGATCAATACGACAAAAATATGATATAAGATGGCTAATAAACGACCTATCTTTTTTATTTATAAGAAAGGCCTCAAATGATGCTTTTGCCCTAGTGTAATTAACTTCAAAATCAGTAAAATCCATCCTGGAATGGGCCTGGTGTAGTGCACCATCCAATGCGCCAGGTTTGGCTCTAAATTCTTCTATAGTTTTGCTCCGGAAGCCCCACGCCAGCCAAAGCACCAAGGTGTTAGTTGAATTTCTAAGCCTCAGTACCCTTCTGGAGAACCATGCTACTCAATGCACCAGAGTGTTGGAAAAGTTTCCTAAGTCCAGAATGCTCCTAGCTCACCACGCCACTCATTTTGCCAAGGTGTTGATCTAACTTTCTTCTAAAGTTAAGGACCTGGCACGCCACGTCACCTATAGCACCAACTTTGGTGTAAATTTATTTAATGTTTGGAGGTTGGCGCGCCACACCAGCCATCTCATTAGGCCAATTTTTGCGAACTCTTCTTTCTTCACACCTTGGGTCATTTTTTGAGTCTTTCTTCCTTGACTTCCTGCTCAAAATATCTAAAAACATTTTTTAGCTCATAAACCATACATAAACATGAATTCACACTTAAAAAGGATAATGATCTCAAAAGAAGGTAAAAGATGTGTAAAACCATGGCAAATGGGAATAAGAATATGCCCCACATCAGTTGGCGCTATAGCTGGCGCCGCATTGCCTGAAGCAAACCCGAAATAAATTCTTTTAATTTTCACAATTAAAACCCATGTAGGATAGGAGGGTATTTCCCACTATTATATATCTATTCCCTTATGATGTTTTTATTAGGGTGGGTCACTAATTAGCAATCGTTAAGTGGAGAAAGAGTTTTCACCATTAAGTTTCTTTTTTTCTTGATTTCATTAGTCTTTACTTTGAACAAGCACATCAATTCTTGTGTTTTTTCTTAAATATGAATGGATAAAATCCCTTGTTCTAGTGTTAAGGATAGAAGCATGAATGTTAGTGGATGACTAACTTGACGAAGTTATTTTATTAAATTGGTTGTTCTTATATTCTTGTATTTACTATTTTTATGATTGGCCACTAAGAAAATACTTTTATAATCTTGTTGCGAACCCGGATTGTCACACCCCGAGTCTACACCTTAGACGGAACACGGTACTTGGAGTCACAAGTAACCCACAGTCAACCCTTGGTCTATAATACACTAGTATTCTAAGTAAAACATACATAGCGGAAGCTTTGAAATAATACATAATAGCATGTATGAAAATTAAAAACTAAACGAAGAGATTTTAGATATCTGAGAATCTAAAATCAAGTCTGTGTTTAAAAGCCATCTAATAGTGGAGTTGCTGGGACAACCCCCAGCTAACTCTAAGTCTAACTAATAATGATAAAGAAGACTGAAATTAATGAAATAACACCCTCAGAATATGATGACTCACATTGGTACTGTTGATAGAGAGATCTGAACGAAATCAACTATCGGTGCTGGGTCTGAGAATATGCGGCTGTATCATAAAACGATACATCATAAAAGTATGCATCAGTACTTTGAATGTACTGAGTAAGTGAGAGAAGCATAATGATAAATATATAGATGACTAAACTGAAAAGACATGTAATGAACAACTGATAAACTGATTTGAAAAATCTGAAGTAAACTGAGATGGTCAAGATGACATTGTCTGGTGGTCAAAGACATGTCCTAAATCTGAAAGTTCTAAGTCTAAGATACTGTACTAAACTAAGACGAGCTGCTAGAGCTAAAACTGAATTGAGCTGCTTATTCTAAAACTAGACTGGACTAACTAGTGGGAGAGTCTATAACCGACATATAACCACGTGAGCTAGACATAGAGTCCGATGTATACACCCCACCGGTAGGACCCAATATACCTTTCCACGGTATAAAGGCATGAACTGAGTTATCACAAAATTATGGGGCCAATCAGGCCAAGTAATACTATAACCTATGCTGGAAACGTAGTTCTGAGAACCTGGGTGCACTGGAACCCCAGCCCGTTGGGTGCTAAGTCCTACTCCCACTGGAAAACTATACTGAACTACTAGGCTAATAATTCGACTGGGGTCCAAGACTAGTCAGGGACATATAACTGAAAGTACCCTGAGAGTTTTATCGGACCAAATTCTAAAACTAGGTTCTAGACTGGTCAAAGCTGCTTATCTGTAAGCGTCGACTGTCTACGAACAAACTGTAAATTGAACTAGGGTCTTGGGGCTAGTTATAGCTATAAAAATGTCATGAATGCCTAATGGACTAGTAAACTATAATATGAGTCTAATTCTGATAACTAATAGGCACCACTAACACCTCGAGAAATTCTATAGTCAAACTGATCAGATGACATTATTCTGGTTAACCCAGAGTTTTGCTAAAATCTAACTGAGGCTAGACCGATAATTCTAAGTGTAACAGAGTACTTTCTGACTGAATCTGACTAACATACATGTAACTGAGTTTCTAACACATTGAATTATTATAGGAGCCCCTAACTCTGAAACATGCAAGCAATTCTCAAGAATTCAATGCTTAAACAGGATTCTAGTTTCTAACTTTTCAAGAGTTACGGATAAATTTCTAATTTCCCTAGAACAAGCATCATTTTAGTTACAAATTAGTAAAAAATAGCTACAATTAACATAGAATAGGATTCCACAAGAATTAATAAATGAATGATAACAACATCTTCAAATTTGCAATCTCAGGGCTAGGACTGAAAGTGGAAAGAGAGAGAGATTTGGGGGACGCAAGGGGAGAACAATCTCCTTGTCGGGCTCCTACATACCTATAGAAGAAATGGCAATGCATCGGAAACTCAAAATCTAATTCCAAGACTTAAATAAGGAAATCTGGATAAGCTACAGAAAAACTTCAATACGACCCACCTAACGAGTCATTAAGTGACCTCAAGACTCGTCAGGTGAGCCGTGAAAAGGAGGCTTAATAATTCAAAAAGGGGAGGTAGTGTACCCATCGAGGGACTTCACGAGTCGTGGTCACTAACCACGACCTGTTAGGTCACTTATGGCCAAGACTGAGTTAGGAATACTTTTGTTGACCAGTGTACTTAACATGTGGGGGCAACGAGTCGTTGTCCCCATTAATGACTCGTTATGTCCCCTATTACCAGCCTTATTGAGTTTTTAGCTAGTGTACCTAACGGGAGTGACCACAAGTTGTAGTCAGCCACATGATCCGTTAGGTCACCCGTTAGGGGCACCTGACAGTTTTCCCAGTGAATTTCTAAGGGCTAATTTGTAATTTCCTACTCTCGCAAGCTTTAAACTACGTTGTTTTAGTAATAATTTCAGATGTTTTAGTGGGGAAAAATGGTTTAATCCTCATTCCTCACTCTCAGTTCTCAGAAACATCAAAAGTTCTCTCAAGAACCCTCCAAGAATGACTAGGGCTTCTCATCTCTTGCAGCAATTCGAGCTTCTCCTCTGGAAGGATTTTAGTCAGGTATGTGGGAATTCAACAAGGGAATTGTCCTTCCCTTGTTTTCCCCAAAATCCTCCAATAATTCCCCTATCAGTTTAACCCTGAGTTCTTCGAATATGAATAAATTTTCATGTTTGTTTTCATCAATTTCAATTGGGATAATATCCATGTTTATTACTCATATGATTTTCATCAATTCATAAGTAAATAGTTGATGTTATTGCAAAGATGATATATAGCCCTAAATTTTTGAGTAAAGATTATTGCGTATTAGATTCCGTCTATTTTGCAAAGTATGTTTTTGGGTTGAATATCCTAGAAATTCTTATCATATATATATGTGAGAAATTACTCCCTTAATGAGAATGATTTTACCCTTGTTGGATGAAACCCCTTTAAATTCTTGAAATTTCGTCATATTATTAAATTTCAGTGTTTTTAGAATAAGTTGAGTTATCTATTAGCTTCTATTAGTTCAGGCCAGTTAGAATGTAGAATCTCTACAGAATCATTCAAAAAGTTTTCAACTGATTAGTTTGACTCCATTTTTTTCTCGAGGTGTCAGTGGTGCCTCCCAATTATCAGAATAAGACTCAGAATCTAGTTTGGTCAATTAGGCAGTCATGAAAGTTTAGATATATAACTCTAACCAGCCCCGGGACCCCAGTTCAGTTTACATTTTATTCTTAGATGGTTACGACACTTCCAGATAAGAATCTCTGACCAGTCTAGAACCCATACAATAAGGCTCTCGGGGTACTTTCAATTATATATGTCCCTGCATTCTTGGACCCTAGTTTCGAGCTATCAGCTTAGCAGTTCAGTATAGGTTTGCAGCGGGAGTAGGACTTAGCACCGAGCGGGCCGGGGTTCCAGTGCATCCAGGTTCCCAAAACTATGTTGCTAGCATAGGTTATAGTATTACTTGGCCTGACTGGCCCCAAACTTTTGTGATGACACAGTTCATGCCTTTATACCCTAGCAAGGTATATTGGGTCTTACGGGTGGGGTGTGTACATCGAACTCCACGTCTAGCGCACGTGGTTATATGTCGATTAGAGACTCTACCACTAGTCAGTCCAGTTTAGTCTCAGTTTTGAAAGTTCAACTCAGTTCAGATCAGTTTAGTGTGGTCTGTCAAACTCAGTATTTCAGACTTAGGGCATGTGTATGACCATCAGTCGGGGTCTTTATTGACCGTATTAGCTATATTCCAGTTGTATTAGTTTTCAGTATTTTCAGTTGGTCATTTCATTAAATTTCATATCAGTTACTAGTTCTTTCATATTATTTATATCTCTCACTTAGTACATTCAAAGTACTGACGCATACTTTTATGTTGCATCATTTCATGATACAGCTGCAGGTTCTTAGACCCAACATCGTTAGCTAATTTCATTCGGATCTCCTTATCAGCAGCAACAGTGTGATTCCTCATATTTCAAGGGCGTTATTTCATTCAATCTTCTTTAGTATTTTCAATTAAGACTTAGATTTAGCTAGGGGCTTGTCCCAATAATTCCTCTGTTAGATGGCTTTCAGATTAGACTGGATTTCAGACTTTCAGATATTTAAAATCTCTATGTTCAGTCTTTAATTTTTCATTATTGCTATTATGTATTATTTCGAATTTTTATTGTGCATGTATACTCAGAATACCAGTGTATGATAGACCAAGGGTTGACTTGGGTTCACTTGTGACTTTAAGTACTGTGTTACATCCACAGTGTAGGCTCGGGTCATGAAAAACTTTGTATTAGAGCCCTAGGTTCAGAGTATCCTCAGAAAGTCTAAAATACGCATCGACTAGAGTCATTTTCATGGGTGTGAAGCGCGCCACACTTATGACGAGGAGGCTGTAAGATGTTATTAGGAAAAATCTCTTTTGTTCATACTCTTTATCGTGCGTTAAAGTTCAATTCCAGAAATGCCCTTCTAATTCATGCTCTGTTTCATTTATGTGAACCACGCCTCCTAGACGTGGTAGTGGAAGAAGGGTCAATAATGTCAACATACCTGCCCCACCAGCCTCGATAGCTCCTCAAGATGATTTGGTGTCCACCGCCGAATTCAGGGCGGCCATTCAATTACTGGCCCAAACAGTCATCGACTAGGTGAACCAGCAAGTGGTGCCAATGAATATCAATGGGTCTGCAGCAGCTGCGAAGGTGCGGGAAATCACCCGGATGAACCCTCTAGATTTTCATGGAACAAATGTGTGAGAGGACCCACAAGCGTTTGTAGACGAGATTAGCAAAATCACCCGAATTATGGGTGTCCGTCCCTCTGAGAGTGCCGACTTGGCTGCCTACCAGCTGAAATGGGTAGCTCAAGTTTGGCATGACCAGTGGAAAGAAAGGTGGCCAGCTAGAGAAAAACTAGTAGAGTGGGAAGAATTTCACACAGCTTTCTTGGCATATTTTTCCCTCGGGAGCTGAGAGTGGTAAAAATGGCGGAGTTTATGAACTTGAGATAGGGAAACAGAACTATGGAGGAGTATGCTCTGAAGTAGGCTATCTATGTATACTCCAGAGATGGTAGCCGAGCCAAGGGATCGCATGCTGAAGTTTGTAAATAGAGTGCCAAATCTTGTCCTCAAGGAGTGCAGGACTGCATTGCTGATTAAGGACATGGACCATTCTAGCTTGATTGTCTATGCCCAGCCAATTGAGGCTAAAAAGATGAAGGATATGGAGCGTAAGTACAAAAGTGAAAGAACTGGCCATTTAGATTTTGGCCATCAAAGGTCTAGCGGTGGTAGCTACCCACAACAGTAGCAGCAACAACAGCAGCAGAGAACCCTAGCACCTAGTTCAGCCAGCACCCCAACCTTTCAGTCCTGCCAGGATTGGAGGGGTGGATCATCTGGCACTCATCCTCAGACTCACATTACCGGGAATAGGTATCCATATCGCCCCATGTGTGGTAGGAACCACCCAGGAGAATGCATTCAGGGATGAGAGGGTTGTTTTGGGTGTGGACAACTTAGACACCGGCTTAAGGAGTGCCCTTCAGCCGGGCGAGGGAGATCACAATCTACCACATCATCAGCACCAGCAGGCCGACCAGCGCAGCAGGCCAACACATCAGGTACAGATGGCGGCCAGTGCCAAAGTCGCTTCTATGCCCTCTTAGATCCAGGAGCCACTCTTTCGTTCGAGACTCCCTATATAGCAGTACAGTTCAACATCAGTCCAAAGGTCCTCTAAGAACCATTCTCAGTCTCCACCCTATTTGGTGAGTCAGTTTGAACCAACCGGGTGTATAGAAACTGCCCAGTCTCAATTCTGAGTAAAGTTATTCCAGATGATCTTATAGAGTAGACATGGTCCACTTTGACCTTATTCTTAGCATGGATTGGTTACACTCCGGCTATGCCTTAGTCGATTGTAGAACTAGAATCATCAAGTTTTAGTTTCCCAATGAGCTAGTGTTAGAATAGACTAGCAGTAGTTCAACGCTAAAGGGTAGGTTTATTTGCTACCTTAAGGCCCAAAAACTCATCTCCAAAGGATGTTTATATCATCTGGTTCGGGTCAAGGATTCCAACTCTGAGACCCTAACCATCCTGTCGGTTCCAGTAGTCAGTGAGTTCCCAAATGTTTTTCTTGAGGATATTCCCGGTGTTCCCCCTAAATGGGAAATAGACTTTAGAATAGATCTCCTCCTAGATACTCATCCTATCTCCATCCCTCCTTACAGAATGGCTTCGGCTGAGCTTAACGAGTTGAAGGAGCAGCTAAGAGACCTTCTTGACAAGGGTTTTATTAGACCCAACATCTCTCCCTGGAGTGCTCTAGTGTTATTCGTGCATAAGAAAGAAGGTGTCCTCAAAATGTGCATAGATTACCGTCAGCAAAACAGGGTTACAATTAAGAACAAGTACCCTCTACCCATAATTGATGATCTGTTCTACCAACTTGAAGGAGCCAGTTTTTTCTCCAAGATAGATCTAAGGTCAGGATACCATTAACTAAGGGTCAGAGAGTGTGACATACTGAAAACAACATTTAGAACTCGATATGGTCACTGCGAATTTGTGGTAATGTCCTTTGGGCTAACAAACGCCCCAGCAGCCTTCATGGACTTAATGAACAGAGTCTTCAAGCAGTATTTGAATATGTTCGTCATCATATTTATCGACAACATTCTAGTATACTCCAGAAATGAGGAAGAGCATGTCAACCACCTAAGATTAGCATTACAGAAACTCAGGGACCTTCATTTATTCGCCAAGTTCATAAAGTGCGAATTTTTGTTAAAGTCCGTGACTTTCTTAGATCATGTGGTCTCGGGTAACGGAATACACGCAGACCCTCATAAGATAGAAGCAGTGAAGAACTGGCCCATACCTACCTCTCCTACTGAAATCAGGAGTTTCTGGGCTTAGCAGGTTATTACCGACTGTTTGTGGAAGGCTTCTCCACCATAACATCTCCTCTGACTAAGTTAACACAGAAGAAGGTGAAATTTCAGTGGTTGGATGAGTGTGAGAAGAGTTTCCAGGAGTTGAAGACTCAACTCAGAACTACTCAAGTTTTTACCTTTCCAGAAGAAACAGATGGATTGGTTGTTTATTGTGACACTTCCAGGGTTGGACTCGGTTGCGTTCTGATGCAGCTGGGCAAAGTGATAGCTTAAGCCTCCAGATAGTTCAAGGTTCATGAGAAGAATTATCCAACTCACTAGTTGGAGTTGGTAGTGGTGGTGTTTGTGCTAAAAATATGGAGGCATTACTTATACGGAGCTCAGGTAGATGTATTTATGGATCATAAGAGTCTTCAGTATGTGCTGAGTTAGAAGGATCTAAAACTGTGCCATAGAAGGTGGTTGGAGTTGCTCAAAGACTATGACATGAGTGTACTATATCACCTGAGCAAAGCTAATGTGGTGGCTGACGCCCTAAGCAGACAGTCTATGGAGAGAGTGACTCATATTGAGGAAGACAAAAAGGAGTTAGCAAGGGATGTTCACTGACTAGCCCGGTTAGGGGTGCAGTTGGGGGATTCAGCTGAAGGTGGTGTGGTATTGAAAAGCCAGTCAGATTCATCCTTAGTAGTTGAAGTTAAGTCCAGACAAGAAGAAGATCCAGTCCTACTTTAACTTAAAGAAGTAGTTCTCATAAAGGAAGTTGAGGATTTCTCCAAAGGGGGAGATGGTGTACTTAGTTACCAGGGAAGATTGTGTGTACCGAATGTTGGTGAATTGAGACAGCACATACTGGCCGAGGCGCATAGCTTGACATACACCATTCACCTCGGTGCTACAAAATTGTACCGCAATTTGTGGGATATTTACTTGTGGAACAACATGAAAAGAAACATTTCTGAATTTGTAACTAAGTGCCCGACCTACCAAGAAGTCAAGGTAGAGCATCAAAGGGTAGAAGGCATGACCCAAGATATCAGTATAGCCACATGGAAGTGGGAAGTAGTGAATATGGATTTCATTATGGGTCTACATTGGACTCGCCGATAGCATGACTCAATTTGGGTGGTAATAGATTGGATGACTAAGTCAGCTCATTTCCTCCCAATTAAAACCATAGACTCAGCTGAGGACTATGCCAAACATTACATCCGAGAGTTAGTCAGACTCCATGGGGTGACTTTGGCTATCATTTCAGATAGGGGAATGCAGTTCACCTAACACTTATGGAAGTCCTTTCAGAAGGGACTAGGCACTCAGGTCAAACTCAGCACCGCTTTTCACCCACAGACCGATGGGCAAGCGGAGTGGACCATTCAAACCCTAGAAGATATGCTAAGAGCGTGCGCGATCAATTTTTAGTGGTGCCTCCTAGTTATCATAATCAAACTCAGAATATAGTTTTGGTCCATTAGGCTGTCATGACAGTTTAGATATATAGCTCTGACCAGCCCCAGGACCCCATTTCAGTTTATAGTTTGTTCTTAGACGGTTACGACGCTTCCAGATAAGCAACTCTGACCAGTCTAGAACCTAGTTTCAAAATTTGCTCTGATAAGGCTCTCAGGGTACTTTCAATTATATATGTACCTGTAGTCTTGGACCCTAGTTTCGAGCTATCAGCTTAGCAACTCAATATAGGTTTCCAGTGAGAGTAGGACTTAGCACCGAGCAGGCCAAGGTTCCAGTGCACCCATGTTCCCAGAACTACGTTGCCAGCGTAGGTTACAGTATTACTTGGCCTGATTGGCCCCTGACTTTTGTGATCACCCAGTTCCATGCCTTTATACCCTAACAAGGTATATTGGGTCCTACCAGTGGTATACATCGGACTTCATGTGTAGCTCATGTGGTTATATTTCGGTTAGAGACTCTTCCACTAGTCAGTTCAGTTCAGTCTTAGTTTTGACAGTTCAACTCAGTTCAGATCAATTTAGTGTGGTCTCTCACACTTAGGGAACATTTATGACCATCAACTTGGGTCTTTATTGACAATATTTGCTATATTCCAGTTGTATTAGTTTTCAGTATTTTAAGTTGGTCATTTCATGCCATTTCAGATCAGTTACTAGTTCTTTCATACTATTTATATCTCTGACTTACTCAGTACATTTAAAGTACTGATGCATACTTTTATGCTGTATCGTTTCATGATACAGCTGCAGGTTCTCAGAGCCAACGTCGTTAGCCTATTTTATTCGGATCTCCTTAGCAGCAGCAGTAGTGTGAGTCCTCATATTCCGAGGGCATTATTTTATTCATTTTAGTCTTCTTTATTATATTCAATTAATACTCAGAGTTAACTGGGGACTTGTGCCTGTTACTCCTCTGTTAGATGGCTTTCAAAACAGACTTGATTTTAGACTTTCAAATATTTAAAATCTCTATGTTCAGTCTTTAATTTTTCATTAATGCTATTATGTATTATTTCAAATTTCCGATGTGCATGCTTACTTAGAATACCAGTGTATGATAGACCAAGGGTTGACTTGAGGTCAATTTTGACTTCAAGTACCATGTTACGTCTAGGGTGTAGGCTCGGGTCGTGATAGAAACCCTAGCGAAAATCCCCGAGAAGAACTGAGAAGAATATCAAACCCTTGCTCCTGCTCTGTGCTTTCAGAGAAGTTCTTACGTTCCATTCTTGAGGGAGTTGAGAGAAATGAATAGATAGGATCATTCTAACCCTTTAATTCCCTCCTATACAAACCCAATATGACGTGGTTTCTAGTTTAAAAATCTTGGAAAATACTAAAATACCCATGGCAGAAAGAACACAAAACTGCTAGACCCTGAACAACGGATCTCAGAACGGGTCGTTGGTCTAAACAACGGTCCGTTGGAAGCTGTCGTTGGTTTTGGATTCTGAAGCTCACTTCACTTGAAAGACCCACTGGAGGATACAACTATCTGTTGGAACAAAGAACGGGTCGTTGACACCTCTTGTTAGAATATGTAGGAAAATTAGGCATGGAGGCAACAAGTTGTCACAATGACTCGTTGGATGAACTAACGGGTCATTGTATTCACTGATGGTGCACACTTCTGGGGTCTAGAATTGGACTCTGGGTGGTATCAACGGATCATTGTTAATAACCATGGGTTGTTTTTCCCTCTCGTTGTATCAGGGAAAGGTCCGATAATCCTCCGAACTTGGAATTCAACGGACGACAGGACAACTTTTTGTTAGTTTCAACTAGTTGTCCTATGTCTCATGGTTTCACTCTAGAAGAAACCTACTGCAACCCACGACCCTCTATAAAATTTCATTGGTTCCACCAATGGTCCATTGTGTAGGTCGTCTGAGATAGAAAAAATTTCTGGTTTTCCTATGGTTTTTCATGCAACGTCTGAATTTGGTCTTGGAAAGTTTTGGAGTATTACACAGATGAAGGATCAACAAGAAAGAACAAATAACATAAGGAGTAAGATCTTTTCTTTAAATTAAAACATAAAATTAATTTGTGACTAGGATAGAAATATGCCTAGAACACCTTTCTTGATTTAATCTTGATCATAGGAATGTAGATATAAAGTTCCATGTGAATGGATGATTAGAGGCTCAGAGGACCATAATCATATTATTAATCCCACAAACCAACAACCAAATAAACTAGTTAGTCAAGAAAATTTTATGCTAGACATGATTTCTAAACAATGTCGTAACCCTGAAATACATTACCAATAGTGATCACAACCTTTAAATTACTCTTTTGTCTTTAATTTTGTTCATAGTATAGATTATCATTTGAAACACTCTTTGGTTACTCTTTGCACATGAATTAAGTCTTAGTAATTGAATTAACTAGATATTGCTAAATCACAAGTGCCTTGGCTTCGACATTTGGAGTGCAAAACTCTATATTACTTGGATGACCATGCACTTGCGTGTAGTTAGGAGTCACAAACAAGTTTTTGGCACCGTTTCTGGGGCTTAGAAATTTGCAAATTTCTAGTTTTTCTTTTATTATTTTATTGTTCAAGTGTTAACAACTTAATCTTAGTCATTGTTTCTAGAGGTACATTCTTGCTACTTCATTAAGCTGACACGTGATAAAAGAGTAGTTGAACCATATCTTTAACCTAAATGATATTTTTATCATAAAAGGAGGGAAGCTTATTTATATCTAATCCAACAGGTTCAGGACCATGAGATTGTTCCAATAGAAATGGAAGCTCCAAGACCTATCCACGAAGTGGCATTCCCACTTGCAGGTAATGTAACCTCCAGCATTTGCAAACCTAAAGAGGAAGGTAGACTCGAGCGTAAAAAGAACATGGTGCAACTTTTGCAAACTAGCAGGCAATTGATAGGTCTTTCACACAAAGATCCACAACAACATATTTAGAACTTTTTTTAGATCAGTTATACCTACATTCCTACTAGAGTCTTAGTTGATTATGTGAGACTCACTCTTTTTCCATTCTCTCTATTGGGTGAAGTGAGGAGATGGTTACAAGAATAGCCACAGACTCAATTACCTTATAGAATGATCTAGCATGGATGTTTTCGATTTGTTTTGTTTTTATTCGGGAAAAATGAAAGGTTGAGAAGGGTGAACATTTTTACTAGGATTGGGAGAGATTTAAATCCTTTCTTAGAGATTTTCCACATCACCATCAGGGGAACGATGTTTTGGTGAACACATTTATAAAGAGTCTTGAGCCACAGATGAAGATTTTGTTGGACTCAACCGTAGGTTGTTAGCATTAGAGAAGAATTATGATAAGCTATACACTCTTCTAAATCATATTTCATAGGGTAATTCAAAATGGAATGGAGCTAGCTTGAGGGTATTGGTGAAAAAGGCAACAGATGTGTTACAAGAAGCTTTGTTTGCACAGTTACCCACCTTTCAGAATAAAATGAACATTCACTTGAGTAAATTAAGTAGGTCAGCCCCAATCCCCAGTTAATGTAGTACAACAAGTTCAGACTTGGTGAAAAATTTACGGCAGGAGTAACTATTCTATAGAAGTGTGTGAGGCAAACTCGAACTCAGTCAATTTTGTAAGTAATGCATAGAGAGGTGGAAATCAAAATTTTGGTAATACTTACAATTTGAATTGGCGAAGTCACCCCATATTATAATGGAGTGGGAACTAAAATTAGTGTAGAAATCATGGGTAAACTCAGCAGAACTATTAGCGGAAGTCATAATGGAACCAGTCAAAGGCTCAACCAAATACTGTTGAGGAGATGTTGAAGAAGATTATGGCTGACCAAGAAAAGATGGCAACATACATAAAGAACCAAGAACATGTAGTGAGAAATCTTGAAAAGTGACTATTGTCCAAATTCACTCCAATTTGAAAATGTATGCGGCAATGTAAATGTTATACCCAACAAGGAGTCGAGATCATATCCACAGATATTTTGGTAGACCCAAACTATATAGAAAATTTCAATTTAGATTTGAAATTTGAGATTGTATTAAAATTTGGTTTAAAGAATATAACTATAACTATTCAATGTAAATGATTGAGGTTGTAATCAATAATGAGAAAAACTAAAAAGTGTCCCCAAATTTGGGTCAATCTCCCTAAAGAACTCATATGGAAGAATTGAGAATGGTCTTTTGATGAATGTGCAAGAAATAACTTAAGAAACCAATGGATTTTTTCAACAACACCAATAGTGTCAATCCACATCAGTTTCATCAAATTGAAGAGAACTCTATTTTACCGGATTGTGTTTTTTCCAATTATGTCTAGTTGAATACATTAAACAAGGGTTAGTGCCTTGAGTTATTGTTGATAGATGCAAACCCAATCTATATTGTCTCTTTCTAGAACAGTAAAGGTAATTGGGCAGGATCGAATGACTTTCATCACTAATCACTTTTTACAAAGCCCAAATCAATAAATTATTTTTAAGCCCACAATCAATTTTACTCAATTGAGATTATTAGGGTTTTCAACCCTAGATATGGACTTACTTATCCATAGCAAGAGAGGAAGAAGAAAGCAAGCAATTGAACATTCTTACCAATATAATCAAATATGAGAGAAGAAAATTTGAATTAATAACTTGATCTTCAATCTTTCATAACAAAAAAGATCAATTTCTCTATCAAGAATTCTCTATTGGAAACTATTTATCTATCTCTCACCATCTATATCTCTGATTAGTTTTTAATGTACCAACTTATTAGGATTTTAAACATGAGCTTTCACATAGTTTTCAAGTCATCTTAGAGGATTTTATGCTCTTTCTCTTTAGTTTTTACAGGTATTTAATTTAAGGAGAGAAAGCAAGAACTTGGGCAAAAGCATAAATTTTAAGAAGAGGACTGAAGCTTGACCGAATGGGACTAGAAAGGATAGAGCCAGCAAAATGCCGGCTGGAAAGAAGAAGCTCATTATACCCAGTGGAATGAGCACCGGTGGAACCCAGGTCAGCACCTGCGAACCACTGGTGCCAGCGCCAGTTGGACCCAGGCTCACTGCTTAGCACCTGCAATGAAGCGGCATTTCCGCGGATGGGCAGCGGCGGCATGTCGGTGACTCACAAGTGACACCGCCTGTAGGAATGTCAAAATCATCCAGCACAGAAATTTAGGAGCATTTTGACCTATTACTATATATTCTTTTAGAAAGTACCGTATTATTCCTTCTACATTTGTAGAGAGTAGAAAGTTAGAGAGAGATAGAATATTGAGTAGCCTTTTCTTCTGTTTCTTCTTCGTCAAGTTAAACAACCTCCATTGAAGACATTTGTGAGCTTAAATTTAACTTCTGATGATGAATGCCATGATTTTAATTATTGATTTAATGTTGTATTTCTCATCAATGAGTAATTAAATCTCTTTGCTAGGGGTGTGTACATGAATTGGGGTTAAATTGGATTAGGTATTGTTAGATTAATCTTAGAGTTACTCATTTAATATAAATCGGTTGTTTTCTCTCAATTTATAATTAAATTACTCACAGTTGCAAATGTGGGTGATGTTTACTTACCCTATTTTTTCTTGAAAAAGAGAAATTGCATATGGGTGAGAAAGTAATGGCGGGTAATTTGGTGTTGATTGTGTTGGGTTATCTTAAAGAGAGCCAATACCTATAATTATTCACCCATGAGATATTTGAGGCTAGAAATAGGTCAAATATAACCCAAATCTTATTATCTATATCGTTTGGGACCTTAGGGTTTGAGAAAACCCAAGGCAAAAGGCGCTCTCGTGGTTGAAAAACATCGAGTGCAACCTCACCCATGACTATTTAAATTTATTAGTAATAATTCAATTGTCTAGTCAATTCCAATCCAATTGTCACTGTTCGGTTCATTTGTTGGGGTTATAAAACCGATACGCAAGTGCACGTGGTCGAACAAGTAGTAAGTGGCTTTAGTAAGCCAAGTATCGATCCCACAGAGACTTGGAATAAGTGCAATTTGCTCAAGTATACTATATTTTTACTTCTAAATATGCTGACAACTAAATAACCAAAAATTGAATAATTTGTTTTATAAATTTGTTACTAAACTACAAACAATTATCTACTTTGAATTTGGACTATGGATAAAAGCATGCCGAGGTTAAAGAACATGTAATGAAACAAATTATCATCATAAATTGGTTATTCTTCTCTTCCAGTTGCTAGCCAAGAACAATTGCCAAGAGATTAAAACTCTCGTATTTAATCTCACTTAAGAATCATGAACCATCCGTCTACATTTCTGTGATCAAATGCAATTCATGTTCTAGCCATACATTTCCGGTTCCAAAATTGACTAATACGGCTTTCAAGTATATTTCAATCAGGAAAGCACATCAAAACTCAATTTTCCCAAATCAAGTAAAGAACAATATCCTATTAATTCACAACTTTCCAATTTCATGCTCTCTCGAGTGAAATCGGACTTTTTAGATGTACATTAATGTAGGCCACACACCAATGCAGTAGAAACAAGAATTTATAGAACAACATGGAAGAAAAAGATGAAAAACCAAATAATTAATAATCAAAATTCATCACAAGTGTTCATAACCGCAGCAAGGAAGGGAATTAGCCACTCATTTGTGGATTAATCATCCTAAAACAAGTGTTAATCATACAAAAAATTGAATTAGATAAGAAAGAAAGAGAGAAAAAAACCCTGAACTTTTCGTCCCTCAACTGCCTGTAACCCACGTCCTTGCTCCACTAAGTCTGAATTATGAAAAATACACTTAAGTGTTCGATTTATACTAGTAGGAATTTTTTCCGGAATAATGAGCAACGTGTCACGGAGTGCATCACGGAGCACTGCCTCCGTGACATGCCGTGAACTCGGACCCTCACTGGAACTGGGGGTCCGAGAAATCAAACACCAACGTGGCACAGCGTGCAACGCGGAGGCTAGCCATCATGCGACGGAGCAGTCGCGAACCTCCACTGGAAATTGATGAATTTTCACCCTCCAGGCAGAATGCCTCCGCGATGGAAGCGTGACACGGCTCCATCGCGGAGCCACTTTAATTTGTGTAGTACAATGCTTTGTCCCTTGCTCGCATCCAAGTCCAACTACGATATCATCCAACATGCATTTTAGCTCCTCGAAATCACATTTTACCTACAAAACAATGCTAATCATGTTGGTTAGTATAAATTCACATTTTACTACCAATTATATGAAAATGTATATGCAATTCTAGATAAACAAGGCAAAAATGGTACTTTTGAGTATCACTTGGGCATATAAATCTGCCCAAGATCACTTACCCCACTGTCACACCCCGCCTTGGGGGGTATGACTGGCACCTGGTGCCCTACTAGGACCTGAACTACTGGACTGCTAAGCCTGGGCACATCTGGTGCCTGGCTGGCTCTAACTCACATTTCTGGAAACAAAGGGCTATATAACGGCTGTAAACACAGCCCCCGGCCCATTGGCCTATAGCCTCCTGTACCTGTACTAACATCTAACTAGAAACATACCAATATAGGGAAACCTATACGGGCCGACAAGGCCACCATGCTGTCTAGTTATCTATAACTTAACCATGAAGTACAGGATAGCTACGAGACAGGCAAGGTCACCACTACTGTCAAACTATGGCCCCACACGGCCAACATAAAGGAAACACAAGTAGTAACAGCTATACAACTGCACGGCCTCACACGACCGGCTCATTTGACCATAGGGAAATATATACAGACTGCAAGCCTCTAGGAATAACCATAAAAATGATTGGGACAGGGCCCCGACCTACCCGTACTATACAACAAAAGAAAACGAAATACACCTCTGGATTTCAGTCTCCGGATGACAGGAGCTGAATACTCGATCGCTGACAGGAATCACGTGGTATCGCTTGCTCGTCTATGAGTACCTGCAGGCAAGTAATGCTGCGCCCCACCGGGCGTCTGTACTGCTAGTACTGAGTATATAATGCAATAACTGAATGAAATATCTGAAAACAACAATGTAACCGATGAAACTGAAGTAGGAAGGAATAGATTAACTGTCTGATAATGTAAGTCATACCTTCTCTTAATTATACTGAAAGGAGCAGGAGTCATACCTGGGGATTTATCGGTCCACTGTCGATCTACTCGTATCTACTATAACACGGCACCACATATCATAACATACAGAGCACACACAAACCTTACCCGGCCCCCATAAGCCGGGGGGTACAACCAGCACAGAATCTATACCCCTACCCCGGTCATCCCATCTCCTATAATAGCTATAAGCATCCCGCCGGTCCCCTGGGTAAGCACTTGGGCTCGCTGAGCCCCTGACTATAACTGCATCTGAGTCTGGAGGACTTCTGAATCAACACCCGGGCGTATCCGCTCGACAGGGGTGTGTGAGGGCCGATCAAGGCACAATATGGGGAAAACTGGCATCCCATCTTCGTCCCCTGTGGGACGGCATGCCACTCCATAGAGCGACGTATCCTCGTCCTCTGGCGGATGAGTCGATACAGCTATCAACCCTGGGGCGGTCATGGATGCTAGGTAGTCCGACCCCAAACAATACAATGGTCTCAACTAGTAATACTATCTGGATGTCCCACATACTGAAGCTGATAGTGGTAAAGTATTTGTACATACTATATGCTGAGCTAGTGATAGTAATATGTACGTACTTAATACATGCTAAGGCTGGTAATAGTATATATGTATAAATATGGTCTTCTGCCAGTCTGTACTGGGGCTAATGCTGAACAAGATATAGTGTTTCTGCTAAAGACTATGCTGTATACTTTGTTTCTATAGTAACATGATTTACTATTCCTAACATGCTTTCTAACTTCATTTTAACTTATCATTCTATTTCTGAGATGTCTTACAGATATTACATTGGTTAACTGCATTTCAACTGAATACAATGATATCCTAATATTCTGTGTCACATCATATACTGAGCATACTGTGAAATTACTAATACTTGTATTAGAATCTATATCGTGCTAGCAAGTTTAGCGCTAAATACAACATGATGCTTCTAATATCGTACAAACATTCTTAATAAACATAACACATGACTTTTGAACGTTCTACTGGCCTTTAAATTACTGTACTGTCCCGAGATTACTAACTTGTCGAGGAAACTAGCTTTACATACCTTATCCTCGAACTATCCGTCTGTCGGGCGAGGCTCGGCCGGTACTTCAACTATTTTTCTCCCAACTGCATTCATAAATATGTCAATTAATACTAAATACAACTTTATTTTAAAGAGCAACGTCACTTTCGATATAGTTTATAGCCAAAACTTAGGCTTATCGAAAGACGGTCGAAAACTCGCTATTTTTCAGAGGTCCAGAAGGGAGAAATATTCACTTCACACCTAGGAACACATAGACACTAGTTTAGAGCAATTCCACTTACCTTAGCTCGGTAGCTCGACGATTCGTTGGCTGTATTTCACGAAACTAAATCCGTAGGAATGCTCTCTGCTGCTAAATACCTCGGTATCTGAAGTTAATTTGAGTTTGGACAACGTTTAGCAACGTATTCGGACGAAAATTATATTACCTCTTCGTTCCTTTTTCCTTCTTTGTTGTTTCCTCTCTGTTTCTGGAATTTTATTAGTGTTTTAATGATTTAAAACTGAAGTTGGACTTTATATACTTGGGCCTGGACAAGGACAACGTGTCACGGAGCCAACGCGGAGGCTTCACCTCCGTGACACGCTGCCATCGCGGAGGGGCTCTGCCTCGGCTCCTTCCGCGATGGTTCGATAGGTCTCTCGTCCGATCTTTTCCCGGGCCTTCCTTTAGCATGTATGGCCTTCAAATATGCTTAACCAACATGCGAATAGGTCATCTAGGTGCTGGAAATTCTACGGGGTATAACATTCTCCCCCCCTTAAGAACATTCGTCCTCGAATGTATACTACTATCTAGAGGACCACTACTACTATCTAGAGGACCACTTAACTTACTTATTTAGAAAAAATTTCGCCAGAGTCTCCCCTATAATATGGACTATAGCAAAAACATGAAATGCAGAAAAGTCCAACACAGGTACTGCACGCAATATTTTAAGATCCACTGGGTAACTAAGTATCAATCTTTCTCATTCACACACATACAACTATAAGGTACTGCATAAGTAATAATACGGACATACCTGTCGGCTGACTAGGCCTGAAATAGGTTAGGGTATCTGGCTTTCATATCTTCTTCAGCTTCCCACGTCATTTCCTCACGATTCCTGTTACGCCACAATACTTTGACAGACGCAAAATCTTTAGTCCTCAACCTACGAATCTGTCTATCTAAGATAGCTATGGGAACCTATTCATATGCTAACTCTTCTGTGACCTGGACATCCTGAACTGGAACTACTGTAGAAGGGTCCTCTACGAACTTCCTCAACATAGAGACATGGAATACTGGGTGAACAGATGCTAACTCCGGAGGCAAGTTCAATTCGTATGCAACTCGGCCTATTCTTCGCCGAATCTGATATGGCCCAATGAATCTCGGGCTAAGCTTGCCTTTCTTGCCAAATCTCATCACCCCTTTCATTGGAGACACCTTCAGATATACCCAGTCATTCACCGCAAATTATAGATTTCTGTGCCGCATATCTGCATAAGACTTCTGGCGACTCTGAGCAGTCAGTAAACGTTCTCGGATAAGCTTTATTTTTGCCTCTAACTGCCGAACAATGTCTGGGCCAACCAATGCTGATTCCCCCACTTCAAACCAGCCCACCAGCGATCTACATTTTCGCCCGTATAATGCCTCGAAAGGCGCCATCTGGATGGCTGAATGATAGCTATTGTTGTAGGCAAATTCAATCAACGAAAGATGCTCATCCCAATTACCCCCAAAATATAGTACACACGCTCGCAACATATCATCGAGCATTTGGATAGTCCGCTCAGCCTGCCCATCTGTCTGAGGGTGGAATGGTGTGCTCAAATTGATTTGCGTTCCCAAACCCCTCTGGAATGACTACCAGAATCTAGCTGTAAACTGTGCTTCCCTATCTGAAATGATGGATACCGGCACTCCATGTAATCTAACTATTTCTCTGATATATAATTCGGCATAATCCTCAGCCGAGAAGGTAGCCTTCACTGGCAGGAAATGAGCTGATTTTGTCAGCCTGTCAACTATTACCCAAATGGAATCATTTCTGTGTCTGGTATGGGGTAACCCTGTTACAAAATCCATGTTTATCTTTTCCCATTTCCACGTAGGCACCGTTATATATTGCGTCAAACCGCCCGACTTCTGGTGCTCCGTTTTCACCTGCTGACAGTTAGACCATCTAGATACAAATTCAGCGATCTCAGCTTTCATACCTGGCCACCAGTAGATGTCTCTGATGTCGTGGTACATCTTCGTCGCTCCTGGATGAAGGGAATAGCGAGCGTAATGTACCTCATGCATGATCCACCCGCGAAGCCCTGAAACATTCGGGACACAGAGGCGGCCCTTACAGCGTAGCACATCATCCTCAGTCATTTGGAAATCTGACTCCTTACCTTTCTGAATTCTATCTCTGAGCTGGACTAAATCAGGGTCCTCGTACTGTTGTTCTTTTACCTCTGTAACTAATGATGACACAACATAATTCTGAATTACTGCTCTATTATTTTCTGTTTCCATTACTCGAATGGCTAAACTAGCTAACTGATGAATTTCTTTGGCTAACTTTCGCTTCTCAGGTCGTAAATACGCCAAACTCCCCATTAACTTACGGCTCAGGGCATCTGCTACAACATTAGCTTTTCCGGGGTGGTATAGAATATTCACATCATAATCTTTTAACAGCTCCAACCAGCGGCGTTGCCGTAGGTTCAACTCCCTCTGATTGAAGATGTACTGTAGGCTTTTATGATCTGTGTAAATATCAACATGGACGCCGTACAGGTAATGCCTCCACATCTTTAAGGCGTGGATTACTGCGGCCAATTCCAGGTCGTGGGTAGGGTAATTCTTTTAGTGTTTCCTCAGCTGTCTGGAAGCATATGCAATTACTCTACCATGCTGCATCAACACACAACCTAACCCAACACCTGACGCGTCGAAATAGACTGAATAACCTTCTGTGCCTTTCGGCAATGCTAATACTGGGGTGGAGGTTAATCTGTCTTTCAGTTCCTGGAAGCTCTTCTCGCATGCCTCTGTCCATTAAACTTTGCTTCTTTCTGTGTCAATTTGGTTACAGGTGCTACAATGGTCAAGAACCCTTCAACGAACCTCCTGTAATATCCTGCCAACCCCAGAAAGCTACGAACTTCAGTCGGAGTGCTAGGCCTAGGCCATGACTTAACTGCTTCTGTTTTCTGCTTGTCTACCTGTATACCAGCAGCCGACACGATATGCCCTAAAAAGGCCACTGAGTTAAGCCAGAATTCACACTTAGAAAATTTAGCATACAGCTGACGGTCCCTGAGAATCTGGAGCACTGTCTGCAAATAAGTCCGGTGATCTGCTTCAGAGCGAGAATACACCAGAATGTCATCAATGAATACTATCACGAACAAGTCCAGGAAAGGTCTGAAAATACAGTTCATCAGGTCCATGAAGACTGCCGGGGCATTCGTTAACCCGAAGGACATGACTAGAAATTCAAAATGTCCATATCGGGTCCTGAACGCTGTCTTAGGAATATCTCTCTCACGTACTCGGACCTGGTGATATCCGAACCGCAAGTCAATCTTAGAAAAGTATCTGGCTCCCTGCAAATGATCAAATAAGTCATCAATTCTGGGTAGCGGGTACTTGTTCTTTACTGTAACTTTGTTTAATTGCCGATAATCTATGCACATTCGGAGCGAGCCATCTTTCTTCCTTACAAATAAAACTGGCGCACCCCACGGCAAAGTACTCGGCCTGATAAAACCTTTGTCCAATAAATCTTTCGACTGCTCCTTTAATTCTCTGAGTTCCGCAGGAGCCATGCGATAAGGAGGAATCGATATCTGCTGGGTGCCTGGTAATAAATCAATAGCAAAGTCTATTTCCCTTTCTGGGGGAATACCAGGTAACTCGTCTAGGAACACATCAGGGAATTCGTTCACCACTGGAACAGACTGGAGCATCGGAAATTGTGCTTGGACATCCTGGACTCTGACCAGATGGTAAATACATCCCTTAGATATCAACTTTCTCGCCTGAAGGTAGGAAATAAACCTACCTTTTAGCGTAGCGGTGCTGCCTTTCCCCTCTCGCACTGCTTCTCCTAGGAAGTGGAATCGGACCGTCTTGGTCCAACATTCAACGTTGGCAAAACACGGTACTAACCAGTCCATACCCATTATGGCATCGAAGTCTATCATTTCTAACTCGACCAGATCTACTGTGGTCTGACGGTCAGCAACCTCTACTGTACACACGCGGTAGATTCGGCTAGTTGTGATAGAGTCACCGACGGGCGTGGATATTAAAAAGGGCAGCTGCAATAATTCTGCTGCAATACTAAACTTTCGTGCCACAAATGGAGTAATGTAGGACAAAGTAGACCCTGGATCAATCAACACATAAGCAGGGTGTGAGCAGATAGTTAGCATACCTATCACAACATCAGGCGATGCTTCTGAATCTTGCCTCCCTGGTAAGGCATATGTGCGGCTTGGACCCGCACCTGTACTGGAGACCTCTGATGCCTGCTGAAACTAAGGGCCTGCGCCCAGTCGAGGATGCTGTGGCTCGTGACCCTGCAAATGCCCTATCCTGTCTATCCCGGTCCTCTCGACCTCTGGCTGGGCAATCTTTCATCAAATGACCTTCTTAGCCACAATTATAACATGCGGTGGAGCCATATATGCATGCTCCAGGATGGAGTCGACTGCATATAGGGCAATGTGGTAGGGTATACCTACTTTGCTCCGCCCTCTTCTGTAATGGTGAATCTGCCATTTGCGAGCCTCTGCCAGTCTCTGTCTGCCCCCTGCGGCTGAATCTACCCCCCTGCAGCTGTGGCGGAGGCGGGGGCCTGGGCAGCCTGTCTAACAATCGTGGCTTGGGTCCTCCCCGGGCCTCCCTCTGTAACTCAATTGGCCTGTCCCGGCTACGCTGCTCCTGATTAACTCTTCCGATCTCCTGATGTCGCTGTCTGATGCCCTCAATATTCTGGGCAAATGCCTGAACTCGAGCAATGTCCATGTCCTCTCGCAGTGTGGCCGTAATACAAGTCTCAACATATTCTAGATTCAACCCCATGATAAAGCGGTGTACTCTGGATGCCATGGTATCAACAAAGGCCGGTGCACACCGAGCCAAAGAATCAAACCGCAAGGAATATTCCCGAACACTCATGGCCCCCTGCTCCAGATGTAGGAACTGGTCTACCCGAGCCTGTCGAATCTCCCGCGGCAAATAGTGATACAGAAAAGCTCATGAAAAGCTGGACCAGGTGGGAGGGGAAACATCTCTCCCTCGGGACCTTTCCCAGCTTTCGTACCATAACACGGCGATGTCCCGTAACCGAAATGCTGCCAACTCAACCGATTCTGTAGACGTGGCATGCATAACCCTGAAGATTCTCTGCATTTGATCCAAAAAATCCTGAGGGTCCTCTGTCCGGTCCGTACTTGTAAACTGTGGGGGATTCAGAGCTAAGAACTCTCGGACCCTCAAACTACCGGACCCTCCTGATGATTCCGCAACTGTAGACGGCATTGGCTGTCGTTGAGCAGCCATCATCTGTGCTAACATAACTACAACACTCCTAACTTCCTGGTCGGAAGGTGTCGGTATAGGGACTGCTGAAGGTAGTGTCGCCCCAAGCGGCTCCTGATGTGGTGGAGACTGCTGAGAAGGCTGGGACGATGCCTCTGTAGTGCCCTCTGATCGGGCTGTTTCTAAACAAGGGTGAGGCAACCTGCTGGTGCCTTCCCCTGCTGCAACATCTAAGCTCCGGCTTGTGATAGGATGTCGCTGGTCTGACATTATCTGTAACCAAAGAATATAGTAAGCTTTTAGGGACTCAACCCTATATTGTACCGCTCTACAACACGACTGAATAAGAATAAAAGACAACCATCCTATCATGCCTTGCAGCCTCCTACCCATAGTATGTGGTGCACAACACATTCATGGACAGGACTCTACTTAGCACGACTTGCAGACTCCCTGGGACACGACCTGCTCTATACCAAGTTTGTCACACCCCGCCTTGGGGGGTATGACTGGCACCTGGTGCCCTACTAGGACCTGAACTACTGGACTGCTAAGCCTGGGCACATCTGGTGCCTGGCTAGCTCTAACTCACATTTCTGGAAACAAAGGGCTATATAATGGCTGTAAACACAACCCCCGGCCCATTGGCCTATAGCCTCCTATACCTGTACTAACAGCTGACCAGAAACATATCAATATAGGGAAACCTATACGGGCCGACAAGGCCACCATGCTGTCTAGTTATCTATAACTTAACCATGAAGTACTGGATAGCTACGTGACCGACAAGGTCACCACTACTGTCGAACTATGGCCCCACATGGCCAACATAAAGGAAACACAAGTACTAACAGCTATACAACTGCACGACCTCACATGACCTGCACATCTGACCATAGGGAAATATATACAGACTGCAAGCCTCTAGGAATAACCATAAAAATGATCGGGACAGGGCCCCGACCTACCCGTACTATACAACAAAAGAAAATGAAATACACCTCTGGAATTCAGTCTCTGGATGACAGGAGCTCAATACTCGATCGCTGACAGGAATCACGTGGTATCGCCTTCTCGTCTATATGTACGTGCAGGCAAGTAATGCAGCGCCCCACCGGGCATCAGTACCGCTGGTACTGAGTATGTAAAGCAATAACTGAATGAAATATCTGAAAACAATATTGTAACTGATGAAACTGAAGTACGAAGGAATAGATTAACTGTCTGATAATGTAAGTCATACCTTCTCTTAATTATACTGAAAGGAGCAGGAGTCATACTTGGGGATTTATCGGTCCACTGTCGATCTACTCGTATCTACTATAACACGGCACAACATATCATAACATACATAGCACACACAAACCTTACCCGGCCCCCATAAGCCGAGGGGTACAACCAGCACAGAATCTATACCCCTACCCCGGTCATCCCATCTCCTATAATAGCTATAAGCATCCCGCCGGTCACCTGGGTAAGAACTTAGGCTCGCTGAGCCCCTGACTATAACTGCATCTGAGTCCGGAGGATTCCTGAATTAACACCCAGGCGTATCCGCTCGACAGGGGTGTGTGAGGGCCGATCAAGGCAAAATATGGGGAAAACTGGCATCCCATCTTCGTCCCCTGTGGGACGGCATGCCACTCCGTAGAGCGACGTATCCTCGTCCTCTGGCGGACGAGTCGATAGAGCTATCAACCCTGGGGCAGTCATGGATGCTAGGTAGTCCAACCCGAAACAATACAACGGTCTCAACTAGTAATACTATCTGCATGTCCCACATACTGAAGCTGATAGTGGTAAAGTATTTGTATATACTATATGCTGAGCTAGTGATAGTAATATGTACGTACTTAATACATGCTAAGGCTGGTAATAGTATATATGTATAAATATGGTCTTCTGCCAGACTGTACTGGGGCTAATGCTGAACAAGATATAGTGTTTCTGCTGAAGACTATGCTGTATACTGAGTTTCTATAGTAACATGATTTACTATTCCTAACATGCTTTCTAACTTCATTTTAACTTATCATTCTATTTCTGAGATGTCTTACAGATATTACATTGCTTTACTGCGTTTCAACTGAATACAATGATATCCTAACATTCTGTGTCACATCACATACTGAGCATACTGTGAAATTCCTAATACTTGTATCAGAATCTATATCGTGCAAGCAAGTTTAGCACTAAATACAACATGATGCTTCTAATATCGTACAAACACTCGTAATAAACATAACACATGACTTCTGAACATTCTACTGGCCTTTAATTTACTGTACTGTCCCGAGATTACTAACTTGCCGAGGAAACTAGCTTTAAATACCTTATCCTCGAACTATCCGTCTGTCGGACGAGGCTTGGCCGATATTTCAACTATTTTTCTCCCAACTGCATTCATAAATATGTCAATTAATACTAAATACAGCTTTATTTTAAAGAGCAACGTCACTTTCGATATAGTTTATAGGCTAAACTTAGGATTATCGAAAGATGCTCGAAAACTCGCTATTTTTCAGAGGTCCAGAAGGGAGAAATATTCACTTCACAACTAGGAACACATAGACACTAGTTTAGAGCAATTCCACTTACCTTAGCTCGGTAGCTCGACGATTTGTCGGCTGTATTTCATGAAACTAAATCCGTAGGAATGCTCTCTGCTGCTAAATACCTCGGTATCTGAAGTTAATTTGAGTTTGGACAACGTTTAGCAGCGTATTCGGACGAAAATTATATTACCTCTTCGTTCCTTTTTCCTTCTCTGTTGTTTCCTCTCTGTTTCTGGAATTTTATAGGTGTTTTAATGATTTAAAACCGAAGTGGGGCTTTATATACTTGGGCCTGGACAAGGCTAACGTGTCACGGAGCCAACGCGGAGGCTTCACCTCCGTGACACGCTGCCATCACGGAGGGGCTCTGCCTCGGCTCCTTCCGCGATAAGTGACACTTATATACCCGCTGGAGTGTCACCTAATTATGTTCGGCTCACCTTATTTCCGTTTTCCTTACTTGGTGAAGCCAAGAGGTGGTTAAAAGCTGAACCACCCAATTCTATATCAACGTGGGATGATCTTGCATGGAAGTTTTTGATTAGATTTTTCCCTTCTGGTAAAACAGCCAGACTTAGAAGTCAAATTCTAAGTTTTAAACAGAGGGAGGGAGAAAATCTATATCAAGCCTGGGAAAGATTTAAATCCATGTTGCGGGACTGTCCTCCTCATCATCAGTCCAATGAGGTGTTCGTACACACATTTATTGAGGGTTTGGAACCCCACACTAAAATTCTGCTAGATTCAGCAGCTGGAGGGCAAGCGCTGGAAAAGACTTACGAGGAGTTGTACACTTTGCTCAACCGAATTTCACAGGGCAATCCAGAATGGAATGCAGATTCATCTCGAGGTGGAGCAAGGAAAGCAGCGGGAGTGCTTGAAGTGGATGGATTTACAGCTATCGCTGCACAGATAGCTGCCTTGCAAAATCAGTTAAATAACCATTTCAGCAATATGAACTTGAACCAGCCTTCAGTTTCAGTCAATGCAGTCCGGCAGATGTGGTGTGAAGTTTGTGGTAGTAGTGAGCATTCAGCCGAGTGCTGTGGTGCAAATCCTGATTCTGTTAACTTTGTGGGCAATGCACAGAGAAATCAGCAGCAGTTTGGTAGTGGCTACAACTGAAATTGGAGGAACCATCCGAATTTTTCGTGGGGTAGCAACAACCAACAAGGCCATAGTTCTGGTCAGGGTATGCATAGAAATCAAGGAGGGCAACAAAACTATCAAGCTCAATTCAGAAATCACAATGCCCCTCCTCCACCACCATCACCTACCATTGAGGAGATGTTCAAAACCATGATCGCTAATCAGGCACAATTGCATGCTTACTATGTCAAATTGGCAGTCGAAGTGAAGAATAATCAGTTGGCGACCAAGGCTCTTGAATATCAGTTTGGGCAATTTGCTACTGCCCAAAATACAAGACCCAGAGGAGGACTACCTAGCGACACGGATCCTAATCCGAAGCAGGTGAATGCGGTGACCACGAGGAGTGGTTTACAGTTGAAGGAGGTGGAACCGGAAAGACCGCCTCAAAAGTCAGGAGCAGCAGATGTTGAGGAGGAACAAAGTTCTGATAGGGGGAAGACTAAAGAAGCAGAATCAGAAAGGCCTCCACCCCCGTTCCCTCAACGACTTAAGAAACACAAGGAGGAGGCGTGTTTCAAGAAATTCATGGAGGTGCTTAAACAGGTACATGTTAACTTACCTCTTGTTGATGTCTTGCAGGGAGTGCCAAAGTATGCAAAATATATTAAAGACATCGTGGCTAACAAAAGTCGTTTGACTGAGTATGCCATGGTGGCTTTAACGGAGGAATGCACTTCCCGGATTCAGAATAGACTGCCCACGAAACTGAAAGACCCTGGAAGTTTTACTATCCAGCTGACTATTGGGCAAAGTATCCGAGCTCGTGGATTATGCGACTTGGGGGCAAGTATAAATCTGATGCCATCTTCGGTATTCAGAAAGTTAGGTCTAGGGAGTCCTAGACCTACCACTGTAATCTTGCAATTGGCAGACAGGTCCTTGGCTAAGCCGGATGGCATTGTTGAGGATGTGTTAGTGCAAGTGGGCTCCCTCATTTTTCCGGTCGATTTTATTGTTCTGGACTTTGAACCAGATGCTGAAGTCCCATTTATTTTGGGACAACTCTTTTTGGCAACCGGAAAAGCATTAATTGATGTAGCTGCGGGTCAACTTACAATGCGGGCACATGACAAGATAGAAGTGTTTGACGTGTACAAAGCACCCAAGCTCCCGATTGTAAATGAGGAACTCTCGGTGATCAATGTGATTGATCATGGGAATGCTAATATAATGAATGATTCCCGAGAGTTAACAGGAAGGCCACCAGATGAGTTTGAGCACTTCTGGGGGGAGGACAAGGATCGTGAAAAATCGTCCCTCACTCTAGTAGATAATTGAGCATAATGGACGTCGAGCCGTGACGGTAAACCAGGCGCTGCACGGGAGGCAACCCATGAAAAATATTTTCTTTCTTTCTTTTCTTAGTGTAAATAATTTTTTTATTTTTATTTTTCTTTTCTTGATTAGGTTTAGATTCTTGTTTTAGTTAATATTTTTCGTTTTAGTTAGGGAAATCTATTAATCTAACCAATTTCGTTTAGTGAAGTGATTTTCAGGTCAAACGGAGAAAAATATGCATGGAAGTAGGAAAAATAAGGCAAGGTATGAAAAAATAATTTTATTGAAGAAACAGTGCACTGGGGCGTTGGCTCCGTGTCACGGAGGGAGGGTGCTTGGTGCTTTGGGGTACGGGTAAAAACTGACACGCAAGTGCACGTGGTCGAACAAGTAATAAAGTGGCTAAGTAGCCAAGTATCGATCCAAGGAGGCTCAAGATATGTAAAATTGCCTAATTTACTATATTTCTATTTAACTTCTAATTATGCTAACAACATGTACCCAAGAGTAATTGAATTTTTGTTTCTAAACTATATACTACAATTAATACAAACTATTTACTTTTGAATTCAGACAATGGATATGAACATGCCAAGGTTAAGAACAAGTAATGAACTTGATAATCGTGATAATTTTGGTTAATTCTCTTCTTCATGTTGCTAGCCAAGAACATTTGCCTAGAAATTAAAACTCTCGTATTTAATTTCACTTTAGAATCATAAACCATCCGTCTACATTTCTGTGATCAAATGCAATTTATGACCTAGCACTACAATTCCGGTTCCTAATTTGACTAATACGGCTTCCAAGTATATTTCTATCAGGAAAGCACATCAAAACCCAATTTTCCCAAATCAAGTTAAGAACAATAACCTATTAATTCACAACTTTCCAATTTCTTGCTCTCTCGAGTGAAATTGGACTTTTTAGATATACATTAATGTTGGCCAATCACTAATGCAGTAAAGAACAAGAATTAATAGAACAACATTAAATAAGAAGAATAAACCATATCAATGAAAATCAGAATTCATTACACATGTTCAAAACCTCAGCAAGAAAGAGAATTAGCCACTCATTCTTGGATTGATCATCCTAAAATGAGTGTAAATCATACGTACAATTGATAGAAAGAAGAAAGGAAGAGAAGAAATCCCTTAGCTTTTCCAATCTTCAACTGCTACTAACCCACGTTCCTGCTCTCCACTTCTGAACTCAGTCTAAAAACTGAAAAACTACCTAAAATAAACCTAAGTGTTCTATTTATACTAGTGGGAAATTTTTCCCGGAATAACAAGCAACGTGTCACGGAGGCCAACGCGGAGCCTTGCCTCCGTGACACGGCGTGGACGCGGACCCTCACTGGAATTTCCAGGGTCCAGTAATTTAACCTCAACGTGGCACGGAGGCCATCGCGGAGGCCTATCTCCGTGCCACGGAGCTGACGCACAGGCACACTGGAAATTGCCATGTTAATCCTTGCTCAGGCAGTGTGCTACCGCGATGGTAGCGTGGCATGGCTCCATCGCGGATCCCCTATAAAATATGCATTCCAAGGTCTTTTCCACGCTCACATCCAAGTCCAACTCCGACATAGTTCCAACACGCATTTTAGCTCCTAAAAATGACATTTTCCTGCAAAACAAATGCTAATCATGTTGGTTAGTATAAATTCGCATTTTATTACCAATTACATGATATTATATACACATTGCACAACAAACAAGGTAAAAATGATATGTTTGAGTATCACTTGGGCATATAAATCTGCCCAAGATCAGAGGGCTCCGCGTTACCCTTCGTGACACGTTGAAGGCAAAATCCGGATTTTTAAAATTTCCAGAGAGCCATCGCGTTGGCTCCATGTCACGGAGGAGGGGCACCGCGTTACCCTCCGTGACACGTTGCCTTATATTTGGTGTCGGGTCACACCGGGTTGCCGGGTGACCCGCGTGTTTTTCTTTAAATTAACCCCGATTTTGCCCAATTTTTCCCCATTTCTTCTACTCTCTGCGACCAAATCACCCAAATCCCCCTGCCCAACCAACGTGCCACGCTATTAGGCAAGGAATACGTCAAGTTTCTTCGGTTCTTCAACTCAAAGGTACGTTTTCCTCGTTTCTGTCAAGTTTTTGGCGATTTTAGTCGAATTTGGGCATGTGAGGTGAGATATATCACCCCAAGTAGCAATTTAACATGATGTTGAGTTATTTGTGATTGATATATGTTTGGATTGTTCTAATTAGCGTTTGAACTTATCGATTACGTGAATAATTCGGATTTGAGTGAAAAATTGCATTCTAGGGCTTGGGTTATTGAATTTGACTTGGGCAACTTGATAATTTGATGAATTCGATGCCGGGGTGTGGATGTAAATTGAGATAGGTCGAGGAAAATATTGTGTGAATGTTATAGGAAGACGAATTCTCGAATTGTTGGGGAAAATGCGAAAATTGTGTAAATTGGTTTGATTATTTGGATTTGTTTGTGTATAGAATGTTTTTGTCGTTGTTTTTAGTTTTTGTTTTTATTGCTTGTGTGATGGTTGAATTGTTAGCGATAGTAGGATTGGAATTAGCTGTATGAAGTCTGAGTAGTACGCTAACCGTTATGCTGTCGAAAATTTTTGTGAACGCACTAAGCATAAATTGTATAGTTGTTGTCTTTGGTGTAAGTAGAGTTATCCTTGCCGTAGTTTTCTAAATGTAGCTAAGGCCTAAGTGTGGGGTAAACATTGTGTAACCCGACCTTAGCCGAAGTTAACATCTTTATAGCTTAACGTTGTGCTTGTTTATGTATATTGACAGGTACAATGGCTAGTAGGCAGGATAAGGCAAAGGTGCTTCTACCTCAGGCACCGGCAGAAAAAGAATGAGATTGGGCACCGCAGTCCCAGCTGCACCAGCTGTTCCGCGCGGCCAACACCGCCAATACGGAACAAGGTGGGTAACCGAGGAAGGAAAGAAATGGTATGCTAAGCATAAGGAGAGCAAGTACTTCCCGGAGGAACATATTGCACGGGAACCACTAGCACAGGAGTTCCCCCGTATTGTGCAAAGGATTGTAGCAGCTGGGCTCAACTTTATCTTTCAGGAGCCCAAGGAGTGCAACCTTCATTTGGTCCGAGAGTTCTACGCAAATTGGAACCCGGCCATCAGAAGCCACACAATAAAAATCAGAGGGCAGATTGTCACTCTGGAACCCCAACAATTTAATGCCATCGTTGGAGCGCGGGACACAGACGCCCACGTTCTCCGCCAGCTAAACATCACCCCACCATACGCCGACATCAGACGTACGTTATGTGGGGCTCGATCCACAGCCCGATGGAGTAGACATAAGGAGAGGGGTTACCACCAGACTCTGCCTTATTCGCAGATGAACAGGGAGGCCAGAATATGGCTGAAAATTGTATGTTCGTGCTTGATCCCGAGAGTTCATATGACGGATGTGACCCGGGACCGTGTCTGCTTGGTGTATGCCCTTATGAAAGGGCTTGAGATTAATGTTGGGGCGGTCATTATATCCGCCATGAAGAGAGCCAGACTACACCATGGCCGCAGATACGGGTTTGGTGGACTCATCACCACCTTCCTCCGAGGCCTCGATGTCGAGGAAGAAGCCTTGGATTACATTCTGCAGTTGGAGCGGAGGGCCCTCGATGTGACAAAAACTAAGGCCCCCGACACCACACACGGGCCAGTGCTGACTTTGGGCGAGCGACATGCTCGTGACGATCAGTACATGGCACGTATGTTCGGCATGCAGATGCTTCAGCTACGGATTGGTGGGAGACCAGCCACCGAGGAAGAATTATGGCAGCTGGAGCTGGATTAGCCATTTGGCGAGAATGCCAGAGCCTTATGCCGGGTGGGACCAGCCTTGGTTGAGCTGACTGATGACGATGTCCC
The DNA here is from genome assembly GCA_035772735.1 of Datura wrightii. NCBI lineage: Eukaryota > Viridiplantae > Streptophyta > Magnoliopsida > Solanales > Solanaceae > Datura > Datura wrightii. The sequence goes on along the minus strand of JASDFA010000019.1, from coordinate 67,073,539 downwards.
TACTGACGAGGAGACACGTCAGGAGGACTCCGATGTGGAGTCCGATGACGACGATGGAGCTGACTCAGATATGGGCGACGAGGCAGCAGCACCAGATGAAGAAGTCGAATATTTTGACTGATCAGGGAGTTCCACCACCCGAAATTTTGTGCTTTGTATTTTTGTGAACACTGGGGATAGTGTTCGATTTAAGTGTGGGGTGGGGAGTAGATAGGTGCTGGGACTTAGGCTCTAATCTGCTGTATGCTTTTTCCTTGGTTTGTATGTATGTTTATGTTTCCCTGTTGTGAACTGATTTGTGTTGTAGCTGTATATTTTTTTTGTGGTTAATGATGTATGTTGTGAAAAGTTGTGGATGCCAAGGTAAATATTTTGTGAATGTTGTAAATAGTTTGTAAATATTTCTGTATATCGAAATGATCGATATTTTTTTTCAAAATTTTTTCGAAAATATTTTGCACTTATCAAAATCTTTTGTAAATATTTTTCTATCGAAACGATCGATGTGTTGCAAAAATTTTTTGATTTTTATTTTGGGTTTCTCGGAGTTTGTTTTTGGTTCTTTTACCGATAATAGTCCCATTGAACCGATGTCATAGTTAGTGACCGTTCCCTATGATGGATGGATGACGACCGTCTTAAGGGAAATGTAGTAGGTAGGAGTAGGATTTTAGTTTGTTTTTAATTTTTCTTTGGTGGATTGCATCAATGAACTGTAGTTGCTTTATGGTTGCAAAAATTTCGTTGCGTGTGTAACTGATGTTCAAAATGTGAAAATGATTCGTTTGAAACCATGCAATTTGGTAAATATGTTGAGTTACCTAGGCTATAGAATTTGATTCAGTATGATTGAGGCTTAATTTTGAATTCATGTGATTGGCTAATTAGAGAGTCTGTGAATGCATCTTGATTCGAGCATGTGCATGAAGTGGTGAAGTGAGGTATTGTTATTCCATGCCATTGTGAGTTGTCTAGAACTTGCCTGGTGTGTATACAAAACGAAATGAAGGAGGTGTAGTGTTGGAAAGGATGTAGCCATTTCTTTGTTTTAAACCGATAGTTTCCATTTTTTTTCTTGTCAAATTCTACCTTTTTATATGTTGTATACCCTAGTCAGCCCGTTGAGCCTTTAGCCGATTTCTTTCTTTCTTTTGTCCAAAATTGTATAAACTAAGCTTTATTCCTTCTTTTCATTAGCGTTAAAGTCTATACAAAACTATTAAGCACTTACAAAGAAAAGAAAATGTTTCCCAAAGTGTTAAAGAGTGAAAAAAGTGAAAAGAGTGAAAAGAAAAAGAAAAGCAGAGTGAGGAAAGAAAAGATGATGTTGAAGAGGCACTTGTTATAATTAAATGATATTGAGGGTACATGAAAACCCTTTGTTTTGTGTCAAGTGTGTTTGATGAAATGGGCAGTAAGAAAGTAAACCAGCATGAATGGGAGAAAAAGAAAAAAGAGAGGAACAAGGTCCATGAGTCGATGGGAATGTGTTGAAAAGGCGCTTAAGGATACTAGCGACTATTATTGGCTAATCTAATATATATACTAGATCCATAGCCCCGTTACAACCCATTAAAGTCCTACTTGATCCTACATTGCATTTCTTTATATTAGTGGAGTAATACACTAAGGGCAAGCCTATGGGTCACGACATGATGCATGTGAATTCTTTTGGGAGAGAGTGAAATTAATCTTTATATTCCCCTACTTGCATGTTTGTGTGTTGCATGAACAAAAAGGGGAAGATTCTCTTGAGTTGTGAGGGCACATGCTTGATGAAAGATTGATTTTCGTGTCGGATTTCTTGATTAGCTGATTTGCATGAGTTTGTCGATATCAAGAATCAATTCTTAAAGTCTAGGAAGTCTTGATGTACTAAAGGTCATTGTATTGGAAGACCAAGCATGTTTTCGTGATGATTTGCAAAAAATGGAATAATCGGTATGACCTTAGCGTAAATGGTCGCACCATAGTGACGAAGGTTGGGATGTAATTTGCATGAGTTGTGTATGTGTTGTTCGAGGACGAACAAGGATTTAAGTGTGGGGTAAGTGATCTTGGGCAGATTTATATGCCCAAGTGATACTCAAACGTATTATTTTCACCTTGTTTGTGTGCAATATGTATATATTCTCATGTAATTGGTAATAAAATGTGAATTTATACTAACCAACATGATTAGCATTTGTTTTGCAGGAAAATATGATTTTTAGGAGCTAAAATGCATGTTGGAACTATATCGGAGTTGGACTTGGATACGAGCCTGGGAAAGACATTGGAATGCACAAATTATAGAGGCTCCGCGATGGAGCCGTGCCACGCTACCATCGCGGAGGCACACTGCCTGGAGAGGAAATTAAATATCAAATTCCAGTGAGGCCTCGCGACAGCTCCGTGGCACGGAGATAGGCCTCCGCGTTGGCCTCCGTGCCACGTTGAGGCTATTTTACCGGACCCTGGATTTCCAGTGAAGGTCCGCGTCCACGCTGTGTCACGGAGGCAGTGCTCCGCGTTGACCTTCGTGACACGTTGCTTGTTATTCCGGGAAAAATTTCCCTCTAGTATAAATAGCACACTTAGGTTTATTTTAATTAGTTCAGACTTGGTGGAGTAAGGACGTGGGTTAGCAGCAGTTGAGGGACGAAAAAGCTAAGGGATTTCTTCTCTTCTTTTCTTCTTTCAATCAATTGTATGTATGATTTACACTTGTTTTAGGATGATCAATCCACAAATGAGTGGCTAATTCTCTTCCTTGCTAAGGTTTTGAACATGTGTAGTGAATTTTGATTGTAAATGATATGGTTTTCTTCTTCTTCTTTCATGTTGTTCTATTAATTCTTGTTCTTACTGCATTAGTGCTTGGCCGACATTAATGTACATCTAAAAAGTCCAATTTCACTCGAGAGAGCAAGAAATTGGAAAGTTGTGAATTAATAGGGTATTGTTCTTAACTTTATTTGGGAAAATTGGGTTTTGATGTGCTTTCCTGATAGAAATATACTTGAAAGCCATATTAGTCAGTTTAGGAACCGGAATTGTATTGCTAGGTCATAAATTGCATTTGATCACAGAAATGTAGACGAATGGTTTATTATTCTTAAGTGAAATTAAATACGAGAGTTTTAATTTCTAGGCTACTGTTCTTGGCTAGCAACATGAAGAAGAGATTAACCGAATTATTATTACAATCGAATTCATTACTTTTTCATAACCTTGGCATGCTCATATCCATAGTTTAAATTCATAGTAAATAATTGTTAATAGTTTTAGTATATATTTTATAAACAAAAACTCAATTAACTGTTGGTTACGTTGTTGTTAGCATAGTTAGAAGTAAGATAAGAATATAGTATACTTAGGCAAATTTTACATACCCTGAGCCTCCTTGGATCGATACTTGGCTTGCTTAGCCACTTTATTACTTGTTTGACCACGTGCACTTGCGTGTCGGTTTATAATATATAATACCAACCGAAACAGACCGAACAATGTTCCCTTCTTTCATGATCTATGTCGTGAGATGAAAAGTCTTTCTATCCTTCTAATTAGTGTTATTCGCGATTTCAGACCATGGCTCATTGAAAAATAAACGAAAGTAGGAATGGAGGTGGTGAAATCCATAAGGATGGAAAGGGTTATGGGCATTACCCAGCCCCACCAGTTTAGGAACCTCAAGCACCGGAGCCAGCTGCCCATGTTGAGTTCCAGACCGCTATTCAGATGCTTGCAGGCTTTGACCGCCTAGGTCAATCAGCAGGCCGTTACGCATGTTCCGCAAAATGGCAATGCGGCAGCGACTCGAGTTCGGAACTTCTTGAGGATGAACCCTCTTGAGTTCACAAGGTCGTAGGTAGATAAGAGCCCCCATGAGTTCATAGACGAGATTATAAAGATCACCCAAGTCATAAGGGTGAGTAGTGTTGAGTGCGCAGAGTTGGCCTCCTACCAAATGAAGGGGGTTGCACATATCTAGTTTCGTCAATGGAAGGATAACAAGGTCTTAGGAGCACGTCTGATCACGTGGGAAGAGTTTCATGTTGCATTCCTAGATCGGTTCTTCCCTCGGGAGATGAGGAAGCTGAAGGCAGCTGAGTTTTTAAACTTGAAGTAGGGAAGAATGACAGTGCAGAGTATTCCCTTGAATTCACTCACCTATCAAAATATGCCCCGAAGTTAGTGGCTAACTAGAGGACGCAGGTGAGCAGGTTTGTGCATGATATAGTAGCATATTTGGACAAGGAATGTCGGATTGCTATGCTTCACTAGGATATGGGCTTCCCTCATATAGTGTTGTATGACCAGCAGATAGAGGCGGAATATGCGAGAGAGAGGGAAGCCAAGAGGGATAAGATCGAGGACCACGGATACTCTCAGCAGAGGCTCAGTGGTGGGCACTGACAACAGACCCATCAGAGATCATCAGCCCCAGCATCTTCAGCATTGATTGTGCCATCCAGGCCCAGGCATGATCAGAGAGGGTGGGTATCAGGCTCGAGGGGTCATAACAGCAGACCCGTAGATTCTAGAATCCAAACATATCATAGATGCGGTCGAGGGCACACAGGCCAGTGCTTGGCAGTTTCAGGTGCTTGTTTCGAGTGTGGGAAGCCCGAACACATGCTTAGAGATTATCCAGCTATTAGGTAGGATCAGGTTGGGGGTCGAGGCCCAGCTTCTAGTTCAGCAGCCCCTCCCGCATGCTTAGTGCATCAGGGAGCATCTACTAGCACAACTGGTGGCTAGCACTAGAACAAATTTTATGCTTTAGCATCCCGATAAGAGCAGGAGGTCTCCCCGGATGTGGTCACTGGTATGTTGCGAGTTTTCCATATTGATGTATACGCTTTTCTAGATTTGAGGGATACCTTATCTTTTGTGACACCATATGTGGCAAGTAGCTTCAGAGTCCATTCCGATGTCTTGTTAGAACCCTTCTTGGTTTCTACACCAGTAGGTGACTAAGTTATAGCTAGACGGGTCTATAGAGGTTTCCCAGTCTGAGTCCTTCATAAGGTCACCTCAGTAGATTTGATAGAGTTATCCATGACCAATTTCTATATGATTCTTGGCATGGATTGGCTATTTGCATACTATGCTTCAGTTAATTGTACAACCCGTTCAGTAGAGTTTAGATTTCCGGGTGAGCCAGTCTTAGAATGGAAGGGTAGTTCAGCTGTGCCTGTAGGTCGATTCATTTCCTACCTTAAGTCCAGAACGATGTTTTCTAAGGGTTGCATCTACCATCTAGTTAGGGTTAAGGATGCCGACTCCGTAAACCCGACTATCCAGTCATTTCCAGTAGTATTTGAGTATCCATAGGTCCTTCATGATCATTTTATAGGTGTTTCTCCCGAGCGGGAGATTGATTTTGGTATTGAGCTCTTACCCAACATGCAGCCTATATCTATTCCGCCCTATAGAGTGGCTCCAGCCGAGCTAAGAGAGTTGAAGGATCAGTTGAAGGACCTGTTATATAAAGGCATTATTAGGCCGAGTAAGTCTCCATGGGGTGCACCTGTGTTATTTCTGCGGAAAAAGGATGGTTTGCTTCGGATGTGCATTGACTACTGGCAGTTAAAGAAGGGCACCATCAAGAACTGGTATTTTTTACACAGGATTGATGATTTATTTGACCAGCTTCAGGAAGCCAAGTGTTTCTCCAGGATTGACCTCAGATCCGGGTATTATCAGCTTAGGGTTCGGGAGAGTGACATCTTGAAAACCGTTTTCAGGGCTCGATATGGTCACTATGGATTTGTTGTTATGTCTTTTGAACTAACCAATGCCCCCGCAGCTTTTATGGATCGAATGAACAGGGTGTTCAAGGCATATTTCGACATGTTCATGATTGCATTCATTGATGACATCCTTATATCAGAGTGAGGAGGAGCATGCTGCTCATTGGAGAGTAGTGCTTCAGAACCTTAAGGATCGTCTGTTGTATGCAAAGCTCAGCAAGTGTGAGTTTTGGTAGGACTCCGTGGCATTTTTTGACCATGTGGTATCGGGTGGGGGCATAAAGGTAGATTCTTAGAAAATCGATTCAATGAAAAATTTTCCCAGACCGGTAAACCCATAAGATATTAGGAGCTTTTTGGGTTTTGTTGGCTACTACTAGAAGTTTGTTGAGTGGTTTTCATCAATTGTTGCACTGTTGACCAATTTGACTTAGAAGAAGGTAAAGTTCCAATGGTTGGAGGGTTGTGATAAAAGCTTCCAAGAGTAGAAGATTTGTCTCACTTCAGCACTAGTGTTGACACTACTTGAGGGTACAAAGGGTTTTGTTGTGTATTGTGATGCTTCGAGAATTTGACTCGAGTGTGTATTGATGTAGAGGGGTAAGGTAATAGCATATGCCTCTAGATAGTTAAAGATCCATGAGAAGAATTACCCAACCCATGATCTAGAGTTGGCAGTGGTGGTATTTGCCTTGAGGATATGGAGAAATTATTTATATGGGGTCCATGTGGATGTATTTATGGGCCACAAGAGCTTACAATATGTGTTCATGCAGAAGGACCTCAATCTACGACAAAGGAGGTGGTTAGAGCTACTCAAAGACTAAGACATGAGTGTCCTTTACCACTCGGGTAAGGCTAATGTGGTGGAGGACACACTTAGTAAGCTCTCTATGGAGATTGTGTCCCACATGGATGAAGGGAGGAAGGAGTTGGTGAAAGATGTCCATAGACTTGCAAGGTTAGGAGTTAGATTGGTCAATTCGACCGATGGTGGCATTGTTGTGCAAAACAGATCAGAGTCTTCCTTGGTGACTAATGTGAAAGCTAGACAAGATGAGGATCTGATTTTAGTTAAGCTGAAAGAAGCCATTCCGAGTCAGAAGATAGAGGTTTTCTCCTGAGGGGGAGATGGTGTGGTTTTGTACCAGGGTTGTTTGTGTGTTCCAGATGTGGATGATTTAAGGAGCCAGATAATGCATGAGTCACACTGAACCAGGTATTCTATCATCCAGGTGCAACCATGATGTATCATGACCTACGAGAAATCTATTGGTTGGATGGCATAAAGAAGGATATTGCATAGTTCGTAGCCAAGTGTCCAAATATCTAGCAAGTATAGGTTGAACATCAAAGACTGGGAGGAGTACTTCAGGATATTAACATTCCTACTTGGAAGTGGGAAGAGATCAACATGTATTTCATAATAGGATTACCTCATACTGGCCGATAGTATGATTCTATATGGGTGGTGGTGTATAGGATGACCAAGGCTGCACACTTTCTATCGGTCAAATCCACAAATTCAGTAGATGGTTATGCCAAGTTGTATATTCGGTAGTTGGTTAGACTATATGGGGTGCCCTTGTCTATTACTTCAAACTGAGGTACTCAGTTTACCTCCCAATTCTAACGGTGTTTTTAGAAGGGGCTTGGGACTCAAGTTAAGCTCAGCACAGCCTTCCATCCGTAAACAGATGGCCAAGAGGAATACACCATCCAGACTCTTGAGGACATGTTGAGAGTATGTGTGTTGGACTTCAAAGTTAGTTGGGATAATCATTTGCCCCTGAGCGAATTTGCTTATAACAACAGCTATCACTCCAGCATCCAAATGGCACTGTTTGAAGCTCTCTATGGGCGGAGGTATAGATCGCCCATCAGATAGTTTGAGGTTGGTGAGGTAGCTATGATGAGGCCAGAATCAGTTCATGAGGCTATGGTGAAGGTTCAGTTGATAAAGGATAGGCTGAAAACTGCTCAGAGTCGTCAAAATCATATGCTGATGTGAGGAGGAGAGAGTTGGAGTTTGAGGTGGATGATCGGGTATTTCTAAAGGTGTCTCCAATGAAGGGAGTCATGTGGTTTGGGAAGAAAGGAAAACTCAGTCATTTCTATGTTGGTCCTTACCGGGTTTTGAGAAGAGTTGGTAAGGTAGCATATGAGTTGGACTCGCCCTCAGAGTTATCTTCCATGCATCCCGTGTTTCATGTATATCTTTTGAAGAAGTGTTTGGGAGATCCAGGTCTAGTAGTCCCGGTGGACAATGTTGATGTAAAAGATAGCCTTAGCTATGAGGAAGTTTTAATTGAAATATTAGATCGTTAAGTTTGGAGGCTAAGGAAAAAAGAAGTAGCTTCAGTTAAAGTATTATGGAGGAATCAACATGTTGAACGAGCTAAGTGGGAAATCGAAACCGATATGATGGCTAAATATCCTCAGTTATTCTCTACTGGCTCAGTTCCTACTTGAGGTATCAACTTTTCTCTATGACTCTATTTAGTTTCATGTTCAGTTCATGCACGCAAGTTTCTCTTATGTATATAGGTGTGTATGTGATTTGTGAATTCAGTTCAACTGTATATTTTGAATCGGAGGTAGTCATTTCCGTTTGTTTTCGGGACTAGATGATCAGTATTTGCATATGATAATTGCATATTCTCTATTTTCTGCTTGTTTCCAACATTCGAGGATGAATGTTCCCAAGGGGGAGATATTGTTATACCCTGGGAACTCAAAGATCGGACAAGGGAGTGAAAAAAGGGAAAATGTAAAACTAATGTTGCAAGCACAGGACGAGTCATGGGACAACTCGTGAAGACAGCCCATGAGCCGTCAGGTGACTCCTAGGGGAGACCAGTGAGGAGTTGGGAAGTTAGGAGAAAAGGGTCCCCACAGGTATGGAGCGACTCGTGGTCAGACACCACGAGTCGTTAGGTCAGCCGTGGGGTGAGGGAGGAAGAAGAGAAAAGGAAGGAACCAGTGTACTTCATGGGTGGTGACCACAAGTGTTGGTTAGCCACCATGATTCGTTGGGTTCCCCGTTAAGAGCCAGATGATTAATTCTAGAGTTTAAGGCAGTGCAATTAACAATTGGTAACCACGAGTCATGGTTACCCCTGATGAACCGTTATGTGACTGGTTACTAGCCCAGGAGTTTTGACAAGCAATGTACCTAACGAGCTAGGCGACGAGTCGTTACCTTGGACCACGGTCCGTCAGGTTGTCCGTTAGGACCACCTGGCAGTATTTTCATGCGAATTCAGTAAGGGTCTTTTCGAAATTCCTAAGTTTCTAAGACATATACTACGTCGTTTAAGGTACATTTTGAAAGGTTTTAAGAGGGGAAAACCTATTCTAAGTAATTTAATTTCATGCATGCAAACTTGAGAGGTTGAAGAGGTGATTTAGAGCAAGTCTTCAAGGTCTCCATTGGAATCTCATCTTGGGCAATCAGGGAAGTGTTAGAATCATCCCTTCCAGGTATGTAGGGTTATGAGTGGGTGTGTTTTCCCACACCCATGGCCAATTTCTATCAAATCATGAAATTCTCCTATGATCAAGTGTGGGATTTTACCTGAATGCATGAATATTAAATTTCTTTACATGGGTATGAGGTTATTATGATTTTATTACCAAATTGTGAAGCATGGGCTAATTTTACAATGATTTCAATTAAAATTATGTTTCTGGCTTTTATGAATATTGAAGCCTGTTTATGATATGATCATGAAAAGTAAGATTTACGAAGTAAAAATGACAATGATGAGATATTATGATGCAAGAAACGATTTAAAATTTACCCATGTTTATATTTATGTAGGAATTCTAAGTATGATAAAGCTTTGGCCAATGCCCACATGTTGATTTCGAATGATCATTTTCCCAAAATAAGCTTACAACAATCTTTTGGAGTAAAGTCTCCCAAATTCCATATTTTAGCTTGTGGTATGTTTGAAATAAATGTTCCTATATATAGCATACCACATGCTTTTTAGAGCAAGGGCTCCAAAGTATGTTCAGCTTGTGGTATGTTTTAAACTATAGCTTCTCATATGCATGAATTCTATTGAGATGTATGTTACTATTGAGCTTCGTTTTCATACGATGTTGAGTCTATGCATGATTTCATGTTGAGCTTTGTTAGAAGATGTTGAGCTTCGTTATATACTATGTAGAGCATATGAATGTTTTTGGGAGAAGAGTCTAGGTCTGAGCGGGCTAAGGGTCGATGACCCTATGCCCCAGAACTATGCGTCAATGTAGGTTGATACTATTATATGTCTTGGGACCTCCCTTTTGAGCTTCGCCTTTCCCGAATGGGCCTTCATCTTGATATCAATATCATGGTAGCATCCTTAGCCCTAGAAAAGTTTGGGACGGCTCTGCCCACTTTAGTGTGATAGTCGGGACCACATAAGCTCTATCGTGGTATGTCAGTTAAGTGATGATTCTCCCATTGTTTATATGATTCAGACTTGTATATTCATTACTGATGATTAATATTTTATACATGCATGTTCTAAAAGCAAGGTTTGACTCACTTTCCATCTTTTCTTATAAATGTCATACTTCAGCCTTGAGTTATTCGAGTTAGCTATGATGTTATGAAGCTATGAATAGTACTATTTATGAAAAGTTTATGATTTCAGAAAGAGTTCATGCTACCCTTCGTCTCAGATTTGAAAGCCTATGATATGATATGAATTGTTTTAAATGATTTACTTTGTTTAAGCAGTTTTACTTACCTTGCATACTTGGTACATTCCATGTACTGACCGCATGCTTTCTATGTTGTATTGTTTCAAGATACTGGACCCGACTCTCAGGTTCAGCCTCTCTCTTAGAAAGCTTATCGGAGTTAGTAACTTCTCAGTTGGTGTGTCCTCATCCTTCGAGGGATAGACTTTCAGTTTCCCTTATGTATTTCCAGTTTCAGTATTGTTGAGTTAGTTGGGGTCTTGTCCCATCAACTCATCGAGATTAGAGGCTTTTCAGACTTATGTATCTAATCAACTTTGGATGTTTATTCTGATGTTATATTTAAGTTAGAATTCCACTGAGTTTACATTGTTGATTTTTCAATTTACTAAGTGAGTTAGATGTATGATTATGCCATAGGTCGACTTAGGGTCTCTCGGGGTCTCTTGTTCCGTATCGATGATCTGGGCCTCTATTTGGGTCGTGAAATCTGCACCAACAATGAGCATCCTGCAAATAGCACACAAGGCCAGGACTCATGAAGCTCAATTGCGGAAATTGGCAAAGGCCATTCCCTTGATAATTCGGTAAGCCATCAAAAAGGTTGTGAATTCGGTCATTGACAAATTGGGAGTTTATGTGTGAGAGTTGAAGTGTTAGAAAGTGAACTGGTGGACGTAAGGACAGAACTTGACAACCAAAAAGGGGAACTGTCACCAAAGGATATCGATCTGCATATGCCAGCCCCTAATGTTACGCGACCAGTAAGTAGCAGAAGCCCTCCAGATGATTGGTGCCTAGGCTATGATATCCCGTCTGAGGTGATATCAGATGAGGAAATATACCACAATAGACCACCCAATCAAAGGATGCGTACTTTCTCTGAGGTGGATCTATCTTCGCAGCCTTGTGGGGTGGACGAAATTTCCTATCATATAATGAGAACCCTCTCAGACCGTTGGGAAGTAGCCTCACTAGGAAAACAACTCACACTTCCACCTTATCCATTGATGTCCTCTACATCCGAGACAATTACATGGTGGTTTGATATTGCTACCTACTCCTTGATTCCTCCTTCCTCTTGCAAGATCATTCAGGGAGCCCTCTTTTCACTAATTATTCTTAACTTGCACATTGGGGCAATGTTCTCTATTAGTTGGGTGTGGGGATGAGTGTCTTTCTTATGGTGATTATTGTTGAATTTGAATGCCCTTGTATTGTGCCCTTGTCAGGCTGATTTGAAATTTTCGTTTGTGGTGTGGTTGGTTGTCGAGCCTTTGTTGGACTCATGATGAATGAAAAAAAATGAAATTCCTGTAAATTGTTAGTGTCAATGATTGGGTCTTTCTCAAACTGCCAAATGTTTCATGACCCATATTTGTCTCTTGGTTATAGTAGTTAGTGAATAAACTCCTTTGGGTTTTCTTTATACCACATTCTTTCCCGAGGAGCGATTTTCTTTTATTTTATTTTGTTATCGAACCGGATGGCATTTTCCAATGATGGATTGAGAGGTGACTTTCTAAAGGAAAAATGCGAGTTTAAGTCCTGTTGAGTCAATATTTTTAATGGCTTCCAAGAGGTACCACCAGAAAAAAAATTTCTTAAATGGCATGGTTGTTGAAAAAAAAATAATTATGAGAAAGAAAGGAGCATTTGAATTGGAGAAGTTGAGTAGACTATTGTAATAAATTTCAAATTCTTTCTTTGGCTTCTTGATTCTCATGTGATATTGTTTATGACTCTTGATGTGGTAATGAAAATGATGTGAAATCCTTGAAGGGTGATACTTTATGGTAAAGGTGGTAGTTTTACTCTCTTGCATGAGCTATTGTCTAGAACTTTCCCCAACTGTGACTCAAGGCAACATTCTAGATTTGGTTGTACTTGGAAGATGTTTTTAGGCGTTCTTTTCGATAGCTACTTTAACTATATGACCTCTTTGAACATGAATCCTTGTTAGCTAATGAGCCTTTAAGTTTTTTTCTTAAAAACCACATTACAAGCCCAAAACCCTTTTGTAATCCCTCTTTGGTACCCATCCTCCTAGTGCTAATTGTGAGAAGAAATGCAAAAATGATGCTCGAAGTCTCAAAAGTGTGCGAATAGAAAAGGGAAAGATGGGGCAAAAACCTTTGGGGAATGTAAGATGGAAAATGGGAAAAAAGTGAACTTCAGTGTGAGAAAGCACCAAATCACGAAAAGAATGAGTGAATTGTTTGAGTGAAAAGAATTGAATTGTAAAAGGGTTCTTCCTCTTGCTAAAATAAGATGAAAAGTGATTAATAAGGAGAGGTATAGAGGGATCTTGTTCCAAAAGTGGAAATGATGTAAAGGAGAGATAAGGTGAGGGTAATTTAATAGGGAAATGAAGCAAGTAATAAGATTCACAAAAGGGCATTAGGGAGGTTCTAGTCACTAGAACTTAAAATTCATCATACCTTTACCCCTAGCCTATCATGACCTCCAAGTTCTAATTGATTTTAAGTGTAGCAACTCTACATTAGTGGCGAGTGACATGAAGGGCAAGCCTATGGGTCAAGTTATGTGCCTGAGAATTTCTTTGTGAGAATGAGCGTAAGATTCATTCTATAATCCCTTGGGTGTGAATTTCTTAATAACCAATTGGGATTCTCTCTAGTTGCGTGTAGAATCACCTCATTTGGTGACATGCTTGCAAGTGCAAAAATTGGAATATATGCTTAACTAGTAATCCTTATTTCGTGAATTATAATTATGTTTTTTGTTTTTGTTTGAGCCTTCACAGTGGCAAACAAAGACCTGTTGTTTGACCTTCCTCTGTTGGAAGGATTGATGGAAGAATAGCCAGTCCAACCTTTGCAAAAGGCATGAAAGTAGCGGCAGGCCAGGAGGGATGGTATCTATTGAGACCATATTGATCTTGATGAGGTTGGCTTTAACAAAGAAATTGTGCCACCCCGCTTCCCACCAATGCTAAGTTCGATATCACCAATAATATGATTTAGTTGCTGAATATTAAAGGGCTATTTAATGGACTAAAGGGAGAAAATCCAATACAACACTTAATCAATTGCAGTTATTTCAAAACTTCAACCTCCTATCTTTGTTAAGTGGATCCACAGTTTTCTAAGGCATGTTGGTTTCTATCAGCGGTTTATTAAAGATTTTTCAAAAATTACTAACCCCTTATGCGGATTGTTAGAGAAGGATGCAAAATTTGTATTTATTGAAGCTTGTCTCAACGCATTCAAGTGTCTAAAGGTGAAGCTCATCATAACATCCATCATAGTGGCTCCTGATTGGATTAAGCCATTCGAGATCATATGTGTTGCTAGTGATGTATCCTTGGTTGTTGTCCTTTTAGAAAGTCATCATAAGATCATTCATCTCATTTACTATGCTAGCAGGACCCTCAATGCAGTACAAAAGAATTACACAGTCACAGAGCAAGAGTTGTTAGCTATGGTATATGCCTTTGAGAAATTTCATGTGTACCTCCTTGGAACAACTGTAGTGGTGCACACTGACCATGCAGCAAGTCAGTATCTAATGGCCAAAGAGGATGCAAAGCCTTGACTTATTCGTTGGGTACTCCTACTATAAGTATTTGAGGTAAAAGATGGAAGGGGTATAGAGAACCAAGTCATAGACCATCTATCCTGATTGGAGGAAGACGAAAAAGTGGGGAATGAGTTGGAGATCATTGATTCCTTCCTAGTTGCATAGGTATTGGCTGCTTCACATAATCTAATTCCATGGTTCACAGATTTTGCAAACTATTTGGTGAGTGACGTAGTGCCCAAAATATGAGTTTTCATCAAAATAGAAAATTTCTCCATGACGTTAGAAAATTTTATTGGGATGTCCGTAATTATTTAGAATTTGTGCTGACAATATAATTAGAAGGTGTGTTTCCAAAAACGAGATGATTTACATTCTAGAGGCATGCCACTTGTCTTCTATTGGAGGGCATCATAGTGGCATTCGCACAACACAAAAGATATTACAGTGTGGTTACTATTAGCCCATGATTCACCAAGATGGTCATGACTTTGCAAAATCTTTTGATAAATTTCAACGAGAAGTAGGAGTGTCGCACAGACATGACTTACCTCTAACACCCATTCTAGAGGTAGAATTGCTGATTCCATGGTTCACACATTTTACATACTATTTGGTGAGTGATGTAATGCTCGAAAATATGAGTTTTCATCAAAAGAGGAAATTTCTCCATGATGTAAGGAAATTTTATTAGGATGAGCCATACTTATTCAGAATTTATGCTGACAATATAATTAGAAGGTGTGATCCGAAAAATGAGATGATTTACATTCTTAAGGTATGCCACTTGTCTCCCATTGGAGGGCATCATAGTGGCATTCGCACAACACAAAAGATATTACAATGTGGTTACTATTGGCCTATGATTCACGAAGATGCTCATGACTTTTCAAAAGCTTGTGATAAACGTCAACAAGAAGGAGGAGTGTCGTGGAGACATGAGTTACCTCTAACACCTATTCTAGAGGTAGAGTTCTTCGATGTGTGGGGTATTTGTTTCATGGGCCTCTTTGCGAGTTCATTTGGAATGAAATAATTCTTGGTTGTAGTTGATTATGTTTCCAAATAGGTGAAAGCTGTAGCACTTCCAAACAATGAAAGTAAGTCAGTCACTGGGTTCTTTCGAAGGAACATCTTCTCTAGATTTTGCACTCCGAGGGCAATAATCAGTGATGGCAGATCACACATTTGAAATAGGCTCTTCCGGCGGTTACTTGAAATATATGGAGTTAAGAATAAGGTGGCAACACGTTACTACCCATAGACAAGTGGACAAGTGGAAGTCTCAAATAGGAAGATCAAGATGATTTTGGCTGAGGTATTTAATGCCAATAGAACATACTAGTTAACGAGATTAGATGATGCTTTATGGACATATCGCACAACATTCAAATCACCCATAGGTATGTCACTATATCAGCTTCTCTACGAAAAATCATGTCATTTACCTGTAGAGCTTGAACATAAGGCTTTATGAGCACTAAAGAAGTTAAATCTGAATTGGGAAGAAGCCAAAATCTTAGACTCACCCAACTCAATGAGATGGACGAATTTAGATTAACGGCTTATATAAATACTTCAATATAAAAAAGGAATGAATCTATATCATGAACAAAAGATTGAAAAGAGGGAGTTCACAATTGGGGACTTAGTATTGCTATACAATTGCATAATATACTCGTTTCCAGGTAAATTAAGGTCAAAGTGGTCAGGACTTTTCTAGATGGTTCAAGTTTTCTCACATGGTGCAATAGAGCTTGAAACCAAGGATGGAACAAGATTTAAAGTGAATGGACAAAGGATAAAGCACTATCTCTGTAATCTTGAGAGTTGAAAGTCTTGAAGGAACTATACCTTGATGATGTCTGAGTAATAAAGGGTCTGTGTCGTGCCGCAATATTAAATTAAGCGCTACTTGGGAGGTAACCCAAGATAACTTAGATTTTTTTCATATGCATGCTCAAGTATGCAGGAAACAAGTCATAAAAACATATCGGGTAAGGGAAAATTGGTATAAGGAACGCAAAGGCCGAATTCTGCACAGAGTTGCTCAATGTGCAGGCCAAGCTCCATGTAGAGTGGTGCGATGTTGCAGGCCTTTCATTGCACAGAGTGGTGCATCGCGACATGCCCGTGCCATATAGGGTCGCGCAACTCGCTGCACTAGTAGCGTAATCTAACAATTCCATTGATGATGAGGACTAGAGTCTGCGGGAGTTCTTCTTTCACTGTTTTACTTTATGCTTTATTGTTTTAGCACTGAGGACAGTACTACTAATTAAATGTAAGGTGGGAGAAGTAAACTTCATTACCATGCATGCTTTTATTGCTAAATTTATACATGGTGGTCCTAGTTTTTTTATTCATGACTTATCTTGCATACTTTTTGGTTTGTTGTTTTTTTTTTAATTTTATTTTGTTTTGGGTTTCACCGGTTTTAATTTTTGATACTTTTCTTGTGGATAGTCTTAGAACTAATTAGTGGGTCTAGATTTTCTTTTTAGTTAGTCATAGATTCATGAATTGTTCCCGATGATGGATGGATGATGCTCATCTTAAGGGAAAATTAGTCATTAGGAATACAAGAACTTAAAACCTTATGAATGCAAAGTGCTTCACTTAGGCATCATTTAGACATTGCGAAATTCACTCAAAATGCATGAAAAGGTAGAAACACTTATACTTTTAGAACTTGACTCTTAAACATAAATATGAGGGATTAATTATGCTTTGCATGCAATATGGATATATGTGCTTATGTAATCTTGATTGCCATTGTTAAACCATTTGTGCCATTGTGTGAGTGAGGAATTCTAGCATACTCCATGTTTGCCATTTGATGTATAGAACTTGCCCGGTGTGTGTGCAAAACGAAATGAGAATGTTGAATCTAGAAAGTGATATAGGTGTTTTTTTGGTAGCCTATTTATATCCTATTTTACCTATCTTGATGTGATTATCCTAGTTAGCCATTTTGAGCCTTATTCTATTCTTTTGATAGCCATATTACAAGCTTAATCCTTTTTGTTCTATGGACTTTATTTGATCCAAATGACTCCTGGAGCACTTTGATGAAATTATTGCATAAAAGGAGCATAAGTGTAGAAGTAAAAAAAAATCTAGAAGTTGGAAAATCAGAAGAAAAAAAGGGGTGAAATTTGCTAAAAAAGAAGGGTGATGTTAGTGGGAAAAGAAAAGGAAGAAAAAGCTTGGAAGTTTGAAAATTTCCAAGAATTAGAAAATTGTGATTGCGCTTAATGTTGAAAAATTCCCACTAGTCACCTAAGTTGAAAAATTGAAAATGAAAAGGAGGTATAAGGAGAAAAATAGGAGATTGAAGAATGTGCTAAAAAGTCAAGAGATATGAAGTATTATAGTGCTTAGCGAGATTACTCAATATCTTGTCAAATAGTTCCTCCCTTTCCCTTAGCCTACACTACAACCAAGTTAAAGTGTTAATTCATCCTTGATTTGATATTCTATATTAGTGGAGCATTTACACTAAGGATAAGCCTATGAGTTGTCTTTGGCATGCATGTTGAGCTCTTTGGGAATGTGAGCAAGATTTTTTTATTTATGCCCAAGTTAATATTGTTATACATCTTGTGTGAAAGGGCAACTCCCCAAATGGTGAGGGAACATAATGGTAGGATTTTGGTAATTATTGATTGCTAAATATCATATGATTCATGATGGCCCAAATATATCTTCTTGAGTTATTTCCGAAGCTAAGTTATTTTGAACTAATTTAACATTTGAATGTTGATCCTATATGCACGTGAGTGAATTATTGGAGCTTGATTGATATGTCTAATGATCATAAGTGTAAGTATACCTATACGTAGGGTGAATTTTGTGCTTGAATTGGAGAAGGGAAGTAGTAGATTCTTCGAGGATGAACAATAGTTTAAGTGTGGGGTAGTGATGAACGATGAATTTACGCAATTCTTAGCCATTTTTGCCCATACTTAGCTATATTTTGAGAATAAATTACTTGTGTTTTCCTGTGTTTTATGATATATTTATTAAATAGAGCTAACACACATGATTAGATTCTTTCAGGTATGAAATTGATGAATTTGGTATTAAATATGGCTTAAAAGAGGAAATATGGGAAAACGGGGTTGACGAGATGAGTATTTGAAGTTTTGCATTATGCTGGCACTCCTATGCCATGGCCTATGTGACGAGCAAGTAGTATCGAAGAACGGAGAGGCGCGATGCACCATTGCAAAAAGCGCATGGAGGGGTGTGACTCACTGCACTATCTAGTCGGCCAAAAAGTCAAATCCCAATTCTACCAGGAACAAAAGTTGCAAAACCTAATTCAAATCCAAGAAGGAACAGTGCAGGCCAAATCTACTATTATAAATACCCTCTCATAACATGTTTTAGGTTTCATATAGTAAATTAGTGTGATTAGAGTGTTGCACAATTCATACTCTACGAATTTGTGTAATAACTTCGTTGAGTTTTTCTTGAAGAATTCGTCAAGTTCTTGTTATTCAATTTAGCTTGGAAATTTTGTCAGAAAGCTTCTATTATCGTACATATTTCATTATGATTTCTTGTACATCTTTTATGTATATTCTCATAAACATGAACGGCTAAAATCTCTTAAGCTAGGGTTGTGGGAACCATGATGGATTAACGTATATAGGAATAATAAAATAGTGATTCTTGAATGGTTAGTTGAGTGGACTGTTATTTTCTTTATGTTAATGCTATATTGCCCGTATCTTCAACTGGCCCGGCCAAGAAGGCTAAATTTAGAAAAAGTAAATAACAATTGCAATTTGAGGAAAGCAGCCCTCATCTAAATTAGATTGAGCTCTAACCGAGGATAGCTAATTCAAGATTACTTGTGAAACAAAAATATATACACTTTGAGATAGAGAGGAGATAAGTGAAATTCATATACCAAGGTTGAGAGATGTTAGACGAACTAAACATAAGCCTTACACAAAATTCACCAGGATAGATCACTAGTAAAAGCCTACAAAGTTATGAAATCATGGGCAACACACTCCCAGTTTAGTCTTAGTAATTTTATAAATTTACTCAACAATTGTTAGAATTATTTTCATCATTAACATATTGCTTCTGCCTATTCCCTGTGGGATCGACCCCAACTTTTGTGTTACTATATTTGACAGCAACCGCCTCTATACTTTAATTGCAAGGTGTAATTTGAGCATGGTTACTAAGCACCTGAGAGTAGTTTCTTGATCACAAAGGCACCTCTTGACTACCCTTCTTGATTAGTGGATGTATGGATCGTCCATTGAAGAGACAGTACGTCCTTTGCTCTATTTTTGGATAGACATAGTGACTTTGATTTTTTACATTCTTTACTTCAATTGGGTTCCTAAAAGATAGCATAATAAGGTTAGTATTGAATTAAATTAGTACAAAGGCATGCTAAACTTTATGAAATAAAGTAAAGATGTGTCGTAAACTCCCAACACATCAACACCCCCAACTTAAAGCTTTTTCTTTCCCTCAAGCAACTAAATGATAAAAACTAACCTAGACCTAAACTAATGTTCTGACATCACAAAATGCAATGACTAGGGTGGGTTTGACAATCAGCTACAAGCACTTAGTTTTCAAGCCAGCCACCCCCTCTATCCAATATAATCAGTTTTTCTCGCAATCATCCAGAACAAGCATGCAATCTCAACATATGACATTACTACTACATGCACACACCTAGATTTGAGAAGTAAGCTGTTCCACCATTACAATCCATATGCCTTCATAATTAGACTAAGAAAAGAGTCCATTTTCAGAAGTAATAATATAACGCACTACAAGGACACATAATATCAAGAGAGAAGAGAAAAACACTCAACTCTCACAAAGAGATTCACAAGATAGGTCGCAACTATCATATGCTTGCCTATTTATTCTAATGCCTTTTCTTTTGGTAATAAAGATTAAGATCACATAAGGGCTTTTTTAAGTTTGTAATGATGGTCAAACGGTTAGTAGGACAAATATGGTCATTAGTAGCTTTTTCACCATCCTTGAACACTAAATCACATTTTCACCACCTTGTTCACTTTATGATCCCTTTCTTTTTATTCCCCTTCTTTCCTTAGCAACTTTTCATACTCCAAGGTGTTTTGCGAGCTCAATTTTCATTATCTTTTTCTCTTTTATTCTATTCTTTTTCTTCTTCTTTTTAGCTCACAATACACCTTGAGATATTATTAAACACTTACTTATGCCCTTTTATTTCTGTTCGACCTTATCACCCTAAGTTACACCTTTTTACTCATTTTTATCACATTTCATAGTCTCAAGGAGGATGAGTTCAAAAGAGGGTCAACTTGAGAACTAGTTTTGGCATTCATTTTAGTTGATCAAGAAAAATGGTCATATGATGAAAAGGGGAGACTAGGAATAACTGCATCATTTGGTGAGCTCATTTAGGCAAATGTGGCTTGTGAAGCACAAAGAAGGCCTAAGTTAATCTCTACAATCCATAGTCAATCTTAAGCTCAAACATGAGTAGGAAGGGAAGTTCTAGAATATGACCACAACAAGTGAACAAACAATTTCCTCACCATACAATGGCACATGGATATCACATGGCCTAAACATCTTACTCTCAACTAGGAATTCATTGTAAAAATCAACATAATTAGACATCAAAAATAGAGGTACACATGTCAATACAAAATAGCTGTGGAAAAAATTTGAGGGGAGCATTTTTTCCAAAGAGTGATATAACCATGCTATAAACTCAATTGCCACCACCAACTAAGTTAAAAATATTTTATTCAACCAAAACTGACTCAACTAGTACGCTGGTCCCTTAAGAATGTCGCCTAGCAATCTATCATTAGGCCTACACACTGTGACACTCTAACTATATTTATTTTCCAGATTCAACTAAAAGTAAGCCTCTCGATAAATAAAGATGGCCAAGAAAACCAAAAAGGACCTTAAACTACGAAAGCAATTAAAAAAATTCTACATTATGAAAGAGGTAAAATTGACAGTCACACATATCATCACTAACTCATAACAACATATTTTAATACAAAACAAAAGTAATCATATAAAGCATCCAAACTATATAGTCAAAATATACCACTAAGGTCAAAAACGCCAAACAAGTCAAACCCCTACCCCCACTCAAAAAATGTGCTTTGTCCCCAATGCACATACAACTGAAATGTATAAAAGGGTGTCAGAACTCTTTGAAGCACTCTGATACGCCACTATAGCTCACAACGAGGAGTGGTTGAAGAGCTCGCTTTGGTATCATGAGGTCGACGCTGGTTGATGAAAAGAGAGGTAGTTTTGTGGCCCTAATAGTTGCTGTCTCTATTCGGTCCATGTCTGGATCATCCTCATGTTAGAGGACTCTCTCCTCAGACTCATCTTGCTCATTTTGTATCATCCCCTTGCATTTGTCAAGTAAAGGAGAGGAATGACTGGCAGTGATGGAATAGGAAGAGGACCCTGGTTTGGTGTGTCTACCTCTATGGAGGCTCTAGAATATATAGCTCATGGAGGTGGAGATCGGGTCTGAGGAGGTCTAGTTGGGATAATTCATAGAATCAAATCTATTAAGCTAACAATGGGCTGCGTTCGATCAACCAATGGTAATCAACCTTCTCATGCTACAACTCTCTTATCTGCAAGTCTAGTAGAGCGACTCTAGTCTCTACCATGTCAGCACGAAGGCTTTGTATATTTGATGGGCTGGAACCAGTCTCTAACTACACCATCCTGGCATCTATAGTCCCTAGAAAGGAACTCATTGTCTATTGGAGGCCCTGATTGCCTCCTAGAACAGATCCAATATGCGCTTAATAATTGTGTCCCCAAAAGGCTTGCATCTCCTCCCTGTCAAGCCTAGTAGCTATGCTTGGCAATGATGGGATCTATATGGAGCAGATTCTATTGGTGTTGGGTCAGAAACTACTGGATACTATGAGGAAGGCTTCTTAGACTAGATACTCTCACTATCTATTATAGGCCCAACCGGCAATGCTAAGCTAGGGTGGATGTGATCATAGTATCATCTCTCATCTTGGTGATGTTAGTCACTAAACAAGCCTCTTTGAAAAGGTCCCTCTAGGCAGGATCAGGACATTTGCTCTGTGGCACAATGTTATCGCCAAGGATGGGAAATGTAAAGAGGCAACCGCCTATAGAGATCACTCCTTGAGCTCCATGCATAGCATCTGACCAATATCAATCTTCTTCTTTTCCATAATAGCAGCTATGACCAAAGCATGTCTAAGAGGAAGTATGTTATTACTCTTTGTTCGGCATATTCTACTACACTATATTCCACTAAAAATTTTCCAGGAGCCTCAAGTCATTTTTATAGAGCTTGGCCATCTCTAGAGTGGCCCATGTTGGTGTATCTTTGGATATGAATCCATATATCAATGATCTAGCTTTTCTTCCCTGAGCTACCAACTCATCATACTTCATAATATCCACAATCTCATAACCCTTGCCTAGGTAGTATCGATTCATCGCCTCGGGGCTGATATTAACTAATACCTCTCTAATGACCATTGACATGAGGGGATCAGCCTGAGATCACAATCCTGGGTTAGTCCATTGGGGGATCACTCTATATACTATAAAAAAATCTTAGACCAAGGTTAGGCTCTACTGTCCTGTGGGACAGACATGGAAGTCCTAGTGCTGGTACTGCAGCTACTCTATGATTTCTAGGTATTAATCTAATCCAGTGGTGCTGATGGTCCTCTCCTTTGTGATACTCCAATAGGGTATTCCTTTGTGAGCTGTCCATCCTTCTAAATACCTCTCTCAAGCACCTTGCACTGCCTATCTCCTCCTGAGCATATCTTCCCCCTGCTTTTGCCTATACATGGCTGAACCAACTCGGGGTGAAGGCGTCTAGCTAGTGGAGCCCTCTCTTGTGGACTCTTTAGATAAGATCTTAATCTATGGCCCACTTGACCTAGCATGTGCCTACTCTTCATTGTACTAGGATGAAGATCCTAGAGATGGTGTCTCTATTAATGCCACCTGAGTAGAGTGAGCAATAACAATATTGGTGCTAGTGTGATGGCCTTTCTAGTGATCGGAGACTGATAATCTTCTCCATATTCATCCTTGAGTTGAAACCTCTTAGGAGTACTTGCCTTGCTAAACCGTGGTGTTGCTTGCTTGGGAGCCATTTTCTGTGGTCATGCAACAACTGGTAAGTACATAGGTATTGGATTACATAGAACTAATAATCTCAGTGCAAGGGATGGGGAGGAAGATGGTCCATATCTTTAAGAGATGGCCCATAATGTCATAGTAATAGAAATACATATCCTACTATGATGGAATTTGGCACTTACTATCCTCTTGCCTAGCAGGCAAAGATTTACCTCCATGAAAAGGATGATTCATTCGGATCTCATAATGGTAAACGACCCGTCTCATCGTCACCTTCTCTTGAATTCTCAAAAAAACTCCTTGCACCTTCCTTTGAACTAACCTGAGCAGAAGTTCTGCTTCAAAGGGAGAAACAAAGTGTAGACCGTCTTTTGAAAAGACGGTCAATCTCTTGAGTCATCCTTTCACTCAGATCAATTGGTCTTTCTAGTTCAAAATATGGAGCAACATACGATTCATATTTTAAAAAGATTGTCTATCATCTCCATCGTCCTATCATCTCCATCCTCATTCACATTTTGAACATTTTTGCAATTTTCAAGTATGGAACGAGGTATTTCAGGTCATCATTCATATAGAGGACCAAACATAGTATATGCAAGCAACTTTAAATTATGCCCCATCCATCCTTCATAAAATTTCCCCAAGTTCTCTCTTTAAGTTTAATTTCCAAGTATAGGTATTCAATCACCCAAATTAAAGATGCACAAACCACAACAATTTTAAGTTCAACATTCAAGCAGGAATTCCTAGGTTAGACGATAAGTGTGCTTGTGTGTGTTGTCAGAGAAGGATAAAACTTTGCGATGAAGTTGAACCCTAGTTTCACAATGAACAATGCTTGAGTAATAGAGAGTGATGTGTGTAAGTGAATGCATGATGTAAATGCTAATTAGGAAGCTTCACAATGATACAATATTGGTGGATTTACTATGAGGAAGAAGGGAATAAGACGGGGGAAAAAAAGGGACAAGTATGGGTACTACATGCCTGTCTAAACTTAATAACATAAGAAGGTGTCTGGGTATAGTCAATTTTCCACCAGGAGGGTGTCCTTTTTTAAATAAAAGATGATCCCTACCTCTCAAATGCACTAACCTGCATTAAGTAAAAATGACCCAAATAACCATTAGTCGTTAAGCACAAAGGATGGTCCAAAAGATGGATCGTAGATCCAGGATATGGTTCGCACATCTGACCATCCATTGACCTTTCTTAAAACTAGAACCTAGCCATACCTGGCCTCAAGTGATGAAAGTATTGATGGTCCGTCTTTCCAACCGTCCCTTGAACGTTGAATTTTCCAATTTGTCTAAATCAATTTTCTCCACCACTTTATGTTCCCAAGCATACCTCAACACACATTAGTCCAAAAATACTTGGGTTGCCTCCCAAAAAGTACCTGATTCAAAATCGGGGCACTATGCAAGATACCTAAATCAACCAATTGGTGAGTTATCCTTAGGACGGGACTTCCTCACCAATATCCTTCCTTTTGAGCCATCGAGGTATTGCTTCACCAATTTTTGTTTGGCCTTCATCTTTTTGGGTGATGCCTTAGAAACATGCTTAGCTCTTCCCATTAAATTTTTAGCAATTCTAGCCACACAAATATTCCTAACATCTATGGGCAATAAGTGGCCTTTCTTGTCTTTGAAGGTGATGCTTTCATTCTTGACCTAGAATATGATCTCATGCTTCTCCGAGTCTATAAGTGCCCTTCCAGTAACCGGAAAAGGTCTTTCAAGGATAATTGTAATGTGCTTATCCACATCGCAATCTAACACCACAAAGTCGTTCGGGAGCACAAATTTTCCAACATTGACTAACACATCCTCCAACATATCCTTCACCATACCTACTGGCATTTTGATTGACTTTTTAGCCATTTAAAGCTAAGTAGAGGTGGGATTTAGCATGGATAATCGTAACCATTTACATATAGATAGGGGCATCAAATTTATGCTATCCCTCTTGACACACAAGGCATGGAAATAGTCACACCACCCAATTTTATAGGGGATGGTGAACTCTCCTGGATCACCATTTTTCTCCATACTTGTTCCGACAATGATGGCATTCACTCGATCTGTTATGAGAACCAACTCTTCATTATCACTTGGAAACATCCTTGTCAACAACATCTTATAGTTATTTGCAAAACCAGGTATCTCCTTGATTGCATCTATGAGTTGAACCCAAAGTGTTGCTTCTTTCAATCGCTCAATGTGTTTAGCAATTTTGGAATCAAGAGCTTGTTTGGCCAGCCTTTGTGGAAAGGGGGTAATAGGCGAGGGAAAAGATATAAAAATGTTATCAATGTTTTCCTTGGTGATCCTATTCCTTTTGGAATTAAATGTAGCATCTTCATGAACCATCTCAACTAGCGGCTGCTTCACTCCATCATCAAGAATCTCACCAACCTATGGCTTCAGCAACCCCTCAATATTATCCTTACCCTCATGCACATTCTCAGCTCCTTTTCCAATAGTACCATCAACGACCTCACCACCTATGGGTTGCACAATCATTCCACTCCTAATGAATATAGCCATACATTGAGCATTAGACGTACAAACATGTCCCTTTGGGTTAGCCACAATGTTACTAAGGAGATGCCCTTTTTTTCATGGCGTTGTGCTCCCGTAAAAGATCTCTTACTTGTGGACATGACCCGAGTCTACACCCTGGATGAGACTTTCTTCCTAGAGTCACAAGTGACCCTAAGCTAACCCATAACATTTTATAATATTAACATAATCTGAATTAGATAGAAAACTGAGCAGAAGCTAACTGAATTTATAATAACATTACATAAGTAAATAGGGAAATGAGTGAATATTGATAAAGCTAGATAAATACTGAGTCCTAAGTTGAAATTCTAATACTCTGTTTGAAAGCTTGTACTACTGATGAGCTACTGGGTCAAGCCCCCAACTAACTCCAAAGTCTGTAACTAAAACCACAATGACTACAATATTGGAACTCACTCCGGTCCTTAGGAGTTGAGGACTCACCACTGATAGTCTGCTGGATGTCGCTGAAAGAAGATCTTGCTGTGATGCTAATTTTGGCTACCTAAGTTTATATCATAAAATGATATACCATAGAAGGTATATAGTTAGTGCCTTGAATGTAATGAGTTAATGAGATATGCAATCAAAAACATAAACATGCTGGAAAAATCTGAATGTACCACAGAAATGACATGTAATGACCTTATCTGAAATCATAGATACTGGAATAGCCTGAGAATTAAAGAATACTGTAAAGGATATTAAAACTAGTTTCAGGGTCATATACATATCTTGAAAATCTTAGAACTGAGACTAGACTGAAGATAATAAATATACTATGGGAGTCCCTATTAACCAACATGTAACCACTTGAGCAAAACGTGGAGTTCGATGTATACGCCCCACCGATAGGACCTAATATACCTTAGGGAATAAAGGCACGACTGTGTGATCATTGAATTGTGACCCATTTGGGCTAAAGACCTATGGTGGTATGTAATTTTAGGAACCTTGGTGCGTTGAATCTCAGCCCACTCGGTGGTAAGTATTACTCCCAACTGAAGACCTAACTGTATCTAATGGTATTTATAGCTCGAGATCTAATGTCCTAAGGTTAAGTTAGAACTACTTATCAGGAAGTGTCCTAAGAGCATAAAGAACCTGATAAATTGATAATACTAGTAATACTAATATTACTAATAATACGGATAATCTGGAGATACTAATTATGATGAGAAATATTCATGTTGAAATCATGTTAAGGTTATATACTCATAATAAGACAACCTTTTCAAAATAATTTGCTAAATTAGGCATGCTTAGCTTGAAAATATGTCAAATCATGGTTAGGAAAATACTGTATAAGCTGAGATAAGACATGAATTTTTACGTATTAACAATCATGGGATACTTGAAATAATAAGAAAGTTAGGGAGTTCAATAAAGCTCAAATACTACTCTCCCGATTAAGGTACGTGTTCGCGGTCATTGTCAAAAAAATAAAATACCTCACGGGTGTCGAGGTTGAATCCTATAAGAAATTTAGACGGATAAATCAAAAGTTGTAAACTAACTCAATTTACTCTGCATCGTTGCTTGATATTTGGATAGTAAAAGTGGGGGAAAAGGGGAAACAATATTGAATTCATACTTATAAAATAGATTTGTCAAGCTCAATAAAAAAAAGTGAACTAAACTAGTGTTTGTAACCACTAATTTTTCAAGTAATATTTAGAGGAAACAATAGATCCATGCTTATAAGAACTACACCTTCCCTTTTGCATAGCTTTTCATATTTTGCCTTGGAAGCTTCTTAGGTGCACTTGTGCCACAGCTGGATGATTTTGCCCTTGTCAGCATTTTGGGTCACCTGCGAGGCGCCTGCGAGGTGCCTCTCGTAGGTGCCCACCTGCAACTCACAGCTGCTTCGTAGCTCAAGGCAGAATTGTTCCAATGCTAACTACATTTTCTCCTGCATTTTGCAGGTTCACTTCAAAATTCTTCCAAGTGCTAACTGCATGTGCAGGTGCCAATGTGCGGCACACATGTTCCTTTCTTTCAACAGGGTGCTTTTTGTTCAATTCTTTTATTTTCTTTCTTTAAATCAAACACCTACACAAACAAAAGAAAATGACATAAAACCTTCTTAATTGTACGAAAACAAAATATTAGATCATTCTGAAGAGCTTAATGAGTTGGTAAATTACCAACTCATCAAACCCCCAAACTCGAACTATTTCTTATCCTCAAGAAAAACATTCACTCACAAATTTAGAATTGCATTATGCATGCCATATTATAAAAGTTGTATAAGAGACCACTAACACTTAAGACAACTCTGAAATCTCACACCGACTTATGAGATAAAAAAACTCAAAACATGTTGTACACATTCAATTGGTAACCAAAAGCATTTGACATATCTCACTTTCATTCTTTCACTTCAAAATAGAGGCATATTCAATCTAATCAAGATAAATAAGCATCTTAAGTCATCGTCAATCAACGTTCAATGTTTGCTTCTAAGTTCATTGAACAATTTGTCGCATTCATACCTCTCAGTTGTAAAACACAAGTTTTAGCATTTACTCTGAGAAAGTGATCGCACTCATTGAAAGAGACAATCTAACTCACATACAAGCAATACACAATATAGGATTATAGAATGATGCAAAGAGGCTCACTCTCTCAAGGAAATTCAAGTGTATACATATTGAACCATTGGCTTTCCATTCATGTAACTTGCCACTAATGTAGAGTTGCTACACTTGGAATCACTAAGGACATGCGAGTAATAAAGGATAGGGGTCAAAGGTATGAAAACATGTAGCTTTAGTGACTAGATCCTCCCTAATGCCTTTTATAAAATCATTCAAACATCTCTCTATGTTTAGAGAGTACCTTATCTCTCTATTCTCATCCTCCATTTTCTTTAAGATCCACCCTTTCAATACCTTAATCTTACCATTCAATCTTATCTAGCCAAGAGATAGCACAGTTCAACTTTTTCTCTTTTTTCTTTTTGAACAACGGTTTTTAAACCAACTATTTTTTCTATTGATCCAACAATTGGTGCTAACTCATATAGAAACTCATTCCTCTTTTTCCTATTTAGCACATGATGATGCTCAAACCATACCCTCTTTTTCAAAGAATATGCACGGTTGAAGTATCAAAACAAATAACCCGGACGAGTGCGGGGTCGAATCCCAGGAGGACTAAGGGATGATAGTGACTATTCTCGATTATAAAGTTTACTTTAGATTGCACCACTCAAAACAAACACAAATGAGAACAAATTGGGGGAAGTATCAATATGTAAGAGATTATCAAAACAAACACAAATGAGAACACTCTTAAAACCCTTTTTCATGACGTTTAGCCCTTATGAATTGCATCACCCGGTCTATCATCGGGAAAAACATCGTTCTTTAAGAAAATGGGTTACTCAGACTTCACCCTTTTCAAAATGCAATAAACAAAAGCACAACCCCATTCCATTCAATTAGGTATAGCACATTAAATATTTTACCAAGGAAGGTGAGAAAAGTATTACGCTTAAAGCACCAATGAGAAAATTAAAATGGGGGTAAGAAAATTTTTATCGAATTGAAGGAGTGCCGGCACACTTGGACGTCCAAAAAGCTCAAAGTTACTTGCAATAGCACCTTAAGACAAAAGTAGTATAGGAAGAAAGTATGATTGATGTGAGGGGATTACTGGACTATGGAGGGGGTTTTATAGGTGAAAGAGGGAAGTGTAATAGGTTGAGGGGACGGTGGAGAGCTTAATGGATGTGTATTGGTGGGAAGGTGGGAAAGTGGAAATGTTTAGAATTACTGGGTATGGGGAAATGGGGATGTTGAGTAATGGAAAGACAAAAAAGGAATGCAAAAATGGTGGAAAATGGAGTTTAGGAGAATATTTGCAGAAATAGGGCAGCTAACTGGGTTATTGTGATTTTTGGGCCCTCTTTTTAGAATTCACATTACAATGGCCTCATACCTCGATCGGTGGTTCTCCAAATCACACCAGTGGTCCACTGAATTATTATCTAGTGCCCTGCAAGTTTCCCAATGATCTGTATTATTACCAGTGATTTATCAGCGGTTTATGGATTGAAGCAGCGATATGCAGATTACCCGTGCTTCAGGTGTTTTGTTGTCCATCGGACATCATCCGGAGAAATGCGAATTCTGCACAGCGCTTAACAAAAGCGTCTTCTAGTATTTCCATTCGACCCTCAGCCTTCTGTTTAGTGTTTAGCTTCATCGATGACTTGTGCTTCTTAACCAGCGACTTGCGCTTTTTAACCGGCGGTTCGCCGGTCTCTCACCGTTCCTTCCTTCATGGTATGGTTCCCACTTTTCTCCTTATTTCTCAGAACCTATAAAGCCACAAACAACAAAAACATGAATTACTTCACCAGATACTTGGGTTGCCTCCCAAGAAACACCTTAGTTAACATAGTGGAACAACGGAGACCTTCTCTCATCAGCTCTAGTCCAATGGGTCATCATTCAACACCGCCTCCTTCGGGTCTAAATCCTTTTCGTCTTCACACTTTGCAAAACTCCGACCACCTTTGCATTTCGGAGGTGTCTTAACTGATGGACACACTGTAAAAGTGACTTCTTCACTTCCAACTCATAATTTCAATTCGCTAAGTCCCACGTCCACCATAGCTCTTCCCGTAGACAACAATGGTCTACCCAAGATAATGGAAACTTCTTCATCAATGTCACAATCCAAGATAACAAAGTCAGTCGGTAAGATAAACTTGTCAACTCTCACTAACACATCTTCTAACACCCCTACCATAGTTGTTTTCTTGACTTGTTTGCCATGAGCAGACTCATTGATGTTGGTTTGGTGTTTTCAAGTCCCAATGTCTTGAAAATCAATAGGGGCATCAAATTTATGCTAGCGCCCAGATCACATAATGCTTTCTGAAACACACATATCCCAATTGTGCATGGTATTGTAAATGCTCCAGCGTCCTCCCTTTTTGGAGCAAGATTACTCATCATTACTGAGCTACAATGGTGTGTTTTCTCTTCATTCCTTGCATCCACCACTTTTTTCTTCTATAATAAATCTTTCATAAACTTTGCATGACTGGGCATTTGGAGTGAAGCATCCACTAACGAAATATTTATGGACAACTTACTGAACATGTCAACGAACTTTTTAAATTGGTCATCCTTCTTTTTCCTGGTAAGCTGTTGTGGATATGGAGGGGGAATTTTCGAATCAACCTTGTCATTAGTTTGGGCCTGCAAGCTCGTCTCCTCATTATCATCGGGGAATAAGACATCATCATCCTTTCCCTCTTTTTCCTCATCAAGCTTGTCTTCATTTTTTGGAATCATTGGTGTTTTGTCACCTTCATCTTCTTCACTTGGTTTCTGGTTATCAATCTTACTCGACTTCACTAGGGCATCTCCAATCACCTTGCCTCACTCCTAGTGACAATGGCCATGCATTGACCATCCTTCGTGGGATTTGGCATTGTGTCACTAGGTAGTTTTTCCTTCATCCAGCCATTCATTTGAGCCTCCAAATGTTTGATGGAGGCGGAATGTGAACTCACTATTTGGGTGAGGTTAGACACCTCCCCTCATAACTCTGTCACCCTGCTCTTGGTTGACTCGACCTTTTTCAAAACTCTTGATAACATCTCTTCAATTTTTGAGTTGCTTGTGTCACTCACTCCCAGTTGATTGTGGGGGTTCCCGACCTTTGAAGGAGGAATGTATGGGTTTGAACTCCGACGATAACGATCAATGTCTTGGTTTTACTCTCTATTTCACATCGGTTATTCCTTTTCGACCATCCTTGTGGCTCACGATTTCTTCACCCTTAGTTGTCATCCCTTCGCCTCCATGGGCCTTGATTTTCTCCTTGGAATCTAGGTCTGGGACCTCCCATTTGATTAACCATATATTGACATTCCTCTTCATATCTTTGTGGTGACATCTCACTTTCACATTGCAAGGGACCTTGTATTCCTATGATATTTACCACCTTTGGCCCTTCTCCCATTACATGCTTTATCATCAATTCCAGTTGTGTCATCATTTTAGCAAGAGTCTCATCTCTCTCTTCATCCCTTTTCCTCAACATAGCTACCAATGCACTTGAGATAACTTCATGAGTGGACACATTTGTTTCTCTCGTGTGCTAAGCCCTATTGGTCTTTTTC
Organism: Datura wrightii; assembly: GCA_035772735.1. Taxonomy (NCBI): domain Eukaryota; kingdom Viridiplantae; phylum Streptophyta; class Magnoliopsida; order Solanales; family Solanaceae; genus Datura; species Datura wrightii. Next base: position 67,041,671 of record JASDFA010000019.1, on the reverse strand, counting down.
ATTTTGTATAGGAGGGCCTTGGCCAACCAATACGTTTTGTCCAAGATAGAACCACCAGCTAAGTTGTTGGCAACTGATTTATTAATTGAATCAAGGGCCCTATAGAAGCTTCATAGAAGTACTCCATCCAGCAATCCATGGTTTAGGAAAAGAGCAACTTTCTTCTTAAACCTCAACCATGCCTCGTGTAAAGGCTCTCCAGATTCTTGTCTAAAATTTGCAATATCATCCCTCAGCTGAAACACCTTTGATGGATGGAATAACCGGTCCAAAAAGGCTTCTGTTAACTCTTGCCATGAAGTAATACATCCCGGAGGGAGTTTTATAGCCAAATCGTCGCCTCTGTTGTCAATAAAAATTGAAAGAGTCTCAACCTGAAGGACTCTTGACTAATATTTGTGATATTGAATGGTTGGAAAATTACTAGAAGATTCTTAGATGTCGATTCACATCTTCACTTGGCTTTCCGCCAAAGTGACCCTTCATTTGTAATGATTGCAGAATAGTGCTTGTGACTTGAAAAACTGCATTCCATACCGTAGGTGGTAGGAGAATAGCTCATGCCACTTCTAGCATAACCGGATTGTCTTCCTCAAGTTCCATATAACCTTTGACCGAGCTATCCCCTACTTGGGATTGATGGCTCATATGGTTATGAAATCCTAAAAACACAGTAAACACACTTTAAGTAGCTACGATGCAAAACTATTTCAACTTAACAATCAATCACGAGATTATCATACGCCAGTTCCCGGCAACAATGCCATTTTTGATGATGTTCAAACCATATCCTCTTTTTCAAAGAATATGCACAGTCGAAGTATTAAAAAAAGTAACCTGGATGAGTGTTGGGTTAGAATCCCACGAGGAATGGGGATGATAGTGACAAGTGTCAATTATAAAGTTGACTTTATATTGCACCACTCAAAACAAACAAAAATGAGAACCAATTGGGAGAAGAATCAATATGTAAGAGATTACCAAGTCTAAAGTGTTTTAGTTCAAATAGCAAGGCTTAGCAAAGTTGACAACAATGATGAGAAAATGCTAGAGGTGGGTTGTAGATGATGGATTAATTAGATAACGTCTTGCTAGATCATCTCACAAGTTTAACTAATGTTCATAACATTAGGCAAACAGAGGTATTCCATGCTTTTCAGCCAATTTCATACCTCTAGCTAGAGTTCTTTCGAATCTCTAGACTCAATCCACTCAGCCCAATGTGATTTGGATTAGTAACTGCACTATTTCTAGCTGTTAGCCATTAATTTAGGAGTGAGAGCATGAATTTCACTATTCTAGCCCAAATTCACAATCCCCCAACGATACCCACAATTCGATTCTCTCCTAATACTTAATTCCTCTTTTTCAAGAAACAATAAAGTAAGGAAACATAGGCCCATATGAAAATCAATGGATCTTCAATTAATGATTGGAGAGAATCTAATATATTCACAATTAACTGAACATTGTTAAGATAATTCTACAAATTCCTACTCTAATCAACAAGCATCATCTTCACCCACCTCTAGCTAATAATTTAGCTATTCATGATTAAGAATTTCACTAGCATATTTAAAGATAGACTCATCAAATTCAATAACAAAAATAGAAAAATCAATTTCACAATAATGGTCTTCAACAACGGCAGTCACTTACTATGGAGAAGAAGAAGAAATAAAGGAATAAATCTCAAGTCACCAATTACAATATTCTACTCTTCTCCGCAAAAGGAATGTTCTAGAAAGTGGAAAATTTCAATGAAATCTTACTGCTGCTTTTTACTTCTCTTAGACTATATGTAGAAAGTAGGGTCTTTCTTTCCTCTTTCTTCGTGTTGACTCTTTTACCCCTGAGCACCGTCTCTTCATCGATAGGACACCGGCGATTCACCAGTTCGTGCTCGTGAACTGCCGAAGGCATTTTGTTTTGTCATTATCAAATTCCAGTCTGCTTTTGCGGCACGTCCAACATTTCGCCCATCTCATTTCGTGAACCGCCGAGGTTTTGTCCCTCGTTCCAGAAACTTAGTTAATGATTCAGTGATTGATCTGGCGACTCACCGTTTGCGATTCATGTTTCACTGTTTTTTTCCCTTGAAGAAGTGCTGATCGTCCTCTGTCTTGTGTTTTGTTGGTTTTCATCAGTTATACGCTGCTTTGCTCTCATTTCCTTCTTTTTGCTCCAATTTTGCTCTTTTTTACTCATCTGGGCATCTGCATAGAACAAAGATAAAAAGAGCATAAAATCCTTATGATTTACTCAAGAACTAAGCAAAAAAAAAGTTTTTAGAGTGTAATGAGTTGGTAAATTACCAACTCATCAACACACCCCCAGCTTATCTTTTGCCTACATCATATTTTATTTTTATCCACCCTCAAAGTTTTTGTCTTCAAGCCCAATTTTCTTTCATTACTAGCAATTAGCGAGTAATGGATGCCAAAGGTAAGGAATAAAAAGGGTATAAGGCTTGTAATGCGGTTTTCAAAGAAAAGGCTTAAGTCTTGAACAGTGGTTAACATGGATTGATGTTCAAGGAGGTCATTTTGTGGTGCGTAACTATACAGAAAAAGACTGAACATTTTTCAAGTGCAGTTGCACCTAAGATTTCTCCTTGAATCACATTTGGGTAAAGTTCTAGATTATATGCACACATAAGAATTAAGCACAAAAATCTCACCACACAAGGAATCACACTCCAAGGAGTTCATCTATTTTCAAGATCAATTGAAAAGTATGCTTTGACAAGCTATTTTAAGTTTTACACACTCATTTTGCAAATAAAAAAGCTAAACAATGAAGGTAGAAATCATGAAAGGAGAACAAACTTTTTCAACTCCACTCGGCCTGGATGATGAAGATGGTGGATGACGTGCCCGCAAGTGTACGGGTCGTGCAAGTAATATAGTGGCTCTTTTTAAGAACTGGAATGTTGAACCCACAGGGACTGGACCCATTCCTCTAACTATCCATTACAAGTGTGATCTTAAATACCAAAAAATGTTTGTTATAGATGTTTTCGAGGGAGATTTTTAATTAAGTCTAAATTTGGTCAACGAAATATTCTCAATGCACTCTAGGAGCAACATAGAGTTAAAACCAGATAATCATGCGATGCTACGATTTGCAATGGGTTAAGTATGCAACTATCGATTATTTAACATAATTAGAATTGCATTTTCATGGTCTTTCGAGCCTCTAAACATGGCAAACTAGCCTCATTGCATCATTGTTAGCGAGGATGCTAATTTCTAGTTCGCGGGCAATTAATTATGTTGTGGTTTACAGGGAAACAATTAGGGACTTTCGTGCATCTAACCATTTAACTCAACTTACCCTCACAACTACTTCTTCGAGTGGTGATGTGATAATCCTAAGTTGGTCTCTTAATAACACCCGTTTTATCAACCAAGCAAGGTGTTAGATATATTTCTATACTAACACGAAATTATATCGTGAGATACAAACATGCTCCTTACATTCTCATGTCCTGACCTAGGTAATTCTTTCTCAAGCAATTGCCCAAGCCAACGTATATGTTTTCATGGTGATCAATCATAAAAACAACCAACAATCCAGAATGCAAGACGAAAACAACAATCAATAACTTAATTCCAAAACAATTTCATAAAATCACAATCATAATTCATGGCTTCAACCCTAGAGGAAGGGTTCTTGCCATTCATGTTCGTAAAACTACAACTAAATACTACTAAAAACTAACATACTTACATGAATTTGGTAGATGAGAAGGGAATTTGACAAACCCTAGATGAGTTCTTCCACTTCTCCCTTCACTCCTAGGTAGTTTCCCAGAATAAAATCATGACAAAATGATTTTAGGAGCTAAGGGTTCAATTTATACTATGCTGAAAAATTGGAAATTTAGGCCTGTGTTGGAACAACAACGTGTCACGGAGTTGAACGCCCTACTTGACCTCCGTGACACGGAGGTAACGCGTACCCTCACTAGAATGTGCCAAAAAATGCAATTTTTGGCAAAGTGTTGAAGCGTTGGCAGCGTGCCACGGCCCCTATCGCGCAGGGTGCCAATTATTGCATGTTTTCTTGTTGACTTTCACGTTTTGCTCTTGATTCCATTCCTCCACTTCACCAAATCATGAATTAGTTCCTCAAATGCATTACCAATCTTCAAAAAGAAGGACTAATCATGTTGGTTAGTATATATTCACATTTACATAAAATCACATGAGAATGCATATAATTAAATAGATAAACAAGGCAAAACTAAGTTATAAAGTATCACTTGGGCATGCTATTTTGCTCACGATCACCTACCCCACACTTAAAGCCTTGTTCGTCCTCGAACAAACCTTTTACATCTCATGCCTATGGAGACTCACCCATAACTCATTTAGCAAGAATATTCAAGCTATGGCTATAATGATTACGTAAGATAACAAGCGAAAAATAGAGCATGCACGATTTGATCATTGAAATGAAATACCACTATGTTAAAACTTCTTAACCTCGAGAATCGACTCTCAATCTTAGCGACTCATGCATATCAACTAATTAAACAATCCCACATGAATTATATCCTTCATTCAACCTGCGCCCTCACGGAAAGAGAGTTACCAAATTTCACATGCAAAAACAATTTTTAAATCACAACATGTGTGGGTACATGAATAGAATTACACTCCTTCTCACAAAGAATTCACATGCATCATGTAACGACTCATAAGCTTGCCCTTAGTGTTTTATTCCACTAATTTAAGGATGTGTGAATGTAAGATCAAGTAGGACTTAATGGGTTGTAATGTAAGCTAAGGGACAGGTAGGTACTATTCTGGCCAATAATAGTGACTAACTTTCCCAAGCGCTTTTAATACATTACGCCCTCATTACGAACTTCCCTTCCCTTACTTCACCTTTTTCTCCTTTCAGCTTTCTTTTTCCTCTTATGTTCCCTCTTTCTTTAGGCACTTTTAGCTTATTAGTAAGGATTCTATAAAAAAATTTCATTAATTTGTTTTCCAACTCCTTAATAATAATCAACCATTTTCACACAAATGCACCTTTGTCCTTCTCTCCACTTCTACAACTTGCTACTTTTCCTTTCTTTTCACTCCTTTACTCTTTCATATTTTTCCCTTAAGCGCTTAGGAGTTTTGGATCAAATTCAAGGCTAACGAAAGAAAAAGGATTAAGCTTATGTTGCAGCTGTCAAAGAATAGGCTCAAGGCTCAATGGGGCTAACTAGGATTAATTTCTCAATGTTGGTAAAATGAGGGATAAAAATTTGGTTCATTCAAAGAAAAGCCTAGATCATCTCCTACACTTCACATCCTTCATTTCATTTTATAAACACACCAGGCAAGTTCTAGACAATCCACAATAGCACAGAATACTCAAAAACATTACACTCATGGCACATGCTCAATTCAAGACACATTCATAAGACTCTTACTCAGCTAATCACAAGAATTCAGAATTAAGTTTTAATCATATTGAGTCAAATTCAAGAGCCTAAGTGTCTCACACAAAGTTATACACCTGCATGCTTCACACTGAACATACTTGCCTCTTACAATCACGTATTGCACATAACAAGAACATCAAGTACCAATTAGTTATGGTTTCAAAAACCCAAAACCTATCGACTAATTTTTCCTCAAGACGGTCGTCATCCATCCATCGTTGGAAACAGTCCCTAACTATGACTAAAACATTATATACATACAAAGGAAAGAAAAAGAAAAACTTTATTCTTCGGTTCAAATACCCCCCGTCGGAAAAGAACCTAAAAGAAAAACCAAAGGGTGATGAAGTCATGCTTGACTCAGAAAACAATTTTCAAAATTCTTCTCACAAGCTTTACATTCACCAAAAATCGTTAAGCACAAAAAAATTGAAATTTTCTTGAAATTTCCCTCACCCCACACTTAAATCATGCTATGTCCTCATAGCATCAAATTAACATTTAAAGGATGAGAAATACTCCCTGAGCCTCTATGCCAAGCTAAAAGCATGCTTTGCTTTCAAGTTTTCAGAGGTGGGTGTTCGACCCCGCACTTCTTCTATTCCATGCTCTTTAGCTTCCACCTTCTCGGTACTCAGACTTCCCTCCATTTGTTCTTAACTTTCCACCAAAAACACAAACAAAATAAACATAACAAAATCAACACAAAATCAAAATTACAAATTGTACCTGAGGTACCCTTGGATTGCCTCCCAAGCAGCGCCTTATTTTACGTCGTGGCCCGACGTGGACTGTCCTTTTCAGGACATCCTCATACCTGGGTTCTCTTTCAAGAACCATCTCCTTTTCTTTTGTTGTTTAGAGGAAACAGCCTCCACTCCGTTCCTCTCTTTCTCCAACTTCTTCTCAATTTGAAGTCCTCTATCAGACTCGGGCTGAACACTTGACCTTGCCTTTGGCTGTGCACCTGTGGAATCCTCCACCCCACACTCATCCTCTGCCAACACACTAACCTGACAAAGGTTAGTGTCGTGGGCGGACGGGTTCATTTCTTGGTAAATGCGGAAGAGTTCTTCTTCATCTTCGACCCTCATTTTTAGGGTCCCTGCTCTCAAATCAATCACCGCTCCACCGGTGGCCAAAAATGGCCGTCCCAAGATTAAGGGTACCTGGTCATCAACATGAAAATCTAGAACAATAAAATCAGCAGGTATTATAAACTTACCTACTTTGATGAGAAGGTCCTCTATTATTCCATCAAGTGTCACTCGCGACTTGTCAGCCAGCTGCAGCATCAACCTTGTCGGCCTCGGTTCTCCCAACCCTAGGGTGTTGAATAAGGATAGGGGCATTAGATTAACTGCTTCCCCTAAGTCACACAAAGCTCGTAGTACCTCAGCTTTACGAATTTGTATGGGGAGGGTAAAACTCCCTGGGTCTTTGAGCTTCTTTGGCATTTTGCTCAATACCCTGTGACTGCACTCCTCAGTCAGTGCTACAGTCTGGACATCCACCAATCTAAAATTGTTCGCCATCACGTCCTTCAAGTATTTAGCATACTTGGGCATTCCCTGCAAGACATCAATAAGAGGCAAATTTATGTGAAGTTCTTTGAAGCTCTCAAAGAACTTTTTGAAGCATTCCTCCTCCTTGCTCTTTCTGAATTTCTGAGGGAATGGTGGTGGTGGTCTTTGTGCTGGCTGTAATGAAAGTTGCGCATTTTGTTGTCGAGCACTCTGATTATCTCCCATGTTGATGGATGGTCCTAGTCTAACCAACTCTGGCTGCACCTCCATTCTCAGATCTTTTGGCACTGCATCAGATAATTGCTTACCGCTTCTCAGACTGATGGCATTGATTTGCTGGGGGTTAGGATCTTTGTCGCATGGCTACTTGCGGATTCATTAAGTCTGTTGCCATCCTTGCCTGATTTTCCGCTAACTGCTTATGGGTCTCCATAATTTTTTGCAGTGTTTCCTCAATGCTGCTACTCAATTGCCCATCATTCTGCCTATTCTTCTGATACTGCTGTTGTTGAGGTTGCATATAATTCTGCTTTTGGTTTCCACCCTAAGAAAAATTCGGGTGGCCCTGCCAATTTCTGTTGGAGTTATTATCAAAATTTCGATTCCTATGCACATTACCAACAAAATTGACTGATTCCGGATTGGCTCTACAAGATTCTGCATTGTCCCCAGTATTACCACAAATTTCGCACCAACTCGGAGCGTGATGAACTGCGCTAACCTGGCCCTGGTGTTGGTTCATACTCAGTTTATTGAACAGAGTCATCATCTGATGCTGGAACAAAGCTAACTGTGCTGCCAAGGCATTCAAACCATCTACTTCTATCAACCCTGGTCTCTTTTCTGCCCCCCTCGATGACTCGCTGTGGCACTCTAGATATCCTTGAGCAATTCTGTTCAACAAAGTGTACAACTCATCATATGTCTTATCCAAGGCTTGCCCACCCGATATAGAGTCTAGTAATATTTTTGTGTGTGGGTCTAGACTTTCTACAAAGGTATGAGCCAGCACTTCATTTGAATGCTAGTGATGGGAACAGTCTCTCAACAATGACTTGAATCTTTCCCAAGCCATATATAAGTTCTCATCAGGCCTCTGCTTGAAACTGAGTATTTCACTTCTCAACTTTGTAGTTTTGCCTGAAGGGATGAATCTGATAAGTAACTTCTTAGCCAAATCATTCCATGAAGTTATGAAGTTCGGTGGCTCAGCCTTCAGCCACTTTTTCGCCTCTCCCAATAGTGAAAATGGGAAGAGGGTCAGTCGGACATAATTTGTGGACACGCCGGTGGGGACAAACGTGTCACTAATCTCTAAAAAGCTCTGTAGGTGCTGCTGCAGGTCCTCATGTGCCATCCAAGTGAATTCACCACTAGAATGTAACGGCTACACCATGTTTTGTTTATGCTCAAAGTTCCCTCCAGGCTCCGGTTTACGGATAATAGAGTTTACATTAGTCACTAGTGGGATTGCCACTTCGCGAACTGGTCTAGCTGCCATTGCTGTCGATGACAATTGTCCTTATCCCGCGGGTGGTTGTTGTTTTACCTTTTCTTGAAGTCTCTTAAGATTTTGCTCTAGAGCTACTCTCCTTCACAAATGGATTTGAAGTTCAGGTTCAAGCAACGGTTCCATAAACTCTCTATTTCTAGCCAGCTCGGCAGGACAACCTATCACCTGCAATAAGTAGACTAAGACCAATTTTCTCAACACTTAAGGAAATTTAAAAATCACACAAAAATAGATAAATTATCAAAACTTCGCCGAGTCCCCGGCAACGGCGCCAAAAACATGACGTGCCCACAAGTGTACGGGTCGTGCAAGTAATATAGTGGCTCTTTTTAAGAACCGGAATGTCGAACCCACAGGGACTGAACCCATTCCTCTAACTATCCATTAAAAGTGTGATCTTAAATACCAAAAAATGTTGGTTATAGAAGTTTTCGAGGGAGATTTTTAATAAAGTCTAAATTTGGTCAACGAAATATTCTGAATGCACTCTAGGAGCAACATAGAGTTGAAACCAGATAATCATGCGATGCTACGATTTGCAATGGGTTAAGTATGCAACTATCGATTATTATTTCACATAATTAGAATTGCATGTTCATGGTTTTTCGAGCCTCTAAACACGGCAAACTAGCCTCACTGCATCATTGTGAGCGAGGATGCTAATTTCTAATTCGCGGGCAATTAATTATGTTGTGGTTTACAGGGAAACAATTAGGGACTTTCGTGCGTCTAACCATTTAACTCAACTTACCCTCACAACTACTTCTTCGAGTGGTGATGTGATAATCTTAAGTTGGTCTCTCAATAACCCCCGTTTTATCAACCAAGCAAGGTGTTAGGTATATTTCTATCCTAACACGAAATTATATCGTGGGATACAAACATGCTCCTTACATTCTCATGTCCTGACCTAGGTAATTCTTTCTCAAGAAATTGCCCAAGCTAACGTATATGTTTTCATGGTGATCAATCATAAAAACAACCAACAATATAGAATGAAGACGAAAACAACAATCAATAACTTAATTCCAAAACAATTTCATAAAATCACAATCAAAATTCATGGCTTCAACCCTAGAGGAAGGGTTCTTGCCATTCATGTTCGTAAACTACAACTAACTACTACTAAACTAACATACTTACATGAATTTGGTAGATGAGAAGGGAATTTGACAAACCCTAGATGAGTTCTCCCACTTCTCCCTTCACTCCTAGGTAGTTTTCCAGAATAAAATCGTGACAAAATGATTTTAGGAGCTAAGGGTTCAATTTATACTATGATGAAAAATTGCAAAATTTGGCCTGTGGTGGAACAGCAACGTGTCATGGAGCTGAACGCCCTACTTGACCTCCGTGACACGGAGGTAACGCGTACCCTCACTGGAATGTGACAAAAAATGCAATTTTTGGCCAAGTGTTGTAGCGTTGGCAGCGTGCCACGACCCCTATCGCGCAGGGTGCCAGTTATTGCATGTTTTCTTTTTGACTTTCACGTTTTGCTCTTGATTCCATTCCTCCACTTCACCAAATCATGAATTAGTTCCTCAAATGCATTACTAACCTTCAAAAACATGGACTAATCATGTTGGTTAGTATATATTCACATTTACATAAAATCACATGAGAATGCATATAATTAAATAAATAAACAAGGCAAAACTAAGTTATAAAGTATCACTTGGGCATGCTATTTTGCCCACGATCAGTGGTGAAAAGCCTTAAAGTGGCACCTTTGTCAAAGCATGTCCTGACATTTTGAGAGTAGGATCATTGAGGCTGGAGGCTAATGGAGCCTCAGCAAAGTCATGGGTTGTGGTCCTGTGGTGTCTTCTAGGGCATCCTAGGTTTGCATTCTCTTCTGCTTGCTTTTGGGAGCATTAGTGTCCCCCTTCGTTTCAATATACGGAACCATAATAGCAGAGCTAGGCTACTCATTCGGAAATTAAAGGACCCCTGCTCTAGCACATAGTTGGCTGATGGGAATAGGAAAGGCATGGAGAGACCTTTCTTCCTAGCTTGTCTCTTTATTTGAGTGGAGACCACCTCACTGAAGTTAACATGCACCCCAAACATGATGCACGCTATCAAAATGGCTACCTCAAGGTGGACCTACTTGTTTTTCTTAGATGGCATGAGCCGACAGCATACTAATTCCAGCCATAGCTTGGCCTCAAACTGGAGGTCTTGTCGTGATATTTTATCCCCCATGGTGGCCCACAGTGGTTGCCCATTTTAAATGGTATAAGCCACCCATTGGAATTGGTCACCCTTGGAAGCCACCTTTTATACAAACTAGGTCCATGGCTCAATTTCTTCACCCTAAATAATAGAATTTATATCATCTGAGATGATATCCACCTCTAGATTTGGTAAGTCATCCACCTTTCAGTGTGCTTCATTAAGTCTTGCCTGTCTTGATAGGAGGCATAAAACCTCACCACTAGGTTGGGGTAATATCCTAGAAGAGCATCCAAGAAGGGGTGCCACTGGCACTCAGCAAATTGCTCGTTAATATATTGGGGAAGTCCTGCCCCAGCCTTGCTAGATTGAATCTTTATGTTTGGACTCATCAACCAGTCCTGATATTTGATGTAGTATGTTATAGAATTTGTGCTATTAGTAGAGACCTAGGCTCCCTTTGCTTTACCTTTTCCCTTACTTTTGAGGAAGCTAGGGCTATCCCCTTGTCTTGTGCCTAGATAAAGTCATTTTCTTGTAAGACAATGTGAGTGCGACAACATGAACAAAATTCTTGTTGTATTTTGCTTTAAGGAAAATAAAATAAAACAACTATCCTAGATTAAGGAAAGAAAAACAAAGAGATTGTATTGCAACAATATGACACATCATTTTTGAAATCACTACTAGTAATTGTGCTACACCTGCGGCCCGCAGGTGAGTCATAGACGCAGAGCAGAAACACTACCTTCTTAAACTCACACTTGCGTTACATCTTCATTTTGCAGATAAGGATCTGCGGCTTGCAGGTGTAACATAGGTTTGAGGAAGTAAGACTAAATCTTAGTCCTCATTCCTGCGCTACACCTCTATTCCACAAGTCAAGATCTATGGCACCCAGTTGATCAACAGAGCTCAAAACTCAACCCACATGATTTCACTCAAATTTCCCAAGAAAGTATGAAAAAAATTATTATATAATGGGTACATAGACTTCCACAAAAGATATACCAAAATATGAATCAACAAACAACACTATCATGGCCGCTTAACGAATTCCCTTAAGAAAGATGTAATCCCATATATCTTCGGAAAATGTCAAGTGACCGAAACGAACCACATACATCAAAGAAATTTCAACAGTTCAAGATACTGACCCACATTATCACATTTTCATCTACCTTATCAAGCATACAAGAAGGAATTTTTATTTTCCCTTAAGCAAGACGTCACCCTGTCTATTATCAGGAAAACTTCGGTATCTCAAACAAATGCGTTACTCAGACTTCACCCCCAACTAAAATTCAAAGCATAATAACATACCCAATAGATATAGAATCAAGAAACAAGAATTCCTACTAATTTGGTTATTTTAATGCTGACCAACAACATCCACAAAAATCAACTTCAACATAGACATGTAGAACATTCATGAGGGAAATGAGTAAAACATGGGTAATGGAAAAGGAAACTATCAAGCTTGTTTTGATACATATATCATTAAGCTCAAGATAATAAAGATGAACTTCAAAAGACATACAAAAGAGTGAGTAGAGAGATGAAGTTGAAATTTGAAGCTTTTCTTCAAAGATAGCCACCCAAGCTTTTTGTTTCATTCGTTTGGTGAGTGAAACGGTTAGTGATGGTAGAATAAGGTGAACAATGGTGGAGTTTATAGGGAAGGAGCAGGTGAAAAGATGTGGTGGAATTAATGGGGAGTTATAAGAGGAATGTGGGAAGTCGAAATAGTGGTTGAGGGGTTATGGAATTGGGAAAATGGTGCAGAAAATGGGGGTTTTGGGAAGTAGGGAAGATGTTTAAAAGACATAAGGCAGACCTGGGTCGGGTTTGTCAACTTTTAACATTTAATTCTTACATGCGCCAGCGGTAGACCTGCGGCCATAGATTTGAATCTGCAAACCGCAGTTTAGATGTTGGTGGCCCTCAGTTTTCCAAATGCACGGATTTGAATGTGCAGCACACCTCCGTCTTGCAAATTTACACATGTTTTTGAGACACAGGTCCCATAAGTTTTCACGATTTCTTTCCAGGTATGTTGGGTCTAGACCTGCTCTACACCTGCACTCCACAAGTCTATGATTGCATTTTACATGTGAGATGTAGGTCCTCCTTATTTTTCCAAGCATTCTTGTCACAAGTAACCCCAAGTGAACCATTGGTATATCATATACTGGTAATCTAATTAAAACATGCATACAGGAAGCTTTGAAATAATAATATAAAACATTTACAAAAAACTAATACTGAAAGTAAAGTTTAAAACATCTGAAAGTCTAAAGATCAAATCCCTGTCTGAAAGCCATCTAGCTGATGAGTTACTGGGACAAGCCCCCAGCTAAGTGTAAGTCTAACTAAAAGTAATTAAATGACTGAAAGAACTGAAATAACGCCCTCGAAAGATGAGGACTCACACTTCTTCTACCGAGGAGGATTTGAACTACGGCGACTAACGACGCTGAGTCTGAGCACCTGTGGAAGTATCATGAAACGATATAGTAGAAAAGTATGCGTTAGTACTTTTAATGTACTGAGTAACTGAGAGAAAACGTGATGCTGGATATAAATGACTGAACTAAATTGGCATGCAATGACCAACTAATATACTGAGCTGGGACAACTGAAGTAAACTGCGATGTTCAGGATGACCCTGTCTAGTTGTCAAAGACATACACTAAGTTTGAAATACTAAGTCTAGGATACTACACTAAACTAATCTTAACTGAACTAAACAGTACTTGACTAATTTGAGACTGAACTGAGCTAATGTTAAACCCCGGGAAACCAAGGATCAGATCTAGAAGTAAAAATGAAGAAAAACTAAAAATTAGCACCAGGTCACAAAACGACTCGTGAGGTGAGTCGTGAGGAGTGACCACGAGTCGTGAGGTGACTCGTGGTCAGCATGGTGTGGCAAGGACTGAGTAAGGAGGCCATGGGCTTGACCATGAGTCGTGGTCAGACCTCATGACTCATGAGGTCACCCATGGTCAACCCTGGAGGATTGGCAGGTTGGGATGGACACTGTAGGCCACGGAAGGTGACCATGAGTCGTGATCTGACCTCACTACTCGTGAAGTCACCCATAGGGTCCCCTTGGATGTTTGGGCAGTGGCCTTAACAGACCATGTCCACGAGTCGTCCCCTGTAGCAATGCCCCGTTAGGCCTCTCGTGGGGGCTGGCAACAAGAAATTTTTGCAATTTAATAAGGGTGTTTCAATAATTTCTTAAGTCCCTAAGGCCTAAACTACATAGTTTTGTATATTTTTTGAGTGTGACAAGAGGAGTTAAGCTCTTTATGCATGCCCATTCTCATATAAAGGCTTAGAGAGGTTTTTGGGAGATTGAAAGCCTTCTTCCCCAAATTTTCCTCAATTTATTTGTGGGTGTTCAAGGAACATTAAGTCCATCTATTCCCAGTTATGTAGGGTTTAAAAATGGGTGGAATTCTTCCTCACCCATGCCAAAACATCAAGTTAATTCATGAATTCTCCTAGTCAAGTTTTATGCGGTTTTACCAAAATGCATGAAAATGTGATTTCTCTTTATGGGTCTAATTTGATGGAGTATTAATTATCAAATTATGAATGATGGACAGGTTCTTTTATTATTTTATTCAAATCATGATTCATTCTTTTAAATCTAAAAATTTCCATTTGATGAAAGTTCATGGAAGTTATGATTTATGATGACTACTCTATAATTTGAGTTTATTGATGGTAGAAAGCATGATTCTCAAGCTACCCATGTTTATGGGCATGTTTTAAAAGAATTGAATATGATGAAGTATTGGACAATGCCCACATCTTGAAGAATGAACTACAATTTATGAACAAATTACATGATTTATCGATTTATGCTGTTGGCCAATGAAAAATACTTTGATTCTTGGCTAAACACATTCAAAGGGGATCAATGATGATAAATGTTATATTTTATCCAATGAATCTTAATTCATGATTTTATTGATTTAAGTATGAGCCTGTATGCATGTTTTTTGGAGTCGTGTCTAGCACCGAGAAACCCGGACGTTCAAAGGACTATGCTGGTGTCTCATAACCACGTGCCACCGTGGGTTACTAATGATACGTTGTATTGATAATAATCCCCTTAAATGTGATATCACGCCTTATGCATGACCCTCGCATGGCAAGATAGGGTCAGCTCTGCCCTCTTGAGTGAGACAATGGGGCATCTTGAAAAGCTCTACCATGATGGTGAAGGTTATGACGAATCCTCCCATTGTTCTGCATGTTTTATGCGTTATTATTTTTATGTTATTGGATCAAGTTATGTTTTGATAAAGTTTATTTACAATTATAATTATGAACGTCTTATGAATGATTTGAAAGCCTTGAGCCTTATGTTCTCTTATGAAGTTATGATGCAAGCAGACGTCCGTCTCTTATATTACTTTTGAGTTTTGTTTTACTTTTAAACGTCCGTTTTACTTATCTTGCGTACTCGGGATATTTCATGTACTGACTGTATACCTTCCTGTGCTGTATTGTTTCATGATACAGGGTCCAGATCTCAGGTTCATCCTTATCCTTAATCCATCTCAACTTACACTTTCAGCTTATTAGTGAGTCCTCATGTTCGGAGGGCCGTTCAATTGACTTTCATGCTGTTTATGTTAAGTTTTAGTCAGGTTAGTTGGGGATGTTGTCCCATCGACCCATCTTATATATTAGAGGCTTTCAAACAAGTATGTAGTACTCCTTCGTGTATACGCCCAGTGTTTCTTGATGTTATGGTATAATTACGTTTTTGTTATGTTTTATGATTATCATTCTGCTTATTTGAATAAGATTAGTTGTATGCATGAGCCATGGGTCGACATGGGGTCCCTCAGGGTCCTTGTCCCGTGTCTACGATCCGAGTACACGTTCGGGTCGTGACAAACTTGGTATCAGAGCAATAGGTTGAAGTGTCCTAGAGTTGTCTTAAAGTCGCGTAAAGTAGAGTCTTTTTAATGGGTGTGAAGTGCGCCACACCTATGATAGAGAGGCTATTAAAAATTTAGGAAATGTTCCCTTCTTTCTTGTCTATGTCCTGCGATGAAAAGCTTCCATCCTTCTAATTCGTGCTATTCGTGACTTGCAAAATTATGGCTCCTAGAAGAATGAATGGAAGGAGGAATGGAAATGATAAAGGCCGTGGAGATGGAAATAACCATGGGCATCAGCAAGTCCTACCTATTCCGGAACCCCAAGCACTAGAGCCAGCTACCCACGCCGAGTTTCAGGCGGTGATTCAGATGTTGGCGTAGGCTTTGACCGTTCAGGTCAATCAGCAGGCTATTGCGTAGGTTCCACATAATGGAAATGCAGCGGCGACTCAAATTAGAGACTTCATGAGGTTGAACCCTCCCGAGTTCATGGGATCAAAGGTGGATGAGGACCCAGATGAGTTCATTAAAGACATCTCTAAGGTCACTCAGGTTATGGGGGTGACAGATGGGGAATGTGTAGACTTGGTCTCATATTAGCTAAAAGAGGTTTCTCATGTTTGGTACAAGCAATGGAAGGACAGTAGGGCAACAGGTGAGGGCCTTATCACCTGGGATGAGTTTCACATGGCCTTTCTTGACAGGTTCTTCCCTCGGGAGATGAGGGAATTGAAAGCAGCCAAGTTTGTAAACCTCAAGAAAGGAAAAATTACAGTGCTGGAGTATTCGCTTGAGTTCACCCGGTTGTCAAAATACTCCCCAGAGTTGGTGATGGATCAGAGGGCATGGGTGAGATAATTTGTTCATAGCGTGGCCGGTTATTTAGATAAGGATTGCAGGACAGCCATGCTTCCTTGGGATATGGACTTTCCTCGCATAGTGTTGTACACCTAGCAGATGGAGGCAGCTCATGCAAGGGAGAGGGAGGCAAACAGAGCTCGAACAGATAGTCGTGCCTTTTCACATCAGAGGTATGGTGGTGGCTACTGTCCACAGTTGCAGTAGAGGTTACTAGCCCCAACACCATCATCATCTAGTGTTCCATCTAGACACAGGGGTGATCATAGGAGTAGGGCTTCAAGGTCGAGGGATCAAAGGGGCACCCAGTTAGAGTATACCTCTCCAGCTTCTTGGAAGTGCGGCAGGAGTCATATCGGAGAGTGCCTACTCGGTTCAGATGTCTGCTATGGGTGTGGTAGATCCGGGGACATACGTCGAGTGTGCCCATATGCTAGGCAAGGTGACGATAGGGGTCATGCACAGACCACCAGGATAACAGCAGCTCCAGCCCGTTCGGCTTTGCAGGGAGCATCTACTAGTGGGGGTGGCCGTCAGCGCCCAAACCAATTTCCTTATCTCTCGCCAGGAGCAGGAGACTTCAGCAGATGTGGTCACTGGTATGTGATCTTGGGCAGATTTATATGCCCAAGTGATACTCAAACGTATCATTTTTGCCTTGTTTATTGTGCAATATGTATATATTTTCATGTAATTGGTAATAAAATGTGAATTTATACTAACCAACATGATTAGCATTGTTTTGTAGGTAAAACATAATTTTTAGGAGCTAAAATGCATGTTGGAACAATATCGGAGTTGGAATTGGATGCGAGCACGAAAAAGACATTGGAATGCACAATGTAAAGGGGCTCCGCGATGGAGCCGTGCCACGCTACCATCGCGGAGGCACACTGCATGGAGGATGAATTAATCTGGCAATTTCCAGTGAAGCCTCGCGACAGCTCCGTGGCATGGAGGCAAGCCTCCGCGTTGCATGCCGTGCCACGTTGAGGCTATATTCTCGGACCTTGGATTTCCAGTGAGGCTCCGCATCCACGCCGTTTCACGGAGGCAGTGCTCCGCGTTGGCCTCCGTGACACGTTGCTTGTTATTCCGGGAAAAATTCCCACTAGTATAAATAGAACACTTAGGCTTATTTTTATTTAATTCAGACTTGGTGGAGCAAGGACTTGGGTTATAGGCAGTTGAGGGACGAAAAAGCTAAGGGTTTTTCTCTCTTTCTTTCTTCTTTCAATCAATTGTATGTAGGATTAACACTTGTTTTAGGATGACTAATCCACAAATGAGTGGCTAATTCTCTTCTTTGCTGAGGTTATGAAAATTTGTGATGAATTTTGATTATTAATTTTATGGTTTTCTTCTTCTTCTTCCATGTTGTTCTATTAATTCTTGTTTCTACTGCATTAGTGTGTGGCCGACATTAATGTACATCTAAAAAGTCTAATTTCACTCGAGAGAGCACGAAATTGGAAAGTTGTGAATTAATAGGGTATTGTTCTTAACTTGATTTGGGAAAATTGGGTTTTGATGTGGTTTCTTGATAGAAGTATACTTGAAAGCCGTATTAGTCAATTTAGGAACCGGAAGTGTATTGCTAGGTCATAAATTGAATTTGATCACAGAAATGTAGACGAATGGTTTATGATTCTAAAGTGAGATTAAATAGGAGTGTTTTAATCTCTAGGATAATGTTCTTGGCTAGGAACAGGAAGAGAAGAATAACCAAATTATGATTATAATTAAGTTCATTACTTGTTCTTAACCTTGGCATGCTCATATCCATAGTTTCAATTCACAGTAAATAGTTGTTAATAGTTTTAGTATATAATTTATAAACAAAAATTATTTAACTTTTGGTTACGTTGTTGTCAGCATAAGTAGAAGTAAGCTAGAATATAGTATACTTAAGCAATTTTACTTATCCAGAGTCTCCTTGGTTCGATACTTGGCTTACTTAGCCACTTTATTACTTGTTTGACCACGTGCACTTGCGTGTCGGTTTTAACTTATACCAAACCACCCGAACAAGTTTTTGACTTTGTTGCCGGGGAGACGAGGCAATTGGTGAAATTGTGTTAAGTGTAAATTTACTGTATTTTTGTTTTATTTTCTTAAGTGTAGACAACTTGGTCTTAGCCTGTATTTTGCAGACTTGATTTCTGTGAACACTGGCAAAGGACAAGGAGCTGGTGGAATCTTATACAGAGCTTGAACGTGAATTTCATAGTAAACGCAGAGAAGCTCTTCAAAAGAAGCTGCAGTTGCTCAGACAGTCTATTATGGAGCAACAAAATCCACCGGTTGTGAGGGCAGTGTTAGTGCCCGACGAAGCAGCAGCAAGGCCGGTTCGCGAGGTGGCAATCCCACATGCCAACAATGTACATTCAAGCATCCGCAAACTAGAGCCTGGAGGGAGATTTGAATTAAAGAAGAACATGGTGCAACTATTGCACACAAGTGGGCAATTTACCGGTCTCCCTCATGAAGACCTACAACAACATCTCCAGAATTTTTTGGAGATAAGTGACACTTATATACCCGCTGGAGTGTCACCTGATTATGTTCGGCTCACCCTATTTCCGTTTTCCTTACTTGGTGAAGCCAAGAGGTGGTTAAAAGCTGAACCACCAAATTCTATATCAACGTGGGATGATCTTGCACGAAAGTTTTTGATAAGATTTTTTCCCTCTGGTAAAACAGCCAGACTTAGAAGTCAAATTCTAAGTTTCAAACAGAGGGAGGGAGAAAATTTATATCAAGCCTGGGAAAGATTTAAATCCGTGTTGCGGGAATGTCCTCATCATCATCAGTCCAATGAGGTATTGGTACACACATTTATTGAGGGTTTGGAACCCCATACTAAAATTTTGTTAGACTCAGCAACTGGAGGGCAAGCGCTGGAAAAGACTTATGAGGAGCTGTACACTTTGCTCAACCGGATTTCACAGGGCAATCCAGAATGGAATGCTGACTCATCTCGAGGTGGAGCAAGGAAAGCAGCAGGAGTGCTTGAAGTGGATGGATTTACAGCAATCGCTGCACAGATAGCTGCCTTGCAGAATCAGTTAAACAACCACTTCAGCAATATGAACTTGAACCAGCCTTCAGCTTCAGTCAATGCAGTCCAGCAAATGTGGTGTGAAGTGTGTGGTAGCAGTGAGCACTCAGCTGAGTGCTGTGGAGCAAACCCAGATTCGGTTAACTTTGTGGGCGATGCACAAAGAAATCAACAGCAGTTTGGTAGCGGCTACAACTCAAATTCGAGGAACCATCCAAATTTTTCGTGGGGTAGCAACAACCAACAAGGCCAAAGTTCGGGTCAGGGTATGCACAGGAATCAAGGAGGGCAACAGAACTACCAATCTCAATTCAGAAATCACAATGCCCCTCCTCCACCACCATCACCGAGCATTGAGGAGATGTTCAAGACCATGATCTCTAATCAGGCACAATTGCAGGCTGACTATGTTAAATTGGCAGCTGAAGTGAAAAATAATCAATTAGCGACCAAGGCTCTTGAGTATCAATTTGGGCAATTTGCTAGTGCCCAAAACACAAGGCCCAGAGGAGGACTGCCTAGCGACATGGATCCTAATCCGAAGCAGGTAAATGCAGTGACCACGAGGAGTGGTTTGCAGCTGAAGGAGGTGGAACCGGAAAGACCGCCTCAAAAGTCAGGAGCAGCAGATGATGAGGGAGAGCAACTTGCGGATAAGGGGAAGACCAAAGAAGCTGAATCAGAAAGGCCTCCACCCCCGTTCCCTCAACGACTCAAGAAACACAAGGAGGAGGCGTGTTTCAAGAAATTTATGGAGGTGCTTAAACAGGTACATGTTAACTTACCTCTTGTTGATGTCTTGCAGGGAGTGCCAAAATATGTTAAATATATTAAAGACATCGTGGCCAACAAAAGTCGTTTGACTGAGTATGCCACGGTGGCTTTGATGGAGGAATGCACTTCCCGGATCCAAAATAGACTGCCTACGAAGCTAAAAGACCCTGGAAGTTTTACTATCCATCTTACAATTGGGCAGAGTATCCGAGCTCATGGATTGTGTGACTTGGGGGCGAGTATAAATCTGATGCCATCTTCGGTATTCAGAAAGTTAGGTCTGGGGAGTCCTAGACCTACAACCGTAATCTTGCAGCTAACAGACAGATCCTTATCTAGGCCGGATGGCATTGTTGAGGATGTGCTTGTGCAAGTGGGATCCCTCATTTTTTCGGTTGATTTTATTGTTCTGGATTTTGAACCAGATGCTGAAGTCCCATTTATTTTGGGACGACCCTTCTTGGCAACCGGAAAAGCATTAATCGACGTGGCTGCGGGTCAACTTACAATGCGAGCACATGAAAAGGTAGAAGTGTTCGATGTGTACAAAGCACCCAAGCTCCCGATGGTAAATAAGGAACTCTCGGTGATCAATGTGATTGATCATGGGAATACTAAACAAATGAGTGATTCCCGAGAGTTGATGGGAAGACCACCAGATAAAGGTGAGCACTACTGGGGGGAGGACAATGATCATGAAAAATCATCCATCACCCTAGTGTATAATTGAGCATAAAGGACGTCGAGTCGCGACGGTAAACCAGTCACTGCACGGGAGGCAACCCGTGAAAAATATTTTTTTTGTTTTGTTTAGTAAAGTGTAAATAGTTTTTATTTTAATTTTTCTTTTTCTAGATTTAGTACAAATTTTTCATTTTAGTTTGTATTTTTCATTTTAGTTAGGGAAATCTATTAATCTAACCAATTTTGTTTAGTAAGGTGATTTTCAGGTCAACCGAAGAAAAATGTGCATGGAATCGGGAAGGAAAAGGCAAGGTATGAAAAAATGAATAAAATGAAGAGACAGTACACTAGGGCGTTGGCTCCGTGTCACGGAGGAAGGGCTCCGCGTTACCCTCCGTGACACGTTGAGGTTGAATCTGGATTTTTTAAAAAAATTCCAGAGAGCCATCGCGTTAGCTCCGTGTCACGGAGGAGGGGCTCCGCGTTACCCTCCGTGACATGTTGCCCTATATTTTGTGACGGTTCACACCGGGTTGCCGGGTGACCCGCGTATTTCTTTCATTTTAAACCCCGAATTTTTGCCCTTTTTCCTCATTTTCTCTCTTCTCCGCGACCAAACACCTAAGTTCCCTCTCCCAACCAACATGCCACGCTACTAAGCAAACAATTTGTCAAGTTTCTTCGATCATTCAACTTAAAGGTATGTTTTCCTCTACTCTCTAAAGTTTTTTGGCGATTTTAGTCTAATTTGAGCATGGGAGGTGAGATAAATCACCCTAATTAGCAATTTAGCATGAAATTGAATTATTCTTTGTTTGGTATGTATGTTTATGTTTCCCAGTGATTGTGAGTACAAACTGATTTTTATCTGTATAGGTACATATTTTTGTGGTAATTGATGTGTGTTGTGAAATGTTGTGGTTGCCAGCTGGTACAAACTTTGTAAATATTTTTTTTCTTTATCGAAATGATCGATATTTTTGCAAAAAATTTTGCAAAACTATTTTGTACATATTAAAATATTGTGTAAATATTTTTTCATCAAAATGATCGATGTTTTGCAAAAAGTTTTTGATTTTTATTTTTGGGTTTCTCAGAGTTTGTTTTCGGTTCTTTTACCGAGAATAGTCCCATTGAACCGATGTCATAGTTAGTGACTGTTCCCTATGACGGATGGATGACGACCGTCTTAAGGGAAATGTAGTCGGTAGGAGTAGTGATTTTAATTTGTTTCAGTTTTTTTCTTTGGTGGATTGCATCACGGAACCTGTAGTTACTATATGGTTGTGAAATTTTGGTTGCGTGTTGTAACTGATATTCAAAATGTAAAAGTGATTCGTTTGAAAGCATGCAATTTTGTAAATATGTTGAGTAACCTAGGCGGTAGAATTCGATTCAGTGTGATTGAGGCTTAATTTTTGAATTCATGTAATTGGCTAATTAGAGAGTCTGTGAATGCATCTTGAATCGAGCATGTGCATGAAGTGTGAAGTGAGGTATTGTTATTCCATGTTATTGTGAAGTATCTAGAACCTGCCTGGTGTGTGTACAAAATGAAATGAAGGAGGTGTAGTGTTGTAAAGGATGTAGGCATTTCTTTGTTTTAACCGAGAATTTCTATATTTTTGTTTTCTTGTCATACTCTACCTTTTTATGTGACAGTATACCCTAGTCAGCCCGTTGAGCCTTTAGCCGATTATTTCTTTCTTTTGTCCAAAATTGTATAAACTGAGCTTAATTCCTTCTTTTCATGAGCCGTAAAGTCTATACAAAACTCATAAGCACTTAAGAAAAGAATAATTTTCCCGAAGTGTCAAAGAGTGAGAAGAGTGGAAAGAAAAAGAAAAGCAGAGTGAGGAATGAAAAGAAAAGGTTGAAGAGGCACTTGTCATAATGAAATGATAGTGAAGGTGCATGAAAAACCTTTGTGTCATGTCAAGTGTGTTTGATGAAATGGGCCATACGAAAGTGAACCAGCATGAATGGGATGATTAAAAAAAAGAGAGAAACAATGTTCATGAGTTTATGGGAATGTGTTGAAAAGGCGCTTAAGGATGCTAGTGACTATTATTGGCTAATCCAATATATACTAGTTCCATGGCTTCCATTACAACCCACTAAAGTCCTACTTGATCTTACATCGCATTTCCTTATATTAGTGGAGTAATACACTAAGAGCAAGCCTATGGGTCATGACATGATGCATGTGAATTCTTTTGGGAGAGAGAGTGAAATTAATTTCTACATGCCCCTACTTGAATGTTTGTGTGTTGCATGAACATAAAGGGGAAGATTCTCTTGAGTTGCAAGGGCACATGCTTGATGAAAGATTGATTTTTGTGTTGGATATCTTGATTAGCTGATTTGCATGAGTTTGTCGATATCGAGAGTCGATTTTTGAAGTCTAGGAAGTCTTGATGTATTAAAGGTCATTGCATTGTTAAGACCATGCATGTTTTCTTGATGATTTACAATATTGAATGATCGGTATGACCGTAGCGTAAATTGTCGCACCATAGTGACAAAGGTTGAGATGTAATTTGCATGAGTTGTGTATGTGTTGTTCGAGGAAGAACAAGGATTTAAGTGTGGGGTAAGTGATCTTGGGCAGATATATATGCCCAAGTGATACTCAAACGTATCATTTTCGCCTTGTTTATTGTGCAATGTGTATACATTTTCATGTAATTGGTAATAAAATGTGAATTTATACTAACCAACATGATTAGCATTGTGTTGTAGGTAAAACATGATTTTTAGGAGCTAAAATGCATGTTGGAACAATATCGGAGTTGGACTTGGATGCGAGCACGGAAAAGACATTGGAATGCACAATGTAAAGGGGCTCCGCGATGGAGCCGTGCCGCGCTACCATCGCGGAGGCACACTGCATGGAGGATGAATTAATTTGGCAATTTCCAGTGAAGCCTGGCGACAGCTCCGTGGCACGGAGCCAAGCCTCCGCGTTGCATGTCGTGCCACGTTGAGGCTATATTCCCGGACCTTGGATTTCCAGTGAGGGTCCGCGTCCATGCTGTGTCACGGAGGCAGTGCTCCGCGTTGACCTCCGTGACACGTTGCTTGTTATTCCGGAAAAAATTCCCACTAGTATAAATAGAACACTTAGGCTTATTTTTAATTAATTCAGACTTGGTGGAGCAAGGACGTGGGTTACATACAGTTGAGGGACGAAAAAGCTAAGGGTTTTTCTCTCTTTCTTTCTTCTTTCAATCAATTGTATTTATGATTAACACTTGTTTTAGGATAATTAATCCACAAATGAGTGGCTAATTCTCTTCCTTGCTGAGGTTATGAACATTTGTGATGAATTTTGATTATTAATTTTATGGTTTTCTTCTTCTTCTTCCATGTTGTTCTATTAATTATTGTTTCTACTGCATTAGTGTGTGGCCGACATTAATGTACATCTAAAAAGTCCAATTTCACTCGAGAGAGCACGAAATTGGAAAGTTGTGAATTAATAGGGTATTGTTCTTAACTTGATTTGGGAAAATTGGGTTTTGATGTGCTTTCCTGATAGAAATATACTTGAAAGCCGTATTAGTCAATTTAGGAACCGGAAGTGTATTGCTAGGTCATAAATTGCATTTGATCACAGAAATGTAGACGAATGGTTTATGATTCTAAAGTGAGATTAAATACGAGAGTTTTAATCTCTAGGCTAATGTTCTTGGCTAGCAACAGGAAGAGAAGAATAACCAAATTATGATTATAATTAAGTTCATTACTTGTTCTTAACCTTGGCATGCTCATATCCATAGTTTCAATTCACAGTAAATAGTTGTTAATAGTTTTAGTATATAATTTATAAATAAAAATTATTTAACTTTTGGTTACGTTGTTGTCAGCATAAGTAGAAGTAAGCTAGAATATAGTATACTTAAGAAATTTTACTTTTCCAGAGTCTCCTTGGTTCGATACTTGGCTTACTTAGCCACTTTATTACTTGTTTGACCACGTGCACTTGCGTGTCGGTTTTAACCTATACCAAACCACCCGAACAGTATGTTATATGTCTTTCATATTGATGTTTATGCCTTGTTAGACCCGGGAGCTACATTATCTTTTGTGACTCCTTACATTGCTAGTAGCCTCGGAGTTAGTACCGAGACCATGTTAGAACTGTTTTCAGTTTCGACCCCTGTTTGTGATTTGATCATAGCTAGACGAGTATATAGAGGATGCCCGATCACTGTGTTCCATAAGGTTCCCCCTGCAGACCTTGTAGAGTTAGCCATGACTGACTTTGACATTATTCTTTGCATGGATTGGTTGTTTTCATGTTATACATCGATTAATTGTATGATTCGTACAGTGGAATTTCATTTTTCGGGTGAGTCAGTGTTGGAGTGGTAGGGTAGTTCGGTGGTACCAGTAGGTCGATTTATTTCATATCTTAAGGCCAGGAAAATGATCTCTAAAGGTTTCATGTACCACCTAGTTAGGGTTAAGGATGTGGAGTCCAAGACCCCGACTATTCAGTCAGTTCCGGTGGTGTGTCAATATCCGGAGGTGTTTCCTGACGATTTAGCCGGTGTTCCTCCGAAGAGGGAAATTGATTTCTATAGTGATACATTGCTAGATATGCAGCCCATTTCTATCCCTCCTTACAGGATGGCCCCAGCTGAACTAAAGGAATTGAAGGATAAATTATATGATCTTTTGTATAAGGGCTTCATCAAGTTGAGCAAGTCTCCATAGGGTGCGCTAATTCTGTTTGTTCAAATGAAGGACGGTTCCCTTCGCATGTGGATTGACTATCAGCAGTTTAACAAGGTTATCATCAAGAACAGGTACCCTTTACCTAGGATCAATGATTTGTTTAACCAGCATCAGGGTGCCAAGTGCTTCTCCAAGATTGATCTCAGGTCCCGGTATAACAAACTCGGGGTGCGGGAGAGTGACATCCCAAAAACCGTTTTTAAGACTCAGTAAGGTCACTACGAATTTGTTGTTATATCTTTTGGACTAAATGCTCCAACAGCTTTTATGGATCTAATGAACAGGGTGATTAAGGCATATTTTGACATGCTTGTGATTGTGTTCATTGGCGACATCATGATATACTCTCGGAGCAAGTAGGAGAATGCCACTCATTTAAGGATAATGCTGCAAACCCTCAAGGATCGTTAGTTCTATGCAAATTTTAGGAACTGTGAATTTTGGCTAAACTCTGTAGCATTTCTTGGACATGTGGTTTCAAGTGAAGGCATAAGGGTAATTTCCCAGAAGATCTAAGCGGTGAAGAATTCTCCTAGATCGGTGAATCCTTTAGAAATTCGGAGTTTCTTACGCTTAGAAGGTTACTACTAAAGGTTTGTGGAGGGCTTCTCATCAAATGTGGCCCCATTGACCAGGTTGAATCAAAAAAAGGTAAAATTCCAATGGTCGGATGCTTGTGAGAAAAGCTTCCAAGAGTTGAAGACCCGACTCACTTCAGCACCAGTGTTGACCTTTCCCGAGGGTACCAATGGCTTTGTTGTATATTGTGATGTTTCGAGGGTATAACTGGGATGTGTGTTGATGCAGCATGGGAAGGTAATAGCATATGCCTTGAGACAACTGAAGGTTTATGAAAATAATTACCCGACCCGTGATCTTGGGTTGGCTGTGGTGGTGTTTGCATTGAAGATATTGAGGCATTACTTGTATGGGGTCCCCGTGGATGTATTCACAGATCACAAGAGTTTGTAATATGTGTTCACATAGAAAGATCTAAATCTTCCGCAAAGGCGGTGGTTGGAGCTACTTAAGGACTACGATATGAGCGTCCTCTACCACACGAGCAAGGATAATGCTGTTGAGGATGGACTTAGTAGGCTCTCCATGGAGAGTGTGTCCCACATGGATGAGGGAAAGAAGGAGTTGGTAAAGGATGTCCATCGACTTGCAAGACTGGGAGTTAGATTGATCGACTCGACCAATGGTGGTGTTATTTTGCGTAACTAGGTCAAAATCATCCTTGGTGGTTGATGTTAAATCTAGGCAAGATGAGGATCCAATATTGAGAAAGTTGAAGGAGGTAGTGCAAAGTCAAAAAGTGGAGGTCTTCTCCCAAGGGGGAGATGGTGTGCTACGATATAAGGGTCGCTATGTGTTCCGGACGTCGATAAGTTGAGAGTTCTAATATTGCATGAGGCACATGGTAATAGATATTCTATTCATTTAGGATCCTCGAAAATGTATTGGGATTTGCGAGAAATCTATTGGTGGTATTGTATGAAGAAAGATATTGCGCAGTTCATAGCTAAATGTCCAAACTGCCAGCAAGTGAAAGTCGAACATCAAAGTCGGGATGTGTACTTCAGGATATCATCATCCCCACTTGGACGTGCGAAGAGATTAATATGGATTTTTTTACAGGTCTACCCCGTACTCGCCAGCAATACGACTCCATTTGGGTGGTGGTCGACAGGTTAACCAAGGCTGCACACTTCCTACCAGTCAAGAACACATATTTAACGGATGATTATGCTAATTTGTATATTTGGGAGTTGGTTCGACTTCATGGAGTGCCCTTTTATATTATCTTAGACTGAGGTACTCAGTTTACCTCTCAATTCTGGCGTTCCTTTCAAAAAGGGTTTGGGACGCAGGTTAAGCTCTGTACAGCCTTCCATCTGCGAACAGATGGCCAGGCAGAATGAACAATTTAGACCCTTGAGGATATATTGAGGACATGTGTTATGGATCTTAAAGGTAGTTTGGATGATCATTCGCCCTTGATCGAGTTTGCTATAATAAGAGTTACCACTCTAGTATCCATATGGCACCATTCGAGGCTCTTTACGGGTGGAGGTGTAGATCTTCCATCGAATGTTTTGAGGTTGGTAGGTAGCTATGATAGGACCATATTCGGTTCATGCGGCGATGGTGAAGGTTCAGGTGATAAGGGACCGGTTGAAAACTGCTCAGAGTCGTCAGAAATTGTATGCTGATGTGAGGAGAAGAGTTTTGGAGTTTGATGTGGTTGAATGGATATTTCTAAAGGTATCTCCCATGAAAGGAGTCATGTTGTTCGGAAAGAAAGGTAAACCCAGTCCCCGCTATATTGGCCCCTACCGGATATTGAGAATAGTTGGTAAGGTGGCATATGAGTTGGACTTACCCTCGGAGATACCTTCAGTTCATCCCGTCTTTCATGTGTCACATTTGAAGAAGTGCTTGGGTGATCCAGCCTTGGTAGTTCCAGTAGATAGCATTAGAGTGAAGGACAACCTCAGTTATGAAGAAATTCCCATTGAAATCTTGGATTGTCAGTTTCGGAGGCTGGGGAACAAAGAAGTAGCTTCAGTTAAAGTATTATGGAGAAATCAGCATGCTAAGGGAGCTACGTTTGAAGCCAAAGCAGATATGATAGCTAAATACCCACATTTTTTCCCTACTGACTCAGTTTAAGTTGGAGGTATCAGATTTGCCCTACACTTTTAATCAACTTTTCCCGTTCAGTTCATGTGTACAAGTTTGTTTTATGATATGGTAAATGTATGTGATGTCTGAATTCAGTTTAGCTATGTAGTTCCTTTCGGAGGTAGTCATTCCATCAGTTTTCCACTTAAATGACTGGTAATTGTATATGGTGATAGCTTGTTTCTAAGTTTTCTGTATGTTTGTAACATTAAAGGACGAATGTTCCCAAGGGGGAGATATTGTTATACCCCGGAAACCCAAGGATCAGACCCAGAAATAAAAATGGAGAAAAAATAAAAATTCTCACTAGGTCACAGAACGACCCCTGAGGTGAGTCGTGAGGAGTGACCATGAGTCGTGAGGTGACTCTTGGTCAACGTGGTGTGGCAAGGCCTGACTGAGGAGGCCACGGGCTTGACCATGAGTCATGGTCAGACCTCACGACTCGTGTGGTCACCCGTGGTGAACCCTGGAGAATCGGCAGGTTGGGATGGACAGTGTAGGCCACGGAAGGTGACCACAAGTCGTGGTCTGACCTCACGACTCGTGAATTCACCCTTGGGGTCCCCTTGGATGTTTGGGCAGTGTCCTTAACGGACCATGGCCACGAGTCATCCCTTGTGGCAATGACTCGTTAGGCTCCTCGTGGGGTCTGTTAACCAGAAATTTCTGCATTTTAATAAGGGTGTTTTTGTAATTTCTAAAGTTCCTAATGCCTAAACTAAGTCATTTTGGATATTTTCTGAGTGTGATAAGAGGAGTTAAGCCCTTTATGCATGCCCATTCTCATGCAAAAGCCTGGAGATGTTTTTGGGAGATTCAAGGCCTTCTTCCCCAAATTTTCATTAATTTCTTTGTGCGTGTTGAAGAAACTTTAAGTCCATCCATTCCCAGGTATGTAGGGTTTCAAAATGGGTGGAATTCTTCCTGACCCATGCTCAAACATCAAGTTAATTCATGAATTCTCCTATTCAAGTTCTATTGGGTTTTACCCAAATGCATGAAAATGTGATTTCTCTTTATGGTTCTGATTTGATGGAATTTTAATTATCAAATTATGAATGATGGGAAGGTTATTTTATTATTTACTTCAAATCATGTTTCAATCTTTTAAATCTAAAAATGCCCATTTGATGAAAATTCATGGAAGTTATGATTTATGATGACTACTCTATT
Organism: Datura wrightii; assembly: GCA_035772735.1. Lineage (NCBI taxonomy): Eukaryota > Viridiplantae > Streptophyta > Magnoliopsida > Solanales > Solanaceae > Datura > Datura wrightii. The sequence goes on along the minus strand of JASDFA010000019.1, from coordinate 67,012,114 downwards.
ATTTGAGTTTATTGATGGTAGAAAAGCATGATTTTCAAGCTAACCATGTTTATGAACATGTTTTAAAAGAATTGAATATAATGAAGTATTGGGTAATGCCCACATGTTGAAGAATGAACTACGATTTATGAACTAATTACATGATTTATCGATTTATGATGTCGGCCGATTAAAAGGGCTTTGATTCTTGGCTAAGCACGTTTAAAGGGGATCAATGATGATAATTGTTATATTTTATCCAATGAATCTTAATGCATGATGTTATTAATTTATCTATGAGCCTATATGCATATTTATGGAGTTGTGTCTAGCACAGAGCAGCCCGACGTTCAAAGGACTATGCTGGTGTCTCATAACCACGTGCCACCGTGGGTTTCTAATGATACGTTGTATTGATAATTATCCCCCAAAATGTTATATCACGCCTTATGAACGACCTCGCCTAGAAAGCCAAGGTTGGATCTGCCCACTTGAGCGAGACAGTAGGGCGTCATGACAGGCTCTAACTGAAAGTGTCGGTGATGACGAGTCCTTCCATTGTTCTGCATGTTTTCTGCATTGTCATTTTTATGTTACTGGCTCAAGTTATTTTTTGATAAAGTTTATTTACGATTATAATTATGAACATCTTATGAATGATTTGAAAGCCTTGAGCCTTATGTTCGCTTATGAAGTGATGATACAAGCATGATGTCCTTCTCTTATGTAACTTATGAGTTTTATTTCACTTTTAAATGTTCGTTTTACTTACATTCCATAATTGGTACATTCCACGAACTGACTGCATACTTCCTCTATTGTATTGTTTCATGATACAGGGTCCGAATCTTAGGCTCATCCTCATCCTTATTCCATCCCGTCTTATGTTTCCAGCTTATTGGTGAGTCCTCATGTTTCGAGGGCCATTCAATTAACTTTCATGCTATTTATGTTCAGTTTTGGTCGGGTTATTTGGAGATGTTGTCCCATCATCCCATCTTATGTATTAGAGGATTTCAGAAAAGTATATAGTGCTCCACCGTATATACGCCCAGTATTTGTTGATGTTATGCTGTAATTACGTTTTCGCAATGTTTATGATTTTAATTCCGCCTATTTGAATAAGATTAGTTGTATGCATGTGCAATGGGTCGATTTGTGGTCCCTCGGGGTCCCTTGTCCCGTGTCTACGACCCGGGTGTATATTCGGGTCGTGACAGTTGACTAGTGGGAGAGTCTATAATGGACAGATAACCATGTGAGATAGAAGTGGACTCTGATATATACGCCCTACTGGAAGGACCCAATATACCTTTCCAAGGTATAGAGGCATGAACTGGGTGATCACAAAAGTCTGGGGCCAATCAGGCTAATAAGTACTATAACCTACGCTAGCAACGTAGTTCTAAGAACTTGGGTGCGCTGGAACCCTGGTCCGTTCGGTGCTAATTCCTGCTCCCACTGGAATACCTAAACTGAATACCAAGATGATAGCTCAAAACTGGAAACCAAGACTAGCCAGAGATATATAACTTAAAGTACGCTGAGAGTCTTATTAGAATAGATTCTGAAACTGGGTTCTAGACTGGTCAGAGCAACTTATCTAGAAGCACCATAACCATCTAAGAACATACTATAATTTGCCTGGGGTCCTACGGCTAGTCAGAGTTGTTTATCTAAAGTGTCATGACGCCTAGTGGACCAATGAAACTGAGTTCTGACTCTGATTCTAATAATTGGGAGGTATAACAGACACGTCAAGGAATTCTGTAGTCAAACTGATCAGTTGACACTGTTCTGGTCAACCCAGAGGTTGCTAAATCTGACTGAGACTAGGCTAACATTCTGAGTAATACAGAGTATATAAACTTTCTGATTGAAAATGACTAACATACATGTGACTGAGTTTCTAACACATACAAATATCATAAGAACCCCTAACTCTGAAAGATTCAAGCAATTTTCGAGAATTTAATACTTAAGCAGGATTCTAGTTTCTAATTTTCAAGAGTTAGAGCTAAAATTCACATTCAAGAGAACAGGCAACATTCTAATTGCAGTTTGGTGTGAAACATCAAAATTTAGCATAGAATAATATTCCCTAAGAAATAACCAAGGTTTGATAGCAATATCTTCATAATTGAAAACTTAGGACTAGAACTGATAAAAAACTGAGGAATAGTTTTAGGGGACACAAGGAAAGAACAATCTCCTTGTTGATTTCCCACATACCCGAGTTGTATTTCCTCGGAGAAGGAGCTTGAATCTGCTGTAATGGGTGTGAAGCCCTAGTCTTTCCTTTGAGTTCTTGAGAGGAGATATGATCGGTTTCGAAAAGTTGTACGTGGGGAATGAGGGGAAAAATCATTCAATCCCTCTAATATCTAAGAAACTTCAGCCTAAACGACGTAGTTTAGGAACTAAATAGGTAGGATATTACAGAAAAATCCCTGGGCTAAAATCCGAAATCTAGTTGACGAGGTCCAACCAGGTCACAAAATGAGTTGTTGGTTGAGACCATGACTTATTGGGACCTCTTGTTGGGTCTACTGCCTAAAGATTTAAAAATGCCAGATCTGGCAATAGGGGTCACCAAGAGGGACCTAAAGACTCGTTACAAAGGACATGACTCATGGCATCACTAGTTAAGTACACTGTCCAATAATCGTCCGGGGATGATAATGGGAGACGTCATTACTCGTTACTGGTAACAACGACACGTGGTTACCATCCGTCATGTTCATTGCCTAAATTCCAAAAGTTCCCTTTGGTAACTGATCTTGGGCAGATTTATATGCCCAAGTGATACTCAAACGTACCATTTTTACCTTGTTTGTTGTGCAATGTGTATATAATACCATGTATTTGGTAATAAAATGCGAATTTATACTAACCAACATGATTAGCATTTGTTTTGCAGGATAATGTGATTTTTAGGAGCAAAAATGCGTGTTGGAACTATGTCGGAGTTGGACTTGGATGCGAGCGTGGAAAAGACCTCGGATGGCACATTTTACACTGGCTCCGCGATGGTGCCGTGCCACGCTGCCATCGCGGTAGTACACTGCCTGGAGAGGAAATTAATTGGCAGAATCCAGTGAGGCTTCGCGACAGCTCCGTGGCACGGAGACAGGCCTCCGCGATGGCCTCCGTGCCACGTTGAGGCCAATTATCGGGACCCTGAGATTTCCAGAGAGGGTCCGCGTCCACGCCGTGTCACGGAGGCCGTGCTCCGCGTTGGCCTCCGTGACACGTTGCTTGTTATTCCGGGAAAAATTTCCCACTAGTATAAATAGCACACTTAGGTTATTTTTAAAGAGTCTTCTTTTTAGTTCTAGTTTTTAGCAGAGTTCAGGAGTGAAGAGAGGAACGTGGTTTTGTGGCAGTTGAAGAATAGAAAAGATAAGAGTTTTCTTCTCTTCCCTTCTTCTTTTCCTTCAATTGTATGCATGATTTACACTCATTCTAGGACGATTAATCCAAGGATGAGTGGCTAATTCCTTTCTTGCTGAGGTTTTGAACTTGTGTAATGATTATTGGTAATAATTGATATGGTTTCTTCTTCTTCTTGCATATTGTTCTATTAATTTTTGTGCTTAGTACATTCTTGATTGGCCACCATTAATGTATATCTAAAAAGTCCAATTTCACTCGAGAGAGCATGAAATTGGAAAGTTGTGAATTAATAGGGTATTGTTCTTAACTTGATTTGGGAAAATTGGGTTTTGATGTGCTTTCTTGATAGAAATATACTTGAAAGCCGTATTAGTCAATTTAGGAACCGGAATTGTAGTGTTAGGTCATAAATTTCATTTGATCACAGAAATGTAGACGAATGGTTTATGATTCTAAAGTGAAATTAAATACGGAAGTTTTAATTTCTAGGCAAACGTTCTTGACTAGCAATATGAAGAAGAGGATGACCAAATTATCATAATTATCAACTTCATTACTTGTTCTTAACCTTGGCATGAGCATATCCATTGTCTGAATTCAACGTAAATAATAGTTGTTAAGTTTAGTATATAATTAGTTTAGAAACAAAACTCCCTAAATTCTTGATTGGATAGTTGTTAGCATAGTTAGAAATAGAATAGAAATATAGTGAACTAGGCAATTTTGCATATCTAGAGCAGCCTCCTTGGATCGATACTTGGCTACTTAGCCACTTTATTACTTGTTTGACCACGTACACTTGCGTGTCGGTTTTTAACACATACCGAACCAGCCGAACAAGTTTTTGGCGCCGTTGCCGGGGAGGCTAGGCGATTTGTAAAATTTTGTTTAGTGTAAATTTACTGTATTTGTATTTTATTTTCTTAAGTGTTAACAACTTGGTCTTAGCCTGTATTTTGCAGATTTTTATTTCTGTGAACACTGGCAAGGGACAAGGAGTTGGTGGTATCTTACTTAGAGCCAGAACGTGAATTGCATAGTCAACGTAGAGAAGCTCTTCGGAAGAAGCTGCAGTTGCTCAAACAGTCTATGATGGAGCAACCCAATCCACCAGTTGTACGGGCAGTGTTAATGCCCGAGGAAGTAGCAGCCAGGCCGGTTCGCGAGGTAGCAATCCCACACGCTAATAATGTACATTCCAGCATCCGCAAACCAGAGCCTGGGGGGAGATTTGAGTTAAAGCAAAATATGGTGCAACTTTTGCACACGAGCGGGCAGTTTACCGGTCTCCCTCACGAAGATCCGCAACAACATCTCCAGAACTTTTTGGAGATAAGCGACACGTACATACCCGCTGGAGTGTCACCTGATTATGTTCAGCTCACCTTATTTCCATTTTCCTTATTGGGTGATGCCAAGAGGTGGTTAAAAGCTGAACCACCCAACTCTATATCAACGTGGGATGATCTTGCAAAGAAGTTCTTGATCAGATTTTTCCCTTCAGGTAAAACAACTAAACTTAGAAGTCAGATTCTAAGTTTTAAACTGAGGGAAGGAGAAAATCTTTATCAAGCCTCGGAAAGATTCAAGTCCATGTTGCGGGACTGTCCTCATCATCATCAGTCAAATGAGGTGTTGGTACACACTTTTATTGAGGGTTTGGAACCCCACACTAAAATTTTGTTAGACTCAGCAGCTGGAGGGCAAGCGCTGGAGAAGACTTATGAAGAGTTGTACACTTTGCTCAACCGAATCTCACAAGGCAATCCGGAATGGAATGCAGATTCTTCAAGGGGTGGAGCAAGGAAAGCAGCGGGAGTGTTCGAAGTGGATGGATTCACAGCTATCGCTGCACAGATAGCTGCTTTGCAAAATCAGTTAAACACTCACTTCAGCACTATGAATTTGAACCAGTCTTCAGCCTCAGTTAATGCAGTCCAACAGATGTGGTGTGAAGTGTGTGGTAGTAGTGAGCATTCAGCTGAGTGCTATGGTGCAAATCCTGATTCTGTCAACTTTGTGGGCAATGCACAGAGGAATGAACAGCAGTTTGGTGGTGGCTACAACTCGAGTTGGAGGAATCATCCGAATTTTTCGTGGGGTAGCAACAATCAACAAGGCCAAGGTTCAGGGCAGGGTATGCACAGAAACCAAGGAGGGCAACAAGGCTATCAGAATCAGTTCAGAAATCACAATGCCCCTCCTCCACCACCATCACCAACTATTGAGGAAATGTTCAAGACCATGATTGCCAACCAGGCACAATTGCAGGCTGACTACGTCAAACTGGCAGCCGAAGTAAAGAACAATCAATTGGCAACCAAGTCTCTTGAATATCAGTTTGGGCAATTTGCTAGTGCCCAAAATACTAGACCCAGGGGAGGACTACCTAGCGACACAGATCCAAATCCTAAGCAGGTAAATGCAGTGACCACGAGGAGTGGTTTACAATTAAAGGAGGTGGAACCTGAAAGACCGCCTCAGAAGTCAGGAGCAGTAGATGTTGAGGGAGAACAAACCTCAGATACGGGGAAGACCAAAGAAGCTGAACCAGCAAGGCCTCCACCCCCGTTCCCTCAATGACTTAAGAAACACAAGGAGGAGGCGTGTTTCCAGAAATTCATGGAGGTACTCAAACAGGTACATGTTAACTTACCTCTTGTTGATGTCTTGCAGGGTGTGCCGAAATATGCAAAGTATATCAAAGACATCGTGGCCAACAAAAGTCACTTGACTGAGTATGCCACGGTGGCTTTAACAGAGGAATGCACATCCCATATTCAGAACAGGTTGCCCACTAAACTAAAGGATCCTGGAAGTTTTACTATCCAGCTGACGATTGGGCAAAGTATCCGAGCTCGTGGGTTATGCGACTTGGGGGCAAGTATAAATCTGATGCCATCTGCGGTATTCAGAAAGTTAGGGCTAGGGAGTCCTAGACCCACAACAGTGATCTTGCAGCTAGCAGACAGGTCCTTAGCTAAGCCGGATGGCATTGTTGAGGATGTGCTAGTGCAGGTAGGCTCCCTCATTTTTCCGATAGATTTCATTGTTCTGAATTTTGAACCAGATGCAGAAGTCCCATTTATTTTGGGACGACCATTTTTGGCAACCGGAAAGACATTGATCGATGTAGCTGCGGGTAAACTTACAATGCAAGCACATGACAAGGTAGAGGTATTTGATGTGTTAAAATCCATGAAGTTGCCGGCTATACATGAGGAGCTTTCGGAAATCAACGTGGTTGAACATGTAGGAAGTAAGCAGGCTGTTGAAGCTCAAGACCCCTTGGAGAGAGCGCTTACGCACTCTGATCATTTTGGGGATGGAGAAGCTTGTGGAATGGTTCAATTATTAGATGGAGCACCTCAATACCCGAGAAGACAGGAATTTCAGTCCTTGATGAGATCACTAGAGCCGTTGCCGAAACTGTCTGTTGAGGAGGCACCGAAATTGGAGCTGAAAGAATTGCCTCCCCATTTAAAATATATCTTTTTGGGGGAGGGAGAGACTTTACCAGTTATTATCTCTGCAGACTTGACAGAGGAACAGGAACAGGCAGCTTTGGGGGTCTTAAGGAAGAGAAAGAAAGCAATGGGTTGGCAAATGTCCGACATTCAGGGTATAAATCCAGCTTTCTGCACGCACAGGATATTTATGGAGACAGGAGCCAAGCCGACAGTTCAGCCACAGAGGAGACTTAATCCAGCAATGAAAGATGTGGTAAGAAAGGAAATAATTAAGTGGCTTGATGCAGGTGTAGTCTACCCAATTTCAGACAGTGAGTGGGTCAGTCCCGTTCAATGTGTTCCTAAGAAAGGGGGGATGACTGTAATCACCAATGAGAAAAATGAGTTAATCCCCACACGAACCGTCACAGGATGGCGAATTTGTATGGACTACCGAAAGCTGAATGAAGCCACGAGGAAAGACCATTACCCCATTCCTTTTATTGACCAAATACTTGACAGGTTGGCAGGGCAGGAATATTACTGCTTTCTCGATGGGTAGTCCGGCTATAACCAAATAGCCATCGCTCCTGAGGATCAAGAGAAGACGACGTTCACCTGTCCTTATGGGACATATGCTTTCAGGCGAATGCCGTTTGGGTTATGCAATGCACCCGCCACATTTCAGAGATGCATGATGGCTATATTCCATGACATGGTTGAAGATTTTGTTGAGGTATTTATGGATGATTTTTCTGTTTTTGGTAATTCGTTTGCTACTTGCTTGCAGAATCTTGACAGGGTACTGGCTCGATGTGAACAATCCAACCTGGTGTTAAACTGGGAGAAATGCCACTTCTTAGTAAAGGAGGGGATTGTCCTAGGCCACAAAGTGTCTAAAAAGGGGTTGGAAGTCGATCGTGCTAAAATAGAGGTGATTGAGAAATTGCCACCACCAGTATCCGTGAAAGGTGTACGAAGTTTTCTGGGACATGCAGGATTCTACAGACGATTCATAAAAAACTTTTCCAATCTTTCTAGACCGCTATGCAGGCTGCTAGAAAAGGAGGTCAAGTTTGAATTAAATGATGAGTGTGTTGTAGCATTCAAAAAGTTGAAGCAGAAGTTGATAGAAGCACCCATACTTACTTCTCCTGACTGGGAACAACCATTTGAGTTGATGTGTGATGCCAGTGATGTGGCTGTGGGAGCTGTTTTGGGACAAAGGAAGAATAGAGTTTTTCATTCTATTTATTATGCAAGCAAGACGCTGAATGCGGCTCAGAGCAATTACACAGTCACAGAAAAAGAAATGCTAGCTCTGGTGTTTGCATTTGACAAGTTCCGGTCGTATTTGGTGGGTACGAAAGTGGTGGTGTACACTGATCATGCAGCTATTCGATACCTATTCAACAAGAAAGATGCTAAGCCCAGATTGATCAGATGGATCTTATTGCTACAAGAATTTGACCTTGAGATTAGAGACAGAAAGGGGAGTGAAAATCAGGTAGCAGATCACCTATCACGACTGGAGAGTCAGTCGCATGTGATGGAAACTGATGACATTAATGAGGACTTCCCAGATGAGCAACTATTGGCAGTGGGAGAAGCAGAAGTTCCCTGGTATGCTGACATAGTCAACTTGCTAGTGAGCGGAGTTTACCCCCCTGAAGCAACAGACCAGCAAAGAAGAAAATTGAGGCATGACAGCCGATATTATGTATGGGACGAGCCATATTTGTTCAAGCAGGGACCAGATCAGGTGATTAGAAGATGCATCCCAGAGAGTCAGATAGTAGAGGTGCTAAGGGGCTGCCATTCTTCATTGTATGGAGGGCATCATGGAGGTGAGAGAACAGCACATAAGGTTCTTCAGTCAGGTTTCTTTTGGCCGACCCTGTTCAGAGATTCTATGGAGTATGTCAAAATGTGTGATAGATGTCAGCGGACAGGAACAATTGGCAGAAGACAAGAGATGCCTTTGCAGAACATACTGGAAGTTGAGCCCTTTGATGTATGGGGTATTGATTTCATGGGTCCATTCCCACCGTCATTTGGAAATCGTTACATCTTGGTAGCTGTAGATTATGTATCAAAATGGGTGGAAGCAATAGCTTGCCCCAGGAATGATAACAAGGTAGTAACAAAGTTTGTGAAGAAACACATTCTCACAAGGTTTGGGACACCCCGAGCAATTATCAGTGACGGAGGAGCTCATTTTGTCAATGCAAGCTTCAAGAAATTATTGGCTAAGTATGGGGTGCGCCATAAGGTGGCCACGGCATACCACCCTCAAACTAGTGGGCAAGTGGAGGTGTCAAATAGGGAGGTAAAACAGATTCTTCAGAAAACGGTGAACACACAACAGAATGATTGGTCTGGTAAACTTGATGATGCGTTGTGGGCCAACCAAACAGCTTATAAGACACCGATCGGAACGTCACCATACCGATTGGTCTATGGCAAAGTATGTCATCTCCCGGTTGAACTTGAGCATCGAGCTTTCTGGGCTGTCAGAAAGCTAAATATGGACTTAGAGCTGGCGGGTAAAAAGAGATTGATGCAGCTCAGCGAGCTTGACGAATTCCGCTGGCATGCCTATGAAAGTGCGAAGTACTACAAGGAAAGAACCAAAAGATGGCACGACAAGCATGTGGTGCATCGCATTTTCGAACCAGGACAGAAAGTTTTGCTTTTTAATTCAAGATTGAAATTGTTTCCTGGTAAGCTGAGGTCTAAATGGTCTGGACCGTTTGAAGTAGTGAGAATGACCCCTCATGGGGCGGTAGAACTGTGGCAAGAAGACAGGAGTGCTACTTTCTTGGTAAATGGGCAAAGATGCAAGCACTACTGGGGAGATGACCATGATCGGGACAAATCGTCCATCTCCCTAGTAGACACGTGAGCATAAAGGCTGTCGAGCCGCGACGTTAAACCAGGCGCTGCACGGGAGGCAACCCGTGAAAAATATTTTTTTTCTTTCCTTAGTGTAAAGTTTTTCTTTTATTCTATTTTCTTTCCTTTTTCTTGACTAGGCTTAGATTTGCATTTTAATTAGTAATTTTTATTTTATTTTTTTAGTAGGGAATCTATGAATTTAACCAATTTTTGTTTAGTGAGGTGATTTTCAGGTATACCGGAGGAAAAATACTTGGAATCGAGGAAACGAGGCGAGGTATGAAAAATAAAATTTGATGGTGAAACAGAGCACTGGCGCGTTGGCGCCGTGTCACGGAGGCAATACTCCGCGTTGACCTCCGTGACACGTTGAAGGCAAAATCTGGAATTTTTTAAAATTCCAGTAAGCCAACGCGTTGGCTCCGTGTCACGGAGGGGGTACTCCGCGTTACCCTCCGTGACACGTTGCCCTTATTCCAGTGCCGGGTCACACCGGGTTTCCCGGTAACCCGCGTGTTTCTTTTAAATAAACCCCCGATTTTCGCCCAAATTTCCCCATTCCTTCTACCCTCCGCGACCAAACACCCATTCCCCTACCCCCAAGCTCCGTGCCACGTTGATAGGCAAGGAAAACGTCAAGTTTTTTTCGGTTCTTCAAATCCAAGGTATGTTTTCATCTTCTATCTCAAATTTCTGGCGAGTTTTGTCACTTTTGAGCATGTGAGGTGAGATATATCACCCTAGGTAAAAATTAAACATGATGTGAATTATTTTGTGATTGATTATGTTCGGATTATTGTAGTTGACGTTTGAACTTATCGATTGATTGAATAATTCAATATTGATTGTCGAATTGAGTTCTAGGGCTTGGGTTGTTGGATTTTAACGTGGGTAACTTGATAGTTTGATGAAATTGGTGCCGGGTGTGTTTAGTAGTCGAGATAAGTCGTGGTAACTATTGTTTAATTGTGGAAAGACGACTAATTCTCAAATTTTTGTGGGAAAGTGCATAATATGTGAATTGGTTGATTTGCTTAGATTAGTTGTATATAATAGGTTTGTATTGTTGTTCTTATTTCTGTTGTGGTTATTGTTGCTAAGTGCTATGGGTGAATAGCTGTCGATAGTAGGATTGGGTTAGCTGTATGAAGTCTGAGTAGTTCGCTAGCCGTTATGCTGTCGAAATTTTGTGAACGCACTAAGCAACATGTTTATAGTTGATTGTGTTTGGGGTGTAAATAGAGTTATCCTTGCTAAAATGTTGTAGATATTGTTAAAGACTAAGTGTGGGGTAAATTTTTGTTTAACCCGACCTTAGCCGAAGCTAACAAGTTTTTAGCTTAATGTTGTGCTTGTCTGTGTAAATTGACAGGTACAATGGCTAGCCGACAAGATAAAGGCAAGGGTGCCTCAACCTCAGGCACCGGCAGAAAGAGAATGAGACTGGGCACTGCTGTCCCAGCTGCACCTGCTGTTCCACGCGGTCAACACCGCCGATACGGAACACGATGGGTCACCGACGAAGGGAAGAAATGGTATAATAAGTACAAGGAAAGCAAATACTTCCCGGAGGAATATATTGCAAGGGAACCACTTGCACAGGAGTTCCCTCGCATGGTGCAGAGGATTGAGGCAGCTGGGCTCAGTTTTATTTTTCAGGAGCCCAAGGAGTGCAACCTTCACTTGGTCCGGGAATTCTACGCCAACTGGAACCCGGCCATCAGGAGCCATACTATTAAAATCAGAGGGCAGATTGTCACTCTGGAACCCCAGCAGCTGAATGCCATCGTTGGAGCGCGGGACACAGACGCCCACGTTCTCCGCCAGCTCAATATCACCCCACCGTACGCCGACATCAGACGTACGTTGTGTGGGGCTCGATCCACAGCCCGATGGAGGAGACACAAAGAGAGGGGTTACCACCAGACTCTGCCTTATTCGCAGATGAACAGGGAGGCCAGAATCTGGCTAAAAATGGTATGTTCGTGTTTGATCCCGGGAGTGCATATGACAGACGTGACCCGGGACCGTGTCTGCCTGGTGTATGCCCTTATGAAAGGGCTTGAGATTAATGTGGGGGCGGTTATAATATCCGCCATGAAGAGAGCCAGACTACACCAGGGCCACAGATACGGGTTTGGCGGACTCATCACCACCTTCCTCCGAGGCCTTGACATCGAGGAAGAAGCTTTGGATTACATTCCGCAGTTGGAGCGGAGGGCCCTTGATGTGATAAAAACCAAGGCCCCCGACACTAAACACGGACCTGTGCTGACTCTGGGCGAGCGACATGCTCGTGACGACCAGTATATGGCCCGTATGTTCGGCATGCAGATGCTGCAGCTACAGATAGGTGGGAGACCAGCCACCGAGGATGAATTATGGCAGCTGGAGCTGGACTACCCCTTCGGCGAGAATGCCAGAGCTTTATGCAAAGGTGGGGCCAGCCTTTGTGGAGCCGACTGATGACGACGTCCCTACTGATGAGGAGACACGTCGTGAGGACTCTGATGTAGAGTCCGATGACGGCGATGGAGCTGATTCAGATATGGGCTACGAGGCCGCATCACCGGATGAGGAAGTCGAATATTTCGACTAAGCAGGAAGTTCCACCACCCAAAATTTTGTGCTTTGTATTTTTGTGAACACTGGGGACAGTGTTCGATTTAAGTGTGGGGTGGGGAGTAGTTAGGTGCTGGGTCATAGGCTCTAAACTTGCTGTATAATTCTTCGTTGACGTTATGTATGCCTGTGTTTTCCCTGTTGTTGTGAACTGATTTGTGATGTATGTGTATATATTTGTGTTGTGGCTAATGATGTGTGTTTTGAAAGTTATGGTTGCACTTGTAAATATTTTGTAAATTTTGTAAATATTTTTTTCTCTATCGATATGATCGATATATTTCAAAATTTTTGCGAAAAGATTTTGCATTTATCAACATAGTTTGCAAATATTTTCTATCGAAATGATCGATGTGTTGCAAAAATTTTGAAGTTTTATTTTTGGGTTTCTCGGAGTTTGTTTTCGGTTCTTTTACCGAGAATAGTCCCATTGAACCGATGTCATAGTTAGTGACCATTCCCTATGATGGATGGATGACGACCGTCTTAAGGGAAATGTAGTCGATAGGAGTAGATTTTTTTTTTAGTTTCTTTGGGGGATTGCATCAATAAACTGTAGTTGCTTATGGTTGCTAAAATTTTGTTGCGTGTTGTAATTGATGTTCGAAATGTGAAAATGATTCGTTGGAAAGCATGCAATTGTGTAAATATGTTGAGTTACCTAGGCTATAGAATTTGGTTCATTATGATTGAGGCTTAATCTTGAATTCATGTAATTGACTAATTAAAGAGTCTGTGAATGCGTCTTGATTCGAGCATGTGCATAAAGTGTGAGTGAGGTTTTGCTATGCCATGTCATTGTGAATTGTCTAGAACTTGCCTGGTGTGTATACAAAACGAAATGAAGGAGGTGTAGTGTTGGAAAGGATGTAGGCATTTCTTTGTTTTAACCGTTAGTTTCCATTTTTTTTTCTTGTCAAATTCTACCTTTTTATATGTTGTATATCCTAGTCAGCCCGTTGAGCCTTTAGCCGATTTCTTTCTTTTGTCCAGAATTGTATGGACTAAGCTTTATTCCTTCTTTTCATTAGCCTTAAAGTCTATAAGAAACTCTTAAGCGCTTATAAAGAACAGAAAATTGTTTCCCATGGTGTTAAAGAGTGAAAAGAGTGAAAAGAGTGAAAAGAAAAAAAAAAAGCAGAGTGAAGAAAGAAAAGATGATGTGGATGAGGCACTTGTTGTAATTAAATGACAGTGAGGGTACATGAAAAACCCTTTGTTTTGTGTCAAGTGTGCCTGATGAAATGGGCTGTATGAAAGTAAACCAGCATGAATGGGAGAAAAAGAGAAAAGAGAGGAACAATGTCCATGAGTCGATGGGGATGAGTTGAAAAGGCGCTTAAGGATGCTAGCGACTGTTATTGGCTAAACCAATATATATACTAGATCCATAGCCCAGTTACAACCCATTTAAAAGTCCTATTTGATCCTACGTTGCATTTCTTTATATTAGTGGAGTAATACGCTAAGGGCAAACCTATGGGTCATGACATGATGCATGTGAATTCTTTTGGGAGAGAGAGTGAAATTAATTGTTATATGCCCCTACTTGCATGTTTGTGTGCTGCACGAACAGAAAAGGGAAAGTTCTCTCGAGTTGTGAGGGTACATGCTTGATGAAAGAATGCTTTTCGTGTCGGATTTCTTTATTAGTTGATTTGCATGAGTTTGCTGATATCAAGAATCAATTCTTAAAAGTCTAGGAAGCCTCAATGTATTAAGGTCATTGTCTTGTACGACCAAGCATGTTTTCTTGATGATTTGCAAAAATCGAATAATCGGTATGACCGTAACGTAAATGGTTGCACCATAGTGACAAAGGTTGAGATGTGATGTGCATGATTTGTGTATGTGTTGTTCGAGGACGAACAAGGATTTAAGTGTGGGGTAAGTGATCTTGGGCAGATTTATATGCCCAAGTGATACTCAAACGTACCATTTTTACCTTGTTTGTTGTGCAATGTGTATATAATATCATGTATTTGGTAATAAAATGCGAATTTATACTAACCAACATGATTAGCATTTGTTTTGCAGGATAATGTGATTTTTAGGAGCAAAAATGCGTGTTGGAACTATGTCGGAGTTGGACTAGGATGCGAGCGTGGAAAAGACCTCGGATGGCACATTTTACACTGGCTCCGCGATGGCGCCGTGCCACGCTGCCATCGCGGTAGTACACTGCCTGGAGAGGAAATTAATTGGCAGAATCTAGTGAGGCTTCGCGACAGCTCCGTGGCACAGAGACAGGCCTCCGTGCCACGTTGAGGCCAATTATTCGGACCCTGAAATTTCCAGAGAGGGTCCGCGTCCACGCCGTGTCACGGAGGCCGTGCTCCGCGTTGGCCTCCGTGACACGTTGCTTGTTATTCGGGGAAAAATTTCCCACTAGTATAAATAGCACACTTAGGTTATTTTTAAAGAGTCTTCTTTTTAGTTCTAGTTTTTAGCAGAGTTCAGGAGTGGAGAGAGGAACGTGGTTTTGTGGCAGTTGAAGAATAGAAAAGATAAGAGTTTTCTTCTCTTCCCTTCTTCTTTTCCTTCAATTGTATGCATGATTTACACTCATTCTAGGACGATTAATCCAAGGATGAGTGGCTAATTCCTTTCTTGCTGAGGTTTTGAACTTGTGTAATGATTATTGGTAATAATTGATATGGTTTCTTCTTCTTCTTGCATATTGTTCTATTAATTTTTGTGCTTAGTACATTCTTGATTGTCCACCATTAATGTATATCTAAAAAGTCCAATTTCACTCGAGAGAGCATGAAATTGGAAAGTTGTGAATTAATAGGGTATTGTTCTTAACTTGATTTGGGAAAATTGGGTTTTGATGTGCTTTCTTGATAGAAATATACTTGAAAGCCGTATTAGTCAATTTAGGAACCGGAATTGTAGTGTTAGGTCATAAATTTCATTTGATCACAGAAATGTAGACGAATGGTTTATGATTCTAAAGTGAAATTAAATACGGAAGTTTTAATTTCTAGGCAAACGTTCTTGACTAGCAATATGAAGAAGAGGATGACCAAATTATCATAATTATCAACTTCATTACTTGTTCTTAACCTTGGCATGAGCATATCCATTGTCTGAATTCAACGTAAATAATAGTTGTTAAGTTTAGTATATAATTAGTTTAGAAACAAAACTCCCTAAATTCTTGATTGGATAGTTGTTAGCATAGTTAGAAATAGAATAGAAATATAGTGAACTAGGCAATTTTGCATATCTAGAGCAGCCTCCTTGGATCGATACTTGGCTACTTAGCCACTTTATTACTTGTTTGACCACGTACACTTGCGTGTCGGTTTTTAACACATACCGAACCAGCCGAACAGTAACGACTCATCTCAAGACTCATTACTACTCATGCGGGTCGTTGGATGACTAGTTACCTTCCCTTTAGCTCAAAACAAGTACTCACCACGGCCCCACACAATGACTCATTGTAACAAACAATGAATCGTTACTTCGCTCGTTACCTCCACTACCCCCAGGCCTGCCTTTCCCACGACTACTCCCAACGGATATTTGGTTGGTAAAATTTGGACCAACAATTCGTTAGGTCGCCCGTTCTGTAACATTTTGCCCAGTTTTCAGCCAACTTCCAGATTTGATCCCAATTCTAATCTTAGACGTTTTCTAGGTATTAAAATATCTCCCCCTTGGGAACATTCGTCCTCGAATGTTGGAAAACACATAGGAAAGCAGAGAATAACAATCATAAATTTTCTGATTCTGTTCATTTTACTCCAAAATTGATAGAATGACTGCTTCCGTTTCACAATGCATAACTGAACTGTATTCACTTTTCATACATATATCCAAAATCATAAAGGAAACTTAAACACATCGATTGAACCCAACAACTAAATTGGTTTCTAAGGAAAAACTAATATTTTAAGCTGTAATAGAGTTGGTAGAGAACAAGTGTGGGTATTTGGCTATCATATCTGCTTCAGCCTCCCATGTAGCTCCCTCAATCTGCTAATTTCTGCATAACACCAGAACTGAAGCTATTTCCTTGTTGTTTAGCTTATGAACTTGACGGTCAAAGATCTAGAGTAGGACCTCCTCATATGAGAGACTATCCTTTATTTCTACATTGTCCAATGGCTCAAACAAAGTGGGATCTCTGATGCACTTCTTCAAAAGTGACACATGGATTACGGGGTGCACCGCTGCTAATTTTGAAGGTAATTCTAGCTCATAGGCTACCTTGCCAATTCGCCTCAAAATTCTATAGGGTCCCACATATCTAAAACTGAGCTTTATCTTCTTTCCAAATCTCATCACACCTTTCATGGGCAAAATTTTTAGATAAACCCAGTCATCAACTGCAAAATCCAATTCTCTTCTCCGCACATTGGCATAAGATTTCTGACAGCTCTGAGCTTTTTTCAATCTTTCTCGGATGATTTGATCTTTTTGCATTGCCTCGTGAGCTAAGTCTGGCCCTATTAAGGTAGCTTCACCAACCTCAAACTAACCTATAGGAGATCTACACCTTCTACCATATAATGCCTCAAACGGGACCATCTAAATGCTATAGTGGTAGCTGTTGTTGTACACAAACTCAATAAGAGGCAAATGGTCATCCCAACTGCCCTTGAAATAGATCGTGCACGCTCTCCACATATCTTCTAGGGTTTGAATAGTCCCCTCAGCTTTCCCATATGTCTGCGGGTGAAAAGTTATGCTGAGGTTGACCTGAGTGCGTGGTCCCTACTGAAAAAACTTCCAGAAGTGTGAGGTAAATTGGGTACCTCTATTTGAGATTATGGATAAGGGCACCCCATGAAGTCCGACTAACTCCCGGATATAAAGTCTAGCATAGTCCTCAGCTCAATTTGTGGTTTTATGTTCTGACTTAGTCATCCGATCTACTACTACCCAGATTGAGTCATGCTGCCGACGAGTCAAAGGTAGACCCTTAATGAAGTCCATATTTACTTCTTCCCACATCTATGTGGGTATGCTGATATCCTGAGTCATGCCTCCTGGTCTTTGATGCTGTACCTTAACTTGCTGGCCATTCGAGCAGTCGACCACAAGTTCAACGATGTGATCTGTGAACACATCCACGTGACTTGCATATAGGTAATGTCTCCATATTTTCAGCACAAACACCACTGTTGCCAACTCCAAGTCATGAATTGGATAGTTCTTCTCATGAACTTTGAGCTGTCTGGAGGCGTAGGCTATCAAACTTGCCCTTCTGCATCAGAACACAACCGAGTCCAACTCTATAAGCGTCACAATAGACAAGCAACCCATCTGTTCCTTCTAGCAAGGTCAAAACTAGAGCAGTAGTGAGTCGAGTCTTCAACTCCTGGAAACTCTGCTCACACACATCCGACCATTGGAAATTCACATTCTTCTGAGTTAAATTAGTCAAGAGAGATTCTATAGAGGAGAAACCTTCCACAAACCATCAGTAATAACCAGCTAAGCCAAGAAAACTCCTGATTTCCGTTGGAGAGGTCGATCTAGGCCAATCTTTCACTGCTGCTATCTTTTGAGGATCAACCTAAATACCAATGCTCGAGACCACGTCACCCAGGAAAGTCAAGAACTTCAACCAGAAGTCACACTTGCTGAACTTAGAGAATAGCTGACGGTCTCTAAGCGTCTGAAACACTATCCAAAGGTGATTAGCTTGCTCTTCCTCATTTCTGGAGTATACCATAATGTCTTCGATGAACACAATGACGAACATATCTAGATATTGCTTGAAGACTCTATTCATCATGTCCATGAAGGCTATGGGGCCATTCGTTGGCCCGAAGGACATCACCACAAACTCGTACTGACCATACCGAGTCCTTCATGTTGTTTTTGGTATGTCACACTCTCTGACCCTTAGCTGATGGTACCTCAACTTAAGATCTATCTTTGAGAAACAACTGGCTCCCTGAAGTTGGTCAAACAGGTAGTCAATTTGGGAGGGGATACCTACTTTTGACTGTGACTTTGTTCAGCTGATGGTAATCTATGCAAATTCTGAGGCTACCGTCTTTCCTACGTACGAATAGTACTGGAGAACCTAATAGAGAGATGCTGGGTCTAATAAAACCCTTGTCAAGCACATCTTTTAGTGACTCCTTCAATTGCTTAAGCTCAACAGGAGGCATTTTGTATGGAGGGATGGAGATGGGCTTAGTATCAAGAAGTAGGTCTATTTCGAAGTCTATTTCCCGTTCAGGGGGAATTCTGGGAAAATCCTCAAGAAATACATCTTGGAACTCGCTGACCACTGGATCTAACTTGATGGTTGGGATCTAAGAGTTGGAATATTTGACCCGAACCAGATGATAAATATATCCCTTGGAAATGAGCTTCTGGACCTTAAAGTACGAAATAAACTGACCCTTAGGCGCTGAACTACTGCCCATCCATTCTAACACTGGCTCACTAGGGAACTGAAACTTGACAACGCTAGTTCTGCAATCAACTGAGGCATAATCGGAGTGTAACCAATCCATTCCAAGGATAAGGTCAAAATCGACCATGTCTAACTCTACGAGATCAGCTGGAATGACTTTATTCAGGACTGAGACTGTAGTTTCTATACATCCGGCTGGCTCTAACTGACTCGCTAATAGGGGTGGAGACTAAGAATGGTTCTGAGAGGACCTCTAGACTGATATTGAACTGTACTTCTATGTAGGGAGTCATGAATGAAAGGGTGGCTCCTGGATCTAGGAGGGCATACATGTAAAGATGAAAGAGGCGTAACATACCTGCGACTACATCAGGTGAGCTCTCCTAATCCTGACGGGAAGACAATGCATAAAATCAATTTTGGTGCAGACTGCTATCTGTACCTGAGGTGCTGGCTAGCTAAACTGGTCGGCCTGCTGGAGCTGATGATGTGGTAGATTGTGCTCTCCCCTGTCCTGTTGATGGGAAACCTTTAAGTCAATGATCAAGCTATCCACAACCAAAGCAGCCTTCTTTACCCAGAAGACACTCTTCTGTGTGGTTCCTGCCGCAATTGGGGCAAGTTATATATTTATTCCCGGGCACTGTAGATTTGAGACTAAGGGCCAGATACTCCTCCCCTTCAATCCTGGTGGGACTGGAAGGTTGGGGGCGCTAGCTGAGCTAGGTGTTGGGCATCTCTGTTGCTGTTGTTGCTATTGTTGTGGGCAGCTACCACTGCTAGACCTTTGATGGCCATGATCTGACTGACAAGTCCTTGACCATTTGTTCTTTTGCTCCATATCCTTCAGTTTTTTGGCCTCATTCTGTTGGGCATAGACAATCAGGCTGGATAGGTCCATATCCCTAATCAGTATCTCTATCCTACACTCCTTGAGGATCAGGTTCGTCAATACGTTCACAAACTTCAACATGCGAGCCCTTGGCTCGGCTACCATATCTGGAGCGTACTTAGACAACTTGGTAAACTCCAGAGCCTACTTCTCCACTATTCTATTCCCCCGTCTCAAGTTTATAAACTCAGCCACTTTTGCCTCCCTCAGCTCCCGAGGGAAAAATCTGTCCAGGAATGCTGTGTTGAACTCCTCCCATTCCACCGGTCCTGCTCCTACTGGTCGCCCCTCTATCCACTATTTGTACTAGACCTGGGCTACCCCCTTTAGCTGGTAGGTAGCTAGATCAGCACTCTCAGTGGAGCTGACACCCATAATACGGGTAATCTTTCGAATATCATCTATGAACTCTTGGGGAGTCCTCCCTCACTATGGATCCCTGAAAAGATGGAGGGTTCATATGGGTGAAGTCCCACACCCTAGAAGCTACTGCAGATCTGTTGATGTTAACTGGTACTACTTGTTGGGTCACCTGATTGGTGACTGTTTGAGCTAGCAGCTAGATAGCCGCTTTGAACTCCGCGGTGCACACTATGTCATCTTGAGGGGCTACTGGGGCTGGTAGGCTAAGTCTGTTGGCATTACCAGCCCTTCTTTCATTACTGCATCTAGGAGGCATGATACACTAAAACAGAATAGAGCATGAGTTAGGGAAATGTTTCTGGAATTGAACTTTTACACACAATAAAGAGTATGAACAAAAGGGAGTTTTCCTGATAACATCTCGTATTGTCCTCGTCATAAGTGTGGCGTGCTTCACGCCCATGAAAGGGACTCCACTCGATGCCACTTTCAGACATTCCAAAGATACTCTAAATGTAGTTCTCTGATACCAAGTTTTTCACGCCTCTAGTCTATACCCTAGATGGAACACGGTACTTTGAGTCACAAGTAATCCCAAGTCAACCCTTGGTATATCATACACTGGTAATTTGAGTAAAACATGCATAGTGGAAGCTTTGAAATAATAATATAAAAGATTTATGAAAAAACTAAAACTGAACATAAAGTTTAAAACACCAGAAAGTCTGAAGTCAAGTCTGTGTCTGAAAGCCAACTAGATGATGAGTTGCTGGGACAAGCCCCCAGCTAACTCTAATTCTAACTAAAGTAATGAAATAACTGAAAGAACTGAAATAACGCCCTCGAAAGATGAGGACTCACACTTTTTCTGACAAGGAGGATCCTAACTACGATGACTAACGACGCTGAGTCTGAGCACCTGTGGCTGTATCATGAAATGATACAGTAGAAAAGTATGTGTTAGTACTTTGAATGCACTGAGTAAGTGAGAGAAAACATGATGCTGGATACAAATGACTGAACTAAAATGGCATGCAATGACCAACTAATATACTGAACTGAGACAACTAAAGTAAACTGAGATGGTCAGGATGACCCTGTATGGTGGTGAAAGGCATGCCCTAAGTCTGACACACTGAGTTAGATACTACACTAAACTGATCTGAGCTGAAGTAACCTAAACTTGACTAATCTGAGACTAAACTGAGTTGACTTGTGGGAGAGACTATAACCGACATATAACCACGTGAGCTAGACGTGGAGTCTGATGTATACGCTCCACCGGTAGGACCCAATATATCTGACCGTGTAAAGAGGCATGAACTAGGTAATCACAAAGTCTGGGGCCAATCAGGCTAATAAATACTGTAACCTACACTGGCGACGTAGTTCTAGAAACTTGGGTGCGTTGGAACTCCGGTCCGCTTGGTGCTAAGTCCTGCTCTCACTGGAATACCTAAACTGAATACCAATTTGATAGCTCAAAACTGGGGCCCAAGACTAGTTAGGGATATATAATTTAAAGTACCTTGAGAGTCTTATCAGACTAAATTCTGAAAGTGGGTTCTAGACTAGTCAGAGCTGCTTATCTAGAAGCATCGTAACCGTCTAAGAACATACTATAATATATATGGCGTCGTATGGCTAGTCAGAGATGTTTATCTAAAGTGTCATGACCACCTAGTGGACCAATGAAATTGAGTTCTGAGTATGATTTTGATATCTGGGAGGTATCACAGACATGTCAAGGAATTCTGTAGTCAAACTGATCAGCTGACATTGTTCTAGTCAACCCAGAGGTTGCTAAAATCTGACTGACACTAGATTGACATTCTAAGTAATACAGAGTATGTAAACTTTCTGACCGAAAATGACTAACATACATGTGACTGAGTTTATAACACATACAAGTATCATAGGAACCCCTAACTCTGAAAGTTTCAAGCAATTTTCGAGAATTTAATACTTAAACAGGATTCTAGTTTCTAATTTTCAAGAGTTAGGGCTAAAATTTACATTCAAGAGAACATACAGCATTCTAATTACAATTTGGTGGAAAACATCAAAATTTATCAAAGAATAATATTCCTCAAGAAATAAACAAGGTTTGATAGCAATATCTTCACAATCGAAAATTCAGGGCTAGAATTGGTAGTGAACTGAGGAAGAGTTTCGGGGGACACAAGGGAAGAACAATCCCATTGTTGAGTTCCCACATACCTTAGTTGAATTTCCTTGTAGAAGGAGCTTGAATCTGTTGCAATGGGTGTGAAGCCCTAGTCTTTGGAGAGTTCTTAAGAGGAGATACGTCTGGTTTCTAGAAGTTTTACATGAGGAATGAGGGAAAAAACCATTCAATCCCTCTAATATCTATGAAATTTCACCCTAAATGATGTAGTTTAGGGACTAAATAGATAGGAGATTACAAAAATATCCTTGGGCTAAAATCTGAAATCTGGTTGACGGGGTCCCAACTAGTCACTGAACGAGTTTTTCGTTGAGACCATGACTCGTTGGGACCTCTCATTGGGTCTACTACTTGAAGAATGAAAAATAATAGATCTAGCAATAGGGGTCAACATGAGGGACCTAACGACTCTTTACTCAAGGCCACGAATCGTGGCATCACTCGTTAAGTACACTGTCCAATAATCATCTGAGGCGGATAACAGGAGATTTCATGACTCGTTACTGGTGACCACGACTCGTGGTCACCATCTGTCATTTTCATTGCCTAAATTCCGAAAATTCCCTTCTACCCGGTAACGACTCATCTCACGACTCGTTACTACTCATGACGGGTCATTGGATGACTCATTACCTTCCCTTTCGCTGAGAACTAGTACTCACCACGGCTCCACACAATGACTCATTATAACAAACAATGAGTCATTACTTCACTCATTACATCCACTTCCACCAGGCTTGCCTTCCCCACGACTACTCCCAATCCTTTAGGTCACCCATTTTATAACATTTTGCCTAGTTTTCAGCTAACATCCAGATTTGATCCCGGGTCTAATCTTATGCATTTTTGGGGTATTATAATTCTGGATCAATTCTGCATTTTACTTGCATTCTGCTGGTGGGTACAAGCGTTTCACAAGTCCCACGCATGTGGTCATGTTCTATTTTCTTCCACCTTGTTCACAATACAATCCTCCTACGCAATAAGGACAACAAAAATATGAAATAAATATATATTTAAAGATACTTAGGTTGCCTCCTAAGAAGTGCTTGATTTAACATTGTGGCACGACAATTTCATCTCAAAATGGTATCACTCATCCCGAGGTTTGTCCTCCTCCTTAAAATCATTCCCTTGCTTATCTTCATCATCCATCACAACTATCACCTTGTAATCATTAGGTGATTCCATAGGTTGGCACACATTGAATATCATTTCATCATCACCAACCCAAAATTTCAGCTCATAAAGCTCCACATCCACTAGAGCTAGCCCTGTGGCCAAGAATGGTCGCCCCAAGATAATGGGTACCTCCATATCGGCATCTCAGTCCAACAATGAAGTTGGCTTGAAGGATGAATTTGTTTACCTTTACCAACACATCCACAAGGATTCCTATGGGGCGCTTGATCAACTGGTCCACCATGATCAATCATATTGTTGTGGGATTTGGAAATCCCAATGCTAACATTTTTAATATTGCAAGGGTAATCAAGTAGATGCTTGCACCTAGATCGTGGAGAACTTTGCCGAACAACTACACCCCAATGGTGTAAGGAATAATGAATGCTCTAGGGTCATTGCTTTTTGGAGAAAGATTACTTACCATCACTGCACTACAATGATGCAACACCTCCACCATACCCGCATCCAAAACTCTTTTCTTCTTTAAAAGATCGTTCAATAATTTTGCATAGTACAATATTTGGAGAAATGCATCTACCGGCGGTATGTTATTGGAAGGTTGCTAACAATCTCGATAAACTTCTTGAATTTGTTTTCCTCTTTCTTTTTGGTTAATTGCTAGTGGTAAGCAGTGGAACTCTAGGCACTTGGCCTTTAGCAATGGGGGCTTTCTCTCCCCCTTCACCAATATTCACATCTTTAGGAGGAGTCTTAACCTCTTCCTCCTCGAGCACTTTTTCATCCTCAACAAAAATAGGTGCATTTAGTACCTCATCACTCATGTCTTATTCAATTGGATTAGAACCAACAACCACCTTGGGCTTATCGCCCGCTTTAGTAACAATCTTCCCACTCCTTGTAATAATCACCATGCAATGGGCATCTTTCTTTAGATTAAGCATCGTATCACTAGGAAGGGTTCATTTCATTCTTAGGTGCATTTAGGTTGATAGACGATCCACTTAGGCTTCCAAATGTTTGATTGGAGCTGAATGGGAGGTCACCGTTTGGGCAAGGTTAGACACCTCCCCTTTCAATGAGCACCATTATCAGTGGACTCCACTTTCTTTAATACTCTCGCAAGAATCTCCTCAATCTACGAACTACCCACATCACATGCCTAGGCTGCATTGGGGCCACATCAACATCAAGAGGGAGAATATATGAGTGTGCACTTCTATGTTACCTATCCCCAACCCGTTCCGGCTCACAGTTTCTTCACCGATTGTCTATATCACCCCATTCTTGGTTATCTCGATCTCTCAGATCTTGATTCCCATCACGAGTATGCCAAGAGCCTTAGTTGGCACCTTAATATCCTTGACGATAACTCATCAGTTGGCCAACCATGAACTGACACTCCTCATCATATCTTGGCTACGGAACTTCCTCCTCATATGGTTGTGTCCTTGGGTCCCAATAGTGTTGACACCTTTGTTTTCAGATCCCAACATGTGCTTGGCCATCAAATCAACTTGGGTCATCATCTTAGCTAATGTCTCATCCCACTCTTTTTCTTGCTTTCTCAACTCGGCTGCTAGTTGGTTGGAAGATGTACCACTTGAGGACACCTTGGTGTCTCTAGTGTGCCAAGCTCTATTAGTATTTTTCATCCTATCAAGAAGTGTCATAGCCATGTTTGGTCTATGATTGAATCATCTATAATATTATTAGCCACTAATTTGCTAATAGAATTAAGAGACCAATAAAAACATTGGAGCAACAACCCCATCGGAATAGCAACTTTCTTCTTAAACCAAAACCACACGTTCATGAGTTGGCTCTCTCATGAGCTGGAAAAAATTTGTAATCTCATCCCTCAGTTGGAGAATTTGAGAAGGTGGAAAGAATTTATCTAGAAATACGTCAGTTAGCTCATTCCATGATGTGATAGAACCAGGAGGCAACTCCTCCAACCATATGATGCCTTTCTCATCAAAGCGAATGGGAATAATACCAAACAGATGGATTCTTGGTTGATGTTGGTTATATTGAATGATTGACAAACTTCAATGAAGTTATGGAGTTATCGATTAGCATCCTGACTAGCTTGTACTCTTAATTGCACTTTCATTTGCAAGAGAATCAACACGGTACTTGTTACATGAAAAACCACACACAGTCCCTACCGTGGGTGGTAGGCGAATGGAATCCTACATCATTAATCATAGGATCATCCTCTCCTTCCATTAAACCTCACGTTATCCTCGCAAAAACAACATAAAAGCAACAAGAGATGCAAACACAAGTTTGAATCACTAGACAACTAATGAAAATCACAACTCAATTTCTTGGAAACGATGCCATTTTTTTTGATAATGCTCAAATACATCTCTCTCAACTAAGGGAGGTGGCTTTAGTTGTTGGTCGTTGTCAAAAAACAAAAATAACCTATGGGCGTTAGGGTCAAATCTCACAAGGAATCGAGACGGATAAACCAAAATTTGTAAACTAACTCAACTTAGTCTGCATCATTTCTTGAAATTGGTAAAGTAAAAGTGGGGGAAAAGGGAAATAATATTGAAGCCAAACTTATAAAACTAGACTGGGCAAATGATTTGTTGCAAGTGATAGGAAAGGTCGAGAGATGTGCAATAGATGAAGTGTCAACTAGATTGGGATTGATTCAATTGCCTTAAATTTAATTTTTAACATGGATATCATGGATCAAAATACATCCTCTTGTTTTTCAACCACAAGGATACTTTTGCCGTGGTTTTTCTCAAATGCCAATGTCACAATAAAAAATTAGCCATACAAAGCTTGAGGAATGGTCAAGCTATCTCTAGCCTTAACCCTTCGGATCCATTCTTATAGATTAAATTTAAGAACAATTTATCAATATCAATCAAGTTTAAACACTCATCAAACACACACCCCTAATTAGCAATTTATCTACTAACTAATGGAGATAGATAAATTATACCTATGGGTAAATCATCAGCAATCGTTATAAGGAATAGTAGATTATTCTTTCAAAAGTCTACAACAATGGTGTATTTTCTAATGTAATGGAGTAGAAGAAGAAATAAAGAAAGTGTACTCTCTTTCTCTAGTTCTCTCTACAATTCAATTCTATGCTATGATGTGATATCACATGGATGTGTATAATTGGGGTAAAATCTGCACCATCCCTTTTGCAAAGCTTTCCAAATTTACCCTTTGAAGCTTCTTAGGTGCACTTGTGCCACTGCTAGATGATTTTGCCCTTGTCAGCGTTTTGGGTCACTTGCGAGGAACCTGTTTTTCACAAGTGCCCATCCGCACCTCGAACCTGATTCATAGGCCAAGGTAGAATTTTTCCAGTGCTACCTACATTTCGCAGGTGCTAATCCACGCTAAATAGGTTCACTTCAGAATTCTTCCCAGTGCTAACTGTGTGGCATCTGCGTTACATAGGTGCCAATGTGTGGCACACATGTTCCTTGCTTCCAGTAGGGTATTTTTGTTCGGTTCTTCTTCTTTTTTTCTTTATTTAAATAAACACCTACAAAAACAAAGGAAAAAGGCATAAAACCCTCCTAATTTGTATTCAAATAGAGCAATAACTCATGCTTAAAAGCCTAACTCATCAGTAAATTACCAACTCATCGGTAAATTACCAACACATCAGAGTTTATAAGAGACTGAAAAACCCTAAGAAATTATCTTCCAAACTACCCAAATACTATGTAGTTTAGGAGTTAACTGAGTGGGGAGTTACAAAAATACACCTAGGAAGTTGTTTTAGAAACCGCCCATCCGGGTCTAACGGGTCACATGGTGAGTTTTTGATTTTGACCATGTCTCGTTGGGACCAATCCTTACATCTGGGCCTGAAATTTCAGTTTCTGAACTTCCCACAATAGGTAGACATAACGACCCACTAGAAGACACAATGGGTCATTGCAACCATCCATTCCCACTAGATTAAATTTTAAAACATCTGAACTTCCAATTAATGGCTCATCAAGACAAGTCGTTATATATTTGAATGACTTTTGAAGTGCTTCCTTGGGTCAAGGGGTAAAATCTCCTAGGCAACCAATGACTAACTTAACGGCTCGTTGGTTTTAACAACACCTTAGCTGATGAGTCGTTTTGTAGGAAACTTTCTGGTTTCCTGCTGGTTCCCACTCCAAGTCTAGTGTCATATCTTAGGGACTTTCGAGGTGTTACATTATCACTTCTTGGAAACATTTATCCTCGAATGAATATGAGCTAAGATAGAAGGATAGGGAAAGAGCTGCAATCCCAATAGTAATAGCTCTGGACTGAATACTAATAGAGTGACTGACTCAAAACTAAAATGCACATACTAAACTGGATTCATGCAACAAGGATGCATGCAAAGACATGAAACTGACATGATACTAACTAGAGAACTAAGGAAGAAACTACTAGTTGATGCTGAAGCTAAGCTGGAAGGGAAAAGGTGAGGGTACTTAGCCATTATATCTTCTTTAGCTTCCATCGTAGCCCCCTCTACAAGATGATTCTTCTAAAGAACTTTCCTGAAATGACCTCATTATTCCTAAATTTACAAACATAACGGTCAAGAATCTAAACAGTGACCTCTTCGTAAGAGAGACTATCCTTCACACAAACACTCTCTAGAGGCGTAACTGAGGTCAGATCACCGATGCATTTCTTCAATAAAGATACATGAAAGACTGGATGCACCGATGCTAACTCCACCAGTAAGTCTAACTTGTAGGCCATATTTCCAATTCTATTATCATTCCAATAATTAGAGGTCAGAGAGGAGGAGCATTAGATAAAGAGGATGTTGTAGATCTCTACTGCTGCTATTGTAAGAGATTACCGTTGTTTGATCTCTAATGTGAATAGTCAAATTGTCCTGATCTAGGCTGTTTGCTCTCCCTCTCCTTTTCTGTTAGCTTTTCCTCCGGAATTTGGTGAGAATGGATCATAAACCTAGAGATGTCCATGTAACTAATAAGCATTGTGTTGTTGCACTCTTTGAACATAAGGTCTAAAACTCATGACACGAACTTGCTCATTTGAGCCCAAGGTTTAGGCACCATATCTGGAGCATACCTAGATAACTGAGTGAATTTCAGGGTATACTCCTTAACTGTCATGGAGTTATGCTTTAGATTAACAAACTCCTACACCTTAGCTTCCCTTAACTCACGGGGAAAGAAATTGTCCAAGCATATAGTCACAAACTCATCCCACTCCACCGAACCTGCACCAACCCATCTTCCTTCTTTCCACTACTGATATCATCTTTTTGTAACTCCCTTTAGCTGATAAGCGACAAAATCTGCCGTCTCAACAATGGCGACACCCATGATTTAAGTGATCTTTTTATCCTCATAAATAATTTCATGTGGGTCCTCATCTACCATAGACCCATGAAATTCTGGGGGAATCATCCGAGTAAAATTTACACTCTGGCAGCAGTTGTATTCCCACTTGGGTTTACTGGTGCAATGGCCTACTAGTTTACCTGGTTGGTCACAGCTTTAGAAAGTTTTTGAAATATAGCCTAGAACTCAACCTGTGTCACTGAATGTTTAGAGGGGTTGGTGGAGTTGGTGGGGTTTGCTGTTTTACATTTCCATTCCTTCTTCCATAATCTGTTTTGGGTGTCATTTTTTGTAATCATATAGAGCATGATTTAGAAGGATATTCATAGAGTTCCACACTCTATCACATGATAGTAATCATGAAAGAAGGGATATTTCCTAAAATATTTGCCAACCTCTTCCTCATAAGTGTGGCGCGCTTCACACTCATAAAAAAGACTCTACTTGATGTGGCTTTCAGACAACCTATAGCACTCTCAACCTAATGCTCTGATATCAAGTTTATCATGAGCCGAACCTACACCAAAGATGTGACACAGTGCTTAGAGTCATAAGTGACCCCAAGCTAACCCATGGCATAACATAATACTAACATAAACTGAATTAGTTAGAAAGCTGAGCGCAAGCTAACTGAATTTTTATAAATATTACATAAGTAAATACAGAATGGACTGATTATTAATAAAGCTAGATAAATACTATGTCATAAGATGAAATGGTAATACTCTATTTGAAAGCCTCTACTACTGATGAGCTATTTGGACAAGTCCCCAGCTAACTCAAAAGTCTATAACTAAAACAAGAATGACTAATATAAAGGACATCACTAGTTCTCGGGAGATAAGGACTCACCACTAGTAGTCTTCTGGATGTCGTCGAAAGAAGATCTAGTTGCGATGCTGATTTTAGTTACTTGTGTCTATATCATAAAATGATATGGCGTAGAAAGGTATGTGGTTAGTACCTTGAATGTACTGAGTATATGAGATATGAAACTAAAAATATAAACATGCAAGAAAAATCTGAAAGTACCACTGAAATGATATGCAATGACCCTATCTAAAATCATAGATATTAGGAATAGCCTGATAATCAGAAAATACTATAAAGGCTAATAAAACTCGTTTTAGGGTCATATACATATCTTTAGAATCTTAGAAGTGAGAGTAGACTGAAGACTGTAACTATACTGTTGGAGTCCCTCTTAACCGACATATAACCACGTGAGCTAAATGTGGAGTTTGAAATATATGCCCCATCTATAGGACCCAATATACCTTTGAAAGGTATAAAGGCATGGCTATGTCATCACTAAACTATTGCCTATATGAGCTAAAGACCTATGGTGGCACGTAGTTCTGGGAACCTGGGTGTGCTGAACCCCGAACCACGAGGTGATAAGTAGTACTCTCAACTGAAGACCTAACTATATCTAACAGTACTGATAGCTAGAAATTCGATGTCCTAAGGTTAAGTCAGAACAACTTATCTAAATGTATCCTGAGACCCTAAAGGACCTAATAAACTAATAATGCTGGTAATACTTATATTACTGATAATACTGATGATCTTGAAACACTGATTATATTGAG
This sequence comes from Datura wrightii, assembly GCA_035772735.1. NCBI lineage: Eukaryota > Viridiplantae > Streptophyta > Magnoliopsida > Solanales > Solanaceae > Datura > Datura wrightii. The sequence goes on along the minus strand of JASDFA010000019.1, from coordinate 66,981,847 downwards.
AAATATTCATGTTGAAATCATGCTAGGGATATATTCTAATAATAAGACAACCTTTATAAAAGAAATTCTAAATTAGACATGCTTAGCTTGAAAACATGTCAGAATTAGTGTTATGAAAATACATGTTATAATCTGAGATAAGACATGAACTTTTACTTATGAACAACAATGGGAGACTTCAAATAGTAATAAAGTTAGGGAGTTCATAAGAGACTGAAAAACCTTAAGACATAATCTTCTACAGTGTTGAGAAGTGTTAGGTTTTTCTAAAAATACTTGGGAAACAAGGGAGAAAGAATTTCCCTTATTAAATCCCCATATACCTAAACCCTTAAGAAGAAGCTTGAAGTTCTAATGGTGTAGGAAGAATTCTAGTTCTTTCTTGGGAGAGTTCCTAAGTTTTGACGTACTATTCTTGAGTGAATTGGAGAGAATGATAGGGAATGATTGATTAATCCTCTAAATCCCCTTCGAAATTACCCCAATACTACATAGTTTAGGAACCAAAAGAGTGGGGAGTTATGAAAATACCCCTGGGAAGTTGTTTTTGTTTTGAAAACTGTAAGTTCATCCTAGTGGATCACATAATGAGTCATTGATTGTGATTGTGACTCATTTGGACAATTCATTGCTTTTGGGACTGAAATTCCAGTTTCTAAACCTCCCCCAACGGGTAGACATAACGACTCATTAGAAGACACAATGGGTCATTGCGTCCATCCATTGCCACGGGATTAAATTTTAAACTTTATGAACTTCCAATTAACGGTTCATCAGGACAATTCATTATATATTCCAATGGCTTATCAAGTGGTTCATTGTGTCAAGGGGAAAAATCTCCAGCGTAATGAATGACTGACTCATTAGTTCATTAGTTCTGACAACATCTCGTCCAATGAGTAATTCGGTTGGAAATTTTCTGGTTTTGTGCTATTCCCAGTCTAATCTAGGGTTTGATCTTAGGGACTTCTGGGATGTTACATTATCTCCCCTTTAGGTGCATTCATCCTCGAATGAAGACTAGATAATCTGGAAGGATAGGGAAAGAGTAGCAATCCAAATAGTAATAGCTGTAGACTGAATTCTAATGGAGTGACTGACTCCTAACTGAAATGCACATCTTAAACTGGATTCATGTATCAAGAATGCGTGCCAAGACATGTATAGAACTGAAATGCATGAAATTGACATGAGATTGAGGGGAGTACTAAGGGAAAAACTAATACATGATGCTGAAGATGAGTTAGAAAGGAAAAGGTGAGGGAATTTGCCATTATATATGCTTTGGCATCCTACATGACCCCCTCTACAAGTTGATTCCTCCAATGAACTTTCCCTTAAGTGATCTCTTTATTCCTCAACTAACAGACCTGGCGATCATAAAAATACACAGGGAACTCTTTGTAACAGAGACTATCCTTCACACCAACACTCTCTAGAGGCACAACTGAGGTCGGATCACCAATGCACTTCTTAAATAGAGATACATAAAACAATGGATGCACCGATGCTAACTCCGTCAGGTCCAACTCATACGCCATATCACCAATGCACCTCAGAATCCTGCAAGGACCAACATAGTGGGGATTGAGTTTTTCTTTCTTCCCAAATCTCATCACCCATTTCATAGGTGAAATTTTTAGTATACCCAATCATCAACATTGAACTCAATCTCTCTTCTCCTAACATCCACATATGATTTTTGACGACCCTGAGCTGCTTTCAACATTTCTCTGATAAGTTGAACTTTTTCTATAGCGTCATGAACTGAATCTGCTCCTATCAAGGTAGTTTCATCAACCTCAAGCCACATTATAGGAGACCTATTCCTCCTACTATAAAGTGCCTCTAATAGGGCCATTTTAATACTGGACTGGTAATTATTCTTATATGCAAACTTTATGAGAGGTAGGTACATCCCAAATGCCCTTGAAATCGATCACGCAAGCCCTCAACATATCCTCTAGAGTCTAAATGATATGCTCAGCCTGGCCATGTCTTTGGGAATGGAAAACTGTATTGACATTAACTTGAGTACCAAGTCCCTTATGGAATGACGTCCAGAAGTGTGAGGTGAACTGAGTGTCTCTATCTGAAATGATGGACAAAGGGATCTCATGCAACCTAACTAACTCCTAGATTTATAGTCTAGCATAATCCTCTATTGAATTAGTAGTCTTAACTGGTCGGAAATATGTTGACTTAGTTCTTCGGTCTAGAATCACCTATATAGAATCATGTGGTAGGAAGGTATGAGGAAAGCCTTTAATGAAGTCCATTATTTATCTCTTACCACTTCCAAGTAGGAATGTTGATATCTGCGTCACACCTCCCAATCTCTAGTGTTTAACTTTCACCTGCTGGAAATTCAGGCACTTGTCATAAATTCTGCAATGTCTTTCTTCATACAATTCCATCAATAAACTTCTCGTAGATCATGGTACATCTTGGCGACACTTGAATGGATAAAATATCGGGAGCTATGAGCTTTCATTAATATCCTCTTCTTCCTTAGATAATCTACATATGAAACACACAACCCGCCCTAATAACAAAGTACACCATCTCCCCCTTTAGAGAATGTTTCCACCTCCTTCTTGAAGACTGCTTCCTTTGATTTAAGAAATATTGAATCATTGTCTTGCCTTTCTTTTACCTCCACACAGAGAAGAATCCAAACTATTTTGGACTACAACTCCACCTTCTGGTGAATCAACCAAATAAAATCCTAATTGAGCCTGCTTGTGAACATCTCTAAGCAGTTCTTTCTTACCATCCTCAATATGAGAAAAAATGTCCACCGATAGTCTTCTAAGGCCATCGGCCATTATATTGGTTTTACCTGGGTGGTACAAGACACTCATGTCATAATCTTTCAACAACTCCAGCCATCTCCTCTGATGAAGATTCAAATTGTTTTGACTGAACACATATTGCAGGTTTTTGTGGTAAGTGAACATATCCACTTGAACATCATAAAGGTAGTGCCTCCAAATATTTAACGCAAATGCTACAACTTCTAGATCAAGTTCATGAGTTGGGTAATTCTTCTCATGAGCTTTGAGTTGTCTAGAAGCATAGGCTATAATCTTGCCATGTTGTATCAATATGCAACCAAGGAAAACTTTGGAGGCATCGTAATAAATTACAAACCCATCTGAACCTTCTAGTAGAGTTAAAACTGGGCCAGTAGTGAATCGTGTCTTCAACTCCTGAAATATTTTCTCACAAGCATCGAACCACTGAAACTTGACTCTTCTCAGGAAACTTAGTTATAGGAGAGGTAATACAGGAGAATCCTTGTACCAACCATTTGTAATAATCAGCTAGACCCAAGAAACTCCTAATGTCTAATAGAGAAGTGGGTCTTTGTCAGTTCGTAACAGCTTCAATCTTTTCAGGATCCACCTAAATACCTTCATTAGAGAACACATGACCAAGGAACAACATTAAATTTAGTCAAAAGTTACACTTGTTAGACTTAGCAAATAACTGGTGCTACCTAAGAGTCTGCAAAACTATCCTCGAGTTGTCGGCATGCTCATCCTCACTTTGGGAATAGACTAGGATGTCTTCTATGAAGACGATGACAAACATATCTATGTACTATTTGAACACCCTATGCATCAAGTCTTTAAAAGCTACAGGAACATTTATTAGCCTAAAATATAAAACAACAAATTCATAGTGACCATACTGGGTTCTAAAAGGTGTCTTCGAAATGCCACACTCCCTATTTCTGAGTAGGTGATAGCGGAATTAGAGGTCTATCTTAGAAAAGTAACTAGCACCCTAAAGCTGGTCGAACAAGCCATCAATCCCGGGGAGAGGATACTTATCCGTGACTGTGTCTTTGTTCAACTAATGGTAGTTGATGTATATTTTAAGTGTACTTTCCTTTTTTCGCACAAATAGAACTGGGGTACCCCAATGAGATATATTTGGTTTGATGAATCCTTTATCTAAAAGGTGTTTTAGTTTTTTCTTGAACTCCTTAAGCTTAGTTGGAGCCATTCTCTATAGAGGAATTGAGATAGGCTGGGTGTTTATAAGAAGGTCTATGCCGAAGTCAATGTTCCATTTAGGAGGGACTCCGAGAAAATCTTCGAAAAATACATCTAGGAACTCATTTATGACTGGAACTAACTAAAGAGTTGGGGTTTCGAAACTAGAATCCCTAACCCTAACTAGATGATAGATATACCCCTTAGAAATTATTTTTCTATCCTTAAGGTAAGATTTAAATCGACCCTTAGGCGCTGAAGTACTACCCTTCAACTCTAGGACTGATTCATTAGGAAATTGAATCTTACCGACCCTAATTCTGCAGTCGATTGAGGCATAGCAAGAGTGCAACCAATATATGCAAAGAATGAGGCCAATATCAACCATATCTAACTCTACCAGATCAACTATGGTGACTTTCTGTAAAATTATGATGGGGCAATTTCTGTTTACCCGACTGGCTATAACTGGCTCACCAACAGGAGTAGAGACTAGAAAGGGTTCTAAGGGGATTTTTGGGAAAATCTCAAACTGAACAGCAATGTAAGGAGTTACAAAGGAATATGTGGCTCCTAGATCTAGTAAAGCATAGACATCAATATTGAAGAGATGCAACATACCAGTAACTACATTAGCTGAATTCTTCTAGTTCTAATATGAAGATAGAGCATAAAAGCGGTTTTGGTGCAGATCACCACCTGTACCTGAAGTAGTACACTACTAAGATGAATCACTTACCAGTGTTACTGATGTAGTGGATTGGGCTTCCCCCATCTGGATGATGCGTAATCTCTCAACCGTGACCCAGCTAGTTGCCCCCCTAGCCAAAATGACATTTCCTAGCATGGTTCTTACCGCACTTTGGACATGTTGGGAAAGTGCGGGTGCTAGAGACATAACTCTGAGACTAAGAGTCTGATGATCTTCCCATCTGATCATTGTGGGGTCTGGGAGGAGGAGCACTAGCTGAAGAGGGTACTGGAGATCTCTGCTGCTGCTGCTATGAGAAATTACCACCACCATATCTCTACTATGAATAGTCAAACTGTCCTATTCTAGCCCGCTTTCTCTCTCTCTTTTTTTTATAGCTTTTCCTCCTTAATTCGTTGAGCATAGATTATAAACATGAAGATGTCCATGTCGCTGATGAGCATGGATGTCACGACCTGAACATAGGCTCGAATGGAGGCACGGGACAAAAAACTCTGAGAGGCTCCAAGTTGACCCGTGGCATGAACATGACATCTAAACTCAACATAATTAAGCGGAAGTCTAACATATATAATATAGCGGAAGTTTGAAAATATCATAACATTTGATTACATATCATAAGGCTGAAACTAAAATACATACAATGTTTGAAAAGCCTCTACTACTTACGAGTTGATGGGAAAAGACCCCAAATAATTCACTATAGTCTAAAAACTGAAAATATCCAATACAACTTATAAAGGGTCCTCGAAAGATGAGGACTCACCAATTGAGACTGAAAGATGCTAATACTGAGAGATTGGCTACTGAAGGAACTAGTCCTGAATACCTGAGCCTGTATAATGAAATGATATAGCATAAAGTATGCGGTCAGTACGTGAAATGTATCGAGTATATAAGGTAAGTAAAACCACTAAGTAAGTAAACTCAGTGATCATGCATAACATAAAACATTTAATCATAAGAGTCTGAGAGTATGGCTTGCATGTTATTATTTGAAAACATGAATCATGCATAACTGAGTATCATAATTAACATCATAATTGAATCGAGTGGCCCAAAGCTAAAAACTGATAATAATAAGTAAAACTAAACATTGGGTAAAACCTTGCTGAAAACATAATATCATGACTGATGAACATGCATAACTGGAATGATAAGAAACAATGGGAGACTCATCTTATAACCGGCTATCACATTCAAGTGGGCAGAGCTGTCCAAAGACTTGCCAGGGATAAAGACGCTACCATGATATTGATATCAAACTGAAGGCCCCTTGGGGGCAAGGGAAGCTCACAAGGGATGTCCCAAAAAATCTGAACATACCTAGGTTGGCACATAGTTCTGAGGCATAGGGTTGACTGACCCTTAGACTACTCATTCTAGACACTACTCCCAAAAACATGCATATGCTCTCCATTGTTAATGAAGCTGTCTATCATTTAGTGAAGAAGATAAATAATAATATACATGCAATGTTTGAAATCATAACATTAAGAGCCTTGGGCTCTAACCATACCAAAAGCTTAAAAGAGTGGGTGTCTAGACTCCAAAACCATGTCGTAAGCTAATAACAGAAATTTAAATACATCATGAAATATACTTGATTATATAGGATTGCCTAATATTTAAATATGCTTGAAATAAACTTTGATTATTCAAAACATGAATGTAGTCATGGGTAATTCACAATCATACTTTCTTTATATACATTTCATCATAATTGAAAACATAGATCATAATCTCAACCTTTCATGAATTCTTTATGATTGGGCATCATAATTTGTAAAACTTGAAAACATAATTGTAAATAAAAACATTATAAAATATTCCCATTAATCATAATTCAATATTTAAAACATGCGTGGATAATACCCATGATTGATACATAGAGAATTCACATGTTGGGTTAAAACCCCATAGATTTATCAACTAGAATTTCATGAATTGAAGAGGGATTGGGCATGGGTATGGATGATTACACCTATTCATAACCCTTCATACCTGAAAGAATCTGATTTCAGAAACCCTCTTGGAAGCCCAATGAAATTTGGGGAAGAACTAGATGAATCCTAAGCTTGATCACCCCTTAGAACCTCTAAGCTTGCATGCATGGAAGAGGATGAGTTTAGAATGGACTTAACCCTCTGAAAACACCCTTTTCTGAGCTTAAAACAATGAAGTATAGGACTTAGGGGTCTAAAAGCTATGGATTTGCCCTCACTAAACGCATAGGAAGTTAGGTACTGTTCGACAACGGGTCATTGCTTGCTTCGACGGCCCGTTACTTCCCTTGTTGTTTCATCCCATTTTCCCTTCTCAGGTCCTCTACCATAATCGGATACGATGGGTCGTTACCAGCTCCGACGACTCATCATTTCTATCCATTGCAATCACTACTCCCATCCTGGAAATCCTCCTAACGGGCAAATATAAAGACCCATTGTCTAGAACAATGAGTCGTCCCATGACTCGTGCCAGCCATTTTTGACCAAGACCATCTTCATAAAAACCCACTTTTAATGACCCGTTACATAAAACAATGGGTCATTCCCAGACCCGTCACCACAGGATCCTCTAATGCAGAACTTGACTACGGGTGACTACCACGAGTTGTTAGACCCTCTAATGACTAGTACCACCAGTTGTTTTGAGAGAACCTTCTGACTTTTCTACAACTTTTCATTTCATCACCCGAGTCTAGGCTTATTCACTTCTAGGATATTAAAATATCTCCCCCTTGGGAACATTCATCCTCAAATGTGGGTGAACATACTGAAATGCTGAGAAATTCAAGTACTATGCGAAATACTAAACATTTAAGCTGAAAACTGACGGAGTGACTAACTCTAGACTAGATTACATGACTGAACTGAATTCGTGAGTCATACATATATACGTTGACATGCAAGAAACTGGGGCACATGAACTGGACATGAAATTGAATAGAGTTCTAGGGAGGAATGTGACACCTCAAGTTGATGAGCTGGAAGGGAATAGATGTGGGTATTTAGCCATCATATTTGCTTCGGCTCCCATGTAGGTCCCTCAACATGCTAATTCCTACAAAAAACCATCACTGAGGCTACTTCTTTGTTTCTTAGCTCTCGAACCTGACGATAAAGTATTTCCACCGGAATCTCTCCATCTCTAAGGCTATCTTTCGCACCTACACTATCCACCAGGACAACCAGAGTTTGATCACCCAAGCACTTCTTTAAACCGATACATGGAAAACTGGATGGACTGAAGCTAATTTTGAGGGCAACTCCAACTCATATGCCACCTTGGAAACCTATTTCAAAACCTTGTACGGACCCACATAACGGAAATTGAGTTTCCCCTTATTTCTGAACCTCATCTCTCCCTTCATGGAAGATACCTTCAGAAATACCCAATATTAACTTCAAACTCTAGCTCCCTCCTCCTCCCAACTATATAGGACTTTTTGGTAACTTTGAGCTACTTTTAAATTGTCCTTTATAAGCTGAACTTTCTCCATAGCCTCATGGACTGAATCTGGTACTATCATCGTAGATTCACCGACTTCAAACCAACCAACAGGCGACCTGCATCTTCGCCCATTGAGAGCCTCAGCCGGAGCCATCTGAATGCTGGAATAGTAGATGTTGTTATATGCAAACTCAATGAGAGGCAAATCATCATCCCAACTACCCTTGAAATCGATCACACATGCTCTCCACATATCATCAAGAGTCTAAATGGTCCGCTCTGCCTGACCATCTGTTTGTGGGTGAAATGTTGTGCAAAGCTTGACTTGAGTACCAAGTCCCTTCTGAAATGATCTCCAAATTGAGAGGTAAACTGAGTACCTCTATCGAATATAATAGACAAAGTCACTTCATGCAACCGAAGTAATTCCCAAATGTATAAATTAGCATAATCTTCCACTGAATTGGTAGTTTTGACTAGTAGAAAAATGAGTTTCCTTACTCAACCTATCTATAACCACCCAAATAGAGTCATACTGTCGATGAGTAGGAGACAACCATATAATGAAATCCATGTTGACTTCCTCCCACTTCCATGTAGGGATGCTAATGTCTTGGGGCACACCTCCCCGTCTTTTATGCTCAACCTTCACTTGTTGACAATTTGGATACTTAGCCATAAACTCTACTATGTCCTTCTTCATGCCATTCCACCAATAGACTTCCTATAGGTCACGGTACCTCTTAGTGGAACCTGGATGGATAGAATATCTATAAACATGAGCCTCATGCAACATCCGCTCCCTTAGGTCACCAATATCCAGTACACACAGATGACCCTGATATCGTAGCACACTATCTCCCCCTTTAGAGAAGACCTCCACCTTTTGTTTTTGAATGACTTTCTTAAATTTTACCAAAATTGGACCCTCGTCTTATCTAGCTTTGACCTCGTTAACCAAGGAAGATTATGACCTATTCTGAATAATGACACCTCCATCTATCAAGTCAACAAGACAGACTTCTATCCATGCAAACTGATGTACATCCTTCACTACTTCTTTCCTTTCCTCGTCTACACGGGACACAGTCTCCATAGAAAACCTACTAAGAGCATCTGCCTCCATGTTAACTTTGCTCGGATGATAAAGGATACTCATATCATAATCCTTCAAAAGGTCCAACCACCTTCTCTGACGTAGATTTAGGTCCTTAAGGGTAAACACGTACTATAGGCTTTTGTGGTCTGTAAACACATCCATATTGACCCTATATAGATAGTGTCTCAAAATCTTCAAGGCAAATACTACCATCGCCAACTCGAGGTCGTGAGTTGGATAATTCTTTTCATGGACTTTCAGCTGCCTGGAAGCATAGGATATAACATTACCATGCTGCATGAATACACAACCAAGGTTGATCCTCGAGGCATCACAATATACCACATAACAATTGGTACCCTCAGGTTGGGTCAACACCACTGATGAGGTAAGTCGAGTCTTTAACTCTTGAAAACTCTTCTCACAGGCCTCTGACCACTGAAACTTCACCTTTTTCTGGGTCAGCTTAGTCAATGGTTCTGCAATGGATGAACTAGCTAAACCTAAGAAACTCCTGATATTTGAAGGACTAACTGATCTAAGCTAATTCTTCACTGCTTCTGTATTTTGAGATTCCACCTGTACACCCTCACTTGACAACACATGATCCAAAAATGCCACTGACTTCAACCAAAATTCACATTTTCTGAATTTAGCATACAACTGGCGATCCTTCAAGGTCTGTAGCACCACCCTCAAATGAGCAGCATGCTCCTCCTCGCTCCAAGAGTATATGAGAGTGTCATATATGAATACAATCACAAACATATCCATATATGGCTTGAACACCCTATTCATTAAGTCCATAAAGGCTGCAGGAGCATTCATTAGTCCAAAAGACATAACTACACACTCATAGTGCCCATACTGAGTCTTGAAGGCTGTCTTAGGAGTATCACTCTCTTTAACTCTGAGCTGATGTTACCTGGATCTGAGGCCTATCTTTGAGAATCACTTAGCACCCTAAAGACGGTCAAACAACTCATGGTTTAAAAACAAGAGAATTTTAATTATCCACTGCTCTCTATGTTAATTTTGAGTTCAAGGCATTGAAGAAAATCCTGTTTTTTTGTGGTGATCTCATCTACAGAATGCCCTGAGCCTCTCACTTGTGATTTCTTCAATTTGAATCCCCCCCAATTAGTCTTAGTTTAGCAATAGATAGTTATTTCCCCTTTAATTTCCCCCCAATTTTACTTTTCAAATGTTGAACAATTATTCATTCTAGTTTTAATTAGCTTATAACTCTTGAATTATCGACTCAATTCTCTGTGGGATTCGACCCTGACATCTGTCTGGATATTTGTTTTGATACAACAATTGTTTACGCTCTTTTGTAAAAGAGGAGTGTGGTTTTGACACAACCGGTACCACTGCTATCCCACCTTTCTTTGGCACACACTGTACTAGACTCACCCACTTACTATCAGCAATGGAGTAAATTACACCAGCTTCTAGCAACTTGATAACCTCTTGCTTCACTACCTCTTGCATAGGTGGGTTTAGTCATTGCTGATGCCTTATACTTGGTACATAATTCAGCTCAAGCTAGATTTTGTGGGTGCATATGCCTAGAGGGATCCCAATTATGTCTACAATGGTCTATCCTGCCGCTACTTCCTAATCTGCCATGTTTGCTGCAATAATTACTAGCAAGGTGTTGTTTTCTCCCCAAAATGCATATTTTAGATGGGGAGGTAGTGCCTTAAGTTCCAAACCTGGTGGTACCTCCACTGATGGATTAGCTGGAGGAGTTTCATGGTTCTTTAAGTCAAGGTATTACTTTTTTGATCTGAAGTTATACGACCCCATTCCCTCTAGGGCATTTACCAACTCCGTGTACACCGGTACTCCATCTCCCTCATAATTCAACAAGATAGCCGGTAGTGTATCAATACTCATCATATTCCATATGGGTGTTTACACAGGTGGTTCTTGAGATGAGGCGTCCCTGCTATAGCCTTAATGAATCACAACCAAAGAGGAAAACATAAAGGAGGAAATAATAATTAAAAATTAAACACAAGAATTACTCTAATCCTATGTCGTATTCCCCAAGAATGACAAACTTTTTGATAAAGCTCAAACTCACACTCCTAATAAACTATGAGCGGACGTTGTCAATAAAAAATCCAACAAAGGTTTGGGTCGATCCTACAGGGTATATGGTCAAGATATAGAATATCGTTAGTATTTAATCTTTTAAGTGTGTTATCTCCAAAAAAGGGTTTTTATAAAAGCAATTATATGACAATATTGGGAATTGATTATTGTTTATCAAGATTATGCAAATAACTAGGATAATTGTTCTCCATGGGTTCATAACTACTTCAGTTTTTACACTTGTGATCTATCACAATGCTTGCTTGTAGAACTTGATAAGTAGGGTTCTTCCAAGTGACGGGTTCGTCCATATTAGATGATTTTACTCAATCATGGGGTGAGGTCTCATGAGCGATATAACTTCAACCATTATCAATTTATCTCAAATTAACTATCCTGCGACTGCAGTTCAAGTTATACGACGACCCATAAAGATCAAGGATTTGTTGTAATTCTCTTTTCCTAATCTCTAATTCTATAGGTTCAACGATGTAAAGAATTTGGGCAAGTCCTAATATTGCACTTCATTAAAAAATATTAAAGATGAAGAGAATACCATACAAGTGTTTAGCATTGGTTTAGAATCACTTTGTGTAACCCTAGTTTGTCAATTTTTCATGGTTCCTACAAGCCTAGTTGCGGAGGTTTCAACCTCTCATGAGTGTAAGAGAATTTTCAACATTCATAAACAAACACATAATTTAATACTTAAAAAGATGATTGGAATAAAACCCATTTGATTATTGCAAGAATTTATGACGAATTATTCAAGAACAATGAAGAAAATCAAAGAAAGAAAATCTCCAAGATAGAAAGATAACAACAATTTTCCTCAATGTATTTCGTGTGTTCCCAACCTCTTCCTGCTGGAAATAATCTAAAAAGTATTTATACAAATATTTTGAACCCTTTCCTACGTAAACAGGGAAACTACTAAAAATGCCGCCGACTTCACCTATGACCCGTAACAAGATTGTATGGGTCGTTCCTTGACTCGTACATTGTCTAGCATCCGCTAAATCTAGCTTAGTGTTGTGAATTGGTACGACTCGTACCATGAACTTATGAGTCGTACAACCAGTCGTGGTTTGATACTCATAATTATGGCAATCTTTGAGCTTTATCACGAATTGTTTGGTACTCCTCGTACCTCAGTTCTACAACCGATGACTCCTTCATACCTTGAGACCTGCCCGTCTTCACTTCTTCTGAACTTTTCCACAGTTCCTTGGTAAGGGTCTTAGGTAGATCTCACAATTCATGGTTGCTACATGTACCAGGAGACTTATCCCGTGCAACATCTTTTGAAGTTTTCTATGACTTTTATGGTACGAGTCGTACCATGAGCCATAAGTTGTCTTTGCCTCAATAGTTTTGGCTTCGACATTTACACGTCTCTTAGTACGGCTCATACCAGGATGGTACAACTCGTACTAAGGTCCGTACTTAGCCACTTTTCTGCAACTTTCTCCATTTTTTGTGCAATTCAACTCCAATATCCATTTTCCCTAGAAAAAAAGTAAAAGTGCCCCATATCCATATAAACACACCTAAGTCCATGCTTATTTACCAGTTTAAAGTGTCAAAAGTGCTGTAAACTCACAGCAGATCAGTGGGTTAAGTTTTTCATGAATGAGTTGAAAAGGAAGTGATTTGCTTATAAAACCATTGATTTTTCACTACAACAGACTCTGATTCACCATGGTGGCTTCACTACAGCAGTCTCTGGCTCACTATAGTGAGCTGCCTTGCTACAACTCAAACTTCAATCACACCCCCAGAATTCAATTGGAGTGCCGTGAACACAAACCTTATATGCTTCCCAAGTGGAAACAATATTTCAGACTCAATGGAAATGATGAAACAACTGTCGAAGGTCATCTTGAATAGATGAACACCAAAATCAACACTTTAACCCCATATAAACAACTTCCTAGATATCCAAAATGAGTCTATGAAATTTGGGACCAGAACCAAAGGTCCCAAAATCCTAAAATCCATGTTCCGAAGCTGATGGTGCTGATGGAGTTCTCATCCAAGATTGTTTACTAAGAATATTGACCGAAATCAACCATTTCAACTTTAAAAGCTCCAAACTTAGGAAACTTTTGTAAAGCTCTCCTGGAAAACTTGGGAACTATGCCACCCATCCCTACAAGTCACAAAAGTAGTGTAGAAGCCACGAAGTGGGTCGAAATGGAACAAATGCACAATAGTAAGATAATGACCAGGAGGATCATTACAACATCCACTACTAAAAGAACTTTCATCCTCGAAAATTATCGAATAGAGATTACCTGAAGACTTGAAAGGGTAATGATATCTAGTCAACATGTCAAGCTTGATCTCCCATGTAGCCTCCTGGATAGGATGATGTTCCCACTGAACCTTAACTGACGGAATCTCCTTCGATCTCAACTTTCTAACCTATTTGTCTAGGGTAGTTACAGGCTCCTTCTCAAAAGCCTAGGACTCCTCAAGATGAACCGAATCCCATTGAAGCATGTGAGACTCTTCTGGAATGTACCACCTTAACATAGACACATGGAAAATAGGATGCACACCCAGAAGATCTGGAGGCAAAGCTAAATCATAAGTTACCTCCCCAATATGCCATAGAATCTCAACTGGACTGATGAACGTAGGGCTAAGCTTTTCCTTCCTCCTGAACCTCATCATGCTCTTCATGGGTGACACTTGAAGGAAAACCCTATCTCCAACCATAATCTCAAAGTCTCAAGCCCTCTGATCATCTCAGCTTTTCAGCCTACTCTGAGTTTTGTAGAGTCTCTTTTAAAACACCCAAAGTCTATCAATGGAGTCATGCAACAAGTTAGTGCCCCAAGGTCTAACCTCGAAAGCATCAAACCAACCCACCATAGACCTATACCTCCTACCATGCAATGCCTCGAATGGAGCTATCCGAATACTTGAATGGTAGCTATTATTATTTGAGAACTATGCCAAATACAAGAAATGGTCCCACTAACCTCCAAAATCAATAACACATGCTCAAAGCATATCCTATAGGACCTAAATAGTATGTTTAGATAGACCATCGGTTTGCAGGTAAAAAGTTATGCTAATTTTAACTCATGTACCTAAGTCTCTCTAAATCAACCTCCAGAAACACAATGTAAACTGAGTACCACTTTCCAAGATAATAGAATCAGGCACCCCATTCAAATAGACAATCTCCTGAATGTAGATCTGAGCTAACCTCTCTGAACTATATGAAGTCTGAATAGGAAGAAAGTGAGTGGACGTGATCAATCTATTAATGATGACCCACAGAGCATTAAACCTCCAAAATGTATGTTTCAAGCCCTTCACGAGTCCATAGCTATCCCCTCCCACTCCCACCTACGAATTGGTAATCTCTGAGTCAATCCACCTGGCTTTTGGTGCTCGTACTTCACTTGCTAATAGTTTAAGCACCTAGACGCGAAATTCAAGATATCCCACTTTATCCCGCACCACAAGTAATGCTTCTTCATGTTTTGGTACATCATTGCTACCCCCTGGTGGATAGAATATCTAGAACAATGGACCTGCGCCATAATCAAGGTAACCAAGTCTCCCACTCTAGGAACACAGATACGACCCTCAATCCTCAAAACACCCTCTGAATTTAAAGGGTCCTTCCAAGCCTAAGGACTTAACACCTTATCTTGAATCACCCTTCAATTGACATCCTCAAACTGTTGGGCCTGAATCTGCTCCAAGAACATAGATCTAGCCTCTGACAGGCAACAATTCTCCCCAGCTCTAAAATATGAAGTCTAACCAACCTGCTGGCTAGGGACTGGATGTCCGAAGACAAAGGTTACTCCTCGATCACTAGGAATGCCAAACTTCCTATGCTCGTTGCCTTTCAGCTCAATCCATCCGCTGCCATATTCTCCTTGCCCGGATGATAAAGGATCAACATTCCATAGTCCTTCAGTAACTCCAACCACCTACGCTATATAAAATTAAGGTTCTTCTAGCTAAAAATGTTCTGAAGACTATGATGATCGGTAAAGATCTCATAATGAAATCCAAATAGGTAGTGCCTCCAAATCTTAAACACGAAGACCACTATTGTTAACGATGTCATGAGTAAGATAGTTCTTCTCGTGAACCTTTAGTTTCTTGGAAGCATATGCAATAACTCTACCCTGCTACATCAACACACAACCTAAATCAATTTTGCAAGAATCATAACTTACTATAAACCCCTTGCCCTCAATCGAAAGTGTCAAAATCAACGCTGAAGTCAATAAGGCCTTGAGCTTCAGAAAGCTTGCCTTGCACTCGTCGAACCACTACAAAGGGACATTCTTTTGAGTCAATAAGGTCAAAGGCACTGCAATAAAAGACAACCCCTCCACAAACTGTCTATGGTAACCTTCTAACATGACAAAACTATGAACCTCAGTAGGAGAAGTAGACCTATGCCAATCACGAACTACCTCCATCTTGGCTATATCTACCATAATCTTGTCCTTAGACACCATGTGTCCCAATAATTCTATGGACTCAAGCCAGAACTTACACTTAGAGAATTTTGCATACAATTATTGATCTCGCAAGGTCTGAAGCACAATTCTCAAATGTTTCTCATGCTCCTCCCTACTCCTCGAGTAGACTAAGATGTCATGCATTAATACTATAACAAATGAGTCAAAAAAGGCCCTAAACACATAGTTTATTAACTCCATAAATGTTGCCAAGGCGTTAGTCAAACCAAAACACATGAATAGGAACTCATAGTGGCCATTGTAAGTCCTAAAGGCAGTCTTTGGAATGTTCGCAATCCTGATCCTCCGCTAACGGTAAGCTGATCTCGAGTCTATCTTAGAAAACATCACTTCCTCTGTAGCTGATCAAACAAGTCATCAATGTACGGCATCAGGTACTTATTCTTAAAGGTCACCTTATTCAGCTGCCTGTAGTCAATACAAATATTCAAGGAGCCATCTTTCTTCTTCACAAACAGAGAAGGAGCTCCCCACGAATATATACTTGGACAGATAAACCCCTTACCCTAAAAGATCTTGAAGCATCTCATTTAGCACCCTCAATTCAGCTGGTGCCATTTGATATGGCAGAACAGAAATAGGTTGAGTGCCCAACTCAATATCAGTGCCAAATTCAATATCATGATTAGGAGAAAGTCCTGGTAAATTAGCAGGAAATACAGCAAAATACTCCCAAACCATAGGAACCAACTCATGTGAAGGTGTGTCAGCACTAGTGTCACGAACATAAGCAAGATAAGCAAAACATACCTTCCCTATCAATCGTCATGCCCTTAAAATGAGATAACTCCCCTCGGCACATTGCTATTAGTGTCCTTCCACATTATCAGAGGAATACAATGCATAGAAAAGGTAAATAATCTTAGTAAAATAATCCAAGAACGCATGATAAGGAGATAGACAAACCATGCCTAGAATTACGTCAAAGTCCATCATATCTAGGATAAAAAGGTCTACCCAAGTATTATACCCTAAGATAGTCAGCACATAGGATTAGTACACATAATCCACTACTATAGAATCCCCTACGAAAGTAGCTATATGGGTAGATACAGGTAATGTCTCACATGATAATACTAGATGAGTAGTAAAGTAATCAGACACATAGAATATGTAAACCCCAAATCAAATAATGGAAAAACTGTCGATGATAAAAGGAGATCGTACCTGCGATGACAGCATCTGAGGCCTCAACCATTGCCCTACCCGAAAAGGCATACATATGGCTACATATTTCATGATCACCTGAATTGCTTGGTTGAGAAGCACCTTTAGCACCCTGGGGACCACGTCTACTACCCAGTGCACCACCTCTTGCTGGTGCCGCTGGAGCCCTAGGGGCCTAAACTAGTGTAACGACCCGAACATAGGCTCAAACCTAGACACGAAACCTATAACTATAAATAGCTTCAAGTCGACCCATGGCATTAAGATGATAACTAAGCCCAACATAAATAATGCGGAAAACTAACATCTAAATAATGGAAGTCTAATATTTAATAACATCTTAACAACAAAACATCAAACATGAAATCCGGAGATGAATACATAACTATGTCAGATAAGCCTCTATATACTGACGAGCTGATGGGACAGGACCCCAACTATCTCAGTAAAAGTCAAAAATTGAAAGGTGCTGATAATAAACAAACCAAAGGTCCCCGAAGGATGAGGACTTACCAACAAGTCTGGATGTGTTAAACTTCTAGAACTGGCTAGCGGTGGGACTGGGCCTGAATATCTGAGCCTATATCATCAAACGATACAATATAGAGTACGTGGTCAGTACTTTGAATGTATCGAGTATGCAAGGTAAGTAAAATAGCTGAGTATGTAAAACTTGAAAACTTGCGGAACATAAATAATTACATTATAAGATTCTGAGAGTAAGGCTTGCATGCTATTAACTAATAACATTATTAAGCATAACTGAACCTCATAACTGAATCGAATGACCCAAAGCTAAAAACTGATAAGTATAAGTAAAAGCTATACAATAGGGTCAAACCTGTTGAAAACATAATATCATAACAGATGAACATGAATAATTATAATGAGGAATAATGAGAGACTCGTCATATAACTGACATTACCTCAATAGAGCCTATGTGGTCCTGACTATTACACTCAAGTGGGCAGAGTTGTCCAAAGCCTTGCCAAGGCTAAGGGCGCTAGCATAATATCAATATCAAGCTGAAGGTTTCTCGGGGGCAGGTAAAGCTCACAAGGGAGTTCCTAAAG
This sequence comes from Datura wrightii, assembly GCA_035772735.1. Lineage (NCBI taxonomy): Eukaryota > Viridiplantae > Streptophyta > Magnoliopsida > Solanales > Solanaceae > Datura > Datura wrightii. Next base: position 66,963,712 of record JASDFA010000019.1, on the reverse strand, counting down.
AATTTAAAAATACCTACGTTGGCACTTAGTTCTGAGGCCCGGGGTTGTCTGAACCCCTAGCCTACTCGATGCTAGACACTACTCCTAAAAACATGCATATGCTCTGCATTGTCTTTCAATGAAGCTAAACCATAGTCTTTCAATGAAGCTGATGATAACAATATACATAGTTTGAAAACTGAACATGGGAAGCCTTGACTCAAAACATACCACAAGCTAAAAAGTAGGACTCTAAACTCCAAAAACCATGTAGGAAGCTAATATTATAAGATTTAGACAAGTCATGAAGTCATACTTTGATCTGGTGGGCTTGCCCAAACTTTGACATACTTTGAAATAAACTTAATAGTCATAAATCATGGATACATACATGGGTAATTCATAAACATTCTTAAATAGTACAACTCTCATCATACTTGGAGCATAAATCATAAATTCAACTTTTCATGAAACTAGCATAATTGGGCATTATACTCTTAAAACATCAAAATCATATCTTATAATCAAAACCATTATAAGACATGCCCATGAATGTTAAAACATCATTAGAAACATGAATAGAATTGACCCATGATAGAAACATAGAAGATTTCATAAATTGGGTTAGAACCCCATGGAACCATGCACTTGAATTAATTAATTGAGAAGGGATTTGCGCATGAGAGTTAAGAGAAACTCCCATTCATAACCCTAAATACTTGAGAAAACCTTATTTCACACCTTCCTTGAATGCCCATGAGATTTGTGGAAGAACTAAGGGGATTATCTAGCTTGATCTCGCGTGGAGTACCTTAATCTTGCATGCATGGAATGGGAAGGCTTAGGATATGTTAAGCACTCTTAAAACCCTCCTTATTGAGCTTAACACGATGTAGTTTAGGACCTAGGAGTTTAAGAATTACGAAAACACCCTTCCTAAAACACATGAATTTTGGACACTGCTAGTCATAACGAGTGACCTCTGATGTGCCATGATTTTACGGCACTTTCAACGCTTAAAACCAAGAAACTATGCACATTCAAGGTATGTTTATATAGGTATGATTTGTTTTGTGTTTAATGTTACAGGAAAATAGGTTTGGAAGTTAACTAGGCAACTTAATGCTTAAAACAACTAAAGAGGTGACTACTAGGCACTTAGCACGACTTGTTGTTGAAGTCATGGGCAACGATTGAATTTTGAAGATGTAGAAACAATATACCTAACAGGTTGAGGGAATGACTCATTACATCTGGTAACAAATCGTGAAATATGTCATGAAGAGTAGGAGAGGAATTAGTGAATAAGTAGCCAGTGAAGTTGACGGACGACATAATGAGTTGTTAGTTGACTAAATGACTCATTGGCAGATCACTAGAACCAACCGTGAGATACACTGGAAAGTCAAAGGAGTTAGACTATGAGGGGCCTAACGACTCGTTCCCAAGCACAATGAGTCGTTAGGTGACCTGTTGCCACAACTGGGTTCAATACTGAGGACAACTGATTTTAGCAAGGCACGACTCATCAAAGGCCCTAATGAATCGTCACCAAACTCGTGATCACTGATGAACTGGTTTCCAGTTTTAGTTAGGAAAAGGTTTTCTTGGAACTATAAATACACTATTTAGGTTTATTTTTGATAGACAAGCTTTTTATTACTGTTTTTCACATAGCATTTTGGCGTTGTACGATTATTCTTTGTTTAAGAAAACAAGGTTTACAATTTTTTTTCTTGAATTTGAGGATCAAAAACAACATTGGAATTTGTTCATTAAGTTTGGAATTTTATTCAATTACTTGCTTTCTTCTATGATAATTTGTAAGTTGCAATTATAATTTATTAAATATTTTGTGATTGTGATCATTCAAACATGAGTAGCTAAACCCTTAACTAGGGTTGTGGGAACCAAGATGAATTAACACACATAGGTTAAACACTTAGTGATTCTTAAATGGGGTTTAATTCATGTATTGATTTTCCCTTCGTTTTAATTGATTCTTGATGGTTGCAAACGTTAGGGCTTGCCTTATTCTTGCTTACCGAACCAAGCAAGTAGTGAATGGGAAAAGGGATTAATAATGGAAATTTAAGGCTATCAACCCTCATCTAATAGCTTGAACTTGTCCGAGGATAGCTAATCCGATATTAAGGGTAAGGGTTAATTAAGAGTACACCCGTATACGGACCAAGTTGCATGGTGATAGTCATCTAGATAGGGGACCAACCATCTAGCTTGGGGAACAGTATCCTAGTCAAGTCGTTAATTGAATACAAACCGAATTTTACTTAAGCATTTATTAGTTTTTACTCATATTTAGTTGTCTAATTCTTTCGCACTTAGGAAATAAGTAACCCGATAGTAACAACTATTCACCTTAACTTAAGTTCTTTTCATATTTCCTATGGGATCGACCCAAACATCCAGTTGGGTCCTATATTTAACATCAACGACTTTATATCTCAATTATGAGGTGTAATTTGGGCGACATCAACCTCCTAATTCATGGTGTATGGAATGAGTCATTAGTCCAAGCTGTCAAGTCTTCTGTTAAATCTCCAAACTCCAATCCAGTTCTTGATCACGACCAACTCCATGAGTCGTGAACTCACATCACGACTAGTGGCTGCCTTTCGTGGTCAGCCCAGACCACAAGCCTTCACAAACGTTCCTTTACTTCATGAGTCACTTAACGACTCATTAAGTCTCCCCACAGATCACCTGTGACCTGAGCAACATTTTCCTTTTTTCTCTGCTTGAACCCTCGGGTCTGATCTTAGGGACTTTTGAGATATTACAATATCTCTCCCTTGGGAACATTTGTCCTCGAATATGAATAAACATACTGAAAAGCTAGGGATTGGAATTGTCATCCCAAATGTTGAACATCTGAAGCTGAAACTAATGGAGCGACTTACTCCAAATGAAATACATGACTGAACTAAATTCTTGAACCACACATACGTGCACTGACATGAAAAGAATTGGGATACATGAACTAGACATGTAACTGAATAAAGTATGAGGGAGGAAACTGATACCACAAGGTGGAACTGAGTTGGGAGAGAAATGATGCGGCTATTTAGCCATCATATCAACTTCGACTTCCCACGTAGCCCCCTCAACATGTTGATTCCTCCATAAAACCCTTACTCAAGCTACCTCTTTGTTTCTCAACTTCCAAACCTGACGATAAAGAGTTTCAATTGGTACCTCCACAAAGCTAAGGATATACTTCACACCTACTCTCTTCACTGAAAAAGTCAAAGTCAGGTTACCTATGCACTTCTTCAAGAATGATACATGGATAACTGGATGTACTAAAGTCAATTTTGAGGGCAACTCCAACTAATAGGCCACCTTGACAACACTTCTCACAATCTTGTATGGACCAACATATCGAGGACTAAGCTTCCCCTTCTTTCTGAATCTCATCACCCCCTTTATGGGAGACACTTTAAGAAACAACCAATCATCAACTTAAAATTCAAGTTCTTTTTTCCTTACATTCGCATAGGACTTTTGACGGCTCTAAGTTGTCTTCAACCTTTCCCTTATAAGCTAGACTTTCTCTATAGCCTCATGAACTGAATCTAGCCCTATCAACGTGGCTTCACTGACTTCAAACCAAGCAATAAGCTACAAACATCTCCTTACATAAAGAGCCTCAAATAGAGCCATCTAAATGCTGGAATGGTAGTTGTTGCTATATGCTTCGATGAGAGGTCAGTGATCATCCAAACTAATTTTGACATCAATAGCACATACTTTCAACATATCCTCGAGATTCTGAATGGTTCGGTCAGTCTGACCATCTGTATATGGGTGACAAGCTATGCTAAGCTTTACCTGAGTACCGAGTTTCTATGAAAATTATCTCCAAAACTGGGCCTGGTCCGATATGCAATGAAGTTGTAATCATGGAATCGAAAGGGTTGAATGGAGATAGTGCATCAAACTATTTGCAAGGTTCAACTTGATCCTCTTCCCCACAGATCTTAGATGAGGGAACCCTAGAGAGCCGCTGACTAGAAGTACAGTCCATGTATGATCCGTACTAGATCTGACCAACTGCCCATCCTACCTCCTCTACATTCTTGACAGCCTATCTTTGTCTTAGTAGAGTCTTTCAGTGGCATGTTTCGGTCCAAAGGTTACATTTAGGACCAAAATCTGGAAAAGAGATTGGATGAAGAATTGCTTTTTCTTTAGCGGGAATAGCTCCACCTTTTTATTTATCAACTGCCGCCCCATGTAATAGGAATAGGATGCACTTACCGACTGGTGAAAGGAAAGTGTTGGGCCAGCCATCGACAAAGGAATACTATTAGTAGAAGTGATAGAATTATTCTAAGTATTTCAGTTGGAATAGCTATGTACATTTCTTTTTTCTATTAACTCATGATCTGTCCTGGTCGACCCAATCATGATATCGAAGGAGGGGACCTTTTCTCGAAAAAAATTCTTGCAACTATGAAAACCACAACATAAGCACTCCTTTTCCATTCATTCTATCTAAGAAAAGAAATTTAGCATAGACCATGACCCCCTATCTTTTCATTTCTTTATCTATAGGAAACCAAATGGGTGAGTCTTTATTATTGATTTGGGCCCTAAAATCAATGAGAGTGGGGATACGCTCCTCTTCGGGCAACTCATCCACGTCTGCAAGATACCTGATGACGTCTACTAATTTTTTGAGCGTGAGCTCGTCCTACGGGTGAGCTAAACTGAGTACCTCTATCTGATATGATGGACAAGGGCCCTCCATTCAACCGAACTAACTCTCCAATATACAATTTGGCATAATCCTCCTTTGAATCGGTTGTTTTGACTAGTAAAAAATGGGCTGCTTTGGCCAATCTATCCACAACAAACAAAATAGAGTCATACTATCGTCGAGTGTGAGGCAACCTTGTAATGAAGTTCATATTGATTTTCTCCAACTTCTAAGTATGGATGCTTCTATCTTGTAGCATACCTCCAAGTCTTTGATGATCATCTTTCACTTGTTGATAATTTAGACACTTAGCGACAAAATCTACTATGTCCTTTTTCATTCCATTCCACTAATAGACTTTTCGTAGATCACGATACATCTTAGTGGCACCAGAATATATAGAATATTTGGAACCATGAGCCTCATGCAACATCCAATCCCTCAAATTATCAACACTTGAAACACAAAAATGACCCTGATATCGAAATACACCATCTCTTCCTTGGGAAAAGACCTCAACATTCTGATTCTAAACCACTTCCTTCAACTTTACCGAATAGGATCTTTATCTTGCCTAGCCTTGACCTTAATCACCAAAAAGGATTTTGATTTGTTCTGCACAATGATACCACCATCTGTTGAATCAACAAGGCGAACTCCTAATCGTTCGAGCAGATGCACATGCTTCACCAACTCTCTCTTCCCCTCATCTACATGAGACACACTCTCCATAGAAAGTCTGCTAAGAGCGTGTCACATTGGCCTTACCCAGATGAAAAGGACACTCATGCAATAATCTTTAAGAAGCTCCAACCACCTTCTTTGTTGTTGATTCAGATCCTTCTAGGTAAACACGTACTGTAGGCTCTTGTGATCCGTAAACATATCCACACAGACCCCGTATAGATAAATTCTGTAAATCATCGAGGCAAATACTACTGCTGCTAACTCAAGTTCATAGTTCGGATAGTTCTTCTCATGGACCTTAAGCTGCATAGAAGCATAGGCTATCACCTTACTGTGTTGCATTAAAAAAACCAAGGCTGATCCTCGAGGTGTCACAATATACCAAAAATCCATCGGTACCCTCAAGTAGGGCAACACTGGTGCTAAGGTGAGTCGGGTCTTCAATTCCTTAAAACTCTTTCCACAAGCCTCCACTATTGAAACTTCACTTTCTTCTAGGTCAACTTAGTCAACGGTACTGCAATGGATGAAAATCCTTTGATGAACCTCCTGTAGTAACCACCTAAACCCAAGAAACTCTTGACATTTGAAGGGCTAACTAGTCTAGACCAGTTCTTCACAGCTTCTATCTTTTGAGAGTCCACCTGCACACCCTCACTTGACACCACATGGCCCAAAAATACTATCGAGTTTAGCCAAAACTCACTCTTGCTAAATTTATCAAACAACTAGAGATCCTTAAGAGTTTTTAGCACCATCCTCAAATGAGTAACATGCTCCTACTCACTCCAAGAGTATATGAGAATGTCATCTATAAACTCGATCATGAACATGTCCAAATATGGCTTGAATACCCTGTTTATCAAATCCATAAAAGCTGTAGGAGCATTTGTTAGTCCATAAGACATAATTACAAACTCAGGGTGACCACACTGAGTCTTGAAAGCTATTTTCGAGATGTCCCACTCTCTAACTCTGATTTGATATGTCCGGATTTGAGGTCTATCTTTGAGAAAAACACGGCACCCTGAAGTTGGTCAAACAAGTTATCAATTCTAGGGAGGGATACCCGTTATTGATTGTGTCATGACCCGAACGTACACCCGGATCGTAGACACGGGATGAGAGACACCCGAGAGACCCCAAGTCAACCCATTGAACATGCATACAACTAATCTCATTCAAATAAGTGGAGGGACAATCATAAAAACATAGTGGATACGTAATTATAGCATAGCATCACGAAATACTAGACATATACATAAACTAAGAACTACATCCCGTCTGAAAGCCTTTACTATATAAGATGGTTGATGGGACAACATCCCCAACTAATCCAAACAAAACTAAAACATAAGATAACATAAGAGTCTGTCAAACGGTCCTCGGAACATGAGGACTCACCAGTAATCTAAGAGCGTAAGCTGAGATGGACTAAAGATGAGGATGAACCTGAGATCCGGACCCTGTATCATGAAATGATACAGCATAGAAAGTATGCAGTCAGTATGTGAAATGTACCGAGTATGAAAGGTAAGCAAAACGGGCATTTAAAAGTAAAAAAAAATTCAAAAGTAAACATAGGAGAAGGACATCATGCATATATCATACTCCGTAAGAAAACATAAGGCTCAAGGCTTTCAAATCATTCATAAAGTGTTCATAATCGTAATCGTAAGTAAACACTATCAAAACATAACTTGAGACAATTACATAGATATAACAATGCATAAAACATGCTGAACAATAGGAGGACTCATCATAACCGACACCATCATGGTAGAGCCTTTCATGATGCCCCACTATCTTGCTCAAGTGGGCAGAGCTGACCCTGGCGTCCCAGGCGAGGGTCGTACATTAGGTGTGATATCACATTTGAGGGTATCATTATCAATACATAATATCATTAGAAACCCATGGTGGCACATGGTTATGAGACACCAGCATAGTCCTTTGAATGCCAAGCTGCTCGGTGCTAGACACGGCTCCCAAAAACAAGCATATAGGCTCATACATAAATCACTAACATCATGCATTAAGATTCATTGGCTAAAATATAACATTTATCTTCATTGATCCCCTTTAGAACATGCTTATCCAATAATCAAGGCCCTTTTTAGCGGCCGACATCATAATTTATAAATCATGTAATTTGTACACAAATCGTATATCATAACTTCAACATGTGGGCATGGCCCAATGCTTTGACGTACTCAGTTCTTCCAAAAATATGCTCATAAACATGTGTAACTCGAAATCATGCTTTTCCATCATCAATAAACTCAAAATATTGAATATTCATCATAAATCATAACTTTCATGAACCTTCATCAAACAGGCATTTTAGATTTAAAAGAACAAAACATGTTTTTAAAGAAAATGATATAAAACATGCCCATAATTCGTAATTCAACAATTAGAACTCAACAAAATCAAACCCATAAAGAGAAATCACATTTTAATGCATTTGGGTAAACCCCATGGAATTTAATGGGAGGATTCATGATAAAATTAGAAATTTAGGCATGGGTGTGAAATGATTAACCAATTCTAAAACCCTACATAACTAGGAATGGATTGATTTTGAGGTTTCTTGAATATCCACCAAGAAATTGATGAAAATTTGGGCAGGAAGACCTTGAATCTTCCAAAATCTCTCTCTAAGCTTTTGCATGAGAATGAGCATGCATAAAGGACTTCACTCATCTTATCATACTCATAAAATATCCAAAAAAAATGTAGTTTTAGGGTCTTAAAATGTGGAAAAGCCAAAAATACCCTTAGAATTATTTCCCTAAATACTGTTCCGGACGGACCAACGACCAACAAAAACGGGTCGTTGTACCAAACCATGACTCGTTGCATCGAGTCGTTGGATCCACTGCCCCACGACATCCTCAGATTCTTCCCACTACTCGTAAGGACGAGTCATTGCTTCAATAAATGGATCATTGGATCGTCCGTTGTCAACCCCTTGACCAAATCTGACTTTCCTTTCCACGAGCCTCAGCACGACTGGTGGTGGTCTTTATCTATTGTATGCACTATAATTCTCAACCCTCAAACAACGACTAGAAACAACGGGTCGTTGCATCTCATCACGAATCATGGGATGTCCTATTGTTTCCCCTTCATCCCAAGCTTAGTCCTTCCAACTACTGGTAACAACGACTCGCTGTTCCTGACAATGAGTCGTTACACGATCTGTTGTCAGCACTGCTTCCCTAAAACCCTCATTCCACAATTGCTTTTGATGACTCGTGGTATCCACCCACGAGTCATTGGGTCGCTCGTCCTATGAAGTTTTTGCCAGTTTTCTGCACTTTTCAAATTCAACTCCCAGGTTTATTTTAGGTCTTTTTGAGGTTTACAATATCCCCCTTGGAAACATTCATCCTCGAATGTGGGAAACAAGCAGTAAATAGAAATATACAATTTACAGACATATACTGATCATTTTTACTGAAATATTTTCACGGAATGACTACCTCCAAATAAAACCATACAGCTGAACTAATCTCATACTTCACGTACACATTCATACATATAAAAGAAACTTGCACACATGAACTGAATATGAAAACTAGCTAGAGTCATAAGGCAAAACTGATACCTCAGGTCGGAATTGAGCCGGTAGAGAACAAATGTGGATATCTAGCCATCATATCCACTTCGGCTTCCCAAGTAGCTCCCTAAACATGCCAATTTATTCATAAAACTTTAACCAAAGATACATCTTTGTTTCTCAAATTCCAAACCTCACAATTTAAGATTTCAGCGGGAATTTCTTCATAACTGAGGTTGTCTTTTACCCTAATGCTGTTTACCGGGACCACCAAGGCTGGGTCACCCAAACACTTTTCAAAAGGAACACATGAAACACCAGATGAACTAAAGATAACTATGAGGGCAAGTCCAACTCATACGCCACCTTACCAACTCTCATCACAACCTGGTAGGGGCCAACATAGCGGGGATTGAGTTTCCCACTCTTCCCGAACTGCATGACTCCCTTCATGGGAGAAACCTTTAGAAATACCCAGTCATCCACATTAAACTCCAGATCCTATCTACTCACATTAGCATACAATTTCTGATGACTCTGAGTGGTTTTTAACTAGTCCCTTATCAACTGAACCATTACCATCACCTAGTGAACTGAATCTAGCCCTATCATAGCTACCTCACCAACCTCAAACCATTTGATGGAAGATCTGCACCTTCTCCCGTAAAGACCCTCGAATGGTGCCATTTGGATACTGGAGTGATATCTATTATTATCAGCAAACTCAAATAAGGGAAAATGATCATCCCAACTACCATTAAAATCCATAACACATGCCCTCAACATGACCTCGAGAGTCTGCATTGTTCGTTCCACCTAGTCGTCCGTTTGCAGATGGAACGCTATGCTGAGCTTAATTTGGGCCCCAAGTCCATTCTGAAAAGAACGCTAGAATTGAGAAGTGAATTGAGTATGTCGGTCAGAAATAATAGTCAAGGGCACTCCATGAAGTCGAACCAACTCCCAAACATACAACTTAGCATAATCATCCGTCGAATCCATGGTTTTGATCTGTAGGAAGTGTGCAGCCTTAGTTAACCTGTCTACCACCACCCAAATAGCATCATAGTGTCGGCGAGTACGAGGTAGGCCTGTAACAAATCAATATTTATTTCCTCCCACTTCCAAGTGGGAATGCTAATATCCTGAAGTACCCTTCCCGACCTTTGATGCTCGACTTTCACTTGCTGATAGTTTGGACATTTAGCTATGAACTCCATAATATCCTTCTTCATACCATCCAACCAATAGATTTCTCTCTAGTCCCGATACATCTTCAGGGATCCTGGATGGATAGAATATCTAGTACCATGTGCCTCATGAAATATCCGAACTCTCAAGTTATCAACATCCAGAACACATAGTCCACCCTGGTATCGTAACACACCATCTCCCCCTTGGGAGTAAACCTCCAGCTTTTGACTCTGCATTGCTTCCTTCATTTTTTCCAAAGTCGGATCCTTATCATGCTTAGATTTGACATCGACCACTAAGGACAATTTCGACCCATTCTGCACAATAACACCGCCATTAGTAGAGTAGATCAATCTAACTCCTAGTCTTGCAAGTCAGTGGACATCCTTTACCAACTCTTTCTTTCCCTCATCCACGTGGGAAACACTTTCCATAGAGAGCCTACTAAGTGCATCCACAACCACATTGGCCTTGTCCAGGTGGTAAAGGACACTCATGTCATAGTCCTTGAGTAACTCCAACCACCTCCTTTGCCGAAGATTTTGATCCTTTTATGTGAACACATATTGCAAGCTCTTGTGATCCGTAAATACATCCATGTGGACCCCATACAAATAATGCCACCATATGTTCAATACAAAGACCATCGCGGCCAACTCAAAATCATGGGTCGGGTAATTCTTTTCATGGACTTTCAACTGTCTCGCGGCATATTCTATTACCTTCCCACACTACATCAACACACATCCCTATCCAACTCTCAAAGAATCAAAATATACAACGAAGCCTTCAATACCCTCGGGCAAAGTGAACACTAGTGCTGAAGTGAGTCGGGTCTTCAACTCTTCGAAGCTTCTCTCACAAGCATCCGACCATTTGAACTTCACCTTTTTCTGAGTCAACCTGGTCAATGGGGCTGCAATTGATGAAAATCCCTCAACAAACCTTCGGTAGTAGCCTGCTGAACTCAAGAAACTCTGAATTTCTCAAGGATTCACCTGTTTAGGACAATTCTTTACCGCCTCAACTTTATGGGAATCTACCCTTATGCCTTCGCTTGATACCACATAACCTAGAAATGCCACCAAGATTAGCCAAAAGTTGCACTTACTAAACTTTCCATATAGCTGACGATCCTTGAGGGTCTGAAGTACAACCCTTGGTGAGCGGCATGCTCCTCCTTTCTCCATGAGTATATCAAGATTTCGTCAATGAATACAATCACGAACATGTCCAAATATTCCTTGAACACCCTGTTCATTAGATCCATAAAAGCTGTAGGGGCATTGGTTAGTTGAAAGATATAACAACAAATTCTTTGTGACCATACCAAGTCTTGAAAGTAGTCTTTAGGATGTCACTCTCCCAAACCTTGAGCTTGTGATACCCGGACCTGAGATCAATCTTGGAGAAGCACATGGCACCCTGAAGCTGGTCAAACGAATCATCGATCCTGGGTAAGGGATACCTTTTCTTGATGGTAACCTTGTTCAACTACCGATAGTCAATACACATGTAAAGGGAACCATCCTTCTTTCGAAGAAACAGAACTGGTGCACCCCATGGATACTATCTCGGTCTAATGAATCCCTTATCCAATAGATCCTTTAACTGATCCTTCAATTCTTTTAGTTCAGTTGGGGACATCCTATTGGGAGGAATAGATATAGGTTTTGTATCGAGTAATAGATCAATACCGAAATCAATTTCCCTCTCCAGAGGAACACCGGGCAAATCATCAGGGAACACCTCTGGATATTCGCACACCACCGGAACTAACTGAATAGCCAGGGTCTCGGACTCCACATCCTTAACCCTAACTAGGTGGTACATGCAACCTTTAGAGATCATCTTCCTGGCCTTAAGATAAGAAATAAACCAATCTGCTGGTACTACCGAACTACCGTTCCACTCCAACACTAACTCACCTAGAAATGAAATTCCACCGTACCGGTCCTACAATTAATCAAAGCATAACATTCAAACAACCAATCCATGCCAAGAATAATGTCAAAGTCAGTCATGGCTAATTCCATAAGGTCTGCGGATGTCACCTTATGCAACACAGTGACCGGGCAATCCTATATACTAGTCTAGCTATGACCGAATCACCAACAGGGGTCTAAACTTAAAACATTTTTGACAAGGTCTTAGGACTAACTCCAAGGCTACTAGCAATGTAAGGAGTCAAGAAAGACAAGGTAGCTCCCAGATCTAGCATGGCATATACATCAATATGAAAAACATGCAACGTACAAGTGACCACATCTGACGAAGTATCCTACTCCTGGCACGAGGCAAGGGCATAGAATCTGTTTTGGCGTTGTCTGCCACCACCACTAGTTGATGCTCCCTGTGGAGCGGAAGGGGCTGGAGCTACTGCTATCCTGGTGGCCTATGCATGACCCCTATCATCACCCTATCTAGCATATGGACATGCTCAACGCATGTGCCCAGATCTACCACACCCATAGCACACATCTGAATCGAGCAGGCACTCCTTGGCATGATTCTTTTTGCACTTCCTGCAGGCTGGGGAGGTATACTCTAAATGGGTGCCTCACTGATCTCTCGATTCTAAAGCTTTGCTCCTTTGTTCACCCCTGGGTCTGTATGGAACACTAGCAAATGATAGTGCTAGGGCTAGTGATTTCTGTTGAAACTGTGGACTGTAGCCACTATCGAACCTTTGATGCGAAAACCCACGGCCATCCATCCGAGCCCTCTTTGCCTCCCTCTCCCTCTCATGAGTCGCCTACATCTGCTGGGCGTAAAAGACTATGCAAGGAAAGTCCATACCCTAGTGGTTCATAGAAGTCCTTCCATCCTTGTCAATATAACTAGCCACACCATGAACAGATCGGCTTACCGGTGCCATTTGATCCATCACTAACTCTGGGGCATACTTTGACAGACGTGTGAACTCAAGCGAATACTCCATCACTATCATCTTCCCCTTCTTGAAGTTCACAAACTCAGCTGCCTTCAATTCCCTCTTCTCCCAAGGGAAGACCTTGTCAAGAAAAGCCATGTGGAACTCATCCCAACTATAGGGCCCGCTCTTGCTGACCTACTATCCTTCCATTGCTTGTACCAAATGTGAGCGACCACTTTTAGCTGATAAGAGGCCAAGTACACAAAATCCCCATTTGTCACCCCCATAACCTGAGTGACCTTCAAGATCTCTTCAATGAACTCGTGTGGATCCTTGTCAACCTTTGATCGCGTAAACTCAGGAGGATTCATCCTTAAGAAGTCTCTAATCCGAGCCATCGCTGCATTGCCATTCTGTGGGACCTACAAAATACCCTGCTGGTTAACCTGAGTGGTCAAGGCCTGCGCTAACATCTGAATGGCCACTCGAAACTCAGCCTGGGCGGCTAGCTCAAGTGCCTGGGGCTCCTGAACAAGTGGGGCTTGCAGATGCCCATGGTCATTGCCATCTCTGTGGCCTTCATCATCTTCATTCCTCCTTCCGTTCATTCTCCTAGGAACCATAATTCTGCAATCGCAAATTGCACGAATTAGAAGGGTGGAGAGACTTTTCATCGCACGACATAGAACATGAAAGAAGGGAACATTTTATAAACGTCTGGTAGCCTCTTTGTCATAGGTGTGGCGCGCTTCGCACTCATGAAAAAGACTCTACTTAACATGGTTTTCAGACACCCTAGGACACTTCCAACCTATTGCTCTGATACTAAGTTTGTCACGATCCGAATGTACACCGGGATCATACACACGGGACGAGGGACCCCGAGAGACGCCAAATCGACCCATGGCACATGCATACAAATAATCTCATTCAAATAAGCAGAATGATAATCATAAAAACATAGCGGATACATAATTATAGCATAACAATAGGAAATACTAGACATATACATAAATTGAGCACTACATCCTGTCTGAAAGCCTCTACTACATAAGATGGGTTGATGGAATAACATACCCAACTAATCCGAACATTACTGAAACATAAAATAACATAAGAGTCTGTCAAACGGTCCTCGGAACATGAGGACTCACAAGTAATATGAGAGCGTAAGTTGAGATAGACTAAAGACGAGGATGAACCTCAGATCTGGACCCTGCATCATAAAACGATACAACATAGAAAGTATGTGGTCAGTATGTGGAATTTACCGAGTATGCAAGGTAAGTAAATGAGCATTTAAAAGTAAATCAAAACTCATAAGTAAACGTAGGAGAAGGACATCATGCATATATCATACTCCGTAAGAAAACATAAGGCTCAAGTCTTTCAAATCATTCATAAAGAGTTCATAATCATAATCGTAAGTAAACACTATCAAAACATAAGTTGATCAAATAACATAGATATAATAATGCATAAAATAGGCAGAACAATGGGAGGTATTGTCAGAACTAACACCATCATGGTAGAGGCTTTCATGATGCCCCACTATCTTGCTCAAGTGGGAAGAGCCGACCCTGGCTTGCCAGGCGAGGGTCATGCATTAGGCTTGATATCACATTTGAGGGATCATTATCAATATATCATATCATTAGAAACCTACGGTGGCACGTGGTTATGAGACACTGACGAAGTCCTTTGAATGTCGGGCTGCTCGGTGCTAGACACGGCTCCCAAAAACTTGCATATAGGCTCATACGTAAATCAATAACATCATGCGTTAAGATTCATTGGCTAAAATATAATATTTATCATCATTTATCCCCTTTTGAACATGCTTAGCCACGAATAGAGGCCCTTTTCATCGGCCAACATCATAATCGATAAATCATGTAATTCGTTAAGAAATCATAAATCATAATTTCAACATGTGGGCATGTCCCAATACTTTGACATACTTAGTTCTTTCAAAAATATGCTCATAAACATGGGTAACATGAAATCATGCTTTTCCATCATCAATAAACTCAAAATATTGAATATTCATCATAAATCATAACTTTCTTGAACCTTCATCAATTGGGCATTTTAGATTTAAAAGAATAAAATATGAGTTTGAAGAAAATGATATAAAACCTGCCCATCATTCATAATTCAATAATTAAAACTCAATTACATCAAACCCATAAAGAGAAATCACAGTTTCATGCATTTGGATAAAACTCCATGGAATTTAATGGGAGGATTCACAATAAAATTCAAAATTTGGGAATGGGTATGAAAGAATTCACACATTCTAAAACTATGCATACCTGGGAATGGATTGATTTTGAGGTTCCTTGAATACCCACCAAGAAATTGATGAAAATTTGGTGAAGAAGACCTCGAATCTCTCAAAATCTCTCTCTAAGCTTTTGCATGAGAATGGGCATGCATAAAGGGCACAACTCATCTAATCATACTTATAAAATATCCTAAATGACATAGTTTTAGGGTCTTAAAACATGGAAATGTTGAAAATGCCCTTAGAATTATTTCCTTGAATACTGTTTCGGACGGACCAACGACCGACCCAATGGGTCGTTGCACCAAACCATGACTCGTTGCATCGAGTCGTTGGATCCACTGCCCCATGAAGTCCTCAGATTCTTCCCACTACTTGTTAGGATGAGTCATTGCTTTAATCAACATATCGTTGGATTGTCCGTTTTCATCCCCTTGACCAAATCTGACTTTCCTTTCCATGAGCCTCACCATGGCTCGTGGTGGCATCCAATGAGTTGTGGTCTTTATCCGTTGTATGCACTAGAATTCTCAACCCACAAACAATGACTAGAATCAATGGGTCGTTGCTTCAAACCACGAATCGTGGGATTCCCCATTGTTCCTCCTTAGCCCAAGCTTAGTCCTTCCAACAACTGGTAACAATGGCTCGTTGTTTCTGACAACAAGTCGTTACACAGTCTGTTGTCATTACTGCTTCCCTGAACCCCCTATTCCATGATTTCTTTCAATGACTCGTGGTATCCACCCACGAGTCATTGAGTCGCTCGTCCTTTGATGTTTTTGCCAATTTTCTGCACTTTTCAAATTCAACTCCTGGGTTTATTCTTAGGTCTCTCCGGGGTATTATAGATTGTGAGCTTCTTCAACTTTTGATTGTCAATACACATCCGAAGTGATCCATCCTTCTTTCAGACAAAAATAACTGGTGCACCCCACGAGAATTTGGTAGGTTTGATGAAACCCTTGTCTAAGAGGTCCTTCAGCTGCTCCTTCAGCTCCTTTAGCTCAATTGATGCCATTCAATAAGGAGGGATAGATATAGGATGCATATCGAGAAAATGGTCAATACCAAAGTCGATCTCCCGCTCAGTAGGGACTCCTGGTAGATCATCTGGAAACATGTCTAGACATTCATACACTATAGGGACTAACAGGATAGTCGGGGTCCCCAAAGTAGCATCCTTAACCTGAACTAGGTGGTACACGCAACCCTTGGAGATCATCTTCTTGGCATTAAGGTAGGAAATAAAGCAACCTACAGCCACAGTTGAGCTACCCTTCCACTCTAGGACTGGTTCACCAAGAAGTCGGAGCTCTGCAACACGGATTCTACAATTCACTAAAGCAGAACATGCATGTAGCCAATCCATGCCAAAGATAACATCAAAATCTGTCATGACTAACTCTACTAAATCTGCTGAGGTGACTTTATGAAGGATTGTGATAAGGTAGTTTTTGTATACCTGTCGAGCTATAATTGAGTCACCAACTGGAGTAGAGACTGAAAATCTGTCATGACTAACTCTAGTAAATCTACTGAGGTGACTTTATGAAGGATTGTGATAAGGTAATTTTTGTATACCTGTCGAGCTATAATTGAGTCGCCAACTAGAGTAGAGACTGAAAAGGGTTCTGATAGGATTTTGGGACTAACTCTGAAACTACTAGAAACATAAGGTGTCACAAAAGATAAAGTATCCCTTAGATCAAACAATGCATATACATCAAGGTGAAATACATGTAACAAACCAGTAACTACATATGGAGAAATCTCCTGCTCCTGATGAGATTTGAGGGAATAAAACCTGTTTTGAAGCTGGCCACCACCTTCACTAGTGGATGCACCCTACTGAGCTGAGCGTGCTGGTGGAGCTGCTGAACTAGGGGCTGGGTCTTAGCCTCCACCATGGCCCTGTCTGGTTGCTGGACAATCTCTAAGCATATGTCCAGGCTTTCAACAGCCAAAACAAGCGCCTATACCTTCTAAGCACTAACTAGTGTGCCTCTTCCCACACCTGTCATACCCTAGAATCCTGGGTCTATGGGCCTGTTCCCTTGACATCGAGATATTGATGCTCATCCCCTATGATCGAGCATATATCTAGATAATACACTTGCTGTTGATGGTGATGGAGCTGATGATCTCTGGTGGAACTGCTGACAATGACCACCACTAGGCTTCTGCTGGGAGAACCCGAAATTGTCAATCTTTGTGCTGTTGGCATCTCTCTCTCTCACTCCCTCACCAACACTACCTCTATCTGATGAGCATACAAGACCAACTGTGAGAAGTCAATATCCTGATAAAGCATGGCGATCCTGCAATCCTTGACCAAATAGTCCACTATCCCCTGCACGAACCTGCTCACCCGAGCCCTCTGATCAACCACCATCTCTGGTGCATATTTGGACAAGTGAGCAAACTCTAAAGCATATTCCTGGACCGTTATGTTGTTCTGCCTCAGGTTCACAAACTCTGCTTCCTTGATCTCCCTCATCTCTTGGGAAAAGATTCATTCCAAGAACGCGGTAAGAAACTTATCCCAACAAATAGGACCCACTCCAACTTTCCTTCTATCCTTCCACTGTTTGAACTAGACATGGGAAACCCCTTTCAATTGATAAGAGGCGAGATTAGCACACTCCTCCCGGTCACCCCCATAATTGATGTGATCTTCTATATCTCAACAATACACTCATGTGGATCCTTGTCCATTGTTGATCCAAGAAACTCAGGAGGATTCATCCTAAGGAAATCCCTGACCCTAACCTCTGCCACATTCCCATTTTGGGGAACATGAGCCACTTCCTGCTGGTTGATCTAGATGGTTAATGCCTATGCCAACATCTGGATGACTGCCCTAAACATAGCATAGGCAACCTGCTTAGGTACAGATCCTCGGGGGCTAGTTCGGCTTGTTGGTGCCTATCTCCATTGCTATTCTCATGGACATTATTGTTCCAGTTCCTTCTTCTATTAACTCGACGAGGAGGCATTATTCTGAAAATGTGTATAGCATGAGTTAGAAGGATAGAAGACATTTCATCACATGACATAGATCATGAAAGAAGGGAGATTTCCTAATACATTTTGTATCCTCTTCTTCATAAGTGTGGCACGCTTCACACCCATGAAAAAGACTCTACTTAACGCGGATTTCAAACAACCTAGGATACTTCAAAACCTATGACTCGGATACCAAGTTTTTCACGATTCGAACATAGATCCATATCTAGACATGGAACCTAGAACAATAAATGGCTCCAACTCGACCAATGACATGAAGATGATACCTAAGCTCAACACAAATACTGCAGAAAACTAACATATGAAATAGGAGAAGTCAAACATGAAATCCATAGATGAATACATAACTACATCTAATAAGCCTCTACATACTGACGACCTAATGCGAAAAAACCCAAAAAATCTCACCAAAAGACTAAAACTAAAAGGTGCCGATAATAAGAAAACTAAAGGTCCTCGAAGGATGAGGTCTCACCAACAAGTATGGATTTGCTAAACTCTAAGAACTGGCTAGTGGTGGGACTGGGCCTGAAAAACTAAGCCTATATCATGAAACATTACATCATAGAGTATGCAGTCAGTACTTGAAATGTACCAAGTATGCAAGATAACTAAAACAACTGAGTAAGTAAAACTTGAAAGCATGAGAAACATAAATCGTAAGATTCTAAGAGTAAGGCTTTCATGCTATCAACTCAAAACACGATTAAACATAACTAAACCACATAACTGAATAAGATGATCCAAAGATGAAAACTGATAGTATAAAAAACGAACATTTGGGTCAAACCTGCTGAAAACATGATATTATAACTGATGAACATGCATAACTGAAATCATGAGGAATAATGGGAGACTCGTCATATAACTGACATTACCACGATAGAGCTTATATGGTCCCGACTATTACACTCAAGTGGGCAGAGCCATCCAAGGCCTTGTCAGGGCTTAGGGCACTACATGATATCAATATCAAGTTGAACGCCCCTCGGGGGAAGGAAAGCTCACATTGGAGGTCCTAAAGAATATGAACATACCTACATTGGTACATAGTTCTGAGGCCTGGGGTATTCTGAACCCAAATCCTACATAATGCTAGACACTACTCCCAAAAACGTGCATATCGTCTCCGTTGTTTTTCAACAAAGCTGAACCATTGAATTTCAATGAAGATTATCATAACAATATATACATAGTCTAAAAAGTGAACATTAGGAGCCTTTGCTCAAAACATACCACAAGCTAAAAAGTGGGAGTTTAGACTCTAAAAACCATATTGTAAGCAAATATTATAAGATTTAGACAAATCATGAAATCATACTTAGATCATGTGGGCTTGCCCAAATATTAACATACTTTGAAATAGACTTGATAGTCAAAAATAATGGATACATACATAGGTAATTCATAAACATTCTTAAATACTAGAAATATCATCATCCATGGAAGCATAAATAATAAATTGAACTGTTCATGAAACTAGCATGATTGGGTATCATACTCATAAAACTTCAAAATCATATGTTTTAATCAAAATCATTATAAAACAAGGCCATGAATGTAAAAGCATCATTAGAAACTTAAATAGAATTGACCCATGATAGAAACATAGAGGATTTCATAAATTTGGTTAAAACCCCATGGAACCATGCACTTGAATTCATGAATTGAGAAGGGATATGGGCATGAGAGTGAAGGGAAACTCCTATTCATAATCCTACATACCTGAGTAAACCTTATTTCACACCTTCTTGAATGCCCAAGAGATTTGGGGAAGAACTAAGGGGATTTTCTAGCTTGGTCTCCTATAGAGCACCTTAATCTTGCATGCATGGAAAGGGAAGGCTTAGGATATGCTTAGCACTCTTAAATCTCTCCTAACTGAGCTTAAAATGATATAGTCTAAGACTTAGAAGCTTGGGAATTATGAAAGCACCCTTACTAAAACACAGAAATTTTGGACACTGCTAGTCACCACGAGTGACCTCACGACTCGTGGTGTATTGAATGAG
Organism: Datura wrightii; assembly: GCA_035772735.1. Classification (NCBI taxonomy): domain Eukaryota; kingdom Viridiplantae; phylum Streptophyta; class Magnoliopsida; order Solanales; family Solanaceae; genus Datura; species Datura wrightii. The sequence continues at coordinate 66,943,360 of JASDFA010000019.1, read as the reverse complement.
TCGTTAGTCCATGCCGTCAAGTATTCTACCAAAATTCCAAAATCCAACCTAGCACATGATCATGACCAACTCCACGAGTCTTGGAGTCATATCATGACTCGTGGCTGCCTTTCGTGGTTCCCCAGACCCCGAGTCTTCGCCAACATTCCTTCACTTTATGAGTCACTTAACGACTCGTGAAGTCTTCCCGTGGGTGACTGGACTACATGTCCTGTATCCTGAGCAACATTTTCCTATTTTCTCCTCTTGAACCCTCGGGTCTCATCTTAGAAACTTTTGAGGTATTACAACCAGCTGACTGTACTACCTGCTCTGCCTGAACCTAGGACAATCTCTAGTGAAGTTCCCAACACACGATACTTGTAGCATTATATATTTGAATACAGCTGACGATAAGATCCTAATAAAGATGACTAGCCACCATAGCCCAAAAAACCAATATGTGAACCCTATAAATTCTAACCTGAACTCTAGCTTCCCTGACCACTCTGACCTAAATAATCACGCTATGTACTTGTTAATGCTGCTTGAACGGGCCTGCTAGGCTATAATTTCTAAGGGTGACCTCTACTAGGGCCCCTACCTCGAGACTAAGGTCATAGGACTCACAACATATCCCCTCGATTATCCGCACATGATTTACAACTCGAAGGAAAGTAGACCCTATGATAGTAGCTAGTCTGTCGCCATACAGAGTGGTAAATTCAACCTCCTAACAAATCTGTGAAAACGTTCATGCTCTGCCGGCATCATCATGGCAGTGTAACCAGCTCGTGGAGCTTTATCTCATACTCTGTGAAAGACATTAGACCCTGGTGAAGGTCCGTGAACTCATCCCTCATCATCTCTCTCATGCTCTGAGGTTCATACTTCTCCAAGAAGGCCTCGGAGAACTAAGCCAAAGTCAAGGACGGTGACTCGACTAGTATGCACTCAATATAAGCTCTCCAACACTGGTTACCTGACCCCTCCATCTGAAATGTAATGTAATCTACCCCATGCGACTCTACTAAGATAAGGTTATGGAACCTCTCCTAGAAACTCACTAGAAATGTATGTGCATCCTTTCTTAGATCACCATAAAACTTTGGAGGACTCGACATAATAAATCGACCAAGCATCGTCTACTCCTCAGGGGACATAACTGACCTAGCTGCAATATGCTGAGCAATGACTGGCACTAGCAATATCTGTAGACGGGGAGCCGCTGCAACAGGTGATGCTCCTAAACCCTAAACACCCTGTGTTATTGCCTCGAATGAAGTTTTTACCTTACATCTAACTTATGAAACATTCGGAGTGCCAAGCAAGGACCTTTCCTGTGAAAGGCCCTCCAGAAAACTAAGGATTCTGACCATGGTATCCTGAAGAACCAACTTGGCTACGAATCCTACTGGAGGTTGGGCTAGCCCCACACCTTCTGGCTTATGTTGTAAATCCTCAATCTCAATCTCTGGCTTTGGTGATGGAGCCCTAGCTTGACCGCAAGCTAGAACCACAGCTCGTGCCTAGACTTGACCTCTAGTTCTACCTCTGCCTCGACCCCTAGCTGGGGCCCTGACTATATGTGCAGGAGCCTTGTCCTCACCTATTGACGATATTTTCCAAACCATCTGGGATAGAATGAAACAAGTGAAGCTTTAGAATTTGGAAGAGTCAAGAATGCATGATAAGGAATTAAAAAGGTGGAATTTTACTAAGAATTCCCTATAGCCTTCCAAAGATCATATATTTTCATCATTGTACTGCTCCATGAGATTCTACTAGGCCCTTGCCCTTGTATTGGTAAGATTGGTGAACCTGAGGCTCTGATACCATGCTGTAATGAGTTGAAATGGGGCCATGATTGGACCTTCTACAACCCCACATTAGGTAAGCTAAAATCCCAAAATGAATAGTAAATGTAAAGACCAACATAATAACAAGGAAGCAAAACCCAAGATCAACGAGCCACCATGTATAGATACATATACCACATATACAAAATGTACAACATGGGACCTAAATAAATAAGAAAAGACAATATACACAAGATATCGACCCCAGACCTGGTGAGACTAGTACCAACATCGGGCTGCCTGACATCTCACCTCGGATGTAGTAACAATGAAACCTGACAAAAACCTCTGGTCGCCCGACATCTCACCTCGGATGTACATAGAAAAGTAAAGTTTAACTAGTCCAGCGTCTTACCTTGGACCAAATTTTACAGCTGGTGCAAAAATTTTATTAAATTGAAAATCAGTAAAATAATAGTACACTCCCCCATAGCTCAAAATAGTAAAAGATGAAACATTTTTAGTTTAAAAGATGAAAATCAGTATTTTTCGTTAAAATCATACCTCAATCCATGTGCTTGTTTATGTGGATGTATGTGTGCACACTCATATATATATAATTCCACATAAAATAGGCTAAATCACCCTCAATACCACAATAATACTAACCTGTACTCGAGCTACTCCAAAACCATGGCCTCAGGCCCATAATTCCATAACAAAAGAAAATAGGAAAGTAAAGGAATAACAAGCCCAACAAATTGATAACAACCAATAATTCAAAGAAAACACCTCATATCTAATTTCTACTATGAAAACCGCTCCTAACCTAGCGTAAGGATCATAAATATATCCGCAATATAGCAAATAACAACCTAAACTAAGGCTTATAAGGGAATACTATTTTAATGTCCTTGAAATGGACAATAATCCAAAAAATCAACACAACTTAATTCTAACTAGCAAATCACCCAAATATCATGAAACGTATAGAATATACTACCAAACTTGTTATACCCTATAAGTTCCTATTATTTAACCGATGCATGCATATATATGTTGAGACTTTTGAAGTACGACACATGCTGGAGAAGTCCCGAGGGAGAACCGCGTGAGTATGAAACTGATCGAGCAGGATACCGAACTCTGAGGCAAGGCACAAGGGGCGCCGCACTTCACACCTTACCTCGACGGAAGGGGCGGTGTGTTGCGCCTCAGCCCTAGCGTGATGGGGGGGAGCGTCGCGGACCCCCTACGCCTCCCTTATTTATATATGTCTGTTCAAATTAATTCAGATCATTTGAAACATTTTATAAAATAGACCCCCATCCCCTTCGACGTTTTCTCTCAACTTTCTTTCAATTTTTCGCAGAGTTATGCCATTAAACTACGTTTAAATACAAATTTGTCTTCTATAACGAGTTCTAGGCCTATGAGAAACGTACCTGCAAAGTTATTTCTTGGAAATTCACTCAGAGAATTGGAACTCCACCAAGTAATAGTTTCTAGAATCACTTCTAATTGAGTCCTAAGCGATTGCAAGTGACGGGTAAGAATTTCGACCTTCTACACTCTCAGGAATTTGTGTGTTTTCGGCTGAATTAAGAGAAGTTGAGTTGTAGTCAATGTTCATTGAAATATATCGTTATTTTTTGGGTCTAAGTATTGAAATAGCCTTATTTTATCATCATAAAGGATGTAACTGAGTGGAATTACTAGCTTCAGGTTGGAAACTATTTGGGTGAACGAAAGTCGGCATTTGAGGTATGTTAATACTTATCTCTTTGGCAAGTTATTCTCATCGTATAGTTATGTGATCTATGCCCTTGAAAGTAGATAATAATCTGGTATGTTCTGATTAGCTACTGCTAGTAGATAATGATCTTATATGTTGTGATTAGCTACTGCTAGTAGATAATGATCTTATATGTTATAATTAGCTGCTATTAGAAGATACGGATTATGTATGTCATGGTTAGCTGCTATGAGAGGTATAAAGATTATACCATAGTATCCCTCATCGGGAAAGGGTATGTTAAGTATGACTAATGCTAGGTGCGCCATAGAGATTTCCTTGTTCACCTATTAACTATTTAGAGGTATTCTAATGTGTTGCTGTCGTGCCAAGGCCTTAGATGTTTATAGTAAGCTGTTGAGCCAGACTTGGTATGTTGGACAGCATAGGGCGTAGCCGGGTGATATAACTTTCAGTTTGAAACCTATATTATCAGTAAAGCTTGCCTAGAGGCTGTCGGTGTACCTTAATGCCTCCAGGGCTAGAATTGGGATAAGGTGGTCTTACCTTCGAGTCTGTGGCACAAGGGTTGCCTAGTGAACTGAGCGACAACTTGCCATATGATTGTCTACCATCAGTGACCATTAATTTCAGTCGTCACAATACTTGTCCTATAGGTCGCTCAGGAAACCACTATAGTTCTTACAAGTCCAGTAAACTAGTCGATGCCCTAAGAAGGTGTCATGCCCCACCTTGGGCGGCATGACTGGCTTAAGGTGCCACACTAGCAACTAACTGACTTGTCTAGGATTATACACGTCTAGCCTGCGACTCAATTCAAGAAAACAATGGGCTATATCTCAGCCGTAAATGCAGCCTTCGGCTGACAAGGCCGTATAGCCACCGGTAAACGAAAATAGCTAATTAACAATAGGTAATAGGAGGGATCCTATGTGGGCCGACAAGGCCACCATGCTGGCTAGTTATAATAGAAATGAAAATGAGCTACTATACTAGGCCTCACACGGCCAACACACAAAGCATAACTGATTAAGGCCCCACACGGCCAGCATACAACTAACTAACTAACGACTATAGTCTACAAGCCTCTAAGAGTATAAATAGTGGTCGGGATAGGGCCCCGACCTACCCAAAATGTTATATAACTGAAATGCAAAAATCTCTACAACCTGGAAACTCCGAATGAAAGGAGTTGACCCAACTGTGGACTCTGAATAGCTTCTACTAAAGATCCTGAACCTTGTCTGTCTAAATATGCAGGCAAGTAATGCAATGCCCATGGGAGGGCGTCATTTCAATATGTGCTGAATATACAAGGCAATAGATAAGCTGATAAGGACTGGAAGTAAATAGAAAGAAGGGCAGAAAGATTAACCTGTACGCCTACTAATTCGTAATCTGCATCTAACCAACACTACATGTACGTAAGATAAGATGGTATAATTACACATTTATAAACTATAACTAGCAGATAATAATACAAACAAGAGCCTCACCTGGCCCCCATAAGCCGGAAGGTACAATCAGCACAAAATAACTCGTGCAGGCCCCAATAAGACCTGACGAGCACATCTCAATCTATATACCCCTATCCAGGTTTCTATAACTCAACTAGTACTATAGACAACCTACTAGTCACCTAGGTCTACAACTGAGCCCGCTTGGCCACTGAACTATAGTTGTGTCTTAGTCCGATGTATTCCTGCTGTCTGTACCTCGGGTACCGAACTTGACCGGTGTGCCGATATGGTATAAGAGTAGTATAGCCATGGAATGGACTGTATGAGGACCTCAGACCTCATCTTCATCCCTCACAGATGGCATACCGCTCCTCGGAGCGACGTCATATATCCTCTCGCGGGCGTCGACATAACTAGTAACCCTGGGGTGGTCATGGATGGCTTCTAAGTGAGGGCAACCCCAACCAAGGTGTTGTACTGACATCTCAATCTAGCCACTCAAAAGGCGTAACTGTCCTTCTAAGCCTAACGCCACCGCTGCTCGCCCCCTAGGATAATCTGTAAAGCTACTAGCAGGCACGTCGTGCACCTGTATGTGGTCAGAGGATCCTGACAGTGATCACGATCTCTAATAGTCTATACTGAATAGGGAGAGATCTAAAGTGGTCCAATATATCTCTCTATATGTCCTGCCTAGACATCTATAGCTCAAATAACTGCAGGGTCGCGATTGACTAGCTATTCAATCCCTCTGATTAGGACAACTGTAGGGATGGTACTAGCCGAACATGTTTTTGAGTTATCGACCCCTAATCCTCCATAGGAAGTTTACTAGCTTCCTTAGCTTGAGGTTAGTGTTGTACTACACAATGCAGGTACTTTAGACCCTATGCTGGTCTGGTCCAATCTTATATGACATTTTTGGGAAATCCTAGCTTTAAGGACAAGTTGATCTTGGGCAGATTTATATGCCCAAGTGATACTCAAACGTATCATTTTTACCTTATTTGTTGTGCAATGTGTATATAATATAATGTAATTGGTAATAAAATGCGAATTTATACTAACCAACATGATTAGCATTTGTTTTGCAGGAAAATGTGATTTTTAGGAGCTAAAATGCATGTTGGAACTATGTCGGAGTTGGACTTGGATGCGAGCGTGGAAAAGACCCGGGAATGCAGGATTTATAGGGGTTCCGCGATGGCTCCGTTTCACGCTACCATCATGGTAGCACACTGCCTGGGCATGAATTAAATTGGCAATTTCCAGTGTGCCTGCGCGTCAGCTCCGTGGCACGGAGATAGGCCTCCGCGATGGCCTCCGTGCCACGTTGAGGTTAATTATCCGATCCCTGCAAATTCCAGAGAGGTTCCGCGTCCACGCCGTGTCATGGAGGCAGTGCTCCGCGTTGGCCTCCGTGACACGTTGCTTGTTATTCCGGGAAAAATTTCCCACTAGTATAAATAGCACACTTAGGTTTATTTTTAATCAGTTTTTAGTTTTTTAGTTTTTAGTTTTTAGACTGAGTTCAGAAGTGGAGAGCAGGAACGTGGGTTAGTAGCAGTTGAAGAACAGAAAAGATAAGAGTTTTCTTCTCTTCCTTTCTTCTTTCCTTCAATTGTATGCATGATTTACACTCATTTTAGGATGATTAATCCAAGAATGAGTGGCTAATTCCCTTTCTTGCTGAGGTTTTGAACTTGTGTAATGAATTTTGATGATAATTGATATGGTTTCTTCTTCTTCTTGCATGTTGTTCTATTAATTCTTGTTCTTACTACATTATTGATTGGCCAACATTAATGTATATCTAAAAAGTCCAATTTCACTCGAGAGAGCAAGAAATTGGAAAGTTGTGAATTAATAGGGTATTGTTCTTAACTTGATTTGGGAAAATTGGGTTTTGATGTGCTTTCTTGATAGAAATATACTTGAAAGCCGTATTAGTCAACTTAGGAACCGGAATTGTAGTGCTAGGTCATAAATTGCATTTGATCACAGAAATGTAGACGGATGGTTTATGATTCTAAAGTGAAATTAAATACGAAAGTTTTAATTTCTAGGCAAACGTTCTTGGCTAGCAACATGAGGAAGAGGATAACCAAATTATCATGATTATCAAGTTCATTACTCGTTCTTAACCTTGGCATGTTCATATCCATTGTCTAAATTCAAAAGTAATTAAGTGTGATTAATTGTAGTATACATATAGTTTAGAAACAAAAACTCAAAATAACTCTTGGTTGCATTGTTGTTAACATAATTAGGAATAGAATAGAGATATAGTAAACTAGGCAATTTTACGTATCTAGAGCAGCCTCCTTTGATCGATACTTGGCTACTTAGCCACTTTATTACTTGTTTGACCACGTGCACTTGCGTGTCGGTTTTTAATATATACCGAGCAGACCGCGAACAAGTTTTTGGCGCCGTTGCCGGGGAGGCTAGGCGATTTGTAAAATTGTGTTTAGTGTAAATTTACTGTATTATTTTTATTTTCTTAAGTGTTAACAACTTGGTCTTAGCCTGTATTTTGCAGATTTTTATTTCTGTGAACACTGGCAAGGGACAAGGAGCTGGTGGAATCTTACTTAGAGCCAGAACGTGAATTGCATAGTCAACTAAGAGAAGCTCTTCGGAAGAAGCTGCAGTTGCTCAAACAGTCTATGATGGAGCAACCAAATCCACTAGTTGTGCGGGCAGTGTTAGTGCCCGAGGAAGTAGCAGCCAGGCCGGTTCGCGAGGTGGCAATCCCACACGCTAATAATGTACATTCTAGCATCCGCAAACCAGAGCCTGGAGGGAGATTTGAGTTAAAGCAAAATATGGTGCAACTTTTGCACACTAGCGGGCAGTTTACCGGTCTCCCTCACGAAGATCCGCAACAACATCTCCAGAACTTTTTGGAGATAAGTGACACTTATATACCCGCTGGAGTGTCACCTGATTATGTTCGGCTCACATTATTTCCATTTTCCTTACTTGGTGAAGCCAAGAGGTGGTTAAAAGCTGAACCACCCAACTCTATATTAACGTGGGATGATCTTGCAAGGAAGTTTTTGATCAGATTTTTCCCTTCGGGTAAAACAGCTAAACTTAGAAGTCAGATTCTAAGTTTTAAACAGAGGGAAGGAGAAAATCTTTATCAAGCTTGGGAAAGATTCAAGTGCATGTTGCGGGACTGTCCTCATCATCATCAGTCCAATGAGGTGTTGGTACACACTTTTATTGAGGGTTTGGAACCCCACACTAAAATTCTATTGGATTCAGCAGCTGGAGAGCAAGCGCTGGAGAAGACTTATGAGGAGCTGTACACTTTGCTCAACCGAATTTCACAAGGCAATCCAGAATGGAATGCAGATTCTTCAAGAGGTGGAGCAATGAAAGCAGTGGGAGTGCTTGAAATGGATGGATTCACAGCTATCGCTGCACAGATAGCTGCTTTGCAAAATCAGTTAAACACTCACTTCAGCAATATGAATTTGAACCAGCCTTCAGCCTCCGTCAATGCAGTCCAACAGATGTGGTGTGAAGTGTGCGGTAGTAGTGAGCATTCAGCTGAATGTTGTGGTGCAAATCCTGATTCTGTTAACTTTGTGGGCAATGCACAAAGGAATCAACAGCAGTTGGGTAGTGGCTACAACTCGAATTGGAGGATCCATCCTAATTTTTCGTGGGGTAGCAACAATAAACAAGGCCAAGGTTCAGGGCAGGGTATGCACAGAAACCAAGGAGGGCAACAAGGCTATCAGATGCATTTCAGAAATCACAATGCCCCTCCTCCACCACCATCACCGACTATTGAGGAGATGTTCAAAACCATGATTGCCAACCAGGCACAATTGCAGGCTGACTATGTCAAATTGGCAGCCGAAGTAAAGAACAATCAATTGGCAACCAAGGCTCTTGAATATCAGTTTGGGCAATTTGCTAGTGCCCAAAATACTATACCAAGAGGAGGACTACCTAGCGACACGGATCCCAATCCTAAGCAGGTGAATGCAGTGACCACGAGGAGTGGTTTACAATTAAAGGAGGTGGAACCGGAAAGACCGCCTCAAAAGTCAGGAGCAGCAGATGTTGAGGGAGAGCAAATCTCAGATAAGGGGAAGTCTAAAGAAGCTGAACCAGCAAGGCCTCCACCCCCATTCCCTCAACGACTTAAGAAACACAAGGAGGAGGCATGTTTCCACAAATTCATGGAGGTACTTAAACAGGTACATGTTAACTTACCTCTTGTTGATGTCTTGTAGGGAGTGCCAAAATATGCGAAGTATATTAAAGACATCGTGGCTAACAAAAGTCGTTTGACTGAGTATGCCACGGTAGTTTTAATGGAGGAATGCACTTCCCGTATTCAGAATAGGTTGCCCACAAAACCGAAAGACCCTGGATGTTTCACTATCCAGCTGACTATTGGGCAAAGTATCCGAGCGCGTGGATTCTGCGACTTGGGGGCAAGTATAAATCTGATGCCTTCTTCAGTATTCAGAAAGTTACGTCTAGGCAGTCCTAGACCTACAACGGTAATCTTGCAGCTAGAAGACAGGTCTTTGGCTAAGCCGGATGGCATTGTTGAGGATGTGTTGGTGCAGGTAGGCTCCCTCATTTTTCCGGTCGATTTTATTGTTCTGGACTTTGAACCAGATGCTGAAGTCCTATTTATTTTGGGACGACCCTTTTTGGCAACCGGAAAAGCATTAATCGATGTAGCTGCGGGCCAACTCACGATGCGAGCACATGACAAGGTCGAAGTGTTCGACGTGTACAAGGTACCTAAGCTCCCGACTGTTTATAAGGATCTCTCGGTGATCAACCTAATTGATCATGGGAAGGCTAACAGATTGAGTGATTCCCGAGAGTTACTAGGTAGGCCACCGGACAAGGTAGAGCACTACTGGGGGATGGTCATGATCGGGACAAATCGTCCATCTCCCTAGTAGGTAAATGAGCTTAAAGGATGTCGAGCCGCGACGTTAAACCAGGCGCTGCACGGGAGGCAACCCGTGAAAAATATATTTTTTTCTTTTTTCTCTTTCTTTAGTGTAAAATTTTTATTTTATTTTATTTTATTTTATTTTTCTTGACTAGGTTTAGATTTGCATTTTAATTAGTAATTTTTATTTTTTAGTAGGGAAATCTATTAATTTAACCAATTTTTGGTTAGTGAGGTGATTTTCAGGTATAACGGAGGAAAAATACATGGAATCGAGGAAACGAGGCGAGGTATGAAAAATAAAAATTGTTGGTGAAACAGAGCACTGGCGCGTTGGCGCCGTGTCACGGAGGCAATGCTCCGCGTTGGCCTCCGTGACACGTTGAAGGCAAATCTGGATTTTTCAAAATTCCAGTAAGCCAACGCGTTGGCTCTGTGTCACGGAGGAGGGGCTCCGCGTTACCCTCCGTGACACGTTGCCCTTATCCCAGTGCCGGGTCACACCGGGTTTCCGGGTGACCCGCGTGTTTCCTTTAAATAATAACCCCGGTTTCGGCCCAAATTCCCCCATTCTCTCTTCCCTCCGCGACCAAACACCTATTTCCCTCCCCCCAAGCGATGTGCCACGTTGGTAGGCAAACAAAAACGTCAAGTTTCTTCGATTCTTCAATTCTAAGGTATGTTTTCATCGTCTAACTCAATGTTTTGGCGATTTTTGTCAAATTTGGGCATGTAAGGTGAGAAATATCACCCTAGGTAGAAATTAAACATGATGTTGAATTATTTTGTGATTGATTATGTTCGGATTGTTGTAGTTAGCGTTTGAACGTGTCGATTATGTAAATAATTCAAAATTTGATTGTCGAACTCTATTCTAGGGCTTGGGTTGTTAAATTTGACTTGGAAAACTTGATTGTTTTGTGAAATTGATGTCGGGGTGTGTTTATTATTTGTGATAAGTCGTGGTAAATATTGTGTAAATGTTCGAAGACGACTAATTCTTGAATTTTTGTGGGAAATTGCATAATGTGTGAATTGGTTAGATTGTTAGATTAGCTTGTATATAAAATGTTTTTCTAGTTGTTTTTAGTTTGTGGTTATTTTGTTGCTTGTGCGATGGTTGAATTGCTAGCGATAGCAGGATGGGGAATTAGCTGTATGAAGTCTGAGTAGTACGCTAACCGTTATGCTGTCGAAATTTTGTTACGAACGCACTTAGCAATATGTGTATAGTTGTTTGTGTTTGGGGTTGTAAATAGAGCTATCCTTGCTGAAATTTTGTAAATATTGTTAAGGACTAAGTGTGGGGTAAATTTTGTGTAACCCAACCTTAGCCGAAGCTAACAACTATTTAGCTTAACGTTGTGCTTGTTGTGGAAATTGATAGGTACAATGGCCAGCCGACAAGACAAAGGCAAGGGTGCCTCCACCTCAGGCACAGGCAGGAAGAGGATGAGACTGGACACGGCAGTCCCAGCGGCACCCGCTGTTCCGCGCGGTCAACACCGCCGATACGGAACACGATGGGTCACCGATGAAGGGAAGAAATGGTATGCGAAGCACAAAGAAAACAAGTACTTCCCCGAGGAACATATTGCTAGGGAACCACTCGCACAGGAGTTCCCTCGCATTGTACAGAGGATTGAGGCAGCTGGGCTCAGCTTTATTTTTCAGGAGCCCAAGGAGTGCAACCTTCACTTGGTCCGGGAATTTTATGCCAACTGGAAGCCGGCCATTAGAAGCCACACTATTAAAATCAGAGGGCAGATTGTCACTCTGGAACCCCAGCAGCTGAATGCCATCATTGGAGCGCGGGACACAGACGCCCACGTTCTCCGCCAGCTCAACGTCACCCCACCGTACGCTGACATCAGACGTACGTTGTGTGGGGCTCGATCCACAGCCCGATGGAGTAGACACAAAGAGAGGGGTTACCACCAGACTCTGCCTTATTCGCAGATGAACAAGGAGGCTAGAATCTGGCTAAAAATTGTGTGTTCGTGTTTGATCCCGGGAGTTCATATAACAGACGTGACCCGGGACTGTGTCTGCTTGGTGTATGCCCTTATGGAAGGGTTTGAGATTAATGTGGGGGCGGTCATAATATCCGCCATGAAGAGAGCCAGACTACACCAGGGCCACAGATACGGGTTTGGCGGACTCATCACCACCTTCCTCCGAGGCCTTGACGTTGAGGAAGAAGCCTTGGATTATATTCCGCAGTTGGAGCGGAGGGCCCTCGATGTGACAAAGACTAAGGCCCCCGACACTACACATAGACCTGTGTTGACTTTGGGCGAGCGACATGCTCGTGACGATCAGTACATGGCCCTTATGTTCGGCATGCAGATGCTGCAGCTACGGATTGGTGGGAGACCAGCCACCGAGGAGGAGTTATGGCAGTTGGAGCTGGACTACCCCTTTGGCGAGAATGCCAGAGCCTTATGTAAGGTGGGGCCAACCTTTGTGGAGCCGACAGACGATGATGTCCCTACTGATGAGGAGACACGTCGTGAGGACTCTGATGTGGAGTCCGATGACGATGATGGAGCCGATTCAGACATGGGAGACGAGGCCGCAACACCGGATGAGGAAGTCGAATATTTCGACTAAGCAGGGAGTTCCACCACCCAAAAATTTTGTGCTTTGTATTGTTGTGAACACTGGGGACAGTGTTCGATTTAAGTGTGGGGTGGGGAGTAGTTAGGTGCTAGGTCAAGGCTCTAAATTGCTGTTTATGTATGTTGTGCTTTCCCTGTTGTGGTGAACTGATTTGCGAGTTATGTGTATATATTTGTTTGTGGCTAATGATGTGTGTGCTTTGAAAGTTATGGTTGCTAGTGTAAATATTTTGTGAATTTTGTAAATATTTTTTTTCTCTATCGACATGATCGATATTTTTCAAAATTTTTGCGAAAATATTTTGCACTTGTAAATATTTCCTTTCTATCAAAATGATCGATGTGTTGCAAAATTTTTTGCGATTTTTTTTTTGGGTTTCTCGGAGTTTGTTTTCGGTTCTTTTACCGAGAATAGTCCCGTTGAACCGATGTCATAGTTAGTGACCGTTCCCTATGATGGATGGATGACGACCGTCTTAAGGGAAATGTAGTCGGTAGGAGTAGGATTTTTTTTTTTTTGTTTTCTTTGGTGAATTGCATCAATAAACTGTAGTTGCTTATGGTTACTAAAATTTCATTGCGTGTTGTAATTGATGTTCAAAACGTGAAAATGATTCGTTTGAAAGCATGCAATTATGTAAATATGTTGAGTTACCTAGGCTATAGAATTTGGTTCATTATGATTGAGGCTTAATCTTGAATTCATGTAATTGACTAATTAAAGAGTTTGTGAATGCATCTTGATTCGAGCATGTGCATGAAGTGTGAGTGAGGTTTTGCTATTCCATGTCATTGTGAATTGTCTAGAACTTGCCTGGTGTGTATACGAAGCGAAATGAAGGAGATGTAGTGTTTGAAAGGATGTAGGCATTTCTTTGTTTTAATCGATAGTTTCCTTTTTTTTCTTGTCAAATTCTACCTTTTTATATGTTTTATACCCTAGTCAGCCCGTTGAGCCTTTAACCGATTTCTTTCTTTTGTCCAGAATTGTATGAACTAAGCTTTATTCCTTCTTTTCATTAGCCTTAAAGTCTTTAAGAAGCCCTTAAGCGCTTACAAAGAACAGAAAATGTTTCCCAAAGTGTTAAAGAGTGAAAAGAGTGAAAAGAAAAGAAAAGCAAAGTGAGGAAAGAAAAGATGATGTTGAAGAGGCACTTGTTGTAATTAATTGATATTGAGGGTACATGAAAATCCTCTGTTTTGTGTCAAGTGTGGTTGATGAAATGGGCTGTATGAAAGTAAACCAGCATGAATGGGAGAAAAAGAGAAAAGAGAGGAACAATATCCATGAGTCGATGGGAATGAGTTGAAAAGGCGCTTAAGGATGCTAGCGATTATTATTGGCTAATCTAATATATGCATACTAGATCCATAGCCCCGTTACAACCCATTAAAAGTCCTATTTGATCCTACATTGCATTTCTTTATATTAGTGGAGTAATACACTAAGGGCAAGCCTATGGGTCATGACATGATGCATGTGAATTCTTTTGGGAGAGAGAGTGAAATTAATTTTTATATGCCCCTACTTGCATGTTTGTGTGTTGCATGAACATAAAGGGGAAGTTTCTCTCGAGTTGTGAGGGCACATGCTTGATGAAGGATTGATTTTCGTGTCAGATTTCTTGATTAGTTGATTTGCATGAGTTTGCCGATATCAAGAATCAATTCTTAAAAGTCTAGGAAGCCTTGATGTATTAAGGTCATTGTCTTGTACGACCAAGCATGTTTTCTTGATGATTTGCAAAAATTGAATAATCGGTATGACCGTAGCGTAAATTGTTGCACCATAGTGATGAAAGTTGGGATGTAATTTGCATGAGTTGTGTATGTGTTGTTCGAGGACGAACAAGGATTTAAGTGTGGGGTAAGTGATCTTGGGCAGATTTATATGCCCAAGTGATACTCAAACGTATCATTTTTACCTTGTTTGTTGTGCAATGTGTATATAATATCATGTAATTGGTAATAAAATGCGAATTTATACTAACCAACATGATTAGCATTTGTTTTGCAGGAAAATGTGATTTTTAGGAGCTAAAATGCATGTTGGAACTATGTCGGAGTTGGACTTGGATGCAAGCGTTGAAAAGACCCGGGAATGCAGGATTTATAGGGTCTCCGCGATGGCTCCGTGCCACGCTACCATCGCGGTAGCACACTGCCTGGGCATGAATTAAATTGGCAATTTCCAGTGTGCCTGCGCGTCAGCTCCGTGGCACGGAGATAGGCCTCCGCGATGGCCTCCGTGCCACGTTGAGGTTAATTATCCGGACCCTGCAAATTCCAGAGAGGGTCCGCTTCCACGCCGTGTCACGGAGGAAGTGCTCCGCGTTGGCCTCCGTGACACGTTGCTTGTTATTCCGGGAAAAATTTCCCACTAGTATAAATAGCACACTTAGGTTTATTTTTAATCAGTTTTTAGTTTTTTAGTTTTTAGTTTTTAGACTGAGTTCAGAAGTGGAGAGCAGTAACGTGGGTTAGTAGCAGTTGAAGAACAGAAAAGCTAAGAGTTTTCTTCTCTTCCTTTCTTCTTTCCTTCAATTGTATGCATGATTTACACTCATTTTAGGATGATTAATCCAAGAATGAGTGGCTAATTCCCTTTCTTGCTGAGGTTTTGAACTTGTGTAATGAATTTTGATGATATTTGATATGGTTTCATCTTCTTCTTGCATGTTGTTCTATTAATTCTTGTTCTTACTACATTATTGATTGGCCAACATTAATGTATATCTAAAAAGTCCAATTTCACTCGAGAGAGCAAGAAATTGGAAAGTTGTGAATTAATAGGGTATTGTTCTTAACTTGATTTGGGAAAATTGGGTTTTGATGTGCTTTCTTGATAGAAATATACTTGAAAGCCGTATTAGTCAACTTAGGAACCGGAATTGTAGTGCTAGGTCATAAATTGCATTTGATCACAGAAATGTAGACGGATGGTTTATGATTCTAAAGTGAAATTAAATACGAAAGTTTTAATTTCTAGGCAAACGTTCTTGGCTAGCAACATGAGGAAGAGGATAACCAAATTATCATGATTATCAAGTTCATTACTCGTTCTTAACCTTGGCATGATCATATCCATTGTCTAAATTCAAAAGTAATTAAGTGTGATTAATTGTAGTATACATATAGTTTAGAAACAAAAACTCAAAATAACTCTTGGTTGCATTGTTGTTAACATAATTAGGAATAGAATAGAGATATAGTAAACTAGGCAATTTTACGTATCTAGAGCAGCGTCCTTGGATCGATACTTGGCTACTTAGCCACTTTATTACTTGTTTGACCACGTGCACTTGCATGTCAGTTTTTAATATATACCGAGCAGACCGCGAACACAAGTCTACCTAGACTTAGCCGTTCACGACAATCTGTACCTAAGTATCTTCTAAGAACAGGCTGGTTAGCTAGCTCTGCCGTTGTCTGCAAATAAGGTTCCCTTCATTAGGGTACCCATAGGTCTATTTAACCTGAACGAGTGGACTGCTTCCCAGGTGATCTGCCGGGTCAATGCTGAATCAATTGGAACTGACAATTACTGCTAGTAGGCAACTAGATGAGAGGTTATCACTCAACTCACTAGAAAACCTTCGGCTGCTGACTTTCCCAGTATGGCCTTCCTATCTGGTCTTCTGGCCCAGGGGCGTAAATGTATACCAATGGCCTCTGGGTGTGCTTTTGTAGCTACATAAGGGACAAACTAGTAGTTATTTCACCTAGTTGCACCTATACTGCTCAACTTACTAATTTAGCTCGATAACTCTCACGAGCTCCTAAGGTTTAGGCCTGCAAAATAAAACATAAAATTCTACTAACATGTTGAACTAGAGAATAGAAGGGTTTCTATGACACTTGTAGGGCGTATCATACTTATCCTGTCTTTCCCAATGAGGAATATTGTGGTATAATCTATATACATTTTCTAGCAGCTAACCAGAGCTTATATAACCGCAATCTACTTAATAGCAACTAATCACAGCATATTTACTCTTTATGTACCAGCAATAGTTAATTACAACATGCCCAATCACAATCTAATTGTAGCAACTATCTACAACATATGGAATCATTACTTCTATTCGAAAACATAAGTCGTAAGTTGTACGATAAGAATACTTGTCGAGGGTTAAGCCTTACATACCTCGATTGTCATTTCCTGAATAACCGCTAAGTTTCCTCTTGTATTTGCCAACTCTCTTCAGCTGTAACCGTTATACTGGAGAAAGAGCTAAAATTCAAAACCAAATTCGGCGTAAATTGATAACTTTGAGATATTAGTATTTACTATACTTTGACTTAGCACAACATGATCGAAAATGTATTATTTCCTAAGAGCTCAAAAGGGAGAAATATTTACTTGAAGCTTGTGATCATATGGAAACTAGTTTGTGACAAATTTGGCTCGGAGAGGTTACGATTTTCCGGGTGAATTTCATGAAAATAACTCTGTAGTAATATTCCCCATAGGCTTAAACTTAGATACCCTAAGTTAATTTGTGTTTGGGCAGCATTTGGTAGTGTAAACGGACGAGAATTACCTGAAAATGGCGTGTTCCTCTTCTCTGGTGGCGAATCTGTTAAACTGAATTGAAACGACATGAAATTATTGAACTTACATAAAACATAGGCGGTGCACACGGGGTCTATGGCACGGACCCCATTGCACCGATTTACGGGTGTTCATCGGCACCCATCGAGCAGGGAGGGGGTCTGTGACACGCCGCCCCTATTGCGGGGCCTTCTCCAGCGCGGTCCCCATTTCACGCTCGTTCGATCTTTCCACGAACCCTTACTCGTACGCGTCTTACTCTAAAACTCTTGACTAACATACGAATAAGCCGAATGTTAGGAACTTACAAGGTGTAACAGAAAGGAACCTTATTAGTAGTGAGATGTGAGGCCAACATTCTAGGCTACTCTTATAGATGGCCAAGTACATGTTGCCGTGAAGGGCTGGTCCAGGTATACCTGCCTACGTGGATATGAACCATCCACATGAGCCATATGCAATCTGGATAGACTAAGTTAAGGTCCAAAGTGTCTAGAACTAGAGTATCACAGTGTTACTTCTAGGCTAAAAGTTATAGTAAGCTGCCTATAGAGAGTTAGAGCTGACTACTTAGGAACGTATCCGATTGGTGGCAATCCTGTAGTCATCCCAAGCAAAGGAATTATATAGACAGTCGCCTACGACCTTATTGTTCACTTATGAACTATTTTTTACATAGCATGACCTTCAAAGAATTTCTTAGGCCACTTCAGACCTCGCCCTATTCGGCCTAGGCTGTCGGAGTTTGCAAACTTTGCTAAGACCCCCCGTCAGGTGTAGGCACTTGGGATATGCCTGTTGGCAGCTATAAAGAATGTTTTAGTGGCGAGTAGTGGTTGAACGATGCCTAAGGGGCTAGGTATGCCTTTTGATACCACTGGGGGTGGACAGAGGACTCTGATACCACTAGGGGTGGACAAAAGGCTTTGATACATAGAGGTTGGGCACAGGGCAAGGAAACAACAGTCACGGTGGCGAGATTGCAAGCACAATAGTTTTCCTACGAAGGGGAACTGGGTTTCAACATCTCGAAGGACGACTTGCCACAAAACGCGGCTTCAACATCCCAAAGGAAGGCTTGCCAAGTCAGTTTAACAGTAAATTTCATATAGATATAGAAGATATTTCCTACAAAATGGGTTGGCTTCTACATCAACCCGAACGGTTTTTCAAGCTACTCAACTCGGGAAAACTTTTACTCTACTTATAAATTTAGTTGTTATTATCTTCAAAAAACTATTGTACTTGTGACAAGCTTGCTTACCCGACATGTCGAGGCCCTACACTACTTCAAGGATCATCCATACCATGCCTTTAGAATGGAAGAACAAGATAGAATTTAGGAAGTACTTATATTATTGAACAAAGGATGTTTTACAGACTCTTTCTAACTATTGCCTAAGTCTTCATCTACTTTACAATGTACAACTTAGCCTCCTTTATACATGGGCTAGGTGACTACCAGATAGATTTGTTACAACATAGACTCGGCATAAATTTCTAGATAGCCTAACAAAATGAAATTGGCACATCTATTTACATGGACAAATAAAAACAAATCTAGCACGCTTATCTAAGCACACTCATCTAAAAAGCCTAATAACAACAGATGCTTAATAAAACAAACAGCCTAATAAAAAAGCTAGCCTAATATGTCCAAGGAAGCCCATTTGATGGCATGTGAAGTGGGGCCCGCTTTCATCTTCATATGGGTAGTAAAGTTTGGTGGGTGATCTAAGGTGGTAAGCTTCTAGATTTATACACACGTCATCAATCATTATATGGTGGGACAACATTTGGAGGTGTCGCTGGTGGGTTTGAGCATCCTTCACCTAGATTCCATCGGAAGCCATGTTTGCCATTGAAGAAGCTCATCTCATTCAAGCTCTGTTTCAATGATCTTGTGAATTAACATTTTCTGCTTGACGTTCCTACCATGTCTTGCTCCATATTTTGACAACTCTGTGATGGAGTATTTGATGAAACATTTAGTCTTATCTGTGTGATGGCCTAAGTGATCTCATATCTGATGATCTCATAGGGTGCATGATATTCCTTTTGTTTCTTGTCGGACTTCTTCCCAGTGAGGATGTTTATTAGTGTGGTTCAATGGCACCCATTCCTTTGGCCAAACCTCTTTTGAAATGCATTTATTTTTCTGGGAGATAAACCTTTGTGCTTCATCATATTCTTCTTCCAAGAACAAAATTGAGATTGGAAATCTCCAATAGAATGAGAGTGTCTGGCTTAGAATGGATTTTCTCATTGATTAACTTTATCGGTCGACATAGCATGAATACCTTTTCATTATATTAATTCTTGAAACGTTGAACCCAGTACTTCCGGGGTCTAAACCACTGTAGGAATATTTTCAAAGCTGGTTCAATCTTGTCAAAGTCCCTAAACACGTTGCATTTGAATTCCATCAGGATGTAATAATGGTGACATAAATGCTAGAAGAACTATACGAGTTCTTGTGGAAAATTAATGACAAGTGGTATGAACACATGAAAAAATGAGTATTCTAGGTTGACTCCATACGACTTTAGGATTTTTCCTCCATACTTTGGAAAATCCTATAGATTATAGAAAGTCTATCATTCAATCACGATGGATGGATCGAATGGGTCTACATATTGACTGAACAAGTCCGGTGGATGACTTGGCAGCCTCGATGTCCTTGGACCTGGTGGGCTGGTAATCATGAGTACTTGGCAGGTTGGTTCCTTTATCTTCATGGGGTTTTCTGGAAAAAACCCTTTTTATGAATTCATCTAGTCGGGAAAGGAAATCTGCAAGAAATTATCTTTCCCTTTCAGGTGCTTGACATGAAGTTTGTAGGAGGAGAACCATTGTGCCCATCTAAGAATTTGCAGATGTGGAGGTATCTTTGGATTTATTTGGATCATCTTCAGAAATGCGTTCATATCCATCTCGATCAATAATTCATATGAATTAAGAAGAAATTGAAATTCTTGATTCCATTCTTCACAGCAAGAATTTCCTTGAAGGTGGACTGATAATGTTGTTCTGCATCTTTGGAGCTTCCATTAGCATATCCGCATATCTTCCTATGGCCATCTTTTTCTTCTAGAAGAATTGCACTCCAGTATTCATTACTAGCATCAATCTGCAATATCTTCTTTCCATCTGAAGGAATATGCAGAGTCTTCACTTGTTGTGACCCCCTATATTTTTTGGACATCTTTATCTTGCTCCTTACCCGAAACTTGGGCATTCTTCTTGAGCATGTTTGTACATGGAGAGATATATGTAGAGATTTTAGGAATAATATCTCTAACATAATTTATCACCCCTAAAAATTGTTGAAGATGCTTGTTGGTGAAGTTGGTGTTTGGAAGTCTGAGCAGTTCCTGACATATGTGCGGACCTGGATTGTACGCTCCATTGCTAAAATGCATCCCTAAGAAATCAATATCTTTCTGAACAAGGACCATTTTCTATTCCAAGAGCGTGACTCCATTTTCTTTTACTATATCATGAAAATGACGGAGTAAGGCAAGGTGTTCCTCCAAAGTATCATTGAACAATAGGATATTGTTAATGTATAATAGTGGGTTGTGGAGGATAGGATGAAAGATTTTCATCGTGGATTTTTGGAAAAAGATGGTGCAGGTTTCATCCCAAATGGCATAAACTTCCATTAGAAGTGTTGGTCAGGAATACAAAATCCTATTTTTGGTTTCTCCTCAGGATGTATTTCCAATTGTAAAAATCAATATTTAAGATCAAAATTGGAAAACTATCTAGCTTTTACTAAATGTGAAAATAGGATGATCCTATTTGGTATTGGGAATTTATCAAGAGACTGGTAATTTATGACTAATCTGAGTTTACCTCTGGTCGGCTCAGCTCTCTTATTGACATAGAAATCTTCACATGCCCATTGAGAATCAGATGGTTCGATTAGACCAAAATCCATGATTTCAACCCACTCCTTTGCAAGCTGAAGGTTCTCTAGATTCATGCCAGAGTCTCTTGTCTTGGTTGGTTTGATGATTTCATTCTTCTTGAATGGGAGTTTTATGGAAAACCCTTCATTTAACCATAGTAGAGTCTTGCACTTCTTCATAAACTCCTTATGTGATTCAGCACATGAATGTTCCATTTATTGTTGTTCCATCTCTATGATCTTCTCATCCTTAATGATATGGAATATGCGTGACACTTCTGAGCATGGATTCGAATTTCCTTTTGAACCTTATTCCATAGGCTCCAATGCGGAGTCAATCCTTGAGTTTTCTATAGATATTGAACCCAATTATGAGATCCTTTCCTGGGACATCTGATTCGAACAACTTTGTTTTGAACTTTAATCCTAGGAAGAACTCAACTGTGATTGGGTTTTTTATGATGACTATGGTTGTTAGGATTCCATTTGATGTAGTGTTGAAGTTCTTGAAATGGGAAATCTATTGATCATCGAGAAGGACTGAGGGATTCATCAGCGATGATGCAGCACCAGTATCCATGAAGGCAATATCATGAATCGTCTTATCCCATTTTGATGGATACACGTTCAGCTATACTTAACGAATATTGATAATGTTGTTGATTTCTTCCTTAGCCTTTAAAATTTGCTAATGGTCATGCCCATGTTCTTCGTATACATCCATGGAGAAAAAAGTGTCCTCCGATGCTCCATCTTCTGCTAAAAGAGCTGAATCAAGATCATTGTCCTTGACATCAGCATACTCTTCTATCTCTGTAAGAAGTCAAATAGATCCTTTAGGTTGAGGATAGTTCTTTGCAGATTATCCCTTCTTGTGGAAAATAAAGCATCTGTCATTCTTCTGGAACCTGCCTGAACAATTTCTCCTGAAGTATTTCATACGCATGGTGAATTTGGATCTTCCACTAGTAAGCTTCGACGATTTGACCTTCCTGTATTTCATGCACCTACTTTGCCTTCTGGAGGCATGTCAAGAGCAAGTAGAC
The DNA here is from genome assembly GCA_035772735.1 of Datura wrightii. Lineage (NCBI taxonomy): Eukaryota > Viridiplantae > Streptophyta > Magnoliopsida > Solanales > Solanaceae > Datura > Datura wrightii. The sequence goes on along the minus strand of JASDFA010000019.1, from coordinate 66,921,292 downwards.
CCGGTGATTAGGTCAGTTCTGCTGCAAGCTTTATCAAGTGCTGGATTATTGTGCATGATCTGCTTCAGAACAGATCTCTTTGTACATATATCTTCAAGTGTCATGAAAATTGCTTGCCTTGCATAGCCGACATGGGGGATTGTGATTGACTAGAATTTTTCCTCAACAATCACCATGGTCTGTCCTGCTAACATATTTGGCAAGAATGAAATGAAGGCTTTCTTCAAATTTGCGTCTCCACCTTGTTCGAAGTATATTTTCGCCATCTTCTGAAAATGAATATCAGTGACATCTCTGTCGAATGATACGCATTTCATCTAGAAGAACTATGTTCGTAACTTTTCTTCCCTTGGGCCTGTATCTCCAAAAAAAAAGTTCATGTAGAATTCTAACATTGAAATCAAAGACTTGGGACGTGAGGAAAGTATTCTTATCATGTATCCCCGGTGAGTTCCACCAATCTCTAAGAATGCTGGAGAACCTTGACATGAATTCTGACAAGATTAGATACTTCTCTCGCTCTATCAAGTGTTTCATTTCCATCCGAGTAAGGAAATCTTGGATCCTTTGGGGTCATTTCGAAACCTTGACATCATCGAGAGTGGAGGTATGGAATCCAGTTCCAACTTATTTTGGCATTGGTTGTTCTGTTCTTTTTTTCTGAATTGGGTCATCTGTCATCCTGTCTCTATCATCAACGACCTCATAAACTTCTAGTTTTCCTTGTTGGTTCATGTATATCGGTGGATTTTCTTCCTCAGAGGTTTTTAGGGAGAGATTCTCACTTAACTCAGTCTCCACTTCTTCAGTTTCATCATTAGGGTCGCTCTCTGTTTTCTCTTAAGTATCGAATCCTGTCCTATCATTGTCTTCCAAGCCATAGAGGTCCGGAACAACTTGATCTGAGATTGTCAAGTTTTCTATATTTGGCTCTTTTGAACTTTCTCCAACCTCTTTCCTTCGCTTGGCCTGCTTCTCTGCTGTAAGAGCGTCTTTCTTTTCCCAAATCCATTTTGCAATTTTAAACTCAGTTTCCTCTGTAGATTTTTAAGTGTAGGATATGGTTCATGTGGAATGAAATGAGAGGTAAAACCAGGGCGACTCAATTTAGATGGTGAATATGCCCGTGACGACATAGGAAAAAATGAGGACTTTAGAGAGTGGCTTTGGGTTCATTGTGGCTCAAAAGGTCCATGTGTCAATTGTCTGATTTGCTCTTTAATATTAGCCATCTCTTTTTGTTTCTGTGAAAAACAATGGAAAAGTGAGGTTCTTGGTGGACAAATTATACAGCATATTTTGCAGTCGTAATTCCATGGTTCAAATAAGAACGACATGTCGATTGGATATCTGTTCCACTTTCTTCTCAATGTTCTCCGTCTTGCTCATCATCTTCTTCTGTGTGTGAGCAACGTTCTTGAGGGAATTGCCGATGTTGGTCAGCACTTTGTTCTGGCAGATTGAATTTTCTGATTGCCAGTTGATGGTAGCCTCAAAATCACTTGTTGGTGGCTTTTCTCTAGTTGGCAACACAACATTTTTCTTTGGTATTTTTGGTGCATGATTTATACCATATTTTGAAAAGGGTTGTTGTGAGGGGAATTATGGAGTATGACTGAAGCTAGATGGACTTATCATAAAGATTTGAGGGTTGTGAGATTTTTTCGCTGGAGTAGGTAGAGTTGGCCAATCTTGCGGTTTGTAGGAGTCAAGGAATTCATACTTTCCTGGGCTACTCAAGGAACCGATAGATGGATCCCCATCTTTATATCATTTATAGAATTCTTTTTCTGAGCATCCTCCCTTATTCTTTTTTGGGTTTGGCTCTTTCCCATGTAACTCATCATATTTAATCTCATCTTCCACAGAAATTCTTAGCAGTCACATTCGATATCCCAAGGGTAGTGCCCGATGAAGGGACATTTGAACCACCATATGTCACGACCTTTATGATTGAACTGTTTGATCCAAATATGTTCGCTCATGACAGCTGCAAGGCTCCAGTTGAATGTATCCTTTTCATCTTCAGGTAAGGGTACAGATGTAGGTTGGTACATCTGAAGAGAAAAGGTTGTGCTGTTTGGTTTTTTCAGATGAGACTTGTCAAAGCTGATGGCTACAGTTTTATCCTATTTTGACAAATATTGGTTCTGTGGATCGAAGAGGTTCAACAGAAGGTTCTCTCATCCACTCATAGTTGGTAACCCATAAGTCAGGAAGAATTTTGACAAGTTCTTCCTTTGGTATCGTTCAAGATATTTGGGTGCATGTGGTAGTTTCGTTGATTGCATCTACATGTAGCAGTAAAGCATCATCTCCACCCAGAAATAGAAGATCCATGGCATGGTTCTGAACTTACCAAGATATCTGATGGTAAAGAGCTACCTGGATAACATCTTTAGCCTGTGGAGCTCCCTGTATTTGGACATGGATCATTAAAGCTTCTATTAGATGGGTATCTTAGGGACATGTTGAAATTTTGATATAACGTGTCAAAGACTGTCCCAACATTCAAGGTGACCTTAGTTGTACCCAAATTAGCATGTTGGTACTCCTTGTATCGAGTATCAAGGAGTGAAAGGCATGCAACAATAGGTTGGCCCTTCCTTCTATAATATGACAAGGCGATACGAGCAACACCAAAATGAATATGGGTGAATCGATGATTTTTCCATTGCTTTGGAAAATCATTAGAAATTTGCAGGGTAACAAACTATTCCTTTTGAATAGCAAGAATGGGATGCTGATCGAGTTTCAAAGCAGCAACATATTCCTTTAACCCTTTAGGTCTATGTTGGACTAAGGAATGAATTTGTAACCCCTCCAAAAGGATGGGCTAGCTCTGTCCACCCCAGTGGTATCAGAGCTAGCCCATCCTTTTGGAGGGAGGAGTAGTGTGAATAGCTATGAGTGAGTCTTTTCTGTCTACATCCAATCCTCGTAAATTTTATTCTTTTTCTAGTCTTTATAAATCCGTCACAAAAGTAGCTATGTCTCCAACACTTAGTAAAACTCTTTCTTGTAAATATGACTATCTTTATGAAGTAGATATACTCCCAGATGAAAATAAAGTGTCTGCTACATACTTACCTCTCCAATATCCTTACTCTGCCTTTTCCAAAAAGACAACCCATCTATGGTTACAAATTCATTCCTTAGTCCAACATGGAGCTAAAGGGGTGAAGGAATACGTTGCTTCTTCGAAACTTGATGCATTTTATCACCCTACAAATTTTTCATGATTTTCCAAATCAATGGAAAAATCATGGATTCACCTATATTCATTTTGGTGCTATCTAAATTGCCTTGTAATATCATGGAAGGAAGGGCCAACTTGTTGTTGCACACCTTACACTCCTTGCTACTCGATACCAAGAATACCAGCATGCTAATTTGGGTACAACTAATGTCACCTTGAATGTTGGGACATTCTTTGTAACGTTATATCCAAATTTCAAACATGTCCCTAAGAGACCCATATCTAAAAAAAGCTTTAAAGATCCAAGTCCAAATAAAGGGAGCTCCACAAGCTAAAAATGTTATCCATGCAACTCTTCACTATCAGATAGCTTGGTGAGTTCAAAACCACGCCATGGACCTTTCATTTTCGGGTGGATATGATGCTTTACAACTACATATAGATGCCAGCAAAGGAACTACCACATGCACCCAAATACCTACAAAGATACCAAAGGAAGAACCTGTCAAAATTTTTCCTGACTCATGGGTTACCCACTATGAGCCAATGAGAGAACCTCCTATTGAACCTCTTCGATCCACATAACCAATCTTTGTCAAAAAACAGGATAAAATTTTAGCCATCAACTTTGACCACTCTTATCTGAAAAAACCAAACAGCACAACCTTTTGTCATTAGATGTACCAACCACATCCATACCCTTGCTTGAAGATGAAGAGGATTCATTCAATTGGAGCCTTCCAACTGTCATGAGCGAACATGATTGGATCAAACTGTTCAATCATGAAGGTCGTGACATATAGTGGTTCAGATGTCCCTTCACCGGGCACTGTCATTGGGATATCAAATGTGACTGCCAAGAATGTCTGGAGGATGAAATTTGTTATACGCAGGAAGCTCAGAGATCAAACTTCGGAGTTGAAATGGAGAAAAGTTTTAAAACATGCTCCAGGAGTAGAATGAGTCATAAGATGACTCGTTGGTACAACCCATGAGTTGTGATGTGACGCGTGGGGAGGCTAGTGAAGAGTTTGGAAATTTAAGAAAAAGGATTCCCACAGACGTGACCATGACTCGTGGTCAGGCCCCACAAGTCGTTGTGTAAGTCATGGGGTGAGTAAGGAAAGAAAAGAGAAGAAGGAAGGCAGTGCACTCGATGGGAGGACCCCATGAGTCGTGGTCAGTCCCCACGATTCATAGGGTGAGTAGTGGTCAACAAGGAAAGGTTTTTGTTGAAGCTAAGGCAGTGCACTTCACGGATGGTGACCACTAGTCATGGTCACCAGTAACAAGTCGTGAGGTTGCTCGTTAAGATCCCAGGAGACCTATTTAGTAGTGTACCTCACGGACGACTCCATGAGTCATGGCCTGTGATGACGAGTCGTTAGGTCCCTCGTTGGGACCCCTTGACAGTTATTTTTTGTGAATTTAGTAAGGTTTTTTCCATAATTCCTAAGTTCCTAGGGCCTAAACTACGTAGTTTTGAGTTATGAATAGTGACTTTTAAAGGGGTTAAGTTCATTTTAGTCCTTATTCATTCATGCATGCAAGGTAGAAGACTTGAAAGGGTGATCAAGCCTAGCATTCATCAATTTCTCTTCAATTTCCTATTGGGCATCTAAGAAAGTGTAAGAATCAGCTACTAACAGGTATGTAGGATTATGAATGGGTGATTCCCTTCACACCCATTCCCAATCCCTCTCTAAAGTATGAAATTCCTGTGTCTACTCTATGGGGTTTTAACCCAAACATGAATCTCCTATTTCTATACATTGGTATGACTTAATTATGATTCTATTGTTGAATTATAAAGCATGCCAAATTTTTATAATGTTTTCAATTTAAAATGATGATTCTAGTTTTATAAATTGATGAGATGTTCATGCAAGTTGAGATTTGTGGTGAATATATGATGATGATGAGATTATACGATGAAAAGCATGTTTTGAAGATACCCATTTTTACAATTATGTTTTCGACGAGAATTAAGTATTTCTAAATATGATAAAGCTTTGGACAGTGCCCACATGTTAAGTATGAATGATGAATTTCCTAAATTGAGCTTACCACTTTATTTTGGATCAAAGACTCCCAATTATATTTTCAGCATGTGGTATGTTTTGAGTTAAAATTTTCCTATGCATAGCTTACTACGTGGTTTTGGAGCAAAGACTCCCAATTATACTTTCAGCTTGTGGTATGTCTTGAGCTAAAGCTTCTCATATGAATGATTTCATATTTGAGATGTAATTAAGTGTTCAGCTTCGTCAATAGACGATGTTGAGCTTTTTTATAAAACGATGTAGAGCATATGCATGTTTTTGGGAGTAATGTCTAGCACCGAGCAGGATAAGGATCGATCAACCTATGCATCCAAACTGCACGCCAACGTTGGTTTATATATTATGACTCTGGGACCTCCCTTGTGAGCTTCCCCTGTCCGAATGGGCCTTCAGCTTGATATCGATATCATGGTATTGTCCCTAACCCTGGCAAGGCTTCTGATCACGGGCAAAATAGCATGCCCGAGATACGCTTCATACCTTAATGTAGTCTTGTTTATCTATGTTATTTTACATACTTTCATGTGATTTTATATAAATGTGAATATATGTGCTAACCAACATGATTAGTCCTTTTTTTTTTGTTTGTTAATAATGCATTTGAGGAACTAATTCACAAGTTGATGAATAGCAAGGAATGGAGTGGAAGCTAGTGGCGAAATTCGGCAAGGAGCATGCCTTGGCAAGGCTGGCCGCGCCAGGCAGTGTGCCACGCTGTGCGTGTGCCGCGCCCAGCGCCGTGCCACGCCCTTGCCAAGTGCACGAGAGAAGGCAGCAAACGGCAGCAGTAGGCAGTAAACTAACGCGCCAGCGCCATGCCACGCTAGGACAGCTGTGCGACAGAAGCAGGCCAACGCGCTGCATGAGCAGCGTGCCACATTGGCCAGCGCGGTGACCCTCGACAGCTTGGTTTCCGGAGGCACTTTCCAGAGAGCTTTCGCGTTGCCTCCGTGTCACGGAGGCAGTGCTCCACGATACACTCCATGACACGGAGCCGTTCCATTACAGGCTAAATTATGCACGTTTTCCATTTACTATAAATAGGACCCTTAGCTCCTAAAATCATTTGGTCACGATTTTATTCTGAAAAACCACCTAGGAGTGTAGGGAGAAGTGGGAGAACTCATCTAGGGTTTATCAAATTCCCTTATCATCTACCAAATTCATATAAGTATGTTAGTTTAGTATTAGTTAATTGTCGTTTTACGAACATGAATGGCAAGAACCCTTCCTCTAGGGTTGAAGCCATGAATTATGATTGTGCTTTTATGAAATTGTTTTGGAATTGAGTTATTGATTGTTGTTTTCGTCTTGCATTCAGGATTGTTGGTTGTTTTTATGATTGATCACCATGAAAGCATATTTGTTAGCTTGAGTAATAGCTTGAGAAAGCATTACCTAGGTCAGGACATGAGAATGTAAGGAGCATGTTTGTCTCTGGGGAGAGATATTGTGTTAGGATAGAAATATACCTCACACGTTGCTTGGTTGACACACGGGGGTTATGAAAGACCAACTTGGGATGTCACATCACCGCTCGAAGAAGTAGTTGTGAGGCTAAGTTGAGTTAAATGGTTAGACGTACGAAAGTCCCTAATCGTTTCCTTGTAGACCTCAACATAATTGATTGCCCGCGACTAAAAAATTAAACTCCTCGCTCACAATGATGCAGTGAGGCTAGATTGCCGTGTTTAGAGGCTCGAAAGACCATAAACATGCAATTCTAATTATGTGAAATAACAATTGATAGTTCCATGCTTAACCCATTGCAAATCGTAGGATCGCATGATGAATTGGTTTTAACTATATGTTGCTCTTAGAGTGATTTCAGAATATTTCGTTGACCCAAACTTAGACTTAATTAATCTCAATCGAAAATGTCTACAACCAACACTTGAGATATTTAACATCACACTAGAAATGGATAGTTAGAGGAATGGGTCCAGTCCCTGTGGGTTCGACAATCCAGTTCTTAAAAAGAGCCACTATATTACTTGCACGACCCATACACTTGCGGACGCGCGAATCGGGCACGAATACGTTTTTGGTGCCGTTGCCGGGGACTCGGCGAAGCTTTGATAATTTATCTATTTTTGTGTGATTTTGAATTTCTCTTAAGTGTTGAGAAACTTGGTCTTAGTCTGATTATTGCAGGTGACAGGTTGTCCTGCCGAGCTGGCTAGAACTAGAGAGCTTGTGGAACCGTTGCTTGAACCTGAACGTCAAATCCATTTGCAAAGGAGAATAGCTCTAGAGCATAAGCTGAAGAGACTTAAAGAAAAGGTACAACAACAACCACCCACGGGACAAGCACAATTGTCATCCATAGCACTGGAAGCAAGACCAGTTCGCGAAGTGGCTATACCACTAGCGACAAATATGACCTCAAGCATCTGTAAACCGGAGCCTGGAGGGCACTTTGAGCTTAAACGGAACATGGTGCAGCTGTTACATTCTAGTGGTCAATTCACTGGGATGGCACATGAGGACCCGCAGAAGCACTTACAGAGCTTTTTAGAGATTAGTGACACGTTCGTCCCCACCAGCGTGTCCACAGATTATGTCCGAATGACCCTCTTCCCATTTTCACTGTTGGGAGAGGCGAAAAAGTGGCTTAAGGCTGAGCCACCGAACTCCATAACTTCATGGAATGACTTGGCTAAGAAGTTCCTTATCAGATTCTTTCCTTCAGGCAAAACTGCAAGGTTGAGAAGTGAAATACTCAGTTTCAAGCAGAGGCCTGATGAGAACTTATATATGGCTTGGGAAAGATTCAAGTCATTGTTGAGAGACTGTCCCCATCACCAGCAATCAAATGAAGTGCTGGCTCATAACTTTGTAGAAAGTCTAGACCCACACACAAAAATATTACTAGACTCTGCATCGGGTGGACAAGCCTTGGATAAGACATATGATGAGTTGTACACTTTGTTGAACAGAATTGCACAAGGAAATCCAGAGTGGCACAGCGAGTCATCGAAGGGGGCAGGAAACAGATCGGGGTTGATAGAAGTAGATGGTTTGAATGCCTTGGCAGCATAGTTAGCTTCGTTCCAGCATCAAATGATGACTCAGTTCAATAAACTGTGTATGAACCAACGCCAGGGTCAGGTTAATGCAGTTCAGCAAGCTCCGAGGTGGTGTGAAATTTGTGGTAATAATGGGCACTATGCAGAATCTTGTGGAGCCAATCCGGAGTTAGTCAATTTTGTTAGTAATGTGCAGCGCAACAATCAGAATTTTGAAACCAGTTACAACAGAAATTGGCAGGGCCACCCGAATTGTTTTTGGAGTGGTAACCAAAAGCAAAATTATATGCAACCTCAACAACAGCAGTATCAGCAGAATAGGCAGAATGATGGGCAATTGAGTAGCAGCATTGAGGAAACACTGCAGAAAATCATGGAGACCTAGACTCAATCAGTGGAAAATCAGGCGAGGATGGCAACAGACTTAATGAATCAGCAAGTAGCCACCCGAAATCTTAAAAAACAAGTGGGTCAGATAGCAACTGCTCAAAACATGAGATCGCAGGGGGGATTACCAAGCAACACAGATCCTAACCCCCGGCAGATCAATGCCATCAGTCTGAGAAGCGGTAAGCAATTAGCTGATGCAGTGTCAAAAGAGCTGAGCAAGGAGGTGTAGCCGGAGTTGGTTAGACCAGGACCATCCATCAACATGGGAGATAATCAGAGTGCTAGGAAACAAAATGCACAACTTCCATTGCAGCCAGCACAAAGACCACCACCACCATTCCCTCAGAAATTCAGAAAGAGCAAGGAGGAGGAATGCTTCAAAAAGTTCTTTGAGAGCTTCAAAGAACTTCACATAAATTTGCCTCTTCTTGATGTTTTGCAGGGAATGCCCAAGTATGCTAAATACTTGAAGGACGTGATGGCGAACAAAGTGAGATTGGTGGATGTCCAGACTGTAGCACTGACTGAGGAGTGCAGTCACAGTGTATTGAGCAAAATGCCAAAGAAACTCAAAGACCCAGGGAGTTTTACCCTCCCCATACAAATTATTAAAGCTGAGGTGCTACGAGCTTTGTGTGACTTAGGGGCAGCAGTCAATCTAATGCCCTTATCCTTATTCAACACCTTGGGGTTGGGACAACCGAGGCCAACAAGGTTGATGCTGCAGCTGGCTGACAAGTTACGAGTGACACCTGATGGAATAATAGAGGACCTTCTCATCAAAGTAGGTAAGTTCATTATACCTGTTGATTTTATTGTCTTAGATTTTTAGGTTGATGACCAGGTACCCCTGATCTTGGGACGGCCATTCTTGGCCACTGGAGGAGCGGTGATTGATTTGAAAGCAGGGACCCTGAAAATGAGGGTTGAGGATGAAGAAGAAATCTTCCGCGTTTACCAAGAAATGAACCCATCTGCACACTATAGAAACCTTTGTCAGGTTAGTGTGTTGGCAGAGGATAAGTGTGGGGTGGAGGAATCCACAGGTGCAGGGCCAAAGGCAATTACAAGTGTTCAGCCCGAGTCTGATAGAGGACTTCAAATAGAGAAGAAGTTGGAGAAAGAGAGGAACAGAGTGGAGGCTGTTTCCTCTAAACAGCAAAAGAAAAGGAGATGGTTCTCGAAAGAGAACCCAGGTATGAGTATGTCCTTAAAAGGATAGTCCCCGTCGGGCCACGACGTAAAATAAGGCGCTACTTGGGAGGCAACCCAAGGGTACCACAGGTACCATTTTAATTTCTTGCATTTGTGTTGATTTTATTTAGTTTTCATCTTGTGTTTTTGGTGGAAAGTTAAGCACAGATAGAGGGGAAGTCTGAGTACCCGTGGAGGAGGAAGCTAAGAAGCATGGACGATAAAAAGTGTGGGGTCGACACACACTTGTGCAAAGTTGAAGAAAATCATGCTATTAGCTAGGCCTAAAGGCCTCAGGGAGTATTTCTCACCCTTCTTAAATTTTAATTTGATGCTATGAGGACATAGCATGATTTAAGTGTGGGGTGAGGGAAATTTCAAGGGAAATTTAAAAATTTTTTGTTGTGCTTAACAATTTTTGGTGAATGTAATGCTTGTGAGAAATTTGAAAAATTTGAAAAATTTTTGTGCACTAAGCATGACTTCATCACCCGTTGGTTTTTCTTTTCGGTTCTTTTCCGACGGGGGGGTCTTTGAACCGTAGAATAATTTTTTTTCTTTTTCTTTCCTTTGTCTGTATATAGTGTTTTAGTCATAGTTAGGGACTGTTTCCGACGATGGATGGATGACGACCGTCTTGAGGAAAAATTAGTCGGTAGGTGATGGGTTTTTGAAACCATAACTATATGGTGCTTGATGTTCTTGTTATGTGTTATACGTGATTGTAAAATGCAAGTATGTTCGGTGTGAAGCATGCAGGTGTATAACTTTGTGTGAGACGCTTAGGCTCTTGAATTTGACTCAATATGATTGAAGCTTAATCTGAACTCTTGTGATTAGCTGAGTAAGAGTCTACTGAATATGTCTTGATTTGAGCATGTGCCATGAGTGTAAGGTTTTTGAGTATTCTGTGCTATTGTGGATTGTCTAGAACTTGCCTGGTGTGTTTATAAAAGGAAATGAAGGATGTGAATTGTAGGAGATGATTTAGGCATTTTTTTTTTGAATGAACCAAATTCTTATCCCTCATTTTATCTACCTTGAAAAATTAATCCTAGTTAGCCCCATTGAGCCTTGAGCCTATTCTTTGACAGCTGCAACATAAGCTTAATCCTTTTTATTTCATTAGCCTTGAACTTGATCCAAAAATCCTAAGCGCGTGAATGGAAAAATCTGAAGGAGTAAAGGAGTGAGAAGAATGAAAAGAAAGGAAAAGTAGCAAGTTGTAGAAGTGAGAAAAGGACAAAGGTGCACATGCGTGCAAATGGTTGAGTATTAGTAAGGAGCAAGAAAACAAATTAATGAAAAATTATTTATAGAGCTCCTTACTAATAAGTTAAAAGTGCCAAAAGAAATGGGGGAACATAAGAGGAACAAGAAAGATGAAAGGAGAAAAAGGTAAAGTAAGGGAAGGGAAGTTAGTAAGGAGGGCGTAATGTATTAAAAGCGCTTAGGAAAGATAGTCACTATTACTGGCCATAGTAATACCTACCTGTCCCTTAGCCTACAGTACAACCCATTAAGTGCTACTTGATCTTACATTCACACATCCTTAAATTAGTGGAATAAAACACTAAGGGCAAGCTTATGGGTCATTACATGATGCATGTGAATTCTTTGTGAGAGTGAGTGAAATTCTATTGATTCACCCACAAATGTTATGATGTACAAATGATTTTTGCGTGTGATTGGGTAACTCTATTTCTGTGAGGGGAACATGTTGAATAAAGGATATAATTCATGTGAGATTTCTTAATTAGTTGATTTGCACGAGTTTGCTAAGATTGAGAGTCGATTCTTGAGGTTAAGAAGTCTTAGCATTGTTGTATTTCATCTCGGTGATTAAATTGTGTATGCTCTATCTTTAGCTTGTTATCTTACGTATTCATTATAGTCGTAGCTTGAATTATCTTTCCAAATTAGTTATATGGGAGTCTCCATATGTATGATTTGTAAAATGTTGTTCGAGGACGAACAAGGCTTTAAGTGTGGGGTTGTGATCACGGGCAAAATAGCATGCCCGAGATACGCTTTATACCTTAATGTAGTCTTGTTTATCTAAGTTATTTTACATACTTTCATGTGATTTTATATAAATGTTAATATATGTGCTAACCAACATGATTAGTGCTTGTTTTGTAGGTTAATAATGCATTTGAGGAACTAATTCACAAGTTGATGAATAGCAAGGAATGGAGTGGAAGCTAGTGGCGAAAGTCGGCAAGGAGCATGCCTTGGCAAGGATGGCCGCGCCAGGCAGCGTGCCACGCTGTGCGTGTGCCGTGCCCAGCGCCGTGCCACGCCCTTGCCAAGTGCACGAGAGAAGGTAGCAAAGGGCAGCAGTAGGCAGTAAACTAACGCGCCAGTGCCGTGCCACGCTAGGACAGCTGCGCGACAGAAGCAGGCCAACGCGCTGCATGAGCAGCATGCCACGTTGGCCAGCGCGGTGACCCTCGACAGCTTGGTTTCCGGAGGCACTTTCCAGAGAGCTTTCGCGTTGCCTCTGTGTCACGGAGGCAGTGCTCCGCGATACACTCGGTGACACGGAGCCGTTCCATTACAGGCTAAATTATGCACGTTTTCCATTTACTATAAATAGGACCCTTAGCTCCTAAAATCATTTGGTCACGATTTTATTCTGAAAAACCACCCAGGAGTGAAGTGAGAAGTGGGAGAACTCATCTAGGGTTTATCAAATTCCCTTCTCATCTACCAAATTCATGTAAGTACGTTAGTTTAGTATTAGTTAATTGTAGTTTTAAGAACATGAATGGAAAGAACCCTTCCTCTAGGGTTGAAGCCATGAATTATGATTGTGCTTTTATGAAATTGTTTTGGAATTAAGTTATTGATTGTTGTTTTCCTCTTGCATTCTGGATTGTTGGTTGTTTTTATGATTGATCACCATGAAAGCATATTTGTTAGCTTGAGTAATAGCTTGAGAAAGCATTACCTAGGTCAGGATATGAGAATGTAAGGAGCATGTTTGTCTCTAGGGAGAGATATTGTGTTAGGATAGAAATATACCTCACACCTTGCTTGGTTGACACACGGGGGTTATGAAAGACCAACTTGGGATGTCACATCACCACTCAAAGAAGTAGTTGTGAGGCTAAGTTGAGTTAAATGGTTAGATGTACGAAAGTCCCTAATCGTTTCCCGGTAAACCACAACATAATTGATTGCCCGCGACTAGAAAATTAAACTCCTCGCTCACAATGATGCAGTGAGGCTAGATTGCCGTGTTTAGAGGCTCGAAAGACCATAAACATGCAATTCTAATTATGTGAAATAACAATTAATAGTTCCATGCTTAACCCATTGCAAATCGTAGGATCGCATGATTAATTGGTTTTAACTCTATGTTGCTCTTAGAGTGATTTCAGAACATTTCGTTGACCCAAACTTATACTTAATTAATCTCAATCGAAAATTTCTATAACCAACACTTGAGGTATTTAACATCACACTAGAAATGGATAGTTAGAGGAATGGGTCCATTCCCTGTGTGTTCGACAATCCGGTTCTTAAAAAGAGCCACTATATTACTTGCACGACCCGTACACTTGCGGACGCGCAAATCGGGCACGAACAACTTCAGACGGCTCTACCAACTTGAGTGTGATAGTTGATACCACCTAAGCTCTATCGTGGTATGTCGGTTAAAAGACGAGTCTCCCATTGTTCCTCATGATTCAGATATGATATTCATTACTCGTGAGATTTATGTAAATGCATGTTCTAAAGTAGATTTGACTCAATATTCATCTTTTAGACAATTAATTCAGTTATGATGTTATGAAGTAATGTTATGTCATGTTATGAAGAGATCATGATTTCAGAAGGAATGCATGCAAGCCCTACTCTCATATTTTTAAGGTTTATGTTTACATTATGCATTGTCTTTAACTAGTTTTCTTTACTTAAGTAGTTTTACTTACCTTGCATACTCGGTACATTTCATGTACGGACCACGTACTCTATATTGTATCATTTCATGATACAAGACCCGACTGTCAGCTTCAACCCTGCTCATAGTTATCTTATTAGAGTTAACATTCATATTGTGGGTGAGTCCTCATCTCCTGAGGACTAGACTACTAAGATTTCTTATATGTATTTCAATTTCAGCTTTGTTGAGTTAGTTGAGGTCCTGTCCCATCAACTCGTCATGTTTAGAGGTTTTCAGACGTTTGTATGAACTCAGCTTCAAATTATGTTTTCTGCTTTTATGTTTAAGTTTAGACTTCCGCTATAATTACGTTGGAAAATATTCAATTTCCATGATTGAGTTAGATGTACGCTTATGACATGGGTCGACTTGGGGTCTCTCGGGGCTCCTTGTCCCGTGTTGTGATCTGGGTCCCCGTTCAGTCGTGACAAGATTGAATATGACGAGCTACATGGAAAGAGAGACAAATCCAAAAAGAAGAAGGGGAGATGCTCAAAAATGGAATTCTGTAACCGATATGAAGATGGGGATGGATCTATTGGTTCCTTGAGTCGCCCAGGAAAGTACGAATCCTTTGTCTCCTACAAACCTAAAGATTGGCCAACTCTACCTACTCCAACAAAAAAAAACTCACAATCCTTACATATTTATGATGAGTCCATCCAGCTCCAGTCATACTCCAGAATTCCCCTCACAACAACCCTTTGAAAATGATGGTGTAAACCATGCACCAAAAATACAAAAGCAAAAATGTTGAGTTGCCCAACGGAGAAAAGCCACCAACAAGTTATATTGAGGCCATCATCAACTTGTAATCAGAAAATGCAATTTGCCAGAACAATGTGCTGACAAACATCGGCATTTCCTTCAAGAACGTTGCTCACACACAAAAAAAGATGGTAAGCAAGGTGGAGAACATTGTGAAGAAAGTGGAACAGACATCCAATCAACATGTCGGCCTTATTCTAGCTTTGGAATTATGATTGCAGAATATGCAATATGAGATTTGTCCACCAGGCACCTCACTTTTCCACTTCTTTTCATAGCAACAAAAAGAGATGGTTGATATTAAAGAACAAATCAAACAACTGAGACATGGACCTTTTGAACCACAAAGAACCCAAAGCCACTCTCCAAAGTCCTCCTTTTTCCAAAGTCGTCAAAGACATATTCACCACCAAAATTGGGCCGTCTTGGTACTAGCTCTCCTTTCATCCCACATGAACCCATATCCTACATTCAAAAATCCAAAGAGGAAACTGAGTTTGATATTGCAAAATGGGTTTGGAAAAAGAAAGATGCTCTTGCAGTAGAGAAGCAGGCCAAATGAAGGAAAAAGGTTGGAAAAAGTTCTAAAGAGCCAAATCTAGAAATCTTGATGATCTCAGATCAAGTTATTCCGGACCTCTATGGCTTCTAAGAAGATGATAGCATAGGATCCAGTACTAAAGAAACAACCGATAGTAACCTACTGATGAAACTAAGGAAGCGGATTCTGAGTCAAGTAAAATCTCTCACTAGACACCTCCGAGGAAGAAAATCCACCAATATACATGAACCGACAAAGAGACTAGAAGTTTTTGAGGTCATTGATGATCAAGACAAGATGACAGATGACCCAATTCTAGAAAGAAGACTAGAACAACCAATGCCAAAATTGGTTGAAATTGAATTCCACACCTTCACTCTCGATTATGTTAAGGTTTCGAAATGGCCGCAAAGGATCCATGATTTCCTTAATTGGATGGTGACGAAACACTTGGTAGAGCGATAGAAGTATCAAATCCTATCAGAATTCACGTCAAGGACCTCCGACATCCTTAGAGATTGGTGGACCTTACTGGGATATATGATAAGAATACTTTTCTCACATCCCAAGAATTTTCTTTCAAAAACAGAATTCTACATGAAGTCTTCTATGGAGATACAGGCCAAATGCAAGAAAAGTTATAAAGACAATTCTTTGAGATGAAATGCGTATCATTTGAAAAAGATTTCATTGATATTCATTTTCAGAAGATGGAAAAAATATACTTCGAACTAGGTGGAGACACCAGTTTGAAGCAAGCCTTTGTTTCATTCTTTCCAAAGATGTTAGCAGGACGAACCATGATGATTGTTCATGGCGGCTATATAAGGCAAGCAATTTTCATGGCACTAGAAGATATCGATACACAGAGGTCTGTTCTGAAGCTGATTATGCACAATAATCCCACACTTGATAAAGCTTGTAGCAGAACTAACCTTATCACCAGGTCCAGTTGCTCTTGCTATGACCCTAGAAGGAAAAGCAGACTCAAGAAATATAAGAAGTTAAAATGGCCAAAGCCTACTGGCGATATATCAAAATTCACCAGGAGAACAAAATACTTCAGGAGATAGCGTCTAGGCAGGTTCCAAAAGAATGACAGATGTTTTATCTTCCACAAGATTGGATACTTTGTAAAGAACTGTCCTCAAGCTAGAAGATCTATCCGACTTTTTATAGAGATAGAAGAGTATGTTGATGTCAAGGAAAATGATCTTCAATGAGTTCTTTCAGCAGAGGATGAGCCATCAGAGGACACTCTTTTCTCCATGAAGGTATATGAAGAACATAGGCATGACCATTACTAGATTTCAGAGGCTGAGGAAGAGATAAACAGTATTATCAATATTCCTCAAGTCCAACTGAACGTTTATCCATCCAAATGGGATAAGCCGATTTAGGTTATTGCCTTCATAAATATTGGGTAGCATCATCGCTGATGAATCCCATAGTCCTTCTCGATGATCAATGGATTTCCCATCAAGAACTTCAGCACTGAATTAAATGGAATCCCAATGACCACAATCATCATAAAAACACCCAATCACAATTGAGTTCTTCTAGGATTAAAGTTTAGAACAAAGTTGTTAAGATTAGATACCCCAAGAAAGGATCTCATAATTGGGTTCAACATCTACAGACAACTCAAGGATCGACTCCACATTGGAGCTTATGGAATGGCATTCAAGAAACAGTTCAAGCCATACTCAGAAGTTTCACGCCTATTCCATATATCTACGGATGAGCAGATCAAAGAGATTGAACAACAATTGATGGAACATTCATGGCTGAATGAAGATTTTCTCATCAAACTCCCAATCAAGAAGAATGAAAACATCAACCCAACCAAGGCAAGCCACTCTGGCATGACTCGAGAGAACCTTCAGCTTGCAAAGAAGGAGTGTGTTGAACTCATAGAGTTTGGACGGATCGAACCATCTGATTGTCAATGGGAATGCGAAGCTTTCTATATCATCAAGAGAGTTGAGCAAACAAGAGGTAAACTCAGATTACTCATAAACTACCAACTACTTAACCATTTCCTCCAAGATAATAAATTCCCTATACCAAATAGGCTCACCATATTTCAACTTAGCCAAAGTTAGATATTTTTCCAAGTTTGATCTTAAATCTGGATTTTGGTAATTGAGGTTACAACCTGAGGAAAGACCAAAAACGGGATTTTACATTCCTAACCAACACTTCCAATAGAAGGTTATGCCATTTGGGATGAAACCTACACCCTCTCTATTCCAAAAATCCATGATCAAAATCTTTCAGCCTATCATCCACACCTCATTTGTATACATTGACGATATCCTATTGTTCAGTGATACTTTAGAGGAACACCTTGCCTTACTCTGACATTTTCATGATCTAGTAAGAGTACATGGAGTCATGCTCTCTTTAAAGAACATGGTCCTTGTTTAGAAAAAGATTCATTTCTCAGGGATGAATTTTAGCGATGGAGCATACGGTGCAGGTCCATATATATGTCAGGAACTGCTCAGATTTTCAGATACCAACTTCACAACAGAGCAGCTTCATCAATTTTTAGGGGTGATAAATTATGTCAGAGCTTTTATTCTTGAAGTCTCTACATATATCTCTCTGCCACGCCCCATAACTAGGGGGAGCGCGTGATTGGCTCCCCATACCTGACTAATTTGGAAACCGGCTATATGACATCTGTAACTGTAGCACTTAGGCTGTCCAGGCCACCTGTCACAATCAACTGGAGCAGAAACTGGACCCATAATGTCTCAACAATACAGGGTAAACAACTGAAATGCAAACAAGGCTATGAGTATGTTAAACTAAACAACAAAAAGTCGACACGGCCACAAACTTAATTATATTATACACAGTATGTCCACAAAGCCTCTAAAGAGTAAACCGACTGATGGTCAGAATAGGGCTCCGACCTACCCATAACTGCATCTCAAAACTCTAACTGAAACAAAACCATTCTTAGCTCCAGAAAGAAAGGATCATACCAACACATCCACTAATCTCACGAACTACTACTACAACTGGCAATCCCGACCTCTACCTGCACCTACGGCACAAACGCAGGACCCAAGCGAAAGGACATTAGTACGAATGAAATGTACTAGTATGTAAGGCAGAAAATTGTAAACATGTAAGATAGAAAGGATAATTGAGCCATAAATAATGAATAGTAACAACCTGGAATCCAGAAACAAGCATAAAATCTTTTTTATAGATCTTCTAAATATGCTCCCTATGATAACTGAATTTGGAAACTGATATCTGAAAATAAGTCAATACTGAAGTGCAAATACAACCAAGTAATGCACAAGAAAAACTATAATTGTAATGCCAACAACCAGCCAACCATAAATCCATATATAAGATTCATCCATCCGGTGTACCATACTAGGGAAAAATAAAAATATGTTCAGCTGATGTATCACATCGGGGTAAACTAAAAATATCTCCAGCCGATGTACCACCTTGAGGTAAAATAAAAATATCTCCAGCAGATGTACCACATCAAGGTAAAATAAAAATATCTTCAGCCGATGTACCATATCAAGGTAAAATAAAAATATCTCCAACCGATGTACCACACCGAGGTAAAATAAAAATATCTCCAGCCGATGTACCACACCGGGGTAAAATAAAAACAATTCTCAATCATAATCATAAATAGGGCCGATATGGCTTATATTGAGTCAATTTAACACATATGGCATATAAATGACAAATGTTAAATCTGTGGCCGGAATAGGCCTCTTTCGTAACCCATAACTGCAAGTGAGCACCCATATCATGTAAAGCTAGAAAATATGCGCATATATCACGTAAATCAGTCAAATTATACATGAACATGTCGACTCAGCTACTTTAAGGACCTTCAAGAGGTTTAGAAAACATAAAAACTTTTATAGGATTACAAACAATGTCCTACAAATAATCCTACCAATTTAACATATTACTTGGATAGAAACACATAGATCTCATTTCTACACAATTCTTTAACATCTGGGAACTGCAAATATATATTGTCTACCAGGTGGTTCCATTACCTGTATCGACAACTATACATTAGAATTTCATTGCCAAATTTATCATGTAGATAAGCACATATAGTTCTTAATTCATTTGACTTATTTGCAGGAAAACTTGGAAATTATAACTAGAAACTTGAAGTTCTTTGTCATATACATAGAGTTGAGAACTGAACTGTATGAGACTTCTATATAATGTATAACTCGTATTTAGTTAACTGGGTGACCTCTAGGAGACTTCCTGGTATTCAAAGTTCTGAGTTTAACTGATCATTATCATAGCCTACACTTATACATACTTAGACATTAGGAACATTGGTACATGGGAGAATCTCTCCTCCTAATTTAGGAAATTAAACTTATAACTCAACAAGAAAATAAATATAAAAATGCATGACTTGAATATAACTGAAAGAATTCAATTGTATGTTATAACATAAAAATCATATACATTAAGACTTCTTACTGGAAAGACATATAAAGACTTGAGTTTTTAGACTCGTATACAACATTAGATACTTGACCGAGACATTAGCATAAATCTCAAAATATGATCTCTCAAAAACGTCTTAGATCAGCTGGCACATTTCAACATAAATTAGCGACGTAAAGACGTAAATTAAGGATCTGATACTTGGAGCTCTATAACTTAGGAACTCGTGAGTAACTCTCTATGTGATTCCTTATAGGCAAATAAAGATATATAGTCGTAATTTGGGTGATGCTGGATTGACTTACATAACTTTGCAATTATCTGCGGAGCTTAAGAAAGCTGACATAATCATAAGTGACTTAGAAGATCCTGGGATTACCCTTTTCAGACATGGTAGAAAATTTCAACACTTAGAATAGGTAACATAACATAATCGTTTAGGTGTATAGCAAAGAGCTTCTCAACTTAAGTTACTATTTTGCAGATGTTCAACTCTAATTATTTCGTAGAAGGTTAACACTTCAGTGGTTATTCATCAACGTAACACATATTGAACATAAACAACTAAATTTATAACTCTTTTGCTAAACATCTTTAGAACAGGGTTAATCTTCCTAGTTGTTGCCTACCCCGTTCACCATCGTAAACCGTATCGTCTAATTTAACAATATTTAGCTCTACTTTCTTTATTCATCTTAACTTCTTTGCCAAAAAAGTATTCACTCTACACTCAAGTCTTTACCCTCGTGTTCACTATTCCATCAGTTCTTATACGCACTTACCTCTTTGCCCAATTGAAAACTTAGCCACGCATTCCCCGTTAACATGTATCGACTTAGCTTATTCGCTATGTGCCGCTTGCTTAGCTTTAAAGAGGAAAAAAATAAAATCTAATTTTTACGTTAAGAACATTAAAACATAAACATATAGGAGGGATTAGCAATATTATTAAAACGTCATTTCAATAAGCTCGTTTACCCTCAATCGTCTTAGCGTCACCTTATTAGCTTAAAGTTCAATTACATGTCATCGTCTTAGAATTTCCTACCAATTTCACTAAGTGACTAGATATTAACATATATTCAACATCACATATACAGTATACTGCAAAGGACCAGCTCACCGTGCCCACGTTAAGGGGACTTCAGAATCGATTTAGAACTACGACAACAATCGTATAAAAATTACACCTTTCGCTTCACATTTGTTCGCTTCAACTATTCTTAACGTTTAAAGCTTTATGCCAAGTATTTCCAACCCTTTGAAAAGGATCATACATGCCTCAAAATTATTTTAAAAACATAGGAATATTGATCCTTTCAATAACTTAGTTTCGTGCTTGAAAAACAAGGAAAGGGACGCCTTTACTTACCTTGGAACGTCAACTCTAATTTCTCCGAAAATCTTCCTTTCAAGCTTACTCCTTAAGGCTCCTTCCTAGTCCAATTTTCAAACCCAACAAGATGAAACTTCACTTCACCAAAGTTCTAGAAAATTTGGGCAGCAACATGCCACAAAAGCACACGAAGAAACAACAACACAATACTACAACATTCTCCAAGTTATAACCTCATAAACTTAAATAAATAAAAAAGTGAATTACTTAACCTTTCTTGGAGATGTTATCAGCTAAAGTAGGAGTAAACTCCTACTGTTTCCTCTGCCTAGAATCCTCTAAAAACGCAGCAATACCACAATCAACCATAAGACAACAACAAGCCATGACTTTCTTTCAAAGTTCTCTTTTAAAAGCCCAAAAGAGACAAGAGTGAAGTTTCTTACCTGGGATATCTTTTCACCATGTGATAGGGATTTGAGTTCTCTGAATTCTAAAAAAAAATTACTAAAACGGAGTAAAAATGAGCTTTCTAGCTTGATTTTACTTGATATAGGAGGGCTGGCAAAGGTCTGGGAGGCGCTCGCGCGACATGCCCTCGCGCGCGTGCATGCCTGCTGCCTGCCTGTCTCGTCACCCGTGCGCCTAGGCGCTTTCCCAGCCGATAGTGTTGTCTTCAAACGAGCATAACTTTTTACTCTGAACTTTGATTGACGAGCGGTTTTTTAACTGTAAACTAGACTCAAATACCTTTCATTTTATAGGTTATGGGACTTCTAGATCATTATATGTTTGGAGATATGACCATTTAAAGTTGACCCTTATTTACAAACTTCACATACTCTGTGCTTTTCCCTTTGCACATGTTTCCCTCCTCACCTACGGACAACATATGACCCATAATTCCCTTAATATGACATACAACCATCAAATAATCATCAAAAAAAGTTTTCAGGGTGTAACACTCTCCACTTACAAAAATTCTCAAGAAGAATGCCCATGTTTGGGGTAAGGAGTAGGATGAAGCTATCCATAAAATAAAGCAAGTGTCACAACAGGTGAAGACTCTCCATATTCCTTTAGATGGAAAGAAGATATTGCAGACTGATGTCAGTAATGAGTACTGGAGTGCAGTTCTTCTAATGGAAAAGGGTGTCCATAGGAAGATATGCAGATATGCTAGTGGAAGATTCAAAGATGCAGAACAACATTATCATTCCACCTTCAAGGAAATTCTTCTTGTGAAGAATGGGATCAAGATGTTCAATTTCTTCTTAATTCACACTGAATTCCTAATCGATATGGATATGAAAGCATTTCCAATGATTATGCAGATAAATCCAAGATACTTCCACATCCGCAAATTCTTAGATGGGCACAATGGTTCTCCCCATACAAATTCTAGGTCAAGCACCTAAAAGGGAAAGATAATTTCTTGGCATATTTCCTATCCCGACCAGATGAATTCTAAAAAGGTTTTTGCTAGAGAAACCCAAGAAGATGAAGGAACCAGCCGACCATGTATTCATGATTACCAACCCATGAGTTCTCAGTTCATCGAGGCTGCCAAGCCATCCACCTGACTTGTTCAGTCAATATG
Source organism: Datura wrightii (assembly GCA_035772735.1). Taxonomy (NCBI): domain Eukaryota; kingdom Viridiplantae; phylum Streptophyta; class Magnoliopsida; order Solanales; family Solanaceae; genus Datura; species Datura wrightii. The sequence continues at coordinate 66,898,753 of JASDFA010000019.1, read as the reverse complement.
TAGACCCATTCGATCCATCCATCCTAATCAAATGATGAACTTTTTATGAGCTACAGTTTTTTAGAAAGTATGGAGGATCCATCATAAAGTCGTATAGAGTAAACCCGGAATACCCATTTCGTCATGTGATCATACTACTTGCCAATGATTTTCCACAGGAATTCTTATGGTTCTTCTTGTACTAATAATGCTCAAACTCACACCTCATTTCAAAGGATGAAGCAGACGTTGTAAATAAAGAACCGAACTAGAGGTTGGGGTCAATCCCACAAAGAATACAGAAGGACATAGAAGAACGCTAGTATATAAGCTTTTGAGTCAATTATTTACTAAGAGGGGGGATTTGTAAAATTAATAAGTATCAACGTTGAAAAATTGAATATTGATTCAAAATTAATTCAATTAACTAGGGTAAGTGTTCCCCATGGATTCTTAACTACTTCGGGTTTTACACTAGTGATTTATCCCCAATACTTTACTTGTAGAACTGATAACTAGGGTTAATCAAATGACTGGTTCGTCCCTATTGGATGACTATACTAAATCACTGGGTCAGGTCTCATGAGCGATTTCAATTTAACCGTTATCAATTTGTTCCAAATTTAACTATCCTGTGACCACATCTCAAGTTAATACAATGATCATAAAAATCAAGGCTTTGTTGTAATTTTGTTTTTCTAATCTCTACCTTGCGAGGCTCGAGCAAGTAAAATATTCAGGCATGTCCTAATGTTGTGCACCATTAAGAAATGTTTAGGCATGAAGAGAATACAATACAAGCATTTAGTATTGGTTTAGAATCACTTCGTGCAAACCCTAGTTCGTTAATTCACCATGGTTCCCGCAACCCTAGTTGTGAAATTTTTAGCCTATCATGTTTATAATTAAATTAATAGCATTCATAGAAAAAGACATAAATTAATACTTACAATGATAATTGGAAGAAACTTCACTTGATTAATGCAAGAATTCGGAAGAAAAATTCAGCAATTCGTATTTCAATGTAAAACAAACTCTCAAAACAAAATTGTAAATTGTCTCCTCTAAATATTTTCTAAAACTTCAAAACTTTCTTCAAACTTCCTATTACATAAAAAATAAAAGGGTATTTATAGTAGTAGATCTATTCTTTCTTATTCCTTGATGAATTTAATTTAGGATTTGAAGTTCCTTTTCCTAGTTGAAGTAGGAGATCAATTTTTGCCGTGGAAGACTCTTGTTGCATTGCCCATGCCAACGCGCTGAGGCTTTGCCGCGTCACCCATGCCAACGCGCAGGAGAAGGGCTGCGTCGCCCCTGCCATCGCGCCGGGATAGGGGCACCTCACTTCTGGCAGTGCGCCAGTGTTGCTGCGGGGTGTTGTTGCTGTCTCGCGTGGCTTGTAGCACCAATGTTCTGGTTCCTCACGCATGGAAGTGTGCCATCTAATGCTGCGTCGCACGGCTTGTAGCATGGGTAGGCAGTGCACTTGTTTTCATCCTTAATCTTGCTTAGTTTATTTCTTCTTCTTCAACTTTATTCCAAACGTCTCAAACACACCTAAATCCATCACTTTTGGCCCTGAAAACATTTAATCATGTGCGTTATCCATTTTCACAATTATATAACATAAACACATGCACACACACATAATTTGTTCACAAAACATAGTAAAGTGCGGGAAAAATATGTCTATGAAGTGCACAAGTACGCCCTTCATCAACACCCCACACTTCAACAATTATTCGTCCTCGAAAAATCTACTATTTCCCTTCTCTCATTTAACCCCAAAATTCATCCTACAAATAGGTATACTTGCACTTAGGATCATGAGACAAATCAATGAAGCTCAAACAATTCACTCGCAGATAGGATCAATATTAAAATGTCAAAGTTCGAAATCACTTAACTTTTGAAAACTAACTCAGCAACATATTTTGCGCCAGCATGAATCATATGTAATTTAGCAATCAAGATTTACCAAAGTCTTACCATTGTGACCCTAACAATTTTTGAGATATGCCTTTTTCACACACAAGATATAAAACAATATTAACTTGGGCATAAATATAACAATTTCCGCTCGCTCTCCCATAGAAGTCAACATGCATGCAAAAGACGACTCATAGGCTTTCCTTCAGTGTAATACTCCACTAATATAGAATTATGAATCAAGGATCAATTAGGACTTAAATTTGGTTGTAATGTAAGCTAAGGGATGGCTAGAAACTATTTGTCCAAGATAATGACTATCCTCCCTAAGCACTTTAATACTTTACAACACTTTAATTTTTAGCACATTCTTCAATTTCCAAACTTTCTCCTTATACCTCCTTTCATTTTTCAATTTTTTAACTTAGGTGAGCAGTGGAGATTTTTCTTTCAACATTGAGCTCATTCACACATTTTTTATCAAATTTTTTTTCAAAGCTCTTTCGTCTTTTTTTTCCCACTGACAATCACCCTCCTTGTTTAGAAAAATTTCACCATTTTCTTTTCTTCTAATTTCCACAGTTTTTATCTTTTCCCTTCACTTTTCAACTTATGCTACTTTCATGCAAAATTTTTCATTAAAGTTCTCTAAGAGTCATTCGGATCAAATACAAGTCAATAGAACAAACAGAGATTTAAGTTTGTAATATGTCTATCAAATGAATAGGCTAAGGCTAATTAGGATAATACAATGAAGGTAGGTAAAATAGGATAAAAACAAGGCTACCAAAGAGACACCTATATCACTTCCTAAATCTATCATTCTTATTTCGCTTTGCGCACACACCAGGCAATTTAATAACATCAATTTACAAGCATGGAGTATATAAAAAAAATTCCTCACACATTGGCACAAAATGTTTTAACAATGAAAATCAAGATGACATAAACACATATATCCATATTGCATGTATAACATAATTAAGACTATTTTTTTTCTTTTCAAGCACAAGAGTCAAGTTCCAAAAAAAAAAAGTGTTTCTACCTTTTTCATGCATTTTTGAGTGAATTTAATGAAGTCTTAATGATACATAAGTGAAGCACCTAGCATTTGAACATCTAAGCTATTGTTCTTCCAAATGACTAATTTACTCTTAAGACAGTCGTCATCCATTCATCATCAGGCAAAGTCATGACTCAATGACTAAAAATAAGGAAAATAAAAATAATCTAAACTTTCTAGTCGGTTCTAAGGGACCATACACTGGAAAAGTACCGAAAACAAAAATTAGAGAAACCCAACATAAAATAAATCTAAAAAATACTACAAACCAACAAGCATGCATGACAAATCATAAGTCCCAAAAAATTAGGCGTACCACGTGCAAATTTAGCAATTAAGGCATGCATGGTAATATGAAGTTCACTTCTCCCACCCTACACTTAATTAGTAACACTATCCCCAGTGCTAAAACAATAAAGCATAGAGTTTAAGAGTGAAAGAAGAACTCTCTAGGCCTCTACTCCTCGTTTTACTTGTTTAAGCTTAATTTTTGTTGAAAATCATGACCTATCAACTGCACACTTAAACAAACACAGAAAACAAAAAATTTATCTTGGGTTGCGTATAAAGTAGCACCTAATTTAACATTGCGACATGACACAGATATCTTGATTACTCAGACTTCATCAAGATACCTATCGAGACCGTGGTCACATCTTGGCCACTTGTTTCACCACGCCGCCCTGTGACATGTCACAAGATAAAAGAAAAACAAAAAATAAATACTAAAGGTTAAACACAAGAAATTAATCTAATCTTAAACCGTATTCTCCAGAAACAGTGTCACTTTTTGATATGCTCAAACTCACATCTCCTTTTGAAGTATAAAGTGAACATTGTCAATAAAGAACTCAACTAGAGGTTAGGGTTGATCCAACAGAGAATGCGGAAGGACATAGAAGAACACTAGTATCTGAGCTTTTGAGTCAATTATTTCCTAAGAGGGGGGATTTGAAAAAATTAATAAGTAACAATGTTGAAAAATTTAATGTTGATTCCAAATTAATGCAATTAACTAGGGAAAATATTCCCAATGGATTCTTAATTACTTCAGGTTTTACACTAGTCATCTATCCCAATACATTACTTGCAGAACTGATAATAGGGTTCATCCAAACAACTAGTTCGTCCCTATTGGATTAATATACTCAATCACCAGGTCAGGTCTCATGAGCAATTTCAATTTAGCTGTTATCAATTTGTTCCAAATTTAACTATCCTATGACCACAACTCAAGTTAATACAATCATCATAAAAATCAAGGGTTTGTTGTAATTCTCTTTTCCTAATATCTACCTATCTAGGCTCAGGCAAGTAAAGAATTCAGGCATGTCATAACATTGCACGCCGTTAAGAAATGTTTAAGCATGAAGAGAATACAATAAAAGCATTTAGTATCTGTTTAGAATCACTTCGTGCAAACCCAAGTTCGCTAATTCACCATGGTTCCCACAACCCTAGTTGTGGAAGTTTTAGCCTATCATGTTTATAAGTAAATTAATAGCATGCATAGAAGAAAAACACGACTTAATACTTACAACGATAATTGGAAGAAACTTCACTTGATTAATGCAATAATTCGGAAGAACAATTCAACAATTCGTATCTCAATGTAAAACTAACTCTCAAATTTAAATTGTAAATTGTCTCCTCTAAATATTTTCTAAAACTTCAAAACTTTCTTCAAAATTCCTATTACATAAAAATTAAAAGGGCATTTATAGTAGTAGATTTATGCTTTTCTTATTCCTTAACGAATTTAATTTAGGATTTGAAGTTCCTTTTCCTAGTTGAAGTAGGACATCAATTTTGGCTGTTGAACACCCATGCACTGTCAACCATGCCAACACGCTATGGCTGTGCCGTGTCTCCCATGCCAATGCTAAAGAGTAGGGCTATGCCGCCCCTGCCTTCACGTCGAGAGAGGGGCACCTCGCGCCTGGCAGTGCGCCAGTGTTGCTGCTGCCTTGCGCGGCCCATAACGCCAATGTGTTGGTTACTCACGCATGGAAGTGTTCCATCCTAATGCCGCGTCGTGTGGCTTGTAGCATGGGCAGGAAGTGCAGTTGTTTTCATCCTTAATCTTGCTTAGTTCATTCCTTTTTCTTCAACTCCATTCCAAATGTCTCAAAAACACCTAAATCCATCACATTTAGCCCTGAAAACACCTAATCATGTGCTTAGCCATTTTCACAAATATACAATATAAACACATACAAATACACATAATTTGTTTTTAAAACATGGTAAAGTACGGGCAAAATATGTCTATGATATGTGTAAGTAGGCCTTTCATCAGGTACTTATGTCACCAGTATTACATCCTGATGGAATTCAAATGCAACATATTCAGGGACTTTGAAAAGATTGAACCATCTTTGAAAATATTTCTTAAAGTGGTTTAGACCACGGAAGTACTGGTTCAATGTTTCAAGAATTCATACAATGCAAGGTTATCATTCTACGTCGACTGATAAAGTTAATCAACGGGAAAATCCATGTTGAGCTAGAACTCTCATTCTGTTGGAGATTTCTAGTCTCTATTGTGTCCTTTGAAGACGAATATTATGAAGCACAAAGATTTATCTTCCAGCAAAATAAATGCATTCCAAAAAGGGTTTGGCCAAAGAAATGCGCCCATGGAACCACACTGATAAACATCCTCACTAGGAAGAAGTCTGACAAGCAGCAAAGGAATATCAAGCCCCTACGAGATCACTAGAGATGAGATCACTCAGGCCATGGATATGACTAAACGTTCCATCAAATACTCCATCATAGAGCTATCAAAATATAGAGCAAGCCATGGCAGGAATGTCCAGAAAAAATGTTACTTCACAAGATCGTTGATACGGAGCTTGAATGATATAAGCTTCATCGACGGCAAACATGGCTTCAGATGGAATTCGGGTGAAGGATGATCAAAACCACCTGCGACACCTCCAAATGCTGTCCCATCGGATAATGGTTGATGACGTGTGTAGGAATATAGATGCTCACGGCCTAAGATCACCTGCCAAAATTTACTACCCATACGAAGATGAAAGCTAGCCCCACTTCACATGCCATCGCATGGACTTCCTTGGACATATTAGGCTAGTTGTTTTAGGCGTCTATTTTTATTAGGATTTATAGATGAGTGTTCCTAGATAAGCATGCCAGATTTGTTTCTATTAGGCCGTGTAAATAGGTGTGCCAATTTTGTTTTGTTAGGCTGTCTAGAATGTGTGCTGAGTCTCTCTTGTAAAAAGTCTATCTGGTAGTCACCTAGCCCCTATATAAAGGAGGCCAAGTTGTACATTATAAAGCAGATCAAGACTTAGGCAATAGTTAGAAAAAGTCTGTAAAATTTTTTTATGTTCAATAATATAAGTGTTTTCTAGATTCTCTCTTGTTCTTCCTTGCAAAAGGCATGGTATGGCTAATCCTTGAAGTAGTATAGGGACTCGACACATCGGGTAAGATATCTTGTTACAAGTGTAATAGTTTTTCGAAGTTTATAACAACTAAACTTAAGTAGATTAAAAGTTTTCCTGAGTTGAGTAGCTTGGAAAACCATCCGAGTGGATGTAGAAGCCAGCCCATTTTGTAGGGAAAATATTTTATGTCTATCATGAAATTTACTATTCGATGGCAAGCCGTCCTCCGAGAAATTGAAGCATGGTTTTGTTGCAAGTCGTCCTTTGGGATGTTGAAGCCTATTCCCCTTTTGTAGGAAAACTATTGTGCCTACAATCTCACCACCTTGCCCGTGGTTTCCTCTCCCAATGCCCAACATCTATGTATCAGAGCCTAGATTGAGGCTAAATTGTAGTACTTTGGGCGGGAGTGACCGCTCCTAGGATAGCCTTCCGTTACCAACCTCAGGGTTACTAACTGTGTCATCACCTATGGGGCTATGTGATATTGTTCAAAGTAGCTATGTCATGTCCTAAGGGACTATATTCAGGCCTAGAAGGCCATATTGATGTCCATCAATGTATGGACCTCTTTTTATGTCATACTGGCATTACTAACCTTCTGTCGAGCCTTATGGTCCCAACGTGCAGTTATAGGAGTCCAGAGGGCTCACAAACAGTTATAGGAGTCTAAATAGCTCAATTGCAGACCTAGAGGCCAGGTATGTTGGCTATAGTACCAGTAGAAGCATAAGGACCTTGTTAGGGGTATATAGATTGGATTTTACTTGCAATGGCTTATAGGGGCCCTGTTAGGTTATTTCTGTGTTGGTGCACCTTCCAAACTTATGGGGGCCAGGTTAGGTTCTTGTTTGTATACCTACTTGTTAGATATAGTTTATAGATGTATAGCCATGCAACATCAGCTCATATTTGTGTAGTGATTTATTAGATGCAAGTTATGGATAAGAAAGCTTACAAGTTAACCACTAGCCTTTCTTTCTATTTACTTTTAGTTCTTCATCAGCTTCTATTCAGCTTTTATCACTGCCTTATATATTTGGTACATATTGTACTGACGCCCAATTATAGGGCGCTGCATACTTGCCTGCAGGTTTAGATAGACAGGGTTCAGAACCTCTGTTAGCAGCTATTTTGAGTCAACGGATTGGTCATCTCCTTTCGTTAAGAGTTGCTAGATAGTAGAAGTTTGCTCTTTTTGTTGTTCAGTTTTGGGTGGGTCCCCGACCACTATCCCGCTCTTAGAGGCTTGTAGATTACAGTATTCCAATTATGGGTTGTTGTTGGCCATGTGGGGCCTATGTATGTTGTGTTGTGTGTGTTAGCCATGTGGGGCCTACTTTAGCTTGTTAGTTAGCAGCCTTGTCGGCTAAAGTATTGATATGACTGCCTATTTTCATTCTGTTATGACTAGATAGCATGGTGATCTTATCAGCCAAGGTATGATCCTTTATTGTGATTTTGCTAGGTTAGTTGTGTTTCTTTACATACTGCGTCGTGTACCTGTTGGCCCAAGTTCGTGTTTACAGTCTGGATATAGCAGTTTGTCTTCTTGATTATGAGTTGCTGGCAAACATTAGAAGTGCATATGCCCAACGGGTCAGCCTAGGTCCTAATGTGACATAGGTGCCAGTCATGCCTCCTAAGGTGGGGTCTGAAAAAGTCGAGCCAAGTCTAAAGAAAGAAAATCGTAACCTACCTCACCATAGAATAGCAGGCCAAAAACTATCACTTAGATGATTTCCCCTTCCACAATTCCTCGGATTGCTGCCACGCTATCACAAATATTGACATATTTTAGTTTGGACCAAAAATTTACCTTCAGGCCCACAATGAATAATGAAAAAAATAACAACATTGTGTTCCTCGATGGTTCAGAAACTAATACCCAAAATATGGGCAAAAACGAAACTTGTTTTAGGGATGAAATAAACCCAGAACATAAAGATCATAAATGCGAAATTATAGGGATGTGTGCTTGGATAAAACATAGAAAAGTGACTATAATTATCTAAGGAATGAATAAGGGAAGATAATTTACTTATATGCCCAAGAATCTATTAAGAACTGGTGAAAATTGCCACTTATTAAGCTCTGAACAATGATAGCTTGAGTTTTATATAAAATGAGATGAAAGTGAAGTGTTATGCCAATAAAACCATCTATTTTTTACTGCAGTGGACTTTGATTCGCTATGGTAGTCTTTGGCTCGCTATAGTGAGCTTCCTGACACCAGCCACAACTCAAACTTCAAACGGACCACCAAAATTCATTCGAAGTTCCATGAATGCAAACCTTATGTATTTTCCTATTGAAAACAATATTTTGGACTCAATGGAATTGATGAAACGACAAATGGAGGTAATATTAACAAGTTGAATATTAAAATCAACACTTTAACCACATACAAACAACCACCCAAATGCCCAAATGAGTCCGAAAGCCTTGGGACCCAACCTAAAGGTCCCACTAGCTTAAAATCCACGTTATGGACATGATAGCACTGACGAAATTCTCATTTGAAATTGTTCATGAAGAATAGTGACTGAACTCAATCATTTCAACTTTAAAAGCTCAAAAACTAGAAAATCTTTCTAAAACTTGCCCAAATACTTTGGGAACCATTCTGCCCATCTCCGTAAGTTACAAAGCCAATGTAGAAGACACTGAGATAGTCGAAATGGTAAAAATATAAAAAAGTGAGAAAATGACCGAGAGGATCATTACACCTAGTGATCAATTTGCCATAGTATAACATTGCTTTTATTTATTGAATTGACTAGTATTTTTATGTCTTACTCTATGATAACCCCAAAATAATTATGCTCATAGCACCATTTCACTCTCATGAGTATTGCCCGTCAGGCCTTATAAAGCAATTTTTTGTTAGCTAAATTGAGTTTTTTCTTTTCTTTCATGGGAGATGTTGTTTTGTTATGCATAATGTAGGGTGCTTGTTTCTCTTCAACAATATTCTTATTTTGTACATCATATCTATATAGGGCCTTGGTCTTATTTAGTGCCATTTTATTATCATTTAGGGCCAACACTTTTGCATTTTAGGAGTCCAATGGTTTGGTATATGAAGCTTGTGTGCCTTGTGTTTGTAATGCCCCAGAAACTCAAAATCCAATTTCGCAACATAAATTAGGAAATTTGGAAAAACTGCAGAAAAGCATCAGGACGACCCACCTAATGAGTTGTTAAGTAACCTCACGACTCGTTAGGTGAGCCGTGTGAAGGAGGCTTGATAATTGATAGAGGGGAGGAAATGTACCCACTGAGGGACTTCACAAGTCATGGTCACTGACCACGACCTGTTAAGTCACTCGTGGTCAGGCCTGAGTTTGGAGTATATTTATCTGACCAGTCCACTTGATGAGTGGGGCCAACAAGTCATCCTCTATGCCGACGACTCGTTGGGTGACTCATTACTAGACTTAGCAATAAATCTCCAGAATGAGACAATATGGTCCACGATTGGTGACCACGAGTTCTGGTTATAGACTAAGACTTGTTAGGTCTCTCGTGGTGACCTATTGAGGATCCCAGGCAGTGTACCTGACAGTAGTGACCACGAGTTGTGATCAGTTACCACGACCCGTTAGGGGCACTTGACAGTTGTTCCCAGCGAATTTCTATGGGCTATTTAGTAATTTTCTACTCTTCCAAGGTTTAAACTAGGTCGTGTTTGTGTTAATTTTAGACATTTTAGAGGGGAAAAGCAATTCATTCCTCATTCCCCACTCTCAGTTCTCAGAAACATCGAAACTTCTCCTTTCAAGAATCCTCCAAGAAATACTAGGGATTTTCATCTCTTGCTGCAATTCAAGCTTCTCCTTCGGAAGGGTTTTAGTCAGGTACGTGGGAATTCAACAAGGGAGTTGTCCTTCCCTTGTGTCCCCCAAAATCCTCCCATAATTCTCTTATCAGTTTAGCCCTGGGATTATCGATAGTGGAAAACATTTTCATGTTGGTTTTCGTTAGTTTTAGTTGGGTTATTGTCCATGCTTATCATTCGTATGATTTTCATCAGTTCTTAAGTAAATTATTGATGTTGTTGCCAAGTGATTTTACAGCCCTTAATTCTCTAGCAGTGATCGATTGTCTATTAAATTTTGTTAGTTTTGAAGTATGTTTGGGCTGGATTTCAAGGTGATTCTTATTTTATATATATATATATATATATATATATATATGTTGAGCAATCATTCCATTAATGATAACGATTTTAGCCCTGTTGGATGAGATTCCTTTATTTATTGAAATTTCGCTATATTATGAAATACCCGTGCTTTTGGAATGACTTGAGTTCTCTATTAGCTGCTCAATAGTTCAGTTCAGTTAGAAAGTAGAATCTCTTTAGAATTATTCGAAAAATTTTCAACTGATTAGTTTGACTGTAGTCTTTTCCCGAGGTGCCAATGGTGCCTCCCAATTATAAGAATCAGACTCAGAATCTAGTTCTGGTCCATTAGGCGGTTATGACAATTTAGACAAATAGCTCTGACCAGCCCCAGGACCCCAGTTCTGTTTACATTTGTTCTTAGACGGTTACGATGCTTCAAGATAAGCAACTCTGACTAGTCTAGAACCCGGTTCAGAATCTGGTCCTTTAAGACTCTCAGGATACTTTCAGTTATATGTCCTTGATTAGTATTGGGCCCCAGTTTCAAGCTATCAACCTAGTAGTTCAGTTTAGGTTTTCCAGTGGGAGTAAGACATAGCACCAAGCGGGCCGGGGTTCCAGAGGACCCAGGTTTCCATAACTACGTTGATAGCATAGGTTACAATATTACTTGTCCTGTTTGGCCCCAGACTTTTGTGATCACCCAGCTCATGCCTTCATACCATGGCAAGGTATATTGGGTCCTACCAGTGGGGTGTATACATCGGTCTCCTTGTCTAGCTCACGTGGCTAAATGTCGGTTATAGACTCTCCCACTAGTTAGTCCAGTCCAGTTTCAGAAAAAGTAGCTAAGTTTAGTTCAAATTCTATCAATTTAGCTCAGTTAAGTTTAGTAACTCAAACTTAGTACTCCCAGACTTAGGGCATACCTCGACCATCAGACAGGGTCATTTTGACCACCTCAGTTTACTTTAGTAGTTTAGTTTAGTCTACTTATTGGTCATTGCATGTCATATAAGTTTAGGAATTATATTTAGTTATGTTTTCTCCCTCTTACTCAGTATATTCAAAGTACTGACGCATACTTTTATGCTATATCATTTCATGATACAGCTGCAGTTTCTCAAACTCAGCATCATTAGTCACCGCAATTCAAATTCTCCACCTCAGTAGTGAAGTTTGAGTCCTCAGCATCCAAGGGTATTATTTCTTTCTTCCAGTCATTTATTAGTTTCAGTTAGACTTTGAGTTAGCTAGGGCCTTGTCCCAGCAACTCCTCAGTTAGATAGCTTTCAGACGGATAAGATTTTCTTTTAAAATTATCAATATTATTCAAATGTTTTGAACTTTATGGTTTCATACTTGTATTTCATAAATGTTTTATGATATTATTTCAAAGTTCTACCTTGCATTTTTACTCAGAATGCTAGTGAATAATAGACCAGGGGTTGACTTGGGGTAACTTGTGGCTTCAAGTACCGTGTTACATACAGGATGTAGACTCAGGGCGTGACAAACTTGGTAATAGAGCCCTAAGTTTAGAGTATCCTTAAAAAATTTGAAAGCCGCATCGAGTAGAGTCCTTTTCATGGGTGTGAAGCATGCCACACTTATGACGGGGAGGCTACGAGATGCTATTAGGAAAACTCTCCTTTGTTCATACTCATTATCGTGTGTTAAAGTTCAATTCCAGAAATGCCCTTCTAATTCTTGCTCGATTTCATTTCAGTGAACCATGCCTCCCAAACGCGGTAATGGAAGAAGGGCTGATAATGTCAACAGACCTTCCCCACCGGTCTCAATAGCTCCTCAAGATGACCCAGTTTCTACCGTAGTGTTTAGGGAGGCCATATAGTTACTTCCCCAAACCGTGACCAATCAGGTGAATCAGCAAGTGGTGCTGATGAACACAAATAGGTCTGTAGCAGCTGCGAGGGTGCGGATTCAAGATGAACCCTCCAAATTTTCAAGGAACAAAGGTGGGAGAGGACCCACAAGAGTTTTTGGACAAGATTAGAAAAATCACCCGAATTATGGGTGTCAGTCCCTCTTAGAGTGATGACTTGGCTGCCTACCAGCTGAAAGGGGTAGCTCAAGTCTGGCATGATCAGTGGAAAGAAGGGCAGCCAGTAGGAGCAGGACCAGTGGAGTGGGAAGAATTTCACACAGCCTTCTAGGACAAATTTTTCCCTCGGGAGCTGAGGGAGGCAAAGATGGTAGAGTTTATTAACTTGAGACAGGGTAATAGAACTATAGAGGAGTATGCTCTGGAGTTTACTAGGTTTTCTAAGTATGCTCCAGAGATGGTAGATGAGCCAAGGGCTCGCATGCTGAAATTTGTAAATGGAGTGTCAAATCTAGTCCTTAAGGAATGAAGGACCGCGATGTTGATTAAGGACATAGACCTTTCTAGCTTGATTGTCTATGCCCAATACATAGAGGTTTAAAAGTTGAAGGATATGGAGCGTAAGAACAAAAGGACAAGTACTGGCTAGTTAGATTTCGGCCATCAAAGATCTAGCGGTGGTAGCTACCCACAACAGCAGTAGCAACAACAACAGCTGAGAACCCTAACACCTAGTTTAGCTATCGCTCCAACCTTTCGGTCCAGCCAGGATCGAAGGGGTGGATCATCTAGCACTCAGTCCCAGACTCACAATACTAGGAATGGGTATCCAGCTTGCCCCAAGTGTGGTAGGAACCACCTGGGAGAATGCCTTCGGGGACGAAAGGGCTATTTTTGGTGGGGACAGCTTGGACACCGGCTTAAGGAGTGCCCGTCAGCAGGGTAAGGGAGATCACAATCCACCATATCATCATCTCCAGCAGGTCGACCAGCCCAGTAGGTTAACACATCAGGTACAAATGGCGGTCAACACCAAAATTGTTTCTATGCTCTATCTTCTTGCTAAGATCAGAAAAGCTCACGTGACATAGTTACCGGTATGTTATGTCTCTTCTATCGAGATGTGTATTTCCTCTTAGATCGAAGAGCCACTCTTTCATTCGTGGCTCCCTATAGCATTTCAGTTCAACATTAGTCTAGAGGTCCTATTAGAACCCTTCTCAGTCTCCACCCCAATTGGCGAGTCAGTTAGAGCCAGCCGGGTGTATAGAAACTACCCAGTCTCAGTTATGAGTAAAGTTATTCCAGTTGATCTTGTAGAGTTAGACATGGTCGACTTTGACCTTATTCTCGGGATGGATTGGTTACACTCCTGCTATGCCTCAGTCAATTGCAAAACTAGAATTGTCAAGTTTCAGTTTTCCAATGAGCTACTGTTAGAATGGACAGGCAGCAGTTCAGTGCCTAATGGTAGGTTTATTTCCTTCCTTAAGGCCCAGAAACTCATTTCCAAAGGATGTCTATATCATCTGGTTTGGGTCAAGGATTCCAACTCTGATACCCCAACCATTCAGTCAGTTCCAGTTGTCAGAGAGTTCCCAGATGTAGTTCTCCTAAATGGGAAATAGACTTCGGAAAAGACCTCCTCCCAGATACTCAGCTCATCTCCATTCCTCCTTATAGAATGGCTCTGGAAGAGCTTGAGAAGCTGAAGGAGCACTAAAGGGATTTTCTTGACAAGGGTTTTATCAGACCCAACATCTCTCCCTGGGGTGCTCTAGTGTTATTCGTTCGTAAGAAAGACAGTACCCTCAGAATGTGCATAGATTACCATCAACTGAACAAATTCACAGTCAAGAACAGATATCCCCTACTAGAATTGATGACCTGTTCGATCAACTAAAGGGAGACAGTTGTTTCTCCAAGATTGATCTTATGTAAGGATACCATCAATTAAGGGTCAGAGAGTGTTACATATGGAAAATAGCATTCAGAACTCGATATGGTCACTACGAGTTTGTGGTGATGTCCTTTGGACTCACAAACGCCCCTGCAGCCTTGATGGACCTAATGAACAGAGTCTTCAAGTAGTATCTGGATATGTTCGTCATTGTATTTATTGATGACATACTGGTATACTCCAAAAATGAGGAAGATCATGCAGATCACCCGAGGATAGTACTTCAAACACTCAAAAACCGCCAACTATTTTCCAAATTCAGTAAGTGCAAATTTTGGTTAAGGTCCATGACTTTCTTAGGTCACGTGGTCTCAGGTGAAGGAATACATGTAGACCCTCATAAGATAGCAGCAGTGAAGGATTGGCCCAGACCTACCTCTCCTACTGAAATCAGGAGTTTTCTGGGCTTAGCTGGATATTACCGGCGGTTTGAGAAAGGTTTCGCCTCCATAGCATGTCCTTTGACTAAATTAACACAAAAGAAGGTGAAATTTCAGTGGTCAGACGAGTGTAAAAAAACAGTTTCTAGGAGTTGATGACTTGACTCACTACTGCTCCAGTTTTGACCTTGCTAGAAGGAAAAGATGGATTGGTTGTTTATTGTGACGCTTCCAGGTAGTACATAGTTGTGTTCTGATACAGCGGGGAAAAGTAATAGCCTACACCTCCAGACAACTCAAAATTCATAAGAAGAATTATCCAACTCATGACTTGGAGTTGGCAATGGTGGTATTCACATTAAAAATATGGAGACACTACTTGTACGGGCTTATATGGATGTGTTCACGGATCACAAGAGCCTTCAGTATGTGTTCAGTCAGAAGGACCTAAACCTTTTTCAAAGATAGTGGTTGGAGTTGCTAAAGGATTATGACATGAGTGTGCTGTATCACCTGGGTAGGGCTAATGTGGTGGCTGACGCCCTTAGTAGATGGTCTATGGGAAGTGTAGCTCATATTGAGGAAGACAAGAGGGAGCTAGCGAAAGAAGTTCACAGGCCAGCTTGGTTAGGGGTGCAGTTGGTGGATTCAGCTGAAGGTGGTGTGGTAATGCAAAGCAGGTCGAATTCATCCTTTTTAGTTGAAGTTAAGTCCAGACAAGATGACGATCCAGTTCTACTTAAACTTAAAGAAGCAGTTCTCAGAAAGGAGGTTGAGGCTTTCTCCCAAAGGGGAGATGGGGTGCTTCGTTACCAGGGTAGGTTGTGTGTACCGGATGTTGGGGAGTTGAGACATCATATAATGGATGAGGCACGCATCTTGAGATATACCATTCACCCCGGTGCTACCAAAATATACAGCATTTGCAGGATATTTACTGGTGGAACAGGATGAAAAGAGATATTGCTGAATTCGTAGCCAAGTGCTCGAACTGGAAGAAAGTCAAGGTAGAGCATCAAAGTCTCGGAGGCATGACCCAAGATATCAGTGGGAAGAAGTGAATATGGATTTCATTACGGGTCTACCTCGAACTCACCGATAGCATGACTCAATCTGAATAGTAGAAGATCGGATGACTAAGTCAGCTCATTTCCTCCTTGTTAAAACCAAAGACTCAGTTGAGGACTATGCCAAACTTTACATCGAACAGTTAGTCAGACTCCATGGGGTGCCTTTGGCTATCATTTCAAACAGGGGAACGCAGTTCACCTCCCATTTTTGGAAGTATTTTTAGAAGGGACTTGGCACTCAGGTCAAGCTCAGTACCACTTTTCACTTGCAGACAGATGGGAAAGTTAAGTGGACTATTCAGACTCTAGAAGATATGCTAAGAGCGTGCGTGATTTATTTCAAGGTTAATTGGGATGACCATTTGCCTCTTATTGAGTTTGTATAGAACAATAGCTACCATTCTAGCATTCTGATGGCCCCATTCGAAGCATTGTATGATAGAAGGTCTAGATATCCTATAGGGTGGTTTAAAGTTGGTGAAGCTACCTTGAAAGGGCCAGACTGGATTCATGAGGCAATGTAGAAAGTTCAGCTCATCTGAGAAAGGTTGAGAACAGCTCAGAGCCGTCAAAAATCTTATGCCATTGTGCAAAGAAGATAGTTGGAGTTTGCAGTTGATGACTGGGTATACCTGAAAATTTCTCCCATGAAAGGGGTGATGAGGTTTGGCAAGAAAGGAAAGCTCAGTCTGAGATATGTGGGACCTTATAAAATTTTGATGTGTATCGGCAATGTAGCCTATGAGCTAGAGTTACCTTCAGAACTAGCAATTCTGCACCCAGCTTTCCATGTGTCAGTTTTGAAGAAGTGCATCACATATCTTGTCACGCACCGCCTTGGGAGGCATGACTGGCATATGGTGCCCTACTAGGACCTGGACTACTTGACTGCTGAGCCTAAGCACTTTTGGTGCCAGGCTAGCTCTAATTTTGGATTTATGAAAACAACGGGCTATATAACGACTGTATATACAGCCTCCGGCCGACTAGGCCTATAACCACCTATTGAAATATAACAACTAACCAAAACAACTAAGCATAAGGGAACCTATGCGGGCCGACAAGGCCACTATGCTGACAAGTTATCACTCAAAAGTATAATCAAGTGCTAAACTGATCTGTGACCGACAAGGTCACCAACCGACAACTGAACAAGGCCCCACACAACCATCACATGCAAACTAAAACATACTTATAGCTCCACACGATCGGTATAACTAACCACAGGGAATATACAATCTACAAGCCTCTAAGAATAATAAGATGATGGGGACCGGGCCCCAGCCTACCCATACTGTACAAACAAAAAGGGAAGTAAACCTTTAGCTGTCAAGCTCCGGATGACAGGAGCTGAAGACTATGTACGCTGGCTGGAACTATGAGGGACCTGCTCCTCATCTATGAATACCTACAGGCAAGTAACGCAGCGCCCCCAAAACGGGCATCAGTACCACTGGTATTGAGTATGCAAAATAATAACTAAAAATAATTAAAAGCAAACAATAATACTGATAGATACTGAAGTAATAGGAGACGGGCTGAGACTGACTGAAAAAAACATAACTTTACTGAAGAGAGTAAGAGACATACCTGATAACATGGTCGTTTACTATCTATCTATTAATAACTAACACAACATAGCATACAATAACCTCACCAGCCCCTATAAGCCATAAGGTACCAACCAGCACACACTCTATATACCCCTACCCAGGTCATATCATCCACCTAGTAATTATGAGCATCCAGCCGGCCCCCTAGGTATGCAACTTGAGCTCACTGGGCACTTGACTATAGCTCTATCTGAGTCCGGAGGACTCTTGAAATCTGTAATCTAAAAACTGTAATATGTACCCCGGGCGCAAGCGCTCGACAGGGGGTGTAGTATAGTGCTGATCAGCTTGCTATGGGGAATCAGCATCCCATCTTTGTCCGCTGGCGAACAACATGCCAGTCCGTAGTGCAATGTATCCTCACCCTCTGGTGGGCGAGTCGACACAGCTATTAACCCTTGTGCAGTCAAGGAAGCTCTAAGGGTGCCCAACATAGAACAATCATGTCTCCACAGATAGAAATAGGCACATGTAATATATATACTGTATCTGATAATAATATTTATGTTCTGGTATTCTGTTCTAAATATCAAATTGAAATGTACTGAATCTGATACTGAAATATACTGAATCTGTAATAATATTTCTGGAATATTCTGTTGGGACTTATACTGTTTTACTGAATTTCATTCTGAACATTGTATTATATTTCTAACATGCTTACTAAATTTCATGCTGAACAAATATACGACTTCTGAAATACTCTACTAAAATTCGTACTATTTTTCTATACTAGAACTACTATCTTGCCGAAAGAAACTGTCTTTACATACCTCGCCTGGCGACTTTCTGATTAATTAGGGCAGCTCAGCTAATGTTCAGCTATTTCTTTCAACTGTATTCATATTCACGAAAGAATAGAATTAATTCTACTATTATTTGGAAAGAAACCATATTTAGGGGTATACCTACTTCCTATTATTCGACTTAACAAAGAGCGGCTGAAAACTCGCTATTTCTCAAAAGTCTAGAAGGGAGCAATACTCACTTTAATGCTGGGAGTATATTAACACTACTTTGGAGCAATTCCACCTGCCTTGGCTCAGTGTGACAACGATTTGCCGGTCGAATTTCGCGAAACTAACTCCGTAGGAATGTTCCCTGCAGCTTTATACTTCACTACCCGAAGTTAATTTGAGTTTGGATGGTGTTGGACGGCGTAATTGAACGAATATTTAATCAAACCCTTCGTTTACCTCTATTTTTGTTTGTGTTTGCTGGAAATTATCAGATGAAATGATTTAAAAACAAAGTGAAAGGCTTTATATACTTGGACCTGAACCCCCTTTAAGTTGCATTTGTTGAATGCGATTTATAAGTCGCATTTGCCTTGCGACGCTCCGACTTGGCCCTTTTCCGGTCTCTCCCCGGGCCCTTTTCTATTACTTATGGCATTCTAAAACTCTTAACCAACATGAGAATAGGCCAACTAAGTTCAAGAACTTACGGGGTGTAACATCTTTCCCCCCTTAAGAACATTCGTCCTCGAATTTTAACTTCTATTTTACAGAAATTTTAACTTATTCTACTTAATCTGGAAAAATTTCGACAGAGTTTCCCCTGTAATATGGACTATTTCAAAAATCCTGAAACATAGAAAAGTCCAATACAAGTACTCCGTATAATACTATAGCATTCATTTCATAATAAACTGAAGTCAACATCTCACTTATACACATGAATATAAAGCAACTCATAAAACAACAATATCAACATACCTCTGGCTGACTAAGTCTGAAATAACTAAGCGTATCTGGCTTTCATATCTTCTTCTACTTCCCAAGTCATTTCCTCTCAGTTCATTTTACGCCATAATATTTTGACAGAAGAAACATCTTTAGTTCTTAATCTGCGGATCTACCGGTCTAGTATAGCTACTGGAACTTCTTCATAGGCCAACTCCTCTGTAACCTGAACATCTTGGACTGGGACAAATCTGGAGGGATCTCCTATGCACTTTCTCAGCATTGATACATGGAAAACTAGGTGGACAAATTCTAACTTTGGAGGTAAGTCTAACTCATATGCCACTTGGCTTATACTTCGGCAAAACTAAGAAGGCCCAACAAACCTCGGGCTAACCTTGCCTTTCCTGCCAAATCTCATTACACCCTTCATCGGCGAAACTTTCAGAAACACCCAATCACCCACATTAAATTCCAAGTTTCTGCGCCGCACGTTAGCATAAGATTTCTGGCCGCTCTGAGCAGTCAGTAAACGTTCTCTGATAAGCTTTACTTTTTCCTCTGACTGATGAATGATATTTGGCCCAACCAATGCTGATTCTCCTATTTTAAACCAGCTAACCAGAGATTTGAACATCGCCCATATAATGCCTCATAAGGCACCATCTGAATAGTTGAATAGTAACTGTTATTATAGGTGAACACAATGAGTCATAAATGTTCATCCAAGCTACCTCCGAAATCCAACACACACGCTCGCAACATATCCTCGAGCATTTGAATGGGGTGTTCTTCCTGCCCATCTGTCTAAGGATGAAAAGATGTGCTCAGGTTAACCTGCGTCCCCAAGCCTCTCTGAAATGATTGCCAGAATTTACTTGTAAACTGCGCCCCTCCGTCGGAGATAATGGACACAGGAACACCATGCAACCTTACTATTTCTATGATATATAGCTCAGCATAATCCTCGGTGAAAAAGGTAGCCCTTACTGGCAGAAAATGAGGTGATTTTGTCAGTCTGTCAACAATCACCCAGATCGAATCATATCTACGCCTGGTGCAGGGTAATCCTGCTACAAAATCCATATTTACTGCTTCCCATTTCCATAGAGGCATAGCTATATCTTGAGTCAGTTTGTCTGGTTTCTGATATTCAGCTTTTACCTGATGGCAGTTGGGACACTGAGCTACGAATTCTGCTATCCCCTTCTTCATTCCTGGCCACCAGTATATTTCTTTTATATCATTGTACATTTTCATTGAACCTGGGTGGATAGAATAACGGGCATAATGTACCTCACCCATAATCTACTGGCAAAGCCCTGCAACTTCTGGAACACAAAGGCGATCATTATATCGCAATACCCCATCCTCGGTTACCTGAAAATCTATCACCTCTCCTTGCTGAACTATGTTTCTAAGCTGAACTAGGATAGGATCTTCACGCAGTCGTTCCTTTACTTCCACGACTAAAGACAACACTGCAGTGTTCTGGATTACCGCTTTATTGTCTTCTGTTTCTGCTACACGAATGGCTAAATTAGCTAACTGATGCAATTCCCGAGCTAATTCGCTGCTCAGGCTATAACTGTGCCAGACTTCCCATAGATTTACGGCTAAGGGAATCTACCATCACATTAGCTCTTCCTGGGTGATACAAAATATTCACATCATAGTCTTTCAACAGCTCTAACCAGCGATGCTGCCACAAATACAACTCTTTCTAGGTGAAGATATACTGTAGGCCCTTATAATCAGTGAAAAAATCCACGTGGACGCCATACAAGTAATGTCTCCATATCTTTAAGGAGTGAATCACTGCGGCCAATTCCAAGTTATGGGTAGGATAGTTCTTTTCATGTTTCCTCAGATGTCTGGAAGCATAAGCAATTACTTTACCATGTTGCATCAACGCACATCCTAACCCAGCACCCAAAGTGTCACAATAAACTACATAACCTTCTGTACCTTCTAGCAATGCTAACACTGGAGCTACGTTAACCTGTCTATCAATTCCTGGAAGATCTGCTCACATGTATCAGTCCACTGAAATTTTGCTGCCTTCTAGGTCAGTTTAGTCAGAGGTGCTGCTAAGGTGGAAAATCCTTCAACAGACCTCCTGTAGTACCTTGCTAACCCCAGGAAACTTTGTACCTCGGTCTGAGTGGTAGGTCTGGGCCATGCTATTACTGCTTCTATTTTCTGGGTATCTACCTTTATACCAACATCCGACACGATATGACCCAAAAAGGCTACTGAATTTAGCCGGAATTCACATTTCTAGAACTTGGCATATAGCTGACGGTCCCTTAGAATCTGGAGCACAGTCCGCAAATGATCCTGGTGGTCTGCCTCTGAGTGACAATACACCAGAATATCGTCAATAAACATTATCACGAACAAGTCCAGGTATGGTCTGAAAATACTGTTCATTAGGTCCATAAACACGACTGGAGCATTCATCAGCCCAAAGGACATGACTAAGAATTAAAAATGGTCGTATCTGGTCATGAAGGCAGTCTTTGGAATGTTCTTTACACGAACCCGAACCTGATGATATCCGGACCTTAAGTGAAATTTGGAGAAAAATATCTAGCTCCCTGTAACTGATCGAACAAATCATCTATCTTGGGAAGCGGATACTTATTCATGATAGTAACTTTTTTCAGTTGTCGATAGTCTATTCACATGCAGAGGGAACCATCCTTCTTTCTTACAAACAGAACTGGTGCACCCCAACGTGAAGTACTCGGCCTGATAAAGCCCTTGTCTAACAAATCTTTTAATTGCTCCTTTAATGCTCTGAGTTCAGCTGGAGCCATGCGTTAAGGGGGAATTGATATGGGCTGAGTGCCTGGTAATAAATCAATTGCAAAGTCTATTTTCCTTTCTGGGGGAATACCAGGTAGCTCATCTAGGAATACATCGGGGAATTCGTTAACCACTGGAATAGACTGGAGAGTCGGAGCTTCTACACGAACATCCTGAACTCTGACAATGTGGTAAATGCACCTCTTGGCTATAAACTTTCTCCCCCGAAGATAGGAAATAAACCTACCTTTTGGTGTAGCTGTACTGCCCTTCCACTCTTGTACTGCCTTCCCTGGAAAGTGGACTCGGACCTTCTTGGTCCAGCATTCTACATTGGCATAGCATGGAGCTAACCAATCCATACCCATAATGGCATCAAAATTAACTATTTCTAACTCTACCAAATCTTCTATGGTTTGACGGTTAGCAACCTCTACTATACACCCTTGATAAACCTTTCTGGCTATAATAGAGTCAGTGACGAGTGAAGATACTGAAAAGGGTTGCCGAAACAGTTCTGGTACAATACTGAACTTTCGAGCCACTAATGGGGTAATATAGGAAAAGGTAGATCCCGGATCGATTAAAACAGAAGCAGGATGAGATAAAATAGTCATCATACCTGTCACAACATCTGGAGACACCTCTTAATCCTATCTCCCTGGTAATGCATAGGTACGGCTTGAGCCCGTACCTGAACTAGAGGCCCCTGATCTGCCTCAGTCTCTGCCTGCTGAAATTGAGGGCCTGTGCTCTACCGGGGCTACTGAAGCTCGCGACCCTGCTGATTCCCTGTCCTGTCTATCCCGGTTACCCTGACCCCTGGCTAAACAATCTATCATGACATGACCCTCCTGTCTGCATATATAACATCCTGTGAAGCCATATTTGCAAGCTCCAGAGTGGCGTCGGCTACAAATAAGGCAAAGTGGTGGTGTATATCTGCTCTACTCTGCCCTCCTCTGCTGGGGTGAATCTACTGTTCGAGAACTTTCGCCCGATTTTGACTGTCCTCGACTACTGAATCTACCCTTCTGCTGTTCTGATAGAGGCAGGGGTCTAGGTGTCCTATCTAACAACCATGGCCTAGACCCTCTCCGAATCTCCCCCTGTAACTCATCTGACATGTCCCTGTGGCGCTATTTCTTACTGGTTCATCTGTTATCCTGTTGCCGCTGTCTAAGGCCCTCAATAGTCTGAGCAAAAGCCTGCACTTGAGCAATATCCATATCTTCCCGCAAAGTAGCTATCATACAGGCCTCAATATACTCTGGGTTCAGCCCCATAATAAACCGGTGGACTCTGGATGGCATGGCGTCTACAAAGGCCGGAGCATAGAGGGCCATAGAATCGAACTGCAGGGCGTATTCTCGAACACTCATCGCCCCCTGCTCTAGGTGTAAAAACTAGTCCATCCGGGCCTATCGGATCTCTCGTGGTAGATAATGGTCCAGGAAGGCCACTGAAAAGCTGGACCAGGTCGGAGGGGAAACATCTCTCCCTCGAGACCTTTCCCAACTCTCATACCACAACATAGCAGTATCCCGCATTCCGAATACCGTCAATTCGATCAACTCTGTAGATGTAACATGCATTACCCAGAAAATCCTCTGCATCTTATCCAAGAAGTCCTGAGGGTCCTCTGTTCGATCTATCCCGGTAAATTGTAGGGGACCTAGTGCCAGGAATTCTCGGACCCTCGATCTACCAGGCCCACCTAATGATTCTGCCGCTGTAGGTGGCATTGACTGGCGCTGAGTAGCCATCATTTGCGCTAACATTGATCTTGGTCATAATTGCATGCCCAAGTGATACTTTATTACTTAATTTTGACTTTTTTATCTACTTTTATGTGTACATTCTCATGTGTTTTTTATGTAAATGTGGATTTATACTAACGAACATGATTAGTTATTGTTTTTGCAGTTAGAATGAATATTGGAAACTAATCTACAAGTTGGTGAAGTGGAGGAATGGACTCGGAAGCAAAACTAGGAAGTTGGCATGAAAATGCTAAAAAATTGATGCTCCACGACAGGGCCGTGTCACGCCACCATCGCGAAGCCATTCTGCCTAGAGTGAAATTTTGATGGACTTCCAGTGAAGGTGCATAATGGCACCGTGTCACGGAGCTCATGCTCCGCATTCACTTCAGTGACACGGTGGGAAGGCTTAGCTGCACACCTGGATTCCAGTGAAGGTGTGCGTTACGTCCGTGGCACAGAGCAGAGGCTCAGCGATACCCTCCATGCCATGCTGAAGATAATTATTCGGCACCCTAAGTTCCAGTGAAGGTCCGCGAGGCCGTGGCACGGAGCTGATGCTCCGCGATACCCTCTGTGCCACGTTTCCAGTTTATTCTGAGAAATTTCCCACTTGTATAAATAGCACACTTAGGTTTTATTTTAAGATATCTAACATTTCAAGCTACAACGTGGGTATCAGGCAGTTGAGCTGAAGAAATTATTTGGTTAATTTTCTTCCTTTTTCTCTTGAATTTCAATTGTTCGTATGATTTCTACTTGTTTTAAGATGTTTAATCATCAAATGAGTGGCTAATTCACCTTTGGCTGAGGTTGAGGATGATTGTAGTAGTATGTAATTGATGTTATTTCAGTTTTTATCTTCTCTACAATGGTTGTTCTACTAATTCTATTTTTCACTACATTAATGCTTTTCCATTGTTAATGTAAATCCTAGAATTCCAATTTTAATTTTGAAAGGAAGATTAATTGGATAGATGTGAATTTGTAGGATATATTCTTGTCTTGGTTGAGAAATTAAGAGAAGATTCACATCCAAAATCGAAATATATTTGTAATGTCATATTTTGTCATCTATGGAATTTGTTGTGTATTGCTAGAATATGAAGTGTTTGCATCACAGAAATGTGTAATGTAAGTCTCATGATTCTTTAATTGGAGAGGAGTTTGAAAGACCCAATCCATTGGTTAATAATTCCTGACCAACAACCGAAGAGAAGTGTTGACTGAAATTTACTCAGTAAATTACATATCTGCATGTTTTTCCTTAACCTTAGCTTGTTCATATTATTGTTCAGATTATAATTTACAATCTTTTTATGTAAAGTTACATTAACTAATATTCTTGAAAAATCACCTTTTGTTCTGTTTGTCTACTTTTATAAAATTGCGTATACTAAACACTTAAAGAAAAATTACTGACACATTACAGTCCCTGTGGGTTTGATACCTGGCTTGAAATAAAGCCACTTTATTACTTGTACGACCACGTGCACTTGCGTGTTGTTGGGACTGAACAAGTTTTTGGTGCCGTTGCCGGGGACTTGCAATTGGTTATTTAATTTTCTTAGTGTTAGTTTACAAGTTTGATACAAGTGCTGACATCTTGATCTTAGCCTTTCTCTTGCAAGTACTAAATTGTTTCTGAACGCTGGCGAGGGATAAGGAGTTGGTGGATCCGTTGTTAGAACTGGAGAGACAATTTCATCTACAGAAAAAGGAAGCTCTAGAAAATAAGTTACAGTTATTAAGGAGAGCAACTCTGGAGCAACAACATCAATCACCAATTGTAAGGGCAGTTTTAGTGCCCTAAGAGATGGCACCAAGACCGTTCCGCGAGGTGGCAATCCCACATGCGAACAATGTAACATCAAACATCCGTAGGCCGAAACCAGGAGGGAGGTTTGAACTTAAGAAGAATATGGTGCAGCTATTGCACACCAGCGGGCAATTTATAGGTCTCCCTCATGATGATCCACAACAGCATCTCCAAAACTTCTTGGAGATAACTGACACATATATACCTGCTGGAGTATCATCTGATTATGTGAGGCGTACATTATTCCCGTTCTCACTTCTGGGGGAAGCCAAGAGATGGTTGAAGGATGAACCTCCAAATTCTATTACTACTTAGGATGACCTAGCAAGGAAGTTTTTGATACGATTCTTTCCATCATGGAAGACAACAAGGCTTAGAAGTCAGATTCTAAGCTTCAAACAGAGAGAGGGCTAGAATTTGTATCAGGCTTGGGAGAGGTTCAAGTCAATGCTAAGAGATTGTCCTCACCATCACCAGTCTAATGATGTGTTGGTGCATATATTCATTGAGGGCTTGGAACTGCATACAAAGATTTTGTTAGATTCAGCAGCCGGGAGGCAGGCATTGGAAAAGACCTATGAAGAGCTTTACACCTTGTTGAACCGTATTTCACAAGGTAATCCGGAATGGAATGCGGATACAACTAGAGGAGAGCAAAGAAAGCCGCAAGGGTCTTTAAGGTTGATGGATTCACAGCTATCGCTGCACAGATAGCTACTTTGCAAAATCAAATTTACACTCATTTCAGCAGTATGAGCTTGAGCCAGGCACAAGCCCCAATCAATGTAGTTCGTCAGGTATGGTGTGAAGTTTGTGGAAGTAGTGAACACTCAGCTGAGTGTTGTGGTGCCAATCTAGATTCAGTAAATATTATTGGAAACGCCCAGAGGAGCAGTAATCAGCAGTATGGCAACAGTTACAACCCAAATTGGAGGAATCATCCGAATTTTTCATGGGGGAGTAATAGTCATCAGGGACAGAGTTCAAATCAGGGCGTGCACAGAAATCAAGGGGGTCATCACTATTTTCAGTCACAGTTTAGAGGAAATAATGCACCTCACCAGTCCAGCAATATTGAGGATATGCTCAAAACCATAATAGCTAACTAGGCGCAGATGCAGGCTGATCAGGAAAAATTGACAGCTGATATGAAAAATCAACAGTTAGCTACAAAGGCATTGGAGTATCAGTTGGGACAGTTAGCTGGAGCCCAAAATACTAGACCGAGGGGGGGATTACCAAGTGATACAGACCATATCCTAAGCAGGTAAATGTAATTACTACCTGGATTGGAAAGCAACTAGGGGAGGTGGAACTCGAAAGGCCACCTCAGAAATCTTGAGCAATAGAAAAGGATGAAGGAAACGATGAAGTGAGGGGGAATGAAAAGGTAGTAGAGATGGAAAGACCACTGCCCCCGTTTCCTCAAAGATTGAAAAAGCACAAGGAGGAAGCATACTTCAACAAGTTCACGGAAGTGCTGAAGAAGGTACATATTAATCTTCCTTTAGTTGATGTGTTGCAGGGAGCGCCAAAATATGCCAAGTACATCAAAGACATTGTAGCAAACAAGAGCAGACTGATAGAGCATGCTACAGTTGCACTTACTGAGGAGTGCACCTCCCGTATTCAAAATCGATTGCCGACAAAGCTTAAAGATCCTGGGGAGCTTCACTATTCAGATTATAATTGGGCAGTCTATTCGAGCTCGTGGTTTGTGTGATTTGGGAGAAAGTATAAATTTGATGCCAACATCAGTATTCAAGAAGTTGGGGCTGGGCAGTCCTAGAACCACTACTGTGATCTTGCAGCTAGCTGACCGTTCATTGGCCAGACCTGATGTTGTTGTGGAGGATGTGCTAGTGCAAGTAGATTCCCTCATTTTTCTGGTTGATTTTATAATTCTTGATTTTGTGCCAGATGCAGAAGTCCCATTTATTTTGGGACGTCCCTTTTTGGCAACCAGGCGAGCCTTAATTGATGTAGCTGTTGGGCAGCTAACCATGAGAGCTCATGATAAAGTAGTGGTCTTTGATGTCTACAAGGCCATGAAGCTACCGGCCATATATGAAGATTTATCAGCAATTAGTGTTTTGAATCAAGAGTCGACCCTTTAGATTATTGACTCACAGGATCCCTTGGAGAGAGCCTTGGTAGGACGTGATCATTTTGGGGATAGTGCGACATATGAGATGGTGCAGACTTTGAATGAACCAAAATGGTTTTTCAGGAAACAAGATTTTGAACCATTGCAGAGGTCTTTGGAACCATCCCCAAAGCCATCAAACAGGAAGCACCTAAATTGGAGTTAAAAAAATTGCCTCCACATCTGCAGTATGTATTCGTGGGTGAAGATGACACATTATCAGTCATCATTTCAGCAGAACTGACAGATGCACAAGTGAAGGATGCATTGGTAGTCCTTAAGAGGAGAATGAGAGGAATGGGATGGTAGATGTCGGACATTAAGGGGATTAGTCCAGCTTTCTGCATGCACAGAATATTTATGGAAGAGGAATCCAAGCCAACCGTGCAACATCAGTGAAGATTGAATCCGGTGATGAAAGATGTAGTCAGAAAGGAAGTGATCAAGTGGCTGGATGCAGGAGTGGTATATCCCATCTCAGATAGTGAATGGGTTAGCCTAGTTCAATGCATTCCCAAGAAAGGGGGAATGACAGTGGTTACAAATGAGAAGAATGAGCTGATTCCCACACGCACAGTCACTGGCAGGCGAATTTGCATGGATTACAGGAAGCTCAATGAGGCCACTCAGAAAGATCATTATCCTATTCCATTTATTGATCAGATGTTGGACAGGCTGGCAGGGCAGGAATATTATTGCTTTCTGGATGGTTACTCTGACTATAATCAAATAGCCATAGCACCAGAAGATCAGGAGAAGACCATGTTTACATGTCCTTATGGGACGTATGCTTTCAGGCGAATGCCTTTTGGTCTATGCAATGCACCAGCCACATTTCAGCGATGCATGATAGCGATATTCCACGATATGGTGGAACACTATGTCCAGGTATTTATGGATGACTTTTCTATTTGTAGTAACTCGTTTGCCATGTGTTTGCAGAATCATGACAGGGTGTTGCTGATGTGAAGACTCAAACCTGGTGCTCGACTGGGAAAAGTGTCACTTTTTAGTCAAGGAGGGTATTGTCCTTGGCCATAAGGTGTCATGCAGAAGTTTGGAGGTCGATCGTGCAAAGATAGAGGTGATTGAAAAGCTACCACCGCCAGTATCAGTTAAGGGTGTCCGCGGCTTCTTAGGACATGCTAGGTTTTACATACGCTTTATTCAAGACTTCTCTAAAATTTCTAGACCGTTATGCCGGTTGTTAGAAAAAGAGGTGAAGTTTGAATTTTACAAGGAGTGTTTAGAATCATTTGAGGAGCTGAAAAAGAAGTTGGTCGAAGCTCCTTTCTCATTGCTCCATATTGGGAATATCCTTTTTAGTTAATGTGTGATGCAAGTGATGTGGCTGTAGGAGCGGTATTGGGGCAGCGAAGGAATAAGATTTTTCATTCCATCTACTATGCAAGTAAAACACTTGATGCTGCACAAGTTAATTATACTGTCACTGAGAAGGAGATGTTGGCTCTAGTGTTTGCATTTGACAAGTTTAGATCCTATTTGGTGGGGTCGAAAGTGGTGGTATACACTGTTCATGTGGCAATTCAGTACTTATTTTTCAAGAAAGATGCGAAGCCCAGGCTAATCAGGTGGATATTATTGCTGCAAGAGTTTGATATGGAGATCCGAGATAGGAAGGGAAGTGAAAATTAGGTTGCAGATCACCTATCGCGGTTAGAGAATCGTTCACATGTGAAGGAAGGTTAGAGCATCAGAGAAGAGTTCCCCGATGAACAACTCTTGGCAATAAAGGAAGCTGAACTTCCTTGGTATGCAGATATTGTGAATTTGGTTGTAAGTGGAGTATACCCACCAAAGTCAACGACTAAACAAAGGAAGAAGTTGAGGCATGATTCCCAATACTACATGTGGGATGAGCCCTATCTATTTAAGCAAGGACCAGATCAAGTGAAGAGGCGATGCATTCTAGAAATTCAAACGGCAGAGGTACTGAGGAGTTGTTATTCATCGTTGTATGGAGGTCATCATGGAGGAGAGCATACTGCTCACAAAGTGCTGCAATCCGGGTTCTTTTGGCCCACACTATTCAAAGATGCTGCAGCTTATGTCAAAGTATGTGATAGATGTCAACGAATAGGAACAATCGGCAGAAGACAGGAAATCCCATTGCATCACATATTGGAAGTTGAGGTGTTTGATGTGTAGGGGATAGATTTTATGGGCCCGTTTCCACCATCATTTGGCAATCGATACATCTTGGTGGCGGTGGACTACGTGTCCAAGTGGGTCGAGGCAGTAGCTTGTCCCAGGAATGACAACAAGGTGGTGACTAAATTAGTGAAGAAGCAGATTTTCACAAAGTTTGGCATACCACGAGCAATTATCAGTGATGGAGGGGCACATTGTGTAAATGCAGGGTTCAGGAATTTTCTAGCAAAATATGGGGTTCAACATAAAGTGGAGACAACATATCATCCCCAGACTAGCGAGCAAGTGGAGGTGTCAAATAGGGAAATTAAACAGATTTTGCAGAAAATGGTGAACGCACAACGCTTAGATTGGTCAAGCAAACTGGATGATGCATTGTGGGCATATCGAACTTCATATAAGACACCCATTGGGACTTCACCATAAAGATTGGTTTATGGGAAGGCATGTCATCTACCCATGGAGCTGGAACATCAAGCTTTTTGGGCTGTGAGGAAGCTGAACATGGATCCTGAGCTTATGGGAAAGAAGAGATTGATCCAGTTGAGTGAGTTGGATGAGTTTCTATGGCACGCATATGAAAGTGCAAAATGCTACAAAGAAAAAACGAAAAGGTGGCATGATAGGCACATGGTGCATCGAATCTTTGAGTCAAGTCAAAAGGTGTTGTTATTCAACTCTAGGTTGAAACTCTTCCCAGGAAAACTGCGCTCCAAGTGGTCAGGGCTGTATGAAGTATCAAGGATAACCCCACACGAGGCGGTTGAATTGTGGCAAGAGGATAAAAGTGCCACATTTTTGGTGAACGGGCAGAGGTGTAAGCACTACTGGGGTGAAGACGTTAATCGAGAGAAGACGTCTATCACCTTAGTAGATGAATGAGGATGTCAGGCGTCGAGCCGCGACGGTAAACCAGGTGCTGCACGGGAGGCAACCCGTGGATGTAATGTGCTAGACTAGTTAGGAACAAATAAAAAAAAGAAAAAAAAAGAGAAAAGAAAAACTGGCACTAGGTGGGAGGAAACCTACGATTTTCTAACAAATTGTTGTTGTTTGATGATTTTGCAGGAAATATGGAGGGAAAACATAACAAAAAATTGCAAGTGAAAAAATAAAGGTAAAAAGTGAAAATTGGGGAAAGAAATAGTTAGGGTACGCGTTACCTTCGTGTCACGGAGGCTGACCTCTGCGTTACCCTCCGTGACACGTTGAGGCCAATTTCAGGTATGATCAAAATTCCAGTGAGCCTCCGCGTTAGCTCCGTGTCATGGAGCTAGGCCTCCGCATTACCTTCCGTGACACATTGAGTGTATTTTCGCGACGGGTTAGTTCGGCGCAATGGGTTGACCCGTGTGAAAACTCTCTTTTTAACCCCAACAATCCTTATTTTTCCCATATTTTGCTGAACCCTTCGTGACCAAACCCCCGAAACCCCTTCTCCCTCAATGTGCCACGGCCATAGCTAGGAATTTTCTTCAATTCTTCTTAAAATTCTTCAAGTAAAGGTATTTTCTCAAATTTTTTCTCATTATTGCTGCATAGTTCAATTCTTGAACATGTTTTCTTTGATGAAATTTTGCCCTATGTATTAGTAAGATGTGTAATCGATTGGGTCATGGATGAAGGTTGATTTGGTGCTAATATTGTGTTATGCACTCAATAATAACATGATTTGTATTGAAAATCTTACATTGTTGATAACTAGGGGTGAGAAATTTAATTAGGAAGAAGAATAAATTGGTAAAAATTGAGATATTTTGGGATGTGCATGTTGATTAGTTGAAACATGTTGTGATTGAAGTTGGATTATGTTCTGGTAGAAGATAGATTATTTGGGAATGCAAGTAGGAAAATCCCATAGGTTGTTGTGCACAAATTGCGAAGTGCTCATGATTATATAAATGAATCGATGGATGAAATTTCATAATGCATTGTATGAAGTCTGAGTAGTACAATGAAATTATTCCATCAACTTTTATGAATGCACTGAACATTTTGGGAAATAAGAAGTGAAAATGTGTGATTGTTCTTATCGAATTGTATTGACTGCGGCTAACGACTAAGTGTGGGGTGATCATTTTAAGCCCATCCTTAGTAGTAGCCAACTATACCATGAATGATATTTGAAATTTATACTTTTTCTGGACAAGACAAATTTCTGGAAGAAAAGACAAAGGGAAAGGCGCATCCACATCTGGCACCAGCAGAAAAAGATTGAGAATTGGGGCAGCAGTGCCAGCGGCACCACCGGTTCCAAGGGGGCAACGTAGACAATATGGAACAAGATGGGTTACAGATGAGGGAAAGAAATGGTATGCCAAACACAAGGAAACAAAGTATTTCCCAGAGGAACAAATAGCACGGGAACCACTAGATCAAGAATTCCCGAGAATCCTACACAAGATAGACACTATTGGACTAAACTTCATCTTTGAAGAACCCAAAGAGCGCAATCTCCATCTCATAAGGGAATTCTACGCTAATTGGAATCCCACTGTGCACCGCCACACAGTTAAGATCAGAGGACAGGTGGTTACTTTTGAACCACAACATCTAAATGCCATCCTGGGGACACGGGACACAGATGCACATGTCCTCTGCCAGCTGAATATCACTCCACCATATGCAGATATCAGACGCACTTTATGTGGAGCACGATCAAAAGCTAGGTGGAGTCGTCACAAGGAAAGAGGGTATCACAAGACATTGCTATACTCCCAAATGAACACAGAAGCGAGGATCTGGTTGAAGATAGTATGTACTTTCCTGATCATGGGGGTGCACATGACTGATGTCACCCGGGACAGAGTTTGTTTGGTGTATGCTTTGATGAATAGACTGGAGATGAATGTTGCAGCGGTGATTATTTCCGCCATGAATAAAGCCAGACTTCATCAAGGGCATTGGTATGGTTTCGATGGTCTTCTCATTGCTTTCCTCAGTGGCCATGGTATTGAAGAAGAGGCCCTGGACTACATTCCTCAACTTGACCAGCGTGCTTTGGATGTCATGAAGACCGAAGCACCTGATACCACATTTGGGCCTGTGCTTACATTCACCAAGCAACATGCTCGGGATGACCAATACATGGCCCAAATGTAAGGGATGCAGATGCTGCAACTGCTAATTGGTGGAAGGCTTGCTACGGAGGATGAATTGTGGCAGCTCAACATGGATTATCCATTTAATGAGCTTGTCCGAGAATTATGCAGAGTTGGGCCTGCATTTGTAGAACCAGTTGATGAAGACATCCCTACTGATGAAGAAACACACCGGGATGATTAAAACATTGAGTCATAGGAGGAAGGCAAAGAAGATTCTGATCTTGGTGATGAGGCACTAGCACCTGATGAAGAGATTGAACATTTTGATTGATCAAGGAGTTACACCACCCAAAACTTTATTTTCAATTACAGATATGCGAACACTGGGAACAATGTTCCAGCTTTGTGTAGGGTGGGAGTAGTTAGGTGCTGGTGTAGTAAGGCTGTGATATTTTTGTGCTTTTGTGGATGTTTGATGAGTGAAATTGTGTTCATGTTATGTTGTTGCTACTTTTTGTGTGTTGGTGCTGGTGATGTAATTGTAATAAATTGTGAAGTAGTTATTTGTGTAATTATTTGTGTAAGTTATTTGTTATTTTTATTTTTTTACTTTATTTTTTCTATTTTTTTGATTTGGGTTTCTCGATTTTTGTTTTCGGTGCTTTTTCCGAGAATAGTCTTTTTGAACCGAAGTCTTAGATAGAAACTGTTTCCTATGATGGATGGATGACGACCGTCTTAAGGGAAATTTAGTCAGTAGGTTTAGAAATTTTTTTGTGAACACATAGCTAATTAATGGTTTGACATTATTGTTATGTGCTATATTGTAAGATGCAAGTGTGATTAGGATGGAAGCATGCAAGTGTGTTAAACATGTTGAGACACCTAGGCTCTAGAATTTGACTCGATGTAATTAAAGCTTAATTTTGAATTCTTGTAATTAACTGAGTTAAGAGTCTGCGAATATGTCTTGAATTGAGCATGTGCATGTGCAGTGAGTGTGAGTTTTTCTAATATTCCATGCTACTGTGAAGTGTATAGAACTTTCCTGGTGTGTATATAAAATGAAATGAAGGATGTGGATTGTAAGAGAGGATGTAGGCATTTCTTTGAATGAACCTAAATTTTATCCCTTATCTTACCTACCTTGAAAGTTAAATCCTAGTTAGCCCCATTGAGCCTTAAGCCTATTCTTTGATAATTACAACATAAGCTTAATCCTTTTCTTTCATTAGCTGTGAATTTGATCCAAAACTCCTAAGCGCTTAAGGGAAAAATCTGAAAGAGTGAAGGAGTGAGAAGCATGAAAAAGAAGGAAAAGTAGTAGTTGTAAAAGTTGAGAAAGGACAAAGGTGCACTTGTTTGAAAATGATAGATTATTGGTCGAGAGTACGAAAGTAAATGAAAAAATTTGCTTAAATACGCTTTACTAGTAAGATGAGTGTGCTTACAGAAATGGGAACAAAAAAAAAAATTAAAGAGTGAGAATAATGAGGAAGTGTGGAGGAGATGTCTTTAGTGAATGAGGTAGTAAAAGCGCTTGGGGGAAGATAGTCACTATTACTGGCCAGAATAGTACCTACTCGTCACTTAGCTTACATTACAACCCACTAAGTCCTACTTGATCTTACGTTCATACATCCTTAAATTAGTGGAGTAAACACTAAGGGCAAGCTTATGGTTCACTACATGATGCATGTGAATTCTTTGAGAGAGTGAGCGTAATTTGATTAATATACCCATACCTATTGTGATTTGAAATTCTTTTGATGTAAAAATGGGGTAACTCTCTTGTGTTGTGAGGGCACATGTTTAATGAGAGATAACATTCATGTGGATTTCTTTATCGGTTGATTTGCATGAGTTTGCTAAGATAGAGAGTCGATTCTTGAGGTTAGGAAGTCTCAACATCGTTGTAATTCATTTTAATGATGAAATCATGCATGCCTTATTTTTAACTTGCTATCTTAAATAATCCTTATAGCCATAGCTTGAATTGTCGTGCTAAATTAGCGATGTGTGAGTCTTCAATTATATGAGATGTGAAATGGTTGTTCGAGGACGAACAAGGCTTTAAGTATGGTGTAGGTGATCTTAGGCATAATTGCATGCCCAAGTGATATTTTATTACTTAACTTTTGACTTGTTTATCTACTTTTATGTGTACATTCTCATGTGGTTTTTATGTAAATGTGGATTTATACTAACCAACATGATTAGTTATTGTTTTTGCAGTTAGAATAAATTTTGGAAACTAATCTACAAGTTGGTGAAGTGGAGGAATGGACTCAGAAGAAAAACTAGGAAGTCGGCATGAAAATGCTAAAAAATTGATGCTCCGCGACAGGGCCGTGTCACGCCACCATCGCTGAGGAATTATTCCTAGAGTGGAATTTGGGTGGAATTACAGTGAAGGTGCGCGAAGGCACCGTATCACGGAGCTCATGCTCCATGTTCACTTCAGTGACATGGTGGGAAAGCTTAGCTGCACAACTGGATTCCAGTGAAGGTGCGCGTTACGTTTGTGGCACAGAGCTGAGGCTCCATGATAACCCCCGTGCCACGCTGAAGATAATTATTCGGCACCCCAAGTTCCAGTGAAGGTCCGTGACAAGGCCGTGGCATAGAGCTGATGCTCCGCGATACCCTACGTGCCACGTTGCCAGTTTTTTCCCGAAAATTTTCCACTTGTATAAATAGCACACTTAGGTTTTATTTTAAGAGATCTGACATTTCAAGCTAGAACGTGGGTATCAGGAAGTTGAGCTGAAGAAATTCTTTGGTTAATTTTCTTCCTTTTTCTCTTTAATTTCAATTGCTTGTATGATTTCTACTTGTTTGAAGATGTTTAATCATCAAATCAGTGGCTAATTCACATTTGGCTAAGGTTGAGGATGATTGTAGTAGTATGTAATTGATGTTATTTCAGTTTTTATCTTCTCTACAACGGTTGTTCTACTAATTCTTGTTTTCACTACATTAATGTTTTGCGATTGTTAATGTAAATCCTAGAATTCCAGTTTTAATTCCGAAAGGAAGATTAATTGGATAGATGTGAATTAGTAGGATATGTTCTTGTCTTGGTTGAGAAATTAAGAGAAGATTCACATTAAAAATAGAAATATATCTGTAATGTCATATTTGGTCATCTATGGAATTTGTTGTGTATTCCTAGAATATGAAGTGTTTGCATCACAGAAATGTGTAATGTAAATCTCATGATTCTTTAATTGGAGAGAAGTTCGAAAGACCCAATCCATTGGTTAATAATTCCTGACCAACAACCGAAGAGAAGTGTTGACTGAAATTTACTCAGTAAATCACATATCTGCATGCTTTACCTTAACCTTAGCTTGTTCGTATTATTGTTCAGATTATAATTTACAATCTTTTTACTTAAAGTTACATTAACTAATATTCTTCAAAAATCACCTTTTTTTCTGCTTGTCTACTTGTATAAAATTGCGTATACTAAACACTTAAAGAAAAATTACTGACACATTACAGTCCATGTGGGTTCGATACCTGGCTTGAAATAAAGCCACTTTATTACTTGTACGACCACGTGCACTTGCGTGTGGTTTGGAGTGAATAACGTAACTACTGCACTCCTGACCTCCTGGTCAGATGGTGTAGGTATAGGAACTGTCGGAGGTGGTGTCGTCCCGAGTGGTTCCTGACGGGATGGACACTGCTGAGAAGGTTGGGATGATGCCTCTGTGTCCCCCTAAGATCGGGCTGATTCTAAATGAGGCTGAGGCATCCTGCTGGTGCCCTCTCCTGCTGCTATGTCCATTCTTCTTCCTGTGATAAGATGTCGCTGATCTGACATTTTATCTGTAAACAAAGAGTACAATAAACTTTAGGGACTCAACCTATACCGTACTGCTCTATGGCACGATTAAATGTGATGAAAGAGTAACCATCGTATCATGCCTTGCAGCCTCCTACCTATGGTATGTGGTGCACAACATATTCATAGACAAGACTCTACTTAGCACGGCTTGCAGACTCCCTGGGATACGACCTGCTCTGATACCAAGTTTGTCATGCCCCGCCTTGGAAGGCATGACTAACACCTAGTGCCCTACTAGGACCTGGACTACTGGACTATTGAGCCTAAGAACTTCTGGTTCCAAGTTGGCTCTAATTCTGGATTTATGAAAACAACATGCTACATAACGGTTGTAAATACAACCTCCAGACGACTAGGCCTATAGCCACCTGTAGAAATATAACAGCTAACTAGAACAACTGAGCATTAGGAAACCTGTGCAGGCAGACAAGGCCACCATGATGACTAGTTAACACTGAAAAGTATAATCAAGTGCTAAACTGATCTATGACCGACAAGGTCACCAACGGACAACTGAACAAGGCTTCACACGGCCATCACATGCAAACTGAAATATATATACGGCCCCACATGACCGGTACAACTAACCATAGGGAATATACAATCCGCAAGCCTCTAAGAATAATAAGATGGTCGGGATAGGGCCGCGGCCTACCCATATTGTACAAACAAAGAGGGAATTAAACCTTTAGCTGTCAAGCTCCGGATGGCAGGAGCTGAAGACTCTGTACTCTGGCTAGAACTACGAGTGATCTGCTCCTCGTTATTGAGTACCTACAGGCAAGTAATGCAGCGCCCCGAAACGGGCGTCAGTACCACTGGTACTGAGTATGCAAACTATAACTGAAAATAACTGAAAGCAAACAATAATACTGATAGATACTGAAGTAATAGGATATGGGCTGAGACTGACTGAAAAGAGCGTAACTTTACTAAAGAGAGTAAGAGTCATACCTGATAACATGGCAGTCTACTTTTTATCTATTAATAACTAACACAACAAAGCATACAAGAACCTTACCAGCCCTCATAAGTCGTAAGGTACCAACCAGCACACAATCTATATACCCCTACCCAGGTCATATCATCCACCTAGTAACAATGAGCATCCAACCGGCCCCTTGGGTATGTAACTTGGGCTCGCTGGGCCCCTGACTATAGTTGTATCTGAGTCCGGAGGACTCCTGAAATCCGTAATCTGAAAAACTGTAATATGCACCCCTAGCGCAAGCGCTCGACAGGGGGTGTAGTATAGTGCTGATCAGCCTGCTATGGAGAATCTGCATCCCATCTTCGTCCACTTGCGGATGTCATTCCACTCCGCAGAGCAACGTATCCTCACCCTCTGGCGTGCGAGTCGACACAGCTATTAACCTTGGGGCGGCCAAGGAAGTTCTAAGGGTGCCCAACACAGAACAATCTTGTCTCCACAGATAGCAATAGGCATATGTAATATATATACTGGATATGATAATAATATTTATGTTTTGGTATTCTGTTCCGAATCTCATATTGAAATGTACTGAATCTGATACTGAAATATACTGAATTTGTAATAATATTTCTGGAATATTCTGCTGGGACTTATACTATTTTACTGAATTTCATGCTGAACACTGTATTATTTTCTAACATGCTTACTAAATTTCATACTGACATAATATACTACTTCTGAAACACTCAACTGAAATTCGTACTATTTTGCTATACTAGAACTACTAGCTTGACGAAAGAAACTGTCTTTACATACCTCGCCTGACGACTTTCTGATTAACTGGCGCAGCACAGCTAATGTTCAGCTATTTCTTCCAATTGTATTCATATTCACGAAAGAATAGAATTAATTCTACTATTATTTTTAAAGAAACCATATTTAGGGGTATACCTACTGCCTACTCTTCGACTTATTGAAGAGCGGCCGAAAACTCGCTATGTCTCGGAAGTGTAGAAGGGAGAAATACTCACTTTAATGCTGGGAGTAGATTAACACTAGTTTGGAGCAATTCCACTTACCTTGGCTTGGCGTGACAATGATTAGCCAGCTGAATTTCGCGAAACTAACTCCATAGGAATGTTCCCTGAAGCTTTATACTTCGCTATCTGAAGTTAATTTGTGTTTGGACGGCGTTAGACGACGTAGTCGAACGAATATTTAATCAAACCCTTCGTTTTCCTTTGTTTTTGTTCATGTTTGCTTGAAATTATTAGATCAAAAGATTTAAAAACAAAGTGAAAGGCTTTATATACTTGGACCTGAACCCCCTTTAAGTCGCATTTGTCAAATGTGATTTATAAGTCGCATTTGTTGAATGCAAATTATAAGTTGCATTTGCCTTGCGACGCTCCGACTTGGCACTTGTCCGGTCTCTCCCCGGGCCCTTTTATCGCACGTATGGCATTCTAAAACTCTTAACCAACATGCTAATAGGCCAACTAAGTGTCAAGAACTTATGGGATGTAACAGATCTAACCTCAGTTGTGCCATTGGACAGTGTAGGAATAAAAGATAGTCTCTCATATGAGGAAGTACCAGTCCAAGTCCTTGACCGTCAGGCGTGTAAGCTGAGGAACAAGAAAATAGCTTCAGTCAAATTCTTATGGAGACATCAGCAGGTTGAGGGAGCTACATGGGAGTCCGAAGCAGATATGATTGGCAAATACCTGCACTTGTTCCCTACCGGCTCCAGCATAGGTTGACATATTAATTTTGACCATAGAACTCAATTTAGTTTACATGACTTAGTTCAGATGTTCAAGTCTCTTTTATGTTTTTGAATGTATGTATGAAAAGTAAATTCAGTTCAGTAATGTATTTTTAAATGGAGGTATCCATTCCGGCAGTTTTGGAGTTAATTGAGCAGTACTTGAAATGTTTGATTGCTATTTTTCTGCTTCATGTTTGTTTTCTAACATTTGAGGATGAATTTTTACAAGGGGACATAATTGTAGTGCCCCAGAAATTCAAAATCCAATTTCGGGACTTAAATCAGGAAATCTGGAAAAGCTGCAGAAAAGCTTTAGGATTACCCACCTAACGAGTTGTTAAGTGACCTCAGGACTAGTTTGGTGAGCCGTGAGAAGGAGGCTTGATAATTGATAGAGGGGAGTCAGTGTACCCAATGAGGGACTTCACGAGTCTTGGTCAATGACCACGACCTGTTAAGTCACTAGTGGTCTGGCCTGAGTTGGGAGTATATTTAGCTGACTAGTGCACTTGACTAGTGGGTGCAGCGAGTCGCCATATGTTCCGATGACTCGTTAGGTGACTCGTTACTAGACTTAGCATTAAATCTCCAGAATGAGACAGTGTGGTCCACGACTAGTGACCACGAGTCATGGTCATAGACCACAGCTCGTTAGGTCCCTCGTGGTGACCTACTGAGGATCCCAGGTAGTGTACCTGATGGGAGTAACCACGAGTCATGGTCAGTCACCACGACCTGTTAGGTCCCCCGTTAGGGGCACCTAATAATTTTTCCCAGTGAATATCTAAGGGCTGTTTGGTAATTTCCTACTCTCCCTAGCTTTAAACTACGTCGTTTTTGTTTTAATTTTAGACATTTTAGAGGGGAAAAGTGGTTCATTCCGCATTCCCCACTCTCAGTTCTCAAAAACATCAAAACTTCTCCTCTCAAGAACCATCCAAGCAATACTAGGACTTCTCATCTCTTGCAGCAGTTCAAGCTACTCCTCTGGAAGGATTTTAGTTAGGTGCGTGGGAATTTAATAAGGGAATTATCCTTCCCTTGTATCGCCCAGAATCCTCCCATAATTCTCCTATCAACTTAGCCTTGGGATTTTCGATTGTGAAAAAGATTTTCATGGTGGTTTTCTTTGTTTCAATTGGATTATTGTCCATGCTTATCATTGGTATGAATTTCATCAGTTCTTAAGTAAATTGTTGTTGTTCTTGCCAAGTGATCTTACAGTCCTAAATTCTCAAGCAGTGATCGGTTGTGTATTAAATTTTGTTTAGTTTTGAAGTATTTTTAGGCTGGATTTCATAGTTATTCTTATTATATATATATATGTTGAGCAATCATTCCATTAATGCTAACGATTTTAGCCCTGTTGGATGAGATTCCTTTAATTATTGAAACTTCGCTATATTATGAAATTATTGTGTTGTTGGAATGAGTTGAGTTCTATATTAGTTGCTTAGTAGTTCAGTCAAGTTAGAACGTAGAATCTCTTAAGAATTATTCAGAAAATTGTCAATTGATAAGTTTGACTCCAGTCTTTTCCTGAGGTGTCAGTGGTGCCTCCAGTTATAAGAATCAGACTCAGAATCTAGCTTTGGTCCATTAGACGGTCATGACAGTTTAGACATATAGCTCTGACCGGCCGCAAGACCCCAGTTCAGTTTACAATTGTTCTTATATGGTTACGATGCTTCGAGATAAGCAGCTCTAACCAATATAGAACCCAGTTTAGAATCTGGTCCGTTAAGACTCTCTGGGTGCTTTCAGTTATATGTCCTTGACTAGTCTTTGGCCCCAGTTTCAAGCTATCAGCCTAGTAGTTCAGTTTAGATTTTCCAGTGGAAGTAGGACTTAGCACCGAGCAAGCCGGGGTTCCAGAGGACCTAGGTTCCCAGAACTACGTTGACAACGTAGGTTACAATATTACTTGGCCTGATTGGCCCTAGACTTTTGTGATCACCTAGTTCATGCCTTTATACCCTGGAAAGGTATACCGGTGAGGTGCATACATCGGACTCCACGTCTAGATTATGTGGTTAAATGTCAGTTATAAACTCTCCCACAAGTTAGTTCAGTCCAGTTTCAGAATAAGCAGCTCAATTCAGTTCTAATTCTATCAGTTTAGCTCAGTTCGGTTCAGTATATAAGACTCAGTACTCCCAGACTTAGGACATGCCTTGACCATCAGATAGGGTCATTTTGACCACCTCAGTTTACTTCAGTAGATCAGTTCAACTTACTTATTGGTCATTGCATGTCATATCAGTTCAGGCATTATATTCAGTTATGTTTTCTCCCTCTTACTCAATACATTCAAAGTACTGACGCATACTTTTATGTTGTATCATTTCATGATACCACTGTAGGTTCTCAAACTCAGCACCGTTAGTCGCCGCAGTTCAGATTCTCCACCTCAGCAGTGAAGTGTGAGTCCTCATCATCCGAGAGCATTATTTCTCTCTTCTGGACATTTATTAGTTTCAGCTAGACTATGAGTTAGCTGGGGGCTTTTCCCAGCAACTCCTTAGTTAGATGGCTTTCATACAGATATGATTTTCTTTCAAAATTATCAGTATTATTCAAATGTTTTGAACTTTATGTTTTCATACTTGTCTTTCATGAATGCTTTATGATATTATATCAAAGTTTTGTTGTGCATGTTTACTCAGAATGCTAGTGAATGATAGACTAGGGGTTGACTTGGGGTTACTTGTGACTTCAAGTACCGTGTAACGTCTAGGGTGTAGAGTCGGGGCGTGATAGTGTGTTCGAGGTAAGATTCACATCCCTCATCCATTTTTATTTTTATAAAAATAAGTTTTAAGAAAGATAAAAAAGGGATGCATCAGTCGCTTCTCATCGCCTCACCTCGCCAGAAGCGATCCTGCCTCACCACGTGCCTAAGGAGATGAGGCCCTCACTTTAATAACACTACAAAACTCATTCTAAGAAGTCATTTAATTTTAAAGAATGCTTTTTTAAATGTTTCAATCTAAGAAGCAGTGATAAAAGAATATTTTTCAATGTCAAATATCAATATATCTATATAAAGGAGGGACTTAGGCTCGCCTACGTGTCATATCTAACAGTCTAGGAATCTCATTTATCTTTTTTCTTATATTTTCTCCATTTTTTCCCAGTCTATTCATTTTTAAAAAAATGAGGAAAAAACCCGACAGTCATCTTTATTTATCCTAATAATTGTTGTATTTTCCTCTAATAATTTCTGCCAAAACTATTCCCTTCCTCCCCCACTTCCTTTTCCTCCCTCCCTAGATCTTCTTCCACGCCTATCTCTATCTTATCTTAA
Organism: Datura wrightii; assembly: GCA_035772735.1. Lineage (NCBI taxonomy): Eukaryota > Viridiplantae > Streptophyta > Magnoliopsida > Solanales > Solanaceae > Datura > Datura wrightii. The sequence continues at coordinate 66,856,054 of JASDFA010000019.1, read as the reverse complement.
AAAGAGTTAGAGATATGTTGATACATCAAATTCTTGGGAATTTTTTATCAAAAATCTTTTCTCATAGGAAGAAGTTGAAAAAACATGGCTGTAACATTGAATTTAGTTTAAGGGATTACATTCTCAACAGAGGATAAGGGACAAAGATTATTCTTCTAGGTTAGAAATTTTTCCGAAATTTAATTTACTCTTCTCCACCAAGGTAAATCTTTTCCTTCCTCTTTTTGTGATTTTTAGTTTTTTTACATGTTTAGTTGATGTTTCATGTATCTTCTTCCAATCTCTTTTACATCAATGGAGGAATATATAGTGTAGTAGAAAGAAGTTGAAATGAAACTTGGCTGCAACATTAAGTTTGTTTTAGGAATTACTACCTCAACAGAGGATAGAGGACAAGGATTATTCTTCTCTATTAGAAATTCTACCCAAATCTATTCCTCGCCACTAAGGTAAATCATCAATTTCCTCTTTTTGCGATTTTTAGTTTTTCTTTTAAGTTTAGTTGTTGTTTCATGTATCTTTAAATTTATATTCTCGTATTCCTGCTTGATTAAAGTTTATTACATAATTAAAAAATACATCTTTTGGTTAATTTGTTGCCTATTTATGAGATTCATTTAGTCTTTAATAAAATATACAAAATTTACATTCTTACACTTGAAAGATTTTCTAACAACTGTCTACTGGAATTTTAGGAAAATAAGACGCAAAATTTTGACATATAGAAGTTTTAGGCTCTTCCACCGTTTTGTTTCTGCTAGACTGCAACCACACAACGAGTTGGAGTCCTTTAGGTGTTTGGACAGTCCTAACAATAATTATTTATTAAAGAATAAGGAGTGTTTTTTTAATGTTTTGTAAAGTTACATAGAGTTAGAATAATTAGATGCTTAAAACAGTTTCATGATAAGTTTTACACTTTCTTTTAAGGGTAACAATATAAATCTCTCCCATAAAAATTAATCAGTTATAACATACTGACCACTACTTATCAACCACTTTCATAATAAATATAATAATTATTTTTATTGTCTATCATTGGAAAGACAGTCAAACTTGATTATCAATCTATTTCACATAATTTTTTGTTTGTAACTATATAGCGCGTTACTTTTGATTTAACCTTCAAAAGAATAGGCCAGTGCATTTGAGATCCTGCTACGAGTGTGTTTGGTGGAAGGGTCAGATTAAATTGGGTCTTATTTATGCAATATTACCTTGCATTATTGCAAGATGCTGTTTCATAAATTGAACCTGTAATCTGGTCAGACGACAATAACTTTTATAGTTACCCAAGATGTTGGCTTAAATTGGAAAACCAAAATGAAAACTTGAATTTCAAGAACACCAATAATTTATATATAAGCAAGTAAATCTTTTGGTTACAACTTTGAGCTTCCTTTTATTTTCAAGATGAATAAAAAAGACTAAGAACAGATAATGTCATAGTTTTATCCCATCTAATACATTGATGAGATGATAAGAATTCATAACATTCTCGACGCTTGCATCTCTTTTTTTCTTGATCAGTTGCACAAACTGGAATGAACTGTGAAATAAAATACTTATTGTATTATATTGGACCTATCACTCATTACTATACGATATAATTTATTTTCCTCCTCTAATTAGACGAATAACAAGAATAAAGAAGTCATTTTTTTCCTGACTATTCTATTTAATAAAATTAAAAATCACTTTTACTAATCCTAAAAATTGCGTCTCTTCTTCTAATTTATGAAAAACTTATTTATTACAAAATACTAAATACTTTACATAACTCTTTATGTTTTGTGTACTTGATCTTTAAATTGGACTTATCAAAGAAGGAAAAGAATAACGATTTTGTGTGAACTTTGTCACCGCAGTTATTTTGATGTGAGATGTCATGTCCTTAAACTTTGATGTTGATAACACAGACATGCAACAAAGAAGTTCTAACCTTACATTAAAATAAAAATAAATTATATTTGGTGAGAAATAAAGGAGTCACGTGAATTATACATGCTAATATTTTTATTGAAAATATTATTTGGAGTGAACGCTTGATATTTTTTTATATCATTAGTCACCAAGTTCGTCTTATACATTTGCATTAAATTTTTATGAGCAGTTCAATTTTTGTTTGCTTCTCGATGTGTGGATTCAAGATAACTTAATGCTGACATTTGTGTGGGAAAAGATGTTTATATATATCAATAACATGCTTTACCCTTGAAATGAACATGTCACTGAATTGTTATGTTTCCTCTCATTTCAAGAGGTTCTAAATAGCCAAACAAAATTAGTCTACAACAATGAAGTTCTTCTCCTGAGTTATGGCTAATAGCACTTACTAGTTCATTAGCTAAAACTTGAGTTAATCTTTGATTTTCTATAGCTTTTCCAAATGCAGAAACTATAGAGTTCTTCTTTTAATCTTCTAACATATTGAAAATTTCATGTGGCGTATTTTCTATATCTTTTTTTTATCCCTACAAGAAAATAAATGTTGTTAGTAAAATTAAGTTCATGCAGATGAGATCTCCGTTGTATTTATGTACGTCAACCTACTTGAGTTGTGCCGATGCTATATTTGTATAATTTGCTGGTATTCTTATTTGAAAAGTAAAAAAAAAAAATGCTTTAACTAAAAAATCAAACATTTTTTGATTGAATTTTGATATCGTATTAAATTTTACAAAGGTTGAACCAGTGATCAAGTTACAGCCAAAATTTTTAGAATCCCAGAGTTATTCAACAAATTTTACAATTAAAAGTATAAGAGAATTGTTATTGTTTCTTTATCTCACCAAGGTATTAAAATTTTTTAATAATAGGTATTGGAATTTATTAACAATCTTTCTTCTTTTTTTTAATCTTACTTTATACCTCTCATAAATTGTTTAATTTAGTTTGTAAAAGTTAAAGCAAAAATCTCCAATCTAAGACTATAGAGGAGCAAAAATATTTGAGAAGATTTCATAAAATAAAGAGAAAGAAAGCTACGATGACTTTCAAAGACTTTCATTCGAGTTTTGATTATCCCCTCCCTTTTAGTTTCTGTAACCTGACTTATAAAAATTTGGTTCCTTTATCCATCTATTTTAGAGATTTTATGAATATTTTTCATTGAGCTAATATTTTGAACCTTTAGTTGCTGCGTTAGTGAGTTTTATAAATTTATAATTTTTTAAAGATCTAACCTCTCTATATACTTACTTTTGTTAATTTTGTTGAGTTTTATTTCAGGTAGAGATTGATCTAATTTTTTTAATGGTAAGATATTTTTAATCATCTATATGACTTCGCTACTGCAGTTTGCAGGAGTCATATTTCTATTAATGTAGCTAGAAATTATTTACATCAATTTTTGAATGATAAGAAGTCTGTTAATGTTATAATATGAGACCGTATCTATTACTATAAAACTTTTTAGCACAAACATGAATATTAGAAGCCAATATTCCTCATTAAATAGGATTACACAAAACATGAATAGCTATGTTTCAATCAGAAAAACCACAATGGAACAATTTTTTCTTCTTATTTTGAAATATAGAATGTTCCTCCTCTACTTCTATGTATACTTGAATTATTGAATGTATTAGTCTACAGTTTCTAGGTTATCTAATTTTTCTCTATAATAATTTGTATTATGTGTTTTTTTGATTTTTGGGTGGTAAGATATACATTGAAGGTCAACATTGTAAAGATATGACACCTGGGCCTAACTCAAACTCAAAAGCTAGCTCATGAGGGGAGGATTGCCCAAGTCCATATACACAAACCATCGGTCCATTTCCCAACCAATGTGGGACTTTAACCCACCTTAACACCCCGCTTCACACCCAGGCCTGACTAGCGTGTGGACTAGGAGCCCAAACGGGAATGGACCTGGCTCTGATACCATGTAAAAGTAGGTTGGGGAATGGACCGATGGTTTGTTTATATGGACTTGGGAAATCCTCCCCTCATGAGCTAGATTTTGAGGTTGAGTTAGGCCCAGGTGTCAAATCTTTACATGGTATCAGAGCCAGGTCCATTCCCGTTTGGGCTCCAAGCCCACACGCCAGTCGGGCCTGGGTGTGAAGGGGGGTGTTAAGGTGGGTTAAAGTCCCACATTGGTTGGGGAATAGACCGAGGGTTTGTTTATATGGACTTGGGCAATCCTCCCCTCATGAGCTAGCTTTTGAGGTTGAGTTAGGCCCAGGTGTCATATCTTTACAAACGTCATGTATTAGACCTCTGAATTGATAACTGATATTTTCTAATTAAGTATTTTTGCTACTGAAATTGGTGAAGGTACAATCAGAATTTCCTTTAAAGATTTATACTAACATCTCTTGAAGAGAAATTCAAATTTGGTATGCCTATGGTAATAACATAAATACCTTAAAGACCTTCAGCCCTTGATGTGCTTCGTGAACCATGACAAGAAGATGAGAAGTAACAAAATTTTACATGGCTTCCAGAATATTGTATCGGACGACCCATTGAGGAACATGAATGGAATGAAGCTTCCGTAATCCCAAGATATAGATTATTATACAATAAATTGTTTCCTCACATTCAACGGTAGAAGTGTGGATAGATTTTCAAGTTAAAATGCAAGTTGTAAATGCTTTTTGAAGTAATAAATGTGTGTTTTTGGACTAACATTGAACTAAAAGTGTTCTTTCAAATTGAACCCTATCACTTTGGTATCATGATTTTTTATAAAGCACCTTAGGATATTATTAGTTTATTGGAATATTTTTCCTCTTCAAATATATATAATTAGTTGATTTTTTGTACAATCATGAAACATACTCCCTTTAATTTTTCATTTGAACAATTTCTTTTGAGCATTTTAAATGGGGGAACATTTAAATGATATATGTAATACTAAAGGGAGCAATGAACTTTTTACAAGAAAATATCAAGTTAAAACTAGAATACTATTCGCCTTTTCCCCATCTTTTTGTTGTTCTTTTTATCAATAATTATTTTTTTATTAAAAAAACTAATAATTCACGTTGACATTTATTTGATTCTTTTAAAATTTCAAATAGTAAAACTTTCCAAAAGCGAAAGGCTAAATTATAAAATAAAATCTAAGATGATCGATTCAAGTATGAATGTTAATATGTTGTTACCATTTTCTTTTTCACAAAAAGTTTACCTTCCTTCAGTATCATACAAAAAGTTGTATAAATTTTTATACAAGGAGGGAGTTTCCTTTTAGGATTCACGATTTATTTACCAGTTCATATGTAATCTCTCTAATTGGCTTGCTACTCGTATGATGAAGCATACTCAACTTAGATCTATTGACTAAGTTTCTTGTACTTACATTTTGTATTATCAACACAGAACTAATATTATTACATGGTAGTTTAATGATTTTATTTTAAATATTAACTTTTAAGATGGACAGGAAGAAAGTAAATAGAGAAAAAAAGTATACAAAGCACCACTGCCAATTTATTTTGTGGGTCCTGTTAAAAGAAGACATCAAAAATATCCTAAATGAAAGTTGGCCCTATCATAAATTATTTTAGAAAAGTAATCACATGAAACTTAAAATAAATTGGTATTATTTAATTAAAATAAATTGGTATTATTTAATAGCTATGAAGTAGTACAGTAAGGTCTCATTTGTTTGCACCTAATGGATGTCTAAATCTGAATGGTTTAGACCTTATGCCATTAAGTGCATTTATTTTTATTAATATTTAAGCAATTATTTCATCTGAATAGATATTAATCATTAAAATCTAGAACGTAGTCTTAATATTATTATGAGGTATGTTTGTATGAATAATTTTCACCATCACTCTATCACAACCATCACCACCATTACCATTGCCAACCATCAGTCACCACTACCACCATTGTCAACAACCATTATCATTGCGAACCACCCTTGACATCAAAAAAACTACTAGAAACTACCATTGTTGCCAACCACTACTGTTGATCATTACTACACATACCACCTCCATCATTATAATTATATTCACTCCCACCACCATTGTTTTCACCGCAGAAGCTGCCTTTACCACCACTATCATTCAATATCTCCATTGTAATCAATCTGTCCTATCAACCACCTTGAATATTACAACTAGCACCGCTGCCAACTACTACCAATACATCATTAACCCCCACACAATTTTCAGTCACCACAATCCACATTGTCAACTCCTTACATCAACCAACTTCACCATCACAAACATCACTACCAACCGTCACCATCACATTAGTCACTATAACACCAACCACCCCTATTATTATAACTATCACTACCATCATTACTAGTAACTATCACCCACCATAATTACTAGCAACTATCATCCACCATAATTACTTGCCATTAATACAAAGTATTATCATGACCAGCAGGATAAGCCATCTCAACGATAACTAGAAAACATAAATATTTTATTTTTCATCAGATAATAAATTTATTTTATTAAATTAATTTTTTAATATTTAATTATTTTTTATTTAAATTATATATTAAATGTCACGCCCCACCTTGGGAGCGGGGCATGGCTGGCACCTACTGCCACACTAGGACCTGGGCTAACCTGACTGGGCGTAGGTATCTCTAGTGCTTTCCAATGACTTAATATCAAGAAAACAACAAGTTATATCTCGGCTATAAATACAGCCTCAAGCCGACAAGGCCACGTAACGCTTGTAAAGAAAAGCAGCTAACCCCCCCAGAAAAGGCGATAAGAAGGATTCTATGCAGGCCGAAAAGACCACCATTCAATCTAGTTATAACATAATAAAAACAGGCGATCATATTATCACTAAAGCCGACAAGGTTGCAAATTAACCAGCTAAACTAGGCCCCACATGACTAACATGCAAAATATAACATACATAGGCCCCACACAACTAATAACAACTAACAACAGAGAAACTGTAGCATTCAAGCCTCTAAGTGTGGAATAATGGTCGGGACAGGGCCCTGACCTACCCAAAAGCTTTACAACAAAAGAGCAAACCTTCTCTAAATCAACTCTAGAGAAAAATGAGCTGACTGAACTGTTGACTTTGACTAGTAGCTAGGAAGGTCCTGAACCATGTCTATCCGCACCTGTAGGCAAGTAATGCAGCGCCCCAAAGATGACAGTAAGTATAATATGTACAAAGTATGTAAGGCACTAATGAAAGATAAATAAAGTTCATAGAAGAACTAAAAGTAATCAATAATGAGGATAAGAATTTAACCTGAATAGCCTAATAATATGAAATATAACTAGCAAGTATATGTACAAACAAAAACCTAACCGGGCCCCCATAATCCTGGAAGGTAAAACCAATACAAAATAACATTCCTGGGCCCCCATAAGCCCCGACAAGTACAAACAATGCACACCTCTCTTATCTGAAATACTGTAGGTTCGTAGGCATGTTGTAACTCAGGTATACTCTGTCTCTGAAGCTGTACCCGAGCCTCGTAGGCTCCTGCGTCTGGGCCTGAGCCGTCTAGGCTCCTGTAGCCGTGTCTGATCCATCTGAGCTTCTTTAACTATACCTGAGCCATGTGAGCTCCTTCGATACATATCTGAGCCATCTAGGCTCCTGTACCTATATCTGAGCTGTCTGGGATCCTATAAATATATCTGAGCTGTCTAGGCTCCTGTAATTGTATCTGAGCTGTCTGGGCTCTTGTAACTATATCTGCATGGAACTATATACTGTGTCGCCAACTATGCCTTGCGCTGCTTAGTTTAGCAATTTATACTAACAGCCACCTTAAGGTCTCTGTGGCCTCGAGGTGGTAACAAGATGCCTACTAATCCTTCTAATCGTTAAACAACTAAATAGGAAGCTTCTACGTCGCCTCTAGCGACAGCTAAAACTGGACTTAAACCTCCTACCAAGGAATACTATATTATACCCTCGTGTTGTTCTGTGAAAAATAACCACAATACTAATAGGCATAGGCTACTACAAGGTATTGACTATGTATGCTAAACAAGATGAGTAACTTGCCGAAGGGAATTAACCTTAACATACCTCGAATGTTGATTAATTTTAATCTGTAGCCGGTGGTTCCACTCAATTGCAGCTCTTACATTGAGAGAATAGGGCAATTTTCCATATTTAGACTCAGACAACAGCAATACCTTTCAATAATAATAACTATAATTCAACTCCATTTAATTTGGAAGAAAATCACGATTTCTTGAGAGTTTAGAAGGGAGAAATGCTTACCATTTTCCTGTGGCCTCTTAGGGCACAATTTGGAGTAATTCCGACAATCTTTACTCGGCGGGGTTCCAGTACACCAAGCGAATTTTCAAGAAATAACTCCGCAGGGATGTTCCTTGGATTCCAAGAACTCGATATGCAAGACGAATTTGCATTTGGACGGAGTTTGATTGCGTAAACTTGATGAAAATTAGATGAAAAACTTAGAAATTTCCTTCATATTGCCGAGCCCTCCTTTTTAAAAATGTTCTCAATGAGCTTGAAACAGAAGGATCAAATATATATAGTGAGGCCACTAGCAGGGGGTATGCGGTGGGCCCCCTATCGTGCAGCACCCAGGCAGCGATGCGCCAGCCTATGTGCAGGGGCAAGCTGCGCAATGCGGTGCCTAGCGCGTCCAGCATCCCGATCATGGCATCACATCTTTTCGATGACGTGCTCATTTATTCATCTCCTGATCCTTCTCCCGGGGGTGTTATATGCAAAAATTCTCAATATGCATGTGCAAACGATGGTCGTACTATGGAAATTTACAGGGTATAACATCATCCCCCACTTAGGAACATTCATCCTCCAATGTAGTTTTTAGACTCAACTCTTTTAACTGTTGCTAGAAAAATTTCGGCAGAGTCTCCTCTATAATATGGACTATCCGAAAACTTGAAACACAGGAAAGTCCGACATAGCCACCTTACAGGACGCCATAAACAATTACTCCACAACACAAAAATGAACAACTGGACAGTACTAGTAATATAAGCAATAGAGTAACATCTGAACAACAATCTCACCCTATACTACATAATCCGAATCAGGTCTGGAATAAGTGAGGATATTTAGACCTCATGTCATCCTCGGGCTTGCCAAGTCATCTCTTTTACATTTCTGTTCCTCCACAAGACTTTAACGGAGGATACATCTTTAGTTCGCAATCTACAAATTTGCCGATCTAGTATGGAAATTGGAGTCTCTTTGTAGGACAACTCTTCAGTGACTTGACCGTCCTCGACTAGCACAACCAGAGGCGGGTCTCTTACATATTTCTGTAACATTAATACATAGAAGACTGGATGGACAGATTCTAGCGCTGCAGGCAGTTTTAATTCATATGCCACTCGGCCTATCTTTCGGAGGATTCGACACGGACCAATGGACCTAAGGCTAAGCTTACCCTTCTTTCCAAATCTCATCACACCCTTCTTAGGAGAAACCATAAGAAACACCCAATCATCTACACTAAATTCCTAGTCTCTACGCTGGACAGTGGAATAGGCCTTTTGACGACTCTGGGCTGTTAGCAAGCGTTCTCTAATAAGTTTCACGTTTTCTTCTGATTGATGGATCATATTAGATCTGACCATGTCACATGTCAGGCCTACACCCTGGTCACAACATAGTACTTTAAGCCACAACTGACCCCAAGACAACCCCTGGACTATCATACACTAGCATTTTGAGTAAAAATGCACATCGAAACATCTAATTAATAGCGTTAACTAGTTTAAGAAAATGTAAAAACTAAAAGTAATGAAGAAAGTGACATTTTCTGAAATACATCTCTGAAAACAAGTCTAGTCTGAAAGCCATCTACTGAGGAGTTGCTGGGACAAGTCCCCACCTAACTCTAAGTTTATAGAAAATCATAACTCAACTAAAGAAAATAAACAAGGCCCTAGAATGATGAGGACTCACACTTCGGCTACTAAGGTAGAGGCTCTGAAACTGCGGTGAATATTTGAGTTGGGTCTTAGAACCTGCAGCTGTATCATGAAATGATACAGCATAAAAGTATGGGTCAGTATTTTCAATATACTGAGTAAGTGAGAGAAACATGAATAATATGACAAAACTAGTAACTGAAGTGATACGACATGAAATGACCAACTGAAATGCTTAATACTGATACAACTGATAATAAATTGATATGGTCAAAAGTGACCCTGGCTAATGGTCATAAACATGTCTTAAGTCTAAAATAACGAGTGTAATACTACACTGAACAAATTTGGACTGAAAAATCTAAGAGAAAACTGTACTGACTAGTGGGAGAGGCTATAACCGGCATATAACCACGCGGACTAGACGTGGAGTCCGACGTACACACCCCACCGGTAGGACAAAATATACCTTGCCAGGGTATAAAGGCATGGACTGCGAGAGTCAATGTCAAAAGGGCCATGAGGCCAAGTAAATATATAACCTACATCGGCAATGTAGTTCTGGAACCTGGGTGCACTGGAACCCTGGCCCTTTCGGTGCTAGGTCCTACTCCTACTGGGTAGTCCTATTACTACTACTACTCGCAAGAGGATAGATCGATACTGGGGACCAAGACTAGAAGGACCTAGGGATACTATTAGAGAGTTCCCTGAGTGTCTTATAGGACCATATTTGGAAACTGAGTTCTACGATTGGTTATAGCTGCTTATCTAGAAGTGTCGTAACCGTTTTAAGAACAACTAATAACTGAACTAGGGTCTGGCTGGTCGAGCTATAACTAGAATGTCATGACCGCCTTATGGACCAAATAACTATAATTTGAGTCTGAGTCTGAGAACTGAGAGGATCCACTAATACCTCGAGAAGAAACCATTGTCAAACTGATCAACTGACATTTCTGACTAACAATGAAATATTCTAATAATGTGGCTGCAACGGAGCTGAAAATTCCAAGAAAATACAAAGTATATAGACTTTCTGACTGAATTTGAATATCATACAAGTAACTGAGTTGTTAACACATACAAGCATTATAAAAGCCCCTAACTTTGAAAGATGTAATTAATTCTCAAAAATTCAAGCCTAAGTAGGTGTCTAATTTCTGACATTTCAACAGTTAGGAATGAATTTCTAAAGTTTGTGGCACAAGCATCATTTATATTAACAGCTGGTGGAAAAGATAGCTACAATTAACGTAAGACCAGATTCTACATGAATTAATCCAAGAACAACAACAATATCTTAAATTTTGTAGTTCAAGGCTAGGACTGAAAGTTAACCAAGAGAGGGTTTCTGGGGGACGCAAGGGGAGAACAATCTCCTTGATGAATTCCGACATACTTGTAGAATAGAATCTGATAAAAATATTGAAGAAAGACAGAGAAGATGAATGTTTGCCCTAGCTTGTACTCTGAACTCTTCACTGTTTCTACGCTCTAGTTTTTCAAAGGATGAGTGAAGGAGGAAGGGGAATTGTCGTTCTATCCCTTTTTACTCCCTCCCAAGACCCCAAAAAGACAAGGTTTGGGAATAAAAAATCTGGGAAAATACTAAAATACCCTTGGAAGAAAGAACTGAAAAGTGCCCGACATTAAACAAGGGACCTCTAAATGGGTCATTCGTAGGAACGATGGCCCGTTGAATCTAGTCGTGGTTTATGGGTTCATAAACAAGGTTTACTGGAGGAGTGCCATGGTTAGGTACAATGGTCCGTTGGAAGCAAAAACGGGCTGTTGATACCCTTCATAGGAACTGGTAAGAAAACTGGCACGAGGACGATGGGTGGTAACAACAGCTCATTGGTAACACCAACGGGCCGTTGTTCCCTCTCGTTGCCTTAGGGAAAGTTCCGGTAATCCTCTAAACATGGGATTAAATGGACAACTGGATGACTCTTTGTTAGGAACAACAAGTCATCTTATGTCTCATTGTTTCCCCTCGAAGGAAGGCTACTACTATCCACGACCACTTAAAATCGTTCATTGGTTCCACCAACAATCCGATGTGGGGGTCGTCTGAGATAGAAAAATATATTTAGTTTTCCTATGGTTTTTCATGCAACGTTTTTATTTGGTCTAGGAATGTTTCGGGGTGTTATAGATCAACCCTGCCTCCCCTACTACGAACCATCCTATAGGGGACCTATATTTCCGCATATATAAAGCTTCATAAAGGAGACATTTGAATAGCAGAATGATAACTGTTATTGTATGAAAACTTGATAAGGGGTAGATGCTCGTCCCAACTCCCTCAAAAGTATAGCACACACGCCCGGAGCATATCCTCGAGTGTTTGAATAGTGTGCTCTTCTTGACCGTCCATTTGGGAATGGAAAGATGTACTCGAATTAACCTTCATTCCTAAATCTTTCTAAAATGACCGCCAAAATCTAGCTGTGAATTGTGCCCCTCTATAAGAAATAATGGATGGTGGAACACCATGTAGTCATACTATCTCCTTGATATACAACTCAGCATAGTCTTCGACTAAAAATGTAGTCCGGAATGGCAAGCAGTGGGCTGTTTTGTTAACCTATCAACAATAACCCAAATATAGTCAAATCTGCATCTGGTGTAGGGTAATCCTTTCACAAAGTCCATATTAACTGCCTCCCATTTTCATATAAGTACAACTATCTCCTGAGTCCATCCGTCAAGTTTTTGATGTTCATCTTTTACCTACTGGCAAATAGGACACTGTGGTACAAATGTGGCTACACCTTTCTTTATTCCAGGCCACCAGTATATTTTCTTTATATCATGATACATTTTTGTCGAACCTGGATGAAGAGAGTAACGAGAAGAATGTACCTCTTCCATGATCTTTTGGTGGATCCCTGCTACATCTAAAACACAGATTCGACCCCTGAATCTCAAGACCCCATCTTTAGTTAACTCGAAGGCCGATAATTCACCCTACTGAACCTTGTATCTAAGTTGTACTAGATTAATGTCCTCATACTGCCGCTCCTTTACCTCTACAACCAAGGATGATACTGCTATATGTTGAATCACAGCCCCATTATCTTCTGAATCTACTACCTGGACTGCTAAACTGGCTAACCTATGTAACTCTCGAGCCATTTCCCACTGTTCTGGCCTTAAATATGCTAAACTGCCCATGGATCTACACTAAGGGCATCAGCTACAATATTAGCCTTCCTTGGATGGTACAAGATGTTTACGTTGTAGTCTTTCAACAATCTAACCAATGACGCTACCGCATATTCAACTCTTTCTGCATGAAGATGTACTGGAGGCTTTTCTGATCGGTAAAAATTTCCACATGCACGCCATACAAATAATGCCTCCATATTTTTTAAGGCATGAACCACTGTAGCTAATTCTAAATCATGGGTAGGATAGTTCTTTTCATGTTTCCTTAGTTGCCTCAAAGAATAAGCAATCACCTTACCATGTCGTATCAGAACACACCCTAACCCAATGTCTAGTGCAGATGTCAATCTATTTTTCAGCTCCTGAAAGCTCTACTCACAAGCCTCGATTTAGTGAAATTTGGCTGCTCTCTGAGTCAATATGGTTAATGGCATTGATAGGGTTGAAAATCCTTCCATGAACCTTCTATAATACTAAACTAACCCTAGGAAGCTACAAACCTCCATTGGAGTTGTAGGTCTAGGCCATGTCTTAACTGCCTAAATTGTGACTCAACCTGGGTGTCTGCATTTGATACAATATGGCCCAAGAAGGCTACGAAATCCAACCAAAACAAGCAATTCGAGAACTTTGCATATAATTAGTGGTCTTTAAGGATCTGAAGTAACTGTTCGCAGGTGATTTCTATGTTCATCCTCTAAGCGGGAATATAATAGAATATGATTAATGAACACTATCACAAATATATCTAAGTATGTCCTGAATACTGTTCATCAGATCCATGAATACTGTTCATCAGATCCATGAATACTATTAGGGCATTTTTCTACCCGAAGGATATAACTAGGAATTCAAAATGACTATACCTGGTCCTAAAAGCTGTCTTCGGGATATCATTCTCCCAAACTCACACTTGATGGCACCCGAACCTTAAGTTAATCTTGGAGAAATATTTAGCCCCTTACAGCTGATCAAACAAATCATCTATCCTTGGAAGAGGGTATTTATTCATAATAGTAACTTCATTCAACTGTGGATAATCTATACACATTCATAGGAGCCATCTTTCTTTCTCACAAACAGAACAGGGAAGTACTAGGTCTGATAAAACCCTTATCTAAAAAGTCTTTCAACTATTCTTTCAGCTCTTTCAATTCAGCGAGAGCCATTCAATACGGAGTGATGGACATAGGCTGGGTACCTAGTAACAAATCAATAGAGAAATCGATCTCATGGTCTAGGGAATACCAGGAAGCTAATTTGGGAACACATCTGGAACTCACTAACCATTGGGATGGACTGAAGAGTTGGGGTTTTATACCCCAGAAGCCCGAAAAGACCAAACGCAAGAGTTGAAATAAAGAAAATTGAAAATTATACACCAGGTCATAGAATGAGTCATTCTATGACCCATGGGAAAGACCACGAGTCGTGAGGTGACTCGTGGTAAGGTTCCAAGCTTGGGTTTGATTTTTTAGATTTGAGATCCCCACGGACCTGACCACGAGTCGTGGTAAGTCCCCACGACTCATTGAGTCAGCCATGGGCAAAGGATTGAGGAAGGTGAAGAAATATGGCATTGTACCCTACGAAAGGACCCCATAAGTCATGGTCAACCACCATGATTCGTGGTATGGGTCATGGTTAGCAGAAGGAAATTTATTTGAAGTATAGGGTAGTGTATGTGACAGGTGGTGACCACGAGTCGTAGTTACCTATAACAATTCATGATGTCTCTCGTGACAAGCCCCAAATGAGCTTCAGGCAGTGTACATAACGGATGATTCCACGAGTCGTGGACGGCTTAGACAAGTCGTCCAGTCCCTCATAGGGACTGGCAGTCAGTTATTTGCTGCAAATTTAGTAAGGGTTTTTCTGTAATTCCTATGATCCTAAGGCCTAAACTACATCATTTTAAGTTATGAATAATGAGTTTAAAGAGTGTTAAGTTCATTTTAGGCCATTCTTACTCATGCATGCCAGAGTAATAGTCTAGAGAGGTGATCAAGGTAAATCCTTCAAGGTTCTCATCTATTCCTCCTTGGGCAATCAGAGAAGTGTGAGAATCTACTATAATCAGGTATGTAGGGTTATGAATGGGTGAACTCATTCACACCCTTACCCAATTCCTCTCTAATTCATGGAAATCTATTAGTTAATTCTATAGGGTTTTAACCCGATGCATGAAATTCCTAAATCTATGTCATTGGTATGATCTAAATACATTTTAATTGATGAAGTATGATTCATGGGAAAGTTTTATCATGTTTTCAATTAATAATCATGTTTTCTAGTTTTTCAAATTATGATGCCCATTTATGAAAGCTTATGAGAAGATGAGATTTAAGAAGTATGTTCATGTATGATGGATTTTGATAAGAAAGGCATATTTCCAATCTACCCATGTTATGTTCATGTTTTCAAAGTGAATCGAGTTAATTTTCAAGCTTGATAAAGTACCTGGAAATGCCCATATGTTCAATTATGATTATGATTTTATGAATTTAGCTTACCACATGATTTTGGAGCGAAGACTCCCAGTTATGTTCAGCTTGTGGTATGGTTTGAGCTAAGTCTCCTCATGTATGATTCAGATTTATGCATTCATGATTATTTAGCTTTGTTATAGACAATAGTCAGCTTCATTGAAAAATGATGTAGAGCATATGCATGTTTTTTAGAGTAGTGTCTAGCACCGAGTAGGCTATGAGTCAGTCAATCCTATGCCTCAGAACTATGCGCCAATGTAGGTATGATTAAATTATATTGGGACATCCTATGTGAGCTATCCCCTGCTCTGATTGGGCCACGAGCTTGATATTGATATCGTGGTTTCAACCTTAGTATTGACAAGGCCTTGGACGACTCTACCCACTTGAGTGTGATAGATGGGACCACGTAAGCTCTATCGTGATATGTCGGTTAAAAGACGAGTCTCCCATTGTTCCTCATGATTTCAGTTATGCATGTTTATCATTAATGATTACTATATAAGTGTAAATGTTCGAAAGCAGGTTTGACCCAATGTTCAATTTTACTGATGTTTATCAGATCTCAGCTTTGGGTCAATCGATTTAAATATGATGTTATGTTATGTTAAGATCATGTTTTGGGAAAGATAGCATGCAAGACTTACTCTCAGATTCTTGTTTTATTTATGTTTTACAATATGCATGTTTTAAATGATTTTACTAATTTAAGTGGTTTTACTTACCTTGCATACTCAGTACGCTCCACGTACTGACCACATTCTCTATGTTGTATCATTTCATGATACAGGCCCCGACACTCAGACTCAACCCTATCAGTAGCCTTTCAGAGTAAGCATCCTACGACTGTTGGTGAGTCCTCATCTCTTAAGGACCATGTTCTATAAGACTTCTTTATGTATTTTCAGTTTTCAGTTTTAGCGAGTTAGTTGGGGTTTGTCCCATCAACTCATCATACTTAGAGGCTTTTCAGACAATAGAATGTATTCAGCTTCAGATTCGTGTAATTCTAATGTTATGTTATTTCAGACTTCTGCTATGATTGTCATGTTAATTCTTCTGTTTTATTGATTAAGATAGATGAACGCTTATGCCATGGGTCGACTTGGGTTCTCTCGAGGCTCCTTGTCCCGTGTCGTGATCCAGGCTTCTGTTTGGGTCGTGAAAAACCTAGTATCAGAGAAATAGGTTTGAAGTGTCATAGGGTGTCTAAAAGAAGTATTAAGTAGAGTCTTTTTCATTGGTGTGAAGAGTGCAACACTTATGACAAAGAGACTACGAGACATTTAGGAAATGTTCCCCTCTTTCATGATCTATGTCGTGCAATGAAATGTTTCCTATCCTTCTAATTTGTGCTATTTTCGATTGAAACATCATGACTCCCTGCATAGTAAATGGTAGGAGGAATGGAAATGGGAACGGCCATGAGAATGGCAACGGAGACGGCCATCAGCAAGCCCTACCAGAACGGGAGCAACATGCACAGGAGTCGGTTGCCCATGATGAATTTAGGGTAGCTATTTAGATGCTCGCGCAAGCCTTGATCACTCAGGTCAATCAGCAGGCAGTTGCACATGTCCTGCAAAATGGCAATGCGGTGTCAACTCGAGTTCCTCGGGTCAAAAGTAGATGAGGACCCAATGAGTTCATTGATGAGATTGTGAAGATCACCCAAGTCAAGGGGGTGAATGGAGTTGAGTGTTCTGAGTTGGCCTCATACCAACTTAAAGGGGTCGCACATATCTGGTTTCGATAATGGAAAGAGAGTAGGGCTGCCGGAGTTGGCCCTGTCACTTGAGAGGAGTTCCATGTTACATTCCTAGATCAGATCTTCCCTTGTGAGATGAGGGAGCTGAAGGCAGCCGAGTTCATGAATCTTAAGCAAGGGAGGATGGCGTTTCAGGAGTATGCCCTTGAGTTCACTCGCCTATTGAAGTACGCACCGGAGTTCGTGGCTAATCAGAGGGCGCGGGTAAGTAGGTTTGTTCATTATGTGGCGGGATATATGGATAAGGATTGTAGGACCACTATACTCCACTAGGATATGGATTTCCTTTGGATAGTCTTGTAAGCCCAGCAGATGGATGCGGTGCATATGAGGGAGACGGAGGCCAGGAGGGCCAGGACTAATAGTCATAGATTCTCTCAGCCGAGGTTGGGTGGTGGGCAACGACTGCAGACCCACCAGAGATCTTCAGCCCCAGCATCTTCAGCATTGAGTGTGCCATCTAGGCCTAGGCAGGATCAGAGGGTGAGAGCATTAGGCTCTAGGGATTAAAGCAGCAGACCCGTATATTCAAGCATCCCAACTTACCGTAGATATGGTCGGGGCCACACCGACCAGTGCTTAGCAGGTACAGGTGTTTGCTTCGGGTGTGGGCAGCCCGGACACATACTCAGAGATTACCCAGTAGGGATACAGGGCCATGATAGGGGCCCAGGCCCAACTTCCAGTTCAGTAGCCCCACCCACATCCTTAGCAAAGTAGGGGGCATCTAATAGCACAGGTGGCGGTTAGCGCCAAAATAGATTCTATGCCGTAGCATCCTTCCAGGAGCAGGAGGTCTCCCCGGATGTAGTCACTGGTATGTTACGAGTTTTCCACCTTGATCATTGATAGAGGGAAATCGATTTTGGTATTGACCTTCTTCCCGACATACAACCTATATTTGTTCCTCCCTACAAAATTGCTCCAACCGAGTTAAAATAGTTAAAGGAGTAGTTGAAGGATCTTTTGAATGACGGTTTAATCAGACCGAGCAACTCCCTATGGGGTGCACTAGTTCTCTTTATCTGAAAGAAAGATGGTTCACTTCCTATGTGTGTTGATTATTGGAAATTCAACAAGGTCACCGTCAAGAACAAATATTCTCTACTCAGGATTGATGATTTCTTTTACCATCTTCAGGGTGCCAAGTGTTTTTCGAAGATAGATCTCAGATTCGGGTAACATTAGCTCAGACTTCGGACATCCCGAAGACAACCTTCAGGACGCGGTATGGTCATTATGAGTTTGTAGTTATGTATTTTGCACTAATGCATGCTCTTTCAACTTTTATGGACTTGATGAACAAGGTGTCCAAGCCATACCTGGATACGTTCCTAATTGTGTTTATTGATGACATCCTGATATGCTCTCGGAGCGAGAAGAAGCATGCAGCTCATTTGAGAGTGGTACTGCAGACTCTCAAGGATCGCCAATTATATGCCAAATTTAGCAAGTGCGAGTTTTGGTTGAACTCAATGGAATTTTTGGGCCATGTGGTATCAAGTGATGGCATTTAGGTGGACTCTCAGAAAATAGAAGTGGTGAAAAATTGGTCTAGACCGGTGAACCCTTCAGATATCAAGATCTTTTTGGGTTTAGCGAGCTACTATCGGAGAATTGTTGAAGGTTCTGATATATTGCAGTAACCTTGACAAAATTGACCCAAAAGAAGGTGAAATTCCAATGGTTGGCGGCTTGCGATATGAGCTTTTAGGAGTTGAAGACTCGACTCACTTCAGCACCGGTGTTAACTCTACCAGAGGGTATCGTTGGGTTCATGGAGTATTGTGATGCTTCAAGGATTGTACTTGGGTGTGTATTGATGCAGCACGGAAAAGTTATAGCATATGCCTCCAGACAGCTAAAAGCTCATGAGAATAATTTCCTGACCACGATCTTTAATTGGCAGCGGTGGTGTTTTCCTTGAATATATTGCTACATTATTTGTACGGGGGTCCACGTGGATGTGTTTATGGATCATAAGAGTTTAAAATATGTGTCTACCCAGAAGGATTTCAATCTTCGGCAAACGAGGTTGTTGGAGATACTCAAGGATTATTATATGAGTGTACTTTACCATCTGTGCAAGGAAAATGTGGTAGCAGACACACTTAGTAGACTCTCTATAGAGAGTGTGTCCCATGTGGATTAGGGGAAGAAGGAGCTAGTGAAGGATGTGCATCGACTCGCAAGGTTGGGAGTTCGGTTGGTTAACTTGACCAATGGCGGTGTTATCATTCAGAATGGATCAGAATCATCTTTGGTGACTGATGTAAAAGCTAGACAAGCCGAGGACCCAATTTTGGTAAGGATAAAGGAAGCCGTTCAAAATCAAAAGGTAGAGGTCTTCTCCAAAGGGGGAGATGGTGAACTTCGATACCAGGGTCGCTTAAGTATTCCAAATGTTGGTGATTTGAGGAGTTAGATGTTGAATGAGGCTCATGGATCCAGGTATTCTATCCATCCAGGTGCCACCAAGATGTACCGTGACTTACGGGAAGTCTATTGGTGGAATGGCATGAAGAAGGACATTGTGGAGTTTGTAACTAAGTGTCCAAACTATTAGCAAGTAAAGGTTGAGTATCAAAGAACGAGAGGTGTGCTTTAGGATGTCACAACCTGAACGGAGGCCCGGATGATAGACACGGGACAAGCGACCCCGAGAGACCCATGGCAAGTGGGACAGTAAGCAAAAAACATAGCAGAAACGTAACCATAGCATAACATTAAAAAATACTGTACGTACACAAAAGCTGAGTACTACATACTAGTATGAAAGCCTCTACTACATATGATGGGTTGATGGGACAACATCCCCAACTAACCCGAATAATACTGAATCTCAAGATGACATAAAAGTCTATCAAACAGCCCTCGGAACATGAGGACTCACCAATGAGCTGATAGAATAAGCTCAGATGGACTAAAGATGAGATCGAGCAAGAGATCGAGACCCTGTATCATGAAATGATACAACATAGAAAGTATGCGGTCAGTACGTGGAATGCACCGAATATACAAGGTAAGTAAAACCGCTAAAGTAATATAAATCTCTTAAAGCAAATCATGCATATATAATAAGCTTTTAAAGATACAAGAAGACTACATGCATTCATTATGAAATCATACTAATATTATGCATGATCATGCATGGCTTTAGAACATCATGACTGACTCAAATGACTCAATATGAAACAGGAGATTATATCAAAAAGAAACCATGAGTCAAACCTTACTTCTTGTACATGCATGCATAAATGATCATCATGAATAGTAAATATGCAATCTGAATGATATGGATAGTGGGAGACTCGCCACTTAACCGACATACCACAATAGAGCTTACGTGGTCCCAACTATCACACTCTAGTGGGAAGAACCGTCCATAACCTTGCCAGAGAGATGAGCGCTACCATGATATCGATATCAAGCTCAAGGGCCAATCAGGCCGGGGATATCTCACATGGAAGGTCCCAATAATATATATGTATCAACCTACGTTGGCGCATAGTTCTGGGGCATAGGGTAGTCGACACTTAACCTTCTCGGTGCTAGACTCTTCTCCAAAAGACATTCAATGCTCTACATCGTATATAGAAAAGCTTAACATCGTGTATTGATGAAGCTCAACATTATCTATTGACAAAGCTCAATATTGTCCCTCGACAAAGCTCAATATGAAATCATGCATAACATCAACATCGTGTGAAACGAAGCTCAACATTGTCTATTGACAAAGCTCATAATAAAATCATGCATAGACTCAACATCATATATAAATGAAGCTTAACATTGTCTATCGACAAAGCTTATAGTGACACACATCTCAATTACGATTTCATGCATATAGGAGGCTTTACTTCAAAACATACCACAAGCTAGAATTTATAATAAGAGTTGAGGAAAATTCACTTCAAACCATTTGGTAAGCTTATGTCGGGGAAAATCATTACTTTAAAACAACATGAGGGAATCACCCAAACCTCTATCATACTTGGATTTATTTAATTCACTTTGAAAAAATCAACACGATCATGGGTAGGATTAGAAACATGTTATTCATCATTTATTTCATCATCATCCCACACGTATCACAAATTACCTATTCTATGAACTATTCATCTATGGGTGTTTTAGATCTAATTTTTTTAGAAAAAAAAAATTTATATGAAAAAACAAGTTAGAATCTGCCCAAGCTTCGTAAATCATCAATATCAACTCAATCTAATCATACCCATGAAAAGAGATAAAAGAATCATGCAACTGATCAAAAACCCCATACTAGATAATTAATAATTTAACACTAATTGATAGGAATTGGGCATGGGTGTGGAAGGAAGACACCCATTAAAGCCCTACATACCTTGAAATGGATTGACCCAAAGTTCCTTGAACATCCACAAAGAAATAGATAGGAATTTGGGGAAGAAGACCTTGAATGCTCCCAAAAATCTCTCTAAGCTTCTTGCATGAGAATGAGCATGCATAAAAGACATAAATCATCTTATCACACTCAGAAAAATATCCAAAACGAAACTGCCCTTAATGAACCTGCCCTAAAATTGGCTGGATAGAACCCACGGGTAGTAACAACGGGTCGTGGGAATGACCCACAGTCCATTGTCTTCTCGTTTAATGGATTTCTTAATGCCTTCTCTCGGAGCTTAACCAACGGACGGACAGGATGGGTCGTGCCAAGATTCAACGGACCATTCCTTCGGTTGTTTATTGCTCTCCTGAACCTTCTAATCTTCTATCCGATGAGCCTCACCACGACTCGTCATATGTTTCAACGGGTCGTGGTTACTATCCGTCCTTTCCCACTGAGATCTGGGCAACCTTACCACGGTTCCCCACAATGGTTCATTGCATGCCACAATGGGTCGTTCCATGACCCATCGTACCTTCCTACTGCCATGTCCATTTCCTACCACGACAACAATTGACGGCTCGTGGTTACTTACAACGGGTCGTCGAATCAACCGTTGTTTCCCCCCGACACCCAAACTCCTGACCCACGACCACCAACAACGACCCGGGGTTACTTAATGATAACACTCAAACCACACTTTCAACTGAAGTATGAAGCGAACGTTGTCAATAAAGAACCCAACTAGAGGCTGGGTCAATCCCAGTAGATG
Organism: Datura wrightii; assembly: GCA_035772735.1. Lineage (NCBI taxonomy): Eukaryota > Viridiplantae > Streptophyta > Magnoliopsida > Solanales > Solanaceae > Datura > Datura wrightii. The sequence continues at coordinate 66,833,628 of JASDFA010000019.1, read as the reverse complement.
AATTTGTATGGTAATTACTTCACAATGGGGGAATTCTAATAAGATTAAATAATAGAAATAAACAGCAGTCAAGATTATATTTGTGAATCAATAATTAAAGGATAACTAGAATTTGTGTTCCCCATGGGTTCATAACAGCTTTGCGTATACACTCGTGAGCTTTACCAATACTTATTTACAGACTGATAACTTAGGTTCATTCAAATGATCAACCAATCCCTATTGAATGACTATCCTCAATTAATCGACCATGTCTCGTGAGTTTTGTAAACTAACCGTTATCACTAAGTTTCAGATATAACTATCCTGCAACCATAGCTCAAGTTAATACAATGATCATCAAGATCAAGGCTCTGTTGTAATTCTCTTTTCCTAATCTCTACCTTTTCGACCAAAGCAAGTAAAGAATTCAGGCACTTCCTAATGTTGCGCACTGCTAAGAATCATTACAGATGAAGAGACTACAATATAAGTAATCAGTATTGGTTTTAGACACACTTTGTGCAACCCTAACTTGTTAATCTGCCATGGTTCCCACAACCCTAGCTATGGATGTTTTAGCCTCTCATAGTTGCAAGGTTGTGATTTGTGTTCATTATTGAAGACAGAAAACAATACGTAGAAAGATGAATGAGAAAAACAATTCCTTCAATTAATCTACAGAATCTTGAATAACAAGTAGCAAGAGCAAGATAAATTCAAGAAAAGGTTGATCACAAGGATGAACCAACTCAATTCTCTCTTTCAATGATGTGAAATTACTTACTACAATGTTTTCCTACTAAAATTAAGTCTATTCATTGTCCTCCCTGAAAACTAATACATAAAAAGTATTTATAGGTACAGAAGAATTATTTTCCTAAACTAACAGGACTGGTTTCCATATCTGTAGCCGACCTCGTCACGATTCCACCTATAACTCATAGGGGCTTCTCACGGACCGCGGCATCAACTCGTGGCTTGAAGTGTTGGCTGAATTTTAGCTATGTGTTGGGTCAAGGTACGATTGTACCAACATCCTATGACTCGTACATTGCACCCATGGCTTGATCCTCATATTTTGAACTTTTTTTGAACTTCACCACGACTAGTATGGTACGACTCGTACCTTTATATCACGGGTTATACGGTACTCCTGTACTGAGAATCAGCCTCCTGTGCAATTCTTCGGGATTTCATCATGACTGACTTACCACGACTCGTACCACCATGGTACGATCCGTGACAAGTTTTAGTGGATCGGTCTTTCAAGTTAAACTTTTAGCTTCTCATCAAGGCCCTCAGTACGACTCGTAGGTCCATCCTACGGATCGTACTGCGGAGTGCAGCTTTTTCCCTTTTTTGCACACTTTTAGCTTCCTTTTACAATTTATTGTTCCAACACCTATTTATCCTGAAATTAAAGAAAAAGTGCCTCATATCCACATAAATACACCTAAGTCCACGCTATTTTCTTATTTTTGAGCGTCAATAGTGTTGCAAATCCAGAACACATCAACACCATCAACTTAAGATGTTTGCTTGTCCTCGGGCAAAGAAAAAAAAACTAAACACGATGCTCAACTAGAAAATAAACTTAAGATACTACAACTAAAACTCAAGAAAATTTGTGCACCGTATATATAAACTCTATTGACCCTTCCTCTTGAAACATCATCAGCTAATGTATCGCAAGCAACATCAAAACATCATATTCAGGGATAAAGACATGTCATCTAGCTATCAACAAGCAATTAAGTCATCACCTATGTGTTTCACACAGACCAATGGTAAAAGCAAATATAATCCATGTACCTCACAAAAAATGAAGTCCCCACTCTAGTATGAAGTATCAAATGAAACATGGGACTAGGAAAATAAAGCACTCACTCTCTCAAAGAATTGAAAGTATTATGCATCAGATACCATTGGATTGCCCTTATTTTCTCTGCTTTGGTTTGTTAGATGGTCAAATTAAGATCACTATAGGACTTGATATGACTTGTAATGTAGGCTTAGTCCTAAACATGATAAAGATGAAAGATTTTATGAGTGACTATCCCTTTCTTGGCACTAAATTCATTGGCTACCCATTCTCCTATTTCACCCTTCATTCTTTCTGTCTTCTTTTATTCCCTTTTTCTCATTTTAAGAATATTTGCATGGGTGAGGTGATTTTTCACATTTTTCAACAATTTCAAGTTAATTTTTCTTTTTTCTCAATATTCTCAATTTTTTAGCTTTTTACTTTTTCACTTCACCACACCTTGTTTCACCATTTTTTTCATTCTTTTCTTTCCTTTTCTCTCACTCCCACCATTTATGCACCCCTACTCTAGCCACCCTCAACTTAAGCATTTTACTTATGTTGAGTTTCACAATATCCAAGGAAGGACCAGGGCCAAACAGGTTCATTATTGTTACACCCCATAAATTTTAAATGAATAAATAGCCTAATAGCATGTTGGTTAACGGATTTAGCAAAAAAAAAACAAAGAAAAGAAAAGTCGATTTTCCAACTTCTTCATTATATTTCCAGCAAAGAAACAGGGGAATATAAGTGAAATAAGAACCCACGACAAAAATACATAATTTCCTTCCAATTACGCGACGAAACGCGGTCTAAACTCTGTTCCGACTTAGATACAGAGGTATAAAGCTGTAGAGAGCAATCCTACGGAGTTGGTTTCGTGAAATTTGGCCGGCGAAACGTCGTGCTACCGAGGTAAAGTAAATAGAATTGCTTTAAATTAGTACCAATGTGTTCCTAGCGTTGCAGTGACCATTTATCCCTTCTGGACTTTCGAGAAATAACGAGTTTTCGACCGTTTTTTTGAAAGGTTGAAGTTTGGGATAAATATATATCAAAAGTTATAATTTCTCCCAGATATTAAGGTATTTAGTTCTAATTGATATGTATATGAATGTAGTTGGGAGAAATAGCAGAAGTACTGACGGAAATCACATCGGTCAGTCGGGTACTCAGAAACTAGGTATGTGAAGTTGTTCTTCGGCAAGTTAGTAAGTCTTAGCTTTGTGAATCATAGTAAACTCCATATTTGAAACTCTCAGAGATGAATGTTTAGAATTGAATAAGTTTAGCAAATTCTGGTTTGCGTTGTCGTATCGTATTTTAGTCCGAAAGATAGAAAAGCATGCGCCAAAGGGCGAGTTGGCATTTAAAATTCAGTATAGCTTATTGTATGATTAGCAAGCATGTTATAGAATAAAAAGAAACAGATGTTTTTAGAATATAAGCTACTAAATTAAAACCAGATAGACAGGCAGTTTTATGGCTACGGACTAGCCATTCAAACAGACGATATATTGGCTACAGATTAGCCATTCAGACAGATAGTACCCTGGCTACGGATTAGCCAACAGTTAAAGAAAGATCTCAGAATCAGTAAAATCAGTAAAGAATCAGTTTAGTACAAAAACATATCAGAATAAGAAATCACATTTCAGATAGTCTTTTTCAATTATACATGCTTGCTATTTATATGTGCTATTTGTTTGTTGAGACTTGTTGTGGTGTGAGGGCCCCTTATTGAGCGTCCTCGCCGCCCCTGGGTTGGTAATCGTGTCGCCCACTAAGTGGGTGGGTTTTAGGTCACTCCGAGGGGTGGCATGCCGTCCCCAGCTTGGATGAAGGTGGGATGAAGCTTTCCCCATAGCAGTCTGATCAGCATTACAGGTTCAACTCCTGTTTCAGATAGCCCTATTGAGTTTTGTGTCTAGGGAACCAGACCCTATCTGTTACTGTTTGTACATTCAGTTATTATAGGTGTAGCTCCGATTTCAGATAGCCCCGTTGAGTTTGTGTCCAGGGATCCAGACCCTATTTGTTATGGTCTACACAGGAGTCCTCCGGACCCAGACACGGTTGCTTATATCGGAGGCTATGACCCGTGCTGGAGACCCAGGGGGCCGGTAGAGGAGCTCCGAAGTGAGTAGATGAGTGGAGTGACTTATTTTTGGTTGGTTTTGACCCGGGTAGGGGTATATAGATTGTTTGCTTGCTTGGTGCAATCCGGCTTATGGGGGTTGGTATTGGCTCTTGCCTGCTACTTGCATATTTATTTATATGTTATATACTAGCTACTAGATAGCAGGCCATCGCGTTTACAAGTACGCCTCCACCTTATCAGTACAGAAAGCATGATTCAGTTTTTACCAGTTCCTTCGTATATAGTTATCTCCTGCCATACAAATTTGCTAGATATGCTATTTATATTCAGTTGTTTCAGCTATATTATTTCCGTTGCTTTGCATACTCAGTACCAGTGGTAGTGACGCCCAGTGGGGTACTATATTACTTGCCTGTTGGTACTCATAGACAAGGAGGCGATCCCTCGTTATTCCAGCCAGCTACTGAGTATTCAGCTCCTGTCATCCGAATTCTGATTTCCAGAGGTGTAGCTCTTTTCCTTTTATGTATAGTACGGGTAGGTCGGGGCCCTGTCCCAATCATTTCTATTGTTACTCTTAGAGGCTTGTAGATTGTATATATTATCTCCCTGTGGTCAGTTGGGCGAGTCATGTAAGGCCGTGCAGTTGTATAGCTGTTTAGTATCTCTGTTTTTATGTAGGTCGGGTGGGGCCATGGTTTGATAGTAGTGGTGACCTTGCCGGTCACGTAGCTGTTCAGTATTCCCTTTGTTGAGTCTCGGATGACTAGACAGCATGGTGGCCTTAATGGCCCACATAGGCTCCTTGTTACGAGTATGTTTCTAGTTAGCTGTTATTACAGGTACAAGTTGCTATAGGCCAGTTGGCCGGAGGCAGTGTTTACAGTAGTTATATAGCCCTTTGTTTCCAGAAATCTAAGTTAGAGCTAGTCAGGTGCCAGCTGTGCTTAGCCTCACCAGTTAGCAGTCCAGGTCCTACTAGGGCTCCAGGTGCCAGTCATACCCCCCTAGGCGGGGCGTGACAAACTTGGTATCAGAGCAGGTCGTGTTCCAGGGAGTCTGCAAGCCGTGCTAAGTAGAGTCTTGTCTATGGATGTATTGTGCACCATATACTATAGGTGGGAGGCCGCGAGGCATGATAGGATGGTTACTCTTTCTTCTCATTCAGTCGTGCTACAGAGCGGTAAATTATAGGGTTGGGTCCCTAAAACTTATCGTATTCTTTGTTTACAGAAACGAATGGCAGATCAGCGACACCCTGCCACCGGCAGAAGATTAGACACAACAGCAGGAGAAGGCACCAGCAGGATGCCTCAGTCTCAGTCAGAGTCAGCCTGATCTGAGGGTGATATAGAGGCTTCATCACAGCCCTCTCAGCAGTTCCCCTCACGTCAGGAGCCGTTGGGCACTACACTGCCCCCGATAGCTCTTGTGCCTTCATCGTCAGATCAGGAGGTTCATAGCGCTGTAGTTATGATGGCACAAATGATGGCCACACAGCGCCAATTAGCACCACCTGTAGCAGCAGAGTCTTCAGGTGGGCCAGGCAGTTCCAGAGTCTGGGAATTTTTGGCACTGGGTCCCCCGCAGCTTACAGGGTCAGATCAGGCAGAGGACCCCCAGGACTTTCTAGATCAGATGCAGAGGATATTCTGAGTTATGCATGTGACCCCTTCAGAGTCTGTTGAGCTGGCAGTGTTCAGGTTACGGGATATAGCTATATTGTGGTACGAGAGTTGGGAAAGGTCCCAAGGGAGAGATGTTACCTCTCCGACATGGACCAGCTTCTCGGAGGCCTTTCTAGATCATTATTTTCCATGCGAACCGACAGGCCCGAATGGACCAGTTTCTGCATCTAGAGCAGGGGGCGAGGAATGTACTTGAGTATGCTTTACAGTTTGACTCCTTAGCCCGTTATGCTCCGGCATTTGTTGATACCATGCTAGTGGGTCTGAATTCGGAGTATACTGAGGCATGTATGACGGCGACGTTGAGAGAGGATATGGACATTTCCCGAGTACAGACTTTTGCTCAGACCATAGAGTGTCTTGGACAGTGGCAGCAGAGTAGTAGACAGACCAGTCAGGAACAACGCCGTAGAGACAGACCAGATGACATACAAAGGGATGTTCAGAGAGGACCTAGGCCTCGAATATCAGACAGACACCCTAGACCCCACCATAGCAGCAACAGCAGCAAGGTAGATATGCGCGACAAGGGCAGTCAGAGCCCAGTGGCAGTTCCAGAACAGTAGGTTCCCCGCAGAAGAGAAGGGGAGAATAGAGCAGATTTGCACCCTCACCCTGCCCCTATTGTAATCGACCACACTCTGGAACTTGTAAATATGGCTTCACTGGGTGTTATATTTGTGAACAGGAGGGGCATCGGATGAGAGATTGTCCGACCAGAGGTCAGGGGAGTAGAGACAGTCAGGACAAGGGATCCGCAGGGCCACGAGCCCTAGTAGCCTCAGTGGGGCATGGGCCTTCAGGTCCAGTAGGCAGAGGCCGAGGTAGACCAGGAGCTTCCAGCTAAGGTACGGGCTCAAGCCGTACTTATGCACTACCAGGAAGACACGACTCAGAGGCGTTGCCAGATGTAGTGACAGGTACGATGACTATCTGTTCATGCCCTGCTTACGTATTAATTGATCCAGGATCCACTCTGTCATATATTACCCCATTTGTGGCACGGAAGTTCAATATTGCGCCAGAATTATTGCAGCAGCCTTTTTCAGTATCCATGCCCGTCGGTGACTCTATTGTAGCTAGCAGAATTTACCGAGGGTGTACAGTAGAGGTTGCTGACCGTCAAACCACAGTAGATCTGGTCGAGTTAGAAATGATAGACTTCGATGCAATAATGGGTATGGATTGGCTAGTGCCGTGCGTTGCCAATGTTGAATGTAGGACCATGACGGTCCGATTCCACTTTCCAGGAGAAGTAGTGCGGGAGTGGAAGGGCAGCACCGCTACGCCAAAAGGTAGGTTTATTTCCTACCTTCAGGCGAGGAAATTGATATCTAAGGTATGCATTTACCATCTGGTCAGATTTCAGGATGTCCGAGCAGAATCTCCGATGCTCCAGTCTGTTCCGGTGGTGAACGAGTTCCCTGATGTGTTTACTGATGAGTTACCTGGTATTCCCCCAGAAAGGGAAATAGATTTTGCTATTGACTTGTTACCAGGCACTCAGCCGATATCAATTCCTCCCTATCGTATGGCTCCTGCAGAACTTAGAGAATTAAAGGAACAGCTGAAAGACTTGTTGGATAAAGGTTTTATTAGGCTGAGTACTTCACCATGGGGTGCGCCAGTTCTATTTGTGAGAAAGAAAGATAGCTCACTCCGTATATTGATCACAGGCAAAAATAGCATGGCCGAGATACGCTTTATGACTTAAATTAGTCTTGTTCATCTAAATTATTGTATACATTTTCATGTAATTTTATATGAATGTGAAGATATGTGCTAACCAACATGATTAGCCTTTGTTTTATAGGTTTTGATGACTTCTGAGTAACTAATCCATGAGTTGGTGAAGTAGAGGCTTGGAAACGAAATTAACCCACGAACGTCGATAAAGAGGAGGCACAAAATAGCCCACCTGCGCGTCGGTAACGTGCCACGGCAGGTAGGCTAATCACAACAGCCCACCTGCACGTTGGCAACGTGCCACCACAGGCTGGCTGCGCGACATGGAGGTGTCAACGCGCTGCCCAAGCAGCGTGACATGCTGCCAACGCCGCAGGGGCCTGCCGAGGCCAAATTTCGGGTGATTTCCAGAGAGCTTTCGCGTTGCCTCCGTGTCACAGAGGCAGTGCTCTGCGATACACTCCATGACACGGAGCCATTCCACGACAGGCTAAATTATGCACGTTTCTAATTTATTATAAATAGGTCCCTTAGCTCCTAATTCCAGGGGTCATTTTATTCTGAAAAACTACCTAGGAGTGAAAGGAGAAGTGGGAGAACTCATCTAGGGTTTGGCAAATTCCCTTCTCATCGACCAAATTCATGTATGTATGTTAGTTTAGTAGTAGTTAGTGTAGTTTTACGAACATGAATGGCAAGAACCCTTCCTCTAGGGTTGAAGCCATGAATTATGATTGTGATTTTATGAAATTGTTTTGGAAGTAAGTTATTGATTGTTGTTTTCGTCTTGCATTCTGGATTGTTGGTTGTTTTTATGATTGATCACCGTGAAAGAATATTTGTTAGCTTGAGTAATAGCTTGAGAAAGCATTACCTAGGTCAAGACATGAGAATGTGAGGAGCATGTTTGTATCTTGGGAGAGATTTTTGTGTCAGGATAGAATTATACCTAACACCGTGCTTGGTTGAGACACGGGGGTTATGAAAGACCAACTCAGGATGTCACATCACCACTCGAAGAAGTAGTTGTGAGGCTAAGTTGAGTTAAATGGTTAGACGCACGAAAGTCCCTAATCGTTTCCCCGTAAAGCACAACATAATTGATTGTTTGCGACAAGAAATTAAACTCCTCGCTTACAATGATGCAGTCAGGCTAGATTGCCGTGTTTAGAGGCTCGAAAGACCATAAACATGCAATTCTAATTATGTGAAATAACAATTGATAGTTCCATGCTTAACCCATTGCAAATCGCAGTATCGCATGATTAATTGGTTTTAACTCTATGTTGCTCCTAGAGTAATTTCAGAATATTTCGTTGACCCAAACTTAGACTTAATTAATCTCAATTGAAAATGTCTATAACCAACACTTGAGGTATTTAAGATCACACTAGAAATGGCTAGTTAGAGGAATGGGTCCAGTCCCTGTGGGTTCGACATCCGGCTCTTAAAAAGAGCCACTATATTACTTGCACGACCCGCACACTTGCGGGCACGTCAAGTTTTTGGTGCCGTTGCCGGGGGCTCGATGAAGGTTCGATAATTTATATGTTTTTGTGTGATTTTTAAATTTCCTTAAGTGTTGAGAAACTTGGTCTTAGTCTACTTATTGCAGGTGACAGGTTGTCCTGCCGAGCTGGCTAGAAATAGAGAGCTTGTGGAACCAATGCTTGAACCTGAACGTCAAATCCATTTGCAAAGGAGAGTAGCTCTAGAGCAAACGTTGAAGAGACTTCAAGAAAAGGTACAACAACAACCACCCGCGGGACAAGCACAATTGTCATCAAAAGCAATGGCATCAAGACCAGTTCGCGAAGTGGCAATACGATTAGCGACAAATTTGACCTCTAGCTTTCGTAAACTGGAGCTTGGAGGGCACTTTGAGCTTAAACAGACATGGTGCAACTGTTACATTCTAGCGGTCAATTCACTGGGATGGCACATGAGGACCTGCATCAGCACCTACAGAGCTTTCTAGAGATTAGTGACACGTTTGTCCCCACCGGCGTATCCACAGATTATGTCCGACTGACCCTCTTCCCATTTTCACTGTTGGGAGAGGCGAAAAAGTGGTTGAAGGCTGAGCCACCAAACTCCATAACTTTATGGAATGACTTGGCTAAGAAGTTCCTTATCAGATTCTTCCCTTCAGGCAAAACTGCAAAGTTGAGAAGTGAAATACTCAGTTTCAAGCAGAGGCCTGATGAGAACTTATATATGGCTTGGGAAAGATTCAAGTCATTTTTGAGAGACTATCCCCATCACCAGCAAGCAAATAAAGTGCTAACACATACCTTTGTAGAAAGTCTAGACCCACACACGAAAATATTACTAGACTCTGCATCAGGTGGGCAAGCCTTGGAGAAGACTTATGATGAGTTGTATACTTTGTTGAACAGAATTGCTCAAGGAAATCTAGAGTGGTACAACGAGGCATTGAGAGAGGTAGGAAAGAGATCGGGGTTGATATAAGTAGATGGTTTGAATGCCCTGGCAGCACAGGTAGCTTCGTTCCAGCATCAGATGATGACTCAGTTCAATAAACTGAGTATGAACCAACACCAGGGCCAGGTTAATGTAGTTCAGCAAGCTTCGAGTTGGTGCCAAATTTGTGGTAATACTGGGCATAATGCAGAATCTTGTGGAGCCAATCCAGAATTAGTCAATTTTGTTGGTAATGTGCATAGGAATTAGAATTTTGGGAACAACTCCAACAGAAATTGGAAGGTCCACCCGAATTCTTCTCGGGGTGGAAACCAAAAGCAGAATTATATGCAACCTCAACAACAGCAGTATCAGCAGAATAGGCAGAATGAGGGGAAATTGGTAGCAGTATTGAGGAAACATTGCAGAAAATTTTGGAGACCCAGAATCAGTTAGCGGAAAATCAGGCGAGGATGGCAACAGACTTAAAGAATCAGCAAATGGCCACCCGCAATCTTGAAAAACCATTAGGTCAGATAGCAGTTGCTCAAAACATGAGATCACAAGGGGAATTACCCAACGACACAGATCCTAACCCCCGGCAAATCAATGCCATCAGTCTGAGAAGCGGTAAGCAATTAGGTGATGCAGTGCCAAAAGAGTTGAGAAAGGAGGTGCAATCGGAGTTGGTTAGACCAGGACCATCCATCAACATGGGAGAGAATCAGAGTGCTGGGCAACAAAATGTGCAACTTTCATTGTAGCCAGCACAAAGACTACCACCATCATTTCCTCAGAAATTCAGAAAGATCAAGGAGGAGGAATGCTTCAAAAAGTTCGTTGAGAGCTTCAAAGAACTTCACATAAATTTGCCTCTTATTGATGTCTTGTAAGGAATGCCCACGTATGCTAAATACTTGAAGTACGTGATGGCGAACAAAGTTAGATTGGTGGATGTCCAGACTTTAGCACTGACTGAGGAGTGCAGTCATAGGGTATTGAGCAAAATACCAAAGAAGCTCAAAGACCCAGGGAGTTTTACCCTCCCCATACAAATTGGTAAAGATGAGGTGCTACGAGCTTTGTGTGACTTAGGAGCAGCGGTTAATCTAATACCCCTATCCTTATTCAACACCCTAGGGTTAGGAAAACCGAGGCCGACAAGGTTGATGTTGCAGCTGGCTGACAAGTCGCGAGTAACACCTGATGGAATAATAGAGGACCTTCTCATCAAAGTAGGTAAGTTTATTATACCTGCTGATTTTATTGTCTTAGATTTTCATGTTGATGACCAGGTACCCCTGATCTTGGGACGACCATTCTTGGCCACCGGAGGAGCGGTGATTGACTTGAAAGTAGGCACCCTGAAAATGAGGGTTGAGGATGAAGAAGAAATCTTCCGCGTTGACCATGAAATGAACCCATCCGCAGACTATAGAAACCTTTGACAAGTTAGTGTGTTGGCAGAGGATGAGTGTGGGGTGGAGGATTCCACAGGTGCAGGGCCAAAGGTAATGACAAGTGTTCAGCCCAAGTATGATAGAGGGCTTCAAATTGAGAAGAAATTGGAGAAAGAGAGGAATAGAGTGGAGGCTGTTTCCTCTCAACAGCAAAAGAAAAGGAGATGGTTCTCGAAAGAGGACCCAGGTCTGAGGATGTCCTGAAAAGGACAGTCCACGTCGGGCCACGACGTGAAATAAGGCGCTGCTTGGGAGGCAACCCAAGGGTACCTCAGGTACAATTTGTAATTTTGATTTCTGTGTTGCTTTTGTTAGTTTCATGTTGTTTTTGTTTTTGGTGGAAAGTTAAGCACAGATGGAAGGAAGTCCGAGTACCGAGACGGTGGAAGCTAAAGAGAATGGAAAAGAAGAAGTGTGGGGTCAAACACCCACCTCTTAAAACTTGAAAGGAAAGCATGCTTTTAGCTTGGCATAGAGGCTCAGGGAGTATTTCTCATCCTTTAAATGTTAATTTGATTTTATGAGGACATAGCATGATTCAAGTGTGGGGTGAGAAAAATTTCAAAACAATTTTTGTGATTAACAAGCTTGTGGTGATTGTAATGCTTGAAAAATGTGAAAAACTTTGAAAACTTTGATTTTTTTTTGTGAATCAAGCATGACTTCATCACCCGTTGGTTTTTCTTTTCGGTTCTTTTCCGACGGGGGGTCTTTGACCCGAAGAATAAAAATTTTCTTTTCTTTGTCTGTATATAGTGTTTTTAGTCATAGTTAGGGACTATTTCCGACGATGGATGGATGACGACCGTCTTGAGGAAAAATTAGTCGGTAGGTGTTGGGTTTTTGAAACCATAACTAAGTGGTGCTTGATGTTCTTGTTATGTGCTATACGTGATTGCAAGAGGCAAGTATGTTCAGTGTGAAGCATGCAAGTGTATAACTTTGTTTGAGACACTTAAGCTCTTGAATTTGTCTCAATATGATTGAAGCTTAATTCTGAATTCTTGTGATTAGCTGAGTAAGAGGCTGCTGAATGTATCTTGAATTTAGCTTGTGCCATGAGTGTAAGGTTTTTGAGTATTCTGTGCTATTGTGGATTGTCTAGAACTTGCCTGGTGTGTTTATAAAATGAAATGAAGGATATGAAGTGTAGGAGATGATCTAGGCATTTCTTTGAATGAACCAAATTTTTATCCCTCATTTTACCTACCTTGAAAAATTAATCCTAGTTAACCGCATTGAGCCTTGAGCCTATTCTTTGACAGCTGCAACATAAGCTTAATCCGTTTTCTTTCATTAGCCTTGAATTTGATCCAAAACTCCTAAGCGCTTGAGTGGAAAAAATCCGAAAGAGTAAAGGAGTGAGAAGAATGAAAAGAAAGGAAAAGTAGCGAGTTGTAGAAGTGAGAAAAGGACAAGGGTGCACTTGTGTGAAAATGGTTGATTATTAGTAAGGAGTAAGAAAACAAATTAATGTAAAATTATTTATAGAGCTCCTTACTAATAAGCTAAAATTGCTTAAAGAAAGGGGGAACATAAGAGGAAAAAGAAAGCTCAAAGGAGAAAAAGGTGAAGTAAGGGAAAGGGAGTTCGTAAGGAGGGCGTGATGTATTAAAAGCGCTTAAGAAAGATAGTCACTATTACTGGCCATAATAGTATCTACCCACACCTGAGTTACATTACAACCTAAAAAATCCTACTTGATCTTACATTCACACATCCTTAAGTTAGTGGAATAAAACACTAAGGGCAAGCTTATGGGTCATTACATGATGCATGTGAATTCTTTGTGAGAGTGAGTGTAATTCTATTCATGTACCCACACATGTTGTGATTTAAAAAATTGTTTTTGCGTGTGAAAATGGGTAACTCTCTTTTCGTGAGGGCACATGTTGAATGAAGGATATAATTCATGTGGTATTTGTTGATCAGTTGAATTGCATGAGTCTGCTAAGATTGAGAGTCGCTTCTTGAGTTTAAGAAGTTTTAACATAGTTGTACTTCATTTCAATGATTACACCGTGCATGCTCTATTTGTAGCTTGTTATCTTACGTAATCATTATAGTCGTAACTTGAATTATCTTGCTAAATTAGTTATGTGGGAGTCTCCATATGCATGATATGTAAAAGGTTGTTCGAGGAAGAACAAGGCTTTAAGTGTGGGGTTGTGATCACGGGCAAAAATAGCATGCCCGAGATATGCTTTATGACTTAAATTATTCTTGTTCATCTAAATTATTATATACATTTTCATGTAATTTTATATGAATGTGAAGATATGTGCTAACCAACATGATTAGCCTTTGTTTTGTAGGTTTTGATGACTTCTGAGTAACTAATCCATGAGTTGGTGAAGTAGAGGCTTGGAAACGAAATTAACCCGCGAACGTTGGCAAAGAGGAGGCACAATACAGCCCACCTGCATGTTGGCAACGTGCCACGGCAGGCTGGCTGCGTGACATGGAGGTGTCAACGCGCTGCCATTGGGGCAGGGGGCTACCGAGGCCAAATTTCGGGTGATTTCCAGAGAGCTTTCACGTTGCCTCCGTGTCACGGAGGCAGTGCTCCGCGATACACTCTGTGACACGGAGACATTCCACGATAGGCTAAATTATGCACGTTTCTCATTTATTATAAATATGTCCCTTAGCTCCTAATTCCAGAGGTCACGATTTCATTCTGAAAAACTACCTAGGAGTGAAGGGAGAAGTGGGAGAACTTATCTAGGGTTCGGAAAATTCCCTTCTCATCTACCAAATTCATGTAAGTATGTTAGTTTAGTAGTAGTTAGTGTAGTTTTACGAACATGAATGGCAAGAACCCTTCCTCTAGGGTTGAAACCATGAATTATGATTGTGATTTTATGAAATTGTTTTGGAAGTAAGTTATTGATTGTTGTTTTCGTCCTGCATTCTAGATTGTTGGTTGTTTTTATGATTGATCACCATGAAAGAATATTTGTTAGCTTGAGTAATAGCTTGAGAAAGCATTACCTAGGTCAGGACATGAGAATGTGAGGAGCATGTTTGTATCTCGGGAGAGATTTTTGTGTCAGGATAGAATTATACCGAACACCGTGCTTGGTTGAGACACAGGGGTTATGAAAGACCAACTCGGGATGTCACATCACCACTAAAAGAAGTAGTTGTGAGGCTAAGTTGAGTTAAATTGTTAGACGCACGAAAGTCCCTAGTCGTTTCCCCGTAAACCACAACATAATTGATTGCCTGCGACTAGAAATTAAACTCCTCGCTCACGATGATGTAGTGAGGCTAGATTGCCGTGTTTAGAGGCTCGAAAGACCATAAACATGCAATTCTAATTATGTGAAATAACAATTGATAGTTCCATGCTTAACCCATTGCAAATCGTAGTATCGCATGATTAATTGGTTTTAACTCTATGTTGCTCCTAGAGTAATTTCAGAATATTTCGTTGACCCAAACTTAGACTTAATTAATCTCAATAAGAAATGTCTATAACCAACACTTGAGGTATTTAAGATCACACTAGAAATGGCTAGTTAGAGGAATGGGTCCAGTCCCTGTGGGTTTGACATCCGGCTCTTAAAAAGAGCCACTATATTACTTGCACGACCCGTACACTTGCGGGCACGTCATATGTGCATAGATTATCTGCAATTGAACAAAGTTACCGTGAAGAACAAGTACCCGCTTCCCAGAATTGATGACTTATTTGATCAGTTGCAGGGAGCCAGATACTTTTCTAAGATTGACTTGCGGTCCGGATATCACCAGGTTCGAATACGTGAAAGAGATATTCCTAAGACAGCGTTCAGGACCCGATATGGACATTTTGAATTTCTAGTCATGTCCTTTGGGTTAACGAATGCCCTGGCAATATTCATGGACCTGATGAACAGTATTTTCAGACCTTTCCTAGACTTGTTCTTAATAGTATTTATTGATGACATTCTGGTGTATTCTCACTCTGAAGCAGATCACCGGACTCATTTGCAAACAGTGCTCCATATCCTTAGGGACCGCCAATTATATGCTAAATTTTCTAAGGTGTGTATTCTGGCTTAATTCAGTAGCCTTTTCAGGGCATATTGTGTCGGATGCTGGTATACAAGTTGACACGAAGAAGATAGAAGCAGTCAAATCATGGCCTAGGCATACCACTCCAACTGAGTTCCGTAGTTTTCTGGGATTAGCAGGTTATTACAGGAGGTTTGTTGAGGGATTCTCTACTGTAGCAGCATCTCTGACTAAACTGACGCAGAAAGCAGCGAAGTTTCAGTGGACAGAGGCATGTGAGTAGAGCTTCCAAGAGTTAAAAGACAGATTAACCTCCGCCCCAGTGCTAGCATTGCCGGAAGGTACAGAGGGTTATTTAGTGTATTGCGATGCATCAGGTGTTGGGTTAGGTTGTGTGTTGATGCAGTATGGTAAAGTGATTGCATATGCTTCCAGACAGCTAAGGAAACACGAAAAGAATCACCCTACCCACGACCTAGAGTTAGCCGCAGTGACCCACGCCTTGAAAATGTGGAGACATTACTTGTATGGCGTCCATGTTGATATTTTTACAGATCACAAAAGCCTATAGTAAATCTTCACTCAGAAGGAGTTGAATCTGCGGCAACATCACTGGTTGGAACTGTTAAAGGATTATGACGTGAATACTCTGTACCACCTGGGAAACGCTAATGTTGTAGCAGATGCTCTCAGTCGTAAGTCCATGGGGAGTCTGGCATATTTGTAGCCTAAGCAGCGGGAATTGGTCAAGGAGATACATCAGTTAGCTAGCCTGGCCGTTCGTGTAGCAGAAACAGAGGATGGTAGAGCGATAATTCAGAACACTACTGTGTCATCATTAGTTGTGGAAGTGAAAGAACGATAATATGAGGATCCTGACCTGATCCAGCTCAAAGACAGGATCCAGCAGGGTAAAGCGCCAGATTTTCAGATAACTGAGTATGGAGTGCTACGCTGTAAAGGCCGTATATGTGTTCCAGATGTTTCAAGCCTCTGCTAGTAGATTATGAACGAGGTACATTACGCCCGCCATTCTCTCCACCATGGCGCAACAAAAATGTACCATTATATCAAAGAAAACTATTGGTGGCTAGGTATGAAAAGAGAAATTTCTGAATTTGTAGCCCAGTGTCCTAACTGCCAACAGGTGAAAGCAGAACATCAGAAACCAGGCGGGTTGACTCAGGACATAGCTGTACCTCTCTGGAAATGGGAGGCAGTAAATATGGATTTTGTGGTAGGATTACCCCATTCTAGACACAAACATGATTCTATATGGGTGATAGTTGATAGATTGACAAAATCAGTTCATTTCCTGCCAGTGAGAACTACTTTCTCGGCTAAAGATTATGCCGAGTTGTATATCCGAGAAATAGTTAGATTGCATGGAGTACCAGTATCTATTATTTCGGAAAGGGGAGCACAGTTTACGGCTATATTTTGGCAGTCATTTCAGAGAGGTCTGGGAACGCAGATTAATTTAAGCACCGCATTCCATCCTCAGACAGATGGACAGGCTGAACGCACCATTCAATTGCTCGAAGGCATGTTGCGAGCGTGTGTGTTAGATTTTGGTGGTAGTTGGGATGAGCATTTTCCCCTAATCGAGTTTGCTTATAACAATAGCTATCACTCAGCTATTCAGATGGCGCCCTTCGAGGCATTATACGGGCGGAAGTGCAGATCGCCGGTTGGTTGGTTTGAAATAGGGGAATCGGTGTTAATTGGGCTAGATATTATTCAACAGTCAGAAGAGAAGATAAATATTGTCAGAGAATGCTTACTGACCGCATAGAGCCGCCAGAAATCATATGCTGATGTGTGACGCAGAGACCTGGAATTTGATGTGAATGACTGGGTATTTTTGAAAGTATCTCCGATAAAAGGGGTGATGAGATTCGGCAAGAAGGGTAAGCTCAGTCCAAGATTTGTTGGGCCTTATTAGATTCGTCGAAGAATAGGTCTAGTGGCATATGAGTTGAACTTGCCTCCAGGGCTAGAATCCGTTCATCCGGTCTTTCATGTATCCATGCTGAGGAAATGCATAGGAGACCCGTCCGGAGTAGTCCCAATCCAGGATGCCCAGGTCACAGAAGAGCTGGCCTATGAAGAGGTTCCAGTAGCTATCCTAGACAGACTGATTCGCAGATTGAGGACTAAAGATATTGCGTCTGTCAAAGTATTGTGGCGTAACAAGAACTGAGAGGAGATGGTGTGGGAGGCGGAGAAAGATATGAAAGCTAGATATCCTCACTTATTCCAAGCTTAGTCAGGCGACAAGTATGTCCGTATTAGTACTTATACAGTACCTTATGGTCGTATATGTATTAATGAGAAAGATTGATGTGTAGCTGTCAAGTGAATCTTAAAGTATTGTGTGCAGTAACTATAGTGGACTTTTTTGTGTTTCAGGTTTTTTCTTGAGATAGTCCATAATACAGGGGAAACTCTACCGAAATTTTTCTAGAAACAAGTTTAGTAAGTTGAGAAGTCCTCTAGACAGAATGTCATTCGAGGACGAATGTTCTTAAGGGGGGGAGGATGTTACACCCCGTAAATTTTAAATGAATAAATAGCCTAATGGCATGTTGGTTAAGGGATTTAGCAAAAAAAAAGTCGGTTTTCCATCTTCTTCACTATATTTCCAGCAAAAAAACAAGGGAATATAAGTGAAATAAGAACCCACGACAAACATACATAATTTCCTTCCAATTATGCGACAAAACGCGGTCTAAACTCCGTTCCGGCTTAGATACAGACGTATAAAGCTGCAGAGAGCAATCCTATGGAGTTGGTTTCATGAAATTTGGCCGGCGAAACGTCGTGTTACCGAGATAAAGTAAATATAATTGCTTTAAATTAGTACCAATGTGTTCCTAGCGTTGCAGTGACCATTTATCCCTTCTGGACTTTCGAGAAATAACGAGTTTTCGACCGTTTTTTGAAAGGTTGAAGTTTGGGATAAATATATATCAAAAGTGATAATTTCTCCTAGATATCAATGTATTTAGTTCTAATTGATATGTATATGAATGTAGTTGGTAGAAATAGCAGAAGTACTGATGGAAATCACATTGGTCAGTCGGGTACTCAGAAACCAGGTATGTGAAGTTGTTGTTTGGCAAGTTAGTAAGTATGAGCTTTGTGAATCATAGTAAACTTCGTATTTGATACTCTCGGAGTTGAATGTTGAAAATTGAATAAGTTTAGAAAATTCTAGTTTGCATTTCCGTATCGTATTTTGGTCCGAAAGATAGAAAAGCATGCGCCAAAGGGCGAGTTAGCATTCCAGATAGCTTATTGTATGATTAGAAAGCATGCTATAGAATAAAAAGAAACAGATTTTCAGAATATAACCTAGTAAAGTAAAACCAGATAGACAGGAAGTTTCATGGCTACAGACTAGCCATTCAAACAGACGAGATATTGGCTACAGATTAGCCATTCAAACAGATAGTACCCTGGCTACAGATTAGCCAACAGTTAAAGAAAGATCTCAGAATCAGTATAATCAGTAAAGAATCAGTTTAGTACAGAAAAAGATCAGAATAAGAAATCAGATTTTAGATAGACTTTTTCAGTTATACATGCTTGCTATTTATATGTGCTATTTGTTTGTTGAGACTTGTTGTGGCGTGAGGGCCCCTTATTGAGCGTCCTCACCGCCTCTGGGTTGGTAATCGTGTCTCCCATTGAGTGGGTGGGTTTTACGTCACTCAGAGGGGTGGCATGCCGTCCCCAGCGTGGATGAAGGTTCTTTCCCCATAGCAGTCTAATCAACATTAAAGGTGCAGCTCCGGTTTCAGATAGCCCAATTGAGTTTTATGTCCAGGGAACCAGACCCTATCTGTTATTGTCTGTACATTCAGTTATTATAGGTGTAGCTCCGATTTCAGATAGCCCCGTTGAGTTTGTGTCCGGGCATCCAGACCCTATCTGTTACTGCCTACACAGGAGTCCTCTGGACCCAGACACGGTTGCTTATATCGGAGGCTATGACCCGAGCCGGAGACCTAGGGGGCCAGTAGAGGAGCTCCGAAGTGAGTAGATGAGTGGAGTGACTTATTTTTGGTTGGTTTTGACCCGGGTAGGGGTATATAGATTGTTTGCTTGCTTGGTGCCATCCGGCTTATGGAGGTTGGTATTGGCTCTTGCCTGCTACTTGCATATTTATTTATATGTTATATACTAGCTACTAGACAGTAGGTCGTCGTGTTTACAGGTACGCCTCCGCCTTATCAGTACAGAAAGCATGATTAAGTTTTTACCAGTTCCTTCGTATTCAGTTATCTCCTGCCATACAAATTTGCTAGATATGCTATTTATATTCAGTTGTTTCAGCTATATTATTTCAGTTGCTTTTCATACTCAGTACTAGCGGTACTGACGCCCAGTGGGGCGCTGTATTACCCACCTGCAGGTACTCATAGACGAGGAGGTGATCCCTCGTGATTCCAGCCAGCTACTGAGTATTCAGCTCCTGTCATCCGGAGTCTGATTTCCAGAGGTGTAGCTCCTTTCCTTTTATGCACAATACGGGTAGGTCGGGGCCCTGTCCCGATCATTTCTATTGTTACTCTTAGAGGCTTGCAGATTGTATATATTATTTCCCTGTGGTCAGTTGGGCCGGTCTTGTGAGGCCGTGCAGTTGTATAACTGTTTAGTATCTCTGTTTTTATGTTGGCCGCGTGGGGCCATGGTTTGATAGTAGTGGTGACCTTGCCGGTCACGTAGCTATTCAGTATTCCCTTTGTTGAGTCTCAGATGACTAGACAGCATGGTGGCCTTGTCGGCCCGCATAGGTTCCTTGTTACGAGTATGTTTCTAGTTAGCTGTTATTACAGGTACATGTGGCTATAGGCCAGTTGGCCGGAGACTGTGTTTACAGCCGTTATATAGCCCTTTGTTTCAAGAAATCTGATTTAGAGCTAGTCAGGCGCCAGCTATGCTTAGGCTCGCCAGTTAGCAGTCCAGGTCCTACTAGGGTACCAGGTGTCAGTCATACCCCCCAAGGCGGGCGTAACAATTATAAACAAATGGGTACGGTTGACAGGTAAATCAAAGAAATATTGTCTATTAAGGCTCAAACTTGGGATCAAGGGACTCGTGACACTTTGGTAGGGCAATATAGGCTAAAAGTGAGCTAACACAAAAATGGCCTATGATCATCTCCTAAGCAACCATCCTTAACCTATGCAAAGACAAACTAGGAAAGTTCTAGATCTTCAGCAACATACCGCAATAAATACTAAGACCTCACTCGCACATGGTACATGAACTATTTTCACTTTACCTGTCTGGTTCATACATGGCTTAACAAGACTAGCACTATTAATAATTAGATGACATAAAACTATCCACAGAAATCATGCATTGTTGTTACAAATACATAGAAAAAATTTTTAAACGGTCAATTTTTCAAAAACAAAAAAATCCTAACACATGTTGGTTCTACTAGATAGCATGCCTGAGGGAAAAGAAACACGACAAGAAAAACCCTCCGACGGACAAAAATTCTCAAAATTTAAAAGTACACCTCCTCCCCCTCTTTTTTTTTTTAAAAAGCATGCTTCATACCCGAAGCATAGAATGTAAAAATAGAGGGAAGGGGACATACCTGTGGCTAGTAAGACTTCACCATCCATGGTTTGCCTCCCATGCAGCGCCTGATTTAACGTCGCGACACAACGTAAGTATCTTTACTACTTAGACTTCGTCAAGAAAGTTGGACTCATCCTCCACTATCTTGGATGCTTGGCTTTGCGAAGAGGTGCCCTGTATGAGAAGAAACAAACAAAAACGTAAAAGAGCAAATAACTACCAAAAAGTCAAATATAAGAAAATAATCTAGTCTTAGCCGTATTCCCCGACAACGACACCACTTTTTGAAAATGCTCAAACCACACTTCCAACTGAAGTATGAAGCGAACACTGTCAATAAAAAACCCAACTAGAGGTTGGGGTCGATCCTATAGGGAATATGGAAGATCTAGATTACAGCCGGTAGATGAACTTGTACGGTAATTACTTCACAATGTGGGGATTCTAACAAAAATCAATAATAGAAATAAACAGCAGTCAAGATTATATTTGTGATTCAATAAATAAAGGATAACTAGGTTTTGTGTTCTCCATGGGTTCATAACAGCTCTGGGTATACACTCTTGAGCTTTACCAATACTTACTTACAAAACTGATAACTTAAGTTCATTGAAACGATCGACCAATCCATATTGAATGACTATCCTCAATTACTAGACCAAGTCTCATGAGTTTTGAAAACTAACCATTATCACTATGTTTCAGATATAACTATCCTGAAACCACAACTCAAGTTAATACAATGATCATCAACATCAAGGCTCTATTGTAATTCTCTTTTCCTAATCTCTACCTCTTCGACCAAAGAAAGTAAAGAATTCAGGAACTTCCTAAGGTTGCGCACCACTAACAATCATTAAAGATGAAGAGACTACAATATAAGTAATTAGTATTGGTTTTATACTCACTTTGTGCAACCCTAACTTGTTAATCTGCCATGGTTACCACAAATCTAGCTATGGAGGTTTTAGCCTCACATAGTTGCAAGGTTGTGATTTGTGTTCATTATTGATGACCTAAAACAATACTTACAAAGATGATTATAAAAAACAAATCCTTAAATTAATCCACGGAATCTTGAATAACAAGTAGCAAAAACAAGATATATTCAAGAAAAGGTTAAACCAACTAAATTCTCTCTTTCAATGATGTGAAATTGCTTACTATAATGTTTTCCTACTAAAATTAAGTCTATTCATCGTCCTCCCTGAAAAATAAAATATAAAAAGTATTTATAGGGACACAAGAATCCTTTTATCTATAGCCGACCTCGTCAGGAGTCCACCTACGACTCATAGGGGCTTCTCACGGATCGGGGCATCAACTCGTGGCTTGAAGTGTTGGCTGAATTTTGGTGAAGTGTTGGGCCAAGGTATGATTTGTACCAACACCCTACGACTCGTACATTGCACCCGTGGCTACATCCTGATATTTTGATCTTTGTCTGAACTTTATCATGACCAGTATGGTATGACTCATACCTTCATCTCACGGGTCGTAGGGTACTCTCTTATAGAGAATCAGCCTCCTGTGCAATTCTTCTGGATTTCATCACAACTGACATACCACAACTCGTAACATGGTACGATCCATGACAAGTCTCAGGAGATCAGTCTTCCAGGTTAAAGTTACAGCTTCTCATCATGGCCCTTAGTATGACTCGTAGGTCCATCCTACAAATCGTACTGTGGACTGCAGTTTTTGCCCTTTTTTGCACACTTTTAGCTGCCTTTTACAATTTATTGTTCCAACACCCATTTATCCTGAAATCAAAGGAAAAGTGCCTCGTATCCACATAAATACACCTAAGTCCATGTTATTTTCTTAGTTTTGAGCATCAATAGTGCTGTAAATTCACAACACATCACTTACCATGGGTCGTGGTACCTGTCGTTTTGCAACCTTTTTCCCAACTTTCAACAGTTTTGCATTTAAACATCTCGGAACTACTCCTAAGCACTTACGGGGTATTACAATATCTCCCACTTGGGAACATTAATCCTCGAATGTAGGAAACAAGCAACAAACAGAAACATATAATTTATTATAACCATATCCTGATCGTTTCATAGAACGACTACCTCCGAATAAAACCACATAGCTAAATTGATCTTATACCTCGCATACACATTCATACACATAAAAGAAATTTGTACACATGAACAACATGAAAACTAGATAATGTCATAAGGAAAAACTTATACCTCAAGTCGGAACTGAGCCGGTAGAGAAAAGGTGTGGATATCTAGCCATCATATCTACTTCGGCTTCCCACGTAGCTCCCTCAATATGCTGATTTCTCCATAAAACCTTAAATGAAGCTACTTCTTTGATCCTCAACTTCCGAACCTGAGGATCCAAAATCTAAACGGGAATTTCTTCATGACTGAGGCTGTCTTTCACCCCAATGCTGTCTACCAGAACTACCAAGGCTGGATCACCCAAACACTTCTTCAAAAGTGACACATGAAAAGACAGGATGAACTAAGGACAACTCCGATAAGTCAAACTCATAATGTACTTTACCAACACTGTCCCAACCCAGTAGGCATCAATATAGCAGGGACTGAGTTTACCTTTTTTTCCGAACCACGTAACTCCCTTCATGGGAGATATTTATAGAAAAACCCAGTATTCACATTAAACTCCAAATCACTTCTCCTCACATCAGCATACAATTTCTGACGGCTCTGAGTGGCTTTTAACCAGTCCCTTATCAACTGAACTTTTACCATGGACTCCTAAACCGAATCAGGTCCTATCACGGCTGCCTCACCAACCTCAAACCAACCAATGGGTGATCTACACCTTCACCCATACAGAGCCTCAAACGGGGCCATCTGGATACTAGAGTGACAATTGTTAATATAGGTAAACTCGATCAAGGGCAAATTATCATCCCGACAACCTTTGAAATCCATAACATATGCCCTCAACATATCCTCGAGGGTTTGAATTGTTCGTGCTGCCTGACCGTCTGTCTGAGGATGAAAAGTTGTACTTAGCTTAACTTGAGTCCCAAGTCCCTTTTGAAACAAACGCCATAATTTAGAGGTAAACTGAGTACCTCGGTCTAAAATAAGGGCATTTTGTGAAGCCGAACCTACTCCCGAATATACAACTTAGCATAATCATCTTCTTAATCCATGGTATTGACCGGTAGAAAGTGTGCCACCTTGGGTAACTTGTCGACCACCACCCAAATGGAAACACGGAGTCGTCGAGTGCGAGGTAGACCTATAATGAAATCCATATCAATCTCTTTCCACTTCCAAGTGGGGATTCTGATTTTCTGAAGTATGCCTCTCGGCCTTTGATTCTCGACCTTCACTTGTTGGCAGTTTGGACATTTTGCCACGAACTCTTCAATATCCTTCTTCATACCTTCCCACCAATAGATTTCTCGCAAGTCTCGATACATCTTCATGGATCCTGGATGGATAGAATATCTGGTACCATGTGCCTCATGCAATATTCAGACTATAAAATCATCAATTTCTTGGACACATAGATGGCCCTGGTGTCATAGCACACCATCTCCGCCTTGGGAGAAAACCTCCACCTTTTCACTCCACACCGCTTCATTCAGCTTTCTCAAAATCAGATCCTCATCTTGCTTAGACTTGATCAACCACCAAAGATGATTCTGACCCATTTTGCACAACAATGTTGCCATGGGTTGAATCGATCAATCAAACTCCTAGCCTGGCAAGTCGGTAGACATCTTTCACCAACTCCTTCTTTCCCTAATCCATATTGGACACACTCTCCATAGAGATCCTACTAAGTGCATTCTCAACTTCATTAGCCTTTCCTGAGTGGTAGATAACACTCATGTCGTAGTCCTTCAATAACTCCAGCCACCTCCTTTGCTGAAGGTTTAGATCTTTTTGTGAGAACACATATTGCAAGATCTTGTGATCGGTGAATACATCCATGTGGACCCCATACAAGTAATGTAGCCACATCTTTAATGCAAACACCATCGCAGCCAACTCAAAATCATGGGTTGGGTAATTCTTGTAATGAATTTTCAGCTGTCTTGAGGCTTATGCTATTACTTTCCCATGATGCATTAACACACACCCGATTCCAACTCATGAATAATCACAATAAACTACAAAGCCATTCGTACCCTCGGGTAAAGTCAACACTGGTGCTGAAGTGAGTCGGGTCTTCAACTCATGGATGCCTTTCTCACAATCCTCTTACCATTGGAACATTACGTTTTTCTGAGTCAATCTAGTAAACGTGGCTATAATGGATGAGAAACCTTCAACAAACCTCCGATAATAACCCGCTAAGCCCAAAAAGCTCTTAATGTCTGATGGTTTCACCGGTCTGGGCCAATTCTTTACCGCCTCGATCTTTTGAGAATCTACTTTTATACCCTCAATTGACACCACATGGCCTAGGAATGCCACATAATCAAAGCAAAACTTGCATTTGCTGAACTTTTCATACAACTGCTGATCCTTGAGGTTTTGAAACACTACTCTCAAGTGAGTGGCATGCTCCTGCTCGCTCAGAGAGTATATGAGAATATCATCAATAAATACAATCACAAACATGTCTACATATTCCTTGAATACTGTGTTCATCAAATCCATAAAAGATGCAGGGGCATTGGTTAGTCCAAAAGACAAATTCATAGTGACCATACCGAGTCTTGAAGGCGGTTTTTGGGATGTCACTCTCCCGAACCCTGAGATGATGATATCTGAAGCTGAGATCAATCTTGGAGAAACACTTGTCACCTTGAAGCTGGTCAAACAAATCATCAATCCTGGGTAAGGGGTACCTATTTCTGACAGTAACTTTATTCAACTGCCGATAATCAATGCACATGCGAAGGGAACCGTCCTTCTTTCGAAAAAATAATACTAGTGCACTCCATGGAGACTTAGTCGGCTTGTTGAAGTTGCTATCCAACAAGTCTTTCAACTGATCTTTCAACTCTTTCAGCTCAGCTAGGCCGATTTTGTAAGGCGGGATAGATATGGGCTGCGTGTCAAGAAGGTCTATACAAAATTCAATATCCTGCTCGGGAGGTACACTTGGCAAATCATCAGGAAAGACCTTCGGGTACTCACATATGACTGGAACTGACTGAATGGTTAGGGTCTCAATCTCCACATCCTTAACCCTAACTAAATGGTACATGTAACCCTTTTAAATTATCTTCCTTTCCTTAAGATAAGAATTTAATCGACCTACAAGCATAGCTAAACTACCCCTCCACTCTAAAAAAAACTTACTCGGAGATCTAAACTGTACTAACCGTGTTCTACAATTAACTAGAGCATAGCTAGCATATAGCTAATCCATGACGAGAATAACATTGAAATCGGTCATGGCTAACTCTATGAAATCTATTGAGGTGACCGTATGAAGAACTAAGACTGGGCAATCTCTATATACCCGTCTAACTATAACTGAGTCACAGACTGGAGTAGAAACTGATAAGAGCTCTGATAAGACATCGGGACTGACTCCCAAGCTACTGGCTATATAAGGTATCACAAAAGATAGGGTAGCCCCTAGATCTAGCAAAGCATACACATCAACATGAAAGACTCTCAACATACTGGTGACTACATCTGCTGAGGCCTCCTACTCCT
The DNA here is from genome assembly GCA_035772735.1 of Datura wrightii. NCBI lineage: Eukaryota > Viridiplantae > Streptophyta > Magnoliopsida > Solanales > Solanaceae > Datura > Datura wrightii. Next base: position 66,807,256 of record JASDFA010000019.1, on the reverse strand, counting down.
GGCGAGTGGCTAAGGCATAGAATCATTTCTGGCGTTGCCCACTAGCTGTGCTAGTAGATGCCCCCTTATGTGTTGTGCGTGGGGGAGCTGCTAAATTAGAAACTGGGCCTAGGCCCCAACCTAATCCTGCCTCGCAGCTGGACAATCTCTGAGCAAATGTCCAGGCTTCCCACGTCCAAAACAAGCTCCTAATCCTGCTAAGAAATTGCCCGTCTGCCCTCAGCCACATCTGCGGCTAGCTGGAATGCTGGAATCTGTGGGTCTGCTGCTATGACCCCTCGAACCTGACGCTCGCCCCCTTTAATCATTCGGGGCTTAGGTGGCACGCTGACGGCTGATGATGCAGGGGATGATGATCTCTGGTGGGACTACTATTGATGCCCACCGCCTGACCTCTGTTGAGAGAATCTGTGGTCCTCATTCGGTCCCACTTTGCCTCCTTTTCCCTCGAGTGTGCTGCCTCCATCTATTGAGCATACAACACTATGCGAGAGCAGTCCATGTCCTAGGGGAGCATAGCTGTCCTGCAGTCTTTGTCCAAATATACTGCAATACCATGCATAAATCTGCTCACCTGCGCCCGCTGGTCAGCCACCAACTCCAGGGCATATTTAGATAAGCGGGTGAACTCAAGGGAGTACTCCTGGACCGTCATCCACCCTTTCGTTAGATTCACAAATTTAGCTGCCTTCAACTCCCTCATTTCTCGAGGGAAGAATCGATTGAGGAATGCAACCTGAAACTCCTCCCATGTGACCGGACCTGCTCTAGCAACCCTGTTGTCCTTCCACTGGCGGAACCAAATATGCGCAACCCTGTTCAATTGGTTGGAGGCCAACTCTGGGCACTCTACACTGCTCACCCCCATAGCCTGGGTGATCTTCACAATCTCATCAATGTAGTCATGCGGGTCCTCATCTACCTTGGACCCCAAGAACTCCGGCAGATTCATTCTCAAAAAGTCTTGGATTATGGACACCGCCGCATTACCGTTCTGAGGAACATGTTCAACATCCTGCTGATTGACCTGAGTGGTCAAGGCCCTCGCCAGCATCTGGATGGCAGCTCGAAACTCAGCATGAGCGGCTGGCTCCAGTGCCTGGGGCTCCTGAACTGGTGGGGCTGGCTCATGCCCATAACTGCTTCCCTCATCGTGGCCTTCACCACCTCCATCTCCTTCCATTCATCCTCCTAGGAGCCATGATTCTGCAATTGCGAATAGCACGAATTAGATGGATAGAAAGGCTTTTTTTTCATAGCAAGACATAGATCATGAAAGAAGGGAACGTTTCCTAAAATGTTTAGTAGCCTCTTTATCATAAGTGTGGCGCGCTTCACACCCATGAAAAAGACTCTACCTAACGCAACTTTCAGACTCCCTAGTACACATCAAACCTATGGCTCTGATACCAAGTTTGTCATGACCCGAACGGGGGCCTAGATCGTAGACACGGGACAAGGGACCCCGAGAGACCCCAAGTCAACCCATGGCACATGCATATGGATATTCTTAATTAAGGAAGTGGGACATTAAACACAAAACATAGCAGAAACGTAACCATAGCATAACATCAAGAAATACTGGACGTACACAAAAGTTGAGTACTACATACTAGTCTGAAAGCTTCTACTATGTACGATGGGTTGATGGGACAACATCCCCAACTAACCCGAATAATACTAAAACTCTAGATGACATAAAAGTCCATCAAACAGCCCTCAGAACATAAGGACTCACCAATGAGCTGATAGCGTAAGCTGAGATCAACTAAGGATGAGGACGAGCCTGGATCCGAACCCTGTATCATAAAATGATACAGCATAGAAAGTATGTGATCAGTACGTGGAATGTACCGAGTATGCAAGGTAAGTAAAACTGCTATAGTAATATAAATCTCTTAAAGCAAGTCATGCATATATCATAAGCTTTTAAGGATAAGAAGAAGACCACATGTATTCATTATGAAATCATACTCATATTATACATGATTATGCATGGATTTAGAACATCATGACTGACTTGAATGACTCAAGCCAAAACATGACATTATATCAAAGCGAAACCATGAGTCAAACCTTACTTCTTGTACTTGCATGAATAAATGATCATCATAAATAGTAAATATGCAATCTGAATGATATGGACAGTGGCAGACTCGTCACATAACTGACATACAACGATAGAAATGATATGGACAGTGGGAGACTCGTCACTTAACTAACATACAACGATAGAGCTTATGTGGTCATAATTATCACACTCAAGTGGGAAGAGCCATGCATAACCTTGCCAGGGCGATGGGTGCTACCATGATATCGATATAAAGCTCAAGGGACAATCGGGCTGGGGATAGCTCACAAGGGAGGTCCCAATAATATATAAGTATCAACCTATGTTGGTGCGTAGTTCTGGGGCACAGGGTAGTCGACCCTTACCCCTTTGGTTCTAGACTCTTCTCCCAAAGACATGCAATGCTCTACATCATATATAACGAAGCTCTACATCGTCTATTGATGAAGCTCAACATTGTCTATCGACAAAGCTCAACACCGTCCCTCGACGAAGCTCAATATGAAATCATGCATAACTCAACATCGTGTGAAACGAAGCTCAACATTGTCTATTGACAAAGCTCACAATAACATCATGCATAGACTCAACATCATATATAAATGAAGCTTAACATTTTCTATTGCAAAGCTTATAGTGACACACATCTCAATTACGATTTCATTCATATAGGAGGCTTTACTTCAAAACATAGCACAAGCTAGAACTTATAGTAAGAGTTGAGGAAAATTCACTTTAAACTATGTGGTAAGCTTATATCGGGGAAAATTATTACTTTAAAACATCATGTGGGCATCACCCAAAGCTCTATCATACTTGGATTTATTCAATTCACTTTAAAAACATCAAAACAATCATGGGTAGGGTTAGAAACATGTTTTTCATCATTTATTTCATCATCATCCCACACGTATCATAAATCACCTCTTCTATGATCTATTCATCCATGGGCGTTTTTAATTCATTTCTTCTACAAAAATAATTTTTATACAAGAAAATAAGTTAGAATCCTCCCACGCTTCGTAAATCATCAATATCAATCTAATCATACACACAAATAGAGATATAAGAATCATGAAATTAATCAAAAACCCCATACTTGATCATTTATAATTTAACACTAATTGATAGTAATTGAGAATGGGTGTGGAAGGATGACACACATTAAAACCCTACATACCTGAAAATGGATTGACTCAAAGTTCCTTGAACACCCACAAAGAAATAGATGGGAACTTAGGGAAGAAGACCTTGAATTCTCCCAAAAATCACTCTAAGCTTCTTGCATGAGAATGAGCATGCATAAAGGACTTAACTCATCTTATCACAATCAAAAGATATCCAAAACAACATAGTTTAGGGTATTAAAGCGTGGAAAAGTCAAAACTGTCCTTAATGAGCCTGCCCTGAAAATTGGCCAGATAGAACCCACAGGTAGTACCAATGGGTCGTGGAAACGACCCATGGTCTGTTCAGTTTTCTCGGTGAATGGATTGCTAAATGTCGTATCTCAAAACTTAACCAATGGATGGACAGTATGGGTCATTCTAAGATTCAACGGGCCATTCCTTGGATCGTTGATTGCTCTCATAAACCTTTTGAACTTCTATCCAACGAGCCTCACCACAGCTTGTCGTATGTTTCAACAGGTTGTGGTTACTATCCATCCTTTCCCACTGAGATTTGGACTCCCTTACCACAGCTCCCCACAATGGGCCATTGCATGAGCCGTCGTACCTTCCTACTGCTATGTCTATTTCCAACCACGACAAAAAACGATGGCTCGTGGTTACTTACAATGGGTCGTCGAATCAACGATTTTCCCCCCAGTAGCTGAACTACTAAACCCACGACCACCAACGATGCCCCGAGGTTACTTACCACGGGTCATGGTACCTGTCGTTTTACAACCTTTTTTCAAACTTTTAGCAGTTTTTAATTTTAACTTCCCGGGTCTACTCCTAAGCACTTTCGGGGTATACATAGGATATTCGTATTCTTACTTAGAAGTGGGAAGAAATCAATATGGACTTCATCACAGGATTTCCTCGTACTCGATGGTAATATGACTTCATTTGTGTTGTTGTAGACAGGTTGACCAAAGCCGCTCATTTTCTACCCCTCAAAATCATGAATTCGGTTGAAGATTATGCCAAACTATACATTTGAGAGCTAGTTCAGTTGTATGGAGTTCCCTCATCCCTCTATCAGATAGAGGTACCTAATTTACCTCTCAGATTTGGAGGTCGTTTCAAAAAGGACATAGTACTCAGGTTAAGCTCAGCACAACATTTCACCTGCAAACAGATGTTCAAGTGGAGTGGACAATTTAGACTCTCGAGGACATGTTGAGAGCATATGTGATTGACTTCAAAAGTAGTTGGGATGATCATTTCTCTCTTATTGAGTTTGCATACAATAACAACTACCATTCTAGTATTCAGATGGCTCTATTTGAAGCTCTTTATGGGCGGAGATGTAGATCGCCTATTGGTTGGTTTAAAGTTGGTGAAGCTGCAATTATAGGACTAGATTCAGTCCATGAGGCCATGGAGAAGGTTCATCTCATATGGGACAAGTTGAAAATAGCTCAAAGTCGCCAAAAGTCCTATGATTATATGAGAAGGAGAGAATTCGAGTTCTAAGTGGACGATTGGGCATTTTTGAAGGTGTCTCCGATGAAGGGAGTGATGTGGTTTAGAAAGAAAGGAAAACTCATCCCTCGTTATGTTGGCCCCTATCGGATTGTGAAATGAGTTAGCAAAGTGGCATATGAATTGGAGTTGCCCTCAGAATTAGCTTCTGTACATTCTTTATTCCATGTATAGCTCTTAAAGAAGTGTTTGAGTGATCATCTCTAGTTATCCTGGTGGACAGTGTCGGTGTGAAAGACAGCCTTAGTTATGAAGAGGTTCTGGTGGAAATACTTGATCATCAAGTTCGAAGGCTAAGAAACAAGGAAGTAGCTTCAGTCAACATTTTGTGGGGGAATCAGCATGTCGAAGGAGCTCCATGGGAAGCCGAAGCAGATATGAAGGCTACATACCCACATTTATTCTCTATCGGCTCGGTTCTAGCTTGAGGTATCAGTTTTTTCCTAAAACTCTATGTAGTTTTCTAGTTCATCTCATGTGCCCAAGATTCTTTTATGTATACGGATGTATGTATGATTCATGAATTCAGTTCAGTTATGTAGTTCGAATCGGAGTTAGTCTTTATTCAGTTATTTTTAGCTTTAATAATTAGTATCTGAATATGATGATTGCATTTCTTTGCTTTTCTATATGTTCTTCCAACATTCGAGGATGAATGTTCCCAAGGGGGAGATATCGTAATACCCCAAAAGCCCAAAGACTAGACCCAGGAGTTGAAACGAAGAAAACTAAAAAATTTGCACCAGGTCATAGAATGAGTCATTATGTCACTCATGGGAAAGACCACGAGCCGTGAGGTGACTCGTGGTGAGGTTTTAGTATTGGGTTGGATTTTTGAGATCTGAGATCCCCACGGACCTGACCACGAGTCAAGGTCAGTCCCCATGACTCGTTGAGTCAGTAGTGGGCATGGGATTGAGGAAGGTGAAGAAAGATGCCAGTGTACCTTATGAAAGGACCCCATGTGTCGTGGTCAGCCACCACGATTCATGGGATGGGTCGTGGTCAGTAGAAGGAAATTTATTTGAAGTATAGGGCAGTGCAAGTGACAGGTGGTGACCATGAGTCGTGGTCACCTGTAATGATTCATGATGTCTCTCATGACAAGTCCTAGATGAGTTTCAGGCAGTGTACATGATGGATGATGCCACAAGTCGTGGCCGACTGGGACGAGTCGTCAAGTCCCTCGTGGGAACTGGCAGTCAATTATTTTCTACAAATTTAGTAAGGGCTTTTTCATAATTCGTATGATACTAAGACCTAAACTACGTCGTTTAAGTTATGAATGATGAGTTTAAAGAGGGTTACATTCATTTTAGGCCATTAATACTCATGCATGCAAGAGTAATAGTCTAGAGACATGATCAAGGCAAATTCTTCAAGTTTCTCTTCAACTCCTCCTTGGGAAATCAGAGAAGTGTGAGAACCTGCAATAATCAGGTATGTAGGGTTATGAATGGGTAAATTTATTCACACCCATATCCAGTGCCTCTCTAATTCATGAAAATCTATGAGTTTATTCTATGGGCTTTTAACCCGATGCATGAAATTCCTAAATCTATGTCATGGGTATGATCTAAATATGTTTTAATTGATGAAGTATGATTCATGGGCAAGTTTTATCATGTTTTCAATTAATAATCATGTTTTCTAGTTTTCCAAATTATGATGCCCATTCATGAAAGCTTATGAGAAAATGAGAGTTAAGAAGTATGTCCATGTATGATGGATTTTGATGAAAAAGGCATGTTTCCAATCTACCAATGTTATGTTCATGTTTTCAAAATGAATCAAGTAAATTTTCAATCTTGATAAAGTATCAAGCAAAACCCATATGTTCAAGTATGATTATGATTTTATGAATTTAGCTCACCTCGTGGTTTTGGAGCGAAGACTCCCAGTTATGTTTAGCTTGTGGTATGGTTTGAGCGAAGCCTCCTTAGGTATGATTCAGTTTTATGCATTTATGATTATTCAGCTTCATCATAGATGATGGTCAACTTCATTGAAAAATGATGTAGAGCATATGCACGTTTTTAGGAGTAGTGTCTAGCACCGAGTAGGCTATGAGTCAGCCAACCCTATGCCTCAGAACTATGTGGCAACGTAGGTATGATTAGATTATATTGGTACATCCTATGTGAGTTATCCCCTGCCCCGATTGGACCACGAGCTTGATATCGATATCGTGGTATCGTCCTTAGTCCTAGCAAGGTTTTAGATGGGTCTACCCAATTGAATATGACAGTTGGGACCACATAAGCTCTATCGTGGTATGTCGGTTAAAAGAAGAGTCTCCCATTGTTCCTCATGATTTCAGTTATGCATGTTTATCATTCATGATTTATATAAAAATGTAAATGTTCAAAGCCAGGTTTTACCCAATGTTCCGTTTTACTTATGTTTATCAGATTTCATCTTTGGTTTAATCGATTCAGTTATGATGTTATGTTATGTTGAGATCATGTTTTTAGAAATATAGAATGCAAGCCGTATTTTCAGATTCTTATTTTGTTTAGGTTCTACAATATGCATGTTTTAAATGCTTTTAGTTATTTAAGAGGCTTTACTTACCTTGCATACTCGGTACATTCCACATACTAACCGCATATTCTATGTTGTATCATTTCATGATACAGCCTCGAACACTCGAACTCAGCCCCGTCAGTTGCGTTTCTGAGTTAGCATCCTATGACTGTTGGTGAGTCCTCATCTCCCGAGGACCATGTTCTATCAGACATCTTTATGTATTTTCAGATTTTAGTTTTAGCGAGTTAGTTGGGGATTGTCCAATCAACTTATCATACTTAGAGGCTTTTTAGACAATAGAATGTATTCAGCTTCAAATTCGTGTAATTTTGATGTTATGTTATTTCAGACTTCTGCTAAGATTTTCATGTTAATTCTTCAGTTTTATTGATTGAGATAGATGAATGCTTATGCCATGGGTCAACTTGGGTTCTCTCGAGGCTCCTTGTCCCATGTTGCAATTCAGGCCTCTGTTCGGGTCGTGACATGGGGATTCTTCTTGCACATCCTAAAGCCTAACAAAATGGTAAATATAGCCCTTCGCTATCAACTTTCTTGCTAGATGATGGATATGAACCTACCTTTTTGCGTAGCTGAACTACCTTTCCATTCTTGCACTACCTCCCCTGGAAAGTGAAATTGGATAGTTTTTGTCTAACACTCTACATTGGCGTAACATGGTGCCAGCCAACCCATACCCATAAATATATCAAATCAATCATTTCAGCTCCTCTAAATCTGCTAAGGTCTGGCGACCAATACTACTGTACAATCCCGATAAATTCACTTAGCAATAATAGAGTCACCGATAGGTCTAGACACTAAGAAAGATCACTGAAGCAATTCTTGTATTATCCCAAACTTCCCGGCTACTAATGGAGTGACATAAGATAAAGTCGAACCTGGATCTATCAAAGCATAAACTGCATGAAAACAGACATCCAACATACCTGTCACAACATCTGGTGACGACTTTGACTCCTGTCATCCTAGGTAGAGCATAAGTGCTATCCTAACCACTGCCTGAACTAGATGCCCCTAATCTACCCCAGCCTCTGTCAGCTGGAGCGTAGGGTCTGCGACCTATAAAAGGTGCTGGAGCATATGAACCGGCCGAGGACCTATTCTGGTGGTCCCGATCACCGTGGTGTCTTGTTAGGAAATCCCTCATCATATGTCCCTCCTATCCACAGGAACAGCAGGCAGTGGAGACATATCTACATCTCCCCAGATGTCACATATTACAAGCACTGCAACGTGGTATAGCTGGTCCCATCTGAATCGGACCCTGTTGCTGCTGCGAGCCTAATGCTCGTGAACTTTCATCGGGACCTGACTGTCCACTGCGATATGATTGCTGCCCAGCAGCTGCTGAAATGGGGCCTATGTAACCTACCTAACAGATGAGGCCTGGGCCCACCCTAAAATCTGCTTGAAAATCTGCAGGTCTAGCCCTCCGACGCTACTCCTGACCTTCCCTATCAATCGCGTACAGACGTTGCCTGGTTTCCTCTATATTCTGAGCAAAGGCCTAAATCCGTGAGATGTCCATATCCTTTCAGTGATTCTACATATTCTTGTGGAAGTCCCATAATAAATCGATGTACCCTGACTAGCATAGTATCAACAAATGTTGGTGCATATATGGCCAAGGAATCAAACCTCAATTCATATTCTCTTGCACTCATTCTACCCTACTCTAGATGTAAAAATTTCTTTACTCCGGCCTGCCGGATCTCTTTGGGAAAATAGTGGTCTATGAAAGCTTTAGAGAAGCTAGGCCATGTAGGTGGGAGTGCATCTCAACCTCGGGACCTTTCCCAACTATCGTACTACAAAATTGCTATCTCTCGTAATCTAAACACTGCTAATTCAACTCATTCTGTCGAGGAAGCATGCATAGCACTGAATATCCTCTATAGCTAGTGTATGAAGTTTTGAGGGTCCTCTCTATGATATGTTCTTGTAAAATGCGGAGGACTCAAGGAACGAAAATCGCAGACTCTCAAACTCCCTAGCCCCCAGTGGGCTCGCAATAGCTAGTACTACTGGCTGAGGCAGACGTTAGACAACCATCATCTTAACAAACATGTAAACTGCTCTTCTAATTTCCTGATCCGATGACACAGGGATGGCTGGGGGTGGTAATGGTACATCGTCCACCCTAGAGGTTCCTGGTGTGGTGAAAAATATTAGGGAGACCGGGGTGAAGTATCCTTATTTCCCTCAAATCGGGTCGGCTCTGGCTAGGGCCCCTTGCTTTGGCCCTCTCCCGCTGCCTTGTCCAACTCCCACCCAGTCGTGGTCTATCGTGTGTCAGACATTTTTCTTTGTATATAGGCAGAATAATGTAACCTTAGGGAGTTACCATATACAATACAACTCTATAGCACAATTGAAGGAGAAAGGAGGGTAACCACAGTATTATGCCTCATAGCCTCCTATCTAAAGAATATGGTGCACAACACACCCTTAGACAAGACTCTACTAGAGACGACTTGTAGACTCCCTGTGATACGACCTGCTTTGAGAGCAAGATTGTCACGCCCCACCTTAGGGGGGAGGGCATGACCGGCACCTAGTGCCACACTGGGACCTGAACTAACCTGACTAGTGATGAAGGGCGTATTTACACACTTCATAAAAATATTATTTCTTGTACTTTTACTATGTTTTGAGAAAAAATTATGTGTGTTTGCATGTGATTATGTTATATATTTGTAAAAATGACTAATGCATATGATTCGAAATTTTCAGGGTTAAAAGTGATGGATTTGGGTGTATTTATGGCTTTTGGAATATATGTGAAGAAGTTGGAGTAAATAATTCAAGGAATGAAGTTCATCCCAGGGATGCACTGCCAAGCGCGATGCAAAATGCCATCAGCACAACAGCAGGCGCGCGCGGCAGCATCATGCGCAGCGCGCAGCGATGCATGCACAAGGCTAGGCGCGAGGCGCGCAGCTTCCCAGCGTGATAAGGTATGCACAGCAGCGCACTCCCCGCGTGACAAGGCGTGCGAGGCGGCATTAGAAACATTGCAGTGGCTGGGGCAACACGCAAAGCTCCTTAAACGGTCAAAATTAGATTTTCTACTTCAACAAGTAAAAGGAACATCAAGTCCAAGTCAAATTCATAAAAGAACAAACAAAGCATAAATCTACTACTACAAATACCCCTTTATTTTCATGTAATAAGCATGCCTTCAAGAGCGGAAGTTTTACAACAAGTTTTTAGAGTAAATTTTTAGACGTGTTAGAAGACATATTTGAGATACGATTGTAAAGTTGTTCTTCCGAATTTTTCATTAATCAAGTGAAGGTTCTTCCAATCATCGTTGTAAGTATTTTAGTTTTTATTTATGAATTCTATTAATTTACTTATAAACATGATAGGATAAAACTACCACAACTAGGGTTGTGGGAACCATGGTGAATTAAACAGCTAGGGTTGCACAAAGTGATTCTAAAACAATATAAACACTTATATTGTATTCTCTTCATCTTTAATGATTCTTAACAGTGCGCAATGTTAGGAAGTGCCCAAATTCTTTACTTGCTTTGGTCGAAGAGGTCGCGATTAGGAAAAGAGAATTACAACGGAGCTAATCTTGATGATCATTGTTTTAACTTGAGTTGTGGTGGCAAGATAGTTATATCTGGAACTTAGTGATAATGGATAGTTTGAAACTGCTCATTAGACTTGGTCGAGTAATTGAGTATAGTCATTTAATAGGGACTGGTCGTTCATTTGAATGAACCTAAGTTATCAGTTCTTAAGTAAAATATTGGGATAGATCACTAGTGTAAAACCCGAAGTAGTTAAGGATCCACGGGGAACACATAACCTAGTTAATTGCATTAATTTGGAAACAACCATCAATTTCTCAACATTGTTACTTATTAATTTTACAAATTCCCCCTTTTAGGAAATAATTTATTAAAAAGCTTAAGCACTAGCGTTCTTATATATACTTACATATTCCCTGTGGGATCGACCCCAAAGTCTAGTTGGGTTCTTTATTGATAACGTATGCTTCTTCCTTCAGTAAGAGGTGTGGTTTGAGCGTAATAAAAAAGTGGTGTCATTGTCGAGGAGTACTTTTTAGTATTAGATTAGTTGCTTGCATTTAACTTTTAGTCTTTATTTCTTATTTTTTATGTTTTTCATTTTTTAATTTTCTAACGTGTCACAGGTTAGAGTGGTAAAACAAGAGACCAAGATGTGCCCACGATCTCAACAGGAATCTTGATGAAGTCTGAGTAATCAAGATACCTATGTCGTGTCGCGACCTTAAATTATGCGCTACTTGTGAGGAAACCCAAGATAAATTTTTTGTTCATTTTTACGTGTTTGTTCAAGTGTGCAAGTGATAGGTCATAACTTTCAATAAAGATTGAGTTTAAATATTGAAGATAAGGAGTAGAGGCCCAGGGAGTTCTTCTTGCACTCTATTACTTTATGCTTATTTATTTTAGCACGAGGATGGTGCAACCAATTATGTGTGGGGTGGGAGATGTGAACTTCATATTACCATGCATGCCTTAATTTCTAAATTTGCATATGGTAGGCCAATTTTTTTTTTGGGATTTATGATTTAGCATGCATGCTTGTTGGTGTGTAGTATTTTTTAGTTTTATTTTATTTTGGGTTCCTCCGGTTTTTGTTTTCTGTACTTTTCCGGTGGAGAGCCCCTTAGAACTGACTAGAGAGTCTAGATTTTTTATTTTATTCGTTGAGTCATGACTTTTCCCAATGATGGATGGATGACAATCGTCGCAAGGGTAAATTTGTCATTAGGAAGAACAAGACTTGAGCCTTACGAATGCTAGGTGCTTAACTTTTGGTATCATTGAGACTTTATTAAATTCACTCAAAAATGCATGAGAAAGGTAGAAACACCTAGTATTTTTGAAATGGACTCTTCTACTTGAAAAAATTTGCTTAATTATGTTATGCATGAAATATGAATATATGTGTTTATGTGGTCTTGATTTCCAATGTTAAACATCTTGTGCCAATGTGTGAGGAATTAGTTTATATATAGTCCATGCGTGTAAATTGATGCCTAGAACTTGCTCGGTGTATGTGAAAAGCGAAATAAGAAAGATGGATTTAGGAAGTGACATAGGCATTTCTTTGGCAGCCTTATTTTTATCCTATTTTGCCTAACTTGATTGTAATTGTTCTAGTTATCCATGTTGAGCCTTAACCTATTCTTTTGATAGCCATATTACAAGCTTAATCCCGTTTTGTTCTATTGACTTGTATTTGATCGAAATGACCCCTAGAGCACTTTAATGAAAAATTTGTGTAGGAAAGGAGCATAATTGGAGAAATGAAGGGAAAAGCTAAAAAGTGTGGTGAATTGGAAGAAAAGAAAAAGGTGAAATTTTGATAAACAAAGGAAGGTGATTTTTAGTGGGAAAACAAAAAGAAGAAAGATATTTGAAAATTTTAAGATGAAAAAAATCATAATTTACAGATTAATCGTACCCATTTGTTTACAATGAACCTGTTTTGCCCCTGGTCCTTCCTTGGATATTGTGAACCTCAACATAAAAAAAACACTTAAGTTGAGGGTGGCTAGAGTAGGGGTGCGTAAAGGGTGGGAACAGAAGAAAGGAAAAGAAAAGAAAAAAAAGTGTGTGAAAGAGCTCAATGATTAAAAGAAAAAAATTCTCACTAGTCACCTAAGTTGAAAAATTGAAAATTAAAAGGAGGTATAAGGAGAAAATTTGGAAATTTAAGAATGAGCTTCAAATTAAAGTGTTTTGAAGTATTAAAGTGCTTAGGGAGCTTAGTCACTCTCTTGGACAAATAGTTCCTACCCATCCCGTAGCCTACATTACAACTAAATTAAAGTCCTAATTGATCCTTGACTCATAATTCTATTTTAGCGGAGTATTACCCTAGGGCAAGCATATGGGTTGTCTTTTGCATGTATGTTGTGTTCTTTTATTAGAGCGACCAGAAATTGTTTATGCCCAAGTTAATCTTATTCTATATCTTGTGTGGAAACGGACATCTCTCCAAATTGTGAGGGGCACAATGGTAAGACTTCTATCTAATCTTGATTGCTAAATTACGTATAATTCATTTTGGCCCAAAATATGTCTTGATGAGTAGTTTTCAAAAGCTAAGTGATTTCAAACATTGGAATTTTGATGTTGAACCTATATGCATGCGAGTGAATTGTTTGAGCTTCATTGATTTGTCTTATAATCCTAAGTGCAAGTAGACATGTTCGTAGGATGAATTTTGTGCTTAATTGTTTAGAAGGGAGGTAGTAGATTGTTCGAGGACGAACAATATTTTAAGTGTGGGTGTTGATGAAGGGCGTATTTACGCGCTTAATAGATATATTTTTACCCGTACTTTACTATGTTTTGAGAACAAATTATGTGTGTTTGCATATGATTATGTTATATATTTGTAAAAATGACTAATGCATGTGATTAGATGTTTTCAGTGTTAAAAGTGATAGATTTGGGTTTATTTAAGGCTCTTGGAACATATGTGAAGAATTTGGAGTAAATAATTCAAGGAATGAAGTTCAGCCCATGGATGCACTGCCATGAGCGAGGCGCAATGCCATCAGCACAATAGCAGGTGTGGCGTGGCAGCATCATGTGCATTATGCCATATAAGGCGCACAACGAGGAAGGCACAAGACCAGACGCGAGGCGCGCAACTTCCAAGCGCGATAAGGCACACGCAGCAGCACACTCCTCACACGACAAGGCGTGCGACGCGGTAGCTGCTGAGGCGATGCGCAAGGCCCCCAAAACGGTCAAAAATTGGATTTCCTACTTCAACTAGGAAAAGGAACATCATGTCCAAGTCAAATTCATCAAGGAACAAGCAAAGCACAAATCTACTACTATAAATACCCTTTATTTTCATGTAATAACCATGTCTTCAAGAGCGGAAGTTTTACAAAAAGTTTTTAGAGTAAATTTTAAGACGTGTTAGAAGACATATTTGAGATACAATTGTAAAGTTGTTCTTTCGAATTTTGCATTAATCAAGTGAAGGTTCTTCCAATCATTGTTGTAAGTATAAATATTAGTTTTTAGTTATTAATTCTATTAATTTACTTATAAACATGATAGGCTAAAACTACCACAACTAGGGTTGTGGGATCCATGGTGAATTAACAATCTAGGGTTGCACAAAGTTATTCTAAACCAATGTAAACAGTTATATTGTATGTTCTTCATATTTAACGATTCTTAAAGGTGCGCAATATTAGGAAGCGCCCGAATTCTTTACTTGCCTATGTCGAAGAGGTAGAGATTAGGAAAAGAGAATTACAACGGACCTTTGATCTTGATGATCATTGTATTAACTTGAGTTGTGGTCGCAGGATAGTTATATCTTGAACTTAGTGATAACGGATAGTTTGAAACCGCTCATGAGTCTTGGTCGAGTAAGTGATTATAGTCATTCAATAGGGACTCGTCGGTCGTTTGAATGAAACTATGTTATCAGTCCTATAAGTAAAGTATTGGGATAGATCACTAGTGCAAAACCCGAAGTAGTCAAGGATCCATGTGGAACACTTACCTTAGTTAATTGTATTAATTTGGAAACAACCATCAATTTCTCAACATTGTTGCGTATTAATTTTACAAATCCCCCCTCTTAGGAAATAATTGATTAAAAAGTTTAAGCACTAGCGTTCTTCTATATCCTTCCATATTCCTTGTGAGATCGACCCCAACCTCTAATTGGGTTCTTTATTGACAACGTCTACTTCTCACTTCAGTAAGAGGTGTAGTTTGAGCGTTATCAACTGGGCAATGGGCACCTCTGGTTCTTGTCAATAACTTAAAATCAAGAAAACAACGAGCTATATCTTAGTTAGAAATGTAGCCTCGGGCTTACAAGGCCACACAACACCTGTAAAAAAAGCAGCTAACCCAACAAACAAGGCGATAAGAGGAATCCTATGCGGTCCAAAAAGACCAAAATGTTGAGTAGTTATAATAGAATGAAAACAGGCGATCATATCCATGCTAAAGTTGTCAACGCTGCTAGCTAACCAGCTAAACCAGGCCCCACGCAACCAACACGCAAAATATAACATACGTAGGCCCCACATGGCTATCGACAAGTAATAACTGAGAAACTGTAGGTTGCAAGAATCTAAGAGTGGAATAATGGTCGGGACAGGGCCCCGACCTACCCAAAAGCTATACAACTAAAGAACAAAACTTCTCTAACTATCAACTCCAGAGAAAAGAAGCTGACTAAACTGTTGAATCTGAGTGGCAGCTAGAAAGGTCCTGAACCACGTTTATCCGCACCTGTAAGAAAGTAATGTAGTGCCCCAAAGATGGGTGTCAGTACAATATGTACCGAATATGTACCAAATATGTAAGGAAGTAACGAAAGTTGAATAAAGTAAATAGAAGAACTGAAAGTAATCAATAAGGAGGATAAGAATTTAACCTGAATAACCTCTCAATCTGAAATATAACTAGCAAGTATATGTACAAACAAGAATCGAACTCGGCCCCCATAACCTTGAAATATACAACCAACACAGAATAAACATCCTGGGCCTCCATAAGCCCCAGCAAGTACAAACAATGCACACCTCTCTAATCTGAAATATTATAGGTTCGTACGCATGTTATAACTCAGGTACACTCGGTCTATGAAGCTGTACCCGAGCTTGGTAGGCTCTTGTATTTGGGCCTGAGCCGTCTAGGCTTCCGTATCCATGTATGAGCTATCTAGGCTCCTGTAACAGTATCTGAGTCATCTGTATTTGAGCTATTTGAGCTCCTATAACTATATCTAGCCGTCTGGGCTCCTGTAAATATATCTAAGCCGTCTGGGCTCCTGTAATTGTATCTGCGTGGAACTATATACTAAGTCGCCCACTACGCCTTGTGCTGCTTAGTTTAGCAATATATGCTAACAGCTACCCTCGGGCCTCTATGGCCTCCAGGTAGTAACAAGCCGCCTACAAATCCTTCTAATTGGTAAACAATTGAATAAGAAGCTCCTACGTCACCTCTGGTGACAGCCAAAACTGGATTTAAACCTCCCACCGAGGAATACTACACTACACCCTCATGTTTTTCTGCAACAGCTAACCATAATACTAATAGGCATGGGCTACTACAAGGTATTGACTGTATCAACTAAACAACAAAAGTAACTTGCCAAAGGGAATTAGCCTTAACATACCTCGAATGCTGATTCTTGTCTATCTTATTATTTTCAATCTGTGGTCGGCAGTTCCACTCAATTGCAACCCTTATGCTGAGAGAATAGGGTTATTTCCAATATTAAGACTCGGAAAATAACAATACCTTTTGATAATAATAACTATAATTCAACTTTGATTAATTCGGCCTAAGACTCACAATTTCTTGAAAGTTTAGAAGAGAGAAATGCTTACCTTTTGCCTGTGGCTGCTTATGACCCAATTTGGAGTAATTTTGACAATCTTTACTCGAGGGGGGGGGGGGGGGGTTCTGTACACAGAGCAAATTTTTAGTAAATAACTCCGTAGGGATGTTCCTTGTAGGACTAGAATTCAATATAATGAATTTGCATTTGAATGGAGTCTGCAGCCTAATTTGATGAAAATTAGATGAAAAGCTTAGAAGTTTCCTTCATATGGCCAAGCCCTCCTTTTTTATAATGTTCTCAATGAGCTTGAAACCAAAGAATCAAATATATATAGTAAGGCCACCGGTAAGGGGGGTGTGCGGCGCGCCCCCCATCACACAGCACCCAGGGCACAGTGCGCCAGCCCATGCGTAGGGGTTGGCTGAGGGACGTGGAGCCCACTACACCTGGCCTCCTGATCCCGGCCTCCCATCCGTTCAATGATGCGCTCGTGTGTTCACTCCTTGAGTCTTCTCTCGGGTGTGTTATATGCTATAATTCTCAATATACATGCACATACGATGGTCATACTATAGAAATTTACAGGGTATAACATTTAATATATCTAAAATTAAATAAAGAATGCACATTCAGATGTTGAATAACAAATAGCCTTAATCAGTCATCATTCAAAAATAGAGACAACATCCTAATGTTTCATATGGGCATTCAGATTCAGATATCTTAATCATAATGAAAACAAATGAGGCATAAATTTATCAGATAAAAATTCTCCTTGACAAATCATTTCCAATCACTCTTGTCTACTCCCGCTGACTCATATTTTAGAACGTCATGAAATGAGTTACATTGTACTTTCTTATGCACTGATCCTTTTCAATTATTCCAAAGCTTTTTTATATGTTGCAACAAGTGGTCTCTTTGATCATTCATGTTATCACTATCAATTTTTTCCAAAAATATAAAAAAATATCAATGGAAATCGCTAGACTAAGTAAAACCAACTAACAAAGATATCAATTTATAGATCACTAAATAGAGCAATAGGCTAGTAGCTTTAGAATTAAAAACCAACATTTCAAATCAATAACAACCAGAAGTATCATTTATCCGCACATAATAAATGGATATTTGCAAAAGAAATTTTATATGAAAGATGTTTACCAAAACGTAAGTTACTGTACAAAAACTATAGCATACTAACATGCCATTTACATGGTGGTTTTAAGAGTGTGAATAGCAATTTATTGATAGGGTCCCTCTTCACTTGAAGTATGAAGTGAAGCGCTTGCTTTATTAAAGTAAAGTGCAATTTTTTTAAAAGACCATAAAAACATGCACAGAGACAAGAAGAACAGAAAAGAAAAAAAGTATAATCATAGTAACATCAATATCAAATCAAAGAAAAGAAAACAAATTGCAACACTAATAATAGAGAAGCAAGTTTAAGTATCAACATATCTCATGCAAGCTAGTTAACATGTATCATGCTAGAAAAGTAAATCGAGAAAGTATTCTTGTAAATCTTTATAATAAAAACTTTTCACATGTGCTCAAGCTTATGTTCTTTGATGTCCAACCACGAGTGAACCCACACAGACACATATTATGATCACAAACTACCAAACTCAAGTTTCTCATAAATGAGGCATAATTTTTCCACACAACTCGGTTTAATAGAAAGTGACTCTTAACCTTTCTCCAGATTTCTATCAGAAAACATTCTTGGAAATGTTAAATCCTCTTAACTTTTTTCCCATTTTCGATTCACATGAACCTACAAACTTTAATGGAAGTCAAATAAAATAAATAGTTCAAGCCCACTAGCAATAAAAAGATATAACACAGAAGAAAAAAAAATATTTTTTCACTTCTCAGAACATTTTGAGTCACTTCAACCATTCTTTTCCCTTTTTAAATTCACATGGACCTGCAAATTTTAATGTATATCAAACAAATAAAAAGCTCAAGCCTGCTAATAATAAGAAAATATGACATGAATGAAAATAAAATAGTAGTTTCACTTCTCAGAGCATTTCTAGTCACTTCAACCTCTTTTTCTTTTCAGATTCTTATGGACTTGCAAATTTTAATGTACGTCAAACAAAATAAAAAATTCAAGCCCACTAGCGACAAAAAATTTTTAGAAGGGAGAAAATAAAATACTAGTTTCACTTCTCAGAGCATTTTGAGTCACTTCACTACTCTTTTTCCCTTTTTAGATTCACATGGACCAGCAAATTTTATTGTCAATTAAATAAGAAAAAGGTTCCATACCACCGCCCAAAGAAATGGAACAAAACAAAATAAAAAACTAGTTTCACTTCTCTAGGCATCTGGAGTCACTTCAACTTCTTGATAGAAGGTGTCATTGTCTTTAATTGGATGAAAATTAGGAGGCAAAAAAGTACTTTTCTTTGCTGGCTTATTTGGATGAATGGTTGATCCAATAAAACTTCTATTTTTGTCAATCGAAATACTCTTTTCAGCATTATCTTTTAAAGAGCCTATGACTCTTAAGTTTTTCCCTCGACCTCTTGCATCACGTCTCTTAACGTGTGTTGCATCACTTTAGCTTCTTGATTGATGGGGACAATGTCTTCCACTGCATTAAAAGAAGGATGCACAAGGATATTTTTCTCTGGTAGCTTATTCAACTTAGAAGTTGTATTATAGCTATTATTTTTTGCAATCTAAGTCCTTTGTTCAGCAAACTTTTAAAGAGCCCTTAACTCCTAAGCTTTGCCCTCATCCTTTTGCCAAGGCACCAAGTTAAATGAATTCATGCTTAAAAATCATCAGAGCTAATTCCATTATATACTTTTGCAAATTTGAGAGGTTCATGTCAATGAAATATAAAAAAGAAAAAAATAAGAGAAAAGTCTTCCAAATAAAAGATCGATTATTTTAGCAAGTTTTCATTAAGAAATGTAAATTAAGAGCGACATTAGTATAAAAGATACAATGTACATGTCGCCATAAAAAATATAATTAATTAAAAGGATGCATGATAAAGTTGCAAACCTTCATGAGTTCTTTTCCTTTTCATTTGTCTAGAGTTATCTAACTCCTCTATGTCACCATTCGTTTTTTGCAAGATAAAAAAATCATGAGGTTGAATCTTTTGTATAATATACCAACCTTTATTGGACTGATCGATAACACAAAATACTTGTGACGCTTATTTGGATAATACAGTAGACTCATTTGCTTTCAAGAATTATTGGCAATTAATACATACAAAGCTATATTCATCCATTCTAAATCCCCTCTCTTGGTTATATACATCAAACTATGTACATTAAAATAAAATTACTCTTCTTTCATTAATAAATTACAATTCTATAACCTCGGTTAACTCACCATAGTAATCCATTTTGTTTTTCTCTTTATCAGTCTCACTAACTACAACCACTCAAGGATTCTGAGTTTTCAAACCTTTATCATACTCTTGTATGTGAAACCAATATCCAATAATAATGTGATCTTTGAATCTTGAGTCATGACACAAGCTTGGACCCCAGACCGATACATGGGACCTAGAACCACGAATGGCTCCAAGCTAACCCATAGCACATACATAGAATAAATAAGAGCATTACTAAGTGGAAGTAAAACATAAACGTAATATAAGTGGAAGTCTACATAACATATCAACATAAACGTGAACACGAACCAACATCACTGAACCATCTATTTATAGGTGTCTGAAAAGTGTCTAAACATCTAATGAGTTGATGGGACAACACCCCCAACTAGCTCGTGACGTCTAAAACTGAAAGACTTGCACAAAAGTGACATAATCAAAACTGATATCCTTAGATGATGAGGACTCATCAAAACTGTGATAGAGTTGAATCGAATGGGAGCTAGCTAACAACGCGACTGAGACAGATGACCTAAACCTATATCATGAGATGAACAACATCATGTATGCGATCAGTATTGGAAATATACTCAGTATATATAAAAAGTAAAACCTTCTAGTAAAAATGATAATCTAAATCCATGATTGTAAATCAATATATAACATGAGAGTAGGGACAATATTCTAAAAGCCATATTCCTGAAAAAAGCACAATCATAAGTTATTCATCATAAGCTAAACATAATGAACCACGGTTTAGAAATAGAAATCAGATAATGTGCTATACTTGAAATGATAAATGAAAACTCATAGACAAATCAATGGGCCAAATATGCTATAAAACATGATATCATAGGACATGAACATACGTAACTAAAAACATGAAGAACAACGGGAGGCTTCATCATAATTGACACCATCACGATAGACCATACGTGATGCCCCAACTATTTTGTTCAAGTGGGCGGAGCCATCCTAAGCCTTGCCAGGACAAAGAACTATAAAGGTGTGATATCACTGGTGCGCCCTCAGGCAGGGAAGCACTCTCTTGAGAGGTCTCAAATAAGTATGTATATATATATATATATATGTATGTATATATGTACGTATAAATATATATATATATATGTGTGTATGTATGTATGTATGTATGTATATACACACACACACACACACCTACGGTGGTGCGTTATTGTGAGACTTGGGTCCTAAGAATCCCGAGCCTACTCGGTGCTAGACACAACTCCAAAAACATGCATATTGCTTATAATCATATTCTCAAAACATAGCTTAAATCTATTTCTCAGGAGTCTTGACTCCAAACATCCCTAAAACACTAACCTTGTAAGCCTTGTCAAAAATCATGATAAAACATACTTGAATATACATGGGCTTGCCCAAATCATGAAATTATACATACTTTAGTCATGCTTCATAATCTGTAATCATGGAATCATAAGTTTAAAAATTCATTAAGATTCATTAATATTTTGATAATTTGTCATACTGGAAATTACTGGCTCATAAGCTTGAAATTCATAAATCATGCATACTAGGGCATAATCTTCATAAAATTGAAATCATGAATTAGTAAGTAAATTGAGAGTTAAATCTACCATAGTAGCCATAAATAATCAATTCAAACATGAGAGAATTGAATCTAATAGAGATAGTATGGATAATTGAATGAAATTGGGTTTAACCGTAGAATTTTTGTAAAACAAGATTATGCTCTTTCGAATGTAATGACATATTTATAAATAAATGCAACTCTATGAAAATGTACTCCCGATTTAATTTAAATTGGCTTCAATTTTATCATCCAGTCCCATTCATAACCCTATATATTTGGGCTTAAAGAATCCTCAACTTGATTGGAGCCCCAAAGGGAATTGAGATGAAAGAGATGATGAAGCCCTAACTTCTTTTGAGGGGATTTAATCTTCACTTTGGGTGTTAGGACTAGAATGAGTGTTTAAGATGATTAAAACACTTCAAAACACCCTTTAGGAGACTTAAAATGACTTAGTTTAGGAGTTAGGAACTTAAGAATTATGAAAACAACCTTAATGATCTGACAGGAAATTACTCGCTGCTAGACCTAACGAGTGACTGGACGATCCGTTGGAAGACTTGAAGGGTCATCACTTGACCCGTTGTTACTGGCAGATTCATCTCAAATTTTCTGATATTCTCTTGATGCCTCACTTGATGATTCATCATGCACTTAATGGGTCACTTAACCAGTCGACAAGAATCTCTAAAACTCGACATTTCTCGATTGTCCTACACCCAATGACTCGCTTAACGAGTCGTTAAGTGAACGTTACGAGTCACTTCATGACTCATTTTGTGTTCTGGAGAAGTTTTGTTTGTTTTCTCCATTTTAGTTCTCATGTTTGATCTTAGGGACTTTTGGCATGTTACATTATCTCCCCTTGGGAACATTCATCCTCGGATGTAGATTAAGCATTACAAGACTAGGGAAAGAACTTCAATCCCAAAAATGAATAACCATAGCTTAAAACTAATGGAGTGATTGAATTCGGACTGAGATACATGACTGAACTTAATTCATGAAACACACATGTATGTTATGACATGAAAGGAATTGAAATACATGAACTTGACATGAAACTGAGTAGAGTACTAAGGAGGAAATTGGTACCTCATACTGGAACTGAGCCGAAAGGGAAATGATGCGGGTATTTAGCCATCATATCTACTTTGGTTTCTCACATAGCTCCCTCAATAAGTTGATCTCTCCATAAAACTTTCACTGAAGGTACTTCCTTGTTCCTCAACTCCCAAACCTAATAATCAAAGATCTAAACAAGAATTTCCTCATAATTAACACTATCCTTCACCCTAATGCTCTCTATCGGAACAACTAAAGCTGGATCGCCAATGCAATTTTTCAACATAAATACATGTAAATTTGGGTGCACCGAAGCTAACACCACTAGTAGCTCAACTCATATTCCACCTTGCCACCTTGCCTCAAGATTCTATAAGGTCCAACATATCAGGGACTAAGCTTTCCTTTATTACCAAATATCACAACTCCTTTCACGGGAGGCACCTTCAGAAACACCCAATCATCGACCTCGAACCCAAGCTCTCTCCTCCTAACATCCGCATAAGACTTCTGACGACTCTGAGCTATTTTTAGCCTCTCCCGGATAAGCCGGACTTTCTCCAAAGCCTCATAAAATGAATCTGGCCCTATCAACATAATCTCACCTACCTCAAACCATCCAATAGGTGATCTACACCTCCGCCTATAAAAAGCCTCAAATGGAGCCATCTGGATGCTGGAGTGATAACTATTATTGTAGGCGAACTCAATGAGAGGCAACTGATCATCCCATCTACCCTTAAAATCAATCACACACACTCTCAACATGTCCTCAAAACTTTGAATAGTCCGCTCTACCTATCCATGTCATGACCCAAACATAGGCCCGAATCTAGATATAGAACCTAGAACCATAAATGGCTCCAAGTCTACCCATTTCATGAACATAAAGTTGAAGCTTAACATAAATAAAGCAAAGGACTAATTTCTTAAATAGCATATTTCTGAATATAAAAACATTGCACATCGAGAATAACATAACACTGAATTCAAAGCTTAATATAATACTATGTATGGTAAGCCTTTAGCATACTAACGAGCTGATGGGACAACACCGCTAACTAGATCACTAGAAATCTAAAACTAAAATGATGATAACTCAACTATCCAACGATCCTCAAAGGATGAGGACTCACTAACAAGCCGTCTGGACTAAACTCTAAAAAAACTAGCTAGCGGCGAGGCTGGATATGAATGTCTGAGCCTTTATCATGAAACAATATAGCATGGAGTATGCGTTCAGTACTTGGAATGTACTGAGTATGCAAGGTAACTAAAACAAGCTAAGTAAGTGAGACTGATAAGATGTTTAGCATAATTCCTATGAATAAAAGATTATGAGAGTAAGGAATTGCATGCTGATATCTTGAAAACATTAGTTAAATAACAGAACCTCATAACTAAAATGAATGACCCAAAAGCTGAATTTGTTATTCATAAGTAAAATTGATAAATGAACATTGGGTCAAACCTGTTAAAAACATAATATCATAGCTGATGAACATGCATAACTGAAATCATGAGGAATAATAGGAGTATCGTCATATAACTAAAATAATCACAATAGAGCTTACGTGATCCAAATTATTACACTCAAGTGGGCTGAGCCATCCAAAGCCTTGCCAGGGCTAAGGGTGCTACCATGATATCGATACCAAGTTGAAGGCCCCTTGGGGGCAGGGAAAGCTCACAAGGGTGGTCCCAGTGAATCTAAACTGACCTATATTGGTGCGTAGTTCTAAGGCCTAGGGTTTACTGGACCGCGACTCTACTGCAAAAAACATGCATACGCTCTCCATCGTTTTTCAAGGAAGCTGAACCATCATTTTTTTGGTGACACTGATCATCAATTACCTACATAGTCTGAAATTGGAATATGAGGATCCTCGGCTCAAAATATACCACAAGCTGAAAAATAGGAGTCTAGACTCCAAAACCATGTGGTAAGCTAACATAATAAACTTGAACCAAGTCATGAAAACATACATAAATGATATGGGCTTGCCCAAACCTTAAGATGTTTTAAATAGAATTGCTAGTCAAAAAAATCAAGGATTCATACATGGGTAATTCATAAACATTCTTTCATGCTAGACATCCCATCATGCTTAAAAACATAGATCATAATCTTAAATTTTCATGCAACTTGCATAATTTGGAATAATAATTTCAAAACTAGAAATCATAAATTGTAATTCAAATAGGTAAAAAATGTGCCTATGAATCTCAAAACATTCTTTGATACATGAAGGGAATTTGACCAATAAAAAATCATAGAAAATTTCATGAAATTGGATTAAAACTCCAAAAGATCATAGAATTTGACTTTAAGACTTGAATTCATGAACTTGAGGAGAAATTATGGCACCAGAGTGAATTGATTCTCTCATTCATAGCCCTATATACCTGGGTAATCGAATTCTACACTTTTGCTTGAAAGTCTAAGACAATTGGAGGAGACTTGAAGAATTTTAGGCTTGATCTCCTTAGGAATTCTCTAATCTTGCATGCACACGGAGGGAATAGATTAGAATGGGCTAATCCCTCTTAAAATCCTCCTAACTGAGCTTGAAATGACATAGTTTAGGGCTTAGGATCTAAGGAATTATGAAAACACCCTTAGTAAAATTGTAGGACAAACTAAACCACTAGCTGCTATGACCCGTACCACAAGTTGTACAATTGACCTAAGACTCATGGTATCCTTTCATACTGACCATGTCCCAAAACATCACTCCTCTAAAAAATCCCACAAATCCTGCTACGACGTGTAACTTCAACTTACGAGTCGTACCCCCACTCGTACAATCAACACCCAAAAAGTCCCTAGTTTTTGTTATGATATGTACCACGAGTCATAACCACATGCCACGATTCGCAGTGGGGACCCGTGGTTTCAAAGGCCAACTGCTAAACCCTTACTGCGGGTCATCCTAAGAGTTGTACCATTCTCATACAATTGTACCATCGATAGTACTGAGACAAAATGTAGGATTTCTCCTACTGAGCACTTTTAAAATTCCGAACTTAGTCATAGGAACTTTTGGGGTATTAAAATATCTCCCCTTTGGGAATGTTCATCCTCGAATGTGGGTAAACATACTGAATAATTGTGGAAAGGAACTGCCATCCAAAATACTGAATATCTGAAGTTGAGAAGGGGCTGACTTCCGACTGAAACACATGACTAAACTGAATTCATGAATAGCACATACATGCACTGCCATATAGGAAACTAAGAAAGATGAATTGGAAATGAAACATAATAGAGTACTAAGGAGAAAACTGGTACCTCAAGCTGGAATTGAACCGGAAGGGAAAAGATGCGGATATTTAGCCATCATATCTGCTTCGGCTTTCCACGTAGCTCCCTTGACAAATTGATTTATCCACAAAACCTTTACTAAAGCTACTTCTTTGTTCCTCAACTTCCAAACCTGTGGATCAAGGATTTCAATCACAACGTCTTCATAGTTAAGGTTATCATTCACCCCAATGCTCTTGTCACGACCCAAACATAGACCCGGAGCGTAACACGGGACAAGAAACCCAGAGAGGTCCCAAGTCGACCCATAGCATAAGCATACATCTAACTTCATACACTTTAAGCGAAAGACTAAACATAAGGCATAGCGGAAATGTAAACATAATCATAACACACCGTAATGTAAGAAGTCTTTGGACATACACGCAAGCTGAGTACTACATACTGTGTCAAAGCCTTTACTACATAAGATGGGTTGATGGGACAACATCCCCAACTAACCCGGCCAAGTGCTGAAACATAAAATAACATAAATGTCTATTCAAACAGCCCTCAGAACATGAGGACTCACCAACAAGCTTAAAGTGCACTTTAAGATGGTCTAAAGATGAGGATGAGCCTGAGAGCTAGGTCCTGTATCATGAAACGATATAGCATAAAAAGAATTTGGTCAGTATGTGGAATGTACTAAGTATGCAGGTTAAGTAAAACAGACATTTAAAATATGCAAAATCTCATAAAACATCGTAAGAGTAGGAAATCATGCTCATATTGTAAACATCATAACATAACGTAGGGCTCAAGGTTTTCAAATCATTCATAACACATTCATAATCATAAGCATTAGAGGAAAGCGATAATGAACATAACTTTAGCCAATATACATAATCATAATCAGGCATAAATCATGAGGAACAATAGAAGATTCTCTTAATTTACATACCCCATATGAGCACACATGGAGCCTGATTTGTAAACCTAGTCGGGAGGCCATTTGTACCTTGCCAAGGGTAGAACCATTAAAGTTTGATATCACCATGAAAAGAGCCAATTGGGCCGGGGACAGTCAAAAAGGAGGTCCCAACATACATACGGTGGCACGTAGTTCTTGAGATCTGAGGCAGCACCTGGGCCCCGAACCTACTCGGTGCTCGATACTGCTCCTAAAACATATATAGTGCTCATAGTATAATATGGATTAGTTCATGGGCTAGTGAAATCATGATAATAATAAACATGCTTGTAAATACATGGTCTAGCCATTACACAAGGCTGGTGAGTCAGCCTAAAACATAATTCATGAATCATAGATTTCATACATACTTGTAGATTATGCATATAGCTTGAAAATCATCAAATCATAATGGGTAATTGAATAAATTCATATTTGAAATCATAAATCATGCTGGGCTTGTAAGTACTAGCAAGTTAAGAAAAGATCATAAATCAATTCATCATAGATCATGCTTAAATAGGCCTATTTTAGTAGAAATCGAAATAAATAATTTTATAAGGAAAATAAATTGTAAAGTCTGATCAAAATCCATAAAATATGATGAAATTCATAAATAATAAAATCCCATTAGCCAATCATAAAATTTTCACAAGAATTGAATCGAAACCCCAATAAATTATTGGTATATTTCCAAAAATTAATGAAAAATGGGAATGGGTGTGAACAAAAACACCCATTCATAACCCTACATACTTGGGTAAGGTCAGATTATAGAGTTCTTGAATGCCCAATGGAGAATTGATAGGGAAATCTTGAATCTATGCTTGATCTCTCTAGAATTCTCTTACATTGCATGCATGGGAATGGCTTAAGAAAAGGGGACTTAACCTTTCTTATAATGTCCGTAAAAATACATGAAATGGCATAGTTTAGGGCTTTAGAGCATGGAAAGGTCGAAAATACCCTTAATGAAATCAACCTGAAAATCAGCATAGGGTAATTGTTATACCCCGGAAGCTTAAAGATCGGACCCGAGAGTTGAAAGGGAAAAATTCTAGAATTTATGTTGCAAGCACAAGAGGAGTCGTGATACAACTCATGAGGAGACCCCATGAGTCGTCAAGTAACTCGTGGGCAGGCCTGGAATTAAGGATGGATCGAGGTCCCCATAAGGGAGATAACGACTCACGGTCAGTTCCCATGAGTCTTCATGTCACTTGTACGGTGAGGTTAGGTTAAGTTAGAAGAAGCTCCCGATTTACCTAACAGATGGGACCTCACGATTCTTGCCTAAGCATGTTTTAAAGGGGATCAATGTTATTTTTTAGCCAATGAATCTTAATTCATGATGTTATTGATTTACGTATGAGCCTATATGCATGATTTTTGGAGCTGTGTCTAGGACCGAGCAGCCCGAGGTTCAAAGGACTACGCCGGCGTCTCACAGCCACGTGCCACCGTGGGTTTCTAACGATATGATGTATTGATAATGATCCCCTCAAATGTGATATTAAGCCTAATTCACGAACCTCACCTGGCAAGCCAGGGTCGTCTCTGCCCACTTGAGCGAGATAGTGGGGCATCATGAAAGGCTCTACCGTAATGGTGTCGGTTATGACGTGTCCTTCCATTGTTTCGCATGTTTTATGCATTGTTATATTTATGTTATTGGCTCAAGTTATGTTTTGATAATGTTTACTTACGATTATGATTATGAACACTTTATGAATGATTTGAATGCCTTGAACCTTATGTTTTCTTATGGAGTTTATGATATATGCATGATGTCCTTCTCCTACGTTTACTTATAATTTTTATTTTACTTTTAAATGTTCATTTTACTTACCTTACATACTCGGTACATTCCACGTACTGATCGCTTACTTTCTATGTTGTATCATTTCAGGATACAAGGTTCGGACCTCAGGCTCATCCTCATCCTTAGTCTATCTCGGCTTACGTTCTCAACTTATTGGTGAGTCCTTATGTTCCGAGGGCTATTTGACAGACTCTTATGTTATCTTATGTTTCAGTATTGTTTGGGTTAGTTGGGGGTGTTTTCCCATAAACCCATCTTATGTAGTAGAGGCTTTCAGACAGGATGTAGAACTCAGGTTATGTATATGTCTAGTATTTTCGGTTGTTATACTATGATTACGTTTCTGCTATGTTTTATGCTCAGTTTTCCTCATTATTAAATGAGATTAGTTGCATGCATGTGTCATGGGTCGACTTGGGGTCTCTCGAGGTCCTTTGTCTCGTGTCTACGATTCGGGTGTACGTTAGGGTCGTGACAAACTCGGTATTAGATTCATAGGTTTGAAGTATCTTAGGGTGTATAAAGGCCACTTTAAGTAGATTCTTTTTCATGGGTTTAAAGCAAGCCACACCTATAACAAAGAGCTACTAGGTATTTAGGAAATGTTCCCTTCTTTCATGTTTTATGTCGTGCGATAAAAATTCACTCCATCCTTCTAATTCGTGGGATTCACGATTACAGAATTATGCCTCATAGAAGAATGAACGGAAGGAGGAATGGAAATGATGAAGGCCTCGGGGGTGGCAATGACCATGGGCATCAACAGTCCCCACCTGTTCAGGAGCCCCAGACACTAGAGCCAGCTACCCACGCTAAGTTTCGGGCGGCTATCCAAATGTTGTCGCAGGCCTTAACCGCTCAGGTCTACCAGTAGGCTATTGCATAGGTCCCATAGAATGGCAATGCAGCGGCGTCTCGAATTAGAGACTTCTTGAGGATGAACCCTTCTGAGTTTACAGGATCAAAGGTGGACAAGGATCCATACGAGTTCATTGAAGGGTTCTTGAAGGTCACTCAGGTTATGGGGGTGACAAATGGGGAGTGTGTGGACTTTGCCTCTTATCAGCTAAAAGAGGTCGCTCATATTTGGTAAAATCAATTGAAGGACAACAGGGCAACGGGAGCGGGCCCTATCAGATGGGATGAGTTCCACATGGATTTTCTCGACAGGTTCTTACCTCAGGAGATCAGGGAGTTTAAAGAAGCGGAGTTTGTGAACCTCAAGCAAGGAAAGATGACAGTGTTGAAGAATTTTCTTGAGTTCACTCTTTTGTCAAAGTACGCCCCAGAGTTAGTGATAGATTAGAGGGCGAGTGAGCCGATTCGTTCATGGTGTAGCTGGTTATTTAGATAAGGATTGCAGGACTACTATGCTCCACCAGGATATGGACTTTCCTTGCAAAGTGATGTACGCCCTGCAGATGGAGGCGGCTCATGCGAGGGATAGGGAGGAAAACACGCTTAGACGGATGGGCGTGGGTTTTTGCATTAAAGGTCTTGTGGTGGCTACCGTCCACAGTTTCAGCTGAAATCACTAGCCCTAGCACCATCATCAGCTAGTGCTCCATCCATACCCATGAGCGATCAGAGGAGCAAGGCTTAAGGATCGAGGGATTAGAGAGGCACGCAGTTAGAGTATACCTCTCCAGCCTGCGGGAAGTGCGACAAGAATCATACCGGGGAGCTCCTACTTTGCTCAGATATTTGCTATGGGTGTAGTAGATCTGGGCACATCCGCCAAGCGTTCCCATATGCTAGACAAGGTGATGATAGGGGTCGTGCACACACCACCAGGACAACAGCAGCTCCAGCCTGTTCCACTCCGAAGGGAGCATCGACTAGTGGAGGTGGCGAACAACGCCAAACTCGATTCTATGCCCTTTCACTGCGCCAGGAACAGGAGACATCACCAGACATGGTAATTGGTATGTTGCGTGTTTTTCATATTGATGTTTATGCCTTGTTAGATCCGGGAGCTACCATGTCTTTTGTGACTCCTTACATTACTAGTATCCTTGGAGTTAGTCCCAAGACCTTGTCAGAACCATTTTTAGTTTCGATCCCTGTTGGTGATTAGTCATAGCTAGATGAGTACAAAACGAATGCCCGGTTACTGTGTTGCATAAGGTTACCTCAGCAGACCTTGTAGAGTTATCCATGACTAACTTTGACATTATTCTTGGAATGGATTGGTTGTTTGCATGTTACTCTTTGATTAATTGTAGGACCCGTATGGTGGAATTTCATTTTTCGGGTGAGTTAGTTTTGGACTGGAAGGGTAGTTCAGTGGTACCAGCAGGTCAGTTTATTTCATATCTTAAGGCCAGGAAAATGATCTCTAAAGGTTGCATGTACCACCTAGTTAGGGTTAACGATGTGGAGTCCAAGACCCCGACTATTCAGTCAGTCCCGGTGGTATGCGAATATCTGGAGGTGTTTCCCGATGATTTGCCAGGTGTTCCTCCTGAGAGAGAAATTGATTTTAGTATTTCTCTATTACCCGATACGCGACCTATCTCTATTCCTCCCCATAGGATGGCTCCAGCTGAGCTAAAGGAATTCAAGGATCAATTAAAGGATCTATTGGATAAGGGTTTCATTAGACCAAGGCAGTCTCCAATGGGGTGCACTAGTTCTATTTGTTTGAAGTAAGGATGGTTCCCTTCGCATGTGTATTGACTATCGGCAGTTGAACAAGGTCACTGTCAAGGACAAGTACCCTTTACCTAGGATTGGTGATTTGTTTGACCAGCTTTAGGGTGCCAAAAGTTTCTCAAAGATAGACCTCAGGTCCGGGTACCATCAGTTATGAGTTCGGGAGAGTGATATTCCGAAGACAACCTTCAGCACACTATATGGCCATTATAAGTTTACGCTTATGTCTTTTTAACTAAGAAATGCTCTTGCAACTTTTATGGAATTGATGAACCGGGTGTTCAAACCATATTTGGACACGTTCGGTGATCGTGTTCATCGATGACATCTTGATATACTGACGTAGCGAGGAGGAGCATGTTGCTCACCTGAGAGTAGTACTTTAGACCCTTAAGGATCATTAGCTATATGCAAACTTCAGTAAGTGTGAATTTTTGTTGGACTCGGTGGCAATTTTGGGTAATGTGGTGTCAAGCAAAGGCATAAAGGTTGATTCACGAAAAATTGAAGCAATGAAGAATTGGCCTAAGTCGGTGAACCCTTCAGAAATTCAGAGTTTCTTAGGCTTAGGACGCTACTACCGAAGATTTGTTGAGGGCTTTTCATCAATTGTAGCCCCATTGACCAGGTTGACTCAGGAAAAGGTGAAGTTCCAATGGTCGGGTGCTTGTGAGAAAAGCTTCCGAGAGTTGAAGACCCAACTCACTTCAACACTAGTGTTGACTTTGCCCGATGGTGTTCACGGCTTTGTTGTATATTGTGATGCTTCGAGAGTCAGACTAGGATGTGTATTTATGCAGCATGGGAGGGTAATAGCATATGCCTTGTGACAGCTGAAAATTCATGAAAAGAACTAACCAACCCATGATCTTGATTGGCCACAGTGGTGTTTGCATTGAAAATATGGCAGCATTACTTGTATGGGGTCCACGTGGATGTAATTACGGACCACAAGAGCTTGCAATATGTGTTCACACCAAAGGATCTAAATCTTTGGCAAAGGAGGTGGTTGGAGTTACTAAAGGACTATGACATAAGTTCCTCTACCAACGGGGCAAGGCTAATGTGGTTGCATATGCGCTTAGTAGGTTCTCTATGGAGAGTGTGTCCCATGTGGACAAGGGAAAGAAGGAGTTAGTGAGAGACGTCCATCGACTTGCAAGGTTGGGAGTTAGATTGATCGACTCGACCAATGGTGGTGTTGTTGTGCAGAATTGGGTAGAATCGTCCTTCGTGGTTGATGTCAAGTCTAAGCAAGATGAGGATCCGACTTTGAGGAAGCTAAAGGAAGAGCACGGAGTCAAAAGGTGGAGGTTTTCTCCCAACGGGGAGATGGTGTACTATGATACCAGGGTCGACTATGTGTTCCGGATGTTGATAATTTGAGTGTTCGGCTATTGCAGGAGGCACATGGTACCAGATATTCCATCCATCCTGGATCAACGAAGATGTATGTGGACTCATGATAAATATATTGGCGGGATTGTATGAAGAAGGATATCGCAAAGTTCATAGCAAAATGTCCTAACTGCTAGCAAGTGAAGGTCGAGCATCAAAGACCAGGAGGCGTACTTCAGGATATTAGCATCCCCACTTGGAAGTGGGAAGAGATTAATATGGACTTCATTGAAGGCCTACCTCGCACTCGCCGACACTATGACTCCACTTGGGTGGTGGTAGACAGGTTAACTAAGGTTGCACACTTCCTACCGGTCAAGACCACAGATTCAGCGGATGATTATGCTAAGTTGTATATTCAGGATTTGGTCAAATTCATGGAGTGCCCTTGTCTATTTTTTCAGACCGAGGTACTTAGTTTAGCTCACAATTCTGGCGTTCCTTTCAAAAATGACTTGGGATGCAAGTTAAGCTCTAAAAAGCCTTCCATCCGCAAACAGACGGCCAGGTAAAACGAACCACTCAGAACCTCGAGGATATGTTGAGGGAATGTGTTATGGATTTCAAAGGTATTCGGGATGATCATTTGCCCTTGACCAAGTTCGCCTATAATAAAATTTATCACCCCAGTATCCAGATGGCACCATTGGAGGCTCTTTACGGGCGAAGGTGTAGATTGCCCATCGGTTGTTTTGAGGTTTGTGGCACGGCCATGATAGGACCATATTCGGTTCATGAGGCCATGGTAAAGGTCCAATTGATAAGGGACAGGTAAAAAACCACTCAGAGTCATTAGAAATCGTATGCTAATGTAAGGAAAAGGGATCTAGAATTTGATATGGACGACTGGGTATTTCTAAATGTATCTCCCATGAATGGAGCCATGCGGTTTGGGAAAAAGGGGAAACTCAGTCCCTGATATGTTGGTCCTTACCAGGTTATGAGTAGAGTTTGTAAGGTGGCGTATGAGTTGAACTTGCCTGCAGAGTTAGCTTCAATTCATCCCGTGTTTCATGTATCGCTCTTGAAAAAGTTCTTGGGTAATCCAACTTTAGTAGTCCCGGTAGACACATTGGTGTAAAGGATAGCCTCAACTTTGAGGAAATTCCGGTAGAGATCTTGGATCTTCAGGTTCGGAGGTTGATGAACAAAGAAGTAGCTTTCGTTGAAGTATTATAGGGGAACCAGCATGTTGAAGGAACTATGTGGGAAGCCGAAGCAGATATGATGGGTAAATACCCACACCTGTTCCCTACCGGCTCAGTTTCAGTTTGAGGTACCAATTTTGCCCTAAGCCTCTAATCAGTTTTCATGTTTCGTTCATGCGTACAAGTTTTTTTATGAGGAGGTAAATGTATGAGATGTCTGAATTTAGTTC
This sequence comes from Datura wrightii, assembly GCA_035772735.1. Taxonomy (NCBI): domain Eukaryota; kingdom Viridiplantae; phylum Streptophyta; class Magnoliopsida; order Solanales; family Solanaceae; genus Datura; species Datura wrightii. The sequence goes on along the minus strand of JASDFA010000019.1, from coordinate 66,773,155 downwards.
AGTTATGTAGGTCTTTTCGGAGGCAGTCATTCTGTCAGTTTTCGATTTTAATAATCAATATTTGCATATGATGATTGCATGTTTCTATGTTTTCTGTGTGTTTCTAACATTTGATGACGAATGTCCCCAAGGGAGAGATATTGTTATACCCCAGAAGCTCAAAGATCGGACCCGGGAGTTGAAATGGAAAAAATCAGGAATTTATGTTGTAGACACAGGATGAGTCGTGGGATGACTCGTGAGGAGACCCCATGACTCGTCAAGTGACTCGTGGGAAAGCCTGGAATAAAGGAAAGATCGAGGTCCCCACGAAGGAGAAAATGACTCGTGGTCAGTCCCCATATGTCGTCATGTCACTTGTGGGGTGAGGTTGGGTTTAAGTTAAAAGAAGCTCCCAATGTACCTAACAGATGGGACCCCACGAGTTATGGCCTGTCCCAACAACTCATGAGGTGGGTCATGAGCAAGCCTATGGACTTTTAATGGAGGATGAGGCAATTACTTGACGGGCAACACGATGAGTTATTTTCCGTCCTGACGAGTCGTCGGGTCACCCGTTAGGGTCATCTGGCAATTATTTTGTGCGAATTAATAAGGCCCTTCTCGCAATTTCCTAAACTCTTAAGGCCTAAACTATATCGTTCGAAGGTCGGAATAGGTTCTTTAAGGTGGTTTAAGTCCCTAATGCATACCCATTCCCATGCAAGAGCTTTTAGAGAGGTTTTAGGGAGATTCAAGGTCTTCTCCTCCAAGTTTCCATCAATTTCTTTGTGGTTTTTCAAGGAACTTCGAAATCAGTCCATCCCCAGGTATTTAGGGTTTTAGAATTGGTGAAATTCTTTCACACCCATGCCCAAATTTCGATTTAAATCACGGATTCTCCTTTTCAATTCCATGGGGTTTTACCCAAATGCATGAAAATGAGATTTCTCTTTATGGGTATGATTTAATTGAGTTTTTATTATTGAATTATGAATGATCGATAGGTTTTATATATATTTTTTAAATCATGTTTCAAGCTTTTTAAATCTAAAATGCCCATTGATGAGAGTTCACGAAACTTATAATTTATGATGAATATTCAATATTTTGAATTTATTGATGACGGAAAAGCATAAATTCAAGTTACCCGTGTTTATGAGTATATTTTGAAAGAATTTGATATGATCAATTATTGGGAAATTCCACATGTTGAAGAATGATTTATGATTTATGAAGCGAATTACATGATTTATCGATTTATGATGTTGGCCAATGAAAAGGGACTATGATTCTTGGCTAAGCATGTTTTAAAGGAGATCAAGGATGATAGATGTTATATTTTAGCCAAAGAATCTTAATGTATGTGTTATTTATTTATGTATGAGCCTACATGCATGTTTTTGGGAGCCGCATCTAGCACCGAGCAGCCCGACATTCAGAGGACTACGTCGATGTATCATAACCATATGCCACCGTGGGTTTCTAATGATATGATGTATTGATAATGATCCCCTCAAATGTGATATCACGCCTGATGCACGACCCTCAACTAGTAAGCCAGGATCAGCTCTGCCCACTTGAGCGAGATAGTGGGGCATCATGAAAGGCTCTACCATGATGGTGTCGGTTATGACGAGTCCTCCCATTGTTCCACATGGTTTATGCATTATTATATTTATGTTATTGGATCAAGTTATGTTTAGATAATGTTTGCTTACGATTATGATTATGAACGCTTTATGAATGATTTGAAAGATTTGAGCCTTATGTTTGCTTACGGAGTTTATGATATATGCATGATGTACTTCTCCTATGTTTACTTATGAGATTTATTCTACTTTTAAATTTCCGTTTTACTTACCTTGCATACTCAATACATTCCACGTACTGACCGTATACCTTCTATGTTGTATCATTTCATGATAGAGTGTTCGGACCTCAAGCTCATCCTCATTCTTAGTCCAACTCAACTTACGTTCTCAGCTTATTTGTGAGTCCTCATGTTTCGAGGGCTGTTTGACAGACTCTTATGTTACCATATGTTTCAGTATTGTTCGGGTTAGTTGGGGATATTGTCCCATAAACCCATCTTATGTAGTAAAGGTTTTCAAATAGGATGTAGAACTCAGTTTATGTATATTTCTAGTATTTCCGGTTATTATACTATGATTACGGTTCCGCTATGTTTTATGCTAAGTTTTCCTCTTTATTAAATGAGATTATCTGTATGCATCTGCCATGGGTCGACTTGGGGTCTCTCGGGGTCTCTTGTCCCATGTCTACAATCCGGGTGTACCTCCAAGTCGTGACTGCAATACAACGGGCATACCAACGAGTCATTGGAAGCTACCACGACTCATGGTATGGCCTGTCATCTACACTGCCCAAGCCATGCTTCCTAAATCATACCATGGCTCGACAAGAAGACTCGTCCTTTGATTTGATGCACCGTTGGTTCAATCATTGCTTTCCTCCTGAATACCTTGAGCCTTTCCTCACAACGAACCTCACCATGACTCGTGGTTGCTTTCAATGAGCCGTGGTCTTGATCCATTACATGCACTAGAACTTTGACCACCTAGACAACAAAAAGTGACAACGGATCATTATTACTCATGACGGGTCATTGGATGACTCGTTTTTTCAGGCTACCCACAAGTACAAACAATGACTCATTGTTTTAGGCAATGAGTCATTACTCAACCCGTTGTATCCACTTCCACTAGGTCTCCCCTCACCATGACTGCTAACAATGACCCGTGGTTCCAAACCACTAGTTGTCACATTTCCCATCCTGTGATGTTTTACCAGTTTTCAGCCTACTTTAAGTTTTGATCTCGGATCTAATCTTAGGAACTTTCTTGGTATACAATATCTCCCCCTTGGGAACATTCATCCTTGAATGTTGGAAACAAGCATAAAACAAAGGCATGCAATCCTTAACACCCAAATACCGTTCATTTAAACAGAAAAATAATGGAATGACTACCCTCGATTCACATCACATAGCTGATCTGATTTCATACTTCACATACACACCCATATACATAAAAGAAACTTGCACACATTATTTGAACATGAAAACTAAATGGAGTTATAGGGCAAAAATGATACCTCAAGTCGGAACTGTGCTGGTAGAGAATAAGTGTGGGTATTTCGGCATCATATTCGCTTCAGCTTCCCACGTAGCTCCTTCGACATGCAGATTTCTCCATAATACTTTCACTAAAGCTACTTCCTTGTTCCTTAGCTTCTGAACCTTACGATCTAATATTCCCACCGAAACCTCCTCATAGCTAAGACTATCTTTTACATTAACACTATCTACCTGGACTACTACAACTGGATCTCCCAAACATTTCTTCAAAAGTGATACGTGAAGCGCAGGATGCACATAAGATAACTTTGAGGGCAGTGCTAACTCATACACCACCTTACCAACTGTTTTAATCCTGTAGGGACCAACATAGCAGGGACTGAGTTTTCCTTTCTTCCCAAATCGCATTACTCCCTTATAGGAGATACCTTCAGAAATACCCAATTGTCCACCTCAAACTCCAACTCTCTCCTCCTCACATCAACTTATGACTTTGGATGACTCTAAGCGGTTTTTAGCCTGTCCCTTATCAACTAAACCTTCACCATAGCCTCTTGAACCGAATATGGCCATATCGTAGCAGCTTCATCAACATCAAACCATCCGATGGGCAATCGACATCTCCACCCATAGAGAGCCTCGAACAGTGCCATTTGGGTACCGGAGTGATAGAGGTTATTGTATGCGAACTCTATCAAGGGAAGGTGATCACCCCAACTACCTTTAAAGTCCATAACGCAAGCTCTCAACATGTCTTCGAGAGTTTGAATTTTCCATTCCGCTTGACCATCCATCGTGGATGAAACGTTGTGTTGAGTTTAACCTGAATCCTAAGCCCTTTCTGAAAATACCGCCAAAACTAAGGTAAATTGAATACCTCAGTCTGAAATAATAGACAAGGGCACTCCATGTAATAGAACCAATTCCCGGATATACAGTTTGGCATAGTCCTCCGCCGAATCCACAATTTTCACCGGTAGAAAATGTGCAGCCTTGGTTAACCTGTCCACCACAACTCAAATAGAATCATGTTGACAACACGTACGAGGTAGCCCTGTTATAAAATCCATGTTAATTTCTTCCCACTTCCAAGTGGGAATGCTAATATCCTGAAGTACTCCTCCCAGCTTTTGATGCTTAACCTTTACTCATTGATAGTTCGGGCACTTGGCTATGAATTCCGCAATATCCTTCTTCATGCCACTCCATCAATAGATTTTCTCATAAATCACGATACATATTAGTGGCACCCATATGGATGGAATACCTAGATCCATGGGCCTCATGCAATACCCGACTCCTCAAATCATCAACATCTGGAACAAATAGGCGACCCTGGTACCGAAGCACACCATATCTCCCGTGGGAGAAGACCTCCACCTTCTTACTACGAACGACTTTCTTAATCGTTACCAAAATTGGGTCCTCATCTTGTCTGGATTTCACATCAGTCCCAAATGATGATTCGGATCCACTTTGCACTCCGCCATCGGTAGAGTAAACCAACCTAACTCCTAACCTTGTGAGACGATGCACATCTCTCACCAACTCCTTTTTTCCTTCATCCACGTGGGACACACTCTCCATGGAAAGCCTAGTAAGTGCATCCGCCACCATATTAGCCTTTCCCGAGTGGTAAAGAACATCATATCATAGTATTTGAGCAGCTCTAACCACTTCCTTTGTCATAGATTTATGTCTTTTTGTGTGAACACATATTGTAAACTCTTGTGGTCCATAAACACATCCACATGAACCCCGTACAAGTATGTCGCCAGATCTTGAAAGCGAATACCACCGCAGCTAACTCCAAATCATGGGTCGGAATTCTTCTCATGGATCTTTAACTTTGTAGAGGAATATGCTATTACCTTCCCTTGCTGCATCAATATACACCTGAGTCCAATCCTCGAAGCATCACAATGAACCACAAAACCATCCATACCCTCAGGTAGGGTCAACACCGATGCAGTAGTATGTCGGGTCTTCAACTCTTGGAAGCTTTTCTCATAAGCCCTTGGCCATTGAAACTTCACCTTCTTATGAGTCAACTTGGTCAAAGGTGCTGCAATCGATGAAAAGCCTTCAAAAAAATTCTGGTAATAACCATCTAGGCCCAAGAAACTCCGAATATCCGAAGGATTCACTGGTCTAGGCCAATTCTTCATCGCCTCGATTTTCTGAGAGTCTACCTTTATGTCGTCGCTTGATACCACATGACCCAAAAACAATATGGAGTTCTTGCATAAAATTGGTGATCCTTGAGAGTCTGAAGCACTACTCTCAAATGAGCAACATGCTCCTCCTCTCTCCGAGAGTATATGAGGATGTCGTCAATGAACACAACCACGAAAGTATCCATGTATGGCTTGAACACCTTGTTCATTACGTTCATAAAAGTTGTAGGAGTATTCGTTAGTCAAAAAGACGTAACTACAAACTCATAATGACCATACCGCATCCTAAAGGTTGTCTTTGGGATATCACACTCCCAAATAATAAGCTGATGATACCTGGACCTGAGATCTATCTTTGAGAAAGACTTGGCACCTTGAAGCTAGTCAAACAAATCACTTATCCTGGGTAAAGGATACCTATTATTAACGGTGGCCTTGTTTAATTGCCGATAGTCAATGCACATCCGAAGTGAACCATCCTTCTTCCGGACAAATAACATTGGTGCACCCCATGGAGACTTGCTCGGTCTAATGAAGCCCTTATCTAGTAGGTCCTTCAATTGATCCTTAAAATCTTTCGCTTAGTTAAATCCATCCTGTAGGGGGGATAGATATAGGCTATGTGTCGTGTAGGAGGTCGATACCCAAATTAATTTGCCGTTCGGGAGGAATACCGGGCAAATCATCGGGAAAGGCCTCTGGATACTCACGCACTACCGGAACTGACTGGATAGTCGGGATCTCAAACTCAACATTCTTAACCCTAACTAAATGTTACATGCAACCCTTGGAAATTATCTTTCTGGCCTTAAGATATGAAATGAAATGACCTATAGGTACAACCAAACTCCCCTTCCATTCTAAGACTAACTCACCCGAAAAGTGCAACTCCACTGCACGGGTTCTACAATTAAAAGAAGCATAACACACATACAACCAATGCATGCCAAGAATAATATAAAAGTCATTCATGGCTAACTCTACAAGGTCTGCGGAGGTGACTTTATGCATTGTAGTGATGGGGCATCCTCTATACACCCGCCTAGCTACCTTTGAATCACCAACAGGAGTAGAAACTGAAAATGGTTCTGACAGAGTCCCGGAACTAACTCCAAAGCTACTAGAAATATAAGGAGTTACAAAAGACAAGGTAGCCCCCGGATCTAGCAAAGCATAAACATCAATATGAATAACACACAACATACCTATGACCACATCCGGGGAGACATCCTGCTCTTGGAGGGGTGCTAAAGCGTAAAACTTGTTTTGATTCTGATCGCCGGCTGAACTAGTCGAGGCACCCTTCTGTGGGGGAAGTTCTGCTAGAGCGGCTGAACTAGCTGCTAGCACACAGGCTCCACCGGCCCCTTATCTGGTTGAAGGGCAATCCCTAAGTCTGTGTCTAGGTTTTCCACACCCGAAACAAGCATCTGATCCAACTAGGCACCTCCCAGGATCATTCTTGCTGCATCCCGCACAAACTAGGGAAGTGCGCTTCATCTGCATACTACCCTGGCCTCTCGAATTAGAAGTTATGCTCCTCCGATCCCCTCAAAATCGCGATGGCATACTAGCCGATGATGGTGCTAGAGTAATAGATCTTTGCGGGGACTACTGACATTGTCCACCCTCTTATCTGACCTGAGAAGTCCCATAACCATCGGTCTTAGCCCTCTTTCCCTCTCTCTACCTTCGATATACAGACTCCATCTGCTGAGCATGCAACACAATGCGCGGAAATTCTATATCCTAATGAAACATGGAAATCTTGCAGTCCTTATCCAGATAGTCCGCCACTCCATGTACAAAATGTTTCACCCGAGCCCTTTGGTCTGCCACCAACTCTGGCGCATACATGTATAGATGGGTGAACTCCAATGCGTACTCCTAAAAAAACATGTTGCCTTGCTTCAAATTAACAAACTCAGCTGCCTTAAGCTCCCTCATTTCTCAATGGAAAAATCAATCAAAAAATCGATCCAAGAATGTCGTATGGAAGTCTTCCCAACCTATAGGGCCTGGACCCAATGCCATATTATCTCTCCACTGCTTGAACCATATGTGAGCCACCCCCTTTAACTTATAGGAAGCCAAATCAACACAATCTCCATTGGTCACCCCCATAACCTGGGTGGTCTTTAGATTTCCTCGATGAAATTGTGTGGGTCCTCATCCACCTTGGACCCAAGAAACTCTGAAGGGTTCATCCTCAATAAATATCTAACCCGAGCCACTACCTCATTGTCATTCTATGGAATATACGCCACAGCCTGTTGCTTGACCTGAGCGGTCAAGGCCTGCGCCAACATCTGGATAGCCGCCCGAAACTCCACGTGGGCAACTAGCTCTGGTGCTTGGGGCTCCTGAACAGGTGGGGCTTGCTGATGCCCATGATCATTGCCATCTCTATGGCCTTCACAGTTCCTATCTCTTCTTCCATTCATTCTTCAGGGAGCCATGATTCTACAATCGCAAATAGCAGGAATTAGAAGGATAGAAAGACTTCTCATCGCACGACATGAATTACGCAAGGAGGGAACATTTACCATATGTCTCGTAGCCCCTTTATCATAAGTGCGGTGCACTTCACACCTATGAGAAAGACTCTACTTAACGCGGCTTTCAGACACCCTAGGACACTTTAAAACCTATGGCTCTGATACCAAGTTTGTCACGACCCAAACAATGACTCGGATTGTAACACTGGACAAGGAACCCTGAGAGGTCCCAGGTCGACCCATAGCATAAGTATACATCTAACTTCATACACTTTAAGCGGAAGACTGAACATAAGGTATAGCGGAAATGTAACCGTAACCGTAACATATTATAATGTAGAGAAATCTCTAGAAATACACTTAAGTTGAGTACTACATACGGTTTGAAAGCCTCTACTGAATAAGATGGGTTGATGTCACAACACCCCCAACTAACCCGGCCAAGTACTAAAACATAAAGTAACATAAATATCTAGTCAAATGGCCCTCAGAACATAAGGACTCACCAACAAGCTAAAAATGAACTTTGAGATGGTCTAAAGATGAAGATGAGCCTGATAGCCGGGTCCTGTATCATGAAATGATATAGCATAGAAAGTACGTGTTCAGTACATGGAACGTACCGAGTATGTGGAGTAAGTAAAACAAACATTTAAAATATGCAAAATCTCATAAAACTTCGTAAGAGTAGGACATCATGCTCATATCGTAAACATTGTAACATAACATAGGGCTTAAGGTTTTCAAATCATTAATAAAACATTCATAATAATAACAATTAGAGGATAACGATAACGAACATAACTTGAGACAATATACATAATAATAATCATGTATAAATCATAAGGAACTGTGGGAGATTCTCTTAACTGACATACCCCATATAAGCACTTGTAAACCTAGTTGGGAGGCCGTTTGTACTTGCAAAGGGTAGAACCATGATAGTGTGATATCACCATGAAAAGGGCCAATTGGGCCGGGGACAGTCACAAAGGAGGTCTCAACATACTTACGGTGGCACATAGTACATGAGATCCGGGGCAGAACCTAGGCCCCGAACCTACTCAGTGTTTGATACTACTCCCAAAACATATATGGTGCTCATAGTATAATATGCATGAGTTCATGGGCTTGTGAAATCATGAAAATCATAAACATTCTTGTAAATACGTGGTCTAGCTATGAAACAAGGCCCATGAGTCAGCCTAAAATGTAATTCATGAATCATTGGTTTCATACATACCTGTAGATTATGCATATAGCTTAAAAATCATTAAATCATGATGGATAATTGAATAAATTCATATTTCAAATCAAAAATCATGTCGGGCTTGTAAGTATTAGCAAGTGAAGCGAAGATAATAAATCGATTCATCATGGATCATGCTTAAATAGGCTTATTTTAGTAGAAATCAAAATCAATAATTTGTAAGTAAAATAAATTGTAAAGTCTGATCAAAATCCATAAAATGTAATGAAATTCATAAATCATAAAAGCCCATTAGCAAATTATAAAATTTTCACAATAATTGAATCAAAACCTCAATAGATTTTTGGTAGATTTCCATAAATTAATAAAGAATGGGCATGGGTGTGAATGGAAACACCCATTCGTAACCCTACATACATGGCTAAGGTCAGATTCTAGAGTTCTTATATGCCCAATGGAGAATTGATAGGGAACAACTTAAATCTACACTTGATCTCTCGAGAATTCTCTTGCTTTGCACGCATGGGAATTGGTTAAGAAAAGGGGACTTAACCTATCTTATTATGCACAGAAAAATACATGTAACGACATAGTTTAGGTCCTTAGAGCATGAAAAGGTCGAAAATACGCTTAATGAAATCAACCTGAAAATATGCATAGTGCAATCCAATGGGCACACCAACGAGTCATTGGAAGCTACCAGGACTCGTTGTATGGCCCGTCATCTACACTACCTAGGCCCAACTTCCGAAATCATACCACAGTTCGACAGGACGACTCATCCTTTATCTGGCGGACCATTGGTTCAGTCGTTGCTTGCCTCCTGAATACCCTGAGCCTTTCCTCACAACGAACCTCACCATGTCTTGTGGTGTCACGCCCCAAAACTGGGGGAGGGTGCAACTGGCTCCCGATACCTGACTGATCGGGAAGCTGACTATATAGCATCTGCAACTGTAACACCTAGGCCTTCCACGCCAGTTTTCACAATAAGCTTGAGTAAACATCTGTACCCATAATGTCTCAACTACCACAAATAATAACTGAAATGTCGATAAGGCCATGACTATGCTAAACCAAGTAATGAAAAGCCGACAAGGCCACAAATTGAATAAAACTATACATGCTATGTCAATGAGTAAATCAAACTGATGGTTGGAATAGGGCTCCGGCCTACCCGTAACTATAACTCAAAACTCAAGCTAAAATAACTAAGCCCTAGCTCCAGGATGAAATGAGAAAACCAATACATTTGCTGATCTCACAAACCGCTACTGCAACTGGCAATCCCAACCTTTGCCTGCACCTGCAGCACAAACGCAGATCCCCAGGTGAAGGGATGTCAGTAAAAATGAAACGTACTGGTATGTAAGGATGAAAAGTATAAATATGTAAGATAGCAATGATAACTCAGCCAGATATAAGAAATTGTAACAACCTGAAATCTTGAAAACTAAAACCTGACAATAACTCAATAAGAAAGTGCAAATGCTACCATGTATGCACAAACAAAGTTATAACTGTAATGTCGGCGGCCATCCAACAATAAAATTCATGTAAAAATGCCTCCAGATGATGTACACACCAAGGTAAAATAAAAATATCTCCAGTCGGTGTACCATACAGGGGTAAAATAAAAATATCTCTAGCCGGTGTATCATACTGGGGTAAAATAAAAATATCTCCAGCAGGTGTACTATACCGGGGTAAAATAAAAATATCTCCAGCCAATGTACCATACCGGGATAAAATAAAAATATCCCCAACTAGAGTACCATACTGGGTAAAATAAAAATATCTCCAGCCAATGTACCAAAGCAGGGTAAAAAAAATATCTCAATCATAATCATGAACGGAGCTGATAGAGCTTATACTGAGTCAATTTAACACATATGATATTGAAATGACAAATGCAAAATCTGTGGCCACAATAGGTCTCTTTCATAACATATAATGCAAGTGAGCAAATATACTATGCAAAATTAGCAAATATGTGCATATTTCACGTAAAGCTGTCAAATTATATACAAACATGTCGACTCCCTGACATGACGTACCTCCAGGAGGTTTAGAAAACATAAGAACTTTTGTAGGTTTACAAGCAATGTCCTATAAATAATCTTAACAATTCAATGTATCGCTTGAGTAAAAGTACATAGATTCTCATTTCTACACAATCCTTTAACATCTGGGAATTACATATATATACTGCTCACAGGGTGGTTCCCTTACATGTATGGATAACTATACACTAGAATTCTATATCAAACTTATCACATCGATGAGCATATATAGTTCCTAATTCATTGTTCTTATTTGCAGGAAAACATCGAAATTATAAGTTGGAACTTGGAGTTATTTGTCATAACGCTTAGCATATACATAGAGTTGAGAGCTGCACTACAAAAATACAACGTATGAGATTATTGTATCACGTATAAACTCGTATTCAGTTAACCGAATGACCTCTAGGAGGCTTCCTGGTATTCAAAGTTTTGAGCTTAACTGATCAGTATCATGGCATGTGCTTATACTTACTTAGACATTAGGAACATTAGTACATAGGAGAATCTCTTCTCTGAATTTAGGAAATTCAAATGATAACTCAACAAGAGCAAAACATATGGATGTATGACTTAAATATAACTGAAAGTATCAACTGTATGTTATAACATGAAAATCATATACATTAAGACTTTTTATCGGAAATTCTTATAATGACTTGTATGCAACTTCAAATAGTTGACTGAGACATTAGCATGATTCTCAAAATATGATTTCTTGAAAACTTCTTAGATTAGCATAACACATTTCAACATAGCATAGGGACATGAAGACATATCTTAAGGATCTGATCCTTGGGAACTCATGAGTAACTCAGGAACTCATGAGTAACTCTCTAAGTGTTACCTTATAGGCAAATAAGGACTTATAGCTGTAATTCAGACGATGCTGGATTGATATACACAAATGTGCAATTATCTAAGGAGCTGAAGAAAGCTTACATAATTATAAGTGGCTGAGAATCTCCTAGGATTACCCTTTTCAAACTTGGAAAATAATTTCAACACATAGAATGGATAACTTATCATAATCATTTGAAAACATAACGAAAAACTTCTCTTTAACTTGAGTTACTGTCTCAAAAAAACATTTGATTCTAATCATTTTATATGAAGTTAACACTTTACTGGCCATTCATCAACTTAACACATACTGAACAGAAAATTTTTTATTTATAACTCTTTTACTAAACTTCTTTAGAACAAGGTTAATCTTTCTAGTTGTTTGCCTAACTTGTTCATAATCGTAACCCGTATCGTCTAATTTAACAACATTTAGCTCTACTTTTATTATCCATCTTAACTTCTTTTCCAAACATTATTCACTCTACACTCAAGTCTTTACCCTCGTGTTCACTATTCCGTTAATTCTTATACGTACTTACCTCTTTACCTAATTGACAACTTTATGTGCTAAATCTCGTCTTGCTTATATTTTAACATTGTTCAAAGGTTCTAGAAAGCAATTATGGATAGAGACATATTACTCACTTATTACCTTATAAGGTCTAACATTTACTTTTATCTTCCCTTTTTATAGCGTCACAAAAAGATTAATAACTTAGCCACACTTTCCTCATTAACATCTATCGACTTGCGCTTGCTTAGCTTTAAGGAGGGGAAACATAAAATCTCCTCTTTATCTTAAGCACTTTAAAAGATAAACATATTGGAGGGAATAACCATATTATTAAAACGTCATTTCAATAAGCTCGTTTACCCTCAATTAGCTTGACATCATCTTCTTAGCTTAAGTTCGATCACACGTTGTCGTCTTAGCATTTCTTACCAGTTTTTCTAAGTGACCAGATCTTAACATATATTCAATATCACACATGATTTCCTTGTTGAGGGAACTTCAGACTCGATTTACAACTACGACAACAATCGTACAAAATTTACGTCTTTCGCTTCACATTTGTTTGCTTCAACTATTCTTAACGATTCAATCTTTATGCCAAGTACTTCCAACCCTTTAGACAGAATCATACATGCCTCAATATGATTTTAAAAACATTGAAATATTGATCCTTTCAATGACTTAGTTTCATTCTTGAAAAACAAGGAAAGGGGCGCTTTACATACCTTGGCACATCGACTCTAATTTTGCCGAAAATCATCCTTTCAAGCTTACTCCTTAAGGCTCCTTCCAATTCAAATTTACAAATACAAAAAGCAGAAACTTCACTTCACCAAATTTCGGAAAAAATTCGGCAGCAACATGACACAAGAACACACAAAGAAACAACAACACAATACTACAACATTCTCAAAGTTATAACCTCATAAACTCTAAGAAATCAAAAAGGGAGTCATTAACCCTTTCTTGGAGATATTATTAGCTAAATTAGGTGTAGACTCCTAGTCTTCCCTCTCCCTAGATCCAGCAAAAAATGCAGCAACATCACAATCAACCATAAGACAACAACAAGCCATGACTTTCTTCCAAGGGTCTCTTCCCAAAGCCCAAAAGAGACAATAGTGAAGTTTCTTACCTGGGATATCTATTCACCATGAGATAGGGCTTTTAATTCTTTGAATTTTGAAAAAACATGAGGTGAAATGGAGTAGAAATGACATTTTTAGCTCAAAATTACTTCATATAGGCGGGCTGGGCGGTGCCCGCGTGTGGCGCCCGTGCGACGTGCCCTCTGCGCACGCGCGCTTCCTGGCATCCTGTCTCAGCACCCGCGTGCTTTTCCAGCCGACATTGCTGTCTTCAAACGAACATAACTATTTACTTCAAACTCCAATTGACGAGCGGTTTGTTTTACTTTAAACTAGACTCAAATATATTTCATTTGATAGGATATAAGACCTTTTAATTATTATATATTGGAATATATTTCCATTTAAAATTGACCCTTATTTACAAACTTCACATACTCTTCGTTTTTCCCTTTGCAATGTTTCCCTCCTCACCTATGGACAACCTACAACCCCTAATTCCCTTAATATGACATATAACCATCAAATAATCATAAAAAAAATTTTGGGGTGTAACACGTGGATTCTTTCAATGAGTTGTAGTCTTGATCTTTTACATGCACTGGAACTCTGAAACCTAGACAACAAAAGGTGACAACGGATCGTTATTACTCATGACGGTTCATTAGATGACCCATTACTTCGCCAACTGCAAAGGTCCAATGCTACACATGAGTACAAACACGACTCATTATTTTAGGCAACGAGTCTTTACTCCACCTGTTGTATCCACTACCACTAGGTCTCCCCTCACCACGACTACTAACAATGACCCGTGGTTACCAACCATGAGTCGTCACATCGCCCATCTGATCACGGGCAAAAATAGCATGCCCGAGATATGCTTTATGACTTAAATTAGTCTTGTTTATCTAAGTTATCGTATACATTTTCATGTAATTTTATAGGAAGTGAAGATATGTGCTAACCAACACGATTAGCCTTTGTTTTGTAGGTTTTGATGACTTTTGAGTAACTAATCCATGAGTTGGTGAAGTAGAGGCTTGGAAACGGAATTAACATGCAAACATCAGCATAGAGGAGGCACAAAACAGCCTACCTGCGCGTTGGCAACGTGCCACGGCAGGCAGGTCGACCACAACAGCTCACCTGGGCGTTGGCAACGTGCCACGGCAGGTTGGCTGCGCGACCAAGAGGTGGCAACGCACTGCCAACGCGGCAGGGTGCTGCCGGGGCCAAGTTCGGGTGATTTCCAAAGAGATTCCGCGTCCGTAGCATGTCACGGAGGCAGTGCTCCGCGATGCACTCCGTGACACGTTTCTTGTTATTCTGGGAAAAAGTCCTACCACTATAAATAGCACACTTAGGTTTTATTTGAGATAATTCAGACTTGGTGGAGCAAGGACGTGGGTTACAGGCAGTTAAGGGATGAAAAGTTCAGAGTTTTTTCTCTCTTTCTTTCTTCTTTAACTCAATTATTTGTATGATTAACACTCGTTTTATGATGATTAATCTACAAATGAGTGGCTAATTCCCTTCCTTGCTGAGGTTATGAACACATGTGATGAATTTTGATTATTAATTATATGGTTTTTCATCTTTTTCTTCCATGTTGTTCTATTAATTCTTGTTTCTACTGCATTGGTGTGTGGCCTACATTAATGTACATCTAAAAAGTCCGATTTCACTCGAGAGAGCACGAAATTGGAAAGTTGTTAATTAATAGGATATTGTTCTTAACTTGATTTGGGAAAATTGAGTTTTGATGAACCTTCAGGATAGAAATATACCTGAAAGTCGTATTAGTCAATTTAGGAACCGGAATTGTATAGCTAGGACATAATCTCGGTGTTAAACTTCTAAAAGGAAATACACCAGAATGTCATCAATGAATACTATCACAAACAAGTCCAAATATGGCCTGAAGATGTTGTTTATCAAATACATGAACACTGCAGGAGCACTTGTCAACCTAAAGGACATGACTAGGAATTCAAAATGGCCATGCCTGGTCTTGAAAGCTGTTTTTGAGATATCTATCTCCCGAACCCGCACCTGGTGGTACCCAAACCTAAAGTCAATCTTAGAGAAATACTTCGCCCCTTATAGTTGATCAAACAAGTCATCTATCCTGGGAAACGGGTATTTATTTTTGATAGTGACTTTATTTAGCTGCTAGTAATCTATATACATGCGGAGAGAGCCATCTTTCTTTCTTACAAACAGAACTGGCGCACCCCACGGTGAAGTACTCGACCTGATAAAGCCCTTATCTAACAAATCTTTCAACTGGTCTTTCAACTCTTTGAGCTGAACAGGAGCCATTCGATATGGAGGGATGGATATAGGTTAAGTACATAGTAATAGGTCGATTGAGAAATCAATTTCCTGTTCTAGGGGAATACCAGGAAGTTCATCTAGGAACACATCTGAAATTCATTAACTACAGGAATAGACTAGAGAGTCAGGGATTCTTCTTGGACATCCTGAACCTTGACAATATGATAAATGCAACCCTTTTCTATCAACTTTCTCGCTCGAAGATAGGATATAAACCTACCTTTTGGCATAGCAGCATTGCTTTTCAACTCTCGCACTATTTCCCCTAGAAAGTTAAGTCGAACGGTCTTGGTCCAACATTCTACATTGGCGTAACATGGTGCTAGCCAATCCATACCCATAATTGCATCAAAATCAATCATTTCTAGTGCCACTAAATTTGCTGAAGTTTGGCGACCAACAACCTCTACTATGCAACCTCGGTAGATCCTTTCAGCTATAATAGAATCACCAATGGGCGTGATACTGAAAAGGGTCTCTGAAAAAATTCTGGCATTATACCGAAATTTCAGGCCACTGATGGTGTAACATAAGACAAAGTGAAACCTGGGTCTATAAAAACATACAAAGTATGAGAACAAATGTCCTGCATACCTGTCACAACATCCGATAATGACTCTAACTCTTGTCACCCCGGTAAAGCATAAGTGCGATTCGGACCGATGCCTGAACTCGATGCCCCTTACCTGCCTCGGCCTCTACCGGCTGGAGCTGAGGGCTTACGCCCTGCTGGAGATGCTGGGGCATGTGACCCTTCTGAAGATCTGACCTGTCAATCCCTATCACTCTGAACCCTGGTTGGACAGTCTCTCATGATGTGACTCTCTTGTCCAATGATGTAACACGCAGTAGAACCACACCTGCATGCCCCAAGATGACATCGACTACAAATAGAGAAAGGTGCACAATGAATCTACTCTGCTCTGACCCTCCTACTATTGCAGACCCAATGGCCGAGAGCTCTTGGAGGGTGCTAACTACCCTCGACGGCCTGGTATACCACCCTGCTGCTGCTGTGGAGGAGGGTGTTTGGGTGGTCTACTTGATAGTTATGGCCTAGGTCCGCCCTGAAACTCTGCCTGAATGTCACTAGGCCTAGCCCTGTAGCCCTGCTCCTAATTTGCCCTTTCTATCTCCCACTTCCATTGCCTGATCCCCTCAATACTCTAAGCAAATGCCTGATTATGGGTGATATCCATGTCCTCCTACAGAGTAGCTATAACACAAGTACCCACATATCCTTGAAGCAGCCTCATAATGAATCGGTGCACTATGGCTGGCATAGTGTCTATGAAAGCTGGTGTATATCAGGCCAAGGAGTCAAATCTCATAGCATAATCCCGAATACTCTTCAAACCCTACTCTAGATGCAGAAACTGATCTACCCAGGCCTCTTGGATTTATCACAGCAAATAGTGGTCCAAGAAGGCCTCTGAAAAACTTGGACCAAGTCAGAGGGGGAACATCTCTACCTCGGGACCTCTCCCAACTCTCATACCATAAAACTACTATGTCCCGCAACTGAAATACTGCTAACTCAACCGACTCCTAGGTGTGACATGCATTACCCTGAAGATCCACTGAAGTTGGTTCAAGAAGTCCTGAGGGTCCTCATCTCGGTCAGTCCCTGTGAATTGTGGGGGACTCAGCGTGAGAAACTCTCGGACCCTCAAACTACCAAGTCCTCCTGAAGATTTAGCAACCATGAGTGCCACTAGCTGACGATGCGCAACCATCATTTGAGCTAACATGAAGACAACTCTCCTGACCTCCTAGTCTGATGGTATCGGTATAGGAGCTGCTGGAGCTGGTGCCGACACATCTGCCACTCTAAGATTGCTCCTGGTGTGGCAGAGAGTGCTGGGGAGACTGAGATGAAGTCTCCCTGTTGCCCTCAGACTGTGTTGGCTCTGACTGGGGCACCCTGCTAGTGCCTTCTCCTGTTGCGACGTCTAACTTCCTGCCAGTCGTGGTCTGTCGCATGTTCAACATTTCTCTCTAGACAAGAAGAATATAGTAAGCTTAAGGACTCAACCCTATATAGTACAGCTCTATGGCATGATTGGAAGAGAAAGGAGAGTAACCACCCTATCATGTCTCGCAGCCTCCTGTCTATAGAATGTGGTGCACAATACATCCATAGACAAGACTCTACTTGACACGGCTTGCAGACTCCCTGGGATACGACTTGCTCTGATACCAAGCTTATCATGCCCCACCTTGGAAGGCATAGCGGGCACCTAAAGCCACACTCTAATCTGATTGACCTGGCTAGGCTTATGCACATCTAGTGCATGCCTGCAACTCAATTCAAGAAAACAACAAGCTATATTTCGGCTGTAAGTACAGCCTCCGGCTGACAAGGCCATATAGCCACCTATAAAAAAACAGCTAACCACCAACAAGCAATAATAGGGGATACTATATGGGCCAACAAGACCACCATGATGTCTAGTTATAACAGAAATGAAAATCAAGCAACTATAACTATACTATAGCTAGCAAGGCCACTATCTAAAAACTAAACAAGTCCCCACAAGGCCATCACACAAAATAAAACATATATAGGCCCCACACGGCCAACAACAAAAACTAACCATAAGAAAACTATAAATTTGCAAGCCTCTAGGAGTGGAATAATGGTCAAGAGAGGGCCCTGACCAACCCATACTGTACAATAAAAAGAGCAAACCTTCTAACTAATCAACTCTAGAGGAGGAGAGTAAACTGTACTGCTAACTCGAGCTAAAACCAAAGAAGGTCCTGATCCGTGTCTATCCGCACCTACAGGCAAGTAATGCAGTGCCCCAAGGATGGGCGTCAGTACAATATGTACCAAATATGAAAGGTAGTAAGTAAAACTGACTTAATAAAATTGAAATGAAACTGAATACAGGGGATAGAGATACTACTTTATTAGCTTAACAATTTGTTGTCTAATCTACAAGTAAATAGTGAAAACAAGAACCTTACCTGGCCCACATAAGCCGGAAGGTACAAACAGCATAAAATAACCCACTCGAGGCCCCCATAAGCCCTGGCGAGCACACTTCAATCTATATACCACTAACAAGGTCAAAATGAATCAACTAGTAATTATAGCCAACCTACCGGTCCCCTGGGGCTACAATGGATCCCACTCACCCACTGAACTATAGTTGTGTTTGAGTCTAGTGGAATCCTAAGAAATACACCCCGAGCACCAGGCTCGACGGGGGTATGATGCCAATACGGCATATAACTGGTAGTCCAGCCATAGCACGAACTATATAAGGCCCTTGGGCCTTATAATCGTGCCTTGGGACGGCATATCGCTCCTTGGAGCGACGTCATTTGACCCCTGATAGGCAACAACACAACTAGTAACCCTGGGGTTTGTGATGGAAGGTTATACAGGGCAACGTCAATCCCAAACTAAACATAGAGTAATGCTCTCAAATAACAGTAGTAGCAAATCACAATAACAATACTTCCGGCTTCTTACTGGGAGTCAAAATGTATTACAATGCTATATAAAATAACTTGTTGAAGGAATTCGCCTTAACATACCTTAGCTGCTGATTCTCGATTATCTGTCGACTTTCAATTGTATTCAACAACTCTTTTAAAATATAACTGTAATACTGGGAGAAAGAGACTAATTTAAATACTAAATTTGCTTTAAAATGATAACTTTTAATACTAACAGAAACTATAACTCAACTACATAAAATATGATTAAAAACCTATAATTTCCCGAGAGCTCAGAAGGGAGAAATGCTTACCTAAAGCCTGTGGCCTTATAGGAATCAGTTTGGAGAAATTCTGACAACTCCTATTCGGCTAAGTTCTGATTTTCTGGGTGTATTTTGAGAAAATAACTCCATAATAATGCTCCCTACAGGCTTAGAACTCGAAACCTAAAGTTAATTTGAGTTTGGACCGTGTTTGGCAGTGTAATCAGTGGAAATTTACGTGAAAATATCGTATCTGTCTCTCTCTCTAGAGGAACACTCATGTTTGGAAATGATATAAAATCAAGGCAACTTAATATATATAGCATTTGGGCGGTGGACTAGGGTGCACCTTGCGCCGGCTATCGCGGCAACCCCAGTGCTGCGTCGCTAGCAGGCTTGGCGCGCCGGGCTAGCTAGTGCGCTTCTGGCTAGCGTGTCATGTTGGTTTCATCTGGCCCCGCCTCCTAAGCCTTTTCTACACACGTCAAGCTCATCTTATTCGTCCCAAATCCACACGCATGCTTTCTAATTGTTAACTTGTATCGGGTGTAACACTAGAGATGTGAACTCAATGGGTTTTTGAACCCTAATGATCTCAATTGGGTGAAATTTAGTATGGGCTTAAGAATATTTGATTTATCTATGCTTTGTAAAGTGAGATTGGTGGTGAAAGTCATCCAATCATGCCAAATTGCCTCTATTGTGTTTGAGAAAGCCAATTAAGGTTGGATAGCCAATCAACAATGACCCAAGAATTTTAACTTTTTTGAATGGATTCAACTGGACATCGGTGCAATCTAATTGGCAAATTGCAATCGTGTAGAAAGGAGTTCTTAGCAATTTTAGAAAATTGATATAGGTTGACGCCATTGGAATTGTAGAAAGACACCTAGTGGTTCCCTAAGTTTATTTCCTGCATATTCTCTACATGCCCATTCCAAATTATCCTTTTTGAGTGATTTAGGGGAATAAGGGACACTTTTCTAGAATTATCTCCATATAGAATTACACCTCAATTTTAGATCTTAGTTAATTATACTCTTTACCTCTAATTTGAGAAGTTTCTCAACTTTCTAATTACATTTGAATTACTTGATAGTGTTGACCTAAACAAAGTCTATGTGGATATAATCCTGACTCCATGTTGGGTAATTGTAATATATCGACTGGGCACACACTCACTAGTTGAGGTGGATCAAGGGAGACATCAAATGCAACTATGTGTTTTTCGACCTCAGAATAAGTTATCAACTTTAAGTAATCTATTGATTTGTCTCTTAAATATATAACAATTAAGAAAAGAAGATTATGTATAAAAAGCATTATTATAAAGCAACAATTAAACACTTGAGGGAATTAAACCAACACATCAGCAACTGTTAAAGTAGAAGCTAGGTAGAAGTTGTTTCCTTCTTGTTTCTTTGTTCATCTAACATTTGATTAGTTAATATGTCAAATATTATTTTGGATTCATGTTAACTCTTGGATTCTTATTAGCATGACAACTTAATTCTTTTTCCAAGATATGTACCACAAGAAATAGAGAAAAATAGTATAAAGAAAACTTTAATTCAATCCATTCACACCAAAATATTTGTATCATATTATGAGGTAGAATTACACTATTGAAGGATTGCGAAGATTTTGTTCTCAAAAGTTATCTGATCTTGGGCAAATTTATATGCCCAAGTGATACTCAAATGTGTCATTTTGCCTTGTTTATCTATCGATGTTTATACACTCTCATGTGATTTGTAATGAAATGTGAATTTATACTAACCAACATGATTAGCGTTGTTTTGCAGGAAAAATATAAAGTTATGGAGCTAAGCTGCATGTTGGGAGAGAACGGGATTGGACTCGGAAGCTAGCAAGGGAAAAAAAGCACTTGAAGGCACGAATTAAAGGGGCTCCGTGATGGAGCCGTGTCACGCTTCCATCGCGGATGCACTCTAGCTGGAGGGTGAAATTATGCCTATTTCCAGTGGAGGTACGCGTTGGGGTCGTGGCACGTTGGCCTACCCCCGCGTTGCACGCCGTGCCATGTTGGGCCTAAATACCTGGACGTCCGGATTCCAGTAAGGGTCCGTGTTGGTAGCGTGTCACGGAGGCAGTGCTCCGCCACGCACTCCGTGACACGTTGCTTGTTATTCCGGGAAAAATTCCCACTAGTATAAATAGAACACTTAGGTTCATTTTTAATAATTCTGACTTGGTGGAGCAGGAACGTGGGTTACAGGCAGTTGAGGGGACGAAAATCTCAGGGTTTTTCTCTATCTCCTTCTTCTTTATTTCAATTGCTTGTATGATTAACACTCATTTAATGATGTTTAATCCACAAATGAGTAGCTAATTTCCCTTCTTGCTGAGGTTAAGAACAATTGTATTGAAATATAATTATTGATAAATTGGTTTTTCATCTTTTCTTCCATGGTTGTTCTATTGATTTTTATTCTCACTGCATTAATGTGTGGCCAATGTTAATGTATATCTAAAAAGTCTGATTTCACTCGAGAGACAAGAGATTGGAATGTTGTGAATTGTTAGGATATGATCTTTTGTTAGTTTGGGAAAATTGAGAATTGATTTACCTTCAGGATAGAGATATACCTGAAAGTCGTATTAGTCAATTAAGGAATCGATTTTGTATGGCTAGAACATGAATTTTGTTTTATCGCAGAAATGTAGGTGGAAGGTTCATGATTCTTACGTTGGGTTAAATGCGAGAGTTTTTATCCATAGGCAATAATTCTTGACTAGCAACCGGAGGAAAGATTAATCAAATTGTATCAATAACTTATTTCTCTACATGTTCATTTAACCTCAGCATGCTCATACTTATAGTTCAGACTCAAATTGTATATTCGTTTTAGACTTAGTATAGAATTAGAAACCAAAATATCAAACTCTTCTTCACACTGTTGTCTGCATTTTTAGAGTTAAAGTTTATTGACACTTGATTAGATTGCTACCTTAGCCCAGTCCCTGTGGGATCGATACTTGGCTTATTTTAGCCACTTTACTACTTGTTCGACCACGTGCACTTGCGTGTAGCTATATACCCAAAATCACCGAACAAGTTTTTGGCGCCGTTGCCGGGGACTGGCAATTGGTAAATTTTTCTTAAGTGTTAGTTTACTATTTCTTCTTAGTGTTGACAACTTGGTCTTAGCCTGCATTTTGCAGATACTAATTGCTGTTGAACACTAGCAAGAGACAAGGAGCTGGTGGACTCATATTTAGAGCCGGAAAGACAATTTCATCTTCAAAGGAGAGAAACTCTACATAAAAAGCTGCAGTTGCTTAGACAAACAATCTTGGAGCAACAATAGAATCCACCAGATGTACGGGCAATGTTAGTGCCCAAGGAAATGGCAGCTAGGCTGTTTCACGAGGTGGCAATCCCACATGCTAATAATGTCACATCTAGCATCCGCAAACCTGAGTCAGGAGGGAGGTTCGAGCTTAAACAAAACATGGTGCAATTGCTGCACACTAGCGGGCAGTTCACAGGTCTCCCTCATGTGGATCCACAACAACATCTCCTAAATTTTTTGGAGATAAGTGACACTTACATCCCCGCTGGAGTGTCATCAGATTATGGCAGGCTTACATTGTTCCCATTTTCACTTTTGGGAGAAGCCAAGAGGTGGTTGAAAGCTGAGCCACCTAATTCTATCACTACGTGGGATGATCTTGCAGGGAAATTCTTGATACAGTTTTTTCCATCCAGTAAAAAGCAAGACTTAGAAGTCAAATTCTATGTTTTAAACAGAGAGAGGGAGAGAATCTGTATCAAGCCTGGGAGAGATTCAAATCTATGTTGCGGGATTGTCCTCATCATCACCAATCCAATGACGTGTTGGTGCATACTTTCATAGAGGGTTTGGAACCCCACACAAAAATCTTGCTAGACTCAACAGCTGGGGGACAAGCATTGGAGAAAACTTATGAGGAGCTGTATAACTTGTTGAATCGTATTTCGCAGGAAAATATGAAGTGGAATGCAGACTCGTCAAGAGGAGGAACAAGGAAAGCAACAGGAGTATTAGAAGTGGATGGTTTTAGAGCTATTTCTGCACAGATAGCTGCTTACAGAATCAACTCAACACCTACTTCAGTAACATGAGCATGAACCAGTCTCAAGCCCCAGTGATTGTAGTGCCGCAGATTTTGTGTGAAGTGTGCGGGAGTAGTGAACACTCAGCTGAGTGTTGTGGAGCAAATCCGGATTCGTTGAACTTTGTGGGGAATGTATAGAGAAACAACCACCTGCAATATAGAAACAGCTACAATTCCAACTGGAGGAATCACCTGAATTTCTCTTGGTGTAGGAATAACCATCAAGGGCAAAGTTTGAGTCAGGGGGCGCAGAGGAATCAAGGAGGGCAGCAGAACTATCAGGCACAATATAGAAGCAACAATGCACCTCCTCCACCACCATCACCCAGCATCGAGGAAATGTTCAAGACAATTATAGCTAACCAAGCTCAATTGCAGGCTGACTACGTGAAATTGGTAGCCGAGGTAAAGAACAATCAGTTAGCTACAAAGGCGCTGGAGTACTAGTTTGGGAAATTTGCTGGAGCACAAAACACCAGGCCTAGAGGAGGACTTCCGAGTGACACAGATCCCAACCCCAAGCAAGTGAATGCGGTGACCACAAGGAGTGGTTTGCAGCTTAAAGAGGTGGAACCAGAAAGACCACCTCAACAATCAGGAGCAACAGAAATTGAGAGGGAGCAAAGTGATAAGAGGGGGAAGAAAAAGGAGGTTGAACCAGAAAGACCACCACCCCCGTTACCTCAAAGATTAAAGAAACACAAGGAGGAGGTGTGTTTCAAAAAGTTCATGGAGGTGCTGAAACAGGTACATATTAACTTACCTCTTGTTGATGTTTTGCACGGAGTGCCAAAGTACGCAAAGTATATTAAGAACATCGTGGCGAACAAAAGCAGTTTAACTGAGTACGCTACAGTGGCTCTTACGGAGGAGTGCACTTCCCGGATACAAAACAGGTTGCCCACAAAGCTCAAGGACCCTAGGAGCTTTACAATACAAATTACAATTGGGCAGAGTATCCGAGCTCGCGGATTATGTGGTTTGGGAGCGAGTGTTATCTTGATGCCGTCATCGGTATTCAAGAAGTTGGGGATAGGGAGTCCTAGACCAAAAATAGTGATATTGCAACTAGCGGATCGTTCATTAGCCAGACCTGATGGCACTGTGGAGGACATGCTAGTGCAAGTGATCTCCCTTATCTTCTTAGTAGATTTCATCGTGCTAGATTTTGAGCCAGACGCGGAAGTCCCATTTATTTTGGGACGTCCTTTCTAGGCTACCGGGAAAGCACTTATTGATGTAGCTGTAGGGCAGCTAACTATGCGAGCACACGACAAGGTGGAGGTGTTTGATGTATACAAGGCCACCAAGCTCCCGTTTGTGTATGAGGAACTCTCGGTGATCAATGTGATTAATCGAGTTGATGTTGTTCAGAGAGTTGAGTCACGGGAGTTATTGGGGAAACTACCGGAGCGATGTAAGCATTACTGGGATGAGGACGGTAGTCGAGAGAAAACATCTGTCACCCTAGAGGATGACTGAGCTGAATGACGTCGACCCGTGATGGTAAACCAGGCGCTGCACGGGGGGCAACCCGTGAAAATTTTTGTAATATTTTATTAGATTTCGTAGAAAAAAAAAGAAGAAAAAAATGAGAAAAATATAAAATAAAAATAAAAACAAAATTTGTATTTTATGTGAAACCTATAATTCTAACCAATTTCTTGTTATGAGATGAATTTCAGGTTGAACGGAGGATAAATATGCAAAGGATCGCAAAGGAAAAATCGAGGTATGAAAAATAATAAAAAGTGGCAAAACAATGAACCTACGCGATGGCTCCGTGTCACGGAGGAGGGCCTCCGCGTTACCCTCTGTGACACGTTGAAGGTAATTCTGGAATTTTTACAAATTCCAGAACACCTGCGCGATGGCTCCGTGTCACGGAGGGCATGCTCCCCATTACACTTCGTGACACGTTGAAGTGTATTTCGCGACGGGTCACACCGGGTCGCCGGGTGACCCGCACGAAACCCCCCCCCCCCTTTTTAACCCCGTTTTCCTTCATTTTTTCGCATTCCTCACCTCCTCCGCGACAAACAACCCAAAATTCCCCCCCTTCCCCAACGTGACACGGCCTAGGAGCTCAATTTTATCAACTTTTCTTCGATATCATGGAATTTAAGGTATGTTTGTTAACTTCATCTCATTTCTTACCTTATTTTTCCGATTTTTAGCATAGGAAGTGAGGAAAACTTGCCCTAAGTGTAAATTGAGCATGAATTCATGTAAATTGTTGTTGATTGAAGTTCCTATTATCGTGGTGATGGGATGAACTCGATAAATACATGTTTGTTTGAAATTTTTGTGAAATGATAGCTAGAGCTTGAAATTGAGTTTAAAAAGGGAAAATTTAGTTGAACTTTGAAATTCTTGCTGGGTTGTGTATGTTGGGTGAGATGAGTTGGTTGTGCTAACTGTTACTATGGTAAAAGACCGACGGATTTTCGGGGTAACGAAATTGTGAGATGCAAGAAATAGGTGAATTGTATAGGTTCATGTAGATAAATTTTTTTTCTTTGTTTCTCCTTTCTAAGTGCTATGTGATGAAATCTTATCGATGGTAATGTTGTGACTAGTTGTACGAAGTCTGAGTAGTATATAGAATGTATACCATCGAATTCTCTGAATGCACTAAGCATATTTGTTATGTTTTGTTGTTTGTTTTTGGAAATAAGTATGATCTTGCCGTAACGTTGTGATTGTGGCTAAAGACTAAGTGTGGGGTAGCCTAGCTTAACCCAACCTTAGTCGAAGCTAATTTTAATTGGAATAACATTGGGACTGTCTTTTGGGTTTGAAAGGAACGATGGCAAGCAGCCAAGAAAAAGGGAAGGGCGCATCAACATCAGGCGCCGGAAGGAAAAGAATTAGGCTGGGAACAGCAGTCCCAGCAGCACCAGCAGTTCCACACGGCGAACGCCATCAATACGGAACCAGATGGGTGACAGAGGAGGGGAAGAAATGGTACGCCAAGCATAAGGAAAGCAAATACTTCCCCGAGGAACACATTGCTAGGGAACCATTGGCACAGGAATTCCCCTATATTGTCCACAGGATTGAGGCAGCCGGTCTGAATTTTATCTTTGAAGAGCCCAATGAGTGCAACCTGCACCTGATTCGGGAATTCTACGCCAACTGAAAGCCAACACTCAGAAGTCACACCATTAAGATAAAGGGGCAGATAGTCACTTTTGAGCCCCATCACCTTAATGCCATCTTGGGGGTACGGGACACAGACGCCCATATGCTTCGGCAGCTGAATATCACTCCACCATATGCGGATATCAGATGCACTTTGTGTGGAACTCAGTCTACAGCATGTTGGAGCAGGCATAAGGAGAGGGGCTGCCATCAGACCTTGCCCTACTCACAGATGAATAGGGAAGCCAGGATATGGCTGAACATTGTTTGTTCCTGCCTGATCCCGAGGGTGCATATGACAGATGTCACCCGGGATCGTGTATGCTTGGTCTATGCCTTAATGAAAGGGCTGGAAATCAATGTGGGGGCGGTGATTATCTCCGCCATGAAGAGAGACCGATTGTATCAAGGGCATAAGTACGGGTTTGGTGGCCTGCTGACCACGTTCCTGAGGAGCCTAGATGTTGACGAGGAGGCCTTTGACTACATCCTGCAGATGGAGAGGCGGGCATAGATGTCACCAAAACTAAGGCACCCGACACCACTCACGGGCAAGTTCTCACATTAGCCAAGCGACAAGCTCGGGATGATCAGTACATGGCTCGCATGTTTGAGATGCAAATGCTCCAGCTGTGCATAGGCAGGAGGTCGGCAACAGAACAGGAGCTGTGGTAGCTCGAGCTAGACTACCCTTTTGGTGAAAATGCCAGGGCTCTATGCTGAGTGGGGCCAGCTTTTGTGGAGCCCACCGATGATGATGTCCCCACAGATGAGGAGACATGTCGTGATGACTCTGATGTGGAGTCAGATGATGACGATGGGGGCGATTCAGAGATGGGAGACGAGGCAGCAACACCTGACGAAAAAGTGGAATATTTTGATTGATCAGGGAGTTTCACCACCCACTTTTGTGCTATGCTGAATTTTATGAACACTGGGGACAGTGTTGGATTTAAGTGTGGGGTGGGAGTAGTTAGGTGTTTGTTGCTATTGTTATTAATGTATGTCTCTGTTCTGTTGTTGTGCTTGGATAAACTTGTGGCCCTGTGATTTTTGGGTGCATGTCTATATTGAAATAAAGGTGAAGCTGTTGTGTGCTGTTGAATGTTGTTAGCTGGTGTTGTACATATCTTTGTTTTATCATAATGATCGGTATTTTAAAATTTTTCATGAATTTTAAAATTTTTGGGTTTCTCGGCGTTTGTTTTCAGTTCTTTTACTGAGAATAGTCCCATTGAACCGAAGTCGTAATTAGTGACTGTTCTCTATGATGGATGAATTATCTACCGTCTTAAGGGAAATGTAGTCGTTAGGAGCAGATTTCTTTGTTCATTTTTTCTTTATTTAGTTTTTTTCTTTTGTTGGTTTGCATCCCAAAACCTGTAGTTACTTTATGGTTGCGAAATTCTGGTTGCGTGTTGTACATGATAGTTGAAATGCAAAGGTGATTCGTATAAAATCATGCAACTGTGTAAATATGTTGAGATGCCTAGGCCATAGAGTTCGACTCAGTATGATTGAGGCTTAGTGTTTGAATTCTTGTAATTAGCAGATTGAAGAGTCTGTGAATATGTCTTGAGTTGAGCATGTGAAATGAGTGTATAGTGAGGTTTCGTTTCTTCCATGCTATTGTGAAGTGTCTAGAACTTTTCTGGTGTGTGTACGAAACGAAATGAAGGATGTGTATTGTAGGAAAGGATGTAGGCATTTCTTTGCTTTAACTGAAAGTTTCTGTTTTTTTTCATTATCGTACCCACCTTGAATGTACATCCTAGTTAGCCCATTGAGCCTTTAGCCTATTATTTCTCTTTTGTCAAAAAGGTGTAAACCGAGCTTAACCCCTTGTTTTCATTATCCGTGAATTTGATCCAAAACTCTTAAGCGCTCAAGAAAAGAAAATAATTTTTCCACAATGTCAAGGAGTGAGAATGGTGAAAACAAAAGAAAAAGCAGAGTGATGAAAGTAAAGAAAAGGTTGAAGGTGCATTCGTTATAAATTAAATATAATGAAGATGTATAAATAATCTTTGTTAATGAGTTAAGTATGCTTAAAGATATGGGGTCAAAAATAAAGGCAGACTTCAAGAATGGGAGGATGAAGGAAGAAACAATGCCCATAAGGTTGATGGGATGTATTGAAAAAGCTCTTAAGGATGCTAGTTGTTATTATTGGTTAGCCCAGTATTTACTAGTTCCATAGCTTACATTACAACCCGTTAAGTCCTACGTGATCTTACAACACACGTCCTTATATTAGTGGAGTAATACACTAAATGCAAGCCTATGGTTCATGACATGAAGCATGTGAATTCCTTTGGGAGAGAGAGTGAAATTGTGTTTATATGGCCCTGCATGTAATGTCCTTGAGTTCATAAGATTAAAAAGGGGGAAAATTCTCTTGTGTTGTGAGGGCACATGCTTGGAGAGAGACTAAATTTCATGTCGGATATCTTGATCAGCTGATTGGCATGAGTTTGCCGATATCGAGAGTCGATTCTTGAGTCTAGGAGGTCTTAATGTGTTGAAGGTCATTGTATTGATAAGACCATGCATGTTTTCTTGTTGATTTGCTGTATCCAATAATCGGTAACCGTAGCTTGAATTGTCGAGCCAAAGTAGCCAGGATGGGATGTCAATTGCATGAGGTGTTAGATTGTTGTTCGGGGACGAACAAGGATTTAAGTGTGGGGTAAGTGATCTTGGGCAAATTTATATGCCCAAGTGATACTCAAATGTGTCATTTTGCCTTGTTTATCTATCGATGTTTATACATTCTCATGTGATTTGTAATAAAATGTGAATTTATATTAACCAACATGATTAGCGTTGTTTTGCAGGAAAAATATAAGGTTGTGGAGCTAAGGTGCATGTTGGGAGAGATCGGGATTGGACTTGGAAGCTAGCAACGGAAAAAAAGCACTTGAAGGCATGAATTAAAGGGGCTCCGCGATGGAGCCATGTCACGCTTCCATTGCGGTTGCACTCTGCCTGGAGGGTGAAATTATGCCTATTTCCAGTGGAGGTACGCATTGGGGCCGTGGCACGTTGGCCTAGCCCCGCATTGCACACCGTGCCACGTTGGGCCTAAATACCTAGACGTCCGGATTCCAGTATGGGTCCGCGTTGGTGGCATGTCACGGAGGCAGTGCTCCGCGATGCACTCCGTGACACGTTGCTTGTTATTCCGGGAAAAATTTCCTCTAGTATAAATAGAACACTTAGGTTCATTTTTAATAATTCTGACTTGGTGGAGTAAGAACGTGGGTTACATGCAGTTGAGGGGGCGAAAATCTCAGGGTTTTTCTCTATCTCCTTCTTCTTTATTTCAATTGCTTGTATGATTAACACTCATTTAACGATGTTTAATCCACAAATGAGTGGCTAATTTCTCTTCTTGCTGAGGTTAAGAACAATTGTATTGAAATGTAATTATTGATAAATTGGTTTTTCATCTTTTCTTCCATGGTTGTTCTATTGAAGCTTGCTCTTACTGCATTAATGTGTGGCCAACGTTAATGTATATCTAAAAAGTCTGGTTTCACTCGAGAGAGCAAGAAATTGGAAAGTTGTGAATTGATAGGATATGATCTTTTCTTAGTTTGGGAAAATTGAGAATTGATTTAACTTCAAAATAGAGATATACCTGAAAGTCGTATTAGTCAATTAAAGAATCAGTTTTGTATGGCTAGAACATGAATTTCGTTTTATCACAGAAATGTAGGTGGAAGGTTCATGATTCTTAAGTTGGGTTAAATATGAGAGTTTTAATCCATAGGCAATAATTCTTGACTAGCAACCGGAGGAACGATTAATCAAATTGTATCGATAACTTATTTCTCTACATGTTCATTTAACTTCAGCATGCTCATATTTATAATTCAGACTCCAATTGTATATTCATTTTAGACTTGGTATATAATTAGAAACCAAAATATCAAACTCTTCTTCACATTGTTGTATGCATTTTTAGAGTTAAAGTTTATTGACACTTGATTAGATTGCTACCTTAGCCCAGTCCCTGTGGGATCGATACTTGGCTTACTTTAGCCACTTTACTATTTGTTCGACCACGTGCACTTGTGTGTAGCTATATACCCAAAATCACCGAACATTATCAAATTAATAAATTAATTTAACAATAATCATCATCATACCTCCTTTTATTTTCAATCAAGGCTACAAGCAGAGAAGTGCGAATATCAGTACACGTAACCTATGGCATTGAAAAATATATATGCACAACTAACATATACTAGTGCACGAAGACCAAAAAAGAAAAATTAAACTTTGATGGAACATTCAAAACAGAATTAGGAAAATTCAGAACATTTCACAAAGCAATTCATAGTTAGAATAATAGAAACTTACCTTGAAGAGAAGGAAACTCTAAGAATATATGTTGGATATTATAAATTGCAGAAACAATGAGCAACCACAAGGAATAAGAAGAGAAGGCTTAAATTTTGGTATGCAAACAAAATAGAGAGATGCTTATAGCCTTTTTAAAGAGTCAGAACAGAGATATGTTAAACAAACCTGGGAGACACGCACACTAAGGGTTTGCTAGTTTACCTCTAAAAGACATGGACGACTGGAAGTGATCCATGCTAAGTGTATCTCTCAATTTGCTGATTTTTCTCTAACTAATGAAGTTGAAAAGAAGAGACAACAAACTGTATGTACTCCTCCATTTTATTCTCGGAGGGGTGGGGTAGGTGGAGAGAAGTGTGTGTGCGAAAATAAAGACGAAAAATGGAAAGCACCTTTTTAAATACTAATGATGGGATATAATGTTATTAACATCCGAATATTATTTCTCTTGCTAATATTAAATTGAAAATTAGATTTTGACTATGGAAAATAATTATGTCCCTAGAAATACATTTTTAACGACCAAATTCATATCCCTTCATTAAGAATTGATCGTTAAAAGTGGACTTTCTTATAGTGTTAGTTCTGAACCTGTTGGAATAATCAAATCATCAATCCAATGTCATCTTGACCAAATGTTGACTATTGTCAACTAAACTAGTAACAAAACTAATAGTCCAATTCAGTCTCAGGTCGTTCAAGATCGGTGCAAAATATCCAACTAAGTCACAAATCACTCTCCTAACCTATAAAACAGTAAAAACTCAATTCTAAACTCATTAATTCAAAATATTTACTTTGATCAAACATTCCATTTCTAAACTTCTAAAAGTAGAATTTCTTCTTTAAAACACAGCCGGTCACTTCTGGAACAACGTCACCCATCCCTGCAATTCTAAATAGAAAAATAAATCTATGGGAAAGGTGTTTTTGGAAAAAAGGGTTGCAAAAAACAAAATGACCATGGGGTTCATTACATCATCCACCAATTAAATAAATATTTGTCCTTAAATGGGTAAAGAGAAAGTACCTGAGCTATCAAAGCCGGTGCTATAATGTCACGCCCCAAACCTAGGGAGGCATGAATGGTGCTCGGTGCCTCAATTGCCCGGGAAAACCTGTAGTTAACTAACTAAAACAAGTTAGAGTCAACAAGGCTCACAATAACAATAAAATCATAGCTTAATAATTTTATACCAGAAGTTGGACCTCAGCCAATAGATATAAGTATAATAGGCCACCAACATATTAGAATAACATCATGTACAATAGGGGCTACCAAGCCTAAAACAACACTACAACCACATCATATATCTATGAGCTTCTACGAATACAACAACAGTTAGATGATCAAAATAGGCACCAAACTACCCATAACAACAAAAGTGCTGGCCACTCCAGATGAAATTAACTTACCAACTGAATTGGATCTCCACTCAACTAAAGAAACGCGAGCTACTTGCTAATCAATACCTATAGGCATGAATGCAGCACCCTCAGGATCAGGGCGATAGTATGGAAATATACCGAGTATATAAGGCAACAAAAAAATAAGATACAAGATAATAGGAATGAAGTAACAAGAATACCAACAAGAGATTAATAATTCAAATAGCAACCTACCTGGTACCCATAAGCCTAGCAAATTCAAACAACAACCAAAATGGAAATGACATCAATTCAAACATGTCGTCCATTACCTACGTCACCACAAGGTTAATTTGGTACCACCTTACATGTCCTTTACCTAGGATTTCCAATCATAATAGCAATATCAGCTATTAACAGCTCACATAATCAATTCATATCTACAAATAATAATCAACAACACAATAAAATAATATGCATATCAAATCACAACCAAAACCTTGTTGTAAACTATCACGAACTTAAAAGCATCACAATTCATGAGTATGTCCTTGCTAAAAACAGTCATGGGAATGTAGGTACTCACATGTCACAGGCTCAACCTAGCAGAAGTTGTCAAGGACAAGCAGGTCATCATAGAGCCTTGCGGGAGCCACATCAATTACAAGAGCACAATACCAAAATAATAATATAAAAAGGCATAATTCAAATCAAAAGCTATATATAATATCCTAAGTTCACCCCAATGATTCAAAACAAACTTCACACAAAGATCGACCTATTGATGTGTCTTTCGAGCACACAAGCATAAGTTCAACATGAGTTATCCGCACGACACTAAATTCACCACCAAATAGTAGAATAAGAATTAGTTCTACCTAACATAATTTATCATTATATACAGCTAAGCCTATCCCCAATGTCATCACTACCAAACTGATTTCATTTGAATGTCAACACGGTTATTGACTCAAGGCTAATAACAAGACTATAACAACCACCAACCCTAACCAAAAAAAAAAAAATATATATATATATATATATATATATTTTCCCATCAACACAACAAACCAATAAGACTAAAAAAGGAACACAAACTACCACAAATAAATATAACCACACGACTACCTGATAGGCATCGCACTAGCACGAGTTCATTAACTTATTTCTACTATTAACATTCTATTCCTATCTACCAGCCAACCCCAGTCCTAAGAAAACTCAATACAATATCACAACCACAAGAGAATATCACTAAGATTATGAGAATCCATCATTAGCACAATTTGAACAGCAAAATAAAATGAATAAAAACATGTAGACAAAAAGAGAAATAAGCCTTAACATAGCTCAAATTCTACCATCACTAGACGAATCCTTATGTTATAATAACCATAACACTTCTATCAATAGCACCTCGACCAACCCAAACTAAATCACAACTACATCAACAAGAAAATCAACATACAAAGATGATACCAATAAGATTACTATGAATATGATTGTAGAAACACCAAACCAAGAACTTAACAAGGCTCACAAGCCTTTATATAGCATATTTATGAATATCACCATGGAAGAATGCTTACCATGTTGGGCTATTTGAGATAGCCCACCACAAACACAATATGACGAGATCAATGTGATCCAGACGAAAGATTAAGCTTCCTAAATTTGGATTCAAGTTTGGATCCTCAAATCCTAACTCAAGATGAAAAATAGCTCCAAGATAAGTCAAGAGCAGGTTTCCACCAACTTGGCAATCTAGAAAATACATTAAAATGCCTAAAATTGTCTATGGACTTGATATATATAGACCATGCCTAATTGCACCACTAAGAAGTGGGCTTCTTAGCAGGCTGCATCATGGTAAACTAATAGTTTGGCTTTACATAATTTTGTCCAAAATTTGATGCTTCCCACAAGACTTCAATATCGGGCCTTTCGTCAACATAAAATGCATAGTCACAAAACTAGAATCGTGCAATTGAAATTTAGCGGCAAAATCAATATAAACATATAGAATGTCATATATCATATTTTGGGAGATCTGACATCTTGAAAAATTTTGGGATTAATGCTGGTACCGCACTTGATCTAAAGGAAAACTAGGAGTACTACTGGTGTAATCCCCTTAATGATTGGTGAATCCCACGGTATCTAATCCATTCTTAAATGGATCTCCTAAATCAATCTAAGAAGTTCCATCCTGGATGGATCTGCTAGCTCCTGTAGTGTTCTAGACCTATTTATGCTAACACCAGAATTATTGGGGAGCCCCATCACATTGATATTGAATTACGTGTTCATCAGGGTTCTAGTCTCTTTTGTCCATACGATGCATTATCTCTAGTATGAATATTTCTAGTGAAGGTTATAGTGGAGTATTCCATTCATATCATTAAGGCTACGTTGTTATCATCCCTACCACAACTTCCTCAAACATGAAACATTTCCATTAGTACATTGCCATTACTTTTTGATGATGGCGTTGGCCCCCTCACGAGGAATACAATTCTCTATGCTAGAATTGATCATTGTGTCTCTTATTATTTGGGGCTTGGTTACCTCTTGAATGTATGATTTTGGTGTCTTCATGTGAGGAGGCCTAATCATCCTCTCTCTCTTGCTCATTCTCCTTCGAGTGCTCCGAGAACTACAAGTTCAATGGTACAAAAGGGTTAGGAAAATGTGCAACAAGTGGGTTGTTATACTGATCACTAGTTACTGGCCTATTATGTGACATTTTAGACATACTAGTTCTTTTTGAGAGGGTAAGACTTGATTACCAAGCAAAGAGTCAAAGGAACCGATAAAAATAATATCATAATTGTTTATCCACACAGATGACACCAATTTATTTGCTTGAAAAACAATTCAATTTGTCATATAGGCATTTAAAGACAAGTGCACTAAGGTCGATCAAACTCCTTTTATAGATAAGTCGATGAAATAAGAATATATGAAAGAATGTTGATTTATCCAATACAAAGAATAAGAAATAAAAATAAATAAATGGTGAATGCTAGAGTAATAAATAATAGTAAGATCTTGAATTCTTAGTATTATAAGAGCTTAGCAAAGTGAATATGAGATACCCTTATTATCCCAAACAAGGGTTTACTTAAAGGGCAAAAAAGATTGGGATAATAGAACAAAAATGTTACTTTGTCACTTGAAAAGGATACTATTAGGAGTGATTGAGTGCTCCTTTGTGCTTGTGATTTGGTTCAAGTCCCAAGGTCAATTAGTGTAAGGTTGAAGATTGTTGTAAACTTTTTTTGGTTGGGTGATAAACCAGGACCAAGGGAACTGGTCCATCAAACATTACACCAAGGGTCGCCCGATCATATACAATTATGATGTCTCTAACATGATAAATCCACAGTGGCACTCATATTCTGTTGATGTTATTTTCTGGGTTAAAAAAAAACTCAATCCTGAATCTAATTAAGATGGCGCTTTAATGCATCCAAACCCCATAACTAGAAGATCTTGAATTCTTAGTATTATCATACCTTAGTAAAAGAGTTATATATTATAGGTGAAAATGAGATGCCCTTATTCTCCCATAAAAGTGTTAATTAAAGGGGAAAATATTTGGGATACGACAACAGAGAGGCTACTTTACCGATTCAGTAGTACTTGAGTACTCCTACGTGCTTAAGATTTGGTTCAAACACCAAGGTTTATTGGGGTTGGGTTGAAAAACATCACAAGCTTTATCTAATTGAGTGATAAACTAGGATTGTGTAGAAGAGGTCTGGCGAAAATTACACCAAGGGTCACATAATCACATATAATCGTGATGTATTCGTCTTGATAAACCCCTTTTTGCACTCATATTCTATCTCTGTTATTTTATAGGTTAAAATACTAACTCGGTCCTAAATCTGTTTAAGATGATTCTTTCACATGTCAAAAAGTTAGAACAAGAAGATCTTGAATTCTTAATATTGTAATAGCAATGTAATTAAGTATTACAAATAAAGATGAGGTGCCCTTGTTCTCCTGTACAATGTTTTACCTAAGGGGCAAAAAATATTTTGGTACACTAGAACAAAAAGGCTATTCTGCCACCTAAAAATGCTACTGTCAGCAGTAGTTGAGTGCTCCCACATGCTTGAGATTTGGTTCAGATTCTGCGGTTGATTGGTGTCAAATTGAAAATTATTGCAAGCTTGCTCCAATTGGGTTATAAACTAAGACCTAGGGAAGAGCTATGGAAAATATTGCATCAAGTGTAACTCGATCATATAAAATCATGATGTCTTCAGCCCGATGAACCCTCAATGGTAATCATATTTTGTTGTTGTTGTTTTTGGGTTAAAATACAAACTCAGGCCTTACTAAGACTAAGATAATGCTCTCATGTGTCAACCGCCTAACAAGAAGAACTTGAATATTTGTATTATTATAGCTTAGAAATGGAGTTGTATACTACAAGTGAAGATAAGATGCCCTTGTTCTCCTGTAGAAGGGTTACTTTAAATTTGAAAATTTTTGGGATACTAGAACAAAAAGGCTACTCTTCCACCTAAAAAGACTACTGTCAGCTGTACTTAAGTACTCCCTCATTCTTGGAATTTTGATCGGGTCCCAAGGTCGATTAGTGTCAGGATGAAAATCATTACAAGCTTGCTCTAGTTGGTGATAACCTATGATAAAAGGGAAGAGGTTTGGAAAATATTGCATCTAAGGTCATTCTATCGTAAAATCATGATGTCTGTGGCCTGATACACTCTTGGTGGAACTCATATTCTATTGTAGTTGATTTATGGATTCAAGTACTAACTTGAGCTTGAATTTGATCAAGGCGATGCTTTCATCTGTCCAAACAAAATAGTAAGAGGACCTTGAATTCTTAGTATTATTAAATCTTGGAGTTGTATATTATAAGTGAAGTTGAGATGCCTTTATTCTCCCATACAGGGGTTTACTTAAAGGAAAAAAAAGTTTTGTAATACTAGAACAAAAAGGCTACTTTGTCACCTGAAAACCTATTATTAGTAATACTTGTGTAATCCCATATGCTTGAGATTTTGTTTTGGTCCCAAATTGATAGGTGTCAGGTTGAAAACCATTGAAACATTCCACTAATTGGGTGATATACCAAGATGAGGAGGGGGAGGGGGAGAGATCTAGTGAATGTTGTATCAAGGGTCAACCAACCATATAAAATCATTATTTTTCTTGCCCGATAAACCTTTGTGGCACTCATATTCTATTGTTGTTATTTTTCACGCCCCTTATTGAGAGGCGTAAGTAGCACCTAATGCCATACTGGACTCTGAGCTGAACTAGTTGAGCATATACTTCTAGTACATGCCAACAACACGTAATCAAGAAAATATTTGCCTATATTTATGCTCAAAACATAGTCTTAGGTTGACAAGGCTACAACATAAACACCTGCATCAAATCAGCTGACGCAATAGTCAAAATAATATCATCCTATGCGAGCCGACAAGACCAACATGCCAACTAAATAATGACAAAAGGAAAGAAGGCACACACATACAAATATATAAGCTGACAAGGCTACTAACAGATAAAACAACAAGGCCCGACATGGGGACTAGCACATGTCTAACCCAAAAGTGTAGTCCGCAAGCCTCTATGAGTAAAATATTAGTAGAGACAGGGAGCCCTTCCTACCCAAAAGTTGTACAATAAAAGACAAGTAAACCTCTAATGTCTGGTAACTCTGGAGGAAAGAAGCTAGCCTGCAAAATCTTAAAAGTTATTAAGAAGGTCTCAGAACTATTATGTCTTAACTGCAGGCACGTATGCAATGCCCCATGCATGGGCGTCAATACAATATGTACGAAAGATCTAAGTAAGAAATATAATAACTAAATAGAAGCTGATAAGGAACTGAAAGTAATATGTAATAAGGACCAGAAGTTAACCTGAATAATCTCACAGCATGAACTACTATTAATAGGAAAATATACAAATAAGAACCTAACCTGACACCCATAAGCCTGGAAGGTACAAACAGTATAGAAGAATTTACTTGAGCCTCCATAATCCCCGACAAGTATAAGAAATCTACACACTCCTATCCGCACCCCTGTAGCCCCGTAACAAGCTGTAACTAAGGTGTACTCGACCTCTAAGATGGTAACTAAGCCTTCTAGTCTCCTCTGACTGTGTCCGAGCTGTCTGGGCTCCTTTAACTATATCTGAGTTTTTTGGGCTACTGTAACTGTATCTGAGCCATATGGGCTCCTATAATTGTATCTAAGTGGTCTGGGCTCTTGTAGTTGTATCTTAGTTGTCTGGGCTCCGCTGAGGGCCTATGATGCCATTGTGACATAAAAGGAGTATATAAGTGAGCAGACTTCAATATGGATCTCTTAGATATCATATAGCTCCTATGAGCAATCTATAGCCCCGTAAGGTAGGTATATCTGAACTTAGCCTGTAATAACCCAAAAGCCCTAAGATCAGACTCGTGAGTTGAAATAGAGAAAATAAAATTTCTGCACCAGCTCACAAGATGAGTCATCCAGTGACCCGTAAGGAACACCATGAGTTGTTAAGTGACTCATAGGGAGGGGTTTGTCCATGATTGAAATTTTCAGATTTAGGGTGACCACGGGTGTGACCACAAGTTGTAGTCAGCACTACGATTAGTTAGGTCAACCGTAGTTAAGGGTGGTTTGAAGGATGAAGGAACATGAGCAGTGTACCTAATGGGTCATCACCACGAATCATCTACTACACCATGAGTCATGGTGTCCACCGTGGTGACCAAGGAAGGCAAGTTCCTAGTGCTGATCATGAGAAGGTGACCACGAGTCATGTTTAGAGGGCACAAGTCATCCAGTCCCTCATTGGGACTGGCAGTGTGCAATTTCCTATGAATTTTTAAGGGTTTTTCCGTAATTTCTAAGTTCTAAGGCCTATACTACGTCATTTTAAACTCAGAAAAGTGTGTTTTAATAGGATTAACTCATTCTAAGCCTTTTCCAAATTCATGCATGCATGCTTAGAGGTTTAAGGGGTGATCAAACCCAGATTCTTCAAGGTTCTTCCCCAAATTTCCATTGATCAATCAAGGAAGTTGTGTAATCAGATCTCTTTAGGTATCTAAGGCTATTAATAGGTTTAATTATCCACACACATGCCCAATTCTCTCTCAATTCATGAAAATTCAAATTGATGAATCTATGGGGGTTTTACCCAATGTATGAATTTCCTAAGTATCAATCATGGGTATGATCTAAGCATGCTTTTAATGTTGAATTATGATTAATGGGAAAATTATACAATATTTTAAATTATAAATTATGTTTTTCAAGTTTTATAAATTGTGATGCCCATCCATGAAAGTGAGATCTATGAAATATGGATTAAGCATGATGAGATGTTTATGAAGAAAGTATGATTTCAAATTACCCATGCCTATGTTCATGTTTTTGAATGATCGAGTCTATGTTAAGTATGTTTAAGTGTTGGGAAAGCCCATATTATCAAGCATGTTTCATGATTTATCTAAACTTTATGTATTAGCTTACCACATGGATTTTTGGAGTCTAGACTCTCACTATTTTCAGCTTGTGGTATGGTTTGAGCCTAGGCACTTTATGCTATGATTTCATATTTATATATGTATGTTATGTATCAGGTTCATCACTAGATGATGGTTCAGCTTCATTTAAAAATGATGGAGAGCATATGCATGTTTTTGGGAATAGTTACTAGCAACGAGTAGGCTAAGGGTCAATCACCCCAATGCCTTAGAACTAAATGCCAACATAGGTATTTTCAGATTATTTGGGACCTCCCTTGTGAGCATCCCATTCCCCAAGGGGCCTTCCGCTTTATATAAAAATCATGGTATCATCCTTAGCCTTGACAAGGCTTTGGACGGCTCTGCCCACTTGAGTGTGATAGTCGGGACCACGTAAGCTCAGTCGTGGTAATGTCGGTTATATGAAGAGTCTCCCATTGTTCCTCATGATTTTAGTTATGCATGTTTATCAGTTATGTATTATGTTTTTAGCAGGTTTGAACTAATGTTTAGTTCTACTTATGATAATCAGTTTTTAAGTTTTTAGCTTTATGTCATTCAAATCAGTTATGATATCCAATTATTTTTAGATCATGATTTCAAAAATAGCATTCAATCCCTACTCTCAAAATCTAATCTTGATTATGTTTTCATTATATGAATGTTTTATGATTTTACTTAACTTGCATACTCGGTATATTCCAGGTACTGACCGCATACTCTATGCTGTATTATTTTATGAAATAGGCTCAAATATCCAGTCTTAGTCGCGCTGCTAGTCAGATTTATGGAGTTAGCATTTCTCAATCTTAGTTGGTAAGTCCTCATCTTTTAAGGGCCCTTCTTATCAGTTATATTTTGAATTTTCAGTTTCAGACATTAGTGAGTTAGTTGGGGTCTTCTCCCATCAACTCGTTAGTATAGAGACTTTTCAGGCATAGTATGTATTCAGATTTACATCTATGTTATGTATTCAGATGTATGAAATGCTCAGACTTCTTCTATATTAATGATGTTGATCTTCCGCTTTATTTTGATTGAGTTAGATGTCATACTCATGCCATTGGTTGACTTGGAGCCTCTTGGGGTTCTTTGTCCCGTGCCTCGATTTGAGCCTATGTTCGGGTCGTTACAAACTTAGTATCAGAGCATTAGGTTTGATGTGTCCTAGGGTTTCTGAAAGCTGCGTTAAGTTGAGTCTTTTTCATGGGTGTGAAGCACGCCACACTTATGACGAAAAGGCTACAAGATGTTTAGGAAATGTTCCCTTCTTTCATGATCTAAGTTGTGCGGTGAAATGCCTCTCTAGCCTTCTAACTTATGCTATACGCATTTGTAGAATCATGCCTCCTCACCAAGATAATAGAAACAGAAATGGCCACGACAATGGCAATGGAGATCGGGCGCCAGCAGGCCCTACCAGCCCATGAAGAGCATGTACCCGAATCGGTTGCCCACGCTGAGTTCAGGGTAGCCATATATATGTTAGCTCAGGCTTTGACCGCCCAGGTCAACCAACAAGTGGTAGCACATATCCCTCAGAATTGGAATGTGGCGGCGGCAAGAGTTAGAGATTTTCTAAGGATGAACCTTCCAGAGTTTCTTGGAGTAAAGTTGAGCGAGGATCCACACAAGTTCATTAATGAGGTTCTGAAAATAACCTAGATAAT
The DNA here is from genome assembly GCA_035772735.1 of Datura wrightii. Classification (NCBI taxonomy): domain Eukaryota; kingdom Viridiplantae; phylum Streptophyta; class Magnoliopsida; order Solanales; family Solanaceae; genus Datura; species Datura wrightii. The sequence continues at coordinate 66,731,427 of JASDFA010000019.1, read as the reverse complement.
GGGGATGACTAGAGAGGAGTGTGCCAATCTAGCTTTATATTAGTTAAAAGGGGTTGCACACATCTAGTTCAAACAATAGAAGGACAGTAAGGCAGTTGGAACCGGCCTTATTGGTTTGGATGAGTTTCATGCCGCATTTTTGGATCGATTCTATCACGCCCCACCTTGGGAGGCATGACTGGCACCTGGTGCCCTACTACGACTTGAACTGCTCGACTACTGAGCCTAAGCACTTCTGGTGCCAAGCTGGCTCTAATTCTGGATTTATGAAAACAATGGGCTATATAACGACTGTAAATACAGTCTACGACCCACAAGGCCTATAGCCACTTGTAGGAATATAACAGCTACCCAGAACAACTGAACATAAGGGAACCTATGTGGGCCGACAAGGCCACCATGCTGACTAGTTATCACTAAAAAGTAGAATCAAGCGCTAAACTGATGTGTGACCGACAAGGTCACCAACTGACAATTGAACAAGGCCCCACACGACCATCACATTAAAACTAAAAACATACACACGGCCCCACACGATCGATACAACTAACCATAGTGAATATACAATCTGCAAGCCTCTAAGGATAATAAGATGGTCGGGACAGAGCCCTGGCCTACCCATACTGTACAAACAAAAAGGGAAGTAAACCTTTAGCTGTCAATCTCCGGATGATAGGAGCTGAAGACTCTATATGCTGGCTGGAAGTACGAGGGATCTACTCCTCGTCTATGAGTACCTGCTGGCAAGTAATACAGCACCCCAAAACGGGCGTCAGTACCACTGGTACTGAATATGCAAAGCAATAACTGAAAATAACTAAAAGCAAACAATAATACTTATATATACTGATGTAATAGGAGATGGGCTGAGATTGACTGAAAAGAGCGTAACTTTATGAAAGAGAGTAAGACTCATACCTAATAACATGGCGGTCTACTTTCTATTTATTAATAACTAACACGACATTGCATACAAGAACCTTACCAGCCCCCATAAGCCGTAAGGTACCAACCAACACACAATCTATATACCAATACCCAGGTCATACCATCCACCTAGTAACTATGAGCACCTGCCGGCCCCCTGGGTATGCAACTTGGGCTCGCTGGACCCTTGACTATAGCTGTATCTGAGTCCGGAGGACTCCTGAAATCTAAAATCTGCACCCCGGGCGCAAGCGCTTGAAAAGGGGTCTAGTATAGTGCTGATCAACCTGCTACTGGGAATCTGCATCACATCTTTGACCGCTGGCGAATGACATGCCACTCCGTAGAACGACGTATCCTTACCCTCTAGCAAGCGAGTCGACACAGCTATTAACCCTGGGGCGGTCATGGAAGCTCTAAGGGTGCCCAACACAGAAAAATCATGTCTCCACAGATAGCAATAGGCACATGTTATATATATACTGGATCTGATAATAATATTTATGTTCTTGTATTCTGTTCTAAATCTCATATTGAAATGTACTGAATCTGACACTGAAATATATTGAATCTGTAATTATACTTCTGGAATATTCTGTTGGGACTTATACTGTTTTACATTTCTAACATGCTTACTAAATTTCATACTGAACATAATATATGACTTCTGAAATACTCTACTGAAATTTGTACTATTTTGCTATACTAGAACTACTAGCTTGCCGAAAGAAACTGGCTTTACATACCTCAGCTGTCGGATTACCAATTAACTGGCGAGTTTCGGCTGGTATTCAGCTATTCTCCCTAACTGTAATCATATTCATGCATGAATAGAACTAACTTCATTATTATACTGTAAGAAAACAATACTTTAAATCTATATACTATCTATCTTTCGACTTATCGATGTACGATCGAAAACTCATAATTTCTCTAAGGTCTAGATGGGAAAAATAATCACTTTGGGCTTGGGAGTGTATTAACACTAGTTTGGAGCAATTCAAATCACATTGACTTGGCGGGACGACGCTTCGCGGGGCGAATTTCACGAAACTAACTCTGTAGAAATGCTCCCTGCAGCTTTATACTTCGGTACCCGAAGTTAATTTGACTTTGGACCGCATTTGATAGCGTAATCGAATGAATATTATATAAACCCTTCGCTCCTCCTCTGTTCTGGTCGTTCACTTTGGAAATAATATGAAAGACTACTTTAAAATGAAGTGAGAGGCCTTTATATACTTAGAGCCTTTAAGTCACATTTGTCGAATGCGATTTATAAGTTGCATTTGTAGAATGCTCTTTATAAGTCGCATTTGCCTTACGACGCTCCGACTTGGCGCTTATCCAGTCTCTCCCCGAGCCAACATGCGAATAGCCCAACTAAGTGTCAAGAACTTACGGGGTGTAACATCCTTCCCCCCCCCTAAGAACATTCATCCTCGAATGTTAACTTCCATTGACAGTATCTTGTTCTAATTATTCTGGAAAAATTTCGGCAGAGATTCCCATGTAATATGGACTATTTCAAAAATCCTAAAATGTAGAAAAGTCCAATACAAGTGCTCCATATAATACTATAGCGTCCATTAGAACATCTCACTCATACACATGAATATAAAGCAACTCATAAAACAACAATGTCAACATACCTCTGGCTGACTAAGTATGAAATAACTGAGGGTATCTGGCTTTCATATCTTCTTCTGCTTCCCAAGTCATTTCCTCTTAGTTCCTCTTACGCTATAACACTTTGACAAAAGCAACATCTTTAGTTCTTAATCTGCGGATCTGCCGGTCTAGTATGGCTACTGGAACTTCTTCATAGGCCAACTTCTCTATAACCTGAACATCTTGGACTGGGACAATTCTGGAGGGATCTCCTATGTACTTTCTAAGCATTAATACATGGAAAACTGGGAAGACAGATTCTAACTCTGGAGGTAAGTCTAACTCATATGCCACTTGGGCTATTCTTAGAGAATCTGATAAGGCCCAACAAACCTCGGGCTGAGCTTTCCTTTATTTCCAAATCTCATTACACCATTCTTAGGCAAAACTTTCAGAAACACCCAATCACCCACATTAAATTCCAAGTTTCTGCGCCGCATGTCAGCATAAGATATCTGGCGGCTCTGAGTAGTCAGTAAACGTTCTCTGATAAGCTTTACTTTTTCCTCTGACAGATGAATGATATCTGGCCCAATCAATGCTGATTCTCCTACCTCAAACCAACCAACTGGAGATCTGCACTTTCGCCTATATAATGCCTCATAAGGCACCATCTGAATAGATGAATGGTAACTGTTATTATAGGCGAACTCAATGAGTAGTAAATGTTCATCCCAGATACCTCCAAAAACCAACACACATGCTCGCAACATATCCTCGAGCGTTTGATTGGTGCATTTTGCCTGCCCATCTGTCTGAGGATGAAAAGTTGTGCTTAGGTTAACCTGCGTCCCCAAGCCTCTCTGAAATGATTTCCAGAATTTAGCTGTAAACTATGCCCCTCTGTCAGAGATAATGGACACTGGAACACCATGCAACCAGACTATTTCTCTGATATACATCTCATCATAATCCTCAGCGAAAAAGGTAGCCCTTACTGGCAGAAAATGAGTTGATTTTGTTAGTCTGTCAACAATCACCCAGATCAAATCATATCTACGCCTGGTGCGGGGTAATCCTTCTACAAAATCCATATTTACTGCTTCCCATTTCCATAGAGGCACAGGTATATCCTAAGTTAGTCCGCCTGGTTTCTGATGTTCAGCTTTTACCTGCTGGTATTTGGGATACTAAGCTAAAAATTTTGCTATCCCCTTCTTCATTCCTGGCCACCAGTAGATTTCTTTTATATTGTGGTACATTTCCTGGGTGGATAGAATAATGGGCATAATGTACCTCATCAATAATCTGCTGCTGAAGCCCTGCAACGTCTGGAACACAAAGGCGATCTTTATATCGCAATACCCCATCCTCGGTTGTCTGCAAATCAGTCACCTCTCCTTGCTGAACTCTATTTCTAAGATGAACCAGGCTAGGATCTTCACACTGCCGTTCCTTTACTTCCACGACTAAAGAAGACACTGTAGTGTTCTGGATTACCGCTCTGTTGTCCTCTGTTTCTGCTACACGAACGGCTAAACTGGCCTGATGCAATTCCCTGGCTAATTCCCACTGCACAGGCTGTAAGTATGCCAAACTCCCCATAGACTTACGACTAAGGGCGTCTGCCACCATATTGGCCTTTCCTGGGTGATACAGAATATTCACATCATAGTCTTTCAATAGCTATAACCAGCGACATTGCTGCAAGTTCAATTCTTTCTGGGTGAAGATATATTGTAGGCTCTTATGATCAGTGAAAATATCTATGCGGATGCCATACAAGTAATGTCTCCATATCTTCAAGGCGTGGATCACTGCGGCCAATTCCAGGTCATGGGTACAATAGTTCTTTTTATGTTTCCTCAGCTATCTAGAAGCATAAGCAGTTACTTTACCATGCTGCATCAACACACATCCTAACCCAACACCCAAAGCGTCACAATAAACTGCATAGCCTTCTGTACTTTCTGGCAATGCTAACACCGGAGTTGATGTTATCCTGTCTTTCAATTTCTGGAAGCTCTGCTCACATGCCTCAATCCACTGAAATTTTGCTACCTTCTGCGTCAATTTAGTCAGAGGTGCTGCTAAGGTGGAAAATTCTTCAACAATCCTCCTGTAATACCCTGCTAACCCCAGGAAACTGCATACCTCGGTCGAAGTGGTAGGTCTGGGCCATGCTTTTATTGCTTATATTTTCTGGGTATCTACCTGTATACCAGCACCCGACATGATATGACCCAAAAAGGCTACTGAATTCAGCCATAATTCACATTTTTAGAACTTAGCATATAGTTGACGGTCCCAGAGAATCTAGAGCACTGTCCGCAAATGATCCAGGTGGTCTGCCTCTGAGCGAGAATATACCAGAATATCTTCAATAAACACTATCATGAACAAGTTAAGGTATGGTCTGAAAATACTATTCATCAGGTCCATAAACACGGCTGGGGCATTCGTCAGCCCAAAGGACATGACTAAGAATTCAAAATGGCCGTATCTGGTCCTGAAGGCAGTCTTTGGAATGTCCCTTTCACGAACCCGAACCTAATGATATCCGGACCTTAAGTCAATTTTGGAGAAATATCTAGCTCCCTATAACTGATCAAACAGATCATCTATCCTGGGAAGCAGATACTTATTCTTGACAGTAACTTTATTCAGTTGTCGATAGTCTATAAACATGCGGAGGGAACCATCCTTCTTTCTTACAAGCAGAACTGGCGCACCCCAAAGTGAAGTACTCGGCTTGATAAAGCCCTTGTCTGACAAATCTTTCAACTGCTCCTTTAGTTCTCTGAGTTCAGCAGGAGCCATGCGATAAGGGGGAATTGATATGGGCTGAGTGCCTGGTAATAAATTAATTGCAAAGTCTATTTCCCTTTCTGGGGGAATACCAGGTAGCTCATCTGGGAATACATCGGGGAATTCATTAACCACTGGAAAAGACTAGTGAGTCAGAGGCTCTACCGGAACATCCTGAACTCTAATAATGTGGTGAATGCACCCCTTGGCTATCAACTTTCTTGCCCGAAGATAGGAAATAAACCTACCTTTTGGCATAGTTATACTGCCCTTCCACTCTCGTACTCCTCCCATGGAAAGTGGAATCGGAACGTCTTGGTCCAGCATTCTACATTGGCATAACATGGAGCTAACCAATCCATACCCATGATGGCATCAAAATCAACCATTTCTAACTCTACCAAATCTGTTGTGGTCTGACAATTAGCAACCTCTACTGTACACCCTCGATAAACCCTTTTGGCTATAATAGAGTCACCGACGGGTGTAGATACTGAAAAGGGTTGTCGAAGAAATTCTTGTACAACACTAAACTTTTGAGCCACTAATGGGGTAACATAGGACAAGGTAGATCCCGGATCGATTAATACATAAGCAGGGTGAGAGCAAATAGTCATCATACCTGTCACAACATCTAGAGACGCATCTAAATCCTGTCTCCCTAGTAATGCATAGGTACGGCTTGGGCCCACACCTGAATTAGAGGCCCCTAATCTGCCTCGGCCTCTGCCTGCTGAAATTGAGGGCCTACGCCCTGTCGAGGCTGCTGGAGCTCGCGACCCTGCTGATGCCCTGTCCTATCTATCCCGGTCACCCTGACCCTTGGCTGGACAATCTCTCATCACATGACCCTCCTGTCCGCATATATAACACCCTGTGGAGCCATATTTTCAAGCTCTAGAGCGGCGTCGGCTGCAAATAGGGCAAAGTGGTGGTGTATACCTTCTCTGTTCTGCCCTCCTATGTTGGGGTGAATCTACTATTTGAGAACTTTCGCTGGACTCTACTGTCCTCGGCGACTGAATCTACCCCTTTGCTACTGTGATGGAGGCTGGGGTCTAGGTGGCCTATCTAACAACCGTGGCCTAGGCCCTCTCCGAATGTCCCCCTGTAACTCATCTGACCTGTCCCTGTGATGCTGTTCCTAACTTGTTAGTCTGCTATCCTGTTGCCACTGTCTGTGGCCCTCAATAGTCTGAGCAAAAGCTTGTACTCAAGCAATATCCATATATTCCTGCAAAGTACTGTCATACAGGCCTCAATATACTCTGGGCTCAGCAAAATAATAAACCGGTGGACTCTGGATGGCATGGTGTCTAGAAAGGCCGGAGCATATCGGGCCAAAGAATCGAACTGTAGGGCGTACTCTCGAACACTCATCACCCCCTGCTCCAGGTGTAAAAACTGGTCCATCCGGGCCTGTCGGATCTCTTGTGGTAGATAACGGTCCAGGAAGGCCTCTGAAAAGCTGGACCAGGTTGGAGGGGCAACATCTCTCTCTCGAGACCTTTCCCAACTCTCATACCACAACACAGCAATATCCCACAGTTGGAATACCGGCAGTTCGATCGACTCTGTAGATGTAACATGCATTACTTCAAAAAATCCTCTACATATGATCCTGTCCTCTATTCAATCTGTCCCGATAAACTGTGGGGGACCTAGTACCAGGAATTCTCGGACCTTCGAACTACCAGGCCCACCTGATGATTCTGCCGTTGTAGGTGGCAATGACTGGCGCTGAGTAGCCATCATTTGCGCTAACATAACTACTACACTCCTGACCTCCTCGTAAGATGGTGTAGGTATAGGAACTGTCGGATGTGGTATCGTCCCAAGTGGCTCCGGATGGAGTGGAGACTACTGAGATGGTCGGGACGATGCCTCTATATCGCTCTCAGATCGGGCTTATTCTAAAAGATGCTGAGGCATCCTGTTAGTGCCCTCTCCTGCTGCTATGTCCAATCTTCTTCCTGTGATAGGATGTCACTGATCTGACATTTTATTTGTAAACAAAGAGTATAATTAGCTTTAGGGACTCAACCCTATATTGTACTGCTCTATGGCACGACTGAATATGAAGAAAGAGTAACCACCCTATCATGCCTTGCAGCCTCCTGCCTATGGTATGTGGTGCACAACATATCCATAGACAATACTCTACTTAGCACGGCTTGCAAACTCCCTAGGATACGACCTGCTCTGATACCAAGTTTGTCATGCCCCCCTTTGGGAGGCATGACTGGCACCTGGTGCCCTACTAGGACCTGGACTGTTGGACTACTGAGCCTAAGCACTTCTGGTGCCAGGCTGGCTCAAATTCTGGATTTATTAAAACAACGGGCTATATAACGGCGGTAAATACAACCTACGACCGACAAGGCCTATGGCTACCTGTAGGAATGTAACAGCTACCCAGAATAACTGAACATAAGGGAACCTATGCGGGCCGACAAGGCCACCATGCTGACTAGTTATCACTGAAAAGTAGAATCAAGCGCTAAACTAATGTGTGACCGACAAGGTGACCAACTGACAATTGAACAAGGCCCCACACGTCCATCACATGCAAACTAAAAACATACACACGGCCCCATATGACCGCTACAACTAACCATAGAGAATACACAATCCGCAAGCCTCTAAGAATAATAAGATGGTCGGGATAGGGCCCCGGCCTACCCATACTGTACAAACAAAAAGGGAAGTAAACCTTTAGCTGTCAAGCTCCGGATGATAGGAGCTAAAGACTCTGTACGTTGGCTGGAAGTACGAGCGATCTGCTCCTCGTCTATGAGTACCTGCAGGCAAGTAATGCAGTGCCCCGAAAAGACCGTCAGTACCACTGGTACTGAATATGCAAAGGAATAACTGAAAATAACTGAAAGAAAACAATAATACTAATAGATACTAAAGTAATAGGAGACGGGCTGAGACTGACTAAAAAGAGCGTAACTTTACTGAAGAGAGTAAGAGTCATACCTGATAACATGGTGGTCTACGTTCTATTTATTAATAACTAACACGACATAGCGTACAAGAACCTTAGCAACCCTCATAAGCCGTAAGGTACCAACCAGAACACAATCTATATACCCCTACCCAGGTCATACCATCCACCTAGTAACTATGAGCATCCTACCGGCCCCTGGGTATACAACTTGGGCTCGCTGGGCTCCTGACTATAGTTGTTTCTGAGTCCGGAGGACTCCTGAAATATGAAATCTAAAATCTAAATCTGCACCCCGGGCGCAAGCGGTCGACAAGGGGTGTGGTATAGTGCTGATCAGCCTGCTGTGGGGAATTTGCATCCCATCTTTATCCGCTGGCGGACGGCAAGCCACTCCGTAGAGAGACATATCCTCACCCTCTGGAGGGCGAGTCAACACCTCTATTAACCCTGGGGCGGTCAAGGAAGATCTAAGGGTGCCCAACACAGAACAATCATATCTCCATAGATAGCAATAGGCACATGTAATTTATATACTGGATCTGATAATAATATTTATGTTCTGGTATTCTGTTCTAAATCTCATATTGAAATGTACTGAATCTAATACTAAAATATACTTAATCTATAATTATACTTCTAGAATATTCTGCTGGGACTTATACTATTTTTTATTTCTAACATGCTTACTAAATTTCTTACTGAACATAATATACAACTTCTGAAACACTCTACTAAAATTTTTACTATTTTACTACACTAGAACTACTAGCTTGCCGAAAGAAACTTTCTTTACGTACCTCGACTGTCGGTTTACTGATTAACTGGTGAGTTTAGGCTCGTATTCAGCTATTCTCCCCAACTGTAATCATATTCATGCAAGAATAGAACTAACTTCATTATTATACTGGAAGAAAACAATACTTTAAATCTATATACTGACTATCTTTCAAATTATCTAAGTACGATCGAAAACACATAATTTCTCAGAGGTCTAGATGGGAGAAATACTCACTTTAGGACTGGGAGTGTATTAACAGTAGTTTGGAGCAATTCCAATCACTTTGATTCGGCGGGAAGACGCTTCACCGGGCGAATTTCACGAAACTACCTCCGTAGAAATGCTCCCTGCAACTTTATACTTCGGTACCCGAAGTTAATTTGACTTTGGATCGCGTTTAATAGCGTAATCGAACGAATATTATATAAACCCTTCACTCCTCCTCTGTTTCTGGTCGTTCACTTTGGAAATAATATGAAAGATGACTTGAAAATGAAGTGAGAGGCCTTTATATACTTGGAGCCTTTAAGTCACATTTGTCGAATGCGATTTATAAGACGCATTTGTCGAGTGTGATTTATAAGTCGCATTTGCCTTGCGACGCTCCAATTTGGCTCTTGTTCGGTCTCTCCCCGGGCCCTTTTCTCACACGTATGGCATTCTAACACTCTTACCCAACAGGCGAATAGGCCAACTAAGTGTCAAGAACTTACGGGGTGTAACGGATTCTTCCTCGTGAAATGACAGTGATTAAGGCATCCGAGTTTGCGAATCTAAAGCAAGGGAAGATGATAGTTCAGGAATATGCCTTGGAGTTCACTCGTCTTTTCGAGTATGCTCCTGAGATGGTGTCGGATCAAAGAGCTGAGTGAGCTAGTTCGTGTATTTGGCAGTAGACTACCTATTCAAGGATTTCCAGACCGCGATTCTTCATTAGGACATTGACATTGACTTTTCTTGGATAGTCCTGTATGCCCAGCAAATGGAGGCAGTTTAGATGAGTGAGCGAGAGAGAGAGTCCAAGAGGGCCAAGACTGATAGCTTCGTATTCTCCCTACAGAGACCTAGTGGGCACCATCAGCAGTCCCACCAGAGATCTTCAAACCCATCCCCCGTCAGCTAGAGTGTTCCATCAAGATCTTGGTGCATTCAGAGGGGACGAGCATCAGGCTCTAGGGATCGGAGTTGTAAACCCGCAAAGAACATCACTCTAGAGTGTAGAAGATGTAGCCAAAGACATGTGGGTTAGTGCTTAGAAAGTTCAGTTTCTTGTTTAGGGTGTGGGAAGTCCGGACATATGCTTAGGGGCCAAGGCCCAGCCTCCAGTTCAACAGTTCCACCAACATGTCCAGCTCAGCAAAGGGAATCTTCAAGTGCGGGTGGCGGTCAGCATAAAAATAGATTATATGCCCTAGCATCTCATCAGGAACATGAGGTCTCCCAGATGTAGTCACTGGTGTTACGAGTATTCCACCTTGGTGTATATGTATTGTTAGATCCAGAGGCCACTTAGTCTTTTGTGACGCCCTATGTTGCTAGTAGTTCGGAGTTAGTGCCGAAATCATGTCAGAACCCTTCTCAGTCTCTACTCTAGTCAGTGATTCAGTTATAGCTTGATAGGTATATAGAAATTTCCCTGTCATAGTCCTCCAGAAAGTCACCTCAGCAGATTTAGTAGAGTTATCCATGACTGATTTTCATGTTATCCTCGACATTGATTGGTTATATGCATGTTATGCCTCAGCCAATTGTAGAACCCGTGCAGTAGAGTTTAGATTTCCGGGTGAACCAATCTTCATTTCCTACCTTAAGGCTGGAAAGATGATTTATAAGGGTTTCGTGTATCATCTAGTTAGGTTCAAGGATGCTACATCCAAAACCTTGACTATCTAGTCAGTTCCTGTAGTGTGTAAATATCCAGAGGTGTTCCCGATGATTTACTAGGAATTCCTCACGAGCGGGAGATCAATTTTAGGATTGACCTCTTTCTTGTTACGTAGCCTATATCTATTCCTCCTTACAGAATGGCTCCAGCTAAGCTAAATGAGTTGACGGAGAAGATGAAGGATCTCTCAGACAAGGGTTTCATCAGACATAGCAAATCCCCATGGGGTGCGCCAGTTTTCTTTATCCGCAAGCTGATTATTGGCAATTGAACAAAGTTACCATCAAGAACAGGTATCCTCTCCCCAAGATAGATAATTTGTTTGACCAACTTCACGGTTCTAATTGCTTTTTGAAGATATACCTCAGGTCCGGAAACCATTAGCTTAAGGTTCGTGAGAGTAACATCCCGAAGACGGCCTGCAGGACTCGGTATGGTCACATAAGTTTGTAGTTATGTCTTTTGGCCTAATGAATGCTCCTGTAGCTTTTATGGATTTGATGAACAGGGTGTTCATGCCATATCTTGATATGTTCGTGATTGTGTTCTTAGATGATATTCTCAGATACTCTCGGAGTGAGGAGGAGCATCCTGCTCATTTGAGGATGGTGCTACAGACTCTAAAGGATTGTCAATTGTATGCTAAGTTCAGTAAATGTGAGTTTTGGTTGAACTCAGTGGCATTTTTGGGTCATGTTGTGTCAAGTGAGGGTGTGTAGGTAGACTCTCAAAAGATAAAAGTGGTGAAGAATTTTCCTAGACGCATTGAGTCCTTTGGATATCAGGAGTTTCTTGGGTTTAGCTGGTTACTATCGAAGGCTTCTTAAGGGGTTTTAATCCATTTCAGACCCTTTGACTAAATTGATCCAGAAAAAAGTGAAGTTTCAAAGGTTAGAGGTTTGTGAGAAGAGCTTCTAAGAGTTGAAGACTCAACTCACCTCAGCACCAGTATAGACCCTACCTGAGGGTACCGATGGGTTCATGGTATATTTTGACGCTTCAAGGATCAACCTTAGTTTTGTATTGATGGAGCACGGTAAAGTAATAGCCTACTCTTCCAAACAACTGAAGGTTAATGAAAAGAATTACCTTGGCTCACGATCTTTAGTTGGCGGCGGTAGTATTTTCCTTGATGATTTGGAGACACTATTTGTACGGGGTCCATGTGGATGTGATTGCGGACAACAAAATCTTACAATACATGTTTACCCAAAAGGATTTGAATCTACATTAGAGAAGGTGGTTGGCATCATATCAGGCATATGATGAATGCCACGTTTATTCACGTTGTCGTCTTAATCCTTAATCTGTATATTTTATGGGACAACAAGGCCGTGGTGGAGGTTTTGCCTGTAATGGATATAATCAGGGGTATCGGGATGGAGAAAATCCTCCATGGGGAGGGAACCAAAATTTTCAAAGCCCCCAGAACACTTATCAAAGGGCACAGGGTCAGCAACAGAGCAGTTCTCTTGAGGAAATAGTGAAGCAATTGATGGTGCAGCAGATACAAGTGCTAAATGAAATGCAGCAATCCAACCATGAGCTTGAAAGGAAAATGGGACAGTTGGCCTTACAGCATAACAACAGACCACAGGAGGCACTTCCGGGTAATACAAAGAGGAATCCCAAAGAAAATGTAAATGTTATTTTCTTGCGCAGTGGTAAGGAGCTGGGTGAGTTTTTCCCCAGCAGAGAAAAAGTTGATGAGAAACAAGTAGTTGAATCCACGGCTGAGGTAGGGGAATCTAGAAATTCACAACCAAAAATTATAGTAGCTAGACCACCTCCCCTATTTCCTCAAAGGTTGAAGAAAAAGACAGAGGACACAGCCCATGGTAAGTTTCTTGAGTTGTTGAAGCAGGCTCATGTGAATATTGCGTTGGTAGAGCTTTTGCAGGAAGTTCCAAAGTACGCCAGATATCTCAAGGATATTGCATTATATAAGAGGAGGCATACATAGTTTGAAACCGTGGCTCTTACGGAAGAGTGCAGTTTGTGAATCAAGAACAAATTCCTAAAAAGCTTAAGGATCTTGCGAGTTTCACTATTCCGGTCACTATTGGAAGCAAGGAAGTTGGTTTAGCCTTGTGTGATCTACGTGCGAGCATCAATTTAATGTCGCCATCCCTATTCAGAACATTGGGATTATTTGAACCACGTCCTACCACAGTGACATTGAATCCTATGGATTGGTCTCTGGCATATCCTAAAGGAATCTTTGAAGATGTATTGATTAAGGTAGGACATTTCATCCTACCGGTGGACTTTATTATCTTGCAATATGAAGCAGAAGAAGTAGTTCCCCTTATTTTGTGTAGTGGATTTTAAGCCATCAGTGACGCAGTTATACATGTTCAGTCGGGCAAGATGTCTATGAATGTAGATTTTTAGGAGGTAGTGTTTGAAGTGTTCAGAGCAACACGAATGCCATCTCATTATGAGGACTTAAAAATGAAACCGGAAAGAGAACTTGGAGGGTGTAATCAGTTGATGGAGCAGCAAGTGCTACATGATAGTTTATTAGACCTGTGGTATGGACATAAGGCCACTTGATTGAAGGAGTGACGGTGACTGTATTCATGCAACGATGTTAAATAAGACGCTGTATAGAAGGCAACCCATGAATGTCATGCCATGACGTTAAATAAAGTGCTTGGTAGGAGGCAACCCATCCTTTCTAACATATTGATGCTTTTTTATTTTTTTTAGATATGAACAAGGCGTAAGAGGAAAGAATAAGCTGGGAAATTTAGCTAAAATGTGTGAGTATAGGGTGAGATTCCTGGCATGTACGGCAGGAGTTAAATCCTAGAAGAAACAATTTTTGTCAGGTGAGGCTATGGGTGGCACGCCGCGCCAACCCCTATCTCCAGAAGAAAAATAATTCTAAGTCCGTGGTGAAATAAGATGGGCGGCGCACCAAGGGGTAATTGGCCAAACATTTTCTGTCAATTTGAGTCAATATTGACTCAAAAGACCTTAAAATTACACAAAATCCATGCTCCACCTTTTGTTTAAAGTCCCATTCATCCTTTTTCCCTAATACAGTTGAAAAAAAAACAAAAAAGCAAAAATTTTCTCTCTCCCTCTACCTAAGGCCGTAACTCTACCATCTCCTCTCCCCTCCATTGTTGTCTTCTGCAACAAGTTTCTGAAGCTCATATCTTCAACTCAAGTAAGTACATTTCTTCTCTCTTATTTGATTAATGGTGCAAGCATGCTCCCACACCCTTCTTCCCCAAGATGTAGAACCCAAAAATCACCATTACTGGTGAATAGCTTGAACTTCATGTTTTGAGTTTTATGAGCTTAAAGTCTAAAATTTTTTCCATGATTGCATGTTATCTTTAATGAGTTTTATGAGCTTAAAGTCTCAAAATTCTTCCATGGTTGCATGTTATGATTTGAATTCCTTGAATGTTGATGGATAGGTGTATTTATTGTAGAGTGAGAAAGTACATGAAGCTTTGAATTCTTGTAACACCCCAGAAACTCAAAATTCGATTTCGGGGAATAAAGCAGAAAATCTGAAAAACTGCAGAAATATTGCAGAACGGCCCACATGACGAATCTTCATGTAAAATCACGACTCGTTAATTGAGCCGTGAGAACAAGGCTAAATAATGTAAAGGAGGGAGGCAGTGTACCTGACTAGGGACGTAACGAGTCGTGGTCACTGACAACAAGCCATTAAGTCACTCGTGGTCCGGCCTGAGTTGGAAATGTTTTAGTTGACCAGTGTACTCGATGAGTGAGCGAAACGAGTCGTCACCTCTGACAATGACTCATTAAGTAACTCGTTATGGGACTTAGCATAAAATCTCCAAAAAAAGACAGTGTGGTCCATAACTGGTGACCACGAGTCGTGGTCATAGATAATGACTCATTGGGTCACTCATGGTGACCTACTAAGGATCCCAGGAAGTGTACCTAACGGGAGTGACCACGAGTAGTGGTCAATCACCACGACTCGTTAGGTCACCTGTTAGGGGCACCTGACAATTTTTCCTAGCGGACTTCTAAGGACTATTTAGTAATTTCCTATTCAACTAATCTTTAAACTACATCGCTTTGGATCTAATTGCAGACTTATTTGAGGGTTTGGATGGTTCCTCCCCTAATTCTCACGTAAATCCTCAGAAAAACATTGTAGAATTCTCTCTCTGAGTATTCCAAAGAAAGAGTTAGGGTTGAACTTTTCTCTTCAATTCTCAAGAAAATTCTCTAGGTCTCTTGACCAGGTATGTGGGGTTTTAGAAAGGGGATTGTTCTTCCCTTGTGTCCCCAAAATCCTCCTCAATTTCTTCTATTAGTTTAAACCCTGAGCTTTCAAATATGAAGAGTATTCATGTTTATTTTCATTGATTCAACATAGAACGATGTTCACGTATATTGTTGATATTATCCCCATAAAGTCCTTATCGAAATATCAGTGTTCATACAAAAAGTGAGTTTAAGACCTAATTTTTTGAGTAATGATTTTTCTTGATAAATTTCCTCTAGTGAATGAAAAATTCTTTTGCTGAATTCCTAGAATTTCTTGGTATACGTATAAGTTGGGTAATTACCCCATGAATCAAAATGGCTTTAGTTCGTTGAATGGAGTTCCTAAAATTCTTGAATTTCTCTATATTATGAAATTCCCATATTGTTGGGATAATTTGAATTCTCTATTAGCTGCTAGTAGTCCAGATCAGTTAGAACTAGAATCTCTCTAGAATCATATCAGTTTAGTCTCAGTCAGAATGCTAGAATCCTCAGTGATACTAAAAAAAATTTCAACTGATCAGTTTGATTTCAGTCTTATTTCGAGGTGTTAGTGATTAGAACTAGACTCATATTTACAGTTTTTGGTCCATTAGGCGGTCATGACATTCTAGAATATAGCTCTGACCATCCCCAAGACCCCACTTCAGTTACAAATTATTCTTAGACGATCACGACGCTTCCAGATAAGCAACTCTTACCAGTCTAGAACCCAGTTTCAGAATCTAGTCTGATAAAACACTCAAGGTATATGCAGTTATATGTCACTGACTAGTCTTGGACCTCAGTTTCGAGTAATCAGCTTAGTACTTCAGTTTAGGTTTTCCAGTGGGAGTAGAACTTAGCACCAAGTGGACCAGGGTTCCAGTGCACCCAAATTCCCAGAACTATGTTGCCATCGTAGGTATAGTATTACTTGGTCGGATTGGCCCCAGACTTTCATGATCACTCAGTTCATGCCTTTATAACTGGCAAGGTATATTGGGTCCTACCGGAGGGGTGTATACATCAGACTCCATGTCTAGCTCATGTGGTTATATGTCGGTTATAGACTCTCCCACTAGTCAGTCCAGTCCAGTTTCAGAATAAGCAGCTAAGTTCAGTTCTCGTCCTCAATTTAACTCAGTCAGTACTATATCTCAAACTTAGCGTCTCAGACATAGGGCATGTCCTTGACCATTAGATAGGGTTATCTTTACCATTTCAGATTATATCAGTAGTTCAATTCAGCTTACCTGTTGGTCATTGCATGTCATTTCAGCTCAGACTTTATAGTCATTTATGTTTATCCCACTTACTTAGTACATTCAAAGTACTAACACATACTTTTATGCTGTATCGTTTCATGATACAGGTGCAAGTTCTCAAACATAACACCATTAGTTGCACAGTTTAGATTCTCCATTGCAGCAGTTGAAGTGTGAGTCGTCATCATCCGAGGGCACTATTTTCCTTCTTTCAGTCATGTATTAGTTTCAGTTAGACTTCGAGTTAGCTGGGGGCTTGTCCCAGCAACTCCTCTATTACATGGCTTTCAAATGGACCTGATTTTCAGATTTATTAGTATTATTCTATTGGTTAAACATTATGTTTACAGACTTGTCTCTCATTAATATTTTATGATACTATTTCAATATTTTCACGGTGCATGTTTACTCATAATTCTAGTAACTGATAGACTACAAGTTGACTTGTGGCTTCAATACCGTGTTACGCCCAGGGTGTAGGCTCGGGTGTGACAAACTTGGTAATAGAGCCCTAGGTTTAGAGTATCCTCGAAATTTTTGAAATCTGCATTGAATAGTGTCCTTTTCGTGGGTATAAAGTGTGCCACACTTATGACGAGGAGGCTACGAGATGTTATTAGAAAATTCCCTTTTGTTCATATTCTTTATCGTGCCTTAAAGTACAAATTCCATAAATTCCCTTCTAGTTCGTACTCTGTCTCATTTTAGTGAAGCATGCCTCGCAGACATGGTAATGGAAGAAGGGCTGCTAATGTCAACAGACCTACCCCATCAGCTCTGGCAACACCTTAAGATGAATCCATACTCACCGCCGAATTCAGGTAGGCTATTCAATTTCCATCTCAAATAGTCACCAACCAGGTGAACCAACAGGTGGTTCCAGTAGCCAAAAATGGGTCTTGAGCTGCTGCTCGGGTGTGGGATTTTACCCGGATGAACCCTCCATATTTTCATAGAGCGAAGATGGGAGAGGACCCACAAGGGTTTATAGATGGGATTAGAAAGATTACAGTATTATGGGTTTTACTCCTTCGAGAGTGCTGACCTGGCTGCCTATCAACTTTAAGGGGTAGCCCAGGTTTGGTATGAGCAGTGGAAGGAGGGGTGGCCAGCGGGAGCAGGACAGGTGGAGAGGGAGGAGTTCCACACAACTTTAGTAGATAGGTTTTTCCCTCGAGAGATGAGAGAGGCTAAGATGGCAGAGTTTATGAACCTAAAGCAGGGCAACTGGACAGTGGAGGAGTATCCTCTGGAGTTTACTAGACTATCAAATTATGCTCTAGGGATGGTGGCCGAGCCAAGGGCTCGTATGTTGAAATTCGTTAATAGGAGTATCTAATCTGGTCCTCAAGGAGTGTAGGACCGCGATGTTGATCAAGGACATGGACCTCTTTAGCCTAATTGTTTATGCCCAATAGGTTAAGGCAGAGAAGCTGAAAGATATGGAGCGTAAGAATGAGAAGGAAAGAACTGGTCACTCAAACTATGACCATTAGAAATCTAGCAGTAGTAGTCGCCCACAACAGCAGCAACAGCAGCAGCAACAGAGAGCTCCAACACACAGCTTAGCTAGCACACCAACCTTTCGGTCCCGCCAGGATCGGAGGGGCGGAGCATCTGGCTCTTAGTCAGAGAGTTTTAGTGGCAGCAACAAGTATCCAGCTTGTCCCAAGTGTGGTAAGAGTCACCCAGGAGAATGCCTTCAGGGACGAGAAGGATGCTTTGGGTGTGGACAACTTGGACACAGGCTTAAGAAGTGCCCATCAGCAGGGCGAGGGTTATCACAATCAACAAATCATCATCTCTAGCAGGTTGACCAGCCCAGCAGGCTAACACAAAAGGTACAGATGGCGGTCAGTGCCAAAATCATTTCTATGCTCTATCTTCTCGTCAGGATCAGGAAAGCTCACCTGACGTAGTTACTGGTATGTTATGTCTCTTCCATCTAGACATATACACCCTCTTAGATCAAGGAGCTACTCTTTCATTCGTAACTCCGTATATAGTAGTTCAGCTCAGTATAAGTCTAGAGGTTCTCTCAAAACCATTCTCAGTATCTACCCCAGTTGGTGAGTTAGTTAGAGCCAGCCGAGTGTATAGAAATTGCCCAGCTTCCATCCTGAACAAAGTAATTCTAGCTGATCTAGTAGAGCTAGACTTGGTTATCTTCGACCTTATTCTCCGCATGGATTTGTTACATTTCCTGCTATGCCTCAGTTGATTGCAGAACTAGAGTTGTCAAATTCTAGTTTCCTAATGAGCCGATTTTAGAATGGTCGGGCAGCAGTTCAGCGCCTAAGGGCAGATTTATTTCCTACCTTAACACCTAGAAACTCTTTTCCAAAGGATGTCTATATCATCTGGTTCAAGTCAAGGATTCCAACTCTGAGACTCCCACCATTCAGTCAGTTCCAGTTGTTAGCGAGTTCCCAGATGTATTCCCTGAGGATCTTCCCGCAGATCCCCCTGAACGGGAAATAGACCTTGGAATAGAACACCTCCCAGATACTCAGCCCATCTCCATCCCTCCTTACAGAATGGCTCCAAGTGAGCTGAAGGAGTTGAAGGAGCAGCTAAAAGATCTTCTCAACAACGGTTTTGTTAGACCCAACATCTCTCCCTGGGGTGCTCCTGTTCTATTCATGCGTAGGAAAGATGGTACCATCAGAATGTGCATAGATTACGGTCAGCTGAAAAAGTCACATTCAAGAATAGATATCCCCTACCTAGAATAGATGACCTATTTGACCAACTTTAGGGAGTCATTTGTTTCTCCAAGATCGATCTCAGGTTAGGATACCATCAGTTAAGGATCAGAGAGTGTGACGTACCGAAAACAACAATCAGAACTCGGTATGGTCACTACGAGTTTATGGTGATTTCCTTTGGGTTAACGAACACCCCAGCAGCCTTCATGGATTTGATGAATTGGGTCTTCAAGTAGTACCTGGATATGTTCATCATTGTATTCCTCGACGACATCCTAGTATACTCCAGAAATAAGGAAGAGCATGCCAATCACTTAAGGCAAGCATTACAGACCCTTAGAGATCGCCAGTTATTTGCCAAGTTTAGCAAGTGTGAATTCTGGTTGAAGCCTATGACTTTCTTGGGTCATGTGGTCTCAGGTGAGGGGATACAAGTAGATCCTCATAAGATAACAATAATGAAAGACTGGCCTAGACCTACCTCTCCTACTGAAATTAGGAGTTTTCTCGGCTCAACGGGTTATTATCGATGGTTTGTCGAAGGGTTCTCCTCCATAGCCTCTCCTCTGACCAAGTTAACTCAAAATAAGGTGAAATTCCAGTGGTTAGATGAGTGTTAGAATAGTTTCCAGAAGTTGAAGACTCGACTCACTACCGCTCCAGTGTTAACCTTACCGGAAGGATCAGATGGGTTAGTTGTGTATTGTGACACCTCTAGAGTTAAACTTGGTTGCATTTTGATGCAGCGAGGTAAAGTGTTAGCCTATGACTCCATTCAGCTCAGAGTCCATGAGAAGAATTATCAAAATTATGACTTGGATTTGGCAATGGTGGTGTTCGCATTAAAAATTTGGGTAATAGTAGACTGAATGACTAAGTCAACACATTTCCTCCCAGTCAAAACCACATATTCAGTTGGGCGGACTATTCAGACTGTATAAGATATGCTAAGAGCATGCGCAATCGATTTTAAGGGTAATTGGGATGACCATCTGCCTCTTATCGAGTTTGCGTACAACAAAAGCTACCATTCTAGCATCCAGATGGCCCCATTTGAAGCATTGTATGGTAGAAGATGTAGATCTCCTATAGGGTGGTTTGAAGTTGGTGAAGCCACCCTGATAGGGCCAGACTCGGTTCATGAGGAAATGTAGAAAGTTCATCTCATCCGAGAGGGGTTGAAAACAACTGAGCCTCCAGAAATCTTATGCCTGTGTGTGGAGAAGAGAGTCGGAGTTTGCAGTTGATGCCCAGGTGTACCTAAAAATTTCACCTATGAAAAGGGTGATGAGGTTTGGAACGAAAGGGAAGCTCAGTGCAAGGTTTGTGGGACCTTATAGAATTTTGAGGCGAATCGGCAAGGTACCTATGATCTAGAGTTACCTTCAGAACTAGCAGCTGTGCATCCAGTTTTCCATATGTCACTTTTGAAGAAGTGCATCAGAGATCCAACCTCAGTTGTGCCATTGATAGCTTAGGGATAAAAAATAGTCTCTCTTATGTGGAAGTACCAGTCCAGATCCTTCACCTTAAGGTGAGTAAGCTGAGGAACAAGAAAATAGTTTCAGTCAAAGTCTTATGAAGAAATCAACAGGTTGAGGGAGCTACGTGGGAGGCTGAAGGAGATATGATGGCCAAATACCCACACTTGTTCCCTACTGGCTCCAGTGCAACTTGACAAATTAGCTATGACCCTAGAACTCAATTTAGTTTTCATGACTCAGTTCAGATGTTCAAGTCTCTTTTATGTTTTTGAATTTATGTATGATAAGTAAGCTCAGTACAAATATGTATTTTAAAATGGAGATAGTCATTCCGGCAGTTTTGGAGTTATTTGAGCAGTATCTGAAGGTTTTGATTGTTATTTTCTACTTCCTGCGTGTTTTCTAACATTCAACGACGAATGTTTACAAAGGGGAGATATTGTAACACCTCGAAAACTCAAAATCCAATTTCGGGTTATAAAGTAGGAAATCTAGAAAACTGCAGAAATGTTGCAAGATAGCCCACTTGATGAGTCATCAAGTAACCTCACGACTCATTAAATGAGCCGTGAGAAGAAGGCTGATTAATGTAAAGGAGGGAGGCAGTGTACCTGACTAGGGACGTCACGAGTCGTTGTCACTGACCACGACCTGTTAAGTCACTCGTGGTATGACTTGAGTTGGGAATGTTTTAATTGAACAGTGTACTTGATGAGTGGGCGAAATGAGTCGTCACCTCTGGCAATGACTCATTAAGTGACTCATTATGTGACTTAGCATAAAATCTCCAAAAAGAGATAGTGTGGTCCACGACTGGTGACCACGAGTTGTGGTCATAGATAATGACTCATTGGGTCCCTCGTGGTGACCTACTAAGGATCCTAGGCAGTGTACCTAACGGGAGTGACCATGAGTCGTGGTCAATCACCACGACTCGTTAGGTTACCTGACAATTTTTCCCAGCGGACTTCTAAGGACTATTTAGTAATTTCCTATTCACCTAAGATTTAAACTACGTCATTTTGGATCTAATTTTAGACTTATTTGAGGGTTTGGATGGTTCCTCCCCTCATTCTCACGTAAATCCTCAGAGAAACATCGTAGAATTCTGTCTCTGAGTATTCCAGAGCAAGAGCTAGGGCTAAACTTTTCTCTTCGATTCTCAAGAAAAGTCTCTAGGTTTCTTCACTAGGTATATGGGGTTTTAGCAAGGGGATTGTTATTCCCTTGTGTCCCAAAAATCCTCCTCAATTTCTTCTATTAGTTTTAAGCCCTGAACTTTTTAATATGAGAGTATTCATGTTTATTTTTGTTGATTTCACTTAGAACGATGTTCATGTATACTATTGATATGATCCCCATAAATTCCTTTTCAAACTATCAGTATTCATACAAAAAGTTAGTTTAAGCCCTAATTTTTTGAGTAATGATTTTGCTTGATAAATTTCCTCTACTAAATGAAGAATGCTTTGGGCTGATTTCCTAGAATTTCTTGCTATACGTATATGTTGGGCAAATACCCTATGAATCAGAATGATGTTAGTTCGTTGAATGGAGTTCCTATAATTCTTTAATTTCTCTATATTATGAAATTCCCATACTGTTGGGATAAGTTGAATTCTCTATTAGCTACTAGTAGTCCAGACCATTTAGAACTGGAATATCTCCAGAATCTTATCAATTTAGTCTTAGTCAGAATGCTAGAATCCTTAGTGATACTCAAAAAATTGTCAGCTGATCAGTTTGATTTCTGTCTTATTTCGAGGTGTTAGTGATCAGAACTAGAGTCATATTTATAGTGTTTGGTCCATTAGGCGATCATGACATTCTAGTATATAGCTTTGACTAGCCCAAGGAGCATAGTTCAGTTACAACTTGTTCTTAGACAGTCACGACGCTTCTAGATAAGCAGCTTTGATCAGTCTAGAACCCAGTTTCAGAATCTGGTCCGATAAGACTCTCAGGGTACATGCAGTTATACGTCCCTGACTAGTCTTGGACCCTAGTTTTGAGCTATTAGCTTAGTAGTTCAGTTTAGGTTTTCCAGTGGGAGTAGAACATAGCACCGAGCAAGTCGAGGTTCCAACACACCAGGTTCCCAGAACTACGTTGCTAGTGTAGGTTACCGTATTACTTGGCCAGATTGACCCTAGACTTTTGTGATCACTCAGTTCATGTATTTATACTCTGGCAAGGTATATTGGGTCCTACTGCTGGGGTGTATAAAATGGACTCCACGTATAGCTCACGTGGTTATATGTCAGTTATAGACTCTCCCACTAGTCAGTCTAGTCCAGTTTTAGAATAAGCAGCTCAGTTTAGTTCTAGTCCTCAATTTAACTCAGTCAGTACAGTATCTCAGGCTCAGTGTTTAAGATATAGGGCATGTCCTTGACCATCAGACAGGGTCATCTTGACCATATAGGATCATATCAGTAGTTCAGTTCAGCTTACCTGTTGGTCATTGCGTGTCATTTCATCTTAGAATTTATATTCAGTTACGTTTCTCTCACTTAATCAGTATATTCAAAGTGCTTACACATACTTTTATGCTATATAGTATCATGATACAGCTGCAGGTTCTCAGACCCAGCACCGTTAGTTGCCGCAGTTTAGATTCTCCGTTGCAGCAGTTGAAGTGTGAGTCCTCATCATCCGAGGGCACTATTTTCCTTATTTGAGTCATGTATTAGTTTCAGTTAGACTTAGAGGTAGCTGGGGGCTTGTCCCAGCAGCTCCTCTATTAGATCGCTTTCAGACAGACATGATTTTTAGATTTATCAATATATTTCTATTGGTTAAACTTTATGTTTACAGACTTATCTCTCATGAATATTTTATGATATTATTTCAAAGTTCCATTGTGCATGTTTTCTCAGAATGCTAGTGACTGATAGAACAGGGGTAAACTTGGGGTCACTTGTGGCTTCAAGTATCGTGTTACGCCCAGGGTGTAGGCTCGGGGTGTGACAATTCTTGAATGTGATAATTGTTTGAGTTGGTGAAATTCTTAATTAATTCGTGTGAATGGTAGTAAATTGTTGATTCTTGGTTGATTGAATTGAATATTGTTACTCCATTACATGAAATTACTTGAATTGGGAATTGGAGAAGGAAACTGAGAGGGATAGCTTAGATTTTGCATTCTTGATTAAAAGATAAAAGCTAGCGGAGAGTTTAAAAGAAAAAGAAATGCATGAACTTGGTGAAGTATGAGTTAGTGAATTAAAAGTAGATTGATGAGATTGGATGATGATGGGGGAGGTCCTGAGTACCCTATTTGACCAAGTATCACATATACGCTAGTAAATTATATGTGGGGTGAATTTTGCACTTTCTACACTTAATTAGTTAGCCATTTGGTTCACAAACTAATGTTGTAAAGTTCTTGATTTTTCTACTTGATAGGTACAATGGCATCAAAAAGAAATGAGTTGAATGTAGCCGAGAAGAGTCGAAAGAGGGGTAGACCAAGGAAGACGGATGCTAGTTCCTCGACTCCCAAAGTAGGCCCCGCAAGGAGATTTGGAGCAAAAGTAGTTAGGCCTCATGGGATTGCTTGGTTTAACACTCAAAAAGAAGCCAAGTATGCCCCGGAGAACTGGATAGATGAGGGCCACTTGGCATTGGGTTCCCGTCTATTCGGGAAAAGATACGGGAGTTGGAAGCTGGCTATATCTTCGATGAGCAAGAGAAGTGCAACGCCACCATAGTGAGGTAATTCTACACTAATTGGGACACCTCATTCGAAAATAGTACAAAGGTCAAGCTCAGAGGACAGGTAATGAGATTCACAACTAAGAGGTTCAATGCTTTCTTAGAGACACCTGCAATAAACCCTTCGAGATACTTTATTTTGTTGGAGAAGCCACCATACAGAGACATCCGCCACACATTGTGCTGGGAGCACTCATTCGCCCGATGGGTGAGGGATCAAAATGGCACCCATTCCACACTTGCGTTTGCTTATTTGAATAGGGAGGCAAAGGTGTGGGTGAAATTGGCGCATGTTGTCTTTCTCCCGGGGAAATATTTGACAGAGGTGACTCGTGATCGAATTGTATTGGTTTATATGTTGATGAAGGGGATACTTGTGAATTTTGGTGCTGCGATTCACCACAAAATAAGGAGATCCCTAGGCAATTGTAGATGGAAATATTATGACGAAATCCTCTTGGCCATGTACTTGAGAGAGGTAGGTATCTAGGAGGAGGATGCAGACCATATTTTATCTTTAGCAGGACACTTAGCTAGATAAATAATAGACGTCACAAAGGTAAAGGATATTGCCCCTTCTGTAGGTCCCTCTCTTACTATAGTTGATCGGCAGGCCCGAGATGAGAGTTGGAAGGGTCATATGTTTTGGATGACCCTTCCAACTATAGATAGGAGGATGACCAACCACTACAGGGGAGATGTTGGCTTTAGACGCACGATAGTCACTCACCAAGAGTACCTTGTTGATGTGCAGAGTGGGCCCAACTCTTGAGGAGCCAGTTGATGATGATGAGGCTACAGTCCTGATTGATGGCATTGATAATATAGATATGGAGGAGGAGGATGATTCTACAGGTTGTCATGCAGGATGATGCTTAGCAACCAGGAAGTTTCTTTTCTCTCCTTTACAATGTGATTGTGTGTGCACTAAGGACAGTGCACCTTTTTAAGTGTGGGGTGGAGGAAAGTTGGATTCCTATTGTTCTTTAATTGCTATATTTGTAGGTCATATCATCTTTATATTCCTAGTAGTAGTAGCTTGATGATTCATAGTCATGGGTTTTAATAGATAGTATGATGATGTTGACTTTGGATGCCTAGATGTTTAACTTGTGTTCCTTGACTATGCTATGTTTGATTTTCTTTATTTTAGGGTAATATTTAAAATTTTCTTCTCTTGGTTTGACTCATTGTAGTATAGGGTGAGTATGCCATCATGTGTTGTTTGAAATAATTTTTGAAAATGGCATGTCGCACCCACCCTTTGATTTTTCTTATGGCCTCGGTTCTTTTTTGAAGAGGAGCCCTTTAAACTGGGTAAATTTTTGTTTTTGTGTGTCATCGAAAAGTAATGATGTTTCCCTATATTATATGGATGACGATTGTTTTAGGTAAGTTTCTTCACAGTTTTATTTTTTTGGATTGAGTCATAGATTATCCACTTGTATGCTTGTTGATGTTCTTCTTAGCTGCTATACTAGAGTAAATAGAGTGGTCATTTTGATTGCATAAGTTAGAATCCTTGAGAGACACACATATCTTTTAAATTTGACTAAGCATATCCTTGAGGATTAATTATGAAATTAACTTGTCATTCAATATGATTGTGAGAATGTGTAGCTGTAGAAACTGATTAGATTCTTGTTGCCTTGAGAGGTGAGCTTAATTGTTTTGTATGTTATATCGTAGCATCTAGAACTTGATTTAGTGTATGTAGGATAACTAGTTGGTAGAGAGTTGAAAGATGATCAAGGCACTTCTTTGAAGAAGCCAACTTTTTTCCTCTAATTATTTTACCTTCCTAGTTATTCTCCTTATTTAACCGTTTTGAGCCTAAAAGCCTTATTCCTTCTTAGAATCAATAGTAGCTTAATCCCTATTTTTGTGAGACCTCATACTTATTGATCTGAAGTAGTCTTAGGCATTTTGAGACTTGAAAGGAAAAGTCCACTGAAGTATAATGTAAAGGGAAAAAGAAAAAGTTGTGGTAAGGAAAGAAAAATGAGAAGAAGGGGTGACCTTAAAAAATTTGTGTTCTCTACATGCTACTAGGGAATTGAAAAAAAGATCTTTAGTTGCAAAATCCATAGTTATTCTATGATTAGAAAACTAGCAGCCAAGTAGTAAAAAAAAATTGGGGCATGAAAATAAAAGACAAGGGTGAATAGATGAGGGGTAAACAAGCAAGGAAAGAGGTGGTGGAAAAGTAAAATGAAATATGTCTTAAGTACTTAGGGTGGTAGTCACTATAAAAAAAATATCAATCCTACCCGTCCCTTAGCTGACATTACAACTAAGAAAAGTCCTTGTTATCTTAATCTCTTGATGCAATTAGGTGGTGTTAACGTACATGGCAATCTTATGGTGTGTTGCATATGTGGATTACATCATTTGTGAATGTGAGTGTGCCTTACTTATTATGTTCCATGTCTTATATTGATAAAGTTGAGAGAGGAACATCACTAAAAGTGAGGGGCACAAGAGCTCTAATTCGGTGTACTACTTGTTGCATGTGTCACACTTAATCACGTTGGCCCTTTGTTTTGAAAAAAGGAGTCATTTATTGAGGTTGTGTGTTCTTGATTGTGAAATATTTCTATGTGCTTTGTTGAGAATTATTGTATGATGATAAACCACTCTAGATTTGCTCCATGTTAGTTGGTTGAGTATGAGTTGATAGAGGTGTCAACTGCGATGGTGAAATATAATTTTAGGTGTGTTTTAAGGATTGTTCGAGGACAAACAATGGTTTATGCATGGAGTGGTGATGTTGGGCATATTTTGATGCCCATTTACCATGTTTTACCCATATTTGATCATGTTTTGAGTTCATAATCCTTAATTTATGCTTAAATTCAT
The DNA here is from genome assembly GCA_035772735.1 of Datura wrightii. Lineage (NCBI taxonomy): Eukaryota > Viridiplantae > Streptophyta > Magnoliopsida > Solanales > Solanaceae > Datura > Datura wrightii. The sequence continues at coordinate 66,704,181 of JASDFA010000019.1, read as the reverse complement.
GTATGTGTTGTTTTATGTGCTAATAAACGATTCTAGTTGATTTGAGCAGGAAACTAAGAAAAAGGAGCTCAAAATTATGCAAGAAATTATGCAACACTGATCTGAACTGAACTGAATTGACTAGTGGGAGAGTCTGTAACTAACATATAACCAAGTGAACTAAATGTGGAGTCCGATGTATACACCCCATTGGTAGGACCAAATATACCTTGCTAGGGTACAAAGGCATGAACTGGGTGATCACAAGATTCTGGGGCCAATCAGGCCAGTAAATAGTGTAACCTACGGTGGCAACGTAGTTTTGGGAACCTGGGTGCGCTGGAACCTCGGTCCACTCGGTGCTAAGTCCTACGCCCACTGGATGGTCCTAGACTGAGTACTAGGTTGATAGCTCAAAACTGGGTCACAACACGAGTCAGGGATACGTATCTGAAAGCAACCTAAAAGTCTTATCAGACAAGATTCTGAAACTGAATTCTAAGACTGGTCAGAGCTGCTTATCTGGAAGCATCGTAACCATCTACAGAAAAACTAAAATCTTAAACTAGGGTCCTAAGGCTAGTCAGAGTTGTTGCTCTAAAGTTTCATGACTTCCTAGTGGACTAATAAAATCGGAATTCTTAATTTGATTTTGATAACTGGGAGGTACTACTGGCACCTAGGGAATTTCTGTAGTTAAACTGATCAGCTGACATTTTCTGACCTACACTGAGAATTTTAACATTCTAAAAAAACTGAATTGACAACAACCTAATTGAGATTTAATGCCACTAACAACATGGGAGTCCCAAACACTGATAAAATAAAGCAAAATTTGATATTCAAACACTATAGCAAGATTCAAAAGTTTCTACATTTAAGAACGAGGGCTAAATTTCACTTCACAAGAAGAAACATCATTTTAGTCACAAACTGGTGAAAAATATCTATGATTAATATGGTATAATATTACACATGATTTAGGTAAAGTATGACTAGAAATTTCTTGACATCCAATAGTTTCAGGGATACAACTAATGGAGAGAAATAGGGAGGGATTTGGGGACACAAGGGGAGAACTATTCCCTTGTTAAATTCCCACATACCTAGTGAAGAAGCCCAAAGAATTTCCTTGAGAAGCTGAGGAGAAAAGGTTGCCCTAGCTCTTGCTCTGGAAAGCTCTGAGAAAAGTTCTACGATGATTTCTGAGAGTTTGGATAGGGAGAATGAGGAAGGAAACCATTTAACCCCTCTAATAAATCTGAAAATATGCTTAAAATGACATAGTTTGGAGTCTAGAGGGGTATGAAATTACTGAAAGAAACTTGAAAACTCATAGGTGGAAACTGATCGTCAGTCCCCACGGGTGACCTAACAGGTCGTGGCCAGTGACCATGACTCGTGGTCACACTCGTGAGGTACACCTCCTGGAGCCTCTTGTTGGTCACCACGAGGGACTTAATGAGTTGTGAGGTGAGGGACGACTCATGGGGTCCAGTCGTGAGGTGCACTGGAAGGTTTCTCCCCAAATCCAACATCTTACCAATGACTAACCTCACGAGTCATCAGGACCCCGATGATTCTTGGTCATCTCCCGTTAGCCTCACTTCCCAAAATTATTTTAGAGTCCTCACGGGTGACACCACGACTCGTGGTGTCCCAAACGAGTCATGGTGAGGACTCATTAGGTGCACTGCCTAACTTTTCCCGGCCTTACATTTATCCTAGACCACAAGTCATATCACGACTAGTGGTGTTGACCATGACTTGTGGTCACACCAGTGGTCACCCCATTCTCTAAAAGTTTCATTAATTCCACAGGCCTCACCACGAGTCACTTAACAACTCGTGGTCACTGCCCATGGGTAACAGAATGACTCATTTTGTGATCTGGTGCAAAATTTCCAGTTTTCTTTATTCTTAGTCTCGAGTCTAGTCTTTGAGTTTTCGGGGGATTACAATATCTCCCCCTTAGGCACATTCATCCTAGAGTGTTGGAAAACACTCAGGAAAACCGAGAATAGAAATCTTTATACACAAATACTAATCATGAAAGCTAAAAATAGCAGAATGACTTCCTCTGAACTGAATTTACTAATCATGCACATATTTATATACATGAAAGAAATTGAAACATATGAACTAAATATAGTTTTGGGAAGGAAATTGACACCTTAAAATGAAACTGAGTCGGAAGGCAACATATGGGGGTATCTAGCCATCATATCCGCTTCGGCCTACCACGTAGCTCCCTCAACCTACTGATTCCTCCACAAAACTTTAACTGAAGCTACTACCTTGTTCCTCGGCTTGCGAACCTAACGGTCAAAGATCTGGACTGGGACCTCCTTGTATGAGAAACTATCTTTCACTCCCACGTTGTCCAGTGGCACAATTCAAGTTGGATCACCGATGCACTTCTTCAATAGTGACACATGGAATACAAGGTGCATAGACACCAACTCGAAAGGTAATTCCAGCACATAAGCCAGCTTTCCAATCTGCCATAGAATTCTGTAGGGTCCCACATATCTCGGGCTGAGCTTTCCCTTCTTCCCATATCTCATCACCTCTTTAATGGGTGAAATTTTCATATAGATCTAGTCATCCACAACAAACTCTAATTCTCTTCTCCTCACATCAGCATAAGATTTTTAACGGCTCTGAACTGTTTTCAATCTTTCCCTAATGAGTTACCTTCTACATAGCTTCATGAACCGAGTCTGACCCAATTATAGTAGTTTCACCCACTTTAAACCACCCAATAGAAGATCTACACCTCCTACCATACAATGCCTCAAACAGGGCCATCTGGATACTGGAGTGGTAGTTGTTGTTGCACGCAAACTTGATAAGAGGCAAGTGGTCATCCCAACTGCCCTTGAAATTAACCACGCACGCTCTCAACATATCTTCTAGTGTCTGAATAGTCCACTAATCTTTCCCATCTATCAGTGGGTGAAAATCTTTGTTGATCTTGACCTGGGTACCAATTCCCTTCTGAAAAGACTTCTAGAAAGGTGAACTAGGTACCTCTGTCCATAATAATAGACAATGGCACCCCATGAAGTCTGACCAACACCCGAATATAAATCCAAGTGTAGTCCTCAGCTGAATCTGTAGTTTTAACTAGGAGGAAATATGCTGACTTAGTCATCCAGTCTACTACTACCCAGATAGAATCATGTTGTAGAAGTGTTTGAGGCAGACCTGTAATAAAGTCCATATTCATTTCTTTGAACTTCCATGTGGGTATGCTTATATCCTGGGTCATATCTCTCAGCCTCTGGTAGTTTACCTTGATCTGCTGGCAGTTCAGGCACTTAGCTACGAATTAGGCAATGTCTCTCTTCATGCCGTTCCACCAGTAAATATCCCGCAAATTGCGGTACATCTTAGTAGCGCCAGGGTGGATGGGGTACCTCAAACAGTGTGCTTCAGCCAATATCTGTTGTCTTAAGTCACTGATGTTCGGTACACACAATAGGCCCTGGTAAAGGAGCACACCATCTCCTTCTTTGGAGAAAGCCTTAATCTCCTTTCTGAGAACTATTTCCTTAAGTTTAAGTAAAATGGGATCTTTATCCAGTTTGGACTTAACATCAACAACTAAAGAGGAATCGGACCTGCTCTACATTACAACTTCACCCTCATTTGAGTCAACAAACTGCACCCTTAACTGAGCTAGTCTATGAATATCCTTTGCCAATTCCTTTTTGCCTTCCTTAACATGAGCCACACTACCCATAGACACTCTGCTTAGGGCATCAGCCACCACATTGCCTTTGCCTGAGTGATACAACACACTTATGTCGTAATCCTTCAGGAGCTCTAACTACCTTTTCTGACGAAGATTTAGGTCCTTCTGACTGAATACATACTGAAGACTTTTGTAATCAGTGAAAACGTCAAAGTGAGCCCCATACATGTAATGCCTCCATATTTTCAATGCAAACACCATCGCTGCCAACTCCAAGTCATGAGTTGGATAATTCTTCCCATGAACCTTGAGTTTTCTGGAGGTGTAGGCTATGACTTTGCCTCGCTGCATCAGAATATAACCTAGTCCAACACTGGAAGCATTGTAATATACTACAAATCCATCTGATCCTTCCGGTAGGGTCAACACTAAAGCGGTAGTAAGTTGATTTTTTAACTCCTGGAAACTCTTCTCACACGCATCTGAACATTGAAATTTCACCTTCTTCTGAGTCAGCCTAGTTAGAAGAGATGCTATGAAAGAAAAGCCTTCCACAAAGCATCGGTAATAATCGGCCAAACCGAAGAAACTTCTAATTTTGGTTGGGAAGGTAGGTCCGGACAAGTCTTTCACAGATGCTATCTTTTGAGGATCAACCTAAATACCCTCACCTGACCACATGACCCAGGAAAGTCACGAAATTCAACCAAAATTTTGCACTTGTTGAAATTGGTGAAAAGCTAGCAGTCTCTGAGTGTCCGAAGAACTATTCTCAGGAGATTAGCATGCTCTTCCTCATTTCTGTAGTATACAGAAATGTCGTCAATAAATACAATGACGAACATGTCCAGATATTGCTTAAAGACTTTATTCATCAGGTCCACAAAAACTAAAGGGGTATCTGTTAGTAGAAGGACATAACGACAAGCTTGTAGTGACCATACTCAGTCTTAAAAGTTGTTTTCAATATGTCACACTCTCTGACTCTTAGCTGGTTGAACAGGTCATCAATTCTGGGTAGAGAATACCTATTCTTGACTGTGACCCTTATTCAACTGACAGTAATTGATACACATTCCGAGGGTATCGTATTTCTTTCACACAAAAGCACTCGAGCATCCCAGGGAGAGATGTTGGTCTAATAAAACCCTTATCAAGAAGATCTTTTAGCTGCTCCTTCAACTCCTTAAGTTTAATCGGGGCCATTTTATAAGGAGGGATGGAGATGGGCTGAGTGTCTAGAATAGGGTCTATATTGAAGTCAATTTCCCATTTAGGAGGAACTTCGGGAAGATCCTCGGGGAACACATCTGGAAATTCGCTTACAACATGGACTTACTGGATAGTTGGGGTCTCAGAGTTGGAATCCTTAACCCAAACTAGATGGTAAATACATCCCTTAGATATGAGCTTCATGGACTTAACATAGGAAATATATTTACCCTTAGGCGCTGAACTACTGTCCTTCCATTCTAGAGCTACTCATTAGGAAATTGAAATTTGATTACCCTAGTTCTTCAATCGACTGAGGCGTAATCGGAGTTTAACCAATCCATGCCAAGAATGATGTCGAAGAAGACCATATCTAACTCTACAAGGACAATTGGAATGACTTTATTGCAGACTGAGATTGGGCAGTTTCTGTTCGGTCTATTCGGTTGGTATTATATATTATAAACCGACACGCAAGTGCACGTGGTCAAACAAGTAATAAAGTGGCTAAGTAAGCCAAGTATTGATCCAAGGAGGCTCAGGGTATGTAAAATTTGCCTAAGTATACTATATTCTTATCTTACTTCTAACTATGCTAACAACAATGTAACCAACAGTTAATTGAGTTTTTGTTTATAAAATATACACTAAAACTATTAACAATTATTTACTGTGAATTTAAACTATGGATATGAGCATGCCAAGGTTAAGAACAAGTAATGAATTTGATTATACTAATAATTCGGTTAATCTCTTCTTCATGTTGCTAGCCAAGAACATTAGCCTAGAAATTAAAACTCTCGTATTTAATTTTACTTAAGAATCATAAACCATTTGTCTACATTTCTGTGATAAAATGCAATTTACGACCTAGCAATACAATTCCGGTTCCTAAATTGACTAATACGGCTTTCAAGTATATTTCTATCAGGAAAGCACATCAAAACCCAATTTTCCCAAATCAAGTTAAGAACAATACCCTATTAATTCACAACTTTCCAATTTCTTGCTCTCTCGAGTGAAATTGGACTTTTTAGATGTACATTAATGTCGGCCAAGCACTAATGCAGTAAGAACAAGAATTAATAGAACAACATGAAAGAAGAAGAAGAAAACCATATCATTTACAATCAAAATTCACTACACATGTTCAAAACCTTAGCAAGGAAGAGAATTAGCGACTCATTTGTGGATTGATCATCCTAAAACAAGTGTAAATCATACATACAATTGATTGAAAGAAGAAAGGAAGAGAAGAAATCTCTTAGATTTTTCGTCCCTCAACTGCTGCTAACCCACGTCCTAGCTCCACCAAGTCTGAACTAATTAAAATAAACCTAAGTGTGCTATTTATACTAGTGGGAAATTTTTCCCGGAATAACAAGCAACGTGTCACGGAGGTCAACGCGGAGCACTGCCTCCATGATACGGCGTGGACGCGGACCTTCACTGGAAATCCAGGGTCCGGTAAAATAGCCTCAACATGGCACGGAGGCCAACGCGGAGGCCTATCTCCGTGCCACGGAGTTGTCGCGAAGCTTCACTAGAATTTGCCAATTAGTTCCCTCTCCAGGCAGTGTGCCTCCGCGATGGTAGCGTGGAACGACGCCATCGCGGAGCCCTTATATTCTGTACATTCCAATGTCGTCCCCATACTCGCATCCAAGTCCAACTTCGATATTATTCCAACATGCATTTTTGCTCCTAAAAATCATATTTACCTGCAAAACAAATGCTAATCATGTTGGTTAGTATAAATTCGCATTTTATTACCAATTACATGAGAATATATACATATTGCACACAAACAAGGCGAAAATAATACGTTTGAGTATCACTTGGGCATATAAATCTGCCCAAGATCACTTACCTCACACTTAAATCCTTGTTCGTCCTCGAACAACACATACACAACTCATGCAAATTACATCCCAACCTTCGTCACTATGGTGCGACAACTTACACTACAGTCATACCGATTATTCAATTTTTGCAAATCATCACGAAAACATGCTTGGTCTTACAATACAATGACCTTTAATACATCAAGACTTCCTAGACTTTAAGAATTGATTCTTGATATCGGCAAACTCATGCAAATCAGCTAATCAAGAAATCCGACACGAAAATCAATCTTTCATCAAGCATGTGCCCTCACAACTCAAGAGAATCTTCCCCTTTTTATTCATGCAAAACACAAACATGCAAGTAGGGGCATATAAAAATTAATTTTACTCTCTCTCCCAAAAGAATTCACATGCATCATGTCATGACCCATAGGCTTGCCCTTAGTGTATTACTCCACTAATATAGAGAAATGCAATGTAGGATCAAGTAGGACTTTAATGGGTTGTAACGGAGCTATGGATCTAGTATATATATTGGATTAGCCAATAATAGTCGCTAGCATCCTTAAGCGCCTTTTCAACACATTCCCATCGACTCATGGACATTGTTCCGCTCTTTTCTCTTTTTCTCCCATTCATGCTAGTTTACTTTCGTACTACCCATTTCATCAAACACACTTGACACAAAACAAAGGGTTTTCATGTACCCTCAATATCATTTAATTACAACAAGTGCCTCTTCAACATCATCTTTTCTTTCCTCACTCTGCTTTTCTTTTTCTTTTCACTCTTTTCACTCTTTAACACTTTGGGAAACATTTTCTTTTCTTTGTAAGCGCTTAAGAGTTTTGTATAGACTTTAAGGCTAATGTAAAGAAGGAATAAAGCTTAGTTTATACAATTTTGGACAAAAGAAAGAAATCGGCTAAAGGGTCAACGGGCTGACTAGTGTATACAACATATAAAAAGGTAGAATTTGAGAAGAAAAAAATGGAAACTATCGGTTAAAAACAAAGAAATGCCTACATCCTTTCCAACACTACACCTCCTTCATTTCGTTTTGTATACACACCAGGCAAGTTCTTGACAATTCACAATGGCATGGAATAACAATACCTCACTTCACACTTCATGCACATGCTCGAATCAAGATGCATTCACAGACTCTCTAATCAGCCAATCACATGAACTCAAAATTAAGCCTCAATCATACTGAATCAAATTCTATAGCCTAGGTAACTCAACATATTTACCAAAATTGCATGCTTTCAAATGAATCATTTTCACATTTTGAACATCAGTTACACATGCAACGAAATTTTGCAACCATAAAGCAACTACAGTTCATTGATGCAATCCACCAAAGAAAAATTAAAAATAAATTAAAAACCTACTCCTACCGACTACATTTCCCTTAAGACGATCGTCATCTATCCATCATAGGGAACGGTCACTAACTATGACATTCGGTTCAATGGGACTATTCTCGGTAAAAGAACCGAAAACAAACTCCGAGAAACCCAAACAAAATAAAAACCGAAAATTTTTGCAACACATCGATCATTTCGATAGAAAAATATTTACAAGTGCAAAATATTCTTGAAAATTTTTGAAAAATATCGATCATCTCGATAGAAAAAAATATTTACAAAATATTTACACTGGCAACCATAACTTTTCATAACACACATCATTAACCACACAAACAAATATATAAAGATACAACACAAATCAGTTCATAACAGGGAAAGCACAAACATACATACAAACCAAGGAAAAACATACAGCAAATTAAAGTCTAAGTCCCAGCACCTAGCTACTCCCCACCCCACACTTAAATTGAACATTGTCCCCAGTGTTCACAAAAATTACAAAGCAAAATATCGGGTGGTGGAACTCCCTGATCAGTCGAAATATTCGACTTCTTCATCTGGTGCTGCTGCCTCGTCTCCCATATCTGAGTCAGCTCCATCATCGTCATCGGACTCCACATCGAAGTCCTTACGATGTGTCTCCTCATCAGTAGGGACATCGTCATCCGTCGGCTCCACGAAGGCTGGTCCCACTCGGCATAAGGCTCTAGCATTCTCGCCAAATGGGTAATCCAGCTCCAGCTGCCATAATTCTTCCTCGGTGGCTGGTCTCCCACCAATCCGTAGCTGAAGCATCTGCATGCCGAACATACGTGCCATGTACTGATCGTCACGAGCATGTCGCTCACCCAAAGTCAACACTGGCCCGTGTGTGGTGTCGGGGGCCTTAGTTTTTGTCACATCGAGGGCCCTCCGCTCCAACTACGGAATATAGTCCAAAGCCTCTTCCTCAATGTCAAGGCCTCGGAGGAAGGTGGTGATGAGTCCGCCAAACCTATATCTGTGGCCCTGGTGCAGTCTGGCTCTCTTCAGGGCGGATATAATGACCGCCCCAACATTAATCTCAAGCCCTTTCATAAGGGCATACACCAAGCAGACACGGTCCCGGGTCACATCCGTCATGTGAACTCCAGGGATCAAGCATGAACACACAATCTTCAGCCATATTCTGGCCTCCCTGTTCATCTGCGAATAAGGCAGAGTCTGGTGGTAACCCCTCTCCTTATGTCTACTCCATCGGGCTGTGGATCGAGCCCCACAAAACGTACGTCTGATGTCGGCGTACGGTGGGGTGATGTTTAGCTGGCGGAGAACGTGGGCGTCTGTGTCCCACGCTCCGATGATGGCATTAAATTGGTGGGGTTCCAGAGTGACAATCTGCCCTCTGATTTTTATTGTGTGGCTTCTGATGGCCGGGTTCCAATTTGCGTAGAACTCTCGGACCAAATGAAGGTTGCACTCCTTGGGCTCCTGAAATATAAAGCTAAGCCCAGCTGCCTCGATTCTCTGCACAATACGTGGGAACTCCTGTGCAAGTGGTTCCCGTGCAATATGTTCCTCGGGGAAGTACTTGTTTTCTTTATGTTTCGCGTACCACTTCTTCCCTTCATCGGTTACCCATCTTGTTCCGTATTGGCGGCGTTGGCCGCGCGAAACAGCTGGTGCAGCTGGGACTGCAGTGCCCAACCTCAATCTTTTCCGTCTGGTGCTTGAGGTAGAAGCACCCTTGCCCTTGTCCTGTCGACTTGCCATTGTACTTGTCAATATACATAAAAAGCACAAAGTTAAGCTAAATACAAGTTAACTTAGGCTAAGGTCGGGTTAAACTAAGTTTACCCCACACTTAGTCCTTAACTATATTTACAATACTTCGGCAAGGATTACTCTATTTGCAACCCCAAACACAAGCAACTATAAGGTATATTGCTTAGTGCGTTCATGAAAAATTTCGACAGCATAACGGTTAGCGTACTACTCAGACTTCATACAGCTACTCCCAATCCTACTATCGATAGCAATCCAATCATCGCACTTAGCAACAAAACAAAAAAAACAAAAAAAACAACGAAAATCCTATTTACATACAAATCTAAATAATCAAACCAATTTACACAATTTTCGCATTTTCCCCAACAATTTGAGAATTCGTCTTCTCTTAACATTCATACAATATTTACATCGACTTATCTCAATTTACAACCACACCCCGACATCTAATTCATCAAACTATCAAATTCCCCAATTCAATTTCAATAACTCAAGCCCGAGAATGCAATATTTCAATCAAATTCGAATTATTCACATAATCGACAAGTTCAAATGCTAATTACAACAATCCGAACATAATCAATCACAAAATAATTCAACATCATGTTTAATTGCTACTTGGGGTGATATATTTCACCTCACATGCTCAAATTCGACTAAAATTGCCAAAAACTTGAGAGAAACGATGAAAACATACCTTTTAGTTGAAGAGCCGAAGAAATTTGACGTTTTCCTTACCTATTAGCGTGGCACGTTGGTTGGGGAGGGGGAATTGGGTGTTTTGGTCGCGGAGGAGGAGAGAAATGGGGAGAAAAGGGGCAAAATCGGGGTTAATTTAAAGAAAAACACGCGGGTCACCCGGCAACCCGGTGTGACCCGGCACTGAATAAAGGGCAACGTGTCACGGAGGGTAACGCGGAGCCCCTCCTCCGTGACACGGAGCCAACGCGTTGGCTCTCTCGAAATTTTAAAAAATCTGATTTTGCCTTCAACGTGTCACGGAGGGTAACGCAGAGCCACTCCTCCGTGACACGTAGCCAACGCCCCAGTGCACTGTTTCTTCAATAAAAATTATTTTCATACCTTGCCTTATTTTTCCCGCTTCCATGCATATTTTTCTCCGTTAGACCTGAAAATCACCTCACTAAACGAAATTGGTTAGATTAATAGATTTTCCTAACTACCATGAAAAAATACTAACTAAAACGAAAAATTTGTACGAAATCAAGAAAAAAAGAAAAATGAAAAATAAAAGATACAAATTATGTACACTATACTAAAAGAAGAAAAATAGAATATTTTTCTTTTCACGGGTTGCCTCCCATGCAGCGCCTGGTTTACCGTCGCGGCTCGACGTCCATTATGCTCAATTATCTACTAGGGTGATGGACAATTTTTCACGATCCTTGTCCTCCCCCCAGTAGTGCTTACCCTCATATGGTTGCCTTCCTATTAATTCTCGGGAATCATTCATTTTATAAGCATTCCCATGATCAATCACATTGATCACCGAGTTCCTCATTTACAATCGGGAGCTTGGGTGCTTTGTACACGTCAAAAACTTCTATCTTGTCATGTGCCCGCATTGTAAGTTGACCCACAGCTACATCAATTAATGCTTTTCCGGTTGCCAAAAAGGGTCGTCCCAAAATAAATGGGACTTCAGCATCTGGTTCAAAGTCCAGAACAATAAAATCGACCGGAAAAATGAGGGAGCCCACTTGCACTAACACATCCCCAACAATGCCATTCGGTTTAGCTAAGGACCTGTCCGCTAGCTGCAAGATTACTGTGGTAGGTCTAGGACTCCCTAGACCTAACTTTCTGAATACCGAAGATGGCATCAGATTTATACTTGCCCCCAAGTCGCATAATCCACGAGCTCGGATACTTTGCCCAATAGTCAGCTGGATAGTAAAACTTCCAGGGTCTTTCAGTTTCGTGGGCAGTCTATTATGAATCCGGGAAGTGCATTCCTCCGTTAAAGCCACCGTGGCATACTCAGTCAAACGACTTTTGTTAGCCACGATGTCTTTAATATATTTTGCATACTTTGGCACTCCCTGCAAGACATCAACAAGAGGTAAGTTAACATGTACCTGTTTAAGCACCTCCATGAATTTCTTGAAACACGCCTCCTCCTTGTGTTTCTTAAGTCGTTGAGGGAACGGGGGTGGAGGCCTTTCTGGTTCATCTTCTTTAGTCTTCCCCCTATCAGAACTTTGTTGCTCCTCAACTTCTGCTGCTCCTGACTTTTGAGGCGGTCTTTCCGGTTCCACCTCCTTCAACTGTAAGCCACTCCTCGTGGTCACCGCATTTACCTGCTTCGGATTAGGATCTGTGTCGCTAGGTAGTCCTCCTCTGGGTCTTGTATTTTGGGCACTAGCAAATTGCCCAAACTGATATTCAAGAGCCTTGGTTGCCAACTGATTGTTCTTCACTTCGGCTGCCAATTTAACATAGTCAGCTTGCAATTGTGCCAGATTAGCGATCATGGTTTTGAACATCTCCTCAATGGTCGGTGATGGTGGTGGAGGAGGGGCATTGTGATTTCTGAATTGAGCATGAAAGTTTTGTTGCCCTCCTTGATTTCTCTGCATACCCTGACCAGAACCTTGGCCTTGTTGGTTGTTGCTACCCCACGAAAAATTTGGATGGTTCCTCCAATTTGAGTTGTAGCCGCTACCAAACTGCTGTTGATTTCTCTGTGCATTGCCCACAAAGTTAACAGAATCAGGATTTGCACCACAACACTCAGCTGAATGCTCACTACTACCACACACTTCACACCACATCTGTTGGACTGCATTGACTGAAGGTGAAGGCTGGTTCAAGTTCATATTGCTGAAGTGGTTATTTAACTGATTTTGCAAGGCAGCTATCTGTGCAGCGATAGCTGTAAATCCATCCACTTCAAGCACTCCCGCTGCTTTCCTTGCTCCACCTCGAGATGAATCTGCATTCCATTCTGGATTTCCTTGTGAAATTCGGTTGAGCAAAGTGTATAGCTCCTCGTAAGTCTTTTCCAGCGCTTGCCCTCCAGCTGCTGAATCTAACAGAATTTTAGTGTGGGGTTCCAAACCCTCAATAAATGTGTGTACCAACACCTCGTTGGACTGATGATGATGAGGACAGTCCCGCAACATGGATTTAAATCTTTCCCAGGCTTGATATAGATTTTCTCCCTCCCTCTGTTTAAAACTTAGAATTTGACTTCTAAGTCTGGCTGTTTTACCAGAAGGGAAAATTCTAATCAAAAACTTCCATGCAAGATCATCCCACGTTGATATAGAATTGGGTGGTTCAGCTTTTAACCCCCTCGTGGCTTCACCAAGTAAGGAAAATGGAAATAAGGTGAGCCGAACATAATCAGGTGACACTCCAGTGGGTATATAAGTGTCACTTATCTCCAAAAAGTTTTGGAGATGTTGTTGTGGATCTTCATGAGGGAGACCGGTAAATTGCCCGCTTGTGTGCAAGAGTTGCACCATATTCTGCTTTAATTCAAACCTCCCTCCAGGCTCTGGTTTGCGGATGCTAGAATGTACGTTGTTAGCGTGTGGGATTGCCACCTCGCGAACCGACCTTGCTGCTGCTTCATCGGGCACTAACACTGCCCTCACAACTGGTGGATTTTGTTGCTCCATAATAGATTGGCGGAACAACTGCAGCTTCTTTTGTAGAGCTTTTCTACGTTGACTATGAAATTCACATTCAGGCTCTAAGTAAGATTCCACCAGCTCCTTGTCCCTTGCCAGTGTTCACAGAAACACAATCTGCAAAATACAGGCTAAGACCAAGTTGTTAACACTTAAGAAAATAAAAATAAAAATACAGTAAATTTACAGTAAACACAATTTCACAAATCGCCTAGCCTCCCCGGCAACGACGCCAAAAACCTGTTCGGTCTGTTCGGTTGGTATTATATATTATAAACCGACACGCAAGTGCACGTGGTCAAACAAGTAATAAAGTGGCTAAGTAAGCCAAGTATCGATCCAAGGAGGCTCAGGGTATGTAAAATTTGCCTAAGTATACTATATTCTTATCTTACTTCTAACTATGCTAACAACAATGTAACCAACAGTTAATTGAGTTTTTGTTTATAAAATATACACTAAAACTATTAACAATTATTTACTGTGAATTTAAACTATGGATATGAGCATGCCAAGGTTAAGAACAAGTAATGAATTTGATTATACTAATAATTCAGTTAATCTCTTCTTCATGTTGCTAGCCAAGAACATTAGCCTAGAAATTAAAACTCTCGTATTTAATTTCACTTAAGAATCATAAATCATTCGTCTACATTTCTGTGATCAAATGCAATTTACGACCTAGCAATACAATTCCGGTTCCTAAATTGACTAATACGGCTTTCAAGTATATTTCTATCAGGAAAGCACATCAAAACCCAATTTTCCCAAATCAAGTTAAGAACAATACCCTATTAATTCACAACTTTCCAATTTCTTGCTCTCTTGAGTGAAATTGGACTTTTTAGATGTACATTAATGTCGGCCAAGCACTAATGCAGTAAGAACAAGAATTAATAGAACAACATGAAAGAAGAAGAAGAAAACCATATCATTTACAATCAAAATTCACTTCACATGTTCAAAACCTTAGCAAGGAAGAGAATTAGCCACTCATTTGTGGATTGATCATCCTAAAACAAGTGTAAATCATACATACAATTGATTGAAAGAAGAAAGGAAGAGAAGAAATCTCTTAGCTTTTTCGTCCCTCAACTGCTGCTAACCCACGTCCTAGCTCCACCAAGTCTGAACTAATTAAAATAAACCTAAGTGTGCTATTTATACTAGTGGGAAATTTTTTCCGAAATAACAAGCAACGTGTCACGGAGGTCAACGCGGAGCACTGCCTCCGTGACACGGCGTGGACGCGGACCTTCACTGGAAATCCAGGGTCCGGTAAAATAGCCTCAACGTGGCATGGAGGCCAACGCGGAGGCCTATCTCCGTGCCATGGAGTTGTTGCGAAGTTTCACTGGAATTTGCCAATTAGTTCCCTCTCCAGGCAGTGTGCCTCCGCGATGGTAGCGTGGCACGGCACCATCGCGGAGCCCTTATATTCTGCATATTCCAATGTCATCCCCATGCTCGCATCCAAGTCCAACTCCGATATTATTCCGACATGCATTTTTGCTCCTAAAAATCATATTTACCTACAAAACAAATGCTAATCATGTTGGTTAGTATAAATTCGCATTTTATTACCAATTACATGAGAATATATACATATTGCACATAAACAAGGCGAAAATAATACATTTGAGTATCACTTGAGCATATAAATCTGCCCAAGATCAGTTTCTATACACCTAGCTAGCCCTAACTAACTCGCCAACTAAGGTTGAAACTGAAAATGGTTCTGAAAGGACCTCTAGACTGATATCGAACTGGACTGCTATGTAGGGAGTCACAAATGATAATGTGACCCCTAGAGCAAGTAGGGCATATACATATAAATGGAAAATATTTAACATACCCGTGACCACGTTCGGTGAGTTCTCCTGATCCTAATGAGATGATAATGCATAAAAACGATTTTGGCGTTGACCGCCGTCCGTACCTGATGTATTAGCCTACTGAGCTGGTCAGCCTGCTGGAGTTGATGAGGTAGTGGATTGTGACCTTTCCTATCCTGTTGAAAAGCATTCCTTAAGCCGATGACCAAGCTGTCTACAACCAAAACAGCCTACTCGACCTTGAAGACACTCCCCTGGGTGGTTCTTGCCACTCTTGGGGAAAGCTGGATACCTGTTATCGGTACTATAGCCCTAAGACTAAGAGCAGATGATCCACCCCTCCGGTCCTAGCGGGACCAGAAGGTAGGGGCGCTAGCTAAGCTGGGTGTTTGAGCCCTCTGTTGCTGCTGCTGTTGTGGGTGGCTGCTCCGCCAGACCTCTGGTTGTCATAATCTGATTGGCCAGTCCTTGCCCACTTATTCTTTTGCTCCATGTCCAACAGTTTTTCTACCTCCATTTGTTGGGCATAGACAATCAGGCTGGAGAGGTCAATATCTTTAATCAGCATCGCTGTCCTACACTCTTTGAGGACCAGGTTTGACACCCCATTTACAAATTTCATCATACGAGCCCTTGGCTCGACCACCATCCCTGGAGCGTATTTGGACAACCTAGTGAACTCCAGAGCGTACTCTTCATCTATTCGATTTCCCTATCTCAAATTCATGAAATTCGCTACCTTTGCATCCTTCAGCTCCTGAGGGAAGAATCTGTCCTGGAAGGTTGTGTTGAACTCTTCACATTCTAATGGTCCTTCTTCCGCTTGCCTCCAGTCCTTCCACTGTTCGTACCAGACCCGGGCTACCCTTTTCAGCTGGTAGGTAGCCAAGTCGACACTCTCTAAGGGATTGACACCCACAATTTGGGTGTTTTTCTTAATTTTTTCCACAAACCTTGTGGGTCCTCTCCCACCTTAGATCCATTAAAATATGGAGGGTTCGTCCGAGTGAAGTCCCGTACTCGGGCAGCTGATGCGGAACCATTGATGTTGATTGGAACTACCTGCTGGTTCACCTGGTTGGTAACAATTTGGGCGAGTAGCTGAATGGTTGCCTTGAATTTTACGGTAGAAACTGAGTCGTCCTGAGGGGTTGTCGGGACTGGTGGGGCATTTCGGTGAGCATTACTGGCCCTTCTTCCATTACCATGTCATAGAGGCATGATTCACTGAAATGAAATAGAGCAGGAGTTAGGAGAATGATTTTGGAAATGAATTTCATCGCACGATAAGGAGTATGAAATAAACGGAATTTTTCCTAATAACATCTCGTAGCCTCCCCGTCATAAATGTGGCGCACTTCACACCAATAAAGAGGACTCTACTCAATGCGGCTTTCAGACATCCAAGGATACTCTGAACCTAGGGCTCTAATACCAAGTTTGTCACGCCCCGAGCTTACATCCTAGATGGGACACGGTACTAAGAATCGCAAGTAACCCCAAGTCAACCCCTAGTCTATCATAAACTAACATTCTAAGCAGCATGTAAATATATATAGTGAGAGTCTAAGGCAAAAATATAAATACTTTGAGAGAAATAAAGCTGGTTCATAATATTTGAAAACATTAGAATGAAACTACAAGTCTGAAATAAAACCAAACTGCATCTGAAAGCCACTATGACTGATAAGATGTTGGGACAAGCGCCCAGCTAACTACAAATCTAAATAGAGGGAAAGAAAATATAACTGAACCAAATAATCTTCATCCACAAAGAATGAGGACTCAACAACTAGAATAGCTGAGTTCTTCGGTGAGTGGTCGGCTAATGAGGCTGAGACTGAGATCCTTTAGCTGTATCATAAAAAGATACAGCGTAAAAGTACGCATCAGTACTTTGAATGTACTAAGTAAGTGAGAGAAACAAAACACAATGGAATAAAAGTGCTAAACTGAAAAGGCATTCAATGACCAACTAAAGCTACTGAACTGAATGTCTGAAATAACTAAGATGGTCTAAAAGACCCTATCTAATCAAAGAATGTTTTAAATCTAGAATGGTAATCTAAACTAACTAGTGGGAGAGTCTATAATAGACATATAACCACATGAGCTAAACGTGGAGTCTGATGTATACACCCTATCGGTAGGACCCAATATACCTTCCCAGGATATAAAGTCATGAACTGGGTGATCACAAGAGTCTAGGTCCAATTAGGCCAGTAAATACTGTAATCTACGGTGGGAAACGTAGTTCTAGGAACCTGGGTACGCTGGAACCCCGACCTGCTCGGTGCTATGTCCTACTCCACTGGATGGTCCTAGACTAAGTACTAGGTGATCACGGGCAAAATAGCGTGCCCGAGATACGCTTTATACCTTAATGTAGTCTTGTTTATCTAAGTTATTTTACATACTTTCATGTGATTTTATATAAATGTGAATATATGTGCTAACCAACATGATTAGTCCTTGTTTGGTAGGTTTCAAGGATTTTGAGGAACTAATTCACAAGTTGGTGAATAGGAAGCAATGGAGTGGAAGCAAGTGGCGAAAGTCGGCAAAGAGCATGCCTTGGCAAGGCTGGCCGCACCAGGCAGCGTGCCACGCTGTGTTGTGCCGCGCCCAGCGCCGTACCACGCCTCTGCCAGGCGCACGACAGAAGGCAGGAAAAGGCAGCAGTAGGCAGAGAACCAGCGCGCCAGCGCCGTGCCACGCTAGGCCAGCTGCGCGACAGCAGCATGCCATCGCGCTGCATGAGCAGCGTGTCACGTTGGCCAGCGCGGTGACCCTCGGCAGCTTGGGTTCCTGAGGCACATTCCAGAGAGCTTTCGCGTTGCCTCCATGTCACGGAGGCAGTGCTCCGCGATACACTCCGTGACACGGAGCCGTTCCATTACAAGCTAAATTATGCACGTTTTCCATTTACTATAAATAGGACCCTTAGCTCCTAAAATCATTTGGTCACGATTTTATTCTAAAAAACCACCTAGGAGTGAAGGGAGAAGTGGGAGAACTCATCTAGGGTTTATCAAATTCCCTTCTCATCTACCAAATTCATGTAAGTATGTTAGTTTAGTATTAGTTAATTGTAGTTTTACAAACATGAATGGCAAGAACCCTTACTCTAGGGTTGAAGCCATGAATTATGATTGTGATTTTATGAAATTATTTTGGAATTAATTTATTGATTGTTGTTTTCGTCTTGCATTCTGGATTGTTGGTTGTTTTTATGATTGATCACCATGAAGCATATTTGTTAGCTTGAGTAATAGCTTGAGAAAGCATTACCTAGGTCAGGACATGAGAATGTAAGGAGCATGTTTGTATCTCGGGAGAGATTTTTGTGTCAGGATAGAAATATATCTAACACCGTGCTTGGTTGACACACGGGGGTTATGAAAGACCAACTTGGGATGTCACATCACCACTCGAAGAAGTAGTTGTGAGGCTAAGTTGAGTTAAATGGTTAGACGCACGAAAGTCCCTTATCATTTCCCCGTAAACCACAACATAATTGATTGCCCGCGACTAGAAAATTAAAATCCTCGCTCACAATGATGCAGTGAGGCTAGATTGCCGTGTTTAGAGGCTCGAAAGACCATAAACATGCAATTCTAATTATGTGAAATAACAATTGATAGTTCCATGCTTAACCCATTGCAAATCGTAGGATCGCATGATTAATTGGTTTTAACTCTATGTTGCTCCTAGAGTGATTTCAGAATATTTCGTTGACCCAAACTTAGACTTAATTAATCTCAATCGAAAATGTCTATAACCTAAACTTGAGGTATTTAAGATCACAATAGAATTGGATAGTTAGAGGAATGGGTCCAGTCCCTGTGGGTTCGATAATCCGGTTCTTATAAAGAGCCACTATATTACTTGCATGACCCGTACACTTGCGGACGCGCGAATCGAGCACGTCAAGTTTTTGGCGCCGTTGTCGGGGACTCGGCGAAGTTTTGATAATTTATCTATTTTTGTGTGATTTTTGAATTTCCTTAAGTGTTGAGAAACTTGGTCTTAGTGTGCTTAATTGCAGGTGACAGGTTGTCCTGCCGAGCTGGCTAGAAATAGAGAGCTTGTGGAACCGTTGCTGGAACCTGAACGTCAAATCCATTTGCAAAGGAGAGTAGCTATAGAGCAAAAGCTGAAGAGACTTCAAGCAAAGGTGCAACAACAACCACCCGCAGGACAAGTACAATTGTCATCCTAAGCAATGGCAGCAAGACCGGTTCGCGAAGTGGCAATCCCACTAGCGACGAATGTGACCTCTAGCATCCGTAAACCGGAGCCTGAAGGGCACTTTGAGCTTAAACAGAACATGGTGCAGCTGTTACATTCTAGTGGTCAATTCACTAGGATGGCACATGAGGACCCGCAACAGCACTTACAGAGCTTTTTAGAGATTAGTGACACGTTTTTCCCCACCGGTGTGTCCACAGATTATGTCCGAATGACCCTCTTCCCATTTTCACTATCGGGAGAGGCGAAAAAGTGGCTGAAGGCTGAGCCACTGAACTCCATAACTTCATGGAATGACTTGGCTAAGAAGTTCCTTATCAGATTCTTCCCTTCAGGCAAAACTGCAAGGTTGAGAAGTGAAATACTCAGTTACAAGAAGAGGCCTGATGAGAACTTATATATGGCTTGGGAAAGATTCAAGTCATTGTTGAGAGATTGCTCCCATCACCAGCAATCAAATGAAGTGCTGGCCCATACCTTTGTAGAAAGTATAGACCCACACACAAAAATATTACTAGACTCTGCATCGGGTGGGCAAGCCTTAGATAAGACATATGATGAGTTGTACACTTTGTTGAATAGAATTGCACAAGGAAATCCAGAGTGGCACAGCGAGTCATCGAGAGGGGCAGGAAAGAGATCGGGGTTGATAGAAGTAGATGGTTTGAATGCCTTGGCAGCACAGTTATCTTCGTTCCAGCATCAAATGATGACTCAGTTCAATAAACTGAGTATGAACCAATCCCAGGGCCAAGTTAATGCAGTTCAGCAAGCTCCGAGTTGGTGTGAAATTTGTGGCAATAATGGGCACTATGCAGAATCCTGTGGAGCCAATCCGGAGTCAGTCAATTTTGTTTGTAATGTGCAGCGCAACAATCAGAATTTTGAAACCAGTTACAACAGAAATTGGCAGGGTCACCCGAATTGTTCTTGGGGTGGTAACCAAAAGCAAAATTATATGCAACCTCAACAGCAGCAGTATTAGCAAAATAGGCAGAATGATGGGTAATTGAGTAGCAACATTGAGGAAACATTGCAGAAAATCACGGAGACCCAGACTCAGTTAGTGGAAAATCAGGCGAGGATGGCAACAGACTTAATGAATCAGCAAGTAGCCACCCGAAATCTTGAAAAACAAGTGGGTCAGATAGAAGCTGCTCAAAACATGAGATCGCAGGGGGGATTACCAAGCGACACAGATCCTAACCCCCGGCAGATCAATGCCATCAGTCTGAGAAGCGGTAAGCAATTAGCTGATGCAGTGCCAAAAGAGCTGAGAAAGGAGGTGCAGCCGGAGTTGGTTAGACCAGGACTATCCATCAACATGGGAGATAATCAGAGTGCTGGGCAACAAAATGCACAACTTTCATTGCAGCAAGCACAAAGACCACCACCACCATTCCCTCAGAAATTCAAAAAGAGCAAGGAAGAGGAATGCTTCAAAAAGTTCTTCGAGAGCTTCAAAGAACTTCACATAAATTTGCCTCTTATTGATGTCTTGCAGGGAATGCCCAAGTATGCTAAATACTTGAAGGATGTAATGGCGAACAAAGTGAGATTGGTGGATGTCCAGACTGTAGCACTGACTGAGGAGTGCAGTCACAGGGTATTGAGCAAAATGCCGAAGAAGCTCAAAGACCCAGGGAGTTTAACCCTCCCCATACAAATTGGTAAAGCTGAGGTGCTACGAGCTTTGTGTGACTTAGGGGCAGTAGTCAATCTATGCCCCTATCCTTATTCAACACCCTGGGGTTGGGAAAACCGAGGCCGACAAGGTTGATGCTGCAGTTGGCTGACAAGTCACGAGTGACACCTGATGGAATAATAGAGGACCTTCTCATCAAAGTAGGTAAGTTCATTATACCTGCTGATTTTATTGTCTTAGATTTTCAGGTTGATGACCAGGTACCCTTGATCTTGGGACGGCCATTCTTGGCCACTAGAGGAGCGGTGATTGATTTGAAAGCAGGGACCCTGAAAATGAGGGTTGAGGATGAAGAAGAAATCTTCCGCGTTTACCAAGAAATAAACCCATCTGCACACTATAGAAACCTTTGTCAGGTTAGTGTGTTGGCAGAGGATAAGTGTGGGGTGGAGGATTCCACAGGTGCAGGGCCAAAGGCAATTACAAGTGTTCAGCCCGAGCCTGATAAAGGGCTTCAAATTGAGAAGAAGTTGGAGAAAGAGAGGAACAGAGTGGAGGCTGTTTCCTTTAAACAACAAAAGAAAAGGAGATGGTTCTCGAAAGAGAACCCAGGTATGAGGATGTCTTGAAAAGGACAGTCCACGTCGTGCCACGACGTAAAATAAGGAGATACTTGGGAGGCAACCCAAGGGTACCACAGGTACCATTTTAATTTCTTGAATTTGTGTTGATTTTATTTATTTTTCATCTTGTGTTGTTTTTGGTGGAAAGTTAAGCACAGATGGAAGGGAAGTCTGAGTACCCGTGGAGGAGGAAGCTAAAAAGCATGGGCGATAAAAAGTGTGGGGTCAACACACACTTGTGCAAAGTTGAAGAAAATCATGCTATTAGCTAGGCCTAAAGGCCTCAGGGAGTATTTCTCACCCTTTGTAAATTTTAATTTGATGCTATGAGGACATAACATGATTTAAGTGTGGGGTGAGGGAAATTTCAAGGTCAAAATTTTCTGTGCTTAACGATGTTGGTGAATGTAATGCTTGTGCAAAAGTTGGTGAGAAATTTGAAAAACTTGAAAAATATTTGTGAATTAAGCATGATTTCATCACCCGTTGGTTTTTCTTTTCGGTTCTTTTCTGCGGGGGGGTCTTTGAACCGAAGAATAAAAAAATTTTCTTTTTCTTTCCTTTGTCTGTATGTAGTGTTTTAGTCATAGTTAGGGACTGTTTCCGACGATGGATGGATGACGACCGTCTTGAGGAAAAATTAGTCGGTAGGTGATTGGTTTTTGAAACCATAACTAAGTGGTGCTTGATGTTCTTGTATGTGCTATACGTGAGTGTAAGATGCAAGTATGTTCAGTGTGAAGCATGCAAATGTATAACTTTGGTTGAGACACATAAGCTCTGGAATTTGACTCAATATGATTGAAGCTTAATTCTGAATTCTTGTGATTAGCTGAGTAAGAATCTGATGAATATGTCTTGATTTGAGCATGTGCCATGAGTGTAAGGTTTTTGAGTATTCTATGCTATTGTGGATTGTCTAGAACTTGCCTGGTGTGTTTATAAAACTAAATGAAGGATGTGAATTGTAGGAGATGATTTAGGCAATTCTTTGAATGAACCAAATTTTTATCCCTCATTTTACCTACCTTGAAAAATTAATCCTAGTTAGCCCCATTGAGCCTTGAGCCTATTCTTTGACAGCTTCAACATAAGCTTAATCCTTTTTCTTTCATTAGCCTTGAACTTGATCCAAAACTCCTAAGCGCTTGAGTGGAAAAATCCGAAGGAGTAAAGGAGTGAGAAGAATGAAAAGAAAGGAAAAGTAACAAGTTGTAGAAGTGAGAAAAGGACAAAGGTGCACATGCGTGAAAATGGTTTAGTATTAGTAAGGAGAAAGAAAACAAATTAATGAAAAATTATTTATAGAGCTCCTTACTAATAAGTTAAAAGTGCCTAAAGAAATGGGGGGACATAAGAGGAACAAGAAAGATGAAAGGAGAAAAAGGTAATGTATGGGAAGGGAATTTCGTAAGGAGGGCGTAATGTATTAAAAGCGCTTAGGAAAGATAGTCACTATTACTGGCCATAATAATACCTACCTGTCCCTTAGCCTACATTACAACCCATTAAGTCCTACTTGATCTTACATTCACACATCCTTAAATGAGTGGAATAAAACACTAAGGGCAAGCTTATGGGTCATTACATGATGCATGTGAATTCTTTGTGAGAGTGAGTGAAATTCTATTTATTTACCCACACATGTTGTGATGTAAAAATGATTTTTGCGTGTGATTGGGTAACGCTCTTTCCGTGAGGGGCACATGTTGAATGAAGGATATAATTCATGTGGGATTTCTTAATTAGTTGATTTGCACGAGTTTGCTAAGATTGAGAGTCGATTCTTGAGGTTAAGAAGTCTTAGCATCATTGTATTTCATCTCGGTGATTAAATTGTGTATGCTCTATCTTTAGCTTGTTATCTTACATAATCATTATAGTCGTAGCTTGAATTATCTTGCCAAATTAGTTATGTGGGAGTCTCCATATGTATGATATGTAAAAGGTTGTTCGAGGATGAACAAGGCTTTAAAGTGTGGGGTTGTGATCACGGGCAAAATAGCATGCCTGAGATACGCTTTATACCTTAATGTAGTCTTGTTTATCTAAGTTATTTTACATACTTTCATGTGATTTTATATAAATGTGAATATATGTGCTAACCAACATGATTAGTCCTTGTTTGGTAGGTTTCAAGGATTTTGAGGAACTAATGCACAAGTTGGTGAATAGGAAGGAATGGAGTGGAAGCAAGTGGCGAAAGTCGGCAAGGAGCATGCCTTGGCAAGGCTGGCCGCACCAGGTAGCGTGCCACGTTGTGCGTGTGCCGTGCCCAACGCCGTTCCACGCCTCTGCTAGGCGCACGACAGAAGGCAGTAAAAGGCAGCAGTAGGCAGAGAACCAGCACGCAAGCGCCGTGCCACGCTAGGCCAGCTGCGCGACAACAGCATGCCATCGCGCTGCATGAGCAGCGTGTCACGTTGGCCAGCGCGGTGACCCTCGGCAGCTTGGGTTCCTGAGGCACATTCCAGAGAGCTTTCATGTTGCCTCCATGTCACGGAGGCAGTGCTCCACGATACACTCCGTGACACGGAGCCGTTCCATTACAGGCTAAATTATGCACGTTTTCCATTTACTATAAATAGGACCCTTAGCTCCTAAAATCATTTGGTCACGATTTTATTCTGAAAAACCACCTAGGAGTGAAGGGAGAAGTGGGAGAACTCATCTAGGGTTTATCAAATTCCCTTCTCATCTACCAAATTCATGTAAGTATGTTAGTTTAGAATTAGTTAATTGTAGTTTTACGAACATGAATGGCAAGAACCCTTCCTCTAGGGTTGAAGCCATGAATTATGATTGTGATTTTATGAAATTATTTTGGAATTAAGTTATTGATTGTTGTTTTCGTCTTGCATTCTGGATTGTTGGTTGTTTTTATGATTGATCACCATGAAGCATATTTGTTAGCTTGAGTAATAGCTTGAGAAAGCATTACCTAGGTTAGGACATGAGAATGTAAGGAGCATGTTTGTATCTCGGGAGAGATTTTTGTGTCAGGATAGAAATATACCTAACACCATGCTTGGTTGACACACTGGGGTTATGAAAGACCAACGTGGGATGTCACATCACCACTCGAAGAAGTAGTTGTGAGGCTAAGTTGAATTAAATGGTTAGACGCACGAAATTCCCTAATCGTTTCCCCGTAAACCACAACATAATTGATTGCCCGCGACTAGAAAATTAAACTCCTCGCTCACAATGATGCAGTGAGGCTAGATTGCCGTGTTTAGAGGCTCGAAAGACCATAAACATGCAATTCTAATTATGTGAAATAACAATTGATAGTTCCATGCTTAACCCATTGCAAATCGTAGGATCGCATGATTAATTGGTTTTAACTCTATGTTGCTCCTAGAGTGATTTCAGAATATTTCGTTGACCCAAACTTAGACTTAATTAATCTCAATTGAAAATGTCTATAACCAACACTTGAGGTATTTAAGATCACAATAGAAATGGATAGTTAGAGGAATGGGTCCAGTCCCTGTGGGTTCGACAATCCAGTTCTTAAAAAGAGCCACTATATTACTTGCACGACCCGTACATTTGCGGACGCGCGAATCGGGCACGTCACTAGGTTGATATCTAGAAACTGGGGCCCAATACTAGTCAAGGATACATATCTAAAATCACCTTGAGAGTCTTATCAGACCATATTCTAAAACTGGGTTCTAAGACTGGTCAAAGCTGCTTATCTGGAAGCATCGTAACCGTCTATAAAACAACTAAAATCTAAAACTGGGGTCCTAAGGATAGTCAAAGTTGCTAGTCTAAAGTGCCATGAACAACTAGTGGACTAATAAAAATTGAATTCTAAATCTGATTCTGTCAACGGGGAGGTACTACTAGCACCTCGGAAATTTCTATAGTCAAACTGATCATATGACATTTTTTGACTGACATTGAGAATTTTGACATTCTTACTGAATTGAACTTACAATAATATGATTGATATTTAATGCCACTAACAACATGGGAGTCCCCAACATTGATAAAATCATGAAAAATTTGGATATTCAAACACTATAGAGAGATTAAAAACTTTCTACATTCAAGAACTAGGGCTAAATTTCAATTCACAAGAACAAACATCATTTCAGTCATGAACTGGTGGAAAATATCTATGATTAACATGATATAATATTCCACATGATTTAGGCGAAGTATGACTAGAAATTTCTTGACATTCAATAGTTTCAGGGATACAACTAATGAGAGAAATAGGGAGGAATTTAGGGACACAAGGGGAGAAATATTTCCTTGTTAAATTCCCTCATACATAGTGAAGAAGTCCGAGAATTTCCTTAAGAATCTGAGGAGAAATGGTTTCTCTATCTTTTGCCCTAAAAAGCTCTGAGAGAAGTTCTACGATAATTTCTAAGAGACTAGATGGGGAGAATGAGGAAGGAAACTGTTTAACTCCTATAATAATTCTGAAAATATTATTAAAGCAATGTAGTTTAGAGTCTAGGAGGGTAGGAAATTACTGAAAGACCCTAAAAACTCGCAGGTAAAAACTGATCGTTAGTCTCCATGGGTGTCCTAATGGGTCGTGGTCTGAGACCACGACTCGTGGTCACACTTGTGAGGTGCACTTCCTGGAGCCTTCTGTTGGTCACCATGAGGGTCTTAACGAGTCATGAGGTGATGCATGACTCTTAGGGTCCATTCATGAGGTGCACTGGAAGTTTTCTCCCCAAATCTAACATATTGTCAACGACCAACCTCACGAGTCATTTGGAGACCTGACGATTTGTGGTCAGCTCTCATTAGCCTCACTTCCCAAAATTCTTTGCGAGTCCTCACGAGTGACACTACGACTCATGGTGTCCCAAACGAGTCGTGAGGACTCCTTAGGTGCACTGCCTAACTTTTCCCGGCCTCACACTTATCCTAGACCACGAGTCATATCATGACTCGTGGTGTTGACCATGACTCGTGGTCACACCTGTGGTCAACCCATTCTCCAAAAATTTCACTAAGTCCACAATCCATACCACGAGTCACTTAAAGACTCGTGGTCACTCCCCACTGGTAACAGAACGACTTGTGTTATGACCTGATGCAAAATTTCCAGTTTTCTCTATTTTGAGTCTCGAATCTAGTCTTTGAGTTTCCGGGGCATTACAGCCCTTCATTGGTGAAACATTCAGGAATACCCAATCATTGACATCAAACTGTTAATCTCTACGTCGTACATCTAAGTAGGACTCCTAACGAATATGGGCTATCAATAAACACTCTCTTATGAGCTTAACTTTCTCTTCTGATTGATGTATTATGTTAGGTCCGATCAATCCTGACTCACCTACTTTAAACCATCCTATGGGGGATCTTTCCTCCCATATAAAGCCTCATAAGGTGCCATCTTGATGGTAGAATGGTAACTGTTATTATATGCAAACTCAATAAGAGGTAGGTGTTCATCCTAACTTCCTTTGAAATCTAGCACACACGCCCGCAACATATCTTGAAGCGTATGAACTACTTGGCCATTTGTATGGGGTTGAAAAGTTGTACTAAACTTAACCTGCTTCCCCAAACTTTTCTTAGATGAATTGAAAAGTCTAGTTGTTTACTGGGCCCCTCTATTAGAGATAATATACATCGGGACACCGTGCAGTCAGACTATCTTTGTAATGTACAACTCAGCATACTCCTTAGTTGAAAACGTAGTTCTGTCTGGCAGGAAATGAGTTGATTTCATCAGCCTGTCAACAATGGCCAAGATAGAGTCAAATTTACGTCTAGTGCGACGTAAACCTATAAGAAAATCCATATTGATTGCTTCCCACTTCCACATAGGCATGACTATCTCCTGTGTCAGCTTGGCAGGTTTCTGATGTTTAGCTTTTACCTACTGGCAATTGGGACACTGTACTACAAACTCATCAATATCATTCTTCATCTCTGACCACCAATAGATCTCTTTTATGTCATGGTACATTTTCTCGAACCCGAGTGAGACGAATAATGCGAACAATGTACCTCTGCCATAATCTTCTGCCAAAGTCTTGCAACATATAAAAAAGCCGACCTATGAATCTCAAAACTCCATCCTATATTATCTCAACAGCCAATAACCCTTCTTATTGAACTTTACTTCTAAGTTGTACCAGGTTAGGGTCCTCATACTATCGCTCTTTCACTTCCACTACAAGAGATGACACTGCAGTATTTCGAATCACAACCCCACTATCATCTGAATCCATTAACCAGATTGCTAGACTAGCTAACTAGTGTAGCTCTCGAGCCAATTCTCTCTTTTCTAGCCTCAGATACAATAAGATGCCCATGGATCTGTGACTAAGGGCATCGGTTAAAATGTTAGTCTTTCCTGGGTGATACAAGATATTTATGTCGTAGTCCTTCAGCAAATCAAGCCAACAAGGTTGCTGTAAAATCAACTCTATCTATGTAAAAACATACTGGAGGCTCTTAGAAGATTTCCACATGAACACCATATAAATAACGCGTCCAAATTTTCAAAGCATGAATAACTGCAGCTAATTCTAAATCATGGGTGGGGTAATTCTTCTCGTGTTCTGTTAGTTGCCTTGAAGCATATGCAATTACCTTACCATGATGCATCAAAACACATCCTCGCCCATTTCCTAAAGTGTCACAATATACAACATAGCGCTCTGAACCCTCTAACAAGGCTAATACCATTACATATGTAAGTCTATCTTTCAACCCCTGGAAAATCTATTCACAAGCCTCAGTCCACTGGATCTTAGCTGCTTTCTGAGTTAGCTTCGCTAATGGTGCTGATAGGGCAGAGTCTCCTTCCACAAACCTTCTTTATTACTTGGCTAACCTCTGGAAGCTATAAACCTTAATTGGAGTTATGGGTCTGAGGCAAGTCTTTGCCGCCTCAATTTTTTGCTAGTCAACCTGAATGCTTGCATCTGATATAATATGGCCCAAGAAAGCTATAAAATTTAACTATAACTCACACTTTGAAAACATTATATATAAGTTGCGATCTCTGAGGACCTAGAGTATTGTTCATAGACAATTTCTTACTTGTAGAACTAATAACTATGGTTCACTGCTTCATCCCTATTGGATGACTATACTCAATCACCGAGTCAGGTCTCATGAGCGATTTCAAACTACCATTATCGATATGTTCCAAATTTAACTATCATGCAACTACAACTCAATTTAATAAAATGATCAAAAAGACCAAGGCTTTGTTGTAATTCTCTTTTCCTAATCTCTATTTCTCTAGGTCAAGAAAGTAAACACTTCGGGCAATTCCTAACATTGTAAACCATTAAGAAACGTTTAAAAATGAAGAGAATACAATACAAGAGTTTAGCATTGGTTTTGAATAACTTTTGTGTACCCCTATTTCGTTAATCCACCATAGATCCTACAATCCTAGTGGTGGAGGTTTTAGCCTCTCATTGTTGTAAGATTACAATTTGCATTCATATGTAAACACATAATTAAATACATACAGCAACAATTGGGAGAAAACTAGATGTGAATGTCAAATAACAATCTGAAGAACAATGTAGGGATTCAAGAATCTGATCCCAAGAATTGATCCTCAAAACTTGATATAAATTCACTATAAATATTCTCCACATGTCTACTACTTCAGTTCTATCCTCCTCTCTAACTAAAATAAAACATAAAATCTATATATACAGACATTAGAAACCTATTCCAAAGCTAACAGGGAATTTTTCATATCTAGTGTCGACTATGTCACGACTGGACCTATGACCCGTAGTAGGATTGTATGGGACATACCTTCTTCTCGTACAACCTTGGCTGGGGCAGATTTGGATAGTTGTTGGCAAGATGGTATTACTCATACCACAGTCCTACGAGTCATACAATGCTTCCATGGTTTGGCCCTGAGAACTCTGACATCTTCTGAAATTCTCCACGAGTGTTGTGGTATGACTCGTACCTTCTTCCTATGACTCGTACTATCTATTGTGTCTGACGTTCTACCAAGTATTGAAGAATCTGCTGAAGTTCACCACGGCTAATGGGACGGTTCGTATGTTGATGCTAGGATATGTGATCCATTCGTACCAAGATTCTGCCTTAGTGTAATTTTCTCTGAACAATTCAACAACTCTAGTTATCGCTTGTACCATCTTTGCAAGGCTCGTACTGAGAGTCTTATGTTGCCTTCCTCTCACTTCAGCCTTCTAACTTTCATCACGGTTCTCAGTATGGCTCGTACAATCGAACCCATAGGAAATATAGGGTAAGATCTAGAGTAATGCTAGTAATAAAACTTGTTGGTGCGTTATTTCCAAGTTGGGGGGTTTCAAAGAAAACAATATTAAAATAAGATTATATTCATGAATTAAATCAAGATTTGCAAACAACTAGGGTAAATGTTCCCTATGGGTTCATAACTACTTTGGGTATACACACGTGACCAATTCCAATGCTTACTTGTAGAACTGATAACTAGGGTTCATCCAAACAACTGGTTCATCCCAATTGGATGACTATACTCAATCACTAAGTCAGGTCTCATGAGTGATTTCAAACTACCATTATCAATATGTTCGAAATTTAACTATCATGTTACCACAAATCAAGTTAATAAATAATCAAAAAGACCAAAAGGCTTTGTTGTAATTCGCTCTTCCAAATATCTACTTCTCTAGGTTCAACCATGTAAAGAATTCGAGCAAGTCCTAGCGTTGTACATCGTTAAGAAATGTTTAAATATGAAGAGAATACAATACAAGATTTTAGCAAAGGTTTTGAATCACTTTTCTGTAACCCTATTTCGTTAATCCACCATGGATCCAACAACCCCCAGTTGTGGAGGTTTTAGCCTCTCATGATTGTAAGGTTACAATTTTCATTCATAGATGAACACATATTAAATACTTACATTAGCAATTGGAAGAAAACCAGATTTGAATATCAAAGAAAAATCTCAAGAACAACGTGGGAATTCAAGAATCTGATCCCAAGAATTGCTCCTTAAAACTTGATAAATATTCACAAAAACTATTCTTCACATGTCTACTACTTCGGTTCTATCCTCCTCTCTAACTAAAATAAAATATAAAAGCTATCTATACAGACATTTGAAACCTTTTCCTAAGCTAACAGGGAATTTTCCATATCTCGTACCGACAGTGTCACGACTAGACCAACGACGCGTAGCAGGATTGTACGGGTCATACCTGCTTGTCGTACAACCTTGGATGCTGCAAATTTTGCTAAATATTGGCAGGATGGTACAACTCGTACCACATTCCTATGAGTTGCACACTTCTTCCATAGTTTGGTCCTGAGAACTCTAACATCTTCTGAAATTCTCCACGAGAGTTATGGTACGGCTCCTACTATATTCCTATGGCTCATACTATCTGTTGTGTAAGAAGTTCCACCAAGTACTGAAGAATCTCCTGTAGTTCACCAAAGCTTATGGTACAGTTCATATGTTGATGCTACGATCCGTGAGTCCATCCGTGCCAAGAGTTTTCCTTAGTGCAATCTTTTCTGAACAATTTTGTTTGGGGCTGACGATCAATGGTGGGGTTGTTGATGATGTCCACCACTAGACCTCTGCTAGGAAAACCCAAAACAGTCTGTCCTGGCCCTCTAGGACATACTCTCCCTCTCCCTCATATGCACCTCCTCCATCTGCTGGGCATTCAAGACCAATCGAGAGAAGTCAATGTCTTGATGAAGCATAGTGGTCCTACAGTCCTTGACCAAATAATCCACTACTCTGATAACACTCAAACTCACGCTTCCTAAACAAGTATGAGGTGGTCGTTGTCAATAAAGAACCCAACTAAGAGGTTGGTGTCAAACCCACTGTTCGGTGTTCTCGGGTTGGTATTATATATTAAAAACCGACACGCAAGTGCACGTGGTCAAACAAGTAATAAAGTGGCTAAGTAGCCAAGTATCGATCCAAGGAGGCTCAAGATACGTAAAATTGCCTAGTTTACTATATTCCTATTTCACTTCTAATTATGCTAACAACAATGTAACCAATAGTTACTTGAGTTTTTGGTTTCTAAACTATATATACTACAACTAATAACAACCATTCACTTGTGAATTTAGAAAATGGATATGAACATGCCAAGGTTAAGAACAAGTAATGAACTTGATAATCATGATAATTTGGTTAATTTCTTCTTCATGTTGCTAGCCAAGAACATTTGCCTAGAAATTAAAACTCTCGTATTTAATTTCACTTTAGAATCATAAACCATCCGTCTACATTTCTGTGATCAAATGCAATTTATGACGTAGCTCTACAATTCCGGTTCCTAAATTGACTAATACGGCTTTCAAGTATATTTCTATCAGGAAAGCACATCAAAACCCAATTTTCCCAAATCAAGTTAAGAACAATACCCTATTAATTCACAACTTTCCAATTCCTTGCTCTTTCGAGTGAAATTGGACTTTTTAGATGTACATTAATGTTGGCCAATCACTAATGCAGTAAGAACAAGAATTAATAGAACAACATTAAAGAAGAAGAATAAAACCGTATCATTTACAATCAAAAGTCATTACACATGTTCAAAACCTCAGCAAGGAAGAGAATTAGCCACTCATTCTTGGATTGATCATCCTAAAATGAGTGTAAATCATACGTACAATTCATAGAAAGAAGAAAGGAAGAGAAGAATTCCCTTAGCTTTTTCGTTCTTCAACTGCTACTAACCCACGTTCCTGCTCTCCACTTCTGAACTCAGTCTAAAAACTAAAAACTAATTAAAATAAACCTAAGTGTGCTATTTATACTAGTGGGAAATTTTTCCCGGAATAACAAGCAACGTGTCACGGAGGCCAACGCGGAGCACTGCCTCCGTGACACGGCGTGGACGCGGACCTTCACTGGAATTTCCAGGGTCCGGTAAATTAACCTCAACGTGGCACGGAGGCCATCGCAGAGGCCTCTCTCCGTGCCACGGAGCTGACGCGCAGGCACACTGGAAATTGCCATTTTAATTCATGTCCAGGCAGTGTGCTACCGCAATGGTAGCGTGGCACGGCTCCATCGCGGAGCCCCTATAAAATATGCATTCCAAGGTCTTTTCCACGCTCTCATCAAAGTCCAACTCCGACATAGTTCCAACACGCATTTTAGCTCCTAAAAATCACATTTACCTGCAAAACAAATGCTAATCATGTTGGTTAGTATAAATTCGCATTTTATTACTAATTACATGATATTATATACACATTGCGCAACAAACAAGGTAAAAATGATACGTTTGAGTATCACTTGGGCATATAAATCTGTCCAAGATCACTTACCCCACACTTAAATCCTTGTTCGTCCTCGAACAACATATACACAAATCATGCAAATTACATCCCAACCTTCGTCACTATGGTGCAACAATTTACGCTACGGTCATACCGATTATTGAATTTTTGCAAATCATCAAGAAAACATGCTTGGTCGTACAATACAATGACCTTTAATACATCAAGGCTTCCTAGACTTTTAAGAATTGATTCTTGATATCGGCAAACTCATGCAAATCAGCTAATCAAGAAATCCGACACGAGAATCAATCTTTCATCAAGCATGTGCCCTCACAACTCGAGAGAAACTTCCCCTTTATGTTCATGCAGCACACAAACATGCAAGTAGGGGCATATAAAAATTAATTTCACTCTCTCTCCCAAAAGAATTCACATGCATCATGTCATGACCCATAGGCTTGCCCTTAGTGTATTACTCCACTAATATAAAGAAAAGCAATATAGGATCACGTAGGACTTTAATGGGTTGTAACGGGGCTATGGATCTAGTATATATATATTGGATTAGCCAATAATAGTCGCTAGCATCCTTAAGCACCTTTTCAACTCATTCCCATCGACTCATGGACATTGTTCCTCTCTTTTCTCTTTTTCTCCCATTCATGCTGGTTTACTTTCATACAGCCCATTTCATCAAACACACTTGACACAAAACAGAGGGTTTTCATGTACCCTCCTATCATTTAATTACAACAAGTGCCTCTTCAACATCATCTTTTCTTTCCTCACTTTGCATTTCTTTTTATTTTCACTCTTTTCACTCTTTAACACTCTGGGAAACATTTTCTTTGCTTTGTGAGCGCTTAAGAGCTTCTTATAGACTTTAAGGCTAATGAAAAGAAAGAATAAAGCTTAGTTTATACAATTTTGGACAAAAGAAAGAAATCGGCTAAAGGCTCAACGGGCTGACTAGGGTATACAACATATAAAAAGGTAGAATTTGACAAGAAAAAATGGAAACTATCGGTTAAAACAAAGAAATGCCTCCATCCTTTCCAACACTACACCTCCTTCATTTCGTTTTGTATACACACCAGGCAAGTTCTAGACAATTTACAATGACATGGAATAGCAAAACCTCACTTCACACTTCATGCACATGCTCGAATCAAGATGCATTCACAGACTCTTTAATTAGTCAATTACATGAATTCAAGATTAAGCCTCAATCATACTGAACCAAATTCTATAGCCCAGGTACTCAACGTATTTACAGAATTGCATGCTTTCAAACGAATCACTTTCATATTTTGAACATCAATTACAACACGCAACGAAATTTTAGCAACCATAAGCAACTACAGTTAATTGATGCAATCCACCAAAGAAAAACTAAAAACAATGAAAAATCCTACTCCTACCGACTACATTTCCCTTAAGACGGTCGTCATCCATCCATCATAGGGAACGGTCACTAACTATGACATCGGTTCAATGGGACTATTCTCGGTAAAAGAACCGAAAACAAACTCCGAGAAACCCAAAAAAAAAAAAATCGAAAATTTTTGCAACACATCGATCATTTCGATAGAAAGAAAATATTTACAAGTGCAAAACATTTTCGCAAAAATTCTGAAAAATATCAATCATGTCGATAGAAAAAAAAATATTTACAAAATTTACAAAATATTTACAATGGCAACCATAACTTTCAAAAACACACATCATCAGCCACAAAACAAATATATACACATACATTGCAAATCAGTTCACAACAGGGAAAGCACAAACATACATAAAAATCAAGGAAAAATATACAGCAAATTAGAGCCTTGACCCAGCACCTAACTACTCCCCACCCCACACTTAAATCGAACACTGTCCCCAGTGTTCACAACAATACAAAGCACAAAATTTTGGGTGGTGGAACTCCCTGCTCAGTCGAAATATTCGACTTCCTCATCCGGTGCTGCGGCCTCGTCGCCCATATGTGAATCAGCTCCATCGTCATCATCGGACTCCACATCAGAGTCCTCACGACGTGTCTCCTCATCAGTAGGGACATCGTCATCTGTAGGCTCCACAAAGGCTGGCCCCACCTTACATAAGGCTCTGGCGTTCTCGCCATTGGGGTAGTCCAGCTCCAACTGCCATAATTCTTCCTCGGTGGCTGGTCTCCCACCAATCTGTAGCTGCAACATCTGCATGCCGAACATACAGGCCATGTACTGATCGTCACGAGGATGTCGCTCGCCCAAAGTCAATACAGGTCCGTGTGTAGTGTCGGGGGCCTTCGTCTTTGTCAGGTCGAGGGCCCTCCGCTCCAACTGCGGAATATAATCCAAAGCTTCTTCCTCAATGTCGAGGCCTCGGAGGAAGGTGGTGATGAGTCCGCCAAACCCGTATCTGTGGCCCTGGTGCAGTCTGGCTCTCTTCATGGCGGATATTATGACCGCCCCCACATTAATCTCAAGCCCTTTCATAAGAGCATACACCAAGCAGACACGGTCCCGGGTCACATCTTTCATATCGACTCCCGGGATCAAGCACAAACATACAATCTTCAGCCATATTCTGGCCTCCCTGTTCATCTGCGAATAGGGCAGAGTCTGGTGGTAACCCCCTCTCCTTGTGTCTACTCCATCGGGCTGTGGATCGAGCCCCACACAACATACGTCTGATGTCGGCGTACGGTGGGGTGATGTTTAGCTGGCGGAGAACGTGGGCGTCTGTGTCCCGCGCTCCAACGATGGCATTCAGCTGCTGGGGTTCCAGAGTGACAATCTGCCCTCTGATTTTTATAGTGTGGCTTCTGATGGCCGGGTTTCAGTTTGCATAAAATTCCCGGACCAAGTGAAGGTTGCACTCCTTGGGCTCCTGAAAAATAAAGCTGAGCCCAGCTGCCTCAATTCTTTGTACGATGCGAGGGAACTCCTGCGCAAGTGGTTCCCTTGCAATATGTTCCTCGGGGAAGTACTTGTTTTCTTTATGCTTATTATACCATTTCTACCCTTCATCGGTGACCCATGGTGTTCCGTAGTGGCGGCGTTGGCCGCGCGGAACAGCAGGTGCAGTTGGGACTGCAGTGCCCAGTCTCATCCTTTTCCGTCCGGTGCCTGAGGTAGAAGCACCCTTGCCTTTATCTTGTCTGCTAGCCATTGTACCTGTCAATTTACGCAAACAAGCACAACATTAAGCTAAAAACTTGTTAGCTTCAGCTAAGGTCGGGTTACACAAAATTTACCCCACACTTAGTCCTTAACAATATTTACAAAATTACAGCAAGGATAACTCTAAGTACACCACAGACAACACTCTATACTTCATGCTTAGTGCGTTCACAATAAAATTTCGACAGCATAACGGTTAGCATACTACTCAGACTTCATACAGCTAATCCCAATCCTACTATCGCTAACAATTCAACCATCGCACTTCGCAACAAAAACAACAACAAAATAAAAACAACAATCAAAACATTTTATATACAAGCTAATCTAAACAATCTAACCAATTCACACTTTATGCATTTTCCCACAAAAATTCGAGAATTAGTCGTCTTGGAACATTTACACACTATTTACCACGACTTCTCTCAAACAATAAACACACCCCGACGTCGAATTCATCCAATTATCAAGTTGCCCAAGTCAAATTCAACAACCCAAGCCCTAGAATACAATTCGACAATCAATTTCGAATTATTTACATAATCGACAAGTTCAAACGCTAACTACAACAATCCGAACATAATCAATCACAAAATAATTCAACATCATGTTTAATTTCTACCTAGGGTGATATATCTCACCTCACATGCCCAAATTTGACAAAAATCGCCAAAAAATTGAGATAGACGATGAAAATGTACCTTAGAATTGAAGAACCGAAGAAACGTTTCGTTTTTCTTGCCTAGGAACGTGGCACATTGCTTGGGGAGGGGGAAATGGGTGTTTGGTCGCAGAGGAAAGAGGGAATTGGGGAAAATTGGGCGAAAATCGGGGGTTAATTTATAGAAAACACGCGGGTCACCCGGAAACCCGGTGTGACCCGGCACTGAATAAGGGGCAATGTGTCACGGAGGGTAACGCGGAGCCCCTCCTCCGTGACACGGAGCCAACGCGTTGGCTTACTGGATTTTTGAAAAATCTGGATTTTGCCTTCAACGTGTCACGGAGTGTAACGCGGTGCATTACCTCCATGACACGACGCCAACGCGCCAGTGCTCTGTTTCTCCAATAAATTTAATTTTTCATACCTCGCCTCATTTTCTCGATTCCATGTATATTTCCTCCGTTATACCTGAAAATCACCTCACTAAACAAAAATTGGTTAAATTAATAGATTTCCCTACTATAAAATAAAAAATATTACTAAAACGAAAATCTAAACCTAATCAAGAAAAGGAAAAGAAAAATTAAAACTTGGAAATAGAAAATAAAAACAACAATAAAGATAAAAATTAACTACATTGTGCAAAAAGAAAAATAAAATAAAATAAAATATTTTTCTCACGGGTTGCCTCCCGTGCAGCGCCTGGTTTACCGTCGCGGCTCGACGTCCTTTATGCTCATTTGTCTACTAGGGAGATGGACGATTTGTCCCGATCATGGTCATCCCCCCAGTAGTGCTCTACCTTATCCGGTGGCCTTCCTAGTAACTCTCGGGAATCACTCATTCCATTAGCATTCCCATGATCAATTACGTTGATCACCGAGAGATCCTTATAAACAGTCGGGAGCTTAGGTACGTTGTACACATCGAACACTTCGACCTTGTCATGTGCTCGCATCGTGAGTTGACCCGCAGCTACATCAATTAATGCTTTTCCGGTTGCCAAAAAGGGTCGTCCCAAAATAAATGGGACTTCAGCATCTGGTTCAAAATCCAGAACAATGAAATCGACCGGAAAAATGAGGGAGCCTACTTGCACTAACACATCCTCAACAATGCCATCTGGCTTAGCTAAAGACCTGTCTGCTAGATGGAAGATTACCGTTGTAGGTCTAGGACTCCCTAGACCTAACTTTCTGAATACCGAAGATGGCATCAGATTTATGCTTGCCCCCAAGTCGCATAACCCACGCGCTCGGATACTTTGCCCAATTGTAAGCTGGATAGTAAAACTTCCAGGGTCTTTCAGTTTTGTGGGCGACCTATTCTGAATACGGGAAGTGCATTCCTCCGTTAAAACTACCGTGGCATACTCAGTCAAACGACTTTTGTTAGCCACGATGTCTTTAATATATTTCGCATATTTTGGCACTCCCTGCAAGACATCAACAAGAGGTAAGTTAACATGTACCTGTTTAAGTACCTCCATGAATTTCTGGAAACACGCCTCCTCCTTGTGTTTCTTGAGGCGTTGAGGGAACGGGGGTGGAGGCCTTGCTGGTTCAGCTTCTTTAGTCTTCCCCTTATCTGAGCCTTGCTCTCCCTCAATATCTGCTGCTCCTGACTTTTGAGGCAGTCTTTCCGGTTCCACCTCCTTCAACTGTAAACCACTCCTCGTGGTCACTGCATTTACCTACTTCAGATTAGGATCCGTGTCGCTAGGTAGTCCTCCTCTAGGTCTAGTATTTTGGGCACTAGCAAACTGCCCAAACTGATATTCAAGAGCCTTGGTCGCCAATTGATTGTTCTTCACTTCGGCTGCCAATTTGACATAGTCAGCCTGCAATTGTGCCTGATTAGCGATCATGATTTTGAACATCTCCTCAATAGTCGGTGATGGTGGTGGAGGAGGCGCATTGTGATTTCTGAACTGAGCTTGATAATTTTGTTGCCCTCCTTGGTTTCTGTGCATACCCTGCCCTGAACTTTGGCCTTGTTGATTGTTGCTACCCCACGAAAAATTCGGATGGTTCCTCCAATTTGAGTTGTAGCCACTACCAAACTGCTGTTGATTTCTCTGTGCATTGCCCACAAAGTTCACAGAATCAGGATTTGCACCACAACATTCGGCTGAATGCTCACTACTACCACACACTTCACACCACATCTGTTGAATTGCATTGACTGAAGCTGAAGGTTGGTTCAAATTTATATTGCTGAAGTGAGTGTTTAACTAATTTTGCAAAGCAGCTATCTGTGCAGCGATAGCTGTGAATCCATCCACTTCAAGAACTCCCGCTGCTTTCCTTGCTCCACCTCTTGAAGAATCTGCATTCCATTATGGATTGCCTTGTGAAATTTGGTTGAGCAAAGTGTACAGCTCCTCATAGGTTTTTTCCAGCGCTTGCCCTCCAGCTGCTGAATCTAACAGAATTTTAGTGTGGGGTTCCAAACCCTCAATAAATGTGTGTACCAACACCTCATTGGACTGATGATGGTGAGGACAGTCCCGCAACATGGATTTGAATCTTTCCCAGGCTTGATATAGATTTTCCCCTTCCCTCTATTTAAAACTTAGGATTTGACTCCTAAGTCTGGCTGTTTTACCAGAAGGGAAAAATCTGATACGAAACTTCCGTGCAAGATCATCCCACGTTGATATAGAGTTGGGTGGTTCAGCTTTTAACCACCTCTTGGCTTCACCAAGTAAGGAAAATGGAAATAAGGTGAGCCGAACATAATCAGGTGACAATCCAGCGGGTATATAAGTGTCACTTATCTCCAAAAAGTTCTGGAGATGTTGTTGTGGATCTTCATGAGGGAGACCGGTAAATTGCCCGCTTGTGTGCAAAAGTTGCACCATATTCTGCTTTAATTCAAACCTCCCTCCAGGCTCTAGTTTGCGGATGCTAGAATGGACATTATTAGCGTGTGGGATTGCCACCTCGCGAACCGGCCTTGCTGCTGCTTCATCGGGCACTAAAACTGCCTGCACAACTGGTGGATTTTGTTGCTCCATCATAGACTGTTTAAGCAACTGCAGCTTCTTTCGAAGAGCTTCTCTACGTTGACTATGAAATTCACGTTCAGGCTCTAAGTAAAATTCCACCAGCTCTTTGTCCCTTGCCAGTGTTCACAGAAACAAAATCTGCAAAATACAAGCTAAGACCAAGTTGTTAACACTTAAGAAAATAAAAATACAAATACAGTAAATTTACACTAAACACAATTTCACAAATCGCCTAGCCTCCCCGGCAACGGCGCCAAAAACTTGTTCGGTGTTCTCGGGTTGGTATTATATATTAAAAACCGACACGCAAGTGCACGTGGTCAAACAAGTAATAAAGTGGCTAAGTAGCCAAGTATCGATCCAAGGAGGCTTAAGATACGTAAAATTGCCTAGTTTACTATATTCCTATTTCACTTCTAATTATGCTAACAACAATGTAACCAATAGTTACTTGAGTTTTTGGTTTCTAAACTATATATACTACAACTAATAACAACCATTCACTTGTGAATTTAGACAATGGATATGAACATGCCAAGGTTAAGAACAAGTAATGAACTTGATAATCATGATAATTTGGTTAATTTCTTCTTCATGTTGCTAGCCAAGAACATTTGCCTAGAAATTAAAACTCTCGTATTTAATTTCACTTTAGAATCATAAACCATCCGTCTACATTTCTGTGATCAAATGCAATTTATGACCTAGCTCTACAATTCCGGTTCCTAAATTGACTAATACGGCTTTCAAGTATATTTCTATTAGGAAAGCACATCAAAACCCAATTTTCCCAAATCAAGTTAAGAACAATACCCTATTAATTCACAACTTTCCAATTTCTTGCTCTTTCGAGTGAAATTGGACTTTTTAGATGTACATTAATGTTGGCCAATCACTAATGCAGTAAGAACAAGAATTAATAGAACAACATTAAAGAAGAAGAATAAAACCATATCATTTACAATCAAAAGTCATTACACATGTTCAAAACCTCAGCAAGGAAGAGAATTAGCCACTCATTCTTGGATTGATCATCCTAAAATGAGTGTAAATCATACGTACAATTCATAGAAAGAAGAAAGGAAGAGAAGAATTCCCTTAGCTTTTTCGTTCTTCAACTGCTACTAACCCACGTTCCTGCTCTCCACTTTTGAACTCAGTCTAAAAACTAAAAACTAATTAAAATAAACCTAAGTGTGCTATTTATACTAGTGGGAAATTTTTCCCGGAATAACAAGCAATGTGTCACGGAGGCCAACACGGAGCACTGCCTCCGTGACACGGCGTGGACGCGGACCTTCACTGGAATTTCCAGGGTCCGGTAAATTAACCTCAACGTGGCACGGAGGCCATCGCGGAGGCCTCTCTCTGTGCCACGGAGCTGACGCGCAGGCACACTGGAAATTGCCATTTTAATTCATGTCCAGGCAGTGTGCTACCGCGATGGTAGCGTGGCATGGCTCCATCGCGGAGCCCCTATAAAATATGCATTCCAAGGTCTTTTCCACGCTCGCATCCAAGTCCAACTCCGACATAGTTCCAACACGCATTTTAGCTCCTAAAAATCACATTTACCTGCAAAACAAATGCTAATCATGTTGGTTAGTATAAATTCGCATTTTATTACTAATTACATGATATTATATACACATTGCGCAACAAACAAGGTAAAAATGATACGTTTGAGTATCACTTGGGCATATAAATCTGCCCAAGATCACCCACAAGGAATAGGGTAAGATCTAGACTAATGTCGGTAATTGAAATTGTTGGTAACTTATCTCCAAATTGAGGGTTTAAAGAAAAATATATTAAAACAAAGATTATAATTGCAATTTAACTCAAGATTGGCAAACAACTAGGGTATGTGTTCCCATGGGTTCATAACTACTTCGCGTATACACACGTTATAAATCCCAATGCTTACTTGTAGAACTGACAACTAGAGTTCATCAAAACGACTAGTTTGTCCCTATTGGATAACTATACTCAATCACTGGGTTAGGTCTCATGAGCAATTTCAAGCTAACCGTTATCAATATGTTTCAAATTTAACTATCCTGCAACTACAACTCAACTTAATACAATTATCATAAAACCAATGTTTTGTTGTAATTCTCTTTTCCTAATCTCAACTTCTCTAGGTTCAAGCAAGTAAAGAATTCGATCAAGTGCTAACGTTTTGTAAACCGTTAAGAAATGTTTAAACATGGAGAGAATACAATACAAGCTTTTTGCATTGGTTGGAATCACTTTTGTGTAACCCTAATTTGTTAATCCATTATGGTTCCCACAACCCCTAGTTGTGGAGGTTTTATCTACTCATGATTGTTAGATTATAATTGAATTCATAGACAAACTTAATTAAATACTTATAGCTGCAATTGGAAGAAAGTCAGATTTGATTATCAAAGAACAATCTCAAGAATAATGTAGCAAATCAAGAATTTGATCCAAAGAAATGCTCCTCAAAACATGATAAAAATTCAAAAAAAAATATTCTTCACACGTCTACTAACTCAATTCTTTCCTTCTCTAACTAAAATAAAACTTAAAGGCTACTTATACAGACATTAGAAACCTTTTCCTAAGCTAACCGGGAGTTTTTCATATCTTGTGCCAACTGTGTCACGACTGGACCTATGAACCGTAGCAAGATTGTACGGGTCGTACCTGTTATCCGTAAGTCCTTCGCTGCTGCAGATTTGGCTAAATGTTGAGCAGGCTAGTACGACTCGTACCTTAATCCTACGAGTTGTACAACACTTCCGTGATTGTGCCCTGAGAACTCTGACATCTCCTGGAATTCTTCACGAGTACTGTGGTACGAGTCGTACCTTCTTCCTAAGACTCATACTATCTATAGTGTCTAAATTTCTGCCAAGTACTAAAGATTCTTCTGAAGTTCACCACGGCTACTGGTATGATTCGACATTGATGCCACGATTCGAGAGTCCATTCATACTATGAGTATGCCTTTGTGCAATTTCCTCGGAACATTTCCATGACTCCAGTTATGGCTTGCACCATCTTGATACGGCTCATACTGAGAGTCGTATGATTCCTTCTTGTCACCTAAGCCTTTTGACGGTCATCACGGTT
This sequence comes from Datura wrightii, assembly GCA_035772735.1. Classification (NCBI taxonomy): domain Eukaryota; kingdom Viridiplantae; phylum Streptophyta; class Magnoliopsida; order Solanales; family Solanaceae; genus Datura; species Datura wrightii. The sequence goes on along the minus strand of JASDFA010000019.1, from coordinate 66,661,097 downwards.
CTCAGTACGGTTAATACAATCAAGTAATGGATCGTACTAAGACTGGTACTATCACACCCAACCTGAGGAAGCATGACTGGCACCTGGTTCCAACCTTGATAGGAGCATACATGACACCCAAATATGAAACAAAGGCCAGAACTGAGGTTTAGCATAAAATAACATACTAACAGTAGTTATCAAGAAAACGTGGCAAGTAGGTATTATGCCACTATGGCCGTCAAGACCACATACAACCAAAAGGCATACACAAGGACTCACATGACCTACTACAACATTTACAACCCAACAGGTACCATCTAAGAGCCTTTAAAGAGTTTAACAAGTTTATACTGATCGGGATAGGGCCCCGACCTACCCAATATGTACAAACAATCACAAAAAGATATCTCCGAACAAGTAGGAGGTTACCACACCTTTCTGGAACTTAACTCAACCTTGGGAACCTCGATCTACCTGACGGTTAGGACCTCCAGGCATGAATGCAGCGCCCGACTAAGGCGTCAGTACACAATGTACCGAATATGAGAGGCGACTATAAGACAAGAGTTTAGTGATATAGACAACTGACATAACACAGAGTGACAACCTCAAAAAAATATAACCTAGCAATCCACATACCTCGGACATATAGGTAGCTCCAAACAACAATATAACACCACCAATCAATACAAAGATAACACAAGTGAAACATATCATCAAGCAGGCACTGACGGACCATCTCTCGGCGTGTAGTTAGCAAGATCAATCCATCTAGGAGAACCAACGCAATCCCAGGAAGGCTCAGACATGTCGGACGACTCTCGAATCATGTCTTGATTTGACACTACAGAGGACATCATCCTCAACCCTGTAAGTCGATCTACACTTGGGCTCAACCCCTCAGCCGAAAACACTCTCGTGCATTGGGTATCCACAATCCCCAAGGCCTCAATTAGAAAATAAAACCATAATCACAAACATTCACAATCAATTTTCACAAGGACCCTAAAAATCCCCTAATCGACTTACGATGGGGTCAAACGACACAAACTAATTCGAACGGTTGCTTGACTCGACGACGTGCCCATTGGCACACGAGTCTAACCCAACCTTGTGACAACATTAACCCAAAACACAACACAACCAGTATCTCAACCAAGGATACACCTATCACAAATTCAAGGCTTCATGAGACAGCCCACACGCACGACAATAACACTAACACAAGTCTATGGAAATCATACCGAAAAAGGAAACAAACGGCCTACACATACCTTGGACGTCAATGAACCCAAGCTAGATGAACCTCCACTCCCCAAGTGCACCAACATACTTCCTAAAAGTAGCAAACAAACCACCAACGCACTACTAGAAGATCCAACAAGAGAAACAAACAAGAAAATTTACCAACTAGTTTGTCAGGAATTCGACGATAGGAAATCTAAAATAACACTCTACCATGATCAACAACTCCTTAAGCATCATAAGAATACTCAGAACCAAAAAAGAAAAAGAACTTACCAACTATAAACATGAAGCAGCCACCAAACTGCCGGAAACACAATTCAACGACGCGATCTACGCGAAGAATCCAACCCCCCGACACAAAAATAACTTGGACTAATGACTTCTAGATACAAAACCAAAATAATACCATGCAAAGGACTTGCTTATTTTTGACGTGTCTGCTTGTGTAGTCTCACTAAAACACGAATATCTCTCTACTTTGAAGTCGGATTATTGAATGGTTTAACGTGTTGGAAACTAGATTCATAGGCCTTTAATTTGATAGGTTGCACCATAACTCCTTATAGATTGGGAGAAAATACTCTATACATTTGACCTAAATTTCAAGAAATCTCAAGAAGGAATTTCACGATAACTTTTTCCGAATTTCAGTTTACAACTTGATCGACATCCAATCTTAAATACGATCATAGAGTGACTCAAATACCTTATAAAACTTTCTTCATAGCTTATTAAGTACTCTTAGTCCTATCTCAAAGTACAAATTTACTGCTTAATCTATATAGGGTGTTACATCCTTCCCCCCCTAGAAACATTTAGCCTCGAATGTTGGACAACACACACAATTCATGCCTGGGAATTTGATACGACACAACTAACCTATGAACTTATAGAACAAACGGTCTGACACACAAAACCAATAATGTCATATATACCTGACGTGCTGCCTGTTGGAGGCTCTGTTACCCGCTGGTTATCCAATGCAAAGATACATGGATGAGGATAAGAATAATTTGGCATGGCAGCTTCGGCTCTACCTTGCCCTCGGCCCAATTGTGCCCCTAGTCCACTATGGGCTGCTAGTTTAGAAGACCCTACCACAGAACCGGTCAGTCGTGCTATGCCACTCTATCCTCAAACAGGACAATCCATGAACTTATGACCCTCACCACCATAAGTAAAACATATAATTGGCTCCCTTCTACACCTACCTGCGTGCCTCCTACTTCATACTTTACAAAAGGGTATTGATGACCCTCTAGACTATTGTTGTCCTGCCTCCACTGGGGTACCATGACTAGGTTCTACACTTGATATTGTTGGTGTCGAATATCCAGATGGCTCCCCCTGATATCGCGGCTTAGATCCACCTTGTGATCCACTCTGGAAGTATCCAGGCCTCATTCTCTTTTGTTGCTCCCTCTCAGCTCACTCCCATTCTAGCCGCTTTAAATTGGCATCCTCCAAACTCTATGCCACGCCTGTATACCTGCTATGCTTGCACCCACCTGCATAGCAGCAACCATACAATGATGTACATACTCTGGAAGTAACCCATTTACATACTGATGTATTCTGGCATGCATGGTGCTAACCAAAGAAGGAGCATATCGGGCCAACAAATCAAACTGAAGTCAACACTCCCACATTCTTATATTTCCCTGCTCCAAGCGTAAAAACCTATCCGCCCTATAATCTCGAACCTCTAAAGATAGATACTGGTCTAGAAATGTGTCAACAAAATCAGTCCACATGATCGGAGTTGCATCTCGACCCCTTGAGCGCTCCCAACCTTCATACCACAACACCGCTACCTCACGCAATCTAAATGCTGCCAATTCTGCAGCCTCAATAGGAGTGGCATGCATAAATCGGAATATGCGATACAACTTATCCATGAAGTCCTGTGGGTCCTCATTTATTTGTGTCCCAGAGAACTCTGGGGGATTCAAAGTTATGAACTCTCAAGTCCTGGAACTCCTAGCACGTTCTCCAAATCCTGAACCTTGTTGTTTCCTAACCTCTTGCTGTCCTACTACTACTCTGGCGGCAACTGTAATGCAGCCCTCAACTCCTGATCTGTCGCAATTGGGGGAGGTGCTACAGCTCTCGGGACCTGCTCAGCCCTCGAAACATCTATAGTTGGGATATTGGTTCTGGTGGTTGAGTGAAGACCTCATCCTAGGCCTTAGATGGGTCTGTCTTTATAGTGAGTATCCTACTAGTACCCTCACCTGCTGCAATATCTAGCTATTTTTCTGCCGCTGTTCTCTGAGTTACAAGCATCCCTGCACAATTTAACAAATTAAGACTATATCCAACTCCTACAACATCAGACTTAACGCATGATTTGATTAAGAAAGAAGAATAACCATCCTAAATGCCTTGTAGCCTCTTGTCTATAAGTACGCTGCACAACGCACACATAAACAAGACTCTACCAGACATGGCTCATAGACTCCCTAGGACATAAACTGCACTGATACCAAGTCTGTCACACCCCAACCCGAGGAAGCATGACTGGCACCTGGTGCCACCCCTTATAGGAGCATAAATGATGCCCAAATATAAAAAAAAGGCCAGAACTGATGAGGTTTAGCATAAAATAACATACTAGCATTAGTAATCAAGAAAACGTGGAAAAAAGGTATTATGCTACTAGGGTCGTCATGACCACATACAATCAAAAGGCATACACAAGGACTCACATGACCTACTACAACATTTACAACCCAACAGGTACCATTTATGAGCCTCTGAAGAGTTTAACAAGTTTATATTGATCGGGATAGAGCCTCTACCTACCTAATATGTACAAAAAAATCACAAAAAGGTATCTTCGAGCAAGATGGAGCTTACCACACCTGTCTGGAACTCAAATCAACCTCGGGAACCTTGATCAACCTGACGGTTAGGACCTGCAGGCATGAATGCAGCGCCCAACTAGGGCGTCAGTACACAATTTATCGAATTGAGAGGCTACTATAAGACAAGAGTTTAGAGATAATAGGCAAATGACAGAACACAGAGCAACAACCTCAAAAAATATAACCAAGCAATCCACATACCTGGGACATGTAGGAAGCTCAAAACAAAAATATAACACCACCAATCAATACAAAGATAACACAAGTTAAATATATCATCAATCAGGCACTACCGGACCATCTCCCGAATCATGTCTTGATTTGACACTACGGAGGACATCATCCTCAACTCTATAGGTCGATCAACCCTTGGGCTCAACCCCTCAACCGGAAACACTCTCGTGCATTAGGTATCCACAAGCCACAAGGCCTCAATTAGAACATACAAGCATAATCACAAACATTCACATTCAATTTTCACAAGTAAGGACCCTAAAAAGTCCCTAATCGACTCATGATTGGGTCAAGCGACACAAACTAATTCTAAGGGTTGCTCGACTCGACGACGTGCCCACTGGCGCACGAGTCTAACCCAACCTTCTAACAACATTAACCCACAACATAACACAACCAGTATCTCAACCAAGTATACACCTATCACGAATTCAAGGCTTCATGAGATAGCCCACACGCACTACAATAACACTAACACAAGTCTACCGAAATCATGTCGAAAAAGGGAACAAATGGCCTACACATACCTTGGATGTCGATGAACCCATGATAGCCGAACTTCCACTGCTCAAGTACACCAAGATACTGCCTAAAAGTATCAAACAATCCACCAACACACTGCTAGAAGATCGAACAAGAGAAACAACACAAAAGAAAGTTTACCGTCTAGTTCTTCATGAATTCGGCTACAGGAAATCTAAAATAACATTCTACCAAGATAAAAAACTCCTTAAGAATACTAAGAATACTAAGAAGCAACAATGAACAAGACCTTACCAACTTGAAACACGAAGAAGCCACCAAACTGCCTGAAACACAATTCAACGACGCGATCCACTCGAAGAATCCAACCCCCCGACACCAAAATCACTTGGAGTTATGACTTCTAGCTACAAAACCCAAAGAAAACCATGGAGAGGTCTTGAGAGAGGTTTCATATGAAATATGTTGCTGGAAATTTAATTTTTATGACCAACAACCGACCAAAGGGGATTAAAGAATCCTCAACCGGCTTTCTTATTTTTGACGTGTCTGCTTGCAAAGTCTCACTAAAACACGAATATCTCTCTACTCTAAAGTCGGATTGATGAATGGTTTAATGTGTTGAAACTATACTCATAGACCTTTAATTTGATAGGTCTTACATCCCCTAAATCCTTATATATTGAGAGAAAAGACTATAAATTTGACCTAAATTTCAAGAAATCTCAAGAAGGAAATTTTGCAATAACTTTTGCTGAATTTCTTTTACAACTTGATCGACGTCCACTCTTAAATATGATCATAGAGTGACTCAAATACCTCATAAAAATTTGTTCATAGCCTATTAAGTACTCTTAGTCCTATTTCAAAGTACAAATTTATTGCTTAATCTATACGAGGTGTTACAGGTACTTTGGCTGATTTTCTGCATTTTAAGTCTTGTTTTGCACATCATTTCTTCATCACTTATTTTCTCTGAAATCAAAGTAAAAGTGCCTCATATCCATATAGACATATCTAAGTCCATGCTCTTTTCTCAATTTTAAGCGTCAAAAGTGTTGTAAACTCACAACACATCAACACCCTCAACTTAAGAGTTTTGCATGTCCGTAGGCAAAGAAAAACAAAAATTAAACACGACAATTAACTAGAAAATAAACCTAGGATACTACAGCCAACATCAAGAAAAATTTGCACTATGACTCAAAAAGCTTTTGACCCTTTTCCCATGAACATAATCAGCACATGCACTACAAGAAACCACAAATCATGATAAACATGGATCAAGATATGTCATCGAGCTATTAACAGATAGTCAAGTCATCACCAATGCTTTTTACACTAACCACTGGTAGAGTTAAACACAAACCATGTACCCTCACAGCAAATGAAGTCCCCCACTCACAGATATAGTAAAATATGAAAAATGGTACTGATCAAGAAAGACTCTCACTCTCACAAAGAAGTTTCAAATACTGTATATAAGATATCATAGGCTTGCACTTATTTTCTCTACTTCGTTTTGTCCAATGGTCAGGCTAGGATCACTATAGGACTTGTTTTGGCTAGTAATATAGGCTTTTGGGCTGGATATGGTAGATATGGGATCCTTTTAAGTGACTAGACCCTTCCTTAGTACTACATACACGTGGCTCCATTTTTTATTTACTTTTTCATTCTTTTTTGTTTTTTCCACCTTTTCCCTCCCTTTTCACCCTTTTTATGTATTTGTATGAGTGTGGTATGTTTGTTCCATTCTCTTTTTTAATTTTCTTTCTCAATTCTTATTTTGTTTTCTTTTTATTTTGTCACACCATACCTTATTTTCACGTCTTTTCTTTTCTCTCCCTTTTTCACCTTCCCACTATTTATACACCTCTACTCTAGCCACCCTCAACTTAGGCATTTTGCCTATGTTGAGGTTCACAATGTCCAATGAGAGACCAGGGCCAAAATAGGTTCATTATAAAAATGGGTTGGTTAATTGGTTAATCAAAGAAAAATGGTATATTTAAGGATCAAAATTTGGATCAAGGAAATCATATCATTTTTGGTAGGGTCATTTACGCTAAATGGGCTAAATAAGAATGACTTGTGATCCTTACATAATCAACCATCCTAAAATTTATGTAAAGACAAACCAGGAAAGTTCTAGATCCTCTACGCAGTATTGAACTAGGTATCAGACCTTAATCACTCATGGTACATGACGTGCATTCACTCTGCCTGTCCAGTTTATACATCACCTAACAAAAACTATTCATGCTAATATACTACATGACATAAAAAGATCCACAAAAATCATGCTTGCAATAACAAGTGCACAGCTAATCCTCAAAAAAATTCCAAATAGTGTCAATTTTCTTTACAAATCCAAAAATAGTTAGCAAAAATAAAATTCTAAACATGTCGGTTCTACTAGATAGCATGTCCAAGGGAAAAGAAACATGGCCAGAAAAGCCCTCGGACAAATCACAAAACAAAAAATGAAAAATACACCCCCTCCCCTTTTAAAAAGCATGCTTCGTCCCTAAAGCTAAGAATATAAAAATAGAAGGAAGGGAACATACCTGCGCCGCACTAAGCATTCCTATCGTCTTGCGGAGGAGGTACCTCCGCTGCAATAATGGCACCGGCAGTGGCCATCAACTCAGTGGTGTATCAATAGGGGGAGTGGTTATCCCCTCAATAGTATCAGCCGTCTCTACGGCCTCTGGAATTGTCGGGGCTAAATGTGGCTCGCTCGAAGGGTCCCTTCCACTTGCAAGCTCTGCCTGGGCTATGGTGGAGTAACCTGCTCCTCCAACTCTCTAAAGCAGCTCCGACTGATGCACATCGTGAGTCTGTTGACTCTCTAGTCTTGCCCACTTGCACTCTCTTTTCTCTCTCTTCCTCTTCTTTTTTGGGGTCTCATCTCCAACATCCTCAGAGGCCTTCTTTTTTATTCTTCTTTTTCTGCTCCTGTGAGCTCCCAGTAAGCCGCCATATTAAGATCCTCATACATATCAGTATCGAGGTCAGGAAGAGTGGGACTGCTATGACTATCGGCTGCTGTGATGACAGCTCAACCACTTAATTCCGATGAGTCCCCAACTCCTCATGGAGGCTGCCCGTATCAGTTTTCTCGTCCATGCGCATATTGAATTTGCTCTCGAACCCATCTAATCTGGCATATAAGGCCTATACAGCTGTCTGTATCTCAGCCTTCACCTAGGGCTTGACATTCTCTATCATCGACTACACCTTTTTCTCAGCTACGGTCAATCTCTTGGCTAGCTTTTGGAGAAATTCCTAAGGCACTAGGATGTACCCATCAGGAGTCTGGCTCAGGAGGCTCATGGGTGGTGCGGTAGATGTGCTAGGAGCTGCATTTGAATGTTCGACATCTACAGCCAGTGTCTCACACTACTCCTATGAAGTGGGGGCATTCACCTCTGTTCTCCCAACTGGCCATGATAGTGGGACTGCAGTGGAAAGTCTGGCCGGACTTATCAGGTTCACCTCACCTCGGACCAGGCCAATGTTAGCGATCTGCTGTCCTCCAATTAGGTGCTCCTCACCACGATGAACCGTAATGCCTGCCTTTGTGCATAATCTAAAAATGAGATTTGGGAATGGGATGGTAGTGCTCAATCCCATAGCCCGATCTCATTTCTCCTCTACAATGAATCTCGGGATATTTATGGGGTATCTGGACATGATATAGGCCACCAGAGTTTCTCTCTCTCTGTGTTGAAGGTACTGTCATTAAATCTCGGTGCCAATCAATGGTAATGAAATTTAAGGAATTCTTTATGACCTGGTTGCCACTAGTGACCCACTCTACCTCTTTATTATCCTTAGCGATCACGCTGAACAACAATTGTATCTACCTCCGCCTCTCATCAAAGTCGAGCTTCTTGATCTATTTCAAAGCTTCCACTCGATATTCATATTTTGGAATAGCATATGGTGGTATGAACTGGGGCCCATATAATATTAAAGCAATAGTGCACTCGGATATATCAACCTCTCACCCTCTAACCAGGACGCACTCCATCTTGGGTTGATCTTCCAACTTCTGCCCCTCTTTTACCTTCTACTTCATGGTTACCAAATAGTTGGCATAGAACTCCCAGAAGATTTCTGGAGTGTATTGGTCTGGGGACCTATCCATCCACCTTCCAATCCTAGCCGGCGAAGCGGAACACCCCTTTCCCTAAATATCTTGGGAAGCGAAGAAGACAAGTTTGAAACTCATTCGGAATCCATAAAAAATGAATATCCACTTCATCTACTCCACCTTATTTAATGAATTTGTAAGGATCCGCAAATCTTCTTGAATGCTCCGCCTAGGTTGGTTCTTAGCGGTTATATCCTGGGCTCCTGGTACTCTCCACTGAATGGTGCGGTTCTCCCTAGGAAGAGTCTGCTCTTGCTCAACATTTGGTTCCTCCTCCTCTAATCTGACACCATTGCTTGCATCTCTTGATTGGGCCTCCTCGGACCCCTCTTCTTCATTAGAGCCACTTCCCAACTCTTGAGCTCTTTCCTCCACTCCCTCCTCAAACTAGGGAGCACTGGCAGATATGGCAGTGGCCGCCACGGCCTAGCCTTTGTCCTTCGCCCTAGTGGTTCGGGTCCCATCAGTTCAGATATATCGACCCTATATTCCTCTAATGAACCACTAAGGGAGTTTCCTGCTTGATCGAATTCGGAGGTCTCATCAAGCAATGTCCTCTGAGTAGTTGTTTTTGATGGTTTACGTCTCATCATCATTGTACCGATAGAGAAAAGGGTTAGAATTCCATATCTGAGAAAAAGAATGCAAGAAAAACATTTCTCTGTAGTTTATCATGAGTCAATAGTACGGATCATACCTTGGAGGAATGATTCGTACTGAGACCCATAATATCTCAGGACAATGTTACTCCTCTGAGGTATGACTCAATCATGAAGGCACGGTATGTACCACGAGTCATGTGAGGATGCTCCGTTAAAATAATTGTTCTGTATTTTTCCACGACTCGTAAGTCGATTCCACAAGTCGTAGGAAAGATCATAATGTCACTTGTGGACTTGACCCTTTTAAGATTCTTGGTACGACTGTTAGGTATGACTTGTAAAAGTAAACCATGAGCCATACTAGGATTCATTCCTCATGATTATTTCAAATTTGGATTGGGACAGTCCCAACAAGCATTCCTATGAGTTGTAGTATGAAACCACGAGTTGTAGAAAGTCTTGTGAAGCCTGTCCCTTCCTTACTTCTTGGTTCAGTTCGTAGGGGGTTTTAGTTTAAGGTTGGGTACTTAGAATTCCCCAAGTGCAGGCATGCATTTAACAAGTTTTACAGTTACCCATTTCTCCTACTTTTTAAATCACGACCCATAACTTTAATTTTAACAATTTAATGCATAATTTTTGCAAATTCAAGTCCCTACCCAATCGACACAGCTTTTTTAAATCCATGTTCATGTTCTTTTTAAATTTTTCAAGAATTGAGAGGACTCTCAGGGGATTTAGCCGTTTTGCATCAAGAATGAAAGTTATATCTATCAATTTCAAGGAAATACACTTGCTTGAATGCTGATACTTTGTCTGTCAATCAACAATAGGGTTGTGATTGGGTTTTTAGGGTAATCTGAGCAAGACTTTGATCGATTGATTTTTACAACTGAGTTTTTAACCAATTTGACAAATCATTTAATGTAGTTGAAATAACTGAATTTGGGGTTGTTCGATCAAGTAAAGGAAACTGAAGAGAATTCATAAGGTGTGTGAAAGCTGTGAGTTTAGAAAGCGTGGGAGGAGGGTACAAATGGTTTTGGGTTTAAATAGGTTATAGGGCAGTTTTTGAAAAAGCTGGGCCGAAGCGGGTAATTTTAAAATTTTTGACCCATCCTACAACTCGTCCCTTGGACCCGTAATAGAGAGATTGAGAAACATAACTGTGGACCTATGAGTACATCTTATGTCTTGTACAATGAGGATATGATTCGTACTATGACTTGTAATTCTTTATTTTCTTTGTGGTCCATGCCTTACATAGTTCATAGCTACAGTGAATACTATGACCCATACAATGAGGTTACGAGTCATAGGACCTACCGTACCCTGAACTCATGCACTAAAATATATCTGTAATTCTCACTCGTGCTATGACTTGTACAACCCTCTCATGAGTCGTACTTAGACCTGTAGCACCTGCCTGTTCAGCAATTTTTCGTCCACCTATTTTTGTTTCCCCTGCATACTGAACACACATAAGTTAATTAACTTGGGTTGCCTCCCAAGAAGCTCTTGATTTAACATTGCAACATGACACAGGTGGTTCAATTACTCAGAATTCACCAAACTACCACTTGGATTGACTCCAAAGAAGCGCCTTATTTAACGTCGTGGCACGACACAAGTCTCATGACTACTCAGACTTTGTCAAGGAACTCGGATTCATCTTCTATTGCTGAGAAAACTTTGTACTCCTTCGGTTGCTACATTGACCAGCAGACATTGAAGGTTAACTCTTCTTTATTGAGTCTGAAATTAAATTGTCCAGCCTCTACATCTACTAAGGCTCTCCCAATGACAAGGAATGGTCGCCCCAAAATGATGGGGACCTCGAAATCAACCTCGCAATCAAGGATCATGAAGTCCGCTGGGAATAAAAATCTATCAACTTTGATAAGAACATCAAACATGATTCCCACAGGCTTCTTCAATGTTCTGTCGGCCATCAGTATCCACATGGTAGTTGGTGTGGGGGCTCCCAAGCCCAGCTACTTAAACACAGTCAACAAAATTAGATTGATCCTTGCCCCCAAATCACAGAGTGCCCTTGCAAACTCAACATCGCTAATTGTACATTGAATAGTAAAGGAACCTGGATCTTCCTTCTTCTAGGCCAGGACTCGTAAGGCTATAGCACTATAATGATGCACGTTATCGACGAGCTCGTAGCTCACGGACCTCTTCTTTGTCACAAGGTTCTTCATAAACTTGGCATATCCTGGCATCTGTTCCAATGCCTCGACCAATGGTATGTTTACAGATAATTGTTTGATCATTGAAAAGAATTTTTGACACTTATCATTCTCTGCCTTTTTCTTCATTCTTTGAGGGAATGGTGGCTATGGTCATGGATATCCTTGTAAATTTGCGTTTCTCCTTGCTTTTCTCTTTGTTCCACTTCAGGCCCGTTTTCAACATTTGGAGCCTCAGTCAACTTAGCATCCTTATTATGCTCCTTCTCAACAACATCTCCTTCATCTTCAATCACGCTTTCTCTCTTCCTTTTAACTACAACCGGCAGAGGAGGGTCAATTATGGTCAATCCATTCCTGTTCATCACAACCATGCATTCTAGACTGTGTTGCAGGTAGTGTGTCCTTTTCCCTAGGGTTCATAGATGCTGATAGTTGCCCCAATTACTGTTCGATCTGCTTGATAGCCATTGCATGTGACTCCACTCTAACCCATGCTCGATATACCACTACGGATGTCTTTTAGCTGATCATTTGTAGATACCACCTTCTTTTACATCTCAACCATCATGCTCTCTAACTTTGACTGTCCAACCTCCCCCTCACGTGCATTAGGTGGCACATACAATCCAGCTCGGTCATTTCGGTAGCTGTCATTCCTTCTCCAATCTCCCTCGCACTCACGACCTTGGCTTATATCTACGTACCCATTCCGATTGTAATTATCTCTATATAGGTCTGACCTTGGTTTCCAAAACCTTGGCGCCAAGTGTCTTGTCTAGACCCTTTGGCATTCGCTCGAAAACCCGCCACCTGCTTTTCCAAGAAGTTTGCCTCCTCCTCAGAATCTAAGTGGTACAGCCCTGGCTCATGTCCCTGTGTCCCCACTATGTTCACCTTTTTGGCTCTAGCTCCTATGATGTTCTTAGTAAGAAAATCCAACTATGTGCATGAGCCAATTCCTGTTCACGTTCTTCTTCTTTCTTTCGTTGGTCTGCAGTCAAACCAACAGCATATGTACCTGCCGCCGCTTCTACTTCTCAGGTCTGCTATGCTCAATTTGTCTTGGTTACTCTATCTAGAATTGTGGCAGCTTACTCCCAGGTGTGGCTCATCAGTGCTCCACCCGCAACTGTGTTTGCTACTACTTTCGTACTATTGTTCAATGATCTATAGAAAATCTCCAAAAGACTTCATCAGGAATTTTGTGCTTCAGGCACTTGGTCAACTTCTTCTTGACCTCAACTAGGTATCATAAAGTGCCTCATTGTTCAGTTGATGGAAATATTAGATTTCGTTTTTGAGTTGCAGCATCTTGGAGGGTGGAAAGAATCTCTCTAAGAAAGCTTGCATGAGCTCCCTACAGTTGGTAATGGAGTCGTTGAGAAACTCCGATAACCATAATGTGGCCTCCCCAGACAGAGAGAAGGGGAACAGTATTAGCCTTATAGCATCTCGGCTGACTCCGGGAAACCCATACGCCTTGGATATTCCCATAAAGTTCATCAGGTGCAGCTTGGCATCATCAGCTACTTGACTACTAAACACCCCTTTCATGTTCAATAACTAGATCATGGTGCTAGTGATATCAAATTTTTCCCCAGCAGACAGTAGTGGTGGTACGATAGCTCCGGTTGACCTGACTTCATCAATGTCAGGGTCATCTTCATTAAAGAACTAAGGGGCATATCTTTGGCCTCTATTTCCCCTTCCATGTCGACCAGCATTAACTACCTCATCTCCTTGCTCTTGGGTTTTCATCTTTCGCAGGGGGTTTCCCCTCCGACGAGTACTTGGCATTCACAAAGCGAAAACTTGTGGATTTCCAAAAACAAAAAGAAAACATAATTCAGGAAATAACAACCAAAAGTCAAATACAAGTAATTAATCTAATCTTAGTCGTATTCCCCAGCAACGGTGCCACTTTTTGATAACGCTCAAACTCATACATTTTGAAAAAGTATGAAACGGTCGTTGTCAATAAAGAACCCAACTAAGAGGTTGGGGTCGAACTCACAGGGAATAGGGTAAGATCTAGACTAATACCGGTAATTGAACTTGTTGGTGAGTTATCTCCAAATTGGGGTTTCAAAGAAAACAATATTAAAACAAGATTATATTCATGAATTAAATCAAGATTTGCAAACAACCACGGTTAGTGTTCCCCATGGGTTCATAACTACTTCAGATATACACACTTGATCAATCCCAATGCTTGCTTGTAAAACTAATAACTAAGGCTCATCCAAACAACTGGTTCTTCCCTATTGAATGACTATACTCAATCACCGGATCGAGTCTCACGAGCAATTTCAAACTACCATTATCAATATGTTCCAAATTTAACTATCCTGCGACCATAGCTCAAGTTAATAAAATGATCATAAAGACCAAGGCTTTGCTATGATTCTCTTTTTCTAATCTCTATTTCTCTAGGTTCAAGCAAGTAAAGAATTCGGAAAATCCTAACATTGTATATTGTTATGAAACGTTTAAATATGAATAGAATATAATACAAACATTTAGCATAGGTTTTGAATCACTTTTGTATAACCCAATTTTGTTAATCCACCATAGTTCCAACAACCCCTAATTGTGGAGGTTTTAGCCTCTCATGGTTGTAAGATTACAATTTGCATTCATAGATAAACACATAATTAAATACTTACAGCAACAATTGGAAGAAAATCATATTTGAATATCAAAGAACAATCTCAAGAACAATGTAGGAATTCAACAATCCGATCTCAAGAATTGCTCCTCAAAACTAGATATTCACAATAATTATTCTCCACACCTCTACTACTTCGGTTTTGTCCTCCTCTCTAAATAAAATAAAACACAACAACCAATTTATACAGATATTAGAAATCGTTTCCTAAGCTAACAGGGAATTTTCCATATCTGGTGCCGACTGTGTCACAACTATACTTACGACCCATTCCAGGATTGTACAGGTCATACCTGCTTCTCGTACAACCTTGGCTGCTATAGATTTGGCTAAGTGTTGGCAGGCTGGTACGGCTCATACCATAGTCCTACGAGTCATACAATGCTTCCGTGGTTTGGCTTTGAGAACTCTGACATCTTCTGAAATTCTCCACGAGTGTTGTGGTACGACTCATACAGTCTGTTATGTCTGAAGTTCTGCCATGTATTGAAGAATCTTCTGAAGTTCACCACGGCTTATGATATGGTTCATATGTTGATGCTACGACCCTTGAGTCCATCCATACGAAGAGTCTGTCTTAGTGCAATTTTCTTTGAACAATTAAACGACTCTAGTTACGGCTCGTACTATCTTAGTATGGCTTGTCCTAAGATTCGTATGTTTCCTTCCTCTCACTTTAGCCTTCTTACTTTCATCATGATTCTCAGTACAGCTTGTATAGTTAAGGTATGTTTCATACTAAAACTTGTACTTTGGATGATTTTCTGCATTTTTGGGCTTCTTTTGCACTTTTTTTCTCCAACACTTATTTTCCCTAATATCAAAGTAAAAGTGCCTCATATCCATATAAGCATATCTAAGTCTATGCTATTTTTTCAGTTTTAAGCATCGAAATTATTGTAAACTCACAGCACATCAACCTCAACTCAGGCAGAATGCCCAAGTTTAGGGTGGCTATTGTAGGGGTGCATAGATGATGTGGGGGAAAAAGAGAAAAAGCTAATTAGTAAAAGGAGAGGTGTGGTGTGGAAGAAAGGAAAAAAAATAAGAAATTTGAAAAGTCAAATAATAATAATAATAATAATAATAATAATAATAATAATAATAATAATAATAATAATAATAATAATAATAATAATAATAATAATAATAATAACAACAACAATAACAATAACAACAGAAAAGTGAAAAATACACCACACTCACAAAGCGAAAGCTGAATAAAAAGGAGAAAGTGAGAAAAAAAAGAGAAGAGGGAGAAAGTGTTAAAAGTGGAGCCAACAATTGTATAACGCCAAGGAGGGTTAGTCACTATTATCCATATGTACCACACCTATCCCTAAGCCTATATTACAAGCTAATAAAAGTCCTATAGTGATTCTATCCTAACTATCTGAAAATCCAAAGTAGATAAAATAAGGAAAGCCTATGGTATCACTTGTGCAGTATTTGAAGCTTCTTTGTGAAATTGAGAGATTTGCTTGATAGTCCCGGTTTCTTATGCATATACATCATTTTGAGTGTTTGGGACTTTATTTTTGTGAGGATACATGGGTTGCATTGCATTCTGCCAATATTTTGTGTAAATAAAATTAGTGATAGCTCGATTGTCTGTTAATGATTGAATGCCATCTTCAGATCCCATTGTGTCAGGACTTCTAGTTGCATGTAAGCATAGCTAGCTTGGTTTTTAATGAAAAAGGGGTCAGTACTTGATAGTGGTCATGTGTGCAAATTTTTGTGTTGTTGGCTGCAGGTCTTCTATTTTACTTTCTAGTTAAGAATTGTTATGTAGTAGTGTTTTTGTTTTCTTGAGAACATGCAAAAGTTCTAAGTTGAGCGTGTTGATATGATGTGGTTTTACATCACTTTCGATGCTTAAAACATAGAAAATATGTTGTCACTTAGGTGTGTTTATACATATATGAGGTGTGTTTACCTTGTTTTCAGGAAGATTGGGTTGGGAGTTAGATTGTGAAAAAGGAGCGGAAAAGTGCAAAAAAGTGTCTTGCTACGGGTCTTAGTACAAGCCATAGTATACTTGTATGAGTCGTACCTATCAATCATGGCAGAGTTCAAATGAAAATGCACAAGTGCTGGGCCAATGTACAACTCATGGTGTGATCCATACCATCCTGGTACGAGTCATTCCTAGAAGTCGTCAAAAACATCAGAGAAGGTGCACGTGCAAAAAATCCTGGTACAAGTGGAAGTTACGAACTGTAGTGTCAACATATGAACTGTACCATGGAGGCGTGGAAAACCTTAGAGAAATTCTCAACTAACAGATCCCAAAATACGAGCAGACTCCACAAGTCATAAAATCAAGGTACGAACCATACCAAGGGCTTATAGAAAGATTCAGAGGATGTCAAAATTGTAGAAGTACAAACCACGACCGACACTTACGACTCGTAGCAATATTGTATGAGTCGTACCACTTGCCTATACTTCAGAAGATAGAAACTGCATTTCATATTACGGACAAAAGCCATGATTCGTAGCTTTATGCTACTACTCGTAGGATGTGATGACAACAGATTTTCTATTAATTTTGGAAAGGTTTTCGTTCGTTGTATAAATACATTTTAGTTATTTTCCTTAGGGAGAAGGCAGAGATTCGACACTTTTGACCTTGTATTCATAGTTTTTGGTTTCCTACATTTTTGGAAATCAACTATTCGAATACATAGATGAATTCTCCATTGTTCTTGAGTTTTTGACAATTAATCGTGCAATAATTGTTGGGTTCTTTCTTTCATCATCATTGTAAGTTGTTAATTACTTTTTCTTCTATGGAATATAATTTCTTTCTTGCAACCATGAATAGCTAAACCCTCTACAACTAGGGTTGTAGGAACCATGATGGAATAACAAACTAGGGTTAACAAAAAGTGATTCTAAACTAATACGAATGTCTGTATTGACTTTTCTTCATGATTAACGTTTGTTTACAATGCACAACATTAGGACTAGCTCGCATTCTATTCTTTCTTAAACCTAGAGAAGTAGAGATTAGGAAAAGAAAAGAACAGTAAAGACTTGAAATTGGTTTTCATTGAATAGATTGAGCTGCGGTCCCAGGATATTTAATGTGGAAGTACTAATAAAGGTTAAATTTAAATCACTCATGAGACCTAACTCAGTGATTGAGTAGAGTCATTTAATAAGGAAAAATCAGTCATTTAGATGAACATAAATTATTAGTTCTTCAGGCTAAGTACTGAGATAGATCACGAGTATAATAATCTATCCTAGTTAGGAAACCATGGAGAACAATTCATTAGTTGATTGCATAACTATTTGTTACAATTGTCTTTCAAAATACTGTTACTTGTTTTACAAACCATCTATAGGAAATAATTAAACTACAAGTGTGAATACTAGCATTAGTCTGTATCTTGACCATATTCCCTGTGGGATTGACCCCAACCTTAGTTTGGTTCTTTATTGACAATGTCCGCGTTATACTTCCTCAGGGGTGTATTTCGCGTGTTGTCAATGAGCATCTAATGGAGACTTCTTATAGGTCCATAAATTTGGCAACTAATCCGATTGTTGATACTGTGACTTGAGGGTCGTTCATGTCCCGAACATACACTGAGGCAGCAACTATATTAGATATAGTTACCAAGACTAACAGGGCTTGGCACATTAGAGACTCTGAAGTCTCTGGTAACATCTATGTAGTTGGGTCAACTCCTGAGCAGCACCGGGAAAGAAGAGAGAGATCAAGATATGGCACATATGAAACTCAGCTGGAGTTGATTACTAAGCATTTTCTTGCAGGTGGTGCTGAGAAAGTTAATGTTGTTGGTAAGTCTACCAGACAAGAGGAACATGGATTGGACTCTAAAGAAGAAGCCAAGTACTTAAATAACATAGGGTGTTTCCGAGCCAATGGCTAAGGAAACCAAGGTCGGAACTACTGAAGGACAATTATTATAACTGAACTTATTTCAGGGATTGAGAATAGGGCAGCTGGAAGAATAAAGAAAGCTATAGGAAGGTAACACCCCAAAGGTCCCTAATACTTGACCCTGGATGTGGAGTATGAACCAGTAGAGAAACTGAAAATTTCCCTTAGGAAGACTCACAGTACGACTTGTAAGACTATGGTACTAGCCGTACCAAGACTCATATTATGAGTTCAGAGAGATTAGCAAAACGTGGCTAGGAAACCACGACTAGATCCTACGATCTATACCAAGGTCGTACAAGTAGTAGGGAAGGATTGTAGGTAGGAGGTTCAGAGAATTTTTAAGGAAGGATCAATAGCTACAAATACTCAGTACAAATCATAATATGATGGTATGAATCATCATTTCAGTCATGAGTTGAGATATTACACGCCTCAGAATTTCGGGCTAAGTTCTAAACCCTTCTAGGGATATGGATAGACCTGAACCCACTGAATTTTATGGAAATAAGGTGTTAAGATCAATTTTAAGTGTGATAAGTGCATTGGATGCTAGTTAAGGTCATAAAGGACCTCTAGCATAAATTTCAGGTAAGAGCTTTCCTACCGATTGAGTTTGTCATGAAAGTTCTTACAACAGTTAACTTTAAATGATCATAACTCTCATTTTACAAAGCAATTTTCGACGATCTAGCATATAAAATTTAAGCCTTTTGATTCTTCTTTCCAACGCATATGGCCTTGCGTCAATTGAATTCGGAATAAAATGTTATCTCCAGATTAGTGAAGAACTATCAGGTTTGGTGGACAGGACCAGCCCTGTCATCGGGAGTCATGGTATGACTCGTGGTACATGTGTATGTAACACCTTAGACCTCAGAATAGCTTGATGAAGGAAAATAACTAAAATTACAGGTCTGGTGGAGGGAGTGACGGCATTATTGACGGACCGTCTTACTATAGGGGTTACCACTCCTGCAAGACTGATTTGGGTTCCAGAGTTGTTATAATGGAGGGACGGCGAGAGGAGGAAGTTACTACTACCAAGTGAGATGTTAGTGGAAAAGAATAGGGTTCAGAGGAGAAGTCACAAGCAACTACTACTATGTAATCTACTTCAACTGCTACTTGAAATCGATTCTCTTTCATGACTCTCTTTCTCATTCTCTTTCCACCACTAGCTAGAAATAGACTAGAGCACTCCCTAGAACAGACTGTAGAAAGATATTAAACAAGCGCCACTGATAGTGTAATTGACGGTCATTAGGAAGGTGACGGACTATCATTGGTGATGTTCAGGTTTGACGACATGGTTGGCGGCCCAACACAGACCTGACAGTGCTAGTGACGGTCGTCAGAGCAGCGATGGACCGTTGGTTGAGCTGTCCATGGAATTTTCTAGACTCTAGGGTGATGACAGACCTGATGAACCATTGGACTCGTGATGACCCATCACTTGTACCATCATAAGGATATTATGGTCGAATTCACTAGTTTAGGGTGATGGCACAAATAACGGACCATCACGGGTAAAATCGGGGTGCCCAGTTGTGGAAATTCTTCCCGACTTTCATGGGGTATTTTATAATTTGCCATGCTTTTAACTCCTATACTACATTTTTCTAAGCTATGAAAGAGGTGTATTAAGGGAGTTTAAACCATTCTAATTCATTCAACTTCCATGCATGCTAGTTTATAGGTTCTCCATTAATGATCAAGCCTAGAATCCTCTAATTCTCCTCCAAATCTCTTGGGCTTTGAAAGTCAAGTTGAGAATCAACTTACCCAGGTATATAGGGCTATGAATGAGAGTTTCTTTCATTTTCATGCCCATGTTCCTACTCAAGTTCACGAGCTCAAGTCCTAAATCAAGTTTATGATCCTATGGGGTTTTAACCCAAATTTATGTAATTCTCTATGATCTATCTATGGGTCAAATCGCTTCATATTTCAAGGAATATTTGAGATTCATGGGCAGATTTTATGCAATAATTAATTACTAATTCATGTTTTTGAATTTTTAGAAGATTATGCCCAATTATGGAAATTTATGAAAAAATTAGTCAATGACTGATGATTTCAAGTATGATGAAGTATCTAGCATGTATGTATGTTTACAAATTACCCATATATGAATCTATAATTTTGACTAGTGAAGTCTATTTCAAGTATGTGTGATCTTAAGATTTTATGATTTAGCATGTTTTCATGATTTAGTTCAGTTCTATAAATCAGCTTACCATATGGTTTTGGAGTCTATACTCTCATATCAGCTTATGGTATGTTTTGAGCCAGGACTCCCCGTATTTTGATTTTAGACTATTCATGTATTTGCATTATTAGCTTTATTGAAACATGATGGTTTCAGCTTCATTGTAAACGATGGAAATCATCTTACATATATTTGGGGGCAGCGTATAGCATCGATTTGGCTAGGGGTTTATGAAAACCCCGAGTATCAGAACTCTGTGCCAAGGTAGGATTTTACATTTTACATTGGGACCTCCCTTGTGAGTTTTCCTTGCCACGAATAGTCCTTTAGCTTGATATCGATATCATGGTAGCGCCCTTATCCCTGGAAAGGCTTTGGATGGCTCTTCCCACTTGAATGTAATAGTTAGGATCACGTAAGCTCTATCGTGATAGTTGTATGACGAGTCTCCCATTGTTCCTGATGATCTCAGTTATGCATGTTTTTCAGTCATGGTATTATGTTTTCAATAGGTTTGACCCAATGTTCAGGTTATAGTTTTTACTTATGACTTTCAATTTGAGCTTTGGGTCATACAATTCAGTTATGAGATCCAGTTTATAGCTATTGATGTTTTTAGATATTGGCATGTAATCTTTACTCTCAGAATCTTATGATGTTATGATTTATAATGTACATGATTTCAGTTTATACTTACTCAGCCTGTTTTAATTACCTTGCATACTCATTACATTCCCAGTACTGACCACATACTCTACATTGTATTGTTTCATGATACAAGTCCTAGCGATCAGACTCAGATGTGTCGTTAATTTTGCTCTCATTCCAGCTCAAACCCTACCATGGGTGAGTCCTTATATTTCGAGGACATCTATCTTTCAGTATTGTTATGTCAGTTTATTTTAGACTTAGAGATAGCTAGGAGCTTGTCCCAGTATCTCATCAATTAGTAAAGGTTTTTTCTGACATAGATTTGTAGATTCTGCTTCAAACTCAGTACCATTGGCTAGACGTCTTATCATTCAGACTTTCACTATTTCATAATTTAGTTATCAAACTTTGCTTATGTTGACCTTTAGTTATCATGTTTCATGCCATGGTTAATTTGGATTCATTTATGGTTCTAGGTTTCATGTCTAGATTCATGCCTCTGTTCGGGTGGTAACAAACTTGGTATCAGAGCAAAGGTTTTGGAGTATCCATGGGTGTCTAAAAGCCGCATTAAGTAGAGTCTTTTTAATGGGTTGTGAATCGCGCCACAGTTATGAGGGAGAGGCTACAACACGTTTTAGGAAACTTCTCTTCTTTCATGATTCTATCTCGTGCTTTGAGTTCAACTCTTTCTATTCCTCTAACTCCAGTTTTACGCGTTTGTAGTATTATGCCTCCATGTCGAGTTAATGGAAGAAGGAATGGTAACGAAAATGGAAATGGCCACAAGGATGGCAATGAAGATGGGCACCAGCAAGCCCCACCATCCTTAACAGATCCCATGCCCAAGAAGGTTTCCTATGCTGAGTTTAGGGCAGTTATTCAGATGTTGGCAAAAGCATTGACCGCTCAGGTAAATCAACAGGCAGTGGCTCATGTTCCTCAGAATGGGAACGCAGAGGCGGTTAGAGTCTAGGATTTCCTCAGGATGAATCCTCCTGCGTTCCTTGGGTCAAGAGTGGATAAGGACCCACACGAGTTCATTGAGGAGATCCAGAAGATCACCAAATTATGGGGGTGACGGGAGATGAGTGTGTATACTTATCCTCCTATCAGTTGATAGGGGTCGCTCATATATGGTATATGCAGTGGAAGGATAAATGGGGAGTCCCATTGGTTGGGATGAGTTCCTCACCATGGGAGATAAATCAAGTTGGCTAATTTTGTGAATTTGAAATAGAACAACATGACCAACCAAGAGGATGCTCTAAAGTTCACCCGGTTGTCAAAATATATGCTAAGAGATGGTGGATAATCAGACGGCTCGAGTGAGCAAATTTGTGAATGGAGTAGCGAACCACTTGGTTAAGGATTTTAGGACTGCCATGCAATATTAGGTTATTGACTATGCCCAGCAGATAAAAGCGTTGCGGATGAGGGAGAGGGAGAGAGAGACCAAGAGGGCCAGGACAGACATTTAGGATTTTCCCAGTAGAGATCTGGTGGTGGACATTATCAGTAGTTCCACCAGAGATCATCAGCCCCAGTGTTGTCATCAGCCAGTGTGCTATCCAGGTCTAGGCGTTATCAGAGGGGAAAGAAATCAGGTTCTCGAGGTCAGGGGAGTAAGTTAGTAGAGCCCAGCATTCCAGTTTATGGCAGGTGCAGTGGGAGGCACACCGATCAGTGTTTAGTAGGTTTAGGGGCATGTTTTGTGTTCAGGAAGCCGACCACAAGCTCAAAGATTATCCAGTGGCCAAATAGGGCCACGGTAGATACCATGACCTAGTTACCAGTTCAACAGCTCCAGCAGCATGCTAAACTCAGCAGGGTGCATCCACTAGTGAAGGTGGTGGTCAATATCAATACAGGTTTTATGCCCTCTTATCACGTCAGGGGCAGGAGGTCTCTTCGGATGTGGTCACTAGTATGCTACGAGTATTTCATCTTGATATATACGCATTGTTAGATCCAGGGGCTACTTTATCTTTTGTGATGCCCTATGTTTCTATTAGTTTCGAAGTAAGTCCTGAAATCCTATCAGAATTATTCTCAGTCTTTACTCCAGTCGGTGACTCAGTTATAGGTCGACGGGTATACAAAAATTGCCCTATCATAGTCCTTTAGAAAGTCACCTCAGCCGATATAGTAGAGTTAGACATGACTGATTTTTAGGTTACCTTTGGTATGGATTGGTTGCATGCACATTATGCCTCAGTAAATTATGCATGTTATGCCTAAGTAAATTGTAGAACCCGTATGGTAGAGTTTCAGTTTTCAAGTGAGCCAGTCCTAGAATGGAAGGGTAGTTCAATTGTGCCTATAGGTTGCTTTATTCCCTACCTTAAGGCCAAAAAGATGATTTCCAAGAGTTGTATTTACCATCTAGTTCAATTTAAGGATGCAACATCTGGAACCCCGACTCTCCAGTTAGTTCCTATAGTGTACGAGTATCCAAAGGTTTTCCTATATGATCTGCGAGGAATCCCTCCCGAATGGGAGATTGACTTTGATATTGACCTTCTTCCTAATATACAGCCTATATTTATCCCTCGATACATAATGGCTCCGGCTGAGCTAAAGGAGTTGAAAGAACAATTTAAGGATCTCTTGGATAAGGGATTCATCAGACCTAGCAAGTCCCCGTGAGGTGCACCAGTGCTCTTTATTCGAAAGAAGGATGGATCTCTTCGTATGTGTATTGACTATCTGCAGTTGAACAAGGTTACAATCAAAAACAAGTATCCCCACTCTAAAGTTGATGACTTGTTTGACCAACTTCAGGGTGCTAAGTTCTTCTCAAAGATAGATCTCAAATATAGGTATCATCTGCTCATGGTTAGTGAGAATGTCATTCTAAAGACATCTTTCAGGACTCGGTATGGTCATTATGAGTTTGTGCTTATGTATTTTGGACTAACAAATGCACCTGCAGCTTTTATGGATTTGATCAACCGGGTGCTTAAGCCATATTTGGATATGTTCGTGATTGTCTTCATAAATGACATTCTCATATACTCTCGGAGCAAGGAGGAGCATACCGCTCATTTGAGGATTTTGCTACAAACTCTTAAGGATTGCTAGCTGTTTGCTAAATTAAACAAGTGTGAGTTTTGGTTAGACTCAATAGCATTTTTGGCCCCGTGGTGTAGACTCTCAAAAGATAGAAGCTATGAAGAATTCACCTAGACCAGTTAATCCTTTAAATATTAGGAGTTTTTTGGGTTTAGCTGGCTATTACAGTAGGTTGAATTCTCGTCCATTGCAGCATCGTTGACTAGTTAACCCAGAAAAAGTTAAATTCCAGTGGTCGGATGCCTGTGAAAAGAGTTTTCAGGAGTTAAAGATGATTTACCTCAGCCCCAATATTTACCCTACCTGTGGGTACAGATGGATTTGTTGTGTATTATGATGCCTCTAAGGTAGATCTTGGTTGTGTGTTGATTCAACATGGTAAGGTCATTGTATATGCCTCTAGACAACTTAAGACTCATGAGAAGAATTACCCGACGCATGACCCGAAACTGGTAGCAGTGGTGTTCACGTTGCATATTTGGAGGTACTATATATATGGGGTCCATATTGATGTTTTTAACAACCACAAGAGCCTATAATATTTTTTCACCCAGAAGGATCTGAAATTGCGACAAAGGATATGGTTAGAGCTGCTCAAGGATTATGACATGTGTGTCCTCTATTATATGGGAAAGGCCAATCTAGTGGAGGATGCCCTTAGTAGCTGTCCATGGAGAGTATTTCTTATGTGGAAGATGGGAAGAAAGAGTTGGTGAAGGATGTGCATCAGCTTGCACAATTAGGGGTTCGCCTCATGGATTGGACAGATGGTTGTGTCATTGTCTAGAATGGTTCAAAATCTTCTTTCATGACTGAGGTTAAGGCTAGGCAAGACGAGGATCTTATTCTGGTAAAGTTGAAGGAAGTGGTTCAGAATCAAAAGGAAGAGGTCTTGTTCGAGGGGAAGATGGTGTGCTTTGATATTAGGGTTCTTAATCTGTTCCAGATGTCGGTACTTTGAGAGAGTGGATGTTGCATGAGTCTCATGGTGCATGGTATTTTATCCATTTAGGTGCCACCAAGATGTACCGAGATCTACGAGAGGTCTACTGGAGGAATGGCATGAAGAAGGACACAACGGAGTTTATGGCTAAGTGTTCGAATTTTCAGCAAGTGAAAGTGGAGCATCAAAGACCAGGAGGTGTGCTACAATACATCAATATCCCCACTTGGAAGTGGGAACAGATCGATATGTATTTCATCACAGGGTTACCTCGCACACGTTGATAGTATGACTCTATTTGGATGGTTATAGAAAGACTGATAAAGGTAGCCCATTTTATACCAATCAAAACTACTGACTCAGTGGAAGATTATGCTAAATTGTACATTCGGGAGTTTGTTTGGTTGCATGGATTTCCCTTGTCCATCATTTCATATAGAGCTACTCAGTTCACCTCATAATTTTGGAGATCATTTAAGAAGGGACTTGGTAATTAGGTCCATCTTAGCATAGCTTTTCACCCGCAAACGAATAGTTGGGCCAAGTGGACCATTCAGATCCTTGAGGATATGTTGAGGTCATGTGCTATTGATTTCAAAGGTAGTTGGGATAATCATTTACCTCTCATCAAGTTCGCTTATAATAACAACTACCACTCCAACATCTAGATGGCTCCATTTGAGGCTCTTTACGGGCGGAGGTGTAGGTCACCTATTGGTCGGTTTGAGGTAGGTGAGGCTACATTTATAGGCCAGATAACATTTAGGAGGCCATGGAGAAGGTTCCGCTTATCAGAGGAAGGCTGAAAATAGCTTGGAGTCGTCAAAAATCTTATGCAGATGCTAGATGGAGAGTACTTAAGTATGAAGTTGATGATTCGGTGTTTTTGAAGGTGTCTCCCATTAAGGGAGTTATGAGGTTCAGGAGGAAAAGGAAACTTAGTCCCCGATGTGTTGGCCCATACATGATTGTTAGCTGGTTGGAAAAATTGCCTATGAGTTGGAGTTTCCCTCGGAGTTAATTTCAGTGCATCCAGTTTTTCATGAATCTCTGTTAAAGAAGTACCTCAGTGACCCGGCCTTAGTTTTTTTGGTGGACAATATAGGCGTAATGGATAGTCTTACCTATGAGGAGGTTTCGGTTGAGATCCTTGATTATCAGGTTTGGAAGTTGAGGAACAAGGAAGTTGCTTTCATGAAGGTGTTGTGGAGAAATCAACATGTTGAGGGAGCTATGTGGGAAGTTGAAGCAGATATGAAGGCTAGATACCCACATCTTTTCCCTTCCGACTCAGTTCCATCTTGAGTTATCACTTTCCTCGCTTGTACTCAATTTAGTCTCACATCGATTTCATGTCTCTATGTTTCTTTCATGCCGTTGTATGCATGTACGTTTCATGAGTTCAGTTCATTCATGTATTTTAGTCCGGAGACACTTGCTCCATTGGTTTTCAGCTAAAATTTCTCAGTTTTGGATTTTGTAGTTCCCTCCCTTAGCCCTCTATCAAGTTTAAATCAACATTCTAGGATGAATATTCCCAAGGGGCATATATTGTAACACCTCAGACCTCAGAAAAGCTTGATGAAGGAAAATAACATAAATTGCAGGTCTGGTGCAGGAAAGTGACGGCATTACTGATAGACCATCATGCCATTGATGGCGCATATGATGATCGTCCGGAAGGCAACAGACCGTCACTGGTGATGTTCAAGTTTGACGGTGTGGCTGATGGCCCGTCACGGACCTGAATTTGCTATTGATAGCCATCAGAGTAGTGACGACTATCAGTTGAGTTGTCGAAGGAAACTTTTCTTAACTCTGGGGTGACGGCAGACCTGATCGACTGCCGGAATCATGAAGGCCCATCACTTGTACCATCAAAAGGTGATTGTGTCCAATTCTCTTGTTTATGGCGATGGCATGAGTGACGGACCATCGGGAGTGTGACGGCTCATCATAGGTATTGCCGGGGTGCCCAGTTGCGGAAATTCTGCTCGATTCTCAGGGGCAATTGTATAATCTCCCATGCTTTTAACTCCTATACTACATCATTTTTATCTCTAAAAGAGGTGTATTAAGGGGGTTTAACCCATTCTAATTCATTCCACTTCCATGCATGCAATATTAGAGGTTTTCGATTGAAGATCAAGCCTACAATCCTCAAATTCTCCTTAAAATATCTTGGGCTTCGAAAGTCAATTTGAGAATCAATTTATCCAGGTATGTAGGGCTATACATGAGAGTTATCTTTCAATCTCATTCCCGTATTATTCCTCAAGTTCATGAATTCAAGCCTTAAATCACGTTTATGATCCATTAGGGTTTTACCCAATTTTATGAAATTCTCTATGATTTATCTACGGGTCAATTCCCTTCATGTTTCAAGGCATGTTTTGAGATTCATGGGAAGATTTTATGTAATAATTAATTACAAATTCATGTTTTTGTATTTTTAGAAGATTATTCCCAATTATGCAAATTCATGAAAAAGTAAGTCTATGACTGATGATTTCAAGTATGATGAATTATCTAGAATGTATGTATGTTTACAAATTACCCATATATGAATCTATGATATTGACTAGTGAAGTCTATTTAAAGTATGCATGATCTTTAGATTTAGGGTAATCCCACTCATATTTAGCATGTTTTCATGATTCAGTTCAATTCTATAAATCAGCTTACCATATGGTTTTGGAGTCTACACTTCAATATTAAGGTTATGGTATGTTTGGAGTCAGGACTCCCCATATTCAGATTTCATACTATGCATGTAATTACATTATCAGCTTTGTTAAAAAACAATGGTTTCAACTTTGTTGAAAAATGATAGAGAGCGCCTTGCATGTTTTTGGGAGCAGTGTCTAGCACTGAGTAGGCTAGGGGTCATGAAAACCCCCGATCTCAAAACTCCATGCCAACATAGAATTTTACATTTTACTTTGGGACCTCCCTTGTGAGCTTTCCCTAGCCTGAATGGGCCTTCGGTTTGATATCGATATCATGGTAGCTCCCTTAGCCCAGGCAAGGCTTTGGACCGCTATTCTCACTTGAGTGTAATAGTTGGGATCACGTACGCTCTATCGTGATATTGTCAATTAAATGACGAGTATCCCATTGTTCCTCATGATCTTAGTTAATAATTTTTATCAGTCATAATATTATGTTTTTAGCATGTTTGACCCAATGATCAGGTTATGAATTTTTACTGACAAATCTCATTTTGAGCTTTAGGTCATTCGATTCCATTATGAGTTCCAGTTTATGTCTATTCATGTTTTCAGATATTAGCATGCAGTCTTTACTCTCAGAATCTTATGATGTTATGATTTATGATGTACTTGATTTTAGTTTATACTTACTCAGCCCGTTTTACCTACCTTTCATACTCAGTACATTCCAAGTACTGACTGCATACTCTATGTTGTATTGTTTCATGATATAGGTCCTAGAGATCAGACTCAGATGCGTCGTTAGTTCTTCTCTCGTTCTAGCTCATACCCTACCTTGGGTGAGTCCTCATCCTCCGAGGACATGTATTTTTCAATATTGTTATGTCATTTTGTTTCAGACTTAGGGATAGTCGAGGTCTTGTCCTAGCATCTCATTAGTTAGTAGAGGCTTTTTCAGACATAGATTTGTATATTCAGCTTCAGAGTCAGTGTTATGATATTACCGTTGGCTAGACATCTTGTTATTTAGATTTCTGCTATTTAGAATTTAGTTATTAGTTTTGCTTATGTTGACATTTAGTTATCATGTTTCAATTCATGTTCTGACTTGGATCCGTTTATGGTTCTAGGTTTCTTGTCTAGATCCGAGCCTATATTCGAGTCGTGACAAGGTACGACTCGTACCAAGCACCCATACTAGGAGTTTCAGCAAGCTGTTTAATCCTCCTAGAATACACGAATGGCATACCACGAACCATGGTATGTCACCACGAGTCATGGTACAACCCATTGCACTAGACGAGCATATTTTTTAAGAACTTTTCCCTGGGGGCATTTGTGTAGTTTTCTATTCTTTTAGCTCCTAAATTATGTCGTTTGAGGCTTTCTTTGGGTATAATTAAAGGGATTTTCCAAGCCCAATCCCTCATTCTACTTAAAATCATCCTAAGTCAGCTTCTCTCAAGGCTCAAGAACTAAGGTTTTCTCTCTAAGGTGCTACAAGATTCAATTTCTCCAAGTGGATTCTTCCACTAGGTGGGACATTAATGTCACGCCCCGCCTTGGGAGGTATGACTGGCACCTGGTGCTCTACTGGGATCTGACAGAGCTAACTAAGCCTAGGCACTCCTGGTGCAGGGCTAATACTAACTCCAAAATGAAGAAAATAACGTGCTATATCTTGGTTGTAAACACAGCCCAAGCCGACAAGGCCTTATAGCCACCTGTCACAAGAAAATAGCTAACCAGAAACACATGGAAACAGGGGGTCCTATGCGGGCCAACAAGGCCACCATGATGTCTAGTTATGAATGAAACTTAAATCCGGTGCTAAACAAAGCTATAGCTGATTAGGCCGCTAACTATCAGCTAAACAGGGACCCACGTGGCCAACATATGAGATAAAGCACATATGGGCCCCACACGACCAACAACAGCTAACCACAGGGAAATAGAAACAATCTGCAACCCTTTAGGAGTAATATGATGGTCGAGACAGGGCCCCCCCTACACCCCAAAAACTGTACAATCAAAAGAACAACCTTTTACTACAAGCTCTAAAAGAAAGCAACTTAGTCTTCTACGAATTCTGGCTGGAGGCTAAGAGGGATTTGCTCCTCGTCTATTCGTACCTGCAGGCAAGTAATGGAGGCCCCAAAAAGGCGTCAGTGCAACATGTAATGAGTATGTAAGGCAATAACTGTAAATGACTAAATATAAAAGATAGATCTAAAAATGACTGAAAGAAAAAGGATAGGAATCATACCTGAGTAGCTATATTCTCTATTATCTAGTCAATCAATAACTAAAGCAAACAATAACCTTACCTGGCCCCCATAAGCCGGAAGGTACAACTAGCACAGAATAACCCACCTGGGGCCCCCATAAGCCCTGGTGAGTACACTTTAATCTATATACCCCTAACAAGGTCATAATGGGTCAACTGGTAACTATAGTCGTCCTACCAGTCCCTTAGGTCTGCAACAGAGCCCGCTCGGCCCCTAACTATAGTTGTGTCTGAGTCTAGTGGACTCTTGATATCTGCACTCCGAGCACCAGGCTTGTCGGGGTTGTGGTGCTTATACGACATATATATAATGGTCAAGCCATGAAATGGACCGTATGAGGACCTAGGACCCCATTTTTGTCCCCCGCGGACGGCATGCCGCTTTTTCTAGAGCAACGTCATCTCGCCCCTGGCCGGCGCCGACATAGCTAATAACCCTAGGGTTGGTCATGGAGGGCTATGCAGGAAAATCAAATCCCAACTAACGTAAAATACTGGTCTAAGTTAATAACAGCAACCATTTGTGATTAACGTACTTCTGATTGTCTTACCGGGGTTTAAACTGAATTATAATGTTATAGGAACTAACTTGCCGAAGGAAACTGCCTGAACATACCTCAATCGCCGATTTCTGATTAGCTGGCAAGTTCCAATTCGTATTTAACCGCTCTTCTCAACTGAAAGTATGTTATTAGGAGAATAGGGATGGTTTTAATACTAAATTGAGCGAAAAGGAAAACTTTATATATAAATATTAACTATATTTCAACTTAAGGGAACACGGTTGAAAACTCGTAATTTCTCGAGAATCGAGAAGGGAGAAATGCTTACTTGAAGTCTGTGATCGTATAGAAATTAGTTTTGAGCAATTCGAACTACTTTGGCTTGGCAGGGTTACGACTTTCCGAGATAATTTCGTGAAAATAACTCCGTAGCAATGTTCCTTGCAGCCTTAAACTTCAATACCCAAAGTTAATCTGAATTCGGGTGGTGTTTCATAGCGTAAACGGATGAATTTTACTTGATTTCTTCGTTTCCTAACCTCATTGGCTGGTGCTCTCTTTTTGGAAATGATTTAAACAAGAAAAGGCCTATGTACATATAGGACGGCAAGGCACCAGGGAGGCGCCTCGCACCGGCCATCGCTGTAACCTTGGTGTCGCGGCACGCCTGGCATCACGCCAAGCTGTTGGCGCACCGTGCTGGCTGGTGCTCTGCCGGCTGGCGAGTTGCGCTGTCCCTGTGCAGCCTGGCCTCGCTCGACCCGACTTCTGAGGCTTCTTTACACCCTTCGTACTCTTTTATCTAATTCAAATTCACGCGTACGCCTACTATTCATTAACTTTCACGGGGTGTAACATCCTCCCCCCTTAGGAACATTCATCCTTGAATGTCAACCTGGTTTATAGGGGTTTATCTCTTTTAGGACTATTATTTTGGAAAAATTTTGGCAGAGTTTCCCCTATAATATGGACTATCTGAAAATCGTGAAACATAGAAAAGTCCAATAAAGGCATTTCACATAACACTATAACAACTATTTCACAATAAGAGTGGAGTCAACTGAGAAGTACACATAACACAAATCATGAAACAACAATTGAATCAATAACTTACCTTAACTGCATGATCTGGACTAATCTTGGAACAAATGAGGATATCTTGATTTCATGTCGTCCTCAGCTTCCCAAGTCATTTCCTCTCTATTCTTGTTTCTGCACAGTACATTAACAGAGGCAATATCCTTAGTCCTCAACCTACAGACTTGTCGATCCAATATAGCTACTGGAACCTCGTCATAGGCTAACTCCTCAGTGACTTGGACATCGTAAACTGGCACAACACGGGACGGGTCCCCTATATCTCAAAACTTCATCTTCAGTTACCTTGAAATCCTCCACCTTCCCTTGCTGTGCCCTTTCTCTAAGCTGAACCAGATTAGGGTCTTCGTACTACCGTTCTTTCACTTCCACAACTAATGATGATACTGGCGTATTCTAAATTACTGCTCTGCTGTCTCCTGAATCTACTATATGGACAGCCAAACTGGCTAACTGATGCAATTCTCGAGCCAGTTCCCTCTGCTCGGGCTTTAAATATGCCAAACTTCCTATGGATTTGCGACTGAGGGCATCTGCTACAACATTGGCTCTTCCTGGGTGATATAAAATATTCACATCATAGTCTTTCAACAGCTCTAACTAGCGACATTGCCGTAGATTCAACTCCTTCTGTGTGAGAATGTACTGGAGGCTCTGATGATCAGTAAAAATATCTACATGTGTGCCATACAGATAGTGCCTCCATATTTTCAAGGCGTGAATTACCGCGGCAAACTCCAAGTTGTGGGTGGGATAGTTCTTCTCATCCTTCCTCAGCTGTCTAGAAGTGTAAGCAATTACTTTACCATGTTGCTTCAGAACACACCCTAACTCTACGCCTGAAGTATCGCAGTACACTGCATAACCCTCTGATCTTTCTGGCAAGGCTAATACTGGTGTTGAAGTCAGTCCGTTTTTCAACTCCTGAAAGGTCTATTCACATGCTTCAGTCTAGTGAAATTTAGCTGCTTTTTGAGTTAACTTGCTCAGAGGGGCTGCTAAGGTAGAAAATCCTTCCACGAACCTTCTGTAATACCCGGCTAACCCCAGGAAACTACGTACCTCAGTCAGAGTGGAGGTCTACGCCATGTTTTGACTGCTTTAGTCTTCTGCAAATCTACCTGTATACCAGCACCTGACACAATGTGGCCCAAAAAGGCCACTGAATTAAGCCAGAACTCACATTTAGAAAACTTCGCATACAGCTGGCAATTCCTAAGAGTTTGGAGCACTGTTCGTAGGTGATCTCGCTGATCTGCCTCTGAACGGGAATATACCAGAATATTATCAATAAATACTATCACAAACAAGTCCAGATACGACCTGAAGATGTTTTTCATCAAGTCCATGAATACTGCTGGAGCATTCGTCAACCCGAAGGATATGACTAAAAATTCAAAGTGGCCATACCTGGTCCTAAAAGCGGTTTTTGGGATATCTTTCTCTCGAACACGAACCTGATGATACCCAGATCTTAAATCAATTTTTCAGAAATACCTTGCCCCCTATAATTGGTCAAGCAGGTCGTCTATTCTGGGAAGTGGGTACTTATTCATGATAGTGACTTTATTCAGCTGTCGGTAATCTATACACATACGGAGGGAGCCATCCTTCTTTCTCACGAATAGGACTGGCACACCCCACGGTGAAGTACTTGGCCTGATGAAGCCCTTATCTAATAGATCTTTCAATTGTTCCTTCAATTCTCTGAGCTCAACATGAGCCATTAGGTACGGAGGAATAGAGACAGGCTGAGCACCTAGTAACAAATCAATTGCAAAATCGATCTCCCCTTCTAGGGTAATACCAAGTAGTTCATTTGGGAATACATCTGGAAATTCATTGACTACTGGAATGGACTGGAGAGTCATAGATCTGCTTGAACATCCTGAACGCTGACAATATGATAAATACACCCTTTCACTATCAATTTTCTCGCCCGGAGATAGGAAATAAACCTACCTTTTGGCGTGGCTGCACTACCTTTCCAATCCCGTACAACCTCCCATGGAAAGTGGAATTGAACATTCCTGGTCCAACATTCTACATTGGCATAACATGGCGCTAGCCAATCCATACCTATAATTGCATCAAAATCAACTATTTCTAGTTCTATCAAATCTGCTAAAGTATGGGGACCAACAACCTCTACTGTGCATCCCCAGTAGATCCTCTTGGCTATGATAGAGTCACTGACGGGTGTAGACACTGAAAAAGGTCGTTGAAGCAATTCTTGCATAATACCAAACTTCTGGGCTACTAATGGTGTAACATAAGACAAGGTGGATCCTGGATCTATCAGTACATAAACAGAATGAGAGCAAATGTCCAACATACCTGTCACCACATCCGGCGACGACTCTGACTCCTGTCGTCCTGGTAAAGCATAAGTGTGATTTGGACCTTAGCTAGAGGCCCCTAACCTGCCCCGGCCTCTGTCGACTAGAGCTGAGGGCCTACGCGCTGCTGGAGATGCTGGGCCGTGTGACCTAACTGAAGATCTATCCTACCAGTCCCGATCACTTTGACCTCTGGCTAGACAATCTCTCATTTGATGACCCTCTTTTCCACAGGTATAACATTCCGTGGAACCATACCTACATGCCCTGGAGTGACGTCTGCTACATATAGGGCAAAGAAGTACAGTAAATTTACTCTGCTCCGCTCTTCTCTATTGTCGTGAACTTGCTGATCATGAGCTCTCACCGGACCCTAATAGCCCCCAACGACAAAACTTACTCCCCTACTACTGTTGTGGATGTGGGGGTATAGGTGGCTTGTGTGATAATCGTGGTCTGGGTCTATCCTGGGACTCTGTCTGCATATCACTGGGTCTAGTCCTGCAGCGCTGCTCCTGACTTACCCTTTCCATCTCTCGTTGTCGCTGCCTGATCCCCTCGATACTCTGGGCAAATGCCTGAACACGAGCAATACCCATGTCCCCTCGCAAGGTAGCTGTGATATAGGTCTCCACATATTCTGGATTCATCCCCATGATCAACTGGGGCACCCTGGCTGTAATAGTATCTACAAAGGTGATGTGTTATGCCAGTGATGTGGCTATGGGAGCCGTTTTGGGACAAAGAAAAAATAGAATTTTCCATTCTATTTATTATGCAAGCAAAACACTGAATATGGCCCAAAGCAATTACACAGTCACAGAGAAAGAGATGCTAGCCTTGGTGTTTGCATTTGACAAATTCAGGTCTTATTTGGTGGGTTCGAAAGTTGTGGTGTACACCGATCATGCAGCTATTCGGTACCTATTCAACAAGAAGGATGCTAAGCCCAGATTGATTAGATGGATCTTATTGTTGCAGGAGTTCGACCTTGAGATGAGAGATAGAAAGGGGAGCGAGAACCAATTAGCAGATCACCTATCACGACTGGAAAGTCGGTCGCATGTGATGGAAAGTGATAACATAAATAAAGAATTCCCAGATGAGCAACTCTTGGAAGTGGGAGAAGATGAAGTTCCCTGGTATGCAGACATAGTCAACTTGCTAGTGAGCGGAGTCTACCCACCTGAGGCAACAGACCAGCAGAGAAGGAAATTGAGGCATGACAGCCGACATTATGTTTGGGATGAACCATATTTGTTCAAACAGGGACCAGATCAGGTAATGAGAAGATGCATCCCAGAGAGTCAGATTGCAGAAGTGTTGAGGGGCTTCCATTCTTCATTGTATGGAGGACATCACGGAGGCGAGAGAACAGCGCACAAGGTTCTACAATCAGGTTTCTTTTGGCCAACACTGTTCAAAGACTCTATGGCGTATGTCAAAATGTGTGATAGGTGTCAGCGTACAGGATCCATTGGCAGAAGACAAGAGATGCCTTTACAGAATATACTGGAAGTTGAGACCTTTGATGTGTGGGGCATTGACTTCATGGGTCCATTCCCACCGTCATTTGGTAATCGTTACATCTTGGTGGCTGTAGATTATGTATCAAAATGGGTGGAAGCAATAGCTTGCCCCAGAAATGACAACAAGGTAGTAACAAAGTTTGTGAAAAAACACATCCTCACAAGGTTCGGGACACCCCGAGCAATTATCAGTGATGGAGGGGCTCATTTTGTCAATGCAAGTTTCAAGAAATTACTAGCCACATATGGGGTGCGCCATAAAGTGGCAACAGCATATCACCCCCAAACTAGTGGGCAAGTAGAAGTGTCAAATAGGGAGGTGAAGCAGATTCTTTAGAAAACGGTGAATACACAACGAAATGATTGGTCAAGCAAACTCGATGATGCGTTGTGGGCTTACCAAACTGCTTATAAGACACCGATTAGAACCTCACCATACCGATTGGTCTATGGCAAAGCATGTCATCTCCCGGTGGAGTTAGAGCACCGAGCTTTCTGGGCTGTCAGAAAGCTAAATATGGACTCAGAGCTGGCGGGCAAAAAGAGACTAATGCAGCTCAGTGAACTTGATGAGTTCCGCTGGCATGCCTATGAGACTGCTAAGTACTACAAGGAAAGAACCAAAAGATGGCATGATAAGCATGTGGTGCATTGCATTTTCGAGCTGGGACAGAAAGTTTTGCTCTTCAATTCAAGATTGAAGTTGTTTCCTGGAAAGCTGAGGTCTAAATGGTCGGGACCATTTGAAGTGGTAAGAATGACCCCTCACGGGGCTGTAGAATTATGGCAAGAAGATCGGAGTGCCACGTTCTTAGTAAATGGGTAGAGGTGTAAGCACTACTGGGGGGAGGACAATGATCGTGAGAAATCGTCCATCACCCTAGCGGACAATTGAGCATAAAGGACGTCGAGCCGTGACGGAAACCAGGCACTACGCGGGAGGCAACCCGTGAAAAATATTTTTTTCTTTCATTATGTAAAGTGTAAATAGATTTTACTTTTCTTTTTCTTGATTTATTACAAAAAATTTTCCGTTTTAGTTAGTTTTTTTATATGTTAGTTAGGTGAAACCTATTAATCTAACCAATTTTATTTATTGAGATGATTTTTAGGTCAAACGGAGAAAAATGTGCACGGAATCGTGAAGGAAAAGGCGAGGTATGAAAAATTGGTAAAATGCTGAAGATAGTGAGCTAGGGCGATAGCTCCGTGTCATGGAGGAGGACCTCCGCGTTACCCTCCGTGACACGCTGAAGTGTAAACAGGAAATTTTAAAATTTCCAGAGGGCTATCATGATGGCTCCGTGTCACGGAGGCAGTGCACCGCGATGCACTCCGTGACACGTTGCCATATAAATTGTGACGGGTCACACCGGGTTGCCGGGTGACCCGCGTGTTTTCGACATTTTAAACCCCCGATTTCTCCCCTTTGACCCTCATTTTTACATTTCTCCGCGACCAAACACCCAAAATTCCCTTCCCCATCAACGTGCCACGGTCTAAAGCAAAAAATTATCAAGTTTTCTTCGGTTCTTCAACTATGAGGTATGTTTTCCGATTATCTCTCAAGTTTTTGTCGATTTCATTCAAATTTGAGCATGGGAGGTGAACTAAATCACCCTAAATCGAAATTTTGCATGAATTTGAGTTATTTATTGATTGAGAAATGTTCGGAATGTTGTGATGAGCGGTTGAACTTGTCGATTGCATGAATTATTCAAATTTGATTGCGAAATTCAATTTTAGGGCTTGGTTGTTGGAATCGAAATTGGTAACTTGTTAAATTTGTGAAATATATGCGGGGTTGTATGTAGTGAAATGAGATAAGTCGTTGTAACCATTGTTGAATGCTAATAGACAACGAACTCTCGGGTTTTTGGGAAAATGTTGAAAATTGTTCAAATTGGGTTGGTTGTATAGGTTCATGTATATAGAATTTTTGTTGTTGTTTTTGTTTCGTTGTTTTTATTTGCTAAGTGTGATGGTTGATTTGCTAGAGATGGTAGTGATTGGAATTAGCTGTACGAAGTCTGAGTAGTACGCTGAAGTTATACCGTCAAATTTTTCTTTGTTGAACGCACTAAGCATGAATTGTATAGCTGGTTATTTTGGTGTAAATAAAGTTACTCTTGCCATAGTATCGTAACCGTAGCTAAGGACTAAGTGTGGGGTAAACTTAGCTTAACCCAACCTTAGCCTAAGCTAATATCTATTTAGCTTGACATTGTGCTTGTTTATTTGTGTTGACAGACAAAATGGCAAGCAGGCAAGATAAAGGTAAAGGTGCATCAACTTCAGGCACCGGGAGGAAAAGACTTAGACTGAGCACAGCAGTCCCAGCTGCATCAGCAGTTCTACGCAGCCAGCGCCGCCAATACGGAACGAGGTGGGTAACTGATGAGGGGAAGAAGTGGTATGCCAAACACAAACAAAACAAATACTTCCCCGAGGGGCATATTGCATGGGAACCATTAGCACAGGTGTTCCCTCGAATAGTTCAAAGGATCGAGGCAGCTGGACTCAGCTTAATATTTCAGGAGCCCAAGGAATGCAACCTACACTTGGTCCAGGAGTTCTATGCTAATTGGAACCCGAAAAACAGAAGCCACACAATCAAAATCAGAGGGCAGATAGTCACTCTGGAACCCCAACAGCTAAATGCCATCATCGGAGCGCGGGACACAGACGACCACATTCTCCGCCAGCTGAACATCACCCCACCATATGCCAATATCAGACACACATTGTGTGGGGATCGATCCACAGCCAGATGGAGCAGACATAAGGAAAGGGGTTACCACTAGACTCTTCCATATTCTTAAATGAATAG
The DNA here is from genome assembly GCA_035772735.1 of Datura wrightii. Taxonomy (NCBI): domain Eukaryota; kingdom Viridiplantae; phylum Streptophyta; class Magnoliopsida; order Solanales; family Solanaceae; genus Datura; species Datura wrightii. The sequence continues at coordinate 66,622,592 of JASDFA010000019.1, read as the reverse complement.
GGAGGCCAGAATATGGCTGAAGATAGTCTGCTCGTGCCTAATCCCGGGGGTGCACATGACTGATGTGACCCGGGACTGTGTTTGCCTAGTGTATGCCCTGATGAAAGGGCTGGAGATTAATGTTGGGGCGGTCATCATATCCGCCATGAAGAGAGCCCGACTACACCAGGGCCACAGGTATGGTTTCGGTGGACTAATCACCACCTTTCTCTGGGGCCTCAACATCGAGGAAGAGGCTTTGGATTACATCCCGTACTTGGAGCGGCGAGCCTTGGACGTGACCAAAACAAAGGCTCCTGGCACCACACACGGGCCAGTGCTGACGCTTGGCGAGCGACATGCTCGTGACGACCAGTACATGGCACGGATGTTTGGAATGCAAATGCTCCAGCTCAGGATCAGTGGGAGACCAGCCACGGAGGAGGAGCTATGGCAGCTCGAGCTGGATTACCCGATTGGACAAAACGTCAGGGCTCAATGCCGAGTGGGGCCAGCCTTTGTAGAACCCACTGACGATGATGTCCCCACAGACGAGGAGACACGCTGGGAGGACTCCGATGTGGAGTCCGATGACGACGACGGAGGCGACTCGGACATGGGCGATGAGGAAGCAGCACCTGATGAAGAAGTGGAGTATTTTGACTGATCAGGGAGTTCCACCACCCAATTTTGTGATTTATAATTTTTGTGAACACTGGGGACAGTGTTCGGTTTAAGTGTGGGGTGGGGAGTAGTTAGGTGCTGGGGCTGGGCTGGTTTGCTTGTATGCCTTCCTCTATATGTTTTGTATGTATGTTTCCCTGTGTTTGTGAATTGCAAAATGTTCTGTATTTGTAAATATTTGTGGTAATTGATGTGTACTGTGGAATGTTGTTGTTGCCAACTAAGTCTGTAAAATTTTTTTTACATATTTTCTTATGTTTTTCTCTATCGAAATGATTGATATTTTTAAAATTTTGCAAAAATATTTTGTTTATCTTTAAAATATGTTGTAAATATTTTTCCATCGAAATGATCGATGTTTTGAAAAAATTTTCAATTTTTATTTTTGGGTTTCTCGGAGTTTGTTTTCGGTTCTTTTACTGAGAATAGTCCCATTGAACCGACGTCATAGTAAGTGACTGTTCCCTATGATGGATGGATGACGACCGTCTTAAGGGAAATGTAGTCGGTAGGAGTAGTTATTATAAATTTATTTTCAATTTTTTTCTTTGGTGGATTGCATCACGGAACCTGTAGTTACTACATGGTTGTGAAATGTTGGTTGCGTGTTATACCTGATATTCAAAATGTAAAAGTGATTCGTATGAAAGCATGCAGTTTTGTAAATATGTTGAGATACCTAGGCTGTAGAGTTCGATTCGGTGTGATTGAGGCTTAATTTTTGAATTCATGTAATTATCTAATTAAAGAGTCTGTGAATGCATCTTGAATCGAGCATGTGCATAAAGTGTGAAGTGAGGTATTGTTATTCCATGCTATTGTGAAGTGTCTAGAACTGGCCTGGTGTGTGTACAAAACGAAATGAAGGAGGTGTAGTGTTGGAAAGGATGTAGGCATTTCTTTGTTTTAACCGAGAGTTTCTATTTTTTCTTGTCATACTCTCCTTTTTGTGTGATTGTATACCCTAGTCAGCCCGTTGAGCCTTTAGCCTATTATTTCTTTCTTGTGTCCAAAAAGCTTAAAACTGAGCTTAATTCTTTCTTTTCATTAGCCGTAAAGTCTATACAAAACTCTTAAGCGCTTAAGAAAAGAAAAAAAATTTCCCAAAGTGTCAAAGAGTGAGAATGGTGAAAAGAAAAAGAAAAGCAGAGTGAGGAAAGAAAAGAAAAGGTTGAAGTTGCACTTGCGATAAACAAATGCTAATGAAGGTACATGAATAACCTTTGTATTGTGTCAAGTGTGCTGGATGAAATGGGCCATACGAAAGTAAATCATCATGAATGGGATGATGAAAAAAAAGAAAAGAGAGAAACAATGTCCATACGTTGATGGGAATGTGTTGAAAAGGCGCTTAATGATGCTAGTGGCTATTATTGGCTAATCCTATATATACTAGTTCCATAGCTTCCATTACAACCCATTAAAGTCCTACGTGATCTTACATTGCATTTCTTTATATTAGTGGAGTAATACACTAAGGGCAAGCTTATGGGTCATGACATGATGCATGTGAATTCTTTTGGGAGAGAGAGTGAAATTAATTTCTACATGCCCCTATTTGAATGTTTGTGTGTCACATGAGCATAAAGGGGAAGATTCTCTTGAGTTGTGAGGGCACATGCTTGATGAATGATTGATTTTCGTGTCGGATATCTTGATTAGCTGATTTGCATGAGTTTGCCGATATCGAGAGTCGATTCTTAAAGCCTAGGAAGTCTTGATGTATTGAAGGTCATTGCATTGTTAAGACCATGCATGTTTTCTTGATGATTTGCAATATTGAATGATCGGTATGACCGTAGCGTAAATTGTCGCACCATAGTGGCGAAGGTTGTGATGTAATTTGCATGAATTGTGTGTTTGTTGTTCGAGGACGAACAAGGATTTAAGTGTGGGGTAAGTGATCTTGGGCAGATTTATATGCCCAAGTGATAGTCAAATGTAACATTTTCGCCTTGTTTTTCGTGCAATGTGTATACACTTTCATGTAATTGGTAATAAAATGTGAATTTATACTAACCAACATGATTAGCATTGTTTTGTAGGTAAAATGTGATTTTGAGGAGCTAAAATGCATGTTGGAACAATATTGGAGTTGGACTTGGATTCAAGCACGGAAAAGGCATTGGACTGCACAATATAAAGGGGCTCCGCGATGGAGCCGTGTCACGCTGCCATCGCGGAGGCATTCTGCCTGGAGGGTGAAATATTAGTCAAATTCCAGTGGAGCCTCGCGGTAGCTCCGTGGCACGGTGGCAAGCCTCCGCGTTGCACGCCATGCCACATTGATGCTTTATACCTGGACCCCCAACTTCTAGAGAGGGTCCACATCCACGCCGTGTCACGGAGGCAGTGCTCCGCGATGCACTCCGTGACACGTTGCTTGTTATTCCGGGAATAATTCCCACTGGTATAAATAGAACACTTAAATGTATTTTTCATAATTCAGACTTGGTGGAGCAAGGACGTGGGTTACAGGCAGTTGAGGGACGAAAAGTTCAGGGTTTTTTCTCTCCTTCTTTCTTCTTTCACTCAATTGTTTGTATGATTAACACTTGTTTTAGGATGATTAATCCACAAATGAGTGGCTAATTCCCTTCCTTCTGAGGTTATGAACATTTGTGATGAATTTTGATTATTGAATTATATGGTTTTTCATCTTCTTCTTCCATGTTGTTCTATTAATTCTTGTTTCTACTGCATTGGTGTGTGGCCGACATTAATGTACATCTAAAAAGTCCGATTTCACTCGAGAGAGCACGAAATTGGAAAGTTGTGAATTAATAGGGTATTGTTCTTAACTTGATTTGGGAAAATTGAGTTTTGATGTGCTTTCCTGATAGAAATATACTTGAAAGTCGTATTAGTCAATTTAGGAACCGGAATTGTATTGCTAGGTCATGAATTGCATTTGATCACAGAAATGTAGACGGATGGTTTATGATTCTTAAGTGAGATTAAATACGAGAATTTTAATCTCTAGGCTAATGTTCTTGGCTAGCAACTGGAAGAAAGGATTAACCAATTTATGATTATAATCAAGTTCATTACATGTTCTTAACCTTGGCATGCTCATATCCATAGTTTAAATTCAAAGTAGATAATTGTTAGTAGTTTTAGTACATAATTTATAAAACAAACTTTTCAATTGTTGGTTACGTTGTTGTCAGCATATTTATAAGTGAGATAGAATATAGTATACTTAAGCAATTTTCACTTATCCAGAGTCTCCTTGGATCGATACTTGGCTTACTTAAGCCACTTACTACTTGTTTGACCACGTGCACTTGCGTGTCGGTTTTTAACCCCTACCAAACCAGCCGAGCAAGTTTTTGGTGCCGTTGCTGGGGAGACTAGGCAATTGGTGAAATTGTATTAAGTGTAAATTTACTATATTTGTATTTTATTTTCTTAAGTGTTGACAACTTGGTCTTAGCCTGTATTTTGCAGACTTAATCTCTGTGAACACTGGCAAGAGACAAAGAGCTGGTGGAATCTTATATAGAGCCTGAACGTATATTTCATAGTAAACGGCGAGAAGCTCTACAGAGAAAGTTGCAGTTGCTCAGACAGACTATTATGGAGCAACAAAATCCACCGGTTGTGAGGGCAGTGTTAGTGCCCGAAGACGCAGCAGCAAGGCCGGTTCGCGAGGTGGCAATCCCACATGCCAACAATGTTACATCCAGTATCCACAAACCAGAGCCTGGAGGGAGATTTGAACTCAAGCAAAATATGGTGCAACTGTTGCACACAAGTGGGCAATTTACTGGTCTCCCTCATGAAGATCCACAACAACATCTCCAAAACTTTTTGGAGATAAGTGACACTTATATACACGCTGGAGTGTCACCTGATTATGTTCGGATTACATTGTTTCCGTTCTCATTACTTGGTGAAGCCAAGAGGTGGTTAAAAGCTGAGCCACCAAATTCTATTTCAACGTGGGATGATCTAGCACGGAAGTTCTTGATAAGATTTTTTCTCTCTGGTAAAACAGCCAGACTTAGTAGTCAAATTCTAAGCTTCAAACAGAGGGAGGGAGAAAATTTGTATCAAGCCTGGGAAAGATTTAAATCCATGTTGCAGGACTGTCCTCATCATCATCAGTCCAATGAGGTGTTGGTGCACACATTTATTGAGGGTTTGGAACCCCATACTAAAATTTTGCTAGACTCAGCAGCTGGAGGGCAAGCGCTGGAAAAGACTTATGAGGAGCTGTACACTTTGCTAAACCGGATTTCACAGGGCAATTCAGAATGGAATGCTGATTCATCACGAGGTGGAGCAAGGAAAGCAGCAGGAGTGCTTGAAGTGGATGGATTTACAGCTATCGCTGCACAGATAGCTGCCTTGCAGAATGAATTGAACAACCACTTCAGCAACATGAATTTGAACCAGCCTTCAGCTTCAGATAATGCGGTCCAGCAAATGTGGTGTGAAGTGTGTGGTAGCAGTGAGCACTCAGCTGAGTGCTGTGGAGCAAACCCAGATTCGGTTAACTTTGTGGGCAATGCACAAAGAAATCATCAGCAGTATGGGAGTGGCTACAATTCAAATTGGAGGAACCATCCAAATTTTTCATGGGGTAGCAACAACCAACAAGGCCAAAGTTCGGGTTAGGGTATGCAAAGAAATCAAGGAGGGCAACAGAACTACCAATCTCAATTCAGAAATCACAATGCTCCTCCTCTACCACCATCACCTAGCATTGAAGAGATGTTCAAGACCATGATCGCTAATCAAGCGCAATTGCAGGCTGACTATGTTAAATTGGCAGCCGATGTGAAAAATAATCAATTAGCGACCAAGGCTCTTGAGTATCAATTTGGGCAATTTTCTAGTGCCCAAAATACAAGGCCCAGAGGCGGACTACCTAGTGACATGGATCCTAATCCGAAGCAGGTAAATGCAGTAACCACAAGGAGTGGTTTGCAGCTGAAGGAGGTGGAACCAGAGAGACCACCTCAAAATTCGGGAGCAACAGAAGTTGAGGGGGAGCAAAGTGCGGAAAGGGGGAAGACCAAAGAAGCTAAATCAGAAAGACCTCCACCCCCGTTCCCTCAACGACTCAAGAAACACAAAGAGGAGGCATGTTTCAAGAAATTCATGGAGGTGCTTAAACAGGTACATGTTAACTTACTCTTGTTGATGTCTTGCAGGGAGTGCCTAAATATGCCAAATACATTAAAGACATCGTGGCCAACAAAAGTCGTTTGACCGAGTATGCCACGGTGGCTTTGACTGAGGAATGCACTTCCCGGATCCAAAATAGACTGCCCACGAAGCTAAAAGACCCTGGAAGTTTTACTATCCAGCTTACTATTGGGCAGAGCATCCGAGCTCGTGGATTGTGTGACTTGGGGGCGAGCATAAATCTGATGCCATCTTTGGTATTCAGAAAGTTGGGTCTAGGGAGTCCTAGACCTACAACCGTAATCTTGCAGTTGGCAGATCGATCCTTAGCTAGGCCGGATGGCATTGTTGAGGATGTTCTAGTGCAAGTGGGCTCCCTAATTTTCCCGGTAGATTTTATTGTTCTGGATTTCGAACCAGACGAGGAAGTCCCATTTATTTTGGGACGACCCTTCTTGGCAACCGGGAAAGCATTAATCGACGTAGCTGCGGGTCAACTTACAATGCGAGCACACGACAAGGTAGAGGTATTTGATGTGTTAAAAGCCATGAAGCTGCCAGCTATAAATGAGGAGCTTTCGAAAATTAATGTGGTTGAGCATGAAGAAATTAGGCAGATTGTTGAATCTCAAGACCCATTGGAAAGAGTGTTGACATAGTCTGATCATTTTGGGGATAGAGAGGCGTGTGGAATGGTCCAATTGTTGAATGGAGCACAGAATCATCCGAGGAGATAGGAATTTCAATCATTGATGAGATCTCTAGAGCCTTTGCCGAAACCATCCGTTGAGGAGGCACCGAAGCTGGAGCTGAAAGAATTGCCTCCCCATCTAAAATATATTTTTTGGGGGGAGGGGGAGACGTTACCAGTTATCATCTCTGCAGACTTGACGGAGGCACAGGAAAAGGCAGCATTGGGTGTCCTCAGAAAGAGGAAGAAAGCAATGGGTTGGCAAATGTCTGACATTCAGGGTATCAATCCAGCTTTCTGCACACATAGGATATTCATGGAGACAGGAGCCAAAGCAACCGTTCAGCCGCAACGGAGACTTAACGCCGCAATGAAGGATATGGTAAGGAAAGAAATAATCAAGTGGCTTGATGCAGGTGTGGTCTACCCAATTTCAGACAGTGAGTGGGTCAGCCCCGTTCAATGTGTTCCAAAGAAAGGTGGGATGACTATAGTCACCAACGAGAAAAATGAGTTGATCCCTACTCGAACCGTCACAGGCTGGCGGATTTGTATGGACTACAGAAAGCTAAACGAAGCCACGAGGAAAGATCATTACCCCATCCCTTTTATTGATCAAATACTTGATAGGTTGGCAGGACAGGAGTATTATTGCTTCCTTGATGGGTACTCTGGTTATAACCAAATAGCCATAGCTCCGGAGGATCAAGAGAAGACTACTTTCACCTGTCCTTATGGGACATATGCTTTCAGGAGGATGTTGTTTGGGTTATGCAACGCACCCGCCACATTCCAGAGATGCATGATGGCTATTTTCCATGACATGGTTGAGGATTTTGTTGAGGTATTTATGGATGATTTTTCTATTTTCGGTAATTCGTTTGCTACTTGTTTGCAGAATCTTGACAGGGTGCTGGCTCGATGTGAAGAATCCAACCTTGTATTAAACTGGGAGAAATGCCACTTCATAGTGAAGGAGGGGATTGTCCTTGGCCACAAAGTATCTAAAAAGGGGTTGGAAGTCGATCGTGCTAAGATCGAGGTTATTGAAAAGATGCCACCACCAGTGTCAGTGAAAGGTGTGCGCAGTTTTCTTGGGCATGCAGGATTCTACAGACGATTCATCAAAAACTTTTCCAACATTTCTAGATCACTATGCAGACTGCTAGAAAAAGAGGTAAAGTTCGAGTTGAATGATGAGTGTGTTACAGCATTCGAAAAGTTGAAGCAGAAATTGATAGAAGCACCGATACTTATTTCTCCTGACTGGGAACAACCATTTGAGCTGATGTGTGATGCCAGTGATGTGGCTGTGGGAGCCGTTTTGGGACATAACAAAAATAGAATTATCCATTCTATTTATTATGCAAGAAAAACACTGAATATGGCCCAAAGCAATTACACAGTCACAAAGAAAGAGATGCTAGCCTTGGTGTTTGCATTTCACAAATTCAACTCTTATTTGGTGGGTTCGAAAGTTGTGGTGTACACCGATCATGCAGCTATTCGGTACCTATTGAACAAGAAGGTTGCAAAGACTAGATTGATTAGATGGATCTTATTGTTGCAGGAGTTCGACCTTGAGATCAGAGACAGAAAGGGGAGCGAGAACCAAGTAGCAGATAACCTATCACGACTGGAAAGTCGGTCGCATGTGATGGAAAGTGATAACATAAATGAAGAATTCCCAGATGAGCAACTCTTGGCAGTGGGAGAAGTTGAAGTTCCTTGGTATTCAGACATAGTCAACTTGCTAGTGAGCGGAGTCTACCCACTTGAGGCAACAGACCAGCAGAGAAGGAAATTGAGGCATGATAGCCGGCATTATGTTTGGGATGAACCATATTTGTTCAAACAGGGACCAGATCAGGAAATGAGAAGATGCATTCCAGAGAGTCAGATTGCAGAAGTGTTGAGGGGCTGCCATTCTTCATTGTATGGAGGACATCACGGAGGCGAGAGAATAGCGCACAAGGTTCTACAGTCAGGTTTCTTTTGGCCAACACTGTTTAGAGACTCTATGGCGTATGTCAAAATGTGTGATAGGTGTCAGCGTACAGAATCCATTGGCAGAAGACAAGAGATGCCTTTGCAAAAATACTGGAAGTTGAGCCCTTTGATGTATAGGGCATTGACTTCATGGGTCCATTCCCACCGTCATTTGGTAATCGTTACATCTTGGTGGCTGTAGATTATGTATCAAAATGGGTGGAAGCAATAGCTTGCCCCAGAAATGACAACAAGGTAGTAACGAAGTTTGTGAAAAAACACATCCTCACAAGGTTCGGGACACCCCGAGCAATTATCAGTGATGGAGGGGCTCATTTTGTCAATGCAAGTTTCAAGAAATTACTAGCCAAGTATGGGGTGCGCCATAAAGTGGCAACAGCATATCACCCCCAAACTAGTGGGCAAGTAGAAGTGTCAAATAGGGAGGTGAAGCAGATTCTTCAGAAAACGGTGAATACACAATGAAATGATTGGTCAAGCAAACTCGATGATGCGTTGTGGGCTTACCGAACTGCTTATAAGACACTGATTGGAACCTCACCATACCGATTGGTCTATGGAAAAGCATGTCATCTCCCGGTGGAGTTAGAGCACCGAGCTTTCTGGGCTGTCAGAAAGCTAAATATGGACTCAGAGTTGGCGGGCAAAAAGAGACTAATGCAGCTCAGTGAACTTGATGAGTTCCGCTGGCATGCCTATGAGAGTGCTAAGTACTACAAGGAAAGAACCAAAAGATGGCATGATAAGCATGTGGTGCATCGAATTTTCGAGTCGGGACAGAAAGTTTTGCTCTTCAATTCGAGATTGAAGTTGTTTCCTGGAAAGCTGAGATCTAAATGGTTGGGACCATTTGAAGTGGTAAGAATGACCCCTCACAGGGCTGTAGAATTGTGGCAAGAAGATCGGAGTGCCACGTTCTTAGTAAATGGGCAGAGGTGTAAGCACTACTGGGGAGAGGAAAATGATCGTAAGAAATCGTCCATCACCCTAGCGGACAATTGAGCATAAAGGACGTCGAGCCGCGACGGTAAACCAGGCGCTGCGCGGGAGGCAACCCGTGAAAAATATTTTTTTCTTTCATTATGTAAAGTGTAAATAGATTTTACTTTTCTTTTTCTTGATTTATTACAAAAAAATTTCCGTTTTAGTTAGTTTTTTTTTATGTTTGTTAGGTGAAACCTATTAATCTAACCAATTTTATTTAGTGAGATGATTTTCAAGTCAAACGAACAAAACTGTGCACGGAATCGTGAAGGAAAAGGCGAGGTATGAAAAATTGGTAAAATGCTGAAGACAGTGAGCTAGGGCGATAGCTCCGTGTCACGGAGGAGGACCTCCGCGTTACCCTCCGTGACACGTTGAAGTGTAATCTGGAAATTTTAAAATTTCTAGAGGGCTATCGCGATGGCTCCGTGTCACGGAGGCAGTGCACCGCGATGCACTCCGTGACACGTTGCCATATAAATTGTGTCGGGTCACACCGGGTTGCCGGGTGACCCGCGTGTTTTCTACATTTTAAACCCCCGATCTCTCCCCTTTTCCCCTCATTTTTACATTTCTCCGTGACCAAACACCCAAAATTCCCTTCCCCATCAACGTGCCACGGTCTAAAGCAAAAAATTATCAAGTTTTCTTCGGTTCTTCAACTACGAGGTATGTTTTCCGATTATCTCTCAAGTTTTTGTCGATTTCATTCGAATTTTAGCATGGGAGGTGAACTAAATCACCCTAAATCGAAATTTAGCATGAATTTGAGTTATTTATTGATTGATAAATGTTCAGAATGTTGTGATGAGCGGTTGAACTTGTCGATTGCATGAATTATTCGAATTTGATTGCGAAATTCAATTCTAGGGCTTGGTTGTTGGAATCAAAATTGGTAACTTGTTAAATTTGTGAAATATATGCCGGGTTGTATGTAGTGAAATGAGATAAGTCGTTGTAACCATTGTTGAATGCTAATAGACGACGAACTCTCGGGTTTTTGGGAAAATGTTGAAAATTGTTCAAATTGGGTTGGTTGCATAGGTTCATGTATATAGAATTTTTGTTGTTATTTTTGTTTCGTTATTTTTATTTGCTAAGTGCGATGGTTGAATTGCTAGAGATGGTAGTGATTGGGATTAGCTGTACGAAGTCTGAGTAGTACGCTGAAGTTATACCGTCGAACTTTTCTTTGTTGAATGCACTAAGCATGAATTGTATAGCTGGTTATTTTGGTGTAAATAAAGTTACTCTTGCCGTAGTATCGTAACCGTAGCTAAGGACTAAGTGTGGGGTAAACTTAGCTTAACCCAACCTTAGCCGTATTCTCAAATGAATAGGGAGGCCAGAATATGGCTGAAGATAGTCTGCTCGTGCCTAATCCCGGGGGTGCACATGACTGATGTGACCCGGGACCGTGTTTGCCTGGTGTATGCCTTGATGAAAGGGCTGGAGATTAATGTTGGGGCGGTCATCATATCCGCCATGAAGAGAGCCCGACTACACCAGGGCCACAGGTATGGTTTCGGTGGACTAATCACCACCTTTCTCCGGGGCCTCGACGTCGAGGAAGAGGCTTTGGATTACATCCCGCACTTGGAGCGGCGAGCCATGGACATGACCAAAACTAAGGCTCCTGGCACCACACACGGGCCAGTGCTGACGCTTGGTGAGCGACATGCTCGTGACGACCAGTACATGGCACGGATGTTTGGAATGCAAATGCTCCAGCTCAGGATTGGTGGGAGACCTGCCACGGAGGAGGAGCTATGGCAGCTCGAGCTGGATTACCCGTTTGGCAAAAATGCCAGGGCTCTATGCTGAGTGGGGCCAGCCTTTGTAGAGCCCACTGACGATGATGTGCCCACGGATGAGGAGACACGCTGGGAGGACTCCGATGTGGAGTCCGTTGACGACAACGGAGGCGAATCGGATATGGGCGATGAGGCAGCAGCACCTGATGAAGAAGTGGAGTATTTTGACTGATCAGGGAGTTCCACCACCCAATTTTTAGATTTATAATTTTTGTGAACACTAGGGACAGTGTTCGGTTTAAGTGTGGGGTGGGGAGTAGTTAGGTGTTGGGGCTGGGCTGGTTTGCTTGTATGCCTACCTCTATATGTTTTGTATGTATGTTTCCCTGTGTTTGTGAATTGCAAAATGTTCTGTATTTGTAAATATTTGTGGTAATTGATGTGTGCTGTGGAATGTTGTTGTTGCCAGCTAAGTCTGTAAAAAATTTTGTACATATTTTCTTATGTTTTTCTCTATCGAAATGATCGATATTTTTAAAATTTTGCAAAAATATTTTTTTATGTTTAAAATATGTTGTAAATATTTTTCCATCGAAATGATCGATGTGTTGCAAAATTTTTCAATTTTTATTTTTTGGTTTCTCGGAGTTTGTTTTCGGTTCTTTTACCGAGAATAGTCCCATTGAACCGACGTCATAGTTAGTGACTGTTCCCTATGATGGATGGATGACGACCGTCTTAAGGGAAATGTAGTCGATAGGAGTAGTTATTTTAAATTTATTTTCAATTTTTTTCTTTGGTGGATTGCATCACGGAACCTGTAATTACTACATGGTTGTGAAATGTTGGTTGCGTGTTATACCTGATATTCGAAATGCAAAAGTGATTCGTATGAAAGCATGCAGTTTTGTAAATATGTTGAGATACCTAGGCTGTAGAGTTCGATTCCGTGTGATTGAGGCTTAATTTTTGAATTCATGTAATTAGCTAATTAAAGAGTCTGTGAATGCATCTTGAATCGAGCATGTGCATGAAGTGTGAAGTGAGGTATTGTTATTCCATGCTATTGTGAAGTGTCTAGAACTTGCCTGGTGTGTGTACAAAACGAAATGAAGGAGGTTTAGTGTTGGAAAGGATGTAGGCATTTCTTTGTTTTAACGGAGAGTTTCTATTTTTTCTTGTCATACTCTCCTTTTTATGTGATTGTATACCCTAGTCAGCTCGTTGAGCCTTTAGCCTATTATTTCTTTCTTGTGTCCAAAAAGCTTAAAGCTGAGCTTAATTCTTTCTTTTCATTAGCCGTAAAGTCTATACAAAACTAAGCGCTTAAGAAAAGAAAAAAAAATATTCCCAAAGTGTCAAAGAGTGAGAATGGTGAAAAGAAAAAGAAAAGCAGAGTGAGGAAAGAAAAGAAAAAGTTGAAGTTGCACGTGCCATAAGCAAATGCTAATGAAGGTACATGAATAACCTTTGTATTGTGTCAAGTGTGCTGGATGAAATGGGCCATACGAAAGTAAATCATCATGAATGGGATGATGAAAAAAAAGAAAAGAGAGAAACAATGTCCATACGTTGATGGGAATGTGTTGAAAAGGCGCTTAATGATGCTAGTGGCTATTATTGGCTAATCCAATATATACTAGTTCCATAGCTTCCATTACAACCCATTAAAGTCCTACGTGATCTTACATTGCATTTCTTTATATTAGTGGAGTAATACACTAAGGGCAAGCTTATGGGTCATGACATGATGCATGTGAATTCTTTTGGGAGAGAGAGTGAAATTAATTTCTACATGCCCCTATTTGAATGTTTGTGTGTCACATGAGCATAAAGGGGAAGATTCTCTTGAGTTGTGAGGGCACATGCATGATGAAAGATTGAATTTCTTGTCGGATATCTTGATTAGCTGATTTGCATGAGTTTGCCAATATCGAGAGTCGATTCTTAAAGCCTAGGAAGTCTTGATGTATTGAAGGTCATTGCATTGTTAAGACCATGCATGTTTTCTTGATGATTTGCAATATTGAATGATCGGTATGACTGTAGCGTAAATTGTCGCACCATAGTGGCGAAGGTTGTGATGTAATTTGCATGAATTGTGTGTTTGTTGTTCGAGGACGAACAAGGATTTAAGTGTGGGGTAAGTGATCTTGGGTAGATTTATATGCCCAAGTGATACTCAAATGTATCATTTTCGCCTTGTTTATCGTGCAATGTGTATACACTTTCATGTAATTGGTAATAAAATGTGAATTTATACTAACCAACATGATTAGCATTGTTTTGTAGGTAAAATGTGATTTTGAGGAGCTAAAATGCATGTTGGAACAATATTGGAGTTGGACTTGGATTCAAGCACGGAAAAGGTATTGGACTGCACAATATAAAGGGGCTCCGCGATGGAGCCGTGTCACGCTGCCATCGCGGAGGCATTCTGCCTGGAGGGTGAAATATTAGTCAAATTCCAGTGGAGCCTCACGACAGCTCCGTGGCACATTGGCAAGCCTCCGCGTTGCACGTCGTTCCACGTTGATGCTTTATACCTGGACCCCCAATTTCCAGAGAGGGTCTGCATCCACGTCGTGTCACGGAGGCAGTGCTCCGCGATGCACTCTGTGACACGTTGCTTGTTATTCCGGGAAAAATTCCCACTAGTATAAATAGAACACTTAAATGTATTTTTCATAATTCAGACTTGGTGGAGCAAGGACGTGGGTTACAGGCAGTTGAGGGACGAAAAGTTCAGGGTTTTTTCTCTCCTTCTTTCTTCTTTCACTCAATTGTTTGTATGATTAACACTTGTTTTAGGATGATTAATCCACAAATGAGTGGCTAATTCCCTTCCTTGATGAGGTTATGAACATTTGTGATGAATTTTGATTATTGAATTATATGGTTTTTCATCTTCTTCTTCCATGTTGTTCTATTAATTTTTGTTTCTACTGCATTGGTGTGTGGCCAACATTAATGTACATCTAAAAAGTCCGATTTCACTCGAGAGAACACAAAATTGGAAAGTTGTGAATTAATAGGGTATTGTTCTTAACTTGATTTGGGAAAATTGAGTTTTCATATGCTTTCCTGATAGAAATATACTTGAAAGCCGTATTAGTCAATTTAGGAACCGGAATTGTATTGCTAGGTCATGAATTGCATTTGATCACAGAAATGTAGACGGATGGTTTATGATTCTTAAGTGAGATTAAATATGAGAGTTTTAATCTCTAGGCTAATGTTCTTGGCTAGCAACTGGAAGAAAGGATTAACCAATTTATGATTATAATCAAGTTCATTACATGTTCTTAACCTTGGCATGCTCATATCCATAGTTTAAATTCAAAGTAGATAATTGTTAGTAGTTTTAGTACATAATTTATAAAACAAACTTTTCAATTGTTGGTTACGTTGTTGTCAGCATATTTAGAAGTGAGATAGAATATAGTATACTTAAGAAATTTTCACTTATCCAGAGTCTCCTTGGATCGATACTTAGCTTACTTAAGCCACTTACTACTTGTTTGACCACGTGCACTTGCGTGTCGGTTTTTAACCCCCACCAAACCAGCCAAGCATCCTCTGCCCGATCCGTCCCTGTGAACTGCGGGGGACTCAGTGCGAGAAACTCCTAGACCCTCGAACTACCAGGTCCTCCTGAGGCCTCTGCAATCGCCGATGCCACTGGCTAATGTTGTGCAGCCATCATCTGAGCTAGCATAACACAACACTCCTAACCTCCTGATCCGATGGTACTGGTATAGAGACTGTTGGAGACGGTGTCGTCATATTTGCCACTCGGAACGGCTCCTAACTTGTTGGAAAGTGCTGGGGAGACCGAGATTAGGTCTCTCTATCTCCCTCAGATTAGGCTGACTCTAACTGAGGCACCCTACTAGTGCCTTCCCTTGCCACAACATCCAATCTCCTACAAGTTGTGGTGTGTTACAGGTCTACCATTTCTCTATAGATAAAAGAATAAGGTAAGCTTAGGGACTCAACCCTATACTATACATCTCTAAAGCACGACTAGATAAGAAGAAAGAGTAACCATCCTATCATGCCTCGCGGCCTCCTGCCTGTAGAATGTGGTGCGCAACACATCCATAGACAAGACTCTACTTAGCACAACTTGCAGATTCCTTGAGATACGACTTTCTCTGATACCAAGTTTGTCATGCCCCGCCTTGGGAGGCATGACTGGCACCTGGTGGCCAACTGGGATGTGACTGAGCTGACCAAGCCTAAGCACTCCTGGTGTAGGGCTAATACTAACTCCGAAATCAAGAAAATAACGGGCTACATCTCATCTATAAACATAGTCCACGGCCGACAAGGACTTATAGCCACCTGTCACAAGAAAACAACTAACCAGAAACACATGGCAACAGGGGGTCCTATGCGGGCCGACAAGGCCACCATGATGTCTAGTTATAACTGAAACTTAAATCTAGTGCTAAACTAAGCTATAGCTGACCGGGCCGCTAACTATCAGCTAAACAGGGCCCTACGTGGCCAACATATAAGATAAAAGACATACGGGCTCCACACGGCCAACAACAGCTAACCACAGGGAAATAGAAAGAATCTGCAAGCCTCAAGGAGTAATATGATAGTCGGGACAGGACCTAGACCTACCCCAAAAACTTTCAATCAAAAGAACAACCTTTTATCTATAAGCTTCGAAAGAAAGGAGCCGACTCATCTGCTAATTCTGGCTGGAGGCTAAGAGGGATCTGCTCCTCGTCTATCCGTACCTATAGGCAAGTAATGCAGCGCCCTAAAAGGGTGTCAGTACAACATGTACCGAGTATGTAAGGCAATAACTGTAAATGACTAAATATAAAAGATAGATCTGAAAATGACTGAAAGAAAAGGGATAGGAGTCATACCTAAGTAGCTGGATTCTCTATTATCTAGTCTATCAATAACTAAAGCAAACAAGAACCTTACCTGTCCCCTATAAGCCAGAAGGTACAACCAACACAAAACAACCCACCTGGGGCCCCCATAAGATATAGTGAGTACACTTCAATCTATATACCCCTAACAAGCTCATAATAGGTCAACTGGTAACTATAGCCGTCCTACCAGTCCGTTGGGTCTGCAACTGAGCCCCCTCGATCCATGACTATAGTTGTGTCTGAGTCAGTGGACTCTTGATATCTGCACCCCGGGCACCAGGCTCGTCGGGGGTGTGGCGCCGATAGGGCATATATATAATGGTCCAGCCATGGAATTGACCATATGAGGACCTGGGACCCCATCTTCATCCCTCGCGGATGGCATGCCGCTCTTTCTAGAGCGACATCATCTCACCCCTGGCGGGCGTCCACACAGCTAATAACCTTGGGATGTGTCAAAAAGGGCTATGTAGGCAAATCAAATCCCAACTACTGTAAAATATGGGTCTCAGCTAATAACATCAACCATTTGTGATTAATGTACTTTCTGTTGTCTTACCAGGGTTCAAACTGAATTATAATGCTATAGGAACTAACTTGCCGAAGGAAACTGCGTTAACATACCTCAATCGCCGATTTCTTATTAGCTAGCAAGTTTCAATTCGTATTTAACTACTCTTCCCAACTGAAAGTGTGTTACTGGGAGAATAGGGATGGTTTTAATACTATATTCACCGAAAAGGAAAACTTTATATATAAATATTAACTTTATTTCAACTTAACGGAACACGATTGAAAACTCGTAATTTCTCAAGAATCCAGAAGGGAGAAATGCTTACTTGAAATATGTGATCGTATAGAAATTTGTTTGGAGAAATTCCAACGACTTTGGCTCGACAGGGTTACGACTTGTCGGGCGAATTTCGTGAAAATAACTCCGTAGAAATGTTCCCTGATACCTAAAACTTCAATACCCGAAGTTATTTTGAATTAGGGAAGCGTTTCGCTGCATAAACGGATGAATTTTACTTGATTTCTTCGTTTCCTAACCTCATTGGACGGTGCTCTCTTTTTAGAAATGATTTAAACGAGACAAGGCCTATGTATATATAGGATGGCAAGGCAACAGGGAGGCGCCTCGCGCCGGCCATCGTGGCAACCTTGGTGCCGCACCGCGTCTGGCATCACGCCAAGATGCTGGCGTGTTGCGCTGGTTGGTGCTCTGCCAGCTGGCCCTTGTGGCTTGGCTTCGCTTGACTTGACTTCCTAGGCTTCTTTACACGCATCGTACTCTCTTTATCTAATTTAAATTCACGCGTACGCCTAGTATTCGTTAACTTTCATGGGGTGTAACAATTAACAAGGATCTTCTTTCATCCTTGTTTCCCAGTTTATGCTAAAAACCCTAACTACTTTGATTCCCTAGAAAAGCATATCTTAGGGTTTCCATTTAATGAATGATTTCTCTCATGTCCTCCATGGTTTTGAAGTTCCTCATGATAAATAGCACATGATGTTCATGAATTCATCCTAAATTGCATGATGAAATCCCATGGTTAGATGTTATCATGATTTAACAAAGTTCAGCCCATGAATTAGTTGTTTTTGAAATATGGTCCATTTGAGATATATGCTTTTACTATGCATTCAGTACATATGATTTACATTATGAGTTGGATTTATAGTTTTCATGGATTCAGTATGATTAGCATGTTTATAATCCTCTGGACCCGTAGGCTTCTTGCTAGTAGAAAGTAGCCCTGACCAGACTCTCATCAATTTAGTATGATCAGTATGTATATGGTTCTTTAGACTCTCAGGCTTCTTGCTAGTTGAAAGTATCCCTGAATAGTCTTAGAACATCAGTTATGAGCCATCAGTATCACTACATCATGGTCCTTTAGGATCTTGGGACTCTTACTAGATAAAGTGGTTCCGACTAGTCGTAGGACATCAACTTCAGACTATCAGTTTACAAGTATCTTTGTTTTTAGTTTGGAGTAGTACTTAGCACCGAGTAGGCAAGGGTTCTAGCATACCCAAGTCTCAAAAATACATGCCACCATAGGATAAGGGTTTCCCATAGTAGGGAAGGTTTCCCTCAGCCCAAGGAATATGGAATCCTCATTATTTGAGAGTGTCTCCCTTGGCTCAATGGGCGCATGCAGGGGTCATCATATTAGAGATTGTCTCCCTGAGTTCACGAGTGATATCATGACAATCAAAGTATTTACCCTTGGAAAGGTACGAAAACCCTTATAACGGGGATTACAGGTCGGGCTCCATGAGGCTCACAATTAGAGTTTGTCGGTTAATAGGCTCTCTTACAGTACAGTTAAATTTCAGTTTCAGTACAATTATTTCAGTTATAATTTTTTAGTTTAAGATTTTAGGTTCAATCTTTAGTACATGTTCATGACCCAAAAACTAGATTTACTTGTATTTCATTAATTGTTTTCAAATAAGAATATCATGTCGGTATTTATGCATCTCAAATAGGGTCATTGAAGTTTACCTTAGTAATGTATTCAGTTCAGTCCTTCTTAGTTTACTAGCACGTTTCTAGATTCACTTACTTTTCTCACAAACTTAGTACATTCCAAGTACTGACCGCATACGTTATGAGTTATATCATTTTATGATACAATGATATAAATCCATGTATTCAGACTCAGCCCTGCAGTTAGTCATGTTCCAGACTCTATCAGCTGACAGTGGTGAGTCGTCATCCTTCGAGAATGGGTGTTATGTTTCTTTAACTTCAGTATATGTTAGTTTTAGATTCTGGAGTTAGCTGGGGCTTGTCTTAGCAACTCATCAGACTAGTAGAGGCTTTCAAACAGTGTAGTACTAGTTTAAGCTTTGGATTCAGTGTTGTTAACAAATCTTTATCCATTCCTTTTGATTAGTTATATTGTAGTTAAGCTTCCGCTCAGTTATGTTCTTTTAGTTGTTTTCATGTTATAATTATGATATGTCATGGGTTAGCTTGGAGTCTTTTGTGGTTCTGAGACCTGTGTCTTGATCCGGGGTCCATGCTCGGATCGTGAAAATCTTGATATCAGAGAATTAGGTTTAGAGTGTCCTAGGGTGTCTGAAAGTTGCGTCAAGTAGACTCGTTTTCAGGGGTATGAAGCGCGCACACTTTTGAGAAAGAGGCTACAAGGCTTTTTTATGAAAATTCTCTTTCTTCATGATTCTTAACGTGCATAGGGTGAACTCCAAAGCATACTCTTTGACCTACACTCCTTGACCAGAAAATCTGACACCCCATACACAAATCTATTCATACGGGCTCTCTGATCTACAACCATCTCCGGGGAATACTTGGACAGCTAGGTGAACTCCAAAGCATATTCTTGGAATGTTATATCATTTTGCCTCAAGTTGATGAACTCCATCGCCTTTTCTTCCTTCAACTCCCTAGGGAAAAATCTATCTAAGAAGGTTGTCATGAATCCCATCTCACGAGAACTACGCCCACTGCCCTACCACCCCTCTACTGAAAGTACCAAATTAAGCAACCCCCTTCAACTGATAGGAAGCTAAGTGTGCACTGTCTTCTCCTATCACCTCCATAATTTGGGTGATCTTCTGTATCTCTTCCAAAAACTCATGTGGGTCCTCATCCACTCTTAACCCAAGGAAATCAGGGGGGTTCATCTTGAGGAAACCCAAACTCGAGTCGCTTCTACATTCCCATGCTGAGGGACTGGGCCACCGCTTGCTGGTTGACCTGAGCAGTCAAGGCCTGAGCCAACAATAAAAGCTTCCCTACACTCGGCATGAGAGACCCGCTCAAGCAAAGGACCTGCTGGTGCTGGTGGGGCCTGCTGATGCTCATCCCCTTTGCCATCCTCATGACCATTTCCATTCCCATTCATTCTTTCATTCATATAGCAAGGAGGCATGATTCTACAAACGCGTATAGCACCAGTTAGAAGGGTAGAGAGATACTTTATCGCATGACATAGATCATGAAAGAAGGGAAATTTCCTAAAACATCTTATAGCCTCTCCCCTATAAGAGTGGTGTGCTTCACACCCATGGAAAAGACTCTTCTTAACACGGCTTTCAGACACTCTAGGAAACTCTGGACCTTTTCTATAATACCATGTTTGTCACGACCCAAAAATAGGTCCCGACCGAGACACAAAGCATAGAACCACAAATGACTCCAAGTCGACCCATGGCATGAACATAGTGGCTAAAGAGCATAAATTAACAGAACTGATAAACTAAACATGAATAAGAGGAAGTCCACATGCATAATAATCATAAACTGAGTCAACACTGACAAGCTGAGATTCAACATATTATCTGAAAAGCCTCTAACATAACTAATGAGCTGATGGGACAGCAATGGGAGGACTCATCTTAACCGACATCGTCATGATAGAGCTTACATAATGCCCCAGCTATCTCACTCAAGTAGGCAGAGCCATCCCAAGCTTGCTAAGCAAGGGACGTAAATGCGTGATATCACTAATACGGACCCCGTAGGGTTAACCGTGAATATATACACCTACAGTGGCATGTAATTCTAAGACCTCGAAGTTTACCCGAATGTCGGGCCTACTCAGTGCTAGACACTACTCTCAAAAACATGTACATGAGGGCTCATATTATTATTATGAAATCATGCACTAAGTTCATGGCTAGTTAAATCATAACATACTTGATCATACTTGAAATACATGATTAGCCATGAAATAAATGAGTTGGCCAAAATTGTAAACTCATAAATCATGAAGAACATACATACTTGAAAAAATCACCATACTTGAAATTTATAGATTCATGAAGAATACTTGTAGTAAATCTTATCATAACCCATAAACCATAAATTAGGGCTTAGGAGAATCAAAATCATAATTGAATCATAAACTTGACTTTTCATGAAACTTGCATAATTGGGCATAATTCTCTAACAACTTGAAACCATGAATTAATAATCAAATAGGTATAAAATCTGCCCATAGATCTTAAAATATACTTTGAAACATGAAGGAAATTGACTCATAAATAAATCATAGAGAATTTCATAAAATTAGGATAAAACCCTATAGGATCATACACTTGAATTAACACTTAAATTCATGAACTTAAGGAGAAATTAAGGGATGAGAGTGAAAGAAACTCTCATTCATAGCCCTACATACCTGGGTAAACTGATTCATAACTTGACTTTGAAAACACACGAGATTTGGAGGAGAATTGGAGGATTCTAGGCTTGATCTTCAATGGTACCCTCTGAACTTGCATGCATGGGAGTTGAATTAATTAGAATAGGTTAAACTCCCTTAATACACTTCTTTCAGGTCTTAAAACAATGTGTAGTTTAAGACCTGGGAGCTTAAAATTTATGAAAATACCCTTAATGAAAATTCTAGAAAATAGGATTGCTAGTCGTCGCAACTCTCTCCACGAGTCATACCATGAAGTGACGACTCATGGTCACGACCCATTTTCACCACTGGATGTAAGACTTGTTCCTAAAGATCATATCACGAATATTTCTATGAGTTGTTACATGTCATCATGGGTCGTAACGCCTTTTGTTGTCACTGAGCTCAATTCTAACCTTATCTAGTTTTTTCCATGGGTTACAAACCATGACTCGTGGTTATCTACAACGGGTCATAACACCACTTGTATGCCCTCATCCATACACAGAACCTCCAAACCACGACCCTTATTACGACTCATTATTTCCCACAACGAGTCGTACCACGATTCATCCTTTCCAACTCTAGCATTCCATGTGCCTTACCATGACTCTTGACCATGAGTAGTACCCATGCACCACAACTCGTGTTCTAGGCATCCGACTTCAGCATTTCACTACGAGCCCTCCCACGGTTCCTTACTTCTCATCACGACTCGTACCACGAGTCATTCTAAGGCAAAAATAAAGATTTTTCTACTGAACTCATTTCCAATTCCCTCATCAAATCTTAGAAACTTTTGGGGTATTAAATATCTCCCCCTTGGGAATATTCGTCCTTAAATGTAGACTAAACATACTGAAAAACTGGGGAAAGGAACTGAAATCTCAAATACTGAACATCTAGACATGAAAACTGACAAAGTGACTGACTCGGAACTGATATATTTGACTGAACTAAATTCATGAACACACATATATGCACTAACATAAAGGAAACTGAAAGACACATATATGCACTGACATAAAGGAAACTGAAAGACATGAACTAAACACAAAACTGAATATAGTATTAAAAAGGAAACTGATACCTCATGCTAGAACTGAGTTAGTATGGAATAAAAGCGGGTATCTAGTCATCATCTTTGCTTCAGCCTCCCATGTAGCTCCTTCAAAAAGCTGATTCCTCCACAAGACTTTCACCACCGAAGCCACTTCTTTGTTCCTCAGCTTCCAAACTCGATGATCAATGATCTCAATGGGAACCTCCTCATAGCTAATTTATCCTTCTTACCTATGCTCTCCACCGGGAAAACCAAAGATGGGTTACCAATGTACTTCTTTAACAATATACATGAAAAACTAGATGTACTGAAGTCAACTCCGCTAGTAGCTCCAACTTATAGGCCACCTTGCCAACACGTCTCCAATCCTGTAGAGACCAACATATCGGGGGCTTCCCTTTCTTTCCGAAACTCATCACTCCCCTCATGGGAGTCACCTTTAAAAATACCCAATCATCAACTTTAAACTCCAATTTTCTCCTCCTCACACCAGTATAAGAATTTTGACGACTCTAAGTTGTTTCTAGTCTTTCTGTTATAATTTGAACTTTCTCTATAGCCTCATCAACTGAATCTGGCCCTATCAATGTAGCCTCACCTACCTAGAACCAACCAATAGGCGATCTACATCTCTGCTCATAAAGACCCTCAAACAAAGCCTTCTAGATACTAGAGTGGTAACTGTTGTTGTAAGCATACTCAATGAGAGGTAAATGATCATCTCAACTACCTTTGAAGTCAATCACATATGCTCTCGACATATCCTCGAGAGTCTAAATGGTCCGCTCAGTCTGACCATTTGTTTGTGGGTGAAAACTTATGCTAAGTTTCACCTGAATACCAAGTCCCTTCTGAAACCATCTCCAACATTACAAGGTTAACTGAGTACCTCTTTCTGAAATAATGGACAAGGGAACTCCATGCAACTGAACTAACTCTTGAATGTACAATTTAGCATAATCCTCCATTGAGTCAGTAGTTTTGACTGGTACAAAATGGGCTGCTTTGGTTAACCTGTCTACCACTACCCATATAGAGTCATACTGTTGGCGAGTGCAAGATAACCTAGTAATTATGTCCATATTGATTTCCTCCCACTTCCCCGTAGGGATATTGATGTCTTGTAGAACTCCTCCCAATCTTGAATGCTCCACTTTCACTTGTTGACAAATCGGACACCTAGCCACAAGCTATGCAATACCCTACTTCATGCCATTCCACAAATAGACTTCACATAGGTCATGGTACATCTTGGTGGCACCTGTATGGATAGAATACCTCAAGCCATGAGCCTCATGCAACATTCGTTCTCTCAAGTCGTCAACATCTGAAAATATAAACGACCCTAATATCGAAGTACACCATATTTTCCTTAGGAGAAAAACTCTACCTTTTGATTCTGAATTGCTTCCTTCACCTTTACCAAAATTGGTTCCTCATATTGCCTAGCTTTGACCTCAGTCACCAAAGAAGATTCTGAACCATTATGAATAATAACACCACCATTTGTCGAATCAACAAGGCAACTGCCTAGTCGTGCCAGTCGATGTACATCCTTCACTACTCTTTCCTTCCATCTTCCACATGAGAAACATTCTCCATGGATAGCCTACAAAGGGCATCCGCCACTATATTTGCCTTCCCCAGATGATAAATGACACCTATGTCATAGTCCTTAAGCAGCTCTAACCATCTCCTTTAATTGCAAACTCAAACCTTCTGGGTGAACACATACTGTAGGATCTTGTGGTCCGTAAACACATCCATATGTACCCCATACAAATAAAGTCTCCAAATATTCAATGAGAACACCACCACTGCCAACTCTAGGTCATGCGTCAGGTAATTCTTCTCATGAGTCTTAAGCTGTCTAGAGGCATACCCAATGACCTTACCATGATGCATCAACATACACCCAAGATCAACCCTAGAGGCATCACAATACACAATGAATCCATCTGTACCCTCAGGTAGGGCCAATTCTAAGGCTGAAGTGAGTTGAGTTTTTAACTCCTAAAAACTATTATCACAGGAATCCAACCATAGAAATTTGAATTTTTTCTAGGTCAACTTAGTCAATGGTGCAGCAATGGAATCCTTCCACAAACCTCCTGTAATAGCTAGCTAAACCTAAGAAATTCTCAATATCCACAGGACTAATTGGTCTATACCAATTCTTCATAGCTTCTATCTTTTGAGAGTCCACCTACACAACCTCACTTGAGACCACATGGCCCAAAAATGATACTGAGTCTAACTAGTACTCACACTTGCTGAATTTAGCGAACAACTCGCAATCCTTGAGGGTCTGTAGCACAATCCTCAAATGAGCAGCATGCTCCTCCTCTATCTAAGAGTATATGAGAATATCATCAATGAAGACGATCACTAACATGTCCAAGTATGGTTTGAACACCCTGTTCATCAAATCCATAAAAGCTACAAGAGCATTAGTTAGTCTAAAAGACATAACTACAAACTTGTAGTGACCATACCGACTCCGGAAAGCTGTCTTTGAAATGTTACTCTTCCTAACTCTGAGCTAATGGTACTCGGATCTGAGCTCTATCTTTAAGAAACACCTGGAACCCTAAAGTTGGTCAATCAAGTCATCAATTCTGGGGAGGGGATACTTGTTCTTGATTATAACCTTTTTCAACTGTTGATAGTCAATGCACATTCAAAGAGACCCATCCTTTTTCCTAAAAAAGAGAACTGGTACACCCTATGGGACTTGCTAGGTCTGATGAATCCCTTATCCAAGAGATCCTTCAACTTCTGTTTCAACTCCTTTAGCTCAGCTGGAGCCATTTTGTATGGAGGAATAGATATAGGTTGTGTATCAGGAAAAATGTCAATACCAAAGTCAATTTCCCACTCAGGAGGGACTCCTGGTAGATCATTTGGTTAAACCTAAGGATACTCACACACTATAGGAACTAACTAAAGAGTTGGGGTTGCATCCTTAACCTGAACTAGATGGTAAACAAAACTCTTAAAAATCATCTTTTTGGCCTTAAAGTAAGAAACAAAGTGATCTACAAGCATAGTTAAATTACCCTTTTATTCTATGACTGGCTCACCCAAAAATTGGAACTCTATCATATGGTTCTGTAATTCACTAAGGCATAACATACAACAACCAATCCATACAAAGATAACTTCAAAATCAGTCATGTCTAACTCTACTAGATCGGTTGAGGTGACTTTCTGAAGGACTATGGCAGGGCAATTTCTTTATACTTGTCGAGCTATAACTAAGTCATCGACTGGAGTAAAGACTGAGAAGGGTTCTGATAGGATTTTAGGATTAACTCTGAAACTAATGGAAACATAAGGAGTCATAAAAAGATAAGGTAGCCCCTGGATCTAACAATGCATAAACATCAAGATGAAATACTCAAAACATACTAGTGAACACATCCAGAAATACCTTTTGCTCCTAATGAGATAAGAGGGCATAGAATATGTTCTAACACTGACCTCCACCTGTACTAGTGGATGCACCCTGCTGAGAAGGATGTGCTGCTGGAGCTGCTACTGAACCGGTAGTCTGGGCACAACCTCTATTATTGCCCTGCCTAGCCTAGGGACACTCCCTACACATGTGCCTGGGTTTACCACACTCGAAGTAAATATCTGATCTGACTAGGCACTTCCAATGTGGTTCTTACCACATTTTTCGTAGACTGTAAAGGTGCGCTCTACTGGTGTGTCCCTCTCTTCCCTTAACCTGACGCCATGCTCCTCCGATCACCCCGAGGTCTAGATGGGACACTGGCTGATGATGGTGTCGGGGACAATGACCTCTGGTGGGACTGCTGACATGTCCGCCACTAGGCCTCTGCTGGGAAAACCCAAAGCTGCATGTCCTGGCCCTCTAGGCCTCTCTCTCTTTCCTTCATCTGATCCGCCTTAATCTACTGGGCGTATATCACCAATCAGAAGAAAACAAGATCATTGTTCAACATTGCAGTCCTACACTCCTTGACTAGGAAATCCGACAGCCTACACACAAACTTATTCTTATTTGGCTCTCTATTCTACAACCATCTCGGGTGTATACTTGGACAGTCAGGTGAACTCTAAAGCGTACTCTTGGACTGTCATATCATTCTGCCTCAAGTTAAAGAGCTCCATCGCCTTTGCCTCCCTCAACTCCCTATGGAAGAATCATTCTAACAAGGCTATCATGAACTCCTCCCATCTCATGGGAACTACGCCCACTGCCTTACCATCCCTCTACTAATGGTATCAAATATATGTAATCCCCTTCATCTGATAGGAGGCTAAGTCTGCACTCTGTTCTCCCATCACCCCCATAATTTGGGTATCTTATATATCTCTTCCAGAAACTCATGTGGATTCTTATCCACTCTCAACCCAAGTAACTCAGGGAGATTCATATTGAAGAAATCCTGAACTCGAGCCACCACTGCATTCACATGATGAGGGACATGGGACACCACTTGCTGGTTGAACTAAGTGGTCAATGCGTGAGCCAACCATAAAAGCTTCCCTAAACTTGGCATGAGAGACCTACTCGGGCAAAGTACCTACTGTGTTGGGGGCTTGCTGATGCTCATCCTCGTTAGCATCCTCATGGAAATTTCCATTCCTGTTCCTTCTTCCAATCATACAGCGTGGAGACATGATTTTACAAATGCGTATAGCACTAGTTAGAAGGGTAGAGAGATACTTCATCGCATGACACAGATAATGAAAGAAGGAAAATTTCCTAAGACCTTGTAGCCTCTCCCCCAAAAGTGTGGTACAGTTCACACCCATGGAAAAGACTCTACTTAACACGGCTTTTAGACACCCTAAGACATTCTGAACCTTTCCTCAAATACCAAATTTGTCACGATCCGAACTAGGTCCAGATCGAGACACATAACCTAGAACCACGAACAACTCCAAGTCAACCCATGGAATGAACATATTAGCTAAAGAGCTTAAATTAATGGAAATGATAAACTAAATTTGAATAAAAAGAAGCTGACATGCATAATAATCATAAACCGAGTCAACACTAGCAAGATGAGATTCTACATATTATTTGAAAAGCCTCTAACATAAATGATGAGCTGATAGGACAGCAACCCAACTAGCTCAACAAAAGTTTGTAACTGAAATAACAAAACAACAAACTAAACTTATTGTCCTCAGAAGATGAGGACTCACTAGCATTGGCTAAACTGGACTGATACGGAAGCAAGACTAATGGCGCAGCTGAGTTTGATCTCTCGGACCTGTATCATGAAACGATACAACATAGTGAATGGGTTAGTACTTTGAATGTGCTGAGTATGCAAGGTAAGTAAACATACTAATAAAATACACAAAAATTCATAAGAGTAGGTTAGTTCAAAACATGAAGTGATAATCATAACATAAACATGAGGGCTCGAGGTTTTCGAAACTATTCACAAACTTGTCATAATTGTAATCATAAGAGGAACCTTGTAAATCATAACTTGAGCCAAAGTATCATAAACATGACAATGCATAAATCATAAGGGAACAATGGGAGAACTCATCTTAACTGACACCATCATGATACAACTTACATGATGCCCCAGCTATCTCACTCAAGTGGGCAGAGCGGTCCCAAGCTTGCTAGGCAAGGGATGTAAATGGCATGATATGACTATCTTACTATAAGTTGGAACTGTTTGGGCAAATGGAAATCATCAATTAAGGTATGTTAAGGCCGACCTCTTCGGCAAGTTATCCCCGTTGTATAGGAATATGACATATGCCTTTGAAAGTACGTTGCGAGCATGAATGTTGTGACTAGCTTTTACAGATAGTTTTGAGGTTAAAGTTTAGTATTTTAGTTGGGATTGACCCCATATAATATAGCCTTCTGTCGACCAACCTCAGGGTTTCTAGTTATGTCTTCGGCTACGGGGCAATAGATCGCTCAGAGTAGATGTGATGTCTGAAAGGACTATATTCAGGCGTATAGGTCGTATTATAGTCCATCCATGAATAGACTTATTTTATGCCATAATGGTATAACTGAACCTCCATCAAGCCTTGTGAGCCCAGGGGGTAGTCATAGGATCCTAAAGGGTTCAAACATAGCTACAGGATCGCAGAGGGCTTAGTTTTAGACGCAGAGACCAGGTAGGTTGGCTATAGTTACCTGTCGCATAATATTGACCAAGTTAGGGGTATATAGATTGAGCTATACTTTCTTGGGCTTATCGGGGCCCAGGTAGGTTATTCTGTGTTGATTGTACCTTACGGGCTTATGGGGGCCAAGTAAGGTTCTAGTTTGTATACTTACTTATTAGCTATACTTCAGGTTGTGAGGCTATTCAGGTTATAAATCTTATCCTTTTAATTGATTACTTTCAGTTCTTTTATTAGTTCTATTCAGTCATTTTCATTACTACCTTATATATTCGGTACATATTATACTGATGCCCATCTGTGGGGTGCTGCAAACTTGCCTGCAGGTGCAGACAAATGTGTTTCAGGACCTCCTAACAGTAGGCCAGGGTTAGCAGATCAGTCAGCTCCTTTCCTTTAGGGTTGACAATTAGAAAGGTTTGCTCTTTTATTGTACAACTTTTGGGTAGTCCCGACCACTATTCCACTCTTAGAGGCTTGCGAACTACAGTTCTTAGTTGTTGGTTGTTGTTGGCCGTGTAGGGCCTATGTATGTTATGTTTTGCGTGATGGTTATGTGGGGCCTAGTTTAGCTATCAGCTAGCAGCCTTATCGGCCATAGTATATATATGACTATCTTCTTTCCTTTTGTTATGATTTAGACGGCATGGTGGTCATGTCGGCCCTCATAGGATCCTTTTATTACTATGATTGTTGGGTTAGCTATTTCGTTACAGGTTAGTTGTGAGGCCTTGTCGTCTAGAGGTTGTGTTTACATCCAAGATATAGTTATTTATTTTCTTTATTTTAAGTTGATGGCAGGCACTAGAGGTGCATATCCCCAACCAGATCAGCCCAGGTTCCAGTGTGTCATTAGGTGCCAATTACACCTCCCAAGGTGGGCCGTGACATTGAAACCACAAGTTAATAATCAAATAGGTATAAAATGTTACACCCCAGAAAATTTTTGGTGATTATTTGTGTCACACCCCGCCTTGGGGGGTATGACTGGCACCTGGTGCCCTACTAGGACCTGACCTGCTGGACTGCTAAGCCTGGGCACATCTAGTGCCTGGCTGGCTCTAACCCATATTTCTGGAAACAAAGGGCTATATAACGGCTGTAAATACAGCCCCCGGCCCATTGGCCTATAGCCTTCCGTACCTGTACTAGCAGCTGACCAGAAACATACTAATTCAGGGGAACCTATGCGGGCCGACAAGGCCACCATGCTGTCTAGTTATCTGCAACTCAATCATAAAGCATAAAAAGAACTACGTGACCGGCAAGGTCACCACTACTGGCAAGCTATGGCCCCACACGGCCAAAGTAAAAGAAAGCAAGAATACTGACAACCAAACAACTGCACGGCCTCACACGACCGGCTCATCTGACCACAAGGAATATATAGACTGCAAGCCTCTAAGAATAGCAATAGAACTGGTTGGGACAGGGCCCCGACCTACCCGTACTATAAAACAAAAGAACTGAAATACACCTCTGGAATTCAGTCTCCGGATGATAGGAGCTGAATACTCGATCGCTGACAGGAATCACGTGGTGTCACCTGCTCGTCTATAAGTACCTGCAGGCAAGTAATGCAGCGCCCCGCCGGGCGTCAGTACCGCTGGTACTGAGTATGTAAAGCAATAACTGAAGCAAAATCTGAATACAATAATATAACTGAAGAAACTGAAGTAGAGAGAATAGACTAACTGTCTGATAATGCAAATCATACCTTCTCTCAATCTTTACTGGGAAGGATAAGAGTCATACCTGGAAACGTATCGTGCTACTACTGATCTACTTGTATCTAACATAACATGGCATAACATGAAATAACATAACATAGCACACACAAACCTTACCCGGCCCCCATAAGCCGGGAGGTACAACCAGCACAGAATCTATACCCCTACCCCGGTCATCCCATCTCCTACACTGGCTGTAAGCATCCTGCCGGTCCCCTGGGTATGCACTTGGGCTCGCTGAGCCCCTGACTATAACTTTACCTGAGTCCGAAGGACTCCTGAATCAACACCCCGGGCGTACCCGCTCGACGGGGGTGTATAAGGGCCGACCAAGGCACAATATGGGGAAACTGGCATCCCATCTTCGTCCCCTTGCGGGACGGCATATCACTCCATAGAGTGACGTATCCTCATCCTCTGGTGGACGAGTCGATACAGCTATTAACCCTGGGGCGGTCAGGGATGCTGGGTAATCCAACCCCAAACAATACAACGGTCTCAACTAGTAATGCTGTCTGTGTATCTCACATGCTAAGGCTAATAGGGGTAAAGTATGATATATATATTACATGCTGAGCTAATGATAGTGATCTGTACGTATTTAATACGTGCTGAGGCAGGTAAAGATGTATAAATATGAATGTAGTCTCCTACCGGACTGTACTGGGCAAATGCTATAAAAGATAATGTTTCTACTGAAAACTCTGATGTTTACTAAGTTTTTGTATACACTATATGCTGAACTAGTGATAGAAATAGGTGCATACTTAACACATGCTGAGGCTGGAAGTACTATATATATATGTACGAATATAATCTTTCTGCTAAACTACGCTGTATACTGACTTTCTATAGTAACATGATTTACTAATCCTGACATGCTTTCTGAACTTCATTTTAGCCTGCTATTCTATTTCTGAAGTGCTTTACGGATACTGTACTACTTCACGGGGTTTCAGCTGAACACAACAATATCTTAACATGGCATATTACATCACACACTGAATATACTGGGCAATCTCCAATGCTTGCGTTTGAATCTATTTCATACCGATAGGTTTCGTACACGTTACAACCCAAAACTTCTCATATTGCACCAATCTTCAAAATAACACAATAATCGATTTCTGAACGTTCTACTGGTCTGTAAATTACTATACTGCTTCAATGTTACTCAACTTGCCGAGGAAACTTAACTTTACATACCTTATCCTTGAATTATTCGTCTGTCGGACGAGGCTCGGCCGGTACTTCAATTGTTGTATCCCAACTGCATTCATAAACATATCAATTAACACTAAATACAACTTTATTTCAAAAGGCAGCGTCACTTTCGATATAGTTTATAGCCTAAACTTAGGCTTATCGAAAGACGGCCAGAAACTCGCTATTTTTCAGCGGCCCAGAAGGGAGAAATATTCACTTCACAACTAGGAACACATAGACACTAATTTAGAGCAATTCCACTTACCTTGACTCGGTGGCTCGACGATTCGTCAGCCATATTTCACGAAACTAATTCCGTAGAAATGTTCTCTGCTGCTAAATACTTGGGTATCTGGGATTAATCTGAGTTTGGGCAGCGTTTGGTAGCGTAATCGGATGAAAATATTAAATTTCCCTTCGTCTTCCTCTGTTCACTGCATATTCTAGAATTTTCATAAGGTATTGAATGAGTTAAAACCGAAGTTGGGGCTTTATATACTTGGGCCTGGACCAGGGCAACGTGTCACGGAGCCAACGCGGAGGCTCCTCCTCCGTGACACGCTGCCATCGCGGAGGGGCTCTGCCTCGGCTCCTTCCGCGATGGTTCGACAGGCTTCTCGTCCGATCTTTTCCCGGGCCTTTCTCCCACACGTATGGCCTTCAAATATGCTTAACCACCGTGGGAATAGGTCATCCAAGTGCCGGGAATTCTACGGGGTATAACATTCTCCCCCCCTTAAGAACATTCGTCCTCGAATGTACACTGTTATCTAAAGAACTTTCCGGATCCTCTGGAATATGGAAAAATTTACTTTCTGGAAAAACTTCGGTAGAGTTTCCCCTGTAACATGGACTATAGAAAAAACCTGAAATGCAGAAAAGTCCAATACAGGCACTGC
Source organism: Datura wrightii (assembly GCA_035772735.1). Taxonomy (NCBI): domain Eukaryota; kingdom Viridiplantae; phylum Streptophyta; class Magnoliopsida; order Solanales; family Solanaceae; genus Datura; species Datura wrightii. Next base: position 66,590,246 of record JASDFA010000019.1, on the reverse strand, counting down.
ACACAATATTCTAAGATTCACTGAACAACTAAATATCACTTCTTCTTTATCATTTACCGACATACAACCACAAGATACTGCATAGGTAATAATTCGGACATACCTATCACCTGACTAGGCCTGTAATAAGCGAGGATGTCTGATCCTCATATCTTGATAGACGTAATATCTTTAGTGTGTAGTCTGCGAATCTATCTGTCTAGGATAGCTACTGGGACCTCTTCATAGGCCAGCTTCTTCGTAACCTGGATATTCTGGACTGGGACTACTCTGGACGGGTCCCCTATGTGTTTCTTCAGGATAGCTACATAACAGACCGGATACATGGATTCTAATTCCGGAGGCAAATTCAACTAATGGTAACTGCTCATTTTGACTATTACTGAAATCTAGCACACACGCTCGCAACATGTCTTCGAGCGTCTGAATTGTGCGCTCAGCCTACACATCTGTCTGAGGGTAGAACGCTGTGCTTAAATTAGTCTGCGTGCCCAAACCTTTCTGAAATGATTGCCAGAATCTAACTGTAAATTGTGCTCCTCTGTCTGAAATAACGGATACTGGTATTCCATATAATCTGACTACCTTTCTGATATACAACTTACTGGCAAGAATGAACTGATTTTGCCAATCTGTCATTTATTACCCATATAGAGTCATGTCTGTGTTTAATACGGGATAATCTTGCTACAAAAATTCATATTCACCGCTTCTCATTTCTGGAGAGGCACAGCTGTGTCCTGGGTCAAACCCACCTGGTTTCTGATGTTCTGCTTTCGCCTGTTGGGAGTTAGGATACTGGGCTACCAGTAGTTCTCCTTAATGTCATGGTACCTCTTTGTCGTATCGGGATGAAGAGAATAGCAGGCGTAATGCGCCTCGCTCATAAACTGCTGGCGATGCCCCAAAATATCTGGAGCACAAATGCGGCCTTTATATCGCCACCCTTCATCCCCGGTTATCTGAAAATATGTCATCTCTCCTTACTGAACCTTGTGTTCAAGTTGATCCTGGCTAGGGTTTCCATACTGCCGTTCCTTTACTTCCACTGCTAACGACAACACTGAAACATTCTGTATTATCGCTCTGTTATCTTTTATTTCTGCTATATGACTGGTTATCTAGCTAACTGGTGTAACCCTCGAGTCTATCCTCGCTGTTCAGGCAGTTCAGGCTAAGGGCATCTGCCGCCACGTAAACCCTTCCTGGGTGATACAAAATCTTCCTCTTTCCTTTTTTTTTTAAAGCATAAACTACTGCCGCTAACTCCAGATCAGAGGGTAAGGTAATTCTTTTCACGTTTCTTCAACTGCCTGAAAGCATAAGCTATTACTTTACCATGCTGCCTCAACCCTCTGTATCTCCTGGCGATACTAACACTGGAGCTAATGTTAACCTGGCTTTTAACTCTTGGAAATTCTGCTCACACACCTCAGTCTACTGAAACTTTGCTGCCTTCTGTGTCAATTTAGTCAAAGGTGCTGCTAAGGTGGAAAATCCTTCCACAGACCCTCTGCAGTGTCCGGCTAACCGCAGGGACTGCGTACTTTGATCAGGGTGGTAGATTTAGGCTATGTCTTCAATGTTTTGATTTTTATGGGTATCTATCTGTACACCAGCCTCCGACATAATGTGACCGAAAAAGCTACTAAACTCAACTAAGATTCACATTTTCAAAAATTAACATATAATTGACAATCATACTGGTTTATTATACTGGAGAATCTGACAAGTAATCTACCAGTATAACTAAAGCTTTATCTGGCCTTCTGACCGCATGCTAAGGCTACTGGTTGCTAAGGTAATCTTGAACAACTATCTGCACAGCATGTGCCCGCATCTGATCAGGGGGTCCTGATATTGATCATGACCTCTAACGATCTGGCTGCATAACCTTACATAATTGAATAGTCGGGTTAAATGACCCGAACGTGGTAGTAGTCTAATAATGCTCTAACTGTACTACTTGAGTGCTTATAGTTTGTGCATAACCGCAACCTCGTGGGCATCTAATTGCTCTGTGATTTTACTTGAACCACTGTAAGGCTGGACTTAATCAACTTACTCCCAGGCGATCAATCCCTGGATCATCACGGGGAGTCTACTGATCCCCTGGTCTTAATAAACACTGTGCTAGCAGGGTACTATCAATTTCTTATGCCTTGTGTGTATCCACTTGGATTTATACTACTATTCTGGAGAATTCTCGGTCTTATGGGCTATTCTGTAAATACTGGCCTTCTGCTAGGGCTCTGTATCTAAACATCTTACAAGAACCAGCTGAAGTACTAGTCTGTCGCTGGCTACTGATGTGGACCCTTCCTTGGGGTATCCACGGGTATTCTGACTGGGGTGGCCGACTGACTTATGGGGTGTTTCACATAATAACTGCTAGGTTGACTAAGGCCAACTCCCACCTACAAGACTGGAAAAATGACGTACGACCACTTAATATACTAGAACAATTTTGGTATTGCTAATCTCTGAAATTTGCCTATCCGGCTTCCAATCCTGGTTCTAGCACATGCGCTACTGTTACTGATCTTCAGGGTTGCCTCCCTGCTAATACAGGCGCCAGCTGGTCGATAGACCGTCTAACTGCGCCCTTATTATCTAGCCATCTGCTTTAGGCCATTAACTCTGGTAAACTCCTAGAGCCTGGATCTGACAACAACACATAAGTCTTTTAATCTAACAACTGAGAACTGAGATAGTTTAAGTTTCTATGACTTCATACGTAACTCACACTTAATCCGCCCTTTCCCTCCTTCTTTTCTTTTTGGTCCCCCAATACAATTTGTATAGGCTTTCTATTACTAATCAACATCTGTGATTGTAGCCCTTATAGGCAGCCACTCACAACCTATCTATTATCTGTATATCTATATATCGCTGGCTACGTACAATATGTACTAATTCCTGCGGTAATTCATAACCTCCGACATGTTCTGTTGAGTCTCACATCGTACATGATACATTTCTTCTACGGCCTAATAATATCTCCTGCCCTGACTTATCATTTCATTGTATTGTCACCCCATTCTGAAAGTAACAAACATAAACATTCTAGTTATTATCTGCTGTTTAAAATCCCGCCACTCTTGCGATGTGGGGGTCGACGTTCGAATCCTGTAGCCTTACTAGGCATATACTGAAAGCCCATGTCTATCTGCTGGGCCTTATCTCTAGGCCACACTAGATTAGAATTGCTGTATCGGTAACTTCTTAACTTTTCTATAGCGGACATACTGCGGTATTCTGAACCGCGATCTTACTGTCAGCGCGAAGCTTAATCCTTAATACAATACTTTATCAATCTGGGGTAGTTCTAATTTCCCCACAAGATCTAACATTCCTGCTTCTTCCTCTCATCTTGCTTAACTGAACTCTGGGGTTCAAGGTACCTGCCTTTCATTGCTAATGAGATTACTGATCAAGCCTCGGCCTATACTTCTTTTGGCGTATATTCAAGCCCATCTGATTCACATGACCTCTATATCTTTCGAGGTCACAACTAGGTCATAACTATAATCTTACAGGTATGTCTTGCTATCTGTTAGCATATATGGCGGGCTTGGCCTTTTTCTGACTCAACTTGACTATTATTAGGCATTAATCACTAGGAGGTCTATTACCCCTACTTCGGGTAAGCATCAGTCTAACTGTCTTTACTGGCTTGTTATCATAAGGGTCTGCACAACTTACGTAATCATAAGGGCTCTCTATATTTTCTACTACTTACTGGGATCAATCAACCCATCTTTACTTACTGCATGCTTTGGTAACCCCATCTCAAGTCTTATGCCCCTTTACTATACTGGCATCAAAATTAGGAGGTGGGAATAGCCCTTTTCTTATTGCAACAAGTAAAAGCATTTAACTGTACCATACCCAAAAAGAAATGTATTTGGGATTCCTGCATTTCCCGCTCGTTTTCGTACTTACCTGGTGGTCTGACCTTATCTGTAATCTTAATCAGATTCTTATATACTAATAAGTAAATCAACTCATATGTACATTATACTTCTAACTCCCTATTCTGACGTTATCAACGTATACTAGGAATAATGCTAATAAGGTATCACGCGAGGAGGTCTCTGATACCCCCTCATGCTGCTGTAATTATCATGTAACTGACTGAAGTTCTTTCCTGTTGCTATCTCTGATCTTCTGCCTGTGATAGGGAAATGTTGATCTGCCTTTGTATCTGTAATCAAAGAATACGGGAAGTTTTCAGGGACTCAACCCTATATTGTACCGCTCTAAAGCACGACTGACTGAGAAGGAAAGGTAACCATCATATCATGCCTCGCAGCCTCCTGCCTATAGTATGTGGTGCACAACACATCCATAGACAAGACCCTACTTAGCACGGCTTGCAGACTCCCTGGGATACGACCTGCTCTGATACCAAGTTTGTCACACCCCGCCTTGGGGGGTATGACTGGCACCTGGTGCCCTACTAGGACCTGACCTGCTGGACTGCTAAGCCTGGGCACATCTAGTGCCTGGCTGGCTCTAACCCATATTTCTGGAAACAAAGGGCTATATAACGGCTGTAAATACAGCCCCCGGCCCATTGGCCTATAGCCTTCCGTACCTGTACTAGCAGCTGACCAGAAATATACTAATTCAGGGGAACCTATGTGGGCCGACAAGGCCACCATGCTGTCTAGTTATCTGCAACTCAATCATAAAGCATAAAAAGAACTACGTGACCGGCAAGGTCACCACTACTAGCAAGCTATGGCCCCACACGGCCAAAGTAAAAGAAAGCAAGAATACTGACAACCAAACAACTGCACGGCCTCACACGACCGGCTGATCTGACCACAGGGAATATATAGACTGCAAGCCTCTAAGAATAGCAATAGAACTGGTCGGGATAGGGCCCCGACCTACCCGTACTATAAAACAAAAGAACTGAAATACACCTCTGGAATTCAGTCTCCGGATGACAGGAGCTGAATACTCGATCGCTGACAGGAATCACGTGGTGTCACCTGCTCGTCTATAAGTACCTGCAGGCAAGTAATACAGCGCCCCACCGGGCGTCAGTACCGCTGGTACTGAGTATGTAAAGCAATAACTGAAGCAAAATCTGAATACAATAATATAACTGAAGAAAATGAAGTAGAGAGAATAGACTAACTGTCTGATAATGCAAATCATACCTTCTCTCAATATTTACTGGGAAGGATAAGAGTCATACCTGGAAACGTATCGTGCTACTGCTGATCTACTTGTATCTAACATAACATGGCATAACATGAAATAACATAACATAGCACACACAAACCTTACCCGGCCCCCATAAGCCGGGAGGTACAACCAGCACAGAATCTATACCCCTACCCCGGTCATCCCATCTCCTACACTGGCTGTAAGCATCCTGCCGGTCCCCTGGGTATGCACTTGGGCTCGCTGAGCCCCTGACTATAACTGTACCTGAGTCCGAAGGACTCCTGAATCAACACCCCGGGCGTACCTGCTCGACGGGGGTGTATAAGGGCCGACCAAGGCACAATATGGGCAAACTGGCATCCCATCTTCGTCCCCTTGCGGGACGGCATATCACTCCATAGAGTGACGTATCCTCATCCTCTGGTGGACGAGTCGATACAGCTATTAACCCTGGGGCGGTCAGGGATGCTGGGTAATCCAACCCCAAACAATACAACGGTCTCAACTAGTAATGTTGTATGTGTATCTCACATGCTGAGGCTAATAGGGGTAAAGTATCATATATATATTACATGCTGAGCTAATTATAGTGATCTGTACATATTTAATACGTGCTGAGGCAGGTAAAGATGTATAAATATGAATGTAGTCTCCTACCGGACTGTACTGGGCAAATGCTATATAAGATAATGTTTCTACTGAAAACTCTACTGTTTACTAAGTTTTTGTATACACTATATGCTGAACTAGTGATAGAAATAGGTACATACTTAACACATGCTGAGGCTGGAAGTACTATATATGTATGTACGAATATAATCTTTCTGCTAAACTACGCTGTATACTGACTTTCTATAGTAACATGATTTACTAATCCTGACATGCTTTCTGAACTTCATTTTAGCCTGCTATTCTATTTCTGAAGTGCTTTACGGATACTGTACTACTTCACGGGGTTTCAGCTGAACACAACAATATCTTAACATGGCATATTACATCACACACTGAATATACTGGGCAATCTCCAACGCTTGCGTTAGAATCTATTTCATACCGATAGGTTTCGTACACGTTACAACCCAAAACTTCTCATATTGCACCAATCTTCACAATAACACAATAATCGATTTCTGAACATTCTACTGGTCTGTAAATTACTATACTGCTTCAATGTTACTCAACTTGCCGAGGAAACTTAACTTTACATACCTTATCCTTGAATTATTCGTCTGTCGGACGAGGCTCGGCCGGTACTTCAATTGTTTTCTCCCAACTGCATTCATAAACATACCAATTAACACTAAATACAACTTTATTTCAAAAGGCAGCGTCACTTTCGATATAGTTTATAGCCTAAACTTAGGCTTATCGAAAGACGGCCAGAAACTCGCTATTTTTCAGGGGCCCAGAAGGGAGAAATATTCACTTCACAACTAGGAACACATAGACACTAATTTAGAGCAATTCCACTTACCTTGACCCGGTGGCTCGACGATTCGTCGGCCGTATTTCAAGAAACTAATTCCGTAGAAATGCTCAGCTAAATACTTGGGTATCTGGGATTAATCTGAGTTTGGGCAGCGTTTGGTAGCGTAATCGGACGAAAATATTAAATTTCCCTTCGTCTTCCTCTGTTCACTGCATATTCTGGAATTTTCATAAGGTATTGAATGAGTTAAAACCGAAGGGGGGGATTTATATACTTGGGCCTGGACCAGGGCAACGTGTCACGGAGCCAACGCGGAGGCTCCTCCTCCGTGACACGCTGCCATCGCGGAGGGGCTCTGCCTCGGCTCCTTCCGCGATGGTTCGACAGGCTTCTCGTCCGATCTTTTCCCGGGCCTTTCTCTCATACGTATGGCCTTCAAATATGCTTAACCACCGTGGGAATAGGTCATCCAAGTGCCGGGAATTCTATGGGTACAACAATTTGATGTTCATATGCTATGTTAAGGGAAGTACGGGTTGTATATGGATCGTAGATGACAAGGGAAATGTGTACGAATGGAAAAGCAAGGAGTATGTGAAGTTTATAAGTTAGGGTCAACTTTAAACGATCATATCTCCCAATATATAATGAACTATGATCCTGGGAAAAATAGCATATAATGAACTATGATCCTGGGTAAAATAGCATGCCCAAGTGATACTTTATAACTTAGTTTGGCCTTGTTTATCTATTTATTTATATACATTCTCATGTGTTTTTATGTAAATGTGAATATGTATTAACCCACATGATTAGTCCTTGTTTTTGAAGTTAAATAACGCATTTGAGGACTTAATCTATGATTGGGTGAAGAGGAGCAATGATATCGGGAGCGATACACCAAAGTTGGAATAGAATGAGGGATCACTGAAGGGTGCCGCAATGGGCACTGTGTCACGGAGCCATCGCGGCAGTGTTCTACCTCTAGAATTTAAATTGGGCGATTTCCAGAGGGCTTCCGCGATACCTCTGTGTCATGGAGGCAGTACTCCGCGATACACTCCGTGTCACAGAGGCAGTGCTCCGCGATACACTCCGTGATACGGAGTCACTCCACTTCGAGCTAAATAGTTGCTTTTTCTCATTTACTATAAATAGGACCCTTAGCTCCTAAAAACATTTGGTCACGATTTTATTCTGAAAAACCACCTAGGAGTGAAGGGAGAAGTGGGAGAATTCACCTAGGGTTCATCAATTTCATCTTCTCTTCTACCAATTCTTGTAAGTATGTTACATTAACAATGTTTTCTCATAATTTTATGAACTTGAGTGGCTAGAACCCTTCCTCTAGGGTTGAAGCCATGAGTTATGATTGTGTTTTTATGAATTTGTTTTGGAATTAAGTTATTGATTGTTGTTTTGTATTGCATTCTTCATTATGGTTGTTTTTATGATTGATCACCATGAAAACACATACGTTAAGCTTAGGTAAATGCTTGATGAAGCAAACCTAGGCAATAACATAAGAATGTAGTAAGCAAGTTCATTTCTTTTGTTAAGATTTGTGGTTAGGATAGGAATATACCTAATTACGTTGCTTGGTTTATAAAATGGGAAGATAGAAAGACACCAACTTAGCATCATACTCCACCACTTGTAGGAGTAGTTGTGAAGCTAAGTTTGGTTAAATGGTTGGAGGTATGGAAGTACCCAAATCAATGGCATAAACCCCATAAACTACATCCACGTAGTGAATTTCCCATGAACTAGAAATAACATCCTTGCTCAACAATGTAGTAGTGAGGCTAGTTTGTCGTGTTTAGAGGTTCGGAAGACAATGAACATGCAATCTTAATTATGTGAGACGACAATTAATAGTTTCATACTTAAATCATAGCAAATCGTAGTATCGCATGATTTTCCGGCGTTAACTCTAGTTGCTCCTTTAATGAACACTTGCAACATTTAATATCAACACTTGAACTTGATAATGAGCTGAATTGGTCCAGTCCCTGTGGGTTTGAAATCCAACTCTTAAAAAGGGCCACTATATTACTTTTACGACCCGTACACTTGCGGGCTCATCAACTCTTTCGCGCCGTTGCCGGGGACTCGGCAAAATTTAGTGAATTTTTCTGTTTTTGTGTGATTTTTGAATTTCCTTAAGTTCTGAAAAACTTGGTCTTAATCTGACTTATTGCAGGTGATAGGTTGTTTTGTCGAGCTGGCTAAGAATAGAGAGCTTGTGGAATCGTTGCTTGAACCTGAACGTCAAATCCATTTGCGAAGGAGAGTAGCTCTTGAGCAAAAGCTGAAACGACTTCAAGAAAAGGTACATCAACAACCACCCGCAGGACAAGCCCAATTGGCACCAGAAGCAATGGCAGCCAGACCAGTTCATGAAGTGGCAATCCCACAAGCGACAAATGTGAACTCTAGTATCCGTAAACCGGAGCCTGGAGGGAACTTTAAATTGAAATAGAACATGGTGCAGCTGTTACATTCCAGTGGTCAATTAACTGGGATGGCACATGAGGACCCGCAGCAGCACCTACAGAACTATTTAGAGATTAGTGACACTTTCGTCCCCATCGGAGTGTCCACAGACTAGGTCTGACTTACCCTCTTCTAATTTTCATTGTTGGGAGAGGAAAAAAGGTGGTTGAAGCCTGAGCGACCGAACTCCATAACTTCTTGGGATGATAAAGGGCTTCAGAGTCTGAAGAAGTTGGAGGAAGAGAGGAACAGAGTGGAGGCTGTTTCCGCTAAAAATCAAAAGAAAAGGAGATGATTCTCGAAAAAGAACCCAGGTATGAGGATGTCCTGAAAAGGATAGTTCACGTCGTGCCGCGACGTAAAATAAGGCGCTGCTTGGGAGGCAACCCAAGGGTATCGCAGGTACAGTTTGTGATTTTTGTTTATGTGTTTTTGTTTATTTTAAAATTGTGTTGTTTTTGGTGGAAAGTTAGGCACGGAAAGAGGGGAAGTCTGAGTACCCGTGGAAGAGGAAGCTAACAAGCATTGAAGAGAAAGAGTGTGGGGTCAAACACCCACTTGTGAAAATTTGAAGGAAAGCATGCTTTTAGCTAGGCCTAGAGGCCCCAGGGAGTATTTCTTACCCTTATTTCTTACCCTTTTTAATATTAATTTGATGCTATGGGGACATAGCATGATTCAAGTGTGGGGTGAGGAAAAATTTAAAAAAAAAATTCCTTAATGATTTTTGGTGAATTAGTGCTTGAGAGAAATATTGAAGAAAAATTTTTGAATTAAGCATGACTTCACCACCCGTTGGTTTTTCTTTTCAATTCTTTTTCGACGGGGGGTCTTTGAACCGAAGAAGAATAAAAATTTTCTTTGTATGTATGTAATGTTTTTAGTCATAGTTAGGGACTGTTTCTGACGATGGATGGATGATAACTGTCTTGAGGAAAAATCAGTCAATAGGTTTAGGTTTTTGAACCTGTAGCTAATTGATGGATTGATGTTCTTGTTATGTTCTATACATGATTGTAAGATACAAGTGTGGTTAGTGTTGAAGCATGTAAGAAGTGTATAACTTTGTTTGAGACACTTGGGCTCATGAATTTGACTCAATGTGATTGAAGCTTAATTTTGAATTCTTGTGATTAGCTGAGTAAGAGTCTGCTGAATATGTCTTGAATTGAGCATGTGCTGTGAGTGTAAGTTTTTCAAATATTCCATGCTATTGTGGAATGTCTAGAACTTGCCTGGTGTGTATATAAAAATAAATGAAGGATGTAGAGTGTAGGAAATGATTTAGGCATTTCTTGGAATGAGCCAAATATTTAATCCTCACTTTACCTACCTTGAATATTTAATCCTAGTTAGCCCCATTGAGCCTTAAGCCTATTCTTTGATAGTTACAATATAAGGTTAATCCTTTTTCTTTCATTAGCCTTGAATTTGATCCAAAACTCCTAAGCGCTTAAGGGAAAAATCCGAAAGAGTGAAGGAGTGAGAAGCATGAAAAAGAAGGAAAAGTAGCAGTTGTAAAAGTTGAGAAAGGTCAAGGGTGCACGTGTTTGAAAATGCTTGATTATTGGTAGGGAGTAAGAAAATAAATGAATGAAAAAGTTGCGTAAGTACTCCTTACTAATAAGCTAAGTGTTCTTAAAGTAATGGGAACAAGAAGAAAAAAATATTCAGGATTGAAAAGAATGAGGGTGAAGTAAGAGAAGAGATGTCCTTAATGAAGGTTGAAGTTATTAAAAGCGCTTGGGAAAGATAGCCACTATTACTGGCCAGAATAGTACCTACCCGTCCCTTAGCTTACATTACAACCCATTAAGTCCTACTTGATTTTACATTCATACATCCTTAAATTAGTGGAGTAAAACACTAAGGGTAAGCTTATGGTTCACTACATGATGTATGTGAATTCTTTTAGAGAGCGAGCGTAATCTTATTCATATACCCATACATGTTGTGATTTGAAAATTTGTGAGTAAAAATGGGTAACTCCCTTATTGTGAGGGAACATGTTTAATGAGAGATAACATCATGTAGGATTTCTTGATCGGTTGATTTGCATGATTTTGCTAAGATTGAGAGTCGATTCTTGAGGTTAGGAAGTCTTAATGGAGTTGTATATCATTTCATTGATTAAATCATGCATGCTCTATTTTTAACTTGCTATCTTAAATAATCATTATAGTCGTAGCTTGAATTGTCTTGCTAAATTAGTTATGTGTGAGTCTTCATTTAAATGAGATGTAAAAGGGTTGTTCGAGGATGAACAAGGCTTTAAGTGTGGGGTAGGTGATTGTGGGCAAAATAGCATGCCCAAGTGATACTTTATAATTTAGTTTTGCCTTGTTTATCTATTTATTTATATACATTCTCATGTGTTTTTATGTAAATGTGAATTTGTATTAAACCACATGATTAGTCCTTTTTTTTTAAGGTAAATAACGCATTTGAGGACTTAATCTATGATTTGGTGAAGTGGAGGAATGCTATCGGGAGCGATACACCAAAGTTGGAACAAAATGAGGGATCATTGAAGGGTGCCGCGATGGGCACCGTGTCACGAAGCCATCGCGGCAGTGTTCTGCCTCCAGGATTTAAATTGGGCGATTTCCAGAGGGCTTCTGTGATACCTCCGTGTCACAGAGGCAGTGCTCCGTGATACACTCCGTGTCACGTAGGCAGTGCTCCGCCATACACTCCGTGTCACAGAGATAGTGCTCCGCGATATACTCCATGACACGGAGCCACTCCACTTTAGGCTAAATAGTTGCTTTTTCTCATTTACTATAAATAGGACCCTTAGCTCCTAAAAACATTTGGTCACAATTTTATTCTGAGAAACTACTTAGGAGTGAAGGGATAAGTGGGAGAACTCACCTGGGGTTCATCAATTTCATCTTCTCTTCTACCAATTCTTGTATGTATGTTACTTTAACAATGTTTTCTTGTAATTTTACAAACTTGAGTGGCTAGAACCCTTCCTCTAGGGTTGAAGCCATGAGTTATGATTTTGTTTTTACGAATTTGTTTTGGAATTAAGTTATTGATTGTTGTTTTGTCTTGCATTCTTCATTATGATTGTTTTTTTATGATTGATCACCATGAAAACACATACGTTAAGCTTAGGTAAACGCTTGAGGAAGCAAACCTAGGCAAGAACATAAGAATGTAGAAAGCAAGTTCTTGTCTTTTGATAAGATTTGTGGTTAGGATAGGAATATACCTAATCACCTTGCTTGGTTGATAAAATGGGAAGATAGAAAGACACCAACTTAGAATCGTACTCCACCACTTGTAGGAGTAGTTGTGAAGCTAAGTTTGGTTAAATGGTTAGAGGTACGGAAGTACCCAAATCAATGGTATAAACCCCATAAACCACATTCACTTAGTGAATTGCCCACGAACTAGAAATAACATCCTCGCTCAATAATGTAGTAGTGAGGCTTGTTTGTCATGTTTAGAGGTTCGGAAGACCATGAACATGCAATTTTAATTATGTGAGATGACAATTGATAGTTTCATACTTAAACCATTGCAAATCATAGTATCGCATGATTTTCCGGTGTTAACTCTAGTTGCTCCTTGAATGAATTTAGAGTATTTCGTTGACCACCTCTAGACTTAATTAAATTTCTCAAACAAGTCTATAATCAATACTTGCAAAATTTAATATCACACTTGAACTTGATAATGAGCTGAATTGGTCCAGTCCCTGCGGGTTCGACATCCGGCTCTTAAAAAGGGCTACTATATTACTTGTACGACCCGTACACTTGCGGGCACATAAAACTAGAGGCCTCACAACCTATAAAATTAAAGCTATTTTAGTCTACTTTTTAGAATATCAAACCGCTCGTCAATCAGAGTTAGAAGTAAAAATTTCTGAGCATTGTACTGAAGTCCCATTAAGCAGTGACATAAGCACCGCCACCACCGCCCTGCCCTATTTATTTAAGTTGTTTGCTGCTCAAATTATATCATTCCTATCCAAATTCGAGCTTCCTTCTTATGGGAAACTTCTCTCTGTATTTTACAGAAAAAAACCAAGGTAAATCAAGGAAAATCATCAACCAAAAATTCAAGCCAAGTGAAGAAGATCATTGCAAAGTTGAAAAGAGCTATCGAGGAGTCTTGTTGTTGAATTTGGAAGCTTGTTTATGATGTATTTTTATTCGTTTATGGAGCAGTACTAACTTGAATAATCCATTCCATGGCTGGACTACCAGTTCTATGCCTTATCGGCATCATACCCCCGTCGAGCCTGGTGCCTGGGGTGCAGTTATCAGGAGTCCACTGGACTCAGACACAGTTATAGTTCAAGGGCCGAGTGGGCTCAGTTGCAGACCTAGGGGACCGATAGGTTGGCTATAGTTACTAGTTGACTCATTTTGACCTTGTTAGGGGTATATACCTTCCGGCTTGTAGGGGCCAGGTAAGGTTCTTGTTTGCACTATTTACTGATAGATTAAACAGCAGGAAGTTAAGTTATTCAAGTTATATCTCTATCCCCTCTATTCAGTTTCATTTCAGTTTTATTCAATCATTTCTACTTACTGCCTTACATATTCGGTACATATTGTACTAATGCCCATCCTTGGGGCGCTGCATTACTTGCCTGCAGGTGCGGATAGACACGGATCAGGACCTTCCTAGCTTTCAGCCAGAGTCAGTAGTTCAGTTACCTCCCTCCTCCGGAGCTACTTAGTTAGAAGGTTTTCTCTTTTGATTGTACAGTATATGGGTAGGTCAAGGCCCTGTCTCGACCATTATTCCACTCCTAGAGGCTTGCATATTTATAGATTCCATGTGGTTAGTTTGTTGTTGGCCGTGTGGGGCCTATATATTTTTTATTTCGTGTGATGGTTGTGTGAGGCCTTGTTTAGCTGTTAGATGTGGCCTTGTAGTCTATAGTATAGTTATAGTTCCCTGATTTTCATTTCACTTATAACTAGACAACAAGGTGGTCTTGTTAGCGCACATAGGATTCCCTATTATTGCTTATTGTTGGTTAGCTATTTTTGTTTATAGGTGGTTATATGGCCTTGTCAACTGAAAGCTATATTTACAGCCGAGATATAGCTCGTTGTTTTCCTGCATTAAGTCACAAGCATGCACCAGATGTGCATAAGCCTAGCCAGGTCAGTCAGATTCCAGTATGGCACTAGGTGCCAGTCATGCCTCCCAAGGTGGGGTGTGACAAGTTCAATGCTTGTAAATCAATAAAACAACCGAGAGATAGGAATATAGTCTCGGTGATTGATGTTATTGATGAAGGGGTAGTTGAAGCACCAAAGAAGGAGATATGTAGTTGAAATTCTAGTTGCAGTGGTGATGAATTTTGCAGATGACCACATTCAATGGATGAAAATGTAGTGAATACTCTAGCAGAGATGGTTCTTATTCTTATGCTCTATATAAGTGTGGATTTGGATTTGAAGAATAGACCAACTCCTCTAGCAAAACCCTCTATTGAACAACCACTAGGCTGGAGTTGAAAGCATTACCTGGTCATCTATGATATGTTTTCTTGTTAGATAATAACATACTCCAAGTCATTATGGAAGTTGCTTTATTAGAATGGCAGGTTGAAGCTCTAGTTATTGTACTAAAAAGGTAAAAGAGAGCAATTGAGTGGACAATTGCTGACATTACCAAGATTCCCCTAGGATTACGTACGCACAAAATTCAGCTAGAGGAAGATTGTTTCTCTAGCAGATAACACCAGCGCAAACTCAATCCATCAATGCAAGAGGTGGTGAAAAAGGAAATAATTAAATGGCTGGATGCAGGTGTCATATACCTAATCTCTAATAGTAAATGGGTAAGTCCGGTGCAATGCGTACTCAAAAAGGGAGGGATGATTGTGATTGCCAATGAGCAGAATGAGTTGATTCCATTGAGACCCGTCACGGGTTGGCGTGTCTGTATGGAATACTAGAAGTTGAATACTTGGACACTCAAAAATCACTTTCCAATATCATTTATGGATCAAATGTTGGATAGGTTGGCAGGCATAGGTTGATATTTCATCCTAGACGGTTATTCTAGATATAACCAAATATCAATTGCACTAGAGGACCAGGAGAAGACTACTTTTACTTATCCTTATAGGACATTTACTTTCCAACGCATGCCACTCGAATTATGAAATGCACCTACAACTTTCTAGAGGTGTATGATGTCGATATTATTTTATATGGTGGAAGACACCTTGGAAGTTCTCATGGACGACTTCTCAGTCGTCAGTGATACTTTTGAAGAATTCTTGGAAAATCTTGGAAAGGCCTTACAACAATGTGAGGAAGCAAATCTTGTGTTAAATGGGGAGAAGTACCATCTCATAGGGAAAGAAGGCATTGTTCTAGGACACAAGATATCATAAAAGGGCATAGAAGTTGACAGGGCAAAGATTGAGGTGATTGAGAAGTTGCCTCCACCAATCTCGGTGAAGGGGGTGAAAAGCTTTTTGGGTGATGTAGGATTTTTCTGAAGATTCATAAAGGGATTCTCAAAAATAGCAAGTCGATTGTGCAAGCGGATAGAGATAGAGACCAAATTTATGTTTAATGAAGATTGCCCGAAAGCTTTTGAAAACCTGAAAAAGCAAGGTTTGTGGCTACCCCAATAATTATTGCACCAGATTGGTCACAACCATTTGAAGTGATGTGTGATGCTAGTGGGGTTGCACACAGAGTTGTGTTGGGGAAGAAGAGAAGAAAGATTTTCCACCCCATTTGTTATGCTAGCAAAACATTGAATGGGGCATAAATCAACTACACTGTGACTGAGCAGGAGTTATTGGTAGTAGTGTATGCCTTTGAAAATTTTAGGGCATACTTTCTCGGCACCAGAGTTATTGTGCACACTGATCATGTGACTTGGAGATATCTCATGGCGAAGAAAGATGCAAAACCAAGGTTGATAAGGTGGATACTTCTGCTAAAAGAGTTCAACTTTGAAGTCAAGGATCATAAAGGATGTGATAATCAAGTAGAAGATCACTTATCTAGACTTGAAGATGAGGGAAGAGTAGCAATGAATGAGGAGATTTATGACTTATTCCCTGACAAACAGGTATTAGCTGCAACAGTCAATCTCATTCCATGGTTTGCTAATTTTTCCAATTACATTATCAGTGATATAATGCCGAAGGACTTAACTTTCCATCAGCAAAAAAAGTTCCTTCATGATGTAAATAAATACTTCTGGGATAAGCCATATTTGTTCTGAGTATGTGCTGACAACCTGATAAAGAGATGTGTCCCATAAGCAGAAATGTTGAACATGCTAGAGGCATGCCATTCATCTCCTGTTGGAGGACACCATGGTGTTTCTCGAACGGCTAAGAAAATTTTGCAATGTGGATACTACTGGCCCACCATACATCAGGATGTAAATGATTTTGTGATGGCATGTGTTCAATGCCAAAGACAGGGAGATATATGTTGAAGGCATGAATTACCTATGACTCATGTTCTGGAAGTGGAATTGTTTGATGTATCATGCGTAGACTTTATGGGTCCATTTGTGAGCTCATATAGCCAGAAGTACATTTTGATGGCAGTGGATTATGTCTCCAAATGATACTCAAGGTTTGGTACTCCAAGAGCTATAATCAGCGATATTGGGCCCACTTCTGCAATAAAGTTTTTAGTGCTTTGCTGGCGAAGTATGGAGTTAAGAAGCATAAAGTGGCTACTTCCTATGGGAAAGTATAGGTATCAAACCACGAAATTAAAACTATCCTGGCCAAGACAGTGAATGCAAACCGAACAGACTGTGCTCAAAAACTTGATGATGCACTATGGGCATACCGGACGCCTATTGGGATGTCCCCATACCAGTTAGTGTTTGGGAAAGCTTGTCATATGCTCGTTGAGATTGAGCATAAAGCTCTATGGGCTCTCAAGAAGCTCAACTTGAGGTGGAGTAAGGCTACACATCTGAGGTTGGATCAAATAAATGAGATGGATGAATTCCGTCTGAGGGCATATCAGTGGGCTGCTTTGTACAAGAAAAAGATGAAGATGTACCATGACCAGAGAATTAAAAAGAGGGAGTTTAGCCCCCACAGGTCTTGTATTGTTGTTTAATTCAAGGCTCTAGCTGTTTCCAGGCAAACTCTGATCAAAATGGTCTGGGTCGTTCAACATGACAGACTCCTTACAAGCGTTTTTTCTATCTACTATTATCTAAAAATAATCAAGTTATTATTCCATCTGGAGCTATTGAGCATGAAAATTAGAAAGGAGAACGCTTCAAAGTGAATGGTCAGCGTGTGAAGCATTACTATGGAGTTTGGCAGGACTTAAAAGTGTTAGAGTTAGTGTACCTTGATGAAGTCTGAGTAATCAAGGTACCCAAGTCGTGCCGCGACACTAAATCAGGCACTACTTGAGAGGCAGCCCAAGAGTGTTGTATTTAGAATTTATCATTTGTCTGATTTGATACATTATTTGTTTGAAAGGGGTGTTAAGTGTGTAGGTACAGGTGATCATGAAGAAGGTGACGAAGATAACTGATGGGCCATCAAGCACTATGACGGGCCGTCACTTTGAACCATCCCTTGAAAAGAAAAAAAAAGGTGGATTCTGGATTAGCCCGATGACCAAACTAATGAACCGCCATGCCCATGATGTGTCATACCTCGAATGTGTTTGAGAATAAACCCGGGAGTTAAAAGTTGAAAACTATTGAAATGGAGAAAATTTCACAAAATGGACCATGGAACGACTCGTGGTATCAAACCATGGGTCATTATATGCAGTCGTTGATTAAGGGAGTATTGGTGGCAGTGGAGATAACGAGTGGTATGATGACCCATTGTGAGATACAACGGGCCATCCTTTTCAGTCGTGGTGAAGCTTGGATTTCAGCAGGTAGGATACAATGGGTCTACCAACGATTCATTGTGAGCTATAATGACCCGTTGTTACTGGTCGTTGTTCTGATTCAAGAAAATCCAGTGTGGATGACGAATTGAGACCACGACTCATTGGAAGAAACCACGAGTCATGCTGAGGCTCATGATAAGAAGGTTCAACTTTTGTGATGAGCAAACAATGGACGATGTAACGAATCATTGTTTCAGAAATCGAGTCGTCCTGTCCGTCCGTTGGTTAGTTTCAGAAGTAAGCTATAGTAGTGCAAATCACGAGCGACAGAATGGGTCTTCGTTAGCTCTAATGACCCATTGGTTCCGTCCGTTAGTTCAACTCGGAGAGTTTTCAGGGCAGATTCATTAAGGGCATTTTTGACTTTTTCACGCTATGAGACCCTAAACTATGTTGTTTTAGCTTATGACAAGTGGGTTTTTAGGGGGATAATTTATTCTAAGTCCTCATTCATGCATGTAAGCATATTGAGAGGTAATCAAAGGTGATTCAAGGCTCTTCTATTCAATTCCTTCAATTTCCTTCTTGGGCTTTCAAGGGAAGTTTGGAATCAGTTGTTCCAGTTATGTAAGGCTATCAATGGGTGATTTCTTCCACACCCATGCCCGTTATCAATGATTTTTACAAAAAATTTATTAAAAACTCATGGGGTTTTGAAGATGATTTTATAAAAGTCTAATGATTTGATAATGGGTATTTTGATATTAGAATCTCATCATAATCTATAGGTTTTAATCAGTTTTTATTATTTAAATCATTTATAATTTTATCAATTTTGATTTTTATGAAATTAAGCCTAATTATGCATGACCTATGATGAATCGATTTATGATCTTCCCTTCAAATGATGATATTTACAAACCCAACATGATTTACGATTTGAATTACGGATTTATGATATTACCCATCATGATTTTATGAATTCCAAGCTATATGCATGATTTACAAGTATGTATGAACCTTATGAATCATGAATTATGTTTTGGCCGACTCACGGGCCTCGTTTCATGGATAGTTTCCGTATGTACAAGTATGTTTATGATTATCATGATTTAACTAGCCCATGAATTCATGCATGTTATGCTATGAGCACTATATACGTTTTGAGAGTAGTATCGAACACCGAGTAGATTTGGGGCTCAGGTTAAACCCGAATCTTATGAACTATGCGCCACCGTAGGTATGTTGAAACCCCTTTCATGATTGTCCCTGGCCCAAATGTACCTTTCTTCATGTTGATATCACACTTTCATGGTTCTACCCTTGGCAAGGTACGGACAGCCTCCCGACTAAGGTTACAAGTCGGGCTTCATGTATGCTCATATGGGGTATGTCGATTAAGAGAATCTCCTCCTATTCCTCATGATTTATGCATTTCTATGATTATGTATATTGTCTCAAGTTATGTTCAATAAAGTTTTTCTCTTATGATTATGATTATGATTACATTACGTATATTTTGAAAATTTTGAGCCTTATGTTATGTTATGTTATGATGTTTATGATATGAGCATGGTGTCCCACTCTTATGATCATTTATGAGTTTTATATGTTTTAAATGTACGTTTTACTTACCTTGACTACTCAGTACATTCCACGTACTGACCGCATACTTTCTATGTTGTATCGTTTCATGATACAGGCCCTGGCTCTCAAGCTCACCCTCCTCAGTAGCTCCTTAGAGTTCTCTATTAGCTTATTTGGTGATTCCTCATGTTCCGAGAGCCATATGTTCAGACTCTATGCTTTTCTTTCAGTTTCAGAATTGTTAGGGTTAGTTGGAGAGTTGTCCCCTCAACCCGTCTTTCATGATTAGAGGCTTTTCAGACTACAAGTTGTATTTAGCTGTCATGTATGAATTGTGTATTTTCCATTCTCCATATTTATGACATGTTTACGTTTTCTTATGTTAAGTCTTTCACTTATGTGAATGAGTTGGATGTACGCTCATACCATGGGTCAACTTGGGTCTTTCGGGGATCCTTGTCCTGTGTCTACGATCCGGGTGTACGTGCGGGTTATGAATGATGGATCTTCACTTTGGTCATCACAAATGGAAGAAAAATAGGGGATTATTGGTAAGCTTGATGGTAGAGTTGACGAGCCGTCAGACACGCGATGAACCGTCAACTGTGTCATCATATGTGATCATAAGAACTTGGAATTTAGAGAAGGTCGACCGTATACCTGACTTATCATCCGTCTTTGGTGGACCATCAATTGCTCCATCACTTGTAGAGAGATGAAAACATCAATGATATCAGCATGACAAGCAAGTTGATGGAAGGTCATGTATCCGACGGGCTATCACTCACACCGTCATCTAATCAAGTAAGTACACTCTTAAAAAGCCCTATTTGATCCAACCCAAACCCTTCTAACCCAGATCTGATCCAATTCCCTTCCCATTTACCCCCGACTATTTAAATTATTTTGTTTAAGTTGTATGTTCTTCCTTCCCACTTCTACAAGTACGTATCCACCAGACCCCCATATTCAAACCCACCATTCTTCTCTCTAATCCATCCCTTGTTTTTCCCAATCTAAACTTTCCCGAATTATGGTCCCATGTGTTTAGTGAGAACTTAAACGAGTGTGATCGTGAAAATCATCTTCCCAAATACCTACAGGTATGTTATACTTTTTCTTATAGTTTCCAATATATGGGATGTGGTTCTAACCGATGGTTTGGGTATTGTCACGACCCGAACATAGGCCCGGATCAAGACACAGGATAAGGAGCCTCGAGAGACTCCAAGTCGACCCATGGCATAAACATACATCTATCTCAATCCAATAAAGCAGAAGACTTAACTTAATAAACATAATGGAAGTCTATTCGTAACATAGCATCGGAACTAGAATTCACTTCTTACATGACAAGCTGATTACTACATACAGTCTAAAAGCCTCTAACATACCTGATGGGATGATTGGACAAAACCCCCAACTAACCCGACAAGTCTAAAACTGGAAATATGTTAAACATAACTGAATGGGAGAGGGGCCCTCGACAGATGAGCACTCACCAATAGAGACTGGATGCTAATTCCAGAAGCTAGCTAGTGACTGGGCTGAGTCTGATGATCGGAGCCTTTATCATAAAATGATACAACATTGAGTATGCGATTAGTACGTGGAATGTACCGAGTATGCAAGGTAAGTAAAACAGACATTTAAAATACATAAAAGTTCATAAGAGTAGGACAATATGATCATAACATGAATATTATAATGCAAATATAAGGCTCAAGATTTTCAAAACATTTGTAGATCATTCATAATCTTAATCATAAGAGAAGAGCTTTATTAAACATGACTTGAGCCAAGGTATATAATCATAATCATACATAAATCATAAGGAATAGTGGGAGGACTCGTCATAACCGACGCCATTACGGTAGAGCCTTACATGATGCCCCAACTATCTCACTCAAGTGGGAAGAGTCGTCCTGGCTATCCAGGCAAGGGACGTGCAGTATGTGATATCACAAAGAGGGGATCCATTAATATTGGATTATATATATAAATGAACCTATGATGGAACATAGTTCTGAGACACCAGCATAATCCTTTGAACATCGAGCTACTTGGTGCTACACAGTGCACTCGAAAACATGCACATTAGGTTGGTATAGTAACCGTAACATCATTTTATGAAATTCATGGACAAATAAATAACATTATTCTTGATCCCTATTTAAAATACATGTTTATCCATGAACAAGGGCCCATGGTTGGACAAAGTCATAAATCGATAAATCATGAAATTCATGCATACCTGTAAAACATGTATATACTTGATATTCATAAATTCATGATGAGCATTTGAGAGGAACCATATCATAAGTCATAAATCATAATGGGTTAATGAACATCAAAATCAAAGTAGAATCATAACTTGATTTATCATGGAACATGCATAATTGGGCATAATTTTATAGAAATTTAAATCCATAAGTTTATAATTGAAATAGTTGTAAAATTTGCCCATGATTCATAGAATATGAATTGATACATAAAGGAGATTAACCCATAGATAGATCGCAAGGATTTAATAAGAATTGGGATAAAACCCACATAGAATTATCAATAGAATTTTCATGAATTAGGGAGAGATTGGGCAAGGTTGTGAACAAATTCACCCATTCATAACCCTACATACCTGAGATGGAATTATTTCACCACTCCCTTGATTTCCCAATGAAGAATTGAAGAAAAACTTGAAGGAATTAAGCTTGATCACCTCCTTATCTCTCTAAGTTTGCATGCATAAATAGGAATAGTCTTGAATGAACTTGACCCTCTTAATACTCACTATTCAGAGCTTAAAAATACATAGTTTAGGCCTTATGATCATAGGAATGATGTATAAGCCCTTACTATACTCAAAGAAAATAACTCACTGCCAGTTCCAATGAGGGACTGGACGAGTCGTTACCAGGGGGGACGAGTCGTCGTCTGTTCTCATGAAGTCCACTGCCACCTTTCCTCAAGGGGGTCCCCACGAGGGACCTAACAACTCGCTACTGGTGACCATGACTTGCAGTCACCACTCATTACCTCCAATACCAAAAATCTCCAATTATTCACCAAATGCTGCCCATAACTCACCTAACGAATCGTGGTGTCTAACCATGACTCATGGTGTCCAGCTGTAAGGAACATTGCCAACTCAACCTTCACCTTTCATTACCTCTTGACCACGATTGACTCAACAAGTTGTGGGTGCTGACCACGACTCGTGGTCATGCCCATGAGGACTCCAAACTCAAAAATTCCAACTTAAGTCGTGCACCTCACCGTGATTCACTTCACGACTCGTGGTCTACCCCACGGGTCACAAGACGACTCGTTCTATGACCTGGTGAAGAAAATCCTGTTTTCTCTATTTCAACTCCTGAGTTTGATCTTTGGGCTTTCAGGGTATAACAATATCTCCCCTTTGGGAACATTCGTTGAATGTTGAAAATCATACAAAAAAGCAAAGAAATACAATCATCATATTCGAATACTGATCATATAAGCTGAAAACTGACGAAATGACTAACTCCGATTCAAACTACATGGCTGAATTGAATTCATGAATCATACATACATACATAGACATGAAAGAAACTGGGGCACATGAACTGAACATGAAAATGGATAGAGTTTTAGGGAGACAAATTGTTACCTCAAGCTATAACTGAGCCAATAAGGAATAAATGTCGGTATCTAGCTATCATATCTGCTTCGGCTTCACACATAGCTCCCTCAACATGTTCATTCCTCCATAAAACATTTATTGAAGCTACTTGCTTGTTTCTTAGCCTTTGAACCTAACGATCCAATATTTTCACTGGAACCTCCTCATAGCTAAGGCTGTCTTTCCCACCTACACTGTCCACCAGAACAACTAGAGCTAGATCCCCCAAACACTTCTTTAAGAATGATATATGAAAAAAAAAGATGAATGGAAATTAATTCTGAGGGCAACTCCAATTCATATGCCACCTTGCCAACCCGCTTTACAATCTATACGGGACAACATAATAGGGACTGAGTTTTTCTTTGTTTTTGAACCTCATCACTCCCTTCATCGGAGAACCTTTAGAAACACCTAATCATCAACTTCGAACTCAAGTTCCCTCCTTCTCACATCAGCATTGGACTTTTGGCGACTTTGAGCTATTTCCAACCTGTCCCATATGAGCTTAACTTTCTCCATGGCCTCGTGGACTGGATTTGGTCCTATCATCACAGCTTCACCGACTTAAAACCAACCAATAGGAAATATACATCTCCGCCCATAGAGAGCCTCAAACGGAGCCATCTAAATGCTTGAATGAGAGTTGTTATTCTATGCAAACTCAATAAGAGGCAAATGGTAACCCTAAATACCCTTGAAGTCAATCACACATGCTCTCAACATGTCCTCGAGAGTCTGAATTGTCCACTCCGCCTAACCATCCGTTTGTAGGTGAAATGTTGTACTAAGCTTGACTTGAGTAGCAAGTCCTTTTTGAAATGATCTCTAGAACTGAGAGGTAAATTTAGTAACTCTATCTAATATGATAGACAAGGGCACCCCATGCAACCGAACTAGCTCTCGGATGTATAGTTTGGCATAATTCTCCGCTGAATCAGTAGTTTTGATCGGTAGAAAATGAACGACTTTAGTTAACTTGTCCACGACCACCCAAATGGAGTTATACTTCCTACGAGTGTGAGGTAAACCTGTGATGAAGTCCATATTAATTTCTCCCCACTTCCAAGTAGGGATACTTATATCCTGAAGCACACCTCCTGGTCTCTGGTGCTCAACCTTCACTTTTAATTATAGTTTGGACACTTAGCTACAAATTCTGCGAAGTCCTTCTTCATGCCATTCCACCAATAGATTTCCCATAGGTCACGGTACATCTTGGTGGCACCTGGATGTATCGAATATCTAGAACCATGAGTCTCATGCAATATCCAATTTCTCAAATCATCAACGTTTGGGACACATAAGCAGCCCTGATATCGAAGCACACTATCTCCCCCCTTTGGAGAAGACTTCTAACTTCTGATTCTGAATGGCTTCCTTTAACTTTACCAAAATAGGGTCCCCATCTTTTCTAGATTTCACATTAGTCACCAAGGATGATTTTGACCCGTTCTGCACTATTACATCGCCATTGGTCGAGTCAACCAAATAAACTCCCAACCTTGCAAGTCGATGCACATCTTTCACCGGGTCTTTCCTCCCCTCATCCATATGGGACACACTCTCCATAGAGAGTCTACTAAGTGCATTTGCTACTACATTGGCCTTACCCAGATGGTAAAGGACACTCATATCATAATCCTTCAGTAGATCCAACCACCTCCTTTGGCATAGATTTAGATCCTTCTGGGTAAATACATATTGTAGGCTCTTCTGGTCCGTAAACACATCTACATGGACCCCGTACAAATAGTGTCTCCATATCTTCAAGGCGAATACCACTGTCGCCAATTCAAGATCATGGGTTGGGTAATTCCTTTCATGCACCTTCAGCTGCCTGTATAACCTTGTCGTGTTGCATCAATACGTAGCCAAGGCCAATCCTAGAAGCATCGCAATACACCACAAACCCATCGGTACCCTCCGGTAGAGTTAACAGTAGTGCTGAGGTAAGTCGAGTCTTCAACTCCTGAAAGCTTCTCTCATAAGCCTCCGACTATTGGAACTTCGCTTTCATTTGGGTCAATTTGGTCAATGGCACGGCAATAGATGAAAATCCCTCAACAAATCTTTGATAGTAACCAGCTAAGCCTAAAAATCTCCTCATATCTAAAGGATTCACTGGTCTAGGCTAATTACTCGCCGGTTCTATTTTTAGAGAGTCCACCTTTATACCCTCACTTGACACCACTTGCCCAAAACTTCAACTGAGTTCAACCAAAAATCTCACTTGCTGAATTTGGCATATAATTGGCTCTGTAGTACCACCCTCAAACGAGCGGCATGCTCCTCCTCGCTCCGAAAGTATATCAGGATGTCATCAATAAACACGATCATGAACATATCCAAGTATGGCTTTAACACCCTACTCATCAAATCAATAAAAGTTGCAGGAGCATTCGTTAGTCCAAAAGACATAACTACAAACTCATAATGACCACTCTCCCGAACCCTGAGCTGATGATATCCGAATCTTAGGTCTATCTTCGAAAAGCACTTGGCACCCTGAAGCTGGTCAAACAAATCATCAATCCTGTGTAGAGGATACCTGTTCTTGATGGTGACCTTGTTCAATTGCTGATAATCAATACACTTACAAACAGAACATATTTATTTCAGACAAAGAGAACTGGTGCACCCCACGGGAATATTCTCGGTCTGATTAACCCCTTATCTAAAAGTTCTTTTGACTACTCCTTCAACTCCTTTAACTCAGTTGGAGTCATTCTATAGGGAGGAATAGATATAGGTTGCGTATCATAAAGAAGGTAAATACCAAAATCAATCTCCCGCTCAAGAGGGATTCCCAATAGATTATTCGGGAAGACTTTTGAATACTCACATACTACTAGGACTGATTGGATAGTCGGGGTTTCAGACGTAGCACCCTTAACCCTAATTAGATGGTACACACAACGCTTGGAGATCATCTTTCTGGCCTCAAGATAGGAGATGAAACGACCTATAGGAACAACTGAACTACCCTTCCATTCTATGACTGGATCACCCGGAAATCTAAACTCTACTGCCCGGGTTCTACAATTAATTGAGGCATAACATGAAAATAGCCAATCCATGCCGAGGATAACATCAAAATCAGTCATGGCTAACTCTACTAGATCTGCTGAGGTGACTTTATAAAGGACCATGACTGGGCAACTTCTATACACCCGTCTAGCTACAACTAAATCACCCACTAGAGTAGAGACTTAGAAGGGTTCTGACAAGATTTCGAGACTGACTCTGAAACTACTCGCCACATTAGGTGTTACAAAAGACAAGGTAGCCCTTGGATCTAACAAAGCATATACATCAAGATGGAAAACTTGCAACATACCAGTGACTACATTCGGGGAGACCTGCTGCTCCTGGAGGGATGATAGGGCATAGAATCTATTTTGGCACTGTCCACCACCTCCACTGGTGGATGCACCCTACTAGGTTGGGCGCGCTGGTGCTGCTATTGGTCTGGTAGTTTGAGCATGGCCTCTACCACGACCCTATCTAGCCAAGGGACGCTCTCGGCGCATATGGCCGGATCTACCGCATCCACAACAAATATCCGATCCCATCAAACACTCTCCGGAAAGACTCTTGCCACACTTCCAGCAGGCCAAAAGGTGCGCTCTATCTGCATACTCTTCTAGTCCCTCGAACCCGAGGCCCTACTCCTCTGGTCACCTCTGGATTTGGATGGGAAACTAACTGATGATGGTTTTGGGGCTAAAGATCTCTGTTGGGACTACTGATGGTGCCTACTAGGCCTCGATTGGGAGAATTTCATGCTATTAATCCTGGCCCGCTTGGCCTCCCTCTCCCGCTCACTCAGTTGTACCGCCTCCATATGCTGGGGTACAAGACTATCCCGGTGAAGACAATATCCTGGAGAAGCATAGCAGTCCGACAATCTCTGACCAAGGAGTCTGCTATCCCGTGTACGAACCTGCTCACACGGGCTCTCAAATCTACCACCAACTCCGGTGGATACTTGGACAGATGTGTAAACTCTAAGGCATACTCCTGAACTGTTATCTTTCCCTATTTGAGATTCACGAACTCAGCCATTTTCAACTCCCTCACCTCCCTAGGGAAGAACCGATCAACAAAAGTGGCGTAGAACTTGTCCCAACTGATAGGGCCTACTCTGACTGCCCTACTCTCCTTCCACTGTTTTAAACAAATATGTGTGACTCCCTTTAACTGATATGAGGCTAAATCGGCAAACTTCTCTCCAGTCACCCCCATAATCTAAGTAATCTTCAGAATCTCCTCAATGAAATCATGTGGATCCTCATCCACCTTTGATCCTAGGAACTCAGGAGGGTTCATCCTTAGAAAGTCTCTGACCCTCACTGTCGCTGCATTCCTGTTCTATGAGACATGCACTACTACCTGCTGGTTGACCTAGGCGGTCATGGCCTATGCTAGCATCTGAATGGCTGCCCTGAATTCAGCATGGGCAACCAACTCTGGTGCATGGTGCTCATGGGCTGATGGGGCTTGTAGGTGCCCGTCTCCATTTCCATCCTTGTGTCCATTTCCATTTCCATTCCTTCTGCCGTTAACTCTGTACGGAGGCATGATTTTGCAATCGCGAATAGCACGAGTTAGAAGGATAGAGAGATATTTCACCGTACGACATAGATCATGAAAGAAGGGAACATTTCCTAAATATCTCGTAGCCTGTTTGTGATAAGTGTGGCACACTTCACACCCATGAAAAAACATTAGTAAATCATTCATAATCATAATCATAAGAGAAGAGCTTTATTAAACATGATTGAGCCAAGTTATATAATCATAATCATACATAAATCATGAGGAACATTGGGAGAACTCATCATAATCGACACCATTCATGGTAGAGTCTTACATGATGCCCCAACTATCTTACTGTGGGCAGAGTCGTCTTAGCTTGCCAGGGAAGGGACATGCAGTATGTGATATCACGAAGAGGGGATCCATTAATACTGGATTATATATAAATGAACCTCTGCTGGAACATAGTTCTGAGATACCAGCGTAATCCTTTGAACACTGGGCTACTCGATGTTATACACTGCTTCCAAAAACATGCACATTAGGCTCGTATAGTAACCGTAACATCATTTTATGAAATTCATGGCTAAATAAGTAACATCATTATTTATCCCCATTTAAATACATGTTTAGCCATGAATAGGGGCCCATGAGTTGGGCAAAGTCATAAATCGACAAATCATGAAATTCATGCACACTTGTAAAACATGTATATACTTGATATTCATAAATTCATGACGAGAATTTGAGAGGAATCATATTATAAGTCATAAATCATAATGGGTTAATGAACATCAAAATCAAAGTAGAATCATAACTCGATTTATCATGGAACATGCATAATTCGGCATAGTTTTATAGAAATTTAAATTGATAAGTTTATAATTGTAATAGTTGTAAAATCTGCCCATGATTCATAAAATATGAATTGATACATGAAGGATATTAATCCATAGATAGATCATAAGGATTTCATAAGAATTGGGATAAAACCCCGTAGAATTATCAATAGAATTTTCATGAATTAGGGAGAGATTGGGCATGGGTGCTAGCAAATTCATCCATTCATAGTTCTACATACCTAAGATGGACTTATTTCACCACTCCCTCGATTGACCAAAGAAGAATTGAAGAAAAACTTGAAGGAATTAAGCTTAATCACCTCCTTAGCTCTCTAAGTTTACATCCATGAATAGGAATAGTCTAGAATAAACTTGACCCTCTTAATACTCACTATTCATAGCTTAAAATGATGTAGTTTATGCCTTAGTATCATAGGAATGATGGATAAGCCTTTACTAAATTGGAAGAAAATAACTAAATGCCAGTCCCATCGAGGGACTGGACGAGTCGTTAACAGGGGGGACGAGTCATCGTCTGCTGACGTGAAGTCCACTACCACCTTTCCTTAAAGGGGTCCCCATGAGGGACCTAACGACTCATTACTGGTAAATACGACTCGTGGTCACCACTCATTACCTCCACTATCAAAACTCTTCAGTCATTCACCAAATGCTGCCCACGATTCACCTAACGAATCATGGTGTCTGACCACGACTCGTGGTGTCCAACTGTAGGGAACACTGCCAACTAAACCTTCACCTTTCATTAGCTCTTGACCATGACTGATTCAACGAGTCATGGGTGCTGACCATGACTCGTGGTTATGCCTATGGGGACTCCAAACTAAAAAATTCCAACATAAGCCATGCACCTCACCACGAGTCACTTCACGACTCATGGTCCACCCCACGGGTCACAGGATGACTCGTTCTGTGATCTAGTGTAGAAAATACTATTTTCTCCATTTTAACTCTCAGTTCTGATCTTTGGCCTTTCGGGGTATAAGAGGTATAGTGGAATTACATTATCTAATTTAGTCCTTTTGCTTGATGTCTATAATAATTTGGGAAACCCTAAGAGTTTTGAAGTAGGATATAATTTGTTTGATGATTTCATGCCTAAGTGTGGTGTTATTATGAAAATCCCTCATGAATCTAACTGTGTAAAACGGTTATTCCCAATGATGGATTGAGTGACGACATTATTGAGGGAAATAGTCAAATTTTGTGCTTGTTGTAGTTGATAGTTTAGTCTGGTATACATGTTCTGGGGAAGTCTGAGTACCCACCGTTGTTTTGCACAAAATGGTAGCCTGATGACATAACAGATGGGCCGTCACTTGCCCGATGGACCTTCACTGGTGTCATCAACACGGACCTGAGTAAGAATTATATATGACAGAGAAAGTGATAGAGCATTACCATTGTGATGGATTGTCGTCTTGCATCATAAATGACCTGTGGAATTACGTTATCATTAGAAACATCTGACAGAGAAAATAACGAACCTTCACCTATGTGACAGCCCATCACCCACTCGTCACACATGTTATGTTTTCAGTTAATCACATTGTTGTCACCTATTTTTACTCAAAAAAAATCCTTGACACTGATTGTTCCAATATTTTAGGTAATAATGCCTCCTAAATTTCAAACTACCAGAGGTGGTGCAGGAAAGAGGACTGACAGAACTAAAACTGCACACCACCTCCGAGATGAAAATACCAACTCCGAGGGAAAAATACAGGAGATTGGAACTGAGGAACCATCGCCAGGTTACCAAACTAGATTCGTTGCTAGACAACAAGCTGCAAATCCCCAGTATGATGAGGCAGATGGTTCTTTAGTAGATGGATCAAGTTCCGGTGGTGGAGGCTTTTATTCAATTGAAAAAAGTGATAATGAGGCCACAAGTAGTCTGGCAGGGGACTCTAAGACAATGACGGGAGACATTCTGAAGGCTAAAATGCTAGTATTCAGGGATAGTTTGGGTGGTAGGTAAAAAGGGTTGAGAAGTACTTTCAGAAAGGTCTCACTACCACAGCAAGAGTACACCTCAAACGCAACATTACGAGAAAGTAAGGATCATAGACTCGGAGTTGCTCGAGTATCTAGAGATTGAGGGTGAGTACAAGTTCTACAACTTGGGATGGATGAGTGAAGCACCAGGCTACCATTACCCCATATTGGTTCATGAATTCTATGCGAACTACATTGCTACTTTTGAGGGTCTATGCAAGAAGGGGAAAAAACTGATAGAAATATATATGCAAACCCGCATACCAGTTCGTGGGGAAATGGTATATATCTCATAAGCTACCATCACTAGAATGCTCTATCGGCCAAACTTCACGCCGCCAGCAAGCACTATAGAATTTGACTACCGATTGAGAAAGCAGCATCATCAGCACCGCTGGTTAGCACAAGTTTTAACAGATAGATAGCCCTCTTGGCTGACATATACCAATAAGAGAATAGTCAATTCTACATTGATATTTGTAGAAAACTTTTGGTGGGAAGTGGTATGACTTCGACTATTGCCAACAGGTGGAGATAACATGTTGGCTGAAGACAGTAGTATTGGTGGCCAGCCTAGAGTCTGGATTCGCATTGAAAATGGGAGTGATTATAGCTGAGGAGACAAATTGGAGGGCATACATTTTTTCCATTTCCACGCTTAATCACCTGGCTGTGCAAAAAAGCTCATGTCCCCATATTGGTTTGAATTGATGTGGAGAGATATGCTACAAAGAAGTATGGCTTGGAGAAGTCAAAGGAAAGTCTAGATATGACTTGAAACTTCACAAACCAATCCCTGGGGTGTTCTGGTCTTGTGGTCAAAGTATAAGGGCAGTTAAAACAACTACTGACCCAGCTGAAGCAGCTCTAAGAACAGAGTTAGTGTGACACACCGCTCCAATTCCCATATCCACACCATCCACTTTCGGTGCAGCTATAGAACAACTGGAGTAATCAGCTGATACATCATTTTCTATGCCATAACCTTCATAGTATGCATTCACATCGGTAAATTTTGCTAAGGTGATCCGGAAAGTAGACAGGTAGGAGAAACAACTGAAGTTGTGCGTTGAAAAACTAGGTACCTCTGTGGACAGATCCATCCAAGATGCTTTTGAGCTGTATAAGAACCTCCATGCTCATATTAATTATATGGAGGCATGGGTGAATGATAGACTAAAAGACCTCACCATTCCAGATTTAGCAAGGTCTGCGGCTGAGCTGAAAAAGGATCAAGAGAAAATTATAAAGTTTCAACAGGAGCCGCAGCCTTATGAGTTCCCAATTCCTAGATTTGAGAAGTCGGATAAAGAGGTAACATTTATTAATTTGTTAGGAGGGCAGCCTAAAGTAGCAGGAAAATTCCCAAGATATGGTGCTAGGGATGAGGTCAAATCCCATAAGAAGAAGAAGCACAAGAAGAGTAAACAAGAAAAAGTACAGTTTTAAGTGTCTCTAAAACAATCTAGAGAAGAAGAGGAAATGTGACTCGTGGAGATGCGAGGCTGGGTTAGTGGGGCCTCCTCCAGCTCAGCACCTTGAGTAGAAGGGCATGTCATAGGGGCCATAGTTCCTTAGATTCACAAACTCTCGACACCACCTCCAACTACAGAGGTTGCCCCGTCTGATCCTTTAAGTGCGCCAGTCACCACTGACGCCATTATTGAGGTCCCTAGGGTCACTCTAACCCAGACAGTCATGCCAGACTCAGGAGAATAGATCTTCACAGTTTTACCCTACTTCGAATTTGAGATTGTTAACATATGCATTAGGGACAATGCCATTTTTAGTTTGGGGGTGGGGGTACCTGTGAATTTGTCACACCAATTGAGGGTTTTCATTTTCGTGTTTCTTTTCCCTCGGGTGTGTTATCTAATAGAATCGGCATGTTTAGATTGATTTTAATTTGTTTTTTTATTTGGTTCGGAAATGGAAATATCATAAAATTAGAGCAGTTGTTGGATATAATAACATTTATGTTTAAAATGTTCGAAAATGGAGACCCCTACAATCTTTTGATGTGGCATATATTTATTTTTGAAACCTACTAACCTTGAAGGATCTTTATTGACATTATTTGTATATTGATATAGAAATTGTGCTTAAGCTAGAGCATATTCTGATAATCAACCGTAGATAGTGAAAATTGGTGCCAAGTATGTGTGAGCGTAATTGTAGTTGTTCTTATATTGTACATACATCTAGAACTTGCATTTATCTTGGTATGATTGTAGAGCAACTGACTAGGAAAGGATCATAGGCCATCTTTTGTAATTAGTTCACTAAGCCTATATGACTACCCAAATAATATGAATAATCCCTTGCTCCTTGATTTTGAGCCTAATTGACCCATTCATTTCATTAGCCTATTTATCTACCTATATTTTTTATAATGAGCCTATTTTGGCCCTGGTCCCTCTTTGGATATTGTGTACCTCAACTCAGACAAATCGCCTAAGTTGGAGGTGGCTATAGCAGGGGTGCATAAAAAGTTAGGTATGGAAAGTAGAATCTGATGATCAAAAAAAGCGGGTGTGATGTGGTTTATGAAGAAAAGAACAGAAAAGAGATCAAAGTTCCAATGAAAAATAAAAAGACAAGAAAATAAAAATAGTGACGTTTTGATGAGGAGAAAGAGAATCAATATGAAGACCGCACCCATTAGTTTAGAAGGAAAATGAATAAAAGAGAATAAGGGAGAGAAAATAAGAGTGGAGCAAGAGAAATAGTGTAGCGCCAAGGAGGGTCAAGTTACTTTATCCATATGCACCATACCTATCCGAAAGCCTACATTACAATTCAAGAAAGTTCTATAGTGATCCTAATCAAGTGTACGAAGAACCTGAAAGAATGATAATAAAGACAAGCTTATGGTTTCGCATGTGCATTGTTATGAATGTTTTTGTGAGTGTGAGTGTCTTGTTCTAGTCCCCAGGTAAATAACTATGGGTGTGAGTTGGGACTTCTTTGTGGTGAGGGCTCTAGAAAAGGATTAGTGATGGTTGATTCTTTAGGATAGTCATTATTGGTGTATGTAAAGTAGTAACACCCCAAAATTCCCTAAGACCAAACCCGATGACTGAAATGAAGAAAATAGGAAAATGGCACTAGAGTCATAAAACGACTGAAGGAATGAGTCATTGTTGGAAACAATGGCCTGTTGTGTGCCTCGTTGGAAGCCTTCTGTCAAGATCTCCTAGAAACAACGAGTCTAGCAACGACTCATTATTTTATGTAATGGGTCGTCCTAAGGGGGTCATTGATTAGAGATCAAAAAAGGGCTGAAGTTGGATCAGAGACAACGAACCGGTACCACGACTCATTGGGGCATGTAACGACCCATGGTATTGATCCGTTGGAAGGATTTAAAAATCAGTACAAGTGTGGCAATGGTGGCGACAAGAGGAGTGATGAGTCGTTGTTTCATATAATGACTCGTATTGTCTAACCGTTGGTCAAGGAATCAGAAGAGTACCAAAAGTACTTTGAAAACAATGGATGGATCCATCGAGTCGTCAAATCCAACAATGACACGTTATGGGTCATTGTAGCTGACAGTCAGTTTTTAATTGCGTGTTTCCAAGGGTATTTTTGTACATTTCTAAGCTTCTAACTCTCTAATGATGTCATTTTGGGCTTATTAAAGAGTGTTTTAAGAGGGATTAACCTAACCTAAGTCATTAATGTCTCATACATTCATTGAATTTGAAATCCTCTTTCAAAGATCAAGCTAGGGTTTCCCCGTCAAAATCATTCTCAATCCTCTTGGGCTATCAAGGCAATCTTAGAAATCAATTTACCCAGGTATGTAGGTCCATGAATGGGGGATTTCTTCCACCCTCATGCCCAAGTTCTTCTCTAACTCATAAATTCAGGCCAATTAAGTGTATTGAAGATTCTAGGGTTTTACCAAATTTTCACGAAATCTTCCATGCTTTTCCTAAGGGTACAATACCTTCATGTTTTGATTGATGTCCCATAACTACTAGGGATGATTAAATTTAAATTTACTTATTAATTCATGATTTCAAGTTAGGAAAACTATACCCTATTATGCATAATTTATAGAATTCAAGCTTATGATTCTATGATTTCAAGTATGATGAAATATCTAGTATGTACGAATGTTTATGAATTCTTAACTTATGATTTCATAACTTCAAACTACGAAGCTTATTTCAAGTATGTATGACTCTATGATTTGGACAAGCCCATGCAAGTTAAGTATATTTATCATGATTTTAGCCAAGGCATACAAGATCAGTTGTATAGAGATATTTGGAGTCAAGACTCCCCAATTGTTTAGATTTAATCTATGGAGAATATGATTATATGAGCGATATGCATGTTTTGGGAGTAGTGCCTAGCACCAAGTAGGCTAGGGATTCCGAGGACCCCGGTCTCTAAACTATGCACCAACATAGGATATATTCTTATTGGGACCTCTCCACCCACGCAAGGGCACACCCGTGATATCACACCTCAGTCGTCCTTTGCCCTAGAAGTCTTAGGATGGCTCTCCTCCACGTTGTCAAGACGTGGGATCATTATGCACTCATAAATGATGGTTGTCGATTATGGCGAGTCTCCCATTATTCCTCATGTATTCAGTTACTCAAGTTCAGATCTTATGATATTATGTCTTATAACATATTTGATCCATTTATCAGTTTATGAATTTTCAGTTATGTTTCATGTCATGACCCAAACATAGGCCCGGTACGAGGACATGGGACAAAGAACCCCGAGAGGCTCCAAGTCGACCCATGGAATGAACATGATATCTAAATTCAACATAATCAAGCAAAAGTCTAACATATGTAAATAAGCAGAAGTCTGATAATAACATAACATCTGAAACATACACAAATCTGAAGCTGATTACAATCTATATCAGAAAAGCCTCTATTGTTGATGAGTTGATGGGATAAGACCCCAACTAACTCTCTAAGTCTGAAACTGAAAGTACACAGCATAACTGAACAGCAAGGGCCCCGTGACAGATGAGGACTCACCAATGGATACTGGATGCTAAATCCAAAAAGGATAGAGATAGGGCTGAGTCTGAAGATCGGAGCCTGTATCATAAAATGATACAGCATAGAGTATGCGGTCAGTATGTAGAATGTACTGAATATAAAGGTAAGTAAAATTGCTTAAGGAAATAAAATCATTAACATGCATGAGATAAAACATAATCAAGATAAGATTCTGAGAGTAAGGCTTGCATACTATTTTCTGAAAAAATCATGATCTGAACATAACTGAATATCATAAGAAAAGACTGAACATTGGGTCAAACCTGCTTTAAATATATATATCATGAATGATAAACATGCATAACTGAAAACATGAGGAACAATGAGAGACTCATCACATAACCGACATAACCACGATAGAGCTTACGCGGTCCCAACTATTAAACCCAAGAGGGCATAGTCGTCCAAAGCATGCCAAGGCTAAGGACGAAACCACGATATCATCAAGCTAAAGGCCCCTTGGGAAGGGGAAAGCTCACAAGGGAGGTGCCAAAAGCATATATATAACATATATTGGCGCGTAGTTTCGAGGCATAGGGTTGACTAAACCTTAGCCTACTCGGTGTTACACACTACTCCCAATAACATGCATATGCTCTCCATCATTTTTCAACGAAGTTGACCATCATCTAGTTATGAAGATAAATAGTAATATATATATATATATATATATATATATATATATATATATATATATAAAATCTGAAATCATGCTGAGGAGCCTTGGCTCAAACCAAACCACAAGCTAAAAATAGTGGGAGTTTTGACTCCAAAACCATGTGGTAAGCTAGTTAATGAATTCGTAAAAACATACTTGAACATTTGGCTCGCCCAATATTTTAACATGCTTGAGAATAGCTTGATTCACTTGAAAACATGATCATAAACATGGGTAACTTGATGACATGCTTTTCTCGTACACATATCATCATACTTAAATATATATCATAGATCTAAATTTTCATGAACATTCATGGATGGGCATCATAGTTTAGAAAATTGAAAACACAATTTTATCATTTAAAACACTTTAAAATCTACCCATTCATCATAATTCAACATTCAAAACATACTTATATCATACCAATGATAGAAACTTGGGGAAATTCACACATTGGTTAGAAACCCCATAGATTCATCAATAAGGATTTCATGAAATAAAGAGGATTTGGGCATGGGTGTAGACAATTGCACCCACTCATAGCCTTACATACCTAGATTGATGATCCCTTGACTTTCCTTGAAGAGTCCAAGAAGATTTGAAGAGGTTGAAGAAGAACCTTAGCTCCTTTCTTGAGAGAAATCTAATCTATGCATGTTTGAAGAGAGTAAGGATTTAGGCTAGGTTAAACCCTTTAATCTGACCTTAAGGAAGCCCAAAAG
This sequence comes from Datura wrightii, assembly GCA_035772735.1. NCBI lineage: Eukaryota > Viridiplantae > Streptophyta > Magnoliopsida > Solanales > Solanaceae > Datura > Datura wrightii. The sequence goes on along the minus strand of JASDFA010000019.1, from coordinate 66,553,233 downwards.
GACATCATTTAGGAGTTAGAAGCATAGGAGTTTATCAAAATACCCCAAACCTATTGAAATAAAACCTGTAACTGGCGGTTACTAAGACCAACAGTATGGATCGTAGGTTGATTGTACGACTCGTACTGAGAGTCGTGCAATACCGATTGCTGCTTTACTAAATCGCTCATAACTTTTTACTCCGAACTCCAATTGGTGCAAGGTTGTATGCGTTGGAAAGAAGACTCAATGGTATTCAATTTGGTATGTTGAATCACCCAAAAACATTTTGTAACATAGGAGTTATGATCGGTTGAAGTTGACCCTTATACGAACTAATACAAAAAACCCAATCGCTAAGAAGGCCCTCAACTCAACTTCATGCTAGAGGTTCCTTATGACCTTAACTTGAATCTAATGCACTTCTAATACTTAGAAATTGATCTTAACACCTTGTTTCCATAAATTCATCAGGCTCGGGTCTATCCATATACCTAGAAGGGTTCCTAACTTAACCTGAAAGTCTGAGGCACTATAATATATCAACTCACGACTGAACCGACGATCCGCACCATCATATTACTACTCGTACCATGTGTTGTCCCACCACCTACGACTCATAGTTTCCTCTAGTGACTAATGAGTCCATTTGTCCCAACTCTCTGAATATTTTCACGACTCGTACTATGACTCATAACTCCATACTATGAGTCATACTATTACCCGTGCAATCATTCACCTGATAACTCCAAAGACTTTGTACAACTCATGACCATCGATCGCACCCATAAATTACAGATCGTAGTGGGGACTCGTGGTTAGGAAAAAACTTATCTTATTTGGAGCACAAGTCTTTCTACGACCCGTACTACAAACCTACGACTCGTAGGTTGAGTCGTACTGAAATTAATTTTTTTCCAACTTTTCTTGTTGATCACACTTCAAATCTCAAGTCTAGTCTTAGGAACTTTAGGGGTATTACAATATCTCCCCTTTAGGAACATTCATCCTCGAATGTGGGTTAAACATACTAGAAGGCTAGGAAAAGAAACTGCAATCCCACATACCAAACATCCAAAGTTGAAAGCTGATGGAGTGACTGACTCCACACTTATACACATGGCTAAACTGATTTCATGAATCATACGTACATGTTAAACATGAAAGGAACTAAGAGGCATGAACTAGACATGAAACTAAATAGAGTATTAAGGAGGAAACTGATACCTCAAGCTGGAACTGAGCCAGAAGGGAAAAGATACAGGTTCTTAGATGTTATATCTGCTTCGGCCTCCCACCTAGCTCCCTCAATAAGATGATTTCTCCACAAAAGCTTCACCAAGGCTACTTCCATATTTCTCAACTTATGAACCTGATGATTAAGGACCTCAACTAGTACTTCCTCATAGGTAAGGTTGTTCTTCACCCCCAATGCTCTCTACCGGAACCACTAAAGTGGATCTCCGATGCATTTCTTCAACAAGGACACATGAAACACCAAATGCACCGAAACTAACTCCGCTGGTAGCTCCAACTCATAGGTCACCTTTAAAACATGTCTCACAACCTTATATGGACCCAACATACTGGGTACTAAGTTTCCCCTTCTTTCTAAACCTTACAGAATCAAGAAATCTCCACTTGCCTCAAAATGAAGCTCAAGCATCAAATTACGAATTTGCCCTTTTGTGATCAAAATCTAGTCAAATACGTATTCTACGTAAGAAAATAGAATCATGGACACCCATATTGATATACATCCATTCCAGGTTCAAAAGTCAATCTAAAAGTCAACCCCGGGCCCGCAAGGGCAAAACTAAAAATTTTATTTAAAAATCATGTTATCCATAACGTAAAGAACTCAAATATGAAATTTCATCCACAACGGAGCTCAAATCAACTTTGCATTCATCAAAATATGGTTTCTTAACTTTAGAATCAAATCTCCAATTTTCCTCCAATAAATTCACAGATAAAAATTAAAAGCAACTAAAGAAATCATGAAGAACTACCAATTTAAGGATTAGATACTTACCCCTTGGTAAATAGAGAAGAATATCGCAAAAATCAATCAATTACAAACTCCAGAACTCCAAATATACTCAAAATACCAAATAAACACAGTCTGTGCAAAAATACACTATTCAGGTATTTATATAGGGCTGCACCAGCACCGCACCAACAACTTTAACTCTACTAAAATGGTCCTAACTTCATCATATGAACTCAAAATGTGACGATCTTTTTCCTACAATTCCTAAATAATGAAAAGGACCTACTCGTCCAATCAAAACTCCATTTGGTGCTCGTTTGCCCAACCGGACATCATTTTTGCAAGTTTAAAAGTTATTTCATATTGCATAAAAACCCAATCTTGACTTATCAAAATTGCACCAAACTTTTCCAATAACTCCTATAATTCATGCTAAGATTTTTGAAAGTCTCGAAAAAAATTTCGATCTCAAAAACTAAAAACGAACATCTGAGTTGCCATATTTTATGCTTAAAATCATGCTAAACACACAAAATGTTCATCCGAAACTCATTCAGAATCCTCTGATCACAAACCAAATATGCAATTCAATCATAAAACACATTCCGGACCTATTGAAATAATCAAATCACCGATATGAGGCCATTTTGATCGAAAGTTGACTGTGGTCAAACTTATCTTCCTTAAAGCTCATAAATCCATCCAAAGGTTCAAATCACTCCCGTATACCCCGGGATCCATGAAAACTACCCAACTAAATCATAAATCATCATCCGAAATTAACAGAACTTTCAGAACCCGAATTCGAGCTCGTTAACCTGAAATGTTGACTTTGGTCAAACTTCTCAAACTTCAAACCTTCCGAAAACCAAAAATCTTATCCAATCTTCATTCGATCATCTTGGGAATTGTGTCATCCACCTCCGCAAGTCAAAAGTAACAAAATGAGAATACGGAAAGGTTCAACCCAGGGAAATGGATCAACAATCACAAAATGGCCATGGGGGTTGTTACACTTCAAGGCTTTGCTAATAACTGTGTTTCCTGAACTTCTACATACCTGGCATCTATGGCAGGGATAGGGAGTTATCCTAAATGTAAACATTTTAACCATCATTTCCATCATGGGGAAACATTCATAGGGATTAGAGTAAGGAAATTATGAGCATGAATCATTCAAGAAATCTAAGCTGGCAATATACTTGATATAATACGATCTTATGAGCCAAACATGACGAGAGACAGAATTTAACATACATAGCGATCTTATAACAGGGAACAAGAACTATGGGTTTGTGGAGTAAGGATAGAATCGCATGTCTGAAGAAGTCAATCTGAAACCCAAGGGGTCTATACACAAGATTAAAGAGGGCGCAACTTTAACTGATCATAAGGGAAGTCATCGGACCATGAAGAGATAAGAACTCCTTAGCTGTTAGTGTTGAGACTCCCTCATTAGGACACTCCAGGTCTTTATGGTCTCATAGACTTACCATCTCCCCCTTAGCTTTAAGTCATTATTCTGGGGTTACTGGATCTTTCTTATGGTCGGGCTAAACCACTAACTTGCGACTTTCAATCCGCCTCGAAGGCCATCACCAAAGCTTCATACATACAACCATCCCATACCTTCAATAAAATAAATCTCATATTATATTGCAAGAAGGGATCTTGTACCTTATACAGTAGTTCTTGGGACTAACAATATGCAAGGTTCGATATGAAAACTTATAACATACCTGCGACTACATCTGAGGCTGGCTGCCACCTGCTCCAAGTAACCTGCTCTGCTGAGACGGGCGAGCTACTAACCCGATGATTAGTGCCCTAACTCTTCCCTTTCCCTGCTTAGCCGATGGACAATTCCTACACAAGTGTCCAGCCTCCCCACATCCAAAACAGGCACTTGAACCTGCCAAAAATTGTCCTGCGTGCGCCCTACCGCATTTCAGGCATACTAGCTGACTAGATAGGGTTGCTGGAAAGCTTATGGGGGCACGGCCTCTCTAGCTATCTCGCTTGGCTGAAGGGAAATCTCTGTGTTTATCACCGGGCAGGCCATAATAGAAGAAAATATCTAAACCCACTATGCACTTTCTTAGGTAGTTTTTCCCGCTGCGCTCGCAAACTGGATAGGTAATCTCCCTCACCCGAGGCCTTCTTTCCCGAACCTAAGCTACAAACCTTTGCCGGGGTTGAGAGTGGCTTCCACTACTTGACCCTTGCTAGGGACTCTCCAAGTCTTCAGTCCTGGACCTTTTGTTCCTACCTTTCCCCTCTTCAACTCTCCATCCATACTTGAACCACCAAACATAGAAAGACTCCTCCTCGTGAAGTCTTGAACCCTAGTAGTTGCCGCCTCTCCGGTAGAGTTCGCGGATGGGATAATCTACTGGTTAGGCTGGGTGATCATGGCCCGTATCAACACTCTGAAAGCGGCCCCGAATTCTGCATCTGTAACCTGCCCGAACATGGGATCCATTTGGGTTGGTGGGGTTGACTGACTCCCCTTGTCGCTCTGAGGAGACATGTTTTTGCACACGCGTGTAGCACGAGTTAGAGGAATGGAGAGACATTTCATCGCATGACTTAGTTCATGAAAGAAGGGAACATTTCCTAAACTTCTCATAGCCTCTTTGTCATAAGTGTGGCGCACTTCACACCCATGAAAAAGACTCTACTTAACGCGGCTTTCAAACACCCTAGGACACTTCCAAACCTAATGCTCTGATACCAAGTCAGTCATGACCCAAACATTGGCCCAGTTTGAGGCACGGGACAAAGAAACCCGAGAGGCTCCAAGTCTACCCATGGCATGAACATGATATCTAAATTCAACATAATCAAGCAGAAGCCAAACATATGTAAATAAGAGGAAGTATGATAATAACATAACATCTGAATCATACACAAATCTGAAGTTGATTACAATCTATGTCTGAAAAGCCTCTATTTCTGATGAGTTGATGGGACAAGACCCCAACTAACTCCCTAAGTCTAAAACTGAAAGTACATAGCATAACTGAACAGAAAGAGGCTCTCGACAGATGAGGACTCACCAATGGAGACTGGATGCTAACTCTGAAACTAGCTAGAGATGGGGCTGAGTCTGAACATAGGAGCCTTTATCATAAAATGATACAGCATAGAGTATGCGGTCAGTACGCGGAATATACAAAGTATGCAAGGTAAGTAAAACCACTTAATTAAATAAAATCATTAAACATGCATGATATAAAACATAATCAAGATGAGATTTTGAGAGTAAGGCTCGCATGCTATTTTCTGAAAAATCATGATCTGAACATAACTGAATATCATAAGAAAAGATTGAACATTGGGTCCAACCTACTTTATATATATATATCATGAATGATAAACATTCACAATTGAAAACATGAGGAACAATGGGAGACTCGTCACATAACCGACATTACCATGATAGAGTTTATGTGGTCCCAACTATTAAAATCAAGAGGGCAGCACCGTTGAAAGCTTGACAGGGCTAAGGACGAAACCATGATATCAATATCAAGCTGAAGGCCCATTGGGGCAGGGGAAAGCTCACAAGGGAGGTCCCAAAAGTATATATATAACATACGTTGGCGCGTAGTTCCGAGGCATAGGGTTGACTAAACCTTAGCCTACTCGGTGTTAGACACTACTCCCAAAAACGTGCATATGCTCTCCATCATTTTTCAATGAAGCTAACCATCGTCTAGTTATGAAGCTAAATAGTAATATATATATATATATATATATATATATATATATAATCTGAAATCATGCATGAGGAGCCTTGACTCAAACCAAACCACAAGCTAAAAATAGTGGGAGTTTTGACTCCAAAACCATGTGGTAAGCTAGTTAATGAATTCGTAAAAACATACTTGAACATGTGGGCTTGCCCAATACTTTAACATGCTTGAGAATAGCTTGATTCACTTTAAAACAGGGGTATCTTGAAGACATGTTTTTCCCGAAAATATATCATCATATTTAAAAATATATCATAGATCTTAATTTTCATGAACATTCATGGACGATCATCATAGTTTAGAAAATTTAAAGCACAATAATTTAAAACACTTTAAAACCTGTGCATTGATCATATTTCAACATTCAAAACATACTTAAATCATACCCATGATAGGAACCTGGGGAAATTCACACATTGGATGGAAACCCCATAGATTCATCAATAAGGATTTCATGAAATAAAGAGGATTTGGACATGGGTGTGAGCAATTGCACCCATTCATAGCCTTACATACCTGGGTTGATGATATCTTGACTTTCCTTGAAGAGGTTGAAAAAGAACCCTAGCTCCTTTCTTGAGAGAAAACTAATATAAGCATGTTTGAAGAGTGTAAGGATTTAGTCTAGGCTAATCCCTTTAATCTGACCTTAAGAAAGCCCAAAACGACATCATTTAGGAGTTAGAAGCATAGGAGTTTACCAAAATCCCCCCAAAACTATTGAAATAAAACTTGTAACTGGCAGTTACTACGACCAACAGTATGGGACATAGGTTGATTATACGACTCGTATTGAAAGTCGTGCAATGCCTATTGCATCTTTACTAAATCGCTCATAACGTTTTACTCTGAACTCCTGTTGATGCAAGGACAGATGGGTTGGAAAGAAGACTCAAAGGACTTCAATTTGATATGCTGAATCACCCAAAAACATTTTGTAGCATAGGATCTATGATCAGTTGAAGTTTACCCTTATATGAGTTAATACGAAAAACCGAATTGGTAAGAAGGCCCATAACTCAACTTCATGCTAGAGGTTCCTTATGACCTTAACTTGCATATAATGCACTTATTATACTTAGAAATTGATCTTAACACCTTGTTTCCATAAATTCATTGGTCGTGGGTCTATTCATATACCTAGAAGGGTTCCTATCTTAGCCTGAAAGTCTGAGGCATTATAATATATCAACTCACAACTGAACCGACGATCCGCACCATGATATGACGACTCGTGCCATAAGTCGTACCACCAATCTACGACTCATGGTTTCCTTCAGTGACTAATGAGCCCATTTTTCCCAACTCTCTAAATATTTCCACGACTCATACCATGACTTGTAACTCCATACTATGAGCCGTACTATTACCAGTGCAATCATTCACCTGATAACTCCAAAGACTTGCTACGACTCCTGGCCACGGGTCATACCCACATACTACGGCTCATAGTGGGCACTCGTGGTTGGGAAACAACTTATCTAATTTGGACCATGGGTCTTTCTATGACCCATACTACAAACCTATGACTCGTAGGTTGAGTCGTACTGAAATAAAAAAGATTTCCAACTTTTTCTGCTGATCACACTTCAAATCTCAGGTCTAGTCTTAGGAACTTTTGGGGTGTTAAATTTCAAGTATGCAACCTATGTGATTTCCATTTCTAAACCTTGAGTCATTATGTTCAGCTTATGATGAAGAGCTTATCATTATATACATCTCAGATATACGGCCTTTAGCATGTGGTCCTCACTCTCATGATCCATCTCGATTTATATTCATGATTTCAACTAATGTTTTGCTAGCATATTTTACACACCTTGCATACTTAGTACATTTTCAAAGTACTAACGGTATACTCTATGCTATATCTTCTAATGATATAGGATTGAGTGATCCATCTCAGTCTCGTCGATAGCTCATTCCCGATAAGTCCAGTCCTATTCCGGTTTGGGTGAGTCCTCATTCTCCGGGGACATTATGAGTTTTATGTTTTTACCATGTCTTTTATTTTCAGACCTAGTGATCTGGTTGGGGTTGTCTCATCAGCTCATTGTAGTAATAAAGACTTTTCAGGCTATTATGTATAGATAGTTCAGTGTTGTTGAATTATGTTTATTCTTTTGTCCTTATGATATGCAGACTTCCGTTTATGTCATGCTCATGCTTTATTTTTTATTTAGTTTATGCTTTTGAGTTCTATGCGTAGGCCATGGGTTAGCTTGGAGTCATTTGTGGTTCTAGGTCTCATGTCTCGGTCCAGGGTTGTCATGACCGAGTCTATACCGTGGACAAGATACGATACTTGGAGTCACAAATAACCCCAAGTCAACCCATGGTCTATCATAACAATGGTAATCTAAGTAAAATCATAGGGGAAGCTTTAAAAGTAATAAAAACCATTTATAAAGAAGAACTAAATCATAAAGATTTATACAATTGAAAACAAACTGATAATCTGAATCTTTGTCTGTGTTTGAAAGCCATCTATCTAATGAGTTGCTGGGATAAGCCCTAGCTAACTCTAAGTCTAACTGAAAGAAAAATAACTGAAGGAAAATAAACATCATCCTCGAAAGATGAGGACTCACCACCGGCACAGCTGATAACTCCTGGAGAAGATCTGCTAACGGTGCTGAGACTGAGAACCTGGGGCTATATCATAAAACGATACAGCATAGAAGATATGCATCAGAAGTTTGAATGTACTGAGTAAGTAGGATAAAACATAACACTGAGAATAAAATAACTGAATTGTAATGACATGCAATGACCAATTGAAATGCTGAAACTGAATAAACTAAAATATACTAAGATGGTCAAAGACATGTGCTAAATCTAAGATACTGATCTTAACTACTATACTGAACTAATCTGAACTGAGTATTCTGAAACTGTTCTGAGCTGATCTAACTTAGACTACACTGACTAGTGGGAGAGTCTATAATCGACTTATAACCACGTGAGCTAGACATAGAGTCCGATGTATACACCTTATTGGTAGGACCCAATATACCTTGCCAGGCATGAATTGGGTGATCATAAGTCTGGGTCCATAAGGCCAATAAAAATAACCTACGTTGGCAACATAGTTCTGAAAACCTGGGTGTGGTGGAACCCCGGTCCGTTCGGTGCTAAGTCCTACTCCCACTGGAGAGTCCTAGACTGACTACTAAGCTGATAGCTGGAAATAGAGGCCCAAGACTAAGTTATAAATACCTATCTGGAAGTACCCTGAGAGTCTTATCGTATCAGATTCTGTAACTGGTGTTCTAAGACTGGTTAGAGTTGCTTATCTAGAAGCGTCTTAACCGTCTAAAGAACAAACTGTAATTTGAAGTTGGGGTTCAAATACTGGTCAGAGCTGCTTATCTAGAGGTTTCATAACTGTCTAAAGAATCACTAAAATCTGATAACTGAGTCTAATATTGATAACTGGGAGGCACCATTAACACCTCAAGAATTAACCGTAGTCAAACTGATCAGCTGACATTTCTGGACAACACTAAGTATAATAATATGACTGATACTGGACTAATATGTATCTAAATGAAATTTCCACATATACTAACAATATGAGGATCTCAAAATTGATAGAATTAAGCTACAGGGAAACTAGTCCAACACGCAAGATTCCACTTCTACTGAATTGAGGAATAGGGCTAAATCATTCCACTAAATACTAGTCTTCACGAAATTCTAGAAATAGGGAATAATAAAGCAGTTAAAATCATGAGAAATATTCCACTTGAAATCTTAAAGAAGTATGTCCAAAAGCTTTCTACATTTTGAATCCACAGGACTGTAACTGATAAAGAAAATAGAGAAGATTTTAGGGACGCAAAGGAAGAACTATTCCCTTGTTAAATTCCCACATACCTGGATATCAAAATCTCTGGAGAAGAAATCTTGAACTTCTACAACTGACAAGGAGCCCTAGTTCTTGCTTGAGATAAAAGGTTTGTATTCTACGATCAATATTCTAAGAGTCTACGTGGGGAATGAGGCGGAAAACCATTTAATCCGTCGAAATTCTCTGAAATTATATTTGAAATGACATAGTTAGGGAATAAATAGGTGGGGAATTACAAAAATATCCCTAGAATAAAAATATGAAAACTAACCGATAGGGAACCAACGGGTCACTCAACGAGTCGTTGGTTGAGACCATGACTCATTGGGAACAGTCATTGGTCCTACTTTCTAGGTCATTGGTTCACTGGATCTAGCAACGGAGGATACCGTGACTCATTGGATGAATCAACGGGTCATTGGTTGCTCCCGTGGTCACTCGATGAGGAAACCTGAAAGGCTTGACAACGGGTGACACAATGACTCATTGGTGGACCCAACGGGTCGTTGTGTCCAGTCGTTACCTTCACTGGAACAAGTCTTGGATTTCTCAGCTTGACCCATGGGTGGTCACAACGACTCATTGTGGGACACAACAGGTAGTTTTTTCCACTCGTCATCAGTGAAAGGGGTTTCTAGGTTCATACCCAACAACTCACACTACGAGTTGTTATTTCTGACGACGACTCATTGGTTAAGTCATGGGGTCCTGGAAGAGAGACTGCTAAACTGGGGACCAACGAGTGACGAGACGACTCGTTGTTTCTCACAATGGTTCATTCCTTGTCTATTTGATTCCCGAAGGACCACACTAGGCTGACCACGACTAACACAACGAGTCATTGGGGATGACCACAACTCATTGTCTCAATCATTCTGAGATAAATTTTCTGGTTTTCTTCTGGTTTTTTCTTACAAGGTCTAAGTCTAGTCTAGGAAAGTTTCAGGGTGTTACAATATCTCTTCATTGGGATCATTCATCATCGAATGGAGAAGAAAACTGTTGGAAAACTAGGAAAAGAGCTGCAATTCCTAGACTAGACTGAACTGGTTTCTGAAGGAATAACTAACTTCGACTAACTTAACCATGCTCATAGAGCTTATGCAACTAGATTGCACATTGAAAATCTAAATAGAGTTGATGAGTATGGAACTGAATAGAGTATTGAGGAGGGATTTAATACCTTACGTTGGAACTGAACAGGAAGGGAACAAGTGAGGGTATCTGGCCATCATGTCTGCTTCTACTTCTTATGTGGCTCCCTCAACTAGCTAGTTCCGCCAAAAATATTTCACTGAAGTAACTTCCTTGTTCCTCAACTTACGAACCTGACGAGCAAGGATCTGAACTGGTACTTCTCTGTAAGAGAGACTATCTTTTATTCCCACACTGTCTAGTAGCACAACAAAAGTTGGATCACCGATGCACTTCTTTAATACTAACACATAAAAGACTGGGTGCACAGATGCTAACTCTGGAGGTAGTTCTAACTCATATGCCACATTACCAATTCGCTTCAGAATTCTATAGGGTCCCATATATCTTGGGCTAAGTTTTCCTTTCTTCCCAAATCTCATCACCCTTTTCATGGGTGAAAGTTTTAGATAAACCTAATCATCCACTACAAACTCTAACTCTCTTCTCCTCACATCAGCATAGGATTTCTGATGGATCTTTGTTGTTTTCAACCTCTCCCTGATAAGTTTCACCTTCTGCATAGCCTCATGAACTGGGTCTGTCCCTATCAGGGTAGCTTCCCCAACCTCAAACCACCCGATAGGAGATCTACACCTCCTATCATACAATGCCCCAAAACGGGCCATTTGGATACTGGAGTGGTAGATGTTGAACGCAAACTTGATGAGAGGTAGGTGATCATCCCAACTACCCTTGAAATCGATCACACATGCTTTCAGAATATCTTCCAAAGTCTGTATAGTCCACTCAGCTTGTCCATCTGTCTGCGGGTGAAAAGTTGTGCTGAGCTTGACCTGGGTACCAAGTCCCTTCTAAAATGACTTTCAAAAATGCAAGGTGAACTGGATACCTCTATGTGAAATAATGAACAAGGGAACTCCATGCAGTCTGACCAACTCTCAAATATAAATCCTAGTATAATCCTCAGCTGAGTCTGTAGTTTTAATTTGGAGGGAATGTGCTGACTTAGTCATCTGGTCTACTATCACTCAGATTAAGTCGTGCTGCCAACAAGTCCAAGGTAGACTTGTAATAAAATCCCTATTTACTTCTTCGCACTTCCATGTGGGTATGCTGATATCCTGAGTCATACCTCCCGGTCTCTAATATTCCACCTTGACCTGGTGGAAGTTTGGGCACTTAGCTTCAAATTCTGCAATGTCTCTTTTCATGTCGTTCCACCAGTAAATATCCCATAAATCACGATACATCTTAGTAGCTCCTGAGTGGATAGAGTATGTGGAACTATGTGCTTCATCCAGGATATACTATCTCAAATCACCTACATCCGATACACACATCCTACCCTGGTAATGAAGCACACCATCTCCCCCTTGGGGAAAAGCCTCCACTTCTTTTATTAGAACCACCTTCTTCATCTTAAGCAGTATGGGATCTTCATCCTACCTTGACTTAACTTCAACTACCAAAGAGGAATCTGATCCACTCTGCACCACTAATCCACCCTCAGCTTTATCAACCAACTGCACTCCCAACCGAGCTAACCTGTGGATCTCCTTTGCCGGTTCCTTTTTTCCCTCTTCAACATCAGCCACGCTCCCCAAAGACATCCTGCTTGGGGCATCAATCACCATATTGGCTTTTCTCAAGTGGTACAACACACTCATATCATAGTCCTTCAGTAGCTCTAACCACCTTCTTTAACGAAGATTTAGATCTTTCTGACTGAACACATACTGAAGGCTCTTGTGATCGGTGAAAACATCCACGTGAGCCCCGTAAAGGTAGTTCCTCCATATTTTCAATGCAAACACCACTACTGCTAACTCCAGTTCATGAGTAAGATAATTCTTGTCATGAACCTTGAGCTATCTAGAGGCATAATCTATCACCTTACCCCACTACATTAGAACGCAACCAAGTCCAACTCTGGAAGCATCACAATACACCACGAACCCATATGTTCCTTCCGATAAGGTTAACACAGGAGCGATAGTCAATAGAGTTTTTAACTCTTGAAAACTCTTCTCACACACATCTGACCACTAAATTTCACCTTTTTCTGAGTCAACCTAGTCAGAGGGGATGCAATAGAGGAGAAACATTCCACAAAACATCGATAATAACCGGCTAGACCCAAGAAATTTCTAATTTCGATTGGGGAAGTAGGTCTGGGCCAGTCTTTCACCGCTGCAATCTTTTGAGGATCTACCTGAATACCCTCACCCAAGACCACGTGACCAAGAAAAGTGATAGACTTCAACCAAAATTCGTATTTGCTAAACTTAACAAACAACTGGCGGTCTTTGAGTGTCTGTAGCACTATCTTCATATGATTAGCATGCTCTTCTTTGCTTCTAGAGTATACTAGAATGTCATCAATAAATACAATGACGAACCCGTATAGATATGGCTTGAAAACCCTATTCATCAAGTCCATAGAAGATGCAAGGGAATTAGTCAGTCCGAAGGACATAACCACAAATTCGTAGTGACAATACCGAGTTTTGAAAGCTATTTTCGTTATGGCATATTCTCTGACTCTTAGATGATGGTACCCCGACCTTAGATCTACCTTGGAGAAACAACTGGTTCCCTGAAGCTAATCGAATAAGTCGTCAATCCTGGGTAGGGGGTACTTGTTCTTGACTATGACCTTATTGAACTAACGGTAGTCGATACACATTTTGAGGGTACCATCTTTGTTCCACATGAATAATACTGGAGCACCCCATGGAGAGATGTTAGACCTGATGAAACCCTTATCAACGAGGTCTTTTAGCTGCTCCTTCAACTCCTTAAGCTTAGCTGGAGTCATTTTGTAAGGAGGGATGGAGATGGGTTGAGTGTCTGGGAGAAGGTCTATGCCGAAGTCTATTTCCGGCTTAGGAGAGACTCTGGGAAGATCTTCAAAAACACGTCAGGGAACTCACTGACAACTGGAACTGACTAAATAGTCGGGGTCTCAAAGCTGGAATCTTTGATTCAAACTAGATGATAAATACACCCTTCAGAAATAAGCTTCCTAGCCTTAAGGTAGGAAATAAACCGACCCTTAGGCGCTGAACTATTTCCCGTCCACTCTAAAACTGGCTCATTAGGGAACTAAAATCTGACAGACCTAGTTTTGCAGTCGACTGAGGCATAACTAGAGTGTAACCAATCCATGCCAAGAACGAGGTCAAAGTCAACCATGTCTAAGTCTACAACATCAGCTGGAATGACCTTATTCAAGATTGAGACTAGGCAGTTTCTATACACCAACTGGGGTGGAGACTGAGAACAGTTCTGAGAGGACTTCTGGATTGATATCAAACTAGACAGCTACATAGGGAGTCACAAACGATAGTATGGCTCCTGGATCAAGTAGGGCGTACACATCTAGATGGCAAAAGCGTAACATACCCATGATCACGTCAGGTGAGCTTTCCTAATCCTGATGAGAGGACAAAGCATAAAAATGGTTTTGACATTGGCCGCCATCCGTACCTGAAGTATTGGCCTACTGAGTTGGTCGTCCTTCTAGAGCTGTTGAAGTGGTGGATTGAAATCTCCCCCGTCCTGCTGACAGGCATTCTTTGAGTCGATGACCAAGTTGTTCACACCTAAAGCAACCCTCTCGACCCTGAAGGCATTCCCCTGGATGGTTATTGCCACACTTAGGTCAAGCTGGGTAATGATTGTTGGCACTGTGACTCTAGGAATGTGAGCTAGATGCTCCACCACTCCGATCCTTGGGGGATCAAAAAGTAGGGGCGCTGGCGGAAGTGGGTGCTGGAGCCCTCTATTGCTGTTGCTGCTGCTGTTGTGGGCGGCTACTACCGCCAGACCTCTAGTAGCCATAATCTGATTGGCCAGTCCTTGCCCACTTGTTCTCCTGCTCCAAGTCTTTTAGCTTTCCTACCTCAATCTGCTGGCCATGAATGATGAGGCTGAAGAGATCAATATCTTTAATAAGCATTGCAGTCCTGCACTCCTTGAGGACCAAGTTCGATACTCCATTCAAGAACTTTAACATGCGATCCCTTGGCTCGGATACCATCTCCGGAGCATATTTAGACAATCATGTGAACTCCAATGCATACTCTTCTACCATCTGATTTTCCTGTTTCAGATTCATAAATTTTGCCACCTTGGCCTCCCTGAGCTCCCGGGAAAAGAATCTGTCTAGAAAGGCTGTAGTGAACTCCTCCCACTCCACCGGTTCTGCTCCCACTGATCTCCCCTACCTCCACTGATCGTACCAGATCTAGGCTACCCCTTTCAGCTGGTAGGTAGCTAGGTCGGCACTCTCAGTGGAGCTAACACCCATAATTTGGGTGATCTTCCTAATCTCATCCACGAACTCCTGTGGGACCTCTCCTACCATAGATCCATAGAAAGCTTAAGGGTTCATCAGGGTGAAGTCCCAAACTCGGGTAGCTTCTACAGACCCATTAGAATTGACCAGAACCACTTGTTGGTTCACCTGGTTCGTGACTATCTGTTCGAGCAGCTGGATTGCCGCTTTGAACTCAATAGAGGACACTAGGTCGTCCTGAGGGGCTACTGGAGCTGTTGGGGCAGGTCGATGAGTCTTGCCAACCCTTTTTCCATTACCACATCATGGAGGCATGATTTCACTGAAACAAAACAGAGGTCGAGTTAGGAGAATGTTTCTGGAATTGAACTTCAACGCACGATAAGGATTATGAAAAAAGGGAATTTTCCTAACAACGTCTCGTAGCCTCCTCGTCATAAGTGTGGCGCGCTTCCCATGAAAAGGACTCTACTCGACATAGCCTCCAGACATCCCAGGATACTCTAAACCTAGTGCTCTAATACCATATTTGTCACGACACGAGTTTGTACCCTGGATGAGACACGGTACTAGGAGTCACAAGAAACCATAAGTCAAACCATGGTCTATCATAACACTGGTAATCTGAGTAAAATCATAAGGGAAGCTTTAAAAGTAATAAAAACCATTTATGAAGAAGAACTAAATCATAAAGATTGATACAATTGAAAACAAACCAATAATCTGAATCTGTGTCTGTGTCTGAGTCTGAAAGCCATCTATCTGATGAGTTGCAGGGACAAGCCCCCAGCTAACTCTAAGTCTAACTGAAAGAAAAATAACTGAAGGACAATAAATATCATCCTCTAAAAATGAGGACTCAGCACTAGCGCAGCTGATAACTCTTGAAGAAGATCTACTAAAGGTGTTGAGACTGAGAACCTGTGGCTATATCATAAAATGATATAGCATAGAAGGTATGCGTCAATAATTTGAATGTACTGAGTAAGTAGGAGAAAACATAACACTGAGAATAAAATATCTGAACTATAATGACATGCAATAACCAACTGAAATGCTAAAACTAAATAAATTAAAATATACTAAGATGGTCAAAATGACCCTTTCTAATGGTCAAAGTGCCCTAAATTTGAGATACTAATCTAAACTACTGTACTGAACTAATCTGAACTAAGTAATCTGAAATTGTTCTGAGCTGAGCAAACTGAGACTGAACTGACTAGTGGGAGAGTCTATAACCGACATGTAACCACGAGAGCTAGACGTGGAGTCTGATGTATACACCCCATCGGTAGGAACTAATATACCTTGTCAGGGTATAAAGGCATGAACTGGGTGATCACAAGTCTGGGGCCATAAGGCCGATAAAATTAACCTACGGTGGTAACGTACTTCTGGGAACTTGGGTGCGCTGGAACCCCGGTCCGCTCGGTGCTAAGTCCTACTCCAACTAGATAGTCCTAAACTGACTACTAAGCTGATAGCTCAAAACTAAAGCCCAAGACTAAGTCATAAATACCTATCTAGAAGTACCTTGAGAGTCTTATCGTATCGGATTCAGTAACTGGTGTTCTACGACTGGTCAGAGATGTTTATCTGAAAGTGTCTTAACCGTCTAAAGAACAAACTGTAATCTGAAGCTGGGGTTCTAAGACTGTTCAGAGCAGCTTATCTAGAAGTGTCATAACCGTCTAAAGAACCACTAAAATCTGATAACTGATTCTAATACCGATAACTGGGAGGCACCATTAACACCTCAAGAATTAACTACAGTCAAACTGATCAGATGACATTTTTGAACAATACTGAGTATAATAATCTAATTGAGACGTGACTAATATGTATCTGACAAAAATTTCCACATATACTAACAATATGGGGATCTCAAAACTGATAGAAATAAGCTACAGGGAAGCTAGACCAACACGCAAGATTTCACTTCTACTGAACTGAGAACTAGGGCTAAATCATTCCACTAAATACTAGTTTTCATGAAATTCTAGAAATAGGGAATAATAAAGCAGTTAAAATCATAAGAAATATTCCATTTGAAATCTTAAAGAAGTTTGTCTAAAAGCTTTCTACATTTTGAATCCACAGGACTGTAACTAATAAAGAAAATAGAGAAGATTTTAGGGACACAAGCGAAGAACAATTCCCTTGTTGAATTCCCACATACCTGGATATGAAAATCTCTGGAGAAGAAAGCTTGAACTTCTGCAACTGATAAGGAGCCCTGTTCTTTCTTGATAAAAAAGGTCTGGATTCTACGATCGATATTCTAAGAGTCTATGTGGGGAATGAGGGAGAAAACCGTTTAATCCCTCTAAATTCTCTAAAATTATACTTAAATGACATAGTTTAGGGACTAAATAGGTGGAAAATTACAAAAGTATCCCTAGAATAAAAATCTGAAAACTAACCGACAAGGAAACAATGAGTCACTCAATAAGTCATTGGTTGAGACCATGACTCATTGGGACCAGTCGTTGGTCCTACTATCCGGGTCCTTGGTTCAATGCATCTGGCAACGGGGGATACCATGACTCGTTGGATGAACCAACGGGTTGTTGGTTCCTCCCGTGGTCACTGGACGAGGAAACTTGGAAGGCTTGACAATGGGTGACACAACGAATCGTTGGTGGACCCAATGGGTTGGTGTCCAGTCATTATCTTCACTGGAACAAGTCTTGGATTTCTGAGCTTGACCCTATGGGTGGTCACAGCGACTCATTGTGCGACACAAAGGGTTGTTGTTTCCACTCGTCATCACTGAAAGGGGTTACTGGATTCATACCCAATGACTCATACTGTCACGCCCCACCTTGGGGGTATGACTGGCACCTGGTGCCCTAGTAGGACCTAGACTGCTAACTGGTGAGCCTAAGCACATATGGTTCCTGGCTACTCTAACTCAGATTTCTGGAAACAAAGGGCTATATAACGGCTGTAAACACAGCCTCCAGCCGACTAGGCTTATAGCCACCTGTATAAAACTTCAGCTAACTAGAAACATACTTACAAAAGGGGAAACCTATGCGGGCCGACAAGACCACCATGCTGCCTAGTTATCTGTAACTCAACAATGGAATACTGAATAACTACGTGAATGGGAAGGTCACCACTACTATCAGACTATGGCCCCACACGGCCAACATAATCAACAATGGTAAACAGCTAAACAAAACGCATGGCCTCACACGACCGGCACAACTAACAACATGGAGATAAATATATACAATCTGCAAGCCTCTATGAGTACTGTTGAAACGGTCGGGACAGGGCCCGGCCTACCCATGCTGTACAATAAAAGAAAATGAAGTACACCTATGATTATCAAGCTCCAGATGACAGGAGCTGATGACTCTATAAGTTGCTGGAATCACAAGGGATCGCCTCCTCGTCTATGAGTACCTGCAGGCAAGTAATGCAGCGCCCCAAATGGGCGTCAGTACCACTGGTACCGAGTATGCAAAGCAACTGGATACAACTAAATACAAATAACATAACTAGCGATTCTGAATAGCAGGGGATAACTGAATCTGTAAGAACTGATATGAACTGAATCAGACTTCCTGTGCTGTGATAGGGCAGGAGCGTACCTGTAAACGCGGCGGCCTGCTGTCTATTAACTAATATATAGCACATAAATACATATATATATATATATATATATATATATATATATAACAAGAGCCAATACCAACCCCCATAAGCCGGATGGCGCCAAGCAAGCAAACAATCTATATACCCCTACCCGGGTCAAAACCAGCCAAAAATAAGTCACTCCACTCATCTACTAACTACGAGCACCTCTGTCGGCCCCCTGGGTCTCCGGCTCGGACCATAGTCTCCAATATAAATAACCGTGTCTGAGTCCAAAGAACTCCTATACTGTATCTGTAACTGTAATTGTATATGAATCTATTCCCTGGGCGCTTGCGCACAACAGGGCTATCTGTACTGTAATGCTGATCAGCCTGATATGGGGAAAGCTTCATCCCATCTTCATCCAAACTAGGGATGGCATGGCACTCCTTGGAGTGACGTAAACCCACCCGCTCAGTGGCCGTCACAGTTACTAACCCAGAGGCGGCGAGGACGCTCAAAAGGGTACCCTCACGACACAACCAAGTCTCAACAAATAATAAGCACATATATAGCAAGCATGTTTAAACTGAAAAAAAACTATCTGAATTTTGATTTCTTATTCTGATCTCTTTCTGTGTTATACTAATTCTCATACTGCTTTATACTGAATCTGTGATCTTTATCTAACTACATGGCTAATCTGTAGCCAAGATACTATCTAATTGTATGGCTATACTGTAGCCAACATATCATCTGTCTGTATGGCTAATCTGTAGCCAAGCTACTATCTGACTGTCTGATTTTACTTTACTAACTCTTATTCTGAATATCTGTCATATTATTCTAGAAACATGCTTGCTAATCACATACTGGGCTATACTGAGTCTAGAATACTAACTTGCCATTTTGGCACATGCGTTACTAACTTTCGGACTGAGTACGATATAACAACGCAAACCAGATTTACTGAACTTGCACAATACTCATATTCAACTCTGCAAATTCTACTATGGAGTTTACTGTGCTATACAAGGCTACAACTACTAACTTGCCAAAGAAACTGGCTTTACATACCTTAACCTCGGTTTATCCGACTAACAGACGAAGCTCGGTCAGTACTCCAGCTATTTCTCCCAACTGCATTTACATATATGTTAATTAGAACTAAATACACCAATATTCTGAAAGTAAACGTCACTTTCAATATATTTATAGCCTAAACTTTGGCTTATCGAAAAACGGTCAAAAACTCGCCATTTCTCAAAAGTCCAGAAGGTAGAAATACTCACTTTAGGGATAGGAGTATATTGACACTAGTTTGGAGCAATTCCACTTACCTTAGTTCGGTAGCACGATGGTTCTCCGGCCTAATTTCACGAAACTAAATCCATAGGAATGCTCCTTACTGCTTAATACCTCAGTATCTGGAGTTAATTTGGATTTGGACTACGTTTGACAGCGTAATCGAGCGATAATTTATCAACAAACCTTCACACCCTCTGTTTCTTTTCGTGTTCTGGAAATCAAATGATGTAATAATGAAATGAACCGAAGTGGAGGCTTTATATACTTGGGCCTGGACAAGGCCAATGTGTTACGAAGCC
Organism: Datura wrightii; assembly: GCA_035772735.1. Taxonomy (NCBI): domain Eukaryota; kingdom Viridiplantae; phylum Streptophyta; class Magnoliopsida; order Solanales; family Solanaceae; genus Datura; species Datura wrightii. The sequence continues at coordinate 66,532,997 of JASDFA010000019.1, read as the reverse complement.
AATGCAGAGGCTCCACCTCCGTGACACGTTGCCATCGCGGAGAGGCTCTGCCCCGGCTCCTTCCGCGATGGTTCGACAGGTTTCTCGTTCGGTCTTTTCCCGGGCCTTTTCTAGAATGTATGGCTTTCAAATACTATTAACCAACACGCAAATAGGGCATCTATGTGTTGGGAATTTTATGGGGTGTAACATTCTCACCCCCTTAAGAACATTCGTCCTCGAATGTAAACTTCTATCTAGAGGACTTCTCAACTTACTCGACTTGTTTCTAGAAAAATTTTGGCAGAGTTTCCCTTGCAATATGGACTGTCCCAAATACCTGAAATGCAGAAAAGTCCCATACAGGTACTCCACACAATACTATAGTATTTAAATGACATATTAAAATAGACCTTCTCATTTATATGTTTGCTATAAGGCACTGCATAAGATAATAATACTAACATACCTGTCGCCTGACTAGGCTTGAAATAAATGAGGGTATCTAGTCTTCATATCTTCCTCCGCCTCCCAAGTCATCTCCTCTCGGTTCCTGTTATGCCACAATACCTTGACATACGCAATATCTTTAGTTCTCAATCTATGAATCTGTCTGTCTAAGATGGCTATTGGAACCTCTTCATAGGACAGCTCTTCCGTAACCTGGATATCCTGGACTTGGACTGCTCTGGATGGGTCTCCTATGCATTTCCTCATCATAGATACATGAAAGACCGGATGAACGGATTCCAATTCTGGAGGCAAGTTCAACTCATGTGCTACTCAGCCTATCCTTCGACGAATCTGATAAGGCCCAACAAATCTCAGACTGAGCTTACTTTCTTGCCGAATCTCATCACCCCTTTCATCGGAGATACTTTTAAAAATACCCAGTCATTCACATCAAATTCCAGGTCTCTGCGCCACACATCGGCATATGATTTCTGGCGGCTCTGTGCAGTCAGTAGGCGTTCTCTGATAAGCTATACCTTTAACTCTGACTGTTGAATGATGTCTGGCCCAATCAACGCTGATTCTCCCACTTAAAACCAGCCAACTGGAGATCTGCATTTTTTCCCATATAATGCTTCAAAGGGCGCCATCTAGATGGCTGAGTGATAGCTATTATTATAAGCAAAATTCAATTAACGGCAAATGCTCGTCCCAGCTACCTCCAAAATCTAGCACACACGCTCGTAGCTTGTCCTCGAGTGTCTGAATAGTGCGCTCAGCCTGTCCATCTGTCTGAGGGTGGAATGTTGTGCTCAAATTAATCTGCGTTCCTAGACCCCTCTGGAACGACTGCCAAAATCTAGCTGTAAACTGTGCTCCTCTGTCTGAAATAATAGATACTAGCACTCCATGTAATTTAACTATTTCTCTTATATACAATTCGGCATAATCCTCGACAGAGAAAGTAGCTTTCATTGGCAGGAAGTGGGCTGATTTAGTCACCCTGTCAACTATTACCCAAATAGAATCATGTCTATGTCTGGTACGGGGTAATCCTGCTACAAAATCCATATTTACTGCTTCCCATTTCCAGAAAGGCACAGCTATGTCCTGAGTTAACCCGCCTGGTTTCTGGTGTTCCGCTTTTACCTGTTGGCAGTTAGGACACTAGGCTACAAGTTCGGCAATTTCTCTTTCCTCGCCACCAATAATTCTCCTTGAAATCATGGTACATTTTCGTTGCACCGGGGTGAAGAGAATAACGGGCGTAATGTACCTCGTTCATAATCTGCTGGTGGAGCCCTGAAACATCTAGAACACAGAGGCGGCCTTTACATAACATCACTTCTTCCTCAGTTATCTGAAAATCTGGCGCTTTCCCTTGCTGAATTCTGCCCTTAAGCTAGACCAGGTCAGGATCTTCATATTGCCTTTCTTTTACCTCCACAACTAATGACGACACAGCGGTGTTCTGAATTACCGCTCTATTGTCCTCTGTGTCTACTATACGAACGGCTAGGCTGGCTAATTGATGTATCTCCCTGACCAACTCCCGCTGCTCGGGCTGCAAATATGCCAAACTTCCCATGGATTTACGGCTGAGAGCATCTGCTACTACGTTGGCTTTTCCCGGATGATACAGAATGTCCATGTCATAATCTTTCAATAACTCCAACCAGCGACGCTGTCGCAAATTCAACTCCCTCTGAGAGAAGATATATTGTAGGCTCTTATGATCTGTGAAAATATCCACATGGACGCCATACAAGTAATGTCTCCATATCTTTAAGGCGTGGATCACTGCAGCTAATTCCAGGTCATAGGTAGGGTAATTCTTTTTGTGTTTCCTCAGCTGTCTGGAAGGATATGCAATTACCTTACTATGCTGCATCAATACACAACCCAACCCAACGCCTGATGCGTCGCAATACACTGAATAACCTTCTGTACCTTCCGACAATGCTAACACTGGGGCGGAGGTTAATCTATCTTTTAACTCCTGGAAGCTCTGCTCACATGCCTCTGTCCACTGAAACTTTGTTGCTTTCTGCATCAGTTTGGTCAGAGGTGCCGCTATAGTAGAGAATCCCTCAACAAATCTCATGTAATATCTCGCTAACCCCAAAAAACTGCGGACTTCGGTCGAAGTGGTAGGCCTAGGCCAGGTTTTAACTGCTGCTATCTTCTGCGTGTCAACCTGTATACCAGCATCCGACACAACATGCCCCAAGAAGGCTACTGAATTCAGCCAGAATTCACACTTGGAGAACTTAGCATATAATTGACGGATCCCTGAGAATCTGGAGCACTGTCTGTAAATGAGCCTGGTGATCTGCTTCAGAGCGAGAATACACTAGAATATCATCGATAAATACTATCACGATCAGGTCCAGATATGGTCTGAAGGTACTATTCATCAGGTCCATAAAAACTGCTGGGGCATTCGTCAACCCAAAAGACATAACTAGGAATTCAAAGTGTCTATATCGGGTCCTGAAGGCCGTTTTAGGAATGTCTCTTTCACGAACTCAAACCTGATGACATCCGGACCGGAAGTCAATCTTGGAGAAATATCTGGCCCCCTGTAACTGATCAAACAAATCATCTACTCTGGGAAGCGGATACTTATTCTTTACTGTAACTTTATTCAGCTACCGGTAATCTATACACATACGGAGCGAGCCATCCTTCTTTCTCACAAATAGAACTGGCGTACCCCATGGTGAAGTACTCAGCCTGATAAAACCCTTATCTAGCAGGTCCTTCAGCTACACCTTTAGTTCTCTGAGTTCAGCAGGAGCCATGCGATACGGAGGAATTGATATAGGCTGAGTGCCTGGTAGCAAGTCAATTGCAAAATCTATCTCCCTTTCTGGGGGAATACCAGGTAACTCGTTTGGAAATACATCAGGGAATTCATTCACCACCGGAATAGACTGAAGTGTGGGAGATTCTACCCGAACATCCTGAACCCTGACTAGGTGGTTGATACATCCCTTAGTTATCAATTTCCTCGCCTGAAGGTAGGAAATAAACCTACCTTTTGGAGTAGCTGTGCTGCCTTTCCACTCTTGCACTGCCTCTCCTGGAAAGTGGAATCAGACCGTCTTAGTCCAACATTCTACGTTAGCATAGCATGGCACCAACCAATCCATACCCATAATGTCATCGAAATCAATCATTTCTAACTCTACCAGATCTACTGTTAGTCTGGCGATCAGCAACCTCTACTGTACACCCTCGATAAATTCTACTAGCTATAGTGGAGTCACCGACGGGTGTAGATACTGAAAAGGGCTGCTGTAATAACTCTGGTGCGACATTAAACTTTCGAGCCACAAATGGGGTAATATATGACAGAGTGGACCCTGGATCAATCAGTACATAAGCAGGGCATGAACAGATAGTCATCATACCTGTCACTACATCTGGAGACGCCTCTGAGTCCTGTCTCCCTGGTAATGCATAGGTACGGCTTGAGCCCGTACCTGAACTGGAGGCTCCTAATCTACCTCAGCCTCTACCTGCTGTACCTGAGGGCCTATGCCCTACCGAGGCTACTGGAGCTCGTGGCCCTGTGGATCCCCTGTCCTGACTATCTCTGCTCTCTTGTCCCCTGGCCGGACAATCTCTCATGCGGTGTCCCTCCTTCCTGCAAATATAACACCCCAAGGAGCCATATCTACAAGCTCCGATGTGAGGTCGACCGCAATTAGGGCAGGGTGGGGGTGTAAATCTGCTCTGCTCTCCCCTTCTCTGCTGCGGAGAATCTACTGTTCGAGAACTGCCACCAGACTCTGACTGCCCTCGACGAGAAAATCTACCTCGCTGCTGCTGTTGTGGTGGAGGTGGGGGTCTAGGGGGTCTATCTAAAAATCGGGGCCTGGGTCCTCTTTGAACCTCCCTCTACATTCCATCTGATCTGTCTCTACGGTGCTATTCCTGATTTGTCTGTCTACTGCTCTGTTGCCGCTGTCTAAGGCCCTCAATGGTCTGGGCAATGGCCTGTACTCGGGCAATATCCATATCTTCTCGTAACGTAGCCGTCATGCAAGCTTCAATATATTCCGGGTTCAGACCCATAATGAACCGGTGGACTCTGGATGGAATAGTGTCCACAAAAACTGGAGCATAGCGGGCTAGGGAGTCAAACTATAGGGAATATTCTCGTACACTCCTCGCCCCCTGCTCCAAATGCAAAAATTGATCAATCTGGGCCTGCCGGATCTCCTGTGGAAAATAACGGTCCAGGAAGGCCTCCGAGAAGCTGGACCAGGTCGGAGGGGCAACATCTCTCCCTCGAGACCTTTCCCAACTCTCGTACCATAATACAGCTATGTCCCGCAACCAAAACACTGCCAGTTCAACTGATTCTGTAGGGGTCACATGCATAACCCGGAAAATTCTCTACATCTGATCTAGGAAATCCTGGGGGTCCTCTACTTGATCTGACCCAGTGAACTGTGGGGGACCTAGTGCCAAAAACTCCCTGACCGATCACCCAGTGAACTGTGGGGGACCTAGTGCCAAAAACTCCCTGACCCTAGAACTACCTGACCCACCTAAAGGCTCTGCTGCTACAGATGGCACTGATTGGCGCTGTGTGGCCATCATTTGTGCCAACATAACCACTGCGCTCCGAACTTCCTTATCTGATGGCGAAGGTACAGGAGCTATCGGAGGCGGTGTCGTGCCCAACGGCACCTAATGTGAGGGGGACTGCTGAGAGGGTTGTGATGAAGCCTCTATATTTCCCTCAGATCAGGTTGACTCTGAATGGAACTGAGGCATCCTGTTGGTTCCTTCTCCTGCTGCTGTGTCTGATCTTCTACCGGTGGTAGGCTGACACTGGTCTGCCATTCTTATCTGTATACAAAGAATATGATAAGTTTTAGGGACCCAACTCTATACTGTACCGCTCTATAGCACGACTGAATGAGAAAGAAGAGTAACCATCCTATCATGCCTCGCAGCCTCCTGCCTATAGTATGTGGTGAACAACTCATCCATAGACAAGAATCTACTTAGCACGGCTTGCAGACTCCCTGGGACACGACCTGCTCTGATACCAAGTTTGTCACGCCCCACCTTGGGAGGTATGACTGGCACTTGGTGCCCTAGTAGGACCTAGACTTCTAATTGGTGAGCCTAAGCACATCTGGTGCCTGGCTAGCTCTAACTCAGATTTCTGGAAACAACGAGCTATAAAACGGCTGTAAACATAGCCTCTGGCCGACTGGGCCTATAGCCACCTGTATAAAAACTTTAGTTAACCAGAAACATACTTACAAAGGGGGAAACCTATGCGGGACGACAAGGCCACCATGTTGTCTAGTTATTTGTAACTCAACAATAGAATACTGAATAACTACATGACCAGCAAGGTCACCACTACTATCAGACTATGGCCCCACACGACCAACATAATCAACAATGCTAAACAGCTAAACAAAACGCACGGCCTCACACAACCGGCACAACTAACTACAGGGAGATGAATATATACAATCTGCAAACCTCTATGAGTACTGATGAAATGGTCGGGACAGGGCCCCGGCCTACCCATGTTGTAAAATAAAAAGAAAATGAACTACACCTCGGAATATCAAGCTCCGGATGACAGGAGTTGATGACTCTATAAGCTGGCTGGAATCACGAGGGATCACCTCCTCGTCTATGAGTACCTGCAGGCAAGTAATGCAGCCCCCCTAACGAGCGTCAATACCACTGGTACCGAGCATGCAAACCAACAGGATATAACTGAATACAAATAACATAACTAGCAATTCTGAATAGCAAGGGATAACTGAATTTGTAAGAACTGATATGAACTGAATCAGACTTTTTGTGCTGTGATAGGGCAAGAGCGTACTTGTAGACGCGGCGGTCTGCTGTCTATTAACTAATATATTGCACATAAATACATATATATATATATATTGCAAACAAGAGCCAATATCAACCCCCATAAGCCGGATGGCGCCAAGCAATCAAACAATATATATACCCCTACCCGTGTCAAAACTAGCCAAAAATAAGTCACTACACTCATCTGCTAACTACGAGCACCTCTGTCGGCCCCCTGGGTCTCCAACTCGGGCCATAGCCTCCGATATAAATAACTGTGTCTGAGTCCGGAGTACTCCTATACAGTATCTGAATCTGTTCCCTGGGTGCTTGCGCACAACAGGGCTATCTGTACTGTAATGCTGATCAGCCTGATATGGGGAAAGCTTCATCCCATCTTCATCCAAACTAGGGATGGCATGGCACTCCTTGGAGTGACATAAACCCACCCGCTCAGTGGGCGACACAGTTATCAACCCAGGGGCGGCGAGGACGCTCAAAAGGGTGCCCTCACGACACAACCAAGTCTCAACAAACAATAAGCACATATATAGCAAGCATGTTTAAACTGAAAAAAAACTATCTGAATTCTGATTTCTTATTCTGATCTCTTTCTGTGTTATACTGATTCTCATACTGCTTTATACTGAATCTGTGATCTTTATCTGACTGCATGGCTAATCTGTAGCCTAGATACTATCTAACTGTATGGTTATACTGTAGCCAAGATATCATCTGTCTGTATGGCTAATCTGTAACCAAGCTACTATCTGACTGTCTGATTTTACTTTACTAACTCTTATTCTGAATATTTGTCATATTATTCTAGAAACATGCTTGCTAATCACATACTGGCTATACTGATTCTGGAATGCTAACTTGCCATTTTTGCACATGCTTTACTAACTTTCGGACTGAGTACGATAAAACAACGCAAACCAAATTTACTAAACTTGCACGATACTCAATATTCAACTTCGAGAATTCTACTACGGAGTTTACTATGCTATACAAGGCTAAAACTACTAACTTGCCGAAGAAACTGACTTTACATACCTTAACCTCGGTTTATCCGACTAACGGATAAAGCTCGGTCAGTACTCCAGCTATTTCTCCCAACTGCATTTACATATATGTCAATTAGAACTAAATACACCAATATTCTGAAAGAAAACGTCACTTTCGATATATTTATAGCCTAAACTTTGGCTTATCAAAAAATGGTCGAAAACTCGCTATTTCTCAAAAGTCCATAAGGGAGAAATACTCACTTTAGGGATAGGAGTATATTGACACTAGTTTGGAGAATTCCACTTACCTTTGTTTGGTAGCACGACGGTTCGCTGGCCGAATTTCACAAAACTTAATCCGTAGGAATGCTCCTTACTGCTTAATACCTCAGTATCTAAAGTTAATTTGGATTTGGACTACGTTTGACAGTGTAATCGAGCGATAATTTATCAACAAACCTTCGCACCCTCTGTTTCTCTTCGTGTTCTGGAAATTAAATGATGTAATAATGAAATGAACCGAAGTGGAGGCTTTATATACTTGGGCCTGGACAGGGCCAACGTGTCACGGAGCCATCGCGGAGGCTCCACCTCTGTGACACGTAGCCATCGCGGAGGGGCTCTGCCCCGGCTCCTTCCACGATGGTTCGATAGGTTTCTCGTCCGGTCTTTTCCCGGGCCTTTTCTAGCATGTATGGCTTTTAAATACTCTTAACCAACACGCGAATAGGTCATCTAAGTGTTGGAAATTTTACGGGGTGTAACACACGCCACGAGGAGTTGTTTCTGAAGATGATACGTTGGTTGAGTCGTGGGGTCATAGAAGAGGGACTGCTGAATTGGGGACCAACAAATAATAGGATGACTCATTATTTCTCATAACAGGTCATTCCTTGTCCCGCTGATTCCCAAAGGACCACACTGGGCTGACTACGACTGATACAACGAGTCGTTGGGGATGACCACAGCTCGTTGTCTCAGTCGTTCTGAGACAAATTTTTTGGTTTTATTTTGTATTTTTCTTGCAAGGTCTGAGTTTGGTCTAGGAAAGTTTTGGGGTGTTACAAGGGTCCTAGCTCGGGTTGTGACAAAAGTACTATGTTGATACCATCATGTCATCTTTAGATCCTCCTGAGTCAATATGTTTAATGAATGTCATATGTTCATGTCCTATTTGTAAAAAAAGGAGTGGTAAATGTGAAATAATCTATTTTGAGTATAACAATTATTGTAGTTTATCCTGAGTTTCTATTTCTTTAATGAGGTGTCTGGTGCGTTGCTTGAGGACAAGCAAATATTCTAAGTTGAGGGTGTTGATGCGCCAACATTTAACAGCGCATTTGATGCTTTTAACTATGAATTGATGCAAGTTCTTGAGTAACTTTTGTTAAACTTTATTGTTATGTGTGTATTGTATAGGAAATAAACCAACACAAGAGATAGTGAGAAACAAGATAAAAAGACCACCTGACATCCTATCTAACGGGCCGTCAGCCGTCAACAGTGTGACGGACCATCATTTCCATCATCGAGTTGAAACAGAAGTTGAACAAATAGGGTGAAAGTCGATGGCCATTATGATGGATCGTCAACTAGATAACGGACCATCAAGTTTGGCATCACATAGTGCAGATTGAAGGATACACTACATAAGAAGTGACGGTCCAAGTGATGAACCGTTACCTCTTCGATGGACCATCAAGCTGCACGTCATAAATGAACACAGTGATGGAAAAACTGGAAAAGGAGCGACGGCCCAAGTGATTGACCATCACCTGGCCGATGGGACGTCAACTTAGGTATCACCTGAGAAGTGAGATGATCTTGGGTAGATTTATATGCCCAAGTGATACTCAAACGTATCATTTTCGCCTTGTTTATTGTGCAATATGTATACATTTTTATGTAATTGGTAATAAAATGTGAATTTATACTAACCAACATGATTAGCATTGTTTTGTAGGTAAATGGTGATTTTGAGGAGCTAAAATCCATGTTGGAACAATATCGGAGTTGGACTTGGATTCGAGCACAAAAAAGGCATTGGACTGCACCAATTAAAGGGGCTCCGCGATGGAGCCATGTCACGCTACCATCGCGGAGGCATTCTGCCTGGAGGGTGAATAATTTGTCAATTTCCAGTGGAGCCTCGCGACAGCTCCGTGGCACGGAGGCAAGCCTCCGCGTTGCACGCCGTGCCACGTTGAAGCTTTATTCCTAGACCCTAAATTTCCAGAAAGGGTCCGCGTCCACGCCGTGTCACGGAGGCAGTGCTCCGCGATGTACTCCGTGACACGTTTCTTGTTATTCCGGGAAAAATTCCCATTAGTATAAATAGAGCACTTAGGCTTATTTTTAATTAATTCAGACTTGGTGGAGCAAGGACATGGGTTACAGGCAGTTGAGGGACGAAAAAGCTCAGGGTTTTTCTCTCTTTCTTTCTTCTTTCAATCAATTGTTTGTATGATTAACACTTGTTTTAGGATGATTAATCCACAAATGAGTGGCTAATTCTCTTCCTTGCTGAGTTTATGAACAATGGTGATGAATTTTGATTATTGAATTATATGGTTTTTCATCTTCTTCTTCCATGTTGTTCTATTAATTCTTGTTTCTACTGAATTGGTGTGTGGCCGACATTAATGTACATCTAAAAAGTCTGATTTCACTTGAGAGAGCACGAAACTGGAAAGTTGTGAATTAATAGGGTATTGTTCTTAACTTGATTTGGGAAAATTGAGTTTTGATGTGCTTTCCTGATAGAAATATACTTGAAAGCCGTATTAGTCAATTTAGGAACCGAAATTGTATTGCTAGGTCATAAATTGCATTTGATCACATAAATGTAGACGAATGGTTTATGATTCTTAAGTGAGATTAAATACGAGAGTTTTAATCTCTAGGCTAATGTTCTTGGCTAGCAACTGGAAGAGAAGATTAACCAAATTATGATTATAATCAAGTTCATTGCATGTTCTTAACCTTGGCATGCTCATATCCATAGTTTCAATTCAAAGTAGATAGTTGTTAATAGTTTTAGTATATAATTTATAAACAAATTATTTAACTTTTGGTTACTTTGTTGTCAGCATATTTAGACGTAAGATAGAATATAGTATACTTGAGCAATTTTTACTTATCCAGAGTCTCCTTGGTTCGATACTTGGCTTACTTAAGCCACTTACTACTTGTTTGACCACATGCACTTGCGTGTCAGTTTTTAACCATATAGCAAACACCCGAACAAGTTTTTGGCGCCGTTGCCGGGGAGACTAGGCAATTGGTGAAATTGTGTTAAGTGTAAAGTTACTGTATTTTTATTTTATTTTCTTAAGTGTTGACAACTTGGTCTTAGCCTTTATTTTGCAGACTTGATTTCTGTGAACACTGGCAAGAGACAAAGAGCTGGTGGAATCTTATATAGAGCCTGAATGTATATTTCATAGTAAACGCAGAGAAGCTCTACAAAAGAAGCTGCAGTTGCTCAGACAGACTATTATGGAGCAACAAAATCCACCGGTTGTGAGGGCAGTGTTAGTGCCCGAAGAAGCAGCAGCAAGGCCGGTTCGCGAGGTGGCAATCCCACATGCCAACAATGTACATTCAAGTATCCGCAAACTAGAGCCTGGAGGGAGATTTGAACTCAAGCAGAATATGGTGCAACTGTTGCACAGAAGCGGGCAATTTACCGGTCTCCCTCATGAAGACCCACAACAACATCTCCAGAACTTTTTGGAGATAAGTGACACTTATATACCCACTGGAGTGTCACCTGATTATGTTCGGCTCACACTATTTCCGTTCTCATTACTTGCTGAAGCCAAGAGGTGGTTAAAAGTTGAGCCACCAAATTCTATCTCAACGTGGGATGATCTAGCACGGAAGTTCTTGATAAGATTTTTTCCCTCTGGTAAAATAGCCAGACTTAGAAGTCAAATTCTAAGTTTCAAACAGAGGGAGGGAGAAAATTTGTATCAAGCCTGGGAAAGATTCAAATCCATGTTGCGGGACTGTCCTCATCATCATCAGTCCAATGAGGTGTTGGTGCACACATTTATTGAGGGTTTGGAACCCCATACTAAAATTTTGCTAGATTCAGCAGCTGGAGGGCAAGCGCTGGAAAAGACTTATCAGGAGCTGTACACTTTGCTAAACCAGATTTCACAAGGCAATCCAGAATGGAATGCTGATTCATCACGAGGTGGAGCAAGGAAAGCAGCAGGAGTGCTTGAAGTGGATGGATTTACAGCTATCGCTGCACAGATAGCTGCCTTGCAGAATTAGTTGAACAACCACTTTAGCAATGTGAACTTGAACCAGCCTTCAGCTTCAGTCAATGCGGTCCAGCAAATGTGGTGTGAAGTGTGTGGAAGCAGTGAGCACTCAGCTGAGTGTTGTGGAGCAAACCCAGATTCGGTTAACTTTGTGGGTAATGCACAAAGAAATCAGCAGCAGTGTGGTAGTGGCTACAACTCAAATTGGAGGAACCATCCAAATTTTTCGTGGGGTAGCAACAACCAACAAGGCCAAAGTTCGGGTCAGGGTATGCAAAGAAATCAAGGAGGGAAACAGAACTACCAATCTCAATTCAGAAATCACAATGCCCCTCCTCCACCACCATCACCTAGCATTGAGGAAATGTTCAAGATCATGATCGCTAATCAGGCGCAATTGCAGGATGGCTATGTTAAATTGGCAGCCGAAGTGAAAAATAATCAATTAGCGACCAAGGCTCTTGAGTATCAATTTGGGCAATTTGCTAGTGCCCAAAACACAAGGCCCAGAGGAGGACTGCCTAGCGACACGGATCCAAATCCGAAGCAGGTAAATGCAGTGACCACAAGGAGTGGTTTGCAGCTGAAGGAGGTGGAACCAGAAAGACCACCTCAAAGTCAGGAGCAGCAGATGCTGAGGGAGAGCAAACTTTGGATAGGGGGGAGACCAAAAAACCAGAATCAGAAAGACCTCCACCCCCGTTCCCTCAACGACTCAAGAAACACAATGAGGAGGCGTGTTTCAAGAAATTTATGGAGGTGCTTAAACAGGTACATGTTAATTTACCTCTTGTTGATGTCTTGCAGGGAGTGCCAAAATATGCCAACTATATTAAAGACATCGTGGCCAACAAAAGTCGTTTGACTGAGTATGCCACGGTAGCTTTGACGGAGGAATGCACTTCCCGGATCCAAAATAGACTGCCTACGAAGCTAAAAGACCCTGGAAGTTTTACTATCCATCTTACTATTGGGCAGAGTATCCGAACTTGTGGATTGTGTGACTTGGGGGCGAGCATAAATCTGATGCCATCTTCGGTATTCAGAAAGTTGGGTCGAGGGAGTCCTAGACCTACAACCGTAATCTTGCAGTTTAGCAGACAGATCCTTAGCTAGGCCGGATGGCATTGTTGAGGATGTGCTTGTGCAAGTGGGATCCCTCATTTTCCCGGTAGATTTTATTGTTCTGGATTTTGAACCAGACGCGGAAGTCCCATTTATTTTGGGACGACCCTTTTTGGCAACTGGGAAAGCATTAATTGACGTAGCTGCAGGTCAACTTACAATGCGAGCACATGACAAGGTAGAGGTGTTCGATGTGTACAAAGCACCCAAGCTCCTGATGGTGAATGAAGAACTCTCGGTGATCAATGTAATTGATCATGGGAATGCTAAACAAATGGATGATTCCCGAGAGTTAATGGGAAGACCACCGGATAAGGGTGAGCACTACTGGGGGGAGGACAATGATCGTGAGAAATCGTCCATCACCCTAGTGGACAATTGAGCATAAAGGACGTCGAGCCGCAACGGTAAACCAGGCGCTGCACAGGAGGCAACCCGTGGAAAAATATATTTTTTCTTTTATTTTGAAAAGTGTAAATAGATTTTATTTTAATTTTCTTTTTCTTGATTTAGTACAAATTTTTCGTTTAGTAGTTTTTTTTTTCATTTTAGTTAGTGAAACTTATTAATCTAACCAATTTTGTTTAGTGAGGTGATTTTCAAGTCAAACGGAGAAAAATGTGCACGGAATCGTGAAGGAAAAGGCGAGGTATAAAAAAATTAATAAAATGCAGAGACAGTGAGCTGGGGCAATGGCTTCGTGTCACGGAGAAGGACCTCCACGTTACCCTCTGTGACACGTTGACGTTTAATCTGGAATTTTTAAAAATTCCAGAGGGCTATCGCAATGGCTCCGTGTCACGGAGGCAGTGCACCGCGATGCACTCTGTGACACGTTGCCCAATAATTTGTGATGGGTCACACCGGGTTGCCGGGTGACCCGCGTGTTTTTCTTCATTTTAAACCCCAAAACCCCCTTTTCCCCTCATTTTTACACTTCTCCGCGACCAAACATCCCAAAACCCCTCCCCCATCAACGTGCCACAGTGTAAAGCAAAGAAATTATCGAGTTTTCTTCGGTTCTTCGACTACGAGGTATTTTTTCCTACTCTCTCTCAAGTTTTTGTCGATTTTATTCGAAATTAAGCATGGGAGGTGAGATAAATCACCCTAAGTCGAAATTTAGCATGAAATTGAGTTATTCCTTGATTGATAAATGTTCGGAATGTTGTAATGAGCGTTTGAACTTGTCGATTGCGTGAATGATTCGAATTTGATTGCGAAATTAAATTCTAGGGCTTGGTTGTTGAATTCGAAATTGGTAACTTGTTAAATTTATGAAATATATGTCGGGTTGTATGTATTGAATGAGATAAGTCGTTGTAGAATATTGTTTGAATGTAATAGACGACGAATTCTCGGGATTTTGGGAAAAAGTTGAAAATTGTTCGAATTGGGTTGATTATATAGGTTCAAATGTATATAGAATTTTTGTTGTTGTTTTTGTTTTGTTGTTTTTCTTTGCTAAGTGCGATGGTTGAATTCCTAAAGATGGTAGTGATTGGGATTAGCTGTATGAAGTCTGAGTAGTACGCTAAAGTTATACCGTCGAATTTTTCTTTGCGAACGCACTAAGCATAAATTGTATAGTTGTTTGTTTTTGGTGTAAATAAAGTGATTCTTGCCATAGTATCGTAACCGTAGCTAAGGACTAAGTGTGGGGTAAACTTGGTTAACCCGACCTTAGCCGAAGTTAATATTCATTTAGCTTGACATTGCGCTTGTTTATTTGTGTTGAAAGGTACAATGGCAAGTAGGCAAGATAAGGGTAAGGGTGCATCTACTTCAGGCACCGGGAGAAAAAGACTTAGACTGGGCACAGTAGTCCCAGCCGCACCAGCAGTTCCGCGTGGCCAACGCCGCCAATACGGATCGAGGTGGGTAACCGATGAAGGGAAGAAGTGGTATACCAAACACAAGGACAATAAATACTTCCCCGAGGAGCATATTGCACGGGAACCACTAGCACAGGAGTTCCCCCGCATAGTGCAAAGGATCGAGGCAGCTGGGCTCAGCTTCATATTTCAGGAGCCCAAGGAATGCAACCTACATCTAGTCCGGGAGTTCTATGCTAATTGGAACCCGCCAATCAGAAGCCACACAATCAAGATCAGAGGGCAGATTGTCACTCTGGAACCCCAGCAATTAAATGCCATCATTGGAGCGCGGGACACAGACGCCCACGTTCTCCGCTAGCTGAACATCACCCCACCATATGCTGATATCAGACGCACATTGTGTGGGGCTCGATCCACAGCCAGATGGAGCAGACATAAGGAAAGGGGTTATCACCAGACTCTGCCGTATTCGCAAATGAACAGGGAGGCTAGAATCTGGCTGAGGATAGTCTGTTCATGCCTAATCCTGGGGGTGCACATGACTGATGTGACCTGGGACCGTGTCTGCCTGGTGTATGCCCTGATGAAACGGCTGGAGATTAATGTTGGGGCGGTCATCATATCCGCCATGAAGAGAGCCCGACTACACCAGGGCCACAGGTATGGGTTCGCGGGACTTATCACCACCTTTCTCTGGGGCCTCGACGTCGAGCAAGAGGCTTTGGATTACATCCTGCAGTTGGAGCGGAGGGCCCTTGACGTGACCAAAACTAAGGCCCCCGACACCACACATGGGCCAGTGCTGACACTTGGCGAGCGACATGCTCGTTAAGACCAGTACATGGCACGGATGTTTGGTATGCAAATGCTCCAGCTTCGGATTGGTGGGAGACCAGCCACGGAGGAGGAGTTATGGAAGCTTGAGCTGGATTACCCATTTGGCAAAAATGCCAGGGCTCTATGCCGAGTGGGGCCAGCCTTTGTAGAGCCCACTGACGATGATGTCCCCACGGACGAGGAGACACATCGGGAGGACTCCGATGTGGAGTCTGATGATGACGATGGAGGTGACTCAGACATGGGCGATGAGGCAGCAGCACCTGATGAAGAAGTCGAATATTTTGACTGATCAGGGAGTTCCACCACCCAAAATTTTGTGATTTTTAATTTTTGTGAACACTGGGGACAGTGTTCGATTTAAGTGTGGGGTGGGGAGTAGTTAGGTGTTGGGGCTGGGCTGGTGTGGTTGTATGCTTTCCTCTGTTTTGTTTTGTATGTATGTTTCCCTTTGTTTGTGAATTTCAAACTGGTCTGTATCTGTACATATTTGTGGTAATTGATGTGTGTTGTGAAATGTTGTGGTTGCCAGCTAAGTCTGCAAAAATTTTGTAAATATTTTCTGAATTTATTTTTTTTTCTATCGAAATGATCGATATTTTTAAAATTTTGCGAAAATATTTTGTACATATTAAAATATTTTGTAAATATTTTTCCATCGAAATGATCGATGTTTTGCAAAAATTTTCAATTTTTATTTTTGGGTTTCTCGGAGTTTGTTTTCGGTTCTTTTACCGAGAATAGTCCCATTGAACTGACGTCATAGTTAGTGATTGTTCCCTATGATGGATGGATGACGACCGTCTTAAGGGAAATGTAGTCGGTAGGAGTAGTGATTTTAATTTGTTTTCAGTTTTTTCTTTGGTGGATTGCATCACGGAACCTGTAGTTACTACATGGTTGTGAAATGTTGGTTGCGTGTTGTACTTGATATTCAAAATGTAAAAGTGATTCGTATGAAAGCATGCAATTTTGTAAATATGTTGAGATACCTAGGCTGTAGAATTCGATTCGGTGTGATTGAGGCTTAATTTTTGAATTCATGTAATTGGCTAATTAAAGAGTCTGTGAATGTATCTTGAATCGAGCATATGCATAAAGTGTGAAGTGAGGTATTGTATTCCATGCTATTGTGAAGTGTCTAGAACTTGTCTGGTGTGTGTACAAAACGAAATGAAGGAGGTGTAGTGTTGGAAAGGATGTAGGCATTTCTTTCTTTACCGAGAGTTTCTATTTTTTTCTTGTCATACTCTACCTTTTTATGTGATTGTATACCCTAGTTAGCCCGTTGAGCCTTTAGCCTATTATTTCTTTTTTTTGTCCAAAAATGTATAAACTGAGCTTAATTCTTTCTTTTCATTAGCTGTAAAGTCTATACAAAGCTCTTAAGTGCTTAAGAAGAACAAAAATGTTCCCAAAGTGTCAAAGAGTGAGAATGGTGAAAAGAAAAAGAAAAGCAGAGTGAGGAAAGAAAAGAAAAAGGTGGAGGGTGCACTTGTTAGAATTAAATGATAATGAAGGTGCATGAAAAACCTTTGCTTTTGTGTCAAGTGTGCTTGATGAAATGGGCCGTACTAAAGTAAATCATCATGAATGGGATGATGAAAAAAAAAGAGAGAGAAACAATGTCCATGAGTTGATGGGAATGTGTTGAAAAGGCGCTTAAGGATGCTAGTGACTATTATTGGCTAATCCAATATATACTAGTTCCATAGCTTCCATTACAACCCATTAAAGTCCTATGTGATCCTACATTGCATTTCTTTATATTAGTGGAGTAATACACTAAGGGCAAGCCTATGGGTCATGACATGATGCATGTGAATTCTTTTGGGAGAGAGAGTGAAATTAATTTTTACATGCCCCTACTTGAATGTTTGTGTGTCACATGAACAAAAAGGGGAAGATTCTCTTGAGTTGTGAGGGCACATGCTTGATGAAAGATTGATTTTCGTGTCGGATATCTTGATTAGCTAATTTGCATGAGTTTGCCGATATCAAGAGTCGATTCTTAAAGTCTAGGAAGTTTTAATGTATTAAAGGTCATTGCATTGTTAAGACCATGCATGTTTTCTTGATGATTTACAATATTGAATGATCGGTATGACCGTAGCGTAAATTGTCGCACCATAGTAGCGAAGGTTGGGATGTAATTTGCATGAATTGTGTATTTGTTGTTCGAGGACGAACAAGGATTTAAGTGTGGGGTAAGTGATCTTGGGCAGATTTATATGCCCAAGTGATACTCAAACGTATCATTTTCGCCTTGTTTATTGTGCAATGTGTATACATTTTCATGTAATTGGTAATAAAATGTGAATTTATACTAACCAACATGATTAGCATTGTTTTGTAGGTAAATGGTGATTTTGAGGAGCTAAAATGCATGTTGGAACAATATCGGAGTTGGACTTGGATTCGAGCACGAAAAAGGCATTGGACTGCACCAATTAAAGGGGCTCCGCGATGGAGCCGTGTCACGCTACCATCGCGGAGGCATTCAGCCTGGAGGGTGAATAATTTGTCAATTTCCAGTGGAGCCTCGCGACAGCTCCGTGGCACGGAGGCAAGCCTCCGCGTTTCACGCCGTGCCACGTTGAAGCTTTATTCCTGGACCCTAAATTTCCAGAAAGGGTCTGCGTCCACGCCGTGTCACGGAGGCAGTGCTCCGCGATGCACTCCGTGACATGTTGCTTGTTATTCCGGGAAAAATTCCCATTAGTATAAATAGAGCACTTAGGCTTATTTTTAATTAATTCAGACTTGGTGGAGCAAGGACGTGGGTTACAGGCAGTTGAGGGACGAAAAAGCTTAGGGGTTTTCTCTCTTTCTTTCTTCTTTCAATCAATTGTTTGTATGATTAACACTTGTTTTAGGATGATTAATCTACAAATGAGTGGCTAATTCTCTTCCTTGCTGAGGTTATGAACAATGGTGATGAATTTTGATTATTGAATTATATAGTTTTTCATCTTCTTCTTCCATGTTGTTCTATTAATTCTTGTTTCTACTGCATTGGTGTGTGGCCGACATTAATGTACATCTAAAAAGTCCGATTTCACTCGAGAGAGCACGAAATTAGAAAGTTGTGAATTAATAGTGTATTGTTCTTAACTTGATTTGGGAAAATTGAGTTTTGATGTGCTTTCCTGATAGAAATAAACTTGAAAGCCGTATTAGTCAATTTAGGAACCGGAATTGTATTGCTAGGTCATAAATTGCATTTGATCACAGAAATGTAGACTGATGGTTTATGATTCTTAAGTGAGATTAAATACGAGAGTTTTAATCTCTAGGCTAATGTTCTTGGCTAGCAACAGGAAGAGAAGATTAACCAAATTATGATTATAATCAAGTTCATTACATGTTCTTAACCTTGGCATGCTCATATCCATAGTTTCAATTCAAAGTAGATAGTTGTTAATAGTTTTAGTATATCATTTATAAACAAATTATTTAACTTTTGGTTACTTTGTTATCAGCATATTTAGACGTAAGATAGAATATAGTATACTTGAGCAATTTTTACTTATCCAGAGTCTCCTTGGTTCGATACTTGGCTTACTTAAGCCACTTACTACTTGTTTGACCACGTGCACTTGCGTGTCGGTTTTTAACCATATAGCAAACACCCGAACATGAGATTCTAAGTTTCAATGCAATTTTGAACTACTCTAGGCTATATATAGCAGCTGCTAGGTTTATTTTTTGGATCAGACTTTTGAGAGAAAAAAGGATCAACTTGTATGTTACTTTTGAAAGGTTCTTGAAGAAATATTATTTAGTTATTAGAATCATAATAAAGGTTTCATCTTTTCTTTATAAGTTAAATCTTCTTTAATGAATATGACTTTAGTTATGAATTAATTGATCATGTGTGGCTAAGTTCTATTACTAGGATTGTGTGATTCATGGTAGAATGACGTAATGATGGTGATAGACGTGTGGATGAGTGTAATGAAATTGTGGTGTATTATCAATTCTTTCATTTTGAATGATTTCTAATGGTTTCAAATATCAGAATAAACCCTACGTTTAACTTGCTTAAGTAAGAGGTATAAATATAAATGAAAAGAGTGGCAATAGGGATTCAAGGCGTTAACCCTTGACTGATGATTAATGTTGCAATAAGATTAATCAACATAGTTTGATTTTTGTAACTCATTAATTATCACTCTTCGTTTGAGAATATAAGAGTAATATCTATCTGAGTAAGTTGAGAATATTTGGATAGAATAATTGAGTCAACAACCAGTGCACATAGCATTAAAGTCCACTGCAGTCATTCCCCAAATATCATTAAGAAAATATGATGACATAACCCTAGTTTAATTTTTTTCTTTAATTGAATAGTAATAAATCATAGATGGTGTTTCTTGAATTTGAATAACAGTAAATTAAAACACCTTTCCCAAACCCCCTGTTTTACAAAAATAATTGACTAAAACAAATACTCACCTAAGACTTAGCTTTTACCATATTTTCTATGGGATTCGACCCCAATCTTATTGGATTCTATATTTGACATCGACCTAGTTACACTTCTTATCATAGAGGTATAATTTGGTGTATCAACTATTAAAATTAAAAGTCTATGACTTTAGTGTTCAACTCAATAAACGGTTCACTAACATGACTTTAGAATAGAGAGATATTGCATTTCGCGAGACTGCACAAGCAGGCGGCGGGCGGCATGTCAGTGGGAAAGATATAAATATATCTTGGGAGATATTTTTTTTGTTACAAATAGTTCCAACCTAGGTCGTCTTCCTCCTCTCTTTCCTAGGGTTCCAAGGTTCATTTTAGGTGATTTCACCATCCTAACTCTCCCAAAATCAAGATAAAAATTCAGGTTTTCGTGGAGAGCGACTAATATGTGTTTATTTCATCAATTTTGGCTTTGATTGCAATTTATTCGAAGGAAAATATTGTTGTGGAGGCTATTTATGATGTGTTTTCTCTTGTATATTGTAGGTTAAAGGTACCTAATGTCACGCCCCGCCCTAGGGGGTATGACTGGCACCTGGTGCCCTAGTAGGACCTAGACTGCTATCTGGTAAGCCAGAGCACATCTAGTGCCTGGCTAGCTCTAACTCAATTCTTGGAAACAAAGGGCTATATAACGGTTGTAAACACAGCCTCTGGCCAACAGGCCTATAGCCACCTATACTTGAAAAACAGCTAACCAGAAACATACTACTGTCAAGGGAACCTATGCGGGCCGGCAAGGCCACCATGCTGTCTAGTTCTCTGTAACTCAACAATAACATGCTAAATAATTACGTGACCGGCAAGGTCACCACTACTGACTGATTATGGCCACACACGGCCAACAGGAACAGAAATTACAAATAACTATAACAAGCTGCACGGCCTCACACGACCGGCTCGACTGACCACAGGAAAATATATACAGACTGCAAGCCTCTAGGAACAACAATAGAAATGATCAGGATAGGGCCCCGACCTACCCGTACTGTACAACAAAAAAAAACGAAATACACCTTTGGAATTCAGACTCCGGATGACAGGAGCTGAATACTCAATAGCTGACTGGAATCATGAGGGATCGCCTCCTCGTCTATGAGTACCTGCAGGCAAGTAATGCAGCGCCCCACTGGGCGTCAGTACCACAGGTACTAAGCATGTAAAGCAACTGAAATACACAACTGAAATGAATAACAACAGTAACATGACACAGAAGCAGGAAGTAGCTGAGTCTATCTAGCTGAGGATAACTAGGGAGAGTTTATTTATTCTATAGCTAAACTGAGCGTACCTGATGACATATCGTCCTCCTGTCTATCAGTATCCAATAGCACATGTAGATATACATATAAGTACACACAATACCTGACCGACCCCCATAAGCCGGAAGGTGCCAACCAACACACAATCTATTTATCCCTACCCGGGTCTAAACCAACCAAAAATAAGTCACTCCACTCATCTGATAACTGTGAGCTCCTCCTACCGGTACCCTTGGGTATGTAGCTTAGGCCTTGGCCTCTGACAATAAATTGTGTCTGAGTCCGAAGACTCCTGCTTCTGGGCACAAGTGCACACGGGGTGTGTAATAAAAACTGCCCCTGGGTGCAAGCACGCTACAGGGTGATTTTATGAAAATCTGTATCTGAAACTGCCCCCGATCACAAGCGCACACAGAGTGATCTGCCCCTGTAAACAGGGTAAACTGGCTCTGCGCAGAGTAAATTGAACTACCCCTGCAAGCAGGGTGGTCTGGACCGTATTATCATGGTGGTCGGCCATCATCGTCCTCTAGGCGGACGGCATCGCCCAGCTGGTGGCGGTATCTGAATCTGGTATCGACACAGCTATAACCTAGGGGCGGCGAGGATGCTAAAAGGGTGCCCACATGCCACAACAAGTCTCAACAAACAAATAGCACATAGAAATAGCAATCATGTATAACTGAAGAGACTATCTGGAATCTAACTTCTTATTCTGATCTGTTTCTATACTGAACTGATTCTTACTAATTACACTGATTCTGCAATCTCTGTTTAACTGTACGGATAATCTGTAGCCATGATACTATCTATCTGAATGGCTAATTTGTAGCCATAACTGTCTGTCTATCAGATCTTTCTTTACTGACTGTTATTATGAAAATCTGTTCCTTTTTATTCTACAACATGCTTGCTATTCACATAATAGGTTGTACTAAATCTGAACTACTAAGTTTCCCTTGGCCACATGCTTTTCTAACTTTCAGACTGAATATGATAGCACAACGCGAACTAGGTTTACTGAACTTGCACAATACTTAACATTCAACTTCCGGGAATTCTACTACGGAGTTTACTGTACTATACAAGGCTAAAGCTGTTAACTTGCTGAAGGAACTAGCTTTACATACCTTAACCTCGAGTTATCCGTCTGTCGAACGAGACTCGGTCAATACTTCGACTATTTCTCCCAACTGCATTCATAAATATGCTAATTAATACTAAATATAGCTTTATTCTAAAGAACAACGTCACTTTCGATATAATTATAGCCTAAACTTAGGCTTATCAAAAGATGGACAAAAACTCGCTATTTTCCAGAAGTCCAGAAGGGAGAAGTATTCACTTCACAGCTAGGAGCACATAGACACTAGTTTGGAGCAATTCTACTTACCTTAGCTCGGTAGCTCGACGATTCGTCGGCCGTATTTCACGAAACTAAATCTGTAGGAATGCTCTCTGCTGCTAAATACCTCGGTATCTGAGGTAATTTGGGTTTGGACTGCGTTTGGCAGCGTAATCGGACGAAATTATATTACCCTCTTCATTCTTTTTCCTTTCCGTGGTTTTCCTCTCTATTTTCTGGAAATTTTATGATTTAAATCCAAAATAAGACGAAGTGGGGCTTTATATACTTGAGCCTGGACACCTGGACAAGGCCAACGTGTCACAGAGCCAACGCGGAGGCTTCACCTCTGTGACATGCTGCCATCATGGAGGGGCTCTGCTTCGGCTCCTCCCGTCGATTGGTTACTCGTCCGGTACTTTCCTGGGCCTTTCCCTAGCACGTATGGCTTCCAAATATGTTTGACCAACGCACGAATAGGCCATCTAGGTGCTGGGAATCCTGCGGGGTATAACATTCTCCCCCCTTAAGAACATTCATCCTCGAATGTAAACTTCTATCTAGAGGACTCCTCAACTTACTACCTAGGAAAATTTCGGCAGAGTTTCCCCTGTAATATGGACTATAGCAAAAACCTGAAATGCAGAAAAGTCCAACACAGGTACTACACACAATGCTTTAAGATTCACTGGATAGCTAAACATCAATCTTTCTCACTTATACATATACAACCATAAGGTACTACATAAGTAATAATACGGACATACCTGTCGCCTGACTAGGCCTGGAATAGATGAGGATATCTAGCTTTCATATCTTCTTCAGCTTCCCACGTCATCTCCTCTCGGTTCCTGTTACGCCACAATACCTTGACAGATGCAATATCCTTAGTTCTCAATCTATGAACCTGCCAGTCTAACATGGCTACTGGAACCTCTTCATAGGCCAGCTCTTCGGTAACCTGGATATCCTGGACTGGGACTGCTCTGGATGGGTCTCCTATGCATTTCCTCAACATAGACACATGAAATACGGGATGAACGGACTCTAGCTCTGGAGGTAAGTTCAATTCATATGCTACTCGGCCTATACTCTGACGAACCTGATAAGGCCCAACAAACCTCGGACTGAGCTTACACTTCTTACCGAATCTCATTACCCCTTTCATCGGAGACACTTTCAGAAATACCCAGTCATTCACATTAAACTCCAGGTCTCTGCGCCGTACATCTGCATATGATCTCTGGCAACTTTGTGCAGTCAATAGGCGTTCTCTGATAAGCTTTACTTTCTCTTCTGACTGCTGAACAATGTCTGGCCCAATTATCGCTGATTCCCCTACTTCGAACCAGCCAACTGGCGATCTGCACTTTTGCCCGTACAAAGCCTCAAAAGGTGCCATATGAATAGCCGAGTGATAACTATTATTATAAGCAAATTCTATCAGTGGCAAATGCTCGTCCTAGCTACCACCAAAGTCTAGCGCACACGCTCGCAGCATATCTTCGAGCGTCTGAATAGTGCGCTCAGCTTGTCCGTCTGTTTGAGGGTGGAAAGTTGTGCTCAGATTAATCTGCGTTCCCAGTCCCTTCTGGAACGATTGCTAAAACCTAGACGTGAACTGCGCTCCTCTGTCTGAAATAATGGATATCGGCACTCCGTGCAATCTGACTATCTCTTGGATATACAACTCTGCATAATCTTCAGCCGAGAAAGTAGTTCTTACTGGCAGGAAATGAGCTGATTTAGTCAATTTGTCAACTATCACCCATATAGAGTCATGTCTGTGTCTAGTACGGGGTAATCCTGCCATAAAATCCATATTCACTGCTTCCCATTTCCAGAGAAGTACAGCTATGTTCTGAGTTAACCCGCTTGGCTTCTGGTGTTCTGCTTTCACCTATTGGTAGTTAGGACACTGGGCTACAAATTCAGCAATTTCCCTTTTCATACCTGGCCACCAGTAGTTCTCTTTGATGTCATGGTACATTTTTGTCGCACCGGGGTGTAAAGAATAATGGGTGTAATGTACCTCGTTCATAATCTGCTGGTGAAGGTCTGAAACATTAGGAACACATAAACGATCTTTACAACGTAGCACTCCATCCTCTGTTACCCGGAACCCTGGCGCCTTCCCTAGCGGAATATAATCTTTAAGCTGAACTAGGTCAGGATCCTCAAATTGCCATTCTTTCACTTCCACAACTAACGATGACACGGCGGTGTTCTGAATTACCGCTCCACTGTCCTCTGCTTCTGTTACACGAACGGCTAGGCTAGCTAACTGATGCATTTCCCTGACCAATTCCCGCTGCTCGGGCTGCAAATACGCCAAGCTCCCCATGGTCTTTCGATTGAGAGCATCTGCTACAACATTAGCTTTTCCCAGGTGGTACAGACGTTCACATCATAATCTTTTAACAACTCCAACTAGCGACGTTGCCGCAGATTCAGCTCCCTCTGAGTGAAGATATACTATAGGCTCTTGTGATCTGTGAAAATATCAACATGGACGCCATACAGGTAATGTCTCCACATCTTCAAGGCGTGGATCACAGTGGCTAGCTCCAGGTCGTGGGTAGGGTAATTCCTCTCGTGCTTCTTCAGCTGTCTGGAAGCATATGCAATTACCTTACCATGCTGCATCAACACACAACCCAACCCAACGCCTGACGCGTCGCAATATACTGAATAACCTTCTGTACCTTCCGGCAAGGCTAGTACTGGGGCAGAGGTTAATCTATCTTTCAACTCCTGGAAGCTCTGCTCGCAAGCCTCTGTCTACTGAAACTTTGCTACTTTCTGCGTCAATTTAGTCAGAGGTGCTGCTATGGTAGAGAATCCCTTAACAAACCTCCTTTAATATCCCTCTAATCCCAGAAAACTGCGGACCTCGGTCGGAGTGGTAGGCCTAGGCCATGATTTGACTGCTTCTATCTTCTGCGTGTCAACCTGTATACCAGCATCCGACACAATATGCCCCAAAAAGGCTACTGAACTAAGCCAGAATTCACACTTAGAGAATTTAGCATATAACTGGCGGTCCCTGAGGATCTGGAGCACTGTCCGCAAATGAGTCCGGTAATCTGCTTCAGAGCGAGAATACACCAGAATATCATCAATAAACACTATTACGAACAAGTCCAGAAAAGGTCTGAAAATGCTGTTCATCAGGTCCATGAATACTGCTGGGGCATTCATTAACCCAAAGGACATAACTAGGAATTCAAAGTGTCCATTTCGGGTCCTGAACGCCGTTTTGGGAATATCTCTTTCATGAACTCAAACCTGGTGATATCCGGACCGCAAGTCAATCTTAGAAAAATATCTGGCTCCCTGTAACTGATCAAATAAATCATCAATCCTGGGAAGCGGGTACTTGTTCTTCACTGTAACTTTGTTTAATTGACGATAATCTATACACATACGGAGTGAGCCATCTTTCTTTCTCACAAATAGAACTGGCACACCCCATGGTGAAGTACTCGGCCTAATAAAACCTTTATCCAACAAGACTTTCAGCTGCTCCTTCAATTCTCTGAGTTCTGCAGGAGCCATGCGATAAGGAGGAATCGATATTCGGCTGGGTGCCTGGTAATAAATCAATAGAAAAATCTATTTCCCTTTCTAGGGGAATACCAGGTAACTCATCCGGAAACACATCAGGGAACTCGTTCACCACCGGAACGGACTGGAGTGTCGGAGATTCTGCTCGGATATCCTGAACTCTGACCAGATGGTAAATACATCCCTTAGATATCAATTTCCTCGCCTGAAGGTAGGAAATAAACCTACCTTTTGGTGTGGCGGTGCTGCCCTTCCACTCCCGCACTACTTCTCCTGGAAAGTGGAATCGGACTGTCTTGGTCCAACATTCAACATTGGCGAAGCACGGCACTAGCCAATCCATACCCATTATGGCATCGAAGTCTATCATTTCTAGCTCGACCAGATATACTGTGGTCTGACGATCAGCAACCTCTACTGTACACCCTCGGTAAATTCTGCTAGCCACGATCGAGTCACCGACGGGTGTGGATACCGGAAAGGGCTGCTGTGATAATTTTGGTGCAATATTGAACTTTCGTGCCACAAACGGGGTAACATACGATAGGGTGGATCCTGGATCAATCAGTACATAAACAGGGTATGAGCAGATAATCAATGTACCTATGACCACGTCGGGAGATGCCTCTGAACCCTGCCTCCCTGGTAATGCATAGGTACGTGTGGGGCCTTCACCTGAGCCAGAGGCTCCTGATCTACCTCGGCCCCTATTCGCTGAACCTGAGGGTCTGCGCCCTGCTGAGGCTGCTGGAACTCGTGGCCCTGCTGATGCTCTATCCAGATCATCCCGGCTACCTTGTCCCCTGGATGGACAATCTCTCATTAAATGGCCTTCCTGTCCGCAGTAATAGCACCCTGGGAAGCCTTGCCTACAGGCTCCAACATGTAGTCGGTGGCATATAGGACAAGGGGTAGATGCAAATCTACTCTGTTCTGCCCTCCGCTGCTGAGGTGAGGCTACTGTCCGTGAACTGCTACCGGACTCTGATTGACTCCGGCGAACAAATTTGTCTCTCTACTTCTATACCAGAGGTAAAGATCTGGGTGGCCTATCTGAAAACCGTGGTCTCGGACCCCTAGGGATCTCCCCTCGAATCTCAGCGGGTCTACTTCTATGGCGCTGCTTTGAAGTCGCCTGTCTGTCACCCCGCTGCCGCTGTCTCAAGCCCTCAATTGTCTGTGCAAAGGCCTGTACCCTGGCTATGTCCATGTCCTCTCTCAAAGTAGCCGTCATGCACGTCTCTATGTAATCTGGATTCAGGCCCATAATAAAGCGGTGGACTCTGGACGACATGGTGTCCACAAATGCTGGAGCATAGCGGGCTAAGGAGTCGAACTGTAAAGAATACTCACGAACGCTCCTGGCCCCCTGCTCTAAATGTAAAAACTGGTCCATTCGGGCCTTTCTGACCTCCCAGGGTAAATAGTGGTCTAGGAAGACCTATGAGAAGCTGGACCAAGTAGGAGGGGCTGCATCTCTTCCCCGAGATCTCTCCCAACTTTCGTACCACAAAACAGCAATATCCCTTAACCGGAACACAGCTAACTCAACTGATTCTGCTGGGGTTACGTGCATGACTCTAAAGATTCTCTGCATCTGGTCCAAAAAGTCCTGAGGGTCCTCCGCTGAGTCCGACCCTGTAAACTGAGGGGGTCCCAACGCCAAGAATTCTCTAACCCTGGAACTACCTGGCCCACCTAAAGATTCTGCAGCTGCAGGTGGTACTGGCTGATGCTGAGTAGCCAGCATCTGGGTCAACATAACCACCGCACTACATAGCTCCTGATCAGATGAAGTGGGTGCAGGAGCTGTGGGTGGCGGTGCCGCCTCAAATGGTGTCTGGCAAGGCGGAGACTGCTGGGAGGGTCGAGATGACACCTCCGTATCGCTCTCAGACCTGGCTAAATCTGGCTGTAAATGAGGCATCCTACTGGTGCCTTCGCCCGCTGCTGTATCCAATCTCCTACCTGTAACTGGGTGCCACTGGTCTGCCATGGTATCTGTAAACAAAGAGGGTGGTATGTTTCAAAAGAACCAACCCTATACTGTACTGTGCTAGGCACGACTGAGTATGAGAAGAAGGGTAACTTTCCTATTATGCCTCGCAGCCTCCTGCCTATGGTATGTGGTGCACAACACATCCATAGACAAGACTCTACTTAGCACGGCTTGCAGACTCTCTGGGACATGACCTGCTCTGATACCAAGTTTGTCACACCCCGCCCTGGCGGGTATGACTGGCACCTGGTGTCCTAGTAGGACCTAGACTGCTATCTGGTGAGCCAAAGCACATCTGGTGCCTGGTTGGCTCTAACTCAATTCCTGGAAACAAAGGGCTATATAACGGCTGTAAACACAGCCTCCGGCCAACAGGCCTATAGCCACCTATACCTGAAAAACAGCTAACGAGAAACATACTACTGTCAAGGGAACCTATGCGGGCCGGCAAAGCCACCATGCTGTCTAGTTCTCTGTAACTCAACAATAACATGCTAAATAATTACGTGACCGTCAAGGTCACCACTACTGACTGATTATGGCCACACACGGCCAACAGGAACAGAAATAACAAATAACCATAACAAGCTGCACGGTCTTACACGACCGGCTCGACTGACCACAGGGAAATATATACAGATTGCAAGCCTCTAGGAACAGTAATAGAAATAATCGGGACAGGGCCCCGACCTACCCGTACTGTACAACAAAAGAAAATGAAATACACCTTTGGAATTCAGACTCCGGATGACAGGAGCTGAATACTCAATAGCTGACTGGAATCACGAGGGATCGCCTCCTCGTCTATGAGTACCTGCAGGCAAGTAATGCAACGCCCCACTGGGCGTCAGTACCACAGGTACTGAGCATGTAAAGCAACTGAAATACACAACTGAAATGAATAACAATAGTAACATGACACAGAAGCAGGAAGTAGCTGAGTCTATCTAGCTGAGGATAACTAGGGAGAGTTTATTTATTCTATAGCTAAACTGAGCGTACCTGATGAAGTGTCGTCCTCCTATCTATCAGTATCCAATAGCACATATAGATATACATATAAGTACACACAATACCTGAACGACCCCCATAAGCCGGAAGGTGCCAACCAACACACAATCTATTTACCCCTACCCGGGTCTAAACCAATCAAAAATAAGTCACTCCACTCATCTGATAACTGTGAGCTCCTCCTACCGGTCCCTTTGGGTATGTAGCTCAGGCCTTGTCCTCTGACAATAAATTGTGTCTGAGTCCGAAGACTCCTGCCTCTGGGCGCAAGTGCACATGGGGTGTGTAATAAAAACTGCCCCTGGGTGCAAGCACGCAATAGGGTGATTTTATGAAAATCTGTATCTGAAACTGCCCCCGGTCACAAGCGCACACAAAGTGATCTGCCCTGTAAACAGGGTAAACTGGCTCTGCGCAGAGTAAACTGAACTACCCCTGCAAGCAGGGTGGTCTGGACCGTATTATCATGGTGGTCGGCCATCATCGTCCTCTAGGCGGACGGCATCGCCCAACTGGTGGCGGTATCTGAATCTGGTATCGACACAACTATAACCTAGGGGTGGTGGGGATGCTAAAAGGGTGCCCACATGCCACAACAAGTCTCAACAAACAAATAGCACATAGAAATAGCAAGCATGTATAACTGAAGAGACTATCTGGAATCTAACTTCTTATTCTGATCTGTTTCTATACTGAACTGATTCTTACTAATTACACTGATTCTGCAATCTCTGTTTAACTGTATGGATAATCTGTAGCCATGATACTATCTGTCTGAATGGCTAATCTGTAGCCATAACTGTCTATCTATCAGATCTTTCTTTACTGACTGTTATTATGAAAATCTGTTCCTTTTTATTCTACAACATGCTTGATATTCACATAATAGGTTGTACTAAATCTGAACTACTAACTTTCCCTTGGGCACATGCTTTTCTAACTTTCAGACTGAATATGATATCACAACGCGAACCAGGTTTACTGAACTTGCACAATACTTAACATTCAACTTCCGAGAATTCTACTATGGAGTTTACTGTACTATACAAGGCTAAAGCTGCTAACTTGCCGAAGGAACTAGCTTTACATACCTTAACCTCGAGTTATCCGTCTGTCGGACGAGGCTCAGTCAATACTTCGACTATATCTCCCAACTGCATTCATAAATATGCTAATTAATACTAAATATAGCTTTATTCTAAAGAACAACGTCACTTTTGATATAATTATAGCCTAAACTTAGGCTTATCGAAAGACGGCCAAAAACTCGCTATTTTCCAGAAGTCTAGAAGGAGAAGTATTCACTTCACGGCTAGGAGCACATAGACACTAGTTTGGAGCAATTCTACTTACCTTAGCTCGGTAGCTCGACGATTCGTCGGCCGTATTTCACGAAACTAAATCCGTAGGAATGCTCTCTGCTGGTAAATACCTTGGTATCTGAGGTTAATTTGGGTTTGGACTGCGTTTGGCAGCGTAATCGGACGAAATTATATTACCCTCTTCGTTCTTTTTCCTTTCCCTGGTTTTCCTCTCTGTTTTCTAGAAATTTTATGATTTAAATCCAAAATAAACCGAAGTGGGGCTTTATATACTTGAGCTTGGACAAGGCCAACGTGTCACGGAGCCAACGCGGAGGCTTCACCTCTGTGACACGCTGCCATCGCGGAGGGGCTCTGCCTCGGCTCCTCCCGCGATGGTTCGACAGGTTACTCGTCCGGTCTTTTCCCGAGCCTTTCCCTAGCACGTATGGCTTCCAAATATGCTTGACCAACGCACGAATAGGCCATCTATGTGCCGGGAATCCTACGGGGTATAACACCTAAGCCTTCCTCTATCGTTTATTTATAGGTTATATGCTATCTATCGAAACAGCTACTGACATTGGGAATTCTTTCCGTTTGTTGTGTTGTGGACTATTTTAGGTGGATATGAAGTTGTATAATGTTGTGATTATTGTCCTTCAGTATGTAATCGAAAGAGTGATTGAGAACAGTTGAGCTATTGGATCCCTTGCAAGGTATGTTAAAGCTAAACCTTTTTTGGTAAGTTTTTTTCATCGTATAGTTGATACGACCTATTCTTTATCGCCATGGTATTCATAGTCATAATAGTTTTTGGTTGAATTGGTTGTTGGAGTGTTATATATATATAAGTTTTTTCAGTACTTCCATGTTGGGATTAGTTTCTAGTTCGAATTTGGGAATTGGTTGGGTTGTGTTCCTATCTATTAATAGGATTTTTGTTTACACGACCTATTGCAGCAAATGCTTGTCAAAAAACGTTTGTAACTAATAGTGTAGGGGATTTTGGTTTATTATTAGGAATTTTAGGTTTTTATTGGTGAGAAGTTTTGTGAAGGTAGAGAGAGATTTTCAAATCAAACTTCAAGTTGGTGTGTCGCGTGTTAAGAAGGCAGAGACCGCCCCAGGCTTCATATATATATATGTGTGTGTGTGTGTGTGTGTGTGTGTGTGTGTGTGTGTGTGTATGTGTGTGTGTGTGTGTGTGTGAACATGTGAGCTTTACTTGTTGGAATTATTCTTGTTTAGATACTGCCATATGTTAAAAGCGACATAAGAATCTTTCATCTAAATTATCCTCGCTTAATGGACTATTGATAATTTGTTGCCATATTGAAGCCTTAAGGGACTTAGGGTTAGCTGTTTAGCATTTCATGTTGTTGTTGGCAGCATAATTATTGGTTTGGCATAGGAACCATTTGAGTGTGACACCTATAACTGCATAGCTCGCCTACGAGCCTTTGGCGTATTTTGATGTCTATAGAGCTAAAGAATTAGAGTTATAATTTTACCTTTGGGTAAATAGCATTGTGGCTGCCTATTGAGTTATGGTGGTGAGCTTCAGGGTGTTTCACCCATTTATTAGAGACCTTATTCTTCGATACAACATACAGGTTATTATGCGGGTCGTTTAGAAAGCCACCTTATTTGTTGGTAAATTAGAAGACTGTTTGATGTCTACATTGGTTGTCTCATCAATTGTTAGTATTTAGGACTAAGTCTTCGATCCATATACATATAAACGTCCATTTACATGTTTCCTAAAAAGGCTATCGACAAGCGTACCTTGCCTATGGGTCTATACTTTGCTTATAAGAATTGTAAAATGTCTAGAAGGACTATATTGAAGCCTGCAGAGTCATATTGAAGTCTACTCACTTATGGACTTTTTTATTCCGAAGTTGGCATGACTGACCCTCAATAGAGCCTTTTGTAATCGGGGTGCAATTACAGGAGCCCAACAGGCTCAGATACATCTACAGGAGTCTAGAAGACTCAAGATACAGATACAGGATCAAGTATGTTCAAGATACAGTTACAACTTGCCTACGGAGCTACAATGTTACGAATAGAGATTTGTAGATTAAGGTGTACCTATAAGGGCTTATGGGGGCTCAAGTAGGTTATTGTTTGTTGTTTGTACCTGTCAAGCTTATGGGGGCCAGGTTAGGTTCTTATTTGATTGTTGCCTATTTGGTTTCCTATAAAACATAAATAAGATCTTTCAGATTATTTTCTTATTCTTACAACTGCTTACATTCAGTTCTTCTTATCAGTTCAGTTTAGTTCCAGCTTATTATTATTGCCTTACATATTCGGTGCATTATTACACTGACACCCAAGCTTGGGGCGCTGCAATCTTGCCTGCAGGTTCTGATAGACAGATTTTGAGACTTCCCTAGTAGCAGTTCAGACTCAACAGAGCGGTCATCTCCTTTCTTTCAGAGTTTCTATATATTAGAGGTTTGTCGGTCTTTAACTGTATAACTTTTGGGTAGGTCGAGGCCTTGTTCCGGTTAATATTTTACTCTTAGAGGTTTGCAGACCATGAGATGTATAGAAGTGTGATGTTGGCTAGGCTGGTCACGTCGTTTTGTCAATTAGTAGCTTTGATTGATGGCTTGTCAGTTATATATATATATATATATATAGCTTTATCTATTTTAGACAGCATGAATGTCTCGTCGACCGGCATAAGATCGTATTATTGATATTAATTATTGGGTCAGTTGGTATGTTTACAGGTGTGTAATGCGGCCTTATCGGCATGGACTTCCTTTTAAGCCATGATTTGCCTATTTTCTTTCTTATTTGTGCTACCGTTATGCACCAGAGGTGCATAAATTCTACTAAGTCAGCTTAAGATTCAGTGTGACGTTAGGTGTTAGTTACGCCTTTTAAGGAGAAGCCTAACAAAACCCTAGGGGTACTCAATCTGTCATTTTTGTTTTGGGGTTAAAATACTAACTCAATCTGAATTAAATAATTCTGTCACGTGTCAAAACTCCTTTAATCCACTTGCTAAGACCGATTTTCTCCCCTGTACAATATATATGAGCGTGGTGGTTGAAAGTTGGGCTTGCTTGTGCTTTTGAGCCTTCCTTAATACCGGATATTTTATACATTAGAACTTTCAAAACTAAAATACTATTTCTATTTTAAGTCTATTAATAATTCATTTTAGAAGATACTCAACTAATTTAGTTTTGTTACACCTTTTGAGAAAGAATGTGTAAATGCATTTGCATATTTTCATTAACTTTCTTCAATTCTTTCCTTTTTCACATGTTTTCTGAATCTAGTACTGCTAGTTGAAGTTAAAATATTTATAAGTAAATATAACTTTTTCTTAAAATATGAGGCTATAATTTTATTCAACAATAAAATTTTATTTTAATTTAAAAATTAGGATAATAATATAATTATGCTGACTGAATAAAGAGAAAGAGCAATTTTTGAAATCACAAATAAGGTTGGAAAATGTGGGAAAAAAAAAAGAAAGATAAACAACGTAAACTTAAAAAAATGAAGTAATAAAAATATAAATAAAAAAGAAATTAAATAATAAAAATAAAAAATTAGAATAAAAATAATCAGGAAAAAATTAAAAAATAACTTTGTAATTACATCATACAATTACCAGCAATTCTCACTTTTCCTTGAGAAGTGGAGTGTGTAATTACCCCTATCAATTACACTCAATTTCGTGCTAACTAAGTATTTATTTGATCAACAATTTAAACTGTGTAAGTACATTCACTTATGCTCAAATTTAATTTTCATGTAGCTTTTCAAACAAGTCCTTAAGTTATGTAGAAACTTACCTTATGTTAGGCTAGAATTTAATATAGGAGTATTATATTAATTTTTTTAATATTAAAAATCTGTTAATTTTTTATTTTAATTTATTTGTTTTTGTAGTGTTTCAGTAAGAATTGATTAAAAAAATATCAAATATTTTAAATAATTTTATGGCATTATATGTGCAATATAAATCTTTTTATCAAATATTTATTTGTTCTTAATAAATGTGACTTAGATTTTAATAATTAATTAAATTAAAATATTATCAATTTTGAAAATATATATCAATTTAATTTTTATAATTAGTTAAAAAGTATATTAATTAATATATTTTCAAGAAACAATAAGTATCTTAAATGCCTAACTTGATATTATTTATACCGACAAATATTTGTCAAATATTAATTTGCAACTTTTTAGTTTTAGATTTTATTTTAAAATTTTAATCTAATTATGCAATTATAGACAATAAATTTGCATCAAGAAAATAATAATAATAATAATAATAATAATAATAATAATAAAATATTATAATAATTGTAGTATTTTATTTTAAATATGACGAGTGTTACAATCTCTATAAATTCTCTTATTCTTCTTTTTGAATATAAATTCAAGGGCTTTTGAGCTTATTCTTGAATCTTTGCCTCGATCTCTGAAACTTGTAGAGAAATATTTAAGTGCTTAAATTTTTGTGGGAAAAGGGTCAAAAATACCCCTCTAGTTTAGTATATTAGATAACTTTGCCCCTGGTTATACTATAGGGTCAAATATACCCTTGTCATTAACAAAGTAAACAAAATTGCCCCTCAATTGGATGGAATCCCCAAATTGACTTAAAATACACAATTTCAATTAAATTATCCATTTTTTCTTTAGATCCGAATCCGCCTCTACTAAACTAAATAAACTCATTAGGATGTAATTATTCAAAGAAAAACAAGTTCTCAAAATTTATTTAAAGAAAAAGCCTTAAAAATAAAAGGAGTTCGATCATACAGTTATTTATCCTCCAAAAATATTGAAACAAACAAATAGCAACCAAATATTTACCAAATCAGGTTTCATCTTTCTTAATCTAAAGGGATTCGGTAAATATTTGATTTCTATTTTGTTTGTTCCAATATTTTTGGAGGAGAAATAACTGTATAATTGAACTCCTTTTATTTCTAATATTTTTTCTTTGAATAATTTGAGAACTTGTTTTGTTTTGAATAATTAAATCCTAATGAGTTTATTTAGTTTAGTGGGTCGAGTTCGGATTTAAAGAAAAAATGGATAATTTAATTGAAATTGAGTATTTTAAGTCAATTTGGGGGATTCCATCCAATTGAGGGGCAACTTTATTTACTTTGTTAACGGTGGGGGTATATTTGGCCCGATAGTATAACCAGGGACAAAGTTAGCTAATATACTAAAGTAGAGGGGTATTTTTGACCCTTTTTCCAGCTTCTACGTAGAGAAATCAGTGGCGTTTGATCCATAAGCTCCCTCTGGAGCTTGTTAGAATTTTAGGCTCTTTTTCTGAATTATGAGATCCTTATTTATAGTTGTGGAATGGAAGGGTTGTGATAAGGATAAACTCCTTTCAATCAAGTAGATTGAAATTGACATGACGACATTCAATTAGTGGGGATATGCCACTTGTCCACGTGAAATATTTTTATTGGCTTTTATTTATCTTATGCATGATTAGTCATTTTGCCATGTGACATGATCTTATTGACTCTTTCATTTGACTTGGCGTGACACATCATTTTGCCACGTGACATGTCATTTGGGCCCTCTAGGATAAGATGACATCTTGAGCTTAGTAAAATAGGTTCATCATTTATAGCTCAATGAAATTAAATAATTAATTAAATTCATATTTATTAGACTTAGATAATTAGTTAAATTATATTAATCCATAATATTTATTTAAACTAATATATCTTCAAATTAATATAACCTAAATTTCTTATAAATTTAAATTTAATAATATTTAACTGTCCATAATAATATATTTATTCAATCTAATAATATACTTATAATTATATTATACTAAATAAATAAATTATCATCATTATTATTTTAATAGTTACATCAAACTTAATTATGAAATCAACCTGTAACCTTTTTGGACCTTTGTTCGCAAAAGTAAGGAATTCATCATAAAAATGGCGGAGTTGTTTCTTTTTCTTATGTGTAGTACGATTGTCAGTTAAAGTACGGAATTATTAATTGAAGACGTTCCTACTGAGAGAAGATAGAAAACAAAACGAAATAGACTTTAATAACTTGTTAGTGACGGAAAAAATTACTCCCTTCATTGTAAAATAAATTATGTTTTTAATTTAATTATATTTAAAAAAAATTATTTATTTTTAAAAAATAAAATATATTTTATTTATATACTTAATAAATATCTTTAAAATAGTGTAACTTTTTAATATTTTTTTAATTATGTAAAATTCTTTTTATTTAAATAAAATTAAAATTAAAAAAATATCATTAATATTTTCTTAATTATATAAAACACTATTTATTTTATAATAGAATAAAAAAATTAAAAATATCATTATTTTGAAAAGGAGGGGGTAGAATGTAACTGAACTTTTGTTTACCTCTTGTAATTTTTTTTAATGATTTGATAAAAGAAGGGAGACACATGATCTAATAAAGATATGCTGAACTTATACTTTTTGTCACTGTTAGAATAAACTAGTGCGGAGATTGTATGCTCCCTAAAATGTCAGAATATTTTTAATGCTTAAGACGTTTTCTTTAGAAAAATGCTCAAATTCATATTCAAACATTAAAAAAAATTCCAACTCCTATTTCCATTAGAGATGCTTCTAAAGAGGTTCAATGAACATTCGTGGACAATGACAAGTGTTTATAATTTATTTTCTGTTGTCTTCCAACACCAGAGCTTGATTATTATAAAGCACTATTACTTAAAAGGGACGGAATGATTTTATATACAACATAAATAATTTTATATATAACATAGTGCTCAAAACCTTTTTTTAAAGTCAAAATGAGGTTAAAATGCATGCACCAAACATCATAAGCGCAATCCAAGATTTAGAAACCATATACAGCACAAGATAACAGAACATTAATATTACAATTGCATGCAAAGGCACGCAACTTATTATTATCATATGTACTTTCACCATACTACTACCAAAAGATAACCAGTCACTCATTCACCCAGAAAATACACACCAAACATTAACTCAGGATGAAAGTAACTATATGATAATTTGATCATGTTCAATAGAACTGCTGCTGAGTTGCAGCAAAGTCCTCCGCCAGAAAAACATTAAGGGGATCAGAATCGACGATCCCTGAAAACTGAGATGAATCTGGCTCCAATTCCAGGAACGATTCCAAGTTGGAGATCTGCTCCTTGAGCTCATAATCATCAGGATGATTATCCATGGGGTAGTAGGGTGTTTGGTTCTGATATCCGAAGTTCATCAAAGAAGGGTTGTCAAACATTATGTTAGAACTCTCGAGGAGTGATGGAGGATCAGGGACGGTGCCAGTGCATTGTCGCTTGGCCGGTGGTGATGGGGTGGAAGGTGGCTGCGGAAAGTTGAGCTTGGCCTTGTCACCACGGATGCGCTTGGCAGCCTCGTCGTATGCCCTGGCAGCTTCCTCTGCTGTGTTGAACGTACCAAGCCACACACGGACGCCCTTCTGAGGATCACGAATCTCAGCAGCCCATTTTCCCCATGGTCTCTGCCTTATTCCTCTGTACTTGTTTTTCCTCGGCCTTGGACCACTTCTCGTATCTGCATATCACATTTTTTTCAATTCGCCAAAAGAAGTTATTTCCGCAATACCTAAAGCAACTATGTACACTTGATATAAAGATGTGATCAGGACACTTTATTTCTTAGTCAAGGTTGCTGCTAAACGTTTTATACAAAACTATAGCACATCTCTAGATTTCGTTTTACTTCTGTTTTCGTTCTTCAAAAACCACAATAATCAAGTTAATGCCATGGTGATTCATTAATTGACATTCCAAAAATTATTCACCAGCTTCTGCTCCCATAACTGGCGGTTTAATATGATTAATTTAGTTGACAAGAATTAAAGCGAAGTCTGTCATATCAATATGATGTAGTGGCCCAGATGATTACTTGTACCCATGTAAAAAGAGACTAGTCAATAATTAGTTCTATTAAATATTTCAAGAAATCAAATAACATACATTATACAATAACTTACAATTTTTCTCAAACCAAATGGCCAAAGAGTAATTTTCAAACATTTACATACCGAAGAAATATTAAAAACTATTAAAAGGTAAAGAATTGATTACTCCTACGAAAGAGGGTAACTTCTTTTTGCACACAAAAAAGAAGAAATAAATTTTTTCTACCGAGAGAGATTCCAACAAATATTACTTCTTTTCTTGATTTTCTTTTCTTCTTCTCCCTTTTTTATTGGTTATGATAAGTTTGAGAATGATAATTGATCTGGAAATAATAATTATATATATATACATATATATAAATAAATTTGATTGAAGCAGAACACTTGTTCAAAATAGATACTTGACAGATAATACTCGTAATACCAATTTAATTATTTAAAAAATATAAATTTAGAAATGACATCATTGCCGTAATATAATTTTTTTTTCTAAAAGAAATAGGGATTTAGATCTTGTATACATCAGGGATGCAGCAATAGAAAGATGAAAAGATAGTATTTTATATGCGTGTGTACATAGCATACAAATACAGAAAGCCAAAACAATTTCAAGGTACGTTCTATAAAATTATAGATCACTTGAATTCGCAGCAGACTGCCACACCCTATAATTGCATTTATTCGCTGTTTATCCCAACAATTTTTCAATTAATTTTTTCTTTCTTTTACTCTTCTTCACTTTTAGTTTTTCTAAAATAAACTTTTACACTTTCTTTTTAAAAAATAATGAATAAAACGTACTTTTATCAGAATATATATTTAATTGATGTATAATTTTAAATTTTAAAAAGTTATTTGAGAAATTACTAATTAATAATATAAGGAGGAAACATGAATATACATATGAGTTATAATGAACATTTAAAACAGAAATCATTCTGTTTAGTAATGTGAATAAGTTAAAAGTATATTTTCTAGTTCCTATGAACAAGAAGTAAACGCAAATAACATCAATTGTAAGAAAAAACTTTCTAGTATTTAATTTACTCCGTGTGTCCCGTTTGTGACACTGGATTTTTTTAAAAAAAATTC
Organism: Datura wrightii; assembly: GCA_035772735.1. Lineage (NCBI taxonomy): Eukaryota > Viridiplantae > Streptophyta > Magnoliopsida > Solanales > Solanaceae > Datura > Datura wrightii. The sequence continues at coordinate 66,493,607 of JASDFA010000019.1, read as the reverse complement.
AATAGGATTTTTTCCAAAAAATATTTTAAAATATTTTCAGTTGTAAAAAAATTGAAATGTTATATTTCTCCGTGCAGTTTCTACAGATTTTATTTAACAAATTTTAAGGTAGTGATATACAAATTCACCTGAAAATTAGATATGGAGTAATTTTAACAAAGACGCAGAGAAGCTGAAAATAAAAAATAAATTTCAATGTTTACTGTAGTTCCGGAAAAAGGAGTATTTCTTTGAAAAGAATGTGAATATATATATATATATATAAGATTTTTTTTTAAAAAAAAAATTGCAATTTTTCAACTTTATCTTAAAATAAATGAATTTATATAAAAATTTTAAATAGAAAAGTATATTTTTATGAATTTTTTGCAAAATAATTAGAAATTAAGATAAGTAAAATGTTGATAAGGTCTCAAATGTGTTATTTTTTTGAACTGATTAAAGAAGAAAAAAAGAGTACCTTTTTCGAGTTGATTAGGTTTGCCGGAATCTGATTTCTTAGGCTTATTGACGGAGTGAGTCGACGACTGAGTGGAATCAGCTTTTCCGGCAATGGAGGATGAGGATGAAGAGCACCAGTAGTCAGTGATAGGGTCGAGCTCAGCCCAGAGGTCACGAGCAGAGAGTTTCCGGTAGAGTTTTCCGACGGGTTCATAATCGGAGATTATGGCACCTCCACACATCTTTGTCACTGTCTTTTTTTTCCTTCTTTTTTTGAGTGAAAGAAATTGAAAGAGACGGTGTAATTGTGCTTGAGTTAAGTGTTTATTTATAGGAAAGGACAGTTGCAGTTTAGTCCTTTAGTTATTCATTAATTTTAATTTTGTTTTCACGATAATCAATTAAGCACATACAACCTGAAACTTCTTAGAATATTTCACTTATGGTCCCTTCGAATAAAATTCTCGCAATTTCGACAATTGTTGTCCGTTAAAGCATAAGTAGACGCGGTAGTAGCAGGCTATTAGTAAACCGATCAGATTTAAGAATTGAAAATTAAATATACTTACCTATGCAAGGACCAAATTAAAAATTTATCAATTATTAAAGGATTATAATTGCAAATTTCTGTAATAATAATATAAAAAGGAATAAGCGGTTACACCAATCAGTGAGGGTAACGACAAAATGTATAGCAATTGGGCCTTTATAATAAATAATCAGACGGTAAAGAGAGGGGCATCTAATTGGAGGGTGAAATCAAACAGGTGGACTGCTTCCAAAATCCAAACACTGCACAAACTGTAGGGGTGTGTTTGGCGTGAATGAAAATATTTTTCACACAAAAATAAATTATTTTTTATTTATAATATAAGTAAAATACATTATTTTAAAAAATATTTATATATATTTAAAATAAAATTACGAAGATAAGAATGGAATAAATAGGATGATGAGTATTGTGGATGAGTGTGGGTGAGGTGGGGTTTGGGTGGTAGGGAGTGGGGGTTGGGTGGTATGGGAGTGGGGGTTCAGATGGGGTGGGGATGGGGGTGAGGGTGGATCTGTTGAGTTGGGGAGGGGGGAGATGTGAGATGTTAGGGTGGAGAATTGGGTGTGGTGGATAATTGTGAGAGTAAGGAGAGTGACTTATTTTTTCTATTTTTATTATTTTTTTAAAAAAATATATATATTTTTAAAATTTTTTGATCAATTAGACATGACAAAATAGAAAAGTATTTTTCAAAATATATTTTCTTTGAACACATTCTAAAAGTCAAAAAAATTTACACACTTTTAACTTAACTGAGGTTAAATTCAAGGTTACTTCCCAAACTTTTTTCTTCTTCAATTTTGTATGGGGATAAAAATATTTTGAGCGCATAATTCTTGGTTAAAAAGTTAAAACTGGTCGTTAAACCTACAGTCAAAAGTTTGTCCAGCGAATAGAAATTGCAATACCTGTTTATGGGGCTATTGACTATTTGGCTAGAAGCTTCAACTCGCATTATGCTGGAGTTGATTAAAGTTCAAAGACAGATAAAAAAGAATATATGTAGCATGTATAATCACATGATTTATAGAGTTAAATTTTTCTATAATAATCTCCATTATTTACGTTTTTTTGTTTGTTATAACAATGTCACTGGTTACCCGTTTTTTGAATGATTTGCAATCGGTATACAATATGTTTAAGTCATACTGATAAATGCAACACTGCAAATTTTTTTGAAAGAATTCAAACGTAGATCTTTTATGACATAAGTACTCATATGAAATAAAAATCATAACTCAATAATGTCTACAAGCTTGTATGATATAAGAATATTTGAAATGCACGATTGGATCACCTCTATGTGGTGCCGCACAATGTGATGTTCTTTTACTAGCACACATATTATCTTATTAAGAAAACTTTCATGTAATAGCAAAATCAACAATCTCACTATTCCTATATATATTTTCTCACGGATAATTTCAGGGTAATAACAATCCGACCAAGGCTATAAATGTGTGCTGGCTTCAAACTTTGCATAACTTTATCGTGGATATTTTGTCAAAATATTGATAGAAATAGTCATTTAATATTTTTAATAAAAAAATAATGATTTTTTAGCGGTGCAAAACCCTAGCTTTTGTCCCTTTTGGATGTTCTTGAGATTTTCTAGAAGAGCGATATGATTTTACGATGTTATGGTATTATGAATTATCATTTTATTACTTGAAATCAACCCAACCACATTTTAAGGTTTACCTTCACTGATTATTGAATCCCTTTATTATTTGAATCCTTTAATGCTCTCAATAATCCACTTGAAAAAAGTTTTGTTTCTCTCTTCCCAACATCATATTTATAGTGTTCGGCTACAGGCAAGGATGGTGATAAAATTTCCATAAGGAGGTTCAGGAAAGAAGAAAAAAGGAAACACTAATAGTATTGGCATATGAGCAGGTCATATTAAATATAAGCGGATCAGATTAAATATGAACAAGCTTATATACACCTTCCTAATCAACAACCAGACGACTCCTTAGTTCCTCTCAAACCAATATTTATGTTTGTGTTTTTCTTTTTCTTAATTCATCTTCATGAGTCATGGCAAAATACTGGGCATAAATATAAGAATTGTGGTTGTGTAGGTTAAAGATTTAAATCATGGTTATATGCAAAATAAAATTGCATATAATATATTTGGTTTGCAGGCTATGCTCAGTGTTCCACATCGTCACGCCTGAAACTAAAAAAACTCGAAAAAATATGTCTAACAAGAATTGAATTTGCACGCTCTTCAGGATTATTTGAATCCTCTTAACTATTAAACTACATTTTTTATTTGTATTTAAGGAATTCAACATTTAATATCTATTACCTAAAATAGATATTTAATTTTAGTATAATTCTTCAACAAAGAAAGTCTGAAAGAACGTCCCTCGAGTCTCCATGAAGATCTGCCCCTGGCTACGGGGGACGGAAGCTGGCTTTTACGCTTCTGAGCATGTGAGGCCGGGGTTGGGGGAAATCCTTGAAATGTTGTAGTGGACGCTTTGTATCTTTACTTCACTCTTCTATTAGTGTGAAGAATTCACTTCCCCCTTGCAGCTTGTTTGGATGGCTGTTGCCTATTATAATGTAGTGTTCCTTAGTTTATATATAATATTTGTTTTAATTTTTATGCAAATTTTATTATATTATATTATTAAATTTATTATTATATAATAATAAAAATAAATATAATTTATTTAAATATTATATTTATTATAATAATTTATTATTATATTATATAATATATTATAAAATAATATATAACCACCATCCAAATAGAGCATCCATCCGGGGGCCAATTGCCTGGGAGTTTTGTCATTTATGAGGATTTACAAGTGATTTTCTACAGTACACTTATATTCATTTCGTAGGCTGTATTTATTAAAATAATTTTTGAATTAAATTTTAATTCAGTCAATATATTATTTAGTTATTCAATTCAACTTAATATGTGGATTATTTATACATCATAGGGTATATTATTTTATATCAAGAAAATAAAGGGATAATTAATCCCTGAATAAGATCCCTAAATGACTAGACTACTCCTCAATCTCTTTTCCGAAATTTCTTTATACAAAAATTCAAGGGTATAATTGTAATATATATATATATATATTAGAGTTTTAAATAAAACGCAATACACAATATATCTAGTTTTTCACACAATAAACCAAACAGTTGATAAAAAATAATCTCCGCATTACAATCTTTGTATTAGCAATCCCTACATTACTAATTCATGTATTAGTAATACTTGCATTACTTGTCTTCGTACCAAACGACCCCTTATAATATTAATATTTAGATCTTATTCGACTATTATAAATAAAATTTATCAGAAAAAATAACATTTTCTAACTTAGGATATATCAAATTTAAAATCTCCAAAAATATTTATATGTCAAAATTTAATAAATTCATAATTAATTTGAATGCCATAGCAATAAAGGGAAGTAAAATGTTCTTTATTTTAAAAAGTGAGTTCCTCTCAGGTTACACTTAACAAACCATCGGACTTCCACTAACAACACTGCGTTTGGCGTGGGGCCAACTAAACTCACAACTTTGTCCATATAATATAAGGGTTATCGTAACAACTCGTAACGTATTCTCTTATATAGAAAGTAGGTAGGAATTCACAATTAAATCATTTGCAGAAGAAAAAGACCAAAATTAAAGAAACAATAAACTCCAAATCAAAGGATTGAAACAGAAAACTAAACGGTCGAGGGTTTTAGGGAATACGGAACACTTGTTGCTTAGACTGTTACACTTGGGGACGGAGTTTGACTATCATTCAAGCTTCATCGATAATATGATTAAGGTCATTAGTAATTACTCCCTCCGGTCATTTTCACTTCTTCCCTGTATTAAAAATAAAATTTATTTTTATTTGTTCAATTATAAAAATTAAGAAATAATTTATTATTTAATTCTTAATTTATTTTTTATTATTAATTATAGTTATCTCCCAATGCATTTTTTTAAGCATTAAATTTGTTAAATTTAAAGAATGATATAGTAAAATTATTATTTTATTTATTATTTTTAAAAATTTATCAAATCAATACTAAATAAAATAAAGATGAAAGAAAAGAGTAACTAAACCATGCAAAGTAATTTTTTCTCGGAATGTGATGTTAATTGGGGAAAATAGTCAAATTTTTCCTCCAGTAACTCCAAAATGAAATAGTTGGGCTGTACAAATTTAAATTCTTTTCAGAAAAAGGTTCAAATTCACTGATCAATTTTTTATTATAATTTAAAATTATCTCTAAGTTTGAGCTCTTTTTAAGACATCTTCAATTCACCTTTATTTTCCACTTTAAACTCTAAATTTAGAGTGGAGAGTTAGAGTTTAGAGTTCGAACCCACCTCTATTTTCAACTCCAAACTCTAAATTTAAAATTAAAAATAGAGTGTGAATATTGTAACTTCAAATTTAGAGTTGCACTATTCATCAACTCTATTTTTTTAAAGTTGAATATAATATTATTACTTCTATTAATTAACACTTTTAATTTAACATAATATAAATTATAAGATCATTAATTAAGTCTCTAATATTCATATTTATTTTTTATGTAATATTTTTATTATATTAATTTTAAATTTAAATTAATGTATAATTTTTATAAATTAATTTTCGTGTATAATATTTTATTTAAAATGTAAGTGAATTTTATTTATAATTTATAATTGTATAAAAATATGACTACCACAAAAATAAAATGTGCAAATATAATATATTGTTAATAAATAGCAGGATCTACTTTAAATAACAGGACAATAAACATTCAAGAAAGTCATGACTGACATACATCAATATTAAAAATACAAACATAACATAATAATTTAAAAAATTACAAAAATAATTTAGTAATCTGGCGTGCCTCCAGATCCACCAACATCAGAAAAATAGAGGTGGCTTGAAGTGTTACATGATATAATAACTATATGTACTGCACCAACATGATAATTGAGGATGAGCACGATTGTATTGCACCAATTCAAGATAATTTGAAAGGTCAAACTCAAACAGTAAAAATGACAGTAGATGAAAATTATCGATTTGAACAACTTTTAGCCCAGCATAAAAAATTAAGGATAAAGATGCTCATTTTGAACTTCATAAAGCATTAATAGAGCATTTATGGGAGCAACGTAGTAATCTAGAAAGTTGAATGTTTATTCAGAAATTAAAATAAATATTATCATGATGTAATTTTTATTTAATTATATTTCATCAATGATTTCACTTCTATTTGAATTTTTCATTAGTATAAATAATATATATTATTTATTTATAATTGTATTATTTAAAAATATAGAATATAAAATAATTTTATATTAAATGATTATATATGAAAAAAATATGAATTATATAGGATGATTATGTAGAAAAAAGAAGCAATAATTTATTTTATTAATTAAGAAAATCTAAATGAAATAAAAATAATAATATAATATTAAAGCGAGAGAAGAATAAAAGAAGAATATTTTCTTTTTTGGAGTAAAAATAGAGTAGTGGGTTGGAGTTGGTTTTGTTTAGCTCTATTTTTTACTCCAAAAAATTTAAAGTTTAGAGTAAAAAAATATAGTTAAATAAAAAATAAAGTTACTCAATTTTTAAAATTATACCATCTTTGATTAAGGGTAAATGAGTCCCAACTATTTTCAAAAACAAAATCGTGAGGGTGCAATAGAGTAAAATTTGTGAAATAAAATTTAAAAAGCAAGTGAATTAGGTTTGATCAAACCTCTTTTCTTCTTTTTTTTTTTAAAGTTAAGTCCCAGAAATGAAATAATTAAAATGAAAATAGTTAACTAAGCAAAGTATTGAAAATTTGAACGTTGAAATGCAAGAATTAGAGCAAAAAATAAGAAGGTTTGTAGTATTCTCAGCACTGGATTAAGAGATAGTGTATTACAAGTGAAAAATTGAGATGTCCCCTCCTCTGATACTAACATAAAAAGGCTACTACACTTTCTATGAAAAGGCTAGTTTGAATAGTACTTGAGTAGGGTCATGTGCGTAAGATTTGTGTCACGATTCGAACTAGGACCCCCGATCAAGACATGACACCTAGAACTTCAAATGGTTCAAGTCGATCCATGGCATGAATATAGCAACTAAAGAGCATACATCAAAGCGGAAATTGATAACTTACACATGAATAAGTGGAGTCTGAATAACATAACATATAACAATGATAATAAATGGAGTCAACACTCGATAAGCTGAAAGTCTACATAATATCTGATAAGCCTCTAAACTGTCTGATAAGTTGATGGGACAACACCCCAACTAGCTTGCTAAAGTCTGAGAATGAAATAGCATAATCAAACAACTAAACTGAATGTCCTCGGAAGATGATGAGTCACCAACAAACATGATTGAGCTGGACTATGGGGGAGATAGACTAACGGCGAAACTAAGTCTGATCACTCGGACCTGTATCATAAAATGATATAGCATAGAGTATGCGGTCAGTACTTTAAATGTACTGAGTATGTAAGGTAACTAAAATATGCTGAGTAAATATTAATTGAAATCATGCATATCAATATAAATCATTAGATCATGAGAGTAAGGACTGCATGCTGAAAACTATATCTGAGACATACATAGTCATAAAGCTGAGTATCATATCTAAACACAATGACCCAAGGTTAAAAATAGAAATTATATGACTTGTCACAGCTGAAATCATAAGTAAGATCTCATAAACTGATCATTGAGTTAAGTCTGCTGGAATACATAATATCATAAGTCATAAACATGAATAACTGAAATTATGAGGAACAATAGGAGACACATCATAATCGACACCATCACGATAGAGCTTACGTGATGTCCCAACTATCACACTCAAGTGGGTAGAGCCATCGAAAATCTTGCCAGGGCTAAGAACGATACCATAATATCGATATCAAGTTGAGGCCCCTTGGAGCAGGGGAAAACTCTCTTGAGGGGCCCCAAAATAAATGTAACTATGTTGGCGCGTAGTTATGATATTGGGGAACCTTGAAACTCTAAGCTTACTTGATGCTAAACACTACTCCCAAAAACATGCATAGTACTCCCATCATTTCTCAACGGAGCTGAAAACATAATTACATGCATAGTGTGAAATATGAACACAGGGAGTCTTGACTCCAAAACATATCATAAGCTACATTGGGAGTTTTGACTCCAAAAACATATGATAAGCTGATCTTATTAGCCTTAGCTAAATCATGAAAACATACTTAACTTGTGTGGACTTGCCCAAATCTTAAGATCATGCATAATTGAGATAGACTTCATAAGCCAAAATCATGGATTCATACATGGATAATTTATAAACATTCATTCATGCTAGATATCTCATCATACTTGAAATCATGGATCATAAACATGACTTTTCATAAAACTTGCATAATAGGACGTAATTTCTAATAACTTAAAATCATGAATTTATAATCAAATTGTGTATAAAATCTGCTCATAAATCTTAAAATATGCTTTGGAACATGAGAAAAATTGACCCATAGACATATCATAAAGAATTTCATAAAATTGAGTTAAAACTCTATAAACTCATAACTTGAATTAGAACTTAAATTCATGAATTTAAGGAAAAATTTGGACATGATGGTGAAAGGAAAATCTTATTCATATCCCTACGTACTTAGGTAGACTGATTCTCTAACTATCCTTGAAAGCCTAAGAGAATTGGGCAAGAACTGAGAGAATTCTAGATTGATCTACAAAGAGAAACTCAAAACTTTGCATGCATGGGAGCCTAATAACTTGAGAGAGGCTAAACCCTCTTAAAACACTCCTTTCAAGGCTTAAAATGACATAGTTTAGGACTTAGGAGCTTAGGATTTATGAAAATACCCTTAATGATTTCGCAAGAAAAAGGTCACTGCCAGATGCCATGAATCGAACCACGGGTCGTACCTTGAAACAATGACCCGTGGTTTCCTCCCGTTGCCAGACTGGCCTTAATCCCCCATCTATGATTCTTTCCACGACTCATAGTTTCCTATTACGGGTCGTACCATCCCTCATATAACCAGCACTTGGAGACCCAATAACATGCTACGACTCCTGACTTTGAGTTGTACCTCGAGACCGCTGGTTGTTGGACCCATCCATTGTCACTAGGCTAAATTTCTGACTTCTCTGATCCTCACCACAACCACTTATCAAGACTCGTTGTTTCTCACAATGAATTGTACCATGAGTCGTACCTTCCATACTTGCCACACTATCAACTTGTCACGACTCCTAACAATAGCCTGTTACAGAGACCTATGAGTCGTACCTTGACTCATTGATCCGGGACCTGTCAACCAAAAGCTCATCATGACTCAATCCCACGACTTATTACTCCACATCATGACTAGTACGATGAGTCATTCTGAGATATTTTTCAACTTTTTCTGTTGATCATACTTTTGAATCCTAAATCTAGTCTTAGAAACTTTTGAGGTGTTACATTATCTCTCACTTGGAAACATTCATTCTTAAATGTGGATTAAGCATACTGAAAGGCTGGGGAAAGGAAATGCAATCCCAAATACTGGATATCTGAAGCTAAAAACTGACGGAGTGACTGACTCCAAATTGATACACATAATTGACTGAATTCATGAAACATACATACATGCAATGATATGAAAGAAACTTAGAGACATGAACTTGACATAAAACTGAATAGAGTACTAAGAAGGAAACCGATACCTCATACTGGAACTAAGCCAGAAGGGAAAAGATGCAGGTATCTAGCAATCATATTTGCTTCGACTTCCTATGTATCTCCCTCAACAAGTTGATTCCTCCACAACACCTTCATTGAAGCTACTTTCCTATTTTTCAACTTCTGAACCTGATGATCAAGGATCTCAAAACCTCCTCATAGTTAAGGCTATCCTTCACTGCTATGCTTTCTATTAGAACAACTAAGGTCGAGTCACCAATGCACTTCTTTAGTAAAGATACATGAAAAATTGGATCTACCGAAGCCAACTCTGCTGGTAGCTCCAACTCATATGCCACTTTGCCAACTTGCCTCAAAATCCTTTAAGAACCAACATATTGAGGACTAAGCTTCATTTTCTTTCCAAAAATCATCACCCCCTCCGTGGGAGACCAATTATCAACTTCAAACTCAATCTCTCTCCATCTAACATCCACATAAGACTTCTCACAACTCTGAGCTGTTCTCAGCCTTTATCTAATAAGCTGGAATTTCTCTATGGTCTCATGAATTGAATCTGGCCCTAGCAAATTAGCCTCACATATCTCAAACCATTTGATAGGTGATCTACATCTTCGCCCGTAAAGAGCCTCAAAGGGAGCCATTTGAATGTTGTAGTGGTAACTGTTATTGTAATTAAACTCTATGAGAGGAAAGTGATCATCTCAACTAACCTTGAATTCAATCACACACGCTCTCAACATATCCTCAAGATTCTAAATAGTTCGCTCAGCCTGGCAATCTATCTGAGGGTGAAAAGTTGTGCTAAGCTTGACCTGAGTACCAAGTCCCTTCTGAAACAATCTCCAAAATTGTGACGTAAACTAAGTACCTCTATCTGAGATGATAGACAAGGGAACTCTATGAAACCAAACTAACTCTAGAATGTACAATATAACATAATTCTTAGCTAAATTGATAGTTTTGACCAGTAAGAAATGAGCTGCTTTGGTCAACTTATCCTCAACCACCCAAATAGAGTCATACTATCGGCGGGTACGAGGCAACCTTGTGATGAAGTCCATATTTATCTATTCCCACTACCAAGTAGGTATACTAATGTCGTGTAACATACCTCTAGGTTTGATGCTCAACTTTCACTTATTGACAGTTCAGACACGTAGCTACAAAATACGCTATGTCCTTCTTTATGCCATTCCACCAATAGACCTTCCTTAGGTCATGGTATATCTTGGTGGCACCTGGGTGGATAGAATATCGAGAACCATGAGCCTCATGCAACAATCATTCTCTTAAATCATCAACCCCCAAAACACATAAACTATCCTGATAACGAAGTACACCGTCTCCCCCTTGGGAGAACCTCCACCTTTTGATTCTGGACCACTTTTTTTAGCTTTACCAAGATAGGATCCTCATATTTCATAGCCTTGACCTCGGTCACCAATGAAGATTTTGACCTATTCTGAACAATGACACCACCTTTTGTCGAGTCAATAAGGTGAACCCCTAAACGAGCAAGCTTGTGGACATCCTTTGCTAACTCCTTCCTCCCATCCTCAACATGAGACACACTCTCCATTGACAGCTTGCTAAGGTCATCCTTCACTACATTGGCCTTGCCCAGATGATAAAGGAAACTCATGTCATAGTCCTTGAGAAGCTTTAGCCACCTCCTTTGCCGCAAATTCAGGTCCTTTTGAGTGAACATATACTGAAGGCTCTTATGGTTCGTGAAAACATCTACATGCACCCCATACAAGTAGTGTCTCCAAATCTTCAATGCAAATATCACCGCTGCCAACTCTAGGTCATGTGACGGGTAATTCTTCTTGTGAATCTAAAGTTGTCTAGAGATATACACAATGGCCTTACCATGCTGCATCAACACACAACCAAGGCCAACCCTAGAGGCATCACAATACACAATGAAATCATCCGTGGGCTCTAGTAGTGTAACACCCCAAAAATCACTTAGACTAAACCTAGACTTAACAGGAAGAACCAAAAAATTTTATCTTAGAACGACCCAAACAATGAGTCTTCATCAGAAGTAATGGCCCATTGTCTGAGTTTTTTTCAGCGTTGTCGGTTGCCTTTCGAGAACCAACGAGGCATGGGATGACCTATTGGAAGGAGTAACGAGCCGTCCTATCACTTGTTGCATCCCTAGTACAAAAACCTACTTAGACCCTTTCTAGGAACTAGTAAGCCAGACGATGAGTCATTGTCTAGTGTAACGACTCGTTGAATCGTTAGTTGGAGCTTAGAGGTGTTTTCAAAAATCCCTTCTAGTGACAACAAGTGGCAACAGCGACCCGTTGTTTCATACAATGAGTCGTGGTTTTCATTCATGAGTTTAATCCAGAAATCCTTCAGAAATTCTAGTGGCTTAAATGAGTGGTGGGAACGACCCATTGGTGCAACCAACGGGTCGTTATGTCATCCGTTGGTAGGCACCGAAGTTTTGGTTCAAAAGTTCCCAGTGACCACGAAGAGGAACCAACGACCCGTTGGTTCATCCAATGAGTCAGGGTTCCCTCCCATTGCCTGATTCCAATAAGGTAAGATTTTTGGCCCAGGACCAATGACTGATCACAGCGAGTCGTGATATTGACCAACGACACGTTGTGTGACCCATTGGATCCCGACGGGCAGTTTTCTAGACTTTCTCTCATGGGGCATTATTGTAATCTTTTGTTATTTTAGTGCCTACACTATGCCGTTTTGGGGTTAAAATAAGGGAATTTAGGGAGTTAGTTGATGTTCTATCCTCATTCCTCTCATTCTCTCAAGTTCAATATGTAGAAACTCAGACAATTCTCCCAGAGCAAGAAGGGTTTCAGTTCTCCTTAGATTTCTCAAGGTTCTTCTAAGATTTTTTACTCCAGGTATATGGGATTTCAACAAGAGAATTTCTCTTCCTTGAGCCCCGAAACCCTCATAAAAACCTTATCAGTTCTAGCCCTTTATGTATCAAAGTTATGGTTGTCTCTCAGTTAGATTTTGAATTTCTTTCGTGTTATAATTCTCATGATTCTCGAAGGTTATTACTAGTTATAATTCATGTTGATATCTCTTTCCATGAAAAATGTGTTTTAGCCCTAATCTATAAAATGTGATTTGAAGAGTCTTGCATATTTGTCCAGATACGAATTTGCTTGATTCTGATAGTTCCCTTCTTTCACGACCCGAATGGTGTCCCGGATCACCGAGAGACCCCAAGTTGACCCATGGTATAAGCATACATCTACCTTAATCAAAGAAAATGAATAATCAATAATATAATCATAGTAGAAGTCTAAAGTTAAACATAACATCAGAATTCACAATCCAAAGCTGATTACATACATATGTCTGAAAAGCCTCTAAACATGACGAGTTGTTGGGACAAGACCCCCAACTAACTCAACAAGCTGAAACTGAAAACACATAAGCAAATCTGAGTAGTCTAGTCCTCGGGAGATGAGGACTCAGAAACATGAAGTTGCTAACTCTGGAGTTGAACTATGAGCGGGATTGAACTTGAGAGCCGGGTCCTGTATCATGAAATGATACAACATAGACATGCGGTCAGTACATGGAATATACCGAGTATGTAAGGTAAGTAAAACCTCTTAAGTAATTAAAATCATTTAAAGAAAATGCATACTATAAACATTAAGAATCTGTGAGTAGGGCTAGCATGCATTCTTTCTGAAATCATGATCTCATCAGAACATAACATATCATCATGACATATCATAACATAATCTATTGACTCAAAGGTGAAATATGATATTTATAAGAAAATCTGAACATTGAGTCAAGTCTGCTTTAGAACATGCTTACATATGTAAATCTCATGAGTAATGGACATGCATAACTGAAATCATGAGGAACAATGGGAGCTCATCTTTTAACCAACATACTACGATAGAGCTTACGTGGTCCCAACTATCACACTCAAGTGGGTACAGTCGTCCAAAGCCTTTCCAGGGCTAGAAACAATACCTTGATTTGATATCAAGCTCATGGGCCAATAGGGTAGGGGATAGCTCACAAAGGAGATCCCAAAATCATAATGTATAAACCTACATTGGCGCGTAGTTCTGAGGCATAGGACGATCGATCCTTAGCCTGCTCGGTGCTAGACACTACTCCCAAAAACATGCATATGCTTTACATCGTTATTCAACAAAGCTCAACATCATCTATTGATGAAGCTCATAAATAAAATACATCTCAAAGTAGAAATCATGCATAAGAGAAGCTTTAATTCAAACCATACCACAAGCTAAAAGATAATTGGGAGTCTTCGCTCCAAAACCATGTGGTAAGCTATGCATATGAAAACCTTTAACTTAAACATACCACAGGATGACAATATAAGTGGGAATCTTCACTATAAAAGCATGTGGTAAGATTAATTTGAGAAATCATCAACCATACTTTGAATATGTGAGCATTGCCCAAAGCTTTTTCATTCTTAAAAATACTCAATTCATATCGAAAACATGGGTAGCTTGAAAACATACTTTTCATCATAATACCTCATCATCATCATTCATTCATCACAAAAACCATCTTTCATGACCTTCTCATCAATGGGCTTTTTCATTCATAAAGCTACAAACATGTTTTTCAGTTGCAAACATTATAAAACTCGCCCATGCTTCATAATTCAATAGTAGAAATGTATTTAAATCATACGCATGTATAGAAAGAGGAGATTCATGAATTTGGGTTAAAACCCCATAGATTAGTCATAGATCATTCATGATTACAGAGAGATTGGGCATGGGTATGAAAATAATCACCCATTCATAACCCTACATACTTGTTGGTAGCTGATTCTTACACTTCATTAAATGCCCAATAGGAAATTGAAGAGAAATTGAAGAACACTAGCTTGATCACCCTCTATAACCTTTCTACCTTGAATGCATGGATGAATGAGGCCTAAAATGAACTTAACCCCTTTAAAAGCCGCTATTCATAACTCAAAACGATGTAGTTTAGGCCTTAGAAGCTTAGAAATTACGGAAAAGCCCTTACTAAATTCGCAGAAAATATCTGCCAGGTGGTACCAATGAGGGACCTAGCAACTCATTACCCTGGGCCACGACTCATGGAGTCATCCTTCAAGTACATTGCTCATCTGATCACCTGAGCTCATCACGAGCAACCTCAGGACTCATTACTGGTGACCACGACCCATGGTCACCACCCATAATGTACACTGCCTCCATGCCAATTAATTCCTTAGTTAGCTGACCACGACCCTCCCCATGAATCATGGTGACTGACCACGACTCGTGGGATTCTTCCATCAAGTCCACTGACTCTCTTCTTTTTCTTTTCTTACTCACCCACCCCGCGACTGATCTAACGGCTAGTAGGGGCTGACCATGAGTCGTGGTCACGTCCGTGAGATCCCATTTCACCAAATTTACAAACTCCTCACTGGCCTCCCCACGAGTCACATCACAACTCATGGGTTGCACCAATTGGTCATCTCACGACTCGTTCTGTGCTTGGTACCAGTTTTAACCCATTTCAACTCCCAGGTTTGATCTTTGGGCTTCTGGGGCATAACAATATATCCCCCTTGGGAACATTCGTCTCTGAATGTTGGAAAACATACAGAAAAGCAGAGAAATGCAGTTGTCATATGTGAATACTGATCATTTAAATCGAAAACTGACTGTATGACTACCCCCAATTCAAACTACATAGCTGAACTGATTTCACAAATCATACACACATCCATTTACATAAAAGAAACTTGGACACATGAACTGAACATGAAAACCAAATAGAGTTTTAGGTCAAAATTGATACCTCAAGATGGAATTGGGTTGGTAGAGAATAAATGTTGGTATCTAGCCATCATATCCGCTTTGTCCTCCCACATAGCTCTTTAAACATGTTGATTCCTCTACAACACTTTAATTGAAGCTACTTCCGTATTCCTTAGCCTTTGAACTTGTCGATCTAGTATTTCCACTAGAACCTATTCATAACTAAGGCTGTCTTTCACACCAACACTGTCCACCGGGACAACTAAAGCTGGATCACCCAAACACTTCTTTAAGAGTGACACATGGAATACGGGATGCACAAAAGCTAATTCTGAAGGCAACTCCAACTCATAGGCCACCTTGCCAACATATCTCACTATCTGGTATCGGCTGACATATCGGGGATTAAGTTTCCCTTTCTTTACGAACCTCATTAATCCCTTCATGGGAGACACCCTCAAAAATACCCAGTCATCGACTTCAAATTCTATTTCTCTTCTTCTCACGTCAGCATAAGACTTTTGGCGACTCTAGGAAGTTTTCAACCTGTCCCTTATCAACTGAACCTTCTCCATAACCTCGTGAACCGAATCTGGTCCTATCATTGCCGCTTCACCAACCTTAAACCATCCATTGGGAGACCTACACCTCCGCCCATAGAGAGCCTCGAATGGTGCCATCTAGATATTGGAATGATAGCTGTTATTGTATGCAAACTTGATAAGTGGAAAATGCTCATCCCAGCTACCTCTAAAGTCAATAACGCATGCTCTCAACATGTCCTCGAGGATATAGATTGTCTGATCCGCTTGACCATCCATTTGCAGGTGAAATGCTGTGTTGAGCTTAACCTGTGTACCCAATCCTTTTTGAAACGACTTCCAAAATTGAGAGGTAAATTGAGTACCTCTATCTGAGATGATGGATAAGGGCACTCCATGCAATCGAACTAGCTCCCAAATATATAGTTTGGCATAATCCTCTGCCAAATCTGTGGTTTTAACCGATAGAAATTGTGCAGCCTTGGTCAACCTGTCTACCACAACCCAAATGGAGTCATATTGTTGACGAGTACGAGGTAAACCTGTGATCCATATTGATTTCCTTCCACTTCCAAGTATGAATACTGATCTCCTGAGGCACGCCTCCCGACCTCTGATGCTCAACCTTTACTTGCTGACAGTTTGGACACTTGGCTACGAATTCCACAATATTCTTCTTCATGCCATTCCACTAATAAATATCTCGTAAGTCACGGTACATCTTTGTGGCACCCAGATGATAGAATACCTAGATCCATGAGCCTCATACAATATCCGGCTCCTCAAATCGTCCACGTTCAGAACACATAAGCGACCCTGGTACCGAAGCACACCATCTCCCCCTTTAGAGAAGACCTCTACCTTCTGATTTTTAACGACTTCCTTCAATTTTACCAAAATTAGGTCCTCATCTTGTCTAGCTTTCACATAAATCACCAAGGACGATTCTGATCCATTCTGAACAACAACACCGCTATCGGTGGAGTCAACTAACCTAACTCCTAACCTTGCGAGTCAATGCACATCCTTCACCAACTCCTTTTTCCCCTCATCCACATGGGACACACTCTCTATACAGAGCCTACTAAGTGCTCCACTACCATATTGTCCTTCCCCGAATGGTAAAGCACACTCATATCGTAGTCCCTGAGTAGCTCCAACCACCTCCTTTGCTGAAGATTGAGATCCTTCTGTATAAACACATATTGCAAGCTCTTATGGTCCATAAATACATCCACGTGGACCCCATACAAATAATGTCGCCATATCTTCAAGGAGAATACCACCACAGCCAATTCAAGATCATGGGTCAGGTAATTCTTCTTATGAACTTTCAACTATGTAGAGGCGTATCCTATAAATTTCCCATGCTGCATCAACACACGCCCAAGTCCGATCCTTGAAGCATCACAGTACACCACGAACCCATCGGTACCCTCGAATAGGGTCAACACCGGTGCTGAGGTAAGTCGAGTCTTCAACTCTTGGAAGCTCTTCTCACAACCCTTCGACCATTAGAATCTCACCTTCTTCTTAGTCAATTTGGCCAAAGGTGCTACAATCGATGATAAACTTTCAAAAAATCTCCGACAGTAGCCAGCTAAACCCAAGAAACTCCGAATATCTAAAGGATTCACCGGTCTAGACCAATTCTTCACCGCTTAGTTTTTCTATGAATCCACCTTTATACCCTCATTTGATACCACAAGTCCAAAAATGCTACGGAGTTCAACCAAAACTTACACTTGCTGAATTTGGCATATAATTGGCGATCCTTGAGAGTCTGAAGCACTACCCTCAAATGAGCGACATGCTCCTCCTCACTCTGAGAGTATATTAAGATATCATCAATGAACACAATCACGAACATATCTAAATATAGCTTGACCACCTTGTTCATAAGGTCCATAAAAGCTGCAGGAGCATTCGTTAGTCCAAAAGACATAACTACGAACTCATATTGACCATACCGCATCCTGAAGGCTGTCTTCGAGAAGTCACTCTCCCTAACTTTGAACTGATGATACCCAGATCTAAGATCTATCTTCGAGAAACACTTGGCACCCTGAAGCTGGTCAAATAAATCATCAATCCTGGGTAAAGGATACCTGTTCTTGACGGTGACTTTGTTCCATTGCCGATAATCAATGCATATTCAAAGAGAACCATCTTTCATTCATACAAAGAGAACTAGTGCACCCCATGGGGACTTTCTCGATCTAATGAAACCCTTATCTAATTCAACTACTCTTTCAACTCTTTTAGCTCAGTTGGAGTCATTCTGTAAGGAGGAATAGATATAGGCTGCATGTCGGGAAGAAGATTAATATCAAAATCGATCTCCTGCTTGGGAGGGATTCCCGGTAAATCATTTGGGAAGACTTTTGGATACTCACGTACTAATAGAACTCTGGATAGTCGATGCCTCGGACTCAACATCCTTAACCCTAACTAGATGGTACACACAACCCTTAGAAATCATCTTTCTGGCCTTAAGGTAGGAAATGAAATGACCTACAGGCACAACTGAACTACCCTTCCATTCTAAGACTGGCTCACTCGGAAATCTAAACACTACTGCCTGGGTTCCACAATTAACTAAAGCATAGAATGCAAATAGCCAATCCATGCCGAGAATAACATCAAAATTGGTCATGGATAACTCTATCAAATCTGCTGAGGTGACTTTTTGAAGGACTGAGACCGGGAAACCTCTATATACCCTTTTAGCTATAACTGAATCACCTACTGGAGTAGAGACTATGAAGGGTTCTGACAAGACTTCAGCATTGACTCCGAAGCTACTGGCCACCTAAGGTGTCACAAAAGACAAGGTAGCCCCCGGATGTAACAAAGCATAAACATAATGATGGAAAACTTGCAATATGCCAGTGACTACATCCGGGGAGACCTCCTGCTTTTGGAGGGATGCTAAAGCATAGAATCTGTTCTGACGCTAACTGCCACCTATGCTAGTAGATGCTCCTTGATGTTCTAAGCGTGCAGGTGGGGCTGCTGAACTAAAAGCTGGGCCTCGGCCCCCATCATTATCCTGCCTCACTGCTGGGCAATCTATGAGCATGTGTCCGGGCTTCCCACTCCCAAAACAAGCACCTATACCTGCTAGACACTAGCCCGTGTGACCCCGGCCACACTTGCGGCAAGTTGGAGCACTAGAATCTGTGGGTCTGCTACTCTGACCCCTAGAGTCTGATGCTCACCCCCTCTGATCATGCCTCGGTCTGGATGGCACACTCAAAGCTGAAGATGCTGGGGCTAATGACCTCTAGTGGGTCTGCTGTCAGTGGCCACCACTTGACCTCGGCTGTGAGAACTTGTGATCATCGGTTCTGGCCCTCTTGGCCTCGGGTGTCACTCAAATTACACCTTGTAATGAGATATAATGCAGCTGAAGTCAAATATAGAACCCAACAAAGGTTGGGGTCGATCCCACAGGGAATATAGAAGGATATAGAAGAGTGCTAGTATTTAAGCTTTTAAGTAGATTATCTCCTAAGAGGGAGAAATTAATAAAAGTAACAAACAATGTCCTTGAGAGAAAGTGAATGTTGATTCCAAATTAATGCAACTAACTAGGGTAAGTGTTACCCATGAAATCATAACCACATGGCATTTTATACTAGTGATCTATTTTGGTTCTTAGCATGCAATATCGGTAAGTTAACTTCACCTAAATGATTGGTCTCCTATTTAGATGATTATCACCATGAAACTTGGTCCGTCTACGGGTGTATGCTTGACTAATCCTTACCCTTGATATCGGATTAGCTATTCTCGGATAAGGTCAAGCTATTAGATGAGGATTGATAGCCTCAAACTCTGTTGTTAATCCCTTTTCCCATTCACTACTCCCTTGATCCGGTAAGTAAGAATAAGGCAAGTTCCAACATTTGCAACCGTTAAGAAATAATTAAAACGAAGGGAAAAACAATACATGCATTAAACCCCTTTCAAGAATCACTAAGTATTTTACCTATTTGTGTTAATTCGTCATGGTTCCCACAACCCTAGTTGTGGAGGTTTTAGCCTCTCATAATTATAAGTAAATTCATAGAATTCATAGATAAAAGCTCAAAATAATACTTACAATAATGATAGGAAGAAACTTCACTTGAATAATGCAAAAATAAGAAAGAACAATTCAACACTAGTCTCGAAATATGAAATAAAGCCTTACAATCGTATCTTTAAACTTGTGTCTTTAAAACGTGTTAAGACTTAAGACTCGTATCAAAGAGCTTGAGACCTCTTCTAACTTCCCTATTACATAAAAATTAAAGGGTATTTATAGTAGTAGTTTGATGCTTTTCTTGTTCCTTTGCGGATTTGATTTGGGATTGGAAGCTCCTTTTCCTAGTTGAAGTGGGATTTGCTTATTGTTGGCCGTTTAAACCCCTTGCCACGTCGCACACCTTGTAGCGCCTAGAGAGGGGTGCCTTACGCCTAACATATAGCATTGGGAAGGTAGTCCCTCATGCATGCTGTAGCGCAGGGAGGCCGGTGCCTTGCGCCTGTAATTGTGAAATTCTTGCTACCACGTCGTGCACCCTGTAGCGCCAAGACTGCTGGTGCCTCGTGTGGTGCATCGCGCTGCAGTACCTTTACCTCGCTCGGTGTGGCCAATGGTTGCTTCAAGATTGATCTTTGCATCGTTCATTCCAACTTTTTTCACATGTATTCCAAAAGCCTCAAATACGTTCCAATCCATAATTTTTAGCCCTGAAAACATCTAATCACATGCGTTAGTTCTTTTCACAAATATATAACATAAGAACATGCAAACACACATAATTTGTTCTCAGTACATAGTAAAGATGGAAAATATATGTCTATGAAGTGCGTAATTACGCCCTTCATCAACACCCCACACTTAAACTATTGTTCATCCTCGAACAATCTACTACTTCCCTTTTCAGATTTAAGCACAAAATTCATCCTACGAATAGGTCTACTTGCACTTAGGATCATGAGACAGATCAATGAAGCTCAAACAACTCACTCACATGCATATAGGATCAACATTAGAATGTCAAAGTTCGAAATCACTTAGCTTTTGAAAACTAACTCATCAAGACATATTTTTGGGTCAACATGAATTATATGAAATTTGGCAATCAAGATTTACCAAAGTCTTACCATTGTGCCCCTTACAATTTTGGAGAGATGCCCTTTCACTTATATAAGATATAAAACAATATTAACTTGGGCATAAATTTAACAATTTTCGCTTGCTCTCCCAAAGAACTCAACCATACATGCAAAAGACGGCCCATAGGCTTGCCCTTAGTGTAATACTCCGTTAATAGAATTATAAATCAAGGATCAATTAGGACTTAAAGTTGGTTGCAATGTAGGCTAAGGAACGGGTAGGAACTATTTGGATAAGATAGTGACTAATCTCCCTAAGCACTTTAATACTTCACAATACTTTGATTTTTTAGCACTTTCCTCAATCTCCAAATTTTCTCCTTATACCTCCTTTTATTTTTCAATTTTTAAATTTAGGTGGCTAGTGGGGATTTTTTTCAACATTGAGCTCATTCACACATTTTTTCATCATCATTCTTTTTTTCAAAGCTCTTTCTTCTTTTTATTTTCCCACTAACATCACCCTCCTTGTTTAGCAAATTTCACCCTTTTCTTTTCTTCTAATTCACTACACTTTTTAGCTATTCCCTTCACTTTTCCACTTAAGCTTCTTTCATGCAAAATTTATCAATTAAAGTGCTCTAAAAGTTATTTGGATCAAATACAAGTTAATAGAACAAAAAAGGATTTAAGCTTGTAATATGGCTATCAAAAGAGTAGGCTAAGGCTCAACATTGCTAACTAGGATAATTACAATCAAGGTAGGTAAAATTAGGATAAGAATAAAGCTATCAAAGAAATGCCTATATCACTTTCTGAATCCATCATTCTTATTTCGCTTTTCACACACACCAGGCAAGTTCTAGACATCAATTTACAAGAATGGAGTATATCAAAAATTCCTCACACATTGGCACAAATGGTTTAATAATGGAAATTAAGATCACATAAATACATATATTCGTATTGCATCCATAACAAATTAAGCCCAGTTTTTTTCTTTTCAAGCACAAGATTCAAGTTCCAAAAGACTAAGTGTTTATACTTTTTCATGCATTTTTGAGTGAATTTAATAAAGTCTCAATGATACCTAGAGTGAAGCACCTAGCATTCATAGGGTCCAAGTTCTTGTTCTTCCTAATGACTAATTTACCCTTAAGACGGTCGTCATCTATCCGTTATTGGGCAAAGTCATGACTCAATGACTAAAAAAAATAAAAAATCTAGACTCTTTAGTCGATTCTAAGGGACTATTTCCACCGGAAAAGCACCGAAAATAAAAATCGGAGGAACCCAAAATAGAATTTTAAAACAAAAATACTACAAATCAACAAGCATACATGATAAATCATAAATCCTAAAAGACTAGGCCTACCATGTGCAAATTTAGTAATTAAGACATGCATGGTAATATGAAGTTCACTTCTCGCACCCCACACTTAATTAGTAACACCGTCCCAGTGCTTAAACAATAAGCATAAAGTAAAAGAGTAAAAGAAGAACTCCCTGAGCCTCTACTCCTTGTCTGTTGTGGGGAAAAGAATAGCTGCCTCCATCTATGCATTTCATGCTCCAAATTCATTGTAAATTATGAATTAACACCTGCACACTTGAACAGACACATAAAAACAAAACAAAAAAAATCATCTTGGGTTGCCTCCCAAGTAGTGCCTAATTTAACATCACAACACGACATAGGTATCTTGATTACTCAGACTTCATCAAGATACCTGTTGAGACTGTGATAACATCTTGGCCTCTTGTTTCACCACGCTGCCCTGTGACACGTCAGAAACTAAAAGAAAATAAAACAAATAGGAAATAAAGACTAAAAGTTAAACACAAGCGATTCATCTAATCCTGAACCGTATTCCCCGGCAACGGCGCCAAAATTTATTGTCGCTCAAATTACACCTCATAATGAGATATAACACGTCTGATGTCAAATATAAAACCCAACAAAGGTTGGGGTCGATTCCACAGGGAATATGGAAGGATATAGAAGAACTCTAGTATTTAAGCTTTTAAGTCTATTATCTCCTAAGAGGGGGAAAATTTATAAAAGTAACAAACAATGTCGTTGAGAGAAACTGAACGTTGATTCCAAATTAATGCAACTAACTAGGGTAAGTGATTCCCATGACTTCATAACCACAAGGAGTTTTATACTAGTGATCTATTTTGGTGCTTAGCATTCAATATCAATAAGTTAACTTCACCTAAATGATTGGTCCCCTATTTAGATGATTATCACCATATAACTTGGTTCGTCTACGGGTGTATGCTTGACTAACCCTTGATATTGGATAGGTATTTGTTTGGGCTATTTCGCAACTTCACGCAAGTGCACGTGGTCGAACAAGTAGTAAAATGGCTAAAGTAAGCCAAGTATCGATCCCACAGGGACTGAACCAAGGTAGTAATCGAATTAAGTGTTAGTGAACTCTAATTCTAAAAATGCAGACAACAATTTAAGGAAGATTTTGAGAGTTGGTTTCCTAATTTATACTAATCTAAAACAAAATTATAAAGTGAGTTTGAACTATAGTAATGAGCAAGCTGAGGCCAAAATGAACATGTAGGAAAGTAATTTATCGATACAATTCGGTTAATCTTTCCTTCGGTTGCTAGTCAAGAATTATTGCCTATGGAGAGAAACTTTCTTATTCTACCCAACTTAAGAATCATGAACCTTCAACCTACATTTCTGTGATAAAAGAATTTCATGTTCTAGCCATACGAAACCGATTCCTTAATTGACTAATACGACTTTCAGATATATTTCTATTCTGAAGGTAAATCAATTCTCAATTTTCCCAAACTAAGAAGAGATCATATCCTACCAATTCACAATTTTCCAATTTCTTTTCTTTTCAAGATAAAATTGGATTTTTTAGATGTACATTAACATTGGCCAGACATTAATGCAGTAAGAACAAGAATTGATAGAACAACTATGGAAGAAAAGATGAAAAACCACAATGATCAACAATTACATTCCACTACAAATGTTCTTAACCTCAGCAAGAAGTGAATTTAGCCACTCATTTGTGGATTAAACATCATCAAATGAGTATAAATCATACAAACAATTGAAATAAAGGAGAGAGTTAGAGAAGAACCCTAAGATTTTCGTCTCCTCAACTGCCTGTAACCCACGTTCTTGCTCAACTAAGTCAGAATAATCAAAAATAAACCTAAGTGTGCTTTTATACTAGTGGGAATTTTTTCCTGGAATAACAAGCAACGTGTCACGGAGTGCATCGCGGAGCACTACCTCCGTGACACAGTGCAAACGCGGACCCTCACTGGAATTTTATGTTCCAGGTAAATATAGGCAACGTGCCACGGCATGTAACACAGGGCTTGGCCAACGTTCCACGACGCCATCACGAACCTTCACTGGAATTTGACAAAATAACTCATCCGAAGCAGACTGCCTCCGCGATGGCAGCATGACACGGCTCCATCGCGGAGCCCCTTTATTTACTTCTTTTCCTTGATCTTTTCCACTGCTCGCTTCCGAGTCCATTCCCGATTTTCACCAACATGCAACTTAGCTTCATAAATTCACATTTTAACTATAAATCACATGAGAATGTACAAATAACGATAGATAAACAAGACGAAATAGAGCATTCGAGCATCACTTGGGCATATAATTCTGCCCAAGATCACTTACGCCACACTTAAAACCTTGTTCGTCCTCGAACAATACTCTCATATCTCATGCAAAGACACCCACGTATAGCTACTTTGGCTCGACAATTCAAGCTAAGATTATACCGATTATTTAATATAGCAAATCATCAAGAAAACATGCATAGTCTCATAAACACAATGACATTCACCACATTAAGACCTCCTAGACTCAAGGATCGACTCTCGATCTCGGCAAACTCATGCAAATCAGCTGATCAAGACATCCGACACGAAATTCAATCTCTCGTCAAGCATGTGCCCTCACAACACAAGAGAATTACCCCTTTTTCAATCATATGATTTCCAAAGCTTTACATGTAGGGGTATATGAACACGATTTTGCTCTCTCTCCCAAAGAATTCACATGCATCATGTCATGAACCATAGGCTTGCCTCTAGTGTATTACTCCACTAATATAAGGAAGCGTGATGTAAGATCACGTAGGACTTAACGGGTTGTAATGTAAGCTAAGGAACTAGTAAATACTGGGATAACCAATAATATCATCTAGCCTCCTTAAGCGCTTTTCAATACATCCCACCATCATTATGGGCATTGTTTCTTCCTTCATCTTCCCATTCTTGAAGTCTTTCTTTATTTTTGTTCCCATTTCTTTAAGCACACTCGACTTAATAACAAAGATTAGCTATACATCTTCATTTTATTTATATTCGGCAAGTGCACCTTTGACCTTATCTTTACTTTCACCACTTCTGCTTTTCCTTCCTTTTCACACTTTTCACTCATTGACACTGTGGGAAAATTATTTTTTCTTGAGCGCTTAAGAGTTTTGGATCAAATTCATGGCTAATGAAAAGAAGGGATTAAGCTCGGTTTCTACCTCTTCAATGAAATAAAAAATAGGTTAAAGGCTCAATGGGGCTAACTAGGATGTACATTTAAGGTAGGTATGATAAGAAAAAAAACTTTCGGTTTAATCAAAGAAATGCCTACATCCTTTCCTACACTACACGTCCTTCATTTCGTTTCGTACACACACCAGGCAAGTTCTAGACACTTCACAATAGCATGGAAGAATCGAAACCTCTCCTCACACTCATTGCACATGCTCAACTCAAGACTTATTCACAGACTCTTCAATCAGCTAATTACAAGAATTCAATATTAAGCCTCAATCACACCGAATCGAGCTCTATGGCCTAGGTATCTCAACATGTTTCACATTTGCATGCTTTCATAAGAATCATCTTTGCATCTCAATATCATGTACAACACGCAACAAGAATTCCGAACCATGAAGTAACGACACGTTTGGGAAATAACCAAAAGAAAGAAAATAAAAGAAAGAAAAAAACTACTCCTATCGACTACATTTCCCTTAAGACGGTCGTCATCCATCCATCATAGGGAATGGTCACTATTTACGACTTCGGTTCAATGGGACTATTCTCGGTAAAAGCATCGAAAACAAAGGCCGAGAAACCCAATCATAAAAAATTCAACAAAATTTTTTAAAAATATCGATAATTTTGATAGAAAACAAAAATATTTACACAACCAGCTAACAACAACTCAACATAGCACACAACAGCTTAACATTCATTACACACCGAATTACAATACAAAACATATGCATAAAATCATAGGGTCACAATTTTTTTTCACAGGAATAACAACAAGACATGAACATAAACAACAACAAAACAACTGGCACCTAACTACTCCCACCCCACACTTAAACCGAACACTGTCCCCAGTGTTCATCAAATTCAACATAGCACAAAAGTAGGTGGTGAAACTCCCTGATCAATCAAAGTATTCAACTTCTTCGTCAGGTGCCGTTGCCTCGTCCCCCATATCTGAATCTCCCCTGCTGTCCTCATCTGACTCAACATATGAGTCATCGCGGCGTGTATCCTTATCAGTGGGGACATCATCGTCTACTGGCTCCACAAAAGCTGGCCCCACTCGGCATAGAACCCGGGCATTTTCGCCAAAGGGGTAATCTAGCTCAAGCTGCCATAGCTCATCTTCAGTTGCTGGCCTCCCGCCTATGCGCAACTGCAACATATGCATCCCGTACATGCGGGCCATATACTAATCATCCCGAGCATGTCGCTCAACTAGTGTGAGAACTAGCCCGTGAGTGGTGTCGGGTGCCCTTGTTTTGGTGACGTCCAAGGCACGCCTATCCATTTGCGGGATGTAGTCTAGGGGCTCCTCCTCGATGTCAAGGCCCCTCAGAAACGTGGTCAGCAAACCACCAAACCAGTACCTGTGCCCTTGATGCAAACGGGCTCTCTTCATGGAGGAGATGATCATCGCCCCAACAATAATCTCCAGCCTTTTCATCAGGGCATAAACCAAGCACACACGATCTCGGGTGACATCTGTCATGTGCACCCCTGGGATCAGGAAGGAACACATAATTTTAAGCCAAATCCTGGCTTCCCTGTTCATCTGAGAGTAAGGCAGCATCTGATGATAACCCCTCTCCTTGTGCCTGCTCCACCGTGCTGTCGAACGGGCTCCACACAGAGTGCGTCTGATATCCGTATAGGGTGGAGTTATGTTCAGTTGCCGGAGTACATAGGCCTCTGTGTCCCGCGCCCCCAAGATGGCATTCAGGTGATGGGGATCAAAGGTGACAACCTGCCCCCTTATCTTGACGGTGTGACTGTGGAGTGTCGGGTTCTAGTTTGCGTAGAACTCCCAAATTAAATGGAGATTGCACTCCTTGGACTCTTCGAAGATGAAGTTCAGCCCGGTAGCGTCAATCCGGTGTATGATTCTGGGGAATTCCTGTGCAAGTAGCTCCCTTGCAATGTGCTCCTCAGGGAAGTATTTGGTCTCCTTGTGCTTTGCATACCATTTCTTCCCTTCGTCCATCACCCATCGGGTTCCGTATTTGACGCCGTTGGCTGCGTGGAACCGCTGGTGCTGCTGGGACTGCCGTTCCCAGTCTAATCCTTTTTCTCCCGGCGCCTGATATAGATGCGCCCTTTCCTTTGTCTTGCCTGCTTGACATCGTTCCTGTCAAATCAAACAGACAGTCCCTATGTTATTCAAGTCAAAAATTTGCTTCGATTAAGGTTGGGTTGAGTTAGGTCACCCCACACTTAATCTTTAGCCACAATGAAAACAATTCGGCAAGACAATCATTCTTTTCCAATTTTTATCAATCAACATGCCTCGTGCATTCAGATAAGTCGATGGAATAATGACTAAGTACTACTCAGACTTCGTACAACTAATCACAATTTCACCATCGATTCCATTACATCACATAACACTTAGCCAAAATTTTTCTCAACAACAACAACCTATGCAATTCACCAATTTCATTTTCCCGAAAATTCCCTTGTTTATTTAGAGTATTCATCCATATTCACAACATCATTTACATCACCCAACATGCACAACCCAATTATTTTCAAATTTTCAACCAAATTTAGTTTCTTCCTATTCAAATTCCAACCTTAGCTACAAATTTTGCACAAATTCAATCAAACATGTATTTATGGAGTTCATATAATCATAACGATACTACGAACATCAATCAACAATAACTTAAATGAAGTCATGCTCAATCTAAAATTAGGGCAAGCTTTAGTCACCTCACATGCTCAAAAATTGAAAATTTCGGCAAAAATTGAGGTTAAGTTCAAGAACATACCTTTAATTCGATGAAATTGAAGAAAAGTTGAAGAAAATTTGATCATAGGTTCGTGTCACATTGGGGAAGGGGGGATTTTAGGGAGTTTGTCGCGGAGGGGAGTGAGAAATGGGAAAAATAAGGTGTTTTCGGGGTTAAAAAGAGGATTTTTCACGCGGGTCACCCGGCGACCCGGTGTGACCCGTCGCGAATAACACCTCAATGTGTCATGGAGGATAACGCGGAGCACCCCCTCCGTGACATGGAGCCATCGCGTAGGGGTTCTGGAATTTGTGAAAATTCCAAAATACCTTCAATGTGTCATAGAGGGTAACGCGGAGGCCCTTCTCCGTGACACGGAGCCATCGCGCAGGCTCACTGTTTTGCTACTTTTTAATTTTTTCTTACCTCGATTTTTTCCTTTGCGATCCTTTGCATTTTTGCCCTCCGTTCCACTTGAAAATCATCTCACAACAAGAAATTGGTTAGAATTTATAAGAAAAGTTGAATATTGAGTCAAACCTGCTTTAGAACATGCTTACATATGTAAATATCATGAGTAACGGACATGCGTAACTGAAATCATGAGGAGCAATGGGAGACTCATCTTTTAACCGACATACCACGATAGAGCTTACGGGGTCCCAACTATTACATTCAAGTGGGTAGAGACGTCCAAAGCCTTTCCAGGGCTAGGGACGATGCCATGATATCGATATCAAGCTCATGGTCCAATAGGGTAGGGGATAGCTCACAAGGGAGGTCCCAAAATCATAATGTATAAACCTAAGTTGGCGCGTAGTTCTGAGGCATAGGGTGATCGACCCTTAGCCTGATCGGTGCTAGAGACTACTCCCAAAAACTTGAATATGCTCTACATCGTTATTCAACGAAGCTCAACATCGTCTATTGATGAAGCTCATAAATCAAATACATCTCAAAGCGGAAATCATGCATAAGAGAAACTTTAACTCAAATCATACCACAAGCTGAAAGATAACTGGGAGTCTTCACTCCAAAACCATGTGGTAAGCTATGCATATGAAAAACGTTAACTCAAACATACCACAAGCTGAAAATATAAGTAGGAGTCTTCACTCTAAAACCATGTGGTAAGCTTAATTCGGAAAATCATCAATCATACTTTGAACATGTGGGCATTTCCCAAAGCTTTGTTATTCTTGAAAATACTCAATTCATATCGAAAATATGATTTTAAACATGGGTAGCTTGAAAACATACTTTTCATCATAATATCTCATCATCATCATTCATTCATCACAAAATTTATCTTTCATGAACTTCTCATCAATGGGCTTTTTCATTCATAAAGCTAGAAACATGATTTTCACTTGAAAACATTATAAAACTCTCCCATGCTTCATAATTCAATAGTAGAAATGTATTTAAATCATACCCATGTATAGAAATAGGAGATTCATGCATTTGAGTTAAAACCCCATAGATTAGTCATAGATCATTCATGATTAGAGAGGGATTGGGAATGGGTATGAGAGGAATCACCCATTCATAATCCTATATACCTGTTGGTAGCTGATTCTTACACTTCTTTGAATTCCCAATAGGAAATTGAAGAAAAATTGAAGAACACTAGCTTGATCACCCTATCTAACCTTTCTACCTTGAATGCATGGATGAATGAGGCCTAAAATGAACTTAACCCCTTTAAAAGCCGCTATTCATAACGCAAAATGATGTAGTTTAGGCCTTAGAAGCTTGGGAATTATGGAAAAGCCCTTACTAAATTCGCAGAAAATAATTGCCAGGTGGTCCCAACGATGGACCGAAAGACTCGTTACCGTAGGCCTCGATTCGTGGAGTCGTTTGTCAAGTACACTGCTTATTTGATCACCTGGGCTCATCACGGGCAACCTCATGAGTCGTTACTGGTGACCACGAGTTATGTACACTACCTCCATTCTAATTAATTCCTCAATTAGCTGACCACGACCCTCCCCACGAATCATGGTGACTGACCATGACTCGTGGGGTCCTTCCATCAAGTCCACTGACCCTCTTCTTTTTCTTTTCTTACTCACCCACCCCACAGCTGACCTAACGACTCGTGGGGGATGACCATGAGTTGTGGTCACGTCCGTGGGATCCTATTTCACCAAATTTCCAAACTCCTCACTGGCCTCCCTACGCTCATATCATGACTCGTGGGCTGCACCAACGAGTCATCTCATGACTCATTCTGTGCCTGGTGCCAGTTTTTAATCTTTTCTCCATTTCAACTTCTGGGTCTGATCTTTAGGCTTCCGGGGCATAACACCTTCTGATCACCATAATAGTGCAGTTATGTGATTTGAAAGTTGATTTATTGATAGTTCAGTCTCAATCAGTACTTAGTATTTTCTGTGTCTTATAGAAATGTTATCTGATCAGTTTGACTATATTTAGTGTTTTGAGGAGTTTAGTAAACTCTGTAGTCTCAGTTATCAGTTATCAGGTTTTTCTTTAGACAGTTACGATGTTCTAAGATAAGGCAGCTCTGGCCAGTTTTAGAACCCTTAGTTCAGTTCTCAGGTCCTTCAGACCCTCATCGTACTTCAAGATAAGTAATCCTAACTTAATTCTTGGGACATCAAGTTCGAGCTACCAGCCTAGCAATTATAGTTAGGATATCCAGTGGGAGTAGGACTTAACACCGAGCAGGCCAGGGTTCAACGCACCCAGGTTCCCCAAACTACGTTGCCACTGTAGGTTATTGTCCTGAACTGGGCTTCAGACAGTGATGACACTAGTCATGCCTTTATACCCCGACAAGGTATACTGGGTCCTATCAGTGGGGCGTATATATCAAACTCTACGTTTAGCTCACGTGGTTATTTGTCGGTTAATAGACTTTCCCACTTATCAGTTTAGTCCAATTCATTATACTCTTAGTTTTAGCTCAGTTAAGTTTATTTAGACTGCAGTATAAAGTTATGATCCTCGGTCAGTACCTCTTTACACTGTTACAGTTATATCATGTGTTTATCATTTCTGTTGTGTATTTCTTCTATTTTTACTTACTTCTTGCATACTTAGTATATTTAAAGTACAGATGCGTATTTTCCATGCTGTATCATATTGTGTTAAAGGTGCAAGTTCACAGTCACATCATTATTAGTAGTTCCTTTTTGACAACATCAACAGTAGTACAATTGGTGAGTCCTCATCTTCTGAGGACGAGAATATCTTTTTAGTTCAGTTTTCTTTTGAGTTAGTTTTTAGAGTTAGATGCGGGCTTTTCCCAATAGCTCATCTGTTCCTAGATTGATTTAAGAAAAAGAGTGTTTCAGTATGTTTTGTAGTTGTTGCATAAATTTCAGTATCTTATCAGACATTTCTTATTTTTGAGAAAAGTTATTTATTCATGTTTTCTCAACTTCCGCTTTTATTTAATTTAGTATATCAGTGTGATGTTAAGACATGGGTTAGCTTGGGATCACTTGTGGCACCAACTACCGTGTCGCATCCAGGGGTAGACTCGGGTCGTGACAAACTTGGTATTAGAGCACTAGGTTTAGAGTATCCTAGGATGTTTGAAAGCCGCATCCAATTGAGTCCTTTTCATGAGTGTGAAGCATGCCAAACCTATGATGGGGAGGCTACAAGACGTTATTAGGAAATTTCTTTTTTGTTCATAATATGTATCGTGGGTTGAGCTAATCTCAACAATGTCTTCCTAATTCATGCTCCATTCTTTTCAGCAATAATGATGCCTCCAAAATGAGGAAATGGAAGAAGGACTGGAACGCTAACCGACCATCCCCACTAGCTTCCCCAGTCCCTCAGGATGACCAGTGTCTCATATAGAGTTTTGAGTGATGATTCAAATGTTGGTGTTATACCCCGGGAACCAAGGATTAGACCCGACACCCAAAATGGAGAAAAATTGAAAATTCACACCAAGTCATAGGATGGTTCGTGAGATGGATCATTAGGTGGAACCATGAGTCGTGAAGTGACTCATGGTCAGGCTGGTCTTGGTAGAGTATTGGGAGGCCACAGGGGTGACCACAAGTCATGGTCAGACCTCACGACTCGTGAGGTCACCCGTGGCAAGGATGGAATGCATGGCTAGGGATTAGAGGTAGTAGGGACCATGAGTGGTGACCATGAGTTGTGGTCACCCACCACGATTCGTGGGGTCCCCTGAGCTTGTTTGGGAAGTAGACATCATGGATCCCAGCCATGAGTCGTGCTCCATAGCAACGACTCGTGATGTTCCTCGTGGGTACTTGCAACCAGGAATTTTTGCATTTTTAGAAAGGTGTTTTCGTAATTCCTAAATTCCTAAGGCCTAAACTATGTTGTTTTAACGTCTGAATAGGGTCTTTTAAGGGGGTTAAGTTCACGTTAAGCCTCATTCATGCATGCAAGAGTATAGAGAGGAGATTAGAAGGTGATTCAAGGTGTTCTTTCTCAATTCCTCTAAATCCCATCTTGGGCTAGCAAGGGAAGTTAAGAACTAGATAATCCCAGGTATGTAAGGTCATCAATGGGTGAATCCTTACACACCCATGCTCCTAGTCTATGATTTTACTTAAAATTTATTAAAGACTCATGGGGTTTTGTATTTGATTTATATAAAACTAATGATTTAATTATGGGTTTTGTGATTCTTGTAAGCTATGGATATTGATCATCTTTCGAGATTTAAATTGATTGTAATATTGTTGATTTTCTATTTTCTAAACAATTAAGCTTAAATATGCATGCCCCACGATGAATTGATTTATGATCTATTATCCCATCGATGTTCTTTACGAGCCCAACATGAATTATGTTTTGAATTAGGAATTTATTATGTTACCCATTATGATTTTATGAAATTCAAGCTATATGGATTAGCTATAAGTATGTATGAATCTTATTATTCATGAATTACGTTTTTGGCTGACTCATGGGCCTCATATCATGGCTAGATGACATATGTTCAAGCATGTTTACGATTATCTTGATTTAACTAGCTCCTGAAATCATGCATGTATTATTATGAGCACTATATATATTTTGGGAGTAGTATCGAACACCGAGTAGGTTCGGGGCTCAGGTTAAGCCCTGGATCTCATGAACTACGTGCCACCATAGGTATGTTGGGAACCCTTTCATGTTAGTCCCTGGCCCAAATGGTCCCTTTTCATGGTGATATCACACTTTCATGGTTTTACCCTTGGCAAGGTACGAACACCCTCCTTACTAGGGTTACAAGTTGGGCTTCGTGTGTGCTCATATGGGGTATGTCAGTTAAGAGAATCTCCCATTGTTCCTCATAATTTATGCATGTTACGATTATGTATGTTGGATCAATTCATTTTAAGTAAATCTCTTCTATTATGATTATGATTATGTTACGTTACGAATGTTTTGAAAACCTTGAGCCATATGATATGTCATTATGATTTCAATACGAGCATGACGTCCTACTCTTATGATCATTTATGAACTTTATATATATATACACACTTTAAATGTCCGCCTTACTTACCTTGCATACTCAGTACACTTTCATGTACTGACTGCTTACTTTCTATGCTGTATCATTTCATGATACAGGTCCCAGTTCTTAAGCTCATCCTCACCCATAGATAGCTTAAGATCTGATCTCAACATACTTGGTGAGTCCTCATGTTCCGAGGGCCATATGATTAAACTCTATGCTTTTCCTTTAGTTTCTGCTTTGCTAGGTTAGTTGGGGAGTTGTGCCATTCACCTGTCTGTTATGATTAGAGGCTTTCTAGACTATAAGTTGTATTTAGCCGTCATGTATGGATTATGTATTGTCTCTTCTCCGTAATTATGTTATGTTTACGTTTTCTTAATTTAACTCTTCCGCTCATGTGATTGGACTAGATGTATGCTCATGCCATGGGTCGACTTGGGGTCTCTCGGGTCTCCTTGTCCCGTGTCTACGTTCCGAGTGTACGTTTGAGTTGTGACAAACTAGGTATCAGAGCCATTGGTTGATGTGTCCTAGGGAGTCTGAAAGCCGCGTTAAGTAAAGTCTTTTTCATGGATGTGAAGCGCGCCACACTTATGAGGAAGAGGCTACTAGACGTTTAGGAAATGTTCCCTTCTTTCATGATCTATGTCATGCAATGAACATCCTTTACTCCTCTAATTCGTGCTATTCGCGTTTTGCAGAATCATGCCTCCACGTCGAGTAAATGCCAGGAGAAACAAAAAAGGAAATGATCATGAGGGTGCCCATGATGGTGAGCATCAGCCAGCTCCACCCATTCATGAGGAGCACGTACCAGAGCCAACTGCCCACGCTGAGTTTAGGGCGGCGATTCAAATGCTAGCACTGGCCATGACTGCCCAGGTCCAGAATTAGATAGTGGTGCACTTCCCTCAGAATGGAAATGCAGCGACTGCTAGGGTGAGGTATTTTTTGAGGATAAGTCCCTCCGGAATTCACGGGGTTAAAGGTGGACGAGGATCCACATGATTTTATCGAGGAGATTCTGAAAATCACCCAGGTTATGAGGGTGAGCAATAGGGAATGCGTTGGCTTGACCTCCTACCAGCAAAAGGAGGTAGCACATATATGGTTTAAGAAATGGAGAGACGCCAGGGAGGGGGGTGAAGGCCCGATAGGTTGGGATGAGTTTCACACTGTATTCATGGTTCGGTTCTTCCCTCAAGAGATGAGGGAGCTTAAGGAGGCCGAGTTTGTGAATCTGAAGTAGGGAAGCATGTCTATCCAGGAGTATGCATTGGAATTAACCCGGTTATCTAAATATTCTCCAGAGTTGGTGGTGGATCAGCGGGCTCGGGTGAGCCATTTAGTGCATGGAGTAGCAGATTACTTTGGCAAGGATTGGTGAATCGCCATGCTTCACCGGGACATTGATTTTCCCTATATTGTATTGCATGCACAATAGACGGAGTCGGTCTACAGGAGGTAAAGAGAGGCCAAGAGGGCCCGGACCGACAGCTACGGGGTTTCTCAGGCCAAGATAGGGGTGGACCATGTCAGCAGTCCCAGCACAGGTCCATTGCTCTAGTTCCATCTTCAGCCAGCACGCCATCCAGGTTCAAGGGAGACTAGAGGAGCAGGGCTACAGGCTCAAGGGATCATTATAGCATGCAGGTGGAGCGCACTTTTCCAGTTTGTACGAAGTGCAGCAAGAATCATCCAGGGAGGTGCCTGGTCAGTGCGGATGCTTGTTTCGGGTATGGAAAACCCGAAAACAGGATCAAAGATTGCCCTATATCAAGTTTTGCCGCTCCAGCAGCACGACCCCCTCAACAGGGTGCCTCTACTAGTTCAGCAGGTGGTAATCGCTAAAACAGGTTTTATGCCCTAGTACCTCGCCAGGAGTAGGAGGCTTCACCGAATGTGGTCACGGGTATGTTGCAAGTCTTCCATATTGATGCTTATGCCTTGTTAGATCCAGGAGCTACTTTGTACTTCGTGACCCCTTATATTGCTAGTAGTTTTTGAGTTAGTCCTGAAATTCTGTTAGAACAGTTCTCCATATTTACTCCAGTCGGTGAATTAGTGGTAGCTAGGCGGGTGTATAGGGGTTGCCCCATTATGGTGTTGCATAAGGTTACCTCTGCGGACTTAGTAGAATTGTCCATGACTGACTTTGATATCATTTTGCATATGGATTGGTTTTTTGCATGTTACGCGTCGATTAATTGTAGGACACATGGATGGAATTCCTATTTCAGGGTGAGTCAATTTTGGAATGGAAGGGTAAGTCCGTCGTACCAGCCGGTTGGTTTATTTCATACCTTAAGGCCAGGAAAATGATCTCTAAGGGTCGCATGTACCACCTAGTTAGGTTTAAGGATGTAGAGTATGAAACCCCAACTATTCAGTCAGTTCCAGTGGTGTGTGAGTATCCGAAGGTTTTCCCCGATGATTTTCCAGGTGTTCCTCCAGAGAGGATTTCGGTATTGATATATTGCCCGATATGCAGCCTATCTCCATTCCTCCTTACAGGATGGCTCCAGGCGGGCTAAAAGAGTTAAAAGAACAGTTGAAGGACTTGTTGGATAAGGGTTTCATTAGACCGAGTAAGTCTCCATAGGGTGCGCCGGTTTTGTTTGTTCGAAAGAAGGATGGATCCCTTTGGATATGTATTGACTATCGACAACTAAATAAGGTCACTGTCAAGAACAGGTACCCTTTGCCTAGGATTGATAATTTATTTGACCAGCTCCAGGGTGCCAGGTGTTTCTCGAAGATAGATCTCAGGTCCAGGTATCACCAGCTTAGAGTCTGAGAGAGTGATATACCAAAGACAGCCTTTAGGACCCGGTATTGCCATTATGAGTTTGTAGTTATGTCATTTGGACTAACTAATGCTCCTGCAGCTTTTATGGATCTAATGAATAGGGTGTTCAAGGCATATTTGGACATGTTCATGATAGTGTTCATTGATGACATCCTTATATACTCTCGGACAGAGGAGGAGCATGCTGCTCACTTGAGAATAGTGCTTTAAACCCTCAAGGATCATCAGTTGTATGCAAAGTTCAGCAAATGTGAGTTTTGGTTGGACTCAGTGGCATTTTTAGGCCATGTAGTATCAGCGGAGGGCAT
This sequence comes from Datura wrightii, assembly GCA_035772735.1. Taxonomy (NCBI): domain Eukaryota; kingdom Viridiplantae; phylum Streptophyta; class Magnoliopsida; order Solanales; family Solanaceae; genus Datura; species Datura wrightii. The sequence continues at coordinate 66,456,583 of JASDFA010000019.1, read as the reverse complement.
AACAGTAGATTCTCAAAAAATTGAGGCGATGAAGAATATGTCTAGACCGGTGAGTCCTTCAAAAATTCGAAGCTTCTTGGGCCTAACAGGCTACTATTGAAGATTTGTTGAGGGCTTTTCATCAATTGCAGCCCCATTGACCATGTTGACTCAAAAAAAAAATAAAGTTCCAATGTTTGGAGGCTTGTGAGAAAAGCTTTCAGGAATTAAAGACTCGACTCACTTTAGCACCAATGTTGACCTTACCCGAGGGTACGAATGGTTCTGTTGTATTTTGTGATACTTCGAGAGTCATACTGGGATGTGTGTTGATGCAACATGGGAAAGTAATAGCATATGCCTCTTGACAGTTGAAAGTTCACGAAAAGAATTACCCGACCCATGATCTTGAGTTGGCCGTGGTGGTGTTTGCATTGAAGATATGGAAGCATTACTTGTATGGGGTCCATGTGGATGTATTCGCAGATCATAAGAGCTTGCAATATGTGTTCACGTAGAAAGATCTCAATCTTCGGCAAAGGAGATGGTTGGAGTTATTAAAGGACTACGATATGAGTGTTCTTTACCACCCGGGCAAGGCTAATATGGTGGCGGATGCACTTAGTAGGATCTTTATGGAGAGTGTGTCCCACATGGATAAGGGAAAGAAGGAGTTGGTGAAGGATGTCCACCAGCTTGCAAGGTTGGGAGTTAGATTGATCGACTTGACCGATAGAGGCGTTGTTGTGAAGAACGGGTCAGTATCGTCTTTGGTGGTTGATGTAAAATCTAAGGAAGATGAGGATCCAATTTTGAGGAAGCTGAAGGAAGCGGTGCAGAGTCAAAAGGTGGAGGTTATCTCCCAAGGGGGAGATGGTGCGTTACGATACCAGGGTTAACTATGTGTTTCGAACATCGATAATTTGAGAGTTCAGATATTAAATGAGGCACATGGTACCAGATATTCTATCCATCCATGTTCCACCAAGATGTATCATGATTTGTGGGAAGTTTATTGGTGGAATGATATGAAGAGAGATATTGTAGAATTTGTAGCCAAGTGTCTGAATTGCCAGCAAGTGAAAGTTGAGCATCAGAGATCGGGAGGTGTACTCCAAGATATCAGCATTCCTACTTGGAAGTGGGCAGAGATCAACATGGACTTTATAATAGGTTTTCCCTACACTCGGAGACAGTATGACTCCATTTGGGTTGCTGTGGACAAGTTAACCAAGGCTGCACACTTTCTACCAGTCAAGATCACAGATCCAATGGATGATTATGCCAAGTTGTATATTCGGGAGTTGGTTCGACTTCATGGACTGCCCTTGTCTATTATTTCAGACCAAGGTACTCACTTTACCTCCCAGTTCTGGTGGTCTTTTCAGAAGGGACTTGGGACTCAAGTCAAGCTCAGTACAGCTTTTCAACCGCAAATGGATGGCCAAGCCGAGCGAATAACCCAGACTCTTGAGGACTATTTAGGGCATGTATTATGGATTTTAAAGGTAATTGGGATGATCATTTGCCCTTAATTGAGTTTGCTTATAATAACAGTTATCACTCCAGTATTCAAATGTCACAGTTCGAGGCTCTCTATGGGCGGAGGTGTAGATCTCCTATCGGATGGTTTGAGGTTGGTGCGGCAGCTATGATAGGGACAAATTCGGGTCACAAGGCAATGGTGAAGGTTTATTTGATAAGGGACTGATTGAAAATTGCTCAGAGTCATCAGAAATCATATGCAGATGTAAGGAGAAGAGATTTGGTGTTTGAGGTGGACGATTGGGTATTTCTAAAGGTATCTCCCATGAAGGAAGTCATGCGATTCGGAAAGAAAGGGAAACTCAGTCCCCGTTATGTTGGCCCCTACCGGGTTTTAAGGAGAGTTGGTAAGGTGGCGTATGAGTTGGACTTTCCCTTGGAGTTATCTTCAGTTCATCCTGTGTCTTATGTGTCACTTTTGAAAAAGTGTTTGGGTGATCTAGCTCTAGTAGTCCTGGTGGACAGCGTTGGTGTAAGAGACAACCTCAGTTATGAAAAAGTACCTGTGGAAATATTAGATCGTCAAATCCGTAAGCTAAGGAACAAAGAAGTAGCTTTAATTAAAGTATTATGGAGAAATCAACATGTTGAGGGAGCTATGTGGGAAGTCGAAGCAGATATGATGGCTAACTACGCTCATTTGTTCCCTATCGTCTCAGTTTCAGTTTGAGGTATCAGTTTTTCCCTAAACCTCTAATTAGTTTTCATGTTCATTTCATGCGTACAAGTTTGTTTTATGATATGGTATATGTATATGGTGTCTGAATCCAGTTCAGCTATGTAGTTCTTTTCGGAGTTAGTCATTTCGTCAGCTATCGGCTTAAATGATCTGTATTTGTATATGGTGATAGCTGGTTTCTGAGTTTTCTGCATGTTTCTAACATGCGAGGATGAATGTTCCCAAGGGGGAGATATTGTTATACCCCGGGAACCTAAGAATCAGACCCGGGAGCCAAAACGGAGAAAAACTGGAAATTCGCACCAGGACACAGGATGGTTCGTGAGGTGGCTCGTTATGTGGGACCATGAGTCGTGAAGTGACTCGTGGTCAGGCTGGGCTTGGAAGAGTATTGAGAGGCCACGGGGGTGACCACGAGTCATGGTCAGACCTCACGACTCGTGAGGTCACCCGTGAAAGGATGGAATGCATGGCTAGGGATTAGAGGCAGTAGGGACCACGGGTGGTGACCACGATTCATGGTCAGTGACCACGATTCATGGGGTGCCCTAAGCTTGTTTGGGCGGTAGACATCACGGATCCCAGCCACGAGTCGTGCCCCAGGTCAACGACTCATTAGGTCCCTCGTGGGGACTGGCAACTAGGAATTTCTGCGTTTTTAGTAAGGGTGTTTTCATAATTCCTAAATTCCTAAGGCCTAAACTATGTCGTTTTAAGGTCTGAATAGGGTCTTTTAAGGGGGTTAAGTTAATGTTAAGCCTCGTTCATGCATGCAAGAGTATAGAGAGGAGATTAGAAGGTGATTCAAGGTGTCCTTTCTCAATTCCTCTAAATCCCATCTTGGGCTAGCAAGGGAAGTTAAGAACTAGATAATCCCAGGGATGTACGGTCATCAATGGGTGATCCTTCCATACCCATGCTCCTACTCTATGATTTTACTTAAAATATATTAGAAACTCATGGGGTTTTTTATTTGATTTATATAAAAACTAATGATTTAATTATAGGTTTTGTGATTTTGAAATATTATCGTAATCTATGGATTTTGATCATCTTTTGAGATTTAAATTGATTATAATATTGTTGATTTTCGATTATCTAAACAATTAAGATTAATTATGCATGCCCCACGATGAATCGATTTATGATCTATTATCCCATCGATGTTCTTCATGAGCCCAACATGAATTATCTTTTGAATTAGGAATTTATTATGTTACCCATTATGATTTTATGAAATTCAAGCTATACGCATGAACTATAAGTATGTATGAATCTTATTATTCATGAATTACGTTTTTGGCCGACTCACTGGCCTCATGTCATGGCTAGATGACATATGTTCAAGCATGTTTATGATTATCATGATTTAACTAGCCTATGAACTCATGTATGTATTATTATGAGCACTATATATGTTTTGGGAGTAGTATCGAACACCGAGCAGGTTCGAGGCTCAGGTTAAGCCCCGGATCTCATGAACTACGAGCCACCGAGGTATGTTGGAACCCCTTTCATGTTAGTCCCTGACCCAAATGACCCCTTTTCATGCTGATATCACACTTTCATGGTTCTACCCTTGGCAAGGTACGAACACCCTTCCGACTAGGGTTACAAGTCGGGCTTCATGTGTTCTCATATGGGGTATGTCGGTTAAGAGAATCTCCCACTATTCCTCATGATTTATGTATGTTATGATTATTTATATGGGCTCAAGTCATGTTAAGTAAATCTCTTCTATTATGATTATGATTATGTTACATTATGAATGTTTGAAAACCTTGAGCCATATGATATGTCATTATGATTTACGATACGAGCATGACGTCCCACTCCTATGATCATTTATGAAATTTATATATATATGCTTTAAATGTCCAATTTACTTACCTTGCATACTCGGTACATTCCACCTACTGACCGCATACTTTCTATGCTGGATCATTTCATGATACAGGTTCCAGTTCTCAGGCTCAAACTCTACAGTAGATAGCTTCAGATCTAATCTCAGTGTCGTTAGTGAATCCTCATGTTTTGAGGGTCATATGCTTAGACTCTATGCTTTTCCTTTAGTTTCTGCTTTGTTGGTTTAGTTGGAGAGTTGTCCCATCAACCCGTTTGTCATGATTAGAAGCTTTCTAGACTATAAGTTGTATTCAGCCGTCATGTATGGATTATGTATTGTCTATTCTCCATTATTATGATATGTTTACATTTTCTTAAGTTAAGTCTTCCGCTCATGTGATTGGACCAGATGTATGCTCATGTCATGGGTCGACTTGGAGTCTCTTGGGGCTCCTTGTCCCGTGTCTACGATCCGGGTGTACATTTGGGTCATGATAGTTGGCTCAGGCAGTGAACAGCCAAGTCACCCAGCAGGTGGTACCAGTCAACACCAATGGGTCTGCGGCTGCGGCTAGGGTCTAGGATTTCACAAGGATGAACCCTCTGGCATTTCGTGGGTCTAAAGTTTATAAGGACCCACAGGAGTTTGTTGATGAGGTGTAGAAGATCACCCAAATCATGGGTGTCCCTTTTGTAGAGAGTGTTGATTCGACTGCCTACCAGTTGAAAGGGGTGGCTCAGATTTGTACAAATAGTGGAAGGAGGGAGGCCAAATGGAGCAGGACCAGTAGAGTGGGACGAGTTTGTTATTGCGTTCCTTGATAGGTTCTTTCCTCGGGAGGTCAAGAGGCTAAGGCTGCCAAATTTATGAACCTGAGGTAGAATAATATGACAATAGAGGAGTATGTAATTGAGTTCACTCGGCTGTCGAGATATGCTCCCGAGATGGTTACGGAGCCGAGGGCCCATGTGCTTAAGTTTGTTAATGGAGTTTCAAATTTGGTGCTTAAGAAGTGTAGGATTGCGATACTTATCAAGGATATTGACCTCTAAAGCCTCATCATTCATGCACAACATATTGAGGCAGAGAAGTTGAAGGAGATTGAGAGGGAGAACAAGCGGGAAAGAACATGCTAGTTTGAGTATGGCTAGCAGAGGTTGGGCAATGGTAGTTGTCCACAACAGCAGCAGAGATCTCCATCACCTTTATCAGCTGGTGCCCTTTCGTTTCGATCCCGCAAGGATCGAAAGGGTGGAGCATCAGGCTCCCAGACCCAGAGCCACGTCTCCAACAGTCACTCATTTCTAGCCTGCCCTAAATATGGAAAGAATCACCCTGAGGAGTGCCATTTGGGCAAGGAGGGTTGTTTTGATTGTTGCCAACCGGGTCACAGATTGAGAGGTTGTCCGTCAGCAGGTCGGGGGAAGACTCAACCTACTACCTCAGTAGCCCAGCAAGTCATCCAACTCAACAAAGCACTACTTCAGGTACTGGTGGCGGTCAACACCAAAATAATTTTTATTTATTGTCTTCTCGTCAGGATCAGGAGAACTCACCTGATGTGGTTACGGGTATGTTGCACCTTTTCCACATTGATGTATATTCCTTGCTAGATACAAGAGCCACATTTTCATTTGTTACTCCATACATTGCTATTCAATTTTATATCAGTCTAGAAGTCTTCTCAGAACCATTCTTATTTTCTACTCCGGTTGGTGAGTCAGTTAGAGCTAGCCAGGTATATAGAAATTGTCCAGTCTCATTGTTGAGTAAAGCTATCCAGTTGATCTATCTAGTAGAGTTATACATAGTCGACTTCGACCTCATTCTTTACATGGATTGGTTACATTCCTATTATGCCTCAGTCTACTGTAGAACTAGAGTCGTCAGGTTTCAGTTTCCTAATGAGCTAGTCTTAGAATGTAAGGGTAGTGTTTTAGTGCCTATGGGTCGGTCTATTTCCTACCTTAAGGCCAGGAAAATGATCTCAAAGGGTTGCACTTATCACTTAGTTAGAGTCAGAGATCCCAGCTACGAGAACCCAAACATTCAGTTAGTTTCAATTATTAGCAAATTTCTTGAAGTCTTTCCCAAAGATCTTCTCGGAGTCCCTCCCGAGTGGATGCCCCAATTCTATTTGTGAAAAAGAAAGACAATACCCTGAAAATGTGCATCAACTATCTCAATTGAACAAAGTTACAGTTAAGAACAAGTATCCTGTACCCAAGATTGAAGAATTGTTCAATCAACTGTGGAGAGCTAGTTGTTTCTCCAAGATAGACCTCAAATCAGGATATCACTAGCTTAGGGTAAGAGAATGTGACATTCCGAAAACAACTTTTAGAACTTGATATGGTTACTACGAATTTGTAGTTATGTCTTTTGGACTAGCCAATGTTCCTACAACTTTTATGAATCTGATGAATAGGGTATTCAAGCCGTACCTAGATATGTTCGTCATTGTGTTCATAGATGAAATCTTGGTATACTCCAAGAATGAGGAGGATCCTGGTAATCACCTGAGGATAGTGTTGTAGACTCTCAGTGACTGTCAGTTATTCACTAAATTTAGTAAGTGCAAATTCTGGTTGAAGTCAGTGGCTTTCCTTGGTCATGTGGTCTCAGGTGAGGTATTTAGGTGGATCCTCAAAAGATAGCAGCGATAGAAGATTGTCCAAGACCTACTTCTCCATCAGATATCAGGAGTTTCTTGGGTTTAGCCAGTTATTAGCGACGGTCTGTAGAAGGGTTTTTTCCATTGCATCCCCTTTGACCAAATTGACTCAAAAAAAAGGTGAAGTTTCAGTGGTTAGATACATGTGAGAAGAGTTTCTAAGAGTTGAAGACTCGACTCACTACAACTCCGATTTTGACCTTGCCAGAAGGAACAGATGGGTTCATAGTCTATTTTGATGCTTCATGAGTTTTCCTCAATTACATTCTGATGCAGCGGGGTAAGGTGATAACTTATACCTCTAGGCAGCTCAAGGTTCATGAGAAAAACTATTCGACTCATGATCTTTAATTGACATTAGTGGTATTTGCTTTAAACATATGGATACATTATCTCTAAGGGGTTCACATGGATGTTTTCACTAACCGCAAGAGCCTTCAGTACCTGCTCAATCAAAAGGACTTGAACTTTCATCAGAGAAGGTGGCTAGAATTATTGAAAGACTATGACATGAGTGTGCTATATCACCCAAGCAAGGCCAATGTGGTGGTTGATGCCCTAAGAAGTATGTATATGGGAAGCGTGCTCTTGCTGAAGAGGGTAGGAAGGAGCTGACAAAAGATATCCACAGGTTAGCTTAATTGGGAGTGCAGTTAGTTGATTCAGCTGAGGGTGGAGTTGTAGTCCAGAGTGGGTCAGAATCCTCACTGGTGGTAGATGTTAAGTCAAAGCAGGATGAAGACCTCATACTACTCAAACTTAAAGTAGCAGTTCTAAGAAAAGAGGTAGAAACTTTCTCCAAAAAGGGAGATGGTGTACTTCATTACCAGGCAAGATTGCGTGTTCCTGATGTAGATAACTTGAAACAGTGAATACTGGAAGGAGCACACAGCTCCAAGTATTCCATTTATCTAGGTGCCACTAAGATGTACCATGACAACATGAAATCTATTGGTGGAATATCATGAAGAAGGACATTGAAGAATTTATAGCTAAGTGTCCGAACTGCCAACAGGTTAAGGTTGAACATCAGAGACCTAGCGGTACGACTCAGGATATCAGTATTCCTACTTGAAAGTGGGGGGAAGTGAATATAGACTTCATCACAAGTTTATCTCATACTCGCCGACAACATGATTCAATTTGGGTGGTCATGGACTGGAAGACCAAGTCAACACACTTTTTGTTGGTTAAAACTATAGACTTAGCTGAGGATTGTGCTAGACTGTACATCCAGGAGTTAGTCAGACCGCACAGAGTTCCCTTGTCCATCATTTCAAATAGAGGTACTAGTTCACCTCGCATTTCTAGAAGTCATTTCAGAACAGACTTGGCACCCAGGTCAAACTCAGCACAGCTTCCACCCACAAACAGATGGAAAAGCTAAGTAGACTATGCATACTTTGGAAGATATGTAGAGGACTTGTGTGATTGATTTCAAGGGTAGTTGGTATAATCACCTAACTCTCATTGAGTTTGCATATAACAACAGCTACCACTCAAATATTCAGATGGCCCTGTTTGAGGCATTATATGGTAGGAGGTGTAGATCTCCTATAGGGTGGTTTGAGGTTGGTGAAGCTAGTTTGATAGGGCCTGACTCAGTTCATGAGGCTATGCAAAAAGATCAACTTATCAAAGAGAGGTTGAAAATTGCATAGAGCCGACAGAAATTATATGCAGATGTGATGAGTAGAGAGCTAGAATTTGCTATAGATGATTGTGTTTACCTGAATATTTCACCTATGAAAGGGGTGATGAGGTTTGAAAATAAAGGAAAACTCAACCTGAGATATGTGGGACCTTACAAAATCTTGAAACGCATTGGCAATGTGGCATATGAGTTAGAGTTACCTGCAGAGTTAGCATCGGTGCATCCGGTCTTCCATGTGTCATTGCTGAAGAAGTGCATCGGTGACCCGACCTTAGTAGGTTCTTTAGAGAGTGTTAATGTAAAGGACAACCTCTCTTACAAATAAGTTCCAGTTCAGATCCTAGACCATCAAAAATGAAGGAGGTTGCTTCAGTAAAGGGTTTACGGAGGAACCAACTAGTTGAGGGAGCTACATGGGAAGCACAAATAGACATGATGGCTAGGTACCCTCATTTGTTCCCTTCCAATTCAGCTTCAACATCAGGTATTAAATTCCTCCTCAATACTCTATTCAGTTCCATACTCATTAACTCTATTTATGTTTTTGATATGCACCCTAGTTGAATCACCTCAGTTAGTAAGCCTATATCAGTTCGAAGTCAGTCACTCCTTCAAAAATCAGTTTATAGTTTTTAGTTGGGGGTTTCAACTCATTTCCCAGTCTTTCAGCTTATTTAGCCTTCATTCATGGATGAATGATCCAAAGGGGAAGATGTTGTAACACCCTAAAAGTCGCTTAGACAAAACCTAAACATAGCAGGAAGAACCAGAAAATTTTATCTCAGAATGACCCAGACAACGAGTCATTGTCAGCAGTAAGGACCCATTTTTTTAGTCATTGTCAATCCTGCCAGTTCCCTTTCGATAACCAATGAGATATGGGATGACCCGTTAAAGGACTAACATGTTGTCCTGTCACCAGTTGCATCCCTAGTATAGAAACCTGCTTAGACCCTTTCCAGGAACCAACGAGCCAAAGATGAGTCATTACACGTGAGTCGTTAGTTCAAGCTCAGAGGTGTTTTCAAAAATCCCTTTAAGTGACAATAAGTGGTAACAGAGAAACGTTGTTTCACACAACAAGTCGTGATTTCCATCCTTGGATATCTTTTTCCATGGGTCGTGGTATGCTCCTATTGGAAGGTTTCTAGAAAATGGGCAGTGTTGAAAACAGATGGTTTCCACGAGTCGTGGGAGCTGGGTATGACTCGTGGTACCTGTCGTGGTAGTAGGGCTGGGATTGGAAAATGGGCTGAAGAAACGAGGAAAGTAACGACCCGTGGGAGCTTGTAACGACTCGTTGGACTAGTCTTTGTCACTGGCAGTGCAAATTTTCCAGATTTTTCATTAAGGGTATTTTCATCATTCCTAGGCCCTAAGGTCCTAAACTATGTCATTTTAAGTTCAGTTAGTAGGGTTTTAAGGGTGTTAAACCTATTCTAAGAATCTCCACTCCATACATGCAACTTAGAGCCTTTCCTTGAAGATCAAGTTTGAAAAATTTCTTCAAATTCACTCAAATTTCCTTGGCGCTTTCAAGTGAGAGTGTGAATCAGATTTACCCAGGTATGTGAGGCTATGAATGAGAGTTCCTTTTATTCTTATGCTCTAAACTCTTCTCAATTCCATGAATTGCAATCCTAGATTTAAGTTTCATGATCTTATGGGGTTTATTCCAATTCTTGTGAAATTCTCTATGATCTATCTATGGGACAAGTCCTTTTATGTATCAAATCATGTTTTATGATCCATGGACAGATTTTATAATTATTTTGATTATTAATTTATAGTTTCAACTTCTAATTAAATTATGTCCAATTTTGTATGCTTCATGAAAAGTCAAGTTATGGTCCATTTATGATCTTGATCTTCTTCTGCCCTAAATTATGATTTATGATTTATGATATGATTTTTCTCAAGTACTCATCATGGATTTATGAATATCAAGTATATACATGTTTTACAAGTATGCATGGATTTCATCATTTATGGATTTATGACTCTTGGCGATTCACAGACCCTTATTCATGGCTAATCATGTATTTCAAGTGGTATCCATCATATTATTATTTATTTTTCTATGAACTTCATGAATGATTTTATGATTACGATATCAGCCCTCATGTGCATATTTTTGGGAGCAATGTCTAGCACCGAGTAGACCCGACATTTAGGTAAACCCTATGGTCTCAGAACTACGTGCTATAGTAGGTGTATATATATTTATTATTGGATCCTTGTGATATCACCATGCATGCACGTCCCCCTGCCTTACCAGCTGGGGACGGTCCTGACCACTTGGACGAAATAGTGGGGCATCATGTAAAGTTCTATCATGATGGTGTTGGTTAAGACAAGTCCTCCCATTGTTTCTCATTATTTATGCATGATTATATTTATGTTACTTTATCTAGAGTTATGCTTAATAAAGCTTTCTTTTATGATTATGACTGGTTTACAAATGTTATGAAAACCTTGAGCCCTTTATGTTTACATTATGATATTAAATTTATGATCATGTTGTCCCACTCTTATGAACTCTTATGTATTTTAACTATCTATTTTACTTACCTTGCATAGTCAGTACATTACAAGTACTGACCACATACTCTATGCTGTATCATTTTATAATACAGGCTCGGATATTCAGGCTCATACCCGCCAGTAGCCAGACCTTGAGAATTAGCATCTTCCAATCTCAGTGGGTGAATCCTCATCTTCCGAGGGCCCTTTATCAGTTGTATTGAGTATTTTTAGTTTCAAACTATAGTGAGTTAGTTGGGGTCTTATCCCATCAACTCTTAGTAGTAGAGGGTTTTCAGATATCGCATGTATTTAGTTCCAGTCTTGTGTTATGTATTCAGATGTTATGATATTTTCATACTTTCACTTTATTATATATGTTATACTTTCTCTTATGTATGGTGATTTTAGATATCATGTTCATGACATGGGTCGACTTAGATCCTCTCGGGGTTCTTTGTCCTGTGTCTCGATCCAAGCCTATGTTCGGGTCCTGACACTCCCGTTGCCTGATTCCAGTAAGGTAAGTTTTTTTTCCCAGGACCAACGACTAGTCCCAACGAGTCGCAGTATCGACCAACGACTTGTTGTGTGACCTATTGGATCCTAACGGGCAGTTTTTTGAACTTTCTCGCAAGGGAATTTTTGTAACTTTTCATTATTTTAATGCCTACACTACATTGTTTTTGGGTTAGAAATCATAGAATTTAGGGAGTTAGTCGACGTTGTTTACACATTCCTCTCATTCTCTCAAGTTCAATACATAGAAACTCAGACAGTTCTCGCATAGCAAGAACAGGGGTTTCAGTTCTCCTCAGATTTCTCAAGAAATTCTCAAGGTATATTAAAAGTATTCCACCTTGATGTATGTGCATTGTTAGATCCAGGGGCTACTTTATCTTTTATGACGCCCTATGTTTCTAGTAGTTTCAGAGTCAATCTCGAAATCCTATCAGAAACCTTCTAAGTCTCTACTTTAGTCGGTGAATCAGTTATAGCTCATTGGGTATATAGAAATTTCCCTGCCATAGTCCTTCAGAAAATCACTTCAATAGATTTGGTAGAACTATCCATGACAGATTTTGATGTTATCTTCGGCATGGATTGACTACATGCATGTTATGCCTCAGTAAATTGTAGAAACCTGGACGGTAGAGTTCCGATTTCGGGGTGATCCAGTCCTAAGGTGGGAGGGTAGTTCAGCTATTCCTGTATGTCATTTCGTTTTCTACCTTAAGGCTAGAAAGATTATTTCTAAGGATTGTGTGTACCATCTAATTAGGGTTAAGGATGCTACGTCCGAAACCCCATCTATCCAGTCAGTTCCGGGTAGTGTGTGAATATATAGAAGTGTTCCCTGATGATTTATCGGAAATTCCTCTCAAGTAGGAGATTAATTTTGGTATTGATCTCCTTCCCGACACACAGCCTATATCTATCCCTCTTTACAGAATGGCTCCAGCTGAGCTAGAGGAGTTGAAGGAGCAGTTGAAGGACCTTCTAGACAAGGGTTTCATTAGACCAAGCAAATCACCATGGGGTGCACCAGTTCTCTTTATCCAAAAGAAGGATGGTTCCCTTCAGATGTGTATTGATTATCACAATTGAACAAGGTCACCATCAAGAACAGGTATCCTCTCCCCGGGATTGATGATATTTTTGACCAGCTTCAGGGTACCAAGTGCTTTTTGAAGATAAACCTCAAATCAGGGTACTATCATCTCAGGGTTTGGGAGAGTGACATCCCAAAGACAACCTTCAGGACTCTGTATGGTCACTATGAGTTTGTAGTCATGTCTTTTGGACTAACGAATGCTCTTGCAGTTTTTATGGATTTGATGAACATGGTGTTTAAGGCATATTTGGATAAGTTCGTGATTGTGTTCATAGATGATATTCTCATATACTCTCAGAGTGAGGAGGAGCATGCCGCTCATTTGAGGGTGGTGCTACGACTCTTAAGGATTGCTGTTATATGCTAAATTCAGCAAATGTGAGTTCTGGTTGAACTCGGTGGCATTTTTGGGTAATGTGGTGTCAAGTGAAGGTGTACAAGTGGACTCTCAAAATATAGAAGAAGTGAAGAATTGTTCTAGACTAGTGAATCCTTGGAATATCAGGAGTTTCTTGGGTTTAGCTGATTATTATAGGAGACTTATTGAGGGATTTTCATCCGTCGTAGCCCCGTTGACTAAATTGACCCAGATGAAAGTGAAGTTTCAATGGTCGGAGGCTTGTGAGAAGAGCATCCAAGAGTTGAAGACTCAACTCACCTCAGCTCTAGTGTTGAGCCTACCTGAGGGTGCCGATGGGTTTGTGGTACATTGTGACGCCTAGAGGATCGTCCTTGGTAGTGTGTTATTGCACCACGGTAAGGTTATATACTATGCTTTCAGGCAGCTGAAGGTCCATGAAAAGAACTATCTGACTCATGATCTCAAATTGGTGGAGGTAGTATTTGCCTTGAAGATTTGGAGACACTATCTGTACGGGGTCCATGTGGATGTGTTTACGGACCACAAAAGCCTAAAGTATGTGTTCACCCAGAAAGATCTAAATCTACGTTAGAGGTGGTGGTTGGAGTTTCTTAAAGATTATGATATGAATGTCCTTTATCATCTGAGTAAAGTAAATGTGGCGGCAGATGCTCTTAGAAAGCTTTCTATGGAGAGTGTATCTCATGTAGATGAGGAAAGGAAAGAGTTAGTGAAGGATGTGCACCGACTTGCACGACTAGGAGTTTGTCTGGTTGACTTGAAAAATGGTGGTGTCATTGTTCAGAATAGATCAGAATCATCTTTAGTGACTGATGTTGAGGATAGGCAGGATGAGGTTCCTATTTTGGTGAAGTTGAAGGAAGCGGTTCAGAATTAAAAGGCCGAGATCTTCTCCCAAGGGGGAGATGGTGTGCTCTGATATCCGGGTCATTTGTGTGTACCAGATGCTGGTGACTTGAGGGAGTGGATATTTCATGAAGCTCTGGTTCCATATATTCTATCCATCTAGGTGCCTTCAAGATGTACCGTGACCTACGGTAAGTCTATTGGTGGAGTGGAATGAAAAAGGACATAGCAGAGTTTGTGGCTAAGTGTTCGAATTGTCAACAGGTGAAGGTTGAGCATTAGAGACCAGGAGGTGTGCTCTAGGACATTGGTATCGCTACTTGGGAGTGGGATAAAATCAATATGGACTTCATTATGGGGTTGCCTCATACACGTCAACAATATGACTCTATTTGGGTGGTTGTGGGTAGGTTGACTAAAGTTGCTCATTTTCTACCAGTAAAAACTACCAATTCAGCGGAAGATTATGCTAAGTTGTACATTCAGGAGTTAGTTTGGTTGAATTGAGTTCCCTTGTCCATCATATCAAATAGAGGTACTCTGTTTACCTCCCAGTTTTGGAGATCATTTCAGAAAGGGACTCGATACCCAAGTTAAACTTAGCACAACATTTTACCTGCCAAATGGTCAGACGGAGCAGACCATTCAAACTCTGCAGGATATTTTGAGATTGTGTGTGATTGATTTCAAGGGTAGTTGGGAAGATCATTTACCTCTCATTGAGTTTGCCTATAACAACAACTACTATTCCAGCATTCAGATGGCTCCGTTTGAGACTTTCTATAGGCGAAGATATAGATCACCTATTGGTTGGTTCGAAGTCAGTGAAGGTGCATTCATAGGACCAGATTCAGTCCACAAGGCCATGGAGAAAGTTTAGTTTATAAGGGACAGGCTGAAAATAGCTCAAAATCGCCAAAAGTCCTTTACAGATGTGAGGAGGAGGGAGCTTGAGTTTGGAGTTGCTGATTGGGTGTTTCGGACGGTATCTCCCATGAAGGGAGTGATGAGGTTCAGAATGAAAGGGAAACTCAATCCCCATAACATTGGTCCAGATCAAATTGTGAGACGTGTTGGCAAGGTGGCCTATGAGTTGGAGTTTCCCTTAGAATTAGCTTTAGTTCAACCAATTTTCCATGTATCGCTCTTGAACAAGTTTTTGGGTGATCTAGCTCTAGTTGTCCTAGTGGAGAGTGTAGCTGTGAAGGATAGACTTAGCTATGAGGAGGTTCCAGTGGAAATACTTGATCTTTAGGTTCGAAAGCTAAGAAACAAAGAAGTAGCTTCAGTGAAGGTGTTGTGGAGGAACCAGCACGTTGAGGGGGCTACGTGGGAAGTTGAAGCAGATATGATGGCTAGATACCTGCATCTATTCCTTTCCGGCTCAATTCCATCTTGAGGTATCAGTTTCCTCCATAGTATTCTATTCAGTTTCATGTTCAGTTCACGTTGCCGCAGTTTCCTTCATGTCAATGTATGTATGTATGATTTATGAATTCAATTCAATCATACATTCTAGTGCAGAGTTAGTTACTCCATCAATTTTCAGCTTAAACGTTCTGTATTTGGCATAGTGGTTGCATTTCCCAGCTTTTCAGTATGTTTTCCCACACTCGAGGACGAATATTCCCAAGGGGGAGATATTGATATACCCCAAAAGTGCTTAAGACTAGACTCGAGATTTAAAATGAAAAGTAGTAGAGAAATCAGGAATTTACCTCAGAACTACTTTTTGTACGAGTCATTGGTAGGTCTGACAAGTCGTGAGAAGCAGTCGTCGTTAGAATCTGCTGTGAGGAGTTCTGTGATAGTTGGTCTAAGGACGACTTATTGGTTGGTATAATGGGTCATTGAAAGGGAGTCATTTTGAGGTTGTTCATGATCATGGAGCCAATCACGAGTCATGGAATGACTCGTTAGTTCGAGCCACGAGTCGTGGTATGCTCCCATTGGAAGGTTTCTAGAAAATGGGCAGTGTTGACAACAGATGGTTTCCACGAGTCATAGGAACTGGGTACGACTCGTGGTACCTGTCATGGTAGCAGGTCTTGGAATGGAAAATAGGCTGAAGCAACGAGGAAAGTAACGACCCGTGGGAGCTTGTAATGACCCGTTGGACTAGTCGTTGTCACTGGCAGTGCAGATTTTCCAGATTTTTTATTAAGGGTATTTTCGTCATTTCTAGGCCCTAAGTTCCTAAACTATGTCGTTTTAAGCTCAGTTGGTAGGGTTTTATGGGTGTTAAACCTATTCTAAGAATCTCCACTCCATACATGCAACTTAGAGCCTTTCCTTGAAGATAAAGTTTGAAAAATTTCTTCAAATTCTATGCAATTTCCTTTGGGCTTTCAAGTGGGAGTGTGAATCAGATTTACCCGGATATGTGAGTCTGTGAATGATAGTTCCTTTTATTATCATGCTCTAAACTCTTCTCAATTCCATGAATTCTAATCCTAGATTTACGTTTCATGATCTTATGGGCTTATTCCAATTCTTGTGAAATTCTCTATGATCTATCTATGGGTCAATTCCCTTTATGTATCAAATCAAGTTTTATGATCTATGGACATATTTTATAATTATTTTTATTATTATTTTATAGATTCAACTTCTAATTAAATTATTCCCAATTCTGTATGCTTCAAGAAAAGTCAAGTTATGGTCCCATTATGATCTTGATCTTCTTAAGCCCTAAACTATGATTCATGATTTATGATATGATTTCTCTAAAGTACTCATCATGGATTTATGAATATCAAGTATATACATGTTTTACAAATATGCATGGATTTCATGATTTATGTATTTATGACCCTTGGCCGATTCACGGGACCTTATTCATGGCTAATCATGTATTTCAAGTGGGATCCATAATGTTATTATTTATTTGGCCATGAACTTAGTGAATGATTTTACAATCACAATATGAGCCGTCATGTGCATGTTCTTGGGAGAGCAGTGTCTAGCACCAAGTAGACCCTGTGTTCAGATAAATCCCGTTGTCTCAGAACTATGTTCTACCATAGGTGTATATATATTTATTATTGGATCCCTGTGATATCTCTATGCACGCACATCCCCATGCCTAGCAAGCCAGGGATAGTCCTGACTACTTGGGCAAAATAGTGGGGCATCATGTAAGGCTCTATCATGATGGTGTCAATTAAGATGAGTCCTCCCATTATTCCTCATTATTTATGTATGGTTATGTTTATGTTATTTTCGCTCGAATTATGTTTAATAAAGTTTTCTCTTATGATTATGACTAAGACTGGTTTACAAATGTTTTGAAAACCTTGAGCCCCTTACGTTTACATTATGATATTTACTTTATGATCAGGCTACCCTACTCTTATGAACTCTTATGTATTTTAAATGTCCGCTTTACTTACCTTTCATACTCAGTACATTCCAAGTACTGACTGCATATTGTATGTTGTATCGTTTCATGATACAGGCTCAGATATTCATGCTCAGACTCTCTAGTAGCCAGACCCTCAGAATTAGCATCTTCCAGTCTCAGTGGGTGAGTCCTCATCTTCGAGGGCTTTTATCAGTTGTATTGAGTATTTTTAGTTTCATACTATAGTGAGTTAATTGGGATCTTGTCCCATCAACTCGTCAGTAGTAGAGGCTTTTTAGATATGGCATGTATTTAGTTCCAGTCTTGTGTTATGTATTCAGATGTTATGATATTTTTAGACTTTCGCTTTATTATATATGTTATACTTCTGCTTGAGTATGTTGATTTTAGATATCATGTTCATACCATGGGTCGACTTAGAGCCTCTTGGGGTTCTTTATCCCATATCTCGGTCTGGGCCTATGTTTAGGTCATGAAAAACTTGGTATCAAAGAATTAGGTTTTGACGTGTTCTAGGGTGTTTGAAAACCGTGTTAAGTAGAGTTTTTTTCATGGTTGTGAAGCATACCACAGTTATGACGAAAAGCCTACGAGACATTTAGGATATGTTCTCTTCTTTCATGATTTATGTCGTGCGATGAAATGTTTCTCTATCCTTCTAACTAGTGCTATACACATTTGCAGAATTATGCTACCTCGCTGAGTTAACGGAAGAAGAAACGGGAATGGAAAGGGCCATGTGAATGGCAATAGGGAGGGACACTATCAGGCCCCACCAGCCCATGAGGATCATGTACCCGAGCAGGTGGCCCATGCAGAGTTTAGGGCTGCCATTCAGATGCTAGCTCAAGCTTTGACCGCCCAAGTCAACCAACTGGTGGTAGCACATGTCCCTCATAATGGTAATGCGGCGGTGGCGATAGTCAGGGATTTTTTGAGGATGAACCCTCCGGAGTTACTTGGATCAAAGGTGGGCGAGGATCCACACAAGTTTATTAGTGAAGTGTTGAAGATCACTCAGATCATGGGAGTTACCGAGGAGGAGTACAAAGACCTAGCCTTGTATTAGTTGAAAGGGGTTGCGCACATCTGGTTCAGGCAATGGAAGGATAGAAGGAAATTAGAAGCAAGGCCCATTGGTTGGGATAAGTTCCATACCGCATTTCTGGATTGGTTCTTCCCTCGTGAGATGAGGGACATAAAAGAAGCTGAGTTTGTAAACCTGAAGCAGGGTAACATGACAGTCTAGGAGTATGCTTTGGAGTTTACTCATTTTTCTACGCACCAGAGTGAATGGTTGATCCGAGAGCTCGGATAAGCAGGTTTGTACACATAGTAGCAAACTACCTGGACAGGGATTGTAGGACCGTCATGCTTTATCAGGACATTGATTTTCACCGATTTGTTTTGCATGCCCAGCAGATGGAGGCGGTGCATCTGAGAGAGAGAGAGAGGCCATGAGATCCAGGACATACAGTTATGGGTTCTCTCAGAATAGATCGAGAGGTAGACATCGCCAGCAGTCTCATCAGAGGTTATTAGCTCCAGCATCACCATCGACCAGTGCACCATCCAGACAGCGAGGTGATCAGAGTGGCTGAGCATCAGGTTCGAGGGGCCAGAGTAGCATGCAGACAGAGCATACTTTCCTGGCCTGCGGGAAGTGTGGCAAAAATCATATAGGGAAGTGCTTGATTGGGTAAGATATCTGATTTGGGTGTGGTAGACCCAGGCACAAGCACCGAGAGTGTCTGATGGCTAAACAGGGTGATGGTAGAGGTCGTACTCAGGCTATCAGCACAGTAGAAGCACCAGCACGCCCAACTCAGCAGGGTGCGTCCAGCACTTCAGGTGGTGGCCAGCGCTAGAACAGGTTTTATGCCCTTGCATCTCGACAGAAGCTGGAGACTTCACCAGATATGGTTACCAGTATATTATGAGTATTCCACCTTGATGTATGTGCATTGTTAGATCCAGGGGCTACTTTATCTTATGTGATGCCCTATGCTGCTAGTAGTTTCGGAGTCAATCCCGAATTCCTATCAGAACCCTTATCAGTCTCTACTTTAGTCGGTGAATCAGTTGTAGCTCAACGGGTATATAGAAATTGCCCTGCCACAGTCCTTCAAAAAGTTACCTCAACAGATTTGATACACTAGCCATGGCAGATTTTTATGTTATCTTCGACATGGATTGGCTACATGCATGTTATGCCTCAGTAAATTGTAGAAACCCGGGCAGTAAAGTTATGATTTCCCGGTGAGCCATTCCTAGGGTGAAAGGGTAGTTTATCTATGCCTGTAGGTTGTTTCATTTTCTATCTTAAGACTAGAAAGATGATTTCTAAGGGTTGCATGTGCCATCTAATTAGGGTTAAGGATGCTACGTCCAAAACTCCAACTATCCCGTCAGTTCTGGTAGTGTGAGAATACCTAGAAGTGTTCCTTGATGATTTACTGAAAATTTCTCTCGAGCGGGAGATTGATTTTGGTATTGACCTCCTTCCCAATTCGTAGACTATATCTATTCCTCCTTATAGAATGGCTCCATCTAAGCTAAAGGAGTTAAAGGAGCAGTTGAAGGACCTTCTGGACAAGGGTTTCATCAAACCGAGCAAATCCCCATGAGGTGCACCAATTCTCTTTGTTCGGAAGAGGATGTTTCCCTTCGGATGTGTATTATTATCGGCAATTAAACAAGGTCACCATCAGGAACAGGTATCCTCTCTCCAGGATTGATGATTTTTTTGACCAGCTTCTGGGTGCCAAGTGCTTTTCGAAGATAGACCTCAAATCAGGGTACTATCAGCTCAGGGTTTAGGAGAAACCGTATCCTAGCTCCGTGGCTAGTATGTGATATTTGGACTTTTCAAACTTAGCGAACTAAAACATCTTAGTAGCTAAAGGAAGGGAAATCACAGTGACATCCCGAAGACAGCCTTCAGGACTCTGTATGGTCACTATGAGTTTGTAGTCATGTCTTTTGGACTAACGAATGTTCTTGCAATTTTTATGGATTTGATGAATAGGGTGTTCAAGGTATATGTGGATATGTTCGTGATTATGTTAATAGATGATATTCTCATATACTCTCGGAGCGAGGAGGAGTATGCCGGTCATTTGAGGGTGGTGCTACGACCCTTAAGGATCACAGTTGTATGCTAAGTTCAGCAAATGTGAGTTCTGGTTAAACTCGATGGCATTTTTGGGTCATGTGGTGTCAAGTGAGGGCGTACAGGTGGACTCTCAAAATATAGAAGCAGTGAAGAATTGTTCTAGACCAGTGATTCCTTCTAATATTAGGAGTTTCTTGGGTTTAGCTGATTATTATCAGAGATTTATTAAGGGATTTTCATCTGTCGTAGCCCTGTTGACTAAATTGACCTTGAAGAAAGTGAAGTTTCAATGGCCGAAGGCTTGTAAGAGAAGCTTCCAAGAGTTGAAGACTCGACTCACCTCAGCACCAGTGTTGACCCTACCTGAGGGTACCGATGGGTTTGTGGAACATTGTGACGCCTCGAGGATCGTCCTTGGTTGTGTGCTAATGCACCACGGTAAGGTTATATCCTTTGCTTTCAGGCAGCTGAAGGTCCATGAAAAGAACTATCCGACTCATGATCTCAAATTGGCGGAGGTAGTATTTTCCTTGAAGATTTGGAGACACTATCTGTACGGGGTTCATGTGGATGTGTTTAAGGACCATAAAAGCCTACAGTATGTGTTTACCCAGAAAGATCTAAATCTACGTCAGAGGTGGTGGTTGGAGCTTCTTAAAGATTATGATATGAATGTCCTTTATCATCTGAGCAAAGTAAATGTGGCGGCAGACGCTCTTAGAAAGCTTTCTATGGAGAGTTTATCTCATGTAGATGAGGAATGGAAATAGTTAGTGAAGGATGTGCACAAACTTGCACGACTAGGAGTTCATTTGGTTGACTCGACGGATGGTGGTGTCATTGCTCAGAATAGGTCAGAATCATCTTTAATGACCAATGTTAAGGCTAAGAAAGATGAGGATCCTATTTTGGTGAAGTTGAAGGAAGCGGTTCGGAATTAAAAGGTCGAGATCTTCTCCCAAGGGAGAGATGGTATGCTTCGATATCAGGGTCGTTTGTGTGTACCGGCTGCCGGTGACTTGAGGGAGAAGATATATTCATGAAGCTCATGGTTCCATATATTCTATCCATCCAGGTGCCACTAAGATGTACCGTGACCTACGGGAAGTCTATTGGTGGAGTGGAATGAAGAAGGACATAGTAGAATTTGTGGCTAAGTGTCTGAATTGTCAACCGGTGAAGGTTTATCATCAGAGACCAGGAGGTGTGCTCCAAGACATTGGTATCGCTACTTGGGGGTGGGACAAAATCAATAAGTACTTCATTACGGGGTTTCCTCATACACGCCAACAATATGACTCTAATTAGGTGGTTGTGGACAGGTTGACTAAAGCTACCCATTTTCTACCAGTCAAAACTATCGATTCAGGGAAAGATTATGCTAAGTTGTATATTCGGGAGTTATTTTGGTTGCATGGAGTGCCCTTGTCCATCATATCAAATAGAGGTACTCAGTTTACCTCCCAATTTTGGGGATCATTTCAGAAGGGATTCAGTACCCAAGTTAAGCTTAGCACAACATTTCACTTGCAAACTGATGGTCAGACGGGACGGAGTGGACCATTCAGACTCTGGAGGATATGTTGAGAGTGTGTTTGATTGATTTCAAGGATAGTTGGGATGATCATTTGGCTCTCATTGAGTTTGCCTACAACAATAGCTACCATTCCAGCATTCAGATGGCTCCGTTTGAGGCTCTCTATAGGCGAAGATGTAGATCGCCTGTTGGTTGGTTCGAAGTCGGTGAAGCTACATTGATAGGACTAGATTCAGTCCACAAGGCCATGGAGAAAGTTTAGTTTATAAGGGACAGGCTGAAAACAGCTCAGAGTAACCAAAAGTCCTATGCAGATATGAGGAGGAGGGAGCTTGAGTTTGGAGTTGATGATTGGGTGTTTCTGACGGTATCTCCCATGAAGGGAGTGATGAGGTTCGGAAAGAAAGGGAAACTCAGTCCCCATAATGTTGGTCCAAATCAAATTGTGAGACGTGTTAGCAAGGTGGCCTATAAGTTGGAGTTACCCTCAGAATTAGCTTTAGTTCATCCAATGTTCCATGTATCG
Source organism: Datura wrightii (assembly GCA_035772735.1). Lineage (NCBI taxonomy): Eukaryota > Viridiplantae > Streptophyta > Magnoliopsida > Solanales > Solanaceae > Datura > Datura wrightii. Next base: position 66,434,298 of record JASDFA010000019.1, on the reverse strand, counting down.
CTTTTGAAGATGTGTTTGGGTGATCCAACTCTAATTGTCCCAGTGGAGGGTGTAGGTGTGAAGGATAACCTTAGCTATGAGGAGGTTCCAGTGGAAATACTTGATCTTTAGGTTCGAAAGATAATAGACAAAGAAGTAGCTTCAGTGAAGGTGTTGTGGAGAAACCAACATGTTGAGGGGGCTACGTGGGAAGCTTAAGCAGATATGATTGCTAGATATCTGCATCTATTCCTTTCTGGCTCAATTACATCTTGAGGTATCTGTTTCCTCCTTAGTATTCTATTCAGTTTCCTTTACAGTTCATGTTCCCCCAGTGTCCTTCGTGTCAATGTATGTATGTGTGATTTATGAATTCAGTTCAATCATGTATTCTAGTCCAGAGTTAGTTACTCCGTCAGTTTTCAGTTTAAATGTTTTGTATTTGGCATGGTGGTTGCATTTCCCAGCTTTTCAGTATGTTTGCCCACATTTGAGGCCGAATGTTCCCAAGGGGGAGACATTGTTATACCCTAAAAGTGCTTAAGACTAGACTCAAGATTTGAAATGAAAAGTAGTAGAGAAACTAGGAATTTACCTCAAAACAACTCGTGGTACGAGTCGTTGGTAGGTCTGACGAGTCGTGAGAAGCAGACATGGTTAGATTCTGCTTTAAACAGTTCTGTGATTATGTGGCTAGGAATGACCGGTTGGTATAACAGGTTGTTGAAAGGGAGTCGTTGTGAGGTCATTCATGATCAAGGAGGCAGTCACGACTCATGGAATGACTTGTTAGTTCGATCCATGGGTCGTGGTATGCTCCCATTGGAAGGTTTCTGGAAAATGGGTAGTGCTGACAACGGATGGTTTCCACGAGTCGTGGGAGGTGAGTACGACTTGTGGTACCTATTGTGGTAGCTGGTCTGGGATTGAAAAATGGGCTGAAGCAACAAAGGAACTAATGACCTGTGGGAGCTTGTAATGACGTAGTGGACTAGTCATTGTCACTGACAGTGTAGATTTTCCAGATTTTTGGTTAACGGTATTTTCGTCATTCCTAGGCCCTAATGTCCTAAACTATATCGTTTTAAGCTCAGTTAGTAGGGACTTTTTAAGGGTGTTAAACCTATTTTAAGAATCTCCACTCCATACATACAACTTAGAGCCTTTCCTTGAAGATCAAGTTTGAAAATTTTCTTCAAATTCTCTCCAATTTCCTTTGGGCTTTCAAGTGGGAGTGTGAATCAGATTTACCTAGGTATGTGAAGCTATGAATGAGAGTTCCTTTTATTCTCATGTTCTAAACACTTCTCAATTCCATGAATTCCAATCCTAGATTTAAGTTTCATGATCTTATGGGGCTTATTCTAATTGTTGTGAAATTCCCTATGATCTATCTATCGGTCATTTCTCTTTATGTATCAAATCATGTTTTATGATCTGTGGACAGATTTTATAATTATTTTGATTATTAATTTATAGTTTAAACTTCTAATTAAATTATGCCTAATTCTGTATGCTTCATGAAAAGTCAAGTTATGGTCCCATTATGTCTTGATCTTCTTAAGCCCTAAATTATGATTTATGATTTATGATATGATTTCTCTCAAGTACTCATCATGGATTTATGAATATCAAGTATATACATGTTTTACAAGTATGCATGGATTTCATCATTTATGGATTTATGACTCTTGGCCGATTCACAGGCCCTTATTCATGGCTAATCATGTATATCAAGTGGGATCCATCATATTATTATTTATTTTTCCATGAACCTCATGAATGATTTTATGATTATGATATCAGCCCTCATGTGCATGTTCTGGGGAGAGCAGTGTCTAGCACCGAGTAGACCCGGCATTAAGGTAAACCCTGTGGTCTAAGAACTACGTGCTACCATAGGTGTATATATATTTATTATTGGATACTTGTGATATCACCATGCACGCACGTCCCCCTACCTGGCAAGCTGGGGACGGTCCTGATCACTTGGACGAAATAGTGGGGCATCATGTAAGGCTCTATCATGATGGTGTAGGTTAAGACGAGTCCTCCCACTGTTCCTCATTATTTATGCTTGATTATGTTTATGCTACTTTGTCTAGAGTTATGTTTAATAAAGCTTTCTCTTATGATTATAATTATGACTGGTTTACGAATGTTATGAAAACCTTGAGCCCCTTATGTTTACATTATGATATTTACTTTATGATCATGTTGTCCCACTCTTATGAACTCTTATGTATTTTAACTATCTGTTTTACTTACCTTGCATACTCAGTATGTTCCAAGTACTGACCACATACTCTATCTGTATCATTTTAAATATAGGCTCGGATATTTAGGCTCATGTCACACCCCGCCCTGGAGGGTATGATAGGCACCTGGTGCCCTAGTAGGACCTAGACTGCTATCTGGTGAGCCAAAGCACATCTGGTGCTTGGCTGGCTCTAACTCAAATTCCTGGAAACAAAGGGCTATATAACGGCTGTAAACACAGCCTCCGGCCAACAGGCCTATAGCCACCTGTACATGAAAAACAGCTAACCAGAAACATACTACTGTCAAGGGAACCTATGCGGGCCGGCAAGGCCACCATGCTGTCTAGTTCTCTGTAACTTAACAATGGCAAGCTAAGTAATTACGTGACCGGAAAGGTCACCACTACCGATTGGTTATGGCCACACACGGCCAATAGGAACAGAAATAACAAATAACTATAACAAGCTGCACGGCCTCACACGACCGGCTCGACTGACCACAGGGAAATATATACAGACTGCAAGCCTCTAGGAATAATAATAGAAATGATCGGGACAGGGCCCCGATCTACCCGTACTGTACAACAAAAGAAAACGAAATACACCTCTGATATTCAGGCTCCGGATGACAGGAGCTGAATACTCAATAGCTGACTTGAATCACGAGGGATCGTCTCCTCGTCTATGAGTACCTGCAGGCAAGTAATGCAGCGCCCCACTGGGCGTCAGTACCGCAGGTACTGAGCATGTAAAGCAACTGAAATACACAACTGAAATGGACAACAAAAGTAACATGACATATAAGTAGAAAGTAGCTGAGTCTATCTAGCTGAGAATAACTGGGGAGAGTTTATTTATTCCATAACTAAACTGAGCGTACCTGATGGAGTGTCGTCCCACTGTCTATCAGTATCTAATAGCACATAGAGGTATACATAAAAATACACACAATACCTGACCGACCCCCATAAGCCGGAAGGTGCCAACAACCACACAATCTATTTACCCCTACCTGGGTCTAAACCAACCAAAAATAAGTCACTCCACTCATCTAATAACTGTGAGCTCCTCCTACCGGTCCCCTTAGGTACGTAGCTCAGGCCTTGGCCTCTGACAATAAACTGTGTCTGAGTCCGAAGACTCCTACCTCTGGGCGCAGGTGCACGCGGGGTGTGTAATATAAACTGCCCCTGGGTGCAAGCACGCAACTGGGTGATTTTATAAAAATTTGTATCTGAAACTGCCCCCGGCCACAAGCGCACACAGAGTGTTCTGCCCCTGTAAACAGGGTGGACTAGCTCTGCGCAGAGTAAACTGAACTACCCCGGCAAGCAGGGTGGTCTGGATCGTATTATCATGGTGGTCGGCCATCATCGTCCTCTAGGCGGATGGCATCGCCCAGCTGGTGGCGGTATCTGAATCTGGTATCGACACAGCTATATCCAAGGGGCGGTGGGGATGCTAAAAGGGACACCCACATGCCATAACAAGTCTCAACAACCAAATAGCACATAAAAATAGCAAGCATGTATAACTGAAAAGACTATCTGGAATCTAACTTCTTATTCTGATCTGTTTCTATACTGAACTGATTCTTACTAATTATACTGATTCTGCAACCTCTGTTTAACTGTACAGCTAATCTGTAGCCATGATACTATTTGTCTAAATGGCTAATCTGTAGCCATAACTGTCTGTCTATCAAATCTTTATTTACTGTCTGTTATTACGCACATCTGTTCCTTTTTATTCTACAACATGCTTGCTATCCACATAATAGGCTGTACTGAATCTGAACTACTAACTTGCCCTTGGGCACATGCTTTTCTAACTTTCAGACTGAACATGACATCACAACGCAAACTAGGTTTACTGAACTTGCACAATACTTAACATTCAACTTCCGGGAATTCTACTACGGAGTTTATTGTACTATACAAGGCTAAAGCTACTAACTTGCCAAAGGAACTAGCTTTACATACCTTAACCTCGAGTTACTCGACTGTCGGACGAGGCTCAGTCAGTACTCCAGCTATTTCTCCCAACTGCATTCATATATACGTCAATTAGTACTAAATATAACCTTATTCTGAAGAACAATATCACTTTCGATAAAATTATAGCCTAAACTTAGGCTTATCGAAAGACGGTCGAAAACTTGCTATTTTTCAGAAGTCCAGAAGGGAGAAGTATTCACTTCACAGTTAGGAGCACATAGACACTAGTTTGAAGCAATTCCACTTACCTTAGCCCGGTAGCACGACTATTCGTCGGCCGTATTTCGCGAAACAAAATCCGTAGGAATGCTCCCTGCTGCTAAATACCTCGCTACCTGAGGTTAATTTGAGTTTAGACCGTGTTTGATGGCGTAATCAGACGGAAATTATCAAGAAACCTTCGTTCCTCTTCCTCTCTGATTTTCTCTCTGTTTTAGCTGGAAATTATAAGAATTGCAACTTTAAAACCGAAGTGGAGGGCCTTATATAATAGAAACTGTAAATCGCATTCACAGAATGCGATTTATAAGTCGCATTATTGGAATGCGATTTATAAGTTGCATTGCTGGAATGCAATTTATAAGTCGCATTTTGCCTTGCGACGCGCCGACTTGGCGCTGGTCTGATCTTTCCCCGGGCCTTTTTCTAGCATGTATGGTTTTCAAATACCCTTAACTAACACGCGATTAGGCCATCTATATGCCGGAAATTTAAGGGGTGTAACATTCTCCCCCCCTTAAGAACATTCGTCCTCGAATGTAAACTGCTATATAGAGGACTACTCAATTAGCTTAACTTGTTCGTAGGAAAATTTTGGTAGAGTTTCCCCTGTAATCTGGACTATCTCAAGAAACCTGAAATACAGAAAAGTCCAACACAGGTACTCCACACGATACTACAAGATTCATTTGATAGCTAAACATCAATTTCTCTCACTTATATATAAACAACTGTAAGGTACTGCATAGGTAACGATACTGACATACCTGTCGCCTAGCTAGGCCTGGAATAAGTGAGGATATCTAGCTTTCATATCTTCCGCCGCTTCCCACGTCATCTCTTCTTGGTTCCTGTTACGCCACAATACTTTGACAGACGCAATATATTTAGTTCTCAATCTGCGAATCTGTCTGTCTAGGATAGCTATTGGAACCTCTTCGTAGGCCAGCTCTTCTATAACCCAGATATCCTGGACTGGGACTGCTCTGGATGAGTCTCCTATGCATTACCTCAACATGGATACATGACCGGATGAACGAATTCTAACTCTGGAGGCAAGTTCAACTCATCTGCCACTTGGCCTATTCTTCGACGAATCTGATAAGGCCCAACAAATCTTGGACTGAGCTTACCTTTCTTGCCGAATCTCATCACCCCTTTCATTGGGGATACTTTCACATCGAATTCTAGGTTTCTGCGCCGCACGTCTGCATATGACTTCTGGCGGCTCTGTGCAGTCAGTAGGCGTTCTCTGATAAGTTTTACCTTCTCCTCTGACTGCTGAACAATGTCTGGCCCAATCAACGTTGATTTTCCTATTTCAAACCAGCCAATCGGCGATCTGCATTTTCGCCCGTATAAAGCCTCGAAAGGCGCCATCTGGATCGCTGAGTGATAGCTATTATTCTAAGAAAACTCGATTAGGGGAAAATGCTCAACCCAGCTACCACCGAAATCTAACACACACGCTCGCAACATATCTTTGAGCGTCTGAATTGTGCATTCCGCCTGTCCATCTGTCTGAGGGTGGAATGCTGTGCTCAAATTAATCTGCGTTCCCAAATCTTTCTGAAACAACTGCCATAATCTAGCCGTAAACTGTGCTCCTCTGTCTGAAATAATGGATACTGGTACTCCGTGCAACCTGACTATTTCTCGGATATACAACTCCGCATAATCTGGCCGAGAAAGTAGTTTCCACTGGCAGGAAATGAGATGATTCAGTCAATCTGTCAACTATCACCCATATAGAGTCATGTCCATGTTTAGTACGGGGTAATCCTGCCACAAAATCCATATTTACTGCTTCCCGCTTCCAGAGAGGCACAACTATGTCCTGAGTCAAATCGCCTGGTTTTTGATGTTCTGCTTTCACCTGCTGGTAGTTAGGACACCGGGCTACAAATTCAGCAATTTCTCTTTTTTTTTATCTAGCCACCAGTAGTTTTCTTTGATGTCATGGTATATTTTTTGTCGCGCCAGGGTGGAGAAAATAGTTGCTGGCACAGTGCACCTCGTTCATGATCTGATGGTGGAGGCCTGAAACATCTGGAACACATAGACGGTCTTTACAACGCAGCACTCCATCCTCTGTTATTTGTGAATCTGGCGCTTCCCTTGCAGGATTCTGTCCTTAAGCTAGACCTGGTCAGGATCTGCATATTGCCGTTCTCTTGCCTCCACAACTAAGGACGACAAGGTGGTGTTCTGGATTACCGCTCTGTTGTCCTTCGTTTCTATCACACGAACGGCTAAATTGACCAATTGAGTTATCTCCCTAACCAACTCCCATTGCTCGGGTTGCACATACGCCACACTCCTAATAGATCTATAGCTAAGAGCGTTTGCTGCTCCATTACCTCTTCTTGACTGATATAACATTTTCATACTTAGATAGCTCGGCATATAATTGACAGTCATACTGGCTTGTCTTGCCGAAGAGATCGACAAGTAGTTTACAGGCGTAGCTAGAGCTTATCTGGTCTTCCGGCCACATGCTAAGGCTACTTGTTGCTGGGATAACCTGAACGACCGTCTGCGCACCTTGTGCCTTTATCTGATCAGAGGATCCTTATATTGATCATGACCTCTAATGATCTGGATGCATAACCTTAAATAACTGAATAGTCGGGTTGAATGACCCGAATGTGGCAGTAGTCTAATAATGCTCTAACTGTTCTACTTGAGTACTTATAGTTTATGCATAACTGCAGACTTGTGGGCATCTAATTGCTTTGTTATTTTGCTTGAACCACTGTAAGGCTGGGCTTAATCAACTTACTCCCAGGCGATCAATCTCTGGATCTTCATGGGGAGTCTACTGATCTCCTGGTCTTAATAAACACTGTGCTAGCAGGGTACTATCAATTTCTTACGCCTTTTGTGCATCCATTTGTATTTATACTGCTATTCTGGGGAATTCTCGGTCTTATGAGCTATTCTGTAAATACTGGCCTTCTACTAGGGCTCTGTATCTGAATATCTTATGAGAACCAGCTGAAGTACTAGTCTGTCACTGACTACTGATGTGGACCCCTTTCTTGGGGTGCCCACGGGCTTTTCTTACTTGCGGGGTATTCCTTGTAATAACTGCTAGGTTGACTAGGGTCGACTCTCACCTACAAGGCTGGGAAAACGATGTATGGCCACTTAACATACCGGAACAATTCTAGTATTGCTAATCTCTGAAGTATACCTATTCAGTCTCTAATTCTGGTTCTAGCACATGCGCTAGTGTTATCGATCTTTAGAGATGCTTCCCTGCTAATATAGGCGCCAGCTGGTCGGTAGACCGCCTAACTGCGCCCTTATCATCTAATTACCTGATTCAGGTTACTACTTATAAGCTTCTAAAACCTAGATCTGGAAACAACATATAAGTCTATTAACTTAATAACTAAGAGCTGAGACAGTTTCTATGGATTCATACGTAAATCACACTTAACTTGCCCCTTTTTTTCTCTTTTCTCTTTTTCTTCTCTCTCTTTTATCTTTTTATTTTTGGCAAGGGGTTCTGCAATGCAATTTGTATATACTTCCCAGCACTAATATGCATCTGTGTGATTGTAACCCCTATTAGCAGCTGCTCACAGCATATTTATTATCTGCACAGATATATATTAATAAATACTACAATACATACTGAATTCTGTAGTGATACGTAATCTCTGACACACTTTGCTAAATTTCATATTGTACATGATATACTACTTCTATGGTCTAATAATACCTCCTACCTTCTCTTAACATTTCATTGTATTGTCACCCCATTTTGAAAGTAACAAACATAAACACTTTAGTTATTGTTTGCTGTTTGAAATTCTGCCACTCCTGCGATGTGGGGTCAACGTTCGAATCTTGTGGTCTTACTTGGCATATATTGAGAGCCCATGACTGTCTGCTGGGCCTTATTTCTAGGCCACACTAGATTAAATTTGCTGTATCGGTAATTTTTTAACTTCCCCATAAGAGAACATACTGCAGCATTCTGGACCACAATCTTAATGTCTTCTAACTGTCAATCCAAGGCTTAGTCCGTAATACGATATTCTATCAATTTGGGGCTGATTCTATTTTCCCCACAAAATTTAGTATTCCTGCTTTCTCCCCTCATCTCACTTGAGCTAAGCTCTGGGGTTCAAGGTGCCTGCCTTTCGTTGTTAATGAGATTACTGATCAAGTCTCGGCCTATACTTCTTCTGGCTTATAGTCAGGCCCATCTGATTCACATGACCTCTCTATCTTTCGATGTCACAACTGGATCATAACTATAATCTTACAGGTATGTCTTGCTATCTGTTAGCATATATGGTGGACTTGGCCTTTTTCTGACTCGAACTTGACTATTACTAGGCATTCATCACTAGCAGGTCTTTTACCCCTACTTCGGGTAAGCTAACAGTCTTACTTTCTCTTTACGCTCACTAACACTTACTGGAATTAATCAATCTATCTTCACTTACTGCTTGTTTTGGGCAACCTCACCTCAATTCTTATGCCCCTTTACTGTACTGGAATCAAGGTCAAGAGGTAGGAATAGCCCTTTTCTTGTTGCAACAGATAGAAACATATAACTGTACCACATCTGAAAAGATGTGTTTGGGATTCCTGCATTTCCCTTTCTTTCTCATACTTATCTGATAGTCTGACCTTGTCCGTAATCTTAATCAGATCTTATATAGCTAATAAATAAATCAACTTGTATGTACATTATACTTCTGACTTCCTATTCTGACGTTATCAACGTATACTGGGAATAGTACCGATAAAGGTATCACGTTGGGAGGTCTCTGGTACCTCTTCCTGCTACTATAAGTATCTTGTAACTGGCTGATGCCCTCTTCTGTTGCTATATCTGATCTTCTGCCTGTGATAGGGTAATGCTGATCTGCCTCTGTTTCTGTAATCAAAGAATACAGTAAGTTTTTAGGGACTCAACCCTATACTGTACCGCTCTAAAGCACGACTGGATGAGAAGGAAGAGTAACCATCCTATCATGCCTCGCAGCCTCCTGTCTATAGTATGTGGTGCACAACACATCCATAGACAAGACTCTACTTAGCACGGCTTGCAGACTCCGTGGGACATGACCTGCTCTGATACCAAGTTTGTCACACCCCGCCCTGGGGGGTATGACTGGCACCTGGTGCCCTAGTAGGACCTAGACTGCTATCTGGTGAGCCAAAGCACATCTGGTGCCTGGCTGGCTCTAACTCAAATTCCTGGAAACAAAGGGCTATATAACGGCTGTAAACACAGCCTCTGGTCAACAGGCCTATAGCCACTTGTACCTGAAAAACAGCTAACCAGAAACATACTACTGTCAAGAGAACTTATGCGGGCCGGCAAGGCCACCATGCTGTCCAGTTCTCTGTAACTTAACAATGGCACGCTAAGTAATTACGTGACCGGCAAGGTCACCACTACCGACTGGTTATGGCCACACACGGCCAACAGGAACAGAAATAACAAATAACTATAACAAGCTGCACGGCCTCACACGACCGGCTCGACTGACCACAGGGAAATATATACAGACTGCAAGCCTCTAGGAATAACAATAGAAATGATCGGGACAAGTCCCCGATCTAGCCGTACTGTACAACAAAAGAAAACGAAATACACCTCTGGAATTCAGGCTCCGGATGACAGGAGCTGAATACTCAATAGCTGACTGGAATCACGAGGGATCGCCTCCTCGTCTATGAGTACCTGCAGGCAAGTAATGCAGCGCCCCACTGGGCGTCAGTACCGCAGGTACTGAGCATGTAAAGCAACTGAAATACACAACTGAAATGGATAACAACAGTAATATGACATATAAGTAGAAAGTAGCTGAGTCTATCTAGCTGAGAATAACTGGGGAGAGTTTATTTATTCCATAACTAAACTGAGCGTACCTGATGCCGTGTCGTCCCACTGTCTATCAGTATCTAATAGCACATAGAGGTATACATAAAAATACACACAATACCTGACCGACCCCCATAAGCCGGAAGGTGCCAACCAACACACAATCTATTTACCCCTACCCGGGTCTAAACCAACCAAAAATAAGTCACTCTACTCATCTAATAACTGTGAGCTCCTCCTACCGGTCCCCTTGGGTACGTAGCTCAGGCCTTGGCCTCTGACAATAAACTGTGTCTGAGTCCGAAGACTCCTACCTCTGGGCGCAGGTGCACGCAGGGTGTGTAATAAAAACTGCCCCTGGGTGCAAGCACGCAACAGGGTGATTTTATGAAAATCTGTATCTGAAACTGCCCTCGGCCACAAGCGCACACAGAGTGTTCTGCCCCTGTATAAAGGGTGGACTGGCTCTACGCAGAGTAAACTGAACTACCCCTGCAAGCAGGGTGGTCTGGACTGTATTATCATGGTGGTCGGCCATCATCGTCCTCTAGGCGGACGGCATCGCCCAGCTGGTGGCGGTATCTGAATCTGGTATCGACACAGCTATAACCCAGGGGTGGTGGGGATGCTAAAAGGGACACCCACATGCCACAACAAGTCTCAACAACCAAATAGCACATAAAAATAGCAAGCATGTATAACTGAAAAGACTATCTGGAATCTAACTTCTTATTCTGATCTGTTTCTATACTGAACTGATTCTTACTAATTATACTGATTCTGCAACCTCTGTTTAACTGTACGACTAATCTGTAGCCATGATACTATCTGTCTGAATGGCTAATCTGTAGCCATAACTGTCTGTCTATCAGATATTTCTTTACTGACTGTTATTACGCAAATTTGTTCCTTTTTATTCTACAACATGCTTGCTATCCACATAATAGGTTGTACTGAATCTGAACTACTAACTTGCCCTTGGGCACATGCTTTTCTAACTTTCAGACTGAACATGATATCACAACGCAAACTAGGTTTACTGAACTTGCACAATACTTAACATTCAACTTTCGGGAATTCTACTACGGAGTTTATTGTACTATACAAGGCTAAAGCTACTAACTTGCCGAAGGAAATAGCTTTACATACCTTAACCTCGAGTTACTCGACTGTCGGACGAGGCTCAGTCAGTACTCCAGCTATTTCTCCCAACTGCATTCATATATACATCAATTAGTACTAAATATAACCTTATTCTGAAGAACAACATCACTTTCGATAAAATTATAGCCTAAACTTAGGCTTATCGAAAGACGGTCGAAAACTTGCTATTTTTCAGAAGTCCAGAAGGGAGAAGTATTCACTTCACAGTTAGGAGCACATAAACACTAGTTTGAAGCAATTCCACTTACCTTAGCCCGGTAGCACGATGATTCGTTGGCCGTATTTCGCGAAACAAAATCCGTAGGAATGCTCCCTGCTGCTAAATACCTCGGTACCTGAGGTTAATTTGAGTTTAGACCACGTTTGATGGCGTAATCAGACGGAAATTATCAAGAAACCTTCGTTCCTCTTCCTCTCTGATTTTCTCTCTGTTTTAGCTAGAAATTATAAGAATTGCAATTTTAAAACCGAAGTGGAGGGGCTTATATAATAGACACTGTAAATCGCATTCAGAAAATGCGATTTATAAGTCGCATTTATGGAATGCAATTTATAAGTCGCATTTTGCCTTGCGACGCGCCGACTTGGCGCTGGTCCGATCTTTCCCCGGGCCTTTTTCTAGCATGTATGGTTTTCAAATACTCTTAACCAACACGTGATTAGGCCATCTATATGCCGAGAATTTACGGGGTGTAACATTCTCAGACCCTTTAGTAGCCAGACCCTGAGAATTAGCATCTCCAGTATCAGTGGGTGAGTCCTCATCTTCCGAGGGCCCTTTATCAGTTGTATTGAGTATTTTTAGTTTCAAACTATAGTGAGTTAGTTGGGGTCTTATCCCATCAACTCGTAGTAGTAGAGGCTTTTTAGATATGGCATGTATTTAGTTCCAATTTTGTGTTATGTATTCAGATGTTATGATATTTTCATACTTTCACTTTATTATATATGTTAGACTTTCTCTTGTGTATGTTGGTTTTAGATATCATGTTCACGACATGGGTCGACTTAGAGCCTCTCGGGGTTCTTTGTCCTTTGTATCGATCCAAGCCTATGTTCGGGTCCTAACACTCCCATTGCCTGATTCCAGTAAGATAAGTTTTTTTTCCTAGGACCAACGACTAGTCCCAACGAGTTGCAGTATCGACCAACGACTCGTTGTGTGACCTATTGGATCTCGATGGGCAGTTTTCCAAACTTTCTCTCAGGGGAATTTTTGTAACTTTTCATTATTTTAATGCCTACACTACATTGTTTTGGGGTTTGAAATAAGAGAATTTAGAGAGTTAGTCAACATTCTCTCCTCATTCCTCTGATTCTCTCAAGTTCAACACGTAGAAACTCAGACAGTTCTCGTAGAGCAAGAACAAGGGTTTCAGTTCTCCTCAGATTTCTCAAGAAATTTCTTAAGGTATATTATGAGTATTCCACCTTGATGTATGTGCATTGTTAGATCCAGGGGATACTTTATGTTTTGTGACTCCCTATGTTGCTAGAGTTTCAGAGTAAGTCCTGAAATCCTATCAGAACCCTTCTCAGTCTCTACTCTAGTCGATGAATCAGTTATAGCTCAACGGGTATATAGAAATTGCCCTGCCACAGTCCTTCAGAAAGTCACTTCAGTAGATTTGGTAGAACTAGCAATGATAGATTTTGATGTTATCTTCGGCATGGATTGGCTACATGCATGTTATGCCTGAGTAAATTGTAGAAACCCGGGCGGTAGAGTTCTGATTTTCGGGTGATCCAGTCTTAGGATGGGAGGGTAGTTCAGTTATTCCTGTATGTCATTTCGTTTTCTACCTTAAGGATAGAAAGATGATTTCTAAGGGTTGTGTATACCATCTAATTAGGGTTAAGGATGCAACGTCCGAAACCCCAGCTATCCAGTCAGTTCCGAGTAGTGTCTGAATATCTAGAAGTGTTCTCTGATGATTTATCAGAAATTCCTCTCGAGTAAGAGATTAATTTTTGTATTGACCTCCTTCCAGACACGCAACCTATATCTAATCCTCCTTACAGAATGGCTCCAGCTGAGCTAAAGGAGTTGAAGGCGCAGTTGAAGGACCTTCTAGACAAGGTTTTCATCAGACCAAGAAAATCACCGTGGGGTGCACCAGTTCTCTTTATCCAAAAGAAGGATGGTTCCCTTCAGATGTGTATTGATTATCACAATTGAACAAGGCCACCATCAAGAATAGGTATCCTCTCTCCAGGATTGATGATATTTTTGACCAGCTTCAGGGTGCCAAGTGCTTTTTGAAGATAAACCTCAAATCAGGGTACTATCAGCTCAGGGTTTGGGAGAGTGACATCCCGAAGAAATCCTTCAGGACTCTATGTGGTCACTATGAGTTTGTAGTCATGTCTTTTGGACTAACAAATGCTCTTGCAGCTTTTATGGATTTGATGAACAGGGTGTTTAAGGAATATTTGGATAAGTTTGTGATTGTGTTCATAGATGAAATTCTCATATACTCTCGGAGCGAGGAGGAGCATGCTTCTCATTTGAGGGTTGTTCTACGACTCTTAAGGATCGCAGTTGTATTCTAAGTTCAGAAAATGTGAGTTTTGGTTGAACGCGATGGCATTTTTGGTTCATGTGGTGTCAAGTGAGGTGTACAGTTGGGCTCTCAAAAGATAGAAGCGGTGAAGAACTGTCCTAGACAAGTGAATCCTTCGAATATCAAGAGTTTCTGGGGTTTAGCTGCTTGTTATCAGAGATTTGTTGAGGGATTTTCATCCTTTGTAGCCTCGTTGACTAGATTGACCCAGAAGAAAGTGAAGTTTCAATGGTTGGAGGCTTGTGAGAAGAGCTTCCAAGAGTTGAAGACTCTACTCACCTCAGCACTAGTGTTTACCCTACCTGAGGGTACCGATGGGTTTGCGGTACATTGTGATGCCTCGAAGATCGGCCTTGGTTGTGTGTTAATGCAACATGATAAGGTTATAGCCTATGCTTCCAGGCAACTGAAGGTCCATGAAAATAATTATCCAACTCATGATCTCAAATTAGCGGCGGTAGTATTTTCCTTGATGATTTGGAGACACTATCTGTACGAGGTCCATGTGGATGTGTTTACAGACCACAAAAGCCTACAGTATGTGTTCACCCAAAAAGATCTAAATCTACGTCAGAGGAGGTGGACCTTCTTAAATATTATGATATGAGTGTCCTTTATCATCCAAGCAAAGCAAATGTGGTGGCAGACGCTCTTAGAAAGCTTTCTATGGAGAGTGTATCTCATGTTGATGAGGAAAGGAAAGAGTTAGTGAAGGATGTGCACCAACTTGCACGACTAGGAGTTCGTTGTTGACTCGACGGATGGTGGTGTCATTGTTTAGAATAGATCTGAATCATCTTTAGTGACTGATGTTAAGGCTAGGCAGGATGAGGATCCTATTTTGGTGAAGTTGAAGGAAGCGATCCGGAATTAAAAGGTCGAGATCTTCTCCTAAGGGGGAGATGGTGTGCTTTGATATTAGGGTCGTTTGTGTGTACCGGATACTGGTGACTTGAGGGAGCAGATATTGCATGAAGCTCATGGTTCCATATATTCTATCCATCCAGGTGCCACAAAGATGTATCGTGACCTATGAGAAGTCTATTGGTGGAGTGGAATGAAGAAGGACATAGCAGAATTTGTGGCTAAGTGTCTGAATTGTCAACAGGTGAAGGTTTATCATCAGAGACCAGGAGGTGTGCTCCAGGACATTGGTATCGCTGCTTGGGAGTGGGACAAAATCAATATGTACTTCATTACGGGATTGCCTCATCCATGCCGACGATATGACTTTATTTGGGTTGTTGTAGGTAGGTTGACTAAAGCTGCTCATTTTCTACCGGTCAAAACTACCAATTCAGCGGAAGATTATGCTAAGTTGTACATTTAGGAGTTAGTTTGGTTGAATGGAGTTCCTTTGTCCATCATATTAAATAGAGGTATTCAGTTTACCTCTCATTTTTGGAGATCATTTTAGAAAGGGACTCGATACCCAAGTTAAGCTTAGCACAGCATTTCACCTTCAAACAGATGGTCAGACGGAGTGGACCATTCAGAATCTGGAGGATATGTTGAGAGTGTGTGTGATTGATTTCAAGGGTATTTGGGATGATCATTTGCCTCTCATTGAGTTTTCCTATAACAACAGCTACCATTCCAACATTCAGATGGGTCCGTTTTAGGCTCTCTATATGCGAAGATGTAGATCGCCTATTGGTTGGTTCGAAGTTAGTGAAGCTCCATTGATAGGACCAGATTTAGTCCACAAGGCCATGGAGAAAGTTTAGCTTATAAGGGACCGGCTGAAAATAGCTCAAAGTTGCCAAAAGTCCTATACGAATGTGAGAAGGAGGGAGCTTGAGTTTTTAGTTGATGATTGGGTGTTTCTGAAAGTATCTCCCATGAAGGGAGTGATGAGGTTCGGAAAGAAAGGGAAACTCAATCCTCGTAATGTTGGTCCAGATGAAATTGTGAGACGTGTTGGCAAGGTGGCCTATGAGTTGGAGTTGCCCTATGAATTAGCTTCAGTACAACCAATTTTCCATGTATCGCTCTTGAAGAAGTTTTTGGGTGATCTAGCTCTAGTTGTCCCAGTGGAGAGTGTAGCTGTGAGGAATAGCCTTAGCTATGAGGAGGTTCCAGTGGAAATACTTGATCTTTAGGTTCGAAAACTAAGAAACAAAGAAGTAGCTTCAGTGAAGGTGTTGTGGAGGAACCAGCACGTTGAGGGGGCTATGTGGGAAGATGAAGCAGATATGATGGCTAGATAGCCGCATCTATTCCTTTCTGGCTCAATTCCAGCTTGAGGTATCAGTTTCTTCCATAGTATTCTATTCAGTTTCATGTTCAGGTCATGTTCCCCCAGTTTCCTTCATGTCAATGTATGTATGTGTGATTTATGAATTCAGTTCAATCATGCATTCTAGTCTAGAGTTAGTTACTCCATTTTTCAGCTTAAATGTTCTATATTTTGCATGGTGGTTGCATTTCCCAGCTTTTCAGTATGTTTACCCACACTCGAGGATGAATATTCCCAAGGGGGAGATATTGTTGTACCCCAAAAGTTCTTAAGACTAGAATCGAGATTTGAAATGAAAAGTAGTAGAGAAATCAGGAATTTACCTCAGAACAACTTTTGGTACGAGTCGTTGGTAGGTCTGACGAGTCGTGAGAAGCAATCGTGGTAAGATTCTGCTGTGAGGAGTTCTGTGATAATGGGTCTAAGGAAGAATTTTTGGTTTGTATAATGGTTCATTGAAAGGGAGTCATTTTGAGGTTGTTCATGATCAAGGAGGCAGTCACGAGTCATGGAATGACTCGTTAGTTCGAGCCACGGGTCGTGGTATGCTCCCATTTGAAGGTTTCTAGAAAATGGGCAGTGCTGACAACGGATGGTTTCCATGAGTCATGGGAGGTGGGTGCGACCCGTGGTACCTGTCGTTGTAGCAGTTCTGGGACTAGAAAATGGCCTGAAGCAACGAGGAAAGTAACGGCCCTTGGGAGATTGTAACGACTCGTTGGACTAGTCGTTGTCACTGGCTGTGCAGATTTTCCAGATTTTTTTATTAAAGGTATTTTCGTCATTTCTAGGCCCTAAGTTCCTAAACTATGTCGTTTTAAGCTCAGTTAGTAGGGTTTTAAGGGTGTTAAACCTATTCTAAGAATCTCCACTCCATAAATGCAACTTAGAGCCTTTCCTTGAAGATCAAGTTTGAAAAATTTCTTCAGATTCTATCCAATTTCCTTTGGGCTTTCAAGTGGGAGGGTGAATCAGATTTACCCAGGTATGTGAGGCTATGAATGAGAGTTCCTTTTATTCTCATACTCTAAACTCTTCTCAATTCCATGAATTCCAATCCTTGATTTAAGTTTCATGATCTTATGGGGCTTATTCCAATTCTTGTGAAATTCTCTATGATCTATCTATGGGTCATTTCTCTTTATGTATCAAATCATGTTTTATGATCTATGGACAGATTTTATAATTATTTTGATTATTAATTTATAGTTTCAACTTCTAATTAAATTATGCCCAATTCTGTATGTTTCAGGAAAAGTCAAGTTATGGTCCTATTATGATCTTGATCTTCTTAAGTCCTAAACTACGATTCATGATTTATGATATGGTTTCTCTCAAGTACTCATCACAGATTTATGAATATCAAGTATATACATGTTTTACAAGTATGCATGGATTTCGTGATTTATGGATTTATGACTCTTGGCCGATTCAGAGAATGCCGCCCAGTGTGGCAGGCTCTTGCAAGAAATCTGTAAGCAGGCAAAAGATTTGTCCGTCAGGCAGGAGCGCAGGACGAGTCGGGCCCTTATTCATGGATAATCATGTATTTCAAGTGGGATCCATCATGTTATTATTTATTTGGCCATGAACTTAGTGAATTATTTTACAATCACAATATGATCCCTCATGTGCATGTTCGTTGGAGAGTAGTGTCTAGCACCGAGTAGACCCGGTGTTCAGGTAAATACCGTTGTCTCAGAACTACGTTCCACCGTAGGTGTATATATATTTATTATTGGATCCCTGTGATATCGCCATGCACGCACGTCCCCCTGCCTAGCAAACTAGGGACGGTCCTGACCACTTGGGCGAAATAATGGGGCATCATGTAAGGTTCTATCTTGATGGTGTCAGTTAAGATGAGTCCTCCCATTGTTCGTCATTATTTATGTATGTTTATGTTTATGTTACTTTTCATTCGAATTATGTTTAATAAGGTTTTCTCTTATGATTATTGTTACACCCTGTAAATTCTTGACATTTAGATGACCTATTCGCATGTTGGTTAAGAGTTTTAGAATGCCACACATGCTGGAAAATGGTTCGAGGAAAGACCGGACAAGCGCCGCATCGAACCGTCGCAAGAGGAGGCCGGGCAGACCCCCTTCGCGATGGAAACGTGCCACGGGGGCCGTCCCTCCGTGATGGCCAACGTGCCATGGAGGGGCTCTCCAGGATCAAGTATATAAACCCCTCCACTTCGGTTTTATTTCATTTCATTATATAATTTCCAGTAAAAATGAAAGAAAACAATAAGGGACGAAGGGTTTGGATAAATATTCGTCCGATTACGCCGTCAAACGCAGTCCAAACTCAAACTTACCTCGGATACCAAAGTATAAAGCTACAGAAAACATTCTTATGGAGTTAGTTTCGTGAAATTCGGCCAGCGAACCGTCGTTCTACCGAGCTAAGGTAAGTGGAATTCCTCCAAATTAGTATCAATATTCTCCTAGCCCTAAAGTGAGTATTTCTCCCTTCTGGACTTTCGAGAAATAGCGAATTTTCGGCTGTTTTCTCATAAGTCAAAGTTTGGGCTATATGTATATTTAAAGTAGCATTTTCTTCCAGAATATTGATGAATTTAGTTCTAATTGCTATGAATATGAATGCAGTTGGAAGAAATAGCTGAAAATTTGCTGAGTTACGCCAGATACTTAGAAAGTTAACGGACAAGGTATGTGAAGCTAGTTTCTTTCGGCAAGTTAGTAATTCCAGTAACGCTAACTAGTCCAAATTCTAGTAGAAAGTTTCAGAAATAGTACAACATGCCCAGTATGTAATTTAGTAAAGTACGTCAAGATATTATCGTGTTCATCCGAAACTTAGTAGAGCGATATAAGATCTCGTAAAGTATTTAAGAAATAGAATAGTAGCTTAATATGAATTTTGTAAAGCATGTTAGAAATAGTAAATCATGTTTACCATGAAACTTAGTTATACAGCATGATTCTCAGCAGAAGTATTATATCTCGTTTCCAGTATCGGATTCAACACAGTATGACAGAGATTATATATATACCATTATCAGTTTCAGCATGTATTATATATATAGACATTACTATCATTAGCTTCAGCATGCATCGTATGCAGTTAGTATAATCAGTTGAGACTTGACTGTATTGTTTTGGGTTGGATTACCTAGCATTCATGACCGGCCCAGGGTTAATAGCTGTATCAACTCGTCCTCCAGAGGGCGAGGATACGTCTCTCTACGGAGCGGCATTTCGTCCCCTAGGGGACGAAGATGGGATGCCAGTTTCCCCATATTTTACCTTGGTCGGCTTTTATGCACCCCCGTCAGGCGGGTACGTCGGGGGTGTTGATTCAAGATTCCTCTGGACTCAGGTATAGTTACAGTCAGGGGCTCAACGGGCCCAAGTGCATACCCAGGGGACCGGCAGGATGCTTATAGTTACTATGGGAAATGGGATGCCCGAGGTAGGGGTATAGATTGCGTGTTGGTTGTACCTTTCGACTTATGGGGGCCAGGTAAGGTTTATGTGTGCTATGTTATGTATGTTATGCTATATTATGCCATGTTACTTTAGTTATGAGTAGATCGATAGTAGAATGTCACATTACTAGATACGACTCCTAATCCTTTCAGCATAGTTGAGGACAGTCTTAAACTTATACTTTTAGTCAGTTATAGTTTATTTCTTTCTACTTCAGTTCTATCATTTATATTGCTTGTCTTCAGTTATTTTCCAGTTGTTGCTTTACATACTCAGTACCGGCGGTACTGACGCCAGTTTTGGGGTGCTGTATTACTTACCTGCAGGTACTCATAGACGAGGAGTTGATCCCTCGTAATTCAAGCCAGCACACAGAGTCATCAGCTCCTATCATCCGGAGCTAGACAGCTAGAGGTTTACCTCTTTTCTTTTGTTGTACAGTATGGGTAGGTCGGGGCCCTGTCCCAACCATTTTATCAGTACTCTTAGAGGCTTGCAGATTGTATATTCCCTATGGTTAGCTGTACCGGTCGTGTGAGGTCGTGTGTGTGTTTTAGTTTGTTTAAGATGGTTGTGTGGGGCCTTATTCAGTTGGTAGTGGTGACCTTGCTAGTCACGTAGCAGTTTAGCACTTGTTCTCTTGATTCAGAAATAACTAGACAGCATGGTGGCCTTGTCGGCCCGCATAGGTTCCTTATTAATTCAGTTGTTCTGGGTAGTTGTTGTTGCTTACAGGTGGCTATAGGCCTAGTCGGCCGGAGGCTATATTTACAGTCGTTATATAGCCCGTCATTTTTTTTTCAATCCAGAGTTAGAGACAGCCTGGCACCAGAAGTGCGTAGGCTCAGCTAGTCCAGCAATCCAGGACCTAGTAGGGCACCAGGTGCCAATCATGCCTCCCAAGGCGAGGTGTGACAAACTTGGTATCAGAGCAGGTCGTATCCTAGGGAGTCTGCAAGCCGTGCTAAGTAGAGTCTTGCCTATGGATGTGTTGTGCACCACATACTATAGGCAGGAGGCTGCAAGGCATGATAGCATGGTTTCTTTTTATTCTTATTCAGTTGTGATGTAGCGTGGTATAGTATAGGGTTGAGTCCCTAGAGCTTACTATATTCTTTGGTTACAGATAAAATGTCAAACTGGCGACATCCTATCACAGGCCGAAGATTGGATACTGCAGCAGGGGAAGGCACCAACAGGATGCCTCTCCCACATTTAGAATCAACCCGTTCATAGGGAAATACAGAGGCATCGTCCCAACCTTCTCAACAGTCTCCATCACATCAGGAGCCACTTGGGAAGACACCACCTCCAGCAGTCCATATATTGATACCTTCCAACCAGGAGGTCAGGAGTGCAGTAGTCATGTTAGCACAAATGATGGTTGCTCAGCATCAGCCGATGTCGTCTACAGTTGCAGAGTCATCAGGAGGGCCCGGTAGTTCGCGGGTCCTGGAATTTTTGGCTCTGAATCCACCGTAGTTTACAGGTACGGACCGGACAGAGGACCCTCAGGATTTCCTATACCAGATGCAGAGAATTTTCAGGGTTATGCATGCCATACCTATAGAATCGGTTGAATTGGCAGCATTTCGGTAACGGGACATCGTCGTGTTGTGGTATGAAAGCTGGGAAATGTCCCGAGGGAGAGTGTTTCCCCTCCGACCTGGTCCATCTTCTCAGGAGCTTTTTTGGATCACCATTTACCATGGGAGATTCGACAGGCCCGGGTGGACTAGTTTTACATTTAAAGCAGGGGGCCATGAGTGTTTGGGAATACTTCTCGCGGTTTGATTCTTTGGCCTGGTATGCACCAGCCTTTGTTGATACCATGGCGTCCAGAGTGCACTGCTTCATCATGGGGTTGAATCCAACGTATGTTGAGACTTGTATTACGGCTACTCTATAGGAGGACATGGATATTGCCCGAGCCCAGGCATTTGCCCAGAATATTGAGGGCATCAGGCAGCGACAGTGGGAGATCAGGAGGACCAGTCAGGAACAGCGCCGCGTGGATAGGCTAGTTGAGTTACAGAGGGAGGTCCGGGGAGGACCCAGGCCATGATTGTCAGACAGGCCGTCCAGGCCCCCCCCCCTCCACCACAGCAGCAGAGGGGCAGATTTAGTCGCAGGGGGCAGTCAGAGACCGGCAGAGGCTCGCAGACCGCAGATTCACCACTACAGAGGAGGGCAGAGCAGAGTAGGTATACCCTACCACTTTGCCCTATATGCAGTCGACCGCATTCTGGAGCATGCAGGTATGGCTCCACCAGATGTTATATTTGTAGCCAAGAGGGTCATCTGATGAGAGATTGTCCAGCCAGAGGTCAGGATGACCGGGATAAGCAGGACGGGGCATCCACAGGGTCACGAGCTTTAGCATCCTCGGCAGGGCGTAGGCCCTCGATTTCAGCAGGCAGTAGCCAGGGTAGATCAGGGGCCTCCAGTGTTGGTACGGGTCCAAGCCGCACATATGCTTTACCAGGGAGGTAGGACTCAGAAGCGTCACCTGATGTTATGACAGGTATGATGACTATCTGCTCATACCCTGCTTATGTATTGATTGATCCACGATCTAATCTATCCTACGTTACCCCATTTATGGCTCGAAAGTTTAGTGTTTCACTAGAGTTGCTTCAGCAACCCTTTTCAGTATCCACACCCGTCGGTGACTCCATTATAGCTAGAAGGGTCTATCAAGGGTGTACTATAGAGGTTGCTGATCGTCAGACCACAATAGATCTGGTAGAATTATAGATGGTTGATTTCGCCGCCATTATAGGTATGGATTGGTTGGCTCCGTGTTATGCAAATGAAGAATGCTGGACCAAGACAGTCCCATTCCACTTTCTAGGGGAGGCAGTACGAGAGTGGAAGGGCAGTACAATTACGCCAAAAGGTAGGTTTATTTCCTATCTTCAGGCAAGAAAGTTGATAGCCAAGGGGTGCATTTACCATATTATCAGAGTTTAGGATGTTCGAGTAGAACCTCCGACTCTCTAGTCTGTTCCAGTGGTGAATGAATTCCCAGATGAGTTACCCGGTATTCCCCCAGAAAGGGAAATAGATTTTGCAATTGATTTACTACCAGGAACTCAACCCATATCAATTCCTCCATATTGTATGGCTCCTGCTGAACTTAGAGAATTAAAGAAGCAGATGAAAGATATGTTAGATAAGGGCTTTATCAGGCCGAGTACTTCACCTTGGGGTGTGCCAGTTCTATTTGTGAGAAAGAAGGACGGCTCACTCCGCATGTGTATAGACTACCAGCAGTTGAATAAGGTTACAGTCAAGAATAAGTATCCGCTTCCCAGGATAGATGATTTGTTTGATCAGTTACAGGGGGCAAGATATTTCTCCAAGATTGACTTACAGTCCAGATACCATCAGGTCCGAGTTTGTGAAAGGGACATCCCAAAGACTGCCTTCAGGACCAGATACGACCATTTTGAATTCCTAGTCATGTTCTTTGGGCTGACGAATGCCCCAGCAGTATTTATAGACCTGATGAACATCATCTTCAGACCATACCTGGACCTGTTGGTGATAGTATTTATTTACCATATCCTGGTGTATTCTCGCTCAGAAGCAAACCACCAGGCTCATTTACGGACAATGCTCCAGATTCTCAGGGACCATCAGCTGTATGTCAAATTCTCAAAATGTGAATTGTGGCAGAATTCAGTAGCTTTATTGGGACACATAGTGTCAGATGCTGGTATATAGGTAGACACGCAGAAAATAGAGGCAGTAAAAACATGGCCCAGACCTACCACTCCGACCGAAGTCCGCAGTTTTCTGGGATTAGCAGGGTACTACAGAAGATTTGTTGAAGGATTCTCCACCATAGCGGCACCTCTGACTAAGCTGACGCAAAAAGCAGTAAAGTTTCAGTGGATGGAGGCATGTGAGCAGGGTTTCCAGGAATTGAAAGACAGGTTGACCTCCGCCCCAGTGTTAGCATTGCCAGAAGGTACAGAGGGTTATGCAGTTTATTGTGATGCTTCGGGTATTAGGTTAGGATATGTGTTGATGCAGCATGGTAAAGTGATTGCTTATGCTTTCAGACAGCTGAGGAAACACGAAAGGAATTATCCTACCCATGACCTGGAACTAGCCGCAGTGATCCACCCCCTAAAGATATGGAGACATTACTTGTATGGCATTCATGTGGATATTTTCACTGACCATAAGAGCCTGCAGTATATCTTCACCTAGAGAGATTTGAACTTATGGTAGTGTCGCTGGTTGGAATTGTTGAAAGATTATGATGTAAGTATGTTGTATCACCCAGGCACAGCCAACGTAGTAGCAGATGCCCTTAGCCGTAAGTCTATGGGGAGTTTGGCATACTTGCAGCCCGAGCAGCGGGAATTGGCCCGATAAATACACCAGTTAGTCAGTTTAGCCGTTCGTGTAGTAGAAACAGAGGACAATAGAGCGGTAATTCAGAACACAACAGTGTTGTCATTAGTTGTGGAGGTAAAGGAACGGCAGTGTGAAGATCCTGACCTGGTTCAGCTTAAAGACGGAGTTCAACAAGGAAAAGCGACGGATTTTCAAGTAACTGAGGATGAAGTGTTGTGATGTAAAGTTCGCCTTTGTGTTCAAGATATTTCAGGGCTTCTCCAGCAGATTATGAGCGAGGCACATTATGCCCGCTATTCTCTCCACCCAGGCGCGACGAAAATGTACCATGATATTAAAGAAATCTACTGGTGGCCAGGTATGAAGAGGGGAATAGCAGAATTTGTAGCCCAGTGTCCTAACTGCCAGCAAGTAAAAGCGGAACACCAAAATCCAGGCGGATTGACTCAAGACATAGTTGTGCCTCTTTGGAAGTGGTAAGCAGTAAATATGAATTTTGTAGCAGGATTACCCTGAACCAGACATAGAAATGACTCGATTTGGGTAATTGTTGACAAACTGACAAAATCAGCCCATTTTCTGCCAGTAAAGGCTACTTTCTCTGCTGAAGATTATGCTGAGTTGTATATCAGAGAAATAGTCCGACTGCACGGTGTTCTAGTATCCATCATCTCTGACAGAGGGGCGCAATTTACAGCTAAATTTTGGCAATCATTTCAGAGAGGCCTGGGGACACAGATTAACCTGAGCACAGCTTTCACCCTCAGACAAATGGGCAGGCAGAACGCACTATTCAGATGCTCGAGGATATGTATCGAGCGTGTGTGTTAGACTTTGGAGGTAGCTGGGATGAGCAATTACCACTTATTGAGTTTGCCTATAATAATAGTTACCACTCAGCTATCCAGATGGCGCCCTATGAGTCTTTGTATGGGCGAAAATGCAGATCTCCAGTTGGCTGGTTTGAAATAGGAGAGTCAGCGCTGATTGGGCCGGATATGATTCATCAGTCAGAAGAAAAGGTAAAGCTTATCAATGAACGCCTACTGACTTCTCAGAGCCACCAGAAATCGTATGCTGATGTGCGGCACAGAAACCTGGAATTTAATGTGAATGACTGGATGTTTTTGAAAGTTTCTTCGATGAAAGGGGTGATGAGATTCGTCAAGAAAGGCAAGCTCAGCCCAAGATTTGTTGGGCCTTATCAGATCCGCTGAAGAATAGGCCAAGTGGCATTTGAGTTGAACTTACCTCTAGAATTAGAGTCTGTTCACCCAGATTTCCACATGTCCATGCTGAGGAAGTATATAGGAGACCCCTCCAGAGTTGTCCCAGTTCAGGATGTCCAAGTTACGGAGGAGCTGGCTTATGAAGAGGTTCCAGTAGCCATACTAGACAGGCAGATTCGCAGGTTGAGAACTAAAGATGTTGCTTCTATCAAGGTGTTATGGCGTAACAGGAACCGAGAGGAAATGACTTGGGAGACAGAAGAAGATATGAAAGCAAGATATCCTTAGTTATTTTAGACTTAATCAGCCAGAGGTACGTTAGTATTGTTGTTTTATGAGTTGCCTTATATTATGTGTATAAATGAAATAGTTGGCTTTAGTCTATTGCATGATGAATACTAGTATTGTGTGGAGTACCTGTATTGGGCTTTTCTGCATTTTAGGATTTTTGAGATAGTCCATATTACAGTGGAGACTCTACCGAAATTTTTCTAGAATGTCAAGAGAGCTGAAATCCTTGCAAGTAGAAGTTTACATTCGAGGACGAATGTTCTTAAGGGGAGGAGAATGTTACACCCCATAAGTTCTTGACATTTAGATGGCCTATTCGCATGTTGGTTAAGAGTTTTAGAATGCCACACATGCTATAAAAAGGCCTGGGGAAAGACCAGACAACCGCTGTATCGAACCGTCGCAAGAGGAGGCCAGGCAGACCCCCTCCACGATGGCAACGTGCCACGAAGGCCGTTCCTCCGCGATGGCCAACGTGCCACAGAGGGGCTGTCCAGGATCAAGTATGTAAACCCCTCCACTTCGGTTTTATTTCATTTCATTAGATAATTTCCATTAAAACCGAAGGAAAACAGTAAGGGACGAAGGGTTTGGATAAATATTCGTCCAATTACGCCGTCAAACGCAATCCAAACTCAAATTTACCTCGGATACCGAAGTATAAAGCTGCAGAGAACATTCTTATGGAGTTAGTTTCATGAAATTCGGCCAGCGAACCGTCGTTCTACCGAGCTAAGCTAAGTGGAATTCCTCCAAATTAGTGTCAATATACTCCTAACCCTAAAGTGAGTATTTCTCCCTTCTGGACTTTCGAGAAATAGCGAATTTTCGGCTGTTTTTTCATAAGTCAAAGTTTGGGCTATATATATATTTAAAGTAGCATTTTCTTCCAGAATATTGATGAATTTAGTTCTAATTGCTATGAATATGAATGCAGTTGGAAGAAATAGCTGAAAATTTGCCGAGTTACGCAAGATACTCAAAAAGTTAACGGACAAGGTATGTGAAACTAGTTTCTTTCGGCAAGTTAGTAATTCCAGTAGCGCGAACTAGTCCAAAATCTAGTAGAAATTTTTAGAAACAGTACAACATGCCCAGTATGTAATTTAGTAAAGCACGTCAAGATATTATCGTGTTCATCCGAAACTTGGTAGAGCAATATAAGATCCCGTAAAGTATTTAAGAAATAGAATAGTAGCTTAATATGAATTTTGGAAAGCATGTTAGAAATAGTAAATCATGTTTACCATGAAACTTAGTTATACAGCATGATTCTCAGTAGAAGTATTATATCTCATTTCTAGTATCGGATTCAACACAGTATGACAGAGATTATATATATACCATTATCAGTTTCAGCATGTATTATATATATAGACATTACTATCATTAGCTTCAGCATGCATCGTATGCAGTTAGTATTATCAGTTGAGACTTGACTGTATTGTTTTGGGTTGGATTACCTAGCATTCGTGACCGCCCCAGGGTTAATAGCTATATCAACTCGTCCTACAGAGGGCGAGGATACGTCTCTCTACGGAGCGGCATTTCGTCCCCTAGTGGACGAAGATGGGATGCCAGTTTCCCCATATTTTGCCTTGGTCGGCTTTTATGCACCCCCGTCGAGTGGGTACGCCGGGGGTGTTGATTCAAGAGTCCTCTGGACTAAGGTATAGTTATAGTCAAGGGCTCAACGAGCCCAAGTGCATACCCAAGGGACCAGCAGGATGCTTATAGTTACTATGGAAAATGGGATGCCCGAGGTAGGGGTATAGATTGCGTGTTGGTTGTACCTTTCGACCTATGGGGGCCAGGTAAGGTTTATGTGTGCTATGTTATGTATGTTATGATATATTATGCCATGTTACTTTAGTTATGAGTAGATCGATAGTAGAATGTGACATTACTAGATACGACTCCTAATCCTTTTAGCATAGTTGAGGACAGTCTTAAACCTATACTTTTAGTCAGTTACAGTCTATTTCTTTCTACTTCAGTTCTATCAGTTATATTGCTTGTCTTCAGTTATTTTCCAGTTGTTGCTTTACATACTCAGTACCGGCGGTACTGACGCCAGTTTTGGGGTGCTGTATTACTTACCTGCAGGTACTCATAGACGAGGAGTTGATCCCTCGTAATTCAAGCCAGCACACAGAGTCATCAGTTCCTATCATCTGGAGTTAGACAGCTAGAGGTTTACCTCTTTTCTTTTATTGTACAGTATGGGTAGGTCGGGCCCTGTCCCGTCCATTTTATCAGTACTCTTAGAGGCTTGCAGATTGTATATTCCCTGTGGTTAGCTATACCGGTCATGTGAGGCCGTGCGTATCTTTTAGTTTGTTTATGATGGTCGTGTCAGGCCTTATTCAGTTGTAGTGGTGACCTTGCTAGTCACGTAGAAGTTTAGCACTTGTTTTCTTAATTCAAAAATAACTAGACAGCATGGTGGCCTTGTCGGTCTGCATAGGTTCCCTATTAATTCAGTTGTTCTAGGTAGCTATTGTTGCTTACAAGTGGCTATAGGTCTAGTCGGCCGTAGGCTGTATTTACATCCGTTATATAGCCCGTCGTTTTCTTGAATCCAGAGTTAGAGTCAACCTGGCACCAGAAGTGCGTAGGCCAGCCTGGCACCAGAAGTGCGTAGGCTCAGCTAGTCTAGCAATCCAGGTCCTAGTAGGGAACCAGGTGCCAGTCATGCCTCCCAAGGCGGGGCGTGACAATTATGACTATGACAGGTTTACAAATGTTTTGAAAACCTTGATCCCCTTACGTTTTCATTATGATATTTACTTTATGATCATGCTACCCTACTCTTATGAACTCTTATGTATTTTAACTATCCGCTTTACTTACCTTGCATACTCAGTACATTCCAAGTACTGACTGCATACTGTATGTTGTATCGTTTCATGATATAGACTCGGATATTCAGGCTCAGACTCGCTAGTAGCCAGACCTTGAGAATTAACATCTTCCAGTCTTAGTGGGTGAGTCCTCATCTTTCTAGGGCCCTTTATCAGTTTATTGAGTATTTTTAGTTTCATACTATAGTGAGTTAGTTGTGGTCTTTGTCCCATCAACTCGTCAATAGTAGTGGCTTTTTAGATATGGCATGTATTCAGTTCTAGTCTTGTGTTATGTATTCAGATGCTACGATATTTTCAGACTTTCTCTTTATTATATTTGTTAGACTTCTTCTTGAGTATGTTGATTTTAGATATCATGTTCATACCATGGGTCGACTTAGAGCCTCTTGGGGTTCTTTGTCCCATATCTCGGTCTGGGCCTATGTTCGTGTCATGAGAAACTTTTTATCAAAGCATTAGGTTTTGACGTGTCCTAGGGTGTGTGAAAACCGCATTAAGTAGAGTCTTTTTCATGGGTGTGAAGCGCACCACAATTATGATGAAGAGGCTACGAGACATTTAGGAAATGTTCCATTCTTTCATGATTTATGTCGTGCGACGAAATGTCTCTCTATCCTTCTGAATAGTGCTATTGCATTTGCAGAATTATGCCTCCTCGCTGAGTTAACGGAAGAAGAAACGGGAATGGAGAGGGCCATGTGAATGGCAATAGGGAGGGGCACCAATAGGCCCCACCAACCCATGAGGATCATGTACTTGAGCAGGTTGCCCATGAAGAGTTTAGGGCTGCCATTCAAATGCTAGCTCAGGATTTGACTGCCCAAGTCAACCAACAGGCTGTAGCACATGTCCCTCATAATGGGAATGAACCCTCCGGAGTTACTTGTATCAAAGGTGGGCGAGGATCCACACAAGTTTATTGATGAAATGTTGAAGATCACTCAGATCATGGGAGTGACCGAGGAGGAGTGCGAAGACCTAGCCTTGTATCAGTTTAAAGGGGTTGCGCACACCTGGTTCAGGCAATGGAGGATAGCAGGACATTAGGAGCAAGGCCCATTGGTTGGGATAAGTTCCATACCACATTTTTGGATTGGTTCTTCCCTCATGAGATAAGGGACATAAAAGCAGCTGAGTTTGTAAACCTGAAGCAGGGTAACATGACAATCTAGGAGTATGCTTTGGAGTTTACTCGTTTTTCTATGCACCAGAGCTAACGGTTGATCAAAGAGCTCGGGTTAGTAGGTTTGTACACGGAGTAGAGAATTATCTAGACAAGGATTGTAGGACCGTCATGCTTCATAAGGACATCGATTTCCCCCAATTGGTTTTGTATGCCCAGAAGATGGAGGCGGTGCATCTGAGAGAGAGAGAGAGAGGCCATGAGGGCCAGGCCAGACAGTTATGGGTTCTCTCATCATAGATCGAGAGGTAGACATCGCCAGAAGTCTCATTAGAGGTCATTAGCTCCAGCATCACCATCGACCAGTGCACCATCCAGACTGCGAGGTGATCAGAGTGGTTGAGCATTAGGTTCGAGGGGCTAGAGTAGCATGCTGATAGACATACTTTCCCGACCTGCGGGAAGTATGGCAAGAATCATATAGGGAAGTGCTTGATTGGGTAAGATATCTGTTTTGGGTGTGGTAGACCCAGGCACAGGCACCGAGAGTGTCTGATCACTAGACGGGGTGATGGTAGAGGTCGTACTCAGGATACCAGCTCAGCAGCAGCACCAGCATACCCAACTCAGCAGGGTACGTCCAGCACTGTAGGTGGTGGCCAGCGCCAGAATAGGTTGTATGCCCTTGCATCTCGACAAGAGCTGGAGACTTCACCAGATATGGTTACCGATATATTACGAGTATTCCACCTTGATGTATGTGCATTGTTAGATCAAGGGGATACTTTATCTTTTGTGATGCTCTATGCTGCTAGTAGTTCCGGAGTCAGTCCTGAAATCCTATCAAAACCCTTCTCAGTCTCTACTCCAGTAGGTGAATCAGTTGTAGCTCAACGGGTATATTGAAATTGCCCTGCCACAGTCCTTCAGAAATTCACCTCAATAGATTTGGTAGACTAGCCATGGAATATTTTTAAGTTATCTTCAGTATGAATTGGCTACATGCATGTTATGCCTTAGTAAATTGTAGAAACCCGGGCAGTAGAGTTATGATTTCCCGGTGAGCCATTCCTAGGGTGAAAGGGTTGTTCAGCTATGCCTGTAGGTTGTTTCATTTTCTACCTTAAGGAAAGAAAGATGATTTCTAATGGTTGCATGTCCCATCTAATTAGGGTTAAGGATGTTACGTCCGAAACTCCAACTATCCCGTCAGTTTTGGTAGTGTGCGAATATCTAGAAGTGTTCCCTGATGATTTACTGAAAATTCCTCTCGAGCGGGAGATTGATTTTGGTATTGACCTCCTTCCTAACACGCAACCTATATATATTCCTCCTTATATAATGGCTCCATCTGAGCTAAAGGATTTGAAGGAGCAGTTGAAGAACCTTCTAGACAAGGGTTTCATCAGACCGAGCAAATCCCCGTGGGGTGCACCAATTTTCTTTGTCCAAAAGAAGGATGGTTCCCTTCGGATGTGTATTAATTATCGGCAATTGAACAAGGTCACCATCAAGAACAGGTATCCACTCTCTAGGATTGATGATTTTTTTTACCAACTTCAGGGTGCCAAGTGCTTTTCGAGGATAGACCTCAAATCAGGGTACTATCAACTCTGGGTTTGGGAGAAACTGTATCCAAGCTTCGTGGCTAGTCTGTGCTCTTTGGACTTTTCAAACTTAGCGAACTGAAACATCTTAGTAGCTAAAGAAAGGAAAATCACAGTGACATCCCGAAGACAGCCTTCAGGACTCTGTATGGTCACTATGAGTTTTTAGTCATGTCTTTTGGACTAACGAATGCTCTTGCAGCTTTTATGGATTTGATGAATAGGGTGTCCAAGGCATACGTGGATATGTTCATGATTATGTTCATAGATGATACTCTCATATACTCTCGGAGCGAGGAGGAGTATGTCGCTCATTTGATGGTGGTGCTACGACTCTTAAGGATTGTAGTTGTATGCTAAGTTCAGCAAATGTGAGTTCTGGTTAAACTCGATGGCATTTTTAGGTCATGTGGTGTCAAGTGAGGGTGTACAGGTGGACTCTCAAAATATAGAAGCAGTGAAGAATTGTTCTAGACTAGTGAATCCTTTGAATATCAGGAGTTTCTTGGGTTTAGCTGATTATTATCGGAGATTTATTGAGGGATTTTCATCCATCGTAGCCCCGTTGACTAAATTCGCCCAGAAGAAAGTGAAGTTTCAATGGTCGAAGGCTTGTGAGAAGAGCTTCCAAGAGTTGAAGACTCGACTCATCTCAGCACTAGTGCTGACCCTACCTGAGGGTACCAATGGGTTTATGGTACATGTGACACCTCGAGGATCATCATTGGTTTGTGTGCTAATGCACCATGGTAAGGTTATATCCTATGCTTTTAGGTAGCTGAAGGTCCATGAAAAGAACTATCCGACTCATGATCTCAAATTGCCGGAGGTAGTATTTGCCTTGATGATTTGGAGACACTATCTATACGGGGTTCATGTGGATGTGTTTACGGATCACAAAACACTACAGTATGTGTTCACCCAGAAAGATCTAAATCTACGTCGGAGGTGGTGGTTGGAGCTTCTTAAAGATTATGATATGAATGTCCTTTATCATCCGAGCGAAAGTAAATGTGGTGGCAGACGCTCTTATAAAGCTTTCTATGGAGAGTCTATCTCATGTAGATGAGGAATGGAAATAGTTAGTGAAGGATGTGCAACTACTTGCACGACTAGGAGTTCATTTGGTTGACTCGATTGATGGTGGTGTCATTGTTCAGAATAGATCAGAATCATCTTTAGTGACCAATGTTAAGGCTAGGAAAGATGAGGATCCTATTTTGGTGAATTTGAAGGAAGCGGTTCGGAATTAAAGGTCGAGATCTTCTCCCAATGACGAGATGGTATGCTCCGATATCAGGGTCGTTTGTGTGTACCGGATGCTGGTGACTTGAGGGAGAAGATATTGCATAAAGCTCATGGTTCCATATATTCTATCCATCCAGGTGCCACCAAGATGTACCATGACCTATGGGAAGTCTATTGGTGGAGTGGAATGAAGAAGGACATAGTAGAATTTGTAGCTAACTGTCTGAATTGTCAACAGGTGAAGGTTTATCATCAAAGACCAGGAGGTGTGCTCCAGGACATTGGTATCGCTACTTGGGAGTGGGACAAAATCAATATGTACTTCATTACGAGGTTGCCTCATACACGCCAACAATATGACTCTATTTAGGTGGTTGTGGGCAACTAGACTAAAGCTGCTCATTGTCAAAACTATCGATTCAGGGGAACATTATGCTAAGTTGTATATTCGGGAGTTATTTTTGTTGCATGGAGTGCCCTTGTCCATCATATCAAATAGAGGTACTTAGTTTACCTCCCAATTTTAGGAATCATTTCAGAAGGGACTCGGTACCCAAGTTAAGCTTAGCACAACATTTCACCTGCAAACTAATGGTCAGACGGGATGGAGTGGACCATTCAGACTCTGGAGGATATGTTGAGAGTGTGTGTGATTGATTTCAAGGATAGTTGGGATGATCATTTACTTCTCATTGAGTTTGTCTATAACAACAGCTACCATTCCAGCATTCAGATGGCTCCATTTGAGGCTCTCTACAGGCGAAGATGTAGATCGCCTATTGGTTGGTTTGAAATCGGTGAAGCTGCATTGATAGGACCTGATTCAGTCCACAAGGCCATGGAGAAAGTTTTGTTTATAAGGGACAGGCTGAAAAAAGCTTAGAGTAGCCAAAAGTCCTATACAGATATGAGGAGGAGGGAGCTTGAGTTTGGAGTTAATGATTGGGTGTTTCTGACGGTATCTCCCATGAAGGGAGTGATGATGTTAGGAAAGAAAACGAAACTCAATCCCCGTGTTACACCCCGTAGAATTCCCCACACTTAGATGACCTATTCCCACATTGGTTAAGCATATTTGAAGGCCATACGTGTTGGAGAAAGGCCCGGGAAAAGATCGGACGAGAAGCCCATCGAACCATCGCGGAAGGAGCCGAGGCAGAGCCCCTCCGCGATGGCAGCGTGTCACGGAGGAGAGGCCTCCGTGATGGCTCCGTGACACGTTGCCCAAGTCCAGGACCAAGTATATAAAGCCCCCACTTCGGTTTAAAATCAATTATCACTTATTAATTTCCAGAAAAGCGCAGTGAAGCCGAGGAAGACGAAGGAAATTATATATTTTCGTCCGATTACGCTGCCAAACGCTGCCCAAACTCAAATTAATCCTAGATACAGAAGTATTTAGCAGCAGAGAGCATTTCTACGGATTTAGTTTCGTGAAATACGGCCGACGAATAGGTGAGCCACCGAACTAAGGTAAGTAGAATTGCTCTAAATTAATGTCTGTGTGTTCCTAGCTGAGAAGTGAATACTTCTCCCTTCTGGACCGCTGGAAAATAGCGAGTTTTCGACCGTCTTTCGATAAGCCTAAGTTTAGGCTATACACTATATCGAAAGTAACGTTGCTCTTTACAATAAAGCTGTATTTAGTATTAATTAGCATGTTTATGAATGCAGTTGGGAGAAAATAGCTGAAGTACCGGCTGAGCTTTGTCCGACATATGAATAGTTCAAGGATAAGGTATGTAAAGCTCGTTCCTTCGACAAGTTAAGTAATATCAGTGTAGTGTAATAAATTACAGACCAGTAGAATGTTCAGAAGTCGAGTATTGTGCTATTGTGAATATTGGTACAATATGAGGAGCATTGGGTTGTAACGTGTACGAGACCTATTAGTATGATATAGATTCTAATGCAAGTGTTAGAGATTGCCCAGTATACTCAGTATGTGATGTGATATGTCATGTTAAGATATTGTTGTGTTCAGTTGAAACCCCGTGAAGTAGTACAGTATCTGTAAAGCATTCAGTAATAGAATAATAGGCTAAAATAAAATTTAGCACGCATGTTAGGAATAGGAAATCATGTTAATACAGAAACTTAGTAAACAGTATAGTTTTCAGCAGGAACATTATCTTATATAGCATTTGCCCAGTATAGTCCGGCAGGAGACTATATTCATATTGATACATCTTTACCTGCCTCAGCACGTATTAAATACGTATAGATTACTATCATTAGCTCAGTAGGTAATATATATGATACTTTACCCTTGTTAGCCTTAGCTTGTGAGATACACAGACAACATGACTAGTTGAGACCGTTGTATTGATTGGGGTTGGATTACCTAGCATCCATGACCGCCCAGGGTTAATAGCTGTATCGACTCGTCCGCCAGAGGACGAGGATATGTCGCTCTACGGAGTGGCATGCCGTCCCGCCAAGGGAAGAAGATGGGATGCCAGTTTTTCCCCATATTTGTGCCTTGATCGGCCCTTACACACCCCAGTCGAGCGGATACGCCCGGGTGCAGATTCAGGAGTCCTCCGGACTCAGATGCAGTTATAGTCAGGGGCTCAGCGAGCCCAAGTGCATACCCAGGGGACCGATGGGATGCTTGCAGCCTTTATAGGAGATGGGATGACCAGGGTAGGGGTATAGATTCTGTGCTGGTTGTACCTCCAGGCTTATGGTGGCCGGGTAAGGTTTGTGTGTGCTATGTTATGTTATTTCATGTTATGCCATGTTATGTTAGATACAACTAGATCAGCAGTAGCACGATACATTTCCAGGTATGACTCTTATCCGCTCCAGTAAAGATTGAGAGAAGGTAAGGTTTACATTATCAGACAGTTAAGTTATTCCTTCTACTTCAGTTTTATCAGTCATATTATTGCTTTCAGATTTTGTTTTCAGTTATTGCTTTACATACTCAGTAACAGCGGTACTGACACCCAGTGGGGCACTGCATTACTTGCCTGCAGGTACCCATAGACGAGCAGGCGATACCACGTGATCCCCATCAGCGGTTGAGTATTCAGCTCCTGTCATCCGGAGACTGAATTTCTAGAGGTGTAGTTTAGTTCCTTTTGTTGTACAGTACGGGTAGGTCGGGGCCCTGTCCCGATCATTTCTATTATTCTTCTTAGAGGCTTGCAGTCTGTTTATATTCCCTGTGGTCAGATGAGCCGGTCGTGAGAGGCCGTGCAGTTTCAGTTGTTAGCATTCCTTCTTTCTATTGTGATGGTCGTGTGGGGCCATAGTTGTCAGTAGTGGTGACCTTGCCGGTCACGTAGCTTTTCAGTACCTTATGATTGAGTTGCAGATAACTAGACAGCATGGTGGCCTTGTCGGCCCACATAGGTTCCCCTGAATTGAGATGTTTCTGGTCAGCTGTTAGTACAGGAACAGAAGGCTATAGGCCAATGGGCCGGGGGCTGTGTTTACAGCCGTTATATAGCCCTTTGTTTCCAGAAATGTGAGTCAGAGCCAGCCAGGCACCAGATGTGCCCAGGCTTAACAGTCCAGCAGGTTAGGTCCTAGTAGGGCACCAGGTGCCAGTCATACCCCCCAAGGCGGGGTGTGACAAACTTGGTATCAGAGCAGGTCATATCCCAGGGAGTCTGCAAGCCGTGCTAAGCAGAGCCTTGTCCATGGATGTGTTGTGCACCACATACTATGGATAGGAGGCTGCAAGGCATGATAGGATGGTTGTCTTTTATTCTTATTCAGTCGTGCTGTAGAGTGGTATAGTATAGGGTTGAGTCCCTGAAAGCTTACCATATTCTTTGGTTACAGATAATGTCAGACCAGCGCCATCCTATCACAGGTCGAAACTTAGACATTGCAGCAGGAGAAGGCACCAGCAGGATGCCTCCCCCTCATTTGGAGACAGCCCGACCAGAGGGCACTACAGAGGCATCATCCCAGCCTCCTCAGCAGTCTCCACCATGCCAGGAGCCACTTGGTGCGACAGTATCTTCAGTAGTCCCTATACCGACACCTTCCAACCAGGAGGTTAGGAGTGCTGTGGTTATGTTAGCACAGATGATGGCTGCTCAGCGTCAGCCACTACCATCTACAGTTGCAGAATCATCAAGGGGCCCTGTAGTTCGAGAGTCCGAGAGTTCTTAGCTTTGAACCCCCCACAGTTTACAGGCTCGGACCGAACAGAGGACCCCCAGGATTTTCTGGATCACATGCAGAGAATCTTCAGGGTTATGCATGCTACGCCTACCGAATCAGTTGAATTGGCAGCATTCCGGTTACGGGATATTGCGGTGCTATGGTATGAAAGCTGGGAGAGGTCCCGAGGGAGAGATGTTTCCCCTCCCACCTGGTCCAGCTTTTCAGGAGCCTTTCTGGATCACTATTTGCCGCGGGAGATCCGACAGCCCCGGGTAGACCAGTTCCTACATCTAGAACAGGGGGCCATGAGTGTTCGGGAATATTCTTTGCAGTTTGATTCCTTATCCCGATATGCACCGGCCTTCGTGGATACCATGGCATCCAGAGTGCACCGTTTTATTATGGGGTTGAACCCAGAATATGTTGAGACTTGTATCATGGCCACACTGCGAGAGGACATGGATATTTCCCGAATCCAGGCATTTGCCCATAATATTGAGGGCATCATACAGCGACATCGGGAGATCAGAAGGGTCAATCAGGAACAGCGTCGCCGGGATAGGCCAGCTGAGTTACAGAGGGAGGCCCGGGGAGGACCTAGGCCACGATTTTCAGACAGGCCGCCCAGGTCCCCGCCTCCGCCACAGTCACAGGGAGGTAGATTCAGCCGCAGGGGGCAGGCAGAGACTGGTAGAAGTTCGCAGACGGCAGACTCACCATTACAGAGGAGGGCGGAGCAGAGCAGGTATACCCTACCACTTTGCCCTATATGCAGTCGACGCCATCCTGGAGCATGCAGATATGGCTCCACCACATGTTATATTTGTGGCCAAGAAGGCCATTTGATGAAAGATTTCCCAGCCAGAGGTCGAGAGGACCGTGATAGACAGGATGGGGCATCAGCAGGGTCACGAGCCACAGCATCCTCGACTGGGCGCAGGCCCTCAGTTTCAGCAAGCAGGGGTCGGGGCAGATCAGGGGCCTCCAGTACAGGTGCGGGCCCAAGCCGCACATATGCCTTACCAGGGAGGCAAGATTCAGAAGCGTCGCCTGATGTTATGACAAGTATGCTAACTATCTGCTCACACCCTGCTTATGTGTTAATTGATCCAGGGTCTACTTTGTCCTATATTACTCCATTTGTGGCACGGAAGTTTAGTATTGTACCAGAATCATTACAGCAGCCCTTCTTAGTATCTACGCCCGTCGGTGACTCTATCACAGCTAGCCGAATCTACCGCGGGTGTACAGTAGAGATTGTTAGCCGTTAGACCACAGTAAAATTGGTCGAGTTGGAAATGATAGACTTCGATGCCATAATGGGTATGGATTGGTTAGTACCATGTTTTGCTAATGTTGAATGTTGGACCAAAACGGTCTGATTCCACTTCCCGGGGGAGGCAGTACGGGAGTGGAAGGGCAGCACCGCGACGCCAAAAGGTAGGTTTATTTCCTACCTTCAGGCGAGAAAGTTGATATCTAAGGGGTGCATTTACCATCTTGCCACAGTTCAGGATGTCCAAGAAGAATCTCCGACACTCCAGTCTGTCCCAGTGGTAAATGAATTCCCAGATGTATTTCCTGATGAGTTACCTGGTATTCCCCCAGAAAGGGAAATAAACTTCGCTATCGACTTGCTACCAGGCACTCAGCCAATATCAATACCTCCTTATCGTATGGCTCCTGCAGAACTCAGAGAATTAAAGGAGCAGTTGAAAGACTTGTTAGATAAAGGTTTTATCAGACCGAGTACTTCCCCGTGGGGTGCGCCAGTCTTGTTTGTGAGAAAGAAAGATGGTTCGCTTCGAATGTGTATAGATTATCGGCAGCTAAACAAAGTTACAGTAAAGAACAAGTATCCGCTTCCCAGAATTGATGACTTATTTGATCAGATACAGGGAGCTAGATACTTTTCTAAGATTGACTTGCGGTCCGGATATCACCAGGTCCGAGTACGTGAGAGGGATATTCCTAAGACAGCATTCAGGACCCGATATGGGCATTTTGAATTTCTGGTTATGTCCTTCGGACTAACGAATGCCCCAGCAGTCTTTATGGACCTGATGAACAGTATTTTCAGACCTTTCCTGGACTTGTTCGTGATAGTATTTATTAATGATATTCTGGTGTATTCTCGCTCTGAAGCAAATCACCGGACTCATTTGCGGACAGTGCTCTAGATTCTCAGGGACCGCCAGTTGTACGCTAAATTTTCAAAGTGTGAATTCTGGCTTAACTCAGTGACCTTTTTAGGGCATATTGTCTCAAACACCGGTATACAGGTAGATAAGCAGAAGATAGAAGCAGTTAAGTCATGGCCTAGGCCTACCACCCCGACTGAAGTTCGTAGCTATCTGGGGTTGGCAGGATATTATCGGAGGTTCGTTGAGGGATTCTCAACCATTGTAGCACCTTTAACTAAATTGACACAGAAAGCAGCAAAGTTTCAGTGGACGGAGGCATGCGAGCAGAGTTTCCAGGAACTGAAAGACAGATTAACCTCCGCCCCAGTACTAGCACTGCCGGAAGGCACAGAAGGGTATTCAGTTTATTGTGACGTGTCAGGTATCGGGTTGGGTTGTGTGTTGATGCAGCATGGTAGAGTAATTGCATATGCTTCCAGACAGCTGAAGAAGCACGAAAAGAATTACCCCACCCATGACCTAGAATTGGCCGCAGTAATTCATGCCTTGAAGATGTGGAGGCATTACCTGTACGGCGTCCATGTTGATATTTACACAGATCATAAGAGCTTACAGTACATTTTCATTCAGAGCGAGTTGAATCTGCGGCAACGCCGCTGGTTGGAGCTACTGAAAGACTATGATGTGAATATCCTATACCACCCCGGAAAAGCTAATGTCGTAGCGGATGCCCTGAGCCGTAAGTCAATGGGGAGTTTAGTATATTTGCGACCTGAGAAGCAGAAATTGGCCGGGGAAATTCATCAGTTAGCTGGTCTAGCCGTTCGAGTAATGGAAACAGAAAATAATGGAGCAGTATTTCAGAATTCTGCAGTGTCATCGTTGGTTACAGAGGTAAAGGGACGACAGTATGAGGATCCTGATTTAGTCCAGCTCAGAGATAGAGTTCAGAATGGTAAGGAGCCAGATTTTCAGATAACCGAGGATGGTGTGCTACATTGTAAGGGCCGCCTTTGTGTCCCGAATGTCGCAGGACTTCGTGGGCAGATCATGCATGAGGTACACTACACTCGCTATTCCCTTCACCCAGGGCGACGAAAATGTACCACGACATCAGAGACATCTACTGGTGGCCAGGTATGAAAACTGAAATAGCTGAATTTGTATCTAGATGTGCTAATTGTCAGCAGGTGAAAGCAGAGCACCAGAAACCAGGTGGTTTGACTCAAGAGATAATGATACCTATGTGGAAATGGGAAGTGATAAACATGGATTTTATAACAGGGTTACCCCGTACAAGACGCAGATATGATTCCATTTGGGTAATAGTTGATAGGCTGACAAAATCAGCTCATTTCCTGCCAGTGAGGGCTACCTTCTCAACGGAGGATTATGCTGAATTATATATCAGAGAAATAGTTAGATTGCATGGAGTGCCCGTATCTATTATTTCAGATAGGGGAGCATAGTTTACAGCTAGATTCTGGCAGTCGTTTCAGAAAGGTTTGGGGACGTAGATTAACTTGAGCACAACATTCCATCCTCAAACAGATGGGCAAGCGGAACGTACGATTCAGACACTCGAAGATATGCTACGAGCGTGTGTGTTATATTTTGGGGGTAGCTAGGATGAACATCTCTCGTTAATTGAATTTGCTTATAATAACAGCTACCATTCAGCTATTCAGATGGCGCCTTTCGAGGCATTGTACGGGCGAAAATGTAGATCGCCGGTGGGCTAGTTTGAGGTAGGAGAATCAGCATTAGTTGGCCCAGACATTGTTCGGCAGTCCGAGGAAAAGATAAAGCTTATCCGAGAACGTTTACTGACCGCTCAGAGCCGCCAGAAGTCATACGCAGATAGGCGGCGCAGAAATCTAAAATTTTCGGTAAATGACTGGGTGTATCTGAAAGTGTCCCCGATGAAAGGGGTAATGAGGTTTGGCAAGAAAGGCAAGCTTAGCCCAAGATTCATTGGGCCGTATCAGATTCGGCGAAGAATAGGCTGCGTGGCATACGAGTTGAACTTGCCTCCAGAGTTAGCGTTGGTTCACCCAGTATTCCATGTTTCTATGTTAAGGAAGTTCGTAGGGGACCCTTCTACAGAAGTTCCAGTTCAGGATGTTCAGGTCACAGAAGAGTTAGCCTACGAAGAGATTCCCGTAGCTATCTTAGACAGACAGATTCGCAGGCTGAGAACTAAAGATGTTGCATCTGTCAAAGTATTGTGGCGTAACAGAAATCGGGAGGAAATGACGTGGGAGGCTGAAGAAGATATGAAAACCAGATACCCTCACCTATTTCAGGCCTAGTCAGATGACAGGTATGTCCGTATTATTACTTATACAGTACCTTATGGTTGTATGTTTCTAAATAAGAAAGAAGAAGTGATATTTAGTTGTCCAGTGGATCTTAGAATATTGTATGCAGTGCCTGTGTTGGACTTTTCTGCATTTCAGGTTTTTGCGATAGTCCATATTACAGGGGAAACTCTGCCGAAATTTTTCTAGAAAATAAAGTAAGCAGTCCTCTAGATAACAGTGTACATTCGAGGACGAATGTTCTTAAGGGGGGGAGAATGTTACACCCCGTAGAATTCCCAGCACTTAGATGACCTATTCCCACGTTGGTTAAGCATATTTGAAGGCCATACGTGTTGGAGAAAGGCCCAGGAAAAGATCAGACGAGAAGCCCGTCGAACCATCGCGGAAGGAGCCGAGGCAGAGCCCCTCCGCGATTGCAGCGTGTCACGGAGGAGAGGCCTCCGCGATGGCTCCGTGACACATTGCCCAAGTCCAGGCCCAAGTATATAAAGCCCCCACTTTGGTTTAAAATCAATTATCACTTATAAATTTCCAGAAAAGCGCAGTGAAGCCGAGGAAGACGAAGGAAATTATATATTTTCGTCCGATTACGCTGCCCAAACTCAAATTAATCCTAGATACCGAAGTATTTAGCAGCAGAGAGCATTTCTACGGATTTAGTTTCGTGAAATACGGCCGACGAATCGGCGAGCCACCGAACTAAGGTAAGTAGAATTGCTCTAAATTAATGTCTATGTGTTCCTAGCTGAGAAGTGAATACTTCTCCCTTATGGACCGCTGGAAAATAGCGAGTTTTCGACCGTCTTTTGATAAGCCTAAGTTTAGGCTATACACTATATCCAAAGTAACGTTGCTCTTTACAATAAAGCTGTATTTAGTATTAATTAGCATGTTTATGAATGCAGTTGGGAGAAAATAGCTGAAGTACCGGCTGAGCTTCGTCCGACGGATGAATAGTTCAAGGATAAGGTATGTAAAGCTCGTTCCTTCGGCAAGTTAAGTAATATCAGTGTAGTGTAATAAATTACAGACCAGTAGAATGTTCAGAAGTCGAGTATTGTGCTATTGTGAATATTGGTACAATATGAGGAGCATTGGGTTGTAACGTGTACGAGACCTATTAGTATGATATAGATTCTAACGCAAGTGTTAGAGATTGCCCAGTATACTCAGTATGTGATGTGATATGTCATGTTAAGATATTGTTGTGTTCAGTTGAAACCCCGTGAAGTAGTACAGTATCTGTAAAGCATTCAGTAATAGAATAATAGGCTAAAATAAAATTTAGCACGCATGTTAGGAATAGGAAATCATGTTAATACAGAAACTTAGTAAACAGTATAGTTTTCAGCAGGAACATTATCTTATATAGCATTTGCCCAGTACAGTCCGGCAGAAGACTATATTCATATTTATACATCTTTACCTGCCTCAGCACGTATTAAATACGTACAGATTACTATCATTAGCTCAGCAGGTAATATATATGATACTTTACCCTTGTTAGCCTTAGCTTGTGAGATACACAGACAGCATGACTAGTTGAGACCGTTGTATTGATTGGGGTTGGATTACCTAGCATCCATGACCGCCCAGGGTTAATAGCTGTATCGACTCGTCTGCCAGAGGATGAGGATACGTCGCTCTACGGAGTGGCATGTCGTCCCGCCAAGGGACGAAGATGGGATGCTAGTTTATCCCCATATTTGTGCCTTGATCGGCCCTTACACACCCCAGTCGAGCGGATACGCCCGGGTGCAGATTCAGGAGTCCTCCGGAATCAGATGCAGTTATAGTCAGGGGCTCAGCGAGCCCAAGTGCATACTCAGGGGACCGGCGGAATGCTTGCAGCCATTATAGGAGATGGGATGACCAGGGTAGGGGTATAGATTCTGTGCTGGTTGTACCTCCCGGCTTATGGGGGCCGGGTAAGGTTTGTGTATGCTATGTTATGTTATTTCATGTTATGCCATGTTATGTTAGATACAAGTAGATCAGCAGTAGCACGATACATTTCCAGGTATGACTCTTATCCCCTCCAGTAAAGATTGAGAGAAGGTAAGGTTTACATTATCAGACAGTTAAGTTATTCCTTCTACTTCAGTTTTATCAGTCATATTATTGCTTTCAGATTTTGTTTTCAGTTATTGCTTTACATACTCAGTACCAGCGGTACTGACGCCCAGTGGGGCGCTGCATTACTTGCCTGCAGGTACCCATAGACGAGCAGGCGATACCACGTGATCCCCATCAGCGGTTGAGTATTCAGCTCCTGTCATCCGGAGACTGAATTTCTAGAGGTGTAGTTCAGTTCCTTTTGTTGTACAGTACGGGTAGGTCGGGGCCCTGTCCCGATCATTTCTATTATTCTTCTTAGAGGCTTGCAGTCTGTTTATATTCCCTATGGTCAGATGAGCCGGTCGTGAGAGGCCGTGCAGTTTCAGTTGTTAGCATTCCTTCTTTCTATTGTGATGGTCGTGTGGGGCCATAGTTGTCAGTAGTGGTGACCTTGCCGGTCACGTAGCTTTTCAGTACCTTATGATTGAGTTGCAGATAACTAGACAGCATGGTGGCCTTGTCGGCCCGCATAGGTTCCCCTGAATTGAGATGTTTCTGGTCAGCTGTTAGTACAGGTACAGAAGGCTATAGGCCAATGGGCCAGGGGCTGTGTTTAAAGCCGTTATATAGCCCTTTGTTTCCAGAAATATGAGTCAGAGCCAGCCAGGCACCAGATGTGCCCAGGCTTAACAGTCCAGCAGGTTAGGTCCTAGTAGGGCACCAGGTGCCAGTCATACCCCCCAAGGCGGGGTGTGACACCCCGTAATGTTGGTCCAGATCAAATTGTGAGACGTGTTATCAAGGTGGCCTATGAGTTGGAGTTGCCCTCAGAATTAGCTTTAGTTCATCCAATTTTCCATGTATCGCTCTTGAAGAAGTTCTTAGGTGATCTAGATCTAGTTGTCCCAGTGGAGAGTGTAGGTGTGAAGGATAGTTAGCTATGAGGAGGTTCTGGAAATACTTGATCTTTAGGTTCGAAAGCTAAGAAATAAAGAAGTAGATTCAGTGAAGGTGTTGTGGAGTAACCAGCATATTGAGGGGGCTACGTGGGAAGCCGAAGAAGATATAATGGCTAGATA
Source organism: Datura wrightii (assembly GCA_035772735.1). Lineage (NCBI taxonomy): Eukaryota > Viridiplantae > Streptophyta > Magnoliopsida > Solanales > Solanaceae > Datura > Datura wrightii. The sequence goes on along the minus strand of JASDFA010000019.1, from coordinate 66,390,094 downwards.
TCCGCATCTATTCCTTTCGGGCTCAATTATAGCTTGAGGTATCTATTTCCTCCTTAGTATTCTATTCAGTTTCATGTTCAGTTCATGTTCCCCCAGTGTCCTTCATGTCAATGTATGTATGTGTGAGTTATGAATTCTGTTCAGTCATGTATTCTAGTCCAGAGTTAGTTACTCCATCAGTTTTCAGCTGAAATGTTCTGTATTTGGCATGGTGGTTGCATTTCCCAGCTTTTTAGTATGTTTGCCTACATTCAACGAAGAATGTTCCCAAGGGGGAGATATTGTAATACCCCAAAAGTTCTTAAGACTAGACTCGTGATTTGTGAAAAGTAGTAGAGAAACCAAGAATTTACCTCAGAATGACTTGTGGTACGAGTCGTTGGTAGATCGAACTAATAAATGAAAATAGTATAATAACACAAAACCCACTAAGATATAATTTTGAAGATCAAAAAGAATTCCAGATGCATATAAAAGAACTACTAGAAAACAATTACATACAAGAAAGTAATAGTAAACATAACAGTCCGGCATTTATAGTAAATAAACATAGTGAACAAAAAAGAGGAAAAAGTAGAATGGTAATAGACTACAGAAATCTAAATGCAAAAACTAAAACATATAATTACCCAATTCCAAATAAGATACTAAAAATAAGACAAATACAAGGATATAATTACTTCAGTAAATTTGACTGTAAGTCAGGATTTTATCACCTAAAGCTAGAAGAAGAATGAAAACAATTAACAACATTTACTGTACCACAAGGGTTCTACGAATGGAACGTATTACCTTTTGGATACAAAAATGCACCAGGAAGATACCAACACTTTATGGATAATTATTTTAACCAACTAGAAAACTGTATAGTATACATAGATGACATATTACTTTATTCAAGGACAAAAGAAGAACATATAAGGCTATTAGAAAAATTCATACACATTATAGAAATATCAGGAATAAGTTTGAGTAAAAAGAAAGCTGAAATACTGAAAAACCAAATAGAATTTCTAGGTATACAGATAGATAAAAACGGAATAAAAATGCAAACACATATAGTACAAAAGATAATTGATTCTGAAGAATTATTAGACACTAAGAAAAAATTACAATCCTTTTTAGGATTAGTTAACCAAGTAAGAGAATATGTACCAAAGCTAGCAGAAAATCTAAAACCTTTACAAAGAAAATTAAAAAAGGATGTAGAATATTATTTTGACGAAAGGGACAAAAACTACATAAAAAGAATAAAATAAATGTGTAAGAGGGATAAGACCCAACTAACTCACTATAGTTTGAGACAAAAATACTCAATACAACTGATAAAGGGCCCTCGGAAGATGAGGACTCACCCACTGAGACTGGAAGATACTAATTCTTAGGGTCTGGCTACTGGCGGGTCTGAGCCTGAATATCCAAGCCTGTATCATAAAATGATACAGCATAGAGTATGCGGTCAGTACTTGGAATGTACTAAGTATGCAAGGTAAGTAAAACAGATAGTTAAAATACATAAGAGTTCATAAGAGTGGGACAACATGATCATAAAGTAAATATCATAATGTAAATATAAGGGGCTCAAGGTTTTCATAACATTTGTAAACCAATCATAATCATAATCATAAGAGATAGCTTTATTACATAACTCTAGACAAAGTAACATAAACATAATCATGCATAAATAATGAGGAACAATGTGAGGACTCATCTTAACCGACACCATCATGGTAGAGTCTTACATGATGCCCCACTATTTCGTCCAAGTGGTCAGGATCGTCCCCAGCTTTCCAGGCAGGGGGACGTGCGTGCATGGTGATATCACAAGGATCCAATAATAAATATATATACACCTACAATAGCACGTAGTTCTGAGACCACGGGGTCTACTCGTGACTGCCTCCTTGATCATGACTAACCTCACAACGACTCCCTTTCAACAACCCGTTATACCAACCGATCATCCTTAGACCCATTATAACAGAACTCCTCATAGCAGAATCTAACCACGACTGCTTCTCACGACTCAGGAACAGCGTCGACGGGACAGGCCAGTTGAGTTATAGAGGGAAGCCCGGGGAGGACCCAGGCCACGATTGTTAGACAGGCTGCCCAGGCCCCCGCCTCCGCCACAGTCGCAGGGGGGTAGATTCAGCCGCAGGGGGCAGTCAAAGACTGATAGAGGCTCGCAGATGGCAGATTCACCAGTACAGAGGAGGGCGGAGCAGAGTAGGTATACCCTACCACTTTGCCCTATATGCAGTCGACGCCATCCTGGAGCATGTAGATATGGCTCCACTGCGTGTTATATTTGTGGCCAAGAAGGCCATTTGATGAAAGATTGCCTAACCAGAGGTCGAGAGGACCGGGATAGACAGGATAGGGCATCTGCAGGGTCACGAGCCACAGCATCCTCGGTAGGGCGCAGGCCCTCAGTTTCAGCAGGCAGGGGTCGGGGCAGATTAGAGACCTCCAGTACAGGTGCGGGTCCAAGCCACACATATGCCTTACCAGGAAGGCAAGATTCGGAAGCGTCGCCTGATGTTGTGACAGGTATGCTAACTATCTGCTCACACCCTGCTTATGTGTTGATTGATCTAGGGTCTACTTTGTCCTACATTACTCCATTTGTGGCACGAAAGTTTAGTATTGCACCAGAATCATTGCAGCAGCCCTTCTTAGTATCTACGCCCGTCGGTGACTCTATCACAGCTAGCCGAATCTACCGCGGGTGTACAGTAGAGGTTGCTGACCATCAGACCACAGTAGATCTGGTCGAGTTAGAAATGATAGATTTCGATGCCATAATGGGTATGGATTGGTTAGTACCGTGTTTTGCCAACGTTGAATGTTGGACCAAGACGGTCCGATTCCACTTCCCAGGAGAAGCAGTGCGAGAATGGAAGGGCAGCACCGCTACGCCATAAGGTAGGTTTATTTCCTACCTTCAGGCGAGAAAGTTGATATCTAAGGGATGTATTTACCATCTGGTCAGAGTCCAGGATGTCCAAGCAGAACCTCCGACACTCCAATCTATTCCAGTAGTGAATGAATTCCCTGATGTGTTCCCAGACGAGTTACCTGGTATTCCCCCAGAAAGGGAAATAGACTTTGCTATTGACTTGTTACCAGGCACTCAGCCGATATCGATTCCTCCTTACCGCATGGCTCCTGCAGAACTCAGAGAATTAAAGGAGCAGTTGAAAGATTTATTGGATAAAGGTTTCATCAGGCCGAGTATTTTACCGTGGGGTATGCCAGTTTTATTTGTGAGGAAGAAAGATGGCTCGCTCCGAATGTGGATAGATTATCGGCAGTTAAACAAAGTTACAGTAAAGAACAAGTACCCGCTCCCCAGAATTGATGACTTATTTGATCAGTTGCAGGGAGCCAGATACTTTTCTAAGATTGACTTGTGGTCCGGATATCACCAGGTCCGAGTACGTGAGAGAGATATTCCTAAGACAGCGTTCAGGACCCGATATGGACATTTTGAATTTCTAGTTATGTCCTTCGGGTTAACGAATGCCCCAACAGTCTTCCTGGACCTAATGAACAGTATTTTCAGACCTTTCCTGGACTTGTTCGTGATAGTATTCATTGATGACATTCTGGTGTATTCTCGCTCTGAAGCAGATCACCGGACTCATTTGCGGACAATGTTCCAGATTCTCAGGGACCGTCAGTTGTATGCTAAATTTTCTAAGTGTGAATTCTGGCTTAACTCAGTGGCCTTTTTAGGGCATATCGTCTCAGATGCTGGTATAAAAGTTGACAAACAGAAAATAGAAGCAGTTAAGTCATGGCCTAGGCCTACCACTCCGACTGAAGTTCGTAGCTTTCTGGGGTTGGCAGGATATTACAGGAGGTTCGTTGAAGGGTTCTCGACCATTGCAGCACCTCTAACAATTGACATAGAAAACAGCAAAATTTCAATGGACAGAGGCATGTGAGCAGAGCTTCCAGGAACTGAAAGATAGATTAACCTCCGCCCCAGTATTAGCATTGCCGGAAGGCACAGAAGGTTATTCAGTCTATTGCGACGCGTCAGGTGTCGGGTTAGGTTGTGTGTTGATACAGCATGGTAGAGTGATTGCTTATGCTTCCAGACAGCTGAAGAAACACAAAAAGAACTGCCCTACCCACGACTTGGAATTGGCCGCAGTAATCCACGCCTTGAAGATGTGGAGGCATTACCTGTACGGCGTCCATGTTGATATTTACACAGATCACAAGAGCCTACAGTACATCTTCACTCAGAGGGAGTTGAATCTACGGCAACGCCGCTGGTTGGAGCTGTTAAAGGATTATGATGTGAATATTCTATACCACCCCGGAAGAGCTAATGTTGTAGCAGACGCCCTGAGCTGTAAGTCAATGGGGAGTTTGGTGTATTTGCGACCTGAGAAACAGAAGTTAGCCAAAGAAATTCATCAGTTAGCTGGTTTAGCCGTTCGAGTAATGGAAACGGAAAATAATAGCGCAGTAATTCAGAATTCTATTGTGTCATCATTAGTTACAGAGGTAAAAGAACAACAGTACGAGGACCCTGATTTAGTCCAGCTCAGAGATAGAATTCAGGAAGGTAAGGAGTCAGATTTTCAAATAATTGAGGATGATGTGTTACGCTGTAAGGGCCGCCTCTGTGTCCCAAATGTTTCAGGGCTTCGCGGGCGGATCATGCATGAGGTACATTACGCTCGCTATTCCCTTCATCCAGGGGCGACAAAGATGTACCACGACATCAGAGACATTTACTGGTGGCCAGGTATGAAAGCTGAAATAGCTGAATTTGTATCTAGATGTTCTAACTGTCAGCAGGTGAAAGCAGAGCATCAGAAACCGGGCGGTTTGACGCAAGATATAACGGTGTCTACGTGGAAATGGGAAGCGATAAACATGGATTTTGTAACAGGGTTACCCCGTACCAGACGCAGAAATGATTCCATTTGGGTAATAGTTGACAGGCTGACAAAATCAGCTCATTTCCTGCCAGTGAAGGCTACCTTCTCAGCTGAGGATTATGCCAAATTATATATCAAAGAAATAGTTAGATTGCATGGAGTGCCGGTATCCATTATTTCAGATAGGGGAGCTCAGTTCACAGCTAGATTTTGGCAGTCGTTCCAGAAGGGTTTGGGAACGCAGATCAATTTGAGCACAACATTCCACCCTCAGACAGATGGGCAGGCTGAGCGGACTATCCAAACGCTTGAAGATATGTTGCGAGCATGTGTACTAGATTTTGGGGGTAGCTAGGATGAGCATCTTTCGTTGATTGAATTTGCTTATAATAATAGCTATCATTCAGCCATCCAGATGGCGCCTTTCGAGGCATTATACGGGCGAAAATGTAGATCGTCGGTGGGCTGGTTTGAAATAGGAGAATCAGCATTGGTTGGCCCAGACATAGTTCGGCAGTCAGAGGAAAAGATAAAGCTTATCCGAGAGCGTTTACTGACTGCTCAGAGCCGCCAGAAGTCTTATGCAGATATGCGGCGCAGAAATCTAAAATTTGCGGTAAATGACTGGGTATATCTGAAAGTGTCTCCGATGAAAGGAGTAATGAGATTCGGCAAGAAAGGCAAGCTTAGCCCGAGATTTATTGGGCCATATCAGATTCGGCGAAGAATAAGCCGAGTTGCATACGAATTGAACTTGCCTCCGGAGTTAGCATCTGTACACCCAGTATTTCATGTCTCTAGTTGAGGAAGTTCGTAGGGGACCCTTCTACAGTAGTTCCAGTTCAAGATGTCCAGGTCACAGAAGAGTTAGCATATGAAGAGGTTCCCGTAACTATCTTAGACAGACAGATTCGCAGGTTGAGGACTAAAGATGTTGCGTCTGTCAAAGTATTGTGGCGTAATAGGAACCGTGAGGAAATGACATGGGAAGCTGAAGAAGATATGAAAGCCAGATACCCTCACCTATTTCAGGCCTAGTCTGGCGACAGGTATGTCTGTATTGTTACTTATGCAGTACCTTATAGTGTATGTGTGTGAATGAGAAAGATTGATATTTAGTTATCTAGTGGATCTTAAAATATTACGTGCAGTGCCTGTGTTGGACTTTTCTGCATTTCAGGTTTTTGCTATAGTCCATATTACAGGGGAAACTCTGCCGAAAGTTTTCTAGAATGCAAGTAAGTAGTCCTCTAGATAATAGTGTACATTCGAGGACGAATGTTCTTAAGAGGGGGGAGAATGTTATACCCCGTAGAATTCCCGGCACCTAAATGACCTATTTGCACGTTGGTTAAGCATATTTGAAGGCCATACGTGCTAAGGAAAGGCCCGGGAAAAGATCGGACGAGAAACCTGTCGAACCATTGCGGAAGGAGCCGAGGCAGAGCCCCTCCGTGATGGAAGCGTGTCACGGAGGTGAGGCCTCCGCGTTGGCTCCGTGACACGTTGGCCTTGTCCAGGCCCAAGCATATAAAGCCCCACTTTGGTTTTAAATGATTAAAACACTTATATTTCCAGTTAAACAGAGAGCAATCAGTAGAGAGAAGATAAGAACGAAAGAGGTATTATAATTTTCGTCCGATTACGCTGCTAAACGTTGTCCAAACTCAAATTAACCTCAGATACCGAGGTATTTAGCAGCAGAGAGCATTCCTACGGATTCAGTTTCGTGAAATACGGCCGACGAATCGTCGAGCCACCAAGCTAAGGTAAGTGGAATTGCTCTAAATTAGTGTCTATGTGTTCCTAGCTGTGAAGTGAATATTTCTCCCTTCTGGACCTCTGAAAAATAGCGAGTTTTTGACCGTCTTTCTATAAGCCTAAGTTTAGGCTATAAATTATATCGAAAGTAATGTTGCTCTTTAAAATAAAGTTGTATTTAGTATTAATTGTCATATTTATGAATGCAGTTGGGAGAAAATAGTTGAAGTACCGGCCGAGTCTCGTCCGACAGACGAATAATTCAAGGATAAGGTATGTAAAGCTAGTTCCCTCGGCAAGTTAGTAATTTTGGTACAGGATAGTAATTCAAAGGCCAATAGAATGTTCAGAAGTCATGTGTTGTGTTTACTACGAATGTTGGTACGATATTAGAAGCATCGAGTTATAACTTGCGTGCAACTTGCCAGCATGATATAGACTCTAATATAAGTATTAGGAATTCCACAGTATGCTCAGTATGTGATGTGACACAGAATGTTAGGAAGTCATTGTATTCAGTTGAAACCCAGTAAAGCGATGTAATATCGGTAAGACATCTCATAAATAGAATGATAAGTTAAAATGAAGTTAGAAAGCATGTTAGGAATAGTAAATCATGTTACTATAGACACTCAGTATACAACATAGTTTCAGCAGAAAGGCTATATCTTGTTCAGCGTTAGCCCCAGTACAGTCTGGCAGAAGACTATATTTATACATATATACTATTACCAGCCTCAGAATGTATTAAGTACGTACATATTACTATCACTAGTTCAGCATATAGTATATACAATACTTTACCATTGTTAGCCTCAGTATGTGAGACACGCAGATAGTATTACTAGTTGAGACCGTTGTATTATTTGGGGCTGGATTACCTAGCATCCATGACCACCCCAGGGTTGATAGCTGTATCGACTCGTCCGCCAGAGGGCGAGGATACGTCGCTCTACGGAGTGGCATGCCGTCCCACAGGGGACGAAGATGGGATGCCAGTTTTCCCCATATTGTGCCTTGGTCGGCTTTTATACACCCCTGTCGAGCGGATACGCCCGGGTGTTGATTCAGGAGTCCTCTGGACTCAGATGCAGTTATAGTCAGGGGCTCAGTGAGCCTAAGTGCATACCCAGGGGACCGGCAAGATGCTTACGGGGTTTATAGGAGATGGGATGACCGGGGTAGGGGTATAGATTCTATGCTGGTTGTACCTCCCAGCTTATGGGGGCCGGGTAAGGTGTGTGTGCTATGTTATGTTATGATATGTTATATCGTGTTACAGTAGATACGAGTAGATCGACAGTAGAACGATAAATCCTCTGGTATGACTCCTACTCCTTCCAGTATAATTAAGAAAAGGTATGACTTATATTATCAGACAGTGAATCTATTTCTTTCTACTTCAGTTTCATCAGTTATGTTATTGATTTCAGATATTTCTGTCAGTTATTGCTTTACATACTTAGTACCAGCGGTACTGACGCCCGGTGGGGCACTGCATTACTTGCCTGTAGGTACTCATAGACGAGCAGGCAATACCACGTGATTCCTGTCAGCGATCGAGTATTCAGCTCCTGTCATCCGGAGACTGAATTCCAGAGGTGTATTTCAATTTCTTTTGTTGTATAGTACGGGTAGGTAGGGGTCCTGTACTGATCATTTCTATTGCTATTCCTAGAGGCTTGCAGTCTGTATTTATTTCCCTGTGGTCAGATGAGCCGGTCGTGTGAGGCCGTGCAGTTGTATAGCTGTTAGAACTTGTGTTTTCTTTATGTTGGCCGTGTGGGGCCATAGTTCAACAGTAGTGGTGACCTTGCCGGTCACGTAGCTATCCAGTACTTCATGGTTAAGTCATAGATAACTAGACAGCATGGTGGCCTTGTCGGCCCGCATAGGTTCCCCTATATTGACATGTTTCTGGTCAGCTGTTAGTACAGGTACAGGAGGCTATAGGCCAATGGGTCGGGGGCTGTGTTTACAGCCGTTATATAACCCTTTGTTTCCAGAAATGTGAGTTAGAGTCAGCCAGGCACCAGATGTGCCCAGGCTTAGTAGTCCAGCAGTTCAGGTCCTAGTAGGGCACCAGGTGCCAGTCATACCCCCCAAGGCGGGGTGTGACAATTCACTATAAAAATCCCATAAAATGTTAAAATATTATTATTATTACTATTGAGAAATTTGATCATTCATATACTACTAAAGACAGAAATAGAAGAAGTTAGTAAATAATTAAAAATAAGTGATATGTCAATCTGGTATACAAATAATAGCAAGCAGTTTTAGTAATAAATAAATTGAAAAGATCCAAAAATAGCTCTAACCCTTTTTCTAGCTAAGTAATTTATATTAAAATAAAGAAAGTTTCAAAATTTAAAATAGAAAATTCTCATTTTTACATATAAGAGATCGTCATTTTTATATATAAAGTGTGTAGAAATACACTCAACCTTCAAAATTTTAATATATAGAGATTAAAATTTTTATTTTTTACTTTTTATTTTAGAAATTAATAAAACCGATATAGTTTACCATATAATCAAAAAAATATAATTCAAAGGTTGTTATGCATATTAAAATGTGAATGTTTAATGTATTAATAATTTATTATTTAATCATGCATTTTTATTTTAAAGGCAAAAATACCCGATATTTGTTAAGTTTGACAAAATCAATATTTAAAATAAAAATAATTTCTCAATTTCTAATCAAGGTGATCTTAAAAGGTACTCATTATAATATATATATATATATATTTGGATTTCTTTTTGAATTTTTAAATTTTTAATTGTATGTGTAAATTATATCGATTTTATTAATTTTTAAATAAAAAATAAGAAAAATAAAATTTCAAACCTTTAAATATTACATTTTCAAGATTGAGGGTATTTTTAGACCAAAAGGTGGAAGGGGAAAGGTATTCTTGAGAAAAAAATAAATGTTGAGGGTATTTTTAGATCAAAAAGTGGAAGGTGGGTATTTATGAACCATTTCTCATAGGTTAAGAGTATTTTTGGCCTTTTCCCTTTATTTTATTTTTCATCTATAGATATGATTTTACCAACAAACTAAATCAAAGTATCCCTTAAAGTAATAGGTAAGCAAAAACTAGAAGAGAGAGAGAGAGACTATAGTGTGGCCAAAATCACAATAAGTTAAAAATACGACTGGAGAAAGAAGAAAGAAGTGATGATGAATCAGTTGAAGAAAGAAACGTAACTGAAAAGAGTGAATCAGGAAAGACAAAAGGACAGAAAGATGAGAATAGTAAATAGCATCACTCAAAGGAAGTGACCAAACATCAAGAGCACCGCGCACTGCCTGTTGAGAAGCAAAAAAAGTAGTTTATGCTTCTCAACACCTTATAGGATGAATGGCTTCTTGCTGAGAAACAGGCCAAAAACACTCAACTACCCATCTCTCATAAAACATGACTTTCCCTTCCCTCATCTATGCTGTCTTATTTTAATAGAGGTTTCTCAATCTTGTTTCTTTCTATAACTAAAAATATATACACGTAATCGTGCATATCATTGGATGCAAAATTATGGTAGAATAATGAAGTACAAACTTTATACGTTAATTTATTTTTTTTATTAAAAGGAAGCATATAAGTTTGTTGAAAATTAATCAAAATAAATTTGCTTTATTATCGCGATTCATATCTGGCACCTAGATCACGATAGGACATTGACGACCACCACCTATGAGGCAAATTCCTATAAACTAAGACATGTGAATAATAATAAATAAAGAAGAAGAAGTGTTGATACAACTTTCTGAATAGATAATAAATACGGAAATGTTAGAAATTTGGAGCAAGAATAACATATTATGTATTTAAAGCAGCGAAAGAATTATTGATCTTGCTACTACCCACAAGTCTGTTTTGCATTTCTTGACAATAAAGTTTTGATTCCACAAACTAGATTCTTTTTCTCTTGTGCATTTATATTCTGATAGAGAAAAATATACGAGAGAAGACAGAGAAAAAAATTACTGATTAGGAAAAAACTTCTCATGTTTTTCTTTTATCTTTTCAGTGCGGTAGTTCTCCTTAGGAAGTTACTTAACTTACTTGGTAACCTCCTTTGGCATTATCTCTTTTGAACAGGCCGAATTGAGTCAGTCCACATGCAGACTCATGATTCAAATTAATATCCAACATTTTCCACTTTGCATATGATGGGATAGACCAAGATAGCACCACACAAGTAACATATATAATTCATACCAAGTGTGACCTAAGAGAGTCAACATCTACAATATTTTGTAATCCCTTGAGATTGTACAAAATCTCAATATATGAATCCAAAACACAAGTATTATATTACTCGCAATACCATAGACTTTATTCACTATTTCAGTAATTACTTATCCGATCCTTCATCTTATAAAGAGGTGAAGTCGAGTTCATGTTTAACTTTCTATTCACAATTACACTTGTCACCTATATGGTAAGTGTAATGGCCGGTCTTGTATACAAGTTAAATTATTAATTTTAATTGTGTTTTCTTTCTACTCAAATCTAAATGTTCCAGATCAACTACTTTCCTAGACATGCACCATATTTCCGAATCACTCATGGACATTAGTGACATACTAAAGTAGCATCATTGGTCAAAACTTCAAGAAACAGTCAAAGGTCAAAAGGTATTCCAATGAAAAATTATTGTATCTTTTCTGGGTCTCACATAATAAAGAAACAGGGAACCATTTTTATATTATCCCATTAGATCACTTATGACATGTGGTATAAAACACGTGCTACGGTATTCTCTCCTTATATTGATGCATGTGTTTCATTATTTTAATCATTCCATACAAATCTTGGTCTAGACACCTCTAGATGTCTAACCCGAGTTTCTTTGATATGATCCTCAAATTCTTCTTTTTAAAAAGACTCACATCTAGATTTTAAAACAAGTCATACATGATGGTGAAACTCATCTCTTCATGTTCCTTGATGTAATAGGCGATTGCTCGTATATAGAGTCAATCTCGTCATTTGTTCGACACTTTTTATCAATAAAATACATCATCACATGCATATAAGATATGAACATAAATTATAATAACCAAATATTGATGAGAATATTATAACAACCAAGTCATTTTACAATACAAAAATATTATTATATCTTACACAAACTTAGAGGCATTACATGTTTCTCAAAAAAATTTCTAGGTATCTCTTTTGTAAAGAAATCAGCAATCATTTCTCTGTAGGAATGTATTATAAAATTTTATTTCTCCACTTGCTACTATGTCTCTCACAAAGTTATACTTGATGTCAATGTGTTTTTTCTTACTGTGATACTTAGGATCCTTCATTTATGTGATAGCCTCTTGACTGTCATAATATAAAATCATGGAACCTTAGAATTCTTCACAATATTCAAATACTGAAAGAATCTCTTTAACCAAATAGCTCCTTGTACCGTAGATGCACAAGCCACAAATTCTACTTCCTAGTTAAAAGGGACATGCAAGTTTGCTTCTTACTTTTTCATGAAATAGTACCATCATTAAGTAAGAAAGCATAGTTGGAGATCGATTTTCTGTCATTCCGATGACCAGTACAATCAACATATCTTAGGAGTAAATCAGATCCACTATAGCATAGTGAATAATCTGTGGTTCCTTTTAGGTATCTAAAAATCCTCTTCACCGCTTTTCAATGATCTCTTTCGAGATTATATTGATACCTACTAACCACACCTACGGTATAATAAATGTCTGGGCAAGTATACATCATAGCATACATTAAGTTCCCCACAATACTAGAATATGAAACTCGAGACATGTCTTCCTTTTCTTTTTCAGTCTTTGAACACATTTCAAGGCTTAGAGTTTCACCTCTTTCTATAGGAGTATCCATGGGTTTGCAATTATTCATACGAAAGTGTTTCAGAATTTTCTTTATATATGTTTCATGAGAGAGAATTAAAAACTTCTTGGAATGAACTCCTTGAATAGCATACATTAAGCTCTCCACAACACTAGAGTATAAAACTTGAGACATGTATTCCTTTTCTTTTTCAGTCTTTGAACACATTTCGAGGCTTAAAGTTTCAACTCTTGCTATAGGAGTATCCATAGGTTTGCAATTATTCATACGAAAGTGTTCCAATTTTTTTAATATAAGTTTCATGAGATAGACTCAAAAACTTCTTGGAACGATCTCCTTGAATCTTAACACCTAGTATATAATCTTCTTTATCCATGTCTTTCATGTCAAATGATTTTGAAACCCATGACTTTACGATTTCCACATACTCTAAATTATTTTCGGCTAGTGAAATATCGTCCACGTAAAGAGAAAGAATTATAAGTATTTTATTGGACTTCTTCACATAGATGCAACGGTCTTTATCGATCTTAATAAAATTAAATGAAATCACCTTGTGAAATCTTAGGTATCACTACCTTGAAAACTACTACAGGCCATAAATTGATCTTTTCAATTTACATATTTCCTTTTCTTTTCCTTCAAAAACAAAACCTACAGGTTGTTCTATGTAGATTTCCTCGTTTAGTTCTCCATTAATAAAATTGATCTTCACATCCATTTAGTATAATTTAAGATCCAAACATGCAACAATAACTAAAGTAATCGAATAGAGGTAAACTTCACAACTGGTGAAAAACATTTCTCATAATCTATTCCAGCTTCTTGAGTAAAACCTTTTTCCACCAATCGTGCTTTATTTCTTTCTATTGACCCGTCCGATTTGTGTTTAACTTTGAGAATCCATTTATTCCCAATAGCTCTACATCTCAGAGGAAGGTCAACTAAAATTCCAAACTTTATTGGTTTTCATGGACTCTAATTCTTCTCTCATCACTTTTATCTAATCATCTTTTTTAGGGTCCGTTAATGACTCAATTATAGAATTAGGTTCATCCAATTTTGTGAGAGATACCAAGAAAACAAAATCCTCAATCACATAAGATCGTTTAGGAATACCTTTTTTGGTACTCTTACGTAATTGAAGTTTAGATTCCTCCATAGGATTTTTAGATTCTAAACTCTCACTTGGATAAGGAACCAATTCTTGATCTTTTTAATTATCAAGCATGTCTAAAGACATGTCTGATCATTCGAATTCAACAGGTCATAAAGAGGCTCACTTTCCTTTATTTCACCCTTTTTAACAAATTATTTTCTAGAAATATGACATCTCATGATTCAATTTTAGTAATACGTTCATCCTCCAATTCACCAATGAACACATACCCTTTGGATCATTTTGAGTATCATATAAGGATAGATTTCTTTATTTTTGGACTTACTTTACCGAACTCACCAAAATGATCTTTTATAGATGCGACACAACCCTAAGTCATAGATCATTAAGGTTTGATTTATTACTAGTCCATAGAACAAAGGAGTAGCAGATACTGATTTAGAAGGCACTTTATTTAGTATGTAGGCTGTAGTCAATAACGCATCTCTCCAGAAGGAGATAGGTAAATCTACCTATGCCATCATGGATGTTGTCATGTCCAATAATGTTCTATTCCTTCTTTCAACTACACCATTCTATTGAGGCGTATAAGAAATAGTTAATTCTCTGGTAAATGCCTTTGTCAGTACATGATTCTTCAAACTACTTTGACAAATATTCACGACCTCTATAGGTTCATAAAGTCTTTATACTTTTATCTAATTGATTCTCAACTTCATTCATATATCTTTTAAAGCATTCAAGTTCAGATTTATGAGAAATCAAATAGACAAAATGAAAGCGCGTGAAATCGTCAATAAATGTAATAAAATATAAAGCACCACACCTTGCCCTCATATTCATTGGACCACAGGTATCAGAATGTATTGATTGTAGTGGGAACTCAGCTCTTTTAGCCTTCCCAAATAGTTTACATGTAATCTTTCCAGCAAGATAATTTTCACATGTCAGCATATCAATTTTAGAGAAAGAACTTAAAAAGTTCTTCCTTTGCCAATCTATGTCACGCCCCGAGTCTATACCCTAGACGAGACACAGTACTTGGAGTTACAAGTAAACCCCAGCCAACCCATGGTCTATCATAACACTAGCATTCTGAGTAAAAACATAGCGTAAGCTTTAAAATAATAACATAAAATATTTATGAAGAAGAACTAAATAATAAAGTTTAAAACAACTGAAACAAAGCTAAAAAAATATGAATCTATGTCTGTGTCTGAAAGCCATCTATCTGATGAGTTGGTAGGACAAGCCCCCAGCTAATATCTAAGTCTAACTGAAAGAAATATAACTGAAAAGAAATAATCCTCATCCCCGAAAGATGAGGACTCACCAATGATACAGCTGGAAACTTCTGAGCGAGATCTGCTAATGGTGCTGAGACTGAGAACATGCAGTTGTATCATAAAATGATACAACATCAAATGTATGCATCAGTACTTTGAATGTACTAAGAAAGTAGGTGAAACCATAATACATAGAATAAAATAATTGAACTACAAAGACATGCAATGAACAATTAAAATGTTGAAACTGAATAAACTGAACTAGACTGAGATGGTCACAATGACCCTATCTGATAGTCAAAGACATTCCCTAAAACTAAGATACTGATATGAAATACTGTACTGAACTAATCTAAACTTGGTAGTCTAAAACTATTTTGTATTGAGCTAATATGATACTGAACTAAACTTTCTAGTGGGAGAGTCTATAACCGACATATAACCACGTGAGCTAGAAGTGGAGTCCGATTTATACACCCAATCAGTAGGACCCAATATACCTTGCTAAAGAATAAATGCATGAACCGAGTGATCACAGGTCTGGGGCCATAAGGACAATAAAAATATCCTACAACGGCAACATAGTTCTAGGAACCTGGGTGCGCTGGAACCCCGGTCCACCCGGTGCTAAGTCCTACTCCCACTGGATAGTCCTAGACTGACTACCAAGCTGATAGCTCAAACTGGCTCCCAACACTAAGTCAGGAATACCTATCTGGAAGTACCCTGAAAATGTTATCGGACCGAATTCTGTAACTGTTGTTCTAAAACTAGTCAAAGCTGCTTATCTGGAAGCGTCATAACCGTCTAAAGAACAAACTATAATTTGATGTAAGTCTGGTCAGAGCTGCTTATCTGGAAGTGTCATGACCGCCTAAAGAACCACTAAAATCTAATATTGAGTCTAATACAGATAACTGGGAGGCACCACTGACACCTCAAGAATTAACTGTAGTTAAACTGATCAGCTGATATTTCTGGACAACATTGAGTCTAATAATCTGACTGAGACTAGACATGTAAATATCTGACTAAAATTTCCACATACACTAATAATATGGGGATTCAAATCTGTTAGAATCAAGCTACAGGAAAACTAGTCCAACACGCAAGATCCTAAATTCTACTGAACTGGGAATTAGGGCTAAATTATTCCAAAAGATACAATTCTCATAAATGTCTAGAAATTGGGAATAACAAGTAGTTAAAATCATGAGAAATATACCACTTGAAATCTTAACGAAATTAATCTGACAATTTTTCTATATTTCAAATCCACAGGGATGAACTGATAGAGAAAATTAGAAATTTTTTTTTGGGGACACAAGGGAAGAACTATTCCCTTGTTGAATTCCCACATACCTAATGAAGAAATCAGAAGAAAATCCCTTGAGAAGTTGACTGCGCTAGTTTTTTCTTGAGAGGAATGATCTGAGTTCTACGAACATTCTTCTGAGAGTCTAAGTGATGAATGAGGGATGAAATGTTACACCCCGTAAATTCTTGACATTTAGATGGCCTATTCGCATGTTGGTTAAGAGTTTTAGGATGCCATATGTGCTAGAAAAAAGGCCCGGGGAGAGACCGGACAAGCGCCAAGTCGGAGTGTAGCAAGGCAAATGCGACTTATAAATCGCATTCGACAAATGCGACTTAAAGGCCCCAAGTATATAAGCCCCCACTTCGATTTTTAAGTGATAATTATCAATATTTCCAGTGAGTAAACCAGAGAACATTAGAGAAACAGAGAGGACGAAGGTTTCCATTAAAATTCCTTCCGTTTACACTTTTAAACGCGATCCAAACTCAAATTAACTTC
This sequence comes from Datura wrightii, assembly GCA_035772735.1. Taxonomy (NCBI): domain Eukaryota; kingdom Viridiplantae; phylum Streptophyta; class Magnoliopsida; order Solanales; family Solanaceae; genus Datura; species Datura wrightii. The sequence continues at coordinate 66,373,356 of JASDFA010000019.1, read as the reverse complement.
AGGTAGCGAAGTATAAAGCTGTAGTGAGCATACCTACGGAGTTAGTTTCATGAAATTCCGCCGACGAATCGTCGTCCTACCGAGCTAAGGTAAGTGGAATTACTCCAAATTAGTGTCAATATACTCCTAGCCCTAATATGAGTATTTCTCCCTCTGGACTTTCGAGAAATAGCGAGTTTTCGGCTGTTTTTCGATAAGTCAAAGTTTGGGCAATATATATATTCAAAGTAGTGTTTTCTTCCAGAATATTGATGAATTTAGTTTTATTTTCTATGAATATGAATGCAGTTGGAAGAAATAGCTGGATATTGGCCGAGTTACGCCAGTTAGTCAAGAAGTCGGCAACTGAGGTATGTAAAGCCAGTTTCTTCGGCAAGATTATAGTAAAATAGAATGAATTCTAGAAGAACGTTTCAAATTCAAGTATTATGCCCAGTGTGAATTCAGTAAGCATGCTTGAATAATTATTATGTCACATTCAGAATAAAAGTCAACAAATTAGTATTAGACAGCAAGATATTATTCTAGACTCAGTATAATTCAGTATCAGATTCAGTATAATTTAGCAAGGGATTCAAAATAAAATATCAAAACATGGACAATATTATCAGATTTAATATATATGTTATATGTGATTATTGTTGTTTGTAGAGACCTGATTGTTCTATGTTGGGCACCCTTAGAGCTTCCTTGCCGCCTTAGGGTTAATAGCTGTGTCGACTCGCCCGCCAGAGGATGAGGATAGTCACTCCAAGGAGTGGCCTGCCGCCCGCCAGAGGACGAAGATGGGATGCAACATTCCTTATAGTAGGCTGATCAACATTATAGCATACCCCTGTCGAGCGCTTGCGCCCAGGGCACAGATTACAGATTACAGATCACAGATCTCAGATTACAGTTTACAGGAGTCCTCCGGACTCAGATACAGCTATAGTCAGGGGCCCAGAGAGCCTAAGTTGCATACCAGGGGGCCGGAGGGATGCTCATAGTTACTAGATGAGTGGAGTGAATTGTTATTTTTGGATGGCGACCCGGGTAGGGGTATATAGATTGCATGTTGATTGGTACCTTCTGGCTTATGGGGGCTGGTATAGGTTCTTGTATGCTATATGTGTTATTTATTAAATTGATAGACAACAGGACGCCGCATTGACAGGTATGATTCTCACCTTCTCTCCAGTATAGTTAAGCTTAGTTTAGCTTCTGCCATCCTAGACAGTCTTAGCCATCTTCTGTTATTCAGTAACTATCAGTATTACTGTCTATTTTCAGTTATGTTTAGTTATTGCTTTTCATACTCGGTACCAGTGGTACTGACGCCCGTTTGGGGGGGTTGCATTACTTGCCTGCAGGTACTCATAGACGAGGAGCCAATCCCTCGTAATTCTAGCTAGCACAAAGAGTCATTAGCTCTTGTCATCCAGAGCTTGACAGCTAGAGGTTTATTCCTTTTCTTTTGTTGTATAGTACGGGTAGGCCGAGGCCCTATCCCAACCATCTTATCAGTATGTTTAGAGGCTTGCAGATTGTATATTCCCTGTGGTTAGTTGTAACGGTTGATCTTGGGCAGAATTATATGCCCAAGTGATACTCAAATGCTTCATTTCGTCTTGTTTATCTATTGATATTTGTACATTTTCATGTGATTTGTAGTTAAAAGTGAATTTATACTAACCAACATGATTAGTGTTGTTTTGCAGGAAAAATGTAATTTTAGGAAGCTAAGATGCATGTTGGTAGAAATTGGGAATGGACTCGGAAGCGAGCAGTGGAAAAGGCCAAGGAAATGCAGCAAATTAAGGGGCTCCGTGATGGAGCCGTGTCACGTTGCCATCGCGGAGGCGTTCTACCCCGGATGATTAAAATAGGCCAAGTTCTAGTGAAGGTGCGCGTTGGTGCCGTGGCACGTTGTCCAAGCCACGCGTTGCACGCCGTGGCACGTTGGGCGTAATTAACTGGACGATCGGATTCCAGTGAGGGGTCCGCGTTTGTGGTGTGTCACGGAGGCAGTGCTCCGCGATGCACTCCGTGACACATTGCTTGTTATTTCGGGAAAAATTCTCACTAGTATAAATAGCACACTTAGGTTTATTTTTAAGGATTCTGACTTGGTTGAGCAAGAACGTTGGTTACAGGCAATTGAGGGGACGAAATTCTTAGGGTTCTTCTCTATCTCTTTCTTCCTTATTTCAATTATTTGTATGATTTACACTCATTTAACGATGTTTAATCCACAAATGAGTGGCTAAATCACTTCTTGCTAAGGTTAAGAACATTTGTAGTGGAATGTAATTATTTATCATTTTGGTTTTTCATCTTTTCTTCTATGGTTGTTCTATTAATTTTGTTCTTACTACATTAATGTTTGGCCAATATTAATGTATATCTAAAAAATCCGGTTTGCGCTCGAAAGAGAAAGAAATTGGAAAGTTGTGAATTAATAGGATATGATCTCTTCTTGGTTTGGGAAAATTGAGAATTGATTTACCTTCAGAATAGAAATATATCTGAAAGTCGTATTAGTCAATTAAGGAATCGGTTTCGTATGGATAGAACATGAATTTCTTCTTATCACAGAAATGTAGGTGGAAGGTTCATGATTCTTAAGTTGGGTTAAATACGAGAGTTTTAATCCATAGGCAATAATTCTTGACTAGCAACCGAAGGAAAGATTAACCAATTTATATCAATAAATTGCTTCCCTGCATGTTCGTTTTAGCCTCAGCATGCTCATTACTATAGTTCAGACTCAATTTGTATATTTGTTTTAGATTAGTATAAATTAGGAAACAAACTCCCAAAATCTTCTTGAAACTGTTGTCTGCATTATTAGAGTTAGAGTTTATTAACACTTGATTCGATTATTACCTTGGTCCAGTCACTGTGGGATCAATACTTGGCTACTCTAGCCATTTTACTACTTGTTCCACCACGTGCACTTGCATGTAGGCATTCCAAACCACCGAACAAGTTTTTGGTGCTGTTGTCGGGGACTGGCAATTGGTGAAGTTGTTTTCTTAAGTGTTAGTTTACAATTTCTTATTAGTGCTGACAACTTGGTCTTAGCCTGTCTTTTGCATATATTGAATTCTGTTGAACACTGGCAAGAGACAAGGAGCTGGTGGATTCACAGTTAGAGCCGGAAAAACAATTCCATCGTCAAAGGAGAGAAGCTCTAGAGAGAAAGCTGTAGTTCCTCAGACAGACAATCCTGGAGCAACAACAGAATCCACCACTTGTAAGGGAGTGTTAGTGCCCAAAGAAATGGTAGCTAGGCCAATTCGCGAAGTGGCAATCCCACATGCTAACAATGTTACATCTAGCATTCGCAAACCTGAGCCAGGAGGGAAGTTCGAGCTAAAATAGAATATGGTGCAATTACTGCACACCAGCGGGCAATTCACAGGTCTCCCTCACGAGGATCCACAACAACATCTCCAAAACTTTTTGGAGATAAGTGACACTTATATCCCCGCTGGAGTGTCACCCGATTATGTCAGGCTTACATTGTTCCCATTTTCACTTTTGGGAGAAGCAAAGAGGTGGATGAAAGCTGAACCACCTAATTCCATCAATACTTGGGATGATCGTGCAAAGAAATTCTTGATACGGTTCTTTCCATCCGGTAAAACAGCAAGACTTAGAAGTCAAATTCTATGTTTTAAACAAAGAGAGGGGGAGAATCTGTATCAAGCTTGGGAACGATTCAAATCTATGTTGCGGGATTGTCCTCACCATCACCAATCCAATGATGTGCTGGTGCATACTTTCATAGAGGGTTTGGAACCCCACAGAAGAATCTTGTTAGACTCAGCAGCTGGGGGACAAGCATTAGAAAAAACTTATGAGGAGCTGTATACTTTGTTAAACCGTATTTCGCAGGGAAATCCAGAGTGGAATGCGGACTCTTCTAGAGGAGGAACAAGGAAAGCGGCAGGAGTCTTGGAAGTTGATGGTTTTACAGCTATCGCTGCACAGATAGCTGCGTTACAAAATCAACTCAATACCCACTTCAGCAATATGAGCATGAATCAATCTCAAGCCCCAATGAATGTAGTGCAACAGATTTGGTGTGAACTGTGCGACAATAATGAACACTCAGCTCAGTGTTGTGGTGCGAATCCTGATTCAGTGAAATTTGTTGGTAATGTACAGAGAAATAATCACTGACAATATGGAAACAACTACAACTCTAATTGGAGGAGTCACCCGAATATCTCTTGGGGTAGTAACAACCATCAAGGGCAGATTTCGAGTCAGGGGGCACAGAGAAATCAAGGAGGGCAGCAGCACTATCAGTCGCAATACAGAAGCAACAATGCACCTCCTCCACCACCATCACCCAACATCGAGGAAATGTTCAAAACGATGATAGCTAACCAAGCTCAATTGCAGGCTGACTATATGAAATTGGCAGCCGATGTAAAGAACAATCAGTTAGCTACAAAGGAATTAGTGTACCAGTTTGGGCAACTAGCTGGAGCTCAGAACACCAAGCCGAGAGGAGGACTTCCGAGTGACATTGACCCCAACCCCAAGCAAGTGAATGCAGTGACCACAAGGAGTGGTTTACAACTCAAGGAGGTGGAACCAGAAAGACCACCACAGCAGTAGGGAGCAGTGGAGAATGAGAGGGAACGCAATGATGATAGGGGGAAGGAAAAGGAAGCTGAACCAGAAAGACCACCACCCCCGTTCCCTCAAAGATTAAAGAAACACAAGGAGGAAGCGTGTTTCAAAAAGTTCATGGAGGTTCTTAAACAGGTACACATTAATTTACCTCTTGTTGATGTTTTACAGGGAGTGCTGAAGTACGCAAAATATATCAAGGACATCGTGGCGAACAAAAGCAGGTTGACGGAGTACGCTACGGTGGCGCTTATGGAGGAGTGCACTTCCCGGATACAACATAGGTTGCCCACAAAGCTCAAAGACCCTGGGAGCTTTACAATTCAACTTACAATCAGGCAGAGTATCCAAGCTAGTGGATTATGTGATTTGGGAGCGAGCATTAACTTGATGCCGACATCGGTATTCAAGAAATTGGGGCTAGGCAGTCCTAGACCAACAACAGTGATCTTGAAACTAGAGGATCGTTCTTTGGCCAGACCAGATGGCATTGTGGAGGACGTGCTGGTGCAAGTGGGCTCCCTTATCTTCCTGGTAGACTTCATTGTGCTGGATTTTGAGCCGGATGCGGAAGTCCCATTTATTTTGGGACGTCCTTTCTTGGCGACCGGGAAAGCACTGATTGATGTAGCTGCAGGGCAGCTAACCATGCGGGACATGCCAAGATGGAGGTATTTGATGTATTTAAGGCCATGAATCTTCCGCCATACATGAGGAGCTTTCAGCAATCAGTGTGCTTGATCAAGCAGAAATTTGTCAGATTGTTGAATCTCAAGACCCATTGGAAAGAGTGTTGATGAACTCCGATCATTTAGAAGATAGAGATGCTTATGAGGTGGTGCAAATGTTGAATGAGCCACAAAGGCATCCCAGGAAGAAGGAATTTCAGTCTCTAATGAGGTCTCTGGAACCATTGCCGAAACCATATTGAGGAAGCACCAAAGCTGGAATTGAAAGAATTGCCTTCCCATTTAAGCTATGTCGAGATGATACTTTACCAGTCATCATCTCCGCAGAATTGACGGAGGCACAGGAAAAGGAAGCATTGGGTGTCCTCAGAAAAAGGAAGAAAGCAATGGGCTGGCAAATGTCAGATATTCAGGGTATCAATCTAGCTTTTTGCACACACAGAATTTTCATGGAGACAGGAGCAAAGCCAACTGTTCAGCCTCAGCGAAGGTTGAATCCGGCAATGAAGGATGTGGTTAGGAAAGAAATAATTAAGTGGCTTGACGCAGGTGTGGTCTATCCTATCTCGGACAGAAAATGGGTCAGCCCCGTTCAGTGCGTTCCAAAGAAAGGAGGGATGACCGTGGTTACCAATGAAAAAAATGAGCTGATTCCTACACGAACCGTCATAGGCTGGCGGATTTGCATGGACTATAGAAAGCTTAATGAAGCCACAAGGAAAGATCACTATCCTATCTCGTTCATTGATCAAATATTGGATAGATTGGTGGAACAGAATATTATTGTTTCCTTGATAGGTACTCTGGCTATAACCAAATGGCCATAGCACCGGAAGATCAGGAGAAGACTACTTTCACATGTCCTTATGGGACATATGCTTTTAGGCGGATGCCATTTGGGTTATGCAATGTACCCTCCATATTCCAGAGATGCATGATAGCTATCTTCCATGACATGGTGGAGGATTTCGTCGAGGTATTTATGGATGATTTTTCTGTTTTCGGTAATTCGTTTGCTACTTGTTTGCAGAATCTTGACAGGGTGCTAGCTCGCTGCGAAGAATCCAACCTTGTACTCAACTGGGAGAAATGCCATTTCTTAGTCAAGGAGGGTATCGTCCTTGGCCATAAAGTGTCCTATAAGGGGTTGGAGGTCGATCGTGCTAAGATCGAAGTTATTGAGAAGCTACCACCACTTGTGTCGGTGAAGGGTGTTCATAGTTTTCTTGGGCATGCAGGGTTCTACAGGCGGTTCATCAAAAATTTCTCAATTTCTAGACCATTATGCAGATTGCTAGAAAAAGAGGTGAAGTTCGAGTTGGATGATGAGTGTGTCAAAGCATTCGAGGAGTTGAAGCAGAAATTGATAGAAGCACCTATCCTTATTTCTCCATATTGGGAACAACCATTTGAACTGATGTGTGATGCAAGCGATGTGGCTGTGGGAGCTGTATTGGGGCAGTAGAGAAATAGAATCTTTCATTCTATTCATTATGCAAGCAAAACACTAAACACTGCCTAAAGTAATTATACAGTCACAGAGAAGGACATGCTAGCATTGGTGTTTGTGTTTGATAAATTCAGGTCCTATTTGGTGGGTTTGAGAGTAGTGGTGTATACCGATCATGCAGTGATTCGGTATCTGTTTAACAAGAAGGATGCAAAGCCGAGGCTAATCAGATGGATCCTGTTGTTGCAAGAGTTCAACCTAGAAATTAAGGACAGAAAGGGGAGCGAGAATCAGGTGGCAGATCACCTATCGCGATTGGAAAGCCGGTCGTATGTGAAAGAAGGTGATAACATCAAAGAGGAGTTCCCGGATAAGCAGCTCTTGGCAATAGGGGAAGTTGAGGTTCCCTGGTATACAGACATAGTGAACTTGCTAATGAGTGGAGTCTATCCACTGGAGGCTACGACTCAGCAGGGAAAAAAATTGAGACATGATTGCCGGTATTTTATTTGGGATGAGCCATACTTGTTTAAATAGGGACCGGATCAGGTTATGAGAAGATGCAACCCGGAGAGCCAAATTGTAGAGGTTTTGAGGAGTTGTCACTCTTCATTGCATGGAGGGCACCACGGAGGCGAGCGGACAGCACACAAGGTTCTACAGTTAGGTTTCTTTTGGCCTACACTGTTCAGAGACTCTATGGCATATGCCAAAATGTGTGATAGATGTCAGCGGACAGGCACAATTGGTAGGAGGCAAGAGATGCCGCTGCAGAATGTACTGGAAGTGGAGACCTTTGATGTATGGGGCATAGATTTCATGGGCTGCCTTCCCACCGCCATTTGGTAATCGTTACATCTTGGTGGTCGTTGATTATGTATCAAAGTGGGTTGAAGCAATAGCTTCCCCCAGGAATGACAAGGTGGTACAAAATTTGTGAAAAAACACATTCTCACCAGGTTAGGGACACCCCGAACCATTATCAGTGATAGAGGGGCTCATTTTGTCAATTCAAATTTCAAGAAGCTACTAGCTAAGTATGGGGTGCGCCACAAGGTGGCAACAACATATCATCCCCAAACTAGTGGGCAAGTGGAGGTGTCGAATAGAGAGGTGAAGCAGATTCTCCAGAAAACAGTGAATGCACAATGTAGTGATTGGTCAAGAAAACCCGATGATGCGTTATGGGCTTACAGAACTGCTTACAAGACACCGATTGGAACTTCTCCATACCGATTGGTCTATGGTAAAGCGTGTCATCTGCCAGTGGAGCTAGAGCACCGAGCTTTCTGGGCTGTGAGGAAATTGAATATGGACTTAGAGCTAGCGAGCAAGAAGAGGCTGATGCAACTCAGCGAACTTGAGGAGTTTCGTTGGCATGCTTATGAAAGTGCCAAGTACTATAAAGAAAAAGCAAAGAGGTGGCACGACAAGCATGTGGTGCATCGTATTTTCGAGCCAGGGCAGAAAGTGTTGCTCTTCAATTCAAGATTGAAGCTGTTTCCAGGGAAGCTGCAGTCCAAATGGTCAGGGCCATTTGAGGTAGTGACAATGACCCCGTACGGGGCGGTAGAGTTATGGCAAGAAGATCGAAGTGCCACATTCTTAGTCAATGGGAAGCGATGTAAGCATTACTGGGGTGAGGACGGTAGTCGAGAGAAGACGTCCGTCACCCTAGAGGATGACTAAGCTTCAATGACGTCGAGCTGTGACAGTAAACCAGGCGCTGCACGGGAGGCAATCCGTTAAATTATTGTAATACTTGAGTAGATTTAGTAGAAAAGAAAAAGAGAAAAAAAAATAGAAAAATAAAAATAAAAACAAAAATTGTGTTTTATGTTGAAACCTATGAATTCTAACCAATTTCTTGTTGTGAGATGAATTTCAGGTTGAACGGAGGGTAAAAATGCAAAGGATCGCAAAGGAAAAATTGAGGTGAGAAAAATAATAAAAAGTGGCAAAAAAGTGAGCCTGCGCGATGGCTCCGTGTCATGGAGGAGGGCCTCCGCGTTACCCTCCGTGACACATTGAGGTGTAATTCTGGAATTTTTAAAATTCCAGAACACCTCCGCGTTGGCTCCGTGTCATGGAGGGGGTGCTCCACGTTACCCTCCGTGACACGTTGGGGTGTTAATCGCGACGGGTCACACCGGGTCACCGGGTGACCCACGCGAAAATCCCCCTTTTTAACCCCGAATTCCCTCAATTTTCCCTCATTTCTCACCCCCTTCGTGACAAATACCCAAAAACTCCCCCTTCCCCAACGTGACATGGACCTAGGCACAAGTTTTCTTTGACTTATCTTCGATTTCATAATTAAAGGTATGTTCTTTAACTTCATCTCAATTCTTGTTAAAATTTTCGATTTTGAGCATGTGAAGTGAGTAAAACTTGCCCTAATTGTAAATTGAGCTTGAATTCATTTAAGTTATTGTGATTGATGTTCGTAGTATCATTTTGATTGTATGAACTCGATAAATACATGCTTGATAGAATTTTGGTGAAATATGTAGCTAGGGTTAGAATTTGGTTGCGAAGAAACTAAATGTGATTGAAAATATGGAAATTATGGGTTGGGCATGTTGGGTAAGGTGAATTGTGTTATGCTTGATGTGAATATGCTAAATAAACGATGGGTTTTCGGGAGAATGAAATTGTTGAATTTCATAGAAATTGGTGACTTGCATAGGTTGTGTTGAGAGAAGTTTTTGCTAAGTGCTATGTGATGAAATGATATCGATGGTGATATTTTCATTAGCTGTACGAAGTCTGAGTAGTACATAGAATTTATTCCATCGAATTCTCTAAATGCACGAGGCATGTTGTTGTTTGTTTTGTAAATTGGAAAGTGCGAATTGTCTTGCCGTAATGTCGTAATTGTGGCTAAAGACTAAGTTTGGGGTGGCCTAGCCTAACCCAACCTTAGTCAAAGCTAATTTGATTTGAATAACATTGGGACTGTCTGTTTGTTTTGATAGTAACAACGGCAAGCAGGCAAGACAAAGGAAAGGGCGCATCTACATCGGGCGCCGAAAGGAAAAGAATTAGACTGGGAACAGCAGTCCCAGCAGCACCAGTGGTTCCGCGTGGCCAACACCATCAATACGGAACCCGATGGGTGACAGACAAAGGGAAGAAATGGTACACAAAGCATAAGGAGAACAAATACTTCCCCGAGGAGCACATTGCAAGGGAGCCGTTGGCATAGGAATTCCCCAGAATTGTACACTGGATTGACGCTGCCGGGCTGAACTTCATCTTTGAAGAGCCCAAGGAGTGCAATCTCCACCTGATTCGGGAGTTCTACGCCAACTGGAACCCGACACTCTGAAGTCACACCGTCAAGATAAGGGGGCAGGAAGTCACCTTTGAGCCCCATCACCTTAATGCCATTTTGGGGGCGAGGTACACAGACGCCCATGTACTCCGTCATCTGAACATCACTCCACCATATGCGGATATCAGACGCACTCTATATGGAGCCCGTTCTATAGCACGATGGAGCTGGCATAAGGAGAGGGGATCAGACGCTGCCCTACTCTCAAATGAACAGGGAAGCCAGAATTTGGCTTAAGATCATGTGTTCCTGCCTGATCCCGGGGGTGCACATGACAGATGTCACCCGGGATCGTGTGTGCTTGGTCTATGCCCTGATGAAAGGGCTGGAGATTAATGTTGGGGCGGTGATTATCTCCGTCATGAAGAGAGCCCATTTGGATCAAGGGCACATGTACGGATTTGGTGGCTTGCTGACCACGTTCCTGAGGGGCCTGGATATTGAGGAAGAGGCCCTGGACTACATCCTGCAGATGGAGAGGTGTGCCTTGGATGTCACCAAAACTAAGGCACCCGACACCACTCACGGGCCAGTTCTCACATTAGCCGAGCGACATGCTCGGGATGATCAGTATATGGCCTGCATGTTCGGGATGCAGATGCTACAGTTGCGCATAGGCGGGAGGCCAGCAACAGAAGATGAGCTGTGGCAGCTCGAGTTGGACTAACCCTTCGGTGAAAATGCCAGGGCTCTACACTGAGTGGGGCCAGCTTTTGTGGAGCCCGTTGATGATGATGTCCCCACAGACAAGGAGACATGCCGCGATGACTCAGATGTTGAGTCAGATGAGGATAGCGGGGGTGATTCGGATATGGGGGACGAGGCAACCGCACCTGACGAAGAAGTGGAATACTTCGATTGATCAGGGAGTTTCACCACCTACTCTTGTGCTATGCTGAATTTTGTGAACACTGGGGACAGTGTTCGATTTAAGTGTGGGGTGGGAGTAGTTAGGTGCTGGTTTTTTTGTTATTGTTTATGTTTATGTTTTGTTGTGATGCTTGAAAAAAAAATTGTGACCTTGTGATTTTGGTGTTTATGTTTTGTATTGTAATTCGGTGTTGTAATTAATGTGAAGCTGTTGTGTGCTGTATGGAGTTGTTGTTAGCTGGTTGTGTAAATATTTTTGTTTTATCGAAATTATCGATATTTTTAAAATTTTTTGTTGAAATATTCTTATGATTGGGTTTCTCGGCGTTTGTTTTTGGTGCTTTTACTGAGAATAGTCCCATTGAACCGAAGTCGTAAATAGTGACCGTTCCCTATGATGGATGGATAACGGCCGTCTTAAGGGAAATGTAGTCGATAGGAGTAGATTTCTTTTGTTCTTTTTAATTTTTTTCATTTTGTTTGTTTGTATCCCAAACGTGTCGTTACTTTATGGTTCGGAATTCTTGTTGCATGTTGTACATGATATTTAGAATGCAAAGGTGATTCGAATGAAAGCATGCAACTTTGTAAACATGTTGAGATACCTAGACCATACAGTTTGATTCAGTGTGATTGAGGCTTAATGTTTGAATTCTTGTAATTAACTGATTGAAGAGTCTGTGAATATGTCTTGAGTTTAGCATATGCAATCAGTGTGTGGTGAGGTTTCGATTCTTCCATGCTATTGTGAAGTTTCTAGAACTTGCCTGGTGTGTGTACGAAACGAAATGAAGGATGTGTATTGTATGAAAGGATGTAGGCATTTCTTTGATTTAACCAAAAGTTTTTTTCCATTATCGTACCTACCTTGAATGTACATCCTAGTTAGCCCATTGACCCTTTAGCCTATTTTTTTCTTTTGTCGAAAAGGTACAAACCGAGCTTAACCCCTTCTTTTCATTATTCGTGAATTTGATCCAAAACTCTTAAGCGCTCAAGAAAAGTAATTTTCCCACAGTGTCAAAGAATAGTAATTGTGAAAGGAAAGGAAAAGCGGAAGTGGTGAAAGTAAAGAAAAGGTCAAGGGTGCATTACCGAATTTAATAAAATGAAGATGTATAACTAATCTTTGTTATTAAGTCGAGTGTGCTTAAAGATATGGGAATAAAAATAAAGAAAGGCTTCAAGAAAGGGGAGGATGAAGGAAGAAACAATGACCATAATGTGGTAGGATGTATTGAAAAGCGCTTAAGGGTGCTAGTTGCTATTATTGGTTAGCCCAGTATATACTAGTTTCTTTGCTTACATTACAACCCGTTAAGTCCTATGTGATCTTACATCACTCGTCCTTATATTAGTGGAGTAATACACTAGAGGCAAGCTTATGGGTCATGACTGATGCATGTGAATTCTTTGGGAGAGAGAGCGAAATCATGTTCATATGCCCCTGCATATAATGCTTTTGAGATCATATGATTGAAAAGGGGGAAATTCTCTTGTGTTGTGAGGGCACATGCTTGACGAGAGATTTAATTTCGTGTCGGCTATCTTGATCAGCTGATTTGCATGAGTTTGCCGAGATCAAGAGTCGACTCTTGAGTCTAGGAGGTCTTAATGTGTTGAATGTCAGTGTATTGAGGGGGTTATGCATGTTTTCTTGATGATTTGCTATGTAAATAATCGGTATAATCGTAGCTTGAATTGTCGAGCCAAAGTAGCTATGATTGGGTGTCAATTGCATGAGATGTGAGATTTTTGTTCGAGGATGAACAAGTTTTTAAGTGTGGGGTAAGTGATCTTGGGCAGAATTATATGCCCAAGTGATACTCAAATGCTTCATTTTGTCTTGTTTATCCATTGATATTTGTACATTTTCATGTGATTTGTAGTTAAAAGGTGAATTTATACTAACCAAAATGATTAGAGTTGTTTTGCAGGAAAAATGTAATTTTAGGAAGCTAAGATGCATGTTGGGAGAAATTGGTAATGGAATCTGAAGCGAGCAGTGGAAAAGGCCAAGGAAATGCAGCAAATTAAGGGGCTCCGCGATGGAGCTGTGTCACGCTGCCATCGCGGAAGCATTCCGCCCCGGATGATTAAAATAGGCCAAGTTCCAGTGAAGGTGCGCGTTGGTGCAGTGGCACGTTGGCCAAGCCACGCATTGCACGCCGTGGCACATTGGGCGTAATTAACTGGACGACCGGATTCCAGTGAGGGTCCGCGTTTGTGGCGTGTCACGAAGGCAGTGCTCCGCGATGCACTCCGTGACACGTTGCTTGTTATTCCGGGAAAAATTTCCACTAGTATAAATAGCATACTTAGGTTTATTTTTAAGGATTCTGACTTGGTTGAGCAAAAATGTGGGTTACAGGCAGTTGAGGGGACGAAATTCTTAGGGTTCTTCTCTATCTCTTTCTTCCTTATTTCAATTATTTGTATGATTTACACTCATTTAACGATGTTTAATCCACAAATGAGTGGCTAAATTCACTTCTTGCTGAGGTTAAGAACATTTGTAGTGGAATGTAATTATATTGATCATTTTGGTTTTTCATCTTTTCTTCTATGGTTGTTCTATTAATTCTTGTTCTTACTGCATTAATGTTTGGCCAATATTAATGTATATCTAAAAAATCCTGTTTTCGCTCGAAAGAGAAAGAAATTGGAAAGTTGTGAATTAATAGGATATGATCTCTTCTTGGTTTGGGAAAATTGAGAATTGATTTACCTTCAGAATAGAAATATATCTGAAAGTCGTATTAGTCAATTAAGGAATCGATTTCATATGGATAGAACATGAATTTCTTCTTATCATAGAAATGTAGGTGGAAGGTTCATGATTCTTAAGTTGGGTTAAATACGAGAGTTTTAATCCATAGGCAATAATTCTTGACTAGCAACCGAAGGAAAGATTAACCAATTTGTATCAATAAATTGCTTCCCTGCATGTTCGTTTTAGCCTCAGCATGCTCATTGCTATAGTTTAGACTCAATTTGTATATTTGTTTTAGATTAGTATAAATTAGGAGAAAAACACCCAAAATCTTCTTGAAACTGTTGTCTGCATTACTAGAGTTAGAGTTTATTAACACTTGATTTGATTATTACCTTGGTCCAGTCCCTGTGGGATCGATACTTGGCTACTCTAGCCATTTTACTACTTGTTCGACCACGTGCACTTGCGTGTAGGCATTCCAAACCACTGAACACCGGTAGTGTGAGGCCGTGTCTATGTTTCAGTTTGTTTATGATGACCGTGTGGGGCCTTATTCAGTTAATAGTTGGTGACCTTGCCGGTCACAAAGTAGTTTAGCATTTGATTCAGCGTTTCAGTGAAACTAGTAAGCATGGTGGCCTTGTCGGCCCGCATAGGTTCCTTTATACTACTATTGTTCTGGTTAGCTGTTATTGTCTTATAGGTGGCTATAGGCCTAGTCGGCTGGAAGCTGTATTTACAGCCGTTATATAGCCCGTTGGTTCCATGAACCCAGAGTTAGATCCAGCCTAGCAGCAGAAGTTCTTAGGCTCAGTAGTCCAGCAGTCCAGGTCTTAGTAGGGCACCACGTGCCAGTCGTGCCTCCCAAGGCGGGGCGTGACATGAAAATCATTCAACCCCTCCAAATTCATCAAAACTATGCTTAAAGTGACGTCGTATAGGCCTTAGGATCATTGAAATTATGAAAAAGCCCTTACTAAACTTGCAGGGAAAAGTTGACTGCCAGTCCCCACGAGGGACTGGATGAGTCGTGCCTAGTGACCATGACTCGTTGTTACAATTCGTCAAGTACACTGCCAAATTTCCTCTGTTGGTCACCAGGAGGGACACCACGATTCATGGTGTACCCAAATACTCGTGGTGACCCACCCGTCGCCAACACTGCTCAATTCTCCATTCTCCAAAACACTCTGGACCATGAGTCAGCTAACGGTTCGTGGCATAGACCATGACTCGTGGTGTCTAGTTGCTAGGTATGCTGCCTATTCTCCCTTCCTCCTTCACTGCCTTTGACCACGACTAACTTAACGAGTCGAGGTGCTGACCACGACTTGTGGTCATGTCCGTGGTTACCCCAAAACTTAAATTTTCCAACTTAAATCAACTCTTCACCACGAGTCACTTAACGGCTCGTGGCCTACCCAATGGGTCACAGGACGATTCATTTTATGACCTGGGCAAGAAAATCCTATTTTCTTCATTTTAACTCCCGGGACAGATCTTAGGATTTTCAGGGCATTACAATATATTCCCCTTGAGAACATTCGTCCTCGAATGTTGAAAAACACACAAGAAATAGAGAATTGCAATCATTATACTCAAATACTGATCATAAAAGCTAAAAACCAACAGAATGACTCTCTTCGAACTGAACTACATGACTGAACTGAATTCATGAGTTATCCTTGCGTATATTGACATGAAAGAAACTGGGACACATGAACTAAACATGAAACTGAATAGAGTTTTAGGGAGAAAATTGATACCTTAAACTGAAACTGAGCCGGAAGGGAATAATTGTGGGTATCTAGCCATCATATCTTCTTCGGTTTCCCACGTAGCTCCCTCAACATGCTGATTCCTCCACAAAACTTTGACAGAAGCTACTTCTTTGTTTCTCAACTTATGAACCTGACGGTCAAGGATTTGAACTGGGACCTCTTTGTAAGAGATACTATCTTTCACTCCCACACTGTCTAGGGGCACCACTAAAGTTGGATCACCGATGCACTTCTTCAATAGTGACACATGGAACACTGGGTGCATAGATGATAACTCTGAAGGTAAATCCAGCTCATAGGCTATATTGCCAATTCGCCTTAGAATTCTGTACGGTCCCACATATTTCGGACTGAGTTTTCCTTTCTTCCCAAATCTCATCACCCCTTTCATGGGTGAAATTTTCACATAGACCCACCCATTTACTAGAAAATCTAACTCTCTTCTCCTCACACCAGCATAGGATTTCTGTCAACTTTGAGTTGTTTTCAACCTTTCTCGGATGAGCTGTACTTTCTGCACAACTTCATGAACTGAGTTTGGCCTTATCAAGATAGCTTCACCAACATCAAACCACCTTAGAGGAGATCTACACCTCCAACTATATTATGCCTCAAATGGGGCCATCTGAATACTGGAGTGGTAGTTATTGTTGTACACAAACTCGATGAGAGGTAGGTGATCATCCCAACTACCCTTGAAATTGATCACACATGCTCTTAGCATATCTTCTAAAGTTTGTATAGTCTGCTCAACTTGTATATCTGTCTGTGGGTAAAAAGCGCGCTGAGCTTAACCTATGACCAAGTCCTTTATGAAATGACTTCCAAAAATGAGAGGTGAACTAGGTACCTCTATCTGAAATAATGGACAAGGGAACTACATGCAGTCTGACCAACTCTTGGATATAAAGTCTAGCATAATCCTCGGCTGAGTCTGCAGTTTTAACTTGGAGGAAATACGCTATCTTGGTCATCTTGTCTACTATCACCCAGATTGAGTCATGCTGTCGACGCGTACGAGGTAGACCTGTAATGAAATCCATATTTACTTCTTCCCAATTCCATGTGGGTATGCTGATATCCTGAGTCATACCTCCCGGTCTCTGATGTTTTACCTTGACCTGCTGGCAGTTTGGGCACTTAGCTACAAATTCTGCAATGTCTCTTTTCGTGCCATTCAACCAGTAAATATCTCGTAGATCATGGTACATCTTAGTAGCTCTAGGGTGGATAGAGTATCTCGAACTGTGGGCTTCAACTATTATCTTCTGTCTCAGGTCACCCACATCCAGCACACAAAGTCTACCCTGGTAATGGAGTACACCATTTACCCCTTGGGAGAAACCCTCCACTTCCTTTCTGAGAATCGCCTCCTTCAGCTTAAGCAATATGGGATCTTCATCCTGCCTTGACTTAACTTTAACTACCAATGAGGAATCTGATAAACTCTGCACCATTACTCCGCTCTCGGCTGTATCAACCAACTGCATTCCCAACTGTGCTAACCTATGGATATCCTTTGCCAGTTCCTTTTTGCCCTCTTCAACATGAGCCACACTCCCCATAGACACTCTGGAGGGCATTATCCACCACATTTTCTTTGCTCGGGTGATACAGCACACTCATGTCATAGTCCTTCAGTAGCTCTAACCACCTTCTCTAATGAAGATTTAGATCTTTCTGACTGAACACATACTGAAGGCTCTTGTGATCGGTAAAAAAATCCACGTGAGCCCTGTAAAGGTAGTGCCTCCATATTTTTAATGCAAACACCATCGCTACCAACTCCACGTCATGAGTCGGATAGTTATTCTCATGAACCTTGAGTTGTCTAGAGGCGTAAGCTATCACCTTAACTCTGGAAGCGTCACAATAAACAACCAACCCTTCTATTTATTCTGGTAAGTCAAAACTGGAGCGGTAGTGAGCTGAGTCTTCAACTTCTGGAAACTCTTTTCACACACCTCTGACCACTGAAATTTCATCTTTTTCTAAGTCAACTTAGTCAGAGGAGATGCAATAGGGGAAAAACCTTCCACAAAATGTTGGTAATAACCGGCTAGACCCAAGAAGCTTCTAATTTCGATTGGGGAAGTAGGTATTGGCCAGTCTTTCACCGCTGCTATTTTTTGAGGATCTACTTGAATACTCTTACCCGAGACCACGTGACCAAGAAAAGTCACAGACATCAACCAAAATTTGCATTTGCTGAATTTTGCGAACAACTGTTAGTCTTTGAGCATCTGAAACACTATCCTCAGGTGATTAGCATGTTCTTCCTCATTTTTGGAGTATATCATAATGTCATCAATGAACACAATGATGAACACGTCTAGATACTGCTTGAAGACTCTATTCATCAGGTCTATGAAAGCTGCAAGGGGATAAATGAGTCCAAAGGAAATAACCACGAACTCGTAGTGACCATACTGAGTTCTGAATGCTATTTTTGATATGTCACATTCTTTAACTCTTAGCTGATGATACCCCGACCAGGGATCTATCTTGGAGAAACAACTGGCTCCCTGAAGCTGATCGAACAAGTCGTCAATCCTAGGTCGGAGGTAACATGTTCTTGACTGTGACCTTGTTCAACTGAGGTAAATCAATGCACATTCTGAGGGTACAATCTTTCTTTCACACGAATAGTACTGAAGCACCCCAGGGAGAGATGCTGGGTCAGATAAAAACTTTATCAAGAAGGTTCTTTAGCTGCTCCTTCAACTTCTTATGCTCGGCTGGAGCCATTCTGTATGGAGGGATGGAGATGGGCTGAGTGTCTAGAAGAAGGTCTATTCCAAAGTCTATTTCCCGCTCAGGAAGGACTCGAAGAAGATCTTCGGGAAATACGTCAGGGAACTCGCTGAAAACTAGAACTGCTTGGATAGTTGGAGTCCCAGAGCTAGAATCTTTGACCTGAACTAGATGATAAAAATACCCTTTGAAAATAATCTTTCTGGCCTTAAGTTAGAAAATAAACCGACCCTTAGGCGCTGAACTACTGCCCATACACTCTAAAGTTGGCTCATTAGGGAACTGAAACCTGACGAGTCGATTGAGGAATAATTAGAGTGTAACCAATCCATGCCAAGAATAAGGTCAAAGTCATCCATGTATAACTCTACATGATCGACTGGAATGACCTTATTCAAGATTGAGACTGGGAAATTTCTATACACCCGACTGGCTCTAATTGACTCGCCAACTAGGGCGGAGACTGAGAATGGTTTTGAGAGGACTTCTGGATTGATATCAAATTGGAAAGCTATATAGGGAGTCACAAACGATATTGTGTCTCCTGGATCTAGTAGGCATACACGTCTAGATGTAGAGGCATAACATACCTGTGACCACGTTAGGTGAGCTCTCTTGATCCTGACGAGAGGAGAAAGAATAAAAAAGGTTTTGACATTGGCCTCCATCTGTACCTGAAGTGCTGGCCTGCTGGAGCTGCTGAAGTGGTGGATTGTGATCTTACCCATCCTGCTGACGGGCATTTCTTGAGCCGATGACCAAGTTGCCACACCCAAAATGACCCTATCGTCCTTGAATACATTCTCTTGGATGGTTTTTTCCACACTTAGGGCAAGCTGGGTGATCTTGGGCAGATTTATATGCCCAAGTGATACTCAAACGTATTATTTTCGCCTTGTTTGTGTGCAATATGTATATATTCTCATGTAATTGGTAATAAAATGTGAATTTATACTAACCAACATGATTAGCATTTGTTTTGTAGGAAAATATGATTTTTAGGAGCTAAAATGCATGTTGGAACTATATCGGAGTTGGACTTGGATACGAGCGTGGAAAAGACATTGGAATGCACAAATTATAGGGGCTCCGCGATGGAGCCGTACCACGCTACCATCGCGGAGGCACACTTCCTGGAGAGGAAATTAAATGGCAAATTCCAGTGAGGCCTCGCGACAGCTCCGTGGCACGGAGATAGGCCTCCGCGTTGGCCTCCGTGCCACGTTGAGGCTATTTTACCGGACCCTGGATTTCCAGTGAAGGTCCGCGTCCACGCCGTGTCACGGAGGCAGTGCTCCGCGTTGATCTCTGTGACACGTTGCTTGTTATTCCGGGAAAAATTTCCCTCTAGTATAAATAGCACACTTAGGTTTATTTTAATTAGTTCAGACTTGGTGGAGCAAGGACGTGGGTTAGCAGCAGTTGAGGGACGAAAAAGCTAAGGGATTTCTTCTCTTCCTTTCTTCTTTCAATCAATTGTATGTATGATTTACACTTGTTTTAGGATGATCTATCCACAAATGAGTGGCTAATTCTCTTCCTTGCTAAGGTTTTGAACATGTGTAGTGAATTTTGATTGTAAATGATATGGTTTCCTCTTCTTCTTTCATGTTGTTCTATTAATTCTTGTTCTTACTGCATTAGTGCTTGGCCGACATTAATGTACATCTAAAAAGTCCAATTTCACTCGAGAGAGCAAGAAATTGGAAAGTTGTGAATTAATAGGGTATTGTTCTTAACTTGATTTGGGAAAATTGGGTTTTGATGTGCTTTCCTGATAGAAATATACTTGAAAGCCGTATTAGTCAATTTAGGAACCGGAATTGTATTGCTAGGTCGTAAATTGCATTTGATCACAGAAATGTAGACGAATGGTTTATGATTCTTAAGTGAAATTAAATACGAGAGTTTTAATTTCTAGGCTACTGTTCTTGGCTAGCAACATGAAGAAGAGATTAACCGAATTATTATTATAATCGAATTCATTACTTGTTCTTAACCTTGGCATGCTCATATCCATAGTTTAAATTCACAGTAAATAATTGTTAATAGTTTTAGTATATATTTTATAAACAAAAACTCATTTAACTGTTGGTTACGTTGTTGTTAGCATAATTAGAAGTAAGATAAGAATATAGTATACTTAGGCAAATTTTACATATCTTGAGCCTCCTTGGATCGATACTTGGCTTACTTAGCCACTTTATTACTTGTTTGACCACGTGCACTTGCATGTCGGTTTATAATATATAATACCAACCGAAACAGCCGAACAAGTTTTTGGCGCCGTTGCCGGGGAGGCTAGGCAAATTTGTGAAATTGTGTTTAGTGTAAATTTACTGTATTTTTATTTTTATTTTCTTAAGTGTTAACAACTTGGTCTTAGCCTGTATTTTGCAGACTTGATTTCTGTGAACACTGGCAAGGGACAAAGAGCTGGTGGAATCTTACTTAGAGCCTGAACGTGAATTTCATAGTCAACGTAGAGAAGCTCTACAAAAGAAGCTGCAGTTGCTCAGACAGTCTATTATGGAGCAACAAAATCCACCAGTTGTGAGGGCAGTGTTAGTGCCCGATGAAGCAGCAGCAAGGCCGTTTCGCGAGGTGGCAATCCCACACGCTAACAATGTACATTCTAGCATCCGCAAACCAGAGCCTGGAGGGAGGTTTGAATTAAAGCAGAATATGGTGCAACTCTTGCACACAAGCGGGCAATTTACCGGTCTCCCTCATGAAGATCCACAACAACATCTCCAAAACTTTTTGGAGATAAGTGACACTTATATACCCGCTGGAGTGTCACCTGATTATGTTCGGCTCACCTTATTTCCGTTTTCCTTACTTGGTGAAGCCAAGAGGTGGTTAAAAGCTGAACCACCCAATTCTATATCAACGTGGGATGATCTTGCACGAAAGCTTTTGATTAGATTTTTCCCTTCTGGTAAAACAGCCAGACTTAGAAGTCAAATTCTATGTTTTAAACAGAGGGAGGGAGAAAATCTATATCAAGCATGGGAAAGATTTAAATCCATGTTGCGGGACTGTCCTCATCATCATCAGTCCAATGAGGTGCTGGTACACAAAATTATTGAGGGTTTGGAACCCCACACTAAAATTCTGTTAGATTCAGCAGCTGGAAGGCAAGCGCTGGAAAAGACTTATGAGGAGCTGTACACTTTGCTCAACCGAATTTCACAATGCAATCCAGAATGGAATGCAGATTCATCTCGAGGTGGAGCAAGGAAAGCAGCGGGAGTGCTTGAAGTGGATGGATTTACAGCTATCGCTGTACAGATAGCTGCCTTGCAAAATCAGTTAAATAACCACTTCAACAATATGAACTTGAACCAGCCTTCAGCCTCAGTCAATGCAGTCCAGCAGATGTGGTGTGAAGTGTGTGGTAGTAGTGAGCATTCAGCTGAGTGCTGTGGTGCAAATCCTGATTCTGTTAACTTTGTGGGCAATGCACAGAGAAATCAGCAGCAGTTTGGTAGTGGCTACAACTCGAATTGGAGGAACCATCCGAATTTTTCGTGGGGAAGCAACAACCAGCAAGGCCAAAGTTCTGGTCAGGGTATGCATAGAAATCAAGGAGGGCAACAGAACTATCAATCACAATTCAGGAATCACAATGCCCCTCCTCCACCACCATCACCTACCATTGAGGAGATGTTCAAGACCATGATTGCTAATCAGGCACAATTGCAGGCTGACTATGTTAAATTGGCAGCCGAAGTGAAGAACAATCAGTTGGCGACCAAGGCTCTTGAATATCATTTTGGGCAATTTGCTAGTGCCCAAAATACAAGACCCAGAGGAGGAATACCTAGCGACACGGATCCTAATCCGAAGCAGGTTAATGCGGTGACCACGATGAGTGGCTTACAGTTGAAGGAGGTGGAAACGGAAAGACCGCCTCAAAAGTCAGGAGCAGCAGATGTTGAGGAGGAACAAAGTTCTGATAGGGGGAAGACTAAAGAAGCAGAATCAGAAAGGCCTCCACCCCCATTCCCTCAACGACTTAAGAAACACAAGGAGGAGGCGTGTTTCAAGAAATTCATGGAGGTGCTTAAACAGGTACATGTTAACTTACCTCTTGTTGATGTCTTGCAGGGAGTGCCAAAGTATGCAAAATATATTAAAGACATCGTGGCTAACAAAAGTCGTTTGACTGAGTATGCCACGGTGGCTTTGACGGAGGAATGCACTTCCCGGATTCAGAATAGACTGCCCACGAAACTGAAAGACCCTGGAAGTTTTACTATCCAGCTTACTATTGGGCAAAGTATCCGAGCTCGTGGATTATGCGACTTGGGGGCAAGTATAAATCTGATGCCATCTTCGGTATTCAGAAAGTTAGGTCTAGGGAGTCCTAGACCTACAACGGTAATCTTGCAGCTAGCGGACAGGTCCTTAGCTAAGCCGGATGGCATTGTTGAGGATGTGTTAGTGCAAGTGGGCTCCCTCATTTTTCCGGTCGATTTTATTGTTCTGGACTTTGAACCAGATGCTGAAGTCCCATTTATTTTGGGACGACCCTTTTTGGCAACCGAAAAAGCATTAATTGATGTAGCTGCGGGTCAACTTACAATGCGGGCACATGACAAGATAGAAGTGTTTGACGTGTACAAAGCACCCAAGCTCCCGATTTTAAATGAGGAACTCTCGGTGATCAATGTGATTGATCATGGGAATGCTAATATAATGAATGATTCCCGAGAGTTAACAGGAAGGCCACCAGATGAGGTTGAGCACTACTGGGGGGAGGACAAGGATCGTGAAAAATCGTCCCTCACCCTAGTAGATAATTGAGCATAATGGACGTCGAGCCGCGACGGTAAACCAGGCGCTGCACGGGAGGCAACCCGTGAAAAGAAAAATATTCTAGTTTTCTTCTTTTAGTAGAGTGTAATTAATTTGTATTTTTATTTTATTTTTCTTTTTCTTGATTTCGTACAAATTTTTCGTTTTAGTTAGTATTTTTTTTCATTTTAGTTAGGGAAATCTATTAATCTAACCAATTTCGTTTAGTGAAGTGATTTTCAGGTCAAACGGAGAAAAATATGCATGGAAGCGGGAAAAATAAGGCAAGGTATGAAAAAATAATTTTATTGAAGAAACAGTGCACTGGGGCGTTGGCTCCGTGTCACGGAGGGAGGGCTCCGCGTTACCCTCCGTGACACGTTGAAGGCAAAATCCGGATTTTTAAAATTTCCAGAGAGCCATCGCGTTGGCTCCGTGTCACGGAGGAGGGGCTCCGCGTTACCCTCCGTGACACGTTGCCTTATATTTGGTGCCGGGTCACACGGGGTTGCCGGGTGACCCGTGTGTTTTTCTTTAAATTAACCCCGATTTTGCCCAATGTTCCCCATTTCTTCTACTCTCCGCAACCAAAACACCCAAATCCCCCTCGCCAACCAACGTGCCACGCTATTAGGCGAGGAATACGTCAAGTTTCTTCGGTTCTTCAACTTAAAGGTACGTTTTCCTCGTTTCTCTCAAATATTTGGCGATTTTAGTCGAATTTGGGCATGTGAGGTGAGATATATCACCCCAAGTAGCAATTTAACATGATGTTGAGTTATTTGTGATTGATATATGTTCGGATTGTTGTAATTAGCGGTTGAACTTGTCGATTACGTGAATAATTCAGATTTGAGTGAAAAATTGCATTCTAGGGCTTGGGTTATTGAATTTGACTTGGGCAACTTGATAATTTGATGAATTCGATGCCGGGGTGTGGTTGTGAATTGAGATAAGTCGAGGTAAATATTGTGTGAATGTTATAGGAAGACGAATTCTCGAATTGTTGGGGAAAATGTGAAAATTGTGTAAATTGGTTTGATTATTTGGATTCGATTGTATATGGAATGTTTTTGCCTTTGTTTTTATTTGTTGTTTTTGTTGCTAAGTGCGATGATTGAATTGTTAGCGATAGTAGGATTGGGATTAGCTGTATGAAGTCTGAGTAGTACACTAACCGTTATGCTGTCGAAATTTTTTTGTGAACGCACTAAGCATAAAGTGTATACTTGTTGTCTTTGGTGTAAATAGAGTTGTCCTTGCCGTAGTTTTGTAAAAGTAGCTAAGGCCTAAGTGTGGGGTAAACGTTGTGTAACCCGACCTTAGCCTAAGTTAACATCTTTATAGCTTAACTTTGTGCTTGTTAATTTATATTGACAGGTACAATGGCTAGTAGACAGGATAAGGGCAAGGGTGCTTCTAACTCAGGCACCGACAGAAAAAGAATGAGATTGGGCACCGCAGTCCCAGCTGCACCAGCTGTTCCGCTCGGCCAACGCTGCCAATACGGAACAAGGTGGGTAACCGAGGAAGGAAAGAAATGGTATGCTAAGCATAAGGAGAGCAAGTACTTCCCGGAGGAACATATTGCACGGGAACCACTAGCACAGGAGTTCCCCCGTATTGTGCAAAGGATTGAAGCAGCTGGGCTCAGCTTTATCTTTCAGGAGCCCAAGGAGTGCAACCTTCATTTGGTTCGAGAGTTCTACGCAAATTGGAACCCGGCCATCAGAAGCCACACAATAAAAATCAGAGGGTAGATTGTCACTCTGGAACCCCAGCAATTTAATGCCATCGTTGGAGCGCGAGACACAGACGCCTACGTTCTCCGCCAGCTAAACATCACCCCACCATACGCTGACATCAGACGTACGTTGTGTGGGGCTCGATCCACAGCCCGATGGAGTAGACATAAGGAGAGGGGTTACCACCAGACTCTGCCTTATTCGCAGATGAACAGGGAGGCCAGAATATGGCTGAAAATTGTATGTTCGTGCTTGATCCCGGGAGTTCATATGACGGATGTGACCTGGGACCGTGTCTGCTTGGTGTATGCCCTTATGAAAGGGCTTGAGATTAATGTTGGGGCGGTAATTATATCCGCCATGAAGAGAGCCAGACTACACCAGGGCCACAAATACGGGTTTGGCGGACTCATCACCACTTCCTCCGAGGCCTCGATGTCGAGGAAGAAGCCTTGGATTACATTCTGCAGTTGGAGCGGAGGGCCCTCGATGTGACAAAAACTAAGTCCCCCGACACCACACACGGGCCAGTGCTGACTTTGGGCGAGTGACATGCTCGTGACGATCAGTACATGGCACGTATGTTCGGCATGCAGATGCTTCAGCTATGGATTGGTGGGAGACCAGCCACCGAGGAAGAATTATGGCAGCTGGAGCTGGATTACCCATTTGGTGAGAATGCCAAAGCCTTATGCCGAGTGGGACCAGCCTTCGTGGAGCCGACTAATGACGATGTCCCTACTGATGAGGAGACGCGTCGGGAGGACTCCGATGTGGAGTCCGATGACGATGATGGCGCTGACTCAGACATGGGGGAAGAGGCAGCAGCACCAGATGAAGAAGTCAAATATTTCGACTGATCAGGGAGTTCCACCACCCGAAATTTTGTTTTGTAATTTTTGTGAACACTGGGGACAGTGTTCGATTTAAGTGTGGGGTGGGGAGTAGCTAGGTTCTCGGACTTAGGCTCTAATCTACTGTATGCTTTTTCCTTGGTTTGTATGTATGTTTGTGTTTTCCCTGTGGTGAACTGATTTGTGTTGTATGTGTATATATTTGTTTGTGTGGTTAATGATGTGTGTTATGAAAAGTTATGGTTGCCAGTGTAAATGTTTTGTAAATATTTTTTTTTCTATCGAGATGATCGAAGTTTTTCAAAAATTTTCAGTTTTTATTTTGTTTGGGTTTCTCAGAGTTTGTTTTCGGTTCTTTTACCGAGAATAGTCCCATTGAACCGATGTCATAGTTAGTGACCGTTCCCTATGATGGATGGATGACGACCGTCTTAAGGGAAATGTAGTCGGTAGGAGTAGGATTTTAATTTGTTTTTAATTTTTCTTTGGTGGATTGCATCAATGAACTGTAGTTGCTTTATGGTTGCAAAAATTTCATTGCGTGTGTAACTGATGTTCAAAATGTGAAAGTGATTCGTCCGAAAGCATGCAAGTTGGTAAATATGTTGAGTTACCTAGGCTATAGAATTTGATTCAGTATGATTGAGGCTTAATTTTGAATTCATGTGATTGGCTAATTAGAGAGTCTGTGAATGCATCTTGATTCGAGCATGTGCATGAAGTGTGAAGTGAGGTATTGTTATTCCATGCCATTGTGAATTGTCTAGAACTTGCCTGGTGTGTATACAAAACGAAATGAAGGAGGTGTAGTGTTGGAAAGGATGTAGGCATTTCTTTGTTTTAACCGATAGTTTCCATTTTTTTCTTGTCAAACTCTACCTTTTTATATGTTGTATACCCTAGTCAGCCCGTTGAGCCTTTAGCCAATTTCTTTCTTTATTTTGTCCAAAATTGTATAAACCAAGCTTTATTCCTTCTTTTAATTAGCTGTAAAAGTCTATACAAAACTCTTAAGCGCTTACAAAGAAAAGAAAATGTTCCCAAGGTGTCAAGGAGTGAGAAGAGTGAAAAGAAAAAGAAGAGCAGAGTGAGGAAAGAAAAGATGATGTTGAAGAGGCACTTGTTATAATTAAATGATATTGAGGGTACATCAAAACCCTTTGTTTTGTGTCAAGTGTGTTTGATGAAATGGGCAGTACGAAAGTAAACCAGCATGAATGGGAGAAAAAGAGAAAAGAGAGGAACAATGTCCATGAGTCGATGGGAATGTGTTGAAAAGGCGCTTAAGGATGCTAGCGACTATTATTGGCTAATCCAATATATATACTAGATCCATAGCCCCGTTACAACCCATTAAAGTCCTACTTGATCCTACATTGCATTTCTTTATATTAGTGGAGTAATACACTAAGGGCAAGCGTATGGGTCACGACATGATGCATGTGAATTCTTTTGGGAGAGAGAGTGAAATTAATTTTTATATGCCCCTACTTGCATGTTTGTGTGTTGCATGAACAAAAAGGGGAAGATTCTCTTGAGTTGTGAGGGCACATGCTTGATGAAAGATTGATTTTCGTGTCGGATTTCTTGATTAGATAATTTGCATGAGTTTGCCGATATCAAGAATCAATTCTTAAAGTCTAGGAAGTCTTGATGTATTAAAGGTCATTGTATTGTAAGACCAAGCATGTTTTCGTGATGATTTGCAAAAATTGAATAATCGGTATGACCGTAGCGTAAATGGTCGAACCATAGTGGCGAAGGTTGGGATGTAATTTGCATGAGTTATGTATGTGTTATTCGAGGACGAACAAGGATTTAAGTGTGGGGTAAGTGATCTTGGGCAGATTTATATGCCTAAGTGATACTCAAACGTATTATTTTCGCCTTGTTTGTGTGCAATATGTATATATTCTCATGTAATTGGTAATAAAATGTGAATTTATACTAACCAACATGATTAGCATTTGTTTTGCAGGAAAATATGATTTTTAGGAGCTAAAATGCATGTTGGAACTATATCGGAGTTGGACTTGGATACGAGCGAGGAAAAGACATTGGAATGCACAAATTATAGGGGCTCCGCGATGGAGCTGTGCCACGCTACCATCGCGGAGGCACACTGCCTGGAGAGGAAATTAAATGGCAAATTCCAGTGAGGCCTCGCGACATCTCTGTGGCACGGAGATAGGCCTCCACGTTGGCCTCCGTGCCACGTTGAGGCTATTTTACCGGACCCTGGATTTCCAGTGAAGGTCTGCGTCCACGCCGTGTAACGGAGGCAGTGCTCCGCGTTGATCTCCGTGACACGTTGCTTGTTATTCCGGGAAACATTTCCCTCTAGTATAAATAGCACACTTAGGTTTATTTTAATTAGTTCAGACTTGGTGGAGCAAGGACGTGGGTTAGCAGCAGTTGAGGGACGAAAAATCAAAGGGATTTATTCTCTTCCTTTCTTCTTTCAATCAATTGTATGTATGATTTACACTTGTTTTAGGATGATCAATCCACAAATGAGTGGCTAATTCTCTTCCTTGCTAAGGTTTTGAACATGTGTAGTGAATTTTGATTGTAAATGATATGGTTTTCTTCTTCTTCTTTCATGTTGTTCTATTAATTCTTGTTCTTACTGCATTAGTGCTTGGCCGACATTAATGTACATCTAAAAAGTCCAATTTCACTCGAGAGAGCAAGAAATTGGAAAGTTGTGAATTAATAGGGTATTGTTCTTAACTTGATTTGGGAAAATTGGGTTTTGATGTGCTTTCCTGATAGAAATATACTTGAAAGCCGTATTAGTCAATTTAGGAACCGGAATTGTATTGCTAGGTCGTAAATTGCATTTGATCACAGAAATGTAGACGAATGGTTTATGATTCTTAAGTGAAATTAAATACGAGAGTTTTAATTTCTAGGCTACTGTTCTTGGCTAGCAACATGAAGAAGAGATTAACCGAATTATTATTATAATCGAATTCATTACTTGTTCTTAACCTTGGCATGCTCATATCCATAGTTTAAATTCACAGTAAATAATTGTTAATAGTTTTAGTATATATTTTATAAACAAAAACTCATTTAACTGTTGGTTACATTATTGTTAGCATAATTAGAAGTAAGATAAGAATATAGTATACTTAGGCAAATTTTACATATCCTGAGCCTCCTTGG
This sequence comes from Datura wrightii, assembly GCA_035772735.1. Classification (NCBI taxonomy): domain Eukaryota; kingdom Viridiplantae; phylum Streptophyta; class Magnoliopsida; order Solanales; family Solanaceae; genus Datura; species Datura wrightii. The sequence continues at coordinate 66,344,557 of JASDFA010000019.1, read as the reverse complement.
ATCGATACTTGGCTTACTTAGCCACTTTATTACTTGTTTGACCACGTGCACTTGCGTGTCGGTTTATAATATATAATACCAACCGAAACAGCCAAACACTGGGTAGCTGTAGTGGTTGCTGGCACTATAACTATGGGACTATAATCTTGATGCTCCACACCTCCGATCCTTGCGGGACCGGAAAGCGAGGGAACTAGTTGAAGTAGGTGCTGGAGTCCTCTACTACTGCTGCTACTATTGTGGGCGGCTACTACCGCCAGATCTCTAGTGGCCATAATCTGACTGGCCAGTCCTTGCCTGTTTGTTATCCCGCTCCAGGTCTTTTAGTTTTTCCGCCTCAATTTGTTGGGCATGAACTATGAGGATGGAGATATCAATATCCTTAATAAGCATTGCAGTCTTGCACTCCCTAAGGACCAGGTTCGATACTCCATTAATGAACATCAACATGCAAACCCTGGGCTCGGCTAACATCTCTAGAGTATATTTAGACAATCTTGTAAACCCAGTGCATACTCTTCCACCATATAATTTCCCTATTTCAGATTCATGAATTCAGCCACCTTAGCCTCCCTGAGCTCTTGGGGGAAGAACTTGTCTAGAAAGGCTGTAGTGAACTCCTCCCTTTCCATCGGTTCTGCTCCCGCTGGTCTCCCCTCCTTCCACTATTCTTACCAGATCTAGGCTACCCTTTCAACTGGTAGGTAGCCAGGTCGGCACTCTTTGAGGAGATACCACCCATAATTGGGGTGATCTTCCTGATCTCATCCACGAACTACTGTGGGTCCTCTCCCACCTTAGATCCATAAAAAACTGGAGGGTTCATCCAGGTGAAGTCCAGAACTCGGGAAGCTGCTACAGACTAATTAGTATTGACCGGAATGACCTGCTCGTTCACCTGGTTTATGGCAGTCTGTGCGAGCAGCTAGATAGCTGCTCTGAACTCTGCGGAGGACACGGGGTCATCCTGAGGGACTGCTGGAGCTGGTGGGGTAAGTCGGTGAGCGTCTCCTGCCCTTCTTCCGTTATCATGTCGTGGAGGCATGATTTCACTGAAACAAAATAGAGCACGAGTTAGGAGAATATTTCTGGAATTGAACTTCAAAGCACGATAAAGAGTATGAACAAAAGGAGTTTTCCTAATAATGTCTCATAGCCTCTTCGTCATAAGCGTGGAACGCTTCACACCTATGAAAATGACTCTACTCAACGCGACTTTCAGACATCCTAGGATACTTTAAACCTAGTACTCTGATACCATGTTTGTCACGCCCCGAGTCTATACCCTGGACGAGACACGTAGTACTTGGAGTCACAAGTAACCCCCAAGCCAACCCATGGTCTATCATAACACTGGCATTCTGAGTAAAAACATACAGGAAGCTCGAAAATAATAAAATAAAATATTTATGAAGAAGAACTAAATCATAAAGTTTAAAACAACTGAAAAAAGATGAAAAAAATCTGAATCAATGTCTATGTTTGAAAGCCATTATCTAATGAGTTGCTGAGAGAAGCCTCCAGCTAATCTGTAAGTCTAACTGAAAGAAATATAACTAAAAAGAAATAATCCTCGTCCTCGAAAGATGAGGACTCACCAATGATGCAATTGAAAACTTCTGAGTGAGATCTGCTAACAGTGCTGAGAATGAGAACCTACAGCAGTATCATAAAAAAATACAGCACAAAAGGTATGCATCAGTACTTTGAATGTACCGAGTAAGTAGGAGAAATCATAACATAGAGAATAAAATAACAGAACTGACATGCAATGACCAACTGAAATGTTGAAACTGAATAAACTGAATTAGACTGAGATGGTCATGACATGCCCTAAAATTGAGATACTGATATGAAATATTGTATTGAACTGATCTGAATTGGGTAGTCTGAAACTATTATGAACTGAGATAATTTGAGACTGAACTGAACTGATTAGTGGGAAAGTCTATAACTGACATATAACCACGTGAGCTAGTCGTGGAGTCCGATGTATATACCCCATCGATAGAACCCAATATCATGTTATAAAGGCATGAACTGAGTGATCACAGGTCTGGGTCCATAAGGCCAATAAAAATATCCGACGGTGGAAATGTAGTTCTAGGAACCTAGGTGTGCTGGAACCTTGGTCCGCTTGATGCTAAGTCCTACTCCCACTAGATAGTCCTAGACTGACTACTAAGGTGATAGCTCAAAATTGAGGCCCAAGACTAAGTCAGGAATACCTATCTGGAAGTACTCTGTGAGTCTTATTGGACCGAATTTTGTAACTGGTGTTCTAAGACTGGTCAAAGTTGCTTATTTGGAAGCGTCATAACCGTCTAAAGAATAAACTATAATCTTAAGCTGGGATCCTAAGTCTGGTCATAGCTGCTTATCTGGAAGTTTCATGACCGCCTAAAGAACCACTAAAATCTAATACTGAGTCTAATACTGATAACTGGGACACCTCAAGAATTAACTGTAGTCAAACTGATCAGCTGACATTTCTGGACAACATGGAGTCTAATAATCTGACTGAGACTGGGCATGTAAATATTTGACTAAAATTTTCAAATACACTAATAATATGGAGATTCCAAATCTGTTAGAATCAAGCTACAAGGAAACTAGTCCAACACGCAAGATCCTAAATTCTACTGAACTGAGAATTAGGGCTAAATTATTCCACAAGATACAATTCACGTAAATGTCTAGAAATAGGAAATAAAAAATAGTTAAAATCATACGAAATATACCACTTGAAATCTTTAACAAAATTAATCTGACAATTTTCTACATTTCAAATCCACAGGGCTGAACTAATAGAGAAAATTAGAAAAGTTTTTTTTTGGGGACACGAGCGAAGAACTATTTCCTTGTTGAATTTCCATATACCTGATGAAGAAATATGAAGAAAATCCCTTGAGAAACTGAGGAGAAGTTGACTGCCCTAGTTTTTGCTTGAGAGGAATGATCTGAATTCTATGAACGTTCTTTTGAGAGTCTAAGTGATGAAAACCGTTCAATCCCTCTAAATTCATCAAAAATATACTTTAAATGACGTAGTATATGCCTTAGGATCATAGGAATTATGGAAAAGCCCCTACTAAACTTGCAGGGAAAAGTTGACTGCCAGTCCCCACGAGGGACTGGACGAGTCATGCCCAGTGACCACGACTCGTGGTCACAATCCATAAAGTACACTACCAAATTCCCTCTATTCGTCACCACGAGGGACACACAACTCATGGTGTACTCAACGACTCGTGGTCCACCCATCGCCAACACTGCCTAATTCTCCAATATCCAAACCACTCTGGACCATGGGTCACCTAACGGTTCATGGCGTAGACGATGACTTGTGGTGTCTAGTCGTTAGGTACGCTACCTATTCTCCATTCCTCCTTCACTGCCTTTGAGCACGACTGACTTAACGAGTTTTGGTACTAACCACAACTCATGTTCATGTCCGTGGTTACCCCAAAACTTAAATTTTCCAACTTAAATCAGCTTGCCAGCACGAGTTACATAACGACTCGTGACCTACCCAATGGGTCACAGGATGACTCATTCTGTGACCTGGTGTAGAAAATCCTGTTTTTTTTGTTTCAACTCCCGGGTTTGATCTTAGGGTTCTCGGGGTATTACAATCTATTCATTCAATCTTTCCTTGTGTGATCCAATGTTGTATGCCATGTAACAACATCAACATTATTTTACTAGAATAATATACCATTACACAACAGTCAACATAATAGTCATAAGTTGAAGGATTATAATCTAAAATGATAAAATGATCATAACAAAGTACAAAATCATAAAAAATATTTTCTAGAGTAATTCTAACACCTTTGTGACTAGAATATAAATTGAAACCAATATCTAAATGAAGAGACACAGAAACTAAGTGTCGTCGAATCTCTGAAGCATATAAGATGTCATGTAACATCAAAAAATCGGACACCATGTAAGTCCACTTTGCAAGTGCCTATCCCTTTGACTTCAAGTCTTGCATTATTTCCTACATATATCCACTTTGATCTAAGTGAGACTCGATGAAATTGCACAAATTCTTCTCGATCACAACTCACAGGTCGGTGGATCCTGAGTTTACAATCACATAGGATAAGATTCAGTTAGTAAAGCAGTGCTAGAAACATATGTAGCACTTAGAGATGCATTTATAAATGCTATCTTTTTTGTCTTGGCACAATCATGAGAAAAATGCCTTGAAAATTGACATTTGTAGTACTTCATCTTGCTTTTGTCTTTCTTCTTGTAAGATCTTTTTCCCTTCTTGAAATTTGACTTGTTCTTTTTCTTTGAGTGTCCTTGTCTGGTCTATGTTCCCTTCTCGTTATTTTCAACTCTTCTTGTACTTGAATCCTGAAAATTTTGTACCACTTGATTATTCCATAAAGGCATTAGATATAACTTTAGCAACACCAAGCTGCTCATCTTTAATGTCGACATGATGGGCTACACTAGAAAATTTTTTGATGCTATTATTGCGGGTTAAGTTGACCTTTAAATGTTCCCAACTATTGGGAAGAGACCGAATCACTGCCTAAAACTATTGCTCACCAGAGAAAACATAACCAACACTTTTGAGTTGAGACAATCATATTTGATATCACCCTAAGGTGTTGTTTGATATTCTAATCATGACACTTCTTGTAAGTATAAAACTTGATAGTCAACTATCTAAGGTGGATCACATATGTACCTCTATATGTTCTTCACAAGTGTGCCCACATGGCATGAGCAGTAGGAAATTCCTCACATCCATGAATGAGGTCATCAATAGTGGAATTTACAATAATTCCACGTGTAGTGGAATTTGTCTATTTTCCAAGCTTTGCAAGATTCAAATCTCTTATGTGTTTTAATATTATCATCTTCTGATTGACTTAAAACATGATTTATACCTTCAAGAGCATCTTTCTCTTTCAATACATACTATCTTTTATGATTCCAGATATCGTAATTGTCATCATTCAGTTTCTCACCTTTGTTCAAGTAAGCAATTATATTTTTGATGTCATGTATGTTAATTAAGAGATAAATATGAAAGATATTCTTATCAATATTACTTTGATCAATATATGAATGAGATATTCATATACTCACTCTAGCAAATCAATTTTTATAATGACTTAATATTTAATATAGAATCGAAATGGTCAGTAAATTTTTAATCATCATCCACAATCTAAATATTTAATTAAAAGTGAAAAATATTTCTTAGTGAATATTTTAGAGATGAATTCCAATTAAGCCTCAATTCATTTAAATGAAAATTTGTAAACAGAGACAAATGACAAATAACTTAGTACATATATAGGAAATAAATAAACAACTTCAAATGATAAGTCAATTGAAGATAAAAATCCTCCCACATAACTTTAATACAACATATATACATCCTAAAATGTTGACTTGGGTAAACCTCACGATAAACATTAGTGAATCTCTTACCCTAAGGTTCTTGGAGAGAGTCTGCTAAAATAGCTAAAGCTTTCCAGTCCAAGATTGCAACGTAATTTTTCAATTTGAAATGTTTCAATTAAAAAATTATGAATGAACTCAGCGACAGAGATACTTGGGGACATATTAAAAGACTTGAACTCTCTAAGTTTTTTTCTCTCTTTCCCTTCATACAACCCTTTGATTTCTCAATAGATTTTATGCCGTCCTTGGGACACCATTCCTTATGATTTCATGCCTTTGAAAATATGTCCTATGGTGACTTTTTCTTTTACATTGTCCCTTTGCTCGACTTTCAGAACTCTCATTTGGAGTAATTTGAGTTTGTTCCTATTCAACCATTTCTGAAACAAGAACAAGAAAACAATAAGAATGGCTATACCATTTGACGATACAACTTGTACCAACAATAACTTGTAGAAGACAAAAAAAAAATGATTAAGGAACATAAGGACTAAACAAATTACCAAGTCTAAATAAAATAAAGGATACATCCCTTATTTATAATATTTTTAAAAAATCATATCTCACTCATTTTTAATCTGTTTTGCATGCATATATTTTAATGAAAATCTAGGAATGAGTAAATTTTGAAAAAATGAGTTTGATTCCAAAATCCAAATGACTAATTTCCAGAAAACATACTACAACAGTACTTTTTTCATAAAACTATCAAACAATTACAACCTAACTTTAAAAAATCATATCTCACTCATTTTAAATGAGTAAATGATGTGTTGGGAATTAGCTACACATCTTTACTTTATTTCATAGCATTTTGCATGTCTTTAGGAGTTAAATTAAGTTAAAACTAATCTTATTATGCTATGTTTTAGGAACTAGAGCAATGAAAAGGTGAAAGGGGGTTTAGGCTAGAAAAGTACTCAAATGACGAGGCAACATACGGACAGTCTATCTGAAAGATGGTCCACATCACTTACCATCCCTTCCCAGCTGCAAATTCCAGAAACCTAGCAAAAAGGGTCCTTACAATACGATTGGAAAGAAGGACCATTTTCTTGAAGGACGGTTCGTCAATTGAAGAATGACTCGATCTAGAAAGAATGAGATTTCTAAAGTACGGTGCAAGATACGGTCCGTCAATCAAAGGACGACATACTACTGGACAAAAGCTTAAATGTAAAGTATGGAACAAAGGATTGTCTGTCCGTGTACATTTGGCGCTCCAAAGTTTGAATTAATGAGACTTTTCGGGACATAGTATAAATATATTTTTCTTGTAATTTTTAGAGAACTTTTTCATTATTCAGTTCATACTTAAAGTGGAGAGTACAAATTAGCTAGTTTAGCCCTAGTTTTCAAAGTAGATTCTAGATCTTAGCTTGTAACTTGAATATTTCAATTTCCATTGGTAAGCATGTCTACTTACTTTACTTCTCTTCTTCTTCTTGCTATGGTTAACTAAAATCAGATCTAGTTATGTCTGGTAATAGAATAGGGAGGCTTGCTCTGACCAAGACTCCACTTTTTGCTCCGTCCGCGGAGCGTGTGAATTTCCTGGAATGTAGATAGACCAAGGTTGTGAACCCCAATGATCCCATTTGATAAAATTTAGTTTGGACTTATGAACATTTGATAGATTTTTTCTTTGTAATGTGTGATTAGTGATGAGAGTCATCCAATCCTGCCCAATCACCTTTATGAGGCTTGAAAGATCAAATTTAGGTTAGGTTAGAATCAATCAACAATAACTCAAGGCATAACCCTTGTTTAATTAATTCTCCTAGACATATGTTGAATTTCAATTGACAACAAGCAATTGGATAGAAGGAAATTCTCTTCAATTTGAAAAAATTGAAGTATATTGACACCTATGGTGCTATTGAAAGATACACATGAGTTGTCTATGTAAATTGCTTATAATTGGGGCCACTTCCCTATAATTATCTCTAATTGATTACAACCCTAGCATATTACATTCTTTAGACATAGTTAAATTTTGCTTCTCTCAATTTGAATAGACTGTATCTTAAAATACTTCACTTTTTAATATTAGATAGTCTAGATTTCGAGTAGTCTCTGTGAGATTTGACCCCAACTCCTTGTTAGGTTCTATATTTGTTGCGATCATTTACACTACCCGATTGTGGGATTGAATTTGAACGACATCAGTAATATTTCAACAAAAATTTCTAAATAAGTAGATTATGAACAAGTAAGTTTTATGCCGAAAATTTTATGGCTAATTTCCAGAAAACATATTAAAGCAACAATTTTTCTAATAAAACTATCAAATAATTTCATCCCAACTTCAAAAATTCATATCTCACTCGTTTTTAATACGTTTTAAACTAGTAATAATAAAAAACTCTAAAAAGTAGATTATAAATAAATAAATTTCATGTATAAAATAAGAACGACTAATTTTCAGAAAATATATTACAGTAGCAGTTTTTTCATAAAACTATCAAAAGATTTCAGCCTAACTTCAAAAATTCATATTCTACTCATTTTAATCCTTTTTAAATGAGTAATATATTATTTAAAAGACTTAGACAAGTAGATTATAAATAAATAAGTTTCACGCTAAAAGTACAAACGACTAAGTTTTAAAAAATATATTATAACAGCAGTTTCTGAGCCTGACTGATAATTCATCCACTAATAATATGTAGTTTAATTCTTCTGTTCATTATCATGATACTACTAACCCATGTAGGTTTGTTTTGTACTATTTTATATTAGCTTCTTCTACTCTTATAACAAACAAATAAACATAAATATAAGAAAAGTATCAATACTTCTACCGACTAGCAGACGAACCGAGGAACTCCCCTAGAACCTCTTATTATTATTATTATTATTATTATTATTATACATAGAATACATCTGCGTAGATAAAATTAATGGACATACAATCTTTCTCTGAAACCATTCTTAGAAAATAAGAGAAAGAACAATGGGTTATGTACCTTAAAACAATGGAAGAATTATTTTTCTTGCTACCACAGGAACCATCCCCGAGTCTGTTTTGAATCTCTTGGAAATAAAATTTTCATTCTACCAACTAGATGCCTTTTTTTTCTCATGCATTTCTATTCTGATGGAGGAAAAATATACGGGAGAAGATATAAAAATCACCTATTAGGAAAAAATTTCTCATGTTTGCCCTTATCTTTTCAAGCAATAGTTTTCCTTTAGAAGTTAACTAACTTCCCAAGTAAATTCCTTTGGCATTATCTCTTTTAAAAAGTTTGGATTGGGTCAATCCGCATGGGCAATCCATGACCCAAATTAATATAAAATAGGAAGCATTAAATGTGATAACAAAATCTACTCATACAACTCAAAATAGACTAAGTTATAGGGCTACCAAATCTGAATATAAAGTACGACACACAACTTGAAATGAAAAAGTGCTAAAGTCTATTACAATAGAAGAAGATTCCTCATTATTCTAATGGTGGCTCACCCTCCTGAGTACGACCGAACAAAAGCTAGTCACTATCCTAGAGCCAGATCATCCTCATGTTGACCTGCACAACCATAATAACTATAAATCTAAAAGACCCAGCAAGATTATCGACTCGCTCCCCCCGACCTACTCCTAGGCAAGTCCTTAAAAATTATTGATATAGTGCATTCACTGTAGAAAAAGATAGAATAATACATATACATACATATATGTGTGTGTGTGTGTTAAAGTGACTGTGGTGGAATCAAGCATACAAATAAAACACATGGACATGATATAAAATCTACTATTCATCAACCACACATCTCACGTATCTTCAGTGCTTAGGCGCCTACCTGACCTATCTATGATGTCAGTGCATCAACCTCATGTCTTATCCGTTGCCATTTATATCCACTATCAGGCATTGAGATACTATTATGCCTAAATTTATTAAACAACTAAACATGTATCACCGATAACTATAATCAACTATTGGTACTAATTGAGAGATATGCATGCTAATAAGCTAAGTAGTTTCACAATATTTAAAAAATTTTTTGAAGCATCAAGCATTGTAAAAACACAGGTTGTGACTCATACATCCTAAACTAGATACTTGCAAATTAGCCAATCCAACTTATGTTCGCCTACTCACATGAACTAAGTGAATTAAATGCATACAAGTAGCTCAAATGTCATGATTTTAAGGAAAAATAAATAAACTAGGAGTTAAAGTCTTACTTCATTAAAATATGGTAGTCAAACTTTGTTTGAAATGACCGAACTCTCCTTGAAGAATCAACAATAGCCTCAAACTATTAAAACTTATCAATAACATTTTCAAAAAAGTCTAGAAAAACTAATTTCACAATGTCTCGTGGTCAAAGTCAACTCTTAAGCAATAAAATTCATCCCTCAGTCAACTTAGAATTCGAATTTGATTGCGTTGACGAGTTACCCATAAGTTAGAAAATTCCACAATAATTAAAATCAATTTTCATCCCAACTGCTATGTTAAGGATCTTCTAATTCTAGGTTAGGTCTAAATTTTTAAATTTTAGCTTCATGATTAGCATGATTCATTATTCAAATTCAATTAAATTAACACAAAAATACTAGTTTGGTGTAAACAATCATTATCTTGGGGCTGGAACTCCTTTTTTTTTTTTAATATTTAAATCTGGAAGCTTATCTCCTAAAATTCCAAGATTAAGAGGTTAAAAACAATTCTGGAATTTTGAACTCAGCTTTTATAGGCTATAGTGCTCTGTACGTGATCGAGAGGACCATAATCTTGTTCCTAGTGTGTTGACACCCAATTTTGTCCATCCATATGTTTATTAATTGGTCAAACTTTTTGAATTATAAACAAATTTAAATAAATATTTATAAAAGACATAATATCTTTTAACATTATTTTGGTGTTATTTTTAATTTCATTTTCCAAAATATTCTAATATATATTGCATGATAATTTTAGTATTAATTATATTATGGATAATAAAATTTTATTAAATTTAAATTCACATAAAATTCACATTATATTGAATTTAAGATATATTAGTCCAAATAAATATTATAGATTAATATAATTAGATTAATTATTTAAGTTTAATAAATATGAATTTAATTAATGATCTTATTTTGTTGGGCTAGTCCATTATTTTGGGCTATAAATAATGATCCAACTTTTCTAAGTCAAAGATGTTATCTTATTCTAGAGGTTGAATTTGGTGCCACATGTCAAATGACGTGGCATGTCAAGTCAAATGAAAGAACTACTTGTTGAAAATTTTACTTGGTTAAGTTATTTATTTCGACATCCTACTTGCTGGAGCTACTTATATATGTGACCTATGTTAGTTAAAAAATAAATTAAAGGATAAATAAGGATAAGTAGGTATATCACCTACTTATGAAATTTAATAATAAAAGTGAATTAGAGGATAAATAAGGATAAGTAGGTGTATCACCTACTTATGAATTCCAATACCAAAAACTAAAGTGAAGTTGATAGGTGGATCACCTACTTATAGGAGTAAGGTCCAAATTAATTGTGCCAAACAGAGTTGGATCAGGTCATGTGTCAGGATCAAAACTCATCTGCCCATAAGGCAATTATATATACTCATTTTAGCATCTAAATTAGATTAAACACAAAAGAAATTGCACACTCTCTATCTCTCTCTCCCCCTCCCTCTCCTGGTCGTCTATAAACTCCAAGTAGAGTTCTATAGTTTCTTCCATCTTATAAATCATAAAGAAAGGTATTTGGTATGTGTTTAACATGAAGGAACGTGGAGAATATGTGTCACACCCCAAGCCTACACTCTAGGAATAGCCGACGCTCAAACCACCTAGTGATCCAAGCGAACCCTTGGTCTGACTTATTACTAGCTGAGAATACAATAAAGTATAACGAAGTAATAACTATATGGGATAATAAAAATAGAATTTATTAACTGCACCTAAAATAAATGTTAGAAAGTAATATTATTGACTCAATTCTAACTAATCTATGAAGCCTCTATAACTGAAAAAATAGGTGCAGGGACAAAGTTTCTATGACTACCTTAAACTCTATAAAGTAAAATAACTCAATAAGAATGGGACTCTTCGAAAGTAGGAGGCCTCTCCAAAAGCTAGATAAATGGATCTTAACAAAGCGTCCACTATTGATCCTGTCTATCTAAATTTTTATCATAATAAGATGCAGAGCCAAAGGGCATCAGTACATAGAATGTATGGTATGTAAAATGGCTAAATGAAACAACAGTTAAGAAAGAATATCTGAACTAAAAGAATAAATTGATTCAAGTAATATGACTGAATCTGAAACTCTGAGTGATGCATAGAGCACAAGTATGAAGATGTGTAAAATAATTATGCAATAAAACTGTGTATCAAAAAACAATCTCTGAAAAATACATTTATATATGTATAACTTGAGTTGGGAGTTTCTCATAACCGACATACACCATGAATGAGTGCCTGTGTCCAACTTCTTTCCCAATTTAGGAGAGCCATCCAAAGCCTTGCCAGGGTAGAGGATGAAACTAAACTGTGGATCCAAACTAAAGTCGACTATATGGAGGAGTCACCCGAGTCAATGGCACGATCCTAACGTAATAGGCAGCTGAAAATATCTTTGATAAAGCACTTTAGCTATAGATATATTAGATGTTTAAAAACTCTTGTTGAGCCTTGACTCAAAATCTCTGCACTTTACTTATGAGCCTTGTCTCAAAAATATACTTTGAAAACTTGTGAGCTTCTATGCTCAAAACCTTTAATTTTTAAAAATAAGACTTTACTTTAGTTTTTAAAAATCATACTATAAACTGTACTTTGATTCTCAAAATCTCTTTATGAAAACTCTTTTAAAAATCTGCTCAACTTTATGCAAATAATTCATTTATATCAAATTACAAAGCTTTTAAAAGTAATGACTTTTATGCAATTGGATTCATGAGATAAAAGACATGAACCCTCATCAATCAACCGATCAAGAATCAATAGATGTCATCAATAAAGTGAGTAAAATTACGATCAAAAATCAAGATATACAATAAATATATCACAATATAATAAGATATTTCAACAATGAATCAATTCAACAATAGGAAAGAAGGCCAAATCAAGAATTGGGCAAAACCCGTAGCTTTAATCTCAATGAATTATCACGTAGATGTAGGGCAAGAGGAAGAATAGAAGTTCTCACTTAGATTAGACTTACGTACCTGGAATGAGGAACTCTCGACTCAAGCTTGAATAACCCTAGATTGAAAATGAAGAATCGCTAACCTTCCTTGAGAGCTTAATTATCATGAACTTACGTTGCTAGGAGAGGGAATAAGAGTTTATACTAATTACCAAAATATTTCGATTTAGGTGATAAAAATCTATAAAATTACTAAAATATCCTGGGGTTCCATTTGTGAAATCTGCCTGTCTAGTGATGACAAGTCATCACACGACTCGTGATGACTAACCATGACTCGTGGTGACCCTCTTGGTCACTGGAGTCAAGTTGGTCAATATATGATTCCCTTAGCACTACTCATAGTGAGGAGTCATTACTCATGACCACGGCTCATGGTCTCTGCCTATTATGTCTGGAACCATTTTTACCTTTTCTGAATCTCACACCACGACCTTTCAATATGAGTCGTTACATAATGTAACAAATCGTTACTTGACTCTTTAGGACAGGGACTAGGAAACTTGGTACTACTTATGACGGACCATGTCATGACTCATGGTCACTCACTATGAATCGTGATGTGATTTGTTCTTTGGAACATTTTCCTTTTTTGCTAGTTTTCGGCTTCATATTTAGGATCTGATCTTAGGAAATTTTGGGGGTTGTTACATTATCTCCCCCTTGGAATCATTCATCCTTGAATGAAGACTAAACCATACTGATAGGTGATCTAACTAGGAGTAACTTACTTAGCTTAACTAAATTCATGGAATATGCAACCACACTAAGAATTCCAACAACATCTAATGGGACATGAAATTGATAAGATTACTATGAAAGGAGATTGTTACCTCAAGATAATTCTAGACTAGGAGGGAAAGATGAGAATACTTGGTCATCATATCTGCTTCAACTTTCCAAGTAGCTCCCTTTACTAGCTAATTCCTCCATAACACTTTCACAGAAGCGAATTCTTTGTTCCTTAGCTTACAAACCTGTCGATCTAGAATGTCAACTGGAATTTCCTCATATGACAGGTTATCCTTAACTACCACACTCTTTTTAGGGATGATGAGTGAGGGGTCTCCCACACACTTCTTAAGCATAGAGATGTGAAAAATTGGATGGACTGATGTTAGTTCGGTTGGCAGCTCCAACTCATTAGTTACCTTGCCAAATCTCTTTGAAATTCAATATGGACCAACATAATGGGGATTGAGCTTCCTTTTCTTCCCAAATCTCATGACACCCTTCATGGGTGAAACCTTCAAGTAAACCCAATCATCTACTGCAAACTCCAAGTCGCTACGCCTCATATCTATATAAGACTTTTGGTGACTCTATGCAGTCTTCAATATTTACTGAATGATCTTAACCTTTTCCATGGCTTATTGAACTAAGTTTGGTCTTATCAATTCAGCTTCACCAACTTCAAACCAACCAATTGGAGATCTACACCTTCACCCATTAAGAGCCTAATAAAGAGCCATCTAAATACTGGAATGATGATTTTTATTTTATGCAAACTCTATGAGAGGTAAAATGGTCATCCCAATTTCCTATGAGATCAATAACACATGCTCTTAACAAATCCTCCAACGTTTGAACAGTCCATTCTGCCTGAGCATCTGTCTGCGAATGAAAAGCCGTACTAAGGTTCACCTTCGAACCCAAACTTCTCTAAAATGACTTTCAAAACTGAGCATTAAAATGTGTGACCCTATCTGATATGATGGATAATGGAACTCCATGAATTCTAACTATCTCATGGATATACAATCTTGCATAGTCCTCGGCTGAATCCGCAGTCTTAATCGGCAAGAAATGAGCTGACTTAGTCATTCGATCTACAATCACCCATATAGAGTCATGTTGCCTACGTGATTTCGACAGGCCAGTGATAAAGTCCATATTTGTCATCTCCCATTTTCATTCAGGGATTGCTATATTCTGAGTTACACTACATGGCCTTTGATGCTCGACCTTAACTTGTTGACAACTTGGGCATCTAACCATGAAGTCTATGATATTCCTCTTCATACCATTCCACCAATAGACTTCCCTCCAGTCATGGTAAATTTTAGTGGATCCTGGGTGAATGAATACATGGAGATGTGTGCTTCCACCATGATCCTATCTTTGAGACCATCTATATTCAAAACACATAACCTTCGTTGATACCTCAAAACACCATCTCCCCCTTGTGCGAAAATCAACACCGTCTGCTTGTGGAAATCCTCCTTTAGTTGAAGCAAGAGGGGATCTCTATTCCACTTCTCCTTAACTTCTGCTACTGATGATTCGGCCCATTTTGAACAAGCACACTATCTTCTTTGGAGTTTATAAGACGGACTCCTAAGCATGAGAGTCTACGCATATCCTTAGCCAAAGTTCTCTTCTCCTTCTCTACATGAGCTGTACTTTCCATAGATATCCTGCTAAGAGCATCAACAACTATATTAGCCCTACTTAAGTGGTAGAGAATACTTATGTCATAATCCTTGAACAACTCAAGCCATCCCTCTATCTACAATTCAAATACTTTTGGCTAAAAGCATACTTCAGGCTTTTGTGGTCTGTGACACATCAACATGCGTACCATAGAGATAATAGCGCTAAAATCTTCAAAGCAAACACTACTGCTGCCAACTCGAGGTCGTGAGTCGGATAATTTTTCTCATGGACTTTAAGTTGTCTGGAAACATAAGCTATAAATTTACTATTCAGTATCAATACACACCCAATGCCTACTCCAGATGCATCACAATATACAACAAAATCATCAGTACCCTCTAGTAGGGTTAACACCGGAGTAGTAGTAAAACAAGTATTTAATTCCTGAAAGCTTTTATTAAGAGCTTCAGAACATTGATATTTGACCTTCTTTTGAGTCAACTTAGTCAACGGGGCAGCAATAGTCGAGAATCCTTCTACAAACCTTCTCTAATAACTAAACCCAAGAAACTCCTGGTATTGGTCAGGGTTGTGGATCTGGGCCAACTCTTTACAACCTCAATGTTCTGAGAGTCAACCTGAATGCCCTCACTGGAGACTATATGGCCTAAGAAAGCCACATACTTCAGCCCAAATTCACACTTAGAGAACTTGTCAAATAACTCACAATCCTTAAGTGTTTAAAGGACTATCTTGAGATGTCTAGCATGCTCGTCCCCGCTATTGGAGTAAACCAAGATGTCATCAATGAACACAATAACAAACATTACCAAATACTGCTTAAACACTCCGTTAATGAGGTCCATGAATGCTGCAGGAGTGTTAGTTAAACCAAAGAACACAACAACAAACTCAAAATGACCATGACGGGTCCTAAAAGCTGTCTTGGAAATATCATACTCCCTAACCTTTAATTGATAATACCCCGATTGAGGTCTATCTTTGAGAAACAAGTGGCATCTTAAAGCTGGTCGAGCAAGTCATCGATTCTAGGAAGCGAATACTTGTTCTTGATGGTGACTTTGTTAAACTTTCGGCAATCAATACACATTCTAAGAGTACTATGCTTCTTAATCACGAAGAGAACTAAAGAAGGCCAAGGTAAAGTACTGGGGCGAATGAAAGCCTTATCAAGATCCTTTGATTGCTCTTTAACTCTTCTAGAGTCATCCTATATGGCAAAATAGAGATAGGTTGAGTTTTAGGAAAAACATCTATTTCAAAATCTATTTTCCTATATGGAGGGACTCTAGGAAGATCATTTGGAAAGACCTCTGGAAACTCATCACAACTGAACTGACTGAAGGGATGATGTCTCAGCATTAGAGTCTCTAACTCTCACTAAATAATAGACACACCCCTTAGAGATTAACTTTCTGGCCTTAGGGTATGAAATAAAATGTCCCTTAGGCATAAAAGGACTACCCTCCCAAACTAAGACTGGCTCATCTGGAAATAGGAACTCTACTAGGTCCTATAGTTAACTGTGGCATAATAGGAATACAACCAATCCATGCCTATAATGACATCAAATTCCACCATGTCTAACTCTACTAGATCAGCTGTAGTATCTCTATGATGGACTAAAATGGTATAATTATTGTAGATTCTCTTAGCTAAGATTGACTCACCGATCAGAGCAAAAATACTAAAAGGCTCTAAGAGTTGTTTTGGAAAGATCCCAAACTTAATGGCTATGTAAGGGGTTACAAAGGATAAAGTATCACCTGGATTAGATAAAGCATACACATCAATAGAGAAGACTTTTAACATACGACAATATCTGGGCAGTTCTTCTGATCCTGGTGACTAGACATAGCATACAGACGGTTTTGACCTCCGCCTGTTATCAAAATAGTGCCATTTTGGGAAACTCTGTCTGCTGAGGGAGTAGACTGAGCTCTATTACCCCCATTACTCTATCATAAGGAACAATATCTCAGAAAATATCCCTATTGGCCACATTCATAGCATCCATCTCTACCCGAATGGTACTCACCCAGTGGGCCCTGCCACATTGCCATATGGTGGGTGTCGAGGGGTTCCCTGAACTATATTACTCTGTATTTGAGACCTCTGTTTATTCTTGTTACCTTGGTCTGGAGCATTAGCGGCTGACTGTGTAGGTACGGAGAACCTCTTCTTGAAGGACCTGTTTCCATTTTCATTTCTCTATTGTATGGTCTCACTGCCTATTAGCTTAGCCCTCTTGCTTATCTCCTCTCCATCCTTATTATTATCTTCCTCTAACTGTTGAGCATACACCATAAGCCTAGAAATATCCATATCACTAACCAATAGAGAGCCCTTTCCCTCCTTCTCACGTGCTTGCCCAACCTAAACACGAACTTCCTTATCCTAGCCCTCATATCTGGTACCATCTCCGGAGAATATCTAGATAGCTAGATGAACTTAAGGCTATACTCCTTCATGCTCATATTGCCCTGCCTCAAGTTCATAAACTACTCCACCCTTACTTCTCTTAGCTCCTAAGGGAAGAAGTAGTTTAGGAACCCTTCCTCAAAACTATCCCAATATGTTGGAGCTGCATATCACCTTGTCCTTGCTCCAACTGATCATACCATACATTAGCCACATCCTTGAGCTGATAAGAAGCAAATTCAACTCATCTGTCTCCATCACGTGCATTGCCTTCAAAATCTTTTAGATCTCATCAATAAAGTTTTGGGGGTCCTCATCAACTTTAGACCCTGTGAATACTTGAGGATTCATCCTTAAGACCTCTCTAATCCTTGACACTCCTGAATCATGAGAACTAAAATAGTATGCATCCAGTCAGCGCATAGAGAATTGAAAAAGCATTCATCCCAGATTCTCTTCCTCAAGAAAAATGTCTATCAATTGATCCCTACGGTCAGTTGGTTTCATAATAGGGCTGTTCACTACAAGCTAGCAGTGTTGTCTTAGATTGAACATTGACTAGTACTGAGTTCTGACCGCCTGACTGAGTAGCCACCAACTGAGTGAGCATCTGAATGGCCCCTCTAAACTCTGCCTCTGAAGTACCAATACTAGGAGCTGAGGAACTAGTGTTCCCGGGACCTTTCCACTAGTGGTTGTTGCATCCTGGGCTCCAACAATAGATCCTTATATTGGAGTATGTGAATCATTTTGGGTCTGTATCATAGTCTGTAGAGGCAGGTTAGCTGAGTTCCTCTGGTTGGCGATGTGTTTCTGAGGCATGATCTAAAACACGTGAATGCACAAGTTAGGAAGAAGTCTTTATAGAGTTAAACTCTACCACATGATCTAGAATATGAAAGAAGGGAAATATTTTCTAATGCCCTATAGTCTACCTATTATAGATGTGGTGCGCTTCACACCTATAAGAAGAAAACTACTGGATTCAGCTTCATAGACACCCCGGGACTCTTTGAACCTAAGGCTTTGATACCAAGTTTATCATGCCCCAAGCCTACGCCTTGAGCATGGTCGACACTCAGACCACCTAGTGATCCAAGTGAACCCTTGGCCTGACTTACTACTAGTTGAGAATACAATAATGTATAACAAAAGTAATAACTGTATGGGCTCAATATAACAAAAATAAGATTTATTAACTGTAACTAAAATCAATGTTAAAATATAACATTATTGACTCAACTCTAGCTAATCTATGAAGCCTCAATAAATGAACAATAGGTGTTGGGACAAAGCTTCCATGCCTACCTTAAGCTTTATAAAGTAAAATGACTCGATGTGATTGGGACTCTCCAAAAGTAGGAGGTCTCTTCAAGAGTTGAATGAAGCAAGATCCTAATGAAGCGTCCGCTACTGATTTTGTCTATCTGAATCTGCATCATAATAAGATGTAGCTCCAAAGGGCGTCAGTACGTGAAATGTACGACATGTAAAATAGATGAATGAAACAAAAGTTAAGTAAAAATATCTGAACCAAAAGAATAAATTGGTTGAAGTAATCTAACTGAATTTGCAGCTATGAATGATGCATAAAACACAAGTATGAAGATGTTTAAAATAATTATGCAGTAAAATTGTATATCGAAACAATCTCTGAAAAATACATGTATAAATGTATAACTTGAGTTAGAAGTTTCTCATAACCGACATATATCATAAATAAGCGCATGATCTCCAACTTCTCGCGCAAGTTGGGAGAGCCATCCAAAGCCTTTCTAAGGTATAATATGAAACTAAACTACGGATCCAAGCTAAGTCATTACCAGGAACTATTTGAGAAGTCGCCCGAATCAACGACACGATCCTAACCTATGCTAGCTACGTAGTTCTGGGCTTACGAGTTCTTTGCACTCTTCACTCAACTTGGTGCTAAATAATTCACCTAAAACTATTATGCTCATATAAGTATTCCTATTTGAGTGTCACGACCAGAGCTAGGACCCCAGACTGAGACACGGGAGCTAGAACCATGAATAGCTCCAAGTCGACCTATGGCATGAACATAATAGCTAAAGAACATACATCAGGAAAAATCTGATAACTGAAACATGAACAAGTGAAAGTCTAAATAACAAAACAATAAAAAAATAGAGTCGAACACTAGACAAGCTGAAAGTCTACATAATGTCTGATAAGCCTCTAAGCTGTCTGGTGAGCTGATAGGACAACACACCTAACTAGCTTGCTAAATTTTGGAATTGAATATGGCATAAATAAATGCTAAACTAAATGTCCTAGGAATATGAGGACTCACCAACAAAGGGAACTGAACTAAATTGCAGGGAGTTGAACTAACTGCGGAACTGAGTCTGATCGTTCGGACCTGTATCATGAGATGACACAACATAAAGTATGTGGTTAGTACTTGAAATGTACTGAGTATGCAAGGTAATTAAAACATGCTAAAAACATGTTAATTGAAATCATGCATATAAACATAAATCATAAGATCATGAGAGTAAGGATTGCATGCTAAAATCTGAATATGAAACAGGTATGATCATAAGCTGAATATCATATTTGAATAGAATGACTCGAACCAAAAAACAAAAATCATATGACTTTTCATAGATGAAATCATAAGTAAAAGCTCATAAACTGATCATTGGGTCAAACCTACTGTAAAACATAATATCATAAGCCATGAATATGAGTAATTGAAATCATGAGGAACAGTGGGAGACTCGTCATAACCGACAACATCACAAAAGAGCTTACATGATGTCCCAACTATCACACTTTAGTGGGAAGAACCGTCCAAAACCTTGCCAGGGCTAAGGACACTACCATGGTATCAATATTAGGCTAAAGGCCCCTTGCTAGCGGGGAAAACTATCAAGTTCGATCCCAAGATATATATATATATATATATATATATATATATATATATACACACACACCTACGTTGGAGCGTAGTTCTGATACTTGGGATTTACCTAAACTCGTGGTCTACTTGGTGCTAGACACTACTCTAAAAAACATGCAAGGTGCTCCCATCGTTTTTCAATGAAGCTAAAATCATAATTACATGTACAATTTGAAATCTGAACATTTGGGAGTCCTGACTCCAAATATACCATAAGCTGAATGTGCGAGTATTGACTCCATACCATATGGTAAGTTGATTTTATAAAGCTGAGCTAAATTATGAAAACATGGTTAACCTATGGGGGCGTTCCCAAATCATAAAATCATGCATACTTGAAATAGATTTCATAAGGCAAAATCATAGATTTATATATGGGTAATTTATAAATATTCATTCATGCTAGATATCTCATCATACTTGAAATTATGAATCATAAATTTGGCTTTTCATGAAACTTGCATAATATGGCATAATTTTCTAAAACTTGAAAGCATCAATTTATAATAAATTTGTATATATAATATGCCCATAAATCTTAAAAAATTCATTGAAACATGAGGGAAATTTACCCATAGAAGTATCATAGACAAATTCATAAAATTGGGTTAAAACCTTATAAGATAATAAACTTGAATTAGGATTTGAATTTATGAACTTGAGGAGAAATTTGGGAATAAGAATGAAAGAAAACTCTCATTCATAGCCCTACATACCTGAGTAAATTGATTCTCAACTTGTCTTTGAAAGACTAGGAGAATTGGGGAAGAATTGGTAGAACTTCTAGATAGATCTTCCAAGGGAATCAAAACTTTGCATACATGGGAAGCCTAATGACTTGAAATAGGCTAAATCCTCTTCAACACTCCTTTCAGGGCTTAAAACAACATATTTTAGGACTTAGAAACTTAGGATTCATGAAAATGCCCTTAATGATTTCGCAGGAAAAACTGCATTGCCAGTTGTTACGACCCGTACCACAAGTCGTACAATCATCCTATGACTTGTGGTTAGCTCCTGTAACTTTCCGTTCCAATTTTCTCCAACTCTCTGAAGATTTCCACTATTGCCTATCATGACCCGTAACTCCAAACTATGAGTCAAACAACCACTCATATAACAACACCTTAAAAATCTAATGACCTGCTACGACTCCTGACTTCGAGTCGTACCCACACACTACGACTCATAGTGGGGACTCGTGGTTGGGAGGGTGAACTTCTGGATCTCCACAACAGGTCATCCTACAACTCATATAATCATCTTATGACTCGTACAATAAGGCGTACTGAGAGAAACTTTTAGATTTTCTGCTAAAACATACTTCAAATCCCAAATCTAGTCTTAGAAACTTTTGGGGTATTACAACATCTCCCCATTGGGAACATTCATCCTCGAATATGGGTTAAGCATACCTAAAGGATGGGGAAAAGGAACTAAAATTCCCAATACTGAACATCTAAAGCAAAAAACTAACGTAGCAACAGACTCCGGACTGACACTTATGAGTGAATTGAATTCACAAATCATACATGCATGTAAGGAACTGAGAGACATGATCTTGACATGAAATTGAATAGAGTACTAAGGAGGAAACTAATACCTCATGCTAAAACTGAGTTGAAAGGGAAAATATGCGGGTATCTAGCCATCATATCTATATCGGCTTCCCACGTAGCTTCCTCAACAAGTTGATTCCTCCAAAAAACCTTCACTAAAGCTACTTCCTTGCTTCTTAACTTCCAAACCAATCGATCAAGGATCTCAGTTGGAACCTCCTCATAGGTAAGGTTATCCTTCACACCTATGCAATCCACTAAGAAAAATAATGTCGGGTCACTAATGCATTTCTTCAATAAAGATACATGGAAATCTGGATGTACCGAATCTAATTCTACTGGTACTCCAACCATACGCCACTTTGCCGACTCGCCTCAAAATCCTATAAGGACCAACATATCAAGGACTTAGCTTCCCCTTCTTTCCAAACAACATAACTCCTTTCATGGGAGACACCTTCAGAAATATCCAATCATAAACCTTAAACTCAAGTTCTCTCCTCCTCACATCAACATACGATTTCTGTCAACTCTGATCCATTTTTAGCCTATCTCTAATAAGCTGGATTTTATCCATGGCCTCATGGACTAAATCTGGCTCAATCAGTGTAGCCTCACCTACTTCAAACCATTTGATAGGTGATCTATACCTCTGCCCATAAAGACAAACGGAGCCATCTGAATGCTGGAGTGGTAACTGTTTTTATAGGCAAGCTCAATAAGAGGCAAATGATCATCCTAACTACCGTTGAAGTTAATCACACATGCTCTCAACATGTCCTCAAGAGTCTAAAAGGTCCGCTCAGCCTGACCATCTGTCTGTGGGTGAAATGTCATGCTAAGCTTGACCTGAGTACCAAGTTCCTTTTGAAACGATCTCCAAAACTGTGAGGTAAATTGAGTACCTCTATCTGAGATGATGGACAAGGGAACTCTATTCAATTGAACTAATTCTCGAATATACAATCTAGCATAGTCCTCAGTTGAATCAGTAGTTTTGACTGGTAGAAAATGTGCTGCTTTGGTCAACCTATCTATAACCACTCAAATAGAGTCATATTGTCGACGTGTGAGGCAATCCTATGATGAAGTCCATGTTGAGATCTTCCCACTTCCAAGTAGGGATACTAATGTCTTGTAGCATATCTCTAGGTCTCTAATACTCAACTTTCACTTGTTGACAATTTGGACACTTAGCCACGAACTTCGCTATGTCCTTCTACATGCCATTCCCCCAATTGACTTTCTGTAGGTCACGATACATCTTAGCAGCAACTGGGTGGATAGAATACCGAGATCCACGAGCCTCGCCCAATATCCACTCTCTCAAGCCATCAAGACCTGATATGTATAAACAGCCCTGATAACGAAGTACACCATCTTCATCTTGGGAGAAGACCTCTACCTTCTAATTCTGGACAACTTCCTTTAGCTTTACCAAGATAGGATCCTCATCTTGCCTAAACTTTACTTTGGTCACCAATGAAGATTCTAAACCATTCTGAACAATGACAGCCCTGTCTGCCGAGTCAACAAGGCAAATCCCTGAATGAGCAAGCCTACGGACATCCTTTACTATATCCTTACTCCCATCCTCCACATGAGAGACACTCTCCATGGACAACTTGCTAAGGGCATCCGCCACTACATTGGCCTTGCTCGGATGTAAAGAACACCCAAGTCTTAGTCCTTGAGAAGTTCTAACCACCTCCTTTGTCGCAAATTCAGGTCCTTTTGAGTGAACACATATTGAAGGCTCTTGTGGTCCTTAAACACATCCATATGCACCCCATACAAGTAGTGCCTCCAAATCTTCAATGCCAACACCTCTGCTGCCAACTTTAGGTCATGCGTCGAATAATTTTCATAAGTCTTAAGCTACCTAGAGGCATACGCAATGACCTTACCATGTTACATCAATACACAACTGAGCCCAAGCCTAGCGGCATCACAAATATACAAAAAAATCATTTGTGCTTTCCGATAACCTAGAGTTATCTACTAATAACATTAATTCCCCTTAATAAGAAAGGCGTACAAGTTCGAACTCTAATCAAGAGTCACTAGTCACACCATACTATGGTCTACCTTTGTATCACCACCTCATTCGAGATTATCGCTTATGGTTATCCTACGGCTCCGTGTAGCTAACACTACTCAAAGATTCCTCCAATCTCTCAAGCATGGCTAGTAACTGCGCTTCATGAACTTCTACACACCTGGCACCTCTGGCATGAATAGTGAGTTATCCTGAGAGTACACATCATAACCATCATTCCCATCATGGGGGAAAATTTATAGGGATTAGAGTAAGGAAATTGTGAGCATGAATCATTCAAGAAATCTAAGCTGCGTATATTCCTGATATAACATGATCTTATGAGCCGCTAAGGCAAATCTTAAGGACAGAGTTCATGCAGTTGAGCATGCTGAGAGGCATTAGCTTAAACATCATAATTTTAAGGATTGAACCCCTTCTTAAGGCTAGGCTAAGATCACTATCTCTTGACTTTCCATTTGCCTCTAAGGCTATCAATGAAGGCTTCATACTTATAACCATTTCCTACCCTCTATGGGATGAATCTCATACTAAAATTCTAAAAGGGTCTTATGCCTTATGCTGTGATTCCTAGGCCTTGCAGCATACAAGGATCGACATGAAAAACTCATAACATACTTGCGACTACATCTGGAATTGGCGGCCACCTGCACTAGGTAACCCATCCTACTAGGATGGGCGAGCTGCTAGAGTCGTTGTTTCGGTCACTGGAGCACTGGCTCTATCCTTGCCCTATCTAATCGATGGGAAATCTCTAAGAATGTGTTCGAGCTCACCACACCTGAAACAACCATCTTTTCTAATTAGACACAATCTCGGGTGTTTCCTACCACACTTCAAGCACATTGGCCACCTGGACGGGTGTTACACCCCATAAGTTTTTAATGTTTAATCGGCCTATTCATATGTTAGTTAAGTGTTTTAGAGTGCCATATATGAGGAAAGGGCCCGGGGAAAGGCCGAATAAGTGCAAAGTTGGGATTTCGTGAGAGGAGGCCGAACCAAGCTTCCCAAAGGGGCAAAGTGGCACAGAGCTGCTCCTCCGCGTTAGCCAACGTGGCAGGGAGCAGAATCAACATGTTGGGCAGCGTTCCACATTGCCTTGTCTGCTACCTCAAGTATATAAAGGCCTCACACTTAGAAGTTAGATTATTTTTCATTTATCCTCGGCCAGCAGAGGTAAGAATGAAGGAGAACATTGGGAAATAATCTGATTACACCGCTAAACGCCGTCCAAATCTAAATTAACTCTGGGTAGTGAAGTATAAGGATGTAGAGAGCATTGTTGCAGAGTTATTTTCGTAAAATAAGCCTAGCGAATCATCGTCCCGCCAAGCCTAAGTTGATGGAATTGTTTCAAACTAGTGTCAATACGATGATAGGCTTAAAGTAAGTATTTCTTCCTTCTATATTCTCGAGAAATTACGAGTTTTTGATCGTCTTTCGATAAGTTTAAGTGTAGTCAATATATATATATATATATGTATATATATATATTTATATATATATATATAAAAGTTATTGTTTTTTTCGAATTCAGTAACGAAGTTGGCCCTATTCTTCCATTAATATGATTACAGTTGAGAAGGGCAGTTGAACACGAGCTGATACTTATCAGTTAGTCAGAAAACGGCGAACGAGGTATGTAAGGCTTAACTCTCGGCAAGTATCCTAGTCGTACAGTGTTGCGACTTATGTTCTCAAATAGAAATAACGATCTCAGATGCTGCAGACGGTTCCTACCATTAGATTGGAATTCGATATGTTGTAATTAGCTATTTTGATATACATATATAAATATCAGATATGTTGCGAGTAGTTTCTAAAAGGGTTTATAGTTACATAAATTTTGGTTAGCTATTAGAAAACATACACAGATTGTACTGTAGGACCTCTCGTTAAAAGGGAGCAGGTTAAATGTGATTCACGTTATGAACGTTATAGAAACTCTTTTAGTTCTCAGTTTATTGTAATGGTAGACTTATATGTTTGTTGTAAGGCCTAGACTTTAGAAGTTCGTAAGAGTTATTTTCCTGAATCAGTTGGTTAAACAGTATGGGCGCAGTTAGGCGGTCTAACGACCAGTTGGCGCCTGTATTGGCAAGAAAGCATCCCGAGAGGTCATTGATGTTATTGCACATTCCAGAACCAGAAATAGAGACAGAATAGGTATATTCTAGAGTTAGCGACACCAGGGTTATCCAGTGTATTGAGTGATCGTCTGCCATCCCTTTAGCCTTATCAGTGATTGTCAGTCTTAGTCAACCTAACAGTTATCATGTAGGATGCCAGCAAGCCAGCCCAGTCGTCCGAGTCAGATAAACCCGTGGGTACCCCAAGGAGGGGTCCACGTCAGTAGTCAGTGACGGGCTTATAAGGTATTCAGGTATAGAGTGCCAGGAGAGGGCCAGTCTATATAGAATTGCCTATAAGATTGAGAATTTCCCAGAACAGTAATATAGTTATGAGTGGATTCATACAAGGCCTAAGGAGTAAGTAGTACTCTGCTAGTACAGTTTTAGCGACGAGTTAAGGAGATCGGTAAGCTCCCTATGAAGGACCAAGGTGCGGATCATGTAGAAGCAAGTTCGACCAAGCCCAGCCCTATTGTCATTTAATTAGAAGAATAAGGTAGTTAGCTATCTATAACCACACAGCTATTCATGAGTTATAGATATCCGAGTAGGAAATTTAGAGTATTGTTAGGCCACTTAATACCTCTCTCTATTCAGTCCAGACTATTAGAGATCATGATCGCTATAAGGATCCTCTGATCAAATACGGGTGCATGACGTGCCTGCAGACAGCCATACAGATTATCCTAGAAGTGAGTAGCATTTGTATGAGGCCCAGAGGCCAGATACACTCTCTTTATATAGATAGATTGATGTGTCAGTATAGCACCTGGGTTGGGGTTGCCCTCAGTTAGAAGACTTCCATGACCGCCCCAAGGTTAATATCTGTGTCGACACGCCCGTCAGGGGCGAGGATACGTCGCTTTACGGAGCAGAATACCATCCGCAAGGGACAAATATGGGGATACAGATCCTCATATTGTCATCGTTGGTCTTATACACACCCTCGCCGAGCGTTTACGCCCGAGGTGTAGATATTAGGAGTCCTCCGGACTCAGACACAACTATAGTTTAGGGGCCAAGCGGGCCTAGTTGTAGACTTAGGGGATCGGTAGGTTGGCTACAGTACCATATAATTGTAGACACCTAAGTAGGGGTATATAGATTGAGATGTGCTCGCCAGGACTTATAGGGGCCTGAACGAGTTATTCTGTGCTGATTGTACCTCCCGGCTTATGGGGGCCAGGTGGGGTTCTTGTATGAATTTTTATCTGCTAGCTGTAGTGTATAAATGTGTAAGTATGCAGTCTTAGCTTGTGTACATGTAGTGCAAGTTAGATGCAGAGTACGAATCAGCAGGCGTGCAGGTTAAACTTTTAGCTCTTCTTTTTATTTACTTCTAATCCTATTCAGCTTATCTATTGCCTTACATATTTGGTACATATTGTATTGACGTCCTTCCTGGGGCGCTGCATTACTTGCCTGCAGGTGCATATAGACGAGGAGCAGGTCCCTCGTAGTTCTAGTCAGCCGTACAGAACTGTCAGCTCCCTTCTTCCGAGGCTTCTGTGATAGAGGGTTATTCCTTTTGTTTGGGTAGTATGGGTAGGTCGGGGCCCTGTCCCGACCATCTTATTACTCCTAGAGGCTTGCAAATTGTGTTACTTCCCTGTGGTTAGATGATATCGGCCGTGTGGGGCCCATATGTGCTTTAGATGATGTGTGTTGGCCGTGTGGGGGCCTGTTTAGCTGTTGATTGGCGGCCTTGTTGGCCCGCATAGAACTCCCTATGATTGTTTGTCTTTGGTTAGCTGTTTACTTTCACAGGGGCTATAAGCCTTATCGGCTGGGGGTTGTATTTATAGCCACTATATAGCCTGTTGTTTTCTTGATTCCAGAGTTAGAGTCAGACCTGCACCAGAGGTGCTTAGGCTCAGTCAGCTCAGCAATTTAGGTCTTAGTAGGGCACCAGGTGCCGGTCATGCCTCCCAAGGTTTGGCGTGACAAACTTGGTATCAGAGCAGGTCATATCCCAGGGAGTCTGCAAGCCGTGCTAAGTAGAGTCTTGTCTATGGATGTGTTTTGCACCACATACTATAGGAAGGAGGTTGCAAGGCAAGATAGGATGGTTACTCTTTCTTCTTCTTAGATCGTGCTATAGAGCAAAGTTGTATAGGGTTAAGTCCCTAAGTTTCCTTGTTATGTCTGTCTATGGTAATGTTTAATATAAGACAGACACCAGCCAGTTGCAAGATAACTACAAAAGCAGAAGGAGGTATCATTAAGACGCTACAGTTGGGAGATAGTCAGCCTAAGGACGGGAGCGGATGTCCTTGATCTCCCTAATACTCTCCCGAGGTAAAAGGAACCTCACAATGTGATACATCTACCAGCACCATCCCCAGTTCCTTTTTATAACCTCAGAGTAGGAAGTCAGGAGTATAGCGTATATACGAGTCAACTTATCTATTAGATATACAAGATCTGGTCAAGAAGACAGTTAATATTAGATTACCTGATGGAAGTGGAAAAGAGAGGGAAATGCAGGATTCCCACCTCCATCCTTTCAAATGTTGTACAATTCTATATTCCCATTTTATTGCGGTAAGAAAAGGATATTCTTACCTCATAGTTTTGTTTCCAGTATAGCAGAGGGTGTAAGAATTGAGGCGATGTTGCCCGGAGTAAATAGTAAGCGATGGTTGGATTTGTTGACTCCAGAAAGTGTTCGAAAAGAGTAGGGAGCCTCAATGTTTATGTAAGTTGTCCAGACCTTCACGGTAATAAGTCAGAAGAGTGGGTAAGACTACCAGCTTACTCGAAGTGTGTGTAAGAAATCCATCAGTGATAAACTCCCAGTAATAGTCAAGTTCAAGTCAGAAAAAGGCTAAATTCAACGTAGCATGCTAATGACGGCAGGATATGCCTGCAAGATAATGGTTATGATCTTAATTTGTGATATCAAAAGACAAGGAGGTCATATGAATAAAATGGGCTCGACTGCAAACCAGAAGAAGTATAGGCCAAAACCTGGCTGGTAACCTTATTGACAATATAAGGCAGGTACCATGAACCCCAGAGCTCCTTAAGGAAGGTAAGGGGAAAAGCACGAATACCAGACTTTGGGGGAACTCAGAATCACCTCCAGGTTGATGGAAATCGCATACTGAGGACTATGGCTCGGGATAACAGTTAAGAGACAGTAAGGTTGTAGCCTAGAATGTTGCAATACGCCCGCCTAAGGGAAAGGTAAGAGAGTGCCAACATGGAGACTCTAATCTAGTGCATCTTGGAAACAAGGCCCAGCGGACAGTTACGGGCCTTCAATATAACAACAAGCAGGGTCACAAGTAGAATATACAACTCAAACTCTCGAGGCCCACTATAAATGGAAGTAGAAGCCTTTGGGATGATAACTTCATGCAGATAGAGCAAACCTGAGCATGTTAAAATGGGCAGAAGGAAAAGGTAAAGCTTATCAGGGAACGTCTGCTAACCGCTCAGAGCCGCTAGAAATCTTATGCTGATGTGCGGTAGATAAACCTAGAGTTTAGTATGGGTGACCGGGTATTCCTGAAGGTTTCACCAATGAAGGGCATGATGAGATTTGGTAAAAAATGCAAGCCTAACCCGAGGTTTATTGGGCCTTATCAGATTTTCCGAAGGATAAGCCAAATGGCTTATGAATTGGATTTACCTACAGAATTAGAATCTGTTCACCCAATTTTTTTCATGTATCAGTGTTGAGGAAGTGCATAGGAGATCCCTCCTGGATTTTCCTAGTCAAAGACGTCCAAATAACTGAGGAGTTAGCTTATGAAGAAGCTCCAATAGCCATACTAGATCGACAGATCCGCAAACTAAGAACTAAAGATGTTGCTTCCGTTAAAGTGTTATGGCGAAATAAGGACCGATAGGAGATGACCTGGGAGGTAGAAGATGATATGAAAACCAGATATCCTCAGTTATTTTAGACTTAGTCAAATTGTGCAGCTAGAGGTATGTTGTTGATGTTGTTGTTTCATAAGTTGCATTATATACAAGTAAATGTGAGATAATTGATTTCAGTCTGTTGTGGAATGAATGCCATAGTATTGTGTGGAGTACCTGTATTGGATTTTTCTGCATTTAAGGGTTTTGGATAGTCCATATTACAGGGGATACTCTGCCAAAATCTTTTCAGAATAAGTAATTGCAAGGTTAAGGTTCTTGCAAGTAGAAGTTAACATTCGAGGACGAATGTTCTTAAGGGGGGGAGGATGTTACACCTCATAAGTTTTTAACATCTAATCGGCCTATTCGTATGTTGGTTAAGTGTTTTAGAGGTGCTATACGTACGAGGAAAGGGCCCAGGGAAAGGACGAATGAGGGCAAAGTAGGGATTTCGCGAGAGGAGGCCGAACCAAGCTGTCCAGAGGGGCAAAGTGGCATGGAGTTGCTCCTCCGTGTTAGCCAATGTGGCACGGAGCAGAATCAACGTGTTGGGTAGCGTTCCACGTTGCCTTGTCTACTGCCTCAAGTACATAAAGGCCTCACACTTAGAAGTTAGATTATTTTTCATTTATCCTCGGCCAGCAGAGGTAAGAATGAAGGAGAACATTGGGAAATCATCTGATTACGCCGCTAAACGCCGTCCAAATCTAAATTAACTCCAGGTAGTGAAGTATAAGGCTGTAGAGAGCATTGTTGTGGAGTTATTTTCGTAAAATACGCCAGGCGAATCGTCGTCTCGCGGAGCCTAAGTTGATGGAATTGTTTCAAACTAGTGTCAATATGATCACAGGCTTAAAGTAAGTATTTCTTCCTTCTAGATTCTCGAGAAATTACGAGTTTTTGATCATCTTTCGATAAGTTTAAGTGTAGCCAATATATATATATATATAAGTTATTGTTTTCTTATTCAGTAACGAAGTTGGCCCTATTCTTCCACTAATATGATTACAGTTGAGAAGCGCAATTGAACATGAGCTGATACTTATCAATTAGTCAAAAAACAGCAAACGAGGTATGTAAGGCTTAACTCTCGGCAAGTATCCTAGTCGTACAGTGTTGCGACTTATGTTCTCGAATAGAAAAAATGATCTCAGATGCTGCAGACGGTTACTACCATTAGATTGGAATTCGATATGTTGTAATTATTTATTTTTATATACATATATAAATATCAGATATGTTGCGAGTAGCTTCTAATAGGGATTACAGTTACATAAATTCTGGTTAGCTGTTAAAAAACATATACAGATTGTACTGCAGGACCCCTCGCTAAAAAGGAGCAAGTTAAATGTGATTTGCGTTATGAACGCTATAAAAACTCTTTTAGTTCTCAGTTTATTGTAATGGTAGACTTATATGTTTGTTGCCAGGCCTAGACTTCAAAAGCTCGTAAGAGTTATTGTCCTGAATTAGTTTGTTAAACAGTATGGGCACAGTTAGGCGGTCTAACGACCAGTTGGCGCCTATATTGGCAAGAAAGCATCCCTAGAGGTCATTGACGTTATCTCACGTTCTAGAACCAGAAATAGAGATAGAATAGGTATATTCTATAGTTAGCGACGCCAGGGTTGTCCAGTGTATTGAGTGATCGTCTGCCATCCCTTTAGCCTTATCAGTGATTATCAGTCTTAGTCAACCTAATAGTTATCATGTAGGATGCCAGCAAGCCAGCCCAGTCGTTCGAGTCAGATAAACCCGTGGGTACCCCAAGGAGGGGTCCACATTAGCAGTCAGTGACGGGCCAACACCCTAGCCGGTTCTTGTAAGGTATTCAGGTACAGAGTGCCAGGAGAGGGCCAGTCTATATAGAATTGCCTATAAGATTGAGAATTGCCCAGAACAGTAATATAGATCTGAGTGGATTCAGACAAGGCCTAAGGAGTAAGTAGTACTCTGCTAGTACAGTTTTAGCGACGAGTTAAGGAGATCGGTAAGCTCTTTATGAAGGACCAAGGTGTGGATCGTGTAGAAGCAAGTTCGACCAAGCCCAGCCCTATTGTCATTTAATTAGAAGAATAAGGTAGTTAGCAATCTATAACCACACAGCTATTCATGAGTTATAGATGTCTGAGTAGGACATTCAGAGTATTGTTAGGCAACTTCAGACCTCGCTCTATTCAGCCTAGACTATTAAAGATCATGATCACTATCAGGATCCTCTAATCAAATATGGGGGCATGGCGTGCCTCAGACAGCCATACAGATTATCCTAGAAGCGAGTAGCATTAGTATGTGTCCTAGAAGGCCAGATACGCTCTCTTTATACAGATAGATTGATGTGTCAATATAGCACCTGGGTTGGGTTGCCCTCAGTTAGAAGCCTTCCATGACCGCCCAGGGTTAATAGCTGTGTCGACTCGCCTGCCAGGAGCGAGGATACGTCGCTCGACGGAGTGTCATGCCGTCCGCAAGAGACAAAAATGGGGATCAAGATCCTCATATTGCCGTGGTTGGCCTTATATACACCCCCGCCGAGCGTTTACGCCTAAGGTGTAGATATCAGGAGTCCTCCAAACTCAGACACAACTACAGTTCAGGGGCCAAGCGGGCCTAGTTGTAGACCCAGGGGACCGGTAGGTTGGCTACAGTACCAGTAGAGTTGTAGACACCTGAGTAGGGGTATATAGATTGAGATATGCTCGCCAGGACTTATGGGGGCCTGAACGAGTTATTCTGTGTTGATTGTACCTCCCGGCTTATGGGGGCCAGGTGGGGTTCATGTATGAATTCTTGTTTGCTAGCTGTAGTGTATAAATGTGTGAGTATGCAGTGTTAGCTTGTGTACATGTAGTGTCAGTTAGATGCAGAGTACGAATCAGCAGGCATGCAAGTTAATCTTTCGGCTCTTCTTTTTATTTACTTCTAGTCCTATTTAGCTTATCTATTTCCTTACATATTCGGTACATATTGTACTGACGCCCTTCCAGGGGTGCTACATTACTTTCCTGTAGGTGCAGATAGACAAGGAGCAGGTCCCTCGTAGTTTCAGTCAGTCGTACGGAATTGTCAGCTCCTTTCTTCTAGGGCTTGTGTGATAGAGGGTTATTCCTTTTGTTTGGGCAGTGTGGGTAGGTCGGGGCCCTGTTCCGACCATCTTATTGCTCCTAGAGGCTTGCAGATTGTTAGTTCCCTATGGTTAGATGATATCGGCCGTGTGGGTCCCCTATGTGCTTTAGATGATGTGTGTTGGTCGTGTGCGGCCCTGTTTAGCTGTTGATTGGCGGCCTTGTCGGCCCGCATAGAACTCCCTATGATTGTTTGTCGTTAGCTATTTACTTTCACAGGGGCTATAGGCCTTGTCGGTCGGGGGTTGTATTTACAGCCACTATATAGCCCGTTGTTTTGTTGATTCCAGAGTTAGAGTCAGCCCTGCACCAGAGGTGCTTAGGCTCAGTCAGCTCAGCAGTTCCGGTCTTAGTAGGGCACCGGGTACCAATCATGCCTCCCAAGGTAGAGCGTGACAATGGGGCTATTTGAGGGGTGGCCGGGGCACGACCTCTTTGGCCACTCTACTTGGTTGATGGGCAGTCTTTGAGTTTATTATCGGGCTAGACACACCAAAAGAAAACAACTGAACTCACCAAGAACTTACCTTGGTGGTTCTTCCCACATCTTTTGCACGCTGGACATGTAATCTCCCTTACCCGAGACTTGTTTCCCCGAGTCGGAGCTAAAGATCTCTACTGAAGCTAAGGGTGATTTTCACCACTTGACCCTTTCTAGGGAAACTCAATGTTCCCTGTCCTCGTCCTCTTATTTCCTTTTCCTTTCCCCTTGAACTCCCTATTCGCTTTTGAACTAAGAAACTTAGACAGACTCTTTCTTGTGAAGTCTTGAACCCTAGTAGCTGCCGTCTCTCCGGTGGGATTCGCAGATGTGATTTCCTGCTGGTTAAGTTGAGTGGTCATGGCTTGTACCAACACTTTGAAGGCAGCCCCAAGCTCCACATTCGTAACCTGCCCGAACAGGGGGCTGGCTGGAGTTGGTGGGGCTTGCTAATGCCCATCTCCATTGCCATTATCGTGGTCATATTGCCATTCCTTCTTCCATTCACTCGGCGTGGATGCATGTTTTTGTAAATGCGTATAACATGAGTTAGAAGGATAGAGAGATACTTTATCTTACGACTTAGATCATAAGAGAAGTGAAATTTCCTAAATCGTCTTGTAGCCTCTTCCCCATAAGTGTGGTGCACTTCACACCTATGGAAAAGAGTCACTCAATGTGGCTCTCAGATACTTTAGGACCACGAATGGCTCCGAGCCGATCTATGGCATGAACATAATAGCTAAAGAACATATATCAGGAAGAATTTGATAGCTCAAATATGAATAACATTACAATCATAAAATAGAGTCAACACTCGACAAGATGAAAGTCTACATAATGTTTGATAAGCCTCTAAGCTGTCTGATGAGCTGATGGGACAATAGCCCCAACTAGCTCGCTAAAGTCTGAAACTGAATATAACATAATCAAATGCTAAACTGAATGTCCTTTGAAGATGAGGATTCGCCAATGAAGGAAACTAAACTAAACTACAGGGAGCTGGAATAATGATGGAACTGAGTTTGATCATTCGGACCTGAATGATGAAACAATACAACATAGAGTATGCGGTTAGTACTTGAAATGTACTGACTATGCAAGGTAAGTAAAACATGCTGAGAAAATGTTAATTGAAATCATGCATATAAACATAAACCATAAGATCATGAAAGTAAGGACTGCATGCTGAAACTGAATCTAAAATAGGTATAGTCATAAGCTGAATATCATATCTGAAAAGAATGACCCGAAGCTAAAAATAGAAATCATATGACTTGTCATAGCTGAAATCATAAGTAAAAGCTCATAAACTGATCATTGGTTCAAACCTACCATTAAAAAAATTGCATAAGTCATGAACATGAATAATTGAAATCATGAGGAACAATGGGAGATTCGTCATAACCGACACCATCACGATAGAGCTTACGTGATACCCCAACTATCACATCCAAGTAGGCAAAGCCATCCAAAACTTTTCCAAGGCTAAGGATGCTACCTGTCATGACCCGAACATAGGCCCAGATTGAGACAAGAGACAAGGAACCCCGAGAGGCTCCAAGTCAACCCATGACATGAACATAACATCTAATTCAAACATAGATAAGTGGAAGATCATCATAAATAACATAGAGGAAGTCTAAACATAACATAACGTAGGAATACATACATAAATCTAAAGCTGGATACAAACTATGTCCGAAAAGCCTCTAACACTGACGAGTTGATAGGACAAGACCCCAACTAATCCACTATAGTCTGAAAACTGAAATGTTGAACATGTCTGAATAGAAATCCCTCGAAAGATGAGGACTCACCAACTGGGACTGAGGTAAGCTAACTTTGGGAATGTGACTAGCGATGGGACTGAGCCTGAATTTCGGAGCCTGTATCATGAAATGATACAACATAGAGTATTTGATCAGTACTTGGAATGTACTGAGTATGCAAGGTAAGTAAAATAGACAGTTAAAATATATAAGAGTTCATAAGAGTAGGACAACATGATCATAACGTAAATATCATAATGTTAGCATAAGGGCTCAAGGTTTTCAAAACATCCGTAAATCAGTCATAATCATAATCATAAGAGAAAAGCTTTATTAAACATGACTTGAGCCAAAGTACATAAACATAACCATGCATAAATCATGAGGAACAATAGGAGATTCTTATAACTGACATACCCTATATGAGCACACATGGAGCTCGACCTGTAAACTCCTAGTCGGGAGGGTGTTCGTACCTTGCCAAGGGTAGAACCATGAAAAGAGGTGTGATATCACAACGCAAGGCCCATTCAGGCAAAGGGGGACAGTCTCAAGGGAAGTCCCAACATGGCTATGTTGGCACATAGTTTTGAGACTCGGGGTATGCTTGGACCTCCAGCCTACTCGATGTTAAATACTACTCCCAAAATATATATAGTGCTCATACTATAGTAGGGAAAACATGCATGACATTCATGGTCTAGATTAAATCATGATAATCATAAGAATGCTTGAAATATGTGAACTAGCCATGAAATAAGGTCATAATCATAAATTCATGCATACTTATGATTATCATAAATTTCATAAATCATGATTTCCTCTAGGGTTATGGCCCTTAATAAATTCGCAGTAAAACATGCATACTTATGGCCCTTAATAAATTCGCAGGAAAATATGCACTGCCAGTCCCTACAAGGGACTGAACGAATCGTTACCAATGAAAATTACTCGTGGTCATCAGTCATTACCTACACTACCACATTTCCTTTGGGGATCCCCATGGGGGACACCACAACTTGTGGTGTGCCCGATGAGTCGTGGTGATGACCCGTTAGGTACACTATCGAATTTCCTTCATCCTTCAACAACCCTTGGCCACTGCTGACATGACGAGTCGTGATGCTGACCACGACTCGTGATCATATTCATTGTCACCCAGAAAACTAAAATTTCAAACAAAGTCCCAGCCTTTCACCATGGTTCACTTAACAACTCATAGGGTTCCTGATGGGTCACTGGACTACTCGTCCTGTGACCTGGTGCAGAAATTCCTATTTTATCTATTTCGACTCTCAGGTATGATCTTAGGGTTTTTGGGATATCATAATATCTCCTCCTTGAGAACATTCATCCTCGAATGTTGAAAATAATATAGAAAAGCAGAGAAATGCAATCATCATACTCAAATACTAAACATACATGCTGAAAATTGATGGAGTGACTGACTCTAATTTGAATTACATGGTTGAACTGAATTCCTGAATCAAACACACATTCATTGGCATGAAAGAAACCAAGGAACATGAGTTGAACATGAAACTGAATCGAGTATTAAGGAGGAAACTTATACCTCAAGCTGAAACTGAGCTGGAAGGGAATAGATATGGGTATTTAGCCATGATATATGCCTCAACTTCCTAAAGATCCCTCAACATGTTGATTCCTCCATAAAACCTTGACTGAAGCTACTTCCTTTTTTCTTAGCTTACGAACCTAACGATCTAATATTTCCATTAGAACCTCCTCATAACTAAGATATCCTTCACACCTACTCTCTCCACTAGAACAACTAGAGCAGGGGGATTAGCATTATTGGCCCAATGATAAAGCACTAACACAAACTGGAATTC
This sequence comes from Datura wrightii, assembly GCA_035772735.1. NCBI lineage: Eukaryota > Viridiplantae > Streptophyta > Magnoliopsida > Solanales > Solanaceae > Datura > Datura wrightii. The sequence continues at coordinate 66,307,345 of JASDFA010000019.1, read as the reverse complement.
ATATGAAAAAGACCAATTAATTCATTACAAAACGGGTCATCCAAGCACTTCTTTAAGAGAGATACATGAAAAACTGGATGGACTGAAACTAATTCTGAGGGCAACTCCAACTCATTGCTACCTTGCAAACCTGTTTCACAAATCGGTATAGGCCAACATAATGGGGACTAAGCTTCCCTTTCTTTCCAAACCTCATCACTCCCTTTATGGGAGACACCTCTAGAAACACGCAATCATCGACTTCAAACTCAAGCTCTCTCCTCCTCACATCTGCATAGGACTTTTGGTGATTCTGAGTTGTTTTCAACCTGTCCCTTATGAGATGAACTTTCTCCATGGCCTTATGGACTGAATCCGGTCCTATCATTGCAGCTTCATCGACATCAAGACAACCAATAGGCAATCTACATCTCCGCCTATAGAGAACATCAAATAGAGCCATCTGAATGCTGGAATGATAACTGTTGTTATACACAAACTCAATGAGAGGCAAATGATCATCCCAACTGCCCTTGAAGTCAATCACACACGCTCTCAACATGTCCTCGAGAGTCTGACTAGTCTGCTCCGCCTGACAATCTGTTTGCAGGTGAAATGTTGTGCTAAGCTTAACCTGAGTACCAAGTCCCTTTTGAAATGATCTCCAAAACTAGGAGGTAAACTGAGTACCCCTATCCGATATGATGGACAATGGCACTCCATGCAACCAAACTAACTCCCAAATGTATAATTTAGCATAATCTTCCACCGAATCAGTAGTTTTGACTGGTAGAAAATGAGCTGCTTTGGTCAACCTGTCCACAACCACCCAAACGGAGTCGTACTGTCGACGAGTGTGAGGTAACCCTATAATGAAGTCCATATTGATATCCTCCTACTTCCAAGTAGGAATACTGATGTCTTGAAGCACACCTCCCAGTCTTTGATACTTCACTTTCACCGGGTGACAATTTGGACACTTAGCCACAAGTTCTGCAATGTCCTTCTTCATTCCATTCCACCAATAGACTTCCCATAGGTCACAATACATCTTGGTGGCACCTGGATGTATAGAATATTTGGAACCATGAGCTTCGTGCAACATCTGATCTCTCAAATCATCAATATCCAGTACACACAAACGACCCTAATGTCGAAGCACATTATCTCCCCCTTTGGAGAAAACCTCTACCTTCTGGCTCTGAACGGCATTCTTCAACTTTACCAAAATAGGATTCCTTATCTGTCTAGCTTTGACCTCGGTTATCAAGGAAGGTTTTGATTCATCTCGAACAATGACACCATCATCATGCCCGAAGCTCATCCGAAGTCCTCCGAACAGAAACCAAATACGCAATTCAATCGCAAAACACCTTTCGGACCTGTTGGAATCATCAAATCACCGATATCAGTTCATTTGGATTTAAGGTTGGCTGTGGTCAAACTTAGCTTCCTTAAAGCTCACAAATCCAAACAAAGGTTCAAATCACTCTCGAATCACCTCAAGATCCAGGAAAACTACCCAACTAAGTCATAAATCACCATTCGGAACCAATAGAGCTTTCAGTATCCAAATTCGAGCTCGTTAACCTAAAACGTTGACTTTGGTACAACCTCTAAAACCTCAAACCCTCCAAAATTGAAAATCTTTTCTAATCTTCATTGGATCATCTCGGGAATTATGTCATCCATCTCTGCAAGTCATAAATAACCAAATAAGGATACAGAAAGGTTCAACCTAGGAAAATGGATCTATAATCACAAAATGGCCATATGGGTTGTTACACTTCCTGGCTTGGCTAATAACCGCACTTTCTAAACTACTATATACCTGACACTTATGAAAAGGACATGGAATTATCCTGAACACGCACCTTTTAACCATCATTTCCATCATGGGGAAATATTCATAGGGCTTATAATAAGAAAATCATGAGCATGAATCATCAAGAAATCTAAGATGGGAATGTACCGGATATAACACGAGCTTATGAGCTGATATGACAAATCTTAAGGACTGAGTTCATAAAGTTGAGCATGCTGAGAGACATGAGTTCACATACATAGCGAGTTTATGACATGAGGTTGAGACTTCGGGATTCATGGAGTAAGATTGGGTTCGCTATCTGAAGTGGTCATTTAGAATCCTGGGGGGTCTATACATGAGATTGGATAGAGCACAACTTTAACTGAGCATAAGTGAAATCCTGTGGACTTGAGAGATTGGTGCTCTATAGCTATTAATGCTGAGACTCCTTTTGTCAGGACACTCAAAATCTTGACTTGGTTCATTGACTTATCGTCTCCCCTTAGCTTATAGTCATCATTCTAAGGTTCTTGGACCTTTCTTAATATCGGAATAAACCAATAACTCGCGACTCCCTGTTCACCTCCAAGGCTATCACTGAAGGCTTCCTACCTTTTAACCATTCTACACCCTCCACAAAAAAATCTCATACTAAAATGCAAAGGACCTTGTACCTTGTACAGTAGATCTTGGAACTAGTAATCATGCAAGGTTCAATATAAAGACTTATAACATACCTGGGAGTACATCTGAGATTGATTGCCACTTGCTCTTGGTAACCTGTTCTATTGAGATGGATGATTTGCTGGAGTTACTGATCTGGTGGTTGGCGCACTGGCTTTATCCTTGCCCTACTTAGCCAATGGGAAATACCTACGCATGTGTCTGGGGTTTCCATACCCATAACAAATATATAAACCAATCAAACACTTTCCCAAGTGTTTTATAACGTATTTCAGGCATACTGACCAACTAGATACGGCTGCTGGAGGGGTGGTCGGGGAACCGCCTCTCTGACCGTCTCGCTTGGTTGAAGGGAAATCTCTGTGTTTATGACTGGGCCGGCCACAATAGAAGCAAACATCTTAGCCCACCAAACACTTTCCTAGGTGTTTCTTCTATTAGTGCCCCCAAACTGGATAAGTAATCTCCCTCACCCGGGGTTTGTATCCCTGAACTTGAGCTAAAGTCCTCTGACGGGGTTGAGAGTGACTCCCACTACTTGACCCTTGCTGGGAACTCTCAAGGTTTTTGGTCCTGGGCCTTTTTTTCCTCCTTTCTTTCCCCTTAAGCTCTCTACCCATATTCGAATCACCAAAATTAGATGGGCTTCTCTTCATAGGTTCTTGAACCCTAGTAGTTGTTGCCTCTCTGGTAGAGTTCGCTGATGCGATAGTCTGCTAGTTAGGCTGGGTGATCATGGCCCGTATAGACACTGAGGGCGGCCCCTAGTTCTGCATCCATAAATTGCATGGGATCCATTGGAGTTGGTGGGGTTGGCTGACTCCCATTGCTTCTTTGAGGAGATATATTTCTGCACACGCGTATAGCACGAGTCAGAAGGGTAGAGAGACATTTCATCGCATGACTTAGATCATGAAAGAAGGGAACATTTCCTAGACATCTCGTAGCCTCTTCATCATAAGTGTGGCGTGCTTCACACCCATGAAAATGACTCTACTTAACACGGCTTACAGACACCCTAAGACACTTTAAAACCTAATTCTTTGATACCAAGTTTGTCACGACCCGAACATAGCCTGGATCGAGACACGGGACAAAGAACCCCGAGAGGCTCCAAGTCGACCCATGGCATGAACATAACATCTAATTCAAAGATAGATAAGCAGAAGATCATCATAAATAACATAGCATAAGTCCGAACATAACATAACATAGGAATACATACATAAATCTAAAGTTGAATACAAACTATGTTCGAAAAGCCTCTGACACTGATGAGTTGATGGAAAAAGACCCCAATTAACTCACTATAGTATGATATTTGAAATGCTGAACATGTCTGATTAAAAAGGCCCTCGAAAGATGAGGACTCACCAATTGGAACTGAGGTAAGCTAACTCCGGGAATCTGACTAGCGATGGGACTGAGCTTGGATGTTGGAGCCTGTATCATGAAACGATACAATATAGAGTATGTGGTCGGTACTTGAAACGTACTAAGTATGCAAGGTAAATAAAATGGACAGTTAAAATACATAAGAGTTCATAAAAGTAGGACAACATGATCATAACGTAAATATCATAATGTAAACATAAGGGCTTAAGATTTTCAAAACATTCATAAATCATCCATAATCATAATCATAAGAGAAAAGCTTTATTAAACATGAATTGAGCCAAAGTATATAAATATAACCATGCATAAATCATGAGGAACAATGGGAGATTCTTATAACTGACATATCCCATATGAGCACACATGGAGTCCGTCCTGTGAACTCCTAGTGGGGAGGGTGTTCATACCTTGCCAATGGTAGAACCATGAAAAGATGTGTGATATCACAATGCAAGGCCCATTCGAGAAAAGGGGGACAGTCTCAAGGGAGGTCCCAACATGGCTACGTTGGCGCGTAGTTCTGAGACTCGGGGTATGCTTGGACCCCGGATCTACTCGATGTTAAATAATACTCAAAAAAAATATATAGTGCTGATGTTTATAGTAGGAAAAACATATGTGATATTCATGGGCTAGATTAAATCATGATAATCATAAGCATGCTTTATATACGTGAACAAGCCAGGAAATAAGGCCCATGAGTCGGTCATAATCATAAATTCATAAATTATGAAATTCATGCATACTTGTAAAACATGTGCGTACTTCATATCTAATAAATCAATGATAAGTACTTGAGAGAAATCATATCATAAGGCATAAATCATAATTGGGCTAATTTAGATCAAGACCATAATGAAATCATAACTTGACTCTCCATAAAAACATATATAATTGGGAATAAATTAATTAAAATTTGAAACTATACTTAATAATCAAAATAGTTATAAATTCTACCGATAGATCAAAAACATGATTTAATACATGAAGGGATTGACCCATCGTTAGATCATATAAAATTTCACAAGAATTGGCATAAACCTCATGGATCATGAAACTTGACTTATAGAATTGAAATTCAAGGGATTTGAGAAACGTTTAGGGCATGAGAGTGAAAGGAACTCTCATTCATAGCCTCACATACCTGGATAAGTTGATTTTACTCTCTTCCATGAACACCCAAAGGAAATTGAAGAAGAATTGATGGATTCTAGTCTTGATCACCCCTAAGAACCTTGTAGTCTTAAATTGTAATACGCAGGAAGTGTGTAGGACTAGACCCAGAAGTGAAAAGTTGAAAACCATAGAAATCTAGGAAAAAGGTTGTCGGATGAGAGGAACAACAACTCGTGGCATGTACCACAAGCCGTTGTAAGCAGTCGTGGTAAGAGGCTAGGCCTGGTGACAGTGTAGACAACAGGCGTCACAATGACCCATGGTGAGAAGGGATGATCCGTTGTCAGGAGTCGTGGTAGGGAAGTGGGATTTAGTAGTGGAGATGACGGATGGATACCACGGCCAGTTGTAGGATACAACGAGTCATGGTGAGGCTCGGTTTAAAGAAGTTCAGTGTTTCAGAAGAAGGAAACTATGACTGATTGAACGACCTGTTGTTTGATAGGACGAGTTGTCCTGTCTGTCCATTGGTTGGTTCCGAAAGTAGGCTTTCATCAGTTCATGTAACGAGCGACAGGATGGGTCGTCGTTGGTTCCAACGAACCATTAGAGTCGTCCATTGGTTCCATCCGTTCAGATTTCAGGGAAGAATCATTAAGGGTAATTTCAACTTTTTCATGATATGAGGCCTTAAACTACGTCGTTTTGTCTTGGGAAAGATGGGTTTTTAAGAAAATGACCTATTCTAAACTCTCATTCATTCATTCATGCAAGAATATTGAAAGGTGATCTAAGGAGATTTTAAGTTCTTCTCTGCAATTCTTCCAATTTCATTCTTGGGCTTCTAAGGAGAGTTAGAATCTGATAATCCCAGGTATGTAAGGTCATCAATGGGTGAATTCTTCCACACCCACGCTCCTACTCTATGATTTTACTTAAAATTTATCAAAAACTCATGGGGTTTTGTAATTTATTTATAAAAATCAAATGATTTAATTATGGGTTTTGTGATTTTGAAATATTATCATAATCTATGGATTTTGATCATTTTTGAGATCTAAATTGATTATAATATTATTGATTTTGATTTCTAAGCAATTAAGCTTAATTATGCATGTCCCATGATGAATCGATTTATGATCTATTTTCCCATTGATGTTCTTTACAAGCCCAGCATGAATTATGTTTTGAATTATAAATTTATTATGTTATCCATTATGATTTTATGAAATTTAAGTTATATGCATGATCTACAAGTACGTATGAATCTTATTAATCATGAATCATGTTTTTGGCCGACTCACATGCCTCATGTCATGGCTAGATCACATATGTTCAAGAATGTTTACGATTATCATGATTTAACTAGCCATGAACTCATGTATGTATTATTATGAGAACTATATATGTCTTGGTAGTAGTACCAAATACCGAGTAGGTTTGGAGCTCAGGTTAAGCCCCGAATCTCATGAACTACGTGCCACCGTAGGTATGTCAGGACCCCTTTCATGTTAGTCCCTGGCCCAAATGGCCCTTTTCATGGTGATATCACATTTTCATGGTTCTACCCTCGGCAAGGTACGAACACCCTCCCGACTAGGGTTACAAGTCGGGCTTCATGTGTGCTCATATAGGGTATGTCGGTTAAGAGAATCTCTCACTGTTCCTCACGATTTATGCATATTATGACTATGTATGTTGGATCAAGTCACCTTAAGTAAAGATCTTCTATTATGATTATGATTATGTCTATGTTACGAATGTTTTGAAAAACCTTGAGCTGTATGATATGTTATTATGATTTATGATACGAGCATGATGTCCTACTCTTATGATCATTTATGAATTTCATATATGTTTTAAATGTCCATTTTACTTACCTTGCATACTCAGTACATTCCACGTACTGACCAGATACTTTCTATGATGTATCGTTTCATGATACAGGTCCCAGTTCTTAGGCTCATCCTCACCCGTAGATAGTTTACGATTTGCTCTCATCTCTTGGTGAGTCCTCATGTTTAAAGTATGTTCATACTCTATGTTGTTCTTTCAATTTCTATATGTTGGATTAGTTGGGAAGTTGTCCCATCAATCCGTCCTTCATGTTTAGAGGCTTATCCGACTGCAAATTGTATTCAGCATATTGTATGAGTCTTGTATTGATTTTCCCCTTTGGCTACATTACGATTACGTTCTTATAAGAAAATTCTTCTGCTCATGTGATTGGGTTAGATGTATTCTCATGCAATGGGTCAACATGGAGTCTCTCGGGGCTCCTTGTCCCGTGTCTATGATCCGGGTGTACGTTTGGGTCGTGACATGCATGCATGGAATGGTAAGTCTTAGGGTAGGTTTATCTCTCTTAAAACCCTTCTAATTGAGCTTAAAACAATATAGTTTAGGCCTTAGGAACTTAGGAATTATAGAAAAGCCCTTAATAAATTCGCAAAAAAATATACACTGCCAGTCCCCACGAGGGACTGGACGAATCATTTCCAGTGACCACGACTCGTGGTCAGCAGTCGTTACCTGCACTTCCACATTTCCTCTCAGGGTCCCCATGGGGGACACCAAAACTCGTGGTGTACCCAACGAGTGGTGGTGATGACCCGTTAGGTACATTGTTGAATTTCCTTCATCCTTCAACAACCCTTGGCCACGGCCGACATGATGAGTTGTGATGCTGACCACGACTCGTGGTCACATCTGTGGTCACCCAAAAAACCAAAATTTCCAACAAAGTCATAGACTTTCCCCACGGGTCACTTAACGACTCGTGGGGTTCCTGATAGGTCACTGGACGACTCGTCATATGACCTGGTGTAGAAATTTCTATTTTCTTCGTTTCAAATCTCGGGTCTGATCTTTGGGTTTTCAAGGTATTACACTACCATGATATTAATATCAAGCTAAAGGACCCTTACAGGCGGGAATAACTCTCAAGGGAGGTCCCAATATATATACACACACACACGCACCTACTTTGGCACGTTATTTTTAGATCTGGGATTTACCTGTACCTCTGGACTACATGGTGCTAGAAACTACTCCCAAAAACATGCAAGGTGCTTGACGTGCCCCTATTCGCGCGTCCGCAAGTGTACGGGTCGTGCAAGTAATATAGTGGCTCTTTTTAAGAACCGGAATGTCGAACCCACAGGAACTGGACCCATTCCTCTAACTATCCATTACAAGTGTGATCTTAAATACCGAAAATGTTGGTTATAGAAGTTTTTGAGGGAGATTTTGAATTAAGTCTAGATTTGGTCAACGAAATATTCTGAATGCAATCTAGGAGCAACATAGAGTTAAAACCAGATAATCATGCGGTGCTACGATTTGCAATGGGCTAAGTATGCAACTATCAATTGTCTTTTTACATAATTAGAATAGCATGTACATGGTCTTTCGAGCCTCTAAATACAACAAACTAGCCTCACTGCATCATTGTGAGCGAGGATGCTACTTCTAGTTCGTGGGCAATCAATTATGTTGTGGTTTACGTGGAAATGATTAGGGACATTCGTGCGTCTATCATTTAACTCAACATAGCCTCACAACTACTTCTTCGAGTGGTGATGTGATAATCCTAAGTCGGTCTTTAATAACCCCCATTTTATCAACCAAGCATGGTGTTAGGTATATTTCTATCCTAACACGAAATTATATCGTGCGATATAAACATGCTCCTCACATTCTCATGTTCTGACCTAGGTCACTGCTTTCTGCCCAAGCTAACGTATATGTTTTCATGGTGATCAATCATAAAGACAACCAACAATCCAGAATGCAAGACAAAAGCAACAATCAATAACTTAATTCCAAAACAATTTCACAGAATCATAATCATAATTCATGGCTTCAACCCTAGAGGAAGGGTTCTAGCCATTCATGTTTGTAAAACTACATGAAAGTACAACTAAATTAACATACTTACAAGAATTTGGTAGATGAGAAGGGAATTTGACAAACCCTACATGAGTTCTCCCACTTCTCCCTTCACTCCTAGGTAGTTTTCCAAAATAAAATCGTGACAAAGTGGTTTTAGGAGCTAAGGGACCTATTTATACTATGCTGAAAAAATGCAAAATTTGGCCTATGGTGGAACAACAACATGTCACAGAGATGAACACCCTAATGACCTCCGTGACACGGAGGTAACACGTACCCTCACTGGAATGTGCCAAAAAATGCAATTTTTGGCCAAGTGTTGCCGCATTGGCAGCGTGCCACTACCCCTATCACGCAGGGTGCCAGTTATTGCATGTTTTCTTGTTGACTTTCACGTTTTGCTCTTGATTCCATTCCTCCACTTCACCAAATCATGAATTAGTTCATCAAATGCATTATAAACCTTCAAAAACAAGGACTAATCATGTTGGTTAGTATATATTCGCATTTACATAAAATCACATTAGAATGCATATAATTAATTCGATAAACAAGACAAAACTAAGTTATAAAGTATCACTTGGGCATGCTATTTTGCCCACGATCACCTGCAACGTGTCACGGAGCTGAACGATGTGTCCCTATTCGCGCGTCCGCAAGTGTACGGGTCGTGCAAGTAATATAGTGGCTCTTTTTAAGAACCGGAATGTCGAACCCACAGGGACTGGACCCATTCCTCTAACTATCCATTACAAGTGTGATCTTAACTACCGAAAATGTTGGTTATAGAAGTTTTCGAGGAAGATTTAACTAAGTCTAGTTTTGGTCAATGAAATATCATTGATTTACTCTAGGAGCAACATAGAGTTAAAACCAGATAATCATGCGATACTACGATTTGCAATGGGTTAAGCATGAAACTATCGATTGCTGTTTCACATAATTAGAATTGCATGTTCATGGTCTTTCGAGCCTCTAAACACGACAAACTAGCCTCACTACATCATTGTGAGCGAGGATGCTAATTTCTAGTTCATGGGAAAATTAATTATGTTGTGGTTTACGTGGAAATGATTAGGGACTTTCATGCGTCTAACCATATAACTCAACTTAGCCTCACAACTACTTCTTTGAGTGGTGATGCAATAATCCTAAGTTGGTCTTTAGTAACCCGCATTTATCAACCAAGCAAGGTGTTAGGTATATTTCTATCCTAATACGAAATTATATCGTGAGATACAAACATGCTCCTCACATTCTCATGTCCTGACCTAGTGTTTGGCTTTTTGTTATATGGGTATATAACTACACGCAAGTGCACGTGGTCGAACAAGTAGTAAAGTGGCTCAAGTAAGCCAAGTATCGATCCCACAGGGACTGGGATAAGGTAACAATCTACTTAAGTGTTACTATATTTACTCTAAAAATGAAGATAACAGTGCAAAGAAGAGTTTGATATTTTGATTTCTAATTTTATCCTAAGTCTACAAAGATTATATAATTTGAGTCTAAACTATGAATGTGAGCATGTTGAGGTTAAACGAACATGTAAGGAAATAAATTATCGATATAATTTGGTTAACTTTTCCTCCAGTTGCTAGTCAAGAATTATTGCCAATGGATTAAAACTCTCGTATTTAACCCAACTTAAGAATCATGAACCTTCCACCTACATTTCTGTGATTAAACAAAATTCATGCTCTAGCCATACTAACCCGGTTCCTAAATTGACTAATACGACTTTCAGGTATATTTCTATCCTGAAGGTAAATCAATTCTCAATTTTCTCAAACAAAGAAAAGATCATATCCTATTGATTCACAACTTTCCAATTTCTTGCTCTCTCGAGTGAAACCGGACTTTTTAGATATACATTAACATTGGCCACACATTAATGCAGTAAGAACAAAAATAAATAGAACAACCATGGAAGAAAAGATGAAAACCCAATTGATCAATAACTACATTTCAATACAATTATTCTTAACCTCATCAAGAAGAGGATTTAGCCACTCATTCGTGGATTAAACATTGTTAAAATGAGTGTTAAACATACAAGCAATTGAAATAAAGAAGAAGGAGATAGAGAAAAACCCTGAGATTTTCGTCCCCTCAACTGCCTGTAACCCACGTTCTTGCTCCACCAAGTCAGAATATCTAAAATAAAACCTAAGTGTGCTATTTATACTAGTGGGAATTTTTCCCGGAATAACAAGCAACGTGTCACGGAGTGCATCGCGGAGCTCTCCCTTCGTGACACGGAGGTAACGCGAAGGCTTTCTGGAAATCACCCTAAATCGACCCTCCGCAGCCTTCTTGCCGCGTTGGCAGCGTGTCACGCTGCTTGGGCAGCGCGATGGTATGCTGCTGGCACGGGGCTAGCCTGCCATGGCACGTTGCTACCGCATCTGCTCACTTGCCATGCCTACTCCTTACCGACTTCCGCCGATTGCTTCCGACTCCATTCCTTTTCTTCACCAACTTATAAATTAGTTCCTCCAAATCATTGAAACCTACAAAACAAGGACTAATCATGTTGGTTAGCACATATATTCATATTTATATAAAATTACATGAAAATGTATAAAATAACTTAGATAAACAAGACTAAATTAAGGTATAAAGCATCACTGGGGCATGCTATTTTTGCCCAAGATCACCTACCCCACACTTAAGGTCTTGTTCGTCCTCAAACAACCTATTACATCTGATGCATATGGAGACTCACCCATAACTCATTTAGCAAGAATATTCAAGCTACGGCTGTAATGATTAAGCAAGATAACAAGCTAAAATTAGAGCATGCACGATTTGATCATTGAAATGAAGTACAACTATGTTAAGACTTCTTAACCTCAAGAATCGACTCTCAATCTTAGCAAACTCATGCAAATCAACTGATTAAGAAATATGACATGAACTATATCCTTCATTTAACATGTGCCCTCACGGAAAGAGAGTTACCCAATTTCACACGAAAAAACAATTTTTAAATCACAACATGTGTGGGTACATGAATAGAATTACGCTCACTCTCACAAAGAATTCACATGCATCATGTAATGACCCATAAGCTTGCCCTTAGTGTTTTATTCCACTAATTTAAGGATATATGAATGTAAGATCAAGTAGGACTTTTTAGGTTGTAATGTAACTCAGGTGCGGGTAGGTACTATTATGGCCAGTAATAGTGACTATCTTTCCTAAGAGCTTTTAATACATCACGCCTTCATTACGAATTTCCCTTCCCTTACTTCACCTTTTTCTCCTTTCCGCTTTCTTTTTCCTCTTATGTTCCCCCCTTTATTTACGCATTTTTAACTTATTAGTAAGGAGTTCTATAAATAATTTTTCATTAATTTATTTTCTTACTCCTTACTAATACTCAACCATTTTCACACAAGTGCACCTTTGTCCTTTTCTCACTTCTACAACTTGCTAATTTTCCTTTCTTTTCATTCTTCTCACTCCTTTACTCCTTCGGATTTTTTCACTCAAGTGCTTAGGAGTTTTGGATCAAGTTCAAGGCTAATGAAAGAAAAAGGATTAAGCTTATATTGCAGTTGTCAAAGAATAGGCTCAAGGCTCAATGGGGCTAACTAGGATTAATTTTTCAAGGTAGGTAAAATGAGGGATAAAAATTTGGTTCATTCAAAGAAATGCCTAAATCATCTCCTACAATTCACATCCTTCATTTCATTTTATAAACACACCAGGCAAGTTCTAGACAATCCACAATAGCACAAAATACTCAAAAACCTTACACTCATGGCACATGCTCAATTCAAGACACATTCAGTAGACTCTTACTCAACTAATCACAAGAATTCAGAATTAAGCTTTAATCATATTGAGTCAAATTCAAGAGCCTAAGTGTCTCACACAAAGTTATACACCTACATGCTTCACATTGAACATACTTTCCTCTTACAATCACGTATAGCACATAACAAGAACATCAAGCACCAATTAATTATGGTTTCAAAAACCCAAAACTTATCGACTAATTTTTCCTCAAGACGGTCGTCATCCATCCATCATTGGAAACAGTCCCTAACTATGACTAAAACATTATATACAGACAGGAAAAAAAATTTATTCTTCAGTTCAAAGACCCCCCCGTCGGAAAAGAACCAAAAAGAAAAACCAACGGGTGATAAGTCATGCTTAACTCACAAAAATTTTTCAATTTTCTCACAAGCATTACATTCACCAAAAATCGTTAAGCACAAAAATTTGAAATTTACCTCACCCCACACTTGAATCGTGCTATGTCCTCATAGCATCAAATTAACATTTAAGGAGGGTGAGAAATACTCCCTGAGGCCTTTAGGCCAAGCTACAACATGCTTTTCTTCAACTTGCACAAATGGGTGTTTGACCCCACATTTTTTTCTCTTCCATTCTTGCTAGCTTCCTCCTCCAAGGGTACTTAGACTTCCCCTCCGTCTGTGCTTAACTTTCCACCAAAACAACACAAGATGAAAATAAACAAAAATCAACTCAAATGCAAGAAATTAAAATGGTACCTATGGTACCCTTGGGTTGCCTCCCAAGCAGCGCCTGATTTTACGTCGCGGCACGACGTAACAAGTTTCACCACTTTTTCCTCCACCTTGAGGATATGAATCTCACCCCTAATTTTATTTCTAATTTCCTCTTTTGTTCTAGGGGTGGTGGTGAAAAATTGTAAGGACCAAGCAGTAGATGTTTCCTTTTGAACTTATTGGCCCTTAAGTAAGCGAAGTCATTTTGTCTCTCCGAGTTAGCAAATTTCAAAATATACGGGGCTTGGTCCTCCTCTAGACATTTCTATATAAGCTTGGAAGACTCTATTTCTCGGTTGTCAACCAAACTTAATGTCGAAAAATGCTTCAAGTGTGGTCCAATAAACCTCAACTCTGAAACTGCATTGTGCTTGACCTCCTTACTTGTATACACCTTCTCAGCATCGACATCTATTTGTCCGTTAATGTCAAATGGGGGATACTCTATCTCTTCTTCCATGAATGGATTTTCCATAAGTGTGAGCCCATCACGAGGACACTCAAGAGATTTTAATTGTTGGGCTTCATCCAAAAATTCACCCTTGTCTTCCTCTTGTAGTTCCTCTTGAATATCGGCTAAAACTGTCACCTACAATTTATCACAAGCTTCAGCATCAGCAATCATCTTCGTGAATTTGACGCTCATCCTTTCTAGAGTCTCTACATTCTCTTCTTGCTGAATTCTCAATACTGCCATCGCCTCCTTCATTGCTTCTGATTGCTCCAGGAGTTGTTTCAGCATGTCTTCTATTTGAGCTTGGCATCCCAAATCCTCATTTTCAACATGCCTATATTCAGCAAAAACAACAGAAGGATCATAGTAGGGGCTTGGGGGAGGGGAATATGCATTCGGACAGCCATCCCAATGTCCATCTTGACCACCACATATATTGCACGTGTTACAATGTTGCCACGAGAGGTGTCCTCTGCAATTCAGACAAGATTCGCCAAAATATGAGTATCCGCCATTTAAACCATTTGTATTCCACGATGTCATGTCAATAAGGGTATCCGAAAAAGAAGAAAAATAATAATAAGAATAATAATAAAAAGAATTAAAACAAACACTAAGGCCAAGTTGTCAGCACTTATATAGAATTTGTAAACTAACACTTAAGAAAATAATTATACCGATTGCCAGTCCCAGCAACGGCGCCAAAAACTTGTTTGGCTTTTTGTTATATGGGTATATAACTACACGCAAGTGCACATGGTCGAACAAGTAGTAAAGTGGCTCAAGTAAGCCAAGTATCACTTGGGCATGCTATTTTGCCCACGATCACCTGCAACGTGTCACGGAGCTGAACGACGTGCCCCTATTCGCGCATCTGCAAGTGTACGGGTCGTGCAAGTAATATAGTGGCTCTTTTTAAGAACCGGAATGTCGAACCCACAGGGACTGGACCCATTCCTCTAACTATCCATTACAAGTGTGATCTTAACTATCGCAAATGTTGGTTATAGAAGTTTTCGAGGAAGATTTAACTAAGTCTAGTTTTGGTCAACGAAATATCCTTAATTTACTCTAGGAGCAACATAGAGTTCAAACCAGATAATCATGCGATACTACGATTTGCAATGGGTTAAGCATGAAACTATCGATTGTTGTTTCACATAATTAGAATTGCATGTTCATGGTCTTTCGAGCCTCTAAACACAACAAACTAGCCTCACTGCATCATTGTGAGCGAGGATGCTAATTTCTAGTTCATGGGCAAATTAATTATGTTGTGGTTTATGTGGAAATGATTAGGGACTTTCATGCGTCTAACCATATAACTCAACTTAGCCTCACAACTACTTCTTTGAGTGGTGATGCGATAATCCTAAGTTGGTCTTTAATAACCCGCGTTTTATCAACCAAGCAAGGTGTTAGGTATATTTCTATCCTAATACTAAATTATATCGTGAGATACAAACATGCTCCTCACATTCTCATGTCCTGACATAGTGTTTGGCTTTTTGTTATATGGGTATATAACTACACGCAAGTGCACGTGGTCGAACAAGTAGTAAAGTGGCTCAAGTAAGCCAAGTATCGATCCCACAGGGACTGGGATAAGGTAACAATCTACTTAAGTAGTACTATATTTACTCTAAAAATGAAGACAACAGTGCAAAGCAGAGTTCGATATTTTGATTTCTAATTTTATCCTAAGTCTACAAAGATTATATAATTTGAGTCTAAACTATGAATGTGAGCATGCTGAGGTTAAACGAACATGTAAGGAAATAAATTATTGATATAATTTGGTTAACTTTTCCTCCGGTGCTAGTCAAGAATTAATGCGAATGGATTAAAACTCTCGTATTTAACCCAACTTAAGAATCATGAACCGTCCACCGACATTTCTTTGATTAAACGAAATTCATGCTCTAGCCATACAAACCCGGTTTCTAAATTGACTAATACGACTTTCAGGTATATTTCTATCCTGAAGGTAAATCAATTCTCAATTTTCCCAAACTAAGAAAAGATCATATCCTATTGATTCACAACTTTCCAATTTATTGCTCTCTCGAGTGAAATCGGACTTTTTAGATATACATTAACATTGGCCACACATTAATGCAGTAAGAACAAAAATCAATAGAACAACCATGGAAGAAAAGATGAAAAACCCAATTGATCAATAACTACATTTCAATACAATTGTTCTTAACCTCAGCAAGAAGATGATTTAGCCACTCATTCGTGGATTAAACATCGTTAAAATGAGTGTTAAACATACAAGCAATTGAAATAAAGAAGAAGGAGATAGAGAAAAACCCTGAGATTTTCGTCCCCTCAACTGCCTGTAACCCACGTTCTTGCTCCACCAAGTCAGAATATTTAAAATAAAACATAAGTGTGCTATTTATACTAGTGGGAATTTATCCCGAAATAACAAGCAACGTGTCACGGAGTGCATCGCGGAGCTCTCCCTCCGTGACACGGAGGTAACGCGAAGGCTTTCTGGAAATCACCCTAAATCGACCCTCCGCAGCCTTCTTGCCGCGTTGGCAGCGTGTCACGCTGCTTGGGCAGCACGATGGCATGCTGCTGGCACGGGGCTGGCCTGCCGTGGCACGTTGCTACCGCATCTGCTCACTTTCCATGCCTACTCCTTGCCGACTTCCGTCGATTGCTTCCGACTCCATTCCTTTCCTTCACCAACTTATAAATTAGTTTCTCCAAATCATTGAAACCTACAAAACAGGACTAATCATGTTGGTTAGCACATATATTAACATTTATATAAAATTACATGAAAATGTATAAAATAACTTAGATAAACAAGACTAAATTAAGGTATAAAGCATCACTCGGGCGTGCTATTTTTTCCCACGATCACCTAGGTAATGCTTTCTCAAGCTAATGCCCAAGCTAAAACATATGCTTTCATGGTGATCAATCATAAAAGCAACCAACAATCCAGAATGCAAGACAAAAACAACAATCAATAACTTAATTCCAAAACAATGTAATAAAATCACAATCATAATTCATGGCTTCAACCCTACAGGAAGGGTTCTAGCCATTCATGTTCGTAAAACTATAAGAAACTACAACTAAACTAATATACTTACAAGAATTTGGTAGATGAGAAGGGAATTTGCCAAACCCTAGATGAGTTTTCCCACTTCTCCCTTCACTCCTACGTAGTTTTACAGAATAAAATCATGACAAAGTGGTTTTAGGAGCTAAGGGACCTATTTATACTATGCTGAAAAAATGCAAAATTTGGCCTGTGGTGGAACAGCAACGTGTCACGGAGCTGAACGCCCTAATTGACCTCCGTGACACGGAGGTAACGCGTACCCTCACTGGAATGTGCCAAAAAATGCAATTTTTAGCCAAGTGTTGCCGCGTTGGCAGCGTGCCACGGCCCCTATCACGCAGGGTGCCAGTTATTGCATGTTTTCTTGTTAACTTTCACGTTTTGCTATTGATTCCATTCCTCCACTTCACCAAATCATGAATTAGTTCCTCAAATGCATTATTAACCTTCAAAAACAAGGACTAATCATGTTGGTTAGTATATATTCGCATTTACATAAAATCACATGAGAATGCATATAATTAATTCGATAAACAAGACAAAACTAAGTTATAAAGTATCACTTGGGCATGCTATTTTGCCCACGATCACCTACCCCACACTTAAAGCCTTGTTCATCCTCGAACAACCTTTTACATCTCATGCATATGGATACTCACACATAACTAATTTAGTAAAAAAATGTTATACCTCGTAGGATTCCCGGCACCTAGATGGCCTATTCGTGCGTTGGTCGAGCATATTTGGAAGCCATACATACTAGAAAAAGGCCCGGGTAAAGATCGGACAAGCGCCAAGTCGGCGCGTCGCAAGGCAAAATGCGACTTATAAGTTGCATTCAGGAATGCAACTTATAATTCGCATTTCAGGAATGCGACTTATAAATCGCATTCATGTAGTGCCAATTATATTTATGCCCCCACTTCGGTTTTAATTTAGTATGTTCATTATATTTTCCAGAAACGTGAGAGAAAACAGTGGGGGCGAAGGATATGGATAAATTGTTGCTCGATTACGCCGCCAAACGCGGTCCAAATTCAAACTAACCTCAGGTACCGAGGCATTTAGCAGCAGGGAGCATTCCTACGGATTTTGTTTCGCGAAAAACGGCCGACGAATCGTTGAGCTACCCAGCTAAGGTAAGTAGAATTGCTCCAAACTAGTGTCTATGTGCTCCTAGATGTGAAGTGAATACTTCTCCCTTCTGGACTTCTGAAAAATAGCAAGTTTTCGACCGTCTTTCGATAATCCTAAGTTTAGGCTACAATTATATTGAAAGTGACGTCGTTCTTTAGAATAAAGCTATATTTAGTATTAATTAGCGTATACGTGAATGCAGTTGGGAGAAATAGCTGGAGTATTGACCGAGCCTCGTCCGACAGACGGATAACTCGAGGTTAAGGTATGTAAAGCTAGTTCCTTTGGCAAGTTAGTAGCTTTAGCCTTGTATAATACAATAAACTCTGTAGTAGAATTCCCGGAAGTTGAATGTTAAGTATTGTGCAAGTTCAGTAAACCTAGTTTACGTTGTGATATCATATTCAGTCTGAAAGTTAGAAAAGCATGTGCCCAAGGGCAAGTTAGTAGTTTAGATTCAGTACAGCCTATTATGTGGATAGCAAGCATGTTGTAGAATAACAAGGAACAGATTTGCATAATAACCGTCAGTAAAGAAAGATCTGATAGATAGACAGTTATGGCTACAGATTAGCCATTCAGACAGATAGTATCTTGGCTACAGATTAGCCATCCAGTTAAACAGAGATTTCAAAATTAGTATAATCAGTAAAAGAATCAGTTCAATATTGAAATAGATTAGAACAAGAAGCTAAATTTCATATAGTTTTTTCAGCTATACATGTTTGCTATTTATATGTGCTATTTTCTTGTTGAGACTTGTTGTGGTGTGAGGGCACCTTATTGAGCGTCCTCACTGCCCCTGGGTTGGTAATCGTGTCGCCCACTGAGCGGGTGGGTTTTACGTCACTCCAAGGAGTGGCATGCCGTCCCCAGCTTGGACGAAGATGGGATGAAGCTTTCCCCATAGTAGTCTGATCAGCATTACAGGTACAGCTCCGGTATCAGATAGCCCTGTGGAGAAGTGTCCAGGGAATCAGACCCTATCTGTTACTGTCTGTACATTTAGTTATTACAGGTGTAGCTGCGGTTTCAGATAGCCCCGTAGAGTGTGTCCGGGGATCCAGACCCTATCTGTTACTGTCTACACAGGAGTCCTCCGGACCCAGACACGGTTGCTTATATCGGAGGCTATGGCCCGAGCTGGAGACCCAGGGGGCCGGTAAAGGAGCTCCGAAGTGAGTAGATGAGTGGAGTGACTTATTTTTTGTTGGTTTTGACTCGGGTAGGGGTATATAGATTGTTTGCTTGCTTGGCGCCATCCGGCTTATGGGGGTTGGTATTGGCTCTTGCTTGCTACTTGTATATCTATTTATGTGCTATATATATTGTATACTAGCTACTAGACAACAGGCTGTTGCGTCTACAGGTATGCCTCTGCCTTATTAGTACAGAAAGCCCGATCCAGTTTATGTCAGCTTCTCCAGATTCAGTTATCTCCTGCTATACAGAAATGCTAGTTAGGCTATCTTTATTCAGTTGTTTTCAGTTGTATTATTTCAGTTGCTTTGCGTACTTAGTACCAGTGGTACTGACGCTCGGTGGGGTGTTGCATTACTTGCCTGCAGGTACTCATAGACGAGGAGGCGATCCCTCGTGATTCCAGTCAGCTATTGAGTATTCAGCTCCTATCATCCGGAGTCTGATTTCCAGAGGTGTAGCTCTTTTCCTTTTTATATAGTACGGGTAGGTCGGAGCCCTCTCCTGATCATTTCTATTGTTATTCCTAGAGGCTTGCAGTCTGTATATAATTCCTTGTGGTCAGTTGAGCCGGTCGTGTGAGGCCGTGCAGTTTGTTATAGTTATTCAGTATTTTAGTTCCTGTTGGCTGTGTGTGGCCATAACCAATCAGTAGTGGTGACCTTGCCGGTCACGTAATTATTTAGTATGCTATTGTTGAGTTACAGAAAACTAGACAGCATGGTGGCCTTGTCGGCCCGCATAGGTTCCCCTACAGTAGTATGTTTCTGGTTAGCTGTTTTACAGGTACAGGTGGCTATAGGCCAATTGGCCGGAGGCTGTATTTATAGCCGTTATATAGCCCTTTGTTTCCAGAAATTTGAGTTAGAGCCATCCAGGCACCAGATGTGCTTAGGCTCACCAGATAGCAGTCTAGGTCCTACTAGGGCACCAGGTGCCAGTCATACCCCCCAAGGTGGGGCGTGACAAACTTGGTATCAGAGCAGATCGTGTCTTAGGGAGTCTGCAAGCCGTGCTAAGTAAAGACTTGTCTATGGATGTGTTGTGCACCACATACTATAGGCAGGAGGCTGCGAGGCATGATAGGATGGTTACCCTTCCTTCTCAGTTAGTCTTGCTTTAGAGCGGTACAATATAGGGTTGAGTCCCTAAAAACTTACCGTATTCTTTGATTACAGATACAAAGGCAGATCAGCATTACCCTATCACAGGCAGAAGATCAGAGATAGCAACAGAAGAGGGCATCAGCCAGTTACATGATAACTACAGCAGCAGGAGGAGGTACCAGAGACCTCCCAGCGTGATACCTTTATCGGTACTATTCCCAGTATACGTTGATAACGTCAAAACAGGAAGTCAGAAGTATAATGTACATACGAGTTGACTTATTTATTAGATATATAAGATCTGGTTAAGATATCAGACAATATCAGACTATCAGATAAGTGGAAAAAAAAAAGAGAAGAAAGAGAGGAAAACGCAGGGTTCCCATATCCGTCCTTTCAGATGTAGTACAGTTCCATGTCTTCGTATTATAGCAATAAGAAAAGGGTATTCCCACCTCTTGACCTGATTCAACTTAAAGACTATATTCCGTAAGGGGCATAAGACTTGAGGTGAGGTTGCCAAATCAAGCAGTAAGTGTTAGAAAGTATAAAGAGCCCCTATGATTACGTGAGTAGTACAAACCCTTATGATAATAAGCCAGTAGAGAAAGTAAGATTGTTAGCTTACCCGAAGAAGGGGTAAAAGAACTGTCAGTAATGAATGCCTAGTAATAGTCAAATTTGAGTCAGAAAAAGGCCAAGTCCGTCATATACGCTAATAGACAGTAAGATATACCTGCAATATTATAGATATGATTCAGTTGTGATATCGAAAGGGTGAGAGGTCATGTGAATCAGATAGGTCTGACTGCAAGTCAGGGGAAGTATGAATTGATACTTGACCAGTAATCTTATTAACAATGAAAAGCAGGTACCTTGAACCCAGAGTTCAGCTTAAGCAAGATGAGGGGAAGAAGCAGGAATGTCAGATTTTGTGGGGAAATTAGGATTACCCCCAGATTGATAGAATATCGTATTAAGGATTAAGCCTCGGGCTGACAGTAAGATTGTGGTCCAGAATCTTGCAGTATGTTCGCTTATGGGGAGGTTAAGAAATTACCGATACAACGAATTTAATCTAGTGTGGCCTAGAGATAAGGCCCAGCAGACAGTCTTGGGCTCTCAATATATGCCAAGTAAGGCCACAAGATTCGAATGTTGACCCCACATCGCAAGAGTGGAGGAATTTCAAACAGCAGACAATAACTAAAGTGTTTATGTTTGTTACTTTCAGAATGGGGTGACAATACAATGAAATGTTAAGAGAAGGTAGGAGGTATTATTAGACCATAGAAGCAGTATATCATGTACAATATGAAATTTAGCAAAGTGTGTCAGAGATTACGTATCACTACAGAATTCAGTATGTATTGTACGTATTTATTAATATATATCTGTGCAGATAATAAATATGCTGTGAGCAGCTGCAAATAGGGGTTACAATCACACAGATGCATATTAGTGCTGGGAAGTATATAAAAATTGCATTGCAGGACCCCTTTCCAAAAATAAAGAGAGAACAGAGAGAGAAGAAAATGAGAAAAGCGAAAAGAAGGGGCAAGTTAAGTGTGATTTACGTATGAATCCATAGAAACTGTCTCAGCTCTTAGTTATTAAGTTAATAGACTTATATGTTGTTTCCAGATCTAGGTTTTAGAAGCTTATAAGAGTTAGTAATCTGAATCAGGTAATTAGATGATAAGGGCGCAGTTAGACGGTCTACCGACCAGCTGGCGCCTATATTAGCAGGGAAGCATCTCTAAAGATCAATAACACTAGCGCATGTGCCAGAACCAGAATTAGAGACTGAATAGGTATACTTCAGAGATTAGCAATAATAGAATTGTTCTAGTATGTTAAGTGGCCATACATCGTTTTCCCAGCCTTGTAGGTGAGAGTCCACCTTAGTCAACCTAGCAGTTATTACAAGGAATACCCCGCAAGTCAGACAAGCCCGTGGGCACCCCAAGAAAGGGGTCCACATCAGTAGTCAGTGACAGACTAGTACTTCAGCTGGTTCTCATAAGATATTCAGATACAGAGCCCTAGCAGAAGGCCAGTATTTACAGAATAGCTCATAAGACCGAGAATTCCCCAGAATAGCAGTATAAATCCAAGTGGATACACACAAGGCGTAAGAAATTGATAGTACCCTACTAGCACAGTGTTTATTAAGACCAGGAGATCAGTAGACTCCCCGTGAAGATCCAGAGATTGATCGCCTGGGAGTAAGTTTGATTAAGCCCAGCCTTACAGTGGTTCAAGTAAAATAACAAAGCAATTAGATGCCCACAAGTCTGCAGTTATGCATGAACTATAAGTACTCAAGTAGAACAGTTAGAGCATTGTTAGACTATTGCCACATTCGGGTCATTCAACCCGACTATTCAATTATTTAAGGTTATGCAGCCAGATCATTAGAGGTCATGATCAATATCAAGATCCTCTGATCAGATAAAGGCACAAGGTGCGCAGACGGTCGTTCAGGTTATCCCAGCAACAAGTAGCCTTAGCATGTGGCCGAAAGGCCAGATAAGCTCTAGCTACACCTGTAAACTACCTGTCGATCTCTTCGGCAAGAATAGCCAGTATGACCGTCAATTATATGCCGAGCTCTCTAAGTATGAAAATGTTATATCAGTCAAGAAGAGGTAATGGAGTAGCAACGTTTTAATGGACAGAGGCATGCGAGCAGAGCTTCCAGGAGCTGAAAGATAAATTAACCTCCGCCCCAGTGTTAGCCTTGCCGGAAGGTACAGAAGGTTATTCAGTATATTGCGACGCATCAGGCATTGGGTTAGGTTGTGTGTTGATGCAGCATGGTAAGGTGATTGCATATGCCTCCAGACAGCTGAGGAAACACGAGACGAATTATCCTACCCACGACCTGGAATTAGCCGCAGTGATCCACGCCTTGAAAATGTGGAGACATCACCTGTACGGCGTCCATGTTGATATTTTCACAGATCACAAGAGCCTACAGTATATCTTCACTCAGAGGGAGCTGAATCTGCGGCAACGTCGCTGGTTGGAGTTGTTAAAAGATTATGATGTGAACATTTTGTACCACCGGGAAAAGCTAATGTTGTAGCAGATGCTCTCAGTCGAAAGTCCATTGGGAGCTTGGCGTATTTGCAGCCCGAGCAGCGGGAATTGGTCAGGGAAATACATCAGTTAGCTAGCCTAGCAGTTCGTGTAGCAGAAACAGAGGACGGTAGATCGGTAATTCAGAACACCGACGTGTCATCGTTAGTTGTGGAAGTGAAAGAACGGCAATTTGAGGATCCTGACCTAGTTCAGCATAAAGATTATATTCCGTTAGTGAAGGCGCCAGGATTCCAGGTAACAGAGAATGGAGTGCTACGTTGTAAAGATTGTTTATGTGTTCCCAATGTTTCAGGCCTCCGCCAGCAGATCATGAACGAGGTACATTACACCCGTTATTCTCTCCACCCTGGCGCGACAAAGATGTACCATGATATCAAAGAAAATTACTGGTGGCCAGGCATGAAAAGAGATGTTGCTGAATTTGTAGCCCAGTGTCCTAACTGCCAACAGGTGAAAGCAGAACATCAGAAACCAAGCGGTTTGACTCAGGATATAGCTGTGCCTCTCTGGAAATGGGAAGCTATAAATATGGATTTTATGGCAGGATTACCCCGTATTAGACGCAGGCATGACTCTATATGGGTAATAGTTGACAGGTTGACTAAATCAGCTCATTTCCTACCAGTAAGAACTACCTTCTCGGCTGAAGATTATGCTGGGTTGTATATCCGAGAAATTGTCAGGTTGCATGGAGTACCCGTATCCATCATTTCAGACAGAGGAGCACAGTTTACAGCTAGATTTTGGCAGTCATTCCAGAAGGGTTTGGGAACGCAGATCAATTTGAGCACAGCATTCCACCCTCAGACAGATGGACAGGCTGAGCGCACTATTCAGACGCTCGAGGACATGCTGCGAGCGTGTGTGCTAGATTTTGGTGGTAGCTGGGATGAGCATTTGCCGTTGATAGAATTTGCTTATAATAATAGCTATCATTCGGCTATTCAGATGGCGCCTTTTGAGTCTTTATACGGGCGAAAGTGCAGATCACCGGTTGGCTGGTTCGAAACAGGGGAGTCAGCGATAATTGGTCCAGACATTGTTCAACAGTCAGAAGAGAAAGTAAAGCTTATCAAAGAACGCCTATTGACTGCACAGAGTCGCCAAAAATCATATGCATATGTACGGCGCAGAGACCTGGAGTTTAATGTGAATGACTGGGTATTTCTGAAAGTGTCTCCGATGAAAGGGGTGATGAGATTCGGCAAGAAGGGTAAGCTCAGTCCGAGATTTGTTGGGCCTTATCAGATTCGTCGAAGGATAGGCCGAGTAGCATATGAGTTGAACTTGCCCCCAGAGCTAGAATCCGTTCACCCGGTATTTCATGTGTCTATGCTGAGGAAATGCATAGGAGACCCGTCCAGAGCAGTCCCAGTCAAGGATATCCGGGTTACAGAAGAGCTGGCCTACGAAGAGGTTCCAATAGCTATCCTAGACAGACAGATTCGCAGACTGAGAACTAAAGATATTGCGTCTGTCAAAGTATTGTGGCGTAACAGGAACTAAGAAGAGATGACGTGGGAAGCGGAGGAAGATATGAAAGCTAGATATCCTCACTTATTCCAGGCCTAGCTAGGCGACAGGTATGTCAGTATTGTTACCTATGCAGTACCTTACAGTTGTTTATATATAACTGAGAAAGATTGATGTTTAGTTATCGAATGAATCATATAGTATCGTGTGGAGTACCTGTATTAGACTTTTCTGTGTTTCAGGATTTTGGGATAGTCCAGATTACAGGGGAAACTCTATCGAAATTTTCCTAAGAACAAGTTAAGCTAATTGAGTAGTCCTCTAGATAGAAGTTTACATTCGAGGGCGAATGTTCTTAGGGGGGGGGGGAGAATGTTATACCCTGTAGGATTCCC
Organism: Datura wrightii; assembly: GCA_035772735.1. NCBI lineage: Eukaryota > Viridiplantae > Streptophyta > Magnoliopsida > Solanales > Solanaceae > Datura > Datura wrightii. Next base: position 66,281,962 of record JASDFA010000019.1, on the reverse strand, counting down.
GGCACCTAGATGGCCTATTCGTGCATTGGTCGAGCATATTTGGAAGTCATACATGCTAGCAAAAGGCCCGGGGAAAGATCGGACAAGCGCCAAGTCGGCGTGTCACAAGGCAAAATGCGACTTATAAGTCACATTTCAGGAATGCAAAACTTATAAATTGCATTTCAGGAATGCGACTTATAAATCGCATTCCATGAATGCGATTTATAGTGCCAATTATATTTATGCCCCCACTTCGGTTTTAATTTAGTATGTTCATTATATTTTCCAGAAACGTGAGAGAAAACAGAGGGGGCGAAGGATATGGATAAATTGTCGCTCGATTACACCGCCAAACGCGGTCCAAATTCAAATTAACCTCAGGTACCGAGGTATTTAGCAGCAGGAAGCATTCCTACAGATTTTGTTTCGCGAAATACGGCCGACGAATCATCGAGCTACCGAGCTAAGGTAAGTAGAATTGCTCCAAACTAGTGTCTATGTGCTCCTCGCTGTGAAGTGAATACTTCTCCCTTCTAGACTTCTGAAAAATAGCGAGTTTTCGACCGTCTTTCGATAAGCCTAAGTTTAGGCTACAATTATATCGAAAGTGACGTCGTTCTTTAGAATAAAGCTATATTTAGTATTAATTAGCGTATACATGAATGCAGTTGGGAGAAATAGCTGGAGTATTGACCGAGCCTCGTCCGACAGACGGATAACTCGAGGTTAAGGTATGTAAAGCTAGTTCCTTCGGCAAGTTAGTAGCTTTAGCCTTGTATAATACAATAAACTCCGTAGTAGAATTCCCGGAAGTTGAATGTTAAGTATTGTGAAAGTTCAGTAAACCTAGTTTGCGTTGTGATATCATATTCAGTCTGAAAGTTAGAAAAGCATGTCCCCAAGGGCAAGTTAGTAGTTCAGATTCAGTACAGCCTATTATGTGGATTGCAAGCATGTTGTAGAATAAAAAGGAACAGATTTGCATAATAACAGTCAGTAAAGAAAGATCTGATAGACAGATAGTTATGGCTACAGATTAGCCAATTAGACAAATAGTATCTTGGCTACAGATTAGACATCCAGTTAAACAGAGATTTCAGAATTAGTATAATCAGTAAAAGAATCAGTTCAATATAGAAATAGATTAGAACAAGAAGCTAAATTTCATATAGTCTTTTTAGCTATACATGCTTGTTATTTATATGTGCTATTTGTTTGTTGAGACTTGTTGTGGTGTGAGGGCACCTTATTGAGCGTCCTCACCACCCCTGGGTTGGTAATCGTGTCGCCCACTAAGCGGGTGGGTTTTTACGTCACTCCAAGGAGTGGCATGTCGTCCCCAGCTTGGACGAAGATGGGATGAAGCTTTCCCCATAGCAGTCTAATCAGCATTACAGGTACAGCTCCGGTATCAGATAGCCCTGTGGAGCAGTGTCCAGGGAATCAGACCCTATCTGTTACTGTCTGTACATTCAGTTATTACAGGTGTAGCTCCGGTTTCAGATAGCCCCGTAGAGTGTGTTCGAGGATCCAGACCCTCTCTGTTACTGTCTACACAGGAGTCCTCCGGACCCAGACACGGTTGCTTATATCGGAGGCTATGCCTCGAGCCGGAGACCCAGGGGGCCGGTAAAGGAGCTTCGAGGTGAGTAGATGAGTGAAGTGACTTATTTTTGGTTGGTTTTGACCCGGGTAGGGGTATATAGATTGTTTGATTGCTTGGCGCCATCTGGCTTATGGGGGTTGGTATTGGCTCTTGCTTGCTACTTGTATATCTATTTATGTGCTATATATATTGTATACTAGCTACTAGACAGCAGGTCGTTGCGTCTATAGGTACGCCTCTGCCTTATTAGTACAGAAAGCCCGATCTAGTTTATGTCAGCTTCTTCAGATTCAGTTATCTCCTGCTATACAGAAATGCTAGTTAGGCTTTCAGATGTATTATTTCAGTTTCTTTGCATACTCAGTGCCAGTGGTACTGACGCCCAGTGGGGCGCTGCATTACTTGCCTGCAGGTACTCATAGACGAGGAGGCGATCCCTCGTGATTCCAGTCAGCTATTGAGTATTCATCTCCTGTCATCCGGAGTCTGATTTCCAGAGGTGTAGCTCTTTTCCTTTTTGTACAGTACAGGTAGGTAGGGGCCCTGTCCCGATCATTTCTATTGTTATTCCTAGAGGCTTGCAGTCTGTATATAATTCCCTATGGTCAGTTGAGCCGGTCGTGTGAGGCTGTGCAGTTTGTTATAGTTATTCAGTATTTCAGTTCCTGTTGGCCGTGTGTGGCCATAACCAGTCAGTAGTGGTGACCTTGCCGGTCACGTAATTATTTAGTATGCTATTGTTGAGTTACAGAAAACTAGACAGCATGGTGGCCTTGTCGGCCCGCATAGGTTCCCCTACAGTAGTATGTTTCTGGTTAGCTGTTTTACAGGTACAGGTGGCTATAGGCCAATTGGCCGGAGGCTGTATTTATAGTCGTTATATAGCCCTTTGTTTCCAGAAATTTGAGTTAGAGCCAGCCAGGCACCAGATGTGCTTAGGCTCACCAGATAGCAGTCTAGGTCCTACTAGGGCACCAGGTGCCAGTCATACCCCCCAAGGCGGGGCGTGACAAAAAATTCAAGCTACGGCTACAATGATTACGTAAGATAACAAGCTACAAATAGAGCATGCACGATTTAATCATTGAAATGAAATACAACTCCGCTAAGACTTCTTAACCTCAAGAAGCGACTCTCAATCTTAGCAAAGTCATGCAAATCAACTGATTAAGAAATCCCACATGAATTATGTCCTTCATTCAACATGTGCCCTCACGGAACGAGAGTTACCCATTTTCACACGCAAAATCTTTTTAAATCACAACATGTGTGGGTACATGAATAGAATTACGCTCACTCTCACAAAGGATTCACATGCATCATGTAATGACCCATAAGCTTGCCCTTAGTGTTTTATTCCACTAATTTAAGGATGTGTGAATGTAAGATCAAGTAGGACTTAATGAGTTGTAATGTAAGCTAAGCGACGGGTAGGTACTATTCTGGCCAATAATAGTGACTATCTTTCCCAAGCGCTTTTAATACATTACGCCCTCATTACGAACTTCCCTTCCCTTACTTCACCTTTTTCTCCTTTCAGCTTTCTTTTTCCTCTTTTGTTCCCCCTTTCTTTAGACACTTTTGGCTTATTAGTAAGGAGTTCTATACGTAACTTTTCATTAATTTGTTTTGTTACTCCTTAATAATAATCAACCATTTTCACTCAAGTGCACCTTTGTCCTTTTCTCTACTTCTACAACTTTCTACTTTTCCTTTCTTTTCCTTCTTCTCACTCTTTTACTCTTTCATATTTTTCCTTTAAGCGCTTAGGAGTTTTGGATCAAGTTCAAGGCTAATGAAAGAAAAAGGATTAAGCTTATGTTGCAGTTGTCAAAGAATAGGCTCAAGGCTCAATGGGGATAACTAGGATTAATTCTTCAAGGTAGGTAAAATGAGGGATAAAAATTTGGTTCATTCAAAGAAATGCCTAAATCATCTCCTACAATTCACATCCTTCATTTCATTTTATAAACACACCAGGCAAGTTCTAGACAATCCACCATAGCACAGAATGCTCAAAAACCTTACACTCATGGCATATGCTCAATTCAAGACACATTCAGCAGACTCTTAACTCAGCTAATCACAAGAATTCAGATTAAGCTTCAATCATATTGAGTCAAATTCAAGAGCCTAAGTATCTCAAACAAAGTTATACACTTGCATGCTTCAACAATGAACATACTTGCCTCTTACAATGATGTATAGCACATAACAAGAACATCAAGCGCCAATTAGTTATGGTTTCAAAAACCCAAAACCTATCAACTAATTTTTCCTCAAGACGGTTGTCATCCATCCATCGTCAGAAATAGTCCCTAACTATGACTAAAAACAATATACAGACAAAGGAAAGAAAAGGAAAATTTTTATTCTTCGGTTCAAAGGCCCCCCGTCGGAAAAGAACAGAAAAGAAAAATCAACGAGTGATGAAGTCATGCTTAATTCACAAAAAAATTTCAAATTTCTCCCAAATTTCACACAAGCATTACATTCACCAAAAACTTGTTAAGCACAAAAATTTTGAAATTGTTTTTTTCTCAATTTTTTTTCTCACCCCACACTTAAATCATGCTATGTCCTCATAGCATCAAATTAACATTTAAAGGATGAGAAATACTCCCTGAGCCTCCATGCCAAGCTAAAAGCATGCTTTCCTTTCAATTCAGAGGTGGGTGTTCGACCCCACACTTCTTCTATTCCATGCTCCTTAGCTTCCACCTTCTTGGTACTCAGACTTCCCTCCATCTGTGCTTAACATTCCACCAAAAACACAAACAAAATGAAAATAACAAAATCAACACAAAATAAAAATTACAAATTGTACCTGAGGTACCCTTGGGTTGCCTCCCAAGCAGCGTCTTATTTTACGTCGTGGCACAACGTGGACTATCCTTTTTAGGACATCCTCATACCTGGGTTCTCTTTCAAGAACCATCTCTTTTATTTTTCTATTTAGAGGAAACAGCCTCCAACCACCTTTTCGCCTATCCCAACAATGAAAATGGGAAGAGGGTCAATCGTACATAATCTGTGGACACGCCGATGGGGACAAACGTGTCACTACTCTCCAAAAAGCTCTGTAAGTGCTGCTGCGGGTCCTCATGTGCCATTCCATTGAATTGACCACTAGAATGTAACAGCTGCACCATGTTCTATTTAAGCTCAAAGTTCCCTCCAGGCTCCGGTTTACGGATACTAGAGGTTACATTAGTCGCTTGTGGGATTGCCACTTCGCGAACTGGTCTAGCTACCATTGCTTTTGATGAAAATTGTGCTTGTCCCGAGGGTGGTTGTTGTTGTACCTTTTCTTGGAGTCTCTTCAGCTTTTGCTCTAGAGCTACTCTCCTTCACAAATGAATTTGACGTTCAGGTTCAAGCAACGGTTCCACAAGCTCTCTATTTTTAGCCAGCTCAACAGGACAACCTGTCACCTGCAATAAGTAGACTAAGACCAAGTTTCTCAACACTTAAGGAAATTTAAAAATCACACAAAAACAGATAAATTATCAAAACTTCGCCTAATCCCCGGCAACGGCGCCAAAAACTTGACGTGCCCCTATTCGCGCGTCCGCAAGTGTACGGGTCGTGCAAGTAATATAGTGGCTCTTTTTAAGAACCAGAATGTCGAACCCACAGGGACTGGACCCATTCCTCTAACTATCCATTACAAGTGTGATCTTAACTACCGAAAATGTTGGTTATAGAAGTATTCGAGGAAGATTTAACTAAGTCTAGTTTTGGTCAACAAAATATCCTTAATTTACTCTAGGAGCAACATAGAGTTAAAACCATATAATCATGCGATACTAAGATTTGCAATGGGTTAAGCATGAAACTATCAATTGTTGTTTCACATAATTATAACTGCATGTTCACGGTCTTTCGAGCCTCTAAATACGACAAACTAACCTCACTGCATCATTGTGAGCGAGGATGCTAATTTCTAGTTCGTGGGCAATTAATTATGTTGTGGTTTACGTGGAAATGATTAGGGACTTTCTTGCGTCTAACCATTTAAATCAACTTAACCTCACAACTATTTATTTGAGTGGTGATGCGATAATCCTAAGTTGGTCTTTAATAACCCCCGTTTATCAACCAAGCAAGGTGTTAGGTATATTTCTATCATAATACGAAATTATATCGTGAGATGCAAACATGCTACTCACATTCTCATGTCCTGACCTAGGTAATGCTTTCTCAAGCCAATGCCCAAGCTAACATATATGCTATCATGGTGATCAATCATAAAAGCAACCAACAATCCACAATGCAAGACGAAAACAACAATCAATAACTTAATTCCAAAACAATTTAATAAAATCACAATCATAATTCATGGCTTCAACCCTAGAGGAAGGGTTCTAGCCATTCATGTTTGTAAAACTACAAGAAACTACAACTAAACTAATATACTTATAAGAATTTGGTAGATGAGAAGGGAATTTGACAAACCCTAGATGAGTTTTCCCACTTCTCCCTTCACTCCTAGGTAGTTTTCCAGAATAAAATTGTGACAAAGGGTTTTAGGAGCTAAGGGACCTATTTATACTATGCTGAAAAAATGCAAAATTTGGCCTGTGGTGGAACAACAATGTGTCACGGAGCTGAACGCCCTAATTGACCTCCGTGACACGGAGGTAACGCGTACCCTCACTGGAATGTGCCAAAAAAATGCAATTTTTGGCCAAGTGTTGCCGCGTTGGCAGCGTGCCACGGCCCCTATCGCACAGGGTGCCAGTTATTGCATGTTTTCTTGTTGACTTTCACGTTTTTCTCTTGATTCCATTCATCCACTTCACCAAATCATAAATTAGTTCCTCAAATGCATTATTAACTTTCAAAAACAAGGACTAATCATGTTGGTTAGTATATATTCGCATTTACATAAAATCACATGAGAGTGCATATAATTAATTCGATAAACAAGACAAAACTAAGTTATAAAGTATCACTTGGGCATGCTATTTTGCCCATGATCAGTGCTCCCATCCTTTTTCAACGAATCTGAAATCATAATTATATGCAATCTGATATCTGTACATTTGGGAGTTCTGGCTCCAAACATACCATAAGCTTAATATGGGAGTATCGACTTTAAATCATATGGTAAGCTGATTTTATAAAACTGAGCTATATCATGAAAACATGCTTAATCTGTGGAGGCATGCCCAAATATTAAAATCATACATACTTGAAATAAACTTCATAACTCAAAATCATAGATTCATACATGGGTAATTTATAAACATTCATTCAGGCTAGATATCTCATCATACTTGAAATCATGAATCATAAATTTGGCTTTTCATGAATCTTGCATAATAAGGAATAATTTTCTAAAACTTGAAAGATGAATTTATAATCAATTTGTATATAAAATCAGCCCATAAATCTTAAAACATGCTTTATAACATGAGGAAAATTGATCCATAGACAAATCATAGAGAATTTCATAAAATTGGGTTAAAACCCTATAAGATCATAAACTTGAATTTAGATTTGAATTCATGAACTTGAGGAGAAATTTGGGCATGAGAGTGAAAGAAAACTCTCATTCATAGCCCTAGATACCTGGATAAATTGATTCTCAACTTGTCTTTGAAAGCCCAAGAGAATTGGGGAAGAATTGATAGAACTTCAAGATTGATCTTCCAAGGGAATCAAAACTTTGCATGTATGGCAAAGCCTAATGACTTGACATAGGGTAAACCCTCTTAAAACACTCCTTTCATGGCTTAAAATGACGTAGTTTGGGACTTGGAAGCTTAGGATTTATGAAAATACTCTTAATAATTTCGTAAGAAAAGTTGCACTTCTAGTTGGTACGACCTGTACAACGAGTCATACAATCCTTCTGCGACTCGAGGTTAGCTCCCGTAACTAGCCATTCCAATTTTCTCCAACTCTCTAAATATTTCCATGATCACCTATCATGACCCTTAACTCCATATTACGAGTCGTATAACAGCACCTGAAAAATCCAATGACCTGCTATGACTCCTAACCACTAGCCATACCCACACACTACGACTCATAGTGGGGACTCATGTTGGGAGGGTGAACTTTTGGCTCTCAACCATAGGTCATCCTATGACCCGTACAACCATCTTACGACTCGTACAATGAGTCGTACTAAGAGAAACTTTTAGATTTTCTGCAGAAACATACTTCAAATCTTGAATCTAGTCTTAAGAAATTTTGGGGTATTATGCTAAGGCAGCTGAAAATATCTTTTATAAAATACTTTAGCTATAGATATAATTGATGTTTAAAAACTCTTATTATGTCTTGGCTCAAAATCTTTGTACTTTACTCATGAGCCTTGGCTTAAAACAATACTTTGTAAACTTGTCGGCTTCTATGCTCAAAACCTTTGATTTTAAAAAATAAGACATTACTTTAGCTTTTGAAAATCATACTATAAACTGTACTTTCATTCTCAAAATCTTTTTAAGAAAACTCTTTTAAAAATCCACTCAACTCTATGAAAATAATACATTCATCTCAAATTACAATACTTTTAAAAATAATGACTTTTATGCAATTAGGTTCGTAGGATAAGAAGCATGAACCCTCATCAATCAACCATCAAGAATCAATAGATTTCATCAATAAAGTGAATAGAATTATGATCAACAATCAACAAATACAATAGATATATCACAATAAAATAAGGAAATTCAACAATGAATTAATTCAACAATAGGGAAGAAGACCAAATCAAAAATTGGGCAAAACCCCTAGCTTTAATCTTAATGAATCCTCACGTAGATGTAGGGCATGAGAAAGAATAGAAATCCTCACTTAGGTTAGTCTTACATATTTAGAATAAAGAACTCTTGACTCAAGCTTGAAGAACCCTATTTTGAATATGAAGAATCCCTAACCTTCCTTGAGAGTTTGTGAGGTTGATAATTTTGAACGTACGTGGTTAGGAGATGGAACAAGAGTTTAGACTAATTAAACCCTTAAATATACTCCTTACAAACTTCAAAATATTCTAATTTAGGTGATAAAAAAAGAAATTACTGAAATACCCTAGGGATCCCGTTTGTGAAATCTTCTTGTCTAGTGACGATGAGTCATCACACAACTCATGATTACTAACCACGACTCATGGTGACCCCTCGTGGTTACTGGAGTCAAGTTGTTCAGTCTCTGATTCCCTTCTCACGACTCATAGTGACGAGTCATTACTCATGACCATGACTCGTGATCTCTACCCATTATATCTGGAGCCATTTTCACCTTCTCTGAGTCTCACACTACGACTCATTAGTATGAGTAATTACATGATGTAAAGAGTCTTTACTTGAATTTTGGGATAGGGACTAGGAAACTTGGTACTGCTCATCACGGACCATATCACGAATTGTGGTCACTCACCACAAATCATGATGTGATTCGCTTTGTAGAAAATTATCTTTTCTACTTAATGTCTAGGATCTGATCTTAGATATTTTTCAGGGTTGTTACAATATGTCTATACACGTTGAATATCATGGGGCATCCCCTAGAGCATAATCACTCTAGGCCGCCCTCACTTGATGTTCTTGAATTCTCAAGTTGTTTTCTTCTTCTCCCAAGATGTAGTATTGAAGGCATTCTTAAGAATTGAAGAGTATATGTTAAGGTAGTATAATTTCCTACAGATTTGAGGTAAAGTTCTGCCCCTCTCCACCCATTCGTCTCTATGAAATTGAATAAGAAATTTTAGACGTATTTGTTACTAGAACTCATGGAATGGTAATAGAAAGTCGTGCATGAAAGTTTTCTTATTGTGTTTCCGAGTTTAGGAATTTTTTTATGTATTGTTGTCTTTAAAATGTTGGAAACCTTTTAATAAATCTTGATTGTTGTTGTTTTGGGTTGAAAAAGGAAAGTGTGGTAATACACTATTTATTTTATTGTTATACAAGCATGCTGCCCCATTTTCTTATGGAAGAAAATTTTGTGGGAACCACCTTTTTATTAGTTGATAGAAATATGTTCATTGTGCATTTAACTTATGGATATAATGTGGAGAAGAAAGTATAAAGAAGCATATGTATAGAAAAAGTCCGACTAGCAAGTCGGTAACCTAGTAGTCAACATATGGATGATATGGCCCGAGTATTTTAATGGGCTAATTGTAATGATTGTAACACTTAATTATGTGTATATTACATGTTGTAAGATAGGGACAGTCCGTTATTTATTTATGAAAATTGAAATTGAGATATGTAAGGTTAAAATCTCCTTCGCTATAAGGAACGAACCCATGTCACTTGTTTTACTTACATGGGTCGGCGAGGTCCAAATAACAAAGCCATATCTCCTTCACATGCTATTTACATGATCCTTGCCTTACTTGGCTTCATATTGTATTTGTATACATGTTTATGAATACTTATCACATATTGTTACTCCTTAAAATTCAGATGTTCATATTATCTTACATGGTCATACTTGTCTTTGCTTGAAATATTCATATGTCTTACATGGTCGTACTTATCTACAGTCTCACATGATTGTACTTTGTCTTCAGTTAAGTATTCACATGTTTCACGTGATTGTACTTGTCTTCACTTAAAGTATTCACATGTCTCATATGGTTGTGATAGCCTTCACTTGAAGTAGTCACATGTCTCACATACTCTATCTAACACATGTTTTAAAAGGAATTACTTGCCAAAGTATTATCATCACTTGTACATTGATCAATAGGTAACATGATGTACTTGTTCCACTGATTCACTTGTTATATGTCTATATGGATCACTTGCTACATTGTTCACTTTTTTATGCCTTATGGCTTCATTAGATAACAAACCTAAAAGGTAAAGGAGCGTAGATATGTGATAATTTAACTACGCGATGCTAATCTTGTGCATGGGATTGAGACTCTAATCCTCATTTGTGAGCCTATTGGCTTACCTTCCCATTATGGAATTATATACTTGTACGTTTTGATCAATAGGAAAATGACACACTTGTTCTACTATTTCATTTGGTGAAACACTATGGTGTAGTTGCCTATGAGTTGGTCCTCACTTGTTGTGCCTTTAGAGGCGTACTGTAATACCCTAAAAGTCCTTAAGATCATATATGAGGATTGAAATAGAAAAAATAGGAAAAATTGCACTAGGATCACAGAACGACTCAAGGAACGACTCGTTGTAGCAAAGAACAACCCATCGTAACGCCTCATTATAAGCCTCAGTCAAGCCTCCCAAAAACAACAAGCGTAGCAATGACTCGTTGGATGATCCAATGGTCGTCCTAAGTAGTCGTTAAGTGGAGTTCAAAAGAAAGGGTCGAAGTTGGTTCAGGGACAATTGGTAGATATAATGACCTATTGGGGCGAGTAACGACCCGTTGTGTGGATCCATTGTCTGGAGTTTGGAAGAAAGGTAGGTGAGGAGCAGCGGTAATAAAGAAAGGAGTGACGAGTCATTGTTTTATATAACCACTCATCCTGTTTGATCGTTGGTGTCAGCTGAGTACCAAAAATACCCCAGGAAACAACGGTCTAACAAGTCGTCAAGTCCTATAACGACTCATTGGATGGGACGTTATAGATGGCAGTCTGAATTTGATGCAATTTTTTGGGAGTAGTTTTGTAAATTTACAAGCTCCTAAATCTTTAATGACATCATTTTGATCCTTGTAGTGAGTGTTTTAAGAGGGTTTACCCTAGCCTAAGTCATTATGTTCCCATGCATGCATTGAATTGAAATCCTCTTTCAAGATCAAACTAGAATTCCTCCTCAATTCTCTTGGGCTTCCAAGACCTGTTTGGAATCAGTTTACCAAGGTATGTAGGGCCATGAATGGGGGATTTATTCCACCCTCATGCCCAAATTTCCCCTCTAATTCATGAATTCAAGTTTCTAATCAAGTGTATTAATTTCTAGGACTTTAACCAAATCTATGAAATTATCTATGTTATGTTTATAGGTCAAATTCCCTCATGTTCTAATGTGTGAATTAAGTCTAGTGGGCAGATTTTACATTCAATTTGATTATAAATTCATGTTCTCAAGTTATTAGAAATTATGCTCTATTATGCATATTTTATGAAAATTCAATCCTATGACCCATGATTTTAAGTATGATGAGTTATGTAGTATGCATGAATATTTATGAACTCTCAACTTATGATTCCATGATTTTGACTTATGAAGTCTGTTTCAACTATGCATAATTTTATAATTTGGGCAAGCCCATGCAAGTTAAGCATGTTTATTATGATTTTAGCCAAGGCTAATAAGATCAGTTTATGATATGTTTTGGAGTCAAGATTCCAAATGTTCAGATTTAATCTATGTTTTTGAGAATATGATTATATGAGCAATATAAATGTTTTGGGAGTAGTGTCTAGTATCGAGTTGGCCAGGGGTTCCGAGGTCCCCGGTCTCTAAACTACGCGCCAATATAGGATATATTCTTATTGGGACCTCTCAAGAGAGTGCTTCCCCCGCTCGAGGGCACACCATGATATCACATCTTATTCGTCCTTTTCCTTTGCAAGGCTTAGGATGGCTCTCCTCCACGTGGGCAAGAAGAGGGATCATCATGCGCTTATACATAGTGATTTTCGATTATGACGAGTCTCTCATTGTTCCTCATGATTTTAGTTACTCATGTTCATGACTTATAGTATTATGTTTTATAGCATGTTTGACCCAATGATCAATTTGCGAGCTTTCAATTACGATTTCAATCCTGACAAGTCATATGATTTCTATTTTTAAACCTTGGGTCATTATGTTCAATTTATGATGAATAGCTTTTGATTATGAATATCTCATATATGTGGCCTTGAGCATGCAATCCTTACTCTCACGATCTATTTGATTTATATGCATGATTTCAACTAATGTTTTAATAAGCATGTTTTATTTATCTTATATACTCAGTACATTCAAAGTACTAACTGCATACTCTATGTTATATCGTCTCATGATATAGGTTCGGTGATCCCTCCCAGTTTCATCACTAGCTCGTCCTTGCTCAGTTCAGCTCCATTATGCTTTAGGTGATTCCTCATTATCTGAGGACATCTATCAGTTTAGACTTGTTATATTTTGTTTAGTTTAAGACTTGGAGTTAGCTGGAGGCTTGTCCTAGTATCTCGTCAGATAGTAGAGGCTTTCGGATATAGACTTAGCATGTTCAGCTTTGTGACTCAACGTTGTGAAATTATCGCTCTTTTGTATATGCTTTATTATATTTATACTTTTTCTTATTCATGCTTATGTTAATTTCTACTTGATTATGCTCTTAAGTCATGCTATGTATATACCATAGGTTAGCTTGGAGCCATTCATTGTTCTAGGTCTCGTATATCAATCTGGGATCCCAACTCGGATCGTGACACGTATGTTTATATGCTACAAGACGTATGAGTCTGAACTACTTGTAAATGAGAAAATAAGTTATCTGACATGTCAAAGACTTGCCCTAGTGACTTACCTATTCACTTGATCATTAGAAATGTCATAAGAGGCTCCATAGGTAAGTCAATTCTTTATTCTTTATAGAGGCATCATAGATTTGTTCTGATGTTATGGATAGTAATTTCTAAAGACATTGATTTGAATTTTAGCTATGTTTTGTCCTACTTAGAGGATATTTCATATTTTGATTATTTATATGAGTTAAAAGTGTTTCCACTAAATACTGTCATTGATCTTAATTATGCTTCACTAATTAATTGATGAGAATAGAGCAATTGTAGTGTTTCATATCCTTATATAGTGTTTCAATTTAATTTTGTACCATTGAATGCCAATTGTGCCAGGGTCAAATTTTTAGTCTGACAAAATTTGTATCATTGAGAGTTAAAGATGGTAATTTATATGTAAAAATCATTGTTGAAGCCGACACCTATGGATCTATTTATAGAACCCCAAAAGCTAGGGTTTTGAATCGTTGGGTTCATATTTAATTTTGGTCAACTCTTAAAAGAGGAATTAAAATTTAGAAGAATACAAAGATCATTGGTCTTTTTACTCAAGTTTCAAATAAAAAATATGAAAAAAAAGAGAAGAGAAAACAGGAGCTTGAAGGCAAAGTTTGCCGAAGCTAATGGCCAAATGCCATTACTACTTGCTCAATTTGGCGAGCATGGACTGAATCATGGAAAGTACTCGATAGTTGTGCTTAAATTAGCCCCAAAAGATTCTTGGATTGAGGGAAGATGGGGAGCGCCTGTTGAGAATTCGGGGAGGGAAAAAAGAAAGGAGAAAATGATGAAAAGACAAACTTTCCCTTTTATATTATGTGATGGAGTGATCTTGGTTGTTTGATCGAAATAATCAGACAGTTACGATTATTTCTAGAATTATATGTATATGTGTATGTATATGTACATATATATATATATATATATATAAAGAGGATATCGATGACCGTTTGATAAAAAATGATGGACCGGATCAAAAATAAAAAAAGCATAATCCACTTGCTTATTTTTTCAATTGTAGTCATCTCATTGTCAAAATAACCAATTTTTTTAAGTTGGAAATCAATTTCTTTCACATTTCAATCTATTTCAAATGTAATTTAAAATGTTGATCAAATTAAATCAAAATTAAACTAAATTATGCATCAATTTGCTTTTCTAGATTAAATAAAAATACAAATATATATTACAAATAAATTAAATACATGATAATAAGTAGTAAATCAACTGCACGTAGAAAAATGAGTTTAGATTAAAGTCATATAAAAATCAAGAGGTGTTTAATTCCATACAATATTGAAAAAGTAAAATGAAAATTATCGCTAAAATATCAAACTCGTCTTGAAACGTGCTACAACTAAGAGAAAACTACTAAAAACAATATAAGAAATAGTTAAAAAAATTATACTCTTAAAAAAAATTAGTTACAAATGCAACATAACTAGGTCAAATGACCTATGAACATTCCCGTGCTAATCAACAAAGCAAGAAGAAAAATAGTTAAGTTAACGGCTGGGAAGAGAAATCTTTAGATCCATTAGTAGATAATAAATAAGAAGACATATTTCCTATTAAAAGAAAAACTATCAAGTTATTAGTTTCTTAATCTTATTTTCTTTGGGTGATTCATTCGAAATTCCTCCTAAAAGTGAATTAAATAAATAAATTATCGATATTGCTAAATAGATGATAAAAATACATAAAAATTAAACATCAAAATAATATGAACATTAGTTTAAAATGATAATTTAATTTAAATTGAAGTTAGGTGCTAGGGTTTTGTTCTCTCAGCGCATGTTATCAATATCATGCACCTACCATTGGGAGGCGGCCAAAATCACCAGCTTCGACTAAAAAAGACGGCGAAAAAATAAGTGAGTCAAACAATTTCACAAATGAATCCGACAACAAGCAAACCAATTCCAAGGAAAATACTGCAACTAAGTCCAAAGAGAACTCAATTGGTTGGGTTGATTGCGGATAGCTGCAAAAGGGACAACTCACCCAAGGAGAAAATAAACCAGAACAGAAGAATGGGAAATGATCTCAAGATCAAGAGAGAGAGACAACTGCATTTGCAATAGGATCATCAGCCTTGACAACGGACCATATTTCACCAGGACGAAGTTTAAATCTAGAGAAACAGAAGACACCAATGAAGGAGCGAGTGGAGGAATGGTCTACGATTATGAGGAGCAAAAAATTGACTGGGGCTGACGAAGTTGAACAACAAAGAAAGGACACTGATAAGAAAGTTGAAACTACAAAAATTATATGGGATAGCTTTGATATATATAAAATTTCAAATACGGGGTTTAAGCTGGAGTATGTGGATCTTGGGTGTGTCGAGGACCAATTAATTGGAGATATTCAAGTAGAAGATATCAGCTTGGAGATAGAGTATTGGCAGAATATAGTGGTATGCTATGTGTTATGGGCTCATCCCTTGTTTGCTACACTAAATAGTTATATTCAGAGGATATTGGGGAATCAATTTCTAATCCCTTGAATGTTTAAAGGCACTACGAAAAGGGAAAGCTCCTACAGAATAGTTGCTTCCTCTTATCCTGCAATCGAGATAGGTTATGATATTACGAGGAGTTAGACTTTATATAGTGGCGTGGACATGTGTGGATTTACAAAATGCTTAATTGGTCTTTGGACACTAATTGATGCTAGAGTACGATGTATTTGCTATATTGATAAATCAAACTTGAGATCTTGGTTGTTAGAAAAGTTTGTATGAAATATAAGTTGCTTGTGATGTTCAATGTTTCTGTTGATTTTCTCATGAATGAATAAATGATGGTGAGTGGAACCCCTAAATGGTCAAGAAGGTTAAGGTAAATTAATACCCCTGAATGGTCATCTGAATTGACCGATTGAAGGAATATAGAAAAAGGAAATAAAAGTAGATAATAACATATTTTATTCGGAGAGGAGAGGCCCATGCCCCAGGTGTGCATTCGGGAACACAATTATGATGTGTTTGGATCATTCCAAGGGGAGCATCCAAACGAGTATATGAGTGGGAGCGAGTACTACGCCGGTATAGTATATGATTTCTAGAGTCCCCTGCAGGTCATGATTGGTAGGACAGAAATAAGACCCTCTGGCATGTGTGTACAGTGATATACAGTGGTGAGTGTTATATTATGATGTGATGGATGCATGTTCCCATCACATTACTAGTGGTATGATACAGGAAAAGGGTCGGAAGAGGTCAAGATTGATTCGAAAATATGTGAACTATTTGAATCGAAATCCTTGACTGTGTGGTTTACATGTGGATTTTAATCTTGTTGCACTTGTCTATGCCTTATTTTATACTTGCAAGGTTATGTATAAATATGTGATGAGTTGATGAATTGATTGTTGAGGATTCAGTTATATACTGCTTGTGACAAGTTGATGAATTGATTGTTGAGAATTCAGCTATGCACAAACCTGTACTAAGTTGATGAACTAATTTGTCACGATCCGAACATAGGCCCAGTTCAATACACGGGACAAAGAACCCTGAGAGGCTCCAAGTTGACCGATGGCATAATCATAGCATAACACTAGCAAGATATAACTGAGAGGAAGCTAACTTAAAAAAAGTCTAATCAAAACCCATAAGAACATAGTCTATTAAAACTCTAAATCATAAGTTGAATCTGTTTATACATGTATGAAAGCCTCCACTACCCTGATGAACTGCTGGGCCAAGTCCCCCAGCTAACTTCTAAAGTCTGAAAACTAAATATAACTGAAATAGGAAAAACATAGATCTTGTCCTCAGGAGATAAGGACTCACCACAGTCAGCTGAAATGGGAGTAGAGTGTGTCTAACAGCAGGGCTGAGTCTGAAAACCTGGATCTATATCATAAAATGATATAGCACATAAAGTATGCGTTCATTACTAGGAACGTACCGAGTATGCGGGAAATGTAAAGGAACTAAAACATGCAAGTATACTAGGAGGAAGTAAACTGAGTACATCACTGAATATATATAACTGAACTAGAATACCATAACCCCGCCTGAGACATATAAATACTTACATGATGCTTTTATTCAAAAAAATTTAATGAAGTATAATCAAAACTGATGCATAAGGGTCACGTACATATACTGAGAACTAAAGATACAACTGACATCATACACTATGATGACTATCTGCTGACAACTAAGACTGAATTCTGCTAAGATTGATTTGAACTGAAGTCTGAGACTATACGGAGCTGAGAAAGAACTAAAATCATAAACTAAGGGAGACATTCTCTACTAGTGAGAGTCCCTGACTGAACTAAGGGAAACATTCTCTGCTATTGAGGATCTCTGACTGAGCTAAAGGAAACATTCTCTGCTTTGAGAATCCCTGACTATGCTAAAGGAAATATTCTCTGCTATTGAGAATCCCTGACTGAACTAAGGGAAACATTCTCTGCTATTAAGAATCCCTGACTGAGCTAAGGGAAACATTTTCTGCTATCTAGAATCCTTGACTGAGCTATGGGAAACATTCTCTGCTATTGAGAATCCCAGACTGAACTAAGGAATCACAGAACTGACATCATTTGTCTAGTCTAGGCTACTTCAGCTAATCAGAGACTTGAGTGTTCAACTAATCATAACATATTGAATTCATTATAGTATGATCAAGGCTACTTTCTACTATCAATAGGCTTGAAAGTCTGAAGAATCATGATCATGCTTTATCATCGAAATCGATAACATTATAGTTCCAAAACATAATATAACTCATGTGTTTCATGTCCCGAAAGCCCATAGGTTCAAGTCATTCTTTAACACATATACATAATCATATGTTCTAAATTTATGGAAACCCATATGTCTGAATCATTCTTTATACATATATAACGAATTCATGGTAAGAGCATGTGAATAATTAATAAGGACATAATCCAAAGTTAGTGCTAACTCATGGTAAAAATGCTATAATCATGCTATTCCCATATCATGTGCATGATTCATGAATTTGAAAGTAATTTCATAGTCATACATGGCTATTTATAATGAGGGTCTTGGAATCCATAGAGGACATGTGAGAATTCATGCATCAATTTGAAACCCTAAGGCATGTTTTTTTTCTAGAATCAAAGGATTTGGACTTTAATATAAAAATTGGGATACAAGGATGAAAGGAAATTCTTGTTGTCCCACATACCTGGTTAGAAAACTTCCTTAATGATCTTGGAACTTGCAACCCTTGTAGAGAAACCCTAGGTGCTCTTGAGCTTTGAGAGAAAGAGAGGAAGAAGAACCTTACGGATGATTTGGAGAATAAGGGTCTTAGGCTAGTGAAAATCCTTTAATTCGACGGTTACAATACCCAAAACGACGTCACTTAAGAGTTAAAAGTATAGAATTTTACTAGAATACACCAAGAGACTCACTTTAAAACTTGCCCGTCAGGGCCCATGACTGACATAACGAGTCGTTACTGGGCCTAATGACTGGTGGAGCCATCTATTACATCTGGAGCTGATTTTTTTCTTCTTTCTCATCCTTCACCTTATGATTGGACATGGCGAGTCGTTACTTGATACGATAACTCGTTTTTGCTACCTGTTGTCACCACATCCTTGGGACCCCTTTGATTTCCATCATTCTTCTGACGATCGATGTAACGAGTCATTGCCTGCCTAATGACTCATCGGGTCGTCCGATGCAACTGAGCCTCACTTGCACCTCTTGACTGCTTGCCACGAGTCTGACCATGACTCATTCTGAGGCAAAATTTCCACTTTCCTTCTGAATTCTTTCTTTAAGTCTGGGCCCTAATCTTAGAAACTTTTGGGGTGTTACATAATTGTTAAGAAATTGCTAATTGAGAATCTAAGGTTGTTAGCTTGGTCGAGTTCCTTCCTACGCAGTACTACTGTAGCGGTACCTTTAGCGTTTTAGCGAGACCGCTGTCGTGGTCTAGCCACCGCTGTAGCTAGGCCTAATCCAATGAGCAGGCCAACTTTTTAACTTAACCTAAATCATTCTAAAAGTCATATTGCCTGGTGATTATCTGTTTCAATAGTTGCATGTTGTTTAGTTTACATATATATATATATGCTATTATTTAAGGTCGATCGATGATGCCTACTAGTATATTGTGTTTGTACTAGTGTTGCTCCTACGCCTATTTTCTGAGTGCAGATTGTGACCCAAGATGTTCTACTCGACCGCATCTATAGTAGCAATAGTGAGTTATCTGAGGGTAAGCTGATTTCCTTCCCGGGCTGCTGCAAATCCTCCTAAAAGAAGATGTCTTTAATTCAAAATGTTATCTTGTTGTTTATTTTGTTTCCACTACTCTTAGATAATGGTTAAGTTAGATGTCCTTCGTACAATGACTTTCAATTTTTGAAAATGTAATAGATAGACTACGTGCACATTCTTTTATTTTTGCAAGGATTTTCGCTATATGGTTATGAGTATTTAATATATTAGTATGAATATTGCCAATGGATGAGTTAGTTGGGACACGTCGGTTCGCCTACCATGGGGATTAGCGTAGGCGCCAATCACGTTTGGGTCGTGACAAAGATAGTATCAAAGCATAGGTTTATTGATCTCATTGTACTAGGATGAGTCTAGTAACTGATAACGTCCAAATCCATTCCTCGATAGGAGAAAGTGTACACAATCGTCTCAATATAATTTATCCGACTGGTGAGTCGAGGTTGAATCCACAGGGAATGGAAGAAAAAAAAGTCATCTATCAAATTGAATCAAATGGCATCATTGTATTAGAACTATGAAAGTAAATATTGGGGTTTGCAAGATCACACTATGAATTAAAAGTCAACAGCAAAACAAGGCAATCAACTTCGAAGTAAGAATATAAGTGAACACTAGGACTGTGCTATTGCTGGGGCATCGATAGGATTGGGGTTAACTAGAAAATCAAAAGCATTATTAACTATCACAACTCGAGTCGAGACCCCAGATCGAGACATGGGACCTAGAACCATGAATTACTCCAAGTCAACCCATGACATGAATATTACAACCAAAGAGAATACATCAATAGGAATTTGATAACGAAAACAAGAATAAGAAGAAGTCTGAATAACATAGCAATCATTAAAAAATTAAAGACTTAACAAAGCTGAAAATCTACATATTGTCTGATAAGCCTCTAAACTGTTTGATGAGATAATGGGACAACATCTCCAACTAGCTCGCTAAAATCTGAAACTAAAAATAACATAACTCAACACTAAACTGAAGGTCCTCAGAAGATGAGGACTTACCGATGATGGGAAATTGATCTAGGATACCGGAGCTAGACTAATAGCATAACTAAGTCTGATCGTCTGAACCTGTATAATAAAATGATACAACATAAAGTATGCGATCAGTACTTAGAATGTACTGAGTATGCAAGGTAAGTAAAACATGTTGAGTAAATGTTAATTGAAATCATGCATATAAACATAAACCATACGATCATGAGAGTAAGGACTACATGCTGAAATCTGAATCTGAATCATGTATAATCATAAGCTGTATATTGTATCTAAATAGAATGACCCAAAGCTAAAATAGAAATCATATGACTTGTCATAGCTTAAATCATAGGTAAAATCTCGTAAAATGATCATTGGGTTGAACCTGCTATAAAACATAATATCATAAGTAATGAACATAAATAATTGAAATCATAAGGAACAATGGGAGACTCTCCATAATCAAAACCATCATGATAAAGATTACATGATGCCCCAACTATCACACTCAAGTGGGCAGAGCCGTCCAAAATCTTGCTAGGGCTAAGGACGCTATCATGATATCGATATCAAGTTGAACGCCTCTTGAGGTAGAGAAAAACTATCTTGAGAGATCTCAAGTATAAATATAGCTATGTTGGCACGTAGTTTTGAGATCGAAGAACCTTGGAACCCCAAGCCTACTCGGTGGTAGACACTACTCCAAAAAACATGCATAATGCTCCCATCATTTTTCAATATCACATGCATAGTCTGAAATCAGAACATGGGGAGTCTTGAATCCAAAACATATCATAAGATGATCTTATTAGCCGTGGCTAAATCATGAAAATTTATTTAACATGTGCGGGCTTGCTCAAGTCTTAAAATCATGCATACTTGAAATAGACCTTATAAGTCAAAATCATAGATTCATACATGGATAATTTATAAACATTCAATCATGCTAGATATCTCATCATACTTGAAATCATGGATTATAAACTTGACTTTTCATGAAACTTGCATAATTAGGCATAATTTTTTCTAAAACTTGAAATCATGAATTTAGAATCAATTTGTATATAAAATCTTCCCATAAATATTAATACATGCTTTAAAACATGAAGGGAATTGATCCATAAACAAATCATAGAGAATTTTATGAAATTGGGCTAAAATCCCCATAAGATCATAAACTTGAATTAAGACTTGAATCCATGAACTTGAGGAGAAATTTGGGCATGAGAGTGAACTCCCATTCATAGCCTCCATACCAAGGTAAGATGAATCTTAATTTGACTTTGAAAGCCCAAGAGAATTGGAGAAGAATTGATAGAATTCAAGCTTGATCTTCAAAAAGGATCTTCTAAACTTGCATGCATGGGAGTTGAATGAATTAGAATAGGTTAAACTCCCTTAATAAACTTTTTTCATGGCTTAAAATGATGTATTTTAGGGAGATTTGTAATTACAAGAATGCCCTTACTGATTTTGCAGGAAAAATCACTCTGCCAAGTGCCACGACTCATACAACGAGTCGTCCTTCAATACCATGACTCGTTACAACCCTCCACTTTTCCCCTAGTCTTTGATCTTCAAGAAATGGCTGGACAGGATGGGTAGTTACAAGAAACAACGACTCGTTACTTCCTCTCATCATCACCACTTACCTAATATACTTAGCTTCTAGAATTTCCCCAACGGGTACCAACCACGAGTTGTTACACGTCACAACGGGTCATTGGACCATCTGTTGTCACTGCACCAACTTTTACTGCAACTTCTCATGAGTACTAACCATGACTCATTGTTCCCTACAACAAGTCGAACCACGACTCGTACCATCCACCCTGACAACATAGAACCAAACGATGACTCCAACCCATGACCAATTACAGGGACCCATGAATCGTTCTATGGATTGTTAGTCCTAGACCTATCGACCAAAATTTTACTATGACTCAGACCTATGATCCGTTACTACGTCCTACTACTTGTACCACGAGTCATTCTGAGGCATTTTTTAAACTTTTCAGTTGATCACATTTCAAATTCTGAGTCTAGTCTTAGGGACTTTTGGGGTATTATAATATATTTCCCTTGGGAATATTCTTCCTTGACGTGGACTAAGCATACTAAAAAGGCTGGGGAAAGAACTGAAATCCCAAATACTGAACATTTGAAGCTAAAATCTGACGGAGTGACTGACTTCGTACTGACATACATGAATGAACTAAATTCATGATTCATACATACATGTTAAAATATGAAAGGAACTGAGAGACGTGAACTTAACATGAAACTGAATAGAGTACTAAGAAGGAAACTAATACCTCATGCAGGAATTGAGCCGAAAGGGAAAAGATGAGGGTATCTAGTCATCTATCTACTTCGGCCTCCCACGTAGCACCCTCAACAAGCTGATTCCTCCATAAAACCTTCACTGAAGCCACTTCTTTGTTTATTAACTTCCGAACCTGATGATCAAGGGTCCCAACTGAAACCTCCTCATAGGTAAGGCTATCCTTTACACCTATGCTCTCTATTGGAACAGCCAAGGTCGGGTCACCAATGCACTTTTTCAGTAAAGATATATGAAAAATTGGATATACCGAATCTAACTTCGCTGGTAGCTCCAACTCATATGTCACCTTTCCAACTCGTCTCAGATTCCTATAAGGACCAACATAACAGGGACTAATCTTCCCTTTCTTCCAAAACCTCATCACTCCCTTTATGGAAGACATCTTCAGAAATACCCAATCATCAACCTCGAACTCGAGCTCTTTTCATCTAACATCCGTATAAGATTTCTGACGACTCTGAGTTTTTTTCAAACTTTCCCTAATAAGCTGAACTTTCTCCATGGCCTCGTGAACTGAATCTAGCCCTATCAATGTAGCCTCACCTACTTTGAACCAACCAACAGGCGATCTACACCTCTACCCATAGAGAGCCTCAAACGGAGCCATCTGAATGCTAGAGTGGTAACTGTTATTGTAAGCAAACTCAATGAGAGGAAAATGATCATCCCAATTATCCTTGAAATCAATCACACATGCTCTCAATATATCCTTAAGAGTCTAAATGGTCAACTCGGCATGACCATCTGTCTGCGTGTGAAAGTTGTGCTAAGCTTGATCTGAGTACCAAGTCCCTTCTGGAGAGATCTCTAAAATTGTAAGGTAAACCGAGTACCTCTATACAAGATGATGGAAAAGGGAACTCTGTGCCACTGAACTAACTTCCAAATGTACAATCTAGCATAGTCCTCAGCTGAATCTGTAGTTTTGATCGATAAAAAATGTGTTGCTTTGGTCAACCTGTCTACAACCACACAAATAGAGTCATACTATTGACGGGTATGAGGCAACCCTATGATGAAGTCCATATTGATCTTTTCCTACTTCCAAGAAGGGATACTACTATCTTGTCGCATACCTCCAAGCCTCTGATGCTCAACTTTCATTTGTTGACAATTTGGTCACTTAGCCACAAACTCCATTATGTCCTTCTTCATGTAGTTTCACCAATAAACTTCCCGTAGATCACAATAAATCTTGGTGGAACCTAGGTGGATAGAATACTGAGAGCCATGAATGATAACACTCAAAATCACACTTCCTGACAAAGTATGAAGCAGACATTGTCAATAAAGAACCCAACAAAGAGGTTGGGGTCAAACCTACAAGAAATATGGAAGGATATAGAAGAACGCTAGTATTTAAGCTTGTAATTCAATTATCTCCTAAAGGGGGGATTTTTAAAGGTAACAACTAATATTGTTGATAAATTGAAGGTTCATTCCAAATTAATGCAATTAACTAGGGTGAGTGTTCCCCATCGATTCATAACAACTTCTGGTTTTACACTTATGATTTATCCCAATACTTTTCTTGTAGAACTGATAACTAGGGTTCATCCAGACGTCTAGTTCATCCCTATTGGATGACTATACTCAATCACTGGGTTAGGTCTCATGAGCAATTTCAATTTAACCATTATCAATTTGTCCCAAATTTAACTATCCTGTGACCACGGCTCAAGTTAATACAATGATCATAAAGACCAAGGCCTTTTTGTAATTCTCTTTTCCTAATCTCTACTTCTCTAGGTTCAAGAAAGTAAAGAATTTAGGCAAGTCCTGAAATTGCACACCGTTAAGAAACGTTTAAGATGAAAGGAATACAATGCAAGCATTTAGTATTGGTTTAGAATCACGTCGTGTAAACCCTAGTTCATTAATTCACCATGGTTCCCACAACCCCTAGTTATGAAAGTTTTAGCCTATCATGTTTATAAGTAATTTAATAGCATTCATAGACAAACACATAAATTAATACTTACAACGATGATAGAAAGAAACTCACTTAGTTATTGCAAAAATAAGGAAGAACAATTCAACAACAAGTATCTGAATGTATTTTTAACTCTCAATTCTAAGTTGTAAGTTCTCTAAAATTTCTCCCCTCATTACATAAAAATAAAAGGTATTTATAATAGTAGATTTATGCCCTTCTTGTTCCATCACAGATTTGATTTGGAATTTGTAGCTCCTTTTTCTAGTTGAAGTTGAATAGACTTGTTGGAATCCTGCCAAGGCTGGCGCGCCGCACTGGCCATCACACTGCTTTGATGTCGCATCGCGCAACTGATTGTGTAGGCAAGCCCGGCGCCTCGCACCTCTCATCGTGCTGCAACACTGGCACCTCGCGCTACTGGTAGCGCATGTGTGCCAGTGCACTGTTTCATGCCTTGATCTTGCTTTGTTCATTCCAACTTATTCACATTCATTCCAAAAGCCTTAAATACACCCCAAATCCATCTTTTAGCCCTGAAAGAATCTAATTATGTGTGTGAGCTCTTTTCACAAATATATATCATAAACATATGCTAACACATATAATTTGTTCTCAAAACATAGTAAAGTATAGGCAAAATATGGCTAATAAGTGCATAAGTATGCCTTTCATCACCACCCCACACTTAAACTATTGTTCATCCTCAAACAATCTACTACTTCCCCTCTCAAATTTAGGAACAAAATTCATCCTACGAATAGGTCTACTTTCATTAGGATCATGAGACAAATCAATAAAGCTCTAACAATTCACTCACATGCATATAGGATCAACATTAAAATGTCAAAGTTCAAAATCACTTAGCTTTTTAAAACTAACTCATAAAGACATATTTTGGACCAACATGAATCATATGTAATTTAGAAATCAAGATATACCAAAGCCTTACCATTGTGCCCCTCACAATTTTTGAGAGATGCCCTTTCTCACTCAAGTTATAAATCAACATGACCATGGGCATAAATAAATAATTTATGCTCACTCTCCCAAAGAACTCAACATACATGCAAAAGACGACCCATAGGCTTGCCCTTAGTGTAGACTTCACTAATATAGAATCTTGAATCAAGGATCAATTAGGACTTAAATTTGGTTGTAATGTAGGCCAAGGGATGGGTAGGAACTATTTGGGCAAGATAGTGACTAAGCTCCCTAAGCACTTTAATACTTCACAACACTTTGTATTTTAGCACTTTCTTCAATTTCCCATTTTTCTCCTTATACCTCCTTTTATTTTTAAAATTTTTCACCCTAGATGACTAGTGGGGATTTTTTTCAACATTGAGTTCATTCACACATTTTTTTCATCATTTTTTAAAGATCTTTCTTCTTTTTGTTTTCTCACTAACATCACCCTCCTTGTTTAGAAATTTTCACCCTTTTCTTTTCTTCTAATTTCCACACTTTTATTAGCTTTTTTTTCCTTCATTCTCCAATTATGCTCCTTTTATACAAAAATTTTCAATTAAAGTGCTCTAGGAGTCATTTGGATCAAATACAAATCAATAGAATAAAAAGGGATTTAAGCTTGTAATATGGCTATCAAAAGAATAAGCTAAGGCTCAAAAGGGCTAACTCAGACAATTACATTAAGGTAGGTAATCTAGGATAAAAACAAGGCTATCAAGGAAACACCTATATCATTTCCTAAATCCATCATTCTTATTTTATTTTGCAAACACACCGAGTAAGTTCTAGACATCAATTGGCAAACATGGAGTATATCAAAAATTCCTTACTCATACAATGGCACAAAATGATTTAACAATGGAAATCAAGATCACACAAACACATATATTCATATTTCATGCATAACATAATAAAGCCTAATTTTTCAAGCACAAGAGTCAAGTTCCAAAAGACTAAGTGTTTCTACCTTTTTCATGTATTTTTGAGTGAATTTTTATAAAGTCCCAATGATACCTAAAGTAAAGCACCTAGCATTCGTAAGGTCCAAGTTCTTTTTCTTCCTAATGACTAATTTACCCTTAAGATGGTCATCAACCATTCATCATTAGGTAAAGTCATGACTTCAATAACTAAAAAAATAAAAACAAAAATCTAGACTCTCTAATCAGTTCTAAGGGACTATCCATCGAAAAAGTACCGAAAACAAAAATCATAGAAATCCAAAATAAAATAAAATCACAAAAAAATACTTCAAACCAATAAACATGTAAATAAGTCATGAATCTCAAAAAATCTAGGCCTAACATGTACAAATTTAGCAATTAAGGCATGTATGGTAATATGATGTTCACTTCTCCCATCCCACACTTAATTAGTAACACTATCCCCGGTGCTAAAACAATAAAGCATAAAGTAAAAGAGTGAAAGAACTTTTTGGGCCTCTACTCCTCATCGTCTGTGGGGGAAATAGAAACTTCCCCCATCTTAGAATCCTCCTCATTATCATCACTAGACTTTATATCTGAGTCTACTCTCGTCATCTCATCCTCTGTGGCCACGTCATCATCAAGGGGCTTCGTGAATCCAGGTCCAACTTTGCAAAGGGCTCACAAGTGTTTGCTCAGAGGGTAATCCATGTTAAGTTGTTGTAGCTGCTCCTCAGTGGAACCACTCTTCCTCAGCTGGAGCATTTGCATACCATACAAGTGGCTCAAAATATTATCAATTCGCTCATTGCGCTCATTGACAGAAAGGACTGGATTATTTATACCCTCGGGTTCCTTAGTCTTAGTCATGTCAATTATCCTAGGATCATAAGTAGGTCTATAGTCCACCTCCTCCTCTATATCATTCCCACGCAGAAATCGGGTTAAGAGACCCCAAGCCTAAAGTTTTGGCCCTTTTTCACCCTTGCTCTCTTCAACATATTTTAAATGATCACTCCCATATTAATTGGCATCCCAGTCATTAGCACATAGAAAAGACACACTCGTTTACTAGTCACGTGGGCTACATGCTTTCCGAGCACTAAACAAGCACAAATAATTTTTAACCAGACACGTGCCTCTCTATACGGAGGTTTCTTCACAATGTTAACAAAGGGTTGTGGGTCAACATGAGGTGTCCCAAGTAATCTATTCAAAGAAATAGGTGCAAAATTGATAATTTGACCCTTAAATTTGAATTTGTTTGACATCTCCTTTGACATCCAATTTGTAAGGAATTCCCTCACCATATTCAAATTACAATCACTCGGAGCATCAAACACAAAACCCAGATCAAGAGTGTGTAATTTATCTACCATGTGAGGGAAAACTAGTGACAAGCAATTTTTATCAATAAATATATCATGTGAGTATTTGGATTCTTTATTCTCTTTGAACCATTTTTTACCTTCTGCTCTGTGATCCAACGGAGCCCATAACGCCTCAATGGTTATGGTTCCATTCTCACATCCTCATGCTCCTCTTCACTAGTTCTTCATTCTCTTTTTGACCGCTAGCTTGAAGAAGCCACACCTTTCCCCTTTCTTGTTTTTGGTGCCATTTATGGAGGTTTCACAAGAAAAAGGGTATATTTTGTGATTTTGGTGAAAAAAGTTGGAGGAATTTGAAGAAGATATGAACTTTTGAGAGAGTTTTCTTGAGAATTCTAGGGTGTGTGGTGCGGTTCTCTTCTAATAAGCTGTAATTTTTAGGTCTAGTCTTTTTAAAGTATCCACATGGGCTGAAATTTATGTTTTGACCCTTTAATTTTTCGACTGGGAACCTTGCTCCTTGCCGTGATGCTCAAAGCACCCTTACTGTTGTGTGTCACGGTCCTGGACGCGTCGCCTGTCATGTGTGTCGTGGCTTTAACTACGTTGTCTACCCTGCGTGTCGCACTAGGTCGTGGGACACTTGTGTCTGTGCCTCACGCCAGGCCTTGCGCTACTTGGCCTACGGTGATGCCTTATGCTCTCATTCAATTGTTTTTCTCCCCGTTTTTAATGTTCATGCTCCAATTTATTGAAAATTATGACCTATCACCTGCACACTTGAAAAAACACATAAAAACGAAAAATTTATCTTGGGTTGCTTCCCAAGTAGCGCCTGATTTAATGTTGCGGCACGACACAGGTATCTTGATTACTCAGACATCATCAAGATACTTGTTGGGACCGTGGCCACATTTTGGCTGCCTATTTTACCATGCTAAACTATGACATGTCAGAGAAATAAAAAAAAAAAGTAAAATAGAAAATGAAGACTAAAAGTTAAACACAAGCAATTATTCTAATCCTAAGTCATATTCCCTGGCAACAGCGTCATTTTTTGATAACTCTCAAACTCACACTTTCTAACAAAGTATGAAGCGAACTCAATAAAGAACCCAACAAAGAGGTTGGGGTTGAATCCATAGGAAATATGAAAGGATATAGAAGAATGATGGTATTTAAGCTTTTAAGTCAATTATCTCCTAAAGGGGGGATTTGTAAAGGTAACAATTAATATTGTTTAGAAATTGAAGGCTGATTCCAAATTAATGCAATTAACTAGGGTGAGTGTTCTCCGTGGACTCATAATAACTTTGAGTTTTATACTTGTGTTCTATCCCAATACGTTACTTGTAGAATTAATAACTAGGGGTCATTCAAAAGACTGGTTCTCCTATTGGATGACTATACTCAATCACTGGGTTAGGTTTCATGAGTGATTTCAATTTAACCGTTATCTATTTGTCCCAAATTTAACTATCCTGCGACCACAACTCAAATTAATACAATAATCATAAAGACCAAGTCTTTGTTGTAATTCTCTTTTCCTAATCTCTACTTCTCTAGGTTCAAGCAAGTAAAGAATTTAGGAAATTCCTAACATTGTGCACCATTAAGAAACATTTAGATGAAGATAGTACAATACAAGTATTTAGTATTGGTTTAGAATCACGTTGTGCAAACCCTAGTTCATTAATTCACCATGGTTCTCATAATTCCTAGTTGTGGAAGTTTTAACCTGTCATGTTTATTAGTAAATTAATAGCATTCGTAGACAAACACATAAATTAATACTTACAATGATGATAGGAAGAAACTCCCTTGATTATTACAGAAATAAGGAAAAACAATTCAACAAGTATCTCAATGTATTTCTAACTCTCAATTCTAAGTTGTAAGTTCTCTAAAAGTTCGCCCCTCATTACGTAAAAATAAAGGATATTTATAATAGTATATTTATGACCTTCTTATCCCTTCATGGATTTGATTTGGAATTTGTAGCTCCTTTTACTAGTTGAAGTTGATTAGACTTATTGGCATCCGGACAAGGCTGGCGCACGGCACTGGCCATCGCACTACTTTGATGTCTCCTCGCACAGTTGATTGCACAGGCAAGCCTGGTGCCTCGCGCCTCTCATCGCGTTGCAACACTGGCGCCTCGTACCTCTCATTGCACTGCAGCACTGGCGCCTCGCGCTGCTGGTCGTGCATGTGTGCTAGTGCACTGTTTCATGCCTTGATCTTGCTTTGTTCATTCCAACTTATTCACATTCGTTCCAAAAGCCTCAAATACACCCCAAATCCATCATTTTTAGCCCTGAAAGCATCTAATCATGTGCGTAAGCTCTTTTCACAAATATATATAATAAATACATACTAACACACATAATTTGTTCTCAAAACATAGTAAAGTATGGGAAAAATATGTTTAAGAAGTGCGTAAATATGCCCTTCATCAATGAACCCCACCCAATATACGCTCTCTCAAGTCATCGACACCCGAAATACATAAATGACCCTGATTATAAAGTACACCATCTCCCCCTTGGGAGAAGACCTCCACCTTCTGATTCTTGACAGCTTCCTTTAATTTCACTAAGATAGGGTCCTCTTCTTGCCTAGCCTTGACCTCAGTCAGTAATGAGGATTCTGAACCATTTCGAATAATGACACCACCGTCTGCCGAGTCAACAAGGCGAACCCCTAAACGAGCAAACCTATGAACATCCTTTGACAACTCCTTCCTCCCATCCTTAACATGAGACACACTCTTCATGGACAACCTACTAAGTGCATCCACCGCTACATTGGCCTTTCCTGAATGATAAAGGACACTCATGTCGTAGTCCTTGAGAAGATCTAGCCACCTCCTTTATCGCAAGTTCAGGTGCTTTTCAGTGAACACATACTGAAGGCTCTTGTGGTCCGTGAACACGTCCACATGCACCCCATACAAGTAATGTCTCCAAATCTTCAATGCAACAACCACTGCTGCCAACTCTAGGTCATGCGTCGGGTAATTTTTCTTATGAATCTTAAGTTGCCTAGAGGCATACGCAATGGCCTTACCATGATGCATCAACACACAACCAAGACCAACCCTTGAGGCATCATAATACACTACATATCCATCTGTGCCATCGATTAGAATCAATACTAGGACTGATGTTTGTCGGGTCTTTAGTTTTTGAAAACTCTTCTTACAGGAATCCAACCATTGAAATTTGACCTTCTTCTGGGTCAACTTAGTCAACGGTGCTGCGATTGATGAAAATCTTTCAACAAACCTCTTGTAGTAGCCAGCTAAACCCAAAGAGCTCCTAATATCCCAAGGATTAACTGGTCTAGGCTAATTCTTTATCTTTTGAGAGTCCACCTACACACCCTTTCTTGACAACATGACCCAAAAATGCTATTGAGTTCAACCAAAACTCACACTTGTTGAATTTAGCAAATAACTAGCGATCCTTGAGAGTCAGTAGCACAATCCTCATATAAGAGGCGTGCTCCTCCTCGCTTCGAGAGTATATGGGAATATCGTCTATGAAGACAACACGAATTCCCATAAAAGTTGCAGGAGCATTCGTTAGTCCAAAAAATATAACTACAAACTTATATTGACCATACCGAGTCTTGAAAGCTATTTTTGGAATGTCACTCTCTTTAACTCTGAGTTCATGATAGCCGGATCCGAGTTCTATCTTTGAGAAGCACTTAGCACCCTAATGTTGGTCTAACAAGTCATTGATTCTGGGGAGGGGATACTTGTTCTTGATTGTGACCTTGTTCAACTACCAATAATCAATGCACATTCTAAGAGAACCATCCTTCTTTTGAAAAAAGAGAATTGGTGCAACCCATGGAGATTTACTAGGCCTGATGAAACCCTTATCTAGGAGATCCTTCAACTGTTCTTTCAACTCCTTTATCTTGGATAGAGCTATTTTGTAAGGAGGAATGGATATAGGTTGCGTATCAAGTAGAAGATCGATATCAAAGTCAATCTCCTGCTCGGGAGGGACCCCTGGCAGATCATCTGAAAACACCTCCAAATACTCGCACACTATAGGAACTGACTAAAGAGTCGGGGTCTCAGACATCGCATCCTTAACCCAAACTAGATGGTACACACAGCCTTTAGAAATCATCTTCCTAGCCTTGATATAGGTAACAAAGCAACCTACTGGCTCACCCAGATATTGGAACTCTACTGTACGGATTCTACAATTTACTGAGGCATAACATGTATACAACTAGTCCATACTAAAGATAACATCAAAATCGGTCATGTGTAACTCTACTAAGTCAGTTGAGGTGACTTTCTAACAAACTGTGATAGGGAAATTTTTGTATACCCATCGAGCTATAACTGACTCACCAGCTGGGGTAGAGACTAAGAAGGATTCTATAGGATTTTGAGACTGACTTTGAAACTAATAGAAGCATAAGGAGTCACAAAAGATAAGGTAGCCCCTGGATCTAACAATGCATATACATCAAGATGGAATACTTGTAACATACCAGTGACCACATCTAGAGAGACCTCCTGCTCCTAATGAGATGAATAGGCATAGATCTATTCTAACACTGACCACCACCTGCACTAATGGATGCACCCTGCTGAGCTGAGCATGCTAGTGGAGCTGCTGAACTGGTGGCTAGGTCACGCCCTCTACTAGGGCCTTGTCTGGATGAAAGGCAGTCTCTGAGAAGATGTCCAGGCTTCTCACACCCAAAACATGCACATGAACCCGCTAGGCACTCTTCAGGGTGCCTCCTTCCACACTTGCTGCAAACTGGAATGTCGGGTTCACCTGACCTGCGTCCCTGACCTCTGGAGCCTAATGCCCCACCCCTTTAACCATGCCTCGGCCTAGATGGAACACTGGTTGATGATGGAGCTGGGGCCGATGACCTCTAGTGGTACTGCTAATAGTGTCCTCCACTGGACCTCTGTTGAAATTATCCGTAACTCCTTGTCCTGACCCTCTTGGCCTCTCTCTCCATCTCCTTCATCTGATTCACCTCTATTTGTTGGGCATATATGACCAATCGTGAGAAGTATAGATCACTGTTCAGCATAGTGGTCCTGCACTCCTTAACCAACGAGTTTGATCTTCCATTTACAAACCTGCTCATACAAGCCCTCCGATCTGCAACTATTTCCAGAGCATACTTGGACAATCGAGTAAACTCCAAGGAATACTCGTGGACAATCCTTTGGTACTACTTCAAGTTGAAAAATTCCACCGCCTTCACTTCCGTCAACTCTCTAAGGAAGATCATATCCAAGAAGGCAGTCACGAACTCCTCCCAACTCATGGAAACTGCTCCCACTGCCCTACCATCCTTCCACTAGCGTACCATATGTAAGAAACCCCCTTTAGCTGATAGGAAGCTAAATCTTCACTCTCTTATCCAATTATCCCCATAAATTGGGTAATCTTCTGTACCTCCTCAATAAACTCATGCAGGTCCTTATCCATTTTTGACCATAGAAACTCTGGTGGATTCATCCTGAGGAAGTCCCAAATTCTAGCCGCCAGCTGTGTTCCCATTCTGAGGAACATGAGCCACCACTTTTTGATTGACTTAAGCGGTCATTGCCTGTGCCAACATCTAAAATTCCTATCTAAACTCGGCATGAGTGACATGATCGGGCATAGGATCTGCTGGTGCTGGAGGGGCTTGCTGATGCCTGTCTCTATTGCCATTGTCATGGCTATTTCCATTTCCATTCCTTCTTCCATTTACTCAGTGAGGAGGCATATTTCATCAATTGCATATAGCACGAGTTAGAAGGATAGAGAGATACTTCATCGCATGACTAAGATCATGAAAAAAGGGAAATTTCCTAAAACATCTATTAGTAGTTTCCCCATAAGTGTGGTGCGCTTCACACCCATGGAAAAGACTCTACTCAATGCAGCTTTCAGACACCCTAGGACACTCCAAACCTTTGCTCTGACGCCAAGTTTGTCACGACTTGAGCTGGGACCCTGGATCGAGACACGAGATCTAGAACCATGAACGGCGGCAAGTCAAACCATGGCATGAACAAAACAACTAAAGAGCATACATCAAGAGGAATCTTATAATAGAAACATGAATCAGCAAAAGCCTAAATAACATAACAATCATAAGCAGAGTCAACACTCAACAAAGCTGAAAATCTACATATTGTCTGATAAGCCTTTAAACTGTCTGATGAACTAATTGGACAACATCCCCAACTAGCTCGCTAAAATTTGAAATTGAAAATAACATAAATCATCACTAAATTGAAGGTCCTCAGAAGATGAGCACTCACCAATGATGGGAAACTGAGCTAGGCTGCGGGAGCTGGACTAACAGCGAAACTGAGCCTGATCGTCTGGACCTCTATTATGAAATAATACAGCATGGAGTATGCGATTAGTACTTGGAATGTAACGAGTATCAAGGTAACTAAAACATGTTGAGTAAATATTAACTAAAATCATGCATATAAACATAATTCATAAGATCATAAGAGTAAGGACTGCATGTTGAAATCTGAATCTGAATCATGTAAAATCATAAGCTAAATATTGTATCTAAATAGAATGACCCAAAGATAAAATAGAAATGATATGACTCGTCATAACTTAAATCATTGGTAAAAGCTCGTAAACTAATCATTGGGTTGAACCTGCTGTAAAATATAATATCATAAGTAATGAACATGAATAACAGAAATCATGAGGAACAATAGGAGAGTCTCCATAACTAAAACCATCGTGATAGAGCTTAAGTGATGCCCCAACTATCACACTCAAGTGGGCATAGCCATCCAAAACCTTGCTAGGGATAACAACGTTACCATGATATTGACATCAAGCTAGGGATAAGGACGGTACCATGATATTGATATCAAGATAAAGTCCCCTTGGGGTAGGGGAAAACTATTCTTGAGAGGTCCCTAGCATAAATATACCTATGTGACATGTAGTTTTGAGACCAGGGCACATTAAAACCCCAAGCCTACTCGGTGCTAGACACTACTCCAAAAACCATGCATAATGCTCCCATCGTTTTTCAACGAAGCTGAAGTCATAATCACATGCATAGTCTAAAATCAGAACATGGGGAGTCTTGACTCCAAAACATATCATACATTGATCTTATTAGCCTTGTCTAAATCATAAAAACATACTTAACATGTGTGGGCTTGACCAAATCTTAAAATCATGCACACTTGAAATATACTTCATAAGTCAAAATCATATATTTATACATGGGTAATTTATAAACATCCAATCATGCTAGATATCTCATCATACTTGAAATCATGGATCATAAACTTGAGTTTTCATAAAACTTGCATAATTGGCCATAATTTTTTCTAAAACTTGAAATAATGAATTTATAATTAATTTTTGTATATAAAATCCTTCCCATGAATCTTAAAACATACTTTGAAACGTGAAGGGAATTGACCCATAAATAAATCATAGAGAATTTCATGAAATTGGGCTAAAACCCCATAAGATCATAAACTTGAATTAATACTTGAATCTATGAACTTGAGGAGAAATTTGGGCATGAGATTGAAAGAAAACTCCTATTCATAGTCCTACATATATAGGTGAGCTGAATCTCAACTTGACTTTGAAAGTCTAAGAGAATTGAGAAGAATTGATAGAGAGTTCAAGCTTGATCTTCAAAAGGGAACTTCTACACTTGCATGCATGGGAGTTGAATGAATTAGAATAGGTTAAACTTCCTTAATACACTTATTTTAGGGCTAAAAGAAACATCGACATTACTGATTGCGCAGGAAAAATCATGCTGCTAGGTGCCACAGCTCATACAACGAGTCGTCCTTCAGTACCACGACTCATTACATCGCTTCTTACAGCCTTCCACTTCTCCCCCAGTCTTTGATCTTCAAACAAGGGTTGGACCGGACGAGTCGTTACAAGCCATAATGACTTGTTACTTTCTCTCGTCGTCACCACTGACCTTATATACTTAGCTTATGGAATTTCCACAATGGGTACCAACCACGATTCATCACATGTCACAATGGGTTGTTGGACCATCCATTATCACTGCACCTTTTCATGAGTACTAACCACGACTCATTGTTCCTTATAATGAGTCATACCACGACTCATATCATCAACCCTAAAAACACAGAACCGAACGACGATTCCAACCCATGACCCATTATAGGGACCCATGAGTCGTTCCATGGATCATTGATACTTGACCTATCGGCCAAAACTTTACCACGACTCAAACCTACGATCTGTTACTGCTTTCCACGATTTGTACCACGAGTCATTTTGAAGCATTTTTCAAACTTTTTCTGCTGATCACATTTCAAGTCCTGAGTTTAGTTTTAGGGACTTTTAGGGTATTACACTTACAAACATAAATAGTCGTGGACAAGGCGTCACTCGATGTTTCTTAACCACTTGGGTGCCTTTTACCTCGGATTTTCTCAAACCCCAAGGTCCCATATACTTCAACCACTACAACTTGGGTAAGGATTGAAATATCTCTAGACTCAATTCTTTATTGGGTGTATGAAAGTGGGTATTAGCTATCTCTATCTCAATCCCACATAATCAAAACCCAAATACTCACTATTGTTTTCTCACCCATGTCCTATTTCTCTTATTCAAGAAAAAATAGAATGAGTGAACACAATATATACTTGAACTTATAGATATTTCAATTATAGTTTAGAGAAAACAATGGATTTATGCTAAATAAGTAATATAAGATTACACTAGCAACACCCAATCCATTATAGCCCCTATCATGCACACACCCCTAGAAAGAGGTTTAGCTACTCATAAATGAAGAAAAATGGACTAATTCAATGGAGGTTTACTTTAGAAAGATGAAGAAGATGAAGGAAAAAGCTCTCACTTCTCTCTACTTTTTCTCTCTCTAAAAATTTAATTCAAAACTAACTACTCTATGCAATGGAATGGAATGGAATAGAATTTTCTATTCTTTAAAAAAAGTGTACAAATATAGGGTAAAGCTGCTCCTCTTTTCTTGTGCTAGACGATTTTACCCCTTTTATGATGGCCTCACTTACGCGGCACCTGCGTTTCCCAGGTGATGATCTGCGAGGCGCGGCGCACTTTGCAGCTTTAGGCCATAAAGTCCATTCATGGTTCTACATTTGCACCTGCATTTTGCAGGTGATGAACTGCATTCCACAGGTGTTCCTTCAACTTTAAAGAAATGTTCTCCTATGTTTAGCCTACGTTTTCGTAGATGTCATCCTGCGAAATGCAGGTCCTATTCCTCCAGCATCATACTTTTATTCTATTCTTTACTTTACTTGTTTATATCGAATACCTGCAAAGATCAAAGAGTAAGGGCATAAAACCTTCCTTAATGACTTGAAACTCAAGAAAAGCTCATGTTTAAAAGTCTACTAAGTTGGTAATTTACCAAATCATCAGTAAGTCTCGTGGATTAGTGCAGAGACTTTGTTACTTATCGTACCGAGGCTATAGGACTTTAGGGAAGATCCTATCTTTCTTTATTTCGTGCTATGATGTTGGGCATATTTCTATTTCTATTTTCTATGTCTTTACCCATATTTGATCATTCTTTTAGTTCATAATTTTTATTTATGCTTACATTCATGTGTGTGTGTGTTATGTTATAACGAATGATATAAGTTGATTTGAGAAAGAAACTAGGCAAAATGAACTCAAAATGATCCAAGGGGTGAAGATTTGATGAGCTAAAGGGCCTGGTTCTATGGATGGCGCCTCGCACCAAGTCCCGAACTTCAGAGAACAAAACTTCAGGTTGGTGCTATGGCTGGTGCGTCGTACTAGCTCTTGAACTTCAGAGAATTGCACTTCAAACACCTTGGCGAGATGAGTGGAACCCCGTACCAGAGGTGTCCAGAATTATAGAAATTTGAAGAACACCTTGGCGAAGTAGAGGGAGCGGCGTGCCAGGGTCATTTTGTGGCAGAAAATGCTGATTTTAAAGCTAAGTTTTGGAGGGCAGAAGCGTCATCTGAAGGCTCAACTATAAATATAAGCCTTAGGTCGTTTATTAAGTGCTGGGGATCAGTCTTTAATTTTTTACATTCCGTAGTTCGTTTTTGGAGGCTTATAAGTCATTTGGAAGGAAGAACAGTTATACACTAGGTTTTTCTCTTCTTTACTTGTATTTTCACATGATGATGTCTAAGTATTCATTTTTCTCTTGTCTATGAGAGGCTAAATTTATATTCTAGGGTTGTGTCCATGGTGGATGGTTGAATGTTTGAAAGCCTAATTTAATCTAGTTTCGATTCTTCAATTATGGTTGTTTGTATTTAATTGTGTTAATTTATTATTTATGCGATTGATCACCTTGTAAGTAATTTGTTGGCTTTCGATTGAACTTGGGAAAGGGAATCGAAAGAGTTAAAAATAAATACAGAATGGGAATTCAAAGACCCTTGAATCCATTGGTGATAGGATAGAAGTTGTTGTTGAGGATAGGGATATACCTTCAACCCCGTTTAGTTGAAATACAAGTAGGCATAATCGCCATTTCATTATTCTCTGCAACCATAGGATATAGGCATTAGGGTTCATGAAATAGTTCTTGGATGCTAAGGATAGTGGCAAGAAATGGGACAGTAACTTGCAACTAACAACTATAGGAAGAATCGTACTAGTGTAATTACGTCTTGAAAACTCAACTTGAAACCAACCAAGTGCCATTCCCTAGACTCTCATCATCATCGAAATAAAATCAAGCTCACAATCTGTTTTAGTTAATTTTACATTTAAAGTTTTGATAGTTTAATTTCTCAAATCAATCTTCATTTTAACTATTTTGTAGAATAGTGAATTAAAGTGACAACCTTATAACGATTAAATTGACAAGTCCCTATAGGTACAATATCTAAACTTCAAAATCCTATATGACATGACGACTACGTGCACTTGCGTGCACTTGGGCGACATCAAGTTTTTGGCGTCGTTGTCGGGGACTTGAATATTGTTTATTAATTTTTAGGTTAGAATTTTATTTCAATAGTCTGTATTTTACATTTGTTTCTTATTTTTGTTGAAGTTCACAGGGTTGTTTGCCTCAATGTATGCCAAGTACGAGAAGTCAAGGACCACTTTTTGCTTCTCTTGATCCTGAAATTGAGAGAACCTTTCAAAGGTTAGTTATGGAAAACAATGAGTACGCAGCAGGTGAAGATAATGAGAGAGTTCCATTGATGCATTTTGCTAGGCCTAATTTGGAGAAGGCTTCTAAAGCAATCGTCAAACCAGCAATCACTGGGAACTTTGAGCTGAAGGAAAGGACCGTGCGGTTGGTCCAAAACACTTGCCAATATCGAGGCAAGCCACACAAGGATCCCCATAGGCATCTGATGACGTTCGTGGAGCTGAATGAAAATTTCCATTACTAGAACGTCTTAGATGAATATGTCAAGCTGGCTCTTTTTCTGTTCTCACTGATTGGGGAAGCCAAGGAGTGGCTTCAAAATGAGCCTGCAGGTCCCATCACTACTTGGGAGATCCTCTCCAATAAGTTCATCAACAGGTTCTTTTCTTTGAAAGAACTAAGAAACTAAGGGGCAAGATCTCCGGATTTGTTCAGAAAGATGGGGAGACTCTATCTCAAGCATGGGAATGTTACAAGGTTGACTTGAGGGAATTTCCACACCACATGCAGCCTAAGGAGATAATCGGGCACAACTTCATAGAGGGTCTGAAGCCCGAGTATAAGATACTCCTTGATGCTTCCGCACAAGGATAGATTATGTCCAAAAGTTATGATGAAATTGAGGATTTCTTAAACCTCATGCCTACGGAGAGTCAAGATTATCAAGACTTAGGTAAAGGATTTGCAGAAGCAAAGGTGATGGGAAAGCTTGAAGTGGATGGTGCTGCGGGATCAGGGCAGACATTAGCCTCCTGGTGAATGTGATAAGTAAGTTGGTAACCACACCAGCAGGAGGCCAAATACAATATGTACATCAGGTGCAAACCCCATCACCATCATGTGATGTGTGTGGAGAAAGCCACGCCTATTCAGGTTGTCCTCTTAATCCTGAATCTGTATACTTTGTGGGACAACAAGGCCGTGGTGTAGGTTTTTTATGTAATGTCTATAATCAGGGGTACCAGAATGGAGCAAATCCCTCATAGGGAGAGAATCAAAATTTCAAAAGGCCTCAAAACACTTATCAAAGGCCACAGGGCCAGCAGCAGAGCAGTTCTCTTGAGGAGACAATGAAGTAATGGA
Source organism: Datura wrightii (assembly GCA_035772735.1). Classification (NCBI taxonomy): domain Eukaryota; kingdom Viridiplantae; phylum Streptophyta; class Magnoliopsida; order Solanales; family Solanaceae; genus Datura; species Datura wrightii. The sequence continues at coordinate 66,241,916 of JASDFA010000019.1, read as the reverse complement.
TGGTGCAGTAGACTCAGATGGTTAATGAGATGCAAAAGTCCATCCACGAGGTTGAGAAGCAAATGGGGCAATTGGCCCTATAGCAAAACAACAGACCACAGGGGTCACTCTTGGGTAACATCAAGAAAAACCCCAAGGAAAATGTGAGCGCAATTTTCTTGAGTAGTGGTAAGAAGCTGGGCGAGGTGATCCCTAGAAAAATAAAAGTTGATGAGGAACAGGTTTTGAGTTCTAAGACTGAGGTGGGTGATTCTAGAAATCCACAACCAAAGGTTGTAGCAACCAGGCCACCTCCCCCATTTCCTCAAAGGTTGAAGAAGAAGATAGAGGACACAACTTGTAGTAAATTTCTTGAGTTGTTAAAGCAGGTTCATGTGAATAATCCATTGGTGGAGCTTTTGCAGGAAGTTTTGAAGTATGCATAGTATCTCAAGGATATCGTGGCCAATAAGAGGAGGCATACAAAGTTTGAAACTATGGCTCTTATGGAAGAGTGCAGTTCCTAGGTAAAGAACAAAATTCCCAAGAAACTAAAGGACCCTGGGAGATTCACTATCCCTATTGCTATTGGGAGCAAGGAAGTTGGTTCAACCTTATGTGATTTAGGGACGAGAATCAATCTGATACCTGCATCCTTGTTTAGAAGTCTTGGACTTGGAGAACCACGTCCTACCACAGTGATATTGCAGCTGGCGGACCGATCTTTGGCCTATCCTGAAGGAATAATTAAAGATGTCTTGATGATGGTGGGACCTTTCATCCTACTGGTGGATTTTATAATCTTAGACTATAAGGAAGATGCAACAATTTTGCTCATTTTGGGGAGAGGATTTTTAACCACCGCTGACTCTTTCATACAAGTTAAGTCAGGCAATATGTCTATGAGGGTAGATGGTTGGAGGTTGTGTTGGAAGTGTTCAGATAGCACGAATGCAACCTTATTATAAGGACTACACAGTGAAGCCGGTGGGAGAATCTGGAGGTTATAATCATGTTGTTGAGCAGCATGTGCTGCATGAGAGTTTAGCAGATTCTTGCTATGATCACAAGTCCACTCACATGAAGGAATAACGAGGAGCATAGTCATGCCACGACATTAAATCAGGTACTGCATGGGAGGTGATAACGGGCAAAAATATATGCCCGAGATACTCTTTATTACTTCAATTAGTCTTGTTTATCTAAGTTATTGTATATATTTTCATGTAATTTTATATAATGTGGAGATATGTGCTAACCAACATGATTAGCCTTTGTTTTGTAGGTTTTGATGATGTTTGAGTAACTAATCCATGAGTTGGTGAAGTAGAAGCTTGGAAACGGAATTAACACGCGAACGTCGGCAAGGAAGAGGCACAAAACAGCCCACTGGCGCGTCGACAAGGTGCCACGGCAGGCAGGCCGCTCAAAACAGCCCACCTGCGCGTTGGCAACGTGCCACGGCAGGTGGACTCCGCGACCATGGGGCTACAACGCGCTGCCCAGGCAGCGTGACACGTTGCCAACGCGGCAAGGTGCTGCCTGGGCCGATTTCGGGTGATTTTCCAGAGAGCTTCCGCGTCCGTAGCGTGTCACGGAGGCCGTGCTCCGCGATGCACTCCGTGACACGTTGCTTGTTAATCCGGGAAAGATTCCTACTAATATAAATAGCACACTTATGTTTATTTTTCAGAAAGGAAGACTTGGTGGAGCAAGGACGTGGGTTAGGAGCAGTTGAGGGACGAAAAAGCTAAGGGTTTTTATCTCTTTCTTTCTTCTTTCAATCAATTGTACGTATGATTTACACTCATTTGAGGATGATCAATCCACAAATGAGTGGCTAATTCTCTTCCTTGCTAAGGTTTTGAACATGTGTATTGAATTTTGATTGTGAATTATATGGTTTTTCATCTTCTTCTTTCATGTTGTTCTATTAATTCTTGTTCTTACTGCATTAGTGTGTGGCCAACATTAATGTACATCTAAAAAGTCCAATTTCACTCGAGAGAGCAAGAAATTGGAAAGTTGTGAATTAATAGGGTATTGTTCTTAACTTGATTTGGGAAAATTGGGTTTTGATGTGCTTTCCTGATAGAAATATACTTGAAAGCCGTATTAGTCAATTTAGGAACCGGAATTGTATTGCTAGGTCATAAATTGCATTTGATCACAGAAATGTAGATGAATGGTTTATGATTCTAAAGTGAGATTAAATACGAGAGTTTTAATCTCTAGGCTAATGTTCTTGGCTAGCAACATGAAGAGAAGAATAACCGAATTATGATTACTATCGAATTCATTACTTGTTCTTAACCTTGGCATGCTCTTATCCATAGTTTCAATTCAAGTAAATATTTGTTAATAGTTTTAGTATATAGTTTATAAACAAAATTATTTAACTTTTGGTTACATTGTTGTTAGCATAATTAGAAGTTTAATAGAAATATAGTAAATTAGGCAATTTTACATATCTTGAGCCTCCTTGGATCGATACTTGGCTACTTAGCCACTTTATTACTTGTTTGACCACGTGCACTTGCGTGTCGGTTTTTACCCCATACCAAAGCACCGAGCAAGTTTTTGGCGCCGTTGCCGGGGAGGCTAGGCTATTTGTGAAATTGTATTAAGTGTAAATTTACTGTATTTTTGTTTTATTTTCTTAAGTGTTGACAACTTGATCATAGTATTTGTTTCAATTCTTTGTTCATTTTAATTTTTCTCTCTTTCGGATACCCTCATTGACATGACATCTTGGAATATAAATGGTGGATACGCATATTTCGGCGAATCTTGCATGAATTGCGGAGGACCCCACTTGTGGCAAAACTGTAACACGTGCAATAATATGGCCATTGGGGTGATTATCCAAAGGCATATTCCCCTCCCCCAAGCCCCTACTATGATCCTTTTGTTGTTTTTGCTGAATATAGGCATGTTGAAAATGAGGACTTGGGACGCCAAGTTCAAATAGAGTTCATGATGAAACAACTCCTGGAGCAATCAGAAGCTATGAAGGAGTCGGTGGCAGAATTGATAATTCAGCAAAAGGAGAATGCAGAGGCTGTAAGCAGGATGAGCGTCAAACTCATAGAGATGTGTGCTGAGGCTGAAGCTTGTGATAATTTGCAGGTGATAGTTTTAGCCGATATTTAAGAGGAACTACAAGAGGAATACAAGGGTGAATTTTTGGATGAAGCCCAACAATTAGAATCTCTTGAGTGTCTCCGTGATCGGCTCATACCTATAGAAATTCCATTCATGGAAGAAGAAAAAGAATATCTCCCATTTGACCTTAATGGAGAAATAGATGTCGATGTTGAAAAGGTGTACACAAGTAAGGAAGTCAAGCACAAAGCAATTTCAGAGTTGAGGTGTATTAGACCACACTCTACGCATTTTTCGACGTTAAGTTTGGTTGACAACATAGAAATAGAGTCTTCCAAGTTTATAGAGAAATGTCTAGAGGAGGACCAAGCCCCATATATTCTGAAATTTGCTAACTCAGAGAGACAAAATGACTTCGCTTACATAGGGGCCAATAGGTTCAAAAGAAAACATCTACTGCTTGGTCCTTACAATTTTTCACCACCACCCCTAGAGCATATGAGGAAATTAGAAAAGAAATTAGGGGTGAGATTCATATCCTCAAGGTGGAGGAAAAAGTGGTGAAACTTGGTACGTCGTGCCGCGACGTAAAATTAGGCGCTGCTTGGGAGGCAACCCAAGGGTACCACAGGTACCATTTTAATTTCTTGCAATTGAGTTAATTTTTGTTTATTTTCATCTTGTGTTGTTTTGGTGGAAATTTAAGCACAGATGGAGGGGAAGTCTGAGTACCCGTGGAGGAGGAAGCTAACAAGCATGGAAGAGAAAAAGTGTGGGGTTGACCACCCACTTGTGCAAAGTCGAAGAAACGCATGCTGTTAGCTAAGCCTAAAGGCCTCAGGGAGTATTTCTCACCCTTTGTAAATTTTAATTTGATGCTATGAGGACATAGCATGATTTAAGTGTGGGGTGAGGGAAATTTCAAGGGAAATTTCAGAATTTTCTGTGCTTAACGATTTTGGTGAATGTAATGCTTGTGCAAAAGTTGGTGAGAAAATTTGAAAAATTTGAAAAATTTTTGTGGATTAAGCATGACTTCATCACCCGTTGGTTTTTCTTTTCGGTTCTTTTCCGACGGGGGGTCTTTGAACCGGAGAATAAAAATTTTTTATTTTTTTTTCTTTTTCTTTCTTTCCTTTGTCTGTATATAGTGTTTTTAGTCATAGTTAGGGACTGTTTCCGACGATGGATGGATGACGACCGTCTTGAGGAAAATTAGTCAGTAGGATGGTTTTTGAAACCATAACTAATTGGTTCTTGATGTTCTTGTTATGTGCTATACGTGATTGTAAGATGCAAGTATGTTCAGTGTTGAAGCATGCAAGTGTATAACTTTGTTTGAGACATTTAGGCTCTTGAATTTGACTCAATATGATTGAAGCTTAATTCTGAATTCTTGTGATTAGCTGAGTAAGAGTCTACTGATTGTGTCTTGATTTGAGCATGTGCCATGAGTGTAAGGTTTTTGAGTATTCTATGCTATTGTGGAATGTCTAGAAATTCCCTGGTGTGTATATAAAACGAAATGAAGGATGTGAATTGTAGGAGATGATTTAGGCATTTCTTTGAATGAACCTAATGTTATCCCTCATTATACCTACCTTGAAAAATTAATCCTAGTTAACCCCATTGAGCCTTGAGCCTATTCTTTGACAGCTGCAACATAAGCTTAATCCTTTTTCTTTCATTAGCCTTGAATTTGATCCAAAACTCCTAAGCGCTTGAAGGAAAAATCCGGAAGAGTAAAGGAGTGATAAGAATGAAAAGAAAGGGAAAGTAGCAATTGTAAGAGTTGAGAAAGGTCAAGGGTGCATTTTTGAATATGGGTGAGTATTAGTAGGGAGTGAGAAAACAAATAAATGAAAAGTTACTTATAGAACTCCTTACTAATAAGTAAAAGTGCCTAAAGATATGGGGGAACAAAAGAGGAAAAAGAAAGATGAAAAGAGAAAAAGGTGAAGTGAGGGAAGGGAAGTTTGTAATGAAGGCGTGATGTATTAAAAGCGCTTAGGAAAGATAGTCACTATTACTGATCACAATAGTACCTACCCGCACCTGAGTTACATTACAACCTAAAAAGTCCTACTTGATCTTACATTCATACATCCTTAAATTAGTGGAATAAAACACTAAGGGCAAGCTTATGGGTCATTACATAATGCATGTGAATTCTTTGTGAGAGTGAGCGTAATTCTATTCATGTACCCACACATGTTGTGATGTAAAACATTGTTTTTGCGTGTGATTGGGTAACTCTCTTTCCGTGAGGGGCACATGTTGAAAGAAGGATATATTTCATGTGGGATTTCTTAATCAGATGATTTGCATGAGTTTGCTAAAATTGAGAGTCGATTCTTGAGGTTAAGAAGTCTTAACATGGTTGTACTTCATTTCAATGATCAAATCAGGCATGCTCTATTTTTAGCTTGTATCTTACGTAATCATTATAGTCGTAACCTGAATTATCTTGCTAAATTAGTTATGTAGGAGTCTCCATTTGCATGATATGTAAAAGGTTGTTCGAGGACGAACAAGGCTTTAAGTGTGGGGTTGTGATAACGGGCAAATATATATGCCCGAGATACTCTTTATTACTTCAATTAGTCTTGTTTATCTAAGTTATTGTATACATTTTCATGTAATTTTATTTAATGTGGAGATATGTGCTAACCAACATGATTAGCCTTTGTTTTGTAGGTTTTGATGATGTTTGAGTAACTAATCCATGAGTTGGTGAAGTAGAAGCTTGGAAACGGAATTAACACGCGAACGTCGGCAAGGAAGAGGCACAAAACAGCCCACCGGCGCGTCGACAAGGTGCCACGGCAGGCAGGCCGCTCAAAACAGCCCACCTGCGCGTTGGCAACGTGCCACGGCAGGTGGACTCCGCGACCATGGGGCTACAACGCGCTGCCCAGGCAGCGTGACACGTTGCCAACGCGGCAAGGTGCTGCCTGGGCCGATTTCGGGTGATTTTCCAGAGAGCCTCCGCGTCCGTAGCGTGTCACGGAGGCCGTGCTCCGCGATGCACTCCGCGACACGTTGCTTGTTAATCCGGGAAAGATTCCTACTAATATAAATAGCACACTTAGGTTTATTTTTCAGAAAGGAAGACTTGGTGGAGCAAGGACGTGGGTTAGGAGCAGTTGAGGGACGAAAAAGCTAAGGGTTTTTATCTCTTTCTTTCTTCTTTCAATCAATTGTACGTATGATTTACACTCATTTGAGGATGATCAATCCACAAATGAGTGGCTAATTCTCTTCCTTGCTAAGGTTTTGAACATGTGTAGTGAATTTTGATTGTGAATTATATGGTTTTTCATCTTCTTCTTTCATGTTGTTCTATTAATTCTTGTTCTTACTGCATTAGTGTGTGGCCAACATTAATGTACATCTAAAAAGTCCAATTTCACTCGAGAGAGCAAGAAATTGGAAAGTTGTGAATTAATAGGGTATTGTTCTTAACTTGATTTGGGAAAATTGGGTTTTGATGTGCTTTCCTGATAGAAATATACTTGAAAGCCGTATTAGTCAATTTAGGAACCGGAATTGTATTGCTAGGTCATAAATTGCATTTGATCATAGAAATGTAGACGAATGGTTTATGATTCTAAAGTGAGATTAAATACGAGAGTTTTAATCTCTAGGCTAATGTTCTTGGCTAGCAACATGAAGAGAAGAATAACCGAATTATGATTACTATCGAATTCATTACTTGTTCTTAACCTTGGCATGCTCTTATCCATAGTTTCAATTCAAGTAAATATTTGTTAATAGTTTTAGTATATAGTTTATAAATAAAATTATTTAACTTTTGGTTACATTGTTGTTAGCATAATTAGAAGTTAAATAGAAATATAGTAAATTAGGCAATTTTACATATCTTGAGCCTCCTTGGATCGATACTTGGCTACTTAGCCACTTTATTACTTGTTTGACCACGTGCACTTGCGTGTCGGTTTTTACCCCATACCAAAGCACCGAGCAGGAGGCAACCCATGAATGTCATTCCACGATTATAACTAAGGCGCTCAGTGGGAGGCAAGTCATCCTTCTAACATTTTGTATATTTTTCTTTTTTTTATAAAGACGAATAGGGCGTAAGAGGCAAAAACAAGCTGGGACATTAAGCTAAAAAAGTGTAAGTCTGGGGTGAGATGCCTGGCGTGGAGTGGCAAGAGTTAAATCCTAGAAGAAAAAAATTGTCAGGTGAGGCTATGGATGGCATGCCGTGCCAGCCTCCTATCTCCAAATAAATTTTTTTCTAAGTTTGTGGTGAGACAGATAGGGCGGCATGCCAGGGGCTATTCGGATGAAAATATTTGGTCAATGTGAGTCAATGTTGACTCAAAAGACCTTAAAATTACATAAAAGCCATGCCCCACCTCTGTATTTAAAGTCCCATTCATCCTTTTCCCTCAAAAAGTTGAAAAACAAAAAGCAAAAATTTCCTCTTTCTCTCTCTCTCTCTCTCTCTCTTAAGTCGTAGCTTCCTCTCCCCCTCTCCCCTCCATTGTTGTCTTCTCCAAAGCTTTGGTGAAGCTCTCATCTTCAATTCAAGTAACTATATTTCTTCTCTCTTGGTTAGATAATGATGAAAGCATGGTCCCACACCCTTCTTCCTCAAGATTTAGAACCCAAATCCCCGTTGTTGGTGAAAAAGTTTGAATTTCATGTTTTGGGTTTAATGAGCTTAATGTCTTAAATTCTTCAATGATAGCATGTATCTTTGTTAGATAGATTATTTTGTGGTTGGATATGGTGATTTGAACTTTTGTAGATGATGGGGGTTGGTAAATTGAAGTCTTGAATAGTGGTGGATAAAAGCAGTAATTGTAGAGAGAGAAAATACATGAGTCTTAAATTCTTGAATGTGAATAATGCTTGAGTTGTTGAAATTCTTGATAAATTCATGTTGGATGGTTGTAATTTACTTATTGCTTGTTGATTAAATTGAATATTTCTACTTCCATACATGAACAACTTGAATTATGAATTGGAGGAGGAAAGTGAGAGGGATGACCTAGTTGAGGCATTCTTGAAAATTTTGAAATTAGAGGAGAGTAAAGAAGAGAAAAATTCATGAACTTTGTGTATTTTGGAGGTAGTGAATTAATGTGAATTGTTGAGATTGGATGATGATGGGAGAAATCTTGAGTACCCTATTTGACATATTCTCAAAAGTATGTTAGCAAATTAAGCATGGGGTAGATTTTGCTCCTTCAACACTTAAATAGTTAGCCATTTTGTTCACAAACTAATTTTGTGAATTCTCAATTTTTTTCTTGTTAGGTACCATGGCATCAAAAGGAAAGGACGTGGCTGTTGCTGATCCAACTCTCAAAAGGGCTAGAAAAGGCAAAAGGGGGGCTAGTTTCTTCGGCTTCCAAAGCCGGCGCCTTGAGGAGATTTGGAGAAAAAGAAGTAGTGCCTCATGGGCTTACTTGGTTCAACACTCAGAAAGAAGTCAAGTATGCTCCTGAGACTTGGATAGATGAGGGTCACTTTGCACTTAAGTTCCCGGCCATCCGGGATAAGATATATGAGTTCGGAGTCGGTTACATCTTTAATGAGCCGAAGAGGTGCAACCTCACATTGGTAAGGGAGATCTGCACAAATTGGGAAACTTAATTCAGAGAGAGCACCAAGGTTAAGATCAAAGGACAAGTGGTGCAATTCACAGCTAAAAGGTTCATGCCTTCTTAGAGACACCTATTGTAGACCCTTCGGAGTATTTCATCTTGCTGAAGAAGCCTCCATATAGAGACATCTATCACACTCTATGTGGTGAGCACTCATCCGCCTGTTGGGTGAGGGATCAAAATGGCACTCATTCCACACTTGCATTTTCTTACCTGAATAAGGAGGCAAAGATGTGGGTAAAGTTGGTGTATGTTGTATTTCTCCCTATGAAACATATGACAGAGGTGACTCAAGAGCGGATTGTCTAGGTGTACATATTGATGAAGGGGATACCAATCAATTTTGGTGTTGTTCTTCATGACAATATGAGAAGATCACGGGATAATTATAGATGAAAATATTGTCACGGCAGTCTCTTGACCATGTTTTTGCGGGAGGCAAGTATTGAGGAGGAGGATGCAGTCCTTATCTTACCTCTAGCAGGATACCTAGCTGGAAAGATGATGGACGTTACCAATGTGAAGGAGATTGTCCCTTCCACGGGCCCTCTTCTTACTATAGTTGATTGTCAGGATCGTGATGAGAGATGGCAGAGCTATATATTTGGGATGCTATATCTAGAGCTACGGCTAGGACATCGACCCATCACTGCAGAGGAGATGACCACTTTAGAGGAACGGTACCCGCTCATGAAAAGTGCTATGTTGATGCCGAGTGGGCTCTGTCTTTCAAGAGCCACTTAATGATGATGAGGCCACAGTCCTTACTAACAGTGTTGATGACCTAGATATGGATGAGGAGGATGATGCTTCTATGGTCTCCATGCAGTTTGATGGAGAAGATGATGATGCGGACGATGATGAGGAGTACAATCCCAAGGATGATTCTTAGCGACCCAGGAAGTTCTTTTTCTCTTCCTTTATGATAATGATTGTGTTTGCACTCAGAACAGTGCATCTTTTAAGTGTGGGCTGGAGGAAAAATAGATTCCTATTATTCTTTGATTTCTATATTGGTAGTAGGTCGTAGCATTATTATGTTATTCCTCATAGTAGTATCTTGATGATTCATAGGTCATGGATCATAAATAGCTAGTATGGTGATGTTGACTTGGATGCCTAAGATATCTCAACTTGTTATTCGTCTTGACTATGTTATTTTTGGTTGCTTTATTTTGGAGTCAATTTTTTTTGTTTTGTTTGAGTCGTTGTAGTCATAAAGTAATGATGTTTCCCTATTATAGATGAATGACAACTGTCTTAAGGGAACATTCGTCACATTTTCTTATTTTTTAGGATTGAGTTGTAAGTCATCCGCTTGTATGTTTTTTGATATTCTACTTGGCTGCTATGCTGGAGTAAACAGAGTGGTTATCTTGATTGCATGAGTGAGGATCGATGAGAGACACACATATCTCTTTAATTTGACTCAACATATCCATAGGGCTTAATAATAAATTAAACTTGTCATTCAGTGTGATTGTGTGAATGTGTAGCTATAGAAATCGATTAGATTCTTATTGCCATGAGAAGTGAGTTGAATTGCTTTGTGCGTATATGTTATAGCATATAGAACTTACCTTAGTGTATGTAGGATAACTAGTATGTAGGGAGTTGAGAGATAATCAAGGAATTTCTTTGTATAGGACATGTTCTTTTTCCTATATTTGTTTACCCTCCTAATCATTCTTCCTAGTTAACCCCCTTTGAGCCTAAAGCCTTATTCTTTCTTAGTCGTGAAAGTAGCTTAGTCCATTTTACTTTGTGAGACTTCATACTTTTTGATCCAAAGTAGTCTTAGTCACTTTGAGACTTGAAAGTTAAGGTCCACCAAGGTATATTGCAAGGGAAAAAGGAAAAATTGTGCTGAGAAAAGAAAAATGAGAAGAAGGGATGCCCATAAAATTGTGTTGTCTACTTGTTTCTAGGGAAATGAAAAGGAGAACTTTAATTGGAAAATCCTTAATTATTCTATGAGTAGGAAACTAGCAGTCAAGTAGTGAAAAATGTGGAATGAAAAGAAAATACAAGGGTGAGTAGATGAAAGGTGAACAAACAAGGAAAGAAGTGGTGGACAAGAAAAAGTGAAAGATGTCTTAAAAGTGCTTAGGGTGGTGGCCACTATAAAATGAAATATCAATCCTACCAGTCCTTTAGCTAACATTACAACCAAGAGAAGTTCTTGTGATCTTAATCTCTTGAAACAATTAGGTAGTCTAAACGTACATGAAGGGCAAGCCTATGGTATGTTACATATGTGCATCACATCATTTGTGAGTGTGAGTGTGCCTAACTTATTGCGTTCCATATATTTACATTGATGAATTTGAGAGAAGAACATCACTAAAAGTAAGGGGCATAGAGGTCTAATTCAGTGTAATACTTGTTGTATGTGTCACATTTAATTATATTGGCCTTTGTATTGGAAAGATGAGTCATTTATAGAGGTTGTATGCTCTTGATTGTGAAGCTTTGATATGTGCTTGATGAAATTATATTGCTTATGATAAACCACTTTTTGTATACTCCATGATAGTTGGTTAAGTATGAGTTGATAGAGGTGTCAAGTGTGATGGTGAAACATTAGTTTAGGTGTGTTTAAGGATTGTTCGAGGACGGACAATGGTTTAAGTGTGGAGTGGTGATATTGGTGATGTTGGGCATATTTTCATGCCCATTTCCCATGTTTTTGCCCATAGTTGATCATGTTTTGAGTTCATAATCCTTAATTTATGCTTAAATTCATGTATGTGTGTGTTTTATGTGCTAACGAATGATTTTAGTTGATTTTGAGCAGAAAACTAAGCAAAAGGAGCTCAAAAATGATGCAAGGAATGAAGATTTGAGAATCTGACGGGTTTGGTGCCATGGCTAGCGCCCCGCACCAGGTCCCAAACTTCAAAGAAATAAATTCATAGTATGGTGCTCTAGCTAGTGCCCCGCACTAGCCCTCAAACTTTAGAGAAGAAAATCTCAGGTTGGTGCTATGGCTGGGGCGGCGCACTAGGCCTATTCTAGAGCTGAAAATTGCTAAAAATTTGACTATGCCTATGGTGAGATAGGAGGGGTGGCGCTCCAGACCCATTCCGGGGCAAAAAATGCTGATTTGTAAGCCAAATCTTGTAGGGAAAAAGCATGATTTGAAGGTTCATCTATAAATACAAGGACTAGGTCATTTGTTACACATCTTTTATCAGCTTATGACAACTTTTGACATTCGGGAAAAGTGGAGAGACTCCAGAGAGGAGTCTCCTCTCATTTTCTTTTCCGTATTTTGTTCATGAAAACTTGTAAATCGTTTGAAAGGAAGACAAAGTTCTACAACTAGGTTTTCTCTTTTTTACTTCGTATTTTCGTATGATGATGACTACTTATTCGTTTCTTCGCTTGTCTATGAGTGGCTAAACTTATAATCTAGGGTTGTGGCCATGGTGGATAGTTGATTGTTGAAAGCGTAATAGACTTGATTTTGATTCTTCTCAATGGTTGTTTGTATTTATTTGTTTTAATTTACTATTTATGAGATTTATCACCTTGTACGTAATATGTTGGCTTTTGATTGAAATTGAGAAAGGTAATCGAAAGGGTTAAAAAAACAGAATGGGAATTTAAAGACCCTTGAACCCATTAGTGATAGGATAGAAGTTGTTGTTGAGGATAGAGATATACCCTTTAGTCCCGTTTAGTTGAAATACAAGTAGGCATTGATCACGGGCAAAAATATATGCCCGAGATACTCTTTATTACTTAAATTAGTCTTGTTTATCTAAGTTATTGTATACATTTTCATGTAATTTTATATAATGTGGAGATATGTGCTAACCAACATGATTAGCCTTTGTTTTGTAGGTTTTGATGATGTTTGAGTAACTAATCCATGAGTTGGTGAAGTAGAAGCTTGGAAACGGAATTAACACGCGAACGTCGGCAAGGAAGAGGTACAAAACAGACCACCGGTGCATCGACAAGGTGCCACGGCAGGCAGGCCGCTCAAAACAGCCCACCTGCATGTTGGCAACGTGCCACGGCAGGTGGCCTCCGCGACCAAGGGGCTGCAACGCGCTGCCCAGGCAGCGTGACACGCTGCCAACGCGGCAGGGTGCTGCCTGGGCCAATTTCGGGTGATTTTCCAGAGAGCCTCCGCGTCCGTAGCGTGTCACGGAGTCCGTGCTCCGTGATGCACTCCGTGACACGTTGCTTGTTATTCCGGGAAAGATTCCTACTAATATAAATAGCACACTTAGGTTTATTTTGGATAATTCAGACTAGGTGGAGCTAGGACGTGGGTTAGCAGCAGTTGAGGGACGAAAAAGCTAATAGATTTCTTCTCTTCCTTTCTTCTTTCTATCAATTGTACGTATGATTTACACTCGTTTTAGGATGATCAATCCACAAATGAGTGGCTAATTCTCTTCCTTGCTAAGGTTTTGAACATGTGTAGTGAATTTTGATTGTAAATGATATGGTTTTCTTCTTCTTCTTTAATGTTGTTCTATTAATTCTTGTTCTTACTGCATTAGTGCTTGGCCGACATTAATGTACATCTAAAAAGTCCAATTTCACTCGAGAGAGCAAGAAATTGGAAAGTTGTGAATTAATAGGGTATTGTTCTTAACTTGATTTGGGAAAATTGGGTGTTGATGTGCTTTCCTGATAGAAATATACTTGAAAGCCGTATTAGTCAGTTTAGGAACCGGAATTGTATTGCTAGGTCATAAATTGCATTTGATCACAGAAATGTAGACGAATGGTTTACGATTCTTAAGTGAAATTAAATACGAGAGTTTTAATTTCTAGGCTATTGTTCTTGGCTAGCAACATGAAGAAGAGATTAACCGAATTATTATTGCAATCGAATTCATTATTTGTTCTTAACCTTGGCATGCTCATATCCATAGTTTAAATTCACCGTAAATAATTGTTAATAGTTTTAGTATATATTTTATAAACAAAAACTCAATTAACTGTTGGTTACGTTGTTGTTATCATAGTTAGAAGTAAAATAAAAATATAGTATACTTAGGCAATTTTTACATACCCTGAGCCGCCTTGGATCGATACTTGGCTCACTTAGCCACTTTATTACTTGTTTGACCACGTGCACTTGCGTGCCGGTTTATAATATATAATACCAACCCGAATAGCAGACACCGAACAAGTTTTTGGCGCCGTTGCCGGGGAGGTTAGGTGATTTGTGAAATTGTGTTAAGTGTAAATTTACTGTATTTTTGTTTTATTTTCTTAAGTGTTGACAACTTGGTCTTAGTATTTGTTTTAATTCTTTGTTCATTTTAATTTTTCTCTCTTTTGGATACCCTCATTGACATGACATCTTGGAATATAAATGGTGGATACGCATATTTCGGCGAATCTTGCATGAATTGCGGAGGACCCCACTTGTGGCAAAACTGTAACACGTGCAATATATGTGGGTGTCAATATGGCCATTGGGGTGATTGTCCAAAGGCATATTCCCCTCCCCCAAGCCCCTACTATGATCCTTTTGTTGTTTTTGCTGAATATAGGCATGTTGAAAATGAGGACTTGGGACGCCAAGTTCAAATAGAGGACATGATGAAACAACTCCTGGAGCAATCAGAAGCAATGAAGGAGTCGGTGGCAGAATTGATAATTCAGCAAAAGGAGAATGCCAAGGCTGTAAGCAGGATGAGCGTCAAACTCACAGAGATTTGTGCTGAGGCTGAAGCTTGTGATAATTTACAGGTGACAGTTCTAGCCGATATTCAACAGGAACTACAAGAGGAATACAAGGGTGAATTTTTGGATGAAGCCCGACAATTAGAATCTCTTGAGTGTCTCCGTGATCGGCTCATACCTATAGAAATTCCATTCATGGAAGAAGAAAAAGAATATCTCCCATTTGACCTTAAAGGTGAAATAGATGTCGATGTTGAAAAGGTGTACACAAGTAAGGAAGTCAAGCACAAAGCAATTTCAGAGTTGAGGTGTATTGGACCACACTCTACGCATTTTTCGACATTAAGTTTGGTTGACAACATAGAAATAGAGTCTTCCAAGCTTATAGAGAAATGTCTAGAGGAGGACCAAGCCCCGTATATTTTGAAATTTGCTAACTCAGAGAGTCAAAATGACTTCGCTTACTTAAGGACCAATAAATGCAAACGGCAACATCTACTGCTTGGTCCTTACAATTTTTCACCACCACCCCTAGAACATAAGAGGAAATTAGAAAAGAAATTAGGGGTGAGATTCATATCCTCAAGGTGGAGGAAAAAGTGGTGAAACTTGGTACGTCGTGCCGCGACATAAAATTAGGCGCTGCTTGGGAGGCAACCCAAGGGTACCACAGGTACCATTTTAATTTCTTGCAATTGAGTTGATTTTTGTTTATTTTCATCTTGTGTTGTTTTGGTGGAAAGTTAAGCACAGATGGAGGGGAAGTCTGAGTACCCGTGGAGGAGGAAGCTAACAAGCATGGAAGAGAAAAAGTGTGGGGTTGAACACCCACTTGTGCAAAGTCGAAGAAACGCATGCGGTTAGCTAAGCCTAAAGGCCTCAGGGAGTATTTCTCACCCTATGTAAATTTTAATTTGATGCTATGAGGACATAGCATGATTTAAGTGTGGGGTGAGGGAAATTTCAAGGGAAATTTCAAAATTTTCTGTGCTTAACGAGTTTGGTGAATGTAATGCTTGTGCGTTTGTGAGAAATTTGAAAAATTTGAAAATTTTTTGTGAATTAAGCATGACTTCATCACCCGTTGGTTTTTCTTTTCGGTTCTTTTCCGACGGGGGGTCTTTGAACCGAAGAATAAAACAATTTTTCTTTGTCTGTATATAATTTTTTTTTAGTCACAGTTAGTGATTGTTTCCGACGATGGATGGATGACGACCGTCTTGAGGAAAAATTAGTCGATAGGTTTTGGGTTTTTGAAACCATAACTAATTGGTGCTTGATGTTCTTTTTATGTGCTATACATGGTTGTAAGATGCAAGTATGTTCAGTATGAAGCATGCAAATGTATAACTTTGTTTGAGACACTTAGGCTCTTGAATTTGACTCAATATGATTGAAGCTTAATTCTGAATTCTTGTGATTAGCTGAGTAAGAGTCTACTGATGGTGTCTTGAATTGAGCATGTGCCATGAGTGTAAGGTTTTTGAGTATTATGTGCTATTATGAAATGTATAGAACTTGCCTGGTGTGTATATAAAATGAAATGAAGGATGTGAATTGTAGGAGATGATTGAGGCATTTCTTTGAATGAACCAAACTTTTATCCCTCATTATACCTACCTTGAAAAATTAATCCTAGTTAACCCCATTGAGCCTTGAGCCTATTCTTTGACAGCTGCAACATAAGCTTAATCCTTTTTCTTTCATTAGCCTTGAATTTGATCCAAAACTCCTAAGCGCTTAAAGGAAAAATTCGGAAGAGTAAAGGAGTGATAAGAATGAAAAGAAAGGGAAAGTAGCAATTGTAAGAGTTGAGAAAAGGTCGAGGGTGCACTTTGTTTTTTTTTTTTTGAATATGAGTGAGTATTAGTAGGGAGTAAGAAAACAAATAAATGAAAAGTTGCTTATAGAACTCCTTACTAATAAGCTAAAAGCGCCTAAAGAAAGGGGGAACAAAAGAGGAAAAAAAAAGATGAAAAGAGAAAAAGGTGAAGTGAGGGAAGGGAAGTTTGTAATGAAGGCGTGATATATTAAAAGCGCTTAGGAAAGATAGTCACTATTACTGATCACAATAGTACCTACCCGTACCTGAGTTACATTAAAACCTAAAAAGTCCTACTTGATCTTACATTCATACATCCTTAAATTAGTGGAATAAAACACTAAGGGCAAGCTTATGGGTCATTACATAATGCATGTGAATTCTTTGTGAGAGTGAGCGTAATTCTATTCATGTACCCACACATGTTGTGATGTAAAAAATTGTTTTTGCATGTGATTGGGTAACTCTCTTTCCGTGAGGGGCACATGTTTAATGAAGGATAAAATTCATGTGGAATTTCTTAATCAGTTAATTTACATGAGTTTGCTAAAATTGAGAGTCGACTCTTGAGGTTAAGAAGTCTTAACATAGTTGTACTTTATTTCAATGATCAAATCAGGCATGCTCTATTTTTAGCTTGTATCTTACGTAATCACTATAGTCATAACCTGAATTATCTTGCTAAATTAGTTATGTGGGAGTCTCTATATGCATGATATGTAAAAGGTTGTTCGAGGATGAACAAGGCTTTAAGTGTGGGGTTGTGATCACAGGCAAAAATATATGCCCGAGATACTCTTTATTACTTAAATTAGTCTTGTTTATCTAAGTTATTGCATACATTTTCATGTAATTTTATATAATGTGGAGATATGTGCTAACCAACATGATTAGCCTTTGTTTTGTAGGTTTTGATGATGTTTGAGTAACTAATCCATGAGTTGGTGAAGTAGAAGCTTGGAAACGGAATTAACACGCAAACGTCGGCAAGGAAGAGGTACAAAACAGCCCACCGGTGCGTCGACAAGGTGCCACGGCAGGCAGGCCGCTCAAAACAGCCCACCTGCGCGTTGGCAACGTGCCACGGCAGGTGACCTCCGCGACCAAGGGGCTGCAACGCGCTGCCCAGGCAGCGTGACACGCTGCCAACGTGGCAGGGTGCTGCCTGGGCCAATTTCGGGTGATTTTCCAGAGAGCCTCCGCGTCCGTAGCGTGTCACAGAGGTCGTGCTCCGCGATGCACTCTGTGACACGTTGCTTGTTATTCCGGGAAAGATTCCTACTAATATAAATAGCACACTTAGGTTTATTTTGGATAATTCAGACTAGGTGGAGCTAGGACGTGGGTTAGCAGCAGTTGAGGGACGAAAAAGCTAAGAGATTTCTTCTCTTCCTTTCTTCTTTCTATCAATTGTACGTATGATTTACACTCGTTTTAGGATGATCAATCCACAAATGAGTGGCTAATTCTCTTCCTTGCTAAGGTTTTGAACATGTGTAGTGAATTTTGATTGTAAATGATATGGTTTTCTTCTTCTTCTTTAATGTTGTTCTATTAATTCTTGTTCTTACTGCATTAGTGCTTGGCCGACATTAATGTACATCTAAAAAGTCCAATTTCACTCGAGAGAGCAAGAAATTGGAAAGTTGTGAATTAATAGGGTATTGTTCTTAACTTGATTTGGGAAAATTGGGTGTTGATGTGCTTTCCTGATAGAAATATACTTGAAAGCCGTATTAGTCAGTTTAGGAACCGGAATTGTATTGCTAGGTCATAAATTGCATTTGATCACAGAAATGTAGACGAATGGTTTACGATTCTTAAGTGAAATTAAATACGAGAGTTTTAATTTCTAGGCTATTGTTCTTGGCTAGCAACATGAAGAAGAGATTAACCGAATTATTATTGCAATCGAATTCATTATTTGTTCTTAACCTTGGCATGCTCATATCCATAGTTTAAATTCACCGTAAATAATTGTTAATAGTTTTAGTATATATTTTATAAACAAAAACTCAATTAACTGTTGGTTACGTTGTTGTTAGCATAGTTAGAAGTAAAATAAAAATATAGTATACTTAGGCAATTTTTACATACCCTGAGCCTCCTTGGATCGATACTTGGCTTACTTAGCCATTTTATTACTTGTTTGACCACGTGCACTTGCGTGTCGGTTTATAATATATAATACCAACCCGAACAGCAGACACTGAATAGGCATAATCGTCATTTCATGTTCTTCTGCGACCATAGGGAAATAGGTGTTAGGGTTCATGAGATAGTTCTTGGATTCTAGGGATAGTGACAAGATAGTAACTTGCAACTAACAACCGTAGGAAGAATCATGCTAGTTTAATTATGTTTGGAAAACTCAATCTGAAACAAACCAAGTGCCATTGCCCTAGTTTGTCATCATTATCGAAATACAATCAAGTTTGCATTAGTTTTATTTAATATTTACATTTGAAGTTTAGTAGTTTAATTTTCTCAAACCAATCTCCAATTTCTTTGTTTCTTAGATTAGTGAAATCAAAGTACAACCTTATAATGATTAAATTGACAAGACCCTGTGGGTACGATATATAGACTTAACAATCCTATATTACTTGACGTCCACGAGCGTTTGGGCAACATCAAGTTTTTGGCGTCATTTTCGGGGACTTGAATATTGTTTAATCGTTTGTGGGTTTTAGAATTTTGTTTCATTGGTTTGTATTTTACATTTGTTTCTTCGCTTTGTTGAAGTTCATAGGGTTGTTTGCCTCAATGTATGCCAAGCACGAGAAGTCAAGGATCATCCTTAGCTTCTCTTGATCCTAAAATAGAGAGAACCTTTCGAAGGTTAACTATGGAGAACAACAGGCAAGAAGCAAGTGAAGAGAATGAGAGGGTTCCAGTGATGCATTTTTCTAGGCCTAATTTGGAGGACGCTTCTAAAGCGATCGTCAAACCAGACATCACTGGGAACTTTGAGCTGAAGGAAGGGACCCTGCAGTTGGTCCAAAACACTTGCCAATTTTAGGGCAAGCCGCACAAGGATCCCCACAGGCATTTGATGACGTTTGTAAAGCTGAGTGAAAATTTCCACTGGCAGAATGTGTTAGATGAATATGTCAAGTTTACTATATTTTCGTTCTCACTTATTGAAGAAGTTAAGGAGTGTCTTCAAAATGAGCCTGCAGGATCCATCACAACTTGGGAGATTCTCTCCAACAAGTTCATCAATCATTTTTTCTCTTCGAGAAGAACTAAAGAACTAAGAGGAAAGATCTCTGAATTCATACGGAGAAATGGAGAAACACTAGCTCAGGCATGGGAACATTAAAAGGGTTACTTGAGGGATTGTCCACACCACATGCAATCTAAGGAGATAATCGGGCACAATATCCTTGAGGCTCTGATGCTCGAATCTAAGATACTTCTTGACGCTACAACACATGGACAGATTATGTCCAAAGTTATAATGAAATTAAGGCTCTCTTAAACCTCATGTCTGCAGGGAATCAGGTTTATCAGGATTTAGGCAGAGGATTTATAGCAGAA
Organism: Datura wrightii; assembly: GCA_035772735.1. Taxonomy (NCBI): domain Eukaryota; kingdom Viridiplantae; phylum Streptophyta; class Magnoliopsida; order Solanales; family Solanaceae; genus Datura; species Datura wrightii. The sequence goes on along the minus strand of JASDFA010000019.1, from coordinate 66,222,167 downwards.
AAGGTGTCGGAAAAGTTTGAGGTGGATGGTGTAGTGGCAATCAGAGCAGATATTAGCCAGTTGGTGAATGTGATTAGTATGTTGGTAACCACACCATCATGAGGCCAAGTGCAGCAGGTACAGCAGGTACAAATCCCACCACTATCATATGAGGCGTGTGGTGAAGGCCACGCTTATTAAGGTTGCCCTCTTAATCCTGAGTTAGTATATTTTGTGGGACAATAAGGTCGTGGCGGAGGTTTTGCAGGTAATGACTATAATCAGGGGTACCAGAATGGAGCAAATCGCCCATGGGGGGAACCAAAATTTTCGAGGGCCCCAAAACACTTATCAAAGGCCACAAAGCCAGCAGTAGAGCAGTTCTCTTGAGGAGACAATGAAGCAATGGATGGTGCAGCAGATGCAAGTGGTAAATGAAATGCAAAAATCCATCCATGAGCTTGAAAAGAAAATGGGATTGCTCTGCAGCATAACAACAGACCATAGGGGGCACTCCCGGGTAATACCGACAAGAACCCCAATGAAAATGTAAATGTTATTTCTTTGTGCAGTGGTAAGGAGTTAGGTGAAATGATCCCCAGAGAGAAAAGACTGATTAGGAGCAGACTTTGATGAGTAGATAGGAAGTGGTTGAGCCTTGCCAACAGAAACTGAAAATCATAGTAGCTAGACCGCCTCCCCGTTTCCTCAGAGATTTAAGAAGCAGAAAGAGGACATAGCTTGTTAGAGATTCCTTGAGATTTTAAAACAAGTTCATGTGAACTTACCTTTGGTGGAGATTTCACAGAATGTTTCAAAATATGCTAAGTATTGGAAAGATATTGTGGCAAATAAGAAGAGGCTAAGAGAGTTTGAGATAGTGGCATTGACAGAAAAGTGCAATTCGCTGGTGCAGAATAAAATTCCCAAGAAACTGAAGGACCCGGGGAGTTTCACAATTTCTGTGACCATCAAAAGTAGAGAAATTGGGTCAGCTTTGTGTGATTTGGGAGTTAGCATCAATCTGATGCCTGCATCCCTATTCAAAACATTGGGACTAAGCAAACTAATGCCTACCACAGTGACCTTACAGCTGGTAGATAGATCCATTGTTCAGCCTGAAGGAATCATTGAAGATGTTTTGATTAAGGTAGGTCCTTTCATCCTACTAGTGGACTTTATAATTTTGGACTATGAAGCAGATGCAGCAGTTCCCCTCATTTTGGGCAGATGCCGTAATAAAGGTGAAATAAGGCAAGGTGACCATGATAGTGGATGGATAAGAAGCAGTTTTTGATGTGTTCAAGGCAGCGAAACTACCACCCCATCATGAGGATATGATGTCCATTGTGGCAATTGAACCGGAATTGTCCCATGAAAACCTAGAGCAATATTTATCACAGGATGATCCACTAGGCAGAGTGTTGGTTTATGAGGATGAATAGATAAAAGGGTCAGAAATAGCAAAATGTTTAGCATAACTAGATGCCACTAGTTCATATGTCCGAAAAGATATTCCTGTAGAGATACTTGACAAATCTTTTAATTGGGAGAAGCCGAAGCCTTCTATTGAGAAGGCACCAATTCTTGAATTAAAACCCCTCCCCCCTCATTTAAAATATGCATATTTAGGCAGTGATACAACACTACATGTGATAACATCTGCTTTGTTGAGTGATGACAGGTTAATAGGTTTTTGGAAGTACTAAGGCGACGCATAACAGCACTGGGATGGACAATGGCTGACATAAAAGGAATAAGTAATTCCTTTTGCCTGCATAAGATACTACTTGAAGAAGGATCCAGACCCAGTGTTGAACATCAGTGAAGACTTAACCCGATCATGAAAGAGGTGGTCAAGAAGGAGATTATAAAGTGGTTGGATGCAGGCATAATCTACCTAATTTCGGACAGCCATTGGGTGAGCCCAATTCAGTGTGTTCCAAAAAAAGGAGGAATGACTATGGTGCATAATGAGAGGGAGAATTAATCCCTAAAGAACAGTTACAAAATGGAGAATTTGCATTGATTACAAAAAGCTAAATGCGGTGTAGTGCCCCAAAAACTCAAAATCAATATCCGGGACTTAAATCAGAAAATCTGGAAAAAGAACTACATAAATGTTGTAGAACGACCAGCCTGACGAGTCGTTAGGGGACCCAACGACTCATCAGTTCAACCGTGAGAAGGATGTCAAGATGATGAGTTAGTGTTTCCCAACAGACGACTTCACGAGTCATTATCAGGCCCTACGACTCGTTAAGTTGCCCGTTGCCAAGCCAAAATTCAGAAATTTAAGGATTTTACAGTGTACTTGATGGAAGGTCACCACAAGTTTCCATCGGCAATAACGACTCATCAGGTCCTTCGTTTCCAGTCCTTTCTAGCTTCTTACCAGTGTACCTGACAAACGACACGACGACTTGTTCCCATTCATCACAACTCATCATGTCCCCGTCAGGAGACAGTAGATTTTTTCCAGTGAACTTGATGGAATGACCCAACGACTCGTTGGCCTGGTAACGAGTCGTTAGGTCACTCGTTAGAGGCACCTGACAGTTTTTCCCAGCGAATCTCTAAGGTCTATTTAGTAATTTTGTATCCTCTCAAGCCCTAAACTATGTCGTTTGGGCTATAGTTTTCAGATGTTTTAGTGGAGAAAAAGCGGTTCATTCGTCGTTACCCACTCTCAGTTCTCAAGAAATCATCAAAGTCTCCTCTCAAGAACTCTCAAGCAAAGTCTAAGGTTCCTCACCAATTTCAATCATTCAAGCTTCTTTATCTAGAGAAATTTAGCCAGGTATGTGGGGTTTTAGCAAAGGCATTGTCCTTCCCTTGCGCCCCCAAAGTTCTCTTCAATTTCTTCTATCAGTTTTATGCCCTGAGCTTTCAAATACGAAGAGGATTCATGTTTATTTTCATTTATTTCACTCAGAACGATGTTCATATTTATGATTGATATAATCTCCGTCAGTTCCTTATCAAATTGTCAGTGTTATTACAAAGGTGAATTTAAGCCCTAACCTTCGGGTAATGATTTTACTTGTTCAGTTCTCTCTGGTGAATGAAGGATGATTTGGGTATAAATTTCTAGAATTTCCTATATATATATGTTGAGCAAATATTCCATTAACAAGAATGACTTTTGCTCTGTTGAATGAAATTCCCATAATTCTTGAAATTGGCCTTATATTATGAAATTGTCCGGGTTGTTGGCATAAATGAGCTCTCTTAGCTGCTTAGTAATTTAGTCAATTAGAACACAGAACTCTATCAATCTAGTCTCAGTCAGAATCATTCAATCTAGCTTTAATCAGATTTTAGCAATCCCAGTGTTGTCCAGAAAATGTCAACTGATCAGTTTGACTGCAGTTTATTTTTCAAGGTGTCAGTGGTGCCTCCCAGTTTTCAAACTCATATTCAGATTTTAGTTATTTGGTCCATTGGGTGGTCATGATATTAATTTATAGCTCTGACCAGCCCCAGGACCCCCGTTCAGTTATTAGTTGTTCTGTAGAAGGTTACGACACTTCTAGATAAGCAGCTCTGACCAGTCTTAGAACACAGTTTCAGAATCTGGTCCGATAAGGCTCTCAGGGTACATGCAGTTATTCGTACCTGACTAATCTTGGGCCCCAGTTTCAAGCTATCAACTTAGTAGTTCAGCTTAGGTTTCCAGTGGGAGTAGAACTTAGCACCAACCGTGCCGAGGTTCCAGTGCATCCAGTTTCCCAAAACTACATTGCCAACGTAGGTTACAGTATTACTTGGCCTGATTGGCCCCATATATTTTTTGATCACCCAGTTCATGCCTTTATACCCTAGCAATGTATATTGGGTCCTATCGGTCGGGTGTATACATCGAACTCCACATCTAGCTCACGTGGTTAAATGTCGGTTATAGACTCTCCCACTAGTCAGTCCAGTCCAATATCATAATAAGCAGCTCATTTCAGTACAGCATTTCAGATTCAGTGTTTCAGACTTAGGGCATGTCCTTGATCATCAGACAGGGTCGACTTGACCATTTCAGATTATATCAGTAGTTCAGTTCCGTTTACCTGTTGGTCATGGCGTGTCATTACAGTTCAGACTTTATATTTAGTATGTTTCCCCTACTTACTCAGTACATTCAAAGTACTGAGGCATGCTTTTCATGTTGTATTATTTCATGATACATCTGCAGGTTCTCAGATTCAGCACAGATAGTTACTTCAATTTCATACCATTACATTTCAGCAGATCAGAATGTGAGTCCTCGTCACTCGAGGTCCTTGTTTTATTACTTCAGTTGGATATAGTTTTGTATAGACTTAGAGTTAGATGGGTGCCTGTCCCAGCAACTCCTTAGTAGTTGGCTTTCAGTCCAGACTTGTCTTTCAGAATTGTATTTCAGATATATTATTTCTTTCTCTACTTTCATTCTTTAAATTTCCTTAAACTAATAAATCTGTTATTTAAAAGTTCTGTTGTGCATGTTTACTCAGAATTCTAGTGTATGATAGACCAGGGGTTGACTTGGGGTCACTTGTGGCTTCAAGTACCGTGTTATGTCCAGGGTGTAAGTTCGGGGCATGACATGCAGCCACCGAGAAGGATCATTTTCCCTTGCCTTTATTGGATTAGATGCTAGACCGGTTAGATGGGTATGATTACTACTGCTTCTTTTATGGATATTCACGCTACAATCATATCATGATCACAAAAGAAGATCAGGAGAAGACTACCTTCACCTGCCCTTTCGACACTTTTGCATTTCGAAGGATGTCACTTGGATTATGTAATGCTCTAGGAATATTCCAGAGATGTATGCTGGCTATATTTATAGATATGGTGAAGAAATATGTGAAGGTGTTCATGGATGATTTTTCATTCTATGGGAATGACATCGATAGTTGCTTGAGTCATTTAGATGTCGTATTATCCAGATATGAAGAGACTAATCTTGTACTAAATTGGGAGAAATTCCATATCATGATACGTGAAGGGATAATCTTGGGCCATAAAATTTCAAAAGCAGGTATTAAGGTCGACAGAGCTAAAGTTGAAGCGATCAAAAATCTACCACCCCTGGTATCGGTGAAAGGAGTGCACAGCTTCTTAGGACATGCAGGGTTCTATGGAAAGTTCATCCAAGATTTTTCAATAATTGCAACCCCAATGTACAAGCTCATAGAGAAAGATGTGAAGTTTGAGGTCAATAGGGAATGTGTGCAGGCCTTCAACACATTGAAGGATAAGTTGACAACAGCTCCAATTATCATTGCCCCAGATTGGTCATTACCATTCATTGTGATGTGCGATGCTAGTGACTATATGATAGGAGTTGCCTTGGGACAGATAGGGGGAAGAGGTTTCAACCCATTTACTACACAAGAAAGTCTTTAAATGTAGTCAGACAAAATTACACTGTGATCGAGAAGGAGTTGTTGGTTGTGGTATATGCATTTGACAAGTTTCGAGCATACCTAGTGGGGACTAAAGTGATAGTCTACATTGATCATGTTGCAATCAGGTACCTATTTGCAAAGAAAGATGCCAAGCCCAGACTCATTCTAAGGATATTATTACTACAAGAATTCAACATTGAGATCAAAGATAGGAAAGGCACAAAAAATCAAGTAGCAGATCATTTATCCAGGTTGGAGGATAGGGAGCATATTGACTGTGAGACCAACATAGTGGAGACCTTTCCTGATGAGTAGTTATTATTGTGCAGAGTGAGGAGTTACCACAGTATCCATATATGGTAAATTTCTTAGTTAGTGGGGTATATCCACCTGGGGTAAGCTTCGAGAAAAAGAGGCAATTATTTCATGACAGTCAATTCTACATATGGGATGAACCCTTCCTGTAAAAGATAGGCCCTAACCAATTGGTTAGAAGATGTGTTCCTGAGGGAGAGGTGACTCAAGTTCTAGAAAGTTGTCATTCTTCACCTTATGGTGGAAACCATAGTGGAGATAAGACCGCAACAAAAGTTCTACAAGCTAGGCTTTATTGGCTAACTCTACTCAAAGATGCCTATCTGTTCGCAAAGTCTTGTGATAATTTCTATAGAATAGGTAACGTTTCGAAAAGCCATGAAATGCCCCAACGAGGCATTATGGAAGTAGAAGTGTTTGATTGTTGGGGAATTGACTCATGGGTCCCTTCATCCCTTCAAATGGAAACAAGTATATCTTGGTGGCAGTTGATTGTGCATCAAAGTGGGAAGAAGCTGTAGCACTGCCTACTGATGATGCTAAGGTTGTAACTCGTTTCTTGACGAAGAACATATTCACCCTCTTTGGCACACCTAGGGCCATTATCAATGATGAAGGTACACATTTCTGCAACTAACTCTTCAATAACCTATTGGCTAAATACAATGTGAATCACAAGGTAGCCACAGCATATCATCCACAGACTAGTGGACATCTGGAGGTATCAAATCGAGACATCAAAAGAATTCTTGATAATACTATGAGCACAAATAGAAAGGATTGGTCAAGTATGTTGGATGATGCATTATGCGCTTACAGAAAAGCTTTCAAAACTCCTATTAGCACCTCACCATATAGGCTAGTTTTTGGGAAAGCGTGTCACTTACCAGTTGAGTTGGAGCATACTGGGTCATACAGAAGTTGAATATGTATTTGGAAGCTAATGGAGAAAAACGGATGTTGAAACTATGTAAGCTGGATGAGTTCAGATTCACTGCTTATGAGAATGCCAAAATGTACAAAGAGAGGACCGACAGAGTACATGATAAACACATTCAACCTCATGAGTTTAAAGCAGGGAAATTGGTGTTACTATACAATTCAAGGTTGAAGCTGTTTGGTGGAAAGCTGAGATCAAAGTGGTCAGGACCATTTGAAATAGTAAGTGTGAATGCACATGGTGCTGTGGAGTTGAAACCCTTGAGATTTGATGGAACCTTCTTGGTTAATGGCCAAAAGGTGAAGCATTATTATGAGGGAAATTGGGATAGAGAAAAGACTTTAATTTTATTGCAAAATGATTAAAGGGTATTACATTGTGTCGCGACATTAAATCAGGCCCTTGTTGGGAGGCAACCCAACTTGTAATAGTGTGGTTATTATTACTTTTATATAGTGACACTTTTGTGTTTTTTGTTTTATGGGCAGAGAGGGTAAGTCTGAGTACCCAAAATCAAAGCTAAGGAGCATGGTCTGAGCTTAAGTGTGGGGTCGTGCGACCCGTGAATCCAAGAGACATGGTTCTAGCTAGGCCCTAGAGGGCCTCAAGAAGTAATTTCACACTCTAATTTGATATTTAATTTTAGTTGCTCTGAGGACAGGGATATGTCTCCCTGAATTTTAAGGTTAAGGGTGAGTATACCATCATGTGTTATTTGAAATAATTTTTTGAAAATGGCATGTGTCACCCACCCTTCAATTTTTCTTATGGCCTCGTTTCTTTTTTGAAGGGGAACCCTTTTAATCGGGTAAATTTTTCATTTTTAGGAGTCATTGTAGTCATAGAGTAATGACATTTTCCTATGATAGATGGATGATGATCGTCTTAAGGAAAGTTTCATCACATTTTTATTTTCTAGGATTTTTCATAGATCATCCACTTGTATGCTTGTTGATATTCTGCTTAGCTACTATGTTATAGTAAATAAAATGGTTATTTTGATTTCATAAGTTAGATCCTTTAAAGATGCACATATATCTTTAATTTGACTCCACATATCCTTAGAGCTTAATTATGAAATTAATGTGTCATCCAATGTGGTTGTGTGAATGTGTAGCTGTAGAAACTGATTAGATTCTAGTTGCCATGAGAGGTGAGACGAATTATTTTGTGTGTATATATTGTAGTAGCTAGAACTTGCCTTAGTGTATGGAGGATAACTAGTTGGTAGGGTGTTGGAGATGATCAAGGCATTTCTTTGAAAGGCCATGGTTTCCCACATTTGTTTTACCTTCCTAGTCATTCTCCCTAGTTAACTCATTTGAGCTTAAAAGCCTTATTCTTTCTTATCCTTAATAGTAGCTTAATCCATCTTTTTGTGAAACCTCAGACTTATTGATCCAAAGTAGTCTTAAACACTTTCAGACTTGAAAGTAAGGTCCACTGAAGTATAATGTTAAAGGAAAAAGAAAAATTATGGTAAGAAAGAAAAGTGAGAAGAAGGGGTGCCCATAAAAATTGTGTTGTCTACTTGCTGGTAGGGAATTGAAAAAGAGAGCTTTAATTGCAAAATACTTAATTATTCTATGATTAGAAAACTAGCAGTCAAGTAGAGAAAAAATGGGGTATGAAAAGAAAAAACAAGGGTGAGTAGCAGAAAGGTGAACAAGCAAGGAAAAGGTGGTGGATAAGAAAAGTGAAATATGTCTTAAAAGTGTTTAGGGTGGTAGTCCTATTAAATGAAATATCAATCTTACCCGTCCATTAGCCGACATTACAACTAAGAAAATCCTTTTGATCTTAATCTCCTGAAACAATTAGGTAGTCTAAATGTACATAAAGGGAAACCCTATCGCATGTTACATATGTGCATTACATCATTTGTGAGAGTGAGTGTGCCCTACCTATCATGTCCCATGTCTTATATTGATGAAGTTGAGAGAGGAATATCACTAAAAAGTGAGGGGCACAAGAGGTCTAATTCGGTGTACTACTTGTTGCATCTGTCACACTTAATCATGTTGGCCCTTTGTGTTGAAAAGATGAGTAATTTATAAAGGTTGTATGTTTTTTATTGTAAAATCTTTCTATGTGCTTTGTTGAGAATTGTTGCATGATGATAAACCACTTTATGTTTGCTCCATACTAGTTGGTTGAGTATGCGTTGATAGAGGTGTCAAGTGGGATGGTGAAACAAGATTTTAGGTGTGTTTTAAGGATTGTTCGAGGACGAACAATGGTTTAAGTGTGGGGTGGTGATGTTGGGCATATTGTCACACGCATTTGCCATGATTTTACCCATATTTGATCATGTTTTGAGTTTATAATCCAAAATTTATGCTTAAATTCATGTATGTGTGTGTTTTATGTGCTAACGAATGATTTTAGTTGATTTCAGCATAAAACTAAGCAAAAGGAGCTCAAAAATGATGCAAGGAAAGAATATTTGAGAATCTGATGAGTTTGGTGCTATGGCTGGTGCCCCGCACTAAATCCCAAACTTCAGAGAAATAAATTCATAGTCTGGTGCTATGGTTGGCGCCCCACACCAGCCCTCAAACTTCAAAGAAAAAAATCTCAGCTGGTGCTATGGCTGGGGCGGCGCGCCACGCCTGTTCTGGAGCTGAAAATTGCTAAAATTTTGACTAAGTCTATGGCGAGATAGGAGGGCAGCGCACCAGACCCATTACAGGGCAAAAAATACTGATTTTTAAGCCAAGTCTTGAAGGGCAAAAGCATCATTTGAAGGCTCATTTATAAATATGAGGACTAGGTCATTTGTTACACATCTTTTATCAGTCTCTTGACAACATTTGAAATTCGGAAAGAATGGAGAGACGCCAGAGAGGAGTCTCCTCTCATTTTCTTTTTCGTTTTTTGTTCATGAAAGCTTGTAAGTCCTTTGGAAAGAAGACAAAGTTCTACAACTAGATTTTCTCTTCTTTACTTCATATTTTCATATGATGATGACTATTTATTCATTTCTTCGCTTGTTTATGAGTGGCTAAACTTATAATCTAGGGTTGTGTCCATGGTGGATGGTTGATTGTTGAAAGCGTAATAAACTTTGTTTTGATTTTTCTCTATGGTTGTTTGTATTTATTTGTTTTAATTTATTATTTATGAGATTGTTTACCTTGTAAGTAATCTGTTGGATTTTGATTGAACTTGGGAAAGGGAATCGAGGTTCAAAAATAAATACAAAACGGGAATTCAAAGACCCTTGAACCCATTGGTGATAGGATAATTATTGTTGAGGATAGGGATATACCCTTCAACCCCGTTTAGTTGAAATACAAGAAGGCATAATCATCATTTAATGTTCTTCTGCGACCATAGGGATATAGGCGTTAGGGTTCATGACATAGTTCTTGGATGCTAGGGATAGTGGCAAGATAGTAACTTGTAACTAACAACCATAGGAAGAATCATGCTAGTTTAATTACATCTGAAAAACTCAACCTGAAACCAACCAAGTGTCATTGCCCTAGTTAGTCAACATTATCGAAATACAATAAAGTTTGCATTAGTTTTATTTAATCTTTACATTTGAAGTTCAGTAGTTTAGTTTTCTCAAACCAATCTCCAATTTATTTATTTTATTTATTTCTTAGATAAGTGAAATTAAATTACAACCTTATAACGATTAAATTAACAAGCCCCTATGGGAACAATATCTGGACTTAACAATCCTATATTATTTGATGACCACGTGCACTTGGGCGACATCGGTTGGTCATATTTCTATCCCCATTTTCCAAGTTTTTACACATATCTGATCATGTTTTGAGTTCATAATCCTTAATTTATGTTGAAATTCATGTGTGTGTGTATGTGTTTTATATGCTAATGAATGATTTGAGTTGATTTGAGCATGAAACTAAGCGAAATGGACTCAAAATAATCCAAGGAGTGAAGATTTGAGAAGCTGATAGGCCTGGTGCTATCGCTGGCGCCCCCCACTAAGTCCCAAACTTCAAAGAACAAAACTTTAGGTTAGTGCTATGGTTGGCGCGCCATGCCAGCCCTTGAACTACAAAGAATTGCACTTCAAAAATCTTGGCGAGATGAGTGGCGCCCTACAGCAAAAATGTCCAGACTTAGAGAAATTTGATGAACTCCTTGGCGAGATAGAGGGGGCGACGGGCCAGGGTCATTTTAGGGTAGAAAATGTTGATTTTAAAGCCATGTTTTGGAGTGCAGAAGCTTCATTTGAATGCTCAACTATAAATATAAGCCTTAGGTCAGTTGTTAAACATCGGGGATCAGTCTTTAATCATTTTTTACATTTCGTAGTTCGTTTTTGGAGGCTTGTAAGTTGTTTGTATGGAAGACACGATTCTACACTATGTTTTTCTCTTCTTTACTTGTATTTTCGCATGATGATGTCTAAGTATTCATTTTTATGCTTGTCTATGAGTGGCTAAACTTATATTCTAGAGTTGTGTCCATAGTGGATAGTTGAATGTTGGAAAGACTATTTCGATTGTTCAATTATGATTGTTTGTATTTATTTGTGCTAATCTATTATTTATGAGATTGATCACCTTGTAAGTAATTTGTCGACTTTCGATTGAACTTGAAAAAGGGAATCGAAGGGTTCAAAATAAATACAGAACGGGAATTCAAAGACCCTTGTACCCATTAGTGATAAGATAGAAGTTGTTGTTGAGGATAGAGATATACCCTTCAACTCCATTCAGTTGAAATATAAGCAGGCATAATTGACGTTTCATTGTTCCCCTACGATCATAGGAATATAGGCATTAGGGTTCATGAAATAGTTCTTAGATGCTTGGGATAGTAGCGAGAAATGGGATAGTAACTTGCAACTAACAACCCTAGGAAGAATCGTAATAGTGTAATTACGTCTTGAAAACTCAACTTGAAACCAACCAAGTGTGATTTCCCTAGACTCTCATCATCATCGAAATAAAATCAAGATCACAATAATTTTTAGTTAATTTTACATTTAAAGTTTTGATAGTTTAATTTCTCAAACCAATCTTCATTTTTAACTATTTTGTAGAATAGTGAAATTAAAGTGACAACCTTATAACGATTAAATTGACAAATCCCTATGGGTAGAATATCTGGACTTCAAAATCCTATATTAATTAACGACCATGTGCGCCTGCATGCACTTAGGCGACATCATGCTATTACTTGACTTCAATTGGTATCTGGTGATCCAAATTGGTATCTAACAATCTTTCTTTCTTTTTCTTACAGATGGTGAGAACACGTGCAGAGGAGTCCGAGAGAAGGCACCAAAACCAGTTAGGCGGCCGCAGCTTGCTGATGACGCCCAAATTACACCTCATAAATGAGTCATAAAACAGTCGATGTCAAATATAGAACCCAACCAGGGTTGGGGTCGAATCCCATGAGGAATATGATGAGAATTTGAGTTAATGCATTTGGCTAATACTATTGGTTACTAATTTCCTGGGGGGGAGATTCGAAACACAAAATAATAAACAAGAGTAAAGACTAGTAAATGTTTAAATCAATTTCGGTTGTATTTAATCAATAAAGTGACTAGGATTGTGTCCCCATGACTTCATAACCACAAAGCTTTTACACTAGTGATCTATTCCGATGTTTAGCATGCTATATTGGTAAGTTAAATTCACCTAAATGGTTGGTCCCCTATCTAGATGATTATCACCATGCAACTTGGTCCATATACTAGTGTATGCTTAATTAACTGTTACCCTTAATATCGGATTAGCTATTTCCGGACAAGGCCAAGCTGTTAGATGAGGGTTGATAGCCTCAAATCTCCATTGTTAATACCTTTTCCCATTCATCACCCCCTTGATCTGATAAGTAAGAATAAGGCAAATTCCAATATTTACAACCGTTAATAAATAATTAAAACGAAGGGAAAACCAATACATGCATGAACCCCGTTCAAGAATCGCTAAGTATTTTTACCTATGAGTGTTAATTCATCATGGTTCCCACAACCCTAGTTATGGGCTTAGCTACTCATATTTGAATGATCACAATCACAAAATACAGAAGAAATCATAATTGTAACTTACAAAGATTCGTAGAAGAAAACCACATGAATAGAATAAAAAAACCAAAACCGATGAACAAAACTTCAATATTGTTTGATTCCTAAAATCAAGAACAAAATTACAAATTTTTTTTCTTGAACCTAGAATGATTGTTAGCAACACTAAAATTTACATGAAAAATGATAAATAAACTGTACCCAAAAAATAAACCTAAACAATGTATTTATAGTTCCAAACATAACTTTTCCTAACTAAAAACAGACTCCAGGTCGGCAATGGTAACGAGTCGTAGTAAGTGAATTTGAGTCGTGCTCAGCAATTTCTCCAGTCTTGGCGACGGGTCACCTAATGACTAGTTAGGACTGGGCACGAATCGCTAGGTCCCTCGTGGCCATGGATTACCAAATATTCCAGTGCACTTGACGGATGCTCACAATATCTGATGACGACTCGTCACTTCACTTGACGACTTGTTATGTCTCTCGTTATCTTCCCTGGGCATTCTTCAGAATTTTGCCTCTCAGTCTCCACGACTATCATAATGACTCATTACCAGATGTAATGATTCATGCCTTCAACTGGTTAGGTGAACTGGTTCTTGTTTATAAAATACCTGCTCTTCTCCATGACTCTAGGAATGAGACGTCCATTGGGACGACGACTCGTTACCTAGCTAGCAGCCTACAATTTGTTCCATTTTTGCCTTACTTAGCCCATTTCACATTCCAGACCTATTTTCCTGCAACACTTAACACAAACATATCATATCTACATAAACATACCCGGAATGTGCATATTTTCTTGGTTTCAAGCGTCGAAAGTGACGTAAAATCATGGAACATCACTTGCAACAAAGGTCAAGGAAGAGGTCATGGGCGGAGACTTGTCAATGCCAAAGGCAAGGACCAGGCTGCTAGTCCTGCCTAGGAGAGGTCTGAATCCCCAGTGCCTCCAGAGGTTCAAGAAAGGATAGTAGCAGAGGTAGAAGCACCGGTACAAAGAGGTATTGCATCCGCTCTGCCTTCCTCTGAGGTCTTAGCTGTAACACCCCAAAAGTTCCCAAGATTTAAACCAGGAATTTGAAATGAGCTTAGTAAAAAAATCTACGAAAATTCCTTAGAGGGACTCATCTAACAAGTCATTATAGCAACTAACGGGTCGTTGGATGATTCGTGGGAAGTGCTTTAGGAAGTTGACTCCCCACGGATAGGACCACAAGTCGTGGTCAGACCCCACGACTCGTTAGGTCAGTCTGGGAAGGGGTGATTAATAAATGGAAGGAAGGATTCAGTGCACCTGACGGAAGGACCCCACAAGTCGTGGTCAGTCACCACGATTCATGGGATGAGTCGTGGTCAGCTAGATAAAAATTGTTTAGAGCTGAAGCAGTGCACCTGACGGGTGATGCCACAAGTCGTGGCCCAGGGTAACCAGTTGTTAGGTCCCTCGTGGTGACCTTCCACATTTTTCCAAGGAGTGCACCTCACAAGTATGACAACAAGTCGTGGTCACTGACCACGACCCATTAGGTCACCCGTGGGGACTAACAGTCAGTTTTTTCGTGCGAGTTTCAAGGGCCTTTTAGTAAATTCCTACCCTCCTAAACTTCAAACTACGTCATTTTAAGCATATTTTTAGACTTATTAGTGGGGTTAAATGGTTTCTTTCCTCATTCCCCACTCAAACCTTCAGAAAACAGATCGTAGAACTTCTCTTAGAGTTTTTCAGAGAAAGAGCTAGGGCAATATTTTCTCCTTAATTTCTCAAGGAATTTTTTGGTCTTTTTCACCAGGTATGTAGGAATTCAATAAGAGAATAATTCTTCTCTTGTGTCCTCAAATTCATTCCTATTTCTTTCTATCAGTTGTAGCCCTAAAATTTCTGAATGTCAAGAAATTGTTAGTCATAATTTGTCTAAATCATGTGAAATATTCTATCATGCTAATATTAGATATTTTTCATCAGTTTGTGATTGAAAGGATGTTAAATCTTGTGAACTGAAATTTAGCCCTACTCTTGAGTTAGAAAATCTTGAATTTGCATTAGTGTTGGAATCTCGAACCTTAGCTTGATTTTGTCAGTGTTGGGAACTCCAGTATTGTTAGAAGCATTGAATGTCAATCAGAATATTGTAAATTCAATTTTTAGTAAGAATGATAGAATTCTCAGTGTCAGTCAGAAAATGTCAGTTGATCAGTTTGACTACAGAATTTTCTGATGTGCCTGTAGTAAGTCCTAGTTATCAGAAACAAATTAAGAATTCAGTTTTATTGGACCATTAGGCTGTCATGACACTTTAGACATACAGCTCTGTCTAGTCTTAGGACCCCAGTATCAGATTTTAGTTTGTTCTGTAGACGGTTATGTTGCTTCCAGATAAGCAGCTCTGACCAGTCTTAGAATCCAATTTCAAAATCTGGTCCGATAAGACTCTCAGGGTACTTCCAGATATGTATACCTGACTAGTCTTAGGCCCCAGTTTTGAGCTATCAACCTAGTATTCAGTCTAGGACTATCCAGTGGGAGCAGGACTTAACACTGAGCGGACCGTGGTTCCAGCAAACCCAGGTTCCCAAAACTATGTTGCCAGCGTAGTTTACACTATTTATTGGCCTGATTGGTCCCAAACTCTTGTGATCACCCAGTTCATGCCTTTATACCCTAGCAAGGTATATTGGGTCTTACCGATGGGATGTATACATCGGACTCCACATCTAGTTCACGTGATTATATGTCGGTTATAGACTCTCCCACTAGTCAGCTTAGTCCAGTTTCAGTTCAATTCAGATCAGTATTCCAGATTTAGAACATGCTTTGACCATCAAACAGGGTCCTTTAGACCATCTTAGTATTTCAGTTATTTATTTCAGTAGCTTTAGTTGGTCATTGCATGCCCTTCTAGTTCAGCATTTTCTTTTTATAATTCCATTGGGTTATGTTTCTCTCACTTACTCAGTACATTCACAGTATTGACGCATAATTTTATGTTGTTTCATTTTATGATACGGCTACAGGATCTCAGTCTCAGCCTCTCTAGCCGATCACTCACCGAGACTTCATCTGTTCTAGTTGGTGAATCCTCATTCTTCGAGGACAGAGATTTGTTAGTTGGGGTCTTGTTCCAGCAACTCATCAGTAATAGTGGCTTTTAGATGCAAATTGGTTTTTCTTTAGACTTGTAGCTCTATTCTAATATGTTCAAATATTATGAACCAGCTTTATTTCTTTCAAATAGTCATAGTTTTGCCTCAAACTTCCACTGTATATAGTTGCATGTTACTCAGAATGTCAATGTATGATAGACCAGGGGTTGACTTGGGTTACTTATGACCCCAAGTACCGTGTTCCATCTAGGGTGTAAACTCGAGTCATGACAAACTTGGTATCATAGCACTAGGTTTAGAGTATCATCGGATGTCTGAAAGCTGCATCGTGTAGAGTCCTCTTCATGGGTGTGAAGCGCACCACACTTATGACGGGGAGTCTATGAGATGTTATTAGAAAAAATCCCTTTTATTCATACTATTTATCATGCGCTGAACTTCAATTCCAGAATCATTCTCCTAACTCGTGCTCTGCTTCATTTCAGTGAATCATGCCTCCACGACGCGGTAATGGAAGGAGGGCTGGGAATGCTCAATGACCTTCCCCACCAGCCCTGGCAGCCCCTCAGGGCGACTCGATATCTACCGTAGAATTTAGGGCGACCATTTAGTTACTCGCCCAAACTGTTGCCAACCAGGTGAACCAGCAAGTGGTTCCAATCAACCAAAATGGATCCGCAGCAGCTGCTCGGGTGCGGGATTTCACCTGGATGAACCTTTCAGATTTTCATGGGTCTAAGATGGGAGAGGACCCATAAGGATTTGTGGATGAAGTTAAAAAGATCACCCGAATTATGGGTGTCGGCCCCTTAGAGAGTGACGACTTGGCTGCCTACCAGCTGAAAGGGTCACCCAAGTCTGGTACGAGCAGTGGAAGGAGGGGAGGCTAGCAGAAGCAGGACCAAAGGAAATGGGAGGAGTTCACTACAGCCTTCTTGGACAGATTCTTCCCTCGGGAGCTCAGGGAGGCAAAGGTAGTGGAGTTCATAAACCTGAGACAGGGAAATCGGACAGTAGAGGAGTATGCTCTGGAGTTCACCAGATTGTACAAATACGCTCCAGAGATGGTGGCCGAGCCAAGGGCTCGCATGCTAAAATTTGTTAATGGGGTGTCGAACTGGGTCCTTAAAGAGTGCAGGACAGCAATTCTAATCAAAGATATCGACCTCTCCAGCCTGATTGTCTATGCCCAGCAGATTGAGGCCGAAAAACTTAGGGACATTGAGTGAAAGAACAAGCGGGCAAGGACTGGCCAATCAGATTATAGCAACCAGAGGTTTGGCGGTAGCAGCCTCCCACAGCAGCAGAGGGCTCCAACACCCAGCTCAGCCAGCGCACCTACCTTTCGATCCTGCCAGGATTGGAGGGGTGGAGCATCTGGCTCTCAGTCTCAGAGTTACAGTGCCAGTAACAGGTGTCCAGGTTGCCCCAAGTGCAACAAGAACCACCCAGGAGAGTGTCTTCAGGGTCGGGAGGGCTATTTTGGTTGTGGACAGCTTGGGCATCGACTTAAGGAAAGCCTATCAACATGACGGGGGAGATCACAATCCACTACCTCAGCAGCTCCGGTAGGCTGACCAGCTCAGCAGGCTAACACATCAAGTATAGAGGGCGGTCAATGCCAAACCCATTTTTATGCATTATCATCTCGTCAGGATCAGGAGAACTCATCGGATGTGGTCACGGTATGTTACGTCGTTTCCATCTAGATGTATATGACCTGCTTGATCCGGAGGTCATACTATCATTCGTGACTACCTACGTAGCATTTTAGTTTGATATCAGTCTAGAAGTCCTCTTAGAACCCTTCTCGATCTCCACCCAGTTGGCGAGTCAGTTAGAGCCAGCCGGGTGTATTGAAACTGCCCAATCTCAGTCTTCGGTAAAGTCATTCCAACTGACCCTGTAGAGTTAGACATGGTCAACTTTGACCTCATCCTTGTCATGGATTGGTTACACTCTGGTTATGCCTCAGTTGACTACAAAACTAGGGTCATTAGATTTTAGTTCCCTAATGAGCCAGCTCTAGAATGGTCGGGCAGTAGTTCAGTGCCTAAGGGTAGGTTTATTTCCTACCTTAAGGCCAGAAAGTTTATTTCTAAGGGATGTATCTACCATCTAGTTCGGGTCAAGGATTCCAACTCTGAGACCCCAACTATCCAGTCAGCCCCTGTTGTTAGCGAATTTCCTGATGTGTTCCCCGAAGATCTTCTCAGAGTTCCTCCTAAATGGGAAATTGACTTCAGTATAGATCTTCTCCCAAATACTCAGCCAATCTCCATCCCTCCTTATAGAATGGCTCCGGTTGAACTTATGGAGTTGAAGGAGCAGCTAAAAGATCTTCTTGATAAGGGTTTTATCATACCCAGTATTTCTCCCTGGGTTACACCAGTGTTATTCGTGCGAAAGAAAGACGGTACCTTTAGAATGTGCATCGATTACCGTCAGTTGAACAAGGTCACAGTCAAGAACAGGTACCCCCTACCCAAAATTGATGACCTGTTCAACCAACTTCAGGGAGCCATCTGTTTGTTAAAAATAGATCTCAGGTCGGGGTATCACCAGCTAAGAGCCAGAGAATGTGACATACCGAAAACAGCTTTCAGGACTCGGTATGGTCACTTCGAGTTCGTGGTTATGTCCTTCGGACTAACAAATGCCCCTTCAGCCTTTACGGACTTGATGAACAGAGTCTTCACGCAGTATCTGGATATGTCCATCATTGTGTTTATCGATGACCTTCTGGTATACTCCACAAATGAGGAAGAGCATGCTAATCACCTGAGGATAGTGCTTCAGACACTCAGAGACTGTCAGCTGTTCGCCAATTTCAGCAAGTGCGAATTCTAGTTGAAGTCCGTGACTTTCCTGGGTCATGTGGTCTTGAGTGAGGGTATTCAGGTTGATCCTCAAAAGATAGCAGCTGTAAGAGACTGTCCCAGACATACCACCCCAGCCGAAATAAGAAGTTTCTTAGGTTTGGCCGGTTATTACCAATGCTTTATAGAAGGCTTTTCTTCTATAGCATCTCCACTGACTAAGCTAACACAGAAGAAGGTGAAATTCTAGTGGTCAGATGCATGTGAGAAGAGTTTCCAGGAATTAAAAACTCGACTCACTACCGCTCCAGTGTTGTCATGACAAGAACGGAGGCCCAAATCGTAACACAGGACAAGGAGCCCTGAGAGACCTCAAGTCGACCCATAGCATAAGCGTACATCTAACTTGATAAAGAAACTTGAATAATCAACTAACACTCATAGAGGAAGTCTAACTTAAATAAACATCAGTATACAAAATCTGAAGTTGAATACATATGTATGTCTGGAAAGACTCTAAACGTGACGAGTTAATGGGACAAGACCCCAACTAACTCAACAAGACCGAAATTGAAATACACATAAGAAATCTGAATAGTCTAGTCCTCGAGAGATGAAGACTCACCCACAATATGGATGCTAACTCTGATAAGCTGACTACGAGCAGGGCTAAACCTGAGAGTTGGGTCCTGTATTATGAAACAATACAGCATAGAGTATGCGGTCAGTACGTGGAACGTACTAAGTATGCAAGGTAAGTAAGACCGCTTAAGTAAAGAAAATCATTTAAAGACAATGAATAATATAATCATAAACATTAAGAATCTGAGAGTAGGGCTTGCATGCATTCTTTCTAAAATCATGATCTCTTCATAGCATAACATGACATAGATTCATAACCTCCTAACTAAATCTGTTGCCTCAAAGCTAAAATCTGACATTTTTAATAAAGCTTAACATTAAGTCAAACCTACTTTAGAAAATGTATAAATATATAAATCTCATGAGTAATGAAACATGCATATCTACAATGATGAGGAACAATGGGAGACTCGTTTTTTAACCGACATATCATGATAGAGCTTACGTGGTCCCAACTATCACACTCAAGTGGTTAGAGCCGTTGAAAGTCTTTCCAGGGCAGGGACAATACCATAATATTGATATCAAGTTGAAGGCCCATTCGGGTAGGGGAGGCTCATAAGAGAGGTCCCAGAGTCATAATGTATAAACCTACGTTGGCACGTAATTCTGAGGCACGGGTTAATCGAACCTTAGCCTACTCGGTGCTAGACATTACTCCCAAAAACATGCATATGCTTTACATTGTTTTATAACGAAGCTCAACATCATCTGTTAACAAAGCTCAATACTCAAATACATCTCAAATGTGAAATCATGCATATAGATGAAACTATGATTGGGAGTCTTCGCTCCAAAATCATGTGGTAAGCTATGAATAGGAAAACTTCAACTCAAAACATACCACAAGCTGAAAATATACTTGGGAGTCTTCACTCCAAAATAATGTGGTAAGCTTAATTCGGGAAAAATCATCATTCATACTTAACATGTGGGCATTTCCCAAAGCTTTATCATACTTAAAAATACTCAATTCTCATTGAAAACATAATTGTGACCATTGGTAGCTTCAAAACATAGTTTTCATCATAATATCTCATCGTCATCATATACTCATCACAAATCTCATCTTTCATGAACAATTCATCTATTGGCTTTTAATTCATAAAACTAGAATCATGATTTTAAATTGAAAACATTATAAAATTTGCCCATGCTTCATAATTCAATAGTAGAATCATAATCAAATCATACCCATGTATAGAAATAGAAGATTCATACATTTGGGTTAAAACCCCATAGATTAGACATAGGAATTTCATACTTTAGAGAGGTATTGGGCATGGGTGTGAAGGGAATCACC
This sequence comes from Datura wrightii, assembly GCA_035772735.1. Classification (NCBI taxonomy): domain Eukaryota; kingdom Viridiplantae; phylum Streptophyta; class Magnoliopsida; order Solanales; family Solanaceae; genus Datura; species Datura wrightii. The sequence continues at coordinate 66,201,646 of JASDFA010000019.1, read as the reverse complement.
CATTCATAACCCTATATACCTGTTGGTACCTTATTCTAACACTTCTTTAGATTCTCAATAGGAAATTGAAAAGAAATTGATGAATGATAAGATTGATCACCCTATAAAGTCTCTACCTTGCATGCATGAATGAATGAGGCTTAAAATGAACTTAACCCCTTTAAAAGTCATTATTCATAACTTCAAACGTCGTAGTTTAGGTCTTAGGAACTTAGAAATTATGGAAAAGCCCTTACTAAATTCGCAGAAATAACTGCTAGGTGGTCCTAACAGAGGACCTAAAGACTCATTGCTTAGGGTCATGACTCGTGGAGTCGTCCGTTAAGTACACTGCCTCATCTGATCTTCTGGGCTCGTTACGGGCAGCCTAACGACTCGTTACTGGTGACCACAACTTGTGGTCACCATCCGTGATGTACACGTCTCACTTCTCCAATTTTCAAATTCATTACATGGCCTTCCCCACGAGTCATATCACGACTCGTGGATTGATCTCACGAGTCTCCCCATGACTCGTTCTGCGTCTGGTGCCAGTTTTTAAGCTTTTCTCCATTTCAACTCCCGGGTCTAATCTCTGAACTTCCAGAGTATAAAAATATCTCCCCCTTGGGAGAATTCATCCTCGAATGTTAGAAAACACACAGAAAAGCAGAGAAAATGCAATCATCATATTCAAATACTGATCATTTGTATCGAAAACTAACGGAATGGCTACCTTCAGTTCAAACCACATAGCTGAACTGATTTCATGATTCACATACCCATCCATATACATAAAAGAAACTTGAACACATGAATTGAACATGATAACTAAATAGAGTCATAGGGAAAAACTGATACCTCGAGTTGGAACTGAGCCGGTAGAGAATAAATGTGGGTATCTAGCCATCATATCTGTTTCGGCTTCCCATGTAGCTCCCTCAACATGCTGATTCCTCCATAAAACTTTGACTAAAGCTACTTCCTTGTTCCTTAGCCTTCGAACTTGACGATCCAGTATTTCCACTGGAACCTCTTCATAACTAAGGTTGTCTTTCACACCAACACTGCCCACCGGAACAACTAGAGCTGGGTCACCCAAACACTTCATTAAGAGCGATACATGAAACACAGGATGCATAGAAGCTAATTCTGAAGGCAACTCCAACTCATAAGCCACCTTGCCAACACGTCTCACTATCCAGTACGGGTCGACATAACGGGGACTAAGTTTTCTTTTCTTTCCAAACTGCATCACTCCCTTCATGGGAGAAACCTTCAAAAATACCCAGTCATCGACTTCAAATTCTAACTCTCTTCTTCAAACGTCCGCATAAGACTTTTGGCCACTCTGGGCAGCTTTTAACCTGTCTCTTATCAACTGAACCTTCTCCATTGCCTCATGAACCAAATCCAGCCCTATCATTGTCGTCTCACCAACCTCAAACGATCCGATGGGCGATCTACATCTCCGCCCGTAGAGAGCCTTGAATGGTGCCATCTGAATACTAGAGTTATAGTTGTTATTACATGCAAACTCGATAAGTGGCAAATGCTCATCCCAGCTACCTCTGAAGTTAGTTACACATTCTCTCAACATGTCCTCGAGGGTTTGGATTGTCCGCTCCGCTTGACCATCCGTTTGTGGGTGAAATGTTGTGCTGAGCTTAACTTGTGTACCAAGTCCGTCTTGAAATGACCTCCAAAACTAAGAGGTAAATTGAGTACCTCGATCAGAAATGATGGATAAGGGCACTCCATGCAATCGTACTAACTCCCAGATATATAGTTTGGCATAATCCTTCGCCGAATTCGTGGTTTTAACTAGTAGAAAATGTGCAGCATTCGTCAATCTGTCTACCACAACCCAAATGGAATCATATTGTCGACGAGTACGAGGCAGACCTGTGATAAAATCCATATTAATTTCTTCCCACTTCCAAGTGGAATTTTGATATCCTGAAGTACGCCTCCCGGCCTTTGATGCTCAACCTTTACTTGCTGGCAGTTTGGACACTTGGCTACGAATTCCGCAATATCCTTCTTCATGTCATTCCATCAATAGATTTCTAGTAAGTCACTATACATCTTGGTGGCATCTTTATGGATAGAATACCTGGATCCATGAGCCTCATGCAATATCCAGCTCCTCAAATCGTCCATGTCCGGAACACATAAGAGACCTTTGGTACCCAAGCACACCATCTCCCCCTTGGGAGAAGACATCCACCTTCTGACTTTGAATGGCTTTCTTCAACTTTACCAAAATCAGGTCCTCATCTTGTCTAGCTTTCACATCAATCACCAAGGATGATTCTGATTCGTTCTACACAACAACAACACCATCGGTTGAGTCAACCAACCTGACCCCAACCTTGCAAGTCGATGCACATCTTTCACCAGATCCCTATTCCCCTCATTCACATGGGCCACACTCTTCATAGAGAGTCTACTAAGTGCGTTCGCTACCACATTAGCCTTACCCAGATGGAAAAAGACACTCATATCGTAGTCCTTGAGTAGTTCCAACCACCTCCTCTATCGAAGATTGAGATCTTTCTGCGTGGAACACATACTGTAAGCTCTTATGGTCCATAAACACATCTACGTGGACCTCATACAAGTAATGTCGCCATATCTTCAATGCAAACACCACCACAGCCAATTCAAGATCATGGGTTGGGTAATTCTTCTCATGGACCTTCAACTATCTGGAGGCATAAGCTATGACTTTCCCATGCTGCATCAATACACACCCAAGTTCGATTCTTGAAGCATCACAATACACCACGAATCCATCGGTACCCTAGGGTAGGGTCAACATCGGTGTTGAGGTAAGTCGGGTCTTCAACTCTTGGAAGCTCTTCTATCAAACCTCCGATCATTGGAACTTCACCTTCTTCTGGGTCAACTTGGTCAAAGGAGCTGCAATAGAAGAGAAACCCTCAACAAATCTCCGATAGTAGCCAGTTAAACCCAAGAAACTCCAAATATCTAATGGATTCACCGGTCTAGGTCAATTCTTCACCGCCTCTATTTTCTGAGAATCCACCTTGATGCCTTCACTTGATACCACATGACCCAAAAATGCTCGGAGTTTAACCAGAACTCACACTTGCTGAACTTGGCATACAATTGGCAATCCTTAAGAGTCTGAAGCACTATTCTCAAACGAGCGGCATGTTCCTCCTCGCTCCGAGAGTATATAAGGATATCATCAATGAACACGATCACGAACATGCACAGGTATTGCTTGAACACCCTGTTCATCAGGCCCATAAAATCTTCAGTAGCATTCATTAGTACAAAAGACATTACAAACTCATAATGACCATACCATGTCCATAAGGCTGTCTTCGGGATGTCACTCTCCCGAACTCTGAGCTGATGGTACCCAGATTTGAGATCTATATTCGAGAAACACTTGGCACCCTAAAGCTAATCAAATAAATCATCAATCCTGGGTAGAGGATACCTGTTCTTGACGGTGACTTTGTTCAATTGCCGATAGTCAATGCACATTCGAAGGGAACCATCCTTCTTTCGGACAAATAAGACTGGTGCACCCCATGGGGACATGCTCGGTCTAATGAAACCCTTATCTAACAGGTCCTTCAACTTATCCTTCAACTCCTTTAGCTCGACTGGATCCATCCGGTAAGGAGGGATAGAAATAGGTTGCGTGTCAAGAAGAAGGTCAATACCAAAGTCGATTTCCTCTCGGGAGGAACACCTGGTAAATCATCTGAAAAAATCCTTAAAAACTCACATACTACTGGAACTGACTGGATAGTCAGGGTCCCAGACTCAACATCCTTAACCCTAACTTGATGGTACACACAACCCTAAAAATCATCTTTATGGCCTTAAGGTAGGAAATGAAACAACCTATAGGCGCAGCTGAACGACCCTTCTATTTTCAGACTAGTTCACCCAGAAATCTGAACTCTACTGCCCGGGTTCTACAATTAACTGAAGAATAGCATGCAAATAGTCAATCCATGCTGAGAATCACATCAAAATCGGTCATGGCTAACTCTATCAAATCTGCTGAGGTGACCCTCTGAAGGACTAAGACTGGCAACCCCTATACACCCGTCTAGCTATACCTGAGTCACCTACTAGAGTAGAAACTAAGAAGAGTTCTGACAAGACTTCGGGACTGACTACGAAGCTACTGGCCATATAAGGTGTCACAAAGACAAGGTACCCCTCGGATCTAGCAAAGCATAAACATCAATATGGAAAGCTCGCAACATATCGGTGACCACATCCGGTGAGACCTCCTTCTCCTGACGGGATGCTAATGCATAGAATCTGTTCTGGTGCTGACCGCCAGTTGTGCTAGTTGATGCCCCCAGATGGGCTGAGCATGCGAAAGGGGCTGCTGAACTAGAAGCCGAGCCTCGGCCGCCAACCTGATCCTGTCTCGCTGCTGGAAAATCTCTAAGCATGTGTCTAGGCTTCCCACACCCGAAACAAGCTACCAAGCACTGGCCTATGTGCCCCCGACCACATCTGCGACAAAATGGGATGCTAGAATCTGCGGGTCTGCTGCTCTGACCCCTCGAGCCTGATTCTCGCTCTCTTTCATCATGTATAGGCCTGGATGTCACACTCAATGTCGAAGATGCTGGAGCTAATGATCTCTGATGAGCCTGCTATCGGTGCCCACCACCTAACCTCAGCTGGGAGAATCTGTGGTCATCGGTACTGGCCCTCTTGGTCTCCCTCTCTCTCAGATGTGCCGCCTCCATCTGCTAGGTGTATAGGACTATCCGAGGGAAATCCATATCCTGATGGAGCATAGCGGTTCTACAATCCTTGTCCAAATAGCCCGCTACTCCATGTACGAATCCACTCACTCGCGCCCTCTGATCAGCCATTAATTCTGGGGCGTACTTTGATAGGCGAGTGAACTCAAAGGCATACTCTTGCATTTTCATCCTCCCTTGATTTAGGTTTACGAACTCAGCTCCCTCATCTCATGAGGGAAGAACCGATCGAAGAATGCAACATGAAACTCTTCCCAAGTGACAGGACCTGCTTCGACGACCGTACTATCCTTCCATTGGTGAAACCAGATATGCGTGACCCCTTTCAACTGGTAAGAGGACAACTTTGTACATTCAACTCCATTCACCCCCATGAATTGGGTGATCTTCACTATCTCATCTATGAACTCATGCGGGTCCTCATCTACCTTGGACCCAAGGAACTCCAGCGTGTTCATCCTCAAAAAGTCTCTGACTCGAGTGCATTGCCATTTTGCGGAACATGCGCAACGGCCTGCTGATTGACCTGAGCGGTCAAGGCCTGCATAAGAATCTAAATAGCGGCCCGGAACTCAGCATGAGCAACTGGCTCCGGTGCCTGGTGCTCCTGAACTGGTGGGGCTTGTTGGTGCTCATTACCGTTGCAATCCTCGTGGCCTTCACCATTTTCATTTCTCCTACCATTCATTCTTCAAGGAGCCATGATTCTGCATTCACGAATAGCACGAATTAGAAGGATAGAAAGTCTTTTCATCGCACAACATAGATCATGAAAGAAGGGAACATTTCCTAAACATCTCGTAGCCTCTTCATCATAAGTGTGGTGCGCTTCACACCCATGAAAAAGACTCTACTTAATGCGGCTTTTAGACACCCTAGGACACTTCAAACCTATCGCTCTGATACCAAGTTTGTCACGATCCTAACGGAGGCCCGAATCATAACATGGGACAAGGAGCCCCGAGAGACCTCAAGTCGACCTATGGCATAAGCATACATCTAACTTGATCAATAAACTTGAATAATCAACAGATACTCATAGCAGAAGTCTAACTTAAATACAACATCAGAATATGAAATTCGAAGTTGAATACATACGTATGTCTGAAAAGACTCTAAACATGACGAGTTGATGGGACAAGACCCCAACTAACTCAACAAAACTGAAATTGAAATACACATAAGAAATCTAAATTGTCTAGTCCTCGAGAGATGAGGACTCACCAAAAATATGGATGCTAACTCTGATAAGCTGACTACGAGCGGGGCTGAACCTGATAGTCGGGTCCTATATCATAAAATGATACGGCATAGAGTATGCGGTCAGTACATGGAATATACCGAGTATGCAAGGTAAGTAAGACCGCTTAAATAAAGAAAACCATTTAAAGACAATGCATAATATGAACATAAACATTAAGAATCTGAGAGTAGGGCTTGCATGCATTCTTTTTGAAATCATGATCTCTTCATAGCATAACATGACATAGCTAAATAACATCATAACTGAATCGATTGACTCAAAGCTAAAATCTGACATTTATAATAAAGCTGAACATTGAGTCAAACCTGCTTTAGAACATGCATAAATATATAAGTCTTATGAGTAATGAAACATGCATATCTACAATCATGAGGAACAATGAGAGATTCGTCTTTTAACTGACATACCACGATAGAGCTTACGTGGTCCCAACTATCACACTCAAGTGGGTAGAGCCGTCCAAAGCCTTGCCAGAGCTAGGGACGATACCATGATATCGATATCAAGATGAAGGCTCATTTGGGCAGGGGAGGCTTACAAGCATATGATGTTTAAGTGTGAATAGAGGCCAAGAACTAAAAAATCCGAGGGGTTGACGCTTCGTCATGCCATACACCCTTTCATTAGTTATCTACATAAGCATATGAAGTTTAAGTGTAAATAGAGGCCAAGAACTAAAAAATCCGAGGGGTTGACCCTTCGTAAACGTCACAATCAATGACCTATAGCCTTTATTATATTATAGAAACTATATGGTAATTGAAAGACTACAGAACAAAGTATGAACGTCCAGGAAGTTACAAAGGGATTTCCGAGCAACCCTGCATACAGGATGTCAGGATAACAGATAAGGAATCGGTAGCAGCCACACCCCCTGGGAGGGATAAACCTGTTGGATTTTATTAACAAAAGAGATTCGGCTTTGCGCTATAGTTAGCTCAGCACCAATCAAGAATCCCCAAGGAATTCCAAGAATTCTTGTTATACATTTGTTCCAACCCTCAACCCTCTTTTCTAGATTTATGGATATTGAATCAATCGAACGCACTTCTAACACCTATTCTACTTTTGGAAGACCCTGTGTTATATCACTAGATCTCGATTTTTCATATATAAATGTAACTAATGTATCTCTTTCGTAAAGGGTTTCCCCATAAATCAAATTCAGAGTAGTCCATTACCATGGTAGTAATAGGGGACTTTAACTCTGTCTTGCACACAAAGGATAGGATTAGAGGAAACCATGTTACTTTCCTGAAGTTTTGAATTTCCAAACTTGTTTAGATAATTGTGGACTATCTGAATTATCGAGAAGGGAGGGGATTGTAGATATACATGGAATGATAAGCACGGTAGCAACATGATCTTCTCAAAAATAGATTGGACATTTGTGAATGGAGTATAGATGGATATTATGCTTGCGTGTAGAGTTGAATACCTCCCAAATGATATTAATGAGCATAGTCCTACACATGTGACACTAATGAACTGACAACCACGAAGGAGGAGAGCCTTTAAGTATTGTAATGCTTGGAGCATACATCCATACTTCTCACAAATTGTGGAGACTGGATGGAAGACTTAAATAAAGGAATAGATTATTCTAGGTGGTGAGTAAACTAAAACTACTGAAATAAATATTAAGGAGATTGCACTCAGATCACTTTAGTAACATGGTAAATGAGATTGCTAAGGATAGGAAGAACTTGAAGATAGCTTAGGAAAGACTGCACTAAAATCCACTTGATGTTGGACTATAACAAGAAGAGAAGGAATTAGAGAGGAAATTTAAGAGGTCCAACTGTATTGCAAAAATAATATTACTTCAGAGGAGTAAAGATATGGTTAAAACTTAGAGATGACCACACAAAGTATTTTTCTCAGTAATAAAACAGAAGATGCTACTGCAGTTTGTGGTACAACTACAAAATGAGAATAAGCAAATGCAATATGAATCGGAGGAAATAGCAAGTGTATTCCTTAGATTCTAATTTAGGAGAACCAGGGGAAAGTAGACAAAAGTCATACACAGCTTACCTTACACATGGACACACGTTAACAGTCGCACAACAAGTTAGTCTCTTGAAAGGATACTCTAGGAATAAAGTCAAAGAAGCCATGTTCAACATTAACCCAAACAAAAGCCCAGGTCCAGATGATTTTGCAAGCGAGTTTTTTTAGGGATACTCGGGATATAATATGGGAGGATATTATGGAAGTAGTGCTTGAAATATTAAGCAATAGAAGAATACTGAAGCGGTTAAATGCCACTAGTATAACTTTGATTCCAAAAATCTCCAATTGCAGGCGGGCTTGTTCCGACCTATAGCATGTTGCAATATGATATGTAAGTGTATCTATAAGATCCCGTGCAAAAGGTTAAAACAAATACTACCATCATTAATGAATGAAACACGGGTGGCTTTTGTGAGTAGTAGATCATCAGTTCACAATGTGTTAATATGTCATGATGTCACGAGGAATTATAATAGGAGAACCTCCCTAAGGTGTTTGTTGAAAAGACTTAAGAAAGGCTTACAATATGGTAAACTAGATTTCCTAGAGGAGATGTTGAATGGCTTTGTCTTTCCAGAGAAATTTATCAAGCTTATAATGATGTGTGCGACCATACCAAAATACTCAATCAAAATTAATTGGTGATAGTCATGGATACTTTGAGGGTAGAAAGGGATTAAGGCAACAAGACCCTATTTCTCCACTACTATTAGTGATGGTGATAGAATACTTATCCAGAGTGCTTAGTAAGATGTGAAAATTATCAGATTTCAGGTTCCATCCTATGTGTAAAAAACATCAGTTGATACACCTGACTGTTGTTGATGACCTGATGATCTTTTGCAAAAGGAATGAGGCCTCAGTAATTAGGGTCATGGAGGCATTACAAACGGCAACCACCGGACTTATTGCTAACAATGATAAATTCAGTATTTTTCTTGTAGGTATAGATGAAGACATAAAGGAGAGGTTGTTGCTTCACGCAGGATATGTACAGGGATCTTTCTCTATTAGGTACTTAGAATTACCCTTGTCTCCTAAAAAATGGAACAAGATGGACTACCACCAACTTTGCCTTAAGATCCCTGAAAGAATAAGAGCAACAGTTAATAGAAACTTGCCATATGTTGGGAGGTTGCAAATTATCTGATCTGTTTTGTTTTCCTTAAACAACTTTTGGGGCTCCGTGTTCATTCTACTCCAAGCTATTCTGAAAGAACTGGACAACTGTGTAGGGGATTCCTATGGGGCACGACTAAAGGGAGGAAGAAAACATCTCTAGTAGCATGGAAAAGTTGTGTCGACCAAAGAAGCAAGGGGGATTGCAAATCAAAGGCAGCAGAAAGTGGACCATAGCTCTAGCAAGCTAATCTGGTTGATCATGAAGAAGAATATTCTCTGGGTAAAATAAATGCACAGTATATATAGGCAGCATAGTTGGGACTTCTGGTACTCTAGTCCTCCAAAAGACAACAGTTGGTATTGGATGACACTACATAAACTAAAACTGAGAATAGCTATGTAGTGCAACAATGGAAACTGGTGCCTTACAACCAATGGCTAGTACTCTATTTCTAAGAGCTATATGAAACTGATTGGTAATACACTAAGAGAGTTAACAACTGAACTAGTTTGGTCACGAATCACCATACCTAAACATAGATTTGTATTATCATTGTCCTCATAGGAGAAACTTCTCACCAAAGAATGATTATGTGGTATGGAAATAGCTTATGATACTACTGACTGTTGTCTGTGTGAGGAGGAGTCTTTTGAGACTGTTGAACATATAGTATATGAATGTACATGGACAAAGAGTCTCTAGGAAGAAGTACAGAATTGGATAGGAACTACATTATAGCAGACAAGTGCACACTGCTGTACTCAAAGTAAGAAGCAAACAGTGGAGCAAATGCAAGATAGAGATCGTGGCTGCAATATATGGTGCCACAATTTATCATATATGGAATGCAAGAAATCAGAGAATATTCAAAGGACACACAATGTAGATACGTTTGTATCACAATAGATCAAAATATAATTAGGGAAGATTGAGAATGCATAGTGACTCAAAATGGGGAGGGGGTGTGCTTATCTTATAGAATCAATTTGTACATAGATGACTTGAGGCTGAATAGTGTTCAATAATCTTCCTAGAAGGTAGTTGAGACTATGAGTACTCTCTAGGTATATTGTGTCTCTGTTCATATGATGATATTTCACAATTTATTACCACAAAAAAAATGGTAATCTAAAAATAGTAATGAAAGTTAGCAATTAACAAACGTCACTCGACTAAATATAGTAGACACGGAGTACTACAGTATTTGAGTTTAGGTCTTGATATAGTAGACAAAAAAAATTAATAACATCATTACGAAAATTAATGTTTTAAAAAGGGGGGTGATGAGACGTTTTGCACAGCATAGGAGTGAGGCATAAGCTCCGAAATACGGGCATGAGTCGCATAGATCTATGGGGTGTATATCTCATATATTTTAATTTTGTAATTTTGTTACTAAGAAAATACGCAAAAATTATATTTTTAATAATTTTATAAATAACTTCAAAAATAAATCACCTATAATATAGGGAAAAAATTATAATTATTACTTAGGAAAGGTAATAAACATAAAAAATGATAATGGTCGAGATAATCTTTAAAATAAAATCATCATCTACTTCATCATTGATCTCCACATCTATTAGTTCTTCCTACCTTTAACTAATATTTGCATTGATTATTATTTACATATTTCAAAGAAGGAGAATAATAAATACTGCAAGAGTAATCTCAAATTATAGATAAATTTATCTTTGGAACATAGTGTTATTGAATCTCTATCCTATCAATTTTAGAGATAATCATCAAAGAACCTATTCATGACAACGTCATTCTCTATGAGAGTTGTTTCCTTTATTGGATTATTTTTGAAAAAATCACTATAATACGAAAACATAATAGCATAAAGTATAAATATTATTATATTAATAATCAAAAAATATAATTTATAACAAAAATACTTTTAAATTAATAAAAACTAAATTTAATGTTCAAGAGTACGCTTTTAGACCTGGGACTTACGCCCCAAATTCTAAAACTTATAATTTTATGCATTTAAATAATTTTTTATTTAAATCTCAAAAAAAATATAAATTAATTTTTTAATTGTCATTTCGATCTTTTTCTTTCCGTTCTGAGAAAGATCACAAATACAAATTTATAAATAGACCTATTGATTAATAAAAATAAAAGGAGGGAAAGAAAACCTAACTTTATGTATCACTGAAGTAGTATATATAAAAGAGGTATAGAAATTGGAGCTTTTTTCAAACTCGAATTTTATTTAAATTTCAATTGAAATATCAATTCGTTAGAAATATTACAATTTTAATATTAAAGAGAAGATTTTAAAGTATCTTTATCCTATAATATGAAGTGATAATTATTTGAAACCGATGAGATCATTTGAAAAAAATATTAATTCTAAATGGAGACGTCGGGCTAGGTCTGAAGGATCGGTTCAGTCTAATTCGTAATTTGATAGGATTGAGTCCGTTGATTCATGGGGCATGAGTGAAGCGGGTTGGATTCACCAGTGGATCAAATAAAATATAAAATATTTACTAAAAATAACCAAATGACTTCATACTTAAAGTCTACTTCAACCATCATTTTAATAAGTGGAATATTGTCATCTCTTTTTGGGTTTTATTGTGATCTACTAGAACAAAACTAAGTTAATATTTCGATATAATTGGTTGTATTGTTACTCATTAATTATTTAGTTTGTTTATTAATATCTCTATTCGGTTCGATTGCTATCATGTCAAAAATTATTCAGTTTCACAAAAAATTTATGTCCAACAACATTATTTTCTTTTACGTTTTTATCTAAGATAATTGTATAGACTGACAATAATTTCATATTGAAATCATACAACTAAATCTTTACTTGAAGCTAGAATTAATAATTTTTATTTGAATTATTTTATTGGTAGATTTGAGACTTGATTAACAAGTAGTAATGTCATGTGATATTATCTTATAAATATTTATATTTAATATATTTAAATTATTATTTAAAACTATACTTTAAAAAAAATTACAACACACATAGTAATAAATTGAACTTATTATTTTAAAGCCCATCCAAGTAATGAGCTAGTCGGGCTAGTGAATTAAAGGTGACAAAAGAGTTTCAAAACTAAAAAAAAAGGTGACACAAGTCTTAATTATTGAGTAGAGGTGACAATTTTAAAATTAGTGTTAATGACACTAATTTTAAAAACCCTCAAGTTTTATTATTTACACAAAGCCCAACCCCTATTCACCCCTTCCTTGCCCACGCCAACGCACCCCTCTGTCGCGCCCCATTTTCCTCGCGGAAAATGAAACTTGACACATGACAACTCTTAAGGATTATTTGAAAAGAAGAAGAGTCGACACCTAAAGATTTGGGGTGTATTAGGGCACCGTACTAACCTAAGGGTCTGTTTTACTAGCCTAGGTCACCAGAGTCAGGCAAGGGTTCAAATTACCCCGAAAGAAAGGTGTTAGGCACATTTCGAGCTCCACAAATATGGTTTTTGGTCGAATTCATTAAATATGTGGGAATTAACTAGTGAACAAAGAGTGATTGATTTTAAATTAAACAAATTAAATAAACTACGTGATTAGACATATCATAGAGTATTCAAATATATTTTCAAATAAAGAAAATCAAACAAGAAATGATGATTTAGACGACATGATAAAAGAAAAGTAGTAAGTCTAACAATTTATGCAAATAATGATTTGACAAATAAAGGCAAATAATAAAATAAAATAAAATGGGAAGAAACAAGAATATAACAAATAAATAAAAATCTTAAGGATTGGACTGAACCTCAAAGAGACGCCTAAGTATCCCCAAAGGGAATCAGGTCAAACGTAGTTTTGCCCAAAATGAGGGGAAGGTTATTTTAACCTAATGGGATCACCCCGTGCAACTTAAATAATACTTCACAATGATTTACATTGCTCGTATTATTCAGCGAGCACGGACTATTATTTTCCGTCTACCCGCCTATTGATTAATTATTAATCTTATAGCACTTCTAGGCGAAGAAAACTCACGTCCTAATATTTGTCTACCCGTCCCAACTTAATGTCCAAGAGGAATTGGACTACTATTTGGATTTTAAGGTCTAAATTTCTTAGGGCTTTTAAAGGCACGTAAACGTCAAGCAAACAAATAATAATCAATTAGCAGATAAAAGTTTCAAATAGGCCTCCATCCTATTAACATGATTTCTGGGTATGGGAATAAATCCTACATACATGATTTATAATGAAAAGGGGACGAGATTTATGTATGCAGCACATAATAAAACTTGTTAGACACAATATATAATTTAAATAAATCAATATGAGATTCTGTAAAAGTGGAATTTACACTATCAGATAAACACATTTCATGTCAAAAGGGTTAACATTTATCCATAATATTTTATTTAAATGATCAGACCAGTTTATGACAAATAAATTAAGATTATAATAGAAAGCGACTTAGTGGCAGGTTATTGATGCGGATAACATGATACTTATGGATATAACTAATGATTAACTATCAATTGTGCTTGATTCATAGGGTGAGTTTTAACACGTATCACAAGCAGTCCCTATTGGCAGATTCGCTAAGATTAAACATAAGCCATGCTTTGAATCAAATTGTCTTACTTCCTATAAACATGATTTCTAGTAGTGATAATTAATCTCATATTAACCATATAACATGATATCTACATTACAGATATTATTTAATTTCTACAGGCATGACTTCTATAATCATATGTTTAGAATCCTATGAGCATGATTTTTGTCCAGTTATACCTAGCAGTCAGGAAAACAGTAAAGCATACAATTTCCCGCCTCCACAAACCCCTTTTCCACTATTATGAGCGTTTAATACAATTATTACAAGCTGATAAAATAAATAAATGAAATACATAAAAAATATATAATAATTAACTAATTTTCATAGCCATCTCTTGCACCTGCAACTTCTGTTCTAATTCGAGAAGAACCTGGTTAAACAATAAAATAGCAAAATACACGCCTACAAATATATATCCTGGACTTCAAAAATCACAGTGTATTTAATTTAAATGCTTTACCAAAGGTATTTATTCAAACATACAAATATTTTAGGTTACAAAATTCAATCATGCATAGTTACGCAAGGAATCATGAAATATGAAGAACATATCAGGATGCCGAAAAGATCATGACGCAAGTAGTGGATTCAAATATTAAAAGTAGCACAGGAGAGTAAACTGACCAGTTGATTAATAATGAATATCGTATGGTAATTTCAGCAAAATGATATAACGAATATCAACAGTTTCACGAAGTGCATTTCGACGATTGGGGTCCAAACCTCAACACATCAAGATCACGAGAATTTCGTGAACTTTGAGCAATGCTTGTGTTGAGGAGGGATAGGGGAGTTAATGAATTAATAAAAATGCCCAAATATTTTAGAAAATAAAAGTAGTTATTGATTATGAAGAGATGCTGAAAGTAGCAATTTCAGAGAGTGGGAGAAGTTCGGATTGAATGGCCAAAATTCAATGAATAGAATAGAAAAGGAGGGTCTGCTTATATAACAAGAAAATTCAAGTAGTTAAGGAGAAGGAAATTATTCAGGACAATTAATTAAAGAAATTTTCTTAATTAATGAAAGGGTAATCAAATATTATTATTTACCCTAATTAAATAAATTGAATAAAGAAGGTAATAATCAATCATAGGTATTTATTTCCTTAGTTAACCAAGCTGCAACCATATAAAATATTTACCATAAGTAATTCATTCTAATTAGCAAAAGAAATTAAATCAAGAGAAAAGATCATACTAATTAACAAAAATTAAATCAAGACCTTACCATAAATATTTATACACTAGATCAAGTAACAGAGGAGAATAATTAGTTCAAGAAGGTTTTCCTTAATCAAAAGGGCAAAATCAACTCAATATAAATTTAACATATATGGACACATGCTCAAATTAAGGGAAGGGCAAGATGGAATAATTAGAAAAGTCAAACAACGAATATTCACAAATTCCAGAAAGTCAGCAAAATACTACGTTAATCAAGTAAGAATTGTCAACCAACTATTGTTAAGCGAAATCAATGTTTGAACATAAAAGACATAATATTATGAATCATGCTCCATAAAGAAACGAATCAAAGTTGTCACATGCTCGAACAGAGAAATCATGTATAACATATCCCGTTGGAGATAAATAATTCAATGTGATTCTGAAATCAAAATTATCTTTGCATAAAATTCGAGTAAAGAGAGATATGTAAAGGATTAAATCAGTGTAATGGTAGGGATTATTAACTAAACATGCCAGATATATATACGTTCATGCTTATATTTACCAATATAATATTACTCCCTTAAGAGCCTAACGAACCAGTTTTATCAAAACATTAAAGTTAATCTGAAGCTGGTTATACATAATAATAAACAAGCAAAAGTCAAATAAGAGTTTAACGAAATTCAGGGCCACATAACGTAGATCTCAGATCTAAAAATATTATTCAGAATAAACTAAACAAGTTTACTCTTTCCCCTATTTTACTAGAGAGAGGAAGAGAAGGAGAGGGAGAGCAGTTCGGCTACTATTGCCGCCGGAGATGGAACAACGGTGAGAGGGGAAGAAGAGAAATGAGGGAAAGGAGGAGGGGTTTCAGTCGGAAGGTTGTGGAGGTGTTGCCCAGCTGTTTTTGTGGCTTTTCTCCGGAGAGGGAGATAGAGAGGGAAGGGTACGGACCTGCTATTGGTGATTCAAGTGGTCTGGCAAGGTAACGGGGTTGTTTGGTGTTTTGTTTCGCCGGAGGACGAAACGGTGAAGGGGAGGGAGAGTGGCGGCTAGTGTCCGACGTTGGTGGTGCAGTGGTAAGGTTAGAGAGCGAGAATAAAGAAGGGAGTGAGGTATGGCTTTTGGGGTATGCCGGTTTCGCCGAAGAAGCAGCGGCAGCAAGAGGTGTGCCGGCGCGGCCTTTTGTGGTTTTCCGGTGGTGAAGGTGAGAAGAGAAGTGGGAGAGCAAGAGAGGTTGAGAAGAGAGGGAGAGGAAGATGGTGAGGGGCGGCGGCTAGAAGGAAAGGGAAAATGATAGTAAGTTTAAGTTTTGGGGGTTTGGTTAATAGAAATAGGAAAGAAAATGATGAATTACTCTTCGTCGTTGGATTAAAAGAAATGTAGAGCTGAGATGCACCGGATTCTGGGTCAGATCACGGGTCAAACAGGCAATAGTGGGTTAATGGGTAGGGCAATGGTTGATTTAAATATGGCTGAAATTGAATTTAAGTAGTAGCCAGAATTGTTTAAAATAGGCTGCAATTGGCACATATTTGATAGAAGTGACTAGATTTTAAATGAATTGAGAAGTAATTGAATTGGCTGCTATATAATTAATAAAAGTACTATACTTGTAAATGATTTATCAAATAGATAATATTTAAATTACGGAAAAAATCATATAAACATTATTATCAATAAAAGTAAGTTATAAAATTGAATAGACTTATTAAATATTATATAATTAATAAAATATTATATTTTATAAATAATGACTAGAAAATATAATTAATTTATCAAAAATTATACAAACTTAATTATTAACATAAATAATTTATAGATTCAAGTAATAATATTACGCAAATAAATTTATAAAATTATATAAATATTATCATGTAAATAATTTACAAAAATTAAGTAAAGCATAAATTTTAAAATAAAGATTTGCTACATATATTAACACGAAATATACTGTGTATGACACGATTACTTAATATCAGAAAATTAATAAATTAAAATTTATGCAAATTTTATATATATATATATATATATATATATATATATATATATAAAATTTTGAAAGAATTATGATAATTAATTTTTTTTAAAAACATGAATGCAAGCCGAATAATTGCATAAAAAAGGTAAATAAAATATACGTATATAAGCAACTTATGCGGGGCGTAGGGAGGTCAAAATTGGATGTCAACAACTGCCCCTTCTTTTCTCGGGAATGAAGGATGAATTATCGAGCAAAGAATGTTGACTTAGTAGCTAATTTTTGTCCGACCGAGGAACGATCTCGATGGGGCTGAACGAAAGGAAATAGGAATTGTGAAACGTTGCGACCGAGACTTTGGTATCAAGTCACCTCCATATCTCGGGTTTACGAGAATCAGGCCGCGTGTAGTTCTCAAGTTAGAGACAAACAAAATCCCTAACAGAAAATTCATAATATAGGCTTGAATAAAGAACGGAAGAAGTATAAAATGATGAGAATAGAAAGACGAGAGAGATAGACAAAATTATTATTTTCATATCAAAATGCAGTAATATCAAAATGAAGGCTAAAAAGGAAAAAGATTGAAACGAAATGAAAATGAAAAGTGCTTCTAAGTGTGGTGAAAGGTGGTAGAGCTTGAAAATAACTAGATAGATAAAATAATGATAATGAGAAGTGACTAATAGGAAAAGTTTTTGTGCAGATAAAGGTATAGCTTGGAGAACTTTTAAGAAGGTAATGCTTGACCCGAACAATGTCAAAACAGTAGGATCATGCTTAGCCCTTAAAATTTGGAGGGTGGTGCTTAACCTATCTAGAAATCAAAAGAATGTAGCGCGATAATAGTACCTCAGAAGTAATACAGTGGCTTTAAAAATGCGATAGGAACTTGAAAGTAGCTTGAAAGCTGGAAAGTAGCATATTAGTAGCTTGATTTAATGTCGCGAGAATAATGCAATAGTAGCCTACAAACTTTAAAATATTGGATAAACGATTAGTCTATAAGCATAAGATACCATTTTGCAAAAGTAACGACCAGCTCAAATAAATTTAAGAGGGTAGTACTTAACCCGATCAAAATTAGAAGGCAGTGCTTCACTTTAAAAATTGAGGGTGTGCTTAACCCATAGGACAACGCTTAGCCCTTGCAAAATCGTAGGGTGGTGCTTAACCCATTCCCAAATTAAAGAATGAAAATAGCACAATAATAGTGGATCAAAAGTAGTAAAATAGTAGTTTAAAGAAAAATAATTCGAGAGTAGCTTGAAATTTGAGATTAACATAATAGCAACAAAATAGCGTAAGAGCTTGAAAGTAGCATGATAGTAGCTTAATTCGATATCGTGGGAGCAACTTGAGTAGCCTGCAACTTTGGAATACTGGATAAAAACAATTAGTCAATAAGCATGAGATAATATTTTACAAAATTAATGAATAGCTCGAATTAATATGAAACGAAGGCTTAATCCGATCAAAGTTTAGAAGGCAATGCTTAGCCTTAAAATTTCATAGGGTAGTGCTTAACCCATAGGATAGTGCTTAGCACTTAAAGAAATATTTAGGGTAGTTCATAACCCGTAGGACGATGCTTAGCCCTTAAAGAAATATTTAGGGTAGTGCTTAACCCACAAGACAATGCTTAGCCTTTAAAGAAACGTTTAGGGTAGTGCTTAACCCATAGGACAATGCTTAGTCCATAAAAATTTAGGGTAGTGCTTAACCCATAGGACAATGCTTAGCCCTTAAAGAAGCGTTTAGGGTAGTGCTTAACCCATAGGACAATGCTTAGCCCTTAAAGACGTTTAGGGTAGTACTTAACCCATAGGACAATGCTTAGCCCATAAAAATTTAAGGTAGTGCTTAACCCATAGGACAATGCTTAACCGTTAAAGAAACGCTAGGGTAGTGCTTAACCCATTGGACAATGCTTTGCCTTTAAAATATTGGAGGGGAGTGCTTACCTCATTCAGAAATTAAAGAATTAATACTTAGCTTTAAATAAACAATATTCAGCTTTGAGTAACTTACTAAGAGGCTAGCGCTTAACCCCATTCATAGACAAACTTCAAGTAGTTATATTTATCGTTGGTAATGAATACCTTTGTGAATCCAGTTGATATAAATTAATACCTGAGCTTAAAGAAAAAATTATAAGTTAAAAAAGGGAAAAAGTTGATTTGTGCCTCTATTCGTCCATTGCTATCCCGATCTCATGAGCTTGATGATCAGACTGGATGTCACGTCTTTCCATAGACGTCTTTTTGGGAAATCAATTCCTTGGCTTGACTGTGTATTGATGAAATTTTAAGATTCTTCTCAAAAATTTTGCCCCAGTGCAGAACATGACGTAGACTTCTTTGCAAATGACGTAAAGTTGTGAATTTTCGAGGGGACCTCAAAAATTCTGCCCCAGTTGGTGCTCAAAAAGGAAAAAGGGAATTTTATTTAGATATAGACAGAACCCCATAAGGGCGCCTACGTATCCCTTTTAAACGGAAATCAGGTCCAACGTAGTTCAAAGTACAAGTGGTAAAAGGCTTTCAAATAAAGGAACAAATCAAACTGCGAGTAGCAGGCATCAGCTTTCATTTCGGGTGGATCACCTTGGCATCAATTAGTGCTTGAATCTTGTCTTTCAAAGCTCGACACTCTTCTGTGATGTGTCCTCTCATCCCTGAATGATAGTCACAAATCTTATATTGATCGAGCCATTTCGCATGTGTGTCCATCACTATTGTAGGAATAAGAGTGATATATCCGGCAATCTTTAATCGCACATACAATTGGGTTAAAGGCTCACCCAAAGGAGTATATTTCTTAGATGAATTCGCTTGGGATCTTGCAGGCTGGCGAGATTGTCGATTCGGTGGATTTTGATAAACTGGAGGCCTTTGGAGTACAAGTGGAGGAAGCTGAAAATGTGCAGGTTGCACATGATAGGTAGCAAGGTTATAGAACGGCATTGGGTGATTGCATGTCGATGCGGGATAATGGAGGCACTTGGTATTGAAGTGGAGGTGCTTGGTATCCCCAAGGAGTTTTCGGCCCTTTTGTGGGCAATACAACATTCACCTCTTTTATGTTCTTGTTCTCAGGAATCCTACCAGGCTGCGAAGTCTTGTTAGCGGCTCGCAATGCTTCCCAATAGATAATGGTACCATTCTTGATACTATCCTCAATCTTTTTGCCTAGTTTGATGATTTCAGCGAAGCTCTTCTCACTAACCAGCATTAGCCTATCATATACTTGCTAGTCCAAATTTCGCATGAAGATATCATTCATTTGTACCTCCTCCATTGGAGGTCGCACTCTAGTGGCCTCGGACCTCCAACGAGTTGCATATTCTCTGAATGTCTCTGTAGGCTTTCTTTTCAAGTTCTGAATGTAGTGCAAATCCAGTGCGTTCTCTGTATCGAAACCGAACCGCTCTACAAAAGTTGTAGCCATATTAGTCCAATTAATCCATTTTTTAGGGTCTTGCTCAACGTACCAACTTAGGTCGTCCCCAGTCAAACTTCTCATGAACAACTTCATTCGGATTTTTTCATCTCTCCCTACTCCGATCAACTTGTCGCAATACATCCTCAAGTGGGCTTTCGGATCACCAGTGCCGTTGAACATTTCAAATTTCGGAGGTTTGTATCCCGCCGGTAGCTCGACGTCGGGATGTATACATAGGTCTTCATAATTTAGGCCTTCTACCCTCTTGGCCCCTTCAATATTTTGTAATCGGTTGTTCATCTTCTTGAGTTCCTCAGCCATAGATTATATCAAGCTATCTTTCACAGAGAGTCTAGATTCTCCTAAGTGATGAGTGACCAGAGCAGTCTCGATATAAATGGGGTTTAGGGTATGATCTCTCAGAGCATGGGCATAAGACATGTTGGATGTAACTGTAGGAGGTAAGTAATGAAACATGGTAGGCGGTCTTTGTGGAGTGAATTGATTTGAAGGAGTTGCATAAGCATTATGCGAATGTTGTATATGATTTTGAGGAAGCAAGTAGGCATGACTAAGATTGTTTTAAGGATATGAAGCTTGATGGAATGCCATAGGAAGACTTGTAAAAGTGACGTGAGGCTTGGTAGGAGCATGAATCTCAGCCTGCTATTCTAACGAAGTTTCCAGGGGGACCGACAGATTGGTTGTATTACGAACTCGAGATAATTCGCCTTGAAGTTCTAAAATCTTTTGCTCCATCCTTATTATCATGTCATTATACTCAGGTGGATACTTCCTCTTTGAACTTTCAGCGGAATCTCTTAGAGCGACCGTATTAATTCTGACTACTGAACTATCACTATCATTCATTGTCTTTTTACTTCTGTGGACTGACTAGGAGAAAGGGATGGCGGGCAATTGCGCACAAATCAACCTTAGGAAGGAGGATAATCAAGATAGATAATAAATAGAAAAATAAAATCAGTAAAGAAATTTGAGCATAACATGTTGTAGATAAAGGATTAAATGATATAAACACACTTCATGTTGTAAATGAAACATTAAACACATTAATACATTTTCCTAATTTGGGGGCCTCTTTTGTGTCAGACGTAGGCCTAACGCATTTTGAGAGTCGAATAGTCCATAATGTGTCATTTCATTTACTCCACTAAAATCCCAAATACATAAAATAATAAATAAATTATTACTTTATTTACATAATGAGATATTATAAAAAATAAAGATTATATAAAGTAAAGCTACAGCCTAAATGAAAATGCTCTTCCATCTTCGGTTTCTTCTTGGCTAATACAACGTCAATTTGTGTTCAACACCTGCATTATAAATTGTTAGCTTTATCCTTCCCACCTAAGGAGCAAATAGTCTACAATTTTAGGCATATCGACCTCTCAAATAAAAATGCAAATAGATATGAAAATGTCCTTTTCGAGATCGTAAATCTCTTTGGACTTTGGGCAAAGTTAAACTAATGGTCTCAATACACCAGGGGTATCGAGACTTCCCAAGAGATAATGCATGCATGACTTAACTGTTTCTAAGAGTTGGGTAGGCGGACTGAAAAGTTCTTATGTGTAAAGGCACGTGGTCACATGGTAGTAAAACTATTCATTCACCCCACGTATATGCCAATTCTTTAAATGAGTTTTGAAAGGATTTTGGATAAGTGCAAAGCACAACCCGCGCGTACGGTGTGTGATAGTGAGAGATTCCCAAGTGGGGGAAGTATGAACAGAAAGACAATTATTAACACATAATGAAATGCGGTAACACAATAAATAGTTAAATAATAAAAATGAAGCAACAAAAATAAATAGACATGACATAGATTATTTTAAATAAAGGAATAGTTGGAAAGGATTAATGTTAAATAATAACATTAAACAAGAAAACATACAAGGAGAATAAGAAAACAAATAAAGGGAATAAGGGGGGAAGGATTAAACATTGATAAATATAATAATATAAGAAAGGAAGCAAATAAGGGGAATAAGGAAAAAGATTCACATGGGAGGAAATAAATTAACATGAGAGAGTAACAAATCAAATTAGACATATGCACTTATAATTCACATAACTTACGAAGGCGTCCTTTTCAAAATTTTAATAATCCTTTGGGACACAAGGTATGTTTACCACTTGCAACTACGTCATATAAAGAAGAATCCCTGAAAACAGAGGAATCCTCGACTCTTCTCAACTCTCTCACTAAGGGCTTAGTCGTGACAAGCCGTGGGCGTCGCGACTTCTTAGGTATGATGTATATTCCTTAGTAAAGGATTACACGGTCAAGCTCTAAGAGTAAGAGTGGATTTAGATACAGTCCCCTCAAGCGAACAACTTGAGAGCGGGAAAGCTTATGGCCGTCAACGCACCGCTGATCGACCAATCCATAAGACAATTCCCGACACGGGTGCTTTAGAAATGAACGTCCGTGTGACCACGCAACCATTCTAAAAGAAAGAAGAAAAGGAGGTCCAAATGGGGACGATATGAACAGAATAACAAATATATAAAATTATAACAAATAACACATAAAAGCAATAATACAATGGATCAATTATAAATAATGATAAATAATTATCCAAGCAAGCAGTTAAAACATAACAAGTTATATATATCAAATAAGCAAATAATGGGAAATAAGGAAAAAGGAATACGCATGCAACAAAAATAAACAAGATAGGATTGGTTTTAGACAAGGTTCCCCCAAGCGGACAACTTGAGAGTGAGAAAGCTCATTTCCGTCGACGCACCGCTGATCGACCAAATCACGAGACATTCCTCGACATGGGAGTTAAAAGTGAATGGCCGTGAATCACACAACTGTTATCAAGTGTGTGCATGTGAATATTCAAGGGAAGAAATAAAGGTAGGGGATCAAAATAGGTTGACAGTTCATAAAAATAAATAAAAGGAAAAGGAAAGAAATTAATCATGTGGAGAAAAATAATTCAGATAAGGAAATATTGACAAATAGAACATACTATAACATATAAGGAAATAAAATATGTCACAAAAATAGATATGAAAGTAAATAAAATTTTAACCTTAACTAAACGTGAAATAAATAAATTTCGCAAGTAAAAGAAAAACGAATATGCATGCAAGCAAAACACAAAATTCTCATATAAAAATGAACACGTATTGGTTAGAAACTAAATATATCCCCAACGGAGTCGCCATGCTGTCGCGCCCCATTTTCCTCGCGGAAAATGAAACTCGACACCTGACAACTCTTAAGAATCATTTGAAAAGAAGAAGAGTCTCCACCTAACGATTTGGGGTGCGTTAGGAAACCATACTAACCTAAGGGTCTTTTTTACTAGTCTAGGTCACCACAGTCGGGAGAGGATTCAAATTACCCCAAAAGGAAGGTGTTAGGCACCTTTCGAGGTCCACAAATATGGTTCTTGGTCGTATTCATTAATTATGTGGGAATTAACTAGTGAGCAAAGAGTGATTGATTTTAAATTAAACAAATTAAATAAACTACGTGATTAGACATATCATAGAGTATTCAAATATATTTTCAGATAAAGAAAATCAAACAAGAAATGAAGATTTAGACGACATGATAAAAGGAAAGTAGTAAGTCTAACATTTTATACAAATAATGATTTGACAAATAAAGGCAAACAATAAAATAAAATAAAATGGGAATAAACTAGAATATAACAAATAAATAAAAATCTTAAGGATTGAACCGAACCTCAAAGAGGCGCCTACGTATCCTCGAAGGGAATAAAGTCAAACATAGTTCTTCCCAAAATGAGGGGAAGTTATTTTAACCTAATGGGATCACCCTGTGCAACTTAAATAATACTTCGCAATGATTTACATTGCTCGTATTATTCAGCGAGCACGGACTATCATTTTCCATCTACCCGCCTAATTGATTAGTTATTAATCCTATAGCGCTTCTAGGCGAAGAAAACTAACGTCCTAATATTTGCCTACCCGTCCTAACTTAATGTCCAAGAGGCATTGGACGACTATTTGAATTTTAGGGTGTAAAGTTCTTAGGCCTTTTAAAGGCGCGTAAATGTCAAGCAAACAGATAATAATCAATTAGCAGATAAGAGTTTCAAATAGGCCTCCATCCTATTAACATGATTTCTGAGTATAAGAATAAATTCTACATATATGATTTCTAGTGCAAAAGGGACGAGATTTATGTATACAACGCATAATAAAACTTGTTGGGCAGAATATATAATTTAAACAAATCAATATGAGATTCTGTAGGCGTGGAATTTACACTACCAGATAAACACATTTCATGTCAAAAAGGGTTAACATTTATGCATAATATTTTGTTTAAATGATCAGACCAATTTATGACAAATAAATTAAGATTATAATAGAAAGCGACTTAGTGGCAGGTTTATTGATGCGGATAACATGAGACTTATGGACATAACTAATGATTAACTATCACAGTGCTTGATTCATACGGGTGAGTTTTAACATGTATCACAAGCAGTCCTTATAGGCAGATTCGCTAAGATTAAACATAAGCCATGCTTTGAATCAAATTGTTTTACTTTCTATAAACATTATTTCTATTAGTGATAATTAATCTCATATTAACCATATGACATGATATCTACGTTACAGATACTATTTAATTTCTACAGGCATGACTTCTATAATTATATGTTTAGAATCCTATGAGCATAATTTTTGTCCAGTTATACCTAGCAGTCAGGAAAACAGTAAAGCAAATAATTCCCCGCCCCCACAAACCCCTTTTCCACTATTATGAGCGTTTAATACAATTATTACAAGTTGATAAAATAAATAAATGAAATACATAAAAAATATATGATAATTAACTAATTTTCATATCCATTTCTTGCACCTGCAACTTCCATTCTAATTCGAGAAGAACTTGGTTAAACAATAAAAAGTAAAATACACGCGTACAAATATATATATATATATATATATATATATATATATATATATATATATATATATATATATATATAGATAGATAGATAGATAGATAGATAGATATATATAGATATATATATTGGAATCCAAAAATCACAACGTATTTAATTTAAATACTTTATTTAAGGTATTTATTCAAGCATATGAATATTTTAGGTTACGCAATTCAATCATGCATAGCTACGCAAGGAATCTAGAAAATATGAAGAACATATCAGGATGCCAAAAAGATCATGATGCAAGTAGCGGATTCAAATATTAAAAGTAGCACAGGAGAGTAAACTAACCAGTTGATTAATAATGAATATCGTATCGTAATTTCAACAAAATGATATAACGAATATCAGCAGTTTCACGAAGGGTATTTCGACGATTGGGGTCCAAACCTCAACACATGAAGATCACGAGAATCTCGTGAATTTTGAGCAATGCTTGTGTTGAGGAGGGATAGGGGGGTTAAAGAATTAATAACAATGTTCAAATTTAGAAAATAAAGTAGTTATTGATTATGAAGAGATGCTGAAAATAATAACTTCAGAGAGTAGGAGAAGTTCGGATTGAATGGCCAAAATTCAATGAATAGAATAGAAAAGGAGAGTCTCCTTATATAACAAGAAAAATACAACTAGTTGAGGAGAAGGAAATTATTCAGCACAGTTAATTAAAGAAATTTTCTTAATTAATGAAAGGGTAATCAAATATTATTATTTACCCTAATCGAATAAATTGAATACGGAAGGTAATAATCAATCATAGGGATCCCTTTCCTTAGTTAACCAAGATGCAACCATATAGAATATTTACCATAAGTAATTCTTTCTAATTAACAAAAGAAATCAAATCAATATCAAAGATCATACGAATTAACAAAAATCAAATCAAGACCTTACCATAAATATTTATACACTACATCAAGTAATGGAGGAGAATAATTAGTTCAAGAAGGTTTTCCTTAATCAAAAGGGCAAAATCAACTCAATATAAATTTAACATATATGGACACATGCTCAAATTAAGGAAAGGGAAAGATGGAATAATTAGAAAAGTCAAACAGCGAAAATTCACAAATTCCAAAAAGTCAGCAAAATACTACGTTAATCAAGTAAGGATTGTCAACCAACTATTGTTAAGCGAAATCAATGTTGAACATAAAAGACATAATATTATGAATCATGCTCCACAAAGAAACGAGTCAAAACTGTCACATGCTCGAACAGAGAAATCATGTATAACATATCCCGTTGGAGACAAATAATTTAATCTGATTCTGAAATCAGAATTATCTTTGCATAAAATTCGAGTAAAGAGAGATATGTAAAGGATTAAATCTGTGATGGTAGGGATTATCAACTAAACATGCCAGATATATATATGTTCATGCTTATATATACCAATATAATCTTACTCCCTTAAGAGACTAACGAGACCAGTTTTATTGAAACATTAAAGTTAATTCGAAGTTGGTTATATATAATAATAAACAAGCAAATGTCAAATAAGAGTTGAACGAAATTCAGGGACACGTAATGTAGATCTCAAATCTAAAAATATTATTCAGAATAAACTAAACAAGTTTACTCGTTCCCCTATTTTAATAGAGAGAGGAAGAGAAGGAGAAGGAGAGCAGTCCGGCTGCTATCGCCGCCAAAGATGGAACAACGGTGAGAGGGGAAGAAGAGAAACGAGGGAAAGAAGGAGGGGTTTCAGCCGGAAGGTTGTGGAAGTGTTGGGCGACTGTTTTTGTGGCTGTTCTTCGAAGAGGGAGATAGAGAGGGAAGGGTACGAACTTGCTACTGGTGATTTCAGGTGGTCCGGCGAGGTAACGGGGCTGCTTGGTGTTTTGTTTCGCTGGAGGATGAAACGACAAAGGGGAGGGAGAGTGACGGCTGGTGTGTGACGTTGGTGGTGCGCCGGTAAGGTTAGAGAGGGAGAATGAAGAAGGGAGTGAGGTGTGGCTTTTGGGGTATGCAGATTTTGCTGAAGAAGTAGCGGCGGCAAGAGGTGTGCCGGCGCCAGCCTTTTGTGGTTTTCCGGTGGTGAAGGTGAGAAGAGAAGTGGGAGAGCAAGAGAGGTTGAGAAGAGAGGGAGAGGAAGATGGTGAGGGGCGGCGGCTAGAGGGAAAGGGAAAATGATAGTAGGTTTAAGTTTTGGGGGTTTGGGTAATAGAAATAGGAAAGAAAATGATGAATTACTCTTCGTCGTTGCATTAAAAGAAATGTAGAGCTGAGATGCACCGGATTCTAGGTCGGATCACGGCTCAAACGGGTCAATAGTGGGTTAATGGGTAGGGCAATGGTTGATCTAAATATGGCTGAAATTGAATTTAAATAGTAGCCAGAATTGTTTAAAATAGGCTACAATTGGCACATATTTGATAAAAGTGGCTAGATTTTAAACGAATTGAGAAGAAATTGAATTGGCTGTTGTATAATTAATAAAAGTACTATATTTATAAATGATTTATCAAATAGATAATATTTAAATTATGAAAAAATCATAGAAACATTATTATCAATATAAATAAGTTATAAAATTGAATAGACTTATGTAAATATTATATAATTAATAAAATATTATATTTTATAAATAATGACTAGAAAATATATTTAATTTATCAAAAATTATACAAACTTAATTATTAACATAAATAATTTATAGATTCAAGTAATAATATTACGCAAATAAATCTATAAAATTATATAAATATTATCACGTAAATAATTTATAAAAATTAAGTAAAACATAAATCTTAAAATAAAGATTTGCTACATATATTAACATAAAATATACTGTGTATGACACGATTACTAAATATAAGAAAATTAATAAATTAAAATTTATGCAAATTATATATATATATATATATATATATATATATATATATATATATATATATATAATTTTGCAAGAATTATGATAATTAATTATTTTTTTAAAAAAAACATGAATGCAAGCCGAATAGTTGCGTAAAAAGGATAAATAAAATATACGTATATAAGCAGCTTATGTGGGGCGAAGGGAAGTCAAAATTGGATGTCAACACCCTCCTCTCCCCCATCCCCTGCTTCATCCTTCCCCTCTCCTCCCTGCCCCGCCATCATTACCTCCCTTTCCTCCACCACCACCTCCTCCTCCGCCATTATCGCTACCCCTCTTTCTCTATTGTCACCACCACCTCCATCAACTCCTTCTCCACTTCATTTGTTGTCGCCATCGTTGTATAATTAGGATTTCGATTTTACAACAATAGATGCAGCAACTACTGCAACAGATTCAGCAACTGTTGAAAATATATGCAACATGTGCTAAAATAGATGCTGCAACTGCTGAAACATATTCAATAGTTTCATATTTTCAGCAATTGCTGTATTATTTTCAGCAGTTGTTGAAAAAATTTTAGCAACTGCTGAAACAACTACAGTAATTGCTGTTTTTTGCAGAAATATTTCAATGGCTTAAAAAAATATATTTCAAGCTCATGACCAGAGCCAAAAAAATCTTGTAGAAATAAGAGAAAAATAAAAAAGGAGCGGTAGTGGCGGCAACAATAATGACATAGACGGAGGAGGAAGAAGAAAAAGAAGAAGAAGAGAGAAAGCTGGAGAGAGAAAAGAAAGAGAAAGAAAAAAGTGATATGAAAATATAAAAAGAGAGGGGAAATTTAAATTTTGAAATTAAAAATTTTAGGAGAAATTTTTTTCTAAAGTTATCAAAATTCTAATTTATACCCAAAAGCTTTTAATCACTCTAATTATATCTATTTTTTAGTTAATGACAGTTGACCAAGTCAATGTCACCATTTTTAATTTCAAGACTTACTTGTTATCTTTCACTCAATTTTCTCGAGTTAGTCTAGTCTGAACTGTCAAATTTAAAAACTTCTTTAAATTAATCTGAATAAGTTGGGCCCACCAGCTCCACTAAATACCTTTAGGAAAAATTACTTAACATAACACAATTATGAAACTATTTATATATAATAGCCACGGTTTTAAAAAATTACATATTATGGCTTTATTTCATTTAATGTGCCATTTTTTTCTTTTTTACTTCGTATTTATTTATTTTTACTGTTCCCATATTCAATGCCTAAAAATCCTTCAATAACTGCCCAACCCCCCTTCCATCTTCTCTCTCTCCCTCATTCTTCATTATCAACCCAATTTCTCCTCCTATCAAACCCACAATTCTCGCCACTCTCTCTTTTTTGTCTCTAAAATCTATTCAAATCAGGTAAATTCCGTTCCTGATTTTCATTTATTTTTCAATTTAAAATATATATTTTTTATATTGTAAAAAAAATTTAATCATGTAAATCATTGTTTCTTTTGTAATCAAATCTTTATGATATTTTGAAATCTCAAATAGATTTTAGAAAATTTCGTTAATTCAAGTAAGTTATTTTCTGATTTTGAAAATCATATTCGTGAATGTTTATAGTTTATGTATTATATATATTTGATACATTCAAATACATAATCCTTTATGTCTTTTTCAGAATTTTACATATGCAATACATATAAATACAAATATATATTTTTGGTTTGAATGGTTATGTATTCACCAGTAAACAACATTTATTTTAGTACTTGTATATGTGTTTTGTTAAATAGTTATGTATTTATCAGTGGAAACTATTTATTTTAACAGAAATACATTTTAGTACTTTTTGATACATTCAAATACATAATCCTTTTGGTAATTTTTTAGAATTTTACATATACAGATATATATAAATACGTGTATAAGTATTTTGTCTGTATTTTATTATACAAACTATTCATTTATTGTTTCTTCATTCTGATTTACCATTATGTAACAGGAAATAAAATATTTTGGTAAATTTTTTTCTATTTTTATATTTCAAGTTATGGTAAATAAAAATTCTATCCGTTATTAGAATCCTTTTATTTAAGGAACACAATAATTATTAGTTGAGTAAAAAAAGATAACTGATTATCTATGTGAAACATAATCCCTAAAATTACTCACCTAACAAGAATTTTTATTTGTATTTTGATACATTTTACCAATAGTAAATACAACACATGGCACATAAAATATTGCCATTTTATGTAAAAAATAAATATTGCTACTTAAACCTATTTTCTTCTAAATTATTGTCATTTCTGAAATTTTCTCATATTTTTATTCAGTTATTCTTGCTTTTCTTACCTTCTACCTACGTTCTTTTTTCTTAATGTGTTTATCTTAGATTGATTTCTTTAATTTTGTTAATATTAGTTTCTGTAAAAGTTAATGAAACATATAGATGTATAAATGAATAAATCATATTATCATTTAAGTGGAAAGTCAAAAAGTGAAAAGTTAGACTATTATTTTGTTTTTTCATTAAATTAAAATTTAGTTAAATACTTCAAAAAATAATAATAAATAAATTTAAATAAAAAATAAGTGAAAAATTAAAATATTAAAAAACTTTATAAATATTGAAAGACTAATATGCCCTTTAAATAATAATAATAAATAAAATATGTAAAAAAATTAAAATACTAAAATATCCTCCCTATATTGAAAGACTAATATACGCTTCATATAATAATTAAAAAAACATAAATAAATAAATAAATAAATAAATAATAATAATAATCTAAAAATGAGAACCAAAAAGTTAAAAAGTTGAATTATTAAAATATCAATTAAATATTGAACGACTATTTTACCCTTCAATCTAAAACTATTTTTATAATATTTTTATATATTAAAAAATAAAATTACATAGCAATAAATATTATTATTGTAACAAATATTATTAGATTATTAAATATTTCACAATGAATTATTTATATTAGAAAGTGAATTTATTGTAGTCTATTTAATTTTTTGGAGTTTTTTTTTTTAATACTTATTGAGGATAATAATATTTATTGCTATGAAATTCTACACACACACATATTAAAAGTGGAAGCACCCATATATAAAATTAGATTATCATAATGTTCATAAAATATTGAATAACTTTTTTGTCCTTCATTTATCACTAATCTTATGATATTTTTGTTACCAAAAAGTAAAAGTATCTTATGATTTTCTTTCGCAAAAAAAAAGAAACTTTTGCACTAAAAATGAATAAAATTTAAGGTACAAATGTAAGTCCCTTCCAATCCTTTAGAAGCATAATAGTAGTAACATATTAACATCTATATTGTAACTGAAGATCGTGAGTCTATTCCACATCATACCATTATTAGACTTTTAAATCCTACATAAATTACTACAAGAACTTATCAAAAGTTGCCTGAACATTAATAATTATAAACGTTTAAACCTTTTCACTTTTCGGATTTTTGATTTGCTTTGTAATCATGTCTTCTTCAGTAATTAAGAAAGTTATCTCCACTTATATAAACGGACTTTTACCTCAACCATTACCATTTTATTTTCTTTTAATTTCACTTTATTTTACTACGTGCATTCAAAATCAATAGCAGTAAGAGGTATGTTCCTATTTTTATTAAAATATTTATTTTATAAGATAATTCAATTTATTTTTCTTTCTTAATGTTTAGTTTAGTTGGTCTATCTTAAATTTATCTTAATATTTGGTGCACTTTAAGGGGGACTATGAGGTGAGATATATCGACCATTGCAACAGATTTTGCCTCGAAGATTTTTAGGATTAATAATGTAGAAAAAGAAATTTATGTCTTTTTGTGCTAAGATTTTGATTGGAAGTTGAATAACAGAGCCGATAGGTCAGGCGACGACTACTTCACTTATTATTTTAGTATTAGCTGCCTATCCCTCACCCTTGCTCCACTTTGTTTCGCTCGTGAGCATTACATTTGGATTAAGCAAGTGGATAAACTGATGTAATTCTTGAAGACTAAATGTCATTTTTCGTTATTTTTATTTCTTAATTCTTTTGTATTCTTGTGAATTTATAGCATTGTTTAAATTTTCTCCTTTGTAAAATAAAATACAAGATTTGAATGTTTTTCTTTTTTTTTTGGAGAGCATAATAGTTAGATGATTAGTTTTAGTTTCTCCTTTATTATAGTGTTAATTTAAAATATCTCCACGGAAAATAATAAATAATTCTTTCCGATGAATATATTTTGTGCTACTCAATATCACCTTTTAATAAAAATATAAAATCAATATAGCAAAATATTTCTTCCTTTGAATTAGCTAAATAATATCAACATTCACTATCTTTACTTCTTTAATCTTTAGTCTATTACTCAAATACAACCTTTTTAGGATTCTTACATAATTTTTATAATTTTTTATTTATTGATACGAGTTACACGCGCGAAAAGGAAAAAGTTGAATGACCTTATTACCAATAAAAAGTTAAACAACTTTTTAATCCGTCAAGAAAAAATTACTATAATAAAATTTGAGTATAAAGATTACACATTCTAATAAAAATTAAAAAAATCAACATATTTAAATATATATAATTTTAGTTAATAAATTATGATACAATATTATAGA
Source organism: Datura wrightii (assembly GCA_035772735.1). Classification (NCBI taxonomy): domain Eukaryota; kingdom Viridiplantae; phylum Streptophyta; class Magnoliopsida; order Solanales; family Solanaceae; genus Datura; species Datura wrightii. Next base: position 66,168,872 of record JASDFA010000019.1, on the reverse strand, counting down.
AATTTATATTAGTTCACATTTTACTAATTGCACATATATTTTTTAACTTTCAAATATTATTTTATAAATATCTTACTCTTTTACTACTATGTTATTTTAAAATTTTGCACCAAATAATATAAAATATACATGTGTTGTACATATTCAGAACTAGTAAATAAATATATAATTGGATTTGGTTTTTGGATATGGACTTCTGTGTCAAAATGTGCAAAAATTTTATTTATGAATAGCTTGGGCTATCCACATTGGTTTTTCCTTTGAGTAAAAAAACGTATAATTTTTTTATTAGCCCATTATTTGTCTAATAATAAATAATAAAATGTAAATTTCGTTTTTTTTTAATTTCTAACCCAGCTAAGATGCGGCTTCAATTCGTGATGTACGAACATTATTTTATTTTCAATATAAATTTACTTCTTTAACATGATAAATTATCATTGAAAAAATATAACAAATTTTGAAGAAAAATGCTACTAAATGTTAGAGATTACAAGTTATAATGTATCTATCAAGGTATAATAGGATAATTATAAAAAATTCCAATTCAAATTTAAATTAAAAACTATTTAATCTCAATTCAAAGTTTTACATCTTTCGATTCAAATTCAAATTTTCTTATTTGAACTGATCTTTTGAAAAAATTATTTTTTAAAAGATTATTAAACCTTATCAATCAATTTGGAAGGAATGATATTACAGTATCTCAACTCAAATTCTTTTTTTTTTAAGAATTAAAATTAGTTTTTATTTATTAAATATGATAGTTCTACAATAAAGGATAAATAAAACCTACTATTAGCTAATGAATTATTCAAAATTATATATGGGCCAGGCCAATTAGCCGATCCATTAGTAAGAGCAGTCTCTGATGCCTAAAATAAAGGCATCACTTTTTCTTTATTGATAATTTTTTTTTAATTAAATTTACTTTATCAGAAAAAATACATGTTTACCTTCTCATGACAAGCTTAATTTCTTTTTCTTTTATATAAAAATATATTAGTAATAAATTTATAACTGATAACTCCAACACATAAAATATATTATGTTTAAGTTTAATAGATATTGAGTTCTGCTTTATCTTTTATTTAAATAGTGAAAAATCTTTTAAATTATAAATTTCATAAATATATTATATATTATATTAAAATTGTCACTTGTTATCAGATTGCCATTTTGGTGTAACCCACATTGCAAGCGGGCTTTTTCTGCCCTTTTTCCCTAATTAAAGCTTCCGAGTTGACACGGGCAAGAGAGACGATGGCTAGTGGGGGAAGAGAGGCACCAAAGATAGTATGGAGCGAGAAAGTAGGAAGGTTCGAAACAGAGGACAAGGAAGCTTATTTGGAGTACGAGCTGACAGATGGAGGCAGAGTAATGGACATTCTCCACACCTATGTCCCTCCTACCAAGCGTGGATTAGGGCTTGCTTCTCATCTCTGCCTTGCCGCCTTTTCACATGCCCAATCTCATTCCCTTTACGTCATTCCCACCTGCTCTTACGTCTCTGTCAGTCTTCTCTCTCTCTGGAATTTGCAATTTTGCTTATTAATACCTACTTCAACTGCAATTATAAGAGGTTTTTTTTTTAATCTGTTTCTTGCTTTACTTGTTAAGCCAAAATACACATAATATATCTTAATCGAAGGTTCTGTTTCTTTTTGTATTTTCATTTATGTTTGGACTTCACCTCACATGATTAGTCCTTGCTCAAATGTGGAATTGAAAGAATTCTTTTTATTTTCAGTCGCCATGGTATGTGTTCGGACTTCAGAGTAAGGAGACGAGGGGCAAGGGAAGGTAGTGTAGTGGTGGATCAAAAACTTTCATGTTCATAGTTTGACAATAGGATAATGCTATGGCTACACTAGGTAGAAATTAATGCTGGCAGGGAACAGTGGAATAGAAGCTATTTTGCGTTCCCTGCTATGCATATCAACTTCTCTGTAAGCTGTAGCGCTTATGTATGCTTTCTTTATCTTGTTCTTTGATTTAATTTCCATTATTATGTGTTGCAGTTTTGTTTCGCACAAATTTGAGCTTTTTGTCTCATGAGTCTCTTGTATCCATAATATTCCTTAGTTCTACTCAAAAGATTTTGCGCTTTGTTGAAACTAGCAACCAAATAACTTTATTTCTCTCTCTTGTTCCCTCTTTTTAAGTTTCTAACAAAGACCGCATGCAATAATTCAAGTAGATTTCCTCCCTCTATAGTTCTATGCACCAGTTGACATAGTTTGTGATACAACCACATGTGACTGACAACCTTATTGCTCTTGCACAGTAAAAGTTGGGACAAGATTTTTTTTTTGTTGAATGGTTGTCTCGATGACTTTATGTCCTTGTGAATTAAAGAAACAAAATATCCTGTGTAAATTGGAGGGAAACCTATACTAAAAAGATAGTCCTATTATCACGGCGGTAAAAAGTCACAAGTGTCTCTCATCTTCTTGTGCTAGTCAACGTTTGAGCTAAATATGATTCTATTTTGTGTCACATCCTGCAAAGTTATCAACTATTTTAGCATACTACCACCAAAACAACTAAGACCTCTAGATGGAAGATCTATCTCGAATCCTGAAGGTCTTTCATCAGCATGTTATCAGGGGAAATAACGAACATACTTGCTTGCAACTCTTTCCTGACACATCTGAATTTCTCATTGTGAACTTAAAAGCTTATCTTCTTGTACCTCCTGGTGATAATCTGCAACAATAGCAGTATTTGAGCTCCAACCTGCTTTTGATTTCAGTGAACTTCTTCCTTTTTCTTATCCACAAACAAACACCAACGAATTGCAATGAGTAAAGTATCTGATAGAAGTGGTGCATCTCACCACTTCCCTCTCTCTTTTCATGGACAAAATAAATTATCACTCACCACAGCAAATCACAGGCTTGAGAATTAGTTTCCTGTGCCTTTCCATTCTATAGGTTGCAATAGGGACAAATTAATCATTTGTAGCTATTAGATGTCAATCCTAAATCCCCGTGCCCCCTTCCTGGACTTTGTTCTAGTGGTAAGAACACAATTCGATGCGTGGGTAAGGTGCACATCACGAGTTTGAACCCCGCTTTATAAGAAAGCCTAGTACTTAAGTAGACACATTATTTTCCAAAACCATGTGGAGAGCGCCAACTGGCACTCAGAGTTTCTTGATATATATATCAAAAAAAAATTTTAAATGCATTTTTGGGGTGAGTCTTAGGAGCGGAGTGTAATAAAAATGCACCAGGGTGATCTGTAGGGGCAAAAGTATCGCGAGGTATAAGCCCCATCTGTCCGGGTGTATACTTAAGCATTGACACGTTTTTATTTTGGGGCATAAGCCCAGAAAATCTCTCCTAATAAAAATTAAAATTGCTAAACAAGTCCTTAAATTAATACCAAAAGATACTAATTCAACTTGTTATTAATTTTAAGAAATTTAAAAACCTTAAAAATCAAAATACTTTTTATTCATAGCCTTGATTTTTATTCTTTTTCTTCATCTTTCGTTGTGTAAAGGGAAAAATAATCAATGTGTTGCTCTGGTTTGATGCTTTTGAACGTAGGTTCTTCTTCTTTTTCTTTTTTTTTTCAGGTTAAATTTTAAATTTTTACTAAATGTTAGAAAGGTCTATAAGTATTTTGGGATGAGTAGTTATAATAATTGTTTAGTAATTATTGATTTTGATTGATATTTTAAGACAAAGCAGTTCCACTAATTTTATATTTTCTTGAAATTTCTATAATTTCTATGTAATTTTAACTTCTTTATTATTGTTTTTATTATATTAATTTATAATATTCACCGGGCTTATGCCCAACGCCTCGAGGCTTATGCCTCCCTCTGTATTAGGTAAAGCGTCTCACCTCGTCTCTGTCACACCCCAATTTGGGGGAGAGACGCGAATGGTACTCGGTACCTTACAGACTGAGGAACCGACTATTAACATTTGTAACTGTAACATCTAGGCCAATAAGGCCACCTGTCACAATCAGCTAGAAAACAACATATGGACCGACGAGGTCACAACTCAATAAAGATATAAAACACATGAGCCGATGAGGACATAATTGAGCTAAGCAACATAAAACAGAACTACATTGAACTAAGTCCACAAAGCCTCTATGAGTTCCGATCCATCCATCACTATGCATCAAAAACTCGAGCTAAAACAAAACCAAACCTCTAGACATTGGTTCCAGAAGGAAAGGAGCATATTGACACAGTAACTGAACTAACGTGTTCCTACTGCAAAAGGCCGATCCGGGCTTCCACCTGTATCTGCAGCATGAATGCAGCGTCCCCAGGCGAAGGGACGTCAGTATAAATAATATGTACTGATATGTAAGGCTGAAAACAATAGTCATGAGACAATAATCATAATGATAATCAAGTCAAGGGATGAGAGCATAAAAGGATAGAAATAACCTGAAACTCTAAAACCTATAACTCACTCTATGTGAGTAATACTCAAAATAACTAAACTAGAAGTAGGATAGAAGCAACCTGAACCTTGGAAACTATTGTAACCTGAATGGAGTGTCAAACTTTATCAGTGCAATCACATAAAATGTCATATAACAACAAAATGTATGCATATGAATATTATGCTCATGTCTGCCCTACCCAGCAGGTGCACTGGGTGGGAGGCGCCTTTGCTCACCGGTAATAACGGTCGGTGATGTAATATGTCTTCTGTGCCCGTAGGCCCCCGCTTCCGAAATCCGGAAGTAACATAACATAACCATGCATGCTCATGATATGATATATAACCACAACCTCAGAGACCTCATGACTCAATAATGACCCTCGTTGGGTCATCCTATGATACAATGGAATACTAATTCTATGACACGAGTAAGACTCGATCGCGAAGAGATCTTGGCTTAGCACACACGCAAACATATCTGAGAGAGAAAGCTCTATAAAGAGAGCATACAATCTTAGGGACTTTTTAGATAGAGTACTCGATATGAACTTTTGGCCTCACCATTCATTACATGATCACAAATACTTGATTTGACATTAGAGGCACCATCTACAAATAATGGATTCTTTCATTAACTTAAGGAGTCTCAATGATGACTCATAGGGAAGCTGAACTTATAGATGTGTAGCTTAAGTATGAATGCAAGACTTAATAACCTAACATGGACATCCTTCTAGGAACTCTATAACAGGAAAATCGTATGTACCTTAAGACTCTTATCTGAAGCAATTTGTGAAGACTTGGATTCATTGTTCTTTACAGAAACTAGTTCACTTGACCGAGACGATAGCACAATTCTCTGAGTATGAATTCTTTGACCTCTTTGGATAGTCTTTGTATTTGTAATACATTCTTGTGTATAGTATTTGGTTTATGAGAAAGCTATTCCCTAAATGAAGGGTATAAACATAAAGTTGTGAATGACACAAAGGTTCTATAGATTGGAAAGGATTACAATGACCTTCGGATATTTATTGGAATTACCTTATAATTGTCATGAACGTAAATAAGTAGTATGTGTGGAAGTTCTTAGATCCAGGAGTTATAAATACACATTACTTAATATATATGTTTGTCTTAAGTACTATTGTGATAAAATTATAAGGGTGAGATTCCTCAGGACAAGGTTGGTCTATTTAGGTTGATTTAGTTGTAACTCAGGCATCTCTCTGTTAATAACCAATTGCCCTCTTTAAAAGGTCTTTCTAATCATTCATTTATATCGTATGTACGCAACCTCTAAAACCCATTGAGTAGTGGCAATACTTGTCTTCCTCAATATTCTCAAATTAACTTGAATTCATACAATAACACTATAACTTTCGACCCAACCAATTTGTTCACACTTATCTCTTAATCCCCAAATTCATTTCTAACAAGCCTTACAATCGTGTCGTATCCTTCAAGTTACCCAACTCGTCAATAACCATATAAACCTTTTTCTACATATTCTAAGGTCCCTTAGTCTCAACCTTATTGTTAACCAATTCAACATCTTTAACATAATATAACATCTCATCATATACTTCACTTATACAACTTCAACCCTAACTTCATTGCTAATCGTGGATATGGTACCTACTTCATTCTAAATATATATCACCAGTACACTTCTCAACCTATACAATTCGTCACAGCAATTTCCTTCTTCGTACAATACCAATTCATTACTTAACTTCTCAACTAATAGGGTCATTTCATAGACGTTCTACTAGATTTACCTAAGGACGTAGTTAGGTGATTTAGACACCCTAAGGGCACGCAAACTCACCTAAGGGTGACATTCTCATATGTAACATAGAGGACCAGCCCACAATGCGCACTCACGGGTCTTTCGACTTGATTTACAACTATGTCGAGGATAATACGTTCTAAGACGTTCATTTCACAAGCAAGCATTCATACAAGTTCTAAGGCGTAAGATGACCTTCAATACACACGTTAAGCTTATAAATAGCTCTTAGAAATCAGTTCATTATATATTTCGAACCCACTTATATCGACTTTAACTATTAACTTGAATTTATGCTTAAAGAAAGAAGAAGGGGTGCCCTTACATACCTTTAGACGTAGGTTCCAATTTAGCCGATGATAATCCTCAACTTTAGACTTGTACTCTTTCCAATTTCTACAGCTCCAAACACCTATCAACATGGCTGTACCAACTTCCAAAACTGGCCAGACACCACGTAACAAAAACACAAAGGCAACAATTTACTACAACTTCAATTCCGCACAAACTCATAGATATCTTACGAATTGAAAGGTAGAAATACTTACTTGACCTTGTAAAATGCTTAGCCATATGGGGAGCAAGTTCTACGAGCTTCTACTAGTTTGACTCTTCCGAACCCGAGCCGGTTCCACCGAAATAACTCCCTGAAGATGTTTTCTATAGCTTCAGGAACCTTTAGCTTAGGTAGATCAGTGGTTGATGATGTTTTGCTTCTTTAATCTTCTTCAGTTTCATGAAACACCCAAGGAAGGAATATCCTAACCAAGCTGCTCCCTTTGCCGTTCTTATGTTATAAAATAAATGGCCAAGTGACTTAACATATATATATACTCACTACACGCCGCCTCACTACGGCCGCCTCGCACCTCGTTGTGGAGGGAGAGGTGGACCTTGCGCAGCCCATCGCGGAGGGCCTGTCCACGTCATGAAGCCTGTTGCGGAGGGGTCTGTCCATGTCGTGCAGGCCACCTTGGCCTGGCCTCGGCCGCTTCATCTGTTTGTTAGTTGACTCGTTTCTTCCACGTACCATGCACACTGTTTAAACTCTCATAATACACACATATGCATCCAAATAGACAGAAATTTTTCCGGGTGTAACAATCTTGCTCCCCCGCCGTTTAAAACACTGATATCAAATGTGAACTTTGCTATTATGATCTCTTTATTTTGCGATCCTAGTGGTAACTTTTTTGGGCATAGTTCTTTTTGGTTCCAAGTTAAGAACCAGGTGCATGATATGGACTTGCTATTACTATAGATGGTACCAGTATTATTATAGTAATAACGGTAATATTCCTAGGACTACGTATCTCATGTATGACTTTTGATTAACTAGACAATATGGCTGCTTTCAAGTTTAAACCTTATATACACGAGCATTGCTCCATGTTAGCGACCTAAGTTGCTCTTAACAATGATTCTTCAGTTTCCCCAGGTATATCTGTCTTTCCTGGTGCTACCTTCAGGGTTTTATTATAGATTAGATTAGTATAAATAAAATCAAGGTGCTCCACCTGATGTCTCATTTTCCGTACTGCTGAACTAATATATTGTTCATCATGCAGGACACATTCCTTCCACAGAATCCTTTTTGGAATTCCATTTTGCACAAAAAAGACCTGAAATCTCACATTTGAAGCAACATGTGGCTCTTTATGAAATATTGCCTCTTGTGCTTATGGAGTGTCCCAGTATGTGCGAAATAGTTGATGTTAGGAGAAACAATCCAGCCCTTGAAGGCTCGGCAAGCAAACTCACTCTGGGTTCTGTTTTTTTCTCATATCTTTACACTGGAGTGTATTGCTATCTGTAATAATGACACCTTTCCTAGAAATTGAATCTGTTTCCCGTTATAATGAACCAATGGCAAAGCTTAAGAGGTTTTCATGTTACTGACCTCCTTTCCAGAGTACAATAACTCTGTTCCACTCTGGGAATTGACCGACTTTTTGTTCTTTATTCTCACTTGAGTTCCAAGTTTGTTTCTGTGTGCTCAATAGCCCCCTCAGCACATTACTTTGGGTCATTTGCGCTTATACCTTTTTTCGTCATGGTGTTTAACTTATGACCCTCAAAACAAAAAACATTTTCGCGGGGCATAAAAATATATATTTTTGTATCACGACTGTTTACCAAAAAATCGGTATAATTAAATTTGTAAATATGATATGTTTGAACTCACGAAAATGATATTTATACAAACAAATAAGTTAAACGTTGAAATGATTAACGTGTAAAAGGTAATGAATAAAGTATTTGAAATAATAAGATTCAGGGGGATAACTATGAATATAAAGTCGCTGGTCTGCTCATACCTTCCGGAGGATATTTGGAATACGTGTTCTAACAAGCTTCCTTTTAATGAATACGAAAACTAAGAGAGAGATTTGATGTGAGCAAATAATAAAGTGTATTTTCTTGTAAATTCCCACAATTGATCTTTACAAGTAAATAATGTCATTGTTTATAGGAACTAGAAATAGCACAATGACTAATGAAATAACTTCACTTGGGTCCGATACTACATAGATGAATCAAATTACTCTTTCCATATAATATCGTTACATATGACAGCTAACTACTATCAATACTACATAGCCTTGATTGGTGGGATTCTTATATGATTTTACCTACGTGAAACTGTCTTTTTCCTTATAACTTTGATTCACCAATCATAATATCGGGGCACGAGTCGGCGCTCATCCTTAATAGCTTCACTTCGCTTATTCTCATGTTAGATCTTCCCAGCTCCGAATATGATTTGAGATTTGATTTTTAGAAATTTGCTGCTCTTTCTTTGGTTGGTCAACTTGACTTTTTCACATCAACGATACTTAGACTTGACGTGACATCCTCTCGCTTCGACGACGTACTTGATATAGTTTTACCCATACAATGATATCTCCAAAGTTATGCTCCACGTGACTTTAGTTTCTAAAAATCTCATGCTGCACTAAGTAGAAGATCATAACATGAGTGATTCGACAGATTTGGATTCATATATGTATCCACCCATGTGATACTTATTCTACATTATATATATGATCCATCTGTATAAATATTATTATCTACATCTAGAATGTCGTATGCTTCGGAATAAGCTTGTACAGTTTGAGAAAGAGTTTTGATTGATCAAAATAAGAATTTACTTCAACTGATATATCCTTAGGCATGACAATAAATAATATAAAGATCACACTTAAAAAGGATAGATAATTAGTTAGAGCAGCGTACACCGTAAAGAAACTAAATGCAGAAGAGGGGAAATTGGCCCAGTATCTATTTTTATGAAGTATAGAAGCCATTAAGCTTCAAATGCAGCAAACTAATTTTACCTCAAGTGAGGTATCTGTATACACCAAAAATAGCAGCCAAGTATGGCTGCATCTTATCTAAATATGGGCGTCAACCCTCTCAAAATGCATCCAACCAACTTTTCTAAACGCAACAATTAGTTTCCTAAAAAATACATCAGCCAACCCTCTTAAATTCATCAGTTCAGTTGCTAAAGAAAAAAAAGACAGTCTATTTTAAGAGCTACCAAAAATGAAAGACCAATTCATTTTAAGAGAAATTCGTGCAATTCCAGCAATTTAATTTTGACATCTGGCTAGCCATTCGTGTCTTTGCTGGGGATCCGGAAGAAGAGCTATTATAAGCAGGGGTAGAAACAAGAAGCAACATTGGTCGATACAACGGTGGGCGGGCTAATACATAAATGTAAACTAAGGGCGAGGGGGTTTAACAACTAGTAGTTGGGTCATTCCAAAAACGGAGGGGCAGTGCAAAAGGACGGGTGTTGGGGAACTAGGTAGAATAGTTAATATAAGTTAGTCACGGTTAAGGTGACATAGGACTCCCTAAAGTCAAGAATGCTGCTTATTTTTGTTGTTTCTCTCTCTTTTTTCCCTTTATCTGATTTTTAAAATTCCAAAGTATATTTTGTCATTCCACTATAATTAATGTGCGTCAAGTTTTCAAACTGCTTGCAAGAACTTATGCATTCACATATTGCCGGAATTTATTTTGAGCTATACTTTCCTCATTTCAAAGTAAATAGTATTTTTAGCTTGAACACATCCATTAAGAAGGTATGATCGAATAAAATGAAGAACAATGTAGAACAGAATTGTTGTTCTTCTTAGAAGAGAGGAAAAAGATGATCAGAGATTTTAGTAGAGAAGAGAAAAAAAATGAGAGATCAATTGTATCCATCAATCAATAATGTGTATAATACATCTCATAGGAGTTATATATACACACACAGATTTAGAGCTTTTTGAACTAGTTAACTACTTAACTAAATTATTAACTGACTTCTAGCTAACTGACTAAGTTAATCACTGCTTAACTACACCTACTAACCGAACAACTTATCCAGCTATATTATGGCCTTGATACCAATTTGGGGGTGGGGGTGCGGAAGTGAGAGTTGAGAGAGAATATGAGGAATGCGGATGCGGATGCCTTTGGCTTCCGTCTGAGTTTCTATTTATAGACAAAATTTACAAATGACTTTTTTACAATTGGCTCTTCCTGTTCATGAATGACCCCTACTATTCATAAATAGTTGGCCGACACCTTTGGCTTCCGTCTGAGTTTCTATTTATAGACAAAATTTACAATCGACTTTTTACAATTGGCTCTTCCTGTTCATGAATGACCCCTACTATTCATGAATAGTTGGCCGACACCTTTACTATTTACTTTGCGACTTTTCTGCTAAAGTAGCCGCCCTCTACTGTACACTTTAAGACTTTCTATACAAAAACAAAAAACTTTATCTGTAATATTTTATCTATACTTAAATCTAATTCTTTTCCTTTTATTTGTTCAAACATATTATTATCAAATACTATTTTTTGTTCTAAACTTTCGCTATCTTGATATTCTTCTTTACTTATAATTTTTATATCTGTTTCAGTCATTATCTATTTCATATTCTTCTATCTCGTTGCGGCTACTTTAGCAGAAAAGTCGCAAAGTAAATAGTAAAGGTGTCGGCCAACTATTCATGAATAGTAGGGGTCATTCATGAACAGGAAGAGCCAATGCCGAACACCTATAAAGACACAGAAAATGTTCGAACAAATAAAAGGAAAAGAATTAGATTTAAGTGTAGACAAAATTTTAGACGACATAAGTGAGCAAAATGATGAAGAAAACCTAGATCAATATTCAGAAACATCAGAAACTTATACTAATCTAATAGAAAAGGAAAATAACATAGAAATTAATGTAGAAGACATAGACGAAAAACCTAGTATATCAGGAACTAGAAGTCCAAGAAGACCAAATATTAGTCCAACCTATTATACTTACGAAAGGGAAAATAGAAGTAAAACATTATGGAATAAAAGATTAAATAAAAACTGGACACCTAGACAAAATATAGAACAATATAATTTCTTAGACTTAGATTGTGTTGCAGATACAAATAAAACAATTCAGCTATGGATAGGATATATTTCAAAACAGTTAATAGATAACAAAATTTTAATAGCAGATGCCCCTGGATACATAGAACGAACATTAATAGGAACAACAAAAATATGGCTACAAAATTTATCACCAGAAAGTTTAGAAACATTAAGAAATAATAAGAAAATTAATAATGAACCAGCAACAACATCTATAGATATATTAACCAAATACGAAATGGCAATAAGAAATGAATTTAGTAGTATGACTACCGAAATAGAAGAACGACAAAAAGATAAAGAACTAAACAGAAATCTAATGAATAAATTAAGCATATGTAAAATGAGTTATATGGATGAATATACATGCGCATTTAAAGAATATTATTATAAAGGATTATATACAAATGAAGAAAGCAGAGAAATAAGGAAATTATATTATACAAAATTACCAGAACCGTTTAGTTCAAAAATAACTAAAGACTGGCAAGAATCAGGACTAATAGATACATTAGGATCCAGAATAAAATTTCTACAAAAATGGTTTACAGAATTATGTGAAAAACATAAGGAAGACATGAAAATGGAAAAAATATTAGTAAAAAACTTAGCATGTTGTACAACTAGAACAGCACCACAATTTGGATGCACAAATAAATACAAGAAAAGAATTAAAAAATACAGACCATTTAGAACCAAATACAAGTATAAAAAACCAAGAAAAAGATACTATATAAAAAAATTACAAACAAAAGAGACCTCACAGAGCTAAGAAAAATATATCAGAATGCAAATGCTACAATTGTGGCAAATTAGGACATTTAGCTAGAGACTGTAGAGTACCTAAAAATGTAAATAAAAAATAAATTTCAGAAGTAGAAATAATAATCAAAGATGAAAAATATAAACAAATAGATTATATAGACTATAATCTAAGTGATGAAGATAGTATATACGAATTAACAGAATACGAAAAAACAGATAATGAAAACGAGATAGAAGAATATGAAATAGATAATGACTGAAACAGATATAAAAATTATAAGTAAAGAAGAATATCAAGATAGCGAAAGTTTGGAACAAAAAATAATATTTGATAATAATATGTTTGAACAAATAAAAGGAAAAGAATTAGATTTAAGTATAGATAAAATATTAGAAATACCTAAACTAAGAAATTTCTTTAAAATAAGACAAGAAGAATACTACGTGGTAAGCCAAAAAGAACATATAATAGACTGCAAATACACCCAAGGAAAAGCTAAAATACCTATTATAAATAAGAAGATAATAAACAAGGAAATCCAAGAAATAAAAGCTAGAAATCCAATAAAATACGTACACCTAGGAGCAACAGAAATACTTATAAAAGCATGTTTTAGAGAAGGAATAGATACAACGATTGAGCTATATTTAGCAGATGACAGAATAATCCACCCAATAGAAAAAAGTATAATAAGCGCAGTTAGAGGAAACTTAATATATCAAAAGTTTAAATTTATTATAAGTGCCAACTACTCAGTAGCATTAGATGACAGAAATATAGATAAATCTCTAGTACTATACTGGAAAATGTCAGGAATAGAACTGGCTCCAGGTAGTAAAATATTTACAGCAAGATGTAAAAACTTATATGTATTAACTACAAAGCATAAGATAACAGCTAAAAATAAAATTCAAAGAATTAAAATAGAAAACCCTTTTGATAAAATAATTAATGTTATTGATAATAATGATTATAGCTACAAAGAGATGAATATTGAGGAGGATCTAGAAATAGTAAAAGAAAGACTAAGCACATCAAAAAGAATAAACTATGATACACCATCGTCATCTAGAAATAGTACTTCAAGAAAAATAGAATATGAAATACAACCTAAATTATCAGAACAAAGAATGGATGAAATACAACCTTACCAATACTATATAACAGGAATATTAAATCAACGAAAATATTTAATAAAAATAGATAAAGGACAAAACGAAAGTTATGTCACAAGAGAACTAATAAAAGAAGAAGAAATTACAAAAAACAAAAATATAAATACAGAATTACCTGGAATATTAACAAATATGGAACAAAGTACAGAACAAGAATTAATTATTGGAGGAATACCAATAAAAATAAAATTCAAAATATATCAAGGAAAAGACAATATAACTTTAGGAATAAAATGGCTGGAAACAGTAAAACCTTATAATATAGACGAAAAACAGCTAATAATACATTACGAAAATAAAAAGATAATCATTAAAAGGACTTTAATATGAAAGAATGACAAAAATCTATATACTAATGAAAATAATAATGGAAGGATATTACAACAGATATTATACACCTATGGTAGATACAGGAGCAGGAGCAAATATGTGTAAACACAACTGCTTACCAGAAGATAAATGGGAAAAATTAAAATCACCACTTATAGTTACTGGATTTAACAATGAAGGAAGTATGATAACACACAAAGCTAAAAATATAAAAGCACAGATATGGGATAAAAGAGTAAATAACAAAATAAGAAAAAACACACCATGGATTAAAGGAAGTGAAAAAATTACTCAAAAATTAGAAAATATAACAACTAACGATCAAAAAATCGAAATGATAATATTTACAATTGATAAAGAACAAATATTACAAGATAAATTGAAATCATTATATAATGAAAATCCATTACAAGGATGGGAAAAACATAAAACAAAAGTAAAAATTGAATTAATAGATGAAAATAGTATAATAACGCAGAAACCCCTAAGATATAATTTCGAAGATCAAAAAGAATTCCAAATGCATATAAAAGAATTACTAGAAAATAATTATATACGAGAAAGTAACAGTAAACATAACAGCCCGACATTTATAGTAAACAAACATAATGAACAAAAAAGAAAGAAAAACAGAATGGTAATAGATTATAGAAATCTAAATGCAAAACCTAAAACATATAATTACCCAATACCAAACAAAATATTAAAAATAAGACAAATACAAGGATATAACTATTTTAGTAAATTTGACTGTAAATCAGGATTTTACCACTTAAAACTAGAAGAAGAATCAAAACAACTAACATCATTTACTGTACCCCAAGGATTTTACGAATGGAATGTATTACCCTTTGGATATAAAAATGCACCAGGTAGATATCAACACTTCATGGATAATTATTTTAACCAACTAGAAAACTGTATAGTATACATAGATGACATATTACTTTATTCAAGAACAAAAGAAGAACATATAAGATTACTAGAGAAATTCATACATATAGTAGAAATATCAGGAATAAGTTTAAGCAAAGAAAAAGCTGAAATACTAAAAAATCAAATAGAATTTTTAGGTATACAAATAGACAAAAATGGAGTAAAAATGCAAACGCACATAGTACAGAAGATAATAGATTCTGAAGAATTATTAGATACTAAGAAAAAATTACAATCTTTTTTAGGACTAGTTAACCAAGTAAGGGAATATGTACCAAAATTAGCAGAAAATCTAAAACCATTACAAAGGAAACTAAAAAAGGATATAGAATATTACTTTGATGAAAAAGACAAAAAATATATAAAAAAGATAAAAGAAATGTGTAAAGAACTACCAAAATTATATTTTCCAGATGAAAGCAAAAAATTCACTTACATAGTAGAATCAGATTCTAGCAATCATAGCTATGGAGGAGTATTAAAATATAAATATGAAAATGAAAAAATAGAACACTATTGTAGATACCATTCAGGATCATATACAGAACCACAAATTAAATGGGAGATAAACAGAAAAGAATTATTTGCATTATATAAATGTTTGCTTGCATTCGAACCATATATTGTTTATAACAAATTTATTGTTAGAACAGATAATACACAAGTAAAATGGTGGATAACTAAGAAAGTACAAGATTCTGTAACAACAAAGGAAATAAGGAGATTGGTATTAAATATATTAAACTTCTCATTTACAATTGAAGTTATCAAAACTGAAAAGAATACAATTGCAGATTACATCTCAAGATACAAAACCTGACGAAGGTAAAATGGAGCAAATACTCGGACTCCTAACTATACTTTGCAAAAAAGTGGAAAGTATGGAGGAAGATATACAGCAGCTGAAAAGCAAAGCTAATAGTCAGCAGCGTGACTCAAAAAACGCAGAGCTACGTCGATCGGAAGACGAAAAACTTCCAGAGCTAAAAGGAGACGTTGGGAAACTCCATAAAACCCAAGCTAACATTTCACCTAGTGCAGTTGCAGGTACTTCAGGACCTAAGGAATGAAGAGATATTATAAGGAAACAGCTATTCGATAAACAATTCACAATGAAAAATATACCATCTATTCCACAAACCAGCACATACAAGGAAAGTCTGAACCAAACTAAACAAACCTATAACCATATAGCCAATACCTACATACAAAACATCCACAAAATACAAACCTTCCTAAACAGAAACCCACGATCTATAAATACCCAGAATCCAGAAGAAGATTATGTCACCCAATATCTACAAGGGTACAACAAGCTAATAGCACAACCAAATACCAACGCCAACCTAGTAAAAACATGTTACAACTATGGACTACTCGGAACAGTATATACCAAAACAGGAGATGAGATAGCAACCATACCAGAGCTACACAAGGCATTTATGACATATAAAAGAATAACGAAAGGAACATTTTTCTACATTAAAATATATACAGCACCTGCTGAGATATTATTTGACGAAATAAAACCAATTATCCAAGTGGTGAAAATAGGACTAACGAGAGAAATGATTATACCGGAAAAGATAGACCAACAGGAAGAGATAAAAAGTACAGACATACCGAAATTCTACGCCAACAAAAGAATTATTGGTCTAGCTACGATACTAAGCGAACTAGCCAATAATTTCTTAAACGGAAATTCTATCTGGAGCTACTATTCAAGAGATCAAACAATGATATATGCAAACTCCAGAGAACATAAAGAAGCAGATATGGAAGAATTACGCCAGTGGATACTCAGTCTGCTTAAACCAGAAGAAATACCTACAACAAGAGCTATACGAAGAAACTATATTTCTCCAGCTCTACTAACAAGATACTGCAAAACGGTAGGACAAAAATACCCAGATCACCATTGTTCCAAGTGTCATGGTGAAAATGACGACAAAATACCCGATGTATAGCTGGAATGAAATAAGGACGAAAAAAGAAAACGCAGCGGCTTAGATAGAAGAAAATGACATACCAGAAGATCAGATAAAGAAAGCAGCAGATATGTTTTTAAAGTTTTTTGTTTTGTTATGTAATGAGTCGTCCAAAATAATGGACAGACAAAGTTTTTTGTTTTTGTATAGAAAGTCTTAAAGTGTACAGTAGAGGGCGGCTACTTTAGCAGAAAAGTCGCAAAGTAAATAGTAAAGGTGTCGGCCAACTATTCATGAATAGTAGGGGTCATTCATGAACAGGAAGAGCCAATTGTAAAAAGTCGATTGTAAATTTTGTCTATAAATAGAAACTCAGACGGAAGCCAAAGGCATCCGCATCCGCAATCCGCATTCCTCATATTCTCTCTCAACTCTCACTTCCGCACCCCCACGGCCAACTATTCATGAATAGTAGGGGTCATTCATGAACAGGAAGAGATATAATTTCGAAGATCAAAAAGAATTCCAAATGCATATAAAAGAATTACTAGAAAGACACAGGAAAAATTAATATCCCATCTAAAAATACAATTACAACTATTAAAATATAAATTACAACACGATTTACAATGAACAAGGAAGAATATGTTATAGAAGAAGAAAAATATATAAGCCAAAAAGGATTAGAAATAAAAATTGTACACTCAAATTTAGGAAGAAGATTTAAAAAGATAGGAGACCAATTATATTTAATGTTAGAAAAAGAATCAGCAAAACTAGAAGATAGCTTAACAGCTATGGTAAGGATTAATAAAGAAAATGAGGAAATAGATAGGAAAAAAGAAATAGAAAAAATTAAAAAACAAGCACAAATAGAAGTTCAGCAAATTAAAGAAGAAAAAGACACGAGAATCCAAGAGCTAGAAAAAGAACTAGAAAAACTTAAACAATTATATGAAGAAAAATTAAAAGCTAAAGAAAAACAAAAAGAAGAGTTAAAACTTACAGAAGAAATAGAAAAGTTTAAGATATTACTAGAAGAATCAGGAACAGTAGAAAATCAGCCTAAAATAGGAATAGACGACATAAGTGAGCAAAATGATGAAGAAAACCTAGATCAATATTCAGAAACATCAGAAACTTATACTAATCTAATAGAAAAATAAAATAACATAGAAATAAATGTAGAAGACATAGATGAAAAACCTAGTACATCAGGAACTAGAAGTCCAAGAAGACCAAATACTAGTCCAACCTATTATACTTACGAAAGGGAAAATAGAAGCAAAACATTATGGAATAAAAGATTAAATAAAAACTGGACACCTAGACAAAATATAGAACAATATAATTTCTTAGACTTAGATTGTGTTGCAGATACAAATAAAACAATTCAGCTATGGATAGGATATATTTCAAAACAGTTAATAGATAACAAAATATTAATAGCAGATGCCCCTGGATACATAGAAAGAACATTAATAGGAACAACAAAAATATGGCTACAAAATTTATCACCAGAAAGTTTAGAAACATTAAGAAATAATAAGAAAATTAATAATGAACCAGCAACAACATCTATAGATATACTGACCAAATACGAAATGGCAATAAGAAATGAATTTAGTAGTATGACTACCGAAATAGAAGAACGGCAAAAAGATAAAGAACTAAACAGAAATCTAATGAATAAATTAAGCATATGTAAAATGAGTTATATGGATGAATATACATGCGCATTTAAAGAATATTATTATAAAGGATTATATACAAATGAAGAAAGCAGAGAAATAAGGAAGTTATACTATACAAAATTACCAGAACCGTTTAGTTCAAAAATAACTAAAGACTGGCAAGAATCAGGACTAATAGATACATTAGGATCCAGAATAAAATTTCTACAAAAATGGTTTACCGAATTATGCGAAAAAATAAGGAAGACATGAAAATGGAAAAAATACTAGTAAAAAACTTAGCATGTTGTACAACTAGAACAGCACCACAATTTGGATGCATAAATAAATACAAGAAAAGAATTAAAAAATACAGACCATTTAGAACCAAATACAAGTATAAAAAACCAAGAAAAAGATACTATATAAAAAATTACAAACAAAAGAGACCTCACAGAGCTAAGAAAAATATATCAGAATGCAAATGCTACAATTGTGGCAAATTAGGACATTTAGCTAGAGACTGTAGAGTACCTAAAAATGTAAATAAAAAACAAATTTCAGAAGTAGAAATAATAATCGAAGATGAAAAATATAAACAAATAGATTATATAGACTATAATCTAAGTGATGAAGATAGTATATACGAATTAACAGAATACGAAAAAACAGATAATGAAAACGAGATAGAAGAATATGAAATAGATAATGACTGAAACAAATATAAAAATTATAAGTAAAGAAGAATATCAAGATAGCGAAAGTTTAGAACAAAAAATAATATTTGATAATAATATGTTTGAACAAATAAAAGGAAAAGAATTAGATTTAAGTATAGATAAAATATTAGAAATACCTAAACTAAGAAATTTCTTTAAAATAAGACAAGAAGAATACTACGTGGTAAGCCAAAAAGAACATATAATAGACTGCAAATACACCCAAGGAAAAGCTAAAATACCTATTATAAATAAGAAGACAGAAATATAAATAAATCTCTAGTACTATACTGGAAAATGTCAGGAATAGAACTGGCTCCAGGTAGTAAAATATTTACAGCAAGATGTAAAAACTTATATGTATTAACTACAAAGCATAAGATAACAGCTAAAAATAAAATTCAAAGAATTAAAATAGAAAACCCTTTTGATAAAATAATTAATGTTATCGATAATAATGATTATAGCTACAAAGATATGGATATTGAGGAGGATCTAGAAATAGTAAAAGAAAGACTAAGCACATCAAAAAGAATAAACTATGATACACCATCGTCATCTAGAAATAGTACTTCAAGAAGAATAGAATATGAAATACAACCCAAATTATCAGAACAAAGAATGGATGAAATACAACCTTACCAATACTATATAACAGGAATATTAAATCAACGAAAATATTTAATAAAAATAGATACAGGACAAAACGAAAGTTATGTCACAAGAGAACTAATAAAAGAAGAAGAAATTACAAAAAACGAAAATATAAATACAGAATTACCTGGAATATTAACAAATATGGAACAAAGTACAGAACAAGAATTAATTATTGGAGAAATACCAATAAAAATAAAATTCAAAATATATCAAGGAAAAGACAATATAACTTTAGGAATAAAATGGCTGGAAACAGTAAAACCTTATAATATAGACGAAAAACAGCTAATAATACATTACGAAAATAAAAAGATAATCATTAAAAGGACTTTAATATGAAAGAATGACAAAAATCTATATGCTAATGAAAATAATAATGGAAGGATATTACAACAGATATTATACATCTATGGTAGATACAGGAGCAGGAGCAAATATGTGTAAACACAACTGCTTACCAGAAGATAAATGGGAAAAATTAAAATCACCACTTATAGTTACTGGATTTAACAATGAAGGAAGTATGATAACACACAAAGCTAAAAATATAAAAGCACAGATATGGGATAAAAGAGTAAATAACAAAATAAGAAAAAACACACCATGGATTAAAGGAAGTGAAAAAATTACCCAAAATTAGAAAATATAACAACTAACGATCAAAAAATCGAAATGATAATATTTACAATTGATAAAGAACAAATATTACAAGATAAATTGAAATCATTATATAATGAAAATCCATTACAAGGATGGGAAAAACATAAAACAAAAGTAAAAATCGAATTAATAGATGAAAATAGTATAATAACGCAGAAACCCCTAAGATATAATTTCGAAGATCAAAAAGAATTCCAAATGCATATAAAAGAATTACTAGAAAATAATTATATACGAGAAAGTAACAGTAAACATAACAGCCCGGCATTTATAGTAAACAAACATAATGAACAAAAAAGAAAGAAAAGCAGAATGGTAATAGATTACAGAAATCTAAATGCAAAAACTAAAACATATAATTACCCAATACCAAACAAAATATTAAAAATAAGACAAATACAAGGATATAACTATTTTAGTAAATTTGACTGTAAATCAGGATTTTACCACTTAAAACTAGAAGAAGAATCAAAACAACTAACAGCGTTTACTGTACCCCAAGGATTTTACGAATGGAATGTATTACCCTTTGGATATAAAAATGCACCAGGTAGATATCAACACTTCATGGATAATTATTTTAACCAACTAGAAAACTGTATAGTATACATAGACGACATATTACTTTATTCAAGAACAAAAGAAGAACATATAAGATTACTAGAAAAATTCATATATATAGTAGAAATATCAGGAATAAGTTTAAGCAAAGAAAAAGCTGAAATACTAAAAAACCAAATAGAATTTTTAGGTATACAAATAGACAAAAATGGAGTAAAAATGCAAACGCACATAGTACAGAAGATAATAGATTCTGAAGAATTATTAGATACTAAGAAAAAATTACAATCTTTTTTAGGATTAGTTAACCAAGTAAGGGAATATGTACCAAAATTAGCAGAAAATCTAAAACCATTACAAAGAAAACTAAAAAAGGATATAGAATATTACTTTGATGAAAAAGACAAAAAATATATAAAAAAGATAAAAGAAATGTGTAAGGAACTACCAAAATTATATTTTCCAGATGAAAACAAAAAATTCACCTACATAGTAGAATCAGATTCTAGCAATCATAGCTATGGAGGAGTATTAAAATATAAATATGAAAATGAAAAAATAGAACACCATTGTAGATATCATTCAGGATCATATACAGAACCACAAATTAAATGGGAGATAAACAGAAAAGAATTATTTGCATTATATAAATGTTTACTTGCATTCGAACCATATATTGTTTATAACAAATTTATTGTTAGAACAGATAATACACAAGTAAAATGGTGGATAACTAAGAAAGTACAAGATTCTGTAACAACAAAGGAAATAAGGAGATTGGTATTAAATATATTAAACTTCTCATTTACAATTTAAGTTATCAAAACTGAAAAGAATACAATTGCAGATTACATCTCAAGATACAAAACCTGACGAAGGTAAAATGGAGCAAATACTCGGACTCCTAACTACACTTTGCAAAAAAGTGGAAAGTATGGAGGAAGATATACAGCAGCTGAAAAGCAAAGCTAATAGTCAGCAGCGTGACTCAAAAAACGCGGAGATACGTCGATCGGAAGACGAAAAACTTCCAGAGCTAAAAGGAGACGTTGGGAAACTCCTTAAAACCCAAACTAACAATCCATCTACTTCAATTGCAGGTACTTCAGGACCTAAGGAAAGAAGGGACATAATCAGAAAACAGCTATTTGATAAACCATTTACACCAAAGAAAAATATACCGATCACCTCCACTCCGCAAACTACCACATATAGGGAGAGCCTAAACCAGGCTAAACAGACCTACAATCATATATCCAATAAATACATACAAAATATCCACAGAATACAAACTTTTCTGAACAAAAACCCAAGATCTAGCAGCACTAATAACCCAACAGAGGACTACATAACCCAACACTTGCAAGGATATAACAAACTTATAGCCCAACCAAAGACAAATGCTAACCTAGTCAGAACCTGTTATGACTACGGACTACTTAGCACCGTATATACATCAACAGGAGATGAAATAGCTACTATACCGGAGATATACAAAGCATTTACCATATATAAAAGAATAACTAAAGGTACATTCTTTTATGTAAAAATATATTCAGCACCAGCGGAGATACTACATGATGAGATAAAACCTATTATACAAGTAGTAAAAATAGGACTTACAAAGGAAATGATAATTCCTGAGAAGATAGAACAACAGAACGAGATATCACAAGAAGAGATACCCGAGTTCTACTCCAACAAGAGGGTAATAGGACTTGCAACTATACTAAGCGAACTAGCAAACAATTATCTAAATGGAAATTCAGTATGGAACTATTATTCAAGAGATAAACACAATTATCTACGCCAACTCCAAAGAGTACAAAGAAGCAGATATGGAAGAGTTAAGGCAGTGGATAATAAGTCTACTGAAACCAGAACAACAACCTACAACCAGAGCTATAAGGAAGAACTTCATTTCCCCGGCATTACTAACAAGATATTGTAAAACTATTGGTCAAAAGTACCCAGATCACCACTGCACCAAGTGCCATGGTGAAGACAATGACCAGATACCAGATGTGCAGTTGGAATAAATCCAATGGCTGAAATGAAAAACATATGCAAAAACCTACCAGACGTACAACTGGAATGAGATAAGGACGAAAAAGAAAAAGCAGCGGCTCAGATAGAAGAAAATGACATACCAGAAGATCAGATAAAGAAAGTAGCAGGTATGTTTTTAAAGTTTTTTGTTTTGTTATGTAAAGAGTCGTCCAAAATAATGGACAGACAAAGTTTTTTGTTTTTGTATAGAAAGTCTTAAAGTGTACAGTAGAGGGCGGCTACTTTAGCAGAAAAGTCGCAAAGTAAATAGTAAAGGTGTCGGCCAACTATTCATGAATAGTAGGGGTCATTCATGAACAGGAAGAGCCAATTGTAAAAAAGTCATTTGTAAATTTTGTCTATAAATAGAAACTCAGACGGAAGCCAAAGGCATCCGCATCCGCATTCCTCATATTCTCTCTCAACTCTCACTTCCGCACCCCTACCCCCAAATTCTAATTTCTTCTATAGTCATTTCCGTCCAGTCTTGGTTAACTAGTTTCATAGTTTCTTCTAGTTCTATCACTTCTTCTAATATCTGAAACAATATTTTTATCATGCAAAAGATAAGTAGTTCATATCTGTGATTCGTTCCTGATAGGTCTGAATTCATTTTATGAATTTTTCTAAACATAATATTCCTTTTAATCTCCTTAGGCATTATTTGAAATTATCTAATTCTTATAGACGACATAAGTGAGCAAAATGATGAAGAAAACCTAGATCAATATTCAGAAACATCAGAAACTTATACTAATCTAATAGAAAAGGAAAATAACATAGAAATTAATGTATTAATTAATCTTTTATTCCTTAATGTTTTACTTCTATTTTCCCTTTCGTAAGTATAATAGGTTGGAGACGAAAAACTTCCAGAGCTAAAAGGAGACGTTGGGAAACTCCATAAAACCCAAGCTAACATTTCACCTAGTGCAGTTGCAGGTACTTCAGGACCTAAGGAAAGAAGAGATATTATAAGGAAACAGCTATTCGATAAACAATTCACAATGAAAAATATACCATCTATTCCACAAACCAGCACATACAAGGAAAGTCTGAACCAAACTAAACAAACCTATAACCATATAGCCAATACCTACATACAAAACATCCACAAAATACAAACCTTCCTAAACAGAAACCCACGATCTATAAATACCGAGAATCTAGAAGAAGATTATGTCACCCAATATCTACAAGGGTACAACAAGCTAATAGCACAACCAAATACCAACGCCAACCTAGTAAAAACATGTTACAACTATGGACTACTCGGAACAGTATATACCAAAACAGGAGACGAGATAGCAACCATACCAGAGCTACACAAGGCATTTATGACATATAAAAGAATAACGAAAGGAACATTTTTCTACATTAAAATATATACAGCACCTGCTGAGATATTATTTGATGAAATAAAACCAATTATCCAAGTGGTGAAAATAGGACTAACGAGAGAAATGATTATACCGGAAAAGATAGACCAACAGGAAGAGATAAAAAGTACAGACATACCGGAATTCTACGCCAACAAAAGAATTATTGGTCTAGCTACGATACTAAACGAACTAGCCAATAATTTCTTAAACGGAAATTCTATCTGGAGCTACTATTCAAGAGATCAAACAATGATATATGCAAACTCCAGAGAACATAAAGAAGCAGATATGGAAGAATTACGCCAGTGGATACTCAGTCTGCTTAAACCAGAAGAAATACCTACAACAAGAGCTATACGAAGAAACTATATTTCTCCAGCTCTACTAACAAGATACTGCAAAACGGTAGGACAAAAATACCCAGATCACCATTGTTCCAAGTGTCATGGTGAAAATGACGACAAAATACCCGATGTACAGCTGGAATGAAATAAGGACGAAAAAAGAAAAAGCAGCGGCTTAGATAGAAGAAAATGACATACCAGAAGATCAGATAAAGAAAGCAGCAGATATGTTTTTAAAGTTTTTTGTTTTGTTATGTAATGAGTAGTCCAAAATAATGGACAGACAAAGTTTTTTGTTTTTGTATAGAAAGTCTTAAAGTGTACAGTAGAGGGCGGCTACTTTAGCAGAAAAGTCGCAAAGTAAATAGTAAAGGTGTCGGCCAACTATTCATGAATAGTAGGGGTCATTCATGAAGTGGAAGAGCCAATTGTAAAAAGTCGATTGTAAATTTTGTCTATAAATAGAAACTCAGACGGAAGCCAAAGGCATCCGCATCCGCATTCCTCAATTCTCTCTCAATCTCTTACTTCCGCACTCCCAAACCCCCCATTGGTATCAGAGCTATAAGATTAAAAAAAAAAATCTACTTTAAAAATATAATCCAATGGAAAAATCTAGCAATGATGCAAAGTTACAAACTGAGGTATGTTTATTCATCATTATGAATAACTAAACTGCTGTATTCCTGATAATCTGCTAAGTATTATTTATTAATATCTTCTTGTTATATCGTTTTTATGAATGCCTGATTAAGTTTGCTATGTACGTGTTTAGTAAGTTATGAATAAGTATGCCCAGACTAAGACATCCTAACGTGGAAACCGGTTAGGCCAGGAGAGCCGTTTTAGGGGAGTACACAGAGTTGAAGTCATTGTTAGGGTAACTAATCATAACTGAAAACACATAGTAATGACCCAAAAGGATAATTTCAGAATAACGATATAAGAATTAGATAATTTTAAATAATGCCTAAGGAGATTAAAAGGAATACCATGTTTAGAAAAATTCATAAAATGAGTTCAAACCTATCACATAGAAATCATAGATATGAGTTACTTGTCTTATGCATGATAAAAATATTGTTTCAGATATTAGAAGAAATAATAGAACTAGAAGAAACTATGAAACTAGTTAACCAAGACTGGACGGAAATGACTATAGAAGAAATTAGAAAATTATGTTAGAATATGTTAAAAGAATTAGACTTAGAAATAAAATATATTGGGAAGAAAGAAGGTTAAATAATAATTTAAAAATTCAAATAAAAAATCTACAAGGATATTTAGAATACATAAATTTTCTATTAGCTAATAATCAAGCACTACTTAATCCACCAGATCCAGGTATTATTTATTTTTCAGACAGATTCAGTGAAAATACAATTAGATATAAAGGATCTATAATTAGAGAAATAAATAGATTAGAAAGAGAATTACATTTCAGCAAGATAAGATTAAGAATTGATATACAAAATAAAAAGATAGAATCCTCTATAGGATAAAAATAGACCAATTAAAAAATTAAAGAAGTTACCACTAAAAATTAAATATTATACACAAGATTAATGAATAAAGAACTACAAAAGCCAAGAAAAGGACATATTCAGAAAAAGGTTAAAAAATTAAAAAAACAATTAAAAATATTATACCCAGAATATAAACAGCTAAGTTTAAACAAAACAAATAATGATAGACTTGAAAATTTGATAGATCTAATTTCAGAAACAGAATATAAATATATAAAATACCTGAAAAAAAAAACATGAAAAATAATATAGATAACGACGAAATATACAGACGTCAATTAATCAACAAAATAAATGAACTGACAGATGAAATTGAATTTAGGAAGGAAAGATTAAGATACAATATATTTGTAGGAGTATGTAGCACATCAATAAAAACACAAAGAAAAGAAATATTCTATCTAGAAATAAAACTAAAACACCTAGAATATAAATTACAGCACGGACTACCATGAATAAAGAAGAATATGCAGTAAAACAAGAAAAATATATGAGTCTAAAAGGAACAGAAATAAAAATTATACACTCAAATTTAAGACGAAGATTTAAAGTAATAGGAGACCAATTGTATTTAATGTTAGAAAAAGAATCAACAAAACTAGAAGATAATCTTACAGCAATGGTAAGAATAAACAAAGAAAATGAAGAAATAGATAGGAAAAAGAAAATAGAAAAAATTAAAAAACAAGCTCAAATAGAAGTTCAACAAATAAAGGAAGAAAAAGACACGAGAATCCAAGAGCTAGAAAAAGAACTAGAAAAACTTAAACATTTATATGAAGAAAAATTAAAAGCAAAAGAAAAACAACGTGAAGAATTAAGACTTACAGAAGAAATAGAAAAATTTAAAATATTATTAGAAGAATCAGGTACAGTAGAAAATCAGCCTAAAATAGGAATAGACGACATAAGTGAGCAAAATGATGAAGAAAACCTAGATCAATATTCAGAAAATCAGAAACTTATACTAATCTAATAGAAAAGGAAAATAACATAGAAATTAATGTAGAAGACATAGACAAAAAACCTAGTACATCAGGAACTAGAAGTCCAAGAATACCAAATATTAGTCCAACCTATTATACTTACGAAAGGGAAAATAGAAGTAAAACATTATGGAATAAAAGATTAAATAAAAACTGGACACCTAGACAAAATATAAAACAATATAATTTCTTAGACTTAGATTGTGTTGCAGATACAAATAAAACAATTCAGCTATGGATAGGATATATTTCAAAACAGTTAATAGATAACAAAATATTAATAGCAGATGCCCCTGGATACATAGAACGAACATTAATAGGAACAACAAAAATATGGCTACAAAATTTATCACCAGAAAGTTTAGAAACATTAAGAAATAATAAGAAAATTAATAATGAACCAGCAACAACATCTATAGATATATTAACCAAATACGAAATGGCAATAAGAAATGAATTTAGTAGTATGACTACCGAAATAAAAGAACGGCAAAAAGATAAAGAACTAAACAGAAATCTAATGAATAAATTAAGCATATGTAAAATGAGTTATATGGATGAATACACATGCGCATTTAAAGAATATTATTATAAAGGATTATATACAAATGAAGAAAGCAGAGAAATAAGGAAATTATACTATACAAAATTACCAGAACCATTTAGTTCAAAAATAACTAAAGACTGGCAAGAATCAGGACTAATAGATACACTAGGATCTAGAATAAAATTTCTACAAAAATGGTTTACAGAATTATGCGAAAAACATAAGGAAGACATGAAAATGGAAAAAATACTGGTAAAAAACTTAGCATGTTGTACAACTAAAACAGCACCACAATTCGGTTGCACAAATAAATACAAATACAAGAAAAGAGTTAAAAAATACAGACCATTTAGAACCAAATACAAGTATAAAAAACCAAGAAAAAGATACTATATAAAAAATTACAAACAGAAGAGACCTCACAGAGCTAAGAAAAATATATCAGAATGCAAATGCTACAACTGTGGCAAATTAGGACATTTAGCTAGAGACTGTAGAGTACCTAAAAACGTAAATAAAAAACAAATTTCAGAAGTAGAAATAATAATCGAAGATGAAAAATATAAACAAATAGATTATATAGACTATAATCTAAATGATGAAGATAGTATATACGAATTAACAGAATACGAAAAAACAGATAATGAAAGTGAGATAAATGAATACGAAACAGATAATGACTGAAACAGATGTAAGGATTATAAGTAAAGAAGAATATCAAGATAGAGAAAGCTCAGAACAAACAATAATATTTGACAACAACATGTTCGAACAAATAAAAGGAAAAGAATTAGATTTAAGTGTAGACAAAATTTTGGAAATACCTAAACTAAGAAATTTCTTTAAAATAAGACAAGAAGAATACTACGTGGTAAGCCAAAAAGAACATATAATAGACTGCAAATACACCCAAGGAAAAGCTAAAATACCTATTATAAATAAGAAGATAATAAACAAGGAAATCCAAGAAATAAAAGCTAGAAATCCAATAAAATACGTACACCTAGGAGCAACAGAAATACTTATAAAAGCATGTTTTAGAGAAGGAATAGATACACCAATTGAGTTATATTTAGCAGATGACAGAATAATCCACCCAATAGAAAAAAGTATAATAAGCGCAGTTAGAGGAAACTTAATATATCAAAAGTTTAAATTTATTATAAGTGTCAACTACTCAGTAGCATTAGATGACAGAAATATAGATAAATCTCTAGTACTATACTAGAAAATGTCAGTAATAGAATTGGCTCCAGGTAGTAAAATATTTACAGCAAGATGTAAAAACTTATATGTATTAACTACAAAGCATAAGATAACAGCTAAAAATAAAATTCAAAGAATTAAAATAGAAAACCCTTTTGAAAAAATAATTAATGTTATTGATAATAATGATTATAGCTACAAAGATATGAATATTGAGGAGGATCTAGAAATAGTAAAAGAAAGACTAAGCACATCAAAAAGAATAAACTATGATACACCATCGTCATCTAGAAATAGTACTTCAAGAAAAATAGAATATGAAATACAACCTAAATTACTAGAACAAAGAATGGATGAAATACAACCTTACCAATACTATATAACAGGAATATTAAATCAACGAAAATATTTAATAAAAATAGATACAGGACAAAATGAAAGTTATGTCACAAGAGAACTAATAAAAGAAGAAAAATTACAAAAAACGAAAATATAAATACAGAATTACCTGGAATATTAACAAATATGGAACAAAGTACAGAACAAGAATTAATTATTGGAGGAATACCAATAAAAATAAAATTCAAAATATATCAAGGAAAAGACAATATAACTTTAGGAATAAAATGGCTGGAAACAGTAAAACCTTATAATATAGACGAATTTGGGGGTGGGGGTGCGGAAGTGAGAGTTGAGAGAGAATATGAGGAATGCGGATGCCTTTGGCTTCCGTCTGAGTTTCTATTTATAGACAAAATTTACAAATGACTTTTTTACAATTGGCTCTTCCTGTTCATGAATGACCCCTACTATTCATGAATAGTTGGCCGACACCTTTACTATTTACTTTGCGACTTTTCTGCTAAAGTAGCCGCCCTCTACTGTACACTTTAAGACTTTCTATACAAAAACAAAAAACTTTGTCTGTCCATTATTTTGGACGACTCTTTACATAACAAAACAAAAAACTTTAAAAATATATCTGCTGCTTTCTTTATCTGATCTTCTGGTATGTCATTTTCTTCTATCTGAGCCGCTGCTTTTTCTTTTTCGTCCTTATCTCATTCCAGCTGTACGTCTGGTAGGTTTTTGCATATGTTTTTCATTTCAGCCGTTGGATTTATTCCAACTGCACATCTGGTATCTGGTCATTGTCTTCACCATGGCACTTGGTGCAGTGGTGATCTGGGTATTTTTGACCAATAGTTTTACAATATCTTGTTAGTAATGCCGGGGAAATGAAGTTCTTCCTTATAGCTCTGGTTGTAGGTTGTTGTTCTGGTTTCAGTAGACTTATTATCCACTGCCTTAACTCTTCCATATCTGCTTCTTTGTACTCTTTGGAGTTGGCGTAGATAATTGTGTTATCTCTTGAATAATAGTTCCATACTGAATTTCCATTTAGATAATTGTTTGCTAGTTCGCTTAGTATAGTTGCAAGTCCTATTACCCTCTTGTTGGAGTAGAACTCGGGTATCTCTTCTTGTGATATCTCGTTCTGTTGTTCTATCTTCTCAGGAATTATCATTTCCTTTGTAAGTCCTATTTTTACTACTTGTATAATAGGTTTTATCTCATCATGTAGTATCTCCGCTGGTGCTGAATATATTTTTACATAAAAGAATGTACCTTTAGTTATTCTTTTATATATGGTAAATGCTTTGTATATCTCCGGTATAGTAGCTATTTCATCTCCTGTTGATGTATATACGGTGCTAAGTAGTCCGTAGTCATAACAGGTTCTGACTAGGTTAGCATTTGTCTTTGGTTGGGCTATAAGTTTGTTATATCCTTGCAAGTGTTGGGTTATGTAGTCCTCTGTTGGGTTATTAGTGCTGCTAGATCTTGGGTTTTTGTTCAGAAAAGTTTGTATTCTGTGGATATTTTGTATGTATTTATTGGATATATGATTGTAGGTCTGTTTAGCCTGGTTTAGGCTCTCCCTATATGTGGTAGTTTGCGGAGTGGGGGTGATCGGTATATTTTTCTTTGGTGTAAATGGTTTATCAAATAGCTGTTTTCTGATTATGTCCCTTCTTTCCTTAGGTCCTGAAGTACCTGCAATTGAAGTAGATGGATTGTTAGTTTGGGTTTTAAGGAGTTTCCCAACGTCTCCTTTTAGCTCTGGAAGTTTTTCGTCTTCCGATCGACGTATCTCCGCGTTTTTTGAGTCACGCTGCTGACTATTAGCTTTGCTTTTCAGCTGCTGTATATCTTCCTCCATACTTTCTACTTTTTTGCAAAGTGTAGTTAGGAGTCCGAGTATTTGCTCCATTTTACCTTCGTCGGGTTTTGTATCTTGAGATGTAATCTGCAATTGTATTCTTTTCAGTTTTGATAACTTCAATTGTAAATGAGAAGTTTAATATATTTAATACCAATCTCCTTATTTCCTTTGTTGTTACAGAATCTTGTACTTTCTTAGTTATCCACCATTTTACTTGTGTATTATCTGTTCTAACAATAAATTTGTTATAAACAATATATGGTTCGAATGCAAGTAAACATTTATATAATGCAAATAATTCTTTTCTGTTTATCTCCCATTTAATTTGTGGTTCTGTATATGATCCTGAATGATATCTACAATGGTGTTCTATTTTTTCATTTTCATATTTATATTTTAATACTCCTCCATAGCTATGATTGCTAGAATCTGATTCTACTATGTAGGTGAATTTTTTGTTTTCATCTGGAAAATATAATTTTGGTAGTTCCTTACACATTTCTTTTATCTTTTTTATATATTTTTTGTCTTTTTCATCAAAGTAATATTCTATATCCTTTTTTAGTTTTCTTTGTAATGGTTTTAGATTTTCTGCTAATTTTGGTACATATTCCCTTACTTGGTTAACTAATCCTAAAAAAGATTGTAATTTTTTCTTAGTATCTAATAATTCTTCAGAATCTATTATCTTCTGTACTATGTGCGTTTGCATTTTTACTCCATTTTTGTCTATTTGTATACCTAAAAATTCTATTTGGTTTTTTAGTATTTCAGCTTTTTCTTTGCTTAAACTTATTCCTGATATTTCTACTATATGTATGAATTTTTCTAGTAATCTTATATGTTCTTCTTTTGTTCTTGAATAAAGTAATATGTCGTCTATGTATACTATACAGTTTTCTAGTTGGTTAAAATAATTATCCATGAAGTGTTGATATCTACCTGGTGCATTTTTATATCCAAAGGGTAATACATTCCATTCGTAAAATCCTTGGGGTACAGTAAATGCTGTTAGTTGTTTTGATTCTTCTTCTAGTTTTAAGTGGTAAAATCCTGATTTACAGTCAAATTTACTAAAATAGTTATATCCTTGTATTTGTCTTATTTTTAATATTTTGTTTGGTATTGGGTAATTATATGTTTTAGTTTTTGCATTTAGATTTCTGTAATCTATTACCATTCTGCTTTTCTTTCTTTTTTGTTCATTATGTTTGTTTACTATAAATGCCGGGCTGTTATGTTTACTGTTACTTTCTCGTATATAATTATTTTTTAGTAATTCTCTTATATGCATTTGGAATTCTTTTTGATCTTCGAAATTATATCTTAGTGGTTTCTGCGTTATTATACTATTTTCATCTATTAATTCGATTTTTACTTTTGTTTTATGTTTTTCCCATCCTTGTAATGGGTTTTCATTATATAATGATTTCAATTTATCTTGTAATATTTGTTCTTTATCAATTGTAAATATTATCATTTCGATTTTTTGGTCGTTAGTTGTTATATTTTCTAACTTTTGAGTAATTTTTTCGCTTCCTTTAATCCATGGCGTATTTTTTCTTATTTTGTTATTTACTCTTTTTGCTCCTATTTTCTTATTACATGGGGTAGTGAACCACCAATGTGTTTTTGTTATAGTATGTGGGTATAGTTTTTCTAAAAATGGCATTCCTAATAGTATATCTCTATTTGTGAATTCATAACTATACATTTCTTCTATTATTAGTATTTTATCCCATATCTGTGCTTTTATATTTTTAGCTTTGTGTGTTATCATACTTCCTTCATTATTAAATCCAGTAACTATAAGTGGTGATTTTAATTTTTCCCATTTATCTTCTGGTAAGCAGTTGTGTTTACACATATTTGCTCCTGCTCCTGTATCTACCATAGGTGTATAATATCTGTTGTAATATCCTTCCACTATTATTTTCATTAGTATATAGATTTTTGTCATTCTTTCATATTAAAGTCCTTTTAATGATTATCTTTTTATTTTCGTAATGTATTATTAGCTGTTTTTCGTCTATATTATAAGGTTTTACTGTTTCCAGCCATTTTATTCCTAAAGTTATATTGTCTTTTCCTTGATATATTTTAAATTTTATTTTTATTGGTATTCCTCCAATAATTAATTCTTGTTCTGTACTTTGTTCCATATTTGTTAATATTCCTGGTAATTCAGTATTTATATTTTCATTTTTTGTAATTTCTTCTTCTTTTATTAGTTCTCTTGTGACATAGCTTTCGTTTTGTCCTGTATCTATTTTTATTAAATATTTTCGTTGATTTAATATTCCTGTTATATAGTATTGGTAAGGTTGTATTTCATCCATTCTTTGTTCTAGTAATTTAGGTTGTATTTCATATTCTATTCTTCTTGAAGTACTATTTCTAGATGACGATGGTGTATCATAGTTTATTCTTTTTGATGTGCTTAGTCTTTCTTTTACTATTTCTAGATCCTCCTCAATATCCATATCTTTGTAGCTATAATCATTATTATCGATAACATTAATTATTTTATCAAAAGGGTTTTCTATTTTAATTCTTTGAATTTTATTTTTAGCTGTTATCTTATGCTTTGTAGTTAATACATATAAGTTTTTACATCTTGCTGTAAATATTTTACTTCCTGGAGCCAGTTCTATTCCTGACATTTTCCAGTATAGTACTAGAGATTTATCTATATTTCTGTCATCTAATGCTACTGAGTAGTTGGCACTTATAATAAATTTAAATTTTTGGTATATTAAGTTTCCTCTAACTGCGCTTATTATACTTTTTTCTATTGGGTGGATTATCCTATCATCTGCTAAATATAACTCAATTGGTGTATCTATTCCTTCTCTAAAACATGCTTTTATAAGTATTTATGTTGCTCCTAGGTGTACGTATTTTATTGGATTTCTAGCTTTTATTTCTTGGATTTCCTTGTTTATTATCTTCTTATTTATAATAGGTATTTTAGCTTTTCCTTGGGTGTATTTGCAGTCTATTATATGTTCTTTTTGGCTTACTACGTAGTATTCTTCTTGTCTTATTTTAAAGAAATTTCTTAGTTTAGGTATTTCCAAAATTTTGTCTACACTTAAATCTAATTCTTTTCCTTTTATTTGTTCGAACATGTTGTTGTCAAATATTATTTTTTGTTCTGAGCTTTCTCTATCTTGATATTCTTCTTTACTTATAATCCTTACATCTGTTTCAGTCATTATCTGTTTCGTATTCATTTATCTCACTTTCATTATCTGTTTTTTCGTATTCTGTTAATTCGTATATACTATCTTCATCATTTAGATTATAGTCTATATAATCTATTTGTTTATATTTTTCATCTTCGATTATTATTTCTACTGCTGAAATTTATTTTTTATTTACGTTTTTAGGTACTCTACAGTCTCTAGCTAAATGTCCTAATTTGCCACAGTTGTAGCATTTGCATTCTGATATATTTTTCTTAGCTCTGTGAGGTCTCTTCTGTTTGTAATTTTTTATATAGTATCTTTTTCTTGGTTTTTTATACTTGTATTTGGTTCTAAATGGTCTGTATCTTTTAACTCTTTTCTTGTATTTGTATTTATTTGTGCAACCGAATTGTGGTGCTGTTTTAGTTGTACAACATGCTAAGTTTTTTACCAGTATTTTTTCCATTTTCATGTCTTCCTTATGTTTTTCACATAATTCGGTAAACCATTTTTGTAGAAATTTTATTCTAGATCCTAGTGTATCTATTAGTCCTGATTCTTGCCAGTCTTTAGTTATTTTTGAACTAAATGGTTCTGGTAATTTTGTATTGTATAATTTCCTTATTTCTCTGCTTTCTTCATTTGTATATAATCCTTTATAATAATATTCTTTAAATGCGCATGTATATTCATCCATATAACTCATTTTACATATGCTTAATTTATTCATTAGATTTCTGTTTAGTTCTTTATCTTTTTGCCGTTCTTCTATTTCGGTGGTCATACTACTAAATTCATTTCTTATTGCCATTTCGTATTTGGTCAGTATATCTATAGATGTTGTTGCTGGTTCATTATTAATTTTCTTATTATTTCTTAATGTTTCTAAACTTTCT
This sequence comes from Datura wrightii, assembly GCA_035772735.1. Lineage (NCBI taxonomy): Eukaryota > Viridiplantae > Streptophyta > Magnoliopsida > Solanales > Solanaceae > Datura > Datura wrightii. The sequence goes on along the minus strand of JASDFA010000019.1, from coordinate 66,133,477 downwards.
GGTGATAAATTTTGTAGCCATATTTTTGTTGTTCCAATTAATGTTCGTTCTATGTATCCAGGGGCATCTGCTATTAATATCTTGTTATCTATTAACTGTTTTGAAATATATCCTATCCATAGCTGAATTGTTTTATTTGTATCTGCAACACAATCTAAGTCTAAGAAATTATATTGTTCTATATTTTGTTTAGGTGTCCAGTTTTTATTTAATCTTTTATTCCATAATGTTTTACTTCTATTTTCCCTTTCGTAAGTATAATAGGTTGGACTAGTATTTGGTCTTCTTGGACTTCTAGTTCCTGATGTACTAGGTTTTTCGTCTATGTCTTCTACATTTATTTCTATGTTATTTTCCTTTTCTATTAGATTAGTATAAGTTTCTGATGTTTCTGAATATTGATCTAGGTTTTCTTCATCATTTTGCTCACTTATGTCGTCTATTCCTATTTTAGGCTGATTTTCTACTGTTCCTGATTCTTCTAGTAATATCTTAAATTTTTCTATTTCTTCTGTAAGTTTTAACTCTTCTTTTTGTTTTTCTTTAGCTTTTAATTTTTCTTCATATAATTGTTTAAGTTTTTCTAGTTCTTTTTCTAGCTCTTGGATTCTCGTGTCTTTTTCTTCTTTAATTTGCTGAACTTCTATTTGTGCTTGTTTTTTAATTTTTTCTATTTCGTTTTTCCTATCTATTTCCTCATTTTCTTTATTAATCCTTACCATAGCTGTTAAGCTATCTTCTAGTTTTGCTGATTCTTTTTCTAACATTAAATATAATTGGTCTCCTATCTTTTTAAATCTTCTTCCTAAATTTGAGTGTACAATTTTTATTTCTAATCCTTTTTGGCTTATATATTTTTCTTCTTCTATAACATATTCTTCCTTGTTCATTGTAAATCGTGTTGTAATTTATATTTTAATAGTTGTAATTGTATTTTTAGATGGGATATTAATTTTTCCTGTGTCTTTATAGGTGTTTGGCATGCTCTTGTAATTATATAATAGTTTCCTTTTTCTTTTTTAGATTCTATTTCTGCGATTATACAGTAATTTAGTCTTTCTTTCCTAAATTTTATTTCATTTGTTATTTCTTCTATTTCTTTTAATAATTGTTGTTTGTATTTTTCGTTGTTATTTATGTTAATTTTTTCTTATTCAAATATTTTATATATTTATATTCTGTTTCTGAGATTAGATCTATTAGGTGTTCAAGTCTATTTTTATTTGTTTTATTTAAGCTTAGCTGTTTATATTCGGGATATAGTACTTTTAGCTGATTTTTTAATTTTTTAACCTTTTTCTGAATATGTCCTTTTCTTGGCTTTTGTAGTTCTTTATTCATTAATTTTGTGTATAATATTTAATTTTTAGTGGTAATTTCTTTATGTTTTTAGATACTAAATTTTTTTAATTGGTCTATTTTTATCCTATAGAGGATTCTATCTTTTTATTTTGTATATCAATTCTTAATCTTATCTTGCTGAAATGTAATTCTCTTTCTAATCTATCTATTTCTCTAATTATAGATCCTTTATATCTAATTGTATCTTCACTGAATCTGTCTGAAAAGTAAATAATACCTGGATCTGGTGGATTAAGTAGTGCTTGATTATTAGCTAATAGAAAATTTATATATTCTAAATATCCTTGTAGATTTTTTATTTGAATTTTTAAATTATTATTTAGCCTTCTTTCTTCCCAATATATTTTATTTCTAAGTCTAATTCTTTTAACATATTCTAACATAATTTTCTAATTTCTTCTATAGTCATTTCCGTCCAGTCTTGGTTAACTAGTTTCATAGTTTCTTCTAGTTCTATTATTTCTTCTAATATCTGAAACAATATTTTTATCATGCATAAGACAAGTAACTCATATCTATGATTTCTATGTGATAGGTTTGAACTCATTTTATGAATTTTTCTAAACATGGTATTCCTTTTAATCTCCTTAGGCATTATTTAAAATTATCTAATTCTTATATCGTTATTCTGAAATTATCCTTTTGGGTCATTACTATGCGTTTTCAGTTATGATTAGTTACTCTAACAATGACTTCAACTCTGTGTACTCCCCTAAAACGGCTCTCCTGGCCTAACCGGTTTCCACGTTAGGATGTCTTAGTCTGGGCATACTTATTCATAACTTACTAAACACGTACATAGCAAACTTAATCAGGCATTCATAAAAACGATATAACAAGAAGATATTAATAAATAATACTTAGCAGATTATCAGGAATACAACAGTTTAGTTATTCATAATGATGAATAAGCATACCTCAGTTTGTAACTTTGCATCATTGCTAGATTTTTCCATTGGATTATATTAATTTTTTAGCTTTTTTCTGAATATGTCCTTTTCTTGGCTTCTGTAATTCTTTATTCATTAATCTTGTGTATAATATTTAATTTTGACTTTCCTTGTATGTGCTGGTTTGTGGAATAGATGGTATATTTTTCATTGTGAATTGTTTATCGAATAGCTGTTTCCTTATAATATCTCTTCTTTCCTTAGGTCTAATTTAGTCTTTCTTTCCTAAATTTTATTTCATTTGTTATTTCTTCTATTTCTTTTAATAATTGTTGTTTGTATTTTTCGTTGTTATTTATGTTAATTTTTTCTTCTTCAAATATTTTATATATTTATATTCTGTTTCTGAGATTAGATCTATTAGGTATTGGTATTAGAGCTATAAGATAAAAAAAAAATCTACTTTAAAAATATAATCCAATGGAAAAATCTAGCAATGATGCAAAGTTACAAACTGAGGTATGTTTATTCATCATTATGAATAACTAAACTGCTGTATTCCTGATAATCTGCTAAGTATTATTTATTAATATCTTCTTGTTATATCGTTTTTATGAATGCCTGATTAAGTTTGCTATGTACGTGTTTAGTAAGTTATGAATAAGTATGCCCAGACTAAGACATCCTAACGTGGAAACCGGTTAGGCCAGGAGAGCCGTTTTAGGGGAGTACACAGAGTTGAAGTCATTGTTAGGGTAACTAATCATAACTGAAAATGCATAGTAATGACCTAAAGAAGCAGATATGGAAGAATTACGCCAGTGGATACTCAGTCTGCTTAAACCAGAAGAAATACCTACAACAAGAGCTATACGAACAAACTAATGACAAAAATCTATATACTAATGAAAATAATAATGGAAGGATATTACAACAGATATTATACACCTATGGTAGATACAGGAGCAGGAGCAAATATGTGTAAACACAACTGCTTACCAGAAGATAAATGGGAAAAATTTGGAGTTTCCCAACGTCTCCTTTTAGCTCTGGAAGTTTTTCGTCTTCCGATCGACGTAGCTCCGCGTTTTTTGAGTCACGCTGCTGACTATTAGCTTTGCTTTTCAGCTGCTGTATATCTTCCTCCATACTTTCCACTTTTTTGCAAAGTGTAGTTAGGAGTCCGAGTATTTGCTCCATTTTACCTTCGTCAGGTTTTGTATCTTGAGATGTAATCTGCAATCGAAGATGAAAAATATAAACAAATAGATTATATAGACTATAATCTAAGTGATGAAGATAGTATATACGAATTAGCAGAATACGAAAAAACAGATAATGAAAATGAGATAGAAGAATATGAAATAGATAATGACTGAAACAGATATAAAAATTATAAGTAAAGAAGAATATCAAGATAGCGAAAGTTTAGAACAAAAAATAATATTTGATAATAATATGTTTGAACAAATAAAAGGAAAAGAATTAGATATGAAAGAATGACAAAAATCTATATACTAATGAAAATAATAGTGGAAGGATATTACAACAGATATTATACACCTATGGTAGATACAGGAGCAGGAGCAAATAACTATACATTTCTTCTATTATTAGTATTTTATCCCATATCTGTGCTTTTATATTTTTAGCTTTGTGTGTTATCATACTTCCTTCATTGTTAAATCCAGTAACTATAAGTGGTGATTAAGCTAAAATACCTATTATAAATAAGAAGATAATAAACAAGGAAATCCAAGAAATAAAAGCTAGAAATCCAATAAAATACGTACACCTAGGAGCAACATAAATACTTATAAAAGCATGTTTTAGAGAAGGAATAGATACACCAATTGAGTTATATTTAGCAGATGATAGGATAATCCACCCAATAGAAAAAAGTATAATAAGCGCAGTTAGAGGAAACTTAATATACCAAAAATTTAAATTTATTATAAGTGCCAACTACTCAGTAGCATTAGATGACAGAAATATAGATAAATCTCTAGTACTATACTGGAAAATGTCAGGAATAGAACGAAAGAGAATTACATTTCAGCAAGATAAGATTAAGAATTGATATACAAAATAAAAAGATAAAATCCTCTATAGGATAAAAATAGACCAATTAAAAAATTTTAGTATCTAAAAACATAAAGAAATTACCACTAAAAATTAAATATTATACACAAAATTAATGAATAAAGAACTAGCCTAAGGAGATTAAAAAGAATACCATGGTTAGAAAAATTCATAAAATGAGTTCAAACCTATCACATAGAAATCATAGATATGAGTTACTTGTCTTATGCATGATAAAAATATTGTTTCAGATATTAGAAGAAATAGGTTTTCTTCATCATTTTGCTCACTTATGTCGTCTATTCCTATTTTAGGCTGATTTTCTACTGTACCTGATTCTTCTAATAATATTTTAAATTTTTCTATTTCTTCTGTAAGTCTTAATTCTTCACGTGAGTTTCTATTTATAGACAAAATTTACAAATGACTTTTTTACAATTGGCTCTTCCTGTTCATGAATGACCCCTACTATTCATGAATAGTTGGCCGACACCTTTACTATTTACTTTGCGACTTTTCTGCTAAAGTAGCCGCCCTCTAGTGTACACTTTAAGACTTTCTATACAAAAATAAAAAACTTTGTCTGTCCATTATTTTGGACGACTCTTTACATAACAAAACAAAAAGGAAGAAGATTTAAAAAGATAGGAGACCAATTATATTTAATGTTAGAAAAAGAATCAGCAAAACTAGAAGATAGCTTAACAACTATGGTAAGGATTAATAAAGAAAATGAGGAAATAGATAGGAAAAAAGAAATAGAAAAAATTAAAAAACAAGCACAAATAGAAGTTCAGCAAATTAAAGAAGAAAAAGACACGAGAATCCAAGAGCTAGAAAAAGAACTAGAAAATTCTGACTAGGTTAGCATTTGTCTTTGGTTGGGCTATAAGTTTGTTATATCCTTGCAAGTGTTGGGTTATGTAGTCCTCTGTTTAATTTTGTATAGTATAACTTCCTTATTTCTCTGCTTTCTTCATTTGTATATAATCCTTTATAATAATATTCTTTAAATGCGCATGTATATTCATCCATATAACTCATTTTACATATGCTTAATTTATTCATTAGAGGTGTACGCATTTTATTGGATTTCTAGCTTTTATTTCTTGGATTTCCTTGTTTATTATCTTCTTATTTATAATAGGTATTTTAGCTTTTCCTTGGGTGTATTTGCAGTCTATTATATGTTCTTTTTGGCTTACCACGTAGTATTCTTCTTGTCTTATTTTAAAGAAATTTCTTAGTTTAGGTATTTCTAATATTTTATCTATACTTAAATCTAATTCTTTTCCTATGGTAAATGCTTTGTATATCTCCGGTATAGTAGCTATTTCATCTCCTGTTGATGTATATACGGTGCTAAGTAGTCCGTAGTCATAACAGGTTCTGACTAGGTTAGCATTTGTCTTTGGTTGGGCTATAAGTTTGTTATATCCTTGCAAGTGTTGGGTTATGTAGTTTACTGTACCCCAAGGATTTTACGAATGGAATGTATTACCCTTTGGATATAAAAATGCACCAGGTAGATATCAACACTTCATGGATAATTATTTTAATCCATGGCGTGTTTTTTCTTATTTTGTTATTTACTCTTTTTGCTCCTATTTTCTTATTACATGGGGTAGTGAACCACCAATGTGTTTTTGTTATCGTGTGTGGGTATAGCTTTTCTAAAAATGGCATTCCTAATAGTATATCTCTATTAAGACTTTCTATACAAAAACAAAAAACTTTGTCTGTCCATTATTTTGGACGACTCTTTACATAACAAAACAAAAAACTTTAAAAACATATCTGCTGCTTTCTTTATCTGATCTTCTGGTATGTCATTTTCTTCTATCTAAGCCACTGCTTTTTCTTTTTTCGTCCTTATTTCATTCCAGCTGTACATCGGGTATTTTATCGTCATTTTCACCATGACACTTGGACTTTAATATGAAAGAATGACAAAAATCTATATACTAATGAAAATAATAATGGAAGGATATTACAACAGATATTATACACCTATGGTAGATACAGGAGCAGGAGCAAATATGTGTAAACACAACTGCTTACCAGAAGATAAATGGGAAAAATTAAAACCTATTATACTTACGAAAGGGAAAATAGAAGCAAAACATTATGGAATAAAAGATTAAATAAAAACTGGACACCTAGACAAAATATAGAACAATATAATTTCTTAGACTTAGATTGTGTTGCAGATACAAATAAAACAATTCAGCTATGGATAGGATATATTTCAAAACAGTTAATAGATAACAAAATATTAATAGCAGATCTTTAAGACTTTCTATACAAAAATAAAAAACTTTGTCTGTCCATTATTTTGGACGACTCTTTACATAACAAAACAAAAAACTTTAAAAACATATCTGCTGCTTTCTTTATCTGATCTTCTGGTATGTCATTTTCTTCTATCTAAGCCGCTGCTTTTTCTTTTTTCGTCCTTATTTCATTCCAGCTGTACATCGGGTATTTTGTCGTCATTTTCACCATGACACTTGGAACAATGGTGATCTTTATATAATTACAAGAGCATGCCAAACACCTATAAAGACACAGGAAAAATTAATATCCCATCTAAAAATACAATTACAACTATTAAAATATGTTCTTTTTGGCTTACTACGTAGTATTCTTCTTGTACCCCCACCCCCAAATTGGTATCAGAGCTAAAAAATAAAAAACAAAAACAATCTACTCTAAAAATATAATCCAATGGAAAAATCTAGCAATGATGCAAAGTTACAAACTGAGGTATGTTTATTCATAATTATGAATAACTAAACTGTTATATTCCTGATAATCTGCTAAGTATTATTTGTTAATATCTTCTTGTTATATCGTTTTTATGAATACCTGATTAAGTTTGCTATGTACGTGTTTAGTAAGTTATGAATAAGTATGCCCAGACTAAGACATCCTAACGTGGAAACCGGTTAGGCCAGGAGAGCCGTTTTAGGGGAGTACACAGAGTTGAAGTCATTGTTTGGGTAACTAATCATAACTGAAAACGCATAGTAATGACCTAAAAGGATAATTCAGAATAACGATATAAGAATTAGATAATTTCAAATAATGCCTAAGGAGATTAAAAGGAATATTATGTTTAGAAAAATTCATAAAATGAATTCAGACCTATCAGGAACGAATCACAGATATGAACTACTTATCTTTTGCATGATAAAAATATTGTTTCAGATATTAGAAGAAGTGATAGAACTAGAAGAAACTATGAAACTAGTTAACCAAGACTGGACGGAAATGACTATAGAAGAAATTAGAAAATTATGTTAGAATATGTTAAAAGAATTAGACTTAGAAATAAAATATATTGGGAAGAAAGAAGGTTAAATAATAATTTAAAAATTCAAATAAAAAATCTACAAGGATATTTAGAATACATAAATTTTCTATTAGCTAATAATCAAGCACTACTTAATCCACCAGATCCAGGTATTATTTACTTTTCAGACAGATTCAGTGAAAATACAATTAGATATAAAGGATCTATAATTAGAGAAATAAATAGATTAGAAAGAGAATTACATTTCAGCAAGATAAGATTAAGAATTGATATACAAAATAAAAAGATAGAATCCTCTATAGGATAAAAATAGACCAATTAAAAAATTAAAGAAGTTACCACTAAAAATTAAATATTATACACAAGATTAATGAATAAAGAACTACAAAAGCCAAGAAAAGGACATATTCAGAAAAAGGTTAAAAAATTAAAAAAACAATTAAAAATATTATACCCAGAATATAAACAGCTAAGTTTAAACAAAATAAATAATGATAGACTTGAAAATTTGATAGATCTAATTTCAGAAACAGAATATAAATATATAAAATACCTGAAAAAGAAAACATGAAAAATAATATAGATAACGATGAAATATACAGACGTCAATTAATCAACAAAATAAATGAACTGACAGATGAAATTGAATTTAGGAAGGAAAGATTAAGATACAATATATTTGCAGGAGTATGTAGCACATCAATAAAAACACAAAGAAAAGAAATATTCTATCTAGAAATAAAACTACAACACCTAGAATATAAATTACAGCACGGACTACCATGAATAAAGAAGAATATGCAGTAGAAGAAGAAAAATATATGAGTCTAAAAGGAACAGAAATAAAAATTATACACTCAAATTTAGGACGAAGATTTAAAGTAATAGGAGACCAATTGTATTTAATGTTAGAAAAAGAATCAGCAAAACTAGAAGATAGTCTTACAACAATGGTAAGAATAAACAAAGAAAATGAAGAAATAGATAGGAAAAAGGAAATAGAAAAATTTTAAAAACAAGCTCAAATAGAAGTTCAACAAATAAAGGAAGAAAAAGACACGAGAATCCAAGAGCTAGAAAAAGAACTAGAAAAACTTAAACATTTATATGAAGAAAAATTAAAAGCAAAAGAAAAACAACGTGAAGAATTAAGACTTACAGAAGAAATAGAAAAATTTAAAATATTATTAGAAGAATCAGGTACAGTAGAAAATCAGCCTAAAATAGAAATAGACGACATAAGTGAGCAAAATGATGAAGAAAACCTAGATCAATATTCAGAAAATCAGAAACTTATACTAATCTAATAGAAAAAGAAAATAACATAGAAATAAATGTAGAAGACATAGATGAAAACCCTAGTACATCAGGAACTAGAAGTCCAAGAAGACCAAATACTAGTCCAACCTATTATACTTACGAAAGGGAAAATAGAAGCAAAACATTATGGAATAAAAGATTAAATAAAAACTGGACACCTAGATAAAATATAGAACAATATAATTTCTTAGACTTAGATTGTGTTGCAGATACAAATAAAACAATTCAGCTATGGATAGGATATATTTCAAAACAGTTAATAGATAACAAAATATTAATAGCAGATGCCCCTGGATACATAGAACGAACATTAATAGGAACAACAAAAATATGGCTACAAAATTTATCACCAGAAAGTTTAGAAACATTAAGAAATAATAAGAAAATTAATAATGAACCAGCAACAACATCTATAGATATATTAACCAAATACGAAATGGCAATAAGAAATGAATTTAGTAGTATGACTACCGAAATAGAAGAACGGCAAAAAGATAAAGAACTAAACAGAAATCTAATGAATAAATTAAGCATATGTAAAATGAGTTATATGGATGAATACACATGCACATTTAAAGAATATTATTATAAAGGATTATATACAAATGAAGAAAGCAGAGAAATAAGGAAATTATACTATACAAAATTACCAGAACCATTTAGTTCAAAAATAACTAAAGACTGGCAAGAATCAGGACTAATAGATACATTAGGATCCAGAATAAAATTTCTACAAAAATGGTTTACAGAATTATGTGAAAAACATAAGGAAGACATGAAAATGGAAAAAATATTAGTAAAAAACTTAGCATGTTGTACAACTAGAACAGCACCACAATTTGGATGCACAAATAAATACAAGAAAAGAATTAAAAAATACAGACCATTTAGAACCAAATACAAGATAAAAAACCAAGAAAAAGATACTATATAAAAAATTACAAACAAAAGAGACCTCACAGAGCTAAGAAAAATATATCAGAATGCAAATGCTACAATTGTGGCAAATTAGGACATTTAGGTAGAGACTGTAGAGTACCTAAAAATGTAAATAAAAAACAAATTTCAGAAGTAGAAATAATAATCGAAGATGAAAAATATAAACAAATAGATTATATAGACTATAATCTAAGTGATGAAGATAGTATATACGAATTAACAGAATACGAAAAAACAGATAATGAAAACGAGATAGAAGAATATGAAATAGATAATGACTGAAACAAATATAAAAATTATAAGTAAAGAAGAATATCAAGATAGCGAAAGTTTAGAACAAAAAATAATATTTGATAATAATATGTTTGAACAAATAAAAGGAAAAGAATTAGATTTAAGTATAGATAAAATATTAGAAATACCTAAACTAAGAAATTTCTTTAAAATAAGACAAGAAGAATACTACGTGGTAAGCCAAAAAGAACATATAATAGACTGCAAATACACCCAAGGAAAAGCTAAAATACCTATTATAAATAAGAAGATAATAAACAAGGAAATCCAACAAATAAAAGCTAGAAATCCAATAAAATACGTACACCTAGGAGCAACAGAAATACTTATAAAAGCATGTTTTAGAGAAGGAATAGATACTCCAATTGAGCTATATTTAGCAGATGACAGAATAATCCACCCAATAGAAAAAAGTATAATAAGCGCAGTTAGAGGAAACTTAATATACCAAAAATTTAAATTTATTATAAGTGCCTACTACTCAGTAGCATTAGATGACAGAAATATAGATAAATCTCTAGTACTATACTGGAAAATGTCAGGAATAGAACTGGCTCCAGGGAGTAAAATATTTACAGCAAGATGTAAAAATTTATATGTATTAACTACAAAGCATAAGATAACAGCTAAAAATAAAATTCAAAGAATTAAAATAGAAAACCCTTTTGATAAAATAATTAATGTTATCGATAATAATGATTATAGCTACAAAGATATGGATATTGAGGAGGATCTAGAAATAGTAAAAGAAAGACTAAGCACATCAAAAAGAATAAACTATGATACACCATCGTCATCTAGAAATAGTACTTCAAGAAGAATAGAATATGAAATACAACCTAAATTACTAGAACAAAGAATGGATGAAATACAACCTTACCAATACTATATAACAGGAATATTAAATCAACGAAAATATTTAATAAAAATAGATACAGGACAAAACGAAAGCTATGTCACAAGAGAACTAATAAAAGAAGAAGAAATTACAAAAAATGAAAATATAAATACTGAATTACCAGGAATATTAACAAATATGGAACAAAGTACAGAACAAGAATTAATTATTGGAGGAATACCAATAAAAATAAAATTTAAAATATATCAAGGAAAAGACAATATAACTTTAGGAATAAAATGGCTGGAAACAGTAAAACCTTATAATATAGACGAAAAACAGCTAATAATACATTACGAAAATAAAAAGATAATCATTAAAAGGACTTTAATATGAAAGAATGACAAAAATCTATATACTAATGAAAATAATAGTGGAAGGATATTACAACAGATATTATACACCTATGGTAGATACAGGAGCAGGAGCAAATATGTGTAAACACAACTGCTTACCAGAAGATAAATGGGAAAAATTAAAATCACCACTTATAGTTACTGGATTTAATAATGAAGGAAGTATGATAACACACAAAGCTAAAAATATAAAAGCACAGATATGGGATAAAATACTAATAATAGAAGAAATGTATAGTTATGAATTCACAAATAGAGATATACTATTAGGAATGCCATTTTTAGAAAAACTATACCCACATACTATAACAAAAACACATTGGTGGTTCACTACCCCATGTAATAAGAAAATAGGAGCAAAAAGAGTAAATAACAAAATAAGAAAAAATACGCCATGGATTAAAGGAAGCGAAAAAATTACTCAAAAGTTAGAAAATATAACAACTAACGACCAAAAAATCGAAATGATAATATTTACAATTGATAAAGAACAAATATTACAAGATAAATTGAAATCATTATATAATGAAAACCCATTACAAGGATGGGAAAAACATAAAACAAAAGTAAAAATCGAATTAATAGATGAAAATAGTATAATAACGCAGAAACCACTAAGATATAATTTCGAAGATCAAAAAGAATTCCAAATGCATATAAGAGAATTACTAAAAAATAATTATATACGAGAAAGTAACAGTAAACATAACAGCCCGGCATTTATAGTAAACAAACATAATGAACAAAAAAGAAAGAAAAGCAGAATGGTAATAGATTACAGAAATCTAAATGCAAAAACTAAAACATATAATTACCCAATACCAAACAAAATATTAAAAATAAGACAAATACAAGGATATAACTATTTTAGTAAATTTGACTGTAAATCAGGATTTTACCACTTAAAACTAGAAGAAGAATCAAAACAACTAACAGCATTTACTGTACCCCAAGGATTTTACGAATGGAATGTATTACCCTTTGGATATAAAAATGCACCAGGTAGATATCAACACTTCATGGATAATTATTTTAACCAACTAGAAAACTGTATAGTATACATAGACGACATATTACTTTATTCAAGAACAAAAGAAGAACATATAAGATTACTAGAAAAATTCATACATATAGTAGAAATATCAGGAATAAGTTTAAGCAAAGAAAAAGCTGAAATACTAAAAAACCAAATAGAATTTTTAGGTATACAAATAGACAAAAATGGAGTAAAAATGCAAACGCACATAGTACAGAAGATAATAGATTCTGAAGAATTATTAGATACTAAGAAAAAATTACAATCTTTTTTAGGATTAGTTAACCAAGTAAGGGAATATGTACCAAAATTAGCAGAAAATCTAAAACCATTACAAAGAAAACTAAAAAAGGATATAGAATATTACTTTGATGAAAAAGACAAAAAATATATAAAAAAGATAAAAGAAATGTGTAAGGAACTACCAAAATTATATTTTCCAGATGAAAACAAAAAATTCACCTACATAGTAGAATCAGATTCTAGCAATCATAGCTATGGAGGAGTATTAAAATATAAATATGAAAATGAAAAAATAGAACACCATTGTAGATATCATTCAGGATCATATACAGAACCACAAATTAAATGGGAGATAAACAGAAAAGAATTATTTGCATTATATAAATGTTTACTTGCATTCGAACCATATATTGTTTATAACAAATTTATTGTTAGAACAGATAATACACAAGTAAAATGGTGGATAACTAAGAAAGTACAAGATTCTGTAACAACAAAGGAAATAAGGAGATTGGTATTAAATATATTAAACTTCTCATTTACAATTGAAGTTATCAAAACTGAAAAGAATACAATTGCAGATTACATCTCAAGATACAAAACCCGACGAAGGTAAAATGGAGCAAATACTCGGACTCCTAACTACACTTTGCAAAAAAGTAGAAAGTATGGAGGAAGATATACAGCAGCTGAAAAGCAAAGCTAATAGTCAGCAGCGTGACTCAAAAAACGCGGAGATACGTCGATCGGAAGACGAAAAACTTCCAGAGCTAAAAGGAGACGTTGGGAAACTCCTTAAAACCCAAACTAACAATCCATCTACTTCAATTGCAGGTACTTCAGGACCTAAGGAAAGAAGGGACATAATCAGAAAACAGCTATTTGATAAACCATTTACACCAAAGAAAAATATACCGATCACCCCCACTCCGCAAACTACCACATATAGGGAGAGCCTAAACCAGGCTAAACAGACCTACAATCATATATCCAATAAATACATACAAAATATCCACAGAATACAAACTTTTCTGAACAAAAACCCAAGATCTAGCAGCACTAATAACCCAACAGAGGACTACATAACCCAACACTTGCAAGGATATAACAAACTTATAGCCCAACCAAAGACAAATGCTAACCTAGTCAGAACCTGTTATGACTACGGACTACTTAGCACCGTATATACATCAACAGGAGATGAAATAGCTACTATACCGGAGATATACAAAGCATTTACCATATATAAAAGAATAACTAAAGGTACATTCTTTTATGTAAAAATATATTCAGCACCAGCGGAGATACTACATGATGAGATAAAACCTATTATACAAGTAGTAAAAATAGGACTTACAAAGGAAATGATAATTCCTGAGAAGATAGAACAACAGAACGAGATATCACAAGAAGAGATACCCGAGTTCTACTCCAACAAGAGGGTAATAGGACTTGCAACTATACTAAGCGAACTAGCAAACAATTATCTAAATGGAAATTCAGTATGGAACTATTATTCAAGAGATAACACAATTATCTACGCCAACTCCAAAGAGTACAAAGAAGCAGATATGGAAGAGTTAAGGCAGTGGATAATAAGTCTACTGAAACCAGAACAACAACCTACAACCAGAGCTATAAGGAAGAACTTCATTTCCCCGGCATTACTAACAAGATATTGTAAAACTATTGGTCAAAAGTACCTAGATCACCACTGCACCAAGTGCCATGGTGAAGACAATGACCAGATACCAGATGTGCAGTTGGAATAAATCCAACGGCTGAAATGAAAAACATATGCAAAAACCTACCAGACGTACAGCTGGAATGAGATAAGGACGAAAAAGAAAAAGCAGCGGCTCAGATAGAAGAAAATGACATACCAGAAGATCAGATAAAGAAAGCAGCAGATATATTTTTAAAGTTTTTTGTTTTGTTATGTAAAGAGTCGTCCAAAATAATGGACAGACAAAGTTTTTTGTTTTTGTATAGAAAGTCTTAAAGTGTACAGTAGAGGGCGGCTACTTTAGCAGAAAAGTCGCAAAGTAAATAGTAAAGGTGTCGGCCAACTATTCATGAATAGTAGGGGTCATTCATGAACAGGAAGAGCCAATTGTAAAAAAGTCATTTGTAAATTTTGTCTATAAATAGAAACTCAGACGGAAGCCAAAGGCATCCGCATTCCTCATATTCTCTCTCAACTCTCACTTCCGCACCCCACCCCCAAATTTTCTGCTAATTTTGGTACATATTCCCTTACTTGGTTAACTAATCCTAAAAAAGATTGTAATTTTTTCTTAGTATCTAATAATTCTTCAGAATATATTATCTTCTGTACTATGTGCGTTTGCATTTTTACTCCATTTTTGTCTATTTGTATACCTAAAAATTCTATTTTAGAAAGTAAAATACATTTTTACTAATTTATCCTTAATAAGTATTTTAAAAAAAATGTAGCTCTTTAATAGTTTATAAATCACTCTTTATTTAATTAAGGGTAAAATTAGAAGAACATCATTGATGTTTTCTTGATAATGTGAAACATCACTTATTTTGAAATAAAATAAAAAAACTTAAAACACCACTTATTTTAAAATTGAAGGAATACTTAAAAAAGGAAAAATGAAGAGTCCCCAAGCTTGCAAGATAGATCTTCCAACAAGTCCCTTGATGTCTTCTAACAGGTCCCTTTCTATATTTTGTTTTCGTTTAGCTTTTTCTTTGCTTTATAAAATAAATTCATTTTGTCCAATTCACTTTATTAATAAAGTTGTTTCTTTTTAAAAATTTTAAGTAGAAATAAGAGAATTTTAACTACTCCATCACAATTTATATTAATTTCATATGCGAAGTTAACTACTCGATGATCTTCTTCTTGGGATTATTTATGGAATATTAATTTAATGTATAAAGGAACAAAATGATAAATTTTGGCTATTCGAAGAGAAGTGAACGTGGAACCTAACTTAAAAAAAAATAAAATGAAGTGGATCAAAATAAAGAAATAACTTTTTATTTTATTTTATATAAATTGTTTATAGCTTACTATTTAGTGCATATTTCTATTGACAAACCATGCTTTAACGGCAATCAAGATCAATGGAGTCAAAAATAGTAGTAGTTTTTTCATTTCAATTTTGTTTTCAATTTCTTTTTTCGTTTGAGTTTATCACTACCGTTTTTGGCAGTGTATTGTTTTGTTTTCTTTGTTAATTCATTAGTTTTTAATTATTTGTTAATTATTTTATTCTTTGTTATTCAATTGTTCATGTGCCATTTAGTTAGCTAATTTTAATTTATAATTTATCTAATTATTAATTTGTTATTTAGCTAATATGTCATAATGTTAATGTGTTAATTTAGTTATCTTTCTAATGTTAATTTAGTTATAAAAATTTTAATTAGTTAATTAGTTTTAGGGTGAAAAAATTATTAATTAATTAATTAATCATTGATTAGTTTTGGGTTGACAATGAAATGAACAAGAGACTTTCAACTTACCCAAAAGGTTATGAATTATTCTATTTAACAAAAAGCTCTTGAAAAATGAACAATGATCTATTTAAATCTACTATACTAACAAAACTGATTTGAAAAAGAGGTTCTTTCTTCTTCTTCTTCTTTTTTTTTTTAAATTATTGTAAAATAAGATTTAAGTCTTGTAATTTTATGATAGAACTTGCAATGTCTTTGAAACATGAGTAATAAATGATAAACTTTAAATCTATCGTGCTAATAAAAGAGACTTAAAAAAAGTATTTTAAAATAAATTAAAGTTTAGATCTTGTAATTTCAAGACCTATCATACTAACAAAAATGACTTGAAAAAAAAGACTTTTTAAAGAAATTTGGGTTTAGGCCTTACAATTTCAAGATACAATTTTCAATATCTTTGAGAAATGTATAATAAACGATAAATTTTAAATCTACCATACTAACAAAAAAGACTTAAAAAAAAAAGACTTTTTTAAGAAATTAGGGTTTAGTTCTTGTAATTTCAAGACCTACCACAATATTTTTTTTTTAAAAAAATTAGAGTTTAGATCTTGTAACTTCAAGATACAATTTACCATGTTTGTTAGAAATGAATAAAAAATAAAAAACTTTAAATCTACCATACTAATAAAAAAGAACTTGAGAAAAAGCCTTTTTAAGTCTTGAAAAAATGTAGTTTGCAATTTTCTTGAAAAATGAATAACGAATAATAAAATATTATCTTAAACTTTATCTGTACAAGGCCCTTTGATCAATCGGTATGGATCCCGACATTCACTCGGGACCCTTTGATACACCATTAGTTAGATTATAGGACCGTCATAGCTCTGAGGAGCTATGGAGAGAAAGGTTGGATGTTCGGACAAATTGATAACACAGAGGGTAGCGCTCTAATACCACTTGATAAGAATTACGTTAGAGATTCAAGAATTTAAAAAAGAAAATTCAAGAAAATAAAAAAAATTAAGAAACATGCTAAAGCTAAAATGAAATATAAAGAAATAAAAAAAATCGAAACTAAAGATAGAACAAGTTCAACAAAGTGATTCTTGAATTGAATGGATCAAGAAGTTCAAGAAAAATCAAGAACTTTAAGATAAGTCTATGTTTTTTTTAAAGGTTAAAGTGGCCGAAACACTACTAAAAATATCATCAAAAACTTAGAGAGAAAAAATGACAGATCGAGTCAGTCTAAAAAACTAAGAAAAAATCACACTTGTTAAATTTCATCGTATTACTCGAATTAGATATTTGCTTAGTCATAAGTCCCGGTAGGTTTGACATCCGGATCGCAAGAGCCACTATATTACTTGTACAATCGTGTACACTTCCATGTGCATTTGGACGCAACAGGAAACTGGAAGATTATTGTGAGATAAATCATGGTGGATGGCCACAAACATTGGCAAGTTAACTATAACAGTACATGGAATATCTGAGACGTAAAACTACTCCGCAATAGACATTCAACCATATGTTGCCTAAAATGGTATTTTTAAAAATATCATCTTTCTGTGAAGGTTATGGATGCTCAAAATACCAATTGATGATCAATTATAGAGGATGAGAATTGTTATGGTATCTAGGTGTTTGTGATGCTCTTAACCACTACAGGAGACAATTCAACACCTATTTCTGACAGATACTTTTGCAAGAGAGATCTGAAAAGTGTTTATAGAAGCAACTAAGATTAATGGGTCTATGATCCAAATACATCAAGTAATGACAACTTGGTGGGAAAGAGATTTTGTTGTCCCAAACTAATGTCTATATTTAAAGTTGTCCCAACTTTTATAGTCTGGGAATTATGAAAGAGGAGAAACAACCAGAAACATGGGAAAAGGATAAGCTTCAACAGAGTGGTTTTTGAAATAAATAATAACTTTTATTTCTTAGAAAAGATTTTATATCCATGGTTGAAGAATGTTACTTTACTATGACCAGATATGGTCAAATTTATGGAGGACTATAAGCCACGCCTAGCAACAATTATAGTAGCATGGCGGTCTGCACTTGCAAGATGATACAACTGCAACACCGATGGAGCTTACAAAAGCAATCAGGGCCTAACTCTCTAGGCTTTTGTATAAGAGATTGCAGAGGAGATTTAATTGATGCCTGAGCCAAGAACTTATACGAACAATATAAGTGGCAGAGGCTAGGGCAATATTAGAAGGATTAACCTACTGTATAGAGAAAGAATTGCAACCCCTAATTATTGAGACTGATTCTATGGCTATGACAAAGGTGGTGGAAGGAAGTTGGGATCCATATTCGAGTATTGTGGTAGAGGTGGGTAGGATCAGGAATATGATAAACACTTTCAATGTGATTGTTTAACACATATTCAGAGAAGGCAACACATTGATAGACTTTTTAACTAACACTGCTTTTGATTTTGTAGGTGAAATTAATTTTCATACATTAGTGAGATACCAAGCACAGACACATGGATTCTCAATTTGAACAAGTCAAGCACTCCTAATTTGAGGATTAGATCAATACAACAAAGAAGAGATAGAGACCAGCAGGAACCTAGAGATTTTATGAACTAGTTATTACCTGCTATTGACTGAATTTCAATGTGTGATACTAGCTTAGCTCAATCTAATGAAAATTAGTCAATACATGGTATTTTTAAAATATGCAATTGAAAGTCTACAAGTCTATTATTAATTTAAACTAATTAGATTAATACGTAAACCATAAAACGAGAACTTACTTGTTCTTTGCGTAACGGAAACGTAAGGCTTGGTTCAACTTTGGTTGGAATTACCGATCTACGGTGGTTTTCACGCTATATTGGAACAACCCATTTATCACAAGCTAAACCCTAATTTGAATGTAGAGAGAATATAGCGTAGAAGTGTATTTCTAGTAGGATATTCATAATCTTCCTTATACCTTGAAAACTCATCATATGTATGCTTTTTATAGATATTATTATTAGAGTTAACTTAATTAACCTAATGGGCCTTAAAGCACCAATTATGGGTGGGTACGAATTTCCTAAATCTCCCACTCGCACATAATGGGAGTGCTTTTCTTATCTGATAAATAAATTCTTTTTTTCTCTTCACAATCATTCATACAGGGAAATAGACCGCACGACCAACATACTCTGAGAGCTAAGCGCTATACATCTATTAGGAGTATATAGCCTCTCGTCAAGCGCAAACCTGCAAGTAGATCATAAAGTATGCAGTATTCCAAATCATATGAATCACATTTGATATAATCTCATAATCTCTTATATCGTCATTTCTTGTATTCATAATCATAACTCATAAGCTATAACTAGTGCACTACTGAATACAAATCAATAAGGTTTCATTGATGATCTTCCTCTTCTCACGACCCCTTAACATTAGTTTAACTGCTTTTCTAGATATGCTCCTCCAAACCAAATCTGTGTTCATGGTCTTTTAGAAACACACTAAGATAGCTACATCAAACTAAGTCTCAAGTATCTGGTTAGAGTCATTGAGGGTACATATATTGAGCCAAAATAAAGGCTTTGGGTCTCACACAATAATAAGTTGAGAATGAACTTATGTTTAATCCAATTGGTCCACATTAACATATGTGGTATGAAACATGTACTACAATATTTTCTCTTTTCCCATGGAGTGTATATCTTTGTCTCATTTAGAATATTGTGCAAATGATGTCTAAACAACACAACTATCTAAGTTTGAGTTTCTTGATCTACAATAACTCACATCTGGCTCACTAAGTAGACTAGGTGAACATTTTTCACCTTAACGATCTTATGTCATTATTCATGTGACTTTCTTGATTTTAAGCCTATAGATCTCAAATTATCCATTCTATAATTTTGCTAAAATCCAGTCTCATCTCCACTTATCACTAAGATAAGGAGGCAATTACCTATATGAGGAGGTCAACCTCTTGTCTACTTGACATACTTATCATAAACAAATGAATAAAGAATGCATAAAATATTCAACAATTAAAATATGTATGTATGTAAATCAACTTTATTGATAATTAAAGAACATCTGCCTTGTGAACATGGAAAAATAAAAGACAACGTGAAGTATCTTAGATTCTATGCAAGCCTTGAGACCCAGTGTGTCTCACAAATGCATCTCTAAACAAAGGCTTGTTTAATGGATTTGCTAACATATCATTTTTCATACTTCATATTAACTACCTTGCATCTAACCATATCTCTCGTATAGTTATACTTGATATCTATATGTTTGGTTTTATAATGAAACTTAGGGTCCTTGCTAGAAGATATTGCCTCCTCATTGTCACTGTAGACTAACACTACTTCAGCATTTTTTGCGATATCCAATATATGTTTCAAGAACTTTTTCAACTAAACAACTTCTTGTGTTGCTGATGCGAGAGCCACATATTCTTCTTCCATCGTAGATAGTGATATGCATGATTGTTTCTTACTACTCCATGATATGATGCCATCACTAAGTAAGAAAACATATCCTGAGGTAGACTTCCTCTCATCTATATCTCCTCTATGATCAACATCACTGTATCCAAGTAATTGCAGATCTTTGTTGCCTTGGTAACAAAGTGCATATTCAACAGTTCTCTTTATATATCTCATGATTCTCTTTACTGCTTGCTAATATGCTAAACCTGGGTCGGTTTGGTATCTACTTACCAAGCTAACTGCTTGATGGATGTCAGGTCTGGTACATACCATAACGTACATTATACTTTCAACTGCACTCCTATAAGGAAATCGACTCATTATTTACTTCTCTTTAGGAGTCTTAG
This sequence comes from Datura wrightii, assembly GCA_035772735.1. Taxonomy (NCBI): domain Eukaryota; kingdom Viridiplantae; phylum Streptophyta; class Magnoliopsida; order Solanales; family Solanaceae; genus Datura; species Datura wrightii. The sequence continues at coordinate 66,112,476 of JASDFA010000019.1, read as the reverse complement.
GACAAATTGGACTACTCAAGGATTGACCTTTACTGATAGGAGTATCAACAGGGCTACTATTCTGCATATTGAATCGTTTAGAACTTTTCTAATGTAATTCTCTTGAGAGAGATACAATAGTTTCTTTGTACGATCTCTTGAAATCTTAACTTCAAGAATATATGTTGCTTCACCCATATCTTTCATCTCAAATTGGGATGATTACCATGACTTAACTTCGGTTATGAACTCCTTATCATTTCCAGCTATAAGTATGTCATCTACATACAATGTTAAAATTACAAGTTTGTTTCTTGATATTTTGGTATAAACATAATGATCTTCATCCATCATGGTAAAACCATTGGATATTGACAACATTCTGAAAGCATATATATCACTGCCTTGAAGATTGTTTGAAGCCATAAATTGACTTCAGAAGTCTACAAACCTTTTGTTTGTAACCCGTTTCAATGAAACATTGAGGTTGTTCCATATTAATTTCTTCATACAATTCTCCATTGAGAAAGGCAGACTCTACATCTATCTAATGTAATTCAAGGTCCAAACTTGCAAGTATTGTTAGAACCAAGCGAACAAAAGTAAACCATACGACAGTCGAGAAAGTCTCTTCGTAGTCTATTCCTTTCTGCTGTGTATACCCTTTCTCTATAAGTTAAGCTTTGTATCTCAACTATGCCATCAACCTTGAGCTAATTTTGAGAACCCATTTTCTCCCAATGGCTTTTGCATCCTGCTGGAAGATCAACTAGTTCCCATACTTTGTTGACTCTTATAGACGACAATTCATCTTTCATTATTTTTGTCCATATATCCTTAGAAGGGCATGAGAGAGCCTCTTTTACATTCTTAGGCTCGTTTTCATCTTGTAGGAGCATCGTAAATAGTTCACTGCCTTCAATGCCAAATCGTCGTCGGGTGTCTTTTTATGAGAACTACGTCTAATTTGTGATTCGTTGTTGTTCCCATTTAGATCAACATTGCTCCCACTTGCATTAAGAACATTCATCCCGCTCCCACGTGGAAAAAGATTGGTGACCATCTCACTCCCCTCAGAACAAGATCAATTTGGTCATTTTCATTAAGTGTAGAAGGATTACTTTCATTCGCATTTAATGATGAAAAAGGCCGCTGATGAGAAATTAATTCATAATCTGCTAAAATACTCCCACTCGAATAAAGTGATCCTTGTTGACACCCAATTTTGACCTCCCTACGCCCCGTATATGCTGCTTATATATATATATATTATTTACCTTTTTTACGTAAATATTCGACTTGTATTTATATTTATAAAATAATTAATTATCATAATATTGTCAAATTTATTTTAAATTACATATATATATATATGTTGCATTAATTTCAATTTATTAATTTTTTGATGTTAAATAATTGTGTCATGTACAATACATTTCGTATTCATATACGCCCTTATTTTGAAATATATATTTTACTTAATCTTTATAAATTGTTTACATAATTTTACTAAATTTTATAAATTTATTTATGTAATACTGTTACTCAAATTTATAAATTACTTATGTTAATAATATAATTTTTATAATATTTGATAACTTAATTTTATTTCCTAGTCGTTGAATTATTTACAAATATAATAATTTATTAATTATATAATATTTACATGAGTCTACTCAAATTTAAGGTTTATTTATATTAATAATAATGTTTATATGATTTTTCCGTAATTTAAACTATTTTATTATCTATTTATTAAATTATTTACAAATGTAGTATATTTATTAATTTAATAGCATCTAAAATCCAATTTCATCCAATTCATTTAAAATCTAGCTACTTTATACCCATTTATGCCGATTTTAGCCCTTTTTTCTATCTAATTTATGTCAATTTTGGCCTATTTTACTAAATCTGACCACTTTTTAAATTCAACTCAATCTTAAATTAATTCTACCCATTTACCCAACACATAACCCATCCGGGAGACCCAATTAACCCGCGACCCGACCCAATTCCAATTTTTAATCTCATCCATCCATCCCATCTAATCTAACGACCCTGATTAAAACCCTACTCCCTTACCTTAAATAATATCATCTACCTCCTAACCCTAAACAAACTCATTTTTCCCCTCTCACAAAACAACCAGCCGCCGCAGCCCTCTCCCCTTTACCTCTTTTTATCGGCCGCTCATCCTCCTCTCTTCTCCCCTCTCCTCTTTGCCTCCGGTGAAACCACGCCGTCACCAGCCACAGAACCTCCATCTCCATCCTCCCCGGCGCCTTCTCTTCTTTCTCTTCCTCTTCTCTCTCCCACAAACGACCAGAAGCGCCGCACAAAACTTGCGTAGCCTCCTCTCCCTTTTCCCTTCACTGCCGCGACCAGAAACCGCAGCCCCAACCCTCCTCTTTCTCTCCCTTTTCTCCTCACCAACGCCATAATTTCTATTTCCCGGCAACCACCAATCGGAAAAAAAACAACACAACCAGCCACTGCGAACAACCTAACCCCGCCACTTCCTCTTCTTTCTCCTGCAGAAACCACCGCACAGAGACCGAAATCATTTGCTGGACAGATCCTTGCAGATCTGTCCGAAATATTGATTTTTCGTTTATTATTTACCTATGCCAAGTTCAGACCTAAAAGAAATTATACTTGTTGATAATATTGCTTGCATGACTATGTTTCAATTATTGTTATGTTTGCCTTTAGAATATCATTTAAACATGATTAAGTGTTTATACGACATTATTTCTGTTGCACGCTATCTAGCTAATAGTCTTGAAAAAGAAAATTATTGTATAGTCATGTTTAAGTATGCGTATATCACTTTTCTTGTTGAATTTTACGAAAATCATTTGTTGTTTGTTTAGACATTCTTGATCTGCATATTTGCAACAATACTTGTTGTTTTCGCTCGCCCCAAGTTGTTGGTGTATTTTCTTCTCTTGGTGGTTGTAAAACATCTAAGCTTGGTAAATTGTGGTAGTTTATTGTTTGATTGCATTTGACATATTTTTTTTCATATAAGAATTATTATTATGTTATTCCATGTTTTTAAAATATATATATATATATATATATATGAAGGGGAGATTTTTATTCAATGAATTTGAGTAAATTTAGTACTCACCATGCATAACAAATTCCCTTTGTTCAATTTGTTTTCTTCTCTAATTAATTTAACCTTATTATTTTTGGTATGAATTGGCTGTTTGATTAATCATGTGTTATTTTATTTCCTTTCCTTTCCCGGTCAATAAGTTTGTTACATATAATTATGGTAACTTATTGATTTCTTGACCTTAAATGTTAGTTTTTTTTATTAATTTATGATTGACTGATTTTCCCCCCTTTAATTTTTGCAATTATGGAAAAAATAATTTCCTATTCCCTTGGTGAATCTAATTATATTAATTAATTTAGCTACATATATTGCTTTAATAATCCTTTCCCTTTTAAACCTTCTTAGTTGTGCTATTTAAACAACCTTCTCCTTTCTTTTCAATTCATTCGAACATTGACAAAAACTGAAAATTACTTTGTTCTCATTACTGCTCTGCTTTCTGCTCTATTTTTCTATAATTCCTTTAACCCGTCTGAACACAAGAACTGCTCAAAATCCTTGAGATTCCTTTGATCTTGATGTGTTGAGTTTGGGCAATAAATCAAGGCTTTTGGCGTATTCATTGTCTCTATTCGTTTCTGATTTTGTCATCCAACTAGTTAGTATATCTACTTTAACAACTCATTATGTGTTAAATTTCTCTATTGAGTCCTCCTAGCTGGTCTCTCTTGTCGTGATTGTGTGCTAATATGACCTTTAACATAAATTACAAAGTTTAAATTTTTTTCGGTTGCATCTACTGCTATATTTTAATCTTTAGAAATAGGCAGCCTTAGTATGTTTTGGACCTATCGGAGACTCACTGGGGAAAGAGTTTTGGCTTAGGAGTTTTATTATTAGATTAGTTTTACTTTACTGTAAATTTTAATTTGTTTCGTTCGCTAATTTGTAATATTGTAAATAAATGTCAATAATAGTAAAAGGGGTCTGGGGGCGGGGAATTGTATGCTTTTTCTTTACTATTTTCTCTTAATTTGTCAAACTCACCTAGAAAGCATACCTATAGGATTAACACATATAGATTTATATTTATCATATTTCAAACAATTTAATTTATAGTTTGAATCGTAGTAATATTCCCCCTAAATAGGAAAAGAAATAATATAAGTATAAAAATAAAGTATGCTAATAATACAAACATATTTGTTAAGTCCTACTGTCTCTGGTCATACGAATAACAATTTAACTGTTTCAGTCAGAAATTACGCTTATAGGAATTTAATTAGTATTTTGGTGCAAATATATCATGTTAATTCGAAAAAGCCATTCCTACAGTTTACTTGGTTTTAACATTATTACTTGTCCAATACTACATTTGCTTATGGGAATTATTTTACAATAATGGTTATGCGAGCACACTGATTGGAAATCACGCCTGTATGTGCTAGGGAGAATGTTCGTAGGTATTTACATGATAGACTAGATCCATAAATCAGTTTTTTTATGCTCGCTGATATGTCCAAAACATTCCTACTATCGACTGTTTCGTTCTGAATCTATTTGAATCTGTCCTTATATGTTAATTCCTTTAAGAATTAAAACAATTTGATATGAATCATGTTTCATGTTATAGCATAGAAATATTAGTAAAATCTTCCATCACATCACCTTTTTGCATGCACAAAATATATCAAATTTTCACCCCTATGAGTTATAATTAGTGACCCATTTGTATGCATTAGACGACACTCTTATAGTATTGCTTATAGTAAATGTTGTATTTAAAAGAGCCCATCATGACTTGAACTTGTTCTTTGAAACTATGGCATGCTGTGCATACTGTCTGTAAGTTATTTGCCTACAAGGTTTATTTCTCACGGATAGATCTGTTAACTAGAAATCATGCCTGTAGAACTTGTAATATTATAAATCTGGATGCATTTGTTCAGATGCCATGCTTTCAATAATTATGCATTTTAGTAGAGGCCTATTCGAAACCTTCTGTGTTATTAATTTGCTTGAAGCTTTGTTTGACGTTAATCCCCTTAACAACTTTAAGATTCCTAGACCCAAAAATCCAAATTAGTTGTCCAACGCCTCTTGGACATTAGGTGTGAGACGAGTAGGGAAATTCTAGGCCATTAGCTTATTCACATAGAAACGCCTTAAGTTAATAATCAATTAATTAAGCGGGTAGCAGGATATGATAGTCCGTGCTCGTTGAATAATACGAGCAATTTAAATGGTTGTGAAGTATTATTTAAGTTGCGCGGGGTGATCCCATTAGGATAAAATAACCCTTCCCTAAACGTAGAACTACGTTCGGCTTGATTCCCTTTAGGGATACGTAGGCGCCTCACCGAGGTTTAGCCCCATATTTAAATAAATGTTCATTTGGTTGCATTTTGTGTGGAATCCTATAAATGATTCTGCTTTATTCTTTTATGCGTTACATTATTTTATTTGCAATATTTATTGTATATATTGTGACAAAAATAAATTACCTTTAAAATTCATTCCGTCCAATTTCTTTATTCTCGCTTTTCTATCAGTTTCTTTGTTTTTGTTCACTTACATTATCAATCTAGTTTTAAATTAATAGGCTAAAATCAATCATTTTTTTTTATCACTGGTAATTCCCTACATATTAATGGATTCGGCTGGGAACCACATTTGTGGACCTCGAAAGGTGCCTGACACCTTCCTTTCGAGGTAATTTAAGCCCTTTCCCGATTCTAGTAACATAGATAACTAAGCAGATTTTTAACTTAGAACGGTGCCCTAACGCACCTCAAATCTTTAGGTGGCGACTCTTCTTTCACAATAAACCCTTAAGAGCCGTCACATGTTGTATCCCGCTTTTCGCGAGAAAAATGAAACGCGTCAATCCTTACACGTCTTGATCCCTTACCTCAAATAAGTATAGGTTTTCACTTATTATACCCCGGAAGTCCAAAGATCAGACCCAGGAGTTGAAATGGAGAGAACTGAAAATTTTGTACCAGGTCATAGAACGAGTTGTTATGTGACCCGTGGGGAGGACCACGAGTCAGGAGGTGACTCGTGGTAAGGGCTGGCTTGAGTTAAGGAAAACTTTTGAAGGGAGTTGTCACAAGCATGAACACGAGTCGTGGTCAGGCCCCATGACTTGTCAGGTCAGTCGTGGCCAAGGAATTTAAAAAGGGAAAAATATGAGGCAGTTCTCCTAACGGATAGGTTCCACGAATCGTGGTCAGTCACCAACGATTCATTGGGTGGCTCGTGGTCATCACGAAGATAGTGAATTAGGGTTAAGGCAGTGGAAGTGACGAATGGTGGCCAGGAGTCGTGGTTATCGGTAACGACTCGTGGGATGGCCCGATACAAGTTCCAGGCGAAATTTGGTAGTGTACCCAACGACCAAAGTGACGACTCATGCAAGGTGGCAACGACTCGTTACCCTCATGGGGACTGACGAGCAGTAATTTTTTTGCTAAGTTTTTAAGGGTATTTTCATCATTCTTACGCTCTAAGGTCCTATGCTATGTCGTTTTAAGTTATTTTCTGAGTGTTTTAAGATAGGTTAAGTCCTTCTAACCTATTCAAAACCCATGCATGCAAGTTAGAGAGAGTTAGAGAGAAGATCAATCCTTAACTCTTCCAATTCTTCTCAAATTCTTCTTGGGCAATCAGGAAAGTATAAGAATCAGCTATAAACAGGTATGTAGGGTTATGAGTGGGTGTTTTCGTTCACACCCATGCCCAACCTCTTCTAATTCATGAAGTTTTGTTTAAAAATCTTATGGGGTTTTATCTCAAATCTTGTGGAATTCTAATGATCTATTCATGGGTTATTACTACTCACGAATTACATTATATTTTATAAATCATGATCAATTTTTACAACTAATTCGATTATAAATTTATTGATTTCAATTTCTAATAAATTATGCCTAAATATGCATGTTCTATGATGAATTGAGTTATGATCTTTATCTCTGTTGTTGATATTCATAAACTAATCATGATTTATGAGTCATAATATGGATTTATTCAAATTTCCATTAGGAATTTATGAGTTAAAAAGCCTAAACGTGATTTACAAGTATACATGAACCTCATGATTTACTAATTATGTTTTTGGCCGACTCCCAGGCCTTACTCTCATGGCTAGTTCACGTACTTACAACATGCTTATGATTATCATGATTTAACTAGCCCATGAATCTCATGCATATTATACTATGAGCACTATATATATTTTGGGAGTAGTATTTAACACCGAGTAGGTTCCGAGCCCAGGTTTCGCCTCGAATTTCATAACTACGTGCCACCGTAGGACATGATGGGACCTCCCTTGAGACTATCTCCCATCTCTGATCTCACATCCTTCATGTGTGATATCACTCCCTTCTTGGTTCTACCCTTGGCAAGGTACAAACACCTTCCCGACTAGGAATTTACAGGTTGAGCTCCGTATGTGCTCATATGGGTCATGTCGGTATTAAGAATGTCCCATTGTTCTACATGTTTTATGCATTATTATGTTTATGTTATTCTAGCTCAAGTGACGATTTATAAAATTTCTCCTATGACTATGATACTGAATGGATTACGAATGATTTGAAAACCTTGAGCCTTGTGTTATCTTATGATAATTATGTTATGAGCATGTTGTCCCACTCTGGTGATCTCTTATGAGCTTTTATGTATTATTTAAATATTTGTTTTACTTACCTTGCATACTCGGTACATTCCACGTACTAACCGCATACTCTATGCTGTATCGTTTCATGATACAGGCCCTGATCTTCAGACCCAACACCGTTAGTAGTTATCTCGGAGTTTAGCATCCATCTCTTAGGTGAGTCCTCATCCTCCGATGACCAGTTTGATTTCAGTTATCTTTTCATGTTTAGTTTTCTAGACTTGTGAGGTTAGTTAGGGATGTTGTCCCATCAACCCATCGAATATGTTAGAGGCTTTCAGACTATATGTAGTATTCAACTGTTGTGTATGTAGTATGTTCCACTTATCTTTTTATTATATGTTTATGCTTCTGCTTTTCCATTATGCTAAGTAATCCGCTTTATTGATATTGAGTTAGATGTATGATCATTCTATGGATCGACTTGAAGTATCTTGGGGCTCCTTGTCCCGTGTTGCTATTGGGGTGTACGTTCGGGTCCTGACAAACTTGGTATCAGAGCCATAGGTTTGAAGGGTCCTAGGGTGTTTGAAAGCCGCGTTAAGTAGAGTCTTTTTCATGGGTGTGAAGCACACCACACTTATGATGAAGAGGCTACGAGACATTTAGGAAATGTTCCCTTCTTTCATGATCTATTTCGTGCGATGAAATGTCTTTCTATCCTTCTAATTCATGCTATTCGCGATTATAGAATCATGGATCCCTACAGAGTAAATGGTAGGAGGAATGGGAATGTAGAAGGCCACGAGGATGGAAACGAAAATGGGCACCAGTAGGCCCCACCAGTTCAGTAGCACCATGCATCAGAGCCGGTTGCCCATGTTGAGTTTCGGGTAGCTATTCAGATGCTTGCGCAGGCCTTGACCACTCAGGTCAATCAGCAGGCAGTTGCACATGTTCCGCCAAATGGAAATGCAGCTGCGGCTCGAGTTAGGGATTTCTTGAGAATTAACCCGCCAGAGTTCCTCGAGTCAAAAGTAGATGAGGACCCGTATGAGTTCATCGATGAGATTCTAAAGATCAACCAGGTCATGGGAGTGGCAAATGGGGAGTGCGTTGATTTGGCCTCTTATCAGATGAAAGGGGTTGCGCATATTTGGTTTAAGCAGTGGAGAGAGAGTAGGGCAGTGGGAGCAGGCCCTATCGGTTGGGAAGAGTTTCATGCAGCCTTTCTGGATTGATTTTTCCCTCGTGATATGAGGGAATTGAAGGTGGACGAGTTTGTAAATCTGAAGCAGGGTGACATATCCGTTCAGGAGTACGCTCTGGAGTTCACCCGCTTATCCAAGTATGCACCAGAATTACTGGCAGACCAGAGAATCGGGTGAGCCGATTTGTGCATGGAGTGGCCGACTACCTGGATAAGGACTGTAGGATTGCCATGCTGCATCGAGGCATAGATTTTTCCTGCATAGTGTTGCATTCCTAGCAGATGGAGACAGTGTATTGGAGGTAGAGAGAGGCCAAGAGGGCCAAGACTGACAATTATGGGATTTCTCAGCCTAGATTAGGGGGTGGACAGTGCCGCAGTCTCATCACAAGTCCTTTGCTCCAGCACCATCATCAGCTATTACACCATCTAGATCATGAGGGGATCGGAGAAGTAGGGCTTCAGATTCGAGGGGCCAGGGTAGCATGCAGATAGAGCGCACTTTCTCAGCTTGTGCAAGGTGCAACAAGAATCACCTAGGGAGGTGCCTAGTTGGCTCAGACGCTTGTTTCGGGTGTGGCAAACTCAGACACAGACTCCGGAATTGCCTTCAGCCAGATTAGGGGGCGGCAGAGCTGGTATACCAGCTGCTAGTTTAGCCGCTCCAGTAGCACGTCCCTCCCAGCAGCACCTCGACTAGTTCAGCTGGTGGTTAGCGCCAGAACAAGTTCTATTCCCTTGCAACCTGTCAGGAGTAGGAGACTTCACTGAATGTGGTTACTGGTATGTTAAGAGTGTTTCATCTTGATGCTTATGCTTTGTTAGATCTAGGGGATACCTTGTCTTTTGTGACACCCTATATTGCAGTAGCTTTGGAGTCAGTCCCGAAATCCTATCACAACCATTCTCAGTCTCTATTCCCGTTGGGGATTCAGTTGTAGCTAGGTGGGTGTACAGAAGTTGCCCGATCATAGTATTGTATAAAGTCACCTTCGCAGACCTTGTAGAGTTAGCCATGACTGACTTTGATATTATTCTCGGGTATGGATTGGTTGTATGTGTGTTATTCTTCCATTAATTGTAGAACCCATGCGGTGGAGTTCCGTTTTCTGGGTGAGTCAGTCTTGGAATGGAAGGGTAGTTCGGCCATGCTTGTAGGTCATTTTATCTCCTATCTTAAGTCCAGGAAGATGATTTCCAAGGGTTGTGTGTATAATCTAGTTAGGGTTAAGGATGTTGAATCCGAGACCCCGACTATCCAGTCAGTTTCGATAGTGTGTGAGTACCCAGAAGTATTCCCTGATGATTTACTGGGTGTTCCTCCCGAGAGGGAAATTGATTTTGGCATCAACCTTCTCCCCGACACGCAACCTATATCTATTCCTCCCTACAGAATGGCTCCATCAAAGATAAAGGAGTTGAAAGAACAGTTGAGGGACCTGTTATATAAAGGTTTCATTAGACCGAGGAAGTCTCCATGGGGTGCACCAGTCTTATTTGTCTGAAAGAAGGATGGTTCCCTTCAGATGTGCATTGACTATCGGTAATTGAACAAGCTTACTATCAAGAACAGATATCCTTTGCCCAGGATTGATGATTTATTTGACCAAGTTTAGGGTGCCAAGTGTTTCTCGAAGATAGATCTCAGATCTGGGTACCATCAGCTCAGAGTTCGAGGAAGCGATATCCCAAAAACAGCCTTCAGGACATGGTATGGTCATTATGAGTTTTAGTTATGTCTTTTTGACTAACGAATGCTCCTGCAGCTTTTACGGACTTGATAAACAGGGTATTCAAGCCATATTTGGATATATTCGTGATCGTGTTTATTGATGACATCCTGATGTACTCTCGAAGCGTGGAGGAGCATGCCGCTCATTTGAGGATAGTGCTTCAGATTCTTAAAGATCGCCGATTATAGGCGAAATTTAGACAGTGTGAGTTTTGGTTGAACTCCGTAGCATTTTTGGGCCATGTGGTATAGAGTGAAGGCATAAAGGTGGATTTGTAGAAAATAGAAACAGTGAAGAATTGGCCCAGACCGGTGAATCCTTCGGATATTCAGAGCTTTTTGGGCTTAGATGGCTATTATTGGAGGTTTATTGAAGGTTTTTCATCGATTGCAACACCCTTGACCAAATTGACCCAGAAGAAGGTAAAATTCCAATGGTCAAAGGCTTGTGAGAAGAGCTTCCAAGAGTTGAAGACTTGACTTACCTCAGCATTGGTGTTGACCCTACCCGAGGGTACCGATGGGTTCGTGGTGTATTGTGATGCTTCAAAGATCGGACTTAGATGTGTATTGATGCAGCACGGAAAGGTTATAGCATATACCTCTAAACAACTAAAGGTCCATGAGAAGAATTACCCGACCCATAATCTTGAATTGGCCGCGGTGGTATTCACATTGAAGATATGGCGACATTATTTGTACGGGGTTCATGTGGATGTGTTCTCTGACCATAAGAGTTTACAATATGTGTTTACACAGAAGGACCTCAATCTTCGGCAAAGGAGGTGGTTGGAGCTACTCAAGGACTATGATATGAGTGTACTTTAGCATCCAGCAAAGCTAATGTAGTAGAAGACACACTTAGTAGACTCCCTATGGAGAGTGTGTCTCATGTGGATGAGGGGAAGAAGGAGCTGGTGAAGGATGTGCATCGACTCGCAAGGTTGGAAGTTAGGTTGGTGGACTCGACCGATGCTGGTGTTATTGTTCAGAACAGATCAGAATCATCATTGGTGACTGATGTAAAATCTAGACAAGATGAGGACCCTATTTTGGTAAAGTTAAAGGAAGTCGTTCAAAATCAGGAGGTAGAGGTCTTCTCCAAAGGGAGAGATGGTGTACTGCGGTACCAGGGTCACTTATGTGTTTCGGATGTTGATGATTTGAGGAGTCGGATGTTGCACGAGGCTCATGGATCCAGGTATTCTATCCATCCGAGTGCCACTAAGATGTACCTTTTCTTCTGTATGAATCGATATTATTCCATTCCAAACCCTTCCCGATACCTCCCAAGGAAAATATCGAATTTGACCGTGACTTATGGAAAGTCTATTGGTGGAATGGCATGAAGAAGGACATCGTGGAGTTTGTAGCAAGTGTCTAAACTGTCAGCAAGTAAAGGTTGAGCACCAAAGACCAGGAGGCGTGCTTTAGGATATCAATATTTATACTTGGAAGTGGGAAGAAATCAATATGGAATTCATCAAAGGTCTGCCTCGTACTCGTCGACAATATGACTCCATTTGGGTTGTGGTAGATAGGTTGACCAAGGCTGCCCATTTTTTACCGATCAAAACCACGAATTTGGTGGAGGATTATGTCAAAATATATATCCGGGAGATAGTTCGATTGCATGGAGTACCATTTTCCATCATATCAGACAGAGGTACCTAATTTACCTCTCAGTTTTGGAAGTCGTTTCAAAAAGGACTTGGTACTCAAGTTAAGCTCAGCACAATATTTCACCCGCAAATGGATGGTCAAGCGGAGCGGAAAATTCAAACTCTTGAAGACTGATAACGCTCAAACTCACACTTCTTAACAAAGTATGAAGCGGACGTTGTCAATAAAGAATCCAACTAGAGGTTGGGGTTGATCCCACAGGGAATATGGAAGGATGTAGAAGAATGCTAGTGCTTAAGCTTTTTAGTTAATTATTTACTAAGAGGGGGGAATTTGTAAAAGTAATAAATAACAATGTTGAGAAATTGTTAAGGTTGATTCCAAATTAATGCAACTAACTAGGGTAAGTGTTCCCCATGACTTCATAACCACAAGGCGTTTTATACTAGTGATCTATTCCAGTGCTTAGCATGCAATATTGGTAAGTTAAGTTCACCTAAATGGTTGGTCCCCTATCTAGATGATTTTCACGATGTAAATTGGTCTGTCTACGGGTGTACTTTAGTTGACCCTAACCCTTAACATCAGATTAGCTATCCCCGGACAAGTTCAAGTTAATAGATGAGGGTTGGTAGCCTCAAATCTCTGTTGTTAATCCCTTTTCCCATCCACTACCTCCTTGATCCGGTAAGTAAGAATAACGAAAGTTCTAACATTTGCAACCGTTAAAAATCAATTAAAACGAAGGAAGAAACAATACATGCATAAACTTCATTCAAGAATCACTAAGTATTTTACCTATGTGTGTTAATTTGTCATGGTTCCCACAATCCTAGTTGTGGTAGTTTTAGCCTATCATGTTTATAAGTAAATTAATAAAATTTATAAATAAAAGCAAAAATTAAACTTACAACGATGATAGGAAGAAACTCACTTGATTATTGCAATAATAAAGAAGAACAATTCAACAATCGTCTCGAAGTTCCAAATGCAAGACACCAAACTTGTATCTAAAAACATGAGACTTAACACTTGATAACAGCCTCCCTATTACATGAAAATAAAGGGGTATTTATAGTAGTAGATTTATGCTTTTCCTTTTCCTTGATGAATTTGACTTGGGATTTAGATTTCCTTTTCCTAGTTGAAGTGGGAGACCCATTTTTGCCCGTTTTGGAAGCCTTGCCGTGTTGCAGCTTATTTTGTTCCTTCATGGATTTAATTTGGGATTTTTAGCTCCTTTTCCTAATTAAAAATGGACTCCAGGTCATCAGTGGTTACAACTTAAGTAATGATTCGTTAGGACCTCAAATGAGTCGTGATCAGTCAAGCACAGTCGTCCTCAACATTAGGCCCAGTCGTGGCAACAGGTCACCTAACGACTTGTTAGGACTGGGCATGAGTCGTTAAGTCCCTCGTGGCCATAGATCATCACATCCTCCAGTGTACTTGATGGATGCTCACAGTGTCTGACGATGAATTGTCACTTCACACGACGACTCATTATGTCACTCGTTACCTTCACTGGACACTTCTTCAAATTTTCTCCTCCTAGTCCTCACTTTATTCCATTTTCTTCAAATTCATTCTAAAGCATCAAATACACCAAAATCCATCCTTTTTAGCCCTGAAAATATCTACTCACATGTGTTAGCTAATTTTCACAAATATATAACATAAACACATGCAAACACACATAATTTATTCTCAAAACGTAGTAAAGTACGGGAAAAATATGTCTATGAAGTGCGTGAGTACGCCTTTCATCAAAGACATGTTGAGAGCATGCGTGATTGACTTCAAGGGTTGTTGGGATGATCACTTGCCTCTTATCGAGTTTTCAGACAATAACAACTATCATTCCAGTATTCAGATGGCTCCGTTTGAGACTCTCTATGGGCAGAGATGTAGATTGCCTATTGGTTGGTTTGAAGTTGGTGAAGCAACGATGATAGGACCATATTCGGTCCATGAGGCTATGGAGAAGGTTCAACTCATACGGGGCAGGTTGAAAAAAGTTCAAAGTCGCCAAAAGTCCTATGCCGATGTGAGGAGGAGGAAATTAGAATTCGAGGTGAATAATTGGGTGTTTTTGAAGGTATCTCCCATGGGGAGTGATGCGGTTTGAAAAGAAAGGAAAAACTCAGTTCCCGTTATGTTGGTCCCTACCGGATCATGAAACGGGTTGGTAAGGTGGCATACAAATTGGAGTTTCCCTCAAAGTTAGCTTCTATGCATCCTGTATTCCATGTATCGCTCTTAAAGAAGTGTTTGGGTGATCCAGCCTTAGTTGTCCCGGTGGACAGTGTTGGTGTGAAAAACAGTCTTAGTTATGAGGAGGTTCCAGTGGAAATACTGGATCGTCAGGTTCGAAGGCTGAGAAATAAGGAAGTATCTTCAATCAAAGTTTTATGGAGGAACATATTGAAGGAGCTACGTGGAAAGTCGAAGCGGACATGATGGCTAGATACCCACATTTATTCTCTACCGGCTTAGTTCCAGCTTGAGGTATTAGTTTTTGTACTAAAACTCTATTTAGTTTTCATGTTCAGCTCATGTGCCCAAGCTTCTTTTATGTATATGGGTGTATGTATGATTCGTGAGACTAGTTCAACTATGTAGTTTGAATCGGAGATAGTCATTTCATCAGTTTTCGGCTTAAATGATCAGTATTTGAATATGATTATTGCATTTATCGGCTTTTCTAATATGATTTTCAATACTTGAGGACGATGTTCCCAAGGGAGAGATATTTTTATACCCTGCAAGCCCAAAGATCAGACCCAAGAGTTGAAACGGAGAAAACTGAAAATTTTGCACTAGGTCACAGAACGAGTCGTTCTGTGACTTGTGGGGATGACCACGAGTCATGAGGTGAATCGTGGTAAGGGATTCCTTGAGTTAAGGAAAATTTTGAAGGGATTCCTCACGGGCATGACCACGAGTCGTGGTCAGGCCCCACGACTCGCCAGGTCAGCCGGGGCCAAGGAATTTAAAAAGGGAAAAATGTGAGGCAGTGCTCCTAACGGATAGGTTCCATGAATCGTGGTCAGTAACCACAATTCATTGGGTGGCTCGTGGTCATCAGGAAGATAGTGAATTAGTGTTGAGGCAGTGGAAGTGACGAACGGTGGCCATGAGTCGTGGTCACCGGTAACGACTCGTGGGATGGCCCATTACAAGTTCCAGGAAAAATTTGGAGTGTACCCAATGGCCAAAGTGATGACTTGTTAGGTCCCTCGTGGGGAATGACAAGCAGTTATTTTTTGCTAAGTTTTTAAGGGTATTTTCATCATTGCTACGCTCTAAGGTCCTATACTACGTCGTTTTAAGTTATTTTCTGAGTGTTTTAAGATAGGTTAAGTCTTTCTAACCTATTCAAAACCCATGCATGCAAGTTAGAGAGAGTTAGAAAGAAGATCAAGCCTTAGCTCTTCTAATTCTTCTCAAATTCTTCTTGGGCAATCAGGAAAGTGTAAGAATCAGCTATAATCAGGTATGTAGAGTTATGAGTGGGTGTTTTCATTCACACCCATACCCAACCTCTTCTAATTCATGAAATTTTGTTTAAAAATCTTGTGGGGTTTTATCTCAAATCTTGTGGAATTCTAATGATCTATTCATGGGTTATTACTACTCACGAATTACATCGTATTTTATAAATCATGATCAATTTTTACAACTAATTCGATTATAAATTTATTGATTTCAATTTCTAATAAATTATGCCTAAATATGCATGTTCTATGATGAATTGAGTTATGATCTTTACCTCTATTGTTGATATTCCTAAATCCATCGTGATTTATGAGTCATAATATGGATTTATTCAAATTCCCATTAGGTATTTATGAGTTAAAAAGCCTATACGTGATTTATATGTATGGATGAACCTCATGATTTACTAATTATGTTTTTGACCGACTCACGGGCCTTACTCTCATGGCTAGTTCACGTACTTATAAGCATGCTTATGATTATCATTATTTAACTAGCCCATGAATCTCATGCATATTATACTATGAACACCATATATATTTTGGGAGTAGTATTTAACACCGAGTAGGTTCCAGGCCTAAGTTTCACCCCATATCTCAAAACTACGTGCTACCGTAGGACATGATGGGCTTCCCTTGAGACTGTCCCTTGCCCAAATGGGCCTTTCATGTGTGATATCACACCTTTCATGGTTCTACCCTTGGCAAGGTACGAACACCTTCCCAACTAGAAATTTACAGGTTAGGCTCCATGTATGCTCATATGGGGTATGTCAGTTATAAGAATGTCCCATTGTTCCACATACTTTATGCATTATTATGTTTATGTTATTCTGGCTCAGTGACGATTTATAAAGTTTCTCCTATGACTATGGTAATGAATGAATTATGAATGATTTGAAAACCTTGAGCCTTGTGTTATCTTATGATAATTATGTTATGAGCATGTTGTCTCACTCTTGGTGATCTCTTATGAGATTTTATGTATTATTTAAATAGTTGATGTACTTACCTTACATACTCGGTATATTTCACGTACTGACCACATACTCTATGCTGTATCGTTTCATGATACAAGCCCCTATCTTTAGACCCAACACCGTCAGGAGTTCATCTCGGAGTTTAGCATCTAGCTCTTGGGTGAGTCCTCATCCTTCGAGAACCAGTTTGATTTCAGTTATCTTTCAGTTTTCTAGACTTGTCGGGTTAGTTAGGGATATTGTCCCATCAATACATCGGATATGTTA
This sequence comes from Datura wrightii, assembly GCA_035772735.1. Classification (NCBI taxonomy): domain Eukaryota; kingdom Viridiplantae; phylum Streptophyta; class Magnoliopsida; order Solanales; family Solanaceae; genus Datura; species Datura wrightii. The sequence continues at coordinate 66,095,491 of JASDFA010000019.1, read as the reverse complement.
GAGGCTTTCAGACTATATGTAGTATTTAATTGTGATGTATGTAGTATGTTCCGCTTGTCTTGTTATATTATTTTTATGCTTCCGCTTTGCCGTTATGATAAGTAAGCCGCTTTATTGATATTGAGTTAGATGTATTATCATTCTATGGGTTGACTTGAAGGGTCTCGGGGCTCCTTGTCCCTTGTTATGATTCGGGTCTATGTTCGGGTCGTGACATCACCTATCTCTCCCTTCTTAGAAAACTCATTCTCTATAATGTGACATCTCGTGATTGAAATTCAGTTGTATTTTCATTATTTTTCTCACCTATAAACACATAACCTTTAGAGGTTTATGAGTACCTTATAAAGATACTTTTCTTTCCTCTCGGACCCAGTTTGCTATATTTGTAAGAGAAATCATGTGTATAGGCAGCACAACCCCAAGTTCTTAGTACACTCAGGGTGGGATATTTTCCAATACACAACTCATATGGAGTGGTTGTAACTGATTTTGTAGGCATACAATTAAGTACATAGGTAGCACTAAGCAAAGCATCGCCCCAAAAATTAATTGGGAGGCTGGCTTGCGCCATTATTAACCTAACCATTTCTAGGAGCGTCCTATTTCTTCTCTCTACAACACCATTTTATTGTGGAGTATTTGGAATAGTAAATTGATGAACTATTCCTTTTTCATCACATAACTCATAAAATAGAGTATAACTCATTAAATTGAGTCGATACGTATTCCTGGCTACGATCAGTTCGAAGAGCTTTTATCTTCTTGTCTAATTGATTTTCCACGAAGCTCATATATCATTTGAAACAACTTATTGCTTCTGATTTGTGAGAAATTAAATAGACATAACTGAAATGGGTAAAATCATCAATGAATGTAATGAACTAACTTGCTCCGTGCCTAGCCCTTACATTCATGGGCCCACAGATGTCCGAATGGATTAATTACAAAGGATATTCAGCTCTGGCTGCTTTACCAAAAGGTTCCCTTGCAGATTTTCCAGCTAAACAATTTTCACAAATAGACAATTCCACATGTTCAATATCGGTAAGCAAACCTTGTTTTTCTAGCTGTTGTATTCTCTGTTGGCCAATATGACCAAGTCTGACATGCTATATGTTTCCATCACAATCATATTATTTGAAGAAGCAAATATTCAAAAACTGGCATTATTATTAGATGAATCAAAATTCAAATCCATAATAAATAAACCTCCAGTAATATATCCAAAACAAAATAAAATTGATCCTAAAGTCAACTTAACAAAAATGTCATGAAAGAAGAAATCGAATCTTAGCCTAAGCAAAACAGAAACTGAAATAATATTTCGACGAATCATTGGTGCATAGAGGACATCAGGTAGGATAAGGTATTGATCGCCATGCATGACTAACTTGTATGTAACGATCCCTTCAACAACAACTTTATTGTTATTGCCCACATATACCCACTTAGCTCCATGTGGAACTGTTCGAAATTCAACAAAGGCAGTAGGCTCCCATGCTATGTGGTCCGTTGCTCCTGAGTCTATAATCCATAGAGGATTAGATTTAGTTAGTAAAATAGAACTAGAAACACAAGGTTCACTAATTCAAGTTTTTTGAAATACCTTTTAGGAAGCTCAGAGCAATCTTTGGCATTGTGACCCTTTTTGTCACAATTAAAGCATTTTCTTTAGCAATCTTAACACGTTTGGGATGCTTGTTCTTGTAATTTTTAGTCTTTATTTTCTTAGCAGGTTGAGCTTGCTGAATTTGAGATGGCCCTCTTTTCTTTCCCCAGTTCTTTCTCTTTGAATCAGTCTTGAAAAATGAGGTTGTTGCCATGTGCAACTCAGCTATTGGCTTTGCAGCTTGAAGCCATTCCTCCTCTAATTCAAGATGCCTCTGGACATCTTCCAAAGTTGTGATCAGCTAATTGTGGGTCAAATGTATTTTCATATGATCCCAAGAACTAGGTAAAGAACGTATTACTGCTTGGATCTGTTGCTTGTCAGTTAACACATGAATGATAGTTTTATTCAACTCTCCGATCGTATTGTCATTTTCTTCAGATGTGTTTTCATTGAATATTCTAAGCGTTTCTTGTATGAGTCAAACTTGATCGTTAGGGATCATAGTTTTGCGGTAGAACAAGTACCAAACTATTCTTCAAAGAATTCAAGTTCTATAGCCCTTTGGTGATCATTGAACTCCCTTAGGATGTCATCATCCAAGGTTCTTAGGAACGTAATGCGAGCAGTGAAGTCCTTTTTGTTCAAAGCATAATAAGCTTCACGGTCATGACTATGCTGAGTCGTATTGCCATCCTCAGGTTCATTCAGCACATAATTAATTGCTTCGAGAGCTTCTTACTCTTCTAGCACATACTGAACTTTCAAACTCTAAGTCTCATAATTGTCGCTGTTGAGTTTCAACCCTTTGCTGAGCTCAACAGTAATATTTTTGAAAGCAGCAATCCTTCTTTAACAAAAAACTGCAATGAGAATCATTTAAAATTAACGCAAGGCACAATGTTCAACATACATACATATTATTGACACTATGCACAAATTAATTAGGGCAATAAACACATATATTAATTATGGAGTCGAAATTTTACTATGTTCGCAATCATCATCCAAAAATTAAAATATTATGAAAATTAACCTAGTCAATTACTTAACTAAGTGTCTCTATCACATTTTGGACAACATATTTGTCTATTATGATCTATGATCCCATATGAATCATTAGTTAAATAAATTGACTTATTTATAAGCATGCAACTATAACTAATGTCCAACTAATAAACATTTACTACATGTCAAAAAAAATTTGCATCATAATTTTAATGTTAAACCAATTAACATATCAAGCATGTTGATGTTAAAGTAATTAACATATTATGCATGTTGAACACATTATCATAAACACTAATGTTAAACTAACTAACATTTATTTCATGCTAAATTGATAAAAAATGTTAAACTAATTACATATTTATTAAATCAAATAGCATAGTAATCTAATGTTAAACTAATTAACATTTCATATAAACATGTTCAACAAAATAATAAATTTAAGCAATTGGAATAATAAAATAATTATGACTTATTTAAATATAAATACTAAATTTTATTTTGAAATTAATCTTAGGATTAATTTTCAATACGTGACATTGATAAAGAAAACAGGTATGTTGGAGGAATCCCTTTATCACAACTTAAACTCTAATTTGAATATAGAGAGAATATAACGTAGAAGTGTATTTCTAGTAGGATATTTTTAATCTTCCGTATATCTTGAAAACTCACCATATGTATGTTTTCTATAAATATTATTATTAAGGTTAACTTAATTACCTTAATGGGTCTTAAAGCACCCTTATAAATGAGTCCCTACAGCAGCTCAATCGCAATAAAGACAGATCTTAGCATATAGTATTCAAAGATAGTGCACGAAAAAATGAATTATTGAATGATGAATATTTTACTTCTCTCTGAGAGTTACTGAATACGACCTAAAATTCATAGTACCCGGTGAATCGAGCTTTCCTTTTTCCTTTAAGGTCTTGGGAGAACGTTCTCAAATGAACTCTCTCTGGATTTATTTTACTTTGGACACATAAAAACAGCGTCCACCCCCTGCTTATGAGAAAGCTCCACATGTAGTTAAGCTGTTTTCACTAATAGTTGGAAACATCATATAATGAAGTTTGATTAGAATTAGGTATTAATAATTTGTAATATGTCACGAGAGAAAAAATTATTTGAAGAGAGTGATAGTTTATGGACCTGTTCAGCCTCCTCTTCTTTCCTTTTTTTTTTGGAAGCAAGTATAACAATTACTCTAGAGATTTATCATTTTATTTCAATATTATCATAATCACAAAATAAATATATAAATTACTAATAATTAGACTATTCACAGTACCCGGTGAATTGAGCTTTCCTTTTTGCTTTAAGGTCTTGGGAGAACGTTCTCAAATGAACTCTCAAATCTGGATTTCGTTATTTTATTTTGGACACATAAAAACAGCGTCCACCCCCTGCTTATGAGAAAGCTCCACATGTAGTTAAGCTGTTTTCACTAATAATTGGAAACATCATATAATGAAGTTTGATTAGAATTAGATATTAATAATTTGCAATATGTCACGAGAGAAAAAATTATTTGAAGAGAGTGATAGTTTATGGACCTGTTCAGCCTCCTCTTCTTTCTTTTTTTTTTGGGGGGAAGCATGATTCATACTTGCTCCGCTAACAATTACTCCCTCTAGAGATTTATCATTTTATTTTAATATTATCATAATCATAAAATAAATATATAAATTACTAATAATTAGACTTAAATTTCACAAATATAATTAATAAGATTAAATTAATAAAATATACCTCTGACAAAAACTTTCTTAAAAGAGCATCAAGTCAACATGATCCAAATAAAAACAAAGTAAAATAGTCTCCAACCTTAATTATGACAAAAAAGTTAGCACCACATCAACCATAAATCAATCAACTATAATATGCAGCAGTTTAAAATTTCCAGTACAATGCAATTTCAAGATATTGTAATGAAAGTTCAGAGTGGCAAACAACAATATGACTGAAATACAATAGATAAGAAAATAAGAACCAGAAAATGTTGAAAGAATTTCTTCGTACGAGTTCCCCAGAATTGGTATGACAAAGGGAGCAGTTTTCAGATCATATGTGCTTGTAAAAGCTAAGGGAACTAATTAAAAAGCCTCTTAGCCAGCCATCTTAGTTAAGCGGTGTACGGTACTTCTCGCCACCCTATTGCCAGGATCAATTTTCATAACAGTTCTGAGGTCTTCCGCCCCGAGCTTGTACTTCTCCATACTCTCATACAACAGAGCACGCTGCACAAGGACGGAAACATTTGTTCCATCTTGTTCTAGCACCTGCACAACAAAATGCAGCAACAAGTCTTTATTCTCATGATAACACATTCAATGAAGTGAATTCACAAAGAGTTCTTAGCCGTGATCTGGCAATGTCTTTGCATCTAATCAGCCAGAGCATTCTACATACAGGTTACTGAAAAAGATTCTTATTTTCTTTCAGAAACTATTTTGGCCAGATTTTCTCCAGTTACTTTTTTTGAACTTCTCTTTTGTATTATTCATATATTCATGCACGTAACTTCCCACAGAAGATTGACAAAAACAAAAATTACTTCAGAGAAGGTCTCTACTACTTTATTCAACTTATTTTCCTTAGAGACTAACTATTAAGGGCATTTATGTACTTTGGCTCTTGGATTGACATAACTATAGATACCTCTTTTTTTTTTGTATTCTTTCCTTTAGAATGAATTTGGATTGAAAAAGTTCTTGTTGGAGCTTAGAGTATCTAAGTTCTTAGCTACTTAAGTCACTTTATTTAAAGGTAAGATGTTTGTGGATTTTATTCCCCTTCTAGCTTAGTATTTCAGTGTTTTTTTCTCTTTAGGTATTGAAATAGTAAGAATTCCAATTCTCTAGTTTGTGCTTTGTTTTCACTTGAAAGTTGATTTCTCCATTAATGTTGGTTGTTGTCCTTTGGTTTCTCCTCTTTTTATCTTTCAGCTTCCAAATCTATATCAAAACTTCACGAAATTACCAATTTAACTGTTAAATGCATTTTATTAGCAGTAAGCTGCAGGGAAAAATGTTTTACCTCTGTACTTAAGTTTAGAACAGTATATTCAACATAAAACAACATCATTCTGACTACAAGTGCTCCAACACTATTTCCAAAGATATTTTTTAAATGCATACTGTCTAGCAATAACTGAGGGAGATCAAGTGGCAGCACAAAATGCATTAAACCTAAATTTTGATCGTAAGTAAATGCAGTCCCATCTGTCACATCTTAGTCAAATAGCATGGATTGCTTCGGAGATAACAAGGCAATATGTATGGGGGTGGAATGTAGCCTCTAGCTGCCAGTAATGGGGAGTCCAACAGGACCAAACAGTCCCCCATATGACGGCCTAATATATCATATCCTGGGATTAGGAGTGATAGAAACCATTTTACCCAGATTCTCTCCCCTCCACACACCACTTACCTCCTTAGCTCCAAACCACTATTCCTTTTTATATTTTAAGCTCTTTTTATGGCTGCTCACTTTCTTATTTTATTTTGCTTCATATATGTTGGTCACATCTATGATTGTCTTATACCTAAACTTTCACTTTATTGGTGAGGATTCCATTCCCCACCTTGTAATGCCCCCTCCCCCTCCCCTTCCCCTGCCCCTGCGTAATAAAACAAAACTAAAAATAAAAAAGTTAGTTAGTACATCAGTGTCATTTTTCAAAAGAATAAATTGATATTTCTATAAATGAAATAGGGTAAATATGAAATATCAATTTCCACATTTTCTCAAAAAAAAAAAAATCTCAAAAAAGAAATATCAATTTCCATATCTGCACTTCATATTGGCTAGGATCCTCAATCTGAATTATTAGTTCAAAAACCGTTTATGTAAGGATATTGTTTGAAAAGTAAATGCATCTAGATGAAGTATATCTGCAATGATCATTCTCAAAAAAAAGAAGTATGTCTGCAATAACATGAAGAGAACACAATGGTAGTGTTTTATGTATGCACCATCTGGGTTTGAAATATTACCTACTATAACTGTGTTAATGTCATAGGTGGTATAAGATGATATATGCAACAAGGATGCTGGAAAAGCCAAGATTCTGTATCTCACAGAATCAAAACCACATGTGAAATGTATAAAATAGGAAGAGAGCACTGTTTCTGTCCCTTTATCACCTTTTGTTTCTTTGATATTCAGTCAAATTGTACTCAGCTTTACAAAAGAAAATATGGGGCATGCACCTACTGATGCATGAATTTAGTGTCTACCACTTTCCCCTATACGGTAAATTGTGTAAATAAGCAAATATACTTCTGAAACTAGGATTACGTGGAAGCTTATTTGTGATAGCTAGTCTGACTTACAGTTAAAAGAGAAGTCCATAAATATTTCTTTAAGTATTACATAAAACGAGGTGCAAAATCTTCCATGAAATACCATCAACCGTGCATTAAAAATAAATGACCATAAATTAATATCTAAAAGATAATAGAGGTCTTAGTGCAACTAACAAAGCAAAGTTAATGATCATACCTTCGTACAGTCAGCCACAGCCTTCTTGTATTCTCCTACTTCTTTGTAACATGAAGCCCTACTAGACAGAACCTCCATTACAGCAGCTTCATCACCAGCCTTCTCGAGAAGAATGACGGCCCACGACAACCATTTTATGGCATCAGCATACTGTCCCTGCTTGTGATTATCCATTCCCTTGTTCTTGGCTGCGGAAGCACTTACACCAGACGGTGGTGGTGGAAGCCCTTCAAGTTCAGTTGTCCCACTGCTATCATTAGCACCCACAAACTCTGATTCAAACCCCCAATCATCAGCCCCTGTAAACTGCTGGTTCTCACTCCCTCCAGCAGCTTCCCCAGATGAAGCAGCAGCTGATGAAAAAAGTGAATCAAAATCACCCACACCTGAAGAGTGAGTAGCAGATGATTGACTCTGAGTATTAGTGAATCCAAAATCATCTACTTTGGAATAAGCACCACCCGAATTTGACCCTGTTGAAGCATTGATATTACTTGTAGGAAATGGAACTGATGGAGATCCTGATCCACCTGATTTAGTAGCATTTTGGAAGTCCCCAAACACATCATCCCCTGAATTATTTTTCTTAGTTTCTTTACTACCCGACTTCATATTAGGCCCAGGCTTAGACGAAAAATCAACCAGCGAACCAAAAGGGTCCTTATTGACACCCATCCCTCCTACAACTCCTCTTCCAGCCATATTTTTCAATGATGTACCTCCAAGATTAGGGATTTTACTATTACCACCACTCAGATTAACACTGCCACTATAATTATTAGCATTATAACCACCAGCATTACCGATACTAGAATTTCCAGCTGAACCCCAGCTACCACCAGTTTTCACAGAATTGCCACTCTTTGGCAGATTATCAGCCATACCACCCATAGAGAACGCGCTCTTGTTAGCAGCTGGGGCAGCATTTTTTAACGGGGCATTGCTATTACTCTTATTTCCTCCCAATGCTGAGCTCACCAAATCACCAAACAAATTAGGGTTTTTGTTAGCAATCCCAATACTTGACGCTACATTGCTAGTGCTTGAAGGAGCTGAAGATCCCCAACTCTTGCCAAATATATCACCAGCCATTGGATTCGGTCCAGATGAAGAACCTATTGGTTGGTGAGTCCATGTTGATTTATTGGGTTGAGTCCATGAAGATGCAGAATTTGGTTTTGATTGCGTTGATGAATATGTATAGGATGATGATGAAGAGTACGACGACGTTTTATTCTTCTGATCGTTGAGAGATCGAGATCGACCAGAGTTCAAACCCAGATCAAAATCGAAAGTATTGATAGAAGAACCTGATTTCCCGTAATTTGAATTCATATTTTCTTAATTGGGTCTCGATATTTTGGAAATTTAACTAAACGCCTTGTATTGTACTTCAAAGTTTTAGTCCACAGATCGGGAACGATGGGGAAATTGTAGATCAGAGAGAAAAAGTATGAGATCTGAGTATATTCTGAAACGTACCTGATGATAATGAAAACAACAAATAAGAAAGGAAGGAAAATTCAGAGACCGGAGAGATAGGTTGCTGATGCTAACGTGAAGCTCCGGCGAGAAGATAATCACAGCTTAGATCGGAGAATGCACCGATACGGCGGAGGTGGAAGAAGGGGAAATGCCGAAAATGTTGGGTAATTAAAGGGAACATAGAATTTATTGCCCGGAGATTCATTTTAGTTTTTCTTTATTTTTTTCCTGTTTTTATTTTTTTAAAAATAAACAGGAGGAAGGATCAAACTTGTTAAGTACTAGTAAAACCTTTTTGAAGAAAAATTATATCACCTAATAATCATTGGGCTGTCACCTCAAAATTCGTTTCATTTTGGTTGATGATTCAAATATTAGAACGATGAGAAATTCCAGAATGCAGTATTATTCGATAAATTGTTTTTGTATGATAAAAGAATTGGTGATAATCTTATTTATTTAACTAAGCAATTAGATAAATTTTGTATTTTTTAAAATCGATTTTGGGATATGATTGATGTCCTTCAAATTCATCCCTTTACGAGAGAGTGTACATGATTGCAGCCATATAATTAACCAAATAAAAAGTCAGAATCGAATCTACGAGGATTTAGTATTGATTCAAATCACTAAATTAAGCAAATATGTGATTTGATGCTTTAAGATGATAAAGAGAGAAGTAACTGAAATCTAGGTCTAATTGCAAAGGGTTAAATCACTGAGATAAAACTAGAGATGTGTCTTTGCTTATGGTTGATTCATCTAGATCACTCAATTAGGCTCATCAATAATGGGCTTTATTTAATATGTAAATAATCGTTAAACAATCACTCAATGTCTTTCAACAATCAACCAATGTTTATTTCAACCAATTCTTTCAGATTAACAAGAATTCAACACAAACTAATTATAAATTACCAATTAGATACAACATATGTCTATGAGAATTTTTTAAACAAGGATTATGCGTTGGTTGATGCTACACAAATCCTAATTGGCTCTTTCAAGCACAATTGGAGAAATTTAGCATGAATCAATATTTGCAACCACCAATTTTAGCTAGAAAAGCAAAGATCAATCAAATATTTTCAAGTCCAATATCAATTGATCATAATTGAGGTCACTAGGTTTCACAACCCAATTGGGTTCAGAACCCTAGATGAAAATTTTAGCCGTTCATGATTGGAGATAAAGAGAAATGCATTAAATTAATCATAATCAACTTATAATAGAGTTTATGAGAGAAATCCAAATCCTTAACATAGATTTTCAAAAGTAGCTTCAATTATGATAGGTATTCTCTAGGAACTCTATTCTTTATGCTAATGTTCTTACTTTCCAGAAAAAAGACTAAAAATACTACTTATGTTAAGGTTAAAAGTCCTATGCCTAATTTAATTTCATCCAGCCTAATTCACAGTTATGATCTATATATTGTATCAAAAAGTAGATATTCTCTATGCTCCATAGGTTGTCGTACATTACTCTGCGGATAATACTTTGAATTTGCGGTCCCTATCTGCCCTTCATGGATTGAATTTCCTGAATGTCAACTCTCTGAACTTTGATTCACAGCTTCATTTATAGTCTGTATTTTGTATTTACGAATCATATCTACTTCTGTTGGTCGGAATTTTAGATTGCAAACTCTCTGAATCTCATTTTGTGGTGCCATTTACGGTTTGTAAATTGCATTTACAGATCGTACCTGACTTTGTTTATTGCTCTCAGACATGCAACTTCTCTAAAGTTTATCCTCCACTGAATCCACGAAATGCATATTGATTCTACGGCTCGTTTGTTCCCTTTCCTTCGCAGATTTTCAGGGATTCATGCCTTTTTGCCCCAGTTCATTGGGATTCCTAAAACTTAGCAAAACACCATTAGTATTTACTTAAATTAGTATTTAAATTCATGCAAAACTAAATAAAAATAAGTACAAATGTATCGTAAAACCCCGACACATCAACGCCACCAACTTAAAGTCTTTGCTTATCCTCAAGCAATTAAGATAAGACTTTTTTGTATCGTAAAATCTCGACACATCAACACCACCAAATTAGACTTGTGTTCCGATTTCACAAAGTGCAATTTCTATGGTGGTTTTGGAAAGTAGCTACAACCATTCATTTCTCAAATATGCCACCTCTCCATCATATAAAAATATACTTTCTCACAACCATTAAGACTGAGCATGCAATCTCTACTATTGACATCATATCAAAATGCTAGACACCAAATTAAGAAGCAACTTATGTTACCATTTTCATTCACATGCCCTCACAAACCAAGAAAGTTGTCCATGTTTATCAATAAGAATCACACTCCATACAAGGACAAAAATCAAAAGAGAAGAGATAGACGTTTAACTCTTACAAAAATGTTCACAAGTTAAGTCACAACTATCATATGCTTGCCTTTATTCTGAAATGCCTCTACTTTTGAAAGTTTAGGTTGAGATCTCGTGAGGGATTTTCTAAGCTTATAATGTTGGTTCAAAGGGCCGGTATGATACATATATGAAATTTTTAGTGACTCAACACCATCCTTGAATACCACATCACCTTCCTATTCCCTTCTTCCTTTTGTTCCCTTCTTTTTCTTCCCTTTATTTCCTTAGCATTTTTCACAACCCAAGGTACTTTTGATGAGCTTATTCTATTTTTATTTTATATTCTTTTCTTTTCTTTTTCTCTTCCTTTTCTATTTTTTTCTACTCACTTTGTTTTTCTTGCTTATTATACCTTGGAAAGTGGACTAACTACTCATTTTTACCCTTTCTTTTTTCCCTATCTTTTCATCCCCAACTTACACCTTTTTAAATAATCACATCATTTCATAGTGTCAAAGAGGATCAACTAAGAATTGACTTCGGTTTCATTGTGGTTGATCAAGAAAAAGAGTCATGGCTCAAAAGGGGAGACTAGGAATATATCCATTATTTGGTAGGCTCATTTAGGAAAATAGGCTTTTGAAACACAAAAAGTCCTAAGTTCATATTTACAACCCAATCAATCCTAGGCTAAAGCATGAGTAACCATGCATGTTCTAGAGCGCGACAAAAATAAGTGAACTCAACTATAATCCTCACCACACATTGACACATCGATATCAATTGGAGTAATCATTTTTACTTCCAACTAGGTAATCTATGTCACAATTATCATAGGCAAATGTCACAAATAGAGGTAAACATGTCAATCCAAAATAGTTATGGCATAAAATTTTGAGGGGAGCGGTTTTTCATAAGTAATCACACATGCATGCTTCAAGCAAATTTGCCACCACCACCTAAGTGAAAAACACTTTTTTCAACTAAAATAGACATGTACAGACTGATACTCTTAAGAAAGTTGCCTAGCAATCTATCATCCGGATCAATCACTATGACACTTAAACTATATTATTATACCAGATTCAACAAAAATTAAGTTTATCGAGAAAGAACCATGGCTAAGAAAATCCCGAAGGACTCTAACATCCTACAAAATCAACAACTACAAAAGTAAAAATAAAGCTGCATACAAAATCATCAATATCATACATCACAAGCAAAAACCTCACCCCCAACTTGAAAATATGCAATGTCCCTAGTGCATGCAAAAATGAAGAGTAAGGGTAAGAACTTCCTGTGCGCTGGCATAATATTTGATATCATTCAAATTCACTCCCAATCTTGGATAGTGTAAACAATCACAACAAATATAGAATCCAATGAGGAGTTGGGGTCGAATCCCACAGAGACTACGCTAAGCCAACTCTATCTAGTGTTAATCAATGTAGTATTGCAAGATTAGAGTTTATTTGAAGTGAGATTGGCAAAATTTAACTGTAGTTATAGAGTGCAAATTGCTAGGGTTGTAATCAATTTAAGAAAATTCTAGGAAAGTGACCCTAATTATGGGTCAATCCCTCTAAATCACCCAATACAGATAGATTGAGAATGGGATAGGGATGAACATGCAAGCAAAGACTTGAGCAACCTATGGGTATCTTTTGATAGCACCTAGGGGTTAATCTACTTCAATTTTTTTCAAATTGAAGAGAACTCCTTTCACACCCCAAACCCAGGAGGCGTGACTGGCATCTGGTGCCACACTTGACTGAGTGAACCTGCAAAAAATCTAACTACAACAGGCCAGAACTGACAAGGTTCGACAACACAACAACTATAAAATCAGAATAAGACGACAGACTATATTGGAAGCTGGTTCATCTGACCAACCAAAAATAAATACAATAGGCTGTCATGACCACAAATTGGAAAATTCACTATACAATCAGGCCCACGTGGCCTTTAATAATATAATAACACCACAACGACATCTACAAGCCTCTACGAACACAATAGTAATCAAATGATTGGGACAGGGCTATGAACTACCCTTAACTCAAACATCTGGCAACTTCGAAAGACTTGGAGCGCACCGACTCAGCTAGAACTCTACTCAGCAACCAAGAACTCGATCTACCAGCCCACAAACACCTACAGGCATGCATGTAGCGCCCCAACTAGGGTGTCAGTAAAATAATGTATCAATCATGAAAGGTAGAAACAACTGTAAAATTCAGATTAAAGATCAACAAATATACCGGATATTGTAGGTGGAGAAACTCAACTTAAGTAAACACATAGAACCTACTAGGCCCCCAAAAGCCTGGAAAGTACAAGAAAACATACAAATAGAACTTACCTGGCCTCTATAAGCCCGACAAGTCCAAAAAGTAAGTAACAACAAGCGACACCTAGCTTACATTGCTCACCTGTCACCACCTTTAGGCCTTCTCAACAGCCTCAGCTAACACCAGCCAACATCTAGCATCCACTGCCATCCTATAATAGATAACACAAGCAACAACTACAATATAATTCCAAGCAAATAGAAATAAACACCAGTTAATCAACATCATTAATCAAGTACTGGTGGATGCCAGAAGAGCTCAATCCATCCTGGAGAACCAATCGCGATCCCAGGAAGGATCAGACATACCGGAATACTCTCGAATCATGTCTCAACTAAACACTACGGAGGACATCATCCTTGACCCCCTAGGTCATTTCACCCCTTGGGCTCAACCCCTTGGCTAAAAGCACTTTCGTGCATCTGTATCCATGAGCTCCAAAGGCCTCAAACACAACACACACCACATATTCAAAACATTCATAATCAATACTCACAATAAAGATATTAGGCATCCCCCAACTAACTTACAACCAATGTCAACCGACACTTGACACAAACCAATTCTAAGGGTCATTTGACTCGACGACGTGCCAACCGATACACGAGTCTAACCCAATCCTACGGCAGCACACATACACATATAATACACAACCAATAGCTCAAACAAGAGTATACCAACATATTTTCAAGACACCACAAAGAATCCCATATTCATTGACAACAATACTAGCTCAAACCTTATGGAAATCATGCCCAAAAAGGGAATAAATAGACTAACCATACCTTCGAATCCAAAGAATGCAATAAAATCAAAATTCCACTCCTTAAGCTCACCAAGACACTACTTAAGAGCATCTAAACAACCAGGAACAAGCTGCTACAAGAAACCGACAAGAGAAATAACACGAAATAAAGTTTGCTGGCAGCTTTTTAAGAATTCGATGGTAAGAAAGCTATGGTGATAATCTACCATCATAAACAACATCAAATCCAACCTTAGAACACTAATAATAAATATGATAGAAATCTTACCAAGCAAGATCCATGAAACAACTGTGAGAAGATCGAAAACAACATTTGTTCGCTACACGAGTTCTACGCTGGAGTCTAGCTTCCCGACACCAAAACTTACTTGACTTAAGCTCCCTAGCCTCTGATCTTGGGCAAATTTATATGCCCAAGTGATACTCAAAAGTACCATTTTTGCCTTGTTTATCTATCAATGTGTATACATTCTCATGTAATTGGTAATAAAATGTGAATTTATACTAACCAACATGATTAGCATTGTTTTGCAAGTAAAATGTGATTTTGGGAAGCTTAAATGCATGTTGGATGATATCGGAGTTGGACTTGGATGCGAGCAAGGGAAAAGGCATTGGACAACATGAAATAAAGGGGCTCCGCGATGGAGCCGTGTCACGCTGCCATCGCGGAGGCCTTCTGCCTGGATGGGAAAATTCGACCAAATTCCAGAGAGGGTCCACGTTTGCTCCGTGGCACGGTGGCTTGGCTCCACGTTGCACGCCGTGCCACGTTGAGCTTTAATTCCTGGACCCCCAATTCCAGTGAGGGTCCGCGTGCGTAGCGTGTCACGGAGGCAGTGCTCCGCGATGAACTCCGTGACACGTTGCTCGTTATTCTGGGAAAAATTCCCAGCAGTATAAATAGAACACTTAGGTTCATTTTTCAATATTCTGACTTGGTGGAGCAAGGACGTGGGTTACAGGCAGTTGAGGGATGAAAATATTAGGGTTTTTTCTCTCTTTCTTTCTTCTTTAATTCAATTGCTTGTATTATTAACACTCATTTTTAAGATGTTTAATCCACAAATGAGTGGCTAATTCCTCTCCTTGCTGAGGTTATGAACAATTGTGATGAAATTTGATCATTGATTCTTTGGTTTTTCATCTTTTCTTCCATGTTGTTCTATTAATTCTTGTTCTTACTGCATTAATGTGTGGCCTACGTTAATGTAAATCTAAAAAGTCCAGTTTCACTCGAGAGAGCAAGAAATTGGAAAGTTGTGAATTAATAGGATATGTTCTTTACTTGGTTTGGGAAAATTGAGTTTTGATTTGCTTTCAGGATAGAAATATACCTGAAAGTCGTATTAGTTAATTTAGGAACCCGAATTGTATGGCTAGAACATGAATTGCATTTGATCACAGAAATGTAGACGGATGGTTCATGATTCTTAAGTGAGGTTAAATACGAGAGTTTTAATCTCTTGGAAAATGTTCTTGGGTAGCAACTGGAGGAAAAGATTAACCAAAGTATGATGATAATTAATTTCATGACATGTTCATTTAACCTCAGCATGCTCTCATTCATAGTTCAGATTCAAAGTAGATAATTGTTTTAGCTTTAGTATAAAAAATTAGAAAACAAAATATCAAACTTTTGGTTATACTGTTGTCTGCATTTTTAGAAGTAAAATATAGTACACTTGGGCAGATTGCACTTCATCCAAGTCTCTGTGGGATCGATGCTTGGCTTACCAAAGCCACTTACTACTTGTTCGACCACGTGCACTTGCGTGTCGTTTTATATACCCATAATCACGCGAACAAGTTTTTGGCACCGTTGCCGGGGACTTGGCAATTGGTGAATTTGTTTTAAGTGTTAATTTACTGTATTTTTATTTTCTTAATGTTGACAACTTGGTCTTAGCCTGTATTTTGCAGACTTAATTGCTGTTGAACACTGGCAAGAGACAAGGAGCTGGTGGAATCGTATATAGAGCCAGAAAGGATATTTCGCAGTAAATGGAGAGAAGCTCTACAAAGAAAGCTGCAGTTGCTCAGACAGACGATCATGGAGCAACAACAGAATCCACCGGTAGTATGGGCAGTGTTAGTGCCCGAAGAAGCAGCAGCACGGCCGGTTCGCGAGGTGGCAATCCCACATGCCAATAATGTTACATCTAGTATCCGCAAACCTGAGCCGGGAGGGAGATTTGAACTTAAACAGAATATGGTGCAGTTGTTGCACACGAGCGGGCAGTTTACCGGTCTCCCTCATGAAGATCCACAGTAGCATCTCCAAAATTTTTTGGAGATAAGTGACACTTACATCCCCGCTGGAGTGTCATCAGACTATGTCCGGCTTACATTGTTCCCATTCTCATTATTGGGAGAAGCCAAGAGGTGGTTGAAAGCTGAGCCACCGAATTTTATTTCTACGTGGGATGATCTTGCACGAAAGTTCTTGATACAGTTTTTTCCCTCTGGTAAAACAGCAAGACTTAGAAGTCAGATTCTAAGTTTCAAACAGAGAGAGGGAGAAAATTTATATCAGGCCTGGGAGAGATTTAAATCCATGTTGCGGGATTGTCCTCATCATCATCAGTCCAATGATGTGCTGGTGCACACATTTATTGAGGGTTTGGAACCCCACACCAAAATATTGCTAGACTCAGCAGCTGGAGGGCAAGCGCTGGAGAAAACTTATGAGGAGCTGTACACCATGTTGAACCGTATTTCACAGGGCAATCCAGAATGGAATGCTGATTCATCAAGAGGTGGGACAAAGAAAGCAGCAGGAGTGCTAGAAATGGATGGGTTTACAGCTATCGCTGCACAGATAGATGCATTGCAAAATCAACTTAACACCCACTTCAGCAACATGACATTGAACCAGCCTCAAGCCCCAGTTAATGCAGTACAGTAGATGTGGTGTGAAGTGTGTGGAAGCAGTGAGCACTCAGCTGAGTGTTGTGGAGCTTTGTGGGTAATGCACAAAGGAACCACCAATAGTATGGTAGTAGCTACAACTCTAATTGGAGGAATCACCCTAATTTCTCATGGGGTAGCAACAACCATCAGGGCCAAAGTTCGGGTCAGGGTGTGCAAAGGAACCAAGGAGGGCAGCAGAATTATCAAGCACAATTCAGAAACAACAATGCACCTCCTCCACCACCATCACCCAACATTGAGGAGATGTTCAAGACCATGATAGCTAACCAAGCACAATTGCAGGCTGACTATGTGAAATTGGCAGCCGAAGTGAAAAACAACCAGTTAGCTACCAAGGCACTTGAATATCAGTTTGGGCAATTTGCTAGTGCCCAAAACACAAGGCCTAGAGGAGGACTGCCGAGCGACACGGATCCCAATCCCAAGCAGGTAAATGCAGTGACCACAAGGAGTGGTTTGCAGCTGAAAGAGGTGGAACCAGAAAGACCACCTCAGCAGTCGGGAGCAGCAGAAGTTGAGAGGGAGCAAAGTACTGAAAGGGGGAAGACTAAGGAAGCTGAATCAGAAAGACCTCCACCCCCGTTCCCTCAACGACTAAAGAAACACAAGGAGGAGGCGTGTTTCAAGAAATTCATGGAGGTGCTGAAACAGGTACATGTTAACTTACCTCTTGTTGATGTCTTGCAGGGAGTGCCGAAATATGCTAAGTATATAAAGGACATCGTGGCAAACAAAAGTTGGTTGACTGAGTATGCTACGGTGGCTCTAACGGAGGAGTGCACTTCTCGGATTCAAAATAGACTGCCCACAAAGCTAAAAGACCCTGGGAGTTTTACTATCCAGATTACTGTTGGGCAGAGCATCCGAGCTCGTGGATTGTGTGACTTGGGAGCGAGCATAAATTTGATGCCTTCATCGGTATTCAGAAAGTTGGGTCTAGGGAGTCCTAGACCCATAACGGTAATCTTGCAGTTGGTGGATCGATCCTTAGCCAGACCGGATGGCATTGTTGAGGACGTTCTGGTGCAAGTTGGCTCCGTAATTTTCCCGGTAGATTTTGTCGTGCTGGATTTTGAACCAGATGCGGAAGTCCCATTTATTTTGGGACGTCCTTTCTTGGCAACCGGGAAAGCACTAATTGACGTAGCTGCGGGGCAGCTGACAATGCGAGCACATGACAAGGTGGAGGTGTTTGATATGTACAAGGCACCCAAGCTCCCTACGGTGCATGAAGAACTCTCGGTGATCAATGTGATTGATCAAGGTGATGATAAGCAGATGAAGGATTCCCGAGAGTTAATGGGAAAACCACCGGAAAGGTGTAAGAACTACTGGGGGGAGGACGGTGATCGAGAGAAATCATCCATCACCCTAGAGGACAATTGAGCTTAATGACGTCGAGCTGCGGCGGTAAATCAGGCGCTGCACGGGAGGCAACCCGTGAAAAAGTTTTCCTTTCTTTTTGTAAAGTGTAAATAGATTTTTCTTTTTTTCTTTTTCTTGATTTACTACAAAAAAATTTCGTTTTAGTTTTTGGTTTATTTGTATTTAGAGTGAAACCTATAATTCTAACCAATTTTGTATAGTGAGATGAATTTTAGGTCAAACGGAGAAGAATATGCACGGAATCGCGAAGGAAAAATCGAGGTATGAAAAATTAATAAAAAGTGGCAGACAGTGAGCTGAGGCGACAGCTCCGTGTCACGGAGGAGGACCTCCGCGTTACCTCCGTGACACATTGAGGTAGAATCCGAAAATTTTAAAAATTTCCAGAACAGTCTCGCGATGGCTCCGTGTCACGGAGGCAGTGCACTGCGATGCACTCCGTGACACGTTGCCTTGTATATCGCGACGGGTCACACCAGGTCGCCGGGTGACCCCCGCGATTTCCTTACTTTTTAACCCCAAAACCCCTCCCTTTTCCCTCATTTTTCAATCCCTCCGCGACCAAACCCCCCAAAACCCATCCCCTATCAACGTGACACTGAGTAAGGCAAGAAATTCAACGATTTTTCTTCGATTCTTCAAAGACAAGGTATGTTCTTTGATTCCCTCTCAAATTCTTGTCGATTTTCTTCGATTTTGAGCATGGGAGGTGAGCTAAATTGTCCTACATAGTAATTAATCATGAATTCGAGTTAATTGTTGTTGATGAATGTTCGGAATGTCGTTATGATTGCTTGAACTTGTCGATTGCATAACTTAATCAAATTTGATTGATAATATTCATTCTAGGGCTTGTATGTTGAATTTGGAGTTGAAAATGTATTGGACTTGTGAATTTCATGCCGGGATGGATGCGTCGAATGAGATGAGTCGATGTACAAATTGTTAGGATGTTAATAGAATGACTGATTCTCGAGTTGGGGAAATGTTGAAATTTGTAAGAATTTGGTTAGATGTATAGGTTCATGTAGATAAATTTTTGTTGTTGTTTTTGTTTCTTTGTTTTCTTTGCTAAGTATGATGGGTAAAATGTTAGCGATGGTAGTGATTGTGATTAGCTGTACGAAGTCTGAGTAGTACGCAGAAGTTATACCGTCGAATTTTTCAAACGCACTGAGCATGATTGTATAGTTGTTTATTGTGTGTAAATAAAAATAATCTTGCCGTAGTGTTGTAACTGTAGCTAAGGACTAAGTGTGGGGTAACCTAGCGTAACCCGACCTTAGCCGAAGTTAATATCTGTTAGCTTAACATTGATCTTGTTTACTTGGGTTGACAGGTAAAATGGCAAGCCGGCAAGATAAAGGAAAAGGCGCATCAACTTCAGGCGCCGGAAGGAAGCAAATCAGACTGGGCACAGCAGTCCCAGCTGCACCAGCAGTTCCACGCGGCCAACACCGCCAATACGGAAAGAGATGGGTGACCGATGAGGGGAAAAAGTGGTATGCCAAGCACAAAGAAAACAAATATTTCCCCGAGGAGCACATAGCACGGGAACCATTGGCACAGGAGTTCTCCAGGATGGTCCACCGGATCAAGGCAGCTGGGCTCAAGTTCATCTTTGAGGAGCCCAAGGAATGTAATTTGCACCTGGTTCGGGAGTTCTATGCCAATTGGAACACGACGATCAGAAGTCACACCATCAAGATCAGAGGGCAAATAGTCACTCTAGAGCCCCACCACCTCAATGCCATCATAGGAGAGCGGGACACAGACGCCCACATACTCCGACAGCTGAACATTACCCACCGTATGCGGACATCAGACGCACATTATGTGGGACCAGAACGATAGCTAGATGGAGCAGACACAAAGAGAGGGGCTACCCCCAGACTTTGCCCTATTCACAGATGAACAGGGAAGCCCGAATTTGGCTGAAGATAGTCTGCTCATGCCTAATCCCGGGGGTACATATGACAGATGTAACCCGGGATCGTGTATGCTTGGTGTACGCCTTGATGAAAGGGCTGGAGATCAATGTAGGGGCGGTAATTATCTCCGCCATGAAGAGAGCCCGGTTGCACCAGGGGCACAGGTATGGCTTTGGTGGACTACTGACCACCTTCCTCAGGGGCCTGGATGTTGAGGAGGAGTCCCTTGACTATATCCCGCAGTTGGAGCGGCGGGCCATAGACGTTACTAAAACTAAGGCTCTCGACACCACCCACGGGCCAGTGCTTACACTTGGCGAGCAACATGCTCGTGATGACCAGTATATGGCTCGGATGTATGGGATGCAGATGCTCCAGCTGAGGATAGGTGGGAGGCCGGCGATAGAGGAGGATCTATGGCAGCTCGAGCTAGACTACCCCTTCGGCGAAAACGCCAGGGCTCTATGCCGAGTGGGGCCAGCATTTGTAGAGCCCACAGACGATGATGTCCCCACAGAAAAGGATACACGTTGGGAGGACTCCGATGTGGAGTCCGATGATGACGAGGAGGCGACTCGGACATGGGAGTTGAAGTAGCAGCACTTGATGAAGAAGTGGAATACTTTGACTGATCAGGGAGTTCCACCACCCGAATTTGTGCTATTTTAATTTTTGTGAACAC
Organism: Datura wrightii; assembly: GCA_035772735.1. NCBI lineage: Eukaryota > Viridiplantae > Streptophyta > Magnoliopsida > Solanales > Solanaceae > Datura > Datura wrightii. Next base: position 66,074,495 of record JASDFA010000019.1, on the reverse strand, counting down.
TGGGGACAGTGTTCGAGCTAAGTGTGGGGTGGGAGTAGTTAGGTGCTGGGCTGGGCTGTTTTGTATGTATGCTCTATTTTGCTGTCGTGTATGTGAAAATTTGTTTGTCCCTGTGAGTTGTGAATTTTCAAGTTGTTGTTCTGTTTGTAAATTTATGTGAAATTGATGTGTGTTGCTGCATTGTTGCATGTGCTAGCTGATTCTGTACATATTTTTTTTGGTTATCGAAATGATCGATATTTTCAACAGTTTACTTCTTGGGTTTCTCGGCGTTTGTTTTCGGTTCTTTTACCGAGAATGGTCCCATTGAACCGACGTCTTAGTTAGTGACCGTTCCCTATGATGGATGGATGACGACCGTCTTAAGGGAAATGTAGTCGTTAGGAGTAGTTTTTCAATTATTTTTCGGTTTTATTCTTTGGTGGATTGCATCCCGGAACCTGTAGTTACTGGATGGTTGCAAAATTCTGGTTGCGTGTTGTACATGATATTTAAAATGCAAAAGTGATTCGTATGAAAGCATGCAACTTTGTAAATATGTTGAGATACCTAGGCTGTAGAGTTCGATTCAGTGTGATTGAGGCTTAATGTTTGAATTCCCGTAATTAGCTGATTAAAGAGTCTGTGAATAGATCTTGAATCGAGCATGTGCAAAAAGTGTGAAGTGAGGTGTTGATATTCCATGCTATTGTGAAGTGTCTAGAACTTGCCTGGTATGTGTACAAAACGAAATGAAGGAGGTGTATTGTAGGAAAATATGTAGGCATTTCTTTGTTTTAACCGAGAGTTTCTATTTTTCCTTGTCGTACACACCTTGATTGTATACCCTAGTCAGCCCGTTGAGCCTTTAGCCTATTATTTTTTTTCTTTTGTCATAAAGTGTAAACTGAGCTTAATTCCTTCTTTTCATTAGCCATAAAGTCTATACAAAACTCTTAAGCACTTAAGAAGAGAAAATCATTTTCCCGAAGTGTCAAAGAGTGAGAATGGTGAAAAGAAAAAGGAAAGCAGAGTGATAGAAGAAAAGAAAAGGTTGAAGGTGCACTTGCTATAAATAAACGATAATGAAGGTGCATGAATAATCTTTGTTGTTGTGTCAAGTGTGCTTAATGAAATGGGCCATACTAAAGAAAATCATCAAGAATGGGATTAAAAAAAAAAAAAAAGAAACAATGTCCATGAGTTGATGGGAGGTGTTGAAAAGGCGCTTAAGGATACTAGTGGCTATTATTGGCTAACCTAATATTTACTAGTTCCGTAGCTTCCATTACAACCCGTTAAGTCCTACGTGATCTTACATCGCACTTCTTTTATATTAGTGGAGTAATACACTAAGGGCAAGCTTATGGGTCATGACATGATGCATGTGAATTCTTTTGGGAGAGAGAGAGAAATTGTTTTTACATGCCCCTGCTTGAATGTTTGTGAGTCATATGAGCAAAAAGGGGAAGATTCTCTTGTGTTGTGAGGGCACATGCTTGATGAAAGATTGATTTTCGTGTTGGATATCTTGATCAGCTGATTTGCATGAGTTTGCCAATATCGAGAGTCGATTCTTAAAGTCTAGGAGGTCTTGATGTATTGAAGGTCATTGCATTGATAAGACCATGCATGTTTCTTGATGATTTGCTTTATTGAATAATCGGTATGACCGTAGCCTAAATTGTCGAACCGAAGTAGCGAGGTTGGGATGTAAATTGCATGAAGTGTAGGATGGTTGTTCGAGGACGAACAAGGATTTGTGTGGGGTAAGTGATCTTGGGCAAATTTATATGCCCAAGTGATACTCAAAAGTACCATTTTTTCCTTGTTTATCTATCAATGTGTATACATTCTCATGTAATTGATAATAAAATGTGAATTTATTCTAACCAACATGATTAGCATTGTTTTCCAGGTAAAATGTGATTTCCGGAAGCTTAAATGCATGTTGGATGATATCGGAGTTGGACTTGGATGCGAGCAAGGGAAAAGGCATTGGACAACATGAAATAAAGGGGCTCCGCGATGGAGCCGTGTCACGCTGCCATCGCGGAGGCCTTCTGCCTGGATGGGAAAATTCGACCAAATTCCAGAGAGGGTCCGCGTTTGCTCCGTGGCACGGTGGCTTGGCTCCGCGTTGCACACCATGCCACGTTGAGCTTTTATTCCTGGACCCCCAATTGCAGTGAGGGTCCGCGTCCGTAGCGTGTCACGGAGGCAGTGCTCTGCGATGCACTCCGTGACACCTTGCTCGTTATTCCGGGAAAAATTTCCAGCAGTATAAATAGAACACTTAGGTTCACTTTTCAATATTCTGAATTGGTGGAGCAAGGACGTGGGTTACAGGCAGTTGAGGGACGAAAATATCAGGGTTTTTTCTCTCTTTCTTTCTTCTTTAATTCAATTGCTTGTATTATTAACACTCATTTTAAAGATGTTTAATGATCTTGGGCAGATTTATATGCCCAAGTGATACTCAAAAGTATCATTTTCGCATTGTTTATCTAGCAAAGCGTATACATTTTCATGTAATTGGTAATAAAATGTGAATTTATACTAACCAACATGATTAGCATTGTTTTGTAGGTAAAATGTGATTTCGAGGAGCTAAAATGCATGTTGGATGATATCGGAGTTGGACTTGGATGCGAGCAAGGGACAAGGCATTGGACTGCACAAATTAAAGGGGCTCCGCGATGGAGCCGTGTCACGCTGCCATCGCGGAGGCATTCTGCCTGGAGGGTGAAAATTCATCAATTTCCAGTGGAGGGTCGCGACTGCTCTGTGGCACGGTGGCTAGCCTCTGCGTTGCACGCCGTGCCACGTTGGTGTTTGATTTCCCGGACCCCCAGTTCCAGTGAGGGTCCGCGTTCACGGCGTGTCACGGAGGCAGTGCTCCGCCATGCACTCCGTGACACGTTGCTCATTATTCCGGGAAAAATTCCCACTAGTATAAATAGAACACTTAAGTGTATTTTTCATAATTCAGACTTGGTGGAGCAAGGACGTGGGTTACAGGCAGTTGAGGGACGAAAAGTTCAAGGTTTTTTCTCTCTTTCTTTCTTATCTAATTCAATTTTTGTATGATTAACACTTGTTTTAGGATGATTAATCCACAAATGAGTGGCTAATTCCCTTCCTTGCTGAGGTTATGAACACTTGTGATGAATTTTGATTATTAATTATATGGTTTTTCATCTTCTTCTTCCATGTTGTTCTATTAATTGTTGTTTCTACTGCATTGGTGTGTGGCCTACATTAATGTACATCTAAAAAGTCCGATTTCACTAGAGAGAGCACGAAATTGGAAAGTTGTGAATTAATAGGATATTGTTCTTTACTTGATTTGGGAAAATTGAGTTTTGATGTGCTTTCCTGATAGAAATATACTTGAAAGCCATATTAGTCAATTTAGGAACCGGAATTGTATTGCTAGGTCATGAATTGCATTTGATCACAGAAATGTAGACGGATGGTTTATGATTCTTAAGTGAGATTAAATACGAGAGTTTTGATCTCTTGGCTAATGTTCTTGGCTAGCAACTGGAAGAAAAGATTAACCAATTTATGATGATAATCAGTTTCATTACATGTTTTTTAACCTCGGCATGCTTATATCCATAGTCCAAATTCAAAGTAGATAATTGTTTGTAGTTTAGTATAAAATTTATAAAACAAATTATTCAATTTTTGGTTATTTAGTTGTCAGCATATTTAGAAGTGAAATATAGTATAGTATACTTAAGCAAACTTCACATAATCCGAGTCTTTGAGGGATCGATACTTGGCTTACTAAAGCCACTTACTACTTGTTCGACCACGTGCACTTGCATGTCGGTTTATAACCCCAACAAACGCACCGAGCAAGTTTTTGGCGCCGTTGCTGGGGACTTGGCAATTGGTGAAATTGTGTTAAGTGTCAATTTACTGTATTTTTATTTATTTAAGTGTTGACAACTTGGTCTTAGCCTGTATTTTGCAGACTTAATTGCTGTGAACACTAGCAAGAGACAAAGAGCTGGTGGAATCTTATATAGAGCCTGAACGTATATTTCACAGTAAACGGAGAGAAGCTCTACAAAGGAAGCTGCAGTTGCTCAGACAGACCATTATGGAGCAACAAAGTCCACCGGTTGTGAGGGCAGTGTTAGTGCCCGAAGCAGCAGCAGCAAGGCCGATTCGCGAGGTGGCAATCCCACATGCAGACAATGTTACATCCAGTATCCGCAAACCAGAGCCTGGAGGGAGATTTGAACTCAAGCAAAATATGGTGCAATTGTTGCACACAAGCGGGCAATTTACCGGTCTCCCTCATGAAGACCCACAACAGCATCTCCAAAACTTTTTGGAGATAAGTGACACTTATATACCCGCTGGAGTGTCACCTGATTATGTTTGGCTTACATTATTTCCGTTCTCATTACTCGGAGAAGCCAAGAGGTGGTTGAAAGCTGAGCCACCAAATTCTATTTCAACGTGGGATGATCTTGCACGAAAGTTCTTGATAAGGTTTCTACCCTCTGGTAAAACAGCAAGACTTAGAAGTCAAATTCTGAGTTTCAAATAGAGGGAGGGAGAAAATTTATATCAAGCCTGGGAGAGATTTAAATCCATGTTGCGGGACTGTCCTCATCATCATTAGTCCAATGACGTGTTGGTGCACACATTTATTGAGGGTTTGGAACCCCATACCAAAATTTTGCTAGATTCAGCACCTGGAGGGCAAGCGCTGGAAAAGACTTATGAGGAGCTGTGTACCTTGCTAAACCGGATTTCACAGGGCAATCCAGAATGGAATGCTGATTCATCACGAGGTGGAACAAGGAAAGCAGCAGGAGTGCTTGGAGTGGATGGATTTACAGCTATCGCTGCACAGATAGCTGCCTTGCAAAATCAATTGAACAACCACTTCAGCAACATGACTTTGAACCAGCCTTCAGCTCCTGTTAATGCAATCCAGCAATTGTGGTGTGAAGTGTGTGCAAGCAGTGAGCACTCAGCTGAGTGTTGTGGAGCCAACCCTGATTCGGTTAACTTTGTGGGGAATGCACAAAGAAATCATCAGCAGTATGGGAGTAGCTACAATTCAAATTGGAGGAACCATCCAAATTTTTCATGGGGTAGCAACAACCATCAAGGCCAAAGTTCGGGTCAGGGTGTGCAAAGGAACCAAGGAGGGCAACAGAACTACCAATCTCAGTTCAGAAATAACAATGCACCTCCTCCACCACCATCACCCAGCATTGAGGAGATGTTCAAGACCATGATCGCTAACCAAGCGCAATTGCAGGCTGACTATGTTAAATTGGCAGCCGAAGTGAAGAATAGCCAGTTAGCGACCAAGGCTCTTGAGTATCAATTTGGGCAATTTGCTAGTGCCCAAAATACAAGGCCCAGAGGAGGACTGCCAAGCGACACGGATCCGAATCCCAAGCAGGTAAATGCAGTGACCACAAGGAGTAGTTTGCAGCTGAAGGAGGTGGAACCAGAAAGACCACCTCAAAATTCGGGAGCAGCAAAAGTTGAGGGGGAGCAAAGTTCGGAAAGGGGGAAGACCAAAGAAGCTGAATCAGAAAGACCTCTACCCCCGTTCCCTCAACGACTCAAGAAACACAAAGAGGAGGCGTGTTTCAAGAAATTCATGGAGGTGCTTAAACAGGTACATGTTAATTTACCTCTTGTTGATGTCTTGCAGGGAGTGCCGAAATATGATAAATACATAAAAGATATCGTGGCCAACAAAAGTTGTTTGACTGAGTATGCCACGGTGGCTTTGACGGAGGAGTGCACTTCCTGGATCCAAAACAGACTGCCCACGAAGCTAAAAGACCCTGGAAGTTTTACTATCCAGCTTACTATTGGGCAGAGCATCCGAGCTCGTGGATTGTGTGACCTGGGAGCGAGCATAAATCTGATGCCATCTTCGTTATTCAGAAAGTTGGGTCTAGGGAGTCCTAGACCTACAACCGTAATCTTGCAGTTGGCGGATCGATCCTTAGCTAGGCCGGATGGCATTGTTGAGGAAGTTCTAGTCCAAGTGGGCTCCCTAATTTTCCCGGTAGATTTTATTGTTCTGGATTTTGAACCTGACGCGGAAGTCCCATTTACTTTGGGACGACCCTTCTTGGCAATCGGTAAAGCATTAATCGACGTAGCTGCGGGGCAACTAACAATGCGAGCACACGATAAGGTAGATGTGTTCGATGTGTACAAAGTACCCAAGCTCCCGATGGTGCATGAAGAACTCTCGGTGATCAATGTAATTGATCATGGTAATGCTAAGCAGATGAATGATTCCCGAGAGTTGATGGGAAGACCACCGGATAGGTGTAAGCACTACTGGGGGGAGGACAGTGATCGTGAGAAATCGTCCATCACCCTAGCGGACAATTGAGCTTGAATGACGTCGAGCCGAGACGGTAAACCAGGCGCTGCACGGGAGGCAACCCGTGAAAAATTTTTCTTTCATTTTGTAAAGTGCAAATAGATTTTTCTTTTTCTTTTCTTGATTTATTACAAAATTTTTCGTTTTAGTTAGTATTTTTTTATTTTTAGTTAGGTGAAACCTATGATTCTAACCAATTTTATTTAGTGAGATGATTTTCAGGTCAAAGGGAAGAAAATGTGCATGGAATCGTGAAGGAAAAGGCGAGGTATGAAAAATTAATAAAATGTAGAAGACAGTGAGCTGGGGCGATAGCTCCGTGTCACGGAGGAGGACCTCCGCGTTACCCTCCATGACACGTTGAGGCATAACCCGAAAATTTTAAAATTTCCAGAAAGCTATCGCGATGGCTCCGTGTCACGGAGGCAGTGCACCGCGATGCACTCCGTGACACGTTGCCGTGTAAATTGTGATGGGTCACACCGGGTTGCCGGGTGACCCGCGTGTTTTCTACCTTTTAAACCTCGAAAACTCCCCTTTTCCCCTCATTTTCGATTTCCTCCGCGACCAAACTTCCCCAAACCCCTCTCCCATCAACGTGCCATTGCTTAAGGCAACAAATTACCAAGTTTTCTTCGATTCTTCAACATTAAGGTATGTTTTCCGATTCTCTCTCAAGTTTTTGTCGATTTTATTCGAAATTAAGCATGAGAGGTGAGATAAATCGCCCTAAGTCGAAATTAAGCATGAATTTGAGTTATTCGTTGATTGATAAATGTTCGGAATGCTGTAATGATCGTTTGAACTTGTCGATTGCATAAATTATTCAAATTTGATGGAAGAAATCAATTCTAGAGCTTTGTTGTTGAATTTGAAGTGGTAATGTGTTGAATTCGTGAATTCTATGCCGGGGTGTACTTGTGAAATGAGATAAGTCATTGTAAAAAATTGTTTGAATGTTAATTGACGACGAATTCTCGGGTTTGGGGAAAATGCTGAAATTTGTTCAAATTGGGTTGGTTGTATAGGTTCATGTGTATAGAATTTGTTGTTGTTTTTGTTTCGTCGTTTTTCTTTGCTAAGTGCGATGGTTAAAATGCTAGCGATGGTAGTGATTGGGAGTAGCTGTACGAAGTCTGAGTAGTACGCAGAAGTGATACCGTCGAATTTTTATTTGAACGCACTAAGCATGATTTGTATGGCTGGTATTTTGGTGTAAATAAAGTTATTCTTGCCGTAGTATCATAACTGTAGCTAAGATCTAAGTATGGGGTAAATTTAGCGTAACCCGACCTTAGCCGAAGTTAATATCTATTTAACTTAACATTGATCTTGTTTACTTGTGTTGACAGGTAAAATGGCAAGCAGGCAAGATAAAGGTAAGGGTGCATCAACTTCAAGCACCGGAAGAAAGCAACTCAGACTGGGCACAGCAGTCCCAGCTGCACCAGCAGTTCCACGCGGCCAGCGCCGCCAATACGGAATGAGATGGGTGACTGACGAGGGGAAAAAGTGGTATGCCAAGCACAAAGAGAACAAATATTTCCCTGAGGAGCATATAACACAGGAGCCATTAGCATAGGAGTTCCCCAGAATGGTTCACCAGATCGAGACAGCTGGGCTTGGTTTCATATTTCAGGAGCCCAAAGAATGCAACCTGCACCTGGTCTGGGAGTTCTATGCAAATTGGAACCCGTCAATCAGAAGCCACACCATCAAAATCAGAAGGCAGATAGTCACTCTGGAACCCACCAACTCAATGCCATCATCGGAGCGCGGGACACAAACGCCCACGTTCTCCGCCAGCTGAACATTACCCCACCGTATGCCGACATCAGATGCACACTGTGTGGGGCTCGATCCACAGCTAGATGGAGTAGACACAAAGAAAGGGGCTACCACCAGACTCTGCCATATTCTCAAATGAACAGGGAAGCCCGAATCTGGCTGAAGATAGTCTGCTCGTGCCTAATCCCGGGGGTACACATGACTGATGTGACCCGGGATCGTGTTTGCCTGGTGTACGCCCTGATGAAAGGGCTGGAGATAAATGTCGGGGCGGTCATTATATCCGCCATGAAGAGAGCCCGATTGCACTAGGGCCACAGGTATGGTTTCGGTGGACTACTCACCACCTTTCTCAGAGGCCTCGACGTCGAGGAGGAGGCTTTGGATTATATCCCGCAGTTGGAGCAGCGGGCCTTGGATGTGACCAAAACTAAGGCCCCCGACACCACCCACGGGCCAGTGCTGACACTTGGCGAGCGACATGCTCGTGATGACCAGTACATGGCGCGGATGTATGGGATGCAAATGCTCCAGCTCAGGATAGGTGGGAGACCAGCCACGGAGGAGGAGCTATGGCAGCTCGAGCTAGATTACCCGTTTGGCAAAAACGCCAGGGCTCTATGCCGAGTGGGGCCAGCCTTTGTAGAGCCCACTGATGATGACGTCCCCACGGATGAGGAGACACGTCGGGAGGACTCCGATGTGGAGTCTGATGACGACGATGGAGGCGACTCAGACATGGGAGATGAGGCAGCAACACCTGATGAAGAAGTGGAATACTTTGACTGATCAGGGAGTTCCACCACCCGACTTTGTGCTATTTAATTTTTATGAACACTGGGACAGTGTTCGATTTAAGTGTGGGTGCTGGGCTGGGCTGGTTTGCTTGTATGTTTCCCTCTGTATATTTGTATGTTATGTTTCCTTGTGTTTGTGAATTTTTAAATTGTTCTGTATCTGTACATATTTGTGGAATTGATGTGTGTTATGGAATGTTGCCAGCTGAGTCTGTAAAAATTTTTGTAAATATTTTTGCTGATCGAAATGATCGATATTTTTAAAATTTTGCAAAAATATTTTGTTCATATTTAAAATATTTTGTAAATAATTTTTCTATCGAAATGATCAATGTTTTGCAAAATTTTTCATTTTTTTATTTTTGGGTTTTTCGGCATTTGTTTTCGGTTCTTTTACCGAGAATGGTCCCATTGAACCAACGTCATAGTTAGTGACCGTTCCCTATGATGGATGGATGACGACCGTCTTAAGGGAAATGTAGTCGGTAGGAGTAGTTTTTTTTCTCCAATTATTTTTTGTTTTTCTTTGGTGGATTGCATCCCAAAACCGGTAGTTACTATATGGTTGTGAATTGTTGGTTGCGTGTTGTACCTGATATTCAAAATGCAAAAGTGATTCGTATGAAAGCATGCAATTTTGTAAATATGTTGAGATACCTAGGCGGTAGAGTTCGATTCGGTGTGATTGAGGCTTAATGTTTGAATTCATGTAATTAGCTGATTGAAGACTCTGTGAATGCATCTTGAATCGAGCATGTGCATAAAGTGTGAAGTGAGGTATTGTTATTCCATGCTATTGTGAAGTGTCTAGAACTTGCCTGGTGTGTGTACAAAACAAAATGAAGGAGGTGTATTATAGGAAAGGATGTAGGCGTTCCTTTTTTTTAACTGAGAGTTTCTATTTTTTCTTGTCATACTCCCCCTTTATGTGATTGTATACCCTAGTCAGCCCTTTGAGCCTTTAGCCTATTATTTCTTTCTTTTGTCCAAAAAGCTTAAACTGAGCTTAGTTCCTTCTTTTCATTAGCCGTAAAGTCTATACAAGACTCTTAAGCGCTTAAGAAGAGAAAATAATTTTCCCAAAGTGTCAAAGAGTGAAAATGGTGAAAAGAAAAAGAAAAGCAGAGAGAGGGAAGAAAAGAAAAGGTTGAAGATGCACTTGCTATAAATAAACGATAATGAAGGTGCATGAATAACCTTTGTCATTGTGTCACGTGTGCTTAATGAAATGGGCCATACTAAAGTAAATCATCAAGAATGGGATGATGAAAAAAGAAAAGAGAGAAACAATGTCCATGAGTTGATGGGAATGTGTTGCAAAGGTGCTTAAGGATGCTAGTGGTTCTTATTGGCTAATTCAATATATACTAGTTCCATAGCTTCCATTACAACCCATTAAAGTCCTACGTGATCTTACATTGCATTTCGTTATATTAGTGGAGTAATACACTAAGGGCAAGCTTATGGGTCATGACATGATGCATGTGAATTCTTTTGGGAGAGAGAGTGAAATTATTTTTACATGCCCCTACTTGAATGTTTGTGTGTCACATGAGCAAAAAAGGGGAAGATTCTCTTGAGTTGTGAGGGCACATGCTTGAGGAAAGACTGATTTTCGTGTCGGATATCTTGATTAGCTGATTTGCATGAGTTTGCCGATATCGAGAATCAATTCTTAAAGTCTAGGAAGTCTTAATGTATTGAAGGTCATTGCATTGTTAAGACCATGCATGTTTTCTTGATGATTTGCAATATTGAATGATCGGTATGACCGTAGCTTAAATTGTCGCACCATAGTAGCGAAGGTTGGGATGTAAATTGCATGAATTGTATGTTTGTTGTTCGAGGACGAACAAGGATTTAAGTGTGGGGTAAGTGATCTTGGGCAGATTTATATGCCCAAGTGATACTCAAAAGTATCATTTTCGCCTTGTTTATCTAGCAATGCGTATACATTTTCATGTAATTGGTAATAAAATATGAATTTATACTAACCAACATGATTAGCATTGTTTTGTAGGTAAAATGTGATTTCGAGGAGCTAAAATGCATGTTGGATGATATCGGAGTTGGACTTGGATGCGAGCAAGGGACAAGGCATTGGACTGCACAAATTAAAGGGGCTCCGCGATGGAGCCGTGTCACGCTGCCATCGCGGAGGCATTCTGCCTGGAGGGTGAAAATTCATCAATTTCCAGTGGAGGGTCGCGACTGGTCCATGGCACGGTGGCTAACCTCCGCGTTGCACGCCGTGCCACGTTGGTGTTTGATTTCCCAGACCCCCAGTTCCAGTGAGGGTCCGCGTTCACGGCGTGTCACGGAGGCAGTTCTCCGCCATGCACTCCGTGACACGTTGCTCATTATTTCGGAAAAAATTCCCACTAGTATAAATAGAACACTTAAGTGTATTTTTCATAATTCAGACTTGGTGGAGCAAGGACGTGGGTTACAGGCAGTTGAGGGACGAAAAGTTCGAGGTTTTTTCTCTCTTTCTTTCTTCTCTAATTCAATTGTTTGTATGATTAACACTTGTTTTAGGATGATTAATCCACAAATGAGTGGTTAATTCCCTTCCTTGCTGAGGTTTTGAACACTTGTGATGAATTTTGTTTATTAATTATATGGTTTTTCATCTTGTTCTTCCATGTTGTTCTATTAATTTTTGTTTCTACTGCATTGGTGTATGGCCTACATTAATGTACATCTAAAAAGTCCGATTTCACTCGAGAGAGCACGAAATTGGAAAGTTGTGAATTAATAGGATATTGTTCTTTAATTGATTTGGGAAAATTGAGTTTTGATGTGCTTTCCTAATAGAAATATACCTGAAAGCCGTATTAGTCAATTTAGGAACCAGAATTGTATTGCTAGGTCATGAATTGCATTTGATCACAGAAATGTAGACGGATGGTTTATGATTCTTAAGTGAGATTAAATACGAGAGTTTTGATCTCTTGGCTAATGTTCTTGGCTAGCAACTGGAAGAAAATATTAACCAATTTATGATGATAATCAGTTTCATTACATGTTCTTTAACCTCGACATGCTTATATCCATTGTCCAAATTCAAAGTAGATAATTGTTTGTAGTTTGGTATAAAATTTATAAAACAAATTATTCAATTTTTGGTTATTTAGTTGTCAGCATATTTAGAAGTGAAATATAGTATAGTATACTTAAGCAAACTTCACTTAATCCGAGTCTCTGAGGGATCGATACTTGGCTTACTAAAGCCACTTACTACTTGTTCGACCACGTGCACTTGCGTGTCGGTTTATAACCCCAACAAACGCACCGAGCATTTAATCCACAAATGAGTGGCTAACTCCTCTCCTTGCTGAGGTTATGAACAATTGTGATGAAATTTGATCATTGATTCTTTGATTTTTCATCTTTTCTTCCATGTTGTTCTATTAATTCTTGTTCTTACTGCATTAATGTGTGGCCTACGTTAATGTATATCTAAAAAGTCCGGTTTCACTTGAGAGAGCAAGAAATTGGAAAGTTGTGAATTAATAGGATATATTCTTTACTTGGTTTGGGAAAATTGAGTTTTGATTTGCTTTCAGGATAGAAATATACCTGAAAGTCGTATTAGTCAATTTAGGAACCGGAATTGTATGGCTAGAACATGAATTGCATTTGATCACAAAAATGTAGACGGATGGTTCATGATTCTTAAGTGAGGTTAAATACGAGAGTTTTAATCTCTTGGCAAATGTTCTTGGCTAGCAACTGGAGGAAAAGATTAACCAAAGTATGATGATAATTAATTTGATGACATGTTCGTTTAACCTCAGCATGCTCTCATTCATAGTTCAGATCAATGTAGATAATTGTTTTAGCTTTAGTATAAAAAATTAGAAAACAAAATATCAAACTTTTGGTTATATTGTTGTTTGCATTTTTAGAAGTAAAATATAGTACATTTGGGCAGATTGCACTTCATCCAAGTCTCTGTGGGATCGATACTTGGCTTACCAAAGCCACTTATTACTTGTTCGACCACGTGCACTTGCGTGTCGTTTTATATACCCACAATCACGCGAACAGCCTCCAAACTGTTAGAACACCATGGAAATAACTTAAGAGATCCTATTTATTACCCTTCATGAAAATTCCTAGAAATGAAATAAGATAGCAACCTACCGGCCAAAGGGGCGTGAAAATTCCTAGAAATGAAATAAGATAGCAACCTACCGGCCAAAGGGGCTTTTATAGCCTTCCACCACCTTGGCCCGCTTTGACGTGCTTGCTTGCGTGGTTTTACAAAAATGCAAATATCTCTCTATTTCGATATCGTATTGATGAATGATTTAATGCGTTAGAAACTAGATTAATAGAAAATTAATTTGATAGGTGGTAGGTCCCCTAGCTGCTTATACATTGAGAGAAAAGCTTCAACACATTTGACCCAAATTTCAGGGAATCTCAAGAAGGAAATTTGTGATAACTTTTGCCAAATTTCGTTCTACAACTAGATCGACATCCAATCTTAAATAAGATCATAGAGTGATTCAAACACATCATAACACTTCCTTCTTAGGTTATTAGGTACTCTTAGTCCTACCTCAAGGTATAGATTTTTTTCTTAAAATTATACGGGGTGTTACATCTTCCCCCCTAAGAAACATTCGGCCTCAAATGTTGGATGACACGCATGATTCCAACCCAAACACTACCATAGCATGATAGAGCCTCACACAATCATGAAACTATTGGGTCTACCACAACTAACTCCAAACAAAACAACCTTGCACCTTGTCAGAGTGCGACACAACTATAATCAAAATCAATATAAGGACCTTACCTGCCACCATGTCTAGCCACTGGCTAGCTATAGCCTATCATGTGGCAAGTATCCCTGCACAAGTCAACAAACATGAGGTTAGACCCGACTCTAATGACATATGACTTCTCGCATGATTTCAATCTAAAAAGAAGGATAACAATCCTAAATGTCATGTAACTTCATGTTTATAAGTACACTACACAATGCACACGTAAACAGGACTCTACTAGACACGACTCATAGAATCCCTAGGACATGAACTGCTTCGATAAAAAGTTTGTCACACCCCAAACCCAGGGAGACGTGACTGGTGATGTGCTGTGAGTTTACAGTACTTTTGATGCTCAAAACTAAGAAAAAGCATGGACTTAGGCGTGTTTATATGGGTATAAGGCACTTCTTCTTTGATTATAGGACAAATAAGTGTTAGAGCAAGAATGTGCAAAAGAAACCTGAAAGTGTGAGCTAAAGTCACAGTATCAGTACGAGCCATTGGTTGATGGTATGAGCTGTACTGAGAACCATGAAAAGTTTCAGATGGCTGGATTGTGAAGAATGAAACCTACGACTCTCAGTACGAGCCGTACAACAGTGGTACGACCCGTAACACTAGTCTTGGAAATGTTCATAAGAATTGCACAAGAGGTAGACTCCTGACATGGATAGACAGTATGAGTTGTGGCAGAGAGGTACGAGTCATACCATCACACTCGTGATAAACTTCAGAAAAATTCAGAGTTTTCGGAGTCAAGCCACGGAAGCAAAGTATGACTCGTAGGAAGCATGTACAAGTTGTACCAAGGCCCAATACTTAGCCAAATTTCAGCAAGCTAAGGACTTATAGGTAGCAGGTACGACCCGTTCAATCCTGCTATGGGTCGTAGGATCTGTTGTGGCTCAGGCGGCACCAGTTATGGAAATTTACCCTGTTAGCTTAGGAAAAGGATTCTTATGTCTGTATAAATACCTTTTATGTTTTATTTTCAATGAGGGAACATTAGAGACAATGTTGGAAGTAGTTAGAGAAGGTTAGAAAGCGAGGAAAAATATAGAATTGGGTTGATTGACTTGTGATCAACCTTTTCTTGATTTCTTTCTTGATCTTTGTGAATTGTTCTTGAGTTATTTCAGATATAATAAAAGAATATTTTGTCTCATCTACGATTGTAAGTATTGAATTATGTTTTTAATGATGAATACATATCACAACCTTGCAACTATGACAGCCTAAAACCTCCATAGCTAGGATTGTGGGAACCATGGTGGATTAACGAGCTAGGGATACACAAAAGTAATTTAAAACCAATGCAAAATGCTTGTAATGTATTTTCTTCATGCTTAAACGTTTCTTAACAGTTTACAATATTAGGACTTGCCTGAATTCCTTACTTGGAGATTAGGAAAAGAGAATTATAACAAAGCCTTGATCTTGATGATCATTGTATTTACTTGAGCTGTGGTTGCAGGATAGTTAAATTTGGGACAAATTGATAATAGTTACATTGAAATTGCTCATAAGACCTGACCCTATGATTGAGTATAGTCATCCAATTGGGACAAACCAGTCAGCTGGGTAAACCCTTGTTATTAATTCTACAAGTAAGCATTGGTATTGATCACATGTGTATACCCGAATTAGTTATGAACCCATGGGGAACATAAACCCTAGTTATTCTTAACTCTTGATTTTACATCATAATTTTAATCATTGTTTTAACTATTATTTTGTTGAAACCCCAAAAATTGGAGTAACTAACCAACAAGTTCACTTACCGGCATTAGTCGAGATCTTCCATATTCCCTGTGGGTTCGACTCCAACCTCTTTGTTGAGTTCTTTATTGACAACATACGCTTCATACTTAAGCAGGAGATGTGAATTTTTGCGTTATCAAAAAGTGGCGCCGTTGCCGGATAATACGACTAAGACTAGATTAATTGCTTGTATTTGACTTTTGGTAGTTATTTCCTAAATTACATTTTCTTTTTGTTTGTGATACTTACAGGTTGTTGCTCGGTGAATGCCAAGCACTCAGAGTAATGGAACTCCCCTGATTCTGTTGAACCCTGAAATTGAATGAACACTCCGCAGAACAGAATACCAGGAACAGAGAGATGCCCGTATAGTTGAACAAGCTACGCAAGCCGAGGTAGCTCAGCAAGCTGCATTTCAGGATGCAGAGGATGCCAAAGATGAGGTTTTTAACACTGGTCGACATGGGTGGCATAACAGAGGTCATAGATTTTCCCCTCAGTTCTTTGATGATGAGGACCCAAATATTGATGAAGTTGGGTCAATTGGAGCAATTGTACCACCACCACTGCCCGATGGGGCCAAATTTGACATCATGAGCACCATGATTCAACTATTAAACATGAAAGAGGTATTCAGTGGTCACGCAACGGATGATGCCAACCTACACCTGATGAACTTTTTTGGAATATGCAAGGCATAAAAGTTGCCTGGAGTTAGCTAAGATGCCATCAGGCTCAGACTATTCCCCTTTTCTCTGTCAGGTGAAAACACTTAATGGTTATTGGAGTTGCCCAACGACTCATAACCAACTGGACTCAAGCAAGCCTTTTTAGAGAGATTTTTTCCCCTCTCTAGAATGTTTCAGCTTAAGGATGAAATTTATAATTTTCGGCAACTCAAAATTGAGGCACTTCATGAAACCTGGCTGAGGTTCAAGAAGAAGTTAACAAAGTGCTCAAACCATAAAATTCCAGATAACAGTTTGTTGGAAATTTTCTATAGGTCTTTAAACAATAGCATAAGAGTTGTAGCAGACATAGTGGCAGGAGGAGCATTGATGAGTCACACGTGGGAGCAAGCTGCTATTATTCTTGACATAGTGACTAAAACAAACAGGGCATGGCATATCCGGGAGGTAGATGCAGCGGCTGGTACATATGCTGTTGGTTTGACTGCAAACCAATGAAGGAAGGAAGAAGAACCAACCAGGAGTTGGCTCATATCCGCACATCATTGATTTTCTTACGAAGAACATTATGAGAGATAGAGCCAAAAAGGTAAATACAGTGGGGACACAAGGACTCGAGCTAGGGGCATACCACTCTAATTCAGAGGAGAAGGCAAATTTTCTGGATAGCCAGGTGGTGGGTTTCCGAGCCAACGCCCAAGTTTCTGGACAAGAAAATTGGTGCCAAGGTTCTGGAAACCAAGGTCGGAACCAATATAGAGATAACTACAATCGGAACGGGTACAGATACAAAAGCCGAGGTTGTGAGCGCGAAAGAGATTAGAGAAGGAATGACGACTATCACAATGACCCAGATGGAATATACATGCCTCCCAGTGCACGAGAGGGGGAGGCTGGACACTCAAAGCTAGACATCATGATGGCTGAGATGCTGAAAAAAGTGAGGTCCACTGATGATCAGTTGAAGGAAATTTGAGTGATATATCGATCATGGGTCAGAGAGTGGAATCTCAGATTGAACAGCAGCTAGGGCAACTGTCGGCATCACTAAACCCTAGACAGAAGGGTACACTACCTAGAAACACCATCTAGAACCCAAAGAATGATGGCCATTACATGGCGGTGATGACTAGGAGGGGTAAGACCATATTTAATCCCCCTCTACCAGTTGTAGTTGAATAGAAGAAAGAGAGCGTAGTTGAAGATGATGAAAATAATGCTGAGACGGAAGGTGCTGAGAATGCAGAATTGCTTGAGGCTCCATCTGGTGAAAAAGGGTCTGAAGTTAAATAAGGTGCAACACCAATTTACAAGGATATCCCGAGATCACTGCCACCGTTCCCCCAAAAGAATGAAGAAGAAGGCGGAGAATGGTAAGTTCCTGAAATTCCTGTCGACGCTCAAACAATTATCTATGAACATACTATTGGTTGAGGCATTGAAACAAATGCCGAGATATGCTAAGTTCATGAAGGACTTGGTGACAAAGATGAGGTTCGTGAGTTATGAGCCTGTAGATAATGTACACCACTGTAGTTCCATAGCTACACGAGTCCTGGCCCAGAAGAAGGAAGATCCGGGTGCTTTCACTATACCTTGCACCATTGGTAATGTCGAGTTTGCAAGGGCACTTTGTGATCTGGGAGCAAGCATCAATCTAATGCCATTAGCTGTGTTAAGAAGTTAGGCTTGGGAGCCCCCACACCCACTACAATGCGGTTATTGATGGCTGACAGAACTGTGAACAAGCCAGTGGGGATCCTGTTTGATGTGCTTGTAAAAGTGGATAGATTTATATTCCTAGTAGACTTTGTGATCCTGTATTGCGAGGTTGATTATGAGGTCCCCATCATTTTGTGGTGACCATTCCTTGCTACTGGGAGGGCCTTAGTTGATGTGGAGGCTGTCCAACTGAAGTTCAGACTAAATAAAGAAGAGGTCACGTTCAACATCTGCAGGTCAATGCAACAACCGAAGGAGTACAGTGTAGTATCAGCGATAGATGATGAATCTGAGTTCCTTGACGAAGTCTGAGTAGTCAAGATACTTACATCGTGCTGTGAAATTAAATCAGGCACTTCTTGGGAGGCAACCCAAGTGATTTAACTAATGTGTGTTCAGTGTGCAGGGAAAATAAAAACTGGTGGCATAAAAAAATTGCTAAAAAATAGGTGCTATTGTTCTCAGTACGACTCGTGAGAGAGTTGTACGAGTCATAGAATGAGTTATGGTAAAGATTAGATATGTGCTTCAGTGCAGGAGTTCAGGGTACGGTTGGTCCTATAATTCATAACTTAAGTGTACGGGTCATAGTACTTACTGTACCTGTGAACTATGCAAGCGATGCAAGGCGAAGACCTACGAGTCATAGTATGGACCGTACCCACATGGTACGAGTCATAAGATGCACTCGCAGATCCCCAGGTAAGTTTTTCAATTCTCTGAACTAAGGGTCCAAGGGACAAGTTATGGGGCTTTCCTACGACTCGTGGTAGGAGTCATGATAGGTCAAAATCCTTGAAATTACCCGACTCGGCCCAGATTTTAAAAGTATTCCCCATCACTTATTTAAACTTCAAATCGAAGCAGACACTTCTCCCACATGATCAAAACTGAAAGCACGAACCACACTCACGACTCCCTCAAACTCGTAACTCAACAAAGAACAATCGAGCAATTTCTTCCTCAACCAAGTTTGTCTTTACCCTAATTTCAGACTACCAGTCGAAGTAAGCAGCTAAGAAGTAAGTGTATTGCTTTAAATATTGATGAAACTTATGTTCTTGATGTAATAATGCTAAAACCCCTATGAGTCATCATTTTTTCTTAAAAAAATTGAAAAAGACAATGACTAGGGGTGTGATAGAACTATGTGCTACTAGGAAAATTTTTGAAGTTGATGAACTTGTGCATTGAAGCATTTACAATTGAGTTACAGGTAGTGACTAAAAGGGGAGGGATGAGTAGTATAAAATGGGTTAAACTACATGCCTAGACCTGGGGAATTCTGAGTAGCCAAAACATGAATAAGACTCCCTGTAAACTGGACCAAAATCGAGGCAAGGACAGGCTTCACAAGCCTTCCTACAACTCGTGGTTTGATACTATGACTCGTGGGATGGCTCCTTGGGACTGTCCCAAGCTAAAATTAGAAAAGACCTGGGGTATGAACTACGGTATGGTTCGTTGTTTGCCACTACGAGTGGTACCAAGGATTTGTACCAATGATCTGGAAAGGGTCAAGTCCATATGAGGCAATACGATCCTTTGTATGATTCACAGAATTGACCTACGGATCGTACCATGAGTCGTGGAGAAATACAGAGAATTTGTCAGTAAAGGGGCATCCTCATACAACTCAAGGTATGGATCGTACCTTCATTGTACGAGTCATACCTGGGAGTCATAATGTGCAACAAAGATTTCATGGGTCTTCATATGAGTCGTACCTCAAGGTACGACTTGTACTATTGACTCGTGGTTAGATACATAGGATTTTACTTCTTGCTTTTATTTCTCAGATATGGAATTCTAACTCTCTTTCTACAGGTACAATGACGGTCAAATGTAAAGCATCCAAAGCAATTGCTTGGAGGACACTAAATGATGAAGCCTAGGAATCTGAGCAAGCAAGCAGTTCCCTTAGTCGTTCAATTGAGGAGTATAGGATCTATACATCAGTCACCGACGGGACTCGAATCACTAGAGAAAAGGATAAAGCCTAAGCCGTCGCAGCTACTACCATATCTACCGAAGCTCCCTAGTCTAAGTAGGGAGCTAAGGAAAATAATTAGGAGTCGGGAAGCGGCTCAAATGCAAAAGAAGGGTCTGAGGAGACCCAATCCAGAGAGGCAAGTGGCAGTGCTGAGTTAGAGGAGGCTCGCAATGCTAAGTAGCAGTAGATCCCGCCTAGGGAGAGTCATACTATCTGTGTGAGAGTTTCAAGAGCATATGAAATCTATGAATAGGGCATTGCTCTCACCGCAAAAAACAAACCCAGGCAGGGCATCCAAGAAGAGCAGCGAATTCTCACCAACACATTGAATGAAGTAGAGGAGATGAAGCAGATATTCAGCTTTTATGGGCTTGAATGGATGGCTAGGGCCCCAGACCAGTACACTTCAGATATAGTTCGTGAGTTATACGCCAACTACTTGGCGAACATGGAGGAAAAGGCAAAAAAAGGGCAGAAAGTGAAAGACCAGCCCAGACTGGAGAGTGTCATGGTAAGAGGATGAGAGGTTGACATCTCTAAGTGCACTATCTCTTAGATCCTATATGGGCCGCACTTCATACCTCCACATGCCATGCCAGAATATGAGTACCGGGTGGAGGCATTGAAGCAAATTAGGCAGTTGGGCTTTGAGGAAAGACAGAGGCAACTACAGTGGCTGGAGGGTGTTATAGCTAAGGATAAAGAGAAAGAAGAGTGGGTCTTAGGTGGAAAGCAGGTTATCAAAAATTCACTCAACTTCATAGCAAAAGCCTGTTGGACATTAGTGCACCACCGACTAGCACCAACAATCAATGATAACACTTTGAGTGGAGACAGAGCAGCTCTGGTGGCATGTCTCATGTCCAGATACCCCATCAACATCCCAAGGATCATCACAGAGGAGATACGAGATCGGGCTGTGGGATTGAGCAGTACCATCCCATTCTCGAGCCTCGTTTTCAGATTATGCAAAGAGATCGGAGTTTTGGTGCAATAGAGTGAGGAGTGCTTGATTGGAAGGAAGAGGATAGCAGACATTGGCTTGATCTGAGATGAAATAAACCCGGTGGGTCGAGCCCGACTTCCCACAGCAGTTCCACAGTCCCAGCCAGCAGGGGGCTCACAGGTGAATGCCCCCACCTCACAAGAGCAGAGTGAGACACCGTCTACAGATTTCGGTAATTCATAGGTAGCTCCTAGCACTTTTGCTACACCACTGCCTAGTCATCAGAGTCATACACCAGCAGGGTATGTTTTAGTGCCCCAAGACTTTCTCCAGAAATTGGCCAAGAAACTGACGATGGCCGACAGAAAAATCTAGGCAATGATGGAGAATGTGAAGCCTTGGGTAAAGAAGAGATTGACACGGCAGCACAGGCCTTAGATGCTCGCCTTGACGGATTTGAGAGCCGATTCAATACTCATATGGTGGAGCAGATAGATACTGGCAGCCTCCGTGAGGAGTTTGGGGCTTTTCGGAGCCAAGTAGCCGAGTTGTCATCACGACAACCGACAGTCATATCAGTCCCCACTCTTCCGAACCTTGATGAAGAGCCAGATAAGGAAATTGACTTGGCGGCTTCTTGGGAGCCGATGACAGTAGCAAAGGAGAAAGGAAAGAAGAGAGTCTCCGAGGATGTTGGAGAAGAGATCTTGAGGAAGAAGAGAAAGAAAGAAAGAAGAGAACACAAGAGAGCACGAGTACAGAGCCTGTAGACTCATGACTCACATATGTTAGAGCTGCAAGAGCGAGCTAGAGGAGCAGCTCTACCATGGCTCAGCCCGAGCTTGTGAGTGGTAGAGACCCTTCGGGTGAGCCACATTCAGCCTCGATCACCATAGAGGCCGTAGATACGGCCATGCCTACTAAGGGGGTAACTACTCCCCTTGTTGACACATCACTGAGTGCGCTGGCCACCGCTCACGCCACGATTGCAGCGGAGGTACCTCATCCATAGGATGACAGGAGCACCTAGAGTGACATAAGTATGTTCCCTTCCCTCTATTCTTATAGTTCATGCTTCGGGGACGAAGCATAATTTTTGCAAAAGGGGAGGGGTGTACTTGTATTTTTGATTTTCTGGATTGGTCCGAGGATTTTTCGTGCCGCGTTTCTTTTCCCTCGGGCATGCTATCTAGTAGAGTCGGTATGTTTAAGATTTTATTTTATTAGTTTGTGATTTTTGTTTAAATTAGAAAGTAGCTTATGAATACTCAACCAATGAAAGTGCACTAGTTTTGGATTTCTTGAAAGAGTTGACCCTGTTTAAATTTTTTTTGATGCATTAGCTATGTATTTGTGACTGGATACATGATTGCTGTGGATCTTTTGATGTCATTTAGTGTATTAGCATGAGTAGTCTTGTTAAGCCGTGGATAAACTAGATAGGCAAAGTGAATATAAGTCATGTGCCATGAGTGAGTAAGGTTTGATACTTAGTTCAGTACTGTGTTGAAGATCTAAAACTTGCCTGGTTGGTTTTTTTTATAGGCTATGGATGGTTGGTTAGGGTATGATCATAGGCCATTTTTGTTAATATCACTTTTAGCCTATATGACCCTACCAAAATCATATGATTCCTTTGATCCCTATTTTGAGTCTTTAATAGACCATTTTTTTGATTAACCGATGAACCGTACCCATTTTTTTATAGTGAACCTATTTCGGTCCTGGTCATTCCTTGAACATTGTGAACCTTAAAATAGGCAAAATGCCTAAGTTGATGGTGGCTAGAGTAGGGGTGCATAAATGGTGGGAATGAGAAAAAGGGAAATAAAAGAGAAAAGGTGAAAAATGAGGTGGGTTTGACAAATGGAAAAAACAGAAAAAAAAGAGAGATGAAAAAGTTGAAAATCTTAAAAGAAAATCAAAAATAAAAATAATTCTTGAAAATGTTGAACACACACCACACTCATACAAATGCATACAAAAGAGGTGAAAAGGGAAGAAAAGGAATGAAAAGAAAAGAGGGTGAAATAGGTGACCAGTGGAGCCAACATATGTAGTGCCAAGGAAGGGTTAGTCACTTATAAAGATCCCATATTTATCATGTCCAACCCTAAATCCGACATTACAAGCCGCATGAAGTCCTATAGTGATCCTAATCTGACTATCTGATAGACCAAAGCAGAGAAAATAAGGGCAAGCCTATGGTATCTGATACGCAGTACTTGAAACTTCTTTGTAAGAGTGAAAGTCTTGCTTGTTTAGTCCCATGCCATACCTGACACTATATCTGTGAGTGGGAACTTCATTTGCTGTGAGGGTATACGGGTTATGTTTACTTCTACCATTGGTCTGTGTGAAAAGCATTGGTGATGACTTGATTGCCTGTTATTAGCTAGATGACATGCCTTAATCCCTTCTTATCGTGTTTTGTGGTTACTTGTAGTACATTAGCTGATGTTGGTTCATGGAAGAAGGGTCAAAAGTCATTGAAATTATAGTGAAAATTTTATTTGGTATTGGCTGTAGTATCCTAGGTTTATTTTCTAGTTGAGTGTCGTGTTAGTTTTTCTTTTGTTTGCTTGAGGACATGCAAAAGTCTTAAGCTGAGGGTGTTGATATGCTGTGAGTTTACAACACTTTCGACGCTCAAAACTAAGAAAATAGCACGGACTTAGGTGTGTTTATATGGATATAAGGCACTTCTTCTTTGATTACAGGACAAATAAGTGTTGGAGCAAGAATGTGCAAAAGAAGCTTGAAAGTGCAGAAAATGGGCTAAAGTCACATCTCAGTACTAGCAATAGGTTGATGGTATGAGCCGTACTGAGAACCGTGAAAAGTTTCAGATGGATAGATTGTGAAGAATGCAACCTATGATTCTCAATACGAGTCGTACAACACTGGTACAAGTCGTAACACTGAGTCATGGAAATGTTCAGAAGAATTGCACAAGAGGCAGACTCTTGACATGGATTGACAGTATGAATCATGGTGCAGAGGTATGAGTCGTACCTTCACACTCATGACAAACTTCAGAAAAATTCAGAGTTTTTAGAGTCAAGCCACGAAAGCAAAGTACGACTCGTAGGAAGCATGTACGTGTCGTACCAAGGCCCAATGCTTAGCCAAATTTCAGCAAGAACAGGTATGTCACGCCCCGAGTCTACACCCTGGAGGTAACACGGTACTTGAAGCCACAAGTGACCCCAAGTCAAATCCTAGTCTATCATTCACTAGCATTATGAGTAAACATTCACATCGGAACTTTGAAATAATACCATAAAACATTTATGAAAGACAAGTCTGGGAACATATAGTTCAAAATATTTGAACAATACTGATAATTTTGAAAGAAAATCATGTCTGTCTGAAAGCCATCTAACTGAGGAGTTGCTGGGACTAGCCCCCCAGCTAACTCAAAGTCTAACTGAAACTAATGAATGAACGAAAGAAAGAAATAATGCCCTCGAATGATGCGGACTCACACTTCACTGCTGAGGTGGAAAATCTGAACTACGGCCACTAGCAGTGCTGAGTATGAGAACCTGCAGTTGTATCATGAAATGATACAACATAAAAGTATGCGTTAGTACTTTGAATGTACTGAGTAAGTGAGAGAAAATATAACTGAATATAATGCCTGAACTGACATGACATGCAATGACCAATAAGTAAACTAAACTGAACTACTGAGGTATACTGAGCTGGTCAAAATGACCCTATCTGATGGTCGAGGCATGTCCTAAGTTTGAAAGTACCAAGTCTGAGATACTGAACTGAACTGAGCTGCTTATTCTGAAACTAGACTGGACTGACTAGTGGGAGAGTCTATAACCGACATTTAACCACGTGAGCTAGACGTGAGTCCAATGTATACACCTCACCAGTAGGACCCAATATACTTTGCCAGGGTATAAAGGCATGAACTGGGTGATCATAGAAGTCTGGGGCCAATTAGGCCAAGTAATACTGTAACCTACGCTAGCAACATAGTTTTGGGAACCTGGGTGCGCTGAAACCACAACTCGCTCGGTGCTAAGTTCTACTCCCACTAGAAAACCTAAACTGAACTACTAGGATGATAGCTCTAAATTGGGGTCCAAGAATAGTCAGAGACGTATAACTGCATGTACCCTGAGAGTCTTGTCGGACCAGATTCTGAAACTAGGTTCTAAGCTAGTCAGAGCTACTTATCTGAGGCGTCATAACCATCTAAGAACAAACTGTAACTGAACTGGGGTCTTGGGGCTGGTCAGAGCTATATAACTAGAATGTCATGACCGCCTAATGGACCAAATAACTATAATCTGAGTCTGATTCTGATAACTGAGAGGCACCACTGACACCTCAAAAAAAGACTGAAGTCAAACTGATTAGTTGATAATTTTCTGAATGATTCTGAAAAGATGCTACATTCTAACTGGTTTGAACTACTAGCAGCTAATAGAGAACTCAACTTATTCCAACAACACGTGAATTTCATAATATGTCAAAATCCCAAGAATTAATGAGATCTCATCCGACAAGGCTAAACTCATTCTTATCAATGGAATAATTGCTCAACATATATATAGTAAGGATTTCAAGGAAATTCAGCCCAAAACATTCTTCATTCACTAGATGGAATTTAATAAGCAAAAATCATTACTCGAAAGTTAGGGCTTAAATTCACTTTTGTATGAACAATGACAATTTAATTAGGAACTGATAAAGATAATATGGACAATTAGCATGGATATTATTCCAGATGAAGTTAACGAAAAATAACATGAAATTCATTCGTATTCGAAAGTTTAGGTCTAAAACTGATAAGGTAGTTATGGGAGGATTTTTTGGGGGACACAAGGGAAGGACAATTCCCTTGTTGAATTCCCATATGCCTGACTAAAATCCCTCAAAGAAGAAGCTCAAACTGCTGTTATAGATAAGGAGCCCTAGTCTTTCTTGGAGGGTTCTTGAGATGAGAACATTCGATCTTTTATGAGAACTGAAAGTGGGGAATGAGGAATGAACCACTTTTCCCCTCTAAAACGTCTAAAATTAACTCTAAAACGATGTAGTTTAAAACATGCAAGAGTAAGAAATTACTAAATAGCCCTTAGAAATTTGCTGGGAAAAATCGTCAGGTGCCCCTAATGGATCGTAGTGACTGACCACGACTCGTGGTCACTCCCATTAGGTACACTGCTTGGGATCCTCAGTAGGTCACCACGAGGTACCCAATGAGTCATGGTCTATGACCACGACTCATGGACCACACTATCTTATTCTGGTGATTTAATGCTAAATACAGTAACGAGTCTCTCAATGAGTGATCAGCATAGATGACAACTCGTTGCATCCACTCGTCAAGTACACTGGTCAACTAAATATATTCTCAACTTAGGCCTGACCATGAGTGACTTAACGGGTCATGGTCAGTGATCATGACTTGTGATGTCCCTCGTTGGGTACACTATCTCCCCTATTTAAATTACTAAGTCTCTTTCTCACGGCTCACCTGATGAGTCATGGGGCCACTTAACGACTCGTTAGGTGGGTGGTCCTGATGTTTTTCTGCAGTTTTTCCAGATTTTCTGATTTAAGTCTCGAAATTAAATTTTGAGTTTCTGGGGCATTACAATATCTCCCCCTTATAAACATTCATCCTCGAATGTTAGAAATCACACAGAAAGAAGAAAACTAATAATCAAACTTTCCACGTACTGCTCTTTTAACTCCAAAACTGTAATGACTACCTTCGTTTCAAAATACATAACTGAACTGCATTTACTTTTCATACATACATTCACAAAAAAAAAAGAGAATTGAACAACTGATCTGAGTCATGAAAACTAAATTGAGTTCTAGGGTCAAAACTAATATCTCAAGTTGTGTTGGAGCCGGTAGGGAACAAGTGCGGGTATTTGACCATCATCTCTGCTTCGGCCTCCCATGTAGCTCCCTCAACCTGCTGATTTTGCCATAAGACCTTGACTGAAGCTATTTCCTTATTCCTCAGCTTACGAACCTGATGATCAAGGATCTGGATTGGTATTGCCTCAAATGAGAGACAATCTTTTAGTCCTACACTGTCCAATGGCACAACTGAGGTTGTATCTCTAATGCACTTCTTCAAAAGTGACACATGGAAAACTGGGTGCACAACTTCTAGTTCTGAAGGTAACTCTAGCTCATAGGCTACACTGTTGATACGCCTTAAAACTCTATAAGGTCCCACATATCTCGAACTGAGCTTTCCTTTCTTTCCAAACCTCATTACCCCTTTCATGGGAAAAATTTTCAGGTATACCCAGTCATCAATTGCAAACTCCAACTCTCTTCCTCACACATCGGCATAAGATTTCTGACGGCTTTGAGCTATTTTCAACCTTTCTAGGTGAGCTGAACTTTCTGCATTACCTCATGAACCAAGTCTGGCCCTATTAAGGTAACTTCCCCAACTTCGAACCACCCTATATGAGTTCTACACCTTCTACCATACAATGCTTCAAATGGGGCCATCTGGATACTAGAATGGTAGCTGTTGTTGTAAGCAAACTCGATAAGAGGCAGATGGTCATCCCAATTACCCTTAAAATCAATTGTGCATGCTCTTAGCATATCTTCTAGAGTCTGAATAGACCACTCAGCTTGCCCATCTATCTGCGGGTGAAAAGCTGTACTGAGCTTGACTTGAATGCCAAGTCCCTTCTGAAAAGACTTCCAGAAATGGGAGGTGAATTGGGTACCCCTGTCCGAAATGATAGCCAAAGGCACCCCATGGAGTCTAACTATCTCTCAGATGTAAAGTTTGGCATAGTCCTCAGCTGAGTCTGTGGCTTTAACAGGGAGGAAATGAGCTGACTTAGTCATTCGATCTACTACCACCCAGATTGAGTCATGCTGTCGGCGAGTCTGAGGTAGACCCGTAATGAAGTCCATGTTTCTTCCCATTTCCATGTGGGTATGCTGATATCTTGGGTCATACCTCCTGGTCTCTGGTGTTCTACCTTGACTTGCTAGCAGTTTGGGCACTTAGCTACAAATTCAACAACGTCTCTTTTCATGCCATTTCACCAGTAAATATCCCGAAAATCGCTGTATATTTTGGTAGCACTGGGGTGAATGTTGTATCTTGAGCTGTGTGCCTTAGCCAGTATCTGCTGTCTCAACTCACCCACATTCGATACACACAACCTACCCTGGTAACGCAACACCCCATCTCCCCCTTGGGAGAAAGCCTCAACCTCCTTTCTGAGAACTACTTCTTTAAGTTTAAGTAGAACTAGATCTTCATCTTGTCTGGACTTAACTTCAACTACCAAGGATGAATCCTAGCCTCTTTGCATTACCATGCCACCTTTAGCTGAATCCACCAATTGCACCCCTAACTGGGCTAGCCTATGAACTACTTTCGCTAGTTCCCTCTTATCCTCCTTAATGTGAGCTACGCTTCCCATAGACCGTTTGCTTAGGGCGTCAGCCACCACATTGGCCCTACTCGGGTGGTACAACACACTCATGTCATAATCCTTTAGCAGGTCCAACCACCATCTCTAATGTAGGTTTAGGTCCTTCTGGCTAAACATATACTGAAGGCTCTTGTGATCCGTGAACACATCCACGTGAGCCCCGTACAAGTAGTGTCTCCATATTTTTAACGCGAATACCACCGCTTCCAACTCCAAGTCATGAGTTGGATAATTTTTCTCATGAACTTTGAGCTGTTTGGAGGCGTAGGATATCACTTTGCCTCGCTGCATCAGAACACAATCGAGTCCAACTCTGGAAGCATCACAATAAACAACTAACCCATCTAATCATTCCGACAAGGTTAACACTGGAGCGGTAGTGAGTCGAGTCTTCAACTCCTGAAAACTCTTCTCACACTCGTTCGACCATTGGAATTTCACCTTCTTCTGGGTTAACTTGGTCAAAGGAGATGTTATGGAGGAGAAACTTTCCATAAACCGTCGGTAATAACCCACTAAGCCCAGGAAGCTCCTGATTTCAGTAGGAGAAGTAGGTTTGGGCCAATCTTTCACTGCTTCTATTTTATGAGGATCTACATTCCTTCACCTGAGATCACGTGACCCAAGAAAGTCACGGACTTCAACCAAAATTCGCACTTACTGAATTTGGCAAATAGCCGGCGGTCTCTAAGTGTTTGAAGCACTATCCTCAGGTGATCTGCATGCTTTTCCTCATTTTTGGAGTATACCAAAATGTCATCTATAAATACAATGACGAACATATCCAGATACTTATTGAAGACTCTATTTATCAGGTCCATAAAGGCTGCTGGGGAGTTTATGAGTCCAAAGGACATTACCGCAAACTTGTACTAACCATACCGACTTCTAAATGTTGTTTTTGGTATTTCACACTCTTTGCCCTTAACTGATGGTATCCTGACCTGAGATCGATCTTGGAGAAACAACTTGCTCCCTGAAGTTGGTCGAACAGGTCATCAATTCTAGGTAGGGGATATCTGTTCTTGACTGTGACTTTTTTCAGTTGACGGGAATTTATGCACATTCTGAGGGTACCGTCTTTCTTACGCATGACTAGCTATGGAGCACCCCAGGGAGAGATGCTGGGTCTGATAAAACCCTTGTCAAGAAGGTCTTTTAGCTGCTCCTTTAACTCCTTAAGCTCAGTTGGAGCCATTCTATAAGGAGGGATGGAGATAGGCTGAGTATCTGGGAGAAGATCTATTTCGAAGTCTATTTCCCGTTCAGGGGGAACTCCGAGAAGATGCTCAGGAAAAACATCTGGGAACTCACTGACTACTAGAACTGACCGGATGGTTAGGGTCTCAGAGTTGGAATCCTTGACCCGAACTAGATGATATATACATCCTTTGGAAATGTGTTTCTGGGCCTTAAGGAAGGAAATAAACCTACCCTTAGGCGCTGAACTACTGCCCGACCATTCTAACACTGGCTCGTTTGGAAACTGGAACTTGATAATTCTAGTTCCGCAGTCAACTAAGGCATAGCAGGAGTGTAACCAATCCATGCCAAGAATAAGGTCAAAGTCGACCATATCTAGATCTACAAGATCAGCTAGAATAACTTTACTCAAGACTGAGACTGGGCAGTTTCTATACACCCGACTGGCTCTAACTGACTCGCCAACTGGGGTGGAGACTGAAAATGGTTCTGAGAGGACCTCTGGACTAATTTTGAACTGGACTACTATATAGGGAGTCATGAATGAAAGAGTGGCTCCTAGATCTAAGAGGGAATACATGTCTATATGGAAGAGATGTAACATACTAGTAACTACGTCAAGTGAGCTTTCTTGTTCCTAACTGAAAGATAGAGCATAAAAATGATTTTGGCGCTGACAGCCATCTGTTCCAGATGTGTTAGGCTGCTGGGCTGGTTGACCTGCTGGAGTTGATGATGTGGTAGATTGTGATCTCCCTCGCCCTACTGATGGGCACTCCCTAAGCCTGTGTCCAAGCTATCCACACCCAAAGCAGCCCTCTCGTCCCTCAAGGCAATCTCCTAGGTGATTCCTACCACACTTGGGATAAGCTGGATACTTGTTCCCGGTATTGTGAGCTTGAGACTAAGTGCCAGATGACCCACCTTTTTGATCCTGGCAGGACCGAAAGGTTGGGGTGCTAGCTGAACTGGGTGGTGGGGCTCTCTGCTGCTGTTGCTGCTGTGGGCGGCTACCACCGCTAGATCTTTGATGGACTAAATCTGACTGGCCAGTCCTTGCCCTTTTTTTCTTATGCTCCATATCCTTCATCTTTTCAGCCTTATTCTGTTGGGCATAGACAATCAAGCTAGAAAGATTCATTTCCTTGATCAGCATCGCAGTCCTGCACTCCTTGAGGACCAGATTTGATACCCCATTAACGAACTTTAGCACGCAAGCCTTTAGCTCGGCTACCATCTCTGTAGCATATTTTGATAACCTGGTAAACTACAGAGCATACTCCTCCACTATCATGTTGCCCTATCGAGTGTTCATGAACTCTGCCATCTTCACCTCCCTCAGCACCCGAGGGAAAAACCTATCCAAGAAAGCTGAGTGGAACTCCTCCCACTCCACCGGTCCTGCTTCTGCTGGCCGCCCTCCTTCCACTGCTCATACCAAACCTGGGATACCCCTTTAAGATGGTAGGTAGCCAAGTCAGCACTCTCGGAGGAGCTGACACCTATAATACGGGTAATCTTCCTGACCTCACCTACACTCTTGGGGGTCATCCCCTACTCTAGATCCCTAAAACGATGGAGGGTTCATACCGGTGAAGTCTCAAACCCTTGCTGCTGCTGCAAACCTATTCGTGTTTGCCGACACAATCTATTGATTTACCTGGTTGGTCACGATTTGAGCCAGTAACTGATGGCTACTTTAAACTCTGCGATAAAAATCGAATTCCTGAGGAGCTGTTGGGGCTGGTGGGGCAGGTTTGTTTGCATTAACAGCCCTTCTTCCATTACAACGTCTGGGAGGCATGGTTCACTGAAATGAAATAAAGCACGAATTAGAAGGGAATTTCTGGAAGTGAACTTTAATGCACGATAAAGAATATGAACAAAAGGGAATTTTCCTAATAACATCTCATAGCTTCCTTGTCATAAGTGTGGTGCACTTCACACCCATGAAAAGAACTCTACTCGATGCGGCTTTCAGACTCTCCGAGGATACTTTAAACTTAGTTCTCTAATACGAAGTTTTCACGCCCCGAGTCTACACCCTGGATGTAACACTATACTTGAAGCCACAAGGGACCCCAAGTCAACCCCTGGTCTATCATTCACTAGCATTCTGAGTAAACATGCACAACGGAAATTTGAAATAATATCATAAAACATTTATGAAAAAAAAGTCTAGGAACATATAGTTCAAAATATTTGAATAATACTGATAATTCTAAAAGAAAATCATGTCTGTCTGAAAGCCATCTAACTGAGGAGTTGCTAGGGCAAGCCCCCTAGCTAAATCAAAGTCTAACTGAAACTAATGAATGAATGAAGTCAAACTGATTAGTTTATAATTTTCTGAATGTTCTAAAGAGATTCTACTGTTATACCACGTAGAATTTCTGGCACCTAAATGACCTATTCGCACGTTGGTTAAGCATATTTGAAGGCCATATGTGCTAGAGAAAGGCCCGGGAAAAGATCGGACGAGAAACCTGTCGAACCATCACGGAAGGAGCCGAGGCAGAACCCCTCTGCGATGACAGCGTGTCACGGAGGTGAAGCCTCCGCGTTGGCTCCGTGACACGTTGGGCTTGTCCAGGCCCAAGTATATAAAGCGCCACTTCGGTTTTAAATCATTTATAAACTTATAATTCCAGTGAAACAGAGGAGAGAAATCAAAGGGAGAAAAGGAACGAAGGGGGTAATATAATTTTCATCTGATTACGCTGCTAAACATTGTCCAAACTCAAATTAACCTCAGATATCGAGGTATTTAGCAGCAGAGAGCATTCCTACAGATTTAGTTTCACGAGATACGGCCGACGAATCGTCGAGCTACTGAGCTAAGGTAAGTGGAATTGCTCTAAACTAGTGTCTATGTGTTCCTAGTTGTGAAGTGAATATTTCTCCCTTCTAGACCTCTGAAAAATAGCGAGTTTTCGACCGTCTTTCGATAAGCCTAAGTTTAGGCTATAACTTATATCGAAAGTAATGTTTCTCTTTAAAATAAAGTTGTATTTAGTATTGATTGACATATTTATGAATGCAGTTGGGAGAAAATAGTTGAAATACCGGCCGAGCCTCGTCCGACAGACAGATTGTTCGGGGATAAGGTATGTAAAGCTAGTTTCCTCGGCAAGTTAAGTAGTCTCGGTACAGTACAGTAATTCAAAGGCCAGTAGAATGTTCAGAAGTCATGTGTTATGTTTATTACAAATGTTGGTACGATATTAGAAGCATCGAGTTATAGCTTGCGTGCAACTTGCTAGCATGATATAGATTCTAATATAATTATTAGGAATTCCACAGCATGCTCAGTATGTGATGTGACACAGAATGTTAGGATATCGTTGTATTCAGTTGAAACCCAGTAAAGTGATGTAATATCTATAAGACATCTCAGAAATAGAATGATAAGTTAAAATAAAGTTAGAAAGCATATTAGAAATGACAAATCATGTTACTATAGAAACTCAGTATACAACATGGTTTTCAGCAGAAACACTATATCCTGTTCCGTATTAGCCCCAGAACAGTCTGGCAGGAGACTATATTCATGCATATATATATTTACCAGCCTCAACATGTATTAAATACGTACATATTACTATCACTAGTTCAACATGTAATATATACAATACTTTGCCACTATTAGCCTCAGCATGTGAGATATGCAGATAGTATTACTAGTTGAGACCGTTGTATTGTTTGGGGTTGGACTACCTAGCATCCATGACCGCCCCAGAAGACGAGGATACGTCGCTCTACAGAGTGGCATGCCGTCCCACAGAGGACGAAGATGGGATGCCAGTTTTCCCCGTATTGTGCCTTGGTCGGCTTTTACACACCCCTATCGAGCGGATACGCCCGGGTGTTGATTCAGGAGTCCTTCGGACTTAGATGCAGTTATAGTCAGGGGCTCAGCGAGCCCAAGTGCATACCCAGGGGACCGGCAGGATGCTTACGGGGTTTATAGGAGATGGGATGACCAGGGTAGGGGTATAGATTCTGTGCTGGTTGTACCCCCCGGCTTATGGGGGCCGGGTAAGGTTTGTGTGTGCTATGTTATGTTATGTTATGTTATGTTATGCCATGTTACGTTAGATGCTAGTAGATCGGCAGTAGAACGATACGTCTCCAGGTATGACTTCTCCTCCTCCCAGTATAATTAGAAGAAGGTATGATTACATTATCAGACAGTTAATCTATTTCTTTCTACTTCAGTTTCATCAGTTATATTATTGATTTCAGATATTTCTTTCAGTTATTGCTTTACATACTCAGTACCAGCGGTACTGATGCCCGGTGGGGCGTTGCATTACTTTACTGCAGGTACTCATAGACGAGCAGGCGATACCACGTGATTCCTGTCAGCGATCGAGTATTCAGCTCCTGTCATCCGGAGACTGAATTCCAGAGGTGTATTTCATTTTCTTTTGTTGTATAGTACGGGTAGGTCGGGGCCCTGTCCCGATCATTTCTATTGCTATTCCTAGAGGCTTGCAATCTGTATACATTTCCCTGTGGTCAGTTGAGCCGGTCGTGTGAGGCTGTGCAGTTGTTAGCTGTTAGTACTTTTGTTTCTTTTATGTTGGCCGTGTGGGGCCATAAGTTTGACAGTAGTGGTGACCTTGCCGGTCACGTAGCCTTCTAGTATTCTATTGCTGAGTTGCAGATAACTAGACAGCATGGTGGCCTTGTCGGCCCGCATAGGTTTCCCTATAGTTGCATGTTCTGGTCAGCTATTGTTACAGGTACAGAAGGCTATAGGCCAATGGGCCGGGGGCTGTGTTTACAACCGTTATATAGCCCTTTGTTTCCAGAAATGTGAGTTAGAGTCAGCCAAGCGCCAGATGTGCCCAGGCTTAGGAAACCAATAGTACAGGTCCTAGTAGGGCACCAGGTGCCAGTCATACCCCCCAAGGCGGGGTATGACAAACTTGGTATCAGAGCCAGGTCGTGTCCCAGGGAGTCTGCAAGCCATGCTAAGTAGAGTCTTGTCTATGGATGTGTTGTGCACCACATACTATAGGCAGGAGGCTACGAGGCATGATAGGATGGTTACCCTTCCTTCTCAGTCAGTCGTGCTTTAGAGCGGTACAGTATAGGGTTGAGTCCCTAAAAACTTACCGTATTCTTTGATTACAGATACAAAGGTAGATCGGCATTACCCTACTACAGGCAAAAGATCAGATATAACAATAGAAGAAGCATTAGCCAGTTACAAGGTAACTACAGCCGCAGGAGGAGGTAACAGGGACCTCCCAATGTTATCTCTTTTATTGGTACCGTCCCCAGTATATGTCGATAACTTCAGAATAGGAAGTCATAAGCATAACGTATAAATGAGTCGATTTATTTGTTAGATATATATATAGAAATATAAGACCTGATTAAGATAGTAGACAATATTAGATTATCAGATAAGTGTTAGAAAAAGTAAGGAGCCCTTATGATTATGTAAGTTGTGCAGACCCTCGCGGTAATAAGTCAGAGAGCAAGCAAGACTGTTAGCTTACCCGAAGTAGGGGTAAAAGACCTGCTAGTGATGAATGCCTAATAATAGTCAAGTTTGAGTCAGAAAAAGGCTAAGTCCGCCATATATGCTAACAGATAGCAAGACATACCTGTAAGATTATAGTTATGATCCAGTTGTGACATCGAAAGATATAGAGGTCATGTGAATCAGATGGGCCTGAATATAAGCCAGAAGAAGTATAGGCCGAGGCTTGATCAGTAATATCATTAGCAACGAAAGGCAGGTACCCTGAACCCCAAAGTTCAGCTTAAGCAAGATGAGAGGAAGAAGCAGGAATGCCAGATTTTGTGGGGAAATTAGGGTTACCCCCCCCCCAATTGATAGAGTATCGTTTTAAGGATTAAGCCTCGGGCTGACAGTAAGATTGCGGTTTGGAATACCGCAGTATGCCGTTCATGGAGAAGTTAAGAAATTACTGATACAACAATTCTAATCTAGTGTGGCCTAGAGATTTGGCCCAGCAGACAGTCACGGGCTCTTAATATAAGCCAAGTAAGGCCACAAGATTCGAACGTTGACCCCACATCGCAGGAGTGGCGGAATTTCAAACAGCAGACAATAACTAAGGTGTTTATGTTTGTTACTTTCAGAATGGGGTGACAACACAATGAAATGATAAGTCAGGGCAAAAGATAGTATTAGGCCGTAAAAGCGGTGTATCATGTACGGTATGAGACTCAGCAGAGCATGTCAGAGATTATGTATTACCGCGGAATTCAGTACATATTGTACGTAACTATTGATATATATATGTATACAGATAATAGATATGCTGTGAGTGGCTGCCTATAAGGGGGTACAGTCACAGATGCTGATTAGTAATAGAAAGCATGTACAAATTGCATTGCAGGACACCCCCCCCCTTGCCAAAAAAAAAGGGAGAAGAAAGAAAGAAAAGGAGAGAAGAAAGGAGAAAGGGAAAGGAGAAGAGAAAGGGCAGATTAAGTTTGAATTACGTATGAAGTCATAGAAACTATCTCAATTCTCAGTTATTAAGTTAATGGACTTATGTGTTGTTGCCAGATCTAGGCTCTGGAAGCTTACTAGAGTTAATGGCCTGAATCAGATGGCTAGATGATAAGAGAACGGTTAAATGGTCTAACGACTAGCTGGCGCTTATATTAGCAGGGAAGCATCTTTAAAAATCAATAGCATTATCGTATATGCCGGAACCAGAATTTTTCCAGTATGTTAAGTGGTCGTACATCATTTTCCCAGCCTTGTAGGTGAGAGTCAACCTTAGTCAACCTAGCAGTTATTACAAGGAATATTCCGTAAGTCAGACAAGCCCGTGGGCACCCCAAAAGAGGGGTCCACATCAGTAGTCAGCGACAGACTAGTGCTTCAGCCAGTTCTTGTAAGATATTCAGATTCGGAGCCCTAGCAGCAGGAGACTATATTCATGCATATATATATTTACCAGCCTCAACATGTATTAAATACGTACATATTACTATCACTAGTTCAGCATGTAATATATACAATACTTTACCACTATTAGCCTCAACATGTGAGATATGCAGATAGTATTACTAGTTGAGACCGTTGTATTGTTTGGGGTTGGACTACCTAGCATCCATGACCGCCCCAGGGTTGATAGCTGTATCGACTCGTCC
The DNA here is from genome assembly GCA_035772735.1 of Datura wrightii. NCBI lineage: Eukaryota > Viridiplantae > Streptophyta > Magnoliopsida > Solanales > Solanaceae > Datura > Datura wrightii. Next base: position 66,037,839 of record JASDFA010000019.1, on the reverse strand, counting down.
GCCAAAGGACGAGGATACGTCACTCTATGGAGTGGCATACCGTCCCACAGGGGACGAAGATGGGATGCCAGTTTTCCCCATATTGTGCCTTGGTCGGCTTTTACACACCCCTATCGAGCGGATACGCCCGGGTGTTGATTCAGGAGTCCTTCGGACTCAGATGCAGTTATTGTCAGGGGCTCAGCGAGCCCAAGTGCATACCCAGGGGACCGGCAGGATGCTTACGGGGTTTATAGGAGATGGGATGACCGGGGTAGGGGTATAGATTCTGTGCTGGTTGTACCCCCCGGCTTATGGGGGTCGGGTAAGGTTTGTGTGTGCTATGTTATGTCATGTATGTTATGCCATGTTACGTTAGATGCTAGTAGATCGGTAGTAGAACGATACGTCTCTAGGTATGACTTCTACTCCTCCCAGTATAATTAGAAGAAGGTATGATTACATTATCAGACAGTTAATCTATTTCTTTCTACTTCAGTTTCATCAGTTATATTATAAATTTCAGATATTTCTTTCAGTTATTGCTTTACATACTCAGTACTAGCGGAACTGACGCCCAGTGGGGCGTTGCATTACTTTCCTACAGGTACTCATAGACGAGCAGGCGATACCACGTGATTCTTGTCAGCGATCGAGTATTCAGCTCCTGTCATCCGGAGACTGAATTCCAGATGTGTATTTCATTTTCTTTTGTTGTATAGTACGGGTAGGTCGGGGCCCTGTACCGATCATTTCTATTGCTATTCCTAGAGGCTTGCAGTCTGTATACATTTCCCTGTGGTCAGTTGAGCCAGTCGTGTGAGGCCGTGTAGTTGTTAGCTGTTAGTACTTTTGTTTCTTTTATGTTGGCCGTGTGGGGCCATAAGTTTGACAGTAGTGGTGACCTTGCCGGTCACGTAGCCTTCTAGTATTCTATTGCTGAGTTGCAGATAACTAGACAGCATGGTGGCCTTGTTGGCCCGCATAGGTTTCCCTATAGTTGCATGTTCTGGTCAGCTGTTGTTACAGGTACAGAAGGCTATAGGCCAATGGGCCGGGGGCTGTGTTTACAGCCGTTATATAGCCCTTTGTTTCCAGAAATGTGAGTTAGAGCCAGCCAGGCACCAGATGTGCCCAGGCTTAGGAAACCAGCAGTACAGGTCCTAGTAGGGCACCAGGTGCCAGTCATACCCCCCAAGGCGGGGTTTGACATCTACGTTCTAACTGGTCTGAACTACTGGCAGCTAATAGAGAACTCAACTTATTCCAACAACACGGGAATTTCATAATATGTCAAAATATCAAGAATTAAAGAAATCTTATCCGACAAGGCTAAACTCATTCTTATCAATGGAATAATTTCTCAACATATATATATAGTAAGAATTTCTAGGAAATTCAGCCCAAAACATTCTTCATTCACTAAATAGAATTTAATAAGCAAAAATCATTACTCGAAAGTTAGGACTTAAATTCACTTTTGTACGAACATTGACAATTTAATTAGGAACTGATTAAGATAATATGGACAATCAACATAGATATTATTCCAGATGAAGTTAACGAAAAATAACATGAAATTCATTCGTATTCGAAAGCTCAGGTCTAAAACTGAAAGGGAGTTATGGGAGGATTTTGGAGGACACAAGGGAAGGATAATTCCCTTTTTGAATTCCCACATACCTAACTAAAATCCCTCGAAGAAGAAGCTTGAACTGCTGCTATAGATAAGAAGCCCTAGTCTTGCTTGGAGGGTTCTTGGAAGGAGAACGTTTGATCTTTTCTAAGAACTAAGAGTGGGGAATGAGGAATGAACCGTTTTACCTCTCTAAAACGTCTAAAATTAACACTAAAATGATGTAGTTTAAAGTTTGGGAGAGTAGGAAATTACTAAATAGCCCTTAGAAATTCGCTGGGAAAAACTGTCAGGTGCCCCTAACGAGTGACCTAACAGATCGTGGTAACTGACCACGACTCATGGTCACTCCTGTCAGGTACACTGCCTGGGATCCTTAGTAGGTCACTACGAGGGACCCAACGAGTCATGGACCATACTATCTCATTCTTGAGATTTAATGTTAAGTCCAGTAACGAGTCACTTAACGAGTCGTTGGCATAGATGACGACTTGTTGCACCCACTCGTCAAGTACAATGGTAAACTAAATATATTCTCAACTAAAGCCTGACCACGAGTGACTTAACATGTTGTGGTCAGTGACCATGACTCGTGATGTCCCTCGTTGGCTACACTGCCTCCCCTCTTTAAATTATTAAGCCTCCTCACGGCTCACCTGACGTGTCGTGGGGCCTCTTAACGACTCGTTAGGTGGTTCATCCTGAAGCTTTTCTGCAGCTTTTTTAGATTTTCTGATTTAAGTCCCGAAATTAGATTTTGAGTTTTCGGGGCATTACAAGGTATGACCCATACAATCCTACTATGGGTCGTAGGATCTGTCGTGGCTCTGGCGGCACCAGTTATGGAAATTTACCCTGTTATCTTAGGAAAAGGATTCTTATGTCTATATAAATACCTTTTATGTTTTATTTTCAATGAGGGGACTTTAGAGACAACATTGAAAGTAGTTAGAGAAAGTTAGAAAGCGAGGAAAAACATAGGATTGAGTTGATTGACTTGTGATCAACCTTTTTATTGATTTCTTTCTTGATCTTTGTGAATTGTTCTTTAGTTATTTCGGATATAACTAAAGAAGCTTTTCTCTCATCTATGATTGTAAGTATTGAATTATGTGTTTAATGATGAATGCATATCACAACCTTGCAACTATGAGAGGCTAAAACCTCCATAGCTAAAGTTGTGGGAACCATGATGGATTAACGAGCTAGGGATACACAAAAGTGATTCAAAACCAATGCAAAATACTTGTACTGTATTATCTTCATGTTTGAATGTTTCTTAATGGTATACAATGTTAGGACTTGCTAGAATTCTTTACTTTCTTGAGCCTAGAGAGATAGAGATCAGGTACAGAGAATTACAACAAAGCCTTGATCTTGATTATCATTGTACTAACTTGAGATGCGGTCGCAGGATAGTTAAATTTGGGACAAATTGATAATGGATACATTGAAATCGCTCATGAGACCTGACCTGGTGATTGAGTATAGTCATCCAATAGGGAAGAACCAGTCGTTTGGATGAACCCTAGTTATCAGTTTTACAAGTAAGCATTGGTATTGATCACGTGTGTATACCCGATGCAGTTATGAACCCACCCTAGTTATTCTTAACTCTTTATTTTACATCATAATTTCAATCATTGTTTTAACTATTATTTTCTTGAAACCCCCAAATTGGAGTAACTAACCAACAAGTTCACTTACCGGCATTAGTATAGATCTTCCATATTCCCTGTGGGTTCAACTCCAACCTCTTTGTTGAGTTCTTTATTGACAACATCCACTTTATACTTCAGTAGGAGGTGTGAGTTTGTTATCAACTGGCACCTGATGTCACACTTGACCAAGCAAACCCTGCAAAAATCTAACAACAATAGTCCAGAACCAATAAGGTTCGGCAACACAACAACTATAAAGTAAGAATAAGATGACAGAATATAGCGGAAGCTGGTTCATCTGACCAACCAAAATAAATACATTAGGCCGTTGAGGCCATAGAATGGAAAAATCACTAGAGAATCAGGCCCACCTAGCCTTCAACAACATACTAATACCACAACGACATCTACAAGCCTCTATTAATACAACAATAATCAACTGATCGGGATAGGGCCCTGAACTACCCTTAACTCAAAGATCTCGCGATTCTGAAAGACCTGGAGTGCACCGATTCAGCTGGAACTCCACTCAGCAACTAAGAACTTGATCAACCAGCCCAGCAACACCTGCATGCATGCATACAGTGCCTTGATTAAGAAGCTAGTATAATAATGTACTGAGTATGAAAGGCAAAAACAACTACAGGACATAGTGTAAAGATCAATAAATATACCGGATATCACATGAGGAGAAATTCAATTTAAGTAAATACATAGAACCTACCTGGCCCTCATACCCAAGGCAAATATAAGCAAGCACACAAAAATAACATACCTAGCACCCATAAGCTCAGCAAGTCTAAGAAGTAACTAACAACAAGCGGCACCTAGCCGACACAACTCACCCATCATCACCTATAGACCTCTTAAAAGCCTCAGCTGAGACCAGCCGACGACTAGCATCCACTGCTATCAGATACTAGATAACAAAAGCAACAACCACAATATAATGCAAAGAAAATCAAAATTAAACACCAGTTAATTAACATTATCAATCAAGCACTACCGGACCCTCTCGGCTGCGCACAATTAGCAGAGCTCAATCCATTTGAGAGAACCAATCGCGATCCCAGGAAGGCTTAAACATGCCAGACCAATCTCGAATCATGTATCAACTCTACACTATGGAGGACATCATCCTTAACCCCGTAGGTCATTTCACCCATTGGGCTCAACCCCTCGGTCAGAAACACTCTCATGTGTCGGGTATACACGAGCTCCAAAGGCCTCAAACACAACACACACAACATATTCACAACATTCTTAGTCAATACTCACATATTAAGATCTTAGGCATCCCTTAACTGACTTACAACCAACGTCAATCGACACTTGACACAAACCGATTCTAAGGGTGGTTCGACTCAATGATGTGCCAACCAACACACAAGTCTAACCCAATTTTACAACAACACACATACACATATAATACAAAACTAGTAGCTCAACTAAGAGTGTTCCAACATATTTTCAATACAACACAAAGCAACCTATATTCACGTCAATAATACTAGCTCAAACCTTATGGAAATCATGGCGAAAAAGGGAATAAATAGTCTAACCATACCTTTGAATCCCACTAGCGAAAGACAGCTCAACTTCCACTCCTTCAGTTCACCAATACTCTTCCTAAGAGCAGCTAAACAACCAGAAACAAGCTGCTACAAAAAACTGACAAAAGAAGCAACACGAAACAACATTTACTGGTTATTTTTTTAAGAATTCGATGGTAAGAAAGCTAAGGTGACAACCTACCATGATCAATAACATCAAAACCAACCGTAGAAAACTAATAATCAACATAGAAGAAATATTACCAAGCAAGCTCCACGAAACAGCCGCAAGAAGATTGAAAACAACACCGCTATATGAGTTCTATGGTAGATTTTGGCTTTTCGACACCAAAACTCACTTGACTTAAGTTTTCCTAGCCTCCAAACCCTTGGAACACCTGGAATGACCTGGAGAGAGCTTATTCCTTACCCTTCATGAAAATTTCCAAAAATGAAATAATATAGCAATCTACTAACCAAAGGGGATTTATATAGCTTTCCACTGCCTAGGGCCCGCTTTGACGTGCTTGCTTGTGTAGTCTCACGAAAATGCAAATATCTCTCTATTTTGAAGTCTTATTGATGAACAGTTTAATGAGTTGGAAATGAGACTCATAGATATTTAATTTGGATTGTTATAGGCCTCCTAAATCCTTATATATTTGGAGAAAATCTTCAAGACATTTGACCCAAATTTCAGAAAATCTCGAAGGAAATTTGCGATAACTTTTGCCGAATTTTGTTATACAATTGGGTCGATGTCCAATCTTAAATACAATCATACATTGACTCAAATAACTCATAACACTTTCTTCTTACACTATTAATTACTCTTAGTGCTACCTCAAAAGTACAAATTTATTTCTCAAATTATACGGGGTGTTAGAACTCCCTTCAACCCAATTGCTTTTTGCCAATTGAAATTCAACCTATGTCTAGGAGAATCCATTAAACATGGGTTATGCCTTGATTATTATTGATTGATGCTAACCCAACCTAATTTTCTCTTTCAAGCCTCATAAAGGTAATTGCACAATATTGGACGACTTTCATCTCCAATCACATTCTACAAAGCAAGAATCAATCATATGTTCATAAGCCCAAACTCAATGTTATCAAATTGGGATCATTAGAGTTCCCAACCCTAGATGTGGGTTTAGTTACCCATAATAATAAGAAGAAATGAAATAAAATACCAATAGAAATTGAAATTGGATAAGAAATCTTTAATAGATGAAATGGGATCTCCAAATTACAAGCTAAGATCTAGGATATACTATGGAAACTAAAGCTATCTAGCTATTTCTACTCTTTAGTAAAAATATGAATGGAAATCTCTATAAAAATTAAAATAAAATCTATTTATATGATATCTTAAAAAGCCCAATCAATTCAAACTTCAGAGTTGCCAGGTGTATAGGGATGGACCGTCTTTTGGAAGGCCAGACCATTCTTTGCTTCGTACTTTATAATTTGGCTTCTATCTGTAGCTTCTCATCTATTGATCGATGGACCATCTTTAGGAAAGATGGTACTTCCTTTGTGTCGTACTTTATAATTCCATTCTACCTCATCAGAGTCCGTTCTTCAATTGATGGACTATCATTTTGAAAGACGGCCCGTCCTTCAAACTGTCGGTTGGGAAATCTTTCAACTTGGTTTTTGGAATCTTTGGCTAGACTTTGACGACTAATAATGTGGATTATCTTTCAAAAATACGGTCCATCTATTGTTTCATCCTTAGGAAAGTTTTCTAGCTTTAACACCTCTCATCTTTATCTTTCTTGGGTTCTTTAAACATAGCATAATAAGGTTAGTTTTTACTTAATTTAACTCTTAAATACATGAAAAATTCTATGAAATGAAGAAAAGAAGTGTCGCTAATCTCTAACACATCAACACCGCCAACTTAAAGCATTTACTTGTCCTCAAGCAAACTAACAAGAGAAACTACCCTACACCTAACTAATGTCCTGGAATCACAAATTGTCATGATAGGGTGGTTGTTAAGATTAGCTTCAAACACACTTATTTCATTCCATCCAACCCCTCCATCAATCATAGATCAGTTATCTCGCAACTATTTGGACTAAGCATACAACCTCCACTTATGACACCATATCAATATACACATACGTAGATTAGAGAAGTAGAACATATTAGAAATTCACATCCACATTTCCTCATGATTAGACCAAGAAAAGTGTTATTTTTTTTCTTCTGAAATAATGACAACACATCAAGGACACATAAGATCAAAAGAGATGAGAAATTCACTCAACTCTCACAAAGAAGTTCACAAGATAGGCCACAACTACCATATGCTTGCCTATCTACTCAAGTTCCATTCCTTTTTGATAGTCCGGTTGAGATCATAAAAGGACTTCTCTGAGCTTGTAATGAATGTCAAAGGGCTGGTAGGATAGAAGTTTGGCCTTTAGTGACTCGTTTACCATCCTCGAATATTTCATCACTTTTCTACAACCTTTTTGATCCCTTATTTCATTCATTTCTCTTGTTTTGGTAACTTTTCACACCCCAAAGTATTTTTGTGAGCTCAAGTTATATTTTTCTCTTTTACTTTCTTATCTTTTTCTTCTTTTTAGCTCATTGCTCAGTTATACCTTGGGATATGATCAAACATTATCTTTTGGCCTATTTATCTCTTACCCTCCTTATCACCCCTCAAGTTACAACTTTTTGCTCATTTTTCATCATTTTTCAAGTGCCAAGGAGGATGGATTCAAAAGAGGGTCAACTTGAGAATTGATCTTGGCTTCCATTGTAGTTGATAAAAGAAAGTCAAAGGCTCAAAGACAGAGACTAGGGATACATACGTCATTTGGTAAGTCTCTTTAGGCATATGTGGCTTGTGAAGCACAAAGAAGGCCTAAGTTCATCTCTACAACCCATAGTCAATCCTAAGTTTGAGCAAAAGTAGCAAGGCAAGTCTAGAGTGTGACGAAATCAAGTGAACAAGCAATATTCTTTCCATACATTGGCACATGGATATAAAAATAACTAAACACATCACTCTTAACTAGGGACACATTGCCAATATTTTCATGTAAACAATGGAGATATACAACTCACTACCAAACAACCCCAATAAAAATTTTAAGGTGGGCATTATTTTCAAAAATTAGCATGAGTATGTAAATGACTCAATTGCCACCATTACCTAAGTCAAAAACAATTTATTCATCCTAAGATGAATCAACAAAGTAGGTTGGCACCCTTATGAATGTAGCATAACAATTTATTATGGGGGTCACACGCTACGACAATTAAGCTACTTTATTGTTCCAAATTTAACAAAAAATAAGCCTCCTGGGAAAGAACCATGGCTAAGAAAACCAAGGAGGGATCTACCTTACAAAAGAAAAAAGAAGCTATAATAAGAATAAAAAAGAAGAAGCTATACCAGAAAAAACGATAAAAATGGACTAAAGTTGATCATAATCACACACATTAATAAATCAATCAAAAGGATAATATCATACAAATTAGAGTTTTCACATCAATCAAGCAACACATATACAACTGTCATCATAAAAGTCAAAATGTCCACCCCCACTCTAAAAAATTGTGCATTGCCCTCAATGCATAAAAAAAACAAAATGAAAGGGTAAAAGTGGAAAAAAATCTCTATAGCACTCAGATCACGCTATTCAATATGGTAGTACTAATGGACTAGCCTTTACATCATGAGGACGACCTCAGATCTCATAGTGGAAAACCTGTAATGCCCTCTTGAGGGCCCTGTCCTCTGCTATGGGAACAACTGAATCCACTACTGATGTCTCCTATGCTGTAGCCTTTCCCTTATCTTATGGAAGGGCAGGAGCAGTTGTCCGAGCCTAAGTTTGAGCTAAAATATGCTCCTATGGGGTGTTGGACCTAGTGATTGGGATTAGTGGTGGACTAGTCTAAGTCTAAGCTGGGTGGAATTTTACACACGAGGAATAAAATTCATGATGCTGGCAATGGGCGTTTCCTATTCACCAAAGGTATCTGAACCTCCTCTGGCTGCCTCTCTCGCACACAACTCTGGTCTCCAATAGATCAGTTTAGAGCCTCAATGTGTTTGAAGAACAGGCACATCCTCTAAGTTGGCTCAGTCTGGCATCCATGGCCTCTTAATAGGAGCTCAATACCTCATGAGAGATCCTAATTATATCCTAGAGTGGCTAATGAGCTCGTTCAACTATCATGGCCACGATGGATGACAAGTCCTTAATAAGCCTGGAAAGCTGCCGCTTCTCTTTATCCATCCTCGAGGCCAAGCCAGTAATGAATCTACAAATCTGAGTAGTGGCCTCAATGGTGTGACTGTTATAGATGCAGTAGTGTCTAGATCTGCTGTAGCTACTGGATCTATCTCACCAGCAGGCTGTGATGTGGGCTCCTCAGACTAGATTCCCTGACCCTTAGTAGTGGGCCTACCTAATAGTATGGAGCTAGGATGACCTGCTGAGGTAACCATAGGTTACCTCTCATACTAGTGATATCTGTCACCTGGAAAGCATGGGTGAATAGCTCCTCCCTTGGTAGGATTAGCATGCCTGCCCTCTGATATAGTGTTGTGGTAAGGCATAGAAATGATAGGGAGGTAGTAGTCTGAACAGCTCTGTCCTTCAGCTCCACACTAACTATCTAGTCGATGTCTATCCTCTTTTTGGCCATGATGGATTCCACAATCATAGCATGTTAGAGTGGTAATTTATTGTCACTCTTTGTTGGGCATATTCTGCTATAAGCAATGGTCCACAAAAAGTTGGCCAAAAGTAGGAGCTCTCTTTTAAAGATATCAGCTGTACCTAGTGCAACCATATTGGTTTGCCCCTGGCTATCACTCTAGCTATCCAACATCTAGCTTGATAGCCCCTGTTAGCTATCTCATCATAGGCGGAGGTGTTCACCACCTCATAATCATCTCCAAGATAGTATCAGTTGATTGCATCTGGGCTGATATCAGCTGACACTCCTTTAATGACCATTGACGTCAGCGACTCAATCTACATCTTCAACACTAGGTTTGACTGCATTAGGATGGTCACATACACAACTTAAAACTCTTGGACCAGTGTCTGAATGTATTGGCCTACTCTAGCACAATAGAAACTCCTAGTGCTAGAATATGAGTGGGTCCATGATATTAGGGTACATCTACAAGTCGTTAGAGATAATAGTTTGCTCCTCTTTAATTCTCCAGCTAATGGTCTATCGTCCTTGTAAGTAGCGCTCCTTAGCGTCCTGAACAACCCATAAAAGTTTGTACGTCTCCTCCCCTTGTTTCTATCTCAACTCTGCTGCAACTGCTGGGGAGAGCAGGTCTGACTGGATGGCTCATCCTTAGTAAACTCGCTGGAAGAAATGTCTATTTGGGGCCCACTAGCCTGAGCCTGACCATGGTCCCGCACTGAACTAGGATGAAGATCCCAGAGACTGTGTCTCTGAGATGCCACCAGGACTGACGAAGTGGGTGGCAAATCTACTGTCTGCTCGGTGGTCCTCTTACTACCAAGAGGCAATTACTCCTCCTCATCCTCATCCCTAAGTCGGGACCTCTTTGGTGTACTAAACTTGCCTCCTCTAGGTACTGCTTGTTTTGGTGCCATTACCTGTGATCACGCACAAATTTGTTAGACCATAGACTAGGGGTAACATGAAATTAGAGAAAAAATATCAATGAACAACTGGAAGTACAATTTGTGATCTGAAGAGATAGACTATTCCCTACACCGTCAATTGATCCCATAAACTTCACATCCCAAGTTTTAAATGAACAGTTCAAGGTGTGGACCGTCCTTTCAAAAGACGGTCCTTCCCTTGAGTTGTCCTTTGACTCAAAAGATTTGGTGGTTCAGTTTTAACTGAAGAAGAGAGAGGCGAGCCATTTTTTAAAGAGTTGGTCTATCAATTCCTCTGTCATTTTGGGGTTCAACATAGTGTCAACATCCTGGGAAATTCAATTTTGACCAAATCTTATACATAGGATGAGGATATATCAATTTCAAGTTCATGAAGCAATCTATCATCATTTAAGCACATTCAAACAATCACGTAAGCCTCATCCAAATTTCTAGAAATTTTAACCCAGGTTCTCCCCCCAAGTCATATTCCAAGCATAGGTTCAAAATACTCCCAAATCAATACATTATACACATCACATTAGGAATTATAAATGAATGTCAAAATGTAATATTAATTACCTAAATGACTTTAACTTCTCATGTGTTTGAGTGAAGAGATGCACGAAATGTTAGGGCTTCAAAACCCTAAGTTGCGGTTTATGCTTGGTGTGCTTGTGAAGGATGCAATGCAACAACAATTTTTAAGCATGAAAGTAGCAAGAATGGAGGTTTGTAGTAATGGGGAAGAGATGGAGTGGAGGAAGAAGGAAGAGGTGGAGAGGGTTTGGCTCGTCAGGCAAAACTACCCACGTGCACCTCTTGATTTTTCATTTAAAGACGATGGGCCGGGTCGGTTCATCCATAGTGGCTAACTAAAGAGAAAACTAGCCCAATTGTGCAAGAACTCGACCCAAATCTGTCTCAACAAACGCACCATATTGAAACTTTTAAGAAACAAAATGCGGCCAATGGATGGACCATTTAGGTAGAGTATGGTCCGTACATTGGATCGTCTTTTATTCTTTTCTTACCAGAGACCTATTTTTAAAGGATGGTAGAACATACGGTCTATCCTTTGAAAGGACGGTCCGTCCGTTACACTGTCTTTTGCATACTAGAATTCCCCTTTTCTATTTTAGATCATATTCCTCTATCTTTTGAAATGTACCTGCATGAATTAACACCCATTAGTCCTAAAATGCTTGGGTTGCCTCCCAAGAAGCGCTTGATTGAATATCGTGACATGATGTGGATACTACACATGTTGTAGCATCCTTTGGATTGCCTCCCAAGAATCAATTGATTTAACATCATGGGATGACGTAAAATACCTGATCATGAACATGATGAGCCATCCTTGGGATGAGACTTTCTCACCCACTTTCTATTTTTGGTGCCACAAAGGTACTGCTTCACCTATTTTGATTTGGCTTTCTTTCTTTTGGGTGATGCAACAATAATATGTTTAGCTACTTTATTAGCACTTCTCTCAACATTAACCACAATGATGTCCCTGACTCCTATAGGCAACCAATGACCTCTTCTGGCTTTGAAGGTGATGCTCTCATTCCTAACCTAGAATATGATTTCGTGCTTTTTCAATTTCATCAAGGCCCTCCTAGTAGCCAGAAAAGGTCTTCCAAGTATGATGGGAATATCCTGATCCACATTGCAGTCAACAACCACAAAAATCAACCGAAAGCACAAACTTTTTGACTTTCACAAGCGCATCTTCCACCACCCCTACTGATGTATTGATTATTTTATCAGCCATTTGGAGCTGGATAGAGGTGGACTTCAACATGGACAACTGGGACCTCTTCTAAATAGCTAGAGTCATAAGATTAGTACTCGCCCCATTGTCACAAAGGGCATGCAAGCAGTCATATCTACAGATCCTACAAGGCACAGTAAATTCTCTTGGATCTCCTTTATTCTTAACACATGTGTATGCAATGATGACACTCACTCGGTGCATCACTGAAATCAACTCCTCTTTGTCACACCATAGCTTTCTTGTCGAAATCACCTTCAAATACGTAGCAAAATCGGACATCTCTTTGATGGCATCTATAAACGACACCCGGAGTGTTACTTCTTTTATCCGCTCAATATGCTTGGCCACTTTCACATCAATATCCTATTGATATATTCTTTGTGGAAATTGAGGAGCGAGTGGAGGAAAATATTTTTCAAAGTCATCTACACCTCCCTTGGCCTTTCCTCTTTCCTTTGGAGCAATTGAACTATCTTTTGCAACTTGCTCAATAGGTGGCTTTTTGACTCCACCTTCAACTTTCTTATCAACAAAAGGCTTTTTAGGCCTCTCAACTTGTTCATGAACTTCAAGCACCATCTTGGAATCCTATTCAACAACACCATCCTCGACCTTAACATCTATGGACTGCACAATATTGCCACTCCAACTGACAATGGCCATACATTGAGCATTGGAAGGTCCCTTATGTCCTCTAAGATTCGCCATTGTATCACTTGGAAGATGGCCTTTCCTTTGGATTTTGGTCACGGGAAAGATCCCACACTTGTTGCTCTAACTTTTGAATGGAAGCTTTGTGAGAGCCTACAATCTCCGTGAGGCTATCGAGATAAGCATCTGATCTCTCCTAGTTGGCAAGCACCTTTCTAACATCCCTTCAAGCTTTGAGCCTCCATGATCATGAGAATGACCCTCCTTCCAATTTTGAGAGTTGGGGTGGGGTGGGGGGGGGGGGTCTTGGCAGAACATAAGATTAGGCTCAATTTTGAAAATTTGCACCACTATGCCAACCATGATTTTGATCACCATAATCATTTCTTGGGTAATATTGGACTTGGCCTTGCAGTTGAGGTCTCCATTGCCCTTGATATGAAGAATAGGGGTAGCCTTGTTGAAATTGTAGTCTATAGCCACTGGATGAGTTGCAAACATAGTTGGTTTTTTCAACTTACATAGAAGGTGGCTCTTGGAATGGATGATATTGGTATGGAGGAGGGGGGCATGTGTTATACCCCGGAAGCCCAAAGATCAGACTGAGGAGTTGAAATGGAGAAAATGTAAAAGTGATACTGTAGACTCAGGATGAGTCATGGGATGACTCGTGAGGATAGCCCACAAGCCGTCAGGTGACTCATGGGGAAGGCAGTGAGGAGTTAGGAATTTTGGAGAAAAGGGGTCCCCACAGGTGTGGGAACAACTTGTGGTCAGACACCATGAGTCGTTAGTCAGCGGTGGGGTGGGGAGAAGGAAAAGAGAAGGAAGGATAGTAGTGTACTTCACGACTGGTGACCACGAGTCATGGTCAACCTAACGAGTCGTGGTGTTAGTCGTTATGAGCCCAAAAGGCAAGGCTAGATAGTGCACCTGACAAGCGAGGGAACGAGTCATTTGCCATAGTGACGAGTCGTCAGGTTGTCCGTTAGGACCACCTGGCAGTAATTTCCTGTGAAATTAGTAAGGGCCTTTTCATAATTCCTGAGTTCCTAAGGCCTAAACTATGACATTTTGGGGTATGAATAATGACCTTTTATTGGTTTGAGTTCAGATTACTCATTCTTCTCATCCATGCATGCAAGTTAGAACAATTCTAGAGAGATTAAGCTATTCTTCAAGATTCTCCCTATCAATTCATCTTTGGGCATTCAAGAACTTCAGAATATAATCTCATCTAGGTATGTAAGGTTACGAATGAGTGCCTTCATTCACACCCATGCCCAATCTCTACGAATTTATGAAAATCTATCAAAAATCTATTGGGGTTTTGAAATTGAATTTTATGAAAACCTAATGAATTACTAATGGGTTTTTAGGATTTATTATATATATATATCATATTTTATGGGTTTAGCTCAAATTCTACCATTAATTTCGATTATAAATTCATTGATTTTGATTTCTACCAAATCAAGCCTAATTATGCATGATTTATGATGAATCGATTTATGATCTACTCTCTAATTGTTGATATTTACAAACCCATCATGATCTATGATTTGAAATATAAACTTATTCAATTACCCATCATGATTTGAGGATTTACAAGTTATATGTATGATCTACAAGTATGCATGGATCCTATGATTTATGAATTTATGTTTGGCCGACTCATGGGCCTTGATTTATGACTAGTTCACGTATTTACAAGTATGTTTATGATTATCATGAATTAACTAGCCCATGAACTCATGCATGATATACAATGAGCACTATATGTGTTTTGGGAGTAGTATTAAACACCTAGTAGGTTTAGGCCCTAGTTCTGCCCCTTATCTCATAAACAACGTGCCATTGTAGGTATGTTGGGACCTCATTTGTGACCGTCCCTAGCCCAAATGGCCCTCTTCATGGTGATATCACACTTCCATGGTTCTACCCTTGGCAAGGTATGAACGACCTCCTGACTAGGTTTACAAGTCGGGCTCCATGTGCTCATATAGGATATGTCGGTTAAGAGAAGTCTCCCACTGTTCCTCATATTTATGCATGATTATGTATGATTATGTATATGATTGGCTAAAGTCACTTTTAATAAAGCTTTTCTCTTATGATTATGATTATGAATCGTTTATGAATGTTCTGAAAACCTTGAGTGTTATGTTATATTATGATACTTATGTCTTGAGTATGTTGTCCTACCCTTATGATGTTTTATGATTTTTTCTATATTTTTAATGTCGGTTTTACTTAACTTGCATACTCGGTACATTTCACGTACTGAACACATACTTTCTATGCTGTATCATTTCATGATTCAGGACCCAGCTCTTAGGGTCATCCTCATCCTTAGACCATCTCAGAGTTCACTTTCAGCTTTGTTGGTGAGTCCTCATGTTCCAAGGGCTGTTTGACTAGGCATTTATGTTATTTTATATTTCAGTATTTGGCCGGGTTAGTTGGGGGTGTTGTCCCATCAACCCATCATTGTAGTAGAGGCTTTTAGACAATATGTAGTACCCAGCTTATGTATATGTCCAGTGTCTCCGCATGTTATGATATGTTATGTTATGTTTATGTTTCCTCTATGCCTTATGTTCAGTCTTTCACTTAAAGTGAGTGAAGTTAGATGTATGCTTATGCCATGGTTTGATTTGGGACCTTTCGGGGTTCCTTGTCCTGTGTTTACGATCTGGGTCTACTCTCGGGTCGTGACAAACTTTGTATCAGAGCCATAGGTTCGTTTTCATGGGTGTAAAGCGTGCCACACTTATGACGAATAGGCTACGGGACGTTTAGGAAATGTTCCCGTCTTTCATGATCTATGTCATGTGATGAAAAGTCCTTCTATTTTTCTAATTCATGCTAATAGTGATTGCAAAATCATGAATCCCAGGAGAGTAAATGGAAGGAGAAACGGGAACGGTGAAGGCCACAGAGATGGAAATGATCATGGGCACCAGCAGGTCCCACCTGTTCAGGAGCCCCAGGCACCAGAGCCAGTTGCCCACGCTGAGTTCCGGGCGGCTATCCAGATGTTGGCACAGGACTTGACCGCTCAGGTCAACCAGCAGGCTGTTGCGCATATCCCAAAGAATGGCATGGCGGTAGCGGCTCAGATTAGAGACTTCTTGAGGATGAACCATCTGGAGTTTCTTGGGTCCAAGGTGGATGAGGACCTGCACGATTTCATCTAGGAGATTCTTAAGATCACCCAGGTTATGGGGTTGACAAATGGAGATTATGTTGATTTGGCCTCCTATCAACTGAAGGGGGTGGCTCACATATTGTTCAAACAATGGAGAGATACTAGGGAAGTGGGTGCAGGCCCTATCGGTTGGGAAGAGTTCCACATCGCGTTCTTGGATTGGTTCTTCCCTTGGGAGATGAAGGAGCAAAAGGCGGCTGAGTTTGTTAACTTGAAGTAGGGTGACATGTCTGTTTAGGAGTATGCGTTGGAGTTCACCCATTTATCCAAGTATGCGTCGGAGTTGGTGGCGGACCAGAGGGCTCAAGTGAGTTGTTTTGTACATGGAGTGGTGGACTATCTGGATAAGGACTGCAGGATGCCATGTTGCATTGAGACATAGACTTTCCCCATATTGTGTTGCATGCTTAGCAGATGGAGTCGGTATATCAGAGGCAGAGAGAGGACAAAAGGTCCAGGACCGACAGTTATGGGACTTCCTAGGTCAGGTCAAGGGGTGGACAACGTCAACAGTCCTAGCACAGGTCTATTGTTCCAGCCCCATCATCGGCTAACGCCATCTAGATTCAGAGGGGATCAGAGGAGCAGGGCTTTGGGTTCGAGAGGCCAGGGTAGCATGCAGGTGGAGCACACTTTCCCAGTTTGTGCAGGGTGCGGCAAGAATTTACCCAGGAGGTGTCTAGTTGGCTTAGATACTTGTTTCGAGTGTGGCAAGCCCGAACACAGACTCAAGAATTTCCCTTCAGCTAGATCAGGGGTCGGTGGGGCCTGTAGGCCAGCAGTCAATTCTTCCGCTACAGTAGCACATCCCTCTTAGCAGGGTGCCTCGACCAGTTCAACCGGTGGTCAACGTCAAAATCATTTTTATGCTTTAGCACCCCGTTAGGAGAAGGAGGTCTCCCCGGATGTGGTCACTAGTATGTTGTGTGTTTTTCCTATTGATGTTTATGCTTTGCTAGATCCGGGAGCTACCTTGTCTTTTGTGACCCCTTACATTGCTAGTAGCTTTGGAGTTAGTCCCGAGACTCTATCGGAAGCATTTTAGGTTTCTACTCCCATCGGTGATTTAGTTGTAGCTAGGAGGGTTTATAGAGGATGCCCGGTCACTATATTGCATAAAATAACCTCCATAGACCTGGTAGAGTTAGCCATGACGGACTTTGATATTATTCTTGGCATGGATTGGTTGTATGCGTGTTATGCTTCTGTAAATTGTAGGACCCATGCGTGGAATTCCATTTTCTAGGCGAATCAATTTTGGAGTGGAAGGGTAGTTCGGCTGTACGAGCAGGTCGATTTATTTCATATCTTAAGGCCCGAAAGATGATTTCTAGGGGTTGCATGTACCATCTGGTCAGGCTTAAGGATGTTGAGTCCGAGACCCCGGCTATCCAGTCAGTTTCGATGGTGTGTGAGTATCCAGAGGTCTTTCTTGATGATTTTCTAGGTGTTCCTCCTGAGCGGGAGATTGATTTTTGTATTGACCTTCTACCCGATACGCAACCTATATCTACCCCCCCTTACAGGATGGCTCCATCCGAGCTAAAAGAGTTGAAGGATCAGTTAAAGGACTTATTAGATAAAGGCTTCATCAGACCGAGAAAGTCTCAGTGGGGTGCACCAGTTTTATTTGTCCGGAAGAAGGATGGTTCGCTTCAGATATGCATCGACTATCAGAAATTGAACAAGGTCAATGTTAAGAACCGGTATCCTTTGCCCAGGATTGATGATTTGTTTGACTAGCTTCAGGGTGCCAAGTGTTTCTCCAAGGTTGATCTTAGGTCCGGGTATCATCAGCTCAGAGTTCGGGAGAGTGATATCCCGAAGACAGCCTTCAGGACGCGGTATCGCCATTATGAGTTTGTAGTTTTGTCTTTTGGACTGACCAATGCTCCTGCAACTTTTATGGACCTGATGAACAGGGTGTTTAAACAATATCTGGACATGTTCGTGATTGTGTTCGTTGATGACATCCTTATATACTCTCAGAGCGAGGAGGAGCATGCCGCTCATTTGAGAGTAGTGCTTCAGACCCTCAAAGATCGATAGTTATATGCAAAATTCAGCAAGTGCGAGTTTTTGTTGAACTCGGTAGCATTTTTGGGCCATGTAGTATCAGGCGAGGGCATAAAGGTAGATTCTCAAAAAATTGAGGCGGTGAAGAATTGGCCTAAACCGGTGAATCCTTCAGATATTCAGAGTTTCTTGGGTTTAGTGGGCTACTATTGGAGGTTTATTGAAGGTTTCTCATCTATTACGGCACCTTTGACCAACTTGACTTAGAAAAAAGTGAAGTTCCAATAGTCGGATGCTCGTGAGAAGAGCTTCCAAGAATTGAAGACTCGACTCACCATCGCACCAGTGTTGACCCTACCCGAGGGTACAAATGGTTTTGTGGTGTATTGTGATGCTTTGAGAATCAGACTTGGGTGTGTAATGATGCAGAGAGGGAAAGTGATAGCATACACTTCGAGGTAGTTGAAGGTCCATGAGAAGAATTACCCAACCCATGACCTAGGGTTGGCAGCGGTGGTATTCACATTGATGATATGGAGGTATTATTTATATGGGGTCCATGTGGATGTATTTACAGACCACAAGAGCTTGCAATATGTGTTCACTCATAAGGACCTCAATCTACGGCAGAGAAGTTGGTTAGAGATACTTAAGGACTATGATATGAATGTCCTTTACCATTCGGGTAAGGCTAATGTGGTAGCGGTGGCACTTAGCAGGCTCTCTATGGAGAGTGTGTCCCGTGTGGATGAGGGAAAGAAGGAGCTGGTAAAAGATGTCCATTGACTTGCAAGGTTGGGGGTTAGGTTGGTTGACTCGACCGGTGGCGGTGTTGTTGTCTAGAATGGGTCAGAATCATCCTTGGTGATTGATGTGAAAGCTAGACAAGATGAGGATCCAATTTTGGTAAATCAGAAAGAATCCGTTCAGAGTCAGAAGGTGGAGGTCTTCTTCCAAGGGGGAGATGATGTGCTGCAGTACCAGGGTCATCTATGTGTTCCAGATGTTGATAATTTGAGGAGACGGGTATTGCATGAGGCCCATAGATTCAGGTATTCTATCCATCCAAGTGCCACCAAGATGTATCGTGATTTACGAGAAATATATTAGTGGGATAACATGAAGAAGCATATTGCAGAATTTGTAGCTAGGTGCCTGAACTGTCAGCAAGTAAAGGTTGAGCATCAAAGGCCGAGAGGCATACTTCAGGATATTTTCATTCCCACTTGGAAGTGGGAAGAGATTAATATGGATTTCATCACAGGCCTACCTTGTTCTCATCGACACTATGATTCTATTTGGGTGGTGGTAGACAGGTTTACAAAGGTTGCACACTTTCTACTGGTCAAAACCACATATTCAGCGAATGATTATGCCAAACTGTATATTCGGGAGTTGGTTCGATCACTTGGAGTTCCCTTTTCCATTATTTCAGACCGAGGTACTCAATTTACCTCTCAGTTTTGGTGGTCTTCTCAAAAAGGGCTTGGGACTCAGGTTACGCTCAGCACAACATTTCATCTGCAAATGGATGGTCAGGCGGAGCGGACAATCCAAACTCTCGAAGACATGTTGAGAGCTTGTGTGATGGACTTTAAAGGTAGTTGGATAATCACTTGCCCTTGATCGAGTTTGCTTATAATGACAGCTATCACTCTAGCATCCAGATGGCACTGTTCGAGGCTCTTTATGGGCGGAGATGTAGATCGCCCATCAAATGGTCTGAGGTTGGTGAGGTAGCTATGATAGGGTCAGATTCGATTCATGAGGCTATGGTGAAGGTTCAGTTGATAAGGGACAGGCTAAAAACTGCTCAGAGTCATCAAAAGTCATATGCAGATGTGAGGAGGAGAGAGTTGGTGTTTGAGGTGGATGATTGGGTATTTATGAACGTATCTCCCATGAAGGGAGTCATGCAGCTTGGGAAGAAAGGAAAACTCAGTCCCTGCTATGTTGGTCCCTACCGGAACATGAGAAGAGTCAGTAAGGTAGTGTATGAGTTGGACTTGCCCTCAGAGTTATCTTCTGTGCATCCTGTGTTTCATGTATCGCTTTTGAATAAATGTTTGGAAGATCCAGCTCTAGTAGTCACGATGGACAGTGTTGGTGTAAAGGATAGCCTTAGCTATGAGGAAGTTCCAGTTGAAATATTGGATCGTCAGATTTGGAGGCTGAGGAACAAAAAAGTAGCTTCAGTTAAAGTATTATGGAGGAATCCGCATGTTGAAGGAGCTATGTGGAAAGCCGAAGCAGATATGATGGCTAAATACACACATATATTCCCTACCGGCTCAGTTCCGACTCGAGGTATCAGTTTTGACCTAAAACCTTATTTAGTTTCATGTTCAGTTCATGCCTTCAAGTTTCTTTTATGTATATGGGTGTGTATATGATTTGCAAATTCAATCTAGCTGTATGTATTGAATCGGAGGTAGTCATTCCGTCAGTTTTCAATTTAAATGATCAATATTTGAATATGATAATTGCATGTTTCTATTTTCTACTTGTTTTCAACATTTGAGGACGAATGTTCCCAAGGGGAGATATTATTATACCTCGGAAGCCCAAAGGTCGGACACATGATTTGAAATGGGGAGAATGTAAAAGTGATGCTGCAGACTCAGGACGAGTCATGGGATGACTCATGAGGATAGCCCACGAGTCGTCAGGTGATTCATGGGGTAGGCCAGTGAGAAGTTGGGAAGTTTGGAGAAAAGGGGTCCTCATGGGCGTGGAAACAATTCGTGGTCAGACACCACAAGTCGTTAGGTCAGCCGTGGGGTGGGGAGAAGGAAAATAGAAGGAAGGAGAGCAGTGTACTTCACGATTAGTGAACATGAGTCGTGGTCACCCTAGGCCAAGTCTGCACTCTTCTCTCGGGTAATCCCTATAATCGGAGTAATCTTCTAGATTTCCTCAATGAACTCTTGTGGATCCTCGTCCACCTAATATCTATGAAACTCTAACACACCCTAGCCGCTGCAACACTCCCATTTAGGTTTATAGGTGCAATCACCTGTTGGTTGACCTAGGTCATCATGGCTTGTGCCAATATCTGAAAAGTAGTCCTAAACTCAGTATGAGTCACTTGCTCATTCAAAGGGTCTGGTGGAGTTGGTGATTCTGGATGGTTCCCATTACCGTGGCTGATGTCGTTCAAATCCACTCCCAAAATAGGATGGTGTAAACGATCGATGAAAATATAGAAATCCAACAAGGAGTTGGGTCGAATCCCACAGAGACTACTCGAAGCCAAGACTATCTAGTGCTAAACAGTAAAGAATTGCAAGATTAGAAACTATTCGGATTTGAGAGATAAAGTTTAACTACAACTATCAATTGTATTAAGCTAGTGTTGTAAGCAATTAGAGATAATTCTAGCAAAGTGTCCCAAATATTGGGTCGCTCCCCCTAAATCACCCAATGTGAAAGAACTGAGATAGGGATAGGGCTGAACATGCAAGAAATATACTTAGGCAACTCATGGGTGTCTTTCAACATCACCATAGGTGTCAATTTACTTCAATTTTTTCAACATCACCATAGGTGTCAGTCTACTTCAATTTTTTCAAATTGAAGAAAACTCCATTCCACCTAATTACTTGTTTGCCAATTTAGAATTCAACGTATGTCTAGGAGAATTCATTAAACAAGGGTTATACAATGAGCCACTATTGGTTGATGCTACCCAACCCCAATTTGATCTCTTAAGCCTCATAAGGGTAACTGGCATGGATTGGATGACTCTCATTACTAATCACAAGCTACAAAGAAAAAAATCATTCAAATGTTCAATATCCTAAGCTCAATTTTAACAAATTGGGATCATTATGGTTCACAACCCTAGATGTGGGTTTAGTTACTCATGGCTAGAAGAAAAAGATAAGAGAAGTAATGAGATATTCTTACCAAACGGAATTGAGATCTCTACATGATTGATGATAATCTTCAATTACAAAAATTAAATCTATAATCTACTAGAAAACTAGGGCTAAAATCTACTCTATATTCTAGCTATGAACAAAGAAACCAAATGCTATTGAAAAATTACAGGAAAAAATCTATTTATACTATACTCCTAAAATCTCATTAAATTTGAATATCAGATAGCCAAGTGTACAGGGATAGATCTTTCTTTGGAAGGATAGATTGATCAAATTCGTGGACGTTCCTATCAGGAAATGCTAATGATACTAGAACTCTTTCCCTATGGAACATGTTATCGCATTTTGGGATTGGTTTATTCTGAAGCAGGAAATGCTAGTTTCAATATGGGTTCCAGCGAAACAAATTTAGTCATTAGTAAAGACAAAGTCAATGGAGGTACTACAATGAAGAAATTGAAACCTCAAACTCGAGGATGTAAGCTGTTCTCTACTTTCTTGCTTCTATCCCTTGCTTTATCGTCCTTTGAGAGATACACCATCCTTTAGAAAGATGGTCCATACTTCACTTCGTATTAGAGAAATCCAATTCTGCCAAGCTCTGATTTAGTTGCCAACTGATGGGCCGTCCTTTGGAATGATGGACTGTCCTTTCAACCATACTCTAGGGACCCAATTTGTTGGGTTTCTAGAATTTGCAGTTGGGAAGGGACAGATTGAGGGACGGAACGTTCTTCAAACTGATGGTCCATTTTTTGCCTCATCTTTTGGGCAGTTTTCTGGCCATAACTCCTTTCTTTATCCAATGTCTTTGGATCCTAAAACATTGGACAAATAGGTTAGTTTCTTCTAAATTTCACTTCGAATGACATGCAAAATGCTACAAAATAAAGCAAAGATGTGTCTCTTATCCCCAACACATCAACACCTCCAACTTAAAACATTTTCTTGTCCTTGACCAAACCAAGAATAGAACTACCCCAAACCCAACTAATTTCTCAAACTCACAAATTATCATGACAAAGGCGATTGTCAACAATAGCTATCAACACATCAAATCAATTCAGCCACTCTATCAATCAAACCACAGTTTTCTCGCAACCATTTGGTCTAAGCATGCAACTTCCACTCATGATATCATACAATATGCATATATGTCATGACCCGAACGTAGACCCGGATCGAGACACGGGACAGGAAACCCCAAGAGGCTCCAAGTCGACCCATGACATGAACATAACATCTAAACTCAACATCATACAACGAAAGTTTAACATACATAATAGCAGAAGTCTGCATACATATATCTGTATCAATCTAGAACTAAAGCAACAACTACAAGCAGATTTCTACATAATGTCTAAAAAACCTCTAACATAACTGATGAGCTGATGGAGCAGTGTTCGGTGCTGTGGTGACTACATGCAAGTGCACATGGTCGAACAAGTAGTAAAGTGGCTTATTTCAAGCCAAGTATCGATCCCACATGGACTGAACTATTGTATTAATTAACTTAAGCATCAGTGAACTTTATCTTTACGAATGCAGACAACCAAATAGATAATGTTTTGAGAGTTAAAGTTTACTATGTGATAAAAATCTAAGTTAAGATTATAATTTGAGTCTGAACAATAGCAATGAGCAAGCTGAGGTTAAAACAAACATGCAGGGAAGCAATTTATCAATTCAATTCAACTAATATTTTCTTCGGTTGCTAGTCAAGAATTATTGCCTATGGATTGGATCTTTCGACTCCTATCCAATTTAAGAATCATGAACCTTAATCTACATTTTTGTGATAAAAGAATTTCATGCTCTAGCCATACATAACCGATTCCTTAATTGACTAATAAGACTTTCAGATATATTTCTATTCTGAATGTAAATCTTTTCTCAATTTTTCTATAGCTAAGAAAAGATCATATACTACCAATTCACATCTTTCCAATTTCTTTCCTTTTCAAAATCAAAATTGGATTTCTAGATATACATTAACATTGGCCAAACAGTAATGCAGTAAAAACAAGAATTGATAGAACAACCATTGAAGAAAAGATGAAAACTGAAATGATCAACAATTACATTCCACTACAATTATTCTTAACCTTAGCAAGAAGTGAATTTATCCACTCATTTGTGAATTAAACATCATCAAATAAGTAGAATTCATACAAACGATTGAGATTAAAGAGAAAGAGAAAGAGAAAGAGAAGAACCCTAGAATTTTCGTCCTCTCAACTGCCTGTAACCCACGTTCTTGCTCAACCAAGTCAGAATATTTAAAATAAAACCTAAGTGTGCTATTTATACTCTTGAGAATTTGTCTCGGAATAACAAGCAACGTGGCATGGAGTGTATCGCGGAGCACTCCCTCCGTGCCATGGGGGTATCGCAGACCCTCACTGGAAGTCGGCTACCAGGTAAATGCACCTCAATGTGGCATGGCTTGCATCGTGGAGCCTTGCCTCCATGTCACGAAGGTAACGCGAGCCTCCACTGGAATTTGGCAAAATTAATTTATCTGAGGCAGAATGCCTCCCCGATGGCAGCGTGACACAGCTCCATCGCGGAGCCCTTATTTTTGCTGCTCTCCCTTGTCATTTTCCACTCCTTGTTTCCAAGTCCATTCCCGATCTTCACCAACATGTATATTAGCTTCCCAAAATTTCCTTTTACCTGCAAAACAACACTAATCATGTTGGTTAGTATAAATTCACATTTAACTAAAAATCACATGAGAATATACATAACGATATTTAAACAAGTCAAAATAAATCATTTGAGTATCACTTGGGCATGCAATTCTGCCCAAGATCACTTACCCCACACTTAAAACCTTGTTCGTCCTCGAACAATACTCTTACATCTCATGCAATTGACACCCACGCATAGCTAATTTGGCTCAACAATTCAAGCTACGGTTATATCGATTATTTAATATAACAAATCATCAAGAAAACATGCATGGTCTCATCAGCACAATGAAGTACACCACATTAAGACCTCCTAAACTCAAGAATCGATTCTCGATCTTGGAAAACTCGTGCAAATCAACTGATCAATACATCCGACACGAAATTTAATCTCTCGTCAAGCATGTGCCCTCACAACACAAGAGAATTACCCCATTTGCCATCATATGATTTCCAAAGCACTACATGTAGGGGTATATGAATACGATTTCGCTCTCTCTCAAAGAATTCGCATGCATCATGTCATGAACCATAGGCTTGCCTCTAGTGTATTACTCTACTAATATAAGGACGCGTGATGTAAGACCACGTAGGACTTAACGGGTTGTAATGTAAGCTAAGGAACTAATAAATACTGGGCTAACCAATAATAGCACTAGCTTCCTTAAGCGCTTTTCAATACATCCCACCTTCATTATGGGCATTGTTTCTTCCTCCATCCTCTCATTCTTGAAATTTTTCTTTGTTTTTGTTCCCATTTCTTTAAGCACAGTCGACTTACTAGCAAAGATTAGTCATGCATCGTTATTTTTTTAATTTCAACAAGTGCACCTTTGACCTTTTCTTTAATTTTCACCACTTCTGCTTTCCTTCCTTTTCACAATTCTCACTCCTTTACACTGTGGGAAAATTGTTTTTCTTGAGCGCTTAATAGTTATGGATCAAATTCACGGCTAATGAAAAGAAGGGATTAAGCTCGGTTTGTACCTCTTCAAAGAAAGAAAAAAAAGGCTAAAGGCTCAATGGGGCTAACTAGGATTTACATTCAAGGTAGGTATGATAAGGGAGAAACTTTCGGTTTACTCAAAGAAATGCCTACATCCTTTCCTACAATCCACATCCTTCATTTCGTTTAGCACACACACCCGGCAGTTCTAGACACTTCAGAATAGCATAGAATAGTAGAAACCTCACCTCACACTCATTGCACATGCTCAACTCAAGACATATTCACAGACTCTTCAATCAGCTAATTACAAGAATTCACTACTAAGCCTCGATCACACCGAATCGAACTCTATGGCCTAGGTATCTCAACATGTTTACACATTTGAATGCTTTCATACGAATTACCTGTGCATCTTAATATCATGTACAACACGTAACAAGAATTCCGAACCATGAAGTAGCGACACATTTGGGAAACAAACACAAGAAAGAAAAGAAAGAAAAAAACTACTCCTATCGACTACATTTCCCTTAATACGGTCATCATTCATCCATCACAGGGAACGGTCGTGTCACGCCCCACCTTGGGGGGTATGACAGGCACCTGGTGCCCTAGTAGGACCTGGACTGCTAACTGGGGAGCCTAAGCACATCTGGTGCCTGGCTAGCTCTATTTCAGATTTCTGGAAACAATGGGCTATATAACGATTGCAAATACAGCCTCCGGCCGACTGGGCCTATAGCCACCTGTACATGATTTCAGCTAACCAGAGACATACTTATAAAGGGGAACCTATACGGGCCGACAAGGCCACCATGCTGTCTAGTTATCTGTAACTTCATCATAAAGAATATTGTATATCTACGTGACAGGCAAGGTCACCACTACTATCAGACTATGGCCCCACACGACCAACATAATCAACAATACTAAACAGCTAAACACACGCACGGCCCCACACGACCAGCACAACTAACCACAGGGAAATATATACAGACTGCAAGTCTCTAGGAATACTGATAAAATGGTCGGGATAGGGCCCTAACCTACCCGTACTATACAACAAAAGAAAATGAAATACACCTCTGAATATCAGGCTCCAGAGGACAGGAGCTGATGACTCTGCGCTGGCTAGGATTACGAGGGATCGGCTCCTCGTCTGTGAGTACCTGTAGACAATTAGTGCAGCGCCCCAAGCGGGCGTCAGTACCAATGGTACTGAGCATGTAAAGCAACTGAAATGCACAACTGAAATGAATAACAACTGTAACATGACACAGAAACAGGAAGTAGCTGAGTCTATCTAGCTGAGAATAACGGGGGAGAGTTTAATTATTCTATAACTAAACTGAGCGTACCTGATACCGTGCCGTCCTGATGTGTATCAGTATCTAATAGCACATATAGGTATACATATAAATACACACAATACCTGACCGACCCCCATAAGCCGGAAGGTGCCAACCAACACACAATCTATTTACCGCTACCCGGGTCTAAACCAACCAAAAATAAGTCACTCCACTCATCTGATAACTGTGAGCTCCTCATACCGATCCCCTTGGGTATGTAGCTCAGGCCTTGGCCTCTGACAATAAACTATGTCTGAGTCCGAAGACTCCTACCTCTGGGCACAAGTGCACACGGGGTAGTCTGCTGCTGTATCTGTAACTGAAACTGCCCCTCGGTGCAAGCACGCAACAGGGTAATTTTATAAAAATCTATATCTAGAACTGCCCCCAACCAGAAGCACACACAGAGTGTTCTGCCCCTGTAAACAGGGTGGACTAGCTCTGCGCAGAGTAAACTGAACTACCCCTGCAAGCAGGGTGGTCTGGACCGTATTATCATGGTGGTCGACAATCATCGTCCTCTAGGCGGACGGCATCGCCCAGCTGGTGGCGGTATCTGAATCTGGTATCGACACAGCTATAACCCAGGGGCGGTGGGGATACTAAAAGGGTGCCCACATGCCACAACAAGTCTCAACAAACAAATAGCACATAGAAATAGCAAGCATGTATAACTGAAAAGACTATCTGGAATCTAACTTCTTATTTTGATATGTTTCTATACTGAACTGATTCTTACTAATTATACTGATTCTGTAACCTCTGTTTAACTGTACGGCTAATCTGTAGCCAAGATACTGTCTGTCTATCAGATCTTTCTTTACTGACTTTTATTATGAAAATCTGTTCCTTTTTATTCTACAACATGCTTGCTATTCACATAATAGGCTGTACTGAATCTGAACTACTAACTTTCCCTTGGGCACATGCTTTTCTAACTTTCAGACTGAATATGATATCACAACGTGAACTAACTGAACTCGCACAATACTTAACATTCCACTTCCGGGAATTCTACTACGGAGTTTATTGTATTATACAAGGCTAAAGCTACTAACTTGCTGAAAGAACTAGCTTTACATACCTTAACCTTGAGTTATCCATCTGTCGGACGAGGCTCGGTCAATACTCCAGCTATTTCTCCCAACTGCATTCATGTATACGCTAATTAATACTAAATATAGCTTTATTCTAAAGAACGACGTCACTTTCGATGTAATTGTAGCCTAAACTTAGGCTTATCTAAAGACGGTCGAAAACTCGCTATTTTTCAGAAGTCCGGAAGGGAGAAGTATTCACTTCACAGCTAGGAGCACATAGACACTAGTTTGGAGCAATTCTACTTACCTTAGCTCGGTAGCTCGACGATTCGTCGGCCGTATTTCGCGAAACAAAATCCGTAGAAATTCTCCCTGCTGCTAAATACCTCGGTACCTGAGGTTAATTTGAATTTGGACCGCGTTTGGCAGCGTAATCGAGCGACAATTTATCCATATCCTTCGCCCCCTCTGTTTTCTCTCACGTTTCTGGAAAATATAATGAACTTACTAAATTAAAACCGAAGTGGGGGCATAAATATAATTGGCACTATAAACTGCATTCATGGAATGCGATTTATAAGTTGCATTCTTGGAATGCAATTTATAAGTCGCATTTTGCCTTGCGACGCGCCGACTTGGCGCTTGTCCGATCTTTCCCCCGGCCTTTTTCTAGAATGTATGGCTTCCAAATATGCTCGACCAACGCACGAATAGGCCATCTAGGTGCCTGGAATCCTACGGGGTATAACAGGTCGCTATCTACAACTTCAGTTCAATGGGACTATTCTCGGTAAAAGCACCGAAAACAAAGGCCGAGAAACCCAACATAAAAGAAATTCAACAAAAAATTTCGATAGAAAAAGATAAAAAATATTAATTTGAAAAATATTTACACAACACAACCAACAGCAGCTCAACACAACACACAACAGCTCAACATTCATTACAACAAATTAATTACAGAACACACAACAAAGAGTCACAAGGTCACATTTAGCACAGGCACAACAACAAAAAAAACAAAACATAAACAAAGCATCTAGCACCTAACTACTCCCACCTCACACTTAAACTGAACATTGTCCCCAGTGTTCACATAATTTCAACATATCACAAAGGTTGGGTGGTGAAACTCCCTGATCAATCGAAGTATTCAACTTCTTTATCAGGTGCCGTTGCTTCGTCTCCCATATCAGAATCATCCCCGCTGTCCTAGTCTGACTCAACATCTGTTTCCTCCCGTCGTGTATCCTCATCGGTAGGGACATCATCATCTATGGGCTCCACAAATACGGGCCCCACTCTGCATAGAGCCCGGGCATTCTCTCCGAAAAGGTAGTCCAACTCGAGCTGCCAAAGCTCATCCTCTGTTGCCGGCCTCCCACCTATGCACAACTGCAACATCTACATCCTGTACATGTGGGCCATGTACTGATCATCCCGAGCATGTTGCTCGGCTAGTGTGAGCACCGGCCCATAAGTAGTGTCAGGTGCCTTGGTTTTAGTGACATCCAAGGCACGCCTGTCGATCTGTGGGATGTAGTCTAGGGCCTCCTCCTCAATATCATAGGCCCTCAGGAACGTGGTAAGCAGACCACCGAACCCGTATCTATGCCCCTGATGCAGTCGGGCTCTCTTCATGGCGGAGATGATCACCGCCCCCACATTGATTTCCAGCCCCTTCATCAGGTCATACACCAAGAAAACTCTAACCCGGGTGACATCTGTCTCGTGCACCCCTGGGATCAGGCAAGAACACACAATCTTCAACCAAATCTGGGCTTTCCGGTTCATCTGAGAGTAAGGCAATGTCTGATGGTAGCCCCTCTCCTTGTGCCTACCCCACCTGGCTATCGATCGGGCTCCACATAAGGTGCGTCTAATGTCCGCATAGGGTGGAGTGATGTTTAGCTACTGGAGGACATGAGCGTCTGTGTCCCGCGCCCCAAGGATTGCATTCAAGTTATGGGGCTCAAAAGTGACAACCTGCCCCCTGATTTTGACGGTGTGACTGTGTAAGGTCGGGTTCCAGTTGACATAGAACTCCCGGATAAGATGGAGATTGCACTCCCTGGGCTCTTTGAAGATGAAGTTAAGCCCAGCGTTGTCAATCCTGTGTGCAATCTGTGGGAATTCCTATGCCAGCGGCTCCCGTGCTATCTGCTCCTCTGGGAAGTATTTGGTTTCTTTATGTTTAGCATACCACTTCTTCCCCTCATCAGTCACCCATCTGTTTCCGTATTGTCGGCGTTGGCCTCTAGGAACCGCTGGTGCTGCTGGAACTGCTGTCCCAATCTGACCCTTTTTCTGCTGGCGTCCAATGTGGATGCGCCCTTGCCCTTTTCTTGTCTGCCTGACATTATTCCTGTACATTCAAACATACAGTCCCAATGTTATTCAAGTCATAATCAGCTACAACTAAGGTTGGGTGGAATTGGGGCACCCCACACTTAGTCTTTAGCTGCAATCAAAACAGTTCGACAAGACATTATGCTTTTTCCATTCTTATCATTCAACATGCTTAGTGAATTTATATAAGTCGATGGAACAATTACTATGTACTACCCAGACTTCATACAATGAATACAAATTTCTCCATCGATTCAATTACATCATCATAGCACTTAGCAATTTTTCAATAACCTATGTAATGCGCCAATTGCATTTTCCCGAAAATCCCTCTTCTAACTTAGCATATTCAGCATCAATCACAACATATTTCACTTCACCCAACATGCACAACCTAATTTTTTCAACATTTAAAACAATTTAGTCGTCTTCCTATTCCATCTTCAACCCTAGCTATCAATTTCGCAAGAATTTCAATCACGCATGCAATCATTGAGTTTATATACTCACAATGATAGTATGAACATCATTCAATCATAACTCAAGTAAATTCAAGCTCGTTTCTCACTTAGGGCAAGGTTCAATCACCAAACATGTTCAAGAATTGAGAATTTGAGCAAAAATGAGGTAGAGTTCAAGAACATACCTTTAATTTGATGAAATGAAAGAAAACTTGAAGGAATTCGATCCTTAGGTCGTGTCACGTTGGGGGAGAAGGGGATTTTGGGTGTGGGTCGCGAAGGGGATGGGAAAGTGGGAAGAAATTGAAAGAAATTGGGGTTTAAAAGTTATTTTTCACGCAGGTTACCCGGTGACCCGGTGTGACCCGACGCGAAATAACACTCAACGTGTCACGGAATGCAACGCGGAGCACTGCCTCCGTGACACGGAGCCATCGCGCTAGTGTTCTGGATTTTAAAAAAATTCAGAATAGGACTCAACGTGTCACGGAGGGTAACGCGGAGGCCCTCCTCCGTGACACGAAGCCATCGCGCAAGCTCACTGTAATGTGCCAATTTTTATTTTCTCATCTCGATTTTTTTCCTTTACGCTTCTTTGCATGTTTGCCCTCCGTTCCACCTAAAAGTCATTTCACCACAAGAAATTGGTTAGAATTCATAGGTTTTAACGAATTTTTTTTCTTTTTCTTTGTTTTTCTCTTATATATATATATATATTTTTTTTTCAAATAGTTCTACTCGTCTATTACAACACATTCACGGGTTGCCTCCCGTACAACGCCTGATTTACCGTCGCGGCTCGACATCATTCATGCTCAATCATCCTCTAGAGTGATGGACGTCTTCTCTCGAATGACGTCCTCACCCCAATAATGCTTACATCGTTGCCCATTTACTAAAAATGTGGCACTTCTATCTTCTTGCCACAACTCCACTACCCTGTGTGGGGTCATTCTCACCACTTCAAACGGCCCTGACCATTTGGACTGAAATTTGCCTGGAAAAATCTTCAGTCTCGAATTATATAGCAATACCTTCTGCCCCGGCTCAAAGATCCGATGCACCATATGGCTATCGTGCCACCTATTCGTTTTCTCCTTGTAGCATTTGGCACTTTCATAAGCATTCCATCGAAACTCATCAAGTTCGCTTAGTTGCATCAGCCTCTTCTTCCTGCAAGCTCCGGGTCCATGTTCAACTTTCTCACGGCCTAAAAAGCTCGATGTTCTAGCTCCACAAGCAGATGACATGCCTTTCCATAGACCAATCTGTATGGAGAAGTCCCAATGGGTGTCTTGTATGCATTTCTATAAGCCCTCAACGCATCGTCGAGTTTGCTTGACCAATCAATTCATTGTGCATTCACTGTCTTCTGTAGAATCTGCTTTATCTCTCTGTTCGACACCTCTACTTGCCCACTAGTTTGGGGATGATACGCTGTTGCTACCTTGTGGCGCACCCCATACGTATTTAGCAAATTCTTGAAACTTGCATTTACAAAATGAGCCCCTCCATCATTGATAATGGCTCGGGGTGTCCTGAACCTGGTGAAAATATGCTTTTTCACAAATTTTGTTACCTCCTTGTTGTCATTCCTGGGGAAAACTGTTGCTTCGACCCACTTGGATACATAATCAACAGCTACCAATATGTAACGATTACCAAATGACGGTGGGAACGGGCCCATGAATTCTATTCCCTTTACATCCAAGATCTCCACTTCTAATATCTGCTGCAGTGGCATCTCCTGCCTTCTACCAATTGTGCCTGTTATTTGACATCTATCACACATTTTTACATATGCCATAGAGTCTATAAACAGTGTAGACCAAAAGAAACCTGACTGTAGCACCTTGTGCGCTGTCCGCTCGCCTCCGTGGTGCCCTCCATACAATGATGAGTGACAACTCCTCAATACTTCTGCAATCTGGCTCTCTGGAATGCATCTTCTCATCACCTGATCCGGTCCCTACTCAAACAAGTACAGATCATCCCAAATGTAATACCTGCAATCATGTCTCAACTTCTTTCTTTGCTGAGCCATAGCCTCCGGTGGATAGACTCCACTCACCAGCAAATTTACAATGTTTGCATACCAAGGGATTTTAGCTTCCCTTATTGCCAAGAGCTGCTCATCCGGGAACTCTTCCTTGATGCTGTCACCTTCCTTCACATGCAACCGACTTTCCAATCGCGATAGGTGATCTGCCACTTGATTCTCGCTCCCCTTTCTGTACCGAATCTCTAGGTCAAACTCTTGTAACAACAATATCCATCTGATCAGCCTTGGCTTTGCATCCATCTTGTTAAATAGATACCAAATCGCTGCATGATCGGTATACACCACTACTTTAGAACCCACCAAGTAGGACCTGAATTTATCAAACGCGAACACCAATGCTAGCATCTCCTTTTTTGTGACTGTATAATTGACTTGGGCTACGTCAAGTGTTTTGCTTGTATAATGAATGGAATGAAATATTCTATTCCTCCACTGCCCCAATACAGCTCCTACAACCACATCACTTGCATCACACATTAATTCAAACAGTTGCTCCCAATCCGGAGAAATGAGAATAGGTGCTTCTATAAACTTCTGTTTCAACTCCTTGAATACTTTAACACAATCCTCATCAAACTCAAACTTCACCTCTTTTTCGAGCAACCGGCATATCAGTCTAGAAAACTGCGAACACCCTTCACTGACACAGGTGGTGGTAGTTTTTCAATCACTTCGATCTTTACACAATCGCCTTCCAACCCCTTGCAGGACACCTTATGGCCAAGGACGATACCCTCCTTGACTAAAAAATGACATTTCTCCCAGTTGAGTACAAGGTTGGAGTCTTCACATCGAGCTAGCACCCTGTCAAGATTCTGCAAACATGTAGCAAACGAATTACCAAAAATAGAAAAATCATCCATAAATACCTCGACAAAATCTTCCACCATATCGTGAAAGATTGCTATCATGCATCTCTGGAATGTGGCGTGTGCATTGCATAGACCAAATGGCATCCGCCTGAAAGCATATGTCCCATAAGGACATGTGAAAGTGGTCTTCTCCTGGTCCTGCGGTGCTATTGCTATTTGGTTATAGGCAGAATATCCATCAAGGAAACAATAATATTCTTGACCTGCCAAACTGTCCAATATCTAATCAATAAACGGGATAGGATAATGATCTTTCCTCGTGGCCTCATTGAGCTTTCTGTAGTCCATTCAAATTCGCCAGCCTGTGATTGTGCATGTAGGAATCTGCTCATTCTTCTCGTTGGTGACCACGGTCATCCCTCCTTTCTTTGGGACACACTGAATGGGACTAACCCATTCACTTTCTGAAATGGGATAGACCACACCTGCATCAAGCCACTTGATCACTTCCTTCCTAACTACATCCTTCATCACCGGATTCAACCTCCGCTAATGTTGTACAATTGGCTTTGCTCCTTCCTCCATAAAAATTCTATGTTTGCAAAAGGATGGATTGATTCCCCTAATGTCTGACATTTTCCACCCCATTGCTTTCTTCCTCCTCTTGAGAACAACCAATGCATCCTTTACCTGTGCCTCCATCAGTTCCAGGGAGATGTTGACTGGCAAGGTGTCATCTTTCCCCAAAAATACATACTTCAGATGTGGAGGCAATTCTTCAACTCCAGTTTCGGTGCTTCCTCAATTGATGGTTTTGGAAATGATTTCTAAGGACCTTATCAATGGCTGAAAGTCTTGCTTCCTGATAAACCATTTTGGTTCGTTCAACATCTGCACCATCTCATACGTATTCCTGTCTCCGAAATGATTGGAGCCCGTCAAAGCTCTCTCCAATGGATCTTGAGAATCAACAATCTGAAGAATTGCTTCCTGGTTTAGCACATTGATTGTTGATAGCTCCTCATAAATGCACGGAAGCTTCATGGCCTTATACACATCAAACACCTCCACTTTATCATGCACTCGCATGGTTAGTTGCCCCGTAGCTACATCAATCAACGCTCGCCCGGTTGCCAAGAAAGGGCGTCCCAAAATAAATGGGACTTCCACATCTGGATCAAAATCCATGATAATAAAATCTACAGGGAAAATGAGGGAGCCCACTTGCACTAGTACATCCTCCACAATACCATCTGGTCTGGCCAAAGAACGGTCTGCTAGCTGCAAGATCACTGTAGTTGGTCTAGGACTGCCCAGCCCCAACTTCTTGAACACCGATGTCGGCATCAAGTTTATGCTCACTCCCAAATCACATAGTCTGCGAGCTCGGATGCTTTGCCCGATTGTGATCTGAATGGTAAAGCTCCTAGGGTCCTTGAGCTTTGTCGGCAACCCGTTCTGTATTCGGGCAGTGCACTCCTATGTAAGCGCCATCGTAGCATACTCCGTTAATCTGCTTTTGATTGCTACAATGTCCTTGATATACTTTGCATATTTCGGCACTCCCTGCGAAACATCAACCAAAGGTAAATTAATGTGTACCTGTTTCAGTACCTCCATGAACTTCTTAAAGCAAGCTTCTTCCTTGTGCTTCTTTAATATTTGAGGGAACGGGGGTGGTGGTGTTTCTGCTTCAACTGCCTTTTCCTTCCCCTTCTCATCATCATGTTCCCCATCTTTTTCCACTGCTCCTGATTGATGAGGTGGTCTTTTTGGTTCCACCTCCTTGAGTTGTAGTCCACTCCTTGTGGTCACTGCATTGACTTGCTTGGGATTTGGGTCAGTGTCACTCGGTAGTCCTCCTTTGGGCCTGGTGTTTTGAGCTCCAGCTAGTTGTCCAAATTGGTACTCCAACACCTTTGTAGCTAACTGCTGATTTTTCATGTCTGCCGCTAATTTCACATAATCATCCTGCATTTGCGCTTGGTTGGCTATAAGTGTTTCAAACATGTCCTCAATGCTGTTGGGTGGTGGAGGAGGTGCATTGTTTCCTCTGTATTGCGACTAAAAATTCTGATGCCCCCCTTGATTTCTCTGCACACCCTGATTCGAACTCTGCCCTTGATGGCTATTACTACCCCAAGAGAAATTTGGATGATTCCTCTAATTTGAGTTGTAATTGTTTCCATACTGTTGGTTATTATTCCTTTGGACGTTCCCACCAAAGTTTACTAAATCTGGATTTGCACCACAACACTCAGTTGAGTGTTCATTACTCCCACATACTTCACACCATACCTGTTGCACTACATTGACTGGGGCTTGTGCTTTATTCAAGCTCATACTGCTGAAGTGGGTGTTGAGTTGATTTTGCAATGCAGCTATTTGGGCAGCGATAGCTGTAAAACCATCCACCTCAAAGACTCCTGCTGCTTTCCTTGTTCCTCCTCGCGATGAGTCCGCATTCCACTCTGGATTTCCCTGTGAAATACGATTTAACAAAGTATAAAGCTCCTCATAAGTCTTTTCTAATGCCTGTCCCCCAGCTATTGAGTCTAGCAAAATTTTTGTATGTGGTTCCAAACCCTCAATGAAAGTATGCACCAACACATCATTGGACTGGTGATCGTGAGGACAATCCCTTAACATTGATTTGAACCTTTCCCAAGCTTGATTCAGATTCTCACCCTCTCTTTGTTTAAAACTTAGAATCTGACTTCTACGTCTTGCTGTTTTCCCGGATGGAAAGAATCGTATCAAAAACTTTCTTGCAAGATCATCTCAACTGGTGATAGAGTTAGGTGGTTCAGCTTTCAACCACCTCTTTGCTTCCCCCAATATTGAAAATGGGAATAATGTAAGCCTCACGTAATCGGATGATACTCCAGCGGGAATGTAAGTGTTACTTATCTCCAAAAAGTTTTGGAGATGTTGTTGTGGATCTTCATGAGGAAGACCTGTGAATTGCCCGTTGGTGTGCAACAACTGCACCATGTTCTGTTTAAGCTCAAACCTCCCTCCGGGCTCTGGTCTGCGAATACTAGATGTAACATTGTTTGCATGTGGGATTGCCACTTCGCGAACCAGCCTTGCTACAATTTCCTCAGACACTAAAACTGCCCTCACAAGTGGTGGGTTCTGTTGTTGCTCCAAAATTGCCTGTCTTAGCAACTGCAGCTTCTTCTCTAGAGCTTCCGTTCTTTGATGATGAAATTGTCTCTCCAGCTCTATATATGAATCCAC
This sequence comes from Datura wrightii, assembly GCA_035772735.1. Classification (NCBI taxonomy): domain Eukaryota; kingdom Viridiplantae; phylum Streptophyta; class Magnoliopsida; order Solanales; family Solanaceae; genus Datura; species Datura wrightii. The sequence goes on along the minus strand of JASDFA010000019.1, from coordinate 66,000,874 downwards.
CAACTCCTTATCTCTTGCCAGCGTTCAGAAGAATTCAATATCTGCAAGAGAAAGGCTAAGATCAAGTTGTCAGCACTTATATAGAATTTGTAAACTAACACTAAGAAAATAAATTTACCAATTGCCGGTCCTCGGCAACGGCGCCAAAAACTTGTTCGGTGCTGTGGTGACTACACGCAAGTGCACGTGGTCGAACAAGTAGTAAAGTGGCTTATTTCAAGCCAAGTATCGATCCCACAGGGACTGAACTACGGTATTAATTAACTTAAGCGTCAGTGAACTCTATCTTTATGAATGCAGACAATCAAATAAATAATGTTTTGAGAGTTAAAGTTTACTACATGATAAAAATCTAAATTAAGATTATAATTTGAGTCTGAACAATAGCAATGAGCAAGCTGAGGTTAAAACAAACATGCAGGGAAGCAATTTATCAATTCAATTCAGCTAATATTTTCTTCGGTTGCTAGTCAAGAATTATATCCTATGGATTGGATCTTTCGAGTCCTATCTAATTTAAGAATCATGAACCTTAATCTACATTTCTGTGATAAAAGAATTTCATGCTCTAGCCATACATAACCGATTCCTTAATTGACTAATAAGACTTTCAGATATATTTCTATTCTGAATGTAAATCTTTTCTCAATTTTTTTATAGCTAAGAAAAGATCATATCCTACCAATTCACATCTTTCCAATTTCTTTCCTTTTCAAAATCAAAATTGGATTTCTAGATATACATTAACATTAGCCAAATATTAATGCAGTAAAAACAAGAATTGATAGAACAACCATTGAAGAAAAGATGAAAACTGAAATGATCAACAATTACATTCCACTACAATTGTTCTTAACCTCAGCAAGAAGTGAATTTAGCCACTCATTTGTGAATTAAACATCATCAAATAAGTAGAATTCATACAAACAATTGAGATTAAAGAGAAAGAGAAATAGAAGAACCCTAGAATTTTCGTCCTCTCAACTGCCTGTAACCCACGTTCTTGCTCAACCAAGTCAAAATAATTAAAATAAAACCTAAGTGTGCTATTTATACTCTTGAGAATTTGTCCCGAAATAACAAGCAACGTGGCACGGAGTGTATTGCGGAGCACTCCCTCCGTGCCACGGGGGGTATTGCGGACCCTCACTGGAAGTCGGCTACCAGGCAAACGCACCTCAACGTGGCACGACTTGCATCGCGGAGCCTTGCCTCCGTGTCACGGAGGTAACGTGAGCCTCCACTCGAATTTGGCAAAATCAATTCATCCAAGGCAGAATGCCTCCACGATGGCAGCGTGACACGGCTCCATCGCTGAGCCCTTATTTTTGCTGCTCTCCCTTTTCATTTTCCACTCCTTGTTTCCAAGTCCATTCCCGATCTTCACCAACATGTATATTAGCTTCCCAAAATTTCCTTTTACCTGCAAAACAACACTAATCATGTTGGTTAGTATAAATTCACATTTAACTAAAAATCACATGAGAATATACATAGTGATAGATAAACAAGTCGAAATGAAGCATTTGAGTATCACTTCGGCATGCAATTCTGCCCAAGATCAGACAACACTCCCAACTATCTCGACAAAATATGAAACTGAAAGGAACATAATAAACTCTAAATGACTGAACGTCCTCGAAGGATGAGGACTCACCAACACTGGCTGGACAGGTCAGAGTGGGAAGCAGGGGCTTATGATGTGGCTGAGACTGATCCCTCGGATCCTGTATCATGAAACGATATAACATGGAGTATGTGATCAGTACTTGGAATGTACTGAGTATGCAACGTAAGAAAAACGGATAGTTAAAATACATAAGAGTTCATAAGAGTAGGACAACATGATCATAACATAAATATGATAATGTAAACATAAGGGCTCAAGGTTTTCAAGACATTCATAAATCAATCATAATACTAATCATAGGAGAAAAGCTTCATTAAACATGACTTGAGCCAAAGTAATGTAAACATAACTATGCATAAATCATGAGGAACAATGGGAGGACTCGTCATAACCGACACCATCATGATAGATCTTACATGATGCCCCAACTATCTCGCTCAAATGGGCAGAGCCGTCCTACGCTTGTCAGGCAAGAGATGTGCATTATGTGATATAACAAAGGGGGGATCCATAACATTTGAATATATATAAACCTATGGTGGCATGTAGTTCTGAGAAACCAGCATAGTCCTTTGAACGCCAGGCTACTTGGTGCTAGACACTGCTCCCAAAAACATTCACATGACTCATATCATAATCATAAATAATTGATAAAGTACATGGCCAATTATAACATTATATACTTGATCATACTTGAAATACATGATTGGCCATGAATAAGGGTCCATAAGGTTGCCAAGAGTCATAAATACATAAATCATAAAATCCATGCATACTTGTAAAATATTAACATACTTGCTATTCATAAATTCATGATGAGCATTTGAGAAAATTTATATCATAAATCACAAATTGTAATGGGCTAAAGAAAATCAAGATCACAATGAAATCATTAGTTGACTTTTCCTGAAATATACATAATTGGGCATAATTAAATGAAAATTCAAATCTATAAATTTATAGTTGAAATACTTATAATATCTGCCCATAAATCATAAAACATGATTTGATACACTAACGAAATCGACTCATAGATAGATCATTGATAAATTCACAAGAATTGGGATAAACCCCATAGATCATGAAACTTAAACTTAGAATTAAAATCCATAGAATTTGAGAAGAAACTAGGGCACGGGAATGAAAGGAACTCCAATTCATACCCTCACATACTTGGATAAATCGAATTCACACTCCTAATTCAAAACCCAAAGGGAATTGGAGAGAATTTGATGAATTTCCTCAAACTTGATCTTCAAGGAAGACTCTAGGTTGCATACAGGGAGTAGAATAGGCATAGAGTGAACTTACCCCTCTTAAAGAACACTTTTCAAAGTTTAAACTGACGTAGTTTAGGACCCTAGGTCTTAGGAATGACAAAAATACCCTTAATGAAAAACCTGGAAAATCTTCACTATCAGTGACCATGACTGATCCAACGGATTGTTACAAGCTCCCACGAGTCGTCATTCCTCTCATTGTCTCATCTCTGATTCTGATCTCAGGTCTCCTACCATGACCGGACAGGACGAGTTGTTACAATCTCCAATGACTCGTTGCTACCAGTCGTCGTCATCAGTACCCCTATTTTGGGATTCCACCCAAAGGACACTCACAATGACTCGTTTCTCCCAACCATGAGTCATTCCATGACTCGTGCCAGCCTTCATTGCCCAAGACCATCCTCCTAACGGCTCCTCCCAATGATCCATTGCTTCAAACAATAGGTCGTCCTAAGACCCGTTACTTCCCAACCTTCCCTGCAGATTCTCACCAGGGGCACTTCCAATGGGTCGTTAGTCCCACCAACGACCCGTACAATGAGTTTTTCTGAGTAAAATTTTCAGATTTCCTGCTACTTTTCGTTTCAAATCCCGAGTCTAATCCTAGGAACTTTCAGAGTATTACAATATCTCCCCCTTGGGGTCATTATTCCTTGAATGTGGGTAAACATACATAAAATCTAGGAAAAATGCAACTAGCATGCCAAATACTGAACATTTAAGCTGAAAACTGACAGAGTAACCGACTTCGGACTAGAATACATGACTGAACTAAATTCATAAATCGCACATACATACCAAACCACTCGTGAAGTTATTCAAATAATTTTAGAACTCTCATACATAGACCATGATAGGATTGTACGACTTATAAGATTAATGTATGAGTTGTACCAAGTTCCAACACTTAGCCAGATTAAGAGTTGCCAGACATTGTACAAGTAGAACTTATAAACGACCCAACTTGCTTTGAGATTGAAGCATAGTAGCTATTGTTAGTGGGACATGGCCTTAGATAGGTCGCGAACTCTAACTTCTCCTATCTAAGGTGTGAACTGAATAGGATACTAAAGAGGAAACTGATACCTCAAGCTATAACTAAGCCGGAAGGGAATAGATGCTTGTATTTAGCCATCACATCTGCTTCAGCTTCCCATGTAGCCCCCTCAACATGTTGACTCCTCCACAAAAACATGACTGAGGCTTCCTCCTTGTTTCTTAGAATACGAACCTAATGATCAAGTATTTATACCAAAACCTCTTCATAACTAAGGTTATCTTTCACACCGACATGGTCCACCCGGAACAAGTCTTTAAGTGTGGAGTAGTGATCTTGGGAACTTTTATATGCCCAAAGAATATTTTATACACATGTTTTAACCATGTTTGTACCTTTTTTTAAGAATAATCTCATGTATTTTGCATAATTTGTGGCCATAGACTAACAAATATAATTAGCTCTCTTTGTAGGTTGAAATCACCAATATATGGAGCTTAATATGAAGATAATGGTCCTAATATTGAATCCAAATGTTAAGGGAGGGATTATGGATGGTGAGATGAGATAAAAATGACATTTGGAGTCAACTCCATGCCACAGAGAAGCATTGGGGAATTTAACAACGTGGCACGAAGCAAAAAAATAATTTATATGAACAGGGGCTGCAAAACAGTGAGCATCTGCGACAGGAGAGTGTCACGGAGGCAAATCTCCGTGATAGCCAGCATGTTATGGAGGTAAATATATGCGATGGGCAGCGTTGCACGGAGCTGTTTTACCACAAGCTAAATTTTGCATTTTTCCAACTTATTATAAATTGAACCCTTAACTTCTAAATTAATTATCACGATATATTTTTCATAAATCATAGAGGAGCGAAGGGAGAAATGAAGAACTTTACCTAGGGTTTGAATTCTTTCAATCTCTTTTATTCATTCTTGTGAGTACTTCACTTTGAACGTGCTTTTGATTGTCTGTATGAATATGAGTGGCTAAAACCCTTCTTCTAGGGTTGAGGCCACAAGACATGAATGTATTTGCATAGTTTCATCTTTTGTTCAAGTTTCTTTGTTGTTTTGTCTTGCATTCTTATTAATTGTTATTTTGATGCTTGATCACCATTAAAATGAATTTGTTATGCTTAGGCAAAAGCTCGAAAGAGTAACTCTAGGTTAGAATGAAAGAACAAGGGAGAAAGTTCTTGTCTTCCAGATCAGATTTGAGGTTAGGATAGTAATTATACCTAATTCCCCTTGCTTGATTAATTAAATAGGAAGATAGCTAGACACTTAGGATTAAATTATCACATCACCACTCTCAGATGTAGTTGTGAAGTTAATTCTAAGTTATATGATTAGAGGTGCAAAAGTCCATAATCAAGGGAATAAACCCCATGAACCACATCCACATTGTTACATGCTCATGAATTAGGACGTCACACCCCCGCTCAACGATGTTGGTGTGAGACTAATTTGTTGTGTTTAGAGGCTTGAAAGACCATGAACATTGCATATTAACTTTGTGAGATGATAAATAATTTTTTAATATTTGAACCATTGTGAATTTTAGCTTTCCATGAAAGTTTGGCTTTAACTCTAGATGCTTCTCATTATTTTTTTTGAATTATTTGTGATCTCCGTAGAATTAGTTCCAACTTCAAATCTTGAAAATCAACACTTGTAAATTTAATATAACACTTGAACTTGAATATTCGCTGAATTAGTCCAGTCCCTATAGGTTTAACATCTGTCTCTTCAGAGTCACTATATTACTTGTACGACCGCGTACGCTTGCATGTGCGCTGGGGCGCAACAAGTATTTGGCTCCGCCATTGCCGAGGACCGGCGAAATTGGTGAATTTTTTATTTTTTGTCAGTGCCTAATTTTATAAGTGTTAAAAAAATATTTATTAATTTTATATTTCATTTATATTTGTTTTAAGTTTGATACCTTTCTTGATATGACATCATGGAACACAAATGGGTTGAATGGTGGATACTCATATTTTGGTGAGTCTTCTCTAGATTGTGGAGGATCCAATTTGTGGCAACATTGTCCTACTTGCAGTATAGATAGTGGTCAGGATGGCCATTAGAATGGTTTTCAAAATTCATATTCCCCTTCCCCAAGCCCCTACTACAATCCTTCTATTGTTTTTGATGAGTACAGGAATGATGAAGAGGAGGACTTAGAACACCAAACTCAGATAGAAAACATGTTAAAACAGGTCCTTGAGCAGACAGAAGTGATAAGGGAGCAGATGGAAGAAATGAGAATTCAGACAGAGGAAAATGGAGAGGCCCTAGAAATGATAAAAGCCAAGTTCACGGAGATAAAGGCTGAGGCTGAAGCTTGCACTGTTTTGAAAGTCACGGTCTTAGAAAATACTCAAAAAGGATCTCAAGGAGGAAAAAAGAGTGATTTCTCGGAACAAGTTCAACAATTAGAAGCTCCTGAGAGTCTTTGTGATGGTTGCACATATATAGCCAATCCAGTCATGAAAAGAGAGATGGAGTTCCGACCATTTGATATTCATGTGGAGTTAGATGTTGATGTGGAGAAGGTTTGGAAAAGTAAGGAGGTCAAGCATAATATAGTTTTAGAGTTGAGGTATATTGTACACCACTCTAAGAATTTCTCGACATTAAGTTTGGTTAACAACCTAGAAATAGAGTCTTCCAAGCTTGTAGTGAAAGGTCTAGAGGAGGAACAAGTCTCGTATATTCTGAAATTTGCTGATTCTAAGAGACAAAATGACTTTACTTACGTAAGGGCCATAAGTGCCAAAGGCGACATCTACTGCTTGGTCCTTTAATATTTTCCACTACCCCTAGAGAATAAGAGTAAATTGGAAGAGAAATTAGGGGTGAGATTCATATCCTCAAAGTGGAAGGAAAAGTGGTGGAACTTGATGTGTCGTGCCGCGACGTAAAATCAAGTGCTGCTTGGGAGGCAACCCAAGAGTACCACAGGTAAATTTTTTTTTTCATTTTGTTTTTAATTTTGTTTACTTTCACTTGTTGTTATTGTTTTTGGTAACTCCAGCACAAATTGAGTGGAAGTCTGAGTACCCTTAAAAGAGGAAGCTAAGGAGCATGGAAAGAGGATGATGTGGGGTCGATGACCCACATTTTAAAAAATGGAGGAAAACATGTTGCTAGATAGCCCTAGAGGCCTCTGGAATTATCTCTCGCGCTTGTTTTAATTGTAAATGATGCTTTGGAACATAGCATATTTTAAGTGTGGGGTGAGTGAAATTTCAAAATTTTGTGGTAAGTGATTTCAGGTGAATGTGGTGCTGGGTATAATGTTTTTGATGAAAAAGTTTGAATTGAGCACATTTCATCCACCCTTGAGGTTTTCTTTTTGGTTCTTTTCAAAAAGGGGGCACTTTAAACCCAGAAATAAAATTTTTCTGTGTCCGTACATAACTGTTTTAGTCATAGCTAGGGACTTTTCTCAACGATGGATGGATAATGACCATATTGAGGCAAAATTAGTCAGTAGGTGTGGTGTTTGAACCCTTCACTGGTTGGTAGCTTGATATTTGTGTTGAGTGCTATAAATGGTTGTTAGATGTAAGTGGTGTTAATATAGAAGCATGTTCAACAGTTATATAACTTTGTTTGAGAAACCTTGGTTCTCGATCATGACTCTGTATGCTTGAAAGCTTAATTTTGAATTCTTGTGATAGCTGAGTTAAGAGTCTACTGAATCTGTCTTTAATTGAGCATGTGTAGTGAGTGTAAGATTCTTCATGTATTCGATGCTATCATGTAGTGTCTAGAATTTTCTTGGTGTGTTTGCAAAGCAAAATGAGGAATGTTAATTTTAGGAGATGATGTAGGCATTTCTTTAAACCTATGCTTTACCTACCCTTAATGCATAATCCTAGTCAGCCCTATTGAGCCTTTAGCCTATTCTTTGATTAGGCACATCAAAAGCCTAATCCTTTTCTTTGAATAGAACTAAATTTAATCCAAAATTCCTAAGCGGTTAAGTGAAAAATGCAAAAGAATTAAGGAGTGAGAATCTTGAAAAAGAATTAAGGAGTGAGAATATTGAAAAAGAAGGGAAATAGTAGTTGTGGAAGTTGATTGTGTCTACTCTTAATTATAAAATTATTGAGTCTTTTGATAAATAAGCTCTTGTGTTTCTCAATTATGAGTAGCTAAATCTATAGCTAGAGGTGTGTGATGATTGGTGTTTGATTTAATTGGTTATTGCTAGATTTATCTTGTTATTACTTTAGTGTAAATCTATTGATTTCTCCTCAAATTATAGTTCATTACTCATAGTCGTAAATATGTGTATTGTTTTCTTACTTAATTTTGGCTTGAAAAATAGGAATTAAGTAATGGAGGAGAAATTAAAAGTGGGTTGGGATTTGATTATGTAGGGTTGGGCTAGAAATAGCCAAAACCCATGGTTAATCCCATTAAAAGTTGCTTGCTAAAAATAGCTTAACCCCTAACGCTAACCATATTGGAATAGTTGAATTGCACCTTGAGGTTCGAAAGAACTTGAGGAAGAAGTGCCCAAGTGGTTGAAAAACATTGGGCACCATCTTTTCCAAGGTTATTTACACATATTAGTAATAACTCGATTGTCTAGTAAATCTCAATTCGATTCTCATCCCATCTATATCACACCTCTGGCCTTTGCTCATTATTGTTTCTCAATTTTTGTTATCTTTGTCTCTTGTTTAGATGAGTTTAGATTCAATTTACTCCCCCAAAAATTTCTTTTACTTTTCTTGTACATTGATACAAATTAATTCAAGTTAATATACAACTATTGTATGATCATTTTACATTCTTGGTGTGATTCGATCCTGATATCCATTGGGTTATTTTTTTTGATACAATGATCATTTACGTTCTTACATAGAGAAGGGTGTAGGACGTTAAAACCTATAAGTTGTAGTATTTGCCTTTAACGAATGAGGTCAGATAGTAGTGAATGGAGAAAGCTTAAAACCAAGGCTTGAAATTCACTATGTCTTGGTGAACTAGGGAAGCTTTAGGCTAGACATTCACATGATAGTTGGGCAACAATCGGTTTGTGGTTGCGCCTAGGATTGAAAGTCACACAAGTGAGGGGTATTTTGTGTCGTGTTGATATTAATACAAAGGTTGGGAATTAACTCTTATGTATGTGTTTTCATAATTCTTTCCGCACCAAAAATAGTCTAAGTAAAATTAAGTGTTGTTAAAAACAGGCTTAGTCAAGCATGTGGACTTGACTGCTACACGGTGGGCTGACACACAGGAAAAAAGCTTTGGTGTGTATAAAGACTGCTCCTGTGACAACTGGTATCAAAGCACAGGCAGTACTTAGATAATGGCTGGCGGAAACGTTGAACTGCAGGAATGGCTTGCATCGTTAAAGGTACTCCTCGGCATAACCGACGACAATGCAGATTTGGTGGACTTGTTAATTCAGATCCATGGCGTCAACATGAAATTCAAAAAATTTCAAGCTGACATAGGCGAATAGATAAGGATCTAGAGGAATAATATGCAGTGAAGCTTGATGCTGTCAAGGCAGAGATGGAAACAATTCGTAAGAAAAAGGAGGATCTGCGGGCCAAAGTTCTCCTATTGCTTAGGGCATTGCATGGCACTTCTTTTCATATTGAGGAGCAAACCAAGTTAAAAGTTCCAAAATTAAAGGCGTACAATGGTTTACAAGCGCCAAAGAGTTGGAAAGTTTTTTGTGGGACATGGAAAATTATTTCCAAGCAGCCAAATTGTCGGACGATGAAACAGTGTCGATTAAAACTATGTATTTAGGTGATGACACCAAGGTATGGTGGAAGACGATGGTTGCTAAAGTTTAAAGCATGAGACTACTCAAAACAGAAATGTGGAATGCTTTGATGAAGGAGTTAAAATCCCAATTCCTTGCAAGCAACGCATCTTAGGTAGCAAGGGATGAACTGCGGCGTTTAAGGCAAAGCAGTTCGGTGCGGATGTATGTCAAGAAATTCTCATCCTTGATGCTAAATGTTGGAAACATGGAAGACGAATACATGTTGCAGTACTTCGGGTGTGCTAAAATCGTGGACGCAATGGGAGTTGAGGGGGCAGAATGTGCAAACCTCTCCTCGGCTATTACAACGGTAGATGGGTTAGCTGACTTTGATTTGGGTTACGACCCTAAGGAAAATTCACACTCAAAGTCCAAGGAAAAGGGAAAGGAGTGAAAGAAATATGGGAAGGGCCAAGATACTATAGATGATGGTGAAAAAGGATGTCAAGGTGAGTCTTCCTTTGTGAAGAAGAAATTTGGTGGCTGCTATAAATGTGGCGTGCCACACTTGAGGAAGGAATACCCCATATTAGGAAAGGTGAACGCATTGTTGCTGCCAATGAGAAGAAAGAGGGAGAACCAAAATACCAAATACATATATCCAGTGGGCAAGGAAGGTGATGAAGTTGAAGGATTGTTACGCCCCGAGCCTACACCCTGGATGTAACACGGTACTTGAAGCCACAAGTGACTCCAAGTCGACCCTTGGTCTATCATTCACTAGTATTCTGATTAATAATGCACAACAGAACTTGAAACAATATCATAATGCATTAATGAAAGACAAGTCTGAGAACATAAAACTCAAAACATTTGGATAATACTGATAAATTTGAAAATCATGTCTGTCTGAAAGCCATCTAATTGAGGAGTTGCTGGGACAAGCCCCCAACTAACTCAAAGTCTAACTAAAACTAATAAATTACTGAAAGGAAGAAATAATGCACTCGGATGATGAGGAATCACACTTCACAACTAAGAATCTGATCTGCAGCAACTAACAAAGCTGAGTATGAGAACTTGCAGAAACACTGAAATCTGAGATACTGTAGTGAATTGAGCTGCTTATTCTGAAATTGGACTGGACTGACTAGTGGGAGAGTCTATAACCAACATATAACCACGTGAGTTAGATGTGGAGTTCGATGTATACACACCATCGGTAGGACCCAATTTACCTTGCCAGGGTATAAAGACATGAATGGGTGATCACAAAAGTCTGGGGCCAATAAGGCCAAGTAATACTGTATCTATGCTGGCAACGTAGTTCTTAGAACCTGGGTGCGCTGGAACCCCGGCCTGCTTGGTGCTAAGTTCTACTCCCACTGGAAAACCTAAACTGAACTACTAAGCTGATAGCTCGAAATTGGGGTCCAAGACTAGTCAGGGAGGTATAACTGCATGTATCTTGAGAGTCTTATCGGACCAGATTCTAAAACTGAGTTCTAGACTGGTCAGAGCTGCTTGTTTAGAAGCGTCGTAACCGTCTAAGGACAAGCTATAACTGAACTGGGGTTCTGGGGCTGGTCAGAGCTATATACTAAAATGTCATGACCGCCTAATGGACCAAAAACTATAATTTGAGTCTGCTTATGATAACTGAGAGGCACCACTGACACCTCAAAATAAGATAAAAGTCAAACTGATCAGTTGATAATTTTCTGAAACATTTTGAAGAGACTCTACGTTCTAACTAGTCTGAACTACTAGCAGCTAATAGAGAACTCAACTTATCCCAACAATATGGGAATTTCATAATATAGAGCAGTTTCAAGAATTCTAGGAATTTCATTGAATAGGGCTAAAGTCGTTCTCATTAATGGAATATTTACTCAACATATATATATATATATATATATATATATATAGGAAAGTCTAGGAAGTTCAGCCCAAAGAATTCTCCCTTCGCTAGAGGAAGTTCAATAAACAAAATCATAACTCAAAAGTTAGGGCTTAGATTCAATTTATATAGACACTGACAATTTGATAAGGAATTTATGGGGATAATATCAACAATATACATGAACCACATTCTAAGTGGAATCAATGAAAATAACCATGAATCCTTTTCATACTCGAGAAGTCAGGGCTTAAAACTGATAGAGGAAATTGAGGAGGATTTTGAGGACACAAGGGAAGAACAATCCCCTTGCTAAAACCCCACATACTTGAGTTAAGGTTTCTTGAAGAAGGAGACTTGAACTGCTGCAATGGAGGAAAACCCTACTCTTGGTTGAGAGTTTCTTGAGAGAACCTTCGATGATTTTCTGAGAAATAATGTGAGAATGAGGGAAGGAACCATCCCAACCCTCTAATAAGTCTGAATTTATGCCTAAAAAGATGTGGTTTAGGGCTTTGGAGAATAGGAAATTACTAAATAGCCCTTAGAAGTTCGCTGGGAAAAACTGTCAGGTGTCCCTAAACGGTCGTGGTGATTGACCACGACTCATGGTCACTGACCACGAGTCATGGTCACCAGTCGTGGACCACACCGGTTCAATGCTGAAGATTTAACTCTAGGCTAGGTAACGAGTCACTTAATGAGTCATTGCCACAGGTGATGACTCGTTTCACCCACTTGTCAAGTACACTGGTCAACTCAAAATATTCCCAACTTAGGCCTAACCACGAGTGACTTAACGGATCGTGGTCGGTGACCATGACTTCTGACGTCCCTCGTTAGGTACACTACCTCTCTTCCTTTACATTATCCTGCCTTCTCCTCACTGCTTACCTAACAAGTCGTGAGGCTACCTAACGACTTGTCAGGTGGGCTGTCCTGCAACATTTTTGCAGTTTTTTTCCAAATTTTCTAATTTAAGTCCCACAATTAGATTTTTAGTTTCCAGGGCATTACAATATCTCCCCTTTGTAAACAGTCATCCTCAAATGTTAGGAAACATGCGAGAAGCAGAAAAATAGCAATCAAAATTTCCAAATACTATTCATTTAACTTCAAAACTGCCGGAATGGCTACCTCTATTTCAAAATACAAAACTGAACATGATTTACTTATCATACATACATTCAAAAACATAATAGAGACTTGAACATCTGAACTAACTTATGAAATCTAAATTGAGTTCTAGGGTCAAAACTAATATCTCAAGCTGTGCTGGAGCTGGTAGGGAACAAGTGCGGGTATTTGGCCATCATATCTGCTCCGGCCTCCCATGCAGCTCTCTCAACTTGCTGATTTCTCCATAAGACTTTGATTGAAGCTATTTCCTTGTTTCTCAGCTTACGCACCTGATGGTCAAGGATCTGGACTGGTACTTCCTCATATGAGAGACTAACTTTTATTCCCACACTGTCCAATGGAAAACCTGAGGTTGGATCTCCGATGCACTTCTTCAAAAGTGACACATGGAAAACTGGATGTACAACTGCTAATTCTGAAGGTAACTCTAGTTCATAAGCCACATTGCCGATACACCTAAAAATTCTATAAGTTCCCACATACCTTGGACTGAGTTTCCCCTTCTTTACAAATCTCATCACCCCTTTCATGGGTAAGTATACCCATTCATCAACTGCAAACTCCAACTCTCTTCTCCACACATCTGCGTAAGATTTCTGATGGCTCTGAGCTGTTTTCAATCTTTTCAAGATTAGTTGAACTTTTTGCATTGCCTCATAATCTGAGTCCGGCCCTATCAGGTTATCTTTTGCAACCTCAAATAATCCTATAGGAGATCTGTACCTCCTACCATATAATGCCTCAAACGAGGCCATCTGAATACTAGAGTGATAGTTGTTGTTGTATGCAAACTCGATTAGAGGCATATGGTCATCCAAATTACCCTTAAAATCGATCGCGCACACTCTTAGCATATCTTCCAGAGTCTGAATAGTCCACTCAGCTTTCCCATTTGTCTGTGGGTGAAAGGTGTACTGATCTTGACCTGAGTGCCAAGTTCCTTCTGGAAAGACTTCTAGAAATGGGAGGTGAACTAGGTACCCCTGTTTGAAATAATGGCCAATGGCACCCCATGAAGTCTAATCAGCTCCCGAATATAAAGTTTTGCATATTCCTCAACTGAATTTGTGGTTTTGACTAGGAGGAAATGTGTTGACTTAGTCATTCGGTCTACTACTATCGAGATTGAGTCATGTTGCCGATGAGTCCGAGGTAGACCCCTAATGAAGTCCATGTTTACTTATTCCCACTTCCATGTGGGTATGCTAATATCCTGGGTCATATCTCCTGGTCCTGGTGCTCTACCTTAACTTGCTAGCAGTTCGGGCACTTAGCTACAAATTCAACAATGCCTCTCTTCATGCCATTCCACCAGTAAATATCCTGCAACTCGCGATACATTTTGGTAGCACCGGGGTGAATAGTGTATATCGAGCTATGTTCCTTAGCCAGTATCTGCTGTCTCAACTCACCAACATCTGGTACGCACAATATGCCCTAGTAACGAAGCACCCCATCTCCCCCTTGGGAGAAAGCCTCAACCTCCTCGCTGAGGACTGCTTCTTTAAGTTTAAGTAGAACTGGATCTTCATCTTGTCTGGACTTAAATTCTACTACCAAGGATGAATCCGACCCATATTGCATTATCATGCCACCTTCAGCTGAATCCACCAATTATACTCCCAACTGAGCTAGTTTGTGGATGTCCTTTACCATTTCCTTTTTCCCTCTTCAACATGAGCTACACTTCCCATGGACAAACTGCTTAGTTCATCCGCTACCATATTGGCTTTACTCGGGTGGTACAACACACTCATGTCGTAGTCTTTCAGTAACTCCAACCACCTTCTCTAACAAATATTTAGGTCCTTCTAACTTAACACATATTGAAGGCTCTTGTGGTCCGTGAATACATCCACGTGAGCCCCATATAGGTAGTGTCCCCATATCTTTAGCACAAAAACCACCGCTGCCAACTCAAAGTCATGAGTTGGATAATTCTTCTCATAGACCTTCAGCTGTCTGGAGGAGTAGGCTATCACTTTGCCTCACTGCATCAAAACGCAATCGAGTCCAACTCTGGAAGCATCACAATAAACAACTAACCCCTCTCTTCCTTCCGGCAAGGTCAAAACCGGAGCAGTAGTGAGTCAATTCTTCAACTCCTGAAATCTCTTCTGTCATGCATCTGACCATTGGAATTTCACTTTCTTCTGAATTAACTTAGTCATAGGAGAGGCTGTAGAGGAGAAACATTCCATAAACCGTCGGTAGTAACCGGCTAGACTTAGAAAACTCCTGATTTCTGTCGGAGAGGTAGGTCTAGGACAATCTTTCGCTATTGCTATTTTATGAGGATCTACCTGTGTTCCCTCACCTGAGATCACATGACTCAAGAAATTCATGGACTTCAATCATAATTCACACTTGCTGAACTTGGCAAATAATTGGCGATCTCTGAGGGTCTATAATGCTAACCTTAGGTGATTGGCATGCTCTTCCTCATTTATGGAGTACACCAGAATATTGTCGATAAATACAATGGGTACTGCTTAAAGACCCTATTCATCAAATCCATGAAGGCTGCTGGGGTGTTCTTGAGTCCAAAGGACATCACCACAAACTCATAATGACCATACTGAGTTCTGAATGTTATTTTCAGTAAGTCACACTCTCTGACCCTTAACTGATGGTATCCTGACCTGAGGTTGATCTTGGAGAAACAATTGTCTCCATGAAGCTAGTGGAACAGGTCATCAATTCTAGGCAAAGGGTACTTGTTCTTAACTATGACCTTGTTCAGCTAAAGGTAATCTATGCACATTTTTAGGGTACCGTCTTTCTTATGCACGAATAGCACTGGAGCACTCCAAGGAGAGATGCTGGGTCTAATAAAACCCTTGTCAAGAAGATCTTTTAGCTACTCCTTTAACACGTTAAGCTCAGTTGGATCCATTCTATAAGGAGGGATGGAGATAGGCTGAGTATCTGGGAGAAGATCTATTTCGAAGTCTATTTCCCGTTCAGGGGGAACTCCGGGAAGATGCTCAAGAAAAACATCTGGGAACTCACTGACTACTAGAACTGATCGGATGGTTAGGGTCTCAGAGTTGGAATCCTTGACCCGAACCAGATGATATAGACATCCTTTGGAAAAGAGTTTCTAGGCCTTAAGGTAGGAAATAAACCTACCCTTAGGCGCTGAACTGCCCGACCATTTTAACACTGGCTCGTTTGGAAACTGGAACTTGACAATTCTAGTTCCGCAGTCAACTAAGGCATAGCAGGAGTGTAACCAATCCATGCCAAGAATAAGGTCAAAGTCGACCATATCTAGATCTACAAGATCAGCTAGAATAACTTTACTCAAGACTGAGACTGGGCAGTTTCTATACACCCGACTGGCTCTAACTGACTCGCCAACTGGGGTGGAGACTGAAAATGGTTCTGAGAGGACCTCTGGACTAATGTTGAACTGGACTACTATATAGGGAGTCATGAATGAAATAGTGGCTCCTGGATCTAAGAGGGAATACACGTCTATATGGAAGAGATGTAACATACTAGTAACTACGTCAAGTGAGCTTTCTTGTTCCTAACTGAAAGATAGAGCATAAAAACGATTTTGGCGCTGACAGCCATCTGTTCCAGATGTGTTAGCCTGCTGGGCTGGTTGACCTGCTGGAGCTAATGACATGGTAGATTGTGATCTCCCTTGCCCTGCTAATGGGCACTCCCTAAGCCTGTGTCTAAGCTGTCCACACCCAAAGCAGCCCTCTCATCCCTGAAGGCATTATCCTAGGTGATTCCGACCATACTTGGGATAAGGTGGATACTTGTTCCCGATACTGTGATCCTGATACTGAGTTCCAGATTACCCACCCTTTCGATCCTAGCTGGACCGAAAGATTGGGGAGCTGGGGCTCTCTGCTGCTATTGCTATTGGGGTTGTTGCTGCGGGTGGCTACTACCGCTAGAGCTCTCATGGTCGAAATCTGACTGGACAGTCGTTGCTCATTTGTTCTTACATGCCATATATTTCAACTTTTCGGCCTCAATCAGCTGGGCATACATAATTAAGCTAGAGAGGTCCATATCCTTGATTAGAATTGCCACCTTGCACTCTTTGAGGGCCAGATTAGATACTCCCTTTCGGAACTTCGACATGCGAGCCCTTGACTCAGATACCATCTCCAGAGCATACTTTCATAGTCTGGTAAACTCTAGAGCATATTCCTCCACTGTTCTATTACCCAGACGCAAATTCATAAATTCCGCCATCTTAGCCTCCCTCAGCCCCCGAGGGAAAAACCTGTCCAGGAAAGCTGTGTGGAATTCTTCCCACTCCACTGGTCCTGCTTTCACTGGCCATCCTTCCACTGGTCATGCCAGACTTGGGCTACTCCTTTTAGCTGATAGGCAGCCAAATTAGCACTTTTAGAGGAACTAACACCCATAATTCGAGTGATCTTACTAATCTCATTTAAAAACCCTTGTAGGTCCTCTCCAACCTTCATTCCACAAAAATCTGGAGGGTTCATCCGGTTAAAGTCCCGCACTCGAACAACAATTGCAGACCCATTTGTGGCTACTAGAACCACCTGCTGGTTCACCTGGTTGGTGACTGTTTGAGCCAACAATTGAATGGCCTTCCTAAATTCGGTAGTGGATATGGATTCATCCTGAGGAGCTGCTGGGGCTGATGGGGCAGGTCTGTTGACATTAGTAGCCCTTCTTCCATTACCACATCTGGGAGGCATGGTTCACTGAAATGAAACAGACCACGAATTAGAAGGGAATTTTTGGAATTGAACTTAAATGCATGATAAAGAATATGAAGAAATGAGAATTTTTCCTAATAACATCTCGTATCCTCCTCATCATAAGTGTGGCACGCTTCACACCCATAAACAGAACTCTACTCGATGCGGCTTTTAGACTTTCTGAGGTACTCTAAACCTAGGGCTCTAATATCAAGTTTGTCACGCCCCGAGCCTACACCCTGGATGTAACATGGTACTTGAAGCCACAAGTGGCTCCAAGTCGACCCCTAGTCTATCATTCAATAGTATTCCGAGTAATCATGCATAATAGAACTTGAAACAATATCATAAAGCATCAATGAAAGACAAGTCTGAGAACATAAAGCTGAAAACATTTGAATAATACTAATAAATCTAAAAATCATGTATGTCTGAAATCCATCTAATTGAGGAGTTGCTGGGACAAGCCCCCAACTAACTAAAAGTCTAACTGAAACTAATAATTGACTACAAGGAAGAAATAATGCACTCGGATGATGAGAACTCACACTTCACAACTAAGGCGGAGAATTTGATCTGCAGCAACTAACGGAGCTGAGTCTGAGAACCTGCAGCTGTATAGTAAAATGATACAACATAAAAGTATGTGTCAGTACTTTGAATGTACTGCGTAAGTGGGAGAAACAGAACTGAATATAAAGTATGAACTGAAATGACACGCAATGACCAACAGGTAAGCTGAACTGAACTACTGATATAATCTGAAATGGTCAAGCTGACCATTTCTGATGGTCAAGGACATGCCCTAAGTCTGAAACACTGAAATCTGAGATACTGTACTAAACTAAGCTGCTTATTCTGAAACTAGACTGGACTGACTAGTGGGAGAGTCTATAACCGACATATAACCACATGAGCTAGACGTGGAGTTCCATGTATAAACCCCATCGGTAGGACCCAATATACCTTGCCAGGGTATAAAGGCATGAACTAGGTGATCACAAAAGTCTGGGGCCAATCAGGACAAGTAATATCGTACCTACACTAGCAACGTAGTTCTGGATACCTGGGTGCGCTGGAACCCCAGCCCGCTCGGTGCTAAGTTTTACTCCCACTGGAAAACCTAAACTGAACTACTAAGCTGATAGCTTGAAACTGGGGTTCAAGATTGGTCAGGGACTTATAACTGCATGTACCTTGAGAGTCTTATCTGACCAGATTCTGAAACTGGGTTCTAGACTGGTGAGAGCTTCTTTTCTTAAAGCATCATAACCGTCTAAGAACAAGCTGTAACTGAACTGCGGTCCTTAGGCTGGTCAGAGCTATATACTAAAATGTCATGACCGCCTAATGGACCAAAAACTATAATCTGAGTCTGATTCTGATAACTGAGAGACACCATTGACACCACGAAATTAGACTGAAGTCAAATCGATCAGTTGATAATTTTCTAAAAGATTTTAAAGAGACTCTATGTTCTAACTAGTCTAAACTACTAGAAGCTAATAGAGAACTTAACTTATCCCAACAATATGAGAATTTCATAATATAGAGCAATTTCAAGAATTCTAGGAATTTCATTCAACAAGGGTAAAGTCATTCTCATTAATGGAATATTTACTCAACATACACACACACACACACACACACACATATATATATATGTTTATGTTGTTAATATTTCTATGCCCATTTTACTTGTTTTTGCCCATATTTTACCTTGTTTTGAGTTTATAATCCTTATGAAAAGTAGATTTATGTTTTTTGTGTGTTTTGTATGCTTAACAAACAATTTTAGTTGTTTTGAGTAGGAAACCAAGGATAAAGGACCCGAGTTAGCTCAAGTTGTGAAGATTTGGGAGCATCGAAGGAAGGACCTAGGGCTATGGATGGCGCTGGGTGCCAGGTCCCAAACTTCAGAGATGTTTCATTCAACACCTTGGCAAGATGAATGGCGTAGAGCCCTAAAGAATTCCAGTCCTAGAGAAATTTCCCAAAATTCTGGTTCTATGGATGGGGCTGGGCTCCAGGTTGGTTCTAGAGCCAAGAAATTTGACTAACACTCGAGGGCTATGAGTGATGAGGGGCACTTAGATGATCTAAAGGAGTTTAAATTAGGCTAACTCATTGGTTCTAAGATGGGGGTGGGAGCTCGAAGCTAAACTTCAAAGGAAACTTATGCCCAAACTACTTGGAAGAGGAGACAAGTTCTACATTAGGTTTCTTCTTTTTTTTTTTAAATCATTTTCCTTTGAATGATGATGACTAAGTCTTTGTTTTTCCTCTTGTCTATGAGTGGATAACTCAGACTCTAAGGTTTTAGCCATGGTGGATGGTTGATATTTGATTATACTATTTTAGATTCTTCATTAATGGTTATCTATATTTACTTGTTTAATGTCTTATTCACCAGCTTGATCTGCTTGTGAGTAAATCAATTGGCTTTCAGTTGAACTTGAGAAAGGGAACCAAAAGGGTTAAAGGTAAATATAAAATAGGAATTCAAAGACCCTTGCACCCATTGGTGAAAGGATAGAAATTGTTACTAAGGATAGGGATATACCCTTCAACCCTATTTAGTTGAAATACAAGTAGGCATGACCGTCGTTTTATGTTTCTCCTGTGACCACAGGGATATAGGCATTAGGGTTCATGAGATAGTTCTTGGATGCTCGAGAGAGTGGAAAGGAATGGGATGATAACTTGTAATTAGCAACCATAGGAACAATCATTCTAGTGTAATCACGTCTTGAAGAATCAACCTGAAACTAAAAGGGCCATTTCCGTAGATTTTTATCATCATTTGAAGTAAAACCTAGTTTACAATAGTTTTTAATTAATTTTGTATTTAATGTTTTTTGTAGTTAAATTTCCAAACCCTTCCCCATGCCAACTATTTGATAGAATAGAGAAATAAGAAACAACCTTAAATGATTGAAATGACTAGTCTCTGAGAGATCGATTATCAGGACTTGCAATCCTATATTACTTGACGACCATGTGCGCTTGTGTGCATTTGGGTGACATCAAGTTTTTGGTGCCGTTACCAGGGACTTGAATATTGTTTGATTGTTTGTAGGTTGGGTTTTTATTTCGTTATTTTATATTTTATATTTTTTTCTTGTTTTTGTGAAGTTTATAGGGTCGTGTGTTCAGTGTAAGCCAAGTACAAGAAGTCAGGAATCACTTTTGCCTTTTTTTGATCCTGAAATTGAGAGCACCGTCCGAAGGTTAATCATGGAGAATAATGAGAAGGCATAGGGAACCAATCAGGAGAGGGTTCCAGTGTTAAACTTTGCTAGGTCAAACTTGGAGAACGCTTCTAAAGTGATTGTCAAGCTGGCTATCACTAGAAACTTCGGGTTGAAGGAAGGGACCGTGCAGTTGGTCAAAAACACTTGCCAATATCAAGGCAAGCCACATGAGGACCCCTACGGGCATTTGCTGATGTTTTGGAGCTGAGTGAGAATTTCCACTACCAGTATGTGTTAGATGAATATGTTAAACGGACATTATTTACAATCTTTCTGATTTGTGAAGCCAAGGAGTGCCTTCAAAATGAGCCACCATGTGGGAGGCTCTTTTTGACAAATTCATCAATAGGTTTTTCTCTTCAAGGAGAACCAAGGAGTTGAGAGGGATGATCTATGGTTTTGTGCAGAGAGATGGTGAAATCTTAGCTTAGGCGTGGGAATGATGTAAGGTCTACTTGAGAGATTGTTCACACCATATGAAGCCTAAGGAGATAATTGGACACAACTTTATAGAGGGTCTAAAGCCCGACTCAAAAATCATGCTTGACGTTACCGCACAAGGACAAATCTTATCTAAGAGCTATAATGAAATTGGATCTTTTGAACCTTATGTTAGCAGGGAATATAGATTATGAAGACTCAGGTAGTGGATTCACAACAGCTAAGGTGCTAGGGAAGTTCAAGGTAGATAGTGTTGTGGTAATCAAAGAAGACATTAGCAAACTAGTGAATGTGATTAGCAAGCTTGTGATCGCACCAGTAGGAAGCCAACTTCAGTTAGTCCATCAGGTTCAGACTTCACCACCATCATGTAAAGCATGTGGAGAAGGTCATACATACTCAAGTTGTCCACTTTACCCTAAATCTGTATATTTTGAGGATAACAAGGTTGTGGTGGAGGTTTTTAGGTAATGGCTATAGCTAGGGGTACCAAAATGCAGCCAATCCCTCATGGAGAGGGAATCAAAACTTCCAAAGGCCCTAGAGCACTTATCCAAGGTCTCAAGGCCGGTAGGTAAGCAGTTTTCTTGAGGAGATAATGAAGTAGTGGATGGTTCAACAAACTCAAGTGGTTAATGGGATACATAAGTTCATCCATGAGGTTGAGAGGCAGGTGGGGAAATTGTCCCTGTAGCAGATTAATAGATTGAAAGGGGCACTTCTGAGTAATACAGAGAAGAACCCAAGGAGAATGTGAGTGCAATCTCTTTGCGTAGTGGTAAAGAGCTGGGTGAGGTGATCCCTAGAGAAAATAAGGTTGATGATGAACAGGTTATGAAGTCCAAGAGTGAGGTTGGTGAGCCAAGCAACTCACAACCAAAAGTTGTAGCAGCCAGACCATCGCCCCCAATCCTACAAAGATTTAAGAAGCAGAAAGAGGACTCAGCCTATCAAAAATTTCTTGATGTGTTGAAATAGGTGCATGTTAACTTACCATTAGTAGAGTTTATGCTGGAAGTTCCAAAATATGCTAAGTACCTGAAGAACATTATGGCCAACAAGAGGAGGTTAACAGATTTTGAAACGTGGCTCTCACAAAAGAGTGCAGTTCTCGGGTTCAAAAAAACATTTCCAAAAAGCTAAAGGACCCTGGGAGGTTCACCCTTCCAGTGGTGATATGAAATAAGGAAGTAGGTTCTACGTTGTGTGATCTGGGTGCGGGCATCAATTTGATGTCTGCATCCCTATTCAGAACATTGGGGCTAGGTGAACCATGCCCGACCATAGTGACTTTGCATCTTGCAAATTGATCTCTTGCCTATCCGGATGGAATAATAGAGGATGTCTTGATAAAGGTGGGACATTTCATCCTACCGATGGAATTCATAATCCTTGATTACGAAGCAGATGCAACAATTTCTCTTATTTTTGGGAGAGGATTTTTAGCCACCACAGATGCTATCATACAGGTAAGGACGAGCAAGATTTCTATAAGGGTGGATGGTCAAGAGGTAGTTTTCAAGGTGCTTAAAGCAACAAGGATGCCTCCTCAGTATGAGGACATCACAGTTAAGCAGCGTGAACTTGGAGGGTGTTTTCAATTAGTTAAGCAGCGTGAGCTACATGAGAGTTTATCAGATTGTCAGTTTGGTCAATGTTTCACTCGAATGAAGGAGTGAAGTGACCTTAGTCATGACGCGACGTTAAATTAGACGTTGCATAGGAGACAACCCATGAATGTCATGACATGACTATAATTAAGGTGCTTCGTGGGAGGCAACCTATCTATCTAACATTTTTTTCACATTTTTCTTTGTTTCGTAGAGATGAACAGAGCTTTGGAGGCAAAAAAGAGATGGGAAAATGAGCTGAAAATATTTAAATCTAGGGTGAGACACCTGGCGTAGAGCGCTAGGTGTTAAAGTCTAGAAGAAAAAATTCGTCCAGCTAGTGCTATGGGTGGCGCTCCATGCCAACCCCAGTCCTCAAATAAATTTTTTTCTATGTCTGTGGGAATATGGAGGGGCGGCGCGCTAGGGACATTATGGTCGAAAATATTTTAGTCAATTGGGTCAATGTTGGCACAAAGATCTTAAAATTACCAAAAACCCATGCCATACACCTTTATTTAAAAATCCTAGTCATCCCTTTTCATTAAAATGTTGAAAAATAAAAATCCAAAAATTCACTCTTCTCTCCCTCTCAACCCACCCCCTCCATTGTTGTCTTCTCCAAGATTTGATGAAGTTCCTCTCTGTAACTTGAGTAAGTACCTTTCTTCTCTCTTGTTTAGGTAAAGTTGAAAGCATGCTCCCACACCCTTCTTCACCTAGATTAAAGACCCAAATCACTATTGTTAGTGAAAAGCTTAAGTTTCATATTGTGGGTCTCATGAGCTTTCATTTCCTAAATTCTTCCATAATAATGTGTTATCTTTATTGGGTAACACATTTCTTGGTTGAATATAGAGATTTGAAGTTGTGGGGATGAATGGAGATGGTGAATTGAATTCTTGCATTTTGTGGCTAGGTGCATTAATTGTACAGAGAAAGTACATGGTTAGTAAATTCTTGCATGTGAATAATTCTTGAGTTGTTCAATTTTATGAATAATTCATTATGGTTGTTGTAAATTTCTTCTTGGTTGTTGAATTAATTGAATATTGCCACTTCCATTTATGAATTACTTGAATTATGAATTGAAGAAGGGAAAGTGAGAGGGATGGCCAAAGTGAGGCATTCTTGAAAAGCTAAAAGTAAGTGGAGAATTGAAAAATTCTTGAACGTGGTTGTAGTTAGAGTTGGTGAATAAATTAATATTATTGAGATTGGATGATGATGTGGGAAGTCTTGGGTATCCTGTTGACAAGTCTCACATGTATGTTAGCAAAGTAAGTGTGGGATCAATTTTTCACCTTTGACACTTAATTTGTTAGCTTTTTTGATCATGAACTAATCTTGTAAAGTTCTTGAATTTTGATTTGTAGGATTCATGGCATCAAAGGGAAAGGAAGTGGTGGTCGCTAAACCAAGCCTCAAGAGTCTTCGAAAAGGCCCAAAAGGAGCTAGTTCATTAGCATCCAAGGCTGGCCCTGCTAGAATATTTGGAGAAAAGGTTGTAGAGTCTCATGGACTTACATGGTTTAACACAAAAAAGGAAGCCAATTATGCACCTGAAAACTGGATAGATGAGGGCTATCTTGTGCTTCAGTTCCCGACCATCAGGGACAAGATCTATGAGTTTGGAGTTGGATAAATCTTTACTGAACTGGAGGAGTGCAACCTCACATTGTTGAGGGAGTTCTATGAAAGCTAGGACACGTCATATGGAGAGAGAAGCAAGGTGATGAAAAGGGGTCAGGTGGGGCGGTTCACTTACAAGAGGTTGGATGCTTTCCTTGGCACACCTAAGGTAGACCTTAAGAGTACTTCATATTGCTTGAGAAGCCTTATAACCATGCCATTTGTCACAATCTATGTGGTAAGTACTCATCCGCTTGTTGGGCAAGGGACCATAAGGGCACTCACTCCACACTTGCGTTCTCCTACTTGAATAAGGAGGTGAAATTTTGGGTGAAGATAGATTGTGTCATGTTTCTTCTTTGTACACACATGTTGGACATCACTATAGAGCGGGTTGTGCCAGTATACATGCTTATGAAAGGATGCCAATCAACTTTGATGCAGTTCTTTGGGACAATATGAGGAGATTGAGGGACATGCAGGTGGAAATATTGTTGTGGCAGTCTCTTGACCCAGTTTTTGTGAGAGGCAGACATTGAGAAGGAGGAGGCAAACTTTTGTCTACCTCTAGCAAGGCACCTAGAAGGCAAGATGATTGATATTACAAAGATGAAAAAGACCATCACTTCTATAACACCACTCCTAACTATAGCTGATCGTCAGGCTCGTGATGGAAGCTGGCAAGATCACATATTTAGGATACTAGATTTATAGTTGAGTCTAAGAGGTTGACCTACAACTAACAAGGAGATGTCAACCTTCGAGGTGAGGTACCCACTCATAGAGAGTGCTATATTGTTTTGTTAAGTGGGTCTAGCCTTTGAGGAGACATTGGATAATGATGAGGCCACAGTGCTGACTGATGGAGTGGATGATTTGGACATGGATGAGAAGGATGATGTGACTATTGGAGCCATGTAGGTTGATAGCGATGATGATGAGGATGAGGATGAAGATCAGGTTTAAAATCATAATGATGATGATGATTGTGCTTAGCATCCTAGGAAGTTTTTTCTCTCTAGCTACTAATTATATTTGCTTGTGCACTAAGGACAGTGCACTGTTTAAGTGTGGGGTGGAGGACAGAGTTTCGATTTGTTCTATCTTTGCTAAATTCATAGCTGTAGCATGAGTTGTCAGTCCTCGTGGTAGTAGCTCTATGATTTGTTAGGCATTATTTGTAATAGCTAATATTTGTGATGATGACTGGATGTGCCTTGTGCATCTAGTGACTATTGTTCATCTTGAGTAGTATGTTGTTTGCCTGATTTTAGAGTCAATTTTTTCTTTTTTGTCATCTTAGAGTAGTGACCCTTCCCTATGATTGATGGATGAGGATCGTCTTAAGGGAAATTCCTTAAGTTTTTTAGGATTAAGACATAGATCATTCACTTGTGTTCTTGTTGATATTCTGCTTAGCTTCTGTGCTAGAGTCAATAAAGTGGTCATCTTGAATGTATATGTGAGGAATCCATAAGAAACACATATCTCTTTAATTGACTCAAGATGATTTAAGGTCTTAATAATGAAAAATTTCATTCAATATGATTATGTTAATGTGTAGCTATACAAAATCGACTAGATTCTTGATTGCCATGAGAGGTGTGCTAAATTGTCTTGTTTGTACATATTGTAGCATCTAGAAATTTTCTTAGTGTATGTAGGATTGCTAGTTATTAGGGAGTTAGGAAATGATCAAGGCGCTTCTGTGAAAAATCCATGTTTTGCTCATGTTTGTTTTACCTTCCCGAACATTATCCCTAGTTAACCTCCTTTGAGCCATAAGTTGTATTCTTTCTTAGCCACGAAAGTAGCTTAATCCCTTTTTTTGTGAGACCTTAGACTTATTAATCCAAAGTAGTCTGAGAAACTTTGAGACTTGAAAGTAAAGGTCTACCGAAGTATAATGTTAAGGGAAAAATAAAAAATTGTGGTAAGAGGAGAAAAATGGGAAAAGGGGATGCCCACATAATTTTATTTTTTACATACTTCTAGGACAATGAAAGACAGAGCTTTAATTACAAAATTATTTTCAATTCTATAAGTAAAGACCAGTAATCAAGTAGTGAAAAAAGGGCATGCGAAGAAAAGAAAAACGATGAGTGATGTGAAGGGTGAACAACAAGGAAAAGGTGGTGGACAAGAAAAATGAAAATTATCTTAAAAGTTCTTAGGGTGGTAGTCACTCTAAAAGAAATATCATTCCTACCTGTCCCTTAGCCGACATTAAAATCAAAAAAAGTACTTGTGATTCGAATCTCTTGAAACAACCAAGTAGTCAAATGTACATGAAGGACAAGCTTATGGTATATGATATATGTGCATTACATCATTTGTAAGCGTGACAGTGCCTTTCTTTCTATGTTCCATGTGTTTGCATTGATAATCTGAGAGAGGGACATCATTAAAAGTGAGGGGCACAAGATGTTGAAATTGGTGTACTATTTGTTACATGTGTCACACTTAATCATGTTGGCCTAATGTTTTGAAAGGATGATTCGATTATAGAGATTGTGTGCTTTTGATTGTGAAACCTTTATAGGTGCTTGATGAGAATTGTAGTATTTTGAAGAACCACTTAATCTATGCTCTATGCTAGTTGGTTGAGTATGAAATGATAGAGGTATCAACTATGATGGTAAAAGATGAGCTTATATGTGTATTAAGGATTGTTCGAGGACGAACAATGGTTTAAGTGTTGGGTGGTGATGTTGGACATATTTCTATGCCTATTTGCCTTTATTTTGCCTTGTTTTGAGTTCATAATCCTTATGAAATACATAAATTCATATGTTTGTGTGTTTTGTTTGCTAACAAATGATTTTAGTTATTCAAAGTAGGAAACCAAGGTAAAAGGACCCAAATTTGCTCAGGTTGTGATGATTTTAGAGTGTCAGAAGAAAGAC
Source organism: Datura wrightii (assembly GCA_035772735.1). Taxonomy (NCBI): domain Eukaryota; kingdom Viridiplantae; phylum Streptophyta; class Magnoliopsida; order Solanales; family Solanaceae; genus Datura; species Datura wrightii. Next base: position 65,973,621 of record JASDFA010000019.1, on the reverse strand, counting down.
CTGGGGCTACATTTGACGCCGAGCGCCAAGTCCCAAACTTCAGAGAAATATGCATTAAAGTTGGCGCTATGCATTAAATTTGGCACTATGGCTGGAACCCAGTGCCAGGTCTCAAACTTCAGAGATTTTTCATTCAACACCTTGGCGAGATGGATGGTGTTGTGCAACAGAGCATTCTAGACTTAGAGAAATATCCCAAAATTCTGGTGCTATAGATGGGGCTGGGCGCTAGGTTGGTTCTAGATCCATGAAATTTGACTAACACTCGAGGGTTATGAGTGGCGCAGGGCACCCATATGATCTAAAGGTGTTGAAATTTGTCTAACTCCTTGGTGCTACAGATGGGCTTGGGTGCTCGAGCTAAACTTTAGAAGAAACTTGTGCCCAACTTGGGGCTATAGATGGGGCGGCACACCAGGCCTATTTCAGAGTAGAAATTGCTGATTTAAAACTAAGTATTGGAGGGCAGAAGTGACATTTGAAGGCTCAACTATATATGTAGCTCCTAGGTCATTTGTTAATAATCTTTTGATCACTTTTACATTACGTATATCATTTTCTAAGGGTTGTAAGCCACTTGAAAGAGGAGAGAATTTCTATACAAGGTTTCTTCTTTTCTTTATCATTTTTCTTTGAATGATGATGATTAAGTATTTGTTTTTCCACTTGTCTATGAGTCACTAAACTCATACTCTAGGGTTTTTGCCATAGTGGATGGTTGTTGTTTTATAGACTGATTTATACTAGTTTCGATTCATCATTAATGGTTGTTTATATTTACTTGTGAGTAAATCAGTTTGCTTTTGATTGAACTTTGGAAAGGAAATCGAAAGGGTTAAAGGTAAAAACAAAAAAGGAATTCAAAGATCTTTGAACCCATTTGTAATGCCCCAAAAACTCAAAGACTTGACCCGAGACTTAAATTAGGGAAAACTAAATAATCTGCATCAGGTCACAAAATGAGTCATTCTGTGACCCCTGAGGAGAGACCACGAGTCGTTAAGTGACTTGAGGTTAAGGATATATCTGTAACCGAGAAATGTTAGGCAGTGCACCTAACAAGTTGTCACCACGAATCGTGGTCTGATACAACGATCAATTAGGTGAGTTGCGGTCAGGCCTTGGTTAGGAATTAGGGGAGGTAAGCAGTCTACCCAAAGCGTCGTCACCACGATTCGTTTAGGACACCATGAATCGTGGTGTCACTCATGGGGATTCTAGGACTTTTAGATAGTTTGGTCCACGAGAGGTGACCACGAGTCGTGGTCGCTGACCATGACTTGTTAGGTCCCTGGTGGTGATCTTCAATTTACTCAAGGCAGTGTAGTCCCCGAGTTTGACCATGAGTCATGGTCACTGAACACGACTCGTTAGGTCACCAGTTCGGACTGTCACTTAGTTTTTCCCTGCAAATTTCCAAGGGTCTTTCAGTAATTTCCTACCCTCCTAAACTTTAAACGTCGTTTTAGTCATTATTTCAGACTTAATAGTGGAGTTAAAAGGTTTCTTTCCTCATTCCCCACTCAATCCTTCAGAAAAATAGATCGTAGAAGTCTCTCAAGGACTCTCAGAGCAAGAACTAGGGCAGCCTACTTCTCCTCCGATTCTCAAGGAAATTCGTCGGATTTCTTTATTAGGTATGTGGGAATTCAACAAGGGGATAGTTCTTCCCTTGTGTCCCCTAAAACCCTTCTCTAGTTTCTGTATAAATCCTAACCTGAGCTTTCGAATGTGAAGAGAATATATGTCAGTTTTCTTTGAATTTACATAGAATGATATCCATGATTATTTTAGACATGATTTCCATCAGTTCATGATTAAATTGATGATTCCCATAAAAGTGAATTCTAGCCCTGCAGATTTTCGAATGTTTAGAAATTCTTGATAATGGTTCATCTAATCCAAGTGGAATTATTATATTATATTAGTTATGGATATTTTCCAATAGTTAGTGATAGTGTTGATTCTTATTCCTATGCATTGAGTTTAGCCCTAGTCCTTGAGGGTAAAAAAGACTAGAGATCTTGCTGAAGTGATAAATCTTAAAATTTTCTTGATTTAAATCAGTGTGGTGAATTCCCATATTTTTTATATGCTGAATACTCAGTCAGATACATGGTTGCCTAACTTTAGTCAAAATGTGAAATTACTCAGTGTCATTCAGAAATGTCAGCTGATCAGTTTGACTACAAAATTTTCTTAATGTGTTAGTATTACCTCCCAGTTATCATAATCAGATTTAGAATTCAGTTTATTGGCCTACTAGGCGGTAATGAAACGTTAGACATATAGCTCTGCTTAGCCTTAGGACCCCAGTTCAGATTATATTTTGTTCTTAGATGGTTACGATGCTTGTAGATAAGCAACTCTGACCAGTCCAGAACCCAATTTTAGGATCTAGTCTGATAAGACTCTCAGGGTACTTTCAGATATGTATACCTGACTAGTCTGGGGCCCCAGTTTCGAGCTATCAGCTTAGTATTCAATTTAGGATTATCCAGTGGGAGTAGGACTTAGCACCGAGCGGACTAAGGTTCGAGCACACCCAGGTTCCTAGAACTATGTTACCAGCGTAGGTTTCAGTATTTATTGGGATGATTGGCCCCAGACTTTTGTGATCACCCAGTTCATGCCTTTATGCCCAGGCAAGGTATGTTGGGTCCTATCGGTGGGGTGTATACGTTGGACTCCACGTCTAGCTCACGTGGTTACATGTCGTTTATAGACTCTCCTACTAGTCAATTCAGTCCAGTCTCAGTTCAGTTCAGTCCAAATCAGTATTACAGACTTAGAACATACTTTGACCATCAGACAGGGTCTTCTAGACCATCTCGGTATTTCAATTGTTCAGATCAGTAGTGTTAGTTGGTCATTCAATGTCTCTTAGTTCAACATTTCTCTTGTTATTTATTATGTTGTGTTATGTTCCTCTCACTTACTCAGTACATTCAAAGTACTGATGCATACTTTTATGCTATATCATTTTATGATACAACTGCAGGATCACAGTCTCAACCCCGTTAGCCTACCGTTCACCGAAGAACTCGACTGTCCCAGTTGGTGAGTCCTCATCCTTCGAGGATGGAGCTTATTTTCTTTAGTTATGCTTTCATTCTTTTTATTTAGATATGGAGTTAGTTGGGGGTTTTCCTAGAAGCTCATCAGTCTTAGCGGCTTTCAGACGTATATATGTTTTTCAAACTAAGATTGGTGTTATTAAATATGTAGCCTTGTTCTAGCATTTTCAATTATTTATATTTTTGTTTTAAATTTCCAATGTAGGTATTTATGTTACTCAGAATGCCAGTGTATGATAGACCACGAGTTGACTTGGGGTCACTTATGGCTTCAAGTACCGTGTTCTGTCCATGGTGTAAACTCGGGGTATGACAAACTTTGTATCGGAGCACTAGGTTAAGAGTATTCTTAGATGTTTGGAGGCCACATCGAGTAGAGTCCTCTTCATGGGTGTGAAGCGTGCCACACTTATGACGGGGAGGCTATGAGATGTCATACTCTTTATCGTGAGTTGAAATTCAGTTTCGAAATCATTCTCCTAACTCGTGCTCTACTTCATTTCAATGAATTATTCCTCCATGACGTGGTAATGGAAGGAGGGCCGGTAATGCCTAGCGGACTGCCGTACAAACCCCGACATCCCCTCAGGATGACTCGGTATCTACCACAGAATTTAGGGCGGTCATTCAGCTGCTCGCCCAAACTGTGACCAACCAGGTGAACTAGCAGGTGGTGCTGGTGAATACAAACGGGTCCGCAACAGCTGTAAGGGTGTGGGACTTCACTCGAATGAACCCTCCATCCTTTTAGGGATCCAAGTTGATGGAGGACCCCGAAGAGTTCGTAGATGAGATTAAAAAGATTACCTGCATAATGGGTGTTAGCTCCTCTAAGAGTGCTAACCTGGCTGCCTACCAGAGGTCTGGTGGTAGCAACCACCCACAACAGCAGTAGAAGCAGCAGAGGGCTCCAACACCCAGCTCAGCTGGTGCCCCTACCTTTCGGTCCCGCCAAGATCGGAGGGGTGGAGCATCTGGCTCTCAGTCTCCTAACTACAGTGCTGGGAGAAGGTATCCAGCTTGCCCCAAGTGCGGAAAGAATCACATAGGAGAGTATCTTCAGGGTCTAGAGGTCTGTTTTGGTTGTGGACAACTTAGGCATCATCTTAAGGAATGCTTGTCAGCAATACGGGGGAGATCACAATCCACTACCTCAACAGCTCCAGTAGGCTGATCGACTCAGCAGGCTAGCACATCAGGTACGAAGGGTGGTTAACGCCAAAATCATTTTTATGCATTATCATCTCGTCAGGATCAGGAGAACCCACCGGATGTGGTCACGGGTATGTTACATCTTTTCTATGTAGATGTATATGCCCTACTTTATTCGGGGGACACGCTATTATTTGTGACTCCCTATGTAGTAGTTAAGTTTGATATCAGTCCAAAAGTCCTCTCAGAACCTTTCTCGACCTACACCCTAGTTGGCGAGTCAGTTATAGCCAGCCGGGTGTATAGAAACTGCCCAATCTTAGTCTGCAATAAAGTCATTCCAGATGACCTGGTAGATTTAGACATGGTTGACTTCGACCTCATTCTTGGCATGTATTGCTTACACTCTGGTTATGCCTCAATCGGAACTAGGGTTGTCAGGTTTCAGTTCCCTAATGGGCCAGCTCTAGAATGGTCAGCCAGTTGTTCAGCGCCGAAGGGTAAGCTTATTTCTAAGGGATGTATCTACCATCTAGTTTGGGTCAAGGATTCCAACTCTAAGACCCCAAATATCTAGTCAGTCCTTGTTGTCAACAAGTTTCTAGATGTGTTCCCCGAAGATCTTCCCGGAGTTCCTCCTGAATGGGAAATTGACTTCGGTATAGAACTTATTCCAGATACTCAGCCCATCTCCATTCCTCCTTTGAATGGAACCGGATGAACTTAAGGAGTTGAAGTAGAAACTAAAAGATCTTCTTGATAAGGGTTTTATTAGACCAAACATCTCTCCCTGGGTGCTCCAATGCTATTCGTGCGAAAGAAAGACGATACTCTCAGAATGTGCATCGACTATCATTAGTTGAACAAGGTCACAGTCAAGAACAGTTATCCCCTACCCAGAATTGATGACTTATTAGACCAACTTTAGGGAGCCAACTATTTCTCTAAAATAGATCACAGGTCGGGGTATCATCAGCTAAGGGTTAGAGTGTGACATAAAGAAAATAGATTTCAAGAATCGGTATGGTCACTTCGAGATCGTGGTTATGTCCTTCGAACTAACAAATGCCCTTGTAGCCTTTATGGACCTGATGAACAGAGTCTTCAAGCAGTATCTGGATATGTTTGTCATTGTATTTATCGACAACATTTTGCCATACTACATAAATGAGGAAGACCATGTTAATCACTTGAGGATAGTACTTTAGACACTCAGATACTGCCAGCTTTTCGCCAAGTTTAGCAAGTGTGAGTTCTGGTTGAAGTTCATGACTTTCCTGGGTTATGTGGTCTCGGGTGAAGGTGTTCAGGTTGATTCTCAAAAGATAGCAGCAGTGAAAGACTGACCTAGACCTACCTCTCCAACTGAAATCAGAAGTTCCTTGGGTTTGGCTGGTTATTACCGATGCTTTATGGAAGGTTTTTCTTCTATAGCATCTCCACAGACTTGGCTGACTTAGAAGAAGGTAAAATTCTAGTGGTCAGATGCGTGTGAGAAGAGTTTCCAGGAATTAAAAACTTTACTCACTACTTCTCTAGTATTGACTCTACCAGAAGGATCGAATAGAGTTGTAGTATACTGCAACGCTTCCAGACTTGGACTCGGTTGCGTTCTAATGCAGCGGGGCAAAGTGATAGCCTACACCTCAAGACAGCTCAAGGTTAATGAGAAGAATTATCCAACTCATGACTTGGAGTTAGCAGCGGTAGTGTTTGCATTGAAAATATGGAGACATTACCTATACGGGGCTCACGTTGATGTTTTCACTGATCACAAGATCGTTCAGTATGTATTCAGTCAGAAGGACCTGAATCTTCACCAGAGAAAGTGGTTAGAGCTCCTGAAGGATTATGACATGAACATGCTATATCACCCGGGAAAAGCAAATGTGGTGGATGATGCCCTAAGAAGAGTATCTATGGGTAGCGTGGCTCATATTGAGGAAGGCAAAAAAGAGTTGGCGAAGGATATTCACACACTAGCTCGATTAGGGGTGCAATTGGTTGACTCAGCTACTGAGGATGGAGTGGTGATGCAAAGTGGGTCAGACTCCTCTTTGGTTGTTGAAGTTAAGTCCAAATAGGATGAAGATCCCATTCTACTTAAACTCAAGGAAGCGGTTCTCAGAAAGGAGGTTGAGGCTTTCTCCAAAGGGGGAGATGGGGTGCTCCGTTATTAAGGCAGATTGTGCGTACCAGACGTCGGTGATTTGACACAGTAGATATTACCTGAAGCACACAACTCGAGATACTCCATCCACCCTAGTGCTACTAAAATGTACCGCGATTTATGGGATATTTACTGGTGGAACGACATGAAGAGAGACATCGCGAATTTGTAGCTAAGTGCCCGAACTTCCAGCAAGTCAAGGTAGAGCATCAAAAGCCGGGAGGTATGACCCAAGATATCTTCATACCCACGTGGAAGTGGGAAGAAATAAATATGGACTTTATTATGGGGCTACCTTAAACTCGTCGGCAACATGATTCCATCTGGTTAGTATGGACTAGATGACTAAGTCAGCACAATTTCTCCCAGTCAAAACTAAAGATTCAGCTGAGGACTATGCTAAACTTTATATTTGGGAGTTGGTCAGACTTCATGGGGTGCTACTATCCATCATCCAAACGGAGGTACCTAGTTCACCTCACATTTCTAGAAGTCTATTCAGAAGGGACTTGGCAACCAGGTCAAGCTCAGCACAACTTTTCTCCCGCAAACAAATAGGCAAGCTGAGTGGACTATTCAGACCCGAGAAGATATGTTGAGAGCGTGAGATATCAATTTCAAGGGCAGTTGGGATGACCACTTGCCTCTCATCAAGTTTGCGTACAATAATAGTTATCACTCCAGCATCCAGATGGACCCGTTTGAGGCATTGTATGGTAGAAGGTGTAGGTCTCCTATTGGATGGTTAGAGGTTGGTAAAGCTACATTAATCGGGATAGACTCGGTTCATGAAGCTATGCAGAAGGTAAATATCATCAGAGAAAGATTGAAAACAACTAAAAGCCATCAGAAATCTTATGTTGATGTGAGGAGAAGAGAATTGGCATTTGCTGTGGATGACTGGGTCTATCTAAAATTTTACCGTGAAAGGGATGATGAGGTTTGGGAAGAAGGGAAAGCTCAGTCTGAGAAATGTGGGACCCTACATAATTCTAAGGTGAATTGGCAAAGTGACTTATGAACTAGAGTTACCGTCAGAGTTGGTGTCTATGCACCCAGTATTCCATGTGTCACTATTGAAGAAATGCATTGGTGATCCAACTTCAATTGTGCCCTTGGACAACGTAGAAATAAAGGATAGTCTCTCATACAAGGAGGTCCTAGTCTAGATCCTTCACCGCCAGGATCACAAGCTGAGGAACAAGGAGGTAGCTTTAGTAAAGCTATTATGGAGAAATCAGTAGGTTGAGGGATTTACGTGGGAGGCTGAAGAAAATATTATGACCAAATACCCACATTAGTTCTCTTCCAACTCAGTTTCAGTTTAAGGTACCTATTTTCTCCCTAGAACTCCATTCAGTTCATGTGTTCCAGTTTCTTCCATGTAAATGAACATGTGTATGATTAGTGAATTCAGTTTAGACTTGTGATTTAGTTCAGAGATAGTCATTCTGCTAGTTTTCTGCTTTCATGATCAGTACTGATGTATAAAAGTTGCCCTTCTCTTTTTTCTTGTGTGTTTTCAAACATTCGAGGATGAATGTTCCCAAGGGGAGATTTTTTAATTCCCCAAAAACTCAAAGACTTGACTCGGGACTTAAATTAGGGAAAACTGAAATATCTACATCAGGTCACAAAACGAGTCATTCTGTGACCCCTGAGGAGAGACCATGAGTCGTTAAGTGACTTGAGGTTAAGGATAAATCTGTAACCGAGAAATGTCAGGCAGTGCAGCTAATGAGTTGTTGATCTTGGGCAGATTTATATGCCCAAGTGATACTCAAACGTATTATTTTCGCCTTGTTTGTGTGCAATATGTATATATTCTCATGTAATTGGTAATAAAATGCGAATTTATACTAACCAACATGATTAGCATTTGTTTTGCAGGTAAATATGATTTTTAGGAGCAAAAATGCATGTTGGAATAATATCGGAGTTGGACTTGGATGCGAGCATGGGGACGACATTGGAATGTGCAGAATATAAGGGCTCCGCGATGCCGCCGTGCCACGCTACCATCGCGGAGGCACACTGCCTGGAGAGGGAACTAATTGGCAAATTCCAATGAAGCTTCGCGACAGCTCTGTGGCACGGAGATAGGCCTCCGCGTTGGCCTCCGTGCCACGTTGAGGCTATTTTACTGGACCCTGGATTTCCAGTGAGGGTCCACGTCCACGCCGTGTCACGGAGGCAAGGCTCCGCGTTGGCCTCCGTGACACGTTGCTTGTTATTCCGGGAAAAATTTCCCACTAGTATAAATAGCACACTTAGGTTTATTTTAATGAGTTCAGACTTGGTGGAGCTAGGACGTGGGTTAGCAGCAGTTGAGGGACGAAAAAGCTAAGAGATTTCTTCTCTTCCTTTCTTCTTTCAATCAATTGTATGTATGATTTACACTTGTTTTAGGATGATCAATCCACAAATGAGTTGCTAATTCTCTTCCTTGCTAAGGTTTTGAACATGTGTAGTGAATTTTGATTGTAAATGATATGGTTTTCTTCTTCTTCTTTCATGTTGTTCTATTAATTCTTGTTCTTACTGCATTAGTGCTTGGCCGACATTAATGTACATCTAAAAAGTCCAATTTCACTCGAGAGAGCAAGAAATTGGAAAGTTGTGAATTAATAGGGTATTGTTCTTAACTTGATTTGGGAAAATTGGGTTTTGATGTGCTTTCTTGATAGAAATATACTTGAAAGCCGTATTAGTCAATTTAGGAACCGGAATTGTATTGCTAGGTCATAAATTGCATTTGATCACAGAAATGTAGACGAATGGTTTATGATTCTTAAGTGAAATTAAATACGAGAGTTTTAATTTCTAGGCTAATGTTCTTGGCTAGCAACATGAAGAAGAGATTAATCGAATTGTTATTATAATCAAATTCATTACTTGTTCTTAACCTTGGCATGCTCATATCCATAGTTTAAATTCACAGTAAATAATTGTTAATAGTTTTAGTGTATATTTTATAAGCAAAAACTCAATTAACTGTTGGTTACATTGTTGTTAGCATAGTTAGAAGTAAGATAAGAATATAGTATACTTAGGGCAAATTTTACATACCCTGAGCCTCCTTGGATCGATACTTGGCTTACTTAGCCACTTTATTACTTGTTTGGCCACGTGCACTTGCGTGTCGGTTTATAATAACTAATACCAACCGAACAGACCGAACAAGTTTTTGGCGCCGTTGCCGGGGAGGCTAGGCGATTTGTGAAATTGTGTTTACTGTAAATTTACTGTATTTTTATTTTTATTTTCTTAAGTGTTAACAACTTGGTCTTAGCCTGTATTTTGCAGATTGTGTATCTGTGAACACTGGCAAGGGACAAGGAGCTGGTGGAATCTTACTTAGAGCCTGAACGTGAATTTCATAGTCAACATAGAGAAGCTCTACAAAAGAAGCTACAGTTGTTCCGCCAATATATTATGGAGCAACAAAATCCACCAGTTGTGAGGGCAGTGTTAGTGCCCGATGAAGCAGCAGCAAGGCCGGTTCGCGAGGTGGAAATCCCACACGCTAACAATGTACATTCTAGCATCCGCAAACCAGAGCCTGGAGGGAGGTTTGAATTAAAGCAGAATATGGTGCAACTCTTGCACACAAGCGGGCAATTTACCGGTCTCCCTCATGAAGATCCACAACATCTCCAAAACTTTTTGGAGATAAGTGACACTTATATACCCGCTGGAGTGTCACCTGATTATGTTCGACTCACCTTATTTCCGTTTTCCTTACTTGGTGAAGCCAAGAGGTGGTTAAAAGCTGAACCACCCAATTCTATATCAACGTGGGATGATCTTGCACGGAAGTTTTTGATTAGATTTTTCCCTTCTGGTAAAACAGCCAGATTTAGAAGTCAAATTCTAAGTTTTAAACAGAGGGAGGGAGAAAATCTATATCAAGCCTAGGAAAGATTTAAATCCATGTTGCGGGACTGTCCTTATCATCATCAGTCCAATGAGGTGTTGGTACACACATTTATTGAGGGTTTGGAACCCCTCACTAAAATTCTGTTAGATTCAGCAGCTGGAGGGCAAGCGCTGGAAAAGACTTACGAGGAGCTGTACACTTTGCTCAACCGAATTTCACAAGACAATCTAGAATGGAATGCAGATTCATCTCGAGGTGGATCAAGGAAAGCAGCGGGAGTGCTTGAAGTGGATGGATTTACAGCTATCGCTGCACAGATAGCTGCCTTGCAAAATCAGTTAAATAACCACTTCAGCAATATGAACTTGAACCAGCCTTCAGCTTTAGTCAATGCAGTCCACCAGATGTGGTGTGAAGTGTGTGGTAGTAATGAGCATTCAGCTGAATGCTGTGGTGCAAATCCTGATTCTGTTAATTTTGTGGGCAATGCACAGAGAAATCAGCAGCAGTTTGGTAGTGGCTACAACTCAAATTGGAGGAACCATCCGAATTTTTTGTGGGGTCGCAACAACCAACAAGGCCAAAGTTCTGGTCAGGGTATGAAGAGAAATCAAGGAGGGCAACAAAACTTTCAAGCTCAATTCAGAAATCACAATGCCCCTCCTCCACCACCATCACCGACCATTGAGGAGATGTTCAAAACCATGATCGCTAATCAAGCACAATTGCAGGCTGACTATGTTAAATTGGCAGCCGAAGTGAAGAACAATCAGTTGGTGACCAAGGCTCTTGATTATCAGTTTGGGCAATTTGCTAGTGCCCAAAATATAAGACCCAGAGGAGGACTACCTAGCGACACAGATCCTAATCCGAAGCAGGTAAATGCGGTGATCACGAGGAGTGGCTTACAGTTGAAGGAGGTGGAACCGGAAAGACCGCCTCAAAAGTCAGGAAAAGCAGAAGTTGAGAAGGAACAAAGTTCTGATAGGGGGAAGACTAAAGAAGCTGAACCAGAAAGGCCTCCACCCCCGTTCCCTCAACGACTTAAGAAACACAAGGAGGAGGCGTGTTTCAAGAAATTTATGGAGGTGCTTAAACAGGTACATGTTAACTTACCTCTTGTTGATGTCTTGCAGGGAGTGCCAAAGTATGCAAAATATATTAAAGACATCGTGGCTAACAAAAGTCGTTTGACTGAGTATGCCACGGTGGCTTTAACGGAGGAATGCACTTCCCGGATTCAGAATAGACTGCCCACGAAACTGAAAGACCCTGGAAGTTTTACTATCCAGCTGACTATTGGGAAAAGTATCCGAGCTCGTGGATTATGCAACTTGGGGGCAAGTATAAATCTGATGCCATCTTCGGTGTTCAGAAAGTTAGGTCTAGGGAGTCCTAGACCTACAACGGTAATCTTGCAGCTAGCGGACAGGTCCTTAGCTAAGCCGGATGGCATTGTTGAGGATGTGTTAGTGCAAGTGGGCTCCCTCATTTTTCCGGTCTATTTTATTGTTCTGGACTTTGAACCAGATGCTGAAGTCCCATTTATTTTGGGATGACCCTTTTTGGCAACCGGAAAAGCATTAATTGATGTAGCTGCGGGTCAACTTACAATGCGGGCACATGACAAGATAGAAGTTTTTGACGTGTACAAAGCACCCAAGCTCCCGATTGTAAATGAGGAACTCTCGGTGATCAATGTGATTGATCATGGGAATGCTAATAAAATGAATGATTCCCGAGAGTTAACAGGAAGGCAACCAGATGAGGGTAAGCACTACTGGGGGGAGGACAAGGATCGTGAAAAATTGTCCCTCACCCTAGTAGATAATTGAGCATAATGGACGTCGAGCCGCGACGGTAAACCAGGCGCTGCACGGGAGGCAATCCGTGAAAAGAAAAATATTCTATTTTTCTTCTTTTAGTATAGTGTACATAATTTGTATTTTTTATTTTTCTTTTTTCTTTTTTTCTTGATTTCGTACAAATTTTTCGTTGTAGTTAGTATTTTTTCATGGTAGTTAGGAAAGTATGTTAATCTAACCAATTTCATTTAGTGAGGTGATTTTCAGGTCTAACGGAGAAAAATATGCATGGAATCGGGAAAAATAAGGCAAGGTATGAAAATAATTTTTATTGAAGAAACAGTGCACTGGGGCGTTGGCTCCGTGTCACGGAGGAGTGGCTCCGCGTTACCCTCCGTGACACGTTGAAGGCAAAATCAGATTTTTTTAAAAATTTCCAGAGAGCCAACGCGTTGGCTCCATGTCACGGAGGAGGGGCTCCGCGTTACCCTCCGTGACACGTTGCCCTTTATTCAGTGCCGGGTCACACCGGGTTGCCGGGTGACCCGCGTGTTTTTCTTTAAATTAACCTTGATTTTGCCCTTTTTCTCCCCATTTCTCTCCTCCCCCGCGACCAAAACACCCAAATCCCCCTCCCCAACCAACATGCCACGCTAATAGGCAAGGAAAACGTCAAATTTCTTCGGTTCTTCAACTAAAAGGTATGTTTTCATTGTTTCTCTCAAGTTTTTGGCGATTTTAGTCGAATTTGAGCATGTGAGGTGAAATATATCACCCCAAGTAGCAATTAAACATGATGTTGAATTATTTTGTGATTGATTATGTTCGAATTGTTGTAATTAGCGTTTGAACTTGTCGATTATGTGAATAATTCGAATTTGATTGAAATATTGCATTCTAGGGCTTGAGTTATTGAAATTGAATTGGGGAACTTGATAGTTTGAGGAATTAGATGCCGGGGTGTGGTTGTAAATTGAGATAAGTCGATGTAAATATTGTATGAATGTTAAGAGAAGACGAATTCTCGAATTGTTGGGGAAAATGCGAAAATTTTGTAAATTGGTTTGATTATTTAGATTTGTATGTAAATAGGATTTTCGTTGTTGTTTTTGTTTTTTTTGTTTTGTTGCTAAGTGCGATGATTGGATTGCTATCGATAGTAGGATTCGGAGTAGCTGTATGAAGTCTGAGTAGTACGCTAACCGTTATGCTGTCGAAATTTTTCGTGAACGCACTAAGCAATATACCTTATAGTTGCTTGTGTTTGGGGTTGCAAATAGAGTAATCCTTGCCGAAGTATTGTAAATATAGTTAAGGACTAAGTGTGGGGTAAACTTAGTTTAGCCCGACCTTAGCCTAAGTTAACTTGTATTTAGCTTAACTTTGTGCTTGTTTATGTATATTGACAGGTACAATGGCAAGTCGACAGGACAAGGGCAAGGGTGCTTCTACCTCAGGCACCGGACGGAAAAGATTGAGGTTGGGCACTGCAGTCCCAGCTGCACGAGCTGTTCCGTGCGGCCAACGCCGCCAATACGGAACAAGATGGGTAACCGATGAAGGGAAGAAGTGGTATGCGAAACATAAAGAAAACAAGTACTTCCCCGAGGAACATATTGCACGGGAACCACTTGTACAGGAGTTCCCACGTATTGTGCAGAGAATCGAGGCAGCTGGGCTCAGCTTTATATTTCAGGAGCCCAAGGAGTGCAACCTTCATTTGGTCCGAGAGTTCTACGCAAATTGGAACCCGGCCATCAGAAGCCACACAATAAAAATCAGAGGGCAGATTGTCACTCTGGAACCCCACCAATTTAATGCCATCGTCGGAGCGCGGGACACAGACGCTCACGTTCTCCGCCAGCTAAACATCACCCCACCGTACGCCGACATCATACGTACGTTGTGTGGGGCTCGATCCATAGCTTGATGGAGTAGACATGAGGATAGGGGTTACCACCAGACTCTGCCTTATTCGCAGATGAACAGGGAGGCCAGAATATGGCTGAAGATTGTGTGTTCGTGCTTGATCCCGGGAGTTCACATGACGGATGGGACCCAGGACCGTGTCTGCTTGGTGTATGCCCTTATGAAAGGGCTTGAGATTAATGTTGGGGCGGTCATTATATCCGCCATGAAGAGAGCCAGACTGCACCAGGGCCACAGATACGGGTTTGGCGGACTCATCACCACCTTCCTCCAAGGCCTCGACATTGAGGAAGAGGCTTTGGACTATATTCCGCAGTTGGAGCGGAGGGCCCTCGATGTGACAAAAACTAAGGCCCCCGACACCACACACGGGCCAGTGCTGACTTTGGGCGAGCGACATGCTCGTGACGATCAGTACATGGCACGTATGTTCGGCATGCAGATGCTTTAGCTACGGATTGGTGGGAGACCAGCCACCGAGGAAGAATTATGGCAGCTGGAGCTAGATTACCCATTTGGCGAGAATGCCAGAGCCTTATGCCGAGTGGGACCGGCCTTCGTGGAGCCGACGGATGACGATGTCCCTACTGATGAGGAGACACGTCGTGAGGACTCCGATGTGGAGTTCGATGACGACGATGGAGCTGACTCAGATATGGGCGACGAGGCAGCAGCACCAGATGAAGAAGTCGAATATTTCGACTGATCAGGGAGTTCCACCACCCGAAATTTTGCTTTGTAATTTTTGTGAACACTGGGGACAGTGTTCGATTTAAGTGTGGGGTGGGGAGTAGCTAGGTGCTGGGACTTGGGCTCTAATTTGCTGTATGTTTTTCCTTGGTTTGTATGTATGTTTGTGCTTTCCCTGTTATGAACTGATTTGTGTTGTATCTGTATATATTTGTTTGTGTGGTTAATGATGTGTGTTATGAAAAGTTATGGTTGCCAGTGTAAATATTTTGTAAATATTTTTTTCTATCGAGATGATCGATATTATTCAAAAATTTTCGAGAATATTTTGCACTTGTAAATATTTTCTTTCTATCGAAATGATCGATGTGTTGCAAAATTTTTCGGTTTTTATTTATTTTGGGTTTCTCGGAGTTTGTTTTTGGTTCTTTTACCGAGAATAGTCCCATTGAACCGAATGTCATAGTTAGTGACCGTTCCCTATGATGGATGGATGACGACCGTCTTAAGGGAAATGTAGTCGGTAGGAGTAGGTTTTTAATTTGTTTTTAATTTTTCTTTGGTGGATTGCATCAATGAACTGTAGTTGCTTTATGGTGCAAAATTTCGTTGCGTGCGTAACTGATGTTCAAAATGTGAAAATGATTCGTTTGAAAGCATGCAATTTTGGTAAATATGTTGAGTTACCTACGCTATAGAATTTGATTCAGTATGATTGAGGCTTAATTTTGAATTCATGTGATTGGCTGATTAGAGAGTCTGTGAATGCATCTTGATTCGGGCATGTGCATGAAGTGTGAAGTAAGGTATTGTTATTCCATGCCATTGTGAATTGTCTAGAACTTGCCTGGTGTGTATACAAAACAAAATGAAGGGGGTGTAGTGTTGGAAAGGATGTAGGCATTTCTTTGTTTTTAACCGATAGTTTCCATTTTTTGTTCTTGTCAAATTCTACCTTTTTATATGTTGTATACCCTAGTCAGCCCGTTGAGCCTTTAGCCGATTTCTTTCTTTTGTCCAAAATTGTATAAACTAAGCTTTATTCCTTCTTTTCATTAGCCTTAAAGTCTATACGAAACTCCTAAGCGCTACAAAGAAAAGAAAATGTTTCCCAAAGTGTTAAAGAGAGAAAAGAGAAAGAAAAGCAGAGTGAGGAAAGAAAAGATGATGTCGAAGAGGCACTTGTTGTAATTAAATGATATTGAGGGTACATGAAAACCCTTTGTTTTGTGTCAAGTGTGTTTGATGAAATGGGCAGTATGAAAGTAAACCAGCATGAATGGGAGAAAAAGAGAAAAGAGCGGAACAATGTCCATGAGTCGATGGGAATGTGTTGAAAAGGCGCTTAAGGATGCTAGCGACTATTATTGGCTAATCCAATATATATACTAGATCCATAGCTTCGTTACAACCCATTAAAGTCCTACTTGATCCTACATTGCATTTCTTTATATTAGTGGAGTAATACACTAAGGGCAAGCCTATGGGTCATGACATGATGCATGTGAATTCTTTTGGGAGAGAGAGTGAAATTAATTTTTATATGCCCCTACTGGCATGTTTGTGTGTTGCATGAATAAAAAGGGGAAGATTCTCTTGAGTTGTGAGGGCACATGCTTGATGAAAGATTGGTTTTCGTGTCGGATTTCTTGATTAGCTGATTTGCATGAGTTTGCCGATATCAAGAATCAATTCTTAAAGTCTAGGAAGTCTTGATGTATTAAAAGTCATTGTATTGTAAGACCAAGCATGTTTTCGTGATGATTTGCAAAAATTGAATAATCGGTATGACCGTAGCGTAAGTTGTCACACCATAGTGATGAAGATTGGGATGTAATTTGCATGAGTTGTGTATGTGTTATTCGAGGACGAACAAGGATTTAAGTGTGGGGTAAGTGATCTTGGGCAGATTTATATGCCCAAGTGATACTCAAACGTATTATTTTCGCCTTGTTTGTGTGCAATATGTATATATTCTCATGTAATTGGTAATAAAATGCGAATTATACTAACCAACATGATTAGCATTTGTTTTGCAGGTAAATATGATTTTTAGGAGCAAAAATGCATGTTGGAATAATATTGGAGTTGGACTTGGAAGCGAGCATGGGGACGACATTGGAATGTGCAGAATATAAGGGCTCCGCGATGGCGCCGTTCCACGCTACCATCGCGGAGGCACACTGCCTGGAGAGGGAACTAATTGGAAAATTCTAGTGAAGCTTCGCGACAGCTCGGTGGCACGGAGATAGGCCTCCGCGTTGGCCTCCGTGCCACGTTGAAGCTATTTTACCAGACCCTGGATTTCCAGTGAGGGTCCGCGTCCATGCCGTGTCACGGAGGCAAGGCTCCGCGTTAGCCTCCGTGACACGTTGCTTGTTATTCCGGGAAAAATTTCCCACTAGTATAAATAGCACACTTAGGTTTATTTTAATGAGTTCAGACTTGGTGGAGCTAGGATGTGGGTTAGCAGCAGTTGAGGGACGAAAAATCTAAGAGATTTCTTCTCTTCCTTTCTTCTTTCAATCAATTGTATGTATGATTTACACTTGTTTTAGGATGATCAATCCACAAATGAGTGGCTAATTCTCTTCCTTGCTAAGGTTTTGAACATGTGTAGTGAATTTTGATTGTAAATGATATGGTTTTCTTCTTCTTCTTTCATGTTGTTCTATTAATTCTTGTTCTTACTGCATTAGTGCTTGGCCGACATTAATGTACATCTAAAAAGTCCAATTTCACTCGAGAGAGCAAGAAATTGGAAAGTTGTGAATTAATAGGGTGTTGTTCTTAACTTGATTTGGGAAAATTGGGTTTTGATGTTCTTTCCTGATAGAAATATACTTGAAAGCCATATTAGTCAATTTAGGAACCGGAATTGTATTTCTAGGTCGTAAATTGCATTTGATCACAGAAATGTAGACGAATGGTTTATGATTCTTAAGTGAAATTAAATACGAGAGTTTTAATTTCTAGGCTAATGTTCTTGGCTAGCAACATGAAGAAGAGATTAACCGAATTGTTATTATAATCAAATTCATTACTTGTTCTTAACCTTGGCATGCTCATATCCATAGTTTAAATTCACAGTAAATAATTGTTAATAGTTTTAGTGTATATTTTATAAACAAAAACTCAATTAACTGTTGGTTACATTGTTGTTAGCATAGTTAGAAGTAATATAAGAATATAGTATACTTAGGCAAATTTTACATACCCTGAGCCTCCTTGGATCGATACTTGGCTTCCTTAGCCACTTTATTACTTGTTTGACCACGTGCACTTGCGTGTCAGTTTATAATATATAATACCAATCGAACAGACCGAACAATTGTCACCATGAGTCTTGGTTTGATAACACAACCCATTAGGTGACTCGTGGTCAGGCCTTGGTCAGTAATTAGGGGAGGTACAGTGTACCCAACGAGTCCTTACCACGACTCGTTTAGAACACCAAGAGTCATGGTGTTACCCGTGGGGATTCCAGGACTTTTAAACAATGTGGTCCATGAGAGGTGACCACGAGTCTTGGTCACAAACCACGACTTATTAGGTCCCTCGTGGTGATCTTTAGTGTACTCCAGGTAGTGTAATCCCCGAGTTTGACCATGAGTCGTGGTAACTAACCACGACCCATTAGGTCACCCATTGGGACTGACACTCAGTTTTTTCCTGCAAATTTCCAAAGGTCTTCCAGTAATTTCCTACCCTCCTAAACTTTAAACAACGTCGTTTTAGTCATAATCTCAGACTTAATAGTGGGGTTAAACGGTTTCTTTCCTCATTCCCCACTCAATCCTTCAGAAAAACAGATTGTAGAATTCTCTCAGGGACTCTCAGAGCAAGAACTAGGGCATCCTACTTCTCCTCAGATTCTCAAGGAAATTCGTTGGATTTCTTTATCAGGTATGTTGGAATTTAACAAGAGGATAGTTCTTTTCTTGTGTCCCCCAAACCCCTTCTCTAGTTTCTTTATAAATTCTAGCCCTAAGCTTTTGAATGTGAAGAGAACATATGTCAGTTTTCTTTGAATTCAAATAGAATGATATCCATGATTATTTTAGACATGATTTCCATCAGTTCATGATTAAATTGATGATTCCTGTAAAAGTGAAATCTAGCCCTGCAGATTTTCGAATGTTGAGAAATTCTTGATAATGGTTCATTTAATCCATGTGGAATTATTACATTATATTAATTATGGGTATTTTCCACTAGTTAGTGATAGTGGTTATGCTTATCCCTGTGCATTGAGTTTAGCCCTAGTCCTTGAGGGTAAAATAGACTAGAAATCTTGCTGAAGGGATAAATCTTGAAATTTTCTTTATTTAAATCACTGTGGAGAATTCCCATATTATTATATATGCTGAATACTCAGTCAGATACATGGTTGCCTAGCTTTAGTCAAAATGTGAAATTACTCAGTGTCAGTTAGAAATGTCAGTTGATCAATTTGACTACAGAATTTCCTGAGGTGTCAGTATTACCTCCCAGTTATTAGAATCAGATGTAGAATTTAGTTTATTGGCCCACTAGGAGGTCATGACACTTTAGACATATAACTATAACTAGCCTTAGGACCCTAGTTCAGATTATAGTTAGTACTTAGATGGTTATGACATTTTTAGATAAGCAACTCTGACCAGTCTAGAACCTAGTTTCAGAATTTGGTCCCATAAGACTCTCAGGGTACTTTCAGATATGTATACCTGACTAGTCTTGGGCTCCAATTTTTGAGCTATGATCTTAGTATATAGTTTAGGATTATCTAGTGTGAGTAGGACTTAAGACCGAGCGGACCAAGGTTCTAGTGCACCCAGTATGCCAGAACTACGTTGCCAGCATAGGTTTCAGTATTTATTGGCTTGATTGCCCTAGACTTTTGTGATCACCCAGTTCGCCTTTATACCCTGGAAAGGTATATTGGGTCCTACTAGTGGGGTGTATACATCAGACTCCATGTTTAGCTCACGTGGTTACATGTCAGTTATAGACTCTCCCACTAGTCAGTTCCATCTAGTCTCAGTTCAGATCAGCATTACAGACTTAGAACATGCTTTGACCATCAGATAGGGTCTTCTACACCATCTAAGTAATTCAATTATTTAGATTAGTAGCGTTAGTTGGTCATTGCATGTCTTTCAGTTCAACATTTCTCTTGTTATTTATTCTATTATGTTATGTTCCTCTCTCTTACTCAGTACATTCAAAGTACTGATGCATACTTTTATATTGTACCATTTTATTATACAGCTGCAGGATCACAGTCCTAGCCCCGTTAGCATACCGTTCAGCAAAGAACTCAGTTATCCCAGTTGGTGAGTTCTCATCCTTCGAGGACGGAGCTTATTTGCTTGAGTTTTGATTTCATTCTTTTTATTTAGATTTAGAGTTAGTTAGGGGTTTGTCTCAGTAGCTCATCAGTCTTAGTGGCTTGCAGACATAGATATGTTTTTTTAGACTCAGATTGGTGTTATTAAATATGTAGCCTTGTTCTAACATTTTCAAGTAATTATATTTTTGTTTTAAATTTCCGCTATATGTATTTTATGTTACTCAAAATGCCAGTGTATGATAGACTAGGGGTTGACTTGGGGTAACTTGTGGCTTCAAGTACCGTGTTCCATCTAGGGTGTAAACTTGAGGTGTGACAGCATTGGTAAGAGGATAGAAGTTTTAGTTTAGGATAGAGATATACCCTTTAACCCCATTTAGTTGAAATAGAAGTAGGCATAACCGTCGTTTCAGGTGTCTTCTGTGACCACAAGGTTATAGACTTTAGGGTTCATGAGATAGTTCTTGGATGTTCGGGAGAGTGGCAAGGAATGGGGTAGTTACTTGCATCTAGCAACCATAGGATGAATAGTTATGGTATAATCACGTCTTGAAAACTCTACCTAAAACTAAAAGTTCCATTTCCCTAGATTTTCATCATCATATGAAATAAAACCAAGTTTGCAATAGTTTTTAGTTAATTTTATATTTAAAGTTTTTAGTAGATAATTTTCCAAACCATTCCCTATTTAAACTATTTGATAGAATAGAGAAATAAGAAAACAACCTTAAATGATTGAAATGATATGTCTCTAAGGGATCGATAATCAGAACTCAAATCCTATATTACTTGATGACCACGTGCGCTAGCGTGCGCTTCGGAGACATCACATGTTGGTAGATGAGTGAAACTGGGCTCAGTCGGCAGTGGCGATGCATCAGTCTTGGAATGATGGTAGGTGCATGGCACCAAGTTTGGGCATGAGAAGGCACATATGCACGCAAGAACAGTTAGCCAAACGCACATGCCAGGCACATGCGACAGTATTCTTTTGTAACCGCTTTTGGCTCCTTCCTTGTAATTTTACCATCATGCTTGAAATTTGAAATTCAAATATCCTAGGTAGATGGGGGGGTTGTCATATGCACATTTGTATGCATGTTTTCCATGTATGATTTAGGCCGCGACAAGTGTTGCCAGGCCATAGGATATAACTAGGCAAGGATGGCACATTTCTATAAGTGCCAGCTTTGCCTTAGACGAATGAGGTCAGATAGTAGTGAATGAGGAAAGCTTAAAATGAAGGGTAGAATTTTGCTTAAGTGTTGGTGAGCTAGGGAAGCTTTAGGCTAGATGTTCCATGATAATTGGGTGGCAATCGATTTGTGGTTACGCCTAGGATTGAAAGTCATGGTAGGTTGCTATAACGAAAGTGAGCGATCCTTTGTGTTATTTTGATATTAACAAAAAGGTTAGGAATTGTCTCGTATGTATGTGGTTTCATATTTCTGCCGCTCCAAAAATAATCGAAGTACAAAAATTAAGTGTTGTCAAAAACAGGCTGAGTCATGCGGGTGGACTTGACTGTCACACGGTTTGGCTGACGCACAAGAAGAAACTTCTGCCATGTATAAACACTTCCCCAGTGACAAAATCCATCTTGCACATTCTCTAATGTTCATATAGTGGCTGGTCGTAAAGACCCATCACGGGATACAAAAAGTCATTGCATCCTTCCGTGGATACTGAAATCATACTACAAACTCTCTGAATTCCATCACGTGACATGCCACTTTTTCAAATGAGTCATCCTGTGACTCATTAAGTTCGAACCCTATCTGCAGATTGAAACAATGACTAATGACCACGAGTCATACCTTCACAAAATGACTCGCCATGCGCTCGGGGTCTAAAGGATGAAGCTACTGATTTACACCAAAACTAATGTTGTTAAGCGCACATGCAAGCGTATGTGGTCGTCAAGTAATATAGGATGGTGAAGTCCCATATTGTACCCACAGAGACTTTTTAGATTAATTGCTTAAGTTGAATCTTTATTTCATTATTCAAGAAAATACAAGTAAAATTTGGAAATAGTTTTGAGATTACTTTATACTAAACTTGAAATGTAAATCAAAGCTAATAAAATAAGTTTTGTTTCCAAGAGAGTTGTAATTCAAATGAAGATTAAAATCCAGGGTCTTGGCACTATTACTTTCAGGTTGAGTTTTAGGATTCAATTATGCTAGAATAAGTCCTTCTAAAGACTGTTAGTTGCAAGTTACTAATTTATTTCCCATGTGTTCTCCCAAATAGCCAAGAACTATCTCACAAATCCTAACACCTATATCTCTATGGTTGAAGGAGAAACATGAGAATATGGTTGAAGATACATGACTCAACTAAGTAGGGTTGCGGGGTATATCCCTATCCTCAACAACGAAATCAATCCTTGAGCTTTTACCAAAAGATTGAAACCTACTTTATGCTCTTCTTTTAACCCTCATTAGTTCCCTCTCCTGAGTTCAATGACAACATACAAAATACACTCTTCTTTTACGAAGGAGCGTAAAAGGTCAATATATAAAAACAAATATCCTGAAGGATGTTGCGGCCGAATCCCATAGAGACTAACAAGTGATATACGCAAGTGTTGTTTGGAAAATTTAAATTAGTTTGCACCACTCAAAAGAAACAAAACCGTAATTATGTTGGGGGTAACTTGAAGTTAACAATTGGTGGATTCTAACACATCTAATTAGAATAGCAAAATAACCAAAGTTGTAGACAATATAGAGAGAGACTAGAGGTGTGGTGTAGATGATGTGCTAATTAAATAAGGACATACTAGATCATCAAATCATTGCAAATTGTGTAAATAATATTGGGCAGGTTGGTACTCTATGTTTTTCAACCCAATGAATGCCTCTTTCTAGAGTTCTTTCGAACCTCTAGACGCAATAAAATTAGCCCAATGGAGTTTGAATTAATAGCTTCACTATCTCTAGCTATCAACTATTAATTAAGATTGTAAATAAGGGTTTTGGCTATTTCTATCCCAACTCCACAACATCACATCCATTTCCACCATCAAATTCTCTTCCAATACTCAATTCTTCATTTTCAAGAAGAAATCAAGTAAGACAAGTAGACCCACATTTGCAATTATAGATCATCAATTATAAATTGGATAGAACTTAATAGATTTACACTAATTAAGTAATGTTGAGATGAACCTAGTAATACCCAATCTAATTAAGCATTCATCACCACACACCTCTAGTTGGTGATTTAGCTACTCATGGTTAAGAAACTAAAGAGTATATGCAATAATAAACTCAATGATTTCATTAAGAAGAGAAACAAAAATCAAATTCAAAATACTTCTGCAATAATGGCATTACCTTAAGGAAGAAGATGAAGAAAAGAAAGCAATATTCAACAATCTCCTCTAATAAAATTAAAGTAAAAGGATTGTTCGAAAAGCTAAAGATAAAATATGATTTGTACAGAGTACTTTCTTCTAGACTATATACAAAAATAGGGTAACCAATCTTCTCTTTTTTAGTGCTAGGCACAATTGCCCCTGTACAGGCGTTTTGTCACTTGCGAAGTCATCGACGGTTCGTTGGTTACACTCCGCGAACTGCCGTCCGTCATCCTCTGCACCTCCAGTGATTTCCAATACCATTTGGTGGTACTTTTAGTGATTCTCCTACCTCTAACCGTGCTCTGCCGGTTATTTTCCTCCTTGGTCCAACAAGTTCAAGTGCTGGTAGGAGATTCGACCGGCCATTCACCAGTTGTTGTCCGCGACCATAGGTTGCATTTGTTCTTTAAATCAGTGGTCCTCGGAGTTTTACCGGCGTTTCACCGGTGTCCTCTAGTGGAGAGCCGGTTTTCACCTGATTTTCTTCTTTTTGCTCCACTTCTTGCTCTTTTTCTTCAACTTAGATGTTTAGACATAAAAAGGCAAAAAGGGCATAAAATTCATCTAAATGACTTGAAAACTAAGCTAAAGCTCATGCTTAAGAGCCTAATGAGTTGGTAAATTACCAAGTCATCACTCAACCAATGAGCCAATGAATAATATTTGAAAGGTTATTAGACAAATGAATAAAGATGAAATCAAGTAAGCATACACAATCTTGAAAAGAACAATTAAATGTCTACCATAAATGAATAGTCAAACTACAATCATCAAGCTATTGCCAAAACCCTAAAATAGGCAGTTTAGTCACTCATGTTCAAGTGTAAACCTAAGGAAATCAACATTCAAATCACAAAGATAAAGACTAATAAATAAAAACCTAAGAAGAAAATGAAACTTCTTATATCTACCCCAGAACCTGTGTACAATGATTGATAGATGCCTAACAAATGTCCTAGCAAAGTATTTATAAGTGTGGTAACAAATCCCCCTTTCTTTTTAAAGTAATTTAGCTTTTGGACTTAGAAAAATATATTTCGGACATAACCTGGCATGCTACTTCACCCATATTGCCATTCTGGGCTAGAATTTCTTCTGAAGTTTTGCTTTTGGCGTGCCACTTCTACTATCTCACCAACGTGTTAGACAAAATTCTACAGTACAAGACCTGGGGTGCCACTCATCTCAATGCACCAGAGTGCTAGAAAATTTTACCAAGCTTGATCCTCTCTGGAACACCACTTCTCTTATTTCGTCAAGGTGTTAATCAAAATTTCTTCTGAAGTACGAGGTCTGGCTCACCACTTCAGCCATACACCGACTTGAGCACAATTTTTCTAATGTTCAGGGGCACACCATTTCTCCCATTTCACGAGGCTAAACTTTCCCCAAATTCTTCTTTCTTCACACCTTGCACCATTTTTGAGGATTTTTCCATGTTTTACCTGCCAAAATCATTTAAGAACATCTATTAAGTCTTTTCACACACATATTCATGAAACCTTCATTTTATAAGGATAATCTTCTCAATACATGATAAAAGCTGGGTAAAACTATGACAAATGGGCATAAGAATATGCCCAACATCGCCACCCCATACTTAAACCATTATTTGTCCTCAAACAATCCCTACTTTAATGTAACAAATACTTCTTTCCACACCACTTATCACATCTATCAATTCTCACTTAAGCAACTAGGAAAGAGCACATGAATAAGTGGTTCATTAATTCATAAACAATCTACAACATATACACAAAGAAGTTCTTCTCATTCGAAACTAAATACTTTTTATAACTGATCTTTTTCAATACGGGGCCAACATGATTAAATATGAACAATGTGACTCAAAATACACTGACTCTAACCATCTTGTTCCCTAACGTTTTAGTGATGTTCCTTCCTCATATTATCAATTCAAGAACTTAGAACATAAGTAAACAAGGCACACTTACACTTACAAATGCTATTTCATACATATACATCATACAATAGGCTTGGTTCTCATGTGTAGTCAAATTACTTAATCACTTCAAAAAGAATAAGATTATAAGGACTTTTTCTGGTTCTAATGTCGGGTAAGGGATGTGTAGGAATTATTTTGTCAATAGTGGATACCAATCCTAAGCACTTTAAGACATTTTTATTTTATCTTTCCTGTCCACCACATTGTCCTTATTGCTTACCTCTCCTTTCACTAATCTGCTTTTCTTTTCTCATGCCTCTTTTTCACTACCTGACTGCTAGTTTATGCTTATAAGATCAACGAAGATAATTGACAATTAAGAATCTTTCTTGATGTTCTAGAAGAAAGTAATCATTTTCTTTTGTGGGCATCCCTCTTTCCAATTTTTCTCATCTTACCATCCACATTTTTTTCTCTCCTTTCCCTTAACATTGTTACACCAGTGGAACCTTCATTCTTAAATCTCAAAGTGCATTAGATTATTTTTGGATCAAACTTCAGGAGGTTGCATAACAAAGGGAATAGGCTTATTTTGTGGCTAGAAAAGAATATAGGCTTACAACTCAATGGGGTTGACTAGGAATAATGTAAAAAAGGTACAAAAACCATGGTCAAACATGGGTATATCAAATAAATGCCTTAGTCATATATTACCTCATCTACAACTAGCTATCATGCATACATGTTAGGCAAGTTCTAGATGTTACTATATGTACAAAATACAACAATTTCCAGCTCACCCCTCATGGCGTCATCATCTGAGTCTGTTTCTTATGGCCACATATCCACATAATATTATTGAATGAATTTTCATTATTAAGCTCAAAGATCTTCTTTATTGAGTCAATTTAAAGAACCTATGTGATTGTCATGGAATTTTTACTTCTTATGCATTCAAGAAGACCACTTCGTGCTTCTATCTTAACTTCTAAGTGGAATGTCAAGAGTACACATGTGGTGATTTTTTATTCCATCCTAAAAATAAGAAAATATGACTAATTTTCTCTTAAGAAGGTCATCATCAATCCATCATCAGGACCAGCCACTACACCTATTCTAGACTCAAAAAATAATTTGTTTGACTCTAATTAAACTAAACAAACAACTAGAGATGAACAAACACATAGCATAGCACATTGCAGTTTCCACAACCATCCACTTACTAAATATTACAAACCATGCTAACTAACACAGAAGTTTTAATAACCATTACTACAACCTAACTCTAACAATTTAGCAAAGATGGAATAAAAAGGAAATCTATTTCCTCCACGCCATACTTAAATAGTCACTATCGCTAGTGCATAAACATGTCATAACAAGAAGGGAGAGAAAAAAGAAACTTCCTGGGCCTCTAAACATAGTCATCATCATTAGCATTAAAATCTTGATCATCATCATCATCTTCTATAGCATCAACTAACATTGCACCTGTGGTGGCATCATCCTCATCAATTGCATCGGTAATCACTATAGGATTCTGATCATCTAATGGCTCCTCAAAAGCCGGCTCCACCTTGCACATCATAATAGCACTTCTTTGAGTGGGTACCGATCCTCTAGTACAAACATTTCCTCAGCAGTCACAGGTCTACCACCAATCTCCAGTTACAACTCAAAATCCCAAACATACGACCTCTCCAATAGTCATCCGAAACATGACACTCAACTGGAGTGACAGCTGGGTCGAATGTAGTGCTTGACTCTTTGACCTTTGTAACATCAATCATCTTTCCTGTTAAGCGCCTACTAGGGATAGGTGGAGGTCAGCCTCCTCTTCCTCAATACCAAGCTCCCTTAAGAACCGTGTCAACAGGATGCCATAATAATACTTCTATCGAAATTTGTCCTTGGACCACCGCATGTTTTCCCTAAGAACTGCACTAAAGTTAATTGGTAGCTCCTTCAACAACAAGTACACCACTACTACCCTCTCTGGGGTGATCTCAATGGTATGTTTCCCGTGAAGGAGAATAACACAGACAAATTTAACCCAAACTCTAGCCTCCTTAGTTATGTAGGGAAGGAGAGCGTAGAATGAACACTGGTCTCATTCTACCATAATCTCAGTATGCATTATTTTTGTCATGCCCCGCCTTGGGGGGTATGATTGGCACCTAGTGCCCTATTAGAACCTGAACTGCTAGACTACTGAGCCTAAGCACATCTGCTGCCTGGCTGGCTCTAACACTGATTCACGGAATCAATGGGCTATATAGCGGTTGTAAATACAGCCTCTAGCCAACTAGGCCTATAGCCACCTATACAACAACAGCAGCTAACCAGAATCATATCAATATAAAGGAGCCTATGCGGGCCGACAATGCCACCATGCTGACTAGTTATTTCTGAATCAAACAACATATGCTAAACAGCTAGGTGACCGACAAGGTCACCACTACTAACTAGATTGGGCCCCACACGGCCAACATAAATAACTAAACACACACATGGCCCCACACGACCGGCACAACTAACCACAGGGAGATATAAACACAATCTGCAAGCCTCTAAGAATACTGATAAGATGGTTAGGATAGGGCCCTGACCTACCCGTACTATACAACAAAAGAAAATGAAATACATCTCTGAATAATAAGCTCCGGATGACAGGAGCTGATGACTCTGCACTGGCTAGGATCACGAGGGATCGACTCCTCGTCTATAGGTACCTGCAGGCAAGTAATGCGGTGCCCCAAACGGGCGTCAGTACCACTGGTACTGAATATGTAAAGCAAAATGAACACAACTGAATATAAATAAAAATACTAGTAATTCTGAAAGGCAGAAAGTATGTGAAACTGTCTGGACAGATGGAATCTGAAATAAGCTTATCTGTACTGATGGTAAGGTAGGAGCATACCTATCGTCATGGCGACTTATCAGCTAATAGATGTCAAATATATACATATATATAGCAAACAAGGACCTATACCAGCCCGCATAAGCCGGAAGGTGCCAACCAACACACAATCTATATACCCCTACCTGGGTCAAAACCATCCAAAAATAAATCACTCCACTCGCCTACTAACTACGAGCACCTCTACCGGTCCCCTTGGGTCTGCAGCTCGGGCTATGGCTTCTGACTATAACTGTGTCTGAGTCCGGAGGATTCCTGTAACTGTAAACTGTAAACTGTAATCTGTATCTGTATTTGTATCTATAATCTGCCCCCTGGGCGCAAGACTCAACAGGGTAAGCTATACTGCTATGCTGATCAGCCTGATATGGGGAATGCTGCATCCCATCTTCGTCCTACCATAGACGGCATGCCACTCCTTGGAGTGACGTATCCTCACCCTCTAGCAGGCGAGTCGACACAGCTATTAACCCAGGGGCGGCGAGGACGCTCTAAGGGTGCCCTCATAGCACAAACAGGTCTCAACAAACAACAATCACGTATAGCAAGCATGTTTGATCTGAAAATACTATCTGTATTCTGATTTCTTATTCTGAACTCTTTTCTGCATTAAACTAGTTCTCATACTGAGCTATATTGTATCTGAGATCTTATTTGACTGTCTAATATTGCTTTACTAACTTTCATTCTGAATATATCATAATATTATAAAACATGCTTGCTAGATTCATACTGGACTCAATTCTCGAGTTTTGAATTCTTTCTTCTATAGTTCACGCTATTTGCTATACTGGATTACTAACTTGCCGAAGGAACTAGCTTTACATACCTTCGCTTCGGATTTCCCGACTAACTAGCGTAGCTCGGTCAGTACTTCTGCTATTTCTCCCAACTACATTCATATATATATATATATATATATATCAATTAGAACTAAATACGCTAGTATTCTGGAAGAAAATATGACTTTTAATATACATATAGCCCAAACTTTGAATTATCGAAAAACCATCGAAAACTCGCTATTTCTCGAAAGTCCAGAAGGGAGTAATACTCACATTAGGGCTAGGAGTATATTGACACTAATTTGGAGCAATTCTACTTACCTTAGCTAGGTAGCACAACGATTTGCCGGCCGAATTTCACGAAACTAAACCCATAGATATGATCCTCGCTGCTTAATACCTCACTACCCAAGATTAATTCTAGTTTGGACAGCGTTTAGCGGCGGAAAGGGAAGAAATTTTAAAGAATCTCTTCGTCCTCCTACTGTTCTGCTTGTTTCTGGAAATTAAAAGTGGGGAGAATAGGCCCTTTTCTCGCACGTATGACATTCTAAAACTCTTAACCAACATGCGAATAGGCCATCTACAATTCAAGAATTTACGGGGTGTAACATCCTCCCCCCCCACAAACATTCATCCTCGAATTTAAACTTCTACTTTCAAAAATTTCAACTTATTTGAATTAGTTTAGAAAAATCTCGGCAGAGTCTCCCCTGTAATATGGACTATCTCAAAAATCCTGAAACGTAGAAAAGTCCAATACAAGTACTCCACACAGCACTAGTATTCATTACATAAGCCATCTATTCCATTTATTTACATAATGTAAGGCAATTCATAAGATAACAATACGAGCATACCTCCTGGCTGGCTAGGATTGGAATAAGTGAGGATATCTGATTTTCATATCTTCCTCTGCCTCCCAAGTCTTCTCTTCTCGGTTCCTGTTATGCCATAGCACCTTGACATACGCAATATCTTTGGTTCTCAACCTGCGAATCTGCCTGTCTAGTATGGCTACTGGAACCTCTTCATAGGCCAGCTCTTCCGTAACCTGGACATCCTGGACTGGGACTACTCTGGATGGGTCTCCGATGCACTTCCTTAGCATAGATACATGAAAAACTGGATGAAGGGATTCTAATTCTGGAGGCAAGTTCAGCTCATATGCCACTTGGCCTATTCTTCAACGAATCTGATAAGGTCCAATGAATCTCGGACTGATCTTACCTCTCTTACCGAATCTCATCACCCCTTTCATTGGAGATACTTTTAGAAATACCCAGTCATTCACATCAAATTCCAAGTCTCTGCGCCGCACATCAGCATATGATTTCTGGAGACTCTGTGCAGTTAGTAGGAGTTCTCTGATAAGCTTTACCTTATCCTCTGACTGTTTAATAATATCTGGCCCAATCATTGCTGACTCTCCCACTTCAAACTAGCCAACCGGAGACCTACATTTTCGCCCATACAATGCCTCAAAGGGCCCCATCTGGATAGCTGAGTGATAACTATTATTATAAGCAAATTCAATTAGTGGCAAATGCTCGTTCCAGCTACCTCCAAAGTCTAGCACACACGCCCGTAGCATATCCTCGAGCATATGAATAGTGCGTTCAACTTGCCCATCTGTCTGAGGGTGGAATGTTGTGCTTAAATTAATCTGTGTTCCCAGACCTCTCTGAAATGACTGCCAAAATCTAGCTGTAAATTTTGCTCCTCTGTCAGAGATAAGATATACTGGAACACAGTGTAATCTAACTATTTCTCTGATATACATTTCGGCATAATCTTCGGCAGAGAAAGTAGCTTTCACTAGCAGGAAATGGGCTGATTTCATCAGTCTGTCAACTATTACCCAAATGGAATCATGTCTACGCCTGGTATGGGGTAATCCTGCTACAAAGTCCATGTTTATTGCTTCCTATTTCCAGAGAGGCACAATTATGTCCTGAGTCAATCCGCCCGGTTTCTGGTGTTCCGCTTTTACTTGTTGGCAGTTAGAACACTGGGCTACAAATTCGGCTATTTCCCTTTTCATACCTGGCCACCAGTAGATCTCCTTGATATCGTGGTACATTTTTGTAACGCCTGGGTGGAGAGAATAGCGTGTGTAATGTACCTCACTCATAATCTGCTGGTGGAGCCCTGAAATATCTAGAACACAGAGGCGGCCCTTACATCACAGCACTTCATCCTCAGTTATCTGAAAATCTGGTGCTTTCCCTTGCTGAATTCTGTCCTTAAGCTGGACCAGGTCAGGATCTTCATATTGCCGTTCTTTTACCTCCACAACTAATGACAACAAAGCGGTGTTCTGAATTACCGCGTTGTTGTCCTCTGTTTCTGCTACACGAACGGCTAGGCTGGCTAATTGATTTATTTCTCTGACCAACTCTCGCTTCTCAGGCTGCAAATACGCCAAACTTCCTATCGATTTAGTTAGAGGTGCCGCTATAGTGGAGAATCCCTCAACAAATCTTCTGTAGTATCCTACTAATCCTAGAAAACTGCAGACTTCCGTCGGAGTGGGAGGTCTAGGCCATGTTTTGAGTGCTTCTATTTTCTGCATGTCAACCTGTATACCAGCATCCGACACAGTATGCCCTAAGAAAGCTACTGAGTTCAGCTAGAATTCACATTTGGAGAACTTGGCATAGAACTGACGATCCCTGAGAATCTGGAGCACTGTCCGTAAATGAGCCTGGTGGTCTGCCTCTAAACGAGAATACACTAGAATAACATCGATAAATACTATCACAAACAGGTCCAGGTATGGTCTGAAGGTGCTGTTCATCAGGTCCATAAATACTACTGGGGCATTCGTTAACCCAAAGGACATAACTAGGAATTCAAAGTGGCCATATTGGGTCCTGAAGGCTATTTTGGGAATGTCTCTTTCACGAACTCGAACCTGATGATATCCGGACCATAAGTCAATCTTGGAGAAATATATGGACCCCTATAGCTGATCAAATAAATCATCTATTCTGGGAAGCGGATACTTATTCTTGACTGTAACCTTATTCAACTGCTGGTAGTCTATACACAACCGGAGCGAGCCATCCTTCTTTCTCACAAATTGTACTGGCGCACCCCACGGTGAAGTACTCGGCCTGATAAAGCCCTTATCTAATAGATCCTTCAGCTGCTCCTTTAATTCTCTGAGTTCAGCAGGAGCTATACGATACGGCGGAATTAATATGGGCTGCGTGCCTGGTAGCAAGTCGATTGCAAAATATATTTCACTTTCTGGGGAATACCAGGTAGCTCGTCTGGAAATACATCAAGGAATTCATTCACCACTGGAACCGACTGGAGTGTCAGAGGCTCTACCCGAACATCCTGAACTCTGACTAGGTGGTAAATACATCCCTTAGCTATCAATTTTCTTGCCTGAAGGTAGAAATAAACCTACCTTTTGGCGTAGCTGTGCTACCCTTCTACTCTCGCACTGCCTCCCTAGGAAAGTGGAATCGGACCGTCTTGGTCCAACATTCTACGTTGGCATAGCATGGGACCAACCAATCCATACCCATATGGCATCGAAATCAATCATTTCTAGTTCTACCAGATCTACTGTATTCTAACAATCAGCAACCTCCACTGTACACCCTCGATAAATTCTACTAGCTATAATGGAGTCACCGACGGGTGTAGCTACTGAAAAGGGCCGCTGAAGCAATTCTGGTGCAACACTGAACTTTCGAGCCACAAATGGGGTAACGTAGGACAAAGTGGACCCTGGATCAATCAATACATAAGAAGGGTATGAGCAAATAGTCATCATACCTGTTACCACATCTAGAGACGCCTCTGAGTCCTGTCTCCCTGGTAATGCATAGGTACGGCTTGAGCCCGTACCTGAACTAGAGGCTCCTAATCTACCTCGGCCTCTACCTGCTGAACCTGAGGGCCTACGCCCTGCTGAGGCTGCTAGAGCTCGTGGCCCTGCTGATGTCCTGTCCTGGCTATCTCAGCTACCTTGCCCCCTGGCTGGACAATCTCTCATCATGTGCCCTTCCTGCCCGCATATATAACACCCTGTGGTGCTATATCTACAAGCTCCAGTGTGAGGTCGGCTGCGAATAGGGCAGGGTGGAGGTGTGTATCTGCTCTGCTCTACCCTCCTCTGCTAAGGTGAATCCACCATTCAAGAACTGCCACCAGACTCTGACTGCCCTCGACAAATAAATCTACCTCTCTGTTGTTGTGGTGGAGGTGGGGGTCTAGGGGGCTAGTCTGAAAACCGGGACCCGAGTCCTCTCTAAATCTCCCTCTGTATTTCATCTGATCTATCCATGCGGCGCTGCTCCTGATCTATACGTCTACTGTCCTGTTACCGCTGTCTAAGGCCCTCAATAGTTTTGGCAAAGGCCTACACCCGAGCAATGTCCGTATCTTCCCGTAATGTAGCTGTCATGCAGGCCTCAATGTATTTTGGGTTCAGACCCATAATGAACCTGTGGACTCTAGATGGCATGGTGTCCACAAAAGCTGGAGCATAGAGGGCTAAGGAGTCAAATTGTAGGGCATATTCTCGTACACTCCTCGCCCCCTGCTCCAAGTGCAAGAACTGATCCATCCGGGTCTGCTGGATCTCCCGTGACAAATAACGATCCAGGAAGGCCTTCGAGAAGCTGGACCAGGTCGGAGGGGAAACATCTCTTCCTCAAGACCTTTCCTAGCTCTCGTACCATAACACAACTATGTCTTGCAACATGAAATTTTGCATTCTCAACTGATTCTGTAGGTGTCACTTGCGTGACCCGGAAGATTATCTGCATCTGATCTAGGAAATCCTGGGGGTCCTCTGCCTGATCTGACCCTGTGAACTGTGTGGGACCTAATGGCAAAAATTCGCTGACCCTCGAACTGCCAGATCCACCTAATGGCTCTGCTGTTATAGGTGGCACTGACTGGCGCTGAGTAGCCATCATTTGTGCCAGCATAACTACAGCACTGCGAACTTCCTGGTCGGATGGTGTAGGTACAGGAGCTATCGGAGGCAGTGTCGTCCTGAATGGCTCCTGATGAGATGGGGATTGCTAAGGATGCTTTGATGATGCCTCTATATCTCCCTCAGATCAGGCTGATTCCAAATGAAGCTGAGGCATCCTGCTGGTGCCTTTTCCAGCTGCGGTATCCAGCCTTCTGCCTGTGGTAGGGTGTCGCTGGTCTGCAATTTTATTTGTAAACAAAAAGTATGATAAGTTTTTGGAACTCAACCCTATACTGTACTGTTCTATGGCACGACTGAATATGAAGAAAGAGTAACCATCCTATTATGCCTTGCAGCCTCCTGCCTATAGTATGTGGTGCACAACACATCCATAGACACGACTCTACCTAGCACGGCTTGCAGACTCCCTGGGACACGACCTGCTCTGATACCAAGTTTGTCACGCCCCTCCTTGGGGGGTATGACTGGCACCTGATGCCCTACTAGAACCTGAACTGCTAGACTACCTAGCCTAAGCACATCTGGTGCCTGGCTGGCTCTAACTCCGATTCACGGAATCAACGGGCTACATAGCGGCTGTTAATACAGCCTCCGGCCAACTAGGTCTATACCCGTACAACAACAACAACTAACCAGAATCATATCAATATAAGGGAGCCTATGCGGGCCGACAAGGCCACCATGCTGACTAGTTATTTCTGAATCAAACAACAGATGCTAAATAGCTACGTGATCGACAAGGTCACCACTACTAACGGGATTGGGCCCCACATGGCCAGCATAAATAACTAAACATACGCACGGGCCCACACGACCGGCACAACTAACCATAGGGAGATATAAACACAATCTGCAAGCCTCTAAGAATACTGATTAGATGGTCGGGATAGGGCCCCGACCTACCCGTACTATACAACAAAAGAAAATGAAATACACCTCTAAATATCAAGCTCCGGATGATAGGAGCTGGTGACTCTTTGCTAGCTAGGATCATGAGGGATCGGCTCCTCGTCTATAGGTACCTGCAGGTAAGTAATGCAGCGCCCCAAACGGGCATTAGTACCACTGGTATCGAATATGTAAAGAAAACTGAACACAACTGAATATAAACAAAAATACTAGTAATTCTGAAAGGCAGAAAGTATCTAAATTGTCTGGACTGATGGAATCTAAAATAAGCTTATCTGTACTGATGGTAAGGTAGGAGCATAACTGTCGTCATGGCGACCTATCAGCTAATAGATGTCAAGTATATACATATATATAACAGACAAGGACCTATACCAGCCTCCATAAGCCAGAAGGTGCCAACCAACACACAATCTATATAACCCTACCTGAGTCAAAACCATCCAAAAATAAATCATTCCACTCATCTACTAACTATGAGCACCTCTGCCGGCCCCATTGGGTCTGCAGCTCGGGCTATGGCCTCTAACTATAACTGTGTCTGAGTTTGGAGGACTCTTGTAACTGTAAAATGTAATCTGTATCTGTATTTGTACCTATAATCTGCCCCCTAGGCTCAAACGCTCAACAGGGTAAGCTATACTGCTATGCTGGTGAGCCTGATATGGGGAATGCTGCATCCCATCTTCGTCCTATTGTGGAAGGCATGGCACTCCTTGGAGTGACATGTCCTCACCCTCTGGCTGGCGAGTTGACGCAACTATTAACCCAGGGGCAGCGAGGATGCTCTAGGGTGCCCTCATAGCACAAACAAGTCTCAACAAACAATAATCACGTATAGCAAGCATGTTTGATCTGAAAATACTATCTGTATTC
This sequence comes from Datura wrightii, assembly GCA_035772735.1. Taxonomy (NCBI): domain Eukaryota; kingdom Viridiplantae; phylum Streptophyta; class Magnoliopsida; order Solanales; family Solanaceae; genus Datura; species Datura wrightii. The sequence goes on along the minus strand of JASDFA010000019.1, from coordinate 65,937,848 downwards.
TGATTTCTTATTCTGAACTCTTTTCTGCGTTAAACTGATTCTCATACTCAGCAATATTGTATCTGAGATCTTATCTGACTATCTGATATTGCTTTACTAACTTTCATTCTGAATATATCATAATATTATAAAACATGCTTGCTAGATTCATATTGGACTCAATTCTCGACTTCTGAATTATTTCTTTTATAGTTCACGCTATTTTCTATACTGTATTACTAACTTGCTGAAGGAACTAGCTTTACATACCTTCGCTTCGGATTTCCCGACTAACTGGTGTTGCTCGGTCAGTACTTCTACTGTTTATTCCAACTGCATTCGTATATATATCAATTAGAATTAAATGCGCTAATATTCTGGAAGAAAATATCACTTTTAATATATATATAGCCCAAACATTGGCTTATCGAAAAACCATCGAAAACTCGCTATTTCTCGAAAGTCCAGAAGGGAGAAATACTCACTTTAGGGCTAGGAGTATATTGACACTAATTTGGAGCAATTCTACTTACCTTAGCTCGGTAGCACGACGATTCACCGGCCGAATTTCACGAAAATAAACCTGTAGGAATGCTCCTCGCTGCTTAATACCTCACTACCCAAGATTAGTTCGAGTTTGGATGGTGTTTAGTGGCGTAAACGGAAGGAATTTTAAAGAATCCCTTTGTCCTCCTACTGTTCTGCTCATTTCTGGAAATTAAAAGTGGGGAGAATGAATTTTAAAATGAAGTGGTGGCTTATATAGTTGGGACCTATAAGTCGCATTCGTCGAATGCGATTTATAAGTCGCATTCGTCGAATACGATTTATATATGTCGCATTTGCCTTGCGACGCGCCGACTTGGCGCTTGTCCGATCCCTCCCCGGGCCCTTTTCTCGCAGGTATAACATTCTAAAACTCTTAACCAACATGCGAATAGGCCATCTACATGTCAAGAATTTACGGGGTGTAACAATTTTCAATATGAATTAAACATATAATTTTCCTCGTGATTTCAGTACGATCAACATGTTTAGTGTTCTTTAGATTATCATGACATTTTCAAATAAAACAGCTTTGACACGTCTTACAATATCAGTTTCTTACATAGTTCTTTAGACTGTCATGACACTTTCATATAAAGCAACTTTGACAAGTATTAGAACACCAGTTTCTTTCAGGTCCTTTAGACTCTTAGGACACTTCCAGATAAGTAGTTCTGACTTAGTCTTAGGACAATCAGTTTTGAGCTATCAATATAGTTAGATATAATTAGGTTTTCAATTGGGAGTAGTACTTAACACCGAGCAGGCCAGGGTTCTAGTGCACCAGGTTCACAAAACTATGTGCTCTCTATAGGTTCTTAGCCTTAATGCGTTTTTCAGTTAGTGATCACAGAATCCAACCACTATACTAGTACAGTGGGCTTTATTCAATGGGGTGTAAACATCGAACTCCATATCTAGCTCACATGGATATATGTCAGTTAATAGGCTCTCCCATAATATAATTGTAGTCCTACTCTATTACAGATCCCGATTGGGTCTAATACAGTTTGTGTTAGTTATAGTCTTCAGTTTATGATTATAGATTCAGTTTTCAGTACTTGTACTTGACCCTTAAATCAGTTTTAATTGCATTTGTATTAACTGTTTTCAAACTATTACATCATGTCAGTATTTATGCATCTAGAATAAGGTCATTGTACTAAATCTCAGCTTATGCATTTAGCTATGTATTCATAAAAACTTCTTCTCAGATTATTAATATGTTATAAACTTTAATTGTATATCTCATATACTCAGTACATTCAAAGTACTGACCACATATCTATGTTCTATATCATTGTATGATATAGATTTAGATACTCAGACTCAGCCCCGCAGTTAGACACGTTCCAGTTCTTGATCAACGAACAGGTTGTGAGTCCTCATTATTTAAGGGATGGAGTTATGTTTATGTTACATGTCCTTAGCCTTATTTTCAATTTCAATTGTTTAGAATTAGGTAAGGACTTGTCCCAGCAACTCATTTGTTAATAGAGGCTTCCAAATAGATAGTCAATTAGTATGTCAACTTTATGTTTTTATGTTAGATTCCATATTTATCTACTTAGCCCAGATTGTTACATTACTTAGAAATAGTTGTTCCATAATTTCAGTCAGCTTCTACTAAGTTTATTTATAAATCCATATCCTAGTAGTGTTATAACATGCCATGGGTTCACTTGTGGCTTTAAGCACCGTGTTGCGTCTAGGGTGTACAGTTGATTCATGACACTAGCGTGCCAAGAAATGCATTGAAGGACCTGGCAGTTAAACGGACCACTTGTTTTTGCACCTTGATCTCTGTTCTCTCTCCATAAGAAGTGTTCCGATTAGCATAAAACTCCCCCACTAAGGTTAGGTTGCACTCCTCTGGCTCAACAATCACATAGCCTAGCCCTTACACGCGGACGATGTCTCAAATTGTGGGGAACTCAAGTGCCAGACGACCTTCCTCAATCAAATTCTCTGGGACATATTTGGCTTCTTTTTGGGTATTGAACTATTTGAGCCCATGCTCCTCCACAGCCTTAACTCCAAATTTCCTAGCAGGGGATACCCATGGGACTGAGGATCTCGGTGCAACTCCTTTTCAAACCCTTTTGAAGCCCTTTCATGAAGTTGCTACCTCCTTGCCTTTGTTGTAATGTGAAGCCACAGCACTTGAGTTGAAGAATCTTGCTTCACCAAGTGTTGGTGAAGACAATAATGGGGGAGAATATAGGGGAAAGTTCTGGCCAATAGATAGATACATAGACAGAGAGAGAGAGAGCTCTTTTTTCATTCTTTTACCTTTTTTAGAGAGAGAAGATAATTGGGAGATAAAAGTAAAGGGTATGGGTGAGGTATTTATATTAATTTAGGTTCCTTCGGTCGGGTTTGACATAGAGACAAATTTTTTTTCCCAACTTACCTCTAGCATAGCGCACTATCCCATACACCCAACACTTAGCAAAAAAAATTTCTTGGGTCCATGAGGCCTGGCGCAGTGCGCCAGCCAATAAGCTCACTTGAAAAAAACAATTTCTCTAAAGTTTCACACCTGGCACGCCACGTCAGGTATTTCTCCCCAAACCAAAAAAAAATTCGTCTTTCTTTTTCAACCTTTCTCCTCAAATCTCCTGTTCATCTATGCTAAATAGAAATGTGTTAGAAAGATGGTTTTCCTCCCATCAAGTGCCTTATTTATTCTCACGGCACGACATTCATGGGTTGCTTCCCGTACAACATCTAATTGAACATCACGACACGACGCAAGTCATCTCACTCCTCCGACTAAGCGAGATGATTTGTAACATGAGTTCCCAATGGTTCTTCTAATGACACATACTAGGCTACCACCTTCGTAGGCATTTCATGCTCTACTATTGTAATGGGTCTTGAGCTCCTCATATTGGGGTGGCAATCGTGCCACCCTGCATACATCAAAAACCTTTTCTTGACCATCCATAATCATCAACATCTTTCCCGACCTCACCCTTATAACTGCATCTACTATAGCAAAGAATCCTCATCCCAAAATGATGGGCACTGCTTCATCAGCTTCATAGCCAAGGATAATAAAGTCCACCGACGAGATGAATGGTCCCACTTTGATAAACACATCATTAATAATACCATCAGGATAAATGATGGACCTGTGAGCCAACTACAGTGTCACTATAATGGGATGTGGTTATCCTAACCTAGTGTTTTGAACAATGATTTAGGCATAAGATTAATGCTTGCACCCAGATCATACAATGTTGAGCCAACCTCTATCCGTCTAATGAAGACTAGAATAGAGAATCTCCCAGGGTCCTTCAGGTTTGGTGGAATTTTGTTTCTCACTTGGGAAATGCACTACTATGTTCAAGCCACCGTCTCAAACTCTTTCAGCATTCTTTTATTGGCCACGATATCCTTAAGATATCTAGCATACTTTGCAACATCCTGCAACAACTCTACAAATGGTAGATTCACATGCACCTACTTCAAAACATCTAGAAATTTCTAACAAGATGCGTCCTCCTTCTGGTTTCTAAATTTTTGTGGAAATGGAGGAGGTGGTCTGGCCTCTATGAATTTTGGCTGTGAATGGCTCGACTCACCAGCCTCCTATTTTGACTTTGCAACTCATTCTGCCTCTGCCTTATTGTCTCTAGGTATCACTTCACCCAACTCTTTTTCTCGCCAAGTATTTCGCTTAAGACTTAAAAAAATTTAGATTTCTTTTTCAACCTTCCTTCTCAAATTTCCTGTTCATCTCTGCAAAGTAAAAATGTGTTAGAAAGATGGGTTGCCTCCCACCAAGCACCTTTTTAACATTATGACATGACATTCACAGGTTTCCTCCCGTGCAGTGCTTGACTTAACATCTCAGCATAAAGCAAGACTTTTCACTCCTCCAAATGAGCAAGATATTTTGTAACCTAAGTTCTTGATTGTTCTCTATGGAACATGCTGAGCTACCAGCTTCATAGGCATTTCATGCTCTACCATTGTGATGGTCTTTAGCTCCTCCTAGTGTGGTGGAAATCGTGTCTCCTAAATATATAGAAAACCACTTCTTATCCATCCATAGTTATCGACATCTTGCCTAACCTTACCCTTATATCTGTATCTGCTGTAGCTAAGAATCGTCATCCCAAAATAATGGCACTGCTTCATTAGCTTCATTGTCAAGGATGATAAAGTCCACCGGCAAGATGAATTATCCCACTTTGACCAGCGAACTCTACCTCTAGCTCACATGGTTATATGTCGGTTATAGGCTCTCAAATAATACAATATAGTCAGAGTCCTCTATCCAGTCCTGTCTATGAGATTCCAAAATATGCTTATGTCCCTAATCTAGTTTATAAGTTCATACAATATTCTCATATATGTCAGACTATTTGTTGTATTTATGATTATAGATAGGGTTTTTACATGTCATTTCGGTTCAGTTTATGATTTTCTAGTATATATATGTTTTATCTACATCTTATATACTCAGTACATTCCAAGTGCTGATCGCATACTCTCTATGTGCTACATTATTTTATAATGTAGGCTTAGGTACCCAGTCTCAGCATCATAACTAGCTTCACGGGTGATATCCAACAGTGATAATGGTGAGTCCTCATCGTTCGAGGATTCTAATTTTATTTCAGTTATTGTCATTTTTAGCTTTTCAGACTTTAGAGTTAGTATTTAGGGCTTTTTCCAGTAACTCATTAGTTGTGAGAGGCTTTCAGATAGATTAGTATCAACTTCAATAGAATTATCATTTTTTCTTAAAAATCCAGTGTTTGCTAGATTTTATCTTTTCTTATAAAAGATTATTTTTATACTTTAGTAGCTTTCGCTAAATTTTCTATTTAAATTTTAGTACGTTAGTAATATGCTAAGCAATGGGTTAGCTTGAGGTCACTTGTTAATCTGTGTCGCATCCAAGGTATAGACTCAGGTCATGACACTACTTGTCTCTCCAACTCATGGGTTGATTTCTATATCTCATTGTTATATGATCTCCTCCTAGGAGCTGCAAGGTTGCTGGCCCTAATTTCACTAAAAGTTATTCGGGGGTCTCTGAATGTTCAGATTTCCAACCCATGAGGGATTAGCTGCATTCCTACATCCTTGATTGTAACTATTTCTGCAAATCCTCCATTGCAACTTTGTTTCCCCACTAAATAGATAGATTCTGGTTTTAGTGGACAACCTGAATAAGCATGACATTCTGTACATGCCTCATATGATAATGGTGGAGTCTGAACTTGCTGAACCTGATGAACCTAACTTACTGGTGGTTTTGTGACTAACTTGCTGATCACATTCGCCAATTGACTGATATATAAATTAATTACAGCCACACCATCAACAACAAGTTTCCTTAGAACTTTGGTTGTTACAAAACCTCTGCCTGAGTCTTGATAGTCTTGACTCCCAGCTGACATGAGATTTAATAAAGCCTCTATTTCATCATATCTTTTGGACAAGATTTTCTCCTGTGAAGTAGCATCAAGTAGATACTTGGACTCTAGCTTCAGTCTCTCAATAAAGTTATGCCTAATGATCTCCTTTAGCTGTATGTGATGTGGGCAATCTCGCAGATATCCTTATATCTCTCCCAAGCATGAGCCAAGGTCTCACAGCCCTGAGATCTTTCCTCGCAACTCCATTATTCTCCTCGAAGAGAAAAACCTATTTATGAACTTACTATATAGAGCTTCCCGGTGATAGATCCTGCAGGCTCTTTTTGATGCCATTCCTTTGCCTCTTTAATAAATGAAAACGGGAACAAAGTGAGCTCAACATACTTATCAGAAACATTTTAGTAAATAAAGTTCTCACATAGTTCCACAAATGTTATCAAATTCTTGTGTGGATCCTCATGCGTCCTTGATATTGACAAGTGTTTTGAACCAATTGCATGATTCCCTCTTTTAACTCAAATTTCCAGTGATGGCTAGCTTGATGATTCCTTTGGAAGCGCACTCAAAGTTCATCCTAGCAAAGTGTTGCATTTGAATCCTTTCTTGGTTGTTTACCTATTCATGGTCAATGTTCTCTTCCATTGCTAACTGACGAAAAATTCTTTCTATTTCAAGATCAAAGTGAGTAAAGGATTTTCCCTGAATTCTAGTAGCTGGCATACACCAAACAAACAAAACCTGAAATATGCGACAACCAATAACCAATGTAAAATACAGAATAGTGGAATAAAAATTTCCAACCATAAACAATTGATCAATATTTAAGTCCTCGACGACAACACTAAAAACATGATCTCGCCAAGCGCACATGCAAGTGTATGCAGTCTTCAAGTAATATAGGAAGGGTGAAGTCCTGATATCATATCCACAAAGACTTATCAAATTAATTACTCAAGTTGAATCTTTATTTCACTATTCAATAATACAAAAGTAAAATTTTGAATGATTTTTGAAATTACTTTCTACTTAACTTCAAATGTAAATCAAAGATAATAAAATAAGTTCGTTTGTCGGAGAGTTGTAATTCAAATGACGATTAAAATCCAAGGTCTTGCACAATTGCTTTCAGGTTGAGTTTTATGATTCAAATATGCTAGAATAAATTCTTCTAAAGACTGCTAATTGAAAGTTATAAATTCACTTCTCAACTATTCTACCAAATATCCAAGAACTATCTAACGAACCCTAACACTTATATCGCTATGGTTGCTGGAGAAGCATGAGACGATGGTCGAAGATACTTGACTACACTAAGTTGTAGGGTATATTGCTATCTTCAACAATGAAATTGACCCTGAACTTTTGACAAGAGATTGAAACCTACTCTATGCTTCTTTTAACCCTCATTAGTTTCCTTTCCTGAGTTCAACCAATGAGCCAATGGATAATATCTGAAAGGTGATCAGACTAACAGATAAACATGAGATCAAGTAAGCATAAACAATCTTGAAAAAAAAATAAACATCTAGCATAAATGAATATTCAAACTACAACCGTCCATCTACGACAAAATCCTATAGTTTGGAGTTTAGCTACCCATGTTCATGTGTAAACCCAAAGAAATCATCATTTGAATCACAAAGATAAAGAATAATGCAGAAAAACTTAAGAATAAAATGGAACTTCTTGTCTCTTCCCTAAAAGTTGCGTATAATTATTGATAGATCAGTAACAAACGCCCTAGAAACGTATTTATAAGCATGGTAATAACCCTTTTTCCCTTAAGTAATTCAGCTTTGGACTTAGAAAAGTACATCCAGGAAAGGACCTGGCGTGCCACTTCACTAATCTCGCCACACTTCGCTTGAATTTCTTCTGAATTTTAGCTTCTTGCACGCCATTTCTACTATCTCACCAAGGTTTTAGTCAAAATTTTGCACTTCGAGACCTGGCGCTCCACTTCTCTTATTTTGCCAAGGTGTTGATCAAAATTGCTACTGAAGTACAAGGTCTGGCGTGCCACTTCATCCATAACACTATTTGAGCGCAATTTCTCTGAACTTTAGGCTCTGGCCCGCCACTTCTCCCATTCACTAGGTCAAAATTTCCTCGAATTCTTCTTTTTACATACCTTGCATTATTTTTGAGCATTCTTCCATAACCTACCAAAATCATCTAAAAATATCTGTTTGCTTTTATCACACACACATTCATGAAAACTTGCATAATTTTTTCAAACTATGATTAAAGATAGGTAAAAATGTGACAAATGGCATAAGAATATACCCAACATCAATGACTCCCATGGAAGATCGTTGGTACATACCATGACTCGTATGCCGAGTCGTTCTGAGGCAAGTTACAAATTTTTCTATGTTCTACTCTAAGTCTAGGGTAGGATTTTAGACACTTTTGGGGTGTTACAATATATGACTTTCAAGCTTGAAGAAATCATCACCTGAAACAACACAACTTCTAAAACCAACGCTTTTTATAAAAATCAGGGCCAACTTGATCATGCACAAATATTGTAATGCATTGTACACTGAATTCTTGTCATCTTATGCCCTGACCATTTAGTGGTGTCCCCTTGCTCACACATCGTCATAAAAATTGTTGGAGGCATATCAACAAGGCATACTCACTCTCTAAAAGACATTCCAAACATAAAAAACATACCATAAGTTTGCTCTTAGTGTAATATTCCATCAACCAACATAAAAATATTAATATCAAGATCAAAACAACTTTTATAGGTTGTAATGTTGGCTAAGGGACAAATAAAAATTATTTGAAAAATAGTGACTACCATTCCTAAGAACTTTAAGACACCAACTTTAACTTTTTCACTCTTTTTCTTATACCACCTCATTTTTCCAACATATGTTTAAGCTTCCTTTGACTAATCCTTTTTTTTCTATTGCCCTTTCTTAAATTACTTTGTTGCTAGCAATCATATTTTTTCACTTTAAGAACAATAATGGCAGTTTATTTTTATTTCAATTTTCTTTCCACTAGCAGCAAGTAAAGCATTATTTTTCATGGAAACTCTTTCTCCTTTTTATTTCAATCCACATCTCCCTATTCACATTATTTTTCAATCTCACACTTTCCACCATCACTACTTCAGTGTGTATTAGGGATTCTTTGGATCAAACTAATATGAGATAGACAACAAAGGGGATAGACTTATCATGTGGTTATACAAATAAATAAGCTCATATGGTTTAACAAGTCTAACAAGGGACAATCCAAGGGAAACTAAAACACAAGATAACAAAAATTGGCTATCAAAGACATGCCTTTATCACATCCTACACTTTAAGACTTCATTATTTCACACACACACCAGACAAATTCTAGATTTTAACATATGCGTGAAACACAAAAACAATAACTCACCTCTCATGGCATCATGACTTAAAAGTGGCTTTCTATGATCACATATGCACACACAATCAAACTGAATGAATTTTCATAATTATGCCCATATTTCGCATTATTCGACTCAAGTTAAAGAACTAATGTGTATCTAGTGAAGTTCTTAAATTTTCATGCATTTTTCAAGTGAACAGCCTATGCTTTTTAGTTTCTATCTAAGTGGAATATCAAGAGTTCAACAAGTGGCTGTTTATTAACTACAGAATCCTATGACTAATTTTTCCTTAATACGATCATCATCCATCCATCATCAGGACAAGTCACTACATAAGAATATCACCTCAAAATTATCTCAATTCAAAAGAGAGTATCCCCAGGAAAATAACCAAAAATAAAAGCCGAGGAATCCATTCTAAAATAGAAAACAAAAAAACAAAAATTATCCTGCACAATTATGGCAACTAGTACTATTTATTATACTGTAACCCCGGTTGAGAGGGTCTTCATACCTTGCCAAGGGTAAGGACTCTAACTAGCTCGGTTAGCTACACTTCAGTAGGCTGGTGATGATAGAGATGAGGTGGTAAACGCTGGTCGACATGGGAGGGGAAACCAAGCTTAGAAATTTATCCCTCGGTTCTTCAATGACGATGACCTAGATATTGATGAGGTTGGGTCAATTGGAGCAATTGTTCCACCATCACTGCCCGCTGGGGCTAAATTTGACATTACGAGCACCATGATTCAATTGCTAAACATGAAAGGGGTGTTCAGTGGCCACGCAACAGATAATGCCAAACTGCATTTGATGAACTTTGTAGGAATATACAAGGCATATAGGTTGCCCGAAGTAAGCCGGGATGCAATAAGACTCCGATTCTTCCCTTTCTCTCTATCAGGAGAAGCTACTTTGTGGTTATCAGAGTTTCCTAACGACTCCATAACGAATTGGAGGGAGCTTAAACAAGCCTTCTTGGAGAGATTCTTTCCCCCATCAAGGATGTTACAGTTAAAAGATGAGATCTATAACTTTCAGCAAATTAAGACGGAGGCACTTCATGAAACCTTGTTGAGGTTTAAAAAGAAGTTGACTAAGTGCCCGAACCATAAAATCCCAGATGACCATTTGCTGGAAATCTTTTACAGGTCTCTTAATGATAGCATCAAGGTTGTAGTAGACACGGTGGTGGGAGGAGCATTGATGAGTCACTCCTGGGAGGAAGCAACCACTATCCTTGACAAGGTGACAAAGACAAACAGGGCCTGACATACAAGGGAGGCTGATACAGTAGCAGCTACATACTGTTGGTTTGACTATAGACTAATGAAGGAAGAAGGATAAACGCGATCAGGAGTTGGCTTACATGCGCACATCATTGGACTTACTGATAAAGCATATCATGGGAGCAGGAGCCAAAAAGGTAAATGCGGTGGGAACTCAAGGAAGGGAGCAGGGGGCAGAACACTCTTATTTTGAGGAAGAGGAAAGCTTCCTAGGTAGCCAAGTGAAGGGTTTTCGAGCCAACACCCAAGCGTCTAGACAAGACAATTGGCGCCAAGGTTCTGGAAATCAAGGTCGGAACCAATACAGAGACAACTGCAATAGGAACAGGTTCAGAGATAGGAGCCATGGTCATGAGCAAGAGGGAGAATGGAGAAGGACTGACGGATATCACAATGACGAGTTGGAGTCTATGTCCCTCCTAACGCACGAGAAAAGGAGGTCGGACAATCAAAGTTGGAGAGTATGATGGACGAAATGCTGAAAAAGGTGAGGTCCACGGATGATCAGTTAAAAGAAATTTGAAGTGACTTATCTAGCATGGGTCAAAAAGTGGAATCTCATGCCACCGCCATCAAGCAAATAAAACACCAACTTGGGCAATTGTGCACATTAATGAACCCTAAGAAAAAGGGTACACTTCCTAGCAACACTGTCCAGAATCCAAAGAATGATGCTCATTGCATGGAAATGATGACTAGGAGTGGTAAAACCACAGTTGATCCCTCGTTGCCTGTTGAAGTTGAAAGGAGGAAAAAGAGTGTGATTGAGGAAGAAGAGATTGGTGATGAGACACAACATGATGGGTTGCAAGAGGCCCTAGGAGTGAGAAGGAATGCGACATGGATCAAAGGGCAACTCTAGTGCAAAATGCTATCCCGAGACCCCCTCCACCATTCTTGCAAAGGATGAAGAAAAAGGCGGATAACGGTAAGTTCTAAAAATTTCTTTCAATGCTCAAACAACTTTCTATGAATATACCATTGGTTGAAGCACTAGAGCAGATGCCAGGATATGCAAATTTCGTGAAGGACCTGGTGACGAAGAAAAGATCTATATGCTATGAGCTGGTTGACAATGTCCATCACTGCAGTGCCATAGCAACAAGGGTCTTAGCTCAGAAAAAGGAAGACCTAGGTGCCTTCACGATACCTTGTACCACCGGTAATGTCAAGTTTGCAGGGGCACTCTGTCATCTGGGATCTAGCATTAACCTGATGCCCTTGGAGGTCTTTAAGAAGCTAGTATTGGGAGCCCCCACAGCAACCAACATGCGGCTACTGATGGACGACAGAACAGTAAAGAGACCAGTGGGCATCCTAGTTGATGTGCTCGTCAAGGTTGATAAGTTTATATACCTAGCAGACTTCATGATCTTGGATTGCAAGGTCGATTATGAGGTCCCCATCATTCTGGGGCGACCATTCCTCTCCACTGAGAGAGCTCTAGCAGATGTGGAAGCTGGCCTGTTGAAGTTCAGGCTAAACAAAGAAGAGGTAACTTTCAACATCTGTCGGACAATGAAGCAACCAAAGGAATTTAGTGTGATCTCAGCACTTGAGGATGAGTACGAGTCATTTGAAAAGTTCTGAGTAGTCAAGAGACTTGCGTCGTGCTGCGATGTTAAATCAGGCGCTTCTTAGGAGACAACCCAATTGGTGGTTTGGTGAAATCTGAGTAACCAAGACACCTGCGTCGTGCCGCGACATTAAATCAAGCTCTTATTGGGAGGCAACCCAAGTTATTAAACTAATGTGTGCTCAGCGTGCAGGGAAATAAAAATTGGTGGCTGAAAAGTCTGCTGCTATAGGATCTCAGTACGACTAGTGGTGAGGTCCTATGAGTCGTGGTAGCAGTAGTGGTGAAAAATAGAAAATTTTAAGCAAAGTCAATGGTAGAGTCGTAGGATGCACTCGTAGGTCACCAGGTAAGTTCTCTATTGCTAAAGTCATACGGGCCAAGGAAGAGTCATAGGTTTCTCCTACGACTTGTGGTACAAATCGTGATGGGTCAAAATCACCCAATTCGGCCTAGATTTTTAAATTAGACCTCACCTACTTAAACTTCAAAACTCACCATCTTCCCACACGAAAATCTCAAAACCCACGACCTACGACTTGAGAAACCTTCTTTCCAACACCCGTAGCTACCCATCACAAAGAAATTAAGCACGAAAGTCTTGCTTCAAATGAGTGTGCAAAGCCTTAGATGTTGATTTCCATTCTATGAATCGACAATCAAGTAAGTGATTTACATTGTAAGTTCTTAATGCTTGAAAGTGAACTTAAGGGAATCAAAAACCCATAAGAATCATTGGGGGTGCTTGAAAATCAATGGCTAGGTGCAAAAAACTCCAACTCGACCGAAAATACACTGGAAATTGATTGAATTTTGTCCCTAGAAAGACTAAAGGGAGTTACGGGTAGGGGAGGATTAAGTGGTGTAAAAAGGGAGTTTATCATATACCAGACCTGGGGGAAATTTGAGTACCCGCAAAACAAACACTTACACAATGAGCAAAAGAATTGTAAAAAAGGCTGAAAAAGGGTACGAAGAATAGTACAGGTCATAGGTTGACACTACGAGTTGTACTAAGTACTTGTACCACTTATCCAGAAAAATCAATTTGGGAAGCCCACCCTACTACTCGTGGAATCGACCTATGGGTCATACCATGAGTCGTGGTGAAAAATAGAATATGATCAAAATGGGACTGCATCAGACGACTGAATGTATGTATTGTATCTTCATGGTATGAGTCGTACCTACGAGTCATGGGGCACTATCAGGGTTTATCACGAGTCGTATCTTTGAGATACGACTCTTACTAAGGACCCGTGATGAAATACTGAACTTCTTCTATCTGATTTTTCTTTTACAAAATTGGAATACTAACCACTTTCTCACCAGGTACAATGACATACAAACGTAGGGCAGACAAAACACAAGCCTACAGGACATTAATAGATGAAACCACGGACTCAGAGTCAGATCAGACTGGAGAATCACCTAGTGGTTCACTTGAGGATTATCAAGTAGACACCTCAGACACAGATGGAACAAGAACAACTTGGGCAAGAGCAAAGGCCCAAGCCGAAGCAGCCATGGCCACATCCATTCAAGCTCCCTAGTCTGAAGAGGGAGATAGAGAGGAACAACAAAGGTTGGGAACTGGCTCCAACACTGAGGAAGGGTCAGAAGGGACCCAGAATGATGCAAAAAATAGTGAGGAAGAAGTGGAGGAGGAGACCCCTGCCAAATAGAACAAAATAATTGGGTGGAGAGTGTCGGGTGCTAAAGAGATATATGAACAAGGCATCGCTCTCACTGCCAAGAAAAACCAAAAAGAAGCATCCAAGAAGAACCGCGGATCCTCACTAATTCCTTGAATGAAGTTGAGGAGATGAAGTGTATTTTTAGCTTCTATGGGCTAGAGTGGATGGACAAGACCCCTTCACAATACACCGAGGAGATTGTCAGGGAGTTCTACGCCAACTACCTGGCCACAATGGAGGAGAAAGCAAAGGAGGGGCAAAAGATAAAGGTGCAGCCTTGCTGGGAGAGTGTTCTAGTCCAAGGGAGAGTAGTTAATGTATTTGATCAGACTATTGCATAGATGTTGTATGGACCTCAATTTAGACCAACTCGGATAACCCCAGAGTATGATTACGGGGTTGAGGCGATGAAGAAGATTAGGAGTTTGAGCAGGGGTGAGCGACAGAGGCAGTTGCATTGGCTAGCGGAGGTTATAGCTGAGAACAAGGATGGGGCTGAGTGGGTTACAGGTGGCAAGCAGGTGACAAGGAACTCATTGAACTTCATCGCAAAGGCCTGCTAGACATTGGTGAGACATTGATTAGCACCCATAGTGAATGATAACACGCTGAGTGCTGATAGAGCGGCGTTGGTTGCATGCATCATGTCCCGCTACCCTCTTAACATCCCGAGGATCATAGCTACAGAGATACAAGACTGGTCAGTGGAAGTAAGCACTACTATTCCATTCTCGAGCCTTGTATACAGTTGTGCAGGGAGGTAAGAGTTCAGCGGGGTGATGAGAGATTGATTGGAGGCCAAAGAATCGCAGATATAGGCCTTATCCAGGATGAGATAAACCCGATGAGAAGATTCAGGATGCCTACAGCTATCCCAACAACTCAGCCAACAAGGGACGTACAGGTTAATGTCCCAGTACTCAGGAGCAGAGCGAGACACCATCTACAGATGCCGGTCATTCAGAGTCAGCTCCCAGCACCTCAGCTATACCGCTACCCAGCGTACAGACTTAGACTCCTGTAGGGTACATCTTGGTACCGCAGGATTTCCTCCAGAAGCTGGCAAAGAGATTGACCATGGTCGAGTGCAAAATTCAAGCAATGATGGAGAATGTAAATCCATGGGCCAAATTTGAGATAGATGCAGCAGCTCAGGCTCTTCATACCCGCCTGGACAGTTTTGAGAGCAGATTTAACTTGAGGATGGTGGAGCAGTCAGACATCGGCAGTCTCCGTGCGAAGTTAGGGGCTCTCCGGAGCCAAGTGGTTGAGGTGTCTTTACGTCAACCAACTGTTATAGCAGCCCCACTCTTTCAGACCTAGATGTAGAGCTTGGGAGCATATGAATGAGCTGCAAGAGAGAGTAAGAGGAGTAGGAAGCTCCACCGTAGTTTAGCCCGAGCTTGCTAGTGTCCATGACCCTTCAGGTGAGCCACATTCAGCCTCGGTTTCCACATAGGCCATTCAAATGACTACAATCACTGGGGGGACCGCTACCCCCATTGTTACACGATTGAGTGCGTCGGCCACTGCTAACGCCATGATTACTACGGAGGTACCACCTTCGCAAGATGACAGAGGAAAAGTCTGAGTAGCCATAGGTATGTCCTTTTTCCCTTCATGATTCTATTTGATCCTTTGGGGACGAAGCTCACTTAAAAAAAAGGTGGGGTGTACTTGTATTTTTGGGAGATTTTTGTTCGTCTGAGGATTTCTTTTGTTGTGTTTCTTTTCCTTCAGGCATGCTATCCAGTAGAACCAACATGTGTTAGGATTTTTGGTTTTAGTTGTGATTTTTTTGGTTCAATTAGAAAGTAACTCAGCCATTGGATTTGCACTACTTTTGTTGTTTTTGAAAAATTGACCCTGTTTAAAATTTTTTCTATGTATTTGTGATGACAATGCATGATTTCTGTGGATCATTTTATTTCATTTATTTATTAATAGTGCTAGTCTTTTTAAGCCATGTATGAACCAGATAGGTAAAGTGATAGTAGTTCATGTACCATGTGTGAGTGAGGTCTTAGTAGTTGTTCTAGTATGTTGTTGAGGATTTAGAACTTGCCTGGTTGGTCTCTGCATAGGTTGAGGATGGTTGGTTAGGAGATGATCATAGGCCATTTTTGTGTTAGCTCACTTTTAGCCTACATTGCCCTACCAAAGTTTCATGATACCCTTGATCCCAAGTTTGAGCCTTAATAGACCATATTTCTTTGATTTAGCTGTTAACCAAACCCATTTGTTTATAATGAACCTGTTTGGCCCTGGTCCTTCCTTGGATATTGTGAACTTCAACATAAGCAAAATGCTTAATTGGGGTGGCTAATGTAGGGGTGCATAATAGTAGGAGCGGGAGAAAAGGAAAGGAAAGAAAAGAAAAAAAAGGGTAAAAAAAGGTGTGGTGAGGTGAAAAAAGTAAAAAGTTGAAAATTTGAGAATATAAAAAAGGGGAAAAATTCATAATAGCTGGAAATAGTTGAAAAAACACCTCACCCATGCAAATATTCATAAAAAGGAAAAAGGGAAGAAAAGAAGACAAAAAGAATGAAGGGTGAAATAGGAGAATGGTGTAGCCAATGAATGTAGTGCCAAGGAAGGAATAGTCACTAATAAAATCTTTCATCTTTATCATGTCCAGCCCCAAGCCTACATTACAAGCCATATCAAGTCCTATAGTGATCTTAATTTTACCATCTAACAAACCGAGGCAGAGAAAATAAGGGAAAGCCTGTGGTATCTGATGCATAATACTTGCAGTACTTTAAGAGAGTGAGTGCTTAATTTGCTTAGTCCCATGTTTCATTTGATACTTCATATTAGAGTGAGGACTTCATTTTTTGTGAGGGATCATGGATTGTGTTTGCTTTTACCATTGGTCTGTGTGAAAGACATAGTTGATGACTTGATTTTTTGTTGATAGCTAGATGACATGTCTTGATCCCTAAATATGATGTTTTGATGTTGCTTGCAATACATTAGCTAATGATGTTTCAAGAGGAAGGGTCAATAGAGTTTGTATATACAGTGCACAAATTTGTTTGAGTTTTGGTTGTAGTATCTTAACTTTGTTTTCTAGTTAAGCGTCGTGTTAAGTTTTTCTTTTTCTTTTCCTGAGTACATGCAAAAGTCTTAAGTTGAGGGTGTTGATATGCTATGGATTTACAAAACTATTGATGCTCAAAACTAAGAAAACAACATGGACTTAGATGTTTTTATGTGGATATGAGGCACTTTTCCTTCGATTTTAGGATAAATAGGTGTTGGAACAATAAATTGCAAAAGGAAGCTAAAAGTGTGCAAAAAGAGAAAAAAGTGCAGACCGCAGTACGATCTGTAGGATGGACCTACTAGTCGTACTGAGGGCCTTGATGAGAAGCTGAAAGTTTAACTTGGAAAGATTGATCCTATGAGACTTGTCACATATCGTACCATGGTGGTACGAGTCGTGATAAGCTAATGGTGATGAAATCTAGAAGAATTGAACAGGAGGTTGATTCTCAGTACGAGAGCACCTTACAATCCGTGAGATGAAGGTAAATGTCGTACCATACCGGTCGTGGTGAAAGTTAGAAAATGTTCAAAAGATTAGGATCAAGCCATGGGTGTAATATATGAGTCATAGCAGGTTGGTATGAATCGTACCTTGGCCCAACACTTAGCTAAAATTCAGCCAACATTCCAAGCTATGAGTTGATGTCACGATTCGTGAGAAGCCCCTACGAGTCGTAGGTGGACCCGCGACAAGGTCGGCTAAAGATGTGGAAAGCAATCCTGTTAGTTTAGGAAAAGGATTATTGTGTCATAAATACTTTTTATGTTTTAATTTTTAAGGGAGGACAATGAATATACTTAATTCTAGTAGGAAAACATTACAGTAAGCAATGTTACACCATTGGAAGAGAGATTTGAGTTGGTTCAACCTTGTGATCAACCTTTTCTTGAATTCATCTTGTTCTTGCTACTTGTTATTCAAGATATCATGGTTTAATTGAAGGAATTATTTTTCTCAGTCATCTTTGTGAGTATTATTTTATGTTTTCAATAATGAAAATAAATCACCACCTTGCAACTATGAGAGGCTAAAACCTCCACAGCTAGGGTTGTGGGAACCATGGCGGATTAACAAGTTAGGGTTGCACAACATGAGTCTAAAACCAATTCTAATTACTTATATTGTATTTTATTCATCTTTAATAATTCTTAGCAGTGTACAACATGAGGAAGTTCTTGAGTTCTTTACTTGCTTTGGTCGAAGAGGTAGAGATTAGGAAAAGAGAATTACAACAGAGCCTTGATCTTGATGATCATTGTATTAACTTGAGTTGTGGTCGCAGGATAGTTATATCTAGAACATAGTGATAACGATTAGTTTGCAAAATTCATGAGACTTGGTCAACTAATTGAGTATAGTTGATCACGGGCAAAAATAACATGCCCGAGATACGCTTTATGACTTAAATTAGTCTTGTTTATCTAAGTTATTGTATACATTTTCATGTAATTTTATATGAAGTGAAGATATGTGCTAGCCACCATGATTAGCCATTGTTTTGTAGGTTTTGATGACTTTTGAGTAACTAATCCATGAGTTGGGAAGTAGAGGCTTGGAAACGGAATTAACACGCGAACGTCGGCAAAGAGGAGGCACAAAACAGCCCACCGGCGCGTCGGCAATGTGCCACGGCAGGCAGGCCGACCACAACAGCCCACCTGCGCGTTGGCAATGTGCCACGGCAGGTTGGCTGCATGACCAAGAGGTGGCAACGCGCTGCCCAAGCAGCGTGACACGCTGCCAACGCGGTAGGGTGCTGTCGGGGCCAAGCTCGGGTGATTTCCAGAGAGCCTCCGTATCCGTAGCGTGTCACGGAGGCAGTGCTCCACGATGCACTCCGTGACACGTTGCTTGTTATTTCGGGAAAGAGTCCTACTACTATAAATAGCACACTTAGGTTTATTTTTCATAATTCTGACTTGGTGGAGCAAGGACATGGGTTACAGGCAGTTGAGGGACGAAAAGTTCAGGGTTTTTTCTCTCTTTCTTTCTTCTCTAATTCAATTGCGTGTATGATTAACACTCATCTTATGATGATTAATCCACAAATGAGTGGCTAATTCCTCTCCTTGCTGAGGTTATGAACAATTGTGATGAAATTTGATTATTGATTATCTGGTTTTTCATCTTTTCTTCCATGTTGTTCTATTAATTCTTGTTTCTACTGCATTGGTGTGTGACCTACATTAATGTACATCTAAAAAGTCCGGTTTCACTCGAGAGAGCACGAAATTGGAAAGTTGTGAATTAATAGGATATGTTCTTTACTTGATTTGGGAAAATTAGGTCTTCATTTGCTTTCAAGATAGAAATATACTTGAAAGTCGTATTAGTCAATTTAGGAACCGGAATCGTATGGCTAGGACATGAATTGCATTTGATCACAGAAATGTAGACGGATGGTTCATGATTCTTAAGTGAGGTTAAATACGAGAGTTTTAATCTCTTGGCAAATGTTCTTGGCTAGCAATAGGAAGAAAAGATTAACCAATTTATGATGATAATCCATTTCATTACATGTTCGTTTAACCTCAGCATGCTCTTATTCATAGTTCAGATTCAAAGTAGATAATTGTTCTTAGTTTTAGTATAAAAATTTATAAAACAAACTATCAACTTTTTGGTTACATTGTTGTCTGCATTTTCAGAAGTAAATTATAGTATACTTGAGCAAATTGCACTTAATCCAAGTCTCTGGGGGATCAATACTTGGCTTACTAAAGTCACTTACTACTTGTTCGACCACGTGCACTTGCGTGTTGTTTTGTAAACCCACAAACACCCGAACAATAGTCATTCAATAGGGATTGGTCGATCATTTGAATGAAGCTAAGTTATCAGTTTTGTATATAAGTATTGGTAAAGATCACGAGTGTATACCCAAAGCGACTATGAACCCATGGAGAACACAAACCCTAGTTATCATTTTATTATTGATTCACAAACATAATCTTGACTGCCGTTTATTTCTATTATTACTCTTTATTAGAATTCCCCCGTTGTGAAGTAATTACGATATAAGTTCATCTACCAGCTGTAATCTAGATCTTCCATATTCCCTGTGGGTTCGACCCCAACCTATAAGTTTGGGTTCTTTATTGACAACGTCCACTTCGTACTTCAGTTGGAAGTGTGGTTTGACCGTTATCAATTGCCGTATATTTCGGAGATCGCTGATATGCCCCGATCTGGATTATTCCCCTTTTCAAAAGTTTGACTGACCTTTACCCTTTTAATATTCCATTTCCCTATTTCTCACTATTTTTCATTTTCCTAAAAACCCATTTTCCAACCTATCCTGCATTAATAATGGCCATCTTTCTACCCAATCAAATTCCCCTCCTTTCTCATTTAAATACCTCTCGCCACTTTCATTTATCCATAATATTCACTCAACCATAATCTAAAAACACAAGTAGTAAGCAGAGGTTCCCAGGCACAACATTTGTGGCTACTCCACTATTTGGTAAAGTTTCTGCCGTTCATGCTCTAATGTTCCGGGTACTATTGATGATATTTTTATTTTATGTATTTATCTCATGCTTTTCTTTGCTATGTTTTTCTAGATTTTGTTTTGTTTTATGTGGGTGTCACTTTTTTTTGGGTGATGTTTGAGTAACCCTGAGTGGGACACCCTCTTAAATTGCCCAATGATAGATCGACACCTTTTTTAAGGGAGACATTTCATTTTTGGATTGGGTGAAAATTGGTGTGCATCTATGTAGGGGTAGCATGTGGGTTAATTGCATAAAAGCCGCCCACCGGCGGACCGCCAATTTTTCTTCAATAATCGTCGGCCATTTCGTGGGTTGACTAGCCCAATCCTTCATTCTGGCATAATTCTGCAGGTCACCGGTGCTTCGCGGTTCAGGATTGGCGTTTCACCGGTCGTGGAACTAATGGGTATGATGTTTGCTCCTAGGTCACTAATTCATACCGGTGATTCATCGGTGTTTCGCCGAACCACATCCGCCTTTCACTGGCGATTTGCCGCTGTCACCTAAAACACTAATTTTCTCATCTAAGTTCTTTCCTCTTTCTTTGCTCTGTGTTTAAAAATGTGTGGACAATTCTAACCTTAGTTTCCAGCATCATGTCTTTTCCTAATAGTTTCACAGAGGTCAAGCATCAATGACTACCAGCAACGCACAAGATCGAATTGGGTTGGATAGATTGGAGGAGTATTGCATCTCTTTCAAGGAGAATCGATCCATCCATGCAGAAGCTCAATTTGAGGTGGAATCTTTCAAAAATGCCTTCCTAGGTATCTACGATTAGATTGAAATGCGCGATTGGGGTCAATTCACCATACTGGTTGACCCATATTTTTTGTAGTTGGTGTGGGAATTTTATGCATCATAAAGGGCAAGGCAACGAATCCTAAAGCATAACGGTCGTACAAAAATATTATCGTGCCTACCGTCTGTATGGTTTCATGGTCAAGAGGTGCCCATAACTCCAGAGGCAATCAATTCTGTTTATTGGCCTGAGCCAACCCAATCACATTCTATATTCCGTAAGAAGGTGAAGGATAAAACAAATTAGTTCCAATGGGTATCCAACATAATTGCAATAGGTCAACCACAATGGTCCATCTTTAGGGGTCTAATTCATCGACGTGACTTGAAATTTGAAGACCACATGTGGTTAGACTTGGTTTGTGCTAGGTTTTCTCAGAACACAACGGAGGTCCTAATTGAAGTTTCCATTTTTATCACCTACATCACGGATCAAGTACATATCAATATTGGGGATCTTATCATAGATCAATTCAAATGAAGGGCTAAGTTGTAGGCTACGTCATTTCTATATCCTAGCCTTGTGAGTATGTTATATGTGGGGGTTGCATGCCCTTTATTCCGACCATTGGATAAAACTGTGCTGGCTGACAGTGTGATTACAATAGCTACCAAAACTAAAAAATATTCCCTAGCTATGAAGCGAGCAAAAAGTATAGAGAACAGGACTCCACCATCACCTTTGGCGCCCTCTATCACTTCGGCGACCCAATTCTACAGCTACGGCTCCCACCCCTACACCTCTTGATTTGCTCAAATTAGCACAAAAGGCCCAAGTACATGAAAGCCAGCTCGTGAAGCTAGCTAAGGCTATCCCATCCATGATCCAACTTTCCCTAAAGAAAGCCATACAACCTACTAGAGACAAGTTGAAAGGCCTATGCACTACAGTTGAGGTCCTAAAAGATGAAGTGATAACTTTGAGAAAAGAGGTGGCTGCACTCAGTGGACCTCCATTTGCCAGTAACCCAATCCCTCTTGAGCTTGCAACAGTGCCCTCATAGCCTAAGGCACCCAGAAGTCCACCGGATAATTGGTAGGTGGGGTATGACAGTGCGTCATAAATAGTGTCAGATTAATAGTTATATCATAGCCAACCGCCACCACCTCTAATGCTCTCTGTGTATGATATAGATCCATCTTGGACACCCGGCGGGATGGAAACTACATCTTACCATGAGTTTCACACTCTGCTGGACAAATGGGTTGTGCCAGGACCTGGGAAACCATTGGAAATCCCACCTGGCCCACTGAGGCCGACAACTGAAGAAATGACTTCTTCGCACTTCGATGAAGCCACATATTCTTGGGGCCCTTGTCCAAACCACTAATTAAATCAGGAATCCTCCTTCACCTTACTGTCTGTTATATTTGTTAGACTGGGGGAATGTCTGGTTTAAAGTAGGGGGAGGGTGTGTATGTTTCACAAAAGTTTTTATATTAGTGTACTAATAATGAAAATGGGGTCCTTGTCTTGAATTGTTTTTTCCTTCGGGACCTAGGTCCTTTGTTTGTTCGCCGTGTAAATAGTAGAATAGTAATAAAACTCCAAGGGTTTTCTTCACACCACGATTCTTTCCCGAGGAGTATTTCTTTGTTTTTCCTTTCTTTTTTATTGTCGAATTGGGTTGGCTCTTTCTGATGATAGATTGAGTAGCGACTTTCTTAAGGGAAAATGCCATGTCATTTTTGAGTCTTTTATGGAGCTATTTTGAGAGGTACTTGTTATACCCCGTAAGATTCTCGGCATCTAGATGGCCTATTCGCACATTGGTTAAGCATATTTGGAAGCCATACGTGCTAGAGAAAGGCCCGGAAAAGGATTAGACGGGTAACCTGTCGAACCATCGCGGAAGGAGCCGAGGCAGAGCCCCTCCGCAATGGCAACGTGTCACGGAGGTGGAGCCTCCGCGTTGGCTCCGTGACACGTTGGCCCTGTCCAGGCTCAAGTATATAAAGCCCCACTTCGATTTATTTCCATTTAAAACATATGAAATTTCCAGAAAACGCAGAGGAACAGAGGGGAACAAAGAGGGTAAATATATTTTCGTCTGATTATGCTGCCAAACGTAGTCCAAACCCAAATTAACCTCAGATACCGAGGTATTTAGCAGCAGAGAGCATTCCTACGGATTTAGTTTCGCGAAATACGGCCGACGAATCATCGAGCTACCGGACTAAGGTAAGTGGAATTGCTCCAAACTAGTGTCTATGTGTTCCTAGCTGTGAAGTGAATACTTCTCCCTTCCGGACTTCTGGAAAATAGCGATTTTTCGACCGTCTTTCGATAAACCTAAGTTTAGGCTATAATTATATCGAAAGTGATGTCGTCCTTTAGAATAAAGTTGTATTTAGTACTGATTGATATATATATGAATGCAGTTGGGAGGAATAGCTGAAATACTGACAGAGCTACGCCGGTTAGTCGGGAAATCAGAAGTGAAGGTATGTAAAGCTAGTTTCCTCGGCAAGTTAGTAGTCTCGGTATAGTAAAGTAGCTTAAAGGCCAGTAGAATATTCAGAAGTCATATGTTGTGTTTATTACGAATGTTGGTACGATATTGGAAGCATCATGTTATGTATAGCATGAAACGTGCTAGCACGATATAAATTCTAATACAACTGTTAGGAACTGTACAACATGCCCAGTATGTGATTTAGTAAAGAATGTTAGGATATTATCGTATTAAGTTGAAACCTAGTAAAGTAATGTAAGTATATGTAAGGTATCTCAGAAGTAGAATGATAGATTAAAATAAAGTTTAGAAAGCCTGTTAGAAATAGTAAATCATGTTACTATAGAAACTCAGTTATACAGCATGGTTTCCAGCAGAAAAACTATATCTTGTTCAATATTAGACTCAGTATAGTATGGTAGAAAATTATATTTATATATATACTATTATAAATTTCAGCATGTACTAGATACATACATACCACTATCGCTAGTTCAGCATATAGGATGTACAGATACATTATCATCACTAGCTTCAGCATGTGGTATATGCAGATAATATTACTAGTTGAGACCACTGTATTATCTTGGGGTTGGATTACCTAGCATTCATGACCGCCCCAGGGTTAATAGCTATATCGAGCAGAGGGCGAGGATACGTCGCTCTACGGAGTGACATGCCATCCCACAGGGGACGAAGATGGGATGCCGGTTTTCCCATATTGTGCCTTGGTCGGCCCTTATACAACCCCGTCGAGCGGGTACGCCCGGGGTGTTGATTCAGGAGTCCTCCGGACTCAGGTACAGTTATAGTCAGGGGCTCAGTGAGCCCAAGTGCATACCCAGGGGATCGGCAGGATGCTTATAGTTATTATAGGAGATGGGACGACCGGGGTAGGGGTATAGATTGTGTGTTGATTGTACCTCCCGACTTATGGGGGCCGGGTAAGGTTTGTGTGTGCTATGCTATGTTATGTTGTGTTATGCCATGTTATACTAGATACGAGTAGATCGACAGTAAAGCGATACACCTCCAGGTATGACTCCTACTCCTTCCAGCATGGTTAAGAGTAGGCTTAGCTTTACGTTTTCAATCAGTTTAGTCTTTTCCTTTCTATTTCAATTCCATCAGTTGTATTGTTACTTTCAGATATTCTTCAGTTGTTGTTTTACATACTCAGTACCAGTGGTACTGACGCCCAGTGGGGCGCTGCATTACTTGCCTGCAGGTACTCATAGACGAGGGGCCGATACCTCATGATTCCAGCCAGGTCACAGGGTCATCAGCTCCATTCATCCGGAGCTAGATAGCTAGAGGTTTATCCCTTTCTTTTGTTGTACAGCATGGGTAGGCCGGGGCCCTGTCCCGACCATCTTATCAGTATTCTTAGAGGCTTGCAGACTGTATATATGTCCCTGTGGTCAGTTGAGCCGGTCGTGTGAGGTTGTGCAGTATGTTATAGCTGTTTAGCATTTCAGTTTATGCTGGCCGTGTGAGGCCTTATCCAGTCAGTAGTGGTGACCTTGCCGGTCACGTAGTTATTCAATATTCTATTATTGAGTTGCAGATAACTAGACAGCGTGGTGGCCTCATCGGCCCGCATAGGTTCCTTGTTATGAGTGTGTTTCTGGTTAGCTGCTATTACAGGTACAGGTGGCTATAGGCCTAGTTGGCCAGAGGCTGTATTTACAGCCGTTATATAGCCCGTTGTTTCCCTGAATCTGAGTTAGAGCCTGCCAGGCACCTGATGTGCTTAGGCTCAGTAGTCTAGCAGTTCAGGTCCTAGTATGGCACCAGGTGCCAGTCATACCCCCCAAGGCGGGGTGTGACAAACTTGGTATCAGAGCAGGTTGTGTTTCAGGGAGTCTGCAAGCCGTGCTAAGTAGAGTCTTGTCTATGGATGTGTTGTGCACCACATACTTTAGGCAGGAGGGTGCGAGGCATAATAGGATGGTTACCCTTCTTTCATACTCAGTCGTGCCATGGCACAGTACAGAATAGGGTTGGTCCTTTTAAAACTTATCATATTCTTTGAATACAGATACAAGTCAGACCAGTGAAATTCTATTCCAGGCAGAAGATCAGATATAGCAACAGGAGAGAACATCAGCCAGTTACAAGGTAACTACAGCAGCGGGAGGAGGTAACAGGGACCTCCCAATGTTATACTCTTATCGGTATCATCCCCAATATATGTCGATAACTTCAGGATAGGAAGTCATAAGCATAACGTATAAATGAGTCGATTTATTTGTTAGATATATAATATATGATTAAGATAATAAATAATATTAGATTATCAGATAAGTGTGAGAAAGAGAGGGAAATGTAGGATTCCCACCTCCATCCTTACAGGTATGGTAAAGTTCCATGTCTTCGTTTCGTTGCAGTAAGAAAAAGTCATTCCTACCCCTTAGTTTTGATCCCAATGTAGCAAAGGGCATAAGGATTGAGACGATGTTGCCCAAAGCAGGAAGTAAGTGAAAGGTGGATTGGTTGATTCCAGAAAGTGTTAGAAAGAGTAAGGAGCCCTTATGATTATGTAAGTTGTGCAGACCCTCACGGTAATAAGTCAGAAGAGCAAGCAAGACTACTGGCTTACTCGAAGTGGGTGTAGGAGATCCGTTAATGATGGACTCCCAGTAAGAGTCAAGTTCAAGTCAAAAAAAGGTTGAATCCGCCGTAGCATGCTAATGACGGAAGGATATGTCCGTAAGATAATAGTTATAATCTTAGCTGTGATATCAAAAGACAGGGAGATTATATGAATGAGATGGGTCCGACTGCAAGTCAGAAGAAGTATAGGTTGGAACTTGACTGGCAACCTTATTGACAGTGTAAGGCAGGTACCTTGAACCCCATAGCCCATTTTAAGGAAGATGAAGGTGAAGAGCATGAATATAAGATTTTGAGGGGAAATTAGAATCACCCCTAGATTGATAGAACACCGTGTATTAAGGACTAAACCTTAGACGAACAGCTAAGAGACATTAAGGTTGTAGTTTAGAATGTTGCGGTATGTCCACCCAAGGAGAAGGTAAGAGGGTACCGAACCAGAGATTCCAATCTAGTGTGGCCCAGAGATAAGGTCCAACAGACAGTCACGGGCCTTAATATAATGCCAAGTAAGGCCACACGGTTCGGATGTTGACCCCACATTGTAAGAGTGGTGAAATTTCAAATAGCAGATCATAGCTAAAGTGAGGATATGAGATATCATTAGACCGTAGAAGCGGTATATCATGTGCAGTATGAAATTCAGTAAAACATGTCAGAAATTATGTATCATCACAAAATTCAGTATGTATTGTACATAGTTGTTGATATACATATGTACAGATAATAGATATGATGTGAGTAGTTGGCTATAGGGGTTACAGTCACACAGATTTTGGTTAGCTGCTAGGAAATATATACAAATCGTACTGCAGGACCCCTCACCAAAATGGGGGGACATGTTAAGTGTGATTCATATATGAAGCCATAGAAACTTTCTCGGTTCTCAGTCTATTGAGTTAACAGACTTATATGCTTGTTGACAGATCTAGACTTAAGAAGCTCACAGGAGTTAGTAGCCAGAGTTATGTGGTTGATGATACAGGCACGGTTAGATGGTCTAACGACCAGCTGGCGCCTGTATTAGCAGGGAAGCATCCCTAAAGATCAGTAACATTGTCGCATGTGCCAGAACCAAAAATAGAGGTCGAATAGGTATACTTCAGGGGTTAGCAATACCAGAATTTTTCCAGTATGTTAAGTGGTCATACATCGTTTTTCCCAGCCTTATAGGTGAAAGTCGGCCTTAGTCAACCTAGCAGCTACTATGTGGAACACCCCGCAGGTCAGCCAATCATTTCAGTTAGACAAACCTGTGGGTACCCCAAGAAAGAGTCCATATCAGTAGTCAGTGACGGACTAGTACTTCAGCTGGTTCTCGTAAGGTATTCAGATACAGAGCCCTAACAGGAGGCCAGTCTTTACAGAATGGCTCATAAGACTGAGAAATTTCCAAGGACAGTAATATAAATCCAGGGGGGGTACGAATAAGGCGTAAGAAATTGGTAATGCCTTGCTCTCACAATGTTTACTAAGACAAGGAGATCGGTAGGTTCCCTATGAAGATCCAGGGATGGATTACCTGAGTGTAGGTTGGACCCAGCATAACACTACAATTGTTCAATTAGGAGGGCAAAATAGTTAGTTGTCCACAACCCTGCAGTTATGCATGAGCTACGGATGTCCGAGTAGGACATGTAGAGCATTGTTGGACTACTGCAACATTAGGGTCATTTAACCCAGTTATTTAGTTGTTCAAGGTTTTCAGCCAGACTATTAGAAATCATGATCATTGTTAGGATCCTCTAATTAGATACGAACACATGGTGTGCAGATAGTCATTCAGGTTATCTCAACAACAAGTAGCCTTAGCATGCGGCCAGAAGGCCAGATAAGCTCTAGCTATACCGGTAGATTACTTGTCAGATTCTCCGGTATAATAAACCAGTATGACCGTCAGTTATATGTCAAGTTTTCTAAATGTGAATTTTGGGATGAGTTCAGTAGCCTTTTTGGTCACATTGGGTCAGAGGCTGGTGTACAGGTAGATACACAAAAAATCGAAGTAGTGAAGACATAGCCCAGACCTACCACTCCGATCGAAGTATGCAATCCCTGCGGTTAGCCGGGTACTACAGAGGGTTTGTGGAAGGATCATTCACCTTAGCAGCACCTCTGACTAAATTGACACAGAAGGTAGCAAGGTTCCAGCAGACTGAGGCGTGTGAGCCGAACTTCCAGGGGTTAAAAGACAGGTTAACATTATCCCCAATGTTAGTATCGCCAGAAGGTATAGAGGGTTGATGCAGCATGGTAAAGTAGTAGCTTATGCTTTCAGGCAGTTGAAGAAACATGAAAAGAATTATCTTACCCATGACCTGGAGTTAGCTGCAGTAGTTTATGCCTTAAAGAGTGAATATTTTGTATCACCCAGGAAGGGCTAATGTGGTAGAAGATGCCCCTAGCCGTAACTCTATGGGGAGTTAGCATACTTGCAGCCTGAACAGCCAAAATTGGCCCGAGGATTACACCAATTAGCTGGTTTAGCCATTCACATAGCAGAAATAAAGGACAACAGAGCGGTAATACAGAATGTCGCAGTGTTGTCTTTAGTGGTGGAAGTAAAGGAACAGTAGTATGAAGACCCTAGCCGGGTTCAACTTGAACACAAGGTTCAGCAAGGAGAGGTCGCATATTTTCAAATAACCGAGGATGAAGTGTTGTGACGTAAAGGCCACATTTGTGTTCCAGATATTTTAGGGCTTCGCCAGCAGATTATGAGCGAGGCGCATTACACCCGCTATTCTCTCCACCCAGGCGCGACGAAAATGTATCATGATATCAAGGAAAACTACTGGTGGCCAGGTATGAAAAGAGAAATTGCTGAATTTGTAGCTCAGTGTCCTAACTGCCAACAGGTGAAAGCAGAACATTAGAAACCAAGCGGTTTGACTCAGGACATAGCTGTGCCTCTCTGGAAATGGGAAGCAGTGAATATGGATTTTGTAGCAGAATTACCTCGTACCAGACAAAGATAAGAATCTATATGGGTGATAGTTGATAGATTGACAAAATTAGCTCATTTCCTGCCAGTAAGAGCTACTTTCTCGGCCAAAGATTATGCTGAGTTGTGTATTCGGGAAATAGTCAGATTGCATGGAGTACCGGTATCCATTATTTCAGACAGAGGAGCACAGTTTACGGCTAGATTTTGGCAAGCATTTCAGAGGGGTCTGGGAACGCAGATTAACTTGAGCACAGCATTCCACCCTCAGACAGATGGACGGGCTGAGCGCACTATTCAAACACTCGAGGACATGCTACGAGCGTGTGTGCTAGATTTTGAAGGTAGCTGGGACGAGCATTTGCCCCTAATCGAGTTTGCTTATAATAATAGCTACCACTTAGCTATTCAGATGGCGCCTTTTGAGGCATTATACGGGCGAAAATGCAGATTGCTGGTTGGCTGGTTTGAAATAGGAGAATCAGCGTTAGTTGGGCCAGACATTGTTCAGCAGTCAGAGGAAAAGGTAAAGCTTATCCGAGAACGTTTACTGACTGCACAGAGCCACCAGAAATTATATGCAGATGTGTGGTGCAGAGACTTGGAGTTTGATGTGAATGACTGGATATTTTTGGAAATGTCTCCAGGTGATGAGATTGAGCAAGAAAGGTAAGCTCAGCCCGAGGTTTCTTGGGCCATATCACATACGTAGAAGAATTGGCCAAGTGGCGTATGAGTTGAACTTGCCGCCAGAATTAGAATCTGTTCATCCAGTCTTTCATGTATCCATGCTAAGGAAATGTTTGGGAGACATGTCAAGATTAGTTCTAGTCCAAGATATCCAGGTTGCAGAAGAGCTGGCCTATGAAGAGGTTCCAGTAGCCATCCTAGACAGACAGATTCGTAGATTGAGAACTAAAGATATTGCGTCTGTCAAAGTATTATGGCGTAACAAGAACTGAGAGAAAATGATGTGGGAAGCTGAGGAAGATATGAAAGCTAGATATCCTCACTTATTCCAGGCCTAGTCAGGCGACAGGTATGTCCGTGTTATTACTTATGCGGTACCTTGTGGTTATGTATGTATAACTAAGAAAGATTGATGTTTAGGAACATTATAGTATTGTGTGGAGTACCTGCATTGGACTTTTCTGTGTTTCAGGATTTATGAGATAGTCCATACTATGGGGGAAATTCTGCCGAAATTTTTCTAGAAACAAGTTGAGTAAGTCGAAAAGTCCTCTAGATAGAAGGTTACATTCGAGGACGAATGTTCTTAAGGGGGGGGGGAGAATGTTATACCCCGTAAGATTCCCGGCATCTAGATGGCCTATTCGCATGTTGGTTAAGAATATTTGGAAGCCATACGTGCTAGAGAAAGGCCCGGGAAAGGATCGGATGGGTAACCTGTCGAACCATCGCGGAAGGAGCCGAGGCAGAGCCCCTCCGCGATGGCAACGTGTCACGGAGGTGGAGCCTCTGCGTTGGCTCCGTGACACGTTGGCCCTGTCCAGGCTCAAGTATATAAAGCCCCACTTCGGTTTATTTCCATTTAAAACATATGAAATTTCTAGAAAACGCAGAGGAACAGAGGGGAACGAAGAGGGTAAATATATTTTCATCCGATTACGCTGCCAAACGTAGTCCAAACCCAAATTAACCTCAGATACCGAGGTATTTAGCAGCAGAGAGCATTCCTACGGATTTAGTTTCACGAAATACGGCTGACGAATCATCGAGCTACCGGACTAAGGTAAGTGGAATTGCTCCAAACTAGTGTCTATGTGTTCCTAGCTGTGAAGTGAATACTTCTCCCTTCTGGACTTCTGGAAAATAGAGAGTTTTCAACCGTCTTTCGATAAGCCTAAAGTATAAAGTTGTATCGAAAGTGATTTCGTCCTTCAGAATAAAGTTGTATTTAGTACTGATTGATATATATATGAATGCAGTTGGGAGGAATAGCTGAAATACTGACCAAGCTACGCCGGTTAGTCGGGAAATCAGAAGTGAAGGTATGTAAAGCTAGTTTCCTCGGCAAGTTAGTAGTCTTGGTATAGTAAAGTAGCTTAAAGGCCAGTAGAATGTTCAGAAGTCGTGTGTTGTGTTTATTATGAATGTTGGTATGATATTGGAAGCATCATGCTATGTATAGCATGAAACGTGCTAGCACGATATAAATTCTAATACAACTGTTAGGAACTGTACAGCATGCCCAATATGTGATTTAGTAAAGAATGTTAGGATATTATCATATTCAGTTGAAACCTAGTAAAGTAATGTAAGTATATGTAAGGTATCTCAGAAGTAGAATGATAGATTAAAATGAAGTTTAGAAAGCCTGTTAGAAATAGTAAATAATGTTACTATAGAAACTCAATTATACAGTATGGTTTGCAGCAGAAAAACTATATCTTGTTCAACATTAGACTCAGTACAGTATGGCAGAAAATTATATTTATATATATACAATTATCAGTTTCAGCATGTACTAGATACATACATACCACTTGATCACGGGCAAAATAGCATGCCCGTGATACGCTTTATACCTTAATATAGTCTTATTATCTAAGTTATTTTACATAATCTCATGTGATTTTATATAAATGTGAATATATGTGCTAACCAACATGATTAGTCCTTGTTTTGTAGGTTAATAATGCATTTGAGGAACTAATTCGCAAGTTGGTGAAAGGAAGGAATGAAGTGGAAGCAAGTGGCGAAAAGTCGACAAGGGGCATGCGTTGGCAAGGCTGGCCGCGCCAGGCAGCGTGCCACGCTGTGCGTGTGCCGCGCCCAGCGCCGTGCCACGCCCTTGCCAAGCGCACGAGGAAAGGCAGCAGCAGGCAGCAGGAGGCAGAGAACCAGCGCGGCAGCACCGTGTCGCGCTAGGCAGCCTGCACGACAGCAGCTTGCCAACGCGCTGCATGGGCAGCGTGCCACGTTGGCCAGCGCGGCAACCCTCGACAACTTGGTTTCCTGAGGCAATTTCCAGAGAGCTTTCGCGTTGTCTCCGTGTCACGGAGGCAGTGCTCCGCGATGCACTCCGTGACACGGAGCCGTTCCCTGTCAGGCTAAATTATGCACGTTTTCCATTTACTATAAATAGGACCCTTAGCTCCTAAAATCATTTGGTCACGATTTTATTCTGGAAAACTACCTAGGAGTGAAGGGAGAAGTGGGAGAACTCATCTAGGGTTTGTCAAATTCCCTTCTCATCTACCAAATTCATGTAAGTATGTTAATTTAGTATTAGTTAATTGTAGTTTTACGAACATGAATGGCAAGAACCCTTCCTCTAGGGTTGAAGCCATGAATTATGATTGTGCTTTTATGAAATTGTTTTGGAATTAAGTTATTGATTGTTGTTTTCGTCTTGTATTCTGGATTGTTGGTTGTTTTTATGATTGATCACCATGAAAGCATATTTGTTAGCTTGAGTAATAGCTTGAGAAAGCATTACCTAGGTCAGGACATGAGAATGTAAGGAGCATGTTTGTATCTCGGGAGAGATTTTTGTGTTAGGATAGAAATATACCTTACACCTTGCTTGGTTGACACACGGGGGTTATGAAAGACCAACTTGGGATGTCACATCACCACTCGAAGAAGTAGTTGTGAGGCTAAGTTGAGTTAAATGGTTAGACGTACGAAAGTCCCTAATCGTTTCCCCGTAAACCACAACATAATTGATTGCCCGCGACTAGAAAATTAAACTCCTCGCTCACAATGATGCAGTGAGGCTAGATTGTCGTGTTTAGAGGCTCGAAAGACCATAAACATGCAATTCTAATTATGTGAAATAACAATTGATAGTTCCATGCTTAACCCATTGCAAATCGTAGGATCGCATGATTAATTGGTTTTAACTCTATGTTGCTCCTAGAGTGATTTCAGAATATTTTGTTGACCCAAACTTAGACTTAATTAATCTCAATCGAAAATGTCTATAACCAACACTTGAGGTATTTAAGATCACAATAGAAATGGATAGTTAGAGGAATGGGTCCAGTCCCTGTGGGTTCGACAATCCGATTCTTAAAAAGAGCAACTATATTACTTGCACGACCCGTACACTTGCGGACGCGCGAATCGGGCACGTCAAGTTTTTGGCGCCGTTGCCAGGGACTCGGCGATGTTTTGATAATTTATCTATTTTTGTGTGATTTTTGAATTTCCTTAAGTGTTGAAAAACTTGGTCTTAGTCTGTTTGTTTGCAGGTGACAGGTTGTCCTGCCGAGCTGGCTAGAAATAGAGAGCTTGTGGAACCGTTGCTTGAACCTGAGCGTCAATTCCATTTGCAAAGGAGAATAGCTCTAGAGCATAAGCTGAAGAGACTTCAAGAAAAGGTACAACAACAACCACCCGCGGGACAAGCTCAATTGTCATCCGAAGAAATGGAAGCAAGACCAGTTCGCGAAGTGGCTATCCCACTAGCGACAAATGTGACCTCAAGCATTCTTAAACCGGAGCCTGGAGGGCACTTTGAGCTTAAACGGAACATGGTGCAGCTATTACATTCTAGTGGTCAATTCACTGGGATGGCACATGAGGACCCGCAGCAGCACCTACAGAGCTTTTTAGAGATTAGTGACACGTTTGTCCCCACCGGCGTGTCCACAGATTATGTCCGAATGACCCTCTTCCCATTTTAACTGTTGGGAGAGGCGAAGAAGTGGCTGAAGGCTGAGCCACCGAACTCCATAACTTCATGGAATGACTTGGCTAAGAAATTCCTTATCAGATTCTTCCCATCAGGCAAAACTGCAAGGTTGAGAAGTGAAATACTCAGTTTTAAGCAGAGGCCTGATGAGAACCTATATATGGCTTGGGAAAGATTCAAGTCATTGTTGAGAGATTGCCCCCATCACCAGCAATCAAATGAAGTGCTGGCTCATACCTTTGTAGAAATTCTAGACCCACACACAAAAATATTGCTAGACTCTGCATCGGGTGGGCAAGCCTTGGATAAGACATATGATGAGTTGTACACTTTGTTGAACAGCATTGCACAAGGAAATCCAGAGTGGCACAGCGAGTCATCGAGAGGGGCAGAAAACAGATCGGGGTTGATAGAAGTAGATTGTTTGAATGCTTTGGCAGCACAGTTAGCTTCGTTCCAGCATCAAATGATGACTCAGTTCAATAAACTGAGTATGAACCAACGCCAGGGCCAGGTTAATGCAGTTCAGCAAGCTCCGAGTTGGTGTGAAATTTGTGGTAATAATGGGCACCATGCAGAATCTTGTGGAGCCAATCCGGAGTCAGTCAATTTTGTTAGTAATGTGCAGCGCAACAATCAAAATTTTGAAACCAGTTACAACAGAAATTGGCAGGGCCACCCGAATTTTTCTTGGGGTGGAAACCAAAAGCAGAATTTTATGCAACCTCAACAGCAGCAGTATCAACAGAATAGGCATAATGATGGGCAATTGAGTATCAACATTGAGGAAACATTGCAGAAAATTATGGAGACCCAGACTCAGTTAGTGGAAAATCAGGCGAGGATGGCAACAGACTTAATGAATCAGCAAGTAGCCACCCAAAATCTTGAAAAACAAGTGGGTCAGATAGCAGCTGCTCAAAACATGAGATCGCAAGGGGGATTACCAAGCGACACAGATCCTAACCCCCGGCAGATCAATGCCATCAGTCTGAGAAGCGGTAGGCAATTAGCTGATGCAGTGCCAAAAGAGCTGAGCAAAGAGGTGCAGCCGGAGTTGGTTAGACCAGGACCATCCATCAACATGGGAGATAATCAGAGTGCTGGGCAACAAAATTCATGACCTCCATTGCAGCCAACACAAAGACCACCACCACCATTCCCTCAGAAATTCAGAAAGAGCAAGGAGGAGGAATGCTTCAAAAAGTTCTTTGAGAGTTTCAGAGAACTTCACATAAATTTGCCTCTTCTTGATGTTTTGCAGGGAATGCCCAAGTATGCTAAATACTTGAAGGACGTGATGGCGAATAAAGTGAGATTGGTGGATGTCCAAACGGTAGCACTGACTGAGGAGTGCAGTTACAGGGTATTGAGGAAAATGCCAAAGAAACTCAAAGACCCAGGGAGTGTTACCCTCCCCATACAAATTGGTAAAGCTGAGGTGCTACGAGCTTTATGTGACTTGGGGGCGGCAGTTAATCTAATGCCCCTATCCTTATTCAACACCTTGGGGTTGGGACAACCAAGGCCAACAAGGTTGATGCTGCAGCTGGCTGACAAGTCGCGAGTGACACCTGATGGAATAATAGAGGACCTTCTCATCAAAGTAGGTAAGTTCATTATACCTACTGATTTTATTGTCTTAGATTTTCAGGTTGATGACCAGGTACCCCTGATCTTGGGACGGCCATTTTTGGCCACTGGAGGAGCGGTGATTGATTTGAAAGCAGGGACCCTAAAAATGAGGGTTGAGGATGAAGAAGAAATCTTCCGCGTGTACCAAGAAATGAACCCATCTGCACACTATAGAAAACTTTGTCAGGTTAGTGTGTTGGCAGAGGATAAGTGCGGGGTGGGGGATTCCACAGGTGTAGGGCCGAAGGCTATAACAAATGTTCAGCCCGAGTTTGATAAAGGACTTCAAACTGAAAAGAAGTTGGAGAAAGAAAGGAGCAGAGTGGAGGCTGTTTCCTCTAAACAGCAAAAGAAAAGGAGATGGTTCTCGAAAGAGAACCCAGGTATGAGGATGTCCTGAAAAGGATAGTCCACGTCGGGCCACAACGTAAAATAAGGCGCTACTTGGGAGGCAACCCAAGGGTACCACAGGTACCATTTTAATTTCTGGAATTTGTGTTGATTTTATTTATTTTTCATCTTGTGTTGTTTCTGGTGGAAAGTTAAGCACAGATGGAGGGGAAGTCTGAGTACCCGTGGAAGAGGAAGCTAACAAGCATGGAAGAGAAAAAGTGTGGGGTTGAACACCCACTTGTGCAAGTTGAAGAGAGGCATGTTGTTAGCTAAGCCTAAAGGCCTCAGGGAGTATTTCTAACCCTTTGTAAATTTTAATTTGATGCTATGAGGACATAGCATGATTTAAGTGTGGGGTGAGGGAAATTTCAAGGGAAATTTCAAAAATTTTTGTTGTGCTTAACGATTTTTGGTGAATGTAATGCTTGAAAAATTTGAAAATTTTTGTGAAGTAAGCATGACTTCATCACCCGTTGGTTTTCTTTTCGGTTCTTTTCCGACAGGGGGTCTTTGAACCGAAGAATAAAAATTTTATTTTTTTTCCGTTGTCTGTATATAGTGTTTTAGTCATAGTTAGGGACTGTTTCCGACGATGGATGGATGACGACCGTCTTGAGGAAAATTAGTCGGTAGGTGATTGATTTTTGAAATCATAACTAAGTGGTGCTTGATGTTCTTGTTATGTGCTATACGTGATTGTAAGATGCAAGTATGTTAGGTGTGAAGCATGCAGGTGTATAACTTTGTGTGAGACGCTTAGGCTCTTGAATTTGACTCAATATGATTGAAGCTTAATCTGAACTCTTGTGATTAGCTGAGCAAGAGTCTACTGAATATGTCTTGATTTGAGCATGTGCCATGAGTGTAAGGTTTTTGAGTATTCTGTGCTATTGTGGATTGTCTAGAACTTGCCTGGTGTGTTTATTAAACGAAATGAAGGATGTGAATGGTAGGAGATGATTTAGGCATTTCTTTGAATGAACCAATTGTTATTCCTCGTTTTACCTACCTTGAGAAATTAATCCTAGTTAGCCCTGTTGAGCCTTGAGCCTATTCTTTGATAGCTGCAACATAAGCTTAATCCTTTTTCTTTCATTAGCCTTGAACTTGATCCAAAATTCCTAATCGCTTGAGTGAAAAAAATCCCAAGGAGTAAAGGAGTGAGAAGAATGAAAAGAAAGGAAAAGTAGCAAGTTGTAGAAGTGAGAAAAGGACAAAGGTGCACTTGTGTGAAAATGGTTGATTATTAGTAAGGAGCAAGAAAACAAATTAATGAAAAATTATTTATAGAACTCCTTACTAATAAGTTAAAAGTGCCTAAAGAAAGGGGGGAACATAAGAGGAACAAGAAAGATGAAAGGAGAAAAAGGTAAAGTAAGGGAGGGGAAGTTCGTAAGGAGGGCGTA
The DNA here is from genome assembly GCA_035772735.1 of Datura wrightii. Lineage (NCBI taxonomy): Eukaryota > Viridiplantae > Streptophyta > Magnoliopsida > Solanales > Solanaceae > Datura > Datura wrightii. The sequence continues at coordinate 65,900,523 of JASDFA010000019.1, read as the reverse complement.
ATGTATTAAAAGCGTTTAGGAAAGATAGTCACTATTACTGGCCATAATAGTACCTACCTGTCCCTTAGCCTACATTACAACCCATTAAGTCCTACTAGATCTTACATTCACACATCCTTAAATTAGTGGAATAAAACACTAAGGGCAAGCTTATGTGTCATTACATGATGCATGGGAATTCTTTGTGAGAGTGAGTGTAATTCTATTTATTTACCCACACATGTTGTGATGTAAAAATGATTTTTGCGTGTGATTGGGTAACTCTCCTTCCGTGAGGGCACATGTTGAAGGAAGGATATAATTAATGTGGGATTTCTTACTCAGTGATTTGCATGAGTTTGCTAAGATCGAGAGTCGAGTCTTGAGGTTAAGAAGTCTTAGCATTGTTGTATTTCATCTCGGTGATTAAATTGTGTATGCTCTACCTTTAGCTTGTTATCTTATGGAATCATTATAGCCGTAGCTTGAATTATCTTGCCAAATTAGTTATGTGGGAGTCTCCATATGTATGATTTGTAAAATGTTGTTCGAGGACGAACAAGGCTTTAAGTGTGGGGTTGTGATCACGGGCAAAATAGCATGCCCGTGATACGCTTTATACCTTAATATAGTCTTGTTTATCTAAGTTATTTTACATAATCTCATGTGATTTTATATAAATGTGAATATATGTGCTAACCAACATGATTAGTCCTTGTTTTGTAGGTTAATAATGCATTTGAGGAACTAATTCGCAAGTTGGTGAAAGGAAGGAATGAAGTGGAAGCAAGTGGCGAAAAGTCGACAAGGGGCATGCGTTGGCAAGGCTGGCCGCGCCAGGCAGCGTGCCACGCTGTGCGTGTGCCGCGCCCAGCGCCGTGCCACGCCCTTGCCAAGCGCACGAGGAAAGGCAGCAGCAGGCAGCAGGAGGCAGAGAACCAGCGCGGCAGCACCATGTCGCGCTAGGCAGCCTGCGCGACAGCAGCTTGCCAACGCGCTGCATGGGCAGCGTGCCACGTTGGCCAGCGCGGCAACCCTCGGCAACTTGGTTTCCTGAGGTAATTTCCAGAGAGCTTTCGCGTTGTCTCCATGTCACGGAGGCAGTGCTCCGCGATGCACTCCATGACACGGAGCCGTTCCCTCTCAGGCTAAATTATGCACGTTTTCCATTTACTATAAATAGGACCCTTAGCTCCTAAAATCATTTGGTCACGATTTTATTCTGGAAAACTACCTAGGAGTGAAGGGAGAAGTGGGAGAACTCATGTAGGGTTTGTCAAATTCCCTTCTCATCTACCAAATTCATGTAAGTATGTTAATTTAGTATTAGTTAATTGTAGTTTTACGAACATGAATGGCAAGAACCCTTCCTCTAGGGTTGAAGCCATGAATTATGATTGTGCTTTTATGAACTTGTTTTGGAATTAAGTTATTGATTGTTGTTTTCGTCTTGCATTCTGGATTGTTGGTTGTTTTTATGATTGATCACCATGAAAGCATATTTGTTAGCTTGAGTAATAGCTTGAGAAAGCATTACCTAGGTCAGAACATGAGAATGTAAGGAGCATGTTTGTATCTCGGGAGAGATTTTTGTGTTAGGATAGAAATATACCTTACACCTTGCTTGGTTGACACACGGGGGTTATGAAAGACCAACTTGGGATGTCACATCACCACTCGAAGAAGTAGTTGTGAGGCTAAGTTGAGTTAAATGGTTAGACGTACGAAAGTCCCTAATCGTTTCCCCGTAAACCACAACATAATTGATTGCCCGCGACTAGAAAATTAAACTCCTCGCTCACAATAATGCAGTGAGGCTAGATTGCCGTGTTTAGAGGCTCGAAAGACCATAAACATGCAATTCTAATTATGTGAAATAACAATTGATAGTTCCATGCTTAACCCATTGCAAATCGTAGGATCGCATGATTAATTGGTTTTAACTCTATGTTGCTCCTAGAGTGATTTCAGAATATTTCGTTGACCCAAACTTAGACTTAATTAATCTCAATCGAAAATGTCTATAACCAACACTTGAGGTATTTAAGATCACAATAGAAATGGATTGTTAGAGGAATGGGTCCAGTCCCTGTGGGTTCGACAATCCGGTTCTTAAAAAGAGCCACTATATTACTTGCACGACCCGTACACTTGCGGACGCGCGAATCGGGCACGTCACCACTATCGCTAGTTCAGCATATAACATGTACAGATACATTATCATCACTAGCTTCAGCATGTGGTATATGCAGATAATATTACTAGTTGAGACCACTATATTGTCTTGGGGTTGGATTACCTAGCATTCATGACTGCCCCAGGGTTAATAGCTATATTGAGCAGAGGGCGAGGATACGTCGCTCTACGGAGTGGCATGCCATCCCACAGGGGACGAAGATGGGATGCCGGTTTTCCCATATTATGCCTTGGTCGGCCCTTATACAACCCCATCGAGCGGGCACGCCCGGGGTGTTGATTCAGGAGTCCTCCGGACTCAGGTACAGTTATAGTCAGGGGCTCAGCGAGCCCAAGTGCATACCCAGGGGATCGGCAGGATGCTTATAGTTATTATAGGAGATGGGACGACTGGGGTAGGGGTATAGATTGTGTGTTGATTGTACCTCCCGGCTTATGGGGGCCGGGTAAGGTTTGTGTATGCTATGCTATGTTATGTTGTGTTATGCCATGTTATACTAGATATGAGTAGATCGACAGTAAAGCGATACACCTCCAGGTATGACTCCTACTCCTTCGAGCTTGGTTAAGAGTAGGCTTAGCTTTACGTTTTCAATCAGTTTAGTCTATTCCTTTCTATTTCAATTCCATCAGCTGTATTGTTACTTTCAGATATTCTTCAGTTGTTGTTTTACATACTCAGTACCAGTGGTACTGACGCCCAGTGGGGCGCTGCATTACTTGCCTGCAGGTACTCATAGACGAGGGGCCGATAGCTCGTGATTCTAGCCAGCTCATAGGGTCATCAGCTCCAGTTATCCGGAGCTAGATAGCTAGAGGTTTATCCCTTTCTTTTGTTGTACAGCATGGGTAGGCCGGGGCCCTATCCCGACCATCTTATCAGTATTCTTAGAGGCTTGCAGACTGTATATATGTCCCTGTGGTCAGTTGAGCCGGTCGTGTGAGGTTGTGCAGTATGTTATAGCTGTTTAGTATTTCAATTTATGCTGGTCATGTGAGGCCTTATCCAGTCAGTAGTAGTGACCTTGCCAGTCACATAGTTATTCAGTATTCCATTGTTGAGTTGCAGATAACTAGACAGCATGGTGGCCTTGTCGGCCCGCATAGGTTCTTTGTTACGAGTGTGTTTCTGGTTAGCTGCTATTACAGGTACAGGTGGCAATAGGCCTAGTCGGCCGGAGGCTGTATTTACAACCATTATATAGCCTGTTGTTTCTCTGAATCTGAGTTAGAGCCAGCCAGGCACCAGATGTGCTTAGGCTCAGTAATCTAGCAGTTTAGGTCCTAGTAGGGCACCGGGTGCCAGTCATACCCCCCAAGGCGGGGTGTGACAGTACTACCAAAAAATTTTTGAAATGGAATTTTAAAATAGGGCATGAAAATGAGAAATAATGAGTAGGTGTTTGAAGCGAGAACAAAACACTCTTTTTCATACTTTATAAATTCCTCATTTCACATATGAATTTGCATGTTTTGATGTCTTAAATCAAGATTATGTGTCGATAATGACTTTTGTGGACTCCTTAGGTTTGATGCCTTGTCTGGTAAGGACTTTTGTGAATCTCATGCACAACTTCTTTTTAAGAACTTTTCCCAAGTGTGACAAGGAGGAATCTAGATGTAGCTACACTTTGAACATGATCGTAGGCCCTCTTTTGTTATGTTACTTCACCCAAAATGACCTCCTTGAACATTAATTTTTGATAGCCAATGATTGATCCTTGAACCCTTTATTTTGGAAACCACATTACAAGCCTAACGACCATTTTTTAATCCTTCTCTTTGGCACCCATCCTGCCTAGTTGCTAGTGATAAAATAATGAAAAGTGAGACTTGAAGCCCATGAAATGGGGAGCGACAAGGAAATGAATGTGACATGAGGAAAAAGCCTATGTTTGAGGCTATCCAAGAGAATGGGGAAAATGAGGCTTCAATGTGAGGTAGCACCAAAAATTTGATGAAATGAATGAATCAATGGGTTGAAAGACCTCAACTCATCAAAAGAGAAAGAAAAGTAAAAAAGTGATATCTCTTTCATATATAAGGACAAATGTGAAATTCAAAGGTATTATAAGGGTGGCTTGTTTTACACAAATGATGAAGATAATGAAGAAGGAGAAATAAGGTTGAGTGATCTCAATAAGATAATGGGATGTCACAAACATTTGTAAAGGCATTAGGGAGGCTATAGACACTAAAGCTAAACATTTATCCTATCCTTAGCCCTATCCTACATTATGACCCACAAGTCCTTACTGATTTTAAGTGCAGTTTCTCAACATTAGTGGCGAATTATATAAAGGGCAAGCTTATGGGTCGAGTTGTGTGCATGAAGATTTCTTTTGGGAAAGTGAGTGCAATCTTCTCTTTGCGCAATCCCGTGTGTAAATGCATTGATTTTATGATTTAAAAAAATAGGGATTTCCTCCTCGGTGAATGGCGTCATTCCTTTTGAGGACACAATTGAATTAAAGATAAATTTGTGCATAGGACATGAGAAATGCAAGCTCTAAGGCAAGCTCTGAATGTGCAATGATCATGAATTGAGATGCTATGTGTACTTCATCGATAAGATATGCTTTCTTTTTGCAAAATGAAATCTCTTGCGAACCTTGTTTCTGAAGGGTGGTGGCCTCTTGAAATCTCTCCATTGTTCATATTTTTGGGGAAATTTGTTTCCCTTTTACAGTGACCTACTTAGCATTTTTGGGTTGTCATAAACCAGGTGGTTATTGATGTTTAAACGTTGTGTGGAGTGGCATGTTTTGCAACTGATGAGAACTGCATTACTTGAGGATAAGCAATGGTTCAAGATTGGGGGTTTGATGAGTTGGTAATTTACCACATCATTAGGTTCTTAAGCCTGAGTTCTTGCGTAGTTTTTGAGTTGTTCATGTGGATTTTATGCTCTTTTTTCCTTTGTTATATAGATGTCTAATCTGAAGAAAAGAAAGAAATTGGGTAAAAATAAGGAATTCGGATGAAAATCAGCGCTCCACCAAAGAAGGCCGGTGAAACGCCGGACAAAAGCTGATGAACACTGCCTTGATGAATGCCAAATGACACCTGAATTTGCTGGATCTAAGAGAAAAGGATTGGAAGTGCACAGGTGGAGAGTGGAGAAATGCCGAAGGAATTGCCTAAGGACACTGGAACTCACTAAAGGTGCAGTTAATTATAGTCGGCGGTTCGTGGAATGTAATCAGCAAACCGCCGATACTTCCACAAGTTCCAGGACGCTGATTAGGGGTAAAAATATCTAGCACAGAAAAAAGAGAGAAGTGGATACCCTACTTTTGGATATATTCTAGAGAGAAGTACTTTGCACCCATCAGATCTTAACTTTTAGATTTTGAGAACATTCTCTTTGTAGAAGAAGAACGTAAGAATTCTATTGGTGGAAATTGTAAAGGATTGTTTTTCTTTTTGTTCTTCTTCTTCCTCCACAGCAAGGTACCACCTGTGTTGAAGACTTATTGTTGAATTTGATTTTGCTTCTCCTATTATTGAATTCAATGAGTTTATTGTTAAATTTGCTTCTGAATTTCTTAACTATGAGTAGCTAAATCATTAACTAGAGGTTTGTGGTGATGAATGCTTAAGTAGATTGGGTATTTCTAGAGTCATCTCAATATTATTTAATTAGTGTAAATCTATTAAATTCTCTCCAATTTGTAATTGAAGATCCATGGTTGTTGATGTGGGTCTAATTGTTCTTACTTAATTTTTGCTTGAAAAAGAAGAATTGAGTATTAGGAGAGAATTTATTGGTGGAAATGGATGTGAAGTTGTGAATTTGGGCTGGAAATAGACAAAATCACATTCTCACTCTTAATTAATAGCTAATAGCTAGAAATTAGTGCTACTATTAATCTAAATCGTATCGGGTTGATTTAATTGTGTCTAGTGGTTTGAAAGAACTCTAGAAAGAGTTATTTATGAGGTTGAAAAACATCACATGCTCACTTCCCATAGGTTATTTACACAACTTGGACTCATGAGATGACCTAGCATGACCCTATTTAGTTAGCATATCATCTACACCACACCTCTAGTCTTTCACATTATTGTCGACAACCTTGGTCATTTTGTTATGTTAATTAGTAAAATTAGTATTTATACTCTTTCTTAAATCTCAATATCCCGCAAAATATTTATTTCCTTTTTATTTTGAAGTGGTGCAAACTAAATTCAATTTCCCAAACAACACTCTTGCATATCATTCACTAGTCTCTGTAGGATTCAACCCCGAAATCCGTCGGGATATTTATTTTGATACAATGACCGTTTATGATCTTTGTACGAATAATATATTTTGGACATTATCATGCCTTACCAAGCTTTTGAGAAGAGAGTAATGGAGAATAGGAAGAGCAAGAAGCTATAGGTAGAGAGAGAAGGGAGGGAGAGGCGCGGTACGCCCAACATTGCACTTAGCCTTGCCTCACATTTTAACTTTCTCCGCATTGGGTATCAACCTCCAATAAACTGTACATCTCTAAAAAACAAAATAATTTTGAAAATTGTAATTAAATCTAGAAGTGATACAAAATAGTCGGGAAATAATAACAAGTATCTAACGTTAAGGCCTAACAATCATGCAATGCTACAATTCACGATGGTTCAAGTATTAAAACATCATTTGTTGTCTCACCGAGTAAAATGCAGTGGTCATGGTCGTTTGAGCCTCTAAACACAACAAACTACTCTCACACCTACATCGTTGAGCGGGGATGTGACATCCTAATTCGTGAGCAATCTAACACTGTGTATGTGGTTTACAGGGTTTATGCCCTTGATTATGGACTTTCGTACCTCTAATCATTTAACCTAACTTAGTTTTACAACAACTTCTATGAGTGGTGATGTGACGATTCTAAGTCGGCGTCTAGCTATCTTTCCGTTTTATTAACCAAGTAAGGCAAATTAGGTATAATTTGTACCCTAACTGCGAATCTTATAGTAAAGACAAGAACTTTCTCCCTACGTTCTTTCATTCTAACCTAGGTTTACTCTTTACAGATTTTTCCTAAGCTTAACAAGTTTTTTTTCATGGTGATCAACCACAAAAAAATAATAATTAAGAATGCAAGATAAAACAACAACCAAAACTTGAACCAAAGATGAAAATCATGCAATTACATTCATATCATATGGCCTCAACCCTAGAGGGAGGGTTTTAGCCACTCATGCTCATACAATTACTCAAAAACATGATTAAAGTAATGTACATACAAGAATGGTAAAAGAGAATGAAAAGTTATGAACCCTAGGTAGAGTTTCCTTCCTTCTCCCTTCGCTTCTTTCCGTTTCTTAAGAAATATTTCATGATAAATAATTTTAGAAGCTAAGGGTCCTATTTATGTTAAATGGGATTTTGCAATTTTTGGCTGTGGTTGGGATGGCTCTGTGTCACAGACCTGGTCACGCCAATCTTGCTCCATGACATGGAGAAAAGGCGGAGGCTCACTAGAAAGTTGTCATCGACAAGGCATGGGTGACAGGCATCGGGTGTGGCACAGAGGCCATCGCGCCTCTCGCATGCCGTGGCTTGGACTATACGCGGGGAGGGGTGTTCGCGTGATTTGTGGGTATATAAAATGACACGCAAGTGCACGTGGTCGAACAAGTAGTAAAGTGGCTTTAGTAAGCCAAGTATCGATCCCACAGAGACTTGGATGAAGTGTAATCTGCCCAAGTGTACTATATTTTACTTCTAAAAATGCAGACAACAGTATAACCAAAAGTTTGATATTTTGTTTTCTAATTTTTTATACTAAAGCTAAAACAATTATCTAATTTGAGTCTGAACTATGAATGAGAGCATGCTGAGGTTAAACGAACATGTAATGAAATTAATTATCATCATACTTTGGTTAATCTTTTCCACCAGTTGCTAGCCAAGAACTATTACCAAGAGATTAAAACTCTCATATTTAACCTCACTTAAGAATCATGAACCATCCACCTACATTTCTGTGATTAAATGCAATTCATGTTCTAGCCATACAATTCCGGTTCCTAAATTGACTAATATGACTCTCAGGTATATTTCTATCCTGAAAGCAAATCAATACCCAATTTTCCCAAACCAAGTAAAGAACATATCCTATTAATTCACAACTTTCCAATTTCTTGCTCTCTCGAGTGAAACCGGACTTTTTAGATATACATTAACGTAGGCCACACATTAATGCAGTAAGAACAAGAATTAATAGAACAACATGGAAGAAAAGATGAAAAACCAAAGAATCAATGATCACATTTCATCACAATTGTTCATAACCTCAGCAAGAAGAGGAATTAGCCACTCATTTGTGGATTAAACATATTAAAATAAGTGTTAATCAAACAAGCAATTCAATTAAAGAAGAAAGAAAGAGAGAAAAAACCACAATATTTTCATCCCTCAACTGCCTGTAACCCACGTTCTTGCTCCACCAAGTCAGAATATCTCAAATAAAACCTAAGTGGGCTATTTATAGTAGTATGAATTTTTCCCGGAATAACAAGCAACGTGTCACGGAGTGCATCGCGGAGCACTGCCTCCGTGACACGCCACTAACGCGAAGGCTCTCTGGAATTCACCCGAAATTGGCCCGGGCAGCACCCTGCCGCGTTGGCAGCGTGTCACGCTTCTTGGGCAGCGCGTTGACACCTCTTGGTCGTGCAACCAACCTACCGTGGCATGTTGCCAACGTGCAGGTGGGCTGTTGTGATCAGCCTGCCTGCCGTGGCACGTTGTTGACGCGCCGGTGGGCTGTTTTGTGCCTCCTCTTTGCCGACGTTCGCGTGTTAATTCCGTTTCCAAGCCTCTACTTCACCAACTCATGGATTAGTTACTCAAAAGTCATCAAAACCTACAAAACAAAGGCTAATCATGTTGGTTAGAACATATCTTCACTTCATATAAAATTACATGAAAATGTATACAATAACTTAGATAAACAAGACTAATTTAAGTCATAAAGCGTATCTCGGGCATGCTATTTTTGCCCGTGATCACAACCCCACACTTAAAGCCTTGTTCGTCCTCGAACAACCTTTTACATATCATGCATATGGAGACTCCCACATAACTAATTTAGCAAGATAATTCAAGTTACGACTATAATGATTACGTAAGATACAAGCTAAAAATAGAGCATGCCTGATTTGATCATTGAAATGAAGTACAACTGTGTTAAGACTTCTTAACTTCAAGAATCGACTCTCAATCTTAGCAAACTCATGCAAATCAATTGATTAAGAAATCCCACATGAATTATATCCTTCATTCAACATGTGCCCCTCACGGAAAGAGAGTTACCCAATTTCACACGCAAAAACAATTTTTATATCACAACATGTGTGGGTACATGCATAGAATTACACTCACTCTCACAAAGAATTCACATGCATCATGTAATGACCCATAAGCTTGCCCTTAGTGTTTTATTCCACTAATTTAAGGATGTATGAATGTAAGATCAAGTAGGACTTTTTAGGTTGTAATGTAACTCAGGTGCGGGTAAGTACTATTATTGCCAGTAATAGTGACTATCTTTCCTAAGCGCTTTTAATACATCACGCCTTCATTACAAACTTCCCTTCCCTCACTTCACCTTTTTCTCTTTTCATCTTTCTTTTCCTCTTTTGTTCCCCCCTTTCTTTAGGCAATTTTAGCTTATTAGTAAGGAGTTCTATAAGTAAGTTTTCATTTATTTATTTTCTTACTCCCTATTAATACTCACCCATATTCAAACAAGTGCACCCTCGACCTTTCTCAACTCTTACAATTGCTACTTTCCCTTCTTTTTCATTCTTCTCACTCCTTTACTCTTTCAGATTTTTCCTTTAAGCGCTTAGGAGTTTTGGTTCAATTTCAAGGATAATGAAAGAAAAAGGATTAAGCTTATGTTGCAGCTGTCAAAGAATAGGCTCAAGGCTCAATGGGGTTAACTAGGATTAATTTTTCAAGGTAGGTATAATGAGGGATAAAAGTTTGGTTCATTCAAAGAAATGCCTAAATCATCTCCTACAATTCACATCCTTCATTTCATTTTATATACACACCAGGAAAGTTCTAGACATTTCATAATAGCACAGAATACTCAAAAACCTTACACTCATGGCACATGCTCAAATCAAGACACAATCAGTAGACTCTTACTCAGCTAATCACAAGAATTCAAAATTAAGCTTCCATCATATTGAGTCAAATTTAAGAGCCTACTGTCTCAAGCAAAGTTATACACTTGCATGCTTCACACTGAACATACTTGCATCTTACAACCATGTATAGCACATAAAAAGAACATCAAGCACCAATTAGTTGTGGTTTCAAAAACCCAACACCTACCGACTAAATTTTCCTCAAGAAGGTCGTCATCCATCCATCATCGGAAACAATCCCTAACTATGACTAAAAACACTATATACAGACAAAGGAAAGAAAGAAAAAGAAAATTTTTATTCTTCGGTTCAAAGACCCCCCGTCGGAAAAGAACCGAAAAGAAAAACCAATGGGTGATGAATTCATGCTTAACTCACAAAAAAAATTCATAACCTTCCCAAAAATATGGTTCTATATAAATATCAATAGTTTACACATTCGAGTTCTATTTTCCAAGTTTAACGTATCGGTTGATGAAGAAACGTGTTAATTAGTCTCTTAGCTTAAGGGAAAGGGATAGGGGGACCCTATTATGGTACTAAGAACCTAAAAACATACATATAATAGGGTAGCTAACTATTGTAAGGAAATTCCATTTTGTCACCCTCGTTAGCCCTTATTGAGTTAAAACCGATCTCAAATGTTAGGTTTGTTCGCGCGTCGTCGTCTTCCCATGTTTACCAAATTCCTTAGCAAACCTGATATGAACACCTTTGACACCACATATACATAACATAATATAAAGGATCAGCTCATGGTGCCTACGTTGAGGGGACTTCAGACTCAATTTACAACTATGACCATAATCAAAGGCAATTGCCCTCTTCACTTCACACTCATGTGTTCCAACTCTTTAGCAATAATGTAATACCAAGTAATTCTAAGAACAGGGAAGAACCATAATATTCTAACACTTAAATTAAGTACAGGGGAATTCTGGATTCATCCGCGGCATGAGTTCGTGCTTGTAATCAAGACACAAAGAGCATCTTACATACCTTGTTCCGACGAGCTTTCCTTAATCGCTTCTTTCCTCCAGCAACTGTGTTTAGTATTCTTAAATTACTTGAAGTTATACTCATGTAACAATCCTGGTTTGATCCAATTTCCTTAACAAAATGTCTGCCAACAGAAGCCATAACAACAATTCAAAACAACATTTCATTACTTTGTTTTATCTTGTTTCCTCAGCCTTTATGGGGAAAAATGAAAGGGTGAACTTACCTAAATTTTCTTGTGATTATTCCCCAGAATAAAAGGAGTATACTACCATAAAAACACAGCTGTATCAACCTCTAAAAACGGGCAGAAACTTCACAAAACACACCAAAAATGAACCACAAAACCAACTTCAACTCCTAGCTTTAGCTAAGGAAATTCTTGCATGTTTAATAGCTAGAAATGGTTACCATTTTATTGTCTTGCACTACTAATAAGATGGATATCTAGGAAGATTAACATTGTTGAAAACATAGCAGCTTCACTGCCCAAAGAATGGCAGAAACTTCAGCTAAACATACATGAAAAAAACTACCTAGCCTGGCTTCCAATTTTCAAGCTTTTAGCTAAGATTTTTGGTAAGTTTAAAGGATAGAATCCATACCTCCTCCATTGAATCAAACCATTAACAAAAGGGAGTATATATGCATCTTAGTACTTCTCCAAAAACGAAGAAAAAAACATCATAAACATGCTTCAAAAACGCAGCAACAAGACTCACCTATGCCTCTCTTCAACTTTGCAATGATCTTCTTCACTTGGCTTGAATTTTTTCTTGATGATTTTTCTTGATTTATATTGGTTTTTTGGATGTAAAATATATTTAGAAGTTCCCCCAAGAAGGAAGCTCGAATTTGGATAGGAATGATATGATTTGAGCAGTAAACGACTTAAATAAATAGGGGTAGGGCGGTGGAGGCGGTGCTTACGTCACTGCTTAACGAGGCTTTAGTAAAATGCCCATAACTTTTTACTCCGAACTTTAATTGACGAGGTTTGATTTTATAAAAACTAGACTAAAATACCTTTAATTTGATAGGTTGTGGAGCTTCTAGTTTATTATATATTGGGAGATATGGTCGCTTAAAATTGACCCTAACTTATAAACTTCATATACTCTTTGTTTTTCCATTCGCACACATTTCCCTTGTCACATACAATCAATATACAATCCATACTTCCCATAACATAGCATACAAACATCAAATAATCACCAAAAAATTTTCAGGGTGTAACAATTGGTTCGTCCATTATTTGGTCCAGTGGGCAAATTTCTGCGCAATCAGTAAGGATATTTCTGTCATTTCTTCATTCTAAGGCCCTATACTACTCCGTTTTAAGGTAATTTTAGTGGGTTTTTATCAGGGGAACACCTATTCTAAGCGTATCCCTTCCATGCATTCAAGTTTATGAAATTTAGGATGTAACCAAGAGCTTTTCTAAGGGATTTTTCTTCCAATTTCTCCTTGGGCAATCAGTGAGGTGGTAGATTCATTCTTCCCAGGTATGTAGGGTTTAGAATTGGTGTTTTCTTCCACACCCATGCCCATGTTTTTAAACTTAAATTATGAATTCTCCTATTCAAATTCTATGGGGTTGTATCCAAATGCATGAAAATATGATTTCTCTTTATGGGTATGATTTAATTGAGTTTACTTATTGAATTTGAATGATGAGAAGGTTTTATACTGTTTTCTTTAAAATCATGTTTCAATCTTCTTAAATATAAAATGCCAATTTGATGAAGGTTCTTGAAAGTTATGATTTATGATGAATACTCACTATTTTGAAGTTATTGATGATGGAAGAGCACGATTTCAAGTTACCCACGTTTATGAGCATATTTTGAAAGAATTGAGTATGTCAACGTATTGGAAAATACCCACATGTTGAAGAATGATTTACGATTTATGAAACAAATTATATAATTTATCGATTTATGATGTTGGCCAATTAAAAGGGCCTTTGATTCTTGGCTAAGCATGTTTTAAAGGGGATCAATGAAGATAAATGTTATATCTTAGCCAATGAATTTTAATTCATGATGTTATTGATTTATGTATGAGCCTATATGCATGTTTTTGGGAGTCGTGTCTAGCACTGAGCAGCCCGTCCTTTAAAGGACTACGCCGGTGTCTCATAACCATGTTCCAAAGTGGGTTTATAATGATATATTATAATGATAATTATACCCTCGAATGTGATATCATGCCTAATGCACGACCCTCGCCTGGCAAGTCAGGGTCGGCTCTGCCCAGTTGAGTAAGATAGTTGGGACATCATGAAAGGATCTACCATGATGGTGTTAGTTATGACGAGTCCTCTCATTGTTCCACATGTTTTTATGCATTGTTATATTTATGTTAGTGGCTCAAGTTATGTGTTGATTAAGTTTATATACAATTATGACAATGAATGATTTATGAACGATTATAAAGTCTCGAGCCTTATGTGTACTTATGAAGTTTATGATACAAGCATGATGTCTTACTCCTATGTTTATTTATAATTTTATTTTACTTTTATATGTCCATTCTACTTACCTTGCATACTCTGTACATTCCACATACTGATCGAATACTTTCTATGTTGTATTGTTTCATGATACAGGGTTCAGATCTCATGCTCATCCTCATCATTAGTTCACCTCAGTTCTTTGTCTCAGCTATTGGTGAGTCCTCATGTTTCGAGAGCTATTTGACAGACTTTCATGTTATTTATGTTTCATTATTGGTCGGGTTAGTTGGGGATGTTGTCCCATCAACCCATCTTACGTAGTAGAGGCTTTTAGATAGTATGTAGTACCCAGCTTGTATGTACGTCTAGTATTTTCTGGTGTTATGCTACGATGACGTTTACGCTATGATTTATGTTTACTATTCTGCCTATTTAGATAAGACTAACTGCAAGCATGTTCCATGGGTCGACTTGGGGTCTCTTGCGGTCCTTTGTCTCGTGTCTACCAGCTGGGTGTATGTTTCGGTCGTTCCAAACTTTGTATCAGAGCAATAGGTTTGAAGTGTCCTAGGGTGTCTGAAAGCCTCGTTAAGTAGAGTCTTTTTCATGGGTGTGAAGCACGCCACACTTATGAAAAAGAGGCTACTAGATGATTAGGAAATGTTCCCTTCTTTCATGTTTTATGTTGTGCGATGAAAAGTCCCTCCATCCTTCTAATTCGTGCTATTCGCGATTGCACAATTATGGCTCCTAGAAGAATGAACGGAAGGAGGAATGGGATGATGAAGGCCACGGGGGTGGAAATGACCATTGGCATCAGCAAGCCCCATCTGTTCAGGAGCCCTAAGCACTAGAGCCAGCTGTCCACGCTGAGTTTCAGGCGGCTATTCAGATGTTAGCACAAGCCTTGACCACTCTGGTCAACCAATAGGTTGTTGCGCAGGTCCCATAGAATGGCAATGTAGTGGCGTCTCGAATTAGAGACTTCTTGAGGATGAACCCTCCTGAGTTTACAGGATCAAAGGTGGACGAGGATCCACACGAGTTCATTGAAGGGATCTTGAAGGTCACTCAGGTTATGGGGGTGACAAATGGGGAGTGGGTGGACTTGGCTTCTTATCAGCTAAAAGAGGTTGCTCATATATGGTACAAGCAAGGGAAGGACAGCAAGGCAGCGAGAGCGGGCCCTATAAGTTGGGATGAGTTCCACATGGCTTTTCTCGATAGGTTCTTACCTCGGGAGATGAGGGAGTTAAAAGTAGAGGAGTTTGTGAACCTCAAGTAGGGGAAGATGATAGTGCTGGAGTATTCGCTTGAGTTCACTAGCTTGTCAAAGTACGCCCCAGAGTTAGTGATGGATCAAATAGCGCGGGTGAGCCAATTACTTCATGGTGTGGCTGGTTATTTAGACAAGGATTGCATGACCTCCATGCTTCACCAGGATATGGACTTTCCTCACATAATGTTGAACGCCTAGCAGAAGGAGGAGGCTCATGCGAGGAAGAGAGAGGAAAAGAGGGCTCGGACGGATAGCCGTGGGTTTTCACATCAGAGATATGGCGGTGGCTACCGTCCACAGTATCAGTAGAGATTGCTAGCCCCGACACCATCATCAGCTAATGTTCCATCTAGACCAAGGGGTGATCAGAGGAGCAGGGCTGATTATGGGATCAGAGAGGCACCCAGCTAAAGTATTCCCCTCCAGCCTGTGGGAAGTGAGACAAGAGTCATACTAGGGAGTGCCTGCTTGGTTCAAATATTTGCGATGATTGTGGTAGATCTGGGCACATGCGCCGAGTGTGCCCGTATGCTATGTAGGGTGATGATAGGGGTTGTGCATAGACCACCAGGACAACAGCAGCTCTAGCCCGTTATGCTCCACAGTGAGCATCGACTAGTGGAGGTGGTGGACAGCATCAAAACTGATTTGATGCCCTTGCCTCGCGCCAGGAGAAGGAGACTTCGCCAGACTTGTTCATTGGTATGTTGCGTGACTTTCATATTGATGTTTATGCCTTGCTAGATCTGCGAGCTACCTTGTCTTTCGTGACTCCTTACATTGCTAGTAGCCTTGGAGTTAGTCCCGAGACCTTGTCAGAACCGTTTTTAGTTTCAAACCTTTTTGGTGATTCGGTCATAGATAGACGAGTATATAGAGGATGCCCGGTCACTATATTGCATAAGTTTACCTCCACATACCTTGTAGAGTTAGCCATGATTGACTTTGACGTTATTCTTGGTATGGATTGGTTGTTCACATGTTATGCCTCGATTAATTGTAGGACCCATACGATGGAATTTTGTTTTCTGGGTGAGTCAGTTTTGGAGTGGAAGGGTAGTTCAGCAGTACCAGCAGGTTGGTTTATTTCCTATCTTAAGTCCAGAAAGATGATCTATAAAAGTTGCATGTACCACCTAGTTAGGGTTAAGGATGTGGAGTCCGAGACCTCGACTATTCAGTTAGTTCGGATGGTGCCCGAATATCCGAAGGTGTTTCCCTATGATTTGCCAGGTGCTCTTCCAGAGAGGGAAATTAATTTCGGTATTGATCTATTACTATATACGCAGCCAATCTCTATTCCTCCTTATAGGATGGCTCCAGTCGAGCTAAAAGAATTAAAAGAACAGTTGAAGGACTTGTTGCAAAAGGGTTTCATTAGACCGAGCCAATCTCCATGGGGTGCACCAGTTCTATTTGTTTGAAAGAAGGATGATTCCCTTCGCATGTGTATTGACCATTGGCAGTTGAACAAAGTTACCGTCAAGAACAGGTATCCCTTACCCAGGATAGATGACTTATTTGACCAACTTCAGGGTTCCAAGTGCTTCTCCAAATTGATCTCAGGTCTCGGTATCACCAGATCAGGGTTCGGGAGAGTGACACCACTTTCAGGACTCGGTATGGTCACTATGAATTTATTGTTATGTCTTTCAGACTAGCAAATGCCCTTGCAGCTTTTATGGATCTAATGAATAGGTGGTCAACGCATATTTGGGCATGTTCGTGATTTTTTTCGTTGATAACATCTTGATATACTCTCAGAGTGAGGAGGAGCATGCCGCTGACTTGAGAGTAGTACCTCAGACACTCAAGGATTGTCAGCTATATGCAAAGTTCAGTGTTCGGCGTTTCTGTGACTACACACAAGTGTACATAGTCGAACAAGTAGTAAAGTGGCTTAAGTAAGCCAAGTATCGATCCTACAGGGACTGAACTACGGTAATAATTAACTTAAGTGTTAATGAACTATACCTTTAAGAATGTAGACAACCAAGTGAATAAGATTTTTAGAGTTTGAGTTACTAATTAATAAGAATCTAAAGAAAAATTATAAAGTGAGTCTGAACAATAGTAATGAGCAAGCTGAGGTTAAAACGAACATGTAGGGAATAAATTTATCGATACAATTCAGTTAATCTTTCCTTTGGTTGCTAATCAAGAATTATTTCCAATGGATTGGAACTTTCGTCTCCTATCCAACTTAAGAATCATGAACCTTCAATCTACATTTCTGTGATAAAAGAATTTCAAGTTCTAGCCAAACAAAACCGATTCCTTAATTGACTAATAAGACTTTCAGATATATTTCTATTCTGAATGTAAATCAATTCTCAATTTTCCCAAACTAAGAAGAAAATCATATCCTACCAATTCACAACTTTCAAATTTCTTCCCTTTTTAAAATCAAAATTGGATTTTTTAGATATACATTAACATTGGCCAAATATTAATGCAGTAAGAACAAGAATTGATAGAACAACCATTGAAGAAAAGATGAAAACTGAAATGATTAACAATTACATTCCACTACAATTGTTCTTAACCTCAGCAAGAAGTGAATTTACCCACTCATTTGTGGATTTAACATCATCAAATAAGTAGAATTTATACAAATAATTGATATAAAAGAGAAAGAAATAGAGAAGAACCCTAGAATTTTCGTCCCCTCAACTGCCTATAACCCACGTTCTTGCTCAACCAAGTCAGAATTGTTTAAAATAAAACCTAAGCATGCTATTTATACTAGTGGGAATTTTTCCCAGAATAATAAGCAACGTGACACGGAGTGTATCGAGGAGCACTCCTTTCGTGCCACGGGGGTATCGCGACCCTCTGTGGAATTTGGCTCCTCAGAAATTTCACCTTGGTGTGCCACGACCTGCATCACGGAGCTTGGTCAACGTGCCACGGTGCAATCGCGCATCTACACTGGAAATTGATGTCCCAGGTAATTGTACTCAATGTGCCACGGCTTGCATCGCGTGGCATTGCCTCAGCGTCATGGAGGTAATGTGAGGCTTCACTGGAAATGGCCAAACTTAAATCACCCGAGGCAGAATGCCTCCACGATGGCAGCATGACACGGCTCCATCGTGGAGCCCTTATTTTTGCTGCTCTTCCTTGACCTTTTCCACTCCTTGCTTCCAAGTCCATTCCCGATTTTTACCAACATGTATCTTAGCTTCCCAAAATTTCATTTTACCTACAAAACAACACTTATCATGTTGGTTAGTATAAATTCACATTTTAACTACAAATCACATGAGAATGCACAAATAACTATAGATAACAAAGACGAAATGAAGCATTTGAGTATCACTTGGGCTTATAATTTTGTCCAAGATCATTCAGTAAGTGTGAATTTTAGTTGGACTAGGTGGCATTTTTGTCTCATGTGGTATCAAGCGAAGGCATAAGGGTAGATTCTCAGAAGATCGAGGAGGTGAAGAATTGGCCCAGATCAGTGAATCCTTTAGAAATGCAGAGTTTCTTGGGCTTAGCAGGTTACTACCGGATATTTGTTGAGGGCTTTTCATCAATTGTAGCCCCATTGACCAGGTTCACTCAGAAAAGGGTGAAGTTCCAATGGTCAGATGCTTGTGAGAAAAGCTTCCAAGAGTTGAAGACCCGACTTACTTTAGCACCAGTGTTAACTTTACCCGAGGGTACTGACGACTTTGTTGTATATTGTGATGCTTCGAGAGTTGGACTAGGATGTGTGTTGATGTAGCGTGGGAAAGTAATAGCATATTCCTCGAGACAGTTGAGAGTTCATGAAAAGAATTATCCGACCCATGATCTTGAGTTGTCCGCAGTGGTGTTTGCATTGAAAATACGATGACATTACTTGTACGTGGTCCACATGGATTTATTTACAGATCGGAAGATCTTGTGATATGTGTTCACACAGAAAGATCTAAATCTTCAGCAAAGGAGGTGGTTGGAGCTACTGAAGGACTATGACATGAGTGTCCTTTACCACTCGAGTAAGGCTAATGTTGTTGCGGATGCACTTAGTAGGATCTCTATGGAGAGCGTGTCCCACGTGGATGAGGGAAAGGAGTTGGTGAAGGATGTCCACCTACTTGCAAGATTGGGAGTTAGATTGATCGACTTGACTGATGGCAGCGTTATTCTGAAGAATGGGTCAGAATCGTCCTTAGTGGTTGATGTCAAATCTAAGCAAGTTGAAGATCCGACTTTGAGGAAGCAGTGCGGAGTCAAAATGTGGAGGTTTTCTCCCAAGGGGGAGATAGTGTTCTACGATATCAGGGTCGGCTATATGTTCCGGAGGTTGATAATTTGAGGGTTTAGATATTGCACGAGGCACATGGTACAAGATATTCCATCCACCCGGGATACACGAAGATGTATCTGGACTTGCAGTAAATGTATTGGTGGAATGGTATGAAGAAGGATATCACAGAGTTCGTAGCCAAGTGTCCAAACTGTCAGCAAGTGAAAGTCAAACATCAAAGGCTAGGAGGCGTACTTCAGGATATCAGCATCCCCACTTGGAAGTGGGAAGTAACATGAATTTCATTACAGGCCTACCTTGTACTCAGCGACATTATGATTCCATTTGGGTGGTGGTAGACAGGTCAACTAAGGCTGCACACTTTTGACCGGTAAAGACCATGGATTCAATGGATGATTATGCTAAATTTCATATTCGGGGAGTTGTTTAGACTTCATGAAGTGCCCTTGTCTATTATTTCAGACCGAGGTACTCAGTTTACCTCCTAGTTCTGGCGGTCTTTTCAGAAGGGACTTGGGACTCAAGTTAAGCTGAGCACATCATTCCACCCACAAATGGATGGAAAGGGGGAATGAATGATCCAGACTCTCGAGGACATGTTGAGGGCATGTGTTATGGATTTTAAAGGTAGTTGGGATGATCATTTCCCCTTAATTGAGTTTGCTTATAATAACAGCTATCACTCTAGTATCCAGATGGCACTGTTTGAGGCTCTTTACGGACGAAGGTGTAGATCGCCCATCGAATGGTTTGAGGTTGGTGAGGCGGCTATGATAGGGCCAAATTCAGTTCACGAGGCGATTGTGAAGGTGCAGTTGATAAAGGACCAGTTGAAAATCGCTCAGAGTCGTCAGAAATAATATGCCGATGTGATGAGGAGAGATGTAGAGTTTGAGGTGGACAATTGGGTATTTCTAAAGGTATATCCCATGAAGGGAGTCATGCAGTTCGGAAAGAAAGGGAAACTCGGTCCCTGCTATGTTGATCACTACCAGGTTGTGAGAAGAGTTGGTAAGGTGTCATATGAGTTGGAATTGCCATCGGAGTTATCTTTAGTTCATCCCGTCTTTCATGTGTCGCTTTTGAAGAAGTGTTTGGGTGATCCAGCCTTAGTAGTCCCGGTGGATAGCGTTGGTGTAAAAGACAGCCTTGGTTATGAAGAGGTACTCGTGGAAATATTAGATTGTCAAGTTCGTAATCTAACGAACAAGGAAGTAGCCTCAATTAAGGTTTTATGGAGAAACTAGTATGTTGAGGGAGCTACATGGGAAGCCAAAGAGGATATGATGGCTAAATACCCATATTTATTCTCTACCGGCGCAGTTCTGACTTGAGGTGCTAGTTTTTGCCCTATAACTCTACCTAGTTTTCATGTTCAGTTCATGTGTACAAGTTTCTTTTATGTGTATGAATGTGTATGTGAAGTATGACATCAGTTCAACTATGTGGTTTTATTCGGAGGTAGTCATTCTGTGAAAATTTTTGTTAGAATAGTCAGAAATTGAATATGATAATTGTATGTCTCTGATTGCTACTTGTTTCTAACATGCGAGGACGAATGTTCCCAAGGGGGAGATATTATAATACCCCGAAAGTGCGTAAGAATAGACCCAGGAGTTGAATTTGAAAAGTGTAGAAAAATTGGCAAAATATCATAGGACAGATCACATAACGACTCGTGCTATCAAACCACGAGTCATTGTATGCTATCGTTGATTAGGGAAATGTTGGAGGCAGTGGATACAACGAAGGTATGATGACCCATTGTGGGATACAACAGGCTGTCCTTTTTAGTCATGCTTAGGATCCGGCTGGGTGGCAGTGCTAACCATGGGAGACATGATGACTCATTGTGGGAAACAACAAATCGTCGTTAGCAATCACAGGAAGGAGTTAGGTTTTTGCAAGTGACTTTCAATGGGCGTCCCAATGACCCATTAGAATAGAACATGAGTCATTGGTTGGGGTCGTTGTTTGAGTTTTAGTTTATCTAGTGGACTCTACGGGGGAAAACAACGATCCGTTGTTTGTGGTGACAGGTCGTGGTGTGACCCGTTAGAAGATGAGATGCCAAGGTTCAAGGGACTAACCACGGACAATGTGATGAGTTGTGGGTTCAAGGCACAAGTCTTCCTGTCAACCTATTGTTTGGGTCTAAGATATGGATTGGGGCAGTGCTTAGCACGGGCGGATACCACGGGTCGTGGTATCTTCAAACGGTCCATTGGTTTGTCCATTGTTTGGTCCAGTGGGCAAATTGCTGCGCAATCAGTAAGGGTATTTCTATCATTTCTTCATCCTAAGTCCCTATACTACATCATTTTAAGCTCGTTCTAGTGGGTTTTTAGAAGGGGAAAACCTATTCTAAGTGTATCCCTTCCATGCATGCAAGTTTATGAAATTTAGGAGGTGACCAAGAGCTTTTCTAAGGGATTTTTCTTCCAATTTCTCCTTGGGCAATCAATGAAGTGGTAGATTCATTCTTCCCAGGTATGTACGGTTTAGAATGGGTGATTTCTTCCACACCCATGTCCAAAATTTTAAACTTAAATCATGAATTCTCCTATTCAAGTTCTATGGGGTTTTATCCAAATGCATGAAAATGTAATTTCTCTTTATTTGTATGATTTAATTGAGTTTAATTATTGAATTATGAATGATGGGCAGGTTTTATACTGTTTTCTTTAAAATCATGTTTCAATTGTTTTTAATCTAAAATGCTCATTTGATGAAGGTTCTTGAAAGTTGTGATTTATGATGAATACTCATGATTTTGAGGTTATTGATGATGGAAGAGAATGATTTCAAGTTACCCATGTTTATGAGAATATTTTGAAAAAATTCAGTATGTTAATGTATTGGGCATTACCCACATGTTGAGGAATGATTTACGATTTATAAAATGGATTATATGATTTATCAATTTATGATGTTGGCCGATATAAAGGGCCTTTGATTCTTGGCTAATCATGTTTTAAATGGGATCAATGATGATAAATTTTATATCTTAGCCAATAAATTTTAATGCATGATGTTATTGATTTATGTATGAGCCTATATGCATGTTTTTGGGAGCCGTGTTTAGCACCGAGCAGCCTGGCGTTCAAAGGAGTATGCTGGTGTCTCATTACCACGTGCCACCATGGGTTTATAATGATATATTGTAATGATAATGATCCCCTCAAATGTGATATCATGCCTAATGCACGACCCTCGCCTGGCAAGCCAGGGTCAACTCTGCCAACTTGAGTGAGATAGTTGGGGCATCATGAAAGACTCTACCATGATGGTGTCGGTTATGACGAGTCCTCCCATTGTTCCGCATGTTTTTATACATTGTTACATTTATGTTAGTGGCTCAAGTTATGTTTTTATTAATTTTATATACAATTATGATAATGAATGATTTATGAACGATTTTAAAGTCTCGAGCCTTAGGTTTACTTACGAAGTTTATTATACAAGCATGATGTCCTTCTCCTATGTTTGTTTATGAGTTTATTTTACTTTTAAATGTCCATCTTACTTACCTTGCATGCTCGGTGCATTTCACGTACTGACCGCATACTTTCTATGCTATATCATTTCATGATATCAGGTCAGGATCTTAGGCTCATCCTCATCCTTAGTTCACCTCAGTTCTCACTCTCAGCTATTGGTGAGTCCTCATGTTCCAGGTGTCGTTTGACAGATTTCATGTTATTTATATTTCAATATTGGTCGGGTTAGTTAGGGATGTTGTCCCATCAACCCATCTTACATAGTAGAGGCTTTCAGACAGTATGTAGTACTTAGCTTGTATGTACATCTAGTATTTTCTGATGTTATGCTACAATGACGTTTCCAAAATGATTTATGTACTATTCCGCCTATTTAGATAAGATTAACTGCATGCATGTGCCATGGGTCGACTTGGGCTCTCTCGGGGTCCCTAGTCCCGTGTCTACGATCCGGGTGTATGGTCGGGTCATGACACTCTTCAACTTCCACTTTCGAGCTTTTCTCCAGTGCAAATGCAATTGGTGTTCAGGCTCCAACAAAGGTTCCACCAACTCTCTATTCCTTACCAGTTTTACAAGGACAACCTGTTACCTGCAATAGAACAGATTAACACCAAGTTTTTCAACATTTAAGAGAAATAAAAATCACACAAAAACTAAAAATTTACTAAATGCTACCATGCCCCGACAACGGCGCCAAAATATTGTTGCGCCCCAGCACACGCGCTAGCGTACGCGGTCGTAAAAGTAATATAGTGGCTCTTTTAAGAGCCAGATGTTGAACCCACAAGGTCTGAACTATCTCATCGATATTCAAGTTCATGTATTAATTTAACCTTAACAAGTGTTGATTGTAGATATTGTGGAAAATTGTAATTAAATCTAGAAGTGATCACAAAATAGACGGGAAACAATAACAAGAAGCATCTAGAGTTAAGGCCTGACAATCATGTAATGGCAATTCACATTGGCTCAAGTATTAAAACTTCAGTTGTTGTCTCACCTTGTAAAATGCAGTGTTCATGGTCTTTAGATCCTCCAAACACAACAAACTAGTCTCACACCTACATCCTTGAGCAGGGATGTGACGTCCAAATCCGTGAGCAATCTAACACTATGAATATGGTTTACAGGGTTTATGCCCTTGATTATGGACTTTCGTACCTCTAATCATTTAACCTAACTTAGTTTCACAACTACTTCTACGAGCAGGTGATGTGATAATTCTAAGTCGGTGTCTAGCTATCTTCCCGTTTTATTAACCAAGCAATGCAAATCAGGTATAATTTCTATGCTAACCGCGAATCTTATCGTAAAGACAAGACTTGCTCGCTACATTCTTTCGTCCTAACATAGGGTTACTCTTTTGAGCTTTTTCCTATACTTAAAAAGATTGTTTTCATGGTGATCAACCATAAAAACAATAATAATTAAGAATGCGAGACAAAACAACAGCCAAAACATGAACCAAAGATGAAAATCATGCAATTACATTCATATCAGGTGGCCACAACCCCAGAGGAAGGGTTTTAGCCACTCATGTTCATACAATTACTCAAAAGCATGATTAAAGTAATGTACATATAGGAATAGTAAAAGAGAACGAAAAGTTCAAAACCCTAGGTAGAGTTTCCTTCTTTCTCCCTTCGCTTCTTTCCATTTCTCAAGAAATATTTCGTGATAAATGATTTTAGAAGATAAGGGTCCTATTTATATTAAATGGGATTTTTCAATTTTTGGCTGTGGTTGGGATGGCTCAATGTCATGGACCTAGTGGCGCCAATCTTGCTCCGTGACATGGAGAAAACACAGAGGCTCACAGGAAAGTTGGCATAGGCAAGGAATGGGCAATAGGCATCGGGCATGGCAAAGAGGCCATTGCGCCTCTCATGGGCCATAGCATGGATTGGACACGGGGAGGGTAGGGTGTGGCATGGGCCTATCGTGCGGCATCACTGGATTGACATGCCTCTTGCGCACGCGACATGGGGCTTGGCATGGCGCTGGGCGCGGCACATTGCCTGGCGCGGCTAACCTTCCCCTTGCATTGTCATGTTGTTCTGATCTTCCTTCTTAAGCCTCAACCATCATATTTAGTCCCTCCTAAGCATTTTACACCTTTAAAATAATATTAATCATGTTGGTTATACAAAATCACATGATAATGTAATTAGTTAAATTAACAAACATGACTAAGATTAAATTATAAAATAGCACTTGGGCACGTAATTATGCCTAAGATCACCTCACGAGTAGTGCCTGATTTAACATTGTGGTACGATGCAAGTCCTCTTACTCTCGTATCAGAGAAATTGAGGTCCTCTTTCTTTCTACATTACCCCCGAAATAATATTTCACTCTTTGACTGTTCACCAAGAAGGTCTTGTCTGAGTCCAAGGGTTTCAACTCAATTACACCATACAATGTCACTCTCACATTCTCAAATGGGTCTTAATTTTAGATTTCAAATTTCCCCCAAATAGATTCAGCCTTGAATTGTACAATAACAGGGGTCTATCTAGGTTCAAACTCATGAGGCTGAATATGCTTGTCATGCCATTTTTTCCTGCGCACCATATACAACTTAGCATTCTCATAAGCATTCAGATGAAACTCATCTAGTCCTTGAAGCTATAATAATCGTTTCTCCCCAGTAGCATTCATGTCCATATTTAACTCTGAATTGCCTAGTATACCCGGTGATCTAGTTCAACAGAAAGATGACACACCTTCGCAGAAATCAACCTATAAGGCGAAGTGCCAATAGGAGTTTTATAAGAAATTCTATAAACTTAGAGTGCATTATCTATCTTGTATGACCAGTTCTTCTTGTTGATGCTTACTGTCTTTTTGAGGATTCTCTTGATCTCTTGATTAGACATCTCCATCTTGTAATGCCTCGTACCATCGTACTAAGATTTGAACTATTCTATGTATGTTAGTGAAATAAACATGGAAAAATTTTGATGAATCTTAGGTGTTTGGAGGATTAAAATCATGAGTTATAATATGTTAAGGAAGTTTGGAGTTTGTTAAGAATTGTAAAAAATATCAATTTTTGTGACTTTCTTCATGAGTGGGTAATGTATGGACCGTATAATGGAAGCTCTCAGCCTTTGTCCATGACTGTTAAGTGTATGGAAGGGTAATCATGGTGAGTGAATTTCTTTTTCAAAATAATAGGAGTGAGAAAAAGTGGGATAATATGGAAGTAAAGTGTCTTAAGGAATTGCTGCACATGCGTTAAAAGAACAGTTCATCGTTTGAAATCGTACTCGATATGTAGATAGATACAAACCCATTAGATTTAATTGAAACTAGGTTTCAAGATATATTTTCAAGTGTAGGTAGTGCATCGGATATGGATTAGGGTCATAAGGAACCTCTAGCATAAAGTGAAATTGAGAGCCTCACTATTTACCATAACACCTAAATTTAAGAAGTGCTTTAGGATGATTCAATACATCAAATTGATTACTTTGAGTCTTCTTTACAACCCATACTACCTTGCATTAATCGGAGTTTGGAGAAAAATATTATGAGCTGTTTAGTAGAGTACTGTCAGGTGTACGGGGAGAGTGATGATCCGTCAACCACCCGAGGGCCCGTCAAGGTTGGTCTGTCAATCTTAAACAAAAACTATGAATTTTCACCCCAAAGTGATGGGTAAGTTGACGGTCTATTGGGGGACTAACGGACAATCACTTGGGGCGTCACGTGGGGGTTTCAGATCTTTTAATAGTAGCCTTAAATAATTTTTTTGAATTATTCCACCTCCAGATCAACCCTATCAGATCCAAGAGCTCTCTTCAACTCTCCTAAGTCTATGTAAGTAGTCTTCATCATATTACAATACAAATCCATGAATTTCTTTATGATTCTGACATCAAAATCATCTTCCTATCTCTAGCAAACTCAAGAACAACTTTTGGGTTCCAAGACTTGAAATCTTGAAAACTCCTCCTTCCTCCAAGGTAATTAACTACCCTAAAACCATACATGAGTATTGTTTTCTACTCCTTAGGGATGTTCTAGGATAAGGACTCATAGAACGGTGCTAGAAAATCAGGAATTCATGTGATTACCTAGGGTTATGGTTTATGGGACTGTTTTGGTGTTGAGGATGGATGTCATTGTCTTGGTTGCACTTATAATGGTTATGCTTGTTGATAAGGGTCTGCAGAAAGAGGTGGGTGTTCGTACTCCCCATTCATAAGAGGCTCTAATTTTCTATGTCCTTTGGGTGTTCGATGTAATGCCTCTTTGACTTGAATTTCATCATTAATCTATTGATTGTAGTTCCTATCCATATAATTATTGTAGATTGATGTTATAAAAAGATTTTGTCCTTATGGTGATAGTTTTGAGGCCAAGGATAAGGTATGTACGTCTATCTCTACATGTGAGAACCTCATTGTTCTTTCTGGCGCTATGTTATTCATGTCTATGATCTTTCCCTCCATGTATGAGTTAGAGTTATGATGAAAAACTTATTCCTTGATCTTATTGATTTTTAAGAAATCCAAGACTTTCCAATTATATTGCTCATCCTTTTTTGTAGCTTCTTTACAAGAATTTTTATGATTTTCTACATGAAATTATGAAAGCATAAAAGCAACAAAATTTCTTCAAAGTCGGAGTTTGATAATTCCTTTTAAAGATATACTTATGAAACCCTTCTTTTTCTTGACATGTAAGGGTTAAATTCAAGAACTTTATACCTATGATGAATTGATTTCAAAACCCTATGAGTTCCTATGTATATTTTACGATCATTCTTAATCACTCCATGAGTTTCTATGTATGTCTAAGATCCTTCTTGATCTTTCTATGAGTTCCATGAGTCCTCTTGTGAAAAGTGCCAATTTTGTAGACAATAATTTTATGAAATATGTTGTTCCTCCACTAGAGCAGTTTTAATGACTTTGTCAACTATTATTTTTCCCCTAAAAGAGAAGTTTCAATGATTTTTCTGAGCAATGATTACGACATGATGATTTATGAATTTAAAGGTCTTTTGACATGGATGAACTATGATTATGATATGATGATGATTCATGAATTTAAAGGCCTTATGATGATGAAGAACTATGATATGATACGATAATGACTGGTGATGACAATCTTGGTAGCTAACTTATGATTTTAAGTAAATCATATTATGTAATGAAAGATGAGCAGTATTAATAACCGAGAAGGTTTCATTCATTAAACTACATATACCAATGTATGATGATAGATTTTTTCCATTGGTTCGTGTGACTCCTATATGCCTATGGTACGGGCTATTATGGATCCTTACTAGCACTTTAATATGTATGTCTCATACCCCGGTAAGGTATGAGATGTCTTTGCTGATTGGGATGAGATCAGACTCTATGTTTACATGGTGGTTTATGTTCGTTAAGTTAAGAACCTCCCACAATGAAGTATTCAACAATGCTGAAAATTTTCATTTTTAAAACAAAAGTCAACCTATTGATTTCTTGTTCTTAACTCACTTCATAATATGTCTATACTATTGGTTGCCCTATCTACTATCAGATATGTTATGTTTTATCCAGCCATTGTACGTATAGTACAATCCTACATACTCACATCCCTTTGCTGGGGGTGTTGCATTTTTTTATAATGCAGACTTCGATACTCATACTAACAGTCGAGTTGTAAGCTAGAATTCTCGTATTCAGCTATTGGTGAGCCCCACAGGTTTAGGGTTTTGTTACTTCACTCAACTTTATTACTTTTTTACTATAAGGTATGTAGGATGCCTTTTCCAATTAAAAAAGGTATTCTATTTATGATAAAAGTTTCATAGATTCTTATGGTTCATGTTTATGTAAACTTGGTAGGTCCTTTTTATAAATTGATTATTTTTTATGGTTTTAAAAGATTGTTTCTAATGATTCTTTCGCTTATGTTAGATGTATTCTCTTGAAGAATACCATGTTATGCCGGTTTGCTCTGGCCAGCAATAACATTGGGTGCCGGCCACCCCTAGGCCCTAGGTCGGAGCATGACAAACTTAGTATCACAACATTATGTTCAAGTAGCCTAGGGAGTCTATAAATCCATATCAGTAGAGTCTCATTTATCGTTGTGAGGGCCCCACATCTATAAACGAGGGACTATGGACATTTATGAAATGTTTCCTATTCTTACTTACTCTAGATTGTGCAGCAAAGCTACACCATAAGAAACTGTTCTAATTCTTGAGTTACTCCAGTTCTGCTGACTACGCCTCACCTTCGAAGTGATAGAAGTACTAAAGTTAAAGATCTTCTCTATATGATACTTTTAGATGGAGTCGTCAGAGGTGGAAGAGACCGCACAAGTCTTATGGTAAGCATATTAGTGCATTGAAATCTCTTATTTCAAAGGATACACTCTGGTATACATAAATCATGCGTTGTAACCTTAGGTAAGATGTGCTTTCAAATTCTTATTGAAATTTTTATGTGAATAATACCCTCTAAGGGAAAGAATGTGTCTCATGGCTTGGGGCAAAGTCTTCATTTGAGGGATGATGTGATATGAGTTGTTGTTATCCATAAGAAGTTGAATATATGCCACAGCCAAAACATAAAGTCATGAATGTAGTAGCCAAGAAGTAAAAATTGTGATTGATTGAAATATGCAACTAGAGTCGTACAATTTTTAGAAAAACAATGGGATGACTATGCCCTTAGGCGCTGGCAAAGAGGTAATAAGATTGGCCCAAATTTTGAATGTGCTTGGAGGCTACAATTTGATGGGCCGAGTGATTAGGATAAACTATTTTATCGTGTATTCTCAATAGGCTACTATTTCATTGATTTCATTTCGGTAGCTATAATTCTATGTTAGATAATGGATTCAAGTTACTACCAATTTTAGTAATAAATACTAGGCTGAAACTCTGAATGTTCATCATGGTAGAAGAATGAAATATGCGGGTAATAATAGTAGTTTTGAGATTGGATCTAGTAGGTTCCATTTAGGGGATGCAAGAAGTTACGACATTTGTGAAGGCTTAAGCATGATATATGCAAGCCCTAGATAAATAAGTGAATGGAGGCTAAGGCATTAGATAAAGATAAAACCT
The DNA here is from genome assembly GCA_035772735.1 of Datura wrightii. Taxonomy (NCBI): domain Eukaryota; kingdom Viridiplantae; phylum Streptophyta; class Magnoliopsida; order Solanales; family Solanaceae; genus Datura; species Datura wrightii. Next base: position 65,870,613 of record JASDFA010000019.1, on the reverse strand, counting down.
CAAGAATTATGAAGGGAGATGGTGTGATCTGATGAGGAGTATAGTTACATGAGATATTAAGCTTGTAAACTCCATGTGTGCCTAATTTAGTATTCTTAAGTCGTGAAAGATGGATAAATACTGGGTGCATCATTATGGTATTTCTATGCCAAGATTTGATATGAGAAGATAATATATAGACAATGTTAAGCCTCTTATTATAATTTTAAACTCGTCTCAATTGGGTGGATATAAATTTGAAGATGTGATGTGAGTAAAAGTTCTATGAGAAAATCATATTGTTAAGGTGATAAGGGAAATGGGTAAGAAAGACAATAGAGTATAAGTTGTACAGTGATAACCTGAGAGGCAGGAGGGAGTTAAGAGATATCGTGAAAAAAGATCCTACCATGACTTATCGTACCTATGAATATATCCCATAAGAGAAGTGTGATAACTATGAGTATTGATATGACTACCATGCAAAGTATTACAACTATAAATCAATAAGGGAGACGTGTCTTTCAACGAGTAAATATCTAAAATGTGTCCCAACCATGCTTATTGCAAGAATTGCATGAATTAAAGGAATAATAAGAAAATGATCATCCAGGAATCCATTTAGAGGAAGGATCCATAGACTTAGAATTCCAACTTTTGAACTAAGGGGGAGATGGTACTATGAAGTACATAGACAGGTCACATATCCCAGTTAATGAAGGACTCCAAGAAGAAATGTGGTGATAATGAATTATTCTCATTCTAACGAAATATCAATACTTCATCAAGATGACACTCATCCAATGTTTTATGTATTCATGTCATGCTTATGCCCATTCATTCGTCCAAAAAAATAAATAAATTATTTTTATGATCAGGATTCCCATGGAAACACCAAAATGTGACTATAAGGAAAGAGGAGTTTGTGCTGGTGACGCGACTTCTATCAAACAAATTTAGGAACCTATATTAAAATTAGTCATAAGGGTGTTAATTGTCCCTTTTCCATACAACTATGTCCTATCTACGATCAATGTTAATCCCCTTTCATACCTGTAACACCATAAAAGTTTATAAGACTAGACTCGAGGATTGGAAGTTGGTCATGTAGAGAAACTGGAAAATTGCCTCAGGATGGGCCACAGTACTAGTCATAGGTTCGTGGTATGACTTATACCAGGACCCCTGGTGAGAGGCTCAACAACTGTTAGGGCTTTGGCAAGGTAGGTACAATTGGTGGTCACGAGTCATACTTGGATGGTATGATTCGTACCAGAGGGTCATAGGAAGAGATTTAGAGCAGTGATCTGAGATGAGGTGAGGAACTACGAGCTTTGGTGAAACCCATGTTAGGATGCTACAGATTGTGGTAGGTGCCAGTGGCATGATATTCATAAAATAATCAAAGGCAAGACCTGAAATTACGAGACTTAGAACGAGTCGTGGTGAGGACCTACGAGATGTAACACTGGATAGGATAATTTTAAATGCGAAGTCTTAGGGCTATTTTATAACTTTGTAATCTTTTAACTCCTAAATGACGTTGTTTTGGGTTCTTTAATGGGTGTATTAAGGGGTTTTGATAAGACTAAACCCTCATACTACTTATAACACCTCAATTGCAAGATCAAATCCTCTCAAGCAAAGATTAGAGTTCTTCATCAAATTCCTCTAATTCTCTCTTGGGTCTTTAAGTCAAGCTAGAGATTCATCAAACTCGGGTATGTAGGGCTATTAATGGGGAAAATCCTTCCACTCTTATGCCCAACTTCATCCCTATCTCACGATTTCAAGTCTCCAAGCATGATATATTGAAATTCTAGTGTTAGTCCCAATTCTCATGAAATCTCTTATGATCTCATATGAGTTATAGTCTCTTATGATTAAACTCATGATTTATGATTATGATTACCTATTTTCCACTAGAATCTCTCATGGATCTATACTATCAAGTTTATGGTGATTTTTCCCAATTATACATGATTTTATGAATTTCAAGCTTATGAGCCTATGATTTCAATTATGACTATTTATTCAAGTATGTATGATTTTCATGACACTCAAGTTATATATCATGTATGGTTTTCATGACACCTAAGTTATATATCATGACCAACTCAGTGGCATTATTCTCATGACTATTTCACGTATGTCACATATGATTACGATTTCACGAATTACACAAACCTATGTAAGATCAACAGTAACACCCCTAAACCTTCCTAAAACAAATCCAGGCGTTGCATGAAAAACCAAGGAAACATCAGAAATTTTTCTGTCTCAGACGACCAAGACAACGGACAGTTGGTAGAACCAACGGCCAGTTGTATGGAGTCGTGGTTTGGTCAGCATATTTTTCTCCCAGAAACAACGAGCCACTGGTAGTTCCAACGACCCGTTGTAGGAAGCCGTTGTTAGACTTTCAGTGAGGGTTGGGTATGTGCTAGGGAGTAGTAAATGGAATCAACAACTCATTGTTAGCACCAATGGGCCGTCCTTTCCACCTGTCGTCAGGACCCAGACTTCAACAAAGTTGACAATGAGTGGGTTCAATGACCCATTGTTCCTTCCAATGAGTCATTGTATCACTCGATGTCTTAGGGACCAAGTTTCCCTCTTCTAGAGCCGACAGGAACCAACGGCTCCTTAATTCTTCCAACAGACTATTGGACCTTTCAGTTGTTTCAGTCCATTAGGTCTGGCTTCAGAAACCAGAACCAACAACAACTTTCAATGGGCTATTGTTCGAACAAATAACCCATCCTGAGATCCATTATTCAGGGTCGGGCAGTTTTCAGTTCTATTTGCAAGGTTTTTTTTTGTATTTTCCCATCCTTTTTAACTTGAAACCATGTCGTTTTGGGTTCGTATAAGAGGGAATTAAAGGGTTAGAATGACCCTTTCCACTAATATTTCTCAATTCCCTCAAGAATAGAGCATAAAACCTCTCTGGAAGCATAGAGCAGAAGAAAGGGTTGATTTACTTCTAAGTTTTCTCAGGGATTTTCACCAGGGTTTTCTTCTACAGGTATGTGGGAATTCAGTAAGGGGATTGTTCTCCCCTTGTGCCCACCAAAGCTCTCTCCCTATTCACTTTCAGTCATAGCCCTGAGTTTGTAAATTCGAAATTATTGCTATTGTTCTGGGCTTATTTCATGTAGAATCCTATCCTATCTTTATTAGAGCTATTTTCCACCTGTTTGTAACTAAAATGATGCTTGTTCTAGTGAATAAGAAAATTATCCCTAACTCTTGAAAAAGTCAGAAACTAGAATCCTGCATAAGCATTGAATTCTCAAAAATTGCTTGTATCTTTCAACGTCAGGGTTTCCTATAATAATTGTATGTGTTAGAAACTCAGTTACCTGTATGCTACTTAGATTCAGTCAGAAAGTCTATATACATATATTTTCTCAAAACTGTCAGTTCAACTTCAGTCAAAGTATCAAAAATCTAAGCTGATCAACCTAACTATAGTCTTTTCCCGAGGTTATAGTGGTGCCTCTCAATTATCAGACTCAGACTCATATTATAATTATTTGGTCCATTAGGCAGCCATGACATTCCAGTTATAGCTCTAACCAGCCCAACGACCCCAGTTCAGTTATCAGTTTGTTCTTTAGACGGTTATGATGCTTCCAGATAAGTAGCTCTGACCAGTCTTAGAACTTAGTTTCCAAATCTGGTCCTATAAGATACTCAGGGAACTTTCTGACAGTATCCCAAGGTCAGTATAGTCTTGGGCCCCAGTATCGAGCTATCCGCTTGTCAGTAGTAGTAGTAATAGGATTATCCAGTGGGAGTAGGACTTAGCACCGAAAGGACCGAGGTTCCAGCGCACCCAGGTTCGAAAACTACGTTGCCACCATAGGTTTTATTTTCTTGGCCTAGTGTCCCCCCTATCACAGTGCTTTTCACAGTCCATGACTTTATAACCTGACAAGGTATTTTGAGTCCTACCGATGGGGTGTGTACATCAGACTCCACATCTAGCTCACGTGGTTATATGTCAGTTATAGGCTTTCCCACTTGTCAGTTGAGTTTAGTCTAAGATTTCTCAGTTCAGTGCAGTATCTCAGACTTAGTATCTCATACTTAGGCCATGTTTATGATCATCAGGTAGGGTCATTTTTGACCATATCAATTCTACACCAGTTGTATCAGCTTTTAGCATTTCAGTTGGTCATTTCATGTCGTATCAGTTCAGTTACTAGTTTTGCCATAGTATTCATGTTTCTCTCACTTACTGCGTAAATTCAAAGTAGTGACACATACTTTTATGATGTATCATTTCATGATACAACTACAGGTTCCCAGACTCAGCATCGTTAGCAACGGGATCCAGATCCTCCTCTACTGCAGCCGAAGTGTGAGTCCTCATCATTCGAGGGCCTTACTTTACTTTCTTTCAGTTGAGATATTATTTTAGTTAGACTTAGAGTTAGCTGGGGGCTTGTCCCAGCAACTCCTCAGTTAGATGGATTTCAAACAAGACTTGGTTTCATATTTGTTTTCAAATATTTTAACTCTCTATTTTTAGTCTTTAAATTTTCTTAAAATTGCTTTGATGTTATTATTTTAAATTTTCGCTGTGCATGATTACTCAGAATACTAGTGAATGATAGACCAGGGGTTGACTTGGGGTAACTTGTGGCTTTAAGTACTGTGTTACGTCCAGGGTGTAGGCCCGGGGCGTGAAAAACATGATATCAGAGCACTAGGTTTACAGTATCCTCGAAAGTCTGAAAGCCGCATTGAATAGAGTCCTTTTAATGAGTGTGAAGTGCGCCACACTTATGATGAGTAGGCTACAAGATGTTATTAGTAAAAATTTGTTTTGTTCACATTCCTTATCATGCGTTAAAGTTCAATTCCAAAAGTGTCCTTCTAATTCGTGCTCTACTTCATTTCAGTGAACCATGCGTCCCAGATGCAGTAATGGAAGAAGGGCCGGTAATGTCAACAGACTTGCCCCACTAGCCCCAATAGCTTATCAAGATGATTTAGTTTCTACCCCAGAATTTAGAGCAGACATTTAGTTACTAGCTCAAACCGTGCCCAATCAGGTGAATCAACAGGTGGTACCGATGAATACAGATGGGTTTGCAGTAACGGGATGGTTGCGTGACTTCACCTATATGAAAACTCCATAGTTCCAGGGATCTAAAGAGTGGGAGGACCCCAAGAGTTTGTAGATGAGGTTAGGAATATTACCCGCATCATGGGTGTCAGTTCCTCGAGAGTGCTGACCTGGCTGCCTATAAGCTTAATGAGGTAGCCCAGGTTTGGTATGAGTAGTGGGAGGAGGGATGGCCAGCGAGAGAAGGATCGGTGGACTGGGAGGAGTTACACAGCTTTCTTGGATGGGTTTTTACCTTGGGAGCTGAGGGACGCAAAGATGGCAGCGTTTATGAACCTACAACAGGGCAATAGGACAGTGGAGGAGTATGCTCTAGAGATGGTAGCCGAGCCAAGGTCTCGCATGCTAATGTTTGTCAACAGAGTATCTGATTTGGTCATCAAGGAGTGCAGGACCGCAATGCTAATCAAGGACATGGACCTTTCTAGCCTGATTGTTTATGCCCAACAAATTAAGGTTGAAAAACTGAAGGATATGGAGAGAAAGAACAAGCGGGCACGAACTGGCCATTTAGATTTCAGCCATCCGAGATCTAGAAATGGTAGCCGCCCACAACAGCAGCAACAACAACAATAGAGGGCCCCAACACCTAATTCAGCCAGCGCCACAACCTTTCGATCCCTCCAGAATCGGAGGGGTGGGTCATTTGGCACTCAGTCGCAGGCTCACACTACAGGGAACAGGTATCTAGTTTGCCACAAGTGTGGCAAGAATCACCCTAGAGAGTGTTTAAAAGGTAGGGAGGGTTTTTTTCGATGTGGACAACTTGGGCACCAACTTAGAGAGTGCCCGTCAGCAGGACGAGGGAGATCTCAATCCATGACCTCAGCAGCTCCAGCAAGCTGACTAGCTCAGTAGGTCAACTCATTAGGTACAGATAGCGGTCAACGCCAGAATCATTTCTATGCTCTATCTTCTCGTCAGGATCAAGAAAGCTCACCTGACGTAGTTACTGGTATTTAACGTCTCTTCCATCTAGACGTATATGCCCTCTTAGATCCAGGACCTACACTTTATTCGTGACTGCATATATAGAAGTTTAGTTCAATATAGGTCCAGAGGTCCTCTCAGAACCATTCTCAGTCTCCACCGCAATTGGCGAGTCAGTTAGAGCCAGCCCGGTGTATAGAAACTGCCCAGTCTCAGTCCTAAATAAAGTAATTCCAGTTGATCTCATAGAGTTAGGCACGGTTGACTTCGACCTTATTCTCGGCATGGATTGGTTACATTCTTGCTATGCCTCAATCGACTGCAAAACTAGAATTGTTAAGTTCCAGTTTTCGAATGAACCAGTGTTAGAATGCTCGGGCAGTAGTTCAGCACCTAAGAGTAGGTTTATTTCCTTCCTTAAGGCCCAAAAACTCATTTCCAAAGGATGTTTATATCATCTGGATCAGGTCAAGGATTCTAACTTTGAGACCCCAGCCATACAATCAGTTCCAGTTGTCAGCGAGTTCCCAAATGTATTTCCTAAAGATCTTCCCGGAGTTCACCCTGAACAGAAGTAGACTTTGGAATAGATCTCCTCCCAGACACTCATCCCATCTCCATCCCTCCTAATAAAATCGCTCCAGCTAAGCTTAAGGAGCTAAAAGAGGAGTTAAAGGATCTTCTTTTTAAGGGTTTCATCAGACCCAGCATCTCTAACTGCGGTGCTCCAGTGCTATTCGTTCATAAGAAAGGCAGTACCCTCAGAATGTGCATAGATTACCGTCAGCTGAACAAGCTCACAGTTAAGAACAAGTACCCTCTACCCAGAATTGATGATCTATTTTACCAACTACATGGAGCCAGCTTTTTCTCCAAGATCGATGTCAGGTCAGGGTACCATCAGCTAAAGGTTAGGGAGTGTGACATACCGAAAACAACATTCAGAACTCGGTATGGTCATTAAGATTTTGTCGTAATTTCCTTTAGGTTAACGAACACCCCAGCAACCTTCATGGACTTGATGAATAAGGTTCTCAAGTAGTACCTGGATATGTTTGTCATTGTATTTATCGAAGACATTCTGGTGTACTCCAGAAATGAGGAAAAGCATGCCAATCACCTAAGGTTAGCATTACAGACCCTCAAAAATCGCTAGTTATTCGCCAAGTTCAACAAGTATGAATTCTGGTTGAAGTTTGTGACTTTTTAGGGTCATGTGGTCTCAGGTGAGGGGATACAAGTAGATCCTCATAAAATAGCAACAGTGAAGGATTGGCCCAGACCTACCTCTTCTACTGAAATTAGGAGTTTCCTGGGATTAGTAGACTAATACCAATGGTTTGTGGAAGGTTTTTCCTCCATAGCATCCCCTCTGACCAAGTTAACCCAGAAGAAGGTGAAATTTCAGTGTTCGGATGAGTGTGAGAAGAGTTTTAAGGAGTTAAATACTCGACTCACTACTGCTCCCGTTTTGACCTTGCCCGAAGGAACAGATGGGTTTGTTGTATATTGTGACGCCTCCAGAGTTTGACTTGGTTGTGTTCTAATGCAGCGGGACAAAGTTATAGCCTATGCCTCTAGATAGCTCAAGTTCCATGAGAAGAACTATCAGACTCATGAATTGGAGTTGGCAGCAGTGGTATTCGCGTTAAAAATATGGAATTCGTAGCACAATGCCCAAACTTCCAGCAACTCAAGGATGAACAACAGAGGCCCGGAGGCATGACTCAAGATATCAGTATACCTACATAGAAGTGGGAAAAAGTAAATATAGACTTCATTAGAGATCTATCCCAGACTCAGAGGCAGCATGACTCAATTTGGGTGGTAGTAGATCGAATGACTATATCAGATCACTTCCTCTCAGTCAAAATAACAGAATCAGCTGAGGACTATGCCAAACATTACATCCGAGAGTTAGTCAGACTCCATAGGGTTCCCTTGTCAATCATTTCAGATAGGGGAACGCAATTCACCTCTCACTTCTGGAAGTCCTTTCAGAAAGGACTAGGTACCTAGGTAAAGCTCAGCACAACTTTTCACCCGCATACTGATGGTCAAGCTGAGTGGACCATTCAGACCCTAGAAGATATGTTATGGGCATGCTCAATCGATTTTAAGGGTAATTAGGATGACCATTTGCCTCTTATCGAGTTCGCGTCCAACAACATCTACCATTCCAGCATCCAGATTGCTCCATTTGAAGCATTGTATGGTAGAAGGTGTAGATCGCCTATAGGGTGGTTTGAAGCTGGTGAAGCTACCTTGATAGGGACAGACTCAGTGCATGAGGAAATGCATAAAGTTTAGCTCATCCAAGAAAGGTTGAAAACAACTTAGAGCCGTTAAAAATCTTATGCGGATGTGCGGACAAGAGAGTTGGGGTTTGCAGTAGACGATTGGGTGTACCTGAAAATTTCACCCATGAAAGGAGTGATGAGATTTGGGAAAAAGGGAAAGCTCAGTCCACGATATGTGCGACCCTATAAGATTTTTAGAAGGATTGGTAAGGTGGCCTATGTACTTGAGTTAACTTCAAAACTAGCAGCAGTGCACCCAGTTTTCCATGTGTCACTTTTAAAGAAGTGCATTGGGGATCCAAGCTCAGTTTTGCCTTTGGAAAGCATGGAAATAAAGGGTAGTCTCACATATAAGGAGGTACCAGTCCAGATCCTTGACCGTAAGGTTCGTAAGTTGAGGAATAAAGAAGTAGCTTCAGTCAAGGTCCTATGGTGGAATCAACAGGTTGAAGGAGCTACATGGGAGGCCGAAGAAAATATGATGGCCAAATACCTACACTTGTTTTCTTCCAATTCAGTTCCAGAATCAAGTACTAAATCCCTTCTTAGTACTCTACTCAGTTCCGTACTCATTAACTCTATTTCGATTTCCTATGTGCATCCTAGTTGTATCAGCTCTGTTTGTACGATTAAGATCGTTTAGAGTCGGTTACTCCTTTAGAAATCAGTCATAGTCTCAATTTTGGAAATCCTAGCTCTTTTTCAAGTTTTGGTCTTCATTCGAGGACAAATGATCCCAAGGGGGAGATAATGTAACACCCCTAAACTTTCCTAAACCAAATCCAGGCATTGCATGAAAAACCAGGGAAACATCAAAAATTTTTCTGTCTCAGATAACCCAGACAACGGACCGTTGGTAGAACCAATGGCTGGTTGTAAGGAGTCATGGTTTGCTCAGTATATTTTTCTCCCAGAAACAATGAGCCGACCAACGAGCCTCTGGTAGTTCCAACGACCTGTTATAGGAAGCCATTGTTAGACTTCCAGTGAGGGTTAGGTTTATGCTAGGGAGCAACAAGTGGAATCAATGACTTGTTGTTAGCACTTATAGGCCATCCTTTCACCCATCGTCAGGACTTGGACTTCAACAGTGTTGACAACGAGTGGGTTCAACGATCGGTTGTTCCTACCAACGAGTCATTGTATTACTCCTTGTCTTAGAGCCCAAGTTTCCCACTTCCAGACCACGACAGGAACCAATGGCTCATTGATTCTTCCAATGGACTATTGGACATTCTCGTTGTTTCATTCTAGTAGGTATGGCTTCAGAAACCAGAACCAACGGCAGCTTTCAGCAGGCCGTTGTTTGAACCAATGACCCATCCTGAGATCTGTTGTTCAGGGTCAGGCAATTTTCAGTTCTTTCTGCCAGGGGTATTTTTGTATTTTCCCAGCCTTTTTAACCTGAAACCATGTCGTTTTGGGTTCATATAGGATGGAATTAAAGGGTTAGAACGACCTTTTCCACTCATTTTTCTCAACTCTCTCAAGAACAGAGCGTAAAACTTCTCTAGAAGCACAGAGCAAGAGCTAGGGTTGAATTTCTTCTAAGTGTTTTTAGGGATTTTCACCAGGGTTTTCTGCTACAGGTATGTGGAAATTCAGCAAGGGGATTGTTCTCCCCTTGCACCCCCCAAAGCTATCTCCCTATTCACTTTTAGTCATAGCCCTGAGTTTTTAAATTCGAAATTATTGCTATTGTTCTTGGATTATTTCATGTAGAATCCTATCCTATGTTAATTGTAGCTATTTTCCACCCATTTGTAACTAAAATGATGCTTGTTCTAGTGAATTAGAAATTTAGCCCTAACTCTTGAAAAAGTAAGAAACTATTATCCTGCATAAGTATTGAATTCTCGAAAATTGCTTGTATCTTTCAAGGTCAAGGGTTCCTATAATAATTGTATGTGTTAGAAACTCAATTACCTCTATGCTATTTAGTTTCAGTCATAAAGTCTATATCCCATATATTTTCTCAGAATTGTCAGTTCATTTAAGTTAAAGTACTAGAATATTCAGTGTTAGTTAGAAATGTCAGCTAATTAGTTTGAATATAATCTTTTCCCGAGCTGATAGTGGTGCCTCTCAATTATCAGGCTCAAAATCAAATTATAGTTATTTGGTCCATTAGGCAGTCATGACATTCCAGTTATAGCTCTGTCCAGCCTCAGGACCCCAGTTCAGTTATCAGTTTGTTCTTTAGTCAGTTATGACGCTTCCAGATAAGTAGCTCTGACCAGTCTTAGAACTCAATTTCCAAATCTATTCCTATAAGACGCGCATGGAACTCTCTAGTAGTATCCCTGGGTCAATATAGTCTTGGGCTCCAGTATCGTGCTATCCGCTTGTCAGTAGTAGTAGTAATAGGATTATCCAGTGGGAGTAGGACTTAGCACCGAAAGAACCGGGGTTCCAGTGCATCCAAGATCCAAACTACGTTGTCACCATAGGTTTTATTTAATTGGCCTAATGGCCCCCCTCTGACAGTGATTTTCACATTCCATGCCTTTATACCCTGGCAAGGTATATTGGGTCATACCCACGGGTTGTGTACATAGGACTCTACATCTGGCTCACATGGTTATATGTCGGTTATAGCCTATCCCACTAGTCAGTTTAGTTTACTCTCAGATTTGTCAGTTTAGTGCAATATCGTAGGCTTAGGGCTTGTTTATGACCATCATCTAGGTTAATTTTTACCACATCAGTTCTATATCAGTTGTATCAGTTTTTAGCATTTCAGTTGATTACTTCCTGTCGTATCAGTTCAGTTACTAGTTTTGTCCTAGTATTCATGTTTCTCTCACTTACTCAGTACATTCAAAGTACTGACGCATACTTTTATGTTGTATCATTTCATGATACAGCTGCAGGTTCCCAGACACAGCATTGTTAGTCGTTGCAATCTAGATCCTCCTCCGCTGTAGCCGAAGTATGAGTCCTCATCATTCGAGGGCCTTGCTTTACTTTCTTTTAGTTGAGATATTATTTTAGTTTAGACATAGAGTTAGCTAGGGGCTTGTCCCAGCAACTCCTCAGTTAGATGTCTTTCAGAGCAGACTTGGTTTTAGATTTGTTTTCACTCTCTATTTTCAGTCTTTAAATTTTCTTTAAAATTCTTTGATGTTATTATTTTAAATTTTCGTTGTGCATGATTTTTCAGAATACTAGTGAATGATAGACTAGAGGTTGACTTGGGGTCACTTGTGTCTTTAAGTACCGTGTTACGTCTAGGGTGTAGGCTCGGGGTGTGACATCAACTATATTTTCAAGATGATGATTATGAGCCATGTGTATGTTTTGGGAGTAGTGTCTAGCACCGAGTAGGCTAGGGGTTCAAGCAAACCTCTAACCTCATAAATATGTGCCACCATATATAATATATATATTAAAGTGTCAGGCCTCACTAGAGATTGTTCCCCTATCCCAACGAGGTCTCACAAGTTATATCACGCCTTATCGTTCTTGTCCCTCTCAAGGCTTAGGATGGCTCTTCCCACTTGAGCATGATAATTGGGACATCATGTAAGCTCTACCATGATGGTATCGATTATGAAGAAGAATCCCTTTGTTCCTCATCTTTTAAGTTACTTATGTTCATGAATAATGATACTATGTTTCATAGAGTATTTGACCCATTTATTATTTTATGAGTTTTCACATATGATTTCAAGTGTGGTACATTATATGATTTCTATTTCAAGACCTTGGGTCATTAAATTTAAGCTTATGATGAATAACTCATGTTTATGACTATGTCTTTCTTAGCGAGATAGTTGGGAGTGTTGTCCCATCAGCTCATCTTATGACTAAAGGCTTTTCAAATAGTTATGTATAGATGGTTCAACATTGTTGATTCATTGTCTAGTCTATGCTTTTATGATATGTAGACTTCCATTTGTGTTGTGTGCAAGTTTATTCCACTTTGCTATTCTTATAATCACGCTATATATGTACCATAAGTTAGCTTGGAGCCATTCATGGTTTTAGGTCCCGTATCGCGGTCTGGTGTCCATGCTCGGGTCAAGATAAACTTGGTATTAGAGTCGTAGGTTTAAGGACATCCTAGGATGTCTGAAAGCCATATTAAGTAGAGTCTTTTCCATAGTGGTGAAGCATGCCACACATATATAGGGAAGGGGCGACAAAACATTTTAGGAATTTTCTCTTTTTTCATTATCATTGTCTTGTGATGAAGTTCTGTAATACCTCGGAAGTGCTTAGGAGTATACCCAGGAAGCTAAAAGGCAAAACTGCTGTAAGTGGGAAAAAGGTTGAAGGACGACAGGTACCATAACCCATGGTAAGTAACCACGGGTTGTCGTTGGTCGTCGTGGGTTCAGGTGGTTAGGTACCAGAGGGAAACAACGATTGATTCAATGACCCATTATGGCTTGTAATGACCGGTTGTGGGTAGCTATGGTAAGGGAGTCCAGATCTCAGTGAGAAACGACAGATAGAAACCACAACCTGTTGAAGCGTACGAAGAGCCGTGGTGAGGCTCATTGGGTAGAAGTTCAGAAGGCTCGGGGGGAGCAATCAACGACTAGTTTAACGACCCGTTGGAGCCTAGAACAACTTGTCCTGTTCGTCCGTGGTTTGATTTTGAGATATGACTGGGACAGTGCATAGCATGGGTAGATACCACGTATAGCGGTATCCTCCAAAGACCCGTTGGTTCACCCGTTGTTTGGTTTAGTGCTTAGTTTTTAGTGAATTCAGTAAGGGCATTTTCGTTATTTCCTAGTCCTAAGGCTCTATACTACATCGTTTAGGTCTCGTTTTGAAGGGTTTTAATAGGGGAAGACCAATTCTAAGTGCATACTCCCCATGCATGCAAGGTTGAAGGCTTGAAGGAGGTGATTTAAGGCCAAGTTCAAGGTTTCCTTTGGAATCTGATCTTGGGCAATTGAAGGGTGAGTACAGCATCTGCTTGAGTCAGGGACTTCTTGAGGATTAACCCGCCATAGTTTCTTGGGTCCAAGGTAAATAAGGACCCACATGAGTTAATGGATGAGGTTATCAAGATCACCCAGGTTATGGGACTGAGTAGTGTTGAGTGTGCAGAGTTGGCCTCCTACTAGTTGAAGGGGGTTGCACATATCTGGTTCCGTCAATGAAAGCAGGGTTGTTAGAGCTGGTCCGGTTACATGGGAGGAGTTTTAGGTTGCATTCCTCGATTGGTTCTTCCCTTGGGAGATGAGGGAGCTAAAAGCAGCAGAGTTTGTGAACCTGAAGCAGGGGAGGATGACAATACTATAGTATTCCCTTGAGTTCACCCACCTATCGAAGTACGCTCCTGAGTTAGTGACTGACCAGAGGGTGCAAATGAGCAGGTTTGTGCATTGGATAGTAGGTTAAATAGATAAGGAATGCAGGATTTCTATGCTCCATCAAGACATGGACTTTCCTCGGATGGTGTTATACGCCCAGTAGATGGAGGCGGCACATTCGAAAAAGAGAGAGGCTAAGAGGGCCAAGACTAATGATCACAGATTTCCTCAACTTAGGTCAGGAGGTGGACACCATCAGCAGACCCACCAGAGCTTATCCGCCCCAACTTCATCAGCCTTGAGTGTGCCATCTCGGACTAGGCATGATCAGAGAGGGCGAGCATCAGGCTCGATTGATCAGAGCAGTAGGCCCACAAATTTAGGTGTTCCATCTTGTCACAGATGTGGCTAAGGGCATGCAGGCCAGTGTTTGGCAGGTTCGGATGCATGTTTCAGGTGTGGGAAACCCAGACACATGCTTAGAGATTTTCCAGCAGTGAGACAGGATTAGGTTGGGGGCCATGGCCCAGCTTCTAGCTAAGCAGCCCCACCCCCTCGCTTAGCACATCAGGGGGCGTCTACTAGTGCAGCTGGCGGTCAGCGCCAGAACAGATTCTATGCCCTAGTATCCTGTCAGGAGTAGGAGGTCTCCGCAGATATGGTTACTAGTATGTTACGAGTCTTTCATGTTGATGTTTATGCTCTGTTAGATCCAAGGGCCACCTTGTCTTTTGTAACACCTTATGTAGCCATTAGCTTCGGAGTCAGTCCTGATGTCTTGTAAGAAGCCTTTTCAGTTTCTACTCCTGTAGGTGACTCAGTTATAGCTAGGCAGGTGTATAGAGATTTCTCGGTCTTGGTCCTCCATAATATCACCTCAGCAGATCAGATAGAGTTAGCCATGACCAATTTCAACGTTATTGTCGGTATGGGTTGGTCATATGCTTGTTATTCTTCCATTAATTGTAGGACCCGGTCAGTAGAGTTCAGATTTTTGGGTGAGCCATTCTTCGAATTGAAGGGTAGTTCAGTTGTGCCTGTAGGTCGCTTCGTTTCCTACCTTATGGCTAGGAAGATGATTTCTAAGGGTTGCATATATCATTTGGTTAGGGTCAGGGATATTGTGTCCGAGACCTCGACTATCCAATCAGTTCCAGTAGTGTGTGAGTATCCAAAGGTATTTCCTGATGATTTGCCAGGTATTCTTCCCGAGCGAGAGATTGATTTCGGTATTGACCTTCTTCTCTATATGCAACTTATATCTATACCTCCCTACAGGATGGCCTCAGTCGAGTTAAAAGAGTTGAAGGATCAGTTAAAGGATTACTAGATAAGGGATTCATTAGACTGAGCCAGTCTCCATGGGGTGCACCGATTTATTTGTTCGGAAGAAAGATGGTTCCCTTCATATGTGCATTGATAATCGGCAGTTGAAAAAGTCACTGTCAAGAACAGGTACCCCTTACCCAGGATTAATCATTTGTTTGATCAGCTTTAGGGTGCTAAGTGTTTCTCAAAGATAGATCTCAGACCTGGGTATCATCAGCTCAGAGTTCGGGAAAGTGATATCCCGAAGACGGCGTTCAGAACACAGTATGGTCATTACGAGTGTGTAGTTATGTCTTTTGGACTAATGAATGCTCCTGCAGCTTTTATGGACTTGATGAACAAGGTATTCATGCCATATTTGGACATGTTCATGATTGTGTTCATCGATGACATTATAATATACTTTCGAAGCAAGGAGGAGCATGCCGCTCACTTGAGAGTAGTGCTTCAGACCCTCAAGGATCGCCAATTGTACACAAAGTTCAGCAACTGTGAGTTTTTGTTGGACTCCATGGCATTCTTGCACCATGTGGTTTCTAGCGAAGGCATAATAGTAGATTTGCAGAAAATTGAGGTGGTGAAGAATTAGCCCAGATCGGTGAATCCTTCAGATATTCGGAGTTTCTTGGGCTTAGCCGGCTACTACCATAGGTTTTTTGAGGGTTTCTCATCCTTTGAAGTGCCTTTCACTAAGTTGACCCAGAAAAAGGTGAAATTTCAATGGTTGGATGCTTGTGAGAAAACCTTCCAGGAGTTGAAGGCCCGACTCACCTCAGCACCAGTGTTGACATTACCCGAGGGTACCGATGGCTTTGTTGTCTATTGTGATGCTTCGAGATTCGTACTGGGATGTGTGTTAATGTAACGTGGGAAGGTAATAGCATACGCCTTGAGACAGCTTAAGGTTCATGAAAAGAATTACCCGATCTATGATCTTGAGTTAGTTTTGGTGGTGTTTGCATTGAAGATATGGCGGCATTACTTGTATGGGGTCCACGTGGATGTATTTACAGATCACAACAACTTGCAGTATGTGCCACCCAGAAGGATCTAAATCTTCGGCAAAGGAGGTGGTTGGAATTACTTAAGGACTGTGACATGAGTCTCCTTTACCACCCGGCCAAAGCTAATGTGGTTGTGGATGCGCTTATTAGACTCTCCATGGAATGTGTGTCCCACATGAATGAGAGAAAGAAGGAATTGGTGAAGGATGTCCACCGGCTCGCAAGGTTGGGAGTTAGTATTGATCGACTCGACCGATGGTAGTATTGTTGTACATAATGGGTCTGAATCGTCCTTGGTGGTTGATGTTAAGTCCAGGAAAGATGAGGATCCAATTTTGAGGAAACTGAAGGAGGTGGTACAGAGTTAAGATGGAGGTTTTCTCCCAAAGGAGAGATGGTGCGCTACGATATCAGGGTCGTCTATGTGTCCCAAATGTTGATGATTTTGAGAGTTCAGATATTACATGAGGCACATGGTACCAGATGTTCTATTTATCCAGGATCCATGAAGATGTACAGAGACTTGCGAGAAATCTATTGGTGGGATGGTATGAAGAAGGATATTGCGGAGTTCGTAGTGAAATTCCGAACTGTCAGCAAGTGAAAGTCGAGCATCAAAGACCCAGAGGTGTAATTCAGGATATTACCATCCCCACTTGGAGGTGGGAAGAGATAAATATGGACTTCATTACAGGCTTACCCCAGACTATTAGGCAATATGACTTCATTTGGGTTATCGTGGACAGGTTTACTAAGGCAGCTAATTTTCTACCAGTCAAAACTACCACCTCAGCAGAGGATTATGCCAAGTTATACATATGCAAGTTAGTTCACTTGCATGGAGTGCCTTTGTCCATCATTTCAGATAGAGGTAACTAGTTTACCTCTCAATTTTGGAGGTCTTTTCAGAAGGGACTTGGGACTCAAGTCAAGCTCAGCACGACTTTTCATCCGCAAATAGATGGTCAAGCAGAGCAAAACAATCCTGACCCTTGAGGACATGTTGAGGGCATGTGTTATGGATTTTAAAGGCAGTTCGAATGATCATTTGCCCCTGATTGAGTTTGCTTATAATAACAATTACCACTCTAATATCCAAATGGCACCGTTCGAGGCTCTGTACGGGTGAAGGTGTAGATCTCTCATCGGATGGTTTGAGGTTGGTGAGGAAACTATGATAGGACCAGATTCAGTTCATGAGGCGATGGTGAAGGTTTAGTTGACAAGGGATCGATTGAAAAATGCTCAAAGTCGTCAGAAATTGTATGCTGATGTGAGGAGAAGAAATTTGGAGTTTGATGTGGACGACTGGGTATTTCTAAAAGTATCTCCTATAAAGGGAGTCGTACGGTTTGGGAAGAAAGGGAAACTCAGTCCCTGCTACGTTGGTTCCTACCAGATTGTGAAAAGAGTTGGTAAGGTGGCGTATGAGTTGGACTTATCATCGGAGTTATCTTCAGTTCATCCCATCTTCCATGAGTCTCTTTTAAAGAAGTGCTTGGGTGATCCAGCCTTGGTCGTTCTGGTAGATAGCATCAGTGTGAAAGACAGCCTCATTTATGAAAAAATTCCAGTTGAAAATTTTGATCGACAAGTTCGAAGGCTGAGGAACAAAGAGGTAGCTTCAATTAATATTTTATGGAGGAATCAGCATGTTGAAGGAGCTACGTGGGAGACTAAAGTGGACATAAGGCTAGATACCCACATTTGTTCTTTATCGGCTCAGTTCCGAGTTGAGGTATCAGTTTTTGCCCTAATTCTCTAATCAGTTTCCATGTTCAGTTCATGTGCGCAGTGTGAATTATGTTATGATAAACGTATGTGATGCCTGAATTTAGTTAAGCTATGTGGTTCTTTTTGCAGGTAGTCATTCCATGAAATTTCGGTTAAAATAATCAGCATTAGAGTATATGATAAATTGTATGTTTTTGTTTGTTTCTAGTTTCCTACATTCGAGGACAAATGTTCCCAAGGGTTATATATTCTTATACCCCAAAAGTACTTAGGAGTAGACCCGGGAAGGTAAAAGGCACAATTGTTGTAAGTGGGAAAAAGGTTGCAGGAAGACAGGTACCACAACCCATGTTAAGTAACCACAGGTCGTCGTTGGTGGTCGTGGTTTCAGGTGGTTAGGTACCAGAGGGAAACAACGGTTGATTCAATGATCCGTTGTGGCTTGGAATGACTCGTTGTGGGTAGCCGTGGTAAGGGAGCCCAGATCTCAGTGAGAAAGGACGGATAGAAACGACGACCTATTGAAGCGTACGACGAGCCGTGGTGAGGCTCGTTGGGTAGAAGTTCAGAAGGCTTGGGGGAGCAATCAATGACTAGTTCAACAACCTGTTGGAGCGTAGAACGATTCGTCCTATTCATCCGTGGTTTGATTTTGAGATATGACTGGGACAGTGCATAGCATGGGTAGATACCATGTATACTGGTATCCTCCAAAGACCTGTTGGTTCACCCGTTGTTTGGTCCAATGATCAGTTTTCGGAAAATTCAGTAAGGGTATTTCCATCATTTCCTAGTCCTAAGGCTCTATACGACGTCGTTTTGGGCTCCTTTTGAAGGGTTTTAATAGGGGAAGACCTATTCTAAGTGCATACTCCCCATGCATGCAAGGTTGAAGTCTTGAAGGGGGTGATTCAAGTCCAAATTCAAGGTTTCCTTTGGAATATGATCTTGGGCAATTGAAGGGTGATAGAATTCCTCATTTCCATGTATGTAACATTTTAATGGGTGTCTTCATTCCACACCCATGCTCAATTCCTATCAATTAGTGTTAAATTATGAATAATCAATTATGGGGTTTTGATAAATTGCATGATTTTTATATCTCTATTATGGGTATGATTAGATATAGTTGATATTGATGATTTACGAAGCTTGGGCGGATTCTAACTTGTTTCTCTTATAAAATTTGTTTTTAAAAAAATATTGAATCTAAAACGCCCATGGGTGAAGAGTTTGTTCGGTGCTTTTTGGGTATATAGCTACACACAAGTGCACGTGGTCGAACAAGTAGTAAAGTGGCTCAAGTAAGCCAAGTATCGATCCCACAGGGACTGGACTAAAGTAGCAATCTACTCAAGTGTCAATGAACTTTAACTCTAAAATGTAGACAACAGTGTGAAAAAGAGATGTTGATAGTTTGTTTTCTAATTTTATACTAAGTCTAAAACAAATATACAAATTGAGTCTGAACTATAAGTATGAGCATGCTGAGGTTGAATGAACATGTAGAGAAATAAATTATCGATACAATTTGATTTATCTTTCCTCCGGTTGCTAGTCAAGAATTATTGCCTATAGATTAAAACTCTCGTATTTAACCCGACTTAAGAAGCATGAACCTTCCACCTACATTTCTGTGATAAAAAGAAATTCATGTTCTAGCCATACAAACCCGATTCCCTAATTGACTAATACAACTTTCAAGTATATCTCTATCCTAAAGGTAAATCAATTCTCAATTTTTCCAAACTAAGAAAAGATCATATCCTATTAATTCACAACTTTTGGAATTTCTTGCTCTCTCGAGTGAAACCGGACTTTTTAGATATACATTAGCGTTGGCCACACATTAATGCAGTAAGAACAAGAGTCAATAGAACAACCATGGAAGAAAAGATGAAAAACCAATTTATCAATAATTACATTTCAATACAATTGTTCTTAACCTCAGCAAGAACAGGATTTAGCCACTCATTTGTGGATTAAACATCGTTAAATGAGTGTTAATCATACAAGCAATTGAAATAAAGAAGAAGGACATAGAGAAAAACCCTGAGATTTTCGTCCCCTCAATTGCCTGTAACCCACGTTCTTGCTCCACCAAGTCAGAATAATTAAAAATGAACCTAAGTGTTCTATTTATACTAGTGGGAGTTTTTCCCGGAATAACAAGCAACATGTCACAGAGTGCATCGCGGAGCACTGCCTCCGTGACACGCCACCAATGCGGACCCTTACTGGAATCCGGACGTCCAGGTATTTAGGCCCAACATGGCACGGCGTGCAACGGGGGGCTAGGCCAACGTGCCACGGCCCCAACATGCACCTTCACTGGAATTAGGCAAAATTTCACCCTCCAGATAGAGTGCATCTGCGATGGCAGCATGACACGGCTCCATCGCGGAGCCCCTTTAATTCATGTTCTACTTGTGCTTTTTCCCTTGCCCGCTTCCAAGTCCAATTCCGATTTCTCCCAACATGCATCTTAGTTTCATAACTTTATATTTTTCCTGCAAAACAACGCTAATCATGTTGCTTAGTATAAATTCACATTTCATTACAATTCACATGAAAATGTACAAACATCGATAGATAAACAAGGCAAAATGACACATTTGAGTATCACTTGGGCATATAAATTTGCCCAAGATCAGTTACCCCACACTTAAATCCTTGTTCGTCCCCGAACAATAATCTTACACCTCATGCACTTGACACCCCTCCTAGCTACTTTGGCTCGACAATTCAAGCTACGGTTATACCGATTATTTAATATAGCAAATCATCAAGAAAACATGCATAATTTTGTCAATACTATGACCTTCAACACATTAAGACCTCCTGGACTCAAGAATCGACTCTCGATATCAGCAAACTCATGCAAATCAGCTAACCAAGATATCCAACACGAAATTTATCTCTCGTCAAGCATGTGCCCTCACAACATAAGAGAATTTTTCCCCTTTTTAATCACATGAAATCAAACATTACTTGCAAGGGCATATAAACAAAATTTCGCTCTCTCTCCCAAATGAATTCACATGCATCATTTCATGAACCATAGGCTTGCCTTTAGTGTATTACTCCACTAATATAAGGACGTGTGATGTAAGATCACGTAGGACTTAACGGGTTGTAATGTAGCTCCGGAACTAGTAAATACTGGGCTAACCAATAATAACAACTAGCATCCTTAAGCGCTTTTTCAATACATCCCATCAACCTTATGGCATTGTTTCTTACTTCATCCTCCCATTCTTGAAGTCTGTCTTTATTTTTCACCCCATATCTTTAAGCACACTTGACTCAATAACAAAGATTATTTATAGATCTTCATATATTTAAGTTATAACGAGTGCACCTTCGACCTTTTCTTTCCTTTCATCACTCTTCTTTTTCTTTTCTTTTCACCATTCTCACTCCTTGACACTGTGGGAAAATTACTTTCTTTTCTTGAGCGCTTTAGAGTTTTGGATCAAATTCACGGATAATGAAAAGAAGGGGTTAAGCTCGGTTTACACCTTTTTGACAAAAGAAAAATAATAGGCTAAAGGCTCAATGGGCTAACTAGGGTGTACATTCAAGGTGGGTATGATAATGAAAGAAAAAAAAATGTTCGGTTAAAGCAAAGAAATGCCTACATCCTTTCCTACAATACACATCCTTCATTTCGTTTTGTACACACACCAGGCAAGTTCTAGACATTTCACAATAGCATGGAAGAAATGAAACCTCACTATACGCTCATTTCACATGCTCAACTCAAGACATATTCACAGACTCTTGAATCAGCTACTTACAAGAATTCAAACATTAAGCCTCAATCACACTGAATCGAACTCTATGGCCTAGGTATCTCAATATATTTACAAAGTTGCATGCTTTCATACGAATCACTTTTGCATTTCAAATATCATGTACAACATGCAACTAGAATTTCCCAACCATAAAGTAACGACAAGTTTTGGGATGCAAACCAACAAAAGAAAAACTAAAAATAAATGAACACAAAAAATCTACACCTAACGAATACATTTCCCTTAAGACGGTCGTAATCCATCCATCATAGGGAACGATCACTAACTAAGACTTCAGTTCAATGGGACTATTCTCGGTAAAAGAACTGAAAACAAATGCCGAGAAACCCAAAAATTTAAAAATTCATGATTTTTTTTTAAAAAATATCGATCATTTCGTAAAACAAAATATGTACAAAACCATCTAACAACATTCAACAGTGCACAACAACTTCACCTTAATTGCAATACAGACATACACAAAAATAACAGGGTCACAAGTTTATCCAAGCACAACAACAGACAGAGGCATTAAAAATAACAACAGCAACCGACACCTAACTACTCCCACCCTACACTTAAATCAAACACTGTCCCCAGTGTTCACAAAATTCAGCATAGTACGAAAGTAGGTGGTGAAACTCCCTGATCAATCAAAGTATTCCACTTCTTCGTAAGGTGCCGCTGCATCATCTCCCATGTCTAAATCATCCCCGTCGTCATCATCTGACTCTACATCGGAGTCATCACGACGTGTCTCCTCATATGTGGGGACATCATCATCAGTGGGCTCTACAAAAGTTGGCCCCACTAGGCATAGAGCCCTGGCATTTTCGCCAAAAGGGTAGTCTAGCTCGAGCTGCCATAACTCCTCTTCAGTTGCCGGCCTCCCGCCTATACATAGCTGAAGCATCTGCATCCCAAACATGCGAGCCATGTACTGATCATCCCGAGCATGTAGCTCGGCTAGTGTCAGAACTAGCCCGTGAGTGGTGTCGGGTGCCTTAGTTTTGGTGACATCTAAGGCCCGCCTCTCCATCTGCGGGATGTAGTCAAGGGCCTCCTCCTCAACATCTAGGCCCCTCAGGAACGTGGTCAATAAGCCACCAAACCCGTACCTGTGCCCTTGATGCAAACGGGCTCTCTTCATGGCAGAGATAATCACCGCCCCCACATTGATCTCCAGCCCTTTCATCAAGGTGTATACCAAGCATACACGATCCCGGGTGACATCTGTCATATGCACCCCCGGGATTAAGCAGAAACAAACAATCTTCAGCCATATCCTGGCTTCCCTATTCATCTGTGAGTAGGGCAAGGTCTGATGGTAGCCTCTTTCCTTATGCCTGCTCCAACGTGCTGTAGACCGGGTTCCACACAAAGTGCGTCTGATATCTGCATATGGTGGAGTGATATTCAGCTGCCGAAGCACATGGGCGTCTGTGTCCCGCGCCCCCAAGATGGCATTAAGGTGGTGGGGCTCAAAAGTGACTATCTGCCCCCTTATCTTGATGGTGTGACTTCTGAGTGTCGGGTTCCAATTGGCGTAGAATTCCCGAATTAGGTGCAGGTTGCACTCCTTGGGCTCTTCAAAAATAAAATTTAGACCGGCTACCTCAATCCAGTGGACAATACGGGGGAGTTCCTGTGCCAATGGTTCCCTAGCAATGTGTTCTTCGGGGAAGTATTTGCTTTCCTTATGATTTGTGTACAATTTCTTCCCCTCCTCTGTCACCCATCTGGTTCCGTATTGCCGGCGTTGGCCGCGTGGAACTGCAGGTGCTGCTGGGACTGTTGTTCCCAGCCTAATTCTTTTCCATCCGGCGCCTGATGTTGATGCGCCCTTCCCTTTATCTTCCTGCATGCCATTGTTCTTGTCAAACCAAACAGACAGTCCCAATGTTAATCTAAGTAAAATTAGCTTTGACAAAGATTGGGTTAAGCTAGACTACCCCACACTTATTCTTCAGCCACAATCACAACATTACGACAAGATCATATTTATTTCCAAAAAACAAACAACAAAACATAACAAATATGCCTAGTGCATTCAGAGAATTCGACGGTATAAATTCAATGTACTACTCAGACTTCGACATCTAGTCACCACAACATTACCATCGTTCACACTTCATCACATAGCACTTAGCAAGGAGAAACAAAGAAAAATTTATCTACACGAACCTATACAATTCACCCATTTATTGCAATTTCAACAATTTCATTAACCTGACAACCCATCGCGCCTTAATCGTCTTAACGTTAAGCACAACATCATGTTCCTCTCACAACATGCACAAACCAAGAGGAATTTCACATTTCAACTCAATTTCAACATCTTCATGTTAGAATTCTAACCCTAGCTATCATTTCGCAAGAATTTCAATCACACATGTAACTATCGAGTTCATACCATCACAACGATACTCTGAACATCAATCAACAACAATTTACATGAAATTCATGCTTAATTTACACTTAGGACAAGTTTTCCTCACTTCCTATGCTAAGAATTGGAAAAATAAGGTAGGAAATGAGATGAAGTTAACAAACATACCTTATATTCGATGATATCAAAGAAAAGTTGATAAAATTGAGCTCCTAGGCCGTGTCACATTGGGGAAGGGGGGAATTTCGGGTTGTTTGTTGTGGAGGAGGTGAGAAATGGGAAAAAATAAGGGAAACGGGGTTAAAAAAGAGGGGGGTTTTCGCGCGGGTCACCCGGCGACCCAGTGTGACCCGTTGTGAAATACACGTCAACGTGTCACGGAGGGTAACGCGGAGCATGCCCTCCGTGACACGGAGCCAACGCGCAGGTGTTCTGGAATTTGTAAAAATTCCAGAATTACCTTCAATGTGTCACGGAGGGTAACGCGGAGGCCCTCCTCCGTGACACGGAGCCATCGCGTGGGCTCACTGTTTTGCCACTTTTTATTATTTTTCATACCTCAATTTTTCCTTTGCGATCCTTTGCATTTTTATCCCCCGTTCAACTTGAAATTAATCTCACCACAAGAAATTGGTTAGAATTTATAGGTTTCACATGAAATACACATTTTTTTTGTTTTTATTTTTATTTTTCTCATTTTTTTTCTACGAAATCTAATAAAATATTACAACAAAAATTTCACGGGTTGCCTCCCGTGCAGCGCCTGCTTTACCGTCGCGGCTCGACATCATTCAGCTCAGTCCTCCTCTAGGATGATGGATGTTTTCTCTAGATCACCGTCCTCACCCCAGTAATGCTTACATCTTTCCGGTGGTTTCCCCACTAACTCCTGTGATTCAACACTCTGGGCAACATCAGCTTGATTAATCACGTTGATCACCGAGAGTTCCTCGTACACAGTCGGGAGCTTGGTGGCTTTGTATACGTCAAACACCTCCACCTTGTCGTGTGCTTGCATAGTTAGTTGCCCTGCAGCTACATCAGTAAGTGCTTTCCCGGTAGCCAAGAAGGGACGTCCCAAAATAAATGGGACTTCCGCGTCTGGCTCAAAATCCAGCACGATGAAATCTACTGGGAGGATAAGGGAGCCCACTTGCACCAGCACGTCCTCCACAATGCCATCAGGTCTGGCTAAGGAACGATCCGCTAGTTGCAAGATCACTGTTGTTGGTCTAGGACTCCCTAGCCCCAACTTCTTGAATACCGATGACGGCATCAAGTTAATGCTCGCTCCCAAATCACATAATCCGCAAGCTTGGATACTCTGCCCAATTATAATTTATATTGTAAAGCTCCCAGGGTCCTTGAGCTTTGTGGGCAACCTGTTTTGTATCCGGGAAGTGCACTCCTCCGTAAGAGCCACCGTAGCGTACTCAGTTAAACTGCTTTTGTTCGCCACGATGTCCTTAATATACTTTGCGTACTTTGGCACTCCCTGCAAAACATCAACAAGAGGTAAGTTAATATGTACCTGTTTAAGCACCTCCATGAACTTTTTGAAACACGCCTCCTCCTTGTTTTCTTTAATCATTGAGGGAACGGGGGTGGTGGTCTTTCTGGTTCAGCCTCCTTTTTCTTCCCCCTCTCATCACTTTGCTCCCTCTTAGTTTCTGCTGCTCCCGATTGTTGAGGTGGTCTTTCTGGTTCCACCTCTTTAAGCTGCAAACCACTCCTTGTGGTCACTGCATTCACTTGCTTGGGGTTGGGATCCGTGTCGCTCGGAAGTCCTCTAGGCCTGGTGTTTTGGGCTCTAGCAAATTTCCCTAACTGGTACTCCAGCGCCTTTGTAGCTAACTGATTGTTCTTTACCTCGGCTGCCAATTTCACGTAGTCAGCCTGCAATTGATCTTGGTTAGCTATCATTGTCTTGAACATTTCCTCAATGTTGGGTGATGGTGGTGGAGGAGGTGCGTTGTTGCTTCTATATTGTGCATGATAGTTCTGCTGCCCTCCTTGAGTTCTTTGCGCCCCCTGATTCGAACCTTGCCCTTGATGGTTATTACTACCCCAAGAGAAATTTGGGTGATTCCTCCAGTTGGAATTGTAGCTGTTGCCATACTGTAGGTGGTTGTTTCTCTGTACATTCCCCACAAAGTTCACCGAATCAGGATTTGCTCCACAAGACTCAGCTGAGTGTTCACTACTCCTGCATACTTCACACCAAATCTACTGCACTACATTCACTGGGGCTTGAGACTGGTTCATGCTCATGTTACTGAAGTGCGTGTTGAGTTGATTCTGTAACGCAGCTATCTGTGCAGCAATAGCTATAAAACCATCCACTTCTAGTACTCCTGCTGCTTTCCTTGTTCCACCTCTTGACGAGTCCGCATTCCACTCCGGATTTCCCTGCGAAATACAATTCAACAAGGTATACAACTCCTCATAAGTTTTCTCCAACGCTTGTCCCCCGACTGCTGAGTCTAGCAAGATTTTTGTGTGGGGTTCCAAACCCTCTATGAAAGTATGCACCAGCACGTCATTGGATTGGTGATGATGAGGACAATCTCGCAACATAGATTTGAATCTCTCCCATGCTTGATACAGATTCTCTCCCTCTCTCTGTTTAAAACTTAGAATTTGACTTCTAAGTCTTGCTGTTTTACCGGATGGAAAAACCATATCAAGAATTTCCTTGCAAGATCATCCCACGTGGTGATGGAATCAGGTGGCTCAGCTTTCAACCACGTCTTGGCTTCTCCCAAAAGTGAAAATGGGAACAATGTAAGCCTGACATAATCTGATGACACTCCAGTGGGGATGTAAGTGTCACTTATCTCCAAGAAAATTTGGAGATGTTGCTGTGGATCCTCATGAGGGAGACCTGTGAACTGCCCGCTGGTGTGCAGCAATTGCACCATGTTTTGTTTGAGCTCGAACCTCCCTCCTGGCTCAGGTTTGCGGATGCTAGATGCGACATTATTAGCATGTGGGATTGCCACCTTGCGAACCAGCCTAGCTGCCATGTCCTCGGGCACTAACATTGCTTGTACAACTGGTGGATTCTGTTGTTGCTCCAGGATTGTTTGTTTGAGCAACTGCAGCTTTTTTTCTAGAGCTTCTCTCCTTTGACAATGAAATTGTCGTTCCGGCTCTAAACATGAGTCCACCAGCTCCTTATCTCTGTCCAGTGTTCAACAGAAATTAGTATCTGCAAAATACAGGCTAAGACCAAGTTGTCAACACTAAGAAGAAATAGTAAACTAACACTTAACAAAAATTTACCAATTGCCAGTCCCCGGCAACGGCGCCAAAAACATGTTCGGTGCTTTTTGGGTATATAGCTACAAACAAGTGCACGTGGTCGAAAAAGTAGTAAAGTGGCTCAAGTAAGCAATGTATCGATCCCACAGGGACTAGACTAAAGTAACAATCTACTCAAGTGTCAATGAACTTTAACTCTAAAATGCAGACAACAGTATGAAGAAGAGATGTTGATAGTTTGTTTCCTAATTTTATACTAAGTCTAAAACGAATATACAAATTGAGTCTGAACTATAAGTATGTGCATGCTGAGGTTGAATGAACATGTAGAGAAATAAATTATCGATACAATTTGATTTATCTTTCCTCCGGTTGCTAGTCAAGAATTATTGCCTATGGATTAAAACTCTCGTTTTTAACCCAACTTAAGAAGCATGAACCTTCCACCTACATTTCTATGATAAAAGGAAATTCATGTTCTAGCCATACAAACCCGATTCCTTAATTGACTAATACGACTTTCAGGTATATCTCTATCCTGAAGCTAAATCAATTCTCAATTTTCCCAAACTAAGAAAAGATCATATCCTATTAATTCACAACTTTCCAATTTCTTGCTCTCTCGAGTGAAACTGGACTTTTTAGATATACATTAGCGTTGGCCACACATTAATGCAGTAAGAACAAGAATCAATAGAACAACCATGGAAGAAAAGATGAAAAACCAATTTATCAATAATTACATTTCAAAAAATTATTCTTAACCTCAACAAGAAGAGGATTTAGCCACTCATTTGTGGATTAAACATCGTTAAATGAGTGTTAACCATACAAGCAATTGAAATAAAGAAGAAGGAGATAGAGAAAAATCCTGAGATTTTCATCCCCTCAACTGCTTGTAACCCACGTTCTTGCTCCACCAAGTCAGAATAATTAAAAATGAACCTAAGTGTTCTATTTATACTAGTGGGAATTTTTCCCGGATTAACAAGCAATGTGTCACGGAGTGCATCGCGGAGCACTGCCTCCGTGACACGCCACCAACGCGGACCCTTACTAGAATTCGGACATCCAGGTATTTAGGCCCAACGTGGCACGATGTGCAACGCGGGGCTAGGCCAACGTGCCACGGCCCCAACACGCACCTTCACTAGAATTAGGCAAAATTTCACCCGCCAGGAAGAGTGCATCCACGATGGCAGCGTGACACGGCTCCATCGCGGAGCCCCTTTAATTCATGCTCTACTTGTGCTTTTTCCCTTGCCTGCTTCCGAGTCCAATTCCGATTTCTCCCAACATGCATCTTAGCTTCATAACTTAATATTTTTCCTGCAAAACAAACGCTAACCATGTTGGTTAGTATAAATTCACATTTTATTATAATTCAGATGAAAATGTACAAACATCGATAGATAAACAAGGCGAAATGACACATTTGAGTATCACTTGGGCATATAAATTTTCCCAAGATCAAAGTTCATAAAAGGAGTGATTTTTGGTAAATGTGTAGTGGTGATGAAGTTGATGATGAGAAGCATGCTTTTAAAACTACCCATGATTTTGATGTTGTTTCCTAAATGAATCGATTGGATTCTAGAATGATAGAGCTTTGGGTAATACCCACATGTTGATTAAAGTGATGATTTTCCCAACATATACTTACAACATTCTTTAAAGAGAAATTTCCCAATGCTTACTATAAATTCTAGCTTATGGTATGTCGAGTAAATACTTCTACATGTAGCTTACCACATGATTAGGAGTAGATGATTCCACCTATGATTGAGCTTGTGGTATGTTTCGAAATAAAGCTTCTCATATGCATGAACTTATAATTGAGATGTATGACACCATTGAGCTTCATTTTCATATGATGTCCAGTCTATGCATGATTTCATTAATGAGCTTTCGTCAATAGACAATGTTGAGCTTCGTTGCATACGATGTTGCATCATGCATGATTTCATGTGGAGCTTCGTCATTAGATGATATTGAGCTTTGTTATATACGATGTAGAACATTGCATGTTTTGGGAAAATAGTTTAGTACCGAGTGGGCTAAGGGTCGACAATCCTGTTCCCCAGAACTATACGCCAATGTAGGTTGATTCTATTATATTTGGGACCTCCCTTGTGAGCTATCCCCGAACTTTATGGCCCATGAGCTTGATATTGATATCACGGTAGCATCCTTAGCCCTGGCAAGGTTTTGGACAGCTCTGCCCACTTGAGTGTAATAGTCGGGACCACGTATGCTCTATCATGGTATGTCGGTTAAGTGACAAGTCTCTCACTGTCTATATCATTTGAATTCGCATATCCATTACTCATGATCATTATCTTATGCATGCATGTTCAAAAAGAAAGTTTTGACTCATTGTTCATTTATGATATAAATGTTACATTTTAGCTTTGAGTCATTCTAGTCTGTTATGATGTTCTAAAGCTATGCATGGACACGTTATGATAAGAGTATGATTTCAGAATGAATACATGTAGTCTCCTACTTACTATTGAAATCTTATGATATGTATGAATCCTTTTAAAAGAAACGATTTATTTTATTTAAGCGTTTTTACTTACCTTACATACTCTGTACATTCTATGTACTGACCGCATACTTTCTATGCTGCATCATTTCATGATGCAGGATCTAGTCCTCAGGTTCATCCCCATTCGCAGTCGCTTATCAGAGTCAGTACCTACTTGGTTGGTGAGTCCTCATCTTTCGAGGACTAGAATTTTAGTTATCTTGATTGTATTTTTAGTTTCAGTATTGTTGTTCTAGTTGGGGGTATTGTCCCATCAGCTCGTCTAGATTAGAGGCTTATCAGAATTCGACATGTATTGAACTTCATACATTAATTCTGTTGTTATGTTAAGTTAGACTTCCGCTTAGTTGATGATTGTGTTTCTTTATTTATTGAATGAGTTAGTGAATGATTATGTCATGGGTTGATTTGGGGTCTCTCAGGGTCCCTTGTCCCATGTCTACGATCCAGGCCTCCGTTTGGGTCATGAAAAGTTCATCTCTCTCTATTCCTCTAACTCGTGCTATACGCATTTGCAATACTATGCCTCCCCACCGAGCCAATGGAAGAATAAATAGCAACGACAATGACCATGAGAATGGCAACGAAAACGGGCATCAGCTAGCCCCACCAACTTCAGTTGATCCCTTGCTGGAACATGTTACTCCTGCTGAGTTAAGGGATGCTTTTCATATGCTAGCACAGGCCATGATAGCCCAATCAACTAGCAGGTTGTGGATCATGTGAACAAAAATGGGAATACAATATCTTTTAGGAACCTACCTGAGTTTCAATGGTCAAAGGTGGATGAGGACCTATATGAGTTTATCGAGGAGGTCAAGAAGATTACCCAAGTTATGGGTGTTTTAGGAGAGGAAACTACAGACTTAGCAGCCTATCAACTGGAAGGGGTTTCTCATTGATAATGCTCAAACTCACACTCCTAATAAAGTATGAAGCGAACATTTTCAATGAAGAACCCAATAATGGTTGGGGTCGAACCCACAGGGAATATGGTAAGCATTATACTAATGTTTGTATTTAAGCTTTTACATATGTTATCTCCAAGAAAAAGGGGTTTATTGAAAATAGTTGTAAAACAATATTGAAAATCAGTTGTTGTTTATCAAGATTTTCAATTAACTAGGTTAAGTGTTCCCTATGGGTTCATAACTACTTCGGGTTTACACTCGTGATCACTCCCAATGTTTACTTGTAGAACTGATAACTAGGGTTCATCCAAATAAATGGTTCGTCCCTATAGGATGACTATACTCAATTACCGGGTTAGGGTTCATGAGCTATTTCAATTCAACCATTATCAATTTGTCCCCAATTAACTATCCAGTGACTGCAACTCAAGTTATACAATGACCCATTAAGATCAAGGCTTTGTTGGAATTATCTTTTCCTAATCTCTACTTCTCTATGTTCAAGAAAGTAAAGAATTCAGGCATGTCCTAATGTTGCACTTCGTTAAAAAACATTAAAGATGAAGAGAACACATACAAGCATTTAGCATTGATTTTGAATCATTCTATGTAACCCTAGTTTGTCAATCCACCATGTTTTCCACAATCGTAGTTGTGGAGGTTTTAGCCTCTCATGATTGTAAGATTATTATTAACATTTGTACACAATCACAAAATTAAATACTTACACCGATGATTGAAAGAACACATGCTTTGAATATTGCAAGAGCTAATGTTGAATAATCCAAGAATAAAGAAGAAATTCAAGAAAGAAATCTCCAAGACTTGAATTAAAATTCATAACAACTTGTCCCTAATTGCTTCTAGTTACTTCTCTGCGGTTCTATAGTCTCTCCTACTCAAAATAACCGAAAAAGTATTTATACAAATAATTGAAAACTTCTCCTAAGAAAACAAGAAAAACTACCAAAACTGACGCCGCCCTCACCTACGACCCGTAACAGCATTGTAAGGGTTGTACCTTAACTTGTACGTTGGCTGGCTTCTGTTGAATCTTACTAAGTGTTGATATATCGTACGACTCATACCAAGTACCTACGAGTCGTACAATCTTCCCAAGAATTGATATTGCAATTGTTGGCATCTTCTATTAACTTTCACAGATGGCATAGTATGACTTGTACATTGATTCCACGATTTGTAACTCCTTCTTGTACCTTGAGTTCTGCTAGTCATCTATTCTTCTGGTCATTTCCATGGTTCCTTGGTAGGGATATTAGGTAGGTTTCACGATGTATGAGTGCCAAACATACCAGGAACTTGGCCTGTGTAATTTCCTCTGGAACTTTTCATGAATGCTATGGTACGACTAGTACCATGATGGTATGGCTCGTACCATGAGTCGTAACTTGACTTTTATTTACAAATTGCTCCTGGATCGTTCCACGATTCTTAGTACGTCTCATACTGAGATCTGTGTTGAGCCTCTTTTCTGCATTTTCTCCATCTTTTGCACAATTTAGCTCCAACATCTATTTTTCCCGTAAACAAAGTAAAAGCACCGCATATCTAAATAAACACACCTAAGTCCGTGCTATTTTCGCAGTTTTAAGCATTGAAAGTGTTGTAAACTTATAGCACATCAACACGCTCAATATAAGACTTTTGCATGTCCTCAGACAAAGAAAACAAAAACTAAAAATGATGCTTAACTAGGTAGTAAACCTAGAATACCTATAGCCAACACAACAAAATTTGTACTATGCACCACACTCAACTATTGACCCTTTTTCTGTTCAAACTAAGTAAGCTATGCACACATGTGACCACAATCAATGACATACAGGGATCAAGATATGAAATCCAACTATAAGCAGAGAAGTGCGCTATCACCAATGCTATTCACTCCGATAATTGGTAAAATGCAACTCAAACCAGGTACTCTCACAGCAAAAGAAGTCCATAACACTCACAAATATATGATATGATGAACTTTGGACTAAACATATGGGACTCTCACTCTCCTAAAGAAGTTTCAAATATATTTCACATTGGATACCATAGGTTTTCCCTTATTTTCTCTACTTCGGCTCTTCAGACAGCTAAACTAGGATAATTATAGGACTTTGTTTGGCTTGTAATGTAGGCTTCGAGCTTGGTATTGTTAATATGGGATTTTAGTGACAAAACCATCCAGGGTACTTCATTCTTGTGGCTCCACTTTACACTTTTTTAACCCTATTTTCCATTTTTTCAACTTTTTCCTCCCTTTTTTCACTTTCATGCAATATATGGGTGTGGTGTGTTTTCAACTTTTTCATTCCTTTTTTTTTCCTGTATTTCCTTTTCAAGTTTTCTTTTTCAACTCTTTTTTTCTTTTCTTGTCACACCACTCCCTTTTTCCTTTCTTTTTCTTTTTTACCTCCCTACAATCTATGCACCCCTACTATAGCCACCCTCAACTTAGGCATTTTGCCTGGGTTGAGGTTCAAAATGTCCAAGGAGGGACTCGGGCCAATATAGGTTCATTAGGCTAAAGTGTTTCATCTATCAATAACAACCTATGATCATCTTCTAACCAGCCATCCTAAAGCCTATGCAAAGACTAACCAAGTAAGTTATATATCCTAAATGTTGTATTGAACTAGGTATTCAACCTCACTCACTCATGGTACCGATTTGCATTGAATCTACCTATCCAGTTCATGCACGGCTAAACTAAAACTGCTCATGCTCATAATTTAAATGCCATATAAAGATACACAAAAGTCATGAATTGTAATTATACTACACAACTAGCATTAAAATTTTTTAATAGGGTCAATTTTTTCCAAAAAATCAAACTAGTGCATTTATTGGCTAAAAAGTAATTCTAAGCCACTTCTAACTAAAAAAAGCTACCTAAACATGCATGTTCTAGTAGATAGCATGCCTGAGAGA
This sequence comes from Datura wrightii, assembly GCA_035772735.1. Lineage (NCBI taxonomy): Eukaryota > Viridiplantae > Streptophyta > Magnoliopsida > Solanales > Solanaceae > Datura > Datura wrightii. The sequence goes on along the minus strand of JASDFA010000019.1, from coordinate 65,837,072 downwards.
AACAAAACATGGCAAGAAAAACTATTGGATAAATCAAAAATTCCAAAAAAATACAAGTACACCCCCCCCTGAAAAACATGCTTCGTCCCCTAGGCATAAACTATATAAGCACAAGGCAAATGAACATACCTATGGTGCTCAAACTTCATCTTCCATCGGTTTCCTCCCATGCAATGACTGATTTAACATCGCGGCATAATGTAACTTCCATGATCATTCAGGCGTTATCAAGGTACACCACCTCAATTCCTCTTATCTCTTCAGTGTTTTCCAGATATAGCTTTATCCTTTTCCTATTTACCTTGAACCTCTTACCATCTTTATTTTCAAACTCCACTGCACCATATGCGGACACATTCACTACTCTAAATGGTCCCATCCACCTAGATTTTAATTTACCGGGATGTAGATTGAGCTTTAAATTAAACATTAAGACCAAGTCACCAGTGTTGAACTCCCTCTTTGCAATTCTTCCTATCATGATAGATCTTCATTCTTTCTTTATAAATGGATACACTCTCATAATATCTAAGACGGAACTCATCTAACTCATTGAGCTGGTCTTGTCTCAACTTGGCTGCTTCATTTCAATCTAAGTTCAGCTTTTTGAGAGACCATAATGTCTTATGCTCTAACTCTACTGGCAGATGACATGACTTGTCATTGATGAGCTGATATGGAGATGAGCCAATGGGGGTCTTATAAGTTGTTCGATATCCCAACAACACATCATTAAGCTTCCTAGAGCAATATGTCCGGTTTGGTATTCGCCATTTTGAATAGTCTTTATCTTCCTATTAGACACTTCTACTTGCCCACTTGATTGAGGATGGTAAGTTGTTTTCACCTTATGCTTCACATCGCATTTTTCCAGCATAGTTCTAAAGAGGCGTTGGTCACTTAAGATTGCTCTGGGAGTACATATCTAGCGAATATGCGTATTTGTAGAAATGCTATAATTCTTTTTCCTTCATTGTTAGGAAGTGCAATAGCCTCCATCCATTTGGAGATATAGTCTAGACTCACAAAGATGTATTTCATCCCATATGAGCTAACAAATGGCCCCATATTAGTCGATACCCCATACATCAAATAACTCTAATTCTAGGATAGGGGTAAAGGGTAGCTTATGCTTATGAGTAATGCCACATTATCGTTCGCACTGACCATATGAATTGGCATAATTTTAAGCATCTTGGTGTATAGAGGGCCAGTAATACCTACACTGCATAATATTGTGCACAGTTTGGATACAACTATGATGACCTCAACTAGGGACGAGTGGCAAATGTTCAGTGCTATTCCGATTGGTATTATATATTATAAACCGACACGCAAGTGCACGTGGTCAAACAAGTAATAAAGTGGCTAAGTAGCCAAGTATCAATGCAAGGAGGCTCAAGATATGTAAAGTTTCCTAGTGTACTATATTCCTATTTCACTTCTAATTATGCTAACAACAATGTAACCAACAGTTACTTGAGTTTTTGTTTCTAAACTATATATACTAAAATTAATAACAACTATTTACTGTGAATTTAGACAATGGATATGAACATGCCAAGGTTAAGAACAAGTAATGAACTTGATAATCATGATAATTGGGTTAATCTCTTCTTCATGTTGCTAGCCAAGAACATTCGCCTAGAAATTAAAACTCTCGTATTTAATTTCACTTTAGAATCATAAACCATCCGTCTACATTTCTGTGATCAAATGCAATTTATGACCTAGCACTACACTTCCGGTTCCTAAATTGACTAATACGGCTTTCAAGTATATTTCTATCAGGAAAGCACATCAAAACCCAATTTTCCCAAATCAAGTTAAGAACAATACCCTATTAATTCACAACTTTTCAATTTCTTGCTCTTTCGAGTGAAATTGGACTTTTTAGATGTACATTAATGTTGGCCAAGCACTAATGCAGTAAGAACAAGAATCAATAGAACAACATTAAAGAAGAAGAAGAAAACCATATCATTTACAATCAAAATCCACTACACATGTTCAAAACCTCAGCAAGGAAGAGAATTAGCCACTCATTTGTGGATTGATCATCCTAAAATGAGTGTAAATCATACGTACAATTGATAGAAAGAAGAAAAGAAGAGAAGAAATCCCTTAGCTTTTTCGTTCCTCAACTGCTCCTAACCCACGTCCTTGCCCTCCACTTCTGAACTCAGTCTAAAAACTAAAAACTAATTAAAATAAACCTAAGTGTGCTATTTATACTAGTGGGAAATTTTTCCCGGAATAACAAGCAACGTGTCACGATTGCCAATGCGGAGCACTGCCTCCGTGACACGGCGTGGACGCGGACCTTCACTGGAATTTCAGGGTCCGGTAAATTAGCCTCAACTTGGCACGGAGGCCAACGCGGAGGCCTCTCTCCGTGCCACGGAGCTGACGCGAAGGCACACTGGAATTTGCCATTTTAATTCCTGTTCAGGCAGTGTGCTACCGCGATGGTAGCGTGGCACGGCTCCATCGCGGAGCCCCTATAAAATGTGCATTCCAATGTCTTTTCCACGCTCGCATCCAAGTCCAACTCCGACATAGTTCCAACATGCATTTTAGCTCCTAAAAATCACATTTACCTGCAAAACAAATGCTAATCATGTTGGTTAGTATAAATTCGCATTTTATTACCAATTACATGATATTATATACACATTGCTCAACAAACAAGGTAAAAATGATACATTTGAGTATCACTTGGGCATATAAATCTGCCCAAGATCACTTACCCCACACTTAAATCCTTGTTCGTCCTCGAACAACATATACACAAATCATGCAAATTACATCCCAACCTTCGTCACTATGGTGCAACAATTTACGCTACGGTCATACCGATTATTCAATTTTTGCAAATCATCAAGAAAACATTCTTGGTCGTACAATACAATGACCTTTAATACATCAAGGCTTCCTAGACTTTAAGAATTGATTCTTGATATTGGCAAACTCATGCAAATCAGCTAATCAAGAAATCTGAAACGAAAATAAATCTTTCATCAAGCATGTGCCCTCACAACTCGAGAGAAACTTCCCCTTTATGTTCATGCAGCACACAAACATGCAAGTAGGGGCATATAAAAATTAATTTCACTCTCTCTCCCAAAAGAATTCACATGCATCATGTCATGACCCATAGGCTTGCCCTTAGTGTATTACTCCACTAATATAAAGAAATGCAATATAGGATCACGTAGGACTTTAATGGGTTGTAACGGGGCTATGGATCTAGTATATATATATTGGATTAGCCAATAATAGTCGCTAGCATCCTTAAGCGCCTTTTCAACTCATTCCCATCTACTCATGGACATTGTTCCTCTCTTTTCTCTTTTTCTCCCATTCATGTTGGTTTCCTTTCATACAGCCCATTTCATCAAACACACTTGACACAAAACAAAGGGTTTTCATGTACCCTCACTATCATTTAATTACAACAAGTGCCTCTTCAACATCATCTTTTCTTTCTTCACTCTGCTTTTATTTTTCTTTTCACTCTTTTCACTCTTTAACACTTTGGGAAACATTTTCTTTTCTTTGTAAGCGCTTGAGAGTTTCGTATAGACTTTAAGGCTAATGAAAAGAAGGAATAAAGCTTAGTTTATACAATTTTGGACAAAAGAAAGAAAGAAATCGGCTAAAGGCTCAATGGGTTGACTAGGGTATACAACATATAAAAAGGTAGAATTTGACAAGAAAAAAATGGAAACTATCGGTTAAAACAAAGAAATGCCTACATCCTTTCCAACACTACACCTCCTTCATTTCATTTTGTATACACACCAGGCATGTTCTAGACAATTCACAATGGCATGGAATAGCAATACCTCACTTCACACTTCATGCACATGCTCGAATCAAGATGCATTTACAGACTCTTTAATTAGTCAATTACATGAATTCAAAATTAAGCCTCAATCATACTGAATCAAATTCTATAGCCTAGGTAACTCAACATATTTACAGAATTGCATGCTTTCAAATGAATCATTTTCACATTTTGAACATCAGTTACACACGCAACAAAATTTTAGCAACCATAAGCAACTACAGTTCATTGATGCAATCCACCAAAGAAAAACTAAAAACAATTAAAAATCCTACTCCTACCGACTACATTTCCCTTAAGACGGTCGTCATCCATCCATCATAGGGAACGGTCACTAACTATGACATCGGTTCAATGGGACTATTCTCGGTAAAAGAACCGAAAACAAACTCCGAGAAACCCAAAAAAATAAAAATTGAAAAAATTTTGCAACACATCGATCATTTCGATAGAAACATATTTACAAAAGATTTTGATAATTTCAAAATATCTTCGCAAAAATTTTGAAAAATATCGATCATGTCGATAGAAAAAAAAATATTTACAACTATTTACACTGGCAACCATAACTTTCAATACCACACATCATCAGCCACAAAACAAATATATACAGATACATCACCAAACAGTTCACCACAGGGAAAGCACAAACATACATACAAACCAAGAAAAAAAAACATACAGCAAATTAAAGCCTTGTCCCAACACGTAGCTACTCCCCACCCCACACTTAAATCGAACACTGTCCCCAGTGTTCACAAAAATACAAAGCACAAAATTTTGGGTGGTGGAACTCCCTGCTCAGTCGAAATATTCGACTTCTTCATCTGGTGCTGCGGCCTCGTCGCCCATGTCTGAATTAGCTCCATCATCGTCATCGGACTCCACATCGGAGTCCTCACGATGTGTCTCCTCATCAGTAGGGACATCGTCATCTGTAGGCTCAACGAAGGCTGGCCCTACCCGACATAAGGCTCTGGCGTTCTCGCCAAAGGGGTAGTCCAGCTCCAGCTGCCATAATTCTTCCTCGGTGGATGGTCTCCCACCAATCCGTAGCTGTAGCATCTGCATGCCAAACTTACGGGCCATGTACTGATCGTCACGAGCATGTCGCTCGCCCAAACTCAGTACTGGTCCGTGTGTAGTGTCGGGGGCCTTAGTCTTTGTCACATCGAGGGCCCTCCGCTCCAACTGCGAAATATAGTCCAAGGCTTCTTCCTCAATGTCGAGTCCTCGGAGGAAGGTGGTGATGAGTCCGCCAAACCCATATCTGTGGCCCTGGTGCAGTCTGGCTCTCTTCATGGCGGATATTATTACCGCCCCAACATTAATCTCAAGCCCTTTCATAAGGGCATACACCAAGCAGACACAGTCCCGGGTCACGTCCGTCATATGAACTCCCGGGATGAAGCACGAACATACAATCTTCAGCCATTTTCTGGCCTCCCTGTTCATCTGCGAATAAGGCAGAGTCTGGTGGTAACCCTTCTCCTTATGTCTACTCCATCGGGCTGTGGATCGAGCCCCACACAACGTACGTCTGATGTCGGCGTACGGTGGGGTGATGTTTAGCTGGCGGAGAACGTGGGCGTCTGTGTCCCGCGCTCCAATGATGGCATTCAGCTGTTGGGGTTCCAGAGTGACAATCTGCCCTCTGATTTTCACTGTGTGGCTTCTGATGGCCGGGTTCCAATTTGCACAAAATTCCCGGACCAAGTGAAGGTTGCACTCCTTGGGCTCCTGAAAAATAAAGCTGAGCCCAGCTGCTTCAATTCTCTGTACGATGCGAGGGAACTCCTGTGCAAGTGGTTCCCGTGCAATATGTTCCTCCGGGAAGTACTTGTTTTCTTTATGTTTCGCGTACCACTTCTTCCCTTCATCGGTTACCCATCTTGTTCCGTATTGGCGGCGTTGGCCGCGCGGAACAGCGGGTGCAGCTGGGACTGCGGTGCCCAGTCTCATCCTTTTCCTACCGGTGCCTGAGGTAGAAGCACCCTTGCCTTTATCTTGTCTGCTCGCCATTGTACATGTCAATTTACACAAACAAGCACAAAGTTAAGCTAAAAACTTGTTAACTTCGGCTAAGGTCGGGTTACACAACATTTACTCCACACTTAGGCCTTAACTACTTCTATAAAATTACGGCAAGAATAACTCTAATTATACCACAGACAACGCTATACACTTCATGCTTAGTGCGTTCACAAAAAAATTTCGACAGCATAACGGTTAGCGTACTACTCAGACTTCATATAGCTAATCCCAATCCTACTATCGCTAACAATTCACACATCGCACTTCGCAACAAAAACAACAACAAAATAAAAACAACGATAAAAACATTCTATATACAATCTAATCCAAACAATCTAACCAATTTACACACTTTTTGCATTTTCCCATAAAAATTCGAGAATTTGTCGTCTTTGACATTTACACAATATTTACCACGACTTCTCTCAAATAACAAACACACCCCGACATCTAATTTGCCGACTTATCAAGTAGCTCAATTTAAATTCAACAACTCATGCCCTAGAATACAATTTTATAATCAAATTCGAATTATTTACGCAATTGATAAGTTCAAACGCTAAATACAACAATCCAAACATGTATCAATCACAAATAACTCAACATTCATGTTTAATTTCTAACTAGGGTGATATATCTCACCTCACATGCCCAAATTTGACAAAAATCGCCAAAAAATTGAGATAGACGATGAAAACATACCTTTGAATTGAGAAACCGAAGAAACTTGACGTATTCCTTGCCTAGGAACGTGGCACGGTGCTTGGGGAGGGTGAAATAGGTGTTTGGTCGCGGAGGGAAGAGGGAATGGGAAGAAATGGGGCGAAATCGGGGGTTTTAAATTAAGAAAACACGCGGGTCACCCGGCAACCCGGTGTGACCCGGCACCAAATACACGGCAACGTGTCACGGAGGGTAACGCGGAGCCCTACCTCCTTGACACGGAGCCAACGCGTTGGCTTACTGGATTTTTGAAAAATCCGGATTTTGCCTTCAACGTGTCACGGAGGGTAACGCGGAGCCTTACCTCCGTGACACGGCGCCAACGCGCCAGTGCACTGTTTCTTCAATTAATTTGATTTTTCATACCTTGCCTCATTTTCTCGATTCCATGTATATTTCCTCCGTTATACCTGAAAATCACCTCACTAAACAAAAATTGGTTAAATTAATAGATTTCCCTACTAAAATAAAAAAAAATACTAACTAAAATGAAAATCTAAACCTACTCAAGAAAAGAAAAAGAAAAATAAAACTTGGAAATAGAAAATAAAAACAACAATAAAGATAAAAATTAACTACACTGTGCAAAAAAAAAAAAAAAAAAAATATTTTTCTCACGGGTTGCCTCCCGTGCAGCGCCTGGTTTACCGTCACGGCTCGACGTCCTTTATGCTCAATTGTCTACTAGGGTGATGGATGATTTGTCCCGATCATGGTCATCCCCCCAGTAGTTCTCAACCTTATCCGGTGGCCTTCCTAGTAACTCTCGGGAATCACTCATTCCATTAGCATTCCCATGATCAATCACGTTGATCACCGAGAGTTCCTTATAAACAGTCGGGAGCTTAGGTACCTTGTACACATCGAACACTTCGACCTTGTCATGTGCTCGCATCGTGAGTTGACCTGCAGCTACATCAATTAATGCTTTTCCGTTTGCCAAAAAGGGTCGTCCCAAAATAAATGGGACTTCAGCATCTGGTTCAAAATCCAGAACAATGAAATTGACCGGAAAAATGAGGGAGCCTACTTGCACTAACACATCCTCAACAATGCCATCCGGCTTAGCTAAAGACCTGTCTGCTAGCTGCAAGATTACCGTTGTAGGTCTAGGACTCCCTAGACCTAACTTTCTGAATACCGAAGATGGCATCAGATTTATGCTTGCCCCCAAGTCGCATAATCCATGAGCTCGGATACTTTGCCCAATAGTAAGCTGGATAGTAAAACTTCCAGGGTCTTTCAGTTTTGTGGGCAACCTATTCTGAATACGGGAAGTGCATTCCTCCGTTAAAGCTACCGTGGCATACTCAGTCAAACGACTTTTGTTAGCCACGATGTCTTTAATATATTTCGCATATTTTGGCACTCCCTGCAAGACATCAACAAGATGTAAGTTAACATGTACCTGTTTAAGTACCTCCATGAATTTCTGGAAACACGCCTCCTCCTTGTGTTTCTTAAGTCGTTGAGGGAACGGGGGTGGAGGCCTTTCTGGTTCAGCTTCTTTAGTCTTCCCCTTATCTGAGATTTGCTCTCCCTCAACATCTGCTGCTCCTGACTTTTGAGGCGGTCTTTCCGGTTCCACCTCCTTCAACTGTAAACCACTCCTCGTGGACACTGCATTTACTTGCTTCGGATTAGGATCCGTGTCGCTAGGTAGTCCTCCTCTGGGTCTAGTATTTTGGGCACTAGCAAATTGCCCAAACTGATATTCAAGAGCCTTGGTCGCCAATTGATTGTTCTTCACTTCGACTGCCAATTTAACATAGTCAGCCTGCAATTGTGCCTGATTAGCGATCATGGTTTTGAACATCTCCTCAATGGTAGGTGATGGTGGTGGAGGAGGGGCATTGTGATTTCTGAATTGAGCTTGATAATTTTGTTGCCCTCCTTGGTTTTTGTGCATACCCTGCCCTGAACTTTGGCCTTGTTGATTGTTGCTACCCCACGAAAAATTCGGATGGTTCCTCCAATTTGAGTTGTAGCCACTACCAAACTACTGCTGATTTCTCTGTGCATTGCCCACAAAGTTAACAGAATCAGGATTTGCACCACAGCATTCAGCTGAATGCTCACTACTACCACACACTTCACACCACATCTGTTGAACTACATTGACCGAAGTTGAAGGTTGGTTCAAGTTCATATTGCTGAAGTGATTGTTTAACTGATTTTGCAAATTAGCTATCTGTGCAGCGATAGCTGTGAATCCATCCACTTCAAGCACTCCCGCTGCTTTCCTTGCTCCACCTCTTGAAGAATCTGCATTCCATTCTGGATTGCCTTGTGAAATTCGGTTGAGCAAAGTTTACAGCTCCTCATAGGTCTTTTCCAGCGCTTGCCCTCCAGCTGCTGAATCTAACAGAATTTTAGTGTGGGGTTCCAAACCCTCAATAAATGTGTGTACCAACACCTCATTGGACTGATGATGATGAGGGCAGTCCCGCAACATGGATTTAAATCTTTCCCAGGCTTGATATAGATTTTCTCCTTCCCTCTGTTTAAAACTTAGAATTTGACTTCTAAGTCTGGCTGTTTTACCAGAAGGAAAAAATCTGATCAAAAACTTCCGTGCAAGATCATCCCACGTTGATATAGAATTGGGTGGTTCAACTTTTAACCACCTCTTGGCTTCACCAAGTAAGGAAAATGGAAATAAGGTGAGCCGAACATAATCAGGTGACACTCCAGCGGGTATATAAGTGTCACTTATCTCCAAAAAGTTTTGGAGATGTTGTTGTGGATCTTCATAAGGGAGACCGGTAAATTTCCTGCTTGTGTCCAAAAGTTGCACCATATTCTGCTTTAATTCAAACCTCCCTCCAGGCTCTGGTTTGCGGATGCTAGAATGTACATTATTAGCGTGTGGGATTGCCACCTCGCGAACCGGCCTTGCCGCTGCTTCATCGGGCACTAACACTGCCTGCACAACTGGTGGATTTTGTTGCTCCATCATAGACTGTATAAGCAACTGCAGCTTCTTTCGTAGAGCTTCTCTATGTTGACTATGAAATTCACGTTTAGGCTCTAAGTAAGATTCCACCAGCTCTTTGTCCCTTGCCAGTGTTCACAGAAACAAAATCTGCAAAATACAGGCTAAGACCAAGTTGTTAACACTTTAAGAAAATAAAAATAAAAATACAGAAAATTTACACTAAACACAATTTCACAAATCGCCTAGCCTCCCTGGCAACGGCGCCAAAAACTTGTTCGGTGCTATTCTGATTGGTATTATATATTATAAACCGACACGCAAGTGCACATGGTCAAACAAGTAATAAAGTGGCTAAGTAGCCAAGTATCGATCGAAGGAGGCTCAAGATATGTAAAGTTGCCTAGTTTACTATATTCCTATTTCACTTCTAATTATGCTAACAACAATGTAACCAACAGTTACTTGAGTTTTTGTTTCTAAACTATATATACTAAAATTAATAACAACTATTTACTGTGAATTTAGACAATGGATATGAACATGCCAAGGTTAAGAACAAGTAATGAACTTGAGAATCATGATAATTTGGTTAATCTCTTCTTCATGTTGCTAGCCAAGAACATTCACCTAGAAATTAAAACTCTCGTATTTAATTTCACTTTAGAATCATAAACCATCCGTCTACATTTCTGTGATCAAATGCAATTTATGACCTAGCACTACACTTCCGGTTCCTAAATTGACTAATACGGCTTTCAAGTATATTTCTATCAGGAAAGCACATCAAAACCCAATTTTCCCAAATCAAGTTAAGAACAATACCCTATTAATTCACAACTTTCCAATTTCTTGCTCTTTCGAGTGAAATTGGACTTTTTAGATGTACATTAATGTTGGCCAAGCACTAATGCAGTAAGAACAAGAATTAATAGAACAACATTAAAGAAGAAGAAGAAAACCATATCATTTACAATCAAAATTCACTACACATGTTCAAAACCTCAGCAAGGAAGAGAATTAGCCACTCATTTGTGGATTGATCATCCTAAAATGAGTGTAAATCATACGTACAATTGATAGAAAGAAGAAAAGAAGAGAAGAAATCCCTTAGCTTTTTCGTTCCTCAACTGCTCCTAACCCACGTCCTTGCTCTCCACTTCTGAACTCAGTCTAAAAACTAAAAACTAATTAAAATAAACCTAAGTGTGCTTTTTATACTAGTGGGAAATTTTTCCCGGAATAACAAGCAACGTGTCACGGAGGCCAACGCGGAGCACTGCCTCCGTGACACGGCGTGGACGTGGACCTTCACTGGAATTTCAGGGTCCGGTAAATTAGCCTCAACGTGGCACGGAGGCCAACGCGGAGGCCTCTCTCCGTGCCACGGAGCTGACGCGAAGGCACACTCGAATTTGCCATTTTAATTCCTGTTCAGGCAGTGTGCTACCGTGATGGTAGCGTGGCATGGCTCCATCGCGGAGCCCCTACAAAATGTGCATTCCAATGTCTTTTCCACGCTCGTATCCAAGTCCAACTCCGACATAGTTCAAACATGCATTTTAGCTCCTAAAAATCACATTTACCTGCAAAACAAATGCTAATCATGTTGGTTAGTATAAATTCGCATTTTATTACCAATTACATGATATTATATACACATTGCACAACAAACAAGGTAAAAATGATACGTTTGAGTATCACTTGGGCATATAAATCTGCCCAAGATCAGCAAACCTCCAGAATGCTCAACATCTCCACCTCTGGCACACACCTGCGAATGAATCCATATGTATTGATGCGGAATAAGTATGGTTCATCCCACTTGTATCTCCGAGCATCAAACAAGAACTTCTTCCTTTGATGGGGAATCATATCTAATAGAATCATGTCACAAACCAAATAATTTGCATAGTCAGTGAACCAAGGGATCAAGTCTTGAGATACAGGAAATACCTATTTATATGGGAAAGCTTCATTGATATCAATATCTTTTTTTCCTTACCTTTAGATTCTAGTCTGGACAAGTGACCGGCCACCTGATTTTCTATTCCCTTCCGGTCTTTTACCTCAAATTTAATTTCTTGGAACAACAGCACCCATCTGATCAACCTGGTTTAGCATCCTTTTTAGAAATTAGATACCTCAAGGAAACATGGGTTGTGTGGACTATTAATTTAGTTCCACGAAAGTATGCTCGAAAATTTTCAAATGCAAAGACCACTGTTAGTAGTTCCTATTTGGTGACAGTGTAGTTCTTTTGGGCTGTATTATGTGTTCTGCTGGCATAATAGATTGGGTGAATAGTCATCGCTCTCTATTAGAACAGAACAACACCGAGGGCTACCAAACTGGCATCACACATTAGCTCAAATGGGAGAGACCAATCTGCAGCTATAATAATAGGAGCAGTGGTGAGTTTATCTTTTAGGCATTCAAAAGCTCTCAAACATGCCTCATCAAATATGAACTTCACCTCCTTCTCAAGAAGTTTACACAGTGGTTGTTAAACCTTTGAAAAGTCCGTGATGAAGCTCTTGTAGAATTCTACACGCCCTATGAAGATTTCGACCCCTTTAACAAAAATGGGTGGTGGCAACCCTGCTATTATTACAATATTCTCCTTATCTACCTCTATCCCCTTTTCAGAGATTTTGTGACCCAACACTATTCCTTCTTTGACCACAAAGTGACATTTCTCCCAATTTAAGACCAGATTAGTTTCTCCGCATCCATTCAACACTTTGCCCGAATTCTTGAGGCATGATTCAAAGTTCACCTACAGGTGAGAAGTCATCCATAAATACCTCGATGGTTTCCTCTACCTTATATGAGAATAAGGACATCATACAACTCTGGAATGTGTCTGGTGCACTACACCACCCAAAGGGCATTCTCCTAAAAGCAAATGTTACATACGAGCAAGTAAAGGTGGTCTTCTCTTAGTCTTCTATGGCTATAATCTGATTCTACCTCGAATAACCATCAAGAAAATAGTACCAACCTCTACCTGCCAACCTGTCCAGCATTTGATCCACGAATGCCATTGGAAAATAGTCCTTCTAGGTCTAGTGGTTCAGCTTTCTGTAATCCATACGTACACACCAACCTGTGATTGGTCTTGTCGGTATCAGCTAATTTTTCTCATTGGACACCACTATTATCCCACCTTTTTTGGCACATGTTGTACCAGACTTACACACTTGCTATCTGCATTGTGGTAAACTACACCAGCGTCTAGTCACTTGATAATCTACTTCTTCACTACTTCTTGCATTGGTGGTTTCAGTCATCGCTGATGCTCTATACTTTGTATAGAGTTTGACTCGAGCTGAATTTTGTGAGTGCATATGCCAGAAGAAATCTCGATGATATTAGATATGGTCCATTCGATTACCTTTATGTGCTTTTTTAGTACTGTGACCAAAGCTTCTACTTGCCAGTCTGTCATGTCGGCTGCAATAATTACTGGCAAAGTATTGTATTCTCTAAATAATGCATATTATTGGTGTGGAGGTAATGACTTAAGTTCTAGAACTGCTGGTAACTCCACTGATGGTTGTGCTGGAGGAGTTACACGATTCTTTTAATCAAGGTCTAACTTCTTTGGTCAAAAGTTATACAACCCCATTCCTTCTAGAGAATTTACCCATTTGGTGTACCCCGGTACTCCATCTCCCTCATAATTCATCAAGATAGCTGCTAGTGTATCAATATTCATCATCTCTCCTATGGATACTAGCAACCTCTTATCTTCCATATAGATGCTGACATTACTCATGAGGTGAGGCTTCCTTGCTATAACCTAAATGAATCATAGAAGAAAAAGAAAAAATAAAAGAGGAAATAACAACTAAAAGTTAAACACAACCAATTAATCTATTCTTCAGTCATATTCCCGGTAATGACGCAACTTTTTGATAACGCTCAAACTCACACTCCTAAAAAAGTATGAAGTGGACGTTGTCAATAAAGAACCCAACAAAGGTTGGGGTCAAACCCACAAGGAAAATGGTAAGAATTAGGATAATGAAGGTATTTGAGATTTTAGGTCTGTTATCTCCAAAAAAGGGGGTTTATTGAAAACAGTTGTGAAAGTAGATTGAAAATCAATTGCTATTTATCAAGATTAGCAATTAACTGGGGTAGGTGTTCCCCATGGGTTCATAACTACTTTAGGTTTACACTCATGATATCTCCCAATGATTACTTGTAGAATTGATAACTAGAGTTCATCCAAAGGACTGATTTATCCCGATTGGATGACTATACTCAATTATTGGGTTAGCTCTCAGAGCTATTTCAATTCAAGCGATATCAATTTATCCCAAATTAACTATCCTGTGACTGCAACTCAAGTTATACAATGACCCATAAAGATCAAGGCTTTGTTGGAATTCTCTTTTCCTAATCTCTACTTCTCTATGTTCAAGTAAGTAAAGAATTCGGGAAAGTCCTAACGTTGTGCTTTGTTAAGAAATGTTTAAAGATGAAAATAATACAATACAACTATTTAGCATTGGTTTTGAATCACTTCATGTAACCCTAGTTTGTTAATCCACCATGGTTTCCACAATCGTAGTTGTGGAGGTTTTAGCCTCTCATGATTGTAAGATTATTATTAGTAGTCAAAGACAAACAAATAATTAAATACATGTGACAATGATTGAAAGAAACCTGCTTTGAATATTGCAAGAGCTGATGTTGAATAATCCAAGAATAAAGAAGAAATTCAAGAAAGAAATTTCCTAGACTTGAATTAAAATTCACAACAACTTATCCTTAATTGCGTCTAGTTACTTCTCTGCGCTTCTATTTTCTCTCCTAGTCAAATAACATATAAGGTATTTAGACAAATAAATGGAAACTTATCCTAAGCAAACAGGAAAAACTACCAAAACTGACGCTGCCTTCACCTACGAACCGTAACAGCACTGTAAGGGTTGTACCTTAACTTGTACGTTGGTTGGCTTCTCCTTAATCCTACTAAGTGTTGATATATGGTACGACTCATAACAAGTACCTATGAGTCATACAATCTTTCCATGAATAGACCTTTCAATTGCTGGCATCTTCTGCTAACTTTCATGGATGGCATGGTATGACTAGTATCTTGATTCCACCATCTGTAACTCCTTCTTGTACCTTGAGTTCTGCTAGTCATATATTCTTCTGGTCTTTTCCAAGGTTCGTTGGTATAGATCTTATGTAGGTTTAACGACTCGTGATTGCCACCTTTACCAGGAACTTGGCCTGTGAAATTCCTTGAGAACTTTTCACTACTGCCATGGAACGAACCGTATTAGGATGGTACGACTCGTACCATGAGCCGTAACTTGACTTTTCTTCACAATTTGCTCCTGGAACTTTCCATGATTCTCAGTACGACTTGTAGCAGGATGGAATGGATCGTACTGAGATTCCTACTGAGCCTCTTTTCTTCAATTTTCTCCATCTTTTGCATAATTTAGCTCCAAAAACTATTTTCCCTGAAAATAGAGTAAAAGCACCTCATATCCATATAAACACACCTAAGTCTGTGCTATTTTACCAGTTTTAAGCATTGAAAGTAATGTAAATTCATAGCACATCACCACCCTCAACATAAGACTTGTGTATGTCCTCAGACAAAGAAAACAAAACCTATAAATGATGCTTAACTAGAAAGTATACCTATTATATGTACAGCCAAAGCAACAAAATTTGTACTATGCTCCACACTTAACTATTCACCCTTTTTCTATTCAAACTAAGCACCACACTTAACTATTCACCCTTTTTCTATTCAAACTAAGTCAGCTATGCACATATGTAAGCACAATCAATACAGGGATCAAGATATGGCATCCAACTATAAGCAGAGAAGCGAGCTATCACAAATGCTATTCACATTAATAATTTGTAAAATGCAACTCAAACCGGTACCCTCACAACAAAAGAAGTCCAAAACTCTCACAAATATATGATATGATGAACTTGGGACTAAAGAAATGGGACTCTCACTCTCTCAAAGAAGTTTCAATTATTGCACATTGGATACCATAAGCTTACCCTTATTTTCTCTACTTCGGCTCTTCGGACAGCTGACCTAGGATTATTATAGGACTTTGTTCGGCTTGTGATATAGGCTTCGAGTTTGGTAAGGAAAATATGGGATTTAAGTGACTAAACCATCCTTGGCAATACATACTTGTGGCTCCATTTTACACCTTTTTTACCCTATTTTTCACTTTTTCAACTTTTTCCTCCCTTTTCTCCACTTTCATGCAATATATGTGTTTTTCATTCCTTTTTTTTTCTCCTGTATTTTCTTTTCAATTTTTCTTTTCTAGATCTTGTTTCTTTTCTTGTCACACCACACCCTTTTTCCTTTCTTTTCCTTTTTTACCTCCCCATTGTCTATGCACCCCTACTATAGCCACCCTCAACTTAGGCATTTTTTCTGGGTTGAGGTTCATAATGTTCAAGGAGGGACCAGGGCCAAAATAAGTTCATTTTAAAAAATGGGTAAAGTTAATCGGTTAATCAAAGAAAAATGGTTAATTTAAGACTCAAAATTAGGATCAAGGGATTCATCATCATTTGGTTGGGTATTTTAGGCTAAAGTGATTCATCTATGAATAACAACCTATGATCATCTCCTAACCAACTATCCTCAAGCCTATGCAAAGACCAACCGAGCAATTTATAGATCCTGCAGTACTGAACTAGGTATTCAATCTCACTCACTCATGGTACTGATTTGCATTAAATCTACCTATCTTGTTCATGCACAGCTAAACTACAATTAATCATGCTCATAATTTAAATGCCATACAAAGATCCACAAAAGTCATGCAATTGTAATTAAACTACACAACTAACATTCAAAAACTTTTAACAGGGTCAATTTTTTTCAAAACATAAAACTAGTGCATTTATTGTCTGTAATGTAATTCTAAGCTACTTCTAATTAAACAAAACAGCCTAATCATTCTGGTTCTACTAGATAGCAAGCCTGAGGGAAATAAAACATGGAAAAAAAACCCTCAAATGAGTCAACAATCCGAAAAAAATACAAGTACAACCCCCATTGAGAAACATGCTTCATCCCCTAAGCATAAACTATATAAGCACAAGGGAAAGGAACATACATGCGGTGCTAAAACATCACCTTCCATGGGTTACCTCCCATGCAGCGGCTGATTTAACATCACGGCACGATGTAACTTCCATGATCATTTAGGCATTATCAAGATACACTACTTCAATTGCTCTCATCTCTTCAGTTTTTTTCCAAATACAACTTTAGCCTTTTCCCATTTACCATGAACCTCTTACCATCTTTATTTTCAAGCTCCACTATACCGTATAGGGACACATTCACCACCCTATACGGTCCCATCTACCTAGATTTTAATTTACCGGGATGTAGATGCATCCTTAAAATAAACATTAAGACCAAATCACCAATGTTGAACTCCGTCTTTGCAGTTCTTCCTGTCATTATAGATCTTCATTATTTCTTTATAAATGGATGCACTCTCATAAGCTCTTAGTAGGAACTCATATAACTCATTGAGCCAATGCAGGTCTTATAAGCAGTTCGATATGCCCACAATGTATCATTAAGCTTACTAGACCAATCTGTCCGATTGGTATTTACCATTTTGGCCAGAATAGTCTTTATCTTCCTGTTAGACACTCCTACTTTCCCATTTGATTGAGGATGGTAAGGTGTTTTCACCTTATGCTTCACACGTGTATTTTTCCAGTAGAGTTCTAAAGAGGCGACCGTCACTTATGATTGCTTTAGGAGTACAATTCTAGCGAATATGTGTATTCGCAGAAATGCAGTAGCACTTTTTCCTTCATTGTTAGGAAGTGCAATTGCCTCCACCCATTTGGAGATATAGTCCAAAGCTAAAAAGATGTAGTTCATCCCATATGAGCTAACATATGAGCCAATGAAGTTGATACCCCATATATAAAATAACCCTACTTCTAGGATAGGGGTCAAGAGTAGCTTATGGTTACGAGTAATGCCACCTTATCCTTGGCACTAAACATATAACCTGACATAATTGTAAGCATCTTGATGTATGGACGGCTAGTAATACCTGCACTGCAGAATATTGTGCGTAGTTTGGATATCACTATGATGACCCCCTACTAGGGATGAGTAGCAAACCTCCAGAATGCTCAACATCTCTACCTATGGCACACACCTCCGAATCAACCCATATGTATTGATGCGGAATAAATATGGTTCATTCCACTTGTATCTCCGAGCATCAAACAAGAACTTCCTTTGCTGGGGAATCATATCTGCTGGAATCATGTTGCTAACCAAATAATTTTCATAGTCAGCAACCAAGGGATCAAGTCTTGATATGAAACCAATAGCTATTCATATGGAAAAGCTTCATTGATGTCAATCTCATTTTTTTCTCTAACTTTATATTCTAGTCTAGACAAGTGATCGGCCACCTGATTTTCTATTCCCTTCCGGTCTTTTACCTCAAATTTAAATTCTTGGAGCAATATCACCCATCTAATCAACCTGGGTTTAGCATCCTTCTTAGACATCAAATATCTCAAGGCAACATGGTCTGTATCAATTATTACTTTAGTTCCAAGTAAGTATGCCCGAAATTGTTTTAAATGCAAAGACCACTATTAGCAGTTCTTGTTCGGTGACGGTGTAGTTCTTTTGGGCTGTATTAAGTGTTTTACTGGCATAACAGATGGGGTGAAAAATCATCACTCTCCATATGCCCAAAACAACACCGAGGGCCACCCCACTGGAATCACACATTACTTGATATGGGAGAGACCAATCTGAAGCTATAATAATAGGAGCAACGGTGAGTTTATCTTTCAGGCATTCAAAAGCTTTCAGACATGCCTCATCAAATACGAACTTCACCTTTTTCTCGATCAGTTTGCATAGTTGTTGTGCAACCTTTGAAAAGTCCTTGATGAACCTCTTATAGAATCCTGCATGCCCCAAGAAGGTTTTGACCCTTTTTACGAAAATAGGCAGTGGCAACCCAGCTATTACTTCAATTTTTCCTTATCCACCTTTATCCCCTTTCCAGAGATTTTGTGACCCAGCACTATTCCTTCTTTGACCATGAAGTGACATTTCTCCCAATTTAAGAGCAGATTAGTTTCTTCGCATTTGTTCAACACTTTTCCCTAATTCTTGAGGCATGATTCAAATGATTCTCCCATAGCTGAGAAGTCGTCCATAAATACCTCGATGGTTTCCTCTACCATATCTGAATATATTCACATCATACAATACTGGAATGAGGCTGGTGCGTTGCACAAACCAAAGGGAATTCTCCTAAAAGAAAATGTAACATACAAGCAAGTGAAGGTGGTCTTCCCTTGGTCATCTTGGGCTATAATCTGATTCTATCCCGAATAACCATCAAGAAAATAGTAACAACCTCTACTTGTCAACCTATCAAGCATCTGATCCATGAACGACATTGGAAAATGGTCCTTCTGGGTCTTGTGGTTCAGCTTTCGGTAATCCATACATACACACCAACCTGTAACTGGTTATATCGGTATCAACTCATTTTTCTCATTGGGCACCACTCTTATACAACCTTTTTTGGCACACATTCTACCGGACTCTCACACTTGCTATCTACTGATCTTGGGCAAATTTATACGCCCAAGTGATACTCAAATGTGTCATTTTAGCCTTGTTTATCCATCAATGTTAATATATTCTCATGTGATTGGTAATAAAATGTGAATTTATACTAACCAACATGATTAGCATTGTTTTGCAGGTAAAATGTAATTTTGGTAAGCTAAAATGCATGTTGGAATAGATCGGGGTTGGACTCGGATGTGAGCAAAGGACAAGGCATTGGAAGGCACAAAATAAAGAGGCTCCGCGATGGAGCTGTGTCATGCTGCCATCGCGGAGGCCTTCTGCCTGGATAGGGAATTTTTGGCCTATTTCCAGTGAGGGTTCGCGTTGGGTCCGTGGTACGGTGGCCTAGCTCCGTGTTGCATGTCGTGCCACGTTGAGCCTTACTACCTGGACCCCCAACTTGCAGTGAGGGTCCGCGTCAGTGGCGTGTCACGGAGGCAGTGCTCCGCGATGCACTCCGTGACACGTTGCTTGTTATTTCGGGAAAAATTCCCACCAGTATAAATAGAACACTTAGGTTCATTTTTCAATATTCTGACTTGGTAGAGCAAGAACGTGGGTTACAGGCAGTTGAGGGAATATAATTATCAGGGTTTTCTCTCTTCCCTTCTCCTTGAATTCAATTGCTTGTATTTTTAACACTCATTTAACAATGTTTAATCCACAAATGAGTGGCTAATTCCTCTTCTTGCTGAGGTTAAGAACAATTGTATAGAAATGTGATTATTAATTCTTTGGTTTTCATTTTTTCTTCCATTGTTGTTCTATTGATTCTTATTCTTACTGCATTAATGTGTGGCCTACGTTAATGTACATCTAAAAAGTCCGGTTCACTCGAGAGAGCAAGAAATTGGATAGTTGTGAATTAATAGGATATGATCTTTTCTTAGTTTGGGAAAATTGAGAATTGATTTACCTTTAGGATAGAAATATACCTGAAAGTCGTATTAGTCAATTTAGGAACCGGGTTTGTATGGCTAGAACATGAATTTCGTTTAATCACAGAAATGTAGGTGGACGGTTCATGATTCTTAAGTTGGGTTAAATACGAGAGTTTTAATCCATTGGCAGTAGATCTTGACTAGCAACCGTAGGAAAGGTTAACCAATTCCTATCGATAATTAATTTCATTACATGTTCATTTAACCTCAGCATGCTCACATTCATAGTTCAGACTCGCATTAGATAATCGTTTTAGACTTAGCATAAAAATTAGAATCCAAAAATATCAAACTCTTGGTGACACTGTTGTCTTCATTGTTAAACTGAAAATATAGTAACACTTGATTAATTGTTACCTTATCCCAGTCCCTGTGGGATCGATACTTGGCTTACTTGAGCCACTTTACTACTTGTTCGACCACGTGCACTTGCGTGTAGTTTTATACCCAACAAAGTAGACAGCCGAACAAGTTTTTGGCGCCATTGCCAGGGACTGGCAATTGGTGAAATTTTCTTAAGTGTTAATTTACTATATTTTTATTTTTCTTAGTTTTGACAACTTGGTCTTAGCCCGTATTTGCAGATTTAATCTCTCTTGAACACTGGCAAGAGACAAGGAGTTGGTGGACTCGTATTTAGAGCCAGAAAGATTATTTCATCATCAGCAGAGAGAAGCTCTAGAAAGAGAGCTGCAGTTGCTCAGACAAACACTCATGGAGCGACAACAGAATCCACCAGTAGTACGGGCAATGTTAGTGCTCGAGGAAGTAGCAACTCGTCCGGTTCGCAAGGTGGCAATCCCACATGCTAATAATGTCACATCTAGCATCCGCAAACCTGAGCCAGGAGGGTGGTTCGAGCTCAAACAATACATGGTGCAATTGCTGCACACTAGCGGGCAGTTTACAGGTCTCCCTCATGAAGATCCACAGCAGCATCTCCAAATTTTTTTAGAGATATGTGACACTTACATCCCCGCTGGAGTGTCATCAGATTATGTCAGGATTACATTGTTCCCATTTTCACTATTGGGAGAAGCCAAGAGGTGGTTGAAAGATGAGCCACCTAATTCTATTTCTACGTGGGATGATCTTACAAGGAAATTCTTGATATAATTTTTTCCCTCCGGTAAAACTGCAAGACTTAGAAGTCAAATTCTAAGTTTCAAACAGAGAGAGGGAGAGAATTTATATCAGGCTTAGGAGAGATTCACATCCATGTTGCGGGATTGTCCTTATCATCATCAATCAAATGATGTGCTGGTGCACACTTTTATAGAGGGTTTAGAACCCCATACAAAAATATTGCTAGACTCAGCAGCTGGGGGACAAGCGCTGGAGAAAACTTATGAGGAGCTGTACACCTTGTTGAACCGTATTTCGCAGGGCAATCCGAAGTGGAATGTTGATTCATCAAGAGGAGGGACAAGGAAAGCAGCAGGAGTTCTAGAAGTGGATGGTTTTACAGCTACTGCTGCACAGATAGCTGCCTTACAGAATCAACTCAACACCCACTTCAGTAACATGACAATGAACTAGCCTCAAGCCCCAGTGAATACAGTGCAGCAGATTTGGTGTGAAGTGTGCGGGAGCAGTGAGCACTCAGCTGAGTGTTGTGGAGCAAATCCTGACTCGGTGAACTTTGTGGGAAATGTACAAAGGAACAACCACAAATAGTATGGCAACAACTACAATTCCAATTGGAGGAATCACCCTAATTTCTCCTGGGGTAGCAACAACCATCACGGGCAAAGTTCGAGTCAGGGTGTGCAAAGGAACCAAGGAGGGCAGTAGAATTATCAAGCACAATTTAGAAACAACAATGCACCTCCTCCACCACCATCACCCAGCATTGAGGAGATGTTCAAGACGATGATAGCTAACCAAGCTCAATTGCAGGCTGACTATGTGAAATTGGCAGCCGAGGTGAAAAACAACCAGTTAGCTACTAAGGCACTTGAATATCCATTTGGGAAATTTTCTAGAGCTCAAAACACCAGGCCTAGAGGAGGACTTCCGAGTGACACAGATCCCAACCCCAAGCAGGTGAATGCGGTGAACACAAGGAGTGGTTTGCAGCTAAAAGAGGTGGAACCAGAAAGACCACCTCAACAATCGGGAGCAGCAGAAGTCGAGAAGGAGCAACGTGATGAGAGGGGGAAGACAAAGGAAGCTGAATCAGAAAAACCACCACCCCCGTTCCCTCAACGATTAAAGAAACACAAGGAGGAGGCATGCTTCAACAAATTCATGAAGGTGCTGAAACAGGTACATATTAACTTACCTCTTGTTGATGTTTTGTAGGGAGTGCCGAAGTATGCCAAGTATATAAAGGACATCGTGGCAAACAAAAGTCGGTTGACTGAGTATGCTACGGTGGCTCTTACGGAGGAGTGCACTTCCCGGATACAAAACCGACTACCCACAAAGCTCAAAGATCCTGGGAGCTTTACTATACATATTACTATTGGGAAAAGTATCCGAGCTCGTGGATTATGTGATCTGGGAACGAGCATTAATTGGATGCCATCATCGGTATTCAAAAAGCTAGGTCTAGGAAGTCCTAGACCCACAACAGTGATCTTGCAATTGGCGGATCGGTCCTTAGCCAGACCTGATGGCATTGTGGAGGAAGTTCTGGTGCAAGTTGGCTCCCTGATCTTCCCGGTAGATTTCGTCCTGCTGGATTTTGAACCAGACGCGGAAGTCCCATTTATTTTGGGACGTCCTTTCTTGGCGACCGGGAAAGTGCTGATTGATGTAGCTGCGGGGCAGCTAACCATGCGAGCACACGACAAGGTGGAAGTGTTCGATGTGTACAAGGCCTCCAAGCTCCCGACTGTGTATGAGGAACTCTCGGTGATCAATGTGATTGATCGAGTTAATAACGCACGGATAAAGGATTCACGAGAGTTATTGGGAAAACCACCTGAACAATGTAAGCACTACTGGGGGGAGGACGGTGGTCGAGAGAAAACGTCCATCACCCTAGAGGACAACTGAGCTGAATGATGTCGAGCCGTAATGGTAAACCAGGCGCTGCACGGGAGGCAACCCGGGGAAATTTTTTCTTTGTAAATTGTGAATAGATTTCTTTTTATTTTTCTTGATTAACAACAAAATTTAGTTTTTATTTTTTTTAATTTTTATTTTGAGTGAAACCTATAATTCCAACCAATTACTTGTAGTAGAATGAATTTCAGGTCGAACGGAGGGAAAATATGCAAGGAATCGCAAAGGAAAATTTGAGGTATGAAAATTAAGAAAAAGTGGCAAAACAGTGAGTTAGGGCTATAGCTCCGTGTCACAGAGGAGGGCCTCCGCGTTACCCTCTGTGACACGTTGAGGTGTAAATCCGGAATTTTAAAAGAATTCCAGAACACCCTCGCGATAGCTCCGTGTCATGGAGGCAGTGCTCCGCAATGCACTCCGTGACATGTTGCTGTGTATATCGCGATGGGTCACACCGGGTCGCCAGGTGACCCGCGTGAGTTTTCCACTTTTAAACCCCGAATCCCCCTCAATTTTCCTTATTTCTCACACACTCCGCGACCAATCCCCCTAAAACCCCTCCCCCTTCAAAGTGACACGAAATAGGCCAAGGATTTCATTGAGTTTTCTTCAATTCTTTAAACTCAAGGTATGTTCTTAAATTCCATCTCATTTCTTGTCGATTTTCTTCGATATTAAGCATGTGATGTGAGCTAAACTTGCCCTAAGTAGAAATTAAGTGTAAATTCAATTGAATTATTGTTCATGGATGTTCGGAGTATCATTGTGATTGCTTGAACTCGTTAATTGCATAATTTAATCGAATTTTTTTGTTACAATCATTGCTAGGGTTTGTTTTTGAATTTGAAGTGGGAAAGCGTAGTGAACTAGTGAAATTAATGTTGGGTTGTAAATGTTGAGTGAGATGAGTCGATGTGCTAATTGTTATTATGCTAAAAGACCGACGAATTCTCGGGTTAGGGGAATATTGAAATTTGCAATAATTGGGTGAGTTGTATAGATTCATGTAGATAAATTCTTGTTGTTTCATTTCTTTGTTTCTCCTTCCTAAGTGCGATGGAAAAAAATGTTATCGATGCTAAAGATTGTGGTTAGCTGTACGAAGTCTGAGTAGTACATAAAATATATACCGTCGAATTCTTCGAATGCACTAAGCATGTTTGTTATATTTGGCTGTTTGTTTGTGTAAATAGGTATGATCTTGCCGTAACGTTGTCACTGTAGCTAAGGACTAAGTGTGGGGTAGCCTAGCTTAACCTAACCTTAGTCGAAGCAAATTTTCATGGGCTTAACATTGAACTTGTATGTTTGGTTTGACAGGAACAATGGCAAGCAGGCAAGAAAAAGGGAAAGGTGCATCAACATCTGGCGCCGGAAGAAAGAGAATCAGACTGGGCACAGCAGTCCCAGCAGCACCAGCGGTTCCACGCGGCCAACACCGCCAATACGGAACCAGGTGGGTGAAAGAAGAAGGGAAGAAGTGGTATCCCAAGCACAAGGAGAGGAAGTACTTCCCCGAGGAACACATAGCACGGGAACCGTTGGCACAGGAGTTCCCTAGGATTGTCCATAGGATCGAGGCAGCTGGGCTCAATTTCATCTTTGAAGAGCCCAAGGAATGCAACTTGCACCTGATTCGGGAATTCTATGCTAATTGGAACCCGACTCTCGGAAGTCACACCATCAAAATAAAAGGGCAATTAGTCACCTTTGAGCCCCACCACCTCAATGCTATCCTAGGGGCGCGGGACACAGACACCCACGTGCTTTGACAGCTGAACATCACTCCACCATATGCGGACATCAGATGCACCTTGTGTGGAACCCAATCAACAGCTAGATAGAGCAGACACAAGGAGAGGGGCTACTATCAGACTTTGCCCTATTCACAGATGAACAGGGAAGCCAGGATATGGCTTAAGATCGTCTGTTCCTACCTAATCCCGGGGGTACATATGACAGATGTAACCTGGGATCGTGTATGCCTGGTGTACGCCCTGATGAAAGGGCTAGAGATCAACGTGGGGGCGGTGATTATTTCCGCCATGAAGATAGCCCAGTTGCATCAGGGGCACAGATACGGATTTGGTGGACTACTCACCACACTCCTGAGGGGCTTAGATGTTTAGGAAGAGGCCCTCGACTACATCCCACAGATGGAGCGGCGGGCTTAGATGTCACCAAAACTAAGGCTCCCAACACCACCCACGGGCCAATGCTTACACTAGGCGAGCGACATGCTCGTGATGAGCAGTATATGGCTCGCATGTACGAGATGCAGATGCTCCAGCTGAGGATAGGCGGGAGGCCGGCAACAGAGGAGGAGCTATGGTAGCTCGAGCTAGACTACCCTTTTGGTGAAAATGTCAGGGCTCTATGCCAAGTGAGGCCAGCTTTTGTAGAGCCCACGGATGATGATGTCCCCACAGACGAGGAGACACGTCAGGAGGACTCCGATGTGGAGTCTGATGATGACGATGGGGGTGATTCAGACATGTGAGATGAAACAGCAGCACCTGATGAAGAAGTAGAGTATTTTGATTGATTAGGGAGTTCCACCACCCAATTTTTGTGCTATTTTAATTTTTGTGAACACTGGGGACAGTGCTCGAGATAAGTGTGGGGTGGGGGTAGTTAGGTGCTGGTTGTGTTGTTATGTATGTTCTAATCTGTTGTTGTGCCTGTGAACAAAATTTTCAGACCCTGTTATTTGTGAGTGTTAAGTTGTTGTCCTGTATTGTAATTATATGTGAAACTGTTGTGTGTTGCTGAATGTTGCTAAGTTGATACTGTACATATTTGTGTTTATCGAAATGATCGATGTTTTTAAAATTTTTTGTTTTTTTCAATTGTTGGGTTTCTCGGCATTTGTTTTCGTTTCTTTTACTGTGAATGGTCCCACTGAACCGATGTCATAGTTAGTGACCATTCCCTATGATAGATGGATGACGACCATCTTAAGGGAAATGTAGTCGTTAGGAATAGATTTTTTTCATTTATATTTTTTTAGCTGTTTTTCTTTTGTGGGTTGCATCCCAAAACTTGTAGTTACTTTATGGTTGCGGAATTCTGGTTGCGTGTTGTACATGATATTTCAAATGCAAAGGTTATTCGTATGAAAGCATGCAACTTTGTATATATGTTGAGATACCTAGGCCATAGAGTCGATTCAGTGTGATTGAGGCTTAATTTTAAATTCTTGTAATTAGCTGATCGAAGAGTCTGTGAATATGTCTTGAATTAAGCATGTGCAACAAGTGTGAAGTGAGGTTTTGTTATTCCATGCTATTGTGAAGTGTCTAGAACTAGCCTGGTGTGTGTACAAAATGAAATGAAGGAGGTGTATTGTAGGAAAGGATGTAGGCATTTCTTTGGTTTAACAGAAAGTTTCTTTTCTCATTATCCTACCCATTTTGATTGTATACCCTAGTCAGCCCGTTGAGCCTTTAGCCTCTTATTTTGTTCTTTTGTCAAAAAGTGTAAACCGAGCTTAATCCCTTCTTTTCTTTAGCCGTAAAGTCGATCCAAAACTCTTAAGCGCTTAAGAAGAGAAAATTATTTTCCCAAAGTGTGGAAGAGTGAGAATGGTGAAAAGAAAAGAAAAGCAGAGTGATAAAGGGAAAGAAAAGGTTGAAGGTGCACTTGTTATAAACAAACTATAATGAAGGTGTATGAATAATCTTTGTTGCTGTGTCAAGTCTGCTTAATAAGATGGGCCAAACTAAAGAAAAACTTCAAGAATGGGAGGATGAAGGAAGAAACACTGCCCATGAGTTTGATGGGATGTATTGAAAAGGTGCTTAAGGATGCTAGTGGCTATTATTGGCTAGCCCAATATTTACTAGTCCCGTAGCTTACATTACAACCCGTTAAAGTACTACGTGATCTTACATCACATTTCTTTATTATAGTGGAGTAATACATTAAAGGCAAGCTTATGGGTCGTGACATGATGCATGTGAATTCTTTTGGGAGAGAGAGCGAAATTGTGTTTGTATGCCCCTGCTTGAAATTTTGTGAGTTCATATGATCAAAAAGGGGAAAATTCTCTTGTGTTGTGAGGGCACATGCTTGAGGAGAGATTAACTTTCGTGTCGGATGTCTTGATCAGCTGATTTGCGTGAGTTTGCCAATATCGAGAGTCGATTCTTAACCTAGGAGGTCTTGATGTATTGAAGGTCATTGCATTGATTGGACCATGCATGTTTTATTGATGATTTGCTGTATTGAATAATTGGTATGACCGTAGCCTAAATTATCGAACCAAAGTAGCGAGGTTTGGGTGTAAATTGCATGAGGTGTAAGATTGTTGTTCGAGGACGAACACAGATTTAAGTATGGGGTAAGTGATCTTGGGCAAATTTATTTGCCCAAGTGATACTCAAATGTATCATTTTAGCCTTGTTTATCTATCAATGTTTATATATTCTCATGTGATTGGTAATAAAATGTGAATTTATACTAACCAACATGATTAGCATTGTTTTGCAGGTAAAATGTAATTTTGGGAAGCTAATACTAAACATGCTAAACATGCTACATAGCGGAAACATAAATGTAACAAAGCATAACATAACAATCGAGAACTACTAGACATACATATCAGTTGAGTACTACATATGGTCTGAAAGCCTCTATCATGTAAGATGGGTTGATGGGACAACATCCGCAACTAACTCAGAAAAACGGAAAAAAAGAACATCATCAATGTCTATACATATGGCCCTCGGAACATGAGGACTCACCAATAAAGATGGTAGCTAACTCTAAGATGGACTAATGATGGAGATGAGCCTGAGAATCGGGTCTTGTATCATGAAATGATACAACATAAAAAATATGTGATCAGTACATGGAATGTACCGAGTATGCAAGGTAAGTAAAACGGACAATTAAAATATTTAAAACTCATAAATGAACATAAGAGTAGGACAACATGCTCATAACATATATATCGTAATATAACATAAGGCTTAAGGTTTTCAAAAAATTCGTAATACAATCGTAATCATAATCATAAGAGAAAAGCTTTATTTAACATGACTTGAGCCAATATACATAATCATAAACATGTATAAATCATGAGGAACAGTGGGAGATTCTCTTAATCGACATACCCCATATGAGCACACATGAAGCCCGACTTATAACCCTTGTCGGGAGGGTGTCCGTACCTTTCCAAGGTTAGGATCATGAAAGTGTGATATCTCCATGAAGAAAGGACCATTTGGGCCAGGGACAGTCATGAAAGGGGTCCCAACATACCTGCGGTGGCACGTAGTTCATGAGATCCAGGGCTTAACCTGAGCCCTGAACCTACTCGTTGTTTGATACTATTCCAATAACATATATAGTGCTCATAGTATAACATGCATGAATTCATGGGCTAGTTATAATGATAATCATAAATGTACTTTTACATACGTGAACTAGCCATGAAACAAGGCCTGTGAGTGGGCAAAAACATAATTTATGATTCATAAGGTTCATAGATACTTGTAAATCATGTATAGAGTTTGGAGTTCATAAAATCATGATGGTTAATATCATAAATCCATAATTCAAATCGTAAATCATACTGGGTTCATAAATATCATCATTTGAAGAGAAGATCATAAATCGATTTATCATGGGTCATGCATAATTAGGCTTAATTTCATAGAAACCAAAATCGATAAAATTATAAATGGTTTAAATAATGAAACCTGATCAAAACCCATAGATTATAATGAGATTCTAAAATCACAAAACCCATTATCAAATCACTAGACCTTTATAAAAATCATCTTCAAAACCCCATGAGTTTTTAATAAAATTTTTGTAAAAATCATAGAGGATGGGCATAGGTGTCGAAGAAATCACCCATTGATAGCCTTACATACCTGGGTTGATGATCCCTTAACTTGTTTTGATGATCCAAGAGGAATTGAGAAATTGGAGGTAATGAGCCCTAGCTTCTACTTGAGAGAAATATCAATCTATGGATGTTTGAAGAGGGTGAGGAATTAGGCTAGGCTAATCCCTTTAATTTGACCTTTAGGAAGCCCAAAACGACGTCATTTAGGAGTTAGAAGCATAGGAGTTTACCAAAATACCCCAAACTGACCAAAAAAGACCTGAAATTGGCAATTCCAATGACCAACAGGATGGGTCGTTGGTTGCTTCAATGGCCCGTTTTGAGGTCCGTTCTTACCTGCTACTGCTGCGCTAAACTACTCATAACGTTTCACTCCGAACTCCGATTGATGCAAGATCATATGCGTTCGAAAGAATACCTCAAGGGCTTCAATTTGAGGTGCTAAATAATAAAAAAAATTGTAAAATGAGAGCTATGGTAATTTAAAGTTGACCCTTGTGAGAACTTATACGAGCACTCAATCGGTAAAGGGGCTCTCAACTCAACTTTGTGCTAGAGATTCTTTATGAACATAATTTGCATATAGTGCACTTCTTAAACTTAGAAATTGATCTTAACCTTTCTTCCATAAATTCACCGGCTCGGGTCTATCCATATACCTAGAACAGTTCCGAACATAGCCCAAGATTTTCAAAAAACTAGTAGAACCAACGACCTTTCCAATTGGTCGTGGTAACAAACAACGCACCGTAGGTCTATCCGTTGGTCCATCCATTGGTTTCCCCCATTCTTTCTTCAAAATTCTCTTCATCTGCTTCAATGACCACAAATAATGACCGGTTCAATCAAGCCACGGTCCGTACAATCCCCTTGTGGGTTCTGGGAAAATTTCTTACTGCACTTTGGTAATGAAACAACGAGTACTTCCAAAGACCCATTTGACCCTACAAAAAACCGCACTGAGGTTCGTTGATTGGTTCTGGTATAGTACTCCTATTGTTTTCTATTATAAGCCTCTGGTATGACCTAGGGAACTTTTTGGTGTGTTACATTATCTCCCTCGGGGAACATTCATTCTCGAATGTAGATCAAGAATACTAAAAGGCTAGGGAAGGAAATTCAATCCCAAAAACTAAAAAATTGAAGCTAAAAATTGATGGAGTGACTGACTCCGGATTGAGATTCCTGACTGAACTGAATTCATGAAACATACATGCATGCTAAGACATGAAAGGAACTGATAAACATTAACTTGACATGAAACTGAATTGAGCACTTAGGAGGAAACTAATACCTCAAGCTAGAACTGAGCCGGAAGGGAAAAGATACGGGTTCTCAGCCATTATATCTACTTCAGCCTCCCGCATAGCTCCCTCAATAAGATGATTTCTCCAAAGAACCTTCACCGAGGCTACTTCCTTATTTCTCAACTTATGAACCTGATGATCAAGGACCTCAACTAATACCTCCTCCTAGGTAAGGCTGTGTTTGACCCCATTGCCCTCTATTGGAACCACTAAAGATGGATCTCCGATGCGTTTTTTCAACATGGACACATGAAATACCAGATGCATCGAAACTAACTCCGCTGGTAGCTCCAACTCATAGGTCACCTTTCCAACACGCCTCACAACCCTATATGGCCAAACGTATTGGGGACTAAGCTTCCCTTCCTTTTCGAACTCAAAGAATCAAGAAATCTCTACTTGCCTCAAAACAAAGCTCAAGCATCAAATTATGAATTTTCCCTTCCGTATTCCTTCTGAATGATCAAAATCTGGTCAAATACGTATTGTACATAAGAAAATGAAGTCATGGAAACCCATATTGATGCCCAAAAAGTCAATCCAAAAGTCAACCTCGAGCCCTCAAGGGGAAAATTGGAATCTTATTTGAAAATCATGTTACCCATAATGTAAAGAACTCAAATATGATATTTATCAAAAATAGAGCTCAAATCGAATTTGAATTCATCAACATATAGTCTCTTAACACTACACCCAAAATCCTCAATTTTCCTCCAATAAATTCCCGAATGCAAACGCAACCAACTGACGAAATCATTGAGAAATACCAAATTAAGGTTTAGATACTTACACCCTTGTTAAATAGAGAAGAATGCCGTAAAAAATCACTCAAATTCGAGCTCTCGAACTCCAAATATACTACAAAATAAACACATTCTGTGAAAAAATATACTGTTCAGGTATTTATATAGGGCTGCACCAGCACTGCAGCAACAACTTTAATTTTCTACTAAAATGGCTATAACTTCATCATACGAACTCGAAATGCAATGATTCTTTTTCCTATAGTTCCCAAATAATGATAAGGATATACTCATTCAATCAAAACTCCATTTGGTTCTTGTTTGCCCAATCATACGTTATTTTTGCTCGCTCAAGAATTATTTCATCTCTTATAATAAAACCCAATCTTAGCTTATCTAAATTGCACCAAAATTTTTAGATAACTCCTATAATTCATGCTAAGAATTTTGAAAGCCTTGAAATAATTTTTCAATCTCAAAAACTAAAAATGAACCTCTGAGTTGTCAGATTTTATGCTTAAAATCATGGTAAACACACAAAATGTTCAAATCTACTCGAAACTCATCCTGAATCCTCCGGCCACAAACCAAAAATGCAATTCAATCATAAAATATGTTCCAAACCTATTTAAATCATCAAATCACCGATATGAGGTCGTTTTGATCGAAACTTTACCATGGTCAAACTTAGCTTCCTTAAAGCTCATAAATCCAATCAAAGGTTCAATTCACTCCCTAACACCTCAGAGTCCATGCAAACTACCCAACTAAGTCATAAATCACCATCCAAAACTAACTAAACTTTTAGAATCCAAATTCGAGCTTGTTAACCTAAAATGTTGACTTTGGTCAAACCTTTCAAACTTCAATCCTGTCAATAAATCGAAAATCTTATCCAATCTTCATTGGAGCATCTTGGAAATTTTGTCATCCATCTCCGCAAGTCATAAATAGCAAAATAAAGATACAAAAAGGTTCAAACTAGGGAAATGGGTCAAAAGTCACAAAATGACCATGTGGGTTGTTACACTTCAAGGCTTGGCTGATAACAGTGCTTCCTGAAGTTTTATATACCTGACACTTATGGCAGGGATAGGGAGTTATCCTGAATGTACACTTTTTGACCATCATTTCCATCATGGGGGAATACTCATAGGGCTTAGAGTAAGGAAATTATGAGCATGAATCACTCAAGAAATCTAAGCTGGGCATATGCTCGATATAACATGATCTTATGAGCCGATAAGGAACATCTTAAGGACTGAGTCCATAGAGTTGAGCATGCTGAGAGACATGAGTTTACATACATAACAAGGGACAAGACATGAAGCTGAGATTTATGGAATCATGGAAGAAGAGTGGAATCACCATCTGAAGTAGTTACTTCTCATTCTATGAATCTGAGTATGGATACACATAAGGAGTACTTGGAACTTAGACATGTACATAACATGTTCACATGTGGCATGAATACAGTATCACATAGACTGAAGTACAGAAGGACACCTAAATATGTGTGGATTGATCTTCCATAGTTGCTGATCCTTGACCTTCACACTTGAACTCAAGGCATGACCTGGTCCTTCACCTTATAATCTCCCCCTTAGTTCAAAAGGTCATCATTCTGAGGATTGGTCCACCTCTTAAGCCTAGGTAGAAATCACTATATCTTGACTTCCCATCTTCCTCTAAGGCTATCAAAGAAGGCTTCATACTTCTCTAGTGGTACTTCCTCACTCTTTTGGTTCCTTACTTCAAGTTCACAAATTCTTCTGCCTTAGCTCTTCTTAACTCCTGCAGGGAAAAATGAATCGAGAGCGCCTCTTATTCCATTGACTGGCGTTATTCTTTTAAGTGTGAATACACGAGTTTGAAGGATAGAAAGATATTTTGTTGCACGACATAGACAATGAAAGAATGAAACATTTCCTAAACATCTCGTAGCCTCTTCGTCATAAGTGTGGTGCGCTTCACACTCATGAAAAGGACTCTACTTAACGCGACTTTCAGACGCCCTAGAACACGTCAAACCAATTGATCTGATACCAAGTTAGTCACTACCTGAACATAGACCCGGGTCGTAACACGGGACAAGGAGCCCCAGGAGACTTCAAGTCGACCCATGGCATGAAAATTCATCAAACTTTATTTCACATAAAGCAGAATACTAAACATGTGACATAGCAGAAACATTAACATAGCATAGCATAACAATCGAGAAGTACTAGACATACATATCAGTTGAGTACTACATATGGTCTGAAAAGCCTCTATCATGTAAGATGGGTTGATAGGAAAACATCCCCAACTAACCCGAAAAACGAAAACAAAAGAACATTATCAATGTCTAAGCATATGGCCCTTGTAGCATGATGACTCACCAACAAAGATGGTAGCCAACTCTGAGATGGACTAAGGATGGAGATGAGCCTGAGAATCAGGTCCTGTACCATGAAATGATACAACATAGAAAGTATGCGATCAGTACGTGGAATGTACCAAGTGTGAAAGGTAAGTAAAACGGACATTTAAAATATTTAAAACTAATAAATGAACATATGAGCAGGACAACAAGCTCATAACATAAATATCGTAACATAACATAAGGCTCAAGGTTTTCAAAACATTCGTAATACAATCGTAATCATAATCATAAGAGAAAAAATTTATTGAACATGACTTTAGACAATATACATAATCATAAACATGCATAAATCATGAGAAACAGTGGGAGATTTTCTTAACCGACATACCCCATATAAGCACACATGAAGCCTGACTTATAACCCTAGTTGGGAGGCTGTCTGTACCTTGCCAATGGTAGGATCATGAAAGTGTGATATCACCATGAAGAAAGGGCTATTTGGGCTAGGGACAGTCATGAAAGGGGTCCCAATATACCTACGGTGGCACGTAGTTCATGAGATCCGGGGATTAACCTGCGCCCGGAACCTACTCAGTATTTGATACTACTCCCAAAACATATATAGTGCTCATAGTATAACATGCATGAATTCATGGGCTAGTTAAATCATGATAATCATAAACATACTTGTATATACGTTAACTAGCCATGAAACAAGGCCCGTGAGTCGGCCAACATATGATTCATGATTGATAAGGTTCATACATACTTGTAAATCATGCATATAACTCGGAATTCATAAAATCATGATGGGTAATATCATAAATCACTAATTAAAATCGTAAATCATACTGGGTTCATAAATATCATCATTTGATGAGAAGATCATAAATCGATTCATCATGGATCATGCATAATTAGGCTTAATTTCATAGAAATCAAAATCGATAAAATTACAAATTGTTTAAATAATGAAAACTGATCAAAACCCGTAGATTATGATAAGATTCTAAAATCACGAAACCCATTATCAAATCATTAGACTTTTATAAAAATCATCTTCAAAACCTCACGAGTTTTTAATAAAATTGTTGTAAAAATCATAGAGAATAGGCATGACTGTGGAAGAAATCACCCATTGATACCCTTACATACCTGTGTTGATGATCCCTTAACTTGTTTTGAAGATCCAAATGGAATTGAGAAATTGCAGGTGATGAGCCCAAGCTTCTTCTTGAGAGAAAGATCAATCTATAAATGTTTAAAGAGGGTGAGGATTTAGGCTAGGCTAATCCCTTTGATCTGACCTAAAGAAATCCCAAAAAAATGTTATCTAGGAGTTAGAAGCATAGGAGTTTACCAAAATAACCCAAACTGCCTAAAAAAGACCTAGAACTGGTAGTTCCAACGACCAACAGGACGGGTCATTGGTTGCTACAATGGCCCGTTCTAAGGTTCGTTATTACCTGCTGCTGCTGCACTAAACTGCTCATAACTTTGCACCCCGAACTCCGATTGGTGCAAGGTTGGATGCGTTGAAAAGAAGACTTCAAGGGATTCAATTTGACATGCTAAATAATCCAAAAACATTTTGTAAAATGAGATCTATTATCGTTTGAATTTGACACTTGTGAGAACATATACGAACAATCAATCGGTAAAGGGGCTCTCAGTTCAACTTTGTGCTAGAGATTCTTATAATTTGCATGTATTGCACTTATTATACTTATTAATTGTTATTAACACCTTTCTTCCATTAATTCACTAGCTCAGGTCTATCCATATACCTAGAACAGTTCCGAACTTAGCTTGAGATTTTCAACAAACTAGTAGAACCAATAACCCATCCAACGGGCCGTGGGAACAAACAACGGACCGTTGGTCTATCCGTTGGTTTCCCCCATTCATCCTTCAAAATTCTCTTGATCTGCTTCAATGACCACAAATAACAACCAGTTCAATCAAGCCATGGTCTGTACAATCCCCTCGTGGGTTCTGGACAAATTTTTGACTGCTCTGTGGTAATGAATCAATGAGTACTTCCAAAGACCCGTTGGACTCTACAACAAACCGTACTGAGGTTCGTTGATTGGTTGTAGTATAGTTATCCTGCTTTTTTCTGTTGTAAGCCTCGGGTTTGATCTAGGGAACTTTTTGGGGTGTTATACACACTCTCCATAGAAAGCCTACTAAGAGCGTCTACTACCACATTAGCCTTGCCCGGATGGTAAAGGAAACTTATATCATAATCCTTGAGTAGCTTCAATCACCTTCTTTGATGTAGATTTAGATCCTTTTGGGTAAACACATATTGTAGGCTTTTGTTGTCCGTAAACATATCCACATGGACCCCGTACAAATAGTGTCTTCAAATCTTCAAGGCAAATACCACTGCCACCAATTCAAGATCTTGGGCCGGGTAATTCTTTTCATGAACCTTCAGCTACCTAGAAGCATATATTATTTCCATACTTCATTAAAACGCAACCAAGGCCAATCCTTGAAGCATCATAATATACCACAAACCCATTGGTATCCTCGGGTAGAGTCAATATCAGTGCTGAGTGAGTCGAGTCTTCATCTCTTGAAAACTCTTCTCACAAGCCTCCGACTATTGGAACTTTACTTTCTTATGGGTCAATTTGGTCAACGGTGCTGCAATAGATGAAAACCCCTCAACAAATCACCGATTATAACCACTAAACCCAAGACACTCCTGATATCCGAAGGATTCACCGGTCTCGGCCAATTTTTCACCTCTTCTATCTTTTGAGAGTCCACCTTTATACCCTTATTTGACACCACATGGCCCAAAAATGCCACTGGGTTCAATAAAAACTCACACTTACTAAATTTAGCATATAATTGGCGATCCATCAAATTCTGTAGCACCACCCTCAAATGAGCGGCATGCTCCATAAGGATGTCATCTATGAACACAATCAAGAACATATCCAAGTATGGCCAGAACACCCTATTCATCAAATCCATAAAAGCTTCGGGAGCATTCATTTGTCCAAAAGAGATAACAACAAACTCATCATGACCATACCACATCCTGAAGGTTGTCTGGGGGATATCACTCTCCCGAACCCTAAGCTGATGGTATCCGGATCTGAGGTCTATCTTCGAATAACACTTAGCACCCTGAATCTGGTCAAACACATCATCAATTCTGGGGAGCGGATACCTGTTCTTGATGGTGACCTTATTCAATTTCCGATAATCAATACACATACAAAGAGAACCATCTTTCTTTCGGACGAAAACATCTAGTGCACCCCACGAGGATTTTCTCGGTCTGATGAACCTCTTATCTAAAAGGTCTTTCAACTACTCCTTCAACTCCTTTAGCTTAGTTGGATCCATTCTGTAGGGAGGAATAGAGATAGGCTGCGTATCGGGAAGAAGGTCAATACCAAAATTGATTTTCCTCTCGGGAGGGATTCCTAGTAAATCATCTGGGAACACTTCTGGATACTCACATACTACAGGAATTGATTGGATTGTTGGGGTCTTGGACATAGCATCCTTAACCCTAACTAATTGGTATATACAACCCTTAGAAATCATCTTGCTATCCTTAAGGTAGTAAATGAAATGACCTACAGGCACAACTGCACTAACGTTCCATTCTAAGGCTGGCTCACCTGAAAATCGAAATTCTACTGCATGGGTTCTACTATTAACTGAGGCATAACATGAAAATAACCAATCCATGCTGAGTATAACATCAAAATAGGTCATGGCTATCTCTACTAGATCTACTGAGGTGATTTTTTGAAGAACTGTGATAGGGCAATTTCTATACCCCCGTCGAGCTAACTGAATCACCGACTAAAGTAGAGATTGAGATTGGTTCTAATAAGATTTTGTGAATGATTCCAAAATTACTAGAAACATAGAGTGTCACAAAAGACAATGTCGCCCCTGGATCTAACAATGCCTATACATCAAGATGGAACACTCGTAAAATATCAATGACTATATTCGCGGAGACCTCCTGCTTTTGGAGTGATGCTAGGGCATAGAATCTGTTTTGGTGCTAACCACCACCTGTGCTAGTGGATGTCCCCTAATGGGATGGGCATGTTGGTGGAGCTGCTGAACTGGAAGCTGGGCCATGGCCCCTATCATGGCCTTGTCGAGCTGTTTAGCAATCTCTAAGCATATGTTTGGGCTTCCCACACCCCAAGCAAGCACCTGTACCTGCCAAACACTGACCCGTGTGCCTCCGACCACACCTGTCGCAAACTGAGATACTAGAATCTATGGGCTTGATGCTCACCCTCTCCGGTTGTTCCTAGATCTGGATGGCACACTCATAGCCGACAAGGCCGGGGTTGATGATCTCTGGTGGGACTGCTGACGGTGCCCACCAGTTGGTCTTTGCTGAGACAACCCATAATTGCCTGTCCTAGCCCTCTTGGCCTTTCTCTCTCACACATGCACCGCCTCCATCTGTTGGGCATACAAGACTATCCAAGGAAAATCCATATCCTGATGGAGCATTATGGTCCAACAATCCTTGTCTAGGTAATCCACTACTCCATGAACAAACTTGCTCACTCGAGCTCTCTAATCAACCAC
Source organism: Datura wrightii (assembly GCA_035772735.1). Classification (NCBI taxonomy): domain Eukaryota; kingdom Viridiplantae; phylum Streptophyta; class Magnoliopsida; order Solanales; family Solanaceae; genus Datura; species Datura wrightii. Next base: position 65,799,057 of record JASDFA010000019.1, on the reverse strand, counting down.
TAACTCTGGTGCATACTTGAACAGACAAGTGAACTCTAAGGAATACTCTTGCACCATCACCTTTCCCTACTTTCGATTCACGAACTCGGCCACCTCCAGATCCCTTAACTCACTAGGGAAGAATCGATCTAGAAAAGCTACATGAAACTCATCCCAACTGATAGGGACTGCTCCGACTACCCTATTATCCTTCCATTTTTTAAACTAAATGTGTGCAACCCCCTTCAACTAATATGAGGATAAGTCAGTGCACAGCTCTCCAGTCACCCCCATGAACTGGGTGATCTTTAGTATCTCGTCGATAAAATCATGTTGATCCTCGTCCATCTTTGACCCAAGAAATTCTAGAGGGTTCATCCTTAGAAAATCTATGACTCGTGCTGCCGCCACATTCCTACTTTGAGGGGCATGCGCTACCGCCTGCTGATTGACTTGGGCGGTCAAGACCTATGCTAGCATCTGAATGACTGCCCTGATTTCAGCGTGGGCAACCGGCTCCAGTGGATGGTCCTCATGGCTGGTGGGTCCTATTGGTGCCCACCCCCATTGTCATCCTCATGGCCATTTCCATTTCCATTTATTCTATAGTTAACTCTGTAGGGAGGCATGATTCTGCAAACCCGTATGGCACGAGTTAGAAGGATAGGGAGATATTTCACCGCACGACATAGATCATGAAAGAAGGGAACATTTCCGAAATATCTCATAGCCTCTTCATCATAATTGTGGAGCAATTCACAACCATGAAAAACACTATATTTAATGCGGCTTTCAGACACCCTAGGACACTTCAAAACCTAATGCTCTGATACCAAGTTTTTTATGAACCGGACATAGGCCCAGATCTAAACATAGGACAAAGAGCCCCGAGAGACTCCAAGTTGACCCATGGCATGAACATACATATAAATCAATAAATAAAAATTAAAGATTTATCATAATAATCATAGTGGAAGTCTAAACAAAACATAACATCGGAATACATACACGAATTTGAAGCTCATTATACAGTATGTATGAAAAGCCTCTAATTCTAATGAGTTGACGAGACAAGACCCCAACTAACTCTCTAAGTCTGAAACTGAAAATACAAAGAGAACTAATAATGAATGGTCCTCAGGAGATGTGGACACACCAACTGTGACTAGATGCTATCTACGAAAACTGGCTAGTGATGGGGCTGAGTCTGAAGACAAAGCCTGTATCATAAAACGATACAACATAGAGTATGCGGTCAGGACGTGGAATGTATCAAGTATGCAGGGTAAGTAAAACCGCATAAGTAAAATCATTAAAACATGCATAACCTGAAACATAATCAAGATAAGAATCTGAGACTAGGGCTTGCATGCTATTTACTAAATTCATGATCTAAACATTCTGAACATCATAACTGAATCAAATGACCCAAAGCTGAAATATGATAATCATAAGTATAACTGAACATTGGGTCAAACCTGCTAAAAACACACACACACCCACACACACACATATATATATATATATATATATATATATATATATATATATATCATGAACGATAAATATGCATAACTGAAATCATGAGGAACAATGGGAGACTCATCATATAACCAACATTACCACGATATAGCCTACGTGGCCCTGACTATTACACTTAAAGGGGCAAAGCCGTCTAAAGCCTTTCCAGGGCTAAACACGCTATCATGATATCGATATCAAGGTGAAGGCTCCTTGGGCCAGGGGAAAGCTCCAAAGGAGGTGCCAAATAATCTGATCCTACCTACGTTAGCTCGTAGTTCTGAGGCATAGGTTGTCTGACCCTTATCCTACTTGGTGCTAGATACTACTCCCTAAAACATGCATATGCTCTTCATCGTTTTTCAATGAAGATGACCATCGTCTAGTGACGAAGCTGAATAATCATGAACATAAAAAATTTGAAATCATACATGAACATATGGGCTTGCCCAATACTTAAACATGCTTGAAAATACTTGATTCACTTATAAACATGATTATACACACGGGTAACATAAAAACATGCTTTTCTCATAAATATCTCAACATACTTGAACATACATCATAGATCTCAATACTCATGAACTTCTCATGGATGAGCATCATAATTTATTAAACTTGAAAACATGATTTATAATTGAAAACATTGTAAAACTTTCCCATGAATCATAATTCAACTAGAAACATGCTTAAATCACACCCATGGTAGAAACTTAGGAAATTCATGCATTGGATAAAACCCCATAGGATCAACATATAGATTTTCATGAATTAGAGGGGGGTTGGGAATGAGTGTGAACAAATTCACCCATTCATGACCCTACATATCTAAGAAAATCTGATGCTGCAACTTTTCTAATTGTCCAAGGAATAATTGAGGAAGAACATTGAGAGATTGAGCTTGATCACCCCTCTAGACTTCTAAACTCGCATGCATGAATTAGATATAGCTTAGAATGAACTTACCCTTCTTAAAACTCACTATTCAGAGCTTAAAATGATGTATTTTAGGCCTTAGGATCATAGAAATTATGAAAAGGCCCTTAATAAACTTTCATGGAAAAATTGACTGCCAGTCCCAACAAGGGACTGGACGAGTCGTCGTCTAAGGCCACGACTCGTGGCCACAAGTCGTCAAGTGCACTGCAGAAGTTTCTCTCGGGCTCATCATGGGAGACTTAACGAGTTGTTAATGGTGACCCCAACATGTGGTCACCTCTCATTGCCTTTACTACCTATTTTCTTCTTTCTTCACCTCGCCCTTGACCACGACTGACTCAATGAGTTATGGTGTGGACCACGACTAGTGGTGGTGACCCAAAAACAAAAAATTCCAACTTATGTCTAACTCTTCACGATGAGTCACTTAACAACTCTTTGTCATCCTGACAGCTCACAGGATAACTCGTTCTGTAACCTGGTGCTGAAAATCCTATTTTCTCCGTTTCAACTCTCGGGTTTGATCTTAGCGCTTTCAGGATATAACAACTTTTTCATAATTCCTAAGTTCCTAAGGCCTATACTACATTTTTTTTAAGCTTTTAAAAGGGTGTTTTAAGAAGGGTTAATTATTCTAAGCCTATTCCAAATTCATGCATGCAAGCTTAGAGGTTTAAGGGGTGATTAAGCCTAGTCTCTTCAAGGTTCTTCCCCAAATTTCCATTGGGAAATTAAGGGTGTTGTGAAATAAAATCTCCTTAGGTATCTAGGGTTATGAATGAGTGTAATTGTCCACACCCATGCCCAATCTCCTCTCAATTCATAAAAAATTCTAGTTGATGATCCTATGGGGTTTTTACCCAACATGTGAATTCTCTAAGTTTCAATCATGGGTATGATCTAAGCATGTTTCTAATGTTGAATTATGATAAATGGGTAGATTTTATAATGTTTTCAATTATAAATTATGTTTTCAAATTTTATAAATTATGATGCCCATCCATGAAAGTTTATGAGAGTTGAGATCTATGAAATATGTATTCAAGCATGATGAGATGTTTATGAAGAAAGTATGATTTTGAATTACCCATGTCTATGTTCAGGTTTTCGAATGATCATGTTTATGTCAAGCATGTTTAAGTATTGGGCAAGCCCATATGATCAAGTATGTTTCATGATTTATTTAAATTTCTTCTTATCGGCTTATCACGTGGATTTTTGAGTCTAAACTCCCACTATTTTCAGCTTATGGTATGGTTTGAGCCAAGACTCCTCATGTTATGATTTCATTTTTATGTATGTATGTTATGAGTCAGCTTCGTCACTAGGCGATGGTTAAACTTCATTGAAAAATGATGGAGAGCATATGCATGTTTTTGGGAGTAGTGTCTAGCACTGAGTAGGCTAAGGGTCAGTCAGCCCTATGCCTCAGAACTACACGCCAACGTAGGTATGTTAAGATTATCTGGAACCTCCCTTGTGAGCTTCCCCAACCCCAAGGGGCCTTCAGCTTGATATCGATTTTATGGTAGCGTCCTTAACCCTGACAAATATTTGGATGGCTCTTCCTACTTGAGTGTCATAGTTTGGACCATGTAAGCTCTATCATGTAAATGTTGGTTATATGACGAGTCTCCCATTGTTCCTCATGATTTTAGTTATGCATGTTCATCAGTCCTAATAATATGCGTTAAGTATTTAGACCCGGTGTTTAGTTTTACTTATTATTATTATTTTTTAGCTTTGGGCCATTCGATTCAGTTATGATGTTCAGTTATGTTCAGATCATGATTTCAGAAAATAGCATGCAAGTCCTACTCTCAGAATCTTTTCTTGATTATGTTTTATAATATGTATGTTTTGTGATTGTACTTAGTGGTTTTGCTTACCTTGCATATTCGGTACATTCTATGTACTAACTGTATACTCTATGCTGTATCATTTCATGATACAGGCTCTTATATCCAGACCCAGTCCAACCGTTAGCCAGATTCCTAGCATTTGCACTTCCTGACCAAAGTTAGTGAGTCCTCATCTTTTGAGGGCCATTCGTATCAGTTATGTTCCATATTTTCAGTTTCAGACTATAGTCAGTTAGTTGGGGTCTTGTCCCATCAACTCGTCAGTATTAGAGGCTTTTTGGACATAGTATGTATTTAGCTTCAGACTTACGTATGTATTTAGATGTTATATTATGTTCAGACTTCCTCTATGTTAATTATGTCTATCTTCTACCTTATTTTAATGAGTTAGATGTTATGTTTATGCTATGGGTCGACTTGGTGCCTCTCCGGATTCATTTTCCCGTGTCTCAATCCGTGCATATGTTTGGGTCATGATAGGTCTCATGAGGGATTTCAATTCGATCGTTATCAATTTGTCCCAAATTAACTATCCTGCGACCGCAGCTCAAGTTATTCAATGAACCATAAAGATCAAGGCTTTGTTGTAATTCTCTTTTCCTACTTTCTACTTCTCTATGTTCAAGCAAGTAAAGAATTCGGGACGTCCTAATGTTGCACTTCTTTAAGAAATGCTTAAAGATAAAGAGAATGCAATACAAGCGTTTGGCATCTATTTTGAATCAATTCGTGTAACCTTAGTTTGTTAATCCACAATGGTTCCCATAAACGTAATTGTTGAGCTTTTAGGCTCTCATGATTGTGAGATTATTACTAACATTTATAGACAAATACATAGTTAAATGCTTACAATGATGATTGAAAGAAAACGTACTTTGAATATTTCAATAGTTGATGTTGACTAATCCAAGAAAAAAGAAGAAATTCAAGAAAGAAATCTCCAAGACTTGAATTAAAATTCACAACAACTTGTCCCTAATTGCATCTAATTACATATTTTGCAATTTCATCGTCTCTGCTACTCAAAATAACCTACGAAGTATTTATACAAATAATTCGGAACTTCTCCTAAGAAAATAGGGAAAACAACCAAATCTGATGTTGCCTTCAGCTACGACCCGTGAAAGCATTGTAAGGGTCGTAACTTGTCTTGTACGTTGGCTTCCTTCTGATGAATCTGGATAAGTGTTGATATATGGTTTGACTCGTACAAAGTACCTCCGAGTTGTACAACATTATGTGAATTGATCTTGCAATTGCTGGAATCTTCTATTTACTTTCATGGATGGCATGGCACGAGTCGTACCTTGATTCCACGATCCATATCTCCTTCTTTTACCTTGAGTTCTGCATGTCATCTATTCTTCTAGTCTTTTCCACATTTTCTTGGTATGGGTCTTATGTAGGTTTCATGACTCATGAGTGCCACCCATACTAGGATACTTGGCCTATGCAATTTCCTCTTGAACTTTTCACGACTACCATGGTATGACTCATACCAGGATGGTACGACTCGTACCATGAGTCGTAACTTGACTTTGCTTCACAATTTTCTCCTGGACCTTTCCACGATTCTCAGTACAACTCGTACTGAGATCTATACTGAGCCTCTTTTCTGCATTTTTCTCCATCTTTTGCATAATTCAGCTCCAATATCTATTTTCCCCAATAATAAAGTAAAAGCACCTCATATCCATATAAATACACCTAAGTCCATGCTATTTTCCTAGTTTTAAGTGCCAAAAGTGTTGTAAACTCATTGGAAATCACTCGTATATGGTTCAAACAATGGATGTAGAGTAGGGGGTTGGTGCATGATAATGCTCAAACTACACCCCTAAAGAAGTATAATGCGGACATTGTCAATAAAGAACCCAACTATGGTTGAGGTCGATCCTACAAGGTATACAGTCAAGATACTGATTAATGCTAACATTCACACTTTTAGTTCAATTAGTTTCTAAAGGGAGGATTTTAAATAAAGTAAGAATATTTTGAAATGGAGTTGTGATCAATAGTTATGCAATCTACTGGGGATGTGATCCCCATGGCTTCCTAAATAGGTCAAATTGTTACATGTGTGACCTATCCCAATATATAGCCTGTAGAACTAATAGATAATGATCATCTAAATGATTGGTTCATCCCTATTAGATGACTCTTCTCAAACACCGGGTTAGGTTTCGTGAGTGATTTCATTTTAATCTTTACCAATAGTTCAAAACTAACTCTACTGTGACCGCAGCTCAAGCAATTTAATGAAACACAATTTCAAGGCTTTGTTGTTCTTTTCTTTTCCTAATCTCTACTTTTCTAGGTTTAAGAAAGAAGAGAATTAAGCTAATCCTAATGTTGCACACTGTTAAGAAACATTAATCATGAAGAAAAGAACAATACATGCTTTCGTATTGGTCAAGAATCACTCCGTGTTAACCCTAATTTGTTATTCTACCATACTTCCCACAACCCTAGTTGTTGAGGGTTTAACTATTCATAATTGCAAGAATGAAATAAAATTTCATGGAAGAAAAGATAATTGAAGACTTATAATACAAATGAAAGAAGAACCCAAGAGTCAATGGCACAACCACTTTTCAATAATCCAAGAACAATGATTATTTATGGCTAAGTATTAGAGTATTTTCTCTCCAAGAACATAGGAAACCCAAAACCTATGAGTAAAAGTCAAAAGTATCGGCCTCCCTAAAAGAAATTAACCTAAAAATATTTATACAATTAATGAAAACCTTTCCTAATTTATTAGGGAAACTGCTACCGCCTTGTCTTATGAGTTGTTGCATGATGCTACAAGTCGTGGCTTCTATTCGTAGTATGAAATACAACATCTCAATCTATCAAGTCCTAGAAGATGGTATGGCTCGTACAATGCCACTACGAGTCGTAAGTGCCTATCATGGTCTGAACTTCTGAAATCTGGCATCCTCTAAATCTTACCACGAGTCCTTGTTTTGGTTTCTACCTTGATGCTACCACTCGTAGAATCTTCTCGTACCTTGGGATCTTCCAGTTGCATGTTCTCTGAATTTTATCATGACTTCTTGGTACTTCTCATATGTTGTCTGACCTTGGGCAAAATGGCATGCCCAAAGGATACTTTACAACTTAGTTTTGTCTTGTTTAGATACTTATTTATATACATTTTCATGTAATTTTATGTAAATGTGAATATATATACTAACCAACATGATTAGTTCTTGTTTTTGTAGGTTTAAAATGAATTTGAGGAACTAATCCATGAGTTGGTGAAGTGGAGGCATGGAATCGGAAGTAAAACGCGAACGTCGGCAAGGAGGATGTGCGAAACAACCCAAAAACTTATTGATGACTATGCCAAAGAGCACAGGCAAGTGTACGTGGTCTTAAAAGTAATACAGTGGCCCTTTCTAAGAGTCGGATGTCGAACCCACAGGGACTGAACCAATTCAGTTAATTATCAAGTTCAAGTGTGATATTAACTTTCACAAGTATTGATTATAGAAGTTTTTGATAAAGTTTAATTAAGTCTAGGGGTGGTCACAAAAATACTCTGAAAACATTCAAGAAGCAACTAGGGCTAATGCCGGATAATCATGCGATACTACGCTTTGTAATGGTTTAAGTATGGAATTATCAATTATCATCTCACATAATTACAATTGCATGTTCATGGTCTTTCCAGCCTCTAAACACGACAAACTAGAGTCACAACTACATCGTTGAGCAGGGATGTGACATTCTAGTCGTGGGCAATTCAATTATGGGAATGTGGTTTACGGGGTTTATGCTCTTGATTAGGGAAATTCATACTGTCACACCCCGCCTTGGGGGGTATGACTGGCAGCTGGTGCCCTATTAGGACCTGTACTGCTGGACTGCTAATCCTGGGCACATATGGTGCCTGGCTGGCTCTAACTCACATTTCTGGAAACAAAGGGCTATATAACGGCTGTAAACACAGCCCCCGGCCCATTGGCCTATAGCCTCCTATACCTGTACTGACAGCTGACCTGAAACATATCATTTTAGGGAATCCTATGCGGGCCGACAAGGCCACCATGCTGTCTAGTTATCTATAACTCAATCATGAAGTACTAGAAAGCTACGTGACCTGCAAGGTCACCACTACTGGCAAACTATGGCCCCACACGACCAACATAAAAGGAAGAAAGGGTACTAACAGCTATACAACTGCACGGCCTCACACGACCGGCTCATCTAACCACAGGGAGATATCTACAGACTGCAAGCCTCTAGGAATAGCAATGGAAATGATCGGGACAGGGCCCCGACCTACCCGTACTATACAACCAAAAGAAAAAGAAATACATCTCTGGAATTCAGTCTTCGGATAACAGGAGCTGAATACTCGATCGCTGACAGGAATCACGTGGTATCGCCTGCACGTCTATGAGTACCTGCAGGCAAGTAATGCAGCGCCCCACCGGGCGTCAGTACCACTGGTACTGAGTATGTAAAGCAATAACTGAAAGAAATATCTGGAAACAATAATATAACTGATGAAACTAAAGTAGAAGGAATAGATTAACTGTCTGATAATGTAAGTCATACCTTCTCTTAATCATACTAGAAGGAGAAGGAGTCATACCTGAGGATTTATCGTTCTACTGTCGATCTACTCGTATCTACTGTAACACAGTATAACATATCATATCATATATAGCACACACAAACCTTACCCGGTCCCCATAGGCCGGGAGGTACAACCAGCACAGAATCTATACCCCTACCTCGGTCATCCCATCTCCTATAACCCTGTAAGCATCCTGCCGATCCCCTGGGTAAGCACTTGGGCTCGCTGAGCCCCTGACTATAACTGTACCTGAGTCCGGAGGACTCCTAAGTCAACACCCCGGGCGTATCCGCTCGACGGGGTGTATAAGGGCCGACCAAGGCACAATATGGGGAAAACTGGCATCCCATCTTCGTCCTGTGTGACGGCATGCCACTCCGTAGAGCGACGTATCCTCGTCCTCTGGCGGATGAGTCGATACAACTATTAACCCTGGGCGGTCATGGATGCTAGGTAATCCAACCCCAAACAACACAACGGTCTCAACTAGAAATACTGTCTGCGTATCTCACATGCTGAGGCTAATAGGGGTAAGGTATCATATATATTACATGCTGAACTAGTGATAGTAATCTGTACATATTTAATACATGTTGAGGCTAGTAAATATATGAATATAGTCTCCTGCCAGACTGTTCTGGGGCTAATACTGAACAGTATATAGTATTTCTGCTGAAAACCATGTTGTATACTGAGCTTCTATAGTAACATGATTTACTAATTCTAATATGCTTTCTAGCTTCACTTTAGCTTATCGTTCTATTTCTGAGATATCTTACAGATATTACATTGCTTCACTGGGTTTCAACTGAATACAATGATATCCTAACATTCTGTGTCACATCACATACTGAGCATGTTGTGCAGTTCCTAACACTTATATTGAAATCTATATCGTGCTAGCAAGTCTCGCGCTGATCATAACATAATGTTACTAGTATTGTACCCTCATTCATAGTGTATGTCATACATGGCTTCTGAATATTCTACTGGCCTTTAAATTACGGTACTGTATCAAGATTACTAACTTGCCAAGGAAACTAGCTTTACATACCTTATCCTTAAACTATTCGTCTGTCGAACAAGACTCGGCCGGCACTTCAACTATTTTCTCCCAACTGCATTCATAATTATGTCAATGAATACTAAATACAGCTTTACTTTAACAGGCAACGTCACTTTCGATATAGTTTATAGCCTAAGCTTAGGCTTATCGAAAGACGGTCGAAAACTCGCTATTTTTCAGCGGTCCAGAAGGGAGAAATATTCACTTCACAGCTAGGAACACATAGACACTAATTTAGAGTAATTACACTTACCTTAGCTCGGTGGCTCGACGATTCGTCGGCCGTATTTTACGAAACTGAATCCATAGGAATGGTCTCTGCTGCCAAATACCTCGGTATCTGGAGTTAATCTGAGTTTGGACAACGTTTAGCAGCGTAATCGGTCGAAAATTATATTATCTCCTTCGTTCCTTTTCTCCCTCTGCTGGTTTGCTCTATTTGCTAGAAGTTTTATAAATGTTTTTATCATTTAAACCCGAAGTGGGGCTTTATATACTTGGGCTTGGACAAGGCTAACGTGTCACGGAGCCAACACGGAGGCCCCTCCTCCGTGACACGCTGCCATCGCGGAGGGGCTCTGCCTCGGCTCCTTCCGCGATGGTTCGACAGGTTTCTCGTCCGATCTTTTCCCGGGCCTTTCTCCAGCACGTATGGCCTTCAAATATGCTTAACCAACGTGCGAATAGGTCGTCTAGGTGCTGGGAATTCTACGGGGTATAACATTCTCCCCCCCTTAAGAACATTCGTCCTCGAATGTACACTGTTATCTAGAGGACTACGTACTTTATTTTCTAGAAAAATTTCGGTAGAGTTTCCCCTGTAATATGGACTATAGCAAAAACCTAAAATGCAGAAAAGTCCAACACAGGCACTACACATAATATTCTAGGATCCACTGGATAACTAAGTATCAATCTTTCTCATTCACACACATACAACCATAAGGTACTGCATAAGTAATAATACGGACATACCTGTCGCCTGACTAGGCCTGAAATAGGTGAGGGTATCTGGCTTTCATACCTTCTTCAGCTTCCCACCTCATTTCTTCCTGGTTCCTGTAATGCCACAATACTTTGAAAGATGCAACATCTTTAGTCCTCAACCTGTGAATCTGTCTGTCTAAGATAGCTACGGAAACCTCTTCATATGCTAACTCCTCTATGACCTGGACATCCTGAACTGGAACTACTGTAGAAGGGTCCCCTACGAACTTCCTTAACATAGAGACATGGAATACTGGGTGAACAGATGCTAACTCTGGAGGCAAGTTCAATTCGTAGGCAACTCGGCCTATTCTTCGCTGAATCTGATATGGCCCAATGAACCTCGGGCTAAGCTTGCCTTTCTTGCCGAATCTCATTACCTCTTTCATCGGAGATACTTTCAGATATACCCAGTCATTTACCGCAAATTCTAGATTTCTGCGCCGCATATCTGCATAAGACTTCTGGCGGCTCTGAGCAGTCAGAAAATGTTCTCAAATAAGCTTTATCTTTTCCTCTGACTGCCGAACAATGTCTGGGCCAACCAATGCTGATTCCCCCACTTCAAACCAGCCCACTGGTGATCTACATTTTCGCCCGTATAATGCCTCGAAAGGCGCCATCTGAATAGCTGAATGATAACTGTTATTATAAGCAAATTCAATCAACGAAAGATGCTCATCCCAGCTACCCCCAAAATCTAGCACACACGCTCGCAACATATCTTCGAGCGTCTGAATTTTACGTTCAGCCTGCCCATCTGTCTGAGGATGGAATGCTGTGCTCAAGTTAATCTGCATTCCCAAACCTTTCTGAAACGACTGCCAGAATCTAGTTGTGAATTGTGCTCCCCTATCTGAGATAATGGATACTAGCACTCCGTGTAAGCTAACTATTTCTCTGATATATAATTCGGCATAATCCTCTGCCGAGAAGGTAGCCTTCATTGGCAGGAAATGAGCTGATTTTGTTAGCCTGTCAACTATTACCCAAATGGAATCATTTCTGCGTCTGGTACGGGGTAACCCTGTTACAAAATCCATGTTTATCGTTTCCCATTTCCACGTAGGCACCGTTATATCTTGCATCAAACTGCCTGGCTTCTAGTGCTCTGCTTTCATCTGCTGACAGTTAGAACATCTAGATACAAATTCAGCGATCTCAGCTTTCATACCTGGCCACCAGTAAATGTCTCTGATGTCGTGGTACATCTTGGTCGCTCCTGGATGAAGGGAATAGCGAGCGTAATGTACCTCATGCATGATCCGCTCGCGAAGCCCTGCAACATTCGGGACACAGAGGCGGCCCTTACAGCGTAGCACATTATCCTCAGTTATCTAAAAATTTTACTCCTTACCTTTCTGAATTCTATCTCTGAGTTGGACTAAATCAGGATCCTCGTACTGTCGTTCTTTTACCTCTGTAACTAATGATGACACAGCAGAATTCTGAATTACTGCTCTATCACTTTCTGTTTCCATTACTCGAACGGCTAAACCAGCTAACTGATGAATTTGTTTGGCTAACTTCCGCTTCTCAGGTCGCAAATACGCCAAACTCCCCATTGACTTACGGCTCAGGGCATCTGCTACAACATTAGCTTTTCCGGGGTGGTATAGAATATTCACATCATAATCTTTTAACAGCTCCAACCAGCGGCGTTGCCGTAGATTCAACTCCCTCTGAGTTAAAATATATTGTAAGCTCTTATGATCTGTGTAAATATCAACATGGACGCCGTACAGGTAATGCCTCCACATCTTTAAGGCGTGGATTACTGTGGCCAATTCCAGGTCGTGGGTAGGGTAATTCTTTTCGTGTTTCCTCAGCTGTTTGGAAGCATATGCAACCATGCTGCATCAACACACAACCTAACCCGACACCTGACGCGTCGCCATAGACTGAATAACCTTCTGTGCCTTCCGGCAATTCTAACACTGGAGCTGAGGTTAATCTGTCTTTCAGTTCCTGGAAGCTCTGCTCGCATGCCTCTGTCCATTGAAACTTTGCTGATTTCTATGTCAATTTGGTTAGAGGTGCCGCAATGGTTGAGAACCCTTCAACGAACCTTCTGTAATATCCTGCCAACCCCAGGAATCTACGAACTTCAGTCGGAGTGGTAGGCCTAGGCCATGACTTAACTGCTTCTATTTTCTGCTTGTCTACCTGTATACCAGCATCTGAGACGATATGCCCTAAAAAGGCCACTGAGTTAACCCAAAATTCACACTTGGAAAACTTAGCATACAGCTGACGGTCCCTGAGAATCTGGAGCACTGTCCGCAAATGAGTCCGGTGATCTGCTTCAGAGCGAGAATACACCAGAATGTCATCAATGAATACTATCACGAACAAGTCCAGGAAAGGTCTGAAAATACTATTCATCAGGTCCATAAAGACTGTCGGGGCATTCGTTAACCTGAAGGACATAACTAGAAATTCAAAATGCCCATATCGAGTCCTGAATGCTGTCTTAGGAATATCTCTCTCACGTACTCGGACCTGGTGATATCCGGACCGCAAGTCAATCTTAGAAAAGTATCTGGCTCCCTGCAACTGATCAAATAAGTCATCAATTCTGGTGTAATACTAAACTTTCGTGCCACAAATGGAGTAATGTAGGACAAAGTAGACCCTGGATCAATCAACACATAAGCAGGGTGTGAGTAGATAGTTAGCATACCTGTCACAACATCAGGCGACGCTTTCGAATCTTGCCTCCCTGGTAAAGCATATGTGCGGCTTGGGCCCGCACCTGTACTGGAGGCCCCTGATCTGCCCCGACCCCTGCCTGCTGAAACGGAGGGCCTGCACCCAGTCGAGGATGTTGTGGCTTGTGACCCTGCAGATGCCCTATCTTGTCTATCTCGGTCCTCTCGGCCTCTGGCTGGGCAATCTCTCATCAAATGGCCTTCTTGGCCACAAATATAACATGCGGTGGAACCATACCTGCATGCTCCAGGAAGTGGTTGACTGCATATAGGGCAAAGTGGTAGGGCATACCTACTCTGCTCCGCCCTCCTCTGTAATGGTGAATCTGCCATCTACGAGCCTCAACCAGTCTCTGACTGCCCCCTGCAGCTGAATCTACCCCCCTGTGACTGTGGCGGAGGCGGGGGCCTGGGCGGCCTATCTGACAATCGTAGCCTGGGTTCTCCCCGGGCCTCCCTCTGTAACTCAACTGGCCTGTCCCAGCGACGTTGTTCCTGATTGACCCTTTTGATCTCCCGTTGTCGCTGTCTGATGCCCTCAATATTCTGGGCAAATGCCTGAATTCGGCAATGTCCATGTCCTCTCATAGTGTGGCCGTAATACAAGTCTCAACATATTTCAGATTCAACCCCATAATAAAACGGTGCACTCTGGATGCCATGGTATCAACAAAGGCCGGTGCATATCGAGCCAAAGAATCAAACCTCAATGAATATTCCGGAACACTCATGGCCCCCTGCTCCAGAAGTAGGAACTGGTCTACCCGGGCCTGTCGAATCTCCCGCGGCAGATAATGATCCAGAAAAGCTCCTGAAAAGCTGGACCAAGTGGGAGGGGAAACATCTCTCCCTTGGGACCTTTCCCAGCTTTCATACCATAACACAGCAATATCCCATAACCGGAATGCTGCCAACTCAACTGATTCGGTAGGCGTGGCATGCATAACCCTGAAGATTCTCTGCATTTGATCTAGAAATTCCTGAGGGTCCTCTGTCCGATCCGTACCTGTAAACTATGGGGGATTCAGGGCTAAGAACTCTCGGACCCTCGAACTACCGGGCCCTCCTGATAATTCTACAACTGTAGACGGCATTGGCTGACGCTGAGCAGCCATCATCTGTGCTAACATAACTACAACACTCCTAACCTCCTGGTCGGAAGATGTCGATACAGGGACTGCTGAAGGTAATGTCGCCCCAAGTGGCTCCTGACGTGGTGGAGACTGCTGAGGAGGCTGGGACGATGCCTCTATAGTGCCCTCTGATCGGGCTGTTTCTAAACGAGTGTGAGGCATCCTGCTGGTGCCTTCCCCTACTGCAACATCTAAGCTCCGGTCTGTGATAGGATGGCGCGGGCCTGACATTATCTGTAACCAAAGAATATGGTAAGCTTTTAGGGACTCAACCCTATACTGTACCGCTCTACAGCAAGACTGAATAAGAATAAAAGACAACCATCCTATCATGCCTTGCAGCCTCCTACCCATAGTATGTGGTGCACAACACATCCATGGACATGACTTTCCTTAGCACGGCTTGCAGACTCCCTGGGATACGACCTGCTCTGATACCAAGTTTGTCACACCCCGCCTTGGGGGGTATGACTGGCACCTGGTGCCCTATTAGGATCTGTACTGCTGGACTGCTAAGCCTGGGCACATCTGGTGCATGGCTGGCTCTAACTCACATTTCTGGAAACAAAGGGCTATATAACGGCTGTAAACACAGCCCCCGGCCCATTGGCCTATAGCCTCCTGTACTTGTACTGACAGCTGACAAGAAACATATTATTTTAGGGAATCCTATGCGGGCCGACAAGGCCACCATGCTGTCTAGTTATCTATAACTCAATCATGAAGTACTAGAAAGCTACGTGACCGGCAAGGTCACCACTACTGGCAAACTATGGCCCCACACGGCCAACATAAAAGGAAAAAAGGGTACCACCAGCTATACAACTGCACGGCCTCACACGACCGGCTCATTTGACCACAGGGAGATATATACGACTGAAAGCCTCTAGGAATAGCAATGGAAATGATTGGGACAGTTCCCCGACCTACCCGTACTATACAACCAAAAGAAAAAGAAATACACCTCTGGAATTCAGTCTCCAGATAACAGGAGATGAATACTCGATCGCTGACAGGAATCACGTGGTATCGCCTGCTCGTCATTGAGTACCTGCAGGCAAGTAATGCAGCGCCCCTCCGGGCATCAGTACCACTGGTACTGAGTATGTAAAGCAATAACTGAAAGAAATATCTGAAAACAATAATATAACTGATGAAACTGAAGTAGAAGGAATAGATTAACTGTCTGATAATGTAAGTCATACCTTCTCTTAATCATACTAGAAGGAGCAGGAGTCATACCTGAGGATTTATCATTATACTGTCGATCTACTCGTATCTACTATAACACAGTATAACATATCATAACATATATAGCACACACAAACCTTACCAGGCCCCCATAAGTCGGGAGGTACAACCAGCACAAAATCTATACCCCTACCCCGGTCATCCCATCTCCTATAACCCTATAAGCATCCTGCCAGTCCCTTGGGTATGCACTTGGGCTCGCTGAGCCCCTGACTATAACTGTACCTGAGTCCGGAGGACTCCTGAGTCAAAACCCCGGGTGTATCCGCTCGACGGAGGTGTATAAGGGCCGACCAATGCACAATATGGGGAAAACTGGCATCCCATCTTCGTCCCCTGTGTGACAGCATGCCACTCCGTAGAGCGACGTATCCTCGTCCTCTGGCAGACGAGTCGATACAGCTATTAACCCTGGGCGGTCATGGATTCTAGGTAATCCAACCCCAAACAACACAACGGTCTCAACTAGTAATACTGTCTGCGTATCTCACATGCTGAGGCTAATAGGGGTAAAGTATCATATATATTACATGCTGAACTAGTGATAGTAATCTGTACGTATTTTATACGTGCTGAGGCTGGTAAATATGTATATATATGAATATAGTCTCCTGCCAGACTGTTCTGGGGCTAATACTTAACAGGATATAGTATTTTTGCTGAAAACCATGCTGTATACTGAGCTTCTATAGTAACATGATTTACTAGTTCTAATATGATTTCAAGCTTCACTTTAGCTTATCGTTCTATTTCTGAGATATCTTATAGATATTACATTGCTTTACTGGGTTTCAACTGAATACAATGATATCCTAACATTCTGTGTCACATCACATACTGAGCATGTTGTGCAGTTCCTAACACTTATATTGAAATCTATATCGTGCTGATCATAAAATAATGTTACTAGTATCGTACCATCATTCATAGTATACGTCATACATGGCTTCTGAATATTCTACTGGCCTTTAAATTATGGTACTGTATCAAGATTACTAACTTGCCACGGAAACTAGCTTTACATACCTTATCCTTGAACTATTCGTCTGTCGAACGAGACTCGACCGGCACTTCAACTATTTTCTCCCAACTGCATTCATAATTATGTCAATTAATACTAAATACAGCTTTACTTTAACAGGCAACGTCACTTTTGATATAGTTTATAGCCTAAACTTAGGCTTATCGAAAGACGGTCGAAAACTCGCTATTTTTAAGCGGTCTAGAAGGGAGAAATATTCACTTCACAGCTCGGAACACATAGACAGTAATTTAGAGCAATTCCACTTACCTTAGCTCAGTGGCTCGACGATTCGTCGGCCGTATTTTACGAAACTGAATCCGTAGGACTGCTCTCTGCTGCCAAATACCTCGGTATCTGGAGTTATTCTGAGTTTAGACAACGTTTAGCAGTGTAATCGGTCGAAAATTATATTATCTCCTTCGTTCCTTTTCTCCCTCTGCTGGTTTGCTCTGTTTGCTGGAAGTTTTATAAATGTTTTTATCATTTAAACCCGAAGTGGGGCTTTATATACTTGGGCCTGGACAAGGCCAACGTGTCACGGAGCCAACGCGGAGGCCCATCCTCCGTGACACGCTACCATCGCGGAGGGGCTCTGCCTAGGCTCCTTCCGCGATGGTTCGAGAGGTTTCTCGTCCGATCTTTTCCCGGGCCTTTCTCCAGCACGTATGGCCTTCAAATATGCTTAACCAACGTGCGAATACGTCGTCTAGGTGCCGGGAATTCTACGGGGTATAACACGTACCTCTAATCATTTAACCAAACTTAGCTTCACAACTACTTCTACGAGTGGTGATGTGATAATTCTAAGTTGGTGTCTAACTCATCCCATTTTAGTAACCAAGCAAGGCAAATTAGGTATAATTTCTTATCCTAACCGCGAATTATATCGTAAGACACAAACTTGCTCCCTACATTCTTTTTTCTTGCCTAGGGTTGCTTTCTCAACCTTTTACCTAGGTGTAACGTGTGTGTTTTCATGGTGATCAATCATAAAAACAACCATAATAAAGAATGTAAGACAAAACAACCATTAATAACTTAAAACCAATACAAATTCATGTATTCACAATCATATCATGCGGTTTCAACCCTAGAGGAAGGGCTCTAGCCACTCAAGTTCGTATAATTACAAGAAAACATAATTAAAGTAACATACTTACAAGAATTGGTGGAAGAGAAGACGAAATTTAAGAACCGTAGGTAAGTTCTCCCACTTCTCCCTTCACTCCTTGGTAGTTTTTCAAAAATAAATCGTTACAAAATGTTTTTAGGAGCCAAGGTACCTATTTATAGTAAATGTGAGGTGTATAAATTTATTCCCGGCATGAAATAGCTCCGTGTCACAGAGGTTATCGTGCCAATTTGCCTCCGTGTCACGGAGGCATCGCGTAGGCAATCTGGAAATCGCATAAAATACACGCCAGGCAGCCCCTTGCCGCGATGGCAGCGTGGCACGCTGCTTGTGCAGTGCGTTAGGGGCCGTGACACGCCCTTGGTCGCACAGCCTGCTTGCCGTGGCACGTTGCCAATGCACAGGTGGGCTGTTTCGCGCATCCTCCTTGCCAACGTTCACATTTTACTTTCGATTCCATGTCTCCACTTCACCAACTCATGGATTAGTTCCTCAAATTCATTTTAAACCTACAAAAACAAGAACTAATCATGTTGCTTAGTATATATGTTCATATTTACATAAAATTACATGAAAATGTATATAAATAAGTCGCTAATCAAGACAATACTATGTTGTAAAGTATCCCTTGGGCATGCCATTTTGCCCAAGATCAACCACCCCACACTTAAAGCCTTGTTCGTCCTCGAACAACCCTTTTACATGTCATGTAAATGAATACTCACACATAACTAATTTAGCAAGACAATTCAAGTTATGGCTACAATGATTGTTTAAGATAGCAAGTTAAAAATAGAGCATGCACGATTTAATTAATGAAATGAAATACAACTATGTTAAGACTTCCTAACCTCAAGAATCAACTCTCAATCTTAG
The DNA here is from genome assembly GCA_035772735.1 of Datura wrightii. NCBI lineage: Eukaryota > Viridiplantae > Streptophyta > Magnoliopsida > Solanales > Solanaceae > Datura > Datura wrightii. The sequence goes on along the minus strand of JASDFA010000019.1, from coordinate 65,779,985 downwards.
CAAACTCATGCAAATCAATCGATCAAGAAATCCGACATGAATGTTATCTCTCATTAAACATGTGCCCTCACAACAAGAGCATTACCCATTTTTACTAGCAAGTTTTTAAAATACAACATGTATGGGTATATGAATAGAATTATGCTCACTTTCTCAAAGAAATCACATGCATCATGTAGTGACCCATAAGCTTGCCCTTAGTGTTTTACTTCACTAATTTAAGGATGTATGAACGTAAGATCAAGTAGGACTTAATGGGTTGTAATGTAAGACAAGGGACGGGTAGGTAATATTAGTGATAATAACAGTGGCTATCTTCCCCAAGCACTATTAATAATTTCAACCTTCATTAAGGACATCTCTTTTCTTACTTCCTCCTCATTCTTTTCACTCTTGAATTTTCTCTTCTTGTTCCCATTTCTTTAAGCACACTCATCTTATTAGTAAGGGGTACTTAAGCAACTTTTTCATTCATTTTTTTCTTACTCCCTACCAATACTCAGGCATTTTCAAACAAGTGCACCCTTGACCTTTCTCAACTTTTGCAACTGCTACTTTTCCTTCTTTTTCATGCTTCTCACTCCTTCACTTTTTCGGATTTTTCCCTTAAGCGCTTACGAGTTTTGAATCAAATTCAAGGATAATGGAAGAAAAAGGAGTAAGCTTATGTTGTAGCTATCAAAGAATAGTCTTAAGGCTCAACAGGGCTCACTAGGATTCAACATTCAAGGTAGGTAAAGTGAGGGATAAAAATTATGTTCATTCAAAGAAATGCCTAAATCAACTCCTATAGTCGACATCCTTCATTTCGTTTTATATACACACTAGGCAAGTTATAGACACTCCATAGTAGCACGGAATGTTCAAAAAACTTACACTCACAACACATGCTCAATTCAAGACACATTCAACAGACTCTTACTTAGCTAATCCCAAGAATTCAGAATTAAGCTTCAATCACATTGAGTCAAATTCAAGAGCGTAAGTGTCTCGAACAAAGTTATACACTTCTTACATGCTTCAACACTAACCACACTTGCGTCTTACCATCATGTATAGCACATAGCAAGAACATCAAGCCATCAATTAGCTACTGGTTCAGAAACCAAAACCTATTGACTAATTTTCCTCAAGACGCTCTTCATCCATCCATTGTCGGAAATAGTCTCTAACTATTACTAAATACATTATATACAGACAAAGAAATTTTTTTTATTCTTCTGTTCAAAGACCCCCCCCCCCCGTCGGAAAAAAACCAACAAGAAAAACCAACGAATGGTGAAGTCATGCTCAACTCACAAATTTTCCAATATGTATCAAGCACTAAATTCACCAAAATCATTAAGAACAATTTTTTTTTAAAATTTCCCTCACCCCACACTTGAATCATGCTATGTCCCCAAAGCATCTAAGTAAAATTCAAAAGGGTGGGAAATACTCCCTGGCCTCTGTGCCTACCTAACAACATGTTTTTTCTTCATTTTTGCACAAGTGGGTATTCAACCCCACACTTTTTATCTTCCATGCTTGTTAGCTTCCTCTTCCACGGGTACTCAGTCTTCCCCTTCATCTGTGCCTAACTTTCCACCAAAAACAACACAAGTTGAAAATAACAAAATCACATAAACAAAAATCACAAATTGTACCTGTGGTACCCTTGGGTTGCCTCCCAAGCAATGCCTTATTTTATGTCGCATCACGACGTGAACTATCCTTTTCAGGACATCCTCATACTTGGGTTCCCTTTCGAGAACTATCTCCTTTTCTTTTGATTTTTAGAGGAAACAACCTACACTCTGTTCCTCTCTTCCTCCAACTTTGTCACACTCTGAAGCCCTTTATCAGACTCGGGTTGAACACTTTTCATTACCTTTGGCTGTGGACTTTTGGAATCTACCACCCCACACTTATCCTCTGACAACACACTAACATTACAAAGGTTTCTGTAGTGTGTGGGTGGGTTCATTTCTTGGTATACTCAAAAGAGTTCTTCTTCTTCCCTGACCCACATTTTCAGGGTCCCTGCTCTTAAGTCAATTACCGCTCCTCCAATGGCCAAGAATGGCCATCCCAAGATTAAGGGTACTTGGTCATCAACATGAAAATCTAAGATAATAAAATCAGCAGGTATAATAAACTTACCCACTTTGATGAGAAGGTCCTCTATTATTCCATCGGGTGCCACTCGCGACTTATCTGCCAGCTGCAACATCAATCTTGTTGGTCGTGGTTTCCCCAAACCAAGGGTGTTAAATAAAGATAGGAGCATTAGATTAACTGTTGCCCTTAGATCACATAAAGCTCGTAGCACTTCAGCTTTACCAATTTGTATGGGGAGGGTAAAACTCCCTGAGTCTTTGAGCTTCTTCGAAATTATTCTCAATACCCTGTGACTGCACTCCTCCGTCAGTGCTACTCTCTGGACATCCACCAATCTCACTTTGTTAGCCATCACATCCTTCACGTATTTAGCATACTTGGGCATTCCCTGCAAAACATCAATAAAAGGCAAATTTATGTGAAGTTCTTTGAAAATCTCAAAGAACTTTTTGAAGCATTCCTCCTCCATACTCTTTCTGAATCTCTGAGGGAATGGTGGTGGTCTTTGTGCTGGCTGCAATGAACATTGTGCATTTTGTTGTGCAGTGCTCTAATTCTCTCCCTTGTCAGTGGATGGTCTTGGTCTACCCAACTCCGGCTGCACCTCATTTCTTTTCTCTTTTTGCATTGCATCAGCTACTTGTTTTCGCTCCTCAGACTGATGGAGTTGACCTGACGGGGGTTAGGATCTGTATCACTGGGTAGTCCTCCCTATGGTCTCATGTTTTGAGCAGCTGCTATCTGACCCATCTGCTTTTCTAGATTGTGGGTGGCCAATTGCTAATTCTTCAAGTCTGATGCCATACTCACCTGAATTTCTTCTAATTGAGTCTGGGTCTCCATGATTTTCTGCAACTTTTCCTCAATGTTGCTGCTCAACTGGCCATCATTCTGCCTATTCTGCTAATACTGGTGCTGTTCAGGTTGCTGATAAATTTGCCTTTGATTTCCACCCCAAGAAAAATTTGGGTGGCTCTGCCAATTTCTGTTGTAATTGTTTCCAAAATTCTGAATGTTCCTTTGCACATTCCCAACAAGATTGACTGATTTCGGATTGGCTCCACAAGATTCTGCATTGTGCCTATTGTTTTCGCAAATTTCACACCAACTCGGAGCTTGCTGAACTGCATTAACCTGACCCTGCTGTTGGTTCATACTTAGTTTATTGAACTGAGTCATAATCTGATGCTGGAATGAAGCTAGCTGTACCGCCAAGGTATTCATACCATCTACCTCTATCAACCCTGCTCTCTTTCCTGCCCCTCTCGATGATTCACTGTGCCATTCTGGATTTCCCTGTGCAATTCTATTCAACAGCGTGTACAGCTCATCATATGTCTTCTCTAAGGCTTGTCCACCCGATGCAGAGTCTAGCAAAATTTTTGTATGTGGGTCTAGACTTTCTACCAAGGTATGAGCCAGCACTTCATTGGATTGCTTGTGATGGGGACAGTCTCTCAATAATGACTTCGAATCTCCCCCAAGCCAAATATAAATTCTCATCAAGCCTCTGCTTGAAACTCAGTATTTCACTTCTCAATTTTGCAGTCTTGCCTGAAGGAAAGAATCTGATCAAGAACTTCTTCGCCAAATCATCCTAAGAAGTTATGGAGTTTGGTGGCTCAGCTTTCAACCACCTTTTTGCCTCTCCCAACAATGAAAATGGGAAGAGGGTAAGTCGGACATAGTCTGTGGACACTCCGATGGGGACGAAAGTGTCACGCCCTACCTTGGGGGGTATGAAAAACTTGGTATCAGAGCAGGTCGTGTCCTAGGGAGTCTGCAAGCCGTGCTAAGTAGAGTCTTGTCTATGGATGTGTTGTGCACCACATACTATAGGCAGGAGGCTGCGAGGCATGATAGGATGGTTACTCTTCTTTCTCATTCAGTCGTGCTATAGAGCGGTACAGTATAGGGTTGGGTCCCTAAAACTTATCATATTCTTTGTCTACAGATAAGAATGGCAGACCAGCGTCACCCTGCCATAGGCAGAAGATTAGACACAACAACAGGAGAAGGCACCAGTAGGATGCCTCAGTTCGATTCAGAGTCAGCCCGATCTGAGGGTGATATAGAGGCTTCATCACAGCCCTCTCATCAGTCCCCCTCACATCAGGAGCCGTTGGGCACGACACCGCCTCCGATAGCTCCTGTACCTTCGCCATTAGACCAGGAAGTTCGGAGGGCAGTGGTTATGTTGGCACAAATAATAGCCATACAGCGCCAGTCAGTGCCACCTGTAGCAGCAGAGCCTTCAGGTGGGTCAGGTAGTTCCAGGGTCAGGGAGTTTTTGGCACTAGGTCCCCCACAGTTCACTGGGTCAGATCAAGCAGAGGACCCCCAGGATTTCCTAGATCAGATGCAGAGAATTTTCCGGGTTATGCATGTGACCCCTACAGAATCAGTTGAGATGGCAGTGTTTCAGTTGCAGGACATAGTTGTATTATGGTACGAGAGTTGGGAAAGGTCTCAAGGGAGAGATGTTGCCCCTCCGACCTGGTCCATCTTCTCGGAGGCCTTCCTGGACCGTTATTTGCCACGGAATATCCAGCAGGCCCGGATGGATTAGTTTTTGCATCTGGAGCAGGGGGCGAGGAGTGTATGAGAATATTCCCTATAGTTTGACTCCCTAGCCCGTTATGCTCCAGCTTTTGTGGACACTATGCCATCCAGAGTCCACCGGTTCATTATGGGTCTGAACCCGGAATATATTGTAGCCTGCATGATGGCTACGTTATGAGAAGATATGGATATTGCCCGAGTACAGGCCTTTACCCAGACCATTGAGGGCCTTAGGCAGCGGCAACAGGGTAGTAGACAGAAAAATCAAGAATAGCACCGCAGAGAAAGATCAAATGATATGCAGAGGGAGGTTCAGAGAGGAACCAGGCCCAGATTGTCAAACAGACCCCCTAGACCGCCACCGCTACCACAGCAGTAGCAGCGAGGTAGATTTACTCATCGAGGGCAGTCAGTGTCTGGTGGCAGTTCTCGAACAATAGATTCCCCGCAGTAGAGAAGGGGAGAGCAGAGCAGATTTACACCCCCACCCTGCCCTAATTACGGCCGACCTCATATCGAAGCTTGTAGATATGACTCTTCGAGGTGCTATATTTGTGGGCAGGAGGGCACCGCATGAGAGATTGTCCGGCCAAGGGACAAGAGAGTAGAGATAATCAGGACAGGGGATCCGCAGGGCCACGAGCTTCAGCAGCCTCAGCAGGGCATACGCCCTCAGGTACAGCAGGTAGAGGCCGAGGTAGTTTAGGAGCCTCCAGTTCAGGTACGGGATCAAGCCATACCTATGCATTACCAGGGAGACAGGACTCAGAGGCATCTCCAGATGTGGTAATAGGTATGATGACTATTTTCTCATACCCTGTTTATGTATTGATTGATCCAGGGTCCACTCTGTCATATATTACCCCATTTGAGGCTCGAAAGTTTAATGTCACACCTGAGTTATTACAACAACCCTTTTCAGTATCTACACCCGTCGGTGACTCCATTATAGCTAGTAGAATTTATCGAGGGTGTACAGTAGAGGTTGCTGATCGCCAGACTACAGTAGATCTAGTAGAGTTAGAAATGATTGATTTCGATGCCATTATGGGTATGGATTGGTTGGTGCCATGCTATGCTAATGTAGAATGTTGGACCAAGACGGTCTGATTCCATTTTCCAGGAGAGGCAGTGCGAGAGTGGAAAGGCAGCACAGCTACTCCAAAAGGTAGGTTTATTTCCTACCTTCAGGCGAGTAAATTGATAACTAAGGGATGTATCTACCACCTAGTCAGGGTTTAGGATGTTTAGGTAGAATCTTCGACACTTCAATCTGTTCCGGTGGTGAATGAATTCCCTAATGTATTTCCAGGCGAGTTACCCGGTATTCCCCCAGAAAGGGAGATAGATTTTACAATTGACTTGCTACTAGGTACTCAGCCTATATCAATTTCTCCGTATAGCATGGCTCCTGCTGAACTCAAAGAATTAAAGGAGCAGCTGAAGGACCTGCTAGATAAGGGTTTTATCAGGTCGAGTACTTCACCGTGAGGTGCGCCAGTTCTATTTGTGAGAAAGAAGGATGGCTCGCTTCTCTTGTGTATAGATTACCGGCAGTTGAATAAAGTTACAGTAAAGAATAAGTATCTGCTTCCCAGAATAGATGATTTGTTTGATCATCTACAAAGGGCTAGATATTTCTCCAAGATTGACTTGCGGTCCGGATATCATCAGGTTCGAGTTCGTGAAAGAGACATTCGGAAAATGGCCTTTAGGACCTGATATGGACACTTTGAATTCCTAGTTATGTCATTTGGGTTGACGAATGCCCTAGCAATATTCATGGACCTGATGAATAGCATTTTCAGACCATAGCTGGACCTGATCATGATAGTGTTTATTGATGATATTCTGGTGTATTCTCGCTCCGAAGTAGATCACCAGGCTCATTTATGGACAGTGCTCCAGATTCTCAGGGACCGTCAATTATATGCTATGTTCTCCAAGTGTGAATTCTGGCTGAACTCAGTAGCTTTCTTGGGGTATATTGTGTCGGATGCTGGTATACAGGTTGACACTCAGAAGATAGCAGCAGTTAAAACCTGGCCTAGGCCTACCACTCCGACTGAAGTCCGCAGTTTTCTAGGGTTAGCGGGATATTACAAGATATTTGTTGAGGGATTCTCTACTATAGCGGCACCTCTGACCAAAATGACGCAAAAAGCAGCGAAGTTTCAGTGGACAGAGGCATGTGAGTAGAGCTTCAAGGAGTTAAAAGACAGATTAACCTCCGCCCTAGTGTTAGCACTGCTGGAAGGTACAGAAGGTTATTTAGTGTATTGCGATGCATCAGGCATTGGGTTCGATTATGTGTTGATACAGCATGGTAAGGTGATTGTGTATGCTTCCAGACAGCTGAGGAGACACGAAAAGAATTACCCTACCCACGACCTGGAGTTAGCCGCAGTGATCCACGCCTTAAATATATGGAGACATTACTTGTATGGCGTCCATGTGGATATTTTCATAGATCATAAGAACCTATAGTAGATCCTTACCCAGAGGGAGTTGAATCTGCAACAGCGTCGCTGGTTGGAGCTATTAAAAGATTATGATGTGGATATTCTATATTATCCGGGAAAAGCCAACATAGTAGCAGATGCTCTTAGCCGTAAATCCATGGGAAGTTTGGCATATTTGCAGGCCGAGCAGCGGGAGATGATCAGGGAGATACATCAATTAGCCAGCCAAGCCGTTCGTATAGCAGACACAGAGGATGGCAGAGCGGTAATTCAGAACACCGCCATGTCATCATTAGTTGTGGAAGTGAAAGAACGGCAGTATGAGGATCCTGACCTGATCCAGCTCAAACACAAAATCCAGAAGAGTAAAATGCCAGATTTTCAGATAACTAAGGAAGAAGTGTTGTTAGGTAAAGGCCACCTCTGTGTTCTAGATGTTTCAGGTCTCCGCCATCAGATTATGAACGAGGTACATTACGGCCGTTATTCTCTTCACCCCGGTGCGATGAAAATGTGCCATGATATCTAGGAGAATTATTGGTGGCCAGGAATGAAAAGAGAAATCACCGAATTTGTAGCCCAATGTCCTAACTGCCAATAGGTAAAAGCGGAAAACCAGAAACTAGGTGGGTTAACTCAGGACATAGTTGTGCCTCTCTGGAAATGGGAAGCAGTGAATATGGATTTTGTAGCAGGATTACCCCGTACCAGACATAGGCACGATCCTATTTGGGTAATAGTTGACAGGCTGACAAAATCAGCTCATTTCCTGCTAGTGAAAATTACCTTCTCGGCCGAGGATTATGCCAAATTATATATCAGAGAAATAGTTAGATTACATGGAGTGCCGGTATCTATTATTTCAGACACAGGAGCATAGTTTACAGCTAGATTTTGGCAGTCGTTCCAGAAGGGTCTGGGAACACAGATTAATTTGAGCACAACATTCCACCCTCAGACAGATAGACAGGCTGAGCGCACTATTCAGACGCTCGAGGACATGCTACGAGCGTGTGTGCTAGATTTTGGAGGTAGTTGGGATGAGCATTTGCCATTAATTGAATTTGCTTATACTAATAGATATCAGTCAGCCATCCAGATGGCGCCCTTTGAAGCATTGTATGGGGGAAAATGCAAATCGCTGGTTAGCTGGTTTGAAGTGGGAGAATCAGTGTTGATTGGGCCAGACATCATTCAACAGTCAAAGGAGAAGGTAAAGCTTATCAGAACGCCTACTGACTGCATAGAGCCTCCAGAAATCATATGCGGATGTGCGGCGTAGAGACGTAGAATTTGGTGTGAATGACTGGGTATTTCTTAAAGTATCTCCAACGAAAGGGGTGATGAGATTCGGCAAGAAAGGTAAGCTCAGTCCGAGATTTGTTGGGCCTTATCAGATTCGTCGAAGGATAGGCCGAGTAGCATATGAGTTGAACTTGCCTCCAGAATTAGAATCTGTTCATCCTGTTTTCCACGTATCTATGCTAAGGAAGTGCATAGGAGACCCTAGCAGAGTTGTCCCAATCCAGGATGTCCAGGTTACGGAAGAACTGGCCTATGAGGAGGTTCCAGTAGCTATCTTAGACAGACAGATTCGTAGATTGAGAACTAAAGATATTGCATTTGTCAAGGTATTGTGGCGTAACAAGAACCGAGAGGAGATGACTTGGGAGGCGGAGGAGGATATGAAGAGTAGATACCCTCATTTTTTTCAAGCCTAGCCAGGTGACAGGTATGTTAGTAGTATTATCTTATGCAGTGCCTTATAGCATACATATAAATGAGAAGATCTATTTTAATCTGTCATTTAAATACTATAGTATTGTGTGGAGTACCTATATGGGACTTTCCTGTATTTCAGGTTTTTGGGACAATCCATATTACAAGGGAAACTCTACCGAAATTTTTCTAGAAACAAGTTGAGTAAGTTGAGAAGTCCTCTAGATAGAAGTTTACATTCGAGGATGAATGTTCTTAAGGGGGGGAAAATGTTACACCCCGTAAAATTCCCAACACATAGATGGCCTATTCGCGTGTTGTTTAAGAGTATTTGAAAGCCAAACATGCTAGAAAAAGGCCCGGGAAAAGACCGAACGAGAAACCTGTCGAACCATCGTGGAAGGAGCCGGGGTAGAGCCCCTCCGCGATGGCAACGTGTCACGAAGGTGGAGCCTCCGCGTTGGCTCCGTGACACGTTGGCCCTGTCTAGGCCCAATTATATAAACCCCTCACTTCGGTTTATTTCACAAAATTCTTATAATTTCCAGAAGGAAGCGTAGGGGAACAGGGGAGAATGAAGATTCCTTACCAATATTCATCCGATGACACCGTCAAACGTAGTCCAAACTCAAATTTACTCCAGATACCGAGGTATTAAGTAGTAAGGATCATTCCTACGGATTTAGTTTCGCGAAATTCGGCCGATAAATCATTGTGCTACCGGGCTAAGGTAAGTGGAATTGCTCCAAAATAGTGTCAATATACTCCTATCCCTAAAGTGAGTATTTCTCCCTTCTAGACTTTTGAGAAATAGCAAGTTTTTGACCGTCTTTCGATAAGCCAAAATTTAGGTTATAAATATATAGAAAGTGATGTTTTCTTTCAGAATATTGGTGTATTCAGTCCTAATTAACATATATGTAAATGCAGTTGGGAGAAATAGCTGGAGTATTGATCGAGCTTCGTCCGTTAGTCGGATAAACTAAGGTTAAGGTATGTAAAGCCAGTTTCTTCGGCAAGTTAGTAGTTTTAGCCTTGTATAGCACAGTAAACTCCGTAGTAGAATTCCCGGAGTTGAATATTGAGTATTGTGCAAATTCAGTAAATCTGGTTTGCATTGTTATATCGTACTCAGTCCGAAAGTTAGTAAAGCATGCGCCAAAATGGCAAGTTAGCATTCCAGACTCAGTATAGCCCAGTATGTGATTAGCAAGCATGTTTCTAGAATAATATGACAGATATTCAAAATAAGAGTTAGTAAAGTAAAATCAGATAGTCAGATAGTGTCTTGGCTACAGATTAGCCATACAGGCAGATGATATCTTGGCTACAATATAGCCATACAGTTAGATAGTATCTTGGCTACAGATTAGCCATGCAGTTAGATAAAGATCACAGATTTAGTATAAAGCAGTATGAGAATCAGTATAATACAAAAAGAGATCAGAATAAGAAATCAGAATTCAGGTAGTATTTTTCAGTTTAAAGATGCTTGCTATATATATATGTGTGTGCTTATTGTTTGTTGAGACTTGGTTGTGTCGTGAGGGCACCCTTTTGAGCGTCCTCGCCGCCCCTGGGTTGGTAACTGTGTCGCCCACTGAGCGGGTGGGTTTACGTCACTCCAAGGAGTGGCATGCCATCCCCAGTTTGGACGAAGATGGGATGAAGCTTTCCCCATATCAGGCTGATCAGCATTACAGTACAAATAGCCCTGTTGAGCGCAAGCGCCCAGGGAATAGATTCAGATACAGTTACAGTTACAGATACAGTGTAGGAGTCCCTCGGACTCAGACACAGTTATTTATATCAGAGGCTATGGCCCGAGCCGGAGACCCAAGGGGCCGGCAGAGGTGCTCGTAGTTAGCAGATCAGTGGAGTGACTTATTTTTGGCTGGTTTTGACCCAGGTAGGGGTATATAGATTGTTTGCTTGTTTGGCACCATCCGGCTTATGGGAGTTGGTATTGGCTCTTGTTTTCTATATATATATATGTATTTATGTACTATATATTAGTTAACAGACAGCAGGCCGCCGCGTCTACAAGTGCGCTCTTGCCCTATCACAGCACAGAAAGTCTGATTCAATTCATATTAGTTCTTACAGATTCAGTTATCTCCTGCTATTCAGAATTTCTAGTTATGTTATTTGTATTCAGTTATGTTCAGTTGTTTTGCATACTCAATACTAGTGGTACTGACGCCCGTTTGGGGCGCTGCATTACTTGCCTGCAGGTACTCATAGATGAGGAGGCAATCCCTTGTGATCCTAGCCAGCGCAGATTCATCAGCTCCTGTCATTCGGAGCTTGATATTCAGAGGTGTATTTTATTTTCTTTTGTTGTATAGTACGGGTAGGTCGGAGCCCTGTCCCAACCATCTTATCAGTATTCCTAGAGGCTTGCAGTCTGTATATATTTCCCTGTGGTTAGTTGTGCCGGTCGTGTGAGGCCGTGCGTTTTGTTTAGCTGTATGGCATTGTTGATCATGTTGGCCGTGTGGGGCCATAGTCTGATAGTAGTGGTGACCTTTCCGGTCACGTAGTTATTCAGTATTCTATTGTTGAGTTACAGATAACTAGACAGCATGGTAGCCTTGTCGGCCCACATAGGTTTCCCCCTTTATAAGTATGTTTCTGGTTAGCTGGGGTTTTATACAGGTGGCTATAGGCCCAGTCGGCCGGAGGCTGTGTTTACAGCCGTTATATATCCCGTTGTTTCCAGAAATCTGAGTTAGAGATAGTCAGGCACAAGATGTCCTTAGGCTCACCAGTTAGCAGTCTAGGTCCTAATAGGGCATCAGGTGCTAATCATACTCGCCAAGGCGGGGCGTGACAGAAAGTGTCACTAATCTCTAAAAAGTTCTGTAGGTCCTGCTGCGGGTCCTCATGCACCATCCCAGTGATTGACCACTAGAACGTAAACAGCTGCACCATGTTCTTCTTCAATTTAAAGTTCCCTCCAGGTTCCGATTTATGGATACTAGAGTTCACATTCATCGCTTGTGGGATTGCCACTTCGCGAACTGGTCTGGCTGCCATTGCTTTTGGTGAAAATTGTGCTTGTCCTGCGGGTGGTTGTTCTTGTACCTTTTCTTGAAGTCTTTTCTGCTTTTTCTCAAGATCTACTCTCCTTCGCAAATGAATTTGACATTCTGGTTCAAGCAACGGTTCCACAAGCTCTCTATTACTAGTCAGCTCGGCAAGAGAACCTGTCACCTGTAATAAGTCAGACTAAGACCAAGTTTCTCAATACTTAAGGAAATTAAAAATCACATAAAAACAGACAAATTTACTAAACTTCGCCAAGTCCCCAGCAACAACACCAAAAACTTGTTGACGACTGCACCCAAGCACACACGCAAGTGTACGTGGTCTTACAAGTAATATAGTGGCCCTTTTTAAGAGCCGGATGTAGAACCCAAAGGGACTGGACCAGTTCAGTTAATTATCAAGTTCAAGTGTGATATTAAATGCCGCAAGTGTTGATTATAGACTTTTTTGAGAAATTTATTTAAGCCTAGGGGTGGTCATAGAAATACTCTGAAAACATTCAAGAAGCAACTAGGGCTAATGCTGGATAATCATGCGATACTACGCTTTGTAATGGTTTAAGTATGGAATTATCAATTGTCGTCTCACATAATTACAATTGCATGTTCATTGTCTTTCGAGCCTCTAAACACGACAAACTAGCCTCACAATTATATCGTTCAACAGGGATGTCACATTCTAGTTCGTGAGCAGTTCAATTGTGGGAATGTGGTTTACGGGGTTTATGCTCTTTGTTCTTGCCTAGGGTTTCTTTCTCAAGCTTTTACTTAGGTGTAACATGTGTGTTTTCGTGGTGATCAATCATAAAAACAACCATAATTAAGAATGTAAGACAAAACAACCATTAATAACTTAAAAGCAAAACAAATTCATGTATTCACAATCATACCGTGTGGTTTCAACCCTAGAGGAAGGGTTCTAGCCACTCAAGTTCGTACAATTACAAGAAAACATAATTAAAGTAACTTACTTACAAGAATTGGTAGAAGAGAAGATGAAATTTAAGAACCCTAGGTGAGTTCTCTCACTTCTCCCTTCACTCCTTGGTAGTTTTTCATACATAAATCGTGACAAAATGTTATTAGGAGCTAAGGGACCTATTTATAGTAAATGTGAGGTGTATAAAATTATTTACGACATGAAATAGCTTTGTGTCATGGAGGTTATCGAGCCAATTTGCCTCTGTGACAAGGAGGCATCGCGTAGGTAATCTGGAATTCACATAAAATACATGCCAGACAGTCCCTTGCCGTGATGGAAGCGTGCCACGCTGCTTGCGCAGCGCGTTAGGGGCCGTGACACGCCCTTGGTCACGCAGCCTGCCTGCCGTGGCACGTTGCCAACGCGCAGGTAGGCTGTTTCGCACATCCTCCTTGGCGACGTTTGCATTTTACTTTCGATTCCATGCGTCCACTTCACCAACTCATGGATTAGTTCCTCCAATTCATTTTAAACCTACAAAAACAAGAACAAATCATGTTGGTTAGTATACACATTTACATAAAATTACATGAAAATGTATATGAATAAGTAGCTAAACAAGACAAAACAAAGTTGTAAAGTATCCCTTGGGCATGCCATTTTGCCCAATATCATTGTCATAACAATTTTATGGCTTCAACAAGTACCATGTCACGACCCAAACGTACACCCGGATCGTAGACACGGGATAAGGAGCCCTGAGAGACCCCAAGTCGACCCATGGAATGAGCATACATCTAATTCAATCATATGATCCATAAAGAAAATGTAAGCAAGTCATAACAGCAGAGAAAAGACAATACATGATCCATACAAGACAACTGAGTACGACTTATAGTCTGAAAAAGCCTCTAATCATGAAAGACAGGTTGATGGGACAACTTTCCTAACCCAACAATTATGAAACTGGAAGAAAAGCATAGAATCTGAACATTTGGCCCTCGGAACATGAGGACTCACCAATAAGCTGATAACAATCTCGGAAGCACTATTGAGGAGGGTGAGCTTCAGAGACGGGTTCTCTATCATGAAACAATATGACACAGAAAGTATGCGGTAAGTACGTGGAATGTACTTAGCATGCAAGGTAAGTAAAACGGACATTTAAAACATATATGAAATTTAAAAATTATTATAAGTGTGGGACATCATGCTCATATCGTAAATCATAATAACATGTCATACAGCTCAAGGTTTTCAAAACATCCGTAACATAAACATAATCATACTAATAATAGAATAGATTTACATAACATAACTTGAGCCTATATATATAATCATAACATGCATAAATCATGAGGAACAGTAGATGATTCTCTTAATCGACATATCCCATATGAGCATACATGAAGTCCGTCTTGTAACCCTAGTCGGGAGGGTGTTCATACCTTGCCAAGGGTAGGAACCATGAAGGGAGTGATCACATATGAAGAGGGCCATTTGGGAAAGGTACAAACATGAAAGGGTCCTAACATACCTATGGTGGCACGTAGTTCATGAGATCCGGGGCTTAACCTGAGCCCCGAACCTATTCAGTGTTCGATACTACTCCCAAACATATACAATGCTCATAACGACACATACATGAGTTCATGGGATAGTTAAATCATGATAATCGTAAACATGCTTGAACATATAAGAACTAGCCATGACTTGAGGCCCGTGGGTCATCCAAAATATAATTCATGATTGATAAAATTCATATATATTTGTAGATCATGCATATAGCTTGAAATTCATAAGTTCATAATAGATACAAAATAAATTTATAAATAAATTCCTAATTCATGCTGGGCTTATCGAAAACACCAATGGATCAATGGATCATAAATCAATTCATCATGGGGCATGCATAATCAAGTTTAATTGTTTAGAAACTAAAAATCAACAATATCTTAATCAATTTAAATATCAGAAGATGATCAAAATTAGTAGATTATGATATGATTTCAAAATCACAATTTACACATAATTAAATAATTTAATTTTATACAAATCAAATTTAAAACTCCATGAGTTTTTGATAATTTATAAGTAAAATCATTGAGTAGGAGCATGGGTGTGGAAGGATTCGCCCATTGATAGCCTTATATACCTAGAAACACTTGATTCTTTATCTCCTTTGAGAGCCCAAGATGGAATTTAGAGAAATTGGGGAAGAACACCTAGAATGACCTTCTAGACTCCTCTGTATAATCTTGCATGCATGAATGAAGTTTAACATGGACTACTCCCCCTTAAGAGGCCCTATCAGGCCTTAAAATGACATAGTTTAGGCCTTAGGAATTTAGGAATTATGAAAAAACCCTTACTAAAAATGCAGAAAAAATAACTGTCAGGGGTCCTAACGAGTGACCTGATGATTCATTGCCAGCCCACAGTATCCGTCACCTTACCCGTTAAGTCCACTGCCTGAAATGGTCACTGGAACCTCTAACGGTCCACATAACGATTCGTTACCAGTGGCCACAAGTTGTCGCCACCACTCGTCAAGTTCACTACCTCCTTAAAACCATTTTATTAAAGTTCCTCCCGACGACTAACACCACGACTCGTTGTCTGACATGACGAGTCGTGGTCTCCTTCCGTTAAGTACACTGGTTGATCCTTCCATTTTATTTTTCAACTTCACCCCACGGCTGACTTGACAACTCGTGGTA
Source organism: Datura wrightii (assembly GCA_035772735.1). Classification (NCBI taxonomy): domain Eukaryota; kingdom Viridiplantae; phylum Streptophyta; class Magnoliopsida; order Solanales; family Solanaceae; genus Datura; species Datura wrightii. The sequence goes on along the minus strand of JASDFA010000019.1, from coordinate 65,764,450 downwards.
GCTAACCACGAGTCTTTCCCTTGCTCATAGGGACTTACAACCATCCTTTCACACAAGTCTCCCCACGAGTCACCTGACGACCAGCGGGATCTCCTCATGAGTCGTCCAATGACTCGTCCTGTGCCTGCAACCCAGATTTTCAATTTTTCCCTGTTTCAAGTCCTGTGTTCGATCTTTAAGTTCTCGGAGTATAACAATATCTTCCCCTTTGGAACTGTTCGGTGTTTTTCACAACTACATGCAAGTGCACATGGTCGAACAAGTAGTAAAATGGCTTAAGTAAGCCAAGTATCGATCCCATAGGGACTGGACCAAGGTAATAATCGAATCAAGCGTTAATAAACTCTAATCTAATAATGCAGACAACAGTTTCAAGAAGATTTTGGGAGTTTGTTTCCTAATTTATACTAATCTAAAACAAATGTACAAATTGAGTCTAAACTATAGTAATGAGCATGCTGAGGCTAAAACGAACATGCAGGGAAGCAATTTATTGATACAAATTAGTTAATCCTTCCTTCGGTTGCTAGTCAGGAATTATTTCCTATGGATTAAAACTCTCGTATTTAACCCAACTTAAGAATCATGAACCTTCCACCCACATTTCTGTGATGAGAAGAAATTCATGTTCTAGCCATACGAAAACGATTCCTTAATTGACTAATACGACTTTCAGATATATTTCTTTTCTGAAGGTAAATCAATTCTCAATTTTCCCAAACCAAGAAGAGATCATATCCTATTAATTCACATCTTTCAAATTTCTTTCTCTTTCGAGCGCAAACCAAATTTTTTAGAGATACATTAATATTGGCCAAACATTAATGCAGTAAGAACAAGAATTAATAGAACAACCATAGAAGAAAAGATGAAAAACCAAGATGATCAATAATTACATTCCACTACAAATGTTCTTAACCTCAGCAAGAAGTGAATTTAGCCACTCATTTGTGGATTAAACATCGTTAAATGAGTATAAATTATACAAATAATTGAAATAAAGAAGAAAGAGTTAGAGAAGAACCCTAAGAATTTCGTCCCCTCAACTGCCTGTAACCCACGTTCTAGCTCAACCAAGTCAGAATGTCTAGAATAAAACCTATGTGTGCTATTTATACTAGTGGGAATTTTTTCCGGAATAACAAGCAACGTGTCACGGAGTGTATCGCGGAGCCCTGCCTCCGTGACACAGTGTGTATCGCGGAGCACTGCCTCCGTGACACGGTGTTGTTCCACCACAGGCCAAATTTTGCATTTTTTCTTGTTGACTTTCACGTTTTGCTCTTGATTCCATTTCTCTACTTGACCAAATCATGAATTAGTTCCTCAAATGCATTATTAACCTTCAAAAACAAGGACTAATCATGTTGGTTAGTATATATTCACATTTACATAAAATCACATGAGAATGTATATAAATAATTAGATAAACAAGACTAAATTGAGTTATAAAGTAGCTCCTGGTCATGCAATTATGCCCAAGATCAGGAACATTCATCCTCGAATGTTAGAAACACGCAGGAAATTTAGAAACAATCTATCACCATATATAAATACTGATTATTTAAGTTGAAAACCGATGGATTGACTACCTCCAAAAGGATTTACATAACTGAATTCAATTCAGATATCACATACATTTACCATATCATAAAACAAAATTGTGCACACAAACTGAACATGAAAACTGATTAGAGAATTAGGGCAAATTGATACCTCAAACTAAAACTGAGCCGGTAGAGAACAGGTGTGGGTATCCATCCCTCATATCCGCTTCGGCTTCCTATATAACTCCGTCAACATGCTGATTTCTCCATAATACTTTAACTAAAGCTACTTCTTTGTTCCTTAGCTTAAGGATTTGACAATCTAATATTTCTATGGGTGCTTCTTAATAATTGCGGTTGTCCTTTACACCAACACTGTCCACTGGGACTACCAAAGCTAGATCACCCAAACACTTTTTCAAAAGTGACACATGAAACACCGGATGAACTGAAGATAACTCCGAGGGCAAGTCCAACTCATACGCCACCTCACCAACACTTCTCACAACCCAGTAGGGACAAACATAGCAGGGACTGAGTTTTCTTTTCTTCTCGAATCGCATGACTCCCTTCATGGGCGATACCTTTAGCTATGCCCAATCGTCCATCTCAAACTCCAAATCTCTCCTCCTCACATCGGCATATGATTTTTGACAAGTCTGAGCGGTTTTCAACTGGTCCCTTTAAACTGAACCTTCACCATCGCCTCGTGAACTGAATCTGTCCCTATCATAGCTGCTTTACCAACCTCAAACCACCCGATGGGAGATCTACACCTCTGCCCATAAAGAGCCTCGAACGGTTCCATCTGGACAATATAATGATAGTTTTTATTTTAAAAAAACTTTATTAAGGGCAAATGATCATCCCAAATACCCTTAAAATCCATAACACATGCCCTCAACATGTCGTCAAGAGTCTGGATTGTTCATTCGGTTTGGCCATCCATTTGCGGGTGAAAGGCTGTGCTGACCTTAACCTCTGTTCCAAGCCCTTTTTGGAAAGACTGCCAAAACTGAGAGGTAAACTAAGTACCTCAGTTGAAAATAATAGACAAGGGAACTCCATGAAGTCGAACCAACTCCCCAATTTACAACTTGGCATAATCAACCGCTGAATCGTGGTATTGACTGGTATAAAATCTGTAGCGTTTGTTAACCTATCTACCACCACCCAAATAGAATCATAGTGTCATCGAGTACGAGGTAGGCCTGTGATAAAATCCATGTTAATCTCTTCCCACTTCCTTGTGGGAATGCTAATACCTTGAAGTACACCTCCCGGCCTTTGATGCTCAACTTTTACTTGTTGATAGTTTGGACATTTAGCTACAAATTCTGCAATATCCTTCTTCATACCATCCCACCAATATATTTCTTGCAAGTCTTGATACATCTTCATGGATCTCGAATGGATAGAATATCTGGCACCATGTGCCTCATGCAGTGTCTGAACTCTCAAATTATCAACGTCCGAAACATATAGCCGACCCTTGTATCGTAGGACACCATCTCCCTCTTGGGAGAAAATCTCCACCTTTTGACTCCGCACTGCTTCCTTCAGCTTTCTCAAAATCGGATCCTCATCTTGCTTAGATTTGACATCAACCACCAAGGATGATTCCGACCTATTCTGCACAACAACGTCTCCATTAGTTGAGTCGATCAATCTAACTCCCAACCTTGTTAGCTGGTAAACATCTTTCACCAACTCCTTCTTTCCCTCCTCCACGTGGGACACACTCTCCATAGAGAGCCTACTGAGTGCATCCTCCACCACATTAGCCTTGCCCGGATGGTAAAGAACGCTCATATAATACTCCTTTAATAACTCCAACCACCTCCTTTGCCGAAGATTGAGATCTTTCTGCATGAACACATATTGCAAGATCTTGTGACCGGTGAATACATCCACGTGGACCCCATACATGTAATGCTGCCATATCTTCAATGCAAAAACCACCGCGGCCAACTCAAGATCATGGGTCAGGTAATTCTTTTTGTGAACTTTCAGCTGTCTAGAGACATATACTATTACTTTCCTATGCTGTATCAACACACATCCCAGTACAAATCTCAAAGCATCACAATATACAACAAAGCCATCTGTACCGTCGGGTAACATCAACACTGGTGCTGAAGTGAGTCGGGTCTTCAATTCCTGGAAGCTTTCCTCACAAGCCTCCGACCAATGGAACTTCATCTTTTCTTGAGTCAACTTGGTCAAAGGCGCCGCAATAGATGAGAAACGCTCACCAAATCTATGGTAGTAACCTACTAGGCCCAAGAAACTCTGAATTTCTAAAGGATTCACTGGCCTAGGCCAATTCTTCACCGCTTCGATTTTCTGAGAATCCACCCTTATGCTCACTAGACACCACATGGCCCAGAAATGCCACCAAGTCTAGCAAAAATTACACTTGCTAAACTTTGCATACAACTAATCATCTTTGAGGGTCTGAAGCACTACTCTCAAAAGAGTGGCATGCTCTTCCTCATTCCGGGTGTATATAAGGATGTAATAAACGAACACAATCATGAACACGTCCAAATATGCCTTGAACACCCTGTTCAATAGATCCATAAAAGTTGTAGGAGCATTACTTAGTCCAAATGACATAACTATAAACTCATAATGGCCATATCTGGTTCCGAAGGCTTTCTTTGGAATATCACACTCCCGAACTCTAAGCTGGTGATTTACGGACCTGAGATCTATCTTCGAGAAGCACCTGGCACCCTTGAGCTGGTCATATAAATCATGAATTCTTGGCAAGGGGTACCTGTTCTTGATTGTGACCTTATTCAGCTGTCGATAATCAATACACATTCGAAGGGATCCATCCTTCTTTCGAACAAATAGAATGGTGCACCCCATGGAGACTTGCTAAGTCTAATGAAACCCTTATCCAATAAGTCCTTCAATTGTTTCTTTAACTCTTTTGGTTCAGAAGGAGCCATCCTGTAGGGAGGAATGGAGATGAGCTGTGTATTGGGCAATAGATCAATACCGAAATAAATTTCCCTTTACGGAGGAACACTTGGCAAATCATTAGGGAAAACCTCCAGATACTCACACACTACTAGAACTGATTGAATAGTCGGGGTGTCGGACTCTACATCCTTAACCTTAACTAGGTGGTACATTAAGCCCTTAGAGATCATTTTCCTAGCCCTAAGATATGAAATAAATCGACCGGCTGGTACAGATCAGTTACTCTTCCATTCTAAAACTGACTCATTCGGAAATCGAAATTCCACCACATGAGTCCTTCAATTAATCGAATTGTAGCATGAAAACAAACAATCCCTACCTAAAATTATGTCAAAGTCATTCATGGCCAATTCTACTATGTTCACGGAGGTAACCTTATGCAACACCGTAACGGGGCAACCCCTATACACCCGCTTAGCTACCACTGATTCACTGACTGGAGTAGATACGGAGAATGGTTTTGATAGAATTTCAAGACCAACTCCAAAAATACTAGCAATATAAGGGGTCAGAAAACATAAAGTATCTCCTTGATCTAACAAGGCATAAGCATTAATATGGAAGACTTGCAACATACCTGTGACCACATCTGGCAAAGCCTCCTACTCCTGGCGAGGCACTAGGGCATAAAACCTATTTTGGCGCTGACCACCTGCTTAACTAGTGGAGGCAACCTGCTAAGGGGGTCGTGCTGGCAATAGAACTGGCTATAGGGAAATCTCTGATCCTATGCCCGGGTTTGCCACACCTGAAACAAGAATCCGCACCAACCAGGCACCTCTTGGGATGATTTTTGCCGCATCTCGCACAAGCTGGGAAACTGCGCTCCACCTCCATGCTACCATGATCCCTCAAGCCTGTAGCCTTGCTCCTCTGGTCTCCCTTGAACCTGGATGGTGAGCTAGCCGATGATGGAGCTGGAGAAATGGACTTGTGCTGGGACTGTTGAGCGTGATCCACTCCTTGACTTGGCCTGAGAAACCCTGTAGTTGTCGGTCCTGGCCCTCTTGGCCTCTCTCTGCCTCCTATAAACTAACTCCATCTGCTGCGTATGTAATACAATATGGGGAAAATCAATGTCTCAGTGAAGCATGGCGATCCATCAATCCTTGTCCAGGTAATCTTCTACTCCATGCACAAAGTGGCTCACCCGAGTTCGCTGATCCGCCACCAACTCCGGAGCATATTTAGACAACCGGGTGAACAATGCATACTATGGATGAACATATTACCTTGCTTTAGATTAACAAACTCGGCAGCCTTGAGCTCCCTCATCTCCCTAGGGAAGAACCGATCCATGAATGTAGTGTGAAATCATCCCAACCTATCTGGCCTACACCTGCCACCCTGGCATCTCTCCATTGCTTAAACCATATATATGATACCCCATTTAGCTGGTAGGAGGTCAAGTCAATGCATTCCCCATTGTTCACCCCCATAACCTGGGTGACTTTCAAAATCTCCTCTATAAAATCATGTGGATCCTCGTCCATGTTTGACCCGGTGAACTCCGGAGGGCTCATCCTCAAGAAATCTCTCACCCTAGCTGCCGCTGCATTCCCATTCTGAGGGAAATGTGCCACCATCTAATTCTGGACCTGGGCAGTCACAGCCTGTGCCAGCATAAGAATCGCCGCCCTAAACTCAACATCGGCAGCTGGCTCTGGTACATGTTCCTCATGAACGGGTGGAACTAGATGATGCTCACCATCATTGGCACCCTCATGATCATTACCATTTTCGTTCCTCCTGGCGTTTACTCGGCATGGAGGCATGACTCTGTAATGCAAATAGCACGAATTAGAGGAGTAAAGGACGTTCATCGCACAACATAGATCAAGAAAGAAGGGAACATTTCCTAAATGTCTAGTAGCCTCTTCTTCATAAGTGTGACGTGCTTCACACACATGAAAAAGACTCTACTTAATGTGGATTTGAGACTCCCTAGGACCCATAAACCTATGGCTCTGGTACCATGTTTTTCACGACCCAAACATACACCCGGATCGTTGACACGGGACAAGGAGCCCTGAGAGACCCCAGGTTCACCCATGGCATGAGCATACATCTAATTCAATCACATGAGCGGAAGACTTAACATAAAGAAAACATAAGCATGTCATAACAACAGAGAAAAGACAATACATGATCCATACACGATAGCTGAGTACGACTTATAGTCTGAAAAGGACTCTAATCATGATAGACAGGTTGATGAGACAACTGCCCAACTGACCCAACAATTCTAAAACTGGAAGAAAAGCATAGATTCTGAACATTTGGCCCTCGGAACATGAGGACTCACCAATAAGCTAATAACAATCTCGGAAGCACTACTGAGGAGGGTGAGCCTGAGAGCCAGGTCATGTATCATGAAAGGATAAAACACCGAAAGTATGTGGTAAGTACGTGGAATGTACTGAGTATTCAAGCTAAGTAAAACGGACATTTAAAACATATATGAAATTTATAAATGATTATAAGTGTGGGACATCATGCTCATATCGTAAATCATAATAACATGTCATACAACTCAAGGTTTTCAAAACATCCGTAACATAAACATAATCATACTCATAATAGAAGAGATTTACTTAGCTAACTTGAGCCAACATATATGATCATAACATGCATAAATCATAAGGAATAGTGGGAGATTCTCTTAATCGACATACCCCATATGAGCAGACATGAAGCCCGACTTTTAACCCTAGTCGGGAGGGTGTTCATACCTTTACAAGGGTAGGAACCATGAAGGGTGTGATCACACATGAAAAGGGCCATTTGGGCCAAGGACAAACATGAAAAGGTCCCAACCTACCTACGATGTCATGTAGTTCATGAGAACCGAGGCTTAACCTTAGCCTCGAACCTACTCGGTGTTCGATACTACTCCCAAAAAATATATTCCACTCATAATAATACGTACATGGGTTCATGGGATAGTTAAATCATAATAATCGTAAAGAAGAGCGAACATATAAGAACTAGTCATGACTGGAGGCCCATAGGTCGGCCAAAACATAATTCATGATTGATAAAATTCACACACACTTGTAGATCATGCATATAGATTGAAATTCATAAGTTCATAATAGATAACAAAATAAATTTATAAATAAATTCCTAATTCATGCTGGACTTATCAACAATACCAATGGATCAATGGATTACATATTCATTCATCATGGGGCATGCATAATAAAGCTTAATTGTTTAGAAACTCAAAATCAACAATATCTTAATCAATTTAAATCTCAAAAGATGATCAAAATAGGTAGATTATGATAAGATTTCAAAATCACAAGACCCATAATTAAATCGTTTAATTTTATACAAATCAAATATAAAACCTCATGAGTTTTGATAATTTATAAGTAAAATCATTGAGTAGGAGCATGGGTGTGGAGCGGTTCACCCATTGATAGCCTTACATACTTGGAAACACTTTATTCTTAATCTCCCTTGAAAACCCAAGATGGAATTTAAAGAAATTGGGGAAGAACACCTAGAATCACCTTCTAGACTCCTCCCTATACTATTGCATGAATGAATGAGGCTTAACATGGACTAATCCCTCTTAACATACCCTATTCAGACCTTAAAATGACATAGTTTAGGCCTTAGGAATTTATGAATTACAAAAGCACCCTTACTTAAAACGCAAAAGAAGTAACTATCAGGGGTACCAACGAGTGACCTGACGACTCGTTGCCAGCCCACACGATCTGTCACCTTACCCATTAAGTACACTGCTTGAATTGGTCACTGGAACCTCTAATGGAAGACATAATGATTCATTACTAGTTGCCATGAGTCATGGCCACCACTCGTCAAGTTCACAGCCTCCTTAAAACCATTTTATTAAAGTTCCTCCCATCGACCAATACCACAACTCGTTGCCTTACATGACGAGTCGTGGTCTCCTTCCGTTAAGTACATTGGTTGATCCTTTGATTTTATTTTTCAACTTCACCCCACTACTAACTTGACGACTCGTGGTGGCTGACCACGAGTTGTTCCCTCACTCGTGGGGACCTACAACCATCCTCTCACACAACACTCCCACGAGTCGTCCAACGACTCATCTTGTTCCTGCAACCCAGATTTTCAATTTTTCCCCGTTTCAACTCCTAGGTCTGATCTTTGAGTTCTCGGGGTATAACATACCAGGATCTTCTGCAAGTACACATCCTTTGATGTTTTTCACGAGTCCTTGGTATGGCTCGTACCATGAATCGTACTTTGCTTCAATAATTGTTTAGTTTCTTTGAAGTTTCAGCTATGGGTACTAAGTACGACTCGTCCAGAATGGTATACCTCGTAAAGAGACCTATAACCTATTAATTTTCTACTCTATTTCAACTTCTTTTCCATAATCCAACTCTCAGACCTAATTTTCCTGAAAACAAGGTAAAAGCACCTTATATTTGTATAAACACACATAAGTACAAGCATTTTTCCTATGTTATAAGTGTCGAAAGTGTTATAAAAATGCGGCACATCAACACCCTAAACATAGAACTTTTGCATGTCCTCAGGTAAATAAGAACACTACTACAACATGATGCTTAACTAGAAAATAAAATAAAAGACCTACAAGCAACAAACCAAAATTTGCACACATGCTCACTATCAAGAATTTACCCTCTTTTCTTCGAACATTCAAAACCAGGATGTCACAATTCAAACATAGGCCCGGATCGTGACACGGGACAAGGCACCCCGAGAGGCTTCAAGTCAACCCATGGCATGAACATAACTTGTAACTCAATCAATAAAAGAAGAAGATCAATCATAATAAAAACGGAGGAAGTCTGAACATATCATAACATTAGCATACATACACGAATCCTAAGCAGAATATACACTATGTCTGAAAAGCCTCTAATTCTGGTGAGTTGATGGGGCAGGACCCCAACTAACTCTCTAAATCTGAAACTGAAAATACAAAGATAACGGATAAGGAATGGTCCTAAGAAAATAAGGACTCCCCACTAAAGCTCAATGCTAACTCCGGAAGCTGGCTAGTTATGGAGCCGAGTCTCGATATCAGATCCTGTATCAAGAAATGATATAGCATAGAGTATGTAGTCAGTACATGGAATGTACCGAGTATGCAAGGTAAGTAAAACTACTTAAGTAAGTAATATCATTAAAATATGCATAATGTAAAACATAATCAAGATAAGAATTTGAGAGTAGAGCTTGCATGCTATTTTCTGAAATCATGATCTGAACATAACTAAACATCATAATTGAATCAAATAATCCAAAGCTGAAATATGATAATCATAAGTAAAACTGACATTGGGTCAAACCTTCTTTCGAACATATAACTGAAATATGAGGAATAATGGGAGACTCGCCAAATAACCGACATTACCATGATAGAGCTTACGTGGTCCCGACTATCGCACTCAAGCGGGTAGAGCCATCTAAAACCTTGCCAAGGCTAAAGATGCTACCATGACCTCGATATCAAGCTGAAGGCCCCTTGGGGTAGGTGAAAGCTCACAAAGAAGGTCCTAAATAATTTGATCATACCTACGTTGACTCGTAAATCTGAGGCATAGGGTTGACTAACCCTTAGCCTACTTGGTGCTAGACACTACTCTTAAAAGCATGCATATGCTCTCCATCATTTTTCAATGAAGCTAACCATCATCTAGTGACAAAGCTGATTAATCATGTACATATAAAATCTGAAATCATACATGAGGATCCTTGGCTCAAACTATACCCTAAGCTAAACATAATCGGGAGTCTTGACTCCAACATTATGTGGTAAGCTAATTCGTGAAATCATAAATCATACTTGAGCATATGGGATTGCCCAATACTTAAACATGCTTGAAAATACTTGATTCACTTGAAAACATGATTATAGATATGGATAACTTGAAAACATGCTTTTCATCGTAAATATCTCATCATACTTGAACATACATCATAGATTTCAATTTTCATGAACTTTCATGGATGGACATCACAATTTATAAATCATGAAAACATGATTCATAATTGGAAACATTGGAAAACTTTCCCATGAATCATAATTAAATAATAGAAATATGCTTAGATCATACTCATGGTAGAAATTAGGAAATTCATGCATTGGGTAAAACCCCATAGGATCAACATATGGATTTTCATGAGTTAGAGAGGGATTGGCATGGATGTGAACAATTTCACCCATTCATGACCCTACATACCTGAGAAGAATTGATTCTACAACTCCCTTGATTTTCTAATGAAGAATTGATGAAGAACTTGAAGAACTAGACTTGATCACCTCTCGAAAACCTCTAAACTTGCATGCATGAATAGGAATGGCTTTGAATGAACTTACCCTTCTTAAAACTCATTATTCAGAGCTTAAAAATAAGTAGTTTAGGCCTTAAAAACATAGGAATTATGGAAAAGTTCTTACTAAACTCTCAGGGAAAAACAAACTGTCGGTCCCAACGAGGGATTGGACGAGTCATTGCCACAGGTCACGAGTCGTGGCCACAAGTCTCCAAGTACACTGCCAAAACTTCAACTAGGCTCACCACGCAGATCATAATGGGTCGTTAGTAATGAGCAAGACTCGTGGTCACCTCCCATTGCCTTTACTGCCCATTCTCTCCTTTCTTCAACCAACCTTGACCATGACTGACTTAACGAGTCATGGGGCTGACCACGACTCATGGTCACGCTCGTGGTGACCCAAAAACCTGAATTTCCAACTTAAGTCATACACCTCACCACAAGTCACTTAACGACTCATGGTCATCCTTATTGGTCACTGGATGACTCGTTCTGTGATCTCTTGTAGAAAATCTTATTTTCTCTGTTTCAACTCCTGGGTCTGATCTTAGGGCTTTCGGGGTATAACAATACCTCCCCCTTTGGAACATTCATCCTTGAATGATGAAAATCGTCTAGAAAAGCTGGGAAACACAATAATCATACTCAAATACTGATCATATAACCTGAAAACTGACGGAATGACAGACTCCAATTTGAAATACATGACTGAACTAAATTCATGAATCATATGTACATACTTTTACATGAAAGAAATTGAGGTACATGAGCTGAACATGAAACTGAATAGAGTTTCAAGGGAAAAACTGATACCTCAAGATGAAACTGAGCCGGAAAGAAATAGGCGTGGGTATCTACCCATTGTATCTACTTCGGCTTCCTATGTAGCTCCCTCAACATTATCAATCCTCTATAAAACTCTAACTAAAGATGCTTCTTTGTTCCTTAACTTTCGAACCTGTTGATCCAGTATTTCCACTAGAACCTCTTCATAACTAAGGATGTCCTTTACACCTACACTCTCCACCGGAACAACCAGAGCTGGATCACCCAAACACTTCTTTAAGAACGATACATAGAAAACTAGATGGACTGAGGCTAGTTCTGAGGGCAACTCCAACTCATATGCTACCTTGCCAACCCGTCTCACAATTCAGTATAGGCCAACATAATTGGGACTGAGTTTTCCTTTCTTCTCGAACCTCATCACTCCCTTGATGGGAGACACCTTTAGAAATGCCCAATCATCAACTTCAAACTCAAGTTCTCTCCTTCTCACATACGTATAGGGCTTTTGGAGACTCTGAGCTACTCAGTCTATCCTTTATGAGCTGAACTTTTTCCATGGCCTCATGGACTGAATAAGGTCCTATCATTGCACTGTCACCTACTTTAAACTAACCGATAGGTAATCTACACCTCCGCCCATAGAGAGCTTTAAACAGAGCCATCTGAATGTTGGAATGGTAGTTGTTGTTATACGCAAACTCAATAAAAGGCAAATGATCATCCATCTACCCTTGAAGTCAATCATGTATTCTCTCAACATTTCCTTGAGATTTCGAATAGTCCTCTCCTCTGGGCCATACTTTTGCTGGTGAAACTCTATACTGAGCTTGACCTGAGTACCAAGTCCCTTTTGAAATGATCTCCAAAATCGGAGGTAAACTGAGTACCTCTGTTTTATATGATGGATAAGGGGGCTCCATGCAATTGAACTAGCTCTCGAATGTATAGTTTGGCATAATCCTCCGCTAAATCAGTGGTTTTGATTGGTAGAAAATGAGTGGCTTTGGTCAACATGTCCACAACCACCCAAATGGAGTCATACTATTGATGAGTGCAAACAACCCTACGATGGAGACCACATTGATCTCCTCCCATTCCAAGTAGGGATACTAATATCTTGAAGCACACCTCCCGATCTTTGATGCTCCACTTTCACCTGTTGACAGTTAGGACACTTAGCCACAAATTATCCAATGTCTTTCTTTATGCTGTTCCACCAATAGACTTCCCGTAGGCCACGGTACATCTTGGTAGCACCTGGATGTATCGAATATATAGAACCATGATCCTCATGCACTATTCGATCTCTCAAATTATCAACATCTAGAACACACAAGCGACCCTGATATCGAAGAACACCATTTCCCCCTTTGGAGAAGACCTCTACCTTCTGATTCTGAATGGCTTCCTTCAACTTAACGAAAATAGGGTCCTTATATTGTCTCTCTTTTACGTTAGTCACCAAGGATGATTCTGATCCGCTCTTAATGATAACTGTATCATCGGTCGAGTCAACAAAAGGAACTCCTAACCGTGAAAGCTGATGCACATCCTTCACCAGCTCCTTCCTTCCCTCAACTACATGGGACACACTCTCCATAGAGACCCTACTAAGAGTATATGCTACCACATTTGCCTTTCTCGAATGGTAAAGGACACTCATATCATAATCCTTGAGTAGATCCAACCACCTTCTTTGACAGAGATTCAAATACTTTTGGATAAACACATATTGTAGGCTTTTGTGGTCTATAAAAACATCCACATGGACCCCGTACAAATAGTGTCTCCAAATATTCATGAAAAATACCATTGCTGCCAATTCAAGATCATGGGTCAGGTAATTCTTTTCCTGAACCTTCAGCTACCTAGAAGCGTACGCTATAACTTTACCATGCTGCATCAATACACAACCAAGGATGATTCCCGAAGAATCAAAATACACCACAAACCCGTCGATACCCTCATGTAGGGTTAACACCGGTGCCGAGGTGGTTGAGTCTTCAACTCCTGGAAGATCCTCTCATAAGCATCCAACCATTGGAATTTCATTTTCTTTTGGGTCAATTTAGTCAATGGCACTGCAATAGATGAAAACCCCTCAATAAACCTCTGATAATAACCAACTATGCCCAAGAAACTCCTGATATCTGCACCATTCCAGGCAAATTCTTCACCGCTTCTATCTTTGTTCGGCTGTTTTAGTTGGTATTATATATTATAAACCGACACGCAAGTGCACGTGGTCAAACAAGTAATAAAGTGGCTAAGTAAGCCAAGTATCGATCCAAGGAGGCTCAGGATATCTAAAATTTGCCTAAGTATACTATATTCTTATCTTACTTCTAATTATGCTAACAACAACGTAACCAACAGTTAAATGAGTTTTTGTTTATAAAATATATACTAAAACTATTAACGATTATTTACTGTGAATTTAAACTATGGATATGAGCATGCCAAGGTTAAGAACAAGTAATTATTTCGATTATAATAATAATTCGGTTAATCTCTTCTTCATGTTGCTAGCCAAGAACAGTAGCCTAGAAATTAAAACTCTCGTATTTAATTTCACTTAAGAATCATAAACCATTCGTCTACATTTCTGTGATCAAATGCAATTTACGACCTAGCAATACAATTCCGGTTACTAAATTGACTAATACGGCTTTCAAGTATATTTCTATCAGGAAAGCACATCAAAACCCAATTTTCCCAAATCAAGTGAAGAACAATACCCTATTAATTCACAACTTTCCGATTTCTTTCTCTCTCGAGTGAAATTGGACTTTTTAGATGTACATTAATGTCGGCCAAGCACTAATGCAGTAAGAACAAGAATTAATAGAACAACATGAAAGAAGAAGAAGAAAACCATATCATTTACAATCAAAATTCACTACACATGTTCAAAACCTTAGCAAGGAAGAGAATTAGCCACTCATTTGGGGATTGATCATCCTAAAACAAGTGTAAATCATACATACAATTGATTGAAAGAAGAAAGGAAGAGAAGAAATCCCTTAGCTTTTTCATCCCTCAACTGCTGCTAACCCACGTCCTTGCTCCACCAAGTCTGAACTAATTAAAATAAACCTAAGTGTGCTATTTATACTAGAGGGAAATTTTTCCCGGAATAAAAAGCAACGTGTCACGGAGGTCAACGCGGAGCACTACCTCCGTGACACGGCGTGGACGCGGACCTTCACTGGAAATCCAGGGTCCGGTAAAATAGCCTCAACGTGGCACGGAGGCCAACGCGGAGGCCTATCTCCGTGCCACGTAGTTGTCGCGAGGCCTCACTGGAATTTGCCATTTAATTTCCTCTCCAGGCAGTGTGCCTCCGTGATGGTAGCGTGGCACGGCTCCATCGCGGAGCCCCTATAATTTGTGCATTCCAATGTCTTTTCCACGCTCGTATCCAAGTCCAACTCCGATATAGTTCCAACATGCATTTTAGCTCCTAAAAATCATATTTTCCTGCAAAACAAAAGCTATTCATGTTGGTTAGTATAAATTCAAATTTTATTACCAATTACATGAGAATATATACATATTGCACACAAACAAGGCGAAAATAATAAGTTTGAGTATCACTTGGGCATATAAATCTGCCCAAGATCACTTACCCCACACTTAAATCCTTGTTCGTCCTCGAACAACATATACACAACTCATGCAAATTACATCCGAACCTTCGTCACTATGGTGCGACCATTTACGCTACGGTCATACCGATTATTCAATTTTTGCAAATCATCACGAAAACATGCTTGGTCTTACAATACAATGACCTTTAATACATCAAGACTTCCTAGACTTTAAGAATTGATTCTTGATATCGGCAAACTCATGCAAATCAGCTAATCAAGAAATCCGACACGAAAATCAATCTTTCATCAAGCATGTGCCCTCACAACTCAAGAGAATCTTCCCCTTTTTGTTCATGCAACACACAAACATGCAAGTAGGGGCATATAAAAATTAGTTTCACTCTCTCTCCCAAAAGAATTCACATGCATCATGTCGTGACCCATAGGCTTGCCCTTAGTGTATTACTCCACTAATATAAAGAAATGCAATGTAGGATCAAGTAGGACTTTAATGGGTTGTAACGGGGCTATGGATCTAGTATATATATTGGATTAGCCAATAATAGTCGCTAGCATCCTTAAGCGCCTTTTCAACACATTCCCATCGACTCATGGACATTGTTCCTCTCTTTTCTCTTTTTCTCCCATTCATGTTGGTTTACTTTCGTACTGCCCATTTCATCAAATACACTTGACACAAAACAAAGGGTTTTCATGTACCCTCAATATCAGTTAATTATAACAAGTGCCTCTTCAACATCATCTTTTCTTTCCTCACTCTGCTCTTCTTTTTCTTTTCACTCTTCTCACTCCTTGACACCTTGGGAACATTTTCTTTTCTTTGTAAGCGTTTAAGAGTTTTGTATAGACTTTTACAGCTAATGAAAAGAAGGAATAAAGCTTGGTTTATACAATTTTGGACAAAAGGAAGAAAGAAATCGGCTAAAGGCTCAACGGGCTGACTAGGGTATACAACATATAAAAAGGTAGAGTTTGACAAGAAAAAAAATGGAAACTATCGGTTAAAACAAAGAAATGCCTACATCCTTTCCAACACTACACCTCCTTCATTTCATTTTGTATACACACCAGGCAAGTTCTAGACAATTCACAATGGCATGGAATAACAATACCTCACTTCACACTTCCTGCACATGCTCGAATCAAGATGCTCACAGACTCTCTAATTAGCTAATCACATGAATTCAAAATTAAGCCTCAATCATACTGAATCAAATTCTATAGCCTAGGTAACTCAACATATTTACCAACTTGCATGCTTTCGAACGAATCATTTTCACATTTTGAACATCAGTTACACACGCAACGAAATTTTTGCAACCATAAAGCAACTACAGTTCATTGATGCAATCCACCAAAGAAAAATTAAAAACAAATTAAAATCCTACTCCTACCGATTACATTTCCCTTAAGACGGTCGTCATCCATCCATCATAGGGAACGGTCACTAACTATGACATCGGTTCAATGGGACTATTCTCGGTAAAAGAACCGAAAACAAACTCCGAGAAACCTAAACAAAATAAAAACCGAAATTTTTTGAAAAATATCGATCATCTCGATAGAAAAAAAATATTTACAAAATATTTACACTGGCAACCATAACTTTTCATAACACACATCATTAACCACACAAACAAATATATACACATACAACACAAATCAGTTCACCACAAGTAAAAACACAAACATACATACAAACCAAGGAAAAAGCATACAGCAGATTAGAGCCTAAGTCCCAGCACCTAGCTACTCCCCACCCCACACTTAAATCGAACACTGTCCCCAGTGTTCACAAAAATTACAAAACAAAATTTCGGGTGGTGGAACTCCCCGATCAGTCGAAATATTCAACTTCTTCATCTGGTGCTGCTGCCTCGTCCCCCATGTCTGAGTCAGCTCCATCATCTTCATCGAACTCCATATCGGAGTCCTCCCGACGTGTCTCCTCATCAGTAGGGACATCGTCATCAGTCGGCTCCACGAAGGCTGGTCCCACTCGGCATAAGGCTCTAGCATTCTCGCCAAATGGGTAATCCAGCTCCAGCTGCCATAATTCTTCTTCGGTGGCTGGTCTCCCACCAATCCGTAGCTGAAGCATCTGCATGCCGAACATACGTGCCATGTACTGATCGTCACGAGCATGTCGCTCACCCAAAGTCAGCACTGGACCGTGTGTGGTGTTGGGGGCCTTAGTTTTTGTCACATCGAGGGCCATCCGCTCCAACTGCGGAATGTAATCCAAGGCTTCTTCCTCGACATCAAGGCCTCGGAGGAAGGTGGTGATGAGTCCGCCAAACCCGTATCTGTGACCCTGGTGTAGTCTGGCTCTCTTCATGGCGGATATAATTACCGCCCCAACGTTAATCTCAAGCCCTTTCATAAGGGCATACACCAAGCAGACACGGTCCCGGGTCACATCCATCATATGAACTCCCGGGATCAAGCACAAACATACAATTTTCAGCCATATTCTGGCCTCCCTGTTCATCTGCGAATAAGGCAGAGTCTGGTGGTAACCCCTCTCCTTATGTCTACTCCATCGGGCTGTGGATCGAGCCCCACACAATGTACGTCTGATGTCGGCGTATGGTGGGGTGATGTTTAGCTGGTGGAGAACGTGGGCATCTGTGTCCTGCGCTCCAACGATGGCATTAAATTGTTGGGGTTCCAGAGTGACAATCTGCCCTCTGATTTTTATTGTGTGGCTTCTGATGGCCGGGTTCCAATTTGCGTAGAACTCTCGGACCAAATGAAGGTTGCACTCCTTGGGCTCCTTAAAGATAAAGCTGAGCCCAGCTGCTTCAATCCTTTGCACAATACGGGGGAACTCCTGTGCTAGTGGTTCCCGTGCAATATGTTCCTCTGGGAAGTACTTGCTCTCCTTATGCTTAGCATACCATTTCTTTCCTTCCTCGGTTACCCACCTTGTTCCGTATTACCGGAGTTGGCCGCGCAGAACAGCTGGTGCAGCTGGGATTGCGGTGCCCAATCTCATTCTTTTTCTGCCGGTGCCTAAGGTAGAAGCACCCTTGCCCTTATCCTGTCTACTAGCCATTGTACCTGTCAATATAAATTAACAAGCACAAAGTTAAGCTATAAAGATGTTAACTTAGGCTAAGATCGGGTTACACAACGTTTACCCCACACTTAGGCCTTAGCTACTTTTACAAAACTACGGCAAGGATAACTCTATTTACACCAAAGACAACAAGTATACACTTTATGCTTAGTGCGTTCACAAAAAAATTTCGATAGCATAACGGTTAGTGTACTACTCAGACTTCATACAGCTAATCCCAATCCTCCTATCGCTAACAATTCAATCATCGCACTTAGCAACAAAAGCAACAAATAAAAACAGAGGCAAAAACATTCCATATACAATCGAATCCAAATAATCAAACCAATTTACACAATTTTCGCATTTTCCCCAACAATTCGAGAATTCGTCTTCCTATAACATTCACACAATTTTTACCTCGACTTATCTCAATTTACAACCACACCCCGGCATCGAATTCATCAAATTATCAAGTTTCCCAAGTCAAATTCAATAACCCTAGAATGCAATTTTTCACTCAAATCCGAATTATTCACGTAATCGACAAGTTCAACCGCTAATTACAACAATCCGAGCATATATCAATCACAAATAACTCAACATCATGTTAAATTGCTACTTGGGGTGATATATCTCACCTCACATGCCCAAATTTGACTAAAATCGCCAAAAATTTGAGAGAAACGAGGAAAACATACCTTTGAGTTGAAGAACCGAAGAAACTTGACGTATTCCTTGCCTAATAGCGTGGCACGTTGGTTGGGGAGGGGAATTTGGGTGTTTTGGTCGCAGAGAGTAGAAGAAATGGGGAAAAATTTGGCAAAATTGGGGTTAATTTAAAGAAAAACACGCGGGTCACCAGGCAACCCGGTGTGACCCGACACCAAATATAAGGCAACGTGTCACGGAGGGTAACGCGGAGCCCCTCCTCCGTGACATGCAGCCAACGCGATGGCTCTCTGGAAATTTTAAAAATCTGGATTTTGCCTTCAACGTGTCACGGAGGGTAACGCGGAGCCCTCCCTCCGCGACACGGAGCCAACGCCCCAGTGCACTGTTTCTTCAATAAAATTATTTTTTCATACCTTGCCTTATTTTTCCCGCTTCCATGCATATTTTTCTCCGTTTGACCTGAAAATCACTTCACTAAACGAAATTGGTTAGATTAATAGATTTCCCTAACTAAAATGAAAAAAATACTAACTAAAACGAAAAATTTGTACGAAATCAAGAAAAATAAAAATAAAATAAAAATACAAATTAATTACACTCTACTAAAAGAAGAAAAATAGAATATTTTTCTTTTCACGGGTTGCCTCCCGTGCAGCGCCTGGTTTACCGTCGCGGCTCGACGTCCATTATGCTCAATTATCTACTAGGGTGAGGGACGATTTTTCACGATCCTTGTCCTCCCCCCAGTAGTACTTACCCTCATCTGGTGGCCTTCCTGTTAACTCTCGGGAACCATTCATTATATTAGCATTCCCATGATCAATCACATTGATCACCGAGAGTTCCTCATTTACAATCGGGAGCTTAGGTGCTTTGTACACGTCAAACACTTCTATCTTGTCATGTGCCCGCATTGTAAGTTGACCCGCAGCTACATCAATTAATGCTTTTTCGGTTGCCAAAAAGGGCCGTCCCAAAATAAATGGGACTTCAGCATCTGGTTCAAAGTCCAGAATAATAAAATCGACCGGAAAAATGAGGGAGCCCACTTGCACTAACACATCCTCAACAATGCCATACGGCTTAGCTAAGGACCTGTCCGCTAGCTGCAAGATTACCGTTGTAGGTCTAGGACTCCCTAGACCTAACTTTCTGAATACCGAAGATGGCATCAGATTTATACTTGCCCCCAAGTCGCATAATCCACGAGCTTGGATACTTTGCCCAATAGTCAGCTGGATAGTAAAACTTCCAGGGTCTTTCAATTTCGTGGGCAGTCTATTCTGAATCCGGGAAGTGCATTCCTCCGTTAAAGCCACCATGGCATACTCAGTCAAACGACTTTTGTTAGCCACGATGTCTTTAATATATTTTGCATACTTTGGCACTCCCTGCAAGACATCAACAAGAGGTAAGTTAACATGTACCTGTTTAAGCAACTCCATGAATTTCTTGAAACACGCCTCCTCCTTGTGTTTCTTAAGTCGTTGAGGGAATGGGGGTGGAGGCCTTTCTGATTCTGCTTCTTTAGTCTTCCCCCTATCAGAACTTTGTTCCTCCTCAACATCTACTGCTCTTGACTCTTGAGGCGGTCTTTCCGGTTCCACCTCCTTCAACTGTAAGCCACTCCTCGTGGTCACCGCATTAACCTGCTTCGGATTAGGATCCGTGTCCCTAGGTAGTCCTCCTCTGGGTCTTGTATTTTGGGCACTAGCAAATTGCCCAAATTGATATTCAAGAGGCTTGGTCGCCAACTGATTGTTCTTTACTTCGGCTGCCAATTTAACATAGTCAGCCTGCAATTGTGCCTGATTAGCGATCATGGTCTTGAACATCTCCTCAATGGTAGGTGATGGTGGTGGAGGAGGGGCATTGTGATTCCTGAATTGCGATTGATAGTTCTGTTGCCCTCCTTGATTTCTATGCATACCCTGACCAGAACATTGGCCTTGCTGGTTGTTGCTTCCCCACGAAAAATTCGGATGGTTCCTCCAATTCGAGTTGTAGCCACTACCAAACTGCTGCTGATTTCTCTGTGCATTGCCCGCAAAGTTAACAGAATCAGGATTTGCACCACAGCACTCAGCTGAATGCTCACTACTACCACACACTTCACACCACATCTGCTGGACTGCATTGACTGAAGCTGAAGGCTGTTCAAGTTCATATTGTTGAAGTGGTTATTTAACTGATTTTGCAAGGCAGCTATCTGTGCAGTGATAGCTGTAAATCCATCCACTTGAAGCACTCCCGCTGCTTTCCTTGCTCCACATCGAGATGAATCTGCATTCCATTCTGGATTGCCTTGTGAAATTCGGTTGAGCAAAGTGTACAGCTCCTCGTAAGTCTTTTCCAGCGCTTGCCCTCCAGCTGCTAAATCTAACAGAATTTTAGTGTGGGGTTCCAAACCCTCAATAAATGTGTGTACCAACACCTCATTGGACTGATGATGATGAGGACAATCCCGCAACATGGATTTAAATCTTTCCTAGGCTTGATATAGATTTTCTCCCTCCCTCTGTTTAAAACTTAGAATTTGACTTCTAAGTCTGGCTGTTTTACCAGAAGGGAAAAATCTAATCAAAAACTTCCGTGCAAGATCATCCCACGTTGATATTGAATTGGGTGGTTCAGCTTTTAACCACTTCTTGCCTTCACCAAGTAAGGAAAACGGAAATAAGGTGAGCCGAACATAATCAGGTGACACTCCAGCGGGTATATAAGTGTCACTTATCTCCAAAAAGTTTTGGAGATGTTGTTGTGGATCTTCATGAGGGAGACCGGTAAATTGCCCGCTTGTGTGCAAGAGTTGCACCATATTCTGATTTAATTCAAACCTCCCTCCAGGCTCTGGTTTGCGGATGCTAGAATGTACATTGTTAGTGTGTGGGATTGCCACCTCGCGAACCGGCCTTGCTGCTGCTTCATCGGGCACTAACACTGCCCTCACAACTGGTGGATTTTGTTGCTCCATAATAGACTGTCTGAGCAACTGCAGCTTCTTTTGTAGAGCTTCTCTACGTTGACTATGAAATTCACGTTCAGGCTCTAAGTAAGATTCCACCAGCTCTTTGTCCCTTGCCAGTGTTCACAGAAATCAAGTCTGCAAAATACAGGCTAAGACCAAGTTGTTAACACTTAAGAAAATAAAAATAAAAATACAGTAAATTTACACTAAACACAATTTCACAAATTTGCCTAGCCTCCCCGGCAACGGCGCCAAAAACTTGTTCGGCTGTTTCGGTTGGTATTATATATTATAAACCGACACGCAAGTGCACGTGGTCAAACAAGTAATAAAGTGGCTAAGTAAGCCAAGTATCGATCCAAGGAGGCTCAGGATATGTAAAATTTGCCTAAGTATACTATATTCTTATCTTACTTCTAATTATGCTAACAACAACGTAACCAACAGTTAAATGAGTTTTTGTTTATAAAATATATACTAAAACTATTAACAATTATTTACAGTGAATTTAAACTATGGATATGAGCATGCCAAGGTTAAGAACAAGTAATGAATTCGATTATAATAATAATTTGGTTAATCTCTTCTTCATGTTGCTAGCCAAGAACAGCAGCCTAGAAATTAAAACTCTCGTATTTAATTTCACTTAAGAATCATAAACCATTCGTCTACACTTCTGTGATCAAATGCAATTTACGACCTAGCAATACAATTCCGATTCCTAAATTGACTAATACGGCTTTCAAGTATATTTCTATCAGGAAAGCACATCAAAACCAAATTTTCCCAAATCAAGATAAGAACAATACCCTATTAATTCACAACTTTCCATTTTCGTGCTCTCTCGAGTGAAATTGGACTTTTTAGATGTACATTAATGTCGGCCAAGCACTAATGCAGTAAGAACAAGAATTAATAGAACAACATGAAAGAAGAAGAAGAAAACCATATCATTTACAATCAAAATTCACTACACATGTTCAAAACCTTAGCAAGGAAGAGAATTAGCCACTCATTTGGGGATTGATCATCCTAAAACAAGTGTAAATCATACATACAATTGATTGAAAGAAGAAAGGAAGAGAAGAAATCCCTTAGCTTTTTCGTCCCTCAACTGCTGCTAACCCACGTCCTTGCTCCACCAAGTCTGAACTAATTAAAATTAACCTAAGTGTGCTATTTATACTAGAGGGAAATTTTTCCCGGAATAACAAGCAACGTGTCACGGAGGTCAACGCGGAGCACTACCTCCGTGACACAGCGTGGACGCGGACCTTCACTGGAAATCCAGGGTCCGGTAAAATAGCCTCAACGTGGCACGGAGGCCAACACGGAGGCCTATCTCCGTGCCACGGAGCTGTCGTGAGGCCTCACTAGAATTTGCCATTTAATTTCCTCTCCAGGCAGTGTGCCTCCGCGATGGTAGCGTGGCACGGCTTCATCGCGGAGCCCCTATAATTTGTGCATTCCAATGTCTTTTCCACGCTCGTATCCAAGTCCAACTCCGATATAGTTCCAACATGCATTTTAGCTCCTAAAAATCATATTTTCCTGCAAAACAAATGCTAATCATGTTGGTTAGTATAAATTCACATTTTATTACCAAATACATGAGAATATATACATATTGCACACAAACAAGGTGAAAATAATACGTTTGAGTATAACTTGGGCATATAAATCTGCCCAAGATCAATCTTCTTAGATTCAACCTTTATACCATCACTTGACACCAAATGGCCCAAAAATGCCACTGAGTTCAAAAAAACCTCGCACTTGTTGAATATAGCACATAATTGGCAATCCTTGAGAGTCTGTAGCACCACCCTCAGATGAACGACATGCTCCTGTTCACTTCAAGAGTATATCAGGATGTCATCGATAAACACAATCACGAACATATCCAAATATGGCTTTAACACCCTGTTCATCAAATCGCGAAGAGCTTTCAGGAGCATTCGTTAGTCCAAAAGATATAACTACAAACTCATAATGATCGTACCGCATCCTGAAAGCTATCTTCGGGATATCACTCTCCCGAACCCTGAGCTGATGGTATCTGGATATAAGATCTACCTTCAAAAAGCACTTAGCAACCTGAAAATGGTCTAACAAATCATCAATTTTGGGGAGGGGATACCTGTTCATTATGGTGAACTTGTTTAGTTGCCGATAATCAATACACATACGAAGAGAACCATCTTTCTTGCAGACGAAGAAAACTGGTGAACCCCACAGGGATTTGCTCGATTTGGTGAACCCTTTATCTAAAAGGTCTTTTAATTGCTCCAACTCTTTTAACTTAGCTGCGGCCATTCTGTAAGGAGGAATAGATATAAGTTGTGTATCGGGAAGAAGGTCAATACCAAAATCAATCTCCCGCTTAGGGGGGATTCTAGTAAATCATCCGGGAAGACTTGTGGATACTCAAATACTAATGGAATGAACTGGATAGTCGGGGTCTCGGACATAGCATCCTTAACCCTAACTAGATGGTACACGCAACCATTGGAGATCATTCTTTTGGCATTAAGGTAGGAAATAAAATGACCTATAGGCACAACTAAACTACCCTTCCATTCTAAGGTTAGATCAACTAGAAATCATAACTCTACCACATGGATTCTACAATTAACAGAGGCATAGCATGTAAGAAACCAATCCATATTGAGGATAACATTTAACTCGATCATGGTTAACTCTACTAGATCTACTAAGGAAACTTTCTGAAGGACTGTGACCGAGAAATTTCTATATACCCGTCTAGCTACAGGTGAATAACCCACTGGAGTAGAGACTGAGAATGGTTCTGACAAGATTTCGGGACAGACTGTGAAACTATTAGCCATATAGGTCATCAAAAAAGACAAGGTAGACCCTGGATATAACAATGAATATACATCAAGATGGAATACTCATAACATACCAGTTACTACATCGGAGGAGACCTCCTACTCCTAGCGGGATGCTAGAGCATAGATTCTGTTTTGGCGCTATCCGCCACCTGTGCTAGTAGATGTGCCCTACTTAGTTGGGCATGCTGGTAGAGCTGCTGAACTAGAAGCTCGGCCTCGGCCCCTATCATGGCCCTGTCTAGCTATTTCTAACTCTCTGAGGATATTTCAGGGCTTACACACCCAAAGAAAGCACTTGTACCCGCCAAACAGTGACCAGTGTGTCTCCGGCCACACCTATCGCAAATTGGGATATTGGAATCTGTGGGCTTTCTAATCTGGCCTCTAGAGGTTTGATGCTCATCTGTCTAGTCATTCCTAGATCTGGATGGCACACTCATAGCCAATGATGCTAGGGTTAACGATCTCTGATGGGACTGCTGATAATGTCCACCACCTGGTCTCTACTAAGAGAACCCATAACTGTCTGTCCTGGCCCTCTTGGCCTCTCTCTCTCCCACATCCACCACTTCCATATGTTGGGTGTACAACACTATTCGAGGAAAATCCATATCCTGATGAAACATCATAGTCCGTCAATCCTTGTACAAATAGTCCACCACCCCATGAATGAACCTACTCACTCGAGCTCTCTGATCAACCACTAACTCTTGTGCATACTTGAAAAGAAGAGTGAAATCTAAGTCATACTTCTGACCCTTCAACTTTCCCGGCTTTATATTCACAAACTCAGCCACCTTCATCTCCCTCATCTCACGAGGGAAGAACCGATCTAGAAAAGTGGCATGGAACTCGTACCAACTGATAGGGCCTTCTCCGACTACCTTACTATCCTTCCACTGTTTGAACCAAATGTGCGCGACCCACTTTAACTGATATGATTGCAAATCAGCACACTCCTTCCCAGTCACTCCCATAACCTGGGTGATTTTTATAATCTCATCGATAAACTCATATGGATCCTCGTCTGCCCTTAACCCAAGAAACTCTGGAGGGTACATCCTCAGGAAATCCTGACTCATGCTGCCACCGCATTCTCGTTCTGAGGGACGTACGCAACCGGCTACTGATTGACTTGGACGATCAAGGCCTGTACTAGCATCTTAATGGCTTCCTTGAATTCAGCATGGGCAACCGATTCCAGTGCATGGTGCTCATGTGCTAGTGGGGCATGTTGGTGCCCATCCCCATTGCCATCTTGGTGGCCATTTCCATTTCTATTCCTTTTGCCGTTAACTCTGTGGGAAGGCATGATTCAGCAAACGCAAAATAGCATGAGTTAGAAGGATAGAAAGACATTTCACCGCACGACATAGGTCATGAAAGAAGGGAACGTTTCCTAAATGTCTCGTAGCCTCTTCGTCATAAGTGTGGCGTGCTTCACACCCATGAAAAAGACTCTACTTAATGCGGCTTACGGACAGCTAGGACACTTCAAAACCTAATGCTCTGATACAAAGTTTGTCACGATCGGAACATAGGCCCTGATCAAGACACGAGAAAAGGAGCCCCGAGAGACTCCAAGTCAACCCATGGCATGAACATACATCTAACTCAATCAATAATAATGGAAGATTTATCATAACAAACATAGTAAAAGTCTAAACATAACATAACATTGGAATACATACACGAATCTAAAGCTGATTATATACTATGTCTGAAAAGCCTTTAATTCTGATGAGTTAATGGGACAAGAACCCAACTAACACTCTAACTCTAAAACTAGAAATACAAAAATAACTGATAAGGAATGGTCCTCAGGAGATGAGGACTCACCAACTATGATTAGATGCTAACTTCAAATACTAGCTAGCGAGGGGGTTGATTCTGAAGATTGAAGTCTATATCATAAAATGATATAGAATATGCAGTCAGTACATGAAAAGTACCGAGTATGTAAGGTAAGTAAAACAGCTTAAGTAAAATCATTAAGACATGCATAATATGAAACATAATCAAGATAAGAATTTGAGAGTAGGGCATGGATGCTATTTACTAAAATCATGATCTGAACATACTGAACATCATAACTGAATTGAATGATCCAAAGTTGAAATATGATAATAATTAGTAAAACTAAAGAGTGGGTCAAACCTACTTTAGAGTATACACACACACACACACACACACACATATATATATATCATGAATGATAAACATGCATAATTGAAATCATGAGAAACAATGAGAGACTCATCAAATAACCAACATCACAACGATAAAGCTTATAAGGTCCCAACTATCACACTCAAGTGGTGCAGAGCCGTCTAAAGTCTTGCCAAAGCTAAATATGATACCATGATATCGATATTAAGCTGGCGGCCTCTTGGGGTAGGGGAAAGTTCACAAAGGAGGTTCCAAATAATCTGATCATACCTTTGTTGTCTTGTATGAGGCATAGGGTTGAGTGACCATTGTCCTACTCGGTGCTAGACGCTACACTTAAAAACATGCATATGCTCTCTATCATTTTTCAATGAAGCTTACCATCATCTAGTGACGAAGCTGAATAATCATGTACATATAAAATCTGAAATCATACATGAGGAGCCTTGGCTCAAACCATACCCTAAGCTGAATATAATCGGGCGTCTTGACTCCAAAATCATGTGGTAAGCAAATTCGTGAAATCATAAATCATACCTGAGAATATTGGATTGCCCAGTACTTAAACATGCTTGAAAATACTTGATTCACTTGAAAACATGATTATAGACATGGATAACTTGAAACCATACTTTTCGTCATGAATATCTCATCATATTTGAACATACATCATAGATTTCAATTTTCATGAACTTTGATGGATGGACATCAGAAATTTATAAAACTTGAAAACATAATTCATAATTGAAAACATTTTAAAACTTACCCATAAATCATAATATGGAAACATGCTTAGATCATACCCATGGTAGAAACTTAGGAAATTCATGCATTGGGTAAAACTCCATTGGATCAACATATAGATTTTCATGAATTAGAGAGAGATTGGGCATGGGTATGAACAATTTAACAGATTCATGACTCTACATACCTGAGAAGGATTGATTTTACAACTTCCTTGATTTCCCAATGAAAAATTGATGAAGAACTTGAAAACTAGACTTCATCACCTCTGTAAAACCTCTAAACTTGCGTGCATGAATAGGAATGGCTTTGAATGAAATTACCCTTCTTAAAACTCATTATTCATAGCTTAAAAAGACATAGTTTAGGCCTTAAAAACATAGGAATTATGGAAAAGATTTTACTAAACTCTCAAGGAAAAACAAACTTTCGGTCCTAACGAGGGACTAGACGAGTCAATGCCACAGGTCACGAGTCGTGGCCACAAATCTCCAAGTACACTGCCAAAACATCAACTGGGGCTCACCATGGGGATCATAACGGGTCGTTACAAGTGACCAAGACTAGTGGTCACCTCCCATTGCCTTTACTGCCAATTCTCTCCTTTCTTCAACCAACCTTGACCCACGACTGACTTAATGAGTCGTGGAGCTGACCAAGACTCGTGTTCACGCCTGTGGTGACCCAAAAACCTAAATTTCCAACTTAAGACATACACCTCACCACAATTAACTTAATGACTTGTGCTCATCTTGACGAGTCACAACACGATTTGTTTTGTTATCTGATGCAGAAAATTCTATTTTCTCCATTTCAACTCCGGGGTCTGATATTAGGGATTTTGGGGTATAACACAGGACTTCTATGTACACATGAAACTAAAACTCAAGACACAAAGGAATCCACAAATGGCATCTAACTATTAATTGACAACTTAGCTATCACTAATGTTATTTACACAGACAATTGGCCAAATGCAACTCAACTCATGTACCGTTACAACAAATGAAGTCCCAACCACTCACAATGATATACATATATATATATATATATATATATATATATATATATATATATATATATATGTATGTATATATGAAACCGGGACTATCAAGAATAGCTCTCACTCTCACAATGAAATTCCAAATACTGCACAAGAGATACCATAGTCTTCCCCTTATTTTCTCTACTCTAGCTTTTCAAACAGTTAGGTTAGGATCTCTATGGGACTTCTATTTTCTTGTTTATCTAGGATTAGGGAAGGGTATGAAAAATATGGAAATAGTGACTAACCCTCCTTGGCACTACACAACACTTGGCTTCACTTTTATCTTTTTCCCTTTTCTCATTTTTTTCCTCTTTTTTCCTCCCTTTCTCTATTTTATTCATCTCTTGATTGGTTTGTGTGGTGTATATTTCATTTATAACATTTTTTCATGATTTTTTCTCTTTTATTTTCTTTTTCATTTTGTTCTTTTTTTAACACCACATCCACTTATCATTGATTAACCTTTTCTCTTTTTATTTCCCCTATATATCTTACGCACCCCTACAATAGCCACCCTCAACTTAAGCATTTTGCTTTAATTGAGGTTCACAATGTCGAAGGAGGAACCAGGCCAAAATAGGTTAATTATAAACAAGTGGGAAGGTTAATGAGCTACTCAAAGAAGGTGGTCAATTTTAGGCTCAAACATGGGAACAAGGATTCATTTCATTTGATAGGGTAATTTAAGCTAAAGTGGGATAAATAAAAAGAAGGGAATATGATCCTTTCCCAACGAACTATCCTATAACCTAAGCAAAGACTAACCCGACAATTTATAGATCACCTATAGAGTATTGAACCAAGTAAAAGTCCTCTATCACAGATGGGACAAGTTTGCATCACTCTACCTATTTGGTTCATGCACAACTATGCTATAGTTACTCATGCTAATCTATCAAATCCCAAAAAATGATCAACAATAGCCATTCTTTGCAGTCAACACACAAAGCTAATCATACAAAAAAAACTTTAAAAAGCCATTTTTCCCAAAAATATCAAAATATCAAACATATTTGCATGTTATTGGCTGTTAAATACTCCTAAGATACTTATAGTTAAACAAATAAAATATCCTAAACATGTCGGTTTTATTACATAGCATGTCCAAGGGAAGAGAAACATGGCAATAAAAACCCCCGAATGAACAAAAACAAATACAAACCCCCAAATAGCATGCTTTGTCCCTTAAGAAAAGAAAAAAAAACTAGGAGAGGGACATCCCTGTGGTGCTCTAGCGCTCCTGTCATCCTATGAAGGCAGGTGTGAAGGACACTCTCCACCTATTAAATCGTGATGCCAACGGTGGCCGTCGCACTCAATGGTGTGATAGTGGGGCCTGTGGTCGCCCGCTCAACAATCTTGGCTGCCTTAGCGACCTCTATATCTCTTTGGGATGAATGTCGCTCACCCAAAAGGTCCTCGCCACCCACAAGCTCGCTAGGCAGAACAGCTGAACTCCCAACTCCTCTAACTCTCTCTTGAAGCTCAAACACGTGCTGGTCATGAGTCTGCAGGCTAATTATTATCGCCTACTTGCGCTCCTTTCTCTCTC
This sequence comes from Datura wrightii, assembly GCA_035772735.1. Classification (NCBI taxonomy): domain Eukaryota; kingdom Viridiplantae; phylum Streptophyta; class Magnoliopsida; order Solanales; family Solanaceae; genus Datura; species Datura wrightii. Next base: position 65,734,122 of record JASDFA010000019.1, on the reverse strand, counting down.
ATTTCTCCTATTATTAGAGGCCTTCTTATCAACTACCTCCATAGATTTCCTCTTTCCTCTATCTCTACTAGCCGACTCATGACTCAAAAGGCCCCTAAGTTAAACAACTCAGTGGGCTCATCCTCAAATAGTGGAATGGGGGGGGCCTAGTAATATGGCCAACTATCGAGATGACACCTCTGCTATATAACTCCTAATTGACCCCAACTCATCCCCAAACTCCATACATCCGACCGCTCAGCTAATCTATTATGGAGCTATAGCTTAAAGCTGTCAAGTCAACTATTTAACCCTCTAGCTGCCTCCTCAACTCAGCCTTGACTGAAAGCCTGACCTGCTCCATCATTACATCCAACTTTTTCTCAGTCAATTTCAGCATTGTGGACAGTTTTTGTAAGAAATCCTAAGGCAGAAGTATGTCTCCTGCTAGGACCTAGCCTGGTGGGGCTAGTGTAGAGTGGAGGAAGAACTAGGGGCAGCTGTTGTGTGGTCGGCTTCAGTAGCTAGCATCTCACTCTGATCAACTGAGGTGGGGGCATCTACTTGCTCATCCCCTAGTAACTGTGATGTCTGGACTGTTGCTGGTGCTCTAACCTAGCTCACTAGTTTCATCTCATCCTGTATCAGACCAACATTAGTTTTCCAAGTGCCTCTGACTCGGGCATTTATCTTTTCTATCACCCAAACACCTGGGTCTCTATAAAACCTATATATGAGACTCGAGAACAGAATCATAGTGCTCAAATCTAGAGCTTGATCTTGAATCACTTCTTCTATAACCCTCGAGATGTTTATAGCATACCCCGAACATGATGATTTCCACCAATACTACTCTATTGACGCTCAAAGAATTATCATTCACAGTCGGTGATGAGTTGGTAATTTACCAACTCATTATTCTTTTAAATATGATGTTTTTCATGGTTTTCAAGTCATTTAGGATGATTTTATGCTCATTCTCTTTAGTTTGTGCAGGTATTCCATTTAATTAGAGAATGCAAGAAATTGAACAAAAAGTATGCTGCCGGAGGAAGAGGACTGGTGATTTACAGGTTGACACCTACGAAACGCAGAACAAATACAGGAGAGCACTGCTTGGAAGTTGAAGGCACACCTGGGGAATGCAGGTCAGCACCTGCAAAACATAGGTGCCAACACAGGACCATGCCCAGACATTCTAGCCCTCAATTGTGATTGAGCGTTGCCTCGAGGATGGGCACCTGCAAAAAGTAGGTGCCTCACAAGTGAGGCCTTCATCAGAAGGGTAAAATCATCTAGCATAAGAAAAGTGGAGTAGCTTTACCAAATTTTTGTGCACCTTTTTGTAAAGAATGGAACATTCTATTCCTGAGTTAGTTTTTGTAATTTTAGAGAGAAAAAGATAGAGAGAATTGAGAGCTTTTCCTTTATCTTCTTTATCTTTCTAAGGTAAAAACCTCATTGAAGAACAACTTGAGCTTAAAGTTTCTTGTTAATGATGCATGAGAGTTATTTCTTTATTAGTTTGATCTCTTGTTCTTGATTTATGAGTAACTAAACACCTTGCTACGGGTGTGTGCGTGATATGGGCTAAATTAGATTGGGTGTTGCTAGTTTAATATTAGGATTACTTATTTAGCATAAATCCATTGTTTCTCTAAATTATAATTGAAATATCTTTAAGTACAAGTATGGATTATGTTTACATATTCTATTGTTTCTTGAAAAAGAGGAATAAAATATGGGTGAGAAAACAATGGTGGATAATTAGGTATTGATTATGTGTGGTTGGGCTAGAGAAATCCAAAACCCATTTTCATACACCCATTAAAGAATTAAGGGTAGGGATAGTTTAATTCTTACCCAAGTTATAGTGGTTTATGTCTATGGGACCTTGGGGTTTGAGAAAACCCGAGGCAAAAGACATCCAAGTGGTTGCGGAACATTCTGGTGTCACCTTGTCCGTGACTATTTATGTTCGTAAGTAATGCTTTGATTTGCTAGTTAACCCCAATCCTATTAATGCCTCATCAATAGCACACCCCTAGTATTTGTTCACATTTTACTTCAAAGTGTGTTACCTTGTGTTGTTGATCGGATTTGAATTCATAATGTGATCTTACAACCCCCAATATTAACTTTCCTAGTTTTGATACTATGATGCTATTTGATTCAATTTGATAGATGACTTTTGTTGCTACCAATCTTCATTCCCTGTGGATTTGACCTCTACTCACGAGTTGGATAATTATATTCTGATAATCGTGTACACTTTCTCCTAGCGAGGAGTCAATTTGGACATCATCAGTCGGTGCCAACCTATGGTGAACAAATGTCCAATAATCCTTCTCTATGAAATTAAGTGACGCTTTGGTAACTTCCCTTCCACTAGTCACCCAGTCCACATCCTGTTTCTCCGCAACTATAATTCTAACCAACCACCTCACCTGTCTCTGCTCCTCAAAGCTCAACAGCTTGACCCTTTTTAGGGCTCGATATGGTGATCAAACTCTGTTGTTGTGGTTGGGGCCTAATAATCTATCCCATATAATATTCGAGCAATGGTCCATTTTGAGACACCAATAGCTCGCCCATGGACCATCAAACTCTTCAGTCTTGGCTGCTTCTTCAGCTTTATCCCAACCGGAGTTTCTGCTCCATATTAGCCAAGTAGTTGGTATAGAACTCCCTAACTATGTAAGTACTGAAGCTGTTAGGGGTTCTTTCCATCCACCTAAACCCGATAGATCGAACAACTGATTCATCTCCTTAACCTCATTCAGGGCACTGGTCAACATTCGCAAATCCTCATGTATTCTTCACCTCTGATAACAGTCAAACTTACACATCCTGGCAAAGTATGAAGCAGACGTTGTCAATAAAGAACCCAACTAAGAGGTTGGGGTCGAACCCACAGGTAATAGGGTAAGATCTAGACTAATGTTTGTAATTGAACTTGTCGGTGAGTTATCTCCAAATTGGGGGATTTCAAAGAAAACAAAATAAAGAAAGTTTATAGTTGTGATTTATATGAAGATTTGCAAATAACTAAGGTGAATGTTACCCATGGGTTCGTAACTACTTTGGGTATACACACGTGATCAATCCCAGTGCTTACTTGTAGAACTAATAACTAGGGTTCATCCAAACGACTGGTTTGTCCCTATTGGATTACGATACTCAATCATTGGGTTAAGTCTCATGAGAAATTTCAAACTAACTGATATCAATATGTTTTAAATTTAACTATCCTGCGACTGCAGCTCAAGTTAATACAATAATCATAAAGACCAAGGCTTTGTTGTAATTCTCTTTTCTTAATCAGTATCTCTCTACGTTCAAGGAAGGGCAAGTCCTAACGTTGTACACTATTAAGAAATGTTTGAAGATGAAGAGAACACAATACAAACATTTAGCATTGTTTTTGAATAACTTTTGTGCAACCTTACTTTGTTAATCCACCATGGTTCCAACAACCCCTAGTTGTGGAGGTTTTATCCTCTCATGGTTGTAAGATTATAATTTGCATTCATAGTCAAACACATAATTAAATACTTACAACAATAATTGGAAGAAAACAATATTTGAATATCAAAGAGCAATCTCAAGAATACTGAATGAAATTAAAAATTTGATCCTAAGAATTTCTCTCCAAAACATGATAAAAATTCATAATTATATTCTTGACACGCCTCTACTACTTCATTTCTATCTTTTCTAACTAAAATAAAATATAAAATCTATTTATACAATCATTAAGAACCTTTCCTAAGCTAACAGAGAATTTTTATATCTGACGCCGACTGTGTCAAGAATGGACCTACCACCTGTAACATGATTGTACGGCTCATACTAGGTTCTTGTACATCCCTGGCTGCTGCAAATTTTTCTAGCTGGTGCGACTCATACCACAGTCCTACGAGCCGTACAATGCATCTGTGGTTTGGCCCTGAGAGCTCTGACATCTTTTGAAGTTTTCCACGAGTGTTGTGGTACGCCTCTTACCTTACTCCTTTGACTCCTACTACTTGTTGTGTCTAAGGTTTTGCAAAGTCTTGAATAATCTCCTAAAGTTCAACACGGCTCAACATACGACCCGTGGGTCCATTTGTATCAAGAGACTGCCTTTATGTAAATTTCTCCGAATAATTCCATGACTCCAGTTATGGCTCGTACCATCTTGATATGGATCGTACTAAGAGTTGCATGTTGCCTTATTCTTAATCTATCCTTTTGACTTTCACGATGGTTCTCAGTACGGCTTGTACAATTAAGGTGCGGATCATACTGAGACTTTACCTGGCTGTTTTTCTGCATTTTTAGGCCTCTTTTGCACATTTTCCTCCAACACTTATTTTCCTTGAAAGCAAAGTAAAAGTTCCTCATATCCATATAAAAATAACTAAGTCCATGCTATTTTCTCAGTTTTAAGCATCGCAAGTGTTGTAAACTCATGGCACATCAACACCCTAAACTTAAGAATTTTGCATGTCCTCAGGCAAAGAAAATAAAAACTAAACACGATGCTTAACAAGATAATAATCCTAGGATACTACAGCCAAAACTTGCACTATAAACTCAAAAAGCTCTTGACCTTTTTTCCCGTGAACCAAATCAGCACATGCACATCAAGCAACCACAAAACTTGATAAATAGGCATCAAGATATATCATCTAGCTATTAATAGATAGCTGTTAACAAAACTCTCACTCTCACAAAGAAGTTTCAAATACTGCATATTGGATACCATAGGCTTGCCCTTATTTTATGTACTTCAATTTGTTAGATGGTTAGGCTAGGGTCAATATAGAACTTGCTTTGTCTTGTAATATAGGCTTTCGGGCTGGTACGGTAGATATGGAATCTTTTGAGTGACAAAATCCCTCCTTGGCACTACATACATGTGGCTCCATGTTTTTACTTTTTCACCCTTTTTCTTTTTTCACTTTTCCTCCCTTTTCACCCTTTTTTTATACACTTGTATGAGTATGGTGTATTTTCAAACTTTTCATGCATCATTCTCTTTTTCTATTTCCTTTTTCAATTTTTTCATTTTTTTTTCTTTTGTCACACCATACCTCATTTTTCACCTTTTTTTCCTTTTCCTTTTTCACCTACACATTATTTATGCACCCCTACTCTAGCCATCCTCAACTTAGGCATTTTTCCTATGTTAAGATTCACAATGTCCAAGGAGGAACCAGGGCAAAAATAGGTTCATTATAAAAATGGGTACAGTTAATTGGTTAATCAAAGAAAAATGGTCTATTTGAGGCTCAAAATCGGGATCAAGGAAATCATATCATTTTGGTAGGGTCATTTAACCTAAAAAGGGGCTAAATAAAAACGACCTATGATCCTTTCCTAACCAACCATCCTAAAACCTATGTAAAGACCAATCGGTCAAGTTTTAGATCCTTTACACAATATTGAACTAGGTATCAGACCTCACTCACTCATGGTACATGTCTTTCATTCACTCTACCTGTTCGGTTTATGCATGACTAACAAAAAATATCCAAGCTAATATACAAAATGAAATAAAAAGATCTATTGAGATCATGCTTTGCAATAACAAGTACATAACTAATCATCCAAAAAATTTAAGTAGGGTCAATGTTTACAAATCAAAAACTAGTGCAATTTATTGGTTGAGTGTTCCTTAGCTACATTATAATTAAACAAAAATCACAAAAAGAAAATTCTAAACATGTCGATTCTACTAGATAACATGCGCGAGAGTAAAGATTCACAGCAAGAAAAACCCTCGGACGAATCAAAAATACAAGTACACCCCTCCCCTTTTATAAAAAACATGTTTCATCCTCGAAGAATAGAATGTAAAGAAAAGGGAAGGGAACACACCTGTGGTGCACTAAGTGCTCCTGTCATCTTGTGGAGGAGGTACCTCCACTGTAATTATGGTGCTGGTCGTGGACGGCGCACTCACAGGTGTGTCACTAGAGGGAGTGGCTACCCCCTCAGTAGTAACAACTGTCTCTATGGCCTCTCGAATCATCGGGCCTGAATGTGGCTCGCCCAAAGGGTATTTGGGCTGTGGTGGAGCTACCCGCTCCTATAGCTCTCCCAAGAAACTCCGGCCGATGCACGTTGTGAGTCTGCTAACTCTCAAATCTTACCAACTTTTGCTCTCTCTTCTCTCTTTTCCTCTTCTCTTTTGGGGTATTGTCTCCAATCCGCAAAGACCCTCTTTTTCCCTTTCTCCTTCTCTACTCCTGTGGGCTCCAAAATAAGCCCCCAAATAAATCTCCTAATCAATACCAGCATCGAGGTTAGAAAGAGTTGAGGCTACTATGATTGCCAACTATCATGATGACAACTTGGTCATTTGACACTAAAGAGCCCCAAACCCCTCATGGAGGCTTCTTGTATTAGTCTGCTCAGCCATACGCATGGTGAACCTGGTCTTGAACCAATCTAATTTGTTGTGTATAGCCTATGAAGCTTCCTTAATCTCAGCCTTTACCCAAGGCTTGACATTCTCCATCATCGATTGAACCTTTATCTCAACTATGATCAGTCTCTTGGCTATCATTGTTTGGAGAATTTCCTAAGGCACTAGCATGTACCTGGTTGGAGTTTTGCTCAGGAGGCTCACAGGTGGTGGGACGGAGGTGCTAGGAGTTGCATATGAATGATCGAAATCTAGAGCCGGTGTCTCCCCCTGCTCCTATGAAGTGGGGGTATTCACCTGTGCACCTCCAACTGTCTGTGATAGTGGGACTGTAGTAGGAAGTTGTGCCCAACATACTGAGTTCATCTCATCCCAGATTAGCCCTATATCAATGAGTTGCTGTCCTCCGATTAGGTGCTCCTCACCATGACACAAGTTGATGCTCGCCTCTATGAACAATCTGAATACGAGACTTGGGAATTGGATGATAGTGTTGAATCCCATAGCCCGATGCCGCATCTCCTTTATAATGACCCTCGGGATATTGATGGGGTATCTGGACATGATATAAGCCACCAAAGCTGCTCTGTCTATGCTGAGGGTGCTATCATTAACAGTCAGTGCCAACTGGTGGTGCACTAATGTCCAGAAGGCTTTTTCTATGAAGTTTAAAGAGTTATTTTTGACCTGCTTGCCGTTAGTGACCCATTTTACCTCTTCTTTGTCCTTAACGATCATTCCAGACAACCATTGAATCTTCCTCCGCCTCTTATCAAAACTAAGCTACTTGATCTGTTTCAAATCCTCCACCCGTTAGTCATATTCTGGCATAGCATGTGGTGGCATGAACTGGGGCCCATATAATAACCGAGCAATAGTGCGCTCAGATATATCAACCTCCCGGCCTCTAACCATAATGCTCTCTACCTTGGGCTGATCTTTCAACTTCTGCCCCTCTTTCACTTTCTGCTCCATGGTTGCCAAATAATTGTCTAGAACTCCCGAATGTTTTCTGAAGTATATCGATCCGGGGTCCTATCCATTCAATCAAATCCATAGAAGCTAAACATCTGCTTCATCTCCTCCACCACATTCAATGAATTCATGAGGATCCGCAACTCTTCTTGAGAGCTCTACCTAGGTTTGCTCTTGGCCGTGAGAGCAATGCCCTATTCATATATTTCCTGGGCTCCTGGTACTCTCCACCAAATGGTGCAGCTCTTCCTAGGCGGATTCTGTTCCTGCTCGGCATTGGTTGCCTCCTCCTCTAATCTAGAATCATTGCTTGTATCTTCGGATTGGGCCACCTCGGACCCCTCTTTTTCGTTAGAGATGCTTTCGGACTCTTAGGATCTTTCCTTTGCTCCCTCCTCAAATTGGGAGCACCGGCAATGTGGTAGTGGTCGCCACAGCCTTGGCTTTAGCCTTCGTCCTAGTGTTTCCGGTCCCATCAGTATTAGATGTATTGACCCTGTATATCTCTTATGAACCACTAGGGGAGTTTCCCTCCCTCTTATTCAGTTTAGGAGATATCATCAAGCAATGTCCTCTAAGCAGTTGCATTGGATGCTTTTTGTTTCTGTGTCATAGTACCTGTGGATAAAAAGGATTAGAATTCCAAATCGGAGAAAAAGAAAGCAAGAAAAAATGTTGTGTAATTTATCATGGGTCAACTATATGGATTGTACCTTGGAGGTACGATTTGTACTAAGACCCGAAATATCTCAAGTCAATGTTACGCCTCTGAGGTACGACTTGTATCATTAAGGTATGGCCTATACCACGAGTTTTATGAGGGTGCCCCTTTAAATCAAATGTTCTATATTTTTCCATGACTCATGGTACGACCCATAAGTTGATTTCACGAGTCGTAGGAAAGATTGTATTGTCACTTCTGGACTTGACCCTTGTCAAATTCTTGGTACGACTCTCAGGTATGACTCGTAGAATGATAGCACGAGCCGTACTAGGATTCGTACCTCATGATTATTACAATTTTAGCTTGGGACAGTCCCAACGAGCCATTCTATGAGTCGTAGTATGAAACCACGAGTTCTAGGAAGGCTTTTGAAGCTTGTCCTCGCCTCATTATTGATTCAGTTTGTAGGAGATTTCAATTTAGTATTGGTTACTCAGAATTCCCCAATTCCAGGAATGAATTTAATATGTTTTATTGTTACCGATTCCTCCCTTTTTAATCACAACCCATAACTCAATTTTAATAGTTCAATGCGCAAATTGCTTTTCAAGGTCAACCCTCTACCCAGTCGCACGCAACTTGTTAACATCCCTATTCATTGTCCTTTTTAATTTTTTCAAGCAATGAGAGGGCTCTCAAGGATTAAGCAGGTTTGCAACAAGCACACAGGTCATAATTATCAAATTCAACAAATACACTAACTTGAAGCTGCTTACTTCGATTGGCAATCAGAACTTAGGATTGGATATTTGGATTCTCGTTGTTAACTGAGAAAGAATTTGCTCAATTAATCTTTGATTTTGAGTTACAGGTATGAGGGAGTCATGAGTTTTGGTCATGACTTTTGTTTTCAGTGTGAGGGAGGAGGGTATGATTTTTTTGGCTTTAAATAGGTTATAGGAAAGATTTAAAAAATCTGAGCCGAGTCAGGTGATTTTAAAATTTTGACCCGTCACAACTTGTACCACGAGTCGTAGGAAGGCCCTAAGACTCGTCCCTTGGACCCTTAACAAAGAGATAAAGAAACTTATTTGTGGACCTACCAGCACATCTTATGACTCGTACTAGTGGGGTACAATTCATACAATGACTCGTCGGTCTTTCTTTCATTGATGTCCATCCTTTGCGTAGTTCATAACCACAGTGGGTACTACGACTTGTATAATGAGTTTACGAGTTATAGGACTAACCATACCTCAAACTCATGCATTGAAGTACATCTCTGCTTGTCATCATGACTTGTGCTACGACTCATAAAATCCTCTTAGGAGTCGTACTGAGATCTATAGCACCTAGTTGTTCAGCAATTTCTCTACCACCTGTTTTTGTTTCCCCTGCACACTGAACACACATATGATAATCAACTTGGGTTTCTTTGCAAGAAGCACTTGATTTAACGTTGCAGCATGACATAGGTGGTTTGGTTACTCAGAGTTCACCAAAACACCATTTGGGTTGCCTCCCAGAAGTGCCTAATTTAATGTCGCGGTACGATCCAAGTCTCTTGACTACTCAGACTTCATCAAGGAAATCGGATTCATCCTCTATTGCTGAGATAACTCTGTATTCCTTTGGTTGCTTCATTGACCAGCAGACGTTGAAGGTAACCTCTTCTTTGTTGAGTCTGAACTTCAACTGGCCAGCCTCCACATCTACTAAGGCTCTCCTAGTGGCAAGGAATGGTCACCTCAAAATATGGGGACCTCTAAATCAACCTCACGATCTAAGATCACGATGTCCACTGGGAACATGAATCTATCAACTTTAACAAGCACATCAAACAGGATCCCCACAGGCTTGTTCACAGTTTTGTTGGCCATCAGTACACGAATAGTAGTCAGTGTGGGGGCTCCCAAGCCCAGATGCTTAAACACAACTAATGGCATCAGATTGATGTTTTCTCCCAAATCATAGAGTGCTCTTGCGAACTCAACATCACCAATTGTGCATGGAATAGTGAAAGAACCTGGATCTTCCTTCTTCTGGGCAAGGACTCGTGAGGCTATGGCACTACAATGATGCACATTATCCACAGGCTCATAGCTCACACATCTTTTCTTCATAAACTTTTCATATCCCGGCATCTGTTCCAATGCCTCGACCAGTGGTATGTTTAAAGATAACTGTTTGAGAATTGACAACAATTTCTGAAACTTACCATTCTTTGCCTTTTTCTTTATTCTTTGGGGGTGGCCATGGAATAACCTTGTAAATTTGTGTAGCTCCTTGTTTTTCTCCTTATTCAACTTCAGGCCCATTTTCATTTGGAGCCTCAGTCAAATCAGCATCCTCATTATGCTCCTTCTAAACAACATCTTATTCATTGTAGATCATGCTTTCTTTCTTTATTTAAAATACAACCCGCAAAGGGGGACCGACCGTAGTCTTTCCACTCCTAGTCATCATAGGCATGCAGTAATCATCATTCTTCGGATTCTAGACTGTGTTGCCAGGTAGTGTACCCTTTTTCCTAGGGTTCATAGATGATGACATGTCATGAACCGAACGGAGGCCCGGATCATAACACTGGACAAGGAGTCCCGAGAGACCCCAAGTCGACCCGTGGCATAAGAATACAACTAATCTCAATCAAGAAACTGAATAACTAATAAAATACTCATAGCGGAAGTCTAACCTTAATACAACATCATAATACAAAATCCAAAGATGAATACATACATATGTCTGAAAAGCCTCTAAACATGATGAGTTCATGGGACAAGACCCCAACTAACTCAACAAAACTGAAATTGAAATACACGTAAGAAACCTGAATATTCGAGTCCTCGAGAGATGAGGACTCACCAACAATGAAAATGCTAACTCTGATAAGCTGACTATGAGCGGGGCTAAACTTGAGAATCTGGTCTTGTATAATGAAATGATACAGCATAGAATTTGCAGTTAGTACATGGAATTTACTGAGTATGCAGGGTAAGTAAAACTGCTAAAGTAAGCAAAACCATTTAAAATCAATGCATAATATGACATAAACATTAAGAGTCTGAGAGTAGGGTTTGCATGCATTATTTCTGAAATCATGATCTCTTCATAGCATAACGTAACATAACTTCATAACATCATAACTAAATCGATTGACTCGAAGCTAAATTTTGACATTCATAAGTAAAGCTAGACATTGAGTCAAACCTGCTTTAGAACATGCATATGTGTATAAATATATAAGTCTCATGAGTAATGAATATGCATATCTGAAATCATGAGGAACAATGGGAGCCTCATCTTTTAACCGACATCCCACGAAAGAGCTTACGTGGTCCCAACTATCACACTCAAGTGGGTAGAGCCGTCCAAAGCCTTTCTAGGGCTAGGGACGATGCAATGATATCAATACCAAGCTGAATGCCCATTCGGGCAAGGGAAGCTCACAAGGGAGGTACCAAAGTCATAATGTATAAACCTACCTTGGCATGTAGTTCTGAGGCATAGGGTGATCGACCCTTAGCCTACTCGGTGCTAGACATTACTCCCAAAACATGCATGTTCTCTACATTGTTTTATAATGAACCTCAACATCGTCTATTGACAAAGCTCAATACTCAAAATACATCTCAAATATGAAATGATGCATATGAGAAGCTTTAGCTCAAAATATACCACAAGTTGAAAATATAATTGGGAGTCTTCGCTCCAAAACCATGTGGTAAGGTGCACATAGGAAACCTTAACTCAAACATACCACAAGCTGAAGATATAATTGGGAGTCTTCGCTCCAAAACAATGTGGTAAGATTAATTTGGGAAAATCATCATTTATACTTAACATGTGAGTATTTCCCAAAGCTTTATCATACATAGAAATACTCATTTTTCATCGAAAACATAACTGTAAACATGGGAATCTTAAAAACATACTTTTCATCATAATATCTCATCATCACCGTACATTCATCATAAATCCCATCTTTCATGAACATCTCCTCAATGGGCTTTTCATTTATAAAACTAGAATCATGATTTTAAATATAAAACATTATAAAAGCTGCCCATGCTTCATTATTCTACAGTAGAATCATAATTAAATCATACCAATGTATAGAAATAGGAGATTCATGCGTTTGGCTTAAAACCCCATAAATTAGACATAGGAATTTCATACTTTAGAGGGGGATTGGGCATGAGTGTGAAGGGAATCACCTATTCATAACCCTACATACCTGATGGTAGGTGATTCTTCCACTTCTTTGAATGCCCAAGAGGAAATTGAAATGAAATTGATGAATGCTAGGCTTGATCATCCTCTCAAGTATTCTTCCTTGCATGAATGAATGAATTAGGCCTAAAATGAACTTAACCCCTTTAAAAGTCACTATCCATAACACAAAAAGACATAGGCCTTAGAAGCTTAGGAATTACGGAAAAACCCTTACTAAATTCGTAGAAAGTAGCTACCAGGTGGTCCTAATGGAGGACCTAATGACTCGTTATTGTGGGTCATGACTCATGAAGTCATCAGTTAGGTGCATTGCTTCATCTGGTCTTCTGGGCTCGTCTCGGGCAGCCTAACGATTCATTACTGGTGATCACGAATGATGTACACTGCCTTGCCTTGACAAAATCAATTCCATGCTTGATCACGACTCACCCCACGAATCGTGTGAGCTGACCATGACTTGTAGGGACCTTCCGTCAAGTGCAGTGCCTCCATTCTTCTCTTTTCTTTCCTTACCCACCCCACGACTGACCTAACGACTCATGGGGTCTTACCACAAGTCGTTGTCACGCCCATGGGGATGCTTTATCTCAAACTTCCAAACTCCTCACTAGCCTCCCCAAGAGTCACATCATGACTCGTGGGCTGCACCAACGAGTCATCCCATGACTCATTCTATTCCTGGTTCAAGTTTTTAAAATTTTCTCCATTTCAACTCCCAAGTTTGATCTTTGGGATTTCGGGGTATAACAATATCTCCCCCTTGGGAACATTCATCCTTGAATGTAGGAAAACACACAAAAAAAATAGAGAAAATGCAATTATCATATTCAAATATTGATTGTTTAAACCAAAAATTGACGTAATGACTACCTTTGATTCAAATTACACAGTGGAACTGAATTCACGAATCATACACACATCCATATACATATAAGAAACTTTCGCACATGAACTAAACATGAACTAAATAGAGTCTGCGTGCAAAAATGATACCTCAAGCTCAAATTGAGCCAGTAGAGAATAAATGTAGATATTTATCCATCATATCCGCTTCAACTTCCCACATAGCTCCTTCAACATGTTGATTCCTCCATGACACTTTGACTAATGCTACTTGCTTGTTCCTTCTCCTTCGAACCTAAAGATACAATATTTCCACTGGAACCTCCTCATAGCTAAGGTCGTCTCCTACACCAACACTATCCACCGGGACAACTAGAGCTAGATCACCTAAACACTTCTTGAAAAGCGATACATGAAATACAGGATGCACAAAAAATAACTCCGAGGACAACTCAAATTCACACGCCACCTTGCCAACTCTTCTCATAATCTTGTAGGGGCCAACATAGAGGGGACAAAGTTTCCCTTTCTTTCCAAACCACATCACTCCCTTCATGGGAGACACCTTTAGAAATACCCACTCATCGACTTCAAATTCAAATTCTCTTCTTCACACATCCGCATAAGACTTTTGGCAACTCTGGGTAGTTTTTAGCCCATCTCTTATCAACTGAACCTTCTCCATTGCCTCATTAACAGAATCTGGCCCATTCATTGTTTCCTCGCCAACCTCAAACCATGCGACCTACATCTCCGCCCGTAGAGAGCCTCGAATGGCGCCATCTGAATACTTGAGTGATAACTGTTATTATAAGCAAACTCGATCAGGGGCAAGTGATTGTCCCAACCACCTTTGAAGTCAATCACGCATGCCCTCAGCATGTCCTCAAGGGTCTGAATTGTCCACTCCACTTTACCATCCATTTGCGAGTGAAATGTTGTGCTGAGTTTAACCTGGGTACCAAGTCCTTTTTGAAATGACCTCCAAAACTTAGAGGTAAATTGAGTACCTCGATCTGAAATGATGGATAAGGACACTCCATGAAATCGGACTAACTCTCGGATATATAGTTTATCATAATCCTTCGCCAAATCTATGGTATGGAACGGTAGAAAATGAGTAGACTTGATCAACCAATCTACCACAACCCAAATGGAGTCATATTATCGACGAGTACAATGCAAACCTGTGATAAAATCCATATTAATTTCTTCCCACTTCCAAGTAGGAATATTGATATCCTAAAGCACACCTCCCTGGATCTGATGCTCAGCCTTTACTTGCTGACAGTTCGGACACTTGGCTACGAATTATGCAATATCCTTCTTCATTCCATTCCACCAATAGATTTCCTGTAAGTGATGGTACATCTTGGTGGAACTCGGATGGACAGAATACCAGGATCTATGAGCCTCGTGCAACATCTGACTCCTTATATCAGCGACATCCGGTACACATAGGCGACCATGGTATCAAAGCACACCATCTCCTCCTTGGGAGAAGACCTCCACTTTCTGACTTTGAATGACTTCCTTCAACTTTACCAAGATTGGGTCCTTATCTTGTCTAGCCTTCACATCAGTCACTAAGTATGATTCTAATCCATTCTACACCACAACACCGCCATCGGTCGAGTTGACCAACCTAACTCCCAACATTGCAAGTCGATGTACATCTTTCACCAGCTCCTTCTTCCCCTCATCCACATGGGATAGACTCTCCATGGAGAGCCTACTGAGTGTGTCCGCAACCACATTAGCCTTACTCGAATGTTAAAGGACACTCATATTGTAGTCCTTGACTAGCTCTAGCTACCTCATTTGCTGAAGATTGAGGTCTTTCTGCATGAACACATATTGTAAGCTCTTGTGGTCCATAAATACATCCACGTGGACCTTATAAAAATAATATCTCCATATCTTCACGGAGAATACCACCACAGCCAATTTCAGATCATAGGTCGAATAATTCTTCTCATGAACTTTCAACTATCTAGAAGCGTAGGATATGATTTTCCCGTGCTGCATCAATACACACCCAAGTCCGATCCTTGAAGCATCGCAATACACCACGAATCCATCGGTACCCTAAGGTAGGGCCAACACTGATGCTAAGGTTAGTCGAGCCTTCAACTCTTGGAAGCTCTTCTAACAAGCCTCCGACCATTGGAACTTCACCTTCTTCTAAGTCAATTTGGTCAAAGGTGCTACAATAGATGAGAAAGCCTCAACAAATCTTAGATAGTAGCTGTCTAAACCCAAAAAGCTTCGAATATCTAAAGGATTCACCGGTCTAGGACAATTCTTCACCGCCTCAATTTTCTGAGAATCTACCTTTATGCCCTTATTTGATACCACCTGGCCCAAAAATGCTACGGAGTCTAATCAAAACTCACACTTGCTGAATTTTGCATATAATTGACGATCCTTGAGAGTCTGAAGAACTACTCTCAAATGAGTAGCATGCTCCTCCTCGCTTTGGGAGTATATCAATATGTCGCCAGTAAAAATAATCATGAACATGTCCAGGTATGGCTTTAACACCCTGTTCATCGGGTCCATAAAAGTTGTAGAAGCATTTGTTAGTCCAAAAGACATAACTACAAACTCATAATGACCATACCGCATCCTAAAGGTTGTCTTAGGGATTTCACTCTCCCAAACTCTAAGTTGATGATACCAGGATCTGAGATCTATCTTCGAGAAACACTAGGCACCCTGAAGTGGGTCAAATAAATCATCTATCCGGGGGAGAGGATATCTGTTCTTGATAGTTACTTTGTTCAATTGTCGATAATCAATGCACATGGGAAGAAAACCATCTTTCTTTCAAACAAAGAGAACTGGTGCACCCCATGTGGACTTGGTCGGCCTAATGAAACCCTTATCTACAAGTCCTTCAACTATTCTTTCAACTCATTTAGCTCGGCTGGAGCCATACTATAAGGAGGAATAGATATAGGCTGCATGTCGGGAAGAAGGTCAATACCAAAATCGATCTCCCGCTCGGTAAGGCCTCTCAATAAATCATCTAGAAAGACCTCCGGATACTCACGTACTACTAGAACTGACTAGATAGTCGGGGTCTCGGACTCAACATCCTTGACCCTAACTAGATAGTACACATAACCCTTAAAAATCATCATCCTGGCATTAAGGTAGGAAATGAAATGACCTACCAGCATAGCTGAACTACCCTTCCATTCTAAGACTGGCTCACCAAAAATATAAACTCTATTGCCCGGGTTCCATAATTAACTGAAGCATAGCATAAAAATAGCCATTCAATGCTGAGAATAACATCAAAATCGGTCATGGCTAACTCTATCAAATCTGTTGAGGGGACGTTCTAAAGGATTGAGACTGGGAAACCTCTATACACTCATCTAGCTATAATTGAGTCACATATTGGAGTAGAAACTGAGAAGGGTTCTAATAAGACTTTGGGAATGACTCTAAATCTACTAGCCACATTAGGTGTCACAAAAGAAAAGGTAGCCCCCGGATCTAACAAAGCATGAACATCAATATGGAAAACTCCCAACATACCAGTAATCATATCTGGGGAGATCACCTACTCCTGGAGGGATACTAAAGCATAGAATCTGTTTTGGCGATGAATGCCAGCTATGCTAGTAGATGTCCCCTGATGTGCTGAGCGTGCGGAAGGGGCTGCTGAACTAGAAGTTGCGCCTCGGGCTCCAACCTAATCCTGTCTCACTGCTGAGCAATCTCTAAACATGTGTCCAGGCTTCCCACACCCGAAACAAGAACCTGAACCTACCAAGCACTGGCACATGTGCCCCCGAGCACATCTGCGACAAGCTGGGATGCTAGAATCTGTGGGTTTGTTGCTCTGACCCCTCGAGCCTGATGCTCTCCCTCTCTGATCATTTCAAGGCATGGATGGCACACTACATGTTGAAGATGTTGGGGCTGATGACCTCTAGTTGGTCGGCTGCCGGTGCCCACCACCTGACCTCGATTGTGAGAATCTGTGGTCATCGGTCCTAGCCCTCTTGGCTTTCCTCTCTCTCAGATGTGCCACCTCCATCTTCTGGGCGTACAAAAATATCCGTGGGAAATCCATATCCTAATGAAGCATAGCGGTCCTACAATCCTGTTCCAAATAGCCTCTACTCCATGGACGGATCTACTCACCCGCGCACTCTGATCAGCTGCCAACTCTTGGGCATTTTTCGATAGATGAGTAAACTCAAGGGCATACTCTTGTGTAGTCCTTATTCCTCGTTGCAAATTCATGAACTCAGTTGCCTTCATCTCCCTTATCTCATGAGCGAAGAACCGATCTAGAAATGCAACAAGGAGCTCTTCCTAAGTGATAGGGCCCTCTCTAATAACCCTGCTAACTTTCCATTGGAAAAACAAGAGGTGCGCGACCCCTTTCAACTAATACGAGGCCAAATCAGTGCACTCCACGCCATTCACCCCCATGATTTGGGTGACCTTCATAATCTCATCCAAAAACTCATGCGGGTCCTCATCTACCTTTGACCCGAGGATCTCTAGTGGGTTCATTCCCAAGAAGTCTATGACTCGAGTTGCCGCTGCATTGCCATTTTTCAAAACATGCACAATGACCTATTGATTGACCCGAGAAGTCAAGGCCTACGCAAGCATCTGAATAGCAGCTCAAAACTCTGCATGAGCGACTGGCTCTGGTGGCTGGTGCTCCTGAACCAGTGGGGCTTTCTAGTGCCCATTATTGTTGCCATCCCCATGGCCTTCACCATTTCCATTCCTCCTACCATTCATTCTTCGGGGATCAATGATTCTGCAATCGCGAATAGCATGAATTACAAGGATAGAAAGACTTTTCATCGCATGAAATAGATTATGAAAGAAGGGAACATTTCCTAAACATCTCATAGACTCTTCATCATAAGTGTTGCATGCTTCACACCCATGAAAAAGAGTCTACTTAATGCAGCTCTAGACACCCTAGGACACTTCTAACCTATTGCTTTGATACAAAGTTTGTAATGACCCGAACGAAGGCCCCTATCGTAACATGGGACAAGGAGCCACAAGATACCCCAAGTCGACCCATGGCATAAGCATACAAGTAATCTCAATCAAGAAACTAAATAAAAAATAAAATACTCAAAGAGGAAGTCTAACTTGAACACAGCATCAGAATATGAAATCCAAAGCTTAATACATACATATGTCTGAAAAGCCTCTAAACATGATGGGTTGATGGGACAAGACCCCAACTAACTCAACAAAAGTAAAACTAAAATACATGTAAGAAATCTAAATAGTCCAGTCCTCGAGAGATGAGAATTCACCAAAAATGCCAATGCTAACTCTAATAAGCTGACCAAGAGCGGGGCTGAACCTGAGAGCCAGGTCCTGTATCATGAAAGAATACAATATAGAATATGCGCTCTATACATGAAATGTACCGAGTATGTAGGGTAAGTAAAACCTCTAAAGTAAACAAAATCATTTAAAGTCAATGCATAATATAACATAAGCATTAAGAGTTTGAGAGTAGGGCTTGCATGCATTCTTTTTGAAATCATGCTCTCCTCATAACATAACATAACATAACTTCATAACAACATAACTAAATCGATTGACTCCTAGCTGAATTCTTACATTTATAAGTAAAGCTGAACATTGAGTCAAACCTACTTTAGAACAACGTATATGTATAAATATATAAGTCCCATGAGTAATAAATATGCACATCTAAAATCATGAGGAACAATGGGAGCCTAATCTTTTAACGGACATCCCATGATAGAGTTTTCGTGGTCCTAACTATCACAATCAAGTGGGTAGAGCCATCCAAAGCCCTTCCAGGGCTAGTGACGATACCATGATATCGATATCAAGCTGAAGACCCATTCGGGCAAGGGAAGCTCACAAGGGAGGTCCCAAAGTCATAATGTATAAACCTATGTTGGCGTGTAGTTCTGAGGCATAGGGTGATCGATCCTTATCCTACTCGGTGCTAGACATTACTCTCACAACATGCATGTTGGCTACATCAATTTATAATGAATCTCAACATCGTCTATTGGTGAAGATCAATACTTAAATACATCTCAAATACGAAATCATGCATATGAGAAGCTTTAGCTCAAAACATACCACAAGATGAAAATATAATTGGGAGTCTTCAATCCAAAACCATTTGGTAAGCTACGCATAGAAAACCTTAACTCAAAACATACCACAAGCTGAAGTTATAATTGGGATTCTTCGCTCCAAAACAATGTGGTAAGCTTAATTCGGGAAAAAAATCATTTATACTTAACATGTGGGCATTGATCAAAGATTTATACTTAGAAATACTCAATTCTCACCAAAAACATAATTGTTGTTCGGCTGGTTCGGTATATGTAAAACCGACACGCAAGTGCACGTGGTCAAACAAGTAATAAAGTGGCTAAGTAAGCCAAGTATCGATCCAAGGAGACTCAGGCTAAGTAAAATTGCCTAAGTACACTATATTCTTATCTTACTTCTAATTATGCTAACAACAACGTAACCAACAGTTAAATAAGTTTTTGTTTATAAATTATATATACTAAAACTATTAACAATTATTTACTGTGAATTGAAACTATGGATATGAGCATGCCAAGGTTAAGAAGAAGTAATGAACTTTATTGTAATCATAATTTGGTTATTCTTCTCTTCATGTTGCTAGCCAAGAACATTAGCCTAGAAATTAAAACTCTCGTATTTAATTTCACTTTAGAATCATAAACCATTCGTCTACATTTCTGTGATCAAATGCAATTTATGACCTAGCACTACAATTCCGGTTCCTAAATTGACTAATATGGCTTTCAAGTATATTTCTATCAGGAAAGCACATCAAAACCCAATTTTCCCAAATCAAGTTAAGAACAATACCCTATTAATTCACAACTTTCCAATTTCGTGCTCTCTCGAGTGAAATTGGACTTTTTAGATGTACATTAGTATCAGCCACACACTAATGCAGTAAGAACAAGAATTAATAGAACAACATGAAAGAAGAAGATGAAAAACCATATAATTAACAATCAAAATTCATCACCGTTGTTCAAAACCTCAGCAAGGAAGAGAATTAGCCACTCATTTGTGGATTAATCATCCTAAAATAAGTGTAAATCATACACAGAATAGATTGAAAGAAGAAAGGAAGAGAAGAAATCCCTTAGCTTTTTCGTCCCTCAACTGCTTCTAACCCACGTCCTTGGTCCACCAAGTCTGAATTAATTAAAATAAACCTAAGTGTTCTATTTATACTAGTGGGAATTTTTCCCGGAATAACAAGCAACGTGTCACGGAGGCCAACGCGGAGCACTGCCTCCGTGACACGGCGTGGACGCGGACCCTTACTGGAATTCCAGGGTCCGGGAATATAGCCTCAACGTGGCACGGAGGCCAACACGGAGGCTTATCTCCGTGCCACGGAGCTATCGCGAGGCCTTACTGGAATTTGCCATTTAAATCACCCTCCAGGCAGTGTGCCTCCGCGATGGTAGCGTGGCACGGCTCCATCGCGGAGCCCCTTTACTTTGTGCATTCCAAGGTCTTTTCCATGCTCGCATCCAAGTCCAACTCCGATATAATTCCAACATGCATTTTAGCTCCTAAAAATCATATTTTCTTGCAAAACAAATGCTAATCATGTTGGTTAGTATAAATTCACATTTTATTACCAATTACATGAGAATATATACACATTGCACCACAAACAAGGCAAAAATGATACGTTTGAGTATCACTTGGGCATATAAATCTGCCCAAGATCACTTACCCCACACTTAAATCCTTGTTCGTCCTCGAACAACACATACACAACTCATGTAAATTACATCCCAACCTTTGTCACTATGGTGCGACAATTTATGCTACGGTCATCCCGATTATTCAATTTTTGCAAATCATCAAGAAAACATGCATGGTCTTAACAATGCAATGACCTTTAATACTTCAAGACTTCCTAGACTTTAAAAATCGACTCTCGATATCGGCAAACTCATGCAAATCAGCTAATCAAGATATCTGACACGAAAGTCAATCTTTCATCAAGCATGTGCCCTCACAACTCAAGAGAATCTTCCCCTTTATGTTCATGCAACACACAAACATTCAAGTAGGGGCATGTAAAAAATTAATTTCACTCTCTCTCCCAAAAGAATTCACATGCATCATGTCATGACCCATTGGCTTGCCCTTAGTGTATTACTCCACTAATATAAAGAAATGCAATGTAAGATCACGTAGGACTTTAATGGGTTGTAATGGAAGCTATGGAACTAGTATATATATTGGATTAGCCAATAACAGTCACTAGCATCCTTAAGTGCCTTTTCAACACATTCCCATCGACTCATGGATATTGTTCTTCTTTTTCTCTTTTTCATCATCCCATTCATGCTTGTGTACTTTCGTACGACCCATTTCCTCAAACACACTTGACACAACAACAAAGGGTTTTCATGCACCTTTATTATCATTTCATTATACCAAGTGCCTCTTCAACCTCTTCATTTCTTTCTTCACTCTGCTTTTCCTTTCTTTCCACTCTTCTCACTCTTTGACACTTCGGGAAAATATTTCTTTTCTTAAGCGCTTAAGAGTTTTGTATAGACTTTACGGCTATTGAAAAGAAGGAATAAAGCTTAGTTTATACAATTTTGGACACAAGAAAGAAATAATCGGCTAAAGGCTCAATGGGCTGACTAGGGTATACAGTAACATAAAAAGGTAGAGTATGACAAGAAAAAATAGAAACTCTCGGTTAAACAAAGAAATGCCTACATCCTTTCCAACACTACACTTCCTTCATTTCGTTTTGTACACACACCAGGCAAGTTCTAGACACTTCACAATAGCATGGAATAACAATAACTCACTTCACACTTTATGCACATGCTCGATTCAAGATGCATTCACAGACTCTTTGATTAACCAATTACATGAATTCAAAATTTAAGCCTCAATCACACCGAATCGAACTCTACAGCCTAGGTAACTCAACATATTTACAAAATTGCATGCTTTCAAACGAATCACTTTTACATTTTGAATATCAGTTACAACACGCTACCAAAATTTCACAACCATTTAGTAACTACAGGTTCAGTGATGCAATCCACCAAAGAAAAACTGAAAACAAATTAAAAATCCTACTCCTATCGACTACATTTCCCTTAAGACGGTCTTCATCCATCCATCATAGGGAACGGTCACTAACTATGACATCGGATCAATGGGACTATTCTCGGTAAAAGAACCAAAAACAAACTCCGAGAAACCCAAAATAAAAATTGAAAAATTTTTGCAAAACATCGATCATGTCGATGGAAAAATATTTACAAAATATTTTGATAAGTGCAAAATATTTTCGCAAAAATTTTGAAAAATATCGATTATTTCGATAGACAGAAAAAAAAATATTTACAAAATTCACAAAATATTTACACTGGCAACCACAACTTTTCATAACACACATCATTAACCACAAAAAAAATATATACAGATACAACACAAATCAGTTCACAACAGGGAAACATAAAAACATACATGCACAACAAAGGAAAGAGCATACAGCAGATTAGCCTAAGTCCCCAGCACCTAGCTACTCCCCACCCCACACTTAAATCAAACACTGTCCCCAGTGTTCACAAAGATTACAAAGCACAAAATTTTCGGGTGGTGGAACTCCCTGATCAGTCGAAATATTCGACTTCTTCATCTGGTGCTGCTGCCTTGTCGCCCATGTCCGAGTCTCCTCCATCGTCGTCATCGGACTCCACATCGGAGTCCTCCCGACGTGTCTCCTCGTCAGTGGGGACATCATCATCAGTAGGCTCAACGAAGGCTGGTCCCACACGACACAAAGCTCTGGCGTTCTCGCCAAATGGGTAATCCAGCTCCAGCTGCCATAATTCTTCCTCTGTGGCTGGTCCCCCACCAATCCGTAGCTGAAGCATCTGCATGCCAAACACGCCATGTACTGATCGTCACGAGCATGTCGCTCGCCTAAAGTCAGCACCGGCCCGTGTGTGGTGTCGGGGACCTTAGCTTTTGTCACATCAAGGGCCCTCCGCTCCAACTGCGTGATGTAATCCAAAGCCTCTTCCTTGACATCGAGGCCTTGGAGGAAGGTGGTGATGAGTCTGCCGAACCCATATCTGTGGCCCTGGTGTAGTCGGGCTCTCTTCATGGCGGATATGATAACCGCCCCTACATTAATCTCCAGCCCTTTCATAAGGGCATAAACCAGGCAGACACGGTCCCGAGTCACATCCGTCATGTGAACTCCCGGGATCAAGCACGAACAAACTATTTTCAGCCATATTCTGGCCACCCTGTTCATCTGCGAATAAGGCAGAGTCTGGTGGTAACCCCTCTCCTTATGTCTGCTCCATCGGGCTGTGGATCGAGCCCCACACAAGGTACGTCTGATGTCGACGTATGGTGGGGTGATGTTCAGCTGGTGGAGAACGTGGGCGTCTGTGTCCCGCGCTCCAACGATGGCATTAAATTGCTGGGGTTCCAGAGTGACAATCTGCCCTCTGATTTTTATTGTGTGGCTTCTGATGGCCGGGTTCCAATTTGCGTAGAATTCCCGGACCAAATGTAGGTTGCACTCCTTGGGCTCCTAAAATATAAAGCTGAGCCCAACTGCCTCAATCCTTTGCACAATACGGGGGAACTCCTGTGCTAGTGGTTCCCGTGCAATATGCTCCTCCGGGAAGTACTTGCTTTCCTTATGTTTAGCGTACCACTTCTTTCCTTCCTCGGTTACCCACCTCGTTCCGTATTGGTGGCGCTGACCGCGCGGAACAGCTGGTGCAGCTGGGACTGCGGTGCCCATTCTCATTCTTTTCCTCCCGGTGCCAGAAGTAGAAGCACCTTTGCCCTTATCCTGCCTACTTGCCATTGTACCTGTCAATATACATAAACAAGAACAATGTTAAGCTAAAAACATGTTAACTTAGGCTAAGGTCGGGTTACACAACGTTTATCCCGCACTTAGTCCTTAGCTACTTTTACAAAATTACGGCAAGGATACTTTATTTACACCCAAAAACACAACTATATAATTTATGCTAACTGCGTTCACAAAAAAAAATTTCGACAGCATAACGCTTAGCGTACTACTTAGACTTCATACAGCTAATCCCACTCCTACTATCGCTAGCAATTCAACCATCTCACTTAGCACGAAATTAACAAACAAAAACAACGACAAACACATTCTATATACATACGAATCCAAATAATCAAACCAATTTGAACAATTTTCGCATTTTCCCAAAAATTCGAGAATTCATCGTCTTTTACATTCAAACAATATTTACACCGACTTATCTCAATTCCCAAACACGCTCCAGCATATAATTCACCAAATTATCAAGTTACCCAATTCGATTTCAACAACCCAAGCCCTAGAATTCAATTTTACACTCAATTTCGAATAATTCATGTAATCGACAAGTTCAAACGCTAATGACAACATTTCTAACATTCATCAATAAAAAATAATTCAATTTCATGCTCAATTTCTACTTAGGATGATATATCTCACCTCACATGCTCAATTTCGAGTGAAATCGACAAAAACTTGAGAGAAACGAGGAAAACATACCTTTACGTTGAAGAACCGAAGAAACTTGATGATTTCTTTGCCTAGTACCATGGCACGTTGGTTGGGGGAGGGGGATTTGGGTGTTTGGTCGCGGAAAAGAGAAGAAATGGGGAAAGAAAGGGCAAAAATCGGGGTTAAATTGAAGAAAAACACGCGGGTCACCCGGCTACCCGGTGTGACCCGGCACCAAATATAAGGCAACGTGTCACGGAGGGTAACACGGAGCCCCTGCTCCGTGACACGGAGCCAACGCGATGGCTCACTAGATTTTGTTTTTTAAAATTCAGATTTAACCTCAACGTTTGACGGAGGGTAACGCGGAGCCCTTCCTCCGTGACACGGAGCCAACGCCCCAGTGCACTGTCTCTTCATTTTAATTATTTTTTCATACCTTGCCTTTTCCTTTCCGATTCCATGCATATTTTTCTCCGTTCGACCTGAAAATCACCTCACTAAACAAAATTGGTTAGATTAATAGATTTCCCTAACTAAAATGAAAAATATTAACTAAAAATGAAAAACTTATACCAAATCAAGAAAAGAAAAATAAAAATGAAAATTATTTACACAAAAAAAAAAAAAAAAATATTTTTCACGGGTTGCCTCCCGTGCAACGCCTGGTTTACCGTCGCGGCTCAACGTCCTTTATGCTCAATTATCTACTAGGGTGATGGACGATTTTTCACGATCCTTGTCCTCCCCCCAGTAGTTCTCAACCTTATAAGGTGGCCTTCCTATCAACTCTCGGGAATCATTCATTTGATTAACATTCCCATGATCAATCACATTGATCACCGAGAGTTCTTCATTCACAATCGGGAGCTTAGGTGCTTTGTACACATCGAGCACTTCTACCTTGTCATGTGCTCGCATTGTAAGTTGACCCTCAGCCACGTTGATTAATGCTTTTCCGGTTACCAAAAAGGGTCGTCTTAAAATAAATGGGACTTCAGCGTCTAGTTCAAAATCCAGAACAATAAAATCGACCGGAAAAATGAGGGAGCCCACTTGCACTAGAACATCCTCTACAATGCCATCCGGCTTAGCTAAGGATCTGTCTGCTAGCTGCAAGATTACTGTTTTAGGTCTAGGACTCCCCAGACCTAACTTTCTGAATACCGAAGATGGCATTAGATTTATGCTCGCCCCCAAGTCACATAATCCATGAGCTCAGATACTCTGCCCAATAGTAAGCTGGATAGTAAAACTTCCAGGATCTTTTAGCTTCGTGGGCAGTCTGTTTTGAATCCGGGAAGTGCATTCCTCCGTCAAAGCCACCGTGGCATACTCAGTCAGATGACTTTTGTTGGCCACGATGTCTTTAATATATTTGGCATATTTTGGCACTCCCTGCAAGACATCAACAAGAGGTAAATTAACATGTACCTGTTTAAGCACCTCCATAAATTTCTTGAAACACGCCTCCTCCTTGTGTTTCTTGAGTCATTGAGGGAACGGGGGTGGAGGTCTTTCTGCTTCTGCTTCTTTGGTCTTCCCCCTATCAGAACTTTGTTCCTCCTCAACTTCTGCTACTCCTAACTTTTGAGGCGGTCTTTCCGGTTCCATATCCTTCAACTGCAAACCACTCCTCGTGGTCACTGCATTTACCTGCTTCGGATTAGGATCTGTGTCGCTAGGCAGTCCTCCTCTGGGTCTTGTATTTTGGGCACTAGCAAATTGCCCAAATTGATATTCAAGAGCCTTGGTCGCTAACTGATTATTCTTCACTTCGGCTGCCAATTTAACATAGTCAGCCTGCAATTGTGCCTGATTAGCGATCATGGTTTTGAACATCTCCTCAATGGTAGGTGATGGTGGTGGAGGAGGGGCATTGTGATTTCTGAATTGGAATTGATAGTTCTGTTGCCCTCCTTGATTTCTCTGCATACCCTGACCAGAACCTTGGCCTTGTTGGTTGTTGCTACCTCACGAAAAATTTGGATGGTTCCTCCAATTTGAGTTGTAGCCACTACCAAACTGCTTCTTCATCGGGCACTAACACTGCCCTAACAACCGGTGGATGTTGTTGCTCCATAATAGACTGTCTGAGCAACCGCAGCTTCTTTTGTAGAGCTTCTCTACGTTGACTGCGAAATTCACGTTCAGGCTCTAAGTAAGATTCCACCAGCTCTTTGTCCCTTGCCAGTGTTCACAGAAATCAAGTCTACAAAATACAGGCTAAGACCAAGTTGTCAACACTTAAGAAAATAAAACAAAAATACAGTAAATTTACACTTTACACAATTTCACCAATTGCCTAGTCTCCCCGGCAACGGCGCCAAAAACTTGTTCGGCTGGTTCGGTATATGTAAAACCGACACGCAAGTGCACGTGGTCAAACAATTAATAAAGTGTCTAAGTAAGCCAAGTATCAATCCAAGGAGACTCAGGATAAGTAAAATTGCCTAAGTACACTATATTCTTATCTTACTTCTAATTATGCTAACAACAACGTAACCAACAGTTAAATAAGTTTTTGTTTATAAATTATATATACTAAAACTATTAACAATTATTTACTGTGAATTGAAACTATGGATATGAGCATGCCAAGGTTAAGAACAAGTAATGAACTTGATTGTAATTATAATTTGGTTATTCTTCTCTTCATGTTGCTAGCCAAGAACATTAGCCTAGAAATTAAAACTCTCGTATTTAATTTCACTTTAGAATCATAAACCATTCGTCTACATTTCTGTGATCAAATGCAATTTATGACCTAGCACTACAATTCCGGTTCCTAAATTGACTAATACGGCTTTCAAGTATATTTCGATCAGGAAAGCACATCAAAACCCAATTTTCCCAAATCAAGTTAAGAACAATACCCTATTAATTCACAACCTTCCAATTTCGTGCTCTCTCAAGTGAAATTGGACTTTTTAGATGCACATTAGTATCGGCCACACACTAATATAGTAAGAACATGAATTAATAGAACAACATGAAAGAAGAAGATGAAAAACCATATACTTAACAATCAAAATTCATCACCATTGTTCAAAACCTCAGCAAGGAAGAGAATTAGCCACTCATTTGTGGATTAATCATCCTAAAACAAGTGTAAATCATACATACAATTGATTGAAAGAAGAAAGGAAGAGAAGAAATCCCTTAGCTTTTTCGTCCCTCAACTGCTTCTAACCCACGTCTTTGCTCCACCAAGTCTGAATTAATTAAAATAAACCTAAGTGTTCTATTTATACTAGTGGGAATTTTTCCCGGAATAACAAGCAACGTGTCACGGAGGCCAATGCGGAGCACTGCCTCCGTGACACGGCGTGGACGCGGACCCTTACTGGAATTCCAGGGTCCAGGAATATAGCCTCAACGTGGCACGGAGGCCAACGCGGAGGCTTATCTCCGTGCCACGGAGCTGTCGCGAGGCCTTACTGGAATTTGCCATTTAAATCACCCTCCAGGCAGTGTGCCTCCGTGATGGTAGCATGGCACGGCTCCATCGCGGAGCCCCTTTACTTTGCGCATTCCAAGGTCTTTTCCATGCTCTCATCCAAGTTCAACTCCGATATAATTCCAACATGCATTTTAGTTCCTAAAAATCATATTTTCCTGCAAAACAAATGCTAATCATGTTGGTTACTATAAATTCACATTTATTACCAATTACATGAGAATATATGCACATTGCACCACAAACAAGGCGAAAATGATACGTTTGAGTATCACTTGGGCATATAAATCTGCCCAAGATCAGTAAACATGGGTAGCTTAACAACATACTTTTTATCATAATATCTCATCATCACCATACATTCATCATAAATCTATTCTTTTATGAACATCTCATCAATGGGCTTTTAATTTATAAAACTAGAATCATGATTTTAAATTGAAAAGATTATAAAAACTGATTGTGCTTCATAATTCTATAGTAGAATCATAACTAAATCATAACCATGTATAGAAATAGGAGATTCATGCATTTGGGTTAAAACCCCATAAATTAGACATAGGAATTTCATACTTTAGAAATGGATTGGGCATGGGTGTGAAGGGAATCACCCATTCATAACCCTACATACCTGATGGTAGGTGATTCTTACACTTCTTTGAATGCCCAAGAGGAAATTGAAAAGAAATTGATGAATGCTAGGTTTGATCACCCTCTCAAGTCTTCTACCTTGCATACATAAATGAATGAGGCCTAACATGAACTTAACCCCTTTAAAAGTCAGTATCCATAACTAAAAATGACATCGTTTAGGCCTTAAAAACTTAGAAATTACAAAAAAGCCCTTACTAAATTCGCAGAAAATAGCTGCCAGGTTGTCCTAACGGAGGACCTAATGACTCGTTACTGAGGGTCACGACTCATGAAGTCGTCCGTTAAGTGCACTACTTCATATGATATTTTGGGATCATCATTGGTATCTTAATGACTCCTTACTGGTGATGACAACTCATGGTCACCATCCGTGATTGTGAATCATCCCATGAATCATGGAGGATGACTACAACTCCTGGGAACCTTCCATCAAGTGCACTGCCTCCCTTCTTCTCTTTTCTTTCCTTAACCACCCACGACTGACCTAATGACTCGTGGGGACCACAAGTCGTTGTCACACCCGTGGGGATCCTTTTTCTCAAACTTCCAAACTACTTATTAGCCTCCCCACGAGTCACCTCACAACTTGTGGGCTACACCAACAAGTCATCCCACGACTCCTTTTGTGCTTGGTGCCAGTTTTTAAATTTTTCTCTGTGTCAACTCCCGGGTCTGATCTTTGGGCTTTCGAGGAATAACATGATAAGTTCCCTAGCTTCTGTTTGATCCGCTTGATAACCTTAGCATGTGACTCCACTCTCAGACCCAGGATCGATATATCACTATGGATGTCTTTCAGCTGATCATATGTGGTTCTCACCTTCTTAGCATCTCACCCATCATGCTCTATAACTTTGACTGTCCATCCTCCCTCTCACGTGCATTAGGAGGCACATACAATCCTTCTTGGTCGTTACGATAACAATCATTCCTTCTCTAATATCCCTCATGTTCACGACCTTGGCTTCTATCTCAATGCCCATTCCATTTGTAATTGTCTTTGTATTGGTTTCGATTTGGTTTCTAGAACCTTGGTGCCAAGTTTCTTTTCCAGGCCCTTCGGTGTTGGCTTAGAAACCCCCCCACTTGATTAACCAAGAAGTTTATCTCTTCCTCAAAATCTAAGTGGTCAGGCCCTGGCTCCTATCCTTGTGTCCCCACTTCATTAACCTTTCTAGGCCCATCTCCCATGATATGCTTGGAAAGCAAGTCCAATGTTGTGCACATATGAGCCAATTCCTGGTGACATTCTTATTCCTTCCTTCGTTGGTTTGCAGTCAAACCAACAACATATGTTCCATCTGCTGCTTCTGCTTTCTGGGTGTGCCATGCTCAATTTTTTTGGTTACTCTATCTAGAATAGTGGCAGCTTACTCCCAGGTGTGGCTCATCAGCGCTCCTCCCGCCACTGTGTCTGCTACTGCTTTTGTATTGTTGTTCATGTCATACCCCGAAAGGGCCTAAGATTAGAGCCCAAATCAAAATTTGAAGTTGGTTGGCAACTCAGAAAATATCACAGAATGGGCGATGTAATGACTCGTGGTATCGAACCATGGGTCGTTGTATACAGTCGTGGTGAGGGGAAGTCCTGGTGGCATAGGGGACAATGGACGATGTAACAACTCGTTGCTTGGAACAATGAGTCATTGTTAGCAGTCGTAGGAAAGGTTGGACCTTGGTAGTTGGGGAAATAACGGGTCAACCCAATGACCCATCGTGAGTAACAATGACTCATTGTCAGCAGTCATTGTCTGTGTGGTCAAATTTCCAGTGGACATAATGGAGAGACACCACGACCTTTTGGAGGAAACAACGAGTGTTGGTGAGACCCGCTGTAGGGAAGTTTATAAATTTCAAATGGGCAAGTAACGATCCACTCAACGACCCATTGGAGAAAATGATGAGTCATCATGTCAAGTTTTTGATTTATTCCGGAAGCAAGGCCTGGGCAAGTGCAGACAACAAGCCATACCACAAGTCGTGGTAGCTTCCAACATCTCGTTGGTATGGCCGTTGGTTAACCTGTGCATATTTTGAAGCTAAATTTATTAAGGGTATTTTGGACTTTTCCATGCTATAAGTCCCTAAACTATGTTGTTTCATGTATTTTATAGGAATTTTAAGGTAGGTTAAGCCATATTGCATAGGTCATTCCCATGCATGCATGTTAGGGGAAATATTGGAGAGATCAAGCTAATCCTCAAGCTTTTCCCTATCAATTCATCCTTGGGAATTCAAGAACTTTAGAATATGATCTTACCCAGGTATGTAGGGTTACGAGTGGGTGTTTCCGTTCACACCCATGCCCATTCTCTATTAATTCATGAAAATCTATCAAAAATATCATAGGGTTTTAATTCAAAAATCTTGTGGAATTTTAATGATTTTCCAATGGGTTGTTTTAAATTGTGATTTAAATTATATTTTATGAATTTTGATAAGATTTTACAACTATTTTGATTATTAAATTATTGATTTCGATTTCTACTAATTTAAGCCTAATTATGTAACATCTATGATGAATTGATTTATGCTCTTCACTTTAATTTTTGATATTTACAAGACCAAAATAATTTATGATTTGAAATATGAATTTATTCAATTACCTATCATGATTTGATGATATACAAGTTATATGTCTGACCTAAAAGTATGCATGAAACGTATGATTCCTGAATTATGTTTCGGCCGACTCACGATCCTTATGTCATGGCTAGTTAACGTATGTATAAGAATGTTTATGATTATCATGATTTAACTAGCCTATGAATTCATTCATGTTATACCATGAGCACTATATATGTTTTGGGAGTAGTATTGAACACCTATTAGGTTCGGGGCGTAGGTTCTGCCCCGGATCTCATAAACTACGTGCCACTAGGTATGTGGAGACCTCTTTTGTGATTGTCCCCGGCCCAAATAGCCCTTTTCATGGTGATATCGCACTTTCATGGTACTACCCTTGGCAAGGTACGGACACCCTCCCGACTAGGGTTACAATTCGGGCTTCACGTATGCTCATATGGGGTATGTCAGTTAAGAGAATCTCCCACTATTCCTCATTATTTATGCATGTATACGTTTACATATGTTGGTTTAAGAAATGTTCATCTTGGATTTTCTCTTATGATCATGATTACGACTGTATTACGAATGCTTTGGAAACCTTGAGCCTTCTTATATGTTATGTTACGATATTTATGACATGAGCATGATGTCCAGCTCTTATGATGTTTTATGAGCTTTTACATATTTTAAATGTCCGTTTTACTTACCCTGTATACTCGATACATTCCACATACCGACCGCATACTTCTTATGTTGTATCGTCTTATGATACAGGTCTCGACTCTCAGGCTCGTCCACATATCTAGACCTTATCTGAGTGTACTTTAAGCTTATTGGTGAGTCCTCATGTTTCGAGGGCCATTTGACAGACATTCATGCTATTTTATGTTTAAGTACTTGTCCGAGTTAGTTGGGGGTATTGTCCCATCAACCCATTGTATGTAGTAGATGCTTTCAGACAGTGTGTAGTATACAACTTGTGTATGTCTAAATGATTCCGCTTGTTAAAATATGTCATGATTATGCTTGTGTTACTTCTATGCTTTGTGATTAGTCTTCCACTTATAATGAGTGAAGTTATACGTATGTTTATGCCATGGGTCGACTTGGGACCTCTTAGGGTTCCTTGTCCCGTGTTACGATCTGGGTCTATGTTCAGGTCGTGACAAACTTCGCTTCTGAGCCATATGTTTGAAGTGTCCTAGGGTGTCTAAAATCTGCGTTAAGTAGAGTCTTTTTCATGGGTATGAAGCGTTCCACACTTATGAAGAAGAGGCTATAAGACATTTAGGAAATGTTCCCTTCTTTCATGATCTATGTCGTACAATGAAAAGTTCTTCTATCTTTCTAATTCGTGTTATTCGCAATTGCAGAATCATGGTTCCTAGGAGAATGAACGGAAGGAGAAATGGGAACGGTGAAGGCTACGGAGATGGAAAACCCGACTGTCTAAATATGCACTAGAGATGGTAGCAGACCGGAGGACTCGAGTGAGTCGATTTATGCAGGGGGTGGCGAACTACATGGATAAGGATTGTAGGATCGCGATGTTGCATCGGGATATAGATTTTCCTTGTATTGTGTTGCATGCTCAGTAGATGGAGTCGGTGTATCGGAGGTAGAGAGAGGCCAAGAGGGCCAGGACTGACAGTTATGGGACTTCTCAAATTAGATCAGGGGGTGGACAGCATCAACAGTCTCAGCATAGGTCTATTGCTCCAACATCGTCATTGGCCAGTATTTCATATAGATTCTAAGGGGATCGGAGGAGCATGGCTCTAGATTCGAGGGGCCAAGGTAGCATGCATATACAACATATTCTCCCAGCCTATGGGAAGTGGGGTAAGAATAATCCCTGGAGGTTCCTAGTCAACTTGGATGCTTATTTCGGGTGTGGAAAACCCAGACACAGACAAATTGCCCTTCAGCCAGATCAGGGGTCGGTGTTGTATGCCAACAGCTAGTTCTGTCTCCCCAGCGGCATGTCCCCCTCAGCAGGGAGCCTCGAGTAGTTCAGTCGATGATCAGCGCCAAAATAGGTTCTATGCTTTAGCACCCCATCAGGAGCAGAAGGTCTCCTCGTATGTGGTCATTAGTATGTTGCATGTTTTTCATACTGATGTTTATGCGATGCTTGACCCGGTGGCTACTTTGTCTTTACTGACTCCTTACATTGCCAGCAGCTTTAGAGTTAGTCTCGAGACTCTATCAGAACCATTTTCAATTTCTACTCTTATCGGTGATTCACTTTTAGCTAGGCGGGTGTATAGAGGATGCTCGGTCACTATATTGCATAAAGTCACTTCCGCAAAGACCTCGTAAAGTAGCCATGACTGACTTTGACATTATTTTGGGCATGGATTGGTTGTGTACTTTTTATGCTTCCGTAAATTGTAGAACCCGTGCGGTGGAATTTCATTTTTTGAGCAAATGAGTTTTGAAGTGGAAGGGTAGTATGGCTGTACCAGCAGGTCGATTTATTTCATATATTAAGGCCCGAAAGATGATTACTAAGGATTGCATGTAGCATCTGTCTAGGGTTAAGAATGTCGAGTCTGAGACCCTGACTATCCAGTCAGCACCGGTGGTGCGTGAGTATCTAGAGGTCTTTCCCGATGATTTTCCTGGTGTTCCTCCTGATGGGAGATTGATTTTTGTATTGACCTTCTACCCAATACAACCTATATCTATCCCTCCTTATAGGATGGCTCAATCCGAGCTAAAAGAGTTGAAGGATCAGTGGAATGACCTGTTAGATAAGGGCTTTATCAGACCGAGCAAGTCTCCATGGGGTGCACCAGTGTTATTTCTCCGGAAGAAGGATGGTTCACTTCAGATGTGTATTGATTATCGGCAATTGAACAAGGTCACCATTAAGAACATATATCCTTTACCCAAAACCAATGATTTCTTTTACCATCTTCAGTGTGCCAAGTGTTTCTCAAAGATAGATCTTTGGTCCAGGTATCATCAGCTTAGGGTTCGGGAGTGTGATATCCCGAAGACAGCCTTCAAGATGCAGTATGGTAATTATGAGTTGGTATTCATGTCTATTGGACTAAAAAATGCTCCTGCAGCTCTAATGATCCTGATGAACAAGGTGTTCAAGGTGTATCTAGACATGTTTGTGATAGTGTTCATTGATGACATCCTTATATTCTCTTGGAGCGAAGGGGAGCATGCCGCTCATTTGAGAGTAGGGCTTCAGAATCTCAAGGATTGCCAATTGTATGCAAAGTTCAGCATGTGCGAGTTCTGGTTGAACTTTGTAGCATTTTTGGGCCATGTAGTATCAGGCGAGGGTAAAAAAATAGATATTCAGAAAATCAAGACGGTGAAGAATTGGCCTAGATCAGTGAATCCCTCAGATATTTGGAGTTTCTTGGGTTTAGCTGGCTACTATCAGAGGTTTTTTGAGGGTTTCTCTTCTATTGTAGCACCTCTTACAAAGTTGACTTAGAAAAAGGTGAAGTTCCAATGGTCAGAGGTTTGTGAGAAGAGCTTCCAAGAGTTGAAGGCTCAACTTACTACCGCACCGGTGTTGACCCTATCAGAGGGTACAGATGTTTTTTTGGTGTATTATGATGCTTCAAGAATCGGACTCGAGTGTGTATTGATGCAGCATGGGAAAGTGATAGCATATCCCTCAAGCAAGTTCAAAGTCCATGAGAAAAACTACCTGACCCATGATCTTAAATTGGTTGCAGTGGTGTTCGCATTGAAGATATGGTGATATTACTTGTATGGGGTCCATGTGGATGTGTTTATGGACCACAAGAGCTTGCAATATGTGTTTATGCAGAAAGATTTAAATCTTCGGCAAAGGAGGTGGTTGGAGCTACTCAAGGACTACGATATGAGTGTCCTTTACCATTTGGGTAAGGTTAATATGGTAGCGGACGCACTTAGTAGGTTATCTATGGAGAGTATGTCCCATGTGGATGAGGGAAAAAAGGAGCTGGTGAAAGATGTCCATCGACTCGCAAGGTTGGGAGTTAGGTTGGCCGACTCGACAGATGGTGGTGGTGTTGTCCAAAATGGATCAGAATCATTCTTGGTGACTGATGTGAAAGCTAGACAAGATGAGGATCTGATTTTTGTAAAGCTGAAAGAAGTCGTTCGAAGTCAGGAGGTGGATGTCTTCTCCCAAAGGGGAGATGGTGTGCTTCGGTACCAGGGTTGCCTATGTGTTCTAGATGTTGATAATTTGATGAGCCGGATATTGCATGAGGCCCATGGATCCTGGTATTCTATCCATCCAGTTGCCACCAAGATGTATCGTGATTTACGAGAAATCTATTGGTGGGATGGCATGAAGAAGGATATTGCGGAATTCATAGCTAGGTGCCCGAACTGTCATCAAGTAAAGTTTGAGCATCAAAGGTTGGGAGGAGTACTTCAAGATATAAATATTAGTACTTTGAAGTCGGAAGAAATTAATATGGATTTCATCATAGGCCTTCCTCGTACTCGTGACACTATGATTCTATTTCGGTAGTGGTAGACAAGTTAACCAAGGCTGCACATTTCCTACCGGTAAAAACCACATATTCAGCGGATGATTATTCCAAGCTTTATATCCCGGAGTTGGTTTGATTACATGGAGTTCCCTTGTCTATTATTTCAGACCGAGGTACTCAATTTACCTCTTAGTTTTGGTGATCTTTCCAGAAAGGGCTTAGGACTCAGGTTAAGCTCAACACAACATTTCATTCACAGACCGATGGTCAAGCGGAACTGACAATCCAAACCCTCGAGGACATGTTGAGAGCCTGTGTAATGGACTTCAAAGGTAGTTGGGATAATCAATTGTCACTGATCGAGTTCGCTTAGAATAACATTTATCACTCTAATATTTAGATGGCACCATTCGAGGCTCTTTATGCGCGGAGATGTAGGTCACCCATCAGACGGTTTGAGGTTGGTGAGGCAGCTATGATAGGAACATATTCGGTTCATGAGGCTATGGTGAAGGTTCAGTTGATAAGGGACAAGCTAAAAACTTCTTAGAGTCGTCAAAAGTCATATGCTGATGTGAGGACGAGAGAGTTGGAGTTCGAGGTGGACGATTAGGTACTTCTACAGGTATCTCCCATGAAGGGAGTGATGCAGTTTGGAAAGAAAGGAGAACTCATTCCCCATTATGTTGGTCCCTACCGGATTATGAGAAGGGTTGGCAAGGTAGAATATGAGTTGTACATGCCCTCAGAGTTATCTTTCGTTCATCCTTTGTTTCATGTGTTACTTTTGAAGAAATGTTTGGCAGATCCAGCTCTGGTAGTCCCGATGGACAGCGTTGGTGTAAAAGATAGCCTTAACTATGAGGAGGTTCCGGTGGAAATATTAGATCATCA
Source organism: Datura wrightii (assembly GCA_035772735.1). Taxonomy (NCBI): domain Eukaryota; kingdom Viridiplantae; phylum Streptophyta; class Magnoliopsida; order Solanales; family Solanaceae; genus Datura; species Datura wrightii. The sequence continues at coordinate 65,697,393 of JASDFA010000019.1, read as the reverse complement.
GGTTCAGAAGCTAAGTAACAAAGAAATAGCTTCAATTAAAGTATTATAGAGAAATCAGCATGTTGAAGGAGCTACATGGGAAGCCGAAGCGGATATGATGGCTAAATACCCACATTTATTTCCTACCGGCTCTGTTCCGACTTGAAGTATCAATTTTTCTCTATAACTCTATTTAGTTTTCATGTTTAGATCATGTGTTCAAGTTTGTTTTATGTATATGGATGTGTATGTGAAGCATGAAATCAGTTTAGCTATGTGTTCAAGTTTGTTTTATGTATATGGAGGTAGTTATTTTGTTAGTTTTCAGTTTAAATGATCTGTATTTGGGTGTATTGGTTTCATGTCTTTGTTTTCTACTTATTCCCAACATTTGAGGTCAAATGCTCCCCAAGGAGGAGATATTGTAATACCCTGGAAGAGCCTAACATTAGACCCCGGATCAAAATCTGAAGTTGGCTAGAAGCTCGAAAAATATCACAGAACGGGCGACATAATGACTCATGGTATCAAACCACAGGTCGTTGTATGCCGTCGTGGTGAGGGGATGTCCTGGTGGCAGTGGGGAAAATGGAAGATGTAAAGACTCGTTACTTGGAACAACGAGTCATTGTTAGCAATCGTAGGGAAGGCTGGACCTTAGTAGTTGGGCAAATAACGGGCCCACCCAATGACTCATCATGAGTAACAAAGACTCGTTGTCAGCAGTCGTTGTCTATATGGTCAAATTTCCAGTAGACTTAATAGACAGACACCACTACCCATTGGAGGAAACAACAAGTCGTGGTGAGACCCGTTTTAGGGAAGTTCAGAAATTTCATATGGGGAAGCAACGATCGACTCAACAACCTATTGGAGCAAAGGACGAGTCGTCCTGTCTAGCCGTGATTTGATTTTGGAAGCAAGGCCTACACAAGTACAAACAACGAGCCATACCACGGGTCGTGGTACCTTCCAACGAGTCGTTGGTACGCCCGTTGGTTAACCTGTGCAGATTTTCAGGCTAAATTTATTAAGGGCATTTTCGACCTTTCCATGCTATAAGGCCCTAAACTACGTCGTTTCACGTATTTTTTGGGCATTTTAAAGCAGGTTAAGTCCCTATTGCATAAGTCATTCCCATTCATGCATGTTTGGAGAAATATTGGAGAGATCAAGTTATTCCTCAAGCTTTTCCCTATCAATTCATCCTTGGGCATTCAACAACCTTAGAATCTGATCTTACCAAGGTATGTAGGGTTATGAATGGGTGTTTCCATTAACACCCATGCCTATTCTCTATTAATTCATGACAATCTATCAAAAATCAAATGGGGTTATATTTCAAATCCTGTGGAATTTTAATGATTTACCAATGGGTTGTTTTAAATTGTGATTTAAATTATATTTCATGAATTTTGATCAGATTTTACAGCTATTTTAATTATCAAATTATTAATTTCGATTTATACAAAATTATGCCTAATTATGTAAGATCTATGATGAATTGATTTATGATCTTCACTTCAATTGTTGATATTTACAAACCCAACATGATTTATGATTCGAAATATGAATTTGTTCAATTATCCATCATGATTTTATGATTTACAAATTGTATGTATAATCTATAAGTATGCATGAAACCTATGATTCATGAATTATGTTTTGACCGACTCATGGGCCTTATGTCATGGATAGTTCACGTATGTACAAGAATTTTTATGATTATCATTATTTAACTAGCCCATGAAATCATGCATGTTATACCATGAGCATTATATATGTTTTGGGAGTAGTATTGAACACAAAGTAGGTTCAGGGCCTAGGTTCTGCACAGATCTCATAAACTACGTGCCACCGTAGGTATGTTGGGACCTCCTTTGTGACTGTCCCCAGCCCAAATGGCCCTTTTCATGATGATACCACACTTTCATCATTCTACCCTTGGAAAGGTACGAACACCCTCCCGACTAGGGTTACAAGTTGGGCTTCATGTGTGCTCATATGGGGTATGTCGGTTAAAAGAATCTCCCACCGTTCCTCAGGATTTATGCATGTTTACATTTACGTATGTTGGCTCAAGAAATGTTCGTCTTGACTTTTCTCTTATGATCATGATTACGATTGTATTACGGATGCTTTGAAAACCTTTAGCTTTCTTATATGTTATGTTACGATATTTATTACATGAGCATGATGTCCTCCTACTCTTATTATGTTTTATGAGCTTTTACATATTTTAAATATCCATTTTACTTACCCTGTATATTCGGTATATTCGACATACTGACCACATACTTTCTATGTTGTATCATCTTATGGTACAGGTCCCGACTCTCAGGGTCATCCTCATATATAGACCATCTCTGAGTGTACTTTAATCTTATTGGTGAGTCCTCATGTTCCGAGGGCCGTTTCACAGACATTCATGCTATTTTATGTTTCAGTACTTGTAGGGGTTAGTTGGGGGTGTTGTCTCAACCCATCGTATGTAGTAGAGGCCTTTATACAGTGTGAAGTACTTAGCTTGTGTATGTCTAAGTGATTCCGTTTACTATGATATGTCATGATTATGCTTATGTTTCCTCTATGCTTTGTGATTTGTCTTCCGCTTATAATTAGTGAAGTTAAATGTATGTTTATGCCATGGGTTGACTTGGGACCTCTCAGGATTCCTTGTCCCATGTTACGATCCAGCTCTACGTTCGGGTCGTGATCGTTCGATGATCTATAGAAAATCTCCAATAGATGTCATTAGGAATTTTGTGGTTTGGGCACTTGGTCAACTTCTTCTTGTACCTTAACAAGGTTTCATGAAGTGCCTCAGTCTTGAATTGTCAAAAATTATAGATTTCATATTTAAGATGCAACATCCTTGATGGTGGAAATCATGTCTCTATAAAAGCTTGTATGAGCTCCCTTCAGTTGGTAATGGAGTCATTGGGCTACTTCTATAACCATAAAGTGGTCTCTCCAGACTAATAGAAGGGGAAGAGTCTTAGTCATGTAGTATCCTGGTTGGCTCTGGGAAACATGTACGCCTTGCTTATTTCAATGAAGTTTATCAAGTGCAGGTTGGCATCATCAGTTGCATGACAACTAAACACCCTTTTCATGTTCAATTATTGGATCATGGTGCTAGTGATTTCAAATTTTTTCCCAGCAGGCAATGGTGGTGGTACAATAGCTCCGCTTGACCCGACTTCATCAATGTTCGAGTCATCCTCATCGAAGAACTGAGGGGCATATCTTTGACCTCTGTTTCTCCTTCCTTGGTGACCAGCATTAACAACCTCATATTGAGCATCCTCCGCATCCTGAAGTGCAACTTTGCTGAGCTAGCTCGGGTTGCCTAGTTTCTTTAGCAATACAAGCATCTCTATGCTCTTAGTTCTCCATCTTTTGCAGTGTTCTTTCAAGTTTGTGATCCAAAAACATTCGGGGATTTCCACTCCAACGAGTACTTGGCATTCACCAAGCGACAACCTGTGGATATCCAAAAACAAAAAGAAAATGTAATTTAGGAAATATCAACCAAAAGTCAACTATAAACAATTAACCTAATCTTAATCATATTCCCTAGCAACGACACCACTTTTTGATAACACTCAAAGTCACACTTTCTGGCGACGTATGAAATGGACGTTTTCAATAAAGACTCCAACTAAGAGGTTGGGGTCGAACCCACAAGGAATAGAGTAAGATCTAGACTAATACCAGTAATTGAACTTGTTGGTGAGTTATCTCCGAATTCGGGGGTTTCAAAGAAAACAATAATAAAGAAAGACTATAGTTGTGATTTATATAATGATTTGCAAATAACTAGGGTAAGTATTCCCCATGGATTCATAACTACTTCAGGTATACACAAGTGATCAATCCAAATACTTACTTGTAGAACTGATAACTATAGTTCATCCAAACGACTGGTTCATCCCTATTAGATAACTATACTCAACCACCGGGTTAGGTCTCATGAGAGATTTCAAACTAACTATTATCACTATGTTTCAAATTTAACTATACTGTGACCACAGCTCAAGTTAATCCAATGATCATAACGACCAAGGCTTTATTGTAATTCTCTTTTTCTAATCCCTACTACTCTATGTTCAAGCAAGTAAAGAATTCGGCAAGTCCTAATGTTGTACACTATTAAGAAACATTTAAAGATGAAGTGAATACAATACAAGCATTTAGCATTGGTTTTGAATCACTTCTGTGCAATCCTATTTTGTTAATCCACCATTGTTCCCGCAACGCTTAGTTGTGGAGGTTCTAGCCTCTCATGGCTGTAAGATTACAATTTTCATTCACAGACCAACACATAATTAAATACTTACAGCAATATTAGAAGAAAACAAGATTTGAATATCAATGAACAATCTCAAGAACAATGTATGAAATCAAGTATTTGATCCTAAGAATTGCTCTCTAAAAATTGATAAAAATTCACAAATAATATTCTTCACACGCCTCTACTACTTTGTTTTGATATTTTCTAACTAAAATAAAAGATAAAAGCTTTTTATACAGACATTAGGAACCTTTTCCTAATCTAACAGGGAATTTTCATATCTGCCACCGATTGTGTCACAATTGGACCTAAACCTATAGTAGGATGGTACGGGTCATACCAGCTTCTCGTACGTCCTTGACTGATGCAGATTTGTCTAAGTGTTGGTAGGCTGGTATGACTCGTACCACAGTCCAACGAGTCATACAATGCATTTGTGGTTTGGCCCTGAGAACTCTATCATCTTCTGAAGTTTTCCACAAGTGTTGTGGTACGCCTCGTACCTTACTCCTATAACTCGTACTACATGTTGTGTTTGATGTTCTTCCAAGTCTTGAATAATCTCCTGAAGTTCACTATAGCTCATGGTACGGGTCTATGCTGGTGCTACGATTCGTAAATCCATATGTACCAAAAGACTGTCTTTATGCAAAATTCTGTAAAAAATTCCACAACTCTAGTTATGGCTCATATCATCTAGATATGGCTCGTACTAAGAGTCGTATGTTTCCTTCCTCTTAATCCAGCCTTCTCACTTTCACCATAGTTCTTAGTACAGCTCGTACAATCAAGGTACGACTCATACTGAGACTTGTACTTGGCTGTTTTTCTACATTTTTAGGCCTCTTTTGCACATTTTTGCTCCAACACTTATTTTCCATGAAATCAAAATAAATGTTCCTCAAATCCATATAAACATACCTAAGTCCATGCTATTTTCTTAGTGTTAAGCATCGACAATTTTGTAAACTCACAGCACATTAGCCTCGGGTTTGACTTTGATGTGAGGGTGAGCCCCTGCACATAAATCTTTTGAGAACCTGGCATACCCCACTTGATGGTATGGCTCTCTAAGGGTGGGTTCTGATCATCATCATCATCATGTGCCTCTTCCTTAGACTCGGCCTCACCTGAACCCTCTCCATCTTGGGACTCATATGACCCATCCTCTGCATTCAATCCACTACTGCACTCCTGGGGATATGCATCATTTCCCTTAGGTAAGGGAGCATCTGTCGAAGTGGTTAAGATAGCTACGGTCTTAGCCTTGTCTTGTGCCCTAGAGGTTTGGTTCTCCTCAATCTCATTGGTGTCGACTTTGTACTCCTCCAACGAACCACTAGCTGTATTTTTCTTCTGCTTAAATGCAGAGGTCTTATCTCTCAGGGTCCTCCGAGCTGCAATCTCATCTCTTTCCCTCTTGTCTTGGGCATCCTTGGTTTATCATCTTTTCTAAGTCATTATACCTATGGAGAAGAGTTTAGTACATAGGATCTCAGAGAAAGAATGCAAAAAAGAGCATGTTTAGTATCATACTACGGATCATCAGTACGAGTCATACCTAGGTAGTACGATCTGTACTGTGACTGTAGTTCCTTTTTTCATAGCCACAACTCATTTTACGACTCGTATCAAGGTGGTATGATTCACCCTAATGGTCATGTGATGAATTTTTGAGAATGTGACCTTTTGTATTTCTGGTACGACTCGTTATCACGATTCATAGTGGGATTCTACGAGTCATATCATGGGTCGTGATTTTGATTTTGAATTTGACCCTTTTTATTTCTTTGGTACGACCTCATGGTAAGACTCATGATGTGATACCATAATTTGTACCAGTTTTCGTACCATGAATTTCACTTAGATGAACCTCGGACAGTCCCAAATGAATCATCCAATGAGTCAGAGTTCAAAACCACGAGTCGTAGGATGACTTGTGAAGCTTGCCCCCACCCTATATATAACCAGTTATGCAAGAAAACATGTTTTTGGCATAGTTTCTCAAACTTCACCACCCCCATAATTCATAAGAATACACAATTTCCCTACCTACTCAGTCCCCATAGTTTAATTTTCCCAATAACTCATTACCCACTAGCAACAAAAGTTCACAAAGCATTTTTCCCTCCATAACTCATCATATAACATCACCATATCCTACTGATCATGATCCTCCACTTCATTTTCATGAGTGGAGGATTCATAATGCATTTTCAACTATTATTAGCTAGAAGAGATGAACAAAATTTTCAACTTACTTGCAAAGTTTGTGAATAATTCTTTCTTGCAAAGGGTTTGGAGTAGAAATTTGATCCAATACAATGATTTTACTGCAAAATCTTGTGCTCAAATGGAATGGGGAATGAGTTATAATTGAGTGGAGAGTGAAGGGAGTTAATCATGGGTTTGTGCGTGAAATTACGGACTAATTTTTTATTTTGAATAGGTTAAGGGCGGATTTTAAAATTTGGGTCAAGTCAGATCAGATCGAATCATTCATTTAATAGTCTCATCACGACTCGTACCATGAGTCGCAGGTTATACCTATGATCTGCCCCTTGTATTCATACCTAGGGACTTAGAAGAGTTACCTGGGGACCTACAAGTGCTTGGTATGGTTCGTACCAGGATATAACGACCAGTACCACGACTTGTAAATTGAGCATTCTTCACTTCAACAATGGGGATAGTTCATCACTATGGTGGGTACTACGACTCGTACCATGAAGGTGCGATTGGTAATGACCAACTGTAGTGTGAAATTCTGTATCTGGTCAGGTCTTTGCTTCTCAGTACAGACGGTACTATGAGTTGTACCATTACGTTACCTTTTACGCTAAGGCTCGTAGTCCAGACCTTCACTGAATATTTCACCCATAAATTTTAATTTCACCTACACACTGACCCACATCAGTCAAGATACTTGGATTGCCTCCCAAGAAGCACCTTATTTAATGTCGCAACACGACGTAGGTAGTTTGGTTACTCATTATTTCACCGAACTACCTCATGGGTAGCCTTTCGTGTAGTGCCTACTTTAACAACGCGACATGATGCAAGTCTCTTGACTACTCAGAATTCATCAAGTAACTCAAAATCCACTTCAATCGTTGAAACTACACGAGACTCATTTGACTACTTTATTGACCTATGGACGTTGATGGTGACCTCTTCAATGTTCATCCTAAATCTTAGTTGGCCAGCTTCAATATCAACTAAAGATCTCCCAGTGGCAAGGAATGTAACCACAAGATTATGGGGACCTCAAAATCTACATCGCAATCCAAGATAACAAAGTCAGTTGGGAAGATGAACTTGTCCACTTTCACTAGGATGTGATGGAGTATTCCCACAGGCTTCTTCACTATACTGTCTTTCATCAATAGACGCATTGTCATTAATGTGGGGGCTCGCAAGCCCACCTGTTTTAACACAGCTTGTGTCATCATATTGATGCTAGCTACTAGATCACATTGTGCTCTTGCAAACTCAAAATCTCTAATTGTGCATGGGATGGTGAAGGCACCTAGGTTTTTGTTCTTTTATGTAAGGACCTGTGAGGATATGGCTCTACATAGATGCAGATTTCCAATAGGCTCATTGTTATACGCCGTAGAATTCCCGGCACCTAGACGACCTATTCGCACGTTGGTTAAGCATATTTGAAGGCCATACGTGCTAGAGAAAGGCCCGGGAAAAGATCGGACGAGAAACCTGTCAAACCATCGCGGAAGGAGCCGAGGCAGAGCCCCTCCATGATGGCAGCGTGTCACGGAGGAGGGGCCATCGCGTTGGCTCCGTGACACGTTGGCCTTGTCCAGGCTCAAGTATATAAAGCCCCACTTTGGTTAATCTCACTTAAACTCATTATAATTTCTAGAAAACGCAGCAAAACAGAGGAAGCCGAAGAGGGAATATATATTATCATTTGATTACGCTGCTAAACGCTGCCCAAACTCAAATTAACTCCAGATACGGGGGTATTTAGCAACAGAGAGCATTCCTACGGATTTAGTTTCGTGAAATACGGCCGACGAATCGTCCAGCCACCGAGCTAAGGTAAGTGGAATTGCTCTAAATTAGTGTTTATGTGTTCCTAGCTGTGAAGTGAGTATTTCTCCTTTCTGGACCTCTGAAAAATAGCGAGTTTTCGGCCGTCTTTCGATAAGCCTAAGTTTAGGCCATAAACTATATCGAAAATGATATTGCTCTTTACAACAAAGCTGTATTTAGTATTAATTGGTATATTTATGAATGCAGTTGGGAGAAAATAGTTGAAGTACCGGCCGAGCCTCGTCCGACGGACGAATAGTTCAAGAATAAGGTATGTAAAGCTAGTTCCCTCAGCAAGTTAAGTAATATCGGTGCAGTATAGTAATTTACAGGCCAGTAGAATGTTCAGAAGTCAAGTGTTACGTTTATTGTGAATGTTGATACGGTACTAGAAGCATCAGACTATAACTTGCGTGGAACTTACTAGTACGACATAGCTTCTAACACAAGTATTAGAAACTGCTCAGCATGCTGAGTATGTGATGTGATACGAGATGTTAATATATTATTTTATTCATTTGGAACCCTGTAAAGCAATGTAATATCCGTAAGCACCTCAGAAATAGAATGGCAGGCTAAAATAAAGTTTAGAACGCATGTTAGAAATAGTAAATCACGTTAATACAGAAACTCAGTAAACAACATAGTTTTCAGCAGAAACACTATCTTATATAGTATTTGCCCCAGTACAGCCCGGCAGGAGACTATATTCATATTTATACATTTACCCGTCTCAGTACATATTAATTACGTACAGATTACTATCATCAGTTCAGCATGTAATATATATGATACTTTACCCTTATTAGCCTCAGTATGTGAGATATACAGACAGTATTACTAGTTGACACCGTTGTATTGTTTGGGGTTGGACTACCTAGCATTCATGACCGTCCCAAGGTTGATAGCTGTATCGACTCGTCCGCCAGAGGATGAGGATACGTCGCTCTACGGAGTGGCATGCCGTCCCACAGGGGACGAAGATGGGATGCCAGTTTCCCCATATTTTTCCTTGGTTGGCTTTTATACACCCCCGTTGAGCGGGTACGCCCAGGGTGTTGATTCAGGAGTCCTCCGGACTCAGATGCAGTTATAGTCAGGGGCTCAGCGAGCCCAAGTGCGTACCCAGGGAACCGGCAGGACGCTTACGGGGTTTATAGGAGATGGGATGACCTGGGTAGGGGTATAGATTCTATGCTGGTTGTACCTCTCGGCTTATGGGGGCCGGGTAAGGTTTGTGTGTGCTATGTTATGTTATGATGTTTTATACCCTGTTACAGTAGATACGAGTAGATCGACAGTAGCACGATAAATTCTCAAGTACGATTCCTACTCCTTCCAGTATAATTAAGAAAAGGTATGGCTTACATTATCAGACAGTTAATTCATTCCTTTCTATTTCAGTTTCATCAGTTATATCATTGTTTCTTAGATATTTCTTTCAGTTGTTGCTTTACATACTCAGTACCAGCGGTACTGACGCCCGGTGGGGTGCTGCATTACTTGCCTGCAGGTACTCATATACGAGCAGGCGATACCACGTGATTCCTGTCAGCGATCGAGTATTCAACTCCTGGCATCCGGAGACTGAACTCCAGAGGTGTATTTCATTTTCTTTTATTGCATAGTACGGTTAGGTCGGGGCCCTATCCCGATCATTTCTATTGCTACTCTTAGAGGCATGCAGTCTGTATATGTTTTCCCTGTGGTCAGATGATCCGGTCGTGTGAGGCCATGTAGTTGTATAGCTGCTAGTACTCTTTCTTTCTTTTATGATGGCCGTGTGGGGCCATAGTTTGCCAGTAGTGGTGACCTTGCCGGTCACGTAGCTTTTTAGTACCTCATGATTGAGTTGCAGATAACTAGACAACATGGTGGCCTTGTCGGCCCGCATAGGTTTCCCTGAATTGGTATGTTTCTGGTCAGCTGTTAGAATAGGTACAGAAGGCTATAGGCCAATGGGCCGGGGGCTGTGTTTACAGCCGTTATATAGCCCTTTGTTTCCAGAAATGTGAGTTAGAGCCAGCCAGGCACCAGGTGTGCCCAGGCTTAACAGTCCAACAGTTCAGGTCCTAGTAGGGCACCAGGTGCCAGTCATACCCCCCAAGGCGGGATGTGACAAACTTGGTATCAGAGCAGGTCGTATCCCAGAGAGTCTGCAAGTCGTGCTAAGTAGAGTCTTGTCTATGGATGTGTTGTGCCCCACATACTATAGGCAGGAGGCTGCGAGGCATGATATGATGGTTACCCTTCCTTCTCAGTCAGTCGTGCTTTAGAGCGGTACAGTATAGGGTTTAGTCCCTAAGAACTTACCGTACTCTTTGATTACAGATACAATGGTAGATCAGCATTACCCTATCACAGGCAGAAGATCAGAGATAGCAATGGAAGAGTGCATCAGCCAGTTACATGATAACTACAGCAGCAGGAGGGGGTATCAGAGACCTCCCAGCGTGACACCTTTATTGGCATTATTCCCAGTATACGTTGATAACGTCAGAATAGGAAGTCAGAAGTATAATGTACATATGAGTTGATTTACTTATTAGTTATATAAGATCTGATTAATATTATAGGCAAGGTCAGACCACCAGGTAAGTATGAAAAAGAGAGGGAAATGCAGGAATCCCAAATACATCTTTTCGGATATGGTACAGTTAAATGCTTTTACTTGTTGAAATAAGAAAAGGGCTATTCCCACCTCTTGGTTTTGATGCCAGTATAGTAAAGGGGCATAAGACTTGAGATGGGGTTGCCAAATCAAGCAGTAAGTAAAGATGGGCTGATTGATCCTAGTAAGTATTACAAAGTATAAAGAACCCTTATGATTACGTAAGCTGTGCAGACCCTGTTAGCTTACCCGAAGTAGGGGTAAAAGACCTGCTAGTGATGAGTGCCCAATAATAGTAAAGTTTGAGTCAGAAAAAGACCAAGTCCGCCATATATGCTAACAGATAGCAAGACATACCTGTAAGATTATAGTTATGATCTAGTTCTGACATCGAAAGATATAGAGGTCATGTGAATCAGATGGGCTTGAGTATACGCCAGAAGAAGTATAGGCCGAGTCTTGATCAGTAAACTTATTAGCAACGAAAGGCAGGTACCTTGAACCCCAGAGTTCAGCTTAAGCAAGATGAGAGCAAGAAGCAGGAATGGCAGATTTGGTAGGGAAATCAAGGTTACCCCCCCCCCAGATTAATAGAGTATCGTATTAAGGATTAAGCCTCAGGCTGACAGTAGGATTGCGGTTCAGAATACCGCAGTATGTCCGCTATGGAAAAGTTAAGAAGTTACCGATACAACAATTCTAATCTAGTGTAGCGTAGAGATAAGGCCCAGCATACAGTCATGGGCTCTTAATATATGCCTAAGTAAGGCTACAAGATTCGAACGTCGACTCCACATCGCAAGAGTGGCAGAATTTCAAACAGCAGACGATAACTAAAGTGTTTATGTTTGTTACTTTCAGAATGGGGTCACAATGCAATAAAATGATAAGTCAGGGAAGGAGGTATTATTAGGCCGTAAGAAGCAATGTATCATGTACGATATGAGATTCAGCAGAGCATGTCAGAGATTATGTATTACCGCAGAACTCAATACATATTGTACGTAGCTATTGATATATATATATATATATATATATATATATATATATATATATATACAGATAATAGATATGTTGTGAGTGGCTGCCTATAAGGGCTACAATCACAGATGCTGATTAGTAATAGAAAGCATATACAAATTGCATTGCAGGACACCCCCCTCGCCAAAAAAAAAAGAAAGAGGGAGAAGAAAGAAAGAAAAGAAGAAGAGAAAGGGTGGATTAAGTGTGAATTACGTATGAAGTCATAGAAACTATCTCAGTTTTCAGTTATTAGGTTAACAGACTTATGTGTTGCTGTCAAATCTAGGCTCTAGGACCTTACCAGAGTTAATGGCCTAAAACAAATGGCTAGATGATAAGGGCGCAGTTAGACGGTCTACCGACCAGCTGGCGCCTGCATTAGCAGGAAGGCGTCCCTGAGGATCGATAACAGTAGTGCATGTGCTAGAACCAGGATTAGAGACCGAATAGGCAAATTTCAGAGATTAGCAATACCAAAATTGTTCTAGTATGTTAAGTGGTCGTACGTCATTTTTCCAGCCTTGTAGGTGAGAGTCGGCCTTAACCAACCTAGCAGTTATTATGTGGAACACCCCATAAGTCAGCCGGCCGTCCCAGTCAGAATACCTGAGGGTACCCCAAGGAAGAGTCCACATCAGTAGTCAGTGACAGACTAGTACTTCAGCTGGGTTTCGTAAGATATTCAGATACAAAGCCTTAGCAGAAGGCCAGTAGTTACAGAATAGCCTATAAGACCGAGAATTCCCCAGAATAGCAGTATAAATCCAAGTGGATACACACAAGGCATAAGAAATTGATAGTACCCTGCTAGCACAGTGTTTATTAAGACCGGGGGATCAGTAGACTCCCCGTGAAGATCCAGAGATTGATCGCCTGGGAGTAAGTTGATTAAGCGCCAGTCTTATAGTAGTTTAAGTAAAATAACAGAGCAATTAGATGCCCACGAGTCTGCGGTTACGCATGAACTATAAGCGCTTAAGTAGAACAGTTAGAGTATTGTTAGACTACTGCCACATTCGGGTCATTCAACCCGACTATTCAGTTATTTAAAGGTTATGCAGCTAGGTCATTAGAGGTCATGATCAATATCAGGACCCCCTGATCAAATACGGGCACATGGTGTACAGATAGTCATTCAAGGTTACCTTAGCAACAAGTAGCCTTAGCATGCGGTCAGAAGGCCAGGTAAGGTCTAGCTATACCGGTAGATTACTTGTCAGATTCTCCGATATAATAAACTAGTATGACCGTCAGTTATACGTCAATTTTTGTAAATGTGAATTTTGGTTGAGTTTAGTAGCCTTTTGGTCACATTGTGTCGGAGGCTGGTGTACAGACAGACACACAGAAAAATTGAAGTAGTGAAGACATAGCCTAGACCTACCACTCCGATCGAAGTATGTAATCCCTGCGGTTAGCCGGGTACTGTAGAGGGTTTGTGGAAGGATTTTCCACCTTAGCAGCACCTCTGACTAAATTGACACAGAAGGCAGCAAGGTTCCAGTAGACCGAGGCATGTGAGAAGAACTTCTAAGAGTTAAAAGCCAGGTTAACATCAACTCCAGTGTTAGTATCGCCAGGAGGTACAGAAGGTTGATGCGGCATGGTAAAGTAATAGCTTATGCTTTCAGGCAGTTGGAAAAACGTGAATAGAATTATCTTACCCGTGACCTAGAGTTAGTTGCAGTAGTTTATGCTTTAAAGAGTGAAAATTTTGTATCACCCAGGAAGGGCTAATATGGTAGCAGACGCCCTTAGCCGTAAATCTATAGGGGATGAAATGTTGTGATATAAAGGCCGCATTTGCGTTCCAGATATTTTGGGGCATCGCCAGCAGTTTATGAGCGAGGCGCATTACGCCCGCTATTCTCTCCACCCAGGCGCGATAAAAATGTGCCATGATATCAAAGAAAACTACTGGTGGCCAGGTATAAAAAGAGAAATTGCTGAATTTGTAGCCCAGTGTCCTAACTGCCAACAGGTGAAAGCAGAACATCAGAAACCAGGCGAGTTAGCTTAGCGAGTTAGCTTAGGACATAGCTGTGCCTCTCTGGAAATGAGAAGCAGTAAATATGGATTTTGTGGCAGGATTACCCCGTACCAGACGCGGAAATGATTCTATTTGGGTAATAGTTGACAGATTGACAAAATCAGCTCATTTCCTGCCAGTGAAGGCTACCTTCTCGGCTGAGGATTATGCCAAATTATATATCAGAGAAATAGTTAGATTGCATGGAGTGCCGGTATCTATCATTCCTGATAGGGGGCACAGTTTACAGCTAGATTCTGGCAGTCATTCCAGAGGGGTCTGGAAACGCAGATTAATTTAAGCACAGTATTCTATCCTCAGACAGATGAGCAGGCTGAGCGCACAATTCAGACGCTCGAAGACATGTTGCGAGCGTGTGTGCCAAATTTCGATAGTAGCCAAAGTGAGCATTTACTGTTAATCGAATTTGCCTACAATAATAGTTATCATTCAGCCATCCAGATGGCGGCTTATGAGGCATTATACGAGCGAAAATGCAGCTGGCCGAATGGTGTTTGAAATCAGAGAATCAGTGTTGGTTGGCCCAGACATTGTTCAGCAATCAAAGGAAAAGGGAAAGCTTATCCGAAGAATGCTTACTGACTGCATAGAGCCTCCAGAAATCATATGCAGATGTGCGGTGCAGAAAATTGAAGTTTGATGTGTATGACTGGGTATTTCTGAAGTATCCCCAATGAAAGAGGTAGTGAGGTCCGCCAAGAAAGGTAAACTCAGCCCGAGGTTTTTTGGGCCTTGTCGGATTCGTTGAAGGACAGGCCGAGTAGCATATGAGTTGAATTTGCCTCCAGAATTAGAATCCGTTCATCTGGTCTTTCATGAATCTATGCTGAGGAAATGCATAGGAGACCCGTCCAGAGCAGTCCCAGTCCAGAATATCCAGGTTACGAAAAAGCTGGCCTATGAAGAGGTTCCCATAACTATCTTAAACAGACAGATTCGCAGATTGAGGACTAAAGATATTACGCCTATCAAGGTATTGAGGCGTAACAAGAACCGAGAGGAGATGACTTGGGAAGCGGAGGAAGGTATGAGGACCAGATATCCTCACCTATTTCAGGCCTAGTCAGGCGACAGGTATGTCCGTATTATTGCTTATGTAGTATCTTATGGTTGTATATGTATAAATGAGGAAAATTGATACGTAACCATCCAGTGAATCCTACAGTATTGTGTATAGTACCTGTATTGGACTTTTCTACATTTCAGGTTTTTGGTATAGTCCATATTACAGGGGAAACTCTGCCGAAATTTTTCTAAACAAGTAAGTTAAGTAAGTCTCTAGATGGCAGTATACATTCGAGGATGAATGTTCTTAAGGGGGGGAGAATGTTATACCCCGTAGAATTCTCGGCACCTAGATGACCTATTCGCATGTTGGTTAAGCATATTTGAAGGCCATACGTGCTAGAGAAAGGCCCGGGAAAAGATCGGATGAGAAACTTGTCGAACCATCGTGGAAGGAGCTGAGGCAGAGCCCCTCCGCGATGGCAGCGTGTCACGGAGGAGGGGCCTCCGCGTTGGCTCCGTGACACGTTGGCCTTGTCCAGGCTCAAGTATATAAAGCCCCACTTCGGTTTAATCTCACTTAAACTCATTATAATTTCCAGAAAACGCAGTAAAACAGAGGAAGCCAAAGAGGGAATATATATTATCGTTCGATTACGCTGCTAAACGCTGCCCAAACTCAAATTAACTCCAGATACGGGGGTATTTAGCAATAGAGAGCATTCCTACGGATTCAGTTTCGTGAAATACGGCCCACGAATCGTCGAGCCACCGAGCTAAGGTAAGTGGAATTGCTTTAAATTAGTGTCTATGTGCTCCTAGCTATGAAGTGAGTATTTCTCCCTTCTGGACCTCTGAAAAATAGCGAGTTTTCGGCCGTCTTTCGATAAGCCTAAGTTTAGGCCATAAACTATATCGAAAATGATATTGCTCTTTACAATAAAGCTGTATTTAGTATTAATTGGTATATTTATGAATGCAGTTGGGAGAAAATAGTTGAAGTACCGGCCGAGCCTCGTCCGACGGACGAATAGTTCAAGAATAAGGTATGTAAATCTAGTTCCCTCGGCAAGTTAAGTAATATTGGTGCAGTATAGTAATTTACAGGCTAGTAGAATGTTCAGAAGTCAAGTGTTACGTCTATTGTGAATGTTGATACGGTACTAGAAGCATCAGACTGTAACTTGCGTGGAACTTACTAGTACGACATAGCTTCTAACACAAGTATTAGAAACTGCTCAGCATGCTGAGTATGTGATGTGATACGAGATGTTAATATATTATTTTATTCATTTGGAACCCCGTAAAGCAATGTAATATCCGTAAGCACCTCAGAAATAGAATGGCAGGCTAAAATAAAGTTTAGAACGCATGTTAGAAATAGTAAATCACGTTAATACAGAAACTCAGTAAACAACATAGTTTTCAGCAAAAACACTATCTTATATAGTATTTGCCCCAGTACAGCCCGGCAGGAGACTATATTCACATTTATACATTTACCAGTCTCAGTACATATTAATTACCTACAGATTACTATCATCAGTTCAGCATGTAATATATATGATACTTTACCCTTATTAGCCTCAGCATGTGAGATATAAAGACAGTATTACTAGTTGAGACCGTTGTATTGCTTGGGGTTGGACTACCTAGCATTCATGACCGCCCCAGGGTTGATAGCTGTATCGACTCGTCCGCCAGAGGACGAGGATACGTCGCTCTACGGAGTGGCATGCCGTCCCACAGGGGACGAAGATGGGATGCCAGTTTCCCCATATGTTTCCTTGGTCGGCTTTTATACACCCCCGTCGAGCGGGTACGCCCGGGGTGTTGATTCAGGAGTCCTCCGGACTTAGATGCAGTTATAGTCAGGGGCTCAGCGAGCCCAAGTGCATACCTAGGGAACCGGCAGGATGCTTACGGGGTTTATAGGAGATGGGATGACCGGGGTAGGGGTATAGATTCTGTGCTGGTTGTACCTCCCGGCTTATGGGGACCGGGTAAGGTTTGTGTGTGCTATGTTATGTTATGATGTGTTATACCCTGTTACAGTAGATACGAGGAGATCGACAGTAGCACGATAAATTCTCAGGTACGATTCCTACTCCTTCCAGTATAATTAAGAAAAGGTATGGCTTACATTATCAGACAGTTAATTCATTCCTTTCTATTTCAGTTTCATCAGTTATATCATTATTTCTCAGATATTTCTTTCAGTTGATGCTTTACATACTCAGTACCAGTGGTACTGACGCCCGGTGGGGCGCTGCATTACTTGCCTGCAGGTACTCATAGACGAGCAGGCGATACCACGTGATACCTGTCAGCGATCGAGTATTCAGCTCCTGGCATCCAGAGACTGAACTCCAGAGGTGTATTTCATTTTCTTTTGTTGTATAGTACGGGTAGGTCGGGGCCCTGTCCCGATCATTTTTATTGCTACTCTTAGAGGCTTGCATTCTGTATATGTTTTTCCTGTGGTCAGATGATCCGGTCGTATGAGGCCGTGCAGTTGTATAGCTGTTAGTACTCTTTCTTTCTTTTATGATGGCCGTATGGGGCCATAGTTTGCCAGTAGTGGTGACCTTGCCGGTCACATAGCTTTTTAGTACTTCATGATTGAGTTGCAGATAACTAGTCAGCATGGTGGCCTTGTCGGCCCGCATAGGTTTCCCTGAATTGGTATGTTTCTGGTCAGCTGTTAGAATAGGTACAGAAGGCTATAGGCCAATGGGCCGGGGGCTGTGTTTACAGCCGTTATATAGCCCTTTGTTTCCAGAAATGTGAGTTAGAGCCAGCCAGGCACCAGGTGTGCCCAGGCTTAACAGTCCAACAGTTCAGGTCCTAGTTGGGCACCAGGTGCCTGTCATACCCCCCAAGGCGGGATGTGACACTCATAGCTCACAAATCATTTCTTGGTCACCAAGTCCTTCATAAACTTTGCATACCCAGGCATCTTCTCCAATGCCTCGACCTATGGGATATTCATAGACAACTACTTCAGCATTGAGAAAAACTTTTGGAACTTCCCATCATCCACCTTCTTATTCATTCTCTGAGGGAACGGTGGAGGTGGCCGAGGATAGGCCTAAAAATCTATGGGGCCTCTTTTGCCTTCACTTTTTCTACCGCAGACTCCATTGCATCAACTGGAGTCTTGGTCAAATTAGCATCACCTTCAATCACTTATTCTGCAGTCTCATCCTTCTCATCTACATCCAACTCCTTCTGTTTTATCATTTCAACAAAAAATGACATGGGTGGATTAACTAAAGTTTTTCTACTCGTAGTCATCACAACCATGTAGTGGTTTTCATTCTTTTGATTCAAAACTATATTTCTAGTAAGTGTACCCTTCTGCATCTAGTCCAGGGGTGCAGACATTTGACCTAGCTATTGCTCTATCTACTTAATCACCGTGGCGTCCAATTAAACTTTTTGGCTTATGCCTATATATCTCTTTGAATGTCCTTCAATTGATCATCAATCGATTGCCTTTTTAATTAGCTCAGCCATCATACTCTCCAACTTTGAGGTAAAAACATCACTCTCTTGATCCTTAGGACGGACATAAAGGCTTGTGTTGTCATTTTTGTAACCATCATTCTTCCTCCAATCACCATCCCACTCTCGAAGCTCTGCTCCTATCTCTATAAACATTCCTATTGTAATTTCCCCAGCAGTGGTTCCAACCTTGATTTCTAGAGTCTTGGCGCCAAGTGTCTTGACCTGACCCTTGGGTGTTGACCTAAAAACCCACTACCTAGTTATTCAAGAAGTTTGCCTCCTCCTCGAAATATGAATCTTCGAACCCCAGTTCCTGTCCTTGTGCTCCCACTGTGTTTACCTTCTGCCCTCCAGACACCATGATCTGTTTTGTGAGTAGGTCTATAGATCTTTTCATGTGAGCTAATTCCTGTTCACGCTCCTCCTTCCTACGCCGCTCCGTAGTTATTCCTATAGAATATATACCCGCAATTGTCTCTACCTCTGTGGTATGCAGGCTCTATTTGTCTTGGTCACCCGATCAAGTATGGTGGTTGCCTCCTCCCATGAGTGACTCATCAATGATCCACTTGCCACTGTATCGTCTATAGCCTCTGTGCTATTGTACAGAGACCTATAATAAACTTCCAACAACTTATCATTATGAATTTTATAATTCAGGCACTTAGTCAGCTTCTTCTTGAACTTTAGCCATGTCTTATGAAGTGCCACTGTCTTAAGTTGATGAATGTTATAGTCTCATCTTTAAGCTACATCATCCTAGAAAGTGGAAATAACCTCGACAAAAAGGCATGTTCCAACTCCCTCTAATTGGTGATGGAGTCATTTGGCAACTCCGACAAGAAAATAGTAGCCTCACCAAATAGGGAGAATGGGAAGAGCTTTAGCCTGATAGCATTCATGCTCACTCCTGGCGACCTGTAAGCCTTGCAAATACTAACAAAAAAGTTGATATTTGCATCATCAGTTGCATTACACAGAACACAACCTTCATATTAAGCAACTGGATCATTGTACTTGTGATATCAAATTTTTCCCCAGCAGGCAAAGGCGGGGGTATAATAGCTCCTGCTGACTCGGGTTCAACAATATTCGAGTCCTCGTCATCATCAAATTGTGGAGCATATCTATGGAACTGGTGTGGATCATGGCCTCTGTTCCCCCTTTTGTTCCTACAAATATTGTCAACCTCTTCTTGTGAATCATCTTCCTCTTGAAGAGCAACTATCGGGCTAACTCAGCACGATGGGCCTCATTAGCTCGGTGCACTACAGCAGCCACCCTAGCCTCTATATATTCTGAGGTCTCCGAACCGTCCATTTTCTACAATGTTCTTTAAAGCTCTTGATCAATTGGGACTAGAGGGTCTCTGCTACTCCGCGTACTTGGCATTCACCAAGTGGTCAACTATATAAAAAAAACAAAGAAAAGGAAATGTAAATGAGGAAATAATGAATAAAAGTTAAATAAAAGCAATTAATCTAATTCTAAGTCGTATATCCTGGCAATGGTGCCATTTTTCATAACACTCAAATTACAACCCTAAAGAAGTATAATACGAATGTTGTCAATAAAGAACCCAACTAAAGTTACGGTCGATCCCACAGGGAATATAGTCATGATACAGACTAATGCTAGTATTCACACTTTTAGTTTAATTATATCCCAAAGGGGATATTTTAAATCAAGTAATAGTATTTCGAAATGTAGATATGCTCAATAGTTATGAAATCAACTAGGGAAGTGACCTCCATGGCTTCCTAACTAGGTCCAATTGTTACACACATGATATATCCCAATATTTAGCCTGTAGAACTGATAAACTATGCTCATCTAAACGATGATTCATCCCTATTAGATGGCTCTACTCAATCACTGGGTTAGGTTTCATGAGCGATTTCACTTTAAGGTTTAACGATAGTTCCAAACTAACTCTCCTGCAACCGAAGCTCAAGAAATTTAATGAAACTTAATTTCACGGCTTTATTGTTATTTTATTTTCCAAATCACTACTTCTCTATATTCAAGAAAGAAGAGAATTCGAGCTAATGCTAACGTTGTGCGCCGTTAAGAAATATTAAACATGAAAAAAGAACAATACAGGCCGACATATCAGTTTAGAATCACTCTGTGTTAACCCTAGTTTGTTATTCCAAAATGGTTCCCACAACCCTAGTTGTGGAGGGTTTATCTACTCATAATTGCAAGAATGAAATTAGATTTCATGGAAGAAACATAATTGAAGACATACAATATAAATGAAAGAAGAACCCAAGAGTCAATTGCAAAATCACTTGTCAAAAGTCCAAGAACAATGATGAATTATGGCTAAGTATTCGAGTATTTGTTATCCATGAATTTAGGAAATCCAAAATCTATGAATATAAGTCAAAAGTACCGGCCTACCTAAAATAAATTAACCTAACATTATTTATACAATTAGTAAAAGCCTTTCCTAACTTAACTAGGAATCTATTGTTACCTCATCCTACTAATCGTGGCTTCTGTTCATAGTATGAAATGCAACATTTGAATTTGTCAGTCTTGGAGGTTTGTATAACTCGTATAATTCCACTACGATTCGTAAGTGCCTATTGTGGTTTGTACTTCCGAAATCCGGCATCCTCTGAATCTTACCACGAGTCCTTGGGATGGTCCGTACGTTGGTGCTACGACTCATGGAATCTTCTTGTACCCTGGGATCAGATAGTTTACATGTTCTCTAAATTATATCATGACTCCTTAGTACGGTTCATATGTTGTCATCATGATTTGTCGCTTCCACTCGTACCAGGAGCTTCTACAAGTGCAAACCATCTTAAGTTTTTCAGGACTCCCTGGTATAGCTCATACAATGAGTTATACTTTGACCGATTATTTGTGCAATTTCTATGAAGTTTCACCTATAGGTGCTAGGTACATGTCATACCAAAATAGTATGGCTCATAATGAGACCTGCAACCTGTCAATTTTTTACTCTATTTCAGCGCATTTTCCAAAATCCAACTCCAAGACATGATTTCCCTAAAAAAAGGTAAAAACACCTCATATCATTATATACAAAACTAAGTACAAGCATATTTCCTATGTTTTAAGTGTCAAAAGTGTCATAAATCCATGACGCATTAGTGCAGTCCCCGTTGGTTGGGATGAGCTTGTTATGGCTTTCTTGGGTAAATTCTTCCCCCGAGAGTTGAGGGAATAAAAAGAAGAAACGCTCGTCAACTTGAAGCAAAATGACATGAATGTTCAGGAGTATCCCCTGAAGTTTACCCAATTGTCCAAGTATGCTCCAGAGGTGGTTGCTGATTCAGGGGCTCATATAAGCAAGTTCATGAACGGGGTTGCAGATTAATTAGTTAAGGAGTGCAGAATTGTTATGTTGATTAGTGACATAAATATCTCCCGACTGATGATATGTGCCCAGCAGATAGAGGAAAAGCATATAAGGAAAGAGAGAGAGGCTAAGAGGTCTAAGAAAGAGAGTTATAACTACTCTCATAAAAAACTTGATGGTGGACATTGTCCTCAGTCCCATCAAAGGTCATCCGCCCCAGCTCCTTCATTAGCCAATCTTCCATCTAGAGCTCGAGGTGATCAGTGGAGCAGAGTGTCAGGCTTTAGGGGCAAAGAAGCATGACATGGGAGTACACTAGCCCAGCTTGCAAGAAATGTGGTAAGAACCACCGAAGGGAGTGCTTAGTTGGACCAAATGTTTTCTTTGGGTGTGGGAAGCCCAAGCACATGTACAGGGGTTGTCCTTTATCTAGATAGGGTGACAGTAGATACCGTGTTGCAGCCAGCACTACAATCGCTCGCCCATCTCAATAGAAAACATCTTCTAGTGAAGCTAGCGGACAACACCAAAACAAGTTCTATGCACTTTTATCCCATCAAGAGTAGGAGTGCTCACCCGATGTGGTCACTGGTATGTTATGAGTCTTCCATCTTGATGTTTATGCATTGTTAGACCTAGGGGCTGCATTATCCTTCGTGACTGTTTATGTTTCTATTAGTATTGGTATTAATTCTGAAATCCTTTCGGAATCCTTCTTAGTCTCTACTAATACCAGTGAATCAGTCTTTGCTCGACTGGTATACAGAAATTGCCTTGTCATGATTCCTCAAAAAGTCACCTTAACGAACATAGTGGAGTAAGATATGACCGATTTCGACATTATCTTTGATATGTATTGGTTGCATACTTCTTATGATTCGGTCAACAATAGAACCCTTATGGTAGAGTTTCCATTTTCAGGTGAACCAATCCTAAAGTGGAGGGGTAGTTCAGTTGTGCCTGTAGATTGCTTTGTTTCCTATCTCAAGTCCATAAAGATGATCTCAAAGGGTTATGTATACCATTTAGTTCAGGTTAATGATTCTATGCTCGAGACCCCAACTCTTCAGTCAGTTCTTGTGGTATGTGAGTATCTAGAGGTATTCCTTAATGATCTACTAGGAGTCCCTCCCAAGTGGGAGATTGACTTTGGTATTGACTTTCTCCCTAGTACGCAGCCCATATCTGTTCCTCCTTATAAAATGGCTTCATCCAATCTAAAGGAGTTGAAAGAACAATTGGAAGATCTTTGAGATAAGGGTTTCATTAGTCCTAGTAAGTCCCCATGGGGTGCTCCAATTTTCTTTGTTCGGAAGAAGGATGATTCTCTTTGGATGTGCATTGATTATCGATAGTTAAACATGGTCACAATCAAGAATAAGTATCCTCTCCCCATGATTTAAGACTTGTTCGACCAAATTCAAGGTTTTAGGTGCTTTTCAAAGATAGACATAAAATCTAGCTATCATTAGTTCAGAGTTAGGAAGAGTGACATACCAATGATAGCCTTCAAGACACGGAATGGTCACTATGAGTTTGTAGTTATGTCTTTGGGGCTAACGAATGCTCCAGCAGCTTTCATGGATTTGTTGAAAAGTGTGTTCAAGTAGTATTTGGATATGTTAATTATTATTTTCATAGATAACATCCTTATATACTCTTGACGTAAGTAGGATCATGCTGCGCATTTGATGATTGTGTTTTAGACTCTCAAGGATCGTCAGCTACTTGCTAAAATCAGCAAGTGTGAGTTTTGACTGAAATTAGTAGCATTCCTCTTTCATGTGGTGTCTAGTGAAGGTGTACAAGTAGACTCTCTAATGATAGAGGCAATGAAGAACTCGCCTAGACATGTTATCCCTACTGATATTAGGATTTTTTTGGGTTTAGCTTACTACTGCAAGAGGTTGGTAGAGGAATTTTCATCCATTGCAGCACCTTTGACGAAGTTGAACCAGATGAAGGTCAAATTTTAGTGGTATGATGTTTTTGAGAAGAGCTTTCAGAAGTTAAAGAGTCAACTCACTTCAGCCCCGTAATTGACCGTACCAGAGGGCACAGATGGTTTCATTATTTATTTGTGATACCTCAAGAATTGGTCTTCGGTGTGTGTTGATGTTGCATGGTAAGGTCATTACTTATTCTTTGAGAGCTCTTAAGACTCATGAGAAGAATTATCGTACGCATAACCTAGAGTTGGCAGAGGTGGTGTTTGACTTGAATATTTAGAGGCACTATTTATATGGGGTGCATCTGGATGTGTTTACGGACCACAATAGCCTTCAGTATGTGTTTACTTAGAAGAACCTAAATTTGCAGCGAAGGAAATGGCTAGAGCTTCTTAAAGACTATGATATGACTGTCCTTTATCATTCGGGAAAGGCCAATGTAGTGGCGGATGCTTTTAATAGGCTGTCCATGGAGTGTGTGTCCCATGTTGGTGATGGGTGGAAGGAGTTGGTGAATGATGTCCATAGGCTTGCTCATTCAGGAGTTTTCCTTACATATTCGACGGATGGTGGTGTTATTATCTAGAATGGGTTGGAACCATCACTGGTGATAGAAGTTAAAGCGAGACAAGAGGAGGATCCTATCTTAGTGAAGTTGAAGGAAGCCGTTTGAAATCAAAAAGTAGAGGTTTTCTCCCAAGGGGGAGATGGTGTACTCCAAAATTATGGCTGTTTACGTGTTCCAAATGTGGATGACTTGAGGGATTAGATGTTGAGCGAGGCTCATGGCTCTCGGTACTCTATCTATCCAGGTGTCACCAAGAGGTACCATGATCTATGGGTAACTTTATTAGTGTAATGGCATAAAGAAGGACATAACAGAATTTGTGGCTAAGTGTCCGAATTGCCAGCAGATGAAGGTCCAGCAACAAAGACTTGGAGCTATACTTCATTACATCAGCATTCCTACTTGGAAGTGGGAAGAGATCAACATGGACTTTATAACAGGGTTTCCTCATATGCACCGACAGTAAGACTCTATATGGGTTATTGTAGACAGGTTAACCAATCAGCCCATTTCCTACCGGTCAAAACTACAGATTTAGCTGAGGATTATGCTAGACTCTACATTCGGGAGTTGGTTAGGTTGCATGGATTTTCTTTTTCCATTATCTTAGATAGGGGCACTCAGTTCACCTCTTAGTTTTGGAGGTCATTTCAGAGGGGTCTTCGTACTCAGGTGAAGCTTATCATAACTTTCCACCCACAGACAAATTGTCAAGCCAAACGAACCATTCAAACTTCAGAGGACATGTTAAAAGCTTGTATGATTGATTTCAAGTGTAGTTAGGATGATCACTGTCCTCTCATTAAGTATGCTTACAACAACAGTTATCACTCCAACATTTTGATGGCTTCAATTTCAGGCTCTTTATGGGCGGAGGTGTAGATCACGGGTTAGATGGTTCGAGGTATGTTAGGTTATGTTGATAGGACAGGATTCGGTCCATTAGGCTATGGAGAAAGTTCATCTTATCCAAGAGAAGTTGAAGATAAATAAGAGTTGACAAAAACCATATACGGATGTTAGGAGGAGAGAGCTTGAGTTCAATGTCGATGATTGGGTGTTTCTGAAGGTGTCTCCCATGAAGGGAGTCATGAGGTTTGGTAAGAAGGGTAAGATTAGTCCCCGATATATTGGTCCTTATAGGATTTTGAGGCCAGTTTTCAAGGTAGCTTATGAGTTAGAGCTGCCAGCAGTGTTAGCTTTGGTGCATCCCATTTTCCACATGTCTTTGTTGAAAAAGTGCATTGGTGACCCAGCTTTGGTTGTATCGGTGGAGAACATTAGGTGAAGGATAGCCATTCCTATGAGGAAGTTTTGGTTGAGATCCTCGATTGCTAGGTTCAAAATTTAAGGAATAAGGTGGTGGCTTCAATGAAGGTTTTGTGGAGGAATTAGCTTGTTGAGGGAGCTACATGGGAAGCCGAAGCAGATATGATGGCTAGATACTTATATCTTTTCCCTTATGGCTCAGTTGTAGGATAAGGTACCAGTCTCCTCCTTAGTACTCTATTCAGTTTCCTGTCAAGTTCATGTCTCTCGGTTCCTTGCATGTCATGGTATGCATGCATGTTTCATGAATTCAGTTTAGTCATGTATCACAGTCTAGAGTCATTAACTTCATTAGTTTTCAGTCTATAGCTCTTAGTTATGGGATTGCAGTTCTTTCCCTATCTTTTCAGCTTATTTAGTCTCCACTAGAAGAAGAATGTTCTAAAGAGAAGATAATGTAACACCCTAAAAGTTCCTAAGGCTAGACCCCATGGCTGGAAGCTGGCCATGTAGAGAAACTAGAAAATTTCCTCAAGACGGGTCTCAGGATGAGTCGTAGGTGCCTAGTACAACTCGTACCAGGACCCGTGGTGAGAGGCTCAGCAACTGTCAGGCCCTTTGTGAGGTAGGTATGACAGGCAGTCAGGAGTCGTACTTGGATGGTACGAGTCATACCAAAGGGTCCTAGGAAGAGATTCAGAGCAGTGATCTAAGATGAGGTGAGGAACCAGGAGCATTAGTATGGCCTATGTAGGATGGTATGGATTATGGTAGGTGCTCGTGGCATGAAGTTTAGAGAATGATCAAAGGCTGGACTTGAAATTATAAGACTCAGTACGAGTAGTAGTGAGGACCTACGAGTCGCAACACTAGATGGGACAGTCTTAAATGCGAAGTCATAGGAGTAACTTCTTAAGCATTTGGCCCCTACGTGACGTCTTTTTGGGTTATTTATGGGGTGTATTAAGGGGTTTTTCTAAGCCTAAACCCTCATTCTTCTCCTAAAAGATAATTCAAAGATCAAATCCTCCCAAGCAAAGATTAGGGTTCTTCCTCAAATACCTTAAATTCTCTCTTGGGTCTTCAAGTCAAGATAGGGATTCATCAAATCTCAGGTATCTACGGTTATGAATGGGGAAAATCCTTACCCTCTCATGCCCGATTTCAACCTTATCTCACGATTTCAAGTCTCCAAGCATGATATATTGAAATTCTAGGGTTAGACTCAATTCTCATGAAATCTCTTATAATCTCCTATGAATTCAAGTCTCTTATGATTAAACTAATGATTTATGATTATGATTACCTATTTTCTACTACAATCTCTTATGGATCTATACATTCAAGTTTATGGTCATTTTTCCCAATTATGCATGATTTTATTAATTTCAAGCATATAAGCTTGTGATTTCAATTATGACTATTTATTCAAGTATGTACGATTTTCATGACACTCAAATTATATGTCATGGAAAACTCAACGACATTATTCTCATGACTATTTCATATTTTCCAAGTATAATTACGATTTCATGAATTAGACAAGCCTACGCAAGATCAACTATGTTTTCACAATGATGGTTATGAGCCATGTGCATATTTTGGGAGTAGTCTTTAGCACCGAGTAGGCTAAGGATTTAAACAAACCCCGAACCTCGTAACTATGCACCATAGGAGGTATATGTATATTCAAGTATGGGGCCTCGCTAGAGAGTTTTCCCCCAGCCCAACGAGGCTCACGAGTGATATCATGCCTTATCGTTCTTTGCCTTGGCAAGGCTTAGGACGGCTCTGCCCAATTGAGCGAGACAGTTGGGGCATCATGTAAATTCTATCATGATGGTGTCAATTATGATGAAGCCTCCCATTGTTCCTCATTATTTAAGTTACTTATGTTCATGTTTAGCGTTGTTGACTTATTGTCTATGCTATGTTTTTATGATATGCAGACTTTATTTTATGTTGTGTTTAAGTTTATTCCACTTAGCTATTCTTATAATCATGCTATGTATGTACCAAGGGTTAGCTTGGAGCCATTCTTTCATTATCCGAAAATAGGTCTGAACCGTGACCTAGAATCTAGAACCATGAATGGCTCAAAGTTGTCCTATGGCATAAACATGATAACTAAAGCACATACTTAAACTGAAAGCTGATAACTGAAGACATGAATAAGAAGAATTATAAAATACAAAAACACCATACAAAGTCAACATTGACAAAAAACTAAAGTTCTAGAAATTGTCTGGAAAAGCCTCTAACCTGACCGAAGAGCTAATGGGACAACATCCCCAACTATCTCACTAAAGATCTGAAAACTAAGAGTATCACAACTCATCAACATGAAGGTCCTCGAAGGATGAGGACTCACCAACAAGAGAGCTGGACTAAGTTGTGGAGATTGGTTAACAACGGAACTGAGTCTGAGCGTCTAAACCTTTATCATGAAATTATATAGCATAGAGTATGCGGTCAGTACTTGGAATGTACTGAGTATGTAAGGTAAGTTAAATAGGCTGAGTAACTACAACTAAAATCATGAACATAACATAAACCATAAGATCATGAGAGTAAGGACTGCATGCTGGTATTGAAAACATGTGTAGTCATAAACTTAATCTCAAATTTGAATTAAATGACCCAAAACAAAAAGTAAAATCATATTTCATGCCATAACTGAAATCATTAGTAAAAGCTTATAAACTGATCATTGGATCAAACCAGCTGAAAACATAATATCATAAGTCATAAACATGCATTACTGAAATCATGAGGAATAATGGGAAGCTCGTCATAACCAACAACTACCAAGTTATGAGGGCATGATGATCTCACATCTTGCCCACCTGGAGGAGGGCCATCCTAAGCCTTGCCAGGGCAAAGGATAAGTATGTTGTGATATCAAAGTGTGCCCTTGGGAGGGGAAAATGTTATCTTAAGAGGCCCTAAAATATACATACATTAGCACGTATTATGAGACCGGGGAATTCTAGAACCCCTAGCCTACTCGGTGCTAGTCACTACTGCCAAAATATGTACAATGATCATAGAATCATATTCTAGAACATTACTTGAATCTACATATTTGAGGAGCCTTGACTCCAAAATATATATCGATCATTTGATCTTGTTTGCCTTGGCTAGATCATAAAGCATACTTATCTTGTGTGGGCTTTCTCAAATCTCAAATCATTCATACTTGAAATAGTCTTAATTGGTTAAGATAATAGAGTCATATATGGGTAATATGTAAACATTCCTACATGCTATATATCTCATCATACTTGAAATCATTAATCATAAACTTGACTATTGTCATGAACTCGCATAATTGGGCATAATCTTCTAAAATTTAAATCATGAATTTGTAATTAAAACATGCTTAAAATAAGCCCATGAATGTTCAAATATACTTTAAAATATAAAGGGGATTGACCAATAAATAATTGATAGAGAATTCTATAAGATTGTATTAAAACCCCTTTTCGATCATACTTGGATTGAAACTTGATTTATGAAATTGAGGAGAGTTTCGAGCATGAAAGTGAAATGAACCATTATTCATAGCCTTACATACTTGTGTAAATTGAATCTACACTTTTATTTGAAAGCCTAAGAGAGTTGGAGAAGAACTTGAAGAATTCTAGGCTTGATCTTCAATGGGGAATTCCTAATTTTGCATGCAAGGGAGGGGAATGGTTTAGAGTTGGTTTAACCCCTTTAAAACACCTCTTTTAGAGCTAAAATGATGTATTTTATGGCTTAGGAATTAGGAATTACGAAAAAATCCTTATTAATTTTTGCAGAAAATTACACACTGCTAGGAGTCACGATTGACATCATGAGTCGTACCTCGATACCGCGACTCATGGTTACCACCCGTCGTCCCCACTGTTCTGCCCTGACTTCTAAAGTTTCCCATGGGTCATACAACTCATACCATCAAACGATGACTTGTTGGATCCACCCGTGGTTAATGCTTAAAAAATACTCACTCCCTTCCCACAGGTGTAGGCCACGACTCATTGTTTCCCATATCGAGTCGTACCATGACTCATTCCTCCCAAACCTGAACTGACCCTAATTCTTTCCAACAATCTACTACTCGTGGTTCTCTCTCATGGTTCACTTGTCAATCTCCTCCATCCTTCTAACGAGTCATATAAAAACCCGTAGTTTTCTACAATGGACCATACAAGGACTCGTACCTTCTAACCTGGGTATCTTAGTCCTCAAACAACGTTCCTCCTACGACTTGTTAGTCCTCCCCACAACTTGTACCACGAGTCATCTTAAGATCTTTTTTCAACTTTTTATGCTAATCACATTTCTAATCCCGGGCCAACTATAAGAACTTTCAGGGTATTACAATATCTCCCCCTTAGAAAAATTCGTCCTCGAATGTGGGGTAAACATACTGAAAGGCTGGGGAAAGGAACTACAACCCCAAATACTGAACATTTGATGTTGAAATCCAATAGGGTGACTGACTCCGGACTGATACACATGACTGAACTGAGTTCATAAATTATACATATATGCTAGAACATGAAAGGTACTGAGAGACATTAATTTGACATGAAACTAAATAGAGTATTAGAGAGGGAACTGATACCTCATGCTAGAATGGAGTAGGAAGGAAATAAATGTGGGTATTTAGTCATCATATCTACTTTGGCTTCCCATGTATCTCCCTAAACGAGTTGATTCCTCCATAAGACTTTCATTGAAGCTACTTCTTTTTTCCTCAACTTCCGAACTAGAAGATCATGGATCTTAACAGGTACCTCCTCATAGGTAAGTCTATCCTTCAAGCCTATGCTCTCCAATGGAACAACCTAAGCTAGGTCACTAATACATTTCTTCAATAGTGATACATGGAAAACTAGATGCACTGACGCTAACTTCTCTGGTAGCTCCAACTCATAGGCCACCTTGCTAGCACGTCTAAAAATCCTATATGGGCCAACATATAGGTGACTAAGCTTCCTTTTCATTCTGAACTGCATCACTCCTTTCATGGAAGACACCTTCAAGAACACCCAATCATCAACTTCAAACTCAAGTTCTCTCTGCCTAACATCCGCATATAACTTTTGACAACTCAAAGCTATTTTCAGTCTTTCCCTTATAAGTTAAACTTTCTCCATCACCTCATGAACTGAATCTGGTCCTATCAACGTAGCTTCGCCTACCTAAAATCAACAAATTGGTGATATACTTCTCTGCCCGTAAAAAGCCTCAAACTATGCCATCTGGATATTAGAGTGGTACTGTTGTTGTAAGAAAACTCGATAAGAGGTAAATGATCATCCCAATAACCTTTGTAGTTAATCACACAAGATCTTACCATATCCTCAAGATTTTGAATGGTCCGCTCAGCCTGACCATCTATCTGTGGGTTAAAAGTTGTACGAAGCTTGACCTGAGTACCGAGTCATTTCTAAAATGATCTCCAAAACTGCAAGTAAACTGAGTACCTCTATCCAAATGATAGATGAGGGAACTCCCTGCAATCGAAGTAACTCTTGAATACATAATCTAGAAAAGTCCTCAACTGAATTAGTAGTTTTGACCGGTAGGAAATGAGTTGCCTTGGTCAACCTGTCTACCACTACCTATATAGAGTCGTACAGTCAGCGAGTGCGACTGATAACATCCAAAATACACCCTTCTCTATGAAAGAGCATAAATGGTTGTTGTATCAAAACAAATAACCCAATGTATGTCGGGGTCGAATCTGTCAAGGAATATAAAATGATCATGTAATAGTTGTATATTAACTCGAATTAATTTGCATCAATGTACAAGGCTAGTAAATGAAAATTTTGCGAGAGTAAATGCAATAATACTATTGAATCTAAACTCAGCTAATTAAGAGAGCAAGATAACCCAAAATTGAGAAACAACAATGAGCAAAAGCCAAAGGTGTGATGTAGATGGGATGTCAATTGAATTGGGATTTACTAGACAATCAAGTTATTACTAATATGTGTAAATAACCATGGAAAAGATGGTGTGCAATATTTTTCGGCCACTTGGGCACTTTTTCCTTAAGTTCTTTCAAACGCCATGGTGAAATTCAACTATTCCAATATTGTTTGGGTTAGGGGTTGAGCTATTTCTAGCCATCAAACTTTAATGAGATTATGACAATGGGGTTTGGCTATTTCTAGCCCAACTCCACATAATCATATCCCAACCCACTATTAAGTTCTCCCCCATTACTTTATTCCTCTTTTTCAAGCTATATTAAGTAAACAAACAACACCCATATTTGTTACTATGAT
Organism: Datura wrightii; assembly: GCA_035772735.1. Classification (NCBI taxonomy): domain Eukaryota; kingdom Viridiplantae; phylum Streptophyta; class Magnoliopsida; order Solanales; family Solanaceae; genus Datura; species Datura wrightii. The sequence continues at coordinate 65,665,449 of JASDFA010000019.1, read as the reverse complement.
CAATCAACTATAATTTGAGGAGAAATCAATATATTTACACTAATTAAGTAATAACAAGATAGATCTTACAATACTCAATTAAATCAAACACCCATCATCGCACACCTCTAGCTATAAATTTAGCTACTCATAATTGGGAAACGAAAGAGCTTATTTATCAATAGACTCAACAAATTCATAATTAAGAGTAAACATAATAAAGCTCAAAATATCTCTGCAATGGTGGATATACCTTGCTAAAGAAGATGAAGATGAAAAAGAAATATTCAAGACTCTAGTTTTTAGGAAAATCTCTCTTCCAAAAGTGACAGAGAATAATAATGTGCTTGTTTAGAGTACTTTTCTAGATTATGTAAAAATTAGGTGATAATATTCTCCTCTTTTCCAGGGCTGGACCTTTTTTCCCTTTTCAGGCGTCTTTCACTTTTAAGTCACCAGTGGTTCGCCAGTGTCAATCCACGAGCCGTCGGCTGATCTCTTCTATTGTCCAATGAATTCCAAAGCATTTTGGTGATGGCACCAATGGTTTTCCGACTGCTGTTCCACGAGCCTCCAGTTTCAATTGTTCCTCATTCCAGTCGGTGCTTGCGGTCAGGTGGCGGTTCGCCCGTGTCCTCTGGTGGAGCGCCTGTTTCCACCTAAATCTCATCCTTTTTACTCAATTTCATGCTCCTCCTCTTCAATATAAGTAACTACAACATCCAAAGAAAAAATGGCATAAATCCAACTAAAAGACTTAAAAACTAAGCTAACGTTCATGCTTAAAAGCCTAATGAGTTGGTAAATTCCCAACTAGTCAAACCCCAAACTTGAACCATTGCTAGTCCTCAAGTAATGCAATTCTTTTCAATTGAGCAAATGGACAATACATAAAATATGAATTTATGCATCAAGGGACACTAGAGCTAAGACAACCCGAAAATGCTTACCAACTCAAGGAAAAGGAGAAACAACTCCCCCTAAAAATGTAGAAAAGTTACAAGAGGTAACCACAATGCATAGGCATGATTCACAACTGCTTTCATTTTGCAAAAAAGGCATGGTTTATCCAATAAAACACGTATAGCGTCACAAATCATAATTATTTCGTATTCAAAGCTTCCCTTGAAGCTCACACTGCTCATGCCTCAACGAATTCTTTACATCAATGCAAGTATGTCCTGAAAGGGAGTGATGCCACTCACTACAAGAGAGAATCCCCTTTCTTTATCATAAAAGCAATGCACACACAAAGGATTATAGAATAAGAGGATCACACTCACTCTCACAAAAGATATCTCCACGCATACAACTTGACCCATAGGTGTGCCCTTCGTGCAATTCGCCATTAATTTAGAGCAACTACACTGAAAATCAATTAGGACTTCTAGGGCATGATGAAGGATAGGGGTAAAGGTAGGATGAATATTTAGCTCTAGTGACTAGAACCTCCCTAATGCCTTTTTGTGAACACATTTATCCTCCCATACAACTCTTTAGATCACTCCACTTTATTCCTCCTTTTTTATCATCTTCAATTTTTTTTATTTCTCAAAAGTTCTCCTTGTAGATCTTTTAGCTCTCACATTAAGCCTTGTCTAAGAAGAGGTAACACCATTTCACTATTCTATTCAAGGCTTCTCAACCCATCATTTCATTCACTTTCATCACAACTTTGTGCTACCTCACATTTAGGCTCATCACATTTCTCCCTTTCTTGTAAACCGAAAAACTTAGGCTTTTTACCTCTTTTTCATTGATTTCCTTATCACTCCCTATATCATGGGCTTCAAGCCCCATTATTTCCATTCATTCATCACTGTAAATTAGGGAGGATGGGTGCCAAAGAAGAGAATTACAAAAGGGACATTGACTTTTAATATGGTTTCCAAAAATAAATAGTCCAAAGGCTCAACATTGGCTAGCAAAGGAAGAAATTGTCAGAGGTCGTTTTGGATGAAGTGACTAATCAAACAAAGGCCTAAAATCATGTTCTAAGTGATGCTACATCTAGGATTTCTCCTTGATTCACTCTTAGGACAAGTTATAGACAAGAAGAGATGCATGAGATTCATTCAAATAACATTACCACGCAAGGCATCACATCCCATAAAGTTCACATAAGTCATTATGATCACAATATTTTGATGCAAGACAATAGAGCATACGAATTCACAAGCCAAATAGGGAATACACAATGTATGACAAAAGAGTGCTACATTTCCCATTTCAAATGCCCATTTTTTATTTCAACTTCATATTTCATGACATCCGAGAATTTTCAGTGGTGCGTCTCAAAAATAGTTCCACAAAAGACTCAAATAAATACATGGCATTTTCTCTTAAGAGAGTCACCTCACAATCTATCATTGGGAAATGTCAATTCAGTTCGGCAACACAAAGAAAAGAAAAAAAATGCTCCTTAGGAAAGCATCGTGGTATGAAGAAAACCCTTGGAGATTAATACTATCTACTTTTTATAAAGGCGAACATCAAACTTGAGTCACAAATTTAGATAATAAGAATAAAGACCCATTCATTGGCACTAACAACAAAGACGATCTTTTTCACTTCATACATTAACAATTTTAACAAAACAAATAGCCCGACAAGGGCAAACATCATTCATAACTAAAATAAACTTGACAAAGGCTCACAACTCCTCACAAGACAAAAATGAAAGCCCAACAAGGGGCACATCAAATCATAAACAAAACAAATGACCAGACCCGGAGGAACACTAATCCTACCTCCAACTCAAACACTACATTGTCCCCAATGTAAGCATGAAAAAGATAGAGGGCAAGAACTGCCTGTGTTAGTGACTCATCATCATCCTCATGATCATCCTCATCTTTGCCTTCATTGCCCAGATCCTTCGCCTCATCCCCCAACACCTCAAACAAGTCGTCAATTGGGCCTCAAACTGTAGAAGGGCAGCCATCGCTACTTCAAGGGCACTCATGTTGGGCACCTCTATCGATGTACTACTCTTCCACTCCCTTATATTAGTCTGGAGAAAAGCGAAATCCCCCTCCAAAACATCCACCCACTCGCACAGCTTGGTCAGACTCTCTTACATGGACATCATCTTCTACGTCACCGTTTAGGCAATGAGGGAAGGTAGACTTTTAGCCAACTTGTGAAGCTGGCTCTCATAAGAGTTTGTCATTTGCACAAACCTGTGGAGAATGCTTTGTTTGGAGAATCTTGGTGTCACACCCCACCTTGGTGGTTATGACGGGCACCTGGTGCCTACTAGACTCTGGGCTGCTAAACGGTCCAGCCTGAGCACATCTAGTGCTTTGGCTAACCCTGGCTCTGTCTCAAGAAACGAACCGACTATATGGCGGCTGTAAATACAACCTCCGGCCGACTGGGCCTATAGCCACCTGTATAAAACTTCAGCTACCCAGAAACATACTTACAAAAGGGAAACCTATGCGGGCCGACAAGGCCACCATGCTGTCTAGTTATCTGTAACTTAACAGTAGATTACTAAATAACTGTGTGACCGGCAAGGTCACCACTACTATAAGACTATGGCCCCACACGGCCAACATAATCAACCAAACACATATATACATGCACGGCCCCACACGATCGGCTCCACTACCACAGGAAATATCAAACTGCAAGCCTCTAGGGAATAATAATAGAATGGTCAGGATAGGGCCCCGGCCTACCCGTACTATACAACAAAGAAAATGAAATACACCTCTAAATATCAAGCTCCGAATGACAGGAGCTGATGACTATGTAAGCTGGCTGGAATCACGAGGGATCGCCTCCTCGTTTGTGTGTACCTGCAGACAAGCAATGCAGCGCCCCCACGGGCGTTAGTACCACAGGTACTGAGCATGTAAAGCAAACTGAAATATACAACTGGAATGGGTAACAACAATAACATGAAGTATAAGCAGGAAGTGGCTGAATCTGTCTAGCTGAGGATAATTGGGGAGAGTTTACATATTCTGTAACTAAACTGGGCGTACCTGACGATGTGTCGTCCTACTGTCTATCAGTATCTAATAGCACATATAGATACACATATAAATACACACAATACCTGACCGACCCCCATAAGCCGGAAGGTGCCAACCAACACACAATCTATTTACCCCTACCCGGGTCTAAACCAACCAAAAATAAGTCACTCCTCTCATCCGATAACTGTGAGCTCCTCCTACCGGCCCCCTTGGGTACGTAGCTCAGGCCTTGGCGCAAGTGCGCAACGGGGTAATATGTTGTTGTAACTGTGACTGAAACTGCCCCTGGGTGCAAGCACGCAATAGGGTAATTTTATAAAAATCTGTATCTGAAACTGCCCTTGGCCACAAGCGCACACAGCGTAATCTGCCCCTTTAAGCAGGGTAATCTGGCTCTGCGTAGAGCAAAATTAATTGCCCCTGCAAACAGGGTAATCTGGATTGTATTATCATGGTGGTCGGCCATCATCGTCCTCTAGGCGGACGACATCGCCCAGCTGGTGGCAGTATCTGAATCTGGTATCGACACAATTATAACCTAGGGGCAGTGGGGATGCTAAAGGGTGCCCACATGCCACAACAAGTCTCAACATGCAAAACACATACACAGCAAGCATGCTCAAATGAAAAATACTAAACATATTCTCTTATCTTATCTCAAGGTCAGTCCGTACTAAACAACGGATGCTAGGTTTTATTTTACACTGTTTCTATTTGTTGGACTAACTGCTACCTGGCCTTTATCTGTTTCTGGAGCTATATCTGTATCTGGAGCTATATCGGTGTCTGGAGTTATTTCTATATCTGATTACTGATATGGTTATATCTGGATATAACTCAATAACATAGAACATGCCATGTATAACTAGACATAGCTCAATAATGTAAAATGTGCCATCTAATACCGGATACAGTCTCAACAAATGTAATACATACAATCTATAATCTTGCTAATTCATTATACTGCTTTGACAACTTCCATTCTGCATATACGTAAGAACATGCTGATACCACATTACTATCTAAAATCATCTGACTATCCGTTATTCTGATTATCACATGATACGTCATGATATACTAGCATGCTTGCTGGAAATTGTACTAAAATCATTTCTATACGCTGGGTATCTGTTAATAGCCTTTATTCTATTTATTTTCTAGACTGTACTTCCTGGCTTGCCGAAAGAATAGCTTTACATACCTGGTTTCTGAGTACCCGACTGACCGATGTGATTTTCGTCGGTACTTCTGCTGTTTCTCCTAACTACACTCATAAACATGTCAATTAGGACTAAATACACCAATATTATGAAAGAAAACGTCACTTTCAATATATTTATAGCCTAAACTTTGGCTTATCGAAAGACGGTCAAAAAGTTGTTATTTCTCTAAAGTCCAGAAGGGAGAAATATTCTCTTTAAGGCTAGTAGTATATTGACACTAGTTTGGAGCAATTCCACTTACCTTAGTTCGGAAGCACGACGATTCGCCAGCCAAATTTCGTGAAACTAAATCCGTAGGAATGCTCCTTGCTGCAAAATACCTCGATATCTGGAGTTAATTTGAGTTTGGACCGCATTTGACGGCGTAATCGGATGATAATTTAGTAGTACTCTCGCACCCTCTCTGTTTCTCTTCGTGAGTTCTGGAAATTATATGTAATATATCATTTAAAACCAAAGTGGAGGGCTTATATAGTTGGGCCTGGACAGGGCCAACATGCCACGGAGCCAACGCAGAGGCTCCACCTCCGTGACACGTTGCCATCACGAAAGGGCTCTTCCCTGGCTCCTTTCGCGATGGTTCAACAGGTTTCTCGTCCGGTCTTTTCTCGGGCCTTTTTCTAGTATGTATGGCTTTCAAATACTCTTAACCCATACGCGAATAGGCCATCTATATGTTGGGAATTTCACGGGGTATAACATTCTCCCCCCTTTAAGAACATTCGTCCTCGAATGTAAACTTCTATCTAGAGGACTTCTCAACTTACTCAACTTGTTTCTGGAAAAATTTGGTTAGAGTTTCCCTGTAATATGGACTATCCCAAAAACCTGAAATGCAGAAAAGTCCAATACAAGTACTCCACATAATACTATAGTATTTAAATGATAGATTAAAATAGACCTTCTCATTTATATGTATACTATAAGGCACTGCATAAGATAATAATACTAACATACCTATCGCCTGACTAGGCCTGGAATAAATGAGGGTATCTGGTCTTCATATCTTCCTCCGCCTCCCAAGTCATCTCCTCTCGGTTCCTGTTATGCCACAATACCTTGACAGACGTAATATCTTTAGTTCTCAATCTACGAATCTGTCTGTCTAAGATGGCTACTGGAACCTCTTCATATGATAACTCTTCTGTGACCTGGACATCTTGAACTGGAGCAACTGTGGAAGGGTCTCCTACGATTTTCCTCAACATAGATACATGGAATACTGGGTAAACAGACGCTAACTCTGGAGGCAAGTTCAATTCGTATGCTACTCGGCCTATTCTCCACCGAATCTGATATGACCCAATGAACCTCGGGCTAAGCTTGACTTTCTTGCCAAATCTCATCACCCCTTTCATTGGTGACACTTTCAAATATACCCAGTCATCCACTGCAAATTCTATATTTCTGCGCCGCATACCTGCATAATACTTCTGGCGGCTCTAATCAGTCAGTAGGCGTACTCTGATAAGTTTCACCGCCTCTTTTGACTGACGAATAATATCCAACTCAATCAGCGCTGTCTCCCCCACTTCAAACCAGCTGACGGGTGATCTACATTTCCGCCTGTATAATGCTTCAAAGGGCGCCATTTGGATAGCTGAATGATAACTGTTGTTATAGGCAAATTCAATCAACGGTAGATGCTCATCCCAACTACCCCCAAAATCTAGTACACACACTCGTAGCATATCTTCGAGCGTCTGGATAGTTCGTTCTGCTTGCCCGTCTGTCTAAGGATGAAAAGTTGTACTTAAGTTAATCTATGTCCCCAGGCCTCTCTGGAATGACTGCCAGAATCTCGCTATAAATTATGTTCCTCTATCTGAGATAATAGACACCGGAACACCGTGCAATCTGACTATCTCTCTAACGTACAGCTCAGCATAATCCTCAGCAGAGAATGTAGTTCGTACTGGCAGGAAATAGGCTGATTTTGTTAGTATGTCAATGATTACCCAAATAAAATCATTTCTGCATCTGGTAAGGGCTAACCCTGTTACAAAATCCATATTTATCGCTTCCCATTTCCACAAAGGCACGACTATATCCTGCGTCAGACCGCCCGATTTGTAGTGTTCTCCTTTCACCTGCTGGCAGTTAGGACATCTAGACACAAATTCAGCTATTTCAGCTTTCATACCTAGCCACCTGTAGATGTCTCTGATTTCATGGTACATTTTTGTTGCTCCCGGATGGAGGGAATAGCGAGCGTAATGTACTTCATGCATGATCTGCTGGCGAAGCCCTGAAACATTCGGGACACATAGGCAGCCCTTACAACGTAGCACTTCATCCTCAGTCACCTGGAAATCTGGCTCCTTACCTTTCTGAACTCTATCTCTGAGCTGGACTAAGTTTGGGTGCTCGTACTGTTGTTCCTTTACCTCTATAACTAACGATAACACAGCAGTGTTCTGAATCACCGCTCTGTTATTTTCTGTTTCTGCTACTCGAACGGCTAAACTAGCTAGCTGATGAACTCACTTAGCTAACTCCCGCTTCTCGGGTTGCAAATACGCCAAACTCCCCATTGACTTATGGCTGAGGGCATCTGCTACTACATTGGCTTTTCCCAGATGATACAGAATGTCCACATAACAATCTTTCAGCAATTCTAAGCAGCAACGCTGCCGCAGATTTAACTCCCTCAGTGTGAAAATGTACTGCAGGCTCTTATTATCTGTAAAAATGTCTACATGAACGCCATACAGATAATGCCTCCAGATTTTCAGAGTGTGGATCACTGCGGCTAACTCAAGGTCATGGGTAGGGTAATTCTTTTCATGTTTCCTCAGCAGTCTGGAAGCATACACAATCACCTTACCATGCTGCATCAACACACAATCCAACCCAACGCCTCATGCGTCGCAATACACTGAATAACCTTCTGTACCTTCGGCAATGCTATCACTGGGGCAGAGGTCAATCTGTCTTTCAGTTCTTGAAAACTCTACTCACATGCCTCCGCCAACTGAAATTTTGTTGCTTTCTGTATCAGCTTTGTCAGAGGTGCTGCTATAGTGGAGAATCCTTCAACAAATCTCTGATAATACCCTGCTAAACCCAGGAAACTGCAAACCTCGGTCGGAGTGGTAGGTTTGGCCCATGTCCTGACTGCCTCTATTTTCTGTGTGCCCACCTATATACCAGCATCCGACATGATATGCCCCAAAAAGGCCACCGAGTTCATCCAAAACTCACACTTGGAAAACTTGGAGTACAACTGATGGTCTCTAAGGATCTAGAGTACTATTCGTAAATGATTCTGGTGATCTGTCTCTAAATGAGAATATAGCACAATATCATTAATAAGTACTATCACGAACAGATCCAAATACGGTCTGAATATGCTGTTCATCGGGTCCATAAACACTGCGGGAGCATTTGTCAGCCCAAACGACATGACTATAAATTCAAAGTGGCCATATCTGGTCCTGAAAGCAGTCTTTGGAATGTCCCTCTCACGAACTCGGACCTGGTGGTTTCCGGACCTCAGATCTATCTTAGAGAAATATCTGGCCCCCTGCAACTGGTCAAACAAATCATCTATTCTAGGGAGCGGGTATTTGTTTTTAACCATTACCTTATTCAGCTGCCGGTAGTCTATACACATACAGAGTGAGCCATCTTTCTTTCTTACAAACAGAACTGGCGCACCCCACGGGGAAGTTCTAGGCCTGATAAAGCCTTTATCAAGCAAATCTTTTAACTGCTCTTTCAACTCTCTAAGCTCAGCTGGTGCCATGCGATACGGGGGAATGCATATAGGTTGAGTCCCTGGCAACAAGTCAATTGCAAAATCTATCTCCCTTTCGGGAGGCATGCCAGGCAACTCATCCGGAAATACGTCAGAGAACTCATTGACTACTGGAATAGATTGAAGAGTCAGAGGTTCCACCCGAACGTCCTGGACTCTAACTAGGTGGTAAATACATCCCTTTGCTATTAATTTTCTCACCTGAAGGTAGGAAATAAACCTACCTTTTGGTGTAGCTGTGCTCCCTTTCCACTCTCGCACTACTTCCCCCGGAAAGTGAAATTGGACTGTCTTGGTCCAGCATTCTAAGTTGGCATAGAATGTCACTAACCAGTCCATACCCATAATGTCATCGAAGTCGACTATCTCAAGTTCTATCAAGTCTACGGTGGTCTGGCGATCAGCAACCTCTACCGTACACCCTCAGTAAACTCTTTTAGTTGTAATCGAGTCACCGATCAGTGTAAGCACTGAAAAGTGTTGCTGAAGCAATTCTGGTTCGATACTCAACTTTCGAGCCACAAATGGTGTAATATATGACAAAGTAGACCCTGGATCAATCAATACATAAATAGGGTATGAGCAGATAATCAATATATACCTGTGTCCACGTCGAGAGATGCCTCTGAATCCTGCCTCCCTGGTAATGCATAGGTACAGCTGGGGCCTGCACCTGAGCCAGAGGCTCCTGATCTACCTCGGCCCCTATTTGCTGAACCTGTGGATCTGCACCCAGTTGAGGCTGTTGGAGCTCGTGGCCACGCTCATGTTCTATCCAGACTATCCCGGCTACCCTGCCCTCTGGCCGGACAATCTCTCATTAAATGCCCTTCCTATCCATAGTAATAGCACCCTGAAAAGCCTTGCCTACAGGCTCCAGGATGGGGTCGGTGGCATATAGGACAAGGGGTAGGAGCAAACCTACTCTGTTCTGCCCTCCGCTGCTGAGGTGATGCTACTGTCCATGAACTGCGACCGAACTCTAACTGACTCCGGCGAACAAATCTGCCTCTCCGCTTCTGTACCGGAGGTAAAGATCTGGGTGGCCTATCTAAAAACAATGGTCTCGGCCCCCTAGGAATTTCCCCCTGAATCTCACCGGGTCTGTTTCTACGGCGCTGCTCTGAAGTCTCCTGCCTGTTGCCCCGCTGCCATTGTCTCAGGCCCTCAATTATTTGTGCGAAGGCCTGTACCCTGGCTTTGTCCATGTCCTCTCTCAAAGTAGCCGTCATGCACATCTCTATGTAATCTAAATTTAGGCCCATAATAAAGCGATGGACTCTGGACGACATAGTGTCCACAAATGCTGGAGCATAGCGGGCTAAGGAGTCGAACTGTAAAGAATACTCACGGACGCTCTTGGCCCCCTGCTCTAAGTGTAAGAACTGGTCCATCCGGGCCTGTCTGACCTCCTGGGGCTAGTAGTGGTCTAGGAAGGGCTTTGAGAAACTGGACCAAGTAGGAGGGGTTGCATCTCTTCCCCGAGATCTCTCCCAACTTTCATACCACAAAACAACAATATCCCTCAACTGGAACACTGCTAATTCCACTAATTCTGCTGGCATTACGTGCATGACTCTAAAAATTCTCTGCATCTGGTCCAGAAAGTCCTGAGGGTCCCCCACTGAATCTGACCCTGTAAACTGAGGGGGTCCCAATGCCAAAAATTCTCTAACCGTGGAACTACCTGGCCCACCTAGGGATTATGCTGCTGCAGGTAGTATTGGCTGACGCTGAGTAGCTAACATCTGGGTTAACATAACCACCGCACTACGTAGCTCCTGATCAGATGAAGTAGGTGCAGGAGCTGTGGGAGGTGGTGCTGCCTTAAATGGTGTCTGGCGAGGCGGAGACTGCTGGGAGGGTCGAGATGACACCTCCGTAACGCCCTCAGACCGGGCAAAATCTGGCTGTAAGTGAGGCATCCTGCTGGTGCCTTCGCCTGCCGCTGTATCTAATCTCCTGCCTGTAGCAGGGTCCCACTGATCTTCCATAGTATCTATAGACAAAGAGGGTGGTAAGTTTCAAAAGAATCAACCCTATATTGTACTGTGCTATGGCACGACTGAGTATGAAAGAAGGGTAACCATCCTATTATGCCTCGCAGCCTCCTGCCTATAGTATGTGGTGCATAACACATCCATAGACAGGACTCTACTTAGCACGGCTTGCAGACTCCCTGGGACACGAACTGCTCTGATACCAAGTTTGTCACACCCCACCTTGGGGGGTATGACGGGCACTTGGTGCCTGCTAGACTCTAGGCTGCTAAACGGTCCAGCCTGAGCACATCTAGTGCTTTGGCTGACCCAGGCTCTGTCTCAAGAAATGAACTGGCTATATAGCAGCTATAAATACAGCCTCCGGCCGACTGGGCCTATAGCCACCTGTATTAAACTTCAGCTAACCAGAAACATACTTACAAAAGGGAAACCTATGAGTGACGACAAGACCACCATGTTGTCTAGTTATCTGTAACTTAACAGAAGATTACTGAATAACTACGTGACCGGCAAGGTCACCACTACTATCAGACTATTGCCCCACACGGCAAACATAATCAACCAAACACATATATACATGCACGGCCCCACACGACCGGCTCCACTACCATAGGAAACATCAGACTGCAAGCCTCTAGGGAATAATAAGAGAATGGTCGGGATAGGGCCCCAACCTACCCGTACTATACAACAAAGAAAATGAAATACACCTCTAAATATCAAGCTCCGGATGACAGGAGCTGATGACTCTGTAAGCTGGTTGGAATCACGAGGGATCGCCTCCTCGTTTGTGTGTACCTGCAGGCAAGCAATGCAGCGCCCCCACGGGCGTCAGTACCACAGGTACTGAGCATGTAAAGCAAATTGAAATATACAACTGGAATGGGTAACAACAATAACATGAATTATAAGCAGGAAGTAGCTGAATCTGTTTAGCTGAGGATAACTGGGGAGAGTTTACATATTCTGTAACTAAACTAGGCGTACCTGACGACGTGCCGTCCTACTGTCTATTAGTATCTAATAGCACATATAGATATACATATAAATACACACAATACCTGACCGACCCCCATAAGTCGGAAGGTGCCAACCAACACACAATCTATTTACCCCTACCTAGGTCTAAACCAACAAAAAATAAGTCACTCCACTCATCTGATAACTATGAGCTCCTCCTACCGGCCCCCTTGGGTACGTACCTCAAGCCTTGGCCTCTGACAATAAACTGTGTCTGAGTCCGAAGACTCCTGCCTCTGTGTGCAAGTGCGCAACGGGGTAATCTACTGCTGTATCTGTGACTGAAACTGCCCCTGGGTGCAAGCATGCAACAGGGTAATTTTATAAAAATCTGTATCTGAAACTGCCCCCGGCCACAAGTGCACACAGAGTAATCTTCCCCTGTAAATAGGGTAATCTGGCTCTACGCAGAGCAAACTGAACTGCCCCTGCAAGCAGGGTAATCTGGACCGTATTATCATGGTGGTCGGCCATCATCATCCTCTAGGCGGACCACATCGCCCAGCTGGTGGCGGTATCTGAATCTAGTATCGACACAGCTATAACCTAGGGGCGGTGGGGATGCTAAAGTGTGCCCACATGCCACAACAAATCTCAACATGCAAAACACATACACAACAAGCATGCTCAAATAAAAAATACTAAACATATTCTCTTCTTTTATTTCAAGGCCAGTCCGTACTAAACAATTGATGCTATATTTTGTTTTACACTGTTTCTGGTTGTTGGACTAACTGCTACCTGGCCTTTATCTGTTTCTAGATCTATATCTGTATCTGGAGCTATATCGGTGTCTTGAGCTATTTCTATATCTGATTACTGATCTGGTTATATCTGGATATAACTCAATAACATAGAACATGCCATCTATAACTGTACATAACTCAATAATGTAAAATGTGCCATGTAATACTGGATTCAGTCTCAACAAATATAATACATGCTATTTGTAATCTTGCTAATTCATTATACTGCTTTTACAACTTTCATTCTGGATATTACGTAAGAACATGCTGATACCACATTACTATCTAAAATCATCTGACTATCCGTTATTCTGTTTATCACATGATACGTCATGATATACTAGCATGCTTGCTGGAAATTGTACGAAAATCATTTCTGTACGCTGGGTATCTGTTAATAGCCTTTATTCTATTTATTTTCTAGACTGTACTTCCTGGCTTGCCGAAGAATAGCTTTACATACCTGGTTTCTGAGTACCCGACTGACCGATATGATTTTCGTCTGTACTTCTGCTGTTTCTCCCAACTACATTCATAAACATGTCAATTAGGACTAAATACACCAATATTCTAAAAGAAAAAGTCACTTTCGATATATTTATAGCCTAAACTTTGGCTTATCAAAAGACGGTCAAAAACTTGCTATTTCTCGAAAGTCCAGAAGGGAGAAATATTCACTTTAAGTCTAGGAGTATATTGACACTAGTTTGGAGCAATTCCACTTACCTTAGTTCGGTAGGACGATGATTCGCCTGCCAAATTTCGTGAAACTAAATCCGTAGGAATGCTCCTTGCTGCTAAATACCTCGATATCTGGAGTTAATTTGAGTTTCGATAGCGTTTGACGGTGTACTCGGATGATAATTTAGTAGTACTCTCGCACCCTCTCTGTTTCACTTTGTGAGTTCTGGAGATTATATGAAATATATCATTTAAAACCGAAGTGGAGGGCTTATATAGTTGGGCCTGGACAGGGCCAACGTGTCACGGAGCCAACGCGGAGGCTCCACCTCCGTGACACGTTGCCATCGCGGAGGGGCTCTACCCGGGCTCCTTTCGTGATGGTTCGATAGGTTTCTCGTCCGGTCTTTTCCCGGGCCTTTTTCTAGTATGTATGGCTTTCAAATACTCATAACCCATATGCGAATAGGCCATCTATGCCTTGGGAATTTCATGGGGTATAACAGTTGGAGGGAGAGAGACTCTCTTCGAAGGGGCTTCGCCCGAAGCATGTCTCGATGCTTATGGGTGTGCCATATTAAGATCGGGAACTAGTGGGGTTTTCTCAGAACCATGGGAGAATGATTGTTTTTGGACATAAAAAGTTGAAACCGCTTCCTCTTTCTATTAGGAGAATTCACATCCCTTTTGCGATCAAAAGTACTAACACCGGTTGAGGAGCTTGGGGCTTCATCCAAGAACAGTGGCACTCTAGATTGCAGGCATTGCTGGGAGATGAGAATTGCATATGGCATTGAGGATATAGCTTCGCTCGCTTTTCTCTTCACTTGCACGGCCATAATATCCCCAAAATTTATGGGGACCCCTTTCATAATATAGGTGATGAGGATAGCTGCCTCTAAACTGACTAGTTGGTCATTCATGGAAGGTATAATGCGGTTGCAAATGAAGTTCCACCACAACTTGGTCTCAAACTTAATATTGTGGCAAGAAATCTCGCCACCCATGGTGGTCTAGAATGGTGTGTTTGCAACAATAACCAGAGCTATCCAGCTGAATTGGTTCTCCTTATCAGTAATTCAAGTTGCGTATGTCGAGCCGATGTTAATCTCATCCTCCCAAAAGACAATTTATGGCTACTGGAGTGATGTTTACCTCCATACTTTGCACCCTAACTGAAGGTAGGAAAGGAAATTGGTCTACCTTTCCCCTGTGATGCATACTCTCCTGGCTAACTTGGTAGAAGATGTAGACTTTCGGGACAAGGCTAGGGTGGTAATCAGGGATTGGATTGGAGAAGCATGCTATTGGTGGTCATGGAATTGAGTGGTGATGTTGGGGTGGTGACCTCGTAGCCCTACCAAGTAAAATCGCTTATCAATAGTGATTGAGAGGCTCTTCCAAATAGCGTAATGGCCCTTCATGTCGGGGACACAAAATATGATGGCCTCACAGGAGTTAATGGGTGTTGCGGATGCCTTGGCTTTGCCCTTTCCTTTGGTGGAAGAGGAGGTTGGGGCCTTTCCCTTGCTTGGGTTCCTAGATGAAGGCATATTCTTCGAAAACCATGTTTGTGCCAAACAACCATACTTTCTTTTTGTATATTTGTCTAAGAGAAAATAAAATAAAACAAAGATAGTAAAAACTAACATCTATGCTACACTACAGTAAGGAATTAGAACAATTGAATTGCAAACAAGTGAAATTTCTAAGATGCACAGCACTGGCAGTGCTGGCGAGACACCGGAGAAATGGAGATGGGGATTCGTGAATCGCCAGTTGTGCACTAGACTAAAGCAGAACACTGGGACTTTCCAGGATAATCTGGCGAGACACTGGCATTTCGCTTGCCTTGACCCGCGGAACGCCGGTTTAACGCATGTCCGAGACAATGGTCTAAAGCCCTGAGCCCTAGCATGCGTTTCATCTAGCATTTTGTCGGGCCTGACCAATGGTTCGCTAGTGGATGCCTGGTAATTAAATTCCTCCCAGACATATAAAATGGCAAAACACTCAGACTCAAAACTCACCCACTGAACATAGTAATAGAAAAGCAAGTAAAATTGAATATTTACCTTTAAGAAAGACGTCACTCAATCTATCATTGGGAAAATCGTGCATTTTAAGCACACATGGGGTTACTCAGACTTCACCCCCAACTCAAATTCTACACACTAGGGAACAAGCATTTTACCAAAAGAACAGACCCACATTGGTATACACACGATATCACCACCCCTATATACTTGAGAAAGAATAATAGCAAGGTAGCATCCAGCACAATCATGAGGGTAATGGGAATACATGATTTAGGGCATTTTGGCATTCTCAAGCTCAAAAGAATTCATATTGTGCCAATCAGTAGTTAAAACCAGAGTAAGAATGACATACCATATGGATTTGAAATCACAAAAGTGAGAAGTCAAAGTTTGCACAGAAGAGCTCCACACAACTTTTTCTTGCTTTAGTATATTTGAGAGTAGAGTGAGTAGTGATAACGATGAGGAATGGAGTGCCCAAGCTACCTACAAAATCAAATACAACAAAACATTGAAATGCTCAAGATAAGAATTTTTGTGTTGCCTCCCAAGAAGCGCCTTAGTTAATGTCGTGGCACAACGGATACCTTCTAGATTTTAAACATTTCGGAGGGTAATCTTCAACTTCACTCCCATCATCCAAAGACTCATAATTTTCTTCTTCCCCATTGAGCACTGTCATGACCTTGCACTCATCTAGAGGCTTGATAGGCTAGTATACATTGAAGGAGACCTCGTCACCACCTACCTGGAACTTTAGCTCCCTTAGCTCCACATCAATTAAATCCCTTCCCATTGCTAGTAGAGGTCGACCCAAGATGATTGGCACCTTGATGTCCATCTCACAATCCAGTACAATGAAATTAGCTAGGAATATGAATTTGTCTACCTTCACAAGAACATCGATTGGCACTTCAATGCCATTTGATTGACCTATCCACCATCAACACCCTCATAGAAGTAGGTTAGGGACTCCCTAACCTGAGTTTTCTTAATATCATGAGCGGCATGAGATTGATACTAGAACCAAGGTTACACAAAGCCTTATTGAACATGCACAAGAAAATTGTGCAAGTAATGCTGAATGCGCCAGGTTCTTCACATTTAAGAGCAAGGTTGCTAGTCATGACAGCGCTGTAATGATGGGTCACCTTATCAGTGCCCGTATCCATCACCTTCTTTTTCTTCAAGAGTTCCTTCATAAATTTTGCATACCCTGTCATTTGAATCAAAGCATCCACCAGTGGTATGTTGATAGAAAATTTAATAAGTATTTTGATAAACTTTCCAAACTGATTAACCTACTTTTTGGCAAACCGTTGTGGATATGGTGTGGGAATTCTCACTTCATGATCCTTGTCCCTTGGGTCTTTCTTTGTAGTGTTCACATGAGCATTGTCAAAGGGAGTTACATCAACATCTCCCTCATCTTTCTCACCCTCATCACCAACAATTGGTGCTATTGGCACCTCATACAATACATAATCATCAATTGCCTTTAGGGCATCAACATCCTCAAGCTTCACTCAAGCATCCTTGAGTACCTTACCCCTCCTAGTCATTATTGCCATGCAATGACCATCCTTCTTTGGATTTGAGATAGTATCACTAGGAAGTGCACTCTTCATTTGAGGGTTAATTTGTGCAGACAGATGGTTCATTTGTGCTTCGAGGTATTTGATTGAAGCCAAGTGTGAGCTCACGATTCGGGCGAGGATATACACCTCCCCTTTCAACTCTCGAACCCCGCTGTCAGTGGTTTCTACTTTCTTTAACACATAGGACAACATATCCTCGATCATTAAGTTTCCTACATCACTCACCCTAGGCTGTCCTTGGGGCGCTTCTACTTTTTGAGGAGGTACATAAGGGTTAAAACTTCAGTGATATCTCTCTCCTTTACGATTTTCCTCTCTATTTGCCCATCTATCATTTCTCTCCCCCCAATCAGGATTATCACAGTTTCTCCATCCTTGATTCTCTTCCCTTAGGCGCCAAGGGCCTTGGGTGGCGCCTTGATACCTAGGGCAAGAACCCCCCCCCCAATCAGTCTAACATGTATTGACACTCCTCCTCATATCTCAGAGGTGAATTAGCATCATTAAACTGAGCGTGGAGTTTAGCAGCCATGTCATTCACATTCTATGTTCCATCTCCCATCACATGCTTTGTCATAAACTCTTGTTGGGTAGTCATTTTGGCAAGAGTTTCATCTCTAGCCTCATCTCTCATCCTCAACTCCGCACTGACAATGTTGGAAGCAACACCACTAGAGGATACCTCCGCTTCTCTAGTGTGTCATGCTCGGTTGGTTTTCATCATTCTATCTTGCAATGCCTTGGCTACTCCATAGCGATGATCCATATTTGATCCCCTAGCCAAATTATTTTCCACCGATTTATTAATAGAATCCAATGATCGGTAGAAGCTTTGAAGTAAAACCACATCGGATAAGCCATGGTTTGGACAAATGGCCACCTTTTTCTTAAACCTCAACCAAGCTTCATGGAGTTGTTCCCCACAAGTTGTCAGAAATTAGTAATGTCATCCCTTAGGTGCAACATCCTTGAGGGAGGAAAGAACCTATCCAAAAACCCTCCGTTAGTTCATTCCAAGAGGTAATGGGAGGCAGCCCCTCCAACCACACAATTGCTTCCTCGGTGAGTGAGAATGGAAAGAGTCTCTATCTAATTAACTCTTGAGTGATATTTGTAATGTTGATGGGTTGAAAAATCTCCAAGAAATTGCAGAGATGCCTATTTTTATCCTCATTAAGAATCGCTCTGAAGAGTCCCTTCATTTGAAATAAGTGCAGCATTGTACATGTCACATGGAAAATAGCATTCCCTGTTATAGGAGGTAGGCGAATTGTCGTTCCAACGTTGGGCATCATAGGGTCATCATTCTCATGATCCATATGCCCATCCACCGAACCATCTCCTTATAGTAAATGCTGGCTCATATCAACTTCAACCTAGAAGACACCAACTAAGGTTGTAACGTCAAACTAATTAAGATACAAGATTAATTCAAATAACAACAACTAAAGGCTATCAAACTACATTCCCCGGAAACGACACCAATTTTGATAACGTCCAAACTACACCCTTCTCTATGAAAGAGCATAAATGGTCGTTGTATCAAAACAAATAACCCGATGGATGTCGGGGTCGAATCCCTCAATGAATATAAACTGATCACGCAATAATTGTATATTAACTTGATTTAATTAGCATCAATGTACAAGGCTAGTAAATGAAAATTTTGGGGGAATAAATGCATTAATACTATTGAATCTAAACTCAGCTAATCAAGAGAGCAAGATAACCAAAAACTGAGAAACAACAATGAGCAAAAGCTAGAGGTGTGATGTAGATGGGATGTCAACTGAATTGGGATTTACTAGACAATCAGGTTATTACTAATATGTGTAAATAACCTTGGAAAAGATGGTGCCCGATATTTTTCAACCACTTGGGCACTTTTTCCTCAAGTTATTTCAAACCCCAAGGTGCAATTAAACTATTACAATATGGTTTGGTTAGGGGTTGAGCTATCTCTAGCCATCAACCCATAATGAGATTATGACGATGGGGTTTGGCTATTTCTATCCCAACTCCACATAATCATATCACAAAACCACTATTAAGTTTTACCCTGTTACTTTACTCCTCTTTTTCAAGCCATATTAAGAAAGCAAACAACACCCATATTTGCAACTATGATCAATCAACTATAATATGAGGAGAAATCAACAGATTTACACTAGTTAACTAATAACATGATAGATCTAGTTGTACTCAATTAAATCAAGCACCCATCATCACGCACATCTAGCTATAAATTTAGCTACTCATAATTAGGAAATAGAAGAGCTTATTTATCAATACACTCAACAAATTCATAATTAAGAGTAAACATAATCAAGCACAAAATGTCTCTATAATGGTGGATATACCTTGCTGAAGAAGATGAAGATGAAAAAGAAATATTCAAAACTCTAGATTTTACACAAATCTTTCTTCCAAAGTGATGGAGAATAATAATATACTTGTTTAGAGTACTTTTCTAGAATATGTATAAAATTAGGTCATAACATTCCCCTCTTTTTTCGGGCTGGTTTTTTCCCTTTTCATGCATCTTTCACTTGCAAGTCACTGACGGTTAACCGGTGTCAATCCGTGGGCCGCCGGTTGATCTCATTTGTTGTCCAGTGAATTCCAGAGCATTTCAGTGATGGTACTAGCAGTTCGGCAGCAGTTGTTCCATGAGCTGCCAGTTGCAATTGTTCCTCATTACACTGGGTGCTTTCGGGCAGCCGGTGTTTCAATAGTTTGTTCCGGTGGAGTGTCGGTTTCCACTTGAATCTCATCCTTCTTACACAATTTCATGATCCTTTTGTTCAAGTTAAGTACCTAAACTACCCAAAGTAAAAGGGCTTAAAATCCAACTAAAAGACTTAAAAACTGAGCTAAAGTTCATGCTTCAAAGACTAATGAGTTGGTAAATTACCAACTCATTAGACAACCTTTTGATGAAGACCGTATTGATCTCTTCCCACTTTAAAGAGGGGACACTAATGTCTTGTAGCATACCTCCAGGTCTCTGATGCTCCACATTCACTATAGACAATTCGAACACTTAGCCACAAATTCTACTATGTCCTTCTTCATGCCATTCCACCAATAGACTCCTCATAGGTCACGGTATATCTTGTTGGCACCTGGATGAATAGAATATCGAGAACCATGAGCTTCATGCAATATCTGTTCTCTCAAATCATCAACACCCCGAAATAATAAATGGCCCCTATATCGAGGCACACCATCTCCACCATTGGGAGAAGTCCTCCCCCTTTCGATGTTGAACCATTTCTTTCAACTTCACAAAATTAGGATCCTCATCATTCCTAGACTTGACTTCAGTCACCAAAGAAGATTCTGAACCATTCTGAACAATGACACCACCATCTATCAAATCCATAAGGCAAACCCCTTATCGTGTAAGCTGATGTACATCCTTCAATAACTCTTTCCTTCCATCTTCCACATGATAAAAATTCTTCATGGACAGTCTGCTAAGGAATTTTCCACTACATTGGCCTTTCTAGATACTAAAGGACACTCATTTTATAGTCCATCAGCAGCTCTAACCATCTTCTTTGTCGCAAATTCAAATCCTTCTAAGTGAACACATATTGTAGGCTCTTGTGGTGTATAAACACATCAATATAGACCCCATCAAATAGTGTCTCCCAACCTTCAATGCGCACACCACCACTACTAGTTATAGGTCATGCGTCGGGTAATTCTTCTCATGAGTCTTAAGTTGTCTAGAGACATACACAATTACCTTACTATGCTACATTAACACACAACCAAGACTAACCCTAGAGGCATCACAATACACAACAAATCCACCTATGCCCTCTAGTAGGGTCAAATTGGGTCTGAAGTGATTCAGGTCTTTCACTCCTGAAAACTCCTCTCATAGGCATCCGACAACTAAAATTTAACTTTCTTTTGGGTCAATATAGTCAATGGTGCTGCAATGGATGAAAATCCTTCAGTGAACCTCCTATAATAGCTAGCTAAACCGATGAAAATCTCGATCTCAAAAGAATTAAATGGTCTAGGCCAATTCTTTACAGCTTCTATCTTTTGAGAATCCACCTGCACATCCTCACTTGACACCACATCCAAAAAATGCTACTAAATCCAACCAAAACTCACACTTGCTGAATTTAGCAAACAGTTGGCGATCCTTGAGAGTCTGCAGCACCACCCTTAAATGAGCGTTATGCTCTTCCTCGCTCTTAGAGTATATGAGGATGTCGTTGATGAAGACAATCACGAACATGTCCAAATATGGCTTGAACACCCTATTCATCAGATCCATGAAAGTTGTAGGAGCATTTGTTAGTTTAAATGACATAACTACAAACTCAAAGTGACCATACCTAGTCTAGAAGGTTGTCTTTGAGATGTTACTCTCCCTAACTCTGAGCTGGTGATAGATGAATCTGAGGTCTATCTTTGAGAAGCACTTAGCACCCTGAAGTTAGTCAAACAATGTTATTAATAACATTGTTCAACTCCCGATAGTCAATGCACATACGAGGAGACCCATTGATTCTTTCAAACAAAGAGAATTGGTGCACCCCACTGGGATTTTCTAAGTCCGATGAAGTTGTTGTCCAATAGATACTTTAACTGTTCTTTCACTCCTTTATCTTAGCTGGAGCTATTCTATAAGGAGGAATGGATATAGGCTACGTATTGGGAAGAAGGTCAATACCAATGTCAATGTCCCGCTTGGGAGGGACTCTTGGTAGATCATTTGGGACAACCTCCGGATACTCACATACTACACGGACAGACTCAAAAAGTCGAGGCCTCAGACGTAACATCCTTAACCCGAACTAGATGTTACATGAAACCTTTGGAAATAATATTTGTTGCCTTATGATAGGAAATAAAGCGACCTGCAGGCACAATTGAACTACCCTTCCATGCTAGGACTGACCCACCCAGAAATCAAAACTCTACCATTCGGGTTCTACAATTCACTGAGGCATACCATGCATACAAAAAATCCATGCCAAAGATAACATCAAAATGAGTCATGTCTAACTCTACTAAATCGGCTAAAGTGACTTTCTAAAGGACTATCACAGGGCAATTTTTGTCGACCCATTGAGCTGTAACTGAGTTACCAACTGGAGTAGAGACTGAGAAGGGTTCGAATAGGATTTCGGGATTGACTTTGAAACTAATAGCAACATGAGGCATCACAAAAGAAAAAGTAACCCCTGGATCTAACAAATCATATACATCAAGATGAGATACTCGTAACATATCGATGACCACATCTGGAGTGACCTCCTACTCCTGACGAGATGAGAGAGCATAAAATATGTTCTGACGTTGACCAACACCTACACTAGTGGATGCACCCTGCTAAGCTGAGTGAGCTGGTGGAGCTGCTAAACTGGTGATTGCATCATGGCCTTTACTATGGCCCTTTCTGGCTGAAGGGTAGTTTCTGAGAAGATGTCCGGGCTTACAACACCCGAAACATGCAACAAACCCCTCTAGGCACTCTCTGGGGTGATTCCTGCCACACTTGCATCAAACTAGCACACAGGGCTCCCCTAACATACTCCATTATCCTCTATAGAATGATGTCCTTCCTTTCTGCTCACGCCAAGATCTAGATGGCACACTAGCTGATGATAGCGCTGGGGCTGATGATTTCTGGTGGGACCGCTGACAATGTCTTCCACCAAACTTGTACTAGGAAAACTTAAAGCTGCCTGTACTGGCCCTCTTAGCCTCTCTCTCCCTTTCCCTCATCTGATCCACCTCTATCTGCTGGTTGTATATAACCAATCAGGATAAGTCTAGATCATTGTTCAGCATTACCGTCCTACACTTCTTGACTAGCGAATCTGACACACAGTACACAAATTTGTTCATACGGGCTCTTTGGTCCACAACCATCTCCAGCGCATACTTGCACAATTGGGTAAACTCCAAGGCGTACTCTTGCACAATCATATTATTCTACCTAAAGTTGACGAACTCCACTGCATTTGCCTCCTTCAACTCCCTACAGAAGAATCTATCTAATAAAGCAGTAAAAAACTCATCCCAACTCACGTGAACAGTGCCCACTGCTATACCATCCCTCCACTAATGGTACCAAATATAAGCAACCCCTTCAATTGATAGGAGGCTAAGTTTGCGCTCTCTTCTCTTGTCACCCCCATAATCTAGGTGATCTTTTGTACCTCCTCAAGAAACTCATGTCAGTCCTCATCCACTCTTGACCCAAGGAACTCATGTGGATTCATTCTGGGAAAGTCCTGAACTCTACTTACCGCTATGTTCCTATTCAGAGGTACATGGGCCACCGGCTGTTAGTTGACCTAAGATGTCAAAGCCTGCGCCAACATCTGAAAAGGGCTCTAAACTCAGCATGAGAATCTTTCTCAAGAAAAGGACCTACTAGTGTTTGAGGGGTTTGCTGGTGACCATCTCCATTTACATTTTCATGGCCATTTCCATTTCCGTTTGTTCTACCATTTACTTGTCATGGAGGCATGATTCTGCAAATGCATAGAGCACGAGTTAGAAGGATAGAGAGGTACTTCATTGCATGACATATATCATGAAAGAAGGGAATTTTTCAAAAACAACTTGTATTATAACCCCCATAAGTGTGGCGTGCTTTACACCCATCGAAAAGACTCTACTCAACGTGGCTTTCAAACACTGATACCAAGTTCGTCACGACCCAAACAACCTAGAACCACAAATGGCTCCAAGTCGACCCATGTCGTGAACATGATAATTGAAGCACGTACTTCAAGAGAAAGTTCATAACTGAAGATATGAATAATTGGAGGTATAAAACACATAACAACCATACAGAGTCAACATTGACAAAAAAACTAAAGTTCTAAATATTGTCTGGTATAAGTGGAGGTATAAAATACATAATAACCACAACTGTGATTGCTCTCAGCTCTTCATAACGTGCAGAAGTCTTGATTCCTTGAACACGTCAAACGCTATTTCTTTACCATCAACTATCATGGGAATGTTTCCTAACTGTATCCTTATCACAACGTCTATGATGGCTAGAAATTCTTTCTCTAAAGTAATGGACAATGCTTCATTGCCTTCATAATAAAGAATGATAAAATCCACTGGAAGGATAAATGGCCCCACTTTTATAAGGATATTTTTTCAATAACGTCGTCAGCAGTAGGTAAGAGATCTATCTGCCAATTGTAGAATGAGTGCGGCATGCCTAAACCCAAGGTTTTAAACAATGAGGCGAACATGAGATTTATGCTCACACCTAGATTACATAATGCCAAACCTACCTCACGGTCTCCAATAATAACCAAAATAGTGAAGATCCCTGGACCTTTTATTTTTTGTGGTATCTTGTTCCTTACTCTTGAGCTCATTCGTTTGAGAGTTCTATAGTTTAAAACTCAATCAGGCGTCATTTGTTAGCCATAATATCCTTCAAATATTGGGAATATCTTGAGACCTCCTACAATAGTTCCAACAATGGTATACTCACATGCACATGCATAAGGATTTCCAAAAAGATGCATGCTAAGTCTATCTTGTACTTCTGGATTCGTGGTGGAAATTGAGTGGCTTGGATTCCACAACGAAATGTTGCTCACTGATCAGATCAACAACACTCTACTTTGTCCCTATGATATGCTACAAATCATGTTCTGCATCTGACTTTCTACCTCTTGGTATCGCTCCCCCAACTCTTTCCCACTACGCAGGAAATTGTAGTAATATTCTCCTTAGGATTTTTCTGCTGTTAGTCAGTAGTGCTCCCTAAGGTCTGGTTGTCTATTATATTGTCAACTGACCCATTTAGCACTCAAGCTCATGAATGGATTTCTTCAAGTCGTTAACAATTCATATCTACGGACCCATCCACTATTTCATGGTTTTCTCTAATGAGTTGCTTGGCTGCTGACCCTGATTACACTAAAAGTTATTTTGGGACCTTTGTAAATTTTGGTTTCCATCCCACAGAGGATTTACAATGTTTTTTTAATTGTGGTTGTAGTTAATTCCCCCATATCCTATATTGCGACTTTGTTGGCCCACAAAATAAATAGATTTAGGATTTAGAGGACACCCTAAATAAACATGATTCTCCCCACAAGCTTCACATGTTAGCGATAGAGTACGTACTTGTTGAAACTTCTGCACTTGACTCATAGTTGGTGCATTCACCAACATATTAATAGCATTTACCAATTGGCTAATGTCGGATCATATGGTGGCTATTCCATCAACCTCTAATTTTCCATGAACATTCTACATTGCAAAACTCCTACCTGGCTCTTGATAGTCTTGACTTCCTAAAGACGTAAGCTTCAACAAAGCTTTGATCTTGATAACGCTAAAATATACTCCTTGTTTAGAGAAAGTGTAAACAAACATTGTATCAAAATAAATATTCCCGATGGATGTCGTGGTCGACACTAGTGAATGATTTGTGCAAGTGTTGTTTTAGGAAATTGGAATTAATTTGCACCAATTAAGGAAAATAGAACATAAAATTTTTGTGGGGAAAATGGAGTTAAAATTATTGTGGATTTCAAATCAGCTTGCCGAAATAGCAAAATAACCAAATTGATAGACAATAATGAGAGAAGACTAGAGGTGTGGTGTAGATGGGGTGCTAATCAAATAAGGATGTGCTAGATCATCAAATTATTGCGAATAAGTGTAAATAAATTTGGGCAAGATGGCATCCTATTTTTTTCAACCTCATAAATGCCTTTTCCTTGAGTCTTTTCGAACCTCAATACACAATTCAATTAGGCCAATAGAGTTTGGGTTAATAGCTGAGCTATTTCTAGCCATCAACTACTAATTAGGATTATAAACATGGTTTTTGAAATTTCTGGCCCAACTCTACAAAATCACATCCATTCCCACCATCAAATTCTCTCCCAATACTTGAAATCTTCTTTTTCAAGATAAATCAAGTAAGAAAAGCAAACCCACATTTGAAACTATGGATAATCAATTATGAATTAGAGAGAACTCAATAGATTTACACTAATTAAAAAATACTAAGATGAATCTAGCAGTACCCAATCTAATTAAGCACCCATCATCACACACCTCTAGTTGATGATTTAGTTGCTCATGATTAAGAAACTAAAGAGTATATTTATCAATAAAATTAATGATTTCATTAGTAAGAGCAAGCAAAATCAAACTCAAAATATGTCTGCAACTATGGTTATACCTTACTAATGGAAGAATAAGAAAATAAGAAAAATAATATTCAACAATCTCCTCCAATGGAGTTCTTCTCTTTCCAAGACAAAAGGAATGTTCAAAAAGCTAAAAGTATCAAAGTTATGTATAGAGTACTTTCTTCTAGACTATATACAAAAATAGGGCAATCAATCTCCTCTTTTTCTAGTGCTGGACATAATTTCCCTTGTTTAGGCATTTTGTCAGTTGCGGGGGCACCGGCGGTTCGCAGTTGCATTCCACGAACCGTTGTCCATCTGCTGCACATCTAGTGATTCTCCAGGACCATTTGGCGACACCTTCGGCGGTTCGCCGACCTTCATCCATGATCCGCCGATTCATTTACTCCTTGGTCCAAAAAGTACAGGCACCGATAGGTGATTTGACTGGTGAGTCACCAGTTACTGTTCGCAGCCACCGGTTGCACATTGTTTTTGAGTTAGTGGTCATCTGCATTTGACCGACATTTCACCGGTTTCCTCTAGTGTAGCGCTGGTTTTCACCTGATTTCATCCTTTTTACTCCATTTCATGCTCTCTTTTTTAAACTCAGATACCCACGCATAAAAAGGCAAAAAAGGCATAAAATTCATCTAATTGACTTGAAAACTAAGCTAAAATTCATGCTCCAGAGCCTAAAAAGTTAGTAAATTACCAACTCATCAGATCTTATCATAAATTTGGGACATTATTTGTCCCTATGTTATAACATCAAGCAGTAGCTTAGATTCTGACCCTTATATGAAATTATAGCCTATTATCTCCTTAAGTTTCATGTGGTGTGGGGTAATCCTACAAGTAGCTCTTGTATCTTTCCCATGCTTAAGCAAGGGTTTCTCCATCATTTTTAATGAATCCAGATATTTTTCCTCTCGACTCTGTCATGACCCGAACGGAGGCCCGAATCGTAATCACGGGGCAATCCCAGAGAGACCCCAAGTCGACCCATGACAAAAGCATTCAACTAACTCATTCAATAAACATGAAGAAAACATAATTATAAACTTAGCGAAAGTCGAACTTAATATAACAGCATAATAAATATTTGAAGCTAAATACACGCCTAATTATGATGAGCCTTTAATCTGGATGAGCTGATGGGACAACATCCCCAACTAGCTCAACAATACTGAAATTGAAAGGACATCTAAAACAACTGAAGGTCTAGTCCTTAAATCATGAGGACTCACCAAATAAGCAGGTGCTAACTTTGATCAGCGACTACGAACGGAGTTGAACCTGAGAACCGGATCCTGCATCATGAAAGATGCAGCATAGAAAGTATGCGGTCAGTACGTGGAATGTATCGAGTATGCAAGGTAAGTAAAACTACTCTAGAAAAGTAAATCATTTAAAACATTTCATAATATATCATAAGCTTTTAAGTGTAAGTAGAAGACTACATGCATTCATTCTGAAATCGTACTCTTATCATAACATGACCATGTATAGCTTTAGAACATCACGCTTGACTCGAATGACTAAAAGCTGAAACATAACATTTATATCAAAAGCTGAACAATGAGTCAAACCTTGCTTTATGAACATGCATGCATAAGTAATCATCATGAATAATGAATATGCAAATCTAAATGATATAGATAGTGGGAGACTCGTCACTTAACCGACATACCACGATAGAGCTTACGTAGTCCCGACTATCACACTCAAGTGGACAATACCATAATATTGATATCAAGCTTATGGGCTAATCAGGCCGGGGATAACGCACAAGGGAGGTCCCAATAATATAATAGTATCAACCTACATTGTCACGTAGTTCTGGGGCATAGAGTAACCAACCCTTAACCCGCTCGGTGCTAGACTCTTCTCTTAAAACATGCAATGCTCTACACCATATATAACGAAGCTCAACATCGTCTATTGATGAAGCACAACATAAAATCAAACATGACTCAACATTGTATGAAATGAAGCTCAACATTGTCTATTGACAAAGCTCATTAATGAAATCATGCATAGACTCGACATCATATGAAAATGAAGCTCAACATTTTCCTTCGACAAAGTTCAATTATTCCATATATCTCAATTATAAATTCATGCATATGAGAAGCTTTATTTCGAAACATACCATAAGCTCAATCAGTGGGAGCATCTACTCCAAATCATGTGGCAAGCTACATGTAGAAATATTTACTCAAAATACCACAAGCTAGAAATCATAATATAAATTGGGAAATTTCACTCTAAACAATGTGGTAAGCTTATGTCTGGAAAATCATCACCTTAATAAACATGTGGGTATCACCAAAAGCTCTATCATTCTAGAATCCAATCGATTCATTTAGGAAACAACATCAAAATCATGGGTAGTTTTAGAAACATGCTTTTTCATCATCAACTTCATCATCATCACACATTTACCATAAAACGCCTCTTTTATGAACTCATAACCCATGGGCGTTTCAGATTCAAATTTTAGAAAATAATGTTTTTAAGGGAAAACAACTTTGAATCCACCCAAGCTTTATAAATAATCAATATAAATATAATCTAATCATACCCATGTGTAGAGATTGAAGAATCATTCAATTGGGCAAAACCCCATCTTTGATCATAGATAACTTATCACATTTTTATAGGAATTGGGCATGGGTGTGGAAGAAAACACCCACTCATTTCCTTACATATTTGGGAATGGTGAATTCTAACACCCTCTAATAGCCCAAGCTAAGATTCCAATGGAAACCTTGAGATTTTTCCTTGAATCTCCTCTTCAATCCTTCAAACATTCATGCATGAGAATAATGGCTTAGGATAGGTTTTACCCTTCTTAAAACCCACTAAAATGAGACTTAAACGACGTAGTATAAGTCTTAGAATCTTAGGAAATTACGAGAAAGCCCTGACTAATTTTGCAGAAAATAACCGCTAGGTGACCCTAACGAGTGACCTAACAACTCGTTACCAGGGCCAACGATCCGTTTGGTTGCTCGTCAAGTACACTAGATGACCTTCCATAGGAGCTCGTAACGGATGACTTAACGACTCGTTCCCCATGGCCACGACTCGTGGACACCTTCCGTCTGTACACTACCTTACCATTCATGAAAACCCTTTTTTCTTGATCATGACTCACCTCACGAGTGGTTGGTACTGGCCACAACTTATAGGGTCCCATCCGTTAAGTAAACTGGTCAAACATCCTATTAAATCCTCAACCTCACCCCACGGTAGACCTGACGACTCATGGTAGCTAACCACGAGTCATTCCCACGCCCGTGGGGACCTCAACTCCTCCGCCCAGTCCAAACTTCCCACGAGCCACCTGACGACTCGTGGGGGTCTCCTCACTAGTCGTCTAACTACTCGTCCTACACTACTGCAAAAATTTCTAGATTTTTTTCCCGTTTTAACTCCCAGGTCCGATCTTTGAGCTTCCGGTGTATAACAATATCTACCCCTTAGGAACATTCGTCCTCGAATGTTAGAAACACACATAAAACGCAGAAACATGCAATCATCATATGCAAATACTGATTATTAAAATCGAAAACTGACGGAATGACTACCTCCAAATAAAACCACATAGATGAACTGATCTCATACCTCACATACACATTCATATACATAAAAGAAACCTGTACACATGAACTGAACATGAAAACTAGATAGGGTCATAGGGCAAAAACTGATACCTTAAGTCGGAACTTAGCCGGTAGAGAATAAATGTGGGTATCTATCCATCATATCCCTTTGGCTTCCCATGTAACTCCCTCAACATGCTGATTTCCCCATAAAACCTTAATTGAAGCTACCTCTTTGTCACTCAACTTCCAAACCTAGTGATACAAGATTGCAATCGGAATTTCCTCATAACTAAGGCTATTTCCCACATCAACACTTTCCACCGGGACTACTAAAGTCGGATCACCCAAGCACTTTTTTAAGAGCGATACATGAAAGACGAGATGAACTAAAGATAACTCTGATAGCAAGTCCAACTCATATGCTACCTTACCAACTCTCATTTTAACCCGGTAGGGACCAATATAGCAGGGACTGAGTTTCCTTTCTTTCCGAACCACATGACTCCCTTTATGGAATATATCTTAAGAAATACCCAATCATCAACCTCAAACTCCAAATCTCTTCTTTTCACATCTGCATATGACTTTTGACGACTCTGAGCAGTTTCCAGCCGGTCCCTTATCAACTGAACCTTCACCATAGCGTCGTGAACCGAGTCTGGCCCTATCATAGCTGCCTTACCAACCTCAAACCATCCGATGGGAAATCTACACCTCTGCTAGTAAAGACCCTCAATCGGTGCCATCTGGATACTAGAGTGATAGCTGTTATTGTAAATGAACTTGATCAAGGGCAAGCGGTCATCCCAACTACCTTTAAAATCAATCACATAGGCTCTCAGCATATCCTTTAGAGTTTGAATTATCTATTCCGCCTAGACATCCATTTGCCGATGAAATGTTTTGCTGAGCTTAACCTGAGTCCCAAGCCTTTTTTGGAAAGACCACCAAAACTGAGAGGTAAACTGTGTACCTCGATCTGATATAATAGACAATGGCACTCCATGAAGTCAAACCAACTCCTGAATGTACAATTTGTCATAATCATCTGTCAAATCAGTGGTTTTGACTAGTAGAAAATGAGCAGCCTTGGTCAACCTATTGACCACCACCCAAATGGAGTCATACTATCGGCAAGAGCGAGGTAGGCCGCTAATGAAGTCCATGCTAATCTCTTCCCACTTCTAAGTAGGGATGTTAATATCCTGCAATACGCCTCTCAGTTTTGATGCTCAACTTTTACTTGCTGATAGTTCGGGCATTTGGCTACGAATTCCGCAATATCCTTCTTCATGCCATTCCACTAATATATATCCTGCAAGTCATAATACATCTTGGTAGTACCCGAATGGATAGAATACCTGGATCCATGTGCCTCATGCAATATTCGGTCCCTCAATTTATCGATATTTGGAACACATAAATGACCCTGGTACCGCAGTACACCATCTCCCCCTTGGAAGAAAACCTCTACCTTTTGACTTTGAACGACTTCCTTCAGCTTTACTAAAATCAAGCCCTCATCTTGTCTAGATTTGACATCAACCACCAAAGAGAATTCTGATCCATTTTGCACAACAACGCCACCATCGGTCGAGTCGACCAATTTGACTCCCAACCTCGCAAGTCGATGGACATCATTCACCACTCTTCCTTCCCTCGTGCACGTGGGACACACTCTCCATAGAAAGTCTACAAAGTGCGTCCGCCACCACATTATCCTTACCCGGGTGGTAAAGGACACTCATATTATAGTCCTTAAGTAGTTCCAACCACCTCCTTTGTCAAAGATTGAGGTCTTTCTGCGTGAACACATTGCAAGCTCTTGTGATCCGTGAATACATCCACGTGGACCCCATACAAATAATGCTTCCATATCTTCAATGCAACCACCACCACAGCCAATTCAAGATCATGGGTCAGGTATTCGTTTCATGAACTTCCAACTATCTCGAGGCATATGCTATCACTTTCCTATGCTGCACAAACACACACTTGAGTCCGACTCGCGAAGCATCACAATACACCACAAAACCTTCAGTACCCTCAGGTAGGGTCAACACTGGTGCTAAAGCGAGTCGGGTCTTCAACTCTTGGAAGCTTTTCTCACAAGCCTCCGACCATTGAAATTTCACTTTCTTCTGAGTCAACTTAGTCAATGGTGCTTCAATATATGCAAAACCCTCCACATATCTCTGATAGTAACTCGCTAAGCCCAAAAAGCTCCTAATATTTGATGGGTTCACCGGTCTGGGAGAGTTCTTTACTGCCTCAATCTTTTTGGAATGAAGCTCAACATCGTCTATTGATGAAGCTCAACATGAAAGCCTGCATGACTCAACATCGTACGAAATGAAGCTCAACATTGTCTATTGACAAAGCTCATTAATGAAATCATGCATAGACTCGACATCATATGAAAATGAAGCTCAACATTTTCCTTCGACAAAGCTCAATAATGCCATATATCTCAATTATAAATTCATGAATACGAGAAGCTTTATTTCGAAACACATCACAAGATCAATCATAGGTGGGAGCATCTACTCCAAATAATGTGGTAAGCTACATGAAGAAATATTTACTCAACATACCTCAAGCTAGAATTCATAATAAAAATTGGGAAATTTCACTTTAAACAATGTGGTAAGCTTATGTCGAGAAAATCATCACTTTAATCAACATGTGGGCATCACCCAAAGATCTACCATTCTAGAATCCAATCGATTCATTTAAAAACAAAATCAAAATCATGGGTAGTTTTAGAAATATGCTTTTCATCATCAACTTCATCATCATTACACATTTACCATAAATCACCTCTTTTATGAACTCTTCACCCATGGGTATTTTAGATTTAAATTTTAGAAAACAATGTTTATCAGGGAAAACAACTTAGAATCCACCCAAGCTTTATAAATCATCAATATAAAGATAATCTAATCATACCCATGTGTAGAGACTAAAGAATCATGCAATTGGGAAAAACCCCATACCTGATCATAGATAATTTATCACATTTTGATAGGAATTGGACATGGATGTGGAAGAAAACACCTACTCATAGCCTTACATACTTGGGAATGGTGAATTCTAACACCCTCTAATAGCCCAAGCTGAAATTCCAATGAAAACCTTGAGATTTTTCCTTGAATCTCCTCTTCAATCCTTCAAACTTGCATGCATGAGAATAATGGCTTAGGATAGGTTTTACCCTACTTAAAACCCACTAAAGCGAGCCTTAAACGACAGAGTATAGGTCTTTGGAACTTAGGAAATTACAAGAAAGCCCTTACTAATTAGCAGAAAATAACTTCCAGGTGACCCTAACGGGTGACCTGCCGACTCATTACAAGGGCCAATGATCCGTTAGTTTGCTCGTCAAGTACACTGGATGACCTACCCACAGGGGCTCATAACGGATGACTTAACGACTCCCCCCCCCCCCCCCCCCCGTGGCCACGACTCGTGGCCACCTTTCTTCTGGTACACTGTCTTACCATTCATGAAAAACCTTTTCTCTTGATCACAACTCACCTCACGAGTCATTGGTACTGGCCACGACTCGTGGGGTTCTATCCATTAGGTACACTGGTCAGACCTCCTATTAAATCCTCAATCTCACCGCACGGTAGACCTAACTACTCGTGGTAGCGGACCACGAGTCGTTCCCGCGCCCATGGGGACCCCAACTCGTCAGTCCAGTCCAGCCTTCCCATAAGCCACCGATGACTCGTGGGGGTCTCCTCATGAGTTGTCTAACAACTCGTCCTTTACTGCTGCAACATTTTCCATATTTTTCCCCGTTTCAACTCCCCGTCGGATCTTTTAGCTTCCGGGGTATATCAAACTCTTTTGTCCATTAGGAGGAGAAGAATTTCTTTATAAACTTGCTTGAGAGAGCCTCCCATGTAGTGATGGATCTTGTTGGTTTATTCTGCAGCCACTCTTTAGCTTCCCCAATTAGTTAGAAAGGAAAAAAAATGTGAGTTTCACATATGTGTCGGAGAAGTTATCGTAATGAAAGTTCTCACTTAGCTCAATGAATTTCATTAAGTGCTTGTGTGGGTCTTCATTAGTCTTACCCTAATACTGGCACGTGTTTTGCACTATCCCCATTGTCCTCTTTTTAAGCTCAAAATTCCCAATAATGGTCAGCTTGATAATTGCCTTGGAAGAATTCTCCGTTTTAGGCATGGAAAAATTACCCAAAACTCGAGGAGCCTCCTGGTTGTCCATGTGTTTTGGTTCATTGTTTTCTGCCATTACTGCTAGTCGGTGCAATGTTTGCTCTATGTCTAGATCAAAAGTGCCTAAGGGTTTTACTTGACTTCTTGTAAATGCAATACACCAAACAAAAATACCTGAAATGCACAACAACCAGCAATCAAGTAAATAATGAACAGTTCAATAATAATTCCAACTAAAAACAATTAATCAATTTCCAAGTAACCTAGAAACGGTGCCAAAAACTTGATGCATCAAAACACACGAGTAAGTGCATGCGGTCATCAAGTAATACAGGATGATGACTCCAAATATCATACCCATAGAGACTTGTTGGATTAATTATTTCTAGTCTGAATTCTTATTCCACTTTTCCAATAAAACAAATATATTGTTGCCTAATAGTTTGAAATACCAAAGCAAAAGTTGAAAGCAAGAAATTCTAATTGATTTTTGTTCAAATGAGATTAAAGTCTAGTGATTTGGCTAGTTCATAATAGTCTAGAGATTTGGCTAGTTCAGAATCCAGTTAAGTTATTGAAATCGCTATGCTTGATTTTCTCTTCAAAGATTTCTAGTAAAGGTTAAGAGTACTTTTTGAATATATTTTTGATAGTTCAAAGACTGTCTTATTATCCCTAATTCCTATATTTTTTTGGAACTATTATGCGTTATTCCCTATATCAACTTAGTCAGGTTACTGGGTATATTTCTATGTTCAACAACTTACAGATTTCTTTTTCCGGTAAGGTTCACGAACCTACTCGATTTATCCTTTTCACCCTCGTCATTCTCTCCTTCTAGTTCAATTGATGAATCATAAATATCATTCGCAAGGTGATCAATCTAGTGATTAATTGAATGTCAAGAAGAAATAAATAATCTTACAATGGAGAAAATCGGTTTAGCATATATAAATTCTGATCACGGGAAAAAATAGCATGCCCGAGATACGCTTTATGACTTAAATTAGTCTTCTTTATCTAAGTTATTGTATACATTTTCATGTAATTTTATATGAAGTGAAGATATGTGCTAACCAACATGATTAGCCTTTGTTTTGTAGGTTTTGATGACTTTTGAGTAACTAGTCCATGAGTTGGTGAAGTAGAGGCTTGGAAAAGGAATTAACCCGCGAACGTCGGCAAAGAGGAGGCACAAAACAGCCCACCTGCACGTTGGCAACGTGCCACGGCAGGCTGGCTACGCGACATGGAGGTGTCAATGCACTGCCAACGCGGCAGGGTGCTGCCGAGGCCAAATTTCGGGTGATTTCCAGAGAGCTTTCGCATTGCCTCCGTGTCGCGGAGGCAGTGCTCCGCGATACACTCCGTGACACGGAGCCATTCCACGACAGGCTAAATTGTGCACATTTCTCATTTATTATAAATAGGTCCCTTAGCTCCTAAATCCAATTGGTCACAATTTTATTCTGAAAAACTACCTAGGAGTGAAGGGAGAAGTGGGAGAACTCATCTAGGGTTTGGAAAATTCCCTTCTCATCTACGAAATTCATGTAAGTATGTTAGTTTAGTAGTAGTTAGTGTAGTTTTACGAACATGAATGGCAAGAACCCTTCCTCTAGGGTTGAAGCCATGAATTATGATTGTCATTTTATGAAATTGTTTTGGAATTAAGTTATTGATTGTTGTTTTCGTCTTGCATTCTGGATTGTTAGTTGTTTTTATGATTGATCACCATGAAAGCATATTTTTTATCTTGAGTAATAGCTTGAGAAAGCATTACCTAGGTCAGGACATGAGAATGTGAGGAGCATGTTTGTATCTCGGGAGAGATTTTTGTGTCAGGATAGAAATATACCTAACACCGTGCTTGGTTGAGACACGGGGGTTATGAAATACCAACTCGGGATGTCACATCACCACTCGAAGAAGTAGTTGTGAGGCTAAGTTGAGTTAAATGGTTAGACGCACAAAAGTCCCTAATCGTTTCTCTGTAAACCACAACATAATTGATTGCCTGCGACTAGAAATTAAACTCCTCGCTCACAATGATGCAGTGAGGATAGATTGCCGTGTTTAGAGGCTAGAAAGACCATAAACATGCAATTCTAATTATGTGAAATAACAAATGATAGTTCCACACTTAACCCATTGCAAATCGTAGTATCGCATGATTAATTGGTTTTAACTCTATGTTGCTCCTAGAGTAATTTCAGAATACTTCGTTGACCCAAACTTAGACTTAATTAATATCAATCGAAAATGTCTATAACCAACACTTGAGGTATTTAAGATCACACTAGAAATGGATAGTTAGAGGAATGGGACCAGTCCCTGTGGGTTCGACATTCCGGTTCTTAAAAAGAGCCACTATATTACTTGCACGACCCGTACTCTCAAACATCAACGTTCATATCTTTGTCAAAAACCTAGAACAATTCTTTTAGCGACTCATGTTCAAGCACAAAACCAAAGAATTCAAAGTATTCATACAGAGTAGTGACTTGAGAAAAATAAAGAGAAGAGAAACCTAAGGATGAAAATTGCTCTTGTCTCTTGATACTTGCTAAAGGATGAATGTCTCTAAAAAATGACTTAAGAGAATATATATAGTGATAGGAAAATACCCATCTACCTTATGTGGGTTTGCATTTCAAAACATAAAAAAAAATCCAATCCAGGACAATCTGAGCGTGCTATGTCGCCCAGTGCGCCAGCCTGTTGGCTTCTCATCCATATGAGGTTTTACATACGCATGTTATGCCTCTCAACGCCCTATCCTGATGGTATTTTAATTTTCTATAGTTTAGGTCCAGGCATGTCATAACAGCCAATGCCTCTACTTTAATTTGCCTTAAAACTCTTCCATCGATGCTCCCATGATTCAAACCTTCTTTGTTACCTCTTATTGGGTCTATTTCCATCATATTTTCATGTAAATCATCAAATCACATTCGTTGTCTCAATTTCAAGAGATTTATATAAAAATATGAAATATTATATGAAAATTCTTCTCAAATTAAGGTAAAACATGGGTAAAATGTGGAAAAGCAGATGTACAAATATGCCCAAGATCAGCTGGCTCAATGCACCACATAACATGGCACAAATCATGAAGCATGCATCTAATATAAGTGGAACAATAATAACCTAAGCTTTCTAAATTATGAGAACTTAATAAATAGAAAATAATTTGCCAAGTTTACATCATGAATATACGAAACTCATCAACAAGAATAATAATCTATGACGCCTCTAAAAAAATTGAATAAACTATTTATTGGGACAACGAACCTAGCATACCTCTAAGAAAAAAATCTACTAAAGCTAAAAAATACTAACTAACTTAAAAATAAGCAGGGATCACCAAAAGATGAATATATGAATCCTAGTGTCCAGTCTGATTGTCAGCTTGAGTACCTAAATTTGTATTTTAAATAATGCAACGCCCAATAGTATTGTATGTAAATGGATATAAAATAAGCATTACTAAAATAGAAGGACAACCAAAAACATAGGCATAGCATAAAGGAATTAAGAATTCAAAATCTATGGGTTTGCCATATTAACATCACCTTCCATCATTCATTAGTTTGTTATGGGGGTTCTTACTTTAACCGACATAACCCACCAAGTAAAGGCATAGAGTTTGATCTCTCCCTATTAGTTAAGTCATCTCATACCTTGTCGGGGAATGATACATACATAACTATTTACTAGAAAAGATTCATAACAGCCCATACTGGGGGTGAATAAGGAGTCTCCCAAACCAACAAAAATGATTTATAACCTGTATTGGTATATAGTTGTGGGAATAAATGTCTTCTTAGTAATTAATACTACTTCCTTTTATTACATAATGAGATTTACTCAAAATCATCATTTAGTATTTAAGCTCATAAGTCATAATTCGTCCTATGTTGTATTAATAATTTATAAGCTAAGAGATAATGTCATGTTCATAGCTCATAAAATCTTTAAAGGCTTCTCTTTTAAAGGAAAATTCATAACTTATAAAGTTGACCCTTTTCATAGGAAGATCGAACTCATCGAATAAGCAATAGAGATCATAAAATATATGTGGGAACTCTTGGGAATTTGGAAACGAACAATCATGGACATATTATAGATTACCTTAACCCTAAAATTTCATGAACAAGGGTTTTGCGTGAACTTTCATGAGACATTGCATGGGGAACGAAATGAAGTGATCCCACAAGTAAGATAGCTTTACATACCTGCAATCAAATAATTCGAGAATAACTCAAGTCTTGATGAAGAACGCTCAACTTCTACATATTTCCTTGGGGTGAGATTCTTATTGAAACCCTAAGATGGTAGAATATTGATATTGGGCATAATTATATGTCCAAATGCTATTTTATAACTTAGTTTATTCATGTTTGTTAATTTATTTAATTACTTTCTCAGGTAAATTTATACATATGTATACATGAATTAACCAATGTGATTAGCGCATGTTTTTAGGTGAATTATGCTTATGAAGGGCTGAATATGACAATGCACAAGCAAGGAGGAACTTTGGATTGAGTCGGGATGACAATTGCACAAAATGACATGAAGAACAGCTAGCATGCCATGCCAGCTAACCTGCATGACATGCGCCATGTCACGCATGTGCGGGTGCACACAAGGCGTCGTTCCATGAGAGGGCATGCACGCGTGAGAAGATAAGTAAGGAGATGCCTACACGACCAGCATTGTGCCATGCCAGACAACGCGCATAGCCTGAGCCCTTGACATGCCAATGCCGAGTATCCAGAAGCCTTGCATGACGCTTTTGTGCCACGGAAGCTGGCCTGCACGATAGGCACTGTGGCACAGAGATGGTCACTCCTCGGCTAATTTTCGCAAGAATCCCATGTACTATAAATTGAACCCTTAGCTTCTAATTTTAATATCACAAAATATTTTTGGGAAATTAGAGAGGAGCGAAGGGAGAAACAAGGAACTTCACCTAGGGTTCAAATTCTTTTCTTCTCTTTTATCCATTCTTGTTAATACTTTAATTCAAAGATGTTTTTGAATAATTTTATGAACATGAGTGGCTAAAATCCTTCTTTTAGTGTTGAGGCCACATGGAATGAGTGTATTTGCATGAATTCATCTTTTGTTTTAGATTTCGTTGTTGTTTTGTCTCTAATTCTTGTTAATTATCATTTTAATGCTTCATCACCATTGAAATGCACTTGTTCAGCTTAGGAAAAAGTTCGAAAGAGTAACCCTAGATTAGAACTAAAGAATGCAGGGAGCAAGTTCTTGTCATCAAGATATGATTCGTGGTTAGGATAGTAATAATACCTAATTCGTCTTGCTTGGTTAATTGAACAAGAAGACAGCTACATACTTAGGATTAAATTATCACATCACCACTCCCATACGTAGTTATGAACTTAATTATAGGTTAAATGATTAGAGGTACGGCAGCCCCATAAACCACATCCATATTGTGAATTGCTCACAAACTAGGACGTCACATCCCTGCTCAACGATGAAGGTGTGA
Organism: Datura wrightii; assembly: GCA_035772735.1. Taxonomy (NCBI): domain Eukaryota; kingdom Viridiplantae; phylum Streptophyta; class Magnoliopsida; order Solanales; family Solanaceae; genus Datura; species Datura wrightii. Next base: position 65,625,922 of record JASDFA010000019.1, on the reverse strand, counting down.
GACTAGTTTGATGTGTTTAGAGGCTCAAAAGACCATGAATATTGCATATTAACTCTATGAGACTACAATTAAAGTTTCAATACTTGAACCATTATGAAATTTAGCATATCATGATTGTTTGGCCTTGTCTATATGCTTCTGATTATTGCATTTCCAAATTAATTGTGATCACTGTAGACTTAGATACCAAACAACTTCAAATCACGAAAATCAACACTTGAGAAATTTAATATAACACTTGAACTTGAATATTTAATAAATTAGTCCAGTCTCTGTGGGTTTGACATCCTGCTCTTCAGAGTCACTATATAACTTGTTCGATCGCTTATGCTTGTATGCGCACTAGGGTACAACAAGTTTTTGGCACTGTTGTAGGGAAAAATGCATAACTGTTAGGCGGGAGTAAAAGACCAAAAGAATGACAAAGTTTCAAATGCTTAAGTACTCCATACTATAAGCTAATTGTACTTGTGTGCTTAATGTTATAGGGAAACCGAAGAGGAAATTGATGAGTTAAAAAGAATAAAGGTGAAGTAAAACAAGAGATGTTCATAATAAATGTGTGATGTATTAAAAACGCTTAGGGAAGATAGTCACTATTACTGGCCAGAATAGCACCCACCCGTCCTTTATCTTACATTACAACCCGATAAGTCCTACTTGATCTTACTTTTAGACATTCCTAAATTAGTGAGGTAAAACACTAAGGGCAATCTTATGGGTCAATAAATGTTGCATGTGAATTCTCTGTGAGAGTGAGCATAATTCCTATTTATATACCCATGCTTATGTAATTTGGAAAAAAATTAAGAGTAAAAATGGGTAACTCTCTTGTTATGAGGGCACATGTTTGAGCAAGGATGAAATTCATGTTGGACTACTTGATTGAATAAATAGCATGAGTTTGCTGAGTTTCAGAGTCGATTCGTGAGGCTAGGAGGTCTTAACATAGTTATATGTGATATTAGTTGGATGTATGTATCGCATGCTCTATTTTTTAACTTGTTATCTGAAACAATCATGGTAGCCTTAGCTTGAGTTATCTTGCTTCTACTGGTCATATGTGAGTTCTTCGCGTTCATGAGATGTAATTGAGTTGTTCGAGGACGAATAAGGGTTTAAGTGTGGAGTAATGATATTGGGTGGGGATGTGACATCCTAATATATGAGCAATTAACAATGTGGATGTGGTTTACGGGGTTTACGCCCTTGATTATGGACCTTCATACCTCTAATTATTTAACCTAGCATTAACTTCATAACTTCGTCTGAGAGTGGTGATGTGACAATTTAATCTTAAGTGTCTAGCTATCTTCCCGTTTTATTAACCTAGCAAGGAGAATTAGTTATAATTTCTATCCTAACTGCGAATGCTATTTTGAAGACATACCCTTGCTCCCTACATTCTTTTGTTCTAATCTAGGGTTACTCTTTTGAGCTTTTGCCTAAGCTTAACAAGTCCATTTCAGTGGTGATATGTAATACCAAGAATATGCTTAAGATTAGACCCGGGATCAAATCTGGATGTTGGCTGAAAACTAGGATAAATATTATAGAACGGGCAACCTAACAATCGTTGGTCCAACCAACAATCCATAGGGAGTAGTCATGGGGAAGGTAGGCCTGGTGGCAGTGGAGGTAACGAACGAAGTAAAGACTCATTGGTTGTTATAACGAGTCGTCGTGTGGAGCCGTGGTGAGTACTGGTTCTCAGCTTAAGGGAAGGTAATGAGTCATCCAACGACCCATCATGAGTAGTAACGAGTCGTGAGATGAATCATTACCAAGTAGAAGGGAATTTTTGGAATTTATGTAGTGAACATGATGGATGGTGATCAGGAGTTATTGTCATCAGTAACGAGTCATGACGTTTCCTATTACCATCCCCGGACTATTATTTGATAGTGTACCTAACGAGTGATGCCGTGAGTCGTGTCCTAGGGTAACGAGTCATTAGGTCCCTCGTGGTGACCCCCTGTTGTCAAATTCGGTATTTGTAGACTTCAGGCAGTATACCCAATGAGAGGTCCAAAGGGGGCATGGTTTCATCCAACGACTCGTTGAGTGACCCGTTGAGATCCCGTCAACCAAATTTCAGATTTTAGCCCAGGGTTATTTTTGTAATCTCCTAGCTATTTAATCCCTAAACTACGTCATTTTAGGTAAAATTACAGAGATATTTTTGTAATCTCCTAGCTATTTAATCCCTAAACTACGTCATTCTAGGAAATAGCTTTTCCCCTCATTCTCCATGTAAACTTTTAGAAATCGACCATATTTCCTCTAGAGAACTCTCAGTTAAGACTAGGGTTTTACACCCATTGCAGCAGATTCAAGCTTCCTTCTCTGGGAAACTTTTGCCAGGTATGTGGGAATTCAACAAGGGAATTTTTAACCCCTTGTGTCCCCTAAAACTCTTCCTCAGTTCACTATTAGTTCTAGCCCTGAATTTTCGATTGTGAAGGTATTGCTATTAGACCTTGTTTAATTCTTGAGTAATATTATTCTATGCTATTTTTTATGTTTTCCACCAATTTGTAAATAAAATAATGTATGTTCCACTTAATGTGAATTTTATCCCTAACTCATGAAAATAGAAACTAGAATCCTGCGTAAGAATTGAATTCTCGAAATGTCTTGAATCTTTCCAAGTTAGGGGTTTCTATAATAGTTTTATGTGTTAGAAACTCAATCAAATATATATTAGAAAATTTCAATCGAAAAGTTTATATACTCAAAAATGTCAGCCTAGTCTCAGTTAGATTGTTAGCAACTCCCAGGTTGACCAGAATAATGTCAGCTGATCAGTTTGACTACAAAAATTCTTGAGGTGTCAGTATCACCTCCCAGTTATCAAAATCAGATCCAGAACTGAGTGTATAGGAACACAAGGCAGTCATGACACTTAGACAGATAGCTCTGACTAGCCCTATGACCCCAGTCATATTACAGTTTGTTCTTAGAGGGTTATGATGCTTTTAGATAAACAACCCTAACCAGTCTAGAACACAGTCAGAGAATCTGGTTTGATAAGAACCTAACGGTATTTTCAGTAATATATCCCTTACTAGTCTTGGACCCCAGTTTTGAGCTATCAACTTGGTATTCAGTTTAGGTATTCCAATGGGAGAAGGACTTAGCACCGAGCGGACCGAGGTTCCAGCACAAGAAAGTTCCCAGAACTACGTTGCTAGTGCAGGTACAATATTTATTGGCCTAATTGGCCCCATTCGTTTGTGATCACCCAGTTCATTCCTCTATAACCTAGCATGGTATATTAGTTCATATCGATGGGGCATAAAAATCGGACTCCACATTTATCTCACGTGGTTACATCTCGGTTATAGACTCTCCTACTAGTCAATCCAGTCTAGTCTCATAATAATTAGTTCAGTTTAGTTTTAGCTCTATCACTTTAGATCAGTTCAGTACAGTATTTCAGACTTAAAATTTTATACTTAAGGCATGTCTTTGACTATTAGACAGGGGCATTTCGGCCATCTCCGTTTATTACAGTTATTCAGCTCAGTATATTAGTTGGTCATTGCTAGTCATTTTCAATTCAGTCTTTTATATTCAGTTATGTTTTATAATGCTTACTCAGTACATTCAATGTACTGACGCATACTTTTATGTTGTATCATTTTATGATACAACCGTAGGTTCTCAGACTCAGCGCCGTTAGTCGCCACTGTTCAGACCCTCCTCAGCAGCAGAAGTGTGAGTCCTCATCTTTCAAGGACGTTATTTAATTATTTCAGTTTTCCATTATTACTTTCAGTTAGACTTATAGTTAGCTAGGGGCTTGTCCCAGCAGCTCCTTAGTTAGATGGCTCTCAGACACAGACGTGGTTCTTAGACTATTAGTATTTTTCAGATGTTTTACATTTTATGATTCGAGCTTACTTTCATATAGGTTTTATGTTATTATTTCAAAGCTTTCGCTATGTACGTTTTACTCAGAATACCAGTGCATGATAAATCAGGGGCTGACTTGGGGTTACTTGTGACTCCAAATACCGTGTTCCGTCAAGGGTGTAGACTCGGGGCGTGAAAAACTTGGTATTAGAGCACTAGGTTTAGAGTATCCTCTGAATGTATGAAAGTCGCATCAAGTGGAGTCTTTTTCATGGGTGTGAAGCGCGCCACACTTGTGACGAGGATGCTACTAGGAAAACTCTCTTTTGTTCATACTCTTTATCGTGCGTTAAAGTCCAATCCCAGGAGTGTCCTTCTAACTTGTGCTCTGTTTCGTTTTAGTGAATTATGCCTCCTAGATGTGGTAACGGAAGAAGGGAGGGCAACACCAATAGACCTGCCCCACTAGCCCCAGTAGCCCCTCAACATGACATAGTTTCCACCGCGAAGTTCAGGGAAGTTATCCAACTGCTCGCTCAAACAGTCACTAATCAGGTGACCCAGCAGGCTGTTTCGGTTAACACAAGTGGGTCCACAACAGCTTCTAGGGTGCGGGACTTCACCTGAATGAACCCCCCCCCCCCCCATCATTTCAGGGATCCAAGGTAGGGGAGGACCCCCAAGAGTTCAGAGATGAGATTAAGAAGATTACCCGCATAATGGGTGTCAGCTCCTCTGAGAATGTTGACCTGGCTGCCTACCAGCTAAAAGGGGTAGCCTAAGTATGGTATGAACAGTGGAGAGAGGGGCGGGCCTCGGGAGTAGGACCGGTGGAGTGGGAAGAGTTTAACATAGTATTCCTGGATAAATTTATCCCTCGGGAGCTGAGGGAGGCAAAACTAGCTGAATTTATAAACTTGAGACAGGGCAACAGCATCGTAGAAGAATACGCATTTGAGTTTACCAGGTTGTCTAAGTATGCTCTAGAGATGGTGGCTGAGCCAAGGGCTCGCATGTTGAAGTTTGTGAATGGAGTGTCGAACCTAGTCTTCAAGGAGTGCAGGACAGCAATGTTGATTACATATATGGACCTCTCCAGCCTGATTGTCTATGCCCAGCAGATTAAGGCCCAAAAACTGAAGGACATGCAGCGAAAGAAAAAGATGGCAAGGATTGGTCAGTTATATCATGGTCATCAGAGATCAGGTGGTAACAACCTCCCATAGCAGTAACAGCAACAGAAAGTCCCAACACATAGCTCAAGTGACGCCCCAACCTTTTGGTCCCACTAGGATAGGAGGGGTAGAGCATCTAGCTCTTAGTCTCAAGGCTACACTGTCGGGAACAGATATCTAGCTTGCCCCAAGTGCGGCAAGAACCACCAAGAGAGTGTCTTCAGGGTTGAGAGGGCTATTTTGGTTGTGGAAAGCTTGATCATCGGCTTAAATATTTCCTTTTAGCAGGACGGGGGAGAGCCCAATCCACCATATCATCAGCTCCAGTAGGCCGACCAGCTCAGTAGGCCAACACATCAGGTAAGGATGGCGGTCAGCGCCAAAACTATTTTAATGCATTGTCTTCCTGTCAGGATCAAGAGATCTCACTTGACGTAGTCACGAGTATGTTACGCTGCTTTCGTTTAGACGTGTATACCCTCCTAGATCCAGGAGCCATCCTTCGTTCATGACTCCCTATGTAGCAGTCCAGTTCAATGTCAATCTTGAGGTCCTCTTAGAACTATTCTCAGTCTCCACCATTGTTGGCGAGTCAGTTAGAGCCAGCCGGGTGTATAGAAACTGCCCAGTCTCAGTCCTAAATAAAGTCATTCCATATGATCTCATAAAGTTATACATGGTCGACTTCAACCTCATCCTTGGAATGGATTGGTTACACTCCAGTTATGCCTCAGTCCGCTGCAAAACTAGGGTCGTCAGATTTCAGTTCCCTAATGAGCCAGCTCTAGAATGGTCAAGCAATAGTTCAGTGCCAAAAGGTAGGTTTATTTCCTAACTTAAGTCCAGAAAGCTTATTTCTAAGGGATGTAATTACCATCTAGTTCGGGTCAAGGATTCTGAATCTAAGACCCCATCCATCAAGTCAGTTCCAGTGGTCAATGAGTTCCCAAATGTATTTCCTGAAGATCTTCCCAGAGTTCCCCTTGAACGGGAAATAGACTTCAAAATAGATCTCCTCTGAGATACTCAGCCCATCTCCATCCCTCCCTATAGAATGGCTCCAGCTGAGCTTAAGGAATTGAAGGAGAAACTAGGAGATCTTCATGACAAGGGTTTTATCAGACCCAACATATCTCCCTGGGGTGCTCCAGTACTATTCGTGCATAAGAAATACGGTACCCTCAAAATGTTCATAGATTGCTATTAGCTGAACAAAGTCACAGTCAAGAATGGGTATCCCCTACCCAGAATTGACAACCTGTTTGGCCAACTTCAGGGAGCCAGTTGTTTCTCAAAACTCAATCTTAGGTGGGGGTATCATCAGTTAATGGTCAGAGAGTGTGATGTTTGGTGGTTCGTTGGGTATCTAAATCGACACACAAGTGCACGTGGTCGAACAAATAGTAAGTGGCTTTAGTAAGCCAAGTATCGATCCCTCAGAGACTCGGATTAAGTGAAGTATGCTTAAGTATACTATACTATATTTAACTTCTAAATATGCAGACAACAACATAACCAAAAAGTGAATAATTTGTTTTATAAATTTTATACTAAAACTACTAACAATTATCTACTTTGAATTTGGACTATGGATAAAAGCATGCCGAGGTTAAAGAACATGTAATGAAACTGATTATCATCATAAATTGGTTAATCTTTTCTTCCAGTTGCTAGCCAAGAACATTAGCCAAGATATTAAAACTCTCATACTTAATCTCACTTAAGAATCATAAACCATCCGTCTACATTTCTGTGATCAAATGCAATTCATGACCTAGCAATACAATTTTGGTTCCTAAATTGACTAATACGGCTTTCAAGTATATTTCTATCAGGAAAGCACATCAAAACTCAATTTTCCCAAATCAAGTAAAGAACAATATCCTATTAATTCACAACTTTCCAATTTCGTGCTCTCTCGAGTGAAATCGGACTTTTTAGATGTACATTAATGTAGGCCACACACCAATGCAATAAGAACCAGAATTAATAGAACAACATGGAAGAAAAAGATGAAAAAACAGATAATCAATAATCAAAATTCATCACAAGTGTTCATAACCTCAGCAAGGAAGGGAATTAGCCACTCATTTGTGGATTAATCATCCTAAAACAAGTGTAAATCATACAAACAATTGAATTAGAGAAGAAAGAAAGAGAGAAAAAACCCTGAACTTTTCGTCCCTCAACTGCCTGTAACCCATGTCCTTGCTCCACCAAGTTTGAATTCTGAAAAATAAACCTAAGTGTGTTATTTATAGTATTAGGACTCTTTCCCGGAATAACAAGCAACGTGTCACGGAGTGCATCGCGAAGCACTACCTCCGTGACACGCTACGGACGCGGAGGCTCTCTGGAAATCACCCGAACTTGGCCCCAGCAGCACCCTGTCGCATTGGCAGCGTGTCACGCTGCTTGGGAAGCGCGTTGCCACCTCTTGGTGGCGTAGCCAACCTGTCATGGCACGTTGCCAACGCGCAGGTAGGCTGTTGTGGTCGGTCGGCCTGCCGTGGCACGTTGCCAACGTGCAGGTGGGCTGTTTTGTGCCTCCTCTTTGCCAACGTTCGCGTGCTAATTCCGTTTCCAAACCTCTACTTCACCAACTCATGGATTAGTTACTCAAAAGTCACCAAAACCAACAAAACAAAGGCTAATCATGTTGGTTAGCACATATCTTCACTTCATATAAAATTACATGAAAATGTATACAATAACTTAGATAAACAAGACTAATTTAAGTCATAAAGCGTATCTCGGGCATGCTATTTTTGCCTGTGATCATGTGACATACCAAAAACAACATTCAGAACTCGGTATGGACACTATGAGTTTGTGGTTATGTCCTTCGGGCTAACAAATGCCCCCACAACCTTCACGGACTTGATAAAAAGAGTCTTCAAGCAGTATCTGGATATGTTCAGCATTGTATTTATCGACGACATTCTAGCATACTCCAAAAATGAGGAAGAGAATGCTAACCACCTGAGATTATTATTACAGACACTCAGAGACCGCCAGTTGTTCACCAAGTTCAGCAAGTGTGAATTCTAGTTAAATTCCATGACTTTCTTGGGTCAATGTGGTCTCAGTTGAGGGAATACAGGTAGATCCTCACAAGATAGCAGCAGTGAAAGATTGACCCAGACCTACCTCCCCGATCGAAATCAGGAGTTTCCTGGGCCTAGCTGGTTATTACCGACAGTTTGTGGAAGGTTTCATCTCTATAGCATCTCCTCTGACTAAGTTAACGTAGAAGAAAGTGAAATTCCAGTGGTCGAATGCGTGCGAGAAGATTTTCTAGGAGTTGAAGACTCGACTCACTATTGCTCCAGTTTTGACCTTGCCAAAAGGAACAGATGGATTGGTTGTCTATTGTGACGCTTCCAACGTTGGACTCAGTTTTATTCTAATGCAATGGGGCAAGGTGGTAGCCTATGCCTCCAGACAACTCAAAGTTCATGAGAAGAACTATCCAACTCTTGACTTGGAGTTGGCAGCAGTGGTATTTGTGCTGAAAATACGGAGACATTACCTACATGGGGCTCACGTGGATGTGTTCACAGATCAAAAGAGCCTTCAATATGTGTGCAGTTAGGAGGACCTAAATCTTCGACGGAGAAGGTGGTTAGAGCTACTGAAAGTCTAAGACATAAGTGTGTTATATCACTCGGGTAAAGCCAATGTGGTGGCTAATGCACTATGCAGGTTGTCTATGAGGAGCGTAGCTCATGTTGAAGAGGGCAGGAAAGAAATGGTAAAGGATATTTAAAGGCTAGCTCGATTGGGAATACAGTTGGTGTGTTCAGCCGAAGGTGGAGTGGTAATGCAAAGTGGGTTAGATTCTTCCTTGCTAGTTAAAGTGAAGTCAAGATAGGACAAAGATCCATCTTACTCAAGCTTAAGGAAGCAGTTCTCAGAAAAGAAATAGAAGCTTTCTACAAAGGGGGAGATGGTATGCTCTGTTACCAGGGAGGTTATGTGTACCGGATGTCGGCGAGTTCAGATAGCAGATATTGGTTGAAGCATACAGTTCTAGATATTCCATTCACCCTGGTGCTACCAAGATGTACTATGATTTACGGGATATTTACTGGTGGAATGGCATGGAAAGAGATATTGTTGAATTTGTAGCCAAGTGCCCGAACTGCCAACAAATTAAAGAAGAACACCAGAGACCAGGAGGTATGACTCATGATATCAGTATACCTACATGGAAGTGGGAAGAAGTAAATATGGACTTCATTATGGGTCTACCTCAAACTTGTCGGCATCATGACTCAATTTGGGTAATAGTAGACCGGATGACTAAGTCAGCTTACTTCCTCCTAATTAAAACCACGGACTCAGGTGAGGACTATGCCATAATTTACATCCATGAGTTAGTCAGACTTCATGGTGTACCCCTATCTATTATCTCAAACAGAGGTACCCAATTCACCTCTAATTTCTAGAGGTCTTTTCAGAGGCGACTTGGTAACCAGGTCAAACTCAGCACACCTTTTCACCCGCAAACAGATAGGAAAGCTGAGCGGACAATTCATACCCTAGAAGATATGTTGAGAGCGTGCACGATCGATTTTAAGGGCAATTGGGATGACAATTTGCCTCTTATCGAGTTTTCATACAAAAACAGCTACCACTCTAACATTCAGATGGCCCTGTTGGAGGCATTATATTGTAGAAGGTGTAGATCTCCTATAGGGTGGTTTGTGGTTGGTGAAGCTACCTTGATAGGGCGAGAGTCAATTCACGAGGCAATGTAGAAAGTTCAACTCATCCGAGAAAGATTGAAAACAGCTCAGAGCCATCAGAAATCTTATGCCGATGTGAGGAGAAGAGAGTTGGAGTTTGCAGTTAATGACTGGGTTTATTTGAAAATTTCACCCATGAAGGGGGTGATAAGATTTGGTAAGAAAGGAAAACTATGTCCCGGGTATGTGGGACACTATAGAATTTTGAAGCGTATTGGCAATGTGGCCTATGAGCCAGAATTACCTATATAATTAGCAGTTGTGCACCCAGTATTCCATGTGTCTTTATTAAAGAAGTGCATTGGTGATTCAACTTCAGTTGTTCCATTAAGAAAGTGTGGGAGTAAAAGATAGTCTCTCTTATGAAGATTTCCTAGTCTAGGTCTTTGAATTTCATGTTCGCAAGCTAAGGAACAAGGAGGTAGCTTCAGTCAAGGTATTAAAGAGAAATCAACAGGTTGAGGGAGCTACATGGGGGTTGAAGCATATATGATGGCCAAATATCCACACTTATTTTCTACTGGCTCTATTACAGCTTGAGATATTAGTTTTGTCCTAGAACTCAATTTAGTTTCATGTTCAAATCATGTATTCAAGTTTCTTTTACATTATGGATATATGTATGAAGGGAAATTTAGTTCATTAATGTATTTTGTAATGGAGGTAGTCATTCTATCAGTTTTGGATTTAAATGAGTAGTATTTTAAAAATTACGACTGTTATTCTCTGCTTTCCTGACTGTTTTCAAATATTCGAGGATAAATGTTCCCAAGGGGGAGATATTGTAATACCTTAAAAGTGCTTAAGATTAGACCTGAGATCAAATCTTGAAGTTGGCTAAAAACTGGGAAAAATGTTATAGAACGGGAGACCTGACGGATCGTTGGTCCAACCAACAATCCATTGGGAGTCGTCCTGGGGAAGGCAAGCCTGGTGGTAGTGGAGGTAACGATCGAAGTAATGACTCGTTGGTTTTTACAATGAGTCATCGTGTGGAGCCATGTTGAGTACTAGTTCTCAACTAAAGAGAAGGTAACGAGTCATCCAATGACCCGTCATGAGTACTAACGAGTCGTGAGATGAGTCGTTACCAGGTAGAAGGGAATTTTTGGAATTTAGGCAGTGAACAGGACAGATGGTGACCACATGTCGTGGTCACCAGTAATGAGTCCTGACGCCTTTTGAACGATTATTTGACAGTGTACCTAACGAGTGATACCACGAGTCATGGCCTAGGGTAACGAGTCATTAGGTCCCTCGTACTGACGCCCATTTTTTCAGATCTGGTATTTTCATACTTTAGGCAGTAGGCCTAACGAGAGGTCCCAATGAGTCGTGGTTTCAACCAATGACTCATTGAGTAACCCATTGGGATCCTGTCGACCAGATTTCAAATTTTAGCACAGGGTTATTTTTGTAATCTCCTACCTATTTAATCCTTAAAATGTGTTATTTTAGGTAAAATTTCAGAGATATTAGCGGGATTGAATGGTTTTTCCCCTCATTCTCCATGTAAGCTTTTAGAAATCGATCATATTTCCTCTCAAGAACTCTCAGGCAAGACTAGAGCTTTACACTCATTGCAGCAGATTCAAGCTTCCTTCTCTAGGAAACTTTTTCCAGGTATGTGGGAATTCAACAAGGGAATTTTTCTTCCCTTGTGTCCCCTAAAACTCTTCCTCAGTTCATTATTAATTCTAGCCCTAAATTTTCGATTGTGAAGATATTGCTATTAGACCTTGTTTGCTTCTTGAGGAATATTATTCTATGCTAATTTTTTATGTTTTCCACCAATTTGTAACTAAAATAATGTTTGTTCCTCTAAATGTGAATTTTTTCCCTAACTCTTGAAAACAAAAACTAGAATCCTACGTAAGAATTGAATTCTCGAAATTTCTTAAATTTTTCAGAGTTATGAGTTTCTATTATAGTTGTATCTGTTAGAAACTCAGTCAAATATATGTTAGACACTTTAACTCAGAAAGTTTATATACTCAGAAATGTTAGCCTAGTCTTAGTCAGATTTTTAGCAACCCCTGTGTTGACCAGAATAATGTCAGCTGATCAGTTTGACTACAGAAATTCCTGACGTGTCAGTATCACCTCCCAGTTATCAGAATTAGATCCAGAACTCAGTTTATATGTCCACAAGGTGGTCATAACACTTAAACAGATAGATCTGACTAGCCCTAGGAACCCAGTCAGATTACAGTTTGTTCTTAGACTATTACGATGCTTTTAGATAAACAGCTTTGACTAGTCTAGAACCCAATCTCAGAATATGGTCAGAGAAGACAATTAGGGTACCTTTAGTTATATATCTGTTACTAGTCTTGGACCGCAGTTTTGAGCTATTAGCTTGTTATTCAGTTTAGGTATTCCAGTGAGCAACACTTAGCATCGAGCGGACCGGGGTTCCAACACACCCAGGTTCTCAAAACTACTTTGCCAGCGTAGGTTACAGTATTTATTGGTTTGATTGTCCCCTGACTTTTGTGATCATCCAGTTCATACCTCTATACCATGGAAAGGTATATTGGGTCTTATCGTTGGGGTGTAAACATTGGACTCCATGTTTAGCTTACGTGGTTATATGTTGGTTATAGACTCTCCCACTAGTCAGTCCAGTCCAATCTCATAGTAAGCAGTTTAGTTCAGTTTTAGCTCTATCAGCTTAGATTAGTTTCGTACAGTATTTCAGACTCAGAACTTTCAGACTTAGGGCATATTTTTGACCATTATACAGGGTCATTTCGGCCATCTCAGTTTATTACAGTTATTCAGCTCAGTATATCGGTTCGTCATTGCTTTACATTTTTTAGTTCAGTCTTTTATATTCAGTTATGTTTTCTCCTGCTTACTCAGTACATTCAAAGTACTGATGTATGCTTTTATGATGTATCATTTCATGATACAGCCGCAGGTTCTCAAAGTCAGCGTCGTTAGTGGCTGCTGTTCAGACCCTCCTCAGTAGTAGAAGTGTGAGTCCTCATCTTTTGAGGATGTTATTTCATTATTTCAGTTTTTCATTATTACTTTAAGTTAGATTTAGTGTTAGCTGGGTGTTTGTCCCAGCAACTCCTCAGTTAGATGGCTCTCAGACACAGAGATGGTTTTCAGACTATTAGTATTATTCGGATGTTTTACATTTTTATGATTCGGACTTACTTTCGTAAAGGTTTAATGTTATTATTTCAAAGCTTCCGCTATGTATGTTTTACTTAGAATACCAGTGTATGATAGACCAGGGGTTGACTTGGGGTTACTTGTGACTCCATGTACCGTGTTTCGTCCAGGGTGTAGACTCAGGGCGTGACACAATCAAACATTAAAACAATAATTAATAAGAATGCAAGACAAAACAACAAATAAACTTGAAGAGAAATATGAAATTAAGCTTAAAAAATCATGTCATGTGACCTCAACCCTAGAAGAAGGGTTTTAGCCACTGATGTTCATATAATGCTTAAAAACATGTTTGAATTAGAGTAATTACAAGAATGGTTAAAAGAGAAGTAAAGAATTTCAACGCTAGGTGAAGTTCCTCGTTTCTCCCTTCGCTCCTCTCTTCTTTCCCAAAAAATAAAACGTGATAATGAAATTAGGAGTTATGTGTTGAATTTATAATAAATGAAAAAATGCAAATTTTTGGGTGAGCATGAACTGCCTCTGCGTCACGCTGCCCATCACGGCAGATTGCCTCCGTGACACTGAGGTATCGCAGATGGCTAATGGATTGTTGCATTGGAATTGGCCTGGTTGGGCGCCAAAGGGCGTGACACGGCCTTCACTGGGTGCAGGCACGGCGTGGCACGGAGGTGGTCGCGCACTTCACCAGGCGTGGCATTTTGCCATTGCAACCTTTCACTGGAATGGCATGACATCGTGTGCAGATGCCTAGTCATGGCACACTCCCAGGCACGCAGATGCTTTTCTGTGGCATGTTGCTTAACGCCCAATCCTACCGACGTGGGACGCTATATGGCGCGACAGGTACTCCAATTGTGCAATATCATGAGACTTCTTTTCCTTTCATTCTAAGCTTCTTCCTTACTCGTACATCATCATATTAAGCTCATCCTTGGCATTTTTCACCTACAACCAAGGGATAATCACATTGGTTAGTTTATGCACATAAATATAGAAAATCACATGAGAATGTAATTAATTTAATTGACAAACATGACTAAAATTAAGTTATAAAATAGCACTTGGGCACGTAACTATGCCTAAGATCACTACCCCACACTTAAAGCCTTGTTCATCCTCGAATAACTCAATTACATCTCATGCACATAAAGGAATTGCAAATAACCAATAGAAGCAAGACAACTCAAGCTAAGGCTACACCGATAGATTTAGATAGCAATTGTCAAATAGTGCATACGATATGTACAACCAATTAAAATCACATACAACTAAGTTAAGACTTCCTAGCCTCAAGAATCTACTCTAACACTCATCAAACTCATGAAAATTAACCAATCAAGATGTCCGATATAAATTTTATCCTTCCTCAAACATGTGCCCGCACAAAAAGCGAGATAACCATTTCCACTCTTAATTTCTCAACATATGCAAGAATGGGTATATAAATATGACTTAAGCTCACTCTCACGAAGAAATTCACATGCAACATATACTGACCCATAAGCTTGCTCTTAGTGTTTCACTTCACTAATTTAGGAATGTCAGGAAGTAAGATCAAGTAGGACTTTTCCGGTTGTAATGTAATCTAAGGGATGGATAGTTACTATTCTGGCCAATAATAGTGCCTATCTTCCTTAAGCGCTTTTAGTACATCACACTTTTATTAAGTACATCTCTTCTTTTACTTCACCTTTTACTCTCTTCAACTCATCAATTTCCTCTTTCGCTTCCCTATTACTTAAAGCACACTTATATTGTTAGTTGGGAGTACTTAAGCATATAAACTCTTTCATTCTTTTGGTCTTTTACTCCTACCTAACACTTATACATTTTTTTTCAACAAGTGCACTGTAATTTCTCAGAAACCACTAGACCAGACCCGGGAGTTGAAATAGAGAAAACAGTATTTTCAGCATTAGGCCATAGAATGAGTCATCTTGTGACTAATAGGTAGGCCACAATTCATGGAGTGACTCATGGGGAAGGGTTCAAACTTAATTGAAAATTTGGGGATTTGAGTGACCACGAATTATGGTCAGCCACATGAGTCATTAGGCCACCTGTGGTCAAGAATGGGCTAAGGAAGAAGAAAAGTAGAATAGTGTACTTAACTGGTCTTCACCACGACTTGTTGGGAACATCACAAGTCGTGGGGTCGCCCGTGGTGACCAACTGGTGATTTCTGGCAGTGTTGAGGACAAGAGGTGACCACGAGTCATGGTCACCACTAATGACCTGTTATGTCCCTCATGGTCACAGTAATGGATTTTTTGGTAGTGTACTTCATGAGTTGGACCACGAGTCGTGGTCACTGGACACAACTCGTTCAGTCCTTCGTTGGGACTGATAGGGAGATTTTTCAGTGAGATATTTTGGGGAGTTTCTGTAATTTCCTAAACTTCTAGACTCTAAACTATGTCGTTTTGGGCTCATCTAAAAGGGAGTTAAAAGGGTGATCGATGTTCTCCTCTCACCCATTCTCTTGTTACTTAGACTCAGAACACAGAAACTCTCACGGCTAGAACTAGGGAAGTCGACTTCTTCTCAGATTTTCAAGGAATTCTCTTTAGGATTTCTTCACTAGGTTTGTGGGAATTCAACAAGGGAATAGTTGTTCCCTTGTGTCCCTAAAAAAACCTTTTCAAATTTTCTTTATTAGTTATAGCCCTATAGCTTCAAAATGTGAAAAGTTTTCAAACAGATCTCTTGTGGATTCACATGGAATATGTCGTATGATTATAATTACTTTATTATTCCCTATTGCTAGAAATTTTTGAAAGACTTTTATCTAGTAGAATGATTCAGCCGTAGTTCACGGCTTAGTAGAAATTAGAATATTGCAGGTTGAACTAGTTTTTCCCTGTAGCTTAGTACTATCAGTTTGGGATGTACATGTATATAATTTTTGTTAAAATCTTAGTTAGATACACGTTAATCTAGTCTCAATAAGATTTTTAGCAACCTCAGTGTTGTCCAGAAAAATGTCAGCTAATCAGTTTGACCACAATTAATTTTTGAGGTGTCAGTGATGCCTCCTAGTTATCTGAATTTAAACTCAGACATTAGTTATCATATTTTTGTGGTTCTTTAGATGGTTACTACACTTCCAAATAAGCAGCTCTAACCAGTCTTAGAACCACTAACTTCAATCTCAGCTTGTTTTTTAAACGGCTATGACACTCCTAGATAAGCAGCTCTAACCAGTATTAGAACACTAGTTTTAAAACCCTATCCGATAAGACTCTCAGGGTACTCTCAGATAGTATCCCTAAGCCAGTTGTAGTCTTGGGCCCTTTTTCGGCTGGTTCGGTTGGGGTTATAAACCGACACGCAAGTGCACATGGTCAAACAAGTAATAAAGTGGCTAAGTAAGCCAAGTATCGATCCAAGGAGACTCAGGATAAGTAAAATTGCCTAAGTACACTATATTCTTATCTTACTTCTAATTATGCTAACAACAGCGTAACCAACAGTTAAATAAGTTTTTGGTTATAAAAGATATATACTAAAACTATTAACAATTATTTACTGTGAATTTAAACTATGGATATGAGCATGCCAAAGTTAAGAACAAGTAATGAATTCGATTATAATAATAATTTGGTTAATCTCTTCTTCATGTTGCTAGCCAAGAACATTAGCCTAGAAATTAAAACTCTCGTATTTAATTTCACTTTAGAATCATAAACCATTCGTCTACATTTCTGTGATCAAATGCAATTTATGACCTAGCAATACAATTCCGGTTCCTAAACTGACTAATACGGCTTTCAAGTATATTTCTATCAGGAAAGCACATCAAAACCCAATTTTTCCAAATCAACTTAAGAACAATACCCTATTAATTCACAACTTTCCAATTTCTTGCTCTCTCGAGTGAAATTGGACTTTTTAGATGTACATTAATGTCGGCCACACACTAATGCAGTAAGAACAAGAATTAATAGAACAACATGAAAGAAGAAGAAGAAAACCATATCATTCACAATCAAAATTCATCACCATTGTTCAAAACCTTAGCAAGGAAGAGAATTAGCCATTCATTTGTGGATTGATAATCCTAAAACAAGTGTAAATCATGCATACAATTGATAGAAAGAAGAAAGGAACAGAAGAAATCTCTTAGCTTTTTTGTCCCTCAACTGCTTCTAACCCACGTCCTAGCTCCACCAAGTCTGAACTAATTAAAATAAACCTAAGTGTGCTATTTATACTAGTGGAAAATTTTTCCCGGAATAACAAGCAACGTGTCACGGAGGTCAACGCGGAACACTGCCTCCGTGACACGGCGTGGACGCGGACCTTCACTGGAAATCCAGGGTCCGGTAAATTAGCCTCAACGTGGCACGGAGGCCAACGCGGAGGCCTATCTCCGTGCCACGAAGCTGTCGCGAGGCCACACTGGAATTTGCCATTTAATTTCCTCTCCAGGCAGTGTGCCTCCACGATGGTAGCGTGGCACGGCTCCATCGCGGAGCCCCTATACTTTGTGCATTTCAATGTCTTTTCCAGGCTCGCATCCAAGTCCAACTCCGATATAGTTCCAACATGCATTTTAGCTCCTAAAAATCATATTTTCCTGCAAAACAAATGCTAATCATGTTGGTTAGTATAAATTCGCATTTTATTACCAACTACATGAGAATATATACACATTGCACAACAAACAAGGCGAAAATGATACGTTTGAGTATCACTTGGGCATATAAATCTGCCCAAGATCACTTACCCCACACTTAAATTCTTGTTCGTCCTCGAACAACACATACACAGCTCATGCAAATTACATCGCAACCTTTGTCACTATGGTGCGACAATTTATGCTACGGTCATACCGATTATTCAATTTTTGCAAATCATCAAGAAAACATGCATGGTCTTACAATGCAATGACCTTTCATACATCAAGACTTCCTAGACTTTAATAATCGACTCTCGATATCGGCAAACTCATGCAAATCAGCTAATCAAGATATCCGACACGAAAATCAATCTTTCATCAAGCATGTGCCCTCACAACTCACGAGAATCTTTCCCTTTTTGTTCATGCAACACACAAACATTCAAGTAGGGGCATATAAAAATTAATTTCACTCTCTCTCCCAAAAGAATTCACATGCATCATGTCATGAGCCATAGGCTTGCCCTTAGTGTATTACTCCACTAATATAAAGAAATGCAATGCAAGATCACGTAGGACATTAATGGGTTGTAACGGGGCTATGGAACTAGTATATATATTGGATTAGCCAATAATAGTCGCTAGCATCCTTAAGCGCCTTTTCAACACATTCCCATCGACTCATGGATAACTTTTATTCTTTTTTCTCTTTTTCTCTCATTCATGCTGGTTTACTTTCGTACAGCCCATTTCATCAAACACACTTGACACCAAACAAAGGGTTTTCATGTACCCTCCTCATCATTTCATTATAACAAGTGCCTCTTCAACCTCATCTTTTCTTTCCTCACTCTGTTTTTCTTTTTCTTTTCACTTTTCTCACTCTTTGACACTTTGGAAAAAATTCTCTTTTCTTCGTAAGGGCTTAAGAGTTTTGTATAGACTTTTACAGCTAATGAAAAGAAGGAATAAAGCTTAGTTTATACAATTTTTGACAAAAGAAAGAAAGAATTGGCTAAAGGCTCAAAGGGCTGACTAGGGTATACAATCACATAAAAAGGTAGAGTATGACAAGAAAAAATATAGAAACTCTCAGTTAAAACAAAGAAATGCCTACATCCTTTCCAACACTACACCTCCTTCATTTCGTTTTGTACACACACCAGGCAAGTTCTAGACACTTCACAATAGCATGGAATAACAATACCTCACTTTACACTACATGCACATGCTCGAATCAAGATGTATTCACAGACTCTTGAATTAGCCAATTACATGAATTCAAGAATTAAGCCTCAATCATACCGAATCAAATTCTATAGCCCAGGTAACTCAACATATTTACAAAATTGCATGCTTTCAAACGAATCACTTTTACATTTTGAACATCAGTTACAACACGCAACGAAATTTTGCAACCATAAAGCAACTACAGGTTCATTGATGCAATCCACCAAAGAAAAACTGAAAACAAATTAAAAATCCTACTCCTACCGACTATATTTCCCTTAAGACGGTCGTCATCCATCCATCATAGGGAACGGTCACTAACTATGACATCGGTTCAATGGGACTATTCTCGGTAAAAGAACCGAAAACAAACTCCGAGAAACCCAAAAAAAAAATTAAAAACCGAAAAAAATATTTTGCAACACATCGATCATGTCGACAGAAAAATATTTACAAAATATTTTGATAAGTGCAAAATATTTTCGCAAAAATTTTGAAAAATATCAATCATTTCGATAAGAAAAAAAATATTTACAAACTATTTACAGCATTCACAAAATATTTACCTTGGCAACCACACCTTTGCATAACACACATCAGTAACCACAAAAATATGTACGGATACAACACAAATCAGTTCACAGTAGGGTAGCACAAACATACATACAAACCAAGGAAAAAGCATACAGCAGATTAGAGCCTAAGTCCCAGCACCTAGCTACTCCCTACCCCACACTTAAATCGAACACTGTCCCCAGTATTCACTAAAAATACAAAGCATAAAATTTCGGGTGGTGGAACTCCCTGCTCAATCGAAATATTCGACTTCTTCATCTGGTGCTGCTGCCTCGTCGCCCATGTCTGAGTCAGCTCCATCGTCGTTATCGGACTCCACATCGGAGTCCTCCCGACGTGTCTCCTCGTCAGTAGGGACATCATCATCAGTAGCCTCAACGAAGGCTGGTCCCACTCGGTATAAGGCTCTGGCATTCTCGCCAAATGGGTAATCCAACTCCAACTGCCATAACTCTTCCTCGGTGGCTGGTTTTCCACCAATCCATAGCTGAAGCATCTGCATGCCGAACATACATGCCATGTACTGATCGTCACGAGCATGTCGCTCGCCCAAAGTCAGCACTAGCCCGTGTGTGGTGTCGGGGGCCTTAGTTTTTGTCACATCGAGGGCCCTCCGCTCCAACTGCGGGATGTAATCCAAGGCCTCTTCCTCGACATCGAGGCCTCGGAGAAAGGTGGTGATGAGTCCGCCGAACCCGTATCTGTGGCCCTGGTGTAGTCTGGCTCTCTTCATGGCAGATATGATAACCGCCCCAACATTAATCTCTATCCCTTTCATAAGGGCATACACCAAGCAGACACAGTCCCGAGTCACATCCGTCATGTGAACTCCCGGGATTAAGCACGAACATACAATCTTCAGCCATATCCTGGCCTCCCTGTTCATCTGCGAATAAGGCAGAGTCTGGTGGTAACCCCTCTCCTTATGTCTACTCCATCGGGCTGTGGATCGAGCCCCACACAATGTACGTCTGATGTTGGCATACGGTGGGGTGATGTTTAGCTGGCGGAGAACGTGAGCGTCTGTGTCCCGCGCTCCAACGATGGCATTAAATTGCTGGGGTTCCAGAGTAACAATCTGCCCTCTAATTTTTATTGTGTGGCTTCTGATGGCCGGGTTCCAATTTGCGTAGAATTCCCGGACCAAATGTAGGTTGCACTTCTTGGGCTCCTGGAATATAAAGCTGAGCCCAGCTGCTTCAATCCTCTGCACAATACGGGGGAACTCCTGTGCTAGTGGTTCCCATGCAATATGTTCCTCCGGGAAGTACTTGCTCTCCTTATGCTTAGCATACCACTTCTTCCCTTCTTCGGTAACCCATCTTGTTCCGTATTGGCGGCGTTGGCCGCGCGGAACAGCTGGTGCAGCCGGGACTGCGGTGCCCATTCTCATTCTTTTCCTCCCGGTGCCAGAAGTAGAAACACCTTTGCCCTTATCCTGCCTACTAGCCATTGTACCTGTCAATATACACAAACAAGCACAACGTTAAGCTAAATACATGTTAACTTCGGCTAAGGTCGGGTTACAAACGTTTACCCCACACTTAGTCCTTAGCTACTTTTACAAAACTACGGCAAGGATAACTCTATTTACACCAAAGACAACAACTATACAATTTATGCTTAGTGCGTTCACAAATATTTCGACAGCATAACACTTAGCGTACTACTCAGACTTCATACAGCTAATGCCAATCCTACTATCGCTAACAATTCAACCATCGCACAAGCAATAAAAATAAAAAAATAAAAACAATGACAAAAGTTCTATATAGACATACAAATCCAAATAATCAAACCAATTTGAACAATCTTTGCATTTTCCCCAAAAATTCGAGAATTCGTCGTCTTTTACATTCAAACAATATTTACACGACTTATCTCAATTTACAACCACAACCCAGCATCTAATTCATCAACTTATCAAATAACCCAATTCAAATTCAATAACCCAAGCCCTAGAATGCAATTTTTCAATCAAATTCGGATTATTCACGTAATCGACAAGTTCAAACGCTAATTACAACAATCCGAACATATATCAATCACAAATAACTCAACATCATGTTAAATTGCTACTTAGGGTGATATATCTCACCTCACATGCCCAAATTCGACTAAAATCGCCAAAAATTTGAAAGAAACGAGGAAAACATACCTTTGAGTTGAAGAACTGAAGAAACTTGACGATTTCTTTGCCTAGTAGCGTGGCACGTTGGTTGGGGAGGGGGATTTGGGTGTTTGGTCGCGAAAAGGAGAAGAAATGGGGAGAAAGGGGCAAAAATCGGGGTTAATTTAAAGAAAAACACGCGGGTCACCCGGCAACCCGGTATGACCCGGCACCAAATGTAAGGCAACGTGTCACGGAGGGTAACGCGGAGCCCCTCCTCCATGACATGGAGCCAACGCGTTGGCTTACTGGAAATTTTAAAAAATCTGGATTTTGCCTTCAACGTGTCACGGAGGGTAACGCGGAGCGCTTCCTCCGTGACACGGAGCCAACGCGCCAGTGCACTGTTTCTTCCATTAAATTATTTTTTCATACCTTGCCTTATTCTTCCCAATTCCATGCATATTTCTCTCCGTTAGACCTGAAAATCACCTCACTAAACAAAATTGGTTAGATTAATAGATTTCCCTAACTAAAATGAAAAATATTAACTAAAACAAGAATCTAAACCTAATCAAGAAAAGAAAAATAAAAATAAAAATTATTTACACTAAAAAAAAGAAAGAAAGAAAATATTTTTCACGGGTTGCCTCCCGTGCAGCGCCTGGTTTACCGTCGCGGCTCGACGTCCTTTATGCTCATTTATCTACTAGGGTGATGGACGATTTGTCACGATCATTGTCCTCCCCCCAGTAATTCTCAACCTTATCAGGTGGCCTTCCTATTAACTCTCGGGAATCATTTATTCAATTAGCGTTCCCATGATCAATCACATTGATCACCGAGAGTTCTTCATTCACTGTCGGGAGCTTAGGTGCTTTGTACACATCGAACACTTCGACCTTTTCATGTGCTCGCATTGTAAGTTGACCCGCAGCTACGTCAATTAATGCTTTTCCGGTTGCCAAAAAGGGACGTCCCAAAATAAATGGGACTTCAGCATCTGGTTCAAAATCCAGAACAATAAAATCGACCGGAAAAATGAGGGAGCCCACTTTCACTAGAACATCCTCAACAATGCCATCCGGCTTAGCCAAGGACCTGTCTGCTAATTGCAAGATTACCGTTGTAGGTCTAGGACTCCCTAGACCTAACTTTATGGATACCGAAGATGGCATCAGATTTATGCTTGCTCCCAAGTCGCATAATCCATGAGCTTGGATACTCTGCCCAATAGTAAGCTGGATAGTAAAACTTCCAGGGTCTTTCAGTTTCGTGGGCAGTCTGTTTTGAATCCGGGAAGTGCATTCCTCCATCAAAGCTACCGTGGCATACTCAGTCAAGCGACGTTTGTTAGCCACGATGTCTTTAATATATTTTGCATATTTGGGCACTCCCTGCAAGACATCCACAAGAGGTAAATTAACATGTACCTGTTTAAGCACCTCCATAAATTTCTTAAAACACGCCTCCTCCTTGTGTTTCTTGAGTCATTGAGGGAACGGGGGTGGAGGTCTTTCTGCTTCTGCTTCTTTGGTCTTCCCCTATCAGAACTTTGTTCCTCCTCAACTTCTACTGCTCCTGACGTTTGAGGCGGTCTTTCCGATTCCACCTCCTTCAACTGTAAACCACTCCTCGTGGTCACTGCATTCACCTGCTTCGGATTTGGATCTGTGTCGCTAGGTAGTCCTCCTCTGGGTCTTGTATTTTGGGCACTAGCAAATTGCCCAAACTGATATTCAAGAGCCTTGGTCGCCAATTGATTGTTCTTCACTTCGGCTGCCAATTTAACATAGTCAGCCTGCAATTGTGCCTGATTAGCGATCATGGTTTTGAACATCTCCTCAATGGTCGGTGATGGTGGTGGAGGAGGGGCATTGTGATTTCTGAATTGAGCTTGATAGTTATGCTGCCCTCCTTGATTTCTCTGCATACCCTGACTAGAACCTTGGCCTTGTTGGTTGTTGCTACCCCACGAAAAATTTGGATGGTTCCTCCAATTTGAGTTGTAGCCACTACCAAACTACTGCTGATTTCTCTGTGCATTGCCCACAAAGTTAACAGAATCAGGATTTGCACCACAGCACTCAGCTGAATGCTCACTACTACCACACACTTCACACCACATCTGCTGGACTGCATTGACTGAAACTGAAGGCTGGTTCAAATTCATATTGCTGAAGTGGTTGTTTAACTGATTTTGCAAGGCAGCTATCTGTGCAGCGATAGCTGTGAATCCATCCACTTCAAGCACTCCCGCTGCTTTCCTTGCTCCACCTCTTGATGAATCGGCATTCCATTCTGGATTGCCCTGGGAAATTCGGTTGAGCAAAGTGTACAGCTCCTCATAGGTCTTTTCCAGCGCTTGCCCTCCAGCTGCTGAGTCTAACAGAATTTTAGTATGGGGTTCCAAACCCTCAATAAATGTGTGTACCAACACCTCATTGGACTGATGATGATGAGGACAGTCCCGCAACATGGATTTAAATCTTTCCCAGGCTTGATATAGATTTTCTCCCTCCCTCTGTTTAAAACTTAGAATTTGACTTCTAGGTCTTGTTGTTTTATCAGAAGGGAAAAATCTAATCAAAAACTTCCGTGCAAGATCATCCCACGTTGATATAGAATTTGGTGGTTCAGCTTTTAACCACCTCTTGGCTTCACCAAGTAAGGAAAACGGAAATAAGGTGAGCCGAACATAATCAGGTGACACTCCAGCGCGTATATAAGTGTCATTTATCTCCAAAAAATTCTGGAGATGTTGTTGTGGGTCTTCATGAGGGAGACTGGTAAATTGCCCGCTTGTGTGCAAAAGTTGCACCATGTTCTGCTTTAATTCAAACCTCCCTCTAGGCTCTAGTTTGCGGATACTAGAATGTACATTGTTGGCATGTGGGATTGCCACCTCGCGAACCGGCCTTGCTGCTGCTTCATCGGGCACTAACACTGCCCTTACAACTGGTGGGTTTTGTTGCTCCATAATAGACTGTCTGAGCAACTGCAGCTTCTTTTGTAGAGCTTCTCTACGTTGACTATGAAATTCACGTTCAGGCTCTAAGTAAGATTCCAACAGCTCTTTGTCCCTTGCCAGTGTTCACAGAAATCAAGTCTGCAAAATACAGGCAAAGACCAAATTGTTAACACTTAAGAAAATAAAACAAAAATACAGTAAATTTACACTTAACACAATTTCACCAATTGCCTAGTCTCCCCGGCAACGGCGCCAAAACTTGTTCGGCTGGTTCGATTGGGGTTATAAACCGACACGCAAGTGCACGTGGTCAAACAAGTAATAAAGTGGCTAAGTAAGCCAAGTATCGATCCAAGGAGACTCAGGATAAGTAAAATTGCCTAAGTACACTATATTCTTATCTTACTTCTAATTATTCTAACAACAGCGTAACCAACAGTTAAATAAGTTTTTGGTTATAAAAGATATATACTAAAACTATTAACAATTATTTACTGTGAATTTAAACTATGGATATGAGCATGCCAAAGTTAAGAACAAGTAATGAATTCGATTATAATAATAATTTGGCTAATCTCTTCTTCATGTTGCTAGCCAAGAACATTAGCCTAGAAATTAAAACTCTCGTATTTAATTTCACTTTAGAATCATAAACCATTCGTCTACATTTCTGTGATCAAATGCAATTTATGACCTAGCAATACAATTCCGGTTCCTAAACTGACTAATACGGCTTTCAAGTATATTTCTATCAGGAAAGCACATCAAAACCCAATTTTCCCGAATCAAGTTAAGAACAATACCCTATTAATTCACAACTTTCCAATTTCTTGCTCTCTCGAGTGAAATTGGACTTTTTAGATGTACATTAATGTCGGCCACACACTAATGCAGTAAGAACAAGAATTAATAGAACAACATGAAAGAAGAAGAAGAAAACCATATCATTAACAATCAAAATTCATCACCATTGTTCAAAACCTTAGCAAGGAAGAGAATTAGCCACTCATTTGTGGATTGATCATCCTAAAACAAGTGTAAATCATGCATACAATTGATAGAAAGAAGAAAGTAAGAGAAGAAATCTCTTAGCTTTTTTGTCCCTCAACTGCTTTTAACCCACGTCCTAGCTCCACCAAGTCTGAACTAATTAAAATAGACCTAAGTGTGCTATTTATACTGGTGGGAAATTTTTCCCGGAATAACAAGCAATGTGTCACGGAGGTCAACGCGGAGCACTGCCTCCGTGACACAGCGTGGACGCGGACCTTCACTGGAAATCCAGGGTTCGGTAAATTAGCCTCAACGTGGCACGGAGGCCAACGCGGAGGCCTATCTCCGTGCCACGGAGCTGTCGCGAGGCCACACTGGAATTTGACATTTATTTTCCTCTCCAGGCAATGTGCCTCCGCGATGGTAGCGTGGCACGTCTCCATCGCGGAGCCCCTATACTTTGTGCATTCCAATGTCTTTTCCACGCTCGCATCCAAGTCCAACTCCGATATAGTTCCAACATGAATTTTAGCTCCTAAATATCATATTTTCCTGCAAAACAAATGCTAATCATGTTGGTTAGTATAAATTCGCATTTTATTATGAACTACATGAGAATATATACACATTGCACAACAAACAAGGCGAAAATGATACGTTTGAGTATCACTTGGGCATATAAATCTGCCCAAGATCAGCCCTCAGTGTCGAGCTATCCAATTGGAAGTAGTAGTCATGGTAGGATTATCCAGCGGGAGTAGGACTTAGCACTGAGAGGGCTGGGGTTTGAGCGCACCCAGGATCCCAGAACTAAGTTGCCACTGTAGGTTATATTTTATTGGCCTCATGGCCCCCAACAATGATCTCATAATCCATGCATTTATATCCTGGCAAGGTTGTTATACCCTGAAAGCCTAAGGTTAAACCCGACAGTTGAAAGGGAGAAAATAAGATTTCTGTACCAGATCACAGATCGGATAATCATGTGACCCATCAGGTTGACCACGAGTGATTAAGTGACTCATGGTGAAGGGTGTTAACTTATTTGGAAAATTCAGAGTTGAGGCGACCACGGGTGTGACCACAGGTGTGTCCACGAGTCATGGTCAGCCCCACAAGTCGTTAGGTCACCCATGGTCAAAGGAATTAGAAGGAGAAGGTTGAAATGGCAGTGTACCCTACGGTTTGACACCATGAGTCATGGTCAATCACCCCAATTCGTTAGCTGAGTCATGGTCAGATTTTGGTGAATGACTTAAGGAATTGGCAATGGAGGTAAAAAGTGCTGACCATGAGTCGTGGTTACCGGTAACGAGTCGTTAGGTCACTCGGACCCTTTGAGGAAAAGTGACAGTGGACTTCACAACAGTAGGTGATGGATCGTTTCGCCTGGTAACGGCTTGTCTAGTCCCTTGTGGGGACTAGCAATCAGTTATTTTCTATCAATTTAGTAAGGGATTATTCATAATTTCTATGATCTTAAGGCCTAAACTACGTCATTTTAATCAATGAATAGGGAGTATTAAGAGGGGAAAATTCATTCTCGGCTATTACTACTCATGCATGAAAACATAGAGGGCTAGGGAGGTGATCAAGATTAATCCCTTAAGGTTTTCCTTCAATTCTTCATTGGGCAATCAGATAAATTTTAGATTCAGATCCTATCAGGTATGTAAGGCTATGAAATTGTGAATTTATTCACACCCATGCCCAAACCCTCTCTAATTCATGAAACTCTATGTGTTTATCCTATGGTATTTTAATCCAATGCATGAATTTCCTAATTTTCTACATGGGTTTAATCTAAGTATGTTTCTATTATTCAATTATGCTTGATGGGAAAGTTTTACGATGTTTCCAATTATAAATCATGTTTTCAAGCTTTATAAATCAAAATGTCCATCCATGATAAGTTCATGAAAGTTGATATTTGTGATACATGTTCAAGTATAATTTATGATTTCAAGTTAATTAGCTTACCATATGATTTTGGAGTCAAGACTCCCAATTATATTCAGCATGTGGTATGGTTTGAGCCAAGGCTCCACATGTATGATTTCAGATTTTATATGTACATGATTATTCAACCTCGTCAATAGACGATGGTTAGATTTGTTTAAAAATGATGGAGAGCATATGTATGTTTTTGGGAGTAGTGCCTAGTACCAAGTAGGCTAAGGGTCAGTCAACCCTATGCCTCAGAACTACGCGCCAATGTAGGTATGATCAGATTATTTTGGGACCTCCTATGTGAGCTTTCCCTAGCCCCAAGGGGACTTCATCTTGATATTGATATCATGGTAGCTTCCTTAGCCCTGGCAAGGCTTTGGACAGCTCTACTTACTTGAGTGTGATAGTCGGGACCACATAAGCTCTATCATGGTAATGTCGGTTATAAGATGAGTCTCCCATTTTTGCTCATGATTTCAATTATTCATGTTATCATTCATGATATATATATATATATGTTCTAAAGCAGGTTTGACCCAATGTTCAATTTTACTTATGATTATCATATTTCATTTTTGGGTCATTCAATTCAGTAATGATGTTATGTTATGTTCAGATCATGATTTCAGGAAATAGCATGCAAGCCCTAGTCTCAGATTCGTATCTTGATGTTGTTTTATATTATGCATGTTTTAAATGATTTTACTTATTTTAAGAAGTTTTTTACTTACCCTTGAATACTCGGTACATTCCACGTACTGACCACATACTCTATGTTGTATTGTTTCATGGTACAGGCTCTGATCTTCAAACTCAGCCCCGTCACTAGCTAATTCCGGAGTTAGCACCTAGCTTCTGTGGTGAGTCCTCATCTCCTGAGGACCATACATTATTATTTATCTTAGTTGTTTCAGTTTCATACTTGTCCGGTTAGTTGGGGTATTATCCTATCAAACCATCAGTTATGTCGGCTTTCAGACTATATGTAGTAATAAGCTTGTCATGTATGAAGTAAATTTTGATTTCAATGTTATGTTATGATTAGACTTCCGTTATACTTATTATGTTAAGTTTTTCTCTTTATTGATTGAGTTAGATGTATGTTCATTCCATGGGTCGACTTGGAGTCTTTTGGGGCTCCTTGTCTCGTGTCTCAATTCGAGCCTATGTTTGGATCATGAAAAACTTGGTATCAGAGAAATAGGTTTTGAAATGTCCTAGGGAGTCTGAAAGCCACGTTAAGTAATGTCTTTTTTATGAGTGTGAAGTGCGCCACACTTATGACGAATAGGCTATGAGACATTTAGGAAATGTTCCCTTCTTTCATGATCTATGTCGTGCAATGAAGTGTCTCTCTATCCTTCTAACTCCCACTATTCCTGATTGTAGAATCATGCCTCCCCGCAGAGTTAACGGTAGAAGAAATGGGAATGGAAACGGCCACAAGGATGGCAATATGGACGAGCACCAACAAGCCCCACCAGTCCATGAGCACCATGCACTAGAGCCGGTTGCCCACGCTGATTTCAGGGCAACCATTCAGATTCTAGCATAGGCCTTTATTGCCTAGGTCAACCAGTATGCAGTGGCGCATGTCCCACAGAACGGGAATACGGCAGCAACACGAGTCAGATATTTCCTAAGGATGAACCCACTAGAGTTTCTTGGTTCCAAGGTGGACAAGGATTCACATAAGTTTATTGACGAGAATTTGGAGATCACCCAGGTCATGGGAGTGAATGGGGAAGAGTGTGTTGATTTGGCCTCATATCAATTGAAGGGGGTGGCACACATTTGGTTTAGACAGTGGAAGGATAGTAGGGCAGCCGGAGCCGGCCCTATCAGTTAGGTGGAGTTTCATGTCACTTTTCTAGATAGTTTCTACCCTCATGGGATGAGAGAGTTGAAGGCAGCCAAGTTCGTAAACCTAATGCAGGGGAAGATGACAGTGCAGGAATATGCTCTAGAGTTCACTCAACTATCAGAGTAGGCCCCCGAAGTTAGTGGTTGATCAAAGGGTGCGGCCAAGTAGGTTTGTTCATGGGGTGGAAAACTATCTAGAAAAGATTGTAGGACTGCTATGCTCCATAAAGATATGGAGTTCCCTCGGATAGTCTTATACGCCTAGCATATGGAGGCGGCACATGTGAGGGAGAGAGAGGCCAAGAGGGCCAGGACAGACAACTATAGATTCTCTCAGCCGATACCAGGTGGTGGGAATCGACAACAGTCCCACCATAGATCTTCATCCCCAGCATCTTCAGCGATGAGTGTGCCATCGAGACTGAGGCACGACCAGAGAGGACGAGAGCAGTCCCACAGATTCCAGTATCCCAGTTTTCGATAGGTGTGGTCGGAGGCACACGGGTCAGTGCTTGGTGGGTATAAGTGCTTGATTCAGCTGTAAGAAGCCCCGACATATGCTTAGGGATTTCCCAGCAGCTAGAAAGGGCCATGATAGGGGTCGATGCACAACTTCCAATTCAGCAGCTCCACCAGCATACCCAGCTCAGTAGGGGGCTTTTACTAGCACAGATGGTGGTCAGCGCCAAAACAGATTCTATGACTTAGCATCTCACCAAGAGCAGGAGGTCTCCCATAATGTAGTCACTGGTACATTATGAGTTTTCCATCTTGATGTATACGATGTATTAGATCCAAGGGATACCTTGTCTTTTGTGACACCTTATATGGCTAGCAGTTTCGGAGTCAGTCAAGAAATCTTGTTAGGATCCTTGTCAGTCTCTACTCTAGTGGGTGATTCAATTGTAGCTAGATGGGTGTATAGAAGTTTCATGGTCAAAGTCCTTTAGAAAGTCACCTCAGCAATTTAGTAGAGTTAGCCATGACCGATTTTGATGTTATCCTCAGCATGGATTGGCTATTTTCATGTTATGCCTTAGTTAATTGTAGAACCCAAGTAGTACAATTTAGATTCCTAGGTGAGCCAGTCTTAGAATTGAAGGGTAGTTCAGTCGTGCATGTAGGTTGTTTCATTTCCTACCTTAAGGCTAGAAAGATGATCTCCAAAGGTTGTGTATACCATCTCGTTAGGGTTAAGGATGTTATGTCCAAGACCTCGACTATCTAGTCAGTCCTAGTAGTATGCGAGTATCCAGAAGTCTTTTCAGATGATCTATCGAGAATCCCTCCCAAGAGGAAGATTGATTTTGGTATTGACCTTCTTCCTACGCAGCCTACATCTATTCCTCCTTACAGAATGTCTCCACTTGAGTTAAAAGAGTTGAAGGAACAGTTGAAAGACCTTCTAGATAAGGGTTTCATTAGACCGAGTAAATCCCCATGGGGTGCACCAATTCTCTTTGTCCGAAAGAAAGATGCTTCTCTTCATATGTGTATTGATTATCGACAATTGAACAAGGTCACCATCAAGAAAAGGTGCCCTCTACCTAGGATTGATTATTTATTTGACCAGTGATCTTGGGCATAATTACATGCCAAAGTGATACTTTATAACATAGTTTTGTCTTGTTTATGTATTTAATTATGTACATTTTCATGCCTTTTTATATAAATGAGAAGAAATATTAACCAACATGATTAGTCTTTGTTTTTGAAGGAAATAATGCATTGGAGGACCCAATCTATGATTTGGTGAAGTGCAGGAATGATATCGGGAGCGAAACACGAAAGTTGGAATAAATTGGGCGATTTCCAGAGGGCTTCCGCGATACCTCCGTGACACATTGGCAGTGCTCCGCATTACACTCCATGACACGTTGGCAGTGCTCTGCGATACACACCGTTTCACGGAGGCAGTGCTCCTTGATACACTTTGTGACACGTTGCTTGTTATTCCGGGAAAAATTCCCACTAGTATAAATAGAACACTTAGGTTTTATTTTTAATAATTCTGACTTGGTTGAGCAAGAACGTGGGTTACAGGCAGTTGAAGGGACAAATTTCTTAGGGTTCTTCTCTATCTCTTTCTTCTTTATTTCAATTGTTTGTATGATTGACACTCATTTAACGATGTTTAATCCACAAATGAGTGGCTAAATTCACTTCTTGCTGAGGTTAAGAACATTTGTAGTGGAATGTAATTATTGATCATCTTGGTTTTTTCATCTTTTCTTTCATGGTTGTTCTATTAATTCTTGTTCTTACTGCATTAATGTTTGGCCAATATTAATGTGTATCTAAAAAATCCGGTTTGCGCTCAAAAGAGAAAGAAACTGGAAAGTTGTGAATTAATAGGATATGATCTCTTCTTGGTTTGGGAAAATTGAGAATTGATTTACCTTTAGAATAGAAATATATCTAAAAGTCGTATTAGTTAATTAAGGAATCGGTTTCGTATGGCTAGAACGTGAATTTCTTCTTATCACAGAAATGTAGGTGGAAGGTTCATGATTCTTAAGTTGGGTTAAATACGAGAGTTTTAATCCATAGGAAATAATTCTTGACTAGCAACCGGAGGAAAGATTATCCAACTTGTATCAATAAATTGCTTCCCTTCATGTTCGTTTTAGCCTCAGCATGCTCATTACTATAGTTCAGACTCAATTTGTACATTTGTTTTAGATTAGTATAAATTAGGAAACAAACTCCCAAAATCTTCTTGAAACTGTTGTCTGCATTATTAGAGTTACAGTTTATTAACGCTTGATTCGATATTACCTTGGTCCAGTCCCTGTGGGATCGATACTTGGCTACTCTAGCCATTTTACTACTTGTTCGACCATGTGAACTTGCATGTAGGTATTCCAAACCACAGAACAACCAGCTTTAGGGTGCCAAGTGCTTTTCGAAGATAGATCTCAGATCCAGATACCATCATCTCAGGTTTCAAGAGACTGACATCCCGAAGATGGCCTTCAGGACGTGGTATGGTCATTATGAGTTTGTAGTTATGTCTTTTGGACTAAAGAATTCTCCTAAAGCTTTTATAGACTTGATGAATAGGGTGTTCAAGCCATACTTGTATATGCTCATGATCGTGTTTATTGATGACATCTTGATATACCCTTGGAGCGAGGTGGAGCATGCTGCTCATTTGAGGGTGGTACTATAGACTCTCAAGGATCGCCAACTATATGGCAAATTTAGCAAGTGTGAGTTTCGGTTGAACTCGGTGGTATTTTTGGGCCAAAGATTCTGATATATGTGTCCTTTACCATCCGAGAAAGGCTAATGTAGTAGCAGTCGAACTTAGTAGAACCTCTATGGAGAGTGTGTCCCATGTGGATGAGGGGAGGAAGGAGCTGGTGAAGGATGTGCATCGACTTGAAAGGTTGGGAGTTCATTTTGTTGACTCGACCGATGGCGATGTTATAGTTTAGAGCAGATCAGAATTGTCCTTGGTGACGGATGTAAAAGCTAGACAAGATGAGGACCCTATTTTGGTGAAGTTAAAGGAAGCCATTCAGAATCAGAAGGTAGACATCTTCTCCAAAGGGGGAGATGGTGTGCTTTGATATCAGGGTCGCTTGTGTGTCTCGTACGTTGATGATTTGAGGAATCAGATGTTGCATGAGGCTCATGGTTCAAGATATTCGATATATCCAGGTGCCACCAAGATGTACCGTGACCTATGGGAAGTCTATTGGTGTAATGGCATGAAGAAAGACATCGCAAAATTTGTAGCTAAGTGTCCAACTGTCAACAAGTGAAGGTTGAGCACTAGAGACCGGGAGGTGTGCTCCAAGATATTGGTATCCCTATGTGGAAGTGGGAAGAAATCAACATGGACTTCATCATTGGGTTGCCTCACACTCGTCGACAGTATGACTCCATTTGGGTAGCAGTGGACAGGTTGACCAAAGCCGCTCATTTTTTACCGATCAAAAATAGTAATTTAGTGGAGGATTATGCCAAACTATACCTCCGAGAGCTAGTTTGGTTGCATGGGGTGCCTTTGTCCATAATATCAAACAGAGGTACTTAGATTACCTCTCAGTTTTGGAGGTCATTTCAAAAAGGACTGGGTACTCAAGTTACGCTCAGTATAACATTTCACCAGCAAACGGATGGTGAGGCAGAGTGGACAATTCTAATTATCGAGGACATGTTGAGAACATGTGTGATTGACTTCAAGAGTAGTAGGGATGACCATTTGCCTCTTATTAAGTTTGCATACAATAACAACTACCATTCCAGCAATCAGATGGCTTTGTTTGAGGCTCTCTATGGGCAGAGAAGTAGATCACCTACTGGTTGGTCTGAAGTCGGTGAAGCTGCGATGATAGGACAATGTCACACCCCACCTTGGGGGGTATGACTGGCACCTGGTGCCCTGCTAGGACCTCAACTGCTGGACTGCTAAGCCTGGGCACATCTGGTGCCTGGCTGGCTCTAACTCATATTTCTGGAAACAAAGGGCTATATAACGGCTATAAACACAGCCCCCGGCCCATTGGCCTACAGCCTTCTGTACCTGTTCTAACAGCTGACCAGAAACATACCAATACAGGGAGAACTATGCGGGCCGACAAGGCCACCATGCTGTCTAGTTATCTGCAACTCAATCAAGAAGTATTAAAAAGCTACGTGACCGGCAAGGTCACCACTACTGGCAAACTATGGCCCCACACGGCCACCATAAAAGAAAGAAAGAGTACTAACAGCTATACAACTGCACGGCCTCACACGACCGGCTCGTCTGACCACAGGGAAAACATATACAGACTGCAAGCCTCTAGGAATAGTAATAGAAATGATCGGGACAGGGCCCCAACCTACCCGTACTATACAACAAAGAAAATGGACTACACCTCTAGAATTCAGTCTGCGGATGACAGGAGCTGAATACTCGAATGCTGACAGGAATCACGTGGTGTCGTCTACTCGTCTATGAGTACCTGCAGGCAAGTAATACAGCGCCCCACCGGGCATCAGTACCGCTGGTACTGAGTATATAAAGCAATAACTGAAAGAAATATCTGAAATCGATAACACAACGGGTGAAACTGAAGTAGAAAGAACTAGATTAACTGTCTGATGGTGTGAGTCGTACCTATTCTTAATCATACTGAAGGGAGTAGGAGTCGTACCTGAGGATTTATCATTCTACTGTCAATCTACACGTAACGACTGTAACACAGTATAACATATCATAACATATATAGCACACACAGACCTTACCCGGCCCCCATAAGCCGGGAGGTACAACCAGCACAGAATCTATACCCCTACCCCGGTGATCCCATCTCCTATAAACCCCGTAAGCATCCTGCCGGTCCCCTGGGTATGCACTTGGGCTCGCTGAGCCCCTGACTATAACTGTATCTGAGTCCGGAGGACTCCTGAATCTACACCCGGGTGTATCCGCTCAACTGGGGTGTGTAAGGGCCTATCAAGGCACAAATATGGGGAAAACTGGCATCCCATCTTCGTCCCCTGTGGGACGGCATACCACTCAGTAGAGCGACGTATCCTCGTCCTCTGGCTGGGGCGACGAGATACAGCTATCAACCGTGGGGCGGTCATGGATGCTAGGTAGTCCAACCCCAAACAATACAACGGTCTCAACTAGTAGTACTATCTGCATATCTCACATACTGAGGCTAATAGGGGTAAAGTATCGTATACATTACATGCTGAACTAATGATAGTAATCTGTACGTATTCAATACATGCTAAAACTGGTAAATATATATATATATATATATGAATATAGTCTCCTGCCAAACTATACTGGGGGAAATGCTATACAAGATAGTGTTTCTGCTGAAAACTATGTTGTTTACTGAGTTTCTGTATTAACATGATTTACATTTCCTAACATGCATTCTAAACTTTATTTTAGCCTGCCATTCTATTTCTGAAGTTCTTTACGAATATTGCATCACTGTACAGAGCACCCAAGCTCCCGATTATAAATGAGGAACTCTCGGTGATCAATGTGATTGATCATGGGAATGCTAATATAATGAATGATTCCCGAGAGTTAACAGGAAGGCCACCAGATGAGGTTGAGCACTACTGGGGGGGAGGACAAGGATCGTGAAAAATCGTCCCTCACCCTAGTAGATAATTGAGCATAATGGACGTTGAGCCGCGATGGTAAACTAGGCGCTGCACGGGTGGCAACCCGTGAAAAGAAAAATATTCTATTTTTCTTCTTTTAGTAGAGTGTAATTAATTTGTATTTTTATTTTCTTTTTCTTTTTCTTGATTTCATACAAATTTTTCATTTTAGTTAGTATTTTTTTCATTTTAGTTAGGGAAATCTATTAATCTAACCAATTTCGTTTAGTAAAGTGATTTTCAGGTCAAACGGAGAAAAATGTGCATGGAAGCGGGAAAAATAAGGCAAGGTATGAAAAAATAATTTTATTGAAGAAACAGTGCACTGGGGCGTTGGCTCCGTGTCATAGAGGGAGGGCTCCGCGTTACCCTCCGTGACACATTGAAGGCAAAATCCAGATTTTTAAAATTTCCAGAGAGCCATCGCGTTGGCTCCGTGTCACGGAGGAGGGGCTCCGCGTTACCCTCCGTGACACGTTGCCTTATATTTGGTGTCAGGTCACACCGGGTTGCCGAGTGACCCGCGTGTTTTTCTTTAAATTAACCCCGATTTTGCCCAAGTTTTCCCCATTTCTTCTACTCTCCGCGACCAAAACACCGAAATCCCCCTCCCCAACCAACGTGCCACGCTATTAGGCAAGGAATACGTCAAGTTTCTTCGGTTCTTCAACTCAAAGGTACGTTTTCCTCGTTTCTCTCAAATTTTTGGCGATTTTAGTCGAATTTGGGCATGTGAGGTAAGATATATCACCCCAAGTGGCAATTTAACATGATGTTGAGTTATTTGTGATTGATATATGTTCGGATTGTTGTAATTAGCGGTTGAACTTGTCGATTACGTGAATAATTCGGATTTGAGTGAAAAATTGCATTCTAGGGCTTGGGTTATTGAATTTGACTTGGGCAACTTGATAATTTGATGAATTCGATGCCGGGGTGTTGTTGTGAATTGAGATAAGTCGAGGTAAATATTGTGTGAATGTTATAGGAAGACGAATTCTCGTATTGTTGGGGAAAATGCGAAAATTGTGTAAATTGGTTTGATTATTTGGATTCGATTGTATATGGAATGTTTTTGCCTTTGTTTTTATTTGTTGTTTTTGTTGCTAAGTGCGATGATTGAATTGTTAGCGATAGTAGGATTGGGATTAGCTGTATGAAGTCTGAGTAGTACACTAACCGTTATGCTGTCGAAATTTTTTTGTGAACGCACTAAGCATAAAGTGTATACTTGTTGTCTTTGGTGTAAATAGAGTTGTCCTTGCCGTAGTTTTGTAAAAGTAGCTAAGGCCTAAGTGTGGGGTAAACGTTGTGTAACCCGACCTTAGCCTAAGTTAACATCTTTATAGCTTAACTTTGTGCTTGTTAATTTATATTGACAGGTACAATGGCTAGTAGACAGGATAAGGGCAAGGGTGCTTCTACCTCAGGCATCGGCAGAAAAAGAATGAGATTGGGCACCGCAATCCCAGCTGCACCAGCTATTCCGCGCGGCCAACGCCGCCAATACAGAACAAGGTGGGTAACCGAGGAAGGAAATAAATGGTATGCTAAGCATAAGGAGAGCAAGTACTTCCTGGAGGAACATATTGCACGGGAACCACTAGCACAGGAGTTCCCCCGTATTGTGCAAAGGATTGAAGCAGCTGGGCTCAGCTTTATCTTTCAGGAGCCCAAGGAGTGCAACCTTCATTTGGTCCGAGAGTTCTACGCAAATTGGAACCCGGCCATCAGAAGCCACACAATAAAAATCAGAGGGCAGATTGTCAGTCTGGAACCCCAGCAATTTAATGCCATCGTTGGAGCGCGGGACACAGACGCCCACGTTCTCCACCAGCTAATTATCACCCCACAATACGCCGACATTAGACGTACGTTGTGTGGGGCTCGATCCACAGCCCGATGGAGTAGACATAAGGAGAGGGGTTACCACCAGACTCTGCCTTATTCGCAGATGAACAGGGAGGCCAGAATATGGCTGAAAATTGTATGTTCGTGCTTGATCCCAGGAGTTCATATGACGGATGTGACCCGGGACCGTGTCTGCTTGGTGTATGCCCTTATGAAAGGGCTTGAGATTAATGTTGGGGCGGTAATTATATCTGCCATGAAGAGAGCCAGACTACACTAGGGCCACAGATACGGGTTAGGCGGACTCATCACCACCTTCCTCCGAGGCCTCGATGTCGAGGAAGAAGCCTTGGATTACATTCCGCAGTTGGAGCGGAGGGCCCTCGATATGACAAAAACTAAGGCCCCCGACACCACACACGGGCCAGTGCTGACTTTTGGCGAGTGACATGCTCGTGACGATCAGTACATGGCACGTATGTTCGGCATGCAGATGCTTCAGCTACGGATTGGTGGGAGACCAGCCACCGAGGAAGAATTATGGCAGCTGGAGTTGGATTACCCATTTGGCGAGAATGCCAAAGCCTTATGCCGAGTGGGACCTGCCTTCGTGGAGCCGACTGATGACGATGTCCCTACTGATGAGGAGACGTGTCGGGAGGACTCCGATGTGGAGTCCGATGACGATGATGCCGCTGACTCAAACATGGGGGACGAGGCAGCAGCACCAGATGAAGAAGTTGAATATTTCGACTGATCAGGGAGTTCCACCACCCGAATTTTTATTTTGTAATTTTTGTGAACACTGGGGACAGTGTTCGATTTAAGTGTGGGGTGGGGAGTAGCTAGGTCCTGGGACTTAGGCTCTAATCTGCTGTATGTTT
This sequence comes from Datura wrightii, assembly GCA_035772735.1. NCBI lineage: Eukaryota > Viridiplantae > Streptophyta > Magnoliopsida > Solanales > Solanaceae > Datura > Datura wrightii. The sequence continues at coordinate 65,587,813 of JASDFA010000019.1, read as the reverse complement.
TTTCCTTGGTTTGTATGTATGTTTGTGTTTTCCTTGTGGTGAACTGATTTGTGTTGTATGTGTATATATTTGTTTGTGTGGTTAATGATGTGTGTTATGAAAAGTTATGGTTGCCAGTGTAAATATTTTGTAAATATTTTTTTCTATCGAGATGATCGATATTTTTCAAAAATTTTCGCGAAAATATTTTGCACTTGTAAATATTTTCTTTCTATCGAAATGATCGATGTGTTGCAAAAATATTTGGTTTTTATTTTTTTTGGGTTTCTCGGAGTTTGTTTTCGGTTCTTTTACCGAGAATAGTCCCATTGAACCAATGTCATAGTTAGTGACCGTTCCCTATGATGGATGGATGACGACCGTCTTAAGGGAAATGTAGTCGGTAGGAGTAGGATTTTAATTTGTTTTTAATTTTTCTTTGTTGGATTGCATCAATGAACTGTAGTTGCTTTATGGTTGCAAAAATTTCATTGCGTGTGTAACTGATGTTCAAAATGTGAAAGTGATTCGTTCGAAAGCATGCAAGTTGGTAAATATGTTGAGTTACCTAGGCTATAGAATTTTATTCAGTATGATTGAGGCTTAATTTTGAATTCATGTGATTGGCTAATTAGAGAGTCTGTGAATGCATCTTGATTCGAGCATGTGCATGAAGTGTGAAGTGAGTTATTGTTATTCCATGCCATTGTGAATTGTCTAGAAGTTGCCTGGTGTGTATACAAAACGAAATGAAGGAGGTGTAGTGTTGGAAAGGATGTAGGCATTTCTTTGTTTTAACCGATAGTTTCCATTTTTTTCTTGTCAAACTCTACCTTTTTATATGTTGTATACCCTAGTCAGCCCGTTGAGCCTTTAGCCGATTTCTTTCTTTCTTTTGTCCAAAATTGTATAAACCAAGCTTTATTCCTTCTTTTCATTAGCTGTAAAAGTGTATACAGAACTCTTAAGCGCTTACAAAGAAAATAAAATGTTCCCAAGGTGTCAAGGAGTGAGAAGTGTGAAAAGAAAAAGAAGAGCAGAGTGAGGAAAGAAAAGATGATGTTGAAGAGGCACTTGTTATAATTAAATGATATTGAGGGTACATGAAAACCCTTTGTTTTGTGTCAAGTGTGTTTGATGAAATGGGCAGTACGAAAGTAAACCAGCATGAATGGGAGAAAAAGAGAAAAGAGAGGAACAATGTCCATGAGTCGATGGGAATGTGTTGAAAAGGCGCTTAAGGATGCTAGCGACTATTATTGGCTAATCCAATATATATACTAGATCCATAGCCCCGTTACAACCCATTAAAGCCCTACTTGATCCTACATTGCATTTCTTTATATTAGTGGAGTAATACACTAAGGGCAAGCCTATGTGTCACGACATGATGCATGTGAATTCTTTTGGGAGAGAGAGTGAAATTAATTTTTATATGCCCTTACTTGCATGTTTGTGTGTTGCACGAACAAAAAGGGGAAGATTCTCTTGAGTTGTGAGGGCACATGCTTGATGAAAGATTGATTTTCGTCTCGGATTTCTTGATTAGCTGATTTGCATGAGTTTGCCGATATCAAGAATCAATTCTTAAAGTCTAGGAAGTCTTGATGTATTAAAGGTCATTGTATTGTAAGACCAAGCATGTTTTCGTGATGATTTGCAAAAATTGAATAATCGGTATGACCGTAGCGTAAATGGTCGCACCATAGTGACGAAGGTTGGGATTTAATTTGCATGAGTTGTGTATGTGTTGTTCGAGGACGAACAAGGATTTAAGTGTGGGGTAAGTGATCTTGGGCAGATTTATATGCCCAAGTGATACTCAAACGTATTATTTTCGCCTTGTTTGTGTGCAATATGTATATATTCTCATGTAATTGGTAATAAAATGTGAATTTATACTAACCAACATGATTAGCATTTGTTTTGCAGGAAAATATGATTTTTATGAGCTAAAATGCATGTTGGAACTATATCGGAGTTGGACTTGGATACGAGCGTGGAAAAGACATTGGAATGCACAAATTATAGGGGCTCCGCGATGGAGCCGTGCCACGCTACCATCGCGGAGGCACACTGCCTGGAGAGGAAATTAAATGGCAAATTCCAATGAGGCCTCGCGACAACTCCGTGGCACGGAGATAGGCCTCCGCGTTGGCCTCCGTGCCACGTTGAGGCTATTTTACCGGACCCTGGATTTCCAGTGAAGGTCCGCGTCCACGCCGTGTCACAGAGGCAGTGCTCCGCATTGACCTCCGTGACACGTTGCTTGTTATTCCGGGAAAAATTTCCCTCTATTATAAATAGCACACTTAGGTTTATTTTAATTAGTTCAGACTTGGTGGAGCAAGGATGTGGGTTAGCAGCAGTTGAGGGACGAAAAAGCTAAGGGATTTCTTCTCTTCCTTTCTTCTTTCAATCAATTCTATGTATGATTTACACTTGTTTTAGGATGATCAATCCACAAATGAGTGGCTAATTCTCTTCCTTGCTAAGGTTTTGAACATGTGTAGTGAATTTTGATTGTAAATGATATGGTTTTCTTCTTCTTCTTTCATGTTGTTCTATTAATTCTTGTTCTTACTGCATTAGTGCTTGGCCGACATTAATGTACATCTAAAAAGTCCAATTTCACTCGAGAGAGCAAGAAATTGGAAAGTTGTGAATTAATAGGGTATTGTTCTTAACTTGATTTGGGAAAATTGGGTTTTGATGTGCTTTCCTGATAGAAATATACTTGAAAGCTGTATTAGTCAATTTAGGAACCGGAATTGTATTGCTAGGTCATAAATTGCATTTGATCACAGAAATGTAGACGAATGGTTTATGATTCTTAAGTGAAATTAAATACGAGAGTTTTAATTTCTAGGCTACTGTTCTTGGCTAGCAACATGAAGAAGAGATTAACCAAATTATTATTATAATCGAATTCATTACTTGTTCTTAACCTTGGCATGCTCATATCCATAGTTTAAATTCACAGTAAATAATTGTTAATAGTTTTAGTATATATTTTATAAACAAAAACTCATTTAACTGTTGGTTACGTTGTTGTTAGCATAATTAGAAGTAAGATAAGAATATAGTATACTTAGGCAAATTTTACATATCCTGAGCCTCCTTGGATCGATACTTGGCTTACTTAGCCACTTTATTACTTGTTTGACCACGTGCACTTGCGTGTTGGTTTATAATATATAATACCAACCGAAACAGCCGAACATCGAACACTTCACAAAGAACTGTACTCAAGCTAAAAGGTCTATCCGACTTTTTACCGAAATAGAAGAATACGCTGATGTTAGGGACAATGATCTCGAATCATTCCTTTTAGATGAAGATGAACCATCAAAGGACACTCTTTTCTGCACGGAAGTATATGAAAAACATGGACATGACCAATACCAGATTTTAGAGGCTGAGGAAATCAACAGCATTATCAATATTCCTCAGGTCCGGCTTAATGTTTATCCATCAAAATGGGATAAGCCAATTCATAGATACTGCTGCAGCCTCATCGCGGATGAATCTGAAAGTACTTCCTACTAATCAATGGATTTCCCATTTCAAGAACTTCAACACCGCATCAAATGGAACAAAATTAAGCTCTTCCCAGGACTAAAATTCAGAACAAAATTTACAAAACATCAGATAACAATCGAGTTATTCCCAGGACTAAAATTCAGAACAAAATTGTTCGGATTAGATGTCCCAAGAAAGGATCTCATAATCGGATTTGATATCTTCAGACAACTCAAGGATCTACTCCATATTGGAGCCTATGTAATAGCGTTCAAAAAGTAGTTCAAGCCACACTTAGAAGTCTCACACTTATTCTAGATCACTGAAGATGAACAGATCAGAGAAATCGAGCAACAATTGATGGAACATTCATGTGCTGAATCTCATAAGGAGTTTATGAAGAAATGTTGCAACCTACTCTAGCTGAATGAGGAATTCTTCATCAAACTCCCATTCAAGAAGAATGAAAACATCAACCCAACCAAGGCAAGCCACTCTGGCATAAATCTAGAGCACCTTCAGCTTGCAAAAAAGGAGTGTGCTGAACTCATGGAGTTTGGACTGATCGAGCCATTTGATTCTCAATGGGCATGTGAAGCTTTCTATGTCAGTAAGAGAGTTGAGCAAACAAGAGGTAAACCCAGATTAGTCATAAATTACCAGCCACACAACCATTTCCTCCAAGATGATAAATTCCCTATACCAAATAGGCTTACCCTATTTTTGCACCTAGCCAGAGCTAGATATTTTTCTAAGTTTGATCTCGAATCTGGATTTTAGCAATTGGGGATACATCCTGAGGAAAGACCAAAAATTGGATTTTGTATTCCTGACCAACACTTTCTATGGAAGCTTATGCCATGTGGGCTGAAACCTGCACCCTCTCTGCTCCAAAAAGCCATGATCAACATCTTTCAGCCTATCCTCTATACTTCACTAGTATAGATTTACGATTTTCTATTGTTCAGTGATACTCTGGAGGAACACTTTGCCTTACTCCGTCATTTTCATGATATAGTAAGAGTAAATGGAGTTATGCTCTCTGCGAAAAAAATGGTCCTTTATCTAAAAGAAATTGATTTCTTAGGGATCCATTTTCACAATGGAGCATATATTCCAGGTCCGCACTTATGTCAAGAATTACTTAGATTTCCAGACACCAACTTCACGCCAAAGCAGCTTCAACAATATTTAGGGATTATAAATTATGTTAGAGATTTTATTCCATAAGTGTCTACATATATTTCTCCAATTACAAGATGATTAAAAATAATGCCCAATAATGGGGTAAAGAGCAGGATGAAGTTGTCCAAAGAATCAAGCAGTTTTCCCAACAGGTGAAGACTCTCCATATTCCTTCAGATGGAAAGAAGATGCTACAGACTGATGCCAGCAATGAATATTGGAGTGCAGTTCTTATGGATGAAAAAGATGGCCACAGAAGGATATGCGGATATGCTAGCGGAAGATTCAAGGATTCAGAACAGCACTACATTCCACCTTCAAGGAAATTCTAGTCGTGAAGAATGGAATCAAGAAGTTCAACTTCATCCTAAGTCACACTGAATTCCTAATAGAGATGGATATGAAGGCATTCCCGAAGATGATCCGGCTAAATCCTAAGATACTTCCACACCTGCAAATTCTCAGATGGGCACAATGGTTCTCACCCAGCAAATTCTAGGTGAAGCACCTGAATGGGAAAGATAATTTCTTGACAGACTTTCTATCTCGACCAAGTGAATTTGCAAAAAGGTTTTTTTTGGAGAAATCCAGGAAGATGAAAGAACCAGTCGACCATGTGTTCATGATTACCAACCCACCAGATCCCAAGTCATAAAGGCTGCCCAGCCATCCACTAGACTTGTTCAGTCAATATGTGGACCCATTCAATCCATCCATCCTGACCAAAAGAAGGACTTTTTATGAGCAACAAGTTTTCATAAAATACGGAGGATCCATTCTAAAACCTTATGGAGGCAACCCGTAATACCCGTTCTGTCATGTGTTCATTCCACTTGCTAATGATTTCCCACAGGAACTCTTATGGTTGTTCTGGTACTTATGTCACCAGTATTACACCCTGATGGAATTCAAAATGCAATGTATTCAGGGATTTTTACAAGATTGAACTAGCTTTGAAAATATTTCTACAGTGGTTCAAACCGCAGAAATACTGGGTTCAATGCTTAAAGAATTCATACGATGCAAAGACATTCATGTTGCATCGACTAGTAATGTTAATCGACGGGAAAGTCCATGATGAGCCAGAACTCTGTTTTTGTTGGCGAGTTTCGGTCTCTATTTTGTCCTTGGAATAGGAATACTATGAAGCAAAAAATTTCATCTTCCAGCAAAAAAAGTGCACTCCAAAAGAGATTTGGCCGAAAGAATGGGCACCATGGAACTAGACCAATAAACATCCTCATTGGGAAGAAGTCTTAAAAAGCAAAAAAGGAATATCAGGCACCCTATGAGATCACCAGGGATGAAATCACTCAGGCCATTACAGAGATGAGGCTGAACGTCCCATTAAATACTTCAACACAGGACTCTCAAAATTTGGAGCAAGTCATTGCATAAACATCAAGCAGAAAATGCTACTTTACGTGATCGCTAAAATGAAGTTTGCATGATACGACCTTCTTCGATGGCAGACATGGAGTCCGATGGAATCCAGGTGGAGAATGCTCAAACCCACCATTGGCACCTCCACATGTTGTCCCACTGGATAATGGATGATTACATGTGCAAGACGTGTGTGAGAATCTGGAAGCTCACCGCCTCAGTCCACCCACTGAAATTTACAACCCATATGAGGACAAAAACGGACCCCACTTTACATGCATTTCACATGGGATTCCTCATGCATATTAGGCTAGCCGTTTTATTGGGCCATTTTTTTTATTAGGCGTCTGTTGTTATTAGGCTTTGTAGATGAGTTTGTTTAAATAAGCATGCCAGATTTGTCTTTATCAGGCCATGTAAATAGGTGTGTTGTTTTCGTTTTGTTAGGCTTTCTAGAAAGGTGTGCCAAGTCTATCTTGTATTGAGTCTTATCTTGTAGTTTCCTAACCTCTATATAAAGGAGGCTAGGTTGTCCATTGTAACTCAGACTCGAAATAAGAGTAGAAAACAACGAGTTTTTGTAAGAATTTTCTATGTTCAATAATATGAGTGTTTGCTTAATTCTCTCTTGTTCTTCCTTTCCAAAGGCATGGTATGGATGATCCTTTTGAAGTAGTATAGGGGCTCAACACGACGGTAAGCAAACTTGTTACAAGTACAATAGTTTTCCAAAGATTATGAACAGCTAAATTTATAAGTAGAGTAAAAGATTTCCTGAGTTGTGTAGCTTGACAAACCGTCCGGGTGGATGTAGAAGCCAGCCCCTTTTTGTAGGAAAATTCTGTTATGTCTATGATGAAATTTACTGTTTGAATGACTTGGCAAGCCGTCCTCTGGGATGTTGAAGCCGGGTTTTGTGGCAAGCGGTCCTTCGGGATGTTGAAGCCAGTCCCCCTTCGTAGGAAAACTATTGTACTTGCAATCTCACTGCCTTGCCCACCGTTTCCTCTCCCTGTCTTACCCCATATTTGGTATCAAAGCCCTCTATGTACCCTAGTTGGTATCAGAGCTAGAACCATGTCCTTTTGGAGGGAGGAGTAGTTGTAATAGCTATGAGTGAATCTGCATCCAGTCCTTGTAAATATTCTTCTTCATCGAGCCTTTGTAAATTCGTCACCAAATTACCTATGTCAACTACACTTAGTAAAACTCTGTCTTGTAAATATGAATATCTTTATGAAGTAGATAAACTGCTAGATGAAAACAAAGTGTCCAGTACATACTTGCCTCTCCTAAATCCTTATCCTGCCTTTGCCAAAATGACAACCAATCCACGGTTACAAATTTGTTCTTTCGTCTAACATAAACCAAAAGGAGTAAAGGAATATGTTCCGGCTTCGAAACTCGATCAGCATTGCTACTCAATAAGAACAGTTTGTCACCCTACAGATTCTCAATGATTTTCCAAAGCAATTAAAAGATCACGGATTCACCCATATTCATTTTGGTGTTGTCTGAATCACCTTGTCATATCATTGAAGGAAAGGCCAACATGTTGTTGTGCACCTTTCATTCCTTGAAACTCGATACCAGGAGTACCAAAATGCAAATTTGGGCACCACTGAGGTCACCTTGAACACTGGGATAGTTATTTTCACTTTATATCCAAATTTCATCATATCCCTAAGCGACCCATATCTTACAGAAGCTAGAGATGCTATCCAGGCAACTCTTCACTACCAAATATCTTGGCGAGTTTAGAACCATGCCATGGATATTTCATTTTCAGGTGGAGATGATGCTTTACTGCTACATATAGATTCCACCAACGGAACTACCACATGCACCCAAATACCTAGAAAAATACCAAAAGAAGAGCTTGTAAAAATTCTTCCTGACTCATGGCTTACCAATTATGAGCGGATGAGAGAACCTCCTGTTGAACCTCTTCGATCCACAGAACCAATCTTTGTCAAAAAACAGGAAAAAACTGTAACCATAAGATTTGACCACTCTCATCTCAAAAAACCAAATAGCACAACCTTTTCTCTTCATATGTACCAACCTACATCCGAACCACTGCTTGAAGATAAAAAGGATCCATTTCATTGGAGCCTTCCAGCCGTCATGAGTGAACATGATTGGATCAAACAGTTCAATCATCAAGGTCGTGATGTAAGATGGTTCAAATGTCCCTTCACTGGGCACTGCCCTTGGGATATCGAATGGGACTGCCAAGAATGTATGGAGGATGAAGTTGAATATATAGAGAAGAAGGCCAAACCAAAAAAAAAGAAGGGGAGATGATCTGAAAAGGAATTTCGTAAGTGATATGAAGATGGGGATCCATCTATCAGTTCCCTTAGCCGTACAGGAAAATATGAATTCCTTGTCTCCTAAAACCCCAAAATTGGCCAACTCTACCTACTCCAGCTAAAGAACGTCACAACCCTCAAATCTTCATGATGAGTCCATCTAGCTCTAGCCATACTCTAGAATTCCCATCACAATAGCCTTTTGAAACAGATGGTGTAAGCCATGCACCAAAAATACCAAAGAAAAATATTGTGTTGCCAACTGGAGAAAAGCCACCTACCATTGATATTGAGGCTACCATCAACTGGCAATCAGAGAATGGAATCAGCCAGAACAAGGTGTTGACCAACATCGGCACTTCCCTCAAGAACATTGCTCACACACAGACTAAGATGAGGAGAAAGGTAAAGAGCATTGAGAAGAAAGTGGAACAGTCATCTAATCAACATCCTGTCTTATCCGAGTCCTAGAACTACGACTGCAGAATATGCAGTATGAGATCTGTCAACCAGGTGCTTCACTTTTCCACTTCTTTTCACAGCAACAAAAGGAAATGGTTGACATCAAAGAGAAAATCAAACACCTGAAACGGACCTTCTGAGCCACAAAGAACCCAAAGCCACTCTCCAAAACCCTCCATTTTCCCTACATCATCACAGGCACACTCACCACCTAAATTGGCCCATCTAGGCACTACCTCTCCTTTCACTCCATATGAACCCACACCTTATCCTCAAAAACCTAAAGAGGAAACTAAGTTTGACATTGCAAAATGGTTTTGGGAAAGGAAAGATGCCCTTGCAGTAGAAAAGCAGGCCAAAAGAAGGAAAGATGTTGCAGAATGTTCAAAGGAACTAGATCTAGAAAACTTGATGATCTCACATCAAATTGTTCTGGAACTCTATGGCTTAGATGAAAATGATAGCATATGATCCAGCACTGAAGAGACAATAGACAGCGATTCTACTGATGAAACTGAAGAAATAGAGATTGAGTCAAGTGAGGATCTCTCACGACACACCTCCGAGGAAGACAATCCACTGATATACATGAACCGACCAAGAGAACCAGAAGATTCTGAAGTAGATGATGATTAAGACGCGATAAAAGAAGACCTAATTCCGGAAATGTGGCAAGAACAACCAGCGCCAAAATTGGTTGGATTCGAATTCCATATTTTCACTCTCAATGAAGTCAAGGTTTCGAAATGGCCACAAAGGATCCAATATTTCCTTACTTGGATGGTAATGAAACACTTGGTACAGCAGGAGAAATATCTAATCCCATCAGAGTTCACATCAAGGTTCTCTGACATCCTTAGAGATTGGTGGATCGCACTGGGCATGTATGACAAGAATACTTTCCTCACGACCCAAGACTTTTCTTTCAACATCAGAATCCTGCTCGAAGTCTTTTGTGGAGACATAGGCCAAAGGCAAGAAAAGCTACGATGATAATTCTTTGAGATGAAATATGTTTCGTTCGACAGAGATGTCGTTGATATTCATTTCCAAAATATGAAAAAAATATACTTTGAACTTGGTGGAGACGCCAGTTTGATGAAGGCCTTCGTTTCATCCTTGCCAAAGATGTTAGCAGGAAGAACTATGATGATTATTGAGGAAAAGTTCCAATCAATCAGAATCCCTCAAGCTGGCTACGTAAGGAAAGCAATTTTCATGGTGATAGAAGATATTTGTACAATAAGATCTGTTCTGAAGCAGATCATGCACAACAATCCATCCCTTGATAAAGCTTGCAGCAAGACTGACCTAATCACCGGGTCTAGTTGCTCTTGCCATGCTCGAAGGCAAAGCAAGGCAAGAAATACAAGAAGTTCAAATGGACAATGCCTACTGGAGGAAGATCCAAATACACCTGGTGAATAAAATACTTAAGGAGAAGGCGTCTAGGTAGGTTCTAGAAGAATGACAGATGCTTCATCTGCCACAAGATCGGACTCTTCGAAAAGAACTATCCTAAAGCTAAAAGGTCTATCCTACTTCTTACCAAAATAGAAGAATACGCTGATGTAAGGGACAATGATCTTGAAACAGTCCTTTCAGCAGAAGATGAACCATCAGAGGACACTCTTTTCTCCATGGAAGTATATGAAGAACATGGGCATGACCATTAACAGATTTCAGAGGCTGAGGAAATCAACAACATTATCAATATTCCTCAGGTCCAGCTGAATGTTAATCCGTCCAAATGGGATAAGCCAATTCAGGTCATTACATTCATGGATACTGGTGCAGCCTCATCGCGGATGAATCGGGCAGTCCTTCCTGATGATCAATGGATTTCCCATTTCAAGAACTTCAACACCACATCAAATGGAATCCTGACAACCACGGTGATCACAAAACATCTGATAACAATTGAGTTCTTCCCAGGATGAAAATTCAGAACAAAATTGTTTGGATTAGATGTCCCAAGAAAGGATATCATAATCGAATTTGATATCTTCAGACAACTCAAGAATCGACTCCACATTGGAGCCTATGGAATAGCATTCAAAAGTAGTTTGAGCCATACAAAGAAGCCACACGCTTAATCCAGATCACTAAAGATGAACAGATTAGATAAATCGAGCAATAGTTGATGAGACATTCATGTGTTAAATCTCATAAAGAGTTCATGAAGAAATGTCGCAACCCACTCTGGCTGAATGGAGAATTCTTCATCAAACTCCCATTCAAGAAGAATTAAAACATCAACCCAACCAAGGCAAGTCACTCTGGCATAAATCTAGAGCACATTCAGCTTGCAAAGAAGGAGTGCGCTGAACTCATAGAGTTTGGACTGATCGAGCCGTCTGATTCTCAATGGGCATGTGAAGCTTTCTATGTCAAAAAGAGAGCTGAGCAGAAAAGAGGAAACTCAGATTAGTCATAAACTACTAGCCACTCAACCATTTCCTCCAAGATGATAAATTCCCTATACAAAATAGGCTAACCCTATTTTCGCACTTAGTCAAAGCTAGATATTTTTCCATGTTTTATCTCAAATCTGGATTTTGGCAATTGGGGATACATCCTGAGGAAAGACGAAAAACCAGATTTTGCATTCCTGACCAACACTTCCAACGGAAGGTTATGCCATTTGGGTTGTAACCTGCACTCTCTCTATTCCAAAAATCCATGATCAAAATCTTTCAACCTATCCTCCACACCTCACTAGTATATAACAATATCTTATTTTCCGGTGATACTCTATAGGAACACTTTGCCTTACTCCATCATTTTCATGATATAGTAAGAGCAAATGGAGTTATGCTCTCTACAAAGAAAATGGTCCTTGTTCAAAAGGAAATTGATTTCTTAGGGATGCATTTTCACAATGGAGCATATAGTCCAGGTCCGCACATATTTCAAGAATTACTCAAATTTCCAGACACCAACTTCACCACAAAGCAGCTTCAACAGTTTTTAGGTATCATAAATTATGTTAGAGATTTTATTCCTGAAGTCTCTATATATATTTCACCACTTACAAAAATGCTCTAAAAGAATGCCTAAGAATGGTGTAAAGAGCAAGATGAAGTTGTCCAAAGAATCAAGCAGAAGTCCCAATAGGTGAAGACTCCATATTCCTTTAGATGGAAACAAGGTGTTGAAGACTGATGCCTGCAATGAATACTGGAGTGCAGTTCCCTATAGAAGAAAAAGATGTCCATAGAAGGATATATGGATATTCTAGCGAAAGATTCAAGGATTCAGAGCAGCACTACCATTCAACCTTTAAGGAGATTCTAGCCGTGAAGAATGGAATCAAGAAGTTCAACTTCTTTCTAATTCACCGTGAATTCCTAATTGAGATGGATATGAAGGCATTCTCGAAGATGATCTAGTTAAATTCGAAGATACTTCCAACCCACACCCCCAAAATCTCAGATGGGCACAATGGTTCTCACCCTACAAACTCCAGGTGAAGCACCTGAAAGGGAAAGAAAATTTCCTGGAAGACTTCCTATCCCGCCAAGATGAATTCGCAAAAATGTTTTTGCCAGAGAAACCCAGGAAGATGAAAGAACCAGCCTACCATGTGTTCATGATTGCCAACCCACTAGGTCCCAGGTCATCAAGGCTTCCAAGGCATCCGCCAGACTTGTTCAGTCAATATGTGGACCCATTCGATCCATCCATCCTGATTGAACGACGGACTTTCTATGAGCTACAAGTTTTCAGAAAATACGGAGGATCCATTCTAAAACCTTATGGAGTCAACCTAGAATATTCATTCTGTCACGTGTTCATTCCACTTGCTAATGCTTTCCCATAGGAACTCTTACGGTTGTTCTGGTACTTATGTCACCAGTATTACATCTTGATGGAATTAAAATGCAACATATTCAGGGATTTTGACAATATTGAATCGGCTTTGAAAATATTTCTATAGTGGTTCAAACTGAGGAAATACTGGGTTCAATGCTTCAAGAATTCATTCGATGCAAAGATATTCATGCTGCATCGACTAGTAAAGTTAATCAACGAGAAAGTCCATACAGAGCCAGAACTCTCTTTCTGTTGGCGATTTCCATTCTTTATTTTTTCCTTGGAAGAGGAATACTATGAAGCACAAAGGTTCATCTTCCTGCAAAATAAGTGCATCTCAAAAGAGGTTTGGCCGAAAGAATTGGCACCATGGAAACACACTGATAAACATCCTAATTGGGAAGAAGTCCAAAAAGCAAAAAAGGAATATCAAGCACCCTACGAGATCACCAGGGATAAAATTTCTCAAGCCATTACACAGATCAGGCTGAACGTCCCATCAAATACTTCAGCACAGGACTCTCAAAATATGGAGCAAGCCATTGCAGAAACATTAAGTAGAAAATGCTACTTTATAAGATCATTAAAACGGAGCTTGCATGATACGAGCTTCTTCGACGGCAAACTTGGCTTCTGATCGAATCCAGGTGGAGAATGCTCAAACCCACCACTAGAACCTCCACATGTTCTCCCACTGGATAATGGATGATGAGGTGTGCAAGACATGTGCGAGAATTTGGAAGCTCACCGCCTCAGATCACCCGCTGAAATTTACTACCCATATGAGGACGAAAGTCGGCCCCCACTTCACATGCATTTCACTTAGGCTTCCTTGTGCATATTAGGCTAGCCATTTTATTAGGCCATTTGGTTTATTAAGCGTCTGTTGTTATTAGGTTTTGTAGATGAGTTTATTTAAATAAGTGTGCCTGATTTGTCTTTATCAGGCCATGTAAATAGGTGTACCGTTTTCATTTTGTTAGGCTTTCTAGAAAGTTGTGCCAAGTCTATCTTGTATGGAGTCTTATCTTGTAGTCTCATAACCTCTATATAAAGGAGACTAGGTTTTCCATTGTAACTCAGAGTCAAAATCAGAGTAGAGTTGATTCTTGTAAAATTTTCCTATGTTCAATAATATGAGTGTTTGCTAAACTCTTTCTTGTTCTTCCTTTCCAAAGGCATGGTATGGCAAATCCTTTTGAAGTAGTATAGGGCCTCGAAATGATGGGTAAGCAATATTGTTACGAGTACAATAGTTTTCCAAAGTTTATAAACAACTAAATTTATAAGTAGAGTAAAAGATTTCCCGAGTTGTGTAGGTTGGCAAACCGTCCAGTTGGATGTAGAAGCCATCCCCTTTTTGAAGGGAAATTATTTTATGTCTATGATGAAATTTACTATTCGATTGACTTGGCAAGCCGTCCTCTGGGATGTTCAAGCTGGGTTTCATGGCAAGCCATCCTTCGGGATATTGAAGCGCAGTCCCCCTTCGTAGGAAAACATGTTGATCAGTGATATTGATTTCTCCTAGTTGATAATATATGCCCAACGAATAGAGGCAGAGTAGATGAAAGAGAAGGAGAGAGAGGCCAAAAGGGCCAGGATAGGATTCATGGGCACTTTCAACAGAGATTCGGTGGTGGACACCGCCCTCAGTTCCACCAGGCGTCGTTATCCCCATCTCCCTCATCAGTCAGCATTCCATCCAAACCTCGAGGAGATCAAAGAGGAAGGGTGGCAGGCTCTAGGGAACAGAGGAGGATGTTAGGGGAGCACACTTTTCCAGCTTGTAGGAAGTATGGCAGGTAGCATCCTGGCAAGTGCTTGGTTGGTACTAATGGTTGTTTCGGGTGTGGGAAGCCTGGATATATTCTCAGATATTGTCCTTTATCTAGATAGGGTAATAGTAGAAGTCGTGCCCCAACTACCACTTTAGCAGCTCACCTATCTCAGCAGAGCACATCTTCTAGTGCAGGTGGCGATCAGTGCTAGAATAGGTTCCGTGCACTATCATTTCGTCAGGACCAGGAGGTCTCTCCCATTGTGGTCATTGGTATGTTATGAGTATTCCATCTTAATATGTATTCATTGTTAGATCCAAGGGCTACTTTATCTTTCGTGACTCCTTATGTTGTTGTTAGTTTCAGAGTTAGTCTCGAAATCTTGTTAGAACCCTTCTTACTCTCTACTCCTGTTAATGAGTCAATTTTAGATCGACAGTTATAAAAAAATTACCCTATCATGATTCATCAAAAATTCACCTCAGCTGATTTAGTGGAGTTAGATATGATTGATTTTGATGTTGTTTTTAGTATAGATTGGTTACATGCATGTTATGCCTCAGTCAATTGTAGAACCCATGCCGTAGAGTTTCAGTTTCTAGGTGACTCAGTCCTAGAGTGGAAGGATAGTTCAGTTGTGCCTGTAGGTCGCTTTGTTTCCTATCTCAAGGCTAGAAAGATCACCTATAAGGGTTGTGTGTGTCATCTAGTTTAGGTTAAGGATGCTACATCTGAGACCCTAACTCTTTAGTCTATTTCTATTATATGTGAGTATTCAGAGGTGTTCCCAGATGATCTACCAAGAGTCTCTCCTGAGCGGGAGATTGACTTTGGCATTGGCCTTCTTGCTGATACGTACCCCATATCCTTTCCTCCTTATAGAATGGCTTCAATCAAGCTAAAGAAGTTAAAAGAGTAGCTAAACGGTCTCCTAGATAAGGGTTTCATCGGACATAGAAAATCCCCATGGGGTGCTCCAGTTCTCTATGTCTGAAAGAAGGATGGTTCCCTTAAGATGTGCATTGATTATTGGAAATTGAACAAGGTAAAAATCAAGAATAAGTATCCCCTCCTTATGATTGACGATTTGTTTGACCAGCTTCAGGGTGCTAAGTGCTTTTAAAATATAGACCTCAGATCTGGCTATCACCAGTTTAGAGTTAGGGAGAGTGACATTCCAAAGATAGCCTTTAGGACTCGGTATGGTCACTATGAGCTCATAGTTAATGAATACTCCTGCAGCTTTTATAGACTTGATCAATAGGATGCAAGTAGTATTTGTATATGTTCATGATTGTCTTCATAAAGGATATTCTCATATATTCTCTAAGCGAGGAGGAGCATGCCACTCATTTGAGGATTGTGTTACAGACTCTCAAGGATCATCGGTTGTTTGCTAAATTTAGCATGTGTAAGTTTTGGCTAAACTCAGTAACATTATTGGGTCATGTGGAGTCTAGAAAAGGTGTGTAGGTGGACTCTCAAAATATAGAAGCGGTGAAGAATTGGCCTAGACCCATTAGTCCTATAGATGTTAGGAGGTTTTTAGGTTTAGCTGGCTATTACCAGAGGTTCATTTAGGGATTTTCATCCATTGCAGCAACATTGACTAAGTTTACCTAAAAGAAGGTTAAATTTAAGTAGTTGGATGCTTGTGAGAAGAGTTTTCAGGAGCTAAAGACTTCACTCACTTTATCCCCAGTATTGACCATACCAGAGGGCACAGATGGCTTTGTTGTGTATTGTAATGCTTCTAGAGTTGGTCTATGTGGTGTGCTTATGCAGTATGGTAAGTTCATTGCATATGCCTCTAGACAGCTTAAGGCTCATGAGAAGAATTATCCCACACATGACCTAGAGTTGGCGGCTATAGTGTTTGCTTTGAAGATTTGGAGGAACTATTTTATGGGGTGCATGTGGATGTGTTCACAGACCACAAGATCCTTTAGTACGTGTTTACTTAGAAGGACCTGAATTTGTGGCAAAGGAGATAGTTAGAGCTTCTCCAGGACTATGCCATGAGTGTTCATTATCATACAGGCAAGGCCAATGTAGTGGCGGATTCTCTAAGTAGGTTGTCCATGGAGAGTGTGTACTCATGTCAAGGATGAGAGAATGGAGTTGGTGAAGGATATCCATACGCTTGCTCGCTTAGGGGTTTGCCTTACAGATTCACCGGATGGTGGTGTTATTATTCAAAATGGGTCGGAATCTTCATTGGTGACAAAAGTCAAAGCTAGGAAAGATAAGGATCCTATCCTAGTGAAGCTGAAGGAAGATTTTTAGAATTAGTGAGTGGAGGTTTTCTCCCAATGGGGAGATTGTGTACTTTGATAGCAGGGTTGGTTGTGTGGCCTAGCTATAGATAACTTGAGAGAGCGGATATTGAGCAAGGATCATGTCTCTCAGCACTCTATCTCTCCAGGTGCCACCAAGATGTACCGTGATCTATGGGAAGTCTTTTGGTGGAATGTCATGAAGAAGGACATAGCAGAGTTTGTGGCTAAGTGTCCAAATTTTTCAACAAGTGAAGGTTGAGCATCAGAGACCTAGAGGTATGCTTCAGGACATTTTCATTCCAGTTGGAAGCGGGAGG
Source organism: Datura wrightii (assembly GCA_035772735.1). Taxonomy (NCBI): domain Eukaryota; kingdom Viridiplantae; phylum Streptophyta; class Magnoliopsida; order Solanales; family Solanaceae; genus Datura; species Datura wrightii. The sequence goes on along the minus strand of JASDFA010000019.1, from coordinate 65,570,774 downwards.
AGATTAGTATGGACTTCATTATAGGCTTTCTCGTACACGCCAACAATATGACTCTATATGGGTGACTATGGATAGGTTGACCAAATCAGCCTATTTTCTACCGGTCAAAACTACCGATTCAGCTGAGCATTATGTTGATTGTACATTCAGGAGTTAGTTCAATTGCATGGAATTCCTTTAACCATCATCACAAATAGGGGCACTCAGTTCACCTCTCAGTTTTGGAGCTCGTTTCAGAGAGGCCTTGGTACTCAAGTGAAGCTTAGCACAACTTTTCACCCAGAGATAGATGGTCAGGCCGAGCGGACCATTTAGACTCTTGAGTACATGTTGATAGCATGTATGATTGATTTCAAGGGTAGTTGGGATGATCACTTGCCTATTATCGAGTTTTCCTATAATAACTGTTATCACTCTTGCATTTAGATGGCTCCATTTGAGGCTCTTTATGGGCGGAGGTGTAGATCACCTATTAGATGATTTGAGAAAGGTGAGGCTACGTTGATAGGACTAGATTCAGTTCATGAGGCCACAGAGAAAGTTCATCTTATTAGAGAAAGACTGAAAATAGGCCAAAGTCGTCAAAAGTCATATGAGGATGTTGGGAGGAGAGAGCTTGAGTTCGAGGTTGATGACTGGGTTATATTGAAGGTGTCTCCCATGAAGGGAGTGATAAGGTACGAAAAGAAAGGGAAGCTTAGTCCGCGATATGTTGGTCCTTATTGATGTATTGTGGATTTACAGAACTTTCGGCACTTAAAACTAAGAAATAAGCATGGACTTAGGTGTGTTTATACGGATATGATGCACTTTTGCTTTGTTTTCAGGGAAATTAGATGTTGGAGTTGGAATATCAAAAACAAGTGAAAAGAATGAAGAAAAGGGCCATGTATAAATCTCAGTACGAGTCGCACAATCATGGTATGAGTCGTAATGAATGTCGTGGAAAATTCCAAAAGAGGAGCTTAAGGAAAAGTCTATGTTATGACTCATGGAACGAGTCATACTATGTTGGTACAAGTTGTACCAAGGAAGTCATAGAACATATCAGAAGAATCTGCACTGGGTCAATCTCCTGGTACGGGTAGCAACCACTAATCAAGATATCTACCTATGCTCATACTATGGAGCCATGGTGAAGTTCAGAATGATTGATAAATGGCAAAACTCAAGGTACAAAAGGCAACCATGAATTGTAGAATGAAGGTATGAGCGGTACCAAGTTACTCGTGAAACAAATCAGAGGATGCCAAAAGTATCAGGTTCAGACCACGGCCAGATTGCATGACTCGTACGATCTATGTACGAGTCGTACCAAGTTCCGACACTTAGCAAAAATCAGAAGTGTCTAGACATTGTACGAATCATAGGTGAAGGCGGCGATAGTTTAGCAGTTTCCCTGTTAATTTTAGAAAGGTTTTAAATTATTTGTATAAATACTTTTCTAGGTTATTTGTGTTAAGAGAGGACAAAATTCAATTCTTTTGGAAAGTATTTGACTTTTGGGAATATTGAGAACATCTTTTGAAGAGTTTCTTGCTTGATTCTTCCATTGTTCTTCAGTGATATTTTGCAATAATCAAGTGGGTTTACTTTTGAATCATTATTTTATGTTCGAAATTATGTTTTTGTCTATGAATGTTAATTGTTTTCTTACAATCATGAGTGGCTAAAACCTCCACAACTAGGCTTGTGGGAACCATGGTGAATTAACAAACTAGGGTCTACACAAAGTGATTCTACACCAATGCTAATGCTTGTATTGTATTAACTTTATCTTAAACATTTCTTAACAGAGCGCAATATTAGGGCTTGCCCGAATTCCCTACTTGCTTAAATCTAGAGAGGTATAGATTAGGAAAAGAGTTATTGTCCCTTAGTACAGGTCGGTAGGAGGGAGTCGCGGTGAGCCATTAGTTTCCTCAAGTAGTGATAATGACTCATGGGATAAGTTGTAGGTTGATGTAATGAGTCGTGGTAAGGAGTCGTGGTAAGCTACTGGTTGTCAGATCTTAGACCTACGAGTCAAGGTACGACTCATCTTTTGGTATGATGGGTCATGGGTAAGAGTTGTAGTATCTATTGAGTGGCAGGCTTGGTGGAAATAACGATTCATTGTATGACTCATTGTAGGAAACAACGAGTCGTGGTATACAATCATGGGATGTCAGTATGAAAGATAGAGACCCCTAACCACGAGCCATGGTATGACTCATTGTAAGAAATAGCGGATCATTCTAAGGTCCGTGGTTTGGGAAACAGTGAGCCTATAAAATGTAATGGGCTTATAATGGAAGGAAACCACGGGTCATTGTTTGTGGGTACAACTCGTGGTATGACCCGTGGTGCCTGATAGACAGTTTTTAATTACGTGTTCCTAAGGATAATTTTGTAAATTCCCAAGATCTTAACCCTTTAATGACATCATTTTAAGCTTCCTAAAGAGTGTTTTAAGAGGGTTTAACCTAGCCTAAGTTATTATTCCCTTATGCATGCATTGAATTGAAATCCTCTTCTAAGATCAAGCTAGAGTTTGTCCTTAATTTCTTCCTCAATACTCTTGGGCTTTCAAAAGCAGCTGGAAATCAAGTTACCCAAGTATGTAGGGCCATGAATGGCGTATTCCTTCAATTCTCATGCCAAGTTTCTTCACTAATTCATGAATTCAAGTTTTTAATCAAGTCTATTGGAAATCTAGGGTTTTAACCCAATTCTATGAAATTATCTATGCTATGGCTATTGGTCCAATCCTTTCATGTTTTGATTAATGAATTAAGACTATTAGGGAAGATTTTACTCTTAATTTAATTATTAAATCATGATTTCAAGTCTATTAGAATTATGCCCTTTTATGCATATTTTATGAATATCAAGCTTATGATTCCATGTTTTCATATATGATGAATTATCAAAGTATGCACGAAAGTTTATGAAATCTTAACTTATAATTCCATGATTTTGAATTATGAAACTTATTTAGAGTATGTATGATTCCATAATTTGGGCAAGCCCATGTAATGTTAAATATATTTTATCATGATTTAGCTGAGGCTTCCAAGATCATTTTTAAAGAGATATTTGCAGTCAAGACACCCCAGTTATTCAAATTTAATCAATGTTTTGAGAATATTATTATGTGAGCAATATGAATGTCTAGAGAGTAATGTCTAGAAGTGAGTAGGCATGGGATTCCAACGACCCCCCCTCTAAACTACGCGCCAATGTAGGATAAATATTCTTATTGGGACCTCTCAAGAGGGTGCTTCCCCAGCCAAGGGCACATATGTGATATCACACCTTATTCGTCTTTTGTCTTGGCAAGGCTTAGGATGGCTCTCCTCCACGTGGACAAGACATGGGATCAATCATGTGCTCATACATGGTGGTTGTCAATTATGACGAGTCTCCCATTGTTCCTCATGATTTTAGATACTCATGTTCATGACATATGATATCATGCTTTATAGCATATTTTACCCAATGATCAATTTATGAGTTTTCACTTATGATTTCAACCATGACAAGTCATATGATTTCTATTTTTAAATCGTGGGTCATTATGTTCAAATTATGATGAATTGCTTATGAATATGTATATTTCATATACATGGCCTTTAGCATGTCGCCCTTATTCTCATGAAAATTCTTGATTTATATTCATGATTTCAATTAATGTTTTACTAAGCATGTTTTACTTACCTTACATACTCAGTACATTGTAAATACTGACCACATACTCTATGTTATATCGTTTCATGATATAGGTTCAGGTGATCTCTCCCAATCTCATTGCTAGCTCGCATTTGCTCAGTTTAGCTCCATCCTTTTTTTGGTGAGTCCTCATCATCCAATGACATTTATCAATTATGCTTGTTACTTTTTGTTTTAGTTTCAAACTTAGAGTTAGCTGGGGGCTTTTCCTAGCATCTCATCAGATATTGGAGGCTTACAGACATAGACTTAGCATGTTCAGCTTTGTGATTTAGCGTTGGGATATTATCGCTTTGCTATACACCTTATGATATTTAGACTTCCGCTTTTTCATGCTTGTGTTAATTTTTGCTTGGTTATGCTCTCAATTCATGCTATCTGTGTTCCATGGGTTTTCTTTGAGTCATTCGTGGTTCCAAGTCCCGTGTCTTGATCCAGGTCACTTGATCGAATGAACCCTTTTATCAAGCAAGACCTTTAATTGTTCCATCAAATCCTTCAGTTACACTAGTGGCATTCTATATGAAGGAATAGATATTGGTTTGGTATCAGAAAGAATATCAATTTAGAAACTAATCTTCCTATCTGGAGGGATCCCTGGAAGTCCATCAGGGAATACTTCTCGTCATCCACAGGCATGATTGAAGAGTTTGCGCTTCAAATTGGTGTCTATTACACATACTAGATAGCATAAGAATTCCTTAAAAATTAGCTTTCTCGCTCTAAAGTATGAAATAAACCTACCCCTCGGTATTACGACATTACTCTTCCATTCTAAGATTGGTTTATTTGGAAACTAGAACGTAACCACTTTGTTTCAATAATTAAGAGTATCATAACATGATGATATCAAATCCATACCCATAGTGACATCGAAGTCAACCATCTCTAATTCAACTTGATTAGCCATAGTGGCTCTATGACCCACCATAATCGTTCAACCCCTATAAACTTGTTTGGCAATAACTAACTCACTAATCAGAGTGTATACAGAGAATGGTTCACATAATTTTTCGCATTCAAGCCCAAACATTTTAGCAAAATAAGGGATTACATAAGATAAAGTGGATCAAGGATCTATCAAAACATAGACATCAAAATAAAGACTGTTAATATATCTGTAGCAACATCTGGAGATACCTTTAAGTCCTGATGACTAGATAAAGCATATATATGATTCAATCTCTCGCTTTTTCATGATCCAAACATAGGTCCAGATTGGGACACGGAACCTTGAACCACGAATGGCTTTAGATCAACTCATGGCATGAACATAGCGACTAAAGAGCATAAATTTATGAAAACTAATAAACTAAACATGAATAAGTGGAAGTTTACACACATAATAATCGTAAACTAAGTCAATACTTACAAGCTGATATTCTAAATACTTTCCAAAAAGCCTCTAACATGACTGATGAGCTGATGGGACAACATCCCCAACTAGCTCGACAAAACTCTGTAACTGAAATATTGAAACAACAAACTTAACCGAATATCCTCAGATTATGAGGACTCATCAAAACTGGCTAAACAAGACTAATACAGAAGCAGGACTAGTGGCGCGGTTGAGTCTGATCTATCGGACCTGTATCATGAAATGATACAGCATACACTATGCGGTCAGTACCTTAAATGTACTAAGTATGCAAGGTAAGTAAAATAGACTAGTAAAATACATACGAGTTCATAAGAGTAGGACAGTTCAAAACATGAAGTGATAATCATAACATAAACATGAGAGCTCAAGGTTTTCAAAACTATTCATAAATTAGTCTTAATCATATTCATAAGAGAAACCTTTGTGAAACGCTCATTAGCGAAAGTATCATAATCCTGATCATTCATTAAACATAAGGAATAATGGGAGGACTTATCTTAATCGACACTATCATGATAGAGCTTACATGATGCCCCAACAATCTCACTCGAGTGGGTAGAGTGTCCCAAGCTTAGAAGGAAAGGGACGTAAGTGGCATGATATCACTAATAGGGACCCTGTAAGGTTAACCATGAATATATACCTATGGTGACACGTAGTTCTGTGACCATGTAATTTACCTGAATGTCGGGCCTACTCGGTGCTATACATTACTCCCAAAAAACATGCACATGAGGGCTCATATAATTATCTTGAAATCATACGTGAAGTTCATGGCTATTTAAAACATAACATGCTTGATCATACTTGAAATACATGATTAGCCACGAAAGAGGGGCCCGTGAGTCGGCCAAGATCATAAACTCATATATCATGAAGGACATACATTCTTGAGAAAATCGCCATACTTGAAATTCATAATTTCATGAACAGTACTTGTAGAAATCGTATCATAAATCATAAACTACAAATTAGGACATAGGAGAATCAAAATCAAAATAGAATCATAAACATGACTTTTCATGAAACTTGCATAATTGGGCATAATTTTCTAAAAACTTGAACCATGAATTAATAATCAAAATAAGTATAAAATATGTTCATAAATCTTAAAATATGCTTTGAAACATGAAGAGAATTGACCCATAAATAAATCATAGGAAATTTCATTAAATTGGGATAAACCCCATAGGATCATACACTTGAATCAACACTTGAATTCATAAACTTGAGGAGAAATTTGGGCATGAGAGTGAAAGAAAACTCTCATTCATGGCCCTACATACATATTAAACTATTCTTAACTTGAATTTGAGAATTTGAGAGATTTGGAGGAGAATTGGAGGATTCTAGGCTTGATCTTCAATGAAACCCTCTAAACTTGCATGTACGGGAGTTGAATAAACAAGAATAGGTTGAACTCCCTTAATACACTTCTTTCAGGGCTTAAAATGACATAATTTATGACCTAGGAGCTTAGAATTTAAGAAAATACCCTTAATGAAGATTTTAGAAAAATAGGCACTGTCAGTCATCACGACTCTCACCACGAGTCGTACCATGAAGTGATGACTTGTGATCACCTTTCATTGTCACCACTAGTCGTAAGACTGGTTCCTAAAGGTGACATCATGGATGCCTACTATGAGTCGTTTCATCACATCATGTTCGTAACAACTTTCGTTATCACTAAGCCTTATTATTACCTTCTCTGGATTTTTCCTCATGTTATAAACCACAACTCGTGGTTACCTACCACGAGTCATAACACCACTCGCGACAACACATCCATACACAGAACCTCCAAATAACGACCCTTATCAGGACTCATTGTTTCCCACAACAAGTCGTACCACGATCTGTCCTTCCCAACCCTGGGATTCCTTGTGCCTCATTATTACTCCTGACCACGAGTCATACCCAGGCATCATAACTCATGGTGTGACTCATGTTCTAAGCATCCCACTTCAACATCTCACTATGAATCCTCCCATAGTCTATTACTTCTCACCATAACACGTACCATGTCATTCTGAGGAAAAAAAGATTTTTTTTTGCTGAACCCATTTCAAATTCCCACATCAAATCTTTGGAAATTTCAGGGTATTACAATATCTTCCCCTTGGAAATATTCTTCCTTGAATGTAGACTAAACATATTGAAAAGCTGGGGAAGGGAACTGAAACCTCAAATAAGAACATCTAGAGCTGAAAACTAACGGAGTGACTGACACTGAACTGATATATACATAACTAAACTGAATTCATGAATCACACATACATGCATTGACATAAAAGGAATTGAGAGACATGGACTAAACATGAAACTGAATAGAGTACTAAGGAGGAAACTGATACCTCATGCTAGAACTGAGTCAGAAGGGAATCAATGTGGGTTTGCTTCGGCCTTCCACTTAGCTCCTTCAACAAGATGATTCCTCCACAAGACTTTCACTGAAGCTATTTCTTTGTTCCTCAACTTCCGAACCTAACAATCAAGGATCTCAACTAGTAGCTCCTCATAGATAAGGTTATCCTCACACCTATGTCTCCACCAGGACAACCAAAGTCAGATCACCAATGCACTTCTTTAATAATGATACATAGAAACTGGATGTACCAAAGCCAACTCCGCTAGTAGCTCCAACTCATAGGCCACCTTATCAACACACCTCACAATCCTGTAGGGACCAAAATATTGAGGACTAAGCTTCCCTTTCTTTCTGAACCTCATCACTCCCTTCATGGGAGACACCTTCAGAAACACCCAATCATCAACTTCAAACTCCAGTTCTCTCCTCCTTACATCAGCATAGGACTTTTGATGACTCTGAGCTATTTTCAGCCTTTCCCTTATAAGCTGAACTTTCTTCATAACCTCATGAACTGATTCTAGCCCAGTAAATATAGCTTCACCTACCTCAAACCAATCAATAGGCGATCTACATCTCAGTATAAAAAGAGCCTAAAATGGAGATGTCTAAATGTTGGAGTGGTAGTTGTTGTTGTAAGCGAACTTGATAAGAGGTAAATGATCATCCCAACGACCTTTGAAGTTAATAACACATGCTCTCAACATATCCTTGAGAGTCTGAATGAACTGCTAAACCTAACCATCTGTCTGTGGGTGAAAAATTGTGCTAAGCTTGACATGAGTATCTAAGTCCCTTTTGAAACGATCTCCAAAACTACAAGGTAAACTGAGTACCTCTATCCAAAATGATGGACAAGGGGACCTTATGCAACCAAAGACATACCGAATGTACAAAATAGCATAATTCTCCACTGAGTTGGTAGTTTTGACCAATAGAAAATGGGCTGCCTTAGTCAACTTGTCTACAACCACCCAAATAGAATCATACTGTCGACTGTACGAGGTAACCCTGTGATGAAATCCATATTGATCTCCTGCCACTTCCAAGTGGGGATACTGATGTTTTACAAAACTCCTCCTGGTCTTTCATGCTCCACTTTTACTTTTTGACAATTCGAACACTTGGCCACAAACTCCGCTATATCCTTCTTCATGCCATTCAACCAATAGACTTCCCATAGGTCACGCTACATCTTGGTGGCACCTAGGTGGATAGAATACTGCAAGCCTTGAGCCTCATGCAATATCCATTCTCTCAAGTCGTCAACACTCGAAACACACAAATGATCCTAATAACGAAGTACACCATCTCCTCCTTGGGAGAAGATCTCTACCTTCTGATTCTGAACCGCCTCCTTCAACTTTACCAAAATAGGATCCTCAGCTTGCCTAGCCTTAACATTAGTCACCAAAGAAGATTCTGAACCATTCTTAACTATGACACCACCTTCAATCGAATCAACAAGGCGAACCCCTAATCTTGCAATCCGATGCACATCCATCACCAACTAATTCCTTCCACCTTCCACATGAGAAACACTCTCCATAAAAAGTCTGCTAAGGGCATCTGCCACTATATTAGTGTTTCCCTTTGATAAAGGACACTCATGTCATAGTCCTTGATAAAGCTCTAACCATCTCACTTGTCACAAATTCAAATCCTTTTGGGTGAATATATAGTGTAGGGTCTTATGGTCCGTAAGCACATCCACATGGACCCCTTACAAATACTGCCTCTAAATCTTCAATGTGAACACCACTGCTATCAATTTCAGGTCATGGGTTGAGTAATTCTTCTCATGAGTCTTAATTTGTCTAGAGGCATATGCAATGACCTTACCATGCTACACCAACACACACCAAAGACCAATCGTAGAGGCATTACAATACACAATGAATCCCTCTGTACCCTCAAGTATGGTCAACAGTGGGGCTGATGTGAGTCGAGTCTTTAATTCCTGAAAACTCTTCTCATAGGCATCCGACCACTGAAAATTGAATTTCTTCTAGGTAACTTAGTCAATGATATAGAGATGGATGAAAATCCTTCAACAAGCCTCCAGTAATAAGTAGCTAAACCCAAGAAACTCCAGATATCCAAAGGACTAACTTGTCTAGGCCAATTCTTTATAGCTTCTATCTTTTAAGAGCTCATCTGCACAACCTTACTTGACACCATGTGGCCAAAAAATGCTATTGAGTCCAAAAATAACTTATAGTTTTTGAATTTGCAAACAACTGGCGATCCTTGAGAGTCTGTAGCACAATCCTCAAATGAGCAGCATGCTCCTCCTCGCTCAGAGAGTATATGAGAATTTCGTCTATGAAGACAATCATGAACATGTCCAAATATGGCTTGAATACATTATTAATCAAATCCATGAAAGCTACAAGAGCATTTGTGAGTCCAGAAGACATAACTACAAACTCATAGTGACCATACCGAGTCTTGAAAGTTGTCTTCAGTATGTCACTCTCCCTATCTCTAAGCTAATGATACCCGAATCCAAGGTCAATCTTTGAGAAGCATGTAGCAGCCTGAAGTTGGTCAAACAAGTCATCAATTTTAGGGAGGGGATACTTGTTCTTTATTGTAACCTTGTCCAACTGGCAATAGCCAATGCACATTCGAAGAGACCCATCCTTTTTCCAAACAAAGAGAACTGGTGCACCTCACGGACACTTGGTAGGTCTAATGAATTCCTTATCTAGAAGATCCTTCAACTACTTTAGCTCAGTTGGAGCCATTCTATATTAAGGAATTGATATAGACTGCATACTAAGAAGAAGGTCAATACTGAATTCAATCTCCCGCTCAGGAGGGACTCTTGGTAGATCATCTGGGAAAACCTTCAGATACTCACACACTATAGGAACTAACTGGAGAGTCATGGTTTCGAACGTTGCATCCTTAAACCAAACTAGATGGTAAACACAACCCTTGGGAATCATATTTCTAGCCTTAAGGTAGGAAACAAAGAAACCTACAGGCACAACTGAAATACCCTTCCATTCTAGGATTGGCTCACCCAAAAAAATGGAACTCTACCGTACAGGTTCTACAATTCACTGAGGCATGACATGCATGCAACTAATACATACTAAAGATAACATCAAAATAATTCATGTCTAACTTTACTAGATCGACTGAGGTGACTTTCTTAAGGACTATGACAGGGCAATTTCTGTATATGCATCGAGTTATAATCGAGTCACCGACTGGAGTAGAGACTGAGAAGGGTTCTGATAGGATTTTGGGACTAACTCCAAAACAAATGGCAATATAAGGAGTCACAAAAGATAAAGTAATCCCTATATCTAACAATGCATATACATTGAGATGGAATACTTGTAACATACCAGTGGCCACATCTGGAGTGACCTCCTGCTCCTAATGAAATGAGAGGGCACAAAACCTGTTCTGACGTTGTCCACCACCTGCACTGGTGGATGCACCCTATTGAGAAGGACATGCTAATAGAGCTACTGCTAAACTGGTAGTCTGTGCACGACCTCTGTTATCACCCTATCTGGCCAAAAGACACTCCCTGCGCATGTGCTTAAGTTTTCCACATCCGAAGAAAATATCTGATCGGACTAGGCACTCTCCTAGTTGCTTCTTGCCACAATTTTCGAAGACTGGAAAGGTGCACTATATCAGTGTGACCCTCTATCCTCTTGAACTTGATGCCCTGCTTCTCTGATCACCCCGAGGTCTGGATGGGTCACTGGTTGATGATGATGTCGGGGATGATAACCTCTGGTGGGACTATTGATGATGTCTGCCACTGGCCTCTACTAGGAAAATCAAAAATCGCTTGTCCTAGCCCTCTTGGCCTCTCTCTTTTTCCTTCATTTGATCCACATCAATTTGTTGGGCGTATATGACCAATCGAGAGAAATCAAGATCCCTATTCAATATTGCGATCCTACACTCCTTGACTAGTGAATATGGCATATTCATGCAAGCTCTCTGATCTGCCACCATCTCTGGTGCATATTTGGACGGCTGGGTGACTCCGAGGTGTACTCTTGGACAATCATATCATTTTATCTCAAGTTGACGAACTCCACCGCCTTTGCCTCCCTTAACTCCCTAAAAAAGAATTTGTCTAAGAAGGCTGTCATAAACTCCTCCTAGTTCACGGGAACTGTGTCCACTGATCTACCAACCCTTCACTGAATGTACCAAATATAAGCAACCTCCTTCAGCTGATAGGAGGCCAAGTCTTGCGCTCTCTTCTCCCATCACCCTCATAATCTGGGTGATCTTTTATATCTCTTCTAGAAACTCTTGTTTTTCCTCATCCACTCTTGACCCATGTAACTCAAGGGGATTCATCCTAAGGAAATCCCTAACTCGAATCGCCGTTGTATTTCCATGCTGAGGGAAATGGGGCCGCTTGCTGGTTGACGTGAGTAGTCAAATCCTAAGCCAACAATTGAAAATCTACCCTAAACTCAGCATGAGAGACCTGCTAGGGCAAAGGACCTACTGGTGCTGGCAAGGCCTGCTGGTACTCATCCCTATTGCCATCCTCATGGCCACTTCCTTTACAATTCCTTTTTCCATTCATACGGCGGGGAGGCATGATTCTTCAAACATGTATAGCACGAGTTATAAGGATATAGAGATACTTGATCATATGACATAGATCTTGACAGACAGGAAATTTCCTAAAACATCTTGTAGCCTCTCCCCCATAAGTGTGGCCTGCTTCACACCCATGAAAAAAACTCTACTTAATGTGGATTTCAGATACCCTAGGACACACCGAACCTTTGCTTTGATTCTAACACTATCGTAAATCAAGCTAACACTAACAAGCTAAGATTCTACATACTATCTGGAAAGCCTCTAACATAACTACTGAGTTGATGGGACATCATCCCCAAATAGCTCAACAAAAGTCTGTAACTGAAATACTGAAACAACAAAATAAAATAAATGTCCTCGAAAGATAAGGACTCACCAATATTGGATAAACAGGACTAATATGGAAGTAGGACTAATGGCGTGGTTGTGTCTGATCTATCGAACCTCTATAATGAAATGATACAACATAGAGTATGCCGTCAGTACTTTGAATGTACTAAGTATGCCTAATAAGTAAAACGTAAAATACATAAGAGTTCATAAGAGTAGGACAATTCAAAACATGAAGTGATAATCATATCATAAACATAAGGGCTCAAGGTTTTCAGAAACTATTCATAAATTAGTCTTAATCGTATTTATAAGAGAAATCTTGTAAAACATAACTTGATCTCATATAGTTTTGGTTTTGGACTTTCTATCCTCAACTATCATTCCTAAACCTTAGAGGTGGTGCACTCATAGTATATGGTGACATATCTGATGACCTCCCATCAACAAACATCCTGCTAGTACTTCTTTAGTACCGCTCATTATTACTAGCAGACCTGGCCCTCTTGTTCTATTTCTTTTCCTTGTCTGCTCTAATCCTTTTTTTAGATCATCTATCTATTAGGCATAAGCCATTAGCCTTGATATATCCATCTCCTTGCTCAGTAAGGTGGCAGTACATTCACCGGCCATATGCATCCATAAACCATATAGAAAAGAGCGCATCCTTGTCCGTATGGTAGAAACCATCTCTGGAGCATATTGTGACAATTTTGTGAATTTGAGGTTGTATTCCTCACACTCATAGTGCCTTTCCTGAGAGCTATAAATTCATTAGACCTAGCTTCTCTCAACGCGAACGGTAGGAAATGATTATTAAAAGAATACATAAAATCATCCTATACAACAGGGGTTGCATCATCCCCATGGGATAGTTCTCATTGCTTATACCATATGACAGGCACATCCTTTAACTAATAGAAGGAAAATTCAACTACCTCCATCTCATTATCGTGCATTACTCAAAGAATCCCTTGCACCTTACATATAAAGTTTAAGAATCCTTCTTTGATTTAGACCCCATAAAGATTGGAGGATTCATTCTGAGAAACTCTTTGATCCTCGATATAGCAGAACCCTAATGAGAATCCATATTCTACAATGGCGTATCCTGAAATTGTGGTTGTGTTGCAACTAGATGGGTGAGCATCTGTACAGTACTCCTCATATCTTCATCGGTAGTACTTGGTGATGGTGTGTTATACCTCGAAAGACTTAACATCAAACTCGAGAGTTGAAACAGAGAAAATTGGATTTTCTACACCAGTTCATAGAACGAGTCGTCCTGTGACCCGTCAGGTTGACCATGAGTTGTTAAAATGACTCGTGGTAAGGACTTTGACTTGAATTGGAAATTTATGGTTTGAGTCCCCATGGACATGACAATGAGTCGTGGCCAGTCCCCATGACTCATTAAGTCAGTCGGGGTTAGGGAGGAGGTTTAGGAAGGAGGACTTGAGAAGTGCACTTAAGGGGAAGGTCACCATGACTCCGTGTGTGCACCACGAGTCATGGTGTGCCCCGTGATGAGCCTAGGTATGTTTTTGCTAGTGAAGACCACAAATGGTGACCACGAGTCGTGTTCACCAATAACGACTCGTGCAGTGTCCCGTGATGAGCCCTAGGTGAAATGTTGGTAGTGTACTCGACAATTGATGTCCATGAGTCGTGGCCTTGGGCGACGACTCATCTAGTCCCTCATTAGGACTGGCAGTCAGCTTTTCTCTGCGATTTTAGGAAGGGATTTTTCGTAATTCCTATGATCCTAAGGCCTAAACTACATTTTTTAAGCTATGAATAATGAGTTTTAAGAGGGGTATGTTTATTCTAAGCTATTTTTATTCATGCATGCAAACTTAGAGAGCTAGAGAAGTGATCAAACTTAATTCCTTCCAAATTCTTCTCAATTCTTCATTGGGCAATCAGTGGAATTATAAAATCAGATTATCCCAGGTATATAAGGTTATAAATGGGTGAATTTGTTCACACCCATGCCCTATACCTCTCTAATTCATAAAAATCTATATTATGATCCTATGGGGTTTTAACCCAATGCATAAATTTCCTAAGTTTCTACCATGGGTATGATCTAAGCATCTTTCTATTATTGAATTATGATTCATCTGCAAGTTTTACATTGTTTTCAATTATAATTATGTTTTCAATATTTATAAATTAAAATGCCCATTGATGCCCTGCAAGTGTACGGGTCGTACAAGTAATATAGTGGCCCTTTTTAAGAGCCGGATATCGAACCCACAGGGACTGGACCAATTCAGCTAACTATCAAGTTCAAGTGTGATATTAAATGCCGCAAGTGTTGATTATAGACTTTTTTGAGAAATTTAATTAAGCCTAGATGTGGTCAATGAAATACTCTGAATTCATTCAAGGAGCAACTAGAGTTAAAGCCGGATAATCATGCGATACTATGATTCGCAATGGTTTAAGTATGAAACTATCAATTGTCATCTCACATAATTACAACTGCATGTTCATGGTCTTTCGAACCTCTAAACACGACAAACTAGCCTCACAACTACATCGTTGAGCGGGGATGTGACATTCTAGTTCATGGGCAATTCAATTACGTGGATGTGGTTTATAGGGTTTATGTTCTTGATTAGGGACTTTCGTACCTCTAATCATTTAACTTAACTTAGCTTCACAACTACTTCTTCCAATGGTGATGTGATAATTCTAAGTTGGTGTCTATCTCATCCCGTTTTAGTAACCAAGTAAGGCAAATTAGGTATAATTTCTTATGCTAACCGCGAATTATATCGAAAGATACAAACTTGCTCCCTACATTAGTTGTTCTTGCCTAGGTTTACTTTCTCAAGTTTTACCTAGGTGTAACGTGTGTTTTTTCATGGTGATCAATCATAAAAACAACCACAATTAAGAATGTAAGACAAAACAACAATTAATAACTTGAAACCAAAACAAAATCATGTATTCACAATCATACCATGTGGTTCCAACCCTAGAGGGAGGGTTCTAGCCACTCAAGTTCGTATAATTACAAGAAAACATAATTAAAGTAACATACTTACAAGAATTGGTAGAAGAGAAGATGAAATTTAAGAATCCTAGGTGAGTTCTCCCACTTCTCCCTCACTCCTTCGCCGTTTTTTAGAATAATCTCGTGACAAAATGTTTTTAGGAGCTAAAGGACCTATTTATAGTAAGTGAGAATTGAACAAAATTATGCCCGGCATGGAATAGCTCCGTGTCACGGAGGTTATCGCGCCAATTTGCCTCCGTGATGCAGAGGCATCTCGTAGGCACACTGGAAAATCAAAAAAGCCCGCAAACAACCCCCTGCCGCATTTGGCAGCGTGTCACGCTGCTTGTGCAGCACGCTGGGGGCCGTGAAACATTGCTGGTCGCGCAGCCTGCCTGTCATGGCACGTTGCCAATGCGCAGGTGGGCTGTTTCGCGCATCCTCCTTGCGGACGTTCGAGTTTTACTTCCGATTCCATGCCTCCACTTCACCAACTCATAGATTAGTTCCTAAAAGATCATTTTAAACCTACAAAAACAAGAACTAATCATATTGGTTAGTATAAATATTCACATTTACATAAAAATACATGAGAATGCATATAATTAAGTCGATAAACAAGATGAAACTAAGTTATAAACCATCACTCGGGCATGCTATTTTGCTCGAGATCACCTACCCCACACTTAAAGCCTTGTTCGTCCTCGAACAACCCTTTTACATCTCATGTAAATGAAGACTCCCACATAGTTAATTTAACAAGATAATTCAATCTATGGCTATAATGATTATTTAAGATTGCAAGTTAAAAATAGAGCATGCACGATTTAATCATTGAAATGAAATACAACTATGTTAAGACTTACTAACCTCAAGAATCGACTCTCAATCTTGGCAAACTCATGCAAATCAACCGATCAAGAAATCTAACATGAATGTTATCTCTCATCACAACACAAGAGTGTTACCCATTTTTACTCACAAAATTTTCAAATCACAACATGTATGGGTATATGAATAAAATTACGCTCACTCTCTCAAAGAATTCACATGCATCATGTAGTGAACCATAAGCTTGACCTTAGTGTTTTATTCCACTAATTTAAGGATGTATGAACGTAAGATCAAGTAGGACTTAATGGGTTGTAATGTAAGCTAAGGGACCGGTCGGTACTATTCTGACCAGTAATAGTGACTATCTTCCCCAAGCGCTTTTAATAACTTCAACCTCCATTAAGGACATCTCTTTTCTTACTTCCTCCTCATTCTTTTCAATCTTGACTTTCCCCTTTCTTTAAGCACACTCAGCTTATTAGTAAGGGGTACTTAAGCAAATTCATTTATTTCTTACTCCCTACCAATAATCAAGCATTTTCAAACAAGTTCACCCTTGACCTTTCTCAACTTTTATAACTGCTACTTTTCCTTCTTTTTCATGCCTCTCACTCCTTCACTCTTTGGAATTTTTTACTTAAGAGCTTAGGAGTTTTGGGTCAAATTCAAGGCTAATGAAAGAAAAAGGATTAAGCTTATGTTGTAGCTATCAAAGAATAGGCTTAAGGCTCAATGGGGCTCACTAGGATTCAACATTCAAGGTATGTAAAGTGAGGGATACAAATTAGGTTCATTCAAAGAAATGCCTAAATCATCTCCTACTGTCCACATCCTTCATTTCGTTTTATATATACACCAGGCAAGTTCTAGACACTCCACAGTAGCATGGAATATTCGAAAACCTTTCACTCATAGCACATGCTCAATTCAAGACATATTCAGCAGACTCTTACTCAACTAATCACAAGAATTCAAAATTAAGCTTCAATCACATCAAGTCAAATTCAAGAGCCTAAGTGTCTCCAACAAAGTTATACACTTCTTACATGCTTCAACACTAACCACACTTGTATCTTACAATCATGTATAGCACATAACAAGAACATCAAGCCATCAATTAGCTACGGGTTCAAAAACCAAAACCTATTAACTAATTTTCCTCAAGATGGTCGTCATCCATCCATCGTCGGAAACAGTCTCTAACTATGACTAAAAACACTACATACAAACAAAGAAAATTTTTATTCTTCGGTTCAAATACCCCCCATTGGAAAAGAACCGAAAAGAAAAACCAACGGGTGATGAATTCATGCTAAACTCAAAAGAATTTTCCAATATGTATCAAGCACTATATTCACCAAAATCATTAAGCACAAAAATTTTTGAAATTTTCTCACCCCACACTTGAATCATGCCATTTCCCCATAGCATCAAATTAAAATTAAAAAGGGTAAGAAATACTCCCTGAGGCCTCTATGCCTAGCTAGTAGCATGTTTTTCTTCACATTTTCATAAGTGGGTGTTCGACCCACACTTTTTATCTTCCATGCTTGTTAGCTTCCTCCTCCACGGGTACTCAGACTTCCCCTCCATCTGTGCCTAACTTTCCACCAAAAACAACACAAATTGAAAAATAAAAAAAATCAACTCAAATGCAAGAAATTAAAATGGTACCATTGGGTTGCCTCCCAAGCAGCGCCTAATTTTACGTCGTGGCACGACATATCAAGTTTCACCACTTTTTCCTCCACCTTGAGGATATGAATCTCACCCCTAATTTCTTCTCTAGTTTCCTCTTATGCTCCAGGGGTTGTGGTGAAAAAATGAAAGGACCAAGCAGTAGATGTCGCCTTTTGCACTTATTGGCCCTTAAGTAAGCGAAGTCATTTTGTCTCTCTGAGTCAGCAAATTTTAGAATATACAGGGCTTGGTCCTCCTCTAGACATTTCTCTATAGTCTTGGAAGAATCTATTTCTAGGTTGTCAAACAAACTTAATTTCGAAAAATGCTTCAAGTGGGGTACAATACACCTCAACTTTGAAACTGCATTGTGCTTGACCTCCTTACTTGTATACACCTTCTCCGCATCAACATCTATCTCTCCATCAATGTAAAATTGGGGATACTCTATCTCTTCTTCCATGAATGGATTTTCCATATATGTGAGACCATCACGGTGACTCTCAAGATCTTCTAATTGTTGAGCTTCTTCCAAGAACTCACCCTTTTCTTCTACTTGTAGTTCCTCTTGAGTATTGCATAAAACCGTTACTTGCAAATCAGCGCAAGCTTCAGCCTCAACCATCATCTCCGTGATCTTGGCGCTTATCATTTCTAAGGCCTCTCCATTTTCCTTAGTCTGAACTCCTAATACTTCCATCTGCTCCCTCATTGCTTCTGTCTACTCAAGGACCTGTTTCAACATGTTTTCTATTTGAGCTTGGTGTTCCAAGTCCTCATTTTCATCATTCCTATACTCATCAAAAACAACATAAGGATTATAGTAGGGGCTTGGCAGAGGGGAGTATGCATTTGGACAGCCATCCCAATGGCCATCTTGACCACCACATATATTGCAAGTGTTACAGTTTTGCCATAAATGGGGTCCTCCACAATTCAGGCCGGACTCACGAAAATATGAGTATCCACCATTCAACCCATTTGTGTTCTATAATTTCATGTCAAGAAGGGTATCAGACTAAAAACTAAAAATAAAATAAATTTAAAACTAACAAAAAAAAATAGTCACACAAAAATAGAAAAATTTACTGAACTTCACCGAGTCCCCGGCAACGGCACCAAAAACTTAATTCCCCGCAAGTGTACAGGTCATACAAGTAATATAGTGGCCCCTTTTTAAGAGTCGGATGTCGAACCCACAAGGACTGGACCAATTCAGCTAACTATCAAGTTCAAGTGTGATATTAAATGCCACAAGTGTTGATTATAGACTTTTTCGAGAAATTTAATTAAGTCTAGATGTGGTCAACGAAATACTCTAAATTCATTCAAGGAGCAACTAGAGTTAAAATCGGAGAATCATGCGATACTACGATTTGCAGTGGTTTAAGTATGAAACTATCAATTCTCATTTCACATAATTACAACTGCATGTTCATGGTCTTTAGAGCCTCTAAACACGACAAACTAGCCTCACAACTACATCATTGAGCGGGGATGTGACATTCTAGTTCGTGGGCAACTCAATTACGTGGATGTGGTTTATAGGGTTTATGCTCTTGATTAGGGACTTTAGTACCTCTAATCATTTAACTCAACTTAGCTTCACAACTACTTCCAGTGGTGATGTGATAATTCTAAGTTGGTAGCTCATCCCATTTTAGTAACCAAGCAAGGCAAATTAGGTATAATTTCTTATCCTAACCGTGAATTATATTGAAAGACACAAACTTGCTCCCTACATTAGTTGTTCTTGCCTAGGTTTACTTTCTCAAGCTTTTACCTAGGTGTAACGTGTGTGTTCTCATGGTGATCAATCATAAAAACAACCATAATTAAGAATGTAAGAGAAAACCAAACCAACAATTAATAACTTAAAACCAAAACAAAATCATGTATTCACAATCATACCATGTGGTTTCAACCCTAGAGGGAGGGTTCTAGCCACTCAAGTTCGTATAATTACAAGAAAACATAATTAAAGTAACATACTTACAAGAATTGGTAGAAGAGAAAATGAAATTTAAGAACCCTAGGTGAGTTCTCCCACTTCTCCCTCACTCCTTGGCAGTTTTTCAGAATAATTTCGTGAAAAAATATTTTTAGGAGCTAAGGGACCTATTTATAGTAAATGAGAATTGAACAAAATTATGCCCGGCATGGAATAGCTCTGTGTCACGGAGGTTATCATGCAAATTTGCCTCCATGATACGAAGGCATCGCGTAGGTACACTGGAAAATCAAAACAACCCGCAAACAGCCCCCTGCCATATTTGGCAGCGTGTCATGCTGCTTGTACAGCGCGCTGGGGGCCGTGACACGTTGCTGGTCGTGCAGCCTGCCTGTCGTGGCACGTTTCCAACGCGCAGGTGGGTTGTTTCGCGCATCCTCCTTGCCGACGTTCGCGTTTTACTTCCGATTCTATGCCTCCACTTCACCAACTCATGGATTAGTTCCTAAAAATCATTTTAAACCTACAAAAACAAGAACTAATCATGTTGGTTAGTATATATATTTACATTTACATAAAAATACATGAGAATGCATATAATTAAGTCGATAAACAAGAAGAAACTAAGTTATAAAGCATCACTCGGGCATGCTATTTTTCCCGAGATCACCCATCCATGAGAAGTTCATGAAAGTTGAGATTTATGACGAATGTTCAAGTATGATGAGATATTATTAATGAAAAGTATGTTTTCAAGTTACCCATGTCTATGATCATGTTTTCAAGTGAATTAAGTATTTTTCAAGCATGTTTAAGTATTGGGCAAGCCTATATGTTCAAGTATGATTTATGATTTCACGAATTAGTTTACCACATGATTTTAAAGTCAAGACTCCCAATTATATTCAGCTTGTGTTATGGTTTGAGCCAAGTCTCCTCATGTATTATTTCATATTTTATATATATATATGATTATTCAGCTTCGTCAAACGATGGTCAGTTTCATTGAAAAAAGATGGAGAGCATATGCACGTTTTTGGGAGTAGTGTCTAGCACCAAGTAGGCTAAGGGTTAGTCAACCCTATGCCTCAGAACTACGCACCAACGTAGGTATGATCAGAATATTTGGAGACCTCCTATGGGAGCTTTCCCCCTGCCCCAAGGGGCCTTCAGCTTGATATCGATATCATGGTAGCATCTTTAGCACTGCAAGGCTTTAGATGGCTCTTCCCACTTGAGTGTGATAATCGGAACCACATAAGCTCTATCATGGTAATGTTAGTTATATGACTAGTCTCCTATTATTCCTCATGATTTCAGTAATGCATGTTTATCATTCATGATATATATATGTATACATATATATATATATATATATATATATATATATATATATATCTGTGTGTGTGTGTGTGTGTTCTAAAGCAGTTTAACACAACGTTTAGTTTTATGTATGATTATCAGATTTCAACTTTGGGTCAATCGATTCAGTTATGATGTTTAGTTATGTTCAGATCATGATTTCAGAAAATTGCATGCAAGCCCTACTCTCAGATTCTTGTCTTTATTATGTTTTATATTATGCATATTTTAAATGATTTTATTTAAATCAAGTGGTTTTACTTACCTTTCATACTCATTACATTCCACCTACTGACCACATACTCTATGTTGTATTGTTTTATGATACAGGCTCCGATCTTCATACTCAGCTCAGTCACTAGGCAATTTCCAAAGTTAGCATCTAGCTTTAGTGGTGAGTACTCATCTCCTGAGGACCATTCATTATCAGTTATCTTTGTATAGGCTTAGAGATTTAGTTGGTGTCTTGTCCCATCAACTCATCCGAATTAGAGGCTTTTTAGACAAAAGATTTTATTCAACTTCAGACTCGTGTTGTATATTTAGATGGTTGTGTTACGTTCACATTTCTGCCATATTTATTATGTTAAGTCTTCCACTTTACTTGATTTATCTAGATGTATGTTCATGCCATGGGTTGACTTGGAGTCTCTCGGGGCTCCTGGTCCCGTGTCTCGATCCGAGCCTATGTTCGGGTTGTGACCAACTTTATATCAGAGCAATAGGTTTTGAAGTGTCCTAGGGTGTTTGAATGTCGCCTTGAGTCTTTTTCATGGGTGTGAAGCGCGCCACACTTATGAAGAAGAGGGTACGAGACGTTTAGGAAATATTCCCTTCTTTCATAATTTATGTCGTACGGTGAAATGTCTCTCTGTCCTTCTAACTAGTTTTATTCATGATTGCAGAATTATGCCTCTCGATAGAGTTAACGACAGAAGGAATGGGAATGGAAATGGCCACGAGGATGGCAGTAGAGACGGGCACCAGAAAGCCCCACCAGTCCATGAGCACCATGCACCGGAGCCGATTGTCCATGTTGAATTCAGGGTAGCCATTCAGATGCTAGCAAAGGCCTTAATCGCTCAGGTCAACCAGCAGCCCATAGCCATGTTTTGCAGAATGGGAATGCAGCGGCAGCATGAGTCAGAGATTTCCTAAGGATGAACCCACCAGAGTTTCCTGGGTCAAAGGTGGACGAGGATCTACATGAGTTTATTAACGAGATTTTGAAGATCACCCAGGTCATAGGGGTGAATGGAGAAGTATGTGATTATTTGGACCCATATTAATTGATGGTGGTCACACACATTGGGTTTAAACAAATGGAAGGATAGTAGGGCAGCCGGAGAAGGACCTATTAGTTGGGAGGAGTCTCACATCGCTTTTCTAGATCGTTTCTTCCCTCGTGTGATGAGGGAGATGAAGGTGGCCGAGTTTGTGAATTTAAAACAGGGAAAGATGACAGTGTAGGAATATGCCCTAGAATTCACTTGTTTGTCAAAGTATGCACTAGAGTTAGTGGTTGATCAGAGAGCATGAGTGAGCAGGTTTATTTATGGGGTGGCAGACTATCTAGACAAGGATTCCAGAACCGCCATACTCCATCAGGATATGGATTTCCCTCTAATAGTCTTGTAAGCCCAGCAGATGGAGGCAGCATATCTGAGGAAGAGAGAGGCCAAGAGGGCCAAGACAGACAACTATAAGTTCTCTCAATCGAGGCCAGGTGGTCGGTACCGACAGCAGTCCCACCATAGATCTTCGGCCCCAGCATCTTCGGGTGATGAGTGTGCCATCCAGAGCTAGGCACGACCAAAGAGGATAATCATCAGGCTCTAGAGGTTAGAGCAGCGGGCCCGCAGATTCCAGTACCCTAGTTTACGACAGGTGTGGTCGGAGGCATGAGGGTCAGTGTTTGGCAGGTACAGGTGCTTGCCTTGGGTGCGAGAAGCCCATGCATATGCTTAGAGATTTCCCAGCAGTTAGACAGGGCCATGATAGGGGCTGAGGCCCAGCTTCCAGTTTAGCAGCTCTACCTGCACTTCCAGCCCAGCAGGGGGCATCTACTAGCACAGGTGGCGGTCAGCGCTAAAACATATTTTATGCCTTAGCATCCTGCCAGGAGCAGGAGGTCTCCCCTGATGTAGTCACAGGTATGTTATGAGTTTTCTATCTTGATGTATATACATGTTAGATCCAGGGGAAACCATGATTTTGTGACACCTTATATGGATAGTAGTTTCGGAGTCAGTCCCAAAATATTGTCAGAACCCTTCTCAGTCTGTACTCTAGTGTCTGATTCAGTTGTAGCTAGATGGGTGTAGAGATGTTTCCCGGTCACAGTCCTTCAAAGAGTCACCTCATCAGATCTAGTAGAGCTATACATGATAAATTTTGATGGTATCCTCGGCATGGATTGGCTATTTGCATGTTATGCCTTAGTTAATTGTAGAACCCGGGCAGTAGAGTTTAGATTTCTAGGTGAGCCAGTTCTAGAATAGAAGGGTGGTTCAGTTGTGCCTGTAGGTCATTTCATTTCCTACCTTAAGGCCAGAAAGATGATCTCCAAGGGTTGTGTGTACCATTTAGTTAGGGTTAAAGATGCTACGATAGAGACTTCGACTATACAATTAATGCAAGTAGTAGGTGAGTATCCATAAGTCTTCCTAAATGATATACCGGGAATCCCTCTCGAGTGAAAGATTGATTTTGGTGTTAACCTTCTTCCCGATACGCAGCCTATATATATTCCACCTTACAAAATGGCCCCAGCTGAGTGAAAGGAGTTAAAGGAGCAGTTGGAAGACCTTTTAGACAAGGATTTCATTAGACCAAGCAAATCTCCCTGGGGTGCACCAGTTCTCTTTATTTGAAAGAAAGATGGTTCTCTTCATATGTGTATTGATTATTGGTAATTGGATAAGGTCACCATCAAGAAAAGGTATCCTCTACCCAGGATCAATGATTTGTTTGACCAGTTTCAGGGTTCCAAGTTCTTTTTGAAGATAGACCTCATATTCGGATACTATCAGCTCAGGGTTCGAGAGAGTGACATCCGAAGACAGCCTTGAGGACATGGTATGGTCATTATGAGTTTGTAGTTATGTCTTTTGGACTAATGAATGCTCCCGCAACTTTTATGGATTTGATGAACAGAGTGTTCAAGACATACTTGGATATGTTCGTGATCATGTTTATTGATTACATCCTGAAATACTCTCGGAGTGGGAGGAGCATGCTGCTCATTTGAGGGTGGTACTACAGACCCTCAAGGGTTGCCACTTATATGCAAAAATTTAGAAAGTGCAAGTTTTGATTGAACTTAGTGGCACTTTTGGGCCATGTGGTGTCAAGTAAGGGTATAAGGGTGGACTCTCATAATATAGAAGCAGTAAAGAACTGGCCTAGACCGGTGAATCTTTCAGACATCAGGAGTTTCTTGGGTTTATTTGGGTACGATCGGAGATTTGTTGAGGGTTTTTCATCCATTGCAGCTCCATTGACCAAATTGACCCAAAAGAAAATGATGTTCAAATGATCGAATGCTTGTGAGAGGAGCTTCCACGAGTTGAAGACTCAACTCACCTCAGCACCGGTGTTAACCCTACCCGAGGGTACTAATGGGTTTGTGGTGTATTGCAATGCTTCTAGGATTAGTCTTGGTTGTGTATTGATGCAGCATGGTAAAGTTATAGCATACGCTTCCAGGCAGCTGAAGGTCCACGAAAGGAATTACCCAACCCATGATCATGAATTAGCGGTGATGGTATTTGAATTGAAGATTTGGAGACAATATTTGTATGGGGTCCATGTAGACTTGTTTATGGACCACAAGAGTCTACAATATGTTTACCAAAAAGGATCTAAATCTATGGAAAAGGAGGTGGCTGGAGATACTCAAGGATTATGATATGAGTGTCCTTTACCATCTAGGTAAGGCCAATGTAGTAGCGGACGCACTTAGTAGACTCTCTAAGGAGAGTACTTCCTATGTGGATGAGGGGAGGAAGGAGTTGGTGAAAGATGTGCATCAGCTTGCAAGGTTGGGAGTTCATTTGGTTGACTCAACCGATGGTGGTGTTATTGTTTAGAACATATTAGAATCATCCTTGGTGACTGATGTAAAAGCTACACAAGACGAGGAACCTATTTTGATAAAGTTAAAGGAAGTCGTTTAGAATTAGAAGGTAGAGGTCTTCTCCAAAGGAGGAGATGGTGTGCTTCGATATCAGGGTCATTTGTGTGTCCCAGACATTGATGATTTGAGAAATCAAATGTTGCATGAGGCTCACGGAACTAGATATTCAATATATCCAGGTGCCACTAAGATGTACCGTGACCTACAGGAAGTCTATTGGTGGAATGGCATGAAGAAGGACATCGCTGAATTCATGGATAAGTGCCTGAATTGTTCGCAAGTGAAGGTTGAACACCAGAGACCGGGAGGTGTACTTCCGGACATCCACATTCCTACGTGGAAGTGGGAGGAAATCAATGTGGACTTAATCACATGGTTGCCTCCCCCTCGTCGGCAGTATGACTCCATTTGGGTGGTCGTGGACAAGTTGATGAAAGCTACTCATTTTCTACTTGTCAAAACCACTGATTCAGTGGTGGATTATGTCAAACTATACATTCGAGAGCTAGTTCGTTTGCATGGAGTTCCTTTGTCCATCATATCAGACAAAGGTACTCAATTTACCTCTCAGTTCTAGAGATCACTTCAAAAAGGACTTGGTACTCAGGTTAAGCTCAGTACAACATTTCACCCGCAAATGGATGGTCAAGTGGAGCGAATAATTCATAATCTCGAGGATATGTTGAGAGCATGTGTGATTGACTTCAAGGGTAGTTGGGATGACCATTTGCCTCTTATTGAGTTTGCATACAATAACAGCTACCATTCCAACATTCAGATGGCTCCATTTGAGGCTCTCTGTGGGCGGAGATATAGATTGCCTGTTGGTTGGTTTGAAGTCGGTGAAGCTGCGATGATAGGACTAGATTCAGTTCATGAGGACATGGAGAAAGTTCAGCTCATATGGGACAGGTTGAAAACATCTTAAAGTCGCCAAAAGTCCTATGTTTATGTGAGAAGGAGAGAACTTGAGCAAATTGGATGATTGGGTGTTTCTGAAGGTGTCTCCCATGAAGGAAGTGATGAGGTTTGGAAAGCAAGGAAAACTCAGTCCCCATTATGTCGGCCCATACCAGAACGTGAAACAGGTTGGCAAGGTAGCATATGAATTGGAGTACCCTCAGAATTATCTTCAGTCCATCCAATTTTCCATGTATCGCTCCTAAAGAAGTGATTGGGTGACCCAACTCTAGTTGTTCCAGTGGAGAGTGTAGGTCTGAAAGAAGCCTTAGTTATGAGGAGGTTCCTGTGGAAATACTGGATCATCAGGTTCTAATTCTAATAAACAAGGAAGTAGCTTCAATCAAAGTTTTATGGAGGAATCAGCATGTTGAGGGAGCTACATGGGAAACCGAAGCAGATATGATGGCAAGATAACCATATTTATTCCCTACCAACTCAATTCCAGCTTGAGGTATCAGCTTTTTCCCTAAAACTCTATTCATCTTCATGTTCAGTTCATGTAACCCAGTTTCTTTAATGTATATGGATGTATGTATGATTCATGAATTCATTTTAGATATGTAGTTTAAATCGAAGTTAGTCATTCCATCAGTTTTCATCTTATATGATCAGTATTTGAGTATGATGATTGTGTTTCTCTACTTTTCTGTATGATTTTCAACATTTGAGGATGAATATTCCCAAGGGGAGATATTGTTATACCTCGAAAGCCTTAAAATCAAACCCGGGAGTTGAAACGAAGAAAATAGGATTTTCTGCACCAGGTCACAGAATGAGTCGTCCTGGGACTCATTAGGTTGACCATGAGTCGTTAAATGACTCATTGTGAGAAGTTTGACTTGAGATCGAAATTTATGGTTTTGAGTCCCCACAGACATGACCGGGAGTCGTGGTCAGCCCCAATGACTCATTGAGTCAGTTGTGGTCAAGGAGGAGGTTAAGGAAGGAGGACTTGGGTAGTGCACTTAACAGGCGGGTCACCACGACTCGTTGGGTGCACCATGAGTCACGGTGTGCCCCGTGATGAGCCCAGGTAACTTTTTGGCACTGAAGACCACAAATGGTGACCACAAGTTGTGGTTACCGGTAACGAATCACGCAGTGTCCCGTGATGAGCCTTAGGTGAAATGTTGGTAGTGTACTCGATGATTGGTGGCCACGAGTCGTGGCCTTGGGTGACTACTCGTCCAATCACTCATTGGGACTGGCAGTCAGCTTTTATTTGTGATTTTAGTAAGGGCTTTTCTGTAATTCCTATGATCCTAAGGCCTAAACTACGTCGTTTTAATCTATGAATAATGAGTTTTAAGAGGGGTAAGTTTATTCTAAGCTATTCCTATTCATGCATGCAAACTTAAAGAGATAGAGAGGTTATCAAGCTTAATTTCTTCCAAATTCTTCTCAATTCTTCATAGGGAAATCAGAGGAATTATAAAATTATATTCTCCAAGGTATGTAAAGTTATGAATGGGTGAATTTGTTCACACTTATTCCCAATCCCTCTCTAATTCATGAAAATATACATGTTGATCTTATGGGGTTTTAACCCAATGCATGAATTTCCTTAGTTTATACCATTTGTATGATCTAAGCATGTTTCTATTATTGAATTATGATTCATGGGCAAGTTTTATATTGTTTTCAATTATAATCATGTTTTCAAGCTTTATAAATTGAAATGCCCTTCCATGAGAATTTTATGAAAGTTGAGATTTATGAAAAATGTTCAAGTATGATGAGATATTATTGATGAAAAGCATGTTTTAAAGTTACCATGTCTATGATCATGTTTTCAAGTGAATTAAGTATTTTCAAGCATGTTTACGTATTGGGCAAGCGCATATGTTCATGTATGATTTATAATTTCACGAATTAGCTCACCGCATGGTTTTGGAGTCAAGACTCCCAGTTATGTTCAGTTTATAGTATGGTTTGAGCCAAGTCTCCTCATGTATGATTTTAGATTTTATACGTATATGATTATTCAGCTTCATCAATAGACGATGGTCAGCTTCGTTGAAAAATGATAGAGAGCATATGCATATTTTTGGGAGTAGTGTCTAGCATCTAGTAGGCTAAGGGTCAGTCAACCCTATGCCTCAGAACTAGGTGCCAATGTAGGTATGATCAGATTATTTTGAGACCTCCTATGAGAGCTTTCCCCCTTCCCCAAGGGGCCTTCAGCTTGATATCGATATCTTAGTAGCGTCTTTAGCCCTGGCAAGGCTTTAGACGGCTCTTCCCACTTAATTGTGATAGTCGGGACCATGTAAGCTCTATCTTGGTAATGTCAGTTATATGACCAGTCTCCCATTGTTCCTCATGATTTTAGTTATGCATATTTATCATTCGTGATATATATATGTTCTAAAGAAGGTTTGACCTAATGTTTAGTTTTACTTATGATTATCATATTTCAACTTTGGGTCATTCGATTTAATTATGATGTTCAGTTATGTTCAGATCATGATTTCAAAAAGTAGCATGCAAGCCCTACTCTCAGATTCTTTTCTTGATTATGTTTTATATTATGCACGTTTTAAATTATTTTATTTAAATTAAGATAGTTACCTTGCATACTTGGTACATTCCATGTACTGACCGCATACTCTATGTTGTATTGTTTTATGATACAGGCTCCAATCTTTAGACTCAGCCCCGTCACTAGCCAATTTCTGGAGTCCTCATCTCCCCAGGACCATTCATTATCAGTTATCTTTGTACTTTCCGTTTCAGGCTTAGAGAGTTATTTAGGGTCTTGTCCCATCAGCTAATTAGAATTAGAGGCTTTTCAGACAATAGATTTTATTCATCTTTAGACTCATGTTGTATATTTAGATTGTTATCCTATGTTCAAATTTCTGCCATATTTATTATGTTAAGTCTTCCGCTTTACTTGATTGAGTTAGATGTATATTCATGTCATGGGTCGACTTGGAGTCTCTCGGGGCTCCTTTTCACGTGTCTCGATCTGAACCTATGTTCGGGTCGTGACCTGGTGCATATGTTGTAGGGTTTCCCATAGGACCCTTTGTTAATGTTGGAGAGACACGAGTATTCTGGCCTGATGGGTGGCCTTGAGACCTCATTGAACTCCCCATGGTTTGTTGGACTTTTCCTTATTGGCAGTATTCGCCCTTTGGCTTGAGGATGTTTTTTGTTTAGCGGGCATTTTTTGTAAATGTGGTAATGCAAAAGTTAGAATATTCACTAGGACACAACTCTATAGCACGGTTTACAATATAAAAGAAGAGTAACATTCTTATATGTCTTGTATCTTCTAAATTATAAATGTAGCGCACTTCACAACCATAAGTGAGAATCTACTAGACACTGCTTCGTAAACTCCCTAAGACACTTGAACCTAGTACTCTAATACCAAGTTTGTCACGCCACAACCCTAGGCCTAGGAGTAGCCAACATTGGATGCCATTGTTGTCCTGCGAGTACCACATAACATGGCATAAATCATGAAGCATTCATCTAATATAAATGGTACATTAATAATCTAAGCTTTCAAAAATATGAAGACTCAATACATAGAAAAAATTTTCCAAGTTTACATCATGAACGTACTAAAATCATCAACAACAATAATAATCTATGAAGCCTCCAACATAATGGAGTAAACTAGTTACTAGGACAAGGCACCCGGCATACCTCTTAGCCTTAAACTAGTAAAGTTGAACAATACTAACTAAGCCTAAAACAAATAGGGCTCACCAAAAGATAAATATGTGAATCCTAGAGTGTGGTTCGATCATTATCTTGAGTACCTGAGTTTGTAATATTAAATAATGCAAAAGCCTCGACAAAAGGGAAGTAAGTACATAAAGAATAGTGTTGTATGCAAAATGGCTAAATGGGAACATGAACATAATTGAAATTGAAGGATAATCAGAAACATAGGTATAGCATAAAGGAATCAAGAATCTAAAATTCCACACCTCGAGCCTACACCCTGGGCATGGCTGGCACTTGAACTACTAATGGTCTGAGCGAATCCTTGGCCTAGCTTACTATTAATTGAGATAAAAATTTCGGAAGCTATATCTATAATGGGTCTGCAAGATCTTTAAGAAAAGTAAATTAAATAACTAAAACTGGATAACTAAATGTTAATCACTAACATCAGAAAACATCAACTCTCTGTCTAGTCTATGAAGCCTCTAAATTGAAGATAGGGTGCCAGGATAAGATTCCCTAGCTATCTTAATGAACTGCTAAAGACTATTAATAAGCAAGAGATAGACTCGGGCCCTCAAAAAAGTAGGAGGTCTCACCAAAGTTGAATGGAGAAGATCCTACTAATATGTATGTTGCCGATCCTGAGCACCCAAATCTGCATCATAATAAGATGCAGCACCAAATGGCTTCAGTACATATGCATGTACAGTATTAATATAGTTGAATGAAACAACAAGATAACTGAGATATTGAACTAAAAGAGTAAGTTGAATAAAACTGAATTCTCTAAATGATGCAATAAAACATAAGTATAACTATTGTGTAAAATAGTTATACAACTAAAAACTATATGACGTGCCCGATTCGCGCGTCCGCAAGTGTACGGGTCGTGCAAGTAATATAGTGGTTCTTTTTAAGAACCGGAATGTCGAACCCACAGGGACTGGACCCATTCCTCTAACTATCCATTTCAAGTGTGATCTTAACTTTCACAAGTGTCGGTTATAGAAGTTTTCGAGGGAGATTTAATTAAGTCTAGTTTTGGTCAACGAAATATTCTGAAGTCACTCTAGGAGCAACATAGGGTGAAAACCAGATAATCATGCAATACTACGATTTGCAATGGCTTAAGCATGGAACTATCAATTGTTGTTTCACATAATTAAAATTGCATGTTCATGGTCTTTCGAGCCTCTAAACATGACAAACTAGCCTCACTGCATCATTGTGAGTGAGGATATTAATTTCTAGTTCGCGGGCAATTAATTATGTTGTGGTTTACGGGGAAACGATTAGGGACTTTCGTGCGTCTAACCATTTAACTCAACTTAACCTCACAACTACTTCTTCGAGTGGTGATGTGATAATCCTAAGTTGGTCTCTTAATAACCCCCGTTTTATCAACCAAGCAAGGTGTTAGGTATATTTCTATCCTAACACGAAATTATATCGTGAGATACAAACATGCTCCTTACATTCTCATGTACTAACCTAGGTAATTCTTTCTCAAGCAATTGCCCAAACTAACGTATATGTTTTCATGGTGATCAATCATAAGAACAACCAACAATCCAGAAAGTAAGACGAAAACAACAATCAATAAATTAATTCTAAAACAATTTCATAAAATCACAATCATAATTCATGGCTTCAACCCTAGAGGAAGGGTTCTTGCCATTCATGTTCGTAAAACTACAACTAACTACTACTAAACTAACATACTTACATGAATTTGGTAGATGAGAAGGGAATTTGCCAAACCCTAGATGAGTTCTCCCACTTCTCCCTTCACTTCTAGGTAGTTTTCCAGAATAAAATCGTGACAAAGTGGAATTAGGAGCTAAGGGACCTATTTATAATAAATGACAAATGTGCATAATTTAGCCTGTCGTGGAATGGCTCCGTGTCACGGAGTGTATCGCAAAGTACTGCCTGTGTGACACGGAGGTAACGCGGAGGCACACTGAAAATCAACAAATATTGACTCTAGGTAGCCCCTTGCCGCGATGCCCAGCGTGACACGCTGCTCATGCGGCGATGGCATGCTGCTAGCGCGCATCTGGCCTGGCGTGGCACGGCGCTGACACGCAGCTCGCCTGCCTGCATGCTGCCTTCTCTCGTGCGCCTGGCATAGGCGTGGCACGGTGCTGGGCGCGGCACACGCACAGCGTGGCACGCTACCTGGCGCGGCCAGCCTTGCCAAGGCATGCTTCTTTGCTGACTTTCACAATTTGCTCCCGACTCCATTCCTCTACTTCACCAACTTATAAATTAGTTCCTCAAAATACCTGAAACCTACAAAACAAAGACTAATCATATTGGTTAGCACATATATTCACATTTATATAGAATCACATGAAAATGTATAAAATAACTTAGATAAACAAGACTAAATTAAGGTATAAAGCATCACTCGGGCATACTATTTTTGTCTACGATCACCTACCCCACACTTAAAGTCTTGTTCGTCCTCGAACAACCTATTACATCTCATCATATGGAGACTCATCCATAACTCATTTAGCACAATATTGAAGCTACAGCTACAATGATTACGTATGATAACAAGCTAAAAATAGAGCATGCATGATTTGATCATCGAAATAAAGTACAACTATGTTAAGACTTCTGAACCTCAAGAATCGACTCTCAATCTTAGCAAACTCATGAAAATCAACTGATTAAGAAATCCGACATGAATTATATCCTTCATTCAACATGTGCCCTCACGAAAAGAGAGTTACCCAATTTCACAAGCAAAAATAATTTTTAAATCACAACATGTGTGGGTACG
Source organism: Datura wrightii (assembly GCA_035772735.1). Taxonomy (NCBI): domain Eukaryota; kingdom Viridiplantae; phylum Streptophyta; class Magnoliopsida; order Solanales; family Solanaceae; genus Datura; species Datura wrightii. The sequence continues at coordinate 65,537,966 of JASDFA010000019.1, read as the reverse complement.
TGAATAGAATTATGCTCACTCTCATAAAGGATTCACATGCATCAGGTACTGACCCATAAGCTTGCCCTTAGTGTTTTATTCCACTAATTTAAGGACGTACGCATGTAAGATCAAGTAGGACTTTGTAGGTTGTAATGTAACTCAGGTGTGGGTAGGTACTATTATGGCCAGTAATAGTGACTATCTTTCCTAAGCACTTTTAATACATTACGCCTTCATTACGAACTTCCCTTCCCTTACTTCACCTTTTTCTCCTTTCAGCTTTTCTTTTTCCTCTTTTGTTTCCCCGTTTCTTTAGGAACTTTTAGCTTATTAGTAAGGAGCTCTATAAAATTAATTTGTTTTCTTACTCCTTCTTCTCACTCCTTTACTCTTTCATATATTTCCCTTAAGCGCTTAGGTGTTTTGGATCAAATTCAAGGCTAATGAAAGAAAAAGGATTAAGCTTATGTTGCCGTCAAAGAATAGGCTCAAGGCTCAATGGGGCTAACTAGGATTACTTTTTCAAGGTAGGTAAAATGGGGGACAAAAATTTGGTTCATTCAAAGAAATGCCTAAATCATCTCCTACAATTCACATCCTTCATTTCGTTTTATAAACACACCAGGCAAGTTCTAGACAATCCACAATAGCACAGAATACTCAAAAACCTTACACTCATGGCACATGCTCAACTCGAGACACATTCAGCAGACTCTTACTCAGCTAATCACAAGAATTTAGAATTAAGCTCCAATAATATTGAGTCAAATTCAAGAGCCTAAGTGTCTCACACAAAGTTATACACCTGCATGCTTCACACTGAACATACTTGCATCTTACAATCACATATAACACATAACAAGAACATCAGGCATCGATTAGTTATGATTTCAAAAACCCAAAACCTATCGACTAATTTTCCTCAAGACGGTCGTCATCCATCCATCATTGGAAACAGTCCCTAACTATGACTAAAAACACTATATACAGACAAAGGAAGGTAAAATAAAATTTTTATTCTTCGGTTCAAAGACCCCCCCGTTGGAAAAGAACCGAAAAGAAAAACCAACGAGTGATGAATTCATGCTTGACTCCCAAAAAGTTCCAAATTTCTCCCAAATTTCACACAAGCATCACATTCACCAAAAACTTGTTAAGCACACAAATTTTGAAATTTTTCTCACCCCACACTTAAACCATGCTATGTCCTCATAGCATTAAATTAACATTTAAGGGATGAGAAATACTCCGTGAGCCTCTATGCCAAGCTAAAAGCATGTTGTCCTTTCAAGTTCCATAGATGGGTGTTCGACCCCACACTTCTTCTATTCCATGCTCTTTAGCTTCCACCTTCTCGGTACTCAGACTTCCCTCCATATGTGCTTAACTTTCATCCAAAAACACAAACAAAGTGAAAATAACAAAATCAACACAAAATCAAAATTACAAATTGTACCTGAGGTACCCTTGGGTTGCCTCCCAAGCAACACCTTATTTTTCGTCGCGGCACGATGTGGACTGTCCTTTTCAAGACATCCTCATACCTGGGTTCTCTTTCGAGAACCATCTCCTTTTCTTTTGCTGTTTAGAGGAAACAACCTCCACTCTGTTCCTCTCTTTCTCCAACTTCTTCACAATTTGAAGCCTTTTATCAGATTCGGGCTGAACACTTGTCATTGCCTTTGGCCCTGCACCTGTGGAATCCTCCACCCCACATTCATCCTCTACCAACACACTAACCTGACAAAGGTTTCTGTAATGTTCAGATGGGTTCATTTCTTGGTAAACGCAGAAGATTTCTTCTTCATCCTCAACCCTCATTTTCAAGGTCCCTGCTTTCAAGTCAATCACCGCTCCTCCAGTGGCCAAGAATGTCCGTCCCAAGATCAGGGGTACCTGGTCATCAACCTGAAAACCAAATCAGATAAGGAACTTCTTAGCCAAATCATTCCATGAAGTTATGGAGTTCGGTGGCTTATCCTTCAGCCACTTTTTCGCCTCTCCCAACAATGAAAATGGGAAGAGGGTCAGTCAAACATAATCTGTGGACACGCCGGTGGGGACAAACGTGTCACTAATCTCTAAAAAGCTCTGTAGGTGCTGCTGCGGGTCCTCATGTGACATCCTAGTGAATTGACCACTAGAATGTAACAGCTGCACCATGTTCTGCTTAAGCTCAAAGTGCCCTCTAGGCTCCGGTTTACGGATGCTAGAGGTCACATTTGTCGCTAGTGGAATTGCCACTTCGCGAACTGGTCTTGCTGCCATTGCTTCTGATGACAATTGTGCTTGTCCCGCGGGTGGTTGTTGTTGTACCTTTTCTTGAAGTCTCTTCAGCTTTTGCTCTAGAGCTACTCTCCTTCGCAAATAGATTTGACGTTCAGGTTCCAGCAACGGTTCCACAAGCTCTCTATTTCTAGCCAGCTCGGCAGGACAACCTGTCACCTGCAAATAAACAGACTAAGACCAAGTTTCTCAACACTTAAGGAAATTTCAAAAATCACACAAAAATAGATAAATTATCAAAACATCGCCTAGTCCCCGGCAACGGCGCCAAAAACTTGACGTGCCCGATTCGCGCGTTCGCAAGTGTACGGTTCATGCAAGTAATATAGTGGCTCTTTTTAAGAACCGGAATGTCGAACCCACAGGGACTGGACCCATTCCTCTAACTATCCATTTCAGGTGTGATCTTAACTTTCGCAAGTGTCGATTATAGAAGTTTTCGAGGGTGATTTAATTAAGTCTAGTTTTGGTCAATGAAATATTCTGAAGTCACTCTAGGAGCAACATAGGGTAAAAACCAGATAAACATGCAATACTACGATTTGCAATGGCTTAAGCATGGAACTATCAATTGTTGTTTCACATAATTAAAATTGCATGTTCATGGTCTTTTGAGCCTCTAAACACGGCAAACTAGCCTCACTGCATCATTGTGAGTAAGGATGTTAATTTCTAGTTCGCGGGCAATTAATTATGTTGTGGTTTACGGGGAAACAATTAGGGACTTTCGTGCGTCTAACCATTTAACTCAACTTTACCTCACAACTACTTCTTTGAGTGGTGATGTGATAATCCTAAGTTGGTTTCTTAATAACCCACGTTTTATCAACCAAGCAAGGTGTTAGGTATATTTCTATCTTAACACGAAATTATATCGTGAGATACAAACATGCTCCTTACATTCTCATGTCCTGACCTAGGTAATTCTTTCTCAAGCAATTGCCCAAGCTAACGTATATATTTTCATGGTGATCAATCATAAGAACAACCAACAATCCAGAATGCAAGACAAAAACAACAATCAATAACGTAACTTCCAAAACAATTTCATAAAATCACAGTCATAATTCATGGCTTCAACCCTAGAGGAAGGTTTCTTGCCATTCATGTTCGTAAAAATACAACTAACTACTACTAAACTAACATACTTACATGAATTTGGTAGATGAGAAGGGAATTTGCAAAACCCTAGATGAGTTCTCCCACTTCTCCCTTCACTTCTAGGTAGTTTTCCAGAATAAAATCATGACAAAGTGGAATTAGGAGCTAAGGGACCTATTTATAATAAATGAGAAACGTGCATAATTTAGCCTGTCGTGGAATGGCTCCGTGTCACGGAGTGTATGGCGGAGCACTGCCTCCGTGACACGGAGGTAACGCGGAGGCACACTGGAAATCAACAAATATCGACTCTAGGCAGCCCCTTGCCGCGATGTCCGGCGTGGCACGCTGCTCATGCGGCGCGATGGCATACTGCTGGCGCGCAGCTGGCCTGGCGTGGCACGGCGCTGGCGCGCAGCTTGCCTGCCTGCATTCTACCTTCTCTCGTGCGCCTAGCATAGGCATGGCACGGCGCTGGGCGTGGCACACGCACAGTGTGGCATGCTGCCTGGTGCGGCCAACCTTGCCAAGGCATGCTTCTTTGCCAACTTTCACAATTTGCTCCCGACTTCATTCCTCTACTTCACCAACTTATGAATTAGTTCCTCAAAATCCTTAAAACCTACAAAACAAGGACTAATCATGTTGGTTAGCACATATATTCACATTTTTATAGAATCACATGAAAATGTATAAAATAACTTAGATAAACAAGACTAAATTAGGGTATAAAGCATCACTCAGGCATGCTATTTTTGTCTACGATCACTATACATCAAAAGAAGTTCTAAAATACTTTATCTTTAGTTGGGAGTTTCTCTTAACTGACATACACCATGAATGAGTGCATGATGTCCAACCTCTAGCCCCGTTAGGAGAGCTATCCAAAGCCTTTCCAGGGAAAAGACAAAACTAAACTGTGAATCCATACTAAGCCCTTACTAGGGGCTATCTAAGGAGTTTCCCAAACCAATGAAAAAATCCTAACCTACGCTAGCTACATAGTTTTGGGATTTCAGGTTATCTAAACACTTCAACCATCTAGGTGCTAAACAATCCTCCCAAAAACAATGCTCATAAAAATATGTCTATCTCAGGCAACTGAAACATCTCTGTAGAGCCTTTCTAGCTCGAAATCAAGATGGATATATTACTCTGGTGAGACTCTATGCTCAAAACTGAACTCTGATGGTGAGCCTCTATAATCAAAAACTATATTTTGTTGGTGAGCTTCTATGCTCAAAACTTTATTTCAAAAAGAAGTCTTTACTTTATTTTTGAAAATCATATGCTAAAACTAATGTTGACCAACTGAAACTATTTTCTAAAAAACTCTCTCTGAAAAATTGATGCTACTAAGAATATGGAAACAATGCATATGTATAATATAACAAAGTTTTCAAAATATCATTTTTTATGAAACATGGTTCTATGAGATAGACTGACATGAACCATAAATGAATAATCAAAAGAGATAGTGATACAACATGTGTAATAAGGAAACAATAATATATTACTCAGATGATTCTAGGTGCAGCTACTCTATATTACGAATTACATGAAGAGAAAGCCTATGGGTCAAGTGTATGCATGAAGATTTCTTTTGGGAGAGTGAGTGTGTGTGTCTCTTCCAAACAATCCCTTGTCTGCATTAAAATGATCACATGACCAAAAGAATAGAGATCCTTATTTTGGTGAGCGGCATCATTCCTTTTTGGGGAAGCAAGAGCATTCAGAGTTAATGTGGAAATAGGCTCAAAGAGCATAAACTTTAAGGAAAGCTTTGAATCTGCACTAAATATAACTTGAGATGCTATGTGTGTTTCTTGGTTGAGCAATGCCCTTGTTTGATAAATGATTCCTTTTATAAGCTTTTCTTGGTGGAAAGTGATTGCTTGTTTGAAACATCTTCATTGTTTTGGTCTTTTAGGGTATTTTCTTCTCATTTTCAGTGAGCGTGGTGACTATTTTTGGGTTGTCTTAGTCCAGGTGATTGATGAGGTATAATCGTGAATAGAGGTGGCATATTTCTCAATAAATGAGTATTGCATTACTTGAGGATAAGCAATGATTTAAGTTTGGGAGTTTGATGAGTTGGTAATTTACCAACTCATTAAGCTCTAAAACTTGAGTTTGTTTATTTCTTGAGTTGATTATTTGGATTTTATTCCCTTTTTGTGTTTGTTGTGTGCAGATGACTAAATGTGAAGAAAATAGCAAAAATGGAGGCAAAAGAAGGGAATGAGAGTAAATCGGCGATTCGCAGATGAAAACCGGCAAAGGGCCGAACATCACTACCTCTGAGGATTAACGCCATCGGTGGTTCGTGACTTGCCAGCAGCGACTCTCCGAAGATACCCAAAATTTCTAGAAAAATTCTTAAAGACTCGGCGGTTCGTGGATTGGCATCGACGAAATGCAGGGTGAACCGCCGTTGTTCACTGAAATTAGGTGAGGATTCAAAAAAGATACCCAAAGGCTCACGGATTGGAACTAGCGAACCGCCGGTGTCTCTGCTGATTCCAGAATGGTGCTCATGGGGGTTTAATCATCCAACACTGGAAAAGAGATAAAAAATGCCCTACTTTTCAGGATATAAATAGAAGATAAAATACTTTGTACAGGGATATGCAGAAGGAAAGATAGAAATAGAGATATTGAGAGAGAACAAAGCTTACATCACATTATTATTTCCCCTTTATGCTGAAGAACATTCTCTTAGCTAAGATAGGGAGATTCTGATTGAAAATTGTAGAAAGTGCTCTACTCTATTTCTTCTTTTTACTAGTAAGTTTCAGCTATTATTGGAGATTATTTTGTGAAGTTGATTTTTCTACTCTTGCTATTAAATTCAATGATGCTATTGATGAATCTGTTTCTGAATTTCTTAACCATGAGTAGCTAAAATCACTAACTAGAGGTGTGTGATGATGAATACTTAATTGGATTAGGTATTGCTAGAGTCATCTTCATAGTGTTCATGCAAGTATAAATCTACTAGATTCTCTTCAATGTATAAAGGAAGATCCATTGATTATGATATGGGTCTATTTATTCTTGCTTGATTGTTTCTTGTAAAAGAACTATTAAGTATTAGAAGAGAATTTAGTAGTGGGTATGGAGAAGAGAGTGTGACATTGGACTAGAAATAGCTGAAATTGCATTCTTATTACTTATGAGCAGCTAATAGCTTGAAATTAGTGCAATTGCTAACCTAAATCAAATCGGGTTGAGCTAAATTGTGACTAGAGGTTTGACAAAACACTAGTAAGAGGTAATTAGAAGGCTGAAAAGCTGTAATTACCCACCTCCCGAGATTATTTATACTTGTTGAACTCGTGAGGTGACCTGGCATGTCCTGATCTAGTTAGTATTTCATCTACATCGCACCTCGAGTCTTTCACATCCTTGTTGACAACTTAGCTAATCTTGCTATTTTATTTCACTAAATCAACCAATACAATTCTATGAAAATTTCAACTCCCCCGATTTTATTTGTTTTTATATTAAATCTATGTGGTGCAAGCTAACGTCAATTTCTCAATTGACACTTGTAACTATTATTCCCTGGTCCTCGTGGGATTTGACCGCAACACTCGTCGGGTTACTTGTTTTGATACTTTGGCCATGTATATTCTTTGCACTAAGGATATATTTTGGATATTATCAGCTTCGCACAATTTTCAACCTCTCTCTGATAAGTTGTACCTTCTGCATAGCCTCATGAACTGAGTCTGGCCCAATCAGAGTAGCTTCACCAACTTCAAACCACCCGATAGTAGATCTATACCTCCTACCATACAATTCCTCGAACGGGGCCATCTGGATACTGGAGTGGTAGCTATTGTTGTACGCAAACTCGATAAGAGGCAGGTGATCATCCCAACTGCCATTGAAATCGATCACACACGGTCTCAGCATTTCTTCTAAAGTATGTATAGTCCACCTCAGCTTGTCCATCTATCTGTAGGTGAAAAGTTGTGCTGAGCTTGACCTGGGTACTGAGTCCCTTCTAAAACGACTTCCAGAAATGAGAGGTGAACTGGGTACCTCTGAGATAATGGATAAAGGAACCCCATGAAGTTTGACCAACTCTCAGATATAAAGCCTAGCATAATCCTTGGTTGAGTCTGTAGTTTTAACTGGGAGGAAGTGTGTTGACTTAGTCATCCGGTCTACTATCACCTAGATTGAGTCATGGTGCCGACGAGTCTGAGGTAGATCTATAATAAAATACTTATTTACTTCTTTCCACTTCCATGTGGGTATGCTAATATCCTAAGTCATTCCTCCCGGTCTCTGGTATTCTACTTTGACCTACTGGCAGTTCGGGCATTTAGCTACAAATTCTGTGATGTCTCTCTTCATGTCGTTATACCAGTAAATATCTCATAAATCGCGGTACATCTTAGTAGCACCTGGGTGGATGGAATATCTCGAACTGTGTGCTTCAGCCAGTATCTGCTGTCTCAAATCACACACATCCTGTATGCACAACCTACCCTGGTAACGAAATACACCATCTCCCTTTTGGGAGAAAGCCTCCACTTCTTTTTTGAGAACCCCCTCCTTCAGTTTAAGAAGTATGGGATCTTTATCCTGCCTTGACTTAACTTCAACTGCCAATGAGGAATCAGATCCACTCTGCACACCTACTCCGCCCTAAATTGTATCAAGCAACTGTACTCCAATCGAGCAAACCTGTGGATATCCTTTGCCAGTTCCTTCTTTCCCTCTTCAATATGAGCCACACTCCCCATAGACATTCTGCTTAGGGCATCATCCATCATATTGTCTTTGCCCTGGTGATACAGCATGCTCATTTCATAGTCCTTCAGTAGCTCCAACCACTTTCTCTAATAAAGATTCAGATCTTTCTGACTAAACACATATTGAAGTCTCTTGTGATCGGTGAAAACATCCACGTGAACCCCGTATAGGTAGTGCCTCTATATTTTCATTGCAAATACCACTTCTGCCAACTCCAGGTTCTCAGATAGTTTTCTTCTCATGAACCTTGAACTGTCTGGATACGTAAGCTATCACCTCACCCCGCTGCATCAGCACGCAACCAAGTCCAACTCTTGAAGCGTCACAATACACCACGAACCCATCTGTTCCTTCTTGCAAGGTCAAAACTGGAGTAGTAGTGAGCCAAGTCTTCAACTCTTGGAAACTCTTCTCACACACATCTGACCAATGAAATTTCACCTTTTTCTTAGTCAACTTAGTCAGAGGAGATGAAATAGAGGAAAAACCTTCCACAAAATGCCAGCAATAATCGGCTAGACCCAAGAAACATTTAATTTCAGTTGGAGAAGTAGGTCTTGGATAGTCTTTCACCATTGCTATATTTTGAGGATCTACCTGAATACCCTCACTCAAGACCATGTGACCAAGGAAAGTCATAGACTTCAACCAAAATCGCATTTGCTGAATTTTGCGACCAACTAGCGGTTTTTGAGCGTCCGAAGTACTATCCTCAGGTGATTAGCATGTTCTTCTTCATTTCTGGAGTATACCAGAATGTCATCAATGAACACAATGATGAACATGTCAAGATACTACATGAAGACTCTATTCATCAAGTTCATGAAAGCTTTGGGGGAATTAGATAGTTCAAATGACATAATCACAAACTCATAGTGACCATACCAAGTTTTGAAAGCTATTTTCGGTATGTCACATTCTCTGACTCTTAGTTGATGAAACCCCGACCTGAGATCTATCTTGGAGAAACAACTGGCTCCATGAAGCTGATCGAACAACTTGTCAATCATGGGTAGGGGTGCCTGTTTTTGACTGTGACCTTGTTCAACTGACGGTAATCGATGCACATTCTGAGGGTACTGTCTTTCTTTTGCACGAATAGTATTGGAGCACCCCAAGAAGGGATGTTGACTCTGATAAAAAATTTATCCAGAAGGTCCTTTAGCTGCTCCTTCAACTCATTAAGCTCATCTGGAGCCATTCTGTAAGGTGGGACGGAGATGGGCTGAGTGTCTGGGAAAAAGTCTATGCCGAAGTCTATTTCCCTCTCAATAGCGATTCTAGGAAGATCTTCGAGAAAAACGTCAAGGAACTCGCTGACAACTGAAACTAACTAGATAGTTGGGGTCTCAGAGCTAGAATCTTTGACCGGAACTAGATGATAAATGCACCTTTTTGGAAATAAGCTTTTTGGCCTTAAGGTAGGAAATAAATCGACCCTTAGGCGTTGAACTACTGCCCGTCCACTCTAAATGTGGTTCATTAGGGAACTGAAACCTGACAACTCTAGTTCTGTAGTAGACTGTGGCATAACCAGATGTAACCAATCCATGCCAAGAATGAGGTCAAATTCAACCATGTCTAACTGTACAAGATCAGTGGAAATGACCTTATTCAAGATTGAGACTGAGCAGTTTCTATACACCCAGCTACCTCTAATTGACTCGCTAACCGGGATGGAGACTAAGAATGCTTCTGAGAGGAATTATGGACTGATTTCAAACTGGACAGCTACATAGGGAGTCACGAACGAAAGTGTGGCTCCTGGATCTAGTAGGGCATACACGTCTAGATGGAAAAGGCGTAACATACCTATGACCACGTCAAGTGAGCTCTCCTGATCCTGATGAGAGAACAAAGCATAAAAATGGTTTTGGTGCTGGCTGCCATCTGTACCTGAAGTGTTGGACTACAGAGCTAGTCGGCCTATTGGAGCCGTTGAAGTGGTGGATTTTGACCCCCCCCTCGCCCCGCTGACGTGTAATTTCTAAGCCGATGACCAAGCTGTTCACACTCAAAACATCCCTCTCGGCCCTGAAGACATTCTCCTGGATGGTTCTTGCCACACTTAGGGCAAGCTGGGTAGCTATAGTAGTTGCTGGCACTATGACTCTAGGACTGTGAGCCAGATGCTCCACCCCTCCGATCCTTGCGGGACCAGAAAGTAGGGGCACTGGCTGAAGTGGGTGTTGGATCCCTCTATTACTACTGTTGTTGTGGGCGGCTACTACTGCCAGATATCTGGTGTCCAGTTCTTACCGGTTTGTTCTCCCGCTCCAAATCCTTTAGTTTTTCTGCCTCAATCTACTAGGCATGAACTATGAGGCTGGAGAGATCGATATCCTTGATAAGCATTGCATTCGTGTACTCCTTGAGGACCAGGTTTGATACTCCATTAACAAACTTCAGCATGCGAGCCCTTGACTCAGCTACCATCTATGGAGCATATATAGAAAACCTTGTAAACTCCAGTGCATACTCTTCTACCATCCGATTTTCCTATTTCAGATTCATAAATTCAACCACTTTATCCTCCCTAAGCTCCCGGGGGAAGAATTTGTCTAGGAAGGCTGTGGTGAACTCCTCCCATTCCACTTATTTTGCTCTCGTTGGTCTCCCCTTCTTCCACTATTCATACTAGATCTGGGCTACCGCTTTCAGTTGGTAGGAAGCCAGGTCGACACTCTCCAAGGAGCTAACACCCATAATTCGGGTGATCTTCCTGATCTCATCCACGAACTCCTGTGGGTTCTCTCCCACCTTTGATCCATGGAAAACTGGAGGATTCATCTGGGTGAAGTCCTGAACCCAAGAAGCTACTGCGGACTCATTATTATTGACCAAAACAACCCGTTGGTTCACCTGATTAGTAACTATCTGTGCGAGCAGCTGGATTGCCACTCTGAACTCTACGGAGGACATTGGGTCGTCCTAAAGGGCTGCTGGAACTGGTAGGGCAGGTCGGTGAGCGTTTTCGGCCCTTTTTTTGTTACCACATCGTGGAGGCATGATTTTCATCGAAATGAAATAGAGAACGAGTTAGAAGAATGTTTTTGCGATTGAACTTCAATGCACGATAAAGAGTATGAACAAAAGGGAGTTTTCCTAACAATGTCTCGTAGCCTCCCCGTCATAAGTGTGGCGCCATTCACACCTATGAAAAGTACTCTACTCGACACGGCTTTCAGACATCCTAGGATACTCGAAACATAGTGCTATGATACCAAGTTTTTCATGCCCCGAGTCTATACCCTAGATGAGACACAGTACTTGGAGTCACAAATAACCCTAAGTCAAACAATGGTCTATCATAACACCGGCATTCTGAGTAAAAACATAGCAGAAGCTTTAAAATAATAAAATAAAACATTTAGGAAGAACAACTAAGTCATAAAGTTTTATGCAACTAAAAACAAACGAAAAACCTGATTCTCTGACTACGTCTGAAAGCCATCTATCTGATGAGTTGTTGGGACAAGGCCCCAGCTAACTCTAAGTCTAATTGAAATAAATATAGCTAAAAAGAAATAATACTCGTCCTCGAAAGATAAGGACTCATCAATGATGCAGCTGAAAGCTTCTGAGCGAGATCTGCTACCAGTATTGAGACTAAAAACCTGCAGTTGTATCATAAAATGATACAGCATAAAGGTATGCGTCAGTACTTTGAATGTACTGAGTAAGTGAGAGAAACCATAACATGGAGAATAAAACAATTGAACTATAAAGACATGCAATAACCAACTGAAATTCTGAAACTAAATAAACTGTGATATACTGAGATGGTCAAAATAACCCTGTCCAATGGTCAATGACATGCCCTAAATCTAAACTAATCTAAACTCAGTAGTTTGAAGTTGTTATAACTAATCTAATCTGAGACTAAACTGAACTAACTAGTGGGAGAGGCTATAACAAACATATAACCACGTGAGCTAGAAGTGGAGTCCGGTGTACACACCCCATTGGTAGGACCCAAAATACCTTGCTAGGGTATAAAGGCTTGAACTGAAAATCACTATGTGGGGTCATGAGGCCAGTAAGATAGCCTACGGTGGCAATGTAGTTCTAGGAACCTAGGTGCGCCGAAACCCCGACCCTCTCGATGCTAAGTCCTACTTCCTCTAGATAGTCCTAACATGACTACTACTGCCAAGCAGATAGCTCGATACTGGGGCTTAAGACTAATTCAGGGATACTATCTATGAGTACACTGAGAGTCTTATCAAACCAGATTTAGAAACTGGTGTTCTAAAACTGGTTAGAGTTGCTTATCTGGGAGCGTCATAACCGTCTAAAGAACAAACTGAGGCTGAAGCTGGTGGTTCTAAGGCTGGTCAGAGCTTCTTATCTGGGAGTGTTGTAACCGTCTAAAGAACCACTAAAATCCGATAACTAATGTCTGAGTCTAAATACTGATAACTGAGAGGCATCACTGACACCTCAACATTTAACTATAGTCAAACTGATCAGCTGACATTTCTGGACAACACTGAGTCTAATAATCTCACTAGGACTAGACATGTAAATTTCTGACTAAAATTTCCACATACACTAATAATATGGGGATTTCAAATCTGCTAGAATCAAGCTACAGGAAACTAGTCCAACACGCAAGATCCTAAATTCTACTAAATTGAGACTTAGGGATAAATTATTCCACAAGATACAATTCTCATAAATGTCTACAAATAGGGAATAATAAGTAGTTAAAATCATGAGAAATATACTACTTGAAAATTAAAGATATAAGTCTGAAAATTTTCTACATTTCGAATCCACAGGGCTAAACTGAAAGAGAAAAATAATGAATATTTTGGGGACACAAGGGAAGAACTATTCGCTTATTGATTTTCCATATAACTAATGAAGAAATCTAAAGAAAAGCCCTTGAGAATCTGAGGAGAAGTTGACTGCCCTAACTTCTGCTTGAGAGGAAGGACCTAAGTTATATGAACGCTCTTCTGAGAGTCTAAGTGATGAATGAAGGATGAAGACCATTCAAACCTCATAATTTATCAAAAAATATTCTTAAAACGACCTAGCATAGGCCTTAGGATCATAGGAATTAGGTAAAATCCCTTAATAAACTTGTAAAGAAAAGCTGGCTGTCAGTCCCCACGAGAGACTTAATGAGTCGTGCCCAGTGACCACGACTCGTGGTCACAACGGTCACGTACACTGCCTTACTTCACTGGGGCTCACCACAGGGGACATAACGGGTCGTTAGTGTCATCCTCTACACTGCCAGGAATAACCAGGGGATCACCACGGGCGACACCACGACTCGTGATGCTCCCACCGAGTCGTGGTGAGGACTCGTTAAGTGCACTGTCCAAAATTTTCCAACTTTCAGTCAACCCTTGACCATGACTCACATGACAACTCGTGGTGTTGACCACGACTCGTGGTCACTCAATTTTCCAAAATTTTCAACCAACTCTGGACCCTTCACCACGAGTCACTCCAGGACTCGTGGCCTACTCCACGGGTCACAAGATGACTTGTTCTGTGACCTGGTGCAAAAAATCCTATTTTCTCTATTTCAACTCCAGGGTCTGGTCTTAGGGTTTCTAGGGCGTTACACCTATGATAACATCTGAATAGCTTCCCTGAATTCAGCGTGGGCAAATCAGCTCTGATGCATGATGCTCATAGGCTGGTGGGGCCTGTTGGTGCCCTTCCCTATTTCCATCCTCGTGGTCATTTTCATTTCCATTTATTCTGCCATTAACTCTACTAGGAGGCATAATTCTGCAATCACGAACAACATGATTTAGAAAGATAGAGAGACATTTCCATGTACGACATAAATCATGAAAGAAGGGAACATTTCCTAAACGTCCCATTGCCTCTTCATCATAATTGTTGCTTGCTTCACATCCATGAAAAAGACTCTACTTAATGCAGCTTTCAGAAACCCTAAGATACTTCAAAATGTATTGCTATGATACCAAAATTTTCATGATCCAAACATGAGCCCCGATCGAGACACGAGATAAGAAATCCCGAGAGGCTTCAAGCCGACCGATGGTATGACCATAACTTCTAACTCAATCAATAAAAGTGGAAGATCAATCATTATAAACATGGCAAAAGTTTGAACATAACCTAACATTAGAATACATACACGAATCTGAAGCTGATTATACACTATGTTTGAAAAGCCTCTAATTCTGATGAGTTGATGGGACAGGGCCACAACTAACTCACCAAGTCTGAAACTAAAAATACAACGATAACTGATAAGGAATGGTCCTCGGGAGATGAGGACTCACCATTGAAGTTGGATGCTAACTCCAGAAGCTGGCTAGTGACGGGGCTAAGTCTGAATATTGGAGCCTGTATTATGAAACAATATAGCATACAGTATGCGGCTAGTACATGAAATATACCAAGTATGCAAGGTAAGTAAAACCTCTTAAGTAAGTAAAATCATTAAAACATGCATAATATAAAATATAATCAAGATAAGAATCTGAGAGTAGGGCTTGCATGCTATTTTTTGAAATCATGATCTGAACATAACTGAAAATCATAACTGAATCGAATGACCCAAAGCTGAAATCTAATAATCATAAGTAAAACTGAACATTAGGTCAAACTTGCTTTAGAACATATATATATATATATATATATGTATGTATGTATGTATGTATATATCATGAATGATAAACATGCATAACCGAAATCATGAGGAACAATGAGAAACTCATCAAATAACCGACATTACCACGATAAAGCTTATGTGGTTCCGGCTATCACACTCAAGTGGGCAAAGCCGTCTAAAGCCTTGCCAGGGCTAAAGATGCTACCATAATATCTATATCAAGTTGAACGCCTCTTGGGGCATGGGAAAGCTCACAAAGAAGGTCCCAAATAAAACATGCATATACTTTCCATAGTTTTTCAACGAAGATAACCATCATCTAGTGACGAAGCTAAATAATCATGTAGATATAAAATCTGAAATCATACATGAGGAACCTTGACTTAAACCATACCACAAGTTGAACATAATTGAGAGTCTTGACTCCAAAACCATGTGGTAAGCTAATTCGTGAAATCATAAATCATACATGAACATATGGGCTTGCCCAATACTTAAACATGCTTGGAAATACTTGATTCACTTGAAAATAAGATTATAGACATGGGTAACTTGAAAATATGCTTTTCATCAAAGATATCTCATCATACTTGAACATACATCATAGATCTCAATTTTCATGAACTTTCATGGATGGGCATCATAATTTATAAAACTTGAAAACGTGATTCATAATTGGAAACATTGTAAATCTTGCCCATGAATCATAATTCAATAACAGAAACATGATCATTGTAAATATTGCCCATGAATCATAATTCAATAACAGAAACATGCTTAGATCATACTCATGGTAGAAACTTAGAAAATCCATGCATTGGGTTAAAACCCCATAGGATCAACATATAGATTTTCATGAATTAGAGAGGGATTGGGCATGGGTGTGAACAAATTCACCCATTCATAACCCTACATATCTGAGAGAATTTGATTCTACAACTCCTCTGATTGCCCAAGGAAGAATTGAGAAGAACTTTGAAGAAATTAAGCTTGATCACCTCTCTAGACTTCTGAGCTTGCATGCATGAATAGGAATAGCTTAGAATGAACGTACCCTTGTTAAAACTCATTATTAAGAGCTTAAAACAATGTAGTTTAGGCCTTAGGATCATAGAAATTACAGAAAAGCCCTTACTAAATTCACAGAGAAAAATAGACTACGAGTCCCAATGAGGAACTAGACGAGTCTTCGTCCAAGTCCAGGACTCGTGGACACAAGTCGTCAAGTACACTTCCAATACTTCAATTGGGGCTCACTACGGGAAACATAACAGGTCGTTACTGGTGACCATTACTCATGGTCACCTCCTGTTGCCTTTACTGCCCATTTTCTCCTTTCTTCAACCAACCTTGACCACGACTGACTTAACGAGTCGTGGGGCTGACCACAACTCATGCTCACGCCCGTGGTGACCCAAAAAACTTGAATTTCAAACTTAAGTCATACACCCCACCACGAGTCACTTAATGACTCGTGGTCATCGTGATGAATCACAGAACGACTCATTATGTGACCTGGTGTAGAAAATCCTATTTTCTCCATTTCAACTCCAGAGTTTGATCTTAGGGTTTTCGAGGTATAACTACCATGAACAAATTCAGCAATCAAGGCATACATGGTATAAGAAATTTTAGTTCTCCCACCCCATACTTAATCAAAAGCACTGTCCTCATTGCTAAAACAATAAAGCACAATTAAAAAGGGTGAACGAAGAAATCCCTGGGCATAATCCTCATAATCTGTGGGATAAAAAGTTTTCTTGAAAACCTACTCCCGTCATGGACCCCAGTGCGAAGGTTTTGCTCCACATCATGGAGTACCCTGCTAAATTTGAGATTTTCTTCCTGCACACTTGAGCACACAAATCAAATCTAAAAATTCACAAAATTAAGAAAAAAACTAAGTTACATTGGGTTGATTCTCAAGCACTGCCTAATTTAACGTCGCGACATGACGTGGATATCTTTATTACTCTGGCATCATCAAGATATCCCTTGGGTTGTCTCCCAACAAGCCTTACTTAATGTCGCATCACGATTCTCACCATTACACCTGAAAGAATCAAGCACAACAACAAGAAGTAAAGTAGGAAATAAAGACTACAAGAAGAATTTAAATACCAATTAACTATTTCTAAACTGTATTCCCCGGCAATGGCGCCAATGTCCAATTACACCTTGCAATGAAGTATAAAGTGGTCGTTATAAAATATAGTAACCTAACTAAGTCGAGGTCGATCCCACGGGGAATATGGAAGAAATAATATGTTAATAATGAGTAAATCACCCGACAGTCAATATTTTGGACAAGGGGTTGCAAATAAAAGAAAAAGTAATTCTAAACAATGATTAAGTTGTTATCAAATTAATGAGATAAAACTAGGATTGTGTTCCCCATGATTTCATAACATAGTAGGTTTATTTTATTAATGATCTATCTTGGTGAATTTTATGTAAAACTAACAATTAAGTTCATCTAACATCTCTCGACCTACATGGATGAATTTCACCTAAATTCTCTCGGACTTTAGGTGTGTATATTTTTTCTTCTTCATAAGTCTCGGATTAACTATCCTTGATTAGAGCTCGAGCTAATTAGATGACGGTTGGTAGCCTCAAATTTCTATTGTTATTCTTTTTTCCTAATTTCAACGTCTTTGATCGAGTAAGTTAATGATACAGGCATGTTTCAATGTTTGCAACGGTTAAAACTCATTAAAATGAAGAGAATAACAATTCACTCAATTCAACATTCAAGAATAACTATTTTATTTTGCCTACTTTCCTTAATTCATCATGGTTTCCACAACCCTAGCTCAAGAGATTTGGCCTCTCATGTTTGAGAAAACAATAACATGGAATTTATAAGAAATCATAATGAAATACTTACAATAATATGAAATTATTTGACGAATCTCTAAAACTAAATTGAATCACAAGAACTTGATAAATTCTTCAAAAACAATTCGACTAATAATTGCACAAATTGGTATGTAATTCATGTGTGTTGTATGAGTTGTAAGTTTTTTAGAAATCATCCTAAGAAGGGGTATATATAGTAGTAGATTAAGTCGTATTGTTCCTTTTTGGATTGGGATTGGGTTTTGCAACTTTTGTTTTTACCTGTACTGGGATAGGACTTTTGCATATTTTGAGTTGGCCAATACTATTTTGCACTGTGCATCTTCATGCGCCAGAATGGCGCTGTTCCATGCCTCTCCATGCATGGGCTTTCCTATACGATGCGCAAGCCATTGCATAGGTGTGCCTGCGCAATGCCAACCTCTATCATGCTAGGGCACTTGCTCCTTTTGAGTTTGTCTTGGCAACTCTTGCTCTTTTAAGCCTCAAATAAGTCCAAAGAAATCATTTTAATACCTACAAATATCTAATCATGTGTGTTAGCTCTTTTTCACTAATATCGTATAAACCTAAAGGAAACACACATAATTTGTTCTCAAAATATAGCATGGGCAAAATACGGAAAATAAGTGCATAAATACACCCTACATCAAACATGAACCTATAGTAGTGTTGAATAAAGAATATAATTATATTAGGTGCTTGAATGATTATGTTATAAAGGATACTACCATCTTAAATTGATATTTTACGTTATATTTATTTTTAACTTGGGATTATATGATTTTAATGGTGGAAAAATGATAATACTTTAAAACCCTTTCTCGAACGGGCCATATTTTTGCTACTAAATTATAATGAATATATTTTAAATTAAGATTTTAACATTGTAAATATTAGATTTTTTTTATATTTTATAAGTGGCATCCTTCCAACAGGGTCACTACAGGGTGTACAGAGAGTATCTAGCTTACTATGCCATGGAAGCATCATCACGAGCTTCAAAAATAAATAAAACTCTAGCAACAATTACTTCACATACTTACTAAAGCCACTATTTCATAACAATGGGGATAGAAGGAATAGGATTTAAATTCGTTCTATTTATGTTAGTGAAGAATACTTACCACAGGCTCCTTGACTTGAGAGACTTGGGGAAATTGGAGGAGATAATTAAGAGGAGTTGGAGAGTTGGGAGTTGAGCATTTCTTTAAAGAGACAATAAGGGATAAGAATAAGGGGAATAAGGGTTTTAAATAGGGGTGGTAGGTTAGATAGGTTCACTTGTTTAGCTTTCGGCCCAATTGTGGAGAGGTTGTCACCATCGTGCGCTGGCCAATGTGGTGAAATTCAGTGTGTTGGTCCTTGCGTTATGGTCAACTATGGTCTCTAGATTAGAAAATTTACCACTCTGCTGACCTTAGCACCACTGCTCGCAGGACAATGCCACAAAATTCAGTATATTAGACCTCACATTGTTCTGACACTTTATTTCAACACTTAGCAAAACTACATGCACTCTTTACCTTGGCACCACAGTGCATTGCCCAGCACGGTGAATTCATTTAGGCCCCGGATCATAGTAATTTGGATCCTACCTTATGTGCGTAGTGAGAATACTACATAAAATAAGAATAGATTCAACAATGAAAATATTTTCATTATGAACTCAGAAAGGATAGTGTTTTTACAAGAGGTTTGGAACCCTATAAAAAGGGATAAAATGAAAAATGTCTTTCTCTGATAGAGGCTTTCTTCTTTAAGTTCAAGTTTTGCTTGTTGCTTCGACCTCTTGATTTTCCTAAATTTCTTTCAATTAGCCAGTTTTCACTTTTGTCCCTATTGAGCTCGATCCTGAGTCTATTTTAGCACCTAAACCTACACAATCATACTTATACACAACCTGTCAACTTTAAAAAAAAACCAACTATTGAATCACTTAATAGGTTGAGTTGCCTCTCAATTAGTGCTTAATTTAACATCACAATATGACGCAGGCTTGGGTTACTTTCCAAGATGCATCATAGTTTACGTTGTAGCACGATTTTACCTCAATTCATGCATCTTCTATTGATGCAATTTAAGTGTGTGCCTTCAGATTAGGATTTGTATCACTAGGGAGTGTCTTATTTGGCCTAGTGTCTTGTGCTCTTGCTATCTGCCCCGGCTGTCTCTCCAAATTTTGCACTACAAGATCCCAATTGTTATTATTAGCCATTAACTTATGCATGGTATCCTTCATCTGTTGTTGATCAACCATCATCCTCTTCATCATATCTTCAACATTGTAAGAGGGCCCAGCTCCTTGATTCATTTGATAATTCTATTGTTGACCCTATGGATGATACTGATTTTGATTTTCTTAATTACAACCCATCACAAATTAGGATGGTTGCTTCAATTCAGATTATAACTATTGTCATCTTGATTCTGATTACTTGGACCTCTATTAGCATCACACACAAAGTGTACCCACTTCGAATTTACAGGGCACATATCACTATTACGCCTTTTTCCACAGACTTAATAAAATACTTGTACCTGCACCTGATTACTTATTGAACGTGTGGTTGTGGAAGTGATAGTGGCAGCCCTATATACATTTTATTAAGTTGTATTTGAATAACAAATATTAACTAGACATCATTCATACAACATCAAGCTCTAATACCCCTTATGTCTTCCGTACCATATTTCTACTCATATCACCCTGTCAGTCAGGGTTGCTTTTTGAGAACTTGTTCAGCACAGCATACATCTAATGAAAATTCTTCTCCAAGATTTGTACTGCCGTTACTACATCTAACACAATTTTAGTATGGAGTTTTAATCCTTCAATTAAAGTGTGCACTAGAACTTCATTGGACTGGTTATGCTTAGGACAATCTCGAAGAAGTGACTTGAATCGCTCTCAGGATTAATACAATGACTCACCCTCCTTCTGCCTAAAGGGCATAATCTCACATTGCAATTCATTATTTTTCCTGAGGGAAAAAATCTAGGCAAGAACTTCTAGGATAAATCCTCCCAAGTAGTGATTGAGTTGGGAGGCTCTACTTTCAACCTCCCTTTCGCTTCTCCAAGCAAGGAGAATGGAAACAATGTGAGTTTTACGTAGTTATATGACCCTAGTAATGATATAAGTACACTGATCTCTAGGAAATTTTGAATGTGTTGTTGAAGATCTTCATTCGACAAACCTATGAACTACCCATTAGCATGAAGTAATTGAATTATGCTCTATTTTAGCTCAATACTCCCAGTATAAGTGAACTTAACATTGCTCGAGGTAATGTTGCCCACTAAAGGCATTGCCACCTCTTGCAGTACTACCGAATCTTATGTTACCATTTCAACCTGTGGAGGAGCTTGTTCATCCAAAGAAAAACTCAACTCCGTCCTTCTTTGTTGAAAAGTTCTCTCAGGATCCTCCTTAAAATCCTCCAAGTTTTTATTTCTAGCAATCCTTCACATCTAAAGATAGGTACCTTCGAGATAACAATTAACATTAAATCGTTAACACTTGAAGAACGAATGTAATAATTGAAAAATTAGATAAATCATTAATTTTTTCTTATTTTTTTATTTTACGTTTCTGGCAACGGTGCCAAAAGTTAATTGCAGTTGAACGCACACGCAAGCATACATGGTCGTCAAGTAATATGGTGACAATAAATTCGAATATCATACTCATAGGGTCTTGACTTTTATTATTTATCACGTTCACTATTATCAATTGATACCATAAATTCATTTTGATTGTTATAACTACTATAGAAAATAAATCTAAATATTTAGTTCAAGAATTTGAACTAGCTAAGGTTGGAATGCAAGGATTTAACACAATAAGGGATATATCCTAAGGTTATGATTTTATTAGCAATCATATTAAGTAATTACTTGACTTTACCCTAATATTTTATTGAGTTATTAGTTAATCGGATATTAGTGAGATTCTTTTGAGTTATGTAGTACTTCGATCAATGCCCTTGCATTCATGCCTACCTCTCAATGATCAGGAATGTGACAAAGACACTTACAGTTTTGTCGTGCATTAACCAAATAAGGTGATCTGGTACATCTCTGTTCAACCCACAGATCAAGCCCCTATACATGTAAAGATCATGCTCTATCTAATTCCTCCTTTTGAGTTATACCTAGGTTCAAAGATATATTATATTGATCAAAAACCAATACAACAGCTATAGATCAAGATTGAATGAATAATCACAGGAGTCGTAGCACAATGATAAATATCTTAACAAGCTAACTTGAGTTCACACAATAAGGATCATGCAATTACCATAATATGAGAACAAAGTTTTTAGCATCTCATGTTCATAGTAACAACCAATCGATAATTAATATTCATACAAGTGTCTAAAGAATATGAAAACAAGTAAGAACCAAACATTTCGCGATTTCAATGTGCTCCTGATGTGAAAACCTTGCAAATTAGTCCTATCTCTTCAAAGGATGATCTTTGGGTCATTTATAAAGCTGGAAAACCCTCAAAAAACTTCTCCTTGTAAACCCCGAACTCTGTAAAAAATAGTCTTCGGCATAACTTTCATTATGAGGCAGCACCTATCATGGTGAATCTTACCGTGTTGATCACCGTGAAGCACTATGTCTTGTGCCATAGTTTCTTCTTGGTTCTATCTCTCTTCCCACTGCAGCATGATGCCCATCATGCTAACTTTCACCGCGTTTGGCACCACGTCTTACTAAAATCTTTACGATCTGGGACTTGGAAAAATTATTGACTTCTTCATGTTCCACCATGACTCACTGATCATCGCGGTGAATCTTATAGAATTGAGCACCACAGTCATGATGACTTATCTTCTCTCCTGGACTCAGTAACTTTCTTGGTTGGTTCTTGTTCCAACGTGGTGCACTGTCCAACACGCTGGATTTTACCGCGTTAAGCATAGTATCGTGGTGACTTCTGCTTGCAGGACTTGGCCAAATCTTTTGAGGTTTTTCCTATCTTCACCATGTCACTCCTTCCACTACACTTGATTTCACTGCGATGGGTGGTATGGCACACTAAACTTGTACTTTATCGATATTTGGCTGCTTTTATTTTATTTTTCTTCCTTTCTTGTGCAATTTGACTTGAAAGTGTCACACCAAAAAATTCGGGGAGGCATGACTGGAACCCTGTGCTGCACCTGATCGAGTATACCCTATCACAATAACAAACTATAGTGGGACGGGAACGACAAGGTCTAGTATCACAGTAAAAAAGGAAAAATAACAATTGGACATATAGATAGCAACCAAGTACTATACCACTGCGGCCACCAAGGCCGTGCACAACCAAAAGATACATACAAGGGCCTGTCAGGCCTAGTACAACCCTACAACCCCGCGGGTACTGTTTAAGAGCCTCTAAGGTGTTCAACAAGTTTAAATTAATCAGGACAGGACCCCGACCTACCTAATATACACAAAAATCTCAAATGGCATTTGCGAACAAGTTGGAGCTTGCCACAAGTGTCTGGGACTAAACTCAAACTCAATGACCTTGATCAGCTTGACGATCAAGACTTGCAGGCATGAATGCAGCTCCCTGACTAGGGCATCAGTACCATAATGTACCGAGTATGAAAGGCAATAAACAAGTAAGAGTTTAGAGATAGAAGGTAGTCATCAGAATAATAGAATGATATATTCAAAAGGTAGGAATACCAACTCTACCATAAATAACCCACAAGTCGCGACAGTGATCAAACCTTTATACTATGCCTATATGGAACTTCCAATGACATGATAACACCTTAAACAACACAAGCATGCATATTATAGAGTAGCATACAACTTCAAATTCAAACATGGGCAGAGCCACACTCGACTATTCATTATCATTGGAGTTCAATCTAACTAGGAGAACTATCGCAATCCCAAGAAGGCTCAGGCATGCCGTAACAACTCTCGAGTTATGTCACACCTCAGCACTATAGAGGAATTATCAAATCTATACACTAAGCTAATCCTAGGGCTCAACCACTATGGGAACAACTCTCATGCGTTGGGTATCCACAAGCCTCAAAGTAATAAACGAACATTCAATATACAAACATGCATAATTAACATCTATATAAAAAAGAACTACAGACAGCCTCCAATCAACTCACAACATCAATAACCAAAACTCACCACCCAAATCCAAATTCTATGAGTTTATTTGACTTGCCCAAGGTCCACCAGGCACACAAGTCTAACCCAAACCACAACTACACCACGACATAAATAGCACCCAACCAGTAGCTCAACCAAGTACACACTTAGTACGAATCCAAGGCCTCATGACACAGCCAACATGCACGAAGACAATACTAGCAACAAATCTACAAAAATTATGCTAAAAAGAGGAAACAATCCAAACATACCTTGATCTCCGGCGAGCCAACCTTTCACTCCCCAAAATACCAAGATACTTCGTAAAAGCAGCAACTTAATTCACCAAAACGTTGCTAAATGCTTCAACAAGAAAAATAATACAAAACGACGTTTATTGACTAGTTCAAGGTAATAACCTACCAATATCTACATGCTCTTAGTCATCCTAGAAAACTAAAGATCAATAGAAAGGATCTTACCAAATAGTCCAAGAAGAGGCAGCCATCAAACTGCCGGAAATGCCGCCCAAAAGCACGAGTTAGACGTAGATTCTAGCTTTTTGACACCAAGAATCACTTTGGAATATGATTTATATCCTAAGTATTGATTAGAGCACCATAAGAGGAGCTTGAGAGATTACTTGGTCGAGAAGATGCTGGAAAAATGATATATGATAATAGCAAACTGATCAAACTAACTTATATAGAGGTTGGCCAACAGAGGTGCAATGTGGCATGCTGGTCAACGCGCCAACAGCGTGACACGCTTCCGTGCAAACCCCCTCTGGTTCGGCCGCTCTCTCTTTTCGCACTCGTCCCTCGGCCTTTACTTGACGTACAACACGTAGTCGTAAAACTAGGATCGTACATCTGAAATCTATCAACGGGACCGCTCTAAACACACGGGATGTAATAGAAAGCACCTATATTTGCAGAAATAGCTCAAATAAGTCATTCGTATCATAATCAACACAAGTGTATTTACTATGAAATCAAATCAAAACAAAATAAAAAAGTGTATAAAGTAGTATGAAATAGCGTGTAAATACATCTAAAATCATAAAGACAATTGTACTATTCTTATATCGTCACTCATGACTTGTATTATTAGATTCTTGTCGGGGGTGGGGTGGGGGAAGGGGGAGAGGGCATATTGATTTTTCGTACTATATCAGTTCTCAACTCATTATTTTTTTTAAATTTACTGCTTTTAGATTTATTTGTGCCTCTTTAATATCATATTGGTTTATTATTGCTTTTGAATTCACTTAATGGGTTAGGTTTAGACGCCATCACGACTTATATAAATTGGGTCATGAGAAATGTGTGCTATTTCTCATTATGATGATTGATAAGTTTAAAAGTAAGTTATAAATAGTAAAGGAAAATTTTTAAAATATACAACCCAATATAAAACATTATATTCACACAGTGTATAGGAGGTGTTTATATATATTTAAGAAAAAAAAAAGCCATTTTATACCCCTTCCACCCTTTTTGCTCTTTTGGTGACTCAAACCTACAACCTAAAGTTTGAATGTAGAGAGTGCTTACCATTCGAGCAACCAGAGGCAGAGGCAGCATATTGCTACCGGGTTCATCTGAACTCACTACTTTCGACGCTGGACATAGATTTATGTATAAGAATCCAGTAAAATTGTAGCAAACAATAGATATGAGCTCATAACTTTAAAATATCATGGGTTTAATGTTTAAAAACTTAAATCTTGAACTCATAAAACTTAAATCATGGATTCGCTTCTGCGAGCAACGCTCTAGTGGTAAGGTATATATATGCCCTTTACATTGTTATACAAAATTATATAAAAATTGAGTTTCGTCTCCTATAAATTTCAACTATGAGACTCCATTCGAAAAGGGTCAAATCGACATCGAATAAATTTATATTTTAGTCACAGCTTCAAAATAACATCCCCAGCCAACTTAATTCATCAATTTATCAAAAATCTTAACAAATTACAAAAGCCATTTGTAAGTTTTCAAGCTTTTTTTCACTCTAATCCACCCAACAATATTTAAATCTGCGATAATAAATATAAATTTCAGTTTTAATCAATTTCTATGCATCAAAAAATGGAAATCTTTTTTCTCTTTACCAATATGATCAAACATACTGCATCAGTAATTTGCAGTACAACTTAATTCATTTAACATTCACAGGCAACGGCAGCAAAGTCATTCCACACTTTAATCTCTGCTCAAGTAAAATCAACACCACAAAAGCTAAGTGAAGAAATCCATGTCTCAAACTTTTACGCATTAAAAGTATTATCTTGCTTGAAATATGAGTGGAAGGGAATGGAGCAGCAGCATCAGTAGCAGTAACACAAATACCAGGAAGTGGGTACCTCAACGACTCATTGCCCTTTTCCTAAATATTTTAAATTATATATAAAAATTAGACTAAATAGGGTAAGATCTTTAGAGTAGATTAAGAACACAGTGTAATGCAGAAAATTACATGGTGTGAAAAACAAACGGGCTTGTACACCACCCCTTAAAGATGCTTTCTCATCTAAAGAGATTAACTAAATGAAAGAAACAAAACAAACAGCAACATCATTCAAATTAACTTCTCTGAATTGACACTGTTTTGACTTACTGTGCTACAACATTTAATTATGCAGAAAGCTTTCCTAAAGGCAACTTAGACAAGAAAATTCACCTACGAGTATATGAAACAATGCTCTTTATGTGAACAGGTACGAAAAGATATTCACATTTGAATCATCTGGAAAATATGCTCTCGGTCAGTCTCAACTCATGAAACGAACAATTTATGAGGCAAATAGTATCTGACCCAACCTAAATTCGTTATTACAGATTTTACTGTATGACAATGGCGTAGGAACTTCAAATACTGTTCCCCTGAGATCCTGCCGGACCTCCAGTTCCATCGGAGAAATTCTGGCCTTCGATTGACACTGATTGTGCAGGAGGTTGCTGATTAGGTACCCATGCTCCTCTTTGTATTGGTTTTCTTCTTTCAACCTGCATGGTCTCCCGGCGTCTGTCATAACGAGGTCGAGGCCTGGGTCTAGTACCTTGGTTTTGATTAAATCTATATTGTGGCCTATGAATCACTTTTCCGTCTATGAACAGATCCCCTAAACATCAATGAATGGAAACAGTAAAGACGTGATGAGCTTAACAGACATGCTACAAAAGTGACAGAAGAATCCCAAAGGCACAAAATACATGTTTTCAGCTAACCAACCTCCATAATCCTTGTTGGGGACATCTAGGTATGAATCTGGTAAGACCCACAAAACACCAGGTAGACCTACATATGAAATTAAGAAATCAATCATGATGAAATCAAATAACAGATTTCTGAAAATAACAACAAATCTGCTAACTGCCAACAGGGAGATCAAACCTTAATGTGCATACATGTCAATATTAGGGAAGGATAATATCTACAAGAAACCAACGATCCTCTCAGTAAAAGCTTTCATACAAAAGGTTAAGCCGATCCTAAAGTTCAATCAATAAACCAGCAGTGTTATAAACGTGAAAAGCAAAAGAAGAAAAATAAAGGTCTAATGGAGCTTCACAAAGCTTACAAAGATAATGAAGAAAAAAGCACAAAAGAAAACAATAAAATATACATGTACTGCTAGAATAATAATTATCCCCATTTCAGTTGCTATCCAGAAATATCTAAGTATTTGCCCCTACTTAACCTGATATTAGAAAAATACAATTCTCAACCTTTTATAATGACAAGAAAATTTGAGAATAAAGAGAATAAAACTTCAGATAACAAGTAACTCAAGGAAAACATATAAAAGAACAAGACACCTTAAATGACCAGCAAAGAAAACCATAGACCTTTAAGTTTGTAGGATAGCTCTTCAGAAACCAAAGCACCAAACCCAGTGTATGTGGTCGTACAAACAGAATAAATCTTCTTTTTTGCTTCTTCCTCACTGCATACCAAACACACAGCGATTAAATACCACTAGTCCATCGCATAGTCAAAACAGCATATGCCTTATAATACACAAAAAAGGTTTACTAGACAAGGCAGTGAAATAATACTGTTCATCTTAAAATCTAATACAGAATATTCAACTCTAAGAATAAGGTTCTTGATGTAGAAAAGCTAAACCGACAAATTCGACATATATCAGCATTCAAGCACATATTGGGTCATATATGCACCAATATAGTTGCTCTGCAACATAGGCACAATACATAACTTGGTAGACAAGTATGCAAAAGTTAATAGAACTACTTTGTTAATAAAGCTATGAAGATCTTTTGAAAGAATAAATAAATAAATAAAGTTATGAACTGTATAGAATTCAGCAGAAAAGACTAGAAGAGATCAGATCAAGGAATCCAAGCAAATATATTGAGAGATACAGTGAACAAGTAACACAACCATACATAAAAAAGCACCACAACTTTACCCCGATTTTCCAAACCCTAATGAACTGCATCATGACTTTATAAGAAAAAGGTACAAAATTGTAGCAAATTAGAATGTTAAACTTTGCAAAACAAATTGTCTTCCTTCTGTTTTACTTCAGTTTAATGCCAATTTCTGTCTCTAAATCCAATTAAACTTCAATAAAATGTGATTTGAGTAATCTTCTCACAGAAAAGCAACTACATTCAAGTCTAGAAGACACAATGTTATTTCGTATACATAAAAGTACAACACAACCTTACCCCAATTCTCAAATCCCTAGTTAACCATATCATGTTGCACTAGCAACAACATGGCAGTGATTTGAAATGTAAATATTTGAAAAACAAATGTCATCCGTCTCATTTAAAACTGTTTAATGCCAATTTTTGTAACTAAATCAACTTAAACATGAACAAAATGTGATTCAAATAATTTTTTCTTAGAAAGCAGCTTATTACATATAAATCTGCAAAACACAACATTATTTGGTTCTCCAATCCTTAGTGAACTGCATCACCAGAAACAACACAGTAGGATATTGCAATGTTCAAATTTGCAATAAAAAAAGAGATTGTTATTCTTCTCTTGTACCACATTTAAATTAATTTTGTTTCTACATCCAATTGAAGGTTAAAAAAGGTGATTCCTGTAAGGATCAATAGCCAGGACAACACGGAATTTACCAATTGTTTACTAACAATAACAAGGACATTAAGGAAACAACGAATTTACATAGTTTGGTCATTTTGACCTATGGACTACGTCCAGAGGAGCACATTAATTATATCAAAGTGCATAAGAAAGAGCGAGAACTCCAGTTATCAAAAAATATCCCAAGAGAATACTCCTACTATGATAACTCCGAAGGAGATTCACCTCTCTAACAACTCGCACTCCCCAATTGGCATCATATACACCTCCTCCTCGGAGCTTTTAGTATCCTTACTAAGGCTTGTCGCACTCTTACAATTGTATTAAGGGAGTCAAGCTATGATACCACATTAGACACATTCTAAAGCCCGTGACACATAATGCTTCACGGCTTTGACATTGGGTTGGCCACATCGAGCCCAAAAGTGATATATCATCCTCACTATCAGGTGACCCAGGTATTGCATGTCAACAAGGAATCAAAAAGTTATTTTTCCGGAGAAACTTCCTATGAACTCATAATCCGAGACTCAGGTATAGTATGTTTCTTTGGTTAGGTTTAAGGTATAGTATGTTTCTTTGGTTAGGTTTCATGTATAGTATACCAACGAGGAGCTAGATAAATCAGTTTTACTCAAAGTAAAACTATGCATTCGTAAAAAACCAAATGACCTAGGTATAATATACCAACAAGAAACAAAAAAGAAAAAGGGTATTTTTTTATTCTTTTCCAAAGTACCTTCCGACAACGGCAGCCATAGTTTTGACATATGCATTGATCATATCTTCCTCAGAGGGCTTAGGGTCAGGAAACTCCATGACAATCAGCCAATGCTCATAGTCGCATCCATCCAAAAGTATCGTCTCCTTCGGCGGCCGGTTACTCCAGTTCGGAGAAGGATCATTGAGGGGCGAGTAACCCGACCCGGATGTCTTGGGACGGGTCGGAACGAATTGCTCTGATGGGTAGTACTGGGGATTGACGAACAGGGGAAGAGCAAAACGAAATAGAGATGATGGTGGTGATGATGACGAAGAGAGTACACGGAATATGCTGGAAGCTAAAGTGCGCCTGGTGGCGAACAGCGCCATTAGGGGTCTCTGAAAATGATAGGAACTCTCAGAGTGGAGAACTGTGGGTTTAAGACTTTAAGTTGGAGGAGCTATAAGGCTTATCGAGGGTTTAAAACTGCTATGAAGGAAAATAACCTATTGAAGGAAACATTTGGGGTCGAAAAGAGAAAACAAAGGACGCATTTGGGAACTTTGCAAATTTTATTTGGTAACCTGGCAATACAGGTGTCAAAGGGTTAGTGGGCGAGGGTAATAAAGTTTGGGGTTATTCGGTTACTCGATAGGCTCAAGTAAATACATGAATAATTTGACTATTTATATATTAATTTTTATATTATTTGATTTTTAAATAGGATAAAAATTATTCATGTATTAGTTTTATACAGTGAGTTTTAGTAATTCTCTACCTAATTAATAGTTACCTAACTTATAAAGTAATCTATGGACAATTTTATGCGGGGTAAAAGGTAGAATAACTTTTGTGGGTATAAGTCATATAAGCATTAAAATAATAAAAATTACACATTTACCCCTATCAATTTATTTTAAAAATCTTTTCTAATTCAAGTACTTTTTTTAGAAAAAATTATCACTTTCTTCTGTATACATTTATTCAAAATTACTTATCACTTTTTTTTTTTGATGTACCTTTTTTTTGCAATATGAATATTATATATATATATATATATATTCATATTGCAATATGAATATTATGTATATATATATATAACACTACTGTAACACTTTCATTGTAGCAATTTTTTGGTATAAATAGCCCCCTCCATTTCATTTGTAAACCATTCTTTTCTTGCACAAGTTTTCTCTCTCAATGAGGACTTAGTTAGAGCTTGCTTTTTTTCTTGATACTTTAAAGTTTATTTGATATTTATATTAAAGTTCAATTTTTCTAACCTTTCACTTTCTTGGCTTGTCTTTTTCATTTTATTACATATGGTTGGCCTAGCCATCTACCTTTAATTATTGCACTTATTATTTAATTGTTGCATTATGATTGGCTCTAAGTGAAGATGGTACTTTGATCTCTTCAGATCTACACTGTAGGTAGTATCCCTAAGCAACTATGGTTGGATTGCCGAAAAGGACTTAGTGGACTTATAGATAGTTATTTATAATCTTTGGATCATCTAAGTGAAGAATTTCTTAAATCAAAGACTGATCTAACCTTTAAGTATAAAATGAAACAAGAATTCATTAATTTAACCATCAGATCTGACTCTTTCGTATATTATTGAGTTAAATACTTGAATATTTTTCTTTATGGAATCTAATGGTTTCTTGATCCAAGGATAGGAAGCATTAAAGTTATTATTGTTTTTCTAATTATTTTCTTGCAGATCTTCCTATGGCGTTCTTCTATCCCTTTTCCTCTAAAATCTCTTTTGTTTCTTCATCTACCTCATCTTCTTCCATCTCCTCCAATTTCAAGCTCAAAGAAGAGATTAACTTATCCGATTTGAAGCAATCAATTGATGATTGAAAAATCTCTAAACACCCCCAGTTAGTTTGTTTACTTATTTATTTATAAATAATATATATTAATTCACAACAAATTAAATATTCAATAATCAATAATTCATGTATTGTAATCTCTGCATAACTAAACACTACATAAATAATACCTAGGTAACTCATACCTACATAACTAATACATGAATAATTAAAACTTGCACAACTAATTCTGCATAAAATAATACATAGATTCCCGCATAACTAATTTATGTATTACTAATACTTGCATAACTCTAACTCGTAATCAAACAGCCCTTAGGGATGCAACTAGGGGGTTCTTAGGGATGCAACTAGGGGAGTTCGGGCGGGTGTGGGCGGGGCAAACCTTGATGAGTTAGATCTGTCTTGTCCTATCCCATTTTATACTTTTTAGAAAATCTGTTCTGTCCTACCCCGTTCCTTTATGCTATTTTTCATTTCTCTTTTTTATTTTTCACTTTGCAACACGATATTCTTTTTCCCTTTACTTCTTTTGATTTTTTAAAAATTCAATGAACAACTAGTTATCGAAATTGAATCTTTTCTTTTTGATCGTTTGGATGTAAAGTTTTTCCGACTCTGCTTGACGGGATTGTCCTACGCGATTGGCACTTTAAAAAATAAAACTCTTCCTCAGACAATAAAAAAAATCAAATAAGGATTGAAATTATAGATAAAAATAAATACAATTACCAGATATATTCAATCCAGAAAAGGCAAATATCACAACCTAATGAAATAAAATTTAATAATTAATCAATTTTAAGACTAGCAAGTGTTAAAAACTTGTATAGGGGCAATGTTGTTTTTAGACACGTGGCGGAAGCATGTGACGTGGCACAAATATCATAGTGAAAAAAATAATAGAACGGTAAGAGTAATACCCGTATATATGATAAGAAGTGTTCAGGTAACTATCAAACCTCTTAAGGAAATAACACAATAAAGTGATTACAGAAGAAGCAAACGAGGGTTTGGTAGGCGGATCAGGAAACATACAACAGAAACCAATGGAAGTGAATCAAAAGCAGATATAGAAGGGCCATGGATCCAACATTAACAAGTTGAGCAAGAAGGTATAGTGAAAAGGATAGTGACATGTGGCTAAATTGTACAAGACATTTACACATAACGACATAATAATAGTTGTTATTTTTAATGGCCTAGTACTAGGATTATGATAAACCCCATGTATGGATATGCTAGCTGGAACTCTGTAATTGGTCATAGCACCAGCGTGAAAAGAAATTATAAATAGATGCTCTTGTACTTGTTATGGACACATGAATTAACAGTGAAACATATTATCAATATATTGTGGCTATCTTCTGCTCTTATTGTTCACTATTATTTCCTGTTAAGTACCCAACTCTTTAATATCAAGGAGTCCTTGAGGTTTCAAGAGTCCATCCAATTCAACTCTTAAAGATTCGGAGAACATCTGTTTTTAGATATATTTACTTGTCTTCTATATATTTTCTTATTAAATGCTTTTATTATTATTATTATTGTTTGCCATCTAAAATCTAAATTCATAAGTTGGTCAATACTGCGTCCCCATGACCTCTTCATAAGTTTAACTATACCAATTTTTTTGATCAATAGTTTGGCGTCCACCATAGAGCTTTGGCAGTTGCAATATTTTATTATCTCATTAATTCTGTTTTTGCTAACCTTTTGAAATACATGTTTTCTCTCAATGAAAGAAATCAATTATGGCAAGTGCACATGCAGATAACAAAAATACACCAGAGCATCAACAAGACAATGACATTCAGGATAGGAAGCTATCACTAGAAACTAGCTTGTCACTAATAGCTAATAGGAAATAGACTTGGAAAATGAAGATTTGACAAACATGCAAGAAGGTACGAACAGAGCTCACGAGGATGTGACCTACCGGGCCAGTTTGAATGATGTTAAGGAAGCTCTTGAGCTCTTAACCACTCAGCACAAGTCAATCATCGAGCATGTAGTGGCATAAAATAAGAAATTTATGGGCTTGCAAAAACCTTAATTATAATTACCTCTGCAATATGGAAATAGAAGAAGAGGTACCCTTGGCAACACCCTCAATATAGAGAGATTCAGATACTAGAAATAAGTCTGAAGTAGGTGTTCATATGATAGACTCTTTTTGGGAGGAAATCAAGATGAGTTTGTAAGAAGGATTAAAGGAGCTATATGCCCGAATGGACCAGATTTTCAAGAGCGCTAACACTTCTAAAGGGGCCAGATTCATAAAGATATATGCGATACCCATATAAGCCCTATGATGTACCTAAACCGATATCAAAGAGATTTCGGATGCCAAGTATTCCAAAGTATGATAGGACCAAGGACCCCAACGAATACATATTGTTGATGCGTCAACATTTGGTGGAACATTTGATTCTTTTAACTATGAATAAATGCATGTTCTTGAGCAACTTTTATTAGATCTGATTATGTTTATGTTGAATGTATGGGAAAATATTCTCAGGCTGAAGATGATATGAAAAAGGCTTAGAAGGTTAAAATGACACCCATTCTGATGGTCCGTCAACCTTGTGATGGCCCATCAACTCTAACACCGAGCTTAAGGAAATATTTATGCCATGCAATGGAAATTGACGGTTAATGTAACAGCTTGTTAACTTGGTGATAGAGCATCAATGACACCGTTAATCCTAAGAAGCAGCTAATCAAGAAGATAGAGTTTTGGTAACCATAGGGACAGACTGTCAACTAGATGACGGGCCATCAATCTTGGCATCATTACTGTGCAAAATAGGGTAGCCACTGGATAAGAGTGATGGATCGTCACCTTGTCAACAGGGCATCAACTTTGGCATCAGAGGAAAAGTGGGCTTTCGATTTTGAAGTATAATTTTGAATTATCCTAAGCTATAAATAGCAGCTTTTAGATCTATTTTCAATATCAGAATTTTGGAGAGAAAAACACAGTCTATAAGAGGTTACTTTTGAATTCTTAAAGAGATTTATCATTATTCTTGAAATTTTAATCAAGGTTTTGTATTACTTTTGTAAGTTGAATCTTTTCTTATGACTATAATTTCTTGTGTGATTCCATTCATTATGTGTGGCTAAATTTTATCACTAGGGTTTGTGTGATCCATGGTATATTAGCACGGGTGTGGTGATTAATATTGTGAAATTGTATAATGCAAATGTATGCATTGTTACTTCTTTTGCATTGAATGATTTCTAATGGTTGCAAATATTAGAATAAGACCTAGGTTTAACTTGCTTGAGTAAGAAGTATAAAACCTAGAAAGAAGAGTAATAATAAGGATATGAGGTTTCTAATCCTCGTCTAATGATTGATGCTATAAAAAGATTAATCATCTTAGGGTAATTATTGAAGTTCTTTGTTCATCACTCTTAGTTTGAGATATAAGAGTGAGTTCTATCTAAATAGGTTGAGAAACATTTGGATGGATTAATTGAATTGATAGCCTAAATACATAGCATTAAATAAATCTACTATAGTTAATCACCAAATATCGCTAATAAACTGACGTGCTGCATATTTATGGCACTTTAGACACTTAAAACATAGAAAAAATGCTTGGTCATAGGTGTATTTATACGAATATGAGGTGTTTTTACTTTATTTTCAAGAAATTCAGGTTCGGGAGTTTAATTTTGAAAAAGGAGATAAAACAGTGCAAAAAATGGCTTGTCGCAGGTCTTAGTACGAGCTGTACCATTCAGGTACGAGTTGTACGTGACACCCATAACACAACTTTAGAGAAAGTGCACAAGTGCAGAGCCATCCTACAATTGACAATACGAGCTGTATCATCTAGGTATGAGCCATACTGAGTGTTCATAACATGAGATACAGAAGATGGGAACTTGATAAATCTAGTGATACGAGCGAAAGCCACGAGCCGTGATGTCAAGGTACGTTGTACTGACAGACTCGTGGAGAAATTCAGAGAGTTGGGCACTTGGCAGATTTGGAGCATGACAGAATTGAATGAGTTGTACCATCATGGTATGAATCATAACAAGAACCCGTATGAGAAACAATAGAGATGCCAGGTTTCAAAAGTTCAAGTCACAACAAGCTTCTACGACTCATAGTACCATTGTACGAGTCGTACCAAACTCCAGTACCTGAGAAGACTGAAGCTGCAAACTTGTATTTATAAGCTTCCTATGACTCGTAGTAGTATGCTACGACTCGTAGGACGACTCAGCATCTGTTGCACCCCAGCGCACGCGCAAGTGTATGCAGTCGTATAAGTAATATAGTGGCCCTTTTAAGAGCTATATGTCAAACCCACAGGGATTGGGCTAATTCAGAAAATATCCAAGTTCAAGTGTTCAGTTAACCTTCACAAGTGTTGATTTAGGAGATTTTGGATAATTTTAATTAAATCTAGGGGTGATCACAAAACAATCGGGAAACAATACAAGAAGCAACTAGAGTTAAGGCCTGATAATCATGCAATGCTACAATTCACAATGGTTCAAGTATGAAAACTGCAGTTGTTGTCTCACAGAGTTAAAATGCAGTGTTCATGGTCTCTCGAGTCTCCAAACACAACAAACTAGTCTCACACCTACATCATTGAGCGAGGATGTGGCATCCTAATTCGTGAGCAATTTAACTATGTGATGTGGTTTACGAGGTTATGCCCTTGATTATGAACTTTCGTACCTCTAATCATTTAATCCTGACTTAGCTTCACAACTACTTCTACGAGCGATGATGTGAGAATTCTCAGTCTGTGTCTAGCTATCATCCCGTTTTATTAACCAAGCAAGGAAAATTAGGTATCGTTTCTATCCTAACTGCGAATCTTATCGTAAAGACAAGAAATTTTTCCCTACATTCTTTTGTTCTAACCTAGGATTACTCTTTCGAGATTTTACCTAAGCTTAATGAGTTTGTTTTCATGGTGATCAAGCATAAAAACAACAATAATTAAGCATGCAAGATAAAAAAACTACCAAAACTCAAACCAAAGATGAATTCATGCCTTTACATTCATCTCATGCTAGAGGAAGAGTTTTAGACACTCATGTTCATAAAATTACTCAAAAATATAATTAAAGTAATGTACTTACAAGAGTAATTAAAAGAGAATGAAAAACCTTGTACCCTAGGTGAAGTTCTTCGCTCCTCTCTGCTTTCCAAAAATATTTTCATGATGATCGATTTTAGAAGTTAAAGGTCCTATTTATATAAGTGAAAAAATGTAAAATTTGGCCATGTCCAAAATGTCTCCGTGACACGTTGCCCATCGCGCAGCTCAAGCAGTGTGGCACGGGCCTGTCGCAGCAACTCACTGGAATGTGGCATTGGCCAAGTCATAGGCGTTGGTTTCGGGAATGACATGACCCTCCTCGCAGCAAGGGAAAAGCATGGCACGGGCA
Organism: Datura wrightii; assembly: GCA_035772735.1. Taxonomy (NCBI): domain Eukaryota; kingdom Viridiplantae; phylum Streptophyta; class Magnoliopsida; order Solanales; family Solanaceae; genus Datura; species Datura wrightii. Next base: position 65,501,161 of record JASDFA010000019.1, on the reverse strand, counting down.
CTGGCTCGCAGGAGGGCCTGGCGTGGCATGGAGCCAACGCGCAGGCACACTGCCTGGCAAGCATCTCGCGCGCGCTCCTGCCTGCATGACACGTGCTCATCGCGGCAAGATCTTGTCGTGGCACGCTGCAATGTGTGATCATGGCACTTCCATGTTTTCTTCAAGTCTCTTTCTTTTCACACGATCTCGGGCTTCCTTTATCTTCATGCATCATCATATTAAGCTCGTCCTTTGCATTTTTCACCTACAACAAAGGGCTAATCACATTGGTTAGTTTATTCTTATAAATATAAAAAATCACATGATAATATAATCAATTTAAATTGACAAACATGACTAAATTAAGATATAAAATCATACTTGGGCACGTAATTATGCCTAAGATCAACATCAGAATCCCTGTTAATTTAGAAAAGGATTTCATTAATTGTATAAATTCTTTTAGGTTACTTAACAGAACCCGATACTTTTCAATTGTAATTGTAGTTTTTGGTTTTTCCAACTTCGTGGATAGAAAATACTCGAAAAATTGGTCTCATATTAGGATATGTGGTAGAAAAATTGATGATCTATTCTCTTTTTTTCAAAAAAATCATCTTGGAGATTGTGTAATGCTACTTTAACATAGTTCGTTATTGTTCTTGACTTCCACAAGTTTGATTGTGCAATTTGTTATTGGATTTTTCTTTCATCAATATTGTAAGTGTTTAATTATGTTTTCTTCTATGAAATCTTATTTTATTGTTGAAATCATGAATAGCTAAACCTTCCACAACTAGGTTGTGGGAACCATGATGGAATAACAAACTAGGGTTAACACAAAGTGATTTTAAACTAATATGAATGCTTGTATTGATGTTTTCTTCATGCTTAATAAATCTTAACAGTGCGCAATGTTAGAACTAGCCCAAATTCTGCTTGAACCTAGAGAAATAGAGATTAGGAAAAGAAAAGAACAACAAAGCCTTGAAAGTAAGTTTGGTTGAATAGCTTGAATTGCAATCGCAGGAAAGTTAATTTGGAACCATTGATAAAAGTTAAAGTGAAATCACTCATGGGATCTAACCTGGTGATTGAGTAGAGTTATCTTATAGTGACGAATTAGTCATTTGGATGAACATAGTGTATCAGTTCTACATGCTAAGTATTGGGATAGATCACGAATGTAATAATCTGACCTAATTAAGAAGCCACGGGGAACACTTTCCTAGTTAATTGTGTAACTTTGATCACAACACCAGTTCATAATACTGTTACTTGATTACTTCTATTAAACCCCTCCTTTTAAGAAATAATTGAACTAATAGCGTGAATACTAACTTTAGTCTACATCTTGACCGTATTCCCAGTAGGATTGACCCCAACCTTAGTTGGGTTCTTTATTGGCAATGTCCGTGTTATACTTCTTCAAGGGTGTAATTTGAGCGTTATAAAAAATGGCACCGTTGCTGGGGAATATGACTTAGCATTAGATTAATTACTTTTACTTAACTTTTAGTCATTATTTTCTCATTTACACTCTTTTCTTTTTGTTTTAAATATGTGACCGCTTGGTGAATGCCAAGTACACGGAGTAGCGAAAACCCTCTAGTTCCAACTGACCAAGAGCTTGAATGAATAGTGCGAAGAATGGCCGGTTTGGAGACACCTGAACAGATGGAGGCTAGGTTAGCAGTTGAAGCTTGTCAAGCAAATGAGGCCCACCAGGCAGAATTAGCTGGACAAACTGCTCTTCAAGAGGTAGATGATGCCTAGGAAGAGATTTACAATTCTGGCTGGAATAGAAAGGGAAATAGAGGCTGTGATCTACACCCATTGCATGGATATGCTCCTCACTTTAATGTATATGAGGACTCAGATATTGATGAAGTCGGGTTAACAGGAGCTATTGTACCCCCACTTTTGCCTATTGGGGTAAAATTCGATATCACTAGCATAATAATTCAATTGCTCAATATGAAGGGAGTATTTAGTGGTAATGCACCTGAAGATTCAAATCTCCACTTGATGGACTTTATGGGGATCTGCAAGGCTTGCAGGTTGCCAAGAGTGATCCAGGATGCCATTAGGCTGAGACTATTTCCTTTCTCTCTAGCTGGTGAGTGTTTGGGGTGTTTGTTATATGGGTATATAAAACGACACGCAAGTGCACGTGGTCGAACAAATAGTAAGTGGCTTTAGTAAGCCAAGTATCGATCCCACAGAGACTTGGGTTAATTGCAATTTGTTCAAGTATACTATATTTTACTTCTGAATATGCTGACAACAACGTAACCAAAAAGTGGATATTTTGTTTTATAAATTTTATACTAAAACTAAGAACAATTATCTACTTTGAATTTGGACTATGAATAATAGCATGCCGAGGTTAACGAACATGTAATGAAACTGATTATCATCATAAATTGGTTAATCTTTTCTTCCAGTTGCTGGCCAAGAACATTTGCCAAGAGATTAAAACTCTCGTATTTAATCTCACTTAAGAATCATGAACCATCCATCTAAATTTCTGTGATCAAATGCAATTCATGTTCTAGCCATACAATTCCGGTTCCTAAATTGACTAATACGACTTTCAGGTATATTTCTATCCTGAATGCACATCAAAACTCAATTTTTCCAAACCAAGTAAAGAACAATATCCTATTAATTCACAACTTTCCAATTTCGTGCTCTCTCGAGTGAAATCGGACTTTTTAGATGTACATTAATGTAGGCCACACACCAATGCAGTAAAAACAAGAATTAATAGAACAACATGGAAGAAAAAGATGAAAAACCTTATAATCAATAATCAAAATTCATCACAAGTGTTCATAACCTCAGCAAGGAAGGGAATTAGCCACTCATTTGTGGATTAATCATCATAAAACGAGTGTTAATCATACAAGCAATTGAATTAGAGAAGAAAGAAAGAGAGAAGAACCCTGAACTTTTCATCCCTCAACTGCCTGTAACCCACGTCCTTGCTCCACCAAGTCTCAATTATGAAAAAATGAACTTAAGTGTTCTATTTATACTAGTGGGAATTTTTCCTGGAATAATGAGCAACGTGTCACGGAGTGCATCACGGAGCACTGCCTTCGTGACACGCCATGAACACGGACCCTCACTGGAACTGGGGGTGCGGGAATTCAAGCTCAACGTGGCACGGCGTGCATCGCGGAGCACTGGCTCTATGCCACGGAGCAAACATGGACCTTCACTGGAAATTTGGTGAATTTTCACCCTACAGGCAGAATGCCTCCGCGATGGCAGCGTGACACGGCTCCATCGCGGAATCCCTTTAAATCATGCTGTCCACTGCCTTTTCCTTGCTCGCATCCAAGTCCAACTCCGATATCGTCCAACATGCCTTTTAGCTTCTCGAAATCACATTTTACCTGCAAAACAATGCTAATCATGTTGGTTAGTATAAATTCACATTTTATTACCAATTACATGAAAATGTATACACATTGCTAGATAAACAAGGCGAAAATGATACTTTTGAGTATCACTTGGGCATATAAATCTGCCCAAGATCACTTGCCCCACACTTAAATCCTTGTTCGTCCTCGAACAACAAACATACAATTCATGCAATTTACATCCCAACCTCGCTACTATGGTACAACAATTTAAGCTACGGTCATACCGATCATTCAATACTGCAAATCATCAAGTAAACATGCATGGTCTTATCAATGCAATGACCTTCAATACACTAAGACTTCCTAGACTTTAAGAATCGACTCTCGATATCGACAAACTCATGCAAATTAGCTAATCAAGATATCCGACATGAAAATCAATCTTTCATCAAGCATGTGCCCTCACAACTCAAGAGAATCTTCCCTTTTTTGCTCCTATGACTCACAAACATTCAAGCAGGGGCATGTAAAAACAATTTCACTCTCTCTCCCAAAGGAATTCACATGCATCATGTCGTGACCCATAAGCTTGCCCTTAGTGTATTACTCCACTAATATAAAGAAATGCAATGTAAGATCACGTAGGACTTTAATGGGTTGTAATGGAAGCTATGGAACTAGTAAATATTGGATTAGCCAATAATAGCCACTAGCATCCTTAAGCGCCTTTTCAACACATTCCCATCAACTCATGGACATTGTTTCTCTCTTTTTTTTTTCATCATCCCATTCTTGATGATTTTCCTTAGTATGGCCCATTTCATTAAGCACGCTTGACACAATAACAAAGATTTTTCTTGCACCTTCATTATCATTTATTTATAACAAGTGCACCTTCAACCTTTTCTTTTCTTCCCTCACTCTATTTTTCTTCTTCTTTTCACCATTCTCACTCTTTGACACTTTGGGAAAATGATTTTCTCTTCTTAAGCGCTTAAGAGTTTTGTATAGACTTTACGACTAATGAAAAGAAGGAATTAAGCTCGGTTTACACTTTTTGGACAAAAGAAAGAAATAACTGGCTAAAGGCTCAAAGGGCTGACTAGGGTATACAATCACAGAAAAAGGGGAGTATGACAAGAAAAACAAAGAAATGCCTACATCCTTTCCTACAATACACCTCCTTCATTTCGTTTTGTACACACACCAGGCAAGTTCTAGACATTTCACAATAGCATGGAATATCAACACCTCACTTCACACTTTATGCACATGCTCGATTCATGATGTATTCACAGACTCTTCAATCAGCTAATTACATGAATTCAAACATTAAGCCTCAATCACACTGAATCGAACTGTACAGCTTAGGTATCTCAACATATTTACAAGATTGCATGCTTTCATAAGAATCACCTTTGCATTTTGAATATCATGTACAACACGCAACTAAAATTTCGCAACCATATAGTAACTACAGGTTCCGGGATGCAATCCACCAAAGAAAAACTAAAAATAATTGAAAAAAAAAATATCTACTCCTAACGACTACATTTCCCTTAAGACGGTCATCATTCATCCATCATAGGGAACAGTCACTACTTATGACTTCGGTTCAATGGGACCCTTCTCAGTAAAAGAACCGAAAACAAACGCCGAGAACCCAAAATTAAAAAAGTTGAAAAATTTGCAAAATATCGATCATTTCGATAGAAATTTTTTTTTTACAAAATGTTTTAAATATGTACAAAATATTTTCAAAAATTTTAAACATATCGATCATTTCGATAATTAAAATATTTACAGAATCAGCTGGCAACATTCAACAACACACAACAATTTCACCAATATTTACTAATACAGAACAATTTGAAAAATTCACAAACACAGGGAAACACAACATACAAAATAACAGAGGAGAACATACAAACAAAACAGCCCAGCCCAGCACCTAACTACTCCCACCCCACACTTAATCCGAACACTGTCCCCAGTGTTCACAAAAATTAAATAGCACAAAATCGGGTGGTGGAACTCCCTGATCAATCAAAGTATTCCACTTCTTCATCGGGTGCTGCTGCTTCATCTCCCATATCCGAGTCGCCTCCGTCGTCATCATCGGACTCCACATCGGAGTCCTCCCGACGCGTCTCCTCGTCCGTGGGGACTTCATCATCAGTGGGCTCTACAAAGGCTGGCCCTACTCGGCATAGAGCCCTGGCGTTTTCGCCGAACGGGTAGTCTAGCTCAAGCTGCCATAGCTCCTCCTCCGTCGCCGGCCTCCCACCTATCCTGAGCCGGAGCATCTACATCCCATACATCCGCACCATGTACTGGTCATCACGAGAGTGTTGCTCGCCAAGTATCAGCACTGGCCCGTGGGTGGTGTCGAGAGCCTTAGTTTAGTCACATCCAAGGCCCGCCGCTCCAACTGCGGGATATAATCGAGGGCCTCCTCCTCAACATCGAGGCCCCTGAGAAAGGTGGTGAGTAGTCCACCGAAACCATACCTGTGCCCCTGGTGCAACCGGGCTCTCTTCATGGCAGATATAATAACCGCCCCGACATTTATCTCCAGCCCTTTCATCAGGGCGTACACCAGGCAAACACGATCCCGGGTTACATCAGTCATATGTACCCCCGGGATGAGGCAAGAGCAGACTATCTTCAGCCAAATTCGGGCTTCCCTGTTCATCTGAGAATATGGCAGAGTCTGGTGGTAGCCCCTTTCCTTTGTGCCTTCTCCATCTAGCTGTAGATCGGGCCCCACACAGTGTGCGTCTGATGTCAGCATACGGTGGGGTAATGTTCAGCTGTCGGAGGACGTGGGCATCTGTGTCCCGCGCTCCTATGATGGCATTGAGCTGGTGGGGCTCCAGAGTGACTATCTGCCCTCTGATTTTGATGGTGTGGCTTCGGATTGATGGGTTCCAGTTGGCATAGAACTCCCGAACCAAGTGCAAGTTGCATTCTTTGGGCTCCTCAAATATGAAATTGAGCCCAGCCGCCTCGATCCGGTGAACCATCCTTGGGAACTCCTGTGCCAATGGCTCCCGTGCTATATGCTCCTCGGGGAAATATTTGTTCTCTTTGTGCTTTGCGTACCACTTTTTCCCCTCGTCAGTCACCCATCTTGTTCCATATTGGCGGCGCTGGCCGCATGGAACTGCTAGTGCTGTTGGGACTGCTGTGCCCAGTCTGAGGCGCTTCCTTCCGGTGCCTGAAGTTGATGCACCTTTCCCTTTATCTTGTCGGCTTGCCATTTTACCTGTCAACCCAAGTCAACAAGCTCAATGTTAAGCTAAATAAATATTAACCTTGGCTAAGGCCGGGTTACGCTAAGTTACCCCACACTTAGTCCTTGGCTACAGTTACAACAATACGGCAAGAATAGCTTTATTTACATCAAACAACCAACTATACAATCATGCTTAGTGCGTTCAAAAAGAAAAATTCGACGGTATAACTTCTGTGTACTACTCAGACTTCGTACAGCTAATCACAATCACTACCATCGCTAGCATTTTAACTATCGCACTTAGCAAAGAAAAACAAGGAAACAAAAATAACAACCAAAATTTATATACATGAACCTATCCAACCAACCAAATTCGAACAAATTTCAACATTTCCCCTAAACCCGAGAATTCGTCGTCTATTAACATCCTAACAATTTATACAACAACTCATCTCATTCAACACGTACAACCCGGCATAAAATTCACAATTTCAACACATTTCCAACTTCAAATTCAACAACAAGCCCTAGAATTGAGATTATCAATCAAATTCGAATAATTTATGCAATCGACAAGTTCAAACAATCATAACGACATTCCGAACATTTATCAATCAACAAATAACTCGAATTCATGCTGAATTTTGACTTAGGGCGATTTAGCTCACCTCCCATGCTTAAAATCAAAGAAAATCGTCAAAAACTTGAGAGGGAATCGGAAAACATACCTTGTAGTTGAAGAATCAAAGAAAACTCAGAAATTTGTTGCCTTAAGCCGTGGCACGTTGATGGGAGAGGGGTTTTGGGATGTTTGGTCGCGGAAGAATTTGAAAATGAGGGGAAAAGGGGAGGTTTCGGGTTAAAAAGGGTAGAAAAACACGCGGGTCACCCGGCAACCCGGTGTGACCCGTCGCGATTTACAAGGCAACGTGTCACGGAGTGCATCGCGATGCACTGCCTCCGTGACACGGAGCCATCACGACAGCATTCTGGAAATTTTTAAAATTTCCGGGTTATACCTCAACGTGTCACGGAGGGTAACGCGGAGGTCCTCCTCCGTGACACGGAGCTATCGCCCCATCTCACTGTTTTCTACATTTAATTAATTTTTCATACCTTGACTTTTCCTTCACGATTCCGTGCACATTTTCCTCCGTTTGACCTGAAAATCATCTCACTAAATAAAATTGGTTAGAATTATAGGTTTCACCTAACTAAAAATAAAAAATATACTAACTAACATGAAAAATTTTGTAATAAATCAAGAAAAAGAAAAAGAAAAATCTATTTACACTTTACAAAATGAAAGAAAAAATTTTCATGGGTTGCCTCCCGTGCAGCGCCTGCTTTACCGTCGCGGCTCGACGTCATTTAAGCTCAATTGTCCGCTAGGGTGATGGACGATTTCTCCCGATCACCATCCTCCCCCCAGTAGTGCTTACACCTATTCGGTGGTCTTCCCATTAACTCTCGGGAATCCTTCATCTGCTTGTCATTACCATGATCAATCACATTGATCACCGAGAGTTCTTCATGCACCATCGGGAGCTTGGGTGCTTTATACACATCGAACACCTCTACCTTGTCATGTGCTTGCATTGTAAGCTGCCCCGCAGCTACGTCGATTAATGCTTTCCCGGTTGCCAAGAAGGGACGTCCCAAAATAAATGGGACTTCCGCGTCTGGTTCAAAGTCCAGAATGACAAAATCTACCGGAAAAATGAGGGAGCCAACTTGCACTAGAACATCCTCAACAATGCCGTCCGGCCTAGCTAAGGATCGATCCTCCAACTACAATATCACCGTTGTGGGTCTAGGACTCCCTAAACCCAACTTTCTGAATACCGAAGATGGCATCAAATTTATGCTCGCCCCCAGGTCACACAATCCACGAGCTCGGATGCTCTGCCCAATAGTAAGCTGGATAGTAAAACTTCCAGGGTCTTTTAACTTTGTGGGCAATCTGTTTTGGATCCGGGAAGTGCACTCCTCTGTTAAAGCCACCGTAGCATACTCAGTCAACCGACTTTTGTTGGCCACGATGTCCTTTATGTACTTGGCATATTTAGGCACTCCCTGCAAGACATCAACAAGAGGTAAATTAACATGTACCTGTTTAAGCACCTCCATGAATTTCTTGAAACACGCCTCCTCTTTTTGTTTCTTTAGTCGTTGAGGGAACGGGGGTGGAGGTCTTTCTGATTCAGCTTCTTTGGTCTTCCCCCTTTCCGAACTTTGCTCCCCCTCAACTTCTGCTGCTCCCGAGTGTTGAGGTGGTCTTTCTGGTTCCACCTCCTTCAACTGCAAACCACTCCTTGTGGTCACTGCATTTACCTGCTTGGGATTTGGATCCGTGTCGCTTGGCAGTCCTCCTCTAGGCCTTGTATTTTGGGCACTAGCAAATTGCCCAAATTGATACTCAAGAGCCTTGGTAGCTAACTGATTGTTTTTCACTTCGGCTGCCAATTTCACATAGTTAGCCTGCAATTGAGCTTGGTTAGCTATCATGGTCTTGAACATCTCCTCAATGCTGGGTGATGGTGGTGGAGGAGGTGCATTGTTATTTTTGAATTGAGATTGGTAGTTCTGTTGCCCTCCTTGATTCCTTTGCACACCTTGACCCGAACTTTGGCCTTGATGGTTGTTGCTACCCCATGAGAAATTAGGATGATTCCTCCAATTTGAATTGTAGCTACTACCATACTGCTGGTGATTTCTTTGTGCATTACCCAAAAAGTTTACCGAGTCAGGATTGGCTCCACAGCACTCAGCTGAGTGCTCACTGCTTCCACATACTTCACACCACAATTGCTGGACTGCATTAACTGGAGCTGAAGGCTGGTTCAAAGTCATGTTGCTGAAGTAGTTGTTCAATTGATTTTGCAAGGCAGCTATCTATGCAGCGATAGCTGTAAACCCATCCACTTCAAGCACTCCTGCTGCTTTCCTTGTCCCACCTCGTGATGAATCAGCATTCCATTCTGGATTGCCCTGTGAAATCCGGTTTAGCAAGGTATACAGCTCCTCATAAGTTTTTTCCAGCGCTTGCCCTCCAGCTGCTGAATCTAGCAATATTTTGGTGTGGGGTTCCAAACCCTCAATAAATGTGTGCACCAACACCTCATTGGACTGATGATGATGAGGACAGTCCCGCAACATGGAAAATCTCTCCCAGGCTTGATATAAATTTTCTCCCTCCCTCTGTTTGAAACTTAGAATTTGACTTCTAAGCCTTTCTGTTTTACCAGAGGGAAAAAACCTTATCAAGAACTTCCGTGCAAGATCATCCCACGTTGAAATAGAATTTGGTGACTCAGCTTTCAACCACCTCTTGGCTTCTCCGACTAATGAGAATGGAAATAATGTAAGCTGAACATAGTCTGGTGACACTCCAGCGGGTATGTAAGTGTCACTTATCTCCAAAAAGGTTTGGAGATGCTGTTGTGGGTCTTCATGAGGGAGACCGGTAAATTGCCCGCTTGTGTGCAACAATTGCACCATATTTTGCTTGAGTTCAAATCTCCCTCCAGGCTCTGGTTTGCGGATACTTGATGTAACATTATTGGCATGTGGGATTGCCACCTCGCAAACTGGCCTTACTGCTGCTTCTTCGGGCACTAACACTGCCCTTACAACCGGTGGATTTTGTTGCTCCATAATCGTCTGTCTGAGCAACTGCAGCTTTCTTTGTAGAGATTCTCTCCGTTTACTGTGAAATATACGTTCTGGCTCTATATAAGATTCCACCAGCTCTTTGTCTCTTGCCAGTGTTCACAACAATTAAGTCTGCAAAATACAGGCTAAGACCAAGTTGTCAACACTTAAGAAAATAAAAATACAGTAAATTAACACTTAAAACAAATTCACCAATTGCCAAGTCCCCGGCAACGGCGCCAAAAACTTGTTCGGGGTGTTTGTTATATGGGTATATAAAACGACACGCAAGTGCACGTGGTCGAACAAGTAGTAAGTGGCTTTAGTAAGCCAAGTTCGATCCCACAGAGACTTGGGTTAAGTGCAATTTGTTCAAGTATACTATATTTTACTTTTGAATATGCTGACAACAACGTAACCAAAAAGTGGATATTTTGTTTTATAAATTTTATACTAAAACTAAGAACAATTATCTACTTTGAATTTGGACTATGAATAAGAGCATGCCGAGGTTAACGAACATGTAATGAAACTGATTATCATCATAAATTGGTTAATCTTTTCTTCCAGTTGCTAGCCAAGAACATTTGCCAAGAGATTAAAACTCTCGTATTTAATCTCACTTAAGAATCATGAACCATCCATCTACATTTCTGCGATCAAATGCAATTCATGTTCTAGCCATACAATTCCGGTTCCTAAATTGACTAATACGACTTTCAGGTATATTTCTATCCTGAATGCACATCAAAACTCAATTTTCCCAAACCAAGTAAAGAACAATATCCTATTGATTCACAACTTTCCAATTTCGTGCTCTCTCGAGTGAAATCGGACTTTTTAGATGTACATTAATGTAGGCCACACACCAATGCAGTAAAAACAAGAATTAATAGAACAACATGGAAGAAAAAGATGAAAAACCTTATAATCAATAATCAAAATTCATCACAAGTGTTCATAACCTCAGCAAGGAAGGCAATTAGCCACCCATTTGTGGATTAATCATCAATAAAACGAGTGTTAATCATACAAGCAATTGAAATAGAGAAGAAAGAAAGAGAGAAAAAACCCTAAACTTTTCGTTCCTCAACTGTCTGTAACCCATGTCCTTGCTCCACCAAGTCTCAATTATGAAAAAATGAACTTAAGTGTTCTATTTATACTAGTGGGAATTTTTCCTGGAATAATGAGCAACGTGTCACGGAGTGCATCACGGAGCACTGCCTCCGTGACACGCCATGAACGCAGACCCTCACTGGAACTGGGGGTGCCGGAATTCAAGCTCAACGTGGCACGACATGCATCGCGGAGCACTGGCTCCGTGCCACGGATCAAACGCGGACTTTCACTGGAAATTTGGTGAATTTTCACCCTCCAGGCAGAATGCCTCCGCGATAGCAGCGTGACATGGCTCCATCGCGGAGCCCCTTTAAATCATGCTGTCCACTGCCTTTTCCTTGCTCACATCCAAGTCCAACTCCGATATCGTCCAATATGCCTTTTAGCTTCTCGAAATCACATTTTACCTGCAAAACAATGCTAATCATGTTGGTTAGTATAAATTCACATTTTATTACCAATTACATGAAAATGTATACACATTGCTAGATAAACAAGGTGAAAATGATACTTTTGAGTATCACTTGGGCATATAAATCTTCCCAAGATCAGTGAGGCTACTCTATGGTTGTTGGAGTTGCCAAACGACTCCATCACCAACTAGAGGGAGTTGAAACATCCCTTTTTGGAGAGGTTCTTTCCACCTTCTAGGATGCTACAACTGAAGGATGAGAACTAAAATTTTTGATAGCTCAAGACGGAGGCACTTCATGAAACATGGCTGAGGTTTAAGAAGAAATTGAATAATGCCCGAATCACAGAATTCCCAATGAGAGCTTGTTGGAGATATTTTAAAATTCTTTGAACAATAGCACCAAGGTTGTGGCAAATACAGTGGTTGGTGTTGCTGTAATGAGTCACTCGTGGGAGGAAGCAACAACCATACTAGATTGAGTGATCAAAACAAACAGAGCCTGGTATACTAGAGAGGTTGAGACAGCTGTAGGTACATATGTTATTGGGATGACTGCGGAGCAACGCATGAAAGAGGAGGAGCGTGATCAGGAATTATCTCATATGAGAACATCCATAGACCTGCTCACAAAATATATCATGGTTCTAGAGAGCAGAAGGTTAATGCAGTGGGAGCACAAAGTCAAGAGCAGGGGTTTGAGCACTTTGATTTTGAGGAGGCAAATTTCTTGGATAATCAGGTGGCAGGTTTTTGGGCTAACGCCTAAGGGTATGGTCAAGACACTTGGCACCAAGGCACCAAAAATCAAAGTCAGAACCAATATAGCGAATCCTACTACAGGGCTGGATACAAAGATAGGAGTAGAGGACGAGACAGGAAAGGTGATTGGAGAAAGAATAATGGATACCGAAATGATCGCACTGGCCTATATATTCCTCCAAAGGCTCGTGAGGGGGATGCTGGACCCTCAAAGTTGGAGAGCATGATGGATGAGTTGCTGAAAAAGGAAAAATCCATCGATGATCACTTGAATGAGATTTGCGGAGATATATTTGACATGAACTAGAGATTTGAATCACACGCTATAGCGATCAAGCAGATTAAGCAGCAACTGGGCCAGATGTCTACATCCCTTATCCAATGGAAAAAGGGAACACTTCCTAGTAACAATGTGCAAAATTTGAAGAATGATAGCCACTGCATGGTTGTAACTACTTAGAGTGGAATGACCACAGTTGACCCGTTCACGCCAATTGTAGTTGAGATGGAAAAACAGAAGGAGATTGATGTACATGAGGGGGATGAGACCGCAGAGCAGGTAGTTGAAGGTGATGCTGATTTGACCAAGACTCCTGTTGATGCAAAAGAGCTTGTTGCAAAAAAAGCAAAGGTGAAAGAGGCCCCCAAAATTTTCAAGCCTATCCCTCGACCACCTCTACCATTCCCTCAGAGGATGAATAAGAAGGTGGATGATGGGAAATTCCAGATGCTTTTGTCTATGCTGAAGCAGTTGTTAGTGAATATCCCTTTGGTTAAGGCATTGGAGTAGATGCTTGGTTATGCAAAGTTTATGAAGAATTCGGTGACCAGGAAATGATATGTGAGCTATGAGCCTATTGGATATTTTCACCATTATAGTGTCATAGCTTCACGGGTCCTTGCATAGAAGAAGGAGGACTTAGGTGCCTTCACCATCCCATGCACTAGTGGAGGCTTTGAGTTTACGAGAGCGTTGTGTGATTTAGGAGCTAACATCAATATGATGCTGCTAGCATTGATTAAGTAGTTGGTTTTGGAAAGCCCCACACCAACAACAATATGGCTATTGATGGCGGACCATACAGTGAAGAAGCTTGTGCGTATTCTCCATGATGTGTTAGTAAAAGTGGATAGGTTTAATCTTTCCAGCTGAATTCGTGACCCTAGATTGTGAAGTGGATTTTGAGGTCCCCATCATCTTGGGAAAACCATTCCTTGCCACTGGTAGAGCCTTGGTGGACATTGAAGCTGTTCAATTGAAGTTCAGGCTGAATGAAGAAGAGGTCACTTTCAATGTCTACAGATTAATGAAGCAGCCAAATAAGTTTCATGTGGTCTTAGCTATTGATGTTAAGTTGGAGTTTCTTGACAAATTTTGTGTAATCAAGAGATTCGTGTCGTGCTGCAACATAAATTAGGCACTGCATGGAAGGCAGCCTATGAGGTGGTTTGGTGAAGACTGGACAACTAGACTACCTGCGTTGTATTGTGATGTTAAATCAGGCGCTTCTTGGGAGGCAACCCAAGTATCTTGACTAATGTGTGTTTAGTGTGCGGGTGAAAAAGGGACTAACGTCTGAAAAAAACAGTGCAGCTCTGCACTATGAGCTTTAGTATGAATTGTAGCATGATGGTGCGGCTCGCAGTCCTATCCGTTGAGAAGCAGAGGCTTGACAAGATTCAGAAGTTCACACTACGGTTGGTCATTACAAACTGTACCTACATGGTACAAGTCATACCCACTGTAGTGATGAACTATCTTAAGTGTTAAAGTGCAAAAACTTTAACGTACGAGTCATGGTATGGGTCGTGGCATCTTGGTAAATTGTATCATACATTCGTAGGTTCCTTGGTGAGTCTTCTGAGTCTCTAGGTACAAATTCAAAGGACGAGTCTTAGGTATGACCCTACAACTCGTTGTATGAATCTTGATGAAAAAATTAAATAATAGATGCAAATTGACCCGACTCAACCCGAAGTTTTAAATTTTCCCAAAACCTATTTAAAACAAAAAAAATTGTCTGAAATTTAGTACATGAACTCATATCCTCCCATTACCCTCCACTCACCCGAAACTCACTCCCATTCCAATGAAGTTCTAATTTGTGCACTAAAATTGCACGATTTGGTTGAATTTCTACCCTAAACCCGAAGTAAGCAAGAATCCTTCAATAACATGGTAAGTAAGTGAAAAGTTTTCATCCTATTTTTCTTGCTATCAATAGCCATACCATCACTATGATTCCTCCACTCATGAAAATAAAGTGGAGGAATATAATCAGAGGCTACAAGTGATCTTCTACTATGGATTTGTGAAATTAACATTTCTTAATAAATTTAATTGCTTGAGGGTAGTGAGTTAATGGAAAAAATGTATTGTGGGGTGAGTTGGTAGTGAAATTGTATGTTTTTGTGCATTATTTTGGGGGTGGGCGGTAAAGTTTGAGTACCTACCCCGAAAATATGATTGCTTGCATAACTGGAAATACACAGAGTAAGGACAGGCTTCACGAGCTATCCTACGACCGACTCGGGGCTTTAAACTACGACTCGTAGGATGATTCATTTGGAATGTCCCAGGATCATTAAATTTAGAATTCATGGTATGGAACCTGGTACGAATCGTGGTATCACACCACGAGTCGTACCAAGTGGTTGTACCGAAGAACCAAAGAGGGTCATATTCAGAACCAATAGTACGATCCATGGTACGACTCGTAGAATCCTACTACAAATTGTGATAACGAGTCATACCAGAATTACAAAAAGTCACATTCTCAGAAGTGTATAATATGACCATTAGTACGAACTCATACCACCCTGGTACTAGTCATACCAATGATTTGTGACTGTGAAAAAGGATACTACGAGTCTTAGTACAGACCGTATTACTTTGGTATGACTCGTACTGATGAACCGTAGTAAGAAACTCATGATGCTCTTTCTTTCTTTCATCTTCTGGAATCATTATTATTGACTTCCACAAGATTGATTGTGCAATTGATTATTGGGGTTTTTCTTCAATCAATATTCTAAGTGTTTAATTATGTTTTCTTCTATGAAATCTGATTTTATTCATGCAATCATGAATAGCTAAACCTTCCACAACTAGGGTTGTGGGAACCATGGTGGAATTACAAAATAGAGTTAACACAAAATGATTCTACACCAATACGAATGCCTCTATTATTCTTTTCTTCATGCTTAATGTTTCTTAATAGTGTGCAACATTAGGACTATCCAAATTCTCTTCTTGCTTCAACCTAGAGAAGTAGAGATTAGGAAAATAAAAGAACAATAAAGCCTTGAAAGTAAGTTTCATTGAATAGCTTCAGCTATGGTCCCAGAAAAGTTAATTTGGAACCATTAATAAAAGTTAAAGTGAAATCGCTCATGAGATCTAACCGAGTGATTGAGTAGAGTCATTAATAAGGATGAATCAGTCATTTGGATTGAACATAATGTATGTCACGCCCCGCCTTGGGGGGTATGACTGGCACCTGGTGCCCTAGTAGGACCTAGACTGCTATGTGGGGAGCCTAAGCACATCTGGTGCCTGGCTGGCTCTAACTCAAATTTCTGGAAAAAAGGGCTATATAACGGCTGTAAACACAGCCTCCGGCCCATAGGCCAATAGCCACCTGTACCTGTAATGATAGCTAACCAGAACAAACTACTATAGGGGAACCTATGCGGGCCGACAAGGACACCATGCTGTCTAGTTCTCTGTAGCTCAACAATAACATGCTAAATAATTACTTGACCAGAAAGGTCACCACTATTGACTGATTATGGCCACACACGACTAGCAGGAACAGAAATAACAAATAAACATAACAAACTGCACGGCCTCACACGACCGACTCGACTGACCACAGGGCAATATATACAGACTGCAAGCCTCTAGGAATAACAATAGAAATTATCGGGACAGGGCCCCGACCTACCCGTACTGTACAATAAAGAAAACGAAATACACCTCTGGAATTCAGACTCCGGATGACAGGAGCTGAATACTCAATAGCTGACTGGAATTACGAGGGATCACCTCCTCGTCTATGAGTACCTGTAGGTAAGTAATGCAGTGCCCCACTGGGTGTCAGTACCACAGGTACTGAGTATGTAAAGCAACTGAAATACACAACTGAAATGAATAACAACAGTAACATAACATGTAAGCAGAAAGTAGCTGAGTCTATCTAGCTGAGAATAACTAGGGAGAGTTTATTTATTCTATAACTAAACTGAGCGTACCTGATGCCGTGTCGTCCCACTGTCTATCAGTATCTAATAGCACATAGAGGTATACATAATAATACACACAATACCTGACCGACCCCCATAAGCCGGAAGGTTCCAACCAACATACAATCTATTTACCCCTACCCGGGTCTAAACCAACCACAAATAAGTCACTCCACTCATCTGGTAACTGTGAGCTCCTCCTACCGGTCCCCTTGGGTACGTAGATCAGGCCTTGGCCTCTGACAATAAACTGTGTCTAAGTCCGAAGACTCTTGCCTCTGGGCGCAAGTGCACACGGGGTGTGTAATTAAAACTGCCCCTGGGTGCAGGCACGCAACAGGGTGATTTTATAAAAATCTATATCTAAAACTGCCCCCGGTCACAAGCGCAAACAGAGTGATCTGCCCCTGTAAATAGGGTAAACTGGCTCTGCACAGAGTAAACTGAACTACCCCTGCAAGCAGGGTGGTCTGGACCATATTATCATGGTGGTCGGCCATCATCGTCCTCTAGGCGGACGACATCGCCCAGCTGGTGGTGGTATCTGACTCTGGTATTGACACAGCTATAACCCAGGGGCGGTGGGGATGCTAAAAGGGTGCCCACATGCCACAACAAGTCTCAACAAACAAATAGCACATAGAAATAGCAAGCATGTATAACTGAAAAGACTATCTGGAATCTAACTTCTTATTCTGATCTCTTTCAATACTGAACTGATTCTTACTAATTATATTGATTCTGCATTCTCTGTTTAACTGTACGGCTAATCTATAGCCATGATACTATCTGTCTGAATGGCTAATCTGTAGCCATAACTGTCTGTCTATCAGATCTTTCTTTACTGACTATTATTATGAAAATCTGTTTCCTTTTATTCTACAACATGCTTTCTATTCACATAATAGGCTTTACTAAATCTGAACTACTAACTTGCCCTTGGGCACATGCTTTTCTAACTTTCAGACTGAATATGCTATCACAACGCGAACTAGGTTTACTGAACTTGCACAATACTTAACATTCAACTTCCGGGGATCCTACTACGGAGTTTATGGTACTATACAAGGCTAAAGCTACTAACATGATGAAGGAACTAGCTTTACATACCTTAACCTCGAGTTATCCATCTGTCAGACGAGGCTCGATCAATACTCCAGCTATTTCTCCCAACTGCATTCATGTATACGCTAATTAATACTAAATATAGCTTTATTCTAAAGAACAACGTCACTTTTGATATAATTATAGCCTAAACTTAGGCTTATCTAAAGACGGTCAAAAACTCGCTATTTTCCAGAAGTCCAGAAGGGAGAAATATTCACTTCACAGCTAGGAACACATAGACACTAGTTTGGAGCAATTCTACTTACCTTAGCTCGGTAGCTCGATGACTCGTCGGCTGTATTTCACAAAACTAAATCCGTAGGAATGCTCTCTGCTGCTAAATACCTTGGTATCTGAGGTTAATTTAGGTTTGGACTGCGTTTGGCAGCGTAATCGGACGAAATTATATTACCCTCTTCGTTCTTTTTCCTTTCTCTGGTTTTCCTCTTTGTTTTCTGGAAATTTTATGATTTAAAATCAAAATAAACCAAAGTGGGGCTTTATATACTTGAGCCTGGACAAGGCCAACATGTCACAGAGCCAATGAAGAGGCTTTACCTCCGTGACACGCTACCATCGCGGAGGGGCTCTGCCTCGGCTCCTCCCGCGATGGTTCGACAGGTTACTCGTCCGGTCTTTTCCCGGGCCTTTCTCTAGCACGTATGGCTTCCAAATATGTTTGACCGACGCACGAATAGGCCATCTAGGTGCCAAAAATCCTACGGGGTATAACATTCTCCCCCCCTTAAGAACATTTGTCCTCGAATGTAAACTTCTATCTAGAGGATTTCTCAACTTACTATCTAGAAAACTTTCGGCAGAGTTTCCCCTGTAATATGGACTATAGCAAGAACCTGAAATGGAGAAAAGTCCATCACAGGTACTGCACGCAATGCTTTAAGATTCACTGGATAGCTAAACATCAATCTTTGTCACTTATACATATACAACCATAAGGTACTACATAAGTAATAATACGGACATACCTGTCGCTTGACTAGGCCTGGAATAGGTTAAGATATCTAGCTTTCATATCTTCTTCAGCTTCCCACGTCATCTCCTCTCGGTTCCTGTTATGCCACAATACCTTGATAGATGCAATATCCTTAGTTCTCAATCTACGAACCTGCCTGTCTAGGATGGCTACTGGAACCTCTTCATAGGCTAGCTCTTCGGTAACCTGGATATCCTGGACTGGGATTGCTCTGGATGGGTCTCCTATGCATTTCCTCAGCATGGACACATGAAAGACGGGATGAACGGATTCTAGCTCTGGAGGCAAGTTCAACTCATATGCTACTCGGCCTATCCTCCGACGAATCTGATAAGGCCCAACAAACCTCGGACCGAGCTTACCCTTCTTACCGAATCTCATCACCCCTTTCATCGGAGACACTTTCAGAAATACCCAATCATTCACCTTGAACTCCAGGTCTCTACGCCGTACATCTGCATATGACTTCTGGCAACTCTGTGCAGTCAATAGGCGTTCTCTGATAAGCTTTACTTTCTCTTCTGACAGCTGAACATTGTCTGGCCCAATTATCGCTGATTCCCCTACTTCGAACCAGCCAACCGGCGATCTGCACTTTCGCCCGTATAAAGCCTCAAAAGGTGCCATCTGAATAGCCGAGTGACAGCTATTATTATAAGCAAATTCTATCAGCGGCAAATGCTCGTCCCAGATACCACCAAAGTCTAGGACACACGCTCGCAGCATATCCTCGAGCGTCTGAATAGTGCGCTCAGCCTGTCCGTCTGTTTGAGGGTGGAAAGCTGTGCTCAGATTAATCTGCATTCCCAGTCCCTTCTGGAACGATTGCCAAAACCTAGCCGTGAACTGGGCTCCTCTGTCTGAAATAATGGATACTGGCACTCTGTGCAATCTGACTATCTCTTGGATATACAACTCTGCATAATCTTCAGCTGAGAAAGTAGTTCTTACTGGCAGAAAATGAGCTGATTTAGTCAATCTGTCAACTATCACCCATATAGAGTCATGTCTGTGTCTGGTACGGGGTAATCCTGCCACAAAATCCATATTCACTACTTCCCATTTCCAGAGAGGTACAGCTATGTCTTGAGTTAACCCGCCTGGCTTCTGGTGTTCTGCTTTCACCTGTTGGCAGTTAGGACACTGGGCTACAAATTCAGCAATTTCCCTTTTCATACTTGGCCACCAGTAGTTCTCTTTGATGTCATGGTACATTTTTGTCGCACCGGGATGAAGGGAATAACGGGCGTAATGTACCTCGTTCATAATCCGCTGGCGGAGGTTTGAAACATTGGGAACACATAAATGATCTTTACAATGCAAAACTCCATCCTCTGTTACCCGGAACCCTGGCGCCTTCCCTAGCGGAATATAATCTTTAAGCTGAACTAGGTCAGGATCCTCAAATTGCCGTTCTTTCACTTCCACAACCAACGACGACACGACAGTGTTCTGAATTACCGCTCTACCGTCCACTATTTCTGCTACACGAACGGCTAGGCTAGCTAACTAATGTATTTCCCTGGCCAATTCCCGCTGCTCGGGCTGCAAATACGCCAAGCTCCCCATGGACTTTCGACTGAGAGCATCTGCTACAACATTAGCTTTTCCCGGGTGGTACAGAATGTTCACATCATATCTTTTAACAACTCCAACCAGCGACATTGCCGCAGATTCAGCTCCCTCTGAGTGAAGATATACTATAGGCTCTTGTGATCTGTGAAAATATCAACATGTACGCCGTACAGGTAATGTCTCCACATTTTCAAGGCATGGATCACTGCGGCTAACTCCAGGTCGTGGGTAGGATAATTTCTCTTGTGTTTCCTCAGCTGTCTGGAGGCATATACAATCACCTTACCATGCTGCATCAACACACAACCTAACCCAACGCCTGATGCATCGCAATATACTGAATAACCTTCTGTATCTTCCGGTAAGGCTAACACTGGGGCGGAGGTCAATCTATCTTTCAGTTCTTGGAAGCTCTGCTCACATGCCTCTAAACTTTGCTGCTTTTTGCATCAGTTTAGTCAGAGGTGCTGCTATGGTAGAGAATCCCTCAACAAACCTCCTATAATATCCCGCTAATCCCAAAAAACTGCGGGCCTCGGTCGGAGTGGTAGGCCTAGGCCATGATTTGACTGCTTCTATTTTCTACGTGTCAACCTGTATACCAGCATCTGACACAATATGCCCCAAAAAGGATACTGAATTAAGCCAGAATTCACACTTAGAGAATTTAGCATATAACTGGCGGTCCTTGAGGATCTGGAGCACTGTCCGCAAATGAGTCCGATGATCTGCTTCAGAGCGAAACTACACCAGAATATCATCAATAAATACTATTACGAACAAGCCTAGGAAAGGTCTGAAAATACTGTTCATCAGGTCCATGAATACTGCTGGGGCATTCGTTAACCCAAAGAACATAACTAGAAATTCAAAGTGTCCATATCGGGTCCTGAACGCCGTTTTCGAAATATCTCTCTCACGAACTTGAACTTGGTGATATCCGGACCGCAAGTCAATCTTAGAAAAAATATCTGGCTCCCTGTAACTGATCAAATAAATCATCAATCCTGGGAAGCGGGTACTTATTCTTCACTGTAACTTTGTTTAATTGCCGATAATCTATGCACATACAGAGTGAGCCATCTTTCTTTCTCACAAATAGAACTGGCGCACCCCATGGTGAAGTACTCGGCCTAATAAAACCTTTATCCAACAAGTCTTTCAGCTGCTCCTTTAATTCGCTGAGTTCTGCAGGAGACATGCGATAAGGAGGAATCGATATCGGCTGGGTGCCTGGTAATAAATCGATAGCAAAATCTATTTCCCTTTCTGGGGGAATACCAGGTAACTCATTTGGAAACACATCGGGGAACTTGTTCACCACTGGAACAGACTGGAGTGTCAGAGATTCTGCTCGGATATCCTGAACTCTGACCAGATGGTAAATACATCCCTTAGATATCAATTTCCTCACCTGAACGTAGGAAATAAACCTACCTTTTGGCATAGCGGTGCTGCCCTTCCACTCCCGCACTGCTTCTCCTGGAAACTGGAATCGGACCGTCTTGGTCCAACATTCAACATTGGCAAAGCACGGCACTAGCCAATCCATACCCATTATGGCATCGAAGTCTATCATTTCTAGCTCGACCAGATCTACTGTGGTCTGACGATCAGCAACCTCTACTGTACACCCCCGATAAATTTTACTAGTCACGATCGAGTCACCGACGGGTGTGGATACCGAAAAGGGCTGCTGTAATAATTCTGGTACAATATTGAACTTTCATGCCACAAACGGGGTAACATACGATAGGGTGGATCCTAGATCAATCAATACATAAACAGGGTATGAGCAGATAATCAATGTACCTATGACCACATCGGGAGATGCCTCTGAATCCTGCCTCCCTAGTAATGCATAGGTACGACTGGGTCCTGTACCTGAGCCAGAGGCTCCTGATCTACCTTGGCCCCTATTTGCTGAACCTGAGGGTCTGCCCCCTGCTGAGGCTGCTGGAACTCGTGGCCCTGCTGATGCTCTATCCAGATCATCCCGGCTACCCTGTCACCTAGATGGACAATCTCTCATTAAATGCCCTTTCTGCCCGTAGTAATAGCACCCTAGGAAGCCTTGTCTGCAGGCTCCAGCATGTAGTCCGTGGCATATAGGACAAGGGGTAGCTGCAAATCTACTCTGTTCTACCCTCCGCCGCTGAGGTGAGGCTACTGTCCGTGAACTGCTACAGGACTCTGATTGACTCCGGCGAACAAACCTGCCTCTCTGCTACTGTACCGGAGGTAAGGATCTAGGTGGCCTATCTGAAAATCGTGGTCTCGGCCCCCTAGCGATTTCCCCTCGAATCTCAGCGGGTCTGCTTCTATGGCGCTGCTCTGAAGTCGCCTGTCTGTCACCCCGCTGCCGCTGTCTCAAGCCCTCAATTGTCTGTGCGAAGGCTTGTACCCTGGCTATGTCCATGTCCTCTCTCAAAGTAGCCGTCATGCATGTCTCTATGTAATCTGGATTCAGGCCCATAATAAAGTGGTGGACTCTGGACGACATGGTGTCCACAAATGCTGGAGCATAGCGGGCTAAGGAGTCGAACTGTAAAGAATACTCACGAACGCTCCTGGCCCCCTGCTCTAAGTGTAAAAACTGGTCCATCCGGGCCTGTCTGACCTCCCGGGGTAAATAGTGGTCCAGGATGGCCTCTGAGAAGCTGGACCAAGTAGGAGGGGCTGCATCTCTTCCCCGAGATCTCTCCCAACTTTCGTACCATAAAACAGCAATATCCCTTAACCGGAACACGGCTAACTCAACTGATTCTGCTGGTGTTACGTGCATGACTCTAAAGATCCTCTGCATCTGGTCCAAAAAGTCCTGAGGGTCCTCTGCTGAATCCGACCCTGTAAACTGAGGGGGTCCCAACGCTAAGAATTCTCTAACCCTGAAACTACCTGGCCCACCTAGAGATTCTGCAGCTGCAGGTGGTACTGGCTGGCGTTGAGTAGCCAGCATCTGGGTCAACATAACCACCGCACTACGTAGCTCCTGATCAGATGAAGTGGGTGCAGGAGCTGTGGGAGGCGGTGCTGCCTCAAATGGTGTCTGCCGAGGCGGAGACTGCTGGGAGGGTCGAGATGACACCTCCGTATTGCTCTCAGACCGGGCTAAATCTGGTAGTAAATGAGGCATCCTACTAGTGCCTTCGCCCTCTGCTGTATCCAATCTCCTGCTTGTAGCTGGGTGCCACTGGTCTGCCATAGTATTTGTAAACAAAGAGGGTGGTAAGTTTCAAAAGAACCAACCCTATACTGTACTGTGCTAGGCACGACTGAGTATGAAAAGAAGGGTAACTATCCTATTATGCCTCACAGCCTCCTGCCTATGGTATGTGTTGCATAACACATCCATAGACAAGACTCTACTTAGCACGGCTTGCAGACTCCCCAGGACACGACCTGCTCTGATACCAAGTTTGTCACGCCCCGCCTTAGGGGGTATGACTGGCACCTGGTGCCCTAGTAGGACCTAGACTGCTATCTGGTGAGCCTAAGCACATCTGGTGCCTGGCTGGCTCTAACTCAAATTTCTAGAAATAAAGGGTTATATAACGGCTGTAAACACAGCCTCCGGCCTATAGGCCGATAGCCACCTGTACCTGTAATGACAGCTAACCAAAACATACTACTATAGTGGAACCTATGCGGGCCGACAAGGCCACCATGCTGTCTAGTTCTCTGTAGCTCAACAATAACATGCTAAATAATTACGTGACCGGCAAGGTCACCACTACTGATTGATTATGGCCACACACGGCCAGCAGGAACAGAAATAACAAATAACCATAACAAACTGCACGGCCTCACACGACCGGCTCGACTGACCATAGGGCAATATATACAGACTACAAGCCTCTAGGAATAACAATAGAAATGATCAGGACAGGGCCCCGACCTACCCGTACTGTACAATAAAGAAAACGAAATACACCTCTGGAATTTAGATTCCGGGTGACAGGAGCTGAATACTCAATAGCTGACTGGAATCACGAGGGATCGCCTCCTCGTCTATGAGTACCTGCAGGTAAGTAATGCAGCGCCCCACTGGGCGTCAGTACCACAAGTACTGAGCATGTAAAGCAACTGAAATACATAACTGAAATAAATAACAACAGTAACATAACATATAAGCAGAAAGTAACTGAGTGTATCTAGCTGAGAATAACTGGGGAGAGTTTATTTATTCTATAACTAAACTGAGCATACCTGATGCCGTGTCGTCCCACTGTCTATCAGTATCTAATAGCACATAGAGATATATATATAATAATACACACAATACCTGACCGACCCCCATAAGCCGGAAGGTGCCAACCAACACACAATCTATTTACCCCTACCTGGGTCTAAACGAACCAAAAATAAGTCACTCCACTCATCTGGTAACTGTGAGCTCCTCCTACCGGTCCCCTTGGGTTCGTAGCTCAGGCCTTGGCCTCTGACAATAAACTGTGTCTGAGTCCAAAGACTCCTGCCTTTGGGCGCAAGTGCACACGGGGTGTGTAATTAAAACTGCCCCTGGGTGCAGGCACGCAACAGGGTGATTTTATAAAAATCTGTATCTAAAACTGCCCCCGGTCACAAGCGCACACAAAGTGATATGCTCCTGTAAACAGGGTAAACTGGCTCTGCGCAGAGTAAACTTAACTACCCCTGCAAGCAGGGTGGTCTGGACCGTATTATCATGGTGGTCGGCCATCATCGTCCTCTAGGCGGACGACATCGCCCAGCTGGTGGCGGTATCTGAATCTGTTATCGACACAGCTATAACCCAGGGGTGGTGGGGATGCTAAAAGGGTGCCCACATGCCACAACAAGTCTCAACAAACAAATAACACATAGAAATAGCAAGCATGTATAACTGAAAAGACTATCTGGAATCTAACTTCTTATTCTGATCTGTTTCAATACTGAACTGATTCTTACTAATTATACTGATTCTGCATTCTCTGTTTAACTGTACGGCTAATCTATAGACATGATACTATCTGTCTGAATGGCTAATCTGTAGCCATAACTGTCTGTCTATCAGATCTTTCTTTACTGACTGTTATTATGAAAATCTGTTCCTTTTTATTATACAACATGCTTGCTATTCACATAATAGGCTGCACTAAATCTGAACTACTAACTTGCCCTTGGGCACATGCTTTTCTAACTTTCAGACTGAATATGCTATCACAACGCGAACTAGGTTTACTGAACTTGCACAATACTTAACATTCAACTTCCGGGGATTCTACTACAGAGTTTATGGTACTATACAAGGCTAAAGCTACTAACTTGCCGAAGGAACTAGCTTTACATACCTTAACCTCGAGTTATCCATTTGTCGGACGAGGCTCGGTCAATACTCCAGCTATTTCTCCCAACTGCATTCATGTATATGCTAATTAATACTAAATATAGCTTTATTCTAAAGAACAACGTCACTTTCGATATAATTATAGCCTAAACTTAGGCTTATCGAAAGACGGTCAAAAACTCGCTATTTTCCAGAAGTCCAGAAGGGAGAAATATTCACTTCACAGCTAGGAACACATAGACACTAGTTTGGAGCAATTCTACTTACCTTAGCTCGGTAGCTCAACGATTCGTCGGCCGTATTTCACGAAACTAAATCCGTAGGAATGCTCTCTGCTGCTAAATACCTTGGTATCTGAGGTTAATTTAGGTTTGGACTGCATTTGGCAGCGTAATCGGATGAAATTATATTACCCTCTTTGTTCTTTTTCCTTTCTCTGATTTTCCTCTCTTTTTTCTGGAAATTTTATGATTTAAAATCAAAATAAACCAAAGTGGGGCTTTATATACTTGAGCCTGGATAAGGCCAACGTGTCACGGAGCCAACACGGAGGCTTCACCTCCGTGACATGCTTCCATCGCGGAGGGGCTCGTCCTCGGCTCCTCCCGCGATGGTTCGACAGGTTACTCGTCCGGTCTTTTCCCGGGCCTTTCTCTAGCACGTATGGCTTCCAAATATGCTTGACCGACACACGAATAGGCCATCTAGGTGCTGGAAATCCTACGGGGTATAACAATGTATCAGTTCCACAAGCGAAGTATTGGGATAGATCACGAGTGTAATAATCTGACCTAGTTAAGAAGCCATGGGGAACATTCCCTTGTTAATTGCACAACTTTGATAACAACACTAGTTCACAATACTGTTACTTGATTACTTCTATTAAAACCCCCCTTTTAGGAAATAATTGAACTAAAAGCATGAATATTAGCATTAGTCTATATCTTGACTATATTTCTTGTAAGATTGGTTAGTTGGGTTCTTTATTGACAATGTCCACGTTATACATCTTCAGGGATGTAATTTGAGCATTATAAGAAATCATGGTGACCACACCCTAGTTTCATCTCTTCTTAGATTTAATATCACTAAATTGTTGGTGTCTCTTGCTTTTGGTTAATCTTGATACACAAATAATTTTCCCAAACCCCCATGTTCAAGGAAATAACTGACTAAAAGTAGATAATCAATAAGACTTAGTTTTCACCTTATTCCTGTGGGATTCGACACCTACCTTGTTGGTTTCTATATTTGATAATGACCACGTTATACTTCTTAAATAAGAGGTGTAATTTAGGTGTATCAACTGTCGCTCACCACTACAATTTAAAAAATATATTGACTAAAGATGAAATTAAATCTGTCTTAGTTAAGAAGTTTGGCGATGCTCCGTCTGGAGGAGCCTTTACTTGGTATTCTCTATTAATTGAAAACTCTATTGATTCTTTTGTTATGCTTGCAGATAAATTTAACAAAGTTCATACTGGAGCAAGAAAGGTGCATGTTCAAAAGGCTAACATTTTCAAAATTTAGCAATGAAGCTCCAAGCTTCTATAGGAATTCATCATCAGGTTCCAGAAGAAGAAGATATATCCACTGGTGGTTACAGATAATTGGGCGGTCGAAGCCTTTAACAAAGGGATCAATATAAAATGTTCGGTCACATCTTTAGGTTAAAGGAATGTCTAACGGAGTTTGAATACATAACTTAGGCTGACACGCATAACTGGTATGAGTCAAAAATTTTGGTAGAAGACAATAACTATCGGTTAAAGGGTGTGGTAAGCAAAAGATGGACTTCACATTCAGGAGCCTCTACTAGTCACATTTCACCATAACTATTGTGACGTCTGGTAGAGTATGGGCCAATCATTAACTCATTGAGCATTACAAGACTGGACTCGACATATAAGTTCTCGTAAGGATCTAAAGTGGTTAAAGGACCTTGGTAGGTTTGGGAAAGTGTTATAGAGGGTTGAAATTGATTAAGGACTATGCCGCAGGTGTTGTTAGAACTGGTATAATATGCAGATGGTAGAATTCATCTACTGATCATACTTTGGAATGTAAGTGGCCTGGGTGGGAGAGTCTCTATTACTAGATATGGAGCTACTTACAAGTTGTACCTGAAATGTATGGGCTGTATGTGAGAAGGAAAGAAGGCACAAAGGATTGTAGGGAAGTGAGGACTCAACTTAAGGAGCCTATCTATGGTCCATGGATAGAATTTGCAGACCTTGAATGAACTCTGCACTGTGGGGCTTGACTTGTGGAAGCCAATCTACAGTCCTTAAATGGATTCTATGGAACGTAAATAACTACCCGTGACCATAAATCACTAAGTAGTGACTAGGAATTTTAGGGCTCCACCTATGAAGCCCATCTACAGACCATAAATTAATTCTACATTCCATAGATGGCCAAGTGTGTTAACCATAAGTCACTAACCAGTGACTGGAGGTCTTGGGGTTAGACTTATGAAGCATATATAATGACCGTAAATAGATTATATGGTCCATAGATATCTAATCGGGGTAATCATAAGTCACTAGGCAGTGAATATCCTAGGAAAGGGCCGACTTATGGAACCCACTTATGGATTGCAGATAAAATCTACGTACTGTAAATGGGAAATTTTGGGCATATACCACTTTTTGACAACCTATAGATATGAGCCTTAGGGTCTTTTTTTATATTTTCTCAACTCTATTACACCCCAACATCTCTCTAATGCTTGCTAAGACTATCTGCGTATGGACAAAAATATTCCATGATCTTGCTTCATCCCCCGTAAAATCATTCAAGGAATAACATCAACCTTCTATTTTTACTCTAGCTCAGTCAAGAAAAGAGGTTCAAAGCTTGAAAGTGTAGGCACCTCCTTTTCCTTCAAGGTAAGTAACCCATCTAAAAACCTTGCATGGGTAATATTTCTTAGTCTTTTGGGGAAATTCCAAGGTTAAGACTTATCGTATGATGATAGAAAGTCATAAGTCCATGTTATAACATAGGGTTGAGGGGTGTAGGGCTATTTTGGAGATAATGATGTATGTGGGTCTTCTTGTTGAGTCGAAGATAGAAAATTATATTGTTATGGAGCTATAGTAAGAGGTTGGTTTTAGGACACCCCATCCATAGAGGGTCAAATCACCTATGCC
Organism: Datura wrightii; assembly: GCA_035772735.1. Lineage (NCBI taxonomy): Eukaryota > Viridiplantae > Streptophyta > Magnoliopsida > Solanales > Solanaceae > Datura > Datura wrightii. The sequence continues at coordinate 65,472,233 of JASDFA010000019.1, read as the reverse complement.
CTCTGGGTGTTTGAAGAAGTGATTCTTTAAACTAGAAACTGTGGCATTAATATAAGTTGTGATATGTATCCTCAATATTCATGTAGACTGACCTTGATAATGGATTATTATTTTATGGTATTAATTGTGAGGCGGATCATAAAAGTATGTACAAAAACAACAACAACCCAATGTAATCTCACAAAGTGAGGTCTAGGGACGATAGAATATATGCAAACCTTACCTCTACTAAGAGGTATAGAGGCTATTTTTGGTAGACCCTCGACTTTTAAAAAAATATTCCCAAAAAGTTATTATCAGAACAGGAGAAAACATATAATAACAAAACATCAAAGAGTACCCACACAAAACTACATAACAACAATACAGTAAATGAGATACAAGTAACAACAGCTAGAAACAAACATTGAAGGACAAATTACTGTAAGAGGAATACTAGGGGTACCATTAAAAATTAAAAATCAGTGCCACACACTATTCCCTACTATCCTGCTACCCTAATCTGTATACTCTACACACTCCTATCTAAAGTCAAGTCCTTGATAACCTGCAACTGTGGCATATTCTTTCTAATCACCTCTCCCTATTGCTTCTTCGGTCTACATCTACCTCTCCTAAAATTAACCATAGAAAACCTCTCACACCTCTGCATAGAGGCACTCAGACACCTCGTCTTCACATGCCTGAATCATCTTAGTTTTGGATCACGCATCTTGTCCTCCACGCCAGCCACATGCACCTTAGCCTGGATATCATAACTTTTAATCTTATCTCTCTTAGTATGCACACACATCCATCATAACATCCTAATTTCTGCAACCTTCATCTTCTGAAAAGGCGAGTTCTTGACTGGCCAACACTCCACCACATACAACATAGTTGGTGTAACTACCACTCTGTAGAACTTGCCTTCAAATTTTATCGGCACCTTCTTATTATAAAAACTCTAGACGTGAGCCTCTATTTCATCCATCCTATACAAATACAGTGAGCAACATTGATAAGGATCAAATTCACACTTCCTGGCAAAGTATGAAGTGGACGTTGTCAATAAAGAACCCAACAAAGAGGTTGGGATCGAACCCACAAGGAATAAGGTAAGATCTAGACTAATTGTGGCAAGTTATCTCCAAATCATGGGGGCTTAAAGAAAAATAATATGAAAACAAGATTATAATTGTGGTTGTTATCGAGATTAGCAAATAACTAGGGTAAGTGTTCCCCATGACTTCATAACTACTTCGGGTATACACACGTGATCAATCCTAATGCTTACTTGTAGAATTGATAACCAGGGTTCATCCAAATGACTGGTTCATTCCTATTGGATGACTATACCCAATCACCGAGTTAGGTCTCATGAGCGATTACTTTTTAACCATTCTCAACATATCCCAAATTAACTTTCCTGTGACCACAACTCAAGTTATACAATGATCATAAAAATCAAGGTTTTATTGTAATTCTCTTTTCCTAATCTCTACTTCTCTAGGTTCAAGCAAGTAAAGAATTCAGGAAAGTCCTAATATTGCACACTGTAATAAATATTTAAGGATGAAGAGAATACAGTACAAGCGTTTAGCATTGGTTTTGAATCACTTTGTGTAACCCTATTTTGTTAATCCACCATGGTTCCCACAATCCTAGTTGTGGAGGTTTTAGCCTCTCATGATTGTAAGATTGTAATTAACATTCATAGACAAACACATAATTAAATACTTACAATAATAATTGGAAGAAAACCTGCTTTGAATATCAATGAACAAACTCAAGAACAATTGATAAAATCAAGTGTTGATCCTAAGAATTGCTCTCCAAAACTTGATAATAATACATAAATAAAACTTTTCACAAAGCAATCACACGTCTACTACTTTCTCTCTATGTTGTTCTACTAAAATAAAATATAAATGATATTTATACAGACATCATGAACCTTTTTCTAAGCTAATCGGGATTTTATCATATCTAACGTCGGCTTGACTCACGACTGATCATACAACCCGTAACAGGATTGTACGGGTCGTACCTACCTCTCATACATCCTTTGGCTACTGAAGATTTGATTAAGTGTTGGCAGCTGGTATGACTCATACCATTGTCCTACGAGTCGTACAATCCATCCGTGGCTTGGCCCTGAGAACTTTGATATCGTCTGAAGTTTTTTTATGTGTAGTGGTATGCCTCATACCTTCCTCCTACAAATTGTACTTTCTTGTTGCATCTGGAGTTCTGCCAAGTCTTTAAGAATCATTGAAGCTCCCCATGACTTATGGTATGGGCCATAAGTAGTTGTTACGATCCATGGGTTTCACCCATACCAAGAGACTGCCTTGTTCAATTTTCTCTAAAGATTTTCACGACTCCAGTTATGGCTCATACCATCTTGGTATAGCTCGTACTGAGAGTCATACTTTGCCTTTGCCTTATTTTAGCCTTCTGAGTTTTCCCGCAAGTGTCCGTACAACTTGTACAATCAAGATATGGCTCATAATAAGATTTGTACTTGGCTAATTTCCTGCACTTTTATGCATCTTTTGCACATTTTTACTCCAACACCTATTTTCCCTAAAAACAAAGTAAAAGCGCCTCATATCCATATAAACATACCTAACTCCATGCTATTTTGTCACTTTTAAGTGTCGAAAGTGCTATAAACTCATAGCATATCAACACTCTCAACTTAAGACTTTTGCATGTCCTCAGACAAAGAAAACCAAAAACTAAAAATGACGCTTAACTAGAAAATAAACCTTGGATACTATAGCCAACAATCAATCTATATTTGCACCATAAAATCAAACAACTTTTGACCCTTTTTTCTGTAAACCAAATCAGCATATGCACATCAACAAACCATAAACTACGATAAACGATCAAGATATGTCATCTAGCTATTAGCAGATAGTCAAGTCACCACCAATGCTTTTCACATAGACAATTTGTTATACCCCGGGAGCCCAAGGATCAGATCCAAGAGTTGAAATGGGGAAAAACTGAAATTATTGCAGCAGACTTAGAACGATTCACTAGATGACTCATGAGGATAGCCCACGAGGCATGAGGTTACTCGTGGGGAATGCCTTGGGTTTTGTGAGGAGACTTGGAAGAGTTGAGATCCCATAGGCAAGACCACGACTTGTGGTCAGGCCCCACGAGTCGTTGGGTCAGCCGTGGGGAGGGGAATTAAGAAAGGAAAAGAAGGATGGGAAGTGTACCTAGTGGAAGGTCCCCACAAGTACTGTTCAGTCCCCACAATTCGTGGGGTGAGTCATTGGCAGGCCGAAAGTCAAAATTGGAGAAGTGAGCCAGTGTACTCCACAGGTGGTGACCATGAGTTGTGGTCACCCATAACGAGTCGTGGGATGACCCGTGAAGAGCCCTGTAGAGTAGGTGAAGCAGTGTACTTCACAGATGACTCGACGAGTCGTTCCCTCAGGCCACAAGTCGTTAGGTCACCCGTTAGGGCCGCCTGGCAGTTAGTTTCTGTGAAATTAGTAAGGGCCTTTTCGTAATTCCTAAGTTCCTAAAGCCTAAACTACGACATTTTGGGGTACGAATAGTGACCTTTTATGGGGTTTAGTTCAGTTTATTCATTTTCCATCCATGCATGCAAAGTAGAAGAGATTTGAGAGGGTGATCAAGCTAAGGATCTTCTATTTCTTTTTGGGCATTCAAGGGAGAGTAAGATTCAGCCTCCATTAGGTATGTAGGGTTATGAATGGGTTGTTTCTTCCACATCCATGCCCAATTGCTCCCTAAAAGTACGAAATTCCATAATTGATCTATGGGGTCTTTACCCAAATGCATGAATTATCTATTTCTACACATGGGTATGAATTAATTATGATTTTATTATTGAATTGTGAAGCATGAGCTATTTTATAATGATATTAATTAAAATTATGTTTCTAGCTTTATGAATGTTGAAGCCCATTGATGAGATGATCATGAAAAGTGAGATTTGTGAAGCATATGTGATAATAATGAGATACTATGATGAAAAGCATGATTTGAAGCTACCCATATTTACAATTATGTTTTTGATGAGAGTTGAGTATTTCTAAGTATGATTAAGCTTTGGGCAATGCCCATATGTTAAGTATGAATAATGATTTTTCCAAATTAAGCTTACCACATTGTTTTGGAGTGAAGACTCCCAATTTTATGTTTTCAGCTTATGGTATGTTTTGAGTTAAGTTTTCCTATGCATAACTTACCACATGGTTTTGGGGCAAGGCTCCCACTATGTTTTCAGCTTATGGTATGTTTTGAACTAAAGCTTCTTATATGCATGATTTCATATTTAAGATGTATTTAATCATTGAGCTTCGTCAATAGACGATGTTGAGCTTCGTTATATACGATGTAGAGCATATGCAAGTTTTTGGGAGTATTGTCTCGCACCGAGTAGGCAATGGGTCGATCACCCTATACCTCAGAACTACGCGCCAACGTAGGTTTATACTATTATATGACTTGGGACCTCTTTTGTGAGCTTCCCCTTGCCCGAATAGGCCTTCAGCTTTATATCAATATCATGGTAGTGTCCTTAGCCCTGGCAAGGCTTTGGACGGCTCTGTCCAGTTGAGTATAATAGTCGGGACCATGTAAGATCTATCATAGTATGTCGGTTAAACGACGAGTCTCCCATTGTTCCTCATGATTTAAGATATGCATATTCATTACTTATGATATTTATGTAAATGCATGTTCTAAAGTAGGTTTGACTCAATGTTCAACTTTTACTTATAAATGTCAGAATTCAGCTTTGAGTCAATCAATTCAGTTATGAAGTTATAAAGTATGTTATATCATGTTATGAAGAGATCATGATTTAAGAAAGAAGGCATGCAAACCCTACTCTCAGTTTACTAATGTTATGTTTTAATTAATGCTATGTCTTTAAATGATTTTACTTACTTTAGCGGTTTTACTTACCTTACGTACTCGGTACATTCCACGTACTGACCGCATACCTTTAATGCTGTATCATTTCATGATACAGGACCCTGCTCTCAGCTTCAGCCCCGCTCTTAATCAGCTTATCGGAGTTAGAGTTTTCTTTGTTGGTGAGTCCTCATCTTCCGATGACTAGACTATTCAACTTTTCTTTATGTATTTTAGTTTTCAGCTTGTTGAGTTAGTTGGGATCTTGTTCCATCAACTTATCATGTTTAGAGGCGATTCAGACATATGTATGTATTCAGCTTTGAATTTTATATTCTGATGTTATATTCAAGTTAGACTTTTAGTATGATTGTATTGTTGGTTATTTAGTTCTTGATTGAGTTAAGTGTATTCTTATGCCATGCGTGGACTTGGGGCCTCTCAGGGCTCCTTGTCCCATGTTACTATCCGGGCCTCCATTCGGGTCATGACAAACCTGGTCTCAGAGCAATATGTATTGAAGTGTCCTAGGGTGTCTGAAAGCTGTGTTAAGTAGACTCTTTTTGCCAGTCGAAATTATGTTGCTCTTAAGCGGTTATTTCTGTGTCTAGTTTTGCTGATACTTTTACTCTATTTTGTTAGTTTTATTCCTTAAGTTGGGTAACCGTTTAATCACAGTCTAAACGTTGGCAAGCCTGTATTCTCCGTTGGATTAGCTCTAAAGTTTTGATATTAGAGCCGGACCCGGATGGTGTTCCCGTCACCAGACCTAAAGGAATAAGATAAAAGAAATTAGATAAGATAACCAGTAAATACTTCACAAAGAAATAACTATTAAGGAGTAACATCTAAAGTAGATATTGGCCCCAGGATAGTACTAACATTCCCCCGAATACTTCGTATTATATTAAAATTTATGCTTACACATCCATTTACAGAACAAATAAAATACTACAATAGGAGAAAATGGATATGTTTGAAATATCAAAGTAACTATAAAAAGAAAAGAACAGAAATATTAAAGAACTTAGACTATTATAAAAAACTAATACCTTCAGAAACTCTGGATAATTATTCTAGAAAAATAACTAGAAAATTAATTCTTGACAATCTAATAAGGTTATATAATGAATTATGTTATGTTAGTCATAATTTTTCTATATAAAGAAGACAATTAGATAATATATTAATTATTCAGTTAAAACTATCTGCACATTTTTAATGGATACCTCTAAAAATCAGAACATAATAAATAGTGTTAATATTTCTGCCACAACTACTAAAATAGCTAAGATAGAGAGCATTTTACAAAATTGGAATATCCCAAAGGAATGTTTTGAAAAGGTATATAAGACTGGACACTTTAATTTTATTAAAAATGATAATATTAAAACCTCCGAATCTACGGTCGCTGTTAATAAGTCTATTGAGACTATTAAACTATTATCAGTTGAAGACATTAACAGATATAGGAAAAACTATAAGTTTCTTCACATAGGACTTGTCCAGGTCGCGGTTAAACCGTTGTATCGATTAGGATTAGACGTACCTATATGTCTTCTATTAAGAGACAATAAGCTACTAAACTTTGATGATTCATTATTAGCAGTATTACAAAGTAACCTAGATAATTGGCCCGGTATATTTTAACTGTTATCCCAATTTTTCTATAGATATTAATGATCAAAATGTTATGGATACCCTAACATTAAATGTTAAAACAAAAAACATGAATAGCAAAGAAAATACAAGAGAAATAGCCATAATATACATAGTATATTACAGGCTAATGAAAACTACCCTAGCTCCAAAAGCAAAAATAGTAAGTAACAAAGGGGTTACCATGCTTATGGAAGCCAATCACAATCACAACAATATTTTCGTCCCAAAAATGATAAAATGGGATTGATGTGTTTGTAAAGGATAATTGGCATTTTGACTCCATAACGGAGCCAGAAATTGAGGAAGAAAATTCAACCATTGAGCAGGTAATATAATTTTCGTATGGATCTATAGATTTTAAAATTTCTAAGATCCCAATCCTTTAGTCATGCTTCTTCAAGTAAAAGAATATCCTTTTCGAGACCTTCATTTTCAAAAACGCCAGAAGAAAAGGAGGTAACACTTGAAGACGTAGAGAAAAAACTTAAGGGAGTAGATTTCTCTGAAACAATTCCTAAGGTTGAAATGAACCTAGAATTACCAAAAGAACAAGTCCCACGGCTAGTGAGATGCTAGGAGCGAGAGATTCTTTATGCATGATTAGATCTGATGAGGAGTTTGAACCAGACTTTGAATATTTAGATAAACTCTGGTTAGATCAAGAACATAGCATAAAAAGACAATGGTATGCAGAAAAATATTCATTCAAGGAAAGATTATCCTTTAGGAAAAAATGGTGCGCCGATATGAAAAGGATGAGATGCAATATAGAGTTCTTTAAATGGTTTGAGTACACAGGAAAATTGGATGATCAAAAGGAATCATTGAGCATGATAGTTAATAAATGACATACCAAAACTAAGGTGGTTGAATCTATAATTCCCCCACTAGAGGAAATTAGTTTACCAATAGATGGTAGAATTGTCACAGCTACACCTTTTAAAACTGATATAGTAGACACCCAAGGTGATCCTAAGAATAAAGATATAAATAGATTAATTCAACAAAACAATTACACTAATCAATTACTATACGTAGTCTCTAATCAGATCCTTAAGACTGATAATAAATCAATTTTCAAGGATAAACCTAGCCCTTCCTACATTAATAAAAAATTAGAAACCCATCCAATATTTAAATTACCAGAATTTTCCAAAGATAAATTCCCCAAATTTCAAGAAAAGTTTGAAATAACAGATCATCATATAGAAAAGATTAATGAAAAGTTAAAGTTTGAATTAAAATTAAAGAATGAATTAAAATTAAAGGATGAATTAAAATTAAAAGATGATAAGGCCATAAGAACAATATCTGAAAAGTCTGATAACGACATTAATAAGTTACGCTCTAAATGTTCCATCAAGAAGAATTATTATAATAAACCCTCATTCCCGGATATGCAGTATGAAGAAAATGAATTTTTATCTCATACTTCACACTCTGGAAATGAAATTGCTTAATGGAATATCGATGGGCTTGCAGAACATCAGATATACAACAAGTTATATGAAATGGGGATGGCCATTACGGCCTATAAAATGAAAAACTGCACGGATAAACAAGCTACCACTCTAATTATATCTGGATTTACAGGGACATTAAAATATTGGTGGGATAATTATCTAACTGAAGATAATAGACATAGTGTAACAAATGCTACAACCATCACTCAAGTTATTAAGACTGAATCTATAGAACAAACATTTGAAAATCTATGCGTAGAAGACGCCACCGCTATCTTAATTTATAGTATAGCAAAACATTTTATAGGAGAACCTCAACTTTTTCAAGATAGGAGTTTAGAAATACTATCTAACCAATCTTGCCCAAAGTTAGATGATTTTAGATGGTATAGGGATGTATTCCTCAACAAGGTTATGGTCAGAGAGGACTGTAGTCATGATTATTGGAAAGAAAAATTCATAAGTGGTTTACCAACATTATTCGCTGGAAAGGTTAGAATAAAATTAAAAGATAGATTTGATGGAAAAATTCCTTATAGCCAATTAACCTATGGTGACCTTATAAGTTTTATAAATGTCACAGGACTTGAATTATGTACAGATATGAAGCTTAAAAATCAACTTAAAATTGACAATAAAATATCCAAAAAAGAAATAGGAAGCTTTTGTCAAGATTTTGGATACATCAAGTTGTTTGCCCCTTCAAAAGAGGCATCAAAGAAAATTAAAAGAAGACACAAGCACTATAAAAATAAATCTGAAAAACCCCATCATTACAGAAAAAAATTTAAAAGGCACAAACGAGAAGCCAACAAAGGTGATTTTCAAGGAAATAATGATAAGTGTTGGAATTGTGGAAAATTTGGCCATAGAGCTAAGGATTGTAAGGCCCTAATAAAAAGAAGGATAAGATCAATATGTTAGAACTTGAGCCAGAAATAAAAGATAGATTATATTCTATTCTTGATGAACATGACAATAATTCTTCCCATGAAGAAAGTTTCAGTGATGAAGACCTTAATAAAGCATATAATTCTGACAAAAGTGACTCAACTGATCATTGTGGATGTACTGGAGCAATCTGCACCTGTGATAGCCACTTAGTAAATGCCATTACCAATAATAACAAGGAAATCTTCTTTGATATGATTGATCATATTGAAGATAAAGATCTTAAAAGAAAATATATAATAGAATTAAAAAATATAGTTCTTAACCAACAACATGACAAAGAAACAATTGAGCCTTTTAATATGAAAAACGTACTAAATAAATTTAAAGAACAAAAGTCTAATACAACAGTACAAGATCTTCAAACCGAATTGTTACATATTAAAAATGAAAAAGAAGTTAAGCAAAGACTTAACAAGCTAGAAACAGATGCCCTTGCAAATAAACTATTAAATGAACTAGAATCAATGCAAGAATCTGAATTGTATCGATACGAACCAGGAGAAACATCAAAACTAGAAAAAGGTGAAGAATAAGATGAGTCTCTAGGGAGCCCTCTAGAAGGTAAATCAGGAGTAAAAACTATTGCAATAGTTAAAGCCCAGAGTTGGCATATACCTATCACATTGGTTATAAATAAAAATTATACTATTCACAAAATTGCATTATTAGACAAATGTGCAGACCAAAACTGCATTATTGAAGGAATAATCCCTACTAAGTACCTTGAAAAAAGTACAACGTGGTTATTCTCCGCGACAAGTGAAAGACTCAAAATAAATTATAAACTCCATAAGGCACACATATGCAATAATGGAATCTTCTTTATTAGTGATTTTGTAATAACTAAAGATATAAACGAAGAAATAATATTAGACACCCCCTTTATAACCCAAATACAACCCTATGTCGCTGATTTAAACGGCATCCACACCATTGCTCTAGGAACAGATATCATTTTTCCCTACCTAAATAATATGTCAAAAGAAGAAAGTGAATTTATAAAAGAAAAAACTATCTTTAGAACAAATCTGCTTTCCCAACAAATAAATTATTTAAAGGACGAGATAAAAGTTAAACGGATTGAATTTGCTTTAAAAAAATCCAAAAGGTAGAAGCCAAAATTAAAAGCCTACAAGAATTCATAGAACGAGAAGTCTGTTCAAAATTTCCTAATGCCTTTTGGAATAGGAAACGCCATATTATTGAGTTACCATATATTGAGGGATTCAACGAAAAGAATATCCCTACTAGGGCAAGACCTATTCAAATGAATCAGGAGTTAATGGAGTATTGTAAAAAAGAAATCAATGATTTACTTGAAAAAAGATTATTAGACCTTCCAAGTCACCATGGAGTTGTTCAGTATTCTATGTCAATAATAGTGCGGAAAAAGAAAGAGGGGCCCCAAGGCTAGTCATTTATAAGCCCCTTAACAAAGTTTTAAAATGGATCAGGTATCCAATACCCAATAAAAGAGATCTTCTTAAAAGAACTTATAAAGCTAACATTTATAGTAAGTTTGATATGAAATTTGGATTTTGGCAAATACAGATAGCGGAAAAAGATAAATATAAAACAACTTTAATGTACCTTTAGGACAATATGAATGGAATGTAATGCCATTCGGATTAAAAAATGCACCCTCTAAATTTCAGAATATAATGAACAACATATTTAATCCACATAGTCATATTTCTATAGTTTACATAGATGATGTTTTAATATACTCAGAAGATATTGACCAACACTTCAAACATATCCAAACCTTTTTAAATGTTGTTAAGCAAAACGGATTAGTAGTAAGCGCTAAAAAGATCAAGTTATTCTAGACTGCTATTAGATTCCTTGGTCATGACTTATATCAAGGCTATAAACCCATTTTTAGAGCCATAGAGTTCTCATCAAAATTTCCAGATGAATTAATTGATAAAACTCAGCTTCAGAGATTCTTAGGAAGTCTCAATTATGTTGCAGATTTTATTCCAAATATTAGACAGGTTTGTAAGCCTCTTTATCAGCGTCTTAAGAAGGATCTAGTTCCATGGGGTTAGAACAAACAGAGACAGTCCAAAAAATAAAATCAATAGTTCACAAACTTCAATGCCTAGGAATACCACATCCAGAGGCATTCATGATAGTAGAAACTGATGCCTCAGACATAGGATATGGAGGCATCCTTAAACGAAAAATCTCCTTGGGAAACCCCGAACAATTAGTAAGATTCACTTCAGGAATCTGGAATAATACTCAGAAAAATTACAGCACCATTAAAAAAGAAATTCTGGCTATAGTGCTATGTATCACAAAATTTCAAGACGATCTAATAAATAAAGAATTTTTACTACGAGTAGACTGCAAAGCAGCCAATTTTTTTTTGCAAAAAGATGTAAAAAATCTGGTTTCTAAACAAATATTTGCCAGATGGCAGGCTTTGTAATCCAGCTTTGATTTTCAAATCGAGTTTATACAAGGAGAAAATAATTCTCTCAAAGATTTTTTGACTAGGGAATTTCTACAGGGAACTAAATGAGACCCGGAACACCAGGTATAAGGCCCTTGAGGCCTCCATTTCAGCCTTTCAAACCCTAAGAAATAATGAAAGACCCTTCGAAGAAGAGAAAAAACAAAAACCAGAAAATAAATATTCAGTTTTGGCAGAATTCCCGACTTTGCCAAAAGCTACTATTCCGTCCCCATTAAAGGAACCCACAACCAGTCAGAACAGATTACAACCATTAAAATCAATTTTTAAAGGAGACTCTTCATCAGGCAACAAAACTATCTCTATCCAAACCAAGGACAGCTATGAAATGAAGCCACCAGAGACATACTCTCAGGCAGTTCTGCCAGCGACTCCTAAAAAGAAGATGGAGAAAAATATTCCAAATAAAGAGCAGTTTGAGCTGACAGTTTTACAGGTACTGCTGATCATGGCCCTCGATAAAAAGTATGAAGGTTTGGGAGTACCCGAGTTACTAAAACCCTGCTACAGAAATTGAAATTATGTGGAGACAAATGACCCCCTTAAAACTCGAAGGTATTATGAGTTCATTTTAACAGACACCGATTCAGAGCATAAATTAAAATGTCAGGATAATCCTAACAGTATTCAATACTCGAAGTTCACAATTAAAAGTATTTTAAGTCCGTTTGAATGGTTTGTAGATCATCTACATACACCCATTCCACTATCAAGAACCCATAGACCTCAGACATACAACTGGTATGATTATGAGGCAGCCTGGTATAACTTTATGTATCTAAGGCCCAACACTCACTCTTGGTTTGTCAAGTATTCAGAAGAAATGAAAAGCGTGATCATTCGCAGATGGTTTTACGAATGGTGGAACCAATTCAGAGGAAATAAACAGGTATTGTCAAAACATTTTCAGACACAGTTTGAGAAATTTCAGGTAGAGAAGAATATTTCTACCCTACCAGAAAATATTAAATTGTGTAAGTTTTTTATTGCAAAAAGAATTTCATATATTATCAGCTGGTCCTTTGATATTCATGAATTTGAAAGGATTAAATATCTGACTAAGACCATCAAAATCAAAGGCTGGGCACCAACACCCCAAGAAGATAAGGAAACTTCAAGTTCTTCATTACGACAGGATTCCCAACTATCCAAGGAAGAATTAAAAAGAAGGCTCCAGCAAGCCTTGTCAAATTTGGAAAAAGATACCCAACAAAAATAGATAATGGAATTATTAGATACTGTATCCTCTCATACAATTGAACCAAGCAATGGAGACATGCTAGATCCACAAGGGATAACTCAAGCTTATCTTCTTAACTAAAGGAGGCGGTCAGACTATCCTTTCATAAAAATGAAAATCTACTACAATCAAAAGAAGTGGACCCCTCAGGAATCCACCCAAAAAACAATGCAGCAAAAAGACAAGCTACAAACTCCCATGCAGATGAAGACGAATCTTCATCAAATTCCAAGGTCACATCAAGAAAAATATCAAATTTCAAGGAAATCAAGTTTCAAGAAGATGAAGACATCTTTTACATAGATCCGTGTAAAATTAAATCTGCTACGTATGGACACATGTAAATAGATAGCAAGTAGTAATTAGTTGACTCATCATATTGAGGTCTATTTAAGACCTTCACCTTGTATTAGCAGGGGCATTCGAAAAACACTACACTCACTTCCAAATTGCCCAAACCTCTCTATGTTCTCTATTTATCCTTCTTATCAATAAATAGCTCTTTGTAATGTCGTTTCTTCTACTTTATTACTACTTGTAGTATTTTCTTTTATTTTGCTCCTGCCTTTGTAATTAATTTCCAAGTCATTTTCTACGATCCGTAAATGGTATCAGAGCTATGTTGGCCGGGAGGAGTATGATTTTGAGTAGCTAAATCTTTATACTATCCTAGAGCCAGTCGAAATTATGTTGCTCTTAAGCGTTTATTTCAGTGTCTAGTTTTGCTGATACTTTTACTCTATTTTGTTAGTTTTATTCCTTAAGTTGGGTAACCGTTTAATCACGGTCTAGACGTTGGCAAGCCTGTATTCTCTGTTGGATTAGCTCTAAAGTTTTGATATTAGAGCCGGACCCAAATGGTGTTCCCGTCACCAGACCCAAAGGAATAAGAAGTAACATCTAAAGTAGATATTGGCCCTAGGATAGTACTAACATTCCCCCGAATACTTCATATTATATCAAAATTTATGCTTACACATCCATTTACAGAACAAATAAAATACTACAATAGGAGAAAATTGATATGTTTGAAATATCAAAGTAACTATAAAAAGAAAAGAACAGAAATATTAAAGAACTTAGACTATTATAAAAAAATAATACCTTCAGAAATTCTGGATAATTATTCTAGAAAAATAACTAGAAAATTAGTTCTTGACAATCTAATAAGGTTATAGAATGAATTATGTTATGTTCTTCATAATTTGGCTATACAAAGAAGACAATTAGATAATATATTAATTATTCAGTTAAAACTATCAGCACATTTTTAATGGATACCTCTGAAAAAAAGAACATAATAAATAGTATTAATATTTCTGCCACAACTACTAAAATAGCTAAGATAGAGAGCATTTTACAAAATTGGAATATCCCAAAGGAATGTTTTGAAAAGGTATATAAGACTGGACACTTTAATTTTATTAAAAATTGTAATATTAAAAGCTCCGAATCTACGGTCGCTATTAATAAGTCTATTGAGACTATTAAACTATTAGCAGCTGAAGACATTAACAGATATAGGAAAAACTATAAGTTTCTTCACATAGGACTTGTCCAGGTCGTGGTTAAACCGTTGTATCGATTAGGCTTAGACGTACCTATATGTCTTCTATTAAGAGAAAATAGGCTACTAGGGTTGAGGCCACAAAAAATGATTGCATTTGCTTAAATTCCTAATTGGTTAAAGTTTCATTATTGTTTGTCTTGCATTCTTGCTTTTTTATCATTTTGATGCTTTATCACCATTAAAATTCATATGTTATTCTTAGGCAAACTCGAAAGAGAAAACCTAGGTTAGAACTAGGAATGCAAGAAGTAAGTTCAAGTAAGACATGATTCTCGGTTAGGAAAGAAATATACCTAATTCGCCTTGCTTGGTTACTGAACGGGATGATATCGAGACACTTAGGATTAATTATCACATTACCACTCACAGACATAGTTGTGAAGTTAATTCTAGGTTAAATGGTTAGAGGTTCGAAAGTCCGTAACCAAGGGTATTAACCCCGTAAAGCACTCCACATAGATAATTGCATATGAATAAGGTCATCACATCCCCACTCAACGATGTAGTTGTGAGTTAATTCATCTATTTTTAGAGGCTCTAAATACCATGAACATGGGCACTTATCTTGTGATAAAACAAATGAAATTGCATGCTTGAACCAATGTGAATATAGCTTTATATGATTGTTAGGCCTTAACTCTTGATGCTACTCATTATTGTTTTTTTGAATTATTTTGTGATCACACTTAGATTTAGAAACAAATCTCAAATCTTGAAACTTTAACACTTTTGAAATTTTAAGGATACTTGAAATTGATAATTCACTAAAATTCCAGTCTCTGTAGGTTCGACATTCGACTCTTAAGAGTCACTTTACTACTTGCATGATCGTGTTTGCTAGAGGCGTAGAAAGTATTTAGCGCCATTGCTGGGGACTAGAAACATTTAGTGAATTTTTAGTTTTTGTGTTATTTTTGTTTTTCGTAAGTGTTAAAATACTTGGTCTTGGTCTGTTAATTTGCGGGTAACAAGTTAGTCCTTGCAGCAAGTTGGCAAGGGATAGAGAGCTGGTTGAACCACATCCCAAACCTGAGAGAAGGTTTAGACAGTTGAGAAGGGAAGGTGTAGCTCTATACCCCATTCAGCAGGTTCAACAAGATGAGGTTGCATCCACAATAATTGCAGTCAGAGCAGTGTGCAAAGTGGAAATCCCACTCGCGATGAATGTGGCCTCTAGTATCCGTAGACCGGAGCCTTGAGGTTGATTCGAGTTAAAGTAGAAAACGATGCAGTTTTTGCACATGAGTGCTTAGTTTACAGGAATGACACATGAGGAACCATAACAACACTTTTAGAACATTTGGGAGATTAGTGACACTTTCATCCCTATTAGTGTCGACTGACTATGTGAGAATGACACTTTTTCCTTTCTCACCGTTGGAGAAGCAAAGAGGTAGTTGAAGGAAGAACCATGAAAGTCCATCACAACTTAGGACGACCTAGAAAGGAAGTTCCTAATCAGATTCTTCCCCTCTGGAAAGACTGCTAAATTAAGAAGCGAGATCTTGAGTTTGAAACAACAGCTAAACAAAAATTTGTATTTGGCTTGGGAGAGGTTTAAGTCATTGTTAAGAGATTGTCCCCACCACAACATTCTAATGAAGTGTTGGCCCATACTTTTATGGAGAGTCTAGACCTACATACAAAAATCTTGCTAAAATCTGCATCAAGTAGGCAAGCACTTGAGAAGACTTATGATGAGCTGCACACTCTTTTGATAGTATCAATTCCTTAGCAGCTCAGTTGTCCTCCTTTCAGCATCAAACGATGACTCAGTTCAACAAGTTGAGCATGGCACAGGTGAACGTAGTGCAACCAACTCCTAGTTGGTGTGAGATATGTGGTAATAGCGGACATGATGTAGACTTTGTGGGGAAAATCTAGAGTCATTTAATTTTGTAGGGAATGTGCCGAGAGGTAAGAAAAATTATGGGAACACCTACAACCAGAGCTGGCAGAATCACCCGAATTTCTCTTGGGGTGGTAATAAAGGACAAGGTTAGAGTCATTAGTAGCCGCAATAATAGTACCAGAATTAGGGCAGGAAGACTAGTGGCCAATATAGCAATATTGAGGAGATGTTGCAGAAGATGGTCAATCAGACTCAGATGGCAGCTGATCAGGCAAAGATGTCCTCAGAATTAAAGAATTAGCAACTGGCCAACAGAAACTTAGAGAAGCAAATGGGTTAGTTAGCAGCTGCATGACATAATAGACCACCGAGGGGTTTACCCAGTAATAAAGATACAAACCTATGGCAGGTCATGGCTAAAAGTCTTGTGAAGTGGTAAACAATTAGCTAAGGCACCACCAAAATAGAAGAAATATGAGGTGCAGTCAAAGTTGGTCAGACCTGGTCCATCAGTAGATAAGAGCACAAAGATGAAGGCTGCAGCAGAAAACTCACCATCAGTAGTACATCCTATACAGACACCACGGCCCTCATTCCCGCAAAGGCTCAAGAAGAGTAAGGAGGATGCATGCTTTCAGAAGTTTATTGATATTTTCAAAGAAATGCATATAAATTTTCCTTTGATTGACCTTTAGCAGGGAATGCCCAAGTACTCTAAATAATTAAAGGATGTGGTGGCCAACAAAATGAGGCTTGTAGATGTCCAGATTGTAGCACTCACTAAGGGGTGCAGTTTCAGGGTGACGAGCAAGAATCCCAAAAAGCTCAAAGACCTAGGGAGTTTCAACCTCCCAATACAAAGGGGTGGAAAAGATGTGATGAGGTCCTTGTGTGATTTAGGGGTAGTGGTAAACTTGATGCCCCTATCTCTGTTCAATACACTAGGTTTAGAAAAACCAAGGCCCACCAGAGTGATGCTGTAGCTGGCTGACAAGTCAAAGGTGGCCCCAGAGGGAATTATTAATGACCTAGTCATTAAAAAAGGTAAGTTCATCATACCTACTAATTTTATTATTCTGGACTTTGAGGTTGATAACTATGTAACCCCCATCTTGGGACACCCATTCCTGGACATTAGAGGAGTGGTGATTGATGTTAGAGCTGACACCCTAAAATGAGGGTGAATGAGTAAGAGGAGATGTTCAGAGTGTACCAGAAATTCTACCTCCCAACACCCTATAGAGATCTTTGCAAGATCATGTATTGACAAAGAATAAGTGTGGGTGGTGGATTCCAAAGATCCACTTCTGAAATATGACTCAATAAATGAGTTTGAGTCTATTATGAAGGAAGGACCAAAGCATCTAGTTATGAAGGAAGTGAAGAGGGAAAGTATGGAGGCTTTTCCGTCAAGAGTAAAGAAGAAGAGGAGATGGTTCTCGAAAGGGAAAAAGTGTTTGAGAACATCCTTAAAAGGATGGTTCCCGTTGTGCTGTGACATAAAATCAGGAATGCTTGGGAGGCAACCCAAGTGTACCACAGGTATAATTTCTTTTTCTTTTGTTTTTAATTTTGATTAACTTCAATTTTTCTTTGTTTTTGGTTGAGTAAGCATAGGAAAAGGGGAAATTTGAGTACCCTTAGAAGTAGAAGCTGAGGAGAATGTAAAAACATTAGTGTGGTTTTGATGACCCTCAAGATGAAAAAGGACAAAACATGTTGCTAGCTAGGCCTTGAGGTCTCAGAAAGTATCCCTAACGTTGTTTTTAATTTTTATTCATGCTTTGGGAACATAACATATTTTAAGTGTAGGGCGAGGGGTAATTTTAAAAAAATTTTGAGGTTGATTTCGGGTGGATTTGGTGCTTGGTCTAATAACGTTTGATCAAAAAGTTTGAGTTGAGCACGTTTTACCCTTTGATTTTTCTTTTTGGTTCTTTTCCGAAGGGGCCACTTTGAACCGAGAATAAAATTTTTGTTGTCTGTGAATAGTGTTTAGTCTTAGTCATAGTTAAATACTTTTCCCAATGATAGATGGATGATGATTGTCTTGAGGCAAAATTAGTCAATAGGCTTTTTATTGAACCCTTAACTGGTTGACTGATTAATGCTTTTGTTGAGTGCTATACATGATTGTAAGAGGCAAGTAGATTTTAATTGTGAAGCATGTTGATAATTGTATGACTTTGTTTTAGACACTTATGCTTAGGAATGTGACTCTACATGCTTTATGCTTAATGTTGAATTCATGTGATTAGCTGTGTTGAGAGTCGGTATGGGTCTGTCTAGAGTTGAACATATGCAATGAGTGTAAGGTTTTGTGAATTCCATGCTATCATGTAGTGTCTAGAACTTTTCTGGTGTGTTTGCAAAGCAAAATGAGGGATGTTAATTGTAAGAGATGATCTAAGCATGTCTTTGAATGAGTATTTTCATCCCTTTCTTTACCTACCTTTAATGCATAATTCTAGTTAACCCCATTGATCCTTTAGCTATTATTTCTTAGCTACAATAAAAGCTAAACCCTTTTCTTTCAATAGCCTTGAATTTGATCCAAAACTCCTAAGCGCTCAAGTGAAAATGCAAAAGAGTTAAAGGAGTGAGAATCTTGAAAAGAAGGGAAATAGTTGGTTGTGGAAATTGAAGAAAAATAATGAACGGTGCAATTGTTCTAAATTCCTAAGTGTTGGTAGGGAGTAAGAGAAAAAGAATGAAACATAAGGTGTGATTACTCCCTACTAAGTATAAGTGTGCTTAAAGAATTGGGGAAACAAAAAGGAAATTAAGAGTGAAAAGAACAAGAGGTGAAGTAAAGAAAGAAAAGAGAAGGTGTTTGTCACGCCCCAAAACTGGGGTAGGGCACAACTGGCACTCGATTCATGATTGATCGAGAAGCCGGCTATATGACATTTGTAACTATAACACTTAGGCCATCCAGGCCACCTGTCACAATCAACTGAATAATAAACTAGACCCATAAGGTCTCAACAATACAGGGTAAATAATCAAAATGCAACCAAGGCAATTAGTGTGCTAAACCAAGCAACAATAAGATGACGAGGCCACAAACTGAATAACACCATACACACTAAGTCCACAAAGCCTCTAAAGAGTAAACTGACTAATGGTCGGAAAAGGGCTCCGACCTACTCATAACTGCATCTCAAAACTCAAGCATAAATAACTAAGCCCTAGCTCCAGGAAGAAAGGAGCATACCAACCATCTGTTGATCTCACGAACTGCTACTCAACTGGCCATCCTAACCTCTACCTGCACCTGCGGCACGAATGCAGGTCCCCAAGCAAGGGGACGTCTGTACGAATGAAATGTACTGGTATGTAAGGTTGAAACTGTAACCCTGAGATAACAATCCTATAATAACTGACTTAGCACATAAACATATAAAGGATAAATATAACCTGGAAATCTCCAACTTGTAATTGATAACAACTTACTATAACATAAGTGAACTCAAGATAATTGAACTAGGAATAAGGACTGGTAACAACCTGGAATCTTAGAAACTGAAACCTGATAATAACTCTATAATGAGATGAAAATGCAATTAAGAAATGCACAAGAAAGAAACTATAACTGTAATGCCAGCGACCAGCCAACCGTAAATCCATAAATAAAATTTGTCCAGTTGGTGTACCACACCGGGGTAAAATAAAAATATGTCCAGCCGATGTACCACACCAGGGTAAAATAAAAAGATCTCTAGCCGGTGTACGACACCGGGGTAAAATAAATATATCTCCAGCCGATGTACCACACCGGGGTAAAATAAAAATGTCTCCAGCCGATATACCATACCAAGGTAAAATAAAAATATCTCCGATCGATGTACCACACTGGGGTAAAATAAAAAGATCTCCAGCCTGTGTACCACACCGGGGTAAAATAAAAAAAAATCTTAATAACCGTCATAAATGGAGCCGACAGAGCTCATACAAACTATATGAATATTGGAAACCATAAAATATGTCAATCAGTAACTATAACATGTGTAAGATCTTACCACGACCCCCAATACTACAATTATGCCATACATATATAGGTATTTCATTTAGCATTTAACTACATACATATGTTGTGAATGAATTCTAGGGAAGTTCCTAGAACTGGAATATCATAAAGACATGTGTATACTCACGTTCACAATTTCAAACATCTCCTAGCAATTCGAACACGAGGAGTAGAGAGGAATCACTTAACCTAACATTTTCTATTAATAATCTAAGCATTCATTTCGTGCTTATACTCGTTTGACTTTCATACTTTTATATCAAGAATTGTGAGCATACATCATTCATTGCACATCATATCACATATTGAGGTAACTTATGAACAGGAAGACATAACTTGTGTATCTCAAACCTGGAGCTCTTTAATATACAAATGCTAGGCAATTGTCTAGGGGCTGCCTTAAGATAAATAAAGACTTATAGTCGTGCTTCAGAAAATGTAGGAAAAGCTCATGTGAAACATTGCAATATATGTGGAGCTTAGAAAAGCTTAGCATCATTATAAACGGTTTAGAAGCTTCCAAGAAAAAAATCCTTTAAAACTTGAGAAAGTTACTCCAACTCATAGAACAAATAATCAAAAATAATTGTTTAAAAAGGACAACAGAGAACTTCTTCTTAACTTGAGTCACTATCTTAAAATATTCGATTCTAATCATTTCTTAAGAAATTAACACTGTACTGGCCTTCTATTAGCTTAACACAACTGAACATAACCAACTTTATTCGTAATCGTTTTTGCTAAATGTCATTAGAACATGGGTAAATCTGGTTGGCTATTTGCCTAACTCATCAAAAATCATAACACTTATCATCTAAAAACAACCTTTGGCTTTACTTTTCGTATTCATCATAAATTCTTTTCCAACCAGGATTCGTAATTTCCTACTTAATTATTTACTCTCGTGTTCATTATTCAAGAATTTCTTATACGCACTTACCTTTTTACCTAATTTCCAACCTTATCTCTTAAACATCGTCTTGTTCATATATAACATCTCTCAAAGGTCCTTGAAATCAACTATGGACAAAGGGCATATAACTCACATTTTACCTTAAAAAGTCTAATATTTACTCTTACCCTCCATTGCTACCAGAGCCTCAACCTTTACTCTTAGGTTAATTTCCTTACACATCTACAACTTTCAAAGAACATACGACGTGTCTACTTAAAGCCTTAAGCAATTCTCAGGAGGTCTAGATTACTCAAGAGCTCTAATAAACATATAGCGACTTTCGAAAGGTAATCCTTACTGCTTTAGCGCGTAATTTGAATGTAAGCATAAACACACACACACACACACACACACACACACACATATATATATATATATATATATATCATGATTTTCGTATAACCTGTTAATATCAAGATATTGTGCATAACCTATCAATAAATATGGTTCCATAGAAATATCAATTGTTTATCCATTCGGGCCCTATTTCCAAGTTTAACGTATCGGTTAATAAAGAAATGCATTAATTAGTCGCTTATCTTAAGAAAGAGGGATCAGGAACCATCTCATGGCCCTAGGTACCTTAAAACATGAATATAAGAGGGTATGTAACTGTCATAAGGAAATTCCATTTTGTAACCCTCGTTAGCCCTTATTGAGTTAAAACCCGATTTCAATTATTAGGTTTGTCTGCGCGTCGTCGTCTTGCCATGATTACCAAATTTCTTAGCAACCATAATGTGAAACAACTTTGACCCCACAAATACATAACATAATGTAAAGGACCAGCTCACAGTGCCCACGTCGAGGGGACTTCAGACTCTATTTACAACTATGACCATAATAGAAGGCAATTGCGCTCTCCGCTTCACATTCACGCGTTCCAATTCTTTAGAAAATACATACCTTAATACTAAGTAATTCTAACAACTGGGAGGAACCATAATATGCTACTACAGAATATCAAGTACAGGGGAATTCCAGATTAATCCTTGTCATGAATTCGTGCTTGAAAATCAAGAGACAAAGAACGCCTTACATACCTTTCTCCGATGAACTTTTCTCTAGCCTATTTTCTATTTCAATGATAAGACTTCAACCTCCTTAATCCAATGGTTTTATAGTCCAATGACAAGCTTAATCTATAGCACAAAATTAAGCCAAAATAACTAAACAATGGCAGTAACAATAGCAACAACAACACACGGCAACATCAACAACATTTAGCCATTTTCTCAACTAGTTTTCACTAACTTTAAGGGAGAAACAAGAGGAAATTTTACCTTAGTTCTGCTGTAATTCTTTCCCTCAATATGAAGTATAATTCCAGAAAAATAAACGGAAAAAATTCCTAAGGAAAATGAGCAATACATAGCTCACAAACAGTCCATCCGCAGCTCACCTAGCTGCCAATTTCCAGATTTTCGCTTTACCTTTTTATGGGGATTTGTTCTTGGTTAAAAATAGGAGTAATTGACCTCAACTTCTTTTCCAAAAATACAGCAACCTTTCTGTCCAAAACGCCACAAAACAGTTCACCAACACACCAAACACACCTCCAACTTCTAGTCTTGTAATCAAAAATTCATGTTAGGATAGTAGTAGAATCCTTACCTTTTATACTTGTGTTTAATCCCTAACAAGAGTGAACGTATATGTAGCTTAGGAAAGCTTCAAAAACGCAGAAAATTCACCACAGCAACACTGCCCAAGTGCAGCCAAAACAACCACCAACACACCACCTTTACCTTATGGTGGATCCCCTTCACTTAGCTTTAGTTTAATGGAGTTTAGCTTAGTGTTTTCCTTAGTTGTTTGCTGGAAATTTGAGAGAATTTTAGAGGATAAGCAGGCACCTTAATTATAGAAACATTGAAAATGATTTGATAAGTCATGACTTAAAATATAAAGCAAGTTGGGCGGTGGCCGTTTTTAGGGCGGTGGCCTCCTTACTGCCCGACAGTGTCACGGTAAAACATCTATAACGTTTTACTCCGAATTCCGATTGACGAGCGGTTTGATCTTCTGAAAACTAGACTCAAATACCTTTAATGTTATAGGTTGTAGGGATTACAATTCATTATATACTAGGAGATATGGTTATTTACAATTGACTCTTACTTATGAACTTCACATACTCTCCGGTTTTTCGTTCGTACACATTTCCCTTGTCATCTAGGACAAATATACAACCCGTACCTCCATTAGCATAACAAACAAACATCAAATAATTACCAAAAGTTTTTCGGGGGTGTAACAATGTTTAATGAGAAAATCACAATGTGTTAAAAGTACTTAGAGAAGATAGTCACTATTACTGGCCAGAATAGTACCTTCCCATCCCTTAGCTTACATTACATCCCATAAAGTCCTAGTTGATCTTACTTTTAGATGTTCCTATACTAGTGGAGTAATATACTTAGGGCAAGAATACGGGTAATTGCATGTTGCATGTGAATTCTTTGTGATAGGGTGTGTAATTGTTATTCATATACCCATACGTGTTATAACTTATAAATTTGTGAGTGAAGATGGATATCTCTCTTGTTGTGAGGGAACATGTTTGCGGAAAGATAGAATTCATGTTGGACTTCTTAATTATCTAATGTGCATAAGTTCTCTGAGGTGTTAGAGTCAATTCTTGAGACTAGGAGGTCTTAACTTGGTTGTGCTTGAATTTAATTGGGTTATATATATAACTTACTCTAGTCAAACATGTCATCTAAGTCGGTCAGTGTAGCCTTAACTTGAGTCATATGGCATTGATTGGTGATGTGTGAGTCCTTATTGTGCAAGAGATGGAATGGAGTAATTCGAGGACGTACAAGGATTTAAGTGTGGGATAGTGATCTTAGGCATATTTACATGCCCAAGTGCTATTTTATATCATGTTTCGAGTCATGTTAGTCAATTAAATTAAGTATAATATCATTTGTTTTGTGTATATTTATGTGCATGAACTAACCAATGTGATTAGCCCATGTTTTTAGGTGAAAAATGCTAAGAATGGGATTAATATGAGGATGCATGAACAAGAAGGAACTTCAGAATGAGTTTAGAGGAAAATGCATTAAGATGGCAAGAGGAGGAATGCCGCACAAGGCTAGCGTGCCACTGGCGCGCTAGGCAAGCAGCGCACCTAACAACGTGCCATGCCTAGAAGATGGCATGCCAGTGCTTGCAATTCCAGTGTGCCTGCGTGTCCCAGTTGTGCCACACCATGCTCACTCCGCGTCCAGGCCGTGTCACGCAGGTGTTTCTCCACGTCAAGTGTTTTGCCACTCCCGATGGCACAAACTAGCATTGTCCTAGTAAGTCTGCATGATATCTCCGTGTCACGCTAGTTGCTTGCCGTGATGGGCATCTTTGCACGGAGGTAGTTGGTGCACGACAAAAAACTCAACACTATAAAGTGAACACTTGGTCATTTCTTATTTTTTATCACAAATTATTTTAGAAACATAGAGAGGAGCCAAGGGAGAACGAAGGAAACTCTTCCTAGGATTTGTTTTCTTTCATTTTTTTCAATTTAAGCATTGTAATGAATTCTTTTACTAGCATGAGTGTATAAGACCACTTTTTCTATGGTTGAGGACACAAAACATGATTGTATTTGCTTAAATTCATATTTGGTTCAAGTTTTCATTATCGTTTGTCTGACAATCTTGCTTTTTATCATTTTGATGCTTGATCACCATTAAAATGCATATGTTATTCTTAGGAAAACTCGAAAGAGAAAAACCTAGGTTAGAATTAGAAATGCAAGAAGTAATTTCAAGTCTTCAAGACTTGATTCGCTGTTAGGATAGAAATATACCTAATTCGCCTTTGTTGGTTACTAAACGGGAAGATAGCGACACACTTAGAATTAAATTGTCATATAACCACTCAACAAACATAGTTGTGAAGTTAATTCCAGGTTAAATGATTAGAGGTTTTAAAGTCCATAACTAAGGGCATTAACCCCGTAAACCACTCCACATAGATAATTGCATATGAATTATGTTGTCACATCCCCACTCGATGATGTAGTTGTGAGATTAATTCATCTATGTTTAGAGGCTCGAAATACTATGAACATGGTATTTATCTTGTTAGACAACAAATGAAATCACATACTTGAGCCAATGCAAATGTAGCTGTACATTATTTTTAGGCCTTAATTCTAGATGCTTCTCATTATTGTTTTTTCGAGTTATTTTGTGATCACACTTAGATTTAGAAGCAAATCTCAAATCTTGAAACTTTAACACTTATGAATTTTGAAGTGATAATTGAACTTGTTAATTCACTAAAATCTAGTCCCTGTGGGTTCGATATTCGACTCTTAAGAGTAACTTTACTACTTTCACGATAGGGTGCACTTGCGCATGCGCCAGAGGCGTAGCACCGCAGTGTAGTATAATTTTAGTTATAGTTACAGACTCAGCTTTCAATACATGTATATGACCTTCAAAATAATTTTTATTGTACTTTCATTTTATATTGTAGGACTACCATCTCATAAAAGTATTTGTGCATCTTAGGTAGAGTCGCAGTACTTCAATTAGTTTATGCACTCTATTATGCATTTAGTACAATTTTAAGATTATTAGCATGTTTGATATTTCAGTTGCATATCTCATATACTTAGTACATTAAAATTACTGACCGCATACTTCTTGTGCTATATCATCTTATGATATAGATTCAGGTACTAAGACTCAGCCCTCCGATAGGCACATTCCAGTATTTGATCAGTGATCTATTGGTGAGTCCTCATCAGTCGAGGGACAGAGATATGTTTAATTCAGTTGATCTTAGTCTTGTTTTTAGTTTTAGATTTTTAAATTTAACTAGGGACTTGTCCTAGCAACTCATTAGTTAGTAGAGGCTTTCAGACAGTTAGTTAGTATGTAAGCTTTGTGTTTAATATGCCTGACTCAGTTTTTATTTATCTATAAAATCTTAGTTTTCTTTGTTATTATGAATAGTCATTTTAATAATTTTAGTTAACTTTCACTCAATTTATCTATAATTCAGATTCTGTTAGTGATATGCCATGTCATGGGTTAGCTTGGGGTCACTTGTGGGCCTAAGCACCTTGTCACGTCTAGGGTATAGAGTTTGGTCGTGAAAAACTTGGTATCAGAGTATCATGTTTAGGAGTATGCCCTGAAGTTCACTTACTATCCATGTATGCTCCAGAAATGGTTGCTAAGCTGAGGGCCCGAATAAGCAAGTTTGTTTCGGGTGTCTCAAATTCAATAATCAAGGAGTGTAGGAGTGTTGTGCTCATTGGGGATATGGATATCTCCCAATTCATGATTCATGCTTAGCAGATTGAGAAAGAGAAGCTGAAGGAAAAAGAGGTGGAAAGGGAGAACAAGAGGGCTAGAACAGGTAACTTTGACTATTCTCAGTAGAGGTTAGGTTGTGGGAATCGCTCATAGCAACAATAGAACCCTTCAGCTCCAGCACCTTCTTCGGCTAGTGCTCCTTCTTCCAAACCCCATTTGATAAGAAAAATAGAGCATCTAGCTCCATGTCTTAGGGTAATGTTTCCAACTGCCACACTTTTCCACCTTGTCTTAAATATAGTAAGAATCATCCAGGTGAGTGCTATCTTGGGAAGGAGAGTTGTTTTGTGTATGGTCAAATGAGATATATATTGAGACATTACCCTTCAGCTAGATATGGAAAGACTCAGTACTACTTTAGCAGCCCCTTTAGGTCGCCTAGCTCAGTCGGGTACTTATTCTGGTACAGGCGGTGTTTAGCGCTAGAACCGTTTCTATGCCTTTTCATCTCATTAGGAATAGGGGACCTCACCTGATGTATTCGCTAATATGTTACGACACTTTCTGTTAGGTGTATATGCATTGTTAGATCCAGGAGTCACACTTTCTTTCCTAACTCCTTATATTGCAATAAATTTCGATGTTAGTCTTGAAATCCTTTCAGATGCCTTTGTAGTCTCTAATCCTGTTGGTGAGTCAATCATAGCTAGATGGGTATACAAAAATTTCCTAGTCACATTTCTATAAAAGATTACCTCAGTCGATCTAGTAGAGTTAGATATGCTTGATTTAGATATCATTCTTGGAATGGACTGGTTACACTCCTGTTATGTTACACCTCGTAAGCTTTCATTATTTAACTGACATGTAAGTGTGCATGTCGAGAGTTCCTAGAGCATGACATATTTGGGAGGAGTCTCAGAGGTGGATCGAGTAGGCACGTTGATGAGAGAGTGAGCGAAAGAAGGTTGGGAGTAGGCCGCATGGGGTGCCACGCTGTGGACCTCCCTCTGGTGCACGAAGCGGCGTGTTGCACACATACCTCGCCGTGATGGGAGGTGCACCAGAGAACTCCCTACACCTCTTCCCTATATATATGTTTAAGTGAGATGTTATTTCATTTGAATATTTCCCTAAATGAGGGCTACGGGTTACGAAATTACTTCACGAAGTTATCATCAAATTGTGTCCAGATTACGCTATCAAACCTAATCTAATTGCAAATTCTTCTTGCGTAATGATTCCTGGGCCTACAAGAACATATCTACGAAGTTGAATCTTTGAAATTGGTCGGGTTTGATGGGGTCCCACCGAGTGGAAGTCATAGAAATAACTTCTAATTAAGTCCTAAACATCAACAAGTGATAAGTAAGTATTTCTACCTTCTAAATTCTCTGGAATTCGTAAGCTTTTTGCTGAATTGGATAGATTATGACTTATGGTCGTTGTGATTTATGAATGAGGTTGCTGGCCGCTTTCTTCAGTGAAGGACAACCTCACTCCCTTGGTGTGAGAGCTGAGATTTAGAGGGATTACTAGTTCTTGACCGAAGTAGGATTGATGAGCAGAATTCAGCTATTGAGGTATGTTAAGGCTAATCTCTTTCGGTAAGTATTCTCGTCGTATAGTTGATACAACTTGTACCTTTGTAGTAGCTTATGATCATACATGTTGTGGTTAGCTGCTATAAGATGTATTGAGGTCGTAACATAGTATCCCTTGTTGGGAAGAGTAAATTCAGTTTGACTATCGCTAGAAGCGTTATAGAGATTTCCTTGTTCACTTATTTATTGTCTAGAGGGGTTAATGATGTCTTCCTGCTGTACCAAGGCCATAGGGGACTGTAGTTAGCTATTAAATGTACTTTGTTAGGTTGGGCAACATAGGGTGCATCTGGCAATATAACTTTCTGTTGACGCCTATATATACAGTGAATCTCGCCTACAAGTCATTGGCGTATCTTGACACCTACAGGATTAGAATTGTGATTGAGTGGCGTTACCTTCGAGTCAGTGGCACCAGGGTTGCCTAATGAACTGGGTGGTATCTTTCTAGGTGAATTACCTATTGCCAATGACCGTATAGCCTCACACGACTTACAACTTACCGTATAGGTTGCCCAAGAAATCACCCTAGCTGTTGTAACTGGATGGACCATATAATACCCTAAGTAGGAACCTTATCAGCGGCTAGACATGGGGCCAACGAATTTGGCTACTCATAAAGATGCCCACATACAGGTTGCCTAGAAAGGCTGAAGTCTAGATATACCTACCTATGGGGCTACAGATTGCTCATGGGAGGTATATGCTATCTAGACAGACTAGGTTGACGCCTAGAGGACTAGAACCTTAGTATCACAACATTACCTTCAGGTTAATAATTAAAGTGGTTACCTGTAGGACATTGTGGCTAACTGCTTAGAATCATATCTAGTTACTAGAAGCCCTGTAGTCATTCTAAGCGAGGGAACCGTATAGATGGTTTCCTACGACCTTGCTGTTCTCTTATGAACTACCATTGTCCTAGTATGAAATTCAAATTATCTACTAGATCACCTAGGACCTCACCCTTTTGTTTCTAAGCTGACTGATTTTATAATTGCTGCCATGATCATCTGGTCAGCTGGGCGCACATGGAATGTGCCTGTTGGCTGCTACATAGAATGTTTTAGGGGTGAGTAGCAGTTGTGTTAGACTTGAGGGGCTATGTACACTTACTGAGCGACATGTAGTGTATAAGTTAGACCTGTTAGATGCTATACATGCTACTCAAAGAGCGAGATATAATCATAAAGTGCTTATGGGGCTATATTATGCTCATAGAGCAATATGAAGTGGCGAGCGACTATACTGAGGATTGTAGAGCCATTTCAAGTCTGGTGCCTTTACCAGCTTCCCCTATGCCTGAGTTGGCATCAGTGACCCTCAGTAGAGCCTTGTATTCTCAAGGTGCAGTTACAAGAGCCTAGAAGGCTCGATCAAGTTCTAGAGATTAGTTACACCTTAGTTATGGTTCGCCAACGAGTTTGAAGTGATATGGATAGGAGGAGTATATAAATTGCTTGCACTTGCAGGGCTTATTGGGACCTAGGTAGGTTATTTCTATGTTGCTTGTACCTTCCAGGCTTATGGGGGCCAGATTAGGCTCTTTTTTGTATATTTGCTTGCTAGATGCAGTTTATGATTGTGAAATAATTCAAGTTAACTTTTGGCCCTTATTATTGATTACTTTCAGTTTCTTATCAGTTTTTATTTAGTTATCATTTTTCTGCCTTACATATTCAGTACATATTTTACTGACACCCATGTGTGGGGCGTTGTGTACTTGCCTGCAGGATTAGACAGATAGGTTTCGAGACCTCCTTAGTAGCTGTTTAGAGTCGGCAGATTGGCCAGCTCTTTTCCTCTAGAGTTGCCTGATAATAGAGGTTTGCCTGTCTTTTGATGTAAAGCTTTGGGTAGGCTGGGCCTTGTCCTGGTCAATATCTCACTCTTAGAGGCTTGTAGGCCACAATTCATAGTTAGTTGTGTGTTGAGGCCGTGTGGGGCCTATATGTGTCATGATATATGTGTTGGCCGTATAGGGCCTAATTATGTTATCTCTTAGCAGCTTGGTGATCTTGTTTGCCCGCGTAGGATGATATATTATTACACTATTTGTTTAACTATTTTTTTGCGCAGGTTTATATTGCGGCCTTATCATCCTAGGGCTATGTTTTGAGCCGAGATATAGATGATTGTTTTCTTGATTATATGCTGCTGGCTTACACCAGAGGTGTACGTGTCCAGCCAAGTTGGCTCCAAGTCTAGTATGGCATTAGGTTCCAGTTGCGCCTCCAAGGTGGCGCATGAAAAACTTGGTATCAGAGCAACATTGTATCTTAGGGAGTTTGCAAGCTGTGTCTAGTGTGTTATGCACCAAATTTTATAAGTAGGGAGCTACGAGGTATGATAGTTTGGTTACCCCTCCTTTTTTCCCAAGATCGTGCTATAGAGTTGAGTCCTTAAGTTTATATTGTTATGTCCGTATAGAGAGATGGTTGATATGAGACAGACTACAGCCAGGCGTGAGTTATTCCAATTCCAAGAGCTCAGATCGAATCGGTATTGATATACCGATTTGATCCGAGAGCTCTCTTATTGAGAATGCTCATTCAATTTGCATTCTCAATGCAAAATTTCACAATGGTTCGAGTATATAAAAATTCATTTATTTTCTCACATGGTTAATATGCAATGTTCATGGTCTTTACAGCCTCTAAACACAGCAAAATAGTCTTACATGTACATCATTGAGTGGGGATGTGACGTCCTTATTCGTGAGCAATTAAAAATATGGATGTGGCTTACGGGGTTTATTCCCTTGATTATGGACTTTTGTACCTCTAATAATTTAACCTAGAATTAACTTCATAACTATGTCTGAGAGTGGTGATGTGACAATTTAATCCTAAGTGTCTATCTATCTTCCCGTTTAATTAACCAAGCAAGGCAAATTAGGTACAATTGCTATCCTAACGCGAATCTTATCTTGAAGACAAGAACTTGCTCCCTGCATTCTTAGTTCTAACCTAGGTTTACTCTTTCAAGCTTTTGCCTAAGCATAACAAGTGCATTTCAATGGTGATCAAGCATTAAAATAGTAATTAACAAGAATGCAAGACAAAAAAACAACGAAAACTAAAACCAAAGACGAATTCATGCAAATACAATCATGTCATATGGCCTCAACCCTAGAGGAAGGGTTTTAGCCACTCATGTTCATACAATGATTCAAAACATGTTTGAATTAGAGTACTTACAAGAATGGTTAAAAGAGAATTAAA
This sequence comes from Datura wrightii, assembly GCA_035772735.1. Taxonomy (NCBI): domain Eukaryota; kingdom Viridiplantae; phylum Streptophyta; class Magnoliopsida; order Solanales; family Solanaceae; genus Datura; species Datura wrightii. The sequence goes on along the minus strand of JASDFA010000019.1, from coordinate 65,441,028 downwards.
GAAAGCAAACCCTAAGTGAGTTTCTTCTGTTCTCCCTTCGCTCCTCTGTTCTTTCCCAAATATAAAACATGATATCTAATTAAACTACTAAGTGTTCCTTTTATAATTGTCAAAATTTGGCCTATGGTGGACTGCCTTCCTGTCACGCTAGCTATCACGGAGATCTGCCTCTGTGACACACTAGCTATCACAGAGATTTGCCTCTGTGAAACTCTTCTATCACAGATGCTCACTATATTGCAGCCCATGCTCGTATAAATTAATTTTTTGCTCCGTGGCACATTGTTGAACGCCCCAATGCTCCTTTGTGGCACGGAGTTGACTCCAAATGTCCTTTTTAGCTTTTCCTACCATCCATAATCCGTCCCTTAGCATTTATCTTCAAGATTAGGACCATTATCTTCACATTGAGCTCCATATATTGGCACTTTCAACATAAAAAGTGAGCTAATCATATTTGTTAGTCCATGACCACAAATTACACAAAATACATAAGATTATTCTTAAATTAAGGTACAAACATGGATATAAAATGGGTATAAAATAATACTTGGGAGTATAAATATGCCTAAGATCACTACCCCACACTTAAAGCCTTGTTCATCCTCGAATAAATTTTTTACATCTCATGCACAAGAAAGACTCACACATTACCAATTGACGCAAGACAAGTCAAAATAAGGCTAGAATGACTGATTTAGATGACAAGTTCAAATTGAGCATGCTATATATAACTCAATTAAAACCAAATTATGACCTCCTAGCCTCAAGAATTGACTCTACAACCACAACAAACTCATGCACATTAGCCAATTAAGAAGTCTAACATCAATCCTATCTTTCCTCAAACATGTGCCCTTACAACATAAGAGATACCCATTTTTACTCACAAACTTTTAAATTATAGCATGCATGGGTATATGAATATAATTACACTCACTCATAATGAATTCTCATGCAACATGTAATAAACCATATGCTTGCCCTTAGTATATTACTCCACTAATACAGGAACGTCCAAAAGTAAGATCAAATAGGACTTTTCGGGTTGTAATGTAAGATAAAGGACAAGTAGGTACTGTTCTGGCCAGTAATAGTGACTATCTTCCCTAAGCGCTTTTAATACATCATTTTTGCTCATTAAGCACATCCTCTTCTTTTACTTCACCTCTTGTTCTTTTCAATACTCAATTTCCTTTTTGTTTACCCCATTTCTTTAAGCACACTTATGTTATTCGTAAGGAGTACTCAAGCATTAAACATTCTTTTATTTTTTTTCTACTCCCTACCAACACTGACATTTTGGACAATTGCACCCTTCACTCTTTTCTTCAACTTTCACTACCAACTATTTCACTCATTTTCAATATTCTAACTCCTTTGATTCTTATGCATTTTTTACTGAAGCACTTAGGAGTTTTGGATCAAATTAAAGGCTATTGAAAGAAAAGGATTAAGCTTTTTGTGTGGCTAATCAAAGAATAGGCTAAAGGCTCAATGGGGCTAACTTGGATTATGTATTAAGGATAGGTAGAGCATATGATGAAGATAGGCTTATTCCAAGAAATGCCTACATCATCTCCTATAAATAACATTCCTCATTTCTCTTTGCAAACACACCAGACAAGTTCTAGATGCTACATGATATCATGGAATACACGAAAAACTTGCACTCATTGCACATGTTCAACTCAAGATAGAACCATACAGACTCTCAACACAGCTAATCACATGAATTCAAAATTAAGTAATAAGCATGTAGAGTCATATTGAAAAGCCTAGGTGTCTCAAACATAGTCACATACTTATGAACATGCTTCAAAATTAAAACTCTACTTGCCTCTAACAATCATGTATAACACTCAACAAAAGCATCAAGCAGTCAATAAACTAAGGGTTCAGAAACAAAACCTACTAACAAATTTTCCCTTAAGATGGTCGTCATCCATCCATCATCGGGAAAAGACCCTAACTATGACTAAAATAGTTATGTATACACATAGAAAATCTTTTTTCTCGGTTCAAAGTGTCCCCCTTCAAAAGAGAACCGAAAAGAAAAACCAAAGGGTACGTGAAATATGCTCAACTCAAACTTTTTCATCAAACAATATTATACAAAGCACCAAATTCACTTGAAATCACATCACATAAAATTTTAGATTACCCCTCACCCCATACTTAGATCATGCTATGTCCCCAAAGCATCATTTAAAAGAAAGACAAAAGATGAGATACTTCCAGAGGCTTTTAGGCCTAGCTAGCAACATGCGTTGTTCATTTTTCATCTTGGGGATCCTCAACCCCACACTTACGCTTTGACATGTGATCTTGGGAAAATTTATATGCCCCAAGTGATACTCAAAAGTACCATTCTAGCCTTGTTTATCTACCAATGTGTATACATTCTCATGTAATTGGTAATAAAATGTGAATTTATACTAACCAACATGATTAGCATTGTTTTGCAGGTAAAATGTAATTTCGCGAAGCTAAAATGCATGTTGGAGGATATCGGGGTTGGACTTGGATGCGAGCAAGGGATAAAGCATTGGACAGCATGAAGTAAAGGGGCTCTGCGATGGAGCCGTGGCACACTGCCATCGCAGAGGCCTTCTGCCTGGATAGGGAAAAGTCGCCCAAATTCCATAGAGGGTCCGCGTCCCATCCGTGGCCCGGTGGCTTGGCTCCGCGTTGCACGCCATGCCACGTTGGGCCTTAATTCCTGGACCCCCAAATTCCAGTGAGGGTCTGCGTCCGTAGCGTGTCACGGAGGTAGTGCTCCACGATGCACTCCGTGACATGTTGCTTGTTATTCCGGGAAAATTTCCCAGCAGTATAAATAGAACACTTAGGTTCATTTTTCAATATTCTGACTTGGTGGAGCAAGGACGTGGGTTACAGGCAGTTGAGGGATGAAAATATCAGGGTTTTTTCTCTCTTTCTTTCTTCTTTAATTCAATTGCTTGTATGATTAACACTCATTTAAAGATGTTTAATCCACAAATGAGTGGCTAATTCCTCTTCTTGCTGAGGTTATGAACAATTGTGATGAAATGTGATCATTGATTCTTTGGTTTTTCATCTTTTCTTCCATGTTGTTCTATTAATTCTTGTTCTTACTGCATTAATGTGTGGCCTACAATAATGTACATCTAAAAAGTCCGGTTTCACTCGAGAGAGCAAGAAATTGGAAAGTTGTGAATTAATAGGATATGTTCTTTACTTGATTTGGGAAAATTGGGAATTGATTTACTTTCAGGATAGAAATATACCTGAAAGTCGTATTAGTCAATTTAGGAACCGGATTTGTATGGCTAGAACATGAATTGCATTTAATCACAGAAATGTAGGTGGATGGTCATGATTCTTAAGTGAGGTTAAATACGAGAGTTTTAATCTCTTGGCAAATGTTCTTGGCTAGCAACTGGAGGAAAAGATTAACCAAATTATAATGATAATTAGTTTCATTACATGTTCGTTTAACCTCAGCATGCTTGCATTCATAGTTCAGACTCAAAGTAGATAATTGTTTTAGCTTTAGTATAAAAAATTAGAAAACAAAATATCAAACTTTTGGTTACACTGTTGTTTGCATTTTTAGAAGTAAAATATAGTACACTTGGGCAGATTGCACTTCATCCAAGTCTCTGTGGGATCGATACTTGTCTTACTAAAGCGACTTACTACTTGTTCAACCACGTGCACTTGCGTGTCGTTTTATATACCCACAATCGTGCGAACAAGTTTTTGGCGCCGTTGCTAGGGATTTGGCAATTGGTGAATTTGTTTTAAGTGTTAATTTACTGTACTTTTATTTTCTTAGTGTTGACAACTTGGTATTAGCCTGTATTTTGCAGACTTAACTTCTGTTGAACGCTGGCAAGAGACAAGGAGCTGGTGGAATCACATATAGAGCCAGAAAGAATATTTCACAGTAAACGGAGAGAAGCTCTACAAAGAAAGCTGCAGTTGCTCAGACAGAAGATCATGGAGCAACAACAGAATCCACTGGTAGTACGGGCAGTGTTAGTTCCCGAAGAAGTAGCAGCTCGGCCGGTTCGCGAGGTGGCAATCCCACATGCCAATAATGTTACATCTAGTATCCACAAACCTGAGCTAGGAGGGAGATTTGAACTTAAGTAGAATATGGTGCAGTTGCTGCACACTAGCGGGCAATTTACCGGTCTCCCTCATGAAGATCCACAGCAGCATCTCCAAAATTTTTTGGAGATAAGTGACACTTACATCCCCACTGGAGTGTCATTAGATTATGTCCGGCTTACATTGTTCCCATTCTCATTATTGGGAGAAGCCAAGAGGTGGTTGAAAGCTGAGCCACCGAATTCTATTTCTACGTGGGATGATCTTGCACGGAAGTTTTTGATACGGGTTTTTCCCTCTGGTAAAAAAGCAAGACTAACAAGTCAGATTCTAAGTTTCAAACAGAGAGAGGGAGAAAATTTATATCAGGCCTGGGAGAGATTTAAATCCATGTTGCGGGATTGTCCTCATCATCATCAGTCCAATGATGTGCTGGTGCACACATTTATAGAGGGTTTGGAACCCCACACCAAAATATTGCTAGACTCAGCAGCTGGAGGGCAAGCGCTGGAGAAAACTTATGAGGAGCTTTATACCTTGTTGAACCATATTTCGCAGGGCAATCCAGAATGGAATGCTGATTCATCAAGAGGTGGGACAAGGAAAGCAGCAGGAGTGCTTGAAGTGGATGGGTTTACAGCTATCGCTGCACAGATTGCTGCATTGCAAAATCAACTTAACATCCACTTCAGCAGCATGACATTGAACCAGCCTCAAGCCCCAGTTAATGCAGTACAGCAAATGTGGTGTGAAGTGTGTGGAAGCAGTGAGTGCTCGGTGCTTTGGTAGGGGTTAAAAACCGACACGCAAGTGCACGTGGTCAAACAAGTAATAAAGTGGCTAAGTAAGCCAAGTATCGATCCAAGGAGACTCTGGATAAGTGAAATTGCTTAAGTATACTATATTCTAGTTTACTTCTAATTATGTTGACAACAATGTAACCAAAAGTTAAATAATTTTGTTTATAAACTATATACTAAAACTATTAACAAATATTTACTTGAATTGAAACTATGGATATACCTCCTTACTTGTATATACCTTCTCGACATCGACATCTATCTCACCATTAAAGTCGACTGGGGGATACGCTAACTCTTCTTCCAAGAATGGATTTTCCATAAGTGTGAGCCCATCACGGGGACACTCAAGAGATTTGAATTGTTGGGCTTCATCCAAAAATTCACCCTTGTCGTCCTCTTGTAGTTCCTCTTGAATATCGGCTAAAACCGTTGTCTGTGATTTATCACACGCTTTAGCTTCAGCGATTATCTCCGTGAATTTGATGGTCATCCTTTCTAGAGCCTCTGCATTCTCTTCTTGCTGATTTCTCAATACTGCCATCGCCTCCTTCATTGCTTCTGATTGCTCCAAGAGTTGTTTCAACATGTCTTCTATTCGAGCTTGGCGTCCCAAGTCCTCATTTTCAGTATGCCTATATTTAGAAAAAACAACAGAAGGATCATAGAAGGGGCTTGGGGGAGGGGAATATGCCTTTGGACAATCACCCCAATGGCCATATTGACACCCACATATATTGCACGTATTACAGTTTTGCCACAAGTGGGGTCCTCCACAGTTCAGACAAGATTCACTAAAATATGAGTATCAACCATTGAAACCATTTATATTCCACGATGTCATGTCAATAAGGGTATACGAACAAGCAGAAAAATAAAATAAAATAAAGAAGAATTAAAACTAACACTAGACCAAGTTGTCAACATTTAAGAAAATAAAACAAAAATACAGTAAATTTATACTTAAAACAATTTCACCAATTGCCAAGTCTCCCCGGCAACCGCACCAAAAACTTGCTCGGCTGGTGCTACAGGTATTAAAAAACCGACACGCAAGTGCACGTGGTCAAACAAGTAATAAAGTGGCTAAGTAAGCCAAGTATCGATCCAAGGAGACTCTGGATAAGTGAAATTGCTTAAGTATACTATATTCTAGTTTACTTCTAATTATGTTGACAACAATGTAACCAAAAGTTAAATAATTTTGTTTATAAACTATATACTAAAATTATTAACAAATATTTACTTGAATTGAAACTATGGATAAGAGCATGCCAAGGTTAAGAACAAGTAATGAATTTGATAGTAATCATAATTCGGTTATTCTTCTCTTCATGTTGCTAGCCAAGAACATTAGCCTAAAGATTAAAACTCTCGTATTTAATCTCACTTTAGAATCATAAACCATTCGTCTACATTTCTGTGATCAAATGCAATTTATGACCTAGCAATACAATTCCGGTTCCTAAATTGACTAATACGGCTTTCAAGTATATTTCTATCAGGAAAGCACATCAAAACCCAATTTTCCCAAATCAAGTTAAGAACAATACCCTATTAATTCACAACTTTCCAATTTCTTGCTCTCTCGAGTGAAATTGGACTTTTTAGATGTACATTAATGTTGGCCACACACTAATGCAGTAAGAACAAGAATTAATAGAACAACATGAAAGAAGAAGATGAAAAACCATATAATTCACAATCAAAATTCAATACACATGTTCAAAACCTTAGCAAGGAAGAGAATTAGCCACTCATTTCTGGATTGATCATCCTCAAATGAGTGTAAATCATACGTACAATTGATTGAAAGAAGAAAGAAAGAGATAAAAACCCTTAGCTTTTTCGTCCCTCAACTGCTGCTAACCCACGTCCTAGCTCCACCAAGTCTTCATTCTCAAAAATAAACCTAAGTGTGCTATTTATATTAGTAGGAATCTTTCCCGGATTAACAAGCAACGTGTCACGGAGTGCATCGCGGAGCACGGCCTCCGTGACACGCTACGGACGCGGAGGCTTTCTGGAAAATCACCCGAAATCGGCCCAGGCAGCACCTTGCCGCGTTGGCAACGTGTCACGCTGCCTGGGCAGCGCGTTACAGCCCCATGGTCGCGGAGTCCACCTGCCGTGGCACGTTGCCAATGCGCAGGTGGGCTGTTTTGAGCGGCCTGCTTGCCGTGGCACCTTGTCGACGCGCCGGTGGGCTGTTTTGTGCCTCTTCCTTGCCGACGTTCGCGTGTTAATTCCGTTTCCAAGCTTCTACTTCACCAACTCATGGATTAGTTACTCAAACATCATCAAAACCTACAAAACAAAGGCTAATCATGTTGGTTAGCACATATCTCCACATTATATAAAATTACATGAAAATGTATACAATAACTTAGATGAACAAGACTAATTGAAGTAATAAAGAGTATCTCGGGCATATATTTTTGCCCGTTATCACAACCCCACACTTAAAGCCTTGTTCGTCCTCGAACAACCTTTTACATATCATGCAAATGAAGACTCCTACATAACTAATTTAGCAAGATAATTCAGGTTACGGCTATAATGATTACGTAAGATACAAGCTAAAAATAGAGCATGCCTGATTTGATCATTGAAATGAAGTACAACCACGTTAAGACTTCTTAACCTCAAGAATCGACTCTCAATTTTAGCAAATTCATGCAAATCAACTGATCAAGAAATCCCACATGAATTATATCCTTCATTCAACATGTGCCCCTCACGAAAAGAGAGTTACCCAATTTCACACGCAAAAACAATTTTTATATCACAACATGTGTGGGTACATGAATAGAATTACGCTCACTCTCACAAAGAATTCACATGCATTATGTAATGACCCATAAGCTTGCCCTTAGTGTTTTATTCCACTAATATAAGGATGTGTGAATGTAAGATCAAGTAGGACTTTTTAGGTTGTAATGTAACTCAGGTGCGGGTAGGTACTATTATGATCAGTAATAGTGACTATCTTTCCTAAGCGCTTTTAATACATCACGCCTTCATTACAAACTTCCCTTCCTTCACTTCACCTTTTTTCTCCTTTTAGTTTTCTTTTTCCTCTTTTGTTCCCCCATTTCTTTCGACACTTTTAGCTTATTAGTAAGGAGTACTTAAGCAATATGTTTCATTCATTCCTTTTCTTACTCCCTACTAATAACCAACCATTTTCACACAAATGCACCTTTTTCCTTTTCTCAACTATTTACAACTTGCTATTTTTCCTTCTTTTCCATTCTTCTCACTCCTTTACCCTTTTGGATTTTTCCTTTAAGCGCTTCGGAGTTTTGGTTCAATTTCAAGGCTAATGAAAGAAAAAGGATTAAGCTTATGTTGCAGCTGTCAAAGAATAGGCTCAAGGCTCAATGGGGTTAACTAGGATTAATTTTTCAAGGTAGGTATAATGAGGGATAAAAGTTTGGTTCATGCAAAGAAATGCCTATATCATTTCCTACAATTCACATCCTTCATTTCATTTTATAAACACACCAGGCAAGTTCTAGACAATCCACAATAGCACGGAATACTCAAAAACCTTACACTCATGGCACATGCTCAAATCAAGACACATTCAGTAGACTCTTACTCAGCTAATCACAAGAATTAAGAATTAAGCTTCAAACATATTGAGTCAAATTCAAGAGCCTAAGTGTCTCAAACAAAGTTATACAATTGCATGCTTCATACTGAACATACTTGCATCTTACAACCATGTATAGCACATAACAAGAACATCCAGCACCAATTAGTTATGGTTTCAAAACCCAAAACCTATCGACTAATTTTCCTCAAGACGGTCGTCATCCATCCATCGTCGGAAACAGTCCCTAGCTATGACTAAAAAAACTTTATATACAGACCAAGGAAAGAAAGAAAAAAGAAAAGAAAAAAAAAATTTTATTCTTCGGTTCAAATACCCCCCGTCGGAAAAGAACCGAAAAGAAAAACCAACGGGTGATGAAGTCATGCTTAATTCACAAAATTTTTTCAAATTTTTCAAATTTTCAAATTTCTCACAAACTTTTGTACAAGCATTACATTCACCAAAAATCATTAAGCACAGAAATTTTGAAATTTCCTAGAAATTTCCCTCACCCCACACTTAAATCATGCTATGTCCGCATAGCATCAAACTAAAGGTTACAAAGGGTGAGAAATACTCCCTGAGGCCTTTAGGCCTAGCTGACAGCATGGTTTTCTTCAACTATGGACAAGTGGGTGTTCGACCCCACACTCTTTCTTTTCCATGCTTGTTAGCTTCCTCCTCCACGGGTACTCAGACTTCCCCTCCATCTGTGCTTAACTTTCCACCAAAACAACACAAGATGAAAAATAAATAAAATAAACATAAATGCAAGAAATTAAAATGGTACCCATGGTACCCTTGGGTTGCCTCCCAAGCAGCGCCTAATTTTACGTCGCGACACGACGTACCAAGTTTCACCACTTTTTCCTCCACCTTGAGGATATGAATCTCACCCCTAATTTCTTCTCTAATTTCCTCTTATGCTCCAGGGGTGGTGGTGAAAAATTGTAAGGACCAAACAGTAGATGTTGCCTTTTGCATTTATTGGTCCTTAAGTAAGCGAAGTCATTTTGTCTTTCTGAGTTAGCAAATATCAAAATATATGGTGCTTGGTCCTCCTCTAGACATTTCTCTACAAACTTGAAAGACTCTATTTCTATGTTGTCAACCAAATTTAATGTTGAAAAATGCGTAGAGTGTGGTCCAATACACCTCAACTCTGAAACTGCATTTTGCTTGACCTCCTTACTTGTATATACCTTCTCGACATCGACATCTATCTCACCATTAAAGTCGACTGGGGGATACGCTAACTCTTCTTCCAAGAATGGATTTTCCATAAGTGTGAGCCCATCACGGGGACACTCAAGAGATTTGAATTGTTGGGCTTCATCCAAAAATTCACCCTTGTCGTCCTCTTGTAGTTCCTCTTGAATATCGGCTAAAACTGTTGTCTGTGATTTATCACACGCTTTAGCTTCAGCGATCATCTCCGTGAATTTGATGGTCATCCTTTCTAGAGCCTCTGCATTCTCTTCTTGCTGATTTCTCAATACTGCCATCGCCTCCTTCATTGCTTCTGATTGCTCCAAGAGTTGTTTCAACATGTCTTCTATTCGAGCTTGGCGTCCCAAGTCCTCATTTTCAGTATGCCTATATTTAGAAAAAACAACAGAAGGATCATAGAAGGGGCTTGGGGGAGGGGAATATGCCTTTGGACAATCACCCCAATGGCCATATTGACACCCACATATATTGCACGTATTACAGTTTTGCCACAAGTGGGGTCCTCCACAGTTCAGACAAGATTCACTAAAATATGAGTATCAACCATTGAAACCATTTATATTCCACGATGTCATGTCAATAAGGGTATACGAACAAGCAGAAAAATAAAATAAAATAAAGAAGAATTAAAACTAACACTAGACCAAGTTGTCAACATTTAAGAAAATAAAACAAAAATACAGTAAATTTATACTTAAAACAATTTCACCAATTGCCAAGTCTCCCCGACAACGGCACCAAAAACTTGCTCGGCTGGTGCTACAGGTATTAAAAAACCGACACGCAAGTGCACGTGGTCAAACAAGTAATAAAGTGGCTAAGTAAGCCAAGTATCGATCCAAGGAGACTCTGGATAAGTGAAATTGCTTAAGTATACTATATTCTAGTTTACTTCTAATTATGTTGACAACAATGTAACCAAAAGTTAAATAATTTTGTTTATAAACTATATACTAAAATTATTAACAAATATTTACTTGAATTGAAACTATGGATAAGAGCATGCCAAGGTTAAGAACAAGTAATGAATTTGATAGTAATCATAATTCGGTTATTCTTCTCTTCATGTTGCTAGCCAAGAACATTAGCCTAAAGATTAAAACTCTCGTATTTAATCTCACTTTAGAATCATAAACCATTCGTCTACATTTCTGTGATCAAATGCAATTTATGACCTAGCAATACAATTCCGGTTCCTAAATTGACTAATACGGCTTTCAAGTATATTTCTATCAGGAAAGCACATCAAAACCCAATTTTCCCAAATCAAGTTAAGAACAATACCCTATTAATTCACAACTTTCCAATTTCTTGCTCTCTCGAGTGAAATTGGACTTTTTAGATGTACATTAATGTTGGCCACACACTAATGCAGTAAGAACAAGAATTAATAGAACAACATGAAAGAAGAAGATGAAAAACCATATAATTCACAATCAAAATTCAATACACATGTTCAAAACCTTAGCAAGGAAGAGAATTAGCCACTCATTTCTGGATTGATCATCCTCAAATGAGTGTAAATCATACGTACAATTGATTGAAAGAAGAAAGAAAGAGATAAAAACCCTTAGCTTTTTCGTCCCTCAACTGCTGCTAACCCACGTCCTAGCTCCACCAAGTCTTCATTCTCAAAAATAAACCTAAGTGTGCTATTTATATTAGTAGGAATCTTTCCCGGATTAACAAGCAACGTGTCACGGAGTGCATCGCGGAGCACGGCCTCCGTGACACGCTACGGACGCGGAGGCTTTCTGGAAAATCACCCGAAATCGGCCCAGGCAGCACCTTGCCGCGTTGGCAACGTGTCACGCTGCCTGGGCAGCGCGTTACAGCCCCATGGTCGCGGAGTCCACCTGCCGTGGCACGTTGCCAATGCGCAGGTGGGCTGTTTTGAGCGGCCTGCCTGCCGTGGCACCTTGTCGACGCGCCGGTGGGCTGTTTTGTGCCTCTTCCTTGCCGACGTTCGCGTGTTAATTCCGTTTCCAAGCTTCTACTTCACCAACTCATGGATTAGTTACTCAAACATCATCAAAACCTACAAAACAAAGGCTAATCATGTTGGTTAGCACATATCTCCACATTATATAAAATTACATGAAAATGTATACAATAACTTAGATGAACAAGACTAATTGAAGTAATAAAGAGTATCTCGGGCATATATTTTTGCCCGTTATCAGTGAGCACTCAACTGAGTGTTGTGGAGCCAATCCTAACTCGGTAAACTTTGTGGGAAATGCGCAGAGGAACCACCAACAGTATGGTAGTAGCTACATTTCCAATTGGAGGAATCACCCTAATTTCTCATGGGGTAGCAACAACCATCAAGGGCAAAGTTCAGGTCAGGGTGTGCAAAGGAACCAAGGAGGGCAGCAGAATTATCAAGCACAATTCAGAAACAACAATGCACCTCCTCCACCACCATCACCCAGCATTGAGGAGATGTTCAAGACCATGATAGCTAACCAAGCTCAATTGCAGGCTGACTATGTGAAATTGGCAGCCGAAGTGAAAGACAACCAGTTAGCTACCAAGGCGCTTGAATATCAATTTGGGCAATTTGCTAGTGCCCAAACACAAGGCCTAGAGGAGGACTGCCGAGTGCCACAGATCCCAATCCCAAGCAGGTAAATGTAGTGACCACAAGGAGTGGTTTGCAGCTGAAAGAGGTGGAACCAGAAAGACCACCTCAACAGTCGGGAGCAGCAGAAGTTGAGAGGGAGCACAGTACTGAAAGGGGGAAGACTAAGGAAGCTGAATCAGAAAGACCTCCACCACCTTTCCCTCAACGACTAAAGAAACACAAGGAGGAGGCGCGTTTCAAGAAATTCATGGAGGTTCTGAAATAGGTACATATTAACTTACCTCTTGTTGATGTCTTGTAGGGAGTGCCGAAATATGCTAAGTATATAAAGGACATCGTGGCAAACAAAAGTCGGTTGACTGAGTATGCTACGGTAGCTCTAATGGAGGAGTGCACTTCCCGGATTCAAAATAGACTGCCTATAAATCTAAAAGACCCTGGGTGTTTTACTATCCAGATTACTATTGGGCAGAGCATCCGAGCTCATGGATTGTGTGATTTGTGAGCGAGCATAAATTTGATGCCGTCTTCGGTATTCAGAAAGTTGGGTCTAGGGAGTCCTAGACCCACAACGGTAATCTTGTAGTTGGTGGATCGATCCTTAGCCAGACCTGATGGCATTGTAGAGGACGTTCTGGTGCTAGTTGGCTCCCTGATTTTCCCGGTAGATTTTGTCGTGCTGGATTTTGAACCAGACGCGGAAGTCCCATTTATTTTGGGATGTCCCTTCTTGGCAACCGGGAAAGCACTAATTGACGTAGCTGCGGGGCAGCTAACAATGCGAGCACATGACAAGGTGGAAGTGTTCGATGTGTACAAGGCACCCAAGCTCCCGATGGTGCATGAAGAACTCTCGGTGATCAATGTGATTGATCAAGGCGATGATAAGCAGATTAAGGATTCACGGGAGTTGTTGGGAAAACCACCGGATAGCTGTAAGCACTACTGGGGGGAGGACGGTGATCGAGAGAAATCGTCCATCACCCTAGAGGACAATTGAGCTTAATGACGTCGAGCCGCGATGGTAAACCAGGCACTGCACGGGAGGCAACCCATGAAAAAGTTTTCTTTCTTTTTGTAAAGTGTAAATAGATTTTTCTTTTCTTTTTCTTTTTCTTGATTTACTACAAAAAAATTTTCGTTTTAGTTTTTGCTTAATTGTATTCAGAATGAAACCTATAATTCTAACCAATTTTGTATAATGAGATGAATTTCAGGTCAAGCGGAGGAAAATATGCACGGAATCGCGCAGGAAAAGTCGAGGTATGAAAAATTAATAAAAAGTGGCAAACAGTGAGCTGAGGCGACAGCTCCGTGTCACGGAGGGGGACCTCCGCGTTACCTCCGTGACACGTTGAGGTATAATCCGGAAATTTTAAAAATTTCCAAAACAGTCTCGCGATGGCTCCGTGTCACGGAGGCAGTGCACCGCGATGCACTTCGTGACACGTTGCCTTGTATATCGCGACGGGTCACACTGGGTCGCCGGGTGACCCACACGATTTCTTTACATTTTAACCCCGAAAACTCTCCCTTTTCCCTCATTTTTTAATCTCTCCGCGACCAAACCCCCCAAAACCCATTCCCCATCAACGTGATACGGAGTAAGGCAAGAAATTCAACACGTTTTCGTCAATTCTTCAAAGACAATGTATGTTTTTCGATTTCCTCTCAAATTCTTGTCGATTTTCTTCGATATTGAGCATGGGAGGTGAGCTAAATTTCCCTAAGTAGAAATTAATCATGAATTTGAGTTAATTGTTGTTGATGAATGTTCGAAATGTCATTATGATTGCTTGAACTTGTCGATTGCATAAATTAACCGAATTTGCTTGATAATATCAATTCTTGGGCTTATTTTTGAATTTGGAGTTGAAAATGCATTGAACTTGTGAATTTCATACCGGGATGTAAATGTTGAATAAGATGAGTCGATGTACAAATTGTCAGGATGTTAATAGAACGACGGATTCTCGGGTGAAGGGAATGTTGAAATTTGTAAGAATTTGGTTGGTTGTATAGGTCGTGTGGATAAATGTGTTGTTGTTTTTGTTTCTTTGTTTTTCTTTGCTAAGTATGATGGGTAAAATGTTAGCAATGGTAGTAATTGTGATTAGTCGTACGAAGTCTGAGTAGTACGCAGAAGATATACCGTTGAATTTTTCGAACGCACTAAGCATGATTGTATAGTTGGTTATTGTGTGTAAATAAAGATAATCTTACCGTACTGTTGTAAATGTAGCTAAGGACTAAGTGTGGGGTAACCTAGCGTAACCCGACCTTAGCCGAAGTTAATATCCGTTAGCTTAACATTGATCTTGTCTTCTTGGGTTGACAGGTAAAATTGCAAGCAGGCAAGAGAAAGGAAAAGACGCATCAACTTCAGGCGCCGGAAGGAAGTGAATCAGATTGGGCACAACAGTCCCAGCAGCACCAGCAGTTCCACACGGTCAGCGCCGCCAATACGGAACGAGATGGGTGACTGCTGAGGGGAAAAAGTGGTACGCGAAACACAAAGAAAACAAATATTTCCCTGAGGAGCACATAGCACAGGAACCATTGGCACAGGAGTTCCCTAGGATGGTCCACCGGATCGAGGCAGCTGGGATCAATTTCATATTTGAGGAGCCCAAGGAATGTAATTTGCACCTGGTTCGGGAGTTCTATGCTAATTGGAACCCGACGATCACAGGTCACACCATCAAGATCAGAGGGCAAATAGTCACCTTGGAGCCCCACCACCTCAATGCCATCATAGGAGCATGGGACACAGACGCCCATGTACTCCGACAGCTGAACATTACCCCACCATATGCGGACATCAGACGCACATTGTGTGGGACCCGATCGACAGCTAGATGGAGCAGACACAAAAAGAGGGGCTACCACCAGACTTTGCCATATTCACAGATGAACAGGGAAGCCCGAATCTGGCTAAAGATAGTCTGCTCATGCCTAATCCCGAGGGTACATATGACAGATGTAACCCGGGGTCGTGTATGCCTAGTGTACGCCTTGATGAAAGGGCTGGAGATCAACGTGGGGGAGGTAATTATCTCCGCCATGAAGAGAGCCCGGTTGCACCAGGGGAACAGGTATGGCTTTGGTGGACTACTCACCACCTTCCTCAGGGGCCTAGATGTCGAGGAGGAGGCCCTTGACTATATCCCGCAGATGGAGCGGCGGGCCTTGGATGTTACTAAAACTAAGGCTCCCGACACCACCCACGGGCCAGTGCTTACACTTGGCGAGCGACATGCTCGTGATGACCAGTATATGGCTCGGATATATGGGATGCAGATGCTCCAGCTGAGGATAGGCGGGAGGCCGGCGACAGAGGAGGAGCTATGGCAGCTCGAGCTAGACTACCCTTTCGGTGAAAACGCCAGGGCTCTATGTCGAGTGGGGCCAGCATTTGTAGAGCCCACAGATGATGATGTCCCCACAGACGAGGAGACACATCGGGAGGACTCCGATGATGACGATGGAGGCGACTCGAACATGGGAGATGAAGCAGTAGCACCCGACGAAGAAGTGGAATACTTTGACTGATCAGGGAGTTCCACCACCCGATTTTGTGCTATTTTAATTTTTGTGAACACCGGGGACAATGTTCGAGCTAAGTGTGGGGTGCGAGTAGTTAGGTGCTGGGCTGGGCTGTTTTGTATGTATGCTCTATTCTATTGTCGTGTATGTGAAAATTTGTTTGTCCCTGTGAGTTGTGAATTTTTAAGTTGTTGTTCTGTTTGTAAATTTATGTGAAATTGATGGGTGTTGCTAAATGTTTCTAGCTAATTTTGATTCTGTACATATTTTTGTTATCAAAATGATCGATATTTTCAACATTTTTTTAATTCTTGGGTTTCTCGGCGTTTGTTTTGGTTCTTTTACCGAGAATGGTCCCATTGAACCGAAGTCATAGTAGTGACCGTTCCCTATGATGGATGGATGACGACCGTCTTAAGGGAAATGTTGTCGTTAGGAGTAGTTTTTTTCAATTATGTTTCAGTTTTTTTTCTTTGGTGGATTGCATCCCAAAACCTGTAGTTACCGTGTGGTTGCAAAATTTTGGTTGCGTGTTGTACATGATATTTAAAATGCAAAGGTGATTTGTATGAAAGCATGCAACTTTGTAAATATGTTGAGATACCTAGGCCATAAATTTCGATTCAGTGTGATTGAGGCTTAATGTTTGAATTCCTGTAATTAGCTGATTGAAGAGTCTGTGAATACATCTTGAATTGAGCATGTGCAAAAAGTGTGAAGTGAGGTGTTGATATTCCATGCTATTGTGAAGTGTCTAGAACTTGCCTGGTGTGTGTACAAAACGAAATGAAGGAGGTGTATTGTAGGAAAGGATGTAGGCATTTCTTTGTTTTAACCGAGAGTTTCTATTTTTCCTTGCCGTACACACCTTGATTGTATACCCTAGTCAGCCCGTCGAGCCTTTAGCCTATTATTTTTTTCTTTTGTCATAAAGTGTAAACCGAGCTTAATTCCTTCTTTTCATTAGCCGTAAAGTCTATACAAAACTCTTAAGCGCTTAAGAAGAGAAAATCATTTCCCCGAAGTGTCAAAGAGTGAGAATGGTGAAAAGAAAAAGAAAAGCAGAGTGATAGAAGAGAAGAAAAGGTTGAAGGTGCACTTGCTATAAATAAACGATAATGAAGGTGCATGAATAATCTTTATTGTTGTGTCAAGTGTGCTTAATATGATGGGTCATACTAAAGAAAAGAATCAAGAATGGGATTATGAAGAAAAAAAAAGAAACAATGTCTAGGAGTTGATGGGATGTGTTGAAAAGGCGCTTAAGGATGCTAGTGGCTATTATTGGCTAATCCAATATTTACTAGTTCCGTAGCTTCCATTACAACCCGTTCAAGTCCTACGTGATCTTACATCACACTTCTTTATATTAGTGGAGTAATACACTAAGGGCAAGCTTATGGGTCATGACACGATGCATGTGAATTCTTTTGGGAGAGAGAGCAAAATTGTTTTTACATGCCCCTGCTTGAAATTTTGTGAGTCATATGAGCAAAAAAGGGAAGATTCTCTTGTGTTGTGAGGGCACATGCTTGATGAAAGATTAATTTTCATGTCGGATATCTTGATCAGCTGATTTGCATGAGTTTGCCAATATCGAGAGTCGATTCTTAAAGTCTAGGGGGTCTTAATGTATTGAAGGTCATTGCATTGATAAGACCATGCATGTTTTCTTGATGATTTGCTGTATTGAATAATCGGTATGACCGTAGCCTAAATTGTCGAACCAATGTAGCGAGGTTGGGATGTAAATTGCATGAAGTGTAGGATTGTTGTTCGAGGACGAACAAGGATTTAAGTGTGGGGTAAGTGATCTTGGGCAAATTTATATGCCCAAGTGATACTCAAAAGTACCATTCCAGCCTTGTTTATCTACCAATGTGTATACATTCTCATGTAATTGGTAATAAAATGTGAATTTATACTAACCAACATGATTAGCATTGTTTTGCAGGTAAAATGTAATTTCGGGAAGCTAAAATGCATGTTGGAGGATATCGGGGTTGGACTTGGATGCGAGCAAGGGATAAAGCATTGGACAGCATGAAGTAAAGGGGCTCCGCGATGGAGTCGTGGCACGCTGCCATCGCGGAGGCCTTCTGCCTGGATAGGGAAAAGTCGCCCAAATTCCAGAGAGGGTCCGTGTCCGGTCCGTGGCACAATGGCTTGGCTCCGCGTTGCACGCCGTGCCACGTTGGGCCTTAATTCCTGGACCCCCAAATTCCAGTGGGGGTCCACGTCCGTAGCGTGTCACGGAGGCAGTGCTCCGCGATGCACTCCATGACACGTTGCTTGTTATTCCGGGAAAAATTCCCAGCAGTATAAATAGAACACTTAGGTTCATTTTTCAATATTCTGACTTGGTGGAGCAAGGACGTGGGTTACAGGCAGTTGAGGGACGAAAATATCAGGGTTTTTTCTCTCTTTCTTTCTTCTTTAATTCAATTGCTTGTATGATTAACACTCATTTTAAGATGTTTAATCCACAAATGAGTGGCTAATTCCTCTTCTTGCTGAGGTTATCAACAATTGTGATGAAATGTGATCATTCATTTTTTGATTTTTCATCTTTTCTTCCATGTTGTTCTATTAATTCTTGTTCTTACTGCATTAACGTGTGGCCTACATTATTGTACATCTAAAAAGTCCGGTTTCACTCGAGAGAGCAAGAAATTAGAAAGTTGTGAATTAATAGGATATGTTCTTCACTTGATTTGGGAAAATTGGGAATTGATTTACTTTCAGGATAGAAATATACCTGAAAGTCGTATTAGTCAATTTAGAAACTGGATTTTTATGGCTAGAACATGAATTGCATTTAATCACAGAAATGTAGGTGGATGGTTCATGATTCTTAAGTGAGGTTAAATACGAGAGTTTTAATCTCTTGGAAAATGTTCTTGGCTAGCAACTGGAGGAAAAGATTGACCAAATTATAATGATAATTAGTTTCATTACATGTTCGTTTAACCTCAGCATGCTTTCATTCATAGTTCAGACTCAAAGTAGATAATTGTTTTAGCTTTAGTATAAAAAATTAGAAAACAAAATATCAAACTTTTGGTTACACTGTTGTCTGCATTTTTAGAAGTAAAATATAGTACATTTGGGCAGATTGCACTTCATCCAAGTCTCTGTGGGATCGATACTTGGCTTACTAAATCCACTTACTACTTGTTCGACCACGTGTACTTGCGTGTCGTTTTATATACCCACAATCACGCGGACAACATGATCCTTAGCTTCTGCTTCTAAGGGTACTCAGACTTCCCTTTTTTCCTGTGCTTATTGTGGTACCCTTGGGTTGCCTCCCAAGCAGCGCCTGATTTTACGTCGTGGCACGATGCATCAAGTTCTAACACTTTTCCTTCCACTTTGAGGATATGAATCTCACACCTAATTTATTTTCCAATTTCTTATTATGCTCTAGTGGTGGTGGTGAAAAATGTAAGGGACCAAACAATAGATGTCTCCTCTTACACTTATTAGCCCTTAAGTAAGTGAAGTCGTTCTGCCTCTTTGACTTAGCAAATTGCAGAATGTACATGGCTTGTTCCTCATTTAGACCTTTCTCTATAAGCTTGGAATACTATATTTCTAGGTTTTCAACAAAACTTAATGTCTAGAAATGCATCGAATATGGTATAATACACCTCAACTCTGAAACTGCATTGTGCTTGACCTCCTTACTTTTGTACACCTTCTCCAAGTTAACATCTGACTCCACATGAATGTCAAATGGTTGGAAATCTATCCCCCTTTTTATGAATGGATTGGCCATATATGTGAGACCATCATAGAGACTCTCCAGAGCATCTAATTGTTGAGCTTGTTCCAAGAACTTACCTTTTTTTCTCGTTGAGATTCTTCTTGAGTTTTGGCAAAGACCGTGATTTGCAAATTAGTGCAAGATTCAACCTCAGAATTTATCTCTGTGAACTTGGCTTTCATCATTTCTAGGGAATCTCAATTTTCCTTAGTCTAAATTCTCATTACTTCCATCTACTCCCTTATCACTTCTGTCTGCTCAAGGACCAATTTTAACATGTTTTCTATCTGAGCTTGGCGTTCTAAGTCCTCATCTTCATCATTCCTGTACTCATCAAAAACAATAGAAGGATTACAGTAGGGGATTGGGAAAGGGGAATATGAATTTGGACAACCATTCCAATGGCCATCCTAATCATCATATATACGGCAAGTAGGACAATGTTTCCACAGGCAAGGTCCTCCACAATTCAGATAGGACACACCGAAATATGAGTATTCATCATTCAACCCATTTGTGTTCCATGATGTCATTTCAAGAAGGGCATCAAACTAAAAACAAAAATAAAATATTTCTGAAACTAATAAATTTTTTTTCCAACACTTATAAAATTAGAAACTAACACAAAATAAGAAATTCACCAATTTTTCCAGTCCCCAGCAACGGCACCAAAAACTTGTTGCACCCTAGTGCACGCGGTTGTACAAGTAATATAGTGACTCTTTAAGAGCCAGATATGGAACCCACAGGGACTAGACTATTATAGAAAATATTCAAGTTAGGTGTTAATTTGATTGTCACAAGTGTTGATTTTAGAGATTTTGAATGTTTTATATAAATCTATAGGCGATCACGACTAACTCGAAAAAACAAATAATAAGAAGCATCAAGAGTTAGGCGAAACATTCATGAAATGCTAAATTTCACAATGGTCGAGTGTTTGAAAATTCATTTGTTGTCTCACAGGGTTAATATGCAATGTTCATGGTTTTTAAAGCCTCTAAACACAACAAACTAGTCTCACACCTATATTATTGAGTGGGGATGTGACGTCCTAATTCATGAGCAATTAACAATATGGTTGTGACTTACGGGGTTTATACCCTTGATTATGGACTTTCGTACCTCTAATCATTTAACCTAGAATTAACATCACAACTACATCTAAGAGTGGTGATGTGACAATTTAATCCTAAGTGTCTAGCTATCTTCCGGTTTAATTAACCAAGCATGGCGAATTAGGTATAATTGCTATCCTAACTACGAATCTTATCTTGAATACAAGAACTTGCTTCCTGCATTCTTAGTTCTAACCTAGGGTTACTCTTTCGAATTTTTGCCTAAAATGGTAATTAACAAGAATGCAGGACAAAACAACAATGCAAATTCGAACGAAAGATGAATTTATAAAATACAATCATATCATGTGGATTCAACCCTAGAGGAAGGGTTTTAGCCACTCATGTTCGTACAATGATTCAAAACATGTTTTAATTAGAGTACTTACAAGAATGGTTAAAAGAGAATTAAATAAAGCAAACCCTAAGTGAGTTTCTTCCGTTCTCCCTTCACTCCTCTAATCTTTCCCAAAAATAAAAGTGATATCTAATTAAATTGCTAAGTGTTCCTTTTATAATTGTCAAAATTTGGCCTGTGGTGGATTGCCTCCATGACACGCTGGCTATCATGGAGATTTGCCTCCGTGACACCCTGTTGTTGAGGATACTCATTGTTTTGCATCCCCTGCTCATATAAATTAATTCTTTGCTTTGTGGCATGTTGTTGAACACCCCAATGCTTCTCCGTGGCACAAAATTGCCTCCAAATGTCCTTTTTAGCTTGTCCCACCATCCCTAATCCGTCACGTAGCATTTATCTTCAAGATTAGGATAATTATCTTCACATTGAGCTCCATATATTGTCACTTTCAACCTACAAAGAGAGCTAATCATATTTGTTAGTCCAAAGCCACAAATTATACAAAATTCATGAGATTATTCATAAATTAAGGTACAAACATGAATATAAAATGGGTATAAAATAGTACTTGGGCGTATAAATATGCTTAAGATCAGAAGAGTTATTGTCTTTTGAAATAACAGCAGATGAAGTGTTGAAATCTGGGGGACAACTCTATGTTCCAAGTGTGGTATAGAAGAAGGGACGAGGAAGATATAATATAGTTGGTAGCGCAGTGTCTTAATTTCCAGCAAAAAGCTGAACATTAAAAACTTGGCAGGCTAACTCAGGATATAGCCGTGCCTATGTGTACATGTGAAGAAATAAATATTAATTTGGTTACAGGCTTATTATGTACAAGTCGTAAATTTAACTCTACTTGGGTCATTGTTGACAGGTTGACGAAATCAGCCCATTTCTTATTAGTCAGGACTACATTCTTAGTTGAAGATTATGCTGAGTTATGCATTAAAGAGATAGTCCAACTACATGGTGTCCCAGTATCTATCATCTCTAACAGAGGGGCACAATTCTCAGAAAGGATTGGGGACGCAGATTAACTTGAGTACAACTTCTCATCCCCAGATAGATGGCCAAAGTGAGTGCACATTTCAGATGCTCGAAGATATGTTACGGGCATGTGTGCTAGACTTTAAGGAAGTTGAGATGATCACCTACCTCTTATTGAGCTTGCATATAATAACAGTTATTATTTCACCATCCAAATGGTGCCTTATGAGGATTTATATGGGTGGAAATGCAGGTCGCCCATAGGATGGTTTGAAGTAGGTGAGTCCGGGATGATCGCACCTGACATGGTACACCAATTAGAAGGGAAAGTTAAACTCATCAGAGAGCAATTACTAATAGCCCAAAATCATTAGAAGTCCTATTCCAATGTAAGGCATAGGGACTTAGAGTTTGATGTTGACGATTAGGTATTCATGAAAATTTCACCAATGAAGGGTGTTATGAGATTTGGCAAGAAGGGCAAGGTTAGCCCCAGATTCATTTGGGCCCATACCGGATCCTCTGAAAGATAGGTCAAGTGGCTTATGAGTTAGAATTGCCTTTGGGGCTAGAATCTATTCATCCAGTCTTTCATGTATTGATGTTACGCAAGCGCGTAGGAGACCCTTCTTGGGTTGTCCCAGCTGAGGATGTTCATGTCACAGAAGAGTTGTTATATGAGAAGACTCCAATAGCTATATTAGATCGGTAGGTTCGCAGACTGAGGATTGAAGATGTAGCCTCTGCTAAAGCTTTATGAAGGAACAGAAATGTAAAAGAGATAATTTAGGAAGTTGAGGACAACATGAGGTCTAGATATCCTCACTTGTTCTAGACCCTATGATGATAGTACATAGACTCAGACAGTTACTGTTGAGGTGATATAGTTCCTACATGTTATATTGTTGTTTTTGATACTATTGTTGTCAGTTGCTCCTTTATTTCTTGTGAAGCTATGTGTTCAGTTGTTTGTAGTGTCTGGTGAGATACTGATGTTGGACGTTTCTATGTTTTAGGTTTCCGGATAGTCTATATAACATGGGAGACTCTGCTAAAATTTTTGGGCAAAGCCTAAGAACTAAGTCCCTTAAGATTAGATTACATTCGAGGGTGAATGTCTCTAAGGGGGTAATGTAGTTAAACCTCATAAGTTTTCATTATTTAACCAACGTGTGCATGTGCATGACAAGAGTTCCTAGAGTATGACACCTGCGGGAGAAGGCTCAGAGGTGGAGCGAGTAGGTGCATCGACGAGCAAGCGAGTGGAAGGAGGCCGGTGGAGCAAGCACATTAGTGGTAAAGTCATAAGTCTCATATCCAAAGGGACAACTTCCCACCTAACATAACCGCATCGGCGGTATAACCAGAAGTCCTGACTATTTCCATATAGGAAGCCAACTAGGCTCATATTAAGTTATTCAACACAAATGGCATAAAATCAATTAATTTAGGGACTATGCCTAAACATGCCTCTTTCATAACACATAAATACAAGTGAGCACACATACCATGTACAAGTAGAAAATATGCACATATATCACGTAAAGCTACTATATTATATACAAACATGTCGACTCAGTGACTCGACGGACCTTTAGGAGGTTTAGAAAACATAAGAACTTTAGTAGGCTTACAAGCATTGTCCTACAAATAATCTTACCAATTTAACATATTGCTTGATTGGAAGCACATAGATTCTCACTTTTATATAATACTTTGACATCCGGAAACTCTCTCTCTTTCTCTCTCTCTCTCTATATATATATATCTATATTGCCCATAAGTTGGTTCCTTTACATGTATCAACAAATATACATTGGATTTCCATTATCAAAAATATATATTGCCTATAAGGTGGTTCCTTTACATGTATCAAAAAATATACATTGGATTTCCATTATCAAATTTATCACATCGATGAGCATATATAGCTCTTAATTCATTTGTTTTATGCGTAGGAAAACATGGAACTTATAAATTGAAACTTGGAGTTATCTTTCACAACACTTAACATATACATAGAGCTGAAAGATGAACTACAGACATATAATGTGTGAGACTTCTATATAACGTATAAACTCATATTTATTTAACTGAGTGATCTACAGGAGACTTCCTGGAATTTAGGAGTTCTAAAGTTCTTTAGATATGTAACTTATATTCATACTCTTAGTGTTTCAGTTATTTCCCCAACTGTTCGAATCGACTATACTTTAACCTCTTCTTTAATCATGAAAGCTTTCTTCTCCATTCTCATACTTATATATTTAGGATCGTTATCGTATCTCCCTATCATAGATACATAGCCAGTGGAAACATTTGTACGTGAAAGAGACTATTCTTCAAACTAGAGAAATCAACTGACAATTCAACAAGAGCTGTGCATAGGAACATACGAATCGAACATAACTGAAGGGAATCATTTTTATTTCATAACATAAGGATTGTATATACTTTAAGACCTTTGACTGAAGAAATTATAAAAACATGAGTTTGTAAACATTTACACAATTGAGTACCTACCTGAGATATTAACATGATTATCGGAATATGATTTTTTGAAAACTTCATATATTAGCATCACATTTTTCAACATAACTTATGAATGTGATTACATAGCTTACGAATCTTAGATCTGGAGTTCTTTAGCTTAAATATTTGCAATCTATACTCTAAGGACTGCCTTATAAGATAATAAAAACCTATAGCCGTAATTTGGAAAACATTAAGATAACTTACACATCCTTGGAAACTAACTAAGGAGCTTGAGAAAGCCTAACATCATTCTAAGAATCTTAGAAGTTTCAAAAATTAAGCTTTTTATGACCTGGAAGACAATTCAATACTTAGAATATAAATTAACATAATCGATTAGGGGCATACGGAAAGCTTCTCTTTAACTTAAGTTACTATTTTACAAATGTTCAACTCTATTATTTCGTAGAAGGTTAACACCTATATTTAACTTGTTCGTAGTTGTAAATCTTGCCGACTAAGTTAATTATCTTTTAGCTCTAGTTATCTTATTCATCTTGACTTTCTTTCCCACCATAACATGACATTTTATGCTTGAATATTTATTTCAGTGTTGACTACTTCATCAATCTTTATACATACTTACCTTATTACCTAATCGCCAATTTTACTTTTTATCCATATCTAGATCGTGCTAAACCTTGCTCAATAATCTATATAGTCAACTTTTGTAATGCCCTGGAAACTCAGAGGCTAGACCCAGGACTTAAATCAGAGAAAACTGGAAAATATGCACCAGGTCATAGAACGAGTCATTCTGTCACCCGTGGGGAGTGACCACAAGTTGGTAAGTGACTCGTGGTGAGACTTGGGGGATTGTTTTGAAATTTTGGTGGTTGAGCTGACCACAGGTATGACCATGAGTTGTGGTCCACCCCACGAGTCATGAGATGACCTGTGGTCAAGGATAGTATGAAGGCCAAGAAAATATGGGTAGTGAAGTTCACAGATTAGTCACCACGAGTCGTGTTCCAAGCCACGATTCGTTAGGTGACCCGTGGTTCAAAATAGATGGGAGAGTATGGGTGTTGGCAGTGTAGTTGACGAGTGGGTCACCACGAGTCGTAGGGTGCACCATGAGTCGTGGTGTCCCTCGTGGTGACCAATAGGGGATTTTGGGCAGTGGACCCAACGACCGTGACCATAAGTCGTGGTCACTGGGCACAAGTCATAGGGTCACCCATGGGGACTAGCAGTCAGTTTTCCTTGTGAATTTCCTAGGGTCTTTCAGTAATTTCCTACCTTACTAAACATGAAACTACATCGTTTTAGACATAATTTCAGACTCATTAGTGGGGGTAAATGGTTTGTTTTCTCATTCCCCACTCAAATCTTTAGAAAAATAGATCGTAGAAAGTTTATCTCAGAGAATTTCAGAGAAAGAACTAGGGAAAACCTTTTATCCTCGATTCTCAAGGAGTTTCTTAGGACTTCTTCTTTAGGTATATGGGAGTTCAATAAGGGGATAGTTCTTCCCTTGTGTCCCCCAAAAATCTTCTCAAATTTCTTTATGAATCTTAGCCCTGAGCTTTCCAATGCGAAGAGATTATATGTAAATTTTCTTTGAATTCGCATAGAATGATATCCATGATTATTTGTAGACATGATTTTCATCAGTTCATGAGTAAGTTGATATTATTTCCAAAAAGGTGAATCCTAGCCCTGCAGATTCTCAAATGTTGAGAAATCCTTGATAATGTCTTGTTTAATTCATGTAGGATCATCTTGTATACTAATGGATAGTTTCCCACCAACTAATGGTAGCATTGATGCTTATCTTTGTGCATCGACTTCATCCCTATTTCTTGAGCGTAGAACAGACTAGAAATTTAGATGATAAACCTTGGAATTTTCTTGACTATACCAGTGAAGTGAACTCCCTTACTATTTTACATGCTAAATTCTCAGTCAGCTAATTAGTTTGACTACTGAACTTTCTGAGGTGTTAGTATGACCTCCCAGTTATCAAAATCATACTCAGAATCCAATTTATTGGTCCACTAGTCGGTCATGACACTTTAGACATATAGTTCGGACTATACTTAGGACCTTAGTTCAGATTTTAGTTTATTCTCAAACGGTTACGACACTTCTAGATAAGCAGTTCTGACCAGTCTAGAACACAATTTCAGAATCTGATACATTAAGACTCTTGGGGTACTTTCAAAAACGTATCCCTGACTAGTCTTGGACCCAGTTTTGAGCTATCAACCTAGTATTCAGTTTAGGATTATCTAGTGGGAATAAGACATAGCACCAAGCGGACCGGGGTTCCAGCACACCTAGGTTCCCATAACTATGTTTCCAGCGTAGGTTTCAGTATTTATTGGCCTAATTGGCCCCAGACTTTTCTGATCACCCAGTTCATGCCTTTATACCTTGGCAAGGTATATTGGGTCCTACCGATAGGGGGTGTATACATCAGACTCCATGTTTATCTCACAAGGTTACATGTCGGTTATAGACTCTCCCACTAGTCAGCTTAGTCTAGCCTCAGTCCAGTTCAATTCAGAATAGTAATCCAAATTTAGAACATGCTTTGACTATCACACAGGGTCTTCTAGAATACCTTAGTATTGCAATTATTCAGTTTAGTAGCTTTAGTTGGTCATTGCATGTCTTCCAGTTCAACATTTCTTTTATTATTCATCCTATTGCATTATGTTCCTCTCACTTACTCAGTACATTCAAAGTAATGATGCATACATTTATGCTGTATCATTTTATGATACAGCTGCAGGATCACAGTCTCAGCCCCGTTAGCAGACCTTACATCAAAGAATTCAGCTATCCAGTTGGTGAGTCCTCATCCTTCGAGGATGAATATTACTTGCTTTAGTCATGATTTCATTTTTTTAATTTTTATTTGGAGTTAGCTGGGGGTTTGTCCCAATAGCTCATCAGACCTAGTGGCTTTTAGACGTAGAGTTGTTTTCAGACTCAAATTGATTTTATTAAATATGTAATCTTGTTCAAGTGTTATTATTTTTTCCTTAAATTTCCATTACACATATTTTTATGTTACTCAGAATGCCCGTGTATGATATACAAGGGGTTGACTTTAGGTCACTTGTGGCTTCAAGTACCGTGTTTCATCTAAGGATGTAAACTCAGGGCGTGAAAAACTTGGTATCAGAGAACTTGGTTCAACATCGAGTATGGTCCTCATCATGGGTGTGAAGCGCGCCACACTTATGATGGGGAGGCTATGAGATGTCATTAGGAAACTTCCCTTCATTTCATACTGCTTATCGTGCGTTGAAATTCAGTTCCAAAAATCATTCTCCTCACTCGTGCTCTACTTTGTTTCAGTGAACTATGCCTTCATGAGGCAGCAATGGAAGGAGGGTTGGAAATTCCCAGCAGAATACTCCACTAGCCCCGGCAGCCCCATAGGAGGACTCGGTATCAACCACAAAATTGAAGGTGGCCATTCAGTTGCTCGCCCAAACTGTGACCAACCAGGTGAACCAATAGGTGGTTCTAGTTAATAACAACGAGTCTGCAGCAGCTTCTAGATTGCGAGACTTTATCCGAATGAACCCTCCATCATTTCAGGGATCCCTGGTGGGGGAGGACCCCCAAGAGTTAGTAGATGAGATCAGAAAGATTACCCATATAATGGGTGTCAGATCCTTTAAGAGTGCTGACCTGGCTGCCTACTAGCTAAAAGGGGTAGCCCAAGTCTGGTATGAATAGTGGAAGGAGGGGCGACCAGTGATCTTGGGCAGTTATATTCCCAAGTCATACTCAAAAGTATCATTTTCGCCTTGTTTATCTATCAATGTGTATATATTTTCATGTAATTGGGAATAAAATGTGAATTTATGCTAACCAACATGATTAACATTGTTTTGTAGGTAAAATGTGATTTCGGGAAGCTAAAATGCATGTTGGATGATATCGGAGTTAGACTTGGATGCGAGCCAGGGAAAAGGCATTGGACAGCATGATTTAAAGGGGCTCCGCGATGGAGCCATGTCACGCTGCCATCGCGGAGGCATTCTGCCTGGAGGGTGAATATTCACCCAATTTCTAGTGAAGGTCCGCGTTTGCTCCGTGGCATGGAGGCAGTGCTCCGCGATGCACGCCGTGCCATGTTGAGCTTGAATTCTCGGACCCCCAGTTCTAGTGAGGGTCTGCGTTCATGGCGTGTCACGGAGGCAGTGCTCCGCGATGCACTCCGTGACACGTTGCTCATTATTCCGGGAAAAACTCCCACTAGTATAAATAGAACACTTAAGTTCATTTTTCATAATTTAGACTTGGTGGAGCAAGGACATGGGTTACAGGCAGTTGAGGGACGAAAAGTTCAGGATTTTTTCTCTCTTTCTTTCTTCTTTAATTCAATTGCTTGTATGATTAACACTCGTTTTATGATGATTAATCCACAAATGAGTGGCTAATTCCTCTCCTTGTTGAGGTTATGAACAATTGTGATGAAATTTGATTATTGATTAACTGGTTTTTCATCTTTTCTTCCATGTTGTTCTATTAATTCTTGTTCTTACTGCATTGGTGTGTGGCCTACATTAATGTACATCTAAAAAGTCCGGTTTCACTCGAGAGAGCACGAAATTGGAAAGTTGTGAATTAATAGGATATTGTTCTTTACTTGGTTTGGGAAAATTGAGTTTTGATTAGCTTTCAGGATAGAAATATACCTGAAAGTCGTATTAGTCAATTTAGGAACCGGAATTGTATGGCTAGAACATGAATTGCATTTGATCACAGAAATGTAGAAGGATGGTTCACGATTCTTAAGTGAGATTAAATACGAGAGTTTTAATCTCTTGGCAAATGTTCTTGGCTAGCAACAGGAAGAAACGATTAACCAATTTATGATGATAATCAATTTCATTACATGTTCGTTTAACCTTAGCATGCTCTTATCCATAGTTCAGATTCAAAGTAGATAATTGTTCTTAGTTTTAGTATAAAATTTATCAAACAAACTATCAACTTTTCGTTACGTTGTTGTCAGCATATTTAGATGTAAAATATAGTATACTTGAGCAAATTGCACTTAACCCAAGTCTCTGTGGGATCGATACTTGGCTTACTAAAGCCACTTACTACTTGTTCGACCACGTGCACTTGCTTGTCGATTTTATATACCCATATAACCCACAAACACACACAGAGCAAGTTTTTGGCGCCATTGCCGGGGACTTGGCAATTGTTGAATTTGTTTTAAGTGTTAATTTACTGTATTTGTTTTTTCTTAAGTGTTGACAACTTGATCTTAGCCTATATTTTGCAGACTTAATTGCTGTGAACACTGGAAAGAGACAAGGAGCTGGTGGACTCTTATATAGAGCCAAAACGTATATTTCACAGTAAACGGAGAGAAGCTTTACAAAGAAAGCTGCAGTTGCTCAGACAGACGATTATGGAGCAACAACAGATCCACCGGTTGTAAGGGCAGTGTTAGTGCTCGAAGAAGCAGCAGCACGGCCGGTTCGCGAGGTGGCAATCCCACATGCCAATAATGTTACATCAAGTATTCGCAAACCAGAGCCGGGAGGGAGATTTGAACTGAAGCAAAATATGGTGCAGTTGTTGCACACATGCGGGCAATTTACCGATCTCGCTCATGAAGATCCACAACAGCATCTCCAAAATTTTTTGGAGATAAGTGACACTTACATACCCACTGGAGTGTCACCAGACTATGTTCGGCTTACATTATTTTCGTTCTCATTACTAGGAGAAGCCAAGAGGTGGTTGAAAGCTGAGCCACCAAATTCTATCTCAACGTGGGATGATCTTGCACGAAAGTTCTTGATAAGATTTTTTCCCTCTGGTAAAACAGCAAGATTTAGAAGTCAAATTCTAAGTTTCAAATAGAGGGAGGGAGAAAATTTATATCAAGCGTGGGAGAGATTTAAATCCATGTTGCGGGACTGTCTTCATCATCATCAGTCCAATGAGGTGTTGGTGCACACATTTATTGAGGGTTTGGAACCCCACACCAAAATATTGCTAGATTCAGCAGCTGGAGGGCAAGCGCTGGAAAAGACTTACGAGGAGCTGTATACCTTGTTGAACCGGATTTCACAGGGAAATCCAGAATGGAATGCTGATTCATCACGAGGTGGGACAAGGAAAGCAGCAGGAGTGCTTGAACTGGATGGATTTACAGCTATCGTTGCACAGATAGCTGCATTACAAAATCAATTGAACAACCACTTCAGCAACATGACTTTGAACCAGCCTCAAGCTCCAGTTAATGTAGTCCAACAATTGTGGTGTGAAATGTGTGGAAGTAGTGAGCACTCAGCTGAGTGCTGTGGAGCCAATCCTGACTCGGTAAACTTTGTGGGTAATGCACAAAGAAATCACTAGCAGTATGGTAGTAGCTACAATTCAAATTGGAGGAATCATCCTAACTTCTCATGGGGTAGCAACAACCATCAAGGCCAAAGTACGGGTCAGGGTGTGCAAAGGAATCAAGGAGGGCAACAGAACTACCAAGCGCAATTCAGAAACAACAATGCACCTCCTCCACCACCATCACCCAGCATTGAGGAGATGTTCAAGACCATGATAGCTAACCAAGCTCAATTGCAGGCTGACTATGTGAAATTGGCAGCCGAAGTGAAAAACAATCAGTTAGCTACCAAGGCTCTTAAGTATCAATTTGGGCAATTTGCTAGTGCCCAAAATACAAGGCCTAGAGGAGGACTGCCAAGCGACACGGATCCAAATTCCAAGCAGGTAAATGCAGTGACCACAAGGAGTGGTTTGTAGCTGAAGGAGGTGGAACCAGAAAGACCGCCTCAACATTTGGGAGCTGTAGAAGTTGAGGGGGAGCAAGGTTCGGAAAGGGGGAAGACCAACGAAGCAGAATCAGAAATACCTCCACCCCCATTCCCTCAATGACTCAAGAAACACAAAGAGGAGGCGTGTTTCAAGAAATTCATGGAGGTGTTTAAACAGGTACATGTTAATTTACCTCTTGTTGATGTCTTGCAGGGAGTGCCTAAATATGCTAA
Organism: Datura wrightii; assembly: GCA_035772735.1. Taxonomy (NCBI): domain Eukaryota; kingdom Viridiplantae; phylum Streptophyta; class Magnoliopsida; order Solanales; family Solanaceae; genus Datura; species Datura wrightii. Next base: position 65,409,392 of record JASDFA010000019.1, on the reverse strand, counting down.
GTACATAAAGGACATCATGGCCAAAAAAAGTTGGTTGACTGAGTATGCTACGGTGGCTTTAACGGAGGAGTGCACTTCCCGGATCCAAAATAGACTGCCCACAAAGTTAAAAGACCCTGGAAGTTTTACTATCCAGCTTACTATTGGGTAGAGCATCCGAGCTCGTGGATTGTGTGACCTGGGGGCGAGCATAAATTTGATGCCATCTTCGGTATTCAGAAAGTTGGGTCTAGGGAGTCCTTGACCCACAACGGTAATCTTGCAGTTGGCGGATCGATCTTTAGCTAGGCCGGATGGCATTGTTGAGGACATTATAGTGCAAGTTGGCTCCCTAATTTTCCCGATAGATTTTGTCGTTCTGGACTTTGAACCAGACGCGGAAGTCCCATTTATTTTGGGATGTCCCTTCTTGGCAACCGGGAAAGCATTAATCGACGTAGCTGTGGGGCAACTTACAATGCGAGCACATGACAAGGTAGAGGTGTTCGATGTGTATAAAGCACCCAAGCTCCCGATGGTGCATGAAGAACTCTCAGTGATCAATGTGATTGATCATGGTAATGACACGCAGATGAAGGAGTCCCGAGAGTTAATGGGAAGACCACCGGATAGGTGTAAGAACTACTGGGGGGAGGACGGTGATCAAGAGAAATCATCCATCACCCTAGCAGAGAATTGAGCTTAAATGACGTCGAGCCGCGACGGTAAACCAGGCACTGCACCGGAGGCAACCCGTGAAAATTTTTTCTTTCATTTTGTAAAGTGTAAATAGATTTTTCTTTTTCTTTTTCTTGATTGATTACAAAATTTTTCGTTTTAGTTTTTTTATTCTTAGTTAGGTGAAACCTATAATTCTAACCAATTTTGTATAGTGAAATGATTTTCAGGTCAAATGGAGGAAAATGTGCACGGAATCGCGAAGGAAAAGTCGAGGTATGAAAAATTAATAAAAAGTAGAAAACAGTGAGCTGGGGCGTTAGCTCCATGTCATGGAGGAGGACCTCCACGTTACCCTCCGTGACACGTTGAGGTATAACCCGGAAATTTTAAAAATTTCCAGAATGCTATCGCGATGGCGCTGTGTCACGGAGGCAGTGCACCGCGATGCACTCCATGACACGTTGCCGTGTAAATCGCGATGGGTCACACCGGGTTGCCAGGTGACCCGCGTGTTTTTCTTCCTTTTTAACCCCGAAACCTCCCCTTTTTCCCTCATTTTCTAATTCCTCCGCGACCAAACATCCCAAAACCCCTCCCCCATCAACGTGCCACGGCTTAAGGCAACAAATTACCGAGTTTTCTTCGATTATTCAACTTCAAGGTATGTTTTCCGATTCCCTCTCAAGTTTTTGTTGATTTTATTCGAAATCAAGCATGGGAGGTGAGCTAAATTGCCCTAAGTCGAAATTAAGCATGAATTCGAGTATTTGTTGATTGATAAATGTTCGGAATGTCGTTATGATTGTTTGAATTTGTCGATTGCATAAATTAATCGAATTTGATTGATGAAATCAATTCTAGGGCTTATTGTTGAATTTGAAAGTTGGAAATGTGTTGAAATCATGAATTTTATGCCGGGGTGTACGTGTTGAATGAGATGGGTCGTTGTACAAATTGTTAGGATGTTAATAGACGACGAATTCTCGGGTTTGGGGGAAATGTTGAAATTTGCTCGAATTTGGTTAGTTGGATAGGTTCATGTATATAAATTTTTGTTGTGTTTTTGTTTCTTCGTTCTTCTTTGCTAAGTGCGATAGTTAAAATGTTAGCGATGGTAGTGATTGTGATTAGTTGTATGAAGTCTGAGTAGTACACAGAAGTCATACCGTCAAATTTTCTTTTGAACGCACTAAGCATGATTGTATAGTTGGTTGTTTTGTGTAAATAAAGTTATTCTTGCCGTAGTGTTGTAACGGTAGCTAAGGACTAAGTGTGGGGTGAACTAGCATAACCCAATCTTAGCCGAAGTTAATATTTATTTAGCTTAACGTTGAGCTTGTTGACTTGGGTTGACAGGTAAAATGACAAGCCGGCAAGATAAAGGAAAAGGTGCATCAACTTCAGGCACCGGAAGGAAGAGACTCAGACTGGGCACAGCAGTCCCAGATGCACCAGCAATTCCACGCGGCCAGCGCCACCAATATGGAACAAGATGGGTGACGAACGAGGGGAAAAAGTTGTACGCCAAGCACAAAGAGAATAAATATTTCCCCGAGGAGCATATAGCACGGGAGCCATTGGCACAGGAGTTCCCCAGGATGGTTCACCGGATCGAGGCAGCTGGGCTAAATTTCATATTTGAGGAGCCCAAAGAAGGCAACCTGCACCTGGTTCGGGAGTTCTATGCCAATTGGAACCCGTCAATCAGAAGCCACACCATAAAAATCATAGGGCGGATAGTCACTTTGGAGCCCCACCAACTCAATGCCATCATAGGAGCGTGGGACACAGACACCCACGTCCACCGACAGCTGAACATTACCCCACCATATGCTGACATCAGACGCAAATTGTGTGGGGCCAGATCTACAGCTAGATGGAGCAGCCACAAAGAAAGGGGCTACCACCAGACTCTGCCATATTCACAGATGAACAGGGAAGCCAGAATCTGGCTGAAGATCGTCTGCTCATGCCTCATCCTGGGGGTACATATGACTGATGTAACCCGGGATCGTGTGTGCTTGGTGTACGCCCTGATGAAAGGGCTGGAGATCAATGTCGGGGCGGTTATTATATCCGCCATGAAGAGAGCCCGGTTGCACCAGGGCCACAGGTATGGTTTCGGTGGACTGCTCACTACCTTTCTCAGGGGCCTCGATGTTGAGGAGGAGGCCCTCGATTATATCCCGCCGTTGGAGCGGCAGGCCTTGAATGTTACCAAAACTAAGGCTCCCGACACCACCCACGGGCCAGTGCTGAAACTTGGCGAGCGACACGCTCGTGATGACCAGTACATGGCACGGATGTATGGGATGCAGATGCTCTAGCTGAGGATAGGTGGGAGGCCAGCGACGGAGGAGGAGCTCTGGCAGCTCGAGCTAGATTACCCCTTCGGCGAAAACGCCAGGGCTCTATGCCGAGTGGGGCCAGCCTTTGTAGAGCCCATGGATGATGATGTCCCAACGGACGAGGAGACGCATTGGGAGGACTCCGATGTGGAGTCTGATGATGACGACAGAGGCGACTCGGACATGGGAGATGAGGCAGCAGCACTCGACGAAGAAGTGGAATACTTTGACTGATCAGGGAGTTGCACCACCCGATTTTGTGCTCTTTAATTTTTTGTGAACACTGGGGACAGTGTTCGGACTAAGTGTGGGGTGGGAGTAGTTAGGTGCTGGGCTGGGCTGGTTTGATTGTATGTTCTCCTCTGTTATTGTGTATATTGTTTGTCCCTGTGATTTGCGAATTGTTTAAGTGTTGTTCTGTATTTGTAAATATTCGTGAAATTGCTGTGTGTTGTTGAATGGTTGCTAGCTGATTCTGATTTTGTACATATTTTAGTTATCGAAATGATCGATATTTTTAAAATTTTCAAAAATATATTGTAAATAATTTTTCTATCGAAATGATCGATATTTTGCAAATTTTTCAACTTTTTAAATTTTGGGTTTCTCGGCGTTTGTTTTCGGTTCTTTTACCGAGAATGGTCCCATTGAACCGATGTCTTAAGTAGTGACTGTTCCCCATGATGGATGGATGACGACCATCTTAAGGAAAATGTAGTCGGTAGGAGTAGATTTTTTTTGATTATTTTTTAGTTTTTTCTTTGGCGGATTGCATCCCGAAACCTGTAGTTACTATATGGTTGTGAAATTTTGGTTACGTGTTGTACATGATATTCGAAATGCAAAGATGATTCGTATGAAAGCATGCAATTTTGTAAATATGTTGAGATACCTAGGCTGTAGAGTTCGATTCAGTGTGATTGAGGCTTAATGCTTGAATTCATGTAATTAGCTGATTGAAGAGTCTGTGAATACATCTTGAATCGAGCATGTGCATAAAGTGTGAAGTGAGGTGTTGATATTCCATGCTATTGTGAAGTGTCTAGAACTTGCCTGGTGTATGTACAAAACGAAATGAAGGAGGTGTATTATAGGAAAGGATGTAGGCATTTCTTTGTTTTAACCGAGAGTTTCTATTTTTTCTTTCCTTGTCATACCCCTTTTCTTTTAGTGATTGTATACCCTAGTCAGCCCTTTGAGCCTTTAGCCTATCATTTCTTTCTTGTGTCCAAAAAGTGTAAACCGAGCTTAATTCCTTCTTTTCATTAGCCGTATAGTCTATACAAAAATCTTAAGCACTTAAGAAGAGAAAATCATTTTCCCAAAGTGTCAAAGAGTGAGAATGGTGAAAAGAAAAAGAAAAGCAGAGTGAGGAAAGGAAAAGAAATGGTTGAAGGTGCACTTGCTATAAATATACGATAATAAAGGTGCATGAATAATCTTTGTTGTTGTGTCAAGTGTGCTTAATGAAATGGGCCATACTAAAGAAAATCATCAAGAATGGGATGATGAAAAAAAAATAGAGAAACAATGTCCATGAGTGATGGGATGTGTTGAAAAGGCGCTTAAGGATGCTAGTGGCTATTATTGGCTAATCCAATATTTGCTAGTTCCATAGCTTCCATTACAACCCATTAAAGTCCTACGTGATCTTACATTGCATTTCTTTATATTAGTGGAGTAATACACTAAGGGAAGGCTTATGGGTCATGACATGATGCATGTGAATTCTTTTGGGGGAGAGAGTGAAATTGTGTGTACATGCCCCTGCTTGAATGTTTATGAGTCACATGAGCAAAAAGGGGAAGATTCTCTTAAGCTGTGAGGGCACATGCTTGATTAAAGATTGATTTTCGTGTCGGATATCTTGATTAGCTGATTTGCATGAGTTTGCCGATGTCAAGAGTCGATTCTTAAAGTCTAGGAAGTCTTAATGTATTGAAGGTCATTGCATTGATAAGACCATGCATGTTTTCTTGATGATTTGCTGTATTGAATAATCGGTATGACCGTAGCTTAAATTGTCGTACCATAGTAGCGAGGTTGGGATGTAAATTGCATGAATTGTATGTTTGTTGTTCGAGGACAAACAAGGATTTAAGTGTGGGGTAAGTGATCTTGGGCAGATTTATATGCCCAAGTGATACTCAAAAGTATCATTTTTGCCTTGTTTATCTATCAATGTGTATACATTTTCATGTAATTGGGAATAAAATGTGAATTTATACTAACCAACATGATTAGCATTGTTTTGTAGGTAAAATGTGATTTCGGGAAGCTAAAATGCATGTTGGATGATATCGGAGTTGGACTTGGATGCGAGCAAGGGGAAAGGCATTGGACAACATGATTTAAAGGGGCTCCGCGATGGAGCCGTGTCACGCTTCCATCGCGGAGGCATTCTGCCTGGAGGGTGAAAATTCACCCAATTTCCAGTGAAGGTCCGCGTTTGCTCCGTGGCACGGAGGCAGTGCTCCATGATGCACGCCGTGCCACGTTGAGCTTGAATTCCCGGACCCCCAGTTCCAGTGAGGGTCCGCGTTCATGGTGTGTCACGGAGGCAGTGCTCCGCGATGCACTCCGTGACACGTTGCTCATTATTCCGGGAAAAATTCCCACTAGTATAAATAGAACACTTATGTTCATTTTTCATAATTCAGACCTGGTGGAGCAAGGACGTGGGTTACAGGCAGTTGAGGGACGAAAGGTTCAGGGTTTTTTCTCTCTTTCTTTCTTCTTTAATTCAATTGCTTGTATGATTAACACTCGTTTTATGATGATTAATCCACAAATGAGTGGCTAATTCCTCTCCTTGCTGAGGTTATGAACAATTGTGATGAAATTTGATTATTGATTAACTGGTTTTTCATCTTTTCTTTCATGTTGTTCTATTAATTCTTGTTCTTACTGCATTGGTGTGTGGCCTACATTAATGTACATCTGAAAAGTTCGGTTTCACTCGAGAGAGCACGAAATTGGAAAGTTGTGAATTAATAGGATATTGTTCTTTTCTTGGTTAGGGAAAATTGAGTTTTGATTAGCTTTCAGGATAGAAATATACCTGAAAGTCATATTAGTCAATTTAGGAACCGAAATTGTATGGCTAGAACATGAATTGCATTTGATCACAGAAATGTAGACGGATGGTTTATGATTCTTAAGTGAGATTAAATACGAGAGTGTTAATCTCTTGGAAAATGTTCTTGGTTAGCAACAGGAAGAAAAGATTAACCAATTTATGATGATAATCAATCTCATTACATGTTCATTTAACCTTAGCATGCTCTTATCCATAGTTTAGATTCAAAGTAGATAATTGTTCTTAGTTTTAGTATAAAATTTATCAAACAAACTATCAACTTTTTGGTTACGTTGTTGTCAGCATATTTAGAAGTAAAATATAGTATACTTGAGAAAATTGCACTTAACCCAAGTCTCTGTGGGATCGATACTTGGCTTACTAAAGCCACTTACTACTTGTTCAACCACGTGCACTTGCGTGTCGGTTTTATATACCCATATAACCCACAAACACACTCCAAACAACCAGCGGGAGAAGGACCTGTGGAGTGGGATGAGTTAAACACCGCCTTTTTGGACAGATTTTTCCCTAGCGAGCTCAGGGAGGCTAAGGTAGCATAGTTCATGATGCTGAGACAGGGAACAAAACCATGGAAGAGTATGCTATGGAGTTTACCAGGTTGTCCAAATATGCTCCATAGATGGTGGCTGAGCCAAGGGCTCACATGCTGAAATTTGTGAATGGGGTGTCAAACCTGGTCCTCAAAGAGTGCAGGACCGTGAAGCTGATCAAGGATATTGACCTCTCCAATCCGATTGTCGATGCCCAATAGATCGAGACTGAAAAACTGAGGGACATGGAAAGAAAGAATAAGTGGGCAAGGACTGGCCAATCCGATCATTGCCACCATAGGTCAGGCAGTAGCAACCGCCTACAGCAGCAATAGTAGAGGGCTCCAACACCCAGCTCAGCTAGCACCCCTACCTTTCGGTCTCGCCAGGACCGGAGGGGTGGAGCATCTAGCTTTCAGTGTCAGAGCTACATTGCCGGGAATAGATATCCAGCTTTCCCCAAGTGCGACAAGAATCACCTGAGAGAGTGTCTTCAGGGTCGAGAGGGCTGTTTTGGTTGTGGAAAACTCAGGCATCATCTTAAGGAATGCCCATCAGCAGGACGAGGGAGATCATAATCCACCACCTTAGCAGCTCCAGCAAGCCAACAAGCTCAACAGGCTAACATATTAGGTACGGAGGGCGGTTAATGCCAAAATCGTTTTTATGCATTATCATATCGTCAGGATCAGGAGAACTCACTAGATGTAGTCAGGAGTATGTTACGTCTTTTCCACCTAGATGTATATGCCCTTCTTGATCCAGGGGCCACATTATCATTCGTGACTCCCTATGTAGCAGTTCAGTTTGATATCAGTCTAGAAGTACTGTCAAAACCCATCTCAGTCTCCACCCCAGTTGGTGAGTCAGTTAGAGCCAGCCGGGTGTATAGAAAACGTCCATTCTTAGTCTGCAGTAAAGTCATTCTAGCTGACGTTATAGAGTTAGGCATGGTCGACTTTGACCTCATTCTTGGAATGGATTGGTTACACTCCGGTTATGCCTCAATTGAGTGCAGAACTAGGGTTATCAGGTGTCAGTTCCATAATGAGCCAACTCTAGAATGGTCGGGCAGTAGTTTAGCGCCGAAGAGTAGGTTTATTTCCTACCTTAATATTAACAAGCTTATTCCTAAGGGATGTATTTATCATCTAGTTCGGCTCAAGGATTTCGAGTCTGAGGCCCCAACTATCCAGTCAGTACCTCTGGTCAGAGAGCTTCCAGATGTGTTCCCTGAAGATCTCCCTGGAGTCCCTCCTGAATGGGAAATTGACTTCGGTATAGACCTTATTTTCGATACTCCACCCATCTCCATCCCTCTTTATAGAATGGCCCCGGCTGAACTTAAAGAGTAGAAGGAGCAGCTAAAGGATATTCTTGATAAGGGTTTTATCAGACCCAGCATCTCTCCCTGGGGTGCTCCAGTGTTATTAATGCGAAAGAAAGACGGTTCCCTCAGAATGTGCATCAATTACTATTAGTTGAACAAGGTCATAGTCAAGAACATGTATCCCTTACAAAGAATTGATGACCTGTTCGACCAACTTTAGGGAGCCAGCTGTTTCTCCAAAATAGATCTCACGTCGGGGTATCATCAGCTAAGAATCAAAAATTGTAACATATCAAAAACAACTTTCTGGACTTGGTATGGTCACTTCGAGTTCTTGGTTATGTCCTTCCGACTAACAAATGCCCCTATAACCTTTATGGACCTGATGAACATAGTCTTCAAGCAGTATCTAGATATGTTCATCATCGTATTCATTAATGACATTCTGGTATACTCCAAAAATGAGGAAGAGCATGCTAATCACCTGAGGATAGTGCTTCAGAAACTCAGAGACCGCCAGCTATTCGCCAAATTCAACAAGTGTGAATTCTGGTTGAAGTCCATAAGTTTCCTGGGTCACGTGGTCTTGGGTGAAGGTATTCATGTTGATCCTCTAAGGATAGCAGCAGTGAAAGACTGGCCTAGACCAACCTCCCCAATCGAAATCAGAAGTTTCTTGGGTTTGTCCAGTTACTACCAACGCTTTGTAGAGGGCTTTTCTTTGATAGCATCTCCACTGACTAGGCTGACTCAGAAAAAGGTGAAGTTCCAGTGGTTACATGCATGTGAGAAGAGTTTCCAAGAATTAAAAACTCGACTCACTACTACTCCCGTATTGACTCTACTAGAAGGATTGGATGGATTTGTAGTTTATTGTGACACTTCCAGAGTGGGACTCGGTTGCATTCTAATGTGGCGGGGAAAAGTGATAGCCTACGCATCCAGATAGCTCAAGGTTCATGAGAAGAACTATCCAACTCATGACTTGGAGTTGGCGGTGGTAGTGTTTGGATAGAAAATATGGAGACATCACCTATACGGGGCTCATGTTGATGTTTTCACCGATCATAAGATCCTTTAGTGTGTATTCAATCAGAGGGACCTGAATCTCCATGAGAGAAGGTGATTAGAGCTCCTTAAGGGCTATGACCTGAGCGTGCTATATCACCCGGGAAAAGCCAATGTGGTGGCGGATGCCCTAAGCAGAGAGTCTATGGGTAGCGTGGATCATATTGAGGAAGGAAAAAAGGAGTTGGTGAAGGAAATACACATACTAGCACGGTTAGGGGTGCAGTTAGGATGAACACTTGCCTCTTATTGTGTTTGCGTACAACAATAGTTATCACTCCAACATCCAGATGGCCCCGTTTGAGGTATTGTATGGTAGATGCTACAGGTGTTACACCACGTAAATTACTGACATGTAGATGGCCAATTCGCATGTCTATTAAGAGTTTTAGAATGCCATACGTGCGAGAAAAGGGCCCGGGGAGAGACCGGACAAGTGCCAAGTCGGTGCGTCGCAAGGCAAATGCGACTTATAAATCGCATTCGATGAATGCGACTTATAGGTCCCAACTATATAAAGCCCCCACTTCATTTTAATTTCATTTCTTATCATTTCATTTCAAGAAAACGTCCAGCAATAGTTAGGGATGAGGGTTTGAAGTAAAATTCCTTCCGATTACACCGTCAAACACCGTCCAAACTCAAATTAACTTCGGATACCGAAGTATAAAACTGCAGACAACATTCCTGTGGAGTTAGTTTCATGAAATTCAGCTGGAAAACCGTCGTCCTTCCGAGCTAAGTTGGAAGAAATAGCTGAATATTGGCCGAGTTATGCTAGTTAGTCGGAAAGCCGACAATTGAGGTATGTAATGCTAGTTAATTCGGGAAGTTAATAATTCTAGCATAGTAAAAATAGAATAAATTCCTGAAGGAAGTTCCAGAAGCTGAGTATTAAGTATGTTGTATTATTATTTCATATCCAGAATAAAAGTCAGTAAATCAGTATCAGACAGCAACATCCTATCCCAGACTAAGTTTAATCAGCAACAGATTCAGAATAGAATAACAGAACATGGATAGTATTTTCAGATTTAATATACATGTTATATGTGATTACTATTGCTTGTTGAGACTTGTTTGTGATATGTGTGCACCCTTAGAGCTTCCTTGCCGCCCCAGGGTTAATAGTTGTGTCGACTCGCCCGCCAGAGGGTGAGGATACATCACTCCAATGAGTGGCATGCCATTCGCAGTAGGACGAAGATGGGATGCAGCATTCCCTATAGCAGGCTGATCAACATTATAGTATACCTTGTCAAGCGCTTGCGCCCAGGGCACAGATTACAGATTACAGATACAAATCAGATTACAGTTACAAGAGTCCTCCGAACTCAGATACAGTTATAGTCAAGGGCCCAGAGAGCCCAAGCTGCATACCTAGAGGGGCAGTGGGGTGCTCATAGTTACTAGGTGAGTGGAGTGAGTTTATTTTTGGATGGCTTGACCCTGGTAGGGGTATATATTGCATGTTGATTGGCACCTTGCAGCTTGTGGGGGCTGGTATAGGTTCTTGTATGCTATATACATATATACATGTTACTTATTAAATTGATAGTTAGCAGGACGCTATATCGACAGGTGTGGTTCTTATCTGCCTTCCAGTATAGTTAAGCTCAGTACAGATGTTGCTATCCCAAACAGTTTTAGCTATCCTCTATTATTTCAGTAACTATCAGTATTACTGTTTATCTCCAGTTATGTTCAGTTATTCTTTGCATACTCGATACCAGTGATACTGACGCTCGTTGGTGGCGCTGCATTACTTGCCTGCAGGTACTCATAGACGAGGAGCCGATCCCTCGTAATTCCAGCCAGCACACAGAGTCATCAGCTCTTGTCATCCGGAGCTAGATAGTAAGAGGTTTATTTTTCTTTTTTTGTACAATATGGGTAGGCCGGGGCCCTGTCCCAACCATCTTATCAGTATTCTTAGAGGCTTGTAGATTATATATTCCCCGTGGTTAGCTTTATCGGTCGTGTGAGACCTTGTGTATGTTTAGTTTGTTATGATGGCCGTGTGGGGCCTTATTCAGTTGATAGTGGTGATCTTTTTGGTCACATAGCATTTTAGCACCTATTTTCTTGATTCAGAAGTAACTAGACCGCATGGTAGCCTTGTCAGCCTGCATAGGTTCCTTTATACTACTTTTGTTCTGGTTAGCTGTTGTTGTCTTACAGGTGGCTATAGGCCTAGTCGGCCGGAGGCTGTATTTACAGCCATTATATAGCCCGTCGTTCTCTTGAATCCAGAGTTAGAGCCAGCCTGACACTAGAAGTGCTTAGGCTCAGTAATCCAGCTGTCCTGGTCTTAGTAGGGCACCAGGTGCCAGTCATGCCTCCCAAGGCGAGGCGTGACAAACTTGGTATCAGAGCAGGTCGTATCACAGGGAGTCTGCAGGCCGTGCTAAGTAGAGTCTTCTCTATGGATGTGTTGTGTACCACATACTATAGGTAGGAGGCTGCAAGGCATGATAGGATGGCTACTCTTTCTTCCTATTCAGTTGTGCTGTAGAGTGGTGCAGTATAGGGTTGAGTCCATAAAACTTATCATATTTTTTGATTACACATACAAAGTTAGATCAGCGACACCCTATCACAAGCAGAAGATTGAATATAGCAGCAGAAAAGGGCACCAGCCAGTTGTAGGGTAACTACAGCAGCAGGAGGAGGTATCAGGGACCTCCCAATGTGATACCTCTATCGGTACTATCCCTAGTATATTTCTATAACTTCAGAGTAGGAAGTAGAAGCATAGCGTGTATACGAGTTGTTTTATTTGATAGATATATATGATCTGATTAAGATAATAGGTAATATTAGATTATCGGATAGATGTGAGAAAGAGGGGGAAATGCAGGACTCCCACCTCCATCTTTACAGATATGGTACAGTTCCATGTTTCCGTTTCACTGCAGTGAGAAAAGGCTATTCCTACCTCTTAGTTTTGATTCCAGTATAGTAAGGGGCATAAGGATTAAGGAAATATTTCCCAAAGTAGGAAATAAGTGAAGATGGATTGCTTGATTCCAGAAAGGGTTAAAAAGAGTAAGGAGCCCCTATGATTACGTAAGTTGTGCAGACCCTTACGGTAATAAGTCAGAAGAGCGAGTAAGACTACCATATTTACTCGAAGTGGGTGTAAAAGACCTGTCAGTGATGAACTCCTAGTAATAATTAAGTTTGAGTCATAAAAAGTCCAAGTCTGCCATAAGATGCTAACAACGGCAGGATATACCTGCAAGATAATAGTTATGATTTCAGTTGTGATACCGAAAGGTAGGGAGGTCATGTGAATCAGATAGGTCTGACTGCAAGCTAGAAGAAGTATAAGCTGAGACTTGACCAGTAACCTTGAACCCTAGAGCTCAGCTTAAGCAATATAAGGGAAAGAAGCAGGAATGCCAGATTTTGAGGGGAAAATAGAATCACCTCCAGATTGATAGAATATCGTGTATTAAGGACTAAGCCTCGGACTGACAGTTAAGAGACTGTAAGGTTATAGTCTAGAATCTTACGGTATGTCTGCCTAGGGGGAAGTTAAGAGAGTGCCGACACAGAGACTCTAATCTGGTGCGGCCTGGAGATAAGGCCCAACAGACAGTCACGGGCCCTCAATATAATGACAAGTAACGCCACAAGGTCCGGAGGTTGACCACATGCTGTAAGCATGGAGAAATTTCAAATAGCACATCATAGCTAAAGTGCATGTGTTTGTTGCTTCCAAAATGTGATGAAAATCTAATAGAACGGTACAAGAGGATCGAAGATATCATTAGACTGTAGAAGCAATATATCACGTGCAGTATGAAATTCAGTAAAGTATGTTAGAGATTACGTATTACTGCAAAAAAAAATTCAGTATGTATTATAAGTAGTTGTTGATATATATATATATACAGATATCAGATAAGCTATGAGTAGATGGCCATAGGGGTTACAGTCACATAGATTTTGGTTAGCTGCTAGCAAGTATATACAGATCGTACTACAGGGCCCCTCGCCAAAAAGGGGGCAGGTTAAGTGTAATTCACATATGAAGCCATAGAAACTTTCTTAGTTCTCAGTTTATTGAGTTAATGGACTTATATGCTTGTTGCCATATCTAGACTTCAGCAGCTCACAAGAGTTAGTAGTCTGAATCAGGGGGTTAGATGATACGGGCACAGTTAGACTAGACGGTTTAACGACCAGCTGGCAACTATATTAGAAGGGAGGTATCCCTAAAGACCAGTAAAGTTATCGCATGTGCCAGACCTATAAATAGAGACAGAATAAGCCTAATCCAGAGGTTAGCAACACCAGAATTCTCCAGTATGTTAAGTGGTCGTACATCATTTTTCCAGCCTTGTAGGTGAGAGTCAGCCTTAGTCAACTTAGCAGTTATCATATAGAACACCCCGCAAGTTAGCTAGTTGTCCCAGTCAGACAAACCCATGGGTACCCCAAGAAAGGGTCCACATCAGTAGTCAGTGATGGACTAGTACCCCAGCCGGTTCCTGTAAGATATTCAGATACAGAGTCCTAGGAGAAGGCCAGTCTTATAGAATTGCTCATAAGACCAAGAATTTCCTAGAACAACAGTATAGATCCGAGTGGATACGAACCAGGCATAAGGAATTGGTAGTACTCTGCTAGCACAGTGTTTACTAAGACAAGGAAGTCGGTAGGTTCCCTATGAAGATCCAGGGACGGATCGCCTGAGAGTAAGTCCGACTAAGCGTAGCTCTACAATTGTTCAATTAGAAGAACAAAGCAGTTAGTTGTCCACAACTTCGAAGTTATGCATGAGCTACAGATGTCTGAGTAGGACATTTATAGCATTGTTAGACTACTTCATCATAGGGGTCATTCGGCCCAGCTATTCAGTTATTCACGGTTATTCAGCCAGATTATTAAAGATTAGGATCACTATCGGGATCCTATGATCAGATACATGCACATGGTGTTCAGACAATCATATAGATTATCCCAGCAGTGAGTAGCATTAGCATGTGGGCCATGAGGCCAGATGAGATCTAGCTATATAGAGAGATTACTTGTCAGTTTCTCCGGTATGATAAACCAGTATGACCATTAATTACATGCCAATTTCTCTAAATGTGAATCTGACTGAATTCAGTAGTCTTTTTGGTCACATCGTGTCTAAGGTTGGTATACAGATAGATACACAGAAAATAGAAGTAGTGAAAACATGGCCTAGAGCTACCACTCTGATCGAGGTATGCAGTTTCCTGAGGTTAGCCGGGTACGATAGAAGGTGTGTGGAAGGATTTTCCACTTTTGCAATACCTCTGACTAAATTGATGTAGGAAACAGCCAGGTTCCAGTAGACTGAGGTGTGCGAGTAGAGTTTTCAGGTAACTAAGGATGAAGTGTTGCAATGTAAAGGCCGCCTTTGTGTTCCAGGTGTTGCAGGGCTTCGCCAGCAGATTATGGGCGAGGTACACTATGCTCGTCATTCCCTCCATCCAGGTTCGACCAAAATGTACCATGATGTGAAAGAAATCTACCGGTAGCCAGGAATGAAGAAGGGAATAGCAGAATTCGTAGCTCAGTGTCCCAACTGCCAGCAGGTAAAATCTAAACATAAAAAACCAGGTGGATTGATTCAGGATATAGCTGTGCCTCTATGGAAAGGGGAAGCAGTACACATGGATTTTGTAGCTGGATTTCCCCGCACTAGGTGGAGATATGACTCGATTTAGGTAATTGTTGATAGACTGATAAAAAACTAGCTTATTTCCTGCCAGTAAGGGCTAACTTTTCTGCCGAAGATTATGTTGAGTTGTATATCAGAAAAATAGTCAGGTTACACGGTGTTCCGATGTCCATTATCTACGGCAGAGGGGTGCAAATTATAGATAAATTAGGTAGTCATTTCAAAGAGGCTTGGATACACAGGATAACCTGAGCACAATTTTTCATCCTCAGACGGGTGGATAGGCAGAACACACTATTCAGATGCTCGAGGATATGTTGCGAACGTGTGTGTTGGACTTTGGAGGTAGCTGGGATGAGCACTTACCACTTATTGAGTTTGCTTATAACAATAGTTACCACTCAGCTATCCAGATGACGCATTATGAGGCATTGTATGGGTGAAAATGCAGATCGCCAGTTGGCTGGTTTGAGGTAGGAGAGTCAACGCTGATTGGGCCAAATATTATTCATCAGTCAAAAGAAAAGGTAAAGCTTATCAGAGAAGGCCTACTAACTGCTTAAAGCCAGAAATCATATGCTAATGTGTGGCGCAGAAACCTGGAATTTAATGTGAATGATTGGGTGTTTTTGAAAGTTTCTCCAATGAAAGGGGTGATGAGATTCGGCAAGAAAGGTAAGCTTAGCCCGGGCCTTATCAGATTCGTCGAAGAATAGGCCAAGTAGCATACGAGTTGAACTTACCTCCAGAATTAGAGTCTGTTCATCCAGTTTTCCACGTATCTATGTTGAGGAAGTATATAGGAGACCCCTCCAGAGTTGTTCCAGTTCAGGATGTCTAGGTTACGGAAGAGCTAGATTATGAAGAGGTTCCAGTAGCCATACTAGACAGGCAGATTCACAGGTTGAGAACTAAAGATATTGCTTCTGTCAAAGTATTATGGCATAATAGAAACCGAGAGGAGATGACTTGGGAAGTAGAGGAAGATATGAAAGTCAAATATCTTCAACTGTTCCAGACTTAATCAGCTAAAGGTACGTAAGTATTGTTGTCTAATGAATTGCCTTATATTATGTAGCTGGCTTATGTAATGAATACTAGTGTTGTGTGGTGTACTTGTATTGGACTTTTCTGCATTTCAAGATTTTTTAGATAGTCCATATTTCAGGGGAGACTCTGCTGAATTTTTCTAAACTAAGTCAAATAAGTTGAAATTTTTGCAAAGTAGAAGTTTACATTCGAGGACGAATGTTCTTAAGGGGGGAGGATGTTACACCCCATAAATTCTTGACATGTATATGGACTATTCGCATGTTGGTTAAGAGTTTTAGAATGCCATACGTATGAGAAAAGGGCCCGGGGAGAGACCGGACAAGCGCCAAGTCGGTGCGTCGCAAGGCAAATGCGACTAATAAATCGCATTCGACGAATGCGACTTATAGGTACCAACTATATAAAGCCCTCACTTTGTTTTAATTTCATTTCTTATTATTTCATTTCCAGAAAATGGCAAGCAACAATTAGGGACAAGGGTTTGAAGTAAAATTCCTTCCGATTACGCCGTCAAACGCGGTCCAAACTCAAATTAACTTCGGATACCGAAGTATAAAGCTGCAGAGAACATTCTTGTGGAGTTAGTTTCGTGAAATTCGGCGGGCGAACCATTGTCCTACCGAGCTAATTTGGAAGAAATAGCTGAATATTGGCCGAGTTACTCCAGTTAGCCGGAAAGCCGACAACTGAGGTATGTAAAGCTAGTTTCTTTGGCAAGTTAGTAATTCTAGCATTGTAAAAATAGAATAAATTCCAGAAGGTAGTTCTAGAAGCCGAGTATTAAGTATGTTGTATTATTATGTCATATCTAGAATAAAAGTCAGTAAATCAGTATCAGGCAGCAAGATCCTATCCCAGACTCAGTTTAATTCAACAAGAGATTCAAAATAGAATAGCAGAACATGGATAGTATTTTCAGATTTAATATAGATGTTATATGAGATTACTGTTGCTTGTTGAGACTTGTTTGTGATATGTGGGCACCCATAGAGCTTCCTTGCTGCCCCACCGTTAATAGTTGTGTCGACTCACCCGCCAGAGGGTGAGGATACGTCACTCCAAGGAGTGGCATGCCGTCTGTAGTAGGAAGAAGATGGGATGCAACATTCCCTATAGCAATCTGATCAACATTACAGTATACCTTGTCGAGCGCTTGCGCCCAGGGCACAGATTACCGATTACAGATACAGATTTCAGATTATAGTTACAGAAGTCCTTCAGACTCAGATACAGTTATAGTCAGGGGCCCAGAAGGCCCAAGATGCATACCTAGGGGGCCGGTGGGGTGCTCATAGTTACTAGGTGAGTGGAGTGAATTTATTTTTGGATGGCTTGACCCGGGTAGGGGTATATAGATTGCATGTTGATTGGCAGCTTCCGGCTTATGGGGACTGGTATAGGTTCTTGTATGCTATATATGTATATACATGTTACTTATTAAATGAATAGTTAGCAGGACGCAGCATCGACATGTATGGTTCTTATCTTCCTTCCAGTATAGTTAAGCTCAGTACAGATGCTGCTATCCCAAATAGTTTTAGCTATCCTCTGTTACTTCTGTAACTATCAGTATTACTGTTTATCTTCAGTTATGTTCAGTTTTGCTTTGCATACTCGGTACTAGTGGTACTAGCGCCCATTGGGGCGCTGCAGTACTTGCCTGCAGATACTCATAGACGAGGAGCCGATCCGTCGTAATTCTAGCCAGCACACAGAGTAATCAGCTCCTGTCATCCAGAGCTAGACAGTCAGAGGTTTATTTTTCTTTTGTTGTACAGTATGGGTAGCTGGGGCCCTGTCCCGACCATCTTATCAGTATTCTTAGAGGCTTGCTGGGGGGCAAGCATTAGAAAAGACATACGAAGAGCTGTACACTTTGTTGAACCATATTTCACAAGGTAATCCTGAATGGAATGCTGATACAACCCGAGGGGGAGTGAAGAAAGCGGCAGTGGTCTTGGAGGTAGATATATTCATAGCGATTGCTGCACAAATAGCTGCTTTGCAGAATCAAATTAACACTCATTTCAGTAGTATGAGGTTGAGCAGGCACAAACCCAAGTCAATGTAGTTCATCAGGTGTGATGTGAAGTCTGTGGAAGTAGTGAACACTCAGCTGAGTATTGTGGTGCCAATACAGATTCGGTAAATTTTGTTGGAAACGCCCAGAGGAGCAGTAATCAACAATATGGCAACAGTTACAACCCAAATTGGAGGAATCATCCTAATTTTTCATAGGGAAGTAATAGTCATCAGGGACAAAGTTCAAATCAGGGCATGCACAGAAATTAAGGGGTTCATCACAATTTTCAGCCGTAATTCAGAGGAAATAATGCACCTCCTCATTCCAGAAACATCGAGGATATGCTTAAAACCATAATAGCTAACCTAGCGCAGATGCAGGATGATCAGGTAAAATTAATAGCTGACATGAAAAATCAGCGGTTAGCTACAAAGGCATTGGAGTATCAGTTGGGACAGTTAGTTGGAGCCCAAAATTCTAGATCGAGCGGAGGATTACCAAGTGATACAGACCCAAATCCTAAGCAGGTTAACGCAGTTACTACCCAGAGTGGAAAGCAACTCAGGGAGGTGGAACCCGAAAGGCCACCTCAGAAATCTGGAGCAACAGAAAAGGATGAAGGAAATGATGATGTGAGGGGGAATGAAAAGGCAGCAGAAATGGAAAGACCATCGCCCCCGTTTCCTCAAAGATTGAAAAAGCACAAGGAGGAAGCATGCTTCAAGAAGTTCATGGAAGTGTTGAAGCAGGTACATATTAATCTTCCTTTAGTAGATGTACTGCAGGGAGCGCCAAAATATGCTAAGTACATCAAAGACATTGTAGCAAACAATAGTAGATTGACAGAGTATGCTACAATTGAACTTACTAAGGAGTGCACCTCCCGGATTCAGAATCGATTGCCGACAAAGCTCAAGGACCCTGGGAGCTTCATTGTTTAGATTACAATTGGGCAGTCTATTTGAGCTCGTGGGTTGTGCGATCTCGGAGCAAGTATAAATTTGATGCCAACATTAGTATCCAAGAAGCTGGAGCTGGGTAGTCCTAGACCAACCACTGTGATCTTGCAGCTAGCTGACCATTCATTGGCCAGACCTGATGGAATTGTGGAGGATGTGCTAGTGCAAGTAGTCTCCCTCATTTTCCCGGTGGATTTTATAATTCTTGATTTTGATCCAGACGCAGAAGTCCTATTCATTTTGGGACGTCCCTTTTTGGCAACTGGCGAGCATTAATTGATGTAGCTGCTGGGCAGCTAACCATGAGAGCTCATGATAAGGTAGAGGTCTTTGATGTCTACAAGGCCATGAAACTACCTGCCATCTATGAAGAGTTATCAGCAATCAGTGTTTTGAATCAGGAATCGATCCTTCAGATTATTGACTCACAAGATCCCTTGGAGAGAGCCTTGGTGGGACGTGATCATTTTGGGGACAGTGCCACATATGAGATGGTGCAGACTTTGAATGAGCCAAATTGGTTCTTTAGGAAGCAAGATTTTAAACCATTGAAGAGGTCATTGGAACCATCCCCAAAGCCATCAATAGAGGAGGCACCTAAATTGGAGTTAAAGACATTGCCTCCACATCTGCAGTATGTATTCTTTGGTGAAGATGACACCTTACCAGTCATCATTTCAGCAGAACTGACAAATGCACAAGTGAAAGATGCATTGGTGGTCCTTAAGAGGCGAAAGAGAGCAATGGGATGGCAGATGGCAGACATTAAGGGGATCAGTCCAGCTTTCTGCATGCACAAGATATTCGTGGAAGAGGGATCCAAACCAACCGTGCAACATCAGCGGAGGTTAAACCCAGTGATGAAGGATGTAGTCAGAAAGGAAGTGATCAAGTGGCTGGATGCAGGAGTGGTATATCCCATCTGAGACAGTGAATGGGTTAGCCCATTTCAATGCATTCCCAAGAAAGGGGGAATGACCATGGTCACAAACAAAAAGAATGAGCTAATTCCCACACACAGAGTCATGGGCTGGCGAATTTGCATGGATTATAGGAAGCTCAATGAGGCCACTCGGAAATATCACTATCTGAGTCCATTCATTGATCAGATGTTTGACAGGCTGGCAGGGAAGGAATATTATTGCTTTCTGGATGGTTACTCTGGCGATAATCAAATAGCCATAGCACAGAAGATCAGGAGAAGTCCATGTTTACATGTCCTTATAGGACATATGCTTTCAGGAGGATGCCCTTTCATCTATGCAATGCACCAGCCACATTCCAGCGATGCATGATGGCGATATTCCACGATATGGTGGAAGACTATGTCGAGGTATTTATGGATGACTTTTATGTTTTTGGTAACTCGTTTGCTATGTGTTTGCAGAATCTTGACAGGGTGTTAACTAGATGTGAAGACTCAAACCTGGTGCTCAACTGGGAAAAGTATCACTTTTTAATCAAGGAGGGTATTGTTCTTGGCCATAAGGTGTCATGCAGAGGGTTGGAAGTCGATCGTGCAAAGATAGAGGTGATTGAAAAGTTACCACCGCCAATATCAATTAACGGTGTCCACAGCTTTCTAGGACATGCTGGGTTTTATAGATGGTTTATTCAAGTCTTCTCTAAAATTTCTAGACCGATATGCCAGTTGCTAGAAAATGAGGTGAAGTTTGAATTTGACAAGGAATGTGTAGAAGCATTTGAGGAGCTGGAAAAGAAGCTGGTGGAAGCTCCTATTCTCATTGCTCCTGATTGGGAATATCCTTTTGAGTTAATGTGTGATGCAAGTGATGTGGCTGTAGGAGCGGTATTGGGGCAGCGAAGGAATAAGATTTTTCATTCCATCTACTATGCAAGCAAAACACTTGACGCTGCACAAGTTAATTACACAGTCACTAAGAAGGAGATGCTGGCTCTAGTGTTTGCATTTGACAAGTTTAGATCCTATCTGGTGGGGTCAAAAGTGGTGGTACACACTGATCATGCAGCAATTCGGTACTTATTTGGCAAGAAAGATGCAAAGCCCGGGCTAATCAGGTGGATATTATTGCTGCAAGAGTTTGATCTGGAGATCCGAGACAAGAAGGGAAGTGAAAATTAGGTTGCAGATCACCTATCGCGACTAGAGAACCGTTCACATGTGAAGGAAGGTGAGTGCATCCTAGAAGAGTTCCCTGATGAACAACTATTGGCAATAAAGGAAGCTGAACTCCCTTGGTATGCAAATATTGTGAACTTTTTAGTAAGTGGAGTATACCCATCTGAGGCAACGACTCAACAAAGGAAGAAGCTGAGGCATGAGTCCCGGTACTACATGTGTGATGAGCCATATCTATTCAAGCAAGGACCAGATCAAGTGATGAGGCGATGCATTCCAGAAAGTCAGACGGCAAAGGTGCTAAGGAGTTGTCATTCATCGCCATATGGAGGTCATCATGGAGGAGCGTACTGCTCACAAAGTGCTGCAATTCGGGTTCTTTTGGCCCACACTGTTCAAAGATGCTGCAGCTTATGTCAAAGTATGTGATCGATATCAAAGAACAGGAACAATCGGCAGAAGACAGGAAATGCCATTGCATCACATATTAGAAGTTGAGGTGTTTGATGCGTGGGGGATAGATTTTATGGGCCCATTTCCACCATCATTTGGCAATCGATACATCTTGGTGGCAGTGGATTATGTTTCTAAGTGGGTTAAGGCAGTAGCTTGTCCCAGGAACGACAACAAGGTGGTGACTAGATTTGTGAAGAAGCAGATTTTCACCAGGTTTGGTACGCCACGAGCAATTATCAGTGATGGAGGGGCACATTTTGTGAAAGCAGGGTTAAGGAATCTGCTAGCGAAATTCGGGTTTCGGCATAAAGTGGATACAACATATCATCCCCAAACTAGTGGGCAAGTCGAGGTGTCAAACAGGGAAATTAAACAGATTTTGCAAAAAACGGTGGACACACAACGATTGGATTGGGCAAGCAAACTGGATGATGCCTTGTGGGCATATCAAACTGCTTATAAGACACCCATTGGGACTTCACCGTACAGATTGGTTTATGGGAAGGCATGTCATCTACCCCTAGAGCTGGAACATTGAGCTTATTGGGCTGTGCGGAAGCTGACCATGGATCATGAGCTTGCAGGAAAGAGGAGATTGATGCAGCTGAGTGAGTTGGACGAGTTTTGATGGCACGCATATAAAAGTGCAAAATGCTACAAATAAAAAATGAAAAGGTGGCACGACAGGCACATGGTGCATAGAATCTTTGAGCTGGCCAAAAGGTGCTGCTATTCAACTCTAGGTTGAAACTCTTCCAAGGGAAATTGTGCTCCAAGTGGTCAGGGCCATTTGAAGTAGTAAGGATGACCCCACACGGGGCGGTCAAATTGTGGCAAGAGGATAAAAGTGCCACATTTTTGGAATGGACAAAGGTGTAAGCACTACTGGGGTGAGGGTGTTAATCGAGAGAAGACGTCTATCACCTTAGTAGATGAATGAGGATGACAAGCGTCGAGCCGCGACAGTAAACCAAGCGCTGCACAGGAGGCAACCCGTGGATGTAATGTACTAGACTAGTTAGGAACTAATTTTAAAAAAAAAGAAAAAAATGGCTGGCACTAGGTGGGAGGCAACCCACGATTTTCTAACAAGTTGTTGTTGTTGGATGATTTTCAGGAAATATGGAGGGCAAAAATACAAAATCGCAAGTGGAAAAATAAAGGTAAAAAATGTGAAAATTAGGGGCAAGAGACAGTGAGCTTACGCGTTAGCTCCGTGTCACGGAGGCTGACTCCCACGTTACCCTCCGTGACACGTTGAGGCTAAATCCAGGTATGTCAAAATTTCCAGTGAGCTTCTGCATTGGCTCCGTGTCATGGAGCTTACCCTCTGCGTTGGCCTCCGTGACACGTTGAGGCCAATATCGCGTCGGGTTAGTTCAGGGCAGCGGTTGACCCGCGCGAAATCACGCTTTATAACCCCCCAAAACATGATTTTTCCCTATTTTGCTTAAACCCTCCGCGACAAAACTCCCATTCCCCCTTCTCCCTCAACGTGCCATGGCTCTAGCTAGGGAAAACTCTTCAATTCCTCTTCAAACTCTGCAAGTAAGGTATGTTCTTGAATTTCTTCTCATTCTTGATGCATAGTTCAAGTCTTGAACATATTTTATGAGTAAGCTCTGCCCTAAGGTATTAATGAGATGTGTAATTGCTTGGGTCATTGATGAATGTTGATTTTGTACTAGTGTTGTGTTTTGAACTCAATAATTACATGAATTGTGTTGAAAATTTTCTATTGTTGATAACTAGGGTTGAGAAAGTGAGTTTTGAAGAAGAAGAAAGGGTAGAAACAAAGAAATTTTGGGCAACGGGTGTTGTTGGAGTTAATTTTTTTTTTGTGCTTAAACTTTGAATGTGTTAGGTTGAAGATCGATTTTGGGGAATGAAAGTAGGAAAATCCCATAGGTTTGTGTGCACAAACTTGAAAATTGCTCATGATTTTGTAAAGGGATAGATGGATGAACTTTAATAATGCATTGTATGAAGTCTGAGTAGTACAATGACACTGTTCCATCGACTTTTATTAATGCACTGAATCTTTTGGGAAATAAGAGCTGAAAATATATGGTGGTTCTTGTCGAATTGTATTGATTAAGGCTACCAACTAAGTGTGGGGTGATCAATTTAAGCCCAGCCTTAGTAGTAGCCAAATATACCATGAATGACATTTGAAATATATGCTTTTGATGGACAGGACAAATGTCTGGAAGGCAAGACAAGGGGAAAGGCGCATCCATATCTGGCGCCAATAGAAAAAGACTGAGAATTGGGGCAGCAGTGCCAGTAGCACCACCTATTCCAAGGGGGAAACATAGACAATATGGAACACGATGGGTTTTAGATGAGGGAAAGAAATGGTACTCCAAACACAAGGAAACCAAGTATTTCCCTAAGGAGCAAATAGCAAGGGATCCACTAGCTCAAGAATTCCCGAGAATCTTATACAGGATAAACACTGTGGGGTTAAACTTCATCTTCGAAGAACCCAAAGAGTGTAATCTTCATCTCATAAGGGAGTTCTACGCTAATTGGAACCCCATCGTGCGCAGCCACATAGTCAAGATCAGAGGACAGGTGATTACTTTTGAACCACAACATCTTAATGCCATCTTGGGGACGCAGGACACAGACGCGCATGTCCTCCGCCAGCTGAATATCCCTCCACCATATACAGATATTAGACGCACATTATATGGAGCATGATCAACAGCTAGGTGGAGTCGTCACAAGGAAAGAGGATATCACCAGACATTTCCATACTCCCAAATAAACAGAGAAGCAAGGATCTGGTTGAAGATAGTGTGTACTTGCCTGATCCCGGGGGTGCACATGACTGATGTCACGCGAGATAGAGTTTTTTTGGTGTATGCATTGATGAAAGGACTGTAGATAAATGTTGAAGCGGTGATTATTTCCGCCATGAAGAGATCCAGACTTCATCAAGGGCATCGGTATGGTATCGATGGTCTTCTAACAGCTTTCCTCAGGGACCATGGTATTAAAGAAGAGGCCCTGGATTACATTTGGCAAATTGATCGTCATGCTTTGGACGTCACTAAGACCAAAGCACCCGATACCACATTTGGGCCGGTGCTTACACTAGCTGAGCGACATGCTCGGGATGACCAATACATGGCCAGAATGTATGGAATGCAGATGCTGCAACTGCGGATTGGTGGAAGGCCTGCTACAGAGAATGAATTATGGCAGCTCGAGATGGATTATCCATTTAATGAGCATGCTCGAGCATTATGCAAAATTGGGCCCGCATTTGTAGAACCAGTTGATGACGACGTCCCTACTGATGAGTAAACACGCCAGGATGACTCAGACATTGAGTCAGAGGAGGACGACGGAGAAGATTCTGATCTTGGAGATGAGGCACTAGCACCTGATGAAGAGATTGAACATTTTGATCGATCAGGGAGTTACACCACCCAAACTTTGTTTTTAATTGCAGATATGCGAACACTGGGGACAGTGTTCCAACTAAGTGTGGGGTGGGAGTAGTTAGGTGCTGGTGTAGTAAGGCTGTGCTGTGCTTGTGCTTCTATGGCTGTTTAATGTGTGACAT
The DNA here is from genome assembly GCA_035772735.1 of Datura wrightii. Lineage (NCBI taxonomy): Eukaryota > Viridiplantae > Streptophyta > Magnoliopsida > Solanales > Solanaceae > Datura > Datura wrightii. The sequence continues at coordinate 65,384,522 of JASDFA010000019.1, read as the reverse complement.
TGTGTTTCGTGTTATGTTGTTGATGATTTTGTGTGTTGGTGCTGGTGATGTAATAAATTGTTAAGGAGTTATTTGTGTAATTATTTGTGTAAGTTATTTGCTATTTTTATTTTTTATTTTTTTATTTTTTCTATTTTTTTATTTGGGTTTCTCGATTTTTGTTTTCGGTGCTTTTTCCGAGAATAGTCCCTTTGAATCGAAGTCTTAGATAGATATTGTTCCCTATAATGGATGTATGACGACCGTCTTAAGGGAAATTTAGTCAGTAGGTTTAGATTTTTTTTTTCAAATCCGTAGCTAATTAATGGTTTGACATTCTCATTATGTGCTACACATGATTGTAAGATGCAAGTGTGATTCGTATGGAAGCATGCAAGTGTGACACCTAGCTCTAGAATTCGACTCGTTGTGCTTAAAGCTTAATTTTGAGTTCTTGTAATTAACTGAGTTAAGAGTCTGTGAATATGTCTTAAATTGAGCATGTGCACTGAGTGTGAGTTTTTCTAATATTCCATGCTACTTTGAAGTGCCCAGAACTTTCCTGGTGTGTATATAAAACGAAATGAAGGATGTGGATTGTAGGAGAGGATGTAGGCATTTCTTTGAATGAACCTAAATTTTATCCCTAATCTTACCTACCTTGAATGTTAAATCCTACTTAGCCCCATTGAGTCTTAAGCCTATTCTTTGATAGTTACAACATAAGCTTAATCCTTTTCTTTCATTAGCCGTGAATTTGATCCAAAACTCCTAAGCGCTTAAGTGAAAAATTCCAATGAGTGAAGGAGTGAGAAGAATGAAATAGATGGAAAGATATAAGTTGTGAAAGTTGAGAAAAGGACAAAGGTGCACTTGTTTGAAAATGATTGATTATTAGTAGAGAGTAAGAAAGTAAATGAAAAATTTGCTTAAATACGCTTTACTAGTAAGCTGAGTGTGCTTAAAGAAATGGGAACAAAAAAAGAAAATTCAAGAGTGAGAAGAATGAGGAAGAAGTAAGTAATGAGATGTCTTTAATGAATGTTGGAGGTATTAAAAGCGCTTGGGGAAGATAGTTACTACTACTGGTCAGAACAGTACTTACTAGTCCCTTAGCTTACATTACAACCCATTAAGTCGTACTTGATCTTACGTTCATACATCCTTAAATTAGTGGAGTAAAACACTAAGGGTAAGCTTATGGTTCACTAGATTATGCATGTGAATTCTTTGAGAGAGCGAGCGTAATTTTATTCACATACCCATACATGTTGTGCTTTGAAAATTTTGTGAGTAAAAATGGGGTAACTCTCTTGTGTTGTGAGGGTACATGCTTAATGAGAGATAACATTCATGTCAGATTTCTTGATTGGTTGATTTGCATGAGTTTTCTAAGATTGAGAGTCGATTCTTGAGGTTAGGAAGTCTTAACATAGTTGTATTTCATTTCAATGATTAAATCATGCATGCCCTATTCTTAACTTGCTATCTTAAATAATCATTATATCCATAGCTTGAATTATCTTGCTAAAAATTAGCTATGCCTGAGTCTTCAATTACATGAGATGTGAAAGGTTGTTCGAGGACGAACAAGGCTTTAAGTGTGGGGTAGGTGATCTTGGGCATAATTGCATGCCCAAGTGATACTTTATTACTTAATTTGGACTTGTTTATCTACTTTTATGTGTACATTCTCATGTGGTTTTTATGTAAATGTGGATTTATACTAACCAACATGATTAGTTATTGTTTTTGAAGTTTAGAGTGAATTTTGGAAACTAATCTACAAGTTGGTGAAGTGGAGGAATGGACTCGGGAGCAAAACATGGAAGTCGGCAAGAAAATACTAAAAACTTGATGCTCCGCGATATAGGCCGTGTCACGCTACCATCGCAGAGGCATTCTTCCTAGAGTGAAATTTGAGCTGAATTCCAGTGAAGGTACGCGATGGCACCGTGTCACGGAGCCTATGCTCCGCGGTCACTTTCGTGACACGCTGGGAAGGCTTTGCTGCACACCCGGATTCTAGTGAAGGTGCGCGACAAGTCCGTGGCACGGAGCTAAGACTCCGCGATAGCCTCTGTGCCACGCTGAGGCTAAGATTTGTGCATCCAAGTTCCAGTGAAGCTCCGTGATAGGGCCGTGGCACGGAGCTGATGCTCCGAGATAGCCTCCGTGCCACGTTGCCAGTTTATTCTGGGGAAATTTCTCACTTGTATAAATAGCATACTTAGGTTTTATTTTAAGGTATCTGACATTTCATGCTAGAACATGGGTATCAAGCAGTTGAGCTGAAGAAGTTCTAGGGTTAATTCTCTTCCTTTTTCTCTTAAATTTCAATTGCTTGTATGATTTCTACTTGTTTGAAGATATTTAATCATCAAATGAGTGGCTAATTCACCTTTGGCTGAGGTTGAGGATGATTGCAGTAGTATGTAATTGATGTTATTTCAGTTTTTATCTTCTCTACAACGGTTGTTCTACTAATTCTTGTTTTCACTACTTTAATGCTAGGCCATTGTTAATGTACATCCTAGAATTGCAGTTTTATTTCCGAAAGGAAGATTAATTGGATAGATGTGAATTGGTAGAATATGTTCTTGTCTTGGTTGAGAAATTAAGAGAAGATTAACGATCAGAATAGAAATATATCTGTAATGTTATATTTGGTCATCTAGGGAATTTGTTGTGTATTACTAGAATATGAGGTTTTTGCATCACTGAAATGTGTAATGCAAGTCTCATGATTCTTTAATTGGAGAGGATTTCGAAATAGCCAATCCATTGGTTGATAATTCCTAACTAACAACCGAAGAGAAGTGTTGACTGATATTGAATCAATAAATTACATATCTGGATGTTTTGCCTTAACCTCAATGTCACGCCCCACCCTGGGGGGTATGACTGGCACCTGGTGCCTAATAGGACCTAGACTGCTATCTGGTGAGCCAAAGCACATCTGGTGCCTCGCTGGCTCTAACTCAAATTCCTGAAAACAAAGGGCTATATAACGGCTGTAAACACAGCCTCGGCCAACAGGCCTATAGCCACCTGTACCTGAAAAACAGCTAACCAGAAACATACTACTGTCAAGGGAACCTATGCGGGTCGGCAAGGCCACCATGCTGTCTAGTTCTCTGTAACTTAACAATGGCACGCTAAATAATTACGTGACCGGCAAGGTCACCACTACTGACTGGTTATGGCCACACACGGCCAACAGGAACAGAAATAACAAATAACTATAACAAGCTGCACGGCCTCACACGACTGGCTCAGCTGACCACAGGGAAATATATATACAGACTGCAAGCCTCTAGGAATAATAATAGAAATGATCAGGACAGGGCCCCAATCTACCCGTACTGTACAATAAAAGAAAACGAAATACACCTCTGGAATTCAGGCTCTGGATGACAGGAGCTGAATACTCAATAGCTGACTTGAATCACGAGGGATCGCCTCCTCGTCTATGAGTACCTGCAGGCAAGTAATGCAGCGCCCCACTGGGCGTCAGTACCGTAGGTACTGAGCATGTAAAGCAACTGAAATACACAACTGAAATGGATAACAACAGTAACATGACATATAAGCAGAAAGTAGCTGAGTCTATCTAGCTGAGAATAACTGGGGAGAGTTTATTTATTCCATAACTAAACTGAGCGTACCTGATGCCGTGTCGTCCCACTGTCTATCAGTATCTAATAGCACATAGAGGTATACATAATAATACACACAATACCTGACCGACCCCCATAAGCCGGAAGGTGCCAACCAACACACAATCTATTTACCCCTACCAGGGTCTAAACAAACCAAAAATAAGTCACTCCACTCATCTGATAACTGTGAGCTCCTCCTACCGGTCCCCTTGGGTACGTAGCTCAGGCCTTGGCCTCTGACAATAAACTGTGTCTGAGTCCGAAGACTCCTACCTCTGGGTGCAGGTGCACGCGGGGTGTGTAATAAAAACTGCCCCTGGGTGCAAGCACGCAACAGGGTGATTTTATAAAAATTTGTATCTGAAACTGCCCCTGGCCACAAGCGCAGACAGAGTGTTCTACCCCTGTAAACAGGATGGACTGGCTCTGCGCAGAGTAAACTGAACTACCCCTGCAAGCAGGGTGGTCTGGACCGTATTATCATGGTGGTCGGCCATCATCGTCCTCTAGGCGGACGACATCGCCCAGCTGGTGGCGGTATCTGAATCTGGTATCGACACAGCTATAACCCAGGGGTGGTGGGGATGCTAAAAGGGACACCCACATGCCACAACAAGTCTCAACAACCAAATAGCACATAAAAATAGCAAGCATGTATAACTGAAAAGACTATCTGGAATCTAACTTCTTATTCTGATCTGTTTCTACACTGAGCTAATTCTTACTAATTATACTGATTCTGTAACCTCTGTTTAACTGTACCGCTAATCTGTAGCCAAGATACTATCTGTCTATCTGATCTTTCTTTATTGACTTTTATTATGAAAATTTGTTTCTTTTATTCTACTACATGCTTGCTAATCACGTAATAGGCTATACTGAATCTGAAATACTAACTTGCCCTCGGGCACATACTTTTCTAACTTTCAGACTGAATACGATATAACAATGCAAACTAGGTTTACTGAACTTTGCACAATACTTAACATTCAACTCCGGGAATTCTACTACGGAGTTTATTGTACTATACAAGGCTAAAGCTGCTAACTTGCCGAAGGAACTAGCTTTACGTACCTTAACCTCGAGTTACTCGACTGTCGGACGAGGCTCAGTCAGTACTCCAGCTATTTCTCTCAACTGCATTCATATATACGTCAATTAGTACTAAATATAACCTTATTCTGAAGAATAACATCACTTTCGATAAAATTATAGCCTAAACTTAGGCTTATCGAAAGACGGTCGAAAACTCGCTATTTTTCAGAAGTCTAGAAGGGAGAAGTATTCACTTCACAGTTAGGAGCACATAGACACTAGTTTGGAGCAATTCCACCTATCTTAGCCCGGTAGCACGACGATTCGTCGGCCGTATTTCGTGAAACAAAATTCGTAGGAATGCTCCCTGCTGCTAAATACCTCGGTACCTGATGTTAATTTGAGTTTAGACCGCGTTTGACGGCGTAATCAGACGGAAATTATCAAGAAACCTTTGCTTCCTCTTCCTCTCTGATTTTCTCTCTGTTTTAGCTGGAAATTATAAGAATTGCAACTTTAAAACCGAAGTGGAGGGGCTTATATAATAGACACTGTAAATCGCATTTCTGGAATGCGATTTATAAGTCGCATTCTTGGAACGCGATTTGTAAGTTGCATTCCTGGAATGCGATTTGTAAGTCACATTTTGCCTTGCGACGCGCCGACTTGGCGCTGGTCCGATCTTTCCCCGGGCCTTTTTCTAGCATGTATGGTTTTCAAATACTCTTAACCAACACGCGATTAGGCCATCTATATGCCGGGAATTTATGGGGTGTAACACTCAACTTGTTCGTGCTATTGTTCAGATTATGATTTACAATCTTTTTACTTAAAGTTACATTAACTAGTATTCTTGAAAAATCACCATTTGTTCTGTTTGTCTGCTTGTATAAAGAAGTGCGTATATAGACACTTAAAGAAAAATTACTGCCACATTACAGTCCCTGTGGGTTCGATACCTGGCTTGAAATAAAGCCACTTTATTACCTCTACGACCACGTGCACTTGTGTGTAATTGGGAGTGAACACCAGATACCCACACTTATTCTCTACCAGCTCTCCCACAACTTGAGATATCAGTCCCTCCCTAGAACTCAATTTAGTTTTCATGTTCAATTTATGTGTTAAGTGTCTTTTGTGTTTATGGATGTATGTAAGAAAAGTGAATTCTGTTCAGCTGTGTAGTTTGAATTGGAGGTATTTATTCCGTCAGTTTTTGGTTTAATGATCAGTATTTGAATATTATCATTACATCTCTCTACTTTTCTATGTTTTTTCTAACATTCGAGGATGAATGTTCTTAAGGGGGAGATATTATAATGCCCCAGAAACTCAAAGGCTAGACTCGGGACTTAAACCAGAGAAAATTGGAAAGTCTACACCAAGTCACAGAACAAGTCTTTCTATGATCCGTGGGGAGTGACCACGAGTCGTTAAGTGACTCGTGGTGAGACCTAGGGGCATATTTTGATATTTTGGTGGTTAGGTGACCACGGGTGTGACCACGAGTCGTGGTCCACCCCACGAGTCATGAAATGACCCGTGTTCAAGGATAGTATGAAGGCTAGGAAAATATGGGCAGTGAACTTCACGGATTAGTCACCACGAGTCGTGGTCCAAGCCACAATTCATTAGGTGACCCGTGGTTCAAATTGAAGAGTATGGGTGTTGGCAGTGTAGTTGACGAGTGGGTCACCACGAGTCGTAGGGTACACCACGAGTCATGGTGTCCCTCGTGGTGACCAATAGGGGATTTTGGGTTGTGGACCCAATGACCATGACCATGAGTTGTAGTCACTAGGCACGAGTAGTTGTGTCCCCGGTGGGGACTAGTAGTCAGGTTTCCCTGCGAATTTCCTAGGGTCTTTTAGTAATTTCCTACCTTCCTAAACTTTAAACTATGTTATTTTAGACATAATTTCAGACTTATTAGTAGGAGTAAACAGTTTCTTTTCTCATTCCCCACTCAAATCTTCAGAAAAGTAGATCGTAGAAAGTTTATCTCAGAGCATTTCAGAGCAAGAAATAGGGCATACCTTTTCTCCTCGATTCTCAAGGAGTTTTTTCGGTATTGTTCTTCAGATATGTGGGAGTTAAACAAGCGGATAGTTCTTCCCTTATGTCCCCCAAAACTCTTCTCAAATTTCTTTATGAATATTAGGCCCGAGCTTTCGGATGCGAAGAGATTATATTTAAATTTTCTTTGAATTCGCGTAGAATGATATCCATGATTATTTGTAGAGATGATTTCCTTCAGTTCATGAGCAAATTGACATTATTTCAACAAAGGTGAATCCTAGCCCTGCAGATTTTTGAATGTTGAGAAATCCTTGATAATGTCTTGTTTAATTCATGTAGAATCATCTTATATACTAATTATGGGTATTTTCCCACCAACTAATGGTAGTATTGGTGCTTATCTCTGTGGATTGACTTCAACCCTTTTTTTTAGGGTAGAACAAACTAGAAATTCATGATTTAGATGATAAACCTTGGAATTTTCTTGACTATACCAGTGAAGTCAACTCCCTTATTATTTTACATGCTAAATTCTCAGTTAGCAGATTAGTTTGACTACAGAACTTCCTGAGGTGTCAGTATCAGCTCCCAGTTATCAAAATCAGATTTAGAATCCAGTTTATTGGTCCACTAGGCGGTCATGACATTTTAGACATATAGTTCTGACTAGCCTTAGGATCCCAGTTAATATTTCAGTTTGTTCTCAGACAGTTACCATGCTTCTAGATAAGCAGCTCTGACCAGTCTTAAATGCAGTGTCAGAATCTGGTCCGTTAAAACTCTCGGGTACTTTCAGACACGTATCCCTGACTAGTCTTGGGCTCAGTTTCGAGCTATCATCCTAGTATTCAGTTTAGGATTATCCAGTGAGAGTAGGACTTAGCACCGAGTAACACCGAGCGGACCGGGGTTCCAGCGCACCCAGGTTCCCAGAACAACGTTGCCAACATAGGTTTCCATATTTATTGGCCTAATTTGCCCCAGACTTTTGTGATTACCTAGTTCATTCCTTTATACCCTTGCAAGGTATATTGGGTCCTACTGGTGGGGTGTATACATCGGACTCCACGTCTAGGTCACGTGGTTACATGTCAGTTATAGACTTTCCCACTAGTCTCAGTCCAGTTTAGTTCAGATCAGTAATCCAGACTCAGAACATGCTTTGACCATTAGACAGGGTCTTCTAGACCACCTTAGTATCATAGTTATTCAGTTTAGTAGCTTTAGTTGGTCATTGCACGTCTTTGAGTTCAACATTTCTTTTATTATTCATTCTATTGTATTATGTGCCTCTTACTTAATTAGTACATCAAAGTACTGATGCATACTTTTATGCTGTATCATTTTATGATACAACTGCAGGATCATAGTCCCAACCTCGTTAACAGACCGTATACCGAAGAACTCAGCTATCCGGTTGGTGAGTCCTCATCCTTCGAGGATGAAGATTACTTGCTTTAGTCATGATTTCATTTATTTTATTTTGATTTGGAGTTAGCTGGGGGTTCGACCCAGCAACTCATTAGACCTAGTAGCTTTAGACGTAGAGTTGTTTTTAGACTCGGATTGATTTTCTTAAATATGTAATCTTGTTCAAGTGTTATTATTTTTGCTTTAAATTTCTATTGCACATATTTTTATGTTACTTACAATGCCAGTGTATGATAGACCAGGGGTTGACTTAGGGTCACTTGTAGCTTCAAGTACCGTGTTCCATCCAGGGTGTAAACTCGGGGCATGACAACTTTGGATAGTAGTACATAACTTCACATATTACCTTAAAAGGTTGGTATTCACTCTTATCTTCCGTTGTTATTAACAACTATATTTAAGATTTACAATTTAGCCAGTTCTCTCGTTAACATTTTCATCTTAACTTGTGTCACACACGTTTTCTTATCTTTAGAGAAAGGTTTAAGAAAATATACTTTTAAACTAAAGTGCCTCAAAACGTATACATATATGGGGAAATAACCCTATCATGGAATCAATATTTCAACAATTCATTTACCCTCATTAAGCTTAGTGTCAGTTCTTGGGTAATCATTCTTAACACATCGTCGTCTTAGTCTCTTTACTAGTGTCACATAATAGCCAGTACATTAAACAGTGTTGACACCATCTATATACTTTAACATAAAAGACCAGCTCACGGTGCCCATGCTGAGGGGTCTCTTGACTTAATTTACAACTACGACAACAATCATATACAATATGTCTTTCGCTTCACATTTGCTTGCTTCAAACATTCCTAAGGATTCAAGCTTAATGCCAGGTATTTCCAACACTTTTGACAGAATCATACATGTCTCAATATGGGTTTAAAAATGTATAAATATTAGTTCTTTCAACGACTTAGATTCATGCTCGAAAAAATAAGGATAAGGACGCGTTTATATACCTTGGCACGTCGACTCTAATTTTGTCGAAAATGTTCTTTTCAAGCTTATACTTTAAAGCTCCCTTTCAAGTCAAATTTACAACCACAACAAGTAGCAACTTCACTTCACCAACGTTTTGGAAAAATTGGGCAGCGACATGCTACAAGAACACACAGAAAAACAACAACACACTACTACACCATTCTCTAAGCTTTAACCTCACAAACTCAAGGAAATAAAAGAGAGAATTACTTACCATTTATTGGAGATGTTATTATCTAAAGTAGGAATAGGTTCCTACTCTTTCCTCTGCCCAGAACCATCTCAAAATGCAGCAATACAACAATTAATAATAAGATAACACACAAGCCATGACTTTTATTCAAGGTTCTCTTCCTAAACCCAAAAGAAAAAAGAGTTAAGTTTCTTGCCTAGGATGTATTTCCACCTAATAGGGCTCTTAATTCTCTGAATTCTGAAAATAATAAGGTGAAATAGAGTAGCAATGAGCTTCTAACCTCAAAATTACTTTTTATAAGTGAGCTCGCTAGGATGGGTGGTGCCAGTGTATGGCGTATCGTGTGATTTGGCCTTGGGCATGTGCGCGCGCGCAATGGATTCTTTTTGTATGCCTGTCTCAGCGCCCATGCGCTTGGGAACTTTCCAAGCCGATAGTGCTGTCTTCAAATAAGCACAACTTTTTTCTCCAAACTCTGATTGATGAGCATTTTTTCTCGTTCAAGTCTAGATTCAAAGACCTTTAATTTGATAGGTCATAAACCAACTAACTCCACATATATTAGGTGATATGCTCCTTCAAATTCACACCATACATTTAATCACTTGAAGTTACACTCCCCGCGACATTCCTTATCGTATACATTTCATATATTTCACTTTCCTTAAATAAACATGCAATTATGTTAATTACTTTATGTCAATGTACTTATGAAAATTTAAAATTTCATAATGTAACAGTAGCCCAAAGCCAAGGCTATCCTTGCACTAATTGATCTAAGGATCTTACCGAATGCCTACCAAGTTGATGGCCCATAAAATGCACACCCCTAATCTCTCATATTGCTAACAACAATCATTTTCCCTTATTTTTTTACACTTTCATTTGATACTAGGCCAAGCTAATACTCCGAAAAGTTACTTTACATTTAGACATGACGCATACTTGTGTGAACTAATTTTAAAAACTTGGTGAATTTACCCTCCAATCCTTGAGGGATGTGATCTCGGATCTTTGTTGGGTACTTGTTTTGAAAACGATCATTGCCACCTCCCTAATGGGAGAGTTGTTTTGGACGTTATCATGGCCAAGTATCCTCAGCTCTTTCCTTCTAGTGCAGTTCCATCTTGAGGTAATAGTTTCCCTTAGTACTCTCTTTAGTTTAATGTCTCTCAGTAGCTTTCATGTCTTAGTATGCATGTATATTTCATGAAATCAGTGCAACATATGTATGTAATTCAGTTAAGAATCAATCATTCCATCAGTATTTAGTGTGTAACATTCAGTTTTGGGATTACAACTCTTTCTTTATCTTTTCATCTTTATCAAACTTTATTTGAGGATGAATGTTCCCAAGGGGGAGATATTGTAACACCTCATATTTGAAATGGACTAATTAAACACCCTTAGATAAGATTCAGATCTAATTGGTTATCCATAGGTTAGTTGATGGACTGTGGTCCAAAAGGACAATTCTTCCTGTCAACTCTGGAAATGAATCTGAGAAGGACCATCTACAGGGATCTTTCCATGGCTCAGTTGTTAGACCATTATTTAATTGACGACCTATTTTATGAATCATGGAAATTGTTTAGAGGGATGAGCATATCATTAGTAAGACTTCACGATTGGTTCAACAGACCATCGTCCCAGTTGACAACCCGTCTATTCACCTATCACATTGGCAGGAAGTTAAAGTGTGACTTCCCCCGTAGTTGGGGGCGGGGGTTAAGCGTCCGATTCGACAATGATTCTAGAGAGTTGGATTTAGGGAAAAAGGGATGGTAAAGTCTATGGTCCATCATCCAAAGATGGCCCGTCAATTTGTCTATTGAATGTCACCACTTCACCTCCCTAGGTAAGGATGTACCAGTTGACGATCCATTGTTGGAAGGACGAGACGTCAACCTAGCTATCAAAACTCCACAGTTTCCCCCCATCAATTCGATGATTCAAGGCATGACCCATCATCTGAAGGACGGCTTGTGGTATGGTTCATGGATGGTGAATTTCTAGAATTTTAAAATGGGCTTCAAAGGTATTTTAGTCTTTTTCCAGTCTTGTAACTTTTAAATTACGTCATTTTCGGGTCGTTTGGAGGGGTCTAGTCGACCCTTGCCCTTATTCTCTCCTAAACATGTAGAGACAAACATCAGAAGTACCAAATTCTCTCAAGTCTAAACCTAGAGCTCCTCTCCAAAAGCTTCAAGATCGAAGCTCTAGCAAAGAATTCTCCTACTCCAGGTATGTGGGATTTAAACAAGGGTATCCTTTCATAGTTTGTGTCCCTAATGCTTTCAGAAAAACCTAGAATTCTCAGCCTTATAGGAAATCATGTCTTCGGGTTCTTCAGTTAGTTAATGATTTATCTAATTATCTCAATGTTTCAAGACTCCCATAATTGTTATTATTTGAAATTCATGGTTTTATATTCAATTAGACATTGTACTTTGATGACCATGATTTAGCATAATTTCAAGTTTAATTTGTATGATTAGCATTGTTTCATAAAAGTTTTCTTGTTAAGAGTATATGATCATATCATGATTTCTGTATAAATGTTTTCATAGCATAACTAGTATTACCAGGTCGTTTAGACTCTCATAATACTTACCCAAAAAGTAGCTTCCGACATAGTCTTAGGGCATCAGTTTTTGAGCTATCAGTATTTTATAAATTTGGAATAGTACTTAGCATTGGGTAAGCTAGGGTGTAGTGCACCCATATCTCGGAACTACGTGTTACCATAGGTTATTAGCCTGAATCGGGATCAGTTATGATTACACCAGCCATGCCTTTATCTAGGGGCAAGGGATATTGGGTCCTATCGATGGGGCATATACATCGAGCTCCACATTTAGCTCACGTGGTTATATGTCTATTAACAGACTCTCCTACAATACAATACAATTTCAATCATAGTTACAAACTCAACTTTCAGTGCATGTAAATGAACCTAAAAAAATTATACTTGTACTTTTATTAGGTATTTTCATGCTACCATTTCATATCAATATTCTGCATCTTAGGTTAGGCTATTGCACTTCAGACAATTTATGAACATGGTTACACATTTAGTACAACTTTAAAATTATTAGCATGTTTTATATTTTAGTTTCATATCTCATACACTCAGTATATTCAAAGTATTGACTGTATACTTCTTATGCTATATTGTCTTATGATATAGATTTAGGTATTTAGACTCAGCCCTGCAGATAGGTACATTCTAGTATTTGATCAGCGATCTATTAGTTAGTCCTCATCATTCGAGGGCTGAAGCTATGTTTAATTCAGTTGTTCTTGGTCTTTTTTTGTTTTATAAGTTAAGAGATAGATGGGGACTTGTTCTAGTAACTCATCAGTTAGTACAGGCTTTCAAATAGTTACTTAGTATATTAGCTTTATGTTTTATATGCCAGTCTTAGTTTTTATTTATCTATAGAATCTCGGATTCATTCATTATTTATGAATTGTCATTTTATAATTTATGTTAGCTTCCGCTCAGTTTATCTATAATTTAGATTACGCTAGTGATATGTCATGCCATGGGTTAGCATGGGGTTACTTGTGGCCCTAGGCACTGTGTCGCGTCTAGGGTGTAGACTCGGGTCGTGAAACTAGTACTATTCTTATTGATTTCGTTATGTATATTCTTTCCCTTATTAGCTTACATACTTAGCACATCTCCGTATTGACACCCTAGTTGGGCGTTGCATTCATGATGAAAGGTGTCGATCATTCGGTTGATCATAACCATCATTGTTAAGCGGAGTTCCTGACTATTGGTAAGCTCTAGTAAGTTCAGAGTTACCCTTTTTGGATGTTTTTTGGTTTATGTACATATTGGGTAGGTTCGGGCCCTGTCCTAATTGATTATCAACTTGTATAACTCTTTATAGGCTCGTAGACTATCTTATTGGGTAGTTTTTGGATTGTAAGCCTTATTGGCTCTTCTGTATATAAATTTTGGGTCGGTGGGGTCTCGTTTGCCATTGGTGCCTATCATGTTGGCCTATAAGCTATTTTATTTCTATTATACTATGTGGTATTCAGGTAGTCTTATATTATTGTAATTTCAAACCTCATTGGTTCTGGCTTGTTGTAGTTAGGTTATTCTAGGGTTCACTTGGTCAAGTGCAACACTAGGTTCTAGTCGCGCCTTTTTGGGTTTTGGGGCGTGACAAACTTGGTACCGGAGTAAGTCATGTCCTAGGGAGTCTATGAACCAGGTCTAGTATAGTCTTTTTTATGCATGCGTTGTGCATGTACCTATAAATAGGAGGTTATAGGATATCCAAGGTTGTTATCCTTCTTTCTGATCAAAATTATATGGTAAGTCTTGAGCTCATAGAAGTCTGGTCTAGGCTAATGTTTGTTAATTTGTGCAAAAAATGCATGTACACACAGGACAACAACTAGCCAACAGCTTGACATAGTAGTAGGTGAAGGTACGAGCAGGGTACAACATGTTGAGACAGATCCTTCAAATGCACATGATAAGGCCACTACCCCACCTTGTGCACCTATACACCTAGCTAGGGATGCTCCGAGGGCTGAGGATGTTTCGAGGGTTATAGGACCTCTAGAGCCAGTTATAGTCACTGCAAAGAAAGATTTGAGGAAAACGCTATAATTGTTTTCCAAGATTATATATTGACACAAAGGAGTTAGAGCAATAGAGTTGTACAGGGTTTGGTTGGAGGTCAGGGATTTCTGGGACTATGGAGTTTATAGCAATGAATCCTCCAGAGTTCTCGAGGATGAATATGAATGAAGATCTATAGGATTTTGTTGATCAACTATATCATATCTTATGGGTTATTCAAGACACTTCAGTTGAGGCAGCAGCTCTAGCAGCATTTAGGTTAAAAGGGATAATGGTATTGTGGTACAAAAGCTGGGAGCAGTCTTGTAACAACCCTCACAAGTTCTTAAAATCATATCCTAAACAGAAGAAGACAACCAGTAGAAAAAATAGACCATAAATCATAGAGTGAGTCGTTAAGCAATTTAACGGTTTGATTAGGTGGAGTCATGCCCAAGCTAAGTCCCAAAACTTGACATTCTTCCAAATTTGGATAAGTTAGGCAACGATTCGTTAAGTAGGTAATTCTAACGAACTAGAACATGAAAATCAGAGAATGTCCAACTTGGTTTCAGTGGTGAGGAAGGACCTAACAAGTCGTCAAGTGACACGTCATCACTGGGGGTCGAATTTATAGACGGGATCTACGAGGTATTTTTATTACCTTCTATGTTTTAAGTATCGAAACCAGAAATCTTTGAGATTTATAAGGAGTGTATTTAAGGGATTAATTAGTCTAAACTCTTTTTTCCTCTTATTACAACGTAAATTCTAGATCATTAACTCTTAAGTTCATTATGTAGGCTTGGGATTCATCTTCCTCAACCTAGAGTTCATGAAACTTGAGTCTAAGTTCATTTTTCTAGGTATGTAAGGCTAACCTAAGTAAGGATTTTAACATCGTTATGCCCTACATCTATGAAAGAATTCACTGAGATTAAAGCTAGGGTTTTTTATCCAATTCTTGAATTGTCTTCTTCTCTAACTATTGGATTGATCATTGTTGAGTTATTCCTATTGAATTGTATCTCTTTGTTGTTGAACATTAGTCTCTTGACATTTATTGATAATATTCTCTTGATCTTGAATTATTTTTCATGATTGGTTCATGTGTATTATCCCATGAACCCTAGTGCATGAAAGCCATGATTTTGAAAGCATTATAATTTAAGTTTAATTGTATTATTTTCATAAAGTTGAGCAGATTTTTTAAGAGTGTTTTCGTGAAGAGATTTTGAGAAAGAAAGTATGGTATCTAGCATGATTTTCAAAAATTAAAGTAAAATATTATATATGAAAATCAAGAGTTTTGAGCATAGAAGCTCACATGTTTTCAAAGAGATGTTTTGATCATAGAAGCTCCCAAGTTTTAAAAAAATTGTGTTTTGAGTGAAAGGCTCTTCATTACAGTTTACAAATTTTTAAGAGTAAGGCTCAATAATAGATTTAAAACATCTATTATATCAATAGATAAAGTTCTTTATAAAAGATGTTTTCAGTTGCCTCAAATATGCATAAGTATAGGAAAATATATTTTGGAAGGATTATTTATACCGAATGGATGAAAAGTTTGGATATGTAATACCGTGAAAGTTTCTAAGATCAGATTCGTGAGTTAAAAAAAATAGGACATTTTGCACCAGTTCACAGAACGACTCATCAGTTGACCTGTTAGCTAACTTGACAGATCATTTAGTGGCCCGTGGGGTGGTGTTGTGTTGAGAATTGTAGCTGCAATGGGTCGAGGAACGACCTGTCATGAACCCCAACAAATCATTAAGTCCCCCGTTGGGAGGTGCAAAGTTAGGGGTTAGAGAGTTTTTTAGGAGGACTCAACGGATGGAGGGATGAGTTGTGGTGCCACTTCACAAATCATCAGGTCATTCATTGGTTGGATAGTGTGAGACTTGTGGCATAAATGAAAGGAAATTAACGAGTTGTCATCCTTGTTAAAGAATCGTCATGTCAGTTGTTAGGTGAAGTAGTTCAGAAAAACATATATTTTTCCAGTGATGACAACGAGTCGTCCAGTTTGGTAACGACTCATCCAGTCCTTCGTTAGGACTGGTAGTAACTATTTCTTGCAAAATTAGTAAGGGTCTTTAAGTAAATACAAATCTCCTAGGTCCTAAACTACATTGTTTTAAACCCTGAAAAAAGTGCATTATGGTAGTTTAACCTATTCTAATTTATTCAACTCTCATGCATGCAAGTTTAGAGGGTTCCATTGAAGATCAATCTTAGAACCCTCCAATTCTACTCCTAGTCTCTTGGGCTTTCAAATTCAAGTAGAGAATCAGTTTACCCAGATATGTAGGGCTATGAATTAAAGTTTCCTTTCACTTTCCGGCCCAAATTTCTCCTCAACTTCATAAATTGAAGTGTTAATTATAGTGTATGATTCTATGGGGTTTTAAACCAAATTTATGATATTCTCTATGATTTATTTATGGGTCAACTCCCTTCATGTTTCAAGGCATGTTTTAAGATTCCTGGGAAGATTTTATGTACTAATTGATTTCAAATTCATGATTTCATAATTTTAGAAGATTATAGCCAATTATGCAAGTTCATGAAAAAGTTAGTCTATGATCAATGATTTCAAGTATGATGAAGTATCTATCATGTATGTAAGTTTATGAATTACCTATATATGAATCAATTATTTTGACTAGTAAAGTCTATTTCAAGTATGCATGATCTTCAGATTTTGGGTAAGCCCACTTAGATGTAGCATGTTTTAATGATTTAGTTTAGTTTTATAAATCAGCTTACCATATGATTTTTGAGTCTATACTCCCATTTTTAGCTTATGGTATGTTTGGGAGCCAGGACTACCCATAATATCGAACTATGCATGTAATTATATTTTTAGCTTTGTTGAAAAATGATGGTTTAAGATTCATTGAAAAATGATGGTTTTAGCTTCATTGAAAAATGATGGAGAGCACCTTGCATATTTTTGGGAGCAATGTGCAACCCCAAGTAGGCTAGGAGTTTATGAAAACCCCAGGTTTCAGAACTATATGCCAACATAGGATTTTATATTTTACTTTGAGACCTCCCTTGAGAGCTTCCCCCGCTCCAAATTGTCCTTCATCTTGATATCGATATCATGGTAGCGCCCTTGTTATACCCCGGAAGCCCAAAGATTAGACCCAGGAGTTGAAATGGAGAAAAACTTAAAAACTATCATCACGCATAGAATGGATCATGAGGTGACCTGTGAGAGAAGCCCATGAGTCGTGATATGACTCGTGTTGATGCCTAGGTGATGAGTTCGAAATTGGGAAATGGGATCCCCACGAATGTGACCACGAGTCGTTGTAATACCCATGGAACCCAAGGATCAGGCCCGGAAGTCAAACGAGGAAAATCTGGGAAATGAGGCTTCAGTTGGAGGATGAGTCGTTGGACGACTCGTGAGAAGAGCCCATGAGTTGTCAAGTGACTCATGGGAAGGCCTGGAGGAAGTGTAGGATTGAGGTCCCCACGAGTAAGGGAACGACTCGTGGTCAGCCAGCATGAGTCTTCATGTTAGTTGTGGGGGTGAGGGTGAAGATTAATTAGAAGCAATAACCAGTGTACTTAACGGAAGGGACCCTACGAATCGTAGCCAGTCCCAATGACTCGTGAGGTGAGTCATGAGCAAGTAGGTGGAATTTTATTGGAGAATGGGATAGTGTACCTGACGAAAGTTGACCATGAGTCGGGGTCTCGAGGCATGAGTCGCCATGTACCCTATTACGAGCCCTATAAGCGTTATTATCAAGTGTACTTGACGAGCAACTCGATGAGTTGTTGCCTATCCTGACGAGTCGTTAGGTCGTCCGTTAGGACCACCTGGCAGTGTTTTCCAGCGAATTCAATAAGGGCCTTTTCGTAATTCCTGAGTTTTTAAGACCTATACTATGTCGTTTAAGGCTCGTTTTAGTGGGTTTTAGTAGGGGGAAAACCTATTCTATGCCATTCTTCCCATGCACGCAAGTTTGAAGGTTTGAAGAGGAGATTCAAGGCAAAATCTAAAGGTTTCCATTGGAATCTTATCTTGGGCAATTAGAGGGTGTTAGAATTCACCATTCCCAGGTATGTAAGGCTATGAATGGGTGTCTCCTTCCACACCCATGCCCAATTTCTATCAGTCATGATAAATTGTCTATGATCAAGTACGGGGTTTTCACCCAATTGCATGATTCTTCAATCTCTATACATGGGTATGATTAGATTATGTTTGTATTGACGAATTGTGAAGCTTGGGAAGATTTTAAATTGTTTTCAATCCAAATAGTGATTTCTAAATTATGAAATTGAATGCCCAAGGATGAGAAGTTCAAGAAAGAAGAGAATGATGTTGAATGTATGATGATGATGGGATTTAATGATGAAAAGCATGTTTCTAAAGCTACCCATGATTATGATGTTGTTTTCAAAATGAAATGTGTACATCCTAGTATGATAAAGCTTTGCGCAATGCTCACATGATGATTTAAAGTGATAATTTTCTCGACATAAGTTTACCAAATTATTTGAAGTGAAGTTTCCCAATTTTTCATAAATTCTAGCTTGTGCTATGTTGAGTTAAATATTTCTACATGTAGATTACAACATGATTTGGAGTAGATGCTCCCACCTATGGTAGAGCTTGTGGTATGTTTCAAAATAAAGCTTCTCATATGCATGAATTCATAATTGAGGTGTATGTAAATATTGAGCCTTGTCAATAGACAATGTTGAGCCTCATATCCATATGATGTCTAGTCTATGCATGATTTCATCATGAGCTTTGTCAATAGACAATGTTGAGCTTCATTTCATACGATGTTGAGTTATGCATGGTTTCATCTTGAGCTTCATCAAGGGATGATGTTGAGCTTTGTCTATAGACAATGTTGAGCTTCATCAATAGATGATATTGAGCTTTATTATATATGATGTAGAGAATTGCATGTTTTTGGGAGAAGAGTCTAGCACTGAGCAGGTTAAGGGTCGATTACCCTATGCCCCAAAAGTATGTGCCAATGTAGGTTGATACTATTATATTATTGGGAGCTGTATTGTGAGTTATCCATGGCCCTATTGGCCCTTCAGCTTGATATCGATATCATGGTAACGTCCATCACCCTGGCAAGGTTATGGACGGCTCTACCCACTTGAGTGTGATAGTTTGGACCACGTAAGCTCTATCGTGGTATATTGGTTAAGTGACGAGTCTCCCACTGTCTATATCATTCAGATTTGTGTATTCATTACTCATGATGACTACCTTATGCATGCATTCTAAAAGTAAGGTTTAACTAAATGTTCAGCTTTTGATATAAATGTTATGTTCATCTTTGAGTCATTCAAGTAAGTCATGATGTTGTAAAGCTATGCATGGTCTTGTGATGATAAGATTTTCATTTCAGAATGAGTGCATGTAGTCCCTATACTTATACTTGAAAGCTTGTGATGTGCATGAAATGTTTTAAATGATTTAATTTACTAAAGCAATTTTACTTACCGTGCAAACTCGGTTCATTCCACGTATTGACTGCATACTTTCTATGCTGCATCATTTCATCATGTAGGATCCGATTCTTAGGTTCAGCCACACTCGTAGTCGCTTATCAGAGTTAGCACCTGCTTGATTGGTGAGTTCTCATCTTTTGAGGACTAGATTTTTAGCTTCATGTCATATTTCAGTTTCCGTATTGTTGATTTAGTTGGGGGTTTGTCCCATTAACTCGTCTAAACTAGAGGCTTTTCAGACTTATGCATGCGTTAGCTTCAGATGTGATTCTGATGTTATGTTGAATTAGACTTCCATAGAGTTATATCGATGATTTTCTTCAGTTTATCAAATAAGTTAGGTTTATATTTATGCCATGGGTCCACTTAGGGTCTACCGGGGTCCCTTGTCCCGTGTCTACGATCCGGGTCCACACTTGGGTCATGACAAACTTGGTATCAGAGCCATAGGTTTGATGTGTCCTAGGGAGTCTGAAAGCCGCGTAAGGTAGTGTCTTTTTCATGGGTGTGAAGAGCGCCACACTTATGACGAAGAGGCTACCAGACGTGTTAGGAAATGTTCCCTTCTTTCATGGTCTATGTCTTGCGGTGAAAAGCCTTTCTATCCTTCTAATTCATGTTATTCGCGATTGCAGAATCATGGCTCCTCGAAGAGTGAATGGAAGGAGGAATGGAGGTGGTGTAGGCCATGAGGATGTTAACGGTGATGAGCATCAGCCAGCCCCACTAGTTCAGGAGCCTCAGGCACCAGATCCAGCCGCTCATGCTGAGTTCTGAGATGCAATTCAGATGCTTGCGCAGGACTTGACCACTTAGGTCAATCAGCAGGATGTTATGCATGTTCCACAAAATGGCAATGTAGTGGCGGCTCGAGTCAGAGGCTTCTTGAGGATGAACCGGCAGAGTTTCTTGGGTGCAAGGTAGATGAGGACCCGCATGATTTCATTAATGAGATTGTAAAGATCACCTAGGTTATGGGGGTGAGTGTTGAATGCGCAGAGTTGGCCTCCTACCAGTTTAAGGGGGTTGCACATATTTTGTTCCACCAGTGGAAGGACAGTAGGGTCGCAAGAGTAGGTCGGATCACATGGGAGGAGTTTTAGGTTGCAATCCTAGATCGGTTCTTCCCTCGATAGATGAGGGAGTTGAAAGTAGTCGTGTTCGTGAATTTAAAGCAAGGAAGGATGACTGTTCAGGAGTATGTCCTTGAGTTCACCCACCTATCTAAGAATGCCCCAGAGTTAGTGGCCGATCAGCGGGCTCGTGTGAGTAGATTTATGCATGGTATAGCAGGATATTTTAACAAGGACTACAGGACAGCTATGCTCCATCAGAATATGGACTTCCCTCGCATTGTGTTGTACGCTTAGCAGATTAAGGCGGCACATTCAAGGGAGAGGCTGAGGACCATAGATTCTCTTAGTAGATGTTCGTGCCGCTCATTTGAGGGTAGTGCTTCAGACTCTCAAGGATTTCCAATTGTCTGCTAAGTTCAACAAGTGCGAGTTTTGGTTGGACTTTGTAGCATTTTTGGGCCATGTGGTATCAAGTGAGGGAATAAAGGTAGAATCTAAGAAAATTGAGGCGGTGAAGAATTGGCCCAGACTAGTGAATCCTTCAGATATTTGGAGTTTATTGGGTTTAGCTGGACACTATCGGAGGTTTATTGAGGTTTTCTCATCTATTGCAGCACCTTTGACCAAGTTGACTCAGAAGAAGGTGAAATTCCAATGGTCGGAGGCTTGTGAGAAGAGCTTCCAAGAGTTGAAGACTCGACTTACTTCCGTATCGGTGTTAACCCTACACGAGGGTACCGATGGGTTTGTAGTGTATTGTGATGCTTCAAGGAATGGACATGGGTGTGTGTTGATGAAACATGGGAAAGTGATGGCATATGCTTCTAGACAGTTGAAAGTCCATGAGAAGAATTACTCGACCCATGATCTTGAATTGGCCGCGGTGGTGTTCTTATTGAAGACATGGCAACACTATTTATATGGGATCCACGTGGATGTGTTTACAAACCACAAGAGCTTACAATATGTGTTCATGCATAAAGATCTCAATCTTCAGAAAAGAAGGTGGTTGGATCTACTTAAAGACTACGATATGAGTGTCTTTTACCATTCGGGTAAGGCTAATGTGGTAGAGAACGCACTTAGTAGGCTCTCTATGGAGAGTGTGTCCCATGTGGATGAAGGAAAGAAGGAGTTGGTGAAAGATGTACATCGACTCACAAGGTTGGGAGTTAGGTTGGTCGACTCGACTGATGGCAGTGTTGTTGTCCAGAATGAGTCAGAATCGTCCTTGGTGACTGATGTGAAAGCTAAAAAAGATGAGGATTAGATTTTGGTAAAGCTGAAAGAAGCCGTTCGAAGTTGGAAGGTGGAAGTCTTCTCCCAAGGGGGAGATAGTGTACTTCGGTACCAGGGTCGCCTATGTGTTCCGGATGTCGATGACTTGAGGAGTCAGATGATGAATAAGGCTCATGGATCCAGGTATTCTATCCATCCGGGTGACACCAAGATGTATCACAATTTGCGGGAAATATATTGGTGGAATGGCATGAAGAAGGATATTACAGAATTCGTAGCCAAGTGCCTGAACTGTCAGCAAGTAAAGGTCGAGCATCAAAGGAAGGGAGGCGTACTTCAAGATATTAGCGTTCCCACTTGGAAGAGGGAAGAGATTAACATGGATTTCATAACAGGTCTACCTCGTACTCATCAACACTATGACTCTATCTAGGTTGTGGTAGACAGTTTGACCAAGGTTGCACACTTTCTACCAGTTAAAACTAAGAATTCGACGAAGGATTATGCAAAACTATATATCCGAGAGTTGGTCCGGTTGCATGGGGTGCCCTTATCTATCATTTCAGATTGAGGTACTCAATTTACCTCACAGTTTTGGAGGTTGTTCCAAAAAGGGCTTGGTCCTCAGGTTAAACTCAACACAGCATTTCATTCGTAAATGGATGGTCAAGCGGAGTGGATAATTCAAACCCTCGAGGACATGTTAAGGGCATGTGTGATTGACTTCAATGGTGGTTGGGATGATCACTTGCTCCTGATCGAGTTTGCCTACAATAACAGCTATCGCTAGTAT
The DNA here is from genome assembly GCA_035772735.1 of Datura wrightii. Lineage (NCBI taxonomy): Eukaryota > Viridiplantae > Streptophyta > Magnoliopsida > Solanales > Solanaceae > Datura > Datura wrightii. The sequence goes on along the minus strand of JASDFA010000019.1, from coordinate 65,362,004 downwards.
TCAGGTGGCCCCATTCGAGGCTCTTTACGAGCGGAGATGTAGGTCGCCCATCGGATGGTTTGAGGTTTGTGAGGCGGCAATGATAGGGTCAGAATCAATTTATGAGGTAATGGAGTAGGTTCAGTTGATAAGAGACAGGTTTAAAACTGCCCCGAGTCGTCAAAAGTCCTATGGGTACATGAGAAGATGAGAATTAGAATTTGAAGTTGATGACTGGGTGTTTCTGAAGGTATCTCCCATGAAGGGAGTGATGCGGTTTGGAAAGAAAGGAAAACTCAGCCTTTGTTATTTTGTCCCCTACTGGAACGTTAAATGGGTTGGTAAGATGGCATACGAGTTGGAGTTGCCCTCAGAATTATCTTCCGTGCATCTTGTGTTTCACGTATCACTTTTAAAAAATTGTTTCGGTGACCCAACTTTAGTTTTTTTGATGGACAATGTTGGTGTAAAAGACAGCCTTAGCTATGAGGAGGTTCCAGTGGAAATACTGGATCGACAGGTTTGAAAGCTAAGGAACAATGTTATGGAGGAATCAACATGTTGAAGGAGCTATGTTAGAGGCTGAAGTGGATATGATGGCTAGATATCCACATTTATTCTCTACGGGCTCAGTTTTAGCTTGTGGTACCAGCTTTGACCTAAAACTCTATTTAGTTTCATGTTTAGTTCATGTGCACAAATTGCTTTTATGTATGTGGATGTATTGATTCGTGAATTCAGTTCAGCTGTATATTTTGAATCAGAGGTAGACATTTAATCAGTTTTCTGTTTAAATGATCAGTATTTGATTATGATAATTGCATATCTCTGCTTTTCTATGTGTTTTCCAACATTCGAGGAAAATGTTCCCAAGGGGGAGATATTATTATACCTGGGAGCCCAAGGATCAGACCCAAAAGTTGAAATGGGAAAAAAGTGAAATTGTTACAGCAGACTCAAAACGAGTCGTCTCCCACGAGTCATGAGGTGATTCATAAGGAATGCCCTGGGTTTTGTAAGGAGACCTGGAAATGTTGAGATCCCACGAGCGAGATCACGACTCGTGGTAAGGCCGCACGAGTCGTTGGGTCAGCCATGGGGAGGGAATTAAGAAAGGAAAGGAAGGATGGGCAGTGTACCTGATGGAAGGTCCCTACGAGTCGTGGTCAATCCCCACGATTCGTGGGGTGAGTCATTGGCAGGCCAGAAGTCAAAATTGGAGAAGTGAGCCAGTGAACTCCACGGGTTGTAACCATGAAACGTGGTCACCCATAACGAGTCGTGGGATGAGCCATGATGAGCCTTGTAGAGAAGGTGAAGCGGTGTATTTCACAGATGACTCGACGAGTCGTTCCCTCAGGCCACGAGTCGTCAGGTCACCCGTTAGGGCCGCCCGACAGTTATTTTCTGCGAAATTATTAAGGGTCTTTTCATAATTCCTTAGTTGCTAAAGCTTAAACTACAACGTTTTGGGGTATGAATATTGAGCTTTTATAGGGTTAAGTTCAGCTTATTCATTTTCCATCCATGCATGCAAAGTAGAAGAGATTTGAGAGGGTGATCAAGCTAAGGATCTTCAATTTCTTTTTGGGCATTCAATGGAGAGTAAGATTCAGCCTCCATCAGGTATGTAGGGTTATGAATGGGTGGTTTCTTCCGCACCCATGCCCAATCCCTCTCTAAAAGTATGAAATTCCATAATTGACCTATGGGATCTTTACCCAAACGCATGAATTATCTATTTCTACGCATGGGTATGAATTAATTATGATTTTATTATCGAACTGTGAAGCATGGGCTATTTTATAATGATTTCAATTAAAATTATGTTTCTAGCCTTATGAATGTTGAAGCCCATTGATGAGATGATCATGAAAAGTGAGATTTGTGAAGCATATGTGATAATGATGAGATACTATGACGAAAAGCATGATTTGAAGCTACCCATATTTATAATTAGGTTTTCAGTGAGAATTGAGTATTTCTAAGTATGATAGAGCTTTGGGAAATGCTCATAGAATGATGATTTTCCCGAATTAAGCTTACCGCATTGTTTTGGAGCAAAGACTCCCAATTTTATGTTCTTAGCTTGTGGTATGTTTTGAGTTAAGTTTTCCTATGCATAGCTTACCACATGGTTTTGGGGCAAGGCTCCCACTATGTTTCCAGTTTGTGGTATGTTTTGAACTAAAGCTTCTCATATGCATGATTTCATATTTTAGATGTATTTGATCATTGAACTTCGTCAATAGAAGAGTGAGGTTCGTTAATATGATTTAGAGCATATGCATGTTTTTGGGAGCATTGTCTAGAACCGAGTAGGCTATGGGTCGATCATCCTTTGCCTCAGAACTACACGCCAATGTAGGTTTATACTATTATATGACTCGGGACCTACCTTGTGAGCTTCCGCTTGCCCGAATGGGCCTTCAGCTTGATATTGATACCATGCTAGAGTCCTTAGCCCTGGCAAGGCTTTGGACAGCTCTGTCCACTTGTGTGTAATAGTCAGGACCACGTAAGCTCTATCGTGGTATGTCGGTTAAAAGACGAGTCTCCCATTGTTCCTCATGATTTCAGATATGCATATTCATTATTTATGAGATTTATGTAAATGCATGTTCTAAAGCAGGTTTGACTCAATGTTCAGCTTTAACTTATAAATGTCAAAATTCAGCTTTGAGTCAATCAATTCAGTTATGAAGTATGTTATATCATGTTATGAAGAGATCATGATTTTAGAAAGAATGCATGCAAGCCCTACTCTTAATTTGCTAATGTTATGTTTTAATTAATGCATTTTCTTTAAATGATTTTACTTACTTTAGCGGTTTTACTTAACTTGCATACTTGGTACATTCAATGTACTGACCGCATACCTTTTATGTTGTTACTCCTCGTAAAAGCTAGTGATTAGTAAGCGTATGTGTGGATTTGTAATGAATAAAGAGAACTTGACGCATGTAGGAAAAGACTTGGAAGCCAGGTCGGACAAGACTAGCGCGACGCGCCAGCCAGTAGTGCACTGGCCAACGCGGGGTGCCAGGCCTATGGCGCTTTGAGAGGCGCGAGGCGCCAGGCCTTGTGGCTCTTTGAGAGGCGCGGGGCACCCCTATGCCACCGGCCATGCCCCTATATATATGTCCCTTTGTAATTTTCAAGTCATTTCTTAAATTAACCCACGATAAAAATAAAGAAGCCATGACATTTTCAACTAAATTTCATCCGATTACCCTACTAAACATCGTCCATATTCAAATTAACTTCGTGTATCCAGTTCTAAGACTGCAGGGAGCATTACTACAGAGTTATTTTCTCGAAATTTGCTCGGCAAATCGTAGCCCCATTGAGCAAAAGTTGTCATAATTGCTTCAAATTGATTTCTATACGATCACAGGCTTCAAGTAAGCATTTCTCCCTTCTGACCTCTCAGGAAATTATACGTTTTTTGCCGTATTTCAATAAGCTGAAGTATAGTTAATATTAGCATTATAAATTACCGTTTTCAGCCGAATTGGGTATTAAACTAGTCTCATTCTCCCAGTAATACAACTAAAGTTGGAAAGAGCTATTGAATATGAACTGTAACTCGTCAGTTAATCAGGAATAGGCGATTCAGGTATGTTAAGGCAAATTCCTTCGACAAGTTAGTTTCTTTAGTGATATAACTCAGTATGAATCCCCTTAAGAGAGCCAGAAGCATATTTATTGTGATTAGCTATTGTTATTAGCTAAGACCAATATTCAATGTTTAGTTTGGGATTGACTTTGCCCTGTATAGCCCTCTATAACCAACCCTAAGGTTACCAGTTGTGTCGACACCTGCCAGGGGTGAAATGACGTTGCTCCAAGGAGTGGTATGTCGTCCGTGAGGGACAAACATGGTGTCCCAAGTCCTCATACAGTCCATTCCATGGATGGACTATTATATGCCGTATCGGCACCACACCCCAGTCGAGCCTGATGCCCGGGGTGCAGACATCAAAAGTCCATTGGACTCAGACATAGCTACAGTTTAGGGGCCGAGCAGGATCAGTTGCAGACCCAGGGAACTAGTAGGATGGCTATAGTTATTAGTTGACTCAGTGTGACCTTGTAAGGGTATATAAATTGAATTGTACTCGCCAGGGCTTATGGGGGCTCCGGGTGGGGTATTATGTACTGGTTGTACCTTCCGGCTTATGGGGGCCAAGTGAGGTTCTTGTTTGCATTAGTTACTAATAGATTAGACAACAGGAAGTTCAGCTATTTGGTTAGTATCTCTATTCCTTTCTTTTAGTTACTTTTAATTTTCTCTTACTTCATTAAGTTATTTACAGTTACTACCTTACATATTCGGTACATATTTTACTGACGCCCTTCTGGGGTGCTACATTACTTGCCTGCAGGTGCCGATAGATGTGGACCAGGATCTTCTTAATTTACAACTAGAGTTAGTAGAGCAGTCAGCTCCATTCCTCTGGAGCTAATAGCTTGAAGGTTTACTCTTTTTGTTTGTACAGTTTACGGGTAGGTCGGGGCCCTGTGTCGACCATTATATCATTCCTAGAGGTTTGCAGATTATTTCAGATTCCCTGTGGTTAATTTTGTTAGCCATGTGGGGCCCTTGTATGCTTTATATTACGTGTTGGCCATGTGGGGCCTTGTTTAGCTGTTAGTTAACGGCCTTGACGGCCATAACTTAGTTTAGTGTTGGATTTACTTTACAGTTATAACTAGCTATCATGGTGGTCTTGTCAGCCCACATAGGATTCCCTGTTATTACCTATTTTTGGTTAGCTGTTTTCTTTTACAGGTGGCTATAAGGCCTTGTTTACAACCGAGATATAGCCCATTGTTTTCTTGATTTGAAGATTAGGCATGAACCAGAGGTGCATAAGCTCAGTCAGGCCAGTTTAGATCCTAGTAGGGCACCAGGTGCCAGTCATGCCTCCGAAGGTGGGGCCTTGCAAACTTGGTATCGGAGCAGGTCATATCACAGGGAGACTTCAATCCGTACTAAGTAGAGTCTTGTCTATAGATGCGTTGTGAACCACATTCTATAGGTAGGAGGCTACGAGGCCTGATAGGGTGGTTATTCTTATATTTCTTCCAATCGTGCTATAGAGTTTTACAGTATAGGGTTTTGTCCCTAAGCTTATTGTATTCTATTTGTCTACAGACAAATGTGAGACATACGATAGACCACGACTGGAAGAAAGTTGGACGTTGCAGCAGGAGAAGCCACTAGTAGGGTTCCTCAGTCAGATTCAGCCCGATCTGAGGGCGATAGGGAGACTTCATCTCGGTCTTCCCAATAGTCTCCACCACGTCAGGAGCCGCTCAGAGCAACAGATGTGTCGGTACCACCTCCAACAGCTTCGATATTGATACCATCAGACTAGGAGGTCAGGAGTGTTGTTGTTATGTTAGCTCAGATGATGGCTGCGCAGCGTCAGCCAGTGGAACCCGTGGTTGTCGAATCATCAGGAGGACCGGGTAGTTTAAGGGTCTGAGAGTTTCTCGCCTTGAGTGCCCCACAATTCACAGGGACGGATCGAGATGAGGACCCTCAAGACTTTTTGGACCAGTTGTAGCAAATATTCAGGGTAATGCATGCCACGCCTGCTGAGTTGGTTGAGTTAGCGATATTTCGACTGCAGGACATAGTAGTGTTATGGTATAATAGCTGGGAGAGGTCCTGAGGTAGAGATATTCCCTCTCCGACTTGGTATAGATATTCAAAGGCCTTCCTAGATCACTATCTGCCATGAGAAATCAAACCGGCCTGGGTAGATCAGTTTTTGCATTTGGAGTAGGGTTCGATGAGTGTCCGGGAATATGCTATGAGGTTTGACACTTTAGCCCGATATGCACCAGCTTTTGTATATACCATGTCATCTAGGGTGCAATGATTTATTATGGGGCTGCTTCTCAAGTATGTATAGACTTGTATTACAACTACTCTGCTAGAGGACATAGACATTACCCTTGTTCAGGTATTTGCCTAGAATATTGACGGAATCAGGCTGCGGCAGCGGGAGATAGAGAGGGAAAATCAGGAGTAGCACTACTGGGATAGACCTAGTGATACGTAGGCTGAGTTCCAGGGTGGACCTAGGTTGCGACTATCAGGAAGACCACCCAGAACCCCACCTCCACAACAGCAACAGGGTGGTAGACCAGGTTATCAGGAGTAGTCAGGACCCGGCGAGAGTTCACGCCCATCGCGTTTGTAGCAGCAGAGAGGGTCAGAGCAGAGTAGATTCATAGTGCCACTTTGCCTTATCTATAGTCAACGTCATTCTAGGGCATACTGTTATGGTTCTACGGTGTGTTACATATGTGGACAGAGGGTCACCTGATGAGAGATTGTCCAGCCAGGGGTCAAAGTGATCGGGACAGACAGGACAGATCTTCACTAGGGTCACATGCCCCAGAATCTCCAGCAGGGCGTAGGCCCTTAGCTCCAGCCGGTAGAGGCCAAGGCAGGTCAGAGGCATCTAACTCAAACACCAGTTCGGATCATACTTATGCTTTATTGGGGTGACAAGAGTCAGAATAATCGCCGAATGTGGTGACAGGCATGCTGGACATCTGCTCTCATTCTGTTTATGTTTTGATACACCCAGGTTCCATTTTATCTTATGTTACACCACTAGTAGCCCGAAAATTCGGCATCACGCCAAAATTGCTTCAGTGACCTTTTTTAGTGTCTACACTCGTCGGTGATTCTATTATAGCTAAAAAGATCTACCGGGTTGCACAGTACAGGTTGTTGGTCGCCAAAATTTAGTAGATTTGGTGGATTTGGAAATGATCGACTTTGATACAATTATGGGTATGGATTGGCCAGCACCATGTTATGCCAATTCAGAATGTTGGAACAAGACCGTTCGGTTTCACTTTATAGGAGAGGTTGTACTGGAGTGGAAAGGCAATGTATCCACACCAAAAGGTAGGTTTATATCCTATCTTTGGGTGAGAAAGTTGATAGCAAAGGGCTACATCTATCATATTGTCAAGGTTCAAGATGTCCAAGAAGAATCCCCGACACTTCAGTCCATCCTAGTAGTCAATGAATTTGTAGATGTATTCGCTGATGAACTTCCTAGTATTCCCCTAGAACGGGAAATCGATTTTGCCATCAACCTATTACTAGGTACCCAGCCTATATCCATCCCTCCATACTGAATGGCTCTCGTTGAGCTTAGTGAATTAAAGGAACAACTAAAATATCTATTAGATAAGGGATTCATCAAGCCGAGCACATCACCATGGGGTGCGACAGTTCTATTTTTGAGAAAGAAGGATGGCTCCCTCTGTATGTGTATAGACTATCTACAGTTAAATAAAGTCACAATCAAGAATAAATACCCACTTCCTAGAATAGATGACTCCTTTGATCAGTTACAAGGGGCGAAGTATTTCTCAAAAATCTATTTAAGGTCTGTGTATCACCAGGTTCGTGTTCGGGAGAGAGATATCCTGAAAACGGCCTTCAGACTAGGTATGGCCATTTTTAATTCTTAGTCATTTCCTTCGGGTTGATGAATGCTCCTGCAGTGTTCATGGATTTGATGAACAACATCTTTAGGCCGTATCTGATTTGTTTGTGATAGTATTCATCGATGATATTCAAGTGTATTCTCGTTCAAAAGCATAACATTGAGATTATCTACGCACAGTTCTCTTGATTCTCAAAGATCACCAGTTGTATGCAAAATTTTCTAAGTGTGAGTTCTGGCTAAATTGTGTAGCTTTTTTGGGCCATATTGTGTTAGATGCTGGTATTCAGGAGGATTCACAAAAGATCGAGGCGGTAAAGACATGGCCTAGACCTACAACTCCACCGAGGTGTGTAGTTTCTTTGGGTTAGCTGGGTATTATAGAAGGTTTGTAGAAGGGTTTTCTACCTTATCATCACCTTTGACTAAGTTGACTCAGAAGGCAGCTAAATTTCATTGGATTGAAATGTGTGAACGGAGTTTCCAAGAACTGAAAAACAGATTGACATCAGCACTAGCACTAGCTCAGCTAGAAGGTTCAAAGGGTTATGTAGTGTATTGTGATGCGTCAGGTGTTGGGTTAGGATGTGTTCTGATACAACATGGTAGGGTGATTTCTTATGCTTTGAGGCAGCTGAGAAAACATGAAAAGAACTACCCCACCCATGAGAGTTGGCCGCAGTAATTCATGCCTTGAAAATATGGAGGCATTATCTGTATGGCGTCCATGTAGATATTTTCACTGACCATAAAAGCCACCAGTACATCTTTACAAAGAAAGAGCGGAATCTATGGTAGCGTCAATGGTTGGAATTGCTGAAAGACTACGACGTGAACGTTTTGTATTATCCAGGAAAAGCCAACATTGTAGCAGATGCCCTCATTCGTAGATCCATGGGGAGTATAGCATATTTGAAACCCGAACAGCGGGAGTTAGACAGAGAATTACATCAGTTAGCCAGCCTAGCAGTTCGAATAGTAGATTCAGCAAACAATGGGGCAGTGATTCAAAATACTGCAGTATCATCCCTAGTTGTAGAAGTAAAAGAGCGGCAATATGAAGATCCTTACCTAGTATAACTCAGAGATAAGGTACAGCAGGGAAAAGTATCAGTTTTCGGGGTAGCTGAAGATGGGGTTTTGAGATGTAGGGGTCGCCTCTGCGTTCCAGATATGGCAGAGGTACATTACTCCCGTTATTCTCTACACCCAGGCTCAACAAAGATGTATCATGAAATAAAAGAAGTTTACTGGTGTCCGGGAATGAAAAAAGGTATAGCAGAATTTGTGGCACAATGCCCTAATTGCCAGCATGTAAAGGTGAAACATCAAAAACCCAGCGGATTGACACAAGAAATAGTAGTGCCTATATGGAAATGGTAGGCAATTAATATGGATTTTGTGACAGGATTACCCCGTACCAAGCAGATTTGACTCCATCTGGGTGATTGTTGATAGATTGATGAAGTCAGTCATTTTCTGCCAGTCAGAACCACCTTCTCAACCTAGAACTATGCTGAATTTTACATCAGGGAAGTAGTTCGATTGCATGTATCCCAATATCTATCATTTCTAATAGAGGAGCATAATTCATAGCAAGGTTTTGGCAGTCTTTTAAGAGAGTCTTGGGAACACAAGTTAATCTGAGTACGACGTTCCATCCTTAAACAGATGGACAGGTAGAACGTACCATCTAGAGGCTCGAGGATATGTTACGAGTATGTGTACTAGACTTCGGGGGCAACTGGGATGAGCATTTATCCCTTATTGAGTTTTCTTACAATAACAGTTACCATTCAGTAATTCAAATGGAACTGTATGAGGCCTTATATGGGCGAAAGTGCAGGTCCCTAGTTGGTCGATTCGAGGTAGGAGAATCAGATTTAATTGGACCAGATATAATCCATCAATCAGAGGAGAAAGTGAAACTTATCAGAGAGCGCTTTGACAGCTCAAATCTGCTAGAAATCTTACGCTGATGTACGACGTAGGAACTTGGAATTCAATGTAAACCACTGGGTATTTCTAAAAGTTTCACTAATGAGGGGCGTGATGAGGTTCGGTAAAAAAGGCAAGCTTAGCCCGAGGTTTATTGGGCCATATCAAATTCTCTGAAGAATAGGCCAGGTGGCATACGAGCTAGATTGACCTTCAGAGTTAGAATCTATCCACTCGATCTTTCATGTATCGATGTAAAGAAAGTTTATAGGAGATTCGTCTCGAGTGGTACCAGTTAAGGACTTCCAGGTTACTGAGGAGTTAGCCTGTGAAGAAGTCCTAGTGGCCATATTGGATCGACAGGTTCGTAGGTTGAGAACCAAAGATGTCGCCTCTGTTTAGGTACTGTGGAGAAACAAGAATAGGGAAGAGATGACCTAGGAAGCCAAGACAACATGAGATCCAGATATTCTCACTTGTTCCAGGATTAGTCCAGACTAATGCAAGTAAGGTAAAGTTGTTGGTTCAGTTGTTGTTTGATTTATGATACTTATATTGTTCTATTAGCTACAATTTTATGATGAAAGAGTTGATATAGTTTCATATGAGATATCTGTATTGGACTTTTCTACATTTCAAGATTTTTAGATAGTCCATGTTACAAGGGAGACTTTGCCGAAATTTTTCTAGAATAATAGTTAAAAGAGTTAAACTCTTATGAATTGTTGTTGACATTTGAGGATGAATGTTCCTAAGGGGGAAGGATGTTACACCTCATAAAAGCTAGTGATTAGTAAGCATACACGTGGATTTGTGACAAATAAAGAGAGCTTGATGCGTGTAGGAAAATTCTTGGAAGCAGGGTCGGACGGGACCAGTGCTACGCGCCAGCCAGCACTGACTGGCCAGCGCGGGGCTCTAGGCATGTGGCGCTTTGAGAGGCGTGAGGCGCCAGGTCCTGTGGCGCTTTGAGAGGCGCGGGGCGCCCCTATGCCACCGACCATGCCCCTATATATATATATATGTCCCTTTGTAATTTTCAAGTCATTTCTTAGAGCACTCCTATGTCACCAACCATGCCCCTATATATATATGTCCCTTTGTAATTTTCAAGTCATTTCTTAATTTAATCCACGGTAAGAACAAAGAACTCATGATATTTTCAACTAAATTTCATCTAATTTCCCTACCAAATGCCGTCCAAATTCAAATTAACTTCGGGTATCGAATTCAAGTTATTTTCTTGAAATTCACCTGGATAATAATAGTCCCACCGAGGAAAAGTTGTCAGAATTGCTTCAAATTGATTTCCGTATGATGACAGTCTTCATTTAAGCATTTATCCCTTCTGAACTCTCGCCAAATTATATATTTTTGGTTGTATTTTGTTAAGTAGAAGTATAGTTCATATTAGTATTATAAATTACCATTTTAGTCGAATTGGGTATTAAGATAGTCTCATTCTCCCAGTAATACGATTAAAGTTGGAAAGAGCTATTGAATATGAACTAAAACTCGTTAGTTAATCAGGAATCGGTGATCTAGGTATGTTAAGGTGAATTCCTTTGGCAAGTTAATTTCTTTAGCGTTATAACTCAGTTTGAATCCCAGTAAGAGAGCTAAAAGCATATCTATTATGATTGGTTGTTGTTATTAGTTGAGACCAGTATTCTATGTTTAGTTTGGGATGGACTTTGCCTTGTATAGCGCTCCATAACTAACCCCAGGGTTACTAGCTGTGTCGACGCCTACTAGGGGCGAGATGACGTTGCTCCAAGGAGCAGTATGCCATCCGCGAGAGATGAAGATATGGTCCTAGGACCTTACACAGCCCATTCCATAACTGGACTATTATATGTTGTATCAACACCATACCACCACCGAGCCTGGTGCCCTGGGAGCAGACATCACGAGTCTACCGGGCTTAAATACAGCTATAATTTAGGGGCCGAGTTGGCCTAGTTGCAGAACTAAAGGACTAGTAGGATGACTATAGTTATTAGTTGGCTCATTGTGACCTTGTAGGGGTATATAGATTGAATTGTACTCGCCAGGGCTTATGGGGGCACCGGGTGGGTTATTCTGTACTAGTTGTACCTTCCAGCTTATGGGGGCCGGGTAAGGTTCTCGTTTTCATTAGTTAATGATAGATTAGACAACAGGAAGTTCAACTATTCAGGTAGTATCTCTATTTCTTTCTTTCAGTTACTTTCAGTTTTCTTTTAGTTCATTCAGTTATTTACAGTTACTACCTTACATATTCGGTATATATTGTATTGACGCCCTTCTGGGGTGCTGCATTACTTTCCTATAGGTTCCAATAGATACGGACCATGATCCTCTTAACTTTCAGCCAGAGTTAGCAGAGCAGTCAGCTCCATTCCTCCGGAGCTAATAGCTAGAAGGTTTACTCTTTTTGTTTGTACAGTTTACGGGTTGGTCGGGGCCTTCTCTCGACCATTATATCACTCCCAGAGGCTTGCAGATTGTTTCAAATGCCCTATGGTTTGTTTTGTTGGCCGTGTGGGGCCCGTGTATGCTTTATTTTACATGTTGGCCATGTGCGGTCTTGTTTAGCTGTTAGTCAATGACCTTGTCAGCCATAACTTAGTTTAGTGCTGGATTTAGTTTACAGTTATAACAAGACATCATGGTGGACTTGTCGGCTCGCATAGGATTCCCTGTTTCTGGTTAGCCGTTTTCTTTTACAGGTGGCTATAAGGTCTGTCGGCTGGGGGCTGTGTTTACAACTGAGATATTGCCCGTTATTTTCTTAATTTTAAGATTAGGCATGCACCAGAGGTGCATAAGCTTAGTCAGGCCAGTTCAGATCCTAGTACGGCACCAGGTGCCAGTTATGCCTCCTAAGGTGGGGCATGAGATATGTTGTATCATTTCATGATATAGGACCCGACTGTCAGCTTCAGCCTTTCTCTTAGTCAGCTTATCGGAGTTAGCGTTTACTTTGTTGGCGAGTCCTTATCTTTCGAGGACTAGACTATTCAACTTTTCTTTATGTATTTCAGTTTTCAGCTTGTTAAGTTAGTTGGGGTCTTGTCCCATCAACTCGTCATATTTAGAGGCGATTCTAACATATGTATGTATTCAGCTTCGGATTTTATATTCTGATGTTATGTTCAAGTTAGACTTCCTCTATGATTGTATTGTTGGTTATTCATCTCTTGATTGAGTTAGGTGTATGCTTATGCAATGGGTCGACTTGGGGTCTCTTGGGGCTTCTTGTCCCATGTTACTATCCAGGCCTCCGTTCGGATCGTGACACAATTTTCAGAATCAAACACAAATCATGTACCCTCACAGAAAATGAAGTCCCCCACTCACAGGTATAGAAAAATATGAAACATGGGACTGAACAAGTAAGACTCTCACCCTAACAAAGAAGTTTCAAATACTGCATGTCGGATATCATAGGCTTGCCTTTATTTTCTCTACTTCCGCTTTTTGGATGGTCAGGCTAGGATCACTATAGGACTTGATACGACTTGTAATGTAGGCTTTCGAGCTGGGTATGGTAGATATGGAATCTTTTTAATGTCTAAACACATGTGGTTTCACTTTTCACTTTTTTCCACCCTTTTCGCTATTTCAACTTTTTTCCTCCCTTTTCACCATTTTTATGCAATTTTATGGGTGTGGTGTGTTTTCAACTTTTCATTCATTTTTCTCTTTTTGTATATTCTTTTTCAATTTTTCTTTTTCTTCTTTTTGTGTTATTACACCACACTTCATTTTTAATCCTTTTTTCTTTTCTGTTCCTTTTTTCACCTCCCCAAGATTTATGCACCCCTACTCTAGCCACCCTCAACTTAGGCGTTTTGCCTATGTTGAGGTTCGCAATGTCCAAGGAAGGACCAAGGTTAAAACAAGTTCATTATAAAAATGGGTACGTTTAATTGGCCAATGAAATAAAAATGGTTCATTTAAGGCTCAAAATTGGGATAAAAGGAAATCATATTATTATGATAGGGTCATTTTAGCTAAAAAATAGGATAAACAAAAATAGCCTATGATCCTTTTCTAACCAACCATCCTAAAAGCTATATAAAGACCAACCGGGCAAGTTATAGATCCTCTACGCAGTATTGAACTAGGTATTAGACCTCAGTCACTCATGGTACATGTCTTGCATTAATTCTACTATCTAGTTTATACATTGCTAACAATAACTACTCATGATAATACACTAAATGACACAAAAATATCCATAGAAATCATACTTCGCAATCAACAAGTACATAGCTAACCTTCAATTTTTTTTTGAATAGGGTCAATTTTTCACAACTTCAAAACTAGTACAATTTATTGGCTGAGTACTCCTAAGCTACTTTCTAATTAAACAAGAAAACAAAAATAAAATCCTAAACATGCTAGTTCTAATAGATAGCATGCCCGAGGGAAAAAACATGACAAGAAAAAGCCTCGAACGAATCTAAAAAATCCCAAAAATACAAGTACACCCCTTCCCTTTTACAAGATATGCTTCGTCCCCCAAGTATAGAATATAAAGTAGAAGGAAGGGAACATAGCTCTGGCACACTAAGCACTCCTGTTATCTTGTGGAGGTGGTACCTCCATTGCAATTATGGTGCTGACGATGGTCGGTGCACTTAATGGGGTATTAGTATGGGGAATGGTTACCCCCCAGCAATAGGGTTCGCCTCTATGACCTCTGAAATCACTAGGGCTAAATGTGGCTCACTTGAAGGGTCCTTGCCACCTGTAATTTCGGCATGGGAAGTGGTGGAGCTACCCGCTCCTTTTGCACTCTCAAGAAGCTCCGACCTATGCTCGTCGTGAGTCTGCTGGCTCTCTAATCTCACCTGCTTGTGCTCTTTCTTTTCACTCTTTCTCTTTTTCTTTAGGGTCTCGTCTCCAACATCCTCAGAGACCCTCATGTTTTCTTTTTCTACTCTCAGCTCCTGTAGGCTCCCAATATGCCGCCAAATCAAGCTCCTCTTCTAGGACAATGTCGAGGTCAGGAAGAGTGGGGATTCTATAATTGTCGGCTTCCGTGATGATAGCTCAGCCACTTGGCTAGAAAGAGCCCCTAACTCCTCATAGAGGCTTCCTGTGTCAGTCTGCTTGGCCATATGCTCATTGAATTGGTTCTCAAAGCTATATAGCTTGGCGTGTAGGACTTGTGCAGCTGTCTCAATCTCAGTCTTTACCCAAGGCTTGACGTTCTCCATTATAGACTGTACCTTCTTCTCAGCTACGGTTAGTCTCTTGGTCAGCTTCTGGAGAAATTCCTGAGGCACTAGCATTTACCCAGCTGGAGTCTGGGTCGGAAGTCCCATAGGTGGTGCAGTGTTGGGAGCTGCCTCTAAATAACCAGCATCTGTATCCAGTGTCTCGCCCTGCTCCTGTGAGGTGGGGGCTTTAAAGAAAAACAATATTAAAATATGATTGTAATTGTAGTTGTTATCAATATTTACAAATAACTAGGTTAAGTGTTCCCCATGGGTTCATAACTACTTTGGGTATACACACGTGATTAATACCAAATCTTACTTGTACAACTGATAGCCAGGGTTCATCCAAATAACTGGTTCGTCCCTATTGAATGACTATACTCAATCACTGGGTTAGGTCTCATGAGCGATTTCTTTTTAATCGTTATTAATATGTCCCAAATTAACTTTCCTGCGACCGCAACTTAAGTTATACAATGATCATAAAAATAAAGGTTTTGTTGTAATTCTCGTTTTCTAATATGTACTTCTCTAGGTTCAAGCAAGTGAAGAATTCAGGCAAGTCCTAATGTGGCACACCATTAAGAAACATATAAAGATGAAGAGAATACAATACAAAAATTTAGCATTGATTTTGATTCACTTTGTGTAATCCTATTTCATTAATCCACCATTGTTCCCACAACCCTAATTGTGGAGGTTTTAGCCTCTCGTGATTGCAAGATTATAATTAACATTCATAGACAAACACATAATTAAATACTTATAATAATAATTGGAAGAAAACCTGCTTTGAATATCAATGAACAAATTCAAGAAGAATTGATAAAATCAAGTGTTGATCTTAAGAATTGCTCTACAAAACTTGACAATAATTCACAAATAATACTTTTCACAGAGTAATCACATGTATACTACTTTCTCTCTATGTTGTCCTACAAAAATAAAACATAAAAAATGTGTTTATATAGACATCAGAAACCTTTTCCTAAGCTAACAGGGAATTTTCCATATCTGGCGTTGGCTTGACTCACGACTGATCATAACGATCCGTAATAGGATCATATGGTCCATACTTACCTCTCATATATCCCTTGGCTTCTACATATTTTACTAAGTGTTTGCAGCTGGTATTACTCGTTCCATTTCCTACGAGTCATACAATCTATCCATGGCTTGGCCTTGAGAACTTTGACATCCTCTAAAGTTTTCTACGAGTGTTATGGTACGCCTCATACCTTCCTCCTACGACTCGTAATTTCTTTTTGCATCTAGAGTTCTACCAAGTCTTTAAGAATCACTAAAGCTCCCCATGGCTTATGGTACAGGTCTTAAGTAGTTGTTACGATCTGTCTGTTCCACTCGTATGAAGAGACTACCTTGTGCAATTTTCTCTGAAGAATTTCACGACTCCAGTTATGGCTCGTACTGAGAGTCCTACTTTGACTTTGCCTTATTTTAGCCTTCTGAGTTTTCCTACGAGTCATAGTACAACTCGTACAATCAAGGTATGACTCATACTGAGATTTGTACTTGGCTGATTTTCTGCAATTTTATGCATTTTTTGCACATTTTTTCTCCAACACTTATTTTCCCTGAAAACAAAGTAAAAGCGCCTCATATCCATATAAGCATACCTAAGTCCATGCTAGTTTCTCAGTTTTAAGCATTGAAAGTGTTGTAAACTCATAGAACATCAAACATCCTCGTTGCTCTCTCCATTTTCTTGGATAATAGACTCAAGGTACTTGAAACTTTATCTCTTTTAGATGACTCATGTATCCATCATCACTTCCTCATCATCCTTATATTCACATCACTAAATCCATACATCAAATATTTTGTCTTGGTCCTTCTCAACCTAAACCCTTTAGACTCGGAGGTTTTTCTCCAAACCTCTAGCTTAGCATGTACCCCGCTACGTGCGAGTCTTGCCAACCAAAACTATGTCATTCACAAATAACAACATCAATATATCCATCATCAAGGTAAATAAAAATGGGTTAAGTGCTAAACCCCAGTACAACCCATCAAAACTGGTAAGTGCTTCGAGTCTCATCCCACAGTCCTCACCCGAGCCTTGCCTCCATCATACATATCCTTAATCACCCTACACGTGAACATTCCCAGCATTATTATATGTTGGTCAATTAATGGACTACAAAGTATTTTGACTCTCTGACTAAGCATATGTGTTATCATCCTACATCCTTGAGTATTCCTCCATCTCACAAAGGTTTTTCTTGCTATGAAAATGTTTTCCCCATTTCCTAATCTCTTAAAGTACTCATCATCATTATTGTCTTGTATAGTTATCAAGTTCTAATGTATTAAGGTGTCAATAATTCTTGATTGTGTCTCACTTTTATTATGTGTGGATAAATTCTTGATTGGGTCGCACTTTTATTATGGCATAAATTCTTGATTGTGTCGCACTTTTATTATGTGTGGATATATAATATTACATTGGTACTCCCCCTAAATTTCTAAGGAACGAGTAAGATGATAAATGCATATGATATTCCCAAATGCTTATAAAATCTTAAATATCAAAGAATGATGCACCAAATGACTGATCTGTAATGATTAAACAAGGTATAAAGTTACCTATTGTTGTCCATTGGAGAAAGCACCGGGCATTGCAGATAACGACCCATTTTCTGTGTAAGGACGAAGGTCCCAAGCATGGCAGATAATGACCCATTTTATTTATTGTCATCTAAAGGATCAAGACCCTAGGAGAGGGCAGCTACTATTCTCGAATAATATAAAATTCATTGTGCGCAACATAAAGGCCTTGGAATATAGTAGATACCATTCCCTAAGCATCCACCAAAGATGAAGAAATAAAATTAGTTCCCAAAGGACCAAGAAAGTACATGATTCTCCATAGCTAAGTATAATGAATAAAAAGTGGTACTTTCTAGTCCTCTTGATGTTGTTTCCTGTTATATATCTTTCAATGGATTACTATTATGCTTTATACTATTTTTACCTTCCTCAACATATGAGTTCTTTTACATATGTACTCATGTCCCTTTTTCTTGGGGATGTTGCACTCACACTATAGGTATAGATGGACAGGTTAGCAGACATCCCTGTTAGACTAAATTGTCCCGCTATACTACTTTTGGTGAGCCCTACTCTCTTTAGGGAAAGGTTTTTCTTAGAGATTACTAGCAGATACATAGGTGCTTTGGGTATGTAGGGGCCCTATCCTGACCATTTTGCTATTTATAGGATCTTTAGAGGCTTTGACCTGTGGTCGTGCCCTAACTAACATGTATGATGGATTGTCAGTTAACTCATGATTTGAAATTTCATATCTTATGTTATAAATAAAAATTTACTTGTAAATGTTTCATAGTTCCATATGCCCACTCTCCCCTTGTGATAGTATGTTGTATTTTATTATCCTCCTAGAACTAGTCCACTCAGGCAGCGGGTGGAGTCTACACCGCTATAGTTTTGGGGCCTGATAGACTTGGTATAGAGCAATAGGTTCATGTATCCCATAGAGTCTATGAAGCCGTGTCTAGTAGCGTCCTGCTTATGTGTGTGTAGCGCCGCACGATTATAATAGGCAGGCTGCTTAAACATCTTATTGAAATGACCTTCATTCCATTCTTAGATTGTGCGCTAGAGCGGTTGTATAGGAAACTAACTCTAGTTTGTGCTCTACTTTAGTCTTAACAAAAATAGGAAACCAACTATAGTTTCATCTCTATCATACTCTTAACAAAAATTCCTACCATACGTAAGACCAAGACTAACCAAGGGGCTACCACTGCCTAGAATATCAACCCACTTGTCTTAGGGATCCAAACTAAGCTTAGGGAGCACCTTCCAATCAGGAACCCCCATCCTCTCTCCACCCATTATCGAAAGTCTAGTGGCCTATTGTAAAACCCCAAAAGTCTCTAAGATCTTACATGAGGGTTGAAAAGGAGAAAATAGGAAAATCTGCATCAGGTCACAAGATGAGTCATTTACTGACCCGTCAAGTGACCTAAAGTGTCTTTGAGTGACCTATTGGGTGGTGATAAGTTGGAGAAAATGTTATTTACAGAAGTCATGACAAATTGAGGAACGCATCGTCATTCACCTGACAACCCGTTAAGTAACTCATTGAGTGAATAAGATCAAACAATAGAGATGAGGTTGCTCGTGCAAACAAGTCAGGGGATGACCCTTCAAGTCTCCCAATGGGTTGTCCAGTCCCTCATTGGGCCTGGCAGTCTGATTTTTCCTATCAGATCGTTAAGGGTGTTTTCATAATTCCTAAGTTCCGAACTCCTAAACTAAGTTATTTTAAGCCTTCTAAAGGGTGTTTTTAAGTGTTTTAATCATCCTAAACCCTTGCTCTACTTCTAACACCCCTATGTGAAGATCAAATCCCCTCAAGAGAAGCCAGGGTTCTTCATCAAATATTTCTCAATTGCTTTTGAGTTTCTAATAAACTTGAGAATTCTCGAAGCCCAGGTATGTAGGGTTATGAGTGGGGGGAAATATTCGACGATCGTGCCTAATTTCATCCCAATTCTATGATTCGAGTCTCTAAGCATGACAAATTGAATTCTAGGGTTTTAACCCTATTTTTCATGAAATCTTCCATGCTTTCCCTATAGGTATAATCCCTTCATGTTTTGGTTAATGCTTCATGAATATTAGGGCAGATTTAAACCTCAGTTTACTTATTAATTCACGATTTCAATGTTTATGAATATTATGCCCTATTATGCATGACTTATGAATTTCAAGATTTTGAGTCTATGAATTCAACCATGATGAATTATCAAGTATGCATGAATATTATGAATCCTTAACTTATGATTCCTTGATTTTGAACTATGACGTCTATTTCAAGTATGCATGACTTCATGATTTGGGCAAGCCCATGTGAAGTCAAGTATGCTTTATCATGATTTTAGCCAAGACTTATACGATCAGTTTTGAAAGAATGTTTGGGGTCAAGACTCCTAAGTAAATGATTCAAGTTATGTTTTGAGAATATGATTGTGAGCAATATGTATCTTGGGAGTAGTGTCTAGCACCGACTAGGCGAGATATTTCGAGGACCCCGATCTCTGAACTACGTGCCAATGTTAGGATATATTCTTATTTGGGACCTCTGAAGAGAGTGTTTCCCCCACCCGTGGGCACACCTGTGATATCACACCTTATTCGTCCTTTGCCTTGGGAAGGTTTAGGATGGCTCTCCTCCATGTGGGCAAGACGTGGGATCATCATGCGCTCATACATGATGTCGTCGATTATGATAAGTCTCCCGTTGTTCCACATATTTTCAGATACTCATGTTCTGTGCTATGATATTATGTCTTATAGAATATTTAACCCATTGATCAGTTTATAAGTTTTCACTTATGTTTTCAAGTACAGTATGCTATATGATTTCTACTTCTAAACCTTGGGTCATTATGTTCTGCTTATGATGAATAGCTTACAAGTGTATATATTTTAAACACATGACTTTTAGCATATAGTCTTTACTCTCATGATCTATCTTGATTTATATGTATGATTTCATACTATCATTTTACTAGAATATTTTATTTTCTCTACACACTAAGTACATTCAAAGTACTGACCACATACTTTATGCTATATCGTCTAATGATATAGGTTTGGGTAATCTATTTCAGTCTCTCCATTAGCTTGCTCCTATTCAAACCGGCTAGTTTTCACCAGACTTGGTGAGTCCTCATCATCTGAGGATGTCTATCAATTTATTTTTGATATGTCTTTTTGTAGTTTCAAACTTAGTGAGTTAGTTGGGAGTGTTGTCCCATCAGCTCATCTTATGACTAGAGGCTTTTCAGACAGATATGTAGTAGACGACTTAGCGTTGTGTTATTAGCACTCTTTCTCATGCTTTATGTTATGTTATATTGATTTCCACTTATCCATGATTATGTTTTAACTTTCAATTGATTATGCTCTTAAGTCATGCTATGTATGTACCATGAGTTAGCTTAGAGCCATTTGTGGTTCTAGGTCCCAATGTCTAGGTCCGGGGTCTCAGTTCGGGTCATGACACCCATGGGAGTCCATTCATCATCCGCTCCACCATCACGTTCCACTAACCCTAGCACCCAGGAAGCTATCTAGTTTCTTACCCAATTAGTGGTAGGATAGGCTTGACGATAATGGAGGGCTTCTTCTCATAATGGACCATCAAAAGAGATACCATGGCTTTCAAAATTTTGGAATTTATCCGTCTGAGTCATCCAGTTTTCATAGTCTCCAACCTCAAGGAAGATCCCAAGAATTTCATTAATGAGACTTAGAAGACCCTTAGGGTGATGCACTCTTTAAAAATTGAGGCAGTATATTTAAATTCCTGTTAGCTAAAAGATGTTGCAGCAGGGTAGTATGAGATGTGGGAAGAATCCTGTGGTATTGATACACCTCAGGCAGTGTGGAATGAGTGCATAAAAGCCTTTTTGAATCACTTATTGCCCATTGAGCTCGGATAATCCAAAGTAGATAAACTTGCAGGCCTCTAAAAAGAAGGTATGAGTGCGAAGGAGTATAGCCATAAGTTATCATAGTTGTCTAGGTATGCTCCCGGGATAGTTCGCACCATGTGAGTGAGTATGTGCTGATTTATGATAGACCTTCAACCCATTAGTTATTGGTGAGTATTTTGGGGCCTTGCTGAATAAGGATATGGACATATCCAGGTTTATGGCATATGCATAGCAGACAAAGGAGCGCAAATTAAAGGTGCGATCATCAAAGGAAAAACAATAAAGTAAGAGGGCCAGGTTAGTTGGCAGCTATGGTGAACCCGGTGGAAATACCAAGCCTCATTTTTAGAGTAGATTAGCAAGGACACCACGGTCAGTCACCCACTTCTCCACGAGCACTTTAAACCAATATCCAAGACCCAAAATTGATCAAAGCAGCCACTACTAGACAAGGTATAGTTTTATTTGTTGGAATTGAAATTGCATAAGGAATTAATAGAAGACGGAAGAGTTCTCGATTCTAAGGTTCGCAATATAAGGGAGGTATGAGACAGAGAGCATTTCCTAGGTCCCCTTGTGGCTATTGTGTAAGGATCCATCTAGGGGTGTGCTGCTCCAGCTTTGACGTATGTTTCTAGGGAAATATTATGGGACACTACAATAGAGTTTGTCCTAATGCTAGGTTAGTTGGTAAGGGTAACATGGTTGTAAAACCACATGCATTTAGATTGGTTTTATCGATAGGTTTCAAATGTACGAGCCTAGTTTGAAGACTATGTTGTGTATCAAGGGAAAGCTGAGGGGTCAAGATAGAGTATATGGGATAAAACATTGAAAAATTAGGAGAGCCTGGCCATTTGGCCTACCGCAATGTGCCGACCTGTAGGGTCGACACAAAAATAAGTATGCTGACTAGAGCCCTGTATATCGGTGTGTTTGGTTGATTTTCCCATTCTAAAATTCATTTTCAATCTCGTTAAGGTGGTGGAAGCTCTCCAAGATCGATTATCCCTAGTTCTAGGTGGATTTAGAGTTAAAAAAAGATCTGAACTTATTCTCTAGCACAGATCCTGTATATACAATGCGCGCTTGTGTTCTAGCATAATTTTCTTAAAATTATGGTAGCTGCTTTGGTGTCAACAGTTGGGTAAGCTCTTCTCCCTCCTAATTCATACTTATATATGATGTTTATGAATCCATAGACAATAGTAGGTTGTTATTTCAAAGTTTCTGCTATTAAATTAATAGAAATCATATCGATTAAGTCCCATTTTCTTCTTGTTTGGGCCTTTGTAGTCTCATTTTATAGGTGGTTGGAGGACTACCTTGAGGCAGCTTCTTAGGTTTGTTCGTGGCAAAGTTCTGGAAAATTTGAATTCATCAGATTGAAGGTATGTTAAGGTTTTCCAAATTCCTTTTCGTTGGCATGATTACATTGGATTTTAACTAGTTATTGGCCATGTGGTAGGATATTTGAAGCTGTATATCCTTCACTTTTTTTTCATTCCCTTAAATCTCTATTTTGGTTGTGGAAATTGACTTTGTTGATAGCTCATTTTGGGGATTGATACTTGTGTGCCCGGATACATTGACGAGTCGAATCACGCCGTGAAATTGAGTTATACTTGTTGTTTTGGGTGTACTATGTTGTGGACGTCAGAGGCTGCTTATATTTGTGAATTGTATGTCTTAGGTTGTTGATGTGTTGTTAGATTTTTATAACTTATGTGAAGCTATGGAAGTCTCTATGATGATCTATAAGTCCGTGATCGTTTCTAGCTAGGTTAATCTATGGCTTGTGAAAACCTGTAAGTCCATGACTATATCCAGCAAGGTCATACTTGTGGTTTAGAATGCCTGCAAGTCTATGAAAGTCTTTTCATTCGAATTGATAATTTCATATTGTTGTATTATTATGTGATTGCCTTGTCTTATAGTTGTGCGGTTACATTGCTCCTTTGATGTCTTAGTATTACTTTGGTGGGCTGCGGATCCTGCATGATGAAATGATGCAACATAGAAAATATGCGGTCAATACGTGGAATGAACTGAGTATGCAAGGTAAGTAAAACTGCTTTAGTAAAGTAAATCATTTAAAACATTTCATGCACATCACAAGCTTTCAAGTATAAGTAGAGGGGCTACATGCATTTATTCTGAAATTTCTTATCATGACAAGACCATGCTTAGCTTTACAACATCATGACTTACTCGAATGACTCAAAGTTGAACATTACATTTATATCAATAGCTGAACATTTAGTCAAACCTTACTTTTAAAATGCATGCATAAGGTAGTCATCATGAGTAATGAATACGCAAATCTGAACGATATAGATAGTGGGAGACTGGTCACTTAACCGATATACCACGATAGAGCATACGTGGTCCAAACTATCACACTCAAGTGGGTAGAGCCGTCCATAACCTTGCCAGGGCGATGGACGTTACCATGATATTGATATCAAGTTGAAGGGCCAATAGGGCCATGGATAACTCACAATAGAGCTCCCAAAAATATAATAGTATCAACCTACATTGGCGAATAGTTTTGGGGCATAGGGTAATCGACCCTTAACCTGCTCAGTGCTAGACTCTTCTCCCAAAAACATGCAATTCTCTATATCATATATAACAAAGCTCAACATCATCTATTGACGAATCTCAACATTGTCTATATACAAAGCTCAACATCATCCCTTGATGAAGCTCAAGATGAAACCATGCATAACTCAACACTCATGATGAAATCATGCATAGACTAGACATCATATGGATATGAGGCTAAACATTGTCTATTGACAAGGCTCAATATTGACATACATCTCAATTATGAATTAATGCATATGAGAAGCTTTATTTTGAAATATACCACAAGCTCTACCATAGGTGGGAGCATCTACTCCAAATCATGTGGTAAGCTACATGTAGAAATATTTAACTCAACATAGCACAAGCTAGAATTTATGAAAAATTGGGAAACTTCACTTCAAATAATGTGGTAAGCTTATGTCGAGAAATTATCACTTTAAATCATCATGTGAGCATTGCACAAAGCTTTATCATACTTGGATGTACACATTTAATTTTGAAAACAACATCATAATCATGGGTAGCTTTAGAAACATGATTTTCATCATTAAATCTCATCATCATCATACATTCAACATCATTCTCTTCTTTCATGAACTTCTCATCCTTGGGCGTTCAATTTCATAATTTAGAAATCACTATTTCGATTGAAAACAATTTAAAATCTTCCCAAGATTCACAATTCGTCAATATAAACATAATCTAATCATAGCCATGTATAGAGATTGAAGAATCATGCAATTGGGTGAAAACCCCATACTTGATCATAGACAATTTATCATGATTGATAGAAATTGGGCATGGGTGTGGAAGGAGACACCCATTCATAGCTTTACATACCTGGGAATGGTGAATTCTAACACCCTCTAATTGCCCAAGATAAGATTCGAATGGAACCCTTTAGATTTTGCCTTGAATCTCCTCTTCAAACCTTCAAACTTGCATGCATGGGAAGAATGGCTTAGAATAGGATTTCCCCTGCTAAAACCCACTAAAATGAGCCTTAAACGACATAGTATAGGTCTTAGAAACTCAGGAATTACGAAAAGGCCCTTACTAAATTCGCAGGAAAACACTGCCAGGTGGTTCTAATGGATGACCTAACGACTAGTCAGGACGAGCAACGACTCGTCGAGTTGCTCATCAAGTACACTGGATAATAACTCTTATAGGGCTCATAATAGGGTACATGATGACTCATGCCTCGAGACCACGACTCATGGTCACCTTTTGTCAGGTACACTATCCCATTCTCTAATGGAATTCCACCTACTTGCTCATGACTCACCTCACGAGTCATTGGGACTGGCTACGATTCGTAGGGTCCCTTCCGTTAAGTACACTGGTTACTGATTCTAATTAATCTTCACCCTCAACCCCCACAACTAACATGAAGACTCATGCTGGCTGACCACGAGTTGTTCCCTTACTCGTGGGGACCTCAATCCTACACTTGCTCCATGCTTTCCCATGAGTCACTTGACAACTCGTGGGCTCTTCTTATGAGTCTTCCAATGACTCATCCTCCAACTGAAGCCTCATTTCCCAGATTTTCCCCGTTTGACTCCCGAGTCTGATCCTTGGGTTCCAGGGGTAATACAACGACTCGTGGTCACATTCGTGGGGATCCCATTTCCCAATTTCAAACTCATCACCTAGCCCTCAACACGAGTCATATCACAACTCGTGGGATTCTCTCACAGGTCACCTCATGATCCATTTTATGCGTGATGGCAGTTTTTAAGTTTTTCTCCATTTCAACTCTTGGGTCTGATCTTTAGGCTTCCGGGGTATAACAAGGGCGCTACCATGATATTGATATCAAGATGAAGGCCAATTTGGAGCCGGGGAAGCTCTTAAGGGGGGCCTCAAAGTAAAATATAAAATCCTATGTTGGCATATAGTTTTAAAACCTGGGGTTTTCATGAACCCCTAGCCTACTTGGGGTTGGACATTGCTCCCAAAAATATGCAAGGTGCTCTCCATCATTTTTCAATGAATCTAAAACCTTCATTTTGCAATGAATCTGAAACTATCATTTTCAACAAAGCTAAAAATATAATTACATGCATAGTCCGATATCTAAATATGGGGAGTCCTGGCTCCCAAACATACCATAAGCTAAAAATGGGAGTATAGACTCAAAAATCATATGGTAAGTTGATTTATAAAACTAAACTAAATCATTAAAACATGCTACATCTGAGTGGGATTACCTAAAATCTGAATATCATGCATACTTGAAATAGACTTTACTAGTCAAAATCATTGATTCATATATAGGTAATTCATAAACTTACATACATGATAGATACTTCATCATACTTGAAATCATTGATCATAGACTTACTTTTTCATGAACTTGCATAATTGGCTATAATCTTCTAAAATTTTGAAATCATGAATTTGAAATCAATTAGTACATAAAATCTTCCCAGGAATCTTAAAACGTGCCTTGAAACATTAAGGGAGTAGACCCATAAATAAATCATAGAGAATATCGTAAATTTGATTTAAAACCCCATAGAATCATACACTAGAATTAACACTGCAATTTGTGAAGTTGAGGAGAAATTTGGTCCCTGAAAGTGAAAGGAAACTTTAATTCATAGCCCTACATATCTGGGTAAACTGATTCTCAACTTGAATTTGAAAGCCCAAGAGACTAGGAGTAGAATTGGAGGGTTCTAAGCTTGATCTTCAATGGGACCCTCTAAACTTGCATGCATGAGAGTTGAATAAATTAGAATAGGTTAAACTACCATAATCCACTTTTTTCAAGGTTTAAAACAATGTTGTATAGGACCTAGGAGCTTAGGATTTACATAAACACCCTTATTAATTTTGCAGGAAACAGTCACTACCAGTCCTAACGAAGGACTGGATGAGTCGTTACCAAACTGGACGACTCGTTTTCATCATTGGAAAAATCTCTGTTTTTCTAAACTGCTTCACCTAACAACTGACATGATGAGTCTTTAACGAGGATGACAACTCATTAATTTCCTTTCATTTATACCACAAGTCTCACACTATCCAACCAACGAATGACCTGATGATTTGTGAAGTAGCACCACGAATCATCCCTCCATCCGTTGAGTCCTCCTAAAAAACTCTCTAACCCCTAACTTTTCACCTACCAATGGGGGACTTAATTATTTTTTGGGGGTCATGACAGGTCATTCCATGACCCATTGCAACTGCAACTTCTCAACACAACACCACTCCACGGGGCACTGAATGATCTGTCAAGTTAGATAACAGGTCAACTGATGAGTCGTTCTGTGAACTGGTGCAAAATGTCCTATTTTATTTGTTTTAACTCACGAGTCTGATCCTAGAAACATTCACGGTATTACATATCCGAACTTTTCATCCACTCGGTATAAATAATCCTTCCAAAATATTTTTTCTTATACTTATGCATATTTGAGGCAACTGAAAACATCTTTTATAAAGAACTTTATCTATTGATATAATAGATGTTTTAAATCTCTTATTGAGCCTTATTCTTACAAATTTGTAAACTGTAATGAAGAGCCTTTCGCTCAAAACACCATTTTTTTAAAACTTGGGAGATTGTATGATCGAAACATCTCTTTGAAAACATGTGAGCTTCTATGCTCAAAACTCTTGATTTTCAAATATAATATTTTACTTTAATTTTTGAAAATTATGCTAGATACCATTCTTTCTTTCCCAAATCTCTTCACGAAAACTCCCTTAAAAATCTGCTCGACTTTATGAAAATAATGCAATTAAACTTAAATTATAATACTTTCAAAATCATGGCTTTCATGCACTAGGGTTCATGGGATAATACACATGAACCAATCATGAAAAATAATTCAAGATCAAGAGAATATTATCAATAAATGTCAAGAGACTAATGTTCAACAACAAAAGAGATACAATTCAATAGGAATAACTCAACAATGATCAATCCAATAGTTAGAGAAGAAGACAATTCAAGAATTGGATAAAAACCCTAGCTTTAATCTCAGTGAATTCTTTCATAGATGTAGGGCATAACGATGTTAAAATCCTTACTTAGGTTAGCCTTACATACCAAGAAAAATGAACTTAGACTCAAGTTTCATGAACTCTAGGTTGAGGAAGATGAATCCCAAGCCCACATAATGAACTTAAGAGTTAATGATCTAGAATTTACGTTGTAATAAGAGGAAAAAAGAGTTTAGACTAATTAATCCCTTAAAAACACTCCTTAGAAATCTCAAAGATTTCTGGTTTCAATACTTAAAACATAGAAAGTCATTAACTATAAGCCCCTTAACAAAGTTTTAAAATGGATCAGGTATCCAATACCCAATAAAAGAGATCTTCTTAAAAGAACTTATAAAGCTAACATTTATAGTAAGTTCGATATGAAATACGGATTTTGGCAAATACAGATAGCGAAAAAAGATAAATATAAAACAACTTTTAATGTACCTTTCGGACAATACGAATGGAGTTTAATGCCACTCGGATTAAAAAATGCACCGTCTGAATTTCAAAATATAATGAACAACATATTTAATCCGCATAGTCATATTTCTATAGTTTACACAGATTATGTTTTAATATACTTAGAAGATATTGACCAAAACTTCAAACATATCCAAACCTTATTAAAAGTTGTTAAGAAAAATGGATTAGTGGTAAGCACTAAAAAGATCAAGTTATTCCAGACTGCTATTAGATTCCTTGGTCATTACTTATATTAAGGAACCTATAAACCCATTTGTAGAGCCATAGAGTTCTCATCTAAATTTCCAGATGAATTAATTGATACAACTCAGCTTCAGAGATTCTTAGGAAGTCAGTCTTAAGGATCTGATTAGAGACTACGTATAGTAATTGATTGTGTAATTATTTTGTTGAATTAATCTACTTATATCTTTATTCTTAGGATCACCTTGGGTGTCTACT
This sequence comes from Datura wrightii, assembly GCA_035772735.1. Classification (NCBI taxonomy): domain Eukaryota; kingdom Viridiplantae; phylum Streptophyta; class Magnoliopsida; order Solanales; family Solanaceae; genus Datura; species Datura wrightii. The sequence continues at coordinate 65,333,372 of JASDFA010000019.1, read as the reverse complement.
ATATCGATTTTAAAAGGTGTAGCTGTGAAAATTCTACCATCTATTGGTAAACTAATTTCCTTTAGTGGGGGAATTATATATTCAACCACCTTAGTTTTGGTATGCCATTTATTAACAATCATGCTCAATGATTCCTTTTGATCATCCAATTTTCCTGTCCACTCAAACCATTTAAAGAACTCTATATTGCATCTTATCCTTTTCATATCGGCGCACCATTTTATCCTAAAGGATAATCTTTCCTTTAATGAATATTTTTCTGCATACCATTGCCTTTTTATGCTATTTTCTTGATCTAACCAGATTTTATCTAAATATTCAAAGTCTGATTCGAACACCTCATCAGATCTAATCATGCATAAAGAGTCTCTTGCTCCTAGCATCTCACTAGCCATGGGACTTGCTCTTTTGGTAATTCTAGGTTCATATTCAACCTTAGGAATTGTTTAAGAGAAATCTACTCGCTTTCGTTTTTTCTCTACGTCTTTAAGTGTTACCTCCTTTTCTTCTAGCGTTTTTGAAAATGAAGGTCTCGAAAAGGATATTCTTTTACTTGAAGAATCATGACTAAAGGATTGGGATCTTAGAAATTTTAAATCTATAGATCCATCCGAAAATTGTATTACCTGCTCAATGGTTGAATTTTCTTCCTCAATTTCTGGCTCCGTTATGGAGTCAAAATGCCAATTATCCTTTACTAACACATCATTCCATTTTATCAATTTTGGGACGAAAATATTTTTGTGATTGTGATTGGCTTCCATAAGCATGGTAACCCCTTTGTTACTTACTATTTTTGCTTTTGGAGCTAGGGTAGTTTTCATTAGCCTGTAATATACTCTGTATATTATGGCTATTTCTCTTGTATTTTCTTTGCTATTCATGTTTTTTTTTCACAACATACTCAATATTATTTGTTGAAAAATATGAAAAATATTTGAAAATTTTCTATCATAAATGAAGGCAAAAGACTTTTATATTTAGCCGAAGAACTAAAGTGAAGTGGTGTGAAAACACTTGCTCAGATGGTGTCTATTCGAAATAACAACCATTGGGAAAGAAAATATTTTGTCTTGACTTTCATCTCAACTCTTTATTAACTAGAAGATATGCTTCTCAATATGATTCAAACACGAGGAGTAGAGAGGAATCACTTAACCTAACATTTTCTATTAACAATCTTAGCATTGACTTCGTGCTTATACTCGTTTGACTTTCATACTTTCATATCAAGAATTGTGAGCATACCTCATTCATTGCACATCATATCACATCTTAAGGTAACTTATGAACAGGAAGACATAACTTGTGTATCTCAAACCAGGAGCTCTTTAATATACAAATGCTAGGCAATTGTCCAGGAGCTTCCTTAAGATAAATAAAGACTTATAGTCGTGCTTCAGAAAATGTAGGAAAAGCTCATGTGAAACATTGCAATATATGTGGAACTTAGAAAAGCTTAGCATCATTATAAACGGTTTAGAAGCTTCCAAGAAAAAATTCCTTTAAAACTTGAGAAAGTTACTCCAACTCATAGAACAAATAATAAAAAATAATTGTTTAAAAAGGACGACGAAGAACTTCTCCTTAACTTGAGTCACTATCTTAAAATATTCGATTCTAATCATTTCTTAAGAAATTAACATTTTACTGGCCTTCCATTAGCTCAACACAACTGAACATAACCAACTTTATTCATAATCCTTTTTGCTAAATGTCACTAGAACATGGGTAAATCTTGTTGGCTATTTGGCTAACTCATTAAAAATCATAACACTTATCATCTAAAAACAACCTTTGGCTTTACTTTTCGTATTCGTCATAAATTCTTTTCCAATTAGGATTCGTAATTCCCTACTTAATTATTTACTCTCGTGTTCATTATTCAAGAATTTCTTATATGAACTTACCTTTTTACCTAATTTCCAACCTTATCTCGTAAATATCGTCTTGTTCAAAGGAGGTGGTTGGAGCTGCTCAAGGATTATGATATGAGTGTCCTTTACCATCCGGGTAAGGAAAATGTAGTAGCAAACGCATTTAGTAGACTCTCTATGGAGTGTGTCTCCCATGTGGATGAGGGGAAGAAGGAGTTGGTGAAGGATGTGCATTGACTCACAAGGATGGGAGTTAGGCTGGTCGACTCGACCGATGGTGGTGTTATTTTTCAAAACAGATTAGAATCTTCTTTGGTGACTGATGTAAAATCTAGACAAGATGAGGACCCAATTTTGGTAAAGTTAAAGGAAGCTGTTCAAAATAAGAAGTTAGAGGTCTTCTCCAAAGGGGGAGACGGTGTACTTCGGTACCAGGGACGCCTATGTGTTCCGGATGTTGATGATTTGAGGAGCCAAATGTGGCACGAGGTACATGGATCCAGGTATTCTATCCATCCAGGTACCAGCAAGATGTATCGTGATTTATGGGAAGTCTATTAGTGGAATGGCATGAAGAAGGACATCGCAAAATTTGTAGCTAAGTGTCCAAACTATCAACAAGTTAAGGTTGAGCATAAGAGACCGACAAACATGCTTTAGGATATTAGTATTCCTACTTGGAAGTGGGGAGAAATCAATATGGATTTCTTCACATGGTTACCTTGCACTCATCGACAGTATGACTCCATTTGGGTTGTGGTAGACAGGTTGACCAAGGCCGGCTCATTTTCTACCAATCAAAACCACGGATTCGGTGGAGGATTATGCAAAACTATATATTCGAGAGCTAGTAAAATTTCATGGAGTTCCTTGTCCATCATATCAGATAGAGGTACCCAATTTACCTCTCAGTTTTGGAGGTCATTTCCAAAAGGACTAGGTAGTCAGGTTAAGCTCATCATAGCGTTTCACCCGCAAACGAATGGTCAAGTGGAGTGGACAGTTGAATATCTCGAAGACATGTTGAGAGCATGCGTGATTGACTTCAAAGGTAATTTGGGTGAGCATTTTCCTCTTATTGAGTTTGCATACAATGACAACTATCATTCAAGTATTCAGATGGCGCCATTTGAGGATCTCTATGCGCGGAGATGTAGATCGCCCATTGGTTGGTTTGATGTTGGTGAAGCGGCGATGATAGGACCATATTAGTTTCATAAGGCTATGGAGAAGCTTTAGTTGATAAGGGACAGGTTGAGAACTTCTCAGAGTCGCCAAAAGTCCTAAGCCGATGTGAGAAGGAGAGAATTAGAATTTGAAGTTGATAATTGGCTATTTCTAAAGGTGTCTGCCATGAAGGGAGTGATGAGGTTCGAAAAGAAGGGGAAACTTAGTCATCGTTGTGTTAGACAGTATAGGCTAGTGAGACGTGTTGGCAAGGAGGCTTATGAATTGGAGTTGCCCTCAGAATTAGCTTCCGCGCATCCTGTTTTTCATGTGTCGCTCTTAAAGAAGTGTTTGGGTGATCCAACTCTAGTTGTCTCGGTAGGCAGTGTTGGTGTGAAAGATAGCTTCAGTTATAAGGAGGTTCCAGTGGAAATACTGGATTGCCAAGTCCGAAGGCTAAGGAACAAGGAGGTAGCTTTAGTTAAAGTGTTATGGAGGAATCAACTTGTTAAGGGAGCTATGTGGGAAGCCGAAGCGGATATGTTGGATAAATACCCACATTTATTCTCTATCGACTCAGTTCCAGCTTGAGGTATTAGTTTTGACCTAAAACTCTAATTAGTTTTCATGTTCAGTTCATGTACTAAAGTTTCTTTATGTATATGGATGTATGTTTGATTCGTGAATTCAGTTCAGCGATGTAGTTTGAATAGGAGGTAGTCATTCCATTAGTTTTCAATTTAAATGATCAGTATTTGAATATGATGATTGGATTTCTCTGCTTTTCTATATGCATTCCAATAATCGAGGATGAATGTTTCCAAGGGGGATATATTGTTATACCATGGAAGCATAATGTTCAGACCCGGGAGTTGAAACAGAGAAAAACTTAACAACTGGCATCAGGCACAAAACATATCGTGAGGTGACCCGAGAGAGCAGCCCACGAGTCATGATGTGACTCGTGGTGACGCCTAGGTGTGAGTTTAAAATTGGGAAATGGGATCCCGAGTTACTAAAACCCTGCTACACAAATTGGAATTATGTAGAGACAGATGATCCCCTTAAAACCCGAAGGTATTATGAGTTCATTTTAACAGTCACCGATTCAGTAAAAGTTGAGCATAAATTAAAATGTTCGGATAATCCTGACAGTATTCAATACTCGAAGTTCATAATTAAAATAATTTTAAGTCGGTTTGAATTGTTTGTAGATCATCTACATACACCCATTCCCCTATCAAGAACCCATAGACCCAAGACATACAACTGGTATGATTATAAGGCAGCCTGGTATAACTTTATGTATTTAAGGCCCAACACTCACTCTTGGTTTTTCAAGTATTCAGAAGAAATGAAAAGTGCGATCATTCCCAAATTGTTTTACGAATGGTGGAACCAATTCGGAGGAAATAAATAGGTATTGTCAAAACATTTTAAGACATAGTTTGAAAAATTTCAGGTAGAGCAAAATATTTCTACCCTACCAGAAAATATTAAATTGTGTAGGTTCTTTATTGCAAAAAGAATTTCATATACTATCAGCTGGTCCTTTGATATTGATGAATTTGAATGGATTAAATATCTGAGTAAGACTATCAAAATCAAAGGCTGGGCACCAACACCCCAAGAATATAAGAAAACTTCAAGTTCTTCATTACGACAGGATGAGATGCAATATAGAGTTCTTTAAATGGTTTGAGTACACAGGAAAATTGGATGATCAAAAGGAATCATTGAGCATGATTGTTAACCAATGGCATACCAAAACTAAGGTGGTTGAATCTATAATTCCCCCACTAGAGGAGATTAGTTTACCAATAGATGGTAGAATTGTCGCAGCTACAACTTTTAAAATTGATATAGTAGACACCGAAGGTGATCTTAAGAATAAAGATATAAATAGATTAATTCAACAAAACAATTACACTAATCAATTACTATATGTAGTCTCTAATCAGATCCTTAAGACTGATAATAACTCAATTTTCAAGGATAAACCTAGCCCTTCCTATGATAATAAAAATTAAAAACCCATCCAATCTTTAAATTACCAGAATTTTTCAAAGATAAATTCTCCAAATTTCAAGAAAAGTTTAAAATCACAGATGATCTTATAGAAAAGATTAATGAAAAGTTAAAGCTTGAATTAAAATTAAAGAATGAATTAAAATTAAAGGATGAATTAAAATTAAAAGATGATAAGGTCATAAGAACAATATCTGAAAAGTCTGATAACGACATTAATAAGTTAAGCTCTAAATATTCCATCAAAAAGAATTATTATAATAAACCCTCATTCTCGGATATGCAGTATGAAGAAAATGAATTTTTATCTCATACTTCACACTTTGGAAATGAAATTGCTGAATGGAATATTGATGGACCTGCAAAACATCAGATATACAACAAGTTACATGAAATGGGGATGGACATTACGGCCTATAAAATGAAAAACTGCACGGATAGACAAGCTGCCACTCCAATTATATCTTGATTTATAGGGACATAAAATATTGGTTGGATAATTATCTCACTGAAGATAATAGACATAGAGTAACAAATGCTGCAACCATCACTCAAGTTATTAAGACTGAATCTACAGGACAAACTTTTAAAAATAAATGAGAAGAAGATGCCACCGCTACCTTAATTTATAGTATAGCAAAACATTTTATAGGAGAACCTCAACTTTTTCAAGATAGGAGTTTAGAAATACTATCTAACCTATCTTGCCCAAAGTTAGATGATTTTAGATGGTATAAGGATGTATTCCTCAACAAGGTTATGGTCAGAGAGGACTGTAGTCATGATTATTGGAAAGAAAAATTCATAAGTGGTTTACCAACATTATTCGCTGAAAAGGTTAGAATAAAATTAAAAGATAGATTTGATGGAAAAATTCCTTATAGCCAATTAACCTATGGTGATCTTATAAGTTTTATAAATGTCACAGGACTTGAATTATGTATAGATATGAAGCTTAAAAATCAACTTAAAAAGGATAATAAAATATCCAAAAAAGAAATAGGAAGCTTTGTCATGATTTTGGATACATCAAGTTGTCTGCCCCTTCAAAAGAGGCATCAAAGAAAATTAAAAGAAGACACAAGCACTATAAAAATAAATCTGAAAAACCCCATCATTATAGAAAAAGATTTAAAAGGCACAAACGAGAAGCCAACAAAGGTGGCTTTCAAGGAAATAATGATAAGTGTTGGAATTGCGGAAAATTTAGCCTTAGAGCTAAGGATTGTAAGGTACCTAATAAAAAGAAGGATAATATCAATATGATAGAACTTGAGCCAGAAATAAAAGATAGATTATATTCTATTCTTGATGAACATGACAATAATTCTTCCCCTGAAGAAAGTTTCAGTGATGAACACCAGCTTAATATAGCATATAGTTCTGACAATAGTGACTCAACTGATCATTGTGGATGTACGGGAGCAATCTGCACCTGTGATAGCCATTCAGTAAATGTCATTACCAATAATAACAAGGAAATCTTCTTTGATATGATTGATCATATTGAAGATAAAGATCTTAAAAGAAAATATTTAATAGAATTAAAAAATATAGTTCTTACCCAACAACATGACAAAGAAACAATTGAGCCTTTTAATATGAAAAATGTACTAAATAAATTTAAAGAACAAAAGTCTAGTACAATAGTACAAGATATTCAAACCGAATTATTACATATTAAAAATGAAGTCAAAGAAGTTAATCAAAGACTTAACAAGCTAGAAACAGATGCCCTTGCTAATAAACTATTAAATGAACTAGAACCAATGCAAGAATCTGAATTGTATCGATCCGAACCTGGAGAAACATCAAAACTAGAAAAAGGTGAAGAAGAAGATGAGTCTCTAGGGATCCCTCTAGAAGGTAAATCAGGAGTAAAAACTATTGCAATAGTTAAAGCCCAGAGCTGACATATACCTATTACATTGGTTATAAATAAAAATTATATTATTCAGAAAATTACATTATTAGACACAGGTGCAGACCAAAACTACATTATTGAAGGAATAATCCCTACTAAGTACCTTGAAAATAGTACAATGCGGTTATTCTCCGCGACAGGTGAAAGACTCAAAATAAATTATAAACTCCATAAGGCACACATATGCAATAATGGAATCTGCTTTATTAATGATTTTGTAATAACTAATGATATAAACGAAGATATAATATTAGGCACCCCCTTTATAACCCAAATAAAACCCTGTGTCGCTGATTTAGACGACATCCACACCACTGCTCTAAGAACAAATATCATTTTTCCCTACCTAAATAATATGTCAAAAGAAGAAAGTGAATTTATAAAAGAAAAAACTTTCTTTAGAAAGGTATCATTAATTACAAAGGCAGGAGAAAAATAAATGAAAATACTACAAGTAGTAATAAAGTAGAAGAAAAAGATACTTACGAAGAGTTGTTTATCGATAAGAAGGATAAATAGAGGACATAGAGAGGTTTGGGAAATTTGGAAGTGAGTGTAGTGTTTTCCGAATGCCCCTGCTAATACAAGGTGAAGGTCTTAAATAGACCTCAATATGATGAGTCAACTAATTACTACCTGCTATCTATTTACATGTGTCCACACGTAGCAGATTTAATTTTACACGGATCTACTTAAAAGATGTCTTGATCTTCTTGAAACTTGATTTCCTTGAAATTTGATATTTATCCTAATGTGACCTTGGAATTTGATGAAGATTCGTCTTCATCTGCATGGGAGTTTGTAGCTTGTCTTTTTGCTGCATTGTTTTTTGGGTGGATTCCTGAGGAGTCCACTGCTTTTGATTGTAGTAGCTTTTCATTTTTCTGAAAGGATAGTCGGACCGCCTCCTTTACTTGAGAAGATAAGCTTGAGCTATCCCTTGCGGATCAAGCATGTCCCCATTGCTTGGTTCACTTGTATGAGAGGATGCACCATCTAATAATTCCATTATCTGTTTTTTGTTGGGTATCTTTTTCAAAATTTGACAAGGCTTGCTAAAGCCTTCTTTTTAATTCTTCCTTGGACAATTAGGAATCCTGTCATAATGAAGAACTTGAGGTTTCCTTATCTTCTTAGGTGTTGATGCGCAGCCTTTGATTTTTGTGGTCTTACTCAGATATTTAATCCTTTCAAATTCATGAATATCAAAGGACCAACTGATAATATATGAAATTCTTTTTGCATTAAAAAACTTACAAAATTCAATATTTTTTGGTAGGGTAGAAATATTCTGCTCTACAAGAAAATTTTCAAACTGTGTCTCAAAATGTTTTGACAATACCTGTTTATTTCCTCCGAATTGGTTCCACCATTCGTAAAACTATCTGGGAATGGTCGCGCTTTTCATTTTTTTTAAATACTTAACAAACCAAGAGTGAATGTTGGGCCTTAGATACATAAAGTTATACCAGGCTGCCTTATAATCATACCAGTTGTATGTCTGGGGTCTATGGGATCTTGATAGGGGAATGGGTGTATATAGATGATCTACAAACCATTCAAACAGACTTAAAATTCTTTTAATTGTGAACTTCGAGTATTGAATACTGTCAGAATTATCCGAACATTTTAATTTATGCTCAATTTTTACTGAATCGGTGTTTGTTAAAATGAACTCATAATACCTTCGGGTTTTAAGGGGATCATCTGTCTCCACATAATTCCAATTTGTGTAGCAGGGTTTTAGTAACTCGGGTACTCCAAAACCTTCATAATTTTATCGAGGGCCATGATCGATAGTACCTGTAAAACTGTTAGCTCAAACTGTTGTTTATTTGGAATATTTTTCTCCATTTTCTTTTCAAGAGTCGCTGGAAGAACTGCCTGAGAGTATGTCTCCGGTGGCTTCATTTCATAGTTGTCCTTGGTTTGGATAGAGATAGTTTTGTTGCCTGATGAAGAGTCTCCTTTAAATACTGATTTTAATGGTTGTAATCTGGTCTGACTGGTTATGGGTTCCTTTAATGGGGATGGAATAGTAGCTTTTGGCAAAGATGGGAATTCTGCCAAAACTGAATATTTATTTTTCGGGTTTTGGTTTTTCCTCTTCTTTGAAGGGTCTTTTCATTATTTCTTCTGGTTTGAAAAGCTAAAATGGAGGCCTCAAGGGCCTTATACCTAGTGTTCTAGGTCTTATTTAGTTCCCTGTAGAAATTCCCTAGTCAAAAAATCTGGGAGAGAATTATTTTCTCCTTGTATAAACTCGATTCGAAAATCAAAGCTGGATAACAAAGCTTGCCATCTGACAAATATTTGTTTAGAAACCATATTTTTTACATCTTTTTGTAAAACATCTTTGGCTGCTTTGCAGTCTACTCGTAGTAAAAATTCTTTATTTATTAGATCGTCTTGAAATTTTGTGATACATAGCACTATAGCCAGAATTTCTTTTTTAATGGTGCTGTAATTTTTCTGAGTATTATTCTAGATTCCTTAAGTGAATCTTACTAATTGTTCGGGGTTTTCCATGGAGACTTTTTGTTTAAGGATGCCTCCATATCCTATGTCTGAGGCGTCAGTTTCTACTATCATGAATGCCTCTGGATGTGGTATTCCTAGGCATGGAAGTTTTTGAACTATTGATTTTATTTTTTTGGACTGTCTCTATTTGTTCTAATCCTCATGGGACTGGATCCTTCTTAAGACGCTGATAAAGAGGCTTACAAACCTGTCTAATATTTGGAATAAAATCTGCAACATAATTGAGACTTCCTAAGAATCTCTAAAGTTGTGTTTTATCAATTAATTAATCTGGAAATTTGGATGAGAACTTTATGGCTCTACAAATAGGTTTATAGGTTCCTAGATATAAGTCATGACCAAGTAATCTAATAGCAGTGTGGAATAACTTGATCTTTTTAGCGCTTACTACTAATCTGCTTTGCTTAACAACTTTTATAAAGGTTTGGATATGTTTGAAGTGTTGGTCAATATCTTCTGAGTATATTAAAACATCATCTATGTAAACTATAGAAATATGTCTATGTGAATTAAATATGTTGTTCGTTATATTCTGAAATTCAGACGGAGCATTTTTTAATCCAAATGGCATTACATTCCACTCATATTGTCCGAAAGGTACATTAAAAACTGTTTTATATTTATCTTTTTCTGCTATCTGTATTTTCCAAAATCCGGATTTCATATCGAACTTACTATAAATGTTAGCTTTATAAGTTCTTTTAAGAAGATCTCTTTTATAGGGTATTGGATACCTGATCCATTTTAAAACTTTGTTAGGGGGCTTATAGTTAATGAATAGCCCTGGGGCCCCTCTTTCTTTTTTCCGCACTATTATTGACATAGAATGCTGAAAAACTCGGTGACTTGGAAGGTCTAATAATCTTTTTATCAAGTAAATCATTGATTTCTTTCTTACAATATTCCATTAACTCCTGATTCATTTGAATAGGTCTTGCCCTAGTAGGGATATTCTTTTCGTTGAATCCCTCAATATATGGTAACTCAATAATATGGCGTTTCCTATTCCAAAAGGCATTAGGAAATTCTGAACAGACTTCTCGTTCTATGAATTCTTGTAGGCTTTTAATTTTGGCTTCTAACTGTGGATTTTTTAAAGCGGATTCAATCCTTTTAAATTTTATCTCGTCCTTTAAATAGTTTATTTGTTGGGAAAGCAGATTTATTCTAAAGATAGTTTTTTCTTTTATAAATTCACTTTCTTCTTTTTACATATTATTTAGGTAGGGAGAAATGATATCTGTTCCTAGAGAAGTGGTGTGGATGCCATCTAAATCAGCGACATAGGGTTTTATTTGGGTTATAAAGGGGGTGCCTAATATTATTTCTTCGTTTATATATTTATTTATTACAAAATCATTAATAAAGTAGATTTCATTATTGCATATGTGTGCCTTATGGAGTTTATAATTTATTTTGAGTCTTTCACCTATCGCGGAGAATAACCGCGTTGTACTTTTTTCAAGGTACTTAGTAGGGATTATTCCTTCAATAATGCAGTTTTGGTCTGCACCTGTGTCTAATAATGCAATTTTGTGAATAGTATAATTTTTATTTATAACCAATATGATAGGTATATGACAGCTCTGGGCTTTAACTATTGCAATAGTTTTTACTCCTGATTTACCTTCTAGAGTGCTCCCTAGAGACTCATCTTCTTCTTCACCTTTTTCTAGTTTTGATGTTTCTCCTGGTTCGGATCGATACAATTCAAATTCTTGCATTGGTTCTAGTTCATTTAATAATTTATTAGCAAGGACATCTGTTTCTAGCTTGTTAAGTCTTTTCTTAACTTCTTTGACTTCATTTTTAATATGTAATAATTCGGTTTGAAGATCTTGTACTATTGTACTAGACTTTTGTTCTTTAAATTTATTTAGTACGTTTTTCATATTAAAAGGCTCAATTGTTTCTTTGTCATGTTGTTGGTTAAGAATTATATTTTTTTAATTCTATTAAATATTTTCTTTTAAGATCTTTATCTTCAATATGATCAATCATATCAAAGAAGATTTCCTTGTTATTATTGGTAATGACATTTACTGAGTGGCTATCACAGGTGCAAATTGCTCCCGTACATCTAGAATGATCAGTTGAGTCACTATTGTCAAAACAATATGCTATATTAAGCTGGTCTTCATCACTGAAACTTTCTTCAAGGGAAAAATTATTGTCATATTCATCAAGAATAGAATATAATCTATCTTTTATTTCTGGCTCAAGTTCTAATATATTGATCTTATCCTTCTTTTTATTAGGGACCTTACAATCCTTAGCTCTATAGCCAAATTTTCCACAATTTCAGCACTTATCATTATTTCCTTGAAAGCCACCTTTGTTGGCTTCTCGTTTGTGCCTTTTAAATTTTTCTTTGATGCCTCTTTTGAAGGGGCAGACGACTTGATGTATCCAAAATCTTGACAAAAACTTTCTATTTCTTTTATGGATATTCTATTATCCTTTTTAAGTTGATTTTTAAGTTTCATATTAGTACATAATTCAAGTCTTGTGACATTTATAAAACTTATAAGGTCACCATAGGTTAATTGGCTTTAAGAAATTTTTCCATCAAATCTATCTTTTAATTTTATTCTAACCTTTTCAGCGAGTAATGTTGGTAAACCACTTATCAATTTTTCTTTCCAATAATCATGACTACAGTCCTCTCTGTCCATAACCTTGTTGAGGAATACATCCTTATACCATCTAAAATCATCTAACTTTGGGCAAGATAGGTTAGATAGTATTTCTAAACTCCTATCTTGAAAAAGTTGAGGTTCTCCTATAAAATGTTTTGTTATACTATAAATTAAGGTAGCGGTGGCGTCTTCTACGCATAGATTTTCAAAAGTTTTTCCTGTAGATTCAGTCTTAATAACTTGAGTGATAGTTGTAGCATTTGTTACACTATGTCTATTATCTTCAGTGAGATAATTATCCCACCAATATTTTAATGTCCCTGTAAATCCAAATATAATTAGAGTGGCAGCTTGTTTATCCGTGCAGTTTTTCATTTTGTAGGCCGTAATGGCCATCCCTATTTCATGTATCTTGTTGTATATCTGATGTTCTGCAAGTCCATCAATATTCCATTAAACAATTTCATTTCCAGAGTGTGAGGTATGAGATAAAAATTCATTTTATTCATACTGCATATCCGGGAATGAGGGTTTATTATAATAATTTTTTTGATGGTATATTTAGAGCTTAACTTATTAATATCGTTATCAGACTTTTCAGATATTGTTCTTATGACCTTATCATCTTTCAATTTTAAAACATTCTTTAATCTTAATTCAGCCTTTAACTTTCATTAATCTTTTCTATAAGATCATCTGTGATTTCATACTTTTCTTGAAATTTGGGGAATTTATCTTTGGAAAATTCTGGTAATTTAAATATTGGATGGTTTCTAATTTTTTATTATTGTAGGAAGGGCTAGGTTTATCCTTGAAAATTGATTTATTATCAGTCTTAAGGATCTGATTAGAGACTACGTATAGTAATTGATTAGTATAATTATTTTGTTGAATTAATCTATTTATATCTTTATTCTTAGGATCACGTTGGGTGTCTACTATATCAATTTTAAAAGGTGTAGCTGTGACAATTCTACCATCTATTGGTAAACTAATTTCCTCTAGTGGGGGAATTAAAGATTCAACCACCTTAGTTTTGGTATGCCATTTATTAATAATCATGCTCAATGATTCCTTTTGATCATCCTATTTTCCTATGTACTCAAACCATTTCAAAAACTCTATGTTGCATCTCATCCTTTTCATATCGGCGCACCATTTTTTCCTAAAGGATAATCTTTCCTTTAATGAATATTTTTCTGCATACCATTGCCTTTTTATGCTATTTTCTAGATCTAACCAGAGTTTATCTAAATATTCAAAGTCTGGTTCGAACTCCTCATCAGATCTAATCATGCATAAAGAGTCTCTTGCTCCTAGCATCTCACTAGCCGTGGGACTTGTTCTTTTGGTAATTTTAGGTTCATATTCAACCTTAGGAATTGTTTCAGAGAAATCTACTCCCTTTAGTTTTTCTCTACGTCTTCAAGTGTTTCCTCCTTTTCTTCTGGCGTTTTTGAAAATGAAGGTCTCGAAAAGGACATTCTTTTACTTGAAGAATCATGACTAAAGGATTGGGATCTTAGAAATTTTAAATCTATAGATCCATCCGAAAATTGTATTACCTTCTAAATGGTTGAATTTTCTTCCTCATTTCTGGCTCCGTTATGGAGTCAAAATGCAAATTATCCTTTACTAACACATCATCCCATTTTATCATTTTTGGGATGAAAATATTGTTGTGATTGTGATTGGCTTGCATAAGCATGGTAACCCCTTTGTTACTTACTACTTTTGCTTTTGGAGCTAGGATAGTTTTCATTAGCCTGTAATATACTCTGTATATTATGACTATTTCTCTTTTATTTTCTTTGCTATTCATGTTTTTTGTTTTAACATTTAATGTTAGGGTATCCATAAAATTTTGATCATTAATATCTATAGAAAAATCGTGATAACAGTTAAAATATACCTGGCCATTAGCTAGGTTACTTTGTAATACTGCTAATAATGAATCATCAAAGTTTAGTAGCCTATTGTCTCTTAATAGAAGACATAGAGGTACGTCTAAGCCTAATCGATACAACGGTTTAACTGCGACCTGGACAAGTCCTATGTGAAGAAACTTATAGTTTTTCCTATATCTGCTAATGTCTTCAACTGCTAATAGTTTAATAGTGTTAATAGACTTATTAATAGCGACCGTAGATTCGGAGATTTTAATATTATAATTTTTAATAAAATTAAAGTGTCTAGTCTTATATACCTTTTCAAAACGTTCCTTTGGGATATTCCAATTTTGTAAAATGCTCTCTATCTTAGCTATTTTATTAGTTGTGGAAGAAATATTAATACTATTTATTATGTTCTGATTTTCAAAGGTATCCATTAAAAATGTGCAGATAGTTTTAACTGAATAATTAATATATTATCTAATTGTCTTCTTTGTATAGACAAACTATGACTAACATAACATAATTCATTATATAACCTTATTAGATTGTCAAAAATTAATTTTATAGTTATTTTTCTAGAATAATTATCCAGAGTTTTTGAAGGTATTAGTTTTTTATAACAGTCTAAGTTCTTTAATATTTCTGTTCTTTTCTTTTTATTGTTACTTTGATATTTCAAACATATCCATTTTCTCCTATTGTAGTATTTTATTTGTTCTGTAAATGGATTTGTAAGCATAAATTTTAATATAATACAAAGTATTCGGGGGAATGTTAGTACTATCCTGGGGCCAATATCTACTTTAGATGTTACTCCTTAATAGTTATTTCTTTGTGAAGTATTTACTGGTCATCTTATCTAATTTCTTTTATCTTATTCCATTAGGTCTGGTGACAGGAACACCATCCGGGTCCGGCTGTAATATCAAAACTTTAGAGCTAATCCAACGGAGAATACAGGCTTGCTAACGTCTAGATAGTGATTAAACGGTTACCCAACTTAAGGAATAAAACTAAGAAAATAGAGTAAAAGTATCAGCAAAACTAGACACAGAAATAACCGCTTAAGAGAAACATAATTTCGACTGGCTCTAGGATAGTATAAAGATTTAGCTACTCAAACTCATACTCCTCCCGGCCAACATGGCTCTGATCACCCTATGCCTCAGAACTACGCGCCAACGTAGGTTGATAATTATATATGTATTACTTTGGGACCTCCCTTGTGAGCTATTCATAAAGAATGCATGCAAGCCCTACTCTTAGATCTTTATTGTTTACGTTTTACATTATGCGTGTTCTTAAATGATTTTACTTACTTAAGAGGGTTTTACTTACTTTGCATACTCGGTACATTCCAGGTACTAACTGCATACTCTATGCTGAATCATTTCTTGATACAGGACCTAGCTCTCAGGTTCAGCCTCGTTCATAGTCAGTCTTCAGAATTAATACCTTACATTGTTGGTGAGTCCTCATCTCCCAAGGACTAGACTTATTTGGATTTCCTTTATGTATTTTCATTTTCAGCTTTATTGAGTTAATTGGGATCTTGTCCCATCAACTCGTCATGTTTAGAGGCTTTTCAGACAAAGAATGTGTTAAACTTCGGATTTTGTATTATGATGTGATGTTTAATTTAGACTTCCACTATGATTATCTTGTTGATTATTTAGTTTTATTAGTTGAGTTAGATGTATGTTCATGCCATGGGTCGACTTGGAGTCTCTCGAGGCTCCTTGTCTGTGTTGCAAATCGGGCCTTCTTTCGGGTCATGACAAACTTTGTATCAGATAAATAGGTTTGAAGTGTCCTACGGTGTCTGAAATTCACGTTAAGTAGAGTCTTTTTTATGGGTGTGAAGTGCACCACACTAATGACGAAGAGGCTACGAAATGTTTATGAAATATTTCCTTCTTTCATGATCTATGTCGTGCGATGAACAGTCTCCCTATCCTTCTAATTCGTGCTATTCACAATTGCATAACCATGGCTCCCCGAATAGTAAATGGTAGAAGGAATGGAAATGGAGAAGGCCACGAGGATGGCAATGAAAACGGGCACCAGCAGACCCTGCCAGTCTAGGAGCACCATGCACCGGAGCTGGTTGCCCATGTTGATTTTCGGGTAGCTATTCAGATGCTCGTGCAGGCCTTGACTTCTCAGGTCAATCAGCAGGCATTTGTGTTTGTCTCCCAAAATTTCAATGTAGCGGTTACTCGATTTAGGGATTTCTTGAGAATGAACACGCCAGAGTTCCTCGGGTCAAAAGTAGATGAGGACCGCATGAGTTCATATATGAGATTGTGAAGATAACCCAAGTCATAGGGGCAAATGGAGTTGAGTGTGCGGAGTTGGCCTCATATCAGCTGAAAGGGGTCGCACACATCTGGTTTCAATAATGGAAAGATAGTAGGGCCACCGGAGCAGGTCTTGTCACTTAGAAGGGGTTCCCTGTTTCATTCTTAAATCGTTTCTTCCTTAGTGAGATGAGGGAGTTGAAGGAAGATGAGTTTGTGAATCTGAACCAAGGGAGGATGGTGGTGCAGGAGTAAGCCCTTGAGTTCACTCAACTATCGAAGTACGCCTCAAAGTTATTTGCTGATCAGAGGGCGCGGGTGAGCACGTTCGTTCATAGAGTGGCGGGCTATTTGGACAAGGATTGCAAGACCACCATGCTCCACCAGGATATGGATTTCCCTCGGACAGTATTGTATGCCCAGTAGATGAAGGAGGCACATATGAGGGAGAGAGAGGCCATGAGGGCCAGGACTGATAGTTATGGATTTTCTCAGTCGAGGTCAGGTGGTGGGCACCAATAGCAGACCCACCAGAGGTCATCAACCCTAACATCATCAGCATTGAGTGTGTCATCCCTTCTTAGGCACGATAAGAGGGGGTGAGCATCAGGCTCTAGGGGTCAGAGCAGCAGACCCGCAGATTCTAGTATCCCAACTTGCTGCAGATGTGGTCAGGGTGCACGGGCCAGTGCTTAGCAGGTACAGGTGCTTGTTTCGTGTGTTGGAAGCCTGAACACATGCTTAGAGATTTCCGAAAAGAGAGAAAGGATCATGATGGGGGTCGAGGCCCATCTTCTAGTTCAGCAGCCCCACCCGTATGCTTAGCACATTAGGGGGCATCTACCAGCACAGGTGGTGGTCAACGCCAAAACAGATTCTATTTCTTCGCATCTCGCCAGGAGCAGGAGATCACCCCGAATGTAGTCACTGCTATGTTACGACTTTTCCATCTTGATGTTTATGCTTTGCTAGATCCGGGGGCTACCTTGTCTTTTGTGGCACCTTATGTGGCCAGTAGCTTCAGAGTCAGTCCTGAAGTCTGGTTAGAACCCTTCTCAGTCTTTACTTCAGTAGGTGATTCAGTTATAGCTAGACGGGTGTATAGAGGTTTCCCGGTCTCAATCCTTCAAAAAGTCACCTCAGCAGATTTGATACAGTTAGCAATGACCGATTTCAATGTTATCCTCAGCATGGATTGACTATTTTCATGTTATGCCTTAGTTAATTATAGAACTGGGCAGTAGAGTTCAGATTTTTGGGTGAGCCAGTCATAGAATAGAAGGGTAGTTCAGTTCTTCCTGTAGGTCGATTCGTTCCCAACCTCAAGGCCAGAAAGATGATTTCTAAGGGTTGTGTGTACCATCTAGTTAGGGTTAAGGATTGTGACATCTGAGACTCTGACTATCCTATCTTTCCCTATAGTATATGAGTATCCAGAGGTCTTTCGTGATGATTTACCAAGAATCCCTCCTGAGCGGGAGATTGATTTTGGTATTGACCTTCTTCCCGACACGCAGGCTATATCTATTCCTCCCTATAAAATGGCTCCAACCGAGATGAAGGAGTTGAAAGAACAGTTGAAGGACCTGTTAGATAAAGGCTCCATTAGACTATGTGAGTCCCCATGGGGTGCACCAGTTCTCTTTGTCTAAAAGAAAGATGGTTTCTTTGCATGTGTATCGACTATCGGCAGCTGAATAAAGTCACCGTCAATAACAGGCATCCTCTACCCAGGATTGATGATTTGGTCTACCAGCTTCAGGGTGCTAAGTGTTTCTCGAAGATAGATCTCAGATTCGGGTACCATCAGCTAAGAGTTCAGGAGAGCGACATCCCGAAACAACCTTCAGGACGCGGTATGGTCATTATTAGTTTGTAGTTATGTCTTTTGTACTAAACAATGCTCTTGTAGCTTTTATGGACTTGATGAACAGGGTGTTCAAGCCATATCTAGATACGTTAGTTGATCTTGGGAAGATTTATATGCCCAAGTGATACTCAAAACTACCATTTTTGCCTTGTTTATCTAGAAATGTGTATACATTTTCATGTAATTGGGAATAAAATGTGAATTTATACTAACCAACATGATTAGCATTGTTTTGCAGGTAAAATGTGATTTCGGGAAGCTAAAATGCATGTTGGATGATATCGGAGTTGGACTTGGATGCGAGCAAGGGAAAAGGCAGTGGACAGCAGGAATTAAAAGGGCTCCACGATGGAGCCGTGTCATGCTGCCATCGCGGAGGTATTCTGCCTGGAGGGTGAAAATTCACCCAATTTCCAGTGGAGGTCCGCGTTTGCTCCGTGGCACGGAGGCAGTGCTCCGCGATGCACGCCGTGCCACGTTGAGCTTGAATTCCCGGACCCCCAGTTCCAGTAAGGGTCCGCGTTCATGGCGTGTCACGGAGGCAGTGCTCCGCGATGCACTCCATGACACGTTGCTCATTATTCCGGGAAAAATTCCCACTAGTATAAATAGAACACTTAAGTTCATTTTTAATAATTCGGACTTGGTGGAGCAAGGACGTGGGTTACAGGCAGTTGAGGGACGAAAAGTTCAGGGTTTTTTCTCTCTTTCTTTCTTCTCTAATTCAGTTGCTTGTATGATTAACACTCGTTTTATGATGATTAATCCACAAATGAGTGGCTAATTCACTTCCTTGCTGAGGGTGTGAACAATTGTGATGAAATTCGATTATTGATTATCTGGTTTTTCATCTTTTTCTTCCATGTTGTTCTATTAATTCTTGTTCTTACTGCATTGGTGTGTGGCCTACATTAATGTACATCTAAAACGTCTGATTTCACTCGAGAGAGCACGAAATTGGAAAGTTGTGAATTAATAGGATATTGTTCTTTACTTGATTTGGGAAAATTGAGTTTTGATGTGCATTCAGGATAGAAATATACCTGAAAGTCGTATTAGTCAATTTTGGAATCGGAATTGTATGGCTAGAACATGAATTGCATTTGATCACAGAAATGTAGACGGATGGTTCATGATTCTTAAGTGAGATTAATTACGATAGTTTTAATATCTTGGAAAATGTTCTTGGCTAGCAACTGGAAGAAAAGATTAACCAATTTATGATGATAATCAGTTTCATTACATGTTCGTTAACCTCGACATGCTCTTATCAATAGTTCAGATTCAAAGTAGATAATTGTTCTTAGTTTTAGCATAAAATTTATAAAACAAATTATTCACTTTTTGGTTACGTTGTTGTCAGCATACTTAGAAGTAAAAAAATATAGTATACTTGAGCAAATTGCACTTAACCCAAGTCTCTGTGGGATCGATACTTGGCTTACTAAAGCCACTTACTACTTGTTCGACCACGTGCACTTGCGTGTCGTTTTATATACCCATATAACTCACCGAACAAGTTTTTGGCGCCGTTGCTGGGGACTTGGCAATTGGTGAATTTGTTTTAAGTGTAATTTACTGTATTTGTTTTTTTGTTAAGTGTTGACAACTTGGTCTTAGCCTATATTTTGCAGACTTAATTGCTGTGAACACTGGCAAGAGACAAAGAGCTGGTGGAATCTTATATAGAGCCAGAACGTATATTTCACAGTAAGAGGACAGAAGCTCTATAAAGAAAGCTGCAGTTGCTCAGACAGACGATCAAGGAGCAACAACAGAATCCACCTGTTGTGAGGGCAGTGTTAGTTCCCGAAGAAGCAGCAGCAAGGCCGGTTCGCGAGGTGGAAATCCCACATGCCAATAATGTTACATCAAGTATCCGCAAACCAGAGCCTAGAGGGAGATTTGAACTCAAACAAAATATGGTGCAGTTGTTGCACACAAGCGGGCAATATACCGGTCTCCCTCATGAAGATCCACAACAACATCTTCAAAACTTTTTGGAGATAAGTGACACTTACATACCTGCTGGAGTGTCACCAGACTATGTTCGGCTTACATTATTTCCGTTCTCATTACTTGGAGAAGCCAAGAGGTGGTTGAAAGCTGAGCCACCAAATTCTATTTCAACGTGGGATGATCTTGCATGAAAGTTCTTGATAAGGTTTTTTCCCTCTGGTAATACAGCAAGGCTTAGAAGTCAAATTCTAAGTTTCAAACAGAGGGAGGGAGAAAATTTATATCAAGCCTGGGAGAGATTTAAATCCACGTTACGGGACTGTCCTCATCATCATCAGTCCAATGAGGTGTTGGTGCACACATTTATTGAGGGTTTGGAACCCCACACCAAAATATTGCTAGATTCAGCAGCTGGAGGGCAAGCGCTGGAAAAGACTTATGAGGAGCTGTATACCTTGTTGAACCGGATTTCACAGGGCAATCCAGAATGTAATGCTGATTCATCACGAGGTGGGACAGGGAAAGCAGCAGGAGTGCTTGAAGTGGATGGGTTTACAACTATCGCTGCACAGATAGCTGCATTGCAAAATCAATTGAACAACCACTTCAGCAACATGACATTGAACCAGCCTCAAGCTCCAGTTAATGCAGTCCAGTAATTGTGGTGTGAAGTGTGTGGAAGCAGTGAGCACTCAGCTGAGTGCTGTGGAGCCAATCCTGACTCGGTAAACTTTGTGGGTAATGCACAAAGAAATCACCAGCAGTATGGTAGTAGCTACAATTCAAATTGGAGGAATCTGCCTAACTTCTCATGGGGTAGCAACAACCACCAAGGCCAAAGTTTGGGTCAGGGTGTGCAAAGAAACCAAGGAGGGCAACAGAACTACCAATCTCAATTCAGAAACAACAATGCACCTCCTCCACCACCATCACCCAGCATTGAGGAGATGTTCAAGACCATGATAGCTAACCAAGCTCAACTGCAGGCTGACTATGTGAAATTGGCAGCCGAAGTTAAAAATAATCAATTAGCTACCAAGGCTTTTGAGTATCAATTTGAGCAATTTGCTAGTGCCCAAAATACAAGGCCTAGAGCAGGACTGCCAAGCGACACAGATCCGAATCCCAAGCAGGTAAATGCAGTGACCATAAGGAGTGGTTTGCAGCTGAAGGAGGTGGAACCAGAAAGACCGCCTCAACATTCGGGAGCAGCAGAAGTTGAGGGGGAGCAAGGTTCGAAAAGGGGGAAGACCAAAGAAGCTGAATCAGAAAGACCTCCACCCCCGTTCGCTCAACGACTCAAGAAACACAAAGAGGAGGCATGTTTCATGAAATTCATGGAGGTGCTTAAACAGGTACATGTTAATTTACCTCTTGTTGATGTCTTGCAGGGAGTGCCTAAATATGCCAAATACATAAAGGACATCGTGGCCAACAAAAGTCGGTTGACTGAGTATGCTACGGTGGCTTTAACGGAGGAGTGCACTTCTCGGATCCAAAATAGACTGCCCACAAAGTTAAAAGACCCTGGAAGTTTTACTATCCAGCTTACTATTGGGCAGAGCATCCGAGCTCGTAGATTGTGTGACTTGGGAGCGAGCATAAATTTGATGCCGTCTTCGGTATTCAGAAAGTTGGGTCTAGGGAGTCCTAGACCCACAACGGTAATCTTGCAGTTGGCGGATCGATCCTTAGCTAGGCCGGATGGCATTGTTGAGGATGTTCTGGTGCAAGTTGGCTCCCTAATTTTCCCGGTAGATTTTGTTGTGCTGGATTTTGAACCAGACGCGGAAGTCCCATTTATTTTGGGACGTCCCTTCTTGGCAACCGGGAAAGCATTAATCGACGTAGCTTCAAGGCAACTTACAATGTGAGCACATGACAAGGTAGAGGTGTTCGATGTGTACAAAGAACCCAAGCTCCCGATGGTGCATGAAGAACTCTTGCTGATCAATGTGATTGATCATGGTAATGCTAAGCTGATGAAGGATTCCTGAGAGTTAATGGGAAGACCACCGGATAGGTGTAAGCACTACTGGGGGGAGGACGGTGATTGAGAGAAATCGTCCATCACCCTAGCGGACAATTGAGCTTAAATGACGTCGAGCCGCGACGGTAAACCAGGCGCTGCATGGGAGGCAACCCGTGAAATTTTTTTTTCTTTCATTTTGTAAAGTGTAAATAGATTTTTCTTTTTCTTTTTCTTGATTTATTACAAAATTTTTCATTTTAGTTAGTGTTTTTAATTTTAGTTAGGTGAAGCCTATAATTCTAACCAATTTTGTTTAGTGACATGATTCTCAGGTCAAACGGAGGAAAATATGCACAGAATCGCGAAGGAAAAGTCGAGGTATGAAAAATTAATAAAATGTAGAAAACAGTGAGCTGGGGCGATAGCTCTGTGTCACGGAGGAGGATCTCCGCGTTACCCTCCGTGACACGTTGAGGTATAACCCGGAAATTTTAAAAATTTCTAGAATGCTATCGCGATGGCTCCGCGTCACGGAGGCAGTGCACCGCGATGCACTCCGTGACACGTTGCCATGTATATCGCGACGGGTCACACTGGGTTGCCGGGTGACCCGCGTGTTTTTCTACCCTTTTTACCCCGAAACCTCCCCTTTTCCCCTCATTTTCTAATTCTTCCGCGACCACACGTCCCAAAACCCCTCTCCCATCAACGTGCCATGGCTTAAGGCAATAAATTACTGAGTTTTCTTCGATTATTCAACTTCAAGGTATGTTTTCCGATTCTCTCTCAAGTTTTTGTCGATTTTCTTCGAAATTAAGCATGGGAGGTGAGTTAAATTGCCCTAAGTCAAAATTGAGCATGAATTCGAGTTATTTGTTGATTGATAAATGTTCGGAATGTCATTATGATCGTTTGAACTTGTCGATTGCATAAATTATTCGAATTCGATTGATAATCTCAATTCTAGGGCTTGTTGTTGAATGTGAAGTTTGAAATGTGTTGAAGTCGTGAATTTTATGCCGGGTTGTACGTGTTGAATGAGATGAGTCGTTGTACAAATTTGTGGAATATTAATAGACGACGAATTCTCGGGTTTGGGGGAAATGTTGAAATTTGTTCGAATGTGGTTAGTTGGATAGGTTCATGTATACAAATTTTTGCTTTGTTTTTGTTTCTTCGTTTTTCTTTGCTAAGTGCGAGGGTTAAAATGTTAGCGATGGTAGTGATTGGGATTAGCTGTACAAAGTTTGAGTAGTACGCAGAAGTTATACCATCGAATTTTCTTTTGAACGCACTAAATATGATTGTATAGCTGGTTGTTTTGTGTAAATAAAGATATTCTTGCCGTAGTGTTGTAACTGTAGCTAAGGACTAAGTGTGGGGTAACTTAGCGTAACCCGACCTTAGCCGAAGTTAATATGTATTTAGCTTAACATTGAGCTTGTTGACTTGGGTTGACAGGTAAAATGGCAAGTAGGCAAGAGAAAGGGAAAGGTGCATCGACTTCAGGCACCGGAAGGAAGAGACTCAGACTGGGCACAGCAGTCCCAGCAGCACCAGCAGTTCCACGCGGCTAGCGCCGCCAATATGGAACAAGATGGGTGACGGACGAGGGGAAAAAGTGGTATGCAAAGCATAAAGAGAACAAATATTTCCCCGAGGAGCATATAGCACGGGAGCCATTGGCACAGGAGTTCCCAAGGATGGTTCACCGGATCGAGGCAGCTGGGCTCAATTTCATATTTGAGGAGCCCAAAGAATGCAACCTGCACTTGGTTCGGGAGTTCTATGCTAATTGGAACCCGTCAATCAGAAGCCACACCATCAAAATCAGAGGGCAGATAGTCACTCTGGAGCCCCACCAGCTCAATGCCATCATAGGAGCGCGGGACACAGACGCCCACATCCTCCGACAGCTGAACATTACCCCACCGTATGCTGACATCAGACGCACATTGTGTGGGGCCTGATCTACAGCTAGATGGAGCAGGCACAAAGAAAGGGGCTACCACCAGACTCTGCCATATTCATAGATGAATAGGGAAGCCCGAATCTGGCTGAAGATAGTCTGCTCTTGCCTCGTCCCGGGGGTACATATGACTGATGTAACCCGGGATCGTGTTTGCCTGGTGTACGCCCTGATGAAAGGGCTGGAGATAAATGTCGGGGCGGTTATTATATCCGCCATGAAGAGAGCCCGGTTGCACCAGGGGCACAGGTATGATTTTGGTGGACTACTCACCACCTTTCTCAGGGGCGTCGATGTTGAGGAGGAGGCCCTCGATTATATCCCGCAGTTGGAGCGGCGGACCTTGGATGTTACCAAAACTAAGGCTCCCGACACCACCCACGGGCCAGTGCTGACTCTTGGCGAGCAACACGCTCGTGATGACCAGTATATGGCACGGATGTATAGGACGCAGATGCTCCAGCTCATGATAGGTGGGAGGCCGGCGACGGAGGAGGAGCTATGGCAGCTCGAGCTAGATTACCCGTTTGGCGAAAACGCCAGGGCTCTATGCCGAGTAGGGCCAGCCTTTGTAGATCCCACAGACGATGACGTCCCCACGGACGAGGAGACGTGTCGTGAGGACTCCGATGTGGAGTCTGATGATGACGACGGAGGCTACTCGGACATGGGAGATAAAGCAGCAGCACCCGACGAAGAAGTGGAATACTTTGATTGATCAGGGAGTTCCACCACCCAAATTGTGCTATTTAATTTTTGTGAACACTGGGGACAGTGTTTGGACTAAGTGTGGGGTGGGAGTAGTTAGGTGCTGGGCTGGGCTGTTTTGCTTGTATGTTCTCCTCTTTTATTGTGTATGTTGATTGTCCCTGTGATTTGTGAATTGTTTAAGTGATGGTTCTGTATTTGTAAATATTCGTGAAATTGCTGTGTGTTGTTGAATGGTTGTTAGCTGATTCTGACTCTGTAAATATTATAGTTATCGAAATGATCGATTTTTAAAATTTTTTTTTTAAAAAAAATTTGTACATATTTAAAATATTTTGGAAATAATATTTCTGTCGAAATGATCGATATTTTGCAAATTTTTCAATTTTTTTATTTTGGGTTCTCGGCGTTTGTTTTCGGTTCTTTTACCGAGAATGGTCCCATTGAACCGAAGTCATAGTTAGTGACCGTTCCCTATGATGGATGGATGACGACCGTCTTAAGGGAAATGTAGTCGTTAGGAGTTGAGTTTTTTCCAACTAATTTTCAGTTTTTTTCTTTGGTAGATTGCATCCCGAAATCTGTAGTTACTATATGGTTGCGAGAGTTTGGTTGCGTGTTGTACATGATGTTCAAAATGCAAAGGTGATTTGTATGAAATCATGCAATTTTGTAAATATGTTGAGATACCTAGGCTATAGAATTCGATTCGGTGTGATTGAGGCTTAATGTTTGAATTCATGTAATTAGCTGATTGAAGAGTCTGTGAATACATCTTGAATCGAGCATGTGCATAAAGTGTGAAGTGAGGTGTTGATATTCCATGCTATTGTGAAGTGTCCAGAACTTGCCTAGTGTGTGTACAAAACGAAATGAAGGAGGTGTATTGTAGGAAAGCATGTCGGCATTTCTTTGTTTTAACCGAGAGTTTCTATTTTTTTTTCTTGTCATACTCCCCCTTTCTGTGATTGTATACCCTAGTCAGCCCTTTGATCCTTTAGTCGATTATTTCTTTCTTTTGTCCAAAAAAGTGTAAACCAAGCTTAATTCCTTCTTTTCATTAGCCGTAAAGTCTATACAAAACTCTTAAGCGCTTAAGAAGAGAAAATCAATTTTCCCAAAGTGTCAAAGAGTGAGAATGGTGAAAAGAAAAAGAAAAGCAGAGTGATAGAAGAAAAGAAAAGGTTGAAGGTGCACTTGCTATAAATATACGATAATGAAGGTGCATGAATAACCTTTGTTGTTGTGTCAAGTGTGCTTAATGAAATGGGTCATACTAAAGTAAACCATCAAGAATGGGATGATGAAAAAAAAAAGAGAGAAACAATGTCCATGAGTGATGGGATGTGTTGAAAAGGCGCTTAAGGACGCTAGTGACTACTATTGGCTAATCCAATATTTACTAGTTCCATAGCTTCCATTACAACCCATTAAAGTCCTACGTGATCTTACATTGCATTTCTTTATATTAGTGGAGTAGTACACTAAGGGCAAGCTTATGGGTCATGACATGATGCATGTGAATTCTTTTAGGAGAAAGAGTGAAATTGTGTGTACATGCCCCTGTTTGAATGTTTAAGAGTCATATGAGCAAAAAAGGGGAAGATTCTCTTGAGTTGTGTGAGGGCACATGCTTGATGAAAGATTAATTTTCGTGTCGGATATCTTTATTAGCTGATTTGCATGAGTTTGCCAATATCGAGAGTTGATTCTTAAAAGTCTAGGAGGTCTTAATGTATTGATGGTCATTGCATTGATAAGACCATGCATGTTTTCTTGATGATATGCTGTATTGAATGATCGGTATGACCGTAGCTTAAATTGTCGTACCAAAGTAGCGAGGTTGGGATGTAAATTGCATGAATTGTATGTTTGTTGTTCGAGGACGAACAAGGATTTAAGTGTGGGGTAAGTGATCTTGGGCAGATTTATATGCCCAAGTGATACTCAAAAGTACCATTTTCGCCTTGTTTATCTAGCAATGTGTATACATTTTCATGTAATTGGGAATAAAATGTGAATTTATACTAACCAATATGATTAGCATTGTTTTGTAGGTAAAATGTGATTTCGGGAAGCTAAAATGCATGTTGGATGATATCGGAGTTGGACTTGGATGCGAGCAAGGGAAAAGGCAGTGGACAACAGGAATTAAAGGGGCTCCGCGATGGAGCCGTGTCACGCTGCCATCGCTGAGGCATTCTACCTGGAGGGTGAAAATTCACCCAATTTCCAGTGGAGGTCCGCGTTTGCTCCGTGGCACGGAGGTAGTGCTCCGCGATGTACGTCGTTCCACATTGAGCTTGAATTCCCAGACCCCCAGTTCCAGTGAGGGTCCGCGTTCATGGCGTGTCATGGAGGCAGTGCTCCGCGATGCACTCCGTGACACGTTGCTCATTATTCCGGGAAAAATTCCCTCTAGTATAAATAGAACACTTAAGTTCATTTTTCATAATTCATACATGGCGGAGCAAGGACGTGGGTTACAGGCAGTTGAGGGATGAAAAGTTCAGGGTTTTTTCTCTCTTTCTTTCTTGTCTAATTCAATTGCTTGTATGATTAACACTCGTTTTATGATGATTAATCCACAAATGAGTGGCTAATTCCCTTCCTTTCTGAGGGTATGAACAATTGTGATGAAATTTGATTATTGATTATCTGGTTTTTCATCTTTTTCTTCCATGTTGTTCTATTAATTCTTGTTCTTACTGCATTGGTGTGTGGCCTACATTAATGTACATCTAAAAAGTCCGATTTCACTCGAGAGAGCACGAAATTGGAAAGTTGTGAATTAATAGGATATTGTTCTTTACTTGATTTGGGAAAATTGAGTTTTGATGTGCATTTAGGATAGAAATATACCTGAAAGTCGTATTAGTCAATTTAGGAACCGGAATTGTATGGCTAGAACATGAATTGCATTTGATCACAGAAATGTAGATGGATGCTTCATGATTCTTAAGTGAGATTAAATACGAGAGTTTTAATATCTTGGCAAATGTTCTTGGCTAGCAACTGGAAGAAAAGATTAACCAATTTATGATGATAATCAGTTTCATTACATGTTCGTTAACCTCAACATGCTCTTATCCATAGTTCAGATTCAAAGTAGATAATTGTTCTTAGTTTTAGCATAAAATTTATAAAACAAATTATTCACTTTTTGGTTACGTTGTTGTCAGCCAGTGCGAATTTTGGTTGAACTCAGTGGTGTTTTTGGGCCATGTGGTATCAAGTGAGGGTATAAAGGTGGATTCTAAAAAAATAGAAGTGGTGAAGAATTGTCCTAGACCGGTGAATCCTTCAGATATTCAAAGCTTCTTGGTTTTAGCTGGCTATTATCAGAGATTTGTGGAAGATTTCTCATCAATTGCAACAACTTTCATCAAACTGACCCAAAAAAAGGTGAAATTCCAACGGTCAGAGGCTTGGGAGAAGAGCTTCCTAGAGTTGAAGACTTGACTCACTTCAGCACTAGTGTTAACTCTACTGGAGGGTACCGATGGGTTCATTGTGTATAGTGATGTTTCAAGGATCAGACTTTGGTGTGTATTGATGCAGCACAGGAAGGTTATAACATATGCCTCTAGACAGCTGAAAGTTTATGAGAAGAATTACTCGATCCATGATCTTGAATTAGCCACGGTGGTATTCGCCTTTAAGATATGGCGACATTAATTATACGGGGTTCATGTGGATGTGTTTATGGATTGTAAGAGTTTACAATATGTGTTTAGCCAGAAAGATCTCAATCTTCGGCAAAGGAGATGGTTGGAGCTGCTTAAGGATTATGATATGAGTGTCCTTTACCATCCGGGTAAGGAAAATGTAGTAGCAGACGCATTTAGTAGACTCTCTATGGAGTGTGTGTCCCATGTGGATGAGGGGAAGAAGGAGTTGGTGAAGGATATCCATCAAATCACAAGGATGGGAGTTAGGCTGGTCGACTCGACCGATGGTGGTGTTATTGTTCAAACCAGATTAGAATCATCTTTGGTGACTGATGTAAAATCTAGACAAGATGAGGACCCAATTTCAGTAAAGTTAAAGGAAGTTATTCAAAATAAGAAGTTAGAGGTCTTCTTCAAAGAGGGAGACGGTGTACTTCAGTACTAGGGACGCCTATGTGTTCCGGATGTTGAGGATTTGAGGAGCCGGATGTTGCATGAGGTACATGGATCTAGGTATTCTATCTATCCAGGTACCACCAAGATGTATTGTGATTTATGGGAAGTCTATTAATGGAATGGCATGAAAAAGGACATCGCAGAATTTGTAGCTAAGTGTCCAAACTATCAACAAGTTAAGGTTGAGCATCAGAGACCGACAGGCGTGCTTTAGGATATTAGTATTCCTACTAGGAAGTGGGGAGAAAACAATATGGATTTCATCACATGGTTACCTCGCACGCATCGACAATATGACTCTATTTGGGTTGTGGTAGACAGGTTGACCAAGGCCGCTCATTTTCTACTAATCCAAACCACGGAGTCGGTGGAGGATTATGCCAAACTATATATCCGAGAGCTAGTTCAATTTCATGGAGTTCCTTGTCCATCATATCAGACAGAGGTACCCAATTTACCTCTCAATTTTGGAGGTCATTTCAAATAGAACTAGGTACTCAGGTTAAGCTCATCATAGCATTTCACCCGTAAACGAATGGTCAAGTGGAGTGGACAGTTGAGAATCTCTAAGAAATGTTGAGAGAATGCGTGATTGACTTCAAAGGTAGTTGGGGTGAGCATTTGCCTCTTATCGAGTTTGCATAAAATAACAACTATCATTCCAGTATTCAGATGGCACCGTTTGAGGATCTCTATGATTGGAGATGTAGATTTCCCATAGGTTGGTTTGATGTTGGTGAAGCAGCGATGATAGGACCAGATTCAGTTCATAAGGCTATGGAGAAGGTTTAGTTGATAAGGGACTGGTTGAAAACTTCTCAGAGTCGCCAAAAGTCCTAAGCCAATGTGAGAAGGAGAGAATTAGAATTTGAAGTTGATAATTGGGTATTTCTGAAGGTGTCTCCCATGAAGGGAGTGATGAGGTTCAGAAAGAAGGGGAAACTTAGTCCTCGCTATATTGGCTCGTATAGGATAGTGCGTGTTGGCAAGGTGGCTTATGAATTTGAGTTGCCCTCAGAATTAGCTTCCGTGCATCCTATTTTTCATGTATCGCTCTTAAAGAAGTGTTTGGGTGATCCAACTCTAGTTGTCCCGGTGGCCAGTTTTGGTGTGAAAGATAGCCTCACTTTTAAGGAGGTTCCAGTGGAAATACTGGATCGCGAGGTCCGAAGGCTAAGGATCAAGGAGGTAGCTTTAGTTAAAGTGTTATGGAGGAATCAACTTGTTAAGGGAGCTATGTGGGAAGCCGAAGTGGATATGCTGGCTAAATACCCACATTTATTCTCTACCAACTCAGTTCCAGCTTGAGGTATCAGTTTTAACCTAAAACTCTAATTAGTTTTCATGCTTAGTTCATGTACTCAAGTTTCTTTATGTATATGGATGTATGTATGATTCGTGAATTCAGTTCAGCGAAGTAGTTTGAATTGGAGGTAGTCATTCCATTAGTTTTCGGCTTAAATGATCAGTATTTTAATATGATGATTTGATTTCTCTGCTTTTCTATATGCATTCCGATAATTGAGGATGAATGTTTCCAAGGGGGATATATTGTTATACCATGGAAGCCTACTGATCAGACCCGAGAGTTGAAATAGAGAAAAACTTAACAACTTGCATCAGACACAGAACAGATCGTGAGGTGACCCAAGGGAGCAGCCCACGAGTCATGATGTGACTCGTGGTGACGCCAAGGTGATGAGTTTGAAATTGGGAAATGGGATCCCCACGGACATGACCATAAGTTGTGGTCAGGCCCCACGACTCGTTATGTCAGTACTGGGGAGGGGTGAGTGAGAAAAGAGAAAGAAGGAGGTAGTGTACCTAACAGAAGGATCCCATGTGGTGTGGTCATTCACCACAATTCGTGGGGAGGGTCATGAATAGCAGGATGAAGCAAGATAAAATCATAGGCAGTGTACAGGATGAGTGATGACCACGACTGACGAATCGTGAAGTCTCCCGTTGCAAGCCCAGAAGACTTGAGAAGTAGTGTACTTGATGGATGATGCCACAAGTCATGGCCCAAGGTGACGAGTGGTTAAGTTCCTCGTAGGGACAAAATGGCAGTTAATTTCTGCAGAATTAGTAAGGGCTTTTACATAATTCCAAAGGTCCTAAGGCCTAAACTACATCATTTTAAGTTATGAAAGATGTCTTTTAAGAGGGTTAAGTTCATTTTAGACCATATTCATTCATGCATGCAAAGATAGAAGGTTAGAACGGGTGATCAAGCTTGTTCTTCTTCAAATTCTTTTCAATTTCTTCTTGGGAATTCAAGGAGGTGTAAGAATCAGCTACCATAAGGTATGTAGGGTTATGAATGGGTGAATCCTATCATACCCATGCCAATCCCTCTCTAACTCATGAGTTTGCTATGTCTAATCTATGGAGTTTTAACCCAATACATGATATTCCTAATGTCTCTACATGGGTATGATTTATGTATGAAAATACTATTGAATTATGAATCATGGGCAAGTTTTATATCATTTTCAATTAAAATCATGTTTCTAATTCTATGAATTAAAAAGCCCACTGATGAGAAGTTCATGAAAGATGAGATTTGAGATGAATGTATGATAATGATGAGATATTATGATGAAAAACATGTTTTCAAGATACCCATGTTTATAACCATGTTTTCGATGTGAATTCAGTATATTCAAGAATGAGAAAGTATTGGGAAATGACCACATGTTCAAGTATGATTTATTATTTCTCGAAAAAAGCTTACCACATGATTTTGGAGTGAAGACTCCCAATTATCTTGTGGTATGATATGAGTTAAAACTTCTCATGTGCATGATTTCAAATTTGAGATGTATTCAATTATTGAGCTTCATCAATAGAATATGTTGAGCTTCATTGAAAAACGATGGAGAGCATATGCATGTTTTAGGGAGTAATGTCTACCACTGAGTAGGCTAAGGGTCGATCACCCTATGCCTCTGAACTACGCACCAATGTAGGTTGACAACTGTATATGTATTACTTGGGGACCTCCCTTGTGAGATATCCCTTTCCCTATTGGTCCATGAGCTTGATATCGATATCATGGTATCGTTCCTAGCCCTGGAAAGGCTTTGGATGGCTCTATCCACTTAAGCGTGATAGTTGGGACCATGTAAGCTCTATCGTGGTATGTCGGTTAAAAGACGAGTCTCCCATTGGTCCTCATGATTTCAATTATGCATGTTTATTATTCATGAGATTTCTATATCTATATATATTCTAAAGCAGGTTTGACTCAATGTTCAATTTTACTTATGACTATCAGATTTCAGCTTGGAGTCAATCGATTCAGTTATGATGTTATGTTATGTTACGATTAGATCATGATTTCAGAAAGAATGCATGCAAGCCCTACTCTTCTTTTTTACGATTTACATTATGCATGTTTTTAAATGATTTTACTTACTTAAGCGGTTTAGCTTACCTTTCCTACTTGGTACATTCCATGTACTAACCGCATACTCTATACTGTATCGTTTCATGATACAGGACCCGACTCCCAGGTTCAGCCCCGCTCATGGTCAGTCTTCAGAGTTAGCACCTTACGTTGTTGGTGAGTCCTCATCTCTCGAGGAATAGACTTAGTCGGATTTCCTTTATGTATTTTCAATTTTAGCATTATTGAGTTAGTTAGGGTCTTGTCCCATCAACTGTTCATGTTTAGAGGCTTTTCAGACAAAGGATGTGTTCAGCTTCAGATTGTGTATTCTGATTTTATATTTGATTTGGACTTCTGCTATGATTATCTTGTTGATTCTTCAATTTTATCAGTTGAGTAAGATTTATGTTCATGCCATAGGTCGACTTAGTGTCTCTCAGGGCTTTTTGTACCGTGTTGCGAATAGGGCCTCCAATCGGGTCGTGATAGACCTTGACCCTGGTAAGGCTTTGGATGGCTCTGCTCACTTGAGTGTAATAGTTGGGATTATGTAAGCTCTATCGTGATAGTTTTGATTATTTAAAGAGTTTGCCATTATTCCTCATCGTCTTAGTTATGCATGTTTATCGGTTAGCATGATATGTTTTTAGTAGGTTTGACCTAATGATCAGGTTATCACCTTTTACTTATGAATTTCAGTTTTATCTTGAGGTCATTCAATTAAGTTATGAGATCCAGTCTATCTCTATTCATGTTTTTAGATATTAGCATGCAGTTTTTACTCTCAGAATCTCATGATTTTATGACTTATGATGCACATGATTTTAGTTTATACTTACTTAGCCTATTTTACATACATTTCATACTCAGCACATTCCAAGTACTGAACGCATATTATATGTTGTATCATTTCATGATATAGGTTCTAGAGATCAAACTCAAACACGTTGTTAACACTACTCTTATTCCAGCTCAGACCCTGTCTTGAGTGACTCCTCATCCTCCGATGACATCTATCTTTTAGTATTTTTCTGTCAGTTTGTTTCAGACTTAGAGATAGCGGGGGCTTGTCCTAGAATCTCATTAGTTAATAGAGGCTTTTCAGACATGGATTTGTATATTCAACTTTGGATTTAGTGTTATGATATTACAATTGGCTAGACGTTTGTTATACAGAAATCCACTATTTCAGAATTTAGTTATCACTTTTGTTTATGTTGATCTTTAGTTAACATGTTCATGCCATGGATTGACTTGGAGCCATTTATGGTTCTAGGTTCCGTGTCGAGATCAAGGCGTATGTTCGGGTCGTGACAAACATGGTATCAGAGCGTTAGGTTTTGAAGTGTCCTAGGGTGTCTAAAAGTCATGTTAAGTAGAGTCTTTTTCATAGGTGTGAACCACAACACACTTATGATGAAGAGGCTATGAAACATTTTAGGAAACTTCCCTTCTTTCATGATTCTATCTAGTGATATAAGTTCAAATCTCTCTATTCCTCTAACTCTAGCTTTACGTGTTTGTAGAATCATTCCTCCACGCTGAGTTAACGGAAGAAGGAATGGCAAGGGAAATGGAAATGGCCATGAGGATGGAAATGGAGACGGGCACCAGCAAGCCCTACTATCCCCAGCGAATGCTATGCCCGAGCAGGTTGCCCATGCTAAGTTTAGGGAAGCCGTTCAAGTATCGGCACAAGTGTTGACCGCTTAGGTCAACCAGTAGGCCGTGGCTCATGTTCCCCAGAATAGGAGTGCAGCAGCAGCTAGAGTCCGAGATTTCCTTAGGATGACTCCCCCTGAGTTCCTTGGGTTGAGAGTGGATGAAGACCCACACAAGTTCATTAAGAAGGTCCAAATGATCACCTAGATTATGGGGGTGACCAAAGAGAAATATGTTGACTTAGCCTCCTATTAGTTGAAGGGGGTTGCTCGTATAGGTATATGCGGTGGAAGGATAGACAGGGAGTCGGAGCAGGTCCTATTGGTTGGGATGAGTTTCTCACTGCATTCATAGACCAATTCTTTTCTTGAGAAATGAGGGAAATCAAGGCGGCCAAGTTTGTGAATTTGAAACAGAATAACATGACCGTTCAGGATTATGCTCTATAGTTCACCTGATTTACCAAATATGCATCGACAATGGTGGCTGATCAAAGGGATGGGGTTAGCAGATTTGTGAATGGAGTAGCGGACCACTTAGTGAAGGACTGTAGTACCACCTTGCCACATCAGGACATTAAATTCTCCCGATTAGTCTTGTATACCCAATAGATAGAGATGGTGTAGATGAGGGAGAGGGAGAGAGAGGTTAATAGAGCCAGGACAGACAATTTTGGTTTTCCTAGTAGAGGTCTGGTGGCAGACATCGTTAGCAGTCCCACAGAGATTATCATCTTCAGTGCTGTTATCATCTAGTATGCCATTCGGGTTTAGGCGCGATCAAAAGGGAAAGACATCAGGCTCTCGAGATCAGAGAAGCAGGTCAGTAGAGCCCAACATTCTAGTTTGTAACAGGTGTTGTAGGAGGCACAGCGGACAGTGCTTAGAAGGTTCAGGGGCATGTTTTGGGTGTGGAAAACCCGACCATATGCTTAGAGTTTGTCCAGCAGCCAAAAAGGGCCATTCTAGAGTCCATGACCCAATTACCAGTTCAGTAAATCCACCACCATGCTCAGCTCAGTAGGGTGCATCCCCTAGTGCAAGTGGTGGTCAATGTCAGAACAGGTTTTTTTCCCTCTCATCACATCAAGCGTAGGAGGTTTCCCCGGATGTGGTCACTGGTTTGTTATGAGTATTCCATCTTTATATTTATGCATTGTTAGATCCAGGGGCTACTTTATCTTTTATGACTCCCTATGTTTCTATTACTTTTATAGAGTCCCAAAATCCTATTAGAATCCTTCTTAGTCTCTACTCCAGTAGGTGACTTAGTTATATCTTGACAGGTATACAAAAATTGCCCTGTCACTATCCTTCAAAAAGTAACCTCAGCTGACCTAGTAGAGTTATACATGATTGATTTTTATGTTAACTATGGTATGGTATTGTTGCATGCATGTTATGCCTTAGTGAATTGTAGAAACCATACAGTAGAGTTTCGCTTTTTGAGTGAGCTAGTCCTAGACTGGAAGGGTAGTTTAGCTATGCCTATAGGTCACTTCATTTCCTACCTTAAGGCTAGAAAGATAATTTCCCAGGGTTGATTTTACCATCTAGTAATTGTTAAGGATGCAACGTTCGAAACCCCGACTCTCCAGTCAGTTCCTATAGTGTGTGAGTATCCTGAGGTTTTCCCAGATGATCTACCAGGAGTCCCTCTCGAGCGGGAGATTGACTTTGGTATTGACCTTTTTCTCGATATACAACCTATATCAATTACTCCTTATATAATGGCTCCAGCTGAGCTAAAAGAGTTGAAGGATCTTCTAGATTAGGGCTTCATTAGGCCTAGCAAGTCCCAATGGGGTGCACTAATTCTGTTTGATCGAAAGAAGGATGGGTCTGTTCATATGTGCATTGACTACTGATAGTTGAACAAGGTTACAATCAAGAACAAGTATCCCCTCCCTATAATTGATGGCTTGTTTGACCAACACCAGGGTGCTAAGTGCTTCTCAAAGATAGACCTCAAATCTGGGTATCATCAGCTCAGAGTTAGGGAGAGTGACATTCCAAAGATAGCTTTTCAG
Source organism: Datura wrightii (assembly GCA_035772735.1). Taxonomy (NCBI): domain Eukaryota; kingdom Viridiplantae; phylum Streptophyta; class Magnoliopsida; order Solanales; family Solanaceae; genus Datura; species Datura wrightii. The sequence goes on along the minus strand of JASDFA010000019.1, from coordinate 65,297,311 downwards.
ACTCGGTATGGTCCTCATGAGTTTGTAGTTATGTATTTTTGACTAATGAATACTCCTGAAGCTTTTATGGATTTGATGAATAGGGTGTTCAAACCATGCTTCAATAAGTTCGTGATTGTCTGACAACATTCTCATATACTCTCACAGTGAGGAGGAACATGCCGCTCATTTGAGGATTGTGCTACAGACTCTCAAGGATTGCCAATTGTTCACTAAATTCTGCAAGTGTGAATTTTGGTTGGACTTAGTACCATTTATGGGCCACATGGTGTGAAGCCAGGGTGTACAGGTGGACTCTCAAAAGATAGAGGCGGTGAAGAATTAGCCTTGACTAGTTAATCCTTTGGATATCAGGAGTTTCTTGGGTTTAGCTGGCTATTATATGAGATTTTTTGAAGGATTTTCAATCATAGAAACACCTTTGACTAATTTTACCCAGAAGAAAGTTAAATTTCTGTGGTCGGATTCCTGTGAGAAGAGTTTATAGGAGTTAAAGACTTGACTCACTTCAGCCCCAATATTGACCCTACCTGAGGGTATAGATGGATTTGTTGTGTATTGTGATACCTCTAGGGTTGTTCTTAGGTGTGTGTTGATGCTGCATGGTAAGGTCATTGCGTATGCCTCTAGAAAACTAAAGACTCATGAGAAGAATTACCCAACACATGACCTAGAATTGGCAGTGGTGGTGTTCACATTGAAGATTTGGAGGCACTATTTTTATGGGGTCCATGTGGATGTATTTACGAACCACAAGAGCCTACAGTATGTGTTTGATAACTTTCAAACTACACCCTTCTTGACAAGAGAGCGTAAATAGTCATTGCTCAATTCAAATATTGGGGTCGAATCCCACAGAGACTAGTGAATGATTTGCACAAGTGTTTTTTTTAGGAAATTTGAATTAATTTGCACCAAATGAAAGGAAATAAAATAGTAAATTTTAGAGGAAAAAATGAAGTCAATGATATGGTGGATTCTAACTCAGCTAGTGAAAATAGTAAAATAATTACTATTGAGAGACAATGATGAGTGAATACTAGAGGTGTGGTGTAGATGGGGTGTTAATTAAATGAGGATATGCTAGATCATCAAATTGTTGTGAATAAGTGTAAATAACTTTGGACAAGATGGTGTCGTATGATTTTCAACCTAGTGGGCACCTTTTTATTAAGGCCCTTCGAACCTCAAGACACAATTCAATTAGCCCAATGAAGTTTGGGTTAGTAGCTAAGCTATTTCTAGCCATCAACCACTAATTAGGATTGTGAATATAGGTTTTGACTATTTCTAGCCCAACACCCACACAATCACATTCATTCCCACTATCAAATTCTCCTTCAACACTTATTTCTTCTTTTTAAATCCAAAATCAAGTAAGAAAACCAAACCCATATTTGCAACTATGGACAATCAATTATAATTTGAACAAGATGATCACACTCACTCTCCCAAAAGAATTCTTCATGTACACAACTTGACCCATAGGCTTTTCCTTCCTGTAATTCTCCACTAATGTAGAGCAACTACACTCAAAATCAATTAGAACTTGTGAGTCATGATGAAGGCTAGGGGTAATTGTAGGACAATTATTTGGCTCTAGTAACTAGAACCTCCCTAATGCCTTTGCGTGAACACTTTAACGCTTCCCATCTAACTTTTCATATCACTCCACATTATTCCTCCCTTTTCAAACCATTTTCATCTTGTATTTCTCAAAAGCCTTCCTTGTAGCTCCTTTGGCTATCACATTAAGCCTTTTCTAAGACAGAGGTAACACCATTTCACTTTTCTCTTTTTTTTTTCTTTTGGTACCTTAAGGTTTCTCAACTCATCATTTCATTCCCTTTTTTACACACTTTGGTGCTACCTCAAATTTAAGCTGCTCATATTTTCACCTTTCTTGAAAACCCCCAAACTTAGTCTCTTTTCTTCTTTGTCACTAATTTCCTTATCTCTCCCTATGTATATGGGCTTTCAGCCCCCATTAATCTCATTCTCTTACCACTAGCAATTAGGGGGGATTGGTGACAAGAAGAGGGGATTAAAAAGGGGACATTGGCTTGTAATGTGATTTTCAATAATAAATAGTCCAGCAGGCTTAACATTGGCTAGCAAGGGAAGTTATTTACAGAGGTCATTTTGGGTAGAGTGACTAGTCATACGAAAGCCTAAAATCATGTTCTAAGTGTAGCTACATGTATGGTTTCACCTTGATTCACACTTAGGGAAAGTTCTAGACAAGAAAAGAATCATGAGATTCACAAAGATTCTTTCAGCAACTCATTAGACTCTTAAGCCTGAAATTTTGCTTAGTTTCTGAGTTGTTTATGTGGATTTTATACCCTTTTTATTTTTGTTGTGTGTAGATGCCTAATGTGAAGAAAAGATCAAATGAAGTAAAAATAAGGAAGTGGGATGAAATTCAGCGTCCTATCAAAGAAGACCGGCGAAACACCGGTCAAAAGTGGACCACCACTGCCTTTGGGAAACAAAGCCACCGGCGAAATGCGGGTTGCCAACGGTGACTTGTCGGTCCAGCCACCAAATGGCACTTGACTTGCTGGGTCGAAGAGCAAAGAATCGGTGGTGCACGGATGGAGATCGACAAAATGCCAAATGAACCGCTGATATTTACTAGAATTTATTAAAGGCTCAAATAGTGTAATCGGTGGTCCACAAATCGTAACCAGCGAACCGCCGGTACTTCCACTTATGCCAAAACACTACTTAGGGGAAAAATTGTCCATCATGGAAAAAGAGAGAGAAGATACCCTATTTTCTTGGATATATATTCTAGAAAAAAGTATTGTGTACTCATCAACTTTCAATCCCTAGCTTTTAGAACATTTCCTTGGTAGAGAAGAGGAGAATTTGATTGGTGAAACTTGAAAATAATTATTTTCTTTTTCTTCTTCTCCTTGATAGCAAGGTACTGCCATTGTTGAAGACTTCTTGCGAACCTGATTTTACTGCTCTTATTATTTAATTCAATGTGTTTATTGTTAAATGTGCTTTTTAATTTCTTAATTATGAGTAGCTACATTATTACCTAGAGGTGTGTGATGATGACTAGTTAATTAGAGTGGGTATTGCTAGATTCATCTCAATATTGTTTAACTAAATGTAAATCTATTAGATTCTCTTCAATCTATCATTGAAGATCCATTGATTATGTTGTGGGTCTAATTGTTCTTATTTGATTGTTGCTTGAGAAAGAATGATTAAGTATTGGGGGAGAATTTAATGGTGGGTATGGATGAGAGATTGTGAAATTGGGATAGAAATAGCCAAAAGTACAATCTCACTCGTAATTAGTAGCTAATAGCTAGAAATTAGTGCAACTACAAATCCAAATCTGATCCGGTTGAGTTAATGGTATATAGAGGTTTGGTAAAACTCTAGCAAAAGATATTTATAAGGCTAGAAAGCATTAAATACCCATTGTCTCGAGATTATTTACACTAATTGAACTTATGAGATGACCTAGCATGACCATATCTAGTTAGTATATCATCTGAACCACACCTCTAGTCTTTCACATTCTGGTCAACAACCTTGGTAATTTTGCTATCGTAGTTAACCAAATTAACAATTATACTCTATTACGAATTTCAATTTCCCCCAACTTTTTTTTGCTATCGTAGTTAACCAAATCAGCTGATCAAGATATCCAACATGAAAATTAATCTTTCATCAAGCATGTGCCCTCACAACACAAGAGAATCTTCCCCTTTTTGCTCTATGACGCACAAACATTCAAACGGGGGCATGTACACACAATTTCACTCTCTCTCCCAAAAGAATTCACACACTTCATGTCATGACCCATAAGCTTTCCCTTAGTGTATTACTCCACTAATATAAAGAAATGCAATGTAAGATTACATAGGACTTTAATGGGTTGTAATGGAAGCTATGGAACTAGTAAATATTGGATTAGCCAATAATTGCCACTAGCATCCTTAAGCGCCTTTTCAACACATCCCATCAACTCATGGACATTGTTTCTCTTTTTTTTATCATCATCCCAATCTTGATGATTTTCTTTAGTATGACCCATTTCATTAAGCACACTTGACACAACAACAAAGATTAATCATGCACCTTTCATTATCGTTTATTTATAACAAGTGCACCTTCAACCTTTTCTTTTCTTCCCTCACTCTGCTTTTCTTTTTCTTTTCACCTTTCTCACTCTTTGACACTTTGGGAAAATGATTTTCTCTTCTTAAGCGCTGAAGAGTTTTGTATAGACTTTACGGCTAATGAAAAGAAGGAATTAAGCTTGGTTTAAACTTTTTGGACAAAAGAAAGAAATAATAGGCTAAAGGCTCAAAGGGCTGACTAGGGTATACAATCACAGAAAGGGGAGTATGACAAGAAGAAAAAATAGAAAGAAACTCTCGGTTAAAACAAAGAAATGCCTACATCCTTTCCTACAATACACCTCCTTCATTTCGTTTTGTATACACACCAGGCAAGTTCTACACACTTCATAATAACATGGAATGTCAACACCTCACTTCACACTTTTCGCACATGCTCGATTCAAGATGTATTCACAGACTCTTCAATCAGCTAATTACATGAATTCAAACATTAAGCCTCAATCACACTGAATCGAACTCTATAGCCTAGGTATCTTAACATATTTACAAAATTGCATGCTTTCATACGAATCACCTTTGCATTTCGAATATCATGTACAACACACAACCAATATTTCACAACCATAGAGTAACTACAGGTTTTGGGATGCAATTCACCAAAGAAAAACGAAAATAATTGAGAAAAAACTACTCCTAATGACTACATTTCCCTTAAGACGGTCGTCATCCATCCATCATAGGGAACGGTCACTAACTATGACTTTGGTTCAATGGGACCATTCTCGGTAAAAGAACCAAAAACAAACGCTGAGAAACCTAAAATTAAAAAAATGTCGAAAATATCGATCATTTCGATAGAAAAATTATTTACAAAATATTTTAAAAATTTAAAAAAATCGATCATTTTGATAACAAAATAACAAAAATATGTACAGAATCAGAATCAGCTAGCAATCATTCAGCAACACACATCAATTTCACAAATATTTACAAATACAGAACAATTTGAAAATTCACAATCACAGGGACACACAACATACATGCTAACAGAAGAGAGCATACAAACAAAACAGCCCAGCCCAGCACCTAACTGCTCCCACCCCACACTTAGTCCGAACACTGTCCCCAGTGTTCACAAAAAGTCAAAATAGCACAAATTCGGGTGGTGGAACTCCCTGATCAGTCAAAGTATTCCACTTCTTCATCGGGAGCTGCTGCTTCATCTCCCATATCCGAGTCGCCTCCGTCGTCATCATCGGACTCCACATCGGAGTCCTCCCGACGCGTCTCCTCGTTTGTGGGGACGTCATCATCTATGGGCTCTACAAATGCTGGCCCCACTCGGCATAGAGCCCTGGCGTTTTTGCCAAAAGGGTAGTCTAGCTCGAGCTGCCATAGCTCCTCGTCCGTCGCTGGCCTTCCACCTATCCTCAACTGGAGCATTTGCATCCCATACATCCAATCCATGTACTGGTCATCACGAGCGTGTCGCTCGCCAAGTGTAAGCACTGGCCCGTGGGTTGTGTCGGGAGCCTTAGTTTTGGTAACATCTAAGGCCCGCTGCTCCAACTGCGGGATATAATCGAGGGCCTCCTCCTCAACATCGAGGCCCCTGAGAAAGGTGGTGAGTAGTCCACCAAAACCATACCTGTGCCCCTGGTGCAACCGGGCTCTCTTCATGGCGGATATAATAACCGCCCCTACATTAATCTCCAGCCCTTTCATCAGGGCGTACGCCAGGCATACACGATCCCGGGTTACATCAGTCATATGTACCCCCAGGATTAGGCATGAGCAGACTATCTTAAGCCAGATTCGGGATTCCCTATTCATCTGTGAATAGGGCAACGTCTGATGCTAGCCCCTCTCTTTGCGTCTGCTCCATCTAGCTGTTGATCGGGTCCCACACAATGTGCGTCTGATGTCCGCATATGGTGGGGTAATGTTCTGTTGGAGGATGTGGGCGTCTGTGTCCTATTCAGTGACTATTTGCCCTCTGATCTTGATTGTGTGACTCCTGATCGTCGGGTTCCAGTTTGGCATAGAACTCCCGAACCAAGTGCAGATTGCATTCTTTGGGCTCTCCAAAGATGAACTTGAGCCCTGCTGCCTCAATCCGGTGTACCATTCTTGGGAATTCCTATGCCAATGGTTCCCTTGCTATGTGCTCCTCGGGGAAATATTTGCTTTCTTTGTGCTTGGCGTACCACATTTTCCCCTCGTCAGTCACCCATCTTGTTCCATATTGGCGGCGTTGGCTGCGTGGAACTGCTGGTGAAGCTAGGACTACTGTGCCCAGTCTGATTCATTTCCTTCTGGCGCCTGAAGTTGACGCGCCTTTTCCTTTCTCTTGCCGGCTTGCCATTTCACCTGTCAACCCAAGTAAACAAGATCAATGTTAAGCTAACGTATATTAACTTCGGCTATGGTCGGGTTACGCTATGTTACCCCACACTTAGTCCTTATCTACAGTTACAACAATACGACAAGAATATCTTTATTGACACAAAACAAACAACTATACAATCCTGCTTAGTGCGTTCAAAAGAAAATTCGACGGTATAACTTCTGCGTACTACTTAGACTTCGTACAGCTAATCACGATCACTACCATCGCTAGCATTTTAACCATCACACTTAGCAAGGAAAAAAATGAAACAAAAACAACAACAATAATTTATACACATGAACCTATCCAACTAACCAAATTCGAACAAATTTCAACATTTCCCCCAACCCGAGAATCCGTTGTCTATTACCATCCCAACAGTTTGTACCTTGACTCATCTCATTCAACACATACACCCCGGCATAAAATTCACGATTTCAACACATTACAAAGCTTCAAATTCAACAACAAGCCCTAGAATTGATTTTATCGATCAAATTCAAATAATTTATGCAATCGACAAGTTCAAATAATCATAACGACATTCCGAACATTTATCAACAAAAAATAACTCGAATTCATGCTTAATTAATACATAGGACGATTTAGCTCACCTCCCATGCTTAATTTCGAAGAAAATCGACAAGAAATTGAGTGGGAATCAAAAAACATACCTTGAAGTTGAAGAATCGAAGAAAAGTCGATGAATTTCTTGCCTTATGCCATGTCACGTTGATGGGGGGTTTGGTTGCGGAGGGATTGGAAATGTAGGGGAAAAGGGAGGTTTTCGGGGTTAAAAAGGTAGAAAAATACTCGGGTCACCCGGCGACCCGGTGTGACCCGTCGCGATATACACGGTAACGTGTCACGGAGTGCATCGCGGTGCACTGCCTCCATGACACGGAGCCATCGCGATATCATTCTAGAATTTTTAAAATTTCCGGGTAATACCTCAACGTGTCACGGAGGGTAACGCGGAGGTCCTCCTCCGTGACACGGAGCTATCGCCCCAGCTCACTGTTTTCTACTTTTTTTCTTAATTTTTCATACCTCGACTTTTCCTTCACGATTCCGTGCACATGTTCCTCCGTTTGACCTGAAATTCAGCTCACTATACAAAATTGGTTAGAATTATAGATTTCACCTAACTAAAAAATAAAAACACTAACTAAAATGAAAAATTTTGTAGTCAATAAAAAAAAAAGAAAAATCTATTTACACTTTACAAAAGAAAGAAAAAATTTTCACGGGTTGCCTCCCGTGCAGCGCCTGGTTTACCATCGCGGCTCGACATTATTTAAGCTCAATTGTCCGCTAGGGTGATGGACGATTTCTCTCGATCATCGTCCTCCCCCCAGTAGTGCTTACACCTTTCCGGTGGTTTTCCTCTTAACTCTCGGGAATCCTTCATCTGCATGTCATCACTTTGATCAATCACATTGATCACCGAAAGTTCTTCATGCACTGTTGGGAGCTTGGGTTCCTTGTACACATCGAACACCTCTACCTTGTCATGTGCTCGCATTGTGAGTTGCCCCGCAACTACGTCGATTAATGCTTTCCCGGTTTCCAAGAAGGGATCCCCCAAAATAAATGGGACTTCCGCGTCTGGCTCAAAGTCCACCATGGCAAAATCTACCGGGAAAATTAGGGAGCCAACTTGCACCAGAACGTCCTCAACAATGCCATTCGGTCTGGCTAAGGATCGATCCGCCAACTGCAAGATTACCGTTGTGGGTCTAGGACTCCCTAGACCCAACTCTCTGAATACGGAAGACGGCATCAGATTTATGCTCGCTCCCAAGACACACAATCCACGAGCTCGGATGCTCTGCCTAATAGTAAGTTGGATAGTAAAACTCCCCGGGTCTTTTAACTTTGTGGGCAGTCTATTTTGGATCCGAGAAGTGCACTCCTCCGTTAGAGCCACCGTAGCATACTCAGTCAACCGACTTTTGTTTGCCACGATATCCTTTATGTACTTAGCATATTTCGGCACTCCCTGCAAGACATCAACAAGAGGTAAATTAACATGTACCTGTTTAAGCACCTCCATGAATTTCTTGAAACACGCATCCTCTTTGTATTTCTTGAGTCGTTGAGGGAACGGGGGTGGAGGTCTTTCTGATTTAGCTTCCTTGGTTTTCCCCCTTTCAGAACTTTGCTCCCTCTCGACTTCTGCTGCTCCCGAATGTTGAGGTGGTCTTTCTGGTTCCACCTCTTTGAGCTACAAACCACTCCTTGTGGTCACTGCATTTACCTGCTTTGGATTCGGATCCGTGTCGCTCGGCAGTCCTCCTTTAGGCCTTGTATTTTGGGCACTAGCAAATTGCCCAAATTGATACTGAAGAGCCTTGGTAGCTAACTGATTGTTTTTCACTTCGGCTGCCAATTTCACATAGTCAGCCTGCAATTGAGCTTGGTTAGCTATCATGGTCTTGAACATCTCCTCAATGATGGGTGATGGTGGTGCAGGAGGTGCATTGTTGTTTCTTAATTGAGCTTGGTAGTTCTGTTGCCCTCCTTGGTTCCTTTGCACACCTTGGCCCGAACTTTGGCCTTGATGGTTGTTGCTACCCCATGAGAAATTAGGATGATTCCTCCAATTGGAGTTTTAGCTACTACCATACTGCTGGTGGTTTCTTTTTGCATTACCCACAAAGTTTACCGAGTCAGGATTGGCTACACAACACTCAGCTGAGTGCTCACTGCTTCCACACACTTCACACCACATCTGTTGTACTGCATTAACTGGTGCTGAAGGCTGGTTCAATGTCATGTTGCTGAAGTGGTTGTTAAGTTGATTTTGCAAGGCAGCTATCTGTGTAGCGATAGCTGTAAACCCATCCACTTCAAGCACTCCTGCTGCTTTCCTTGTCCCACCTCGTAATGAATCAGTATTCCATTCTGGATTGCCCTGTGAAATCCAGTTCAACAAGGTATACAGCTCCTCATAAGTTTTCTCCAGCGCTTGCCCTCCAGCTGCTGAGTCTAGTAATATTTTGGTGTGGGGTTCCAAACACTCAATAAATGTGTGCACCAACACCTCATTGGACTGATGATGATGAGGACAGTCCCGCAACATGGATTTAAATCTCTCCCAGGCTTGATATAAATTTTTGCCCTCCCTCTGTTTGAAACTTATAATTTGGCTTCTAAGTCTTGTTGTTTTACCAGAGCGAAAAAACCTTATCAAGAATTTCCATGCAAGATCATCCCACGTAGAAATAGAATTTGGTGGCTCAGCTTTCAACCACCTCTTGGCTTCTCCTAGTAATGAGAATAGAAATAATGTAGGCCGAACATAGTCTGGTGACACTCCAGCGGGTATGTCAGTGTCACTTATCTCCAAAAAATTTTGGAGATGCTGCTGTGGATCTTCATGAGGGAGACCGGTAAATTACCCGCTTGTGTGCAACAACTGCACCATATTTTGTTTGAGTTCAAATCTCCCTCCAGGCTCTGGTTTGCGGATACTTATGTAACATTATTGGCATGTGGGATTGCCACCTCGCGAACCGGACGTGCTAATGCTTCTTCAGGCACTAACACTGGCCTTACTATCGGTGGATTCTGTTGTTGCTCCATGATCGTCTGTCTGAGCAACTGCAGCTTTCTTTGTAGAGCTTCTCTTCGTTTACTGTGAAATATTCTTTCGGGCTCTATATAAGATTCCACCAGCTCCTTGTCTCTTGCCAGTGTTCACAGCAATTAAGTCTGCAAAATACAGGCTAAGACCAAGTTGTCAAAACTTAAGAAAAATAAAAATACAGTAAATTAACACTTAAAACAAATTCACCAATTGCCAAGTCCCCGGCAACGGCGCCAAAAACTTGTTCGGTTTGTTTGTGGGTATACAAAATAACACGCAAGTGCACGTGGTCGAACAAGTAGTAAGTGGCTTTAGTAAGCCAAGTATCGATCCCATAGAGACTTGGATTAAGTGCAATTTGCTCAAGTATACTATAATTTACTTCTGAAAATGCAGACAACAATGTAACTAAAAAGTTGATAGTTTGTTTTATAAATTTTTATACTAAAACTAAGAACAATTATCTACTTTGAATCTGAACTATGAATAAGAGCATGCTGAGGTTAAACGAACATGTAATGAAATTAATTATCATCATAAATTGGTTAATCTTTTCTTCCAGTTGCTAGCCAAGAACAATTGCCAAGAGATTAAAACTCTCGTATTTAACCTCACTTAAGAATCATGAACCATCCGTCTACATTTCTGTGATCAAATGCAATTCATGTCCTAGCCATACAATTCCGGTTCCTAAATTGACTAATACGACTTTCAGGTATATTTCTATCCTGAAAGAAAATCAAAACTCAATTTTCCCAAACCAAGTAAAGAACATATCCTATTAATTCACAACTTCCCAATTTCGTGCTCTCTCGAATGAAACCGGACTTTTTAGATGTACATTAATGTAGGCCACACACCAATGCAGTAAAAACAAGAATTAATAGAACAACGTGGAAGAAAAGATGAAAAACCATAGAATCAATAATCAAATTTCATCACAATTGTTCATAACCTCAGCAAGGAGAGGAATTAGCCACTCATTTGTGGATTAATCATCATAAAACGAGTGTTAATCATACAAGCAATTGAATTAAAGAAGAAAGAAAGAGAGAAAAAACCCTAAACCTTTCGTCCCTCAACTGCCTGTAACACACGTCCTTGCTCCACCAAGTGAGAATTATGAAAAATGAACTTAAGTGTTCTATTTATACTGCTGGGAATTTTTTCGGGAATAATGAGCAACGTGTCGGGGAGTGCATCGCGGAGCACTGCCTCCGTGACACGCCATGAACGTAGACCCTCACTGGAACTGGGGGTCTGGGAATTCAGGCTCAACGTGGCATGGCGTGCATCGCGGAGCACTGCCCCCGTGCCACTGAGCAAATGCGGACCTCCACTGGAATTTGGGTGAATTTTCCCCATCCAGGCAGAATGCCTCCGCGATGGCAGCGTGACACGGCTCCATCGTGGAGCCCCTTTATTTCATGCTGTCCACTGCCTTTTCCCTTGCTCGCATCCAAGTCCAACTCCGATATCATCCAACATGCATTTTAGCTTCCCGAAATCACATTTTACCTGCAAAACAATGCTAATCATGTTGGTTAGTATAAACTCACATTTTATTGCCTATTACATGAAAATGTATACACATTGATAGATAAACAAGGCGAAAATGATACTTTTGAGTATCACTTGGGCATATAAATCTGCCCAAGATCAGACACACCGGCAAACCACCAGATACAGAAATGTGTACCATCGGTATATCACTGATACACAAATCACTTAAAGCATTGGGGACCCTGGCAGACCGCTGATCCAGTTCGTTCACCGCTGATCAATAGCCGACGTAGAAACAGTGAATTAGGCATTATTTAAGGTGTAAAAGGTAAAGCGGCGGAACACTGGTTCAATTTGGTGAATCGCCGATGTAGCATCGGTCGAGTTACGATTTCATTTCAGAATTTAAATCAATTGTGGACCTATCTGATCCCAAATACTTGCTTAGCCTCCCTACTCTGCACAATATTCCCTTAGATCCCCCTTTGACCATTTTTTCACACCCTTTTTGTCTTGCCAATATCCAACCTTTCCACATTCCCATATTTTCCTCTTTCTCACCTTTCCACTTCACACCAACACATTAACTCACCATTACTACCCCACCTTCTCCTCAACGTATCACTATCTCACCTTCCCACCTATAAAACCTCTCCCTTCCTTCACCAACATCCTCACTACACTCATTTACATTCACTTCCTCATTCTCTACTACACAAACTCTGTAGCTGCCATTGCTGAAAGTACTAAGCTCCCACAAGCAAGTCCTTGCAAAATTCTTTCCTAAAGTGTGGTAATGTATCCTTGTTTCTGTTATGTTCTCATCAATGGCATATTATTTTCATTTTTTATGTGGTTTGAACATGCCTTTCCCTTCTCTTTTGCTGCCTTTCCTTCTCATTAGAGTGGTGGTTGATGCTCTATTTATTGAAAAAATCTGGGAGATAGAAGTGTATGGCTGAAATTGGTGTGGGATAGGAGTGATATTTGTGTGAATTTTAATGGGGTGAAGTATGAGTAATCCACTAGGATTGAAATGTCATGCTTTGCCCCATGATAGATTGGGTGACGCCATTCTTAAGGGTAAATCATCATTTAAGCCCTTTTTAATGTGTAGAGTTGATGATTCACTAAAATGTGAGTGGGTGTTTATGAATGGGCACCACTGAAATGTTTGGCATTGATTTGGGGTCGATGACATTCGGCGATTTGCTGGTGGAGTCCGGCGAAGCGCCGATGGAATGCCGATCCAATCTGTAGTTGGCTACAGGCACTACTTGGATCCCGTGTTGCATCGGCAGTTTGCGGATCTGTACTAGTGACTCATAGACTTGTTGCCAGTAGGCTATTGGTATACTTAGTATTCTGCTGCACATCTACAAGTTACCGGCGATTCACGGACTCCTCCTGCTACTCGCCGGTGTGTCGCTGATGCTGCTAGTCCTTTAAATGATGATTTTTCATCTTTGCTTTTCATTTCACCTATAGAATAGCTTATGTTATTTTAGTGTAATTACAATGTAGCTGTCACTAGCACTATGTTTGCAGAATTATCATGTCTTCATCTAGAAACACCGGAGAGGGCAGCGCCCCCACATTATCCACTAGCAAGGGCAAGGGAAAAGCCAAGGCCTCCGCACCACATACAAACTCCAAGGAGGCCATCATATTCTATGTGACCAACATGAAGGTGCACTATGTCATATGCCAGGGCTAGTCTATCACTGTGGAGAAGCGATTTGACCTAGCTGGCTTGTGTGGTGATCTTCCCAACAACACCGCACAATTCACGGACAGACAATGACATGCTTATACCAATCCTCTCTCGGCCTACTACCCCAGCCTGGTACAAGAGTTCTATGATTCATACCAAGCCTGGAAGGATAGCATGCAACATAGAGGCAATGTTGATGACTTTCCATGCTTACAATCAGTCTTGATAAGTGAAGTGGAAGTCAACATCACCCCAGTTGCTATCAACTACTTATTTTGGGAAGATGAGATTGACTCAGGCTTGGAGTACATGGCCCGGATGGTGGACATGAAAGACCAATTCTCCTGGATAGTCCAATCATCACTGCTAATACACCTTTGTGGGCATCAATGGGTGGTGAAATCTCTTTCCATGGTTTGAAGTTTGATGATAAGTTATGGATGGACTTTATCTACGGCTGTATCATTCCCTCCAAGAACGAGCAAAGGGTCAACTTGAAATTAGCAATTCTCATCACCTGCATCATGTCCGAAGTCCCCATTAAATTTAGGGAGATTGTGGCCCAACAAATGAAATGGAAGGCACGATAGGCTAGCACTTCCATGCCGTACATTGCCCTCATTTCCACGCTGTACGTACAAACTGGAGTGCCTTTGTTCCCGGATGAAACCCCTACAGCTGCTTCACGAGTGATTGCCATAGATCAGAAAAGAGATGCTGAGGAACCCGCATTGAAGAGGAAGAGATTGCAGGCTTTAGGTTGACTGAGGGTTCAATATCCCAGGGGTCCGACCACTAACCACAAACCACATGCCCTAGATTTGAGCATGCCCCATCACAAAGCATTAGGTCAACCTTCAGGTGACATGCCTCCTCGAGGAGCCTCTCCCCCTCCTACATCCTCCCAATCATGTAGTCTCCACAAACTTGTGGAAATGACCAACTCTCATGAGAGCCAACTCCAAAGATTGGCCAAGAGTCTCCCTATACTCATTGCTCAAATAGTGAAGAAGGAGCTCAAATCTTTGTATGAGAGAATCACTACATTGTGCAAGAGGGTTGATGCGGTTGAGAGGGCTGTCACCTCTCTCCAAACTTAGGTGCAGAAATGGAAAAGCTGGACTTCAATAGAAGTACCTGATATGAGTGCCCTTTACACTTCCATGGCTACTCCTTCCACAGTTTGGGACCCTATTAATGATCTATTCGAGGGCTTGGGGGGTGATTTTACTGGGCTAGGTGAGGTCGGTAGTGATAGTGCAGGTGATGTCGCTGATAATAATGAAGAGGATGACCTTCTCAGGGAGTCTCTTGTCCCTTTCCCTTTTGCATGCTATTGGGGAAAATGTATTCTCTTAAGTGGGGGGGAGGGATGAGTGTTTGTTTGTGGGAGGGGTGGGGGGTCAGTGATGTTTGTTTGAATTGATTTGATATAGCTGCTCGGTTGGTTTGGTTGGGGTTAAAAACCGACACGCAAGTGCACGTGGTCAAACAAGTAGTAAGTGGCTTAAATAAGCCAAGTATCGATCCAAGGAGACTCTGGATAAGTGAAAATTGCTTAAGTATACTATATTCTATCTCACTTCTGAATATGCTGACAACAACGTAACCAACAGTTGAATAATTTGTTTTATAATTTCTACACTAAACCTATTAACAATTATTTACTTTGAATTTAAACTATGGATATGAGCATGCCAAGGTTAAGAACATGTAATGAACTTGATTATAATCATAAATTGGTTAATCCTTTCTTCCAGTTGCTAGCCAAGTACATTAGCCTTGAGATTAAAACTCTCGTATTTAATCTCACTTAAGAATCATAACCCATCCGTCTACATTTCTTTGATCAAATGCATTTCATGACCTAGCAATGCAATTCCGGTTCCTAAATTGACTAATACGGCTTTCAAGTATATTTCTATCAGGAAAGCACATCAAAACTCAATTTTCCCAAATCAATTTAAGAACAATACCCTATTAATTCACAACTTTCCAATTTCGTGCTCTCTCGAGTGAAATCCGACTTTTTAGATGTACATTAATGTCGGCCACACACCAATGCAGTAGAAACAAGAATTAATAGAACAACGTAGAAGAAGAAGATGAAAAACCATATAATACAATAATCAAAATTCATCACAAATGTTAATAACCTCAGCAAGGAAGGGAATTAGCCACTCATTTGTGGATTAATCATCCTAAAACAAGTGTTAATCATACAAACAATTGAGTGAAAGAAGAAAGAAGGAGAGAAAAAACCCTGAACTTTTCGTCCCTGAACTGCCTGTAACCCACGTCCTTGCGTTATGAAAAATACATTTAAGTGTTCTATTTATACTAGTGGGAATTTTTCCCGGAATAGCAAGCAACGTGTCACGGAGTGCATCGCGGAGAACTGCCTCCGTGACACGGCGTGGACGCGGACCCTCTCTGGAAATTGGGGGTCCAGGTATAAAGCATCAACGTGGCACGACGTGCAACGCGGAGGCTTGCCACCGTGCCATGGAGCTGTCGCGAGGCTCCACTGGAATTTGACTATTATTTCACCCTCCAGGCAGAATGCCTCCGCGATGGCAGCGTGACATGGCTCCATCGCGAAGCCCCTTTATTGGTGCAGTCCAATGCCTTTTCTGTGCTCGAATCCAAGTCCAACTCCGATATTGTTCCAACATGCATTTTAGCTCCTCAAAATCACATTTTACCTACAAAACAATGCTAATCATGTTGGTTAGTATAAATTCACATTTTATTACCAATTACATGAAAATGTAACACATTGCACGATAAACAAGGCGAAAATGATACGTTTGAGTATCACTTGGGCATATAAATCTGCCCAAGATCACTTACCCCACACTTAAATCCTTGTTCGTCCTCGAACAACAAACACACAATTCGTGCAAATTACATCACAACCTTCGCCACTATGGTGCGACAATTTATGCTACGGTCATACCGATCATTAAATATTGCCAATCATCAAGAAAACATGCATGGTCTTAACAATGCAATGACCTTCAATACATTAAGACTTCCTAGACTTTAAGAATCGACTCTCGATATCGGCAAACTCATGCAAATCAGCTAATCAAGATATCCGACATAAAAATCAATCTTTCATCAAGCATGTGCCCTTACAACTCAAGAGAATCTTCCCCTTTATGCTCATGTGACACACAAACATTCAAATAGGGGCATGTAGAAATTAATTTCACTCTCTCTCCCAAAAGAATTCACATGCATCATGTCATGACCCATAATCTTTCCCTTAGTGTATTACTCCACTAATATAAAGAAATGCAATGTAAGATCACGTAGGAATTTAATGGGTTGTAATGGAAGCTATGGAACTAGTATATATTGGATTAGCCAATAATAGACACTAGCATCATTAAGTGCCTTTTCAACACATTCCCATCAACGTATGGACATTGTTTCTCTCTTTTCTTTTTTTTCATCATCCCATTCATGATGATTTACTTTCGTATGGCCCATTTCAACCAGCACACTTGACACAATACAAAAGTTATTCATGTACCTTCATTAGCATTTGTTTATCGCAAGTGCAACTTCAACCTTTTCTTTTCTTTCCTCACTCTGCTTTTCTTTTTCTTTTCACCATTCTCACTCTTTGACACTTTGGGAATTTTTTTTTTCTTTTCTTAAGCGCTTAAGAGTTTTGTATAGACTTTACGGCTAATGAAAAGAAAGAATTAAGCTCAGTTTAAGCTTTTTGGACACAAGAAAGAAATAATAGGCTAAAGGCTCAATGGGCTGACTAGGGTATACAATCACATAAAAAGGAGAGTATGACAAGAAAAAATAGAAACTCTCGGTTAAAACAAAGAAATGCCTACATCCTTTCCAACACTACACCTCCTTCATTTCGTTTTGTACACACACCAGGAAAGTTCTAGACACTTCACAATAGCATGGAATAACAATACCTCACTTCACACTTTGTGCACATGCTCAATTCAAGATGCATTCACAGACTCTTTAATTAGCTAATTACATGAATTCAAAAATTAAGCCTCAATCACACCGAATCGAACTCTACAGCCTAGGTATCTCAACATATTTACAAAATTGCATGCTTTCATACGAATCACTTTTGCATTTTGAATATCAGGTATGACACACAACCAACATTTCACAACCATGTAGTAACTACAGGTTCCGTGATGCAATCCACCAAAGAAAAAAAATGATATTAAATTTAAAATAACTACTCCTACCGACTACATTTCCCTTAAGACGGTCGTCATCCATCCATCATAGGGAACAGTCACTAACTATGACGTCGGTTCAATGGGACTATTCTCGGTAAAAGAACCGAAAACAAACTCCGAAAAACCCAAAAATAAAAATTGAAAATTTTTGCAAAACATTGATTATTTCGATGGAAAAATATTTACAACATATTTTAAACATAAACAAAATATTTTTGCAAAATTTTAAAAATATCGATCATTTCGATAGAGAAAAACATAAGAAAATATGTAAAAAAATTTTTACTGACTTAGCTGGCAACAACAACATTCCACAGCACACATCAATTACCACAAATATTTACAAATACAGAACATTTTGCAATTCACAAACACAGGGAAACATACATACAAAACATATAGAGGAAGGCATACAAGCAAACCAGCCCGGCCCCAGCACCTAACTACTCCCCACCCCACACTTAAACCGAACACTGTCCCCAGTGTTCACAAAAATTATAAATGACAAAAGTGGGTGGTGGAACTCCCTGATCAGTCAAAATATTCCACTTCATCATCAGGTGTTGCTGCCTCATCGCCCATGTCTGAGTCGCCTTCGTCGTCATCATCGAACTCCACATCGGAGTCCTCCCGACGTGTCTCCTCGTCCGTGGGGACATCATCATCAGTGGGCTCTACAAAGGCTGGCCCCACTCGACATAGAGCCCTGGCGTTTTCGCCAAACGGGTAATCCAGCTCGAGCTGCCATAGCTCCTCCTCCGTGGCTGGTCTCCCACCGATCCTGAGCTGGAGCATTTGCATTCCAAACATCCGTGCCATGTACTGGTCGTCACGAGCATGTCGCTCGCCAAGCGTCAGCACTGGCCCGTGTGTGGTGTCAGGAGCCTTAGTTTTGGTCACGTCCAAGGCTCGTCGCTCCAAGTGCGAGATGTAATCCAAAGCCTCTTCCTCGACGTCGAGGCCCAAGAGAAAGGTGGTGATTAGTCCACCGAAACCATACCTATGGCCCTGGTGTAGTCGGGCTCTCTTCATGGCAGATATGATGACCGCCCCAACATTAATCTCCAGCCCTTTCATCAGGGCATACACCAGGCAAACACGGTCCCGGGTCACATCAGTCATGTGCACCTCTGGGATTAGGCACGAGCAGACTATCTTCAGCCATATTCTGGCCTCCCTGTTCATTTGAGAATACGGCAGAGTCTGGTGGTAACCCCTTTCCTTATGTCTGCTCCATCTGGCTGTGGATCGAGCCCCACACAATGTGCGTCTGATATCGGCATATGGTGGGGTGATGTTCAGCTGGCGGAGAACGTGGGCATCTGTGTCCCGTGCTCCGATGATGGCATTTAGCTGTTGGGGTTCCAGAGTGACTATCTGCCCTCTGATTTTGATTGTGTGGTTTCTGATTGCCGGGTTCCTATTAGCATAGAACTCCCGGACCAAGTGTAGGTTGCATTCCTTGGGCTCCTGAAATATGAAGCTGAGCCCAGCTGCCTCGATCCTTTGAACTATTCAGGGGAACTCCTGTGCTAATGGTTCCCGTGCAATATGCTCCTCGGGGAAGTATTTGTTTTCTTTGTGTTTGGCATACCACTTCTTCCCCTCATCAGTTACCCACCTCATTCCGTATTGGCGGCGCTGGCCACGTGGAACTACTGGTGCAGCTGGGACTGCTGTGCACAGTCTAAGTCTTTTCCTCCCAGTGCCTGAAGTTGATGCACCCTTACCTTTATCTTGCCTGCTTGCCATTTTGTCTGTCAACACAAATAAACAAGCGCAATGTAAAGCTAAATAGATATTAGCTTAGGCTAAGGTTGGGTGAAGCTAAGTTTACCCCACACTTAGTCCTTAGCTACAGTTACGATACTACGGCAAGAGTAACTTTATTTACACCAAAATAACCAGCTATATAATTCATGCTTAGTGCGTTCAACAAAGAAAAATTCGACGGTATAACTTCAGCGTACTACTCAGACTTCGTACAGCTAATCCCAATCACTACCATCTCTAGCAATTCAACCATCGCACTTAGCAAATAAAAACAACGAAACAAAAACAACAACAAAAATTCTATATACATGAACCTATAAAACCAACCCAATTTGAACAATTTTCAACATTTTCCCAAAAACCCGAGAGTTCGTCATCTATTAGCAATTAACAATGGTTACAACGACTTATCTCATTTCACTACATACAACCCGACATATATTTCACAAATTTAACAAGTTACCAATTTCGATTCCAACAACCAAGCCCTAGAATTGAATTTCGCAATCAAATTCGAATAATTCATGCAATCGACAAGTTCAACCGCTCATCACAACATTCCGAACATTTATCAATCAATAAATAACTCAAATTCATGCTAAATTTCGATTTAGGGTGATTTAGTTCACCTCCAATGCTCAAATTCGAATGAAATCGACAAAAACTTGAGAGATAATCGGAAAACATACCTCGTAGTTGAAGAACCGAAGAAAACTTGATAATTTTTTGCTTTAGACCGTGGCACGTTGGTGGAGAAGGGAATTTTTGGTGTTTGGTCACGGAGAAATGTAAAAATGAGGGGAAAAGGGGAGAAATCGGGGGTTTAAAATGTAGAAAACACGTGGGTCACCCGGCAACCCGGTGTGACCCGTCACAATTTATATGGCAATGTGTCACGGAGTGCATCGCGGTGCACTGCCTCCGTGACACGGAGCCATCGCGATAGCCCTCTGGAAATTTTAAAATTTCCAGTTTACACTTCAACGTGTCACGGAGAGTAACGCGGAGGTCCTCCTCTGTGACATGGAGCTATCGCCCTAGCTCACTATCTTCAGCATTTTACCAATTTTTCATACCTCCCCTTTTCCTTCACGATTCCGTGCACATTTTTCTCCGTTTGACCTAAAAATTATCTCACTAAATAAAATTGGTTAGATTAATAGGTTTCACCTAACTAAAATAAAAAAGTATTAACTAAAACGAAAAATTTTGTACTAAATCAAGAAAAAGCAAAATAAAAATCTATTTACACTTTACAAAATGAAAGAACAATTTTTCACGGGTTGCCTCCCGTGCAGCGCCTGGTTTACCGTCGCAGCTCGACGTCCTTTATGCTCAATTGTCCGCTAGGGTGATGGACGATTTCTCACGATCATTGTCCTCCCCCCAGTATTGCTCACACCTATCTGGTGGTCTTCCCATCAACTCTCGGGAATCATGCATTTGTTTAGCATTACCATGATCACCGAGAGTTCTTCATTCACCATCGGGAGCTTGGGTGCCTTGTACACATCGAACACCTCTACCTTGTCATGTGCTCGCATAGTAAGTTGTCCCGCAGCTACGTCGATTAATGCTTTCCCGGTTGCCAAGAAGGGTCGTCCCAAAATAAATGGGACTTCCGCGTCTAGTTCGAAATCCAGAACAATAAAATCTACCGGGAAAATTAGGGAGCCCACTTGCACTAGAACATCCTCAACAATGCCATCTGGCCTAGCTAAGGATCGATCTGCCAACTGCAAGATTACGGTTGTAGGTCTAGGACTCCCTAGACCCAACTTTCTGAATACCGAAGATGGCATCAGATTTATGCTCGCCCCCAAGTCACACAATCCACGATCTCGGATGCTCTGCCCAATAGTAAGCTGGATAGTAAAACTTCCAGGGTCTTTTAGCTTCGTGGGCAGTCTATTTTGGATCCGGGAAGTGCATTCCTCCATCAAAGCCACCGTGGCATACTCGGTCAAACGACTTTTGTTGGCCACGATGTCTTTAATGTATTTGGCATATTTAGGCACTCCCTGCAAGACATCAACAAGAGGTAAGTTAACATGTACCTGTTTAAGCACCTCCATGAATTTCTTGAAACACGCCTCCTCTTTTGTGTTTCTTGAGTCGTTGAGGGAACGGGGGTGGAGGTCTTTCTGATTCAGCTTCTTTGGTCTCCCCCCTTTCCGCACTTTGCTCCCCCTCAACTTTTGTTGCTCCCGAATTTAGAGGTGGTCTTTCTGGTTCCACCTCCTTCAGCTGCAAACCACTCCTTGTGGTCACTGCATTCACCTGCTTCGGATTTGGATCCGTGTCGCTAGGCAGTCCTCCTGTGGGCCTTGTGTTTTTGGCACTAGCAAATTGCCCAAATTGATACTCAAGAGCCTTGGTTGCTAACTGATTACTTTTCACTTAGGCTGCCAATTTAACATAGTCAGCCTGCAATTGCGCCTGGTTAGCGATCATGGTCTTGAACATCTCTTCAATGCTAGGTGATGGTGGTGGAGCAGGGGCATTGTGATTTCTGAATTGAGATTGGTAGTTCTGTTGCCCTCCTTGATTTCTTTGCATACCCTGACCTGAACTTTGGCCTTGTTGGTTGTTGCTACCCCATGAAAAATTTGGATGGTTCCTCCAATTTGAATTGTAGCCACTCCCATACTGCTAATTATTTCTTTGTGAATTGCCCACAAAGTTAACCAAATCTGGGTTTGCTCCACAGCACTCAGCTGAGTGCTCACTGCTTCCACACACTTCACACCACATTTTCTGGAACGCATTGACTGAAGCTGAAGGCTGGTTCAGATTCATGTTGCTAAAGTGGTGAGAATGAGAACGGAAACAATGTAAGTCGAACATAATCAGGTGACACTCCAGTGGGTATATAAGTGTCACTTATCTCCAAAAAGTTTTGGAGATGTTGTTGTGGATCTTCATGAGGGAGACTGGTAAATTTCCCGCTTGTGTGCAACAGTTGCACCATGTTTTGCTTGAGTTCAAATCTCCCTCCATGCTCTGGTTTGCGGATACTGGATGTAACATTGTTGGCATGTGGGATTGCCACCTCGCGAACCGGCCTTGCTGCTGCTTCTTCGGGCACTAACACTGCCCTCACAACGGGTGGATTTTGTTGCTCCGTAATAGTCTGTCTGAGCAACTGTAGCTTTCTCTGTAGAGATTCTCGCCGTTTACTATGAAATATACGTTCAGGCTCTATATAAGATTCCACCAGCTCTTTGTCTCTTGCCAGTTTTCACAGAAATTATGTCTGTAAAATACAGGCTAAGACCAAGTTGTCAACACTTAAGAAAATAAAATAAAAATACAGTAAATTTACACTTAATACAATTTCACCAATTGCCTAGTCTCCCCGGCAACCGCGCCAAAAACTTGCTCGGCTGGTTTGGTTGGGGTTAAAAATCGACACGCAAGTGCACATGGTCAAACAAGTAGTAAGTGGCTTAAGTAAGCCAAGTATCGATCCAAGGAGACTCTGGATAAGTGAAAATTGCTTAAGTATACTACATTCTATCTCACTTCTAAATATGCTGACAACAACGTAACCAACAGTTGAATAATTTGTTTTATAATTTCTACACTAAAACTATTAACAATTATTTACTTTGAATTTAAACTATGGATATGAGCATGCCAAGGTTAAGAACATGTAATGAACTTGATTATAATCATAAATTGGTTAATCCTTTCTTCCAGTTGCTAGCCAAGAACATTAGCCTAGAGATTAAAACTCTCGTATTTAATCTCACTTAAGAATCATAACCCATCCGTCTACATTTCTGTGATCAAATGCAATTCATGACCTAGCAATACAATTCCGGTTCCTAAATTGACTAATACGGCTTTCAAGTATATTTCTATCAGGAAAGCACATCAAAACTCAATTTTCCCAAATCAAATTAAGAACAATACGCTCTTAATTCACAACTTTCCAATTTCGTGCTCTCTCGAGTGAAATCCGACTTTTTAGATGTACATTAATGTCGGCCACACACCAATGCAGTAGAAACAAGAATTAATAGAACAACATGGAAGAGGAAGATGAAAAACCATATAATTCAATAATCAAAATTCATCACAAATGTTCATAACCTCAGCAAGGAAGGGAATTAGCCACTCATTTGTGGATTAATCATCCTAAAACAAGTGTTAATCATACAAACAATTGAGTGAAAGAAGAAAGAAGGAGAGAAAAAACCTTTTCCCTGAACTTTTCGTCCCTCAACTGCCTGTAACCCACGTCCTTGCTCCACCAAGTCTGAATTATGAAAAATACATTTAAGTGTTCTATTTATACTAGTGGGAATTTTTCCCAGAATAACAAGCAACGTGTCACGGAGTGCATCGCGGAGCACTACCTCCGTGGCACGGCATGGACACAGACCCTCTCTGGAAATTGGGGGTCCAGATATAAATCATCAACGTGGCACGGCGTACAACGCGGAGGCTTGCCACCGTGCCATGCAGCTGTCGCGAGGCTCCACTGGAATTTGACTATTATTCACCCTCCAGGCAGAATGCCTCCATGATGGCAGTGTGACACGGTTCCATCGCGGAGCCCCTTTATTTGGTTTAGTCCAATGCCTTTTCCGTGATCGAATCCAAGTCCAACTCCGATATTGTTCCAACATGCATTTTAGCTCGTCAAAATCACATTTCACCTACAAAACAATGCTAATCATGTTGGTTAGTATAAATTCACATTTTATTACCAATTACATGAAAATTTATACACATTGCATGATAAACAAGGCAAAAATGATACGTTTGAGTATCATTTGGGCATATAAATCTGCCCAAGATCAATAGCCTTTGTCGGGCTTTTGTTTATTTTTTTTGTTTATGATTTCCCTGGCTGGGCTTTTTGTGGTAATAAAATGAATGACATTATTTAGTTTTGAAGGTTGATGTGTTAGTGATAAGAAGGGATCTCCGCTTTGAATTGATAAATTTTGCATGCATTACCGAAGTTTTCTTGTTCGCCTTTATAAATAATATAATAATAAATAAACTCCAAGGGTTTTATTTAAACCACGGTTTTTTTCCCGAGGAGCATTTGTAATGCCCCAAAAACTCAAAGACTAGACCACGACTTAAAATAAAAAAAACTAGAAAATCTGCACCATGTCACAGAACGACTCATTCTGTAATCCGTGGGAGTGACCACGAGTCGTTAAGTGACTCATGGTGAGGAACTTGAGCTTGGTGGAAGAACTTGGAAAAGGGGGTGACAACGAGCAGTGGTCAACACCACGAGTCATGGGGTGACTTGTGGTCAGGATTTGTCTGGGAGTTGGAGTAGTCAGGCAGTGTACACAATGTATCCTCACCACGACTCGTTTGGGTCACCATGAGTCATGGTGTCGCCCGTGGTGCCTCCAGGAGACTTTTGGGTAGTGAGGTTAATGAGATCTAACCAATAGTCATTGGTTCACCTGACGACTTGTGAGGTCAGTCGTTGGAAAGTTGTTGGAATTGGGGAGAAAACTTCCAGTGCACATCAATACTGGACCCCATGAGTTGTCCCTCACATCACGAATCATGGAGTGCCTCGTGGTGGACAATAGGGGGAAATTGGAAGTGTACCTAATGATTGTGACCATGAGTCATGGTCATTGGGCACGACATATTAGGTCACTCATGGGGGCCTGACAGTCCGTTTTCCTACGAACTTCCTAAGGGTGTTTCAGTAACTTCCTAACCTTCTAGACTCTAACTATGTCATTTTAGTATATTTTAAGGGAATTTAGAGGGGATAAACGGTTTCCCCCCATTCCCCACACAAATTTTCAAAAAAAAGTCGGAGAGTTTCTCTTAGGAACTTTCGGAGTAAGAACTAGGGCCGGCCACTTCTCTTCAAGTTCTCAAGGAAATTCTTCAAATCTCTCCACCGGGTATGTGGGACTTCAAAAAGGGAATAGTTCTTTCCTTGTGTCCCCAAAAATCCTTCTTTGTTTTCTTAATCAATTCTAGTGCTGAGACTTTCGAATGTGATGAAATTATCTGTCGGACCTCGCCTAAATCATGTGAAATATCATTTATGTTAATTTTTGATGTTCTTCCACCAGTTGGTGACTATGTTGTTGCTTATTCCTATAATGTGAAATCTAGCCCTAGTCTTGAATACAGAGAAACTAGAATCTTGCAATAGTGGTTACATATCAAAATTTGCTAGATTCTATCAGTGTTAGGAACTCCCATTTTGTTGAGAGTATCGAAAACCAGTCAGACTATTGTAAGTTTGGTTTTAGACAAAATGCTAGGATATCCAGTGTTAGTCAGAAATGTGAGTTGATCAGTTTGACTACACAAATTCCCGGGGTATAAGTGATACCTCCTAGTTATCAGAGTTATACTCAGAACTCACTTCTAGTGGTTCACTAGGGGGTTATGACACTTTTAGATAAGAAGCTCTGAGCAGCATTAGGATGCCAGTTACAGATTACAACTTATTCTTAGACGGTTACGATGCTTCTCGATAAGCAGCTCTGACCAGTCTTAGAACCCAAATTCAGAATTCAGTATGATAATACTCTCAAGTTTTTTTTAGATAGCTATTCCTAACTATTCTTGGGCCTAAGTTTCGAGCTATCAGCTTATTATTCAGTCTTGGACTATCCAGTGGGAGTAAGACTTAGCACTGAGCGGATTGGGTTCTAGCGCATCCCGGATCCCAGAACTATGTTGCCACCGTAGGTTATAGTTTATTAGCCTCATGGCCCTAGACTTGTGATCACCTAGTTCATGCCTTTATATTCTGGCAAGGTATATTGGGTCCTACCAATGGGGATTATACATCGGACTCCACGTCCAGCTCACATGGTTATATGTCAGTTATAGATTCTCCCACTAGTCAGCTCAGTTTTTAGTCTCATATTAGTTAGTTCTGACCAGTTCAATATCTTAGGTTTAGGGTCTTTCAGATCTTCTCATCTTATTACAGTTATTTAGTTTCAGTAGTTCAGTTGGTCATTAGATGTCTTTTTAGTTCAGTTGTTTCATTTCTTATGTGTGGTTTCATTCACATACTCAGTACATTCAAAGTACTGACGCATACTTTTATGATGTATCATTTTATGATATAGCTACAGGATATCAGTCTCAGCCTTGTTAGCCAACCGCTCTCAGAAGACTTCAGCTGTCCTATTTAGTGAATCCTCATCTTTCAAGGAAGAAGATTAGTATATGCAGTTTTACTTTCTTCTATTTAGATTTGGAGTTAGTTGGGGGCTTGTCCCAGCAACTTATCAGTTATAGTGGCTTTCAGAGACAGACTTGGGTTTTTAGACATGTAGTTTTGCTCAGATGTTTTTTTTAAAATTTATGATCCAGCTCTATTTCATAAATGTTTTATAAGTTACTTTACATCTTCCACTATATTTTCTCATTTACTCAGATGCCAGTGTATGATAGACTAGGGGTTGACTTGGGGTTACTTGTTACCTCAAGTATCATGTATAGGGTGTAAACTTAGGGTGTAAAAAACATAGTATCAGAGCATTGAATTTATGGTATCCTCGGATGTGTGAAAGCCACATCGAGCAGAGTCCTTTTCATGGGATGTGAAGTGCGCCACACTTATGAAGGGGAGGCTAGGAGATGTTATTAGGAAAACTCTGTTTTATTCATACTCTTTATCGTGCATTGAAATTCAATTCCAGAATCGTTCTCCTAACTCGTGCTCTGTTTCATTTCAGTGAATTATGCCTCAGCGATTTGGTAATGTTGGAAGGGCTAGTAACGCTCACCCACCTACCCCACCAACACCGGCAGCCCCTCAGGACGACTCAATGTCTACCGTAGAGTTCAGGGAGGTTATCCGGCTGCTCGCTCAAACAGTTAACAACAAGGTGAACGAGTAGGTGGTTCTAATAAAACATTTTGGGTCCGTAGCAGCTTCCCGACTATGGTAATTCACTCAAATGAACCCTCCAAATTTTCAGGGATCTAAGGTGGGAGAGGGCCCACATGTGTTTGTCGATGAGATTAGAAAGATCACCTAGATTATGGTTGTCAGCTCCTTGGAGAGTGCCAACTTGGCTGCCTACCAGTTGAAAGGGGTAACCTAGATATGGTACGAACAATGGAAGGAGAGGAGACCAGTAGGAGAATGGCCGGTGAAATGGGAGGATTTACTACAGCCTTCCTAGACAAGTTAATCTCTTGGGAGCTTGGGGAGGCCAAGGTGGCAGAGCTCATGAACTTGAAGAAAGGCAACAAAAAAGTAAAAGAATATGCTCTAGAGTTCATCAGGTTGTCTAAGTATGCTCCAAAGATGGTAGCTGAGCCAAGGGCTCACATCAATCAGGACATCGATCTCTCCAGCCTCATCGTCCATGCCCAGCAAATTGAGGCAGAGAAATTGAAATATTTGGAATGGGAGAACAACTGGTCAAGAGCCAGCCAGTCAGATTTTGGCAATCAGAGATTCAGTGGTAGTAGTCGCCCACAGCAGCAACAGCAACAACAAAAACAGAGGGCCCCAACACCCAATTCAACCAGTGCCCCTACTTTTTGGTCCCGCAAGGATCAGAGATATGGAGCATCTGGATCTCAATCCCAGAGCTTCAGTGCCAGCAATCACTATCCAGTTTGCCCTAAGTGTTGCAAGAACCACCCAGGAGAGTGTCTTTGGGGTCGAGAGGGCTGTTTTTGTTATGGACAACTTGGTAATTGACTTAAGGCCGTCTGCAGGACGAGGAAGGTCACAATCCACTATTTCAGCAGCTCCGTAGGCCGACCAACTCAGCAGGCCAACACTTCATGTATGGATGGCGGTCAGTGCCAAAACTATTTTTATGCATTATTTTCTCGTTAGGATCAAGAGAGGTCACCAGACGTGGTCGCGGGTATGTTACGTCTTTTCCATCTAGATGTATATGGCCTACTAGATTCAGGGGTCATATTATTATTCGTGACACCCTACGTAGCAGTCCAATTCTATATCAGTCCATAGGTCCTGTTAGAACCATTTTCAGTCTCCACCTTAGTTGGCGAGTCAGTTAGAGCCAGTCGGGTGTATAGAAAATGCCCAGTCTCCGTATTCAATGAGGTCATTCCATCTGGCGTTGTAGAGTTAGACATAGGTGACTTTGACCTCATTCTTGGCATGGATTGGTTACACTCCAATTATGCCTCAGTTGACTGTAGAACTAGGGTTGTCAGGTTTAAGTTCCCCAATGAGCCAGCTCTAAAATTGATGGGCAATAGTTCAGTGCCTAAGGGTAGGTTTATTTCCTACCATAAGGACAGAAAGCTTATTTCCAAAGGGTGAATTTACCATTTAGTTCGGGTCAAAGACTCCAACTCTGAGACCCTAATTATCCAATTAGTCCCAGTTGTCAGTGAGTTCCCTGATGTGTTTCCCGAAGATCTTCCTGGAGTCCCTCCAAAGTCGAAAATAGACTTCGGTATAGACCTTATCCCAAATACTTAGCTCAACTCCATCCCTCCTTACAGAATGGCTCCACTAAGCTGAAGGAGTTTAAGGAGCAGCTAAACGAACTTCTTGATAAAGGTTTTATCAGACCTAACATCTCTCCCTAGGGTGCTCCAATACTATTCGTGCAAAAGAAAGACGGTACCCTCAGAATGTGCATCGATTATCATCAATTAAACAATGTCACAGTCAAGAACAGGTATTCCCTACCCAGAATTGATGACTTGTTCGACCAACTTCAGGGAGCCAACTGTTTCTCCAAAATAAATCTCAGGTCGGGGTACCATCAACTAAGAGTCAGAGAGTGTGACATACCAAAAATAGCTTTCAGAACTCAGTATGGTCACTACGAGTTCATGGTTATGTCCTTCGGACTAGCAAATTCCCCTACAGGCTTTATGGACCTGATAAATAGAGTCTTCAAGCAGTATCTAGATATGTTCGTCATTGTATTTACCAATGACATTCTGGTATACTCCAGAAATGAGGAAGAGTATGCTAATCACTTGAGGATAGTGCTTTAGACACTCAAGGACAACCAGTTGTTCGCCAAGTTTAGCAAACGTGAATTCTAGCTAAAGTACATGATTTTCCTGGGTCATGTGGTCTCGGGTGAGGGTATTTAGGTTGATCCTCAGAAGATAACAATGGTGAAAGACTGGCCCAGACCTACTTCCCCAACTGAAATCAAAAGTTTCTTGGGTCTAGCCGGTTATTACCCGGCGCTTTGTGGAAGACTTTTCTTCTATAGCATCCCCTATAAATAGGTTGACTTAGAAGAAGTTTAAATTCCAGTGGTCAAATATGTGTGAGAAGAGTATCTAGGAGTTGAAAACTCGATTCACTACCTCTCAAGTGTTGATCCTATCGGAACGATCAGATGGGATTGTAGTGTATTGCGTTGCTTCTAGAGTTGGACTCGGTTGCGTTCTGATGTAGCAGGGCAAGGTGAAAGCCTACTCCTCTAGACAACTCAAGGTTTATGAAAAGAATTATCCAACTAATGACTTAGAGTTGGTAGCAGTGGTGTTTCTATTGAAAATATGGAGACACTACCTGTATGGGGCTCACGTGGATGTCTTCACCGATCACAAAAGCCTCCAGTACATGTTCAGTCAGAAGGATCTAAATTTTCATCAGAGAAGGTGGTTAAAGCCCTGAAGGACTATGACATGAGCGTTCTATATAACTAGGGCAAAGCCAATATGGTGTTTGATGCCCTGAGTAGAGTGTCTATGGGGAGCGTGACTCATGTTGAGGGAGGCAAAAAGGAACTAGTAAAGTATGTTCACAGACTAGCTCGATTAGGGGTGCAGTTGGTTGATTCAGCTGAGGGTGGAGTAGTTGTGCAGAGTGGGTCAGATTCATCTGTTGTTATTGAAGTAAAGTCCAGACAGGATGAGGATCCAATCTTGTTTAAGCTGAAGAAAGTGGTTCTTAAAAAAGAGGTTGCGGCTTTCTCCAAAGGGGGAGATGGTGTGCTCCGTTACTAGGGAAAATTGTGTGTACCGAACGTCAGTGATTTGAGACAGCAAATATTGGTTAAAGTGCATAGATCGAGGTGTCCCATCCACCCTATTGCTACTAAGATGTACCAGGATTTACGGGATATTTACTGGTGGAACAGCATGAAGAGAGACATCGTTGGATTTGTAGCCAAGTGCCTGAATTGCCAACAAGTCAAAGTAGAACACCAAAGACCGGGAGGTATGACTCAGGATATTAGCATACCCATGTGGAAGTGGGAAGATGTAAATACGGACTTTATTACGGGCCTACCTCAGACTCGACAACAACATGATTCAATCTGTGTAATTGTAGATTGGATGACTAAGTCAGCACACTTCCTCCCAATTAAAACTACAGATTCAGCTGAGGACTATGCTAGGCTTTATATCCGGTAGTTGGTCAAACTTCATGGGATACCACTATCCATTATCTCAAACAGAGGTACCTAGTTCACCTCTCATTTCTGGAAGTCTTTGTTAGAAGAGAGTTGGTACACAGTTCAAGCTCAGCACAATTTTTCACCCGCAGATAGATGGAAAAGTTGACCGAACTATTCAGACCCTAGAATATATGTTGAGAGCGTGCGTGATCTATTTCAAGGGTAGTTGGGATGATCACTTGCCTCTCATTGAATTTGCTTACAACAACAACTACCACTCTAGTATCCAGATGGCGTCGTTTGAGGCATTGTATAGTAGAAGGTGCAGATCTCCCATCAGATGGTTTGACGTTGGTGAAGCTACTCTAATCGGGCCAGACTCGGTTCATGGAGCTATGCAGAAAGTTTAACTCATCAGAGAATGATTGAGAACAGACTAGAACCA
The DNA here is from genome assembly GCA_035772735.1 of Datura wrightii. Lineage (NCBI taxonomy): Eukaryota > Viridiplantae > Streptophyta > Magnoliopsida > Solanales > Solanaceae > Datura > Datura wrightii. Next base: position 65,266,215 of record JASDFA010000019.1, on the reverse strand, counting down.
TCAGAAATCTTATGCAGATGTGAGGAGAAGAGAGTTGGAGTTTGTTGTAGCTGACTGGGTTTACCTAAAAATTTCACCCATGAAAGGGGTAATGAGATTTGGAAAGAAAGGAAAGCTCAGTGCGAGATATATGGGACCCTAGAGAATTCTAAGGCGAATTAGCAAGGTAGCTTATGAGTTGGAATTACCGTCAGAGTTGGCATTCATGCACCTAGTATTCCATGTGTCACTATTGAAGAAGTGCATCGGTGATCCAACTTTAATTGTGGAATTGGACAGTGTGGGAGTGAAAGATAGTCTCTCATACAAATAGGTGCCAGTCTAGATCCTTGATTATCAGGTTCATAAAATGAGGAACAAGAAGGTAGCTTCGGTCAAAGTCTTGTGGAGGAATCAACAAGTTGAGAGAGCTACGTGGGAGGCCGAAGCAGATATGATGTCTAGATACCCCCATTTGTTCCCTTCCATCTCAGTCTTAGTTTAATGTATCAATTTTCTCCCCAAAAGTTCTTTCAGTTCGTATGTTTCAGTTTCTTTCATGTAAATGAGTATGTCTATGATTAGTGAATTCAATTCAGACTTGTGATCCAGTTCAGAGGTAGTCATTCCGCTAATTTCCAACTTCCATGATAAGTATTTGTGTATAAACATTGCTTTTCTCTGCTTTCCTATGTTTTTTCCAACACTCAAGGATGAATGTTCCAAAGGGGGAGATATTGTAATTCCCCAGAAACTCAAAGACTAGACCCAGGACTTAAAACAGAGAAAACTAGAAAATCTGCACCAAGTCATAGAACAAGTCATTCTGTGACCCGTAGGAGTGACCACGAGTCATTAAGTGACTCATGGTGACACCTTGAGCTTGATGGGAAAAATTGGAAAAGGGCGTGACCATGAGTCGTGGACAACACCACGAGTCATAGGGTTACCCATGGTCAGGATGTTTACCACGATTCGTGGGGTTACCCATGGTCAGGATTTGTTTGGGAGTTGGAGTAGTCAGGCAGTGTACCCGAAGGGTCCTCACCATGACTTGTTTGGGTCTCCACGAGCCGTGGTGTTACCAGTGGTGCCTCCAGGAGACTTTTGGGTAGTGAGGTTAACGGGAGGTGACCACGAGTCGTTGGGTCGCCTGATGACTCGTGAGGTTAGTCGTTGGCAAGTTTTTGGAATTGGGGAGAAAATATCCAGTGTACATCACGACTAGATCCCACAAGTCATCCCTCATCTCACGAATCGTGGAGTGACTCGTGGTTACCAGCAGGGGGAAATTGGCAACGTACCTCACGATTGTTACCATGAATCGTGGTCACTGGGCATGACTCGTTAGGTCCCTCGTGGGGACCTGACAGGCAGTTTTCCTGCGAACTTCCTAAGGGTGTTTTAGTAATTTTCTAACCTCCTAGACTCTAAACTATGTCGTTTTAGTATATTTTTATAGGAATTTAGAGGGGATAAACAGTTCCCCCTTATTCCCCACGCAGATTTTCAAAAAAAAGTCATAGAGTTTCTCTCAGGAACTTTTAGAGCAAGAACTAACGCAGTCCACTTCTCTTCTGGTTCTCAAGGAAATTCTCCGGTTCTGTCGACCAGGTATGTGAGAATTCAACAAGGGAATAGTTCTTCCCTTGTGTCCCCAAAATCCTTTTTTATTTTCTCTATCGGTTCTAGTCCTGAGACTTTCGAATGTTAAGAAATTATCTATCAGACCTCGCTTAAATGATGTGAAATATCATTTATGTTAATTTTTGATGTTGTTATACCAGTTTGTGACTACTTTGTTGCTTATTCTTGTAATGTGAAATCTAGCCCTAGTCTTGAACACAGAGAAACTAGAATCTTTCAATAGTGTCAACATATCAAAATTTTATCTTGATTCTATCAGTGTTGGGAACTCCCATTTTGTTGATTGTATCGATAACCAGTCATACTATTCTCAGTTTAGTTTCAGTCAAAATGCTAAAATATCCAGTGTTAGTCAAAAATGTCGGCTGATCAGTTTGACTACAGAAATTTCCAGGGTGTCACTGATACCACCGAATTGTCAGAGTCAGACAAAGAAATCAATTCTTCTGGTTCACTAAGTGGTCATGAAACTTTTAGATAAGCAGCTTTGACCAGCCTTAGGACCCCAGTTACAGAATACAACTTGTTCTTAGAAGATTATGACGCTTCCCCATAAGCAACTACGACTAGTCTTAGAACCTAGATTCAGAATCCAGTCTGATAAGACTTTCAGGGTGCTTCCAGATAGGTATTCCTGACTAGTATTGTGCCCAGTTTCGAGCTATCAGCTTAGTATTCAGTCTAGGACTATTCAGTGGGAGTAGGACTTAGCAACGAGCAGACCGGGGTTGTAGCGCACCCAGGTTCCCAGAACTACGTTTCCACCGTAGGTTACAGTTTATTGGCCTCAAGGCCCCAGACTTCTGATCACCCAGTTCATGCCTTTATACCCTAGTATGGTATATTGGGTCCTATCAATGGGGTGTATACATCGGACTCCACGTCTAACTCACGTGGTTATATTTTGGTTATAGACTCTCCCACTAGTCAGCTCAGCTTAGTCTCAGATTAGTCAGTTCAGACCAGTTTAGTTCAGTATCTCAGATTTAGGGCATGTCCTTGACCATTAGACAGGGTCTTTCAGACCATCTCAACTTATTACAGTTATTTAGTTTCAACAGTTCAGTTGGTCATTACATGTCTTTTTAGTTCAATTATTTCATTTCTTGTGTATGGTTTCTCTCACTTACTCAGTACATTCAAAGTACTGACACATGCTTTTATGTTGTATCATTTTATGATACAGCTGCAGGATCTCAGTCTCAGCCTCACTAGCCGACCGCTCTCAGAAGACTTCAACTATCCTATTTGGTGAATCCTCATCTTTTGAGGACGAAGATTACTATATTCAATTTTTTACTTTCTTCTATTTAGATTTTGAGTTAAATGGGGGTTTGTCCCAGCAACTTATCAATTATAATGGCTTTCAGACATATACTTGGGTTTTCAGACATGTAGTTTTGCTCAGATGTTTTTCTTAAATTTATGATCCCACTCTATTTCATAAATGTTGTATAAGTTTACTTTACAGCTTCCGCTATATTTTCGCATTTACTCAGATGCCATTGTATGATAGACCTGTACTGGGATTACCTGTGACTTCAAGTACTCTGTCCCGTCCAGGGTGCAAACTCGGTGCGTGACAGCATTCATTTGTTTTCTTTCTCTTTTCTTTGTTGCACCAGGTTGGCATTTCCCGATGATAGATGGAGTGATGAATTTCTTTAGGGAAAATGCCATGTTGTTTTTGAGTCTTTTATAGAGTTGTTTTAGAGGAACCACCGAAAAAATTTTGAAATGGAATTTTAAAAAAAAAATAGGGTAGGAAAATGAAAGTGATAATGAGTAGATGCTTGAACTAATAACATAGCACTCTTTGTCATACTTTGTAGATTCCTTGCTTGACTTATGAATTTGAATGTTTTGATGTCTTAGACAAAGATTTTATGTAGATATTGACTTTTGTGGTCTATTGAGGAGTGATGCCTTGTGTGGTAAGGACTTATTGTGAATCACATGCATCTCTTCTTGTCTAGAACTTGCCCCAAGTGTGATTCAATGCGAAATCCTAGATGTAGTTGCACTTAGAACATGATCATAGGCCTCCTTTTGGTAGTCACTTCACCCTAAATGAACTCCTTGAGCGTTATCTTTGATAGCCAATGTTTGAGCCTCAGACCCTTTCTTGGAAACCATACTACAAGTTGAATGACCAATTCTAGTGCTTCTCTTTGGCAGCTATCCTCCTTAATTGATAGTAATAAAATAATGAAAATGGGGGGCTTCAAGCAAATGAATCAGGGAGTGATAAGGAGATGAATGTGAAGATGAGGCAAAATACTATGTTTTGGGGTCTGCAAGAGAAAAAGGAAAAAAAATGAGAACTTCAAGTGAGGTAGCACCCAAAATTGTTACAAAAGGAATGAATCATGTGGGTTGAAAGACCTCGAATTACCAAAAGAGAAAAGAATGGAACAAAAGGCTATCTCTTGCGTATAAAAGGCTAATTGTGGAATTCATGGGTGTGAAAATAGTGGCTGATATTACACAAAGGATGAAAATAATGAACCATGAAAAATAAGGTGGAGTAATTTCAATAAGTTAGCAGAATGTTGATAATGATTACAAAGGCATTAGTCACTAATGCTAAACATTTATCCTACCCTTAGCCCTAGCCTACATCATGACCCACAAGTCCTAAGTGAGTTTAAGTGTAGTTGCTCTACATTAGTGGCAATTTACAAGAAGGGCAAGCCCATGGGTCGAGTTGGGTGCATGAAAATTTCTTTTGAGAGAGAGTGCAATCTTACCTTTGTGAAATCCCTTGTGTGAATGCATTGAGTCATGAAGAAAATAGAGATTCTCTCTTTGGTGAGTGGCATCACTACTTTTGAGGACACAATTGCATTAAAGGTAAATATGTGCATAAGGCATGATAAATGCAAGCACTAAGGCAAGTTTTGAATGTAAAATAATTATGAATTAAAATGCTATGTGAATTTCTTAGATGAGCATTTCCCCTTTTTCTATGAAAGGAAAATTCTTGTGAACCATGTTGTGAATGGTGATAGTCTCTTCAATATCTTCATTGTTTTGATTTTTAGGGGAATTTGATTCTCTTTTTCGGTGAGATTGGTGAGCATTTTTGGGTTGTATAGACTAGGTGGTTGTTGAGTTTTAAACTTGTGTGGAGTGGCATGTTTTTCAACTTATGAGAATTGCATCACTTGAGGACAAGCAATGGTTTAAGTTTGGGGGTTTGATGAGTTGGTAATTCACTAACCTATAAGGCTCTTAAGCCTGAAATTTTCCTTAGTTTTTGAGTTGTTTATGTGGATTTTATGCCCTTTTTTCCTTTTTTGTGTGTAGACGCCTAATGTGAATAAAAGAGTAAGAAATGGAGAAAAACGAAGGAAGTGGGATAAAATTCGATGTTCGACCGAAGAAGATCGTCAAAACGCCGGTTAAAAGCCGACCACCATAGCCTCTCGGAAACAAAGCCACCGGAGGAACACGGGTTGCCAATGGTGACTCATCGGTCCGGTCAGCGAATGAAACCTGACTTGCTGGGTTGAAGAGCAAAGAATCGGCAGTGCACGGGTGGAGATAGGCGAAATGCTCAATGAACCACCGATGTTTACTAGATTTTATTGAAGGCTCAAATAGTGTAACTGGTGATCCACAAATTGTAACTGGAAAACCCTGGTACTTTCATTGATGCCAGAACACTGATGAGGAGCAAAATTGTCCGGCACGAAAAAAGAGAGAAGATACCCTATTTTCTTAGATATATATTCTAGAGAAAGTACTGTGTACTCATCAGTTTTGAATTCCTAGCTTTTAGAACATTCCCTTGGTAGAGAAGAGGAGAATTTGATTGGTGAAACTTGAAAAGAACTATTTTCTTTTTCTTCTTCTTCTCCTTGATAGAAAGGTACTACCATTATAGAAGACTTCTTGTGAACCTGAATTTACTACTCTTATTATTGAATTCAATGAATTTATTATTAAATGTGCATTTAAATTTCTTAATTATGAGTAGCTATATCATTAACTAGAGGTGTATGATGATGAATGCTTAATTAGAGTGAGTATTGCTAGAGTGATCTCAATATTATTTAACTAAGTGTAAATCTGTTAGATTCTCTTCAATCTATCATTGCAGATCCATTGATTAAGATGTGGGTCTAATTGTTTTTACTTTACTGTTTCTTGCAAGAGAATGATTAAGTATTGGGGGATAATTTAATGGTGGGTATGGATGAGAGATTGTAAAATTGGGCTACAAATAGCCAAAATTACATCTCACTCCTAATTATTAGCTAATAGCTAGAACTTAGTACAACTACTAATCCAAATATGATTGGGTTGAGTTAATCGTGTCTACAGGTTTGATAAAACTCTAGCAAGAGTATATATAAGGTTGGAAAGCATTAAATACCCATTGTTACGAGATTATTTACACTAATTGAACTTATGAGATGACCTAACATGACCCTATCTAGTTAGTATATCATCTACACCACACCTCTAGTCTTTCACATTCTGGTCAACAACCTTGGTAATTTTGCTATTGTAGTTAACAAAATTAGCAATTATACTCTCTTACAAATTTCAATCTCCCCAACTTTTTTTATTTCTATGTTATTTCTAAGTGGTGCAAGATAAATTCAATTTCTCAAGCGACACTCATAATTATCACTCACTAGTCCTTGTGGGATTCGACCCCGACATACATCGGGCTATTTGTTTTGATACAGCGACCATCTATACTCTTTGTATTAGGAGTATATTTTGGACGTTATCAACCACACAAGGCATCACACCCAATTAGTCCACTAAAGTCATTATCATCACAAGATTTAGATTCAAAACATGAGAACATGCAAATTCGCAAGCCAAATAGGAAATCTAAAATGTATGACTAGAGAGTGCTACATTTCTAATTTCAAATGCCCAACTTTTTCATTTTCATGCAACATCCTAAAATATTTGGTGGTATCTGTCAAAATAATTTCACAAAAGACTCAAAGAAAGACATGACATATTCCCCTAAGAAAGTCTCCTCACAATCTATCATTGGGAAATGTCAACTCAGTTCGACAATCAAAAAGAAAAAGAAAGAGAAAATAGCTCCTTGGGAAAGAACTGTGGTATGAAGAAAACCTTTGGAGTTAGATTACTATATACTATTTACAAAGGCAAATAAAATAAAATATGGGTCAAAAATTTAGGCATTAAGAACAAGGACCTATTCAATAGCACTAAAATCAAAAATGCATTTCATGTTAAGTCCGACAAAGGCTTTCAAATCATCAACTAACAAGCCCGAGAAGGCCACAAATTCATCAATTGCAAGCCCAATAAGGGCACAATTCATCAAAATAAAATCAATACAAACCACCATACTCAACCCACCACCCAAAAAAATAATGTACATTGTCCTCAATGTATGCATGACAATTTAAAAGGGAAGGGGACTTCCTGGTATGGACACTCGTCATCCACTTCATATTCATTGTCATCTCCAGCTAGGCTAGCCTCATCCCCATCATCCTCCTTGTTACCTAAGGCCTCAAACAAATCATCGATAGGGCCTCGAGCTGTGGAAGGGGCAGCCATAGCTTCATCGAGAGCACTCATGTGGGGTGCTACCAAAGGCATCGGAGCCTACTTCTTCCATTGATGAACCTTAGCTTGAAGAGAGGTGATGGCTCCCTCCACCACATCCACACGCGCACACAACATACACAAGCTGTCCTTAATTGACTTCAACTCCTTTTTGACTATTTTAATAATTGGTTTCGGAAGGCTCATAACTAGCCGTTGGAGTTGACTCTCATGGGAGTGGGTCATTTCCGCAAGCTCTTGAAGACCACTAGGCTTTGAGGAAGTAGGAGGAGGTGAGGAGCCTTGAATTAAAGCACCTCCAGAAGCTTGCCTTGAAGACTCAGGATGTGGCATGTTGAGATCGTTGGCATAGGGGGTTGGCTATAAACAAGGGGTGATGGGATCATCTAGGACCTCAAAGTCTTGTATCCACTGCCTCTTATTCTTGGAGCATCTACATCCCTCTTGTTGGAAACAAAGATCACATCGGAGGAAGCACTAGGGGTCTCATCCAGGAAAAAGGGTAATCCAGCTCTTAAGTATAGCTGCGATGTCAACACCGCATATGGCATTGAAGTGCTGGCTTGTATGGCCTTTCTCTATATCTAATTGGCCACAATCTCCCCAAAGATAATTAGGACCTCTATCATGATGTAATAAATCAGGATGGTGGCTTCCAAATTCACCTGGTTTTCATTCTTCAATGGCATGATTCTACGGCACAAGAAGTCAAGCCCCAACTTGGCCCCGAAGCGTAGGTCAAGGCAAGATATCTCACCAGCCATGATGCCCAGAGAGGTGTGTCAATGGCGATGACCAGGTCTATAACACTGAATTGAGCCTCTTTATTGGCAAGGCGGACCAAATATTCTGTACCTTCATTTCCATCCTCCCAGAACAGAGAATTTATGGCTGCTAGGGTTATGTCAATCTCACACCTCTTACTAAAATTGAGGGTAGGCAAGGAAAGTCCTCGACTTTTCCTTCGTGATTCATACTCTCCTGCCTGCCTTGATATGAAGCATAGAATTCTGGGACCAAGGTCCTCTAAAGATCTGGGAGAGGGTTGGCAAAGACATGCCCACTAACGGTTTATGAACTGGGCAGTGATGTTAGGGAAGTCACCCCTCATCCCCGCTAAATCGAAGCGCCTTTCCACAGTGATGGAGCGGCCCTCACAGATAGCCTAGTGCCCCTTCATGTTGGGCACACAAAATATTATGGCTTCCCTAGAGTTGGCGGATGTTGAGGATGCTTTTTCTTTTCCTTTTCCCTTTGTGGATGAGGAGGCTGGAGCCTTGCCCTTGCTGGGGTTCCTAGATGAAGTCATTTTTAACAAACACAATGTTAGTGACACCCAAGCTATTTATTTTTGTATTTTTCTAATGATAAAAATGAAAACAACCAACAACTACTCTAAAAATTAAATGGGAAACAAGAGGAGGAATTAGCAAGAATGAACTTGCAGCTCCGACGGAATGCCGGTGAACCGCAGGAGGTGATCCGTGGACCACTGATGAACCGCTGGTGATAGGTAGAACACCGAGTAGAATCTTTTCCACCATCGACTTATCAGTAAACTGCCAGACACATTACGTGAAGCGCCAATGTGACGCGGGGTCAATATTTGCCCGAACCGACATTGCATCAATATTTCACCGGAACTGACTAGCGAATAGCCGATGGTCATCATCCCCAGTACTTCAAAACTCACTTCAACATCAAAACTTTAAAACACACTCACTCTCATCATATAAAATTATCACCTACACACATGAAAAGGGCTAAAATGATGATTTACCCTTAAGAATGGCGTCATCGATCTATCATCAGGCAAATTGGGTCCTTTTAATCCATTGGGGTTGCTCAGACTTCAGATCACTCAACTACACAAGAACAATCATTCCCCCACACCCATTTAATCATCAGGTCTCTATCACCCCACAAATTTCACATTGCATCAATCAACATCATTCAACAAGTAATATTAGGGGAAAGGGCGATAAAAAAAGAAGGGAGATACATGCCATAACAACATCTATATACAACAAGAAAACAAATGATGAGAAAATCAGAATGTTAGGAGTACTTTACAACAACACAAGAATGAGTACAAATAAGAGATATCGAAGCTTGAAAGTGCTCAGCAATGGTGGAAATTGGAGCTTTACTAGTAGAGAGTGAGAGTGTAGTGAGAGATAGGTGAAAGAATTGGGGGATTTTATAGGTGTAGAGGGATAAATGGTATTGGTTGAGAAAAAGGTGGATGTTTAATGGGGATGTAAATGTAGAGGGAGTGGAAAAAATGGGATTTTTGGAATATGAAAAGGTGGGGTATTGGGAAGATGAAAAATTGTATGGGGAAGTGTTAAAAAGTGGAAAAAAAGAAGTCTAGGAGAATAAAAAGGGAAAAATTCAGGTTAGGGCTACTAAAAAAGGAATCTGGGTCGGGTAGGTCCATGATTTGGTCAAGATTTTAAAATAAAGGTATGTACCTTCACCGGCAGTTGCTGATTGGAAATGGAAGTTTTCCGCCTTACCCTTACCAACCTTAATTTATGCACAATCCTCTGCTTGCAACCGACAGTGATGAAGGGCGTATTTACACACTTCATAGACATATTTTTCTCGTACTTTACTATGTTTTAAGAATAAATTATGTGTGTTTGCATGTATTTATGTTATATATTTAGGAAAATTAGCTAACACATGTGATTAGATGTTTTCATGGAGAAAAAGGTTGTATTTGAATGTATTTGAGGCTTAAGGAATGAAGATGAAAATAAGATGAAGTCGTGGGAAAAGATTGAATTTGGAAGATGAAGAAACAGTGTACCTGACGGGTTAAGGAAATCACTCGTTACACCTGGTAATGAGTCGTGAAGTCAGTCGTGAAAACTGTGAGAGAAATTCTTGACAAAGTAACAGTGGAGATGACGAAAGACATAATGAGTCGTTAGTTGACTAAACGACTCGTTGGCATATCACTGGAACCAACCGTAAGGTACACTAAAAATTTGAAGGAGTTAGACCACCGGGGCTTAACGACCCATGCCCATGCACAAAGAGTCTTTAGGTGTCATGTCGCCACAACTGGCAACGTGACAGTGGTTGGGAAGATGCACAAGGCTCTCAAAATGGCAAAAAATTGGCTTTCCTAGTTCAACTAGGAAAAGGAAAAATTTAAATCACAAGTCAAATTCATCAAGGAACAAGGAAAACATAAATCTTCTACTATAAATACCCCTTTATTTTCATGTAATAAGTATGTCTTCAAGAGTTGAAGTTTCAAGTTCAAAAGTCTTCAAGTAGGATTTGAGGTTTAAATCTCAAGTTTTAAGATACAAGTTTGGTGTCTTACGTTTGAAACTTTGAGACGATTGTTGAATTGTTCTTCTTTATTGTTGCAATAATCAAGTGAGTTTCTTCCTATCAACATTGTAAGTATTAATTTTTACTTTTATTTATGAAATTTATTAATTTACTTATAAACATGATAGGCTAATACCACCGCAACTAGGGTTTTGGGAACCATGACAAATTAACACACAAAGGGAAATACTTAGTGATTCTTGAACAGAGTTTATGCATGTATTGTTTCTTCCTTCGTTTTTATTGATTTTTAATGGTTGAAAACGTTAGGACTTGCCTTATTCTTACTTACCGGACCAAGGAGGTAATGAGTGGGGAAAGGAATTAACAACAGAGATTTGAGGCTATCAACCCTCATCTAATAGCTTGACCTTGTATGGGAATAGCTAATCCGATATCAAGGGTAAGGGTTAGTAAAGCATACACCCGTAGATGGACCAAGTTGCATGGTGATAAGCATCTAAAAAGAAGACCAACCATTTAGGTGAAATTAACTTACTGAAACTGCATGCTAAGCAGCAGAATAAATCACTAGTATAAAATACCTAGTGGTTATGAAGTCATGGGGAACACTAATCCTAGTTAGTTGCATTAATTTGGAATAAACCTTAACAATTGCTCAACATTTTTATCTATTACTTTTACAAATTCCCCCCTCTTAGGAAGTAATTAACTAAAAAGCTTAAGCATTAGCATTCTTCTACATCCTTCCATATTCCCAGTGAGATCAACCCCAACCTCTAGTTGGGTTTGTTATTGACAATGTCCGCTTCATACTTCCGAAGGAGGTGTGGTTTGAGCGTTGTCAAAAAGTGGTGTTGTTGCCGGGGAATACGGTTTAGGATTGGATTAATTCCTTGTGTTTGACTTTTAGTCTTGATTTCCTATTTTTTGTTTTTCTTTTATTTTCTGACGTATCACAGGGTAGCGTGGTGAAACAAGCGACCAAGATGTTACCACGACCTCAACAGGTATCTTGATGAAGTTTGAGTAATCAAGATACACGTGTCGTGCTGCGACGTTAAATCAGGCGTTACTTGGGAGGCAACCCAAGATAAATTTTTTTTCATTTTTACGTGTTTGTTCAAGTGTGCAGGTGATAGGTCATAATTTTCAATAATGATTGAGTTTAAATATTGAAGACAAGGAGTAGAGGCCCAGGGAGTTCTTCTTTCACTCTATTATTTTATGATAATTTGTTTTATAACTAGGGATAGTGTAACCAATTAAGTGTGGGGTGGGAGATGTGAACTTCATATGACTATGCATGCGTTAATTGCGAAATTTGCACATGGTAGGCCTAGTTTTTTTGAGATTTATGATTTTTAGGCATGCTTGTTGGTTTGTAGCATTTTTAGTTTTATTTTATTTTGGGTTCCTCTGGTTTCTGTTTTCGATACTTTTCCGATGGATAGTCCCTTAGAAAAAACTAGAGAGTCTAGATTTTTTATTTTTTATTTTTTTATTTTTTTATTTTAGTCATTGAGTCATGACTTTGCCAGATGATGGATAGATGTCGACCGTCTTAAGGGTAAATTAGTCATTAGGATGAACAAGAACTTGGATCCTATGAATTCTAGGTGCTTCACTCTAGGTAGCATTGGGAATTTATTAAATTCACTCAAGAATGCATGAAAAGGTAGAAGCACTTAGTCTTTTGGGAACTTGGCTCATGTGCTTGAAAAGATAAAAATGGGCTTAATTATGATACGCATGCAATATGGATATATTTGTTTATGTGATCTTGATTTCCATTGTTAAACCATCTTGTGCCAATGTATGTGGAATTATTTTTTATATGGCCCATGCGTGTAAATTGACGTCTAAAACTTGCCCCGCGTGTGTGCAAAGTGAAATAAGAATGATGGATTTAGGAAGTGATATAGGCATTTCATTGGTAACCATATCTTTATCCTATTTTTACCTACCTTTATCTTAATTATCCTAGTTAGCTATTGTTCGGTGTGTTATATGGGTATACAAAATGACATGCAAGTGCACGTGGTCGAACAAGTAGTAAGTGGCTTTAGTAAGCCAAGTATCGATCCCACAGAGACTTGGATTAAGTGCAATTTGCTCAAGTATACTATATTTTACTTCTAAATATGCCGACAACAACGTAACCAAAAAGTTAATAGTTTGTTTTATAAATTTTTATACTAAAACTAAGAACAATTTATCTACTTTGAATCTGAACTATGGATGAAAGCATGCTGAGGTTAAACGAACATGTAATGAAACTGATTATCATCATAAATTGGTTAATCTTTTCTTCCAGTTGCTAGCCAAGAACATTTGCCAAGAGATTAAAACTCTCGTATTTAACCTCACTTAAGAATCACGAACCATCCGTCTACATTTTTGTGATCAAATGCAATTCATGTCCTAGCTATACAATTCCGGTTCCTAAATTGACTAATACGACTTTCAGGTATATTTCAATCCTGAAAGCAAATCAAGACCCAATTTTCCCAAATCAAGTAAAGAACATATCCTATTAATTCACAACTTTCCAATTTCGTGCTCTCTCGAGTGAAACCGGACTTTTTAGATGTACATTAATGTAGGCCACACATCAATGCAGTAGAAACAAGAATTAATAGAACAACATGGAAGAAAAGATGAAAAACCACAGAATCAATAATCAAATTTCATCACAATTGTTCATAACCTCAGCAAGGAGAGGAATTAGCCACTCATTTGTGGATTAATCATCATAAAATGAGTGTTAATCATACAAGCAATTGAATTAAAGAAGAAAGAAAGAGAGAAAAAACCCTGAACATTTCGTCCCTCAACTGCCTGTAACCCACGTCCTTGCTCCACCAACTCTGAATTACGAAAAATGAACTTAAGTGTTCTATTTATACTGCTGCGAATTTTTCCCGGAATAATGAGCAACGTGTCATGGAGTGCATCGCGGAGCACTGCCTCCGTGACACGCCATGAACGCGGACCCTCACAGGAACTGGGGGTCTGGGAATTCAAGCTCAACGTGGCACGGCGTGCATCGCGGAGCATTGGCTCCGTGCCACGGAGCAAACGCGGACCTCCACTGGAAATTGGGAGAATTTTCCCATCCAAGCCAAATGCCTCGCACGATGGCAGCGTGACACGGCTCCATCGCGGAGCCCCTTTAATTCATGCTGTCCAATGCCTTTTCCCTTGCTCGCATCCAAGTCCAACTCTGATATCTTCCAACATGCATTTTAGCTTCTCAAAATCACATTTTACCTGCAAAACAATGCTAATCATGTTGGTTAGTATAAATTCACATTTTATTACCAATTACATAAAATATATACACCTTGCTAGATTAACAAGGCGAAAATGATACTTTTGAGTATCACTTGGGCATATAAATCTGCCCAAGATCACTTACCCCACACTTAAATCCTTGTTCTTCCTTGAACAACAAACATACAATTCATGCAATTTACATCCCACCCTTGCTACTTTGGTACGACAATTTAAGCTACGGTCATACCGATTATTCAATAAAGCAAATCATCAAGAAACCATGCATGGTCTTATCAATGTCATGACCTTCAATACATTAAGACCTCCTAGACTTTAAGAATCGACTCTCGATATTGGTAAACTCATGCAAATCAGCTAATCAAGATATCCGACACGAAAATCAATCTTTCATCAAGCATGTGCCCTCACAACACAAGAGAATCTCCCCCTTTTTGCTCATGTGACACACAATCATTCACGCAGGGGCATGTACACACAATTTCACTCTCTCTCCCAAAAGAATTCACATGCATCATGTCATGACCCATAAGCATGCCCTTAGTGTATTACTCCACTAATATATAGAAATGCAATGTAAGATCACGTAGGACTTTAATGGGTTGTAATGGAAACTATGGAACTAGTAAATATTGGATTAGCCAATAATAGCCACTAGCATCCTTAAGCGCCTTTTCAACACATCCCATCACTCATGGACATTGTTTCTCTTTTTTTTTCATCATCCCATTCTTGATGATTTTCTTTAGTATGACCCATTTCATTAAGCACACTTGACACAACAACAAATATTATTCATGCACCTTCATTATCGTTTATTTATAACAAATGCACCTTCAACCTTTTCTTTTCTTCCATCACTCTGCTTTTCTTTTTCTTTTCACCTTTCTCACTCTTTGACACTTTGGGAAAATGATTTTCTCTTCTTAAGCGCTTAAGAGTTTTGTATATACTTTACGGCTAATGAAAAGAAGGAATTAAGATCGGTTTACACTTTTTGGACAAAAGAAAGAAATAATAGGCTAAAGGCTCAACGGGCTGACTAGGGTATACAATCACAGAAAGGGGGTTATGACAAGGAAAAAAAATAGAAACTCTCGATTAAAACAAAGAAATGCCTACATCCTTTCCTACAATACACCTCCTTCATTTCGTTTTGTACACACACCAGGCAAGTTCTAGACACTTCACAATAGCATGGAATGTCAACACCTCACTTCACACTTTTCGCACATGCTCGATTCAAGATGTATTCACAGACTTTTCAATCAGCTAATTACATGAATTCAAACATTAAGTCTCAATCTCACTGAATTGAACTCTACAGCCTAGGTATCTCAACATATTTTACAAAATTGCATACTCTCATACAAATCACCTTTGCATTTTGATTATCATGTACAACACGCAACCAAATTTCGCAACCATATAGTAACTACAGGTTTCGGGATGCAATCCACCAAAGAAAAACGAAAAATAAATCAAAAAAAAATCTACTCCTAACGACTACCTTTCCCTTAAGACAGTCGTCATCCATCCATCATAGGGAACAGTCACTACTTAAGACTTTGGTTCAATGGGACCATTCTCGGTAAAAGAACCGAAAACAAACGCCAAGAAACCCAAAATAAAAAAATGTCGAAAATATCGATCATTTCGATAGAAAAATTATTTACAAAATATTTTATAATTTTAAAATTTTTAAAAACAATCGATCATTTCGATAACAAAATAACAAAAATATGTACAAAATCAGAATCAGCTAACAACCATTCAGCAACACACATCAATTTCACAAATATTTACAAATACAGAACAATTTGAAAATTCATAAACACAGGGACACACAACATACATGCTAACAAAAGAGAGCATACAACAAAACAGCCCAACCCAGCACCTAACTACTCCCACCCCACACTTAGTCTAAACACTGTCCCCAGTGTTCACAAAAAGTCAAAATAGCACAAATTCGGGTGGTGGAACTCCCTGATCAGTCAAAGTATTCCACTTCTTCATCGGGTGCTGCTGCTTCATCTCCTATATCCGAGTCGCCTCCGTCGTCATCATCGGACTCCACATCGGAGTCCTCCCGACGCGTCTCCTCTTCTGTGGGGACGTCATCATCTGTGAGCTCTACAAATGCTGGCCCCACTCAGCATAGAGCCCAGGCGTTTTCGCCAAAAGGGTAGTCTAGCTCGAGCTGCCATAGCTCCTCCTCCGTCGCTGGCCTTCCACCTATCCTCAACTGGAGCATTTGCATCTCATACATCCGATCCATGTACTGGTCATCACGAGCGTGTCGCTCGCCAAGTGTAAGCACTGGCCCGTGGGTGGTGTCGGGAGCCTTAGTTTTGGTAACATCTAGGGTCCGCCGCTCCAACTGCGGGATATAATCGAGGGCCTCCTCCTCAACATCGAGGCCCCTGAGAAAGGTGGTCAGTAGTCCACCAAAACCATACCTGTGCCCCTAATGTAACCTGGCTCTCTTCATGGCGGATATAATAACCGCCCCGACATTTATCTCCAGCTCTTTCATCAGGGCGTACACCAGGCAAACACGATCCGGGGTTACATCAGTCATATGTACCCTCGGGATGAGGCATGAGCAGACTATCTTCAGCCAGATTTGGGCTTCCCTATTCATCTGTGAGTAGGGCAACGTCTGATGGTAGCCTCTCTATTTGTGTCTGCTCCATCTAGTTGTTGATCGAGTCCCACATAGAGTGCGTCTGATGTCTGCATATGGTGGGGTAATGTTCAGTTGTCAGAGGACGTGGGCATCTGTGTCCCGCGCTTCTATGATGGCATTAAGGTGGTGGGGCTCCAGAGTGACTATTTTCCCTCTGATCTTGATGGTGTGACTCCTGATCGTCGGGTTCCAATTAGCATAGAACTCCCGAACCAAGTGCAGATTGCATTCTTTGGCCTCCTCAAAGATGAACTTGAGCCCTGCTGCCTCGATCCGGTGAACCATTCTGGGGAACTCCTGTGCCAATGGTTCCCGTGCTATGTGCTCCTCGGGGAAATATTTGGTTTCTTTTTGCTTGGCGTACCACTTTTTCCCCTCGTCGGTCACCCATTTTGTTCCATATTGGCGGCGTTGGCCGCGTGGAACTGCTGGTGCAGCTGGGACTAGTGTGCCCAGTCTGATCCGTTTCCTTCCGGCGCCTGAAGTTGATGCGCCTTTTCCTTTATCTTGCCGACTAGCCATTTCACCTGTCAACCCAAGTAAACAAGATCAATGTTAATCTAACGGATATGAACTTCGGCTAAGGTCGGGTTACGCTAAGTTACCCCACACTTAGTCCTCAGCTACAATTGCAACAATATGGCAAGAATATCTTTATTTACACAAAACAACCAACTATACAATCATGCTTAGTGCGTTCGAAAAATTCGACGGTATAACTTCTGCGTACTACTCAGACTTCGTACAGCTAATCACAATCACTACCATCGCTAGCATTTTAACCATCACACTTAGCCAAGAAAAACAAAGAAACAAAAATAACAACAAAAACTTATATACATGAACCTATCCAACCAACCAAATTGGAACAGATTTCAACATTTCCCCCAAACCCGAGAATCCGTCGTCTATTAACATCCTAACAATTTGTACATCGACTCATCTCATTCAACCTATACACCCCGGCATAAAATTCACGATTTCAACACATTTCCAACTTCACATTCAACAACAAGCCCTAGAATTGATTTTATCGATCAAATTCGAATAATTTATGCAATTGACAAGTTCAAAAAATCATAACGACATTCCGAACATTTATCAACAACAAATAACTTGAATACATGCTTAATTACTACATACGGCGATTTAGCTCACCTCCCATTGTTAATTTCAAAGAAAATCGACAAGAAATTGAGAGGGAATCGGAAAACATACCTTGAAGTTGAAGAATTGAAGAAAAGTTGATGAATTTCTTGCCTTACTCCGTGTCACGTTGATGGGGGATGGTTTTTGGGGGGTTTGGTCGTGGAGGGAGTAGAAAATAAGGGAAATAGGGAGGGTTTCCGGGTTAAAAAGGAAGAAAATCGCGCGGGTCACCCGGCGACCCGGTGTGACCAGTCGCGATATACACGACAACGTGTCACGGAGTGCATCGCGGTGCACTGCCTCCGCGATATGGAGCCATCGCGATAGCATTCTAGAAAATTTAAAATTTCCGGGTTATACCTCAACGTGTCACGGAGGGTAACGCGGAGGTCCTCCTCCGTGACACGGAGCTAACGCCCCAGCTCACTGTTTTCCACTTTTTTATTAATTTTTCATACCTCGACTTTTCCTTCGCAACTCTGTGCACATTTTCCTCCGTTTGACCTGAAAATTATCTCACTAAACAAAATTGGTTAGAATTATAGGTTTCACCTAACTAAAATATAAAAACAATAACTAAAATGAAAAATTTTGTAGTAATTGAATAAAAAGAAAAAAAGAAAAATCTATTTACACTTTACAAAATGAAATAAAAATTTCACGGGTTGCCTTCCGTGCAGCGCCTGGTTTACCGTCGCGGCTCGACGTCATTTAAGCTCAATTGTCCACTAGGGTGATGGACGATTTCTCTCGATCACCGTCCTCCCCCCAGTAGTGCTTACACCTTTCCAGTGGTTTTCCTCTTAACTCTCGGGAATTCTTTATCTGCTTGTCATCACTCTGATCAATCACATTGATCACCGAAAGTTCTTCATGCACTGTCGGGAGCTTCGGTGCCTTGTACACATCGAACACCTCTACCTTTTCATGTGCTCGCATTGTGAGTTACACCGCAGCTACGTCGATTAATGCTTTCCCGGTTGCCAAGAAGGGACTCCACAAAATAAATGGGACTTCCGCGTCTGGTTCAAATTCTAGCACGACAGAATCTACCGGGAAAATTAGGGAGCCAACTTGCAGCAGAACGTCCTCAACAATGCCATCCGGTCTGGCTAAGGATCGATCCGCCAACTGCAAGATTACCGTTGTGGGTCTAGGACTCCCTAGACCCAACTTTCTGAATACCGAAGACGGCATCAGATTTATGCTCGCTCCCAAGTCACACAATCCACGAGCTCGGATGCTCTGTCCAATAGTAAGCTGGATAGTAAAACTCCCAAGGTCTTTTAACTTTGTGGGCAGTCTGTTTTGAATCCGGGTTGTGCACTCCTCCGTTAGGGCCACCGTAGCATACTCAGTCAACCGACTTTTGTTTGCCACGATGTCCTTTATGTACTTGGCATATTTAGGCACTCCCTGCAAGACATCAACAAGAGGTAAATTAACATGTACCTATTTAAGCACCTCTATGAATTTCTTGAAACACGCCTCCTCCTTGTGTTTCTTGAGTCGTTGAGGGAACGGGGGTGGAGGTCTTTCTAACTCAGCTTCTTTGGTTTTCCCCCTTTTAGAACTTTGCTCCCTCTCAACTTTTGCTGCTCCCGAATGTTGAGGTGGTATTTCTTGTTCCACCTCTTTCAGCTTCAAACCACTCCTTGTGGTCACTGCATTTACCTGCTTGGGATTTGGATCCATGTCGCTCGGCAGTCCTCCTCTTGGCCTTGTATTTTGGGCACTAGCAAATTGCCCAAATTGATACTCAAGAGCCTTGGTAGCTAACTGATTGTTTTTCACTTCGGCTGCCAATTTCACATAGTCAGCCTGCAATTGAGCTTGGTTAGCTATCATGGTCATGAACATCTCCTCAATGCTGGGTGATGGTGGTGGAGGAAGTGCATTGTTGTTTCTGAATTGAGCTTGGTAGTTTTGTTGCCCTCCTTGATTCCTTTGCACATCCTGACCCGAACTTTGGCCTTGATGGTGGTTGCTACCCCATGAGAAATTAGGGTGATTCCTCCAATTGGAGTTGTAGCTACTACCATACTGCTGGTGGTTCCTTTGTGCATTACCCACAAAGTTTACCGAGTTAGGATTGGCTCCACAACACTCAGCTGAGTGTTCACTTCTTCCACACACTTCACACCACATCTGCTGTACTGCATTAACTGAAGCTGAAGGCTGGTTCAGTGTCATGTTGCTGAAGTGGTTGTTCAGTTGATTTTGCAAGGCAGCTATCTGTGCAGCGATAGCTGTGAACCCATCCACTTCAAGCACTCCTGCTGCTTTCCTTGTCCCACCTCGTGATGAATCAGCATTCCATTCTGGATTGCCCTATCAAATCCGGTTCAACAAGGTATACAGCTCCTCATAAGTCTTCTCAGCGCTTGCCCTCCAGCTGCTGAGTCTAGCAAAATTTTGGTTTGGGTTCCAAGCCCTCAATAAATGTGTGCATCAACACCTCATTGGACTAATGATGATGAGGACAGTCCTGCAACATGGATTTAAATCTCTCCCAGGCTTGATATAAATTTTCCCCCTCCCTCTATTTGAAACTTAGAATTTGACTTCTAAGTCTTGCTATTTTACCAGAGGGAAAAAACCTTATCAAGAACTTCCGTGCAAGATCATCCCACGTAGAAATAAAATTTGGTGGCTCAGCTTTCAACCACCTCTTGGATTCTCCTAGCAATGAGAATGGAAATAATGTAAGCCGGACATAGTCTGGTGACACTCCAGCGGGTATGTAAGTGTCACTTATCATCAAAAAATTTTGGAGATGCTGTTGTGGATCTTCATGAGGGAGACCGGTAAATTGCCCGCTTGTGTGCAACAACTGCACCATATTTTGTTTGAGTTCTAATCTCCCTCCGAGCTCTGGTTTGCGGGTACTTGATGTAACATTATTGGCATGTGGGATTGCCACCTCGCGAACCGGCCGTGCTGCTGCTTCTTCGGGCACTAACACTGCCCGTACTACCGGTGGATTCTGTTGTTGCTCCATGATCGTCTGTCTGAGCAACTGCAGCTTTCTTTGTAGAGCTTCTCTTCTCTAACTGTGAAATATTCTTTCGGGCTCTATATAAGATTCCACCAGCTCCTTGTCTCTTGCCAGTGTTCACAGCAATTAAGTCTGCAAAATACAGGCTAAGACCAAGTTGTTAACACTTAAGAAAAATAAAAATACATTAAATTAACACTTAAAACAAATTCACCAATTGCCAAGTTCCCCGGCAACGGTGCCAAAAACTTGTTCGGTGTGTTATATGGGTATACAAAATGACACGCAAGTGCACGTGGTCGAAAAAGTAGTAAGTGGCTTTAGCAAGCCAAGTATCGATCCCACAGAGACTTGGATTAAGTGCAATTTGCTCAAGTATACTATATTTTACTTCTAAATATGCCGACAACAACGTAACCAAAAAGTTAATAGTTTGTTTTATAAATTTTTATACTAAAACTAAGAACAATTTATCTACTTTGAATTTGAACTATGGATGAAAGCATGCTGAGGTTAAACGAACATGTAATGAAACTGATTATCATCATAAATTGGTTAATCTTTTCTTCCAGTTGCTAGCCAAGAACATTTGCCAAGAGATTAAAACTCTCGTATTTAAGCTCACTTAAGAATCATGAACCATCCGTCTACATTTCTGTGATCAAATGCAATTCATGTCCTAGCTATACAATTTCGGTTCCTAAATTGACTAATACGACTTTCAGGTATATTTCAATCCTGAAAGCAAATCAAGACCCAATTTTCCCAAATCATGTAAAGAACATATCCTATTAATTCACAACTTTCCAATTTCATGCTCTCTCTAGTGAAACCGGACTTTTTAGATGTACATTAATGTAGGCCACACACCAATGCAGTAGAAACAAGAATTAATAGAACAACATGGAAGAAAAGATGAAAAACCATAGAATCAATATTCAAATTTCATCACAATTGTTCATAACCTCAGCAAGGAGAGGAATTAGCCACTCATTTGTGGATTAATCATCATAAAATGAGTGTTAACCATACAAGCAATAATTAAAGAAGAAATAAAGAGAGAAAAAACCCTGAACATTTCATCCCTCAACTGCCTGTAACCCACGTCCTTGCTCCACCAAGTCTGAATTATGAAAAATAAACTTAAGTGTTCTATTTATACTGCTGGGAATTTTTTCCGGAATAATGAGCAACGTGTCACGGAGTGCATCGCGGAGCACTGCCTCCGTGAAACGCCATGAACGCGGACCCTCACTGGAACTGGGGGTCCGGGAATTCAAGCTCAACGTGGCACGGCGTGCATCGCGGAGCACTGGCACCGTGCCACGGAGCAAACGCGGACCTCCACTGGAAATTGGGTGAATTTTCCCATCCAAGCAGAATGCCTCCGCGATGGCAGCGTGACACGGCTCCATTGCGGAGCCCCTTTAATTCATGTTGTCCAATGCCTTTTCCCTTGCTCGCATCCAAGTCCAACTCCGATATCTTCCAACATGCATTTTAGCTTCTCGAAATCACATTTTACCTGCCAAACAATGCTAATCATGTTGGTTAGTATAAATTCACATTTTATTACCAATTACATAAAAATGTATACACCTTGCTAGATAAACAAGGCGAAAATGATACTTTTGAGTATCACTTGGGCATATAAATCTGCCCAAGATTAGCTATGTTTGAGCCTTAGCCCATTCTTTCAATAGCCATATTACAAGCTTAATCCCTTTTGTTCTATTGACTTGTATTTGATTCAAATGTCTCCTAGAGAACTTTAATGAATTTTTTTTATGTATTAAAGGAGCATAATTGGGGAAGTGAAGGGAAAAGATAAAAAGTGTGGTGAATTGGAAGAAAAGATAAAGGTGAAATTTTTCTACACAACGAGGGTGATTATTAGTGGAAAACAAAAAGCAGAAAGAACTATGAAAAACTGAAGATGAAAAAAAACATGATTCACCGATTAACCGTACCCATTTGTTTACAATGAACCTATTTTAGCCCTTGTCCTTCCTTGGATATTGTGAACCTCAACATAAGAAAAAAATGCTTTAGTTGAGGGTGGCTAGAGTAGGGGTGCGTAAAGGGTAGGAATGGAAGAAAAAAATATGTGTGAATGAGCTCAATGATGAAAAGGAAAATTCCCACTAGTCATCTAAGTTGAAAAATTCAAAAATAAGGAGGTATAAGGAGAAATTTTTGAAATTGAAGAATGAGCTAAAAAATCAAAGTGTTGTGAAGTATTAAAGTTCTTAGGGAGATTAGTCACTATCCTGACCAAATAGTTCCTACCTGTCCCTTAGCCTATATTACAACCAAATTAAAGTCCTAATTGGTCCTTAATTCATAATCTATATTAGTGGAGTATTACACTGAGGGCAAGCCTATGAGTCGCCTTTTGCATGTATGTTGAGTTCTTTTGTGAGAGTGAGCAGAAATTATTTTATTTATGCCCAAATTAATCTTATTCGATATCTTGTGTGAAAACGAGCATCTCTCCAAATTGTGAGGGGAACAATGGTAGGACTTTGGTTTAATCTTGATTGCTAAATTACATATAATGAATGTTGGCCCAAAATATGTCTTGATGAGTTAGTTTTCAAAAGCTAAGCGATTTCATATTTTGACACTCTAATGTTGATCCTATATGCATGCGAATGCATTGTTTGAGCTTCATTGATGTGTCTCATGATCCTAAGTGTAAGTAGACCTATTTGTAGGATGAATTTTGTGCTTAATTGTTAGAGGGAAGTAGTAGATTGTTCGAGGATGACCAATAGTTTAAGTTTGGGGTGTTGATGAAGGATGTACTCACGCACTTCATAGACATATTTTGCCTATACTTTACTATGTTTTGAAAATAAATTATGTGTGTTTGCATGTGTTTATGTTATATATTTATTAAAATTAGCTAACGCATGTGATTACATGTTTTTAGGGCTAAAAAGGATGGATTTGAAGTTATTTGAGGCTTATGAAATGAAGATGAAAAGAAGTTGAAGTCGTGGGCAAAGGTTGAGGGAACGACTTGTTACATTTGGTAATGAGTCGTGAAGTCAGTCGTGAAAATTGTGAGAGAATTTATTGACAAAGTAACCAGTGGAGATGACGAAAGACATAATGAGTCGTTAGTTGACTAAACCACTCGTCGGCAGATCACTAGAACCAACTGTAAAGTACATTGAAAATTTGAAGGAGTTCGACCACGAGGGGCCTAACAACTCGTGCCCATGCACAATGAGTTTTTAGGTGACCCATTTCCACAACTGGCAATGCGGTAGTGGTTGGGGCGACGCAAAAGGCTCTCAAAATGGCAAAAATTGGCCATCCTACTTCAACTACGAAAAGAAAAGTTTTAAATCTCAATTCAAATTCATCAAGGAACAAGGAAAACTTAAATCTACTACTATAAATACCCCTTTATTTTCATGTAATAAGTATGTCTTCAAGAGTTGAAGTTTCAAGTTCAAAAGTCTTCAAGTAGGATTAGCGTTTTAAGTCTCAAGTTTTTAGATACAAGTTTTGTGTCTTACATTTGGAGCTTTGAGACGATTGCTGAATTGTTCTTCTTTATTGTTGCAATAATCAAGTGAGTTTCTTCCTATCAACGTTGTAAGTATTAATTTTTGCTTTTATTTATGAAAGTATTAATTTACTTATAAACATTATAGGCTAAAACCACCACAACTAGGGTTGTGGGAACCATACAACTTAACACACATTGGGAAAATACTTAGTGATTCTTGAACGGAGTTTATGCATTTATTGTTTCTTCCTTCTTTTTAATTGATTTTTAATGGTTGCAAACATTAGGACTTTCCTTATTCTTACTTACCGGACCAAGGATGTAATGAATGGGTAAAGGGATTAAGAACCGAGATTTGAGGCTATCAACCCTCATCTAATAGCTTGACCTTATCCCGGAATAGCTAATCCGATATCAAGGGTAAGGGTTAGAAAAGCATACACTCGTAGAAGAACCAAGTTGCATGGTAATAATCATCTAAATAGGGGACCAACCATTTAGGAAAAATTATCTTACCGATATGGCATGCTAAGCACCGAAATAGATCACTAGCATAAAACACCTGGTGGTTACAAAGTCATGGGGAACACCTACTCTAGTTAGTTGCATTAATTTGGAATCAACCTTCACAAATTTTATACATTGTTATCTATTACTTTTACAAATTTCCCCCTCTTAGGAAATAGTTAACTAAAAAGCTAAAGCACTAGCGTTCTTCCACATCCTTCCATATTCCCTGTGGGATCGACCCCAACCTCTAGTTGGGTTCTTTATAGAAAACATCTGCTTCATACTTCCGAAGGAGGTGTGGGTTGCGCATTATCAAAAAGTGTTGATGAAGGGCGCACTCAGGCACTTCATAGACATATTTTTCCCGTACATTACTATGTTTTGAGAATAAATTATGTGTGTTTGCATGTGTTAAGGTTATATATTTGTGAAAACTAGCTAACACTTGTGATTAGATGTGTTGAGGGCTAAAAAGGATGGATTTGATTGTATTTGAGACATGGAATTAAATGAAAAGAAGCTAAAGTCGTGGGCAAAGGTTGAGTTTTGAAGATGTAGAAACAGTGTACCTGACCGGTTGAGGGAACGACTCGTTACATCTGGCAACGAGTCATGAAGTTAGTTGTGAAAACTGTGAGCGAAATTATTGAAAAAGTAACCAGTGGTGATGATGAAAGACATAATGAGTCATTAGTTGACTAAAAGACTCGTTGGAAGATCACTGGAACCAACCGTAAGGTACATTGAAAATTTGGAGTTAGACCACGAGGGGCCTAACGACTCATGCCCATGCACAACAAGTCATTAGGTGACCCGTTGCCACAACTGGCAATGCGGCAGTGGTTGGGGCAACGCGCAAGGCTGCCAAAATGGCAAAAATTGGCTTTCCTACTTCAACTAGGAAAAGGAAAAATTTAAATCCCAAGTCAAATTCATCAAGGAACAAAGAAAACATAAATCTACTACTATAAATACCCCTTTATTTTTATGTAATAAGTATTTCTTCAAGAGTTGAAGTTTCAAGTTCAAAAGTCTTCAAGTAGGATTACAGTTTTAAGTCTAAGGTTTTTAGATACAAGTTTGGTGTCTTACGTTTGGAACTTTTAGATGATTGTTGAATAGTTCTTTTTTATTGTTATAATAATCAAGTGAGTTTCTTCCTATCAACGTTGTAATTATTAACTTTTTCTTTTATTTATGAAATCTATTAATTTACTTGTAAACATGAAGGCTAAACCACCACAACTAGGGTTATGGGAACCATGACAAATTAACACACATAGGAAAAATACTTAGTGATTCTTGAACGGAGTTTATGCATGTATTGTTTCTTCCTCCGTTTTAATTTATTTTTAACGGTTGCAAACCTTAGGACTTTCCTTATTCTTACTTACCGGACCAAGGAGGTAGTGAATGGGAAAAGGGATTAACAACGGTAGTTTGAGGCTATCAACCCTCATCTAATAGCTTGATCTTGTCCGGGAATATCTAATCCGATATCAAGGGTAAGGGTTAATAGAGTATACACCCATAGACGGACCAAGTTGCATGGTGATAATCATCTAAATAGGGGACCGACCATTTAGTTGAAATTAACTTACAAATATTGCATGCTAAGCACCAGAATAGATCACTAGTATAAAATGCCTGGTGGTTACGAAGTCATGGGGAACACTTACCCTAGTTAGTCGCATTAGTTTGGAATCAAACTTCACAAATTGTCAACATTTTTATCTATTACTTTTACAAATTCCCCCTTTTTAGGAAATAATTAACTAAGAAGCTTAAGCACTAGCGCTCTTCTACATCCTACCATATTCTCTGTGGAATCGACCCCAACCTATAGTTGGATTATTTATTGACAACGCCTGCTTCATACTGACAAAGGAGATTTGGTTTGCACATTATTAAAAAGTGTTGACGAAGGGCGTACTCACGCACTTCATAGACATATTTTTCCTGTACTTCACTATGTTTTGAGAACTAATTATGCGTGTTCACATTTGTTTAGGTTATATATTTGTGAAAATTAGCTAACACATGTGATTAGATATTTTCAGAGCTAAAAAGGATGGATTTGAATGCATTTGAGACTTATGGAATGAAGATGAAAAGAAGCTGAAGTCATGGGCAAAGGATGAGTTTGGAAGATGCAGAAATAGTGTCCCTGATTGATTGAGGGAATGACTCGTTACATCTAGTATAAAGTTGTGAAATCAGTTGTGAAAACTGTGAAAGAAATTATTGATAAAGTAACCAGTGGAGATGACGAAAGACATAACAAGTTGTTAGTTGACTAAACGAGTCGTTGGCAGATCATTGGAACCAACCATAAGGTACACTAAAAATTTGAAGGAGTTAGACCACGAGGTGCCTAACTCATCCTGTTTTACTTACCTTGCATACATTGTATATTCCAAATACTTACTGCATTGTTTATGTTGTATTGTTTCATTATACAAGTCCTAGCAATCAGACTTAGATGCGCTATTAGTTCTACTCTCATTCCAGCTCAGATACTACCTTGGGTGAGTCCTCATCCTCCAAGCACATCTATCGTTCATTATTGTTCTGTCAGTTTGTTTTAGATTTAGAGATAGTTGGGGGCTTGTTCCAACATCTCATCAGTTAGTAGAGGTTTTTCGGACATAGATTTGTGTATTCAACTTTTGATTCAATGTTATGATATTACGGTTGGCTAGATATTTTGTTATTCATACTTTTGCTATTTCAGAATTTAGTTATCAGTTTTATTTATGTTGATCTTTAGTTATCATGTTCATGTCATGGGTAGACTTCGATTCATTTATGGTTCTAGGTTCCATGTCTAGATCTAGGCCTATGTTCGGATCGTGACAAGATAACACACAAGCCCCAGAACTACGTTGCCAACGTAGGATAGGATCAAGTTATTGGCTCGAGGAACTCCTCAAAGATAGTTCCTGGTAAGGACTTGAGTTATGGATCCACTAATTGTGATTGTTATCTACCCTGGCAAGGCTTTGGGAGACTCGGCCAACTTGAGCGAGATAGTTGGGTATCATGTACTTATTTATGATGGTGTCAGTTTGAGAAAATCCCCAAGTTAAACTTTTACATTAATTCATGTATTTCTCAGAGATTGATATGCTACACAGTTTTATTATATAACTGTTCTTTCATTTTGATCATATTATGTTTTATACATTATTCAGTGCTTCAAATTTGGTCAGTTTAATTTTTTGGTTCATATATCCTTACTTATATCATGACCTGAGCATGAACCCTAGATCGAGACACGGAACCTTGAACCACGAATGGCTCCAGGCTAACCCATGGCATATACCTAGCATGAATACGAGCATCACAAACGTGGAAATAAAGGATGAACGTAATATAAGCGAAAGACTACATAATATAACAACATGAACGTAAACACGAGCCAACATTGCTGAGCTATCTATAAATAGTTGTCTGAAAAGCCTCTAAACATATGATGAGTTGATGGTACAACACCCCTAACTAGCTCGCTAAGTATAAATCTAAAAGACATAAACAAAAGAGACATAGTCAAAACTGACGTCCTCGAATCGTGAGGATTCACCAAAATTGCGATCGAATTGGACTAAAATTGGAGTGAGTGATCCTCAAATGAACCAACTCTCGAATGTAGATGCTAGCATAATCCTCAGTTGAATCTATAGTTTTGACTAATAAGAAGTGTGCTGATTTGGTCAACTTGTCTATAATCACCCATATAGAGTCATACTGTCGGTTCATAAGGGGGAACCTTGTAAAGAAGTCCATGTTGATCTCTTCCCACTATCAAGTAGGAATGCTGATGTCCTGAAGCATACCTCTAGGTCTTTGATGATCAACTTTCACTTGCTGACAATTCAGGCACTTAGCCACAAATTTTGTTATTTCCTTATTCATGCCATTCCACCAATATAACTCCCTTAGATCACAGTTCATCTTGTGTTACCTGGATTGATAGAGTACCAAGAACTATGAGCCTCACTCAACATCCACTCTCTCAAGTCATCCACAGCTGAAACACACAATCAGCCTTGATATCAGAATACACCATCTGCCCCTTGGGAGAAAACCTCTACTTTTGAGTTCCGGATTGCATCCTTCAACTTCACTAAGATAGGATCCTCATCATTCCTTTCCTTAATTTCCATCATCAATGAAGATTCTGACCCATTCTGAACAATAACACCACCATCTACTGAATCTATAAGGCGAACTCCAAAACTGTTACACCCAATAAAAGTGTTAACAGTTAATAGGCGTACGCGTGGAATTGTGATGTGTAAGGAGAGATTGAAGCCTATGGGAAGAGCCTCAAAAGCAAGGTCGGGCGAGGCTAGGCCGCAAGGGGTCAGCGCGATGCGCTAGCCGGTAGTGTGCTAGGCAGCGCGCCGCCTCAGGCCTACTGGCACCTTGGGAGGTGCATCGGGTAGATAGTATGACACCTTGGTCGATGCGAAGCGCCCCTAGGCCACCGCCTATGCCTATATATATACCCCTTTGTTCAATTCCAAGGAATTTTTCGATATTTCTCTCGGCCAAAAATAAGAAGGATGCAAGTTTTAGTAGTTGTTTGTCCGAATATGCTACCAAATGCAATCTAAACACAAATTAACTTCAGGTGACGAGTTATAGGCCTATGGGAAGCATTACTATGGAGTTATTTCTCGAAAATTCGCTCAGCATATCAGGACTCTGCGGAGGAAGAGTTGTCAAAATTGCTGTAAATTGAATCCTTAACGGCCACAGGCATTACGTAAGCATTTCTCCCTTCTGAACTCCTAGGAAATTATAGGTTTTCGTCCAAGTTATTCAAAGTTAAATTATTGTTGATATTATTATCAAAAGTTATCATAATTTTTCTTAATTTAGAATTGAAATTGGTCTTATTCTCTCAACATAAAAGTTACAGTTTGAAAGAACCACTGATTGGAGGTTGAACCTCATTAGTGAAATTAGAAATCAACATCGAGTTATGTTAAGGGGAAATCCGTAGGAAAGTTATTCCTGTTGTATTGTAATCCCACTTAGTTTCTCGTAAGAAAGCTAGAAGCCTGATTGTTGTGGTTAGCTACTATTGTTTGTTTGAGATAGCATTTCTATTTAGATTGGGACTGACCCTACACTATATGGCCTTCCATTATCAACCTCAGGGTTACTAGCTGTGTCATTTTGTACGGGGCTATATGAGTTTCTCTAAAGAGCTATATGTTGTCCCAAAGGACTATGCTAAGGCCCAAGGGCCATCTTACAGTCCATTATATGGCTGCACTATTATTTTTATATCGTATTGGCATCATTGACCCCTGGTACCCATGGTGCAGTTACAAGAGTCCACCAGACTCTGAAACAAGTACAAGAGCTGAGTAGGCTTAGTTGAAGACCCAGGGGGATTTGCAGGTTGGCTATAGTTACATGTTGACTCATTTTGACTTAGTTAGGGGTATATAGATTGAAGTCAGCTTGCCATGGGTTATGGGACCCCCGGCGGGTTATTCTGTGCTGGTTGTACCTTTTGGGCTTATGGGGGACAGGTAAGGTTCTTGTTTGCATTACTTATTGTTAGTTATGTAGTAGGTAATAAGGTTGTTTAGATTATCTCTCTATCCCTCCTATTGAATTGTTTTCAGTTTCATTACCAGTATTATTCAGTCATTTTCATTTAACTGCCTTAAATATTAGGTATATTGTACTTACGCCCTTCTTTGGGGCAATGCATTACTTTCATATAGGTGGGGATAGACGTGGTTCAGGAGCTCCCTATTCATCAGCCGAGTTAGTAGTCTAATCAGCTCCTTTACTCTGGTGTTGTCAGTTAGAAGGTTTGTACTTTTGTTGTACAGTTTCTGGGTAGGTCAGGGCCCTGTCTCGACCATTATTCCACTCCTAGAGGCATGCAGGCTACAACTTTCCAGAGTTAGTTTTTGTCGCTGGCTGTGTGGGGCCTATGTATGTTTTCTTTTGCGTGATGGTCCTGAGGGGCCTAATTTAGCTATTATCTAGCAGCCTTGTCATCTATAGTATTGTTCTGGTTGCTTGTTTTCATTATGATATAACTAGAAAACACGGTAGTCTTGACGGCCCACATAGGATCCCTTTTTACTACTTGTTGTTGGTTAGTCGTTTTTATTTTACATGTGGCTATGTGGCCTTGTTGGCCGGAGGCTATGTTTACAGCTGAGATATAGCTCGTTGTTTTCTTGAACTGAAGAGTAGGCATGCACTAGAAGTGCATAAGCTCAGTCAGGTCAGTTCAAATCCCAGTATGGCACCAGGTGCCCGTCATGCCTCCCAAGGTGGGGCGTGACAAACTTTGTATTAGAATAGGTCATATCCTATGGAGTCTGTAAGTCGTGTCTAGTAGAGTCTTTTCTATGGTGTGTTGTGCGCCACATTTCATAGGCAGGAGGCTACGGGGCATAATAGCGTGGTTACCCTTCCTTTTTCTTCAGTCGTGCTATAGTGCTATGATGTATAGGGTTGAGTCCCTAAGCTTACCTTATTCTGCTTATCTACAGAGAAATCTCGGACATTCGACATACTATAACCGGTTGAAAATTAGATGTTACAGTAAGAGAGGGCACTATTAGGCTGCCCCAGTTAGAGCCAGCCTAATATGAGGGCAATATAAAAACTTCATCCCCATATACTCTATATGTTAGCCTAGATGATGGCCGCTCAGCGCCAGCCTATGGTACTAATGGTTGCTGAATCTTTGGAAGGACCTGGGAGTTCTAGGGTCTGAGAGTTCCTTGCCCTGAGTCCCCCACAGTTTACAAGGACGGACTAGGAAGAGGACCCTCAGGACATCATGGATCAGTTATAAGGGATTTTAAAGGTAATGCATGCTACGCCCACGGAGTCGGTTGATTTAGAGGTATTTTGATTGTGGGACATAGCAGTGCTATGGTACTAGAGCTGGGAGAGGTCTCGAGGCATTGACGCTCCCCCTCCAACTTGGTCAAGTTTCTTAGAGGCCTTTCTAGATCATTACTTGCCGTGGGAAATTCGACAGGCCCGGGTAGATCAGGTTTTGCACCTGGAGCAGGGCTCGATAAGTGTTGAGGAATATGTTATGAGATTTGATTCCTTGGCTAGATATGCACCAGCTTTTGCAGACACTATGCCGGCCAGATTACATCAATTTATTATGGGTCTACTTCTAGAGTACATGGAAACTTGTGTCACAACTACTCCACAGGAGGACATGGACATTGCTCGCATTCAAGATTTCATTCAGAATATTGAGGGGATCAGGCAGCGATAGTAGGAAATAGAAAGAACAAATCAAGGGAAGCACTGTAGGAATAGACCTTGTGACATGCAGGTAGAATTGCAGGGTGGACCTATGCCATGAATAAAAGGCAGACCACCCAGACCCCCACTTTCTCACCAGCAGCAGGGTGGTATATCAGACCACTGAGGGCAGTAAGGACCCAGTGAGAGCTCACGAGCATCAAGTTCTCAGCAGTAGAGGATGTCAGATCAGAGCAGGTCCACTATGCCACATTGTGCCATTTTTAGTTAATGTCATTTTGGGGCGTGCAAGTATGGTCTACTGCTTGTTACACCTGTGGACAAGAGGGTAACATGATGTGGGATTTTCCAACTAGAGGTTAAGGTGATCGGGACCGACATGATAGATCGTCAGCAGGGTCACATGCCCCAACACCTTCAGCGAGGCAGGGCCTGCCGGCAGAGGCCGAGGGAGGTTAGGGGAATCCATTTCAGGCAGCGGTCCCGATCACATTTATGCTTTACCGGGGTGACAGAAGTCAGAGTCATCGCCGGATGTTGTGACAGGTATGCTGGACATTGTTTCTCACTCAGTTTATGTTTTGATAGACCCACGTTCCGTCTTGTCCTATGTTACCCCATTGGTGGACCGGAAGTTCGGTATAATGCCAGAATTTCTTCAGCAACCCTTTTCGATGTCTAAGCCCATCAGTGATTCTATTATAGCTAAAAGGATCTACCAGGGTTGTATAGTATAGGTCATCAGTTGCCAGACTTTAGCAGATTTAGTGGAGATAGAAATGATCAATTTTGATTCAATTATGGGTATGGATTGGATAACGTCGTGTTATGCCAATGTAGAGTGTTAGACCAAGACAGTCTGATTCCACTTTCCAGGGGAGGTAGTGCGAGAGTGGAAGGGTAGTGCAGCTAACCCAAAAGGTAGGTTCTTATACTATATTAAAGTAATAAAGTTGATAGCAAAGTGTTGTATTAATCATATTGTCAAGGTTTAGGATATGCAAGAAGAATTCTCGACTCTTTAGTCTATTCTAGTTGTTAATGAGTTTCCAAATGTGTTTCCAAATGAACTTCTTGGTATTCCCCCAGAATGGGAAATTAATTTCTCTATCAGCTTGCTACAAGGTACTCAGCCTATATCCACCCCTCTGAACCAAATGGCTCCTATTGAATTGAGAGAAATGAAGGAACAATTGAAGGATCAGTTAGATAATGTCTTTATCAGGCCGAGTACATCACTGTGTGGTACGTCAATTTTGTTTGTGAGAAAGAAAGATGGCTCCCCTCGCATGTGCATAGATTATCACCAATTGAACAAGGTTACTACTAGGAATAAATACGCACTTCACAGGATAGTTGACTTGTTTGATCAGTTGCAAGGGGAGAAATATTTTTCCAAGATTGAATCAAGGTCAGGGTATCACCAGGTGCGGGTTCGGGAAAAAGATATCCCAAAGACAGCTTTTAGGACCAGGTATGGTCATTTTGAATTTCTAGTCATGTACATCGGGTTGACAAATGTCGCAGCAATGTTCATGGATCTGATGAATAGCATCTTCAGGCAATATTTAGATCTATTTGTGATAATATTCATTGATGACATCCTGGTGTGTTCCCGTTGAGAAGCATAGCATAAAGATTACTTGCGAACGGTACTTCAGACTTTCAGAGATGACCAATTATATGCAAAATTTTCCAAATGTGAGTTCTGGCTAAATTCTGTGGCTTTCCTGGGCCATATTGTATCCGAGGCTAGTATTCAAGTGGATTCATAGAAAATTGAGGTGGTAAAGACAAGGCCTAGACCTACAACTCCAATGGAAGATTGTAGTTTCCTGGGAATGGCCGAGTATTATCGGAGGTTTGTGGAAGGATTTTCTACCCTGTCAGTGCCCTTGACAAAATTGACTCAAAAAGTAGCCAAATTTTAGTGGATCGAGGCTTGTGAGCGGAGTTACTAGGAATTGAAGAACAGGTTGACGTCGGCACCAGTGTTAGCTTTGCCAGAAGGTTCAGAGGGTTATGCTATATGTGTCCTGATGCACCATGGAAGGGTGATTGCTTATGCTTCAAGGCAACTCAGGAAGCACGAAAAGAACTATCCCAACAATGATCTAGAGTTAGTTGTAGTAGTTCATGCTTTGAAAACATGGAGGCATTCCCTGTATGGGGTGCACAAAGATGTCTTTACTGATCATAAGAGCCTCTAGTACATTTTCACGTAGAAAGAATTGAATTGGCGATAGCCTCATCGGCTAGAATTACTAAAAGACTACAACGTAAACATTTTGTATCACCAGGGAAGGCAAATATTGTAGCAGATGCACTCAACCATAGATCCATGGGAAGCTTGGCACATTTGAGGCAAGAATAATAGAAATGGCTCGAGAACTGCACCGGTTATCTAGCTTAGTCATCTGGAACTTAGAGGATAACTGAGCTGTGATTTAGAATACAGCAGTATCATCCCTGGTTGTTGAGGTTAGAGCGACAATATGAGGATCCTAACCTATTACATCTCAGAGAAAGGTTTAACAAGGCAAATAAATGGCCTTCGAATTGACAGAAGATGGGTTCCTGATATTTAGGGGTCACCTCTGTGTTCCAAATGTTGCAGGACTTTGCTAGAAAATCCTGAAAGAGGTACATTACTCTCGTTACTCACTTCATGAAGGTTCAACGAAGATTTATCATGACATAACAGAGATATACTGGTGGCCTGGAATGAAAAAGGGTGTAGTGGAATTTCTAGCACAATGTCCTAACTTTCAGCAGGTAAAGGCCGAACATTAGAAATCCGGCAGATTAACTCAGGATATAGTAGTGCCTATCTGGAGTGGGAAGCAATCGGATCTTTGGCATAATTATATGCCCAACTGATGCTCAAATGCTTTATTTCGTCTTGTTTATCTATCGTTGTTTGTACATTCTCATGTGATTTGTAGTTAAAATGTGAATTTATACTAACCAGCATGATTAGTGTTGTTTTGTAGGAAAAATGTAATTTTAGGAAGCTAAGTTGCATGTTGGTGAAAATCGGGAATGGACTCGGAAGCGAGCAGTGGAAAAGGTCTAGGGCAAGCAGCAAATAAAGGGGCTCTATGATGGAGCCGTGTCACACTGCCATCGCGAAGGCAGTCTACCTCGGGTGGGTTACTTGGACAAATTCCAGTGAAGGTCCGCGTCGGGACCGTGGCACGTTTGTCAAGCCCCGCGTTGCATGTCGTGGAACGTTGCCCATATTTACCTGGAACATAAAATTCCAGTGAGGGTCCGCATTTGCACCGTGTCACGGAGGCAGTGCTCCGCGATGCACTCCGTGACACGTAGCTTGTTATTCTGGGAAAAATTCCCACTAGTATAAATATCAAACTTAGGTTTATTTTTAATTATTCTGACTTAGTTGATCAAGAACGTGGGTTACACGCAATTAAGGAGACGAAATTCTTAGGGTTCTTCTCTAACTCTTTCTCCTTTATTTCAATTGTTTGTATGATTTATACTCATTTGATGATGTTTAATCCACAAATGAGTGGCTAAAATCACTTCTTGCTGAGGTTAAGAACATTTGTAGTGGAATGTAATTGTTGATCATTTTGGTTTTTCATCTTTTCTTCCATGGTTGTTCTTTAAATTCTTGTTCTTACTGCATTAATGTCTGGCCAATGTTAATGTATATCTAAAAACTCCAATTTTATCTTGAAAGAGAAAGAAATTGGAAAGTTATGAATTGGTAGGATATGATCTTTTCTTAGTTTGGAAAAATTGAGAATGTATTTACCTTCAGAATAGAAATATATCTGAAAGTCGTATTAGTCAATTAAGGAATTGGATTCGTATGGATAGAACATGAATTTCTTTTTATCACAGAAATGTAGGTGGAAGGTTCATGATTCTTAAGTTGGGTAGAATACAAAAGTTTCTCTCCATAGGCAATAATTCTTGACTAGCAACCGAAGGAAAGATTAACCAAATTGTATTGATAAATTACTTCCCTGCATGTTCGTTTTAGCCTCAGCTTGCTCATTACTATAGTTTAGACTCACTTTATAATTTTGTTTTAGATTAGTATAAATTAGGAAACAAACTTTCAAAAATCCTTTTTAAACCGTTGTCTGCATTTTAGCGTTAGAGTTCATTAACACTTAATTCTATTATTACCTTGGTTCAGTCCCTGTGGGATTGATACTTGGCTTACATTAGCCATTTTACTACTTGTTCGATCACGTGCACTTGCGTGTATTTTTGAAATACACCGAACAAGTTTTTGGCGCCGTTGCCGGGGACTGGCAGTTGGTAAAAGTGTTTTCTTAAGTGTTAGTTTACGATTTTTATATTGTGCTGACAACATGATCTTAGCCTTTCTTTTGCAAATATTTAATTCTGTTGAACACTGGCAAGAGACAAGGAGCTGGTGGACCCATATTTAGAGCTGGAAAGAAAATTTCATCGTCAAAGGAGAGAAGCTCTAGAGAGAAAGCTGCAGTTGCTCAGACAAACAATCCTAGAGCAACAACAGAATCCACCACTTGTAAGGGCAGTGTTAGTGCCAGAGGAAATGGCAGCTAGGCCGGTTCGTGAAGTGGCAATCCCACATGCTAACAATGTTACATCAAGAATTCGCAAACCCGAGCTAGGAGGGAGGTTTGAGCTGAAACGGAATATGGTGCAATTGTTGCACACCAGCGGGCAGTTCACAGGTCTCCCTCACGAGTATCCACAACAACATCTCCAAAACTTTTTGGAGATAAGTGACATTTACATCCCCGCTGGAGTATCATTTGATTACGTAAGGCTTACATTGTTCCCATTTTCACTATTAGGAGAAGAAAAGAGGTGGTTGAAAGAAGAGCCACCTAATTCCATCACAACTTGGGCTGATCTTGCAAGGAAATTCTTGATACGGTTCTTTCAGTCCAGGAAAACAGCAAGACTTAGAAGTAAGATTCTAAGTTTTAAACAAAGAGAGGGGGAGATTCTGCATCAAGCTTAGGAAAAATTTAAATCCATGTTACGGTATTGTCCTCACCATCACCAGTCCAATGATGTGCTGGTGCATACTTCCATAGAGGGTTTGGAACCCCACACAGAAATTTTGCTAGATTCAGCAGCTGGGGGACAAGCATTAGAAAAGACTTATGAGGAGATGTACACTTTGTTAAATCGTATTTCGCAGGGAAATCCAGAGTGGAATGCGGACTCTTCTAGAGGAGGAACAAGGAAAGCGGCGGGAGTCTTGGAAGTGGATGGTTTTACAGCTATCGCTGCGCAGATAGCTGCGTTGCAAAATCAACTCAACACCCACTTCAGCAACATGAGCTTAAATCAATCTAAAGCCCGAGTTAATGTAGTGCAGTAGATTTGGTGTGAAGTATGCGGTAGTAATGAACACTCAGCTGAGTGTTGTGGTGCAAATCCAGATTCAGTGAACTTTGTTGGTAATGTACAGAGAAATAATCACCAACAGTATGGCAATAACTACAACTCTAATTGGAGGAATCATCCGAATTTCTCCTGGGAAGTAACAGCCATCAAGGGCAGAGTTCGAATCAGGGTGCACAGAGAAATCAAAGAGGGCAGCAGAACTATCATACCCAATATAGAAGCAACAATGCACCTCCTCCACCACCATCACCCAACATTCAGGAAATGTTTAAAACAATGATAGCTAACCAATCTCAATTGCAGGCTGACTATGTGAAGTTGGCGGCAGATGTAAAGAACAATCAGTTAGCTACAAAGGCGTGGGAGTACTAGTTTGTGAAACTAGCTGGAGCTCAAAACACCAGGCCAAGAGGAGGACTACCAAGTGACACTGACCCGAATCCCAAGCAAGTGAATGCAGTGACCACAAGGAGTGGTTTACAACTCAAGAAGGTGTAACCAGAAAGACCACCTCAGCAGTCAGGAGCAGTGGAGAAAGAAAGGGAACACGATGATGAGAGGGGGAAGAAGAAGGAAGCTGAACCAGAAAGACCACCACCCCCGTTCCCTCAAAGATTAAAGAAACACAAGGAGGAAGCGTGTTTCAAAAAGTTCATGGAGGTGCTTAAACAGGTACACATTAATTTACCTCTTGTTGATGTTTTGCAGGGAGTGCCAAAGTATGCAAAGTATTTCAAGGACATCGTAGCTAACAAAAGCAGATTGAGGGAGTATGCTACTGTGGCGCTTATGGAGGAGTGCACTTTCCAGATACAGAATAGGTTGCCAACAAAGCTCAAGGACCCTGGGAGCTTTACAATTCAAATCACAGTTGGGAAAAGTATCCGAGCTCGTGGACTATGTTATTTGGGAGCGAGCATTAACTTGATGCCGACATCGGTATTCAAGAAGTTGGGGCTGGGCAGTCCTAGACCAACTATAGTGATCTTGCAGTTAGCAGAATCATTCTTTGGCCAAACCAGTTGGCATTGTGGAGGACGTGCTGGTGCAAGTGGGCTCCCGTATCTTCCCAGTAGATTTTGTTGTGCTGGTGCAAGTCCCATTTATTTTGGGACGTCCTTTCTTGGCAACCGGGAAAGCTTTCATTGATGTAGCCGCAGGGCAGCTAACCATGTGGGCGCATGACAAAGTAGAGGTATTTGATGTATTTAAGCCATGAAGCTTCCGACCCTACATGAGGAGCTTTCAGTAATCAGTGTGCTTGATCAAGAAGAAATTTTTCAGATTGTCCAATCCTTAGATTCATTCGAAAGAGCATTATGGAGCTCCAATCATTTTGGAGATAGAGATACTTATGAGGTGGTGCAAATGCTGAATGAGCCACAAATGTATCCATGGAAGCAGGACTTTCAGACTTTAATGAGGTCCCTGAAACCATTGCCGAAATTGTCTATTGAGGAAGCACCAAAGCTGGAATTGAAAACATTTCCTCCCCATTTAAAATATGTCTTTTTGGTGGAAGAGGATACTTTGCCAGTCATCCTCTCGGCAGAATTGATAGAGGCACAGGAAAAGGAAGCATTGGTGGTCCTTAGAAGAAGGAAGAAAGCAATGGGCTGGCAGATGTTAGATATTCAAGGGATCAACACAACTTTTTGCACACACAGAATTTTCATGGAGACAGGAGAAAAGACAACTACCGACAATGAAAGATGTGGTTAGGAAATAATTAATTAAGTGGGTTGATGCAGGTGTGGTCTCTCCTATTTCGGACAGCGAATGGGTCAGCCCCGTTCAGTGTGTCCCAATGAAAGGAGGGATGACCGTGGTCACCAATGAGAAGAATGAGATGATCCCTACTCGCTCCATCATAGGATGGCGGATTTGCATGGACTATAGAAAGCTCAATGAAGCCACAAGGAAAGACCACTATCCTATCCCGTTCATTGATCAGATACTGGACAGATTGGTGGGACAAGAATATTATTGTTTCCTTGATGGGCACTCTGGCTCTAACCAAATAGCCATAGCCCCGGAGGATCAGGAGAAGACTACCTTCACATGTCCTTATGGGACATATGATTTTAGGTAGATGCCATTTGGGTTATGCAATGCACCCGCCATATTCTAGAGATGCATGATAGCTATTTTTTACGACATGGTGGAGGATTTTGTCGAGGTATTTATGGATGATTTTTCTATTTTCTGTAATTCGTTTGCTACTTGTTTGCGGAATCTTGATAGGGTGCTAGCTCCTTGTGAAGAATCCAACCTTGTACTCAACTGGGAGAAATGTCATTTCTTAGTCAAGGAGGATATCTTCCTTGGCCATAAAGTGTCTTGCAAGGGGTTGGAGGTCGATCGTGCTCGAAGTTATTGAAAAGCTACCACCACCTGTGTCAGTGAAGGGTGTTCGTAGTTTTCTCGGACATGTAGGTTTCTACAGACGGTTCATCAAGAACTTCTCTAAAATTTCTAGACCAATATGCAGGTTGCTAGAAAAAGAGGTGAAGTTCGAGATTGATGAGGATTGTGTCAAAGCATTTGAGGAGTTGAAACAGAAGTTGATAGAAACACCTATCCTTATTTCTCTGGATTGGGAGCAACCCTTTGAATTAATTTGTGATGCAAGCGATGTGGCGGTAGGAGCTGTATTGGGGCAGCGAAGAAGTAGAATTTTTCATTCTATTCATAATGCAAGCAAAACACTGGACACAGCCCAAGTCAATTATACAGTCAATGAAAAGGAGATGCTAGCATTGGCGTTCGCGTTTGATAAATTCAGGTCCTATTTGGTGGGTTCTAGAGTAGTGGTGTATACTGATCATGCAGCGATTCAGTAACTGTTTAAAAAGAAAGATGCAAAGCCCATGCAACAAGAGTATGACTTAGAGATTCGTGACCAAAATGGGAGCGAGAATCAAGTGGCAGATCACCTATCACAATTGGAAAGCCGGTCACATGTGAAGGAAGGTGACAGCATCAAAGAAGAGTTCCAAGATGAGCAACTCTTGGCAATAAGGGAAGCTGAAATCCCTTGGTATGCATACATTGTGAATTTTCTAGTGAGTGGAGTCTATCTACCGGAGGCTATGGCTCAGTAGAGAAAGAAGTTGAGACATGATTGCAGGTATTATATTTGGGATGAGTCGTACTTGTTTAAGCAGGGACCGAATCAGGTGATGAGAAGATGCATTCCGGAGAGCCAGATTGCAGAAGTGTTGAGGAGTCGTCACTCTTCATTTATGGAGGGCGCCACGGAGGCGAGTGGGCAGCGCACAAGGTGCTACAGTCAGGTTTCTTTTGGCCTACACTATTTAGAGACTCTATGGCGTATGTAAAAATGTGTGATAGATGTCAAAGAACAGGCACAATTGGTAGAAGGCAAGAGATGTCGCTGCAGCAGATATTAGAAGTGGAGATCTTTGATGTATGGGGTATAGATTTCATGGGCCCGTTCCCACCGTCATTTGGTAATCGTTACATCTTGGTGGCCGTTGATTATGTATCAAAGTGGGTTGAAGCAACAGCTTTCCCCAGGAATGACAACAAGGTGGTAAAAAAATTTGTGAAGAAACACATTTTCACCAGGTTCGGGACACCCCGAGCCATTACCAGTGATGGAGGGGCTCATTTTGTCAATGCAAGTTTCAAAAAGTTGCTGGCTAAGTCTGGGGTGTGCCACAATGTGGCAATAGCATATCATCCCCAAACTAGTGGCCAAGTGGAGGTGTCGAACAGAAAAGTGAAGTAGATTCTCCAGAAAACAGTGAATGCACAACGTAGTGATTGGTCAAGCAAACTCAACGATGAGTTATGGGCATATAGAACTGCTTACAAGACACCAATTGGGACTTTTCCATACCGATTGGTCTATGGAAAAGCATGTCATCTGCCGGTGGAGCTAGAACACTGGGCTTTCTGGGCTGTGAGGAAATTGAATATGGACCTAAAGTTAGCGGGCAAGAAGAGGCTGATGCAACCCAGTGGACTTGATGTGTTCCGTTAGCATGCTTACTAAAGTGCCAAGGGCTACAAAGAAAAAACAAAGAGGTGGCACGATAAGCATATGGTGCATCATATTTTCGAGCCGGGGCAGAAAGTGTTCCTTTTCAATTTAAGATTGAAGCTGTTTCTAGGGAAATTGCGGTCTAAATGGTCAGGGTCATTTGAGGTAGTGAGAATGACCCCGCACGGGGCAGTGGAGTTGTGGCAAGAAGATCGAAGTGCCACGTTCTTGGTTAATGGGCAGCGGTGTAAGCATTATTGGGGTGAGGACGTTATTCAGGAGAAAACGTCCGTCACTCTAGTGGATGATTGAGCTGTAGTGACGTCGAGCAGCGATGGTAAACCAGGCGCTGCACGGGAGGCAACCCGTGAAATTGTTGTAATAGATGAGTAGAAGTAGTTAAAAAGAAAAAGAAAATAAAAATAAAAACCAAAAATAAATGTTTTTTGGTGGTTGTGTTTGAAACCTATGAATTCTAACCAATTTCTTATTATGAGATGATTTTCAGGTTGAACGGAGGGCAAAAATGCAAAGGATCACAAAAGAAAAAATCGAGGTGAGAAAAAATAAAAAAGTGGCAAAACAGTGAGCCTGTGCGATGGCTCCGTGTCATGGAGGAGGGCCTCCGCGTTACCCTCCATGACACGTTGAAGGTGTTTTGGAATTTTTTACAAATTCCAGAACCCCTGCGCGATGGCTCCGTGTCACAGAGGGGGTGCTCCGCGTTACCCTCCGTGACACGTTGAAGTGTTATTCGCGATGGGTCATACTAGGTCGTTAGGTGACCCGCGTGAAAAACCTTCCTCTTAACCCCGAAACACCCAATTTTTCCCATTTCTCACTCCCCTCCGCGACAAACTCCCCAAAATCCCCCCTCCCCCAACGTGACACGGACATAGGATCAAATTTTCTTAAACTTTTCTTCAAGTTCATCGAATTAATGGTACGTTCTTGAACTTAACCTCAAGGTTTGTTGAAATTTGCAATTTTTGAGCATGTGAGGTAGCTAAAACTTGCCCTAAGTGTAAATTGAGCATGAATTCATTTAAGTTATTGTTGATTGATGTTCTTAGTATCGTTATGATTATATGAACTGGATAAATACATGTTTGATTGAATTTGTGTGAAATGGGCAGCTAGGGTTGGAATTTGAATAGGAAGAAACTAAATTTGGTTGAAAATTTGAAAATGATTGTGTTGTGCATGTTGGGTGATGTAAATGATGTTGTGAATATGGATAAATATACTAAATAAACAAGGGAATTTTCGGGAAAATGAAATTGGTGAATTGTATAGGTTATTGTTGTTGAGAAAAATTTTGGCTAAGTGCTATGTGATGTAATGGAATCGATGGTTAAATTGTGATTAGTTGTACGAAGTCTGAGTAGTATTTAGTCATTATTCCATCGATTTATCTGAATGCATGAGGCATGGTGATTGATCAAAATTAGAATAGAATGATTGTCTTGCCGAATTGTTTACATTGTGGCTGAAGACTAAGTGTGGGATGGCCTAAATCAACCCAACCTTAGACGAAGCTAATTTTTGACTTGAATAACATTGGGACTATCTGTTTGATTTGATAGGAACGATGTCAAGCAAGCACGACAAAGGAAAGGACGCATCTACATCAGGCATTGGAAGAAAAAGGACCAGACTGGGAACGGCAGTTCCAGAAGCACCAGCGGTTCCTCGCGGCCAACGCCGTCAATACGGAACCCAATGGGTGACGAATGAAGGGAAGAAAAGGTATGCCAAACATAAGGAGACCAAATACTTCCCTGAGGAGCACATTGCAAAGGAGCCACTTGCTCGGGAATTCCCCAAAATCGTATATAGGATTGACGTCGCCAGGCTGAACTTCATGTTCAAAGAGCCCAAGTAGTGCAATCTCCACTTGATTCGGGAGTTCTATGCAAACTGGAACCCGACACTCCGCAGTCACACCGTCAAGATAAGGGGGCAGGTTGTCACCTTTGAGCCCCCATCACCTGAATACCATTTTGGGGGCGCGGGACACAGATGCCCATGTACTCCGGCAGCTGAACATAACTCCAACCTATGCGGATATCAGACGCACTCAGTGTGGAGCCTGTTCGACAGCATGGTGGAGCCAGGATTTGGCTCAATGTTCGGTGCATTTGTTAGGTGTTAAAAACCGACACGCAAGTGCACGTGGTCAAACAAGTAATAAAGTGGCTAAGTAAGCCAAGTATCGAACAAAGGAGACTCTGGATAAGTAAAAATTGCTCAAGTATACTATATTCTATCTTACTTTTATATATGCTGACAACAACGTAACCAAAAGTTAAATAATTTTTGTTTATAAATTATATACTAAAACTATTAACAAATATCTACTTTGAATTGAAACTATGGATATGAGCATGCAAAGGTTAAGAACAAGTAATGAACTTGATTATAATCATAATTCGGTTATTCTTCTCTTCCAGTTGCTAGCCAAGAACATTAGCCTAAAGATTAAAACTCTCGTATTTAATCTCACTTAGGAATCATAAACCATCCATCTACATTTCTGTGATCAAATGCAATTTATGACCTAGCAATACAATTCCGGTTCCTAAACTGACTAATACGACTTTCAAGTATATTTCTATCAGGAAAGCACATCAAAACCCAATTTTCCCAAATCAAGTTAAGAACAATACCCTATTAATTCACAACTTTCAAATTTCATGCTCTCTCGAGTGAAATTGGACTTTTTAGATGTACATTAATGTCGGCCACACACTAATGCAGGAGAAACAAGAATTAATAGAACAACATAGAAGAAGAAGATGAAAAACCATACAATTCAATAATCAAAATTCATCACCATTGTTCATAACCTCAGCAAGGAAGAGAATTAGCCACTCATTTGTGGATTAATCATCCTAAAACAAGTGTTAATCATACAAACAATTGATTGAAAGAAGAAAGAAAGAGAGAAAAACCCTTAGCTTTTTCGTTCCTCAACTGCTTCTAAGCCACGTCCTTGCTTCACCAAGTCTGAATTTTGAAAAATAAACCTAAGTGTGCTATTTATAGTAGTAGGACTCTTTCCCGGAATAACAAGCAACGTGTCACGGAGTGCATCGCGGAGCACGGCCTCCGTGACACGCTACGGACGCGGAGGCCCTCTGGAAATCACCCGAAATCGGCCCGGGCAGCACCCTGCCGCGTTGGCAGCGTGTCACGCTGCCTGGGCAGCGCATTGGCAGCCCTTGGTCGCGGAGGCCACCTGCCGTGGCACGTTGCCAACGCGCAGGTGGGCTGTTGTGAGTGGCCTGCCTGCCGTGGCATCTTGTCGACGCG
Source organism: Datura wrightii (assembly GCA_035772735.1). Lineage (NCBI taxonomy): Eukaryota > Viridiplantae > Streptophyta > Magnoliopsida > Solanales > Solanaceae > Datura > Datura wrightii. The sequence goes on along the minus strand of JASDFA010000019.1, from coordinate 65,221,556 downwards.
CCGGTGGGCTGTTTTGTGCCTCCTCTTTGCCGACGTTCGCGTGTTGATTCCGTTTCCAAGCCTCTACCTCACCAACTCATGGATTAGTTGCTCAAAAGTCATCAAAACCTACAAAACAAAGGCTAATCATGTTGGTTAGCACATATCTTTACTTTATCTACAATTACATGAAAATGTATACAATAATCTTAGATAAACAAGACTAATTTAAGTCGTAAAGCGTATCTCGGGCATATATTTTTGCCCGTGATCACAACCCCACACTTAAAGCCTTATTCGTCCTCGAACAACCTTTTACATATCATGCATATGGAGACTCCCACATAACTAATTTAGCAAGATAATTCAAGTTACGGCTATAATGATTATGTAAGATACAAGCTAAAAATAGAGCATGCCTGATTTGATCATTGAAATGAAGTACAACTATGTTAAGACATCTTAACCTCAAAAATCGACTCTCAATCTTAGCAAACTCATGCAAATCAACTGATTAAGTAATCTCACATGAATTATATCCTTCATTCAACGTGTGCCCCTCACGGGAAGAGAGTTACCCAATCACACGCAAAAACAATTTTTTACATCACAACATGTGTGCGTACATGAATAGAATTACGCTCACTTTCACAAAGAATTCACATGCATTATGTAATGACCCATAAGCTTGCCCTTAGTGTTTTATTCCACTAATTTAAGGATGTATGAATGTAAGATCAAGTAGGACTTTTTAGGTTGTAATGTAACTCAGGTGCGGGTAAGTACTATTATGATCAGTAATAGTGACTATCTTTCCTAAGCGCTTTTAATACATCACGCCTTCATTACAAACTTCCCTTCCTGCACTTCACCTTTTTCTCTTTTCATCTTTCTTTTTCCTCTTTTGTTCCCCCCCCTTTTTTAGGCACTTTTAGCTTATTAGTAAGGAGTTCTATAAGTAAATTTTCATTTATTTATTTTCTTACTCCCTACTAATACTCACCCATATTCAAACAAGTGCACCCTAGACCTTTCTCAACTCTTACAATTGCTACTTTCCCTTATTTTTCATTCTTCTCACTCCTTTACTCTTTCGGATTTTTCCTTTAGGCGCTTAGGAGTTTTGGTTCAATTTCAAGTCTAATGAAAGAAAAAGGATTAAGCTTATGTTGCAGCTGTCAAAGAATAGGCTCAAGGCTCAATGGGGTTAACTAGGATTAATTTTTCAAGGTAGGTAAAATGAGGGATAAAAATTGGTTCATTCAAAGAAATGCCTAAATCATCTCCTACAATTCACATCCTTCATTTCGTTTTATATACACACCAGGCAAGTTCTAGACATTTCATAATAGCACAGAATACTCAAAAACCTTACACTCATGGCACATGGTGAAATCAAGACACATTCAGCAGACTCTTACTCAGCTAATCACAAGAATTCAGGATTAAGCTTCAATCATATTGAGTCAAATTCAAGAGCCTAAGTGTCTCAAACAAAGTTATACACTTGCATGCTTCACACTGAACTTACTTGCATCTTACAACCATGTATAGCACATAAAAAGAACATTAAGCACCAATTAGTTATGGTTTCAAAACCCAAAACCTATCGACTAATTTTCCTCAAGACGGTTGTCATCCATCCATCGTCGGAAACAGTCCCTAGCTATGACTAAAAACTTTATATATAGACCAAGGAAAGAAAAAGAAAAATTTTATTCTTTGGTTCAAATACCCCCCGTCGGAAAAGAACCGAAAAGAAAAACCAACGGGTGATGAAGTCATGCTTAATTCACAAAAAATTTTCAAATTTTTCAAATTTCTCACAAGCATTACATTCACCAAAAATCGTTAGGCACAACAAAAATTTTGGGATATTTCCATTGAAATTTCCCTCACCCCACACTTAAATCATGGTATGTCCTCATAGCATCAAATTAAAATTTAAAAAGGGTGAGAAATACTCCCTGAGGCCTTTAGGCCTAGCTAACAACATGCCTTTCTTCAACTTTGCACAAGTGGGTGTTCGACCCCACACTTTTTCTCTTCCATGCTTATTAGCTTCCTCCTCCACGGGTACTCAGACTTCCCCTCCATCTGTGCTTAACTTTCCACCAAAACAACACAAGATGAAAAATAAATAAAATCTACTTAAATGCAAGAAATTAAAATGGTACCCATGGTACCCTTGGGTTGCCTCCCAAGCAGCGCCTAATTTTTCGTCGCGGCACGACGTACCAAGTTTCACCACTTTTTCCTCCACCTTGAGGATATGAACCTCACCCCTAATTTCTTCTCTAATTTCCTCTTATGCTCCAGGGGTGGTGGTGAAGAATTGTAAGGACCAAGCAGTAGATGTTTTCTTTTGAACCTATTGGCCCTTAAGTAAGCGAAGTCATTATGTCTCTCTGAGTTAGCAAATTTCAAAATATATGGGGCTTGGTCGTCCTCTAGACATTTCTCTATAAGCTTGGAAGACTGTATTTCTATGTTTCCAACCAAACTTAATGTCGAAAAATGCGTAGAGTGTGGTCCAGTACACCTCAACTCTGAAACTGCATTTTGCTTGACCTCCTTACTTGTATACTCCTTTTCAGCATCGACATCTATCTCTTCATTAATGTCAAATGGGGGGTACTCTAGCTCTTATTCCATGAATGGATTTTCTATAAGTGTGAGCCCGTCACGGGGACACTCAAGAGATTCTAATTGGTGGGCTTCATCCAAAAATTCACCCTTTTCGTCCTCTTGTATTTCCTCTTGAATATCGGCTAAAGTTGTTACCTGCAATTTATCACAAGCTTCAGCTTCAGCGATCATCTCCTTGAATTTGATGCCCATCCTTTCTAGAGCCTCTGCATTCTCTTCTTGCTGAATTCTCAATACTGCCATCGCCTCCTTCATTGCTTCTGATTGCTCCAAGAGTTGTTTCAGCAAGTCTTCTATTCGAGCTTGGCGTCCCAAGTCCTCATTTTCAGCATGCCTATATTCAGGAAAAACAACATAAGGATCATAGTAGGGGCTTGGGGGAGGGGAATATGCATTCGGACAGCCATCCCAATGGCCATCTTGACCACCACATATATTACACGTGTTACAGTGTTGCCACGAGTGGTGTCCTCCGCAATTCAGACAAGATTCACTAAAATATGAGTATCCACCATTGAAACCATTTATATTCCACGATGTCATGTCAATAAGGGTATTCGAAAAAGAAAAAGTAAAATGCAAAAGAATTAAAACAAACACTAAGACTAAGTTGTCAGCACTTGAGAAAAATAAGAATACAGTAAATTACACTTAAAACAAATTCACCTATTGCCAAGTCTCCCCGGCAACGGCGCCAAAAACTTGTTCGGTGCGTTTGTTAGGTGTTAAAAACCGACACGCAAGTGCGCGTGGTCAAACAAGTAATAAAGTGGCTAAGTAAGCCAAGTATCGAACCAAGGAGACTCTGGATAAGTAAAAATTGCTCAAGTATACTATATTCTATCTTACTTCTATATATGCTGACAACAACGTAACCAAAAGTTAAATAATTTTTGTTTATAAATTATATACTAAAACTATTAACAAATATCTACTTTGAATTGAAACTATGGATATGAGCATGCCAAGGTTAAGAACAAGTAATGAACTTGATTATAATCATAATTTGGTTATTCTTCTCTTCCAGTTGCTAGCCAAGAACATTAGCCTAGAGATTAAAACTCTCGTATTTAATCTCACTTAAGAATCATAAACCATCTGTCTATATTTCTGTGATCAAATGCAATTTATGACCTAGCAATACAATTCCGGTTCCTAAATTGACTAATACGGCTTTCAAGTATATTTCTATCAGGAAAGCACATCAAAACCCAATTTTCCCAAATCAAGTTAAGAACAATACCCTATTAATTCACAACTTTCCAATTTCGTGCTCTCTCGAGTGAAATTGGACTTTTTAGATGTACATTAATGTCGGCCAAACACTAATGCAGGAGAAACAAGAATTAATAGAACAACATAGAAGAAGAAGATGAAAAACCATACAATTCAATAATCAAAATTCATCACCATTGTTCATAACCTCAGCAAGGAAGAGAATTAGCCACTCATTTGTAGATTAATCATCCTAAAACAAGTGTTAATCATACAAACAATTGATTGAAAGAAGAAAGAAAGAGAGAAAAACCCTTAGCTTTTTCGTTCCTCAACTGCTTCTAACCCACGTCCTTGCTCCACCAAGTCTGAATTTTGAAAAATAAACCTAAGTGTGCTATTTATAGTAGTAGGACTCTTTCCCGGAATAACAACGTGTCACGGAGTGCATCGTGGAGCACGGCCTCCTTGACAAGCTACGGACGCGGAGGCCCTCTGGAAATCACCCGGAATCGGCCCGGGCAGCACCCTGCCGCGTTGGCAGCGTGTCACGCTGCGCGTTGGCAGCCCTTGGTCACGGAGGCCACCTGCCGTGGCACGTTGCCAACGCGCAGCTGGGCTGTTGTGAGCGGCCTACCTGCCGTGGCATCTTGTCGACGCGCCGGTGGGCTGTTTTGTGCCTCCTCTTTGCCGACGTTCGCGTGTTGATTCCGTTTCCAAGCCTCTACCTCACCAACTCATGGATTAGTTGCTCAAAAGTCATCAAAACCTACAAAACAAAGGCTAATCATGTTGGTTAGCACATATCTTTACTTTATTTACAATTACATGAAAATGTATACAATAATCTTAGATAAACAAGACTAATTTAAGTCGTAAAGCGTATCTCGGGCATATATTTTTGCCCGTGATCACTCAAGATAGTGTGTTCCTACCTAATCCCAAGAGTGCACATGGTAGATGTTACCCGAGATCGTGTGTGCTTGGTTTATGCCCTGATGAAAGGGCTAGAGATAAATGTTGTGGCGGTGATCATCTCCGCCATGAAGAGAGCCTGTTTACATCAAGGGCACAAGTACGGGTTTGGTTGTTTGCTGACCACATTTCTGTGGGGCCTTGACGTTGAGGAGGAGGCCATAGACTACATCCCGCAGATGGATAGACGTGCTTTGGACGTCACCAAAACCAAGGCACCCGACACCACTCACGAGCCAGTTCTCACACTTGCCGAGCGACATGCTCGGGATGATCAGTATATGGCTTGCATGTACGGGATGCAGATGCTGTAGTTGCACATAGGCGGGAGGCCAGCAACAGAAGATGAGCTATGGCAACTCGAGCTAGATTACTCCTTCGGCAAAAATGGCAGGGCTCTATCCTGAGTAGGGTCTACTTTTGTGGAGCCTGTTGATGATGATGTCCCCACGGATGAGGAGATACGTTGTGATGACTCAGATGTTGAGTTAGATGAGGATAGAGAGGGAAATTTAGATATGGGGGAAGAGGCAATGACACCTGACGAAGAAGTTGAATACTTTGATTGATCAGGGAGTTTCACCACCTACTTCTGTGCTATGTTGAATTTGATGAACACTGGGAATAGTGTTCGGTTTAAGTGTGGGGTGGGGGAGTAGTTAGGTGCCAATTGCTTTTTTGTTGTTTATGTTCATGTCTTGTTGTTGTGCCTATGAAAAAATTATGACCCTATGATTTTGATAGTATGTTTTGTATTGTAATTTGGTGTCTAATGAATGTTAAGATGTTGTGTGCTGTGTTGAATTGTTGTTAGCTGGTTGTGTAAATATTTTTTGTCCTATCAAAATTATCGATATTTTTAAAATTTTTTAAAATTTGTGTTGAATTTTTTTTATGATTGGGTTTCTCGGCCTTTGTTTTCGGTGCTTTTACCAAGAATAGTCCCATTGAACCGAAGTCATAAATGGTGACCGTTCCCTATGATGGATGGATGACGACCGTCTTAAGGAAAATGTAGTCGATAGGAGTAGTATTTTTGTTTTTCTTTGATTTTCTTTCATTTGGTTGTTTTCCAAACGTGTCGCTACTTCATGGTTCAGAATTCTTGTTGCGTGTTGTACATGATATTGAGATGCAAAGATGATTCGTATGAAAGCATGCAAATGTGAAACATGTTGACATACCAAGGCCATAGAGTTCGATTCAGTGTGATTGAGGCTTAATATTGAATTCTTGTAGTTAGCTGATTGAAGAGTATGTGAATAAGTCTTGAGTTGAGCATGTGCAATGAGTGTGAGGTGAGGTTTCGATTCTTCCATGCTATTGTGAAGTGTCTAGAACTAGCCTGGTGTGTGTAAGAAACAAAATGAAGGATGTGTAGTGTAGGAAAGGATGTAGGCATTGCTTTGATTAAACTGAAAGTTTTTTTCTTATCATACCTACCTTGAATGTACATCCTAGTTAGCCCCATTGAGCCTTTAGCCTATTTTTTTCTTTCACTGGAAAGGTAGAAACCGAGCTTAATCCCTTCTTTTCATTAGCCGCGAATTTGATCCAAAACTCTTAAGCGCTCAAGAAAACAATAATTTTTCCACAATGTCAAGGAGTGAAAAGTGTGAAAAAGAAAGGAAAACCGGAAGTGGTGATGGTGAAAGTAAAGATAAGGTCAAGGGTGCACTTGTCGAATTTAAATAAAATGAAGATGTATAACTAATCTTTGTTATCAAGTCGAGTGTGCTTAAAGAAATGGGAACAAAAATAAAGAAAGACTTCAAGAATGGGAGGATGAAGGAAGAAACAATGCCCATAATGATGGTGGGAGGTATTGAAAAGCGCTTAAGGAGGCTAGTTGCTATTATTGGTTAGCCCAGTATTTACTAGTTCCTTAGCTTACATTACAACCCGTTAAGTGATCTTGGGCAAATTTATATGCCCAAGTGATACTCAAAAGTACCATTTTAGCCTTGTTTATCTATCAATGTGTATACATTCTCATGTAATTGGTAATAAAATGTGAATTTATACTAACCAACATGATTAGCATTGTTTTGCAGGTAAAATGTAATTTCGGGAAGCTAAAATGCATGTTGGAGGATATCGGGGTTGGACTTGGATGCAAGCAAGGGACAAGACATTGGACAACATGAAATAAAGGGGCTCCGCGATTGAACCGTGTCACGCTGCCATCGCGGAGGCCTTCTGCCTGGATAGGGAAATTTTGCCCAAATTCCAGAGAGGGTCCGCATCCGGTCCGTGGCACGGTGGCTTGGCTCCGCATTGCACACCGTGCCACATTGGGCCTTAATTCCTGGACCCCCAGTTCCAGTGAAGGTCCGCGTCCGTAGCGTGTCACGGAGGCAGTGCTCCGCGATTCACTCCGTGACACGTTGCTCGTTATTTTGGGAAAAATTCCCAGCAGTATAAATAGAACACTTAGGTTCATTTTTCAATATTCTGACTTGGTGGAGCAAGAACGTGGGTTATAGGCAGTTGAGGGGATTAAATTCTCAGGGTTTTTCTCTCTTTCCTTCTTCTTGAATTCAATTGCTTGTATGATTAACACTCATTTAAAGATGTTTAATCCACAAATGAGTGGCTAATTCCTCTTCTTGCTGAGGTTATGAACAATTGTGATGAAATGTGATCATTGATTCGTTGGTTTTTCATCTTTTCTTCCATGGTTGTTCTATTAATTCTTGTTCTTACTGCATTAATGTGTGGCCTACGTTAATGTACATCTAAAAAGTCCGGTTTCAATCGAAAGAGCAAGAAACTGGAAAGTTGTGAATTAATAGGATATGATCTTTACTTGATTTGGGAAAATTGGGAATTGATTTACTTTCAGGATAGAAATATACTTGAAAGTCGTATTAGTCAATTTAGGAACCGGGTTTGTATGGCTAGAACATGAATTGCATTTAATCATAGAAATGTAGGTTGATGGTTCATGATTCTTAAGTGAGGTCAAATACGAGAGTTTTAATCTCTTGACAAATGTTCTTGGCTAGCAACCAGAGGAAAAGATTAACCAAATTATAATGATAATTAATTTCATTACATGTTCGTTTAACGTCAGCATGCTCTCATTCATTGTTCAGACTCAAAGTAGATAATTGTTTTAGTTTAGTATAAAAATTATAAAACAAATTATCAAACTTTTGGTTACACTGTTGTCTGCATTTTTAGATTCGAAATATAGTACACTTGAGCAGATTGCACTTCATCCAAGTCTCTGTGGGATCGATACTTAGCTTACTAAAGCCACTTACTACTTGTTCGACCACGTGCACTTGCGTGTCGTTTTATATACCCACATATTGCAGACCGAACATTAAGTCCTACGTGATCTAACATCATGCTTCCTTATATTAGTGGAGTAATACACTAGAGGCAAGCCTATGGTTCATGACATGATGCATGTGAATTTTTTTGGGAGAGAGAGCGAAATTGTTTTCATATACCCCTACATGTAATGCTTTGGAAATCATATGATTGGAAAACGGGTAATTCTCTTGTGTTGTGAAGGCACATGTTTGACGAGAGATTTAATTTCGTGTCGGATGTCTTGATCAGCTGATTTGCATGAGTTTGCCGAAATCGAGAGTCGATTCTTGAGTCTAGGGGATCTTAATGTGGTGAATGTCATTGTGTGTATGAGACTACGCATGTTTTCTTGATGATTTTCTATATTAAATGATCGGTATAACCGTAGCTTGAATTGTCGAGACAAAGTAGCTATATGTGGGTGTCAATTGCATGAGATATGAGATTATTGTTCAAGGACGAACAAGGTTTTAAGTGTGGGGTAAGTGATCTTGGGCAGAATTATATGCCCAAGTGATGCTCAAATGCTCTATTTCGTCTTGTTTATCTATCTTTATTTGTACATTCTCATGTGATTTGTAGTTAAAATGTGTATTTATACTAACCAACATGATTAGTGTTGTTTTGCAGGAAAAATGTAATTTTAGGAAGCTAAGTTGCATATTGGTGAAAATTGGGAATGGACTCGGAAGCGATCAGTGGAAAAGGTCAAGGACAAGCAGCAAATAGAGAAGCTCCGCAATGGAGCCATGTCACGCTGCCATCGCGGAGGCAGTCTGCCTCAGGTGGGTTACTTGGACAAATTCCAGTGAAGGTCCGTGTCGGGGCCGTGACACGTTGGCCAAGCCCCGCGTTGCATGCCGTGGCATGTTGCCCATATTTACCTGGAACATAAAATTCCAGTGAGGGTCCGCGTTTGCACCATGTCATGGAGGCAGTGCTCCACGATTCACTCCGTGACACGTTGCTTTTTATTCCGGGAAAAATTTCCACTAGTATAAATAGCACACTTAGGTTTATTTTTAATTATTCTGACTTAGTTGAGCAAGAACGTGGGTTATAGGCAGTTGAGGAGACGAAATTCTTAGGGTTCTTCTCTAACTCTTTCTCCTTTATTTCAATTGTTTGTATCATTTATACTCATTTGATGATGTTTAATCCACAAATGAGTGGCTAAATTCACTTCTTACTGAGGTTAAGAACATTTGTAGTGGAATGTAATTGTTGATCATTTTGGTTTTTCATCTTTTCTTCCATGGTTGTTCTATCAATTCTTGTTCTTACTACATTAATGTCTTGCCAATGTTAATGTATATCTAAAAAGTCCAATTTTATATTGAAAGAGAAAGAAATTGGAAAGTTGTGAATCGGTAGGATATGATCTCTTCTTAGTTTGGGAAAATTGATAATTGATTTACCTTCAGAATAGAAATATATCTGAAAGTCGTATTAGTCATATAAGGAATCGGTTTCGTATGGCTAGAACATGAATTTCTTTTTATCACAGAAATGTAGATGGAAGGTTCATAATTCTTAAGTTGGGTAGAATACCAAAAAGTTTCTCTCCATAGGCAATAATTCTTTACTAGCAACCGAAGGAAAGATTAACCGAATTGTATATATAAATTACTTCCCTGCATGTTCGTTTTAGACTCAGATTGCTCATTACTATAGCTCAGACTCACTTTATAATTTTGTTTTAGATTAGTATAAATTAGGAAACAAACTCTCAAAAATCCTTTTTAAACTGTTGTCTGCATTTTAGAGTTAGAGTTCATTAACACTTAATTCGATTATTACCTTGGTTCAGTCCCTGTGGGATCGATACTTGGCTTACTTTAGCCATTTTACTACTTGTTCGACCACGTGCGCTTGCGTGTAGTTGTGAAATACACCGAACACAATCAACATGGACTTAGTGACAGGACTACCCCGTTCCATACGCAAATTTGACTCTATTTGGGTTATTATTGATAGGTTGATGAAATTAGCTCAGTTCTTGCCGGTTTGGACAATGTTCTCAACCGAAGATTTCATCAAATTATATATTAAGGAGATAGTCTGACTACATGGTGTCCCCACATCTATTATTTTCTATAGAGGAGCCCAATTTACAACTAGATTCTAGTAGTCTTTTTAGAAAGGCTTGGGGACACAGGTTAATCCGAGTACAACATTCCATCCTGAAATGAACGGTCAGGCAGAGCGCACAATTTAGATGCTCGAAGATATGTTACGGGCACGTGTGCTAGATTTCAATAGGAAGTTGGGACGAGCATTTACCCCTTCAAATTTGCATACAATAACATTTATCACTGCACAATTCAGATGGCGCCTTATAAGGCCTTGTACAGGCAAAAATGCAGGTCCCCTATCGGGTGGTTTGAGGTAAGGGAGTCAGAGTTAGTTGGACCTGATATGGTTCACCAGTCAGGAGAGAAAGTAAAACTCATTAGAGAGCACCTGTTAACATCCTAGAGTCGCCAGAAGTCCTATTCTGATGTATGACGTAGAGACTTGGAATTTGAGGTTGATGATTGGGTATTTCTTAAAGTTTTGGCAATGAAGGGCGTGATGAGGTTTGGTAAGAATGGCAAGCTTAGCCCTAGGTTTATTGGCCCGTATCGAATCCTCCGGAAGATAGGACGAGTGACATATGTCCTGGAATCTATCCATCTAGTCTTTCACATGTCAATGTTGCAGAAATACATAGGAGACCCGTCCCGTGTTGTGCCAATTCAGGACGTTCAAGTTACTGAGGAGTTATCCTACGAAGAGGTTCCAATGGCCATACTAGATCGAAAAGTTCATAGGTTAAGAACTAAAGATATAGCCTCTATTAAATAGGAACTGGAATAAAAAAGAGATGACCCAGGAAGTTGTGGAAGACATAAGGTCCAGATATCCTCACTTGTTCCATGATTGATTCAGATTATGCAGTTAAGGTGATGTTGTTATTTTACTGATTATGTTATCAGTACTGTTTAGCTCACTACCTTTTTATGGTGAAATAGTTGTTTATAACATCCTTTGAGGCGCCTATGTTGGACTTTTCTGCATTTCAGGTTTCCAGATAATTGATCTTGGGCATAATTGCATGCCCAAGTGATACTTTAATACTTCATTTCTACTTGTTTAACTACTTTTATATGTGCATTCTCATGTGATTTTTATGTAAATGTGAATTTATACTAAGCAACATGATTAGTGTTGTTTTGCAGTCTAGAAGGAATTTTTGGAAGCTAATCTACAAGTTGGTGAAGTGTGGAAATGGACTCGAAAGAAAGAAGCAGAAGTCAACAAGTAAAATTGGCCGAAATGGGGGATCCGCGATTGGGGCCGTGTCACGCTACCATCACGGAAGCAGTCTGCCTAGATGTGGATTTTATGTGAAATTCCAATGGAGGTGCGCGATGGCACCGTGGCACGAAGGTGATGCTCCGCGATACACACCGTGCCACGCTGAAGTGCATTTACCTGGAAGCTGAGTTCCAGTGAAGGACCGCGACAGGGCGGTGGCACGGAGGTGATGCTCCGCGATACACTCCGCATCACGTTGCTAGTTATTCCGGGAAAAATTCTCACTAGTATAAATAGCACACTTAGGTTTTATTTTAAGGTATTTGACATTTTGAGCAAGATACATGGATACCAGGTAGTTGAGAAGAAGAATTCCTAGGGTTAATTCTCTTCCTTTTTGTCTTTAATTTCAATTGCTTGTATGAATTCTACTTGGTTGAAGATGTTTAATCCACAAAATGAGTGGCTAATTCACCTCTTGCTGAGGTTAAGGATAATTGTAGAGGAATGTAATTAATAATTATTTCAGTTTTCATCTTCTCTATAACGGCTATTCTATCAATTCTTCTTTTTACTACGTTAATGTTTGTCAATGTTAATGTATATTCTAGAATTCCAAATTTGATTCTGAAAGGGAAATTATTGGATAGACGTGAATTGGTGGAATATGATCTTTTCTTGGTTGAGAAAATTAAGAGAAGATTTACGTTCAGAATAGAAATATATTTGTAATGTCATATTAGTCATTTACGGAATTTGTTATGTATGGCTAGAGCATGGGGTTTTTGCATCAAAGAAATGTGTAATGTAATTCTCATGATTCTTTAATTGGTGAGGAGTCGAAAGATCTAATCCATGGGTTGTTCATTCCGGACTAACAACCGAAGAGAAGATAGACTGATTTTAATTAGTAAATTACATCCCTGCATGTTTGCCTTAACCTCATCTTGTTCATTGCTATTGTTCAGACTTTAATTTACAATATTTACTTAGGTTCACATTAACAATTAATATTGACTCAAAAACATTATTATTTTTGTTGTCTACCTGCATAACGAAATCGTTCACTAACAATTAGGATAATTACTACCATATTACAGTCCCTGTGGGATCGATACTTGGCTTGAAATAAAGCCAATTTACTACTTGTACGACCACGTGCACTTTCGTGTAGTTGAGTCCGAACAAGTTTGTGGCTCCGTTGCCGGGGACTAGCAATTGGTTATTTAATTCTCTTAGTGATAGTTTACAAGTTCGATATAAGTGTTGACAACTTGATCTTAGCCTTTCTCTTGCAGGTGCTGAATTTTTTTCTGAACGCTTGCAAGAGACAAGGAGTTGGTGGATTTAATTATGGAGCCAGAGAGACAATTTCATCGACAAAGAAGGGATGCTCTAGAGAAGAAGCTGCAATTATTAAGACAAGCAAGTCTGGAGTAGCAATAGAATCCACCGATTGTAAGGGCAGTTTTAGTGCCCGAAGAGATGGCAGCAAGACCAATCCGCGAAGTGGCAATCCCACACACAAATAATGTAACATCCTGTATTCGCAGACAAAGCCAGGAGGGAGATTCGAACTCAAGCAGAATATGGTGCAGTTGTTTCACACTAGAGGGCAATTTATAGGTCTCCCTCATGAAGATCCACAACAACATCTCCAAAACTTTTTGGAGATAAGTGACTCCTATATCCCTGATGGAGTATCATCTGACTATGTGAGGCTTACATTATTCCCGTTCTCACTGCAGGGGAAGAAAAGAGGTGGTAGAAAGCTAAACCACCAAATTTTGTCACTACTTGGGATGACCTCGTGAGGAAGTTTTTGATACAATTCTTTCCATCAGGGAAGACAGCCAGACTTAGAAGTCAGATTCTAAGTTTCAAATAGAGAGAGGGTGAGAATTTGTATAAGGCTTGAGTCAATGCTAAGGGATTGTCCTCATCATCACCAGTCTAATGATGTGTTGGTGCACATGTTCATTGAGGGTTTGAACCGCATACTAAGATTCTGTTAGATTCAGCGACCGGTGGGCAAGCATTGGAGAAGACCTATGAAGAGCTTTACACTTTATTAAACCGTATTTAACTGGGAAATCCAGAATGAAATGCGGATTCAACTAGAGGAGGACAAAGAAAACGGCAGGGGTCTTTGAGGTGGATGGTTTTGCAGCTATTGCTGCATAGATAGCTGCTTTGCAAAACCAACTTAACACCAATTTCAGCAGTATGAGCTTGAGCTAGGCACAAGCCCCAGTCAATGCAGTTCATCAGGTATGGTGTGAAGTCTGTGGAAGTACTGAACACTCAACTGAGTGTTGTGGTGCCAATCAAGACTCGGTGAAGTTTGTTGGAAACGTCCAGAGGAACAGTAATCAACAGTATGGCAACAGTTACAACCCAAATTGGAGGAATCATCCAAATTTTCCATGGGGGAGTACTAGTCATCAAGTACAGAGTTCAAATCAGGGAGTGCAAAGAACCAAAGGGGGGCATCAAAATTTTCAGTCACAATATAGAGGAAACAATGCACCTCCTCCACCACCCAGCAACATTGAGGATATGTTCAAAACCATAATAGCTAACCAAGCACAGATGCAGGCTGATATGTGAAATTAGCGGCTAACATGAAAAATCAACTGTTAGCTACAAAGGCATTGGAGTATCAGTTTGGACAGTTAGCTGGAGCCCAAAAACCAGACCAAGGGGAGGATTACAAAGCGATACTGACCCATATCCCAAGCAGGTCAATGCAGTTACTACCAGGAGTGGAACTCCACTCAAGGAGGTGGAACCAGAAAGGCCACCTCAGCAATCCGGAGCAGCAGAAATTGATAGAGTACATACAGTGGCACTTACTGAGGAGTGCACCTCCCGAATACAAAATAGATTGCCGACAAAGTTCAAGGATCCTAGGAGCCTTACTACTAATATTACAATTGAGCAATCTATTCGAGCTCGCGGATTATGCGATTTGGGAGCAAGCACAAACTTGATGTCAACATCGGTGTTTAAGAAGTTGGGATTGGGAAGCCCTAGACCAACTACTGTGATCTTGCAGCTAGTTGACCATTCACTGGCTAGACCTGATGGTATTGTGGAGGATGTGCTAGTGTAAGTGGGCTCCCTTATTTTCCCAGTGGATTTTATAATTCTTGATTTTGAGCCGGATGTGGAAGTCTCATTTATTTTAGGATGTCCCTTCTTGGCGACCGGGCGAGCCTTGATTGATGTGGCTGCTGGGCAGCTAACCATGCCAGCACATGACAAAGTTGAGGTTTTTGATGTGTACAACGCCATGAAGCTACCGTCCATTTATGAGGAGCTATCAGCAATCACTGTTCTAAATCAAGAATCAACCCTTCAAATTGTCGACTCACAGGACCCATTGGAGAGAGCCTTGGTGGGCTACGATCATTTTGGGGACAGTGCTACATATGAGATGGTGCAGACTCTGAATGAGCCAAAAACGTTTCTCAGGAAGCAAGACTTTGAACCGTTGAAGAGGTCCTTGGAACCCTTGCCAAGGCCATCAATTGAGGAGGCATCGAAATTGGAGTTAAAGGCATTGCCTCCACATCTGCAATATGTATTTTTGGGTGAAGATTAAACCTTGCCAGTCATCATTTCAGCAGAACTGACAGATGCACAAGTGAAAGATGGATTGGTGGTCCTTGAGCAATGGGTTGGCAATCAGACATTAGGAGAATTAGTCCAGCTTTCTGCACACACAGGATATTCATGGAAGAAGGATCCAAGATAATAGTGCAACATCAGCGGAGGTTGAACCCGATGATGAAAGATGTAGTCAGAAAGGAAGTGATCAAGTGGCTTGATGCAGGTGTGGTATATCACATCTCAGACAGTGAATGGGTTAGCCCAGTTCAGCGTGTTGCAAAGAAAGGAGGGATGACCGTGGTCACCAATGAAAAGAATGAGCTAATCCCTACACGCACAGTCACTGGCTGGCGAATTTTCATGGATTACAGGAAGCTCAATGAGGCCACGAGGAAAGATCATTATCCTATTGCATTTATTGATCAAATTTTGGACAAGTTGGCAAGTCAGGAATATTATAGTTCTCTGGATGGATATTCCAGCTATAATCAAATAGCCATAGCACCAGAGGATCAGGAGAAGACCACTTTTACATGTCCTTATCGGACATATGCTTTTAGGTGAATGCCATTTGGTCTATGCAATGCACCAGCCACATTCCAGCGACGCATGATGGCGATCTTCCACGATATGGTGGAAGATATTGTCGAGGTATTTATGGATGACTTTTCTGTTTTCGTTAATTCATTTGCTACGTGTCTGCAGAATCTTAATAGGGTATTAGCTCAATGTGAAGACTCAAACCTGGTGCTCAACTAGGAAAAGTGCTACTTTTTAGTCAAGGAGGGTATCGTCCTTGGCCATAAGGTGTCATGAAAAGGGTTGGAAGTCGATCGTCCAAAGATTCTGGTGATTGAAAAGCTACCACCACCAGTGTCAATGAAGGGTGTTCGCAGCTTTCTCGGACATGTGGGGTTTTACAGATGGTTCATTAAGAACTTGTCAAAAATTTCTAGACCGATATGCCGGTTGCTAGAAAAAGAGGTGAAGTTCGAATTTGACAAGGATTTTGTAAAAGCAGTAGAGGAGCTAAAACAGAAGCTGGTGGAAGCGCCTATTCTCATTTCTCCGGATTGGGAGCATCCTTTTGAGTTGATGTGTGATGCAAGCGACGTGGCTGTAGGAGCAGTATTGGGGCAGCGGAGGAAAAAAATTTTTCATTCCATTTATTATGCAAGCAAAACACTTGACGCTGCCCAAGTCAATTATACAGTCACGGAGAAGGAGATGCTGGCTTTGGTGTTTGCATTTGACAAATTCAGATCCTACCTGGTGGGGTCAAAAGTGGTGGTATATACTGATCATGCAGCAATTCGGTATTTGTTTGGCAAGAAGGATGCGAAACCGAGGCTAATCAGATGGATATTATTGCTACAAGAGTTTGATTTGGAGATTCGGGCAGAAAGGGAAGTGAGAATCAAGTTGCAGATCACCTATCGCGATTGGAAAGTCGTTCGCATGTGAAGGAAGGTGATAGCATCAGAGAAGAGTTCCCCAATGAGAAACTCTTGGCAATAAGGGAAGCTGAAATTCCTTGGTATGCAGACATTGTGAACTTGCTGGTAAGTGGAGTCCACCCACCTGAGGCAACGGCTCAGCAAAGAAAGAAGTTGAGGCATGATTCCCGGTATTAGATGTGGGATGAACTGTATTTGTTTAAATCGGGATCGGATCAAGTGATGAGACGATGCATCCCAGAAAGCCAGATTGCATAATTACTGAGGAGTTGTCACTCATCACTGTATGGTGGGTACCACGGAGGAGAGTGAACAGCTCACAAGATGCTACAATCAGGTTTCTTTTGGCCTACATTGTTCAAAGACGCTATAGCCTATGTCAAAATGTGTGATAGATGTCAACAAGAACAATCGAAAGAAGACAGGAGATGACACTGCATCAGATATTAGAAGTTGAGGTCTTTGATGTATGGGGAATAGACTTTATGGGCCCGTTTCCACCTTCATTTGGTAATCGTTACATCTTGGTAGCAATTGACTACGTGTCTAAGTGGGTAGAGGCAGTAGCTTGTCCCAGGAACGACAACAAGGTGGTGAGGAAATTTGTGAATAAGCAAATTTTCACCAGGTTGGGTACGCCCCGAGCTATTATCAGTGATGGAGGGGCTCATTTTGTGAATGCAGGTTTCAGAAACATGCTAGATAAATATGGGGTGCGGCACAAGGTGGCGACAACGTATCATCCCCAAACTAGCATGCAAGTAGAGGTGTCAAACAAGGAGATTAAGCAGATTCTGCAGAAAACAGTGAATGCACAACGAATTGATTGGGCAAGCAAACTTGACGATGCGTTGTGGGCTTACAAAACTGCATACAAGACACCCATTCGAACTTCTCCGTACAGGTTGGTTTATGGAATGGCATGTCATCTACCTGTGGAGCTGGAACATTGAGCTTTTTGGGCCGTAAGAAAGTTAAATATGGATCCTGAGCTAGCAGGAAAGAAGAGGTTGATACAGCTGGGTGAATTAGATGAGTTTCAATGGCACGCCTATGAAAGTGCTAAATGCTACAAGGAGAAAACTAAAAGATGGCACGACAGGCACATGGTGCATCGGATCTTTGAGCCAGGCAAAAAGTGTTGCTGTTCAATCGAGGTTGAAACTCTTTCCATGAAAGTTGCGGTCCAAGTGGTCAGGGCCGTTTGATGTTGTGAGAATGACCCCACACGGGGCAGTTGAATTGTGGCAAGAGGATAAAAGTGCCACACTTTAGTGAACGGGCAGAGATCTAAGCATTACTGGGGTGAAGAAGTTTTTCGAGAGAAGACGTCTATCACTTTAGTAGATGATTTAGGATGAACAGCATCGAGCCGCGACGGTAAACCAGGCGCTACACGGGTGGCAACCCGCTGCACGGGAGGCAACCCGTGAATGTAATGTAATAGAGTAGTTAGGATTATTGAAGAAAAAAAAAAGGCTGGCAATAGTTGAGAGGCAACCTATGATTTCTAACAAATATTTTGTGGTTGAATGATATGCAACTGATGAAATTGTGGTAGCTGGTGTTGTAATAAATATTTAGCTACTGCTGCTTGTGATATGTAAATTTTCTGTGATGCGTAAATTTTTTGATTATATTAAATTTTTTCTATGGAAATTTTTTGTTTGGGTTTTTCGATTTTTGTTTTCGTTGCTTTTCCCGTGAATAGTCCCCTTGAACCGACGTTGTAGATAGTGACTATTCCCTATGATGGATGGATGAAGACCATCTTAAGGGAAATTTAGTTGATAGGATTAGATTTTTTTTCTTTTTCTTTCTTTCATTTGTTTTCCAAACGTGTAGCTAATTAATGGTTCGACATTCTTGTTACATGCTACTCATGATTGTAAGATGCAAGAGTGATTCGTACGGAAGCATGCAAATGTGTTAAACATGTTGACATATCTAGGTCCTAGAATTCAATTCGGTGTGATCGAGGCTTAATTAGTGAATTCTTGTAATTAACTGAATGAAGAGTCTATGAATATGTCTTAAGTTGAGCATGTGCAATGAGTGTGAGTTTTCGACTATCCCATGCTATTGTGAAGTGCCTAGAACTTGCCTGGTACGTATACTAAACGAAATGAAGGATGTGGATTGTAGGAAAGGATGTAGGCATTTCTTTGAATGAACCGAAAGTTTATCCCTTATCGTACCCACCTTGAATGTTAAATCCTAGTTAGCCCCTTTGAGCCTTTATCCTATTCTTTGATAGATACAAACCAAGCTTAATCCCTTTTTTTGATTAGCTATGAATTTGATCCAAAACTCCTAAGCGCTTAAGAAAAACAATTTTCTCGAAGAGTGAAGGAGTCAAAAGTTTGAAACGGAAGGGAAAGCGGAAATTGTGAAAGTTAAAGAAAAGGTCAAAGGTGCACTTGTTTGGAATTGATTAATTAATGGTAGAGAGTAAGAAAGTCCTACATAATCTTACATCATGCATCCTTAAATTAGTGGAGTAAAACACTAAGGGAAAGCTTATGGTTCATGGCATGATGCATGTGAATTCTTTGGGAGAGCGAGCGTAATCTTATTCATATACCCCTACATGTAATGCTTTCGAAATTTTATGAGTGCACATGGGGTAAATCTCTTCTATTGTGAGGGCATATGCTTAATGAAAGATAAAATTCGTGTCGGATGTCTTGATTGGTTGATTTGCACGAGTTTGCCAAGATCGAGAATCGATTCTTGAGGTTAGGAGGTCTTGATGTGGTGTACTTCATTTTATTGATGAAACCATGCATTCTCTCTTGATAATTTGCTATCTTAAATAATCCTTATAGCCGTAGCTTGAATAGTCTCGCCAAATTAGCAATGCGTGGGTTACAATTGCATGAGATGTGAAAGTATTGTTCGAGGACGAACAAGGTTTTAAATGAGGGGTAGGTGATCTTGGGCATAATTGCATGCCCAAATGATACTTTAATACTTCATTTCTACTTGTTTATCTACTTTTATGTGTGCATTCTCATGTGATTTGTATGTAAATGTGGATTTATACTAACCAACATGATTAGTGTTGTTTTGCAGTCTAAAAGGAATTTTTGGAAGCTAATCTACAAGTTGGTGAAGTGTGGAAATAGACTCGGAAGCAAGAAGTGGAAATCGACTAGGAAAATTGGCCAAAATAGGGGGCCGTGTCATGCTACCATCACGGAAGCAGTCTGCCTAGATATGGATTTTATGTCAAATTCCAGTGGAGGTGTGCGATGGCACCGTGGCACGGAGGTGAGGCTCCGCGATACATACTGTGCCACGCTGAAGTGCATTTAACTGGAAGCTGAGTTCCAGTGACGGTCTGCGACAGCGCCGTGGCACGGAGGTGATGCTCCGCGATACACTCTGTGCCACGTTGTCAGTTATTCTGGGAAAAATTCTCACTAGTATAAATAGCACACTTAGGTTTTATTTTAAGGTATCTAACATTTTGAGCAAGAACGTGGATAGCAGGCAGTTGAGAAGAAGAATTCCTATGGTTAATTCTCTTCCTTTTTCACTTTAATTTAAGTTGCTTGTATGAATTCTACTTGTTTGAAGATGTTTAATCCACAAATGAGTGGCTAATTCACCTCTTGCTGAGGTTAAGGATAATTGTAGAGTAATGTAATTGATAATTATTTCAGTTTTCATCTTCTCTATAACGGTTGTTCTATCAATTCTTATTTTACTATGTTAAATGTTTGGCCAATGATAATGTATATTCTAACATTCCAATTTTTATTCTTAAAGGGAAATTGATTCGATAGATGTGAATTGGTGGAATAAGATCTTTTCTTGGTTGAGAAAATCAAGAGGAGATTTACGTTCAGAATAGAAATATATCTGTAATGTCATATTAGTCATTTACGAATTTGTTATGTATTGCTAGAGCATGGGGTTTTTGCATCACAAAAATGTGTAATGTAATTCTCATGATTCTTTAATTGGTGAGGAGTCGAAAGATCTAATCCATGGGTTGTTAATTCCGGACTAACAACCGAAGAGAAGATAGACTGATTTTAATTAGTAAATTACATCCCTGCATGTTTGCCTTAACCTCAGCTTGTTCATTGCTATAGTTCAAGACTTTAATTTACAATATTTACTTAGGTTCACATTAACTATTAATATTGACTCAAAAACATTATTTGTTTGGTTGTCTACCTGCATAACGAAATCGTTCACTAACAATTAGGATAATTACTACCATATTACAGTCCTTGTGGGATCGATACTTGGGTTGAAATAAAGCCACTTTACTACTTGTACGACCACGTGCACTTGTGTGTAGTTGAGTCCGAATAATAATCCATATTACTGAGGATACTCTGCAAAAACTTTTTCTGAGTATTAGCCAAGAGAGTTAACTCCTTTAAGCCTGAAGTTGGCATTCGAGGACGAATGTTCCTAAGGGGGGGGGGGATGTCACACCCCGTAAAAATGTTAAAGGTTAGTAGGCGTACACATGTAATTATGATGAGTAAGGAGAGCTTGACGTGTGTGGGAAGATCCTTGGAAGCAGGGTCGGGTGAGGCTAGGTCATGAGGTGCCAGCACAATGCGCCAGCCGGCAGTGTGCTGGACAGCGCGCCGCACCAGGGCCACTAGTTGGCCAGCACGAAGAGACCCTATGCCACCACCCGTTGCCTATATAAAGACCCTTTTGTTCAATTCCAAAGCATTTTCAATATTTCTCTTGAACAAAAACAAGAGGGGACACAAGTTTTAGTAGTTTTTCGTCCGATTATGCTACCAAACGCAATCCTATAAATTAACTTCAGGTAATGAGTTCTAGGACTACGGGATGCATTACTTATTTCTCCAAAATTTGCTCGGCATACCGGGACTCCGCCGAGGAAGAGTTGTTGAAATTTCTCTAAACTGAATCCTAAATGGCCACATGCATTAGGTAACGTTTCTCCCTTCTAAACTCTCGGGAAATTACAAGTTTTTGGCTGAGTTATTCGAAGTTGAATTATAGTTTATATTATTATCGAAAGTTATCATTATTTTCTAAAT